>BNCR01000005.1:35787816-45787816 GCA_014656515.1 Oryzias celebensis
TCGACACTGGCAATGCTCTTCAAAATGTGGACCAGTTCCTGACACATCTAACACCTAAGGGACAGGTAAGACTTTGCTTTTTAAACCTGCAGAGTGAGATAGTGTCAGACACCTCACCAAAACTGGACAAACTCACCTGGGCACGTTGGCCTCTGTATCAGTGCAGCGTGTGTGAATTCTCTTCTTTCCTAATTTGACAGATCCCAGGATTCCAACCTGCTGTGAGAGATCGCATCATGAATAGGACCTTCAGCATCATCAGACTGCAACTGTCGTCCTTCAGCACACAGGACTTTTATGTTTGGTTCAATGTCAAACTGGCCTTTATCCTCACAAGCTTCACCCCAGAAATGCTCCGGATTACAACTTCAAGCATCAATGCACCAGCTACCATGCGGTGTAAGTTGCCGTTTGACAACGGCCAATATTACTTGACATTAGAGTGCGCGTGGGATACTTAGCTGAGTAAGAAACTTTTCATCCATCTATCCATCTTTGCAGGGTGAGCGGCCTAGCCAGTGTTTACACTGACATGAGCCGTGAGACACAGACAGAAATCACACAGGTTCTGCTGGACTACCTCAAAACATCTGCCAATGTCATCAATACACCAGGTAAACGGACTCCGCAACATACTGTGCCGCTCATATGAAACGGGAAAAGTGCAGACGTGGGAAATAATGAAAATTGTCACGGCTGGCATTATCCCTGAAGTGATAAGGTGCAAACTCTAATGCCTGTCAACATACTTCAGCTTGCAGGGTGGGAATCCAGACTGATGGCAAATGGATTCAAACAAACTTGGGTCCATTTAGTCAACACACAACATACACTGACCTCAAAGTCTTCAACCTCTCCAGGGTACGTCTGAGGTTTCACTTTGAGTCTTTCCCTCAAACATCAGCGGTGCATCCAGAATGTGAAAGCTACTCAAGCACACAGTTCTGGAGATAGAGGAGAACTTCATCCAAACCTTTTGCTTTGCATCACCAGGAGGCACTTGCTGGTGTTCTCTCAGCACAAGAGAAGGCGGGGCTGATCCTGGATTTAGCCAGCACTCCTTCAGCCAATGTGACCCTTCAAAGAGGTGATCACAGAGCTAAGCCAGTCGGAGATGAAGCCAGCTCAGTCAGTTTTTCTTGGCTTTGAAACAAGCGACAGCCAGGTAAAGGCTTTAACAACAAACTCGGTTCACATTTCTGAATCATGGACAAATGGGATCACGACATCCGCTCAGAACTCCATGGCTTCTCGACACTCAGACAGGAGTCAAAGATCTATATCACACGGGACTGACTCCTAATAGAGATGTGGATGTGACTGACTAATGCAATCATGCATCCTAGCTTTTCTTCTATGTCACATGGTTTCTAAAGGATGATGTGTCCTCTTTAACCCCACTTTGAATTGTGTTGTTTTCAGATGAACATCACTTCATTAAAAACACGGCTGTACGAGACACCATCTTGAACGTGACTTTGACAGCTCTCGCACCTAAATTTGTGAACTTTCAGCCTGGAAGCTTTGAGCTTTGGTTCCAATCTATTTGGTTCCTGTAATAGCAAGCCTCAATCCAGTCAGCTTGTGGGTGATCCCAGTAACATCAGCTGTGAATCCTATGAAGCTATGTAAGAGACAGTTTTCAAAGAGCAAAATATTTTTGGCCTTGATCTCGGGCAAGAACGGTTGGAGAAAAACCCTATAATGCTCTTGTTGTTTGTCTTTTTTTTCATTCAGACTCACTGGTCTTCAGCAAAGTTTGAGATACCTGCCACTTGGTCTTTCACTGAGCGTGAGATCAAGCATAGAGTCACTCCAAAAGACATTCACAGGTATGTGTCAGAAAGACTTGCAGATCAAGTTAGAAAGTCCTACTACTGCTACTGACACAGCAACACCTTCTTTCCATGACTACATGTGTTTGTCCCTCTCTTATCAGCTTGCTCACTACCTGATTCCTTCAAGGTAAGGGCCTACATGACATGTGACCTTAAATGTACTCAAGATTCAGGATATTCAAAGAGAAAGCTATGGCGTGTCACTTTTACAATGTTGGTATATCAAGGTGTTGTACGTTGTTGGATGACACTAACGTATGTTGTTTAATGTTTGTTTCCAGTGCAAGGAGAGCCCTGTTGACGGTAAGTCTGCCAAAGGTTACTCATTAATACATGTTAGAAAAGTTGACACTGTCCAGCACACGTGTGTGATGCAAAACTTTGGTCTGTTCACAGAGAACCTCATCTGTGCTGGGGCCTACGGGTAAGTGGATTTGTCTCCTATGCTTTTTACAGCGGGCAGGTTTGCCTTACACCGCCATGTGCAAGACAGCAATTGTTTTCTTGTTGCTTCTCTTAGACTCCCTCTTGAGCAAACAGTGGACACTGGCAATTCATCTGCAGCCTTGTGCAATTTCACCATCACTGAACATGCCTGTTCATGGGTAAGACTATTCTACAGAGACAACCTACTTCCAAAGGCACTAGTCTCACGTCTGACTTGTAATAATAAGATGATGTCTAAAAATGTGAAGAAAAGAAAAAAGACTTGCATGTATTTCTCTTTTTTTTTCCCTGCAAGGCTGAACCTCTCACACCAAGAAACGTAGCCACACTTTTGGAGTGCTCTCTGGAAAGACAACAGACACACCTGTAGAAGTCTGGAAGCTTTTCTTCCAAAGAACATCTGATCTGGACCAAGCTCTGGACACATTGGCCACCACGGTAAATCCAAAAGCAAAATGCTCAAGGCATTTTGTATTTCTGTCCAATGCCATTTGAGACTTTGCTCTAACCAGTGACTTGTTGAAAAAATTGTCAGCACCCACCAACGAAAGCAGCAACCCAACCTTGGCAAATGCTCTGGAAGCTTTGGGAGAAGTGAAACTCAACAAGTTCACTCAGGCAGAACTACTGAGTCAGGATTTCATCGCTGACTGGTTCCAGAAAAAGCTGCGCCTCTTCTTGGCCTCTCCCACAAGAAACTTCCTAATCTGCCTGAGCTCCAACAACTTCAGCTGCGTAACGTACCAGACTGTGTAAGTCCATGGCTTTGCCCCTGATCTATTGCTCTTCCGTGTGCAAATACAGCAACCCGCAAATACCACGGCTTGTTTGGATAATGAAAAGCTTCTTTTGCATTGTAGCATCAACGCTTTTGGCAGCCAAAAGGCTTTCATGGACAGTTTCGGTCAGGAAGCAGTCTACACTCATTCATCAAGCCGTTCTTGTCAAGGAAAGACTCTTCTGGTAAACGAAGATATTCAGGCACACCATGCCAATGCTTTGCTTTCAGCTGGTGTCAACACAAAGCCAATAGCTTTGCCTACCTCGTGTTTTGCAGATCCGGCTGCATCTCCTCCACGGGCAGTGGTGACAACTGGCTCCAGGCCAATGTGGGCAGTTTCTATCAATTTGCCTCACTAAAAGAATTGCTGTCAATCCATCCAAATTTCTCCAGTGTGAGTGTTTTGTCTTAGCTGTCTGCTTGAACTTTCAGAAACTGCCAAATTCCACCCAAGACTTTAGCCACTGCTCCTCATTGATCCCTTACTGATGTTTTTCCCTCACAGCTCCAATACTTGTCAGAGCTTGCGCCTTCTCAGTTGGCAACATTAGTCTTAAGGTTAGGCAGTTCAAATGACACAGACATTATTGATCAAGTCTTTGAGCGGCTCGACACTGGCAATGCTCTTCAAAATGTGGACCAGTTCCTGACACATCTAACACCTAAGGGACAGGTAAGACTTTGCTTTTTAAACCTGCAGAGTGAGATAGTGTCAGACACCTCACCAAAACTGGACAAACTCACCTGGGCACGTTGGCCTCTGTATCAGTGCAGCGTGTGTGAATTCTCTTCTTTCCTAATTTGACAGATCCCAGGATTCCAACCTGCTGTGAGAGATCGCATCATGAATAGGACCTTCAGCATCATCAGACTGCAACTGTCGTCCTTCAGCACACAGGACTTTTATGTTTGGTTCAATGTCAAACTGGCCTTTATCCTCACAAGCTTCACCCCAGAAATGCTCCGGATTACAACTTCAAGCATCAACTGCACCAGCTACCATGCGGTGTAAGTTGCCGTTTGACAACGGCCAATATTACTTGACATTAGAGTGCGCGTGGGATACTTAGCTGAGTAAGAAACTTTTCATCCATCTATCCATCTTTGCAGGGTGAGCGGCCTAGCCAGTGTTTACACTGACATGAGCCGTGAGACACAGACAGAAATCACACAGGTTCTGCTGGACTACCTCAAAACATCTGCCAATGTCATCAATACACCAGGTAATTCCCGCTTTCATTACTAATCACTTAAATTGAATTCTCTACATCTGACTGTAGATTTTTTTTTAATGTTTTTTTTTGTATACTGCAAATAACATTTTTTGAAAAAAACAATTATAGTTTGCAGGCAAGGCATTGAAGGTGATTCCCAGTGGATTGAAACAAACTTGGGGCCATTCGGTCAACTTGCAAGATACTCTGATTTAAAATTGTTTAATATTTCTGAGGTAAGTTTATTTTTTTTTATTCACTTGAATATTCTTTTCAATAGGACAGCAAAAAACAAACATGAAATCAAAACATAAAATGAAATCCTTTTTTTATTCTAACCTTTTATTTGCATGTTTTCTTTTTCATTACTCTTCAAGGTGGCCATTTTAGACTTCTTTCCCCCTGCTAAGATAGCTGTTTTACTTCTTGAACCAAATAATCTGTCAAATGAAACACTTGTCATACTTGCAATCACAAGACTTACCAAGTCGTCTTCTGTAAACGACCTCGAGTCTTTCTTTGACAAATTTGTTGGTGGCTCAACAGAGGTAAATACATTTTTTTTTTACTTATTATCATACCTGAATAATTTTACACTAATTATTTTAAATGTATTTTGCTGCAGACTCTGAAAACACTCAGCCCCAGATTACTTGACTCCATTCTAAATATAACATTGACGTCTTTAGTTCATCAAATTTCTGCTCTAAAAGCTGAGAGCTTCAAGTTGTGGTTCCAGCTTTACCTAACACCTTTTTTGCCAGCTGCTAACAATAGGACTTTTGAAATTATCCCAAGAAACATCACTTGTAAGTCTTATCAAGAAATGTAAGTATTTTCCTCATGTATTTCAAATAATTCACACAGTTCAAATACAATTAATGATTACTTTACACAGTTTGGTAAATAAACACCTTTTCCCCTAGTATTAAAGGGTTTGACAACATATTCCATCAGCTTACTGAGGCTCAGTCTTGGAGTGTTTACAAGTTTATCTTAGAATATCTCAGAGGAAAGATTTTGTCAGGTAATCTTTTCTTTCCTTTTTTCTCTTCAGCTATTTAGACTTCTTAACTTGCTGTAATATATTTATTCAATACATTTCCTGCTAAAATCATCAAGTTGTTTTTTTTCTCAGGGCTATCATGCGTTACAGTTGGAATGAATGACAGACAATGGCTAGAGGATAACTTTGGACGTTTCAGATTCCATGTCTCATACCAAGATTTTCTGTCCCTGAAAAACAATTTCAATGGAGTGAGTAAAGCATTTAAATCCTATCAAATACAACGTTTTTGTTGCATTAATTTCTTTAA
Source organism: Oryzias celebensis (assembly GCA_014656515.1). NCBI lineage: Eukaryota > Metazoa > Chordata > Actinopteri > Beloniformes > Adrianichthyidae > Oryzias > Oryzias celebensis. Next base: position 35,793,413 of record BNCR01000005.1, read on the forward strand.
GAGAAATTACTTTGTCACCTTACATAAACATTTACTGTAACTCAGTAAATTGATATTTGCTTACTGCATGTTTTGCTTTTTCATTCTCAGGTTGAGGTTGCGGATCTTCTCACTGTCAATCAGCTGGGCAGCTTGCAGCAACACCCTCACTGCTAACAAGCAAGGAAGTTGCTGCAAAAATCATGACAGCAATCAGCCCCACTGAATTTGACATTTTCTTTGACACTGTTTCACCAGCTGTTGAAGTAAACATACTACTACTTATCATCTTCTTAAACCAAGAACTGTCTGTTTTTTAGTAAAATAAATACAACAACATAACATTAATACACTACTAGATTTTTAGCACTGTTTTCCTGTTAGGGGAGATTTTGCTTTTTTTTCTCCTACCTTCTCACACACATATATATATATGTATATATATATATATATATATATATATATATATATATATATATATATATATATATATATATATGTGTGCTCGGGTGTGTGTAAGTAGTATTGTGTAGTGTTGTTCACCACCAGAAACCACTTTTATGGAATGGTCTACTGTTTTGTTTATGGTTTTACTGACAACATACATTTCTTTTCAGGCACAATCAGCCAGCTATTCTGCTGATGTGAAATCTGCCTTGATCCAAGCAGTTTTTGTCAGAGGAAATCTTTCCTCCTCAGCTGTTGCTGATGAAGAGTTTCTGCATTGGCTTACTGTGAGACTAAGCCCTCTTTTTACCAACCTGTCCACAAGTCTGGTGATCCCCTTATTTCAAATTGGGACACATAGAAGTTGCAATGGCAGTCAAGAAATGTAAGTATTGGTCAAATAAAAATTCCATGAGCTCCAAGTTGTATAGAAACTGCAATACGCCGCCAGAACAGGACTTTATTAGAATGATAATATTTTTATTTTTATACTGATTTTTATTTATCTTAAATTAGGATTAAACTCCTGGACACGCTAAAGATGACATTCACAAGTAACACTGAAAATGAGATTTACAGAAACATCCTCCTGTTCCTTCAAGGTTTGTAGATAAGATCAAGTGGAAACCTTATTTTTTTGTGCTGTTTAATATGTAAAATTACAATCTTTTTTAGTAAGATGTTTGCATGTAAAATAATACATGTTTTTTCTGCAAAAGGCCCAGTGCCCCTGAAATGCTACAAGAGTGGAAGTTTCTACACCTTTTTGAAAAGTAGTTTTCTCAGTTTTGGATTTCCAAATGTCTCTTCATTCATATCTCTTTTACCAAGAACACGCAAGTCAGAGGTGAAAAATTAAACAGAAAGTTTATCTGCAAGTTTAATCTCCAAAATGTGGTTATGATTAAAGACATTGTTTTTTTCTTTCTTTTTTTCTTCCATTTTTAGCTTTTAAATACCATCAGTCCAGCAGAACTGAGCAACTTTCTCAGTCGACCCAATGTGATTGATGACCAGTTAAGTTTATGTGATGTCTTTAACAACTACAACAGCACTCCTGCTTTCCTGGAAACTGTATGTTGGACTTCATATTTACTGATTATCTCTTTTTTTAGAGTGAACTTTTTTCTGTCCATTGACCTAAGAGTCATTAACTTTTTTGTTTATGAAGGAGGACGTTCCAGATGATGTGAAGATAAAAATCCTCCCCTGTTTTTGGAATACAGCCTTGGAAATTAACAACAAAAATGAAGTTGATTTGTGGTTGGAAGTAAGGATAAAAAACTATTTGAAATTCCTCACCAAGAATCTCATTAGTTACACTGAAGTGAAAAATGCTTCATGCTTCGGCTTCCAAAAATTGTAAGTCTTTAGTCACAAGGCTGCAGAGTTAACCTAATGAATAACACAAAGTGAGGTTCTCACAATTTTTCTTTCAATAGCATCTATTACTTGGGAAACAACTTCATATATAGCAGCTCTGATTTTGGACGAGTGGATGTTTATGCGACCATCAGAAGTTATCTAAAAGCCGGTGAGCAAAAATGTGAATAATTAGAGGGTTTTTATTACATGTGCTAAGACTCTTTGGATTCTTATTACCTTTTATTTTGAGGGCGTTGCTTTTTAAAGTTTATAATTTTCCTTTTGTTATCATTAGGTTCGGGTACTAGATGTTACAATGCCAGTGACCCAAACTTAAATTCTACTGCCTGGTTTAGCAATTACATTGGCGGTTTTGTCACACTGATAACTCTGGAAGACTTCAAATCATTTGTCTCCACCTCTCAGGTATGTCAGTATTTCATGCATCTAGTATACATTTAGGGAGGCATTTAAATAAAGACTGAATTAGATAAATGCCTCTTATTCTTGCTTTCATCACAACTTTATGGTTTGGATGAGTTTAAGACTCTTCTAAAACAAACATAAAAACTAAATTCTTTGGAAGAAGATAGTTAAATGAAACTACATTAGTGCTGTCTGGACTTAAAAATTTTAATTAATATAGTCAAGCCACCTCCTCATAGAAGTGTTATTACAAAAGTACTAGTTAGAATTATAAATAAATAGCTCTGATTCATCAGTTTGCTGTGTAAATGTGGGATGTATCGATCCTTAATGCCACCATAGTCATTTGAAGATTGAAAGTTGATTAGTCAGGCACAGAATTTCACAAGACAATATTAATGCCTGTGATTTTTGGGGCAGACTTACTTGAAACATTAACAAATTGAAATGTATGAAATGGCATGACTTGTTAATGACACTGACTGTTGTGCTTTTTAGATGAAGGCGTTTTTGGGGGACAGCACCAATTTGAAACTTTTTAGCAGTACACCAGTTTCACAAGCTGTTACTGACTACTACATCACAAAGCTCTTTGAGTTAGACCCTACCTTCAGTCTTCTAAAGTGAGTATCCATATGCTCAATGGAACAGAACTGTAGTACTTCATTTCTAAGGCATGGTGGCTCTCTAATGAGCAATTTCCTTTTTTTTTCTTAAGACTTCCAGACTTTTTCTTTTGCTCCTCAAACATCCCAATCTCGGCATACACCTCATTGAATCAAGCTGATGCCTTGGCCATCTTGAAACGACATCAGAAAGTCTGTAATGGGACGGATGACACTCAGGTAACAAATTCAATTTTTATAGGCAGAATTATTATTTCTTTTTCTGTCCACTTAACAATTAATTTGTTTGCGAAAAATAGCGCTTACTAAGAATACAAAACAAGTTTAAACATTTGATGAATTGTGGTAAAAATTGACATTTTACATGTTGATCATGATTAAAATTTGCATACATAATAAATATTACTACATAGATTCAAATATATCTGTTGAATTCTCTTACGTAGGTTACAGTTGCTCTGGCATCAAACATCCAAACGGTGACTCAGCAGATGCTGCTGGATCTTGGCAACGGCTCTTCAGGCTTGTCCATCAGTCAGATCACCTCAATGTCGTCCTCAGTGCTGACCTCTTCTTTGTCCACTCTGGGCACAGTGACTACCTGGAGTCAAATCCAAGTCACCACCATGATTCAAATCCTCACCACCTCAGGTTTCAAGGTACAGACAACAAACTACATCATTTCCTTGACAACTAAGTGAAAATGTTGATGTTTTGATCACTTCAGTCTGTTTTTATGAAAAAGAAAATAAACAAGCCACTTGTCTAAAAAGTGTGAACATAATTTACAGTTAAACAGTACAGCCTCCATGCTGTCCCTTGGCACACTTGTTGCTGGAGTTTCTTCAGGCGATATCCAGAAAATTTCAGCCACTGTGCTTTTGCAAGCAACTACAAGCTCCACATTTGTCTCCAACATGATGATGGCTTCAACAGTTAGCCAGCAGACATTTGTTCAACAGGTACACATTTAAGCATCCTTGTAAAGTTCAGTCATAACCTTTTTAACCATAGAGAATAAGGACATTTATTGGATTAACAGTAACTTTGATTATTTTTTTTCTTAGATCATTTCTCTCAACATAAACCCAGCCGTGATGGTGGTGAATGTTCCGGATGCCTTGGCTACAGCAATCCCACCAGTCATGCTGGTGTTTCGTCAGGGCACTGCAGACATGAACGTGCTCAACAAAAAAAGATGGACACCAGATCAGGTCAGCTATTGGTTTCAGCTTCACATAACAATACATATCAGCTAAATATTGAATGGTATAGTATAATGTATTCAATTGACTTTATTGCTTTTCAAAACGATGTCACAATTTATTGAAAATTTAATATTTTTGTTTTTCAGTCTTCCATGTTCTTTCAACATCTTGCTGACACAACAATTGACATTGAGCAGTAAGTTAAAAAGTCTCTCCTATCCTCTCCTTGTTATGAATTTGCATTGAGATGGGAAAAGTATAACCATCTTTGCGGTGTGTGTGTGTTACAACACAGGCTGTCTTCATATGTGCTTCAAGGCTTCACATGCAAAGGAATTCAAAACATGAAAAAATCCAGGATATTACACTTGATTCATGCCTGCAGGCCAAGAAATGACAGACCTAAAGTTATGCTGAAAGAATCCCAGGTAACATGTCTTATATCACTTTCATAGTTTCAAGACTTTTTGTCTTTTTTATTGTCAAATGAGTCCATGCATCATGATGGTATTTCCATTCTATAAGTTGTGTAGCAGTTTTTTGATGGCATTGTCACCTGCAGCTGACCTGTATGTACAATCAACTGCGTGGAGAGGTTTCCCAGAATTTCTCAGAATATCCTTCAGACTTGCTTCTCTACTTTGAGTAAGTCTATTGGTTTTGCTGAAAAACCATATAGTTTTTTACCTAAAAACAATACATGGATCAATCCTGTGATATTCTTTTGTTGAAACTACTTTGCAAATTTTCTCTTTCCTTTTTTACTACTCATACATTACAGAAGCCAAGATATTCAAAAAAACAACTGCAGGTCATACTTTTCTAAACTGGGTGCTGCAGACTTCTCTGTGGTCTCCAGTGTTTTGAACAAAGCTGCCCAACTGTTTCGTGAAGCTACAACCTGCTTGGTAAGCATCCATCATACGATGTTGCTTGGTGTAAGCATTTTCCTAAAAATGCGTTAAATGACTTCTTATTGTTTATTTGTTTTAACAGTGTCATTATGATTTTTTTTTCTTGAATTGTTTAGGGTATAAACAGTAAAAGCCTGAGCAAAGACAACGTGGAGGTTCTTGGTAACATGGTCTGCACTCTGGATGGATCATATATAGTGAACTCTGATCCATATATTTTGGAAAAACTCAAAGCATGTAAGGACTTCTCTAACAACCAAGTGGCTGCAATGGAGACTCTGCTGCTTTCAGGGAACACACAATATGGGTACGAACATTAAACTTAAGTTATTCAGTATACAAACAAAAAGACTGGACAATATGATGGTTATATTTATTTTAAAAAGCAGAACATTACTCAATCCCCTTTTCAGTGATGCAGTTGATATAAATGAATTGTGGGAAAAAAAAAAAAAAAAAAAAAAACAATCGATCTATTTTACGTGTTTCCATCTTGCTTGAAGCATAATTTTTCAAAGTAAATAAAATGGTTTTAATATTTAGGAACACGTCAACCTGGAATATAAAAACACTAGAGAACCTTGGGATCCTGCCACTGTATTTAACAAGAAACTTTTGGAGCCAGTTTACAAGTGTAAGTCTGTAAATGGGTTCCTCCCATAAAATTGTTTTGTCAAAATGTTGTTTTTTTTTAAAAAAAAAAAAAAAAACACAATTTAATTCGATTACTTTAAAACCAAATTTCTGTAAAAATGAGTTTCCCAACCAGTGTTTCTTCTTTTTCAGACAACTAAGAAGCAGTTCCTAAAGACCTTTCTGTCCACTTTGAGAAAAGAAAACACAGAACGCACTAAACTCAAGGGCCTGTTCAAACAGATAAGCTCTCTTCTGGTGAAACGAGCTACAAGTATGTGTAGTTTGAAATCGTTAGTCAAATTAAAGATGAAATTGTTGAACAAATAAAAAGCTGGGTTGGAAAAATATGGTTCCTTTCTAGTACCTCCAGTAGAAATTAATACAATTGTAGTTAAGCAACCTTACATTAAATCTTCTGTAGTTTTATCATGCTAAGATGAAACAACAAAAAATATATACATTACTCTTCAAAAGCTTTTTACATACATATATATATATATATATATATATATATATATATATATATATATATATATATAATTCATAGAAAGTACTCTTAACAGATTACTTTTATTTTTAAGGCTGCACGGTGGGCAACATCACTCGGGTGACATTAAGTGATGAGTCCTTCCCATTTGGCTACGACTTGATGCAGTTCGATTTCTGCTTGGATGTTTCCGTTTTAATGGAGAATCTTGACTTAATCTGCCAAAAAGTTGCTGATGATAACTACCAAGCAGTCATTCTGAAGAAGCTCAACCAGGTAATTTTAAAAAAGATACTTTTTGATTAGCTTAAATAGACGTTCATTTGGACATTATTGTTAATTAATGGTTAATTCTGTATTTGACCATGTAGATTTTGGCTCTTGTTTAACAAATTACATCGTGAGATTAACACACATGCTTCATTTTTTCAGGCATTCCCATCAGGAATTCCTGAACAGGATTTACAGATGCTTGGCCCAGTCTCTCGTGCTGCATCTCTTGATGACATCTCTAGGTGGAACATCAGCACCATTGACACTTTGGGAGCTCTCATGAAACCTGAAGATGGAATTTGGACCACAGCACAAGTAACATAAGACTAACATAAAAGTAAGAGTAACAAAAAACCAGAAAATATTAACATACTTTCTTTTTGTTTTTTTAGATCAGAACAATCATCTCTAAGTATCTGAACACATCTGAAAACACTCTGGGAAGCACTGAGTTGAACATAATCAACTCCTACGTGTGCTCGCTAGATATGGACACACTGAAGACCATCACTGCAGGAAGTATCAGGTTGGTCTCAACAAGTTGACCTACTGCAGATAGTCATTTTGTGTATATGTAACTAAGCTTAACTTTGTCCTCCCTTTCAGAAATGCAAAGTCACTCAATGTGACGTCTTGCTCACCTGAGACAAAGACAGTTCTTTATGAGATCAGTAACTCTTCCTTCAGAACATACCGTGCCAGCTCAGACAACTTTTACAATTTAGTCAAGCCCTACATAGGTCAGAATCACATTTTGATCTAGAAGTTGATTTGCCATCAGTGAATTGTTCTGGTATTTACTTTTTGCTTTTACCTTTGAAAGGTGGAGCTCCTCTGGCAGATGTCGAAATACTGTCAACACAAAACATCAGCATGGATATTGACATTTTTAGGAGTCTCCAACTCGATGTCATCAAAGTAAGATTGGCTGTAAAAAACAGATCAAAAGCAAAGTATCCCCTTCTTTTGTTTATATGATCTTCTTTGAGTTACTGAAGCTATTGTCCTCCTATTATGTTAAATAACTATTTTAAATTTAGTTACATAAATGTTTCTTTATGACATGGTTTTCATAAAATAATAATTTTACATCACAAACTGTGACAAGACTCAATAATCTACTGCAAAAATCTTACAAGGTGTCTTCATCTGTATTGATTTACTAAGTTTGAAATTTGAAACTTTCTTAAAAGTTCTTCTTACTGTTCCTCTTTTTAAATACTCAGGCTTTGACTGTGGACAATGTGCAAGCCCTCATGGGTAACAGCCTACATGATCTAAAGTTGTTCGAGAATGACCCCATCATCCAGACCTGGGTCAATTTGCAACTGCAGTCAGACCTGAACAGACTGGGTCTGGGCCTCATCAGCAACAGGACTGAAACAATCACTGCATCACCCAGTTCAATCGGAAAAACTGCATCTAGCAATGGGTCATTGGGTACTACCACTATCAGCACTACCAGTAATGAGGAAGGTAAAATGTACACTTTGTTAAACTAACATCTGAACTAAAATGACATTTAACCTTTTTTGTCACACGTCTCAGAGCACAAGAGGAGGTCGAATTTTGCTTCTTAAATCAACAGTTTGCAAAGGAAAACTCAAAATTCTAATTCACTCTCACTGTATTCTGTTTTCCAACTCCTTGTGGGAATAGAGGAGTTAAGTCATCAATATATTACTGAATATTCACTGAATATAAGAAACAAAATAAAAAGGAACTAGGTCATAATAATAATGTGCATTACAAAGCAATGAATTATTTCCCACCACTTAGTTTGTGTCAGCAAATCATTATATGACAGTGTATAAGAAATGACTGATGACAGAAATTAAATATGTTAAAGTCAATTATAAGGTCAGAGGTTGGGAAACATTAGTTTGAATTTTTTCTTCTGTTTTTCAGGTTCAAGCATATTTAATGGAGCCAAGCACATGAAACCGTTACCATCCATGGTCCTGGCTGCTCTGCTGATAACTTTCCAACAAATACTCCAGCAACCAGCTTATGTCAACTTATGATCACTGAAAACTAACAATGATGTTTTTTTTTCTTAATGTTTTTTTTTTTTGCTTGCATCTTAATAATTCATTAAATTACATTTTTGATTAACTTGTATAACACTAAGACCTGGATCATTTAACTTTCTTTTCTATAACAATAATCAAGTAAAATTTATTTCTGCACTCTACTTATTTTAAGATAATGTAAACCATTTAATTTCATACATACTAGTAAATGACAATCTACAAAAATTGTAACACATGCAAAATAATGAATTTCCTTAATGTAATTTCTTTTAAACTATTGTATTTTTCCATACATGTAATAAAGCTTGTGCAAATCTAAAGTAGTTGTGTCTAAAACTGAGTAAATTGAAGTTCGATATTTCATTAAATGATACAGAGCAGCTTTCATGTCAGTAGTGCCATTAATAATGTTGTCTATAAATAGTTTGAAAGTTTTTGCATTTAGCAGCATATATATTTCATGCATATACCAGTAAATATAGCATTACATAGAAGAACTTCAACAAAAAATATCTGTATTTTATACACATTTTATACTATGGGCGACCGTGGTGCAGTGGAAAGGGCAGTCAGCCTGTGATTGAACGATTGCAGGTTCGATTCCCGCCTTGCCCGCCCATGTGTCGAAGTGTCCTTGGGCAAGACACTGAACCCCACATTGCCACTGATGGAACATTGGCGCCAGTGTTCGGCAGCAGAGCCACCATCAGTGTGTAAATGGGTGAGTGGGTGAGTGGGTCTGTGACTGTAAACCACTTTGGGCCTTCAATGAAGGTAGTAAAGCGCTACATACATATACACCATTTACCATTTTAATATAAAAAATATGTCTCAAAATATCAACCTGGAAAATGACTTTACAGAACTAAACTACAAAAAAAAAAAAAAGAAATCCCACCAATCTCTTTATCTGCTTTTACATTTTTAAGAAAAGTAAAAACAACAAAATTTGATGTAAAGTTTGACATTCTTCAATATGTGCATCAGGAGAACTACTTTGAGCAATTTTTGGCAAAAAAAAAAAAGAAAGAAAAAAAGGTAAAATGTTCACCCCTCATGACTTGCATATTTAGGAAAATATCTTTGACTTGAAACATGTGTTTTTCTGTTTTACTCAATGTATCTAAAATGTATTTTATTTTTAGTATGAATCAGTAAATAAATCACTTTAATAGACAAGTTAAAAGTCAGTATATTGTCATTTTTATTATTTATAAAATGTTTTGTCAAATTTTCAACACATAGTTCTTATTTATTGTTTAAATAAAACATTCGTTGTCACATTCTCAAGGCTATAGGTTCTACTCAAAAATAGATAATGCACAGCCTGATATCAAAAACTTTTTTTATGGTTAGGGTACAGCTATGCAGTATTTTAATGAAAATTGTGTGGATAATTACTTTATTCCTAAGCTATTTAAGTTTAAATACACCTTTCATTTTTTAAATTATTAGTTCTCTTAAAGCAGTTAGGAGGACCAGATTTAACTCACATATTATTCTCTCACAGACTTTTTTTTCTGTGTGCAAACACTTCAGTTGAGTAAGGTGGAGTAAACTGCAATCCACAGACTACTCTCCCCTATGAGTAAATGCAGATTTAAGTTCAGAGTGAACACACCTGTATTTTTTAGTTCAGGTTTTAAGCATGTTTTCCTTTTACATAGATGTCTTTCTTATCCCTGCTCAATTGTATTTTTACATGTACCTGCATCCTATTTGTGAAAACTAAAAGAAAAATAAACTGCCGCCATATAATTAGACTATCATCGCAGTACTAATACTTTACAGTTGTTCCAAGCAACATTATTCATTTTTGAACATATTAAATTATGCTTTTGACCAAACTGTTTAATTTTTAGAATTCTGCAAAAAATCTACGACATGAATTGCTGCCAGATCTTAGCGCAGCCTTTGACACTATAGACCACAGCATCTTACTCCAGAGTCTAGAGCATGACATAGGGATCAGAGGATCTGCTCTGCAATGGTTTAATTCATACTTATCTGATGGAGACCAGTTTGTTAATGTAAATGAACATTCCTCTCATTGAACTCGAGTTAGCCAGGGAGTCCCACAGGGCTCAGTTGTAGGAACTGTCCTGTTTATGCTTTACATGTTGCATCTAGGGAACATAATCAGAAAAAACAGTATTAATTTTCACTGTTATGCAGATGATACTCAGTTGTATTTATCCATTAAACCTGACCAGACTGACAACATAGAGAAACTTAATGCCTGAATTGGTGACATCAAGACTTGGATGACAACTAATTACCTCCTCCTAAACCCAGAAAAAACTGAGGTCATTATACTAGGTCAAACGCTAGAGACGCTCTATCCGATCAGATAGAGCGGTCTTCCTGGATGGTGTAAATATAGCCTCCAATCCCACAGCTAGAAACCTGGGGGTTTTATTTGACCAGGATTTATCATTCGAGGCTTACATTTTACAGGCTTGTAAAACTGCATTTTTCAACGACTGAGTATATCTAGGATTAGAAATATTTTATCAAGAAGTGATGCTGAAAAACTCATCCATGCATTTGTTACGTCTAGGCTGGATTACTGTAACTCTTTGCTAGCAGCGTGCCCTAAAAGGTCTCTAAAAAGTCTTCAGCTTGTTTAACATGCAGCAGCTAGACTGTTAGCAGGAACCAGCAGAAAAGAACACATTACTCCTGTTTTAGCTTCCCAATTGAATCTAGAGTCAAGTTCAAAAGGCTCCTACTAACCTATAAGGCCTTGAATGGTATGGCAGTATCCTATATTAAAGATCTCACAGTGTACCAACAAAACAGAACACTTCGCTCACAAAATGCAGGACTGCTTGTTGTTCCTAGAATTTCTAAAAGCACAATTGGAGGTAGAGCCTTTAGCCGGCAAACCCCTGTCTTATGGAATGAGCTTCCAGCTCATGTAAAAAAGACAGACACAGTTTCTATATTCAAAGCTAGGCTTAAAACATTCCCCCTTGGAAAGGCTTGTTGTAAGGCTTGCTAGTAATCAGAGAAAATTGAACTTGCTTTCCTACCTCACCTACTGTAATGAAGTTTGGGTGAAAAAGTATAATTTTCATTACATCCATTACAGGTTTTAGTGTGGAGCCAAGCAGAGGAGAGACGGTTTCAGAAACTGAGCCTGGACAACCCTTTTCCTCAGCTTAGCCTGTTTGGACTATTAGATTATATTAATATTGATATGCAAAAATATAGACTTTATCCGCTATTTCCTCTATTCTACGCCATTGTTAAATGGCTTGAAACGATGTCACCGTCCTCCGACTGCAAACTAGCCAAGCTTTTGTATTGAGATCCTTTTTTCTGTGGCATTGTAGGAATCAGAAGCAAGGTTATTGAAGACCTTAAAACAAGTCCGGTTTTAGATCTGGTTCAGAAGTTCTTGAATATCAGTTTTTAGGTTTTGGTTTCATTAATCAGGGGGAGTGGCGAGCAGCAACTGGGTATACTCTGCCATTATTTGATGTTCTTATTTAAAAAACACTTTAAAAATTGGTCATTTTATCAACCTAATACAAATTCTTACAGGATAAGAGAAAAACAAAATCATTCACTTAGCTTTGAATCTAGCTTTAAAATGTGTGTTGTTTTTTATTATTATTATCATTATTATTAATATTATTTACTCAGTGCAGTCTAATTCTTTTTATACAAATCCATAATAATTTTTGGCGGTAGGCTTACAGTATTTGTTTACAATGTTAATTATTTTCCCAAAAAATCCTGCTACTCCAGAATTTTTCTTTTTTTTTATTCTAAGTCTCTCAATCTGATAGCTACAGTCACTGGCAAAAGATAAAATTGTCTTTCACCTGTCAATTCCATAAGGATGCTTCCAGATAAAAAGTTGTCATTTTAAGGTGGAGGGGGAAACAATAGCAGTCACAGTTTTTGGAAGATTGTCTAACTTAAGACAAAAGCTGATGAGTTTGGCATCACTACGCAAAACTTTAAGGTTATGTAAAAAAAAAATTTACTACAAGGTGAGAGAGACAGTACTTTGCTACACCTTTAGGGACCCACTTTAGGCAACGAATGCTCGTCATTCCTTTGACCAATAAACTCAAATCCTTTTTTAACCACTTTTTCTACACAACCAAGAAAACTCCTTTGCCAAACTCACTGAAAATGACAGGCAAGTTGTAGAAACATAGAAGTTTTAAAAATAATCAGTCAGTATTCTGCAAAGAAAATGCTTCACTTTTTTTTCTAATGGTTTGTGCATTCACAAGGGAGGCAACTTTGTCTTTGCAATTTAGCCTGAGATTGATTCATAGTATATTGGGAAATTTGCAATATCAGCAAATTTTATAAAAAAAATTAAAAAAAATAGAAAAAAACCCCATCTTTATCACATCATTGGTTGTTATTTTGGATCTACGGTTTGTCTTCAAAACGAATTAAAACAATTTTTTCTCAAAGAGAAACATTTTATTTTTGTGTATTTAAAGGGAAAAGTGTTGTGTTAAACATCATAGAAACATGGTAATACATGTTTCGTGTTTTCATAATAAGATATTCCTAAGTCAACACATTGTCATGGTTATGTGATAACAGAACAAAATAGTTCTATTTTGTTTTTGTTATTATTGCACCATTTAAAAAATGTTAAAAAGGCAGCAAGTGAAGTACGTCATACCTCAAAAATAGGCTTGGTTTTGCATGTGACATAGTTTGCAAACATGACTTAGCTGATTCCTAGTGCCTTGAGCATTTTTTTATTTTATTTTTTTCACAAACAAGGAATATGCTTTGCTAGTCCTAGGATACAGACAAGCAACGAGGTAACAGGAGGTAAATCATAGGGATATGACTAATAGCCACATGAAAAAGAAGGTCAAAAATAAGCTTCAAAAAATATAAACAATATTCTTAAAGCAAAAAAGCTGACTGGTTCTCTTAGATTTTTTTTATTCAGCGAGCCACCACCTTTTTTCACAGTACAATTGATGCAACGTGAAGGGAAATAAACACAAAAGAAAAACAAATTCTCATCTGGCCTCATGAGTCATATTTTTCCTTGAACTTATTATGACAGCAATAGTATTAGTCATTGTAAGGACTAAATGATGAAGTAAACATTGTGCTCTGCTCCAGTTTCTCAAACCTGCCCTCAGGCTTCCCTACACCCTGCATATTTTAAACATTTCTCTGCTTAAAGAAACCTGATTTGAACAACTGTCCTTTTCACGCCGATGGCTGACTCACCAGTGAGTCTGTACAAATAAGAGATGAATGGCTTTATTCTAGCAATCCAACTAAGTATGTACGAAAGTAAAGTTTTAAGAAAGAAGAGACTGAAAGATAAAAAAGAAACTAATGAAGGTCTGGCGAACCATGGACAACATTTGCTTATTTGTATTTAATGAACTTCAACCACGTGATGACAAAGGGAAAACATTGATTAAACCACGCAAACAAAAAAGAAACACATTTTAAAGTTTATTTGAAAGTAAATTTCTAATTTTGTAGTTTTTGGTTGGCAAGAAAAGTTTTACCCTGTATAAAATGGATGCATTTGTATTGGATAACTGTGTAGTCTCAAGACTTGGTTCATATTCACTGTTCAAACATGGGTTTAAATGTCAAACTAAAAGTTACTGAATTAAAAAAAAAAATCTATATTGTTTTAATGAGTAAAAACTACTCTTATTCTGTAGCTGTTGTAAACTAATGTGAATTTATTAAAGATGGGTCTTCATGACAAAAAAAACCCTTTAGAGGGGCTACACCTATTGAGTTAATTGAGTTGTCTAATGACAACATTTTTCCTTGTAATTTAACTAACAAACAAAAATATTAAACTTCCATCTTACGTGACTGCTTACCTAACTACCAGAATGATGACTTCTGCACTATAATTACGGAAACCTTTTCAGCTCTACAAGTGTCAGTTGTAACTCATGCCAATGACGATCAGTGCAGGCAATTAAAACATATCAGCTGACAGCTGAATTCCAGCAAGAAGTAGAATGCTGTTAAACTAGTTTGAAGAATGGGTGTTGGCTGTTCAACTGAAAGAACAAAGTGTGGGAAAGACTTGATTTGCTAAGTTATTTTAGTTAATTTAGAGTTAAGACCAGGGGTTAAAGTTGATTTTTGTTTATGCCAGCACTATAACAAATTAAGTCAGCATAATTCTTTTTAATAAAAATAAAATGCAGATTAGGGGTGTAATGATTAATCAATTAATTGATTTTATCCAACCAAATTGATCCATCAGAGGCAATTTGTTAATTAAATGAAATTAAACTGTACCATTATAAAATCATTTAGCGGACAACACACATGATGGGAGCAAAAAATGATCAATCCATCATTACAGTCCAATGTGTGGAAACACTTTCAAAGACATGTGACCATACAGTGTGGTAGAATGTTCTTATATTGTTCCATTTGTATTACTTTGTTGTTGGAAAAACAACAGTGGGGTTAACTTTAAGGAAGTAAAATGTGAATGGATTTACCATCCGTTGTTGTTTCCTTGTTTGTACACATTTACACTTGATTGTCTTGCAAGAAATTCTTGTAATCTGAAAAGCTCACAAAATAAATTGATTTTTTTTTTTTTGCTGCATGTTTCACTTCTACTACGGCATTAGGTTTTATCTTGAACTGTCAACCACAAAAGTGTTCAGAAAAAGATGAACCATTTATTGCAAACTAACCAACCTCCTAGTGTCCCTGGACAACAAATCAAATGTACTCTGTAAGACCTTGCTCAATGTGTTTGTTTGGGGAAGCGACAGAATTAACGGATAATGTGAGAGAAGAGAGGAGCTATGTCCGAATTCCTTCACTACTAACTATATAGTGCACTATATAGTGTGTTCACCATTTTGCACTGCTGTCCAAAACAACAATTCCAAAATTCGAGTGCCCGAGAAATTTTCCAGAATTTTCTGCAAAAAAACAGCGTGCATTGATGCTCACTAGATTGGGAAATTTGGGCCTCAATGCATGAACAATTTGAACAAAATAAAGGTGTTTAAATACATTTTTTGACTGAACCATTATTTTTTCCTCATCAGAACACAGTAAACTCAAAAAGAGTCTTTGTAAAATGCTTGTATTGATTAGGTTTTGATTTCGTGTAATCAGTGATGTCTCATTTGTGAGCATGGTGTCCGAACTGCTTTTAAAATCCAGGGCACGAGATAGTTCTGCACTATATAGTTTTTAGTAGTTAGGGAGTGGGGTGGGACTTCGATGTAGCCAGGAATATAAATCACATCACGTAACGACGATAAGACACTTAAACCACAGAGATGCTAAAATGGTTAGATAAAGTGCTGTCTGGTTCACAGTTTCAGTGTCATCAGCCCGCAGCTGCTTTTGAATGTGTGTTGAAGCAGCAAAGAGTGTACACACAGCTGATCCTCCCGGCAGTTTTTCGTACCTCTGCCAGATTTTATACCGACCAGTATGCAGGTCCAGACAGTACTGGCTTACTTTCAGCCCTTGCTAAGACTCTTAAGGACAGCCAACTTGTAAGGGCAGACTGGTTGAACTGCATTGCAACTGCAGTCTGACAAACGTCTGACAAATGTTTAACTTATGTTGTTGTTCAGACTTAGTATAAAAAATAAATATAACAGAAACAGTCAAAATGACAAAAACACTGGATCTCATTTAGGCAGGTGTGTTTCTTTTTGTTGAAGCAAGATTGTACTAATAATGATTTTAGTTTTTAACTTGCTTCTTTTCTTAGTTACATTTTGTGTTGTGAGATTCTGCACATACTTTGTTTTTCTGCTGACCTGCTTTATTGGCGACACAGATCTTTAAATTTGTTGTGGGTCGTCAGATGCCATGACAGCACCCACCTGTGCTCAATCAGCCACCAGGTATGGCCACCATGATTGCCTGCACCTGGGTCTCCAGCAGATGTATAAAGGATGGTGGAGATCCCAGCTCCGGCGCCAGACTGTTAGCTTGCCCAAGACGGTAACGTGCTGGCTCCCAAAGACGTGTCTTAGGACTCACTCTTGTGTCATAGATTTGCCTACTAACCAGTGTGTTTGTTTGCCAGTGGCTCCCGCCTTCTCTCCACTACCCCTGCTGCCTCCCTGAGCTCATCCAACTCCGCTCCCGACGCAAGACCAATCCATACCGGACTTTCCCCATCAACATTCATCGCCTTAAACCATAAAACTTAAATTGTGTCCTGCGCTTGGATCCTCCCCTTCCTGCTCACCGCATAACAAAATTTAGATTTGATGGTCACTTTTGATTCTCAAATTGATCATATTTTATCTTACAAGCTTTGACCACCTCTGGGTCAGAGGAAATACAACAGCATGGTGCAAAGACAATTGATGACTTGTGTCAGAAAATAAAGAACATGGATACTTGTTACTTTTTTTTTTTCCAATAACCAGACGTCACTGTTATTGTTAAGTGCTGCTGCCACTATCTGCTACCAATCTATGTGGGCAGTGCAGTATCATCTGTGATTCTTATTTTTTTTTTTTACTGCAAACAGTACCAGAACTGTTGTGAAAGCAAAAAGAAAATTCTAGCAGAACTATATTCACATCTGGGCCTGTCAGCCATAAAATAATTCTTTGAACTACAAGCAAAAAAAAAAAAAAAAACCAAATGGGTAGACATTTAACCACACTGGAAAATTGTATATAATATTTTTTTTAATTAAATTAAATTTTGAGAAATTAAAATTAAATTATTTTTTTTTAAATCATTGTTAGATTTTGTGTAAGCATAATTAATTTTAACAGTGAAAGTCTTGCACAGTTTATTTAAAAATAACTAGTTACATAATTAATTATATCAATATTATCTTAAAGAAAGTATTTTAAAAATAACTATTTTTCGAATCAAATAGTAAATAAAATCCTGACTTGGTGAGTTGGAACTGAATTCATTCAGCAATTTAGTTCTGATAACCAGTGCAAGAAAGAATGGGTTTAAAATAATTTAAAAAAGAGAAAATTATCATTGTAGAAGAAAAATCTTCTTGATGAGCGCCTGAAGCCCTTTTCTCATCCTCGCCGTATTCTGTTCACCATTACTGCAAATACCAATGCAGTTCTCCCACGTCAGCCCACTCTCAGTCAAAAAGCAGTTTATAATTTTGAATAGCTCTTCAGCTGTATCTCTGGCTTTTAGACATATTTACAAAAAAGAAAGTCCTCACAAATTACGCTTGTCATGTCAAAACACACATAAAACAATAAACAGTCTATGCTGCTGTCAGTTGCTTCATCAAATTGTATGGCAAAACAAACAAACAATCAGCTGTTCTTGAAGATACTTAGCAATGTCATGTATACGTCTGGTGACAGTATCACTGGACAGAGGGATAGTTTTTATTTTTGCAGTGTGCAGCACTTGCATCATCCAGCGTGACAGCAACCATGTCTAATGCTGCCAGCAGGATCAGCTCCTCTGCGATGGTGTGAGGTTTTTCTGCACTTAGCAATTTGGTATGCCACCTTGTATGATGCTAATAGTGCTCGCTGGTTTTCTTCAGTAGCATTCTCAAAACAGGAGGTTTACAGGGAATATTCGGCACATTTTCACTGGAAAAACTCAAGTGGCTTATCGGCATGATTAGGGTGCACCATTGCTAAGTGGTGCTTTAATTTGGCTTCATGCTGTCTGCAGCCAACATTTTCAGACAAATTAAACACACTGGTCTTTCCTCGTTTCCCACCACAGAGTTCTATATACGCTTTATCATATTTTCTCATCTTCACTTTGAGAATAGATTCAGGTGTCTTGTTTTCTCCATCTCTCTCTCTCTCTCTGCATTTCTTTTCATCCCTGTTCAATATTTTTCCATTGTGATTCTTGAGGCTTAACAAAATATTTCCAGCTCAATGTATGTGGGTATCGTGGTCGCTGACTACGGAAGCCGAAAATGGCATACTTTTTTTTTTTGACCATTTTCTCGTAATATCGAGATAATGATGCTGTTTCATCCCTCTCTCGCTTTCTCTACTGAGATGCAGAGACGGAATCTGATTGAAGTCTCTTTATTTTAGGCCACAACGGACACCTAAAGTTTACACCAACAGCTCCCAACACCAAAAGAAACGCTCACACTCCTTTTTTATTCTATTTTTACTTATTAGTGGAGCTATGCTCCTCAAACGCCCTTAATTCCATCTCATGCACCAGTCACTCTCTTTTTTTCCTTAAAATCTCCGTCAACTGGTTGAATGACAGAACCCCAGGCCCAAACAGACACTCAGCCCAATTCAGTCCACTACTGTACTTTTTTTTTTCTCAATTTTTATACAATCCTCATTAAACCAAAGCAATTTCTCAGAAAAAAATGTCGACACAATTAAAACAAACAGTTACAATTGATCAGTTCTTCAGTTGTTTGATATTTTCTCTGATAAACTGCTTTGTTTTACTGCAGATTTCTGGAGCTCAGTGAACGCATCAGACAGAGACGCTCGGTGGCCCGGGGTTTGTCATTTTCAGGGATTCTATTTAGTTGGTCTTCTGGCCAACTGTTAAACTGACATCTATTCATAACTGCATGATCACCGAGTTGTCCCACACCCCTCTTGGCATTGCACCACGCCCCCACCATTTGAGCCTTAGACTGCCTTAGACTGTCATGCTTACCTCTGACACTTTCCCCCCAAGTGATGCAACATTGCACTCTAATTCCACTTATCATTCCACCTTAGCCACACTCAGCTTGAGGGCCATTCCATTCATACTACAAGTACCACTTGACGTGTTTGTCGCAACCTCATACTTTTCTTCAGTTTCTTTTGATCCATTGATTTTTCCCCCTCCCTGCTTATGTAATCTCAGCATGAGATCTTTGTGTGTAAAGTTTTTGCCAGACACTCCAGCTTCCTCTAAATCTAAAAAGGCATAGTCTGTTTAAATGTGTTTGTTTTATAAACCTTCCAGAAAATGTGTGGTTTTGCAACACTTAATGATCATTTCAAGTAAACAAACATGTTGTACTGGGCCATATAAGAAATAAACGTATGGAAACAGACAATCCTGCACCCAAGCTATTGAAATGAAAATATTCTTGTGTGTACTAAAAAAAGGACTAGTATTTCAATGCACAGGTCAATTCATATCTAAAAGTAAAACTTGTTTGTCCTGACTCGTGGAATACGCCTTCTAAAGTTATTTACAAAGCTTGAGTCACAAATGATGTTTGAGTGCTCCAACTTTAGTCCCTGTAACACACAGCAATAAATCACATGGCTTACATCTAAGCTTTGTGATCCTCAGTGCTGGAGAAAGCTAAATCTGTATGCGCAGCTGCCTAGTTTTAAAATCACTTCAGATGCTAACATCTAATCAAGTTTTTATGAGCACATACAATACTTGAAATGCACTTAAAATCTATTCAAATGTGGACATTTTTTTTCTTCTGAGGCAACCATTCTTACATTGTTTAATGTTGTGTGGACTTTTTCTCTATTTTACCTGCCCTGTATTTGTAAGGTGCTTTTGATAAATATGTTTGTCAGCTTGAAAAGGTGACAGACCCAGTGCGATTGCCTGATATTCTAAAATGCTGGTGGTCAATTTCTCAGAATTCGTAAGCTAAAAATACAGTAAAGTAAATAAAAAATCATTCTTCATTCTGTTTTGATGCTATTAACGTGATTTTTTTAACAGATACATTAATAAATGATTTCACAAAGAATAATTTGACTGCTTAGGACTATTTCGACCAATACAGGAAAGTTTTAGAAATTGGTATTTGCAGTTATTCTCATCAAATAGTAAGGTATATTTTGACCCACTCTTGAACATAAACTAATTTAGCAATATATTTTTGTAATTTTAAACTTTTTTTAAGGAGTATTTCGCATGATGATTTTATAAAATGTTAGAAATTGTACACTCACAGCATTGCCATAACATGACTCAGAGTTGCAAGACAATAGAATCTCTTTTTTTAATGTCATGAGCACAAGAGTACTTGGAAAAATATTCTATTAGCTTAATTTTACCATTAGGCTGAGAGAATTACTCACCCGTCACAAGTGTTAAAAAAGTATCTTTGGGTGTGTTCACTTCCAGGTAGCATTAAGCTTATCATTTCAGTGTTTGTCCCATTGAAAATAATAATTTAATTTAACAAGTTAATCGCAAAAATAGGGCATGGTAAGGGAAAGGCAGTTACTTTATTTCAACTTGAGCTATTTTTAAACATGGAACTTTTCATTGCAAATCTTGGGCTTACTGACAATGCAAATACCCGTGATCATTGTTTACCAGTTGCTAACAAGCTGAAGCCATTTAATTCCTGTAAAAACACTATCATGAGGTCAAAATGGCTATGTAAAATCTAAAGAAATATGTTTCAAATGAAAATTACAAGCACTGTGTGCATAAAAATCCATGCAGACTTATGTCATGCATACACCTTCTTCTAAACATATTTGTACTTATAGAGAAAGAATTGTTGTGCATGTCACACAATCTTTGAGCTATTTTTTCATTTTATTTTGTTTTTTTATTTTCATTTTTTTTATCCTGCTTGGTAGTGGATGCAAATAGTAGTTTATAACTTTGACATACTAACATAATATTGGAAGGGGCTTCATATTTTACTCTTTATACTTAACTCTTAACAATGAAATAAATATTTTATCACATTTTACTCTTAAATCTCAATTTAAGAGTAACATGCTAACATGCATGCTAAAAAAATCAACTCTTAAATCTCAATTTAAGAGTAAAATATGTTCCAATCATCATCCAAGGCTACTGAAAAAAACCTTCATATTCATGCTGAATTTGTTAGGCAAAGCTTTTTTAGAGTCTATTTTGTACCTGTTGCAGATGAAACAAAGATTTGTTTCCCATAGTAACCCCTAAGCTTCATTAGGCCTCTTGTATGTCATTCATTAATTTTTACCATTTAATGTGTAAAGTTCCAAATAGTAAATGGTTAGAAGTGTATACTATATAGTGCTTTTCTACCTTTCTCAAAGGCCCAAAACACAGTTCCAGAGTCTTACACTATGCATTGCATCAAAATGCCCTTATGCAGTTGGGTGTTTCTTTGGACATCGCTGGGTGTGTTTATTGACATCTATTATGACAACAATACAAAAGAAGTGTTGAAATGCCATGCCTTGTCATTAATCTCTTTATTAAAGCAATGTCAGGTTTGAGGCTTTTTATTATTTTTCAATCAAAATGAAACCTAAAATCCCCTTAAAATGGCAATTAAGTTGATCATAGCCATACTTTCTCAAATTGACTGGGTTGATGTCAGTGATGTCATGTCAAGATTTCTAAGATTTTCCAAAAACAGTCCTCTAATCTACATGCTTTTCTATAATAACTGCTGTGCACGTAAATCATCTTATATTTGACAGTTACTGTTGCATAAGCTGGCATTTTTACAAAATTATATGGAAATAAAAATTTTCAAAAATCACCAACTTAATTTTGCTGGCAATACACACTTTTCCTTTTATATGGTTTACTTCACCATATAACAATTCAGCCTCTTCATAAACCAGAATATCTTTGTTAGCCCATTCTCTTTAATGTATTCTCATTTAATTTCAAGTCATTTGATAAAGTCTATAAACTAAAAAGTGGCTTTACGCTATCTTTCATTATGACAATATTGAAAATATTATCTTAAAATGACATTATTTGTTTCTAAAGGAAAGAAAAGAGTTTACAGTGTCAAGAAAACTCTTATAAAGCCATTTAAATAGCTCCTTGAGCAATGAGAAAATTGAGGAAAAAATGCATCGAATTTGTCAAAAAATGTCTCCACGTGCAACAGCAGATTTCCAAGAAAGAATTTGACCTTATAAGAAACAATTTCAAAGACTGAATTGTTTCTTTTTTTTGCTACTTCACTATGCTATAAACTTTGTGCTACACATGCAAGACTGGGATGATGTAAATTGTTGTACTTTTGATTAATGTTTATTTGCAATTTTTTACTTTATTCCTACCTAACTGTTGTTTTGCCCAATAAACATTTTGTAATCATAAGTTTTCCTAATGAAACATGTACATGTCCTCTTGACAAACAAATTAGGACAAATGTTTAAATATATTTTCATTTTAACAAAGTGGCATCTGTTATCATTCTCTCCTTTGAGTATGTACTTCAAAGTTTGAGCAATTGTGTTTAACTACATTCTATTTTATCAAAATTTGAGCCCTTTAATAACACTGATACAATTCTAATAGTGTAACTACTGGCCAACTAAATGCCTTACTATCTATTAGGATGAATCCAACATGGTCAAGCATAGTTTTAAAATATACGGTACACATTAAATTTGGAGGTTTTATAGTTAACCAACCGCTGCTTACACTCCTATATCTCAAAGCATAACAGTATATTTGTCAGATTTATATTCCAATTACCTTGATATACCTGATTTGTGTTGCATGTTTTTTACTGAGCTTTCTAAAGTTTGATTCTCTTGTTTTCTTGGAAAATTGTTTTACCTCTTGCATGTAAAATTTGACTTTATAGATGCTATTTTTTAAAAACAAATCATCTAATGTTAAGAAGTAGAGCATGAAATGTGTTGTACGTACATGTGACAGCAAAATAAACAAAGTTGGTGAGATTCGAAGTTTTTGCAACATTTTTCTATTTAGTTGACCAGTTTCTGTGAGCATCTAAAAAATAGCATAAACTTGATAATTAACAAACTCTAAAGCAAATGATATGCAAAGCTACACTTTAACATGTTTCCTAAAAAGGTACCTTAATGATAATTTCATATACCATAAGAAGTGTATATGCAAAAGCATGTTTTATATTATTTAATCAAATAAATATATCAAAACATTTTAGTTAAAATGTAATTCAAATGGAATCTCACAACACATTCTGAGCATGTTTCATGTTTTTGTTTTAACTCAAAAAGAGGTGTGGGCAGCAATTTGTTCACTCCACCCTGCATATAAATTCCCTCCCTGGGTTAAGTCGACATTGTTCTCTTACAAAGCAAAGGAGTTGCACCAGGTGAGCTTAACCTGCTGTACAGCTTCCTTGACCTTATATGACTATTTGACATACTGTGTTGTTTCTTGTGTAGAAATAAGAACGCAATTATGCTGTTTTTTTTAATGTGTATGAATTGCAAAAAAAAATTAATGGTTGTGGAGACAAAATGGCTTTAAGATTTCTGATGTGCTCAGATAAAATGTTGTTGGCTTAAGATCTGCTTATTAATACAAACTACTTTCCATGCATTGAAGCAATATTTTACCCCACATGTTTTTTATGAAGACCAATATTAAAAAGCTTTTTATGCTATTTGCTCCATATTTGCAAAACCACTTCTTATTTTTTTTCCCAGAATTTCACATTCCTTTTTAGTTTAAAATGAAGACTTGACAATCTAAGAGCCACTAAAGTGAGCAAGAAACCATTTTAACACAATGGATGGTACCAGGACGTCAGTCAATGTCCAGCTACTCTCACTAGTTGTATTCAGTAAGTGTCTGTTACTAGAAGCCTTATTAAAGTTTTTACTGCAGCTAAAAAGTATTTGTACTAAAAGAGCTTATGACTTTGCTTTTTTTCCTAGTATGTGCATCAGTAGTTACTTCAACAACCGTAAGTTTAAATATTTTTTGCCTTTAAAGTAGATTTTTTTTTAAATGAAAGTCAACTTAAATTTTGTGACCTTTTTTTCTTTTGCAGTACAACACAACAAATGGTAACATGACGTTTTCCTTAAAAAAATATTTCATTTCTTTAAAAACATGCTCTAAAACTTTGAAAACTTTCTTTCCCTTTCTTAAAATTTTGCACCTGTAGGACCAGGTTTACAGACAACACAAAACAGGTCAGCATGCAGATCTACGACACATGCATCCAAGGAAATAACTTGAAATATCTTTCTTTTTTAAATAATATGTGTGTACATTTCTGCCCTATCTCATAGTAAATGTCTATAAAATTATTTAAACTTTTGTGAAATGTTTTATTTTGTTCCTAAAGCATTATTCCGGCTCAAAGCAATGGTTCGCAGCAAACCTGCCCGACAGGAAAACTGGAGGATACCGGTCGCAGTGTAAGCATTTCAAATTTATGTAGTTTTCAGGCAGATGTTCTTTAACCCAAAATCCCAAACAGAAAAGTGAAATGACACCATGTTGTTTGGTTGAAAATACCCTTCCAATAGTTTTTTTCATTTTCTTTCTAGATATCTGCAGCTGTTGACACAATGACAGAAGAGCTGTCCTGTAAACACAGGACAAATGCAACTGTTACAAAGGAGCTGCTAAGGAACGTGGAGCTAAACATCAGACAAATTTTACAGTCAACTGTAAAAGTCGTCTTAGACCTGGTAATTTAAAAAAACTTGAATGAAACTTGAAAGAATGAAAAACACATTTCACTTTCAATCTTCCTACTGTTTCTTTTTTTTTGAAGCAGTAGTTTTGAATTATTGGTTCAAATACACTTTAAAACATTTATCGATAGCCCTGTGCTGCTTTGTGTAACCTTGCCCAAACTCTTTTTTACAACAGAACACAAATGAATCTAGCTTAAATGTTCTGGAGATATTCAACGTCCTGGGAAGCCTGACTGTAGGAAACTACAATGACATTACATTCATCAGACAGTGGTTCTCAATCAGGATGGCTCCACTACTACCTTTTGTTGATGATAACTTCCTTATTCAATTGGGCAACCTGAACTTAAGCTGCACTTCTTTCCAAGAATTGTAAGTAAATAAGATTACTTTGATTGATAACTAATCAAAGAAAGAATTTAATTATAGTATCTTAGAATATTACTTGGCTTCAAAATTCCATGCTTAAGCCACCATTTTCTTGCTCAAGGTCAATAATATCTAATCAATGAAAAACTACAGATTTTGCAACAGAAGAGGGTGCTCTAGTTTCACTGTGAATGTGCTGCCAATCCAGTTAGATCCAGTATGACTTTAATCACTAATGCACATAGATAAATGTTATTTAGAAATTTAAAGATGTTAGATATAATTATTTATGTGCAAAGGAAAGAGGTTTTATTCCTCTTCTAGTTAAAAAAAATAAAAACATTAGCTGTTATAACAGATGTTAGGTGTGTTGGTTGCTATGTGGGAAAGTATGGTTTAAGACTTATTTATTGTGTGTACTTTTTTTTCAAGGGTAAAGGCTATGAATGATGAACTGAATATAACTCAAACAGTGGAAAGAAAACTAATCTACTACAACTTCATTAAAGAATATCTATCAAGAAAGAATCTTGCAGGTAAAAAAAAAACATTTCTAACAGGAAACATAATACAATTAAAGACAAAAAAGACTTGGTTCTCCATGTAAAAAAGTGGTTGTATGAATTTTAAAAATTCCTTGAATTTTGTTAACATTGACAGATCCTGGTTGCAAAAATAATGTAAATGGGAGTAAAGAATGGCTGCAAAAAAATCTAGCAAGTTACACGTTATTTGCAACAATTCAGGAACTGAAAAACATGAACGAAAAATTTTCTCCAGTAAGTAAAAAGAAATGAAAAATAATATTAAAAAAAAGACAAAAACTTTGCATTGAATGAAATGACTGTTTTAACACTATTTTGTTTGATTTCTCATGTTGCTTGCATTAAAAGGAGGTTGTCCTGGATTTGCTGACAACACAACAAAAAGCACAGCTCATACTGGACCCAGGCAGTGGAGCTTTGGAGAATGTGACCCTTGTAAAAGGCCTGCTCACAAACTTGACACAGTCCGGCAATGTGGGGCAGCTCACTCAGTTTTTCCAGGCCTTTGCACAGGTCAACAAACAGGTAAATGTTTCACTCAGACTTTTAAAAGGCCTTGCTTAGCAAAAAGGACAAGGAAGCCTCATCACAAGCCCAAATGACTTTATGAAAGCTGGGACCAACCTCAAGATGATGCTTGTTTGTACCGTGGAATTTGATCCATTTACATCTGCCTTAGAAACAATGCATGTTACTTAAGCGCCCCTATCTCAACTTGTTTCCCATGTATTTTATGAGTGATTTCTCTTTGAAAACTAAGAGACAATTTTTTTTTTCCCAGATGAACATGACCTTCATCAAAAACGCAGCTGTACGAGACACAATCTTGAACCTGACTTTGACAGCTCTTGCTGGAGAATTTGAGACATTTGAGTCTATAGAATTTGAGCTGTGGTTCCAGCAGTATTTGCCTCCCGTTATAGCCAGCTTCCAACCAGACAACTTGTGGGTGATCCCCAGAAACATCAGCTGTGCATCCTATTCTGCTATGTAAGACACAGTCTGAAAGAAAGAAGAAATGTTAGCCATTTCTGAATCACTGTGTCCAGCGAAATTCACAAATCTCTTTTATTTGTCTTCTCTTCAGACTTACCGGGCTGCAGCAAAGTTTGACATTCCTGCCATTGGACATTTCAGAGGGCGTAAGAGCAAGCATACAATTGATTCGAGACACATTCCCAGGTACGTGCCACAGAACATCTGGTGAGCTGTTCCTTCCTAAATAATCTCACCAGCACTGCAGTGACCAAAAAGTTCTGAGTCTCTGACTAACTTTTATGTCCTCCTCAACAGGTTGCTCTGTACCTGATTCCTTTAAGGTAAGTTTATCTGTAAGGCCTTACGACATAAAAAGCATTAAATGAAGGCTGAAAAGACCAGATTTGTCATTTAAGTTCATCTAGCTCTCCAGACAATACTAACTTATGATATTTAATCTCCAGTGCACAAAGACCTATGTAGATGGTAAGTTTTCCAAATGTCTTCCCCAAAGAGAAGAATAATTCTTACAGCTCCATTAGCTTTTTGCAAGCAAAAATGTAATTCCATTAAATGCTTTTTTTTTTTTTTACAGAGAACCTCATCTGTGCTGCAATCAACCAGTGAGTTGATTTCTTTTTTACTACCATATAGAGATTGCATTTTCACCTCATTTTCTATGTGCTGACAATGGCCATGTTTTTTGTATAGGTCACGCCTTCAGAAAACACTGGAATCGGACACTTTTTCTGCAGTCCTGTGCAATTTTACCATTGCTGAATATGCCTGTTCTTCGGTAAGTTCAGTAAACCAGAGTTGCCAATGGCAGTGAAACAAAACATCTCATTCGCAGTACATAAGAGTGTAAGACAAATCTCGGAACTTCCTAAAGGACTGCTTTCATGTTGTCATCTTCATTTATTCTAAGGCTAAGAATATCACACCAAGCAACTTGGCCACAATCTTGAAATGCTCACTGGAAACACAGCAAACACACCCCATAGAGGTCTGGAAACTTTTCTTCCAAAATAGTCCTAATCTGGACCAGGCTCTTGATATACTGGCAGGCATGGTAAGTCCATCTCCAAACTACTTAATCCAGGTTTCTAGGATGTGTAATTGAAGTATTCAAACAATACTTACAACATTCCAGAATGTCAAAGACAGTAGCAGGCCCGACTTGTCCAATGCTCTTGAGGCTCTGGGGGAGGTGAGAATTGCCACATTCAGCCAGGCACAGTTGCAGGATGAAGGGTTCATCGACAACTGGTTCCAGAAAAAGAGCTATCTCTTCTTGGCCTCTCCAACAACAAACTTCCTTACCTGCCTCAGTGCCAACAATTTCAGCTGCCCGACATACCACATTGTGTAAGTGCACAGTGTATCTGACAAATGAGTCTGCTTTGACAACATCACTGAAAAACATGAGCATGTTCAGACATTGAAAACTCTCTTTCCAAATGTTAGCATTAAAGCACTCAGTAGCCAAAAGGCATTCATGGACAGTGACACACAGCAGGAAGTCTTCACTCACTTCATTCAACCATTCCTGTCAAGAAAGGACTCATCAGGTAAAAGCCTTTCATCAGACCACTTTTTCTCATTTTTTGGTAGCGTGGGCTTCTGATCAGCAGCCAGCCCCTTGGCAACTGTGTTTTGTTGGTGTTTTTTGCAGATCCAGGATGCATTTCCTCTGTGAATGGTAGCTTAAACTGGCTACAGGCAAACTTTGGCAACTTCTCAGATTTAGCAACCATAAAGGATTTGCTGACCCTCAATCCAAACTTCTCCACCGTGAGTGCTCTCAGCACCTGTCCATTTCCTTAGCCTATTGTTACCATTATGGCAGTGCTTGGACTAATACTTTTGATTTTTCTTTTTACAGTCTCAGTTGCTGTCGCAGCTTGCTCCTTCACAGATGGCACAGTTAATTGTGAGCACAAGCACCTCAAATGACACAGTGCTAGTCAATCAAGTCTTCAATCAACTTGAGCAAGGCAATGCTCTCAAAAATGTGGACCAGTTCTTGACACAGCTGAGCGTGAATGGACAGGTAAACTGGGCTTTCAAATGCACAAAGTAGGAATTAATGTCAGACACACGTCCTGACATTCTAGGGATACTTATGCACCCAGAGACTTTTAATTACTGGTTATAAATTCTTTTGCAGTAACTCGTGGTCTGTATCAGAAGCTCTCACACGTGCTGTATAGCAAATCTGCAACACAAACACTTTGGTGTATGTGATTCCTTGCTTCTCCTAATTTGACAGATGCCACAATTCCAGCCTGTTGTCAGAGACCTCATCATGAACAGGACCTTCAGGATCATTGCTCCCCAACTGGAAAACTTCAACACAGAGGACTTTTACATTTGGTTCCATATCAAACTGGTATATGTCCTTGCCAGTTTCACTCCAGACATGCTCCAGCTTACAATCCAAAGAACCAATTGCACAAACTACCATGTAGTGTAAGTTGACCTTTGGTTGCAGTCGATGCCTACAATGGATCTAACATCCATGTAACTGTGAGCTAATGATTATACACGATTATTTTGCAATGATCTTTGCAGTGTGAGTGGCATGGCCATGGTGTACTCTTCCATACCCGAGGATACACTGCAAGGACTTGCGAATGTTCTCCTGGGCTACCTAAAAAGTTTTGCCAATGAAATCAACACACCAGGTAAGCTGATATATGCTACAAGGGTAGCAATTTACCATGCCTTTAAAAATAAAAAAAAAAATAAAAAGGTTGACATTGGGCTGATTTAAAGCTTCAGCTTTACTTCCAGTACTACTAGGTCAACAAAGTTTAGAAATGTGTACTAAGATCTCTGAACATGTCCTCAGCTTGCAGGCAGGGAATTCAGAGTGACACAGAATGGATTCAAATCAACTTGGGTCCGTTTAATCAATTCATAACATACCAAGATCTGAAAGTCTTCAACCTCTCCCAGGTAAGTCTGTCATTGCAAATCCAGTCAAATTTGAACTCAGTCCCAAACTGCCACATACTCACGCTGATAGATGTAGAGAAGCTAAAAGACAAGATATTCATTCAAACTCTTGGTTTGCATCCCCAGGAGGCAATTGTAAGTGTCCTCTCACCTCAAGAGAAAGCACAGCTCATACTGGACCCAGGCAGTGGAGCTTTGGAGAATGTGACCCTTGTAAAAGGCCTGCTCACAAACTTGACACAGTCCGGCAATGTGGGGCAGCTCACTCAGTTTTTCCAGGCCTTTGCACAGGTCAACAAACAGGTAAATGTTTTACTCAGACTTCTAAAAAGGCCTTGCTTAGCAAAAAGGACAAGGAAGCCTCATCACAAGCCCAAATGACTTTATGAAAGCTGGGACCAACCTCAAGATGATGCTTGTTTGTACCGTGGAATTTGATCCATTTACATCTGCCTTAGAAACAATGCATGTTACTTAAGCGCCCCTATCTCAACTTGTTTCCCATGTATTTTATGAGTGATTTCTCTTTGAAAACTAAGAGACAATTTTTTTTTTCCCAGATGAACATGACCTTCATCAAAAACGCAGCTGTACGAGACACAATCTTGAACCTGACTTTGACAGCTCTTGCTGGAGAATTTGAGACATTTGAGTCTATAGAATTTGAGCTGTGGTTCCAGCAGTATTTGCCTCCCGTTATAGCCAGCTTCCAACCAGACAACTTGTGGGTGATCCCCAGAAACATCAGCTGTGCATCCTATTCTGCTATGTAAGACACAGTCTGAAAGAAAGAAGAAATGTTAGCCATTTCTGAATCACTGTGTCCAGCGAAATTCACAAATCTCTTTTATTTGTCTTCTCTTCAGACTTACCGGGCTGCAGCAAAGTTTGACATTCCTGCCATTGGACATTTCAGAGGGCGTAAGAGCAAGCATACAATTGATTCGAGACACATTCCCAGGTACGTGCCACAGAACATCTGGTGAGCTGTTCCTTCCTAAATAATCTCACCAGCACTGCAGTGACCAAAAAGTTCTGAGTCTCTGACTAACTTTTATGTCCTCCTCAACAGGTTGCTCTGTACCTGATTCCTTTAAGGTAAGTTTATCTGTAAGGCCTTACGACTTAAAAGCATTAAATGAAGGCTGAAAAGACCAGATTTGTCATTTAAGTTCATCTAGCTCTCCAGACAATACTAACTTATGATATTTAATCTCCAGTGCACAAAGACCTATGTAGATGGTAAGTTTTCCAAATGTCTTCCCCAAAGAGAAGAATAATTCTTACAGCTCCATTAGCTTTTTGCAAGCAAAAATGTAATTCCATTAAATGCTTTTTTTTTTTTTTTACAGAGAACCTCATCTGTGCTGCAATCAACCAGTGAGTTGATTTCTTTTTTACTACCATATAGAGATTGCATTTTCACCTCATTTTCTATGTGCTGACAATGGCCATGTTTTTTGTATAGGTCACGCCTTCAGAAAACACTGGAATCGGACACTTTTTCTGCAGTCCTGTGCAATTTTACCATTGCTGAATATGCCTGTTCTTCGGTAAGTTCAGTAAACCAGAGTTGCCAATGGCAGTGAAACAAAACATCTCATTCGCAGTACATAAGAGTGTAAGACAAATCTCGGAACTTCCTAAAGGACTGCTTTCATGTTGTCATCTTCATTTATTCTAAGGCTAAGAATATCACACCAAGCAACTTGGCCACAATCTTGAAATGCTCACTGGAAACACAGCAAACACACCCCATAGAGGTCTGGAAACTTTTCTTCCAAAATAGTCCTAATCTGGACCAGGCTCTTGATATACTGGCAGGCATGGTAAGTCCATCTCCAAACTACTTAATCCAGGTTTCTAGGATGTGTAATTGAAGTATTCAAACAATACTTACAACATTCCAGAATGTCAAAGACAGTAGCAGGCCCGACTTGTCCAATGCTCTTGAGGCTCTGGGGGAGGTGAGAATTGCCACATTCAGCCAGGCACAGTTGCAGGATGAAGGGTTCATCGACAACTGGTTCCAGAAAAAGAGCTATCTCTTCTTGGCCTCTCCAACAACAAACTTCCTTACCTGCCTCAGTGCCAACAATTTCAGCTGCCCGACATACCACATTGTGTAAGTGCACAGTGTATCTGACAAATGAGTCTGCTTTGACAACATCACTGAAAAACATGAGCATGTTCAGACATTGAAAACTCTCTTTCCAAATGTTAGCATTAAAGCACTCAGTAGCCAAAAGGCATTCATGGACAGTGACACACAGCAGGAAGTCTTCACTCACTTCATTCAACCATTCCTGTCAAGAAAGGACTCATCAGGTAAAAGCCTTTCATCAGACCACTTTTTCTCATTTTTTGGTAGCGTGGGCTTCTGATCAGCAGCCAGCCCCTTGGCAACTGTGTTTTGTTGGTGTTTTTTGCAGATCCAGGATGCATTTCCTCTGTGAATGGTAGCTTAAACTGGCTACAGGCAAACTTTGGCAACTTCTCAGATTTAGCAACCATAAAGGATTTGCTGACCCTCAATCCAAACTTCTCCACGGTGAGTGCTCTCAGCACCTGTCCATTTCCTTAGCCTATTGTTACCATTATGGCAGTGCTTGGACTAATACTTTTGATTTTTCTTTTTACAGTCTCAGTTGCTGTCGCAGCTTGCTCCTTCACAGATGGCACAGTTAATTGTGAGCACAAGCACCTCAAATGACACAGTGCTAGTCAATCAAGTCTTCAATCAACTTGAGCAAGGCAATGCTCTCAAAAATGTGGACCAGTTCTTGACACAGCTGAGCGTGAATGGACAGGTAAACTGGGCTTTCAAATGCACAAAGTAGGAATTAATGTCAGACACACGTCCTGACATTCTAGGGATACTTATGCACCCAGAGACTTTTAATTACTGGTTATAAATTCTTTTGCAGTAACTCGTGGTCTGTATCAGAAGCTCTCACACGTGCTGTATAGCAAATCTGCAACACAAACACTTTGGTGTATGTGATTCCTTGCTTCTCCTAATTTGACAGATGCCACAATTCCAGCCTGTTGTCAGAGACCTCATCATGAACAGGACCTTCAGGATCATTGCTCCCCAACTGGAAAACTTCAACACAGAGGACTTTTACATTTGGTTCCATATCAAACTGGTATATGTCCTTGCCAGTTTCACTCCAGACATGCTCCAGCTTACAATCCAAAGAACCAATTGCACAAACTACCATGTAGTGTAAGTTGACCTTTGGTTGCAGTCGATGCCTACAATGGATCTAACATCCATGTAACTGTGAGCTAATGATTATACACGATTATTTTGCAATGATCTTTGCAGTGTGAGTGGCATGGCCATGGTGTACTCTTCCATACCCGAGGATACACTGCAAGGACTTGCGAATGTTCTCCTGGGCTACCTAAAAAGTTTTGCCAATGAAATCAACACACCAGGTAAGCTGATATATGCTACAAGGGTAGCAATTTACCATGCCTTTAAAAATAAAAAAAAAAATAAAAAGGTTGACATTGGGCTGATTTAAAGCTTCAGCTTTACTTCCAGTACTACTAGGTCAACAAAGTTTAGAAATGTGTACTAAGATCTCTGAACATGTCCTCAGCTTGCAGGCAGGGAATTCAGAGTGACACAGAATGGATTCAAATCAACTTGGGTCCGTTTAATCAATTCATAACATACCAAGATCTGAAAGTCTTCAACCTCTCCCAGGTAAGTCTGTCATTGCAAATCCAGTCAAATTTGAACTCAGTCCCAAACTGCCACATACTCACGCTGATAGATGTAGAGAAGCTAAAAGACAAGATATTCATTCAAACTCTTGGTTTGCATCCCCAGGAGGCAATTGTAAGTGTCCTCTCACCTCAAGAGAAAGCACAGCTCATACTGGACCCAGGCAGTGGAGCTTTGGAGAATGTGACCCTTGTAAAAGGCCTGCTCACAAACTTGACACAGTCCGGCAATGTGGGGCAGCTCACTCAGTTTTTCCAGGCCTTTGCACAGGTCAACAAACAGGTAAATGTTTTACTCAGACTTCTAAAAAGGCCTTGCTTAGCAAAAAGGACAAGGAAGCCTCATCACAAGCCCAAATGACTTTATGAAAGCTGGGACCAACCTCAAGATGATGCTTGTTTGTACCGTGGAATTTGATCCATTTACATCTGCCTTAGAAACAATGCATGTTACTTAAGCGCCCCTATCTCAACTTGTTTCCCATGTATTTTATGAGTGATTTCTCTTTGAAAACTAAGAGACAATTTTTTTTTTCCCAGATGAACATGACCTTCATCAAAAACGCAGCTGTACGAGACACAATCTTGAACCTGACTTTGACAGCTCTTGCTGGAGAATTTGAGACATTTGAGTCTATAGAATTTGAGCTGTGGTTCCAGCAGTATTTGCCTCCCGTTATAGCCAGCTTCCAACCAGACAACTTGTGGGTGATCCCCAGAAACATCAGCTGTGCATCCTATTCTGCTATGTAAGACACAGTCTGAAAGAAAGAAGAAATGTTAGCCATTTCTGAATCACTGTGTCCAGCGGAATTCACAAATCTCTTTTATTTGTCTTCTCTTCAGACTTACCGGGCTGCAGCAAAGTTTGACATTCCTGCCATTGGACATTTCAGAGGGCGTAAGAGCAAGCATACAATTGATTCGAGACACATTCCCAGGTACGTGCCACAGAACATCTGGTGAGCTGTTCCTTCCTAAATAATCTCACCAGCACTGCAGTGACCAAAAAGTTCTGAGTCTCTGACTAACTTTTATGTCCTCCTCAACAGGTTGCTCTGTACCTGATTCCTTTAAGGTAAGTTTATCTGTAAGGCCTTACGACTTAAAAGCATTAAATGAAGGCTGAAAAGACCAGATTTGTCATTTAAGTTCATCTAGCTCTCCAGACAATACTAACTTATGATATTTAATCTCCAGTGCACAAAGACCTATGTAGATGGTAAGTTTTCCAAATGTCTTCCCCAAAGAGAAGAATAATTCTTACAGCTCCATTAGCTTTTTGCAAGCAAAAATGTAATTCCATTAAATGCTTTTTTTTTTTTTTTACAGAGAACCTCATCTGTGCTGCAATCAACCAGTGAGTTGATTTCTTTTTTACTACCATATAGAGATTGCATTTTCACCTCATTTTCTATGTGCTGACAATGGCCATGTTTTTTGTATAGGTCACGCCTTCAGAAAACACTGGAATCGGACACTTTTTCTGCAGTCCTGTGCAATTTTACCATTGCTGAATATGCCTGTTCTTCGGTAAGTTCAGTAAACCAGAGTTGCCAATGGCAGTGAAACAAAACATCTCATTCGCAGTACATAAGAGTGTAAGACAAATCTCGGAACTTCCTAAAGGACTGCTTTCGTGTTGTCATCTTCATTTATTCTAAGGCTAAGAATATCACACCAAGCAACTTGGCCACAATCTTGAAATGCTCACTGGAAACACAGCAAACACACCCCATAGAGGTCTGGAAACTTTTCTTCCAAAATAGTCCTAATCTGGACCAGGCTCTTGATATACTGGCAGGCATGGTAAGTCCATCTCCAAACTACTTAATCCAGGTTTCTAGGATGTGTAATTGAAGTATTCAAACAATACTTACAACATTCCAGAATGTCAAAGACAGTAGCAGGCCCGACTTGTCCAATGCTCTTGAGGCTCTGGGGGAGGTGAGAATTGCCACATTCAGCCAGGCACAGTTGCAGGATGAAGGGTTCATCGACAACTGGTTCCAGAAAAAGAGCTATCTCTTCTTGGCCTCTCCAACAACAAACTTCCTTACCTGCCTCAGTGCCAACAATTTCAGCTGCCCGACATACCACATTGTGTAAGTGCACAGTGTATCTGACAAATGAGTCTGCTTTGACAACATCACTGAAAAACATGAGCATGTTCAGACATTGAAAACTCTCTTTCCAAATGTTAGCATTAAAGCACTCAGTAGCCAAAAGGCATTCATGGACAGTGACACACAGCAGGAAGTCTTCACTCACTTCATTCAACCATTCCTGTCAAGAAAGGACTCATCAGGTAAAAGCCTTTCATCAGACCACTTTTTCTCATTTTTTGGTAGCGTGGGCTTCTGATCAGCAGCCAGCCCCTTGGCAACTGTGTTTTGTTGGTGTTTTTTGCAGATCCAGGATGCATTTCCTCTGTGAATGGTAGCTTAAACTGGCTACAGGCAAACTTTGGCAACTTCTCAGATTTAGCAACCATAAAGGATTTGCTGACCCTCAATCCAAACTTCTCCACCGTGAGTGCTCTCAGCACCTGTCCATTTCCTTAGCCTATTGTTACCATTATGGCAGTGCTTGGACTAATACTTTTGATTTTTCTTTTTACAGTCTCAGTTGCTGTCGCAGCTTGCTCCTTCACAGATGGCACAGTTAATTGTGAGCACAAGCACCTCAAATGACACAGTGCTAGTCAATCAAGTCTTCAATCAACTTGAGCAAGGCAATGCTCTCAAAAATGTGGACCAGTTCTTGACACAGCTGAGCGTGAATGGACAGGTAAACTGGGCTTTCAAATGCACAAAGTAGGAATTAATGTCAGACACACG
The DNA here is from genome assembly GCA_014656515.1 of Oryzias celebensis. Lineage (NCBI taxonomy): Eukaryota > Metazoa > Chordata > Actinopteri > Beloniformes > Adrianichthyidae > Oryzias > Oryzias celebensis. The sequence continues at coordinate 35,829,572 of BNCR01000005.1, forward strand.
TCCTGACATTCTAGGGATACTTATGCACCCAGAGACTTTTATTACTGGTTATAAATTCTTTTGCAGTAACTCGTGGTCTGTATCAGAAGCTCTCACACGTGCTGTATAGCAAATCTGCAACACAAACACTTTGGTGTATGTGATTCCTTGCTTCTCCTAATTTGACAGATGCCACAATTCCAGCCTGTTGTCAGAGACCTCATCATGAACAGGACCTTCAGGATCATTGCTCCCCAACTGGAAAACTTCAACACAGAGGACTTTTACATTTGGTTCCATATCAAACTGGTATATGTCCTTGCCAGTTTCACTCCAGACATGCTCCAGCTTACAATCCAAAGAACCAATTGCACAAACTACCATGTAGTGTAAGTTGACCTTTGGTTGCAGTCGATGCCTACAATGGATCTAACATCCATGTAACTGTGAGCTAATGATTATACACGATTATTTTGCAATGATCTTTGCAGTGTGAGTGGCATGGCCATGGTGTACTCTTCCATACCCGAGGATACACTGCAAGGACTTGCGAATGTTCTCCTGGGCTACCTAAAAAGTTTTGCCAATGAAATCAACACACCAGGTAAGCTGATATATGCTACAAGGGTAGCAATTTACCATGCCTTTAAAAATAAAAAAAAAAATAAAAAGGTTGACATTGGGCTGATTTAAAGCTTCAGCTTTACTTCCAGTACTACTAGGTCAACAAAGTTTAGAAATGTGTACTAAGATCTCTGAACATGTCCTCAGCTTGCAGGCAGGGAATTCAGAGTGACACAGAATGGATTCAAATCAACTTGGGTCCGTTTAATCAATTCATAACATACCAAGATCTGAAAGTCTTCAACCTCTCCCAGGTAAGTCTGTCATTGCAAATCCAGTCAAATTTGAACTCAGTCCCAAACTGCCACATACTCACGCTGATAGATGTAGAGAAGCTAAAAGACAAGATATTCATTCAAACTCTTGGTTTGCATCCCCAGGAGGCAATTGTAAGTGTCCTCTCACCTCAAGAGAAAGCACAGCTCATACTGGACCCAGGCAGTGGAGCTTTGGAGAATGTGACCCTTGTAAAAGGCCTGCTCACAAACTTGACACAGTCCGGCAATGTGGGGCAGCTCACTCAGTTTTTCCAGGCCTTTGCACAGGTCAACAAACAGGTAAATGTTTTACTCAGACTTCTAAAAAGGCCTTGCTTAGCAAAAAGGACAAGGAAGCCTCATCACAAGCCCAAATGACTTTATGAAAGCTGGGACCAACCTCAAGATGATGCTTGTTTGTACCGTGGAATTTGATCCATTTACATCTGCCTTAGAAACAATGCATGTTACTTAAGCGCCCCTATCTCAACTTGTTTCCCATGTATTTTATGAGTGATTTCTCTTTGAAAACTAAGAGACAATTTTTTTTTTCCCAGATGAACATGACCTTCATCAAAAACGCAGCTGTACGAGACACAATCTTGAACCTGACTTTGACAGCTCTTGCTGGAGAATTTGAGACATTTGAGTCTATAGAATTTGAGCTGTGGTTCCAGCAGTATTTGCCTCCCGTTATAGCCAGCTTCCAACCAGACAACTTGTGGGTGATCCCCAGAAACATCAGCTGTGCATCCTATTCTGCTATGTAAGACACAGTCTGAAAGAAAGAAGAAATGTTAGCCATTTCTGAATCACTGTGTCCAGCGAAATTCACAAATCTCTTTTATTTGTCTTCTCTTCAGACTTACCGGGCTGCAGCAAAGTTTGACATTCCTGCCATTGGACATTTCAGAGGGCGTAAGAGCAAGCATACAATTGATTCGAGACACATTCCCAGGTACGTGCCACAGAACATCTGGTGAGCTGTTCCTTCCTAAATAATCTCACCAGCACTGCAGTGACCAAAAAGTTCTGAGTCTCTGACTAACTTTTATGTCCTCCTCAACAGGTTGCTCTGTACCTGATTCCTTTAAGGTAAGTTTATCTGTAAGGCCTTACGACTTAAAAGCATTAAATGAAGGCTGAAAAGACCAGATTTGTCATTTAAGTTCATCTAGCTCTCCAGACAATACTAACTTATGATATTTAATCTCCAGTGCACAAAGACCTATGTAGATGGTAAGTTTTCCAAATGTCTTCCCCAAAGAGAAGAATAATTCTTACAGCTCCATTAGCTTTTTGCAAGCAAAAATGTAATTCCATTAAATGCTTTTTTTTTTTTTTACAGAGAACCTCATCTGTGCTGCAATCAACCAGTGAGTTGATTTCTTTTTTACTACCATATAGAGATTGCATTTTCACCTCATTTTCTATGTGCTGACAATGGCCATGTTTTTTGTATAGGTCACGCCTTCAGAAAACACTGGAATCGGACACTTTTTCTGCAGTCCTGTGCAATTTTACCATTGCTGAATATGCCTGTTCTTCGGTAAGTTCAGTAAACCAGAGTTGCCAATGGCAGTGAAACAAAACATCTCATTCGCAGTACATAAGAGTGTAAGACAAATCTCGGAACTTCCTAAAGGACTGCTTTCATGTTGTCATCTTCATTTATTCTAAGGCTAAGAATATCACACCAAGCAACTTGGCCACAATCTTGAAATGCTCACTGGAAACACAGCAAACACACCCCATAGAGGTCTGGAAACTTTTCTTCCAAAATAGTCCTAATCTGGACCAGGCTCTTGATATACTGGCAGGCATGGTAAGTCCATCTCCAAACTACTTAATCCAGGTTTCTAGGATGTGTAATTGAAGTATTCAAACAATACTTACAACATTCCAGAATGTCAAAGACAGTAGCAGGCCCGACTTGTCCAATGCTCTTGAGGCTCTGGGGGAGGTGAGAATTGCCACATTCAGCCAGGCACAGTTGCAGGATGAAGGGTTCATCGACAACTGGTTCCAGAAAAAGAGCTATCTCTTCTTGGCCTCTCCAACAACAAACTTCCTTACCTGCCTCAGTGCCAACAATTTCAGCTGCCCGACATACCACATTGTGTAAGTGCACAGTGTATCTGACAAATGAGTCTGCTTTGACAACATCACTGAAAAACATGAGCATGTTCAGACATTGAAAACTCTCTTTCCAAATGTTAGCATTAAAGCACTCAGTAGCCAAAAGGCATTCATGGACAGTGACACACAGCAGGAAGTCTTCACTCACTTCATTCAACCATTCCTGTCAAGAAAGGACTCATCAGGTAAAAGCCTTTCATCAGACCACTTTTTCTCATTTTTTGGTAGCGTGGGCTTCTGATCAGCAGCCAGCCCCTTGGCAACTGTGTTTTGTTGGTGTTTTTTGCAGATCCAGGATGCATTTCCTCTGTGAATGGTAGCTTAAACTGGCTACAGGCAAACTTTGGCAACTTCTCAGATTTAGCAACCATAAAGGATTTGCTGACCCTCAATCCAAACTTCTCCACCGTGAGTGCTCTCAGCACCTGTCCATTTCCTTAGCCTATTGTTACCATTATGGCAGTGCTTGGACTAATACTTTTGATTTTTCTTTTTGCAGTCTCAGTTGCTGTCGCAGCTTGCTCCTTCACAGATGGCACAGTTAATTGTGAGCACAAGCACCTCAAATGACACAGTGCTAGTCAATCAAGTCTTCAATCAACTTGAGCAAGGCAATGCTCTCAAAAATGTGGACCAGTTCTTGACACAGCTGAGCGTGAATGGACAGGTAAACTGGGCTTTCAAATGCACAAAGTAGGAATTAATGTCAGACACACGTCCTGACATTCTAGGGATACTTATGCACCCAGAGACTTTTAATTACTGGTTATAAATTCCTTTGCAGTAACTCGTGGTCTGTATCAGAAGCTCTCACACGTGCTGTATAGCAAATCTGCAACACAAACACTTTGGTGTATGTGATTCCATACTTCTCCTTATTTGACAGATGCCACAATTCCAGCCTGTTGTCAGAGACCTCATCATGAACAGGACCTTCAGGATCATTGCTCCCCAACTGGAAAACTTCAACACAGAGGACTTTTACATTTGGTTCCATATCAAACTGGTATATGTCCTTGCCAGTTTCACTCCAGACATGCTCCAGCTTACAATCCAAAGAACCAATTGCACAAACTACCATGTAGTGTAAGTTGACCTTTGGTTGCAGTCGATGCCTACAATGGATCTAACATCCATGTAACTGTGAGCTAATGATTATACACGATTATTTTGCAATGACTTTGCAGTGTGAGTGGCATGGCCATGGTGTACTCTTCCATACCCGAGGATACACTGCAAGGACTTGCGAATGTTCTCCTGGGCTACCTAAAAAGTTTTGCCAATGAAATCAACACACCAGGTAAGCTGATATATGCTACAAGGGTAGCAATTTACCATGCCTTTAAAATTAAAAAAAAAAATAAAAAGGTTGACATTGGGCTGATTTAAAGCTTCAGCTTTACTTCCAGTACTACTAGGTCAACAAAGTTTAGAAATGTGTACTAAGATCTCTGAACATGTCCTCAGCTTGCAGGCAGGGAATTCAGAGTGACACAGAATGGATTCAAATCAACTTGGGTCCGTTTAATCAATTCATAACATACCAAGATCTGAAAGTCTTCAACCTCTCCCAGGTAAGTCTGTCATTGCAAATCCAGTCAAATTTGAACTCAGTCCCAAACTGCCACATACTCACGCTGATAGATGTAGAGAAGCTAAAAGACAAGATATTCATTCAAACTCTTGGTTTGCATCCCCAGGAGGCAATTGTAAGTGTCCTCTCACCTCAAGAGAAAGCACAGCTCATACTGGACCCAGGCAGTGGAGCTTTGGAGAATGTGACCCTTGTAAAAGGCCTGCTCACAAACTTGACACAGTCCGGCAATGTGGGGCAGCTCACTCAGTTTTTCCAGGCCTTTGCACAGGTCAACAAACAGGTAAATGTTTTACTCAGACTTCTAAAAAGGCCTTGCTTAGCAAAAAGGACAAGGAAGCCTCATCACAAGCCCAAATGACTTTATGAAAGCTGGGACCAACCTCAAGATGATGCTTGTTTGTACCGTGGAATTTGATCCATTTACATCTGCCTTAGAAACAATGCATGTTACTTAAGCGCCCCTATCTCAACTTGTTTCCCATGTATTTTATGAGTGATTTCTCTTTGAAAACTAAGAGACAATTTTTTTTTTCCCAGATGAACATGACCTTCATCAAAAACGCAGCTGTACGAGACACAATCTTGAACCTGACTTTGACAGCTCTTGCTGGAGAATTTGAGACATTTGAGTCTATAGAATTTGAGCTGTGGTTCCAGCAGTATTTGCCTCCCGTTATAGCCAGCTTCCAACCAGACAACTTGTGGGTGATCCCCAGAAACATCAGCTGTGCATCCTATTCTGCTATGTAAGACACAGTCTGAAAGAAAGAAGAAATGTTAGCCATTTCTGAATCACTGTGTCCAGCGGAATTCACAAATCTCTTTTATTTGTCTTCTCTTCAGACTTACCGGGCTGCAGCAAAGTTTGACATTCCTGCCATTGGACATTTCAGAGGGCGTAAGAGCAAGCATACAATTGATTCGAGACACATTCCCAGGTACGTGCCACAGAACATCTGGTGAGCTGTTCCTTCCTAAATAATCTCACCAGCACTGCAGTGACCAAAAAGTTCTGAGTCTCTGACTAACTTTTATGTCCTCCTCAACAGGTTGCTCTGTACCTGATTCCTTTAAGGTAAGTTTATCTGTAAGGCCTTACGACTTAAAAAGCATTAAATGAAGGCTGAAGAAGACCAGATTTGTCATTTAAGTTCATCTAGCTCTCCAGACAATACTAACTTATGATATTTAATCTCCAGTGCACAAAGACCTATATAGATGGTAAGTTTTCCAAATGTCTTCCCCAAAGAGAAGAATAATTCTTACAGCTCCATTAGCTTTTTGCAAGCAAAAATGTAATTCCATTAAATGCTTTTTTTTTTTTTTACAGAGAACCTCATCTGTGCTGCAATCAACCAGTGAGTTGATTTCTTTTTTACTACCATATAGAGATTGCATTTTCCCCTCATTTTCTATGTGCTGACAATGGCCATGTTTTTTGTATAGGTCACGCCTTCAGAAAACACTGGAATCGGACACTTTTTCTGCAGTCCTGTGCAATTTTACCATTGCTGAATATGCCTGTTCTTCGGTAAGTTCAGTAAACCAGAGTTGCCAATGGCAGTGAAACAAAACATCTCATTCGCAGTACATAAGAGTGTAAGACAAATCTCGGAACTTCCTAAAGGACTGCTTTCATGTTGTCATCTTCATTTATTCTAAGGCTAAGAATATCACACCAAGCAACTTGGCCACAATCTTGAAATGCTCACTGGAAACACAGCAAACACACCCCATAGAGGTCTGGAAACTTTTCTTCCAAAATAGTCCTAATCTGGACCAGGCTCTTGATATACTGGCAGGCATGGTAAGTCCATCTCCAAACTACTTAATCCAGGTTTCTAGGATGTGTAATTGAAGTATTCAAACAATACTTACAACATTCCAGAATGTCAAAGACAGTAGCAGGCCCGACTTGTCCAATGCTCTTGAGGCTCTGGGGGAGGTGAGAATTGCCACATTCAGCCAGGCACAGTTGCAGGATGAAGGGTTCATCGACAACTGGTTCCAGAAAAAGAGCTATCTCTTCTTGGCCTCTCCAACAACAAACTTCCTTACCTGCCTCAGTGCCAACAATTTCAGCTGCCCGACATACCACATTGTGTAAGTGCACAGTGTATCTGACAAATGAGTCTGCTTTGACAACATCACTGAAAAACATGAGCATGTTCAGACATTGAAAACTCTCTTTCCAAATGTTAGCATTAAAGCACTCAGTAGCCAAAAGGCATTCATGGACAGTGACACACAGCAGGAAGTCTTCACTCACTTCATTCAACCATTCCTGTCAAGAAAGGACTCATCAGGTAAAAGCCTTTCATCAGACCACTTTTTCTCATTTTTTGGTAGCGTGGGCTTCTGATCAGCAGCCAGCCCCTTGGCAACTGTGTTTTGTTGGTGTTTTTTGCAGATCCAGGATGCATTTCCTCTGTGAATGGTAGCTTAAACTGGCTACAGGCAAACTTTGGCAACTTCTCAGATTTAGCAACCATAAAGGATTTGCTGACCCTCAATCCAAACTTCTCCACCGTGAGTGCTCTCAGCACCTGTCCATTTCCTTAGCCTATTGTTACCATTATGGCAGTGCTTGGACTAATACTTTTGATTTTTCTTTTTGCAGTCTCAGTTGCTGTCGCAGCTTGCTCCTTCACAGATGGCACAGTTAATTGTGAGCACAAGCACCTCAAATGACACAGTGCTAGTCAATCAAGTCTTCAATCAACTTGAGCAAGGCAATGCTCTCAAAAATGTGGACCAGTTCTTGACACAGCTGAGCGTGAATGGACAGGTAAACTGGGTTTTCAAATGCACAAAGTAGGAATTAATGTCAGACACACGTCCTGACATTCTAGGGATACTTATGCACCCAGAGACTTTTATTTACTGGTTATAAATTCCTTTGCAGTAACTCGTGGTCTGTATCAGAAGCTCTCACACGTGCTGTATAGCAAATCTGCAACACAAACACTTTGGTGTATGTGATTCCTTGCTTCTCCTAATTTGACAGATGCCACAATTCCAGCCTGTTGTCAGAGACCTCATCATGAACAGAACCTTCAGGATCATTGCTCCCCAACTGGAAAACTTCAACACAGAGGACTTTTACATTTGGTTCCATATCAAACTGGTATATGTCCTTGCCAGTTTCACTCCAGACATGCTCCAGCTTACAATCCAAAGAACCAATTGCACAAACTACCATGTAGTGTAAGTTGACCTTTGGTTGCAGTCGATGCCTACAATGGATCTAACATCCATGTAACTGTGAGCTAATGATTATACACGATTATTTTGCAATGATCTTTGCAGTGTGAGTGGCATGGCCATGGTGTACTCTTCCATACCCCAGGATCGATTACAAGGACTTGCGAATGTTCTCCTGGGCTACCTAAAAAGTTTTGCCAATGAAATCAACACACCAGGTAAGGTGATAGATGCTACAAGAGTAGTTCATAACTTAAACATTTAAATTTATTATTAAAGTTATTCCTCATAATTGTTCTGTTTTCTATTTCCGGAACTCTTTTATCTACAGCTTGCAGGCAGGGATTTCAGAGTGATGCTCAGTTTATTGAAACAAACTTGGGTCCCTTTTCGGTCTTTATAACTAGTTCAGACCTTCAGGCCTTTAACCTTTCTCAGGTATGTTTCCTTTCAATATTTTTACCATTTCGTTTTTTTTACTTTTTAAAATATATATATATTTCTAATTTAACTTCTTTGACGAGCAGTTTTTTTTCTTCTGTTTCTTTTTTAGGTCACCGTTGTAGACTTTCTTTCACCTGCACAGAAAGCTGCTTTTCTTCTTCAATCAGAGAATTTGTCCAATGAAACACTTGTAAAAATCGTATTCACAAAACTCACCAACTCATCTTCTTTAAAAGACCTTGAGTCTTTCTTTGAGATATTTGTTAACAGCACAGCAGAGGTAATTTTTTTCTTTTACAAGTATTTTTTGCTTGCCAAAATAATGTTATGCGTACAACTTTCTCTATTTTTTTTCTTCAACAGACTCTGAAAACTCTTACCCCCCGAGTGCGTGATTCTATTTTAAATCTAACATTGATGGCTTTAGGCCCCCAACTCTCTGTTCTAAATGTCGAGGGCTTCAAGTTGTGGTTCCAGGTTTACCTAACACCTTTTCTGCCAGGAGTTAACAATAATACTTTTGAAATTATTCCGAAAAACATTCCCTGTAACTCCTACCAACAGATGTGAGTTTCAATTAGTTTTTGGTCTTTTTAACATAGCATGTTTACAACATTAAAGCACAAGCATTATTTTTACACTTTATTAAGCAGTTGTCCTTTTTTCCTTTAGCATCAAAGGCTTTGGAAGCGTCTTTCCACAGCTTTCTTTGGGTCAAAGCCAAGAGGTTCTGAAATTTGAGTTAGACTATCTGAGAGGACAGGTTTTGTCTGGTAAAATCAGTTTTTCTTGCACAAATCCCAGTTTATATTTGTAACACTACACTGAATCTAAACATATATTCACTTAATTTTAAGGTCTATCATGCGTTCAGCCTGGAATGAATGACAGACTATGGCTCGAGGATAACTTTGGACAGTTTCTATCAGAAGCCTCCTTCCAGGACTTTTTGTCCTTGAAAAACAACTTCAGAGGAGTGAGTGAAGTTCTTAAATATTTTAATGAAATAACACACCCACACAAACAAATAGTCTGTTAAGTAAATTTAAACCACAAAATAAAAAACCAAGCTATTTTTTTGCATGTAAATTATGTTTAAGCAATTTCAACCAATCATCTGCTTTTGTTTTTATTAAAAGCATTTCCTTTTTAAAATGTGAGTTTAGTTGTATTCAAAGCATACTTTTGTATTTCCTATAAGCTTTGGCTGTTGATGTACACTTTGCCAATTAGTACATTTTACTTTTAGGTCGACATTGCAGATCTTCTCACTGTTGGTCAGTTAAGCCAGCTTGCAGCAATCCCCTCACAACTAACAAGCCAGGAAGATGTGGCAAAAGTCATGACAGGAATTCATCCTGCTGAGTTTGATGTGTTCTTTGATGCAGTATCTCCAGCCATTAAGGTGAGCAAATTTGATAAGTTAGTAAAAACATTTTTTTTTCTATGGTCATGCTGCAGACGTCAGGTTGAAGTAATCACTTTAGCAACTCTTAAGGGTAAATAAGTGTCCCTTTTAGTAGGTGAGACGTGGGGGCATCGCACAGATTTTTAAAAAATGTTCAAAGCCCTGCACAGGGAACTCGTTTGTGGTTTGGGTGAAAAGTGCATGCTATTTAAACATGCTTCACAAGCAGCTTGACCGTTAGAAATGGGGAAATTAGACAACCAAAATGCAGCTTGTGGGCATTCTATGGGCATCCTTTGGGTACTTGTATGTCACCTGCTCACCTCGTGCATGCATTTGCACGCGTTCAGGAAGGAGCCAGTGAACGCACCTTACTAATGGCTAGAATGCAGGGTAAGGGCGCCATACCAGCATCACAGCACACCACAAGTGTGTGCAACTTCCACCGTTCTTACAAATAGTACAGTTACCATACATACAAAAATTGCACGTTTCATTGTTTCATTTTTATGACGTCCCTTGAGGAGGCTGCACAAGCCTCAAAAGAACTGTGTAACATCTGGTCTTTCATTATGATGCTGCTGCATACGAGTCCATGTAACTACGGCTTAAGCTTGTACATGTTGCACTAAAGCAAGAACAAAAGGCAAAGAAAGCACTGAAAAAAATATTTTGTATATTCCAAAAACAACAAGAAATCACATTTTACTTTCATGTAAATGTAGCAAAACTATTGTTAGGGGAAGTGCATTTTTTATGATTGAATAAAAATTAGCAAGCTTTAAAGTGGTTAAAAAGTAACATGATAAAGGGTTTGCTTTGCTAAAAGGTAAATAGGGTATGCTTTTTAGCAGAATGTTGCTAATTCAAGGTAATCAAATAGATTACACGACCAAACCAACTACACAAAGAATTGAGACATTACTTCAACATATTTTAAAATACGCTAATGCTAAAAATTACATCTTCCTTTTTTGGTTGGCTAACTTGTAAATCAAAATTTCAATTGTAACTTTTTAATATTCTTTGTAAAATTTAAAGCTTAATGTTAAGGAAACACTTTTAGAGATTACTACTGAATGTGTAGCCTGCTAGCCTGTTTTGGTAATTGTGGCAAAGTGTCAAAACACTTTAACCTGCAATTATGTCGGTTTCAGGTAGTTTATAGTTTGTTTTTGGTCCATTCTACCACCCTTATGAAAAGACAAATCACTAACAAGCATTAGCTTGTAGAAAGTGTTACACTTTTCTGAATTCCGTCACTGAATTTACAATATTTCCCTATTTAAGTTCAATATATAAAGCATTTGCCATTTTGTAGGGATGTCCAAATCCACATTTCTAAAGTTTAGAGCCCTGAAAGTTTACCAGAAGTCTCTGCACAAAACCAGTGTCATTGATGGTCACTACAATGACAAATATACCATAATGCACTGCATTTAAAATCAATTTAAATATCTTTTTTCTCATAAATCATCCATGTTTTCATCATCAAAACATTGAATTCATGAAAACTGTCTTCTTTAAATGTTCATATTTAGTAGAGTTTTACTTTGGAAAATGAGTGACATCAAATTTGAAAAAAAAAATAGTGAGCTGGTATCGAATTGTGTCCAAAATGTGTCCAACCATGTGTCCATAATTCCTGGGCACGGAATATTTTTCTAGGTTAGGGAGTAGTTAAGGAATGTGGACATTTAGCTTGTAATTCCCTGGATTTCTTTTAACTATATGTTATTGCAATTTTTTTCATTTGGGTATACTTTATTTGTAATTTCCAGTGTCAGCAGCTGGTCAGTTCTTATAACCATTAAATGAGTGTAATTAATAATTCTGAAAAATATCACAAGTGGTCCTTTTAAGTTTTTTTTTTTAAATATCTTATTTTTTTTAACGTTTTAGTGTTCTTTTTTCAAATTCTTAAAGTAAACACAGTTTTAAAGTGAGATATAGTAAAAAGAAAAAAAAAGATTTTTTACCAAAAAACATTTGATAATCTACAGTTTTACTGAAACAGTACTGATGATTTTAATGTTTACTGACATTTATTTTTTTAGGCTCAATCAACCAGCTACTCCACTGAGGTGAAATCTGCCTTCATCCAGGCAGTTTTTGCCAGAGGGAATCTCTCTTCCTCAGCTGTTACTGATGATGACTTCCTGCATTGGCTTACAGTGAGATTAAAGCCTTTGTTTGTCAACCTCTCCTCAAGCCTGGTGACTCCTTTATTCCAAATTGGGATAAACAGAAACTGTAACAGCAGTCAAGAGATGTAAGTATTTCATTATGTAACTTAACATTTTCATGGATTTGGAAAACAAGGCAAGTTTGGTGTAGAACAACACTTATTGATTGGTTGTACACCTTGCAATGGCTTGTGTGTTTAATGAATTTATTTTGATTACTCCTAAATCAGAGTTAATCTTCTTGACACACTACGGTTGACATTCAGCAACAACACAGAAGAGGAAATCTACAACAACATTGTATTCTCCCTTCAAGGTCTGTGCAAAATTCAATGAAGAAATTGCAATTATTACTTTTTTTAGCAGATGTAAAAGTCAAAACAATTTCCACTCAAAATAAATTTGTAAATAATATTCTATGTAAAACAGGTCCAACATCACTGAAATGTTACAGGAGTGGGAGCTTTTACACCTATTTGAAAAGTAGTTTTCTGGGCTTTGGATTTCCAAATGTGTCTACATTCATATCTCTTCTATCAGCATCACCCAAGTCAAAGGTGAGGAAAAAATACAGCCTTCAATGAAATTTAGATGTACAATATGATCATCTTAGTTCATCTAAATACTGTTTATTTGTCATTTTTCAGCTTCTAAATACCATTAGTCCAGCAGATTTGAGCAACTTCCTCAGTCAACCTAATGTGATTGATGTCCAGTCAAGTTTATGTGATGTCTTTAACAACTACAACAACACTCCAGCTTTCCTGGAAACTGTATGTTAGACATCTCATTTCCTGGTGATCTGTATTTTTTGGACTGATGTATTTACTTAAGAGTCATGGACTTTTTCTTTATGTAGGAGAATGTTCCAGATAATGTGAAGATACAGATCCTCCCTTGTGTTTGGCCTACAGCCCTGGAAATCAACGAAAAAGTTCAAGTTGACTTTTGGTTTGAAACAGGGTTGAAGAACTACCTGAAATTCCTGACCAAGAATCTCATTAGTTTCACCAAAGTGAAGAACGCTTCGTGCTTCGCCTTCCAAAAACTGTACGTCTTTTGTCACAGCACAGGGCCACAGAGGAAACTGTATGTGTTGTCTGTAGCTGAACTTACAATTATTTTTTATTTGTAACAGGGTGTATTACATGGGAAACAACTTCACATACAATACCTCTAACTTTGGAGAAGCGGATGTTTACACCACAATCAAAAGCTACTTAACAGCTGGTAAGCAAATGTTTGCTCTCCAGTACATTTAAAATTTGAATGGAATCTGTTTTTGAATTGTTTAGTGTGTTTTTTTTTTTTTTTTTTTTTTTTTTTTTATGAAAGGGACTTACTTTCTTATTCCAACAAGTACCAAACGGAATGACATCCTCAATTAGTTTTTCTATGTTTCTTATTTAAAGGGTCTGCGCCTAGATGTTACAATGCCAGTGACCCATACTTGAAATCCACTGCCTGGTTTGCCAATTTCATTGGCAACTTTGTGAAATTTCTCACTCTGGGGGACCTCACATCTTTTGTTTCCACCATTCAGGTATATTTTGAATAAAAACCTTTCATTTGTTTGTTTACATGTTTTCATTTCATTTTGATTTCTAGAGACTTTATAATTGCAATCAATTGTGATTATTTGTCTGAATTTTTTTTTTTTTCAAGATCCAGGTATTCTTGACAGACAGCACCAATTTGGAGCTCTTCAGCACCTCAACGGTCTTGCAAACTGTGTCCAACTATTACATCACACAGCTTTTTCAGTTTAACCCTACCTTCAACCCTATTAGGTGAGGGTACATTAGGTTAACACAATGCTTTATTGATGTTTTACATAGGTAGACTGGTTTTACTCTCAATTGAATTGCTTCTAAAAGACTTTTCATTTGCATGAACCACTTTGATTTTAGAAAGACTAAATTTTATTTGTCTTTTTCAGGCTTCCAGGCTCTTTATTGTGCTCTTCTTACATCCCAGTGTTGGCTTACTCTTCAATAAGTGAAGCTGATGCTCTGAATATTTTGGACAGACGTCAGAACCTCTGCAATGGAACTGATGACCCTGAGGTAACCAAGCCTCTATATAGAATGAGTATTTCTTGTCCTTTCTATTGACAGAGTAAAGTCAGATAAAATTCCATTAGCTGTCATGCACCCAGGTGTGTGAAATTTGTTCTCTGCATTTGACCCATACCCTGGGTGAGCGGTGAGCTGCAGACACATCTGCGTTAGGAACTATTTGGTGGTTTATCCCCCCAATCCAATTCAATCCCTTAATGCTTAATGTCTAGCAGGGAGGCACTGGGTCCCATTTTTAGTCTTTGGTACGACTCGGCCTGGATTTGAACTCACAACTTTCTAGTCTCAGGGCAGACACTCTAACACAAGGACACTAAGATTACCTAAAAAAAATTCAACTCAGCCTAAATGGTTTCAATGGGTACTTAAGAATATGTTAAAATAGATTTTCTTTGTATTGTTGGTTATAGAATCATGGATATATTATCAGAGTAAAACAAACAAAAAAAAAAAAAAAAAAAAAAACACAATTAGATAAAAATGTCTAAATCATCTTTTGATTTCTGCCACATAGATATCAGCTGCTCTGGCATCAAACATCCAAACAGTCACTCAGCAGACTCTGGTGAATCTTGGTAGCTCCTCTTCAGGCCTGACAACCAGTCAGATCACATCAGTGTCTTCTTCTGTGCTGGTTTCATCTTTGTCCACACTGGGTACAGTCACCACCTGGAGCCAGAACCAGGTTACCGCCATAATTCAAAGTATCACCGCCTCAGGTTTCCAGGTAAATCCGTTAATAAGTCTGCATAATATCAGTTACATGTATTGTACATTGAGTGCTACAATCACACAAGTAAGTAAGTGAACCAGAAATAATCATTGAAAATGATTCACAGATCAACAGTGCAGCCTCCCTGCTGTCCCTTGGCACACTTGTGACTGGAGTTCCTTCAAAGACTATAGGAAAAATCACAGCAACAGAGCTTCTGCAAGCATCTGCCGACACAAACTTTATCTCCAACATGTTGACGGCACCAACAGTTATCCAGCAAACATTCGTTCAAAAGGTAAACATTCAGCTGCATATTATTCACCATAACCTTTTTGTCGTTTGCAACAGTATGTGTGAATGTTTAATGTACCTAAGTAAAAACAGGTGTCGGCACCTAGATTTGACAGCTACAGGGTGAATTATTTTTTTGTTTCAGATCATTTCTCTGAACACAAGTCCAGCCGTGATGGTGGTGAATGTTCCTGATGCCTTGGCAACAGCGATCCCACCAGCCATGCTGGTGTTTCCTCAAGGGACTGCAAACATCAATGTGCTCAACAAAAAGACATGGACACCGGATCAGGTCAGCTACTGGTTTCAGCTTGATGATTCAAGCAACAGTTATATATTAGTATATAACATATTAGATAACTAAAATATATTAAACTATATGTATTACTATATTAAACTATATATATTAATATATAGTTGTGTAGAAAAACGCAATATAAGTAGACGCCATTTACCATTTACACATCACAAACTATGTGTGAAAATACTTAACTTAATATATAGTAAATAATCATTTCTTGTTCTTTCAGTCTTCCATGTTTTTTTCAAGTCTAGCTGAAACAACCTTTGACATCGAGCAGTAAGTGAAAAAAGTCCCTCATCTCTTTGTTAAAATATATTTATAAAAAGAAATGGGGAACACAGATTCTTTGTGGTCGTCTAACCTTCTGCTGTTCCTTCCCACACAGGCTGTCTCCGTATGTGCTGCAAGGCTTCACCTGCACGGTCGTCCAGAAGATGAAAATGTCCAGGATACAACAGTTGGTTCGTGCCTGCAGGCCTAGAAATAAAAGAGCAAAGACTATACTGAAAGAATCACAGGTAACATGTCTTAGAAGCAATCCACTTTTATGCTTGAGATGGCGGTGCATCACAATGGTTTCACAACATTTTTCAGTTGCATGAGTAACCTGCATAACATTCCATATCCTCATCTTGTCAACCACAGCTGACTTGCATGTACAACTTGTTGAGTGGAAGCCTCTCTCAAAACTTCACAGAATATCCAGCAGACATGCTGGTCTACTTCAGGTAAGGCATTCGCCCAACATGTTGCTGCAAACTTCAGTTAATCCATCTAAAAACATTTGGTAATCTATAGATGCTTTTTTGTTGATCAATTACAGCAGCCAGAATATCCAGAAAACCAACTGCAGGTCATTCTTGTCTGCACTGGGTGCTGCAGACTTTTCCGTGGTCTCTGGCACTTTGAACAAGGCTTCACGGCTGTTCAGTGAAGCAACAACTTGCTTGGTAAGCGTCAGTCACAGGGTGTTTATTATTTATGGCACCGCTTTGAGGGCAATTGAAAAAATGTATGAAAAAGAAGCAAGCAAAATGCATCTGTACCTCATGAAGGCTTAAAAACAACAAGTAATGAACAATGATCATATTGCAAACATATTCACATTCTACGTCATACTTAAACTATTATCAGCTGTTTTCATTCCTAAATGTATGTCTTCATGTCCTCTATTGATTAGGGTATAAACAGTAAAAGCCTGAGCAAAGACAACGTGGAGGTTCTTGGGAACTTGGTCTGCACTCTGGATGGATCATATATAGAGAACTCTGATCCTGTTATTCTGGAAAAACTCAAAGCATGCAAGGACTTCTCTAACAGTCAGGTCGCTGCCATGGAGACTCTGCTGCTTTCAGGAAGCACACAATATGGGTACGAATCTTTAGTCTGTTGTTAAAACCCTTACACTAATGTTACTGATATTAGCACCATGGACACAAATAAATCTAATAAAAAAACAATTCTTTAAAACACAAAATGTGTACTTTGCGTAGCTTTATTTTAACTTCCTCAAAGGTTTGATAGTCTTTTTCAGAAATATGACTTAAAAATATCTCATCTGCAGAAACACCTCGACGTGGAACAGTCAAACGCTGGTGGATCTTGGGATCCTCCCTCTGTATTTGACAAGAAACTTCTGGGGACATTTCTCAAGTGTATGTTTGCAAATAGATCATGATTCTATGAATATTTTTCATAATATTCTACTGAAAAGCTTAACACCCCCCTCCCCCCACCACCACCACCAAATAAATCACTGCATTCACTTATTTGGAACTTTGTTTCTACTTTTGCAGGGAACAAAGAGGGGATTCCTAAAAAGCTTTATGCCCTCTTTAAGGAAAGCAAAGACAAAAAGAACCACACTTAAAAACTTGTTCAACCAGGTTAACACTCTAGTGGTAAAACGAGCTGCAGGTAGGCTAATTTACAGCTGACGTCTGTCAAAATATCGGAAGATGCAGCTTGGTTATGCATTGTGCAACAAAAAAGTTATGCAACTCCAAGTTAACCAACCATTGTTAATGATAATGTTTATTATGTTTTTTTTACTAAATACATCTGTTTTTTTATAAAGAAAAAATTATAAAAATAGATGTATATTTATTTGTTTTGAAACTCTGCCGTTCATTTTCAAAGGCTGCACAGTGGGCAACATCACTCAGGTGACTGTAAGTGATGAATCCTTTCCATTTGGCTACGACGTGACGCAGTTTGATCTCTGCCTGGATATTCCGGTTCTGAAGGACAACCTCGCCTCTCTCTGCCAGAAAGTGGATGATGATGGCTTCCAAAAAGTCATTCTGAACAAGCTCAACCAGGTAGTTCAAAAAACCAGCCTAACTTCTTTATTTTTCATCTAGACCTTATTGTGCCAAGATAAATCAAGCACACATTATACAATACAGTTATTGGTATCCCTGTGAGAAAAAAAAAAAACAAAAGAAAAACAAATGGAGACTTAAAACTTGAAACTGACCAAACTAATAAAGGCTAAGAATGAATGAATATTTTTTACAGTTTCAAAATGTTAAACAGAATATTTTTTATAAACAAAAGAATTTCACAGGTCTGGACAAAAATGATGATATCCAAAAAATGATAACAGTCATTTCACCACAGGACCAATGCCAATATGTGTACACTTGTTAGAATAATAATCATATATGAGACAGAACTGGAACTCCTTATTAAAGAACAAGAACATCAGTTTTTTCAGTTCCCAGATACAAAGTCCTAGAGGGTAGTTTCTGTGAAACGGGGAAAAGGCTTGGTTGTGTTTAGAAGCTGCTCACAAGAAGATGTTGTCTAACAGTAATAAATTCAGTTTATTGTTAATAAACAAGATTTTTATTTACAGGCATTCCCATCAGGAATTCCTGATCAAGATGTCCAGTTGCTTGGTCCAGTGTCCCGTGCTGCATCTCTTGATGACATCTCTAAGTGGAACATCAGCACCATTGACACCTTGGGAGCTCTCATGAAACCTGAAGATGGATCTTGGGTCTCAGCACAGGTATTAGAAAACAAAATTCTGACAATTAAATTCAAAAGTAACATGTAAGAATATGATATCCTTACCTTCCTTTGTTGTTGTTAAGAGCAAAGCAATCATCACCAAATATCTGAGCATACCTGGCAACTCCCTGGGAACCACCGAACTGGACATCATTAACTCCTATGTGTGCTCACTAGATGCAAACACACTAAAGACCATCACTACAGAAAACATCAGGTTGGAGTCAGCAAGTTGACTTAATGCATAGTCATTGTGTGCATATGTAACGCTCAAAAAATGTCTTCTTTGTCTCCAGAAATGCCCAAATTCTCAATGTCTCGTCTTGTTCAGCTGAGCAGAAGACAATCTTGTATGAGATCACCAACACTTCATTCGGCACATTTCGCAACAGCTCCAGTGACTTTTACACTTTGATTAAAGCCTATCTGGGTAGGAATACACAGAATTCAAATAAATATTTTAAATGTACCATGAGTGAGTTGTTGAATTGTGCTGTTTGCTGTCAACTCTGATAGGTGGAGCTCCTCTGAGTGACATCAGAGGACTGTCGACACAAAACGTCAGCATGGACATTGACACATTTAGGAGTCTGCAGCTTAATGTCATAAAAGTAAGTAACCACTGGGATTTATATTCAAATCATCTTACTTATGTAAATACATTGATTTTTTAAGTTATACAACAGCTAGATTGTTACCCTACAAGTGTTTAGTCGTTGAAATGTTTTTTAAAATAATTTATTTTACCTAAAACAATAAGAAAACTGCAAAGTTCTCCTCACTGTTCTTCTTTTTAAACGCTCAGGCTTTGACTGTGGACGATGTGCGAGCTCTCATGGACAACAACCTGCCTAACCTGAAGCTGTTTGAAAATGACACCATCGTTCAGACCTGGATCAGCCTACAACTGCAATCAGATCTGGACAGACTAGGACTGGGCCTCATCAGCAACAGATTTGACATTATTCCATCGCCCAACTCAAATGGAAGTCTCACAGCCACCACTGAAACCACAACTCCAAGTGCAACAGTCAACTCCACAACACCAGGTAAAAATAACTCTTTGTGGTGAAAGTGGAGTTTGAGATGATAATGTGCAACACTGATACTGTTCTTGTTTTCCATCTGATTTCTGATGTGAATAAATCGTTCCATCATTTACATCTTAAGGCTAAAAAACTGTGACCAACTATGAGATTTCTTTTAGTCTCACTGCTTGTTTAAAAGATGATTTATAATTGAGCTCTCATAATCTCTTTTAAACACACTTCGTTTACAGGTTCAAGATTGACAAAATATCTCATAAAACCCAATCTTTTTTCTTTTGCTTTATTCCAGCTTCAAGCATATTTAATGGAGTCGAGCTCATGAAACCGTCGGCTTTCCTGTTCTTGGCTGCTCTGCTGACAGCCTTACAACAAATGTTACAGCAGTCAGTTTAAAATCATCCATCACTCAATCTCCTTTTAACATTTAGCTTTTAATCAGTAACTTTTTTGTTAAACAATATTCTACATGGTACTTAATCACTTTGAGATCTTTATTTCTGTCTAACATTCCTTTTTGTTGTGAAAGCATGCAGACTGAATTGTAATGTTCAATAACCCTGCATTTTCAGAATCTCTTTAAGATTTGGGAAACAGGTGAGCTATCAATAAATAAACTATAAGCATTAAAAAGTACTCAACCACCTAAAGTGTACTGTAGTTTCTGTGAATACATTTTACAGCACCTCATGCATTTTTACTTCAGCTTGGTTTTTAAAGAATAAATGTTTATGCAAATAAATTGACAACGACAAGGTAAGCTCATGGAAAAAGTAAAGTGACAAAGCACATATGCAGTAGATGTCAAACTTGAAAAAAAGTTTTTATTTGTAAAAATTAAAACAAAGA
Source organism: Oryzias celebensis (assembly GCA_014656515.1). NCBI lineage: Eukaryota > Metazoa > Chordata > Actinopteri > Beloniformes > Adrianichthyidae > Oryzias > Oryzias celebensis. Next base: position 35,849,711 of record BNCR01000005.1, read on the forward strand.
CAGAAATAACTTGAGCTTTCAAAAAGAAAAAGCACACTATTGATGTGTTAAAAAACAAAAAACCACCAGAGCTGTAGGCATGTTAGTTACTTTCACAATACTTTCACAGTGTGAACATGGTCACCTCAAGCTTACAAGAACCATTAAAAAACAAGAGGATTACACATGACAGAAACCGTGATGTCTGAGTAGAGACAAATAGTCAGTTTTCAGTCAGTCTATGGAAAATGTTTTAACACATTGGAAAAAAATATAAGACAAAAATGTTTTAAAATGATCAATAGAATTGTAAACATAAAAAAACTACACTATGACCAATAACTGACCAATTGTACATGAGGAAGCATATCTATTTGCATTTTAGGCTTGCATATACAGAGAAAAGTATATATATATATATATATATAAACATTTCTTATATGGAATATGTTATAATTGTGTTAAAAAATCAATACACATTTGAACATGCCTCTTTTTTTTAAATTTAAATGTAGTTTTCCTTTTTAAAGGCTTTATTGTTCACAAGCATTTGATCCTGTTTTTTAATACTAATGCTGCTTCATGGTTCTAATTTAGTTGCGCGCCATCTTGGATCTTGTTGTCCTTTGTGATTATGTGTACATTGATAAGTACATCCACTGGAAAGGCAGAATCATGGGTTTAATAATCTTTTATGTGTATACAATCATTTAAAAAATAACCACAAAACATCACCCAAATGTAACATAAAAGCACAACTTAATTTTTTTAATCAAAATCTTACTTTATAAATGTATGATCTAATGGGACCACTCTTAATACATGCAGGAATATTTGTGTAATAAATGTCAGCAGCTGATCTTGGTCTTTCCTGTGCTTAAAATTAGCAAAGTGTACATTATAACTTTTTAAATTACCTCTTGTTCGCGAAGAAGCATGCCATTTCCACTCGACAGCTGCTTGTAGATTTCTTTTAAGAAAAAAAAGGAGCAGAAAATGGAAATTTAATGGAAAGTTAACTTTAAAATAAAGCATGTAAATCAGCAGGTTCTGAAGGTTGGGTCAGTTTACATAGATGGACAATCTTTTCATTGATCTAATTCCTTGAAGAATAATTGAGATTTATCTCCTATAATGTCGTTTTTGTTGGAATTCTTTGTCTAATAAGTTTATATCAGGCTCCTAAAAGCATTTTTAATTAATCCAATTTATAGTTCAGATGCAAGTAAGACGTAAAAAGTTAGTATATTCTTTTTTAACAAGACAACTATACCTTGTTCAGGGAGTTCACTATGTTGAGCTTTGAACAACCGCTATTGATCTCACATAAAATGTATCCTTGCTCACAAATTCCACAGCTTACATTCCACAGCAGCAAATCTGGAAGTTGGGCTCACTGGTTGCATAAAACAATGTATTCTGAAGAGCGTTGCAGCAACATTTCCAGCACCATCACTCTGAGCACAGTGGCCCTCCACAAATGTGTGCTCAATCTTCTGCTCTTCAATGAGCTCACAGCTGCACAGTGTCGCTCCAACCATGTAGTAAAGAGAAGAGGCGGGTCTGACATCATAAGTACTATGATGTGGAAGTAGGAGGTTCATTTTTGTGAGAACATTCACGTCAATATAAAAACGAAATTGTCACTACTGGTTCCCTAAGGTAAACACAGTATGAAGCTCATCTGTAAGGCGGCTTTGTGCCATCTCAAGAAAGCTATTGCATGATTGGCATAAAATGTAGAGGGTTGGAGCACTGGCAGGAATATCATTGCAGATGGAGTGAAAGACAGTGCGATTGGAGTAATGACTTGTTTTATAGAGGGATTGGCAATAGCAATGAACACTTAAAACTGAAATGTACAGTATGTATGTGTCCCCAAAAAAGGCATTTAATGCCCTTAAATAATGGGGAGAGTTCGCTCAAAGGTTGTCTGGTGACAAAAACATTTGTTCTTTAGTGCAGATGCTGTTACTGTTTATTTGATGAACACTTGCAGTGTGAAGATCTTTTTACTCCATGGATGAGTGACATGTGTTCAGCTGTTAAACATGACAGCCTGCCTTATACCTGTCTTAGCTGCCCCCTACTGGACATGTATATGTCTATAACTGTATCATCATGATGATCTTAAAAGCTGCTCACACCTAATTTTAATCACATGACTAATTAGAAAGAATCAAACTTTCCCTATTCATTCATATTTACAAGCTTTACTATAAGTTCTGCTAAAAAAAACTTTTTGGACTCAATTCTAACCAAAAAATGACCTTGGTATGACACTTGTCAGTCATGGGGGATCAAAAGTCAAGTAACTTTGCACTTCTACAGTCAGTTCAGAGTAGAATGTAAATCCACCTCCTATTTTCATCTCAACGTTACCTTTATTGTTGCTCACATATTCATTATTCTTTAGCTCAATACTAAAGAGTATTTATTTGCTTTGATTTTGATTATTTTTTTATCTTATTGTAAAGGTAGAGGGCTTTGTTGCCAAGAATTTGCAGTATGTGTTATCTAGTCAGTCAAGGCTTTGTGAGACATTTGAACAGTTGCATTACTATCAATCCATTATTTGCAAAATGAGTGTCTAGTCTGCACTTACGGGCCATGCAGTCATAGCGAAGGATAAGATTGATGAAGTTCTCCAAAGTAATGTGTCCAGAAGAGGCGCCATATCGCAGAGCAATCACGTTCAGAATCTCATCACTAATCCCCCTTCCTGCAGGACACACCACATTTGGGATCACTGGGTTTTATATTAAGGCTTTTGTTTGACACATTTAAACGTTCCAGGGAATCATTAATAATGTTTATGACCTTCCACTCCTTTACATGAAACAAACTAATACAGTAGAAATGTACCAGCAACTACGAATGCATTTCTCAGCTCCTTAAGTGATAGTGTCCCTGTTTGTGAAACGTCACACTTGTAGAAAATCTCCTGTGGAAAAAGATAACAGTTAGTTGTGGAATAGTTCTAAATGAAACAAAGACACAAGTTGAAAACTGACATGAATCCATTCCGATTTTATTAGAGCTTAAAATGGAATATTATTAGGGCTGCGTCTCTTTGATTGGAAGATGAGTAAATAAATCAGGTCATACTTTGCCTCATAAACTCCAATTTTACAGTTTTCCATCCTACTTTGTCTTCATTATTCAAACCCCCATGGGGAAGAGTCTTGCTAGTGCCCAATTACAGATTTAAAAAAAAAAGGGAGACGGCTGGTTACAGAATAAATTGGATGAGGGAACACATCCAGCATTAGAATACATTAGGATTCATGAACTCCCATGATTTAAAAAAAAGATGGGAATATTAGATTTACTAGGATGTGTGTTTTTTAACAAATAAAGACCAATATTCTCTAAAGAATGATACACCTAGAGCAATCAGACCTTTATGTGACAAGCAGCAGTTAGACCTGATAGTTAAGACATTTATAAGCAATGAAAAATTGAATTTTAATCTTGCACAAGTAATGTGGCACTAAAACTAATGTATAATAAAATAATATTGAGGTTTAAAAAACTTTCCATTGGTTCATGAGAACATAAAGCATATCTGTATCTGAGGATTTAACGGCAGCAGCTGAAAAATCAATCATCAACAGCTAGTAAAGGAAATCCACTGCAATTGATCTTTAATCCTAAACATGCTCAAAGTCTGTATGGCATTATTCAGGAACAAGTTTAAAATCCATTTATGATTGATTTGTAAACAAGAACTTGTTCTTAAACATCTCAAGCTGGAAAAATAAAAGTACAATTAATACTACTACTAAACATTGCTTTTTTTAAATTAATTAGCTTTGTTGATTTTGATTTTTGGAAGTACAGCAGAAACACAAAAGAATGACTATATTTCTTCATTTTACTTTTCTTACCTTGAATTTGACAACCTTCCTCCATAGTCGAACAAACTCATCGCTGTTCAGTTTCCCAGTGACTGAAGTCTGTTTAACTCTCTGTTAAGGTACAAGTGCTGTGCAAAAATGTCCCAACATGTGCAACTTTTGGGATGCAAGTTTAGAGAAATAAGAATGTGGTAAATTGTGTTGACTTTTGAGGCCCCTTTTTCTCAGACTAGGATTCGAGTACTAAAAAAATCAAAACACTTAAAGTATGCAACACAAAGGCTTGGTTATGTATTATGTATTCTTGCTTTATTTACATGAACTCCACAGAGACATTTTTTGGTTCTCTGATTGAGAAAGATGATATCAATCAGATCAAACGTTATAATAAGAGTGAAGGATATTATTAGCAAGAAATGAGGGTGGGGAAGTGCTAACATTAATCCTAAAAATAAAGCTGTAGTGTCACTAAATCCTGACTGCTGCAATGCAAATCAGTGGAAGCCAGATCAGTGGACTGGTGGTAGAGTGCTCCCCCTAAACTGGGAGGCTGTGGGTTTAGATCTATGTTACGGTACTATGAGTAAGACGTGAAAGAAGTAAAGGAATGTTACAGTTTCTTGGAGCAAAAATCTGGAAAAAGTTTGGAAAAACCTCAAACAATTTTCAAGTCCAGACTAGAGCTACTCTTTTTTTTGAATTCAGTGTAAGATAGCTTAGGGTCTTTTATCTGCACTCATTCCTTGCATTTAATTCTATTTTTATTCATAATTTAGAAGGTAACGTTACAGTTGTATATGCAAATGTCTGCTTTTTTATTTAGTTGCTTTTACTTTTTTTTTTTTTTTTTTTTTTTTTTTTTTGCTTTTAGGTTAAAATAAACCTAAAATCAATTGCGCGACCCAAACATACCTTTTTATTTTAAATGCTGCTAAGCACTGAATGAATTAATATAAATATATTTAATTATTCTGTATTGGTTAAATCTAATGGTTTATAGGACTGAACTGGAATACTTAAAGGATACATCCATAAGAGCCACCATGCTGCGACAGGCATCCGTGCTGAAACCTCCAAATTTAAGGTCTCCTACATAAAATTTAAAAAAAATTAAAAATTGTAAAAATAAGCTAACAAAAACATGCCATCTCTGAAAGTCAGACCTGTTAGAATTTTGTCATTAAGAAGTATCTGAAGCTTCTCTGCATCCACTTCCTCATACTGAAAATTTGAAAGGACCACAAAATCAAACATCTTCTAAATATTGTTTTGTTCTAAACATATCTTTTTGAATTCTGAAAGAATGACACACACACAATACCTTGTCAGAGTTCTGTCGGAACAGAGTTATCTTTTTTTCTTCATCTTTGTTGTCTGTGCCTGGTTTGAGCTGTAAATGAAATAGTTTAGTTCTGATGTACTCATTCCATTTTAGCACAGATAATATGGAATGTAGAAAACTCTGTAATCAGTGTTCACAAATCAGTTATGTGTGTCATGTTAAAGCCCATGGCAGTTGTGGTTTATAGTGAAATTTAAGAGTAGACAAAAAATAGCTGAAAAATATACAACAAAGAAAGGAATGAAAGGACAAAGAACAAACTACATTTGTGCAGAAGAGGAGTTCAAAGAGGTGAATTGGTTCTATGGAGAAACTCAAAAAGTGCTTGAGATGTAAAGAATAGCACAGAGTGTGGTCATGAGAATGGTAGTGAAAGTCCATAAAATTGTACATGGGACCGCTTTTCTTTTTTTTTTTATCCAAAACCAGAAACTGATGGTATGACAGAAAAGGACTTGTGATAAGACGAGTCAAATTCTGAAAAAAGTTTGTGAAAAGTTATTTTTATACTACCTCGTTGCTGTGTCACCTGTTAACTATGCCTTACAAACTCTATTGCACTGCACAACTCTATTTACCTTTTTTGTTTCCACTGATTCCTGGTGATAGACTCCAGAACTTTCCCTAAGAACAAACACAAGAAATATCACTAATAAACATTTTTAGCAATTGTTGCAGAACAGGGAATAATTATCCAAAAAGCCAGAAAAATAAAGATATTACTGAATATTTTAAAGCTTTTAAAGGTTCATTGTATCGTTTGGCTCACTGAACATGAGTTTCTGCCTTGGAGATGATGGTCAGGATGAAAGAGGCCGTCTCATTGGGGTTGTAGGTGGACGGAACAATCAGATATTCTCCAGGCTTCAGTGATACAAACTCCATCACCTCACGAGCATTTACGAAGATTTTACTTTGAACAACTGGTTTGTTTCTCCTGAAGAAATAGTCGGGGAACTTTCCCCTCTGCGCCTTGTTCTGGTAAGACAGTGAAGAAACAATCAATCCTCTCCATCCTAAGCATCAGACACTGACATGTAAATAATGTCAACAGTATATTAAAACAACGACAAAAGAACTTACTTCACCAGTCACCTGAAGGAAATCAGAAAAAAAGATTGTGTTAGAGAAAACAGAAAAAATACAAAAACAAATCAAATGTGGCACAAATTAATGGTTTGTTGTTGTTGGTTTTTTTAAGGGCTCTACTTAAAAATATCATTTTTTAAAATCTTTTTTTCTCAAGTGTGAAGAACATTGTGCATCAGATACAAACATCCAGTATAGCCATAGAATGCACTACACCACACCTCAATAGGAAATATAGACTAATCAGCTGGAACTTACCAGATGTAAGGAATCTTTATCCAAGACACATTGTGCTTTATGAAGAGCTCTCATACTTTGTTTGTAACTCACTCCTACATGCTGCGAGTTTTTGGGTTGTTGAAAGAAACTCTACTGAGTACTGGCTCCTTACTGACATGATACGTAAGGATGCCTGCAGGATACCTACAAAAACTATGCTCTGATTTATTTCCTCCTTTCCAACAGTCAGGATGTGCACAAAGAGCGGACACTTGTCACTTGAACAGCACTAACAGCCCCCCTGTGCAGTGTGCAGGGTTTGAGCAGCTTAAAAAAAAAAGAAAACTCTGTAAGACATGCTTGTGTCTCACCTACTGTTACTCACCTTTATTTATGAGTTCTTGAAATGTTTGCGTTCTGTCATCTTTAGCATGCCCACAGATGTAAATGTGCATGAGCATTTTCTCTTTACAGCCTCACCGAGTGGTCTCTAACCTTAGTATTTTGTGACTAAGGCATAAGATATGGGAAAGAGTAGTGGAAACTACCTCTGAGGTCAGAAGTGAACATTGTGAAGAATGTGAACGAAAGCTGTAAGACAGTGCTGGGATGTGCTGTACGTGTGACAGAGGAGTTCAAAGTGGAGGTGGGGCTGCACCAAGAATCAGCTTTGAGCCCTTTTTTGTTTGCTGCAGTGATGGACAGACCGAATGTCACAGACCAACATCTCTATAGATGTTCTAGATGACCAACTCAGTTGTAAGATATTTTTGACTCCATGTAGATGCTTCTGAAAGGTTATTCAACCAGCAAAACAAGCAACTCAGAATGTTCTTGTTATACAATTGGGAGCTTAAAGGCTCCTTATGAGCTCATCTCCTTGAATTCAACCTTAGGAAAGAATGTAAGAAAAACAAATCAGGGTATTATTTACCTCAAATATGAAGAATCCAATGTGTAAGTTTTGTACCATTCTTCTGTTCCTCTTGTCTGGCTTTTGCATGAGAGACACCAACATGTTTTTCTCTCCCTGGTTTTCAGCGCATTTGCTGTTTAATTTTTCAACTTGAACCCGATACTGGGGATTGGTCCAGAAGCTTTCTGTAAGTCAGATTTATTCTTTTTAGGATAAAACAAATCTGATTCTCTTTAAATACGTTTGTGTTCTGAAATAAGTAAAGGTGCTAGGAGTGAAAGGGGTAAATGCAACTAATTCTCATATTTTGAAATTACCAAGATTATTCATGCAGCCTCCAGCTGTGGTTCCTGCAACCCATCGACCCTCAAAGGAAGAGGTCCTCCAGTTACAAGCAGAGCCCTCCTCAAGGAAGTCTGGGTTCGATGAGCAAATGTCAAGGTCTGAGAAGTTCCTGCAGAAGTCTTTCAAAGTCATCCTTGAAAGAAGACATTTATTTTGTTAGAACAGGAAATCCTGCTAGATTTAATTAGGTTGTAGTAATGAAAATGATCGTCTTCCGAAGTAAAATGTGTAAAATAGTGTTTGTATGAAAGCCTGATGGCTGTTTCTGAAATGTAGAAAGATAATGGTGTAAAATTATATTTAAAAAGATAAAAATTGAACAAGAAAGGTCAAAGATGCAAACCTGCAGAAGTAAGTAATATACAGTACCAAGTGTAATGTCTGCCTTTACAAAATGTTTACTTGGGAGGGGGGGCAGCAAGTATTTCTTTTGTCTTTGATTTACACAAGGTTTTTTTCCCCCCAGATGTGTTATTATTTATGTTGCAGGTTGTTTGAAGGATTTCAATTCCTGCTCACCAAAACTCCCCATCATCACAGATCGACAGGCACCGTTGTCGTTCCTCAGTGCTCACAGTCTTCCACAGAGGAGACCTTAAAAGTAAAGGATCCAAGAAGAAGCCCAAAAAAGAGAAGATTTTTAAAAATCATGAAATGAATGTAAGGCGGTTCCCTGCAAGCAGTTCTCTGCCAAGAATATCACTAAGGGTTTGTTAAGTAAAAACCTATCAAAACATGTCACTGATAATTTAGTACTTTGTATTATGGAAGGGGAATAAAAGTAAAACTTCTCATTTAATTGCCTTAACTTTTAAATATGAAGAAAAATCTGAGTCAGTTGTTAGTTACATATGGTTCTTAAATAAAAGTTTCTATTGACTGTTACAAAGAGTGGGATTGTATTGTTTGGTGTTTGTAAATTTAGAGGAATAGGTACAAATAGTGGATTAAAAACAGCATTATCATTTGGTTCTCCTCACTCATCACTCCAGTCTCCGTTCCACTCTCTTTTTCCCCAGGGGTTCCACAAACGCACCAGTTGCACTGTTTCTTCTGTGCTTTTCATCTGTGCACCAATTAGTAACAGAGACAAAACCAAAGTTACCAACAGTGTCTCTCTGAATGTGTTAAACTTCACAGTTGGGGCAAATGTAAAACTTCTTTTACATTAAAGACTCATTCCGATCATCTTTTGATCCATTTAAAAGCGATCCCCAATGATATTTTTTTATTATTGATAAGGGAGCTTGTGGCCTCGCATATTTTCTACGTAACAACAGCAACAATCTTTTCCGGCAGCATTTTTTTTCCTGCCCCTGTTTCACGATTTTAAAAAATAAATACTCAAAAAAGCTATTTTAAACGTAATTTTCTTTCTAGATGTCCTCCATCATGAGGAAAATGCCACAAAAACATGTTAAAGGCACACAAACTCACAATTTATGAATGGGTCATAAACTAAATAATTTCTTTGAGTTTAATTTAAAAAAAAACACCGAATATTAAAACACTTGATGGTAAATTAAATATTTAAAATAAAAAATATATGTTTACTCACCTCTTTGACACCTGTCACAGTGTAGGCGTGGCCTTGGACCAGACCGTTTGGTAACACTGTGTTTTCAGCTGTCTTCTGAAGAAGAAAGTATCACAATTTTCCATTATAGACTATACAAACAAAAATGCAATTAACATTTGTGGGTAACTGAAAATAAATATAGTGTACCTCTAACAAAATCTTTCAAAAAAAATTTTTTTTTCGTTTTTTTTTTTCTTTTTGTTTGTTTTTTCTAGATTGCATAAAACTAGCCCGTAAAATGACCGGCGATCATGAATGTCAGCACATGAGCAGCTTTGAACACTTTTTTTAAAACACATTTGCTCAACAGTTTTTTTTTTTTCAATTTTTTTACAATCAAAAAATGTTGGTATACGTTTTAAACATCCAACATTTTCAAGATGCTCAGCCAATTAAAAACATTAATTATTTAAAATATCAGGATAATTTCATAAAATTAAAACCAGGGTTTCAAAAATATAGGCCTGTAACAGACTTGAGATCCATTTTAATTAAAGCCAATGATGTTTTATTAGTATATTTAATAAACATGCTAATCAAACAAAGCCTGTAATAAATGCTGCACTTCTCTGATTTACCACTAAGCGGAGCTCCTGTTTTGTTCTAAGCAAAGTGCTTCTTTGCAAAAAAAAAAAAAAAAAACATAAATAAAATGTGTATAATAAATAAAAAGAGTGGGAGAATATCCAATTTGAAAACCTAAACATATATCACACTAGATTTGTAGACCAATGTTTCACATGTTAGTTTACACCAGTTCCACACAAGGACAAACATTTTAGTTTTAATAGCAACATTTAGCAACAACAAAAAAGAAATCAGATGTCTCAGATTAAAAAACTGTTTTCTCTGTGATGTCTTTCAGTCTAGAAAATGCGGGGACCAGTACAGGGAGACCCAGACTCGGGCCTCTTTGTGGCTACATAGGCAGGCAGTAGTGTGAGGGATCTTGCTTAGGGATCCACACAGGGCACTCGGGCTCACACTGCATGCGGTCCGGCTCCGGTGAGGATTACGAAGCCTTTACGCAACATGAAAAGTGCGAGAGGCGCCCACATTGCATCAAGTCCGGTCCGGCCTCTACTGTCTGGTCTCTGCGAAAGGTTTCTTATTTTTTCCCCAAGATTAGTTTTTTTAAGAGTTTTTCCTGACTGAGAAGAAGGGTCTAAGGAGAGGGATGCTTAGTCTGTTAAGATTAGTTTAGCAACCACCAACTGTGTATATTTTTATGACTGACTTGATGTTTTCTGTATAAATCAAGGTTTGAAGCCCATTGAGATGGCTATGATTGTGACATTGGGTAATATATAAATAAAACTGAATTGAATCGATTGTACTCGTCATCTAGAAAGTGAAAGAATAACTTTAATCTGTTTCTAGGACATTCTGCCAACAGTTACTGCTTTGTTCTGCCAACTTCTGTCAATGCCAAGAATTTGCTGAAATGTCAACTGTGAACAGAAAGATGGATTAAATGTCTACTCACATTACCCAGACGCAGACAATTTCTCAGGTTTGTTGTCTATTATATAATCAACCCAGAAAATAAGTTAATATTTGGCTAAGGACAAGACAAACGGAACAACAGAGGCAAACAAGATAATAATAATAAAATATAGTCATGACACATTCAGCTAAGGCTAAAAGGTTTTGAAACCAAACTTTAAGAATGTTTAATTCCGTAATAAACTTAAAATGTAAATTGGGCTGAAGAAAGTCTGATTTGCTTGTGTAAATGCGTCCTAATGGTTAGATTAACTGCTTTCATACAAGTTACTTTCATTTATACTTTTTTTTTTTTTTAAATCAAAGTCAAATTGTTCCTCTTAAAGTGTTACAGAAATTATATTTTGGCACATTTGTATTATAAATTGTATGTATTTTTATAAATTCTTAATAAAAAATAAGTTGTCCTCACCCCTTGTGGAGTGCCACAGCTCATCAGTGACTTCGATCTTCCAGCTCTGCACATCAGCTGCCACAGGTCTGCGGGTGGATCGGACAGCTGGACACAAATGTGCACCCCACCTGTGAAGTCCACCAAAGCTTCTGCAGGAGTTCCAGCATTCATGTCCGCGTACGAGCCACAAACCCTGACACAGAGGAGTTGAAATGTTTTAAACAAACTAAATGGTTGAAAAAAGTGGCACAATTTAGGGACACATACTTCGCATAGGCTTTCTCCATCAAAGCGGGCCAGAATTCTGTTGGGTCTTTGGAGCGGACAAAGATCAACCTGTCATTGATTGTTGGGAGCTTGTCATCAATGACGACGTCGATCCATCTTCCAAATCTCCAGAACTAAAGTCAGAATATTATTTACTTCCATTGAATACGACAAATTCAATTTTTTGTCACACACATATACATAGTACAATTTGTAGGGAAATGTACAACTGTGCAACAAAATGCAAGGCCTAAGAGCAGTGAGTATAAAAAAGTATTGAAAGTTTAAGTAAGTATAAAAAGAGACTGGACATCTATTCTCATGATACTGAGAGATGTGTTTTTAGTAGATTATTACTCACACTTACATCCCTTGCTCTGATTCACTATGTGTTTGTTTGTCTATGTGTTCTCATGTCCGTTTTGTTGTTTTTAATCCCATATGTGTTCAATAGTCTTCCACTTTAATACTCTTTGCAGCTTCACATGTGTTTTTTTTATTGTTGTAAAGCCCTCTGATGCCCTGACAAACACATTCAGAGCAGATTCATTTTATTTCTTCTTTCATTGAATCAAAAACACGTGGGATCCTCTACAACAGGGTCAAATTGATGAATCAAAGATGATTGTTACTGATTTACCCTGAAGTGGAACAGTCCACAGTAGTCATCATCAAAGCTTTGCTCAAGAGGAACAACTTGATTCAGAATGTTGGCTTGGAAGGTCAGAGATCCAATTGAAGCGAGAAACCAGCAGTTTCCTGTTTGGTAACATGAATGTAGGTTGTTAGAACAGTAAAACTTTTATTGACAAGTTTACAGCTTGGCATATGACAGGGTTTGGCAAAGTTTAAAGTTAGGTAAAGTTTCCTTAGAGAAAACCAACAGCATTCTCACATTGGCAACTAGCTGCAATTGTTTTTGATTAGCTGGTGCCTTAAAACCAAAAACTAAGTTCAATTTAATTAGTAAAATTGTTTCTCAGGCTATTTTATTTGCACCGACAGACCTTTTGAAGCTCTTGCATTATTCTGATTATGCAAGTACAAAATTCTTTCAACATCTCTTTTCTATTTTTGCTTTCAGCATCTTGTCCAAACACGAACTGGAGATTATTTGGTTAACAAAACAATCTGGTTAACATGAAGGGATTATTAAAAGAAAGAAGGGATTTTCTTACCAACCAATCCTTGGCCAAAGTCAAACCGTGACACTCCGTCCACGACAAACGCAGCGTTGGGAACAAATTTCTGTAACAGCAGAACCGGTACTGAGCACATGATTCCCACAACTAACACAGTTTACAGATGCTTACTTAAAAATCTGCTGTTTGTTTCATGCAGCATTTGCTTTTTTATGGTTGGGAGTTGCATACAACTTCAAGAACAACTTAAAAAAAGTTTCCTAAAAATGTATCATCAGAGTTAAAAATAATGAATACAAGAAAGTCCTTTTTAGAAAAAAAAATCGAAATATTTTTATTTAAAAAAACAAATTTTTTTCAGAAGAAAACACATTTCGAAACCACAAAGAGACAAAAAATGTTTTAAGTTCTTCTTAAAATGTATAATCTTAAATGATGTTCATCAAACATTCTAGTTAATTTTACAATTCTGTTTTCTAATCTAGCGTTACCTTTTTGATAACGTTTATTGCATCAACGTTTAATGTGATTGTTTTTTTTTTTTTTTCCCCAATGACTCATAATATGTCAGTTCAATAAATCACCAACTGGTCACAACAGTATCTGAATTAATTCTCACTTTCATTTTGGGAATTAAATGAAAATTACAACAATTTATGTAAAATGATTTGAACTACAATGATTTGGTGTTTTGAAACACAGGACTCACCCACGGTCTCTGCCACTTCACCTGGGCCATCAGAGAAGGGCTCAGGATCCCCTGGCCGATGGAGCGGCTGTCAGGTGGAAACATATCATCGATGTACCTCATATTCCTGACGAGGAAGATTTCTTTCAGTTGCTTGTAGTCTTGGTTGAGAAACTTCTCAGGATTGTTGGGGGTCCCATAGCCATCCTTCCTGTGGCGTTGACTGATGATCCTCATGCACGCACCCGGAGCAGACATTGCTGCAGTTTGTTTGAGCTGTCATAAAGCAAGTAATAGTTTTTTAACCTGTCATCATCCACTGTATTCTTCTGTTCTCAAAGAAGTTTCAGGGATTTTTTTTCACAAAAAGCACCACATAGACAAGCAAACATTTAATCACATTTTCAAAGTTCTGTTTATACAAGTAAACACTGCATTACAAGTTGCATTTTTTGCACAATTTATTTGTGCATAAAGATATAATAAAGTTTTTAAAAAGTATGACCTTAACTCACTTTCTGAGGCTAAATTGTGCTCCTAGAGAGTCTGAAGTCTACAGAAACTGTTTGCTCATTCTGAAACGCTACGGTGCCTTTATAGTACCTGTAAGTGCCCCAGGCTTTCTGTGTCAACATGTGTTGCTTTTGAGGAACCCGTTCATGAGCTGAGTCTTCATCAACTGCAACTGCTTAAAAAAATAATGAGACAAAAGCAATGGTGCTGTTAAGACTTGTGTAAAACCCCTTTCAGCCTAAAAAAAAACATGCATTATGGACATGCAAGCCAAGAGCTGCCCTGAATAAAACAAAATCAAGGTCGTGTCTATTCAAAAGACATTTTTTCAAAAAGGAACCAGTCATTTCTGCATGGGCAAGTGCGCGTGTGTGTATTTGCATATAGCTGGGTACTTTCATTATGTCAGAAGCATTTCAGCGCAAGCATTTAAAAAAGTCGTTTGAGCATAAAATGCAACTTTTGGGTTAGTTTTAGAGGCAGTGGTGTTGGAGGCAGTAAGTTAAAGTTAATTAATGTAAAACACATAAATTATTATTGCCATCTTAAAACATTTTTAGGCTTAAAAGGAATATTGTAAGTTCATACAAATAATGCTGAAAACAATGTTTTTTTAATTAATAACTATAGTTATTGATCAAAATTTAAAATGAACATCCATCCATTGATTACCATGTATCTGGAGTGGGGTTGTCGGGTTAGCAGTCCAAGCAGAGATGCCCAGACCTCTTTCTCAACAGAAACTTTCTCCAGTTCTGCAGGGGACACCCCAAGGTGCTGGAAGGACAGCTAAGAAACGAAGTCCTCTCAGGGGTATTTCCACAAAGCCATGGTGGGACATGCCGGGAATGTTTCCCCTGGAAATAGCCCAGGAGGCATCCAAAAGTGATGCCTGACTCTCCAATTGATGAGGAAGAGCAGCAGCTCTAGTCCAAGCTCCATCTGGGTGACCAAGCTCATCACCTTATCTCTAAGGGAGTGCTCACCCCCCATACCCCCACCCCCACTCCAGAGGAAACTCATTTCAGCCATAAGTTCAACAATCAGACAAAGCATATAAAGGCTTAGATAAAATCACTAATCCTCTACTTTTTGTTTAACTCAATGAAACAGGTGCTGCAAAAGCCTGAAACAATGCAGAACCCACAGGATGTGCTCATACCATAGAGATACTAACAACTGGTTTGTAAAAATCGTCAGTATCTCTGTTGCTCCCTGTGTTTAGCCAACAGCAGCAGGAAGTGGGAGGATTGGGTTGCGGGTAAACACAGATGAACTTTGTTCAACAGTGTTTTACGTATCCGGTTATAGCAAATACAGGTACATAAACGCAGGTGACCAAGCCTTTTCTTTGTCCTGCACTTTTCAGCCAAACTACTCTTTCTCTGCACTCCTGCTGTATTTTCCCTGTGAGTCAGTAAGGTAAGACTTTTCTTTTTTATGTTGGTACTGACGAGACAGACTCAGGAACAGAAATTCACACTGTTTGAGTGTTTATGGGTAAACAGTCTTTCCAATACTACTGAATAACTTTCTTTTTAAGACAAGTTTAAAAGACACCACATTCAAGTTCAGAATATCCTATTATTAACTGCAACAAGAAAACAGAACAAGCTTTTTCTATGTTCCGCAATTAAAAACAAAGTTGAAGTCCCATAAGCTGTCATGCATGTGTGTGAAGTTTGTTTCTCTGTGTTTGACCCATCCCTGGGGTAATGGTGAACTGCAGACAAAAAAAAAAAAAAAAAGCAATTTAATACTTATGGTAGCTATTAAGGCTTTTCTAAGAAATCTTAAATACATTTTTGATTTTGTGAAACCAGTAAAGTCTTTAAAAAAAAGAGTATCTAATATTAATCTTTTTTCTCTAATGTTTCTGTTATCAGAACCAGAAAACCGCAGTGATGCCTCCCCCCGGCGTGTGTCTGAACATCATGGAGGCTCGTCACATACAAGACGGTTATGGGAGTCTCACAAACCCTTGCAGGGTGTTTGGGCAAGACTTCCAGCAGCTGACAGATTACTGCCTCTCTCAAAGAGTAAAGTTCCTAGATGACACATTCCAGCCTGAAAGAAGCTCCATCGGTGAGGGGGCTCTGAGTCCCTCTGACCTGGCCAGAGTGGAGTGGCTGAGACCAGCAGTAAGTGATGCTGAAATTTGCATTCCTTAGTTTGGAAGAATTGTTAAGGTAGATTGTTAAATATTTGGAAATGAAATGCTCTCATCTGACATGTATCAGTATGTGTGGGATGTTCAAAGGCTTTTTCCAAACATGGGATTTTCAATACTTTAGAAAATACATATTGATCTTTTGTACAAAACAAACCACAATCTTAATGTTATTTCACAAAACAAAATTAATATATTATTTAAAGATAAAAAAGCATTTTATTGACAGTTTGTTTCTGTTCCAGAAAATAGCTCCTAATCCTTCCTTTGTCGTTCGTGGAGTCTCCAGGTTTGACTTTGGTCAAGGAACTGTTGGTAAAAAATCTTATTTAGTTTGAATCACATTTTCATGTGGTGTCTGTTTGATTTAAAAACGATTCTTCCATTGTTACTTTTTTAAATCAGGAAACTGCTGGTTTCTCGCATCGATTGGAGCTCTGACTTTCCAAAAAGACATCTTCAAACAGGTGGTTCCTCTTGAGCAAACATTCGACCAGAACTACTGTGGATTGTTTCACTTCAGGGTAAATATTAGCAGAAATAGAGCTTCTTTTTATGTCCTTTAAAAACTGGGTGCTGAGGAAAAAATAGACCAGATAAACATGGTCTTCCTAAACATTTTCTTACAGAACAAATCCAAAGTAGTTTTTTTATGAATGATAAAGTTTTGACAGTGATATAAGTTAGTAAATTAGTTAATCTACTGTTTTTGCAATAAACTAAATACCTACAGTAGTCTTTTAATAAGTGCTTAGGTTAAAGTGATTGAACAAAAAAATTACCCCTCTACCTGTTCTCCAGATCTCCCTGCACTTCTTGCTGCTGATCAGGTGTTTTCAGGCAAACAGAATGAGGAAACACCTGAGTCAGCTGATCAGCAGAAAAGAGGGGAAGGGACAGCTAGAACACAGGTAGAGTGGTAGATCTCACGGGTTTCTACAGTAGAATATGTGTGCAACCTGAAAGTGGTAACAACAAATGTCAGTAACATGATTTGAGTGGGTCGAAAGAGCTTTGCATGATGACAGGAAACATCTCATCCACCCACCCCACCCAACACTCTCCCACACGGACGCCATATATCAGTCGGTGCAGATTTGCCTAACTGCAAGACGATGCAGTTCATCCATGAGTATTAACAATCACTTAGAGCAATTTCCGGCAGTTATTCTTTGACCTAAGCAGTAAGCAGTAGTTTGTGTTTTCCATGTCTCTGCAAAACACTCCAACCGCCATCACTTGAACTTAGGTTGTCCTCACACCCATAACTTCAGGGATGAAGCTCCATTTGGTTATGCGGTTTAAACCTTCTCTTCCTTTATCTAAACCAGGAGTCTGCAACCTGAGGCTCCAGAGCCAAATGGGGTTCCTTTATCCCTCCATTGTGGCTCTTTGGCTTAAAGGGGAAAAGAAATGCCAAAAAATGAAATAAATAATGTGTTAATTTGTTTTTTCATTAGAGTGTTGCGCTTGGAATTTTTTTGACATGTCAGAAAGCTGGTCAAAATTGTTGGAAAAGGTTTATTTTACTGCCAGAGTGGTTTATTGGCTTGGTTTTCTTGTATTTTTTTTAACTCATTTAAATTTATTACAGCAGTAGGATCTGATTTGAAAAATAATGTTTTTTATATAGAAATATGAAACACAGTTATATTCCAGTTATTTAAAATTATATTTCATTAATGAATAGCTCAATGCTCACAAAAACATATATAGTGTTTTTTTTTTCTAAATGGAGTGAAATGGACCTTACAACTCTTGTTGGTTTTTCATAATTACACAGCTGGACCAAATGACTTTTTTTGTGTTAAAGGTCACAGACGCCTGGTTTTAACCACAAAATGATTACAGTATGTGGCTGATATCTAGAATTTGTGTTTTTCACTGTAATGTGGGGACACGTTTAGATCATCTTATATACATAAGGCACTGTATTGCTATTAAAAAGTAATTTTGACAAAAAATAAACATTTGGAAATAAAGAAAAAAAGATAAAGAAAATGAACAGGCTCTGCAGACTAGAAACACATTTATATTGAACTGCCCTGGAAACAAGAACAGAGGTTTACTGGACTCTGTGAAATCACTTCCAGTTAGATCATTTTCTAAAGCTCTGTCATATCCATCAAACTCAAATCAGAGCAAACTGATTTTTCTGTAATTGGAACCTGGAAAGAGACAAAATAAAGGAATTTCAAAAAAATTAAATAAATAAAATTAAAGTTAAGCTTTCCTAATTTGTGTATAAAATAAGTAAACAACATTCAAAACAGATCAACATGTTTTGTGCACCTACATTGCTCCAAAAACCCCAAACTATTGTGCTACAAAATCATCTGCTAAAATGTGTTAGAAATGCCAGCAAATATTAACAACAGGGACAAAGAAAATGCTTATGCTTTGTTATGTATTGGAACATTTTAGGGTCATGGCAATTCCTAATAGCTGGTACTAAAATGATTTATTTTGAAACAGTATTTTAGTTAATCCTTTTTTAGCTTTTCGTAAACCTTTTACATTTCAGAGTTTGTTGTAAGTTGCATAATTCTCTTTGTTTTGTCATCTCTTGGCATTTTTAGTTCTGGAGGTTTGGAAAGTGGGTGGATGTGGTCATTGATGATAAGCTGCCCACCATAAACGGCAGATTAATCTTTGTGCGCTCCCAAAGCCAGAATGAATTTTGGCCTGCTCTGCTGGAGAAAGCCTATGCCAAGTAAGGATTCTGTTTTCCTCATAACTGACTTTTCTCTTTTCTCTGGTAATGCTAATAAAACACAAACACATCTGGCTGTATCAGGGTTTGCGGTTCCTACACCGACATGACAGCAGGAACTCCTTCTGAGGCCATGATGGACTTCACAGGTGGCGTCCACATCTGCATCCGGCTACCTGAGCCTCCTCAGAATCTGTGGGAGCTGATGTGTAGAGCTGGAAAATCAGGAGTTCTAATGTGCTGTGGTACAGATCAAGGGGTGGGTAAAAATATCCATTCCTATTGATATAAACTTTTTTAATATCCTTTGACATTTTGATCTTCTGAGCATCTTCTGAAAATGAATTCAACACTTTGTTCCTCATAAACACATGTACCTGTAGGCCGCAACTTTTTTTTCCAACTTGTCTTATCTTGTTTGTGATGTTTCTAACTAGCGTGACATGAATAATTTGGCTGTGCAATTACACAAAATCTACCATATCAAGGCACGACTTGTCCTGATAAGATGAAAGCGTTCATCTTGTTCATCCCAGATTTCAAAATATAGTACACAAAACAGGAAACTGTATGAAACATTTTACCAAATAAGCTGAAAAAGAAACAGCAGTGTGGCAATAACTAGAATTTCTTGTTTTCTGTTTGTTGCTAAAAGCCTCACCTGAAAAGGAGGCCATGATGAAAGCTGCTTAAGGAGAATAATAATAAGTTTGTTTTTTACAGCTCTCTATAACTTCTAAGTCTTGTGGAGTCATGAGTTATTGAAAGGTTTAATACTTTTTTCTGGTATACAGAGTATACAACTCAACCACTAAAAAAAAAAAAAACAAGCCCAAACTATGACTTTATCATCTCCATTCTTGCCAAATCATTATGTCAATACTTGATGTTTCAATGATTATAATAACAAAAAAAAAGTCAAATAGCTAAATTTACTATTTAGTTTATGCATTTAGTTCATAACCAGTCATTTCATGATGCTACACAAAAAGCAAAAACATCAACATCCACCTTAAAAAAAACCAATTATTATAATTCAATTCTAGATCATTTCAAATAGGCCAGGTTGTCTTAATTGTGTCTCACACATGCATGTTCCTTGATATTTTGGGTTGTATGTTTGAACTTGATCAGGTTCTTTTTTATCAAGGGTGACCTGACCAAGAGGTTAGCAGCATGCATCATAAAAGCTACACATTTAGACAATAGAAGAAAGAAAAGAAAAAACACAATACAACTTTTTAAGCTGAAACTTCTTATAAAAATCATACATAAAACAGGCATTCAACAATAGAATAGTAAAGAAAACAGATAAACAAACCAGAGGCATTAACACTGCTTTTCTAAGATTCTAAAAAGTACTTACATATAAAAAATAAGTCAGCTTCATCTCTATAAGGTGTTCTCAGGTGAAGATGCAACAAAACATTTCTCCTGATGATTATAGACTGGCGCTAGTGTACGGCAGAGAGGCTGCCATCAGTGTGTGAACGTGTGTGTGCATGGGTGAGTGAGACTGGGACTCTAAAATACTTTGGGCCTTCTAAGAAGGTAGTAAATTGCTATTTATGTATATGCCATTAACCATTTGTCTTCCAGTGTTGATCCTGACACGGAAAACATTCAAATAACAAAAGTCACTTGGAAAAGAGCATCATGACTTCTTGACTTTCGTAAGAGAGAACCTCAATAAGTCAGAACAAGCCCAAAATGAGCTTGGTAGAGTCTTTAAATGAGATTAACTTCAAATACCCACAGAAGGTTACTGTGAGCTTCCGTACAGTTCACTGTGATGAGTGAGACATCTACAGCCTTTTACAAACCTCAGGGCACAGTGAGTTAGATACTGAAAGCATTCCTTTAGAGGCGTTCATTCACAAACCATCAGCAAAGTCCAACAAAGGTATAAAAGTTGTAGACGTCAGGAATTTGGAGGGAAAAGCAGGATTTATTTCTGCCATAGAATACAAGCTTCACCCTCAGATTGCAGATCAAATTTGCAAAATGTGCCGAGTCTTTGTCTAACAAAAATCCAAGTATTAATTTTTGTTTGAATGGATTTACCTTGTACTGTAGTGTAAGCAGTTTGTAATGATTAAATATCTACTGGTTTTTTGTGAGTATACAATAACTTATAGTATAACAGTATAACAGAGTATAACAATAATTTTTCTCAGTATTTAATGTCAAGCAAGACTAAATAACCGGAAGGTAGACTGCAAGTATTCAACAGCCTACAGTTATTTGAGTGGATTGTATCATCGACATTTAAACACTTCCCTAAAACTGAGCCTTGAGGCACTTCTTTGGAGATCTCAAGATATGAACAGCTGGATCCAGCCAATAAAACACACTGTTTTCTATTAGATAGTTTGTAAACCAGTTGGTGACTTGGCTGTGGATGTCATGTTTCATGTCATGTTACTGTCATGCATTTAACTAATTGTATCAAATACTTTAGACAGATGCATAAAGAAGGCAGTACAATATTTTTTTACAATCAAGATCTTAAATAAGCTCATTTAAGAATTTCTGAGCAGCAGTAACGGTGCTGAGATTCTTACTAAACCTGTTTGTAAATTAGCTGAATCTAAAAACACCTTCAGTTGGTCACTGACTCCTTATTTTTTACAAGGATGCACAGTTTTTAGAGGTTGTTTCACTAACACTGATTTGTCTGCTTGTCCCCAAGAGTTTTGTGTTATTGAAGCTTGGCTCTCTTCCAAAAGAGAAGATACAAAGCAGAAACTCCTTGACCTTCCTCCACTCGAGACTCAGAGCCTCTGGTGTTCCTGTTTGCTCTGCCAGAAATAAAAATATGTTTTCCATTTCTTGATGTGCCATGGCTTTTGCCATTTTCGTTGCAATTGAAATGTAGGCAGTAAGACCTTTTCACCAGCGTTGCTCAGTGGGACCAATATGTCTTTCTACATATTAAGTCTGAAAATGAGATTCATTTATGACAATCTGAGATTGTTCAAATGGTTGTGCAGGCTTCTCTGTGTACAGAAGCTGCAATTTAATTAAAGCTGCCAGTTAAAATCTACCCTCTGAGCTATTTTTCTTTAACTTTGATTAAAAATACTTATTTTTATGACTGTTTAAAGTAAGTTTTTCTAAAAAAAATCATCTAGTTTGGATCATTATCAATGTTTTCTGATGTATTTCTTTTTGTGTTGTGGATGCATTTTTGCAGGAGACTTCATCAAACACATTATCACCAAACGGACTGGTGCTGGGACACGCCTACACTGTGACTGGTGTCATACAGGTACTGAAACCAACTGAGAAGAACACATGTCTGTAATGGTACTACATTTACAGGAAAAATAATTCTAGTTTTTTGGAAAAATCTTCTCCCAAGTTTTTAACATTTTGTCTGATGCCTGCTGGTTAGTTGGTGAGCCGAGGGAAACCTGTGAGGCTGGTGCGTTTATGGAATCCCTGGCGCACAGGAGAGTGGACCGGAGACTGGAGCGATCGGTGAGGAGAATGCCTTCACAAATTGACTCCAGTTTTGGTTTAAAATTCTGAAGTGTGAAACCATCCAATAGGTCCCCTTTGTGGCAAACAGTGAGCCCTCAAGATCGAGAAAAGTGCCTTTCTGTTGACGATGATGGAGAATTCTGGTATGCATTCAATCCAAGTGGCAAAAAGGGGGGTTTAACTTTCCTTCGTGGCTGTCAAACATTTTGCTGCTTCAACAGGATGTCTCTGGAAGACTTCTGTAAGCTCTACAGTGATCTTGACATCTGCGGCATGGATCCAAGCTTCCTTGATGAGACGTCATGTCAGTGGAAGACGTCCGTGTACGAAGGCCGCTGGGTTCCAGGAACGACTGCTGGAGGATGCATGAACAACAGAGGTATGCAGATGAGTCAATACAGCACATCCGCTGCCTTGCAGATGCAAATATTTAAACTTTGTAAATGGCTCATGTTTTCTTCTCAACAGGGTGTTAGGTTTTTTTCACTGAGTGTACAAAAGGCTTTAAGCTGTTTGAACATTTTGTGAATCATGCAGCCAGAAGTGTGTTGATGACTTTCCAGCCCTCATGCAAATTGTTTTGACTGTAAAATGTGACTTCTATATCTGCAGGGCTACAGTGTGAGATGCTTGAATTATGCTGTATGTTTGAAATGTGTGTCTTTGTTTGCAGATGACACTCAGTTCTATCAGTAAACAATCATGGTTAAAGTACTAAAGTCACTTCTTACTTTCCAATTTACTTCAGTTAACTATTAAGTTATTGCTTTTGGAAGCAAGAAACAAAGAGAGAAAGTGGCTGATGAGTTCGGGTCTTTTGAACCTTCTATTTGAAATCATTAGTGACATTTAGAGATGTCATGCCCCAACATGAACAGGCTGTCAGCACTTTCAAAAAAACAGGACTATTACTGACGGAACCAGCTTCCTAATAGGGATGTGCCCCAACTTTATCCATGCTTAAACACACTTTGCAGCTTTCTGGAGCAGTTAATACCCTGCAGCAATTTCTTTCAGAGTTTCAGAATTCTTTTCTTCTCACTACAAAGTTTTATGTGAAGACTCTTCAAATAAAACTGCTTTGCCTTGTTCTTCATGCTGGAAGTAGTATTGGCACCAGCGGTTACATGCACACATGCACATCAGTTCTGACACTGCAAAAGAAAGACTTGCTGAACCAGTTGGTCTTTAAGTGTTAAGGATTAAAACTTCAGCTTGTAAAACCTAATAAAAATGATCATGATGGAAAATGTGATAGCATCTGTCATAGTTTGACAGTGTTTATTATTTTTTTTAAATAATTAATGTGCAGCTTTATTAGACTTTAAGTCTTAAAAATAAAAGATATTTTGGCCTCGGACGAAAAATCTGTATTTAATTTCTCATATGAAATGGATTTCTCTGCCAACCGTGATTTTTTTTTTCATTTTCATTTTATTTTGTATGTATTGAGAAGAATATCTGTCTTTGTGTATCTTGCAGAAAGCTTCTGGACAAATCCTCAGTTTAGAGTCCAGATTTCAGAAGAATATTCCGAGAAGGCCGATGGCAAAAACACGCTTGTGTCATTGATGCAAAAACCTGACAAACGGAAGAGACACCTAGTGAAAAACCAACACATCGGTTTTTCCGTCTTTGAAGTAACGATTTTGTTGAATTCCTAATAGCAAGATGCATTTTCAAATTACACCACCAAAAAGCAATGTTAATTGTCAAATGGGATGCAAACTGCATTTGAAGTTGTTGGTCAGGAGCAACCTGGATGTCCTATTGACAGAATATAAAAAAAAAAGTTTTTTTTTTTTAGAACTTTATCAGGAAACATTATTACAGTTTTACAATCCTTTTCCAAGTAATCTGCACTTTTTTCCCCCCATGATTGACTCCTTTAATACTCTTAACCCATCTAAGTCATTCTGATCAAAATGTTCAGAAATGGCATGATATTCCAATCGGGATTTCTGGTTTTGCCAACTTTGTGGTTTAGTTGTCTTCTGCTAAAGAAAAATGTCAGCTTTTTTGTGCTGTTTGATATCATTTCACAACTTTCAGGTATTAAGATTAAATACATTTTTGATCATTCATCAGTGACTTATAATATTAATAGCTTAAAATCAAACATTAACTACAGTAACAATTTCTGAAACCTTTCTTTTAGTTTTTTTACACTATATGGATGTTTGGAGCTTTTCTTTTGCATATTTATCTATTTATTTGGCTTTCTCTTGTGATTAAAATCCTTGCGTGTGTTTAAAAAGTCAGTTGAGTCAAACTATTTGATCAGTTTATAGCATTAAATGTTTGCATCAAATTGCATGAATTATTTTTTTGGTTTTTATAATTTAGCCTTTAATACTTTACCTGAGTCATTTGAAATGTTCCTGAAAAGTTTTTGAAAAGCTTATTGCAGTGATGGATGAAGGATTCTTCAGCTTATTAATTACATGCTGGTGCATCCAAAAGGAGGAAACTGGTTTCCTTGAGCCAAAAAAAAAAAAAAAAAAATCAAAAACACTTTTCTGCATCCTATCAAAAATTGCTATTAAAAAAAAAAAGCTTAATCAGAAAACAAACTTTGCTAAATGAAGATATGAGAAGTTTTCTGTCAATTTACCAATTTAAAAATGTTGTGATTTAATCTCATTTAGACACAGTCTAACTACAAAATCTAAATGAATTAAGTTGTATTTTCTTTGCTTTTCTTTGACTCCAACACACTGAACCCAAACTCCTTCAAGGTGACTCAACAAGTAAGAAACGTTTTCTTTCTTTCTTTCTTTCTTTCTTTCTTTCTTTCTTTCTTTCTTTCTTTCTTTCTTTCTTTCTTTCGCCACTTTTTAAAGTTGTTGTTTGGTTCTTCAGTACAAAGAACAGATTGGGAAGTTCCCAGCCTCGTTCTTCAGCGCGCAGCGACTTGTGGCCCAGACGAAAACCTTTTTGAATGCTCGTGAAGTGATGGAATTCATTAGACTGAAGCCCGGAGAGTACCTGATCGTTCCATCCACCTTCAAACCCAATGAGAGCGCCTCTTTCCTCCTGACCATTCACTCCAAGATTGAGACCCATGGCTTGTATGCTCACACTTTCATAACCCCTGAACCATGAGAAAAATCTCAAAGTGACATTCACCAATCTCTTTTTCTGCAGTGAAAATTCAGGAGACTACAACAACCAAATGTTTGAAAAGGTGCATGATGCTTTTTTAAAAAGAAAAACTTTTATCTGTCAGTTTCTTTAATTGGTTTATATTTTATTTTTCAGACCAAAACAGTCAAAAATTCAAAGGAGGATGAAAAAAAGGACATTTTTTTCAGACAACACTCTAACAAGGTAATCTGTCAAACTAAAGATCCGAGATACTAAAGAACTTTACATTTGGCTTGAAAAATAATTGTCCTTTTTAAAATTTTTGTTATTTTAACTAACTACCGTCATTGACACATCTTTCAGATAAAAAAGAGCAGAAATTCAGACTGCTTAGATTTATCAGTATATATATATGAATAAAAGTGTACTTTTGTTTCATACCTGCAGAAAAAAGCAGATTATCCCAAAAGAAGTTAGCCAAATTGAGTGGAAAAGTTTGCACATTGGTATTAAGAATGAACTCCAAAGGGTTGGCTATGGAAACTTTAATGTTTAGTTTGTTTTTCTTTCCAGTATGAAGAAGTGGACTCTGAGCAGCTCCAGAAGATCCTGAATGACCAGATCCTGAAAGGTTTGGGCTTTGAAAACGGGTCAGAGTTCTCCATTAAAAGAGCTCAAAGCAGCACTTTATGATCTTAAATTCTTTTTTATTTTCAGGAGATTTAAAATCCGGAGGATTCAGCATCGATGCCTGTCGCAGTATGGTTGCCTTGATGGATGTATCCCAATAATATGCATATTTGACAGACACAAAAAAACACATTGATATTTCTTGTTACAAAAAGTAGCTCTGACATCCTAATTTAAAGTCAAAAAACTCAAAACAAAAGATAAACAATTACACTAGAAAGTAAGTCTTAAATCTTTGATTTTATTTTTTTAAACATTTTGTATTGTATGTCAGACACTTGAAATGTTTGATCTTTGTGTAAATCTTGTTCATATGTTTCCTTAATATTTGTCAGTCATCAATAACAGGCAGGCTAAACAGCAAGGAGTTTGTGCGACTGTGGAACAAAGTTGTTGCATTCAAGGTAACAAAAATGCATCCAGTTTAAACATTTTCAAAATGTATATTGCAAAAAAAATCATCAAATTGCAGCTTTGCCTTTTAACTTTACATGCAATGTTATTCATATGTTTGTTTTGTGGAGGACATTTTCTTTCGCACAGATGTCTCCCGAACAGGAACTCTTTCTCTCCGTGAGCTAAGAAATGCTATTATAGCTTCAGGTATGTTAAGTAAAATTATTTTTCCTTGTTTATTGACTTGTTCAGTGAACCACACCTGTTCTCAGTTGAAACTCTGACCTTTTCACTTCATAAAACTACAAAAGTATGTCAGCCAAGAAAACCCTGAGCTGCTTTATGATTTAAGTAGATCAAAGTGAAACTCCTCCTGTGCTGGAACCTGCAGACTCTGAGATTTTAATCAAATTTAGTCAGTGTTGGAAGAAAAAATGGTTAATGAGAGCAGTAAGTTTTCCACCAAGTTAACTTATATTTTTATACAGTTTAAAAATGGACATTAAATTAAACCGGACAACCTACAGGATCAAATTTGGCTGCTTTTTTATGTTACTTTTTTATTTATTATAACTTTTAAAATTATTATAATTTTATTATAATCATCCCAAAAGTTTACTAAACGTCTTAAAGGTTGCAACTTTACTTGCAACTGAACTGAAAATCTTGTGACATTTTCTATGAAAATTCCACAAGATTTTCAGTTCAGACTTTGTCTGAAACGTGAAATTTAAAAAATGCAGAAGCGTGTGTTTTAGAGCTTTTCAGCTGCTCACGATGAGTTCACCTAAATTGTTCCTGATTTAAGAAACAAACCAGATGGTGCCGAGGCAAAAATCTTTTGGAGCTAAACTGATGAAAGTTTGAAGCTTTGGAGCTCAGAAGCAGAGAAGAGTCAGATGCAGAAGACTTAAGTTCAAGCTTACAGAAAAACTCTTATTGTAACAACACAAAGTTCAGACAAATAAAACAAAAGTCAGGCAAACAGAAACTAACATGTCTTTAGTTGTAACTGTTTAATGAATGCAACAAAACACTTTTAAAAGTGACACGTTTCATACAGCCCTTTTCTATTTTCATAATTACTACAGCATGTTTTCTTTATTTTTCTGTTTCACCAGAGTGACGTTTAAATACCTTTTTTTTTGCTTTAAAACAATCTGCAACTGACTGAACTGCCTACATTTTAGAGATCCCAGGTTCTGCAGCTTCCCTTGAAAGCCAGAGTACATCTGGAAGAAGTTCGTCCTTCTTCACCCGGTATTGTGCGTTTTTCAGGAATAAAGGTCAACGACGAGCTGCTGAATCTGATGGCTCTGCGCTACGGTGCTTCTTCTGGTCATGTGACTCTGGAGAGCTTCATCAGCCTCATCCTGCGCTTAGAATGCATGTGCAGTAAGTGAAAGGACGAGATCACGGGTAAACATTTCTATGTGTGTTTTCTTTCTAACTTGATTTTTTTGAAAAGTTTGAATGTGTCCTTCTTTACAGAAATCTTCAAACAGCTGTCTGATGGGAAAGCAATGACCCTTCAGGAGTCAGAGGTAAAAAAGTATTACATTATACAAATCAACAAAAAAAAATGGAATATTTAACAGCTGAACTGCCTGTTCTTTCTATTTCCAGTGGATGTATGTGTCAATGTACACTTAACTTAAGCAGAAAGACGGACAGATGGATTGTTTGTTAGAAAAAAGCCGTCAACTGTTGAAATACCAAAGAGATGAACTGTGTTACATAAAGAAAACAAAGTAAGCGTTTAAAAGTTAAAAACAAGTTTCAAAGTGTACACTGTTTTCATTTCTAATTGAAGATGGTAGTTTTGTGGGAGAAGAGATGTTTGATGAAGACAGAAGAAAAATTAACTGGAAACCACTACAGCTTTCTACTGAAATGATGCACCCAAATCTGTTTCTACACCTGAGGGTATAGAAGTGGATTTGGCTGCCAAAGGTTTCTCTATTAAACACATTCCACCTTAGATTTGCTGTGATTAAGGTTACTAAAAGCAAACAATTACTGTAAAAGTGTTTTGAATTGTGTTTTCAGTTGTTGAACAAATAAACGCCATATATTTGAAGAGCAAATCAATTGTTTTTCTTTTAAAAAATATAATTTTGAATCAGTGATGCTGTTTTTTTACTGGATGGGGTCGGTTTTACTTTTATAATAAAATGTTTGTGAAATAAATTGTTTAAATTGATTGAAAGGACTCCCGAGCACACTGTAATAATATCATGGTTCAGTTGCAGATTGAAAGCCTCACATTCCAAATCTCCATTTTTAACCACTGTCTGTTATTAACATAAACAAACTTATCTGTCTTGCTGGTAAATCAGGTGGTAGAATCCTGCAGCTTATTGTTTTTCCCTGTAAATGTGAACGCAACTTGTGTCTGCTTGTATGTGTGTCTTCTCTCCATTGGGAAAAGTGAGTGACGAGGCGCAGGCTAGCATAGCCAGGAGAACTCACAGCAAACAGAGCATAGCCCCACCCCCCTGTGCAATGGTGTTTGTTTGCTCTGCCTTGTCCAGAGTGTATCCCGCCTTCGCCCAACAGTAGCCAGACAGTCTCCGGCATCCCTGCAGCCGGTTAAAAAAATGAATAGAAGTTCAGGACAACAATCCTCACATCATGTGGCCATATTGAATTCATTTTCCTACCCTTTGATCTAGTCAATGAAAACGTCACATGTCCAAAGCTGAGTCCCTGATTGGTTGACGCGCTCTGCAATGGACCAGCAGTCTGTCCAGGCCTTATTACACCTTTACAGTGGCTGGGATAGGCTCCAGCAGCCCTATGAACCCGAAAGTGATTACGCAAATGTGCAAGAAATTACCTGCAACAGGGATAAATGTGATCAAAAAATTGTGATCTTTTTCAAGGGGAAATTGATTTCTCTTTTTTTTCTTCATTTCCCCCCCAAAACATGTCAAAAGAAATGCTCAGAAGACGACTTTTCAAAAAGGTGCAAAGAGTGGACAAGTAACTCTGAACTAATCAATTGTTTTTTTGTCTTGTGTCTTAAAGATTTCATGGATTGTAAGCCAATAGTTTTAATTTATTATTTATAATCTGTGTGTTGTGGACTTCAGCAACAACTTAGCCTCCACTAGAACTGCAAGCAAATTTTGAACTGCTGTATCCCTTTTTATCCACTCCCACCTCATGAAGATGTTTTTGGGTTTTATCTTTGAGGTAAAACATTCTCTGCTGACAATGTGGCGGCAACTAGCATCGGCGAGTCAAGGCAAGCACTGAATGAAAGAATTCACTTCGACACAATTTGCATATAAGGCTCATGAGAGACAAACCCAAACAGGGACCATCATCATCCTCAACACTGTTGGTTGTGACTTTCAGGTGCTCAAAACGTCGAAAAAATCAGAAAAGACATAATCTAACCCTATCTAAGCCTAATCCTGACATTTATGGTAAATACTAATCTCCTGAAGGAACAGCAGTTTAACCAAGGTTTGTTGCAACTTTTTCTTTTACACACCCCCTCAACACACTGTGGTAAATCTTTCCTGGCGATACTTCTCTGAATGTAATTTTCATAAAGACTTTTACAAAAAGCTTTAAAATTGTGTTAATGTTGAAAATACTTTATGTTATTTAGAGCTGGGGGCGGGGGAGCTTGAGATTTTAGTGACTCCTCTTTATTTTCTTGTGACAGACCTTGGTAAAGCAGATTTAATGGTTCTTATTGATGATATAACATAATAAAATACATTTTAAGGAAGAGAAACTTGCAAATTGTGCTGCATCTCATCATGAAAAATAAGATGGTGCAGAGTAAACTAAAAACAAAAATAAGCAATAACACACAGGAAAAAAGGAAATAATATATATAATATATAATCACAAACAAAGAAAAGGTTGTGGTACAGAGGTAGATTGATAAACCTCTGATTGGAAAATGAAAAGGTCTGTTCCCTCCCTGCCTTCCTATTTATCAAAGTGTCCTTGGGCAAGATTCTGAACCCCACATTGCTCCTGGTAGTTATAGGTTGATGCCAGCGTTTGGGAGCGGAGCCGCCATCGGAGTGTGAATGGGGCTGTAAAGCTCTTTGGGCCTTCAATGAAGGTAAAAAAAGTGCTACATAAGAATATAGCATTTACATGCAGATTACTTTATATTTCCAACCTTGTATTTTTTAATCGTTTTGAACAATTTTTGGACGTACTGGTAATTTTACTTACTGTTGGGATCGCAGGGGTGTAGTGGTGGTTTGCACTTTCACCTCAAAGAGAGAAGGCCCTAGTTCAAATCTCAGCTGGGACCTGGCTGTTTGGATGCTTTCCTCACGCTTGCGTGGGTGTTCTTTACATTTCTCAGATCTTCCAGAATATCTTCCTGTAGACAATCAGTTTCTAGAGTTTTTAATTTGTCAGTTCAGGTTTGGCTGTTTTTTGAGTATTTGAAGAGAAAATGTCTTTGCTTCTAAATGCAGCTATTTTACTGAGTTAGAGAATCGTAAAAGTCAACAGAGATCCCAAACGCAAAATGTTGATGAACTTTTCTTATAAGAAAGATGTATCCATTAACATACCCATTATTTGGTATGGAGAAACTGGCATGCTGCCGGGGGGCCTACATGTTTTCTCTTGCAGACGTCAGGCCTCCGGGGGTTGGCATCCAGCTAGTTTTTCAGAAATCCTGCTCTTTTTTTCTGCTGAAATCCTGGATCAGGTGTGTTTATTCAGTAAGCACCCTCAATGGGAGGATAGTTGGTAAACATGTAGGACACCGACCGGCCCTGTAGGCCAAACATGCTGCACATGTAGAACACATGCTGCACTATCAATCACAAAACGTAATGCATACATAACAATATTCAAGAAAACGTTTTACCATCAGATTGTTAGTTCTTGACACATCATGACCATGTGCCTTGTGGAAAAAAATGGTATATTGATGTGTGCAGTCTGATCATATGAGTTGCATTGTATGACAGTTACACTGTCCTTCAGGCACATCAATGCAAGTACACTTGAAAAACCTTTTCCAACTTTTATACTTAGGAATTCTTCTTGTCTAATCTTGTTTTCCTACTAATTTCCCATTGTGTATTTATTTATTTATTCTTCTTTTAAGTTAACACGTTCCTCACATTACCTTAGATTTTTTAAAGTCAACAGACATTATTTAAGTTGAATATTGTCAGGACGTTTAAGGTTGTTTCTACTCGGAAAAAGTGGCACCTGAAGGTTTACTCCTTCCTCCTAAAATGAGGATCCTTTTTGTTGCTTTAGTCCTTGTTTTGATAACAGGAAGAAATTTTCTTCAAGGAGGATTGCATCAATCATCACATATCATTGGGGTTTTTTTTAATTGAAAATTAAAACACCAAGAAATATTTTTCCACATAACTTTGCCTGATAAGACCTTCGTCAGGGTGTCAGTTTGTGGAGCTGATGCATGACAGGCAGCTCCTCCACAAAAGTCTATTATAACTAGCTTCATTTGAGTGATAAGGCTAAGTAGGTCACATTTTACTGGAATTGAATTACTTGCTAGATGCATTAAATCTGTAAAAATATAATGTGCAAATTAATAAATATGTCTGTTGTGAGAAAGAGTTTTATCTCATTGCAAAATCTCAAAACCTTCTAGAAATAAATCCTTTCTCTATAATTACAATTTTTAAACAATGATGCATGGTACCTTTTCACTTGTAAAAATGTATTTGGAGTACATTTTTGGGTAATATGATTGGTACAATACAGATCTCTTGCAGTGTCACTTCTTCAAAGATGCTGCCAGACAGTTTCATTCTCACACAGGCCCGATGTCAATCAAAGGATTTGCAGTTCCCTAAAAGTTACGTTGAAACCAGCCACAGTTTCATCTTAATGCATAAGGGATTTCTCTGTTTTGCTTGTTTTTAGACTGAAAAAATATAAAGGGTTCCCTATAAAGCTGAGATTGTTTAAACATGACTTCTTCAGATAACAGTGGGAAGGTATTTGCTGCCTATTGAGTCTTGACAACCTTTGTCCAGTTAGATTTAGATGATGTGTCTTATCATCTGCATCATTCCGTAACCTATGAAAAGCCAAGAACTTGAATCAACCAAACTAAGCCCGGAGCTTTTTCTCAGAAAGGCAATTCAAGCTTAAATATGCAAATAATGAGGAGAACGCTTTTTTTAGAACAGACCTACTGGCACTTTTGTTATTCATAGTCTTTTTTTCAGGTATGGAATGAAAAAACATGTATTATCTTATGTCTTGTTTTACAGTATCTTTTCACTAGGAGGAAAGCAATTACTTTTTAAGCTTAATGAAGCCACAATATATTCCTTGATTGTTGTAGTTGTAAAAAAAATAATAGAGGCAATAAAAAGCACAGGTTATGATTTCTTTTAAATCAATCATTGTTCTGGAGGCATGAATAACTTTCAACTCTGAGGGGTGAACATTCATAATAAACCTCTTCTGTTTTCACACAGTTTAAGCTGCACGCTTGAGGCCAATCTTCCTGAATGACAGGATATGCCAGTAAATACAGTAAATAGTGGCACAGATTTCTGCTTTTTTGAATAATAACTTATGTGTAAACACAAGCATGAAACATGACCCATTTTTGACTAATCATCACTACACAGGTACATCATTTAGGTTGGGATCTTAATCTGAAGTGAGAACTGGGTTCACTTTGACCCCTGTCATCTTAACACAGGGTCTTAGTAGTTTTTGATTATTTAAAAAAAAAAAGATTTTTGAAAAAATGTTAAATAAAAAATCTACTTATAAAACAAATTTCTCACTTCTGTTTATATTTTCTTTCTAACTGCAACTCTTTGCCTCTACGTTCCTGGAAAGAAAAAGAGCACTTGTACATGTTGTAGCATGTTAATACCACTTGAGGGTAGCATTTGGTTCCAATGGTTGCATTTTTTTTACATTTAATTCTCAGTGCTTTTTACTAATTTGTTATTTTTAATACTATTATTATTATCATTATTATTTGTAGTAGCAGTGTGGACTTGGACTCTGAAAGCTTCAATCAAAACAAATGACAAAGAAAATAATATTAATAAACTTTTTTTTATATGAAGCATCTAAATTGGGTCCTAGTTTGAATTACGGAAAAGAGGTGTGTTGATCATTGAGTGTGAATAATAAAATAACTAATGAAAGCATTCAACATTTAATTATTTTGTGATGTCTTGTCTTGTGGAGAATGAAACTTATTGGTTGGCTTACTGCTTAGCAGTAGGAGGAGCCATTCTATTTGTGCATGGATAATAAGCAGGGAAGAATTACAGTACCATCAATTATCTGAATACGCCTCAGTGTGGATGAGAAGTTACCACACTGCACTTCATAGACACGTGTAATTGTTCTACGACAGCTATAAAGTCATTTGCATTCATTTTAGGATTAAAGTAAACTGAGATCAGTGTATCTGACACTGTGCTTTCATTGTGCGTAGAACTGTAGTAAAACTGTTTATAAATCCAAACATGACCCACACACTATCACACACACTATCATACTGTTATTGTACATTCAACTTCACAAAGCAACCTCAGAAAGCATTGCGAACAGACAATTTTTTATATTTTTTAATGCATTTTCAAGAAAAACAAACTGCATCCACTTCAACATGATATGAAAAAAACTTTATGGTATTCTTATGTAGCATTTTACTACCTTCTTAGAAGGCCCAAAGCTAAATGACGGCTCTGCTGCCTAACACTGGTACCAGTGTGGGGTTCAATAGCTGTGTGTAAATGTGCAAAATGTCTTTAATATGATCAAAGATCGGATTAGAGTTGAACTGTGTACCACTTCTGATGCTTATACACCGTCCCAAAGCTGCTCCTCTGCTCTGAGACACAGTTCTCCTGAGTCTGGCCCTGGTTTATGCTCCAAAGCCTCCTCCGGAGTGCACACCATCTACACATGACGTAACGCCAACTGGTTAATGACCCACAATCTGAATACATTGTTTACATCCACCACAACTGGATCAACCATCTGCATAACCCACCCATCTTGGTTGGAAGGAAATTTTGATCCGAATGAGGTCAGAGTACTCTGATTTGGCGTGTTTACATGAAGCATTTTTATTCTGATCAGAGTTTTATTCCGATTATTTGTGTTCTTGTAAACACAGCTAGTGTCTTGCCAAGGGCACTTCAACAAACTGGGAGGGCAGGAAGGGAACCAAACTTGAGATCTTCCAAATCACACGTCCACCGCTCTACCTCTGCACACAACCGCTCACATGAACAACTTTGACAAACAACAACTTTGACAAATAACACAGCCATTAATGTCTACTAGAGCATTTTGATAAAGTCATAGTAAAAGGTCTTGTAAGCAGCACAGCTGATCCTGCTGGGGGCTGTGCAGGATGCTTTGCTTGGCTTATTGCAATTTATATATATATATATATATATATATATATATATATATATATATATATATATATATGGCTATTTTTCTGACACCATAAACCGTGTGGATCTTCTCTAAAGAAGTAGGTTATTTAAAAAATTACCAAAACCTCAACGTTCTGCCATTCTGTGCAAATTGTTGGAGTATTGTGGAAACGTGCAGTTCCTGCTAACAGAGATGACACTTTCCTTAAAATTATACATTTTTTTCTTTAAATTCCTTTTTTTTTTGCAAACTGTCTTTTTCACATAATTACACCTTTTTTTTTTTGCCAAACCTGATTGTCATGCGTTTGTGCTTTACAGTGTTTTGACTTTTCAGCCAGATACTCTTTTTTTTATTCCACCCCTAACTTTGTTGACCCTAATATTTCAACAATTTTAGATAAATGAATATTTTAGATTTTAAAGCATTTATCTTAGAAAATAATACATTTGCTTTCAGTAGTGTGATATAGGTTAATCGACTAAACACTTTATTGAGTGAGCTTTTTTTATGGCCGTTTTCATCTTTATCATCAGATTTCAAATCCCTCATAAACCATCATGTTGTTTGGTTTGTTTTATTCAGAATGAGGGCTGTGTGGACCATAATGAGATGCTTAAATTGTGGTTTTATTTTATTTTTTTTTACAGCAGACACTGAGAGTGTGGGGGAGCCCAGGAGCCCACTGGGTGGAGGAGTGTCTGACTCAGCTTCCACCAATTGTTGTTGGGGCACAAAGGGAGCCTCAGCATTTACAAGAATGTTCTTGGCAGCTGTGATTCCGAGACACTACAGATCAACGTGCTAAAAACGGCCAAAAGCAAACACGGCCGTACTTTTATGAAGTCACAGAAACAAAAGAACGAAACAGAATACGATAAAAATATATCTCTGAAGGTTTGTTCCATATGAAAATGTTTATGTTGTTGGGTTAAAATAAAATAGATTATTTTTTTAAAAAGACGCTGTGACCATTAAAATAGATTCAAAATAAAAGTTTGAAAAAGGAAGTTAGGAAAAAGTAGGAAATTGATGGATGTTTTTATATCTCAGCAGGAAAAATTGATTTTTTTTTTCTCTCAACAGTTATTATATATCAAATCATCATGAGGAATAGATACATTAAACCCACTGTGATGCTTTTGGCGGAGATTAATCATACAATTTGTTAATGAACCTCTTTGAGCCTGCACTCTTGCTTCATAATTCAGAAAAAAATGAAAACAAATGCATAATTCTTTGTTTTTTACCATCAAGATGGAACTGTTGCATATTTTAATTTACCTTTTGCCAATGAACATCATTCACTGGCAAACCTAATGCCATGCTCTTTAAAGTGTAATGCAAGTTCCCAAATTTCCCTTTAAAAACAAATGTTTTCTTCGATCTTTAACTGAAAACTGCTTCAAAATAAATAATTGTGTAATTTGTCTGGTTCTAAGATCACGTTTTGAATGCAGCTGTAAAACCAGAAATAAGTGAAGTCATAGTCCAATTATTTCAAACTCAACAGAACAACTTTTAATATTAATTACACTAAGACAACCCCGCCCCCTGAAATCTCAGCAATCATCTTAGAGTTTCCATGTGTAAAAAAGTGTCTAGTAGATGTGTATTTGTAACTGACTTTGAAGGTTATTTTTTCAATACTAAGTTATGAAGAGAAGGTCATCTGTGACAAAGCAGAAAAGCAAAGGTCATTGGTTGTTCCTGGGTTGTTTCCTCACTGTCAGAGGGCAGGTAACATGACCCCTCTATTTATTGTGTTCATGTACAATTAAGGGAGTCTACAGAGGCCGGAGACATCTGGAGAACCAGTCAAAACACTCTGCAGCTTTTCATTGTTTTCAAAACGGAACTGGTTTACAGAGGAGAATGAAAAGACCCAGAACTTCTCCTATACATGATTTCCGTCTTTAGTTTAGTTCCTAAACAGGATGCTCGAGCATGAGTTTTAGTCAAACACTTTCCCCAGTTGTTGTTCGGCTACGAATGGACAACCGCATACTGGTTTCACGCTGGAAACATTTGGACTTTAGTGAAGTTTTCTTCTCGTTTGTGTAGAAATGAGGCTGTTCATTCTATGTCTGCAGCTCATCTGTAACTTTCAAG
The DNA here is from genome assembly GCA_014656515.1 of Oryzias celebensis. Taxonomy (NCBI): domain Eukaryota; kingdom Metazoa; phylum Chordata; class Actinopteri; order Beloniformes; family Adrianichthyidae; genus Oryzias; species Oryzias celebensis. The sequence continues at coordinate 35,886,604 of BNCR01000005.1, forward strand.
GTTTGTTTGGATCCCGACAAGAAACGCTGTGCACGTCCAACACCTGCTTCACTATTCACATGGAGAAAGCAACTTTTGACAAGGCCCATCAGAGCTGCACAAACAACGGTGGGAAGCTGATGACCATCAGAGACAAACATGAAGAGGACATGTTGCGGTCGCTTCTCGCACGAATTGAAGGAGAAGGTCACACCAAACTGCCAACATTTTGGATTGGACTCAAGCTGCAGAAAAAGGACTGTGTCGTCCACGGAAAGCCTCTCCGAGGGTTCAAGTGGGTATCTGGGGAGGAAGATTCCATTTACTCCAACTGGAAAATCAATCCTCCTCTCACATGCACAACAGAGATGTGTGTAAAAATTGATTACACTTTTTCAGAAAAGGATCAGCTGAAGTGGAAGGCTAGAGGATGCAGAGGCAATGCTTTTTACGCATGTAAATTTTATTTCCGGGGCATGTGCCAACCTTTGGCTCTGCTAGGACCTGGACATATCAACTACATAGCACCTTTCTCAAGCAACCCACAAAAAGGCAAGATGAACTTACTTCCCAAGGGAACATACTCAGACATTGAATGCAGTGACCAGCAGTCACACTATTCTGTGTGCACAGAGCTGAACGGCACTTTCAGCTGGACCAATCCCGGTCCTTTCTGCAAGTTAGAAAAGCAAAGCTGCAAAATAAACAATGGTGGGTGCGAACACGACTGCCAACAGAATGGAGATTCTGTTCTGTGTTCCTGCAAAGATGGTTATGACTTGGATAATGATGCATTTTCTTGCAAAATTGGAGATCTATGCGGCCCTGACACCTGTGAGCATCAATGCGTGATGGGGGTGTCAGGGTTCTTTTGCAGATGTCCGGATGGTTTTCACTTGGATGCAAACCAGCGCACTTGCTCTGACATTGACGAGTGCCAGTTGCAAATCTGTGAGGGGCATGAGTGCGTAAATACGCCTGGTGGTTACACATGTGTGTGCAGAGACGGCTATGAAATGTTGGCAGGAGAATGCAGAGACATAGACGAATGCATGCCATCCATATGTGAGCACAGCTGCATAAACCATGCCGGATCCTTCTCCTGCAGCTGCAATGTCGGCTTTGCTTTATTGAGTGATGGACACTCCTGTGTTGATGTTAACGAGTGCATGGATGACCTCTGTCCCACTGAATTAACATGCATCAATACGATGGGCAGCTTTGAGTGCACGCACCACCAAGGGAACAGAGAAACAACTGCAGCACCTTCTATGTCGGTGGCAGCAGAAGCTCCAGCTGATGAAGAGTCACACGAGGACGCCACACAGTCCCTGACATTGATCACAGTGGAGCTCCAGCATCAGTCCCCTCACGTTAATGTGGCACCGCTGATTGTCATAAACGTCACATACGATGATCAGCCCACCAACGTGTCAACGAGTGAGGCCAAAACCGTCAAATCCAGAGTGCTCATCTGCATCCTCGGTTCTGTCGTTCCTCTCCTCGTCTTGCTTGCGGTCACTCTGATTATTGTGGTTTATCGCTGCAGTCGCTCCAAGAAAGAGGTCAAGAAGAACATCTCAGCGGATGGGTACTGCTGGGTGTCCTCTGGTTTGGACCCCCGTTTAGAGAAATTGTATGAATCCATCATGACCGACGATCTATGACCCGATATGGACAAAAAGACTTGACGTTATTATTTATATAATTTATGCTGCTGATCTGCTGTTGTCAGGTTTCTTTAATCAGATCTGTAATGCACACGTTTGCACGGGTGACTCAAAGGTAAAGTCTGGTTGTAAAGATTCAAATTGTGCCATTTTTTGACAATTCTTGTGACAAATATAAATAAAAATCTGCATTTGTTTTCATCTCAGTGTTGTCCACATTTGAATAAGACTTTTTAAATGTCATGTTAACTGTATATTTGTGTAATGTTTTCAAGTTACATCACTTTACTCTGTCTTTGCCTTGTTCCACATTTCACTTCAGTTATCAGTTGTGTTTCTTTTGCTGGTTTTTTGCAAAGTCACTAGAACAGAAAAAAAAAAAAAAAAAAACAATTCCCTGCCCCTTTTTGGAGCTGCAGCACCATGGAAAGCTTCTACATATCTACCCAGAACACAAGTGCAAATAATTGTTGCTTTTGGCTGCTTCCTGTTTCTATATGACGGGAATAATAAGGGTGTGGGGAGTTCTTTGTTTGGACTGAAAGGTTCCAGCTATTTTAAAAGCATGACCAACGAGATGTAAATATGGATGATTTAGATGTTTATTTTTACTATGTCACCAATAAAGATTTTGAAATCTTGAAATTTCTCCCTAAGCATTTTATCTCCAGAATTAAATACAAATGGGAAACGTTTGTTTTGAAGACAAAGACACACTGTATGAGCTCATTTGTTTTTACATAAAGCCTTAGCCATGTGTAAGGGGTTATAAGAAAGTACAGCTGGATGAGTAGATAAAATTCAGGTTTCGTTTTACCACCATGCAATAATTCAGATTTATTTTATGACCGCATGACTTTTGAGTAATCAGTTTGAGTCATAATGTTTTTTTTGTTGTGTTTTTTAAAGACAAACTTTTTTTTCCTTTGCAAAAGATGCATTCTGGAAATAAAAACACATGCTAGAACCCTTAGTTTTCTTGTCAGTGGTAAATCAATATTAAAAGCACAAACAACAAGAACATTTGCAAACTAGAGTGATGACATCTATTCTCAGTGCACTTATTCTTTCTTGTATACTTGTGATGCACTTAAATAGATGTTTTTAAGTGAAAGCTAGTAATTAATGGTACAGAAAGATAATCATTCCTAGTTTGTTGACATTCTAGGACAGTAATCTGCAGCTACTTCCTCTTCTTTTTTACCCTTCCAGTGTGTCTCTGGTTTAAAAATCAAAAGTTTTTCATTTGAAAAAGTAACTGTAAAGTTAAAAAAAAGTAGTTAAGCAAAATCCCTGATGGGATGTGTCAAAAGGTGGAAAACACCAAAACTAACTCCAACTTTACTTAACTTATAATTCACAAACTTATTCAGAAATAAGTGCATGATTCATGCCTCCCTTAAGACTGCAACTGTTCCTCCTGCGCTCAAATCAGCAGCTGTCACCCTTAAAAAAGCAGGTTCAGATCTCCCCGATCACAATAATCAACAAACAACTCTCGTCTGCCTTCCGTCAACTCCATAGTACCTTCTTCTTTCCACTGACTCTGGTTTAGTTTCCATCCTCCTCCTGTTTGATTTGACCGCGACCTTTGATACAATCCCACAAACCATCCTACTGGAGAGACTTTCTATCATGAGCATCACTTACTTACCCCTGAACTGGTTCCAGTCCTACCCCCACTTCTGACCTTCTGGCATCATACTTCCTAATACTGCATTTACTGCATTGAGATGAACCTATGTGACACAGGGTGCCTTTTATTTTGAAAGAAAGTCATGTGAACCTCTGACAACATAAAAGAATTTATATTTTGAATACAATATTTTTCTCTTTATGTTTGATTTATGCCAAAAACAATGTTTTATTTATAAGCTTCATGATATCACAGTCATATGACCCACTGGCCCAATGGCTTTGAACCTTTTTGAACTCTGTTTCTCTGCTCTGCTGTCGTTGTCATCATGGCAGAATATGATGTCATCAAAACCTAGACCTTTTCCAAAATGTTAATGTAGGAGGTGTTAAAAAGTCAGACAGTGGAACCGTTTCCAGATCTCATAATTTGATGCTTTAAACAAACGCAGTGCAATGAGATCAATGTTTGAGATCAACTTTACCATTTTTAAAAAATCAACATTTTTGTAACATTAAGATAAACGTATCCACAGCGGAGAGAAAAGTTTTAAGCTTACAAAACATTGGGACTGAAGTCATTTTTTGAAGAGCCATCTAGTTGTTACTTGGTGAACTGACTTGACTTCAATGATGCCAGCCACACACAGGAAGCTAGGGTTTCCTCCCTGTGGCTAAACAGCTACAGTTGGATTGTTACTCACATGGTTACTTTAGAAATGGAATCTTTGGGACTGAGGGAGAACTTTAGTGAAGAACTTTGATCAAATGTAACCAAACCCTTCAATTAGATTGTCTTTTGTAATTTTTGTTTCATTCTTGAAGCTGCCTTCTTTTTCCACATTTCTAATGTTTTTTTTTTAGATTCATGCCCCGATGCACTTGAAGCGCCACAGCAGACTCTAACTTGCTTTGAATCCCTCAGAAACCCTGAGCTATCACTCAGAGTTAATTATCATTTTAGAAAATGACTTATACTGCATTGTCATTGTTCATCTTATATGTTCTACTTCACCAAACACAGTGCTCAGATACTTAATGTGAATTGTTTCAGAGCTTTGGAAAAATACCAGGCGCAGCGGTTCTACTTTATCTGGTTTCCTTCCTACTCCTGAGGGACTCTGCTTCCGGAGTTGGACTCCGCAGCCTCTAAAGGCGGAAAAACCAGAGAATTGTCTTAACTTAAAAAAGCAGCTTGCAGCCAATGTTGTTTGTGCCTTTGAAGATAATTACAATGACCAAACTGATGTCACTAGTGTTTTTCTTGTCTTTGGACTCGGGGTTTTTCACAAAGTCGCCTGGCATCTGCAAGCTACACTGCCGAGAGGATGAGTGCATAACTTTTAACCAGCAGAGAGTAGGTTTTGACACGGCGGAGAAAGCATGCCGTGACAGCAATGGAGAGCTGCTGACCTTTCAGTCTGTTACAGATAAGAAAATGTTGGACTCTGTGAGCAAGGACTGGTTTGGGAACTTCTGGATGGGTCTGCGTTTACCAGCAGGAGCTTGCAGCAACCTCTCAGCTCCACTCAGAGGCTACAGGTGGACCTCGGGTAACAAGGACAAGACGTTTATTCCAAGCTTCATCAACTGGGAAAGCAGCACTGAACTCTGCTCTCAACGATGCATATCCATTTCAGTAGATCAAAAATGGACAGAGAGGCTGTGCTCAGACAAGACTGACGGCTTTTTGTGCAAGACAAACTTGAAAGATGCTTGCATGGCTCACACTTTACCTGGCTCTGTAGTTTTTCAAAGCTCTGAAAGGTGCAAAAATGGTCCTTGTGAGCAAGTTTGCAACAATGTGAAGGGCGGTTTTGCATGCTCCTGTTTCACAGGATTCATCCCTGACAGCAGCAACCCCAGGCAGTGCAAAAAGCACTGTGCAGAGGAAAGATGCCAAAAGGTCTGCGAAGGAAACATGGCCAGTGTGTGCTCCTGTCCTGAAGGATATATAGAGGATGAAAATTTCTGCGTGGATCTGGATGAATGTACATCAAACTGGTGTCATCAAATGTGCAAAAACACGTTCGGAGGATATGAGTGCTCCTGCCGAGAAGGATTTGTCCTGGCCAAAAAGGGCAGATGCATCAAAGCAGAGAACAGTGAGGGTTGGGTCTCTTCCGCCCCACCCTTGGGATTTGCCACTAAAGACAACACTCGGAAGAGCTCATCTGTGCCTGCAGGAGCCTTCCTCTGGGTTTGGGCTGTTGCTGCAGTCACAGTGGGCGTCACCATATTTGTGATCAGACTTTACGTTGTGAAGAAACAGAGAAACAGAGAGCAAATAGTCACACAGCAGCTCTCTTCTCCTGTAGAAAATAACCAATGTTAAGCCTTGTGCTAAACTGACATCATTGTGTATAAAAAAACCTATTTGCTTTCACTGATCTGTATGGGTCACATATCTGATCCATTGTTGCTTAAAAGAAGTTTGCTATGCCAAAAGCTTTAGGTGATAAAGATAAAAGAGGGAGAAGGAAAAAACGCATGGAAGGAAAATCCAACGTCTTCGTTTGTGTTTCTTTAACTTTCTTTTTGCTGTAGTTACTTGAACTGTATCAACTATATTGGAATTTACAGAAAACTGAAAAGATAAATGACAGCTTGGGATAACATGTCCAATTTAGGATCTTTGAGGCAGTAAATGTGTCTGTTTTTAAAGTTGTAATAAATGTTTTGGCAAAAGCAGAGAAGATCAAACCCTCAGAAGTACAAAACTTCAGAGTATTTTTAAAAAATACATAAAATCTTGAAAAGGGCTAATGTTGCCCAAACAAGCATGATAATGAGGATGATGATGAACGCAGTAAAGGATATTAGAATGTTTTTAAAAATCTTAAGATTGAGGTTTATTTTTGTAAGTCATACTTTTAAATAAAGAAATACCATATAGTTCTTCTCATTCATTCATTCTATCTCTTTCTAATTTATTTTTCAAAATTCCTCACATTTTGCTACTTTCCCTCGAGTTATTGGCGTCAGTGTAACTGCTTTTATTGTTCTAGTGTTTTACTTATGAGTTATTACAAATAAATGTTTTAATAAAATAAAAACATCAAACTATTTTACTTTCCTACAAGGTTATAAATGAGCAGAAATTCAATCAGTTTCTGAATTGTAAGTTGGTAAAATTCTTTATTTAACTATGTTTTGCATCATTATTGCAAACCATAGACTTAAACTGTAATGTCTGAATGCTATCTTATCTTATTGTTGAAGGGCCTATGAGAAATAGGTTCACTTTCTAGAATGTTTTAGACTCAACAGACTGGACTGGAGTCATGTTTTTAAAAAACATCTTTTGGATTGAAGGATATGGAAGTTAACTTCTGTTTTAAACATAATTTAGGCCTACTCAAACTTTGGCCCCAAAACAAGCAAAAAAAAAAAAAACCACAAAGAATTAACAAATGTGGCCGTGAGCAAATATTCAAAGACCGCTTTTAACTATAAATGAATAAAACGGTTTCTTTTTTTTTTTTTGTGCTCTTGCTTGAATTGAAATATTTTTTAGATGAGTTAAATTACCGGCCTTTTTAGGAGTGTATTTATTTACACAAAGCAAGCACTTTTACTGACACCTACTGTTCTTCTGAGAAAACTGCAGAAACCCTAGTAAATGAATTCCTTTTTTCATTTTTGAGAACTTTTCTAAAGTCTTGCGTTTTAATTTTAATTTTAGAGAAAATGTTTTTTGTTTGTTTTCCATTTTGAGCTTCAGGAAAACAACGTTTACCATCTTTTTTTTATTTGTCTCACTAGTAATGTAAACCACACTAACAAACGTTGTGATAAGAAGCAAAAAAAATTGAAATAATAAATAAATAAACCACAAACTCACATGTTTCGATCTTTACCTTGCAATGACAGAAAATTCCGATAAAAATTTTAAAACATTTTTTTTTTGTTTTTCATAAACATCAATTTAAACAGTTAAATGGTAGCCAGCACTTTAATACTTACAAAATAAAGTTCCTGATTACACAAATCTGTAAAAGATGTTTTTAAACACAAATTTACTCATAAGTGCATAAAAATAAGTTTTACATTTAGTAGACAAAACATATGTCAAAAAATGAATCCGAAATTCCTGGTCCTACGTTTAGAATGAAAATGGCAAAAAAACATATTTTACTATTTTTAAGATTTAATTAAAATCGTTTAAATGTTTTTGCTTTCTAAGAGCTGTATGAATTTCTATATTTCTAAAAAAGTTATTTGTATTAATAAGTGTCAAACAGGTAAAAGTGTCGGTAGGGTTTTACATAAGCTGTGTCATTGAAAAAACATTTATAATTTTTGTTCTATTGATTTTTTAAATTTTGATTTACTGACTTTTGTTTGCCCCCCTGATCACAAGGAGGCAGCAGAGATCCAACTTTTATTTGGATGTCTGGCTGAGAAATAAACCCCCTTCCTGATCTTTACAGGCGAATACAGGTTTCACTGTGTAGAAAGATGTTAATTGATATAAATACAGAGTCTGACACACCAAATGGGAAAAGTCTGAGTCGAGGGCAGCAAAACAGACATATAGAAGAGTCTACCTTTTGTAAAGCATTTCAGTGATGAGTGATGGTAGCAGAATCTTAACTAGATAAAAATACGTATCTCCTTTTTTAGTTACAGTACTATTTTCCAAAGAATCATGTAGATTGTTTTGCCTCGCAGTCCTTTGTTTTTTTTATAACTGACAAAAGTATACCTGAACTAGAAACTAAAAAACGTAAGTCGGCCCACAAACATCAATGTTTTAAGGAGGTGTACGATAAGATGAATCCGCAATGTGTTTTTGTGAATCCATTAAACAGAACTGATAAGAAAGTGTTTTATAAAATCTAGATAAAGTCTGTTGCATTAGATTTACAATACTCTAATAACAGGCTGTAGTCTCCAAAGAAGGAAACAATCATTACTGATCAAATCTGCCTTATAATTCACAGCTACAGAAGCTTCAAGATAACCTTTGATCATTGTTTAGCGCTTCATGCTTAGTACAGACCAGGGTGAATGTTCTTGCAGCTTTCGTCAAACAGAAGAAACAAACAAGATAAGGCTGTTGTGCAGCAGAATGTGGGTCATGAAACAAATCTCTGAATGAAAGAAACATCTGGGTAAAGACTGGGACTTCTATAGTAGAAAATAAAGGAACATTGATTGTCTTTTAGATATGAACTAGAGTTTTATGTAGATTTGATCAAAGTAGAGCAAAAAAGCAATGCAAAGAGCAGTTCTGATTCATTCAGGGATTATAATTTCTGTATTAACCTGAATCATTAGCAAACATGATAGATGAAGTTGTTTACCTCCTTCTGAAAATAAGCATGCTAGAAAGTTTATGTGAGAGCAAACAGTTCAGCTACTTCACTGGCTAGTACAAACTTAACCTGGTTTGCACCGGCTTTGTCTGACATTACCTGATTTAGGTCAGAAAAAAATGAAACATTTGAACCTGGTGGACCAATCACAACAGGAGGAGTTCACTTTAGGGAAGGGGGAAAGGCGATTGAGAAGTATAGGACATTTACGGATGCTTTGATAAATTGACGTTAATTTTATTTGAAATGTGATACAAAGTTTTAGCTGCAGAAGTTGCAGAATAATTTAGCACGTGTGACGTATTTCGCAAGCACTGTCGAAACCGTCGAAGATACATGCTGAATAATGAAATGATTTGGCGCTTGCTTAAACCCCGATCTCTGTCTGACAGGTTAAACGCCTGGACTTTATAAAGGTTATTCAATCAGCAAGTACTTTTTTTATTGCAAACACAGAGACGAATACGTAAATTTTATGATTATGTTTGTGTTTTACGAATTAAGTGAATAACTGTGTGATGTACTCATCCTGCGAGGTAAGTTAAAGAGGAAAAATACGCGAGAACATAAATGGGCTGTTCCGCTGGATTTCGTCCAATCAGAGAGGAGGCGTCATTCTGTTGACGAACGCCATTGGCTTAAAGTTTGTCCCTCCGTTGATTGTATAAATAAAAAACATCGCAATGTGGGCTAGCATGACAGGAGGCTACTTTTCAGAGAAAAGGCTTCTTTTAACCAACACTTTCAAGTGCTTTTTTATTTAACTACTTCCTATTTTTGGCGTTGTTCAGGCGAATAGAAGCTACAACCAGCAGCATGTCGGTAGACAGTGTGTTTCGGACCCGGTCCCTCGGTGTAGCCGCCGAGGGTCTTCCTGACCAGTACGCCGATGGGAAGGCAGCGAAGGTGTGGGAGCTGTACATCGGAGACACGCAGAGCAGGACGCAGGAGTACAAGAGCTGGGTGGTGTCGCTGCTGAAGCAACATGGGGTGCGGAGCGTGCTGGATGTAGCCTGCGGGACAGGGTACGAGGCCCGCTAAAGCCGTCATTGTGAAACGCAGTTTTCTCACACATGCGCACAAAGGCGCCGCAATTTAAAAACAAGGTCTATTAGATGATTACATAGATTTGAGTATGAGTAGAGGGGTTTATTTTAGTTTTTCTATTAATATTCATTTAAAACAATGAGTATTTTTGTAATATTTATGAAATGTCATTATGTTGTTGCACAATCAATAGCTGGAACCATGAATGTTGTTTTGGCCTTTTCACAGTTTGCACTTGCTGATCTTTTAAATTGTGGACAAAATCCGGATTAGGCCAAAACAGAATGAATGAAAGTGCTGAATTGCAGGTTTTTTCTCTACTGCTGACAGTGTTTGTCAAACAGCATTCTAGTTGGGTTCCAGTGTTAATGAGAAGCCTGGATTGGATCACTAGTAAAGGACTGCATTCATCCTCACTGATGTTCTGTTTTTCTCAGGTGTTTGTGGTTCCTCGGAGTTGGGACTGGTTCCTGCCTGTTTGTGCTGATAGCCTATCAGTACAATGTGCCAGCATCAAGGCCACAGAATAATCCAAACTTTACTGCCCAAAGCTGTAGTCACCAAAATGAAATACTAAATTCTCCCAAAATGAGATGTGGAAAAAACATTTCAGGATATCACTCAACTAAAAGTCCTTCTGAAAGTGTGATAGACTCACTTTTGAGCGTGGATGGGAGCAGCGTGACAATCCGAGTCGATGTAAACACGGTCATCGTGGAAAGAGGTTTCCTGTGACACTATTTTTGGCAGGCTGGATGATTTGTGGGGCTGTACTGTTCTCATAGGTGACATTTCACTTGAACTTGCAGGATGTAATTTTCACATTTTCAGTATTGTCTACATTACTTATTAGGATTTAAAGAAAGACAACTTTCTTGTTATCTCATCCTGAATTCTTGCTGCTGGAGCTTCTTTTTGACAGCGTTTATGATCCCACTGTCCATGCAAATTTGGTCTTTCTTTCTTACTTTAACCTTTTTCATCTGCACTGCTGTATTTTTGTTACCCATAAACCCAGAACTAGCTTGGAGAAGGTTTTTAAAATGTGATTTTTTTTTTCTAGTTTAGTCTCACTTCCTGCAATTATAATATTTTTTAAAAACTTAAATTGGTTTGAAACCACAAAATGAAACTTTACTTATTGTGGTTCTTTTTCAAACAGCATTTTTGTCTGCTGCTGATTCGCAATGATTTGAACAAAGAAATACTCAATTTGTAGCTTAATTATCTTTGTATATGTCCTCCATCAGGAGAAAATTGCCACAAGAACATGTTAAAAACACAAATTTGTCTAAAATGTCTTTGCAGTTTGAATTCGAATCAAAGCTGCAGCGAAGCTCTACAGACAAGTCTGCAGTGCACCTGTCCAGTTACATCCTACCAATGTTAACCAACAGGAAATGCATTTCTGCTCAGTGAAAAACATTTGAATTTCATTGGAAAGTTTCTGTGTTTCAGAGTTGACTCCATCATGTTGGTGGAGGAGGGATTTAACATGGTTAGTGTTGATGCCAGTGACAAAATGCTCAAGTATGCATTGAAGGCCAGATGGGACAGAAGAAAAGAGTTGGCTTTCGATCAGTGGGGTATGAAAGTTCAGATTTGTATTTACTGTTGAGTTCAGCCGTTTTTGCTTTTTTTTCTCTGCGCTTTCAAACACTGTCATCCTCACTGATTCTCCTCTGTGCTGTCATCAGTCATTGAAGAAGCCAACTGGCTGACGTTGCAAGAAGACATCCATAAACCGGCAGACGGCTATGATGCCGTCATCTGCCTTGGCAACTCATTTGCTCATTTACCAGACTTCAAAGGTATGATGGATTCATCCCACTGCGTCTTATCTTGAAAAGAAAGGTTTCTAGAAATGTAAGAAACCGCACAAATATACACTTGTGGTTTGGTGTTTTGCTGGCTGATCTTGGTGTTGCTGGGACTTGCAGGGGACCAAAGCGACCAGAAGTTGGCACTTCATAACATTGCCAGCATGGTAAGACCAGGGGGCATCCTCATTATCGACCATCGTAACTACGACTACATTCTGGAGACGGGACGGGCACCACAAGGAAAAAACATCTACTATAAGGTACGACAGGTTAATTTTGAATAAGAAAATAGCTTAAAATAGCTTCTTTCTTTTTTTTTTTTTGGTGTGCCTTATTAACACACTCAGCAAGGCTTTTGCCACCGTTCTCTGATGACTTAACACTTCATACTTCACACTTCAAACATAAGGCAAGTAATACAGGAACATTAGTCTACACAAAGGCTTAATAAATGAAAAGGTCAGTGTTTTAAAATTATGTTCACCCAAATAAACAAAATAAAAACCCATCAAGCATGCAAGAATAGCATAATCCCATGTCCTTCAATGCTTAAACCAAGTTTTAAAGGGGATGAAAACTAATGTAAACCGACAGATATTTACAAACACTGAAAGAAGAGGAATATTATATATATACATATATATATATATATATATATATACACACACAGACACACATCAGTCCCTGATTGATTAAAGCAGGAAAATTCTAGAACTGAACCCTAAAATCTTCCTTGTGTAGATTCGATTTTTACTTAATTTCCATTTCTTTTTGTTTCAATTATTTCATCTATGTTAAAATGTGTAAGAGTTTATCTTCTGGTTGTACTATCGATGTCCCCTATATATGCTTGGGCTCACACACATCAGAGAAGAAAAAAAACTCATCAGCTCACACAGGAAAGACATGCTTTTTCCTAACCTTGTTTTTCTATACACTTTGGTGCTCTGTTACTTTGTAAGAGTGTTGTACCTGAAGAATTAAGAAGTCAGCCCCTGCAGCCCCAGAATTTCTGAAAGCAGTGCAGCAGAGCCAGAAAAAGTGAACAGTGCAAGGTTAGACTATTGTGGCAAGTACAGATAGCAACACTTCTGGAAACATTTGAAACCACAAATGTCATCGTTGCAGATTTCTATTAAGCTTTGGTCTTTTGTTTCTTTTTATTTCAGTTTTTTGTTTTTCAACTTTGAAAAGTGGGTCTCCTCTTTACATAGTTCAGTTAATTCACATGATCTCACTTCAACTTAAATATCAGTGTATGAGGCAGTGAAACAACAAAGAGTGAGCTACAGTGTTAACATAGCTCTACGGAGGCGTGCACTCTAATTCTGGATTTTCTGCTTCCACATTTATTCATGTTTAATTATTTTTTTGTCATTTTACTATTGTAAGAAATAAAAAAAAATGTTTGTGCTTCCCCCACAAACATTTTTACTACTACACTACTTGCCAAAAAAGATAAGATAAAGATAAGCATTAATGTAAGCATTAACATTTTGATGTTGTGCTTAGTAAACAGCATTTTAACGACAAGTAAACAACAAAAATGAGTCACTGCCATGCAGTAATGATTGTTTTAAAGGTGAAGGAAAAGGAAAATTTGACAATTCAATATCAAGATATCATGAAGTGAAGTTGTTTTTGCCATTTTAAAGAATGTATTTATATTTATACATGTATGTATATATGTGTGTGTGTGTATATATATATATATATATATATATATATATATATATATATATAAAACTCAAAACCTTTTACCCGAAAATTAAAAACGATTTGTCGTAATTTAATTTCATATGCTGTAGTTGGGTTGTGCAGGACCCGTTTTTTAATGTTAAAAGCTTATATTTGCATTACTCCTTTATAGGAGTTTAATTGAAGTGCTTCTTGTGACTTCAGAATTCCAAACTACATTGTTTTATGTAAAAATAAAGAAATAGGAGAACTTTTTTTTTTTTTTTTTTTTTTTTTAAATCATCAAAATGGCAATATTCTCCTAACCTTTAATTTTTTTACTACTCTGTGAACATAAATGCTGGAAACAGCTCTTCTTTTTTGGGATTGCATCAATTTCCTTGACTGTGTTGTTACAGAGTGACCTGACGCAGGACATCACCACCTCTGTGCTGTGGGTCAACAGCAAGCCCCATATGATCACTCTGGACTACACCATCCATGTGCCCAAGGCTGAGTACAATAACCTTCCTGAAGTCAGGTCAGTTGATTACCTTTTGAATGTGCCTAAAAATATATTTAATATTTGGAAAAGAATAGGCAAGTTAAGATAAAAAAGTTAGTACGGTACTTTCTTTTTGTTGTGCAGCAAGTTCCGCCTGTCCTATTACCCCCATCGCCTAGACAGCTTCAGGGAGCTTCTAAAGGAGGCTTTCAACTGTAAGATGGAGCACAGCGTTTACGGAGACTTCCAGACGTACGTTCCAGGACATTCCCAGCCGCCTTGCTACTTCATCCACGTCTGTAAGAAGACGGTCTAGGAGAATTGCTCCAACTCCGCCCAACAAGTGTTTTTAAATCCTGCAGTTTTGGGTTTTAAGATTTAGTTGGTGCAAGTCTTTTTACTGTCAGTCGTGCATGGTCTCTAAAACCACATTGTGCTGCAGAAAGATGATTACAGAAACTCAGATACATTAATGGGTACAATCTGCTGTGACAGATAAAAAAATTTGACAATTTCTGTTGTTTTTGAGCATTTAAAAATGTACTGGACCATTGCTTTTCCTCAATGTGCTGAGTGCTGCTGTTGCATTCTCTTTTTCTCCTCTGCCTGTAAATGTTTTGAACATGTCAGAATGGTGCTGTACATAGTACAGGATAGATGTGCTTAGGTATATATGTGTATTTAATTTACCACATTGGTCTTAAAATGAAAACATTAATTGGATGGATCTGACAGTCCTTTAAACAATGTCCTGCCTGTTTTGTTTGGGTCTGCTGCATTTCTTTAGACCTTTGACGGGCACTAAATGATTATCAATAGCATATTTAAATATTTGAAACTGTTGCTTCTTTTCTATAACAATTTCCTGAAACATTAGATTTACATAAATATCAGTGAATGCTGTGAATTTCTCTGATTTACACCAGTTTGGAGCCAAAGAACAACAAGAAGTGTCCTTTATCTTTCCATTAACAATCTCAACTAATGGTGCTATTATCCAGCTATAGCTGGATTATCTAATTTGCCAAAACATCACGTGTTTATTTTTACACTTTATTAATATTATTATTTTAGGATGAGCAAGGTTGTGCAGTCTTATAATGTTATAAATAATGGATAATCTATGACAAGGTTTTATCTGGGAAGATAATGAAATTAGGGTCACAATGATCATTGAGACAATAATAATCAACAAAAATGTCATGTTTTCCATTGAATCAGAGACATAACTGCACTTTGATGCTCTAGTAAGATCCAAAGAAATTTAGAGATCCCCAGAACCACTTTTAGAAGGCCCTTACACGGCACGCAACATGTGGTCCAAAGATCAACAGCTTATTGCAGAAATAGCTGTAATTCTTGGAGAACTTTGACATAAATGTACACAATCTGTCAGTTGCCAAAGCTTTCATAAATAAAGTAAAAACCCTGGATTTCTCTGTGATTGTAACTTTTTTGTTTGATAAAGGCTTTTGAAATCTGCAGCTTTCTCATTGTTAGGAAATAGTAGGGATGTAAAAGATACAGAGATGTATAGAATAGTGGATGAAGCACTGGGAGAAAGTTAAACTGTATCCGTTAAAAACCACCAGCGCTATATACAAAAAAAAACATTACACAGTATTAATAAAAATATACATACTGTAGTTTATTTAAAACGGGGCAGTGCAATTTAAAAAACGCATGGTTAAAAAAAGTCTGAAATAGCCTTATATTGTATCACCAAAGAGTTAGTTGACTCTTATGTATGGATTTGTGGACCATGTATTGAGATGTGTATCCAATCATGTCAGAGGGAGCAAAGCAGACCCTGAGAAAATATCCTAAAGACAATCAAATGTGGAGAAGTTCAAGGGGTATGAATACTTTTGCAAGCCACTGTAGCATTAGGTTCCAGGTTGGGAGGTAAACGAGTATGGCTGTAATGAATAATCGATTACTTGATTTAAATTCTTTTGATCCAACCAGATCAATCTGCCTGAGGAGAATTGAATTGACCTATCACATCAAAAAATCATTTCAAAATGAGATACAGTTTTTTATCAATCTTGGAAAATATCATCTAGATTGAGACACAGTTGTTTTATTTTACTATAACGTAAAAATGACCAAATAAATCACAGCGGGCAACATGTGATGACAGCAAAAAATCATTACAGTCCATTGTATGGAAACACTCTGTTTGTGACCAGTGTATATCATGTTGTAATAATGTTCTGTTTGTGTTAGTTTGATGTGGAAAAACAACAGTGGTATGAACTTTATTAAACAAAAATGTTAATGGATTTGCCATTGATTGTTGTTTACTTGTCACTTGATTATCTTACAAGAAATATAAGGAATTTGGAAAACTTGAGCTGCACTGGTCAATACCAGGTATTTATCTCTAAGTCAGACTGGTTGAAGTTTTGGGTAAAGATGTCCTGAAACCATTTTAGGTCAACGAATCGGATCGTTCAAAATGAACCAATATGACTATTTATTGGATGGGCAACTACAATGATATGAATGAAATGATTGTTAAAACAAGTCGTTACAGCCCTATAAATGAGCCAATATTACATCCCAAGGTTGAAGACAATTAAGTTAGACTGGAGTCATGTTTTTGTGTTTACTGAAATTTCTGCAAAAGAATTTCCTTCCATGAAAAAAGACTGTTTCCAGTTTTGTAGAATGAAATCATCACATTTCTTTGGTTTAAGCTCCATCATCTCCTTACTAGAAAAATTGAAAGAAAACATTTAGTAAATTATTGTGAAAAGTGAAAGTTTCAATTTCAAAACAAGACAATAGTTTTTTTTAATTGAATAATAATATTATTATTGTATGTGTGTGTATATATGTATATATTTCTTCTCTTGCTTGTATGTTGTTTTTTTTTCTGTTGAACTAAAGTGAGCTGGAAGGTTGCAGTAAATTTGATTTAATTTTTGGGATTAAATACGTTTTCTTTTAACATTATCCCACCCTTTTTTGATTATGATTTTTGTTGTATTTAGTTGTGCTTTTGTTCTTTGTTATGACTGCTTCTAATGTTCAAAATAAACAGAAATTATTATTAGCTAAATGCTTAATAACAAATAGTTTCAAGATATTCAGAGGGAAGAACAAATACGAAGAAAGTGCAAACTATCTAGCTCAAAGAAAACTTCCATAAAAGTTCTTCTGGAAAGAAAATAAACTGGAGACGAGATTGTATAAATTCTGCTGCATGTCTCAGACAAGCCTACGACCAGATATTGCACATCATCTCTGAGGAGACTCTATTCAGGATGGTGCAAATCCTGAATTTGACACTAGAGGGCAGCCTTTTACTCTGTTCAACTCTTCATTTCCAAACTAAATCTCACAGAGCAACTTTATTTTCACGTTTCTGTGGAGCTCCATTTCCGGAATACTGAAGTTGGAGAAGCCTGCCAGTGTGATCCCTGGGGGTTTTACTGTTAAACCTTTCAGATGAACGGCCATCAAATGTTTGATCATTGATGCTTCATACTCCTCAAAGAGGTGGAACAGCAAGACAGTTTACTCAAAGAAGTATAAAACAAAATCTATCTGCAACAGCTTGTTTAAAGATCAGATGACTTGCAAACAGAAAATCTTTCAACACCATGAAGATTTTTTTGTTCCTGGAGTGTCTGGATCTCATCTCATTTCATGTCTCAGAGAACGTGCCTCGATGACCGTGCGAGGAGCTGATCCTTAAACCAGATGTGAGAACTGCTTGGCAGATGTGGCCGCTCCACCTCACTCTGCTCTCGTTAAGGGAATCAACATGGTCATCCATGAATGGACTTAGTGGGGAGGATCGCTTTCCCAGCACAGGCGTTGGCCAAATCAAACAAAAGCAGAAGGGAGCTGAGAGACACTACTGGCTGGAAATAGAGGGGATGAAAAATTACAATGAGTGATGTTTTTCTCTCCAAGACCCTCCTAAGGAACTAAAAAAGTAGAGTTGTGAAATGACCTCAGCCTGCTTTTGAGTTTAGATCCATTTTGGTAACAAAATCAAATGTTCTGAGAAGCTTTAGGTTAAACAGGATGACTTGCTACTGAACAATCTAGGTGTGTTTTTTGGTAGCTGCCTCCGCTTGTTTAGCTTGGTAGCAGTTGAATATGTGAGCAAAAACTTTTTAAAATCAGACATGAACACATTATTGTTGTATCAAAATCTTTGTTTGAACTTTGGACTGCATATTTTCCATCAAGCAATAATATATAAATAAAAGCCCCCTCTTACAATTCGAGGGCAGAATCTTGATTAATTTTCTCTTGAATTAAAATTACAAACAATCTCAGAACCATTTCATGCACTTTGATTATGAATATTTTCCAAACTGGACTTATTGACTCAATAGTCAGGTTGGATTAACATTTTTGCAACCTCCTTTCAGTAGAATGTGTGCTATCAATTTTTTTTCAAAAAGTACGCTTAAAACCAACTTTAAAAAAAATCAATAAAAAAATAGATTTAAACAGAAAAGATCTAAAGTTGAGGGTGTTTTTATTAAAGTAATGTGAGAATGAATATGTAATTTAAAAACTGTGATGTTTAGCTATATATTCATTTACTATATTATGCCCAAAACAATGCAAAACAATTCACTTCCACAATCAGTTCTTCAGTTCAATGGGTGAAGAGATAGAGCGGTCAGTCTCTGATAGTAGATGGCAGAGTTGGTTCCTGCGTTGATCGCCGGTCTGTCGAAGCGTTCTTGTGCATTATAGGTTGGCTCCAGTGTTCAGCGTGGGAATGTCACTGTATGTGAGGGATTTGGCCTTAAAGCAAGGTAGAAAAGCGCAATATAAGGATACGCCAAATACCAAAATCTATATATCATAGTTTTTTCTTTAGTAATTTTACTGTGAACGTTTTCCTACCATCCTACCTGGATCTTCCACTGCTAAACAGAGCACCATGGGCCTTGGGACTTCAGGTCGTGCTTATCTTAATGCTTGTGTGTCATTCTCTAAATAACCCTTCCAATTCAAACTGATTATACAAAATCTTTTTTTGTTGTAGCTGTAGCTTAGGCAGCATAATCTTTGTTACTTTTCTAGCACCATTTGCATTTGTTTTTTCTCCACAAATAACACATGAGCCTCCATCAGCTCTTACATTACCGTGACTAACTAAAGAGTTTCAAACATGTTAAATTTCAGTCACTTTCCAGCCTTATCTGCTCTTGGTTACCTGGATCAGGTGTGTTTAGCCAATAAGGTGCTTCAATGGCATGTTGGTTTAAAAACATGTAGGAACATCCTCCCTCGAGGCCTGAACTTGGGTACCGCTGCTTTAGACCATAGCATGTGTGATATGTTGTAATGTACAATGTGTTTTTAGTGTTTGAGTCTGATTCAGTAACAAATGTTTAAAAGAAAACCTCAGGGGCCAAATTTCTGTTGCTCAAACTGGAAACTCTGAGACGTTGTTGAAATGCTTGCATTGACTTTGGTGACTTTAGTGGGCTAACGCTAACCCTTAATCATGAGTACAGACGACTGAAGCCAAGATCTGAAAGGGGATCAAAGGAGTATCTGATCATTCAAGGCAGATTTCCAAGGAGCAGATTAATGATTGTCAATTATTTTGTAATACCATGTTGGAATAAGGTCAAATAAAAGCAAAAGCCAAATATCAAGTAAAGGCAATAATGGAAACGGGGCTGAGAGAGTGAAAATCATAAGTGACAAATCACAAAAAACTGACTTTCCAAACTTTGCCAAGAAACACATTCAAGACAAAGTTTAACAGCAAAGTGTGGTTGAGGAAAAAAGTCTGTGAAGTAGGTGAAGTGAGAGTGAATCCAGGCATTCAGAGGTGCTGAAAGACAAAGAGCCCTCAGGGAGGGAGGAAGGAGAAGTCAGACAGTATCTAACTGGTTTCAGTTGCCACCACTGTAAACTGCCAAGTTTTGATTTTTCCAGATGTAAGAGGTAGGGGAGAGAAAAGAGGTGGGAGGGGGGATAAATTCCTGACTTTTCAGCTTCTTTTTTTCCCTTCCTCCGAGCCTCTGAGGCTGGTGAAGTGCCCTGAAAAACCACGGCGAGCGTCGAAGCAGCAGAGCTCTGCTAGGATGGTGCTGTACATCCAAAAAGACAAAACCATCTGTGGAGCTCAGTGACATTTGAAATCAACTCATTGAACTACTTTATTACATTTTCTACTTGCTGTACATGACTGATGGCATACAGTATGTATGTGTGTGGGTGTGAGAGCATGGCTCAGGATCCCAGCTGTGTTTGACTCCCAAGGACAGAAGTACAGACGGCGTAGCTTTACATTTTTTGTTTGTTTTGTTAAATATTGTAACGTTTGTGTCGGCTCACCAGGACTGTGCTTGTGTGTGCATTGAAATCTCTCCTCAGGATGGGCCAAGTTGTGGGTCTGTAAGCATTTATATAGTTGCTATAATAAAATAGGGGGTCACACCAAAAACTCTACAGCAGCTCTGGGATTTTCCAGGCCTGCACTCCATCTGTGCCAAGTCACTGTTTGGACGTAGAAGACTGGAGATATTGAATGTCTTGTCTAGTGTTACACCGGGGAATATTCTAATCCAGACTGGACTCATTCTTTCCCACATGAAGGTTGTGTGTGTGTGTGTGTGTGTTTGTGTGGAAGCAGACAGCATCCTCCTGTTGCACAGGAAGAGCCTCAGGAACAATGAAGCCCTGCAAAGAAATGAAGCATGACATCAGGAGGCCCAGTACTGGAGAACAGTCAGATGGCTTGTGGGACTCAACCAAAACTGAAACAAAAAAAAAAAAACAAAAAAAAACTACAAATGCAAAAGAAGTGCAATTAATTATTGACGACGGGCTAATAAGAGGACATAAAGACATTTAATGTATATTTTTAAGTTACAAACTTTCAATTCACACAACTTTTAAATTGTTAAACTTATACTTAACTTACTTATACTCTGGAACGACCTACAATTTATTATTTTTCCTTCATTATAAAAATTAACAGAAATACATTAGACATAAAATCTTTAACGGCCCCCAAAAGGATTCTGTGCAGCCAAAAAGAGGAAGGAAGTAGCTTGGCCGCACCGACCGAAGTTTATTCTGGCAACTTCAACACTTTTACAAATATAGCCAATTGACTTAAATCCACTCATGGGTCCACCCACCTGCCAAACAAAAAACATTACCCTACAAACGCGTACAATTTGAGCTCTAAAGTCCTCTAAATAACTGATTTATTCACTCACCACTACTGCCCAAAAAGAAAATAAATCAAATTTTATTTATAAAATTGTAAGATTTGACTTTGAACGTAAGAGTTAATGGAAAATTGCATTTAAAACCAGCTTGTAGTGGTCATTTATGTTACTGCAACATTTAGAATAGAATAGAATTAAACTTTATTGATCACACTAATGGGAAAGTACCTTATTTCCATAGCTCTATTAAAAACAGCAGATAGATAATAAATAACACAAAAAATACACATAAAAAATTTATTCCAACATTAATTAGTTGTAGAATCTAATAGCTGTCAGGACGAAAAATCTGCAGTGAGGTGTAAAATTCTCTGACTGAATGAGCTCCTCAACGCACCCTTGGTGTCATGCAGAGGATGATGATGTAGGGGAGGGACCATGATGGATTCCAGTTTCCAGTGACCATTGTCACAGACTCTGACATCACACAATGGAGCAAATCTCCGCACCACTTTTGTGCAGGTCCAGGTCTTCTTTTGGTTTGTTTTAACATCAGTGAACAGAATGTGGCCACTTGCAACCCCCCCCCCCCAAAAAAATATTTCATGCCAAGCCAATATACGGATAAAGTGAATATGTCTCAATGGATTTTTAGACCAAATTGCAACTCAACTGGTGACCTCTAGGGAACTCTTGTGTGTTCACCAGCACGTTAACAAGTACACCAAGAAAATGTCTACATATATCCTGTTCTCCACATACTCTTACCATGTAGGACTGTCTGCGTCCATCACCTGGAATCTATATTCAGTGGGTATGAAAAGTATTCAGTATTCAATCTGTTATTTTGTTGCCATTTGCTAAAATCATTTAAGTTCATTTTTTTCTCATTAATGTTCACACAGCACCCCACACTGACAAAAAAACTGACACATTTTTGCAGATTTACTATAAAAGAAAAACTGAAATTTAACATGGTCGTAAGTATTCAAACCCTTTTCTCAGTATTTAGTAGCAGCACCCTTTTGATCTAATACAGTCATGAGTCTTTTTGGGAAAGATGCAACAAGTTTTTCACACCTGGATTTGGGAATCCTCTGCATTCCTCCTTGCAGATCCTCTGCTGTTCTGTCAGGTTGGATGGTAAACTTTGGTGGACAGCCATTTTCAGGTCTCTCCAGAGATGCTCAATTGGGTTTAAATCAGGGCTCTGTCTGGACCATTCAAGAACACTCACAGGGTTGTTGTGAAGCCACTCCTTGGTTATTTTAACTGTGTGTTTAGGGTCATTGTCTTGCTGAAAGGTGAACCTTCAGCCCAGTCTGAGGTCCTGAGCACTCTAGAGAAGGTTTTCATCCAGCATATTCCTGTACTTTGCCGCATTCGGTTGCAACCAGTTGTTCTGTCCCTGCAGCTGAAAAACACCCCCATAGCATGATGCTGCCACCGCCATGCCTCACTGTCAGGACTATATCGGACAGGTGATGAGCTGTGCCTGGTTTTCTCTACACATGCCACTTAGAATTAAGGCCAAAAAGTTCCATCTTGGTCTCATCAGACCATAGAATCTTATTTCTCACCATCTTTAGGCGTCCTTCAGGTGTTTTTTTTTTTTTTTTTTTAGCAAACTTCATTCAGGCTTTCATGTGTCTTTGCACTGAGGAGAGGCTTCTGTTGGGCAACTCTGCCATAAAGCCCCGACTGGTGGAGGGCTGCAGCGATGCTTGACTTTCAACAACTTGCTCCCAACTCCTGACTTTATCTCTGGAGTTCAGCCACAGTGATCTTTATATTCTCCTTTATCTCTCTCACCAAGGCTCTCCTTCCCCCAGTAGCTCAGTTTGGCCGGACAGCCAGCTCTAGAAAGGGTTCTGGTCGTCCTGAACATCTTCCATTTAAGGATTATGGAGGCCACTGTGCTCTTAGGAACCTTAAGTGCAGCAGATATTTTTTGTAACCTTGGTCAGATCTGTGCTTTGCCACAATTCTGTCTCTGAGCTCTTCAGGCAGTTCCTTTGACCTCATGATTCTCATTTGCTCTGACATGCACTGTTAGCTGTAAGGTCTTATGTAGGCAGGTGTGTGGCTTTCCTAATCAAGCCAAATCAGTAGAATCAAACACAGCTGGACTCAAATGAAGGTGTAGAAACATCGCAAGGATGGTCAGAAGAAATATGAGAATAAATATATGAGGGTCTGAATACTTTTAATAAATCTGCAAAAATGTAAACAATTCTGTGTTTTTTTGTCAGTATGGAGAGCTGTGTGTCCATTAATGAGGAAAAAAATGAACTTAAATGATCAATTTAATAAAGAGTGAAAAATGGAAGTGGGTCTTAATACTTTCTGTACTCACTGTAAAGTAACATTTAAGTCCAGAATCTGATCCAGTTTTCTCTCCTTGTCTCCAATTTTGCCTCTAGCTGTGATGTGACTTTTTAAAGGGACACAAACTGTTTTCTTTTGGCTTCTACCCTCATCTTTATACAGTTTTATTATTTGGGCTCAATTTGCAGCTCCCACATGCAGTTTTCTGTTGCCATGACAACTTCTTAAAACATAATTGGAAAAAGTTTATTGCTATTCAAAAGCCCCAAAGCAACTCAGCAGATAAATCAAATAAGTAAAAAAAGAAGCTTCAAATAAAGACAAAAAAAATCTTTTTTATTTATCAAGCTTTTGCTGTGCTTTGAATAGCCAGAGGTGAGTTACAGTTCCAATAACAGGCGTGTGGCTTTTATACACATTAAGCCTGCAGCACTTTTAATAACACTTACAGACATGTGGCTCTGTTGTTCACATATATTTGTTAACTCATAACACACCTGACTCTTCTGGGTTTGTTTGAGTCTCCCTCTTCTCCCCTTCCCCACTGCCCAGCTTCCATTCATGCCTCACAGCTCTGAGGTTTCCTCTCAGCTCGCCTCAGGTTAGACAGAAATAACAGTAGAGCTCTCCAAGTCAAACAGTCAAATCCTCATACCATGTCAAAGCCTCCCTGCTTCCTCTGAGCCGGCCACCACTCGCAGAATGCATCTTTAGTTCTCTAAGAAACAGCTGAAGCCACACATAGCAAGATAAACAAAGCTAACTTCATGTGGAGATGCTATTTTTACACCTAAATGAAAAAAACGTCCCATAAAATGGAGATGAATCACATCTTTAAGTCAATTTCTCCCATTAAAACCAATAAAAATGTTTAACGTAAACTGTCCTAAAGATAGTCTTGATTTCTTCATAAAGCATAAAAAGACAGACTATCAGTGTCTATGTGCGACAGGTTATAGAAAATTAAAGTCAGAAGTGACTAAAACTTTAAGACCAAAAGAGAACTGAAATAATTGCATTCATTCCTGATTTGAAGCTTTTTTTCTCTAGTTTTTAATAACAATGGTGACCCAAAAGGGGCTGAAACTTTTTGCTCTAAACATCAGGATATTCCTTTTCCTTTTGGGTAAAATGAACAAATGAACAAAACATAGAGTTTAAGTGACGGGTAAATGGTTAGGGTTGGATGGATGGATGCATGGATGGATGGATGGATGGATGGATGGATGGATGGATGGATGGATGGATGGATGGATGGATGGATGAAATTAATAAAATTGTTTTCAAAACATAACATGCAGGCACTTGTGAAGCAAAAGTGGATGATATTTGACTTGATAAAAGTAACCATTTTCTACTGTTGTTATACAATAAGAACAGTTTTGAATGTTTTTGGAAAGAATTTCGACATACGTTTGAGGGGGAGGTCAGGCTTTTGATATTACAAAATATGTTTAGTGTGAAGTACCTCCTTTTTTCCTCTGAGTTTTAACTGATGATAACTCTGCATTTGATCAAAATATTACATTAAGATATGCTTGATACATCATTTGTTTGATTGCTGCAGCAATCTTTACTGAAGCTCTGATGCTTGATATGATCCACTGGGAGAGGAAGGACAGGTGATCTTTTTTTACTTTTTAAAACACATTTTTGCTGAAACCTTTATGACTGGGTGCAGGTTTGAAACCATGTCACATCTTCTAAAAGTCTGCCAAGTGGTTTATTTTTAATTGGATGAAGCTCTCTCGTATGATGCTTGTACACCTCCTCACTCCGAGGTGCCAGATTTTTACCTTTCAACCAGCCAAGTTTCTGTGCCGCAGTGCTGCAACATGACACACTTTTCAGGGAGGTTGTGTATTTTCTGCAATATTAACCTTGACACATCTTTTTTTTATTATTTTATTTTTTTGTGATTAACCTGTACCTGGATACTAACAACTTTTGTATTTTACGGTCCCACAAAGATTCAATACATTTCTTTTCATTCCTTAGATGGTAAAGAGAAGCATAGTGATCTTTAAATTTCCTCCTTCTTTTTATAGGGAGTTTTAAAAAAAAACGCTTTTCTCAACCTTGAATTGTTAAGTAGAAGGTGTTGTTTTCCGCTTCAGATTAAAACCCAGAACAGGAGTGGGAGTAGCACCAGTGATATTACATTTGTTTCATGTTCCTTCGTTTGGTTTGATGGGAAAAAAAAGAATAGAATGGAATAAGCAGTAAAAGCGGCTACGAAGAGTTGTATTCTACTGCATTCAAGTTTGCTGTTTCAGTGAGCTGAAGTCAGATTCTGCTTTGAAATAGAGGTAATGCAAAAGGCTAGCGCTTGTCTGGACTTGGTGACATTTTAATCCAGGATTCACAGCGAAATTTCAGATTAACAGGAAACATCGAGGTTGGTAAACAGGAATTTATTTTGGGCTCAAATCAGAGTCCACACATTTGAGGATAAACTCTAGACATGACCCAAAGGACAAGAAATGAAGCAAGAAAAACACATCTGAATGTATTCATTAGTCAAAATCACATTTATCAGTGCTGGTAAAAACACATGTAGCAATATTTACTTATTAATTATCATTATATTTAATGAATCTAATGTGTGTGCACTGCATGCTTTGCTGCAAAAAAAGTCTATTTATGATAATAAGTAATTACACTGTCAAGAAAATGGCATAATCTTTTAACTTTTTAAAAAGAATTCTAATCAATTCACTTCTTTGTATCAGGAATTAGATTGACATATCTGTGTTTTGTGATTTATTTAAATCAAATTCTTCCATTATTTTTCATGCTTGAAATGAGCCAATAAATCAAATCAAAACCAGTCAAAGTGATGACAAAATCAATCCAAAAAAGTCCTGGAACAAGCCCTATAAAAACAAATAAACTACAGAACCACACCTTCATGTATTTTTTATTTAAGTTGTATGATTTTTGACATTGGGTGCAGTGGTCAGCGCTCTCGCCTCACACCTCAAAAGCCCTGGTTCAAATCCTGGCTGGGACCTTTCTCCTGTGCAAGTGTGTGGGTTTTTTCCGGGTACTTTGGCTTCCTCCCATATTCCTAAAACATGGTTGGTAGGTTGATTGGTTACAGTAAGCTTGGTGTGTATGTGGGAGTGATTGTGTGACTTGTGACAGACTGGCGACCTGTACCGACAGTAGTCGGAACAGGCTCTGGCAACCCCGTGACCCCAAACGGGATACTGTGTGTTGAGAAAGTGGATGGATGGATTTTTACATGGAGAATTTGATTAAGACCAAATTTCTCTAAAGTTTAAATCCTAAAAACAGTCAAACAGAGGAAATCATTGTGTGATTAAAGTGTTTTTCTTGCTCAGCCCATTATGAAGCTGTCTAACTTTTAACACTACAGACTTTATGTTTGGCCTAACATTCCGCATGCATGCACTGGCCTCGGTGCATTTAAAGACAACCTGCTAACATTCTTCTGTCAGCAACATCTGAGATGTACCATCCACATAATCACAATGCTGTGTTTTCAGTCATGCTCCAGGTTGAAGAATTGACTAATTATGTACAGTTGACCCGGCTTCCCTCGTGTGATAAAAGAGGCTTAGATAGAAGAGAGCAGAAAAAGGTTGACATTTAGAGTTCTTAAGTGAAAATGGAAAGAAGCGAGAGGAAAAGGTCACATCAAAGCCGACGTCCTCGCAGTTTTCATATTCCCATTCCTTCATGGTGTTCTAGATCAGTAATGCACATGTGTCAGTGTGCAGCAGCTGGAAAAAGACGTGACCTGAGGAAATGGAGCAGCGCTGCAGAGAAGATGTGCGGCTTATCAGCTGATCCCAGGGGTTGTACAGTTGGTTAGGGGGAAAAATGGAGAATGCAGCAGAAGAGATGCAGAACAAGGTTGAAGGAGGACGAGCTACTGATGCTGTGGACTCTTCCCTCCCTTACCCGCTCTGTGGTTTATTACTCTGCTCTGTCAGGCCTTTTTGCTGCTTCACGTTGAAACAAGGCAAGGGATTCAGAGAACTTGAACTCATGCCAAAGACAGCACTCTTCAGACAGGGTGTGGGCTTTCGTCACGCCTGCTTCCCTTGCTCTGTTCCTCCAGCTCTGACCTCCCACCTGAACACGGCGCTTCTCGCTCTGCTTCGGCTACACTCATTCAGAATGCAGGCAGCTAACGGCTGTCTGATATGCAGATGTAAACAACACAAAGACACTTTCAGGCCAGACAGATTGTAGAAGCACCAGACATAACTAGAAGAATTGTTTACAGAGATTTAACAGGATCCATTACTGCATTGTTTGGGAGCAGGGGTCTGCAGCCGTTGAGACTTAATCAGCCATTTAGGTCTGTTTCTCATTGATGAAAAACTACCAGGAGCCTCAAAGTTTTAATTTAGCCTTTTGAAAATCTTGATACTGCTTTGCTTTTGTGTCAAAGTTACGTTTAAAGAAATTCTATATCTTTGTTTTGGCATGAATTAAAAACAGAAACATTGAGACAAAACATTTTCTGTAAATGTCAAATTGTTTTTTCCCTTTTGATGGACTTCCTTTCAGAATAAAAGACATCCTGAGCATCATGTGATCATCCCACTGAAGCTAATGCACTCCCATGAAAACTTGTAAACAATGCAAGAAAAAAAAGGCATTTTCTCTTGTCATTTCTTAGGTCTACTTTTATGAGCTATCATCCTTTTCTCTATTTACAACTGCTGTTAGCGTGAACATGACTTTTAGGATTCAAGAAAATTAGTATATACAGTAAACAATGCACAAATTCTTCTGTATAGCTAATAAACATTGTTGCGCTGCCTGAAATAATATATGCTTTAAACTCATAAGATAAATAGAGTGATGAGAGAAGATCAGAGTACATAAACTCTCTTGATTTAGTGGAAATCTAAGCAGGAATGTGAAAAACATTTTCTTACTGTTCTAGGAGCACCTCAAATGTATGAAATAAACTGATTTAAATTAAGTTAATGCTAACTAAGACATTTTTTAGTTAGGGCCACTATCATTCTTAGTTCTCTTAAGCCAGAGAGCCACTATGGAGGGGTAAAGAGCCTCAGGTTGCAGACCTCTGGTCAGCGGAGAAAAAACTTTAATGAAACAAAATCTGACCCAAAAATGTTTTACTCAGATTAAAGTTAAAGTTTGTCTTTTTGAAAAATATGTAAAAGATATAAGACAAAGATATAGGGGTTTTAACAAAAGAATTTCATAACGTTTATGTGTATGAATTACTGATTTGATCTTGATTTTTCTGGTTTTTTAAGATTCCTGACAAAATCTCAAATAAAGATTCTTTATAACAAAAATGCTTTTATATATTTCTTTGTTTTCTTATTTATTTAAACCTGTCCTGTCTAGCAGTTAAGAAAACAGATAAGAGCTGAAGGCCTAACAGATGATAATATCTTTTAGGATTATTAAAGATCAGCTGTTGAGGTCAAAAACCCAATTTGTGTAATAGGACACAAAAGACTAACCAGTTGATAAATGGATGACTTTTGAAAAAAAACATTTAAACAATTCGAAAACCATAAACAAACCATACATCCATTTCCTGAACAAGCTGAATCCCTTTCGGGGTCACAGGGTCACTGGCTCCTGGCCTAGCTTCTGTTAGGCGAAGGCAGGGCCAGGACATCCAGGATTGGTCACCAGTCCAGGGTGTGCCAGGGCTGCCATGAACAACGGATTTTCACATAACAGATTTTTTCTGGAATTATTTGCTCATTTTTCAGAATACCCATTATATCCAGTAGGTATTCTATACGTTACATGACTAGATTTTAGAAATACATCTTATTTCAATTATGCATTGAATTCTGCTTTACTAGAAGCTTTACTTCTTCATTGTTGACTCTTTTTTGTGTCTTTAGGTAAAAATGCATTTCATTAATCATTAATAAACCATTAGGATGTCTTTGTTGTTGACAAATAATGAAACTCAGTTTGAAATGTCAAATGCTTTTCCTTTTGTTTTTGGCCCGAGAGCAACAAACAATATGAATATTTTCAGGAGGTTTTCATCAAACATAAGGTCAGGTCAGTGATGGCTATAAAACAAACTATCTCCAGATCTGGATGCTGCAGCCACTACAGCACATTCATTTCCTCTCTTGCTTTGCCAGCTTTGTCTTGGCATTGAGAACATTCCACTGGGGTGAGAAGAGGAGCGTGCTTCACAGCCTGGGACTGTTCTCACCAACATTGCAAGTGTTTATCAAACAACAGCAGCTCCTTTCTGCTCTGAAAACACAAACACACACACACACCCACGCACGCACACACCCACACACACACTGTGCTGGAGGCAAACACCCAGGAACAACAACAACAGCCAGAGCTGCTGTCATTATGTAAGCTGAATCAAATTGATCCGGTGGGGATCGACTTGTTGGTCTTAAGCTGCAGTGACACGGATGAAAATTCAGGCGCTGTAATCTGGAAGCACTTGCTGTGAGTCAGTCCCTGCTGCATTCTTTCATGATGAGAACCGGGTCGCGTCTGTGTATCTCTTGATGGACGCCTGGTTGTCCGGTCAAACAAGAGCAGCAAAGCTGCCTGCTAATTAGGAAACTCGAGGTGAGAAAAAAGCAGGAATTCAGTGTGAGCACCAGGAGGAGGTGAAATGGAGAAATGGAGCTGGGGTGGTGGTGGTGGTGGTGTGTGGGGGGGGGGGGGGGGGGGGGGGGGGGGTGACAAGAAAAGAAAAAGCTGACAATATGTTTGAAGCTGTGTGAGACGGAGGTGAGCCGGGTGGAGGAGGGGAGGACCTCCGAGGCTTTGGAGCCAATTTGAGGACCTTGTGATGCAAAACCGGTCCTCGGCAACAGACAGTTCCCATGGCAACTGTGAGCTGCCAAAGTTCCTTGTTGACAAATGACGACTCCCCTCTCTTTAGCACTCTCCCGCCAGAACATGTGTGTGTGGCTTTAACCTCACAATGTACAAAGTCGGATTAGATGGAAACATTTAATTAGAATAAATTGAAATTAAAGCAACACGAATACAAAAAAATTAAAATAAGTATATAAATATGAACTTGAGCTTTAATGAAAAAAGGACAAATAAAATAAAAAAATTCTGTTAAATAAAAAAGAGCCTGTGAAAAGTGTTAAAAATGCTACTGTGATTATTCTAGACTTTGTTTTATACGATCTAAAAAAACTATAACACTTGAAATTTTGAAAATGTAAATACTAAAAACTAAAAAAAACAATGCTTGAATTTTTTCTTTATGCTCGGTTCTGTTCTTTCTTGTTTTTTTAATTTGGTTTTATTGTCCTACATGTCCCAAAATGACAAACTATGATTTGGCTTTTGTAGCTCAGACACTGAGCTGAACTGGGAAACAGCAATACTGGAGGATCTGAAGTGAAGGATTTTGCGTGGAGGCGTGCAGTCTGATCCACACACCCCTGTGGCAGAAGTGTCAAGAAGAGATGATCTTCCATTCTCACCTCGCAACAGAGCTGTCAAGGGGTGCAGACCTGTGATTCCCCCCTTAACACTTTGCAACTACATGCAATGAGGACACACGATCATACCGGTGCACCACAATGGCTGAGCTGCTTTCAAGAACTCCAAAGCAATGTCAGGTAAAAGCTGCACAGAAATAGAAATAATCCAGTGGTGGGACTACACCATTTAGCCCCACCACTGGATCAAAAGGAACATTTAAATAATGGTTCAATAAAGAAAGGTGCGACAGCTCATTTTCAACACACTGAAGGATGGTGTGTCTTGAAAATGCCTGCAGGTAATTTCCCATTTGTAATGGAAGCAGGTGAACATGGAGGGAATATTGAGGTTACAATGGAAGTCAGAGGAAACCAAACCCCAATGTGTTTGGACGCAGGAGCGAGACGAAACACTCATGTAGGTAAAATGTAGGGATGTGAAGGACAGATATATATCAAAAATCGATCCAGGACTGAGTGTATCAGCAGTATCGGTTAAAAAAACATAAAAACACAATTATGTTGGTAAAAAGGTCTTCATTTATAGATTTAAATGTTAAATGAAAAATAAAGATTGCATCCGTTTAGGTAAAAAAATTAGATCGCATTGTTTCACCACAGTTAGTTGAATCTTTTATGTGTGGATTCATGGACCATCTATTGAGATGCATATTAAAGTGTGTGAGACGGACAGATACACAACACTAGTAAAAATGTAAGTAAAAACAGAAAGATTGAGTTTTTTTAACGACCATTCTTTTAATGATACACTTGTCACAGAACATCACATAAAGTTATCGAAGCACACTTGTACTTGAAAAGTTTTTTCTAATTCTTTTTTTTTTAAACAGAAAATGAACAAGTCATTTAAGCCCAGAAACAAATATTGCTTTGTCCTATTCTTCCATTTCCCAACATTGACCTTTTTTTTCGTACTTGTTGAGCTTAATAGAACAGACCCACGGTCCACTTTTGTACCTGCTCTTATCATCACTGACATAAAAACACATAGGACGTAAAACTAAAATATCTTGTGCTTTAAACTGCTGTATGCCATAAAAGAACTACTGTGTGGAAAAAAAAAGCAAAACACAATGCTAGAAATTTTTTTAGGATTTTCTACTTTGGTTCAGGTTTGCGATTGAATCCTCGTCCCAAACGAGACGTTCACTGTAAATGGGACTGCAAAAAAGCAACAAAAAATACTGTTTACATTAGTTTTTTAGATTTTTTTTGTCTGAGTCATGTCCGCCAGCAGACAAGTTTTTTTTTTTATTTTTGACAGCTTAAGTCGTCTCACTCCGTGGCTTGTGGGTAAACAAACACAATTTGGACACAATTCTGTACCTTTTCTGTGTGGACGTTCAAGTTTCATTTAATTTCAGTGAAGTATTTCAGAAGTATTTTCCTTTTTTAACTTCTGGAACACCTTATCTGAGTAGAAGTTAGCTGCTTACCAACTTTTGACTACGTTGTTTTAAGGTGTCAACATTTTAAGAATTTGGACAGCTTTCATCTCTAATGACTGGAGGGCAAACATGCATTTTTGAAGGCCAAAATAAAATAAATACAAAAACGTGACCACAATTTCTGGAGGAACTGCGTACAAAGTCAAGAAAGACGCTACTAAACAAATTTGTTTCACACTGTTAGAGGGTGTAAATATCTGACTGGCATCACAGATTGTGATTTTTTTTAGATGAGATATTATGCTACACTGTCAGGACTCTGTAGTGAAGCAGAGTAACATCAGAAGCTACCATCAGTTTGCTTTAGCGTTTGTGCAAAGCTGGAGGTGATGGACAGCAGAGGATTACAACACAACTCGATTTACACCAAGCTTTACTAATAAACTCCAATTCTTGATTATTTCAGATGCAACCAAGATGAAGTGTGTTTGTGTGTTCTCATTTGAGTACACAAAGACAGCCATCAGGTTGTTTCTAAAACGGCTCACATTTGCAGGAGTTATTGATCTGCTTGTGTGATTTGAAGGTCCTTACTTGTGTTCTTGCAGTTGCAAAAACTGTTTTTGGGAAGAAAAATACTCTCTGAATGCTTTGCAGGTGCTTTGAACATGTCTGGAATTGTTTACAATATTTACATTAATCAAAAATTAAGAGAAACCTTGTCTTAGGGTGGTAGCCTGTGAGCAGAGTTGGAAAAATACAGTGGGGATCAAAAGTTTGGGCACCTCAGGTAACATGTTATATTAATGTGCATAAAGAACACAAAGAAAGATTGAAAAATCTCCTAAAGGCATCAGTTTTTCAGATTCCTGGGACGCTCCTTTTAGGTCTATCCATAGATTTTCAATGATGTCGAGTTCAGGTGATTGGGAAGGCCACTGCAAACCTTCAGTTTCTGCCTCTTAACGTAAGACAGCGTGGATTCTGAGGTGTGTTTAGGATCATCCTCCATCTGTAGAGGCCATCCTCTCTACAACTTCAACTTTTTCACAGCATCAATTTAGTGTCCAAAACTTGCTGAAATTTCGTAGAATTAATTTTTCCTTCTACTCATGAAATGCTTCCTGTGTCGCTGGCTGCAATACAAGCCCAAAGCATGATTGATCCACCCCCATGCTTAACAGTTGGACAGAGGTTCTTTACATTAAACTTTTGTCCCGTTTCTTCTCCAAACGTATCTTTGCTCATTGCAGCTAAAAAGTTCAATTTTAACCTCATTGGTCCACAGAACTTGTTTCTAAAATGAATCAGGCTTGTTCATATGTTCATTTGTGAACCGCAAATGTAGAATTTTGTGGTGAGGACGTAGCAGAGGTTTTCTTCTGATGACTCTTCCATGAAGATCATATTTGTACAAGTATCTCTTGACAGTAGAACAGTGAACCACAACTGTAGAGTTTGCAGGTTTTTCTGGAGGGATCCTGCAGACAAACGTCTGTCTGAGATTTTTCTTGGTCTTCCAGATTTTGCTTTAACTTCCACTGTTCCTGTTGACTGCCATTTCTTAATGATATTCCGTACAGAGGATATTGGCATCTGAAAACTCTTTGCTATCTTCTTATAGTCTTTTCCTGCTTTGTGAGCATCAACTATTTTCAGTTTCATTGTTCTGGACAACTGCTTGGAAGAACCCATGATGCTGATTGTCAGGTCTCAGCTTTTCCAAAGGGAGCGGTGGATACTATTAACTCTACAAACTTTTGCACACGCTTTTTAGTTTTCTGTTATTTTGAAAGGATAAATGATGGAAACAAACCCTGATTTGTTATGACATATTAAAAAATGTCTCATCTGTAAACTGATGCCTGTAGGAGATTTTTCAATCTTTCCTTGGATTCTTTATGAACAATAACATAACATTTTACCTGGGGTGCCCAAACTGTCAATCCCCACTGTATTCCATTAATATGAATTTGTTGTTTACAGTGATGTGAAAATTAAATATTATTTTAAAATTTCAGTTAATTATGGCACGTGAGATGCAATGGGAGTCTTCTTTTTTTTTTTTAGGACCAACATACAGCTCAGTATTTGCTTTGTACATTACGCTGCTTGCTGACTTCAGACTACGGTCACATATGCCACTATCCCACCAATGTCAGTTTTTCAGAACAGTGATAAAATGTAAATTCTGTGCAATTGGGTGTGCACTCCTGGGATATTTGCATCTGAAATGACAAGGGCAAACTTGTTTGAGCAATTTGAGTTTGTAGCCGCTTTTAATGTAAATAGTATAACTGCGAATGTAAATAGTATACGATTTTGTTTTGTGTGCTGCACATATTTTCTTGTGTGCTGAAAATGTGCAAACAGCACGTGATTGCGCAAGCGCGCAGGGACCATTTCTCTGGGCGACCGGACAGCTGCTAGCCATTGGCACTCGATACGGACACCCACCGTCCGGAGACATTTACACATCCTCCAATCAGAGCTGCTGCTGGTCGGCGATCCAGCAGGCACTGCCCTGTGTCCGCCCAGTTGTTAGCAAATTTCGCAAATACATCATCCCCGCCTGACTGACTGCCACCCGACTGCTGCCATCTGCATTCATGACCATGCCAATGACTTTCATAAAAATGGAGCGATGGCAGCTGATCCTAAAGATTCTGCCGATGCCTCCACATCACATGGTGGGTTGTATATGTGACCATAGCATTAGCTTTGCACACAAAAAACCAAATAATGTGTATGTTGGAATAGACTTTGATGGACTTCTGTTTTCTTTTGTAGGAAAATCTATTTAAAAATCGAATTTTGTTTTGTTACAGGGAAATGGGGATGCTGCTTTTAGGCCATAACTCTGTTCTACCCACATGTCCTGACAATTCATTCCAATCAGCGTGTTTTTGATCTCAGAGTAATTGATAGAACTGTAGTGCAAAACAAACTGTGATTCAAAAGGAAAGATTAAGGTTATAAAGTATTGTATTGTTTTTCTCTGTTTATGTTTTAAGTTGTTGAAGTCAAAGGATTTTAGGATTTTTTTTGCTTTCAAATTTAAGTTACCTTCAGAAGTTTGCCACAAATTGGGACAGTCTTCTAACAGTACGTGTGTGTGTTTCTCATAAATTCTTATTCATTTTCGAGGTTTAACAGGCGACTGTCATGTAAAAACGGATATAAAAACATTGTTCTCTTCAAAAAACAGTTTTGACTGTTTTATCAACTATTTTTTCCTCTTGGTTAACAGAATTTGTTTAAAGTGTCCTTTATAAAGGAGCTGTTTATTACCGCATTAATAATACTTTTTGTGTTTTTTAATAAACTCCTCGAGAAAAACACCAAACAAGGCTTTCTTGGCTGTGGAATATTAAGACATGAATGATCAATGATGAACTTCTGTTGTTTAAAGCTGGAGGTGTTTGTGCTTTTTTTTTCCAGCAAAGGATTTTGCTAGAACTCATGCATGTTGATGTAAAAATAAACACTTGATGTGAGGATATTTGCTTTAGACTCCTAAGCAAAAACATTAATAAGCTCCTCTGCATCTAACGACATGCTTGTATCCCGTTATATGCTGAAGCAGCCATTGATTATGCCAAGTGGCCACTTAGTAACTCAAACAATTACATAAACACACAATATACATGTATTCAGAAAAACACTAAGGCACTTTAAATTGCAAGTTAACAATTCATATGATTGTGTTGTCATAAAGTAATCTGAACTCTACATGATGCAGCACATGCTGATGCCTGAGACAGCCACAAAAAGAAACAGGCACGCAGAGTTATGAGTGGATTAATCAACAAAACTGGCTAAATCCTTTTTTTTGTTTGTTTTGTTTTTTTAGATGCTACATCATATTCTGCAAACACACACCTCCAAGCAGACAACCCGTTCATTCTGGGGTTTGTTTAGGGTCCTGAAAGACCGTTGCACCAATAAGAGGCCTCACATGGGAGACTGTTGTGCTTGAATAGCCTTGGATTCAGTGCAATAGCAAGATTCACTTCACATTTGGGCTTTAAGATCCCCTGATATGTGATCTTGTAGTTTATAAATGTTTGAAAAATGTGCTGACTGTCAGGAAAAAACAGACCTTTCAGGTTTTCCTTCATCTAACCAGAGTGACAGAACAGCCTCTGCCTGCGTGCCACATTCAGGCATGTCAGACCTTTAACGTCCACATGACTTGGCATTATTAAAGTAAACAGATTGCTTGGTTTGCAAAACAAGACAAATGATTTCCAACTGATTACAGATGCGGTCGTCAATGCATTTTCCTCTTGTGTTGATCGTTGGCAGTTATTGTTTATGGGCTCTGCGGCGCCACAAGCTAAATCTGTGGCTTTCTTCGTCTGAGCCCCAAAGACATGGCCTCAAAACTTTCTCCCCTTCTTCGTCCTCGTCCTCCTCTTCATTTTCCTCTGGTTCGTCTCCTTCCTCCTCTAAACTGCAGCTGTCCTCTGTTTTCTTGTGTTTGTGACTCAGCACCTGCTGGACTTTGTCTTTAACGACGACACAGGGACCGGACTGTTCTTGTTCATCATCTTCTTCATCCTCCTCTGCCCGATGCTCTTCCTCTTCATTCTCCTCCTCCTCAGCATCTTCATCCTCGTCGTCATCAACAACCATCGTAAGGCCTAACTTGCTGTGGCCAGCGAGCTGGAAGAAAGAAGAGGAATGTGGTGTGGGGGGACAGCTGGAGAGAGTTGCGTCGTACATGGAGAAGGGGAAGTGGATGTAGTGGCCTGCAGCTGCAGCTGCAGCATAGATGCAGCAGCAGGTCTGGGCACAGTTGGGGCGCAGATCCCCCTGTACCCCAGCAACTGTCCGGAAACGCTTGCGTAGTGGCGGCCCGGCCTGGGGGGCTAAGCAGATCCGAGAGGGCACCGCTCTATGAAGCAACTGGTGAGCGGGCCCGACGCCGGCGGGGAGGATGCAGGGCCCTGCAGTGAATGGGGGGCTGGGGGGGAAGCACAAGTCGCTGCTCTGGAGCAGAATCTCAGCGCGAAGACGCCGGAGAAGATTATTTACAAGGACGGAGCGACGCAGGAATAGCTCGGGGTCGTCGATGAATCGCATCTTCTCCAGGGAGAGGCGCAGCACATGAGCACGCTCCTCCAGAACCGGTGCAACCTAAGGGAAGGCAGGAGTTTAGACAATCTGCTTCAGTTAACTCAACAAGATGCAAAGAAACTTTGCATCAACACAAAGAAATGTGTTGTCATACTGTATCTGCGTTAGATAATCAGACCTTCCAGACAGTGACAAACCAGCTAGACTGGACTGTAACATGTTTGACCAAATGACAACACTGTTCCATGTGTCTGATCAAAGAGCGCCTTCACATTACACACATTATACTGTAAAGCACGGACATGGACAACTTTTACATTTGTGAATCCCAAATGGATGTGATGAGAGTGACACCAATCCAACAGCTTGTCCTATCTTTGAAGAAAAACTAAATCTAAAGCAAAAAAACATTTTGTTGTTTTATAAATACCATTACGAGAGGGGGGTATTGAAAGAGATAGAGGTCAAATAGACATCACAAAGAAGAGAGCAAAGAAAGAGAACTATAATATTTTTATGCTTTATGTTCAAAAGGTTTTCAATATTTAAATTTTTACAAGAGGTATATGCTTTTTACTAATGAAATAATATTTTATATACAGCGGTCTCTGGCTGGACACAGTTCACCTTTTGAACAGATTTTTTTTTCAGTGCAATTTTGGATTTTTTTTTTGTTTTTTTATACACTGCACGCTGTTCTGCGTCCTGATTAACTGGAGACTTTGTCAATTAATGCCCAGCTTGCGGTGTCTCCTGAACAGATATGTGCTGCTTTCCAAATCTACAAAAATCTTCAATCTGGATCTGATCTTTGTTCTCATTCTACAACAACGGACCAAATAAACAAGGGAACACTGTGTTATGTTGTATGTGAACAAAATATGTTTGATTATATGATAAATATTCTGAAAGTGTAGGTTTCAAAGTTACGAAAAGTTACATGGTGTACTTTTTGTGTATATAAAGATGGTAAGTTTGTTTGTTTGTTTTTTTATTTCTTGAATCGCACATTACTTTGATGTGACAGTTAAACTTTCATTACAGTATTTACATTAACATGTTTAGTATTATTTTTTTAAGAAAGTTGTTAAGGTTTTTGTGGAGGAGGAAAGACAGCATACAAAGAAAAATTATCTAAACAAACCTAAAAGGGTAAATAAACATATATTTTCATTTAGAGAGATAGAAAGAGAGATCTGACATATAAAAACAAGTAATACAACTTGTGGGTGAAATTGTCTGTTCCTAAACAAAAATCTCATGTTCCATCAGACCATAGTTTGGACAGCATTGATAAATGTATGATTGTGCATTGAAAAAACTCACAGTGTGGCAATAGGACCTGAAGCTGAAAGGTGACTCATCTTCATCCACAAACTTCCTCTTGAAATATGCGATCCTTGAAACGGAGACGTGATCAGGAGCTCGTCTAAAATGGGGTTCTGCAGAGTAAATAAAGTCATTCATGAAACTGGGTTGTGACTTCATTTTCAGTCCTTTTTTATGTTATTAGTGACACACATATGTGAACAGAATCACAAGATGATCACATGAAAGGTGAGACAAGATTCATGCAATTTGATATGAAGAAACCCAATAATACACCTGAAAGCTGCTCAGTAAATATTGAGAAGGTACAATTACATAACAGGTTATAAGGGGTAAAAATCGACTCAATCTGTATTACTCAAAGCATCAAACAGATACATTTAAACTCCAACCACAAATATTTTTCATTTGGCTTTAAAAAAGGACTGATACAAAAGCAAAGAATTACAGTGAGATCTGATTTCAGCAGCTCTGACTTTCTAAACACTAAACTTACATTCTGGTTTATGGAAACAGTTCTGGTGCTTGTCAAAAACATTTTCAGAAAAACGATTTCTGCCCAGCAAGTTTGAGCCATCTGTCAGGCCTCTAGAGTGCTACCAAGTTGGTCTCACATACGACCTGATTTCTCAGTGGTGGGACCAATAAAATCCTAAGGTCGAACCAAAGGAGAATGCACTTTGATGGCCTGCAAAAAAGAGGTTTATCATTTAACTAATGCTCTTTTTACTTTATTTTAATGCATCTGCAAAATTAACAACAGTTTGTTTTAATGTGAATTTTAGTGCACAGAGCGAGCGAAGAACAAAAGAAAAACAGAAAGATCCAACTTTAACAAAAGCATGATGAATCATTGTGGGGCTGATGACTAAATAAAAATCAATTTCATTGCTAATACTTTGGTAATCTATCTGGAATCATTGGAGCTCGGGGGGAGGGGGGCTATTATAACCTCTGGTGTTTACATTTATAAGATAATATCTTGACCATATTTACTGTGTTTTCAAGCAACCAAATGAAAAGTATATGTGAACGCACGCAAATGCATATTTCGGGCTTTCGTGTTCAAAACGGTTGCGTTCATGAATAGCTAAACAAGTTTTTAACAACTATTTTCAGGTTCTAAGTACAAAATACCCATCCGTTGAACAAAAGTTAAACCAGGTAGAACTTTGACCATCAGTGACTCAGTGACATCTAGATTGTGTCCCTTTTCATTATTGGAAGTGCCAACCATTTCAAAATTGATTATGGAGGAGAAATTAATAACTGTTCTCAGAATGATATGATACCAAATCTTTCATATTTACACAGTCACAATCCCCTTTGTGAACATAGCATAAGAAGATGATGACGGACAATGATGTGTGTGTGATCGTTTCTATTGTTTTAAGTTCAAATGGTGAAAAAGTTGAATGCGTAGTAAAACACAGTTCATGCTGCAATAAATAAACAGCTCTTTTGTCCCTTCTTTCTTTCAGAAGCAGCAAATAAACGGTAGATACTTGTGTAGCGCTTTTCTACCTTCCTTAAAGGCCCAAAGTGATTTACAGTCACAGTCCCATTCACCCATTCACACGCTGATGGCGCTGCTGAACACTGGTGCCAACCAGAGGTAATGTGGGGTTCAATGTCTTGCACAAGGACACTTCGACACATGGGCGGGCAAAGCGGGAATCTAACCTGCAATCTTCCAATCACAGGCCAACCGCCCTACCGCTGTAGCCCACATTAACAATAGAACAAACAATTGACTCTGTAAACCTGCAATGGGGCTGAAAATCAGGGTCCTAAGATTTAAGAAAAAACAGGAAAGTTGGTGTGATTGATTGTGAGTGTACCTTGTGTAAACTGTTCCTCTGAGCTGCACGGTGTGGCACGACTTGACAGGCAGGCCTTAGTGAAGCGCTCCGACTCCCAAATGGGGGGGAATGTGGAGGGCGGAGGGTTTCCCTCTGCATCCAAGAAAGGATTCATGGACAAGACAAGGGTCATCTCTCTCTCCAATCAAGATCTGAGAAGAAGCAAAGTGAAACTTAAATCAGTCAATGGATAATCCTCTGGACTGTGCACTTGTTATGGATAATTGTTCATGAAAATTACAGTTTTCCCAATTTCTTATGTTTCAATTTCTGAAACATAAGACTAATTGAACCAATCACAATCACTCAAAATATAAGATAAATGTACAGAATGCTCAGAATGCTTGACTCTTTAGTCAAAATTCACTCTGAGGTCTCAATGAAGACTCTGCTGCCAAAACTAAAAAACTCACAGCAACCACACCACACTACACTACCAAACACTTGACACTGGTACCCCCTTCTCCCATAAATATAGAGTATAAATAGAGTAAGTATTCAGGATGTATTTTTAATTTTTACTGTAAACCAAGGTCCACATTAATTGCACTTCATCTTATTTCTCTGCGCGTCAAACTTCATGCACATCACGGACAATGTTCTCCCCAGCAAGACAACAGAAAAAAATGATCTTGTGTGCCTGATCCAGTCTTGACAAGACACAATTGCAATCTTATCACAAGCCATGTCTGTGGCCTGCAACAGGCTTTGTCAAGTGTATGGTTGTCTCTCGTAAACCTTCCCAATGCCAAGCAGAAAAAAAGTCTTCAATTGGGTTAAGAAATGGAGATCAAGGTGGAAGAAAACTAATACAAATTGGGGATTAGTGACGAACTACAGTCAGATGAGCAAACTTTTGTGAAAACCGACCCAGACAATAACAAAACCTTCTCTGTCATTTTCTTTTTTAAATGTCCATATGAATTAGGTCAATTAATAACTTGAACCTGCTGAGTTGAGGGTTGACCTTTTGACCCGCTTCCCTCATGGTCATTCCATAAACCAACATATGATCAATAACTCTGGCCTAGATCTCATCAGAAACCTTGCTCTTTATCTGGGTCCAGGTCTTGGTGGACCGGGTCTTGCACTGTTATCCATCTTTGAAAAGCCACTCACTTGTTCCTGAACTGCCCTTAAGTTCACTGCAGTTGATCTGTAATGAGTGTCTTCAGTTTTGATCAGTTGTGTCTTGACAGTGATCACAGTGTTGGAACAGTTTTGAGTTTTGCATCTTTGTGATAACGCTTTGTATCTTGTGTGTTGTGAATGCCAACTGTATTTTAAAAATGAGAATGTGTCATGTGTTCTGCAAAGAGTAGTTTAGAGTTTTGCAAAGTGTGTGTTAATTGCAAACTGTTATTTAGGTTTAGACCAAAGACTGATGTTTTTGAGGAAAGGGTTAAATCAACTGATCGACTGGTTTGGAGAATAGCACTTAGTGTTTTGGCAGTTATGAAAACCTGTAATACACATCGCTACATGTCCATTAACCTCAAAAGAGTACACTTTCCTCATAAAGGAGTCAATTTTAACAAGCTTTCTATCTGGGTCTGGCAAGCAGACAACTTTTGAGAAAGGAGGAGGTTTTTGTTTGAGCTGCGTGACAAATGTGTATGTGTACCAACGCACACAGCAAACTGTCAGATGGCTGCTCTGTTGTGAGGCTCACAGATGGAGACATGACACCCACTCTCACCACCAATTCCCTATTAATTTGCTGTTAGTAGAAGCAGCGAGATGTTTGACACCAATTTGTTCAACTAAATGAATCTGACTCATCCTATTGAACCAGGACGCTTAAGTCAACAACATGATCATCTCAGAAACCAGTAGGTCCAACTCTCTGGGCAAACAACTCGACAAATATCTTTCCGGATGGCGTAATGCTGTTTGCTGTTAATTAACAGAGTTTGATCAATTCTTATACAACAAAAACAAAAAATGTGATGCTAAAGTATTTACTGTTTTAAAAGAAAAGGATGCAAACAGCAAGACACACTAGTGCAACACATTGCTTGGCAGAGAGCAGCACTAATCTGCCAACTGAGCCTTTTCAATCTGAAAACAGAGCCCTACTGTGCAGCCACCGAGAGGCCCAAGAGCCTCAGTCTGTCTGAGGTTCTGTGGATCCACAGAGGAAAAAAAGGGAAAAACTCTGTGTCCTTTTGATCACAGTGAATGGCTGTCATCTGGTCCTCTGCTAATTTCTCCCCTTCATGCAGAATGCAAAGCCAGCTGTGAGAAAATCCTCAGCCAGACCTTCTTGTCAACACCTTTCCTTCTCAAAGCTTTTGCTTCCCCTCCTCCACCTGACAGCGCAAACACGTATCATCATCCGCAAGCCATTTTAGCAGCCCCAACCGAGGAGACATCTCAGCCTCACCCCTGTTGGGTACCTGATTACAATGTCTTTTTCAATAAGCTCCTGGCTTTGCTTGGCTGAACAGTTCTTGTCTGTAGTATTTGTCTGTAGTGCTTTTCTAGTGCTTGCCTTCAACTGACTAACCAGCCACAGGAACCTCACACCAGACCATCCTCACTGCTTCATCCTCCCAGATCCAGAAACGACTGGATTACACAGCATTGCATTTTCTATCACTATAACAGGGTTTAGGATCAAAGCCTGACGACAACTTAAAACTACGTTTCTAACACAATACAACTCCATTTATAGTCAGAATTTTCTTAAAACCATACTTTAAACAGACTAACCTCATTCACTTTTGCAAGTGACTCAGAGATAAATGTCTGGGTAGTGAACAGTGCACATTCAAACGTGATCCACACGTTAAATTTGCTTCAACTCTTTGTTTTAATATGCACCCAAGTCGCTGCCAGACACTTGTTTAAAAGTGTTTCAGGGTTAAATAAACCTGCTGCTCCCGCCGCATTCAGGGGGAGCTACCATAAAAGGTTTTTCTCGCCTTCATGACAGATGATACGAATAATGACAGAGAATGAGGTTTGAAAAACTCTACAAAAGCATGAATGAGCAGTGCACCTCTGTCTGTGTTGATGAGACCATTCAGAGACAGGAGTAGCAAGACAGACACTAATGCGTCTGTTCCCAGTGAGTTGTGGGCATATAGCAGCCAGGAGGTTAACCATAAAAGAATTTCAAGTTGTAAATTCTGACATCCTCTGCTTCTTCTCTTACTTTTTCTTTATAAGATACAATGCACCAAGATGTACTTTGTTCAAATGAGCATCTAGAGTATTTTTTTATAAATAGGAATATCCTGCATTCAAAGATGTCATCAACATTTTGTTTTCATAAATAGGCCACAATGAACAAATGTTTTAATGTGATATATATTTGTAAGTGTGTATATATTTGTCCTGGGTTTTTTTCTTTTTAACTGATCTGAAAAATGAACCAAACTGTGACACCAAAACCGTGACACAATCCAAACCATGAGTTTTGTAATCTGTCTCACCCCTAGATCATTGGACTAGAAATCGAGTCATGGATTAATCATAACATCCATACTCATTTACCCCCCAATCTGGAACTACAATGAAGCTCTTCTTGAAACTGTTGTCCTGTGTCCTGTGTCCACTATGGCAGATGTTAACCTTCAGAAACTTCTCCTCTGATTCAGTTACGACTTTGGCTCTTCCTGTCAAGAGTTTCCAGAGTTTCTTTAGAAGTTGAAATAACATAAACTCACTGACACATTGACTTTCTGTGCATTTTCTTTGAAATAAAGATCTAGATTTTTCAGGGTTATGATGGTCTGTTTCTCCTCTATTGCTGCGTTTAATTCAGCCATTTTTTAAATACACGGCTTTCAGCAATAAAGCATTGTTCAACTGAAGCTCACTGGTACCACAGTGCGTTCTGGCACACAGACAGAGGTTGTATGCAATCAAGAAAAGTTGGAACACCTGTAGGAATGCTGTTTTTCATATAAACAGGGATTTTTTTGACAATCTAAAAATGTTCCCATTTGTCTGCGTATATTAGCTAGAATGGGAACACCAGCATTTCTACAAAGTGCAATTGTGAATGTCATAAATGAATAATTCAAGACAAATTTCAAGATTGAAAAGAAAAAATACATAAAAATGTTCTTCTCTGTAAGGCAACTTTTTTATGAATTAGTTAAAATGAGAACTGTATTGGTGCTACACACTTGAGTTTATTTGCCACAATGTGGAAAACATTTTTGATGTAGATGCTGATCAAACCATACATGTGCGAGCACGGTTCCAGTTCTAAAGGCTCCTCACAGAGGAGCACGTGCTAAGGCCGACCATGCCTCTGTTCATGAGCACTGCTGCCAGTGTTAATTAGCAGCTCCAGCCTTCTCATCTCCCCTCTTTATGTCGCTTTTTCACCCCCAGCTGTTTTCCTCTCCACCCCCCCTCCCATCGCCGCCACTGTTGTTGCGTTTGCAGGGGCACAAAGAAACAAACACGCCGTCACTCTACCCCATCTCTGTAAGGATCTCCATGTTGACATTCCTCTCTTTCCCCAAGTTTCTATCTTCCTCTCCCTCCCTCTTTTTCTTGCTGACATCCTTTCAACAGCGGTCACAGTTGACAGCTCTCTGAACCGGGGGGGAGGAAGAAAAAACAAAACAACAATGAGAGCACTGACAGA
Source organism: Oryzias celebensis (assembly GCA_014656515.1). Taxonomy (NCBI): domain Eukaryota; kingdom Metazoa; phylum Chordata; class Actinopteri; order Beloniformes; family Adrianichthyidae; genus Oryzias; species Oryzias celebensis. Next base: position 35,931,512 of record BNCR01000005.1, read on the forward strand.
GCATCTCCCCTGCATGTTCAACAACACTTCTTGGTCTTCAAAGATGGGAAGGGGGGCAGCGTGCACAAAGTGGATGAATGTGTGTGAAAGAAAAGAAATTAGACGGCTGAGAAATGAAATCAAGGGACTAGACAACAAGAGCAAAATCTCCTTGGCTGTGTGGGGCTGATCCTCCTCCTCCACCTCCTTTTTGTGTTTTTCTGTCTGTCTTCTAAGACTGAGAGCTGAGAGCTTGTGCAGTGATGTGTGTGATTCTTTCTAACATTTATTTAGGTGATGGGGGGGTGTAAAAATGTAGGTGTGTGTGTGCTTCACCTCTGCTCACCTGCAGGCTTCATTTTTTTCTTGCAGCTTCCCTAACTGCCTGAATCTCTATCCCACCTTCTTTTACATGACACCCTTTGATGATGAGAAATTAATTGTCATACCAGAGCACAGAACAAACTGCAAGAGGGACAAAGGGAGTGATGGGGAAGAAGGGAGAATAGAAGGGGGAAGCAGGGAGGGATAGATAGACGGAGTGAGTCAGTGAGTGAAAGATAAGTGCCTTAGGAGCCTTGTCATGAGTGGAGACAGATCGCCTGCAGGGCTGATTTCTGCTGCTGTGATTGACTCACTCCCTGTAGTGTTGGTATAGACAGGCAAACACATTTTCAGATATGCAAAACTTGTTTTGTGATAAAAGATTTTGCATGGAAAGTCAGCTGAGACCTTCATGGCGAACGGGTGTGAAAACAATCGCATAAATATTAATGAATGCTCCACAAACAGCGCTAATTTTACCAGGTGGTGCAAATATTTGTGCAAAAGGTTTATAGGGCTCAGATGATAGGCGCTTCCCTTTATTGGACTGTTTTCTGTGTGTGTGAGGATTGCTGTGAACACATTCAAGTCAGTCATCTGAATAAAAGCCGCAGAGAAGCTTTTATTGCACTTCACCTGCCCGCCCGTACGGTGTTATCAGTGTGAAGGTCACAGCACAGCAAACACACACAGAGGTAGGAAGGCAAACTTTCTTGATAAGAAGTGAATCTTTAGGTTAAAACAGACCCACCCTGTTGCTATACACAGAAAATATAAACATTTGCAGATCAGTATCAGTCAGAAAATCAGTGGGTCAGAAAAATTGGGCTGTTTGCATTTTTTTGCATTTTCATTTGCTTCTACTTCAGCAAAAGATTTAATTAAGCTGTAGTCACAACTGCCCTTAAGAGTGTGTAAGGGCTGTCTGAGCGGGGAAAATAGGGAAATCTGTCCCGGGCACACAAGTGTCCGGATGTCAAGGTTGTAAACCGCTCAGTCTGTACAGCAAAAATAATGTTTATGCACATTTTTTTCCACAGGCATGCTGTGAGCGACAGGTCGTGGTGAACACTGATATAACACGCAAGGGCAAGTGAGGGTAAATAAAGTAGTAGACAGAATCTTTCTTTTATGTCTTACGTTTACCTGAAGCTAACATATCAAATGCGGTACAGTATCCAAAAAATAACATCTGATTATCTTTTCCTTTATTGCTTTTTTTCCTCTCTCTCTCTTTTACATAAAGACAAGCTACACCCTACAGTTTATATAAGGTGACAGTTATTGGATCACTTTGACACATCAGAGCTGTGTTACTTCTGGGCCACCTCACAATAATGCCAGCAATTATTGGATGCTGAGAAAGATTTTTTCACGTCTGCTTGTGCTACATCCTCCAGTAGCCTGAATATCTAAGACCGCACAGACTGTAAGCATTAGCATTTTTTTATTTTACCTGTTCAGAGTATAACAGATGGACCTTGTTTATTCAAACAAGTATTAGTACAGTAAAAGTTTTAAGTCCTAAATCCTAACTACAATCAACTGGACAACAAAATCCAATAAGTAACATCGTTTCAACCTGCAGTCATGCTATAGAGCTCACAAACTGTTCTACCTGATATGGTGACGTTATAAAGCAGTGGTTCAGCCAGAATTTTCTTTATTTGAATGAGAAAAAAAACATAGAGCATTTTTTATGACAATCTACTCTTAGATATTTAGAAGTTAACTTTGACAATTTGGCAACTAGACTGAAAAGGTTTTTAGAATGAGCTTTTATCACTTGTGCCTTTTAGCTAAAGCTAAACTTTCCCTGAGCTGTAATGATCTTGAAACTGTGATCAATGCCTTGATTACTTCTCAGATTGATTATTGTAATGGGTTTGTACTTTGGTATTACTCAGCATTCACTTGAGTGCCTGCAGTTAGTCCAGAATGCAACAGCACGGCTGTAAACCGGCTCATCCAGATAAGTGCACATCACTCGAGTCATCAACTCACTTCACCTGCTCGTTGTCACTTTTAGAGTTCAATTTAAACTTTTACTGTTTGTTTGGAAATCTCGTAATGGTCTTGCTCCGGTTTACTTAACTGGTTGGCTGTTTTAAGGTCTGCCAAGAAGTATTTACTTGATGTGCCCAAGTTATGACAAAAACACTGCAGTGACCGTGCTTTTTCCATTGTTGGTCACTATTTAGAGAATAATATTCCTGCGGTGCTGCATGATTTTGGACCTAAAACAACAGCCAACGACTCACGTTTATATATTGGCTTTTAATTCTCAGTAGTTGGTGGTCTCTTATTTTTTTTTAAAACTTTATTTAACCCGTTAAAGCCGAACATATCATATTTGAAAAATGAGTCTGTCAGCCCTCCGCAAGAGCAACGGAAAGGAAATACAAATTTCTTTTATTTTCCTTTGTCTTAGAATATTTTTGTTAGTTCAAAAAAAAAAAAAGATATATTTGAGCTGTGTGACCTGATGTATCAGATATGATACAAAATTGAATTTATATGTAAAAAATATATATTATTATTATTATTATTATTATTATTGGTTTGTTTGTTCAGAGGGACCTATAAAGACTCCAAATCCAAAGAATTGGAATTTGTTGTCAATTATTTTATGGTTCAGGCTTTACAGGGTTAATTTTGGATCTTTCTTTCATCTATTTTACTGCCCTTTGTAATATTATGCTGTTATTTTTACTTTTTTTTTTAAAATGCCCAATTTTTAACTGTCTTTTTAAAATCTTTCTCCTTAATGTTTGCTGCCCTCATAGTGTTATAAAGGGCTACAATCAATATACATGTATTATTTCATTCATACAGAAGGTAACAACAGTTACCAAATTAGCAAAGAATAAACTTAAGCTCATAAAATGACCATCCTGCCTCTTGTGATCACTGTCACTATTTGTGAATAAAACGTCACTAAACATTCAAGCCATGAAACCATTTTAAAGAACTTATGCAATAACGAGCTCTGAAGAATCAGACCATGTCATCAACAGTTAATGCTCTATGAGTCTGATAACTTACTTAGGGGTAAAATGGCCAAGAGAAGAAGGAGATTCATCTCTGATGTCTTGAACTTTTTAATCTTCACAGTTCCACTGCAGTAATCCATTTTACAGACAATTACACAGCTGATGTCAGCTGATACTCCGGCTGACTGATTAATCCGGTTTCATAACTTGATGTATGCTTTTCCTGTGCAAAATCCCTCAAGGTTACAACATCCACCCCAGCACTTTCCTATTGTGAGAATCAGAAAAAAGGCAAGAAAGAGGACAACGCTGTAAAAGCAGCGCCTGCTGAGGTTATATATATATACTTGTGGTACAGAGAAGCACACACAATGTCATTTTTCTACTTAACTAAACCACCGCTGGATTACATTAAACTGAAAAGAAAAAAAAATGCAAAAGAAGCTCTAGAGGAAATCCTCATTAACAAAAAAAATAATCGTTCTTGATCATTAAAAAGGGGAATCTTTGCATGTGTCTAAAAATTCATTCATTCATTTTCTGAAACCGCTTAATCCCTTTTGGGGTCACGGGGCTGCCGGAGCCTAACCCGGCTACTCATGGGCGAAGGCAGGGGACACCCCTGGACTGATCGCCAGTCTGTCGCAGGGTGTCTAAAAATTATTTTTTGGAAAAGTGCAGTTTAGTAGAATCTACACAAATTATTCTGAAAACAAATAAAGAACAAGCTATGGAAATTGTGATAAAATAAAAACTGTATTTTATTTAAAATTTTAAAAACAGTGTTGTCTCATTGTATCACAGTTCCCCTTTTGGAATCTCACTTTTTCGCAGATTACTTACGTTTTAGTTTTGCATGCTTTCTTTTTTTTTTTTTTTTTTTTTTTTTTTTTTTTTTTTTTACAGCACACTTTGTTCTGATTGGTTGTTTACCTTGTCAATCAATCTATGGCATCTAATCAGATGGCATAGATCGCAAAACACTTCACATGGCAAACCTCTATTCCATGTCCCTGACCAGAATGCTCAGTTTATTAAATCTACTCAAATTTCAAATCGCAATTGGATCTTCATTTTAAATCCCGGACTTATTATTCTACAAAGGATTGAACTTTGAGAACTTAAACAAGAGAGAGAAGAGTGAAAATGTTAGTTTGTCTGAGAAAAGTGCCTAAAGTGTGCTGTGAGAGGCCTTACAAAAGTCTTTTATCCTATTTCACTGATTTTACCTATCGTGAGGTATTTTTAACATAACTCCAATAAGCAAAGGTAACACTACAGTAGCTTGGTTTTTGTTTCATCCTATAAACTTACAAAGGTTTACAAAAAAATAAGACAACTGATCATTATTGGAAAAATACTTGAAATCATTTGTGTTGTTGACTGATAATGCTGAAAACCATTTTCCCTCTTCTGCATGCGTGTACCAGTTTGAGTTTGTAGCATCTCAAGTTTTTAGGACAAAAGTGGTTTTGTCTGTTATCACAGGAAGCCTTAATGTCAAGGTGGGTAACCAGAACCACCTACAAATACGGCAGTAATGTGAATGGGACTGTTTTTGTGTGTGTGCATCTTCTGTGGCTTTGTGGGAAACTCCACCCACAGTCCCTAGCAGTACAAACAGCAAAAACGATTCAAAGTAAAGCTGGTTTGTTAGAGAAGACTCCATTTTGTGATTTAGAGGGAGTGTGCAGCATGCTTCTAATAAACTGTGCTCTCTCAAAGTATTTTTGTTTTCACTCCCTCAAAAATGCTAATTGATCCAATGTGTGTTTCACATCTGTCCACTGTATCTGTGTCTTTACTCTGAGGTTTTATTTTCTCATGTTTTTCCTTCATCTTTGAAGAACAGATAGCAATAAAAAAAAAAAAGAAAGACGTCTCTGGTTTTCACATTAAAACAGTTTCAGGACAGTCAAGAAGCTTCTCAGCATAAACACCATGGCTTTAAGGCTTAGATTGAGCAAAAAAAAACAGGGAACTAAAAACTCATCTGAAGTCGGGAGGGGGTCAGTAAAATTTGGCCGTACCATATTTTATCTACACAGATGACATAAACAGCCAGTAAAACCAGAAAACCCAGTTGACAAGTTGCAATAAAGAACAATGATGTTTGTGATTCTCCACTCTCAGAGATAAAAACGTTTTTTTATAGTATTTGTCATATGACTGTGTGCTGACACACACAGGGCTGCATGCATTTCCTGCTATAAGCTGAACCTGTGAAAATGTGTGTTTATGAGCAAATTCTCCATGTGACTCTGCAGTAAAGTTAGCAGCTGTCCAGAAATCAGACACCTGTCTAAGAATGAAAACAATCAGATGAAAAAGACCTGATTTTAAAGTAAGCCTAATAAACTTCTTAAGAAACAAACAAACATACCAAAAAATAAAAACCTGAAAAAATAAAAAAGGCAAAAGTAAAAAAAAAAACTCACTCGAAAATAAACAATAAAAATAAAGAGTAAGTCAATTCTGAACAAAATGATTAGATTGATTGAACAGATATTAAACGTGACTAATGAAATGAAACAAGTCTAAGCATAAAAGATGATACTTATAACTGTAGATTTTGTTGTATAACTTTTAAACTGGGGCGGCTGGGGTGTACTGGTAATGCTGTTGACCTCTGATTGGAAAATCGCAGCTTCGGTTACTGGTGGTTTAAAAATTAGCGGCATGTATGACAGCATCAGTGCCATCAGTGTGTGACAGTATGTGTGCATGAGTGAATGAGAATGTGACTCTAATGGTACGTTCACACCGAGGACTAACACGCATTCATCAATGTCCATTCTTGAAGGCCTATTTAGCCCGTCGTTCTCACTAAGGCTGTCACTTTTGATTATTTCAGTGGCTGATTAGTCAACGATTATTTATTAGATTATTCAATTAGTCAGCAATTATTGTTTACTTTAGGTGATGTACAATTTTTTTTTACAAAAGTGGTAGTGCTGCTACTAAGTTCATGGAGGTTAGTATCATGTATGGTACTGCTAACGCAGAGCATATGATGTTTTCACAGAAATAGAACATTTTCATGTATAGTTAATGATTTTCAATTTCACCTTATAAAAGATCAAAAGTTTAAGGTCCCAGGTAAGCTATTTGATTGCATAAAAAAAGCATTAATTGGCTCACAACGTATAGGGTTCCTGATCCCTGCTCTGCACTAAATCATTGTCTAAACTTCCCATAGAAATTGCAAATAAAAAAATAGTTTAGGAACATGGATTTTACTTTGTTGCAATTTTTGAACTGTTAAATATTCTACAAAAATGTTTCCTCCATTTTAAGCTTCCAGTTTTGACCTTTCCAAACACCGTGATATAACAGATAATAGAAAATTATGCCCCCCCCCCCTTGAATTACTGCCCCGGGCAGCCACCTGTACTCCCCGTGCCTAAAACCGCTACTGAAACAATGTGCAAAGAGGTGTTCAATGGATACTTTTAGCATAAATGGGTGTTCACTGGTCAGAACACATACACGCATGCGCACACACACATACAACCAGATTGGCACCACATATACACAATCGGGCTATTATTTAGGGTGCTACATTCCTCCCCTGCTTTCGATAGTGGTTTTCCATTTAGTCGTCTCCCAAAACGCTTGGCTCAATCAGCAGTGGAAGGTAATATCTAACACTAATGTGCTTTGACCTTGGAGTTCAAAGTTACTGTCTTTGCAGACCCTAATTCTTAAAACTTTTACACCTTTTTCTAAATTGATGCAATTCCAGTGGATTCTGAAAGCTGAGAAAACAGCTTTGCGCCAATTTGCAACACTTTACAGTGGTAAACTTAGTAGTTTTTCAATAGTTGGAGAAAGTTGCTTTTCTCAGCTGTCAGAATCTGTTGGAACTACGCTAATTGATTAAATGCTCAAAGAATTACAGTAATTCAAAGAGGGTGTGTAATTTTAATTTTTTTTTTTTTTTAAATGTGTTTAATATTTTTTACATTTTTGAATTAAAGGCTTAAACGGTTGTAACTGTGCAACTGTAGTCATAGTACCTTCAAGTTGCCTCTAGATAGTCTTGTAACCTTTATCTTTAGCATGCTAGTCTGTGATTTTCTTTCTGATGTCTTCAGGGCAGCTCTCCTCCTCTCTTCATGGTTTTTGCCTTTCCTTCTGCTCTGTGGTCAGTGTGTTATTCATCATAACACCAAACAGCTCAGTGACTGCTGTCACTCTCTAAACTGGCTGACTGACTGATGACAAGATTAATAACACCTGTGATTATTAATGGAAGACACAACAACAGGTTCCTGTGGTCACACTAACTCCTTGTGATCTGGTGGAAACATCCCTGGTATCCAGCCATGTCTCAGTTGTTTGGTTTTTAGATGATTCTGATGAAGAAAGGTCACATTTTTTCTAAAGTAGAGGCGTCTAAAGTAACGAGCACCTGTTAGACCCGGCGGCTATTGGAGACGAGTGTTGATTAGAGATGGGCCACAATTAGAAGATATAAATAAGGTAAATGAACAAACATGGCTCTGAAAGAGTCACCTGTAATTGAGTAACCAGGAGTTTTAACATGAAGCTTTCTCACTGCTTCGTCATCTCATCCCATGATAGTGGGGGGTGTCTGGAAAAAAGGGGCCTAGTGGTATCTATAATTTCATGGACCACTCCAGTGGATACCCCTTATGTAAACCCTATACTGATTTATAGTTGTTCTAGTCCATTGACACACATCACACAGAAACAAATGCTGAACAGTTTGTCATTTGTAGCAACTGCATGAATGAATGAAAAAAAAAAGACAAATGAACGTCAGCATCAACTCACACCATTCATTTAAGAAACTTAACACTTTAACACAGTGGGGATCGAAAGTTTGAGCACCCCAGGTAAGATTTTATGTTCTTGTGCATAAAGAACCCAAAGAAAGATTGAAAAATCTCCTGAAGGGATCAGTTTACAGATCAGTTTTCCTTTAAATATATCAAAAACTAGGCTTTACTTCCAACATTTACCCTTTCAAATAACAGAAAACAAAATAATGGTGTGTGTAAAAGTTTGGGACCCTGCAAAATTTATAGTATGCACCGCCCCCTTTTGGAAAAGCTGTCATGTATTGTTCACAGTCATCGTTTGCAAAGACCAGGTAATTTAAATCTCAAAGATTTTAAATAATCTAAGTCATGTGACCCTGCCCCAACCATCTTTCTCCAGGCTTCCACAGCGTGCATCAAATTCTGAATCACAATTCTGCTTATAACATGGTCACTTACAAAATAAATAAATATTCAGTTAATCTATATTCAGTTAATTTTTTCTTGTTATTTTTTAGGTTTAGATTGCTTTTTCACAAAAAGTGGACTATATAGGGTTCTTGAATTGCCTTTGGAGAACTTTATTAAACCAGAGAAAGATTCAGCTTTGGTCTTGGAGATGGCATCTTTGTAATGGAGGATATTGCTACAATAGATGTCTTTGTGAACAGTGAGAGCAGTTTTTCTGAAGAGTATTTCTAGTTGTCGTCCTTTTGCTTTGGGTAGTTGGAGGTTGGGAGCAAACCAGGAGGCATAAACATTGAATGAGATGGACCTGGATTAAAGTGGGGCAAAAATATCTAGAATACAGAGGTTACAATTCTAGTGGGAGACTAGTTGATCGGGAGTGGAGAGACTAAGAGTGCTGGGCGGGCTATTGATGAGTGAGGATAAATTGTCCAGGTTGATGTCCTTAGTTTCATGGAAAGTTATGGTGTGTGGAAGATTGGATCTGGAAAATGGGAGGTTGACATGAAAAGATAGCAGCATATGATCAGAAATGCGGATGTTTAGAAGACCGAAGTTTGCGATGGTGCTGGAGAGCTTGGCAGTCAAAGTGTTTTTAGCTGCCTGAGGTACACAGGATGTTGTGATCAGCGTGACAACAAGATTTTCTCAGCGGACGGAGGACCAAAATGACTTAGCTTAGCAAAATCAGCGGCAGAGTAATGGAGCAAAGCTGTCAGTGGATGCTCGACAAAAGACAGGATGATCTAGGCGAGTAGAATCCAAACACAGTTGATCCATATTGTTGAAGCTGTGGGAGCAGGTAGGCTAGCTCACACACAACACGTATGCTAAATTAAGCTTAAACGTAAACTGAACAGGTGATAAACCACAGCTAGTTGCAAAAAGGTGATAATCATGGAAATAATAAACAATGGCAGCAAAAATCGTAGTCCACAGATGCACTGGGACTTAATAACACCCAATCATTTTGTACCTTTCAAAATCACTTCGTCACCACCAGAATTAATCCATAAATAAGATGCAACTTATTATAAAAAGTACAGTTGTTTTTTTAAAAAATGTATGCTTTTAAAGGGTAATACACTGGTAAATCAACTTTTTTTTGGCTGTTCACCTGTAAAAATGGTGCTTTAAAAGTGCTCACTGTTGGTCCTTGCAAAATTTTTAACAATTTAAAATAAACTTGTTGAATTCCTAAAAATAATGTCTAAAACCACCTGTGTGTTGCCACTTAGAGGTTGAAAAGAGGTAGTAAAGTTGAATTTTGTGATTGATCAACTGGTGCAAGTCTCACGTCATTTCAAAAGTTGCACGTCATCACGCTCTGCAGCTCCAGTTTCTCATCCTGCCTGCCTTAGTCCCGCCCTCCTTTTTTTTTTTTTTGCATTTTTCTGAATCTGAAGTTGAGTCAGCCTACAACTGTCCTGTTGTGTTCCATGTCCATATGTTTTATACCATTAAATTATTTGTTTCCTTCGCTTTTACAGGAGGAACTGATGCCTTTTTTTCTGATTAGAAACAAAGAAAGATGATAAATTATTTTTGAAGTTCATGTTTTATCTGATGGTCACTAAGCATAAAATGTGTATACGGTCAAAATATTATTTAAAAAAAGTCAATATTTAATCACACTTAAACAAATCCATCAAATATTGCAAACTGCAATTTTTTCATCATAAAAGCTCAGTAATAGTTAATATCAGAAGAACGATCTCCTGCTCACCATCTCACATCAACTGAGAGCGCTAAGTAAACACAGCCCACCTCTTCTCAATATGGAGAGGCTTCACAGCATCAGCGATGCCTGCTGGGGAGGGGGTGGAGAGTGTGCGAGTGCTGGCTTCAGAGGGCAACGCATACACCAAGAGAGAACAGATCAAGAATAGATAATGGGTTTTATGACATCAGGCTCTCCTTCAGAGCAGTAGCAACGAGGCGGCGTGTGCCATGCATCAAAACTGAGCGGCTCAAATGGAAAGCAATTAACCCCCCACCAGAAAAAAAGTGGACCACAGTCACACAGCAAAGCAACGTCCTGAATGAATCAAGAAGACAAGCTGCTTTGTGGAGGCATTTCCAAGCAGTAAATCGATAGTAAAAGGATACGTAGTGGAGAGAGCTTCGTAAAATGATTTAATATGAATGGGAAAAATAACATTTCACAGCGCTTTACGGAATAATCTAATATCGGCATCCTTGTATGGTAACAGCTTCATTTCAAGCTCAGAAATCTTGTTTGTTGTTTGTTTGCTTTTGTGTGTGTTGCCTCTCTGACTGTGTATGTGCCAGCTTGCAGCCTGTCAGGAGCCATCAGAGTGGCGTCTTGGCCACGGTGGCGTGACTAAGCTGGGCTCGGAGCCCGTAGGGGGTTCGCGCGGCGCTCCTCTTGCTGAGTGGTGACACATGTGTTGTGACAGGGCAGCTGCATTATGGACTATCTGGGGATGTCTCGTTGTGGTTGCGAGGTGAAAAGGCCAAGGCTGTGAGAGGACGTCACGGCCCGTGCTCCCCAGAGGTGGACGCAACACATTAAAAGGCAGACGGGTGCATTTTTAGACTAAATGGAACATTCAGTTTTGTATGATTTTTTGTCATCTGCCTTTCAGGATTAAAAAGCAACCCAGTCACTGTACTGACAAGAGTTTGTACCGTAATTTTTGGAGTACAAGTCGTGTTTTTTGCATAGTTTGGCCAGGGGTGTGACTTATACTCAGGCACGTGATTAAAAAAAGGCTCATGTGTTTAATATTTTCCCACTAACACTAGAAGACACTATAGGTGTGGGTGCCTGTATTTGCTACTGAAAGTAATGCAGAAGAAGTAGTCCTGGCCTCAGCGGACTTGTTCAAAAGCAACACAAAAGATGAAGAATTCAACAGATTTAGTGATTTGAGGTATTATAAAGAGTTTATTTGATTGTTAGCATGTTATTTATGTTATTTGAATAATTGTTCATATATTGTGCTAATATAATAGAGACTTATGAAATTCCTCTTATGTTTCATGAAGCTAAACATGGTTATGTAGTGAAGTGTGCATATATTCACATATATTCACTAATAGATAATTAGTGTTATCTATTTTGTTGATATGATTTGCCTTTCAAGATGAAATTTCCATTCCTGGTCCTGTATTTGTAAAATTGCTTCTAAAAGTGCAATGTATACTCCATTGTGGCTTGTATATGAATTTTTTTTCTCCTCATAGGGATGCCCTGAACAGATCCCATGATCGGAAATCAGGCACAACCATGTAGTTTCAGACTCAATGGGAATCAGACGTTGTATTCCAATCAGGGATGGGATATTTGCTTTATTCTCATTATTATGACCAGCACTATATATTTCAAGCTTATTATTACAGATTAATACTATTATTACAGATTGATACTCCAAATCATCAATGGATCATGACATTTTATAGCCATAAGGCGCAGCAGAATACAACACTAGTTTGAGCAGGACGCACACAAAAACAATTTGATAGTCAGAGAGTTATTCACAGATTTGGACTTTCAAGTTAAATAATTGTTTTGATAAATATTTTAAACTGACACCAAGTGTCTCTTTTGGTTTGTCTTGACGCAAACTACTTTTTTTTGACATTTTATTTTTAATGAGAATTAAACAGACTGACACAATTTTAAAAAATAGTATTTTTAAATTTTTTAAGATTTTTTTACTGGAGACATAAATCCCATGTGATCAAAACTGTTCAATAGTTCCAAAAGTACAAAAGTTACAGGTAACCAAACTTTCTCTTGTGACTAATTATCACCTGTTTTTACTAGTTAATAGTTAACCATTTCCTCTATACTGGTACTTGCACTATTTTTGCTTGATTGTTCATACTTCTTCACAGAAGTGCTCTGCGTAAAATGATAAAAGAACGTTAGAAATAAAATAAAATAAATCAGGGACAACCTAGTTTACTTACTACTTTAATTTGTCCATTTTTAAAATGTTTTACAAAGGTATTGGATTGGTACTCAGGTATCAGCAGTCACTCAAAATCAAATGACTCCGAATCGGATCAGGCTTCAAAAAACCTAATCGGGACATCTTTACTTTATTGTGCATTTTTTTGGTATTTGCAACTTGTCCCAAAAATACGTTATTCATCTACATTCCTTCATTTATCATAGGTGGTATGACAGGAAGGTCTGGCAGTTTTAGCCAGGGTTTATACAGGCTTCATTATTTTCATCTTAGTTAGTGAAACAAACTTTGTAGAACTGCAATTTTTCAGTTGAGATTTCACAAAGAAAAAAAGAACACCTACTTCTATTTTTAAACTTCTGCAGAAACAAACGTGTTAACCTTTCCTCTTAAGGAGTTTGTGTGTCATCCTGGAGCACAAAGCCGCATTCATGATGGGGAAGCGGAGCCTGAGGGGAAAAGAGAACTCCGGGCTACACCCTGCAGTCTTGACACACATACTGTACACATAGAAAAACACACACCGAGGCGAGCTCAACTCGTGGCAGCTGATAACTTTACCACAAAAACAGAACAGACACACAGGAGGGTGGGGGGTGAGTGATGCAAAGCGAGCTGAAAAATCCTACTCAGTCAAGTGCTTTTAACCGTACTGCAGATTATCCACAACACCTGCTCCTTTGAGGGTTTTTTTGTTGTTGTAATTTTTTAATTACAAATGGGTACAGGTTCAAACTGACTCGCACACCCGCACTGTGGTTTCAATTTGTGCTTGGCTCTGAATTTTCTTCTACAAGTCTGCTGAGAGCCATGTTTTGAAATTCTGCTCCAGGTGTGCGCCCTGCCAGGGGAGATGAATGGCTGGGATGTGGTGGTGGTGGGGCTGCAGGCTACCTACAGGTTCACATCCTTAATGAGCAGAAGAGTTTGCTGAGAGCGAGATATGATTGATAGCGGGGCGACAGACCTGGAAATCACAGCAAGTGTTTGTGATAAAACACAATTTAAAAAAAGGTCGGGGAAGCAAAGACAAGAGGATCGGACCACATACCACTATGCAGAGCACTTCCCCAGGTTTGTTAAAGCCAGTTTTCTCTTATCTGGTCTGTAACTTCATTTATTGCTATTACACATTTTTGCCTCCAAGGAAAACACAAAACTTGACTTCCTGGCAAGTTACTCCAGCTGGTATTGTCTTTAAAAAAGGCAAAGAGCATCCAATCCAGGACCCCATCATACACAATATGCATTGTTTTTTTTCTCCTTACCGAGGGTTTAAAAAAAAAAAAACTCTAAAGTGCTGGTAGGTCACCGGGTTTGAGAGGACTCTGCTCAGAGATCGCAACAACAGCTTGGCCAAACTGCACAAAAGCTCGGCTTCTTCTCCAAGGAGGGGGCTGCTGTGATAAAGCAACACTTCAGGATTTGCAGCCAAGAGCAATCGCAACAAAATAATGAAGTGTGGCAGGACGGATGCCAGGAGGGCGGCTTGGTTATGTCAGCCTGCATAATACGTTAGATCAGGGTCTCTGTCATGTCAGGCAGCTATTAACTGCCATGACTCTCATTAATCCTGTAGGATCAAATCAAATCAGTCTGCGTCTGCAGCTTTAGAAAAAAAAACTCTTTTTAATTAGTAATTTCATTTGAACATATAGGTTCAGTTTAGGAGTCAGCAGGACTTTGTGGACGTCATGACAAAATGTGTTTACATTCCGTAAACCTCCTTTTAATGTTGCTTTCTCCTTAAGTGAAGTGAAAAATGAGAGTATGTTCTCCTACCTGTCTTAAACGGTCTTGAGCTCGTCCTCGGCTCCACACTTGCCTTGTAATGACTGTTCAAATCCAAGCAGCGTTGATTAAAATATGAAAAAACGCTACTCAACAAATACCTGCAGCGCGCGCCCAAACCTCACGCGCCTCTTAAATACGTAGGTATCAGTTAATTAGCAACTTCGAATCGCCCGCGCGCTCCGTTGAAAGTGTGCCGCGCGCGTAGCATCCCCAAAACCTGTTATAAATAATATTTTTTTTTAAAAACGAATAGATAAAAAGAGAGAGAGAGACGGTTCGTTCGTTCGTTTTCTCCGGAGGAGGACGGACGGTGCGGTGTGGTTCTCCGTTGAAGGATATTTCTTTCCCGGTAGCTCACGGCGCTGCGCTGGAGGTTCTTCTGAATGAAGAAAACAACAGCAGCGTCGCAGCTCAACTACAGCTGAGAAGTTCAAAGGCGGCTCGGAAATGGCGCTTACCCTCTGTGGTCAACATGGAAGGTTCCAACGATCATCCACAGCAAAACATTACAGCCACAACACGAAATCTAACCAGATTAAAAGCAAATATGGGTTTAAAAAAACTTTATTCAACGAAGAATAACGTTTCTATAGAATATTACTTAATGACAAATAAAAAGTTATCTAAATAATTACGCAAGTAAGAGTACTAATGTGGTGAAAAAAAACGACAGCGTACAACTAGTTATTTAGGCTTTTAAATATACTTTAATAAGTACCTTTATGCACCATTGTGCCTTTACATGTCCTCGTTAACATAAAAATCTTAAAAATGTGTTGCCCTTAACAAAGGAAAACAAGTTGAATTACTGTATTGGCCATACAAGATGGAAACTATTGAGGTCAAAACTCAAATTGTATCAATGTAGTTTTTATTTTAAAACAATCAAAGCATTAGTTGTTCATTTAAAATTTGTTTGAATGTATATAAATAGGATAACTTGCATATTCTCAATTAAACTGTATTTTCCTCCAATTAAAGACCCAGTCTAATAAAAATTGTGTTTTTGGTGTTTTTAACTTGTTGTTGTAGCATTTTTCTCATGATGGAGGACATGTATTGAAAACTTCAAGATTAAAACTGCATTTCTGAGTATTTCTTTGTTAAAATCGTGACGCATCAGTAGAGATATTAAAAAAAAAAAAAAGCTGTTTGTAAAAGCTCTCAGTTCCATCTTGAAACTCTCCGCTTCATTCTGATGCATCCACTTGCGGACAAATAGATCCATGTACATCTTCATTTTCCTCATCTGAGCTCTTCAAACATATAATTGTAGAGTTAGAAGAGCTAAATATTTTTTAACAGCTCTGGGACATAACCTGCTCATCCTGGGAAAGGATCGCTCTGTCATGTGGGGATCCCTGAGGTTTCTGATTTTTTTTATTACCCAAAATCTTTTTTTCTGTTTTAGTTTTTCGTCACAGAGGAGTGTCTTAGGGCTGTGATGCCCAGCTAGCTTAGTCTGTTTAGTTTAGTTTATCAACTAGTTATTGTTTATATTTTATGACTGACTTTATGATCTTTTTCTATAAGTAAAGCCCATTGAGACAACTGTATTGTGATATTAGGCTGTTTAAATACATTTGAACTGAATTCAAACTGTATGGCTGGATAGCACTGATATGCTAATGTTAGCATGGGGCTTGACGTTATGGGAGGGAGTGTAAACGTCGGAATGATGGGATATCAGCGGAGGCTTACTTCTGCATCCACAACTCATTTGAATTTCTATTGAACTACTGCCGCTTTGCAGAAACCATCTTTGAAAATGATAATTGTATTTAGATTTTTTCTAAAAACGTCATAATCATAATTCAAAGATCATTGAGGACACTTTAAAAACAGATCAAAGTATAATAAGAGTGGAGTAATAAATATGTATTTTATGAAATATCTACTTTCTACCTCTACGAGCTCAAATTCAGTGGCTTCTAATAATAGTTGGTGGCATCTTTTATTTTTTTTACCTGCTTTAATAATATTTTTATCTACCTTTCATCGTTTTTTTCCCATTTGCTATTTTTTCTACTTTTTGTTCTTAATTTTTAAATGTTGTCTTTTTATCTCAACTTAATGTAAAGCACTTTGGTACCCAGGCAGCTCAGTAAAGTGCTATATAGTTAAAGATTCATTCATGAGAGAACATTTTCTTTAAGTAGTGCTCCTACTTGATTAACATTTTTGGACAAACCATCATAAGTTATAATCCATTAGTTTTGAAACTTAGAGACCAGTCTCTTTTATTTGTATTTTTGTCAAACTGCTTAAAGACAACTTTTTATTATTTTTTAATAGACTTTGTTCTGTAAAAATGTTATCCTCTTGTTAATTTTGAATTTCCTATCTAAGAGCCTGAAAGCTTAGATTGCTGCTAATGGGTCAAAAGTTCTTGAGTTTTAATATCCACACAGTATAGCGATTCTAATAGATACTGTGATTTCCAACAGCACTTGAATGCGTTCTGACACTTTTTTAAAGAGGTTGTGTGGTGGAGATCTGCTCTGTAGGGATGTGACCGATAAAGGGAGAGGAGGGAGCAAACCCCTCTCATCTGTTCTGCATTTTCCCTTTGATTCGGCAGCAGCCACTGAATCTCATTTTCCAGCACTTCTCTTTTTGTTCTACACTCAGCTGAGGAATGTGCCAGAGGAAAAAAAAACCAAAACACTTTTTGTAAAATCTTACATTTCTGAAGTAGCTTTCATTCTCTGTACCCCCTTCTGCTCATCACCTCTGCTTTAGCAGTGCTGCAATTGCACGAAGCTGAGGTGTAAACGTAGTGGGACGACAAAGCTTGGAAAAAAGTTACAAAAAACAATATAATATATTCAGGATTGAATGAAGCGGCAATGAATTTGACACATGTCCACTTGAGAGCCGTATTTTTTCCCACCGTATTTTTGGAGAAAGATCATGGGGGTGGGGGTGAAAGAGTGTGAATCTATTCCAGCTGTCAGTATGAGGATGACTTCTCCCTAAAGTTGCTTTTTTCTCTTTTAAACTGATAGTATTTTCTTCTATTTGTGCAGCAGAGGTGATTTCCAGTGCACAATAAAAATGGCTTTGGCTTCCTCTCCCTGTGGGTCTAAAACATTTTCGGTAAATTTAGTCCCACCTTATGACCACTCCTGTAAATGCGTTGCAAACCTTTTCATCCCAAACCTGGACTGCAAGAATCCTTGAAATGAAATGAGAAAAAGAGCACAGTTTTTAAGGTTAATAAAGCTTAAACAGTCCAAAGAAAGGCAAACTACTGTGGTTGCTCCACCTGTTGGCTGTTTTTAAGCAATGCAATTTAAATCAACCAACTGCATGAAGCATTTTAGGAAGGAAATGAAAAGAAAACTCAAGTGTGTTTTGTTTCTGTTTTGTATTTATCTAAAACAATTAAACCATCACATAGAAATTTCTCTCATAATTAATTTCAAAGACATCTTACAAAGTAAGCTTTAAATACAGAGGAAAGAGAACGTTTACATTAAGACACTGTGACACAAGGTTGCTGAGTGAACAACAGTAAGGCATCGATGCCATCTGTGGCATTGGCTGTTTCTAAACTAAAAAAGTAAAACACTATAAGTAGTAATGTTTCAAAAAGTTACTAATTTAAGTTAGTGAAATACACCATGTGAAAGACTGAAAAAAGACTTCCACGTCAGGAGAGAAGCTGAGTAAGTTCAAATGGGTTATAATTACAACATTTTAAAAAAAATTATAGTTTATCTAGCATTTTTTTACCGTATTTTTCCAAATGTGTTGTTAGTTTATACAAAAGATGATTGCAGATGTCAAACTATCTGTAATTAGTGCCTCCTGGAAAGATTTTTATAGAACCAGACCGAGCCTGTATATGAAAACCGGACTGAGTGACCCCTCCCCTCTTGTGTTCCAAACAGGAAGTACACGCGAGTTCCAAAAAGCCAAAATTCCATAGACATCTATTGAGAAATGAACAGCTATAACTCAGTCATTTTGCTTGTCAAAATAATCATTCTTGCTCTGCTACCTTTTTTTTTTTAACACATTCTTGCTAATCTATTTATCCTTTATTGCACGTTATTCAAGTTATAAACTGACCAATCAGATGTCTCAATAAAAGTATGCGGTCTCACGTCCAACGTTCAAAACGTTTAACAGATTCTCCCAAACTCACTTTTAAGTGGTGGGGGTGTGTACTTCCAACAAACTCCCTTCTAACTGGGGAGAGTGGTTGCTATAGAAACAATGATTCAAAACAATTAGGACCAATCACTGCTTGCTGACAATGTCTGGCTCCAACAAAAGTGGCATCCGTATCGTGAAAAAATGGCAACCGACTTGACTTCTTTTTGTTTGGAGCCAAAAGTAATCAGTTTTTCATAGATGATGTCACACTCACTCAATCCAGTTTGAGTCCTAATTCCTACAGGACTCACTGCATAGTGGAATATATAGTGGATTTATTATGTTGTAGAGCTGTTGGGATCTACAATTCCCAAATCCAGTGACCAAGAAATTTCCCAGAAGTCTCTGCGAAAAACCAGCGAGCATCTATTCTCGCTGGATTGGTGAATATAGACCACAATACATTGCATTTGAACAATTTTTCATGCGAAAAAAATTATTTAATTGATTTTTCTATAACCCATCCAAGTTTTCATCATCAGAACACAGTGGAATCATTACTAGTCTTTGTTAAATATTCATAGTGTAGGTTCAATTGTCTCTGTTGTATCACTCGAATGTAAAAAAAATTACTAACATTTTTATTCCTGTTGATGGTCACAACCATAAAGCACTCTCAATTAAATACATATATTTCCTATTTCAATCAACTTTAGGGATAACTTTGGTTGTTTGGTTTGCTAAAAATAAAGTAATTTCTCCATTTACTCTCATCAGAGTAACTCAGTATGCTTCCTGGGTGGCAATCAATGTAGTAATGCAGCAAACCTCTCAGAATTTTGTTTCAGCTTGACGTGAACCTCCGCTCATCTTTCACAGGGTATGTTTCACTGTTGTGCTGTAAAAGCTGTGCTTCTTTCCATCAGAAAGCATGAAGCTGAAACGGATTTCTAGTCTGGTGTGAGATGAGCTTTGCTGGTCTCCATCGCATCCCCCATTCTCATTTTAAAGAAGACTATGACCTGAGCCGCAATGCATTCACTGAACTAATATAAAGAAGCGATTCAGTACGGTATTGCTTAGACTAATATTTGACTAGCATTTTTGATGCAGATTTTTGTTTTTCCTGTGGATACAAAAATAGATAAGAAACATTTAATAATATAAAGTAGATGCCAGACATTCAAGAAGGGTGTTTGATACTTGTTAAGAGCAGAAAAATGTCACAGCCAACATGGAAAAAAATCCTATTGATATCAGAGCCTTTGACATCGCTGTTTCCTGCTTCTTTCACATACGTTTAGCAAACACAAAGCTAGCTTTCAGCACAACCACAGGCACAGAAAAGAGTATAGGTGTGTTCTGATTTGTCTCTGGGAAAAAGTGCAAACCATTTGCCTGTAAACATTTGGCAGGTTTTTCAGAAATGGTTTGAGTGTCTGTGCTTTTTGTGGTCAGTGGGTGCAGGTCTGTGTGCTCTCAAAGTGGGTATGTTTGAAGCCCAGAGACATGAAGACCAACCTAAATTGTAAGGCAACGGCTCCAATGTGCAGACACAGATTAGCACCAGAGCAGGCAAAAAGGTCAGTTTGTTTCTCACTTCTTGGATGGATTCTAATGAGTCATGTTGATTCAAAATGAAGACTAGTGTCTCAAAAAACAACAGCATTTGGCGTTATTTTGTAGATTTTACACTGAACCTGCGAGTTTGGTTGTACCTTGGCAGTGTCGACTTAGAAGAACACGTAAATGTGAAGAAGCCTACACTCTTCACTTAAGAGTAAGTTCCAAAGTTTCTGCTGACTCTAAAATATTCCATTAGGATTGTATCAAAAGTCTCCATGATGGGGTAAAACAAACCTTCAGAAAGAGAGATTTAGCCTCAACTAAAAGCAAGTTAAGGCTTAGTCACAACTGCTGTTATGGGTGGATACGGGCAGTCTGCAGCAAAAAATGGGCAAACCTGTACCGGGCACGCAGGTGTCCCGCACGAAATTAGGCCATAGGCCACTTGGTGAGCCTCTAGGTCGAACATGTTCATGCACATTTTTTTCTACAGGCATGCTGCAAATGATGAGTTGTAGCAAGAACGTTTGCAACACGCAAGGGTAAAGTAAAGGTGAAGTAGGGGTGACGGAGGGGGGATGTAAGGACTTTTAATTGTTTTTGATGCCCCCAAATCCTGCGCACTGCTCAAGGAGTCCATTAGTGCTTTTCACGTGATAATTGCTAGCTCCTTGCGCACAGCATGACTGTTAAAAATTAGGAAGCTAGACAATCAGAGTGTAGTTTGTATGGGCACATATGTATCACATGCACAGCCTGTGCATGCGGCATTTGTGCACCATCAGTAAAAAGCCACTTAGTAGCAACTAGAATGTGGTGTAAAGGCATCGTATGACAGCCTCATCTCCATGTCATAAGTGCGTTCAACTTACATTTATAAATATTTTATAATACACTTATCAAATGTACGGTAATCGTACATTCCATTTTCATGTCTTTATGAGCCTCAAGGAACACACCTGAATCCTCTTATGATGCGTCCATTTTTCTCAAAGTGCAGACCCAGACAACCCACAGGACACGTGCGTCCCCTGCGTGACTAAGGCTTTAGTTCAACCAGTACATTTTAAGGACTGAGAAAGTTGTGTTTCTGACATAATTGCTATGATCACTTCAGTTTTTTAGAACTGATGACAGCTCTATGTGATTCCAGAGAATATAAAGAAATGGAGTAATTAAGACATGTCTAAGTTGATGTATGCGGTTTTTGTTCCATAAACAGATCTCATTAACAAAAACCTGTCACAATTTTATCTATAAAAGAGAAGGCAATGCATTTTTAGCCATGTAACTACTCAATGGCTGTCAGTGGTTTTGCCAGCGGTGTCATGCTGTCATGCTAAGCAGATTAACTGTGAGCAGAAACATTTGATTCATTTGTATTCCCATCATCACCGCTGAGCCCGGCTCTCTCTCTGCCTGCCACACAGCAGAGCGTCTCCGTTTCCCCGTCAAATGCTAGGATTCCAACAGACTGTGCCAGTGGCAGACCTGCTGTCCTTTAGATTCCTTCATCTGAGTCCAATGGGAGAGCTCCTCCTCTCCAGAGCTGTTGAGCCCCAGAGAAATCCAGCCAATCATCTCCTTTCGCTTCATGCTGCGCTTGTTGTAGACGGAGAGGATGAGGGTGACGTCAGATAGCTGAAAAAGAGCTACCTGGAAGACGAATGTCTCTTTGTAGGTGGGGTTGGGCTGACCTCGACAAATGGACGTCTTGCATTTGGACATCTCGTGGCCCATGGAGTTGAGTAAGGTCAGCTTGACATATGTGTCTGCACACCAGGAAACAATAGGCAATCAGATTAAAATGCAGTCAAAGAAATATGGCAAGGTTTTAAGACGACATGGGTATTTTTATCTGCTCTCAGTGTCCTTTTTCCTGGTTCCCTGAGTTCGACCTGCTGCAGCTCTGTTGCCTCTGCAGTAAAGTGTGACCCATTTTCCCTCACAAAGGAGCCCCTCCTGAAATATTGTCAGCGCCGATAATGCTCCCAACTACGACCGCACAGGATGCGGTTTCCTCCTGATCAAACACAAAGCACAGCTGCCACCAGAAGGAAACCAGAGAACACAGGGAGCGTTACTTCACTCTTGTTGCTATGCAACTGCTGCATGTCTAACATAAAACATCTAATAACACTATTTTAGAAAAAAAGCTCAATTATTTTATATCAGCCTTCAGTTGTGTCCATTAAGTTCAAAGTTCAAATGACTTATTTTTAAAAATCCACAGCAAACAAAAGTGGACATTTAAATAATTTAGATGGAATATATAATCTCAATCTAGTTGCATGCAACTGTACTGACAATAGAATATTTGTAGTGGATTAGGAGTATTTACATATTTAGATCTACTGAGATATGGATGTGAGCCTGATTCCAGCCTGTAGTCCTTTTTTTGGGCAGTTTTTTGACAGAAAAGCTGCTTCACAAACACTGCTGTTAATCAGTCATTTCACCGTTTCCTTTTTTTGCTGGTTTTCGTGCTCCAACCACGATTCAAACAGTAGCAATGAATTCAGCTGAAGAAAGGAGGGGGGGAAGGAAGACTAGCAATCACAATGGATGTCTGAGTGTTTTGTCCTTCGTCTGTAACCACACTCCTCTATAACGCTGCGTATTATGTTGGCGTCTAAGAGGCAGTGCAAGGAATGAATCGCACGGGCTTTCATGCTGTCGAGTGCCAGCTGCTTTCCAACGCCTTGCTCACCGCCTTGAATAGTGCTCTCAGTCGCTCTCTTTGACATAAAAGCAGAGTGGAAAAAAATAGCCTTGATTTCATCTTTGACTGCTGCTGAATGGGCTGCGCCGAGCCGTGGATGTCTTAAGTGGTCAGTAGCGATGATGCGAGGCTCTCTGGTGTTGCTGAATGAGAGGGGCTGCTGGTGATGATTGACTTTTGCTTATCAGCCGCTCTCTGTTTTGAAATGGAAGAAAAAAGAGTGCTGAAAGTGCTTCGCTTCTTCCTTTTGTTCCCCTTTTTGCGACACACACAAAGTCAGTCAAAGCCTGTGTGGTTTTTTTTTTCCCTATTCAGTGCTACCAGATGTGACTATTTTCTAACTACAATCTGTATGGAAATGCTATTCAGGAAACACACAAACAACATCATCTGGAGTTATTGGTAAATACAAATGGACGGTGAGCGTGCCTGAATGCAGAAGTCCCTTTTCCGTTTGTTTACTAAGCTGGAGGCTGAGCTGAAAATATTCAGTCACTAGGCTGGCATGCCAAAGTGTACGGTTTACAGAAAACCAGCATTCACAGATGCACTGTAGTCTCTTCTAGACTGCCACAAGCTACAAAGCAAACTGAAAACTGTTGCTTCAAAGTGAATCCATGAAAAAAAGAGAAAAAAAAGGCACACTCGAGACATGAAAGGGAGGAAGAGGTGACAGGGGCTCATGCTTAGCAAGACTTTCGTTAAGAACCATGACAGCAACAGTTACAACATGCAAACATCTTCATGGATGAGATTTGTAAATCATTTATCAGCAAAATGGTTCATTTAGGTTGTTTGCCAGCTTTATTCTGTGATTAGTAAGTCAATATAAAATAAAAATAAACTAATTTGAGGAAGGAGATATCTGCCACTTTTTTAAAAATCTCCAATAAAAAGACAATAAAAGTTCCAGAATTAAAAAGAGAAATCCATCTGTTCTTAATCCAGAAATTTCAAATTAGAGTATGTGTTACAGAATTACTCATTTATTTTGTTTTAATTTTTACAGTCATACAATTTGACGCATGGAATTAATTTTAGACAAAACTCCATAAAGTAATTACTCTTTTTCTCTAATGTGGATGCATATTTAAAGGGTCGCCGGGCTTCTTCATGTCAATAAAGAAGCGCACTGACACTGACTGTATTATAAATGATAAGTCCAAACGTGTGATTCTTTGTCCTTCTGATAAATAACAGTTTAATAAAACTAGTTTTGGGCTCAACAATGAAATGGGAATGGTTCATCTGTTTAGTGTTACCAGATTCAGATAACATTTCTGCTTCAATTCTCACTAAACTTTGGTTCCACTTATCTGGATAAAGACGTAAACACAATTAAACAGAGTCAAGCAGAGAGGATTTAGTGCTAAAATAAGGCACAACTGTTTCTCAGATCCATTACAGTTTTAGTGCTTTCTCCCATAATTCGATTAAGAAGCATTGGACTCGATTTTATCTGATGCTGTCAATGTGTAACTGACAATAGAGGTTCTAAAGGTTTAAAGTCCCACTCCAATCACATTTGGGCCCATTTTAAAAACATTCCCAGTGGTACTTTAATTATGATTACATTGTTTTTAGACAATCAAAAAAACCTGTGTCAATTTCTATAACATAGTTGTTGCAGTAATTCATTAGAAATTTGCCTCTAAGTTGTGGGCAGAACTATATTTGATTTGAAATGGTTAGTTTCAAGCAATCAAAACAGGCAATAGTACATAAACAGTACAATCAACAAAGGTTGAAATCCATACTAAAACATATCAAACACTGAATAATTGTAGATTACTTGAAAGGGAGTGGAAGGAAGAGAAATTATTTAATTCCACCCAGTTTACGTCTAACCATTTTCTTCACATATGTTATCAATTTCCGGTTCATAACTTCTAATCAGAGCTTTATACCTTATCAACACAGATTCATTAAAAATTCTTTAGTTTCAATAAATCATTTGACAAGATGATAATGATCATGACACTAAACATAAGATTTTGTCAGAATTAATCATAACTTATGCAGTTCAAGTATCAACATTTAAAATAAATGCTGATTTTTATCCATAGGAAAAAAATGAATATACAGGGGTTGGACAAAATAATTGGAAGACTAAACTTTTTAATGCTCAGATCCACACTGTCTTTATCGTTAAACTTGGTATGACAAGAATGAAACAGAGCTGGAACACATGGAATGGCCTCCTCAATCTCCGGATCTCAATATCATTGAGCATTTGTGGTGTAAACTCGAGCGACAAATCAGGAATCACTACCCTCCACCCTCCCGTTTGGAGGAGCTGGAGCAGGTTTTGATGGAAGAGTGGTTGAAACTTGCGATGGAAGAAGTCAAGAAGCTTTACGATTCCATTCTGATACATTTTGAAGCTGTATTGAAGGCTAAAGGGCGTTCAACTCCGTATTAAATAAAGTTTCTCCAAATTTAACAAGTGTTCCAATTATTTTGTCCAACCCCTGTAGATCAAATATCAAAGATTAAAAATATGTTCAGATTATTTTTCTTTTGAAAAATCAGATCAGTAGTTATAAGTCGCATTTTAGTGAACCAAGTGAAGTCACTCTCAGAGCTCTCAACGTGGATCCTTTCACTGACCGGAACTGGAAATCTCTTAACTATACAATTATATAGTGGTAGAACTCCCCCTTCCCGTCATCCATAAGTAGGCAATCTTTTTACGTGCCCTCATGCTAGCTTACAGCCCTTAACACCCCACACCTAGCATTATCGGTGCATCAAAAATTAGCAAGCAATATTGGAGCTATCTAGATTCCAGCTTAGACGAGGAAAACAAAGATGTACATGGATCTAGTTGTCTACAAGTGGATGCATCAGAAAGAAACAGAGCTGGGAGCCTGTGGCCCGCCCAAAGCGTTTTTTATGTAAAAATCATCTTTAAAACGGCATTTTTTTGTCTCCAGATTAAAAAAATTTGAATAAAGAAATACTTAAATGCAATCTTCAGGTTATTTTTTATGTCCTCCATCAACACAAAAATGTCACAAGAACCTGTTAAAAATACATTTTTCATTAAAGTGAGAAAGTTCTGGTTATCATTAAACTGTTGGCACCTCAACTTACTGAGTCTATACTGTTAACTAGAACTATAATGTTAACTTTCAGTAATGTTAACAATGAAATCAAACTTCTAAGACAATAAAAAACAATTTTAGTGAACATTTTAGACAGTTACTGTAGCCATCATTCTTGTCATTTGTTGCTTATTGCAACTTTATTCATAATTTGGGGTTTTTGTTTGCAAATGGAAGAGAATAAAAAAGCTGCACATTCTGCAGCATATTTAGACAGTCTTACTGTAAAACAAGTTCTTACATTCTAATACATTATTTTAGTTTCGTTTTGCCTTTTTCTATCATTTTCAACATTCTAAGCATCTGCGGAAAACATTAAACAGAAAGAAACCTTAATAAAAGTTTTTTTGCTCACATTTTTGTCCTATTTTTTGTATTTACCGTTTATGACATGAGATAACGGGAACTTTTAGAGTAAAACCTACTGAAATCATGACCTGAACTGCATCCATGAAGATGTGTCTGAATGTGGACATTTCACCACTGACAGCACCTCACTGCGGGTCAGACGCAGACACTCACCTCTGATAATATAAACCTGTCCACCTATCAAATGTTTCAGACAACAGAACAGTCCATCTGACAACAAGGGTTGGACAGCAGTAAGAAAAAAACAGTGGACCAAGATGTCAAAAAGGTTGTAAGGTGGAGAGAACTTCAGGTGCAAAGAAATCACAAGGTGTGAGGAAAGAGAAACAAGGTCAGAAGGTAAACAAAACATTGCACAAAGTTCAACAGGAAGTAGACTTGGCTTGAACTTGCTGCTTGGATCCTTAGAAGTTCATGAAGGAAGGTGATCCAGGGATCAAATTAAAGGAAACTAAAAAGTGCAGCTAATTTGGAGAAGTTGCAAGGTTTGAAGAGCTTCTTAGATTTTGCAACAAACTAAACATGAAATGTTTAAGATGCATAAATGCCAATTTTTCCTTAATCATTCTAACATCCTAATAAATCCAACATTTTCAAAACCTGAACATCTAAACCATTTAGGGTACTTACTGGGTGGCTTGTTGGCAGCCAGGTTTTTGAAGTGGATGCCTTTGATGACTTCCACAGAGAGGCGTCCGGTGGTGGGGTTGTACACCAGGCCCACAAGGATCTCTGGTGTAGAAGCCTGACTGACAGACTGGAATGAAGAGGCGCTCTCGCTGCATGTCATGTCTGAGAGGCTAACCTGGGATTCACCTCCCTGAAAGTATTAGCGGAAAACTGCTGAGAGTTCAATATTTTATCAACTTTAGATGAAATATTTACCCTCATCATCATTTTGAATGACTGCCATAGTTCCCAGAGCTTCTAACAGCCTTTACGAAACCCAGAAAACAAATTATTAACATTCACAGGGCACAGCTAAATCAAGCTCCTGCCTGCTGCTAGAAAAAAGAAAAAATAATATTATTTTCTATTTTTCTTCATAAAAAGGTCTCTAGAGTCCAGACTGTTTTGTAGGCCTGGCTGAAGTTTTAAGGCTAGTCTTTACATGTAACTGAAAAGATGATTTTGTCTTTTAACAGATTTTTGCCATTTTTATTCACAATTAGATCTAGAGAAACTCAAAGCTCTTTAACAAAAAACTCCTTTAAAGTTTATGTTCTTTATCTCTTTACATGGCCCCTCTATCTTAAAGAAGAAAAAAGGAAATATTTGCATTTAAAGGACATTTGGGCATCCAGAACAGAAGGCTATAAAAAACTAACACATTTTATCCTTCAACAACAAAAAATCCATTTCAGAGATTACAATCTGCACTCTTCTAGGCTGGTGAAGATTCTTCTCAGAGGGCATTTACGCTGCCGAGAGGACGTTACGGGGCAAATCAAGATCCTGCTAATGGAGCCCTCTTAAAATGGCGAGTCTTCCAACTAACCGCTTTTGTAATTACAACACTTGATGTAAAAGCCTGTCAGGGACACAACTCCTTTTCTGAACGTTAATGAAAGTTCTAAGATAACATGACGTATTTTGATATAGAGTCCTGAGTTTTATGTGGTTAAAGTTTTATAGCATTTGCCAAAATGTCTGTAAATGTTTCTGCAAACGCACACTGTTTGAGAGTTACTAAATACATGTTATTGAAAATGCTTTATTTGACTATACATAAGGAAAACTGCATTTCCCTAAAAGTTTATACTTTTATCTTCACCTGAAAAAACTAACCAGGAAAGAAAATGTTATAACTACAGAACTATAGAAGTTAATAATGACAGACTTCATTTTAATGTATGCTTCTTCTAGACAATACAACTGAAAAAGATGTGTTAACTCTGATGGTTCTGGTTGTTTACCAAAGGTGCAGAAAGCATTTTGCATAAATTTTGCTAACAGGACTGAAAATAACTATATTCAATTGTAAAGTCATTTGCTTTATAACATAATTGGCTTTCTGAAGTGCAATAAAGAAATGGAAAAAGTGAAATAACAATAAATGTTAAAGCATCAATTGAAAAGAGCACCAAGTAAAGTAGTAAATGCAAAGTTTGCAGAAAAAGTGGTAAAACAACAGATATTACTAATAAATGTTACAAAGCAGAAAAAAACCTCTATCACGAATATTTTACCATGACAACAGGCCGTATAAAAAAAGTGGTGTTCTCCCATTACTCTCGCATTTTTAATGGAATATCGTGAAAATATAATATGTTGATCCCCGACTAGAGCTAAGCAAACTTATATAACACAGGACATTAACATACTATGAATGTGGGTGTGCTTAGCAAATTACCTCTGTTGCTAAGAAAATCCAAAAGTTTACTTTTGTCACTTCTCCTGAAACATAGATCTGTTTGGTATTCCCAGGCGACCAAACCATAAAAGGGTAAAACAGAAAAGCCATAAATTTGGGGCATAGAGGTGAGCACCGAGGGCAGGTAGCGCCTGCGGACCATCCAACGCTGCTCATGGCTTTCATTTCTTTATTAGAGATTTAAGGGCAAAAGCCGTGTTAACATTTGCTGAAGGATCTTTCAAAAAAATAAAGAATTGTAAAGCACGAGATGTTTTTCAAACATAAAAGAATAAAAAAAACAACAATAATAATCTCTGATCCTTACCGGGATGGGACAGCAGGGGTCTAATATGACCGGTACAGACATTTTGCCCTGGAGGTTCAGCTTGGTGAGGTAAAACACCTTTTCTCCAAACACCTTTTCCTTCTTCATACGCCGCATGCTGTAAAGGCGAAATCGAATAGCATAATTGCTGATCATCTCGGATTCAACATGGCTGAAGCGAAAGGTCTCTGTGAAGATAGGGCATGGGCCTCTTTGGACTCCTGTCTTGGCCCTCTGTTTCTTGGTGGGTAAAAGAACAAGGTGGACCTGCCAGGTAATGTTTCCGGTGCGTTTAACAGACGGCAAATCGGTTACTGCCATGATGGTCACCGCCAGTTGCTGTTCCTCCGAGTCGTAGTCAAACACTATGTCTAGAGTGCCGAATTTTGCAACCGGATCTGGTTCATAACCTTTAAGTAGCAGTGCCGCAGATCCACGGGCTGACATATCCTAAAGAAGTAAACAACAAGCTCAGTCCAAACCTTTAAAATCACCTTCTGCTACGTACAGTCTGTGTGGGATTTACCTCTGGGCTGAGGACGGCTGTACTGTCACTGGGAATGTCCTCTTCATAGCCCTTGTTAAGGTAACTCTCGGTCTCATGACCTTCACTGCCCTCGCTGGGGTATTTCCCAAAAGACAGGTGGGGACTGCCACTAGTTTGGGACATATCACACTTAGCGTCACCGAGATCCGACAGCGTGCAGGACATCCTTGGAGAGCCATTCTCATCATGATATGGAGGCGGCTGAAGCTCATCCAGCGGTGGAGTCCGTCTCATCCTCTGAATGCAGCTTGCTGTAAGAAGATAGTGCACCAACACAAATATATATAAATACATACATACGCACGCACGCACACACACACCCGCACACACACACACGTTTACGCAAAGAAAATGCCAGCTTTTCACAAAACTGCTCTGGAATCACAATTTCTGCAGCATCTTCCGTCTGATAGTGTGGGACCAGTTCCCTGGTTTGCGTGTAAAACACTATCAGTTTTAAATGGTAAAGATTACATTGTAATGATAAAGAGTAAATAGTGTTTTGTTAGTGACTTTTAACTGCAGCACAGTGAATGCTAACCAATCTCAAAAGGTCAAAGATAAAAGGTTTATTTGTCTGATTTCAATGTATTACACTTTACAGGTTGACTGTTCACTAAGCTAAAAATATGTATTATTACTATATTCATTTTAAATATAACAAGTCTTTCCTTGTAGTTGGAACAAAAAAAAAAAAAAACATGCCAGTAGTACAATATAAAACAACATGCAAAAGCCAAATAAATCCCCCAGCAGTTTTTATGATGTATTGTTAAAAAAAAACATTAATAAAAAGAAATATACAAAAAGAAAAAATATAAAAGGATAAAAATGTAGTTTACGCAATTTTCATAATTCCAATGGATTCAGAAACAGAGAAACATTTTCTTTACTAGCAAAATGTTAACATTTAAAACATAGCTTTACTACACTTTACTACCGTAAAGTGTACATTGATGTAGAGTGTACTTTGATGTAGAGCTACTATTCTCCGTATCAAAATCAGCAGATTTACTTAGATTGTGTAAGCACTTTTCTAGTATAAAGTGTTGTGTATCAGCCCAAAGTTGCTTTTCTCAGCTTCAGAATCTATTGTAATTACTCTAATTGTGTGAATGGTTAAAGAGTTACAGTAGTTCAAAGAACGTCAACACTAGAGCTAAAGCTGTGGCGCTAAAGGGTGAACATGTCTCTGTTCTTAAATTATTTTCAAGTCAAAGACACAAACATTTTAGTTCACGTGTCTTCATTCCCACAGCAACACTTTAATTATGGGCCTTTTTTCAGTCAAAATACAAATACATTTCTTTTTATGATAGATTTTCCTCTTGTTCTGTCTGAAATATGGAAATCAGCTTGTTCGTATAATCATAATACACTTTGTGAGAGAAATCTTGAGTGCATAGTCTGAATAAAACATCAAAAATGCACCATTATCGAAGTATAGTGAATACTTATTCTTCTGCCACAGATTTTGAGCCTCTCACCTTTTTAAATGATTTAGTCTCTGCAAGGCAAACTGTAACATTAAACTGAATATTTCAGCTGCACGTACAAAGAACCTTGAATTGTGTTGTCGGTGGCATTCTCCAAATCCTCCTCACTTAAAAACTTGAATTCATAAAAATTGAGCAGCAGATGCAACTACTCCCACAGGAATACTGCTGAGAAATACTTAAAATGCACCATCTTGCAAAAACAACAGAGAAACAAAGGATAAAAAAGATAATAAGTTGGGGGGAAAAAATCTCTCCTCATGCCATTTCCTAACTTTTGGAAAAAAAAACAAAACAAAAAAAAAAAAAAAACCAGCACACTCATGACGTAATTCCTTCCAACACATTGTTTCGGCTTTCTTCCAAGTTCTCCAAACTTTCATTTTTAATAATGGAAGTGAGACATGAGCTCAAAGTGGCACATATCAGCAGCAGGAAAGAGGCAAAGAAGTCTTAACTAAGTGTCATGGAGGGCTTGATAAAAGGAGCAAATCCATTTTGAGCTGCTTTTCCCCCGCTGAGCCGGGGGCGGTTGATTTGATGGAAGCTGCTGTGTGAAAGAAGTGCTCCCTTTCTCCAGCCTTCTAATTGGGATGGTTACCATTCCTTCGCTTGCTTAACCCGCCTTTGCTTCACAGAGTTTCATCCCCTCTCTGCTCACTTGTTTTGCCTTGTTGTGAGTCTTGAAGTGGGAAAACAGTTTTTATAAATCCATAAAACTCAGGTAAAAATAACTCAGCTAAAAAACAAATCATTTTACTATTTTTTTCTCGTCAAACTCAGAGAAGACAGAAATCCACATGACCTCTTGAGAAATTTCTGATATATTTCCAGAAGCAGTAACTCATTGATATTTTAATTTATAAAAAGAAAACAAAAAATCAACATCCTGTTGAGAAACAGGACAGTGTCAGTTTTTTTTTGTATTGATTTAAACTTTTTCCCCCCAAAATTAAAGGAAAGAAACAATTAAAAACAACAAAAAACCTTCAATGAAAGTCTCCACATTATCAAAAAAGTATGTTACTAATTGTTCTGTTAGTGGCAAACCCAGTGAGGAGGTGCATATGAGAACTCTAAACAATGACTGTCTACTAAATAAGTCTGTACACAGTGCTTGTGCAGGGTAAGCAAGTCAAATATGGGGTTATAATGATGCCATCTTAATGTGGCATTGAAAAGTAAATGATTTGAAAATAAATAATGACAAGATTTTTTACGCTATATAAATATAATTTTTTTACGCTATTTTATTTTTATTTGCTCTCTCTTGATTCTTTTACTTTCCATGCCAAATAGCTGGCACTGTTACCGGGGCGGAGGCTGAGGGGCGGGGATTGGACTGCTGATATGTAGATGGAGGGAAATTACATCATTGTTAACCACCCACCCGCCATATTCGAGGGAAAGGCTGGAGGGCAATGGCGGAAGTCAGTGTAGACAAATGTGTAATCGGGGAATATTGTGGCTGTTATAGCCCAAAGATCTCGTAATTTATCAGCAAAAAGTAAAATGTATTTACGGGATAGTTCCTTACTGTCTAAAGAAAGGCCAGTTTACGGCGTAACCGGCTGCTTTGCCAGAAATAAGGTATCCTGTCCCGGTGAATAATCTGCTTCTCTCGCCGCTTGATCATTTCACATCATGGCTTTGTGATGCCACAGCGTTCCCCAAACTGGACATTAGAGTAAGAAATGTAAGGTAATCAGTCGAATCCTCGCCCATCAGCCTCCACCCCTTCGTTTGTTAAAAAAGTGCCAGCTATTTGGCATTGAAAGTAAAAGAATCAAGAGAGAGCGGATGTGGTAAAACTAAAATAGCATAAAAAAATATATGTAAAAAAGAGAAAAGTAAGCGACTAAAAATGCTTGGTTCCAATGGATCTAAAATAGAAAAGAAGTACATAGTTTGTTATTTGTCTTCTCCCTCCTTGTTTTCACACAGAAAAGTTTTGATAAGAATACAGATAAAACTACCAGCTTGATAATCAGTATTGAAAAGAGGAGCAGTATCAATAACATCTTACAGATCTTAATCTAACAACATCTATACCTAATGATGACTGCTGTGTTGAAACAGAGTTTGAATTTTGTCTCTTTGTGTTAACTTTTTGCACCTTGTGTGTTGTGAATGCTAACTGTATTTTAAAAGTGAGAATGTGTCATGCGCTCTGCAACGAGTAGACTCAGAGTTTTGTGTGTTAACTGCTAATTGTGTTTTAGGTTCAGACCAAATAGTGATGTTTTTGAGAAATAGTTAAAGCAATTGATCGGCTGCTTTGGAGAATGGCACTTATCAGTGTTTTAGGATAATAGTCCAATTAATTGAAGAAATAAATAATTTATATGCAAACTACAGTATTTCTAAATTGTGGGATACATTTTTCAATATACTTGATTTAAAAAAAAACATTCTTATTTACACTCCTTTTGGAGACAAATGGGCTTTCACCAATGTTAAAAACAAATAGTACAACCTTTGCATGTAAAAAATGGTAATTAAAATAATCTAGTCCAATGTAGTTAAGTAAGGCTACTTTATAAACACCTTGAGGTGATAAAATGATTTACTCCTGGGAGTAAAATATTTATAAATGTTTCCTTAGTGAATGTAACTAATCAAGCGTAACGTGTTACTACAACCTCTGCTAACAGACATGTTCCTGGAAATGATTCTGCCTAAAAACGTAGCTAAATGTGATCGTGGGGTCTTGAATTACCATTCGTTACTATTCAGTGGAGAAGAATTGTGCTGCTATGTGATAGCATCCTCCTCTAGTGGTCGCGACAGGCTGTTCAGAGCATAAACCCTTTGATCACTTCTTTCTTTCTCATTGCTTTGTTTTTGTTATGCTGAGCGAAGCCTCTTCCACTCATGCTCTCCTTGATTCTGCAGCTTTGGCACAATCTCCTCATGTATTATACATATGTCCTGAGGATAAAGCTCCTCAAACTCAGACAAACACAAGCAGAGGCTGAAGCTTACTGAGCTCCAAGCTTGTCTGAATGCTCCTTTAAAATTGATGAAATGGATGTCCTTTAACTGCCAGGCAGAATCGTGGAAACAATCCACCTCTTTCTGCATTCCTAATTTTTTCTTTGACTCATTCTTTTTGGAGGGAAACGCTGACCCGATGTGAGCTCTGGCAAGAAACAGCAGCTTTGTCGAGGCTGATCAAACACGGTTTGTTATGCGAGAAAACCACAGTCGTACCACAGGGAGGAAAATAATGAACCTCCAGTACTTTCAGCCAAGCATGCCGCAACAGGCGAACGGAAATCTTTACAGCACGTCGTCTCCTGGCCGCAGATCAGATTACAGAGTTCTGCATTAGAAGTAATCCTCAGCTGATGATCCAAAACAAAAGACGATTTGGAATAATAACACTGCTCATTTTCCTCTCATTCAATGATAAAATATCAAGATGTCCACATGCGTAATCATCCATCAATACAAAAAAGAACAGGGGTCTGTTAAAGGATAAACATTGTGGCTTTGTGAAGGATGCCTTAGAGCAGTTTAATACTCTTTTGTCTGTGGGAAGGATCAAAAACTCTTCAGAAGGTCATTAAACACAAGGATTTCGAGTGTTTTTCTTCAGTCAGCTTATCGAAACATGGTTGGGAGTTATTGTAGTTGGGTTTCATTGTGAACACACTAATGTGGCTAATGTGTAGCAAGGCCGAACTGTGTGCTTTTTTATGCATTACTAATTGGGAGTTTAAGTAGTCAAAGCAACATTTGTTAGTGGTATCAGTCTGTTCTTTTACGTATTGCAAACAAGATAGGGAGTTACAGGTATTGTAGATACGCTAATCCAGCTAATGTTTTTAACGTTTCTGATGTGGCTAGCATGGCTAAAGCTTCTAGCGTGTTTAACGTGTAGCGTGCTTGTAAAGCAGTGTTGGGGTAACACATTAAAAAGTAATTGCTGCAATTTAATTACTTTTGTCAGGAACCTAACCAATTGCAGTTCAAATGACGGTTACGATTACTGGACTACAGAAACCCTGGTTACTGGCAAATGGAAAAAAATGTTGGATTTAGAAGTTGTAGATTTGGAACGCCGTGTCTGTGGCAAGCTCAAAAAAACAGTGTTCTCCTATTATTTCCACACTTTTTAATGGAATATCGCGAAAATTTAATATGTTGATCCCTGACTAGAATTTCTAACATTAAAGCCACTTATAACTTGAATTTTAGGTTATTGTTGTTGATAATCAATTAATTTAAGCAATAAAACAATCTGAAAAACTACTTGGGACCCGAAAGAGGGTTCTTTTTAGCGAGCCGAAAGAAAAGAGGCAGTTCCAGCCTTGTACCCCCTCTAGTCAGAATGACTTTTCTGCATGTGAGGAGGGGCAAACTGCTGAGACACAAGTAATAGAATATCTAAACTCAGTGAAAGTTAACATGGTGGCATTTAATAGTTCTTCGTGTTTTCAAAAGACTGGCTTTGTTTCAGATTTGATAAGTATGAATCTAACTTCATAGATATAGGGGATTTTTTCTATATCTGACTTTGAGCAGTGGCATAGACCACAAATATTGTAACTTATTGCTGTATCAATTTTCTCACTGTGGTCTGAGTTTGAATGAAGCCAGGTTATGTCTTGAACCATGTTTATACCTTGCACGAGGTCAGTGCTTTAAAAAATAAAGTTAAATGAAAGACAAGGACCTTGTTAGTGCATAGCAGTTTCTCCCTTGAGACTTTGTACATATGTGGAAAAAAGCAAAGTAACGAATAGTGAATTCAAACAGTTAATGAATAAAAGTAATTTAATTAAAATTTCATCCAGTAACAAAGTCATCAATTACTTTAAAAGTAATTTAAACAACGCTGGTTGCAAGCAAGTTCTAGAATAACTGTGAATGCAGTTACAGTAATAAAGTCTGACTGACTGATGGACTCTCTATATCTGACTCTTTTGTCTCACTTAATGTGCCTTATAGTTTGGTGCGCTTTATAAATGACATGAGTTAAAAAATAAATCATTCATTGATGGTGTGCCTTATAATCTGGTGCACCCTATGATGCAGAAAATACGGTAATATACCTCTTATACACTTTAACTAAATAAAATCAACATTTTAACAAATAACATTGGCATTAGATGCAGAGAAAACATCACAATAAATGAACTTAAAAGTAGATAAAAGTAGGGAAAAAAACACTGCAGTAAAATAAAATAAGAAGTGTGATTTTTACAGATAATTTATGAAATAATGTGATCATTTTTGTTTTTATGTTTTCAGTAAAATAAGCTATGTCTGGTTTTAAGACTGACAAACCAATTGAAGTTGTCATTTACTGCATCCACTGTAATAATTTGTAGTGATATGACACAGTTCAATCCTTTTACCTAAATGAATACAGGCAAGATATTTATTATTCATTTATTTGACATTTAAGACTATAGCTAAATATGCCATTTCACAGTCACTTTTTTTCTTACTGGCACATTTTATTTAAAAAAAAAAACCTAAATGTCTGAATAACAACAGTTTTGACTTTAGACTGTTTTGTTCTTTGCTGTAAAAAAGTATGCTAGCTGTGGTTCACCTTCAGTTAACTGTAGATGAACTAAGTTTAGTTGTGATTGGACGTCTTTTTGTTTGCATCACATGAACTGTACATAAAAATCCAAAGATAGTGAAGATACGAAAGGAAGAGAAACTGACAGTTTGCGGAAAACCTAATATTTACCTCCTGATTGATTTTATATCTTTATACCAACATAATCCTGTTTGTATCTGTATTTATCTTTTATATCCTACTCCTTAGGATCCACATTGGTTTATTCTGACACTGAAGCTATGTTCACAACGCCCTCAGCAACACGCTGATTTGAACGCAAGTTGAAAGTTAAATCAGGTTGAATTTTGACAAATCAGAAAATTGGTAGAGACGTATGGATGTCATCCCTTTTAATTTATGGAAGTGCTTATCGTTTGAAAATTGATTATGGAAGAGGAATTAATCATTGAGGTTTGTACCCAGCTGGTCAGTATAGGGCTGTAAAAGAAAAAACTTGGAGCAAGATCTACCAGATTTGTCCCGCTTTGACATTTCACACCAAGCCTCTTCCAACTGTAGGTGGTGGACGTTAGCTAGTAAACAGTAGAAACAGAAAGAGAAGCCCCGTCCTGCTTGTCCAGTGTGGGCTAAACGGGCATTTGACTAGCATTCAAGAATACCGGTAGGTACAAAGCTTGACACATCATGTTCTGCTCAAGAAACTCATCTCTCCTGGTTTTTATTCACTGATTAACTACAAAGCAAGTTAAGGTTACTGTGTATCCATGATCTCTAAATGTTTTGAAATGATGGGAAATGTGTGTTAGTTCAACTTAAAAGGCAATAATCCAAAAAACAGTCTGACATTCATGCTTTGTAGCTGCAAAGTTTCTTCAGAAAGTCTCATCCTCTTCTGTCTTCTGCTGCAAAGACCGATGTGTGAAAGTATTTCTTCCTACATTTTTTTATACAAATCGTCTTTATTATTGACTTGTATGAACACTGACTTCTAAAAAAATAGGTATTAAATCTTACATTTTTATTTGCAAAATGACTGAATTATCTATGACTAATAACAGTGACATAAATTGCATAAAGAAATAAAAACTGAGAGCAGCACGGAGGAGAGAAGTAGACAGGTGTTTGGGAAAACAAAGTTTGAGGCAGCATAGCTTATTCAGACGCTCGACTGTTTTGCAACCCTCCCACTGAGAGTCTGCTGAACAGGAGCTTAGCTTTGATCATCTGTGAATTAACAGAGCGTTGGTGTGTGCTTGTGTGTGTATGTGGCACTTGTGTTCGTAGGTAGTGAAGTGCAGAGAAAAGCGCTGCTGTTTCATGAGTTAATTGTCGCAATAAAAAGAAAATGTCAGCCTTCATTGTTTAAACAGCCTCCCACTTGACAGCCAAACCCCCACACTGTCTGCGCAGGACCTACCGTCATTGGCCGAGGCATCGCTGCTGTATCCGTCGTAGTCTGCAGTCAGGGGGCTGTACTTTTGTCGGCTCTCCCATATGAAGCCTCCTGTGTGTTTGGCGTGAAAGGCCACCTTTGCTCCTCCCCTGAGGCCTTGGGAGCGGCTGACAGCCTCCTGGTATTGACCCATCAGTTCATCTTCGCTGTCTGAGGATGAGCCCTGCAGGTCGGCGTCAGAGTACGCCTTGTCTGTTGAGAGATGGAGAGTACAATCACCGAAAGCAATTAGGAGGATTGGCAGCATCTGCTGGCATCACTGCTGCATTTCAAAGGAAACGCGCCAAATTAAAATTCACATTTCCTTCTGTTCAATAAATGGATTTTAGATTTGTTTGCTAAAATGAAAATGTCAGCCAAAGTAAGTCTGACAACTTGATGGAACAAAACCAAAGCTAAAGAATATTGCTTTATGATTAAATTGCATGGGAGAAATGTTTCAGGGATTCAAATGGACAGAAAAATGATATCTGTAGTGCTTGATGAAAACAACAAGCCACACTGACCCACCACAGAATGTTAGAAAATAGTTTTTAATATTTCTTAAGGCTTACAATTTTTGCTTCAGCTTTGATTAGAAAGTAAAACTTGTGTTTTTAAGTCATCTATCATTTACAGCTGTTTCTGATTTTTAGTGAACTCATCACTCAGTAAATTTAAGAGGTCTTCAAAGGTCTTCTAGTTCTGCGTGTATTATGTACTAGTACATAAACAGAAATCAATTGCCATAATTAACTTATGTTGTTTCATCGTGTATTTTTTTTTTTACAACAGTCAAACTCTCTCAAGAAAACGTGTCCTATTTTCGCTACAAACAGTTGCAGTTCTTACTTTTGTTCTGCAGGGGGCAGCAACGTTTTTTAAAAAACTGAACCCTTAACAAATGCTCAATTTGAGTCTTCACTTCCTGTTTCCTTTCAAATTTAACATGTTCAACATTGTTTATGACACATTTTATGATCACAGGTGGCCAACAAATGTATTAAGTTAATTATTTTCATTATGAAAATAGCAGTTTGGGTAGAAGGACAGAGAGTTTACTGATTTTCTTTTGAATTTAATGATCCTTCTTCTAAGATTTCTTTTCTCTAAAACGCCGCTAAATGGCAAACGTATTCAAATAAAATTACTCTAGAGAAACCGTGTAAATAATAGACAAAACATTCTCAAAAGTGAAAAACCTTTCTTAAATAAACTCTTCCATTCTGTTTATATTTTTTCCAAAAGCATTGAAATAGTTGGGAATTTTGATTTGAGTTTAGTCACTTCTCTTGTTTTTATCTAAATGCTTAGCAGGTGGTTTTTCAGAGAGAATAAATGTCCTCCTGTGGATTCCGTGGAGCCACCGGGCTTTAAACCTTCTGAGAACCTGCAGACGGATGACAAGTAAACAACTCTAGATCTGTCAGTGACTGAAACCTCCTTTAGGGAAAAGAAACGCTAAAGCCACAGGGAATTGTCTACCTGCAGACCTCAAGCTGCAATAAGTGGTTTGATATTTATTTTTGTTTAATTTTCAAAATGACTCCAAAGTATAATCTTTTCCATTATATTTGGATCCATCTACATATATTCCAAGCTGTTTCAAAATGAACTTACCTTGCAACTCTGTGCTTTTCCTGAAGTCATCAAGGCACTGAAGGCTCCCCAGGTTCTCAAGCGCCAACTTGTTATTGAGGTACCAGAACAGAAGGGTCATGAGGATGATGAAAAGTCCAATGGCAGCCAGAAACCCCAGCACCTCTGGAGAAACTGGGACACAGACAATGAAGAGGAAGGAGGGCTTTTTAAAGAAGATGTACTCTTTAATGGGGAAGTTTGGGCACCCCATGTCAAAGGTTATATTATTGTGCATAAAGAACCCAAGGAAAGATTGAAAAATCTTCTAAATGCATCAGTGTACTGATAAGACATTTTTTTAGTATGTTAAAAAAAAGAAAGTTTTTTTTTTTTTTTTTTCCATCATTTACCTTTTCAAAATTACAGAAAACAAAATAATGTTACACACTGCTCTTTTCAGGTCTATATATAGATTTTCAATGATGTTGAGCTCAGGTGATTGGGATTTCTGCCTCTTAACGTAAGACAGCGTGGATTTTGAGGTGTGTTTAGGATCTGTATCCATTTGTAGAAGCCATCCTCTCTACAACTTCAACTTTTTCACAGCATCAAGTTAGTGTTCAAAATTTGCTGACATTTGGTGGAATCCATTCTTTCTTCTTTTCTTGAAATGTTTCCTGTGTCGCTGGCTGCAATACAAGCCCAAAGCATGATTGATCCACCCCCATGCTTAACAGTTGGACAGAGGTTCTTTTCATTAAACTTTTGTCCCGTTTCTTCTCCAAACGTATCTTTGCTCATTGCAGCTAAAAAGTTCAATTTTAACCTCATTGGTCCACAGAACTTGTTTCTAAAATGAATCAGACTTGTTCATATGTTCATTTGCAAATATGGAATTTTGTGGTGAGGACGTAGCAGAGGTTTTCTTCTGATGACTCTTCCATGAAAACCATATTTGTACAAGTATCTCTTGACAGTAGAACAGTGAACCACAACTGTAGAGTTTGCAGGTTTTTCTGGACGGATCCTGCAGACAAACGTCTGTCTGAGATTTTTCTTGGTCTTCCAGATTTTGCTTTAACTTCCACTGTTCCTGTTGACTGCCATTTCTTAATGATATTCCGTACAGAGGATATTGGCATCTGAAAACGCTTTGCTATCTTCTTAAAGCCTTTTCCTGCTTTGTGAACATCAACTATTTTCAGTTTCATTGTTCTGGATAACGGCTTGGAAGAACCCATGATGATGATTAATGGGGCAAGGTCAGGTCACTCAGAATATTTCAAATCTTTGAGATGGAAATCACGTGGTCTTTGCAAACGATGATTGCGAACAATCCAGGTCTCAGCTTTTCCAAAGGGGGCGAGATGCATACTATAAATTATACAGGGCGTCCAAACTTTTGTGCACACTATTATTTTGTTTTCTGTTATTTTGAAAGGGCAAATGACGGGGGAAAAAAAGTCTTTTTTTTTTTTTTTTACTCATAAAAGAATGTCTCATCTGTAAACTGATGTCTTTAGGAGATTTTTCAATATTTCTTTGGGTTCTTTATGCACAATAATATAACATGTGATCTGGGGTGCCCAACATTTCGATCCCCACTGTGTGCACCATTTTAAATCTAAATATCAGCGACTATCTTTTTCTGAAGAACCCCTTAAAAATGTATTAAAAGAAAGAAATCCTTTAGTTCTTTATTCAAATGTAAGAAATACAGCAGGAAATGAGGTGAACTAAAGACAAGGAGGCTGAAGAATTAGAAAATTGAAATGTTGTTTGTTTGCTGAACGCTTTCTCTGTAGTGCCTAGCTGTAAAGGCACAAAATGTGTTTTTCTATGCTCCCTGATGCACTCCTTTGCAGTTTTGTGAGATTGCAACATGCAAAATGGCTGCCTGTCAATACAAGGCAGCTGTCCCTCTTTAAGTTCTTTTATACGTAAAAATGAGTTGCTGTAAAATCCATGTTTAGTCTGTGTGAAAAGCTGAAAACAGAACTGCAAACAATTTGTTTTGCACACATATAAAAATCTTTGTTAGTTTATAAAGGAACCAAGTGGAGCAACAGGTCAGTTCAGTGTCCCCAGACTCAAACCAGAACCCCCAACCCAGAAACCACTAGTTTAACTAACATCCATTACCTTTAGTTGTCTGATCTTTCTGCTGCTCCTTATTTCTTTCATATGTTCAGTGATTTGCATCAGGATTCACTTCAGATTTGTTTCTGAAACATGGGTTGCGATGATGTCAATCATCAACCCTTTTCCTCCTTAGTTAGTTCTGTTAGTTCTGTGTAGCTTAGTTAACAATAAGGTATATACAATACACAGCTTTATTGCCTAAAAGGAAGACAAAAACCAAAAGTAAAAGTTAAAGTCCATGTTTGAACCAACATGTTTGAATAAAAATAAAACCCAGTGAATCATCCAGTAAAAAAGGGGAGTTCCTGCTGTTTGACAAGGACTCTAATAAGTTCAAAAATATGTAGATATTTTCTGAACTGATTTAATTGTATTTCTGTGATTAAATTTTCTTTTTAGCTTTTATGTCAGAAAAGATTTTTACACAAAGACAAATAAAATATCTTCATTTATCTGAGGAACTCAGAAATAATTAATATAATTAGAAAAAATATTATTGCATCTGTTTAAGGGTTTAAATGCTCATTTTAACATTTCTGAGCAAATGCGTATATATTAATTAAAAAGAAATATCCATCCTTTTTCATCTGTATTTTCTTGATCTAAAACATAGTGAGACGCTTCTAAATGTTCTCGTTACTGATAACAGAAGAGGAAACACAATGAGAGTCACAGAAGGATGGGCAGAGCCAGACAGTTACGAGACTGCATCTCTGTCCCACGCATGGCTCATTGGTTGCTATGGTAACAGGTTCAGGTTCAGCTCACTTCAGATTCCAGACACACAGGCGGGACAAATCTCATTAAACACAACACGAATGGCCACACATCAGAACGCATTCGTATGCAAACCTTATTAGTGACACACACAAGCTTTTGATGGGCACGATCCTGCTGGATTCTTCTCACAAGCATGACCTTCTACACATGTATGACCTTCTGCGGCAAGGAGGGAACATCAGGGAAACCACAGAGTTTCAGACAGTGAAAAGCTAAGTTCCATATGAAATTTCACAAATTTGAGTTCATAGTCCAAAAAAATACTTTAATATCTTCTGAAGGAAAAATAATTACAACCTCTAGAAAGAGCATATTGAGAGCAGGAGGTGAAACCAAAAAAATGGTTTCTATTTCATTTCTCTCAGATTTGCAGAAAATGGCTTGTGTTCATGAAGCGACATCCTGAAAGGAAACCAGACAAAATTTTGACTGTCTGGTTGTACTTAAAATCCCTTTAAGTTATTTTTTATCTTAAAAACAGTATACAATCAAGGTCATTTGTTTTTATTCTACTTAAAGGGTAGCTTATAGTTACGCAATAATTGGTCACATGGTGTTGCCTGTACAGAAGGTGTTTAACCCAGAGGGAATGCCTGTATGCTCACACTACAGTCTGTCCTGTCATCACTGACTGAATTATCACATCCCAGATGGGAGGCTGCTTGTAATAAATCCATTTGTGACACAAAAGAGCTGAAATAAGGATTTAAGTTTAGAAATTGACATGTTTTCTCATTCTATTGAAGTTCAAAAGGAAAAAAGTAAAAAATGAAAATGTTATTTATTCTTATACAAAGGCTTCGTTTTAAATACCACTCCGATCACCTTTTATCTATTTTAAAAGTGTTCCCAGTGGCCTTTCAATTACGATTATATCGTTTTTAGCCAAAATAAAAAAACCTGTGTCGTTTTCCAGAACATAGTTTCTGCAGAGCGGCAGTACTTCATTGCAAATTCACCCCTGAGTTGCTGGCGGGACCACTAGCATGGAGGAACTCCCTCCCCGTTGCTGAGAACTGTCTGTTTACACACACTGCCAACAGCTTACAGCCCTTTCACACCTCTGACCTAACATTATTGGTGCAACAAAAATGGCATGCAATATTGGAGGGAACTTGTGGCCCACTCAGCATATTTTCTACGTCACAAACAATCTTTTTTAGACTGCATTTTTCTTCTGCTCCTGATTCACAATGATTTGAATAAGTACTTTCTCAGAAGAGCAATTTTAAGCTTAATTTTCCTAATATATGTCCACTATCATAAAAAAAGCTACAAAAACAATTTTAAAAAATCAAAAACTTAATTTTCCTCGGAGTGAACCTTTCAGTATTTTTCCCCTTTGAATTCTTTCATATTTCACAGAAGACATCTTGAAATTAATGAAACATGGCAGCGTCAGAACCAAAAGGCAGAACGACTGATGCTTTTAAACACATTTCACCAAAGAATCAACAGCATGACTTTAAAGCCGCTGCAATAACCTTTTGTTAATGTGTGAGGAGACTAATGACTCACCGGAAGATTAAACAGCAGCAGACATTGTTGCAGAAGAATCACAGAAGCATTCATGTGTGACAGCAGCTTTGTGAGGATTTGAAAATGTTTGACAAGCGTTTTACACCGGAATAATTTATGAGACATTTTAACTCAAATGTCAACAAAGTACAAAATGTTTCAGGGGTTGCTTTAAATCCAAATGAAAATTTAATTTTGATCTTGTTCCTTTTAATAACAGCAAAGAGTCACAACAAAGAAATAAATAAATCAACAAATAAAGTTACAAATAGATACCTAGTTACCTACAAATAGATAACTAGACTTTGGATGTTTAAAAAAGGGAAACTCTGAACCTGTCAATTAAATTTAAATCAAACTTTTGATTAATTCTACTTTTATATATATTCTGATTGCCCAACTTAAAACCTTTGGTGCCTAACTTTTGAATGTTAGGACACTGGAACTAAGGTAAAATCGAAAATATATTTTCCTAAATTCAAAATAGAAAAAAAAGCTAATGAATTGCGGTGTCAACTTT
Source organism: Oryzias celebensis (assembly GCA_014656515.1). Classification (NCBI taxonomy): domain Eukaryota; kingdom Metazoa; phylum Chordata; class Actinopteri; order Beloniformes; family Adrianichthyidae; genus Oryzias; species Oryzias celebensis. The sequence goes on from BNCR01000005.1 coordinate 35,975,905, forward strand.
AATCAGAGCTTTAAGTCCCACTCCAATTATATTTTGATCTTTTGTAAAAGCTTTCCTGGTGGTCTTTTGACCACTTTTATAATTATCTTGTTTTTAGGCAAAATCAAAACATGTCACAAACAGGCAGGTCGCTAGTTCCACGTATATACATTTTATTGACTCAGACAGGCAAACAGGAGCAAAGCTTAGCTAAAAGTACACAAAGCTAAAACTAAAGCTAAAAGTCCAGGCAAAGGTCGGGGCAAGCGGCAAAGAGGCAGAGTCTAATAGGAAGCAGGGTCAACTGGTAAACAGGTGATCAGATCAGAATAAAATGCTCAGTATGCAGGCACAAGCAATGCTTCGCACCGAACCAGGCTTTGTGTGCTTCTTATGTGTCCTGTGGACATTTTTTTCATATTAAAAAATGTCTCATCTGTAAACTGATGTCTGTAGAAGATTTTTCAATCTTTCCTCGGGTTCTATATGCACAATACTATAACATTTGATTTGCGGTGCCCAAAATTTCAATCCCCACTGTATGCACCATACTAAAATATAGATATCCGGTTTAGAAAAACTGGAAAATTTAGCAGTGTTTTAATTCAGTACTTTTAGTGAAATATTGGTGAAATATGATGATTTATTCCTGCCTGTTATCAAAAGAATATAAAAATTCATACTTGGAAGATTAGTCCAACAATGACAAAGTTTGCCTCAGTATTTGTAAGAGTAAACATTAATAAAACAGTTTACTCCTTTTCAATTTACTTTTGCACAGTTGTAAAAACTCATAAAAAATAAATGGTATAGACCTTTTTTTAAGAAAATATTTCTGAAAATAAATGTTGCTGTAGTGACTTAATTTAGATCAGTAAAATATAGATTAAAGAAAATCTGTTAACACTCATTCAGCTACAATTTCACTGTGTATGTGTGTGTGTGTCCACTTCTACATCCTGTCTTCATTTATAGATTTGTCTGCATGGAAACAGTTGCTATGCTTAAAGTTAAAAAGAACAAAACACCTCAAAAACCACAAAGACGCCTACACTCTCCACAGGCAACCCATAAGCACATTCACTCCTCTACTATGCTCCACAGCAGAACACCTACTGTCCAACCCACAATCTGCTCACACATGGAAAAAACACACAAATCACCACCGTTGCAACAAAAAAAAACATTTACCCAATCTTTAAATATGCTCAAATTAAAAAGCTTACATAACCAGAGCTCTCATAAAATCAGATGGCCACTCTCAAAATCTATTCAGCGATTTGGTTTTAAAGATGAATATAAATGTGTGTGGTAAGAGGAGGGAATACGACAACTGTTCCATCGGTCAGAGCGGCTAAAAGCAATCTAAACAAAAGATTTTGGAGCTCGAGAAGTGTTTTGGCTTTGGAGCACCACATCAAAAACAAACCGCTCCTGTCAGGCATAACCAGAAGTACAACGTACATCCTGTCCTGTACATTTTGGTGGGATTTTACAGAAAAATAACAATTATTGAAGCATTTATTAAGACTTTTTTTTTCCAGCAACACTAAGGCTGAATCCAAATTACTTTCCAAGCCCTCTGACTACTCCCTGTTGCTCCAATGGTAGGGTGATCAATATCATGCTTTTAGAATGGAGAAGAAAATGAGTTACGTGGGTGTGCTCTGAAACACAGAAGTTTACACTTAAATGTAAGTAATTACATTCTGTTTTAGCATGACTTTTTAAATTTATAAAACCAACTTTGTTATATTTTTTTCCCAGCGCTGGCAGCTAAACGTTAATGTAGATGGCAAGCAACTATTGAGGATCTTTGTCCCATCTACAAATGGAAGACCACAGCGCCCCAGTCATTCCTATGATTTGACTGAGAGTCAGAGCAAAGCAGCCACAACGACTTCTGAACTGCTAGCTACTGTTAAAGATTCCAATTAGACTAAAGCCTTAGTCACAACTGCCCTTACAGCTAGATACGGGCTGTCTGCAGCCGAAAAATGAGCAAACCTGCAGGGACACGCAGTACGAAATATCAAGATCGTAGACAACTTAGTAGTGAGCCTATAGAGCATAAATGTTTCTAAACATTTTTTTCTACGGGTATGCTGCTAGTGACAGGTTGTAGTGAACACTACACTACAATATGCAAGGGTAAGGTAAGGGTGAAGTCCGTGAGATGCAGGGATGTCGAACAGATTTTTCTGTTTTTTAATCCCCTCAAATCTTGGGGACAACAAAAGAGTCCCTTAAGAGATGTTCAGCTTTTAGAGGATGGCTTAACTTCTTTGTTTCTAAAAAGAGTGAGTATACGACAAGTGCTCTAAAAACTGCACATGAACACCAACACAAAAGTTTCGAATAGGCAGGTGACATCAAAGTGGAATTGTTAAACACACTCAATTGCAGGATTTCACACAAAATATTAATTCCTCTGTTTACAGATTGTGTAAAGTATTTTTGTACTCTTCTTCTTGCAGTGTATTTGTTTATTTCATAACAGAAAATATTTTTATCATAAATGTTTTTTTTTTCTGAGGGCTCTTCAGTTTATTGTAACTTTTGGATAATTTGGAAAATAAAAAAACACAAGAACAAGCACACATAACAATAACAAAAAAACATCAGCAGAACAGAAGATGAAGCAAAACATCACTAGAGAAAACCGAATCATGACATGAATTTTAACAGGACAGCGTATTAATGAAAGCGAATGAAACAGGAAGATCAATGCACAGGTCAAAGGTCAGGGTCATCGAGCTTTGATCTGCCCTACCTTTTCTAACGCAGATCAGCTCATGAAGTCCACAGTTACGATCGCCACCTGGAAAGAAAATGCAATTTCAATGAGCCTCGCTGTGATGGATGAGCAGAGGACAGAATGACTCTGGAACATTGAAAAACGAAGACAAGATTAGACATTCTGACAATAACAGAGGCTGACGCAGACAGAGATTTAAAATAAAAGCAGCTCAGGAGACAAATTCTTCCTTTTGAGAGTTTTATCACTACAAACATCAAAATCAAAGAAAGAACATTTTTCCTTCATTTTTATTGTTAAAATTTTTGAATTTGTAAAGTGTTAAGTCAGGTATCCCAGAAATGTTTTTTGTGCACATAAAACACATCAATAGTAAGATAAACAGAACTGTAAAGAACTTAATGTATGCAGTATTTCTCCAAGAAAACAAAGATGCTGATATACAGCCATGAGAAACTAACAGTGTTTCTGCACTTTAAATAGTCTGGGTGAATACTTAAATCTGACTGACTGCTAAATGTTGACGCACACTTAAAAAAAGTTTTGGCCACATACCCCAAATGTTCTACATTGCTGCACAGGCTCCTTTAAAACAAATTTTGTGGTTAATCTTCTGGACAAAAACAAGCAGTAGGTGGTCAGTAGGAGGTGAACTTTCTCTCTGAACTGATGCCTTACTGAACCTATCGTGATTATCAGCATAAATACCGCTTTCCTTTGCCGCCGCAGTAATGGTCTACCGGCCCAGCGACATGTTGTGTTCACGTGTTAGCGTGACAATGCGCCACACCACCAATCAAATAGTCTGCTTTTTGTGAGACAAACAAAAAAATAAGAATAAAATACTAAAAATCAATTCAATATTTATTCCTTTTGTAAATGATCATGTTACAACCGGCATTGTGTCCAACGAAATGTGAATTTTCAGAAATTGACGCACGTCTTGGAAACCTGAACCCTTCTGATGTGTGATTAATCAGCATTAATAAAATTTAACGAATTAATTTTTTTAACAATTAATTGCAATGTTGACAGCCCTAATATATACATACATACAGTGGTATATTAAAACTAAAGTATTAGGTCAGCCACCAATTGTGCGAGTTCTCTTAAAAAGATGAGAAAGGCCTGTATTTGTCATCATTAGTATAACTCAACTATGAGAGACAAAATGAAAAAGAAAAACTAAAGAAAATCACATTGTCTGATTTTTAAATATTGTTTTGTAAATTATGGTGGTGAATCAAGACTTTGTTATATACTCTTTGTTGACAGTGACAGAAGTCAAACTCTTTCTGTTAGTCTTCCAAAGGTTTTCACAAGCTATGCTGGTATTTTGGCCAATTCCTCCTTGCAGATCTTCTCTAGAGCAGTGATGTTTTGTCACTCTGCAACACAGACTTTCAACTCCCTCCATTGATTTCCTTTTTGGGTTAAGATCTGTAGACTGTCTAGGCCATTCTAGTACCCTGAAATGCTTCTTACAATCAACATCAATACATTTAATCCATATATGTTCATGGTTTAATCAGCAGTGTTTTTATGAAAAGTCGCCAGCAAAACTGGAAGTGTGGGCAGAAGCACTGACTGTATGAGTGTAAGGGAGACTTTTATGAACCTAGCAACAAGTGAGGGCTAAAATCTGATTGGTTAGAAACTTTCATGTGAAAAAGCAGTCTGTCATCAGCACAGCTGGGGTGTGGGGCTGTGAGAGAAGCTGACAGAACAGTTGGAATAATCTAAAATATATTTTGGACAAACTTATGTTCAAAAATGTCTCTGTATATACATACTTCGTTTCAGATAATTTTAGGCCATTGCTGAAGGCTTTGCAGGCCCTGACAGTATGCCACTGGTAGACTATAGATTGATAACCTCCATGAAGCAATTCATGCACTGAGCTCCAACCATGTACTGAATGCTACACATGGCTATCCTTAAAAGTAGTTCACTTTTTTGATTGGCATCTGCTATAATTTAATTTGACAAAATAAACGTTAAATGTCATATACTTATTTAGAGCTTTTCTACATTGCTTTAAGGCCCAAAGCACTTTATAGTCACAGTTCCATTCATCCATGCACACAAACATTTACACACTGATGGAGACTCTGCTCCCTTACATTGGTGCCAACCTATAATCACAAGGAACATTGCAGGATTCAGTGTCTCTGTTTGTACACTAAAGTTTGTGTAGGAACCATTTAAGTATGGTACAGATTTTCTCTCAACCCATAATTGTCAAAGTAGAAGCTAAAATATTGGACGCCAATGTTGTGCAATGGAAAACTACGAGAAAAAAAACAGTCACTAAAACTGGTATACTATATTACCAAAAGCACTGGCTCACACATTCAAATGATCAGAATCAGGTGACCTAATCACTTACTTGGTCTGGCCACAGGTGTCATAGCTGTTTATTGTCTTTAGGATTTAAAAAAATTCAAAAAGCAGAAAGCTGGAGAATAAAACTTTCATGGCTTGATCTTTCTATATTCATATTTATGCATAGACTATATTTTTGTCTTTTCCAGATGCACATATAGGCTTCATTCTGTGTGAATGAGTGTGAATAAAATAGCAGTGTTTCATGATAAATTAAGATTTACAGAAGAACATAGATCATGCTCTCAGTTTTATTAATATTTAATTAACAGTTTTACAAGTTCAATTTCAGGCTAATAAATATTTTAGGTTTCTTTTTAAATGTGGAGGAGGATATTTCAACATGTGTGTCTTCTCTAAGGCTTTCTGTCCCCTTAAATATGACCAGACCTGGATCAGCTCAGAGCGCCAGCGCCTCATGGGGCACATGCTGGTTTTTACTCTGAGGGTCTTAGCAGAGAGTTCAAAAGCTGCAGTCAGCGGCTGTAATTCAGAGCTGTTACTCTGGGATATGCACACAGGTGGAGCTTTTTTTAATAGCTCTGCCTGCTTTCAACTGGGACACTTGTTGGATCTCTAGCACCAGACAATAAGATCAGGGAGACAGCAACCTTTATATCAAGCCATCGCTCATTTTGATCTAACATTTGGACTTTTGACAAGCCCATGACTGCCTGAGATGATGAAAACAAAAGACAAAAAGCATGATTATCATAAACACAAAAAATACACCTTTTACAGAAAATCTCTGCTTGTCCCTAGTTCATTGGAATATTTTATGTGTTCTTCATAAATCCTGTTTATTCTGTTTCTTATTACAATTTCCGTTCAACTGCAATACAACAAGAAGTTCAGCTGACTTTAAGAAAAACGTATTTCTGCCCGCAGAAGCATCTGGTCTAGTTTACTGTTCCCTCAAGTGAGGTCAAATTCCTTCTTGTCCTTTTTTCAAATAGTTTTAAGTCACTTTTACTTTGGTAAGTTTTAGTTCAGTTTTATGTTTTCACCCTATCTAGTAAACCATAAGCCCCGACTCTTTTATTGAATCCCCAAGCAAATGACTGAATAAAAGATTAAAAATGATTAAAACTTCCCCTCACTGCCTAAAAGAATGATAAAAGCAAAGCTCCAGTTTGGATCCATAAGGGGAGTGTCCTCCACTCGCCGGGGTCAGTCCAGATAAGGAATGGGGTTTCACAGTCACTCTTAAGCTGGAAGCACTTTTTTAGCTTTTGTCCCAGATTCTCCTTCAGCTGTTTGCTGTATTCAGGCTGCTGAGGTTAACACGGTTAGAATCCAAGCAGATGGATGGTCTGAGGCTGACACACAGAAAATTGGGAGAAAGAAATCGACATCGAACTTTTGAGCAAGAACTTTAACGGTCAACTTGAAACACATCTCTGATTATAACTTCAATTAGCCGAGGTGATGTGTAAGATACATATTTTTTAAAGTAAAATTGTCAGGGTGAACTATATATATTTTTATTCTGGTATATTAAAACAATACATATGCCTAAATCATTAAACAGGATGCTTGAGCCTATCCAGCGACTGCTGGGCAAAATTGGGCTGATCCCTGGACAGTTGGCCTGTCCATCACAGGGGCTCCAAGAACGAACATCATTTAAAACTGCACTTCCAATGAGACCTTTTCTTTTCTTTTTTTTTGTTTATTTGCGTGTTTTGTGTTTTTAAGATCAGGATTTATCACCTCCATCCAGGACGTTTTCCATGTTCCACTGCTTTGAAACATCTACTTTGGTTGCAAAAAACTATGAAAAAAAACTGCAAATTATATTCCAACAAATACGGTACAATTACCCAATTGTCCACAAGTGAGTGCAGAAATTCAATTTTAAAGTTAATGTTTTTTTATATATGTCTGCCATCATACCACAAAAAGGTGTATAAAAAACATGATTATTATTGGAGTGGGTCTTTAAGAGTCATTTTAAGGAATTGTATGATTTTCATTTTGTCAGGTTTATAATGTAGTCCTTGTAATGTTTGAGTATTAGTTCCTGTTCAAAATTGAGTTTTCTGCATTTGGCTCCAACATTCACCAATGTGAAGAAACACACAGGAACTTGTGTTTTATCATCCATAGGAAATGGTGTGAGTGTCTTGCCAGGACACGTTTTTGTTAGTTTTTGGTTATATGATCTTATATGATCACAAATTTTGCAGCTATGAAACTTCTTCACATTTGAAAAATAAATCCTTACAAAGATTTGCACTAATCCTAACCCTGACCTTTGGAGAGCTGTGGTCTAAATTAATGCACAAATACAAAAAAAAAAGTTTTGTCCTTTTAAATGTTTTTCAAAAAATGAAATTAATGTTTGAAATGTTTATCATTCATAAAGAGCTACATTTTCTCATGTTTTTCTTTTTTTAAGTTTTGCATGTTTTTCAGTTGGATTTCCTGCTCTTTTGAAGCAGCAAATTCCTTGAAATGCTTTTTAGCTGTGGTTCACCACCCTGGCAGTGGACTGGTACCAGCCTGAGGGTCACTTCCTCATTTAAAAATTGGACGAGGCTAAAACTGGCATCTGATTTTAGCTTCCACTTTTTGATAGTTAAAAATAAAGTTATAGGAAAATCAAAATCACATTATAAAGGGCTGCACAAAAAAATCTAATGTACGAAGAGAGTTTCAATTGGCTGCAGATGTTTTACAGAGGATAAGGAGTTTAACTTTTCCTTTAAAAGTTATGCAGTTAAGAAGTTAGCTCATTAATTTTTTAATTTTGATTTAAAAAAAAAGAAAGAAATTCCACATGTTTTTATTTGGTAAAGCAAACGTATGATCTTTTAACTTAGTTATCTTATATTTTTAAAAAGCTACATTTTAATAGTAAATTTATCTATGATCTAATTCATCCCACTTTTATTTCACTAAATCCAAATTCTGACCACAGTAAAGCCATGCAAGACTAAACTCCAGTTCAAAACAACAGAGCGGCAAAAACAGCATTTGGTGGATCCTAAATGTAACCAAAGCAGCACTGAGAATGTAAACATAACAAGAAACCCATGTGACCTCACGAACCACAAGATGTTTCCACTGAGCAACAGTTCAATTCAATTCAATGTTATTTATATACCTCAAAATCACAACCATAGTTGTCTCAACGGGCAAGTTGCAGCAGTTCGCTGCAAAACAAGCATGATTATTAACTAATATTTGAACGGCACACATTACCGATGTGTAATATTCTAGCTGTTTAGAGCCTTTCCTTTGTAAACAAAACACAATCTCACTAATGTTGCTTTGTTTCACCAGGGTTTTCTCTGTTCCAGTTCTTCATTGTTGACTGACAGAATCTCATGCTTTAGTAATCATTACTGCCTCACATACAAAACAAGGCCAAAATAATCGGATAATCTGATTAGAGTAGATTTGTTTTAGATTTATTTTTGAAGCACAAACAACAGAACAGGTAAATGTGTTTGTGCTGATAGAAGTTAGGAGAATTTTACATGGAGTCACTGATGTACTCAGTGCAGTAAATTGTAAAGAGTATGCTACATAAATGTGCAATTTTTCATGTTGTGTTTTTCTGCTGGAGCTCTGTGTTTAGAGTCCATTAAAGGGAGGCTGGGGTTGATGACCCTCTATGCTGTCTTAATGACACATTGAAGTCATTTCACTTCTGTTATGGTTGGTTTTTCAGGGTTTTTCTTTATCTAACTCCTCTGAGACCTGATCATCATGTCTGACCATTTTCATCAGCTTGATATATGTGAACCTTTTTGCCATTTTTTTTGTGCTCTTGATTTAATGCAAGGTTTTCTGACATGTGGAGACCAAGAATCTGTCATCTCATGAAATGACTTACTTTTGATTGAGGCTGCAGAAAATGTATTCCTCCTAAAATTCTTGATAGATGATCTGGTTTTGTTCAGAAACGCAATTCTGTGACCAGAATGTGGATTTATCTCTCAGTGTGGTTGCATGAATGTGTGTAGAGACTGGGCTGTCATGTTCAAAACCTTTGCGTTCACATGTCGCTATACGTTTTTAAGTCAGTCTTTGGGCCCTGAGTCTTACATATCGGAATAGAGCTGTGAAAGATTTGCAAAATTTGCACCTCTTTGATATTTCACACCAAGCCTCACTTAACTGTAAGTGTCAGTTAGCGAGAGTCCAGGGTGAACACCATATGCTAAAAGTGTATTTAAGAACCCGCAAATGAGTACTGAGGAGGAGGTTTGGGGTTAGCACAACAGCTCTGTGGAGTTTTTCTAATGCATTATGTCACCCATTGGTTTAATCTGAAGTAAATTCTTCAGTCATGTAGCTTATCAATCATCACTGACATCCCATCGTTTGGAAAATGGTCAAAAAGAAGAGACAGTTATTGGTACACCCCTGTAATACCATTATAAAGATGGTGATTCATCAGTGACAGGTTAAATAAAAAAGGCCACACCCCTAAATAAAAAAATAATAATAACATCTTTTAAAAATCTAATACTCACTTCAGTTGTTTTTCATTTAATATATTATAGTAATGTTTTGGAACCAGACGGATTTACGTTTTAAACATTCATTTTCATTTAAATAAGTAGGACTTGAAGTGTTTTTATAACAAGCAACCAAGTGTTTCCCAAGTGAATTGACTGAGCTTCAGTTACTTTTGTTTTGAACCAACCAGTGTCTTTTTTTCATGTAGCTGGCTCGTTTTGTATAAAAATGAATTAATATATATCATAAAAACAGTGGAGTCATGACAGATTAGTGACTGTGTTTGGTTCTCATATTTCAATCTCTAAGTGGTTCTCCTTTCCTGAACCTCAGCTTCCTGATTATTAGGTCAAACCGATACCCAGTTTTTTAATATCTACTGGCCTACTTTTTATGCTTCTATTGCTTGAAGCTATGGAGAGTTCTGTAAGAAACAGATGGATCTATAGTTAGTCAGAACAGCCAAAGAACATGACATAACAATGTGAAGAAGCTGTTGCTTCTTTATGAACTTCCAGCACAGCTTTTGTGAAACTAAGTTTTACCTCACTGTTTATCCTGCATGAATTTATTGGTTGAGGTTTATGAAATTACCTGGTTGCATTTGGTATTTACTTCACCAAGTCTATTATTAGCTACTTTTTAATGGTAATCAAGAGCTTCTTCTTTCAGAGGAAACTGTCTCATCTTGTTCTTCAAAGGCGAAAGTTTGTTGACTGTGCTGCTGAGATGAGGACTGTATTTACTGTCGTGTCCTTTATTACTTGTTGGCTTATAAAGGCTATAACTCTAATGAAGAAGCTGGTAGTTCTGAGTGTAACAGGACATAAATCTAGAACTGGATCATGGAGTTTGTAGTAGACAAATCAGAAGAAGTGAGGAGTGAAGCCACTGTCTCAGACAAAAGGAAACACATGTTGGTTGATTTATAGATTTATAGGAGCAATAACATAATTCCATTTAAAAAAGAGCTTATTTGTGATGTCGAAAATATGCTGGGTGGGCCATAAGCTCCCAGCTCTGCTCTATTCTGATGCATCCACTTGCAGACAACTGGGACCACGGTGGTCTTTGTTCAAAATTGTACAGCCCTGGATAACTCCATTATTGTTCATCATTTCTGATGCACCGGTAATGTCAGACTTTGACTAAAAACTCATTATAATCATAATTAAAAGACCACTGGGAACGCTTACAACAGATCAAAAAATGATTGGAGTGGGTCTTTAAAGTCTTATTCACAACTACCCTTAAGGGGGGACACAGGCTGTCTGCTAGTGAAAAATTGGCAAACTTGTGCACATGTACATTTTTTCTACAAGTATGCTATGAGCAACATTCGTAGTGAACACTTATACAACATGCAAGGGGAAGTAAAAGGTAACGTAGGTAGGAAGGTAGAAGGGAAGAAATATGAAAGAAAATTCGTGGCAGAAGCCGAATACAATTTAAAACGCTTGGCCAAATATTGAAAAGTTGCCGAATAGTTATCAAATATGAATGTTGAGTTTTTTTCATAATGTCTTAAATGTTGCATAAATAGCTGCATTTTAGACCTGTTTTTCAAATAAGGTTTATGTGTATATCATATCAAAACATCAATTTGAACCGTAGATGATCTATTAAAAGACAAAACAGGGGACCATGTATTCAGGTGTACAACATAGGCCAGACCAGCATAAATTTGTCCTTTTGCTTGGAAAAAAAAGGAAGGAAACCATAACATGTCAACTTTTTTTTCAAAACTATCGACCACGGATGAAATGCCGCTAGCTTTACGTTCAGCTGCGGCAGTCTCTGGATATTTGGCTTTCAAATGCCATTTTAATAGAGTGGTCCTAAGGGTTTGGCCGACATAACCCCTGTTGATAATTTAGTCCCATATCTGATGCAAATTGCAGTTCTTTTGTCACTTTCTGTCACTTTAAAATACCTCCACACTGCTAGCATTTTAATGAAGGCGCTAGATCATTGAGGCACTTTGATTAACCAAACCGGGGTCATTGGGTCATCAAGCCACTATCCAGCCCTACTGAAACTTGCTCTCACCATGTGACATGTGACAGTCTTTATTTCTTTATTTTTAGTCTTTATTTCACTTGTAAAACTCAAAATCATTCAGAATTTTAAAGAAGATATTTTGTCTGTGTGCAAATCAAAATATACATAGAATAATTTAATCAAAATATTATATTGTCTTTAAAACAGATAATACAAGCCTTCTTTCCAGTGAATTTCTCTGCAGAGAAATGACCTTAAACTCATTTTTTTCTCGCCCAATTTCCTTTTTGTGTGTTTATTTGAAGGCTGCATTCTGGGGTAACAAAGTGTTCTGCCAAAAATCCAAAATATATAGTTCAAATAAAACGTTTTTCAATAACAAATGTAACATGGTGCAAACACCGGAGCTCAAAGCTTTTCTCTCTGCTGTAGTAATTTGATAAAAGAAGTTAAAAGGCATGATAGTGTTTCACAAACCCATAACGCAGCACAAAGCTCTTCATCCATCCTTAAGATGAAATGATTGATCCGTGCAGCTTCTGCTCATCCTTCCACTAACAGAGATGCTTTCACCCCACAGAACAGCACAGGAACAACAACACAAGACAAGTAAACAAAAACAGCCTGCTCAAAAAGACAGGAAAACATCATGCAAAAATGCACAGTAAAGAAAGAAGAATGAGTCCATTTAGAAGAAGATCACTTATATGTTATTGAGTAACTCACTGTTCACTCATACACAAGGATCTAACTGAAGTGTCTTTTTGTTGGTTTGCTTTCATTTTTGAGGCACAAACATTTTCTTGTTTTGTGTTTTCTTTTTGCTTTGCAGACATTTGGTCCCTCAGGACTCAGGACCAGAGAATAACAATGTTGTCAAGTCAAAATACTTTCTACTTCACCATGAACTACAATTGCCAGAGCCACACTCCTTTACATTTGGTGTCATTAAAAATCCCCAAATGTTGTAGGTAGATACCAAAAGAAGTTTATTCAGTAGTATGCAGTGGTTGGGAGAAATTCAGGTTTAGAAATGTTCTCCAGAGAGGACAAATTTGCATGTCTGGTTGTCAGGAGGTTAGGTGGTCAAACAGACAACTATGGATAAAAGCAAGTGTTTCCCAAAATCTACAATCTAATGTGACATCTATACATTAATATTCTGGCCTACCTAAACTAATCTACCACAGATTAACACACCCTTGTCAGTGGGCATAAAATCAAGCTAAACTCAGATATATAAAACAAGATAAGCTTATAAGCTTCTCCTGCCTTAAATAACTGTATTCTATCTGTATCAAAAAAGTACAACAGTTCATTAGAAATTCCATGCTTCATCACTATAATAAAAAAACCTTTAATCTGTTTAGATCAGCCGTCCTTCCTTCCTAAATGACCTGCCTAAATAAATCCAATTAGAAATTAAGAAGATTGGATATATCTAGCTTTTATAGCTTAATACTTGGATAATAATAGCTTAAACGATTCTGAAATAAATTAGCAAACTAAAAACATGTTGGAACACCTTAGGAACTGATGTCTACACTGCCAATGCTTTAAATCTCACTTGCTCTTTTGATAAATTCCTTTTATTTGCTAAAAATAGCTCATTTTAACGTGTAACTTGTTTCATAACAACCCTGTCTCAGTCAAATGTTAGTTGCTCAGTTTTTGTGCCATAAGAAAATATTACATTAGATAAATAAACTAAGGATTCAGACTTTTTCATTGTTTTAACCTATTTTTAAGAGCTGTCAAAGATGTGTTGACACGTTCAGAGTGATGAGAATAAAGGTTTCTTCATCTGACAAACTACGAGTCTTTGTATCCTGGTGTGACTTGCCCTGCATTTCTGATGTTCCTGCAGCCCATCCTGACAAGTACAGGCAGTAAAGCATGCAGCCTCCCACTGCACGCTGCTGCAGAGGGGTGTAGGTGTCACTCAGTCTGTCCCACAGCTGCTGCATAAATCGCTGCAGACCAAACTGGCTATGCATGATGGAATACATCGTTCCCACTGTGATTGCAGCCTCTCTGGAAGCTGGACTCCGCTGACTAATGCAGCCAGGAGGCTGAGGTGGTTAGACAGCATGGAGAACAGGGAGCAGCTGCCTGATGATAACAAGAGCCTGCTGGAGCTCCCAGTTGCCACACGTCCTGATTTAAGATGAAATCATTTATGATGAAACCAGCAAGCAAAAAAGTCGATCAGTAAAGGGAGGAAGTGAGATGTTCCTGTGGCTTTGATGGCGGCAAACGACTGATACTGTATAAACCCCCTAATATTCCCATAATAAAAGAGAAAAATAGAAACAAGAAAATTCATTTGACATTTCCTAGGACATTTTTCTCATAATGGAGGTCATATAAAAAGAAAATTAAGCTCAATGTGCGAAATCTGCTCCTGATTCACAATGACTTAAATAAAAGAAATAGTCACTTCAGTTTAATTTTTCTTTTCCAAGTCCTTCATCATCAGAAAAATACCACAAGAAAATGTTAAAAACTCAGAAAATATGATTTTCAATGGAGTGGGTCTTAAATGACTTTTGAATAAGAGAAGAAAAATAAAAGTAAATCAATCTAAAGTCTAGAAAATGAACTTTTTAAAACTGGTTTTCTCCTTTAAAAATAGACAAACATATTTGGATTTGACAGGTGTGGTTACCTAAGACCCTCATTTAGCAGGCAGTCCAGATGCCTACTTTACAAACTGAAAAGTCCAGCATCTATGTGCCAGTTTTTGGAGGTGAAATCACTTGTGCTGCTTACTGTCTTATTATTTTGCTAAAACTACAGAAGAAATCCAACTCTAATCCATGGGGAAGTGAAATATCCATCCTGAGTCACAAAAGAAGATGTGTGTGTAAACTGAATTAAACTAGTAGAAAAACGAGATTAGAAGGCAGAATAAAGCAGCTAAGGCTCTGAAATTGCTTTAATTAGGTCTAATGATTCAGCTAAGACTATTTAAGATTGTCTATGAAAGCCTCTTATTCAAAGTGATGAGCTAACAGAGGGTGAAAGCTGCTTACAGCACGTAAACGTATATAATCAGAGGTAAAAGTAAAATCACAGAACAGCGTGAGTTCCTGTCAGAGGTAAACAATTTGTGCTGTTAGAGCGGCGCGACTCTGATTTTTCTTTGGAGATCCTTGTTAGAAAACCAACAAACAAACGGAGCAGCTGAAAACAAAACTAGCAAAACCGCTCCGCTTTGAGCGCGCGGAGCTTTCCTTTCAGCACCGCGGCTCCCGCACCGCAATGGAAAATCCCCGCTTCACGCACAACACAACAAGTTGCTGCGGGTTTGGCACGAGCTAACGCCGCCCTGCCGACAGCCAGGCCATTTTACAGCCCACCCCGGCCGCCCGGCCGCGGCTCATTAGCAGCTGAAGTTAAGAAGCAGAAGAGGAGACACATAACTGGCCTACTTACCATCAATCGCCATGATGCTCTGTTTTGGCTTCAACCAAAGCGGGCGGTAAAGAAGGGGGAGCGGCCCACTGCAGGAGGGGTGAAGGAAGGAGGAGGAATCTGCTTGTGGTACAGTCCACCAAACTGCATAGAAACAGCAACACATGAAATCGATATACAAGTGATTTTCTTATTTTATTTTTACTAAACAACTCGGTTACGGTCAAAGTAGATGTTCTTTTAAAAATGTCTTCAACGTATTAAGACTTAGATCTCGTCTTAAAAAAAATAACATTAATAATAATGATAGTATTTCTGAAGAGCAAACTGATTAAACAAGGTGAAATGCATTTAACTTGATAAAGGGAAAAAAACACACATTTTGTGTTTGTTGGAGATAAAAGGTGGTCAATAGATCATGGCTATTTTTCTTGTGTACGAGAAAAAAAATTGGGCTTTAGGTATCGGGGTTTCTGCAGTTGCTTTTATTAAGTTAGCCCACAGGATGAAAACACTAATCATTTGAAAGTTATTTTTGTTTTGTCTTTTTTCAAAATTGCTAAATGGACAAGCTCCTCATAGATTTCTAGTATTTAAACATTCTTGTACTAAAGAAAAGAATTAAAGCCAATTCAGACTTTTAATTTTTTTTTTGTTTCAACTTTTTCTGAAGAAAGAACTTCAAAATTAAAGTCAAAATTCTCAGAATAAAACCAGAATTCTAAGAAAAACCTCTCAATTATTTCTTTAAACTTGGATATCCAAAGAAAGAATTCTGACATTAAGGCAAACATTTTGAGGTTAAAGCCAGCATTCTGAGTTAAATTTTTTACATTAAAGTCAGAATTCTCTTATTAAAGACAAGATTTTAAAACACGCACACATATAATTCTGAGATTACAAGCAGAACTCTCAGATAAAAGTTGAAATTCTGAATTCAAAGACAGAGTTCTAAGAATAAAAACCAGTTATCAGATTAAGCACTGCAAAATCAAGAATAACTAAGTAAAAAGACCCCCCTTTTGGAGAGAGAAATCAACAGCCTCAAACAGCAGATCCCGGAGCCTTCTCAGCATCATGAGGACTCCAGGCCGATGTCTGAGCATTTAGAAGGGATGGACAAAGTCTCACAGCCAGAAGCAGAACCAAAGAACGCTCCTTTGAGACACCCTCTAAATGCTCCAACAACAACAGCTGCAACTGAACCTGTTCCTGCTCCAGAAACAAGTCAGCCTGTGTTAGAGGAACTGTCTAACAGAAAAGAAAGGTCTGGCAGGTTCCATCAATACAAAGCTGCACTTGCAAACCACCAGGGCGCCGCACCAAGGAGGGTAACCGGCGAGTCCAGGACCTTCAAAAAAACTAATTTAGGTAGTCCTGATGGAAAAAAAAACTGTATGTATATTTCCATGTATATTTATCTATGTTTTTTTATATATATGTATGTGTGAAGGTTTTTGTGTGTATGTATGTATTTATGTACATATAACGAAAGAAAAAAAAACTATTAAAATAAAAACAAAGTAAAAATAAACTTTAATAGATGTAAATTTAAAAAAAGAAAAAATGTGTGTGTGTGCAGGTATTTGTGTGTATATATTTGTGTGTGTACATATAACAAAAATGTGTTGTGATGTGTTGTGGTGTGTGTGTGTGTATTTTTATGTACATATAACAAATATACGTGTGTGTGTGTGTGTGTGTGTAATGCAACCACAAGGGGTCACACTCCAGTGACCTCTTGTGCCGGTCCCAAGTCCGGATAAATGCAGAGGGATTGTGTGAGAGTATAAAAAATTGAACATGTCAATCATAAAAAGAGATGAGTTAAATATACATCTATATATACATCAATTTATCAGAACCCCCTCTCTGAGTCAGAGCCGTCAAGATTCTAATACATGTCTGATTATGCATAGTTGGAGTCCTGCTGTAGACCAAAGTACCTGGTGGGCAGGACCCTCCCCAAGGTCCCTGGAATTTCTTCAGGTCTGCAAACATGCCTCTCCTGAGGATACAGAGGCTGAGGACTGTCCATCACCCATGCTGGAGTCTCCAAGGGAATCGAAGAGTTCCTCTGTGGCAAGGCACTGGGAGTGAATGGAGCCAGTCTCAGTCTCTTGTGACAGGTTGGATTCAATTCTGAAGTTGCTCATGGTGAGAGGGGGCGGGGTGTGTGAGCGGGCTTTTCCGAGAGCCCCCAGCACAGTCTCCAAGTGTTGGAGGTCACCCTGGTAGATGAGAAGTTTGAAATGTAGTGTAGGAGGCACCAGAGCACCCCATATTGACAAAAAACACAGAATAGTTCAGACCCTTTGCTGTGACACTCATACATTTAACTCAAGTTCTGTCCATTTCTCCTGACCATCCTTGAGAAATTTCTACACCTTTCATTTGAGTCCAGCTGTGTTTTATTAGACTGATTTGACCTGATTAGGAAAGCCACAAAACCTATATAAGACCTTACAAGCCACAGTGCATGTCAGAGCAAATGAGAATCATGAGGTCAAAGGAACTGCCTGAAGAGCTCAGAGACAGAATTGTGGCAAAGCACAGATCTGACCAAGATTACAAAACAAATCTGCTGCACTTAAGGTTCCTAAGAGCACAGTGGCCTCCATAATCCTTAAATGGAAGATGTTCGGTACGACCAGAACCCTTTCTAGAGCTGGCTGTACGGCCAAACTGAGCTATTGGGGGAAGGAGAGCCTTGGTGAGAGAGATAAAGGAGAATCTAAAGATCACTGTGGCTGAGCTCGTAAGATGCAATCGGGAGAAAGTTGTCGAACAGGGGTCGGCAACCCGCGGCTCTTTCATGTTTATGTTGCGGCTCTGCGTGGCTTAGGAAAATCAATTCTAAGTGTCCGATTGAAGTGTATGTTATTTGTCTCAAAAGGGTGTATCGTGTCTTCTTCTTAAGTCAAAGGTTTCTACTTCTTTCTTCAGACCTTGTGCTATTTTGGTGATCAGCATTTGCCTTCTTCAGAGATATTTGACAGCACTTGACGTGTCAGCAGGCAGTCGGCATGAGAGACACGAAACTGCACAAGATCTGAACAAAGTATTTTATTTGTGTTTTTTAGTTGTTTAATAGTAGTTGGAAATTGCAAAACCGACCCACACACAAAATGCGGGTACAACTTTTAGTTGGAGCGTCATCCTCTTTAACATGGGGCTCAAACTCACAACCATGACTTTAGGTGTCTGCCTTCCCTCCCAACTTGGCTCCCTCAAACATCCACCCTAGAATTGGTTCAAACTTTTCATTCTGATTTTATTGCACAGATTTGATTCTCACATTCGCCTCAACAAACTGCTGCATTCAGGGGCTGCATGGAATTTCCGCACATATGCGCTTTAATGAACAGCTCGCTTTTGCTGCATTTAGCTTTGCTGGTAATCTCTAGCATTTACTCACACAGACCTCAGCAATCACACAAACACACACTCACTTGTGTGTCATGTCATTGTTATTGTTTGAAATGACTCAGACTCACCACACTGATCTGTCAGAACACACACAATTTAAGGCAAAATGTTGCACATTCTTCAAAGTATGCATGTTTTTTTTTCTATGTATGACATAAAAAAACATTTAAAGTAATTCTCTTATTTATTGATAATTACTAGTTTAATGAATAATTATCTTTATGGAAGTGTATTACATTCCATTAAAACAGGATGGTCTTCTTTTTTTTAATTGAGTGCAATAAGCTTCACTAAAAAATATCAAAAACCATTTAAAATATCTTAAAAAGAACAGACTGTAAGCGACAAAGTTACGTTCAAGATTTTCTGCATTTTGTGTTTTGACTTCCATGAAAGAGAGTACCGTAACTTCTTGTCCACTTAAAGCACTGGATAGAATAAATAAAGGGAATAAGTGTTTTACTTTGAAAGACATACATTATTTTTCGTTTAGAAGAAATATTTGGCAAGTAGAGTCCAGATTTGGCTGGTAGACTTTGGTTGTTACCGGCCACGCCAGTTAGTAACCCACGTTAAATTGGAGCCTTGTATATATAATATTATTTAGAAATAGATGCTCTCAGTGTTGTCTTTTCCGTGGTAACTGGGCCAAAATGGCTCTTTGAATGTTAAAGGTTGCCGACCCCTGTTGACAAAAGTCAACCATCACTGCAGCCCTCCACCAGTCAGATGCTTTATGGCAGAGTGGCTTGACGGAAGCCTCTCCTCAGCGCAAGACATATGAAAGCCTGAATGGAGTTTGCTAAAAAAAAAAAAAAACACCTGAAGGACACCTAAAGATGGTGACAAAAAAGATTATCTGGTCTGATGAGACCAAGATAGAACTTTTTGGCCTTAATTCTAAGAGATGTGTGTGGAGAAAACCAGGCACAGCTCATTACCTGTCCAGTACAGTCCCAAGAGTGAAGCATGGTGGCGGCAGCATCATACTGTGGGGGGGTTTTTCAGCTGCAGGGACAGGACAACTGGTTGCAATCGAGTGAAAGATAAATGCAGCCAAGTACATCTCTGGAGAGACCTAAAAATGCCTTTCCACCAACGTTTACCAACCTAATAGAACTGGAGATGATCTGCAAAGAGGAATGGCAGAGTTTTCTTTTGTTTTAGTCAGCAGATCCTAAGCAAGAAGCTAAATGTAACCCTATTGTATTCCATACAAAGGCTGTAACTTGGGCTTATTTATCCTGCCTGTTATATTATGATATCGCTGTGTGTATGCTTGTTTTGTGTCGTCACAGAATGTAAGAAACATAATTATATCTTATGATATTATTAGTTAATGTAAAAAAAAACTCCCTCTTTAGTCCTAAGATCTAATGGCTTCTTTATGCCTGTTTTATGAAAAAGAAAGAATACTCAAATTACCTGAATAATAACTCAAATATTGTTAGCATCTTGAAAAAATGTAGTAAGTCGCATAAAAAGGCAACTTTTTGTCTACAGTAAGATGTTAGATCTTTGACCTGGTAACAAAATGGATTCAATATTTATCTGCTTAGATTTAAGATGAGGAAGAATTGGTCTCTTATTCATCAACATTATGTATCAAAGTAACAGATTTTGTTTCATTCATTTCATCTCTCCTCAGCGCAGCATTCCTCATCGTGCAGTGTCTGATCATTCTCTGATTGCTGATGGTTGAAGAGGAGAAGCAGCAGGACTCTGAATCTTGAGAAGTGTCTGCATCTTTAAAAATCAACACTAAGTGTGTTCAGTCTGCCTCCAAACAATGACTGTGTGGTTTCCATCCCACATGCAGCCCACTGACACCTCTCACTGATCTGTGTCAAGGATGCAGCATCAATTTTCTCTAGAAAAGTAAAAACGATCTTCCTGACTTTTATTCTTAAAAGCATACAGAAAACAGACTAAATACTGACATGGCGTGCGGCACGTTTCAAAGATAGTAAGAATTTCTTCTGGTTATTTTATGGCAGATGCGCGGATAGAGTGCAGGCAGAACGCTCCTTAACCTCTGTGACCTGACTCTAGTCTGCCTGCATTTGCATCGAGAACCCATCAAACGTAATGTTTAGAACAATTCATTTAAATCTGACTGACACACGTCTCCCATGAGGAGCTTCGTCGATTTCTGTTTCAGGTAATGACATCGCAATTAAGAGCATCCTGCAGATGTGAGTCAGGGAAATAAGTGCTTGACACACTTAACAATGAAGGTTTTCATATTTTCAGAGACTGTTTCATCTCAGAAGAACACATATACCGTTTTATTTAGAGTTTATTTTTACACTCCCATGTCATCATGTGGTTGCCATGGTAATCAAGAGCCAAGATGTCTCGTTTGATTCAAAGTCAAAACAGTAGCAAATGCTTGTCAACATCAGTTTTACAGTAACTCTAAAAAACAGACATTAAAAATGTGTCATGTCAAGCAGATGCATTTGAAAAATGATATGAATTTGTTGGAATGTTATTTAGATGATGACTGGAAGCTACATTTGTGTGATTGTGAAGTCAGCCGCTTCTTCAGAGAACCTAATTGTGATAGACTCAATGTTTGGACTCACATGCTTTCACAAGTTTAATTACACATTTTCTCAAACATGCTATAAAAACCTGCCAACCCCTCTGAATAGTTTGTTAAAGTAGGACACATCGTGATAAAAAAAAAAGAACACATTTTTTTTACTTTTCTTGATCGTCTTATAAATATCATCCACATGAATGTACTGAAAATACCAACAGACTTGGGATATTTAGAATTAGTATTTAAAAAAATCAGCATAAACTCTCCTATAATTTGGAACAAATCAGATCCGACATAAAAACAAGTATATGTATAGTATTCCCTTATTGTCCCAAAGGTTACATTTAAAATGTTAACATGCATTCTTCATATTTTGGACACAAATATCAGTAAATATGTGATGTATGTTTTTGATCTGAGGAGACACCGCTAGTCAAAGTCAAATCTAATAAAAGACACAAAAAAACATTTGGAATTTTAAAAATAATTCTCAAAAAAATTGAAAAAAATACTTTTATAAAGTACATTTAATGAAAAAAAAGACATTTGGGGATAAACATAAGCAATGTATTTAATCTGTGAAGAATTTTCAAGGTAAACAGATTATTTCAGATTCTTAAACAATTAAATTTAGCAACATTATTAAAACTAATATCTCATGTTAGAGGCTTTGAGGAACCATTTTTTCTTTGATAAACATTTTTAACCTATAATGACAATGACAATGGAATGACAAAAAACAACAATAAATAAAGGAGCTAAAAGGGAAAATTCTTGCTAAATAAATGCTTATTTTTTATCTAAATATTGTTTTCCTCTCCGACTTCATTTCCTCTCCGTCTTTTGCTTTGCTGATGGCTGTGAGCAGCTCATCTCCTTCATGTTGTTTCATGAATGGACTCGATGTTCCCATCAGCTCCTCCATCTGCCAGCAGCGCAGCCATCAGACGAGCGGTCTGGTGATCATTCGGCTCTCCAGAAGCAGAGAGGATCATTTGTGCAGGTGTGAGCCGCCTTCCAGACAGGTGGGAAAGGACGCCTGATGATCAGTGTTTGATTCTGCACCAGAATTTACAATGGCGTGTAAACACCATGCATGACCTCACAGTACAGCTGCTGTTTTCATCCACATAGTGGACTACTTAAAGAGATTATGAACAAAAAATGAATCCATCACCTTTTGTAATTGTATTCAAATATGCAATAAGGAAAAACAGAAACTATAAAACAGTCTGTTGGATTTTTATATTTCAAATTTACTCGTTACTCAAAAAGAGAAATAAAAAAAAAAAAAAATTGACAGTTACATTCTAGAAATACCATCCTGATTTATTTTTCCCTTATTACAGATGTAGTTTTTTTTTAAAAAAGGAGTAAATATATTTTAAATCCATGGAGTTTAGTTTACAATCCTTTTTTTCCATTCATTTTCCAAATTGCTTTATCCTTTTTGGGGTCATGGGGCTGCTGGAGCCTAACCCAGCTACTGATGGGTGAAGCCAGGGACACCCGTGGACTGGTTGCCAGGGTGTTGCAGGGGCCACAATCACACACCCACACCTAGGGATAATTTAGAGTTAATTAACCTATGAAGCATGTTTCTGGATGATGGGAGAAAGCCAGAGTCCCTGGAGAAAACCCAGGCATGCATGGGAAGAACATGCAACCTCCACACAGAAAGGTCCCCCATTGGTGACACTGTTTCAAGTCCCCCAGCCTGGGAACCTTCTTGCTGTGAGGCAAGAGCGCTAACCACTGCGCCACCGTGCAGCCCAGTTTATAATCCATTTGATCTTTAATCTGTCCTCAATCAGGTTATTTAGGTAAACAAAAACAAAATAAATGTAAAAAAGAAAAAGATAATTAAACTTATTTCATTATAAGACAAAGCAATAAAGAATCAATTTCCTATTTTTAACTGCTCAAACCTTTTACTTGTTTTCCTTTATTGAAGCTTTTACAATGATGATCTACCTCACTTACAGGTACGCTGGGTTATGGCGTATTCATTTTAAACTAAAAACCCCACCCTTCTTCTTAAACAATCAAAATCATATTCATGAATGGCAGTCTCCCGTTCTCCCTCTGGAGCCATGCTTTGGAATGGTCTGGTCTCTAGCCACCATACATCTATGGTCCAAGTTCATCCAAACCACGCAAGACAGCCCAGACCCTAACTGCCAAAAATAATTTCATCCACATTTATCTGTAGCACAAATAAATCTTTACTTTCACAGCTAATGCCTCTCCTTATTGAAAGCATGTTTGGTTTATTTATAACACTCCAGTTCACACTTGTCTTGCGGTTTATACATAAGGATAGAATCATCAAACTGAGAGCAAGTAACCACAAATGGCATAATCTAGTTCTGTCCAGATATTTCCAATAATCATGGATCTTCTGAATTTTACTATAAATTGCTGCAATCTCTGTACTGAGGAAGCAATGTGGGGAAAAAAACTCGGAAAAAAAGTTCAAATAACCACCTGTTTTAACTGTCTGGTTCAGTTTTGTTTACTTAGTTTTTTTTAACAGGATGCACCCTGCCTTCACCCACATGTATAGGCTCCGGCAACCCTGTGACCCCGAAAGGGACAAAGTGGGTTTAGAAACTGGTTGGATGAATTTTTTTTTCTAACAGTAATTTAACAATGACCTTATTCACGCACATAAAAATGGAAAGTTTGTCTTTCTATAACATCTGTTTTCCATCAGTGAAGGTTTATGGAAATTTGATTTCTGTGCATCACTAGAACTGATAATGAGTTCTACGGCGTAGATTATGAGATTAATGTTAAACAGTTATCTGTTCAGTCAACAATTTGGTTCCCTGTTCAACTGTCTATGTGGCAAAAAAACAAGCTGGATCTTTCAGTTCCACTGATGTTCCTGCAGTCACACTCAGAGAGCAGTGATGAGCTGTTTCCATGGTAATGACTTCTGCATGGAGCACAAAGTGACTCTGTACTAAATCTAACATTTAGGTGAAAAATTGAGGAAAAGTCTCAGCAATCAATGTACCCTGATGGGATTTAAAAAAAAAGACTAAGAGGCACCACGACTTAAATACACCAGCTGTATAAAACAACAATACACAAACATGGAAAAAATATTGCTAGCTCTCTGTTAATAAAGAGAAATACACTATAGTCTAATTGGAAATTATGGAAATTGGTTTGTAGCAAAAAGGTTATGAAACTAAAGATAAAGCTAAAATGTTCAACTTTATTTTTAGGACAATTTAAGTGGCCAGGATATCACAGTTTTTTTCTTTTCTCTTCTCTAGTGTCAGAGATCTCAGCTTAACTGCAATAACACTGTTCACAGGATCCTCTGCAGTCTTTAAATGCAAGTTCTTAAACTTTGAGAATACAAGTATTTTAAGAGCAAAGACTAGACCCCTTTAATGTTGTCAATAAACAGGTGGAACTTGTAAAGCTTCCGGCAGGTTCCCTTTGGAAGAAAAACCCACTTGAATTATGGGTATTGTTTGGTGTCATTCATTTACATTTTTAAATATCTTTTTAGAGTGATTTCTGTTACTTAAACACTTCTTGAAAACTGTTTTTAGGACTCTGAAGTGTTTTTAGCATTGGGGGCTGATTATTAAACTTTCATGGTTAATGTAGTAGCTTTTGATGGCTGTTCTTATCAGCCATTTCAAGCTTTTTGAAGCTTTAAAAAGTTCATCAGTTTTTCATAGCTGTTCATACAGCATAATAAAGTTGTGGGAGAGCATACTCCGCTTTCAGCATGCAGACATAAAGTGAAAAAAGGTGAACTGTGGCACCATCTCCTGGACACATATGAAACTGCAATGAGAGTTTGTTCTTTGCAGGTATTTATTTCAACGTTCACGTTTCATTTCACAGCTCGAACTGTGTTCATGCATTCATTGAAACGACTACTAATATCTTTACTCATTGACACACAAATTGCAATTTTAAGTGGATTTCCACCCCAAAATGTTAGTATTCGCATTTCTTACATTTCTGTGCAGAGAAATTTGGATGCCAACTGAAAAATGTATTATTTACCACATATTTATCTTTAAAAGTATTTTCAAAGCAGAGTTGCTCCATTTTTGTAAGAAAACTGTGAAATCCAGTTATAATTTTTAAGGAAGTCCATCATTGTCAACATCTGGTTTCACATTAAGTTCCAAAAAGGCCTTTGGCAAAGCCAAAACTGTACTAGCAGAATGCTAGACTCCATTACAACCACCTGTTGTGAACACATATTGCTAAAACGTGGTTGTATGTCACTGCTTCATAAAAAGCTTTAATGTTTCTGCTTTAAAAATCCACTCCAATTAAAATGGTCATTTTGTGTTTTTAACATGTTCTTGCAACATTTTTCTCTTAATACATGACCGTTATAAAATAATTTACAATTAAAACTGTGTTTCTGAGTATATCTGAATTAAAATCACGTTGGATCAGAAAATCGGATGCTAGAAAAACGTGGACCGGATGACGTTTCTAACCGGATGTGCCAAAGTCTCTCTTACCACCCTGCTCCTCTGCCCCCTTGAGCAATTTCATTTTCCTCGACCGAGATGACCTCTGGATCAGAACTGTACGGCTTGATTGATCCAAAACTGCTCGCCATTATTTTTGCGCCACTAATGTTAGCTTGGGGCTATAAGCTTGTGCGTGAGCGCATAGACAAGGCTCTCAGCGACTGGGGTCGGGGCTTTTCCAAGCCAACAGTCCCACCCACAAGCCAGGACTGTATATCAAAAGAGCTACTGCCGTTGGTCATAAAATTTGTCTTAGAAATCGACCAAGGATTTTTGATTTTGGCGAAAAACTGCACAGTCATGATTAAAAGACTACTGGAATGATTTTATAAAAGAATCACAATATGGTTAGAGTGGGACTTTAAGAAAGTAGTTTATGCTTCAGGGCTGTCAGATGCTCCATGTTAACGCAGCTGCCACCGCACACTATTACCACCAGGGGGCCCAGCGGGGCAGGTAGGCGGCCTAGAAAGACAGAAAGATTCCAAAATGCATGGATGCACAAAATTCTGCTTTGAACATGACTTGACGCTTTTTATTTTTGCATTGAGTACAGTCATTGACGGAACAAGAGAGATTTAAGGTGGGACCATTGACTGTATATGAGAACTGGACTGAGTGACCCCACCCCCTTCATGTTACAAACAGGAAGTACCCACTGGTTTCCTAGAATCCCAAATCCCATAGACTTCTATTGAGAAATAAACAGCAATTACTCAGTCATTCTATTTGTCAAAATAATCATTCTTGCTCCGATACCCTTTTGGCAACATGTTCTTGCTATTCCTTTTTTTTTATTCATGATAACTTTTATGTAGTCAAAGTTATTTAAATTATAATCTGACCACTCAGATGCCTCAATGAAAGTATGTGGTTTCAAGTGAAACATTGAATTTACAGATTCTCCAGAACCCGCTTTCAAGTGGGAGGGGTGTGGACTTTCAATAAACTCACGCCAGATTAGTGAGAGTGGTTATCGTAGAAGCGTTGACCCAGACTGGCAACAACCAATCACTGCTTACTAACATCGTCTGGCTCCAGCCTGGCTATGTCAACATCACAAAAAAATGATGACTGAATTGACTTCATTTGGAAGGTTGGAGCTGGAAGAATTATTTTTACGGGTGACATCACACTCACTCGGTCCAGCTCTCATATTCAGTCAACGGGCAGGACAAACTTTAAAAGCAAAGAAATACCATTCATAATAGTACCTTCAGTTTGTAATCTGGATATGAGGCCGCTGTAAACAGCAGCGAGTGCAGCTCCACACGCCATTTCCACCAGCACACGCTCCTCATCTGCAAGACAACCAGAAAATACACCAAAAATGTCTTCAAGAAAAAAATAGAAGAAATTATAAAAATATTTCTTCTATTTAGTGCATTTTATTGTGATACTTTTGAACTAATCTTTGCTGGTTTCAGAATAACTCTTTGAAACTCCAATGAAAAATGTTTCATGCAACACTATTAATTCACTGAGCTGTGGATGAAAAAGTGGTTCATTCTTTTTTTTAGACCAAGAGAGACAAAATCATATTTAATGACTTGACCCTGAAGGCAGCAAAGGAGGGGGAGAGCTAGCTTACAGCGAGCTCTCAGCAATGAGAAGGGAGGTGGGACTGCTCCAACAGTCCCGCCTACAACTCAAAGGCATATTTCAAATGTACTACTGCTGCTGTGCAGAAACGTTGTCCGAGAAGATGATACACGTTCTTTGGTTTTAGCTAAAAACGTCATAATCATAACTAAAAGACCACTGGGGACACTTTCACAATAGATCAAAAGATGATGGGAGAACGAGCAAAGACAACTTTAGGTGCTTTAGGTTTTATTGCTACAGAGAATAGAGTTTAGCATAAGGCTGAGTTTTAGTAAAACTAGAACAAAAACACAGCAAACACGTAAAAAAATCTCCCCAATAAAGGAAAATAAGGTGCACATAAAAAAAAAATGTGAGCAATACAGCGGGAAGTTTGATTCATGTGAACAAAGCAACGGATAGTTAGCATTTTCAGCCTAAAGAACACAAACCCAGGAAGGCTAGGACAGCCTGCAGAGCCTGCTGGTCCGTCACCACCTCTGAGATGATGGTCAGCTCGCTGCACTGGCTGTAATCAAAGGCTTGTTTGCAGACCGTCTTTGCTCCAAGACATTTCGCTTCACTGGGAAGACACAGATAAAACACGTAACAACAAAAAAACTGGTAGAAATGTTTATCATTTCAATCAAATCTGACCTGGTGATGTCGTCTAAAGTGACTAGCTTCCCTGCTCTAATGGCAGCATTGAAACAGTCAGCCCCTACAGTCTCCATGGCGATGATGGGCACATCCACCCAGCACACATCCCGCAGGCCCTGGACAACCCCACACAAGAGGCCTCCTCCACCCACAGAGAGCAGCACAGCTCCAGGCTTCACCCCAGGACCCAGAGAGGCTGCGATCTCTGAAATCATGCTGGCATGGCCCTGCCTGTAAAGAAATGCGAGGACGAAAAACATGAATCACTTCAGGGAAAAGTCCCTATAATTAATGACGATGCGTAACAGTCGTTTTACCAAAGTAAAGGATGATCAAAAGGAGGAATAACCATCAGCCCTTCTGTTTCTGCCAGTCTGAGAGCCTCTGCGTTGGCTTCATCCCAAACCTGAGCAGAAAACCGGAAAGGAATTTTCTTTTTCTGAGGTAGTGCTTCTACACGCCATTCCATCACACCTCACCTTCCCAGCAATCCTGACAGTAGCGCCCTCATCTTTGAGTCTCTGCACCACCAGCTGTGGAGTGGAGGCGGGAACTACAATGGCAGCGGGCACGCCGAGTTTCCTGGCTGCAAAGGCTGCAGCCATACCTGCATTCCCACCTGGGAACCCACACACCCACTATTATAAAACAGAACAACCCCAAGGCTTTAAAAATAATAGGACTGTCTGTGCGTTTTACCCGACGAGCAGACGACTCCTTTAGATTGCCTGGCGAGCTGAAATTATTAATGAAACTTCTTTTAAAAATAGGAAAAAACCTATATTTTTAAAAAGAATAAGACTGGGGTTCCCACCTGCTGACACATGTGTCCAATTCCCCGGATTTTAAAGGAACCAGAAGGCTGTGAACTCTCCATCTTCAGGTAGACTGTAGTTCCTGCTCGCTTGGACATGCTGACACTCTCCAGCAGAGGAGTATTCAGGTGAAACTGCTGGGCCATGGTGCTACTGGTCACCACTGGAGCTCACAGCTGTTCAGAGGAGGCTTGGAAATCAGGGGGAAGAATGTGTGGATTAACTTGGATCTGTGATGCGTTCAGGCACACAGAAGAAACAAACAGAGACTGACAATGTGTGTTAAATATTATATAACTATTTCGTAAAAGTAAGTTTATTAAATATATATTTCGTTACAACAAACACATAATGTTTTTTTCAGCTAGGATAAATAAAGAAGCAAGCTTTTTGCGTTCTAAAAAAATCTAAAACAATATAGTTATCAACAATATTGCTGTAGCTTTAATAAAAAGCTCCAACTTTTGACGTATCACTGCTACATAAAGGCGGAATAAACGTAAAGTACACAGTTAAACGTACGCAGCATAAAATATCACAATGTAATACAGCTCAGGTAATCATACTTTAACGCTTCGCTTTATGCACCCGATTTTCGTCACATTAAACCATCTTATTCAAACAGATGTAGTAAGAAGTGTTTAGCATAACAGCAGGTTAAGCTAGCTCGACCACTTCCGGTCAACATTTAAAAAATAAAAGTGACCGTGCTTTTTTCTGTGAAAAACTATATTGAATATTTTAACGCGGACCTTAAAATTATGTATGACTCAACACACGCTTAAAAAACGCCACAGAGCTATATATATATATATATATATATATATGTGTGTGTTTTTGTCCTGCCACATTTATATTTACATTTCTCATTTAAATAGTTTTCATTGAGGACATTTAAAAAATAACCTCTGGAAGCATGTAAAGTGATGCAAGTTAAGAGAAATTTTACCTGAAATTCTTTTCTTACGTGAGGATTTAATGCTGGCAAAGCAGAAAACTCGAGCTCTAAAGTCCAAAGTGTTATTCTGAAGCCTTTACTCTTTTTATGATGTGATGCGTGCGCACTTTTACTACAACTCTTAGAAAGGAGGGTCAGCTTTCACTACTTGCAGGGATTAAACTTTTATTATTGCACTTTACATGTACACAGCTTGCATATATACAAAGTGATGGTTTATACTTCTCAAAAATCCTCTTCAACCTTCACGTCAAACATCCTTCAGCCTGTTGCTTCATTTTTCATACAGCAGGGGGTTTGATAACCTGATCTTTTATTCATGCCAAACCTTTTCTGTACACTGGGTGTCAGAAGTGAGTCATTACTGACAGAAAATGAAGAGTATACTTGTCATTTTTATTCAAAGAAATACAAAAAAATAAATGTTATGTTTTTAAATAAAACAGCAACATCAGGGGTAGTAAACATAACACTAACGAAAAGGTGAGAAAAAAATAACACTGAAACATTTTACTGTTTATTACATTCTAATCAGACTGACTTAATAAGAACCGATTACATCTTTTAACACAGCGGTTTTGGTTTTTAGAGAACACTTTCTCATCAGTGAATTCAGTCAATTTTCTGTTATAATAGGAGCCTGCCTCTTTATTCTGAACTATAAAAATCGGTCACTTTAAAATCCCCTCACTTTTTTTCTTCTACTTTTCACCGTCAAAACAACATTAACATGAAAATGACTTTCAAAAAAACTTTTTTTTCACCCAATCAAGAACTTTCATACACCTTTTGTCTTCCTTTCTCTCCATCTTCACTTTCAAAATGCACTTTCTTTCACCTCCTTTCACCTTCACGCAGTTTTTCTTTGGCTATTAAAACCATAAAAAAGTCAAGTGACAGCTAATGGGAAATTCTTTGGAGAAAATCACTCAGAACTTGAAACATCCGTATCACATTTTTCACTTACTAAAGCTGCATTAAAGTTAAAGTTACATCCAAAAGTTAAATTGACGTTTTTTTCAGCACCTTTCTCATGCTGCTGAATTCTTCTAAAGCCTGTCAAGCAGTGGAACAAAATCCAGACCATTAAAAAGAAACAATGCTTCTACCAGGGATCGGTTCTGCTACATTCAGACCAAATGCAGTCTC
Source organism: Oryzias celebensis (assembly GCA_014656515.1). Taxonomy (NCBI): domain Eukaryota; kingdom Metazoa; phylum Chordata; class Actinopteri; order Beloniformes; family Adrianichthyidae; genus Oryzias; species Oryzias celebensis. Next base: position 36,006,584 of record BNCR01000005.1, read on the forward strand.
TGCCATTTTTTTATTCCTTGGTTTCGTTTTTTTGTCTCTGTTTCCGAATTGCATGCTCCTCTTCTTCTTGTCGTGTTTCAACATGCACGTGACTCCTGCCAGCGTGCCTCGTGGTCTGGGCTTCATGCCAGTGAGCGTTGTCTGGGTTTGATCCTTGGATACAGCTGTGGAGAGAGCAAGATGGAGCGGGTCACTACATCGTGTTAACACTGTTCTCAAGGTGGTTGAACATCAGGAAGGCGACTGTCCACCTCTGGGAGTGACATCCTTCCTGCTGTCACTCTCATGCTTTCGTTCATTATTAACTCACTGCTTTCGGCCAGGAGCTTTTTTTAAACCACATTTTCCAGCCAATCAATCTAAATTTCCCTCCTTTAACTTCGATCTTGTTTGTCTCCACATTTCAAACCCTCTTCCACCTTATTCTCCACCTCTACTGCCCTTAGAATGCATTATCATTTTCACAGCCATCATCAGGATCTACACTCTTCAGGTCTCTTTCTCTAACACATGATCTGAGCTCGTCAGGCCAGACTAACCTCCACAAGACTTTTTTGTGAAAATATACTAACATGCGACAGCCTATAGCTCTAATAAATCTTCTGTAATTGAAATAGGCACATGTTGAAAGATCAAAAGCACATAAAATGGAACAAAGCTGTCATAAAAGCAGGTTACATCGTTTTCTTTAAGGTATGTATACAGGATTTCAGGTCAAAATCTGTTTTTAAGTTCTTTCATAGCAAGAACCATAATTATATTTTAAGTGCACAAAGTCATGGTATCAAGCAAAAATACAATTGCTTTTTGCACCTTAAAATTAGACTTATTTGGATATTTGACCTAAATAAATTTAGCTGAAGGTTAAACAGTGTCAAAATATGCTAATCTGAAGCAATCACAAAGTTAGCAGGCTGCTATAAATGATCCATTGTTTTTAGGTAAAGTTTATAATAGACGTTTAAGGTAATTCAAACACACAATTAACATTTTTGGCTTCTTTTTCCTTCAAAATGAATAATAGAACTATTGGAATTCATGTTAAGGGTCATAAATTCATCATTAAACCTGTTCATTTTCTTTTTGACTTTCCTCTGAAGATGTGGTGTGGATGATAAAGCTTTAACGCCTTCACATTTGGTTTTGTAAGAAAATCGGTCGTGTTCTCTCACCCCCAGGAGGTTTCTGGGAACGTATCCCTCACGGTCGTTCAGTCGCGCCCACCACCAGTCTGTTTCGGTGTCGTCACGGCGACGCAGCACAGTAATGGCATCGCCCTCACTGAAGGAGAGCTCGTCGGCCTCCTGGGTGGTGTAGTCCCACAGAGCATACACCAAGCCTTTGTTCATCACACCCAACTTCTCCTGCACACCTGTGAGAGACAAACCTTTGAATCTTTTTCTATAAATTACAATATAAAGCAGATCTCTTGTTGTTTAATCACTTCAGGTGATCAAAATTGGGATGTGTTACCTACCATACAGGAACTGAGAACACTGAGTGTAGCCCTCCTCCATTTCTTCACATTTGTCTGCTGCAGTTTCAACATCACTAATGGTTGTGGCAAAAATGGCTGCTCCAGATTCCACCAGCATCTTACAGAGGTGAACACTGTTACATGAGGCCGCACAGTGGAGAGGTGTCCTGCAGGATGCAAGGGGAGACAGCAGGACAGGTATCAGGATAAAGAAAGATTTTTCTCATGTTAGAGAACAAACATGTTCATAATAGATGCATTCCTAATTCAGTTACATTAACTGTTTTTTTTTTACTGTGTTACTGGAGTCAAAAACGAAGTCATTTATTTGTGTCACAGTGGCCTCCGTGCTCAGTTCCAGCATTGCTTCCACACACTGTTCATTACTCAAACTCCCACGAGCCCTTCAGCAGCCGTACATTCATATTACTGTATGATTTCATGGCTGAATGAAGGAACTGACCATCCGTCACTGTCGGCTGCGTTTACGTTGACTCCAAAGTCCAGCAGGAACTTCACAATATGGTGGTGACCAGCACAGACGGCGTTATGAAGGGGAGTAATGCCTTCATCGTTGGGCATACTGGGATTGTCCACCTTATAATGTAAGAATAAAATATAAAAAAACAGTTAGAAATTAAACATGCTGGCAGAGCTTACTGAAGTAGTCAAGATAATTCAATAAAATTCAAAGGAAACACAAAATAAAAGTCCCATGAATTCATATTTTATCATGAAAGTGGTGAAAAACATCAATATCTTCATGCAGTGGCAAATCTGTTGATGCTGCACAACAATGTACCGCATTGGCATTATTGTTACATAACAAAATAGTGTGTGTGTATTTTACTAAGAAAAATCTATTAAAATCATAGCCCAAATGTTTCCAAAATGGCAGCAATAAAAACCCAAACAGTATGATGATGCACAGCTACCAATATCCGCAAGTTTTGAATTTTTAACCATTTTGAGATGTCGCCGGTGACACCTAAATAGCACACGCTCTTTGACCCACCGTAGGTCTTTAACTGTTCATGCGATCAACATAAATCCGCTGATTTTCGAGAGGAGAAAAGCGGCTTTTCAAATTGGCTTTTTGGCGTAATTCAACACTTTACCTTACGTCGCTTTTCTCCGCAACAGAATCAGCTGATCTACATTGATTGTTTAAGCACTTCACTGCTGTGAGTGTTGCATTTCAGTGCCATGCCGCTACTACACTACAGAATCAATGGTTTTTCGTTTCTGTTTAAACGGTCGGAGTGACTGTAGTCAAGCTTCAGCTCTGGAGTTAAAGGGTTACTGCATTTTTCAGAGTATAAGTCGCTGTTAGGGTTATTCCCTTATTGGAATTTGCCTTCCAAGATAAAATGTCTGTTTTTGTTCTTGTATTTTGTGAAAAATGTGTGACTTATACCTCTGTGCAACTTATAAATTGTTTCTTTTTTACTATGCTTTACTACTTTTTGTGATACTGCAACAAAAATGTCAGTACCTCATAGATGATCCTCTGCACCAGATCAAACTCTCCCTCTAAGGAGGCGTCCAGCAGCAGAGCCAAAGGGTTAAACTTCACCCTCAAACCGTGTCCCGTCCGCTCTGATGAAGGCTTCTTCAGGTTGCTTCGCTTTGTCTGCAGGAAAGAACGGAACAAAAACGTGTTTCCAGCTTTCTTCAGTAAAGACGATTCCATTTGATTCCAGGTCTTTAAGTGTTGTACCTTGGGCAGTGAGGGAGGGGCAGGAGGTAATGGAGAGGGGGGGTTGTGCCTTTCTGAGTTGTGACCAGAACTCGATCCTCCTTGGTTGTTGTTGTTCTGGTCTTCCAGTTTTGCAGGTGCAGGACCTGTGCTGACGGGTTGAGATGAAGAGACCTGGCTGTTGCTGCTCTCTGCTGCTGCCACCTCTTTGGATGCTTCTGGAGTAGATAAAGGAGGAGACGACCGGCGGGACTCCAAGCTCACTTTTTGACCTTTGGCCTCAACGGCTGCCATGCTGACATGCTTGTCACTAGGATCTGCGTTTCCGTTAGCTGAATGGATGACGTCGGTTTCTCCCAACAGACTGTCAGGCTGGTAGAAAGTGTTGCCTGCAATAAAAGAGGAAACTTGAATATTTTTGTTTTGCTTTAACTTGCTGAAAGCACATGAACATCATCTGTAAGCCTCTTACCTGAAACCCCCTCCATGCCTCCAGCCAATGTGTTGAATCTGCACATCACAGTAACATGTTTTTAGCAGAATTTTAAAAAAGTAGATGGAATTTCTTCATTTGGTTAAAAAAAAAGGGAAACTCACCTCTGGTAAAGCAGTTTCTGAATGTTCGGCCCCTGGGGGCCCTCTGGCTCTGTGATTGAGCTTCTCTTCTTCAGGGGTCGTGGAGCATTGCTGAGACGCCGGCGGAGAACTTCCAGATCTGCATCACTCTGGTATCGGAGCTGCGAGTGAGCTGTGGGGACATAGAGGTTTAACATCCCAGACCAAACCTGCGGTCCTCCAGATCTACCACCCTGTTTAGTATCCTTTTATCTTTTCATCTTTTAAACAGTTTTTATTGCCTTTTTGAAATCGTAATATACTTTGAAAAGTGAACGCAAAGGCAGATGATTGGCAAATCAATCGCCTTGACTAACATTGCTTACAACACTGTTAACAAGTATCTAATACTCATACAAGTAAATATTCTTTTCCTGTTTAGACCTAGACAAATGAAAGTTTCTCACTATTTTAGCATTTCTTTGCAAATTTTTGCAAAATAAAGTTCAAATAAAAACAAAACCTATTTTGTTAAACACAAAAACAAATTGAAAGAAACTGTTAGGATTTATGACAATTCTGTCATAAAAACACAGATTTACAATGTCTAAGACAAAAAGTGTGGAAAAAAAACAATGTTTACCAAAGATTAGGTACAAAGTAAAATAATTGGCATTGAGGTATTTAAGTTCATTTTGAAAGATGTTTTAATATTTTTTTATAATTTTTAGAAATTGCCCCCACTACAATAGTACAGAAAAACAAATTTCAGACACATTTTTAAGTAAAACCTATGATACACTTTACTAAAAAGCTTTAGTAAAATAGTATAAAATGTTTTTATCTTTTGATTTGATGCCACTTTTAGTTAACAGCAGCTCCAAAGTCCTTCAAACACAAAATATAAAAGTTTTTCATTTTAACTTGTTATGTTTTGACTTGGACAAAAATTGGTCTAAAATGTTTTTTCTTCAGAAAACCTGCTAAGCTTGGTTTAGTCCTGTCGGTCCTGTGACACCACAGACTCAGACAAGAGCAGAATGATACAGAATCTTGTCCTCTTTCAGCTCCAAATCACATCCATCAATAAATGTAGCATTAAATAAAAAAAGAACTCAACCTTAAAGTAGGGCACTATAAATGTGGCCTTTAAGCATAAAATAAAAACTGAACTACATTAATGTATTTATTACATCCAAACAAAAATCCACATGAATGTATTTCATGACTGATCATCTACCTACCCACTGGGGTGAGCTTAGTGGGACTTAGGGGACGAGGGATGTTGTCCACACTGGGCGGAGGAAGGATTTTACCATTACCGCTCTCTCCTTTTACTTCTTTATCCGTGACATCCTCTCCGCTTGCTTTAGCTCCTCTTCCCCCTTGGTAGAAGGGGACAGGAGATGCAGAAGTGGATGAGGTGGGAAGGATGGGCTTTCCGTAAACTGTGGAAAGTAAACAGAAAAATAACGATAAGGCTTTGGTCTTCTTGCAAAGATGAAGTTTCCACCTGCAATAAAATCAAAAATGACATTTCTCACCAGCTTTGACAGTAGTTCTGTTGCTGAGAGATCCATACTTTGTGGCCTGAGGCTGATGGAGGTACATGCTGTAGATGGAGCTGCTGTTCATGGTGGCCGGGCCCTTTCTGGGCGACTGCGGTCTGGACGAGTGGTCGTGCATGAATGGACGCACGGCCACAGCAGGGGGGGGATCTGTGCGCTCAGTTTGTGGAGATGCTGGAGTTGGCTGAGAGGAGATGGCAGAACCTGACAGCAGATAAAAAAACACGGCCTGCGTTTTAACTCATTATTTAACTAAACTGAATTCAAGAGAGCAAATGAAGCTTAAAAAAAGTAAGAGGCGGGGCTTAGCTTACCTTGGCTTGAATGAGGAGGGACAGAGATGCGCTGCTGTATTTGCTGAGAATTGGGTGATGAAGATGGGGAGGAGGCGCCGTTTGTGACACTGGATCGGGGCCAGCCCAGAGTACCAGGAGCAGAGCGGGGCAGGGAGCTTGTTGCACAGTGATGCCCTGATGCCTGGTGGGTGGCGCTAGGGTAAGTACCATAACCAGAGGGGAGCTGAGGGGCAAAAAAGAAATGCATTGTGACATTAAAGTCAGATCTGTCAAAGCTTCCCAGAGAAAACATTTTCCCTACACTGACAGGTTTACACTTTAACTAGGCTGAAGTGAAACATTGAGGCTCCACCCAAACCATAATGTTTAGCCCTTAGTTTTTGCTTTAATTCCTCTTTCTGAACATGGAAACAATCTTTATTCATAGATTTGTTGCAGAAAGCTTACTTGTTCAGGACTGCCGGCTCTCCAGTCTGGTATACTTTTACTGATGCTCGGCCACGACGCTTCATTTGCTGAACAAAAAAAAAGGGGTGGAGGGTGGAACAAACACATTTAGGTTAGTATGGGGAAGACAACTTAGAAATGAAAAACCAAAGCAAATGGATCTGACAAAAACACAAATGAGTAGGAGCATAAAACAAGCATGAGGTAAACAGAGTCAGGGCTTAAAGCGTCACGGGGCTGCCAGGGCCTGCAAGACCTAAACTTATTTATAAAAGAACAATTGTGTTTTTATTTTTTGAATAATTTCTAACTAAAATCACTTTACATTTTAAAAAATATATTATTTTTTAGATTCTATTCTCTTATTTCAAAGAGGTCAAATGATGAGGATATTATTGTGAGATACAGAGAGAATGATGGGACTGAAAGCTTTAATGTGAAACATGTGTCCCATCATGGACAAGAGGACAAAAAAAGTTGAGGTCAACACCATAGAGCGAACAGATGTTAAAAGGTCTGGATCTTTTTATTACTAATAATATAGGTTTTATTTTCCATAAATAAAAAAAAAAAAATCACTATCACTCCCAGCACCTAAAAAACAGTTACTCTCATCTAGGGGTTAGTTTATGAAATATCTGAGTTCTATACATGTCTATAAAAAGGAAACAAAAAAAAGGAAATAAGCTAATGACATCTGTGAGGCTGGTCTTCAAATTCTTAGGCATACATTTATTCACTTTTCATTTTATTAAAAATGTTTTTGCAGATGACCTAAAAGGTCTGACCAATTCCATCAGAGTAAAAGAAACAATATAGGGCTGGTTTAAAAATACTTTAAACAAATATCTTTAAATGCAAATATTTTCAATACCCATTCAAACAGTAAATTAACTGATTTTTCTTTTCTTTTTTCCTTTGTTTTAATTTGCTGTACCTATACCTTAAATTGATCAAGATCTACAATTGTCTAGCTTAAAATATTGGTTATTACACAGATTAAATTAGCTTTTTAGATAAATTCACTTTGTAAACACAAACACGAAACTTTGGTCAAAGCACTTTATGCTAAACTTATGTAATTATCCCTGAAAACATTTCCTTTATACTAACATTACAACAAATCTTTTCAGTCTTTTTAAACTGATCCTGCACCCTTATACATCTCTCTGACACTTTGGAATACTTTCTAACCTTTTTACTTTTTTAATTTGCAGACTGTTTTTTTATTATTATTTTTAATATTTTGTGGAGCTTGTGGAGTCATTTTACACATATTTCATTGCTGAAACTATCTTCTTACCATGGATTTACCAGAGTGCCTACAGATATATAGAAGTTAAATTTAAGACTTTAAGACCATTCAAAACCAAATATAAGACTGTATGGTTAAAGAAAATGAACAAGTCTAACTTTGCAAACATACATAAAAACAAATTAATGTAAGAACATACAAAAAATGATGAACCAGACGCTTCATATTACCACAATTATTGTAAAACCACAATTATTATTAACATTATTATTATTAGTTAAACAACAACTACTGTCGCTTTGCAAAAAACTAGTCCAAGAAAACAATACAGGTTTTAATATTTTGGCTAAAAACATCATAATCATAATTAAAAGACCACTGGGAACGTTTTTACCATAGATCAAAAGATAATTGGAGTGGGTCTTAAAGAAAACTTCCTCTGGATGACTGTGTGAAAGTTTGTACAGCCATTAAAAAATCTGCTGATAAATCATTTACCATAAATATTTCCTTCAGTTCTTTTTTAAAGTTGAAATTATTTAATGATCACAAGCCTGACTGTGACCGTGATAAATTCACTTCTTTGAAAAAAAAAAAATCGCAATATACCTAAAATACACAAAAATGAGAATTTTTTACAACAGAGAAACAGTAAGATAACAATTAAGTGACTTGAATGAAAGTTCAAAAACCTTACTTGACCCCTATTGATTAATAGCTGTTTCTCTGTCAAACTCTTAAAGGTCTTAGCTTTCTGAAATCCTAAACTCTCTCTAATTATTCAAATCTCTCTAATGTCTCTCATTAAGCTTAACTGAAAGTAACAACTGGCCACATCTACTCTCGCAGAAGCATTTTCAACTGTTACCCAACTGTTTGGCGCAGATATCAGAGGCAGAGCTGCGTCACAGCTCTGGCACATACCAGACAAACACTGATTAACTAATAAGCTGGGAGTTCTGCGGCCGCTTTGATAAGCTGGAGCTGTGCGGGCCGGTATCTGCCGCTGCCGCAGCCCGCTGCTGACCTCAGGAAGAAAACAGTCACGGCGCAACAACAAACAGCTTTGTGAGAGGTGGAAAGTTGGGCCTCTGCCAGGAGGCCTGGATTAGAAGCTGCCACTTAAAGTTATTGAGAGAAGGACATTGGTACTGAGTGGACTGCTGACAAGGACAAAACAGGGACAAAGGTTAAGACTACAAAACCTGTCATTTACAGTCATAATATACTATTTATTCAAAGGAAAATTAGCAATTTAAAATAATCAAGATGTGCAATAATCTAATAACTAGCTTTTAACCCAGTTTATAAGTTTATGGGCTTTTGTCTTGTGCTGATTTCCATCATGTCATAGGAAAAATACAATCTTTCTCTGGCTGTCCTGGTTGGCATAAATAATATTACACTCATCACAACAAATACTCTTCTTTTACCATCAGTTATATGTTTATAATCAGGATGATGTGAACGTCAAGTCTTTGCTTGGGTTTTTAAGTAAATTTTTGCAGCACTTGTTCTCTTCTCTCATCCTTGTGAATTGATGATGATTCTCCTAAAGGGTATGCAGAACCTCCACAGTTAGGAAACTTGAACTGTGATAAGTCAAAAGTTCCACAAGGGGGCAGTATGACACTCAGTAGCGTTGTTTGTTACAATATTCACCCAGCTAAACTTGCCTGTACTCTTTAGAAGGAGCCATACCACTACTGAACTTTATCAGGATGCTCAGACAGGATTTTTGACTTTTAGGAATGCAGACTTGTTTCTCAGTCCTAAAAAGTATTTACAGCAGGCAGCAGTGGATGCAGTTTATTTTTTCTGGACCTTAACTTGAGAATTCTCAATTACAGGGAGGACCTGGACCAATGAAACATACAGATGGACTCTCATATTTTTGTTCTCTGCTAACAGATTTCTGTTGAGTCGTCAGTCATTTTAAAGTCACCCAGAATTAAGTGAGAAGTCACATCAACTAATTAGTCAAGTTAACAATTCAGAAGAGACTTGGCCTCCATGTCAGTGGAAGATCACCCCAAAAAAGTTGCTCATCCAAAGTTAATTAGTTTAGAGTAACACGCTTTAAACTAAAGAAAAACAAATAATACTGATGTATAGATATATACGATAATTATCAGGTAATCCAAAAAAATCAAACTTAAAAAGTTTCTTTTCGGAAATTAATGCTTTTTTTGTTGAACTTTCAGCTCAAGTCAGTAAAACTGGAACCATCATCTGAAATGTCCAACTTCCCAGCAAATAAACATCATTCCCTGTTTTCAGTAAAGTCATTTTTTAAGGCTCTATTCTGAGTGGTGACAGCCACCACAGCTAAAAACACATTATCCTAGAGATGCACACTCTCACACGCTTATTACACGTCCTGTAAATAGCTGTAGAATTACATAGCTCAGACTTCCCTTCATTCATTTGCTGAGCCCGCCCGTCTTAAGCATTGCACCGCTATGATTTACAGCTCTAAATGTTCCACGTTACGCAGCCGTGGAATAAATAGAACTCTGGCCTTTGCTTTGGCATTTGTGAAAACAATGGGATTTCTAGCACGGCTGCTTCACTTCGCTTACGCACACAAGCACTTTTTGCTGTACATGTTTCTGCTCCACCATTACAATAATTTATTAATCTGTAGAACGAGTTCATTCTGAGAAAAGTTTACAGATAAGGATGATTCTCACTAACTCCCAGCTTCAAATACAACTATCTCGTTTCCCTTAGTTTTTCCAGATTTAAATTTTACTATTTTTAAACTGGTTATGACTGTTACTCATCTCGAATATACCAGAGATGCTAATTAAATGAGTCTGAGACCAGACTGAGTTTGGCCCCCAGTTTTTCTCTGAAGCTCTTTCCCGACCTTGAGCAGCTGCTGACTATCAGATGTCTTGTCTGCGCCCCTATACACGTGACCCTTGCATTTTAAGGTCATTTTGTGAAGCTGATTTCATTATGTCTTCTTCCGCACCATCTGGTTTTTATAGTGACATCAACCCCTCCCAGCACGGCTGGTTTGAATGTTCTCTTCAGTTTTTTCATCTATACAGATAAAAGGTACAGTCCTCTAGCTAAAGATTATAGACATGGATCCTCAATTTGTGTCTTCAGGCCAATTTTAGCTTTCTCTGCACAGAAAAGTTAAAACTTAAAGCCTTAGTCCCAACTGGCCTTATAGGTGGATCTGGGTTGATGGGTTGATTGCAGATGAAAAATGTATCTTTTCTGGGCGATTAGTGCCACCAGATCAGTGTGGCTGCTGCTCTCCACTGGGCAACGTGTCTTTATAAGTGTTGCCTACCACAACTAATTTCCCTTGGGATCAATAAAGTGTATATCATCATCATCATCATCATCATCAAATGTGCAAATCTGTGCAAGGAGCACCAGTGACCCAAAGGAAAGATCAAAGTCGTAGACCGTTTAGTGATCCCTTGGAGCAAAAGTGTTCTTGTGCATTTACCACCTGCAGAACAATGGTACATTCCATTTTCATGAAGTCTCCTGAGGTGGCCGTAGCCACCTCAAAGCGCATCACCTGCACTCCATTTAAGATGTGGCCACTCCTGTCTACAACCCTCCACAGGCCCGGACAACCCAAAACCCCGCAGCACCCATGTGGGTTTACCCCCCGTCCAGATGAATGTATGCTACCTTCACACAGGGCATATGATCTGCATTTAAGAATGGACTATATTTTTAAATGCGCATATAGCATGTGGTGCTGGACTGATGCTAGCACATGCCCGCCACCTATAGTAGGATGAGGCTTGGGGCAAAATGTCATAGTTGTGCAAATTAAGTAAATCTTTCTGCAGACCTATTGCATTCTAACATATAAAAGGCTTGGTGTCATATGAATCCGGCAAAGATGGCAAATACGTCACTACCAAGTCAGAGCCCCTCGTAGGGTCAAAATTTGACCTGTTTTAACTTTCAAAGCAGATTTAATGGGTGCGCATTTTGCGCGTAGAGCCCAAGACACATGCATAGAAACTTGCATAGCAATGCGTGAACGCGAGTTTTGAACATAAAAGCCTGAAACTGATATTTAGACGCATTACGTAGACTTTCCAATAGAAGTGGTTGATTGAATGGTGTCCCCAAGGGAGGTGTGAACGTAGTTTTAGGCTTAAGGAGCTACTGGTCTGCCGTCAGAGCAGTGGTTGTTTACAGCAACCCTCCAGGACTCACTGTTGTTAACGTTCTCCCCTTTAAAGGACTGGGTTTCCTGCCACGTCTCAGCGGGCTCAGACAGAACAATGTCTAAATCTGACACTTTCCACTGGCTGGGGGGCTTCTTGATGCCACTTCTGTTATCCTCTGTGCAGCAAAGCCCACAACAAGACAAAACAACCCACCACCAAATAACATCACACCAACAGTGACAACAAAGGGACAGTTAAGTGATCACAGTCACAGATTGATGTACATTAAAGGCAACACGATCAACAAAAGACGGGGAAAAAAAGACAAGAAAAAAGAAGTAGGAGAAAAGTTAGAGCTCAGAAGTCGACCATAAAACATAACGTGGGTTTGATTTCACCAACCTGAGGCAGAACGAACATGGTTCAGGGGGGTGGGTTTGGATGGGGGGTCAGCAGAAAGAGGGTAGCTCGCATCTTGTTTCCCTTCAGCAGGAACCTGGATGTAGGGGCAGACGGCCGCCACTCGTCCTGAAACTCCACCACTAGGTTGGGGAGAATTCTGGGGGGAGGCCGGTGCTCCACCATTCATACGGCTCAACTTGGGGGTGGGGGCAAAGAAAGATTCACAGTAACTCACAAAGTAGTCCTTAAAAAAGTCAATCTGCTTTGTAAAATAATTCAGCAATAAAATAAATGAAGGTAAAGAGGAGCGGTCTGTACTTCTGCTCTTTTTTTATGCAGCCGTTCCCTCAAGTCACCGATGCGCTGGTCCATCACTGACACCTGGGCATTCCTCTTGTTCAGCAGGTCCTTATTCTGAGCCAGCTTGCTGCTCTGCTCCAGATTGTGACGGTTACGGGCCTGAAATAAATCGTCACAGTTTTTGGACCAGAAGTGCTCGATATTCTGCTTTTTTGGCAAGTTCAACCAATCAAACTCTAGTTTTGCAGTCATAAAAATGTACACTAGGGATATTTCTTAGTTGTGTGGATTTTTAACTGCAGGCAGGTGTTAGTGGGAAAGCGCAGATCACCTGCAGCTCCTGGTAAAGCTTCCTCAGCTCCACAGCTGCAGGACCAGACAAAGGGGATCCTTTATGACCGGTACCGGCCCTCTGGGTTCCTGGGAATGCTCCCTGAACTGGTGCACCAGAGTGGAGCTGAAGACGTCCTCTCCTCAGGTCTTCCAGCTGTTGAGTCAACTGGAAGCACAAGAAGTTAACAGAAAATCCTTTTCTGCAGCCGCTTTTTGAAAAATGTTGGTGGATCTTCATAGCAGATCCTCAAAGGGGAATCCGAAGTACCTGATCGACTCGGATCACAGCAGACTGCAGCTCTGCCTGCTTCTCTTGAAACAGGCTTGAAACATGATCGATCTCTGCAGCTGGAAACAAAAGCAACAAACAGCTTTAGCAGAAAATCCTGTTGCTTCTATTGTTCTGTCTCCACAGCGTCCTCCAAGGTCTTCTTTAATGTTAAGCACTTAAAAACATTTTCACAAGGAGCTTACATAGATTTCCGTTGATCACTTTGCTGTAGTCGACCTGTCCTCTCATGGCTCGGATCTTCTTTAGCTTCGCCTCCTGTGTCTCCATGCGCTCCTTCAGCCGCTGCAGCTTCTCAGCTTCAGGCTGAAAAGATGATGAAGAAAATGAATGAAGGACGAAGCAAAAACAAGCACAGGTCTTATGAGCAACTACATTTCTAGATTCTGATATGTGCACTTATTGTTTCCTTGGAGATTAACTTCTTTCTGCTGGTCGGAGGACAGGTTAGCTCACCTGAGTCTGTCCCTGGTTAGATTTGCCCCCCTGCTGGAGATACCGCAGTCTCTGCTCCTACAGCAAAGTAAAGGACACTTTCATACATTTTTTTTCTCTTCATTCACATCATTAGCTTTATCGGTCTGTTAATGGGGAGGGTGTTCAGTGACATCACTGACCCAGATTAGGGGCAAATGTTTTAACCCCTTCAACCTTAAAATTCCAGCTGGACCACACTCCTTAAAAAAGGAGGAGCAAAGCTGTGATATTACTTTACAAAGAGGCACACGATAATGATGCAGCTGAAAGTTTCCATCCAACTGAATCGGTGTATCATTTATTCATTTCGTTTTTCAATATAAAATCGAAAAGGAAAAAAAGAAAAACTTATCGTTTTTTCATTAACTGGATGCTTTGAGAAGAAGTGAACTAAACAAATCAACATTTTTCTTTTTTGCTCTGTTCCATAGTAATTGGGTTCACTGGAAAATCTAAATTTATTTTCAAATCAAATCCTTATGGCAATTCGCTTAAATACTAAACTATAAAAGCTGCCCGTACATTGCTTTTTAAAAGACAGTTTTTTAATTACATCAAAATTAAAAGCACCATAAACCTCAAAAACCCTGTTTTTTGTTTGTTTGAGCTCAATGTTTAAATGTCTTCTTATAATTTACTCATTTAGGGTTTCTTATTTAAAACCTTTCAAGTAAATGGAGGCAGTTTATTAAAGGATACAGCATATTTTTTTGCTTTGTAATCAGAAAGTTTAGTTGCATTTGAATCTAAGTGAATTAAAAGTTAGGGTGAATATCACTAGAACTTGGAAATAAACTGTCAAAGACTTTCATGAAGAAATTTCAACAAAGCCTAATGAAAACATGCAGGTTTGAAAAAGTCCTACATGCTATGAACCCATTGTAAAATGTCACTAAAACTAGATTCTAATGTGCCATAAACTATTCATGTAAACCGTTTAGAAGAAATGGATTGATTTTGTTGCCAAGCTCTGGCCATAAGTATTTTTATTCTGCTTGTTGCGCCGTCACAACTTTCTCTAAATATATTTGATGTTACAAAGAAGCGAACAACCATAAGTATTGCGTATTACTGCAATAAATTGTACTGAAATACTTTTGTTGCTGCAGTTTCAAAACAAATGCAAAAGCCCTTTTTTAACGCCTACATCCTGTACACTCATGTTTCTGTTCACCTGATTCACTTGTGCTTTTCAACATTTAAAGACCCACTCCAATGAAAACGGGTGTTTTGCTGTTTTTAACATGTTCTTGTAGTATTTTTCTGATAATGGAGGATATTTATAAGGAAAGCTAAGATAGAAATTGCATTTTTAAAAATTTATTTAATCAAGTTGTTGTGAATCAGGAGCTAATGAAAAATGCAGTTGATAAAAGGTTGATTTTAGCTAAAAACGGCTTTTACAAATATTAAAAGACAACTGGATTGGAACTTTAAAAGACGCTTTTACCCTATTTATGATGATTGTTCTCACAGTTGAATGTAATTTCAGTTCCTGTGAGATTTGTTGCTTTTTTTTGTTTAGTTTTCTTATTTTAAGACAGGTTTTGTGCTTAGATATGTTCTATTGCCTCTTTCCTCCCCAGTTACAACACACCAGGTGTAAGTTTGCTATCATATACTTGTTCCTGTTAATCATTCCTGTATTTTTAAGCCCATAGTTTTCTGTCAGATGAGGCCAAATCAGTTGTTGTCACCTCTTTGTCACTTCACAACTCAGGTTTGTGTGTTGTCATGGTTTAGTTCATGTTTTCGCTTTTAAATTAAATTTTTCCATTTGTTCCACCACTGTCACCAGTATTTAGGTCCTCCACAAACCTTTATTCCTGGCAGAATTTTCCCATCCTAAAAATCCCCTCAAAAGTTGTTTATGTGTTCATACTGTTTACATCTGGAGTGTAGAGAGAGTAAACTAAACCGATCATGTCTGTGGACTCTTCTAACTTTTTTCACACATTTTCCTGGCGATTGTTTCAGCGATAGATTTTCACTTGGACAGCGTTTGTTTCCCAGCTAGAACAAAAGCAAACGTCTGCAGGGACGCTGGCCGCAGACACAGATGGAGAGAGAGGGAAACGAGGCCTGCCATTTGGGATGCTGACTGGCGCTTTACACCTTCTTCTGTATATCGCTGCCAATTGAAGCTGACCTGTGTGTTTCTCAAACACACATAGGAAGATGGAAATGGAATGTTGGCCAGCAGCCACCTATCATTCAGTGAAAACACTCCAAAAAACATGTTACGTAACAGGCGCCTGTTCAGATAGATTATAAAAGTATTGTACTTTAGGTGATTTTATCCCTGCAGGCCATAAATTTGTACAATTTGCATTAAAAATTAGAATTTTAGTGCTTTTTATGTCCCAAAAACAATGAACACCTTAACAATAGTAAAAAATATTGAATCTCCTCCATTCCTAAAGGTCGATTAAGCAAAATATTAGCAGACGCTTTTCCTGTTAGCTCATTGTTCCAATTTTTTTCCTCAAGTACAACTCCAGTTCAGTTTCCCAGCAGCTGCAGAACCCCAATGACAAAGTTTCCTGTCTGCTCAAAGGTCACATCCTAAATGAGAGAATGAGGATATGCGAGCAGTCCATTTGTTCCTCACAGAACATGTAGTTTGGTTGAGGCACATGAGCCTCAGCAGTGTTTTTTTTAACTTTAGAGGAAAAGCAAGGGAAGATTCTGATACTCAACAACGCACGTTTGACCTTTGAAGCTAGACCTAAATGCCTGCATTTCTTGTGATGAGTGACAGGTAATCCATCCTGTGACTTTGTGTGTTTGTGTGAGTGTGTGTTACCTTGGCCAGCAACATCTGCTGCTGAGCCTCAATTTGCTGCTGTTGTCTTGTGGCCATTTCCTGAAGCTCAGATAGGGTCAGCTCCACACAGGGAACCTGCATGAAAACACACACGTTCCATTGTGTATTTATACAACATGTCATTTTGAAAAAGCCTGGGATTTCCCATGTGTGCCCCCTGTTCCCACCCGCCACACATAACACTGTTGCACGTCAAAGCAAAAACAGTGATAGGAGATAAAGCGCAGCTGCGTAGACACACACACGGTATATCAGCACACACTGTAGGCCACAGCTCCAGCGAGCTCCTGTAATGTTGTTGGGCAGCAGCTGGTGGCCTTGGCAGACTGACAGAAATATAGTTTTGGTTTGGGGAGGGGGTTGTACTGTTAATGACAGCTCTGTGACCCAAAACCAATATCAGGTGGAGAACTTTCAATCTCAAGCATCATTTGTAATAACTAATAGTTTGTTTGTTTTTTTAAATAGACTGGATGAGGAATGTTGGTGTGTGAGATGTGGGCAGCCATGGTGGTGCTGGGTGAAGGCTGTGGTTTTGTCCACGCTACATCCTGCTTTTGTTTCCCTCCTCTAACAGACACACACACAGACTTGCACTGCACCTGGTGTGTTGCATTTGTTCCAGATTCATGAGAAAGCAGTGCCGTGCTTGGTTTAAGACGGAAGCTTTGAAATTCTACTGTAAATGTCTAAAAATCTGTTTAATAAATGAAGGAAGCACTGAATTTTTTCTTTTTCTTTGCGACTCATTAGAAAGCAGATAAGTATGAGCTGACGTTACCACATACAGACAGTTTAACATCAAAATGACACATCCATCTTTTGATCCCACTGAATCCCATTCAGGGTCATGGGGTTGCTGGAGCCTTTTCGACTAACAGTTTTGAGCACAGATAGGGTACACCTTGGACAGATAACAAGTCTGTTGCAGGGCCACACAACAACACGCACACCAAGGGACAATTCAGAATCATCAGTTACCCTATGAAGCATGCTTTTGGACTGTGGGAGGAAGGAGAAAACTCACAAATGCATGACGAGAACATGCAAACTTCACACAGAAAGGTCCCATTCCGGATTTGAACCAGGATTTGAGTTATCGTACTGTTAGGCAATAGTGCTAACCGCTACCCCACTATCACAAGAACTTATAGTTTCTAGCTGAAGAACCAGATGAAGTTTTGTCTTATCCGTTTCTTATTGTCATAGTGTTGTGACGGGGCTCTGTGTGGAGAACTTTGCAGTTAGAGAAAACAATTCCTCATACAAATAAGCTTAAAAATAAATCCAAATATTAACTAGACTTTAAGGGTGAAAAATGGAAACCAAATGTACATTTCTTTTATAAATGATGTAAATAAAAATTGTTTCCTGGATATCATAGCGGTATTTACTTCTTGCACTGTCAAAAATCAATCTAAAACATGGAAACTGCTGGTTTGGATTGAAGTAAAACAATGTAAAGTGTAAGCAGTATTTACAGTATTTACTGTACTCCCTCAATTATCACAGGGGATATGCTGTATAAATTACCCACGATTAGTGAAATCCGTGAAACAGGCAGTAAAACTCCTCACTAGACACTTTTCTCAGACAGACATGGACATTTTCACATTTTTCTCTCTTGTTTAAACTCTGAAAGTTCAAACTTTCCTAAAAAATGAGCTCAGTATCATAGAATGAAAACAATGATCTGATCCCAATCAATGATTTACAGAGATTTGTCAAGCTGAATGCATTCTGTACAGGAGACACGACAGAGATAGCACTGATTGGCAAAGGTCTACAGCCAAACAGAATGCAGAACACAGTGTTCTGTTAAAAAAAAAGTGCAAATTAGCACTGAAAACAATTTGCGAGACTGTGAAAGGTTGACCGTGACACAGTGAAGGAACACAGTTTCAGAGTATTTGCTCATTGGAGGATGACTTCCTTATTTAGTGATAGTATTTTCAGCTAGGAATGACTAAGAAACGTGTATGCCTATAGAGTTACTTTTTACAAAGTTTTATTACCGGTACACCATCTTATATTTTTTTTGTTTCTTTGTCTGTATTTTTGTGTATTTGGGAGAAGCCCCACATTTTGTATAAGTCAGTTGCTCCTTTGTTATGTCTTTGTGTTTGGTTGTGCTGTGTTGGGTTGTGAACCATGTTGATCTCAGCGGTGAGACACTTGTCTGTTAAGCCAGAAGGTGTTTGCTGTAATGAACATTTCTTTCAGCCCTTTCAAACACTGACTTACATAAAGCATTAAACCTGCTGTCTTCAGTTACTTTGCAGCTAGTTGATAAACCAACGGAAACTTTGCACTGCATAAACACAAAATCTCATCAAGTCTCTTTGTCTAGTTTCTGGTTTAAACATCTTTTTAAACATGATACAAAACAAAACTAACTTATCAGTAACTTTAAGTCAACTTTTTAAAAGATATTAAAACAAAAAATCTTGAATGTCTTCTTGAGCCATTTGATCATGAAAATATCTTCTTTTAAGTAATATCTCCAATTAAACAAGTTTTCTTTAACTTTGCTGAATATTTTATTTGTGAGTTGTGAAGTTTCTGTTTCAAGAAACAGAGTTGTATGATTTAGGGAAACTGAAAAGTTTTATCTGTATACACGTTTATTTTCAGACATAATATTTCTGATAGCAAAAGACCTAAATATGAGTGCCATAGGTAATTTTAAGACAAAAAGGCAGGGCATCACAATGTATTGTGTAAAACATTTCAACCAAGACCAAAGTCTGTAAGTTAGATTTGTATGATCAATATTTCTTTGTGCATTTCACTGCTTCCCGCGAATCAGTTTAAAAAAGGAAATATTGTGGAAAAATTGTGATATTTTGATGGAATGAGTTGTTTAAACAAGTTACTGCTTTTTGAACAGTAACATGATGTTGGTTCCGCACAGATCCCTCATGACTTGCAGGTCCCAGACCACACTCAGGAGTAGCTGCTTGTAAAACACCCTCTCCACTGCTATAATTCCTGTCATGAGTCATTTTAACAGGCCTTTAAGCTTTCTCCACAGCACATGACTTGTCGACTAATTTCTGATCTTCTGTTTTGATCAAAAATATATATTTTTTTATTTTTCTAAACCTTGCGTTTGAATTTCCATTTATTATCATAATTCTCAGCAACAGTGATGCAGATAAACTGATGTACAAAACATCCTTTTTGTGATTGCAGAAGATTAAAAAACAGCCATTTTGCAGAAATGCAACATTAAATTTTAGTTTAGGTGTTAACACTCTTTGAACGACCATAACTCTTGAACAGTTCACGCAAATAATGTAATTCTTACAGATTCTTGCTGAGAGTACCAGAGTTCAGGTGTGCGTTCACACACCTGCCTAACAAAGTGAACTACAGTCTGGATGCAGCTTTAAAGCTTGGAAGTTGTGGATTTTGACACTTTGAAAATGACTAAACTCCAACCAACTCAAGAAGAGAGAACTTCATGTGTGGCATCATCAGCACCAGCAGCATCGATCAACAACACAGCCAGCTACTACGCGCTGTGGACAGCATCGTTGTCTTAAGGTTGATTTATGAGCTTCTGGGAATGATAACGCTGACACAGCACTTTCTGACATAATGCGCCTACATAATGTTTTAGACGGGGCATCGTGCACATTACAGGCTGTGGCTGAGTCATTATCTCAGTGCTAGTATATCGGATCACATCGGGTTAAAGCAAATATTGAGGAGTTTGTCGACACCGAGCAATCCAATGCACGGAATGATGTCACCTTAGGGAACAACAAGCTTTGATGAATGTTTGGGAATTTCTGTTTCTTAAAAATTTGATAAAACTGCTTACAGCCTGAACACCTCTTAAAATAATGTGTGCTTTTAATTATGCTTTAGTGTTTTATTATTCTCTTAACTAAAAACTCCTCTTATTAAGAACGTGGGCGAGAGGAATAAAAAGACAAGTTTAATCTTTTACACAATTGACATCATGTTGCCCAATTACTTTGGAAGGAATTGGAAAATCTCATATTGATGAAAGGAGAATACAAAATCTTGTCCATAAATAAATTCACAACCTTAAAAGAAATGCATCAAAAACCTTGTTCTCCTTATAGACAATAAAAAACTTACTTTTAAAACAGTAAAAAGCACATTTTTAGTATCTATTTTAAGATCATCTGTAGCAGCAACATAAGTCACAGTTGCATTTACAGTAACATTTTACTGCAGTCTTAACTGACACTGGACTTCTTCTGAATCATCAGAAGTGTCTTAAGTAGACATATGGTGCGTCAGATTGACTTTTAAAAGCTCAATTCCTTACTCAGCACGGTCTGTAAATAATTGAGTAAATCCTGCCTTAAAGCAGCATTAGAAGCAGGTTAATGTCCATTATATGTATAAATCTTATATGACCAACTGAGTCGTATTTCTACTGAGCTGAGTAAAGAAAATCTTAGATCAATTTTGTTGATACAGGATTGCTAAAAAAGCTTGGGACAAAATTTTTGACAATTGCTAGAAATCAGAAGCAATAAATCTTTCCAGCCACTGAAGTTTTACATCAATCTCTGTGTCTAAAAGTTATCACTCCAGCACTCCTGCTTCAAACATGTACTTATACTGCCAGCCCACTGAAAAAACACAACATGCAGTTCCCACTCACTGTGCTGAGCATTTTACCTGCAGGCTGTCCCATGTGATCCTGCAGGAGCGGACTTTAATTTTGCTGCATTGTCCTTCAAGAGTGAATTCCTGCACCAAATCCACCTCATTCCACTCCATCCTCGCAGCAGACCTTTACGGGACTCTGAGTGGGGGGGAAGACCGCTGTCAGGGAACAAAAACGCTACAAGGCGTGGGAACCAAAACCAATCCGGATCCCAACTTTCCCTCCCGTTTGCCTCGTGATGTGCGGAGATTTACGCCACTTGCTCTCCGCCGACTGCTCTGCCCACGCTCCCTCCCTTACCCTCTCAAACTCATTTAAATGTGTTCTCGTGAGCGGGAGACCTTGCTTGTAATCATGCTTTCAGGTACTGCGATGCGCGCACAGGAATTAAGGATCAAGTTTTCCCTATCCTCTTTCCTTCCACACTCTCCCTCCTTTATCTCTGTATCTCTCCCCTAATCTGTGCAGTTTTCCCCGTCGTTTTTTTTGCATATCTGGACTCCTTCATCTCTCATTCTCTCAGTCCTTGTCATCACTCTGCAGCTGGCTTTTTGCTGCAGCGACATCCCCCTTCTCCCCCTTCCCTCTCTCTGTCACGCCTCCCTTTTCCTCCTTCTACCACTTTCTCTCAGAAGGGAAATCACTGCACCACAGCCTGTTGGGGCTTTAACTGCATTCAATTAACCTCTGCCTCTCCCTTCAGATGGAGCGCTATGAGGAAGACAATGCCGCCGGATCGCAGTGAAGCATCCAAACACAGTAGACTTGCTGCTGCGTCACATTTTCATCCCCCCCCTTTCCCCGGCACTCTGAAACTGGCAAAAACACACTGACTGACACACACGAGGGCATGTGACCCGACTGCTGCGTCACACGTTTCTGTCACACTGAGAAATGCTCATCTAGTAATGAACGCTGCCTGTGTTGCTGCTGTGAGTGCAGGCCTTTGTGGGTGTGAGATCACAGTGTGAGTGGGAGAGGGAGGGGGTACTCTGAGAATTATCTATAAAAACAGTAAAAGTGATTTCAGTTGTGAGCATTTTCATGATTCAAACATGAAAGACTGATTTCTCTGAAAGAAAATGAAGGCTGGAGATCTCGCAGTCAGTAAAGCTTCAGTTCTATCGCACCTTCTGTTTCCCCCAGTGAAGAATCGATTAAGACAGAAGAGACAGAATCCTGCAGAATAAACCTCCAATTTAAAAAAAAAAAACTTAATTAATACCTAAATAAGATAACACTACATTTTTTGGTGAAATGGTGAATGGTAAGAGTGTTAAAAACCAGTAAATAAAAAAGTATCTTATAAAGCCGCTCCAATAAAAATTGTGTTTTTGGTGTTTTAAACATGTTCTTGTTGCATTTTCCTCATGATGGAGGACAAACAAAATTAAGATTAAAATTGTACGTCTGACTATTTCTTCATTCAAATCGTTGTGGTTCAGAGGCAGCCAAAAATAATGTTTTTTTTAAAAAAAAAGCATTTTTGTGATGTAATAAAATTTACAAGCGGAAGGCCACAAGGTCTCTGCTTTGCTCCATTCAAATGAATCCACTTGTAGAAAAATACATCCATGTTTTTTATTCCTTGCCTGACCTGACTTCTGGTTCAAAACTGTACGGCTGAATGTGTACAAAATAACTCGCCATTTTTGTTGCACCGCTAATGTTTGGTTGGGGGTGAGAGGGGCTGTAAGCTAGCGGGAGAGACTGTAAACAGAAGGATGTCAGGAAGTAGGGGCAGGCTAGCTCCATGCCAACAGTCTCCCCTACAATTCAGAGGCAAATTTCTAGTAAACTCCTGCTGCTCCGCAGAAACTGTGACCTAGAAAAGACACAGGTCTGTGGATTTTGGCTAAAAATGGCATAACAATCATAATAAAAGACAGCTGGAGCTCAGTTTTCAGGAATTGTTTGTTTTTGTTTCTCCAGGTCCCCTCCTATCAGGTATTTGGGCATCTGGAATCTGCCCTTTTGGGGAGGGATACTGTAAGGATTCTGTGCTTAGGTTTTGTGATGCTTTTTTCATGTTCTGTTTTCCCTCTCACATTTCACTAGGTTAATTTAGGTTATTCATCCACAGCTGTCTTCATTTAGTTAATCTACCTCAGTGTCCGTAAGTGTCTGGTTTTCTGCTCATTCTGGTCAGATCTTCTGCTCTGTTTTGTCACTCCTTTGTTTCTCCTTGAGATTTTTCATGTTTCAGTTTATTTATTTAATGTTTTAAGTTTCTGTCACAAGTCTGGTTTCCTGCATTTTGGGTCCTCCACCACCACTCTGTGACAGCTGGAATTGTGACTTATTTTATAAATAAAAAAAAAAAAAGGGTGTACGACAGACGTGTGTTCGCTATTCATGGTCTGAGACGATAGCTGAACCTCAAATTCAGAAGGAACTGTGTTGGTTTGCTGAAACACTGGAGTATCTCTCTCTCAAGATGGAAGCATTTGTGAGTTGGTCCGCCTAATCCACATGTGTTTCAAGGACTTAAACCATGTTTTTAAGACTACCTTACAAGGAGACTCAGTAAATATGGCAACTGTATGGCTAAGTTGGAAAAAAAACACATCCAAGGGGAAAATGATGGCATAACGGTCAAAATGTTTAATTAACTTGTGCAAACATAGCAAATAAAAAAGCTGTCAATTTCAGACAGTAAAATAAAAAAAATATTTTGAATTATTTTAAAACTGCAAAGTATTGAACTAATGGATCGCAGAAACTAACATCTGGTCATACGTTTTAATGTACATTTGTAAACTCTTACAGGACAGGTTCACTAATGAGACATCACTTCTTTAGTTTAACCTAAAACATCAGGTGACAGGCCCCAAAGCGTTCTGTCTATACACATACACTGTTATTACATGGGTACCATTAGGGTATAAGCCTTCAGTGCTTTTTTTATCTCTAACTTATTAGAGTTGCCTGTGTTGTACACGTATAAGTCAAAGACAAGCAGAAAATAAATGAGTCTCATTAAATGCTGAATAAGTACAGAGAAGACAAGGACAGTTTGGACATTGGTGTTGAATAAAAATAGACACTCACAACTGGCAGCACGGATTTCTACATGGAAAACTGAAGGAGATTTATGAATATAATGTTTGTGAAATTATTATTAAAAATCTAATTAGTTGGCAAGTCAACCTTTTCTATTAACCATCCATTTAGATTTTGTCAGTGGGACTATATTGCACCATTCATTGTCATCTTTTTAAAGTGCTTTTATTTCCATAGTTGCAGGCAGCATTAGTAACAACTGCGCTTAACAACGACTAGATTTGGGCTGTGTGAGGGCAAAAAGGATCTAACCTGTACGAGGCACACAGGTGGTCCACTCATAGAAGCAAGATCAAAGACCAAGAGCCTGAGGAGCGAAAATGTTCATTCACATGTTTTTCAATGGCCATGCTGCAAGTGACAGGTCATAGTGAGGACATATACAACACCAAAGGGTTGTCTATGTAAGGGTTTATGTAAGGGAGGAGTAGGTGAGACACAGGCATGTTGTACAGATTTTTCATTTTTGCAACCCCCCCCCCCCCAAATCCTGCTGAGTGGACAAGGGACCCATGAGTGGTTTTCATGTGAGAAAGGTGAGGTCCGAGTGTAGTTTGTGTGGGCATTCTATGGACACTTTTGTATCAAGCTACTTACACACCGGGCATGTGTGGCGTTTAAAACCCTTGTGCTACTTGTAGCGTCCAGATGACCCCCACCCTTACAGTGACGTGTTATCCCAACTATGACAAAGGTGCACAGAATTTCATGTGTCATGGACACCAGTGAAAATCAAATAACACTGGGAAAAAAAATTCAGTGCGCTATCTTGTGGGTATGAGATGAACCCACTCCCCATGTTAATGTGCCTTAAATAGCAAAAGGCTTTGGAGTGCGCTAAACGGGCGTTATTGAACGCGCTTTTAGCGTATGGTGTGAACACCGTACGCTAAATTGGATAGGACTGCTGCTTTCCAATTCTACTGCATGTACCTACAGTTGGAAGAGGCTTGGTGCAAAAGTGGTGCAAATCTTGTGAACCTTGCTCCAGACTTTTTCTTTCACAGCTCTCTACCAAATGTATGAAAGGGAGTCATAAAAGGCGCAAACCGCAGTTATTTTTCTCCTTCCCTTTTTGTTTGAAAAGTTGGCACTTCCATGATTTGAAAAGGACACTACCCATGAATCACTACCAAATTGGAGTCCCCGATTGGTCAAAGTTCAACGGGTTTAATTTTCAGCTCACATTCAATGGTTGTGCATTTTGTTCATAGAGCCTAAAAAGTTCTTAAAAACTTGCGTAGCTCCACGGGAACGTGAGAGTTTTGAACAAGGAAGCCCGAAATGAATATATATTTTTGTTTTCATCGACTTTTTATTGAAAGTAGTCGCTTGAATGCACATTTCTGAGCCCAATATTCTAATGGAACAGCAAGACACACCTGTGCTCCCTTTAAGAAGTAGACACTGTTCTCCACAACCCTCCACAGGCCTATACAATCCAAAAACCCTCCTAACCAGTACAGTTCAACCCCTGTATGGTTGCGTGTGACCAAGGCTTTAGCTTGCTTTTAGTTCTCTGTCGGGCTTATGACGCAGGTGACATGAACGCTCTGGTTTTCTACAGTTTGATTTGGTTTGCCGAATGTTGCAATACAAGCAGCATAGCCTTTTTAGTTGCAAACAACGTGCTTATAATGCTGCTGCTGTGGAGGCCATGGCTATAATCTGAAGCACATGGGGATATTTGACCTTCTTAATGTGTGTGCTGCATTTCCTCAAAGTTCTCTACGCACACACACCATTTTGATCATGAGCTTTTTCAATTAAACCTATCCTGACCCATCTGCTGGGCAACAGCAGAAAAAATATTCCTCCTAATCTATAATAACAGCCCTCAGACATTCCTCCATCCCTGACCAGACTAAAAGGAGAAATCTCTGTTATCAGAACACCACAGGCACTACTATTCGCACAGCAGGGTGGCCTGACTGTGGTAAGAATCATCTCCTAACTGTCAGATCAAATCTTTGAACCCCACCACAGACAGAAGTCTTCCTCCCCCAGCCTTTGGGCAAAGCCGTGAACAGCATGCAACTCTGAAAAAACAGCATGAAGTTTTCCTTTGAATTCTAAAAAAGTGATATGTTAAACCCTAGCCAGGAATTACTTACTGCGGTTGTATTCTTTGAAGTCTGCTAAGTCTCAGATGTTGGACAGGTGATGACACAAAAATGTTATTGAAAACAGACACACACCTAGTTTCTTCCTCAGCAGTCCTCCTACATGCAGCTGGATGGGCTTGGTTAACCCAGCGTTGGATCAGCTCATAGGAATCTATCTGTTCCTATCTGAGTAACATGGCTGCTCTGAGATCAGAGGTGAGGTTTTTAAAATGGATGTCGAGCATTATCAACCTAAACTTTAGAGTTTTACTGCATGGAATACGGGATTTATAGGAATATTGCTGGATTTTTTTTCTGTCAGGTAGTCTTGTCTATTTTTCTCTGCAGGAAAATCACAGCTGTAAATGGATTATGATGCCATTATTATGCTTTCACACCAGGATAAACTGCTGAACTTGATTTGATTGAGAACTTTCTGAGACCTTTAACCCCAGGTACATTTTAGTGGAAATGTTTGCTACATCTTGTAATGTAGAAATTTGTCATTACAAGTTGTCTGCAAACAAGAAGTTTGCACGGTGGCGTAGTGGTCCCCTCTTTTACTTTACAGTGAGAGTAACCTGGTTCAAACCCCAGCTGGGACCCTTTATTACGGCTCCAGCCATATTTGGATTTGTTTTTTCTTTATGTTGTGTATTTTATTTCTGTCAGAGTGGGACCTGTGTTTTTGTGGATCTTTGTGTGTCTCTTTGTTCATTTGTTTCAGGTTTGGTTTGGTTAGCTATGTTTAAAGTGAAGCTGTATGGGTGAACTGCCATTTTCTTTAGTGCAAATTTTCTCCTGTTTATTAGACTAGGGAGGTTAAAGTTTTGTCATTGTTTTCCCTTTTCTTTCATAAACAGGTAAGATGTTTCCTGATTTCAGATAGGTGGGGGTTTTGTTTGTGATTTTGGCCGTGGGTCACCCTGAAGCATTTTGCTTCACTTTTAAGTTATTCTTGGTTGTTTATTGTTTTTGTGTAATTTATTTTATGGAGACAATCTTGATGTGCTGTGATTGATTTAGTTTGGATCATCATTATACATTTTTATTAATTATACTTTTATAATTTGCTCCAGCCCGTCCAGACAAAAAGGGGCACAACACAAAAAAGATACACCCCTTTTTGGTAAGGACTGGAGCATAACATAAAAGTATAATAAACAAATATGTTTACCAAAACACCAAACAACTGTCTCCAAAAAATGATAAATTTACAAGAAAACAAACACTTTTCTCTGTTTAGTCACTCCTGTCCCCTTTCTCTCTTATTTTTCTGCTCTTCATAACTTATATTTTCTTTCCAGCAGTTTGTCACAGAGCCACACACATACAGATGGACATCTGTGCCCTGTGACAAACTGCTGACCTGGTCAGTAGAGCTGTAGATGGTTACTCAGGTGCAAATCCAATTCAATTCACTAGTTTAGCTCATTGAACCACAATTCTTAATTTTTAAGATAATATGTATGCACAGTTGTACTGCGGTATTTCTGTTTAATTAAAATTATATGTACTAAAAAACATTATTTATACCTTTATTTGAGAACAGGAGATCAGAACCAACAAAACTGATAACTTGCTTATTTAAAGAAAATCCATCAATGGGGTAAGAAACTTTGACCTTCCAAGAGGCCTATTTTAGCAGGGTTAAGTTTTATGACAAGACATTGATTTGCTCTTCTTCAGGTTTTGTACTGCAGTCTGATTTTTACTACTCAAAATTCACCAGTGTTTCTGCTGAGTACTAAGTTACTTGTAACTTTCTCAATGGTGGAACACACAAGATTCGGCTATTTAGAAGAAGATGGTCAAGAAAACACAGCTGTTTATGAACCACACCAAAATGGGCTCTTGATTTCAGATTGATCAGAGTTTCTATGTTCGGTCTGTACCATAGTCCAGGTAGACTTACAATTTTCACATTAAATGGACTACACTGGGTGTCTTACTCTGATGTAAACCATGAAGTCCAGTGTGAAAGCGCCTATAGAACAACTATTATCTGCATTACTAGATCCATGTGTTTCAGCTCAGACATTCAAAAAAGACTCTTTACAATGGGCACAGGAAACAACAACCCTATCAACTCTCCATTACACTACTAGAACATCTCCTCGAGCAACAAACCAGACAAACAACATGAATTTCTACCTCAATCTTTGCAACTTCTAACTCACAGTAATGAATCAACCAGACTTAGCAATGAATTTCGATTCAAGTAAAAATAGAAATTGCTCATTGATGATTCAAGTGTCAAAACAGAGTACAAATACTGAAACTAAGATTTGAGACCATTAAAAGGAGAGGCACAAAAGCTCCATCCAAGAAAGCAATGGACTGAAGGTTTTAGTTTTTTTTGTTTTGTTTTGTATTTTTACTGTGCAAAAATATGCAGAGATCTAAAATTCTCTAATTACCCTTTCTCATCCACAAAAATATTTTTTTTACATTGAAAATCTGTTTTTAAGAGGTTTAATTATTTTTATGCTAGGTTAACACAACGCAATTATTGTTAATAATTTTACAGTTTTGCACCTATTTCATCAAAGTAAAACTCTGATCTGTAGCTACAGTATTCAAAAAAACAGCTTTACACAAAGCAAGTGAAAAAAAAAAGGTTTTTGTTGGTCATTGAAAATTAAAACGTCCACAGAAGATGCGTCAAATATATTTTCTTGCGATTTTTTCCCCTCAATTTCCTGAAGTACACAATCGGTAACATGCTGATAAAACAAAGGATTTTTATAATGTTGAAACAAATA
This sequence comes from Oryzias celebensis, assembly GCA_014656515.1. Taxonomy (NCBI): domain Eukaryota; kingdom Metazoa; phylum Chordata; class Actinopteri; order Beloniformes; family Adrianichthyidae; genus Oryzias; species Oryzias celebensis. The sequence continues at coordinate 36,035,253 of BNCR01000005.1, forward strand.
AAAGAAAGTTTGAACAATGGCTTCATGAACTGGAAAGAATAAGCCAGTAAAACTCAGCTAAGTCCTTGAAGATTTTGAAATAAGACATAAATGACAGTAATTAGAGCAAAACAGATCAAAAGCAGCAACAAAACACTCAAGTAAAACCTTACGGTCACACAAACGGCTGTCGTTAGTCAACTTGACATCATTCTGTGGCAAGACGAAGCATCTGGAGTGTGTTTGTGTGTGAGTAAACAAGTGGGAGCTTCTGGATGTGATTACATGGTGCCAAAAGTTCCACCCTTGGACTTGGGAGTCTTGCACTCATACGTAGACAAAATAACACTCAAACTCAGAGACTCATGACAAAAAAGAAACCCACACCCTGCCTGCTCCTCACAAGATGTAAACCACAGTGTGCTCTGATTCTGTGACAGTCACACCCTGACACACAGACAAACTGTCAGCCAAGTTGCTGGATCGTCGGCAAAGTAAGAGAACAGATGTCAGAAGTGCAGAAAGGCAAAAAATAACATGAGAAAGAAGGGCTTTTAGTTAACCCAATTTCTTATTTCTCTTAAAAAGCTGAAAGAAGATGAGAGCGCACACACACACACATGCAGCTGTACACACCCACGTTAAGAAGGAAGACACTTCCAGAACTCACCCCCACGCTCCCGTCTGTCCTCAAACTAAACTCTGAACTTGAATGAGAGGGAACACTGAGACCTGAAGGCGAGTGTGAAGGAGTGAGAAAGGTGAGAGGAGGAGGAGGAGGAGGAGGAGCTGCTGGCTACCTCACAATCCTCTTAGCCTGGTTATGTCATGGGACCAAGCTAATCCCACCTTTACTGACTGACCAACACATACACACACAGAGCGTCTGAATGACAGGACCAACAAAGACACACACAAAAACACAGAGGAGCAGCAGCTGACTGAGGCCTGACGGACACGTTCACACTGAATATCTGGTCTGGGGTTAAACGCCACCATGTTTCAAATAGCTGTTTGTGGCAAAGAAAAGAAAGAAGTCAGCTGTTTTTATTCAAAGTGACTCAGATTGGTGTGAAGAAGATAACAGAAAAAAAATGTCCACAACACAAGTTAAGGTTGAATAGCAGAGATGACTCATGGTGACTCTGTCTTTGAGCAGAAATAGAAGTACAGTAACTGTACTGTCACTCGGATCTAACTGGTAGAACACTACAATCATTACTGTCACTAAATCCAAGGATTAATCTGCTAGACCACACACAGACAACTGCATGCACTCACGATCGCTCATCCACTGCCCTGTAAATACTACACTCATTCACTCATCAAGTTATTTATAGAGTTTAATACCTGGAAATCTTCAAAAGTCCAGACGTGAACGCTCACAAGCAAAAATGTCTGATTGAAAGCTGAAAGACATACAGCTGTGAAAAATATTTGAGCAAAACACCGGTTCCCAGCTATGAAAACTGAGTATGTATTTACTGGTCTGTTTTTTAGATTTCCTTCTGAGATTTTACCATGACAGAAGAGACAGAGATCCCCATGGTGATTTCATGGTGCAACTGGAGCCACAATACTAGCTTTTTGGCACTTAAAAAGCACAACTCCATCAGTTATCTGCCATTAGATAATTTAATTATGCTTATCTTATTGGAACCAGTACTTAATAACAGATAAATACAGATGCGTTTTTGAAACATTTCTAAAGTAGGATTGAGCTGCACAGTGGTAAAGTTGTTAGCACTCCCATCTCACAGCTAGAAGGCCCAGGTTTGAATCCCGGCTGGGTCCTTTCTCTGTGGACTTTTCACATTCTCCCCATGCATGCGTGAGTTTTCTCTGGGCACTCCAACCTCTTCCCAAAGTCCAAAAACGTGTTTCATAGGTACATTGTTTATTTGAAATTATCCCTAGGTGTGCATGTGAGTGTGTTTTGTGGTGTGACTCTGCAACAGATTAGTGATGTTTCATGGGTGTATCCCACTTTCATGCAAAATGCAGTGCAATTCACATGTTGTCCCTATTTCCCACTCCCACTCTCACTCCATCTACGGGGAGCGGTAGAGATTCCTGATTCCAGGAGGATCGTCTGTGTTCCTGTCTTTGGCTGTGACCTCACCTCTGGCTCGTCTTGCAACGCCAGCTGTTTCACAGCTTTATCTGGATGAGTTCCATCTGCTACACTATTCAAACATGTAGTTGTTTATTTAAACATTTTGTTTGGTATTTTAACCCGTAGCTGTTTATCTAGACATGTGGTCGTTTATTAGACATATACTTGTTATTCAACCATGTAGTTGTGGAGTTAAATAAGTTCATTCTTCTTTAACAGTTCTAGCACATCACCTGTCCGCTCAGGGTTGAGGATTCCTCCTTCATGTGAGGTTTCTCATTTTTTCCCCAAATAGGGTTTTTTAATGAGTTTTTCATCACAGAGAAGGAGGGTGTAAGGGCAGAGATGTTTGTTCAGCTTAGTCTGTTTAGCAACCAGCTATTGGCTCCAGCAACCCTGTCACCCCAAAAGGGATTCAGCGGATTCAGAAAATGGATGGATGATATAATAATCGGTATTGGCCGATACTGATACTCAAGGTACTATAGAAAGTAAAAAATCCAGACTTTAAACACTGTTTCTTGTTAAAAAAAATACTTGTTAAAAATACACTCCTCGCTGAAATAGTCAGTATGCATCATACACACTCAAACTCCACTGTGTGTATTCCAGACTATGTAGACAAAGTAAGATCTATTGGCGATGCAAATTACTGCTTGTTCAGCAGAACATGGTTTGAGTGTCTGTTTGGGCCCATCTACCGTATCACTGGGACTCTCTGCAGCCTCTGTGGTCCAGCTCTGCTCCAACTGTGGACCATCTGCAGAATAAAGAACAATAAAAAGACAGATGAGCAGGCTATTCAAAAAATCTATTGGAATAAAAGAAGAAAAATGTGGCTGAGGTGTACCTTACAACATGCAAAGACATGCGATTCAAACAACACAACAGTGAAGGTTTATGTTGAGGAGGCTATTTTTTTTGCATAATCTTTTTATTTGCAGTCGCTGTTTCTTTTTATTTGTGGTGTTTCTTTTCAACACCATTTGTTTTTATTTGTGGAGTTTATCTTTCATTTGCACACCTTTTTTTTTTTGCTGCAATGGCAGGTTTCAGACACACTAGGAATCCTTTCAGTTGTACAAAGAAAAGAATGAAAAAAGTCTTCTTAAAAAAAAAACTGCATCCACTGCTTTACAGCCAAAAACACACTTCTTCAATAATTTGATAGATCTAAGAGGTCTCAATGAAAATCATCATAGAATTAGCTCATTCAAAACTTAAGTCAGATGAAAGATGTGACTACAAACCTTTGTTACTGTCCAACTACCCTCCATATCTCACATTCCTACCTCCTGTGGTCTGCCTGGTCAGAGTCCAAACACCTGGTTTGTCATGAATACTGAACATGATCATTTCAGGAAGTAGGAGGAGAGCTAGTGTTACAAATCCACACTCCAAAACTGATGGACCTGCTGACAGTGTTATTTTTTTTATAAGAAAAAAGCTTAAAAACAGGTAAGGTCTCAGTGTGTTTAAAAATATCAATTAAAAAGAAAAACTTGTCAAAAGCTGCACGGTTTAATGTTTAAATAGTTGGCTGTTAAAAAAGAGGATGTATTTGTTTGATCCTGTTACAGAAAATTATTTTCTGTGTTTTACTTGGGAGAAAAAAAAAACATACAAATCTGTTTTTATTATACTGCTCTCAGCGGGATTTTACATCATAATACCTCTATGTAATCTATAAATAGCATCATTCCTTTTAAATTTATCCAGACCAGACAGGTTCAATCTCACTTAATCCTCCCCATCTCTAAGTTGCACCCTCAGTCAGTAAAGCAAACCCACTGCTATCAGTCTTTCTCATCAACATGTGGTTTACTTTCAATTAATCTAGACTATTTCTTCATTCATTAATTAGTCCACTCGTGACTTCAGTTCTTTAATGTGTTCTCTCATGGTGTTCAGTGGTATGGAGCCCCTGTAGTTCCAAGAAATGTATATATATTTTTTTTAAATATAGTAACAAAATGCATAAAGTGCACAACCAAGATAAAATAATTGGTTTTTTGGGACAATCATACCATAAATCCAACAAGATCAAACTGCATCATTTTAAGGTAATGCTCAATGTGCTTTAACATATTTGCAGACTAAAGAAATTATCATGTGCTCATTGTTTTTAAAAAGCCTCTTTAAATAGTTTTTTAACTACTTTTTGTGTGAACAAGTTGTTCTTTCTATGTACAAAACTTTATTTTATCTCCACAATTTAGTGGTCATGTTTGCACAATGTAAATAATGTGTTTTTAAAGACTATTGAGGCTTTATAGGATTTTGCCAATACTAAAGATTTAATCACATGCATCCATATGGGAAGTTAACTCAGTTTGGTTCTGTGTAGGGTCGTAGAGAGGAGCGACTGGATCTTAAAGGAAGCACAGGAGTGTCTTCTAGTACCCTTGAGGCTTGTACAGCCACTTCAAGGAACGCCATGAAAATGGAATGTACCATTGCTGTGTGCGTGGTAAGTCTACTGTGAAGAGTCTGTAAGGCTAATGTAAGTTGTAAGCCCTTATGAGGTACGGAGAATGCTGTCGTACAGTGTCTTAATGCTACATTCTGGTCATTGTCTAGTCAGTAAGGTGCAAGTATTCATGGTTCCCTAACCGTTTGCAAACGTCACATGCACAGGTTGTGCAGGTGATATGTAAGAGACCTTAGGATGCCCACAAAGACTACACTCTGATTATCTAATTTTGTAATTTCTAACAGTCATGGTGCATGCAAGAAGAAGGCGCTTATCATGTGAACTGCACTAACGGTACTCAGTATTTGGGAGGTGAAACATTTTTTAAAAACATAAGACATGCCTCGCCTTCTTAATAATGATGTAACTATACTTCGTGAATCGGTTAAAAACCGATTCAAACTTATCAACATGTTCACCGAAGCAGAAAATAAAAAAATCAATTTGTCATGGCCAGTGCCTTAAATTTAGAATTGCAGAGTAGGCTGCATCACATAGCGTGACACGCTTTCCCCAAACGTCATTACGTATTGCGTTTGTGACTCAAGTGTAATGCATAATTACTGTATAATTGTATAATTTATGTATAGTTGTTTACCTTTATTGAATCCTTTTCTGTTAGTAGAAAAGCAGGCAGCTTGATGTAAGGGGCAAAAGAAAACATCATTGGCCTTAAAATACCTTTAATTCATTGTGCTGAGAAAAAAAAAAAAAATTGAAATCATGACTTTAAAACCATGAATCGAATCGAATTGTGGTTTGATTGCATCGTTACATCCCTACTTCTTAATCCTTACTTATCCCACTAGGTATGGACACATCTACTAGATACCTTGATCATGGCTATTAAAAGCTCACAGCTATAGATATGCATTATGTATCTGATCGACATCAATTCATAGAGGTCTGTTGCATATATACACATCCCACCAGACACAGGATGTTTATTAGTTTTCTAATGGACATCTAAAATAGATGTAAATTACTGATATGTATCTACTGTAGATGTCTATTAGTTGTCTAGTAGAAATTACTTATCTAATAGACATCTACACACACACACCACACCACGCCCTTAAAAAACTGCGCTAACAATTTCGCTCTACAAGTTCACCAAGCGCTCTACGACCTAGCTTTTTCCTGTGGGCCATCGGGTTTGCCAACTTTTTTCGAGAGCCAGCCCCTGCTACTTTTTTCCCGCAGATATTCACCTGTTAGGGCAGTTTGAACTAAGGCTTAAGTAAATTTGTTTTCAAGTTATGTTTTCTTCATTTACTTGTTTAATATTCCATCATTCGTTTTCTTTCTTCTGTGACCAGGTCCTCCACAACCTTGATTTCCAGACAATTACTTCAGGAATTAAACCACAGTGATTAATCTGAAAACATTTAAGATTATTTAAAGTGGGCTTGACCCAGTTATCCACCCAAACTTAGAGCAGCTTGATTACTGAAGTTTGAATTTCAAAGCTGCAAAGGAAGTAAGGTGTTAATGAGTCTTTGGAGGCAGTGATTCATTAGCGTTGTTATGCGCAGGTCTATAGAGAAAATTCGACTCCTTCAAGACGCTGTTTAAGGACGTAAAATGAGGAGTTGAACACAAGCTGGAAGCCAGAGGGGGGGGGGGGGGGGGGGGGGGGTATCCACACAGGGCTAAATTAACTAAGCTGTTCCTTAAAAGCACTGGTGAGGACTTTGTGATTTGACATGTTCAAAAACACATGTGTAGCACGGGGTGGGGGGGGGCGTCTTCTGCCTGCTGTTGACGACCAAATGAGCGACTGCTCTTTTCATCTCACTCCAGATCTAACCCTCCTGCTCATAAACGCATTATAGGCCTGCAGGCAGAAGATCTGGGACTGATCTGGGACTGAAAAATTTGTTTCAAGCCAGCAAAACCTTAACTTAGAGCAAGAAAACATGCTGCAAAACGTCAACGAAATTAAAAAACAAAGAAACCCAAATGAAGAGAATCTTTCATGTCAATCCAGGTTAATTGTTTTTGATAATTACTTTGAGTTCATACAATGATAATGAGATTCTAATGAATTATAATTGTGTTTTTAATGACTCCTGAGTGAATATGAAATAATCTGACTTTTGGGGAGGTTGTTTCTCTCCACAGTGATACACAATCAGAGCTGTGGCACAAATTCAATACACTTATTGATTCCTTACTCTTTCAATGAGGATATTTTTGTTGATTTTATTTGCAACATTAAGCACTTGGAACAGCTCTTCCCAGCTGGAAAATCATTTGACATCTCTGTCCTTGTCACTCAATGCCAGCTCTGTCCTATTATGTAACTCTAATCATCTTATCTGGCTAATGACTGACTTAGTCACTGACCTAACTCCAAAACCTCACTCACACCACTAATACTGGGTTGCTATTCTTTCTACATTCTCCCTTGGAGACTGTCTTTAAACAAATTAAAATAATTTGTTTCAATGTTTATTTTTTTTGTTTGTTTTTTTGGTTAGCCTTTCATTGAACCAGGTTTCATTGGTGTTTTGATTGTACCTTGAGGCCAGGGGGGGCAGTGTCTGAGGTAGAAGCTGACCTCGGGCCTCCTGGCTCCCCACTGCTGAAGAAGGTCCAACAATAACAGCTCCGGAGGGAGAGCTCGCTCTGAAAAAGAAATGTGACGAAAGCCCAAACGTAAAAAAACAGGAATTTCTTACATAGTCAATTGTATCCCAAACAGAGGGTGAAAAGTATACTATCACATATTTAACTCTTTAATACCAAAAATGCAGTCAGCAACTCAAAACATGCTCTTGAAAATACAGTTACTCTTTTTGTTTAAACCTGTTCTGTCCAGCTGCTGAGCAAACAGATAAGAGCTGAAGGTCTCTTGTGTTGGACAGACTTTAATGTTACAATAGGGGGCTATGAGTCTTCTGACACATGAGGTGTATATTTGTATAAACCCCTTTTGTATTTGAGGCTAAAATATATTTATTTTTATTGTTTTTGTGTACATTTTGTTTGTTGGACCGGATGGGAAAAAAGGAGAGAAGAAGAAAGTGGGTTGTTCGAGATGAGGGTTAAGGGTACAAAAGAAAGATTAGAGAAGGGAAAAAATGGGGGGAGAGGGTTAAGGAAGTTAGAGGACAATTAAAGAAGTAGAGAAGAGTAGAAAGCAAGCAAGTTGCTGGAGGTTTTTCATCATTACTGTCAGGTGCAGATGTTAGTCCAAAGGGTGAGGCCTGTCCACAGACACACTCAAATGTTACAAACATACCTATTGGCTCCACAAATATTTACACAAACATGTCAACACTTATACAAAATAATTACAACTCAAGTGCATATACTTGCTGAATAGAAGCCTGGCCACTATTAGAGACAGGCATCTAAAGCAACGAACGCCTGGTAGACCCAGCGTTTATTGGAGACCGGCGTCTATTAGAGACCAGCCGCTATTGGAAGATATACTGTGTTAGTGCAAAGGTGACCTGGCATCTGTGTTCAGGTGAGTGTTTGTGTTGTACTGTGGTGGATGATGGAATGTAGAAAGAGGAGGAGTGTCCGGTCATCCCCACACCAAGACCCTCGCAGTAGGTAAGACAGCAGTGGTAGCCAGGCCCCCCCAGACACCTAGATAGGATAGCAGATCGTGGAAATCTGTCCGCTAAGCGACCCACCTCAGCTACCCAGAACAGAGCTGCCAGAATACCATAACTCTTTAGCTACATACACGGGGAATTTGATGCACGTTTGTATCTTATGTTCACACTGGACAAGCAGGGAGGGCTTCCTTGTTTTTCTTTTTCTACTTTTTACTAGCGCAGGTCTGCCATCTAAGGCTGGAAGACGATTGGTGCAAAATGTCAAAGTGGTGTAAATCTTGCTAAACAAACGGAAACGGTTTGGTTCATTACTAGCGTCCTTGCAAAGGTGGACATGGATTACCACCATGTCAGGAGAGTGGCCTTGGTTGTGTATATAGCTTTCGACTGTTTACGCAATTTCCATAATTCCAACAATTCCAAAGCAGAAAAGGGCAGATTTGCAAAAAACTACTGCTATTAATGTAAAACTTCTTATTTCCATGTCAAAACCAGATGGTTTATGTTTATTGCATAAGCAGTTTACTACTGTGCAGTAGCTAATATCAATGCAAACTGCCTTTCTGCATAAATTGCATAAACAGTTAGAGTTACAGGAATTAAGCTATAGCTCCAGTCTTAAAGGGTATTCCCATTAAACCATGTCTTTCTGATTTCTTTCAGATGGTTTAAACACAAATGTCTTGTCTTGTGAATGATCATGTCTGTTAAAACCATTTGATAGTCATTTGATCACAGCTCACTTTCTGGTCAATAATACTCATGACTTGATTTAAACAAAGCCACAATTGTGACAGCCAGAAGGGTGGTGGACGCAAAAACGCAAGTTCTGTAAAGAACGTTGACTTTAAAACATAAGTGATTCTTAATGAAGTTATAAACACAGATTCATATTTTATTTTACACATGATATTTTTTTATAACTTGCTTACTATCAACTAATTTGGCTTGCTGCTGATAGCGATGCTAAGAGGAAGGGGGCTTTCCTCTTTTTCCTCTTCTTTCTTTCTTACTTACTTTTTAAGGAAGTGAAACTTTAAGAAAATAGCTAAATTCATATTGAGAAACTCAGCTGAACTCTTCCCTTTGGCCCTTCCTCTTCCAGCCATACAGTTTTGAACAGGAAAAACGGAACCCTGAAGAGGGATGGGGGTGTTGGCTGAAGTTTACTCCGCCCAACTCAGCAACGTGCCCAATAAAATCAATACGACAAGTCAAAATGATGTTTGTTAATTCAAAAATTGATCCATCCATGTGACAATCACCCCCATTCATCCCTACCCAATAATAAAGAATGTATTTACCATCACACCGTTGTTACCAACAGTTGTTACAACTCTAAAGCATAGCAAAGGTTTAAAGCTGCTCTTTTAAGATGATTCTATTTTTTATATTTATGTTATAAACCAGCTGTTGTCACTTTTGTTAAAGTTTAATCATATTTTTGGGGTGAGCTATTTGATAACTTGACAAGCATTGAGAAGCCGAGTCATTCCATATGAAATTCCCAAAAAGTTCCATCTTGACTCAGCAAAGAAAAAGAAAGCGTACTAACAAAACATTTTTAACAAATCTATTTGAATGTTTACCTCAAAAGGGTGATGATTTTTCAAAATAAAACAGCTGAAAGAACAGTGTTCTGATGTCTTTGAAAAAGAAATGATGAATAAGGTGCGTTTCCTGCACAATGGGCTGTGTTATTAACAAACTTACATGCTTTAATTCTCATTATTTTAAACTGAAATCAACTTTGAAAGTGCTAACATTTACATGTTCAATGTTTCTAATAAGTAAATGAAGAAAAAAGCACAAATGCCTCTTCAACCATAACTTTTTGAAGAATGTATCCTTTAAATCAGCATAGATGGAACTTATCAGGCTGGCAGGGTGAAAGCACACTAGTTTGTTTAACATCTGTAAGAAGGTTATAGCATAGATTTTAATCTCAACAAAGAAAAGATAATACATCTTTGAGGATTTAAAATCCATTATTGGCTTAGGCACAATGGTTTAAAGCACACTCTGTTTACCCTGGCTGCTGCTTCCAGTGATTTCCATTGTTCTAGCTGTAATTGAGACTGAGTTCTACAGTTTTTTGTTTTTCCAGAATGATTAAGTAATACCCGTATCTCCCGGCTGCATTGTCCCACACTAATACTCCTGTTACATTACTTAGGTGCTTGCTCTTTCATTGTACTTTCATCTCACAGTTATCTGTGCCACACAAGCAGTTGTATTTTGAGTTTGTTTTGTTTAGGATTTTATTTCAAATGTTTTCTTTGCTCAAGAAAAAAAAAAGAATAATCATGTACATTACAGTCAAATTGGTTGTGTAGTTCGTTGTTTTTTTAATTCAAGTCAGACCTTCCACCAATAATGAGGACACTGTGTCTGGTCATGTTTGAAAAACAAAGAAGCAATTGAAGTTGCTTGATCACCAGTGTAGAAGTGATCCAGCACAGTACATCTTCAATATTTATTTATATGAGTCTCAAACAACCTTAAATGTTACATCTTAATAAAATCATAAAGGGTTTTTCATGTAAATATTGAGAACTTAATTAAAAGTTTATCTTGAAATGTGTTGCACAAATTTTATAAGACATTCTTCTGCTTTCCCCTTCAGTGAATCAGTTTCCTCCATCTACTCTGTCTTCTGAACCCTCTACTCCAACACCAGTTACCTTCATGTATTTGTTTACTGCATCTATAAATCTCCTCTGGTTTTCCTCTAGACCTCTTGCCTTCCTGGTCACTTCCAGAGGCAACCTCAGCATCTTCATCTCTGCTACCTCCAGCTCTGCTTCTTGTCTTTTTTAAGCCGAACAACATTCTGATGTTTTATTTTGAAACACTAACATAAAGAGCACGTTTAAAGAAGTTTTTGTTGTATCTTTACATTCTTGTGTAGGAATTTTATGTAAACCAGCTCCTTCAACACAAAAAACTCCAAAACAAAAGAAACAAAAAAACCCTCTGTCAAATTTTCACAATGGTTATACACAAACACACAATAACTGCAGCTGAGCCTTTGAGGCATGGTGTCTCATCACACTGAAACAATCTGACACACAACATGTACAAACGTTTGTGTGTGCTGTTTTAGGTTGTTGCCCTCTGGGACACACCTGTAACTTCTCAGTCACACTTGCACGCACACATAACACACACACACACCCACGCTGTGCTGTTTATTGCTTTGACAGCTATGTTTGACTGAAAATGGGCCAAGCCTTGATGGAGGTAGTAGCTCTCAGAGTGTGAGTGAAATGGACTGGTCCACTCGAGCCTGCATTGTCACAATCATTAAGAGTTTCTCGCTGCAGTATTGATTTCCTAAAACTGCAGCTCCACTGTAAGCCTCAGAACAAGTGATTTAGGCCAGTTCACAATGTGGTAATCCTGTCACATAATACCCGATTAAATAGTAATTATTTACACCCTATGATCCTCAAAGGACAAGAGTGTCAGTAGCATCTGTGTTAGTGCAGACATAGTCTAGAATGACTGATCAGCCTCAGTAATTTTGATAATAATTTAGCTTTTTTCTGACCATTTAGAACTTTTTTTTCTTCTGTTTTTGCAATGATGTCGTTAAACAACTCATTCACTTTTGCAAAGACATTTAATTAAACAACAAAAGCCTAAACATTATTACATTCGCTTTCTTTGCGATTAAAATTTGAAGTCTGCTTTAAAGAAACAGTGAGAGAAACTGAGCTAACCACATGAGCTCTGGCTCTTTTTTGTCTTACGCTAGATCTTATACAGCTGCACAGACCTCCAGGCATAAAACGTGAGACTGGATTAAAAAGGGGGGGTCAGCACACCTGTTTACTGTCACAGAGACTGAAATAAAGAACAGGTGAGAGTACTACTTAAGAAAGATGCTATCAGGAATGCAACACACAAAGCCTGAAAGACTTCATGAATTATGATCCATTTATGCACAATGAACTTTGTTAAAAACTAATAATAATTGAACCTTTTTAGTAGTTGTATTAAATGTAATACGTCAGTGACAAAGGACAATTTCACAGCAGTACAAGTCAATATTCACTTGCACAAATCAAATGACCACCACTAGTCTAGAGTGAACCAGTAGTTAATGTTAGTTTTCTTTAGTTCAATTAAAAAATGTAAAATATCAGTTTGTTTTTGTCATGGCGCCTCCAACAGTCATTTAATGAAAAACTTTCAAACCCCCAGAAAATCAAGAAGACCCTAATGGATTTCATCATGCATGTAAGGAAAATATAATTTTGTTGCAATCAGTTAATTTAAAAGTTGCATGAAAAATGTTTTTTATTACACTGTTGTGCACTTAAATATTTAGTGTTCCATTGCTATATTGCGGTGCACCGCAATATATATATACTAAAGTATAATTCCTGAACATTCCTGATAAACCAGTGACTGGACTCACCGTGTCCATTCCAGACCTCGGCCAGGTGACACTCCCCCTCACCAGCCTCCTTGCAGTACTCTACCACATCAACCACTCTTGTTGCTGGAGTAACTGGAACCTCAGTTAACATCTGCTGGGTGTCATTTAGATAGACTGTCAGGATCACCTAAAACCAAAAACAGATTAAATGTTATAATTCATTCAAATAGAAAAAAAAAAGTGGCCCAGACTCAGAAATACTGTCTGAACCCGGGCAAATTCCATATTTCTATTTTGTGGGGAAAAAGTGAACGAGTGCAGATCGTCTGTTCTAAAATTGTGGAAAACGGAAATGTTGTGATCTTTTAAGCATGTTTTTTTTTTGTAAAACCAAACATCATGAAAAATAAACAATGATGACCCTTTTTTTTTACCTCGAACCAGCTTTTTACGTAACAGTTCTCAAGAGGCAAATTCCTTCTCCGATAAAATCACTTTGTTGTGAAATCAAACCACAGTCCGTCTGTACAGTGTTTGAACAGTTGAATTTTTTATACATCCACACTCTGAACAAAAATAAAATCCACATAAGGGAAAATATATTAAATCATATTCAAATGAATCCCTCAGCATCAGAGCAGATTGCAATCCTATTTACTTCTGTCTGTCACTAAAATCAGATGTAAAAACAAAAAAAGAAACAATGATTGGTGAATCTGCAGGTTTACAGAATTTCAACATCTTGCATTTCATTTATCCACTTTAATAGAAAACAAACTAGTTTCCCTGATAATAAGATTATAGGGATGGTGTTTTTATCCAGCTGTACAGTTTTGAACCAGATGTGAGCTTGGACGAGCTGGGAGCTCGTGGCCCCCCCACTGTATGTGCAACATCACAACCTCAAGCATTTTCAAACAGCATTTTATCATCTGCTCCTGATTCACAATGATTTAAAAAAAATAAACTCAAAAATGCGACTTTAATCAGATTTTTTTAAATATATGTCCTTCATCAAAAAATGATGAAATACATGCATACACATACATCTGTCAACTCACAGCACAGTGAGAGGGATTTATGGCAAACATCACCACCACCAGACCATTTAGAGACCTGTCATTCACAGACCAGCCCCTGTGCAAGTGTTGTCTGTGTGACCAAATAATGATCATTGTTGTCTTTGTTGAGTTTGCCCTACATTAAGTTCTGTGTTTTTTCAACTCATAATCCAGCTCGGCGATTCAAAAAAGTCAAGACAGTTTGATTTGGAACCATCAAACTTTAGATCTTTCAATGGTTGAATCTCCTACACCACTAACATGGTGGTGCAAGGAGTCATGTTTTTGAAGAAGATGGTCCGACTCTGATGATCAGTAGATTGAATACATTTGATTAGCAGATTACATTGCTTTTCCCAACTGACCATAAGATGTACTCAGAATGGACTCATGATAGAATTCTAAATTGAATTGCTCTTTTAATTCCGGTTGTGTCTAACTGTATGCAACGACTTAGTAAATCATTGTGTACTGTTCCTGGTATTGTCTAATTTAGTTTGTTTCTTACATGGCGGATGTTATTCGCACATATTTATGTGCAACCAGGATAAATAGTGATGGAAGTTCATGTTGGCCACACGTCATACGTGCAGCAAAGACGCACATTGCTGCTTTGCCCGCATGTATTTTAAGTGCATCCAAGGCTGGATTTTGTTCTTGGCTGCATATTTAAAATTATGCTTTATGTTTAAAGTCCCAATAGCTGTCAGCACCTAGGTGAGTGAAACGTGTTCTCCATATCCCTTGGCGGACCAGGAAACTGCAGACATCCAAAAAGGCAAAGTTTGCCTTCCTGAAACACCAAAACACCCAGCACTCACAAAACACTACCCTGTACTGTAGTATGATCATATGACTTCTGGAGATGAAACGTAGCAACGTTAGAACATTTAAAACCCGTTCAACTGAACTTTGAACATTTAACTGAACTTTGAAGTGACTTTCAGACTGCTGGTTCTACTCCCACCTGATGAGGAGCCTCTGCCTTCTTCATGCAGCGGCAGCAGCGTGCTCTAACCGTCACCTCACCTGTCAGACTGCTTTACCTGACACTGCAAATTACTTTGACAGAAATGAAGACATTTTGAGCTGATAGTACATGCAAATAACATCAGCCTTAGCAAATTACCTTCAAAGTTTGCTATGCAGGAGGACACAAAAAATATTAATCCTTTTTGCCTTTTATTTTCGGGTGTTTTGCAATAAAGACGAACAACACACTTAACATTATTTGTAGTAACTCTGGGTAGCTCCAAAAGACATCTTGTTAACTTCCAAAAACGAGAAGAGAATTGAACAAAGTAAAGTTCAAAGCTCTGGTAGGCCTACCCACCTGCCAATCAAAAACCTGCGATGATAATAATCATACATTTTAATTTTATTGAAACGAAATAAAGGACATCACTTTTAAATCAACCACTTAGAATTGCTAAAAATAAAGAAATATAGATAAAAAATGTTGATATCACGCTGTACACGTTCATTTTTTGTGTAAAATGTAACTTTTTGGTCCAGGAATTAATGAGAAATTGCTGCCTCCAGAGACCAGCCTTCAGTGAGGAACTGCAACATTTGGTTTTTCCTGGTTTGATTCAGGAACAGAATGTGAGGTTTGGTTTTATATTGACAATCTGAGATGGTTTTAATTATTACTGAGCCCAATTTGTAGTCACATGTTTGTGACAACAGACATAAAAAACTGCAGATTCAAGCTTATAACTTGTAAATCACGGTTTCATTGCAATAGTTTGGATTGATTATTGCATTTCCCTTTAACTGTATCTATAAAATAAAACGTAATTTATTATCAGCAATCAGTGGACTAATGATACCATAAAAACTGTTTTACAGAATATATTTGCAATCCTACAGCTGTGTTATCCCAAGTACCAATATGAATGATTTCATGTTAGATCATCTGTCAGCAGTTGAAAGATAAATTTAGGGTAATCTGGGATAGGAACTCACACGCAGAGACACACACACACAAACAAACACACAAAATGCACTTTTAATCTCAACTCCGTTGTGTCTTTCCCCCTCTCTCTTGTTTACACACAAAGAAACACAAATTGCCCCGTGTTCACATGCTGTAGGACGTGCACACATGTACACACAAAAAATATATCCCATCCACTAATCCACAGCGTTCCGCACACCTGTCCCAGGTCATATCGAGTAATCTCTGGATGCAGTCACACTGAGAAGGGTTGCATTTCCAAAGCTCTGCTTAGACAGACAAGAACATATCAACACAAACACACACAAAAACCCTACAACCTGCAAACACAGCAGGGGGTCATGCTACTCTGTAGATTACTTAAAGTCAGCTAATCATAGCTTCACTGTGGCTACACTTCTCCAAAGAGGCAACCTCAGATTATGATACTACCCCTACCAGCTGCCAGTCTGATTGTAGGAACCATAGGTTCATTTCTTCAGGCTTTTTTCTGAGTATGGAGTGAAATTTATTTATCCCCAATAAATCAAAATATTTAAATGAATAAATTCAGATCATTTTCTTATATTAGAAAAATGTCTAATACACACAAAGAATTG
This sequence comes from Oryzias celebensis, assembly GCA_014656515.1. NCBI lineage: Eukaryota > Metazoa > Chordata > Actinopteri > Beloniformes > Adrianichthyidae > Oryzias > Oryzias celebensis. The sequence goes on from BNCR01000005.1 coordinate 36,051,403, forward strand.
TTTAGACTAGACAAAAATGTCTGAATATAATGAGTTCTGGTCACGTCCTCGTCCTATATATTTACAATTATAATTTACTTTATTTTTATAGTCCACTCAACTCATTAACAGACCAGTATTTGCCAGATCTCATTGTCTGAGTGTTTTTTAAGACTAGCACTCTAACTTCACATCATATGCTAGCAAAAAGCAGCACCTTGTAGGCTTCAAGGGTTTTGACTTTCTGTTGAAAAACGATTTAACCACCTTATTTATTTAAACATTTAGGAGCACTTTCAAGGCAAAATATAATTTAGTGCGAAAGAATAAATTCGTACCTTGCGTAACAAACTGAATTTGTTCCATCGTGTGTTCTTTTTACAAAACACTGTTTCACATATAATTACATCCAAAGCCATGGGTTGTGTCCAAATTCCCACACAACTCACTACTTAGTGCTCCATATAGTGCGTTGGCCATTTTGTTGGGCAGTCTGAATCTACAATTCAGTGCCCTAGAAATTTCCCAGAAGTCTCTGCAAAAAACTGGTGTGCATCGACACGCTCATTAAAAAGTAGAGAGCATGTGTCCAAATTGGGTTAAAATCCAGAGCACTTGTCGTCTTTTAGGAGTTAGGTAGTAGTGAGGGAATAGAACATGAATTCTATTACATTTTGCCTCAAAAAATCAAAACAATTCGAAAAAGGAATTGAAAACTAAAAACAAACTGAAAACAGAGAACTGGTAAAGAGAGGAAGCAGAAGTAAAAAACCTTCAGCAAATTCTGAGAGAATATGAACATTTTAATTTATGCAGCCAAATATAAAGTTAGCTTTGTAATGTGCATGGACTGGTCTCAGCAGGATTTGCTGTGTTTTATGAAGACCAAACTGTAAATTAACAAAGATTTAAAAGTAGAATTTTTGGCCAAGAAACACCATACAAAATCAACTGTTGTGAGATGGGAAATACTTACGTCCTTTGCTTTCATTTGGTGTTCTTTAGACAAAGATGATAAAAATGGAAAAACAATTTCATTTGTCTTGTAATGTTAAACTGATTAAAAAAGAAATGACAGGAATGACAGTCTGTTTGTGGTTATCGAAAAGCTCAGGAAACTATCTTGTTCTCTCTCATAAACACACACGTGCACAGACACACACATGCACACAGCAGACTTGAGTTGTGGTTCCTAAAATGCTTCTGGTGTTGAATGGAGAGACTATTTTAAGAATTGGAGAGGGAGGAAGCACTACAGTCAGGATTGAGACTGTAAGCAAGCTGAGGTGACAAACACCCCCGTTTTTTTTTTTTTTACATGTAAGAACACAACAAATCAAAGTTTATTTTGTTGGGACTCATTGTTGGAACAATTCAGCTCAATCTGTTGGCAATGAACAGGCAGAGAGGAAACCTTCTATACTCTAAATTTTCTGATGAAATATTTTTACTAGTTTTTCAAACAGAAGTTTTGTCAAGTACTAAATAAAACCCATAAAAACATGAGTCCTTTTGAAGTAAAATCCTACATTTTCAGACTTGTTCCACTCTCACACTTTCAAACGTTTGGATTCCACACTCACCCATGCTTTGCTTTTCCAACGTTTGAGTTTCTTCTTTGATTTCCTGCAATCTCTCAGCTTGAGGTTTTTAGACAGAACCGCCAGCCGCTCCAACACCAGCCCCAAAAAGCGCCTCATCGGGGATCCATCAAGCTAACAGCTCAGCATGCGCACGAGGGCACCAGTCACTTTGACAAACTAAAGCATCTTTTCTGGTTTGAAAGTGGGGAAAGTGGCAACTTTGCAGGTGAGAGCGTCTCAAATGCGTTTGCTGTCCTAGGCATGAACTATAAAAGCGTGTCAGGGAGGTGGGGGAAAGCAGCGCGGGGGAGTCAACTTTCAGTGAATGAGAGGAGGAGGAGAATGGGTGAGAAAGGGAGGATGACAGCTGATAAGAGAGGGTGAATAATTCTGGTTGTTATCAGGAGGATACAGTCAGACTAAGCTCACACCAACTTTGAAAACAAAGTTTTCCCTTTGATAGATGCTATCAAAGGCATAGAAGTTTCCGGTATGAGTGTCAAGATGATTCCACAAATGTAGCTGCAAGAATGAGGTCAGTCCAATGAAAGAATTTTCAACTTAAAGTTGTAGAATTGCTTTTTTTTGTGATATGAATGCCGCCATGTCGGAAACAGAAATCATCAGTAAGCAGTGATTTGGTGAGTTGGTCATTTCTATGGCATTCACTCTGACCAATCAGCAGCTTGTTAGAAGACCACAGCCCTACCACTGAAAGCAGGCTCGGGAGAACCTGTCAATCAAATGCTTTGAATGTAAGACCTGAGACCACAAACTTCTGTTGAGGCATCTGATCAGCCAGTTCATAACCTGATTAACTTGAAGAAAAATTATCATGACAAAAAAATAGAATTAGCAAGAACATGTTAAAAAAAGGTATCAGAACAAGAATACTCATTCCGATGAATGATTGAGTAATAGCTGTTTATGTCTTAGTGAAAGTCTATGGGATTTTGGCTTCTTGGGACCAGCAGGTACTTTGCCTATGCTTTATGGGGCGGCCGTGGTGCAGCGGTAGGTTGGTCGTCCTCTGATCTAAAGATTGCAGGTTTGATTCTCACCTTGCCCTGCCTGTGATGGAAGGTTGGCGCCAGTGTTTGGGAGCGGAGCCGCCATCAGTGTGAGAATGAGGCCGTGACTAAAGCACTTTGGGCCTTCAATGAAGGTAGAAAAGCTGTGTAAGTACACACCATTTACTTCCTAATTGGAACACAAAGGAGGAGGATTCACTCAGTCCAGGTCTCAGTCAATGGCTAGCCCTCACATCAAACATTCAAAACCTTTCACTGAGAGGTTTTTGACCAATCACTGCTTACTGGTGCCATCTGACTCCAACATGACAGCATCTGTATTGTGAAAAAACAGCAACTGAATTGACTTCATTTTGTTGGAGCCAGAAATAAGCCGTTTTCTCCGGCTGACATCACACTCACTCAGTCCAGTTACCATATGCAGTCAATGGTACGATGAACACTGCAAACAAACTAGAATTAATTTAGTTGGTTTTTTTGGTTTGCAAAGAATGAATTTCCCATCTGCCTTATGTCCTCTGAATTTTTCCATTTCCAGACAGATCTGTGCAGCGGGTTTCAAAGTGTGAGGCGGGCTTTTGCAGGGAGGCATGAAGGCTCAGTGTAGGGCTGGAGACTTATTACATTATTTATCAGAAGTTCAGACGCATTTGGAGAGTGCAAACGCTTTGCTTTAAAGAAATTTGACTTTTTCCCAGTAGTAAGTAATAAATACCTTAAGGCTGAATATGTATGTGCTTAGTGTAGTATGGATGCAATAAGAGGCTCTGTGAGTATAGGAAGTAGGAATGTAGTAAATTAGCAAAATGTAAGAAAATAATGTTATATTTATAGTTTTTCTCATTTTTATCTATGGGAGGCTTACTGTCATTTCTTTTATTAGAGAAGTTATTTTAAAGGAGGAAAAAACACAATTTCCCTCATTACTCATATTATATATTTAAATGCAAAATGTAGTCTTTTTTAGAGCTATGTCACCAGTTTTTAATTAAAATGCAGTGAAGAAAAAAAACACACAAAAGTCCAACAGCTCTAAAATAAAATAACATGAAAATGATGATAACTTCATGAATACTTTTCCTTTAAAAAGGATTACACTTGAATGAGTCTGACTTTGCTCCCCTCTGGTGTGCGGCAGAGCCTTCTAGGTCTCAGTATCTCAGACGTCTAAGTCTTTTTTTAGCCCCACGACCAGCAGAGCTGGAGCCACTCGGGTCACACAGGGTCAACTCTGATGTCTTCACTGACAGAGTCTCTAGTCTGCAGACTCAAACACATCTGAAAATATAAAAGCACTGCTAATACTATTTTAGAACGAAGTTGGATTTATCTTTGAATATGTTAGTCCTGCTTGATGAGGCCTCTGCAGGAAACACAGTCTAATCATCTTTAAATGTGCTTTTCTTCTCTGTTCAGTCAGAACTTAGAACATTTCACTGCTAATCAGAACAATGAATAATCCTGAAAGCACAACAAACTAAAATTGAACCATCAGCAGGAGTGTAATCTAAAAATGAACACTTCTGGATTGTTCGTACTGAGATGTGGAGCGAGTCTGACCTGCAGCAGCGGCGGCAGTGGTGGCGGGGCAAAAGCTGCAGGGCAGAGATTAGAGAGGATGTACTGATCCACCGCAGCATGACTGCGCTGGTGCACAGGGAGGACACAGAGACCACGCTGGCAGAGGAGTTGCACCCTCACACACACAAACAGGGGGTCACATGCTGGTTACATGTGCTCAAATACACAAACACACTCATTTTCTATGGCTTGTGTTGACACAGGCTGAAGATAAGGGGATAGCTGGGATGGAATAAATATCAATTTCCCAATTTCTTCTTCCACAATAAATGAACCTGCAGGATCACATTAACATTATCATATCCTTCAGTCCTGACAGGGAGATTTCTCGATGTGCTTTAAGATCACTAAGTTGCTTTCATAATTAACTTGTTGTTAACCTTTCGGCACATCCCCTCAGAGGTCGGCACAGCAAATCAGCTTTCAGTGACATGCAAAGGCGGTTTGGCAAAGAGTTTTACGCAGGATGCCCTTCTTGACACAACCCTAAATTTTATCCTGGCTGGGGACAGGTATAAGGAAGCTTATGTGTCTGCATGCAGGAAGTTCTGTTTCACAGAGCTACAATCCCTTTCAAAATTGTAAAAGGCGTATGCAAACAGAAGGTTGACTGGAACTGGGGCAGGGTCGCTCCACGCCAACAGTCCCACCCAACTCAGAGGCAAATTAAACTACTGCTGCTCTGCAGAAACTATGTCCTGAAAAACTACACAGGTCTTTTGATTTTGCCTAAAAACAGAATAATCATAATTAAAATACCGTTTTGAACGCTTTTACAACACCAAAAGATGGTTGGAGTGGGTCTTTAATGAGACAGATTTTAGATCAAAATAATCCAGACTTTGCATATTTAAGGGCCTTTTGTATCAATACAACAACCTCTAACACTTGTGCTTTTCTTTGTGTTTGTTTTGTGTTAGCAATGTGACAATTTGTCACAAATTTTCAGTGATAAGTTACATTAAATGATAAGCAACACCCATTTTACAATGATGCCAATTTAATTGGCTCAGTTTCTGATTAAGAAGATTTTTTTGATTCCTTATTTGCCTTTTAAAATGCATTGCAAAATCGAAGATGTTTAATTAAACATTAGCTATAACTTTTACAAGACTGAAGAGATAAGTAACATCTATGCTAAAAGCACCAACATGCTTACAAGTAATGTATCAAGGATGTGACTAAGCTTATGTCATAAAAAAGCTATTGTTTTCTCTGCAGCTGTAGAAGTGTAAGTGAGTGGCTGTGAGGGATCACTGTGTGTGCGGGAATTAAGGCTTTGCTTAGAAACAAAATGTTTTCTTCTAAGCTGCTCAAAGGAACAAAACTGAACTTCTTCCAACTGGAGACAATACGGCCATAAAACAGGTCTTCAATCTTTGGAACTCTTAAATGATACACACATGCACACAAATGTGTGCTGTTTCAACGTAGAACCAGATTTCTAACTCAATGTCTGTTTGTCATTGTCAAGCAAAACAGTCCTTCTTGCTGCTTCCCTGAGGCACAACAAAGATTAACAAGCACATACAGTAAGTAAGTCAAACGCATCAGCTGCCACAGGTAAGATGGTAAAAATGCACAGAACGTGAAGTTCCTCATGTTACTTAGACCTTGAATATTATTGTGTGATTTCTAGAAATCGTGAGTCAACTAAAAAACAAAACACCAGCTCCAGCCTTGTTTGATTTTGTGGCAGATAAATATAACAAAATAAAATGATAAAACCGTCACAAAAACTGGTATTTCTAAATACTGTATACTAAAAAACGCGAACCTACCAAGTTTACAACTTTATTAGCAGCGTCCTCGTAACATTTTAGAGTCAGTTGCTGCTTTTTTGTGCAAAGCCAGCTTGATAACTGAGAACAAAAGTTGAAAAAAATGTGTATTTTTAAACAGAACTCCTGGTTTTTTCTGTTAATCTTAGTTTTTCTTTAAAGTCGAAGGCTCTTTTTGTTTGTTTTATAGTAACTTTTCTGGTTTTCAGGTTTCACATAAGCGGTTGGACCAGGAGCTCTAAGAAGGTTGCAGATGTATTTAGGTCACATGACTAAAGCAAGCGACTTGACCTGCGTCAACAGTGAGTCAGACGAATGTGGGGAAAACCATCCAGTAGTTAAAATAAAACCCTTAAGAATCAGATGATAAACACAGCAAAAATAATGTGTTATGTTTTCTTTTTTTTTTGCAGCCCGCTAATATGTGACTCATGGACCGGTACCGTTCTGCAGAATAGAGGTTAGGGAAAACTAAAGCTAAAGAGAAAAGCACATTATTTTTTGTTTGTTTGTTTTGCTTTTAAATAAATAATCTACTGAAATAAATCTGCTATATGCAACACTGTCTACATTGCACAAACAAATATCCTTTTTGGCTTTTTTTGCTCACTTTTTTCCATGTGTCATCCCAAATGAAGATGAATTGCGTTGATTTCTGTGTCAGATGTGTTTGCACTCGCTCCACCATCCTCACTAAGAGAACATTCTCCAGGTAATGAAGTTTTTGGTATTTACCTTCTGTCTCACTTGTGCTTGTTCGACACTTTGCTCCTGCTTTTACAGAAACTCGGCCAACATTTGATTCCCTGAAATTTCTTTGCTTGATTTAAGCAAATGGAAAATTCAGCAGCAGCATCACAACATGATTTAAATTTCAAAAGGGTCTGCAGATGAAAGAAACATCTATTTGAAGGTAAAATTAGGAGAAATATTCACAGTAAAGAAAAATCTACTTTTATAATTTACTAGATTTATGAGCTCAACTGAAGAGGCACATATGTTTCAGCGCTCACCAAAGTCAGAAAAGTGACAAACTGTCTGAACGACTAGCAGAAGACAGTGTTTTACAGAGATAAAGCCAACTCCCCTGCTGGCGGTTCTTCACTGGTCCATCCATGAGTGAGGTAAAGTTAAACCTGAAGAGAATTCACATTTCAGGCAAGAATGCACGTGAACGCATAACCAGCAGGGAAAACACATGCTGTTTGTTGATGTAAAGGGACAAATCAACCACGTGCTGGTCATTGCTCTTAACTGTCCTGTGTGTCCTGTTTTCAACAAATGGAAGGCAGAAAAGACTGCGAACAAGAAAACTGCAGAGCAATACACAATAGTAAAGGTTAGAAGTCTTTTATAATAAGAAAACTTTATAAGCCCCCTTTTTCAAATGTATTCTGATCTTTTACTGAGCTACAACTTAAATGAAAATACCTCAAAATGAGGTTTTTCGTAGCAATTATTAAGTTATGTTAAAAATTGAATAATTTTATTAATTAATTACAAGTCATAAATTATTAATTGCACAAAAAAATTAATCACATGTCAGCATTACACATTTTTTATTCATTTTTTTGTGCTGAAGCAGTTGCCATCCGGTACTGAAGGCTGCAATCATGAACCTGGAATGTCAATATTGCTTGTTGGAAAGGAAAGCAATGACAGATGTACGGCTGACACTCTACTTATATTCGTCATCCGCTCGGCGTTGCAGAGGAAACAAACAGATGGTGTCATGTTCAGTTTTACATTTGCTGGAACAATGAATTAGGCTATCCTAAACCAGTGAGAGGGTTTAATTTTAGGAGGAAACATTCAAAGCCAAACCCATATAAAATACTTTAGGAGTTGATGCAGGATCTCTAGAGGCAGAACAAAAACAACACTTTCACAATGACTGAACGTTTTAAAGCTTTCCAAGTGTGTCCTTTGGATCACGGAATAAAAAAAAAGAACAAGGATTCAGGAGGGGTCAAGGATCAAGGTAGCAGTCCCCTCTGGGTTTTTGTGTTTCTCCCTCTGTCGTTTCTTTATCGCTCTCTTTGGAGTAAACACGTCCCTATATCTTCTGTGTTTTGTCTGGAGCTGACAGCAGCTAAACCCAGCCACAAAGAGGTGCAGTGTTGAATGAATTTGTGTGTGAGACAGGGAGAGAACAATTCAGAGAAATGGCTACTGAATCAGAAAAGACAGCAGAGAATCGGCAATTCTGACCTTGATCCTAAACGCCACAACTTTAAAGCAAAATGAAAAACACAAAATGTTGATGTGGACGTCTTGTCAGTGAACGACTGGGCTGAACCCAAGCATGGCTAGAACTAGAAAAATTCCCATCACATGAAACCTGACTGAAAAAGCTAAAAAAAAATGTGTTTCTTTCCCAGAGAAAGTCATTAAAAGCTAAATGAATACCTGCAATAAAATGCTCTATTCACATCTGTTAACTATCTATCTAATCACAGGTCCCTTAAAGAAAGACAGAAAACTAGACCAACCTAGAAGTGTGTTGACATTTTACTATCTGTAGGAACCAGTGCAAGCACAATAGCAACTGAACCTAGAAAGGGTATAAAGAGCAATAATCTGAGAGGTAAAAGAAGGAAAGCAAATAAAATTGGATTATAGATAAAAATTAAATATCTAATGTGTCTAATGTATGATAAAAGCCTTAAGACTCCTGACTTTTGACTTTTTATTTTGTTCAGCAAGATTCCACTATTAAAAATACTATTATTAGTCTTTACATCAACTTAAATATTTTCAAAGAAATACTGTACCCAAATCACAGTCTTTATCTTTCTTATAAATGTTCACGCAAAATTGTTGTTGACTCACAAAAGGGAGTTTAAAGTTGGATCCCTACTTAGAGCTGAAATACATAAAGAGCAAAGATTTAAGATTTAAACAAACTTTGTTATTAAATTACCTGTACTTATTTTAGAATTATCTTTGATTGCAATCCAATAGGTATTCAAGACAAATAAATCAGTTTAAAAGAGAAGACAAGTAAGTAAGTGAAACTGCAGAAAATTCATCTTTAGATTGCGGCATTTCCTTCTGTAAGTGTATTCTTTATGAAATGATGTGCAACACAGTTTTGATGTGTTTAATAATAATAATGGGTTTAATAACTTAACGCATTGCAATTCACCATTCGTAAATCAGAAACAGCAGGAAGGTTACATTTTCTGTTGTGAACATTTGAAAATATTTAAAAGTCAAAGTACATGTTCGTGCTGCAAATACAGGTACATTAAAGTCACAGAGATGCTGAATGGCTAAAAGCTTAATGTAAGTACAGAAGGTTTGCAATGATAACAAAATCTTTGTTAGACATTACAGAAAAGTCATTTTGTAAGTTTCTAGTGTCAAAAATAATGTCTAAAATACAATTACTTCTTTATCAGGGATGATAAGGAACAAAATAAAATTCAGCACATCTATACCTTAGCGGCCGCTTCCAATCAAAAGTCATTGTAACTGCATGTATATGACTGTTTTGAGGTTTCCGTGTTCAAAATTTGAGTTCGCAAGTTTTTAAGCCTGTTCTCAGGCTCCAAGTACAAAATGTGTGTCCACTGAACGAGCGTTGAAAGTTAAACCAGTTAAACTTTTCCCAATCAAGGACTGTAGTGACATAGCATCCTTTTTAATTCACGGAAATGCCAACTGTTTGAAAATCGATTATTGAGGAGAAATGAATAATTATGACACCAAGTCAGTCGTATATCGTTGCAGCGGTTGGATGGCTCAGTTAGCTGGGTGTAGGACTGGCGCACTGGAAACCAGGGATCACTTTACAGGGGCAATAAGCTTAATCCAGTGTGGGTCCTTAGGCAAAATCATTCACGCTACTGCCTAACTACATGGCCACAAGGGGGCGCAAGTCTGTGTCTCGTTCTGCAGATCTCCAGCCAAGAAAAAAAAAGGGGTTGTATCAGGCAAAGACATCTGGCATAAAACTCTGCCAAACAAGATTCACAAGATTTTTAACACTTCAACATTTTGCACCTAGCCTAGCCTAACTGTGATTACATATGTTAGTATCAGGCAGTGTTGGGGGTAACGGATTACAAAGTAACGAATTACTGTAATTTAATTACTTTTGTTAGTAACAGAGAAATGTAACAAATTAAAGTTCAAATTCCTGTAATTAATTACAATTACTGGACTGTAGAAATCCTTGTTACTTCCTTACTTTGGTTTAGAAGACTTTTTCTCTCAGAGAAATGAAACGAAACGAAGATTAACAAAAAAAAAAAAAAAAGGAGCAACTGGCACATATGTGCACGTGTGTGCATACTGAATTGGGGATTGATCAAAGCACAGACATGCCCTCATTGCTGCAGTCACAGTGTTCTCCAAACTGGCTCAAAGATCAGCTGAAAAGAGAGTCCTCTCTCAGGTGTGCAGTGAGGCGCAGGTGAGCAGCAGAGCAGAGACCCGGACAGTGTGGTCGGCTATGAATGAAACGCCTCTAAGAGCCAGCAAGAGCCAGACAAGAGCCAGCTCCTTCCTGGGAGCCCTTTTTTCTATAATATTTTACCCTGTCTTCCCTAATTTTTCTAGTATCAGGTGACTGTCCAGCGTGTATGCTAAAAGCGCATTCCAGAACCTGCGTCCTTGAATGTGCATCACACCTATACACTGCATTTACAGATAAATGAACACACATCAAACTTGCCAGTTTCTCTAATAATCCCTCTCCCTGTATGGCAACTTGGTGGTTAATAGGGCTTAACTTTTAGAGAGTAAACCTTAAATTGTTCTTTGCAATGTCTAAAAGCTGCACCAACCAGAAGAAGAAAAAACCTTTCATTGACTGCAAGCCTCCACAACCAACCCAGCTGATCCCAGTTGCATCCTGCAGCCTGTTTGTCCAATCACAGTCTAGGTTTTTATTACATCAGAAGTCTTTAATGTCCTCCAGGAAGAAAGGCGCAAAACATCCATATATTCTGTAAATGTGTTCGTATTAAATATGAAATAAAGAAAGGTGCAAAACAACATGAGGTGAAGAGATGACCAGTAAGAAACTTTTTCAGTCAAATCTCTGTTCTAAACATTGAAATGTCTCCATAACCGACATTAAGTTAGATTTTTTTTAACACAATAACGTTTTAAGCTTTCTTAGTTAGTATTTTTAAACTCTGTGGCCTAATATGCATTATTTTTATCTAATTAAAAATGTGCTTTTCCCAATTAAGCTAATCAATCTGCAGAGATAAAATGACAAAGATACCACGTTCAAATCGCAATGACTGAGAAAACCTGTTTTTATTATTATTATTATTATTATTTTCCACCGTACAGCTTTGGCAGTTTAAAAATCTCGTCATTATTCTATGTTACTAACTTGCTTAGCAAAGGTTAACGGGGTTAGAGGCGGCGGGAACCGTAAACTCTCACATCCTGTTTGGTGTCATCTAGGAGAACTTACCGGTAACATTCCTGCTCAGTCCTCGTTCCCCCAACAGCAGTGTAGCTATTTCCTTTTTATTTCTGACTCGTCCTTCTTTTTGTCCTCTTTTCTTCACACATTACACCTCTTGCTCCACCCTTCTTCTTTCCCTTAGCGAGTCCGGATCAGATGCTTGGAAAACTCTCAGCTCCTCTCTACTTTCCTGCCGAACCCACCCTCTTCCTTCCTCTCTTTCATTCCCCAACCCCCTTCAAACCCACCCGACCCGCTCCATGTGTGCCTCGCGCTCTCCGGGATTATTACAACTCACAAAGAAACTGCAGCTGGACGTTTAAATGAAACCACTAAACTCCTAGTTGACATTTCACACCGCATCTCCTCATTCTTCCTCCCCCTGTATCGCACGCGGCGGGCGGTCCTGTGGTTAGCTTGATCTGGGTCACCGCCTTTTTCATCTCCTAAATCTGTCCACGGTGTCTTTCTTTCATTGTCCTAAAGGTTTGTCTTTATTCTATGTTTTAAGTGTCATAGAAATAACCAGCTGTATAAAACTTTCAGAATAAAAATCTCTGCACATTTTCCAGGATTGAATCGACATGACTTTAAGAAAGAGCGCCCTCTTTCGGCGGTGGGCAGTATAGGTTTTTAAAGCAGAACATTTTGATAAAATGACATTTTTTGTTTTTCTGACCAACGCCAGTATGTATGTTGTCTCTCTTATTAAAATGTGTATGTATGTATGAATATGCATGTTTAGATGGTACTGATTGTTATCTTCATGATAATATATTCATTCATTTATTTTCCAAACCGCTTTATCCCTTTCGGGGTCAGGGGTCGCCGGAGCCTAACCCAGCTACTCATGGGCAAAGATAATATACTGTATCATTTCTCAAATCACTGTTTTTTTAGTTAGATGCTTCTTACTTTTTTCCAGTTTCTACCATCTTTTAAAAAACATTGGCATTTTTGCAAAGATACATTGAAAACTATACAATGCCATTCAAAAAGTTAAAGATATGACAATAGATGAGACAATAGAGTTTTGTTGCCAAATAAAAAATAATATAAGTATCTTTACTATCACGCAGGAAGCTAAATAAATAATGTGTTCTTACTTAGTTAAAATATCAACATTTCAAAGTCTAAAATATCTCTTGTTTAATAACTGATGGATGGATGGATGGATGGATGGATGGATGGATGGATGGATGGATATTGATTATTTCAAGCAATTTCAAAGAACAAGAGTGAAAAAAGAACAATAAAAATACATATGTATTAAGTCTTTTTCAGTCATTAAATCATAAATTCATAATAAAATAGAATAGATTATTGATCACACAAATGGGGATATTACCATATTACTATAGCTCTTTATAAAAAAAGCAGATAGATTACAAATAACACTACAAATATACTTAAAAATTAATAATAAAAATGAAAAAAAGCTGAATGCAATCTTGTTGACATGACAATGACATGTTAAAATAATATAAAATATCATTTTGACACAAACAAATGAATGTTTAGTCATTTTGTGATGTTTGTGTACTTTTTCTAATTCAAAATGATTGTATAGTTTCTCTGAGGCAAGGGATTTTTCATTTTTATTATTTACAACAGGCAATTACCCAAGTGTTCTTTAGTATATCTTTAATATTAAAGCTTTTATGTTTTATGCATTTATTTAGTTTTACAGTTGTGCTACAAAACTAGACAGACAAGTGACCGACTTCACTGAACATAGTAAATGTTATGTGGCTTACAACAAGCTTAGAAATGTTCAGCTGTCACAAATTCAGCAGATTAGTGGATCTCTAATCTCTGCTACCAAGGACGATGTTTCAGCCTCTAATGTTCTCATTTTAGATTATTATTGGCATAAATTACTACGCTGCCTTGAAACAAGACCATTAAAATGAATGTGTGTTTTGTTTAAGGACAGCATTAAAATGCGGGAATCCCTACAAAACATTACAAATGTTTAAAAAAAATGCTCATTCATTCCCTCTGGGGAGAGAAAAATAGTGCTCAATTTTGGGAGGTTTTCAATGACTTGAAAAAAACCAGAGGATAATCAGTGGGGAGTGCAGATTCTTTGTTTTTGGTGGTTACAGAAGCATCAGTAACATTAAGGAAATGGTAAAAATACAGAAATGTTTGTTCAGATGTTAAAATATTTGACAGCGTTTAACTAATGAAACTCATTTTCTTATTGTTCTTGTGAAAAAATAACCTATTTTTCCAACTTTGTAGCTTTTAGAAATTACTTAATATTCTTATATTACAAACGTGTGCTGGTCATAGTTGTGTGTTAATTATAACTTCTCAGTGTTTACATCATTAAATATAAAATGATTTGTCATTTAAGTCAAAGGAAATCTGTTACTATAGTTATAGATTAAATTCCAAGAAAAAAACATTTTAGAATTAGCAGCTGTATTCATTTTTTTTTTACAAATAAAACATTTTAAAATGGAAAAAAAAACTTTGAAAACACATTTTGTAGGTGAAAATGGTTTACTTTTTTTTTTCCTTTTTAATCTTGGAATTATAAAAACTTTCAAGCTAAAAGCACGACTGTACAATAGTTTTTAGCAGAATGTATAGTAAATCGACTTGCACCTTCAATCCAGACGTTTCTCCATAAAAAAAAGCTCCATACATTAGCTGGGATTTACTTTTATTTTTTATTTTTACACAGAATCGGACTGATCATCTGCACAGGATGTTTGAAGATCTACCTTAATATATTCATTTACACTAACAGTTACATAAACTACAAGTAGATAAAGAGGAATGGATGGGTGGAGTCTATTCTAGCTTCAGCTTATAAACATTAACTGGATTTTTCTACTGTGTCCATGAGCTTCAAGGGTAACTCCTGTGTGTGTGCTGTCAGGCCAGTCAATAAAGCTAATCAACATTCACCCAGCTCCTGGCTCTGTGTGATTTTTCCAACTGCTTCATTATCACAGCATTCACGTTCACATAGGTCTCACAGCTCAGTCCCACATGTGACTAATAATTACCTGGGGCTGCAGCAGACGTGCTGAACTGAACAGTCTTGTGTTGCAGTCATCAGCTTCTGGATGAACAGAACCATTCCGCCTTAAAATATTCACTCCACGTGAAAAACACAAGGGTCTAATCTTCGAAGAGAGTTCATTTTTACTTTGTAAATGAACTTTTAGGTCTACCAATTGGCAGAGTAGATAAAAGTATGCTGATATTAGCTATAGAAAACTTTTAAAATGTAAAACTACAAAAGCTATAAGAGCAAAAACAAAACAAACAAAAAAAAAAACTTTCACTGTCGTGTTTTTTTCTGATAGACAATAAATTAAAAGCCTCCTGGGATGATTCAGATGTTTTGACCAAACATTTGACTCAAACTTGACTTCTAAAAAGAAATTAGAGCTCACTAAAACTAATTATACTTGAATACATTCTAGCAGCTGCTCAGTGAAAAAAGTTTGTAACCTTTGTATCAGTAAAAGCATGTCATCAGAGTCAGCATGCAGAAGAAACTATTATATACATGTATATTCTGAATATGTAAACTGTCACACTTCTATTTTTAAGAATGTTTTGATCTGCATTTCCTTGTGTTAAACAAAAAAGGGTTCTAATATAATATAAAACTGCCTATAAATTTTTCCCACGTACTTACACTGATAGACTTCCCCCGCCTATGTTGCAAAGACAAAGAAAAAAAAACCAAAAAGGGGAATAAAATGAAACAGTGGCGGCACCAAATACTTTTATTTATCCAAGACAAACATGACATTTCACAAAGAAACGGAAAATGTCAGCTACATCGAGAGCGAAAAGCTCAAGACACAAGAGGAGAGAAGATCATCAGAAAATGCACAAAGAGCAGAAGCCAATCGTGAGCACAGCAGCAGGTTGAGGAACTACAGAGAGCTGGAGGGACAATAAACCATGGAGGCTTCAGTTGGACATAAAACAGGTTCAGTGTCTGTTTCTACACAAACACATTATTTGAGGGATCGTTCTACTAATATGTGACAACAAACTGACACTACAGCAGCATTTTTTTTATGTGCTTTTTTAAAAATCTGCCAGGTTATTAAACAAAGTACCCCAGAGCACAGTGATGTCATGCAGACTATCACAGATCATCATGTTTGGATGTGAGCATGAGCTTTGATGAAAGACACAGCAAGTTCACTCAGAAAAGCATTAAAAACACCAAGTGAACACTGTTGACTTGAAGCTCCACAGCTTGATAGGATCATCTACAAAAACCATCATCTATAGTGATCCATTCGCCAGGTGATCCTTCACGTTAGCTCACTCACATTGACACAAGTGATACTAAACACCTAGTCTCATTTTCATCAATGCAAGTTTGGTTTTTTTGCAGCTAAACTGACCAAAATAATCAGATTTAAAATCTCTCTCTTTTTAATTAAATTCATGATTTAACACAAAAATCTTTTAAATCTTGCCAAACTTTCAGTGCTTTTAAGCCCTTTACTCAAAAAAATACTACATAAGTAAGAAGAAACTCAAACTCCAGTCCCACCAAATACATTTTTATTGCACTGCTCGACAGCGCTTCAAACAGAAATTATAATAATCAGTCAGAGCGGCCCCAGTAACTGTGGCATGGTGCCACAAACTCGCTTTGGTTCTCTGTTGTTCCTGCGTGCTATAGCACCAAATTGTCAATTGTCCCTTAATTGTACTGACAAAAAGGAAGCAGGATGCACTTTAATTTTAGTGTAGCTTGGAAAAATGGCAAAATTTACAGAGAGCACTTTTCTTTCAAAATGTCTACAGCAACCATAAAAGACAAGAATGAGAGGATGAAATGTTGATTTATGTCTATGAGCTATTTTATTTTATTTCGTATAAACATAATTTTACACCGCTTTCCAGAAATAACATTTATATTTAGAAATATAATGTGATAAATGGTCAAATGATGCAGCCTGCATAGGCTATGCTGGTTAAATATAACACAAGTGCTGCACTTTGCTTATTTTGGATACAGTTTTAAGGTTATTTGATATTTTCAGTGGAGTTGCAAACAGTTTTGGTGGGGTGGAGGCTTCATTCTGGCAGCAGAACTTTGATTACAAAAAAATCAGGACGTAAAATGAACTAGATGTCTTTTCAGTGTCATTTAATGCCAACAATTAGGTCAGATCTGGAAGAATGATGGGTTCTAATAAAAGCATGAATTAACCGTCCAATCTCTTAAGAACACTGGAAGTGCTTCAATCTGCAGCTGTGATATTAACTAACAAAGGAAATCTTTGGGATTTTACATTTTTTCTTCACCATCAAAGATGTTTTTCATTCGGTTTTGACTTTAACATGCAAAACATTTGAGGGAGTTTGCTACATTTTTAGGTAAAGCTACAAAACAAGTAGGAGAAAAAAAAACGTAATCAAAACTTCACTTATATTGTGTTTTAGCTTCCTACTGTATACAGCAGCTCTGACCGTTAGCGTCTTTCAAGCGCAGGCAAAGTTTGGACTTGTATTCCTCAAGGTAATGGAGCTGCTTGGCATTCAGAGCACCTCGACGTTTTCTGCAGAAACAGCAAACATTTCAATCAAAATAGATTTCTTTTACAGCGACCAGTCTCTGTGATGTCATAAAGTCAACTCACTGTCTTATTAAGTGAACAGCATCTTCATATTCCATCCCACACTCGATTAAAGCCAGAGCCACCAGCACCGGGGCTCTACGGAGACACAAGAGAGCCAAAAACACTCATTCAAGTGTTGTATTCAATACATTTGAAAGTATAAAATGCTATACTACAAAAATAGATTCAATGTCGCATTTATTCATGTTTGTGTTAGGATTACATGGCTACAAAATCTTTAAGAGCTCTATACTTACCGTCCCAGTCCAGCAACACAGTGCACAGCCACGCAGCAGCCAGGCTGCTCTTTAAACTTTGCCTGCAGCAGGTTCAGCCAGTCTTCCACCACCTGGTCTGGTGGGGCAGAACCATCATCGAAAGGCCAGTCCTGCGGAGAAGACGTAGACTGGATTTAGATTATCAACTCAACATAAAGCTGCTGATGTAGATAAACAAAGAGCAGCAGAGCTAAAAGCTAAAAAAAAAAAACTTCCTAGAGCAGGCTGCTAAACCAATTTGTCGATATGTTTTTTTTCAATTGGTTTATAAATTCAATTTATTTGAACTGCATGTAGTTTATTATATGATTTATAGTTGAGTTTTTAAAATAATTTCACATTAGTAAAAATTTTACTTTAACCGATTAGTTGCAGATCCACATAGCTTAGAGTTTAAATACAGGATATATATCACCTTTGTTTTTAGAATATGGCATGACATTAGTTATGAAGTTGACTATAATACTTTTAATGGTTTTCTTTTGTTCTCATCATCACAATCTTTACTTACCAGCACTTGTATGCCTTCTTGTTCCACTGGTGTCTTGTCATAGGTAGCAGCACATACTCTCACCAGAGTGTTGACCCCAAACACCTTTAAATCCTATAGAATAAAACACAAAACATGTCACACTTCAATCTTCTGGTAAAATAAAGCTACAAAACGAATAGTACCTCTATAAACTTTCCCATCTGTGCGTCAGTAGGATTGTGGGTGATGAGGAATCTCAGACAGTCGTAGGAGATCTCAACAGGAGCAGGTCGGTTCATTTTTAGACAGAATGAGAGCAGCTGAAGCCTGACAGAATACTTCAAATCTGAAGCTTTAATTTTAATTGGATCTTTTCTTTTATCGTTTAAAAGGAATATAAAGCAAATATGTTTGGTTTACAGTCAAATACTACAATCCTTGACAAAGAGTCTTCCAATAAAAACTTTGAATATGAATTTCCGGTGAGGCAAAGGAAGAGTGTTTGAAGAACAAGAACTTCAAACAAACTTGAGGACACTGAAGAGGAAAATCTTGTTGACAGAAAAAAAAATTAAAAAACGATCTGTTCCCCCTCTTTCAAATCTGTCAGCCCATTCAGGAAAGACCCACTCAAATCAGAGGAGAAGGAGGGAAAGGAGGGAGAAGACAGAAAGAAAGTTCCTAGACTGCAACCAAGGCCTCCCCTTCTCGCCAGGACAGGCCACAGACCGAAGTTTGGCTTGTCCTCATATGGTTAAACAGGATGGCAGTAAGAACCTGTGAGCAAAGAGTTCATCATTATTAGTCTTTTTGGCAAAATAAAATCTGATTAATAATCAATTTCCTTCTTATTAAACCACATTTTGGATGAAGTAGTTGTTTATTTGAAGTTGTTTCCATTGTATCAAACACTGAAACACCACCAGCCTTTGTGCCACTGACCTGTTTGGGTGAATGGCAGTGATTGTGCCGAGGGGTCCCCCTGTTCACTTGTCTACAATAAGCAGCAGGTGCTGAGCTTGGCAAAACTCCCCTCCGAGCTTCACAAACGCCATACATGTGCAGCCTGAATGAAACAGAGTCATGAGTTTCCTGCGTGACGGTGAGCGAGCTCTGGCTGTGAACAGTCAAGGAGTGCTATGGAGGCACATGGTTACCGACTTTGATGAGAGCTGAAGGGATAGTTCATTGAGCGGACACAGGAGAATGTGACGGCTCGTGGATGTAGACACACCATTGATGACGACGCGGCTGCTGCTGTGGGTTCCCGCTGACAACCTGCTGGCTTGGACCTGACCTGCTGCACACAGAAAGGAAAAGTAGTAATTACATGAACTATAAAAGATGATAAAACTAAATGCTTCATTATGATTTCTATAATTTGATGCTCTCCATAAACTATCTAGAACATTCAAGAATTTTCTGAAACATGATAAATACATTTCAAAATAACAAATAAATACGTGAGTTGACATATTTTTGCTCCACTTTCCTCTATAAAAAGTAACTAAGTGTGTCTGCTAAAGCACTTCTATTCATGTCCAGTCATTGGTTACAGGAAGGAAAAAAACTGTCCTTCAATGACATTGATTAGAGTAGAGACAATGCTCGCCCCAGGCAGGGAACAAAATGTAGCACATGTAGTTTCAGATCGCATTCAAGAGATTGTGACAAACAAAGCAGATTTCCACCGTAAAATTAACTTTGTTCTAAAGTCTAGAAAAGATTTTAATCTGAGGGAAGGATCGGTTGTGTTGCAAACATTCTGTAAAGCTGAATGTTTGTACAGTTAAAAACCCATACATACTGCCAAATGACATTTTATTTAGCAATATGTTAACTTTTTGAAATTGAACAAAAATGCTTACTTTACCACACTTTAAACAGATAGTAGTTTTTAAGGTAACCTATGGTGTTATTTCATAGCAACAATTTGTGTTTTCTTTCTAGCAAAACATTGACAAACAACTATTTGAGTGCATTTCCACAATTTAAGATATATAAAGTGCATTATTTAAGTTTCTTTCTTTCTTCTTATTATTCTTTTTGTTTATGAGGGGTCTTTCCTCTACAAAAGTAACGGGTTATAAAACAAAACAACATTTTCTTCCCACCTATTTTTGATACAATCCTTGACGTTCCAGTTTCCGAGCACCAATTGAACCAATTGAACGCACCTAAATGACGCTGTTTTTCCATAATCAAAGGGTTAATTGCAAATCTTTTCCCTCTCAGTTGTTTATGGCACAGTCAATAAAGCCTGACACTTTAACTTTATTTCTCTTAAGCACATTATTTCACTCAAGCGTTTTGGGCAGAAGCAATAAAAATATTATAGAACCGTTTGGATGTTGCTTTTCAACAGATTGCATTGGTTTAAAGGCGAAACTACGTCACTTTCCAAACGTTTATGATTAACTTTTGAATAAAGCAAGGCTATTATCAGAGAATGACAGTAAACAGCCATTTCCCGGCTAAAGTTTAAGCTAAGGCAAAACCCAATATAACGTTGGTCGCTAGTGCTACATTAACGCTAAAATATCAATGGGTCAACGAGAGGAATTTAACACGTTGTGCATAAGCATAGACGATCAAAATATGCACAATAGCAAGGGAATATAAATTAATGTATATAAAAAAAAATCCTCAATGTGTCACACAATATTTTGACATGCGGCTCTATATTAAAGAGAAAAAAAAAAACAGGTCAAAATCCAGGTTTTTAATGCCAGGACAAGCTAACACCAAAGCCTTCGCCGGCTCTCAATAACAGCCTCAATAACAGAGGATACCGTGACCTTGCTAACACGGGCATCGCCGGATCCACAGCGCTAACATCTGGGTCCATGTTAGCTCGAGGAGATGAAAAGGTAACTACTTACGAAATACAAGAGATTCAGGGAGGGAAATCCAAACGTTTCTAGTGATACAGACGTGTCTGTGAAGGAGGCATGGTGAGAAGAAAAGTCCTGTTAGCCAGAGTGGATGTGTGTGACCACTTCCGGTCTCCGGCTTTAAAAAATAAAATCCCAGATTCGCTCTGCTCTGGTCATCCACAGTCAAAGGTCAAAATGAAAAACAACTCCTGCAACTGATTTCAATCAAATAAATAAATAAAAAATAGTAATAATAGCTAATGATTAATTAATTAATTAATCCTTTTATCTCCTAATTGAATCTGCTTTCTTGTATCACATTTATTTATTTTTTTATTTTTAATTCAGTCATTACACTGGGCACGTGTTGTCAAAAAGACAACTAGTAGCCTATAGATATACGTAGATATATTTAGATATCTCGATACGTAGATATCTTTCAGGACTCTATTACAGATCTACCAATAGTGTCTTCTACACATCTGCTTGTGGCAATCTTATCATTAGATATTTTTAGATGTCTACTTGAGTACTTCTTTTTTTTTTTTTTTTGCTAGATATATGATAAACACTGCAATTTACATCAAGTTTTATGTGTGACTTTTTTTTTTTGAGTGAACTGGTAATGACAAAATTCTACATTTAAAGAAGTAGCAAACATTTCTACTGAAATCTACCTGGGGTCAAAAGGTCTCAGAAACTTGCATCAAAATAGTAACCCAACACACATGTGCAACTTCCTGTGTGAGCACGTTCAATCCGAAAAACCAGGACTGCACATCTTTAATTTTTGGGACATTTTAAATAAACAACAACAACAACAACAACAAAAATCTATAAAATAATGCAGAAATCCAGAAACAGGGTCCAGCAGCACATAGTTGAACAATTGGACTTTGAAAAGTCACTTTCACCAAAATGATCCAATGTTTAGACTCCAATAGAACCAATAGATTGTCTTTCATTATTGTGGATCTTGTTATATACATCTTCACAAATACTGTCCTCTGTTGCATTATCAAAAGTTTGAAAGATGGCCTCTAAAGTACACTAGACTACCATTAATGCACCTTCTAAATTACTTTTAAAGTTATTTTCTTTACACTATTTAATTAAACTCAACCCTCGTCAAAAAAATGGCGGCAGTTACAATGTGAAAGTAATCGAAATAGCCATGATTTAAATATCTAACAAATGTGTTAGACATGCACAGTGGAATGAAAATATTTTTTGTATTTTATAAAACAAAATCAGATGTTTTAGGTCATTGTTTCTTTGTTTAATACATGTAGTTTTACATTCAACAGTAGAAGGTGGTCTCATTAAGCAGAATACCATTGCAGCCTTAAACCTTTTGAGATTTGGCTAATGTAATCAGATTACAAATGATAATTTCTTGGATGAAAACTAGAATTTGTTGTTTTTTATTTTTATTCAATGCTTTTCAGATTGATGTTATTTTTTTAATTGAAGATGTCACCAAAAATGAGAGCAAGAACTTTTATAACTTTAATTTAAAACTTTTTTTCTCCTTTTTTTCTCCTTTTAGCAATTTTTTTTCTCCTTTTAGCAATTTCATGACCTTGTGTTCATTCAATTTCTTTATGTGTATTTTTTTGTGCATGCCATGTTATTCAAAGAGCGCTGTATCAATGCGTTTAACAGAAAATTGAGTGGATGGGATAGGTATTGCGGTTAAAGATCAACCAGAAACAGGAAAAACTACAGACTTGAAAGAATTAATCAATCAAATCCAGTCAAGAATTTTGCGAAGCATCATGAGAAGTTCTGAGGATGGAGTCAGTGCATCAAGACACAGCAGACCAAAACTACTAGAAGCCCAGGAAGTGTCTTACCTGGTTTTTTCATGCGAGTGAACTACATGAGAGTGAATCTACATTGCTTGAAGTCCAGTTTAAAGTTTCCATTGTTAGTCATGTGTTAGAGTTCCATGAAATTTGCTGGTGTTGGTCCACTGGGTTTTCTGAAATCCCCAAGTATACAATCAAATCAGAAAATTCTGGAGCACCTTATACTGGTCTCTGCTGACCAGCTTTGTGGAGATGTTCATTTGATTTTCCCGCAGGGCTTGGCACCATGACCACAAGGCCAAAAATGCCAAAAACGGGTTCATGACCATGGTGTTACTGTGGTTGTTTTGCCAATCTATGAGCTGTCGTCAAGAGAAATATGTGAAACGCCAGACAAAAGTATGAAATCCAAAAGGCAGCTAGCAAAGCGATCCGGGCTTCCATTACACAAAGCCACAGGCCTCCATCAAAAACATACCATATGTTTCGGTCTATAAATGGCAGTGGCCAAAAAATGCATAATAAAGAAGAGAAACACATGCATAGGTTGCACTTTTAGGAGAAATGTATTTAACAAAATACAGGTTTAAAAATGGACAATTTCATTTTAAGGCAAATCATTAAAACGGAATACCAAGACTGACTATATGCTCTCTTCACTACTATAACAACTGATGCTTACTAGCCTCATGAAACTTTAAAGGAATCTTGTACATCAGTATAACATATGAACAATCATTTAGATAGGAATAAGAACAAGCTAACAAGTCAACTAAACTCCTCATGTCACTTTATATCACCCATTGAATTCATCATCATCCTCTGTGTCGCTTTGGAGCAATTCTACAAAGCCTGGTGTATGACTGAATGATGCTTCATCAAATGTACGAAATACCAATAAACACACATATAGTGCCCTCTAGTGGTTGTTTTAAATCGCATATAAGTCGCACCTGAGTTTAAGTCTGAATCCGAATTGCTTCCCGACCCCTACAGCTTCTCCCTATCTCTACATTTAAGCACATTTCAAGCACAGAGATATGGGAAAAAAATGTGTCTTCTAATTAGAACGTTACTACCCCTTGATGACGTCATAAATAGTCGCCGGTCAACTACGTTAACAGACAGCACTCGGCATACACCTAATCAAATCGGTTTATAACTTTAAAAAGTCATGTTAAAGGAAAAACTCAATACTTACATTTAAATGAAAACTTCTGTGCTTCAGAGCACACACACGTGAAGAAATGTGTTTCTCTTCTGCACCACAAGCGTGACACGGATCACCCTAGTGGACACCCAGCCCCAAGTCACTACGGCTCCTTCATAAAAAACACTTTCAGACACCACTACAGCTTCAAATGCCTCTGCAATGAGGAGGATAGGAAGGAAACAATTCAGGTTCAGCCGAAGTCACTCCCCAGCCAAAGTATGCAGAAAAAAAAGAAAAGTGACTTATGCTCTGAAAAATACAGATACTGACCACCATCAAGTCCTTAGCACAGAAAAATAAACATTGTTTTCCTAAGTCTGATGTGAAGTGATATTTTATTTTTCTGAGATCATATTTTTTAAGATTTCATTAAATTTTTTTGTAAGTACTTTTGATTAAGCAAATAAGATTCAAATATTTCCATATATGAGTTTCCCTCTGAAACGACTGACTGTATTCCCCTTCGACTCACAGGATGACATTTTCATTTGCTACAAACGTTTTTGTTCCTTTGTCGTGTCAAGTCTGATGCTTAACATTTGGCTCTTTTTGAAGTTAAAGTTGAAAATAATCTGGAAGAAGTGACTCAAGCAGTGAATGTGTTGTAGTTTTCCATGCAAACTAATAGTCAAACTCAACGGGTGTGGCACACTACTCCCCTCTTTCTCCACTCAGCCTTGTTGAAACACACACACATACAAAACCTTACTGGCTTTAAGGGAATCATTTCCCTCCCCCTTTTCCCTCTCCTGGATCTCTGACCATCTTTTCCTTTATAAAAAAAACATTTGCTATCCTGGTTTTTTGGAAGCTGCTAGCTCAAAATCTAACAAGATCAGACATGTTAGGCTTATGTGTTTTTGTGTGTGCTTCATGTGTTTCATGACGCAGTTCCAGCAGGTTTGGCAGGATTTCTGAGCAAAGCAACAAGTAGGGAGAGACAAGCGGAAAGGGAAGGAGCTGGAGTTTTTCTCTTCCCTATCCTCACTTCTCCCTTTTTAACCATTTCTTGCTGGTGTCAAGACACTGATTTTTAGACGGATTCAGCTCCAGGTAAGGCTCTTTACATTTGTTTGGTTTTCACAAACTTGAGTGTAAAGTCAGAGCTTGAGCTGTGACTCGTAAAGCCAGAGCGGGTTCAAACTTTCAGCAGGCTGAGTTGCAGATTCCTTTTCAGCCCAGTTTTACCACAAGAACCAGATGCAGCTTAGTCTGGTGAATGAAGGAAGGAAACACAACGTTTGTAAAGAAAACAGAAAAAAATAAAGATATGAAGTTAACAGAGCCTGAACTTCAACTGTTTCTCTGCTTCAGATTCATGTCTAGGAAAACACAGCAGATTGCTTTTCCACAATTTCACATCACTTTTTCGGATTGATTTGTATGATGAACATGTGCTAATTTAAACCATCTACTGAAAATGTTGTTTCATTAAAACAACTGGAGAGCCGCTGACATGGCGGCTGTCCATAACCTGCTTAACCTGTGACAGTGTTTGAATCTTTGTTCACATTGTTTATCAAGACAATTCCTTTAATGTTAACACATTGTTTGAATTGAGATTTATTTTAGCTGTGAATTTCCCACTTGACCATCCATCTATCCATCCATCCATCCATCCATCCATCCATCCATCCATCCATCCATCCATCCATCCATCCATCCATCCATCCATCCATCCATCCATCCATCCCAAACTTGTAAAATGTCATCAGTTGGAGCCAATTATTTAAAATGATCATGCATTTTGTGGTACGAGCACCAAATTTGACATGGTTGTAGTCAAGGACACCTTTTTTTCAGAAAAGTATGTTAGCCACGAGTAAATCCAAGAACGGTGGGTCCAGTCTGGTGTTTTGAGCATTTCCATTATAAAACTGACCCATTAAGCTGGACTGAACCGTTCCATTTTGGGGCCTCCATGTTGGAGGTCCATAGAAAAATGGAACAGCGCAGAGCTACTGTTTATACCTGCTGATTGGTCGGAGGTCATTATATGACAAAATAAACCATCAAGAAAGAGGCAGTCTTCTCTCAAACAATAAATGCTTTGTGTATATAAAGTACCAAAAGCCAAGCGGAAAAAAGAGCAGCTGGATGTTATTGTTGTTGGCTTCTGCTTCGCTTTTGCTTTAGTCACACCACAATGCCACAAAGCTACGCAATCGGTCTACACCCGCATGCACCGTGATGGTCCAACTTTGAGTGGAAATGCTCACCTGAAATGCCTGGATCATTCTAAACAGGACTGGACCGGACCGGACCGCTCAGTGGAAATGAGGCTTTTATGGTACAATCACCAAATTTGAGAAGGATATTTCTCAGGATGCCCTGTTTCAGAAAAACACATTAGCTACAAGAAACTCCAAGATTTTGAAATATGTACAATATACATATAATAGTAAATTGTAGGTATTTTTGAGCATTAAGACTGTATTTTGTGCATGAACAGCCCATATTGTTGAGACTGGGACAAATAGACATCGCATCTTTTGTAATAATTGAGTGTATGGCCGCCATCTTTACAAATGGCTACTGTTTTGGATTTTTGCCATGATTAACATGCTTTTCTGAAAAAGGGCATCCTGAGGTACATCCATGGCAAATTTGGTGCTTGTGCCACAAAATGCACGATCTACGTGAGATATCAACCTAACCGGCTCAGCTAAAACTAACTAGTGATCCTAAACCTCCAAGCCCTGTTGTTTTGAGGAGCTGGGATGTTCGTAGAGCTATAAGTCTCTGACTGTCACCCTGGTAATGACCTTAAACTGTATGTTTAGTCTCTAACTTAGCATTGCAAAAAACTCAGGAGAGAATCAATCCAAGGTTCATGGATGAGAAACCAAAGTTGAGATATAGAGAAAGGTTATAGAAACACAACAAGCAAATAAAAACTGATATTCGAGGCCATTTTGAGTGAGATTTTTTTCCCTGTGAAGTTACATAGTGGTGTCTGTTGCTCGAGAATGCAAAAATAATCTGTTATACAATCAACAACATGATAAAACTACCTGGTTTCTTGTTTTTTACATGAGAAATTGAATTATTCCTGTCAAAAAGGAATGCAGCAGACTTAAAGCTCTATTTGAAGACACCAGTGGAAAATTGTCATCATGAAGCGCCGAACTGTAAAAAGGATGGAGCTATAAGCACCAAATACTGACCTGCTTGAGTGTTAACATTCCATACTATCTGTTTGGACCAGTTGTACATCTGATCACTTCTTCTTTTCACTAAGTTTGACCGAACTGATGGCATGAATTATTATGAAGAAATGTCAAAGGCAGTTACTTTACTGATCAATTTTGTTTTTAAATACAAGCACATTGAAGAAAAAAAACACAAGTCTCATGACATACAAGAAAACTATGAGGAAACCTTCACAATAAAACAAGCAGCAAAAATACAATGAAAAAACAAAGAAAACTAACACGTACGTTTATGTCTTACTGAGGAGCCGCCGGCGTCTATTTCACTTCTGATATTTTACTCTCGTCTAAACAATTAGTCATCCAACACTTCAGCAGAAAACATGTATTTCTGCAGAGAATTTTCATCTACGTTTTGATTTATTTTATGCTAAAGAGGAAAAGTAAGAATTATTGGGGGGAATAAATAAACAAAAGGCTTCAAATCCTATTTTTAGCCGCTTGCAGCATCAAAAGCAAAAAATGAAAAAAATAAAAATAAAAAAAAAACACAAAAAAGGGGAAAATTGTATTCTTTAAATAGTTTTATTTATGTTATATAATGGAGTGAAAACAAATTCAGTTAAAGCATCATTTATATAGGCATTTATACTTGCATGAAGAAAACTGATTATCTGCCAGGACAATGTATACAGATCCTACGAGTTATACTTTGTGGTTTAGGGGAAATGTTCCAGGCTCACATCACAAACAGCAGAATTCTGCTAATGTGGCCTCAGGAACCACATTCAGCTGGATGTTTGTTTATACTGGAGCAAAGCCTTTTGCTGCTCAGAAATGTCTCTGCTTTTGCACATGTGGAAGTGTTTTTTTCTTTTTAAGAAGCAGGCAGATGTTCAATAAGTTCCATATTTGTTGTTCAGGACAAAGAAAGAAGGCAAACCAACTTTAAAGATGATTTTTAGCTTAAAAGAGCCGTTTGGGGAGAACCGTCCGAGCCAGTTTTAGCCATCAGTCTCTGGGCTTGTCTAAGTGGAAGCTAGCTATGGGATGACTCACCCACGACTTATATCACCTCTAAGCTGACACGTATTCATCCTGAACAACCAGCTTAACAACAAACTGTTGCATTTTAAATTAAAAAAACCTGAGTAACTCACAAAAATGTTGATTTTAGAGTGAAGAAAATTTGCACTTTTGAATTTTTAATTTTTTTTCCAGCAGTTTGACTTTTTTCCGTTTTGGAATGGTAGCAGAAATGAATTGAATTTGTTAGGAGTTTTTTCTTGTTTTCTTCTTTTTTTTTTTTTATCAAAGTGTCTTTCCTAATTAAACAGTTTCTGTTAGCAACAAAGTGAGAAATCAAAGCAAAGACTAAAGAAACTTTCAGCTTGTCAGTTTTTTAATGTTTGTTTAGCATAAAGAGATGTGATACAATAAATTTCTGCTCAGAGAAGAATTAGAAATATAGGTTGGTGTTAAAAGAACAAAACCAAACATAAAAACACATACAGTAACAGCTATTTATGATTTATGAAGGATTATGAAAACTATGCAAGACTACAAAATGAAGTAACTATGTAAGGGCAGGATTATATAAGTTCACTTCTTCCCACTCCTTTTCAAGCAATCAATCAAGCTCTACTAAACTTCAGCTATGAATCACTATACTTAACGAATGTTACAAATATGACTTAAGTGCGTTGTTTTTGTTTGTTTGGTTTTTTTTTCTTTTTTTCTCTCAATCAATGCATTTCAATGTCTCAGTAATGAGTTTGATAATTCTGCGTGATTATTTTCATATACTGTCCAATTTTTACTTGAAATAAACCAATCAATCAGTCAAACCATTGGGGGATCAGGAACTGCTTTTACTGATCTGTAGTGATGCACTTCCCTTGTAAATGGCATTTTCTCTTCTAAATGTCTTACTTGGTTTGAAGCAACCAACTGTTACAGCAAACCCAGCAAATATGCTGATCCTTCACTTGGGAAAAAGTAGGTCAAAATTGGGATCTCTTTCAGAAAGATGGTGTTTATGAAATCATGCTGGAGGGCCACTATCC
Source organism: Oryzias celebensis (assembly GCA_014656515.1). Classification (NCBI taxonomy): domain Eukaryota; kingdom Metazoa; phylum Chordata; class Actinopteri; order Beloniformes; family Adrianichthyidae; genus Oryzias; species Oryzias celebensis. The sequence continues at coordinate 36,080,275 of BNCR01000005.1, forward strand.
CGTATAAGGAAACGCTTCCTGCAGGAATTAGAACAGATCTACAGTCTAGTTTACACAAAAATTTAAATAACCCAGAAAAACAGCTTAAATGGGTGCAGTTTTAATGCTGGTTACCCAGGATGCTGCGGGACACTTCCGGTTCAGCAGCAATATTGTTGCTTTAAAAACACATGTCTTCTTTTACAGTTTTTCACTTTGAATCTCTGCTCTTCAAACTGACCCATATGTTTCACTGAGCGAAAACGTATTGAATCCAAATTGTCTCTAATCTCTTAAGAGGCGAGCTAATATTTGAGCTAACCCTCTACACATGTAGTTACAGGGCCCCAGTTAAGCAGAATTAACTACTATGGTCATGTGACCTAAAATGCGATGTCCATGCATGTGAACGCCAGGTCTTCAGAGGTTTAGATAGTGTGTTCCAGCAAATGAATGAATACATGAACAAATTAGTGTCAAATATCTTATTTTCTGGCACATTCCACGTATTTGTAAGCGTTTTTTGGCTTACTCCTCACAGTGAGATCTCATCTGCCTCCCAGGCCACAGCACATAAGCAGGGATGAACTGGTCTGGACTGGAAAGCCTGCTGAGTGGAGTTAACAAATACTCCACTGCGTTCGGGAGAATCTGGCTGTCCATGGTGTTCGTATTCCGCTTCTTGGTGTTCGTGGTGGCCGCTCAGAGGGTTTGGGGAGACGAGAGCAAGGACTTTGTGTGCAATACAAGACAGGTACAAACCCGAAAGACTTTGAATACAAAAAACTTGTTGTGTTCTATAGTTTCTGCAGAGCGGCAGTAGTTAATTAGAATTCCACACCTGAGTTGTGAACCTCAGCATCTTTATCTCTTCTTCCTCCAGCTCCACCCCTGTCTCTTAGATTCTCTAACAACATCACGACTGCTCTCACTACAGTCTTCTACGCCTTTCCTCATATTGTTGCTGAAACTCTTTTGTCACACATGATACCTGAAACGTTCCTGCACCTGTTCCAACCTGCTTGGACATGCCTCTTCACCTCTTTATCTCAACTATAGTTTTCACCTCTGGTCCCTGTAACTTCACCGTTGCTCTGGAGCTTTTCTCATTTACACACAGATATTTTGTTTTGTAGCCGCTGACGTTCGTTCCACTCATTTCCAGGGCAAACCTCCACCTTTAGAGACGTACCTGCTCCCTGGACTCAAAACAGATCAAAAATCTATCGGGAGAGCTTAATTAATTGTAATATTTTGCTTTTTTGCATCAAAATTATTTCTTGTGACTTGTAGTCTTATTTTGGTTTGATAAATGGCAACAATAATTGATAAATTATCGTCATTAAACAACAAAAAACATTTTTTTGTATGCTGATTTCAGGATTGAGATGGTAAGTCACATTTTTGCTAATTATTGTTATTTGAAAATTATTTGTTTTTAAATTTAAGTGTTTTCATTGGAACATGTTTCAATGTACTGAAAATAATAATTTCCTCAAATTTTTGATGTGCTGTCCCCTGCTGGTGAGCAAAAGTATTACAACGTGGGTTTTACTTTAAATGAAAATATGCTCAAAGCAGATTTTAAATCCCCGAATTTATGAAAACAACGCAGATATAAAACTTGTAAGATCCGCCTGAACTGGTTATTCATCATTGTTTTGAATCAATGTTTGCTCATCAGTGGTTATAGCTGCAGTATAGGTTTCTGCAGCCACACCCCACAAACAATGAATGATCTGCCTTTTATTTCAATTTAAATTTGGAAACAAGTTTTCTGTTTGCTGAAAAGTCTCCATAAAGTTTGAGTTGACTCTGGTCTGTCTGCAGCCTGGCTGTACCAACGTCTGCTATGACTTCATCTTCCCCATCTCCCACATCCGTCTGTGGGCGCTTCAGTTGATCTTCGTCACCTGTCCGTCTTTAATGGTGATGGCTCACGTCAAATTCCGTGAAGGCAAGAACGAGAAATATGAGAAGGAGCACAACGGTTCCCACCTGTACGCCAACCCTGGCAAGAAGCGAGGAGGCCTGTGGTGGACGTATCTGCTGAGTTTGGTCTTCAAAGCTGGATTTGATGCTGCGTTTCTCTACCTTCTGTATCGGATCTACCACGGATACGACCTACCCAAGTAAAAATCATACATTATTGGAGATTCTTCTTTAAAAAAATGTATATTAGTGCTAAAGCCCTTTTGTTGTTTATTTTTGAAGGTTGTCCAAGTGTTCTCTGGACCCTTGCCCCAACACAGTTGACTGCTTCATCAGCCGTCCCACAGAGAAGAAGATTTTCATGCTGTTCATGGTGGTGTCCAGCGCAGTCTGCATCTTGATGTGCATCCTCGAGATGGTTTACCTCATCTGCAAGCGCATAATCAAAGTGGCAAAGGTCCGGCACGAGAACGACAGGATCATGTTTGCCGAGAGTCACCAGCTCAAGACCATCTCCCCGCCCAGATCCCAGTTTCAGATCGATCCCACACTGACAAACAGCGAGCTGAGTCTGCTCAGGAGGGAAAAGACTCAGGATGGGAACAAAACCACATTTCTGTAGAGTCCACATGATCTCCTCTCCATGTGATGGGACAGCTGCTGGTCAAGAAGAACAAGGACTAACCGTTTTTGACGAGAAGAAAACTGTGGAGTATTTTCAACTTCTCCTTTGAAAGGAGGTTAAAGATGAGCATTCATGTGGTTTTTACAGCAGTTGTTAAAGTTGTACACAGTTCACTTGATTTTGTCCTCAGACTGGAAACAGGTTTGTGGTTGGAAACCAGACTTTTCTGTGTGGGAGTTTGCATGTTCTCCTCCAATCATTTTCGTCATTTCTATCAAGCGGCTGCATCAGGATGTTGTGATTGTGCCTGGTGGATCTTTGCAGTACTGTGATGGACTGCTGACCACCATTAATCCACCTCTGGCTCACAGACAGCTGGAATAAGCTCCAGACGCCCTGGATGCAGGGATAGATTGGTCTCTATCTGCTGCACTGTTAAGGCCTGCTGCTGTTCAGAGGATCAGCTCCAGGTGTTGAGTTTTATTTACTTTTTGACGATACAGAATAAACCTTATTCGCAGATACCAGCGCTGTCCATAAAAGCAGCAACAGAAGTGTAAGGAAGCTCTTTCTTTGGTTCCTTAACACCCTGTCATTCCGTCCAGCAGGCAGCTGCTCTGACAAACTGTCACTTACATGCAGTTTGAATGAGCAGCTGTTGCACAATCTGCCTTAATGTCCGCACTTCCTGTTTCTTGCAAAATGCTTCTACTTGAGCTGCTCAGACTTTTTATTTTGTACTGGAAACTATTTTATATTATATACATTTCCCTTCACTCATGCTAGAACCAGGAGATTGACTTTCTTCTTCTACTGACAGCAGGAAATCTTTATTTACACTCAGGGTTTGTGTTTTTTCTTTTTTTTGTCACATTAGCTGATAAAAGTCCAGGATTTGACATTCTTGTATTCAGATGCATCTTAGATGTCCATTACAGCAGGACAACCTATCTACCCCCATTCCTAGCCTGTAAAAGAGCTTTTATTTTATGTTACATTTGTTTCTGTAATTTTACTAATTTTTGTTATACCTGTGAGCTTGAAGCTGCAGCTTTGTAAAGGATCAGATCAATTTTTCTTTCACGTTTATGTCACGGTAAGGTCCAAAGTTTCCTTTCAAAACAAAGGGTGAGATTTTTTTGTTTGTTGTTCAGCAAACTGTAAAATAAAATGTCAAAAATGTTTGCTGAGTTTTTACTCATGAAAGGTGGGCTGAAGGTGTTTCCTGCTGGTTCAAATGGAGGAAAATGAGAATTCTTCTGACAAAGACTGAGCTTTTAAAGTTTTCTTTCTAGTTTTTATGGAGCAAATTGAAAGAAAAACTACAAAGCTGATTTTTTTATGCACATTTTTGGTCACTTTTGGTCAAATTTGTCATAACAGCAAATTTTGTCTGGAGGTCAGTGACCCTGCAGTTGTTATCCATTTATTGACCAGATGAGGTAACCAGGCCGTCTCCATGGTTACAGAATGATGTATGAGAGGTACAGCAGGCTGGAAGGACTGGATGTCACTCTTGACTTGGGCGGTTATAAAGAGAAAAGAACATGTTTTCTTGTAATAACGACATCAACTCTTTTTCTCTTTACAACGGGAAAAATACAAAGCAAGGAAGCCTGTTCTCGGCTTCCGTAGAAACCTTACCTGTACTTCCTTGTTTCAGCAAGTTTCACTGCAACTTGTTCTTTGGTGTATGAAATAGTCATTAGAGTTCCAAAAAATTAATATTAAAAGAGAAAAAGTGTTTTCTTTCAAGCTTTAAGCAGAAACGTAACAAAAACTGTTTTTTAAGATTATTTCTGAACAATAAAAGCACAACGAAGTTCAGTCCCTCATTTTTGTACCTTTTGTGTGGGGCAAGATGGAATATTTTAGCTTGTAAAATTCATGATGACCCAAGCTTAGTTAAAAGGAAAACTCAAAATGGGAGCGTCATAAAAGCAGAAAGTAAGGGTATTGTAAGGTTTAATTATGCGTTTAGATGTCAATCTACAATAAATTCCTTTTCTCGTCTGCGGTGGTATTGGTAGAAATGGTCATGATGATCATGAAAAATAAGATGTAAAAACTAAGCAATATTTTTGCTACATCACTTTAGCAAAACAAATTCAGATCTGGAGAAGAAAAGTGCAATATCAACCAAAATGTTGCTTAAAGTTTCATATTTGTATATACTTGTTATTACTTGTATGCAATTAAAATTCAAATTATGATATTTACACAAAATCCCAACAGAGACAAAATTGACATAAATTTCCACTTGTAACTTGAAATGGCCGCCAGGGGTCGCCAAAGACCAGTAAATTACGTTAAAAACAGAATTCTGAGTGTTGGACTTCAGAGCTTACTGCTTCATAAGACACTAATCTTCATATTTTAATGTTTATTTATCCTGTAAAAGAGAAGTTAATGCCTTTTAATGAAATGAATGTGAAAGCAGACAGCAGAGAGGCGCACAGAGGGGATCAAACATTTATTTACCCTTATTAAAAGTTACAATAAAACCATTAACATCTTCAAATGATAGCAAAATAAAGAGAACCAAAAAATATTGGCCAAAACATATTTACAGAGACAGTTTGCAGATAAAAAGCTCACATTTTGTACACAACCCTCAAACCCCCCCTCTGTGTCATAGACTCTGAAATGTGAACACTGCAACACTCCCAAGAAGCTTGAATGTGGTTTTAGCCAGAAAAAGAATCAAAATGCACAAAGACATAGCTCTTTTTCCACCTCCCCTCCGCAGGTTTTTCCCACTTTTCTATACATGACAAAATACTTGAAATTGGGGGGCGGGGGGTAAGACTTAAGGAATGTAAAATGTAAAAATCAATAAGCTCATTTGAAAGATTCATGTGTCCGTTAACAGTCATTTCGGGTGGAGGAGATGGGTCTGTCCCGTGCTGATTTGTAGATCCCAACAGAATGAGAAAGAATGTTATAGGGCTGCCACGCTGCTGAAGAGGAGGCCTCTCCGTGGATCGGGGGGAAGAGGGAGAGAGAAGAATAAGTCAGTATTCCTGGTGCGCTCCGCATTCCATCTTTTTACCTTTGCCGCACGCCGGTCCCTGTGTGTACCGTGAGGGGGAGGGGCGACACACGTCATGAGAGGGCCCGGTGAGGTTCCTGTCTGTCGAAGAACTAATAAAAGGCAGTGAACTGGCGGCTGAATCAGCAAATGTGATATATCCGTTGTTGTCTTCTGTTTTGTTTAAACTTTGAGAACGTGGCACGAGTCTCTCATATATATATTTATATACTTTAATTTTGGAAATTCAGTCCCGGTGAGGCGGAGTGGGAGGGCAGTCACTCTGCGTTGGCTTCGCCCTCAGAGGCTGCAGGTGCTGAGCCCTCGGCGGGGGCGGCGGCCTCCTCAGCGGGGGCAGCCTCTGTCGGTGGGGCCTCCTCTGCGGCCTTGGTCTCTTCCTCTGGAGTGGCGGCAGCAGCCTCACCCTCTTTGGCCTCGGTGGCCGGCGTCTCCTCTTTGGTCTCCTTGGCCGTGTGGCCGTTCTCTTCTGGCTTGTCCTCGGTCGTGGGGGACGTGGCCTCCTCCTTGCCCTCCTCGCTGCTCTTCTTGCTCTTCTTCAGCGAGATGCCCTTGAACTTGAATGAGTTCTTCAGAGAGAACTTCTTCTTCTTCTTGCCATCTTTGGAAGCCTCGCCCTCCGCTTTGGCCGCCTCGCCCTCTGCAGCTGGAGCAGGCTCGATTGCATCCCCGGCACTGGCTTCGCCCTCCTTGGCGGGTTCGGCGGTTCCATTGCCATCAGCAGCAGCCACTTCCCCGTCAGATTTAGCTGAGACGTCTCCATTGGTTTTGACATGACCGTTCTCCTGTAGGGCAAAGGTCATAAAGTCATGATTAAAATGACTAGATCAGATACAGAAAACCATTTTTCCCACACCGAGAAAAAAACCTTTAATCCTTCCGTGCTTGTGTGAACGCATTTTTATGGCTTTTTAAACAGGTGACGCGTCATGACGCAGGGCAGACACACGGGGGCAGTAGAGATTCACCCCCCACTAAACAAGGAGCCAGTTCGGGAACAAAGGAATTTCCGTGGAACCCGGATTTTGCTCTCATCCAGCAGCCCTAGTGAGCTCCATGCGTCGGGAGCGCAGCAGAAATGACATCCACGGTGCGTAAAAAACGCTCTGGAGGAAACTTCCGCTTATCAGGAAGTCTGAAAATAGGCCACACGAGCGCAGAAACACCTTCAAAAATGTACTCTTAATTTTCATTATCTGTATATATTCTTTGTCTTTTTAATAATTATTAAATTAGGGCCCAAATAGTGTTTATTTGAGGCGTAGAAACTACAGGTGGGAGCAGCAGGCTTCGAGGTCTGCGGGCTCTCGCGCCTCTTTTGTTTGCAGCTCCGCAAACTGCGCCTCCAGCATAGCGCATTTGCATCCTTTGCACATCTCACCCCGGATCCTTTGTTTGACGGTGGAGCCACGCGCGGTCAAAACCATGAGAGACAAACGCACGGAAACGTCCAAATCGGTGCGTCTGGCGCGTTAAAGTGCGGACTAAAAGCCCCTTTGGGAGCAGCAGACGGACTTAACAAAGACGGGTGAGCGCGCAGAGAGAGCGGGGACGAGCCTGGGCTCCTCCAGTGGCGGCATATGGTTATGAGGGTTTTAAATGATTATTAGAATGTGTTGGGAGTTTTTGGACGCAGGAGTGGTTCTGCCCTGGCACCCACGCCGGTGGTGGGCGTTGGTGCCATGTGGCCCCCCCGCTGATGCATCAAGGGCCCTCAGCTCACTCACCTGGCCGTTGGCTTTGGCAGCAGGAGGGTCAGCGGCGACGGCTTTCCCTTCAGCAGCTACTCCACCCTTAGACAACTGGGATCCCATTCTGGTTTTCTTTCTTTCTAAACCCCAAAAAAATAAAAATGGAAAAAAGAAAAACCTGGAAGAGTTCTGGAGGTTTAAAAATCCAGGTCTGGGATGGGTAAAGTCTTGAGTTAAAAAAAAATTAAATCCGGAAGGATCTACCTATAAAGGCTTGTAAAGAAAGGACCCCCCCTGTTTCAGTGCGCACCCCGCAACGGCTGAGCTCAAATTGAAGGATGTGAGGGAGAGGAGCGCGTTTTTGAACCGCGCCTCGAAATCGACCAAAGACCCCGCCCCTAGGCGGGGCTTCTCGAGATACTAGCAGAGGGGGATGGTTTTTCATTGTGACAAGAAAAAAAAAAACATTGAGCACATTTCTACATGTGTACGTTGTTTAAAGTGACACCCAACACAAATGATTAATTAAAAATCTTTGAAATAAAGTGATTTGAAAAAGCAAAAACAAAAAAAGCTTTTAAAACAACTTTACAGTGTAACTCAATACAGTCGCTTTAAAATATTTAAAAAGCTATAAAACTAATAAATGAATTCTCTTTTGACTCTAAACAAAGGAGTTCTGCTGTTCTTTGCATTTTGAGGCAGTTTCCTTCCACAGTTTTTTTTTTTACACTTTGCGCAACAGTTTCTGCTCTCAGACGAAACTGCAAATGAGCCTTGTGTTTTTTGTGGTGCTGGATGAAAAAAAAAGGTACTTCAAGGAGCAGGGAGGAATTTTAATGGCCCCCTCTGGATTTTGAATGACAGGAACGTCTTTCCAAGAGCAAAAAACTGTTACATAACAGGCAGCGCTGGCGACTTGGAGAAGACACTGGGGTTGCTTTGTCACCAGCCAGCCAGTTAAACAGAGGCAGTGACTCTGCAGATAGTTTCTCTCTTTTTTCAAGACCAACAAACTGATTGGGATCTCTGGGTCACATGTCATTGTTACCATTTCTTAGTCATTCTACCAGCTTTTTCCAAAGTTAAGTTTTCTTCCTTCCTCACTGAGTCCTAAAGTTAAACGAACTTTTGTCACATAACCCAGTTAACACAGATATTTTATGAATTCATGATTTCTTCTTCTAGTTGATACCTCTGTTGCCTTTTGGCTACAACACCCCACAATCACGCACTCACACAAACATGTCACAGTTCTGCTATGTCAGGCATGCATCCGCCACCCAAAGAATGTCCCTCCCAGAGAGTAACACAGCCTGAAGGGCTTCAAATCTGCACTCCCTCCTCCCCATCTCAGCAGCTATACCTTAATGTCTATGCATTCTCCCAAACTTGGTTAAGCCAGATAAGCGCGGGGCATGTTTTAAAAGCCCCAATCTTACAATCTGGAGCATGCAGCGCTCATTCATGCTGAGGAATTCCACGCAGCTCTCTGATGTGGGACGCATGGGTTGACTCCTGGCTCCAATGGGTTTGTCCGATCGGAGAAGGTGGAGCCCCTGGTTTGATCAAAGACACACCCGGGGTTCTTCTGTTCACCTCAAAAGTAAAGGCGTCTCAGGTGTGACATCACTGACCAATCAAATAAAGTAAATCCATTAGGCAGAAAGATTTGCCAATGTTGAGCTACATTTTTATTTTGCTTTTGATTACAGTTTTATTTAAAAAGATTGTAGTTTTTATGCAGAAAATACGCTGGGTGGTCAGAAGTTCCCTGCTCCACCTCATTCTGATGCATCCATTCGTAGACAAAGAGCTCAATGTACGTCTTAGTTTTCCTCGTCTGAGCTGGAAACTGGCTTAAAAATGTACAGCTGGATAGCTGCAACATGGCTAAAAATTTTGTTGCGCTGGTAAAGTTAGGTTGGGGTTGTGAGGGGCAGGAGGGCATGTAAGACAGATATGTGACGGGAAGTGGGGGCGGGCTTACTCTTTGCCAACAATCTCACCCACAACTCAGGTTTGAACTTCTAATAACTACTGCCGCTCTGCAGAAACTATGTCCGAGAAAACAACACCGGTCTTTGGACTTTGGCTAAAAACAACATAATCAAAAGTAAAAGACCACTGCGAACGATTTTACAAGAGATCAAAAGATAATCTAGTCTTTAAGGCTCCTTCTGTTCCGTGAATTAATCTTTGGTGGAAATTAATAGGAAAAAGAAGGATTATGATCATCTGTTGTGTGTTGACGCCATTATTTAAGCTCCATAGTTGTTTCTATGTTGGCATCATATACAAACCAGCAATAGTTGAAAAATTCAGAGTAAAGTCTTTGTATCATTGACGTAAAATGGGCCACACTCCCATCAGAGCAAATCTCTCAATTAACCATGAAATATGAGGATGATAAAGGGTCATCTCAATTGTATTTGTCTTCTATATTCAATCCAATGCTATGTTCACAATGGACATGTGATGCACGTTTTTGAACACACAGTTAGTCCATGGTGTTCACACTGAAAGAGCAGGGAGGGCCTTCTTCTTCTTTATCTTTTGTTTACTAGCGCATGTCCACCACCTACAGTTGGAAACGGCTTAGTGTGAAATGTCAAAGTGGTGGAAATCTTGCTCCAGGTTTTTTCTTTCACAGCTCTATTCCGATATATAAAGACTTGGTGTCATAGAATCCTGGCCGGACACAAACCTCAACATTTTTACGCTTCTTCATAATCAGTTTTCAAATGACTGGCACTTCCTAGACTTAAAGTAGACATCATCACTCCGTCACTACCAAAATCAAATCTCTGATTGGTCAAAATTTGACCTGGCTTAGTTCTCAGTGTGTGTTCTGTGGACACGTATTTTGTAGGTAGAGCCTGAAAAAAGTTGCAGAAACTTAGGTAGCTACATCTGAATGCAGGAGTTTTGAAAATGGAAACCCGAAATGCTCATTTACATAGATTTTTTATTAGAATGCGGGTTGCTGGAGGCGGTGTGAACGCATTAAGAGCTGAAAAAAAGTTAATGAATTTAGAGCAGAAGTGTGTTTCTTTCTTTAAAAAGCCTCTGTTTGATCCAATGTGAAACAGTCCAACTTCACCCCTATAATAATAAAGAAAGATCTTTCTCATTAGCTTAGGGCCATTTTTCTCCTGTGGATTTTTTTTCTATTCAAAAACAATTGTCCTGAGGTAAATTACTGCAACTTTCACTTTTATTTTACACTTTGAACCATAACTGTGTTTAAACATAGGCGTGGCCAATCTGTTGACTTGTCACCCTTTAGCTATAAAATGAGATTCCGGTATGTGTGAAAACAACATTTCAACAATCTAACAGCTCACTGTGGTCTATCTGAATATTACTGATGGGTTAAGACACTGATCTTAAAATACCTTTGCCTCAGGCACTTACTTGAATGAATTAGCCGTTTTTAGCTTCAGGTCTAATATTGCAAATGTTTTGAGACACAATAGCACCAGTTATTACATGAGTGTATACATGTCAAACTTTTTTTTCTGTACAGGAAGTTCAAAACTTTAAAGGAAACAATGTGTGACTGGTAGTGTCAAAACCTAATACTATTTAACAAAGAGGATTATGATTATATTGTCACAAAACAACCAAGAATTTCAACCAAGTATCCATGTAAAAGTTCTCTTCTGATAAAAGTCCAGGTTGCGCATCAACATTTTAAAGTTGCATTAAAGGCAAAAAAACATTGAAAAAAGACAGATTATTCAAATTAATTAAAGAAAACTCCTCCAAGTGACTCTCTCCAGCTCTCCTCTGAAGACACCAAGCAGTACTCACATAACACACGGCAAGAGATGTTATCGCCCGGAAAATTCTGGATTTGCCTTGAGGCTCGTTTCCAGCGGGAAATGTCTCTAAGACATCTTCACATGTTTAAAGACCTACTCTGATGAAAACTGTGCTTTGGGGTTTTTATCAAGCTCTTTTGCATTTTTCTGAAGATGAAGGGCATATAGAAAGAAAATTAGCTTAAAATTGTCTTTCTGAATATTTTTTTATTGGAATCATGGCAAATCCTTCAATTTCTCCACAACTAAATCTTGTTTTATTTGAACAAATAATATCTAAGTAGAGAAAACCCAGACGAGCAGGACTCCAACCCTGTAATGTTTTTCTAGGTCTAATTTTGATCACAAAATAGTTGAGTAAATGTAAAAAAAATTAAAAATAACGATAACATCTTCAGTTTTGATCAGATCCATGGAAAGCTTCACGAAAGGAGCTCTGGTTGCATTTGCATGTTGTCTTTGACAAATGAGTACTTTGATGCAGTTTAGAATCAGAACTCTGAAGCCAATGAAAAGTAATGGTTAACTACTGCAGGTTATAATACTTTACTCTTCAAATACTTTGATTTTGTACTTTGTTTTTACAGTATTAGATTTTCTGCAAACCCCAAACTATAAAGTTTAATCAAAGCATTATTAAGTTCTTTATAACGTAGTTCATTGCACTTAAATGAATCATATTCACCTGTAGAAAATGGAAATATTTGTCCTCCTATGACCAGAATGAGGTAAAAATTAAAGCAGCCTCTTCTTTTGAGTAAAAAATGAGGCCGACGTCTTACACGCCATGAGGAGGACCTCCATGTCTCTTTATGGCCCATTCCAACCAAAACACCTTCACTTCCTTATAGCTAATTTCAAATAAAACGAACAAAAAAGGATCAACAGTGGAGCTGTTGCTGAAGTCAAAGTCAGCAGATTCTCATTATAGTTCACACAGGCACTTTAAAGTAAAGATAGCAGATAGATAAATGTGGATGTTAGTTTTGAACGAAAATTTAAAATAAAACATGACATGAACAAGACATTTTTTTTGTGACTGTATATTACTTTAGACATCAATAGATTCTATCATCTGTCACCATAATCAGCACATTATTAATGCCAAACTTCACATTAAAAGCATGATTTTGACATTTATTTGACATTAGAAAGAGATGATAAAGTTTTCATGAAATAACCGACATGTTTTTTTCTGCCCCTGATACATACTGACAACCTGTTCAGGGCGTGCCCCACCTTCGCCCAACATTAACTGGGACAGGCTCCAGCATCCTCAGGACAACCGAATTTTGGACTTATATCAGGATCCGTAGCTAAACAAATGTGTTTTCCTTTCCTATTTTTAGTCAGTCACAATTCAGTTGCTTTTTGACTTGTATAAATTAAATTGGAAATAGCTTTAGACACATTATAGACAAGTTTGAGACACTTCTGACTGGTCTTTGGAGATCTTATTTGTTTATTTTTGCTCAAACCATAAGGAGAAGTGGCTGCTTCTGAAAATGTTTAGACATTTTTAAGATTCCTATTCAAGAATATTTTACTCTAATTTCTGTGACCTACAGCACCCCTTGGCTAACCAGCAATTGTTCACAGTTTCACACCCACAAAAATCTGACAAGTATAAATTTTGTTGTCTAATCTAAAGAACTCAAAGAATTTGTGCTTTAGTCTGTCTTGGTATGCACAGGAAGAGAAGAAGATAAGCTCTTTCCAGTTAGAAATTCTCAGACGCCACCTGAAAAAGTTTGGTTTAAACCAGAAATGTGCTTCACACAGAAGACAGGTTATGCTGTGAATGCTGATATTAAAACACTACTGATTTATCATGCAACGCACACACAGTTAGAGTACACACATTGTGAAGATGACAAGTCCAGATTTTCTTGGGAAATAAATGGAATTGGCTGGGAAACTTCCTCTGGCCTTGACCTGCATGCTTATTGCTGTTAAGCATTGCGTTTCTTGTCCTCTTCTCGCTCCATTCCTCACTCAATGCCTCCATTTGTGTAGTTGCCCATTTTTCATGCCCTGACACAGGACGAGCTCTCATACCCTCACTAAAAAGCCCCCATTGTCAGAGTCTTAGCAAGCCAACAGATGAGCATCACAAGCAGAAAGGAAACGCAGAAAAGGGAAGAGGACTGCAGGAGAATTGGGCTGCTTTCACACTGGGATAGTCCTGAGCCCTCACTGCAACTGTGCAGAGAATGTTGATCATTTTCAAACTTTCACCTAGTTTAGTTTTAATTTTCAGAGGCAAACCAAAGACTGAAGTGTACTAAACCACCTGGAATTCTCTAAGAGTCTGCATACTGCTCAATTGGGGATGATATGGCCTGACCAAGGTGAGGAAAAAAGACAGGAACAAGAGCAGCTAGTTCTGCTAATCCTCTAAGTACATCGCAGTAATAAGAAGGAATGTCCTGATCAGGTTTTTTTGGCCCCGCTCCGATTCAGTCATTTGATTTTGAAAAGTCCAATACTTATGTGACACATAAAAAATAAAATAAACAGATCTATTTTTAATTATATTGACCATAATTCATCATATAACACTTAAAGAGAGCACTTCTGTAGAACAGCTTAAACAATCAAATTTTTAAAAAGTGAAAATCCTCTTTTTCCAGAGACTGCACTTTGTAGAAGGTTCCTTATCAACCATCTCACTTCTGTCTCTCCGTTTACTCCTTAAAAAAAGAAAAAAATACGATGTTTTTTCTTTTAAAATGCAAATGATGTTTCCATCAAAACGAACCCGCATAGAGACACTTGCTGTCAGTTAAACGTTTACTAAACTTATTTTTAAAGGTTTTTGCAAATGCTGCAATCAAAAAAAGGGCACCTGTGTTTTTGATTGCAACATTTTGATTGGAACATTAAAGAAAAAAAAAAAAAAAAAAAAACGGGGAATAAAAGAGCCAAGCAGCAAAAAGAAGCCAAGTACTTCAAAGTATCTCAAATGCAAATGCAGCACTGCTTAAAAGCAGCGTTGTTTGTATACTGAGATGTAAATCTAATTTTATACGTCTGCTCTAGTTTAGTCTAAACGCTACATTAGCATTGCCAAGCACCTAATTACTGGGAGAATCAGGTGCAGAGGCCTCTTCACTGGCAAGAGTGGGGCTGCGTGAACCTAAAAGAAAACCCTTTGTGTTGCTAATTCATTCGATCAACTGGCTTATTGACTGCAGAAAGACCCTCACCAGTCGGCAACCACATGGCAGCCATCTTGTCTGAGAGAATTATCTCTGCTTTTGACCAGAGGCTCCCAGCGGAGGAGAAGGATGAAGGGATTCAAACACCACTCAGGCAGGGTTGCATGTTTTGATACGCCTCATTGAAAGGAAAAAAAAACTGTGGTTGCATTACAGGGGAGCTACAGAACAATGTCTTTGGAAAATGGAGTGAAAAAAAAACAACAGTCGTGATTCCCCTCCTGTAAACTCGATTTTTTCTTCTAAGGTGGCAGACATGTCGCAACCCCCTCCAAGATGCACACACCACCCTGTATTTCAGTAAAAAAAAAGAAAAAAAAGGCAGACATATCACGGAGTCAGTTACCATGGCAACTGCTGCTTCTCAGCATCTCTGGGCTCAGTATCATTTTGGTAGGAGCCCAGTCAAAAGGGTGGAAGAGGATGTGGCTGTTGTGTTGTTTTTGTTTGTCTTATTACCCCAACTTTGTTTATTTGAAATAAATATGACTCCTACGGTTGATGTGTCCAAAACTCTGAAGTTCCCTGTGACCACGAGGGAATGCAGCGCAGCTCCTTTCTAACCTTTGCTCTCACCACCATCACGCCAAAGTCCATTTTCACTTCCTCACCACCAATCATTTCCTGTCGGTGGCATCTTTACTCAGTGTTTATCGCTGACACGAAGCCAGCAGTTCCTTGTTTTTGTCTGTTGTCATAACATGCAGGCCAGGTACGAAGGTAGTGAGAGATTAAACAGATGCTGAAGACAAGTACAAGGACAAGGTGATGGGGGTGAAGCGGTATACAAGGAGGAGAAAGTGTTTTGGAGTGCGGCAGAGGGGGAGGCTCCGGTTGAAGTAAGAGCTTTACTGTGTATATGTGTGTCAGATAGGGGTGAATGGTAGTAAAAAGAGCGCTTCTTCCCCACAGGCAGTGCTACTGCAGCGTTAGTGGGTCAGTGTGCCATCATCTCACTCAACATTATTACAGCTCGCTTTCCCTCTTCATCCCTCCCTCATCACATTGCAGCCGGGCTTTTCATCTTCCACGCTTGCAGACGTACCAAAGCGGGGGTCACATTGAGCTTTTAGAGAGAACACAAGGTAAATTTGAGCACAAAAGACAAACTAGCTAAGATTGTTGTTTCAATCAATATTCAGTCAATTTCAATAAAAAGGCTATATGAATGCACATAAATGCGCATTATGGGTGCAATCTGCCAATAAATCTCACACATTCACGTGTCACTACGCAAGTTTTTACGTCTGTTTTCGGGCACTATAAAACCTGCAGCCGTTGAACGTTTTAAAACTTTGACCGATCAGGGGCCTTCTACAAGTGGATGCATCTGAAGGGAGCAGAGAAGGGTAGTTTTTTGTAAGAAATTAGCTCTTTTGTCAGCCTCTGATTCACAACAATTTGAAAAAACACATATTCAGAAATGCAACGTGAGCCTTTTTATTTTTATGTTCTCAGTCATCATAAAACATGATAAAAACTCTGGTTCACAGCTCCGGAACAAACACGTTTTTCTTCTTTGTGCACATTTTATTTATTGGTCAGGGCTTATCTACTGTCCTCCAAAGAATAGCTGTTAGAAATGCAGGATTTCTGCATGGTGGTTTGGTCTGCTTCTGTGAGCTCTGTGTGCGAAAGCAAAGCAAACCAAAAAAAGGTGTGGAATAATGTCAGTATTCTCCAGTTCTTTGAACTGAGATCATAAGACTATCCCAGAAAGGTTTCGGAGTAAACCAAAACCTCGATTAGACTAAACCATCTGAGAAAAATCCCTAAGTTCCAACAGCTGCTTAAAACAAACTCTGATCAGAACAAGAAAAAATAGAGCAGGAAGAAAAATAACTAGTGTCACTAGTGACCTTGTCTGTGATGCATTAGAAGAAAACCTTTATATAACCAGATGGAACCCCGTCGAGATCAGAATCTCTTTTACAAGAGTGACCTGCGGGCAAGGAGGGTTGAGTGCCTTGCCCAGGGACACACCAACGGTTGGCTGGAGGGAGCGGGGATCAAACTGCCAATCCTTCCATCATTGGCCGACCTGCTCAACCACCTGAGCTACTGCCTCCCCAAAATCTAAATTTAAAATCTAAAATCGAATTCTCTTTAAAATCTAGCTTCACCTTCTCAATTTACAAAGTTCATCAACATCACCACCTCTAACCTCTTGCAATTCAGAATTGTCAAATTTACACTGTGGTGTGTCTTTTTCTGACCCAGAAACACACAGCTTTTGTCATAGACTTTGCTTGGTTTGTTTACACTCTTTGCTCATCAGCAAGTCCATGTCTATCCTTAGATGAACTGCACCAGAGTTCATTTCCAAGTGAACTGAGACACTGTTTACTTGCAAACGACCAGTTCTTGCTTGTATGGCCGACACCAGAGTTCAGGCGAGGTTTTCACATTTGCCAAACAACATGGGGTATGAAAATCATGTTTTTAGTGGTTTAGGGTGTTTTTTGATGGAGGAAATACAGTATATATGAAAATCAGGATTAAAACTACGTTTCTGAGTATTTCTTTATTTAAATCACTGTCATGGTTTAAGCACATGCGGTTTGAAAAATCTTGTGGTTTGTGCAAACTACAATCTGTGGGCCATAAACTTGTTGCTTTGCTCCATTCTGATGCATCCGTTTGCTGGGAACCATATCCATGTGCGTCGTTGTTTTCCTTATTGGAGCTGGAATCTTTCTCAAAACGGTATGACTGGATAGCTCCAATACTGCTGACCATTTTTGTTGCATTGGTAATGTTAGGCTGGATGTGTAAGAGACCCAGAGTCCCAACAGTCCCAACGGCAACTCAAAGGCACATTTTTAAAAACTCCTGCCGATCTGGGGAAACTATGTCCTGGAAACAAACAGATTTTTTCATTTTGGCTAAAAACCGCATATCCATAAATAAAAGACCACAGGGCACATTTTTACAATAGATCAAAAGATGACCGCAGGGGGACTTTAAAATGGTCAGGCTATACCAAAACCAAACTAAACTTTTGTTTTATACACTAACATTCTACAGACAGTACATTATTCAGTTTTTTATTAATTCAGTCTTTTAAATTCGGTTGATTTTTTATTAAAAGTTTCTGTTAAAATTCACTGCATTTTACGGTTGTTGGGAGTTACTAAGAAACACATTC
This sequence comes from Oryzias celebensis, assembly GCA_014656515.1. Lineage (NCBI taxonomy): Eukaryota > Metazoa > Chordata > Actinopteri > Beloniformes > Adrianichthyidae > Oryzias > Oryzias celebensis. Next base: position 36,097,747 of record BNCR01000005.1, read on the forward strand.
ATCTCCACCCTCCATTGATGTGACAGCTGTTATCTTCAGAAAGTAGCGTGTGATAAAAAAAGAACATAAAAATGCTCAGATATACCTGGCAGGGCGGGTGCTGTTTGTTTGTTTTGGCCAAACGCGTACATGACAACAACTGCCTGCGTGCAAATAAATGCAAATGACCTGAACCCCTGCTGCCGTCTGCATGCACACAAGCAGACAAGGACACAGACGAATTCATTAGTTCAGAACTGGCTTGTCTGCTGGCTGCCTCATTCGTGAGATCATCACTCTCCCTAAGCCTGCTTCAGTTTTTTTTTATATGTTGTTTTCTTTTCTCCTCCCCGTCCACAGGCTCCTTGAATCCCACCCTCTCAAACCTTCTCCTGCATCTTCATTGTGATGCAGATTTAGGCTTTGGAGGGGGGATGGGAACTCAGAGCAGGGGGATGGGATGGGAGGGAGGTTTGTGGAGGGGCTGTGGCTGGTGTTAAGTAGGACCTGGCTGCCCTGCTGTGCTCTGCATGCCGTCCGGCATGGACAACAAAGCAGGGGGGGAGGGACGCCCGAGTGAAAGAGAGAGCCTCGAGCCCGAAGACTTGACTCGGAGATCAGACATCACCGTCCAGCTCGTGTTATGACAAAAAAGACGGTGGGCGCACGTCTTGGATTATTGCGCCGCACTGATATATCGTTTTGGGATGAAACTGAGAAAAAGATGTTGAGCTGCATTTCATCCAGTCTAGACATAATGAGCTTAATCCACTGAGGTCATGTTGTTGTTCATTCAACTAATAGCATGTCGAACTAACCGTAAAATGATCACTCACAGTTTGCTGTGTCCACATAATCTGAGGGAAAGCAGTAACACCATTACCGAAATCTCATTAATTTGGCCGCTCAGCAGTGGCGCTTTTGCGAAATGGACCGGTTTGTTTGGCGTCAAATTTGCTGTACAATCAATGTGTGCATTTTGAGGGTGTAGCTGTTATGTCTGCAGCTTAAAGAACACTCAGAGCATCTGTTGGAGTGTAATCCAGTCTGCCCCCCGTACAATGGGAAGGGGTCAAAGCTTCCCCTATAGTCCGTCCTCAACAATGCACCCCCCCACACACGCTTTGGCGAACCCACGCCCACACATGCACGTGCGCTGACACACACCGCGCAGTTACAGAGAGAGCACAGGCAAAACACCAAATACATGTCTTAATGATGAGCTGATCGTAGGTTGGATGAAAAAATGACCAGCCATCTCACTTCTGCTGTCGACTCTTGATTCAGATTTGATTATGCAAATCTGTGCACTCCCAGGCACATGGTTCACAATGAAGATTAGACGTGGTGAACTTGTGTGAGCAGATGTTTCGTAAAACAGTGATAACTATCTGACAATGTGCAAGTGGGAGCAGCACAATGGTACCGATCGTCAGTCTGGAGTTTTGCTTAGCTTGGCCCACATTGGCGTGGATGATGATTTTGTTGTCATTTTGCTCCACTTTGCCATTTATTCCATCTGCCATTGCAGCTGGGTTGTCATGGAGCATCGCTGCAGTGTGACCTATTTATAACCCACCCCCCTTCTATCTCTTGCCCCCAATTCCCTCTCTTGTTCTTCTCCAGTTCATCAAAACACAGTTACATAAAAAACCACTGAATAATTCAGGAGTGATGTGTTACGTCTACGTTATTTAAATTTCAGACTTGAGAGATATTCTTAGCTCAGAATGGCATGAAGTAGCTGTGCTTTTTTCAGACATGAAGAAAGTAGAAGCAGCTTGTTTCCATTCTGTGATACAACGTCCATAAAATGGTTGCTGTCCACACCTGTATATAATCCTATCAAACAAAGACCTTAACCAACAGAGTCATAAAAAAGCAACTCTGATGTGGCTTTAATGGATGCTATAATCAACCTGTCTGACAGCTTCACTTACTAGATATTCATTGATGAAAATTCCTATAAATATCATCTAATGTTGTTACGGTCTTCTAACTTTAATATTTTTATGGCCTGGAGCTGAAAATCTTTTTATTAAAGTTGATTCATATCAGTTTTGCTTGAAAATTAATTATATTTTTTTCTAGTAGAATGTTGAAGTCATGGATCTTCTTTTTTTAACTGTGTTTGGTGCGTTTTCTTTGAATATTTCGGCACTATTACCCAGTTTTTGACTTATCTTTTGTCGATAGTATGATGTGTGCTTTGATTCGTGGTTATGGAAGCTTCAAACAAGCAAAGCAGAAATGATAAAAAAAATCCAAACATGTCTGTGTTCCAAAATGCTAAACTTGTCTAATGATACCAGTTGTCTAATTTCCATGAATTTTAATGTGTGTAGAATTTTAGCAGAAATTGAAGCACAAAGGTGTAAAGAAAACGTAAAATATTTTAACAACTACAACTTAGATTTAGTTTAGTTTAGTCAATTTTTTGTGTTTTTGTCTTGTTTCATGTCTGATGCTGGCATTTGTTAACCCTTTAACACTAACACTGACAGATAAACAACACACACCATATAGTAACGCTTTGGCTGTTTACGCAATTGAATCAGGTGATTCTGGAACGTATAAAAATACAAAAATCGTAGTGTTGCATATCAATGCCAAGCCACTTTCTCCATGACAGAATCAGCTGATTTACTTTGATTGTGTTTCTTTACTGTGTTGCATATCAAAGTTGCTTTTCTCCACTTCAGAATCCGGTAAATTTGCATGAATTTCGGAAACAGTTGAAGAGGAATGATAGTCAAAAGAGTGTCAACACTGGAACTAAAATGTTGCTGTTAAAGGGTTAAAATAACCTTTCATAACTTTTAGGTGGCTTTTTTCTGTTTACATCTTTGCTTCCAGTCCACACAAAATACAAAAAAAAAAAAAAAATAAGGTCACAATTATTGTGATCTAACAAAATGCTTGGATCTGTAGTCATTGTAATCACTTGTGTGGTAAACAAAGCAAACATTAGCTCAACCTTTTGTCATTTCTCAGCCGTGTGTAGCTTTAGTATGGCCTCCTTAAGTCTTCAATAACTTTCAAGTGTTTCCATCCAAACCTTTTTTAACTTGAGTGTAACAAAAAGTTCTGGACCCAGCAATGGATGCATCATCCTCTTGATGTCTTGTATTGTTTAAAGATTTTGTGTATAAAGGAGATCACTGCAGTTTTGTACTAGTGCCATGCTTACAACAAGTCAGCTTCCAGTTGTAATAATGAAGGACCAATCCTAAGTGAAGCCTGTAGTGGAGCCAATGCTACAGTCAAAGATGTTTTACGGAGATGAGCTTTTCGACTTTGCTTTTGTGAGCTAATTCAACAACTAAAATATGAATATATACAGTTTCAAAATAACTAGTTTATCCTTATATAGACCTATGAATGTGGCAGAGCTGCAATGCAAGGTGCTAGCCAGACCACCAAAGAGCAGTAGGGTGGGGAGTAACATTCTCAAGGACACTTTAACACATGACCAGACACAGTGGGATCCAAGCCTGTGACATTCTAATCTAAGGCTGACCGCTCTACCATGGCTTTACAACCGCAGATAATAAATATTTCTATATGTATTTGTTGCAATGTTGAATAAGTGGATGAAAAGTTTCCTGTTGTTTTAAAACTTTCATTTTTAGACAGTTTTATTTGCTAAAACACACAACAGCATTGGTTAGCTCATGCACTATGCTGTATTTGTTTCAGCTCATGTCAGCTTTGCAGCTCAATAGGTCTCAACCCAAAGGATTTGTCTTGGTCTTTATTCTTTCATGATGCACGCGATGCTCCTAAAAAGTCAAACCCCATCCTGCCAACTATGACCTCTAGGGAGCCTTCTCATCACTGGCGAACTTGTCTTCAACCATGCCAGCCCACTTCCCTACCTCTTATCAGCACTTTAATTAATCCTGACCTGCCTGCCTGTGTTCACACTGCAGAGACAGCTACAATTGATCTACGTTACAGCTTTAGCAACCTGCCCAGTTGAGTTTGCGTTAACCTCTGGCCTGGATGTGGTTAGCTCAAAACACTCAGGTTGCAGTCTGACAGTGACTGAAAGTGATTGATTGAGAATTGATTGGTTGGAACAGGGGTACGTGGATGAGATGTGGAGTGAGGAAGGGTACTTTGGACTGTTATTTACGCCTGTGTCTCATTGGAAAATGAGCATAGTCAAGTTGGGGGAAGATTTACGTTTAGCGCCTATACGATTCTCTTGAACATTTGCACCTTGTCAGAGGCTGAGATACAGTCGTGATAGAAAGGAACATTAAAGACAAAATGCAATAGATATATCTCCTGACGACAGCCTCAATATGAAAGACACCTGCTCCACTGCAGCTGTGACAAAAAAAGCTATTCGTCAGCTCCAGCGGGAGGCTGCCTCTCTTGTGTCTTGTTCCCTTGGAGCTTACTAACAAGGTTATCGTGGGTCAGTGATGATCTGCAACTGGAGATCAATAGAAAGCATTTAGAGGACCCCTGCTGTCCATAGTGATCATCTCTGTTGCGGTGAATGGCAGCCATTGGTGCATTTTTGGATGGTGTAGTGCCATATGACCAGGTGCTTCTAGATGACACCCTTGAATGCCTAACGTGTAAGCGGATCAGCCACCATTCAGGTCTGTGCTGGAGATAATCTACTTGAAATCTACAACAATGGTTTAGATAAATAGATGAAAGCCCATCATTTGATGAGATTGTCAGCTCTTTATTGATGTCAGCGTGGGATTTATGCATAAAGATGTGCAACATAAACTTGAGGGATGTGGAGAGGACCAGACTGACACACATCTAGAGCAATTTGATCAATATCACAGTCCGTAACGGCGGGATATATGCTGGAAGGTGTTTTTTTTGTTTTGTTTTTTTTACACAGAGCAAAATGGTTGAAGAGCCATGATGATCAAGTGTCATGAGTTGTACTCTCCAGACTGTGACGGATGTCGCTTTGACTCATTATGAGGAAGGCACTTCTCAATAGGAGTAGGAATTTGCCCAGAAGGCACAAATTCCTAAAACATTCCAAAATGTCCGGTTTCGTTCTCAAGTTTAAAAGGTAACATGAGTATGGGCCTGAGGTCCAAAATACAAAACCAACATAAAAGCAATTTCAGATGATTGCAGAATGTTTGTTAACATGTTAAAATGTTGTTAAAAAAACAGATTTGACTATTTTTTACTTTGGGAGAAGAGGTAAATGATTACCATGTCATGTAATAATGCATTTTAAAAATAGATTTGGCATAAAACATATCAAGTTATCAATAAATAAACATTGCAGTAAAAAGGGGTAAAAAGACTTGTAGCTATTCTGGATACAAAACAAAGCCTGTTTCTGAGTAATAGAAGTATTGTGGGGTGCACTGGACTGTAATGCACACCTTCAGAAAAAAATGTTAACTTACGACAGTCTATTAATTGCGCTCAGGAACTCTAACTTGTTTGTGACAAGCTACACGTTAGCCACGTTCGGAGTGTTAGCCAAGTGAGCACATTACTAAAACAAACATTACTGCGACTACGTTAACTCCCAACCTTGTTAGTAATAAAAAAAAAAAAAGCTACATTTTAGTGGATTTACAGTACCTGTAATTCCCAATTTTAGTGTTAGCATATTTACAATAGCCTCCAACCTTGTTTGCAACTTGTAAAAACCAACCTCTCAAAAATCATTAAACACAGGTAACTCCAGGTTATCAGGCACACTGTCGTTTTTTTTTTTCAATTAAGGCTTTCACGTGCACGTTATAGTGGGGAAAACATGGTAATCTACAATTGATATAGTTAAACAAAACTTTATTGAAAACAATAATGAACAACACATTTTATTAATTTTTCAGCTCTTTTTTCTGTCCCCATTTTAGCATAAAACTTATTTTGAACTGACACAGCTATGGGGTAGTCAATAGAAACCTGAACAAGTGCTTTAATTACCTGCAGTCCTACCTGCAGATCGTGAAAAGAAAAATAGGAATACAAATGCAATAAAAAGGTTCAAAGAGCTTCATTTAAATCATAGTATTAGTCTGTCTGCAGAACCGAGTAGAATTATTTGTGGGAGACTGATGGGTGTATCCTGGGAAAGTAGTCTGGGTTAAGGCAGGTCGCATTTCCTAATGGACTGAGTGACCTCAGCCTTCTCAAGGTTAGCCCAACCGTAATAATTAACAGCAGAGCTGGTTTTATCTCGATCCCTCTGCTATCATTAAAGACCCTCAAATCATCAGTGGGTCTTTGAGCCAACACACACACCTGTGCATCTGCTGCTCGCAAATCCCAGCGCTCAAGCTTGGGCTCAGTTTGATTAATAAGCATGTGAGATGGGCTTGAGTTCCCAAAGTTGCTTTGTCACAAACCGACAGGAGGGCATTTCAGGCCAATGACGGTTTGTGTTTCGTGTAAAAGAAAGGGTGAGCTGTCATTGCATTTAAATACAAACAGGAACTCATCACTCTCTGCCATTCGCCAGTCAAACATTGAATCCCCTAATAAGGGCTGAGACTCATGCAGTAGAGGCTGTTGGGCCTGATGAACGGTGTTCCAAATAGAGAAGAGGCAAACTGTTGATCATTGATATCTGTTAAGTGTCTAGCGTGAAGAATGAGGCTGTCCAACCAAGCAGCTGTTCACCAAGATTTTGGCAGGTGGAGGAAATCGATAGTAAGACACACCTTTCAGAACAGGGTAATGGATGAGATGTAGCACCGCATTGGAAAGATACTTGTCTTCGCTTCGCCTCAGGTCAGTCCTGCAATTACACAGACGGCAGCGTGACAGCGCTGATCAAAGCCAGTCCACGAGTTGTTGAGAGTTCAAAGCTGCAGCACGTTTATTTAATTCTGTTTGCAACCAGACAAAGCTCTACATGCAGGCATCATCCCAGGCAGTTCATGATTTATGGTTCTGACAATGACATCAGTTGGTTTAACTTTTTTCCCCTCCTATTGCCTTTGTCATTTAAGCTGGTGCAGATCTACCCCGCATAAAGTAAGACATCCCTTATCTTCCCTGGCTCCCTGCAGGCACGAATCTCTTTCCATTGCTGCCTCCTTTCACTTTGCAATTCACTGTCATTATATATCATTCACAGCAGTTTTACAAGCCTTGTCCCACCAAGAAAGGAGACTGCATCTCATCTCAAGGAAACAGGTTAGCAAATTAATGTGCTTGTCTTAGATTGAAAGGCGAAGAAAGACTCCTCTTGAGACCTTATTTTACTTCTGGTTCCCTTTGGTTCTTTTCTTTGCCCCTTCCTCCTTTATAAATGTGTTAGTTTTGTATCTGCTTGTCTAAAGGGAGAGTAGAACAGGTATCCGTGTGTTGCTGACAAAAAAATGTAGTCTGTATACATATATATGGCTGATCGTTATATTTATTTAATACATTTGTATTTTTTCCCATTTCAAAGCAAAATTCAGGTTCTATTCACTGGAAATCAAGTCCGTGATCCTAGCGTGTTTTTCTATCTCAAGCAAATGTCAGTTGCACGGAAGCCTAAAATAGAGTCGTGTCCATTAATTAAGCATGCACCTGCTGTGTATCCTTTCCTCGCTTTTTTCTCCAGCATCCCTGAAGAAGTGAGAGGGAGAAAGGACTCACAGTAATAAGTTCACTTGAAGTCACTCTGGCATCTACGTCAGCAGCTTTCACGAATCTTGAAACCTTGTAACGGTCAAAGCGAATGAAAAATTAACACCTGTCATTTCCCTCTCTGTGAGTTTAAAGTAGTTTCTGTTGACCTTCTCCTGCCCTGTTTTTACCCTCCGCCACACTTTTGCTTTTCCCTATTGACCAAGCAGCCTCATGTGATGGGCTGAGATGCAGTTGCCATGACGACGCCATGACGACAGAGTTGGAATTCATTTAGCATCACATGAATGATGGAGTTTCAGCCTAAAACACAGGTGGTTCCAGGTAACTTTTAAAGACCTACTGCGATGAAAATTGTGTTTTTAGTGATTTTGACATAGTTTTGTGGCACTTTTTGATGATGGAGGACATATGTAAAGAAAATTAAGATCACAATTGAATTATTGAGTATTTCTTTATAAAAATTATTGTGAATGAGGATTTAAATAAATTAACACAGTAGTTGTAATTGTGATTGTAAAGTAAAAAAATAGGCCAGGGAGGGCCACAGGCTCCCTGCTCTGCTGCATTCCAGTGCATCCGCTTGTAGGCAACTAGATCCATGTATGTCTTTGTTTTCCTTGTCTGAGCTGGTATCCGTCTCTAAACTGTACGGCTGGACAGCTCCAATATTGCTCACAATTTTTGTTGGCCAAAAACAGCATAATAATAGTTATAAGGCTACTGTGAAAGCTTTTAGGGTGTATTCAGGCTTGAAAAATCATTACGTCCAGACTGAGTCCTCTTAATTTGTTTCAGATCGAGTCCTGAACCTTGTGTTAGGTCTGCATTCAAACTGCTGTCAAAAATACTTTCCTGTTCCGGAACAACTAAAAATCTCTTCACTCATTGGCCAGGAATTACGAGGGCAGGGCAAAGCAACAAGAGATGAAAATTAAGGAAGTCCTGTGCTTCGCAATCCTTGTCGGGATAATTCACTTATTGAGACTTTATATTTTGCTTATCAATTTTGAACGTCAGTTTCAACGTGAGGTACAACACTTTTTACTGCTGCTTTGGTACGGCGGAGGCATTATGCAAGACGGTTACTGGCAAGACGACAGCTATGAAGATAGAATGACAAGTGTGAATGTCATATAGATTTTCAGAAAAACACTGAGAAGCAATGTGTATGATGTTAAAAGTGGTTTTAATGAGCCTGCATTCATCCGACCACATTTCAACCACATTTCAATTAGTTGCTTTGTCTCATCGTTGTGGTGTTATGGCATTGTTTTTAAGGGAATTCTGTTAAATAGCCTTTTGGATGACGTCACAGCAGCATCACTGCAGTGCCGGGCGCATGTCGAGTAATGAGACACAGAAAAGCCTGTCATAAGGGTTTTCAGCTGTGTTAAGGTAAATGTTTAACAGTCAGCAGTTGGAGCCTTTTTCCCCTGAAAACATGACAATTGTTGCTTTACGTTTGTCATGTTGACTCAGACTGAGGAATCTCAGACCGAACGGGAGCTCAGTTCAACTGTAAACAAACCACGACCACCTTGAAAGATGGGTTCGAGAGCGGTTCTTGGTCCTGGACCAGGGTTTACTTGGGTGTATTCAGACTGAAAATTTGTTCCAGATTATCAGGTGAAATGAACTCTGGTTCACTTTGAGCGAACTAAATGTGTCCAGTCTGAATACACCTTTAAAGTAGCTCTAAAGATAACCAAAGCAGACTTTGGAGCTGCTTTGCTTGCTATAGCTTTCAGTCCTATGGGTCACTTCAGAAAACATTGTTCCAAAGGATAGATGTTGCAAGCGCATTTATCCTCTTAAGGACTATTAGGAATTGCTTTCCTTGGTAAAGCCAGTGATTTCCTGTGCTCGCCTCTCATGCCTTCACAGTCACCGCTGTCCTGGAGTATGCAGCAGATAAACAGAGAAGACAAACTGGGCGGGAACTACAATGTGAAATCATGGCTGCCACAGGCAGCAGCTGTTACCAGCTGTTGCACATTAAACAAAGTGCAGCAGGGGGATTTCACTGAGCCTGTTATGGGATAACCCAATAACATAGCAGCGCAGTAGGCTGCTGGGAGCCTTTTTATTTTCTAATGCATTGTGGTGTGATGGAGACCTAACCCAGAGAAACTAACTTTTTTTTTTTTTTTACTTAATACAGTGTTTGAGTCTCTAAAATTTAGGAAAAACTTTTACCTTCATCCTAACAAGAAGATTCAGATTCAGAATTTGAGAAGTTAAGGGCGTTCAGCATCACCTTTGGGACTCATGAGTGGATTTTTATGTTTCTTGAGTGCCAAGAAACATCAAAAACCTTCCATTTGTGTAGGAAGTCTGAGCTTGAGTCCCAGCACAAGCCCGTTTTGGAAAACTTTTGCATACATTAACTCAGCTGCAGAAAAAGAGCGACCAAGGAGGTCAGCAGATGAAAATGTGTGGTCGTTTGTCAGAAATGCCAACGTATTTTAATATCCTGTGGGTCTGCTGTTGGTCTGGTATGTGTTTGATGTGTTTGATGAGTGTGTGTGTTCAAGAGAGGAGGGGGCGTGGGGCCGCAGAGGTAATATGTTGCAGGGCCTTTTGACAGTAATTGTTTGGGATGGAAGTGGCAGCTGTGGGACCACTCTGGGTCAGAAAGGTGGTAGTTTGGTTTGAACCGCTCCTGTGTCAGGGCTCTGCCTGCACTAATGAAGATAAATTTGAATGAGTATTTTTTATCTGAACTTGGTCCTCCGTCAGTATTAAAATATGTTCTTTTTATACTCTATGGGACAATGAGATGATTTGTAATGCCCCGCTGAGAAAGTCATAGAAAAAAAAGGCTTTTAACACATTGATGAAGAAACAAACCTTTGACTTCCAGACTGGAACATGTTTGAAAATGCACCTTCTTTTCCCTTTAAAAAAAGAGAAAGAAAAGAAAAAAACAGGGTTTGTGATGCATAGAGCTTTGCAGAGATTTGTTTAAATGGGTCACATGACTATACTCTGTATTTATCTTTCTTTTAATTGCTGCATACACGGCGAAAACGATTAGTGGGAGGTCGTCTGGGGGTGGAGGTGTCAGCTTTAGTGTTAACTCATTGTAATGTTGTGAGAAGTCCTGTTATGGAACTTTTGATTTGCCAATAAAAATTTTTAGAAATTTTAAATCAGAAATTTGTGAATATTCTGCAACGAATCAGGAACTGTGTTTAGATCATCCTGATGTGATCACTGGGTGGAGTCCAAAACCAACACAAAGGAGAAATTTATCAGTTGTGTTTCTGTCGGCTCTAAACTAATCTAAATTAAGCTGATCGTCACGATAGGTTTAATAAAGCATCAGTTCAGAGAGAAAGTTCACCTCTTACCGCTTGGTTTTCTCCAAAAGATGAAGCAAAAAGGTTGTTTTAAAGAAGCCTGTGCAGCAATGTAAAACATTTGGACTATATGTGACCGAAACCCCCAGCAGCCAGTCAGATTTAAGTGTAGAAACACTGTGTTTGTTTCTTAAGGCTGAATATCAGCATCTTTGTTTTCTTGGAGTAATATTGCAGACATAAAAGTCTTTACAGTTCTGTTTATCTTACGGATGATGTGTTTTGTGCACACAAATTACATTTGTGGGATATCTGAGTTAACACTTTACAAATTAAAACATTTCAGGCAATAAAAATGTTATCTCTGGCCTTTTTTTTTTTGTTAAAAAACTGCATACTGTATACAATTTACCCAGTAAAACATTGTAATTATCATGATCAATCACAATGCGAGAATGTGATTAATCTGATTAACTGTTTTAATCGATTGACAGCACTAATTATTTCCTACATTATTTATGTATTATATGATTGAAAAATAGCTGAAATCTTACCATAGGTGCAACAAAAGTGTTTATAGTGTTTACAATATTTTCCTCACTATAAGGCTTTTTCAAAAACCAACAATCCAGTGCGCACTATATATGGATTCATTTTGCTGCAAAGAAGGTGGGATGTTACTGTGAATACGCTAACGTGGCTAACATGTAGCTTTGTCGGACTGTTTTTTTTTAAAAGTATCATTAACAAGGTTGGGAGTTAGCTTGGTCTCAGTAATGTTGGTTTTAGTAATATCAGGCTATTTTTTATGTGTTGCAAATAAGGTTGAGAGTTACATGTATTGTGCATATGCTAACGCAGCAAAAGCTTCTAAAGTGGCTAACGTGTAGCGTGTTAAGTTCTAGAGTTACTGTGAATGCAGTTGTGATGACTGACTAATGGATTTTTTCTTTCGTCTCCCTTAATGCGCCAAATGCTACATTCACGCTGAACATGTGCGACTTCTTTAAGAACATTTCGCATATAGAGTTCAGACTGCACAATCGCTACCCTAAACTAGTGTCCACCCCCTACAGTTGAAAGAGACTTCTCAAAGTGACATGTCAGAGCCGTGCAAATCTCATGAATCTCGCTCCAGTCTTTTTCTTTCACAGCTGTATTCCGATATATGAAAGACTTGGTGTCATGTAATTCTGGCTAGGCACAAACCTCATTTATTAATTTCTCGTACATGATCTGTTAACTATTGATTTTTGAATGAAAAAGAATGCAATCCATTCGTCAAAACCAAAGTCAAAGTTTAACTGGTTTAACTTTTAACATGCATTCAAAAGCCATGTGTTTTGTTTGTAAAACCCGGAAACAGTTGTAGAAACTTCTGTAGCAATGTATGAATGCCAGAGTTTTGATTGGGAAATCCCAAAACGCACATTTATGCGCATTTACATAGACTCTTCATTGGAAGTGGTCGCTTACGTATGCGTTGCAGAAACAGGTGTGAATGTAGTTTTATATTTCGGATGTGCCTTATATAAATGACATAAGTTTGAAAATAGGTCATTCATTGACGATGCTCCCTGTGGAGCAGAGAATACGGTACTTTAATTATTCAGCTTTGCTCAGGGACAAACTCTGGGATACATTTTCTCTTCTGATGGTTTGAAAGCATCACATTTCTGTGTGTGGACATTAGATTGTTTCTCCCCACTAGTCTCAAAACACGTCGATGCCATCCCCTCAATGCAGTGGCTCTGCTCTGTCTATAAACTTTGTCCTTCAGACTGCATCACCCTCCATTCACCCTGTGCTGCTCACATCAAGGCCATGCCGTCTGGCTTTGTTTGATACTTCTGTCTATCAAATGATTTTTTTGCATGCTTTATATTTTTAGGTCTTTTTGCAGTTCTGTCTGGTCTGATCACTCATTTTTCTGCCTGTCAGCTGTCTGCATTCCCTCCTCTCTCAGCTGGCCTCACAGGGAGGTATAAATACCTTTAACAGACTTTCCTCTGAGCATCTTTTTCTCCTTTTCCTGTTCCTCACATCACTTCCTTAACTTGAGTTTTCTTTCATCTGCCTTCCTTCCTTCCAGGTTCGTTTTAAAATAAAGGGCGGCACAAACTGTAATGATCATGCAAATATTTTCAGTATTGCAGACTAGTAGAGTGGAGGATCAGTGACGAAGGGCAGCAAGTGTGGAACTCATTAGGGGTTAGTGGCGGTTCAGCCACATAGCAATGAACCCATGAGGCATGAGCGAGGAGAGAAGTGGCTCGCATGCCGGTCTGGGGGCGGTGCTCTGTCCACAGCGCTGAAGGGGCTGGGGGGGTGGGACCACATTCTGATGTGGCAATCTGGGTCAGTCAGAGGCTGAGGGAAAACGAGACAGTCCTTCAGCTGGATGACCTCAGAGCTCCGGCGCTATCCTTCTTTTCTCAGGTCGGTCACTGTGCTGGGATTCAGGCAAATCGTGCTCCAGGAAGTACATCCGATCCTCAACCCCCTCCTCTTCCAGAAAGTACATGTGCACAAACACGCATTTTTACCCAGGGGGAGAGGAAACGTAGTTATGACAGCCCTACACTGAGAGGACAAAGGTTAACATTACAAATGGCTAACTCTCACGTTCAGCTGGCCAACTTATCACACCCACACAGACGTCCCAGAATCCCTCTCTGCTTCTGCTGGAAGATCTCCGATCCCATGGGGTGATTTCTCAAACAAAATGGGTTCCTCATTTCTTTGTCTGGCAAGTAATTATGTGGGTAGAAAAAGCCATCATGGAGCGATAGAAAAAGAGGGAAAACTCCTGCCACGTCATGGCTGCTTAGATCTCAACAAAAACTTTTTCCTTGTTCTCCGCCTTGCTGGCTCTCCTCTTTTTTCCTCGCCTCCCTCCCAAACCCTGAACTCCTGCAAGTGACTGTTAGAGAAATCTGGTTTGGGTTGATAATATTAACATTCTCCAGATGTTAGCCATAGATCAGACACTTGTGTCCCAAAGCTGTCTCATCTGGAGGAATGAAGAAGATGCAAAGATACACAGTGTCAGAGCCAGGAGGGAATGCTGTGCCTCAGCACAGATCAGACTGATGGATCTGATGAACTCGGAGTGGACTCAAAGGAAATCTGGACTGCTTTTTACACAGACATTGCTGAGGTACACAGGAATTAAGGCAAATCAGGAACAAGTGACAAAACAGGATCATCAAGCTTAACAGGGAATCAATGGACAGAACTTTTAACAGGAGGCGGACGGGAGCTTGAGTTTCAGAGGAAACACTCAATTCCCACCACTGTGCCCAGCCCATCTGTTTGCTCTTGTCTTTATAGGACTTGGTGCATGCCACATGGCCGTAAGAAGTGCTCTGTCCTCTGGTCTTCAGAAGGAAACATGACCCTGTTAATAAGCCTTAAAACTGCTGCCCACCTCTTAATAGAGCCCCCAAGGCTACACCTTCATCCTCCTTGTTGCCTTTCAGAAGAAAGCCAGAATTTAGATTTACACATTGCAAACATGTTTGAGAAAAGCTGCTGCAGAAACAGATGTGTTGATGGTAAAATGTGAAAGACTCAAACCTGCAGGAGCAAATTCTTATCCTGGTACTTGAGTTTTATTACACACGTGATGTTTAATGTGGAGAAGGAAGTGGTGGGTGGACAGAACAGCATGCAGGTTCCATGAAAGTCTTTAGTCTTTGGGACAGTTGGCAACCTTTTAAAAGTAACTTAAAAAAAAATGGTGTTCACATTTGGTTAGGACCAGACCAGGCTTTGCTTCTTGGTCTGCTTCATTTGGGCGGGTGGAAAAGTGGATGAAAGGACGCTAATCTGGCTCCTTTTAAACACAAGTGCATCACTTCATATATATCACAGTTTCGTGGGTTATTTGCAGTTGACCAAAGAAAACAAGTGAAACAAAGAGACGTGCTTGCTGAGCATTTTGAAAGAAAAAAACAAAACTAAAATAGGAAATTTTAGCTTTTGACAGAGTACAAAACCATTCAAAAAAAGATTAAAAACACCTTTGATTTGGGATTTTGAAATGGTCTATTTCAACCAATCAATCCATCCATCCATTTTCTAAACCCATTTTGTCCCTTTCTGGGTCACAGGGCTGCCGGAGCCTAACATGTGGGACAAGGAGCAATCTATCAAAACAAAAATAATATGAAACTAAACAAACAGAAGCAAAAAACTGCACACTATCACCATTGCAGGAGTCAGTGAAGGTTCTGATTTTGATTAAAATTTATACGAGCATTCCTCCTCCTTTTTTCTCTTCTCTTGATTTTTCTTTCTGATCTTGCAGGTGGAAACTCATTTTGGGTAAAATGGCCTCAGCCCAAACTTTTAAACAACTTCAAACCAAATGAAGGTGTTGCATTCATCCACCTATCCATTTTCTGGACTGCCTCAATCCCATTGGGTTACAGGGTTGCTGGAGCCTATAGCCACTGCTACAACCTTGGTCTTAACTTTATTGTTGAGGAAGAATGAAGTTCTTGTACACTGGTTTGTATTGAACTGATTTAACCTCCTATGCACCACAGTTTTAACACCAGTGTTTGCTTTTTTTTTGACTACCATAACTCTTCAACTGTTGACGGAATTTATGTCTATCCAGTTGGTTCTGTCGCAAAGGAAAACAGCTTTGTGTCACTATGCAACGCTTTGCTTTCGTAAAGGTCAAAGCCAATGCAAAAATCCCCTTTTTCTAGAATTGGTTGATTCTCATTGATCACATAAATGAAGAGTTACAGTACGTCAAAGAGTGTGGGTTATGTAGGTGTCACCGGTAACATCTCTGGTGTTAAAGGTTTAAAGCCAGTTGTCAGGGTTCTCAAAGAATCTCAAAGAAATATAACATGATTTTCTTTAAGGCGGTAAAAACCATGATAACAGCTGTTAAGAACAGTCAGGTAGTTCCTCAGCTGATGATCAAAAGCATCAATGTTAAATTAAATCTTAGCGATGGAGGACAAATGAAGCCACAGAACATTGCTGTTTTAAATTAGACTATTTTACACAGGAGTGAATACAGACTGACTTGTGAGTGACTTCCCAGCATTCTTCCCAGGAAGATTTATTGCTTGACCTAAAAAGTGTCTTCAGTTGTTATATTTTTTGCAGTCTTTTGAACTAAACTAAACTAACTGCAAGGATCTTTGTTTAGGAAGGTTTGATTATTTCACTTCCTGTTTTGTCAAGTTTTGCCCCTTGTGTCCTTTTTCCTGTTTCTGTTATCATCTGAGATCTCTTGGAGTCTCCTCATGATTTTCTTTTCATTTTCCTGCTTTATTTTTATGTCATTTGTCTAGCGTTAAACGTCCATAATTGCACTCTTGATTCTTTTGTTTTTAATTTTGCTTCTTTTAAACAGTATTTTCTTCTAGGTTTTTCATGCCACAGTGAGAAGGGTCATGAACTGTTGGTCATATGTGGTTGTTATCTGATCTCAAGACCGTGTCAGAAGCAGATGATTTCTTGGTAATCTTGTTTTTAAATATTTTTAGCGTAACTTTGTGTCTCAAAGTGAACAAGAAGTCAGTGCAGGTGACCATGAGCCGCAAAAGCAACTACCTTAAAAGTGAACACTTTAAATGCAGAAATGACATGGCTGTTGATTAATTTGTTCTATAATCATGTTTGAGGGCTGTGCTCTGGTGTAGTGGTTACTGGTCTCACTTCACAGCAAAATGGCCCTGGTTCAAATCCCATTTATGTGGAGTTTACATGTAAGAGTTTACTTTGGGCACTCTGGCCTCCTCCCACAATCCCACAGTCCCAAAACATGCTTGGTATTGTTAAATTGCCTCATAGTGGGATTGTTTGACCATGCTACAGACTGGTAACCTGTTCAGGGTGGACCCCTTCTTCACCCAACAGTGGCGGTTGGCTCTGAACCCAAACAGCTGTGCAGATGTGAGTCTGTTTTTCAGTAGCACAAACAATCTGTGACTTATTTCCAACAGTTTTCCATTGAACATGAAATCAGTAATTGGATGTACCTCATCTGAGTATCTCCATTAAAGATAACAGTTGTTTAAAATCCAGATTTGAGAACATTTGATCTGTCATTAGAATTAAACAGTCATCTTACTCCTTTTACTTGAGGTTTTTGTCTCTGTTCTCTTTTCATATAACTTTACACGGCTTGTTGATTTTTCTGCTATCTCTCATTTTTATACTTTAGTTTGTACACATGAGAACTATGCTGTTTAAATGGAGGAATCGACTGTTTGTAAACTTGGACAAACAGAGGCATCTGAGCAAGGGCAGCTCTGGGTTAGTGTTTACACATGTCTGCAAAATGCACACAAACTCACCGTAGAGCAAACACTGACACGTTTCTACACAGCCAATTTTCCTAACAGGCATGTATCTGCCTGATCACATTCCTCTTCATGTTTGTGTCAGAGTAAGTATCATGTTTGTAGCACTTCCTTGTTCAGAATGTAAATCTGAAGCCTTGACGCCGCCGCTGCCGCTCCATCTTTTCCATCTGAGAAAAAGTTTCAAGGAAGCACTCTGATTGGGATTATAACTCACTGGAGTCAGGTCTTCCTTATTTGGTTTGGGATTTCATGTAATTCAGTTTCCTCAAAACAAAGATCTCTTAATCTTACATCTTGTCTTTTTGCTTAAATTTATTGCCATAAGTCCAATATCCTGTTAGGAATTGATCTGATCTCATTTCTACATCGTATTAAATGTCTTAATTTACTATCCGTAATGATTCTCCTCACCCTTAATGACAGTCCAATGAAAATTTGATTTTTTTTCTGTTTTTAACATGTTTTTGTGGCTTTTATTTTGATGATGGATAACATATACAAAAAGAAAATTAAGATTAAAATTGTGCCTTTGAGTATTTAATTATTCAAATTGTTATGAAGCAGGAACAGGCAAAAAATGCCATTGGAAAATACATCGAGGTGTGACAGAGAAGCTCCTAGAGGAAGCCAGTAGCTCCCCGCTCTGCTCTATTCTGATGCATTCACTTAAAGACAAATCGATCCACGCATGTTTTCCTCGTCCTAGCTGGCATCTGGTTCAAAACTGTACAGCTGGAAGGCTGGAGAATTGCTCACCGTTTTTGTTGCACAGCCCCTGCACCCCCAACACTAACATTAGTGATGCAACAAACATGATGAGCCTTATCAAAGCTATCCAGAAGAACAGTTTTGAGTCAGATTTCAGCTCAGACAAGGAAAAACAAAGACGTCCCTGGAGCTACTCATCTGCAAGTGGATGCGTCATAATGGAGCGGAGCAAGAAGCTTGTGACCAGCCCAGCATATTTTCTACATCACAACTATAATCTTTTTCCAACGACATTTTTTTGTCTGCTCCTGATTAACAATGATTTCAGTAACGCAATTTTACGCCTAATTTTCTTTATTAATGTCCTCCATCATTAGAAAAATGTTAGAAGAACATTTTGAAAACACCAGTAACAAACTTTTCATTGATTGACTCTTTAAAGCTTGTTGTTTTTTTTTGGTTTGTTTTTGCGCTGATGTTTTATTTTGGCTGATTTGAACACACTGGGCCCATGTCTGAGCTATGACAGGCAGAACAGAAACAAATGAACAAACAAGACTGAGCCTATTTACAAACCCACAAAAATCGGATAACTGCAAATCATCACATTTTGGCTAATTGACTGTGTTTATGTGATCATCTAAAAAAAAAGTTGGCTTTCAGGAAAATATGTATAAGGATAACATTCAAAATCTCACTGCTCTGACAGTCACAGGAAAATCATTGGTATCGCAGACGCCTTATTGTCTGCAAAAAGAAGACTTTTCTGCTCTTTTTTTATTCTTTTTTAATGGAAGAAAGAAAGAAAATGGAAGAAAGAAGAGAGATCCTTTGCCTTGAGTACAACTGGCTGCTTGCACCCCACATCTTGATAAACACATCCACTGCGTGCTGCTTACACCTGCACAGACGTAAAACTAGTGGATAAATTCAGAGAAGTACTGGCTTATACAAATCAAATTTCTCATCAGTTTACTCCAAGCTCATTTTCTATATTGGATTTGACATTTCCAGCATTCACGGCAGCAAATATCAGAGCTCATAAAAGTTTTACATCCGCACAAACTGATTGGTGCAATAATCAGTTGTATGAAAAGTACAAATTTATTGAGGTGCTATAAAAGCATTTAAACATCATAATAAAACACATACAGATGCAATCTTTTCAAACACGCTATGATGCATCCAAATCTGATTGTTTCAGATGTTTACAGCCTTCAGAGATAAAATTTGACATATTCTTCACCAGCAAAAACCTTCCTCAACTACTTCTATTTTGAAAGAGGAAATGCAAAGAGAAGAAAAAGCTTTGAAGCTGCTTCTAAAGATGTGAAAAACTCATGTCGATGAACTACAATTCAGTTCCATTCTCAAGCCCTCTGGGGATTTTGAATTGATCCCAGTTTCGGTTCATTATGAAAATTTATTGCATTTTCAGGTGAGGAAAACATTTGGCATGGTGCTTAAAATTTAAAACGTAGATTTTTTTCCCCCTCCATGACCTGTTACTAAGTCACCCCCCTGGAATGCCAGCTTTGCCCTCGAGTCATAGAGGAAGTGACTCTTCTCTGCTTTGCAGCAGAGTACAGGAAGGATACTAGACCAGTGTTCGAACAGGAAAGAAAGAACCCCCTTATGTGTTTCTCCCCCTCCATGGATGCATGGAAAAGCAACATGTGTGATGATTGCTCTAATCGAGGGGATGCTGTGGTGACGTCCTCAGTAGTCATGAGTAGATTGGTCGCTGGTGTGGACAGATTCCCCAAAATTGACATTTCCTTATTGTAGGATCAACTTACATTTCTATATAATTTTTTTATTTCAAATGTCCTTTTATGCTTCATTATGTTGGATGTGTGGGGGTCTGGGGGTTAAAAGCCATTATAATGTGTTTTACTAAGGCATGAAAAATGCTTTGTAAAGAAAGTTTGATTTGATTTTGATTCAATAAACTGTTGGAGTAATGCAACGTTAATGCCAGGCATGTGATACACATTCACAAACGTGTTTTTGACCATGATATTCACACTGGACAAGCAGGGAGGGGCTTTTTCTTCTTTTTCTACCGTTTACTAGCATGTCTGCCACCTACAATTGGAAGAGGCTTGGTGCGAAAAGTTCAAGTGAAAATCTCATGAATCTTGCTGAATAACATTTCTTTTCTGATATATAAACAGACTTGGTTTCATATAATTCCAGCACAAATGGCAACTAATAATTTCTCCTCCGTGATTAATTTTCCAATGGTTGGCACTCCCATTAACTAAAAGGGATGCCATTCATGTGTGACTACCAAGTCCAAGTCCCTGACTGGTAAAAGCTGAACTGGTTTAACTTTCAACACAAGGACGTAAAATCAACAAGCACTCAGTACATAAAGCAGAGCCTGAAAACAGTCGTAGAAGCTTGCTTATGTCCCATGAACCCAAGAGTTTTAAACGCAGAATCTCAAAATGCACATTTGCTTGCTTTCACATAAGCTTTCATTGGAAGTGGCCGCTTAAACACGTGTCCGCTATGTGAACCTAGCTTAAGACAGACAAATTTGATGGTTCAGAGCAGGGCTGCTTGCTGCTGACTATTGTAATGATTTCACTTCCTCATTGGCTGAACGTACCTGATTTAGCTAGTCAGGATCAAGCCGTCCAGGGAGAGCTGAAAAACAGGCTGAGTTGAAGCTCATGACGACCAGGGCTGGCCATCCCTGGTTCAGAGCATCGCACTGATAAAGCTGTGTGGAATTTACAGCAGGAGCAGTGCGCTGAGGATGTTAAGTAAGAGTGACTGCAATGAAGCTGACTCACAAATGACTGAGACTTTGTAAAACAGGGCAACTGCTATCGGAGACGTAAGAAAAACAAAGCTTCTGATAAGGCTGGTCACATATGGATCATGAAGGAAACACATCTCGGGTTGGTTTCTAGATGTGGTTTTTTGAGCCAACCCTTCATCTTAACATCTGACCTGCAGCTGGTTTTTCCAAATTCCTCCCAAATCATTAGAGTTTGCCTCAACATCTTATGAACACCCCTTTCTGTAAGTATGTTAATGCCTCTATGACACACTCCTCCTGGAGGCTCCTCGTTGGCAACCTCGTGGAGGCCCCCCACCCCGGAGAGATCAGAGGAGCCGGTTTCATGAAGTGTGGCCCCATCCTGACTGGCTCCCTGAAGGCAGAGCTCCACCAATTATAGTCTCGTAAAACAGAAGACAGGGTAGCGACCTGTCAATATTTAAGACGTTGAGTTAAAGTAGGAGAAATGAATCAATAGATTGAATGTCTTCCACCAAAGAACAATTGCTCCACACAAAGATACTAATCTAATCTGCAGCGTTTCCCACTATCTGCCATTTTAAAGGGATGGTTGGCATTCTTTCATGATGATAATGATGTGACCATCACTTCAGTCATCATCCCACAAAGAAAAACACCCCCTCTGCACTCAGAGATAAACACTTTAGGCATTTTAAAAGAATGTACAGAATTTACAAGTCCTCCCTGTAAGAACTGCAACATTTCACAAGCAAGGTGATGAGCTACAGAGTGAAGTAACCAGCGGAAACTTTCGGAGATGGTTGTAGCTCACAGGTGGCACACTGAAGGGATTTGTGGCTTCAAGTTGAGTTCTTTGGAAGACAAACATGTTCAAACAATCTTAATTTGTGATCTTGAGTGACTCTCTCTATGAATCTCTTCACATTCCGTTCATGCTTGAGTAAAGTGATGACATGTGCCTGTGGGAGCTCTCTGTGCATCACCTACCTCCAGGCTGTTCACCAGCTCAAGAAGACTTTTTGAGCATGGGGTCCATTTTTTTTGTTTTTTTTGGGTCGAAGACCCCCCCCCCCACACACACACAAACACACTTTTAGTTTTAGATGTTTTGAATCAAACCTGTTTTTGAAATTCCCCCTTAGCAAGAGGTGTCTTCCCACATTGCTTAACAGCCCAGCTGTGCGAGTAATTTAGAAGGTCAGTTTTTTTGTTTTTTTTACAGGAAGTTCCACCAACACCGGGAAACCCCGCCAGACTTCATTCAACCAATTCATTCATAAATCTAAACTCACAATCACAAAAAAGCAGATGAAGCTGAGAGAGATAAAACACATTCTGACAGGATTTGTAAGGGTCAGAGGTCACTTAAGCGCTATGTTCAATTACAGAGCTCTGGAAAAAGGAATTGAATCCCCATGCAACTTTAAACGTATTTTCTTCCCTATAAAACTTATCAAATGGGACATAATGTAGAATTTTATGAAAAGCTCTTTTCTCTGTTATACAGTGAATGGTCATTTGAGGTGACCCTGAAGAAATAACCAATGTTACAGCACTCTTGGAGCTTTGATTGTAATAAAAATTAAAGTCACAAGGGCCCTTGTAAAGTTATTGCTCCTCTCCATTTCCTGCTATTAAAAGAAATCATAAAGGACAAAATGTATATTTATAACTCTTATCTTCTGGGAGGAAATTAGTTTTCTATGTTGTCTGAAGCTCCTTAATTCAACAACTTTAAAGAGTGTCACCAACAAATATGTTTTCCAGGAGCCTGATTCTTTCTTGTTTGAGAGACCAGGAACAACACTGAGAAAGGTGGCGGATACAGCAGTCATATATCTGCCTGAACCTGCCCTCAACTTGGCACGTAGGGTTGCATAATGAATAGTCTTGTGTTTGTCGCGGTGTACAGCATGTGTGACTGCATGAGTTACTGCACACAAACATCTGTTTTGTGATGTTAGTTTCTGAGTGTCAGCAAAGTCGAAAGGGAAGTTCATGTCAGTTACAGAAAATAAGACAAAAGTTGGAGGCAGGAAACAAACAGGAGGTTTGTTTGTTGTTATTGTGAAGTGAGACCTTTAGTCATTCTGACTTGGTTATCTGTGGGATGTGCTGCAGCAGCATGTTGCTCATTTGTATGCATGCCAACAGTCTGGTATTTCCGTAAGCGCCAGCTCTAACTTCTTTTTATTTTTATGGGTTTTTTAAAACTTCAGAAAAAGGTTTGTGGGGCTACAAAGTGATGTGGAATGAAGGAAATCAAAAAATTTGTAATGAAAGAGCTAACATAGAAATACAATGAACCTAGGACAGAGGTCACAAGACAGAGAATCTGAAACAATTTACTTCAATGAGCTAAGAGACACTATAAACACTTAAAAAATTGTCCTGTTTACAAATCAAAACCAGGTGAACTTACGTTGATGCTGTATTGATTTTTCAGAAATGGAATCAGAACACATTTGTTTAGCAAGGATCTAATCATGACTGAAACAAAACAAACTAAAACAGCTCAACAAGAGGGGGTTAAATGTATTAACTGTCGGAGCTGAGCTGGTTGTGGCTAAAAATAGCTTTGGATTTTAGACACTAATATAAACAGGGAATAATCCAATTCTTACCCAGTTTGCGTTGACATACAACAATCTGGGGCGGAGCTTTGATGTCACTGTTCTCCATATTGAGCACAGGACGCACATCTCTATTCCACAGTCATTTGTAGCGCCCCAGCACAGTTTGCAATCACATACCAGCACAGTTCATGGAAATGTGTTCTACACAAGCTGCTCAATTGAGCACAATCGACAAAAGTCAGTGCATGGCAAAACCATATTTTGAGGTCAGATTTTTTTAACCATGGTACAATTTTTCTGGTGCGACTGTGCCCTGACATTCACTGTTGCAAACGACTCAATGTGGAAAGTTTCTATTTCTACATCTATGAAGTTGTTAGATGACATATTCATCACCATCAAATTTGCATCAGTGGTTCATGTGCATGGTTTTATAAGTAAATAATGTAAATGCAAATAATGTTACATGAAGGAGAAGCCATGAAAAGCACGACAACCCTCAAAATAACCAAGGAGTTTCTAATGACTTGTTTTTGTAAATGTTTCAAGTTCAATCCTTATCCTCAAACAAGCTAGGAAACAACCAAAGTGCCTATAAAAAGACTTTGTTCGGTGGAGTTTGCTTTATTTGCTAGGACAATTTTTAACAAAAAAGGAAGTTCTTGAATCTGAATGAGACCAGCAGTTGGAAAAGTCCATCATCATGGACATGCAATTTATTTGAACCTGGACGAGTAAATGTGTCATGACTGCGCAGGGGTACGACTTGCATCCACTGCTGACTGTTTTCACATTCCTTGACAAAGATAAAAACTCAGTGATCCAGAACATGGTGGCCAATGCCAATTTATTTCAAGATGAGTGGATAGTGTCAGAATTCCTTTGGTGCTCCCTATCTAGCACTATGCTAGCTTACTAGCGTGTTCACCGTTTGTGGAGCTGTCCGAATCTACAATTTCAAAATCCAGTGTTCTAGAAATGTCTTAGAAGCCTTTGCAAGAAAGCAATGAACATCAATGTTCACAAGATTGTTGAAAATAGACCACAATGCATTGCTTTTGAACGATTTTCCAATTGAAAAAAATATTTTAATTAATATTAAATTAACCATAAAAGTTTTCAGCTTCACACAGGGAATTCATAAATGGTCTCTGTAAAATGCTCACATTTTTAGGTTTTTACTTCTGGAAATTGTTGACGTCCTATCTGACGTTAAAAAGAAAAGTGAGTTTGGTGTCAGAATTGCTTTTAAAATCCAGAGCACTAAATACTATACAATTGTATAGTAGTTAGGAGGGTGTGAATTCTGTCATAGTTAGTGTTTTTTTTAAGCTTTAAAGTTAGCACTAAACAATTAGCTTTACACAAGTAGCTAGCAAACATTACTTAGGTTAGCTACTAAGCTACTCGTAAA
This sequence comes from Oryzias celebensis, assembly GCA_014656515.1. Taxonomy (NCBI): domain Eukaryota; kingdom Metazoa; phylum Chordata; class Actinopteri; order Beloniformes; family Adrianichthyidae; genus Oryzias; species Oryzias celebensis. Next base: position 36,122,430 of record BNCR01000005.1, read on the forward strand.
AAGACAAATTAAACAGCTTTTTTCATTAGAGGCTAGAAGAGGAAAAATGACTGCTGAAACCTTAGGACTTCCTTCAAAATGAATCCTTCCTCTTCTTTTTTGTGATTTGAGAGATAAAAATGCACAAGCATGCGCTCAGCTCCTGTAATGTTTTACAAGTGTTTGCTTACTCACTGGGCTAAACTCTTTCAGCTAACCACAACCACAGGGTTATGCTGTTGATATCAGAGGGTCAAAGGACACATTCTACAGAGGACGGCAGCCGATAACATCAAAAGCAGAATTTCAGAGACAATGTCTACAACCAGACTCGAGACAGCCAGGCCTCTCTTTTGATAAGGGTTCGTTTTCGGAGTAGTTTTGTTACTCCGATCAAAGGCAGTAAAAGTTTCTGTGAAGCATTTTTAGGACTTTGACCTATAATTGACTATGATAAAACTGTAACCTATTACTTTTAGTGTTAAACTGTTAGATAGTATATCCAAAACATGTTCCATGCACCATTCAATGTACTAAAAGGACATTTTTTGTGTGTGAAAAACATTTGTAGGAACAACATAAAGTTATTTTAAATAAAGCTCCTTATGATTTATGATTAACTGGCAAAATAAATGAATGCAATCAAATGAACCACATTTATGTTTTGTAGCAGAAAAAGTAGATACTGGTTACCTAAAATGAAAACAGTTTAGGAAAAAAACAATCAACCACATTTCTTCAATTGTGTTTGCTGAATTCATATTTACCGTACCATACAGACGTGGTGGTCATACCATCTAAACAAGTTCTCACATAATTAAAAACATTTTTTTCTGAAGTTTATCCTTCTCTTTGTCCAAGGAAATTACATATACTTTCAAAATAAAAGATATTTTAAAAATATTGTCTCATCTAAAGGTTTTCTTGTAACTTTTGATATTCAGAAAGAGCTTCATCAACTTTTGGGTAAGAAAAACACGTAAGTGTACACATATCTACAGTGCTCCCTTCAATTTCCAGGGTCATCACCCTCTACTTCCACCACTCCCAACCCCGTGTGACCCCCACCCGCCCGGGATGCTCATCCTGTTTCCTATAGCTTCCTCTTCCCCGCGGACAGGAAAAGGCTGGAGCCCACGGATACAAAACGTGGTGGGAGAGCCAGCAGGAAGTGATTTCACTGCAGCACCTGCAACCAGGAAATAGAACAACCCCATTAGGGGAGGCGGAGGCGCAGTCTGTATGCGCACGCACTCATTCAGCATATATATTCAAACACAAAAAAGCACAGAACCCACAAGCACCCTGTGACTTCCCCTACAGCTGTTGGCATTGAAACCGCAAGACAGGAAACGGAGTGTGAACACATTTCTGTCTGTTTGTGCTCACTCGTTCTCTGACAAGTCAACTGTGAACGAAAGTTGAAGCAGAGGAAACAGTGAAGCAAATGTGCAATGTTTTTCTTATTTTTCATGGGCGGTCTGGACTGAGCAAAACAAAGCTCTTCAGCAGATCTGTAACTCATTTGAGGGAAGGAGGAGACAATCAGAGGAAGCCATTTGGTACTTAGATTGCATTTAAACCTTAAAATTCTGCGTATTACCTAAAAAGTCTTAAATTTCATGAACCATTTTCAAGCAGTCCCAGTTGTTATTGATCAAAGAATTGGTAGAATGAGTGAAGGCAACAGTGAGAAAAGGCAGAGTCCCATTTTGGAGTCCATACAGCTTTAATGTGACAGTGGATTGGACTCCTTTTTCTAGTTTCTAAACATTTAAAAAAGATGTTTTTAGATCTAAATTTTCATTCTTGATAAGAAAATTAAAAAAAAAACTTGTAGTTGTTGCTGACTTGAACATTTAAAAGAGTTTTTGAAAACAGGCGAGGTTTCATTTTAATAAATCTGAGTTTTGGTGTTCTTTGCTTTGGTTTGCAAGTGTTTCTCAACAATAAACTTAAAAGCAGCGTTGAAGGGGTTTGAGATTCAGCTTTTGCTTAACCTCTGACAGACAGAGCTGGAAACACAGTAGAGGGAAACAATGGAAATAGTATACTAAGGAGTGGCTAAAGATTAATGGGATTGGACATTAACTGGTTTAGTTGCTGTAAAAAGCAATAAAACCTTTTGCTTTATCTTTTGCTCTTGAAGAGCGCACTTTTAGCATTCATATAAACTAACACAAATTCATACAAAAAGGATGTTTTAGCAGGGGGACATTTTCTAGGATGAATAAACTGGCTATAGACTGGACAAAAAAAGACCAAAAATACAATAAAATGTGGAAGTCGTGCTTTTTTAAAGGTTTATCCTTAACACGAAATCAAACATTTTGCACTCCAGTTTTAAGTTAAGATGGATTTTATAAATTCTTTTGTTGAACTTTAAGTTTTCAAACCAAGATACCTGGTTTGGAAGTTCTGGAAGTTCCAGGTCAACATCGGTGCCTTTTGTTTCTACCTTTACAGTATGCAATGCTCTTCCAAATTATGTTTCTGTGCATTTGCTGTGTTTTTCTTTGTTGGTTCTCCTTTTATCTGGTTTCTTTAACATTTTCCTCACTGCATAAGTGGATACACCTTCTATGATTGCATCCTCTATGTTGTGACAGGTAAAAATCGGATGGGGATGTTAGAAATGTTGGAGTTGAGCAAAATAAAACAAAAAGAGTAAGGAGGAAGACACTAAACCAACTTATTTCCTCTACTGTCACGGCGATTGCAAAAATCCCAGGAAAATAAAGTGAAGGAGCTTTGTCACGTTTGTAGCTGTGGAGGATGACTCTTGGAGCAGCTTTACAGATAGCTTTACAGACAGTACAATATTTGTCTTCATTGCACAACCTAATCTTCTCTACATCTCTTGTGCCTGCTCAGACACAGAACTGCACAGATTTAGTGTTGATGTATTTGGCTGCGAGAAAGAAGGGGGCAATCTCTAGTCAAAGACCACTGTCTAAGATGATACAGAAAAAAAATCCGAATTAAGCTTCCCTCTGTATGTGGAGCTATCCAGTTTTAAAGATGAATTTGATCACATCCAAATGGTTTATTGAATCCATTTAAATAAATAAAAAGCACAGAGAAGGATGATGGAAATGTATGGGGCTTCTTTAAAGACTGAGATGAAAGTGACGTTTTTGGTGTTTCTACCATGTTTTTGTAAAATTTAAATGATGTTGGATGACATTTATAAAGACAATTGAGCTTAAAATTGCATTTCTTAGTATTTCTTTTTTCTTTTTTTTCCCTTTTTTTTAAACTTGTCCTGCCCAACAGCTGAGCAAACAGATATGAGCTGAGAGCCTCTTGTGTTAGACAGATTTTAATCTTACAATCGGGGGGTATAATTCATAGCGCACACAAAATGTATGTTGGTATAAGCCCCTTTTGTAATTTAAACGAAACTTTATTAATATATATATATTTTTTGTGTTGTTTTTGTTGGACCGGACGGAAAAGGAAAGGGGGAAAAGGAGAGTCGGGGGGGATTATAGAAGTATTATAGAAGTTTGAGAAGGACTACTGGAAAGGGAAGGTAGAGTTGTTAATCTACAGGCAACAAAATGCTGGATCTTATACCCATTGCAAATGTTGGTCTAAAATGGGCAGGGCCTGTCCACACACTCAGCTGTTACATACCCGCCGGCTCCAAGAATGTTCACAAACTTGTCCACATCCAGTTCACACGCACACTTGTGCATGCCAACCAACACATGTAAAGCATTACGTTCTGTCACGCACACTATTTGAAGGTGCAAGTATTTCCTTTTTCAAATCGTTGTCAATCGAGAGAAGACGCAAAATGCCATTTGTAAAAGTTCTCTGTTGTGTTGTGGAAAACTTCGACAGGCGAGCCAAAGTCACCCTGCTCTGCTTCATTCTGATGCATCCACTCGCAGATAGATCCATGTACGTCTTTGTTTTCCTCGTCCAAGCTGGCATCTGGCTTGAAACTGTACGGCTGGATTGCTCCAATATTGCTCACCATTTTTGTTGTACCGGTAATGTTAGCTTGGGGTCGAAAAGGGGATCATGGGAAATAAGTGGAGGCTTACTTTCGCGCCAACACTCCTGCCTACAACTCAGGGTAGTTTAAGACTATGAACTACGAATGAACTGCGTTCTAGAAAACATCATAGATTTGGGCTGAAAATGGCATAATCATAATTAAAAGACCACTGGGGACGCTTTCACAATTGATCAAAAGATGATTAGAGTGGGTCTTCAAAGTGTTAAGTTTGATTACTGCTCAATTGGTTTGTTGAGGTGCCCTCCTGGCAAAAATGCCAGGTGGACACCTCCCTGCTGAGGCATCAGAACAGAGCCCACAGCAGACCTTTGACACACTAGAGGATGGAATTTATGTCATATTTGAAAAAGGCTTTTTTTTTAAAGGAGAGCTGGAGAAAGTCACAGAAAGGGAGATACGTGCAAAGACTGCTGCCTCTTCCACACAAACCTCAATGAGCAGCAGACACAATGGATACTTTGGGAATCCTGCATTGACATCTCTATCAAGTTGCATTATATTTCAATGTGTGTTGTGTTGACAGCAACTAGCATTACATGAGCATTACCACCTCCTACTATGCTGGAGTTCCATCATCACCCATTTTCTATGAGGAAAAAAAACACTTTCCGCTAAATGAAACCATTTTTCACATAAAAACAACTTGAAGCACAGAACAGTTTCATTTGGTAGCATTCCGAATACCAGGTTGGTCATGTTCTGCCTTTCAAAGCAGTCACAGCTGATTGTAATCACCACAGCTGCTCCTGTTTGTTAATTACCTGACTCAGTCCGGTCTCAGTTGGCGTCCGTCAGATCCTTCAGGTTGAAGTTACTCGTCATGTGTTGGAGTTCTTTCCAACAACCACAAATCCTGACATGACCGTTTTATTTAAATAATTCCAATTGATACACTAATATGTAACAGGGAATTAGGCCTGAACTCAAGCTACTGAATACCAACTTTGGCTGGTGGTTGGAAACTGAAGTATTCATGTAAGAGTTTTTTAAAAATCTGTCGACATTGTGATTGCTTTTATTCCACTCTTTATTATTTCCATGTCCACATCACTCCACGTATGCTTCTTTTTGTTTTCTGTCAGTAAAATTCCATGTTTTTATAGCCAATCAGAGCCTGGCCAATCATATCCAAGGTCATTTGTTGCTCTGCCATGACAGCTCGTCAGTCTTAAGCTGTGTTCACATCGAACCCCTCTCTTTCGCTGCGAGGCGAATTCTGTGCTTGTGGCGAGGCCAAAAAAGATAAAGAACAAAAAATGAAAGAGGTAAAATAAAATAACTACTCAGTTTAAAACAGCTTTTGAAATTCTTTTGATGCTCTGCAGATGAGATGTAGACAACGGTCACATCATGCTTTTACAACTGAAGTGCAGAAAATTAATATAAAGAACTGTTCCCATTTAATAACACAAACTGATTCAGTGAACTTTGGCTTTTTAAGAGCATGAGATGGAACCTGTACTTTGGAAATTGCTTAACGCAAACGCAACAAGACTTTAGCAGGGAGATGCCAAAGATCGTCATGCCTGAATTCATGCCTGAACTCTTCTTTTTTTTTTTTTGTTACTGAACTTTTTTCAGTGATTGCTCTTGTTTTATTTATCGTATGCATTTCCACTGAAAGCTCAGCATCTCGATTTTGCCACTAAGGTTGGGAGAGTTCACACTCCAACAATGGACTCTTTACACTGCTGAGCTCGAGGAGAGGCCTCTGCAGTCACATGGGTAAAACTAAATGCCAGTTTTTTTTTCCCAGAGGCGAGATGAATCTTTTACACTTTCACAAACTTTCATCCTCAAGGAACACTAATAAAACTTGTTGACCCCTTTCTTAAAGTGCATTAAGTTGTTATGTTTTTGGTCCACATGTATGCTGACTGGGAAATCTGAGGAGTTAGTACTGGTATTTATGTATGTGCATTTCCAATATATATATATATACAAATGCTAAAAGATTGAACGTCAAGTAATTCTGCTGAGTCTGTAAAAAAGCTGCTTCTGTGAAGCATCTGTGACTGTGTGCTGAACAGACCCACCTCTTCTGGTTCTCTGCGAGGCAACGAGTGGGAGTGGGGTAGCGGGAGCTGCACACTAAGCTAAAATTCGACTGAATTTGTAACAGTGCCGCGGCGCACTTGAGCCATGCTGAGAAATCCAGAGAGTGAGAAGTGGGGCTGGAGGACAGAACAGCCTACTGACATACATTCTCCAGATGGAAAAATGGAGATTTATCCTTTTCACTCCTTCCTTCTCCCCCCACCCCAACTCTTTAATCACATTTACTACAGCCAGCTCATTCCTAAAAGTGAGTGAAGCATTTAGTGCGCTGTGCTGAGAAAGCTTCATTCCTTCTGTCTTTTTAATTCTGCGTGTGTACACTCGAACCCCCCCACAATATCTAATCGAAACTAGACCTTTTCTTTTTGCTCCTTTCATCCGATTCCGCTGCTTATTTTTCTGATAAATCACATCTAATCCCTCCCATGTATTATCAATCTAAAATTGTCTTCATGCAGTCTGAAAAAAGCAACAGAAATGCAGCATTTTTGAAAATCCTCTTTGCGGTTTTCCGCTCATTTGTAGAGATAACACCCTTGTGATTCCAAAACCAGAAACACAGAACTATTTTTTCCACGAAGCCTCTCGTAGATCTCCTTGTGTAAAATCCAAACAGCCAACTGTCGTTTTAACCATCAGGGTAAAGGCAAATGAACCCCTAGAAGGTGTATGACCACTCTTCCACAGCGCTATTTTGATGTGATGTTGCACAAAGGATTAAATCCAAACCCAAGAATGACGAAGTGTCAAGACTGTAGGCGGACTGCTAATCTGACACCTTTGCTGGGTCTGTGCTTTGCAGCAACACAAGTATGTGTGAAGTGGAGTTTAACTTCTCCTGGCTGTTAAAACTTAATGCCCACTCCCTTTTTGCACCATTAGCCAAAATAAACAGCTCGGTTGTATTACATTTAGAAGGCAATTCATTTTAATCTAAAGTAATGTAATAAAATAATGCATCTGGGGAAAATAATCCAGGTTTATGAGGCAAAAAAAAAAAAAAAAAGAAATGACCTTTGTGCAATAGACTGGCAAGAAAACGGTTTGCATTTTGTCTGTTTGGAGTCATCTAACCCATAGATAAGAACTGCTGAGACATCATAATGTTTTAGTTTTTTCAGAGTCTGAAATTCCAAAAGGAATAAACTCACAAATAATTTGAAACTCCAGAGAATAATAAAGGTTTTACATTAGAAATATTGAAAACTGATGAACATAAACTCATGTTTAAATGTGCAGTTGATTGGAATACAACAAAGGTTGGAAATATTAAAATCCACTCTGATGATGATGATTTTATAGCATGTTCTTGTGGCATTTTTCTGATGAGGAAGGACATATATATAAAGGAAATTTGGATAACAATTTCATTTCTGCGTATTTATTTTCTTTAAATCATTGTGAATCAGGAGCAGATGAATTGTGACGTAGAAAATACACTGGGCGGGCCACAAGCTCCCTGCTCAGAACTCCCAACAACAGGCAGGGAAAGAGGGGCGGGCGTGCTCCGTGCAAAAAGGCCTGCTCACATCTCAGAGGTAAATTTCTAATAAAAATCCTGCCGCTCTGCAAAAATGATACAGGTTTTTTGATTTCGGCTAAAAATAGCCTTCTCATATTAAAAGGCCACTGGGAACGCTTTTAAAATAGTTTAAAACATCATCAGAGTGGGACTTTAGGTAAGCTATGCACTATTTTGCCACAACAGTTAGCCTTTTAGAGCTTTTTAGAAGGTTTTTTCAAGGAACGCTGCAAAACAGAACCGTGGGAAGACACTGAGCTCATTTCAAAATGGCAGGTGTTTGCTTTCACACAACACTGTCAAAAGTGAACCAAAAACAGACAAAATTATGTGGAAATGTCCTAAGTTGCTGCTTATAGTTTGAACAAAAAGTTTAAAAAAATATTAAGAAGAAAACACAACTAATTCTGCTATTTATCTGACCTTTAACCCTTTAACACCTAAAGCCGCATTTCTCAGTGACACAATCAACTGGTATACATTAATAATGAACAGTGCTGCATTTCAGTGCAAGGCTGCTTTTCGCTGGAATTATCTAAATTGCGTAAATAGTTCAAGATTTTCCGAAAATAATGTCAACATTTGCGCTAAAACTCCAGTGTTACAGATAATTCTGTTACTTCTTCACCGCATTTGAAAAAGAAGAGATCTTAGGAATACAAGATAAGATTTAATTGGGATGCAGAAAGATGTGCAGAAACAAATAAGTGAATAAATCTCTGGCAATCAGGCTGTGAGTTAATCTTGGGATAAGCTATTGAGATATTGATGAATAAACTCCTGAGCCTCATTGGTGGTGGTGGTTAAGGTCCAGACCGTGTCGTGCCGTCCAGGGTGCTGGAGAGCCAAAGGATTAAGGAGTGCCAGCGAAAACCATCTGAAATTTGCAGATTTTAACATGAATTTAACCTCTTTGATGCCTGAATTTATTTACAGCTATGACAAAAAATTACTGATGTTTTTGCTTTCAAGTAGATGCTAAATTAATTTTGGAACTGAAGTGGTTTGATGAATGTTTGCATCAATAGACAACACGGGTTAAAAAAAAACTGGCAGAGCAGAAGAGTTGGGTAGTTTTTGGTTCAGGATGAAGGTGCGATGATGAGTGGCGGGTGGAGGGAAGCAACAACAGTCCAAAGTTCATTGAAATTTTGCACCATAGCTTCACTTGATGAGTTTTTTTTTTTTTTTTTTTTTTTTTTTTTCGCATTTTCTTGATTTTGAGCTACTTCATATTCATTTTCTGTGTTTTTGTTCCTACTTGAAATGCAGTTCAGTCACTCACTTTCTTTGTTTAACTTCAACAGTTTGGAGAAGTCTTTGAAGTGAATTAAACCAAAGCAGGGCCGAATCAAGTACACAGGGACCGCACTCTGACGAGGATTAGAGTCACTTTAGGGTCAACCACAGAATTCTGATGAGTTTTACACTCGCTAAACTTCTAATTGGACTAAACGTCCGCGTGTGAAGGCAGGTAAAGTTATCAGCAGGTTGTTAACATATGGAGAAATGAAATTATACTTCCTCCTTTCCTTAAAGAAGGATGGGGGGCAACTCCAGGGCTCAAGGACCTGCATGTTTTCCAGATATCCATACCATGCTAGAGGCCTCATTACCTGGATCAGGTGTGTTGAACTAGTCAATTGGGACATGGCAGAGCAGGGTATGTTGGAAACTACGAAGTGCCCACCCCTTTTGTCAAAGTATGGGGTGTGAGACGTTTTCCAACTGTTTCTTGAAGTTGCATAATGGAATCTGGACGTAAAATCTTCTTTCTTTAAAACGTTTCACCTCTCTTCCAAGTACTTTCATTTGATTTCCAATTTTCATGATTTCTTAGATGCTTTATGGCTGTAAATCTACATAATGCACACTTTTTTGTGAATATTTTCACACTTTTCTCTCTTTTTTTCCAGTCAAAGTTCATACTGTTGTAGAAAACTGAGTCCAGTATTAAAAGAATGAAAACAAAAATCTTTTACGATCAGAGATTTATGTAATTTTTTCAGCTGAACGCATTCTGTTCAATAGACGCAGCCCAAAGATTGATTGAAAATGATTTACAGCAAACCAGGAAGCAGAATAACACCCTGAAAAAACAACAACCAAATTACATTGAACAAAGCCATGTTATAGCGAGGGATCACTGTAGAGAAATGAGGGATGTTTTAACTTGTACTTAAAAATTATTTCTTCATTTAATTACTGTGATCAGTTTTGTTTGTCAGTTAGTTAGAGTTACAAACTCCCTAACAAATCCTATTAGCCTCCATTTGAAAAAAGTCATCACATTTGTGAATGCATTGAACTTCAGATCAAAGATCAAGCTAATTTAGTTTCTATTTGCCCTAAGTGACGAAGATGAGTTTTGCACTGTAGCTTGAGGACATATTTCATGCAACATATAAAAAAGCAACTGGTTTTGGGATCAAAGATGACTTCTTTGGTACAAATAAATACAGAAGAGGCAGAGAATCTGATAGCTTGACACAATAAATGTGAAAAGTTCAAAAAGGAGTTCTCAAAAGCAGACTCAAACCATTTTTTTCTTTTCTTGCAAAGTGAGAGAAGGGCAGGAAAATATATTGGAGTGTTTTTCCTGCCTGTCACAGAGGATTGCTGTGGTCCAACAGAAATAGAAGAAAAGGACAGGAGGCCTCAGAACTTTCTGAAACTTCTTTGAACAGGATCAAAGTCAAAGAAGTGAATGTTCAGGGAAAAAAACAGGAGAGGCCATAAAGATGTCCTGCTGCGGTTTCTACTCTTTTCTTTATGGTCGTTCAAGTGTAACTTTATGTTGTTTATCTGCCGCACTCTTATTGATTTCTATTGCAACTTTACACTGAGCACAGTCAGAAAGGTGATATTGGGATTTTTGACTTGTTAGGATAGTAACTGACCTTCCTCCCCCCCCGGCCACTCCCTTTTTCCCCTGCTCTCGCTTCCCAGTTGTATATTTTCCTACCTTTTTCTCTTTGCCAGCTGTCAGCGTTGGCAGAGGGCCATGCAGACGTTGGCCGCTCGGCTGGTGACAAACGCAACCGCCGGGCAGAGGAGGGAGAAGACGATGGAGAGTTTAAAGAGATAGATCGAAAGACAATCGGGGAACAAAAATGCAGGGAGTCAGAGAGGAGGGGGGGGGGGGGGGGGCAAAGAGAGTGACAAAAGAGAAATGGTAAAATAATATCAAGTGAGTGAAACAAGACTGAGTTGGGCCAACAATCACAGATGGGGAACGGAGAGGCGGGGCCGCAGCAAATCGAAAAACAAGACAGAGGAGGACATTTTTCATCTGTCTAACATCCTGCAGCTCAGTGCTGCACCTTTAAGACCCACTTCAATGAAAATTGTGCTTTTGGTGCTTTTAACATGTTCTTGTAGCGTGTTTCTGATGATAACTGATGCACTTGAAGAAAATTAAGCATAAAATTGCATTTCTGAGTTTTTTTTTAAAATTATTATTATGGTATCTGGCTCAAAACTGTACGGCTGAATAGCTCCAATATTGCTCACCATTTTTGTTGCGCTGGTAATGTTAGGTTGTGAGTGTGAGGGGCTGTAAGCTAGCAAGAGAGAGTGTGAACAGATGGATGCCGGGATGTGGGGGTGGGCTTACGGCAGGTCAGATTTCCGCTGCTCTGTCTGCGGTGTGTCTCCCTTAAGTTGCATGAGGAGTCCGTCTCAAAGTTTACATTGTCTCCGTTGCATCTCCGTTCTGTCCCCTCTACCCCTGGCTTCTGGGGTGGGGGTGGGGGGTTGTCCTGCCACCCCTTTGTCATCAGCATGTTTTATTTAATCCATGGTGCCATGTTTTTGTTTTTCCAAAACTAAACTTTTAAGTTTAGTTTAGTTATCTGCCGAATTACTGCGTGTTATCGCGTGGGCATGTCGCCTTAAATATAAAATCAAAGTTTTATTTTGAAAGTACAACAGAAGTTTTTATTTTGAAACCCTATTTCTCATTTTTCCATCTTTTTGCTGCGATCATTTTGCCATTGCTCTGCGCCACCAGTACCGTCTACAACTCAGAGGCGAATTAATTAGCTGCCACCGCTCAGCAGAAACTATCTTCTAGAAAACAACACAGGTTTTTTAAATTTTTGGCTAAAAATGGTATAATCATGGTTAAAAGACCACTGGGAATGATTTTACAATAAATCAAAAGATGATCAAAATATGATTCTAACGTGCAACTACCCGTTGTTCTTGTGAGGTTGCATCCCTGTATTTAGTAGCAGTTTAGCAGTAGCAGTTTTTAAATTCCACTGAGGTTGTTCCTAAACTTATATTTTGAATGTGTCTAACGGCGACGGTTTTGAAAAATGACATTTCAAGCATCAGAGCTCTGAAAAGCTTTCCTCAAGTTGGGTTTCTTTTTTTAAACACTATGCACCAGATTTTCATTTAATGGGTAGTTTTACACGCAAAATCTGAATTAATCAAAGCTGATAACCTTTTCAGACATCCTATCCGCTTATCTTTATCTTATCTGCTTTATTCTTATCTGAGTTTCAAACCCCCCACCTCCCACTCCACCTATGCTGGTTTGCCCTTTACATCATTGTCCTTCTAGGTTTCTTTGTCCCCCCACCCCCATCTGGTGCATGTGGACACGGCCACTCGGTGCAAATTCACTTCCTTGGACACCATCTGCTGTGAGACTTTCTACAGTAAACTGAGCCCGGCTGTGCGTCTCAGGGAGGGGGCCGTCACCTGTTCAGCTCTCTGCCTTCTGCCCACCAGAATCATTTTTCAAAGAAGGCTTCACACATCGACGGGGAGTGTGACCAAAAGGGTGCTTGTCAAGCATTAGCACTCCACTTATCTGATTTTTCAGCCCCTAATGACTACCTTATGCTTTCAGATGGGCTGATAAGATCATTCATTAGTTTTGCATCCATTCAGTTTCATGTTCAACCTGCACGGCCGTGAAGTGAAAAATGAAAACTGCAGCTGCTTTTAGAGAGGCCTTCCATTAATCTTGTGGCAGCCGTGTGTCTTGAGGGGCTGGAAATCTGACAAGGTTACACTTTGTAACACAATATCACTTTGAGAGAGTCTAAGACTTCTATAAGGCTTTGATACATTCTTTTTTTTTCTTTTACTTGACAGAAAATCAAGAGTTGTAGTTGACTAGTTCTAGTTATTCTCCATCTTTGATTCCCCAAACAATGCGTGGCTCACAAACATGAAAACAAAAGTTGCCACAGTAACACAGACTCTTTGCCTTTGTGTCAGAGGGTGCCGTTATCCGGGCCAACTAAAACTTGGTGAGAGCCACGTTTAAAAACAACAGAGCCAGTGTAGTGTCTAGACCGCCTAATCCAGGAAAGATTAATAAAAATCTGACCTTCAGCGTTAACACGAGGTAGGAACAGGAGTGGAAAAACATCAGCTCCATGCTCCCCTTTTTGTCTTTCTACCTTGGTATCATTAGAAAGCGTTTAGATCACCTGCTCCTGGAAAAAAAGCATTATTTAAGGCAAATGTTTGTGTAGGTATCCAATACTACCACACTATTTAAAAAAAAACTTTTTAAACTGAAATTAATATATTTCAGTAAGAATAAAAATATGTAGAAGTTAGAAAAATAATTTCATAACTTTTTGTGATCCAAAATCTGAAAAAAAGTTTTTTATGTTGTAAAAGACAATAAAGATGATTAATAAGAATATAATGAGAAAAATAAAGGCACACTCTAACGTAAATTGTGTTTTTAACCTGTTTTTGTGGCATTTTTTTCTGATGGAAGACATATAAAGAAAATTAAGATTAAAGCTACATTTCTAAGTGCTTCTTTATTCAAATTGTTGTGATTCACGATCAGATGAAATAATGCTGCATTCTGATGCATCCACCTGTAGACGAGTAGATCCATGTCTGCCTTTGTTTTCCTCCTCTGAGCTGCAATCTGGATCAAAACTGTGCAGCTGGACAGCTCCAATATTGCTTGCCATTTTTATTGTACCAGTAATGATAGGTTGGGGTTGTGAGGGGCTGTTAGTTAGCAGGAAAGAGTGTAAACAATGGGATGATGGGAAGTCAGTGCAGGATTACTCACCACCAACAGTCCCGCCAACAACTCAGCTGTGAATTTATCATGAACTACTGTTACTCTTTAGAAACTTTGTCCTAGAAAACAACACACATTTTTAAATAAATTGTATCTAAAAATAACATCATCATAATTAAAAGACCACTGGGAACGCTTTTGACATAAATATAAAGGTGATTGGAGTTAAATTTTAAACATTTTTATTTTCACTTTTGTATTTTAGTGTGCTAGCTTTTTAACTTAGTGTCATTGTGATTTCAGCTGTTTTTTTTTTTTTAAACATGAGCTTTTTAAAATATTGCATCACAGCAATTACTTTTCAGACCAATGAGAGGTTGGGTGGTGCGTTAGATCAAAGGGGCAACATTTTTTATAATGCTACGTTCACATCAGGCATGTGACGCATGTTCAAGAACGCTCATTTAGCATATGGTGTTCACACTGGATTGTTGCTATCCAAAACGAGCGCATATACAGCTGGAAGAGCTTAGTGTACGATGTCAAAGCGGTGCAAATCTTGCAACTCTTGCTCCGGGTTTTTTCTTTCACAGCTCTATTCCGATAAATGACTTTTGAATGCAGAAGCCTGAAACATGCGTATGGGCGCATTTACACAGACTAAATCTGAATTGCTTCCCTGCCCCTATGGCTTCTCCCTAACCCTTCATTAATCCTTCCAAGCAGAGCGATATAGAAAACGAGTGTTTTCAAATTCTGACGTTATTATTGCTCAATGGTGTCTTCAATAATGGCCGGTTATCTATGTTAGCGGTAGCTGCCAGCGCTCAGACAATACACATCGGTTTGATAATTTAAAAAAGCTAATCAAAAACAAAAAATCAATACTTGCATTTAAATATAATCTTGTGTGCCTCAGAGCACATCCACATAAAGACGTGTTTCTCTTCCGGTCCACAAGCGCGACACGGATCACCCTCACAGCAGAGGGACCAGCCCTTAGTCTCTACGGCTCCTCCTCAAAAAAACACTTAGACACTATATGCCTTCAAATGCCCCTACAATTGGAGGGGTAGGGAAGCAATTCGAATTCGGCTACAGACTTTTTAATGGAAGCAGTCACTTGAAACCCGCTTGAGTGACTGTGGCTTAAGAGTGACAAAAAACCTTTTTTCTTTTTTAATAAATTAGGTCTGCAGTGACGAACTGACCAGTTTTATCAACGAACAGAAACTCTCAGGTGAGATATAAAATTCAACAGGTGTGTTTCTCCCAGCACCAAAAACCCAGCTTTTACTTTTACAAATATCTGGGGATTACAGGATTTTCACAAAGCATAGATTCACATCTGACTGTGGCGTATAGGCGCTTCGATGAACAACATACATCAATGCAAAGTCAACACATTTGAAACTCAAATCTGGAAAATATAAACAGGTATGATAAAAACTAGACTTTGATCTGGATCCGTAGAGCCGTACAGCCTGTGGGTTAATCCTAATGGATGTGTTCTTGTGTGTGTGTTCACTGGGCTGTGGAAACAAATGTTCTGTCTCTGCTCAGTTTCCTCCTTCATTTCCAGCCAGATCTGTTTCTTTTTCCCCTTCTCTCTTCCTCTGCCGACCTCCCAGCTCTCTGCCCCTCAGCAGCATTGGATTCCACCGAAGCTCAGCCTGGGATCTGCCATCTGTGCCTTGTGCTTTGACCCTTTTCCGTGGCTCAGGAAGCAAAGAATCTAAACCGTAGTTGAGTCGAGGCGAAGAATGCGTTGCTGCATTGCTGGCAGCGACAGCTGGGTGAGGAAAATGCAGCGAAAAGGGTCGGTGTGGACCAGACGGACAAAGCGCTGGATTGTAGGGACGCCGCTGATTTAGTGATGGAAGTAAATGAAAGCAACACATGCATGTGCGCACAGTAGCAGCTGGGGTCTCACAGCTGTTGACACAGCAGAATAAGAAGCTTGTAAGCATGACTGGTAGTGGTGACAAAAAAAACATCTATGTTTTTTATTTTTGCCCCTTTGGAGTTGAACCCTCCATTCACCTCAGTCTGGACTGCATTCCCTTCCTCATAATCTGGTTAATTCAGCAGATAACAGTTTATAACATAGGTTTTAAACTTGGTTCTGTTTTAAACCTGGTTTGGTTTCAAAACAAAATTGAAAATGATCCAGATCTGCAGTGTGGAAACAGAAGTATGAGTGAAAATAGAAGTGTTATGACTCCTGTTTTAAAAAGGGAGATGTGGCTACACAAGCAGAGTAAAGGTTTCTCATTCCAGGAAACATCTTATAGCTAAAAGCATAAAAGATTGGTAGAGAACTTGAAATGCAGAAAAAAATCCAATAACATTCAGATCCATCCACCTTCAGAATCAATTTTGGGGTCACTGGGTTGCCGAAGCCAACTCAGATTAAGCAAGGTACTAACCTGGACAGGTCACCAGTCTGTTGCAGGGCACAACATTTAGATGTAAATAAAACAGTCATATGACTACATTTACATTTAGCAGCAGAAAGTCAATAGAAATTCACTTCTGAGTTGTGGGCAGGACTGTTGATGTGAGGTAACCCCACACTGATGTCTCTTGCTAGCTTACAGCTCATCTCACACCACGCTAACATGACAGTGCAACTAAAATGGTGAGCAATTTACAGTTCTGATCCAGATTCCAGTTCAGATGAGGAAAACAGAGACGTACATGAATCTGTTGGTCTACAAGTGGATGAGAATGGGGCGGAGCAGGGAGACTTGGGACCAGCCATTATACTTACTGCCACAAATGTAAGCTTTTTCAAACGGCACGCTTTTGTTTGAATAAAGAAATACTCAGAAATGCAATTTTAATCTTCCATTTCTATTTGTGTTCTCTATCATGAGAAAAATGCTACAAGAACATATTAAAAACACCAAAAACACAAACGTCATTGGAGTGGATCTAAAAACACCAACTTTTTCATGTCATCATTATTGTCTTTTGAATAAAGAGCTTTATGTTTTCCAGTTTGTAAGCTAATCATTTAGAAGTCTTAGTGCCGATATTGACAGCAATTAAACAGGAAAGTGACCACTGAAAACTACTGAGTTAAAAGCAATGTGGTTGAAAAGGTAGGTCCACTAAATTTTTGTGCTGGTGCACCTAAGAAAGAAAGTCAGGCGCACCTGTGCAACCAGTGTGTTATATAGGTGTTCACTACGACCTGTCAGTTGTTTTCAGGGCAGTTGTGACTAAGGCATTAAAAATGCAGTGGATGAAACAATTTGTCTTAAAATTGTTTTCATATTTAAAGTCCTTTAAATTGATAAGATTTTTTTGTAGGCCCAGGTAAAGTCTAGAATATGCATTTAAAAAAGCAAAATCAACTTGAAGCAGCTTTCCTAAGCTTATGTGAAGTTGTGTAGTGGGCTTGTGCTCCAGACTAAACCACTCAAAGGAGCATCCAGGCCGTCATCAGCAACAGGTCCAAAAGGCTGGGTTCGTGATTGCATTTCGTGGCCTTCTGCTCTGTGATGGCACTGCTGATGCAACATGTCATTTGGAAAAGTAATGTTTGTCTGTGGCTGTGATTCACACGACTGACCTGAACAGCAGTGCAGGTAATGAATGGAAGTGTTTTCTATTTCTGTAACAAAAATAAACAAAGCTTTACTTCTATTACCTCCTGCAATTGATCATAGAACTCATTTAGTCCAATCGATTCTAATAGAGAATCAATGTTAAACTGCACTGACACAAACTCTACCACGTCAAGAGTGTGGACGCCTTCTGGGGATTTTTCTCTCTTCATAAACGTCTTACGAGCACTTGTTGGGCTGTGTATGTTGGAGTGTGTGATGTCCCATTCTGTTTGGGGTGAAAGATAGAGGTGGGTGTTGTAGGTGCTGCTGATGTCATCCCATGTGTTGAGTTAACGGTTTGGGGTGAGTTAAAGCAAAAAGAAAAAAAAATGGTCTCCATCTGTCAGCCTGGGCCACTCTAAAGTGGCCATCAGTTGGGATTGATTAGTCTGCACCCATTAGCCTCCTGGCTTTTTACTGTTTCCTCCTCTTCTACTTTTTCCTTTCTTCCTTTCCATCATTTCATTGTCTTTTACCTTCTTCCTTTCCTTTTTGAAATGTCTTTATACTTTATTACTGTCCCCTCAAATCTCCTTCACAAGTTCCTGACTTTGTCTTTCTTTTAGACAGCTTTCATGAAAGTCTTTGGCAGAAAACTGCGTTCATCTTTCTTCCCAAACTGGATCCCCCTGGTTTTGTCACACCTCGTCAGTCCCACTGTAACCGCCTCTCTTCTGCTTTTATATCATTTGCTTCAGATGTCAGAGTGGGTCATATCAGATCAGGACACTGGCACATCAAAAAGATCAATGTCATCCATTAAGGCCAGCGTTCTGCAGGGATGTGTTGCGTGATGTGTGTTGGTGGCTGAGTAGGTGATACTTATATTTACTGGGAGTGCTTGCACTTTGGCGGCAGTGCGTCCTCTTCGGGATTGCGTTGCACTTTCTACATATTTGCAGCTAAATGTGCCTGGCAGTGATAATACAGTGTAATAGTGTGTAATTATGGTTATATGTGTGTGTACGCAGACTGAAAAGGTTATGATTTGAACCTATTCATATTTCAATAAATACATGCCTTCAGGTTTGGAACCTTTACAATTTAAAATGTCAGTTTTAATTCTCTTGTCAGATTGATGATGATGAAGAAGAAAAATAATGCTGTTTTGTCACTCAAAGCAGTCAGACTTAGATTTATTCATGTTTATATACTGATGGATGTTTATTGGTGAATGGGGGGAGTGAAGAATTACAGACCCACTCTGATGAAAATTGTGTTTTTGGTGTTTTCAACAGGTTCTTGTAACATTTTGCTGATTATGGAGGAGATATATAAAGAAAATTAAAATCAAATTTGTCATTTTTGAGTATTTCTTTATACAATCAGGAGCAGCCAAAAAATGCTGTCTGACAAAGAGTGTAATTGTTATGTAGAAAATACACTGGGCGGGACACAAGAATACTTCAAGCTTTCAGCAACAGGAAGGGGAAGGGGGCGGGGTTGCTCTGACCCAACAGCTCCACCAACAACTCAGAGGTGAATTTCTATTAAACTACTGCCGCTCTGCAGAAAATATGTTCTAGAAAAATGGGACAATCATAATTCAAAGACCACAGGGACACTTTTACAATAGATCAAAAGATGAACAGAATGGGTCTTTAAAGTTTCATTTTTGTCACTTTAAGTTAGACAAGTGTCCATTTCAGCGTAATGAAACATTTCAGTCATGAACTTTTATTGCCAGTTGTGACATAAAGATTAGATCCCAAAAGTGTTGTTAATTTTCATCTAAGCTGCTAATTGGATCCGTTAATTTGCACTTCAAACAACTGCACTATAATGAATCCCCTGTGTGCTTGAAAGTGACACCCACTGCTGTTAGCAAAGCATCAGTTTTTTGCCTAAAAGTGTGTAATCACGTCATTTTGGCTCATTAAAGTGTCAGGAAATCTTGCACTTTCCAAAAAAACTGTGCAAGTTGGTACAACAGACACGCGGGAAAACATCCCCAATGAAGCTGATCTAGAACCAGAATATCACAGGAAAGAAGATACTGAAGGGCCTCGGTCATCCCAACAATGGACTGTTCTCTCTGTTGAGCTCAGGGAAATGTTTCCGTTCACTGAAGGCAGATACAGAGAGGATGAGGAGGAGCTTCTTCCCACAGGCCATTCGGGCCCTTAACCAGAACACCTATTACCTGTCTTCCTGGACCCCCCCACCCCACACACACAACAGGCCATTCTACCTCAGCTGTTTCTGAACAGAAAAATGCTGATTCTACACAATCTTCGCACAGTATTGTTATGTATATGTTTCGAACCCTTTGCAGCACATGGACATTTTGCGACCTTAACACTGTCACTGCTGTTTATATTGAATAGAAGGCTGTTAATCTTTTTCATAATTTCTTTAAACCTATTGCTCCAAAGCGTTGTGTTTATTGGACAATCGTGAAATTCATTTCACTACATTTTATACTATGTACAAGTACATGTAGGTGATATTTGAAATTTGAATTGAAGATGTGTGTGTCGTTTCGATTCTAAATTGAAAATATGCACCAAAGTACACAAATATCATTTCATATTTAGATGCAGGATTTTTTAACCTTGCAATGGAAGCTATTATTGTTTTGGAACCAGACAGTAAACATATTCATTCAGTCAAAAAGTTTCTCTATTGGAGATATTTGTGTTTATGGATGGTAACAACCCCCAAGTTGTTATTTGGTGAACTAAATTTCAAATTAGAAAAAAAATGCTTCAATCTGGATGTTTGAGGGATTTTTATCTATTGATGAATATGCTTGTGGTCATTTTTTTCTTTCATTGACATGTATTAAATATATTCTTTATTTTCCCCAGTGCGTGTGCCTTGCAAGGGCTGTATGGTGGAGCAGTGGTCAGCACTCACACCTCATAGCAGGAAGGCCGTGGTTCAAATCCCAGCTGAGACCATGTTCTCTCATAGTTCCACATGCTTCCTCCCACAGTCCAAAACATGCCTCATAATTTGATTGGTGTCTCTAAGTTGCCTAAAGGTGTGATTGCATGGCCCTACGACACACTAGTGACCTGTCCAGGGTGTACCCTGCCGTCACCCAACAGTAGCCGTAAAAAGCTCCAGCGACCTTGTGACCGCAAAGGGGATTCAACAGGTAAGAGGATAGATAGATAGATAGATAGATAGATAGATAGATAGATAGATAGATAGATAGATAGATAGATAGATAGATAGATAGATAGATAGATGTTCCCTTTATGGACTGTGATGTAAAAGACCACTATCCTAATCTCGACAGAAACTACATCCAATGGTTTTTTGATGTTTCTGACTTTCTGTCGGGAACAAGTGACGGACTCAAAATCCAGGAGACTGGGCTTGTGGCAGGAACTTGATGTTTTAACAAAGGCACTTGAACATGAACAAACAAGCATGAAATATCAGGTGAGAGAAAAGATTTTTCAAAAATAGTACAGGGAAAAATAAAGAGAATAGCCTTTCAAGCAGAAAACAAAACAGCATCAATGTGGAGAACACAGGCACATCTGTGGACTCCATCAGTAGTTTCCTCCCCACCTGGAGTAAATGCTCAGCAGCTTTAACTTGCAGCAGGGGTCTCACACAGGGGTCTGCTGCAGGTTCAGCCGAGGCTTCCTTCATCTGGAGGAGGAGGCGGAAAACAGCAGAAACAGGAAGAGGCTGCGACAGAAAATCAATACCTTCACAGCACCAGCAGAACACTCATTTCCTGGATATGTTGCTCTTTTAATTACAGACAAAATCAACAGAGTACAGTTTAGATCGAGCCATTATTCCCATTTGATTGGAGAAAGTGAGAGGGTTTATTTAGTTTTAAAAGAACAAAGATAGAATCTCCATCAGCTAAATGATGGGCTGCACTTCAGCAAGGGAACGGAAAATGTCAAAGCCAAAAGGATTAGCCTTGTGACAATTAAACACCAGTAAACCACTCGGCAGCACTGATGTGACGGCTGTTTCCCGATTCCACAGGGCTAGGTCAAATCATCATTGTGTATTGCTGGGGGCGGGGTCATCCTGTTCCCATGCGCAGAGCCAACTAGGTGGACCAGTTTTTTTTTTCACATCTGTCGGCCGTGAGCCAGAAGCTCGGCATCTCCCGCAGCAACTCCATGTTCTTTGAGTTCTAGCCATCAGGTGTGAGGCTTGTCTTGTACTTGTCTCCAGCCAGGCCGTTGGATCTAAACGGAGGATGGCTCTCAAGGACAAACCAGCGAGTGCAGTGCTGAATTGGGGCTGGCATATGCAGGGGCAACGATGTTCTCAATGGTTCTGAGAGTTCTGCTATCAAAGGCATTTCCTCCTGCTGTCAAGGTCTTGTTTAGAGGCCATATTTCCAGACAGGTCCAAAAAAAAACCCAGGTGTGAGACAAGTAAGGGATTTTTAACTTAATGGAACATTTCCAACAAGAAACTAACTACAGGACGTTGTCACGTATTTCTCTGTAGTTCTTAAGTAACGCAAACCAAAATGGATCTTAAAACGTTTTTTTTTAACAAATTGTTCCATCCACATATTTTTATAATATACAGCTGAACCTGGCAGCAAATTATTTACAAAGTAGTACAATCCTTAATGTTTTTAAATGAGTTTTAATGCCCACATCCTGTCTTCAATAAGCCTTTGAAAGCAGTCTTCAATGAAACACCAACTCCTGCAGAGTTCATGTTCAGGTTCAGGTTCTTTTGTTGAGGTCTCTGATGATTTGAATTTCTAAAGTTTTAGAAACCCAAAATTTGTCATGAGCAGAATGATGTAGCATCCTTGCATTCAATAAGTTTTGCCTAAAGATACAAAGTTACAAAGTTAACTGTACCAAGGCAAATCTGGATGCATCTGTTGTGGCTTGACAGGAAACAACAGTGTGACTCATAAGGCAACACAGAAAATGAACATTCCCTTTTTCTCTTCAAGGGTCTTATACTTGTGTGTTTTTTAACACACATCATCCTGCTGAAGCACTATTGATAACCAATTTAACCTCTTTGCTTTCTACATCTCTCATTACCTGATCTAAAGTGGTAATAAACTGGACCTCAGTAAAGCAGCAAAGCAGATCAGAGGTGGTAACAGCGGCTGGAGATGAGGTGGTGAGAAGGATTGTCAAACAGGAAGAATGTATTGTGCGGATGTAGATGGGTGACTGCATACAAACCAAGTTAAACACAAAAGCACTGCAGGTCTACTTAAGGCTATCTGATTACAGTAGGTTTTTAATGAATTTAGTGGTGTGAGAGCTGCTGGCTGCAGTCGCAGACAGTTGGTAACTTTAGAGGGACCCTGAGGGATTTTAATGTCATGGACGGGGCTCCAATCCTAGTCACAACTTCCTTCTTCAACAGAAACCATTCGAAGCTAGTCTGGGAATGTGGTTTCCTGGACATCCTTCTCTTCTTTTTCATGGTTAACCATGTTTGTTTTAGCCACATGAGACCAAACACAAAACCTTTAAAACAGCTTAATGAAGTGAGAAGTAGTGCATTCGACAAATACAAGCAGGAGAAGCTTAAAAGGGAGTTAAATGGGAGTTTGCATGTTTTCATGGGTTTTCTGCAGGAATGCCGGCCTATTCCAACAAAAAAAAAATGCTTAATAGATCATTTGTTTGCTTTAAAATGTATCTAGGTAAGACTATGAGTGTGTGTGGTTGTGTGACCCTGCAATAGACTGGTGAGACCTGACCTGATCGGCTCCAGCAGCATTGGGACTCTAGAAGGGATTATGTAGGTTTACAGGTAAGATGCATGGAGACACTTAAATGTATTTGAGTGTGCATAGTCTAAGTCACAGTCCCCGCCTGTCACTGGACTACCACTACTACCACACAACCTCAAAATGTGCAAAATGTTGCAAAGTGTAAAAAGAAAAAAAAAACAAAAAACGTCTGGTTGCTGTAAAATTGAGAAAAAAAAAAAAAAAAAAAGGTAAACCTCTGCAGCCACTGTGGGGTGTGCAAAAATGTTGCTGCTGCCTCCCAATAACAAATGGTGCCAAATTTGCAGAAAATCTTGCATTTAGGTAGAAGCGTGGTGGCATTTTGGGACATGTGACCATAGTCTATGGCTGAATGTCCTTCCGAGTCACACTTTTGGCGCAGGGGACAAATACATTTCTTCACGTGAGTGTGCTCTGAAGCACCGAACTTTACATTTCAATGTAAATAATGACTTTTTGTTTTAGCATAACTTTTTTAAATGAAAAAAACATTTTTTTTATGTATTTTCAGCCACGCGCTAATGTAGATGACTGGTGCCTATTGATGATGTCATTAAGCCGTAGTAACATCTGAATTTGAAGACACAATCTTTTTCCATATCTTTTCAATTGGACGGATAAATGAAGGGACAAGGAGAAGCCATAGGGGTACAGAAGCAATGTGGATTTAGTCAAAGTGTGTGCCAAAAACAAGTCATGCTCTCTATTAGAAACACTAATAATTCCTGCAAAGCCTTCTAGAAATATGTTCTGGATTTCAATTGTGTGGTAAACAAGGTCTAACAAGGAAACCGCAAACACAAACTGACTCAAAATAGAACTCATTTCGAACTTGGCTGCTGATGGAGACATTTTAGGGTTGTATGGTTTTGTTTTGTTCTAATTTTTGTCTGGTCAGACTTGTCAGTCATTGCCTGCATGTGGGTTATGTGAGGAAGCAAAAAAAGAAAGATTTCAACATTAGCCTGAGTACTTTAATAGGGCTGTCTGGGGCTATGGAAAAAGATTGTTTAGTCCTCATCATCCTCATTTTGTTGTCACTTTTATTTATTTTTTTGTGTCAAGACATTGTCTCCCCTTTATTTTCCAGAGCAAGTTTTCAAGCTTTTATTTGTTGTTTGCTGCTGTTGCAAAACATGAAGCAAAGTCTTGAGTTTTTAATGTTTCCATAAATGTCAGCGACGAGCGCACAGTGACTTGACCTAGTACACATCGGAAATGAGACGGAGAGTTGGAGATTTAATGCAGTGTAAGCCTGCTGAATGGGATTACATCCTAAAAACGATCAAACGTGATTGCGCTGACATGCTGTGTATGGGACTTATTCATCTGGCTTACATCCCGATGTTTAGCCTCCACAAAATCCACCATGTTGCACAATTGAAAGAAATCGTCCAGAATAGAGGAGAATGGAGTCTCTCTTCAAAAGAGAGTAAGGAGAAGACATTAGCCTGTCAGCCTGGGCTTATTTTGCCTCATTAAATCTGCAGACATGTCCTACTTTCTTCTTCTTCCGTTGGACTCCCGTGCCAGCAAGCATATTTGTTGAGTATGAAAGTGTGGTGTTTGATTAAATATCCATGCACCCCAAGTCATTACTTGATATGTGGTGCCTATGAGAGGCAGGCGAGCAGGGGGTGTGGTCTGTCCTTCAGATTATTTTTCCATCCTGTTGTGGTTCATTCAGCCAACCTGCTATTCTCTATCTTCACAAACACACTGATAAGCTTGTCCTTCCACCCCTACCCTCCTTTTTTTGGTTTCCTCTGCGATCCTCCCTGGTGTGACAATGAGCAGCCGAGGATTCTTCGCTGTCACGCCCTCCCATCTTCCTCCCCCCACACTCTTTTCTTCTGTCCATCACATATGAAAGCTGTCTGAGAGCCAGTGGCGTCTTCCTGATTGTGAAGCCCACTGAAAGCTACAAGTCTAAGTGATTCCAGCTCACAATAATTACCTGGCAAACACCTTTATCTTATGTCTATATGGTGTTAAAGTATTTAGACGGCTTTCATTCCTGATGGTCTCATCTTATTGAGGAAAAGCCTTCTGAAAATTTGTGGAAGGCCACCCAAACTGACTGAGGAGACTTGACAGCTGGTCAAAACCCCATTGATTTTTTCGTTTCCTTTTATTCTTTGTCTTTCAGGTGTCAAACTGCAAAAAAGTCAATTTTCTGCTGCAACTTCTACCCTACACTTTTTGCTGTAGGACTGAGAGGAAGCTGACGAACTGCTGAAGTCAGTTTCAGATGGTTTCAAAAACCATAAGAGCATTTATCAAGGCTCAATACTAAAAGGAACTGTAGCAATATTACTTTACTCTCTACGTAGCTCCGTTTGCCGTCACTGGGGTGTCACAGCAATAATCTGATTGGTCTATTTTTTAGTCAACCTAAACCTAACAGATTTTTCTTTTGCTTCAGAAGAGCCGTGACATTTTTTAAAATTTATTTGGGGACCATTTTGCCAAAAGTATTCAAATATTATATCCACACTATTGACTGTATATGAGAACTGAACTGAGTGAGTGTGATGTCACCCATAGAAAATTGCTTATTTCTGGTTCCAACCACATGACAAACATATTTAGTTGCCGTTTTCTCACAATGCAGACGCTGCCATGTTGGAACCAGAAGATGTCAGTAAGTAGTGATTAGTCCGACTCGGGCTGAGTCCACGTTTCTATGGCAACCACTCTCGCCAATCAGGAGTGAGCTTGTTTGAAGTCCACTCTGCAACTACTAAAAGTGGACTTGTGAGAATATGTCAATCAAATGTTTTGAACGTTTGACTCGAGACCACCTGCTGTTATTGAGGATTCTGGTTGGTCAGTTTATGAATTTATTAACTTGCACAACAGAAAACGTTTAATGAAAAAAAAGGCTATTTTGATAAATATAATGACTGAGAAACAGCTGTTTATTTCTCTGTAGAAGTCTATGGGATTTTGGCTGTTCGAAACACCAACGGGCAAGGGGGGGTCACTGAATCTGATTCTCACATATAGTCTATGATCCACACAATATTTCCATCCATCAATGGTGCAAAAAATAAGTATCAAGCTTTCAAAGATCTCACTACTGTGGAAAGTATTAGTCATATTCATTTTTCATTGAGGAATATCATTCATTTAAATGCTCCAGGGGCCACATCCTCATTTTTCTCTAGACCCATTGTGAAATTTGCAGTTGTACCATTGATCCATTTTTTGTTGCAGTGCTGCTGCAAATGGCTGAAGACAGTTTGTATCATAGCATTGAAGGAATGCTAAAGTTTAGGGTAATTTAATACATATTACACCTCTATGAAAGTACATTGATTGGAGCCTGATTGAATCGACCGTTACAAAAATGAATTTTCTTCTTTGTCTGTAATACAAATCAATTCATTTTACATTTTTGTTTCATAGACTATACAGCTTTTCTTTTAGACAAAACTTTGTGTCTCTAAGTTACCTCAATGTTTGGCATGCTGAACTCCATGTAACTACATCTTGGATCAATGTCGATGACATCAGTAGTAATTGATAAGTCAGCTTTTTAATCGTGGAAAAAAAAGATTTTAGTCAAATTCTATTATAAACATTTTCAATAACTTTTTTTTATGAAGGACAAGCCTCAAGTTAATAGATCTCAGACACTGATGCATTGCAGGGATGTCTCCTGTTGTGAGTCCGGCTCGTCCCCTCCAGTTGCATCTGACGGTCATAAAGCCAGCACACATCAGCTGCACTCCTTTCAACCGTTCAATTGGCAAATCACAAACAAAGCGTCCACTTTAAGCTGCTTAAACCACTGCAACTTCTTTTGCAAGCTTTTCGTCAAACGCTTTGCAGACACTCTGCAGCCCACTTTTCCCCCAGCCGCTATTGCCAGATGGGAAATTAAGACACACTGTGGCATCAAAGTTATAACAGCCTATCGCTAGTACTAATACAACCTTTTAAAAGTATATGCCAAAAAAATGAATACTTATTTTAGGTGCGTAAAATTAATATTATGATTTTCTATTACATTTTCTGGCACTGACACCAACTGTATCCCTCTGCAGAAGCAAAACGGTTTTGTCTCTTTTGTGATAGTGAGTGTTAAACAAGTGTTAAACTTCCACACGGGGCAATTTAATGTCTGTTTGGAGATGAGCTTATTTGTTTCACCTGATTCCATGTCTGTGCAGATGGGCGGTTTTCTTCTAGTTGTGTAAATCTTTAACTTTCAAGTTCATTTTACTTGGATTTGAACCCTGCTGTGCCAGCACAACTGCATATACATGAACTGAGAGTTTGTTGTACTGACATTAAGGGTCAAGAAAGCTTGAATGTAGGCGGCTCTGGTGAAGAGGTGGATTGGTTGAATTCTCATTGGTGGATCGCATGTTCAGTTCCCCCCTTTCCTGCTCATTTTCAGTGCAAGGTTGTCCATTGTCATTGTGAGTGGACATAAATAATGTCCTAAAGCTTTGGTGGGCTGTTGGAACTTAGACTTTGTGCAAGTCTGGAAATCTTACAAAAGTTTACCTTGAGAAAAGGAAGCTGCATGAGATAAGATTTGATCTAAAAGCTTGACTGTCACATGCAGCCTCAAGCAATGTGAGGTTTTTATGTGTTGGAATATTGTGGAAAGACACACTGAAAAAAATAATCATTTTCCATTTTGTCTTCTAAAGGAAAGGGTGTTTTGAGGTTCTGTGCAACTCAGTGAATCCCATGAGGATTGCTTTGTTGTTTGCCAGCCAGCTTTCCTTAATGCACAAAATTTATAAACACCAGTCGCAGTGGAATAGTTGCTGCTGCAAAGCAGCAAGCTTTTTTCCCACCAGTACTGAGTAAAACCAGTTTGCCTGGGAAAAAACTTCATCACCTTGCTGACATAAAGAGCATTTGAAGTGAGCAATGACTGTAGCGTTCTCCAATAAATGTTTTATGGTACAGCCCTGCCATGCAGTGAATCATGGGAGCAAAACTGCATTAAGGCAGAGATTGTTATCATCAGACATTTTGAATGTTTTCTTAGCACAATGCCAAAAAACCTCAGGTGCAATTTTCAATTTATATCTTAATGGCTAATCTAAAAAAAAAGTTGTTTAACTCTTAGAAAACAAATGAAAAGGTATTTATAAAAAATACAACTATTATTAAAAGATAAATGTTTCTTAAAGCAGCATTAAAGAGTATTGGTTGGTTGCCTAAAAATTTGCCCAACTCTGTGACTTGTGGCATTTCTTTGAAACCCAAAAAATTATGAAACGTAAACAAATAAAATAATTTCGTAGCTTTGAGTAAAATTAGTCCATCTTTTAAAGGATGCACATCCAGTTTCTATTTCATTTACGCATAGAAAGACAAATCCAAAACCCAATATATCTCAGAAATATCCTTGCTAGAGTTGATTGAACGGCTCAATTCATACATGAAGTTTAAGCATCTGACAATTCTTTCATTTAAAGTGATTGTGCAACCACAGGAAAAAGTAACTGCAAAGATTATTTTTCAGGCCCTTTGGGTGAATGATTTTGTTTTAGAACACGAACGATACTGTTGGAAAATTGTCATAATTGTCATTTTAATTTGAGTTTGGACAAAACAAAGACTTTTCATGCTATCGCATTAAGTCACTGCAGTTCAAAAAAGAGGGAGCAGGGTGTGGGTGACATTTGATTTGGTTGTTTGGGGCTTAACATGAAAGTGAAGCAATTTTAGAAGTGTTATTTTGGCTTAAATTTAGTTTGATTATAGTCAATTTAGATGTTTTGGCTTTTCCCTGTAAAAAACTACAAAAGTTCCTTTTTCAAACATCTCTAGTGCTGTTTCTGTTTGCATTATTTAGTCTCATGTTTAGCTTGGTTCCAGTTGAGCCTAAGTACTTCCTGCCTTCTCACCTCTTCGGTTTCTTCTGTTCATGTTTGGCTTGCGTTAGGCACATTTTTTGGTTTTCACTTGTGTATTTTCTACATTAGGGTAAATGCACCATGACCCTTAAATGATGTTATTAATAAAATAGAAATGTCAGGTCAAGTGTTCTTCATTTTTAAATTCTTTCACATGTTTATAGAAAAAAGAAAAAGAACCTCTTTGCTCATATCACTGAACTGTTTGTGACTGCAATGTTGTAAAGTTTTTTAACTTTATATGTTCAATATTATAGGACATTTTCAGTTGCATTTTCAGTGCCATAGTTTTCTGTTGCCAAACATTATAATTACTTTAGTCCCATAAAAAAATATGAAAAAAGCAGAAAAAATGCAATCTTAATAAATTCATAATGTTCATACTAAGCAAAGTAAATATTGTCATTTCTAGTTCTGTCATTGTTCTTTATTAGCTGGTAATATTTGGCAGCTTTAAAAGATATTAGGAGATTTTTTTTGACAAATAGAGGCCCATACATACTCTCACTGGTCACTTTATTAAAGACATCTGTCCAACTGCTCAGAATGCAAATTTCTAATCAGCCAATCACACGGCAGCAACTCAGTGCATCTAAATGGTGAATGGCATACACTTTTATAGCGCTTTCTACCTTCCTTGAAGGGCCAAAGCACTTTACAGTCAAAGTCCCATTTACCTATTCACACACAGATGGTGGTTCCGCTACTGCACACTGGAACCAACCAAAAACCACCAGAGCCAATGGGTTGGTTTAGTGCCTTGCCCAAGGACACTTTGACACATGGGTGGGCTAAGTGGGAACTTAACTTGCGATCTTCCGATCAAAGGTAACCCGCTCTACCTTTGCATCAGAATGGGAAAGAAAGGTAATTTATGTAACGTGAATGTGGCATAGTTATTGGTGCCTGACGTGCTGGTCTGAGAAACTGCTGATCTACTGGGATTTAAACTCACAACCATCACTAGGGTTTACAGAGATGGTCAGAAAAAGAGAAAATATCCAGTGAGCGGCAGTTCTGTGGCCAGACATGTCTTGCTGATGTCAGAGGTCAGAGGAGAATGGCCAGACTGGTTCCAGTTGATAGAAAAGCAACAGTAACTCAAATAACCACTGGTTACAGCTGAAGTGCACAGAAGAGCATAACTGAATGCACATCAAACCTTGAGGCAGATGAGCTACAGCAGCCGAAGTTCACACAAGGTATCACTCCTGACAGCTAAGAACAGGAAACTGAGACTGCAATTCACACAGACTCAAATATGGACAATAGAAGACTGGAAAAACGTTGTCTGTTCTGAGGAATCTCCATTTCTTTATGCAACATTTGAATGGTATGATCAGAATTTGGCGTCAACAACATGAAAGCATGGATCCATCCTGCCTTGTATCAATGGTTCAAGCTGGTGTAATGATGTGTGCAATATTTTCTTGGTACACTTCAGGCCCCTTAGTACCAATTGAGTATGGTTACAACCCGCAGCCTACCTGAGTATTGTTGCTAACCATGTTCATCCCTTTATGACAGAGTGTACCGTCTTCTAATGGTTACTTCCAGCATGAAAAAACCGTGTCATCAAGCTGGAATAATCTCAGACTGGTTTCTTTACATGACAAGTAGTTCACTGGACTCAAATAGCCTCCACAGTCACCAGATCTCCACTTACAGTTTTGTTGGATTGCTTAAGCACGATTTTCAAAACAGGGCCTGTGTTTTCAAAACACTACACACAATCAGCTCAACCACACACCAAAGGAGCAACACAGTACAGATCCTTTACATAATTAAACACTCGTGTAAAAACTGTACACTAATGTTTAAAAGCCACACTCCTACTATAGGACACACACGGTTCACATTTACTACATTTGCGATGTACCTTGGGGGTGGAGCTACTAGGCAGTGGTTCCTCCTACTGTGGTTTCCCCCACTCTCAGTTTTAAGTGCACCTTAGACTTATAGGACCCTTATATAGGACCCTTGGTGGTGGTGGTGGTGGGGTGCTTGGACATCACTGCCAGCAAGCAGGAGACGTCTCTTCAGTGCCCTACCCTCCAATTTTATTGATTAAGGGCCCTTGGGAGGAGGGGTATTGGACATCACTGTGAGCAATCAGGTCTTCTCTGTGCCCTATTTGCCAATTTTAAATGCACCTTTTATTACTCTCAGCCTTCACTTCTGAACAAACACACCCCAACACACACACAAATACACTAAACAAGGACGGAGGGACCTCTGATCATCTATCCCCTACCCCATCCCTGGCGGAGGGAACAAGGCCCTCCAAAATTGCAACATTGGGTGAGCCTGGTTGGGCTATATTTTCAGCACAATTCAGGGACCCCCACTTCTTTTGGTCGTTCCTCCTCTAGGTAGAGCTGGTAGGCCCCTTCCATGCTCTCTCTTGGATTTCCTGTGTTTGCCTGGAAATTGGGGACGGGGGCCGGACTGCCGGCTGGTCGGACTTCCTCCGTCAGCCCCACAGTACAGGTGTGGGGGGGCCCTAGTTGCTGCTGCTCCTTTGGCGGGGGTCTTTGTGTGGGGATGACCGGGAACTCTCCCTCTTTTTTCATGTTTGCATCCATCATCCATGTCAGTATAAACATTCACCTGAGCACAATATGATTCTACCCCCCTCCTCTATAATCAACCTCCAATTTCTTTAAACACCTCCACCCCCTTCCTTGTTTTTTGTGTACCCCCCAGTCCATCACTTTTCTTCCTCTTTCTTCTTTTCCATCCGGTCTAACAAAAAAAAAATGATACAAGCATAATCAATATAAACAAAACTTTCTTTGAATTACAAAAGAGCTAAATACAAATATACACCTGGTGTGTCCAAAGATTTATAACCCCGACTGTAACAGTCAAAGCTGTCAAACACAAGAGGCTCTCAGCTCATATCTGTTTCCTCAGCTGTTGGACAGGACAAGTTTAAAAAAAGGGAATACATTCCTCTGCATAATCATGTTGCAGTTGTTCCACCCTTTCAGATTTCCGCTCGAAAGACACTCGATAAATTTGCTTCATTTGAATATGTTTTTTCTTTTAGAATGTGTGCCAGTGTTATTGAGGCCTGATGGATATCAATAAAACTGTCATGGTTATTGACAGAGTTAGCTTGGAGCTGTTTGAGTGTTGTAGGACCCTCATGACCCTCAATCCTATGTTGTAAAACAACAGTCAACAATAGTACAGTAAATTCACTGGACAAAGTACCACAATTACAGATACTATAAAGAATACAGTTTTGTAAGCAGTCACTGAAACCGTGCAGATGTTTGCAGATGTATGGTGATATTTTTACAATACCTATTTTCCAGTCGAAATGTTTTTATCACACATGCCACTGTGTATCAGCTCAGCCAAATCTGAGTTTTTACAATGCATGAAAAACATGGAAGATGTTTAGAGATCACTTTTTTCTTTTTTGAAGAGCTCTACAAAAACACTGGTGATCACGTCTCCATGTATGCCCATCAAAAATTAATTAAGGAATTTATCGACCATCTACACACAGCATCAGACTGTGGTTAACAACGGGATCAACAAGTGTTGCACAGATCTCCTTTGTCAGATTCGGTCTTCTTTGAGCACCGTCTTGTCTTCGTCTTCCTCTTCCCCTTCTTCTACATCCAGCATGACCTCCATCTCTTCCTCTGGTGATTCCTCTCCTTCCTCCTCCTTCCCTTCTTCCTCTGATTCTTTCCATTGTGCATGAAGAACTCACCTGCTGCTTTTTGTAGTGCTGATTGATCACACCTGATTGGTGTGTATACAATTGAGCAAACAAGTGTTGCACACCTGATGACTGTGCTGAACCAATTGGTTGGACGGTGTGGTAATTTCACATTCAGCGCTTTGGAATTGCAAGGAAGTGATTTCATGATAGATTTTTGTGTGTGATGAGTGTTAAGTGTGTGTAGAG
This sequence comes from Oryzias celebensis, assembly GCA_014656515.1. Lineage (NCBI taxonomy): Eukaryota > Metazoa > Chordata > Actinopteri > Beloniformes > Adrianichthyidae > Oryzias > Oryzias celebensis. The sequence goes on from BNCR01000005.1 coordinate 36,155,169, forward strand.
TTTTGCAACAAGTGTGGGGTTGAAAATGTGCTCATAGTTGTGCAAATATGGGCTGATGTTTTGCTTTTTGAGTGTAAGGTTTTGCTAATATTGTACTACTTTGATTTTAGTGTGTGAGCAATCCAAAAACTCTGTAATAGAGCATCTTAGGTTGCAGCTGACAAATCTGCTGGAACTGTGTGATGCTGTCAATATGGACCAAACTTTCTGAGGAATGTTTCTAGTATCTTGTTAAATCTATGCCACCAAAGACTAAAGGTGCATTCACACCGAACGGGATTCGCGTGGCCCACCCCTCTCTAACCATGCCGCGTATTTGCTGTTTGCCGCGTGGCCAAAAATGTGGTCCCTAAGCTCGCTGCTTCGTCCGTGTGTGGGAGGAGCTACCAGCTAATGTTGTTGATCACTACATGAAGCTTTGTCTGTATTTCATTTACAATGCAGATCAGTTTTTTTTCTGTTTTGAAGAGCTTTACAAAAACATCAGTGATCACGTATCCATGTAGGTCCTGGGCCATCAAAAATTAATTAACCAATATATAAACCATCAACACCCCCCCCACCACCCAAAAAAAAAAAAGTCAAAGTCAGTCATCAAATAGCAAACATTCCATTTTATGAACATGTTCTTGTAGCGGCAGCGGTTTTTGTGCGCTTGTTAAACTACCATTCTAGTAGTAGTAGTGGTTCTAGTCATACAATGGAAGTTCAGGAGATATCCAATATCCACCAAATTGGATGTGTATTCTATCCGCTGTCACTGGAACCGTCACATGCCCAAAGTTGAGTTCCTGATTGGTTGACACAGATATGGCGACCTCCCCAGAGTTTAGATTTTTTTTACTCTGTCTCGCCCCGTCCGCTGCTGAATTTGTGCCGCACCTCTCAATTCGTGTTGTTTCCAGACTTTGGCAGCACGCAAGCTGCTCGATTCGCGCCGCAGAACCTCAGTTATGTCTAAACCATTGACTTTACTTAGGAACTGGCCTTCTCTGATGCGCAGATCGCATTCGGCGTGTGAGCAACTTCTGGCAGTTCTGAAGACAAAAGGGGGTCTAAGGTGTGACTAATAAAGTGAATACATTTAAATTGACACTTACACACAAAAAAAATCAATTTAGGTTTCTTAAATTAAAAACTTTTGTTTACAGAGATCAGAGTAGATTTTTTAAAAGTTACATAACAGACTACTTGGTTTGCATACAAAACGCCTGCATTTCAACAATATTATGTTCCTTTTACTGTAGAAATGTAGATGGAAATTCTAAACTTTCTTGCTGTTGGTCTCATTTTGAGCTAATATCTTCTAATAATTGGCTTTTAGAGAAGCAAAGTAAAATTTCAGGGTAGGTAAAAGTTTTACCTCAGCCTCACATTGGACCTTATGAATGACCAGTCAAAGCTGAATATGTTCTAAAGGTAAAACAAAGCAGTATTTAATCCCCCACCACTTGTTTCTGGGTCATCACTATCCTGATGATAAAAGCTAAGTTTAAGCTTTCACAGACGCACCCGCTGTACTGCTGCTTCTAGACTTTTTATTCCCTGCTAGAAAGCTGAGTTATAAGGCATACAACCTTCAGACAGACAGCGCACCCATCTCTTCCCCTCCAGCACAGAGCTGTGTCATGTCTGATGAAACCAGAATGAACGTGTCTGAGACGCTTTTGTTCCATCTGATGAACTTGGTGCCAGTTAAATCAGTCCGTGATCTGAAAAGTACAATGACTAATAAAAGTCTGAGTGCCACTCAAAGATCAGGAATTCACCGTGCCCCGTCAGTAGGATTGGGAAATTTGGGGTAAATGATTAATACCGGTACCTTTTTTTTTTTTTTTCCGAAGTGTTGTCTTGCTTTGGCGTACAACTCCAAACTCAGGAAATCAAAAGTGAAAGGAGGAACTTTGTTTCTGTTAAATTGACTTTTACATCATTTCAGGTTTTATACTTTTTTCTACTGGCTGAAAAAAAGTCCCTCTGAGTCCTAACTGTAACTCAGAAGGAGTGAAAAAGTCCCAATATGACAAAGGTTTACAGGAACTTTCATTTTTCTTGCTATCCAAGGAGTTGCCAGCAGGGTGGTTGAGCACACACACAACCAAATCACCACATCACAAGTGCGACTCGTGTTAGAAGGAATTGTAGGCCAGAAACATCCGGATTTCTGTGATTTCTCTGCAATGCAAAGTTTCATTTGGTGGTCATTAGAGTAAATGAAGTCGTCCATTCACCATAACAAAAGAGTTCAGCTCTGCTACTGTCAGAGCTTTTGTTCTAGAAAATGTCAAATTTAAAGAAAGTATCACACCCCCCACGGCTTTGAGTAGTCCCTGCAGGTACAGACTTTTGTCCACATCACTGCAGACGTAAACGTTGCCTCCTGCTGCGCTCCCGGAGCGTTTTTGTGGGAAACTCTCTAAAAGTCTGGTTACTCAGAGTTTGTTAACCACAATCCCAAACTCAGGTGAGTCATCAGTGTTCCCTGTGAGGCAAAACAGAAGAGGAAGATTCAAACTACATCGAAGACTGAGTAGAAACAGAGTCACCAGAGTTTATAAACTGTAAAGGGAGATGAACACATAACTTATTTTATTTTTGATCTCTTAGTAATTGTAAAATGGTCCAGATAAATACTCAATTCTGATTGGCTGCAGGGTGTCCATTGAAAAGTGAGACTGGACACCCAAAAAGAAGTTCGGGTCACTTATCCTGAAAATCTAGATTACTGTGCTGACCTGCTGGTAACCGAAGCACTTGAAACATGGGTGGACATACAACAGCAAGACAGAAGAAAAGATATCTGTCCTTCAAATGTCTCTATGATGGACATACAGAATCTCTATCGAACTTTACAACCACAATGTTGCCATTGATTTTAAATCATAAGTTTGCGGTTCTGTCTTGCTGACCTTATTTATGTAGTGTAAAAATGTGTTTGCAAATCTTTATTAAGAATTAACTAAATAAATTGTTTGTGAAATGTACATTTACTGATCAAAATCAAAAGTGGACATTTCTTGAAAAAAAGCAAACAATAAAAACTATGCTTGGACTTTATTTCTTGAAGCAAACTTTTACTTCATGATCGAACAAAAACCAGGTAAAAGGTGAACTTTTGATCTGAAATAATTATTTTATTGCTTAGCATGACATTTGGCATATAAACTTACCATGACATTTGGCATATTTGTCACTTTCCACTGAATCAAATTGTTCACTTCTTGTGAAATAATACAATGTTAACACTGTAAAATTGATCAAATGAAGATCGGAGTTTAAAAAAAAAAAAAAACCTACTCAGGAACTGTTACAAAAATAAAGCAAAATGAACACGTTCCAACTTATCTCATATTTCTCTGCCCATTCCTCAATTTAATATACAAGTACAACACTGTGACTCTCATTGTAAGGTGAATTCATTCGCTTGAAAAGCCTTGTGCTTTTATCCACGTTCAAAATACCCATAAAAATGATTTTATGAGTGCTTTTAAAGTTATTGCTGTGCTGGAAGCTTACATGCATTACTTTGGTGTTTGGCCTCAGAAAACTTGACACTTTTGAAGCAACATAAACGTTGAGTCCTTTTTTTTTTTAAACAACTCAATGTTACACATCAGATAGTGGTTTCTATTCCAATGGCTCAGTCTGTAAATGCACGATTTATTTAAAAATAGAATTCAGGATTGGAAGATCTTGCCAGAAGAATAACAGAAAATAAAAAACAACAAAAGGAAGAAAAACAAAAGCAAACAGAGTGCATGCTAGTCCACATCTGGTGCACTTGTAAAGTTCATAGCGGTCAGATCTAACCTGTGGGTGACACATATGTCTTTCTATAAGAGTGCTTCAGCTTCTGGCTGTTCATGGTAAAGCACTAATGCACAACAGTGCTTGGCGAGGTGCATGCACACACAGCAGACACGTGCAGCGGGGGAGAAAGCAAACAATAAATTATTAGCCAGTCATCATAAATGGCAAGAGTGACACTCAGCGAGAAACAGAGACCTGAAGGTCTTTGTACATTTTCTTATTTATGACATTACTTTGCTCTCAGTTGCTTTGCATCCTTTCCTGCATGCCGGTCGGCGGAGAAGAGCCAAACTGTGTCAGGCTGCGTTTGCTGTGTTTTGTGCTCGTTCAATGGGATGTTGCTTTAGAGTCATCCAGGCATTTCTCGGTCATCAGTTAAGCTCCGCGCGCTGATGTCACCTCTTGGCACAACTTTGTGATCTTTGGACTTGATCAGCACTTCTGCGACTGCCAGCCAATCGCCTTGCGAGGCTTTGACCCCGTTTGGTGATGTCATGCAGCAGGGAATGCAAACACTGCAGGGGACGGGCTGGGTGCAGGGTTGGATGCGAGCTGAGGGACTTTGCCATTGTTTGTAGAGTTAACTGTTGTCTGAGCAGCACAAACAGACCGCCAGCTGTGACACTATTGATTTTCACTGGAAGGGCTGTATATTTAGTTCACCCATCTCTAACTGTGTCTGAAGTAACCCTGCCAATGTTTGTCATGGTCCCCCTCCCTGTGTGTAATCTTATCTTCTCTTTACCTGAGATGACTTAAGCAATCATTTTTTTCTTTTCTAAAGTTATGAGTCAGGCGTTTTAAAAGAGAATCCCCAGATTGAGATCTGACTGCTGAGTGTGCCACTTCCTGTCAGGCCGTTTCAAGCATGAGTCCCTTGCTCAGCAGCGGTGCAGCGAGCTACACTGCATGCTACCCTCACATGGCGTGGCTCTCCAAAGACACAGCTCCGAGGTGTGTGCACCTCCAAAGCACCTCTCCTCTTTCATCGTTTATCAAGGGCCGCTCTGCACTTCGCACCCTGAGTGGCTTATGGCTGAACAAACATGGAGTGAGAACTCCACCAAATGACAAAGGAAAGCTTTGGGCTGGATTTACATAAACCAGAAGCCCGATGTGTGTTTTGTGGTGAATCTTAAATTGTACACACAGGAAATAGAGGTTTGCGTATCCTTTGCCAGCTCTGGGTTTCTTGAAGCAACAAAAAGACAGTGAATGGAAAATACTACCCAGACAAGGTTTCTCCCCATTTCTCTTTGGATGAATAATTATGTCTTTGACTAATCGCTTTCGTCATGCAATGTTGAACTGTGAGGGATCTTGTGGTGTTTGAACAACACTTACCTTGACAAGAGAGAGGGTTACCTTGCAGCCGGAAAGATTCTGCTGCATGACAAGAGTATTTTAGTGTTAAAGTGTTCGCATCACATCCATGTTTGTGGTTTTTGATGTCCAACTCTGGAAATTTCTCGTTTCTGCTTTTTTTTTTTTGTTTTATTCCTGGATGAATTAGTGGTCCAGAATTGTAGAACCTCAATTTTGTGTTGGTTGGCAGACGCAGCGTGGTGTCAGTGTTAAGGCAAAGCTTAACAGGCTGTACTGTTCCCAACGAAGTGCTCATAAAGAATGTGGATCTCTGTTTAGATATCACTCTGTTTCTGGGAAAGAACAGCAGAGATTCTGATTCTTCACAGAACATGAAGCCCAAAACTGTCGTGACCATATGAGGACAAGCACACATTAATCACACACTTTTATCAAAGCAAAACATAGCTTTTGATCGTATTTTTTTTTTAAAAAAAAGGGTTTTTTGACGGAACAAGAAAGTCTTCGCATAAATAACTCAAAAACTCAAAAATTTGGTTTGATAGTTAGCACTCACTTATGAAGCTGAGCAGACATTTAGTCTTAAATAAAGTTATGTTTTAAGCTTTATTTTGACACACTGAAATAAACAGGTAAATAATACCTGGAAATTTGATTAAAAAGCAGAGACTATTGAAATTGGCAACAATCATTTTACAATTTGGAAACAATCTTGAAGCTACAAAATGAAGATGTTGAAGGTTTACGCATTTAACAACTACAACAACAACAATAATAAAAATAATAATAATAAATTACAACATAATTAAAATTTCTTTTAAAAGACAAAGTGGGTGACATAATTAAGAGTAGGCTTTTGTACATATGGGTTTTGAGTTTTACTGTAAAGGTTGAAACCATTCAGGCATTAGAAAGTAATTTCATATTTTTTCTATTTCAATTTGAATGTTTTTTACCTTTTAAAAGTGTAGATTAAATCAAAACAACATTTTATATTGGGGAACTAAGATTAGACACTGTCGTTGCTGTAAATGCAGTTTATTTTATTTTATTATATTTTATACTTTTTGCAGTGCTTCGCTAATATTTTATTTTTGATTTGTCTGAATTCAGGAAATTGTCTTTCTGGGAGTCATATTGGTAAAATCCTTAGATGGGTTTAAATTACAATGGTAAATCCATTTTATTAAAAACCATTTCAATATGTTATTGCAGATTTTGAATTTCCTTTTATCGATTTTATATTTTAAAATTCTTGTATCTTCAACTCTTCTTTTAAATGTGATATCCAGTAAGTGACTGCCTTTTGTCTGACATAAATCACTTCCCAACATAACTGAAATGTAAATTCAACTTTTTGCACTTAAGTGAACTTTTATACAAGCTGGTAAACTTTGATTTCTTTGTTTTTTTGGATTTTGAAAAACTTGCGATTGGATTTATGATTGAAGTCAGATCTTGGATTTTCTGAATGTACGACAGGGAAACTTCTACCAAGAACAAAAAAAAAACAAACCTTTTTTTAATGTTAGATTAGTTCTGCAGCTGCTCTCAGACACTTCTTTAGTCCTCTTTTTAATTGCAGCTTTTTAAGGACAAACAGAACTTTTTTTTAGTAAGTATCCATTTTTTGCATTCAATTATGTGTCTAACACATTTTTGAAATTAAAACACAATGCTTTTTTGAATAAATATAAAAAATTGTCAGTGCATTATTTTATATTTTTACAAACTGGTAATTGGGAGTCTTGCAGTTCAGGTTACTACAGATTACATAAAGTTGCCTTTTTGTCTACAGACATGATTTTTGTCAGATTTAAAGGCATAAACTGCAAAACAATAACTGTCTTTTCCTTGTTTCTTTAACAGCATTCAACAGAGCCACAAGCAACTGAGTCAATCAACTTAAGGAGAAATGTGGAGAAGGCAGCATGGCAACTCAAATAAAACTTTAAAGATTTAATTGGCCTTATAGGGCAATCGCTCCTTAATGCAACAATAAAACAAAACAAAACAAACTAAAACAAAACAAAAACATACAGGAATGTTTTTTTTTTTTTTTAATTTTGTTCTCTCAGTTAAACTGTCCTAAATCATTACGATGAGGAAAGTGGCTGTAAAGAAATCTGCTTTTACAGCATGTCTTTAAAGCAGCAGGGACTGAGCTCGTTCTGTCGCTTTTATGGACTCTCTGCCTTCACTCCACAGTTCCACTAGAGATAAATAAATGGGCTGCAAGACATTCAACCATTCATGGCTGTTTCCTAATGAACACAGTTTTACGTGTTGGAAAGGAACATGCAGGGGGAACTGGCTGCATCTGCCTTTTATATGCTAAACGTTTCTTTTCACTACCACCGTCTTAACAAACATTTTTGAAAAGAAAGTGTAAAGCAAGCATGTTTGAAAAGAGCAGACACTACAGATCTCGCACACAATTTTTATAACACTGCTGTCTAAACTCTTTTTGATGCAGTTCGGAGGTCTTAAATACTTTTTCGAAAAAGTGTTGGGCTCAGAGATTCAAAATTAGATCTTAATTGGAGACTATGTCATTTATGTTAAGCTCCCCCTAGGTCTTTCTTTAAATAAAACATTCCTTTATGCCTACTCATCCGAGGGTCGGACATTTCTCTAAAGCTCATTTAAATTTCAACATTTAAAATCTTTAGGTGACATTTCAGATTATGACCATTTAGATAAAAGGGAAAAACAAATAAAGTGAAAACCTGTTGGCGTTGTTTCTTTAAAGACATTTGGTGACTCAGACTTGCGTCTTTTTTAAATTATTCTTGAGAAGCAACAGCTAAAGCTGGTAGGCTCCTCCCACACCTTTAGCACAGTGGCATAAAAAACCATAAAAGTTTAATGTGAAACAGCAGTGACCTATTTTTGTCTTTATTAAGAAAGTTAGCAACACAGGACAGATAGCGCACCGTGCCCTCAGACAAAGCTATCGGAAAGATAGCACTAACTAGCATAACACTAACTGCATGAACTTTGTAACTTTGTGTTGGCTTTGCATAAATTACAGACTAGCTTACTTGGGAGAAACACTCACAAATCTTTGCTTAAAGACCCACCCCAAAAAAGTTGTGTTTTTGGTGTTTTTAACACTATTTTTCTCATGAAGGAGAACATAGGGTATATAAAATAATTTAAAATTAAGACTACGTTTTTGAGTATGTCTTTATACAAATCATGGAGAATCAGGAGCAGATGAAACCTATGGTTACCACTGAGTGTGTGGACAGGCCCAGCCAATTTAAGACTAACATTCACACTTGACTGCAAAGATTATAAACTTCCAGCATCTTGTTGCCTGTTGTTTTACGATTCTACCCTCCCTCCCCTGTAGCCATCCTCTAACTTCTTTAACCCATAATTTTCCCGTTTTTTTGTGCCCCCCTGACATCTCTCTCTCTTCTTCTCTCTTTATTTTCTGTCCGGTCCAACAAAAAAAAAAAAAAGGATACAAACATAATCAATATAAATAAAGTTTAGTTTAAATAACAAAAGGGGTTTATACGAATATACACCTTGTGTGTCCGATGATTTATAACCCTAATTGTAACATTAAAATGTGTTTAACACAGGGGGTTCTCAGCTCATATCTGTTTGCTCAGCTGCTGGACAGGACAAGTAAAAAAAAAAAAAACCTGTGGTTTGGAAATGCTTTCAGTTCTGACGCAGCAGTTGTGACGAGTGGGCCAAAGTTGCACTGCTCTGCTCCAATTCTGATGTATCAGCCAGATCCAAGTACGTTTTGATTTTCCTTGTCTGAGCTGCCACCTGGCTCTAAAATGTACAACTTGATGGCTCTAATATTGCTCTCCCTTTATTTATTTATTTAAGAGGCTGTAAGCTAGCAGGGAGAGGGTGTAACCAAAGGAATGATGGGATATCATTGTAGGGTTAGTTCCACGCCAACAGTCCTGCTCTAACTCAGAGAGGAGTTTCTGATGAACTCCTGCTGCTCCGCAGAAACCATATCTTAGAAAAACAAAACAGGGGTTTTGGTTTTGGCTGCAAAACAGCATCATAATAAAGAAAAGACCGCTGTGAACGACTTCACAAGAGATCAAAATATAGCTGCAGTGGGACTTTAAACAATGTAGTTTCTCTACATTTTTTGCATAACAACATGCTTTACTAAAGAACAGTCATTGTAAGAAATGATATATCAAGCACACCTGCACATGTTAGCATGCCATTCTTTCCCTTTACTCCACTTTGCAGATGCTTCACATCTGAATCCACATCTGTATCTTTATAGGCAACCTTTAAAAACATTGTGGATTTGTTACCCTTCTGGTTATGGGGCAGCAGAACTAACAAAATTCAGATGCAGGATAAAATCCTAGAGAAGCTAGCCATTGATCTGTCACTAAGCTGGTTAGCAATTTAAGGTCCAGGTGGAAAATCAAGACAAAACTAATCTTTCAACACATGGATGTTTTACCTGTTCCATACACCCTTTAGATCACTGACATATGGTGTTTGTCTTAAAGGACATGAGAGCCTATAACCATAGATCACTGATATTTCTCCTCCTACTGTGCATGCTAACAAGCTGGCCTGCTTTGTGTCATACTACACGGATGTTAAAACCCAGACTGTCATCCTAAACATTTATGTTATGTCATGGATTTAGTTTGGCTTTGTTCTTCCAAAATCAAAGCTGCACAGATTTAGTTTACATCAAATGGAAACAGCAGATCTTTGCCTCTGTAAAAAAGCAGGAAAAAAGCCTAAACACTGGGACTTTTTTAAATATCAGTGAAGCCATGGACATGTAGGTTATGCCAAACTGCCAAAATCATAGTTTAAATAATGCTGAATTTAGAATACTTTGACAAAAAGGAATACAGGGATGTTTAGTCTCATACAGTAGTGCTATGTAAATGTGTCAGGTAAGTCAGACACGAGTCATTTTCATAAAGCTCTACATTTTTTATTCTTTCTGCTTACAGGTGTTGCACATATAGTTCCCTCCCGGTTTTCAAAACCTCAACTATGGTTCCACTTACACAACAAGGAGTGCATTGCTTAAAGTGTGGGTTTGTTTTGTAAAATTACTAGATGTGCAATGTCTACCCAAAAATGGGGATGCAATGTCGATGACATGTCCGGCTGAAACGGAAGGACGAACAAGTAGAAACACATCAACAACACATTTAACTGACATTTACAGTTTTACCAAAAACTTGTAAAAGTTATAAGAGTTTTTGCATATCTTTTAAATATTAATGAGTGTTCATACAAAATATACAAATCGTGCAGTTGTGCCACATTATTTAAACTGTTTTTATATTCACTCAGGAGGTAGAATAGGATTTGATCAGGCTATGTGAAACTGTGTCCCTGGACATCACAGCCCCACCTAACTTTGGATGAGTTAAGTGGATTTCATACAACAAATATGCACATTATAAGTAAAAAAAAAAACTTTATAGTAGTAAAAATTACTGTGAATTTACTTGTAGTATATATGTGCCCTTTACAGTTATGAAATATTAGTGTTAAAGTTCATAATTTATACTTCTATAATATAACTTATATACATAACTTATATAATGTTAAAGTTCAATCTGGGATTGTTAAGTCCTTGATATTTTCTATATAATATTGTCTTACTTTTTCATCTCTTATATCTATTCCTGGCTTTACTATGGTGTAGTGATTTGCCCGTCTACTCACAGCTAGAATCCCAACTGGCTCTGAATTACAGTTGTATATTCTTCAAGTGTCTGAGTAGTTTTTTTTTTCTCCTTTTTTTCAAAAACTTCCTTTTATGGTCCTAAACACGGATGTTTGACTTCCCATGAGTGGGCGTGATTATCTGTTGGTGTGTTTGGGTCTCTAATGAACTAGTAAACTGCCCATGGTGTATTCTGTGTTCATTGTAAGATGGGATAGGCTCCAGCAACCCGTGTGATCCTCATCAGGATGAAGTAGGTATGAATAATAGAAAGGAGCATGAATCTTTTTCATCTACAAATTTTAAACTGTGACATGGTTAGTGGACACTTTAAGCATTAGGGCACAAAGACTAACAAAGATAACACAATTTAAATAGGTGGAAAATCCAGAAAAATGCAATATCTTCACTGAGTTTGATTTACCTTTAAGCTTTAGATGGCGAAAAGTTATGCAGTTCTCAGTCCATTATAGCTCACACTGTTGTCAACCATATTAGGTTCTACTTTCAATGAAGCCAATGTTTTCAGTGATGCATGGATTGTTTATTTCACACTAGAGTTCAGGGAAAGTGGACTTTCCAAAGAAAACTAATTCTGGGTGACTGACCTGGCTATACACTTTAACCAAACCCAACCAAGTAAATATCTTTTTTTGCCCACTGCTTGTTGCCTTGGGGGTGTAACACACATGATCAACGTTTTTATTGTGTTTTCTAAATGTGATCTAGCGTTCGGTTGAGCTGGCAGTTAAAGGGTAAAGATATTCCTCAATCAATTACACCAATTGAACTTATTTTTCTATATTGCAGATATGAGTATAATAGTGTGTTCAAAGCAAGCATTTTTTTTGTTTCATTCATGCATCTCACTTGTGGTTTCAACCACTTTGATTAAATATGTGCTGTACACAGGGCTCTTTGGTCAAGAAACCACCATATCATGAACCCCACGTGAAGTAATGAAGAGTTGAATAAAAAAGAAGTAGTGTACAAAAAGGCCTATAAATCCATCACAATTAAAACTGCAGGGCTCCTACTCAACAGCATGCTTGCTGCAGTCCATGGACAAGCACAATTTCTCAAAAGATCACCACAAAGGAGAAGAAAGAAGGTTTCTGTAAGATCTAATCCATTGGCTTCAGGAGAAATAGGATGGCTGAGGTTTCTCTCTCCTTTCCTCTTTGTCCCTGTCCAAAAGCTCTGCTTCTTGATGAAAATGTCCTGCTGGATGAGGGCATTAGACTCCTACTCTAATCCCATGTAATTTCCCACAATCCCCTTTGCTTGCATCCTGCCAAGGAGGCCGTCGGCCCTGCTGAGCCCCTCGCTGTCAGCGTTGGCTTTCCCACACCCCTGCTCAATCAGATTTTGCTTAACTGGAGGGGAGGAAACAAGAAACTCAGTCTCTTCTTTCCTCCTCCCTTTTCATTCCTCTTTTCATCAACAGCAACGTCTAGCAGCAATTGATCACTCTGTCCTCACATTGTGACCCTTGGCAGAATCCAGCAGCAGTAAAGGCCACAGAGGAGGCAGACAGGTTTTAGTCATTAGCAGAATTAAAACCATGGTCTACCACTGGTTGACCTAAATCACATCTGTGTGTCTGTGACCTTGAGGCATTGTTGCCATCCACTACCAACAGAGTGTTTATGTGCAAGTCTGTGTACATTTGCCTCCAGCCGTAATCCCGTGCAATCTCCTTCTTATGTAAAATGCTTTATGATCATCTTTCAATGGCTAGGCTCATCAGCAAGTCAGCTGGGTCAAGAGCCCCATGACACACTGGCCTCTTGTCCAAATGACTATTTCTGAAACGTCAAACACATGTGATGAATCTATTATGCATGCATTGGTGTCCTCAATAGTCATATAAGCCAGTGATGAAAGAAGCTTTGTTGGAAGCACGTGATGGCATAAAAAGCACAGTAGTGGCTCTTTATCAGGATGCATTCAGGGGATCCTACCAACAAGCACTGTGACCTTTTCTGGACTTTTTTACGTGAGCGAGCTCATGAAACCAGCACCTCTATCTCACTTGTAGTACCAGGAAAAGGGACACGAAATAGAAAATCTAATTTTACTAAAAAAGACCAAGCTAATTCCAACATCTTCATGCAAAAATACAATCATTGACAATGCTGACAAGTTGATGTAAAGCAGGTGCAGTTCCAGAAAGTACACATGCTTTTTAGAACCCATGACCTTCTATTTATGACGCCTGACAAATGTCAGCTGATGGTGATTTCTCAGCTCGTCAAACTTTTAGGTAGGTCACTTCCTTTCCAGAAGCTGCTCGCTGCAGATGTTTGTGGTGAGCATTTGTGGAAGTTCTTTACCACCAAACAGTCACTAGCATTTCGTGAAGTGCCTTTGGTGTATTAGTGTCAGACTAGGGGTGTTACGATACATTTTAACACTAATACGATTCACATCATAATTTGTGTTTGTTGACCTAAAATCAATCCAGGACATCTTTAGCCAAAAATTCAACCAGTTTGACTCAGAGAGAAATACCTGGATACTGAACAGTGCAGGTGAAGTTTTTCAGTATATTTCTTGCAAGATTTTCAAGAGTAAATTAAATATATGTATAAACACGCTATGAACACTCAGTCTATAAAACCCCTATAAAGAGCCAGGAAAAAACAAACATCCACTAAACTAAATGAGGGTCCATGGTCATCTGCCTGACAACTGTTTCTGCTGAAGGCTTGCTCATCTGCTCAACAGAACAATAAACTGTTTTGATAAGCATCATCTGTAAGACAGATTACCTCAAATTTGGTTACAAATAACTCAACGTTATGTTATAAAACACCATTCAAATGTTCACAACTAGGAATTGTATTATTTTTTGTAATTACTACTGTGACGCAATGCCTCAAAAGAAACACAGAGGGTACCTCGTCATTCTCCCACCCTTAGCAGTAGCTGCTGCACAGATCATTGAATGCTGGCCATGATGTCTGTTATAGATTATTAAAATTTCAATGTCTGTTTTCCCCACGGACATTATTTGAATTTCCTGGTTCTGTTTTTTATTCGGGGTAAACAGTTTCACCCTACACTGTGATGATGGGCCTTAAGTTACAAAATAATGACTATATTTCTGCACTATGTGAATTCTATTTACTGCGGAACCTAAAGAGCATACAACACTACCTCTTTAAATAAAGATTGACAAAAATGTGAAGTGATCATTAGCGACTCATTTCATCAATCTTATCTGTATTTGTTGTAGTAAGCAGCAACACCTCGTCAGCCTGTCAGCCGCGTTGCTTCTTTACACACTGCTCAGTGTCACCAAAAATGAAAGGACACGTGTAGGCCAAAGCTGATTTATGATCTGTACACCAGACTAAAGAGCATTATCTTTCTACCAGCAGTTTTTAATGGTGATTTAATACACTATTTATAGCTGAATCTAGATAGAACCGCATTAGTTATGACTTTTTGCAAAGAAGAGATTGTTTGAAGGACTATCAAGGGTAACAAGGGCACTTTCGCACAAGAATATTAATGAAGAACTAAACCTCCAGTCAACTTTGCATTCAACATTTTTCTAAAAAAGCATTTGGTTGAGAAACCTCATACTGGCCAGGGAAGGCTCCCATGATAGCTGTTAAATTTCAAAATTGAAGGTGTTGGATGATAGGATGGTAAATCAGATGTTTGGCTCATTCAGATTCACTTTTGAGCTTTCTCCTTATCAGCATTTCGGCAAGATATAATACCGCCAAACTCTGACCTTTCTGACAACAAACAAAGAGACAAACAGGCCTGACATTTTCTGACAAAAATCCTGAGGAGAGCTCAGGATGTGATTGTTAGCCTTCACCCATATTTTTGTTAAATTTTGACTTCAAATATAAATAGAAGTTCAAAAGAACAAACATGATTCCATTACAGGGAAAAAGGCTGAGAGACCATGCTCTATGGTCACATTCTTGTTTCAAAGTTGCTTAATATATTGTACGGGGAGCAACATGAGTTGCTAGCATAAGTAGCCACCTTTTGGTTGGATTTTTAACTACACTTTTTATTTTTGTATACTCATGAACTTCAATCAGGAAGTCACTGGTTTGAGTGACAAAATTTAGGACATGGTCCCGTTAGGTTTCAATACAATCATAATAAGGATCTAGTTTCATATTTTTAATAATAATAATAATAAAAAACAATATGGACTTTTTTTTTGCTTTTCTTAAAGTTACCTTGAGCATAAGTTTATTTGAATTAATTTAGTCACAAGGACCATATTTAGATAGCCTGTAGATTTCATTATTGTAAACCCTTTGCTCTGTAAAACACCAGAGAACAAACAACAGGAAATAGTTGAAACAATATTTCTGGAATGTGTTGATATTCCAGTGTTTAGCTATTCATTTCCCCTGAGTATGAAGTTTTAATTTCCACATTTAAAACAATAAACTAAATATTAGTGACAGGAAAAAAGCACAGTATTCTTGGAGATCTTCACTGAGTGAGATTTTGTTAGATCAAGATGAAAATGGACAAAAAGAGTCCCAGCCTCCCAGATAAACTGCACGGTGAGGTGTGTTTTTGAACACGAGTTCAGATAAATGTTTAACTCGTCTTTACAATTGCATAAAGTAAAGGGGAATTTTCAGGAACCTTTGGGCCAATTTGTCAAGCTGTAAATATGGAAAAAACTAAAGTGGTAGTAGATGAAGGCTAGAGTATTTCTAACTTTTAATGAAATCATTTAAAACCCAAACACAAGCCCTGGCAGTATACACGACTCACAAAAAGTCAGGGATATTGTGACATTGTGTTAAGTAGCTTTTCCCATTTGGTCTAAATTTTAGTTACATGACTAAAAATTCCCTTTGATATTAGTCATAATGAAAGAGAAGAAAGACCGTTTTCCTTTGTTTAATATTTATTACCCCTCAAAATGAAGACAATAATAAAGGTAGACCCAAATAACAAACATTGACCAAGTCAATAGCAGGTCTTTCCATCATTTGCTGCAATCACAGCTTGACACTGACGTCCCATGCTCTTCATTAGCCTCATGATGTTGTTCTGAGCAAGTTATACATGCAGTTGTGGCAGCTCACTTAGGGATGGAGTACAATCATGCAGTCTCTGCTTCAGCAGAGATGTCCACTACGGGATTCAGGTCATTGCTGGTCATACCATTTGAGACACCCCTACTTCCTGAAGTCTAGCTGTGACAGTTCTGGCATCATGTGATGGAGCATTATCATCCATGAACAGAGAGTTGAGGGTTTGCTGGTGAAGATGGTTCTATGATGTCTCTGAGATAAGAAGGTCCAGTGACTGGGCAATCTACTGTAACCAAATCAGTTTTGCGCTGGCTGGTGATGCCTACTCAGACTGTTGCACCTCCTCCACCAAAGCCAATATAGACCTCAGCGTATTGTTCACCACACCTTCTCCTGCTGATGACCATCATTTCTGTGCAAGGTTATCTTCCTCAGTTAACTTCCTCAGTAAACCGTGGCTGCATTGTACAGGTCACATGGCCATGTACCCACTGCAAATGTTCACGTCATGGTGATGTCTTGGTGTCAGTGGAGTCACCTGCAATGGTTGTCTGGCATTCAAGTCAAAGTGGTGGAGTTAGTTGTGAATGGTTTGTCTGGAAACCCTAGTACCCCTAACATTTGGTAAATATTTTTTTAAAAAAGCTGATAGTAAAGATTAAATTAATAGTTTTGGCTAATTTGCATAATTCTCTAACAGACAAGGCACCTCTGAACTGAATGATTTGTTATCACACACATTCACAACACTGGATCTGGCATTAAAAAACAAAGTGGAGGTTTTCATGTGTCATGTCTGTTACTATCTGGTGTTGAGTTGCCTCAGACAGCTGTTTTGGAGGTAACTCACACTGTGGCAGCGCTAAGACAGCTCAGATAAAAATGCAGGGCAAAGAGATTAGTGTGTGCTCTGTGTCTTATTTTCCATCTTTATGCAGAGCCGAAGGGCTGCTCGAGTCAGTCACTGCACACTCTGGAGCTGCTTTCAAATGCACCCCCCCCCCCCCCCCCCCCCCCCCCCAAAAAAATCATCCATGGAATTGTGTGTTTTTTCCTTAAGCCTGAGGGGAAATTAAAGTTTAAATAAAGAAAAGAACAGTAAAGTTTTACTCTGTGGCACTCCGACATTTTTTATTTCGCAAAAGAAAACAGCAAAAGACCGCCACACATGAAGCTTCAAACGCCTGTGTTGGAGGGTACAGGCGAACATACATGGGGAACATGTTTACTGCTCTCTGCCCACAACCACCACAAGAGAAGCAGGTCAACCACGGACATCCAAAATAGTTGACACAAGTGGAAACCCTCTCCAATTGTACAATGGAGCTGACTCAGCCAAAAAAAGTTTACTTTGGAGCAAGCTCTCTGTCATCACTTCCCCTTTTGTCTCGAGATGCTGTTTCTTTCTTAAGAAAGGTAGAAAAATCTTGAGCTCAGCAAAACCTAAATGTATTTCTGTCATTGCCTTGGAGTGGAGCTACATATGTTGACTTTGATTTTTTATGTTTGTTTGCTTTCTCAAATCATGCAGAAAACAATTCTCAGCTCATGTGAGGCAAATTAATATCTTATTTTATTTTCATCATGCAAGATGCCTCCATGGTGTTAGATTTATTCCCGCCTGACATGTCTTCAGCCCCCTGTGGGTTTGCACGTCTGCTAACGAGGACGATTGAGTGGCCTTGTGGGGAGTCATTCCTGTGAAATGTGGAGATTAGGGGAGTTGTTGGAGCCAGATGTAATCACACAGCCATACTGCATGAGCATAAATCATGAAAACCGTATGTGCAATGAGATTGAATGGATCTCCACCCGTTGATCCCTCTTGGCGGAGAAAAAAACGAGAACATGAACCTATGTTTCTGTGGGGTTAAATGGGAATTTTCTCACATCAGAGCAATGTGGGAGCATCTGTGCTCTTTGTCGCCACTCTTTGGTTTGCCGTTTTGCTGTGCTGTGAAATGCATTCTGTTGTAGGCTGAAACCAAGACCACCACATAGCTGTTTCTGTGGTCTGCCACTGTGGGAAAGGCAGAGAAACATTATGAAACACAAGCTGACTACATCAACACATATACAGAGCTGGCTCTGCCTCCAGATGGACAAAGAACAGCCTGACAGGATTTCAACATGACCACTCTGTATTATGAAAAAACATATTTCATTCTGCACTCCTCGCTCTGTTGGGGTAATTTGATTGAAATCCATATTTGAAAAATCACTCAAGTAAGGTCATATTTTGATCTACAAAAAGCAACCCTTTTTTTTATCTTCCGGTGTCCTTTTATTTCAATCATCCTCTGTTCTTCTACCATCCTTTCATCTGACTCTAAACCCCTCCTAGTCACACTGCTCCCTTTAGGGGTCTTGGGAGACCGATTGAATGAAATTGGCAGCTCTTGTCTGTCAAGCAGAGATGCCACTTTCTGTGCTTTGGTTGAGCGGTTTGTAACCCTTTCAATCTCCTCTCCCTTCTCAGTCAGACAGTCTGGCAGGAGTTGGGGGTGGGGGGGTATTAGACCGGCCCTTTTCAGCATCATCCATTACCTTGCTCCAGGCTGCAGGGATTAGAGGACGATCGATGTGCTGCACACAGAGAAACACACCTCAGACCACCTAATTATCTTCTAAATAAAACACTTCTCTTCAAATCGTTCACACAGAGTAAAGAAAAACCTGATCTACTTTTTGGAGGATGGAGGTGTCACCACTCTGTCCCTAAGGGTCCGCCAATGGTACTGATACTCAGCATCCGGGCGGGGCATACTGCAGCGAGGCCTACAGTGACATCTTTCTTCATCCTATCAATAATACGTCCTCTATTATTGTGCTTCACAAAATGATCAACTTTAAACCAATATAAAAGAATCCATTTACTGTGGTATCACAGATTTGCATGGTCAAAACATAATCACTCTGCCTCCAAAAGCTCAAATTACTTTTTTGAACAGTTTACAGACTATGACACCCAAATCTAAACACTTGAGTGAGACCATGACCATTTCCTGTAAGCAAGGTCCTCTCTTGTGGTGAAGTAACAACACACAAAAAGATAGAAAAACAAGATAACAGCTAACAAAAACTCCCACAACTAAAACCATGACAAATACTGATACATACCTATAAAACGCAACAGAAAGTGAAACTTTAGCAGCAGCGGTGACCCCAGCTTCCCCTAAATGATACAAACCTTCTTTGACATACCGTAACTCTTCATCAGTTTGAGTCAGCTGACTCTGAAGCTACATTCACATCACCCTCAACGAGACGCGTTCAAGCAGCTCTTCCAATGAAAGGTTTAAAGGTAAACGTGCGTCTTGGGTTTCCGAGTTCAAAACTCTCGCATTCACGTGTAACTATGCAAGTTTGTACCGCCATTTTCAGGCTCTGGAATTATATCAATTGCGTTGAAGAGTTACGGTAGTCGAAGGAATTTCAACCCTCTCCGCCATCACATTTCCTTACAGAAACAGTGGGTAAAGAAAGCAGTGAACTCGATTGTGTTTATCTTTTACTTCTCCAGGGGGATTTCTAAACCCTGCAGTCCAGCGAAATCCTTTTTTAAACCTACTTCCACAGAATCAACCAGTGAATGAGAAGCTCCACAGACAAGCAAACTCTTTACTTGTCAAAGAGAATCTCTGACAAATGTACTTGATAAAATAAATAAAAACGTTTCACTTCCATCTGGTTATTTTATCTTGACATCAGATGCTACAGCTAAACTTTATTGGACCATTCTTATAGTTTGCTTGTTTATTTGGACAGATTTCAAATTAGCACAAAAACTGGACTATACCCACTCAGAATATTAAAATATCAAAAAAATGATCAAATTAAGCCTATTCCTCATTTTTATCATTTGATATTTTTATTTGTTATCACAAGATCCAATCCCAGTAATTACAAATGGCATGCTCATTGTATGGCCTTTTGCATAAATATATATTGGTAGGCCTTCCTGCTGGCCTTGGTGTCACAGACTATTGCAGCTGTCTGCCTCTAACAGCAGCACGGCAGCCTGTTTTGTGGATTCTGCAGGCCTCAGCAGATTTCATAGACAACAAATGCTAGTTTCAGTGTGATTGGATAAAAACTCTACCACAACACACAACAACACTGTCAGCAGCTCAAATGGAGAGCAGATGATGATTGGTCATTTTTATTTGCTTAAAAAAAGAACTAAAATGAAACATATTTATAAAAGAACATAAACGAAAAGTTTAAGCCAACAGAGAAGGCCCTACAGTCTCTGACAGCCCAGCATCTCATCCATGTGTATGAATGTCTGCTCTCTGGTAAACACTGTTTGCAGCAAGACTTTAGGGACGGATTTATAAATACCAGCCTGATAACATAACCCTTAAAAATGAAAACAATAGGAAAGATTGAAAATTTAGGCTCCAATTTTTCTTTTTCTACACCTAATGTTGACGTTTTATGTTTGGAAAAAGGAAGAATGATGGCAGCAACAGCCTGGAAAAAATGTTTTCCAAATCTGAGGGGAAGCAGCTGCTGAAATCATCCACTTGGCAGAGGCTGAACTGTCTGGGGGCAAACCAAAGAATGCATTTGAAGGCAAACGTTTGGTGGCCTTAAGACGGAATGAGATTAATTGCATCTCAAGACAGGAAACACAAGAAGAACCCATAAATCCATTTGACCTTTTCTTACAAGTCACTAAAAAACAGTATAAACTTAGCCGAACAAAAGATATTTGTCCCAAATTTACCTGTCATGCTCATTTATTCTTTTTAGATTTTCAAAGTACAAAAGTGTATTGAATATAAGAATGAAGATTTACTCTAAGTCAATGTACAGACACGAACCAAGGTCCTGTGGCGCGATTTGAGTGTTGGGCGCGATAGTGTGGTGACGAATGCATAAGTTCCAATATCTGAACTTTGGCAAAGAATTTGCATTGCGTCATCAAATCAGGAACTGAGCATTTACCCGTGACGTTCCAATGACCTGATCAGGGAGTGGAGTCTGAAACCAACATGGAGGAGAAGCTGATCTATCTGATCTATCTTCTCCTGAACTTCATGAGGTTTTTCTTATTTGCATTGAGACAAAACTAAAAAGGTCCTCTTGTTTCATTATTTTGTCAGCCTAATACGAGACAGGAAGTACCACTGAAAGTGGACGCAGTTCCTGCAGTTGATGGTGAAGCTCCCTGTACAAGAATCGGAATGATCTCATGGACCACTGGAGACGTGCTTACCGAAGCTCTCGTAGAGCTCTTAAAAAAATAAATAAACCTGATCTCTCAACATCATCCGTGTCTTCCATGCATTGTAAATGTAGTAATAAATCAATTCTTCCATGTGGTGATATGACCGACTTTATATTGATACAACTGTATTGTGATATTGGGCTAATTAAAAAAAAGGAATTGATTTGAATGAGGCTAAATGCTTTGGGAAGTAGCTCCTCCCACATGGCGGGAGTGTCAAGCTTCTGAAAACATTTTTGAACAAGTGTCGAGTAGTGAATTCGTTGTGCGTCTGAAGGAGGAGGAGGGTGCGGATTCGCTACATTTGGCATGAAGTATTTCAATAAGGAGGGATCTTGAAAGTGTGGTTGAAAGATTTAATGGTGAAACAGGAATTTGTGCATGAAATAGTCAGTAGTCTTCAGCGCTTAGAGTCTGGGCCGCTTGGGACGCTTGGGATGACCTCAGACTATGTGAAGAGACTCCAGAGCCCAGGCGCTGATGGCGGTTAAGGGCACACCACGCGGAGGCGTAGAGCCAGGAGGACAGTGGGGCAGAGGTGGGCCGGTGAAATGTCTGGAATGCGGATAAACAAACTTCAATGAATTTAAAGGAAGGAATTTAATTGTGATTGGCTGTGAAGAAAATGAGCACTTAAACTTTTGGCTCAGAGTGAGGATTATTTGATGAGTGACGTGTGGAGTGAAGAATCAGTAACCCAGCACATCTGAAGATGAGGTAGATCGTCTTTACTGGAATTAGACCAAAACTTCAATATGATTTAAAAGGAAAAGAAACATCAGATTCTGGCCAGAATCTGCAGAATGTTGAACATTGGTTAAAGTAGAAGCAATATCAAAAAATATATTTAAAGAAAGAGTGAACCAATTATGTTAAAGAAATATGAGACATTAGAAGAAAAATAAATGAAAAATTAATTTTAAAATAAATGCTTGTAGCGGTATCTACTGCCTAAATGTATTTTGACATAATATTTACCAGTATGTACAATAATTAGCTCATTATTTGAGTTGTTTAATTTATGTTACTAATCAGGAATATTTAGTCATCTTTATTGTTTACTTTTGCATAATTACGATAATGTTTCAGATTAAACAAGTTAGTCTATTTCTGATAATTTGTTTTATTTGTATTGTTTTGATTTGAAGCAATGATTTGTTTTTATTGTTTTCAAAATTTTGTTTATATGATGTTAATAAAATAAATAATTAAAATATTTTAGTGTAACCAACTTAAGTGAATGCAAAGGAGATCACAAATGTCTAGATAGATAGTTTCAATAAAGTCATTCCTGATATTTGAATTTCCTTTTATTTACATAAAAACCTTAACTCTGCAAAGAATGTAGTGCTTAAGCTCAAAGTGAGCTGGGTGTTGCCCAGGCATAACACAATGGAGGAACGTTTAGAGAAAAGGCTTTCTTAGTTTGCAAATATATATTTAAAAAGTGCCCCCCCTCCAAAAGACCATTTTGTTTCTTTAATTTATATTAAAAGAAATCAGGAACAGGGGAGACAAAAGCACATTTGTCCAATATAGGCATCAAACAGAGATTTCAGATTTTATCAGCTCATCAGAAAGCAAATGATCAGATTTCTCTGGAATGTCAAACAATCTTTCACGCCCTCCTACATCTGATTTCTAATTTAAAAAACGTCTTACATGCAGGTTGTCAAGTACAAGCATGCAGAGTATACGCAGACTTCTACATAGCTCATCCTTTTTGAAGGTTTTCTAGATGGATCATCAATGTCTATTATTTTTTATCTGAACTTGTAGTTCTTTGCCTTATTGGATCGGGAGATCTGCAGTAAATGCAATGTATTAGTATTACTGTATTGGCACAAACACCTTTTACTCATCGCATTGGATCTCTTTCCATTCATTCATCCCTTCTCATTTTGCTGTTTAATAAACCAAAAGTGTTGGCTGTCTAACATATGGACCTCATTTATTTGGAAGCTGTTGTACAGCTGAATTAGGAAAAAGAAGGGACAAAAGGAAACGAACACAGATGACAGACCAGTATATCTGAAGTGAGAATCCACTATAAAATCCAGACAAGCCTCATATAACTCCTGCCACAGTCCTCTCTGCTGACAGTTCTCGAAGCCCCGTCAAGTGGCACAATGGAGGCTGAAACCAGGGCAAACTGGGAGAGACGACAATGTAAACAAAGATTAGAAAAGGGGAAGAGACCCCAGCATATCAGTGACAGACAAATGGGAATCAAGCAGGCACGGCTTGACAAGTACAGATACTAACATTTCTGGTGCTTTGATTTGGGTTACTACCGGTCTTTTATGTTTATCTAGAGTATTTGTATCCTGCTGACCTAACAAAAGAATTCCTAGGATGGAATATCACATCAGGTGTTGTGTTTGTGATAAATAAACTCACATACAAGTGGAAAAATGTCATTTATTTTAATACTTCTACTGGTTTAAGAGATAACAAGTTAATCCAATTAAATTTCCACTCAGTTTGGTCACTTCAAAGGTGTATTCAGACTGGACATATTTGGTTCACTTAAAGTGAACCAGAGTTCGTTTCCCCCGATAATCCGGAACAAATTTTCAGTCTTAACACACCTCAGTGTGGTTCCTGGTCCAGTACCAGGACCTGATGTTGATGCAGACATTTAAATTTGGTCAGCGAGAAATAAACAATTCAGGGACTGCAAAGCTAAGAACTTTCTCTGTTCTTTCTCTCGTTGCTTTGCCCCACCCTTGAGATCATTAGTCACGTAGTTTTTTTTACAAGCTTTGGTTCAAAACAGAAACGTCCAGTAGATCGCAGTCTGAATACAGACCAAATGCAAGGTTTATACAATCAGTGCAAATGAAGAAATTATTAAGGTTGTTTCTCTAATTTTAATCAAATCTCTTGTTCATTATTTTGAAAGGGCTTTGAGTCGTGTTTAAACTGCAGAAAAATAGGAATTAAAGTCAAATGCGACTGTTGTTTACTAGCAGTCACAGACCATTTGCTCTGAAGGCAGAAAAAACTTTTTATATTAGCATTTCATTTGCATTCCTTTTTTCACAATAACTTTTGTGTCATTTAATTCCAAAAGATTCCCAAAAGCAGCCTTAGATTTCTACAAACCACCCTTTTATGAGTGTTTGACAGACTCACAAACATGATGTGTTTTTGTGTTTCAGTTGTTAGCAATAATGTATTTTTGGGAGGGGTCTCTATAAACTTCTGTTTCACATTACTCCCAGATGTTTTTTTTTTTGTTTTTTTTTGGAGATCATGCCTCACACTGAGTATACAATCCTTACTGACAGCATTTGTTGCGCAAAAGAAATCAACATTTTGGATCCATGTTTTAAAATCCAACCATTTTTCTAGTATACGGACGTCAGCTTAGCCTAACAGCCGTCAACACTGAGTCCATATCCCTTTAATGGGAAAGAATTAGTGAGGCAGACACATCTCATCCACACAGGCTTCAGCAGGAGGCTCTGGCCTGCACTCGTCTTTGTCTGTTGTGAATTATGGTCAGTTGAGACAGAGCTTTGGTCAGGAGGAGGGGACCTCGATCTCATCTGGATCTAATAGGCAATAAGAAGGAAACTGAGCCATCCTGAGAAGCGCCTGAGGACAACATGCCAGAAATGGATAATGAAGCATGGATGTGGGGAAAATAGGGGGATATTTTCATAAAACTGACCCAAGAATGACTTTTTTTTTTTAAAGTCAAGTAAATTCCACTTTAAAATCTACAGGAAAATGTTTTTTGTAGCCATGTGGATCACAAACTCTTTGTGATCTGTTTTCCTGCCTTCACCTCCAGCCATTCAAGAAATGAAGAAACTAAGACAATCATGGATGAACTTCCTTTTTAAGATGGTGGGTGTCTGTTTTTGCTATCGTGGCGCAGAGATAGAGTGGTGATGGAAAGATCCCAGGTTTGGTTCCTGCTAGGCAGGAGGTGCTCATGTGTCAAAGTGTCCTTGGGCAAGACACTAAGGAACAAGTTTGGTGCCAGTGTTCGGCACCGGAGCAGTCATCAATGTGTGAATGTGTGTGTGTGTCTCAGAGTCACTGCTACTCCAAATGGAAGTGGAACAAGCTGGTGTGGTTTTGACATTTGGTGAAAAAAAAACAGATCCAATGGTAGTTATTCATGGTAATGAACTAATGGGAGGAGGTCCTATGAAAGACCATGGACAAAAAAAGAAGAAACGGTTTCTTTTCAACCCAAACACTGAGTAAAAATGGATGGATGAATTGATGGGATGTTGGGTGGATGGATGGATGAATGGATGGGTGGATTTGGATGGATGGATGGATGGATGGATGGATGGATGGGGGGTGGATGGATGGGGGGTGGATGTATGGATGGATGGATGGATGGATGGATGGATGGATGAATAACTTCAAAGTTTAATTATAGATCTTTACACAAATTATTTTAAAAGATCTAAGTGCATGAACAAAGATATTTCTGCTCCAAAAAATTGGAAAAAAATATTCTCTAAATTCACACAGCAGTGTCACATCATATGTAAATGCTTTCTGAGAGAAGATTGTGCCTGTGGGTTTGGTTTGTCAGATTTAATCCTTGGTAGAAGTCATGTTCTGTTTGACTACTTTGTCAGTCACATTAGGTTCAAGTTAATTATCATCCACAGATGTCTTCATTTCAGTTAATTACCCTCAATGTACATAATTGCCTGGTTTATAGTTCCTCATTACTTTGTTCACAGGGTTTGTTATGGTTAAGTTTACTTTTTAACCTTTGAATTTCTGTCACGAGCCCGAACCTCTTCATACTGAATCCTGAACCATTGGTTCCTAACCTTCCGTTTTCAGCAGTCTGACTATACACACATCTCACAGAAAGACAAAAGCATTGCACATTGAGTGAATGTTGCAACATGGGCAATGAGAAGTTAATTTTAGAGATGGAGAATTTTTACATACTTTCAAACATGTAATTTATGAGGAGAATGTAAAGAAGGAGAAACCATGATGCTCAATGGCCACAACTTTTAGCGAAACACAGGAACACTTGTCAAAAGGAGCTCCAACAATTTTAGTGTAAATTGACGTTCTTGAATAGAGGAAAATAAAAGGACCCGCCGCTGCACCACCCTCGTCTCTTTTTCTGCATAAATTCAAGGTAAGTTCTCTTGTTGTCTGCTTCACACACCTCTAAGCCACTCATATTTTCATAGCTAGCTAGAACAAAACACTTCTTTTCAGCAAGAAGTTATCAACAGCTCCACCGACTCATTTTCCGTTTTAGGGCCTACTCACAGAACACAAGTTGGGCCATGCTGTGCAGACAGCGCCACAGGGGGTTGATTGCTCCCTGTCCCTGGCTGCACTCGTGAACTCTTTCTGTCAGCGCCCAGGCACAACTAACACATGAGCCGATATAGTGGAGGAGAGTGTTCTGCTCTTTCTTTGGACTGCGAGACCTACCATGGTTCACCATCACTGGAACACTATCCTCACTATTACTATTCTTGAGTCCAGAAGTTGGTGCTTTGGAACAGCACCATAGGAATCGCAATAAGTTTAGCTTTGGGGCCACATGGACTAGTGAAGCCCAACTGGTGTGCTGTGAGTAGTGCCTTCATGATAAACAAACAAAATTCAAGAGACAGGGACAATGTCCTATTCCTCACCTAAAAGGTTAAACTCCATTACTTAGCTTTAAAACACTTGGTTAAGTCTATAAAGTAATGCTGCATAGCTACAGCATTTTCCCAGTCATTAACAGAGCCAGCTTACCCAGGACTGAGGAGCAATATTTTACCGTGTGGCTGGCCGTGATCCACCAGGACTGATGTGCTTCTCCCTGAACCTGCCAGCTTCCCTGTCTCCTCACATCACAGACATGTTTTCCTCTGTGAAGTAACAAAGCTATGTGGTAACTTCATGCAGTTGCAGCGGTGTGCAGATCCAGCCAGAGTATGTCTGGATGGAATGTAGGTGCAGGAGGTCACGGCGTCGTTTCATTGGCTCCACTCTATCAGCTGCTGAGAGGAGCTGCCACTGCTGGAACAGAGAGGGAAAGCATTCCTGAAAGGTCAAAGGGCAAGCACCATGCCTCCCATCATCCCTTCACTCAGAGTGTGAAAGAGGAAGAAAATGGGGGAGTTTTGTTGTTGGTAGGGTCTGCAGTCTGGATGTGATCAAGCTTCTGCTCTTCATTTTCCATTTTAACAAATGGAAATAAATAATAGAGTATTATGAGTTTCCTCTGATCCCATGACTGCACCAATCCCCCACTAACATTTGATTGAAACTCTCCGCTTCTGGTTGCTGATTCTCACAGTTGTCCAATCTCTGGTGAGCTGCTGCGGATGGAGGTGATTTACTGGTGGCCCCTGTGTTTGTTTTCTCTTCCCCTTCTGTTGGTTCTACTAAGCGCCCTGCTTAGCTACTTTGCTGAAAAGGGATGCCTTTGTGTGTGTATGTGTGTACATAGAGATATTTCACTGGCATCCATCCATGAGTATGTGTGACTGTCTTTTGGGGGGTTAAATGTAATAATTACTGCCTTCAAACTGGTCAGAGTTGGAGGAATTTAGGTTTTTATAAGTAGCAGCTTGTTCCATTGGAGCATCCATAGAGTGTGGCAAATGTGATTTAGCTGCAGCGCTTGTTCACAGACCGCATAGTTAGAAGGTTGCCACCACATGTGAGTCACTGTCTCTAGAAGAGGTATTACCATCAGTTGACATGTGGTGACCTTAATGTTTCCTGAACCAGAGTTAAGGGTTTGGCCTCTATCAGGGGTACCTATACTAGAACCACACATATGAGAACAAAAACCTACATGCAGATTTATCAGCAGGTACTCTTACTGTTAAGCAGGAAAGAACAAAAGTACTGCTGTCTTTTCCTTCTAATTGGATGGGTAGTCAAAGGTGAGGGGCTGTAAGGTCACCATTTTCCCTAAAGGTGCCTATTACTTGCCTAGTTAAGCCCAGCCTTTGCACGCCGTGGTCTGTCAAGGCTGCAGACACACTTGTCACCTAAACAGTCTAATCAGAGGCAGCCATCCACGTGCAGGACCCCAAACATCCCCCGAGAGGCGGAATTCAGAGCTGCCTGCTCCCTGGAGGAATGCTCCTCAGGACTTAATAGCTCCTGTGAGGATCTTCTGCCTGCAAGCCTCACATACAATCATCCTGGTTAAAGTGCCCTGAGTGTGGATATACTCATCACAGTTTATGTGAGTCATTCAGGAGAAAGACCTTGTTAGTTATGTATAATCTATGACACTCTGAAGGGCCGTATGCCTGTTTCTCAAAAGCTAACACCATTTTCAGAGGCGTCGAGAATTAGTCACTTGAACAGGAACTCCCGAAGATTTTCATGAAGGTTTTTACAGTTCATAGCAGCGAGAGTTGGAGGATGCAGTAAGTCACTGCTCTATCCTGCTCTTCAAGGTATCTGTCAAAGGGAAAGCTCATCAAATTCAGATTTAAACCTCATATTTTTAACTACATCACTTTATTATACATTTATCTTCACATTTTTTGCACATGGAGGACCTTTGATTGACAGATCACGGCTGAAACCTCTTTGAAACAGAAACCATGTTCAAACAGCTGTCAGGTCCACCTAATTTATTCATTCATAAAAGGGTTGGCAATTTGGTGATGTCATATCCTTTCAAATGGTGGCAACCAATAATCTGGATTTAAACTTTTGAGAAAACCTCCTTTGTTCACCACTGCAAACATAAAGTACACCAAGGAAAGCAGGGAGGAACATAACAAAGGCCAGAAAGTCGGACCAGTGAGGTTATTAATACGATGTTACCACCATACTGTATGTCAGAAAAACTTTTCAAAATGAGACACTGGAAGTCATTGGAATAACCAAACTGGATAAAGAGCAAGAAAACACCTAGACAAGAAAACAGCTTCTATTCTATTCTATTCTATTCTATTCTATTCTATTCTATTCTATTCTATTCTATTCTATTCTATTTTTTTCTTTTCTTTTCTTTTCTTTTCTTTTCTTTTCTTTTCTATCTGATCATCTTTTTATCCGGCGGTGGTCTTTTAGCTATGATTATGCAGTTTTTAGCCAACATCAAAAAACCCGTATTATTTTCTTGGATTGGTTTCTGTGTAGCAGGAGTCTTTAAGAAATGGATCTGTCAAAGGTGATTAATAACCAAAAGAAAAGGTGTGACAGTCTCATTCGGAGAGCTGAATTGTTGGATTGCAGTAATTGCCTTGACAATTTGCCAAACAAAATAATATGTTTACGACACTATAATTTTTTGTCTTGGCCTGTTTAATTAGATTATTTAAGACTTGGTTGAACATCCAATTAAAGAACAAAAGCTTAAATGTGGATGAGTTTCAATTCCTTGATAGCAGATGTTAAATTATTTGAGGTATGGAAGGTCAAAGCAGCTGCTGCTGTAAAGGTAAACATTGACAACTGTTTACTGAAATGTGAGAATTTTTTTTAAATAATTGCTCCAAAGCAATGCCAAACAGTGGCGTGAACTTGACACAGGATCGATGGTATATGCAAAGATACATTTTTAAGTGTTTTTGGTCCATAGCTGCAGGAGTCACAGAAATGACAGTCTGTATAGAACTTGCAAACTCTGAATGTTGAAAAAAAACTTTTGAAAAGTTAAAACTAAAATGAATGTATTGCCTTGCCTTTATTTTGTAACTGATTTTTGAAATGTTACAATAATGTTCAGTAAGAGGGAAAATTCTTGAACTTGAACCCTTTTAAAATGTTATGCGATGGCATAAATGGTTGAAGAGTTACGGTAGTTGAAAGCATGCCAACACTGGAGCTAAAGCTCTGGTGTTAAAGGATTAGGTGATTATCAAAGTCTTGCCAACTGCAGAATACTGTTCTTTAGGGAAAGTGGAATATACAGGTTAAAAAATGGGCAAAGAGGTCAAAACAGGGGACAGAAAACGTCTCAAACCCCCATCTCTGTTGGGGGAAGGTTTCTTTATTTTGACAAAGATGCTTCCTGTCAAGGTTGACGTGCGGACACAAATGCAGACGGAACTCGGAATGAAAAAAGTCAATAAGTTTAATGGCTCGAAAGAGGAACATCAAACAAGAGCAACAAAACCACCCGACCACCCGTGCAAGGGAGACGAGGGTATATAACGGGAAGAGAGGATTGACCAAATGACAAACAGGTGTGTTAGGGGGGAGGGAACACCTGAGGGAGAAACGACAAGCGACCTGATTCCAAAACCCTACAGTACCCCCCCCTCAAGGTGCGCCGCCTGGCGCAGAAGGAGGCTGGTCCCGGCGCCGCCGATTAAAGTCTCTGATGAGATCAGGGTCCAGAATGCGTGAAGCGGGCTCCCAGGACCTCTCCTCAGGCCCGTACCCCTGCCAGTCCACCAGATACTGGAGGCCACGACCCCGTCGCCGAACGTCCAGAAGGCGACGGACAGTGTAGGCCGGTTGGCCATCAATGATGCGGGGAGGGGGTGGCGGAGAGGATGGCCGCTGCAGGGGACTCGTGAAATGCGGCTTCAGTTGAGAGACGTGGAAAACCGGGTGGATGTGCAAGGACCTGGGCAAGCGCAGCCTGACCGCCACCGGATTGATGACCTCCAGGATCTCGAAAGGACCAATGAACTTGGGGAAACGCTTCTTTGACTCTGTCCGGAGTCTGAGGTGCGAGGTGGACAACATGACGAACTGACCAGGTAGGTAGGATGGTGCTGGCGTGCCCCGACGATCTGGCAACCTATTGTGGAAAACCCCTGAACACAACAGGGCTCGTGACTCGGAAAACACCTCAGTCAGGTCATGACATTCAGACGGAACCCTGAATGGGTCAGGTGAGGGCGGCCGCCCTACTGGGTCGGCGGGATCTCCCCCAGGAGGCCGAGCTGAACGCAAACAGGTGGTGTGACATTTCTCACTCCAGCCGGAGACACGGCTGGAGGGCCAGTCGATGACTGGGTTGTGAGCATTCAGCCAAGGGCAACCTAATACCAGTGGGTTCTGTGGGGAGGAAAAAAGGAAAAAACGGGTGTGCTCGTGGTGATTGTCTGACACAATCAGATGAACCGGCTCAGTGACTCGTGAGACGGTGGCTAATTCTTGGCCGTTGAGGGAGACCACTCGTAAAGGACGGGGCAAAAACTCAGACTTCAGACCGACCTGTTTGGCTAGCTCGGCGTCCATGAGGTTCTGCTCTGCTCCTGAATCCACCAATGCTCTGACAGAAACTCCCCCTTTCTGGAACATAACCCGAACATCCAAAACACAGGAAGCAGGTCTCGGGATAGTGGGAGCCGGACCACGGCTCTTAAGCGCGCCCACTCTTATTGATGAGTTGGGGCAATCCCTGCAGAAATGACCCCGGCCGCCACAGTAAAGGCACTCACCTGCCGCCATCCGCCGCCGTCGCTCGGAAACTGTCAGTCTGCCCCGGCCGAGCTGCATGGGTTCCTCTGAGACTAAAGACGGGGGTTCTGCGGAAAAAGCAGCAAAGTCAGGTGAGTCCATGATCCTGTGCTCAACAGGACTGCGTCGGGGGCGGGGTGCCACCCTGCCATGCTCCTGCTTGTGGTCCTGCAGGCTATTGTCAATTCTGATGACCAGGGCGATGAGGGGTTCCAAGGAGGAAGGTAACTCGAGAGCAATTAATCTGTCCTTTAATTCCTCGGATAGTCCCTCCACAAAAGCGTCCATGAGCGCAGTGGTGTCCCAACCACTAGTGGAGGCCAAGGTTCGGAACTCGATGGCATAGTCAGCTACCCGTCGGTCCCGCTGTCTTAATCTCATAAGTGCCCGGGCCGCCTCTCTGCCTGGCTTAATATGGTGAAACACCTGCTTGAACGCCTCCAGGAAGGCCGAGAGAGATGCGCAGGTCGGGGCTCCACGTTGCCACTCAGCGGTAGCCCAGGCTGCAGCTCTGCCGGTGAGGTGGGAAATGATGAAAGCCACCTTGGCTTGGTCCGAAGGATAGTGAGGCGCTTGTAACTGGAAGTGCAGCTCACACTGGGTGATGAATGCTCGGCAGTCCCCGGAGTCCCCGGAAAACCTCTCCGGGAGGGCCAGCTGTGCAGCAGGGGCGACAGGAATCCCATCCTGGACTGGCGTGGGAGGCGAAGGGTGCGGAGAAGGGACGGACAGTGGATGTTGGATCCGCTCCGCCAACTGCTCCAATCGCTCACCCAATGCGGCCAGTTGTCGCTCGTGACGGCTTGACATCTCCAGTAATCCTTGACGCAGGCAGGACATCTGCTCCTCCTGTTGGCGAAGCAATGCCCGTAACGTCTCAGCGTCTGCTGTGTCCATGTTACTGGTCGGGTGGTAATGTCAAGGTTGACGTGCGGACACAAATGCAGACGGAACTCGGAATGAAAAAAGTCAATAAGTTTAATGGCTCGAAAGAGGAACATCAAACAAGAGCAACAAAACCACCCGACCACCCGTGCAAGGGATACGAGGGTATATAACGGGAAGAGAGGATTGACCAAATAACAAACAGGTGTGTTAGGGGGGAGGGAACACCTGAGGGAGAAACGACAAGCGACCTGATTCCAAAACCCTACACTTCCTTCACTACTCTTTTAAATCTTCTGACCTCCTTGTCCAGAACAGGCACTTAATTGTCGTTTAAGGAGTGACCATTGTCCTTCAGGTGCAGGTGAATTCAACCATCCATTTGTGGAAGAGTTTATCAGGTACCCCAAAAGTACAGAATACAGGACACTTGACCACACTAGACACCGCTTTGTTCTGCTTATCCCTCTGTGTTTTGTTCTGGTGGACTAGTGTCTCAGGGTTTGGATTTGAAATAAACAGGGATGACTTGTGTGTTGAAGATCTTTCTGAGTCACTTTTGACACAAAGAGATTTTGTAAAAGCAACTGTCATAAAAGATGTTTGAGGAAACAAAACAAATGGATTTTACTCCTGCCTTGAATTTGCATTTTTTTAAATTTACTTTGAATAAAAATTGGGATGTATACGGTAAAAACAGAAGAAGACAAAACGTCTTCCCTCTTTTTTTACTGAACAACTTTTTGGATTTTCTTTTTCTCTGTGTCAGCTCACAAATGCTGGTTTGCTTGATGAAATGTGACATTTATTGAAGTGTAGCTTTCAGGAGTTTGGCAGGCAAAGCAAAAAAAAGAAAAGATGAGAAGCGTCTCATGGGGGTTGAGAAAATATTTGGCACCAAAGCAAAAGATGGCTGACAGAGAAATGTAAGTACAAAGTAATTTAATTCTAACTTATAAAATGCACCTGGTTAGAGTAGGGGGAATGCTTAGATGTCCTTGAGTTATTGATGAGACTGTCAAGGCTGATCTTTGCCAGGATGGGTGTGTGTGTGTCTGTTTGAGTGTAAATAGGTGTGACCAAACGGGAAAAAGGTGGTGAAGGAAAGTAAAAGTTTCAGTTTCATAAAGTTCAGCAAGAGGTCTGCAGTGCTAAACACAAATGCTACTGTTTAAAAAATACAGGAAGAGACAAAGGAGCTTGACACCAAGGTAAAGCTGAAGTCTTGGCTGAAGTATAAGAGCAAAGTTTAAAATAATCAATGTGAAGGTAAAGAATTTAAAAATGAATATTTGACTCGTTATTCTTATTTTCCAAATTGGATCCTAGAAAAGTTAAAACTTTTTAAAGTTATTGTTTTATTATTGTGTTTGTTTTCTTGTTTAAATGTTATTTGTGGTGTTCCACAGAGCTCATAGTTGAGGCCTCAGTTTTTGCTGTTGTTCATAAACACAGATCCCGTTTCAGGAGATTTTGCAGCTTTAAAATAAATGCCAAAAAAGATTTATAACATTTCAATAACTGAGTTATAAAGATGGATTTGAAATTACACATTTTTTTCTTTTGTTTTTTACAATTTTTTGTTGCTTGTCTACTTTAAGTTGAAAATATTTAGCTTTGTTGTGACACTGATAGTAGTATCTGGCGTTTTAACATAAATAAAAGCAAATGTCAGATTCGATTTTAGTGTTTGCTGTCATTGCAATGTGTAAACTCATCTCTGCTTTCTGGAGAAACATTCAACAAGTCAAGCAGAGACGATGGAAAAGAAGTAGGCTGAAACATCTTTGATTTTTATCTGTCAGGGGTGACTTTTGAGTCACATTGAAGTTCTTAACATAGAAATCTGAGTCATCCCTTCAGCAAGTTGGCTCGTTTTAGACAGCTTGAGAGGGAAACATACCAGCAGTCTACCAATCTGCCTCTCAGACAAATGTGACCATGATTATCCTGCTGAACAGCAATCCAATTCTGTGGTACCGAAGAGAAAAATATCTGACCTATTTTTGTTTAGTTTTGTTTTTACCCCCACCCTGGCACTCCTGTTTAGCCTGATATTTAGGTCACAAGTTGACTGCGTTTTCCAGGCAAAGGCCAAGAGATTACTGCCCACTTGCTCCCTCGACCCTGATATGTAATTGAAAACATACAAATGGATTAGCTGGAGAGAGTTCAATGCACAAGGGCCTGCTGGGCTCACAGCGGCCAGTTGATTTGGGCCCTCTAATACAGCAGATGGGGAGGTTGTGGGAAGGATTTAGGTTCCTGATCAGCTGAAACATGACAGAGTTGGTATTAAAATTATGATGTGCTCCGAGGAAAACATGCAAGCACAGACGGGGTTATAATTACTGCACCTGTTTGTGGACAGGCTGTAGAAATGAAAACTTATTGGTTAATAAAGCCTTAGCCACCCACTTTGCAGTAAAGAAAGATGTTCTTTTGACCTTCTTTCTGATCTGGGGACAATGGGAAACAGCCTACATCATAGCTAGTTTGTTCCCACTATGTTCCCATGAACCCCTCACAGTATCTTTGGGTCAGCCTATTCTTTCCAACTTCCTCCCCTAACTTACCATCAGGTAGTGATCAGTTGACAGCTTTGCCTCTCTCTCTACCTGAGTCTGGAAGAATGGCTGAAGGTGGCTTGAAACAACTAGAACATCAATCACATCTTGCCTTGGGAGTCTTGGTGTCACATTCACTGATGAATACCCTTGTGTTCAGATGTGACCCAAACGTCCACCGGCGTGAATTTCACTGAAGTGAGCTCTGAGTTGCTCTTGTTCAGAGTCATCACCTAGAACCTGTCTGCTGTGTAAGACCTTTTCCGAGGCCTTTTCCTCTGACAGCTTAACTTGTAGGATCACTTAAGCTCTCAAATCTCCCAGCCACGTTAAGGGTGAGGTTTTTCTCAGTGGCGTCATATCAAAATCATTTCTACCTATTTTGTCTTATTTTGAGTCACCGTCCTTTGGATAGAAGGGCCTAAGATTTAGTGGACATCCTCCTCTGTGGTGCTGTGGTCTTGTTTTTTTTGTTAGTTTTTATTGCAAAAATGGATCACATCAGCAGTGGTATTCCTTTGGTTGGTGAAAGTTCTCATATAGTGACACTGTCTTGAAGTTGAGTCATGGCAACTGGACTTGAAATTTTCTTCCTTAATACATTTCGTGGTGAAACATTTACGGAAGTAGATTTTAAGTCCAGTTGCCATGACCCAATGACCCAATGAAAAGTTTGCTCTTTTCCTTCATTCATTCAGTTGTTTATATTGAACATCAGAAGCAGTCATAGCAAACAACAAAAGAACAACCAAGTCAAATACAACAAAAATAACGTTCAAAGGGGGGTGTTAAAAGAAAGCTTCTTTAATCACACCCTCTTAGTTTAAAAGACTTTACTTCCTTCCAGCTCACTTTTAGTACAATGGAGGCAGAACAAAAAACATAAGCAAAAGAAGAAATATATACATATGTAGACACACATACATACAAGATCACATACATATGCACACATATACACCTACATATATGTACATATATTTGGACATACACATTTTCCGGTCATTTATAGTCATTAAAGATTTATTTTTCCATATGAAAGTTTAAATTGCCTTATTGCTGAACTCTTTTAGATTTTGTCAGCTATACTGTTTCATAGTCTTCCCCCACAAAATGAAGTACAGAATTGTTTTCTTCTGGTACATGTTTTATTTATTTTAGATCTAAAATCTTTCGTTTTATTAAAAAGTGAGAAGACAAAGAGGGCTTTGAGGGGTTCTATTCAGTTTTCTCAACATTTTTTCAAATTTTAACCTCATCTTCAGGTAACATCACATCTTCAAGGATTCTGAAACAGTTTGGCACAGTAGACTACTGTACACAAAAGAAATACAAAAAATCAGTGTACAGGAAAACATCACAGCACAGTATACTACTTATGGGAATACAGATGAAAGCAACAATTTACTACTAAGGTTTTGTCAAGGTGCTACACAAGAACATCACAGATTCTCCTTTAAATATTTTAAAACCTGTTAGGTGATTTTAAAGTCTCAGTCTAATCATGGTTTGGTGTAAGTCCCTCCCCATTTCCCACCACCCATTTGTTCATGGGCTCTCCCTCTAGCTTACAGCCTCTCACAACCCCAACCTAACATTTCTGGTGCAAACAAATTATAGAGAGAAATATTGTAGCTATCCAGCCATACAGTTTAGAGCCAGTTACCAGCTAAGACGAGGAAAACAAAAAACACAGTTTTCCTCACATTTTGTAGCAGTTTAAAAAAAAAAATTATATTCATTTTAATTATCTGTCCTTTTTCTCTTTTGTCTCTGAGAATAAAACTGTGAACTTTAAAACATTCAGTCAACATTCTCCATGGTTTGATACTTTACCTTCTTTATTTATTTCTTTTGGTAATTATATACAAAAAATAAAATAGTATTGTTGACCATTATTTTTCATTTTGCAGAAAAGGTTAAACAACTGAAATGTGTTTTGTTCACACAAAGATGGTTGCTCTCCCTTCAATAAATTTTACTGGATTTATTTTTATGACTTTTTTGGCTCTTGTCTAATTGTGGTCTCATTTTTCAGGCTTCTGTCCTCTTTGATTATCTGAACTTCCTGCAGGATTAAATGACAGTGTACAAGATAAATGAATCACATTTAATTAGCAGTTGATGTCACTGCATAATCATCGGTCGCATCAAAATGCCTGCAAATTCTTTCTGCAAAACGCAACGGTGAAAATTTGATCAATCTCTTTAACGATTGATCTGCGGAACTGCGGACCATCAACAAGCCTGAAGCTAGAAGAATCCACATAATTTGATATATTTATTGATAAAATATTGACTATAAATGGCTAATAATTTTTTCAAGCAAAGTTTAACCAGCAAAAATATTTTTCCCTGAAGAGAAAACCCTCCCGATCAGCTGTCTCTCTTTTTAGCATTCATCTCTGTCTGATGCTTTTCTAGCAGCTTCCGTCTCATCTGCACTGACACTGTGGACACACTCACAAGGTCACCCTTTGCTAATGTGTTGCTCCGTGCGCCACAGTTGGCTTGGAGATGGTTGTAAAAGCTTTGACAAGATGACCTTCTCCCTGACTGATGATGGTCAAGAGGGCCATTACTTTGAGCTACTGGCTAAGGTGTGTCCTGCCGCTGGAGTTATCCAGGTGCGCTCAGATGTGAGGGTCAACAAATTTGAAAAACATTTGAGTTTCTCTCTGAAGTCATGGGGGTGAATGGAAGATAAAACACGCTCGTAGTGAAAGGGGGTGGAGGGGAGAAGCAGACGACGAGAAGAGGAAGAGAGTGGAGGAATACAAATGAGAGAAAAGGGGGGGTGAAAAAGAGAGAAGAGACAGGCAAAGTGATGAGATGAAGGGGAGGAGATAAGAACAGGAGAGCTGGCTGAGAAGAGAAAGGATCACTATGGAAAGAGTCAGCGAAGCAGCCGTCTCAGAGACCTGCCATCCGTGACCCAGATTCTATGCCTCTCCCAGGATCCCTCTTCCTCATGAATGTTTGATCACACCTCCGACAATAGCTGTATTTACACCCAACGCTTTTTAAATTACAACTCGGCGGCAGCAGGGGACAATGGAAAAAAAAAAGAAAAAAAAACTTTTGATGGGACGAGGGACTAAAGCAGAAATTGATTTGAGAATTCTCGCCTCGGTGGAAGGACGACGTTTGAGTCTCTTAAGACCAGACAGCGCTGATTGCTTCACAGTACAGATGAATAGCACACTGACTCACATACTAACACAGGTTTGGGCATTTACCAATACAAGCAATTCAGAAAATAGAAAAATTAACAAAAATCTCCACTATTTATTGTTATTGTTTATAAGTTACTGATGGTCTGTTGAGTAAATGTCTTTTTTTCACTGAATAACATCTATTCAGAACCCCTACCCCGCATGCCGTCCTCTTCAAGGTGCATCTCTTCACACCCCCAAATCTTAATTGCATCAAAAAAATTAAACCATCTCTACGCATCATCCGTTGCCATGGCTCCTGATAAACATCTGCGGTTGTTGCCATAGTAACCACCAAAGGAAGTTAAGCTGGCTGCTACATGTATGACTGCCATGAGAGAAGCAGAGAGGAGCCACAGACGCCACCAGGCAACAAAATGGCGGCAAGATTAAACAGCCGGTTCACACTCAGCACCGTTCATCAGCCAGACAACGGAGGCGGCCCAAACACATGACTCGTCTCTTTCTGCTTCTCTTCTCTTTGCTCCTACATTTTGCACACGTGCACACAGTCTGTGCGTGCACGCAAGTGTGAATGCCCTCCTATACACAGCAGGAGCAGCAGCAGTTAATCCTGTTCCAGTAACCAGAGAGAACTGGTTCAGGGTCAGTAATCTCTGAAAAGCTGGGTTTTTGGAAGCTGTGCGGCTGCATGCTCATCCGCCATCATGGCCCCATTTTTTTTCTCTAAAATAATCAATCAGGAGGGGCTCACAGTTTTAGTTTCTGCAAAGACCATTCAAACAAAATCCAGTTTTAAGACAAATCAGTTTGATATTCACATTCAAACTGTGATTTCAGAAGTTAGTTTAATTGTTGTGGTTGTTTGTGGGGGGGTTTTTTGCAAATCCTTCCCCTTTTGAGTCTCCTA
The DNA here is from genome assembly GCA_014656515.1 of Oryzias celebensis. Taxonomy (NCBI): domain Eukaryota; kingdom Metazoa; phylum Chordata; class Actinopteri; order Beloniformes; family Adrianichthyidae; genus Oryzias; species Oryzias celebensis. The sequence continues at coordinate 36,194,199 of BNCR01000005.1, forward strand.
TCTGTCTGGTTGTCTGTCTGCCTTCACCATGGACCCGTGGCGTGTCCTCCCCCCACCCGATGGCAAAGGCCTTGTCCCTTTATCACCATAGCCTGACTTGCTCCACAGGCTGAGTCATTCTGTCCCCCTCCCTTCCACCACAGTTGCTATGGAAATCCAGTACATGCGTGTGCCTGAGTGTGTGCAGTACTGCTGGGGGATTGGTTGCCGGGGGCTAGATGCTTTCCAATCAAACCTTTTACTGGGGTGTATGTGTGTTTGCACCCCCACCCTCGAGGAACAAACAGCAAAGAGAATGGAAGGTGGAAGGTGCCGCCTGTTGGGCCAGATTGTGTTGGTGTTTTGGTGATGTTTGAGTCTCTGATGGCAGACAGGACTTGTGTGAACTGAGAGTGATGAAAATCTGAATCTTCCCTGTCTGCTTCCGCATCATACCTGTGTGTGACAGCTGCAACACCTCCTGCAGTTACTAAACATGTTTTCTGCCAAAACTGTTCGCAGCATCAGGACCTGTATCTCTTATCCAGACGATGCCCCGGACATTGTTGGAGCTATTTGAGTCACAGAATAGGGGGACGAGCCCCCATAGTTGGTGCGTTTCCTAGTTAACTTGTGGAGCTGCAGGTAATAAAGCAAACATTTGCTGGTAAAAACAACAAACCAGAACAAACACAATACGTTTTAAATGAGAGAAAGATTTTTTTGCAGTGAAATTTGATTAATGTCTGCTTCATTTAGACACAAATTAGAAAAACGTTGTTTGAAAAATGTTTCATTTAAGCCCTTGATGCCTGATTTCTTTTTAATATAAAAAAAACCCTCATGTTTTTTAATTCAACTAGATGTTAAATTCCGGTAATTTTGGAGCAGAAGTGGTTTGGTGTGTATTTGCATCTACAGGCATTAAATGCTATTTTTTAATGTATGAAATTCTACAGTGACCCTGAAGCACAAATCACATCTACAAATCACTGAACGCAAAAAACATTGAAGATCATAAACACAATTACAATGAATCAATTAAAAAGAACTTAAAAAGTAGCATTACATTTCAGAATTTCAAAGAAAATTTCATAAAAACAAAACTGTAATTCCATAAAACATCTAGAAAAAAATGAAACCAAATAAAAAGGGGATGTTTTGAAAAACAAAAGAAATAAATGTAAAAAAATGAAGTAAAAATAGAAACTTGAAAAAGGTAAGCACTATGGGTTTCAATTGGACATCACTGATTGGATGATTGTGTTTGTTCACTATTTCATTTGGTATCTTCCAACAGACTATATTTCCACTGTAAAAGTTTGTTGATCGCTCAATCAACTCTTTGCCTCAGTAACATCCCATAAAATCCTAACATTGTCTAACATTTTCTTTTGATTTCTAGAAATGCCTTTAGTTTTACAAAATGCTCAAGTTTCTGGAATTTGATTTTAAATTCTTAAAACATTATGCTTCTGTCATTATTTTATTATTATTATTATCTGGGCTTTTTTCAATTGTGACCTTCAATATATTTGTGCCTTAAGTGATTTGAACGTCAGGGTCACTGCAGAATCACTTTTATTCATTAATTTTTTATATAAAAACAATTCGAAATAAATTAAAGTGTTGGATGACATTGTTTAATGAACACAAACTTCAAATACATTTTTGATTGTCAACCCAGTTTTTTAAAGCCCTCTGTATCATTCATAGTAAAGTCCACCGAAACCCATATTTGCAGCTGGAAGCCAAACCTCATCTTTCTTACGAGGTGGAGATTTTGTTGGACTCACACTTTCATTCACCTTACAGTCACAAAGATGGAATACAGAGTTGCAGGACCAGCTGGTGCCCAGCTTTGTGCCGTTCGTGGTTTGGCTGTGCAGGATTCCAGCGCACATCGCAGAGCAGGAGACAGATTAATGATGCAGCTTTGCTTTGCTCATAAGCATCATCTGGTGGAGCAGCACCTCCTGACCCATGCAGATGAGCAAAGTCATAATTCTGCCCCTCAAAACAAAAACACATGAATCATAAAAACTCCAACGCCTGAACTGTTCTGTTCCTCTGCATGAATGTTAGATTGTTTTCCCAGCATTCATTTAGGATATCATTATTAAACTATCACAGTTTTTATCACCCTTTTTTTTTTTTTTATAAAAGCACATTTTTAGAGAGGAAGCTCCAGCATAAGCTACATAAAAAAAGTTATTGTTGGATGTTACATGTTGAATTCTCTGTTGTTGAGGAAAGCATAAATGTGTGTGGTTACAGAGTTACATGTCGTTTAAATTTAAGCTGTAAGGAAGGCAGAACGTCAGGAAATGCTCCAGAAGCCAATATAAATATATATTTTAAAACATTTTTTAATGAATTATTTACGTCTTACAATCCTAGAACAACAAACCATCGCCAAATGTACACATTACGTGAGCTAATCTGATACAACTTGCTTAACTGTCGTAATGTTGGGAACGAGTGTAGAGGCGACTTTCCTGTTGAAACTCTTGAGGCGCCGATGGGTTCGGTTGGTTTGAATGAGGCGCTTCTGTCTTAGAAGTGCAGTCCTTTCCGTTGTTTTGCTTGCGTCATTTACTTTTATTCAGATAAATTCAGGGAAAAAGCATGAGGTTGATTTTGAATTAAGGTTACTAAAATAACGGTTACAAAAAAAACAAATAAATAATAGCGGTCAACACAAATAAACAGCCCAAGCGCTCCATTCCTCCTCCCAGAACGCAGGTGAGTGGGTGCTTTACCTTCTATCTAGGTGGGACTAATTAACAAACCAAAAAAGATGAAACATACAAAACTACAAGGTAAACAAAGAAGTGTGAGAAGAAACTTCATTTTGGCTCCTACAACAAGAGGAAAGTGATGTAATGAGGGGAACCGATACAGTAGCTGTAACAGATCGGGTAGCGACATGCAGCACAAAGTAAAGTGAGAAAAACATTACTGAAAAGGCACAAATCTGGGCCAAAGCAAAACATCTGATTTAAAAATACACCCCCACAGCTGCCATGATGTTTATTTGGACAATTATATTGATAATGGATAATGTTGAAGTTTCACTAATTCCAAGATGATCACAATTCCAAGGCAATCATTACGGGATGAGTGGTTTGGAACAGCCTGCAGGCGTTTCTGGTGTAGTTCTTTTTGGCTTGTATGGGCCGTGGGCCAAGCTTTACCAGCAGAGGCTGATCTGGCTCTGTCGATAGAGACTACGTCACAGCAAATGTTTGCACTCTAACTTTGCTCCTTGTATCAAAAATCCTTACTCCTTTATCTCATCCATGTTTGCTTTCCACACCAGGAGTTCTGCCACCATCAAGCTCCGCTTCTTCGTGTGTGTGTTTTTTTTTTGTCTTCTTTTATCTCTCTTTCAGCCCTGATGCATTCAGATACCATATCTTTTGTTAAACTGCCACGGCAAAGCCGGCATCCCTGAGGAGCACATTACAATGCTGGCAAAAAAAAAAAAGAGAGAGAGATAAAGAGAAATATATATCAGACAGAAGGTGGATCAGTAATTTAGAACAAGTGATGTCTTAATGAGAAGATTCAAAACTGACAGAATCTGTAAAAAAAGGAATATAAACATTTCAAACTGATTAAGCGAAGGACGTAAAGCTAAGAGCAATAAATGCTCTGACAGTAACTGTTGAATCTCACCTTTCAATTTTTGTGCAAATGTGACAGCCTCACGAGAGCTATTATCTAACTGGTAAATGCAGAAGACTTCAAGCTGACACTCTACATGTTGCATCCTCCTTGGCAAGATGACGCAGGAGAAAATTGCATAGTTTCACAGCGGGTAGTCGGTTGGCTTTGTCATATTCAAACACCCAGCAACATTTCTCACTTCCCTGACATTCAGGAGGATCACGTTGCTAAGAGCAACCGCACGATGGCTTGATGTGTCTCAATTTTCCAAAATGAAACATGAATGTGTGTGTAACACTGACTGCTGCAGTAGGAGTTCTGAGCAGAAACAAAAAGACTTTAACATCCCGTTGATTGATGCTAAGAGAAGTCTAGCAGCGATAATTCAAATGATTTGCAAACGTGTTTGTTTGGTTTTTTTGGCAAGGCCAAAAGGGGAATATGCAAAATGCCACTTCTGCTTTTCAAAACAATGTTTTTGAATCTGGGGGCATCTGAACAGATCTGAAGCAAGAACAATGTCTGAAACTCAGACTCATAGCCGTGTTTTCCAGCAGCACACAGTGACCGGTCATGCCATATGGCTCTACACTCTGGGCTGTAGAGGCAAAGAAAACCAAATTAATTCTCCACACTGGAGGATTAAATTGCATGTCCACAAGAACAAAAGTGTGTCACTTTTTCACTGCTTTGTTTTTAAAGGCTTTCCACACCAATAGACAAAAAGATATAATAATATATGATGCTATATTCATTTGAATGTTATCAGGATGTGTTTAATACTTTTAGATAACATTTGATATTAAGGCTGTTTTGAGTCTGACAGAAATCATTTCAAAATAAAACTATTCCTGCAACATGTTTAGGAGTCTCCCTGAATCCATGATGGAGAAGAGTTAGAAACCTGTTTGTTCACCCTGAGGGGACGTGACCTGAACAGCTTTATCCTCAGGCAGTGTACACACACTGAGAGCGAAGCACATGCTGTCTGTAAACTAAAGTTTGGGCTGTATGGACAAGAAGAAGAAGCAATAAGCTCTCTGACAGTATCCACTCATGAATCCCCTCCTTAACATTTTTAAGGCTCCGGGGTTTCTGCTGCAAGTGAAATTATGCCAAAGAATCGCGTTGGTGCACTGCAAAAGTCTTTTGAATCTTTTGAAAGTAAAAAAAAAAGTCTTATTTTCTGTCTGGCAAGAAAAAAATATCTTATAAAAAAAGTTTTTCAATTGCAAAATAACATCATTTCTCAGTGACTACATTTTTTTTCTTACCTCATCTGCAGATTTCCTTTTTTTTTTTTTGCTTATTTAAAAAAAATTGAATACTGTTACACAATATTCAGCATTGACACATGGATCCCCTTATGGGAAAATAATGTTGAAACATTTGCATGATTTTCATGTGAAGAATACGAGTCCGGCCTGCTAACATTTAGGTAATTTAAGGATTTTTTTGTCCCATTGCTGCTATTAAATACCTTGTTTTCCATGAAAGACTAAAGGTGATGATAAAAAATTGATGAGGCAAATGTAACATACAAGTACAAAAAGAGGGAGTTGCACCATGGTGTAGTGGTTAGCACTCTTGCCTCACAGCAAAATGGCTTTGGTTTAAGTCCTGGCTGGGACCTTTGAGTGGAGTTTGCATGTTCTCCTCATGCATGTGTGGGTTCCCCTTGGTTTCCTCCCACAGTCCAAAAACATGCTTCTTAGGTCAATTGATGATTCTAAACTATCCCTTGTTGTGAATGTGAGTGTCCCTAAGACCACTAAGGGGATTTAGCAGGTAAAGACAACAGATGGATGGAAGTAGAGTTAAAATGTGATGACGCACTGATGACAAAAAAACTGAAACTAGAAAGACAAAAAAGTCAAATAAATTCAATTCTAAAAGTAGTTTACAATGAATACAACCATCCAAACCAGAAAAAAGGAGCAATCAAAAGAGGAGTAGAAATCAAAATTATTCTTTTAATGTGGCTTATTTATTTATTTAGTCAGCCAGAAATGCTTTATGCCAAATGCAAACATGCAAAACTTGCATTCTTTATGATAACTTCTCACTGTGTTGTGTAGTCCCTATATTATTCTGAGACAGTCATATCAAAATTAATCAAAAATCCTCCTCATCATCATTTTTGACATGATAGTGTTTAAAGCTCCAGCGATGGAACATTATGTATTTCAGTAATGTTAATAATACAGATGTTTTCAAAATATGATGCACTTTTCAGTATTTTTTTTTTTTTTTAAATTGGCCACATGTAACACTGTGGCCAAGTGGCAGGTAGTAATGAGCTTCTACCATCTTTGCAGGGCTTAAAAACACAGAAGAGCGTGTTTTAAACGTAAGAGAAGCTGCAAACCACTCTAACACTGCTGCTGTGATGATTGCAGTGTTTAAACCCTGGAGAGGAAAAGTGTGAAATGTCATCACTGAACTTTTGGATTTACTTTCTTCCTTGTAATAAAGCCTGCGCTGTCTGTTTATTGAACATGTGTGTCTGTCATAAATCCAGAGAGACCTTTGTGTGCTGTTTGGTGTGTGGTGGCGGTTTTCATGACACTCCCACATTAAAGGGGCTCCAGTTTCTCACAATCCAATTAGGCCTAATCAGATTGATAAATCTGATTATGGAAAGATGGTAATTTTGAATATCTTTTTTGCAGCTGCTATAAGTTTAAAAAACCTCACATGAATCCAATAACTTCATGCTCAAAAGGTGATTTTCAGCTTGTAACCTAAATCTGAGCCAAATCACAGAGAGGGCTTCTGCATGAGAGGGTGGGGGTGGACTTTATCTTCCTATTGACAACTTTGAAAAATACATAAATGTGACCCAGACAGACAGACCAACAGGCAGTGTTTTGGTCATTTTCAGTTGCATCTGAGGCCAGAGTTGGGGGGATTGTCACAGGCCACCAGGGTAAACCATCTTTCAGTCCTTTTTTATGTGTAAAACACATGAAAAACATGGTATCCCGTTAGTTTGAATTCAACTTAAGATAAAAGGCCACAAACAGTGCGGACCTCAGGTGGTGCCAAAAGTAAAAGAGATTCAGCAAGTTTAAAGAATGGATGACGGGATTTCTGTTTCTATTCATGCTGAAAAAAGTTTATTTATTTTTAGCATAAACGCAACAGTAACATAAGTACAAAGCAGTTGCATCTTTTCCTAAAAGGTGAAGTAAAACTGCGGCTCCTGGTGGGTTTTGGTCAGAGAAATTTTTAAACTTTTAATGTTAAAGGTTGCAAACCGCTGATCCAAATGATCAGTAAAAAAAAAATGTTTATTTAGTGTGTAGCTGTTGTGATTGGCATAATGCTCAGAATGACACACAGTCTACCTATCTGATATTTAGGATTCAGTTGCATGCTTTCTCCTGTGAAAAACCATAACCAGAGTCAAGCTGAGTAGATGCTGAAAGAGTAAATGAACATTTCATGCTTTGCCACTTCCTCCTGACTTGGTTCAGTTTGAAGGGAAATATCATCAAAAAAAGTTTCAGTTTCCATTTCTTTCAAACTGAAGTAGACCAAACAGTCTGCAGTTATGTTATAGGTGCTCTTTTCGGAGGATGTCGGCCCAAATCAAAATTTGACAAAATGTTAAGAGGAAAGCTATCAGTCTCTCATTTCGTGCTTCATCTGATGTTTCTGCTGTTGGCATTTAATCCAATTATTTAATGAATTTTAGCTACAAGGTTAGACCTGGTTAAAACAATTTTTTTTTTTTTTAGCAATAACAGCAGCACTCTGCTCCTTGAAAACTGAGTTTTTGGAGTACTGCAGGATTTAATTTGAACCCTACAAATCAGTGGGGCACAAACATGCTCCCATCCAACTAAACTTAACTTGGGCGTTTTTTCAATAATATAAAAGTTTAAAGATTGAATAGCATGTTTTCTGTTCCCAAACAAAAAATTCCACTCCGATTATCGTTTGATCTATTGTTAAAGAGTTCCCAGTGGTCTTTTCATTATTATTATGACGTTTTTAGCTCAAATTAAAAACCTGTGTTGTTTTCTAGGACAATGTTTCTGTAGAGTTTCTCCTGATTCAAAATGATTTAAATAAAGAAATACTTAGAAATGTTATTCTGAGCTTCATTAATGTTCTCTGTTTTTAGAAAAAATGCCTGAAAAAATATCAAAAACAAAAGTTTCATCAGAGTGGGTCTTTAAGTGTAGAGATTATCCCTCTCTAGGTATTGTTTTTTTCATAAATTAGGACTAAAAATTCAAGATTTAATTAAAACTTTTGGAAAAAAGGGGGAATTCTAAGACTTTTCATGTGAAATGGGTGTAACAGAGTGTCCAGATGTGCCTGACTGCTGGTGTTGGATCACTGGCCAGTTGGGATAGAAGCAGCTGTGGAGAGATTATAATGATTTTTCTCAAGGGAGTTTTTATCTGCACACAGATGAGGAGTCATTACTCATTGCTAAAAAGTTTTCCAAGTCACCTTTTGCAGCCTCTGTGGACCGTCCCACCCACTTATCTTAGTGGTAATCACCACAACTGTCAGCCAAGGATGGACTGAGGTGTGGAATGTTTTTTATCAAAACACAGTAACTAAACTCGTCCTGTTTTTGAACAAGATTTCATTAAAGTGGACGATCAGATGTTAAGTGTACACAGAGTGTGTAAGTTTGACTTGAGTGAAACCTTTTACATGCAGCACTGGTTCATGGCCATTACAAACAGGTAAAGCTGCATACATGGGCTGAGATCTGGAGCAGAATAATTCAGAATCAGATTTCCCACCAATAACTGAGTATGAATTATTTTTGAAATATCATTTATAGCTTAATTTGACATTTGTGGACAAAATGTCAAAGTTTGCTTCTGAACAGAAAGTAGGTATTGCTGAGCAAGAGAAGAAAACATGTCTTTAAACGTAATCTAATAATGAACAGTTCTGACAATAGATTTAATCATCTTTTGACTTATTCATCTGACAAGTGCATCTTGGAGGATTGATAAATTGCATAAGATCTCTTAATTTAGTGTCTTGTCAGTAGTGGTTAACAACAAGTTCATTTTAAGATCATCTCAAAAAATAAACGTAAATACAGAAACAACGTGTAAGTAAAACCCCCATTATTGATACACAAGCAGAACCAAACCAGGCTTCTTTGAAGCTGTCCAGAAGTGGTGGTATGGGACCCAATATGCAGGACAGAACAGACCAGACCACCTGAAAACCAAACTTGTGTAGCAAAAGTACAGTGAACACAGAAGCGCAAAACGGGCATACGTGCTCATTTACATCGACTTTTCATCGGAACTGATTGCTTCCGAGCCTGGTGAGAACATAGCATAGAGTTACAATCACACCAGGTATGTGTTGATTCAATAAAAAATGTGCTAAGTGCGGTTTCATGAACACGCATTCAGCCCTTACTGTTCACACAGCAAACAAGCAGGGAGGGGTTTTTATTTTATTTTTTTTTGCTTTTTTTAGCGTTTACTAGCTCATGTCCATCTCCTACAGTGCGATGAGGCTTGTTGAGAAATGTCAAAGCGATGCAAATCTTGCTCCTGGATGTCCGTTTCAAAGCTTTATTCCGGTAAATGAAAAACTTGGTGTCATGTAATTCTGGCTGGTCAGAAAAAGGCAATGATTAATTTCTCCTTCGTCGTCATCATGTTCACAATGGTTGGCACTTCCGTGTTATGAAAAGAATGCTACCTACATGTCACTACCAAATGCGAGCCCCTCATTGGCCAATGTTCAGCGGTGTCAAGAAGCTCAACTGGTTGAACGTTCAGCACACAATCAATAAACACTTTTTTGTGTGTAGAGTCCACAACTGGACTTAAATCTGGACTTAAATACATGAACACTAAAGTTTTGAATGCAGAAGCCCAAAATGAGTCAATGCGGCAATAGTGCATGTACTGCTATGTACTATTGGAAGAGGTTGCTCAAATGTGCGTAGTATAAGAGGTCATCATAGCTGGACAATCACATCATTCCGATCTCCTCTGTCCAGGATGACATATGCTGATCCTTAGAAAAAAGGAGAATAGATGTAGCTGGGGCCGTTTATGTGTTTATTGCAGGAGGAAAAATGCACGTCCAACAAGAAACATGTGGGCAGCTGGCTAATGTCTCTTCAGCTGATGTTAACTGGAAGCCTGGACTGATAGTTTTAAGTATCTTGAGGATTTCATTCTTGCTCAGGGGAATCTAGATGGCTGAGATATGTTTTGGGTTGCTCCACTACTCCACCAGTGAAGACGGCTCACTTCATCCAGAGACACAAACCAGATCAGAAGATTAGCATCTTTTTTCTTTTAGCAGTCATTTCTCTTAATGCTGCTGGGATAAGAGTTACGGTCAAAAAGAACTCGGATGATGTCCAGAGCAGGTATGTCAGGCATGTCATCACAGAGGTCTAACAAACCAGGTGGCTAGCAACGTTAATGGAAACATGACAAAAACTGAGTGGGGATTTGTAATGCAGAACACATGCGAGTCAGAGACATGGTCGGGGAAGAACAGCGTCTTTACGATCATTCCATCATTTTTTGGTGAGTGCGAAAAAATGCTGTGTTTTTTTTTTTTCTCTTTTTACTTTCCACCAGCCCACATTCAATCCTGCGGCCTCGAGGGGCTCTGACCCCAAGATAGTTTTTGTTTCGCCTGATGTAAACTCTTCCATATGTGAGAAGAACGTGTTAAAGAGCACACTTTGGAGACAGTCCCATTCCTCTCAAGCTTACACATCCAACAAAACATCTGTGATGATTCATAATCCAAGTTTTCCCTCTACAGTGTTGTACACATGGGGATGGATAGATTTCAAGTAAGGAGATATGGAGAAAGAAAGGGGTACAACAAAGGGGGAAGTGCTGGAATGAAAAGTGTCTTGTAGACAAAAGTGAAATATCTGAGGCTTGGCAAGGAAATAGAGTTTGGGTGTGGAGGCTTATTGTGATATACTGCCTGGGAGCTACAGTTTTGTTACTCTGGAGCATCAGCCGCTCAGAGATGTGAGGCCCTGGCAGCTGGTGGTGAGAGATTGTTGTGATTTTAACACAGCTAGTGACTTATTTTAAAAAGCAGGATTTGCTTCAATGCTGTCAAGTTGCTTTAAAACAGAATTGTGGCCGTGTAGGGTGAAAGTCTAATGCATCAAGTGCACGTATGGTGTACCAGATCAAAACTGAGTAGAATCACAGAAATGATGAACCTCATAAAAAAGCCAGATTCTTTTAAAAACGTGTGAAACACAAAGATTTGGAGAATATATTTTCTATATCCATCTGTGCTCTGCTGCTTGTTTGGAGCTGAGTGATGGGGCAGCAGAATAGGCAGAGATACCTAGACCTCTGTCCACACAGAAACCCCCTCCCGAAAGCCAGGGAGACAAGGCAAAATCTCTACAGATTGTCTTTTCCAGGGTTTTTCCCTCCATGCCCGGAACACCTCTCCAGAGACTCATCGAAAAGGCACCCGAAAGAGATGCCCAAACCAAATCTCAGGCTCCTCTTGATGTAAAGGAACTCTTCTACAAGTTTTCCCCCAGAGTGACAAAGCTACTTATCTAAGGGGAGGTGTCCCAACACAAAGAAATCAATTTTGGCCACAGGATCTTGTGGTCCCGAGTACCAACTTTTTACAGAAATATTTTGTTTCAGTTGAATCTAATCTAAGAAGATACAACTTTCTAAACTATGCATACCAATAAATTGGAAGTAATTTTTGCATTAGTGGACAATTTTTATTTAATAACCTAATATAAAATCAGTTGAGTTTTCTTTTTTTTTTATCCCAACAGTTCTTGTCCCGACTCTTTTTAAGCTGATTCAATCGATGCCTCTTCCTCACTTGACATAGTATTTCTTTTAAATTGTTAACTTTTCAAGATAACTGGGATAACTGTGTTTCCTTTCTGTTGAGAAGAGGTTACCCACCATCATCCCTGTGCACAGAAACTGAGGGGCAAGTAGAAATTTGTCAACACATGTTACCAATGTAGATGATATTAAACCATAAATTCTAAACTAAATACTAAACTCAGCTACTGTATGTAACTACATAATCTAATCAGCATGCCACAGACTATTTGCACTTCTGCTAAACTTATAGTGTTTAGTGTAAAGATTTTCAAACATTGGGGGATTCAAATGTCCTCCTGAAGGTAAAACGCAAATCCAAACAAGGTCATTTCAGGGGGTTGGGGGAGAAACGTTGTAAAGACGTGCTGAAACCTAAGAAAATATCATTTTTCTTTTAGAGTTCATTTGTCATGAAAATATGACATTACAGCACAACATGTTATGGTTCTGACAAAAAAAAGCTGTTTCTGCGAGCAAGGTTGTAGGGCGTGGACAGGAATCTGGTGTTTTTCCTCCAAATTAGCTTTTGTTTAATTGAAATATTACACAGCTAATTGTTTTCTTTTAGGAGGTCCTAAAAGTATACAAGCAACATATTTTAAAACGGCCTTCTTGTGCCCATCTGTTTTGGGCAGGAGGCATACTTTCAAGGATGACGCTATGATTAACAGTCCAGAGTTAATCTCCTGTCTTGGGATGGAGGTTGGGGGGGGGGGGGGGGGGGGGGGGGGGGGGGGGGGGGGGGGGGGGGGGGGGGGGGGGGGGGGGCTGTGACTTGTACCATCCGCCACCTCTCCTGTCTCCTTATAAGGTTTTAGCTTGTCTTTGAGAAAATGAACACCCCTGCATGCTGCCAAATAGTTTTTTGTGGTGGTCTGCGTTTTACCACAGATGTGAATGGAGTTCATGCCACAGAATAAAACCTATGGCAGTCCATACAGGATTATTGTATATTTACTGTAGAATTACTTAAAAGGGACATAAAAAAAAACATTATCAGCTCTAAACTTTATTACAATTTTAAACAATTACATTGTCTAACAGCCTGCCAAACCTTTGGACGCAAATGAGCGCCTTTTATGTGGTGAAGACGTTTAAATGAGATTGGTTTTGAATTGTTGTTCTATCACCACTTTTCTGCTTTTAATATTGTTTTTCTTTCTCTGATTTCTGGTAAGACTTGTACTTTGGCTCAACTTCTGCTCATTCTCCGGTAATCTGTCACCTTTGAATATAAACGTCACTGCAGCCCATCTGAGTGGAGCTGTGGAATCTTTTATTCTACATCACAAAAGCCAGCGATGCGCTCTCTCTGCAGCTGAAAAGTCACTGCAGATGCCGTCCTCAAACGAGTTCTACTAAATTGTATTTCATGATTTTATACTCATCAAAACTGAGGTAGCATTAGAAATTAGGACAATGTGTTTTTTTTTTTTTTTTTTTTTTTTTTTTTTTTTTTTTGGGGGGGGGGGGGGGGGGGGGGGGCGTTTGTGACAAAAGAACTCCTAATCAGGAAGCTGTTAAAATTGTGCAAACAAAATCCCTTAGGATGTAAAAAGCCCTAAATCTATAAACCCTCTTATGAGTTTTCCTGGCAGTGTTCTGTGAAACTAAATCACCTTTTATAAAAAGAAAAAAAAAAAAACAGACACATTTTGTTGGTCCCTTTAAGAGTTTAATAACCTGGGTATGAGACGCTGCCAAAGAATGGTCAAAAGGAGGACAGCCTTTATCTGTGGATCTATTTCCATCCACTCCAATTGTCTTTTGACCTATTGTAAAGGTGGTCTTTTAATTATGATTATGCAGTTTTCAGCCAAAATTAAAAAATATATGTTGTTTTCTAGGATAAAGTTTGTACAACGGGCCAGGAGTTTAACAGCACAAGTAAGCCTCTGCTGTTATCCCATCCTTATTTTTCTTTACACTCTCTCACGCTAGCCTACAGCCCCTCACAACCCCAGGCTAACAATACTCCAGCAACAAAAATGGTGAGCAATATTGGAGCTATCAGCCGTAAAGTTTTGAGCCAGATGCTGTCTCAGACGAGGAATGTTATAACATTACTGGATCTATTTGTCTCCAAGTGGATGCATTAGAATGGAGCAGTGCTGGGAGACTTTGACCCAAACCTGAGCTTTTCCAGAACAGAATTGTTTTCATCTGCTTCTGATTCACCACAATTTGAAAACAGAAATGCTTTGAAATGCAGTTTTAAGCTTCATTATTTTAAACATGTCCTCCATCATGAGAAAAATGCCACAAGAAGCTTTAGAACACCAAAAACCCGTTTTTCACTGGAGTGGATCTTTAACCACTTCCAGCTGGTTTTGACTGTCATGTTCATCTTCGTAACACTGCAAATTGTATGAGTGACACGACATGAAAAGGTTTAGAACTAAGAAATAAAATGTAATAGCTTGGTTTGGATCTGTGTTTAAACATCCTCGTAAAAGACTATGTGAAGGAACGGTTTGTGTTCTGCTGTCTAGTTTTGTGCAGCTGGTAAAGTTGTGACTGTTTGCATATCTGAATCCTCAAGCTGTGATTTAATGTCATTGTTTATTTGTGGTGGAGTTTTTTTTCCTGCCGTACTACATGTGAATGTGCAAAATGTCCCAGTGTCTCTGAAAAATCTCACACAGATACAAAATTCTGCAGCAGTTTAGGACAGGAAGTTAGGTTTGCATGGTATAAGGTTTTGTTCTCATAAACACCTATTTACACCAGGAGTTCCATGTAAAGTGTAATTCATAGACTTTCATAGGTAAAGAAACATCCTAAAACTATCGTCAATAGCAAGTGATATCTGTTTAAGGAAACTATAGGATGACAGATGGACAGGATGCCACTCCTACTTTTGACCAGTCTCTGTCAGGAAAGGCAGATTTAGTCATTCTTTTCACATTTCTATGAAACACTGCAAAAATACAAAATCTCACATAAAATTTTTGTTTAGTTTCTGGTTTAAATATGTTTTTAAACTTGATATAAGACAAAACTACCTTACTAGTAACTTTTCATTAAGATAAAAGTCTTGTTAAGCCTTCTGCTCTCTATTGACTCATAATTTATGAATAGATTTGGACAACTTTATCTTAAAATGTGTAATACTAGCTTTATTTGAATTGGTCTATACTGTTGTAGCGCTTAAAGTGGGATATTTTTTGGGGAAAAGTATTTAAGCATATTTGTACATTACTATATCTACTATATCTACTTCAAAGAAACTGTTTTTTTTCTAATAAAACACGCCTAGTATACGAGATTATGTTTTCAATTACCAGAGAAATAGACCTAGATATGAGTGTTTATTACTGATTTTAAGATTAAATTTTTTCCTAAAAGAAAAGGACATCACTACTTATTGTAAAATATGTCACCTAGACAATTTCTTCTATTTTCATTGGCCTTTTTCACATATAACAAGGAAAACCACTTTTAATACTTTTTAACTTGTTTTGAGTAATATATATATATATTCCCTTTTTAATTTGTTATCAATACTGCCCTGTGTTTTTAAGAATTTAAAAGTAATTTTTTGGGGGAATTTTAGTTAAAATTGTCATCATTTTACCATGTTTTGTTTGTTTTATAACTTGTATTTTGTTAACCCTGTAAAAACAATATTACTTTTAAAAATATTAGATCAGAGCTATCATAAAAAGGCTTTTCAGCAACAAATGTCCAAGCTGGACCAAGTTTAATATAAAAACCCAACAAAAACTTGTTGACCAAAAACCATTCCAATCAATAGGGATTCATAGCTGGATTATCAGAAACAAATAAAACAGTCAAACTTAAAGAAACATTATATTGTGCTTTTTTCTTCTCCCTGCAGTTAATAGTAAATCTGTTTTAGGTCAAGCATGTGAAACTGAACCCGAAACTTAGGAGGGGGCGGGTAGGGAGGGTGACAGAAAAATGCAAAAAGAAAGGTCACATTTCACGCCATCATTCATCATTATTACAGTCAAGGCGGTAGAGTTTGAGTTTTGCACATTTCAGTGGAGCGGGGGGGGGGGGGGTGTCCTCAAGTGTGTGTGTGCATGAGACTGCAGCAGGGGAGTGTCCACATTTAAGATAAAGCGGCCTGATGGAAGAGAAGCCCTCAGCCTTGAAGTGGCCCCCGTCATCCATCTGATGATGTCACTTGTGCGTTCACGAGTGTGTCTGTTTGAGCGAAGACGTTAACACTGCTGGGCCCACAAGCAGGCCTTTGGGGAGTGAGTGCGGAGGATAGGAGTTGTCAGGTAGAGGGATGATGCCTCTGATCACCTTGATTCCGATCCAATTGACTGAGTGAGTGTGTGTGTACGAGCAAATGGTTAAGTGTGAAAGAAAGATGGTGCAACCACTCATCCAAGAAAAAAAAAGAAAAGACCACGTTCATGTTCAGCAGTAATCTGAAACCTCTTAGATCACAGCAGCAGGAGAGATGGAAGAAAAGAATAGTGAAGGAGGCATTTGGAGGCCCCAAGTGTCAGAGATATCATTACCTTTCCATTCCAACTGATGAAACCCATTTGGCTGGATTAGTTTCACACTCTGGAAAGGGTTTCCAGGTGACGGCAGCCTCCAATCATAATTTGTTCGTCTCAGACAGCCGGGTGACGGAGAGCGGAAAAAGAAAAAAAACGATTCTTGGCTCCGCCTCTTTCTAAACGAGGAGGAATACTAACAGAGGTGATCGAGCATGTTAGCAAACAACAAATGTGTGTTGTGAGAGTGTCTGGAGTGAGAGCCAAGTCCTCAGTCTGCAGGAAAGTGAAGGATGAGGATCCAAACAGTCAAACTGGGGAATGTAAAAAGGAAAAACCTCTGGGTAATGTGTTTGTGCCAGTGCCTGTTTGTGTTTACATCTTTGTGCAACTCCGTCTTTGCTCCTAATTATCTGCAGCATAAATCAACAGAGGGTGAGTTGCCAAGGCAGCCTGCAGGAGCCGTGTGCCGCCCGTGTTAGAGGGAGAGCTATTTCATTAACCTTTAAAGGACTTGGTATTTCTTTCAAAAACAGCGCTATGAATATGAATTTGGTCATCCTGAAAAGCGTAATGACGAGGTAATAAAAAGTCTGAGGACTTTGCTGAGATGCCCCCAGACTCCTATCACCCCACCAGACACGCACACACACACACACACACATACACACACACGCACACACACACACATCACTTTCTCTGTTCGTCTCCACCATTTCTGTGAAAGCATAAATGTCAGTGGTCCACTTTGGTGCAGACAAAACTTCTCCAAAGTTGTCATTGATAGATATATGAGGTTGTGCATTTAGTCTGTGTGAGTTCTGTTGATTTGACTGACTTTACTAAAATACTCTCACTTTTGCTTCACTTTATAAGAAGAACCACTTTGCAAGAAGTAACGATTTTGATTCAGTTCACTTCATAAGCTCTGTACCAGCAAAACAGTACAACATTACAATGAGATTAACAGTACAATAAAAAACAAATAAAGTAGCTTTGAAAACATATTTAAGTGCATAAGGAGACATTAGAAATGCCAGAAAAATAAACCAGTAAAAAATACATAAAAAACCCCCAACATTCTACCATTCATCCATCTTCAGGACCCACTAACTTTCTTTCAGGGACACAGGGTTGCTGGAGCCAACCCACCTACTGTTGGGAAAATACAGGGGAGAGCCTGAGCAGGTCACCAGTCCGCTGCAGGGCCAGACGCTCTTATACTTCCACACTCACAGGCACACCCAGGGACAATTTAGAGAAACTAATTAACCCATGAAACATGTTTTTGAACTCTGGGAGGAAAAGTGGAGAGCCTGCGCATGTACTGTGAAAACTGGCCCCTAGAAAAAGGTCAAAATTAAAAAAAAAAAAAAAGAATTCTGTACATAGAGTGAGAAAATGGTCTTTCTAAGAATTCTTATTTTAAGAAGAAAAATGTCACTAAGACATGTTTATTTTTATTTTTTTTCCTTTTGAAAAATTTTCTTAATAGTTTTCTCGCAAGACAAAACAATAAGATAATTTTTCTTGAGGCGAGGACCTTTTAACTTTTTTAACTTTCTTGTTGTAATGTGCGTGTGGAGAACTGGGGCTGAAAAAGTGTGATGCTACATTCACATTGTCCTCAGCAACATGCATTCAAGTGGCCACTTCCAATGAAAAGTCGACAGAAACGCTTGTAAATATTGTTCCACTTACATAAAGCACAGCCGTTGAACGCACATTTAAAGTTAAATCAGTAGAATTATGACCAATCAGGAACTCTAATTTGGTAGGGACTTCATTGCTGACCTCCTTTTTAAATTCACGAAAGTGCTGATCGTTTGAATCATGGAGGAGAAATTAACAATTTTGGTTTGTGCCCAGCTGGAATGATATGACCAAGTCTTTGATATATATCGGAATAGAGCTGTGAAAGAAAAAGCCTGGAGCACGACTGGCAGGATTTGAATCTCTCTGACATTTCACACCAAGTCTCTTCCAACTGTAGGTATATGTGCTAGTTTTGGGCTAGCGGCAGTCCAGTGTGAACACCATATGCTAAAAGCACGTTCAAGAACCCGCGCTTAGCATGATCCTGAACACGCATCACATGGCCTGGTGTGAGCGAAGCATAAGGGGAGAGCATTAACCACTACACCATGCAGCTCAGTAAAATGACAACAACAACAAAGTCAAATCAAACTCTTCATTTATAGCACTTTCCTATTAATGCAACTTAAAGTGCTTCACGTAGAAACAGTTTAGATGAGATTACATTAAAAAATAACATTAAAACAACAATAATGAAATGCACTAGCATAAGATTGATTGATAAATTAAAACCCCTGTGTAAATAAACATAAAACTATTAAAAACAAATTAAACTCAAAAAATTCCCACTAAATACCAGCAGATAAAATGCTAAAATATATAACAATGATTATCCTTTAGTAAATACAATAAGTACACTGCATACAGAGATCCGTAGTGCATGGATTGCATGTGTGCATCTGAAGAAAAAGCGAGTATTTGGCTCAGCAGCTAAGGAGCAACAAGAGCAGCAGAGAAGTGTCTCTTTGTGTGCTGGCATCGCAGATGTTTTAGCTGCAATTGGCTGGTTAAAAAGTGCATTCTCCAGATGCCTCAGCAGCAAGTAAAGTCTCTGTAACCCCTGGTAATTCTATTGTGCCACATGATTTCTAAGTGAGTAATCTACAAATGGGCACTCAGTGAAAACAGCTTGGCATTCAGACCTGATGAGCCCAGGGTGGAGGGATGGAGAGAGGAGAAAATGGACTGGAACAATGTGAGCTGCAGAAAGAGGAGAAAAGTATGTGAAAGAGTGTGAGGAAAAAAAGAAGGAAAACACCAACAGGAATAAAGAAACTTCAACTTGCAAAAGCAATCGAATAAAGATCTTGCACGATAGGTGCAGTTTTGTGGTGCAATAAATTGGCCCTGCAAATCAAAGCAAAAGAGGCATGCTCAATGACCACGCCGAGGACACGCAGAGCCAAAAATCACATGCCCTCACGCACAGTCAAGGCTTTCACCACAAGCATGAGAAGAAATCCTGACTGCAGAAGTTCTACATGAGAACTTCCAATTCGTAGACACAACGGACAGACACAAATTTTTGCCATCGAAGATGGTTTTTCTAAAAAAGGTGACAAAACAAGAGACGAGGTTTCCATAGCAACCAGTGAGTGATTGTTTTTGCTGGCTCAGTGTATTCTTTTTTTTTAGTTTCTTTTACAGCTTCCTTTTTTGTGTAAATGAACCACAAACTTGTATTCAAAAATAGAGTAAATAAATGAGTATGCAGCTAAACTAAAGCACTGGAGAACTGACGAGTCATTACATTTTCTGAGTGATGGAATCAACAAATTCTAGGCATGTTTCTGGAAAATAGCCCTTTTCTAATGCACAATCATGTTAAGGAGACATGGGCCAACAAAAAATCGAGACACGCAGAGGCAACAACCATTCCTGCCCTATATTTCATATTTAATCTGCCCTGCTGGAGGATTTCTTGGCCCAGTGCACCACATAATCTTGTTGAGGGGCAGATGGCGCTCAGATCCCCTGGATTGGGACAGTGAAGGAGGAGAGTTTTCTGGGGAGTGCCAGCCGCAGCGCCAGGATCAGCAGGTTTGGCGGGTCAGTAGCAGTAGCCTGGAAGCAGACAGTCCAGTCACTTCTTTTTTCATAGCAAAGCCCAAACCTAGAAACGACTTTCAGAACCGTGGTTATGGCAACAGACATGGATTAGCTCGTTTTGTCTTGTTGCTCCTTAAAAATATATACTTCAAAGTTTATCTTTTTCCTATATTTTCCACAGTTGTTTCAGCTTAGTTTCTGGACAGACTTTATAGATATTTTCTGTAGGAAATGTCAGATTTACATTCGACCCAAATCAACTTGTTGATGTTGATCAATTTCTTTTGTTTTGTAGTTTTTGCAAAATTAATTTTCTTAAAAATCCATGAAGAAGCTTTGATCACACTTTCTTTTGTATATTTTAAATAGCTGTTTGTTTATCCCTCTAAATCAGGATTGAGGATTGAGTTCACGCAATTTCATCCAGTTGGCCAAACATCCAGGAATCCCTTCTCGAATATTTTTCTGGTAATAAATATCTACAGAAACTTAAGTGTTGTAGCAAAATTCAAGTCTTTATTAATACCTAACCTCTAAAATCAAGTGAAAAGTTCCTTTTTGTAAAAGAAAATTCAAAGTATTCAGATGCAGGGGCAAAGAATAACTTGTGGTCTCCAACCGCAGGGCTGTAGACCGGTACTGGTCCATGGAATTATCTGCACCGAGCCGAAGAGATAAAAAACACGGCCAATGTTTTTTCACATTTTATTCATGATCTGATTCTGAAGGAAGCTTTATTTTGGAAAACTACTGGATTCTCCTCGCCACATCTGCCTCAATAACGATCTATGTCAAATTGCTCAGTCACGTGTTGAACATTTATTCGATACTTTCTGCTGACCGCTAAATTGAAACCTCCAAGTTGGCAAAGTTAGCAAAAAACAAATGTATTTGGAAAGTATCTTTTGGCAGGAAAGTTCCAGTGAGGAAACAGAAGAAGACCCTTTGACTTCAAAATAAAAGAAATCTACATTTAGCAGACAAAAACCAGGAGTCTTTATTCATAATGTGGATTTGTCACACTGACAAAAATAATAATGCATAATATTTAGCAACCAGTTGCTGATGTTTAAGATGATGCTGCAAAGGAAGTTAAACAAACAGTGGATTCATGTTTAAAAGTTAAAACCTTAGGAGTCAGATGAGACCGAAGTTGGCAATTTTTTAGTCTTAAACAGTTATGGGTTAAGAGAAAATCTATTTCGCATTTTAATGGTTCCTAAACAAAATCTAGAGTACAAATAGAGTTTGAAACAGCTGTAGATGTTTTTCAAAGGATAAAAATAAACTTTACCATCAAAACTTAGGGGAAACTGGAAGCTAGAGGCTGGTCACTTGGTTCACGAGAGCTCCAAAGTTGGGTAATGTTCTAAACCTGAAAAGTCATTTATTAAAACTTTTGTGTCTTGGGCCTACTTTTTTGTTTCATTTTTCACCCGGTGGGTTTTTAAGAGCACTTGCTCTGACATAGGTCAGCTTCAGAGCCTCCTTAAGGTGTATTCATCATACTAGTCGAGTCAGATCCAAGCAATCCCCTTTAAGACATTCCTAATCTGGTGGGACCATTCTGCAGCACTGATAATCTCTAAAGTCACTAGAATGGCAAAAATCATTGCTGAAGTGGCCCAGCAATATTGACAGGGAGTCTAATCCTCCCAACACAGCAATGTAACCAAAAAAACAAAAAAAGGGGGCAATTGGGCCAAAGATGTCGTAAACATTTGTAAATGTTTTGTAGCAGGGTGCACAAAAGTTTATTTTTCGAAAAAAGTTTTAACATGGAAGTTAATGAGAAATGACTCTTTCTGAAAACTATCCTTCAGGGGTTGTCAGAGGAACTGCAATAGTTGCTGCTTCCAGATTGGCTTCCATTTTGGTGACAAAACTTAGGTTGTGGGCTGTCTCAGGTATATCGCCATGTGGGACAAGTGTTGAACGTTTGATAGTCAGCCAAAACTCACATCACTCGTGAATATAACAAAACGTGAATTGGAAACCCTTGTTATTAATGTTATCCATCTCCCACAATCAAAGACTGATATCTTTGCAACTTTATTGAATCCATTTAGACATATTTTATGTCTTTATTGTTTTGTCAAAAGACTAATAGAGAGCATCCTAAAGACTCGAAGGTCTAATTTGCATCAAAAGCAGATCTGTCCTTCATCATCACAACAATCACACCTTCAATTATAAAACATCAAATGAGGAGAGGGAATGTGTGGTGCCTCCAGGGATGAAGGGATGGGTACAGAAAGAAGAAAACGACTGGGGCCCTGGGTCTCCCAGAAGAGAAGAAAGGCGGAGACGAAATGAATGACCGGGACAGGAATGAGAAGAGGCAGCTGTGGAGGGCTGGAGGCAAACAGAACGATCAGAGCTGATGGTTTGTTTCCTTAAAGAAATGAAGGGTAAAATCAGAGCAGGCAAAGCTGGGGGGAACAAAGGAGTGTTGAACAATTATGAAAACTTTGATAACATTTTTACCCCACAGGGATCAGGCTCGGCTAAACAAGGCAAATAATTCTTCCCACTGGCTACAGCAAAAGAAACACAATTCTTTACAAACTTCTACTGTCTCATTTTTTCTTGAATTGACATTTCATGTAATCAGTATATTACTCTAATTAATAACAGTAACACTAATACTAACAATAACAATGCTTTTTTTGTTTATTTTGCATTAATGAAGGGTTTGGAAACTTACAGTTTTATTCAGGACTTCAGATCCCAAAACTCCTCATGTGTCATCCTCATCTCCTCATCTCCCTTTGCTGTGCTTTGAATCTTGTGTCATTTTTCTCATTTATGGTGCTTAGTTACAGACATAGATGAAATGAGACATCTTATCATTTTTAGGGGGGTTTTATTTTCTTATAGATGTTAATTAGTAGAGGACAAAGCAGTTTTGCTGATGATGTGATTTTTTTTTGGCTAAAATATGTTGATGTTATTCCAGAAGTTTGATTTTTTTCTAACACAATACTAATGGAGGTGAAAAAAAGTTTTGCCCCCTTTCTAAACACAACTTTAAAATAATAAAAAAAAGAAAAGAAAATTCCAGGTTGATCCACATTGAGGATGTATGTTTTATCATGGTGATCCGTTGCTGTTAACAACCTTTGAAACTGGTCTCATTCCACAAAAAGTCCTGATTACACAAAGCGCATGGATGGACACGGTGTTTTAAAAGCTTTAGCAGAGAGCAGCTGAGAGAAACTCACAGAGGAGAAAGACATAGCAGGATGTAAAGAAAGGCCAGGGGTTGTTCGGCTAAACATTTTCTTTGGCTGGCTGGAAACACAGGGGCGGCGCTCCACAAGTCCCCTGATATGCATTCAGAGGAGGCCCTCTGTCTTCACCATAAATCTGAATGGAGTGGGAGTTATCATGCCGTCCCCTCCCGGGCTAAACCTCACATTCCTCCCAGACACTGTTTCATACAAACAAAGTGGCCAGTTCCCACTGCGCAACATTGGGAAAAGCAATGGTTTGTCATGGAAAAATCTCCTGGCATCTCAAGAGTCCTTTAGAGACTTTTTTTTTCCTTTCCAAACTTCCCCCACAAAGTTCAACGATGCGTCCCCACTTAGGCCGCACTTTTCTAATTTGAATTTGACCTCAAGCACTCCAGCTTTTTCCTCCACGCAAAATAATTCAGCCCCCAAACACATTAAAGCATGTAAGTCCAAGAATTCACATACTTGAAATGAATCTGAATTTTGGGGGGCAGATTGGGGAGGGGGGCGTAGGAAACCCTGGTAACACATTCCAGAGCTGCCTCCTCCCTCCGAGGGACTCTTTTGTGCTTACTGAAAGGCAGAGGGGGTCACAGGGTTTCCCCCTTTAGGGTGCTGAGAAGAATACTGGCTCTCAGGGCAATGACCTCATCCTGACTCTCTCTGTGCGTCTTTCTGTTTGGGAGAAACTAGAGTTGAGCTTCCAAGTTTTGGCAGAAGGTGGACCAGAACATTCAACGAGGCAGAAAAAAACTCAATCAAGCTCAACTTATTACAGGAAGGACCTCCAAGGAGGAGAGCTGCTCTGAGGTCTGACTGGGAAACGTCTGGTCTGCTCACAGCCCTGGTGAGAGTCAGCGGTAATGTAAAGCACACACTCTCAACCGTCGGCAGGCGCAGGGCGCAGCAACAGGAAATGCCTTTACAGCCTTTCTGCTGAGTAAGTGGGAAAACGGTGGGAAAGAATGTAATGTACAGGATTTCTGTAAAATGTAGGGTCCAGCTATGGTAGCATGTGAGTAAAGCATCCCCACTTTGCAATGGAGATAAAAGATTTGTTTCATTACTCATTACAGTCACCGGAAATGTAACAAAATGCTTCGGAAATTGGGTTTTCTATGGGGAAAAAAATCATGCAAAATGATGAAATTTAGAAAGGGAGGTTGCATCTTCTGCATTATCCTCCACTCCCTGATGAGCAGCTCCACCCATCCCCCCTGCACAAACCACACCCACTGCACATTTTGTGTCTAGCTTTGTGGATAGAGAAAGCCAGCTAGAAATGCTGAAAGAAGCCATCTTTACATCAGCAACCACTCTGCACAGGTGTCCCATTTGGCCATCCGGATCCACCGCAAACGTATTTCAGCATCCATTGCTTTTGACCCATCAGTCAGGATGGAATATTTATGAATATTTGTGTGAAAAAAATGAAGGAAACATCAGTGTGAACGCTGATCAGCGAAGTGGGAGTGGAACACGTGGCTTCATCCATGTCTGAGATGGATGCTGAAGCTGAAAGAAAAAGGAGTGGCAGATTGCGACTCTGGAGGTCTAAATAGAGCAACAGTGCCCCCTGGTGTCAGACATAAGCATTACAACGTCTTGTTGATGCAGTTTAGTTCTAATGATTAAAAAGGAAATCATGCTCTTTTAATTTTTGCTAATAATTTTTTTAAGTTTTAAATAAAATTACAGCTCTGAGCAGTATTGAATGGCTTGTAGTCGCTATCCATCTCCGCCACCCCCTTTAAGCTGCCCTTAATGGCTGAGCAGCTGCTACATGACACTTACCCCCCTGTTCTGTCCCCTGCCATGATATATGATAAATCAAAATTCAGAGGACAAGATTAAAATTGTAGAAGACTATAGGTTTTTTTTTAATTTAAGATGGGGGCTTTTCACCAGGGTCAAAGGTCAATGTAACTTCAATGGTGGTTGTAGACTTGAGCTGAAGGCGAGTGTGTGAAATTTTGTTAAAATCACTTGAACAAAAATGGTCTTTTTCTATATTGTGGGAAATACACGATCGCCTAATATCACTCTCTGCCACAAAACAGCCACCGAGTTTGTAGTCATCCCATGTTTTGTACGTGGATTCTGAAGTCTGAAGTCCCATGAGAGATTTTGGTCCCGATCCTTTTAATTTAATTTATTTTTTGACAGTTTCTCTCTCTGTGATGAAAAAAATGCTTTTCCCTGGGTACTAGGTGCATGCCAGTTTTGGTGAGTTTTTGGCAGGGGCTGCTCAGACTTGCAGTTAAAAAGAAAAATGGTGAAAGAGACGCAAATACAATATTTACTTAAAAATGAAAGCTCCAACATCTCAAACACATCTGTATATTTGTGTTTTTGTAATGCCCCCCAAACAAACAATTCTTTAAAGAAAGACACAAACTAGCCATTTATTATATATTTTTAATGACTATAACCATTTAAAAAATACTGAAGGAATTGAAGGGAAAATAGAGAGTTCAGGGAATAGACCTGCATCGAGCAGCTCTGATTGGTTCAAAGTGTGAATCTGAGACACACAGCTGAGAATTACAGACATGCAACACACCGTCTGAACACCAAATCCCAGGAAATAGCCAAAAATAAAAACATACATACAACTGAATCAAAAAAATCTGCAGCTTTTGCATACTGTATTAGTACAGACATGCAACAGAAAGCACATAACTACAATGGCATAGTGTTTTTGTATAAATATTACAGCTCTATGCATACATCTCTTAATTACAGATGGGAAAACAACAATTGAAAAGGTGCGCTCATGTTCTCGCTCGGCACACAGACAAAAAAAAACAAAAAACAAACTAATGCAATCACAGGTGAGGCTAACAGTTGCCCTCAAAGTGAAGCAAAGCAGGACCAGTCTGACCTCTTCTGTAAATCAATCATGACCTGCAACAAAAGGGACAAATGAACAAGCTCTCTTCACCTAAATCAGATATTTAGAACTTGGATGTTTTAACATAAAGGACTAACAGTGACATCTTTGCTGGTCCTGCTGTGACACAAATGTTTGCACGCCATTGCGTGCTTCCCAAGGCAAAGCATCTAAAGCTAGGAGTGGATCCCAAATGAAAGTGCATTGTGAAAGAAGGCCGACTTTTTTTTCTTTTGCATATTAAAGGTGGCAAAAAAGAAAAATGAATGAAAGATGGAAGAAAAAATGGATCAATGTTTCATTTAAGAAAAGTGGCGAGCAGCGTCACTGGTTTTGGCCATCATGCAGCCCATCTGCTTGACTCATTTTACAAGGTGAATTTAATGGCATAAAGAAAAATAAAAAAAGCAAAACAGCTTCCGCCCGCTGCAGTGAACCCCCTTCACACACGGGGACACTATTCCTTCAGCTGTAACATCTGAATAGCTGCAACCTGTTGAGGATTCACCCCCAACAAGACCGGAGTTGCCACCCCCTCTAAAGGCTGCAATCAGACAGCTGAGGAAGCAGTCTAATTCTTATTGCCACGGTCTTCCTGTTGCTCACCCAACAGCTTAACCACTGTGGTCCAGAAAATCCCCTAACGACAGTCATGACATGGTGTGGACAAAGAGTTAAGACACGATAAGCATGATTCCTCGACTGAGAGCTAGCTTTAAAAGCAGGACAGTTTGTGCTGCAGAGCCTCTTTACTCCCAGTTCTCCCACTCCTCATCCAGCTGGGGAGACAAAAACACACCAAGAGTCAGAGAAACCTCAAGCCGCCCAACTTATCAACATCCACCTTTTGCTGGAACAACTTACTTCACCAGGATCCTCGATTTTGGAGAGTGCCAGCTGCACCTCCTCCTCTGTCATGTCCAGGTCAAAGTCTTTCTCCCAGTCCTCACTAACGTCAGTGCTGGACCCTGGATGAGAACAAGACAGAAACTGGAACTTTCTAGAATATGGCTCTCTCTTTCACAGATCTGATCCAATATATGAAAGACTTGATGTCATATAATTCCAGCCGGACACAAACTGTAATTATTAATTTATCTTTCATGAGCAGAGTTGGCGCTTCCATTAATTAAAAGGGAGGCCGCCCAATCGTCACTACCAAATCTGTCCGGATTGGTTAAAGTCCAACTTTCAGTGCATGTTCAACTGCCGCATAATTTGAACATATGCAGCACCATACATAGAGCCCAAAAACTGACTTAAAAACGTGCGTAGTGAGGCCAAAGTTTAAATAGTTCAAATCCTCCGGTGTCACATCCTCGTGTCTCATCTCCTCCTTCTGATGTTCAAAATCATCAAATTCACTAAAGGAAACTATAAAATCACACGTGTTTTCTACTGTCTTGCTGTTAGGATAAACTGAAAATGATTAAATTAAACTGAAAAGGATTAAATGAAAATGCCACAAAATGAGGCTTTTCACCGCAATTATTAGGTTAAAAATATCTGGGATTAAATTGATTAATTAATTATTGGTCACGATTAATTAATCACACAAAAAATAATTGCATGACAGCACAAGTTAACATATTTCTAATGGAACAAGCTCCCAGCTCGTAGAAGAGGCCGACACAGTTTTTACATTCAAAACTAGACATAAAACATTTCTCTTTGGACAGGTGTCCCCTGCCTTCGCCCATGAGTATTATTATTACCATCTGCTTTATGTGCCATGTTACATGCAACTTACCATTAACATTAATCAATACCAATCAGTTGCTTAGCAGGCTACTAGATGTTAGAAGCTGGGGAAAGTATGGTGCACTGGGGTTCTGTGCTCTATTACTTCTCTCATCTATTCTTTATCATTTATCCAGTATTGTTTTTTATTTTGTTCATCATGCCTCTGTTTGGTGCAGTGTGATTTATATGTTGTTTACAGGTGGATCGTGTCTGCTCCTGTCTTTCGCTGTGGACCTCGCCTCTGGCTCATCCCCAGCTGTCCCCCAGTTTCATCTGGATGAAACCCATATGCTATACTATTCAAACATGTAGTTATAGAGTTAGAGACGCTAGGTCTTCTTTATCAGTTCTAGCACATCGCCTGTCCACCTGGGAGAGGATCCCTCCTTCATGTGGACATCCATGAGGTTTTTTTTTTTTTTCCCCCCAAGATAATGCTGTTTAGGGGCATTTCCTCACTGAGAAGAATGGTCTAATGGCAAGGATGCCAGTTTAGCTTAGTCTGTTTAGCTTAGTCTGTTTAGCTTAGTCTGTTTAGCTTAGTCTGTTTAGTTTGTCTAGGGATCAGCTATTGTTTATATTTTATGATTGACTTGATATGTTTTTCTAAAAATACCGGCATGAAGCCCACTAAGATGGCTATGGTTGTGATATTGGGCTATATAAATAACATTGAATTGAACAGACTTTCATTGGAAGTGGTTTCTCGAACACGCGTTGCAGAGGCCGGTGTGAACGCAGCATAAAAGAAACACAGGCCTGTACCTTTCTTGCCGTTGTTGGAGGGCGTGGACTTCCCGCTGTCAGAGTTCAGCTCAAACACCCTGAGGTCCTGTGGTCCCTCTTCCTTGGTGGTCTGGAGCTGTTTGGAGGCGGGGACACGCACCAACGCCCCATCTGCAGGAACCTCCACCTGCGTTTCACTTTCCTCTGATAAGTGACTCTTTTCCGACTTCAGCTCTTCCTGGGTCGTGCTGATGTCCTCCAGCGAGGCTTCCGACAGCTTCTTCCTCAGTTCAGCACCAACAGGCGCCGGCTGCACCTCCACCTGCGTGGGCAGGCTGACGCTGCTCCCTGAGAGCGTGCCGTCACATTCCTCAGTTGGAGACAGAGCAGGACTCAGTGGAGGGGTCCCTGTGGAGCCCGCCATGGCGGGGGCGTGAGCCGACCCAATCCTTGACGGTTGTGTTGGGCTAAGCTGAGGTGACATGCCACCAAGGAAGTCATCTACACAGAAAAGGCCGGGCAGATTAAACCTGAGGCTAAAACATAAAGCCGAATGTTGTCAAACAGTTTCTAGCTCACCTTCCTCTTCCTCCTCCCAGTCCAGGGTCTCTGTGTGTGCAGCCTGCTCTGCCCTCTGCTTCAGCGCCACCCTCCTTGCCTCCTCCTAGAGAGCAAAAACAAGATCTCATATAAGGTTTTATAAAAAGGCTCAACATCACATAAGAACTCCTTAAAGACCCTCGGCGCATATGGTGCTGCTCACAATTCAGAGGCAAATTTCTTATGCACTACTGCCGCTCTACCAAAAATTGCCCTAGGAAACGACACACGTTTTTTGCAAAAGCAAAGGAACCAACAACCAGAAACATCCTATCAAATTAAGTAACAAAGGATCCATATTTGACATCAGAGATACCAACCAGAAATGACATCATCACTAAAGTCAGTAAAAATGAAATAATCATCTACTTATGATGTCAAACTTTAAGTATTTTGATTGGAACAAAGAAAAGTAGATCTGAGATCGCAGCAGGCCAGACATCTGAACAAACCAGCAGAGTCCTAAACTGACCAGCAGGTGGCACTCAAGACAACACGCTAACTCAGACCAGCCCAATCTTGGACCCCAATCTCTATCCGGCCTGTTTTCAGCTTTCTCTGCACTGCTTTCTGCTGATTAGCTGACTCGGGTGTCTCCACATTCTTCTGGACTGAACACACCTGATCCAGGTAACTAGCAAAAACAAGTGCAGGTCGAGCTGGAAAACAGGCCAGGTGGTAGATCTTGAGGACCAGAATTGGACATCCCTGTGCTAAACTAAAGCCAGTCCTGGTGAGACACTTCTGCAAGTGTGTTACCTGATCCAACTGGAAGACCTTATAGAAATACCGCTGCCAGAACTCTGAGTGGGACACAGCAGCTGGGACCTGAAGAAAAACAAAACTAGCTTAAAATAAATGTGTTTAAAATATATGAAAAAACAGACGAGCAACACGAGCCATACCATTTTAGTGTACAGCGCTCGGATAGAAGGACTGTTGACCAAAAGCTCTGAGATGTCTCCTTTCTTCTCATCCAGACTGAAAGTGGACAGCCAGCTGTCAAATTGCTCCAGAGGACCTAAAACATAACATATTTTTAAATTCATATAAAATTTTGTTCCTTTTTATTCAAGCTAATATCCCAATAAAGTATCAGCACTAGCGTAAGATCAACAAAACTCCCAAAGATTTACCATAAAACGATGATTGAGGTTTAAAGCAATCCCAGAAGAGTGGTGAACAGAGTTCTGTGTGATCATAACATCAATCATCTAAGCAATAAAACAGCATTAGCTTGTGTCTTTGAGTCTTACCGTCAGGTTCATTGCAGTACGTAGCAGGGTCAGCTTGCAGACTGTAGAGACGCGCCTGCAGGAACAACAAAGTGACAATATGCTCAGTTTCCTTCTGCTTCCTTTAGGTTTCCCTACTAAGCAAACCAACACTTATCTCTCCTTAACAGAGTTTTACCATCCTTTACAGGAGTGGACCCTGACCTTTTTAGGCCACAGACCGGTTTATAGTAAGACGTGTAGTAGGACAATGTTTTCATGGATCAGCCTGCATGAGGCCAAAGTCAGCATTTGATATTTTTTAAGCTTCAGGTTTCCACACGTTTGTTTTTTATTAATTTTGCTGACTTGGCGCTTTTGATTCAGTGGTCAGAGCATTGACTGAATGAGAGAACTGGACTGAGCGAAGGTGACGTCACCCACAGAAAATGGCTGAGTTCTGGCTCCAACAAAATTAAGTCAATTCAGTCACTATTATTTGGAAATACAGACGCATCCATGTTGGAGCCAGACAATGTCAGTAAGCAGTGATTGGTCTGAGTCAACGTTTCTATGGGAACCATTCTCACCAATCAAGAGTGAACTTGTTGAAGTCCACACCCATTCTACTGAAACCAGAGTCGGGAGATTCTGTCACTCAAATGTTTGAAACATTCGACTTGAGACAACCCACTTTTGATTAGGCATCTGATTGGTAAGTTTATACCTTGAATAACTTACACTACAGAACAAATATAATGTTAAAAATGTTAAATAAAGGTTGAGGAGCAAGAATGGTTATTTTGACAACAGAATGATTGATTTTTAGCTGTTTATTTCTCAATAAAAACCAGTAGATACTTACTATTTGAAATGTGAAGGGGGAGGGGTCAATCAGTCCAGTTCTCACTTACAGTTAATAGTTTGTTTTATTGCGTGTCGGTTCAAGTGACCCCCAGATCAGTACCAGTGAACAGTATGGGGGTTGAGGACCACTCCTTTACAGTACAGTTGACTTCATCAGTTTTTAAACTGTTATTTAGTAAAAAGATCCTCATTTGTGAAAGCGTTTTTTTCTTTCAATGACGCAGTCAACCACGAGCTTAACGACAAAACCCATCACAAAAAATAAGAAAATCTATGTTTATGAGATTTAAAATTATGCAAAAACACTAAACAAACCCAAAAAGTTTCTGCTAGTAAGAAAAATCAAATGGTGTATGTTCAAAAAAATGCAAAACCAAAAAGGAAAACTAAATAAAAGCTGGACAGGAAATAACTGTAACGGTGCAACCAATCAAGCTGGTTTGTCTCAGGACAGCAAGAGACTGCAGGACACTACAAAAAAACAATTTAATTTCCAAGT
This sequence comes from Oryzias celebensis, assembly GCA_014656515.1. Lineage (NCBI taxonomy): Eukaryota > Metazoa > Chordata > Actinopteri > Beloniformes > Adrianichthyidae > Oryzias > Oryzias celebensis. The sequence continues at coordinate 36,225,610 of BNCR01000005.1, forward strand.
GTACACTTAAGCTATTTTGTGGGTAAATGCAGACACAAGTTAACATCTATCAGCTATGTTTGCTTTAAAACAGTTAAGTATGAGAAACTTTCTGCCATTTCTACTGCTTTCCTTAGTATTTTTTAGAAAATGAGAAAACACTTTAGAGGCATTTGAGATTTGTCGAGTCCTGAACCACCTGATAAATAAAAGTTCATGTTTTAGCCGCTGTCACTGAAATTCTGTGAAATTTCAGTCGAGACATGAAGGTTTTTTTAAGGGAAATTTTCTACCATAAAGCACACTACGTTTTTCTCTTTAATTCACTCTGAATTAATGTTATTTTGAAAGGAATTAATATTGGGACATTTAATATGTTCACAAGAGCTCGTGTAAGTAAATAGGTCAGAAGTGTAATGCCCACCTTAGAGCTATCGTAGACTTCTGTGGTTCCTGCTGGAGTTGCAACCAATGTGATCACATCGCAATCAATGGTTTTATCAGGGGGCGGAGCAAGTGTATCAGTGAGAACCCCTAAGAAACTAGACAGACTCTTTTTTACTTTTTCCGTTGTGTCCGAGGATCCCTCCACCTAAAAGGCAGCAGAGGAGAAGTCAAGACGGTAGCTTAAGGAAAAATTGTGACACAAGGCTGATAAGTGCCACTCACCGCAAGTTTGTTTCTCACAGCAGTGGCTGTTGCCACAATAGAACAAGCTGTGTCATGCTGCACCACAGTGGAGAACTCAGTCAGGTCTCGTTTTATGAATTCCAAGGCTTCAGTTGACTGCAAAGCAGAGGTTAAAGGGTGGAAAAAGAAACTTAAATTGTGAGTGGTTTCATCAATTCACCAGCTGCATGTGAAGTTAAAAAGTTAAAGCTAACGCCCCATTACTTGTCATACACTTAAGTTGGTGAAAGTTGTTCTCTGCATTTAACTCATCCCCCTGGGGGAGCAACGAGCTGCAATCACAGCTGCATTCGGAAGGCAGTTGGTGGTTTAACCCCCCCAATCCAACTACTTAATGCTAAATGTTGAGTAGGGAGGAATTGTGTCCTATGTTTTTAGAGTCTTTTGTGTGAATTGATCATGGATTTGAACTCATAACCTTCCAATCTCTGTGTGGATGCTCTACCTCCAGTCTATTGAGTTGGCAAAGATTGATAAAGACTGCAGGACATTCTAAACTAAAGAAAATGTTGATGTTTAACTAGATTTTACATTTTAACTAATGTTTTAAAAAGTCAAACAAAACCCAAACCACCAAGATTTATGAAATAAATAAATAAAAACTGATTATGGTTGGCACACCATTTTTGGTTTTCTATCAATGTCTGCAAAGATGTTTCATCATGACTGAAATAAACCCAATATTTTCATTTAATATAATGTATATTTAGGTAAGCAAGTGTACTTTTTTGTAACTCAAAAATACACGTTCCCATTTCTATGGCCAAAACACAAAACCTAACTGAAAAATCCCTTTTTTCAGGAAACAAGAAAAAAGTTTCCAGTAATACAGTTATTCCTGATAGGTTTTTGTCTTGTGACCTTCATGTCATAAAAAAGGCCATGATTTTCTTGCAGATACCCTTAAAATGTGAAGATACCTTTGTTCTCACCGTTAAATGTAAAAACTAAAAATCCAAAAAATTGCAGATAGGAGGTTTTGCATTTTGGCCATTGATATGGGAAAGAGTATTTTTGAGTTAAAGTATAAATTACTTAAATATATGTTGTTAAACATTGGATATATTCTAGTCATGAACATCTATGATGAATTATCACGGCAGACAGTGAGAGAAGCCCAAACTATGGAGTGTCAGAGGAAAAAGCCTGATAAGTTTCAAAATAAACTGGCCGTACAAACTAAGATTTTTCAGATCTTGTGATTTAGTTTTGCGTGTGTATCTTTCCTGCAAACAATGGCACACTGTAGCTTTTTGATCTTTATAAATCAATGGTGGTTTTCTTTTCTTTGAAAAGCAAGAGGGGAAAAAAGCCCATTTGAGTCGCATAACTCACAACACACAATAACATTTTTGGGGTTTTTCTTCTTCTACATTTTACCGGCTGTTCCAGATTATGTTTGAAATAATCTTGTGTGTTTTCTTTAATTTTTGTTAACAGTTACCTTACTGAAGCTGAACAGTTTGCTTTAAAACCCCAAGAAAGTGAAATACCATAACAAGAAAGTCCATAACATTGACTGCAAAGACATCTCGTCGAAGCAAACTTTACAGCTTAACAGGTTATTGACGTGGTCAGTTGATAATGTTTAAGAAATACCTTATCTCTTACGGCCTGAAAGCTCTGCTGAAGCCAGCCTCCCACCAACCGTCTCTGTCGACACATAATAAAGCCTTTATGGGTTTTCATTTGAAATTTGAAAAAGGAAGAAAAACACGGCAGCGTTTAAGAATAACTAAAACAGACACACCCGGGCGTTAATTACACATACAGGACAGCAGCTGTTGACACCTTAACGGTTATAGCTATCACACATACGAGTTAGCCAACAGCTGGCGCAGAAACACAAGACAATTAAACAAAACTGTCATTAAAGGAACGTATAATAGAGAATACGTCTGCTTATCGTATAATATAGTATATTTGAAGGTACAAATTCTGCTTAATTTAGGATATAAACCGCACTAAATGTAAGCTAACTATGCTAAGCTAACGTGAAGTCAGCTGTGTTTTGGTAAACAAATGCACTTCCTGGACTGTTTACGGGGGCTGTTAAATCTATAAAGCTGCAACAAAATTATTTATCAAAATCTCAACGGACACATAACTTCACAGTGAACCCGGCATATGCACAAAGCCATGCGTTTATCAATGAAAATGAAGAAAAACAGACAAAAACTAATCAGCAACTTCACGCTCACCCTTCAGCCATCTTCGGACGATGACATCATCAGTGCTCACTGAACTCTAACCTGTCGCGTGTGTGGCTGGGCGAGTCACGTGGTACGCTAGTCTGAAAACCTCACTCGGCCCTTTAGTTCTTTATTTATTTTTCTTTCACAGTCATCGTTTTAGCTATTTTTTTTTTTTTTATTTAAAAGAGTTTAAATTACATAACAAAAAATAAAGTTTTGGCATAGTTAGACTTTAAAAAGTGGAACAACTATTAAAGAATAATATGTATGTGTATATATATATGTAGATCTAGATAGATAGATAGATAGATAGATAGATAGATAGATAGATAGATAGATAGATAGATAGATAGATAGATAGATAGATAGATAGATAGATAGATAGATAGATAGATAGATAGATAGATAGATAGATAGATAGATAGATAGATAGATAGATAAAGAAACTTCCATTTTTATCATGACTAATTAAATGTTATTCATCACTCTAGGGCTACTAATGCCCATTTAACCCATTAGGTAACACACTTAAAAAAAACATTAGAATGGTAAATTGTGTATACATGTCGCTTTTTGACCATCCTGAAAGGCCCATGGCAATTTTCAGTCCCATTCACACACTGATGTCGAACACTGGCGCCAACCTTCCACCAGACGCAATGTGGAGTTCAGTGCCTTGCCCAAGGGTACTTCAACACATGGGTGGGCAATGCAAAAATTGAATCAGCAATAATGAAACTTAAAAAATTACACTCAAATAAAGTAAATAGTTTGGTATAAAATATCAAAGGCATTGTTTTATTGAGGAGCTGTGTTTGTATAGGGATGAATGTCTCACTTTTAAAACAATATTGTTTAAGGTGGTTAATTTAGACAGTATATTGCACATTTTATAGCAGTTAAAATAAAAAGAGAACATCACGGCAAACCTCTATGATGGACATAACAGTTCTAACATATGGAGTTGATTTTCTTTTAATGAACTAATTTAACCAATAAGCCATAGAAAACAAAACTAATGTGTTGAGTCCAGAGCCCCTTTTCCTTGTGCTACTAATCAGGGTTTTATAATTCTTGTCTTGAACCCCCCACCCTCTCCATTAGCCTCCTCTGTGTACATCTGTGGTCGTGGATGTGAGCTTATGTGTGTGTCGTCCTGCATATGTGGGGTGACCCTGACCAGCTGCACTCTCCCCTCATCAGTATTCTGGATGAGAGCAAAATGAAAGAGAACAGGCAACAAGCCCATGGAAGTGTCTTTTCTCTTAATAGAAGTTCCCCTTTCTCCAGACGCTGCACAATATGCACTTATGTCCTTCAATATGTCTCTCTCATCCAGACCTTCAGGCCTGTTAATTGGGCCTTTCAGCCCTCTAATTAACTCTGTCAGAGCAGGCTGTGCCGAGCCAAGTTGAAATAAGCACTCCTCTATTGATCCTTATCTGAAGCAGTTAACTTATCCATCTGTCTACATGAGCATGCACATTAAGGCAAAAAAAGGACTGTGTTATACCATTTAAATTATTTGACTTATTAAAGGCAGTTTTTCTTTAAAGTGTACAATTTTTGTTTTTCAGTCAACACAGCTGAATTGGTTTGGAGTTTCAGTGATTCAGTCCAAAGTCAGAAAAGCATGAATAACAACTGAAATGTTTAATCAATCTCTTGTTCTATCTCCTGATAGAAACACATAAATGAATGCATCATTTCTTCAAAAATAAGATGGCATATTTTTCATTATTTTCTATTGCAAATTAAGTGTTTTTTTACCTTTTTTCTTTTGCTTTTTTGCTGGAAGAAAGATTTTTAAGTTGGTCATTTATGCACCGATTACATAAGACAGAGCAGTATCTTCATTAATAAATATTTAAGAAAATGTTTAACATTACATAATACAAAAAAAAACAGTGATGTCATATTATTTATGAAAGAGGATTTCAGCCAGCAGAAAATAAATGCAAAGTTAAAGTTTTAAAAGGTATTTTCTTGTTTAAAATTGTAACGATCGTGTCAGAATTTCAGTTTTTGCTTTTTTCGGATTTCAGTTTTTTTTCTGACGTTTCCGTTATTTTTTTCTTTCTATATTTTTAAATTCCAATTATTTTCATCAAAACATTTTGACTTCAAAAGAGAGACAACATTCTCAGGTTGTTTTTTTTTATAAGTCATTGTTCTCCTTTTGTTATTTATAATGAATTTATAAAAAGAAAAATGATAGTATTCATAAAATAATTTACTTCTCTTATCAGCAGCTGATAGAACATGTGTCAAAAACGTTTTTTTCCTTCCAGCTTTACAATCTTCCTTATCAAGTTTTATTCTATGATTATGCAAAGAAATATGTTCAAATATCCACAGCAAATTCAAATAATAAGGTTCAAATAATGATTTTTTTCAGGAGGTATTTTTTATGAGCTTGGAAATGCTTTTGTTTCTGTGGACACGTTTTTTAATCCTAAAATATTCCACAACACCACAAGTTCACCACTAATTGCTGATTTTACTAATTTTATGAGAATCAATTATCCAATTCACTTCTAGTAGTATATTTTTTGTGACATTTTGGATAACATTTATTTTGAAAGGATAAACTGAGTTTTTTTGCTATTCCAAATGCCTTGCAATGTGTAATTTTAAAACTTTTAAGTCCTGCCACTGCCCTTGAGCACGTGTGAAGGATCTCCGTGTTGATGGCAGCAGCTGATCATAATAGTACACAGAGGACGCATCCATATTGTATGATTTAAGAAGCATATCCATTACACACCGCAGTCATCACACCTACTCCCACACAAGCCCCCTCCGGACTGCTGATGCCACTTTGTGGGTTAACACCATCTGGTGCAGATCAGGAAACACCAGCTTTGCACAAGTTGGTGTCTCTAATTATCCATCTTTACCAAAAGGGAGGCCGATCCCCACTAATCTCTACAATGTGTTCTGCTTCCCATTTCCACCTGTGCCCCAAGAGGGGGGAGGGCGGATCGGGGGTCTCTGCGTCAAGGGACCAGGGACCAGGTGATGCTGCTCCCCATGACAGAACATTCTGCGCTTGGTGTGGATGGCAGCTGCCTCCCCCTACTGAGACATCCCACAGCTGACAGCCCCCCTCCCGCACTGACAGCAGCTCTTTACAGTGTCAATAGCCTCATATATTAGAGCTAACCGCCTTTGTGGTGAGCAAGGGTGTCAGGCCTTTTGGCCCGACAGCGCTTGTTACCATGATGAAACGTAAATGTAGAGGTGGGGGGTCTGAGTCCCAGGCACGAGAGCTCGGACTCCCCCTGCCTTTGTGTCCCACGCATGGCTATTGTTCAAACCCATTCAGTGCCCTCAAGAGGAGGAGGCAGGGTGAGAGGGAGGTGGGTGAGAATGAGTTACATCTCTTCATTTCTCCCCTGATCTCCAAGTCATCTGTCAGCCGTGGGAGGATAAGCATGTATTTTACACGCTTGATTTGTTGCTAAGTGAAGGCCAGCTATTGCTGACTTGTTTCGCTAAATCACGTTCATGGTGATCAGTGTGCATTGTGCACACACAATAATTGCTCCATGCATCTTACAAAACAGCTAAAATGTCTTTTTTATTCTAATGTCCTTCAAAAAACTAACATTAAAAGCGACATCCGGATTGTCTGGAGGAAACTTTACATTTTGTTTTGTTCTTTGTGTGCCCACAGCCACGATCATATCAGACAGTGACAAATGGCCGGCCCACAGCGGAGGACATGGCTGCGTCCCTCGCCTGTGTCAGACAAAAAGTGACGCGCCTTGCTGGCGCCTGTGTTGTCCTTTCATCTCCTACACCCCGTTGAGGTGAAGATGGATGGTTCCAGGCTGGCTCCAGAACGCCACATTCAGCTTCTGTGCTGATGCATTGTTTTAGCCTCCTGTCCCTCTTCAGCTCTTTGGAGGTTGTCTGTCCAAGCTGTTTAGCAGCGAATGACAGCCTGCCTTGAAATTCCATTTTGTTGCCAATTAAATTCTAAGATGAATACGTAGCCATCTGACATCAGTGCGCAGTTGAGAGTTGGAAGTTCTAGCAGAATTTTTCCTCGTAATAAATAAAAAGTTTTATATCTAGACCTAAAATCGTTTGTCAAATGTTCAAACTCATAAAGAAAGCACAAAACTTTTTTTACATTTTATTTTAGAAACTCATCTTTAATTTAGGAAAATAGAAATCCTGCACATTGCCATCCACTTGTTTCCATGTTTCACATTTTTTATCGCCACAGATATCAGTTAAGTTACAACATTTACTACTTTGGTAAACATCCTTATGATATTTAAAATATTGTTACACCAACATAACTCAAAAATAATATAAAAGGAGTAGCAGCAGTTTGAATGTACAGCATTTACACTTCGGATCAGTTTTTTGTTCAAAGTCCATTTGATCCAAACAGCTGGGTTCAGTTTTTTGAAGTGTCCAGGTCACTTGTTCATAGACAAGCTGTGCAATGTGGACGTAGTGGTGGGCAGAGGCTGGCAGAGTGTGCACGGGCAAGGCATCCCAGGGAAGTGCCTGTAGGAGGTGCTCAGGTGGAGCGGCTCCTTCAGAAGGCCCTGCAGTGGAGTGTGAAACCCGAGAAAGCTGGCTGATGGAGGGGAGTGTGGAGCCGCAGCTAAAGAGGCAGAAGGTGAGTGGTGCTGCAGGGTAGCAGGTGTGCTGCCTACCAGAGGATGCAGAGACTGGGCCAGAGGATGCAGGGAGAGTTGAGCAGACGTGGCTGCAGAGGGAATTGCGGCGTGGGGAGTGGAGCGGTTCTGGGCAGCTGCGCTGCCTCCATAAACATCCCCAACCAGTTTCCTCATTTCCTCCAAGGAGCTGGACAGCATGAGGATGTAGTTGCGTGCCAGCAGCAAAGTGGAGATCTTCGACAGCTTACGGACCGAAGGTCCATGAGCGTACGGCATGACCTCCCGCAGGCCGTCCATGGCCTGGTTCAAGTCGTGCATCCTTTTCCTTTCCCGGCTGTTGACCTTTAGCCTCAAGTCTTGCATCTCTTCCTTGCTCAGCTCAGACCGGTTTTTGTTCTTTCCGGCCCCACTGCAGTGCTCCAAACTACTTTGACCCACTTTGCTGTCTGCTGTGTCATCACGGCAGTATTTCTGGAACATCTTGTCGGAGAAGAAGCTTCCAGGAGAGTCGTCCACCACCAGGTCTGGGGAGGAGGAGCGGCTGCACGTGGAACCAGCATCGGAATCCATTTCAGAAGTTGGTAACAAAAATCAGACCCAAAAAAAATAAATATATCGAAAATGACTTAATATAAATGGAAGCCTTGAAGTTCCACAAACAGCCACACTGAGCGCAGTCAGTTCAGGCCGATGTTAAGTCCGTCACTGGAAGTGAGTCTCTGAACTGTCACCTCATGGGCCTACTGGGGTGTATTTATATCGCCAACTCAACAAAGGAACAAAAAGCTGCATAATGAGACATTTAGAGCTGCAGCCAATTGCAGAAGGGACACACTTTCGGCCCCCTCCAACACCTCCTTCATGTAACCCCCACTTCACCTTTCCACACCCCCTTTAATTCCTCCCATGCTGATGAAGACCGTATGCATTAACCAAAGCATGAGGATGTCCCCATCTTCTGAACCATACATTCAGGCTGTTAAAAAGTAATTCAAGCCTGACGGTATGTGGATAACCATTTGCTATCTGGTCTTGCAGACTTCAGAATAAAGTGAAAGTGTGAGTGTTAATAAGCTGAACATGGCCCTTTTTATGGTCTCCTTCTGTGACACCAGATAGACGATGCCTTCAAGGTCTTATTTACATACGGTATCCATGGGACGCTGTAAGGAAAGGCATGAAGCTCCATCTGAGGTGCTTAGACATGTAAAGAGTGGCATTAAAAGCAGACTAAGTACAATTCAGCATGCAGCTTAAGACAAAAAGGGTCAGACATATTTGACTCAGTGCCACAACAGTCTGTGAAATCACATCGCTAACACCAGAGGGGGGCCCACCAGTTAAGTGGCAGGAGGTAGTTAAATAGATACCAAACAAGTGGGTGCAGTATTGTTCTCCTCTAATTCAATAATAATACCTAAAGTACTTTTTCCCCTTTACTTTAGAGAAAGTACTCTTTTCAGGCTGTCTGCTGGTCTGATCCGAGTGTGTTTGGGATGAATTCACCGGTAAAACTCCCATGTAGCAGCGAAATGAGGCTGGGGATACAAATATAAATCGTAAATACATTGGTTGCAAACTGCAAAATGTAACACTTGATTTCCCTTAGATCAAACTGATGATGTATTTTTTCCTTCTCTGTTGCATGAAGATGAATTAATTGTGTTTACTTTAAATCAGAATTTGTGTGCATTTTTTTGCATTCTAAATTAAGAATGTGCACTAAATGCAAAAACATATATGGTGCTGTGAATCGATTAAAAACATTTTATATATTAATCACACCTTTGAATTGTGATTAATCACAATGTTTTACATGTTAAATGTTATATGACAATATGCAGCTTTTGAACAAAAAAAGGCCAGAGAGAAAATGTTTCCCCTTCATTTTTATTGTCTGAATTGTTTAAATGCATAAAATGTTAACTCAGAAGTGTAATTTGTGTACACAAAGTACCTCATCAGTAAAAAAAAAAAAAAAAAAAAAAAAAGAAAATTGACTTTTATGGCTGCAGTATTGCTCAAAGAAAAAAAAAAGATGCTCATATACAGCTATAAGAAATAAACATTCTGCTCTTTAAATGGTCCGGGTGAATACTCTGATTGGCTGCTGGGTGTTCTGGAAGAAGTTCCGGTCACAATGTTCCACATGCACTGGCCAATTCAAAACAAACTTTTCCTTCATGATGTGGACAAAAACAAGCAGCAAGAGGTGAACTTTCTCTCTGAACTGATGCTTTATTTAACCTTTTGTGATGATCAGCACACACATCGCTTTACTTTGCCACTTCAGTTGAGGTCCCAGCGAAGCATTTTCGTGTTTTATATATGTGTATGTTAGCTTTATTATGGAATAATCTGTGCCTTTGTTTCATTTTTTCCTATTTATATTAAATGTGGAAATATCAGCTTTGTTCTGTACTAGTTTAGAGTAAACAAGTTGCTGTTCAGACTCCAATATTGATGCTGTTGAGAACAAAGCTCAGGATGTGGATGAAGAAAGCAGAATACAAATCAAGTTGTCCCATCTCTGTCTATCCATTCGTTATCTTTACCTGCTGTATCTCTTTCGGGGTCACGGGGTTGCCAGAGCCTGACCTGGTTCTTGTTAGTCAAAGGCAGGGCACACTCTGGACAAGTCACCAGACTGTTGCAGGGTCACACAATCTCTTAACTATACACACACTCACAATTACACTTGGGGACAAGAATAATCAATCAATCTATGAAGAATAATTAATCAACCTAGTCTGTGGACTGTGGGAGGAAACCGGAGTGCTAGGAGAACACCCACGCATGCACAGGGAAAACACGCAAACTCCACACAGAAAGGTCCCAGCCGGGAAATAAATCAGGACCTTCTTGCTGTGCAAAAGCACTAACCACTGCTCCACTGTGCAGCCCATCTCTATCAAAGAAAAATTATTAATTCATTAAGTCAAAATTATTTTAATAGTTTATTTTAGCTCAAGTTACTAGGGGATTTTTGTCACTGCTTGAAATGTTCCTTTTTAATTTACACAAAAAAGGACGCAGAATGCTGATGTGGTTGTTAATTGGTTAATTGGTTAATTGGTTAATTGGTTTTCAACCAATTAACTTACGGTAATTAAAAATACAAGAGAAAAACTTCTGGGCAAAAAATGGCTACACATTTGATTAAATTCCATAATAATAAAACACAAAAATGAAAAAAAGTCAGGTTAAATAAAGAGTAAAACCCTGCTTTGTAACTGAAGTGTGTGTTTCTGAAAATCTGCATCCATGGATGAACACAGTCTATGTTTCCTGTTAAACCTAAGTTATTTTGCTGCAAACTGCCTTGATGACATGTGACCAGAAACTTAAGAAACATTTGTGAACTTTGACCTAAAAGTACACAAAATAATTGACATTGCAAGATAATAGTTCACTGTGTATCTCTATCTTTAGTGTTCTTACATGAAGTTGTTGCTCAACTGTTAAACAAGGACAATGATTAAATGCATCCTGCTTAAGGATTTTGGGTGCATATGATTAAAGAAATATTCAAATCATCCAACCCCCTTCAAGGCCCACTCTGATGAAAGTCGTGTTTTTTGGCGTTTTTAACATGTTCCGATGGCATTTTTCTGGTGATGGAGGACATATGTTTAAAAAAATTGAGATTTGCATCTTTTGCAGAAACTTCCAAAAATTGCATTTCTGAGTATTTTTTTATTCAAATGAATCAGGAGCAGATGAAAAAAAAAGAAGTTTGGGAAAAAAAGTACTTTGTGTTGGGGGTGTGAGTGGCTATAAGCTAGCGCTAAAGCCTGTAAACAGGTGGGTGACAGGAAGTGCGGGCAGTGCTGCTCCACGCCACCCACAACTACAAACAAATTTCTAACAAACTACTGCTGCTCTGCAGGAACTATGTTTTCTAAAAAAACGACAGTTTTTAAAAATTGTTTGCCTAAAAATGGCATAATCCTAATTAGAAGAACCCTGTGAACGATTTCAAAATAAATCAAAAATGATCAGACTTTAAAACTGAAAGTGGACACGACGGTTGTTTTTTTTTTATTGTTTTATTTTATGTGTTAAACATCAAAACATTTACACCAGTCTGTGATCTATTGAAATATGCATTGCATGTTTCATTTTTGCTTCCCATTTCACAAATGTATGTGGATTTCTGCGTCGTTTTAGTCTGAATTGAGATTTGTAAAAGCTGGTGAGGACTCAGTGGACCAATTTCAAAATATTTTCATAAAATCTTTATCAGGGTCCAGCTTTTAATGCCTTTTCTGTTTGGCAGCAGTGTTTTTAAATCCCCCCCATTTCCCTAAATGTCCTTGAAAAATCCGACTATAGAGGATCAAGCCTTTATGCCTCATTTCATACTTTATGTTTGGACATTGTGTAAAGTTTGGGTTCATCTTATGCTGCTTTAACAAACTTAGATTCTCTCCAGGGATAAATAATGTCTTATCTAGTAATTGAACATTTTTAACTTGAATTCTGACTGTTTCTTAAAACTCATGAATCATTTCTGCAGCTTATTGATGAATCTTTTAAATAAATAAAAAAAAAAAAAAAAAAAAAAAACATTGCACATTGTTACACTGGTGTTATTCCACTCATGCACCTTTAAAGAAAGGTCAGTGGAGATCGAGGGGGCTCGGAGAAGATACCCCCCCCTACAGCAGCACCATGAGGTGACCCCCAACAGGGTGCTCTGGCCTAGCCAATTTCCAGTGATATTATAATTGCAGGAACCACTATGAGCCAAACTGTGCATTTATTTGGAGCATATGGATTTTCCCATTGTTAGGCTGTGGGCCAACATGGCCGAGGGACTCTACTCTGCTAATTGGGTCAGGTTCTAATTAACTGAGTTGGACACAATGGTCCAGATTTGATTCTTTTCCAGAATGTTATAACTTTTGATTTGATTATGTGCCACAAATTTTTGGCCCCCAATGAAAAGATGAAGTATGTCTGTAATGACTAATTTCTGAATTTAAGCTGATGGACTGCACAGGGAAATCTCTACATGAAGAGGAGCAGAGAAAAGGGGACATTTGTGTGTCAGTGACTGGAATCGACGTTTGGGTCTGTAGCTTGAATAATCAGTTGTAATCATGCCCCTGTCTTACTTCATTATTGGAAGCATGAGCCTCATAAATCCTATTCTTTGCAACATTCCCATTCTTATTCATGTGTTTACCAAACCAAGGGGCCACACAAGGATCTCTGAGCTTTGTATTGTACAAATGAAAGCACAGCCACCCTCCATGTTTCCACATAATCCTTCAATTTCTAACCTTTCTTCAGAATGTTTGACTTTCTTCTCTGGATGCAAAGACCTCAAGGCCTTTTTATCCAACATCTTAGCTCAGGGGGAGACTTTTTCAGGCTTTAAGGACTTGCTTTCTGACGCCTCACGGGGTGCACTCCAATGAAAGTGCTCAGGTGCCCAGAAAATGAGGGCATTATCACAGGCATATGCTTGTACTGACAGAGGATCAGGCAAGATTAGGGCCTATCATGGCTCAATAAAGAGCTAAGCTGAAGAGCAAACCCGAGCTGTGTAGCATAAAGGTTCCTTCACTCTCTGCTGGTCATTGTTTAATGGGATCAGTGGGTAGATCTTCCATGCACACAGTTTTAATCCGGGCAGAGGATGGACAGCAACCTTTGGTTTCAGTCTTACTCAGAAGATCGTAAACTCCAAACAATATCTAGAATTATTCGTAGCTTGCCTTATGAATCCTCACGTCTCCCTCTGTTGAATGAGAGACATAAAGTGTTCCACAAAGTGTCTGAACAAGTGTTTCTGAGAAAAAGGATTGCTGCCCTTTGTTGTCCCTGCTGGGACAAAGTGCTGCGTGATTTATTCATTTACACCGCCTGAAACAATTGCATTATCTCGCTCACAACAAAAACACACAAAAGCGGTTTGAAAAACCCCCAGGATGTTTATGAGTCACTAAAGACTCCAATAACTTTCCCCTTCATTTTTAAGGGGCCGTGGAGGATTGCATGCAGAGCAGGGCTGCAGGGCGAGGAGGAGTCAGGAGGAGGCCCCCGGACCCGAGGAGAGCTGCTGATTATGGACAGGATGAAAGGAGGCCAGGCCCTCTCCTCTGGAGCTGAAAGGAGCTCGGCCAGCAGGCTGTCCCATACACTGGCCTGCTCCATGCTGCTTAAACTTCATAAATTACCCCACAATTACCCCAGGGGGGAAACACTGAGGGAGGACAGACAGGCCAGAGGATGGAGTGAAAGGGGACAGGGCAGAACCGTTTGCCGAGCAGACCGTCATCAGGAGGTGGAGGGAGCAGGTCCAGATGTTGGCCTTCAGGTTGCTGGACCAAATGACAGCAGCTTCTAGATAACTTCACACTTTAAAGGAAAAACACACTCAACTCCTAAATGCATTCCAAAGAACGTTAATTGTAAAGTTAGAGTTGAATATATGCAACTTTTTCCTTATAGTGTACATATAACAACATACTGTACATGGTCTTTTAGTATTATTTTGATTCAACAGTCAGGAAAACAAAAAATACAGATTAAAAATAATTTTGTAATGTTCCTAGACTGACTTGTACTGACGATGTACAGTAGAAAATTCCCCATTAAGGGACAAATAAAGGACTATCTTATATCGTATTTTCTACTACTCTTGATTACAAGGCAAATGGTCAATGAATGGTTTATTTTTTTTAAATTGTATGTCATATATAAGATGCACCTGTGAGGGTTAAATGTTTTAGTTTGATTTTTGGTCAAGTTCTTTTCCCCTCTGTCAGTCACACCAGCATTAGGTTACCAACTATCAACAGTCTTGATTTGTGTTAATTGTCCTCAGTGTTTTTAAGAGCGTATTCAGACCAGAAAAGGTCCTGAACGAGTCCACTCAGTTTGTCCAGGTCAAGTCCAGAACCTTGCGTTTGGTCTGTATTCAGACTTCCTTTGAAGCAGGCATTTCTGTTTCTAACCAAAGCTTGTAACCAAAACCATGTGATTAAAGATCTCATCAGTCATTGGCCAGGAATTATGAGAGCGAGGCAAAGCAACGAGAGAGAGAATGATGGAAGTCCTACGCTTTGTAATCCTAGTCGGGATAGTTCACTTGTTCAAGCTTTGTATTTTGCTGATCAGTTTTGAACATCTGTATCAACATCAGGTACGTCAGGTAAGTTATGACATATAAGGTCATGTCTTGTTTTAATGAACCTTCAGTCATCCAACCATATTTCAATGAGTTGCTCTGCATCCATGTTGCTCCACTACTCTGTTGTGTAATGCCAGGCTATGGCGACCATTTTGGTCAAGTTGTTCCACTTCGAGCACAGGGCCTATTCAGACAGAGGAAACTCAAAGTAAACTGGAGCTCAGTCCCACTGTAAAAGAACTGAGACCACCTCTAAAGATGGGTCAGAGAGCTGTCTCTGGTACTGGGCCAGGGTCTGCTCGGGTGTATTCAGATTGAAACTCTGGTCCACTTTAAGCGAACCAAATGTTTCCAGTCTACATACACTCCAAGTGTCTTGTTTTCATTTTTCCACCGTCAGGTCAACTGTTTTTTTTTTTGTTACCTTTGTTTCTCCATGCGTTTTTGTCATATTTTAAGTTTATTTATTAAATGTTTAAGTTTCTGCCACCAAGCTTAGTCTTCCACATGCTGGGGTCCTGCCAGACACCACTGAACAACAAGGCACATTAAGCGAGACAAATGAGCAAGAGACAAGTAAGTCAGATTTTACTGAGTTCACAGTAACTCTAGAACTTGTTTGAAACATGCTATAGATTAGCCATGTTAGAAACATTAGCCATGATAGTATATTTACATTACCTGTAACTGCCCACTTTGTTTGCAATATGTAAAAAACAGGCGGATACCATTAAAACAAACATTTCTGTTATCACGCACACTCCCAACCTTATTGGTAACAAATAAAAAACAATCTGACGCAGCTACGTGTTAGCTGTGTTAGTGTATTTAGAATAACACCAAACCAAACATTATGACAGTGCTGTGTGCCTCTCAAAACAGCTTCAACATCAGTAAGCACTAAAAGCCATACTGTCGGCTTTTTAAAAAAATGAAGGAATTACATGTAAATCATAGTGTGGAAAAGGCGGAATGGAAAAAATGTTCCAATTTAATGGCACAAGCCCTAGAACTAACTGTATTTACAGATAGTTGCTTTATTTTTATTTATTTTTTTTTTTTTATTTAAAAAAATGAAAATTTAATTCAGCTTTTTTACTCTGTAAAATAAGTAAAGAGTAGAAGAGAACAATGTAATATGTGTTTGTGTGCACCTGTCTATTCAGTTTCATATTGGAGAAGGTCAGTATTTACTCATTTTTTGATCCAAAACACTAAGGTTCCTTGTTTAAAAAAATATTGTTAACATATAAAGTTTTATAATCTGTTTTTATTGTTTCTAAAGTTGTATTTTTAATTGCTAAAGTAGAGCCATACCTTAAATTGACCAAATTTAAGGTATGGTGAAGGAGACTGAACACAGGAAGTGAAGAGGAGATCCTGGTTCTCCGTGATGATAGCTCACACTCTATTAAGTTGTTGCTTCAAAAACTGTGACAAAATAAAATTAACAGCAAGACAACAAAGAAGTATAAACCTCTAAAATACAACGTTGACTTGCAGTGTTTTTATTTGCAAGCTTTGGGTATCTGCCAAACCCATTTTTGTGGAAAACACACGTCTATATTGAGGTTAGAGTTAACCACATCTAAAAATGGATGGAAAAATGTCAAATTGTTTGTGGATTAAAAAAAAATCTTAAAATGAAATAAAATAGGTGAAAAAAACCACTGGAAGTGGTCTACATCCCTCATTCAATCATATCAACATTTAACTCAAAAGTGTAGCATCAGATTTAATCTTCTTGCTTAACCAAACAAAAAACTGTAAGCCTAAAAAGATGCATCAATTTAACATGGAGTGTATCAGTTTGACATTATGTTGGTCACACTTTTGAACAGTTGGCAGCTCACTGGTGTGCGGGGGTGGCTTTGTATGAGCGATCCGCAGACTTCTGCTTCCCCTCCCTTCTGCATTATCCAGACCGATAGAACGGGGCGACTTCTCGCCCAATAATCTGCCTCCCTGAAGCCCAGGCACGGCTCCTTCCTTTCATCGTCACCATTGTTTCAGTCTGTTACCTCCGCTTGTGCCCTTTCTCCATGGCGACAGCCCCTCCTCCTCATCCTCCCAAACCCGTCCCATCTGTGGGCAGGCCTGCCATGTGTCTTTTCAGGGATGCCGAAGGCAACACCACTGTATATAGAAAGTACATGATGCAGTCCTTTTGTGTGGAGCTCAGTCCTCAGCTACTTACCGCTGACCCCGGGGTCGATGTGCACAATAACCTGAGTGTTGGTGGCCACTGGCGATCCTCATTGGCCAGTGATTGACGAGTTAGTTAATGGTATGTGCGCCCACATGTCTTTGCTGGTATACAGCCACTGCAGGCCCATTGAGTCAAACTTTTTTTTTTTTTTTGGTGGGTTTTGTGGGTATTTGAAGGGATTAGACTAGTTCGTGACACACAATTAAATTGTTTGCCTTTCAGCAAACTGCAACGTGACAACAGCAATGCTTTTCTGCTTCAAATTTTGGTCTTTATATGAAGTTTTCTAGCATGATCGCCATCATCTGTCCTTTGCTCTCCCCTTAAGTTGCCACATATGCATTCACTCCATCATTTGCTCAAGGGGCCCAGCTGGGCGATTACAGCCACACATTAAAGCCTAACTCACAAACGGTTGGACGTGAATGCTAATCAGAAGATTTGTTTCAGAGGCTCGTCCTGTGTAGAACACAGTTAAAAAGTGGACACATTGATGATGACACAGTGCAATACTTTACCAGGTTGTACCCTAGTTTATATGAATAAAAATGGCAATTTGGTTCATTTAAATGGATGCATTTTTAAAATAAATATTCTTTATAGATTAATATTTTATGATGATCTGCAGTTTAGAGATTATTAACTCAATTGAAATTGCGCTAATTTGTTTGATTGTTTTATAGTCTAGGCATCCTCATATTCATAGTGGTTGGCCCTCACAGTAAAAAAGCTCTGGTTTGAATCCTGGCTGATTCTTCTTCTTCCATTGGAATGTTTCGCCTGTCCATGCATATGTTTTTTCTGAATGCTCCAAAAACATGCTCCATGAGTTAATTGAAAATTTGGTTTGGCTCCAGCAACCCCGTGACCCCATAGGGATTCAGCAGGTTCTGAAGAAGGATGGATGGTTTGGTGGAACTACCTCACCACGTATCTCAGCTTCATCGTTTAAAAGCTTAAACTACTCCTGAGTTTCAGTCTTCCAAAGGGTTATTGGTCACAAAACATTTCACATTCTCTGTCTAGTTAAAGTGAGTCAGCAGGGCTATCCTGATTAATGCACATCATTCAGACAAACAGGACAAAAACCACAGATGTTTTCCTGCTGCTCTTTATCTGTTCAGCGAATCACACTCAAGTTATTTCAGAAATTAGAAGCCGTCAAAATTAAAACTCACACTGAAAAAGCTGCTGAAGTAATTGATGTATCTTTAGCTAAAGTCAACAGATTTAACGGCTTGAGCTCTTTAGAGACACATTTTAGAGTCATGTTGACTTGATAGGCAACGACAGCAACCATAGGTGATAGTTTGAGATGTCATGGAGAAGAAATGCTATATGTAAGACACTCCAGAATCATTAACCACCACTTTGACACTTTCATGTGAATGTGAAACAAACTTTAAGGAACCTTTCCAACTTTCAACAAACCTTTGTGATAAATAAAACTCAACATAATCAAAAATGTTTGTCCATCACTGAAAACATTTTTCTTAAGAAAAGAGAGCAAAGCCACTCATGCTGGTAAAACTAAAAAAAAAAAGAACTAACTGGGTGTCCTGCAAAGGAACTTTAAGCAGGGACTTCTTCAGTCAAAAAATTATTAAAACAAAAGTGTTTATAGTCATAAAAGTTAAGCTTTCAACCCAAATAATTCTCATTTCAATTTACATGCCTAATGACCTCATAGTGTTATATTATTGCTGCTGCATGATGCCTAAACTGTTTAAATTGGCTTTTGTAATTGTTGTTTTTTTACGCCTCTGCGTGAAACACTTTGCAACTAATTTCTGAGCAGCTACAGCCCAAAGGTTTGCATTATTGCAGCAGGCAAACACAATACCTTATCTTTGAGTTCATCATTAGTTTGTTAACAAGGGTGATGTGAATCCTTGCAAGCACATTAATGATGAGTGTTATGCAATCACAAATGGGAATGCATGAAATGTTTTCACATTTGCGCGGCTCACCCAGCCCTGGCTAAGAGCTCCCTGCAGGTTTGCTTGCATATTACTTTGTGGAGTCGATTGAAAGTCTTTCACACTGGCAGGAGATCATTAGAAAATTAGCTTTTAATAGAGTGAGTGGGAATTAATTTACAACAAATGTCTTCCATAAAAATCTTTTAAAAAAGAAGTATTAAAAGTACAACATTCTGGAAACTTCATCACGGAATTCGTTTTTCATCACTTTTTTTTAATTGAAAGATCCTAAGTAGTTAAAGCACAGTTAAATAGCAATGTCTGTTTATTTAAAGATTAAATGGTTGAAGTTGTCAGTGTTTAAAAACCTGAATTTTCTTGATTTTGTGAGAATTTTTTTCAAAGATGCAAGCAGAGCTTGCCTCAAGTTTTTATTGGCCTGGGAGATAGTTTTAAATACCTGTAAACTTTATTCTATATTTAAACTGTTTCATTTATGCATCCATATATACTGCATCACATTTCATCAAGCAATCAATGTAACATTTAATTCGTTAATTTATTGCTTGGTGTTTTTTGGCCAGAGTTTTGTTTTGTTTGGTCTTAAATTTGTCTCAAAAAAGAAAATTGAAAAGCAGGGGCGGAGCTACAACATTTTATATGAGGCTTGAGAGGGGGGCAGAGGACATTGGAAGAGTGGCAGAACAGCAGAGTGAAAGGCCATTACAAATAAAAGGATCAAAAATACATATTTCTAACAGTTTTAATAATAATAATGTTTAGATTTCATTTTAAAATATTAATATATTAATATTATATTATTTTTAAAATTATTATTGATGTTATTGATGGTTTCTTAAACTTTGTTAATAATGATACTAACATTGACTTAAGGATGGGGGGCGTATCTGTGGGGCAAGGCTATTCCTGCCCCCCTTTAGCTCTATCCATGTTTCAAAGGCTTAAAGGAGCGGAGTTTAATGGCAGCCTTTCGCCTTTAAGGTGCTGAAATGCACCTTGTCCTCAACAGAGAAAAACTGAGTTGACATTAAATGTTTTAGGGTTGAGAAAAACTCCACTTTCCCCAAAACAACCCAACAGCTGAGTGGCCCAGCAGGAGAACTCCCACAGCTTGGCCCTCTGGTGACGCTCCTAAATGTTGTTTAAAGAGGTGGATTATCTTCCCTCCCTATAACATCACCCTTAAAGGACACAAGTGGGGTATAGGCTCCGCGAGGAGGTGGGCAAGTCATTACTTGTCCATCTGTGAGTCTTTTTCTGAGGAGCGCAGGATTATGTGTGTTGAACTGGTGGAATGAAGGTTGAAAATGTATCCAGCGCTAATTTATTTGTCAAAAGAAGTTTACTTTCTTTAGAAAAGTTACTACCAAAAGGATTCCTTTTGCCTCAACAGAATAAATAAAGTAGAACGATGTAGAACTGGAAGGTTCCTGTAGGCAGAGCTATGAATGTTTCATCTGTGCTGCAGTGTAATAATATGAGTTACTGTCCATTAAACTGATGTAGGAAGGGCGGTGCCACAGGCTAGAGGGGCCTGAACACCCCTTCCTCATTTTCACAAAACACAAAATTGTAAAATTACTCCATACAGCCAACAGAAGAAAAGTCCATCAAGTCAGCTGGTCTCAAGCCTCTCACTATTTTTTCGGTCAGGTATCCTGGCAGAGGAAGTTCTGGAGGCTCTCTCACAGCTGATGATACAGAAAATATGTCTGCCTATCCCAGCTGTGCACAATCCATTAAGTCAGATTTTTATTTTTTTATTTTTTTAAGATTGCCTTTCCTAATCTTTCAAATATTTGTATTTTGTTAAAATGGACAAGAACTCAAAAATTTGGTTTTGAAAGAATTGTTCATCAGCTGCAAAAAAAAAAAAAAACATAGAGGAGCTTTTTTTTATGATTGATACAGAAGTAGTGATTAGAAGAATATAGAAGAAGTAATTAATTGTAGCAAAGACAATATTAGGCCTCAATAATGACTTATTTGAAGATGATGTTATGCCTGGCCTGTTGCTTTTTGCACACAGACATGTTTCCTTGGGCTCATTGCAGATCACACACTCATTGGGCTCATTGCAGATCAACACACACTCAGGCGACCACTTTCAAACAGAAGTCTATGTAAACGCATGTGTTTTTCAGGCTTCCGCGTTCAAAATTCTCGTTTTCATGTGTAGCTATACAAGTTTTTAAGTTTGTTTATGTACCGTACCTAAAAAACGAAGGCCATTGAATGTACGTTAAAAGTTGAACCTGCCAATCAGGGACTCAAATTTGATAGTGACCTATGGGTAGCATCCTTTTTTAATTCATGGAAGTGTTTGGAAGGTTGTTTTATTGAGCTTGCATTCATTGGACCAAATTTGAATGATTTGCTGTGTCTCACTGATGCTTCACATTTCTCTGTGGCTCACTGGTGCTTCCTACTCTGTTTACATTCCGTAATGCCCAGCAACGGTGAACATTTTGGTTCAGTTGTTCCGCTCGGGTGTTTTCAGACTGAAAATGTTTTTTGGATTATGTGGGAAAACAAACCCTTGTTCACTTTAATAGAGTGTAAGAGTGTAAGGGTTAGATTTTAAATTTGAATTTAATTAATTTGATCTGAAATATAAATTGGATTTTTAAATTGAACTTAAACTAACATTGTATCTTAGTTTTGATTTTGAATTTTAACTGATTTTGAAATATACATTTAATTTTGAATTTGAATTTAATTTTGAATTTGAATTCGATTTGACACTCAAATTTGAATGTAAATGATTAATTAACATTCAAAGTTGAAACTCAAATTTGAATTTAAATGATTAATTTACCATAGATTTTTTTCGTGTTTTCCAATCCAGAGCATTTAATTAATTGCAAATCTTTTTTTGAAAAATAAAATTGCAACCAAATATAATTACAACAGTGCCATAGATTTGCATGGGGCGGCCGTGGTGCAATGGTAGGGCAGTCGACCTCTGATTGGAAGATTGCAGGTTTGATTCCCACCTTGCCCGCCCATGTGTCAAACTCCACACTGCCTCTGGTGGGAGGTTGGCGCCAGTTATCGACATCAGTGTGTGTGAATGGGACTGTGACTGTGACTGTAAAGCGCTGGGCCTTCAAGGAAGGTAGAAAGCACGATACAAGTAAACAGCATTTGCCATATTTTTGCCATTTTATTCACCACTGATGATGACAGTGCAGCTGTACAATAAAAAACGTTGCTAAGGTTAACAGGGATAAAGTAGGCTTAGAAAGTGGATGAATCGCTGGGTTCTGCGTGAGTGTTGTAAGTGTAAACAGGTTTGCTGGAGCAGCAAGTGATGTTCTTTTCAGCTGACAGGTATGCTTCTGTACAACTTTTATTTCGGAGGGTTGAAAAGGGAAGTTTTGAATTTTGTCATGAATTAAATTGTGCTTAAAAAGCTGATTATTACTCTAGTTTTAGCAGAGTAGCTTGCTTTCTATTTATTTAGCTAATTTTAGTATTAGTTGAATGTATTTAATCATTTAATAGCATAGTTTTGGGTGATTCTGCTCTGGGACAAAGAAGTTGTTTGTGGCAAACAAGTTACTATTTGATGGAGTATGACGTAGTTATGACAGACATAGGCAACTCCAGGCCTCGAGGCCCACATTCCTGCATGTTTTTCGACATACCATGTTCTGGCAGGTTCTAATTGGCTGGACATAACTGAACCAGGTAATCAGGTAATCATGAGTCATGAGTCATGGCTTTGATATATGGAATCTTGCAGACACTGCAGCCTAGAGGCCTAGAGTTGCCCATCACTGAGTTACGATGGAATTTCACAACCGTGTTGTCCAGTATTGTCTTGGCAATGTGCTGTCAACACATAAGCACTTCAAAGACTTCACTTCTTTGAATTCAAGTTGCCAAATACCCCTGTAAATGATACATTCACCTCACTGTTGTGGTTGATGATCAGTGATACTCAGTTTATGAAACCCTGCATTTCTAAGCTACGGAGTAAACTTGAAGTATTGCGTTTTGAAATCCACTTCTTTGTGGCATTTTTACTCAAAATGACCATTTTTACAAGACATTGCTGTGAAAACACCAACTCACAGCCACACAGAGATTCTTCTTGTAAGCGGACCCTGCGTACATTTTTCAGACATGCAATTTTGGTTGAAAGCGATCTCTCATTTGGTGGACAAGTCAACAATTCTGCATATAAACCATTTATTTAAAACATTCAAAAAAAGGATGTTTTGACTGACTGTTATTGTAGTACTTGTAGTACTTGTAGAACTTCAAATTCAGTGACTAATAAAGTTAGAATTTTTCTCTTCTCTTATTGGGACATGGATGACTTCTTCTGTTCCCTGGACCCTGAACCCTTCATAGAGAATGAGAGAGGGGTCCATCTCCCCCTCATTTCTGTCCAGCCTCTTTTCACATCATCACAGTGGGACGACAACATTAAGGATTTGCCAAAAGCTATGTGCATCCTCAGTTGGCTGACATTGCATCTCAATGAACCAAAGAATAATAAAAATACATTCCAGTCCCTCCAGCAGGTGCTGCTCATCCTAGGACACAATAAACTGAAACCAAAATCTCATCAGAGATTTGATAAAAACCATCAAACGTTTTACAGTTATGTCACAGGAAAAATGTATTTTTCTTTTTAACTATATAAAGCATGTACATATGTAAATATACAATGAGATTGTTTAAAGTTAATTGTCTATCAAAGGTTAAGAATTCCCAATTTGCATTCGAAACAATGACATTATGCCTGTTTCATGTCATTGTATTCAATCAACAATTTATAAAAATAAAAGAGTACATATATGTATAGAGTATAACATTTTACAAATTGACAGACAATAAGTAATATTTGGTTTTAAAAAGTAAAGTAATTTAAAATAATTATTAAAAAAAAAGTTTTAAAAATAGTTAAATAGACTTTTCTGACTGAGTTTATATCAGCAGTGGAGACTTTACAGGCCCTGACAGACCGCCAATACTGGCACCATTCATGCCACCATAAAAAAGCTACTCACAGACTTCTATTAGCATGAAGAAATGTCATTTTCTAATAAAAATTAAATTCAAACTTTATTTATTAAGCCCTTTCATGCAGCAGCAACACAAAGTGCTTTACAGGTTTAAAAAGTTAAAAAAAATATTATAAAACACACAGAATCACCCCAACCCTCCAGAAAAAAGTAAAAAACAATAAAGATCTGATTTGAAACTGCAAGATTCACATAACATTAGGCTAATATATAATATGTATGTGCATTTTGCTATTTTCTTCCTAGCCTTTTACGGGGAATGGGCATCTCTCTGTTTTTCAGCTGCCACAACCATCAACATATGTCTGTTTTGGTCTTAAAAGCAGAAAGGTTGTTGCATTTTAAGGTACTTTTTGTATTAACATTCTTTTTTTCCAGTCTTTGTGAGGTGTTTGCTTCTGTCTTTGGCCCTGCTGTGCGCAACACAAAATATCAATGCATGTTTACGAAGGATCATAAATACTCGATACTGGGAAGAAGCAGTTAAAGAGAGAAGTGAGAGCCTGTTCCCTCTTTTTAAAGAGAGGAGGAGGAAGAAGAGGAAAAGAGACATAAATCTAAGGGAATATGAAAAGAGCCCAGTGGGGTATCAGATTGTTGCCCAGCTGTTTCAGCTGATGCTGTGTGTTTTTGTCTTTTTTTTTAAAAAAGCCTTTCGACCGTCACATTTGTATTTGCAGCACAACTTTCACTATAAGGATTATTAATTAATTATATTTCTGTTTGCAATCTGGCTCCTACACACTGTTGTTTTGAAAGTATGTTTTGTGAAACTCCAGCAGATTAGTTTGAAAGCAAAGGCAAACAGAACAAAAGATCCCATAAAAGTACAACTCCAGTGACTGCGAAACAGTTTATTTAGGAGTAGTGGGCAGGAGGGGTTGTGCCCCAGCTTTAGTCTTTAAAAGATTAACTCTTAGTCATCAAAGGCCCAAGGGGTCATGTGGCCAGGCAGGGGCGTGAGTGGGCTGCCTACTGGTTAAAAATTGGTGGTGCTGGATCCCCCATCATTGTCTAGTTAGGTGTGCAGACACGGATCTTGGCAGCCCAACTGAGCCGATACAAAAGCCTTCAAAGCCCAAAAGCAATAGACGGAGATGTATGAATCCGAGGAGGGCAGCTCGCCACGTGGGGCCTGAGGCCATAAAGCTGAAAATGGAACAGATTGGACCAGAAACTTCCCCTCACCCATCCTCTACTTTCTGTGTTTGTGTGATTTGACATTGATAAACGGGACGCGCAGGCCTCCAGATCAACAAACAAACACCGCCTCATTTCCCCAATGTGGGTGAGGGCAGAATGTAAGGGGGCGCCGCACTGAAAAAAACTGTGCTCAATGCTGCTGATGCAGAGACAAAGTGGAGAGGTCGCTTTATTAGTGTTCAACCAAGAGCCCCCAACCAAGACAGAACAGCTCTGCCGTTTTGTTTTCTGGAAAAGTGTCATTAAAAAGCTCTCCTTAATTGGTGCCCCATAAAATTAGCATCTCCAAACTGATTACATTTCCTCTCTCCTCACTTTCCATTGTGTCTTCCTGTGACCCCATCCCTGCCAATCACTTTTAGCCTTTTAACAACTTTATTGGCCGACAGAAGAAGCAACTCGTGTAAGATTGTGGCCTTTGGCCTCCACTTAGCACACTTGAAAAACCAGCCTTCCATGGACAACTTAGCTTTGTTGGTCTTTGAGAAAAATTCAGACAAATGCATCTATAAAAAAAAAAGCCTGAAAAGCCTCTAGACAAGTCACTTACTAAGTAATTTTGTTTTCATTTAGGAAAATATTAGCTTCAACTACAGCTTCAGCACAAAAAGCCTGTTTGTGGACACAGAGCAGCGCAGCCTGAAATATAATCCCATTAACTCTGTGTGTCAGGGCTGTTGCTGTGTTGCATAATGTGTCTTGCTTGATGAGGATAATCACCATCTCAGTGGAAATTGCAGAGAGATAAAGGAATTTGGGATGGTTGACAACTTTATGGATGGAGTAATACGGTTGGTGAGACTCTTAACTCACTAAGAAAAATTCAGACTGTCTCCTTTCTTTGATTTAAAACGTCATCTGGAGTGAATGATCTGACAACCGAACTTGGAGCTGCAGAATATTCATCATCTGACAGATTTGTGCCTGATTACTAAAGAAATGAATTAGACTCTTGTCAATTGAACTGCATGCTAGTTTTAAGGCATAAGGAGGTAAGGTTTGGGATTTTTTATGTCCTAAATGTAATTCAGATAAACAACGTCTTAGATGTTGATGACTCCATGAAACAGAGACAACACGGCCTGTTCTTCAAACATGAAGAGCATGAGAGGTTGTTAGGTTTTCTGTGGCATTGAGAGCCACATACTGTAAAAGGGTTAAAGATTCAGAACCCATTATAATGTAAAGATCACAAGGGGACTAGAACAGCTTCCCAGCCTCCTGACCCAAGAGCCCTTTGATGCGACCTCGTCAGGACAGGGACCCCTGAGTTCTCAGACTCAGCATGGTGCGTCCCTGAGTCTGGTTTTTTGGCCTCATGTCAGCACCTGTCAGTGGTATACCTTTGTACTTAATGAAAATTAGCATAGTTTTAGAAACATACAGATTTGATTGATTGAAACGATTCGGTTTTATTACCTTTTTATTTGTATGTAAATGTACTGTATTTTATCAATTCATTAATCATCTAAATCCACTTTTTTCTGGTAGCTAACCTCATTCAAAGCCAGGTCTTCTCTTAGACAGGTTGGCAGAAATTTAGAAGCACTTAGGTCAAAGGTGATTAACATTAAAAAACATAATAATGATTATACAGTTATATTATAAAATGACTTATATTATGCACTAACCTTTGTTCTTCTTCGTGATGATATTGCTTTGCCTCACGTGATCAAATGTTCTCAGATTAAGAAGAGAACAGCAACAGAGGCTGTGTCCGAATTCCTTCACTTCTCACTACTACTGCGCAATAAAACTCAAGAACAATCTGGATCTGTTTATCAAAACATGATCAGGACATCCCACTATAGTCCATTTGCCATTTAGTAGAGCTGTCCGAATTTACAATTCCAAAATGGAGTGACCCAGAAATCTCCCAGAAATGGCTGCGAAATATTAGTGAGCATTGATTCAAACTGGTTTTTGCAGGGACTTCTGGAAAATTTCTAGGGCATTGGATTTTAAGGATTGTAGATTAGGACAGCTCTACAAATGCCAAATGCCCTATTTAGTGCACTGAGCAGTGAGTAGTGAAGAAACTCAGACACACCCTTATTCTTACGGACTTATTTGTAGTGTCATTTCATCTTTTCTTTTTTTCTGTATTTTTTCAATCATCATTTCTTCCTCTCTTTCTTGCTCTTTCGAATCATCCTTGTCCTCAGAAATGAAACACTAAATTCATATCTACACAACATGCCTCGCTATGTCAATTATCTCCCATTAAAATGTCATCCTTTCAATTTTTTAAGTACTCGTCTTCAGTGTGTTTTTTAACATTACAAGTTCTATAGTCTTCTAATATGCTGCTAAATGTACTTTTTCCATCTCACATGTGCATTAGCCCTAGTCCTGCATGAGTTTAAACCTGCCTGTCACTGTGCCTGTGCAGAGGTTGATGATGATGTGAATCAGATGTATTTGAGTGCTTCTAATCCTGCTACCGAGCACACAGAAAGCAAACAATGACATCTAGTAGCTATCAGTAGCTGTAAATTCTTAAAGTGATACGGGCATGTAACAGTTAATAAAACAAAACAATCCTTCATTAAACACATTTTTTTGGATCACTGTTAGATTGAATGAAAAAATGCAATTCAGTTGCAGCTCCTAATCTTGAATGAGTCAGAGGTGAATCCATTCTTTAGAGGAAACTCAGGACAGATTGTGAGGCGTGGATGCGCTCTCTAGTGGCTGCACTTAAACAAGCAGGCTTTTGGTCATAGCATGAGCTGAGACTTTTGATCTTGTTTGCAAACAGCACACATGTGTGTGTGTGTGTGTGTGTGTGTGTGTGTATGTGTGTGTGTGTGTGTATATATATATATATAAAAGTATATATATAGTGTTAAACATGCACTTGCAATGTCTGAGTCCAGGCCTATCCATGCTCTGCCAGAAGCTAAGAGATTCATTTAAGATAAATGGAGTGCATCTGAGTCACCCACTTCCACTCCCTCCATGAATAATGCAGTGGAGACAGCTGATGAGGCACATTTGCTTATCAAGTTGAGAGGCAGGCTCACAGTTACATAAGAGACCTGTGCATCAGTGTGTCTGACAGGTCCATCTTTGAATTAACGCCATCACAACCTTTTCCTCCTGCTGCAATTGTGCATCATCGTCAGAAGACCTGAATGCACCCCAGTGGCCGGGTTTGTCATTAAACAGCATGTCCAGGTATGGAGATTAAAAATAACAACAAAAAAGCTGTTGCTTTATTTCCCTGTTGGGCTTGTTTAACTTTTCACTGGTACCTTTGTGTAATTGCTCACTATTTTTTTCTTTTTTAGGTGTTTATTCATGTCTTTTATATTTCATAGCCTCAGCGGCTGTGACCAACACGTGCCTCTTCAATCACTGATGGGAGTTAATGCAGAGAGCAAAAGTACGCTGCAAAAACCTGCTCCCCTGAGAGTCCTGCAGGCTGGAAGAAATAACAAATCAGCTGATCTTAGAAAGTATCCTGCCAGTGGGGAGAGGTGGATCCTGCAGACATCCAGCTTAATGGGTGTGTACCCTTTCCTGTTAGAAGTTCTGATAAAGACTCTGGCCATCAAATTTGTGGACCATCTATAGCCATTTATTTACCTTCCTGATTTAAGAAACTTCAAACGTTTGTGATCCAGACGAAGCATAAAGGAAAATCACATGCAAGAGAAAAGTGGAAAGAGATTTTTTTAGTCCTGCAGGAAGGACGCAGAGAGCATCAGATTCACCTCGGCTTACGAGAGACTTTTAATATCTTAACCTTGAGGCGGCTGTAACCAACCTTTAAAAACATTCCTTATTTTTCCCATGAAGCGAGGAACAGGATAACGGAATCCCACACATATTTCAGAGTGAACTGCCACGTTATCACCCCCTAGTTCTCCTTAAATCTTTGCACTATATTTATAGGTAAAGGAGACAACAGGATGAGGAACCCCCATCAGCTTCAAGTAATGCAGGACTGCACTCTGGCCTGGCTGCGTGAAGGCTCTGGTTTAAAAACTAGCTGGGAGTTTTCATGTTTTCTCCGTGCATGCATGTGTTTTCTCCAGCCACTCCTGCTTCCTCACACAGTCCAAAAACATTCTTCATAGATTAATGGGTTACTCTAACATGTCCCTGTGTGTGAGTGTGTGTGGAAGTGATTGTGTGCCCTGTGAAACACTGGCAACATGTCCAGGGTGAACCCCGCTTTTGCCCAACGGTGACATGGATAAGCTCCAGCAACCCTGTGGGATAGAACAGGTTCAGAAAATAGATGGATGTCTAAATGGATTTTCGCGTCTGAGGGATCCTGGAAGTGACTTAATAGGTACATGGATATAGTTTTTATTGATCCCACTACAGGAAAATTGCTATAATTTTTTTATAATGGAGGCAAAGATTAAAAAAAAAGTAGAACAGAAGTTTTGATATTAAGGATCTAAAGCTCAAACCACGACATACAACAAAATCATGAGAGTAGTATTATTATACACTATTATTATTATTATTATTATTATCATGGTTATTATTATACACGAATGACACTGCTGTGTCATTCATTAGATGCCTCTGTTCTAGGGGTGTAACAAAATATTTTAACAATGGTTCGATTCATATAATAATTTCTGGTTGTTGGTTCGATCCTATTCACAGACTTAAAATTAATCCAGGATGACTTTAGCCAAAAATCCAACCAGTGTGACAGAGATAAATACCTGGATACTGAACAGTGCAGCTGAAGTTTTCCAGATTCGTTGCATTTCTTGCAAGATAAGTAGCCGGGTTAGGCACCGGCAGCACCGTGACCCCGAAAGGGATAAAGCGGTTCAGAAAATGAGTGAATGAATGAATTAATATTCAAGTGTGAATGAAATATGTGTACAAACAAACAAGAATCAATGACAAATCCATTCACATTTTAGTTTCATAAAGTTCAGCCCAGTGGTTTTTTTCCACATTAAAATACTATAAACAGAACAATACCACACTGAATGGTGACCTGTCTTTGCTAAATTCAGTGTTTCCACGCATTGGACTGTAATTGTCATTGTTTGCTGCCATCACGTGTGTGATGTCTGCTCTAAACCTACTATGTCTCAATCCAATATTGATTAACAACTTGCCTCAGGCAGGTCAATCTGGCTAACTCGTAGGAATATACATTTATTTATCAATTAAGTCGATTCATTGTTACACCCCTACTCCATTCTCACTCCTGGACCGGCTCTGAAGTGTCCTTGTGGCTTCGCAGAACCTTTTCGCACATCAGGACCATCTTTTTTATGGTGCATTTACAGGAATAGGAACACCGCCGCGTTCCTGTGACCTCCGAAGCAGAGCGGCAGAGATCAGAGCAAGGGAGGGAAGTGAGGCGCTCTGCTTGAAAGACTTTATTAGGCCCTAGCTTTGAGGGTGTCCAGATAACATGCAGACCCTTTGCAGGGCCATAAAATGTACAAACACTATGAAATCCCTTTTCATGTGATGCCCTCTGCTGCTGACAGGGGGCGCTGTGGATCTCCATTCTGGTCAGCGTTCATCATAAACGTGTAACAGTCAGGGTACTGAAGATTCATGTGACAGTCAAGGATTTGATTGCAGCTTTGGTAATTACAGATGATTTTGATAATTGGAAAAGAGGAAAGACTGAACAGGGAAGAGGAAGAGGAGCGCTGATCTTCAGGATGTCTCTGTGGGAGGTTTTGAATCTCCTGAAAACCTCCAGCTGAGCAGAAAAGTTGTCTTACTCCTAAATGAGGTTGCTTGGTAAAGGAAAGATGCAGTTTTTCGCACACAGAGACAAAAACATGTTTCAATAGAGAACAGAGAAAATGTATAATGTTGTCTAAAAGTCGAATAAAACGTCTCTGTTGAGAAATCACATTTTGCCCATTTCTAGTGAAAGTGTGTTTTGATGACTCACTCTTTTGCACATTTCTTACCCAAAATGCCCATTCTTCTCTGAAATAAGTCAAATTTGAAGTTTAAGAAACAGCTGCTGGTGCTTCATTTCATTTTTTGTTTAAGGAAGAAGCAAATTAACCACAAACATACGCAAAACAACAATGTCATACTGAACTGGGATGCTGTGTCTCAGACACTACTTCAGGCTGCAGCTCAAACACAAACAACTAAAGGAAGCCTAAATCCCAATGAAACGGTACTGAGAGATTCCATCCAGCTAACATCTTCCAGCAGCACCAAACTGGAATAACTTTAACTTCCTGAACTAAAAAAGGCTTCTGTTGAGCCAAATCCAGACCAGTCATGTCAAAGTTTCTTCTTAAAGTGGAAAGAATGAATCGTGGTTGTTGACAATATCTTTACGAATAATCTTATTATTAATTGTTTGTTTATTATAGTTAATATTTCTTTATGATTATTAATAATTCCAAGAGTTCTATGGTGCAGTGTTGAGAGTCTACGCTGTACAACAGACCACGGACAATGTCCAAATCCCCCAATCCTGTCCCCCAGTCAAATGTTGAGTTCCTTTTGGCCCTCCACTATCAAAACTTTGAGATCCCCTGCACTTTTCTCTACTTAGATTATTTTGCTTTTGAAAAACTTTCTCAATTACATCATTTTTGCTGCAAGACAGAAGCTAAGACAAGTTTTTTTTTTTTTTTAGCAAGGGTCTTTAGATTCTGTTTTTGCAAAAGCAGTTGAGCTCACTGTAACAAATTGAAGGCCCAGAAGTGTAAGAGAAAAAAAGTTTATTTCTATTTTATACATTTTGTTCAATGCATCTTTGGATGATTAAAAATAAGCTCCAAAAAGAATACGGTGTGAGAAAAATATGGTGTACCAACAAAAACAAACAAAATAAACCCCATTAAACACACAATGTCATACAAACTAGAATGACTATTTCTGCAATAGAAGACATCTTTTCGTAGTACCCCAAACCTTCCCATTGTTCTTGTTAGAGTGTTTGTGGACCAAAGATCCTGCACAGAGAAACTTCTCAGACCAAACATCTGCCCTCTGTGAGCTGCATTAAGTGTCTGCACTGGCTTCTGGCCCTGCAACAGCAGCTTTACACCAGGCCACGAGCCCCTCATAAAAATTCCCCTCACTCCTCCCAGCATAAAGAGTCGAGCACACTGTAGGCTTAACTTTTATGAGTCAGTTAATCAAAAGACTTTTATGTCTTTTCTGCTAAAGCCCTATAGCAACAAAGGAGAAACAAAGGAATGCACATTTTGGAGGAAACTCTCATCTGGAAAAAAGCCTTTGAATTCTCTTGAATTGCTGCGTGTCAGCTCAAGTCCGGGTGGCCGAGTGCAGCCATGCAGCTGACTTTAGCTTTACTCACATAGAGATTCAAACCATTCAAAGCATATTCTTAAATTGTTTTTTTTTTTAAATAAAATATTTCTGGTTAACTTTTGAATCATAAAAAGCCAAGTATCAGATCAGAGACGAGTAAAAGCCTGTGAGCTTTAAATACTTAGCCGCTCAAATCAAAGCCATTGTTCATCCCCCGGGTGCAGCGGAATATATGATCTAAACATGCTAGTGCGAGATAGCTTTGAGCGACGCTGATAATGGCATTAGACTGCATTAGAGTCTTATGAGATTGGGCCATAACCAAACAAACATGTGCAGATGGATGATAGTGATTCCTGCAGGGAACAGGAGCTCAGTGGGGAGCAAACACAGAGTTGAATGTGCTGAATGCTAATGTTGACGTCCTGATTGACTTCTACATCGACACGCAGCAACAAGAAAACGAATCCACTAATCTAATAAGTAATCTACGAAAGAAATCAAAAGAAACTCAAGTGCAGGTACAGGTTACAGCAGCACATATAAACTAGTGTCATTACTAGAAAATAAAACAGTCAAAAGGAAATGAAAAGGTTGTATGAACTGCAGGAAATGATTTCAAACCAGAAATAAATTGGGTTATAAATAATTAAAAACTAAAGGAAGTGGAGAAAAAGGTATAAAATCAAATCAATGAAACCAAAGATTATGAAAGTAAAGTCAGAGTAACTTAATGAAAGTAAAAATTACAAAGCATCTTTACTGATGTCAACCCTCCCGGTTGAGTCCTCACAGGATTCTTTATTTTCAGGGAAACGGAAGAGAATTGGAAAAGGAGCAAAATGTCTTCCAGATGAACCTTTAAAGATCCACTCCAATTAAGTTTTTTTCTGGTGTTTTTAATATGCTCTTGAATGAAGAAAAATAAGCTAAAAATTGCATTCGGAGTATTTGCTTAATCATATTGCAGACAAAAGAAGCCTGTAGGTTGTAGCTTGTAGTTGTTGCATAAAATCTACAATCGTCAGGGCTCAAGCTCCACTCCATTCTGATGCGTCCACTTGCAAATAGATCTATGTACATTTTGGTTTTCCTCGTCTGAGTTATCTGGCTCAAAATTGTAAAGGTGGATAGCTCCAATATTGCTCGCCATTTTTGTTACACCACTAATGTTAGGTTGGGGTTGTAAAGAGCAGAAAAATGTCAGGAAACAGTTCTGCCCCAAACTCAGAGGCAAATGTCTAATGAACTTCTGCCGCTTTTCAGAAACTATGTCCACTAAAGCGACACCGGTTTATTACTTTGGCTAAAAATGTCATAATCATAATTAAAAGGCCACTGGGAACACTTTTACAACAGATGGATAATCAGAGTTGGTCTTATATTCCAGCTGCCCTAAAAACAGGACACGGTGTTTAGGATGAGAGGTAGTCATTGTTGAGTTTGATTTAATTAGTATTGCATGTTCATGAGAACATTTCAATCAAAAAATAACTTTAGTAACCTGCAGTACACCTGCTCTTGGTGAGATGTCCCACAGGGTTGTTACCTGTAGAACACCTCACCACCAGCAGAGCACATGAGAAAGGTTTATGGAGGATGTAGGGAGGTTGAAATCCTTTGCCAAATTGTGAATGAAAGTCAAAATGTTTGGTATATTTATGTTTAGTGAAAAGACTTAATTTAGCAATGACAGACATTCCTAAATGTGTAAAATAAAGAAGTCTTTCAAGTGATTTCTGATTACGTTGTGGACAAGAACAGGCAAGAGTCCATCTAACTGTTAAGCTACGTTCACACCGACCTCTGCAACACGACCACATTCAGTGAAAACACATGTTTCAGCTTTCCGCTTTCAAAACTCTGGCGTTCACGTGGAGCTACTTAAGTTTCTACTGCGACCAATCAGGAACTCTGAATTGGCAGGGGCGTATTGACATTGCTTTAAATTCACAAAAATGCTAACCGTTTGAAAATTGATCATGAAGGAGAATGTAATAACTGCAGCTTGGGAACGACTGGAATTCTATGACATCAAGTTTTTCATATATCAGATCAGAGCAGTGAAAGAAAAAGCCTGGAGCAAAATTGGCTCCGCCTTGACATCTCACACCAAGCCTCTTCCAACTGTAGGTGATGGACATTTGTTAGTAAACAGAAGCAAAAGAAAAAGATGAATAAGCTCCGCCTTGCTTGTCCATTGTGAATACTATGATCGAAACGCTCATACATAGACAGTTTAGCGTATTCAAGAACAACCGTCACATACCTGGTGTGAACACAGATAGCTTCAGACTGATTTGAGGAAAAATCTGAGCTTTTGATTGTAACACCTAAGTATTTTTGGGACATTTTGTTTTTGATTTACAAAAACTAAAAAGAAGTGTGATGATTAAAGAAAGCAAAAGCAGAATCATGCTGAAACAAAACATCCCATACAGTGTGGTCTGCTGTTTGTCTCTTGATAAAAACGAGAAAAAAGGGTGCAGTTACCTGAAAAACAACAGCAAAAAAAGTCCCAAATAGTTTCTATCTTAAAAATTTCTACAAACATTGTTACATTTAGTCAAAGAACTCAAATACATTTCCCCTAAAAAATCTGCTTATAAAAAAATCTTCTATTACATTCAAACCAGCAGAAATTAATTGAGAAAAAAGTTAGCTGTTGTGTTTTACTTTCAGTTCGTGCAAATGCTGCATGGCTACTTCCTGGACTTTGTCTTTGTGATGATGTGACCACAGGGGGAGTGCTCCTCCAGCTGCAGATATAGTTGCATGCTTGCAGTCGGCTGCTGCAATCATGCATTAAACATTACAATAACTGCAGAGTCAAGGAGGGAATATAATCAATTTGGAGACTGAGTTCCTCCAAAAAATGAAAGCACCTGATTGATGAAAAAAGAACAGATTGTAACAGAAGAAGTGTTCAACAAAACAGCAGGAAAACATAAAGGGTAGCCTTCAATGATCTGTAACACAAGTTTATTTTTCTGCTAAAAGAATAATTCCTTGTTCCTGTGACATTTAATGTCATGGTCTGACGGTTTTGTTGTTTTCCTTCATTCCTTTGTTGTAACTTTAACCTTTTCTGCTGGATTTAGCGCTTC
Organism: Oryzias celebensis; assembly: GCA_014656515.1. Classification (NCBI taxonomy): domain Eukaryota; kingdom Metazoa; phylum Chordata; class Actinopteri; order Beloniformes; family Adrianichthyidae; genus Oryzias; species Oryzias celebensis. The sequence goes on from BNCR01000005.1 coordinate 36,261,010, forward strand.
TGGATTTTCTTTAGCACCACTTTTATTTCATTTCCAAACTACATGTGTTTTCCTGCCTTCTGCTAAGTTTTGCTTCCAGCTCTGGTTTTACATGTCTCTTCTTTGCTAATAACAACTTCTTTGTGTTCACGGATAATCACCAAACACACAATCATCACTGGAAACATCCCAACAGATTCTTATCTAAGCAGCCTGCTTTGTTTTTGCTCTCATGCTAATGTTTAAGAATTAAAAAAGCCCAGTCGCATAGCTGTGTGGTAATGAGCAAAACTTCTTAAATGAGGATAGAAGTAACTCTCCTGAAAATGTTAGGTTTAGAAGGGCAGCAACGCTCCTGGGAGATGTTCAACCAGACCTGAAATACCAGAGTCTGATGTGCGGCTGTGGATCAACGGCCTTTTCAGACTCAACCGAAGAGGCATACAATAAAGGATGAAACACAAGCACAACACGACAACTCTCATTCAAGATACTGCTTTCAATGAAAATCTATGTAAACACATGTAAACCCTCCTTTTGGGCATCCACTTTCAACACTCACATTTGAGGGTTGCTATGCAAGTTCATAAGTCCGGTGTCAGGCTCTACGTACAAAACAGCTGCGCTGGAAGTGCTTCTAATGCGTTCTGATGCGCGTTCAAGAATGCGATGTTTGCGGTTTCATTAACGCACATCCAGCCGGTGGTGTTCACACCGGACCAGCGCCAGACAAGTAGGTGGGAACAACGAGGGGAACGGGATTCTTGCTACTTTGTGTTTTAACTGTTTACTAACTCTAGTTCATCACCAACAATTGGTAGAGACCAAATATCCAGACAGATAAAAGTTAATGCATTTTAACCTTTGATTCTCATCTATTATATTTCATCATTTAATTGTAATATTTAGAAATGTTCCTATTAATTGGAACTTGAATGCCAATCATTCTGTAAAAGCCAGTTTTTTAAGTTTACCTTTTGTTCACATGTATTATGGTTATCTGATGTTATACTTGTGTTCCTGATGACCTAGTCAGGACAGAGAATAAGAAGTAGAGAGCAGCAGGTAGCAAGCAGAAGGAAACCGATGGAGGAGGTGACAATGAGACCAACGAAGTCAGTGGTTTAGGGACTACAGTTACAGGGCCACAGCAGGTTCAACTTCACGGATTTTCATCAAGCATGTTTAGAAGGTGGATGAGAGCATTTTATTCTACGTGGTTTACAGCATTTGAGTGGCTGAAATACTCTATTTATTCTGCTTTGGCCAAACACTTTCACTTTTAAAAAAGTAAACAGTGTTTCAGCAGACACTGTAGGAAGAGAAAAGGAAGTTACAACTGAAAGATGATAAGTGGAGCGATAGAGGGAAAGCAAGTGATAGATGGAAAGAGGCAAACATGAGAAGGAAAAAATGGAAGTGCAAGAAAGAAAATGGAAAGTGAAGAAAGAAAATAGTCAGTAAAAGAAGGAAAACAGTGATAAAGCCTTTGGAGACCAGATAAGAAGTACAGTAAATACCTACAGAAAAGGATGACCTTTTTTCTATAAGTTGCAAATGACTGAAACAGTTCACGTTTACAGCAGCAGTCCAGAATAGAAAAAGTAGCAGGATAATACTGGATGATATTTATCTGCAGACGCAGAAGTCCTCCATCCAGCCTGACACAGAAATAGCATTTGGGCTGTAAAGGACAGGAAAAAACATAGTAATAGTCTGTAATATCAAATTGGATCATTTTGTCTTCCTTAAATCAACACTGATGTTTAAGATGTTGTAAATTGTCATGTGTAAGTTTTAAAATAAATATAGTACGTATTGCACTATTTGTCTTTAACCTCTTAAGACCTGGCATCCACATACGTGGACGTCACATTTTGGACTAAAAAAACTAAAACTAGAACATAACCTAATAATAACTGAAACATAAAAATAAAAAGAATAACTTTATTAGTCCTACAAGGACTGTTCACACCAAGGTGTGTGAAACAGACACACCCGCACTCAGAAACCATTTGGTGAATAAAACAAAACCCTATTTGTAATACTGACCCTAAACCAATCCTGTCTTTGTTGCAAAAACAAATGTTCAGCACTGGCCATATGTATTTAGAAAAATAGACTTATAACAGTTCTTAATGTTGTTTCTCTACCTGATGCCCTGACAGAGCTGAAGAAAAGCACCAAATGATCCTGGTTGAACTGCTGTGTGCAGACATAATGCTAAACTTGTTCAGGAATCATTGCCAACAATCTGTCCACACTGACCATAAAGCTGAAGACAGACAGAAACCCTCAAGAGAAAATGTTTTATCAATATGATCAGAATACCTCAAAGCACTAGGTATTTTTAGTTACTTAAACATTATTATGCATGTCTTACTATTACACAGTATACTTTAACACACTCAAATAGGTAGTAATTAAAACATTTACTGTCAATTTAGGGCTGCACGGTGGAGCACTGGTTAGCGCTCTTGCCTCACAGCAAAAAGGCCCCCAGTTCAAATCCCAGGTGGGGGACTTGAAACAGTGTCACCAATGGGGGACCTTTCTATGTGGAGTTTGCATGTTCTCCTCGTGGGTTTTCTCTAGGGACTCTGCCGTTCAAAAACATGCTTCATAGGTTAATTGGTCACTCTAAATTGTCATAGATGTGAGTGTGTGAATGTGGCTTCTGCGACAGACTGGTGACCTGTCCAGGGGTGTTCTCTGCCTTCACCCATGAGTGGCCAGGTTAAGCTCCAGCAGCCCTGTGACCCCGAAAGGGATAAAACAGTTAAGAAGATGATTGAACTCTCAAGTTAACCTTTTGGATAAAATATACTTTTAATGATCCACTCCAATGAAAATCATGTTTACAATGTTTTGAACATGCTCTTGTAGCATTTTAATTCTCATGATGGAGGACATGTGTAAAAAAGTTTAAGATTACAACACATAAATACACCAACCCCTTGGAGATGTGATGTTTAGTTGAAGACCTCTCTCAGTCGCACAATCTGCCCCATCCTGTCAAAGTCCTCTGGCTTGAAGTGCTCCCTGCAGAGCCTGGAGAACAAAATCCTCCTTCTTATTGCAGCTTCACATCACCTCTGTAATTCTATGTCACTGGGAAACCTCGGGAGTGGATAGTGAAAAAAAGATCAGCAGTATAGCAAAAGGGGATATAGCATTTCTTTGTTAGCCATTTAATGTTGTTTGTGATTACACAAACTTGTAAATGCTATAAATGCTCTAATTACCAAAATATTCCTACAACTTACTTGGGAAAGGTAATTCCACATGATCTGCTCTCAATAGAGCGCAGGTTGTTGCATCTGAGGGCTGCACAAACAAACGACATTGCTGTGATTCTCCTTTGACTACAGCTGGTTGTGGATGTAGCCTAGCTAAAGTAGACCCCTCCAATATGGTGCTGCAGGTTCACTCTGCAGCCCAGAATGTGACGTCTATCCATGTGTAATGTCCACGGGCTCAGCCCCCAATGTTCCCAGGTCTAGGAAAAGCATCGTATTTTGGCCATTCAGGGACTTAAATTTGGTAGTAACAAGTGGGTAGTGTTTTTTTCAAATCACAGAAATACTAATCGTTGTAAACATGATCATGAAAAAAAAAAAAGAATAATTACTGCTTGCGCCCGGCCCGAATTCTATGACACTAAGTCTTTTATATTTTGGAACAGAGATGAGAAAGAAAAGGCCTGGAGCAAGATTCAAGGGATTTGCACTGCTCTGACTTTCACACCACGCCTCTACCAACTGTAGAAGACAAAAGAAGACGCCCCTCCCTGCTGTTTGTGTGCGAACTCGAATGGCTGAATGAAAAAAACGTTTCCACTGAAATGTCTATGTAAACGCACGTAAATCAATATTTCAGGTCTCTGTGTTCAAAACTCTCGCGTTCACGCGTGGCTACGCAAATTTTTAAGTCCATTTTTGGGCTCAGCGTACAAAACATGCGATAATACGTTTAACCAGGTTGACCTTTGACCAACCAGAGATTCAGATTTGGTAGCATTGTGGATTGCACCCCTTTGATTCACAGAAGCGCCAACTGTTAGAAAGTTGATAATGCCGGAGAAATGAATAATTGTGGTTTGTGCTCAGCTGGAATTCTATGACATATGACTTAAGTCTTTCAGTTATCGCTATGGAGTTGTGAAAGAAAAAGCATCACATTCCAGGTGTGTGCATTGAATCACACACATGAATGTGAACAAATATTTAAAATTAGTTTGAAATTTGAAAATAAAATTTAAAATAGACTATATAATTGAACAGCCAAACTCTTAAGCTAACATAAATGTACATGTAAATGGAAAAGTGTCAAGCAGGGATTGCAGGAGAGCCTCTTTAAGCACATCAGTCCTCATTAATGTTAGAATATTATGAGGTTTGTCAAGTGTTGATTGAAAACAGTGAGCTGCAGTCACTTCAGTATTTTCGGTGTATGAACTTCAGAAATGCTCAAAAGCATGTGAGCAAGGTGAACGGCTGTTTAAGCGAGGATGCAAACAGCATGTTATCACAGGAAGTGTTCTCCGGACTGCTGCTTGCTGTGTCTCCACGGTGATGTGAGGAGCAGATGAGGAATCCAGAGAGACGGAGGGGTGGGAGTGATGGAGGAAAAGGAGGAAGGCTTACTCTCCACAACAGTGGTGGTCATTAATGTTTTATTGATGCACAGCAACTTTTTTTCTGATTCAAACCTGGATGTGTATAGATAGACACGTCGCATCATTTTTGAATTTGAAAAATGTTGATACTGCTGCCAAATCACTGCCAGCAGAGACATCGTTTTCATTTATTTTTAAAATGTCGTTCAAATCATTTTGAGACATTTTTTTAAGGAAGATTTGTATCAATGAAGCAACTCTTACATTATATGAGGACATTTATCCAAATAATTTAGCCTATCGAAACAAACTTCTTTTTAAATCCTTAAATTAACATTTTCTTCAAAATTAAAGGAGATCATTTTAAATCCTCATTAAACTTTGACAGCTAACTGTTTCGGCATTAGATGAGCTACAGACAAGATCAAGGGTTTGCATTTAACATAAAGTATTTGGTTAATGGAGCTGTTAAATTTCTTTTTGGTTATTTCTGAAAACGTAATAAATTCTTTAGGTTTCAACTCTTTCAAATATATATATATATATGTTTGCTCTTGTAATAAGTGCATATCTGTAAATGTGGTCAGGTAAGCTGTGCGGAAGCTTTTTTTTGTGAGACCTAATCAGACTTCCAGTAGCACGGTCCTGTTATCTGTAAAATGTGACTGCAGCTGTGTGGTGTTTCTGCAGGGAACGCTGAGTGCAGAGGACTGGAGGACATCTTTGTGGCTTGGTGTAGAACAATTATCTTCTCTTGAATGTAAACACTTAAGTGATTATTTAACAGAAACAAAAGCCAGAGCACTGAATCCTTGTCGAAAGAGAGGGTGGTAGTGGTGGAGAATTAGAAACGCCTTTGCACATATTTAAACTACAGACTAAGGTGGAGCTGCAGAGCAGGAGAGGGATGATGAGCAGACTTTCCTTCTTTCAGTCTGCGTTGGAGTTTCATGTGCAGTCTGATGCAAATGCATTAAGTGATGCAAATATTGCCTCTGTGCTGCAGACAAATCTGAGACTTTTGCATCTGATTTTGCAAAGACAGGATGCACAACATAACAGACAGCCCTGCAGAACATACTGGAAATATAACACTATGCCTTCAGTTAGAAGCTTCTTCAGGTTCCACAGCAGCAACAGAAGTCAGTCTTGCCTGAAGCAACAACTAAAAACTTTAGAATTATTATTATGCAGGAACTTAATAATTCTCTAGGGACCAGCAGTTTTTAAGCTGAATTCCATTTAAATATGTAATACAGACATGAATTGGAAGCAATTAATTCAAATTTTAAAAATGCCTTCTGTGTGTTTGAAGTAAAATATAAGGAAGAGGCTGGACCGCTCACATTGAGTCAATGGGCTGGACATACTGGTTTGTAAATTTTACACATTTGCAACCTTGGTTCCAACTTTGAAAAAAAAATGTTTTTGACACTTTATCCCCTACTTGCAGCAAATAAGGAGTGCAGTGGCCTATATTACAATATGGTCAAGACATTGTGGCTTTAAGACTTGCAGGATTGTTTCCAGTGACTGTAAATACTTCCTGTAAGTGTTTTTCTTTTCCTTCCCTCTGTATTTTTCCTTCTCAGCAACACATCTTACTGTACAACAGGTCAATGACTGGATGCCGTTTTATGTTTTGTTGTAATGCAATTTCATTTCTTCTGTACCTGTTGTTGCAAATGACTTGCTCCATGCAGAGATCTAAAACTTTGTTTTTAGATATTTTACCAGGTTTGAAGTTGTTTGAACTTTGTCTCCGAGATTTTCTCGGAATCAGCACAGCTAAGAATGTCTTGTCTTGTTACGAGCTAGGATCTAGAAAAAAAGAAATGGTTATCAAAAATAAGTCAACATCATTTTGCTTCGTACTCTTGATAATAGCAAAACTTGATTTAAGTAAAAAAAAAAACGTAAATTGCTAATACTTAATTCTAAATTTTGATTATATGAATGAAGAAGTATTAAGCTAGACCAACTGAGAATGTATTAAGCTCACATTTTGTTCAGAAATGAGTCATTTTCAATCATTACACCAGTTTATTGTCAGCACAGTCAAAATAAACTAGAATTAAACAACATAAAAACTAAAAAATACAAACCATTTGCTTAGGATTAACAAAAATACTTATTATCGGGTTGCATAACATTCATTGCATATTTTCCTTTTTTCGCTTCTTTTTCTTTTTTTGAGAGAGAAGCTTTTGGTTTCTAGATTCTGATAAATTATTATAACATTTCTTGTTAAATAAAAGTGACTTGCTACAAGGAGAGATCATTATACTAGTAGTAGATTTTTTTTTCTGAAGATTAGTGTCCTTTTCCTAATGTTAGGCTATCTCTTTTAAACTGTTTTGAATCCCAACAATTTGAGATAATATTTTGGGTCCCAGATTGTTCACATCAGTTTCATTTATTTAAAAATGAACAAAAGTGCCAAAACTCTGGATGTTATTTTTACTGCAGTGATCACTGTGGGTTTTTGATTATTTTCAGGGCCTGTATTTGAAAAAAAATCTGATAACATGTATGTTTGGCTGAAATAACTCTAAGGACAAATCTGTTGGAAAGAAATGGTTTGGTAGCAGAGATGAAGATGTTGAGGTTTTCTGTTGGAGTGATGAGGATGGATAGGTTTAGGAATTAATCCATCAGAGCAACAGACCATGGTAGATGTTGAAGGTAACATGGATTGAAACAGACATATTGAGAAGAGAAACAATGAAAATGTTGGTAAATGGATGCTGGAATTGGAGCTACCAGGAAAGAGACGTAGAGAAAAACCAAAGAGGAGGGTCATGGATGTAGTCAAGGAGGTGTGAGTGAGGAGGATGCAGAGGATAGGTTTAGATGGAAGAGGATGAATTGCTGTGGCTTTCTTTAAAGTGTTTATATTGTTTTTTTTCCACAGATTTTTTTTACACGTTTGGTGAACTTGAAATGGAATCAATAAATTTGATAGTCTATATGGAAGCACAACGTCCTTTTTAATTCAGGAGTTCAAGGCTTGTTGCGCAAAGGAAACATGAATATCAAATCCAAACTTTATTATCTATAGTTCTCCTGGTTATCTACAATACTTTTGCTCATAGTTGAACCTTCAACAGTGACAATTGAAGTCAGACACATACAGGTTTGTATAATTGTATTGTGCATTCTCAGGAAACATGAAAAACTTTTTTTTTTTACCAATTTATTTAGGTAAAAATCACATATTCTCTTTAAAACGTCAACCTAATAAAGCTTTACAACAGCTTTCATACTTTACTCTTACTGCAAAATCCAGCAGCTCTTCACTTTGTCTACATTGTTCAGCTGCAGCCCCAGCATCATGAGCTTAGACTGTTCCCATCTATAATTCACTCTGTCTGACATGCTATTGTGATGTTGCTACATGCTTTTCAACAAGCAAACACTCCTGTACACAAACTGTTCTTATACTATGTCAACAAAGACATTGCATAAGCAGCAATGCATTTTTTGCAGAATCAACACAGGTTTTTCTCTTGTTTATCTTGTAATGTGCCTTTTCTAATCAAATCCTTAAATAAACAATAAACAGTTAAAAAAATGGGATTCTTTTGTGCAGAATTTTTCCAGAAGTTTGGTCATTTGAGGAATATGTAGCATAGTACAAGTTGAATATCTCAGATTACATCATATTGTACTCAAAAGCTAGCAAACAAATGTACCTCTGCCATCCGCAGTTAGTCAAGCTCACAGCCATAAATGTCTGAATTACCTCTGTTCTTCATAAAACATGGACGAGCGTTGCTGCTGAAAGTTAATTCTATGTGTTTTTTTAGACTTCTATGTTTAGTTGGGTTTATGTTATGTTGAATGTTTTGGATTTTCTGCTCCCATCAGCTTTGAATTGTAATCACCAGCTCTTTGTGTGTGAAATAATTGTCTCTCAGCAGAATGTCTTAACCCTTGCTTTTCGTTGATTCATTTGATTCTCTTTCTGTGGTGTCAGAGTTTGCCTTGGTTTAGTAGTTTTTCAGTTTATTTCCTTGGTTTTACAATTTCCAGAATATATTTCTTACATATTTATATATACTTTTAACAACTAGCCTTACAAATACTTCACAATACATTTACCACACGTACAACAATTATACGTTCCACTTCAACAGGCCTCAAGGGAAATGAAAAACACACTTGTACTCCTCTTAAGACGCATTCGTTCCTGTCAACAACCCTTCACGGCCCTGGACAACCCAAAAACCTGCAGCACCCGTTTGGGCACACCTCTCTAAGGTTGCATGTGACTATACTTTGACACAAAGTGCGATACACAGGTAAATCACATCTATCAGTCTTCTAAAGACATTGTTATGGACGTTGTCACAGTTTAAAGAATTCTTTATAGTGTGTAACCTTTCATCACAAAAGGTCTACAAAACTCAAATAAACTGAAGGAGTTTTAAGTTTTTTTTTCTTTTTGCACGTCATGCTCTATTCAGCCTCCAGCTCATTACCGGACCATCCTCCCCTCTGTGTAGACGCTCATTGGAATAAGTGTTGTACCCTCTTTTGTAATCGTCTTCCAGTTTTGGGTGGAGTATAATGGTCTGCAGCGTGTGAGGCTGCTGACATTCTCCAAAGCCCTCAGAGGTCAGAGTTCATTGGAGCAGCGTTGAAGCTGCTGTAATGATCCTTCAAGAACCGTCTTCTCTTACCTATATTTAAACTTCCCCCGCGTGTGTCTATTCATGTTGGAAAGCTTCAGTATTGATGGCACATTTACACAAAAAACACCTTAATTTGTAGCTTCTTGACAATGTCATGAAGCAATCTTTTGTTTAATTTACCCAGTGGGCATTTTTTCACAATTCTTTTTCATGTTCAAGTTTGAATTGGGTTTAATGATTTTTTTATCATTCAGTTTTGGGCCTTGTTTTTATTAGAAATCTGCTCATTGAATTGTTTTGTTTCTTAAACGTGAGCAGATGTGTTGCTTCAACTCTTTCTTTCAACTGTAAATAAGATTAAACACCATTTAAATATGGTTACCTGCAAAAAAAGCAACACAAAAGACTTGGTGACCTGCATAAACTCTACCTTGAGTGGTTGATTACTGTCTTTCAACTGTCCCAAATGCATTAAAATCCAAATATGTGGTTTTAGAGTAGGGATTTGTCCAGATAGTTGTGAGATCGTAATAGAGTTGCCGGTTTGAATCCTGGTCTTTCCCCTTACTTAATTAAATCACGTCGTCTCTTGTGGTATTTTGCCCCAAAAGAGAAACTCCAGGTTGTTTTAATCTTTTTCTGCTGCAACTAAAAGCAGAACATTCTGTGGTAACTACATCCATGTCCACTTTTTTTTAAGATATGAGGAAGGCAGTCACACAGGCTGAACTCTTTCCACCTCAGTTTGTCTCGGATAGCCTGCTGGTGACGGATAAGACGAGGCCGATCCGAAAGCAGAGAAAATGAAGCTTTCATTACAGTGTGTAACCAAGCAGTTGTGAACCATCTCCTGAGTCCCTCTCCGAGCACTTAGGCGCATTACCTCCACCCAAATGACACCACCTTTTAGATGGAATCCCACTGTTATTTGCAATTGCACTGATTTGATTTCCAGGACAGACTGAGTGAAGACGGGAAATGGGCTGTTTCAGTGTCTGCTTATGAAACTGAGAACTGATGGAGCCTCAGGGTGAGGCCACACTTAATTAGAGAGGTGTTTACATACTGAGCAAACTCAAATGTCTGCATACCTCTGGTAGCTAAAAGTGTCAGCTTCACAATAGGCTTTATGAATTATGAAGCCTGGTTTGGAGCATCCCTGTACGTTTTACAGCCAACCTTCATCTCCTCTGCGGCGATGCCTTCATTTCCAGCGGCTGTTTCTGCACCTTTGTCATTCATTATTCCCTACTTTTCTGTCAGTCTGCTAAACTGATGCGCAACACTTCATAACAAAACACGCTTTACTGTAATTCTCTTTTCACATCCTCGTGCAACATTTCCAGTTGTTGTGTATTGATTTGTGACCTAAAATGCACCTTATCTCAAAGGTGAGTGAAATTCCATTTTGTAGGGAAAACAAATCTAAACATTTTTTTCCTAAATTTGCCCTAAAAACGATGAAGAAACCAGAAAAGACCAGAAGATTGTAGCTGTTTAATTAATGCAAATAAATATTGAGCAAAGAACAAAAATGACACTGAATCGTTTTTGCTGTTGCTGCCCTTTTGATTCTGGTTGTCAGTACAAGTACGACAGCAAAAAGAAGCACACTGCATTTTTCTGAATGTAATATACACTCATCTGCCACTTTTAAGTACACCTTCTGAGTACCGGGTTGGTCTCCCGTTTGCCTTCAGAACTGCCTTAATCCTTGGTGGCATAGATTCAACAAGTGTGGAAAATATGTTTCCACATATTGGACTGTAATGATGAATTCATCGTTTTTTTGCTGCATCACATTTGTGTTGTCTGCTGGGATATACTTGGTTTGCTTCTAAGATATATGCTTTTCTGAGATCAAAACTGAATTATCATCAATTTATTTCATTGTTAACAATTTTATAATGGTATATGTCGATTTGATTTGATGAAAAACTTGCCTCAGACAGATCGATCTGTTTGGATAAATCAAATAATCTATTAATTATTACACCCCTAATCTGCATTTACTGCTATTACAAAGATTTACGTTGATGTAAGTTGTTATTGTACTAGCATTAACAAAAACACCTCTGCCATATCTAATCTTATCTATCTATCTATCTATCTTATCTATCTATCTTATCTATCTCTTATCTATCTTATCTATCTATCTATCCATCTATCTTATCTATCTTATCTATCTATCTTATCTATCTATCTTATCCATCTATCTTATCCATCTATCTTATCTATCTATCCTATCTATCTTATCTATCCATCTATCCTATCTATCTATCCATCCATCTATCTATCTATCCAGGAAGATTTCAAGTGTGATGTGTGAAAAAGAGTGTCAACCAGAACGAAAGGAAAGATGTAGAGGTTCTCTTTAGGAATGACCAGGATGGATGGGATCAGGAATTAGTCCATCAGATGAACAGATTATGATAGATGTTTTGGAGACAAATGCAGGTAAGCGGATTGAGATGATTTGGACACATTGAGAGGAGGAACAGTGATGATGTTGGTAAAAGGATGCTGAGGTTGAAGCGGCCTAGAGGAAAACCAAAGAGGAGGTTCAAGGAGGCTCATGAAGGAGAACATGATTGTTGTGAGTGAGGAAGATGTAGAGAATAGAATGAGATAGTAGGATAAGAGTTGTGAAGGGGAAAAAACTGAGGGAAGACTTACCTGTGATAATTAAGTAACAACACAAAAACAAAAAAAAAATATGATAGAAGAGAAAGTACAATGTTCAAGAACTTGGAAAGAACCGCACTAGCAACGGTGAACTCCTATAGAGCACCTAAACTTCAGCGGTGGAGCGAGGTCATTACAATATCCACTAGTTTTTTGTACACTTGTCCCTATTCCTAAATATTATTTACTATAAAACTGTTTTGTAGCTGAAGCATGTTGGGAACTGCTGAACTTAAAGATCTGTGGCGCAAAAAAAAAAGTTAGTAATAATGATGTATGATGGGTTATGATGACATCCAGTCTCCAGTTAGCACTGGTTCAAATCATAATGATCTGTTTTCACACAGCCCAAGTGTATCACGGTTACTAAACCAGTAAAAGACAAACAGGAACCTCAACCTAGCCCTGTTATTATCCTGGTTTTGGTTTTACATAGTTTTACACTGTTTTACATTGTTTTCAATTGGTTGTATTCTTTTTAATGCTTTTATTCTCTTTGTTTTATTATAACACAATGTTAAATCTATGTATTCCCTGTGTGCAGCACATTGGGCTTCCTTGGCTGGTGGTAGAAGGTGCTCAATAAATAAATAAATGAAAATGAAATGAAATGAGGAAAATGTAAATGAAAGACAAATAGTGAACTTAAACAAATAATCAATAGAAAGTATGGTTTCATGTGAAATGTGGCTGCGCTGCTACAAAACCAGAATTGTGTCAAAAGTTCAATCATCAAATTGCCAAATGAAAAAGAAACACTTTCTGAACAAAACAAATCAAACATCTATTAAAGACATTAATTGTCTCTGCACTACTTAAGCCGTAAAAAATCTACTGTTCAAGTTATTGGGGGTGAAAACGATGCCTATGTTTAAGCCGTTGTGTTTGCACCTTTGACAGGACAATCCTGTCTTTTTCTGTGAACTTCAGTGACTGCTCGATGTGAGCAGCTGGTCTGGTGTTGGAATGATGAAAGAGCGATGACAGCAGGATGGAGGGATGGGAGATGGCAGCAAAGTGGACAGGAATCCACAGTAGTTAGATGAGCCATCTGTGGCGGCAGCGCTGTGGAGGGCTGTCTGACCTGCTGCAGACGCTGCTGGCTGCCATGCACCAAAAGTATCCCGACACGCATTACTCATTTGTTGCAGTAAAACTTTAAAGTTTGCAACATTTCATGAAACTTGAATTTTTAGGTCTCTTTAGTGAGATAATTTCAACTTTAGAAAAAAAAGGGGAAAAAACGTTTAATATTTATTGTCTTAAAGTTTTTTTTTTTTTTTTACCATCAAACAGTTAAAAAATTGAATCTCTTTAGATATAATTCAAATGTAATTTTGTATTACATAGCACATGTAACCCAGATGATCTGTGGTTAATCATTTAAACAACCTTCCTTATTTTTATTATTCTGACATTTTCTTATAATTTCATCTCCTTTTATCTATATATTCATCCATTTTTAGATGATTATGTCCAATTAAACCTCAAAACATTCTGCTTTATTTGGATGTATTTTCAATTCATTCAGCAAATTATAGTTTTATAATTTATATATTTTTTAGAGATAACTAAAAAGTCCACTTGGCATACTGATAGCTGTGAACTTTTCAGTTATCTCTATGCTCTCTCTCTCTCTGTGTCTCTCTCTCTCTCTCTCTCTCTCTCTCTCTCTCTCTCTCTCTCTCTCTCTCTCTCTCTATCTATATATCTATCTATATATATATATATATATATATATATATATGTACATATATATATAATGTTTACAACATTTGACATTGTTTTGGTTCAGTTTTTAATGGAGGTCAGTTGTGAAATGTCTTTTTCATTTCACACTTATCCCACAGTTTTATGCCACAGACACAGTTCAAACTTGAAAATGTAATCAAGGGAAGAACTTAGAATAAATATACAAATTCTGAATGATTGCTTTAGTTTTCAAACTACAGTTGCTTGAGAATAAACACCTTTCTCCCCTCCTAATTATTTGGAATAGAGGTGAACGGTAGAACTTTTCCAGACATCGAGACAAAAAAAGTTCTTATTCCGTCAGACATCTTTTTTGTTTGGCAAAAATCTTTGTTGAACTATTGAAACAATTGGACAAATATTACTTTCTGTAAATCTCTTGCTGTCGAGACAAATTGAGGGGAAAAAAATCAAATTTTTGAAACTCAATCCCCCCAAACTCTGGACTTTAGCAATCTGGATTTTATCTCAACATGTAAAAGTCCCTTTTTAGCCATTTTGCACAGCTTTTTGCTTGTACTGCTTCTTCCACTTACAGAAAAAACACAATCAAATGTATTTCTGCATGAAATGCAATCCGTAGCTGTTCTACTACATTCGTTTCTGAAGTTGCACAATTCTGTTTTGTTTTAAAGTGTAGCTTTGGGACTTTGACAAATGTCATCCTGAAACACTGCAATAGTTCTACTTTTAAACATCGGGGAGAGCCCAGAGGAACACGAGAAACATGCTGTATCTCTGCACAGTTCTATTCTCTAAATTATCTTAAGGTTTCAGACAATGTTTTTACATGGATTTTCAGTATTGTTCTTCATTGCTAAGATAAATTCATTTCTGGTCTTCTCTCTCATTGCCATGATGGATGATTGCTCTTTGGTGTTTGTCCTTGTGTGTTATCGTTTCGAACAGATGGACGTTTGGCCTTCGAACATCTGGAAAATGGATCCAAGGACTTGTGGAGGACTTGGGGAAATGCTTTTTCTAAAATACTTTTAAAATATTGAAAACATTTTAATTGTTGGGTTAAAAGCTGTACCTTCTGTTCTTGAGCTCATGAGATAGTAACTGGTGCCCTCTAACCTTTTTTTTAATTTCCATGTCCTTTTAAACGCTCTGCATTTAAAAATAACGCATCTGATGAAAGTAAGAATAAAAAATAAAATTGTAAAAAAACAACTCAAATGCTTAATATATAAATGTATAACAATTCATTTTTAGATTTTGAAATAAAAAACAAAAAAAGTTTCATCTTCTTGTTTAAAAATCTATTTGGTAACAACAAATCTTCCGTTTTCAACAATAAGTTTGTGTTGCATGAAACACTGGGAAACTGAATCTTGTGAAAATAAAAAGACATGTTTGGCACATTTTTCTCATGTTGGGGGACAAATATAAAGATAATTAAGTGCAAAATAGTGTTTTTGAGTATTTCTTTATTTATGGTTGTGAATCAGTAGCAGACAAAAAAAAAACACAGCTGGAAAATGATCAGATATTTTCCAATAGTAACCCGGAGTTTATTTAAAAAAATGTCTATAAATAAAGCGTTGTAAAATACTTAAATAAATTAGTTTTTTTATATTCCTGCCACACATCACTGCTGCTTCAGCAAACAGTCCGTCTGTTGGAGGCTCTGAGTTTGTTGTGTTCAAAGTCAAGTTGTTTCACAGATAGAAATCTGTGCAACACTGACAGCTACCTTTCTATCCAGTTTTCTACCAACTGTTGTGCATCCCAAGAATCAAATAAACTGCGTAAGTGTTTTTTTTTTTAATCTCTGATCTCTAAAGTAAATGTAAAATGTGGTTGTAACTGCTCAAAAACTACAATTTGTGTTTGAGAAATTTTACTTCAAAGAAATGTTAAAAACCTTTAAAGATTTTTTTCTGCCTGGTATCTAAAATTTATATTTGAAATGACTGCAACTGACCTGAAGCTCAAAACAGTTTCTTAAAGCATGTAAAGCATTATTGCCTGACATGAAGAAATCAAGCACTTCTCCCAGTTGTATGGACATTTCTGCTGCTGCAGTTTCTGATCAGCTGGACTCACTGTTGACAATATTGACCTATTTGGACAAACGTGTTTAAAATCTTTTTTGCTTCACAGATCAACACTCGTTTTCCGTTAATGAGTGATGTCTGCCAAAACTGATGCACATTTTCAAGCTTCAGCAGAGACAGATATCTTTTCCTTCCTGATCTGTCATTTCTCTCAATTATGAAACCATTAATTCACTCTGTGGACTCCCTTGTGCGGCTCTGGATTCATCCATTTAAGTGATGCATGGTTAGAGCTCACAGCCAAAGAATCATTTGCCCATTAATGTTACTATAATCCTACAATGGAACATTAAACCCACAGAACATGGCAGAAACAATTGGTTCTCATGTGAGGGGCTCTATGAGGTTATATATCAGCTAAAGCAGCACGGGTGCACCTTTTAATGACGGATGTTCATGGAGGTCATTGATTCCATGTGCACGAGGGCAAAAGATGGACTCCAACTGGTCTGATTTGGGCAATATGTTACAAAAGGGTCTTTTATTTAACCTCCAGCATGTGACTTCAATAGAGTGAATGGTCTCCATTATTTGAAAGCTTCATGCAGCTGCTTTTCAGAGAAAAAAAGAGGCAATGATGCATCTTCCCACAAAATATATAAACTGTGTCAGCTCCAATTTCATAGAATCAGTTATCAGCCATCCCCGCTGTGCAAGAGTACAGAGGCGGAAATAAGGATCCTTGCACAAGGGGGAGCAAAACGATGCTGAGGAGGCAAACAGCGGAGGACTCATCTTGCTCCAGTGCTTCTGAGAGCAGCCAACAGCCACATTATCAGGCTCTTAAGTGTAGCGATCCGCTGCTGTTTTCTGTACAAAGACTGGATACCATAAAGCTGTAGAAATGGGGAGGGATTACACACAAATAGAAGCAAGTGTTTCTGCGTTCATGTTACAAATCAGACTAAGAGGTGTTAACAGGGCTGCCGAGGCTCAGGAGTTTACTGCAGCATGTTCAATCAGGAAACCGTGTCTTTATTGTTGCTTATATGGATTAAAAAGAAATGTTGTTGACAAATACCCTTCATTAATGGTGTTTGTTGTGTTTCGTAGTAAAGTGAAAAGTGACAAAAGCTTTGGTGTAAGAAAACTGTCAGAGGAATTGAAATGTGGACGAGTTAAAAGATCCCCTCCAGTGAAAACTGTGTTTTTGGTGTTTTAAACATGTTCTTGTGGCATTTTTCTCATGATGGAGGACATATATGAAGAAAATTACACTTAAAATTGCATTTCAGAGTATTTCTTTATTCAAATTGTTGTCAAACACAATCGGCAAGCCACAAGCTCCCTCCTTCGCTTCATCCTGATGCATCCACTCATAGATGACTAGATCCGTGTAAGTCATTGTTTTCCTCATCTGAGGTGGCATCTGGCTCAGAACTGTATACAGGTGGATAGTGCCGAGTATTGCTCACCATTTTTTTTTGCAATGTGAGGTTGGGATGATGAGGGGCAGTAAGTTAATGGGGATGATGGGAAATCAGGGCAGGTTTAGTCCGCACAAAAAGTCCTGCCCACAACTCAAGAGGTGAACTACTTCGCTCTGCAGAAGCTATGACACAGAAAGTGACATGATTTTTGGATTTTGCTTAGAATCTGCATAATCGTAATTAAAAAACCACTGGAAATACTTTTACAAAACAGAGTGAGACTTTAAATTAAAAAAAAAATGGTGGGGTGCAGACATTTGTACGGGCTGGAAACCTTCAATTTACAAATACCAAACTAAAACTTGAACGTTTTTGTTTTTCTTATCTATGAGGGTTAAACGTCAGACACAACAATTCATTTTGGCAATTCTAAAAGTGTTAGAAGTGTCTGCTTGGTTGTGTAAAAGTTTATTTTTGACTAAATGAAGTTTGTTCTCACTCTGCCCTTTAAGGTCCCAGTCGTGTCTCTTGAGCAAAAAGGATTTTTTTACACTAAAATGTAATTTTTGTGTATAGCTGATTGCATATCATTATCAAGAACTGTCTGTATAGATGTGTTTCTTTGACCAATGTTACACAGCGAACAACGCTCCTTTAAAATACTGGGGGGGAAATTACACAGAATAGCTTCAGATTCCCAAAGTGAATAAAAATGGTGGCTAAATTCCTTTCACAGTCGCTGCAGCTGCAATCTTTCCTTGTCTATCCAAATGGAACTTCATTATTCAGGAAAATATTAATACAAACCCAAACACAATGATCTGCAGTGTTTACATCCATTTATGGAACACAAACAGCAACAACTCTAATGTTTCCCTAAAGGCCTGCATGCTTTCCAGAGGATAATGTCAGATTTTACTCTATGAAAGTATATTAAAATATAAGAAAATGTCAGCAGTGTAAAACAAAACTTCTTTTGTACGATGTTGTAATTGCTGCTGTCCTACTATATAAACTACTATAAAGATATTTTTTGTTGATTAACTAAGCAAAAAATAAAAATAACTTAAAAAACCTAGCCTATTTCTATATATTTTTTGGCAAAAAATCATAACATAAAATAAATAATTACACAAGGTAAGTCACAAGAACAATAAACATACCCAAGTATTCAAATAATTCTTGCTGAATCTCCTCACCAAAATGGCGCTGCAGAGGCAGGGCTTGATATTGCGAAGAAGGTCCTGCAGGGGCTGGGATAATCAGCAACTCTTACCTTCCAAGAATTCCTTACAGCGCGCCAACTGGCAGCAAACCTGGCAAGAGAACGGCCGATTGATGTACGAGTCCAGAATAGAGAGGATCATGTCAAATATGTGTCATCAAATTCCCTCCTCCTTGGAAGAACATCACAAAATGAAGATTTTACATCATTTTCCTTTGCCAGGTACTCTTACAAGTGTCTGCAGGAGATCTAGGCCCAAGTCGACTACTTCTGGAGAGCGTGGTCCCAACTTGCTAGAACAAACCCATTCATCAGGAGTTAGTAGCATACGAAGAGGAATGTTTTGGTTGGGAACATTGTCTAAATCCAGAACACACAAGGAGGAAAGTTCCGGCTTGGAAGAGTCAACTTGTGCGTCCACCTGTGCGTCTGGTCGTGTTGCTCTCCCTGGAGGAACAGGGTATTTGGACTGATGGAGTGTCGTAGGAGATTGGATTATTTGCAACCTTCCCAAGGTTTCTTGGGAAGGTTGAGTGGGAGGTGTTGTATCCCTATCCTCATCCCTTTAATTGGATCCAGGTGTGGGTGCAGATGAGGATCATGCAGAAATCAGGCAAACTCTCCTGTCAAAGACCCAGAAGGTGTGTCGCGTGGTAAAGGACCCTGAGCTCCCTGATGACAGCTAGTAACGGAAATTAGCTTCATTGTACATGTATTTATTTAACTTATTTATACTAAATATCTGAAGGCATTTTTTCACTTGTAAAAATATAAGATTATTTAGGTCTTTTATTGTATGACGGCTAACTGGGGTTTTTGTAATGTTTTTTTCTTCATTTGAGGTTTTTCACCTGCTGCCACCGCCACTGTAATGCTATACTGTGTAGAGCAGGGGTGTCAAACTCCAGTCCTCAAGGGCCGGCCTCCTGCTGATTTTCCAGAAATCCTGCTCAATTTGCTGGTGATTACCTGGATCAGGTGTGTTTAGCCAATCATGAGCTTCAATGGCCAGTTGGTTGAAAAACATGTAGGACACCGGCCCTGGAGGCCTGGAGTTTGACACCCCTGGTGTAGAGTGAAAATAAATGTGGAGAAAGCAAAGAAAGGCTGAGTGAAGTCCTATTAATGTGAAGGATCTGGGGCCATCCAAGTCAAGCGACTCGGAGTTGAGAGACATGACAATGTAAGCCTCCGTCCACAATACGTGCCAACCAAATCCATCAATGCAGCCATTTGTTTATTTTGATCATAGTCTGTGCCACAATGCATTTGGAGCTCTGCAACAATACTGCCAACAGGCGCACCAAACAGAAATCCACTTTTTGTGTGTATAACATTTTATTCTGAAAAGGTCCAGTTTACTAAAAATAATTGAATTGTCCCTATATTTAAAATAAAACTTTATTGACTCACTAAATGATAAATGAAGGACTAAGTACTCTACTTTTTTTTCTTGCCGTTTCTATGTGTTCTTCTGTAAACAGAGTATTGCTACATAAATGTAAGACTTTATTCTTGTAAATTCTCAATATATTTATTATAACATCATAAAATATTGACTCACTCATAAATTTACAAGATTATTCTCACAAAATTACATTTCTCATAGTTTTACAACTTCATTCTTATAAATGTAATTATTCATTCATGGTGGTCCCAATCCTCTTAAGCTTTTTCAGATGTTAATTTGTTTTCAATTCCTGATTCTTACGCCCCTTTCTATCTGGGAGGGGTGTGGAGCATAACATAAAGGTAAATCAATAGAAATCTAACAAAAAAATGAGGTCTCCATATAAAGATAAAATTTGCATGAAACAAACAACCAACAATAACTTAAAAGGTGAAGCTAAACGTTTTCAGGGGGAACCAAGGCTATAATAACACAGCCCCCACCTATCTGAACACAAACATCTTACCTGTTTATGAAAGAAAAGGGATAACAATGATAAGACTATACCTTCCCTAGTCTAACATAAACAGGAGAAAATGTGCACTAAAGAAAATGGAAGTTCGCCCCTACAGCTTCACTTTACAACACAACTAAACAAACTAAAGACAGAATGGCCGTGCAAAGTGAACAACGCCACGCTGCAGTGGAGAGTGGTTGCAGCAAAGCTCTCTTCTCACCAGCTGGAGGTCCACACAACGAAGGCTGCTCCCTTCAGCTTTGGCCCAATTAGGAGCCACGCCCCTTCAGCACACCTGAAAGAAATCAAAGAGACAGCACAGAAACCCACAAAGATCCACAAAAACCAAGAGAACCCACTCTGACAGAAATAAAATGCAGAATACAAAAATATAAAGAAAAAAACAAAAACAAATAGGGCTGGGGCCGTAACACTGATAAATGTGAGGGTAGGGTCTTTTTATTTGAAAACAACTGGTTTGAATATGTTAGAACTTACATCTCTACACATTCAGAGGCATGGACTCAAAAGAGCTTCAGCCTAGACTTTGTCCCATAGGAATATTATTTATGTTGTTGGGTGGAGAAAACTCTGGTCAATGTCCCCCTCCTGCCACAGTCATCAATATTAAGAATCAAATGAATGGTGTCAGAGATCAAAGCAGAAGAAGGATTGTTTCGCTCTCTGAAGGTTTTTCATGGACATCAGACCAGAAAAAATAACATAAGTTGTCCTTGGGTTAAGAAAAAAACAAACATGTTAGCTCTCGAGTGAGCGTCCTTAAACACATATCCATTTTTCAAATAGTTGTACTTTACAGTAAATGAATTATACCGCCCGTCAAACAGTGCAAATGCTCCCCAGAGAGAGATGAAGCAGAAAGCACTTTGAAAAAATGACACATTGGCTGCTTTGCTATTCATTGGTCTTGCCCCATCCATTAATTATGGTCCAAAGCATTTCTCAAGAAACTGGATCGTGTGAAGAGCTTCTTCGTGTTTTAAAAAATGTCTTTGTCAGGATAAAAGCCTCGACTCGCCACGGTCCACAAAGTAATTAAAGCTCAGGCATTAATAACTCTGGCGGGAGGGGGAAACGAAATGAAAAACACAGAGGATTTATTTTCACACCCCATCCTCTGTGTTCGATGCTGTATCTTTTTAAAGTATCTTTCACTCCGGTCTGTTCTAAAAATGGTTCTGTTCGAGGCTCCTTCTCTCATTCGCAGTGTCTTGATTTAAAAAAAGGCTCCAAGAAAACTGGATCAATACATAAAAAATAAAAAGCACTCTGGTTTCTGTGTTTCGCTTCTTGCAGGTTTTTTTCTTAGATCTGTGGCAGAGGGCCTTCGGCTGCAACCCTCCCACAGTGGACACATCCACTCACAAACATAATGTCTGCAAAGATGATGTAGGGCTTCATCTGCACCATGCTGCTTGTTTTTCAGATGAAAAGCTGATGGTTTTGCCTCAAGGGTTAACGACCATTACGATGAACTCATCTATGCCACCTCCTCACCATTACTTCCATTTTGCTGCCAATCACCTTTGTTACAGGTAATTAGTACACTCTGACAGGAAAGTTTTGCTTTTGCTTCCGGGAAATGTGGGACTGATTTGTTATTTTGGGGAGCATTCAGTTTGAAGTCTCCCCATTACTGGGTCCCTCTGGCAGTTCTGTCCTTAGACTGGCGCTGATTAAAGGTTGGGTGAAAGTGGGACCGAGGAAAATGGAGGGCCGACTCGCAGAGGTATTCGGAGCTGACTGACAGCCGGTGATGAAAGAGCAACAAAAGTGGGCTGAAAGTCAATGACAGAGGCCGGCTTGATCTGAAACACAAGTGAGTGTGAAGAGAAGACCCAGCTCTCAGGTGTGTGTTGTTTTTAAAAATAGAAATAGCATCTGCAACCTTGACATGTTTGCTTTCACTGAAGAACGTGTTCTCAGATCTTCTAAAGAAGAGATTTTGGGGTGGGCTGTTTTCTTAACTAAAGTGTGTTATCAACGGTTTTATTTGGCTTTTTTTCTCCTAAAGTCAATTTTTGTGTCTAGACATTTAATTCAATTCATTTGTGCGAAATATTAAATGTCAAGATCAAAATCTTAGACTGCTGCTGCTCCAAAATTATAGATTATTTCATTAAAATGGTGCCATAATCAATACTTTTAAAAAACTTTCTAAAACAAACATTTCTATCAAAGAATTTAATGCAGGGTAAGAAACAACCAGTCCAAGAAAAAAAAGCCTTTGCAGCATTATTCTCTGGATTGAATAAAAAAGAGTTTGATGATGTCAAATGTTATAAAATAAAATGTTATAAAATGATAACTTTGTTATCATCGGTTTTTGAAGTTATAAAATGATAACTTTTTTGTTATCATTTTATAACTTCAAAAACAGGTTCATGTACGTCTTTGTTTTCCTCGTCTGAGCTGACATATGGCTCAAAATTGTACAGCTGGATAGCTCCAGTAAGCTAGCAAGAAAGCATATAAGCAGACGAGTGACAGGAAGGGAGCCCAGGCTTAATTCAAGCAAACAGTCCTTCGCGTATATCAGACATGAATTTCTTATTAACTTTTGCCGCTCTGCAGAAACTAGGTCCTAGAAAACAAAAGTTTTTTGTTTTGTTTTGGCTATAGGCATCATATTGGCATAATAACTGTAAAGGCCACTGAGAACACTTTTACAATTGATCAAAAGATGATCGGAGTGGGACTTTAAATAAACACAACAGCAGAGAGTGAAAAAGTGCTCAAAAAGAATTGCGTAGAATAGATTCTTGTCAATTCCCACCCCATTCTTACTATATTTTACATTTAACACATAAAAAACAAACACAAAGGATAAAAAAATGAAGCAAAAAAAAGCATCAAAGTACCAAAATAACTTCACAACTTCTGTCTGTCTGTTCAATGTGCAAGTAGGCTTCTCATTTTCATGATTTTCAGTTTGAATTTTATTTTTACATTGTGCAATATTTTTATTCATGCTGATAATTTCCTTCACGTTATTTCACAGCCCAAAAAAAAAGATGCACATATTTTGTTTTAGTTGTCCATTCACAAGATTGTTTGAAATAACTTTTCTTTCTTAGCAAATGTTCTCCTTCTCGTTCTTGAAAACAGTTTTTGTCTGTTCTGTGAAAGGAATTTTTAATTATTTCCTTATCAAATTATTGGTGAATTCATCATATCTTGTTGCTCAAATCTCTCAAATGGGTTGATGGGTCAGTAGAGGTTTTCTTTGTTTTTCATAAAAGGATAAATAATACTCGCATTTCTCTCTTCAGAAATATTTGCGTGTAAAGGAATCTTTGACTGTTAGGTGTAAGATCTGCTGATCTATTTAGGATCTAACATTCACTCAATAACAGCTGAAGCTCATGTCTATCCATCCATTCTAAACCCACTTAAACTCTTTGGAGTCACAGGGTTGTTGGAGCCTATCCCAATGACGATTGAGCAAAAGAGGGTAGCACTCTGGACAAGTCACCAGTCTGTCACACATATTCACACCTGTAGGGATGTCATAGAACATGAGTCTCCAACTCCAGGCCTCGAGGACCAGTGTCCAACATGTTTTCCAACTGACTGCCAATGAAGTTCCTTATTGGCCAAAATCACCTGATCCGAACACTGGAACTAGAGGTCTGGAGTTTGACACACCTGTTATAAAATGTAGTTTTATGATACTGAAATAATTTATCTTTATATTAATTTTGTACTTTAAGTGAACAGTGATTGACCTTTTGACCTCTCTCTAATGCTTTTCTGCATCCAGCTGCAGACACACCACTGCAGCTCATGTTTAGCATAGAGTCCATTAGAATCAGATCTTGAATTTGAAGCAGGGATCAAACACATTGACATACACAAAGAAGCATAGTTAGCCACAAATTGCATCACTCTGGACCACTCTGTGTCTGTTCGTTCAGAGAGACATTGGTTTGGTTCAGGGTGCTGAACGTGTCCTAATTCTCTGGATAACTTATATTTTTGTATTTAATCCTTTATTAAATGTTGTTAATCTTAAAATTGGTTTCTTTTTTACTTTGTTGAGCTCATCTTTTCTCCAGAATACAACACAAGGAGGGCGTAACTGAGACTATTTAGAATCATCAATTAACCTACCAAGCCTGTTTTGGACATAAACATCTCATAAACATGAAAACATCTCAGTTTTTTCTTACCTCTTATGATTGAAAAGTGTTTCTCCATGGCTGAGTTAAATGTTTTTTGGGAAAGCAGAACATCCTGCCGTAGGTGGAGTTTCCTATCAGCCGTCTCAATACAAAGACTGAGAAGATTCCTGACGTTAATGTGAGCGGGGCATCACAAGAAACAGTTGGGAATAAAATAAAGCAGAAAAATAAACAAAGATCAACTTACAATGTTAACAGGGTGTACTGCAAATGTATTATCAGTGTGAAGGGAAATATGAATGTGATGCAATAACACTTGAACAGCACGAAACATCTTTTTGCAGAATTTCTTCCATGAATTTAGGTAGAAATATTCTTCCGGTGCTTTGTCGAAGAAAAAATTCACCTCAGGAATAGTTTACTCAGACCCTTTGTGTAAGTTGGTGGAAAAACCATTTGCTTCGAGAGCAGAATGATGTCATTCAAACATGTCGATGCTGTGGAGCGGTTGTTTGAAGAGCAAAAATCTCACCCAGGATGATGAAACTGTTGCAGGAATTCCATCAAAGTTAACAGGAATCCAAAAAAAATCTTTATGTTAAGCAAAAGTATAACTTCCTGTCATTATTAAGAATCCACTTACCAGAGCTATTTATCACCTGTGCAGTAAACGGCTAAAACATGAACTGAAAAATAAATGATCCCACATGAATGTCAAAGTATCCGTCAAAAGAGAAGTTTAATGTGCTCGAAATTATTATAGGGACAGCATTTAATCCTACATGTCACCTTTTCATTGGTTTTTAAACTAATCTTCTGTAGCCGTGATCACTGGTGTAATCTTAAAAAGCAGTGAAGTGGGGAATGATTTAAACAAAATGAAGTGCGTCCACTGACAGAAAAAAGAGGGCTTGTCTTTGTGTGGCAAATGCATTGATGGATCGAACATCTTTCAGAGGAACATTTCCATAAATCTGGTTCATTCTATCAGCAGCATCTGATTAAAACTGTATTTCAGAAAGCCGTATTTAATTGGGATTCGGTTGAATTTATGGGTGCTCGTGTGGATGTAAAGGTTATTAAAGAAAGCATATTTCAGTTTTGAACAAAACTGGACAGGATATTGAAAAGATTTTAAAAGCTTCCCATTCAGTCAGAAGAAACAATACAGCAAAGAATTTACTTTAGCAACAGTTGATTCAGTGTGACACTTAAAGATAAATCATTTCCTTTTTGAAGGAGTTTCTACCAGAGTAAGACCACATCAAAAAAGTAGAAGTTGACTGTTGAAACGCAGATCTTTTAACTCTTTTTAAGATTGTTACGGTTGGCTCTTAACCACAACAAAAAGAAGGGGAGATAAAACTGTTTTAGGACTCACAGTATTTGTAGTAATTATAAAGAAAAATAAGCAACAAATCAACAAGAAAAGTGACGGTGTGGTCACAGAGGGTTCTGCATACCTCCGCTTGGAGAGTTGGCCCTTAAAAATATTTCGAACACCCCTTCCACCACAAATGCCTCTACTAATGAAGGGGTAGGGGGAATTGGTGAGGAGAGGGGAAGAATTTGGATTTGGCGACATACTAATACACCTAGACATTCATCCAACCGAGGGGTTCCATGTCGCGCTGTGCCACGGAGGAGAAGCGCTTTTCTTCATGTGAGTGTTCTCTGAAGCACAGATGTTTACATTTAAATGTAAATAATTACTTTTTATTTTAGCATGACCTTTTAAAGTTATAAAACCGCTGTTGTTATGTATATTCAAGTGCTGGGAGTTCCATGTTGATGTAGCTGACCGGCGACCATTGGTGATGTCATGGAGTGGAAGTTACGTCTGAATTTGGATTCGGATTTGGCCTGTTTGTTAATAAATGGAGCAAACCAACGGAACCAAACAGATTGGGTGTGTGTGCGTGGGGGGGGGGGGGGGGGGGGGGGGGGGGGGGGGGGGGGGGGGGTAAGAGCTGCATTAACAACCTGAACACAGCAGGAAGACCGGAGGAAGAGCCCACTGACAAGCTCCATAGGCGGAGCTTTCATTGCAGTCATCTGGTTGTTATCTGACAGGAGGAGGAGACTATAAAACACCAACATAGCTCAGGGCCATTTACACCCCACCACCCCACTCCCAAAAAAAGGAAATTATCCCAATAAAAATAACATAAGCTGGTTGAGCACGATACAAAGTGTCTGCCACCGCATTAACCCTTGATGTAACATCCAGGTTATATGCTTGAAGAGGTACATCCTGGACGAGCCCCCAATTTGCTACGGTTGGCTCTTAACCAAAACTAAAAGAAGGGAAACAAACAAAAAAAAACGAATGTCATAGATGAGAATAAATATACAGTGAGAGTTTTTCTAGATTTATAAAAAGCATTTGGTACAATAAATTATGATATTCTAATTGATACATTTGGAGTGCGAGGACCAGCTTTGGATTGGGTGAAAAGCTATTTCAGAGGGAGCAATTTATTAAGATGGGAGACCATAGATCAACAGTCTTAGACACTGTGTGTGGTGTCCCTCAAGGTTCAGTACTCAGGCCAGTTTTATTTAATCTTTAGATTAATGATATTGTCAAAACATCACATGAAATGAAATTTTGATTATTTTCTGATGATACGCATGTTTTGTTTTCTGATAAAAGCATCCAGGAACTCCTGGCCAAAGTAACCAGAGGACTATATAAGGTAAAGGATTGGTTATCAGTAAAGGTTCAGTTATCACTGAATTTGGATAAAAATAAAATTATTTTTTTTGACAACAATTATGTTAAAAGATTTAGCATAAATTTATAAATAAATAGATATTTTATAAACTTAAGGTATAAGTTTAGGGGCAGGATTAAAAAAGTTTTCCTACTCCTTTTGATATCGGATATATATTGATGTCAATTTTTTTTACAATTTATTTTTTTTCTTTTTTGCTATATCATCTTGTTTTTGTTTTTTTTCTTTTTATTACTCTATAAGTATTGTTTGAAGTAAAATGTTTTGAAATTAAATGAAACTGGGGACCGGGGTAGGAAGTATAGTAAAACACAGGCTGTAACAAATGTCTTGACACCTATTGTTCCAAAACTACCATAATTTAGCACTTTTATTACTTTTCTTTGTGACAGAGTTATCTGATTTACGTTGATTGCATAAGCACATGACCATTGTGATGTGTTGCATTTCAGTGCTAAGCTGCTTTTCCCCGCTTCAGAATCCATTGGAATTGCAACAATCATGTAAATGGTTGAAGGGGTACAGTGATCCAGAAAATGTCATCACTGGAACTAAAGCTCCGGTGTTGGAGTACAGTGATCCAAGGAATGTCAACACTGTAACTAAAGCTTTGGTGTCTCCCTGTGTCGGTCCCCCCAGGTAAAATACAGGGTTATGTCAGGAAGGGGATCTGGCATAAAACTCTATGCCAAACCAAATGATCAGTGCATGCTGGTCTGTAGCAACCCCCCACATCAGGGGATGTGCCGAAAGATGAACTTCCTTCAAAGACACTGTACATAGGTAAACCATATTTACCTGAAAAAGAAAATAAAGGATACTGAATGTTTAAATTTCTACAGACTTTAAATGTGAATGTTTCAGAACGAATATGACTGCCAAACTACCCGCTGTTTAGACGTTTTCTACCTCCCTGAGCAAAGAAAATGTGGATTCTTGTCATTTTTGTAATGCTAAGGTTTTATCTTTGGTTCAATGCTATCTATTCATCCATTTACTAGACCTGCTTAATTCCTTTCAGTATCACAGGGTTATTGGAGCCTATCCCAACCACTTTTGGGCAAAGGATTTACCCAAGATGGGTCAATTTGGAT
This sequence comes from Oryzias celebensis, assembly GCA_014656515.1. NCBI lineage: Eukaryota > Metazoa > Chordata > Actinopteri > Beloniformes > Adrianichthyidae > Oryzias > Oryzias celebensis. The sequence goes on from BNCR01000005.1 coordinate 36,289,223, forward strand.
CTAATGAATAGCTCACAAGATGATCGGAGTGGATCTTCAAACAAAGCTTGTCTTGTGGTGGATGTTGGTTAATTGAACTACTTCATTTTAAGTTATGCATAATGATCACCTTTTTGACAGTACTCAAACACATTCACACCCTCGTGCCTCTGGTTTATGAATATAGAATAAGAGATGGAGGTCTTGTGACGTTTTAACACGAGTCAAACTGGCACCGAACAGCCCATAAAGTTCCAGTCCCATTTTTACATATGGCTTCCATCAATGGCAGCATTTATGTCAGGCGCTGACCTGCTGGCAGTAAGTCACCAAGCCACAACTATCCTCTCAAATGCAGCTCAATAAGGCTGTGTGGAGCTGCAGGGCTGATGAAATCGTTAAATCTACTTCTCTCTAATTGCCAATATGTCATCAAGCTTTCCAGCTGAACGCTGCAGGCACAATGTCTAAGGTAGAAAAGGCAGTCAGTGTTAAGTGCAGCCCTTGACAGAAAGTTAAAAATTTACTGTCACTCAATCCCCAACTCATGACAACTAATTCTTATTCAGATAATGTACAGTCCAGGCCAGAGCTGTGGGTGGATTTGATTTGTGGGCAGGATCTTTCCAAATTCCTGAGTCCACCTTGCCATCGATCCTTGCTGATGTTTGAAGTCAATAAGGTGCCACCCATCACGTCCATCTGGACCAGCAGGTCCTTTGAAGGGGTGACAGGGAGGCTCATCCATCAGTGACAAACTTATGTCTGTCACCTGCCCCTCCTCAGCTGCAAATGATGTATTCAGCTCACACAACATCTAATATCGGTGTGTTTTGATCTGGAGCCTGATTTTAGCTTCAGGTTATGAATGGAACCTGTTTTAAAAGGTTTAAAAGTTGCATTCATCAAAGAATCCTCCAAGAATTTGCCACTTTGCGAACGCAACAAGCGCAAATTCAAACAAACACTGAATTGTTGCACACTCTGCAACTTTTCTGTGAACTTTTCACAAAAGCTGCCACACAATCAGGCATTTTAGCCTGCAACAATCATAAATAAAAACTGTCGCAAAATCCTGGGGGGTCTGCTATGTATTGTTCTGACAGAGAACAAAAAAAAAATTAATTCAAAATGTCTTATAAAAAAGTTTTTATAAGGTTTCGAAAAAAAAAATCACCCACTAACATTTATTTTTTTTTATTTTATTTTTTAACTTGTCCTGTCTAACAGCTGAGCAAACAGATATGAGCTGAGAGCCTCTTGTATATTAGACAGATTTTACTCTTACAATCGGGGGTTATAAATCATAGGTAACACAAAAAGTATTTTAGTATAAGCCCCTTTTGTAATCTCACCTAAGCTTTATTCATATTAATTTTGTTTGTGTTCTCTTTGTTCACTGGACTGAAAAAGAAAGGGGGAAAAAGACAGAGAGTTGCGGGGCCTGTCATCACACTCCACTGTTACAAACATACCTGATGGCTCCAAGAGTCTTCACAAACTTGTCCACATCCAGTTCACACACACACTTGTGCATACCAACCAACACGTGTATATTCTTCCATTCTGTCACGTAAATAATTTAAAGGTGCAAAGGTGAGCCGACGCCCGTGCTCAGGTGAATGTTATGTTGAGCTGAAGTGGATGATGGAATGTATAAAAAATAAAAGGAGGGAGAACTCCCAGCCATCCCCACACCCCCACCTTGTGATCCCCGCCGAGGCAGCAGCGGCGACCAGGGCCCGCCCCCGCACCCATACTGTGGACCCAACGGAGGAGATCCACCTGCCCGACAGCCTGGCCAAGCACCCAGACCAGGGCCCGCAGGACCGGCACACGGGACCCCAGCACCCGAGAGCAGTGAGGTACGGAAGCACAGAGTGCAAGCCCCAGCCCAGCCAGAAGAGCAGCCCTCCCACCATCCAGGGGGCCCAGTGAGGGGCCCCATCCGCGAGAGCCCCACCACCCCAGACAAGACGCCCGCCACCACCCAGGAATTCTGAGCATCCCCGCACCGCAGCCCCGGGTACAAGCCGGGGTCCCCCAAGGAAGACTCACTCCAAAGCTCCAGGCACCCGCGGGGATCCACAAGAGAGCACGGCAGGGGTCAGCCACCCACACCTAGAGAGGGATGACCAAGAGAAGTGGGGGTCCCCGAAGGTGTAGAATAAAATAAACATATAGCCTGACCAGGCTCTCCTAATGTAACATTTCTATTTCATTTCATCATACTGTACCAACTGTTTTTTAAAGGACATATTTGTTCATAGTGTTTAAGAAAATATATATATATATATATATTTCAATCTTAAAAATCCTTCAATATAGTGTTTCGAAATAGCTGTGGTGTTTACTTCCTCGTTCTGGAGGCACAAAAAAACACAGCCAAGATTGAGCTTCAACAGTGAAAATATGGTTCAAATTTTTCAGTCTGTCCCTGTCAACAGCATAAAATTTTGACATGTAGCATCGGAATAAATTTGTCTTACAACTTGCCCCAGATTCTCCTGATTCCCTCTCAGTGATACCTGGTGTTTGGTTTTAACTCACATGTAAATCAAATAGAATAATTAGCTCTAATTAACAAACTGATGAATCCCACATGTACATTTTTCAATAACATTTTACAGTCTGACTTAAAAGTTTGACACTTTATAAGCACTTTAAACCTTTTTATTTAAACGTAACTGAATTTAATAAAACTCCAGCTGACCTGCACGTCCTCATTCCTTATTCTGATGCCATCCTTAAACAGACCATCAAGCCAGCCAATTTAATCTCCAACTTCTTCCTTTTACCTCCCATTTACTCTCCCACGTCTGTACTTCTGCAGCCCTCTCATCACGTCCCAGCCTGTACTTTCCCATAAATCACTTTTGTGGGGGGAGAAGGCTCCTCTGCTCCACACATGGATATAGTTTGCTCCGCCCGCTCCATGTAATCCCTCCAGCGGGCAAAAAAAGTGTTAATCCTGCATTTTGTCACGTGAATTGTCTAGGGAACCATCGACATGGTCACATGTAGGGCTCTGTGCTTCTTCTGTCATTGCAGGGAAACTGCATTGTGCCAGTTAGACCACTTGCACTAAAAGCTTTTAAATTAAATGCAGCCTGAGATTTCAGGGGAGGTGAGATGTTAAGCAATGATGATCCTTTAAGCGAAGTAAGATAATGTAACAACTCTGTTAATTATGCCACAAATACAAGATCATCCACATATGCTGTAACTTTGTGCGTGACAGGGGACTGGAGAGGGGATGTCATAGAAAAGGAGCTAATTTGTCTTCTTTGCCAGGTAATTTATATTTTATGACATGGGAGGAAATAGTGGAAACTGTCAGAGCGAATGTGGTATTCAGACAACACAAGAGTGGCATTGTTCTGCACAAAATGAGAATCCATCACTGTGTGTGTGAAGAACGTGTGTGTGTGTGTGTGGCCTCTTCCATGGCACTAAAAGAGTTCATTTGCAAGTCAAAGTGAGGATTTTCAGGGAAATGGTGCCTGGGTCAGGGGTTCACCTCTCACTGAATTCAATCACTCAAACATTGCTTGCATCACATTTTTTATGAGTAAAACCTTTATAGAATATCACACGACAATCTCTGTAAACAGCAGCTCACAATGAGGAGAAACCAGATGCTGCTCTAAGAGAATTTTACTCCGACGCTTAAACAAAAGGAAGACAAAAAAGCTGATGTTTGAAGAAGTCATTAAAAAATGAGGGCAGCCTTCCTGCCAAATGAGCAGATTTCTGTTTTTTTTAAGTGGTACCTCCGGCTGACTGGGCTGCTCTTGTTGTGCTGAGTTGTGCACTACACTTACCCCACATCTGGCAGGACTTTTACAGGATGTCTCAAGTATTTAGGTTTATAGTCAGATCTATCGCAACCTGAAAACTAGAGTGTAATGATGAAAAATTTACTTTTGCACAAAACATTTAGGAGGCCATCTAATCCTAACCATAAATGTCTTTAAGGACCCAATCAGATGAAAATCATGTTTTTCAGTGTTAAAAGTGTTTTTTACACTTTTCATTTTTGGAATGATGGAGGAGATACATGAAGAAAATTAAGCTCAAAATGGGATTTCTGAGTATTTCTTTTCATCTGTGAAATAAAGAAATACTCAGAAATGCGTCATTTTCTTTATATATGTTCTCCATAATCAAAAAAATACCACAAGTACAAGTTACTTGAACACAGGTGTCAGATCACCTTTGTACAAATAGTATGCGTGACAGAATGAAATGCTTTACATGTGTTGGTTTGTATGCATAAGTGTGTGTGTGTGAACTGTAGTTGTATTGTGTACATGTTGACAAGTTTGTAAACTCAAACTTTATTTATTTGTACAGTGCCTTTCCTTCAACTGAAACCCAAGGCACTTTGTATGTGAAGACTCTTGGAGCCAACAGGTACATTTGTAACATCTGAGTGTGCGAACAGACCCCCCACCCCCACCCCCACCCCCATTTTAGACAAACATTCAATGATTGTATGAATGATTGACGTAATGATTATAAACTTCCAGCATCTTGTTGCCTGTTTTATGATTTTATGATTAAAGAAAGACGGACACACAGAAGAATGATGGGAACTTTTGCATGCATGAAGATTTTTGACAATTTGGACGATTTGTCATTTTGTCCAAATATAGAGGAAACGACCTATCCCAAAATCAAAACCTGCACAGCAGTAGTTTTGTTCAGGGTAAATAAACCGCATCCACTGCTACCTAACCACATTTTTTGTAGATTTGCAACATTCTAGCAAAGAAACTAAAAAATAATTATGGCATGTAAATGTGGATCATGTTGTGGTGAAATACAAACTATCATTAACTAAAGAAACTTAAAATAAAGAATGCATTTCTGAATATTTCTTTTACCCCCTTCTTGTTGCTGAGAGCTCGTAGCAAGGAGCTTGTTGTCTACCGAGTTTATTTTCTACGTCACAAAAAAGCTCATTGTCCAAAGACAAGAATTTGAATAAAAAAATACCCGGAAATGCAATTTGAAGCTTATATATCTCAATGTTCCCCATCATCAAAAAAATGTTACAAGAAAATCTTAGAAACATTAAAAATACATTTTTTATTGGATTGGGTCTTTTTTTTTTTTTTTTTTAAATAAAGAAAGACAAAATGATTGGAACTTTTGTATGCATACAGACTTTTGACAATATTAATTTGTCTTAAGGCAAATTAATTATCCACAAAAGCAAGAGCTCCACAGCAGCATGTTCTGTTCAGGATAAATAAACTGCGTCCACTTCTGCATGACTACATTTAATGTAGATTTATAACATTCTAGCAAAGTAACCACAATGGCAAAGTAATCATAGTATGTATGTGCATATGATTCATCAGACTGATGTTTTTATCACAAATTTAAAAATACCAGCGCTTTAAAACTAAATAAAAAATTCCTGTTAAAACTACAAACATTACATACATTTTAGTATGTTTGTCCTCCACTGAATCAGTATTTTACATGAGCTTTTTGATGCATCAGTTGACTGTGTGCTGCTCAGGGACTCCAGATGGAGAGTCCTACACGTGTTTGCTGGCTAATGAGCAACCAGAGGACATTTGCAGATGCTGCATTGATTGGGAAATTCCCCTCCAAAAAACAGTCTAGTGCTTTCTTTTTGTTGAAACGTCCACTCATTTCCAGGGTAAAATAGCATCTGAGGAAAGAAGCGTTCGTGGTGAGTTTCTGCAACAGGCAGGAACGTCAGACAGTTCAGACTGCTATCTTTGATGCATCACTGTCATGTTAATGTGTTGATATTCAGCACATAAAACCTGTGTCTTTTTTATCGCTTACTGTATCTATCTGCAATCTGGCAAACTAGCCTTTCTCCTTCCGTAAGGTTGATTTGATCAACCCGCCGCCCGCCTCTTTCCCTGTTTTTTCTCTCTCGGTGGGATTAGATTTAGACCTTCATGTTGCTGCCACTCATAAATCATTTGCTTTATCATTTTTTTCATGCCTCAATAAAAATCCTCTAAATGGAAATTTCGCCACCATCGTTGCAGAGGCTTACTTCACCAGAACAGATGGATACTGTAAATCAAGTTTGTTTGAAGATGCGTCTTCGAAGGACTGTGCTAAAAAGCTCTGCGGCCCCTGAATAATCAGGAATCAGAATCCTGACTGGGTTTCCTCTGGGATCTGTCCATACAAAAGAAGTGACACATGGCTGCAGGGAGTACAAGCTGGTTGTGTGTGTGGGAGAAAAGGAGGCGGAAGACAGTGACTATACAAACCCCTCATTCTGGCTTGAGTTTGGCAAGGATGGGGGGTGGGGGATTTGTATGATTAATAAAGCAAATTGCACCATTGAAACTGTGTTGCAAGTAATATTCGTCAAGACCTCTACTTACTTTTTAGCATTCAGAACTCCTCAGCTGCTTGTATTCATTTAATGAATGGATGTAGATCTTTCTAAATGAAATTAAACTCCCCATCTATCCTGCATTAACATTTTCTGCAAATCAGAGATTTTCTATGGGGTCCTGGACATGGCATTTAGATTAAGTTGTCTTTTTACTTGAAGTAATAATTTATGGGAACAACTTAGTATTTGGTGGGCACATATTTGTATTTGTGATCACAAATTAGTATTTTGTAGGCAAAACTAGTATTTTATGCCCACGAATTATCATTTTTCTGGCACAAATCAGTATTTTGTTGGCAAAAATGCTCATTTGTGCCTACAAAAGAGTAATTTGTGTCAAAATATGATGCTAACTAGTGCACACAAACTACTAACTTGTGCAAAATGTTAATTTCTGCGCACAAATTAATATTTTGTGGGAAAAACGTTTTAAATGCAAATTACTCTGTGGGCACAAGTGCTAATTTGTGCTTACATAACAGTAGTTTATGTGCACAACATGTTACTAAAATACTAATTCTACGCACAAAAGACTATCTTATGCCTACAAAATATTAACATGGGTTTACAAAATGCAAATTTGTGGCCACAAATTAGCATATAAAAGCAAATACTAATTTGTGCCCACAAAAGGCTAATTTCTAGTCACAAAATCCTCATTTGTACACGTAAAATACAAATTCTTCATTTGTTCGCACAAATGCCTATTTTGTGACTACAAAATGCTAATTTGCTGTAACTTATAAAATTGAGGGAACAATTTATTAATTTTGAACTTCACTTCCAGGGCTTTGTAGATTTCAGGCCCAGTTGTTGCAGAAAATAACCGAAAACTGTGTTTACAAGTGAACATTTATCTTGCATACATGGAATAGGAGACTGGCAAGTGTGGAGCATGAGCCTCCCAGCACAAAGAAAGCAATCCTTTAAAATGAAAGCGTTAAGTGCTGGCAATCGAGCAGAAAGTCCTCTCAACAGGGAAAAATAATTCAGCACCTGGTAATTTATCAGAGAGCTGAATGTTAAAGTGAGGAAATGGCCTGAACTGCTGAGTCTTGTCCATTTATAAAACCCAGAACAAAATGAAAGATCTAAGTTCAGTCAAAGGAGACGTTTCTGTTTTAGAGATTTATTCATGTTCTTCTATTCTTTTTATTTTGTTCTGTTGATTTTCAGCAAACGTTTATGAAATTACCAAGTTTGGACGATTTGTGGTTTGGCCTGAGCCCAAGGCTTCACATCAGGCTAAATCTTTTGGAGGATGACAGACTGGGTGAGGTTTTATTTAAGACTTCAGATCCAACAAGCTGAATGACTGAAGCAGAAGGAAGTGCAGGCGAGCCTGTCAGGGACCGGCCCCAAATCTAAAGCTTACAGGCTGGAGTTGCTTGAATGAGCAGGACTCTCGGGCTTAGCTTTGTTTTTTGTGGAGCTTTTACTTTAGTAGACTTTCAGTTCATGTTCTCATTTGATCTTTGAGGAAAGAGTCGGGCAGCTTAGACTACATGGAGAAGACTTCACACCTTACAAATGAATCTTTTGAGAAAAAACTCAAAGGTTTATTGGAGACAGTCAATTGCTTTTATGTGAATGCCGTTCCTTCATATTTGAACCTGGGATGCACTTTTGTTCTTTACAGTTTTAATCAGCGGCAGTGCTAGAACATTTTATTTGGGAGAGGGGGGTAGACAACTTTGGAAGGGTGGCAAATGAGAACATTGTATTTTAATTTAACAGTAATCTTAAGTTGATTTTATTTTTATTTTAATAGTAATTTTTGCAAGGCTTAAAGAAGCTTGTATTGATTATTTCTTCATCTTTGTCAATAAAAATGTTAATATTGGCTCAAATATCGTGTGTGTGTTTTTTTTTTTTTTTTTTTTTTTTTTTTGGGGGGGGGGGGGGGGCTTATTGCTAAGAGGGCCATCCCCACCTACCCTCCACCCCCCTTTGCCATGTCTCTGGTTTTAATGTATTGAAAACAATGTCTCAAAAATGACCTGAAAAAAGCACAAAATAAGTCTGTAACATCAGGAATCAAATAGAAAATGCTGACAACATTAAGTAGATATTAAAGTCTCACCCCAGCTATGTTGTTTTCTATTGTTAAATTGTTCCCAGTGGTATTTTAAATATGATTATGCAGTTTTTAGCCAAAATCAAAAGACTGTGTTGTTTTTAAGACATATTTTCTGCAGAGCAGCAGGAGCTCATTAGAAATTCACTTTGGGGTTGTGAGTGGCATTGTTGGCACTCAAGCTAACCACAACGACGATAAATATCACAGCTATCCAGCTGTGCAGTTTTCAGCCAGATGACAGCTCAGGCGAGGAAATGAAGACGTACATGAAGATCCATGAAGATCCTTCAGATGGACTACGTGATCAACCAAAGCTTTTTCAAACACCCTGTTTCTATCTACTCCAGGTCCAACAAAATGTCAATAAAGAGATATTCCAAAACGCAGCTTTAAGTCATAAGTTAAGTCTTAGCTCAAGTCTTAAGTTATTCTATTTATGTCCTCCATCACCAGAAAATGCTACAGGAACATGTTAAAAAAACCAAAAATACTATTTTTATTGGAGTGGGTCTACAAATCCCAACTTAAGTGGTCCAGTGGAAGATTTGCTCTGAAATAAGATGAGTCTTGAAATGGACTGGCAAACTGACCAGGGTGTGCAAGCTTTCACCCAATAGTGGCAGGGATAGGCACCAGCCGCCTGGTGACCCCATAAAGATTAAACGGGTTTGGAAAATGAATGGATAGATGAGAAATTGAAAAAAAAAGTAACTTTAATTTTGCTATGGCATACTCCACAAACTGTTCTGCTACACATGACTTGGTCCTTATGTAAGCTTTCAGTTCTTTATTGATCCTTGCTGTAAAGGGCGCAGGGGGGTGTCTATGGCAGCCTCAGGGACAGTTCTTTAAAAATAGTACGCAGTCTTCAACAAAACTGTAAAATGTAGCTGAATTTAATTAAGTTGCTTTTTTGAAGGGTTGCCAGGACATTTTTTCAATATACATTATTTGGATTTTCATCCTGCATTATAATGTAGCTCTTTCATCAAACTGTGCTCTTAAACAAAAAAACATGCCTTTTAAAGAAACAGTCACTTCAATGCAATCCCTTCATTACAACTCTTTGCACAGAGGCCCTCTACACCTCCATCTCTGAGGTTGTAGCCCACAACTCAAAGGACTGGAGATGTATTTCCATTTTGTTTTTCTTTTTTAACCTGACACTCATGTGATGCAGATGTTACAAGTTTTCTTGTAGGAATGGGTTCTCAAAAACATGATTTGAAACTTGGATTTCTGATTACCCCCAAAAACCTCGAGTGGGTCTTATCCGGCCACTGATCGCAGCTCTCTGGTCCTGCCAGCTCCTCCTTCTTTCAGCACTGAACCACCAACTAGAAGTCAAGTGAGGCCAACCTCATTCATCAGCCAAATTCTACTCTGCAGTTTGCTCCTCGTCACTCAGGCAGCCGTCAGAGCACAGCGCACTCCATTCTGCTGGGGACTTTGATGAGTTGACATCACGGCTCACCGTTTCAGCAGCAAGCCTTTTTAATCCTTCTCAGTGGGTTCAAGTGAAAGACTGACCGCTTGCTTGATGAAGGATCGGATCGGTCAATGTTTTAAAGACTCCTGATAGCTGTTGGTGGAATCTCTTTTCCATGATCTGCTAATAAATCCATTAATTGGGTTGATTATATTAAAAAAATCTAATTAAATTGACTTTTTTTTCTTGGCATCATTATTTTTCATCTTACAAAGATTTAATCCGCTGTATGTATATGGCACTAATAGCTTTGAGGTATATTTATGTTGTGTTCATAACAAAGGCACATTACCAAAGAAAAATCAGTAAATACAGTGGGGTTTTTTAACGTTTCTGTATTCTTTCAAAGTTTTTAAGGTTGTGTTGTCTGCAAGTTTTCCCTTTTTTTTGTCTTGTCCTTCTCCCAGCAGATGGAGCAGGTGGAGACAACCGAGCTGCAGCTGCTGGATCCAAATACCACAGCCTGTGTCACACAGCTTGGCCTGGAAAGGCGACATGTGGTGCATGATGGAGGATGTGCAGAACCTGGTTTCTCTGTGTATTTATAGCACTTTTTTTCTATTTTAGGTAGTATCACATGTACATACACACACACACACACACACACACACACACACACACACACACACACACATATATATATATATATATATATATATATATATATATATATATATATATGTGGCAAACAGATGAGTTTAGAGACTAGTAAGGGTTAATAAACTCATGCCTGAATAAAAAAGTCTGAATGAAAATGAAATGAGGGATGATGTCACTCATCTCGACTGTATTTCCCTTGAGAAAGTCAAATAAACACTTGACATTCTTAGAGCGCAAACAAAAGATTACATGTGTTAGAATCACGAGGAGATATTTATTGGACCGATGAGCTCTGATGGGAATAGAAATCAAAAATGAAACATAGATGCTTGGCCATATTAACTGCAATTTACTCTCCCAAATGGGCAGAACAGAGTAAAAAAGGATTTTTCACCTGAACCTGCCCACCTGCCAATCAAAATAAAGAAATAAACACACCTCTAATACACATAACTACAAGTTCAAGCAAAATCAAACAGCTCAACTTCATGTCAGAGGAAGATTTCTGATTTCTGAATGATTCAGTTGGTTCATCAAAATATAACCCCACCTATACTGTTTAGATTACTGTTTCTGCTTGTTACATTTTGCCCTGCACAGCCCTGGACTGCACGATGGAGTAGTGGTTAGCACTCTGGCGTCATAGTGAGAGGGCTCTGGCTACGGCTCAGATCCTGACTGGGCCCATCGTCTGTGGAGTTTACATGTCCTCCTGTGGGTTCAGTGGGTGACTCATATTTGCAGGTGGGGGTGTGTGGAGTTCTGTGTCGTCCTGTAGTAGACTTTACAAACTGTCCAGGGTGTTTATAGTGCTGGAATAGGCTCCAGCAACCTGATGAGCCTAAAAGAGTTTAGGCGAGCTCAGAAAATGGGCAGACGTCGTAGCTCTAATAACAGTTGTTGGCTGTACAAGTAAATCATTTTTTCCTACTCCAGACATGAAAGCAGAGGAGTAACAAGCTTCTAGCTCCATAGTGACAGTGACTGCATCTGCTGAGCGTGGGCGGACCTCACTTTCTCTGACGTGACTGAACGTCTTCATCCTCACGCCCCTCTTCATCCCTCACTTCACAGAAGACATTATGAGTATGTGTCAGAACCAGAACAATGGCCGTCATCTCATTTTTCACTGCCAGCCTCTTCCTCCGTTCATCCATCACCGTCTCCGTCAGAATCCAGCACTGTCCTTCTCCTGGACTTTCACAATTGGTGAGAGCGCCATCATTTTGGTGTTAACACTTGTTGTTTCTGCATCTGGAAACATGACATCGCTTGAAATGACGAGAGTTTGGTGTGTGAGGGTGCATGTGTGCGCGCATGGCTTCACTTCAAACAGCAGAGGCTGGAGCTGTGCTCTGTGGCCGTATCAGTGTGCAGCAGGCAGCGCATTGTCAACCTCACTCTGAAAGACCCCTCATAGGAAATACATGGAGGATGACAATGAGGAGAGGAGAAAGCATGTTAAGAGACAAATGAACTGATTTCAAAATGAAGGACAAGGATTTTAGATTGACAGGGAAGCAGGAAAGAAGCCTGTTCGTGTAATGGACTTGGATAAAGCTGAGTTGCAGGTGTTTATCACAAACATAATGGTGTCTTTTATGAAAACAATGTTCTGTGGAGCGTGGAGGGAGGAGTCAGATAAATGGACCATTCAAAAAAAGTTTGTATGATTTTACTTCATGCTCAAGATAGATAGAAAACACCCTATTTGTTTTGAAATTTTGAGGTGGTCACTATGGAAATGAAAAAACGAAGTTATTATAGATCCTCTTTAACGATGCCCATAGGATTATGAGAAAATGAAGCTGAAAATAAAGGGCAACAGGCACCCTGACTAGAATCCATCCAAAAGAACAATCTCCCAAAAAAATGAGACTTTAGTAAAGTACTGGTTAAATGCCCCACCACCGTCACAAAGTGTCCATTCATATGTAGTGGAGTAAAGAGTACAAATATTCAATCAAAAATGTAGTCGAGTAGAAAGTAAGAGGTGCTTATATTTTTGATCCTCAGTACAAGTAAAAAGTAGCTAAAGTGCCGATGCAACAAAAACGGTGAGCAGAATTGGAGTTATCAAGTCGTACCGTTTTGAGCCAGATTCCAGCTCAGACGAGGAAAACAAAGACATTCATGGATCTTGTCATCTACAAGTGGATGCATCAGAATGGAGCAGAGAGCTCAGCATATGTTCTACATAACAAATACAATCTTTTTAAACTGCATTGTTATATCTGCTCTTGATTCACAACTATTTAAATGAAGAAATACTCAGAAATGCAGTTTTAAGCTTTACTGTCTTAATATATGGCCTCCATCATCAGAAAAATGCCATCAGAACATGTCAAAAACATCACAAACACCATTTTCATTGGAGTGGGTCTTTAAATTGAAGTAAATGTAGTTTAGCTGTGCTTTGAATCTTCCACATACACTCTCTGCTTTGGCTTTTTACAGTCTGCTTTAGACTGCATCTCATTTTGGAAAAACATCCCCCCTCCCTGCGTGTTACACTTTGTGAACCGTGCGTTGATCCATGAGGTGCAGGAATGTAAAGGGCACGCAGTAAACCGAATGCTGCAAGTTGTGTCAGTGCTGCACAACTCTGTAACGGCAGCTGACCACGATACTTAACTCATTAACAGCCACATTGTGATAAATGAAACACGTGTAAAGTCAATATCTTGTAAAAATGTGTCACTAATATTGTATCATTAGCTGTTGGAAATGATTGCATTCTCTTCCTTTGTGACCAAAAGGACGATTTGTCTCACTGCAGAGTGAATGCATCATACATTATCACATGAAGTCAGGCTGCACAGCTGCACGCAGCCGCATTTGTCTCTGGAAAGCCACACAACAACATAACTCAAGCTGACAGGTGTAATAATGGAGGTGCACATTTTGAGACACTGAGATGTGTTGTTCTTGCAGAAAAAAATGGCATGAAAAGATAAGTTTTTGTTTATCCCCATTTGACCCTTGTTTGGTCTTCGCAGACAAAAATCTACACATTTTGATCAGGAAAATAAATAGTATTCTGTGTTAGATACAGGTAAAAGCAGAAACACAGAGGTGTTTCCATGAGCTATTTCTGCTCAGTATCAACAAGCCTCTAGTGCAGGGGTGTCAGAATCCAGGCCTCAAGGGGTGTGTCCTGCATGTTTCACAACCAACCTGCCATTGAAGCTCCTTATTGGCGAAGCACACCTGATCCAGGTAATCAGCAGCAGGTGAGACAGGGTTTCTGGAAAACCAGCAGGAGTCCAGTCCTTGAGGCCTGGACTTTGACACCCCTGCTCTAGTGAAATAACAGTCAGATGCTAAAACTGCTACATATTTATAGCCATAACTGTTGTGACAAGTACTACTGTGCAGTTACGGGGGTGAATGAAGAGAGTTAAACAGAGTAGGTGGGCCAAAGTGACCTATTACGTCAGGAGCGGCACTGAGGGGGCGTCCGCATGGGGGGAGAAGTCTCCGATTAGAGGCTGTTCTGTGGGAGCAGAGCTGCTTTGCCGCTGCAGCTCCCCGGTGGGCTGACTCTCTGAATACCAAACTGCTGCACAATCTCCCCAGATGCACAAAAACACCGGAATCCTTAAGCAGAAGCAGCAAAAGAGGGGAGGATGAAAGACACTGTTGCTGATGTCAGGAGACACATCTTGTTCTGGCGCTGTGGGGAGGCCATCCATGACATGCGCTCAGACACACACTTCAGTTTGGATTCAAACGCTGCACCTTTGATCAGCTGTTTGATTGATTTCACACAAGTTCCTAACATGGCACAAATCATAGCCACTCTTTAGCTGTGGAAATGTCTCATTTTCTGCAGAAATCCGATGTTAAGCCTCATTCCTGATGTTTCCTCATATTTTTTAGGTTTTTTTTCACACAGGTTTATTTGAAATAAAAAGAAAAAAACAAAATGAAAATGGAATTTGAATTGGAAAAAAAGCAACATGAGTTTTAAAGATACAAGCAAAGCATGTTTGCAGGTAAATAGAATGTTATGGAGAGGTCAACGCCAAAGTAATAGAGCCTAACTCTATTAAAAATTGGATGTTTTACATTACATTTAAATTGCTCTAACTTATTTTCAGTTCTGACAGGAAAAGGGCAGCAGATCCACAAACTTCAGGCAGGGGAATGTTGTCTGAATGGAGGAATTCCGGTGCTCTAGCAGAGGTGTGAGGCTGCTGAGGATCTGAAGGATACCTTGACCCCAAAACCCTTACACAAAACTAATTACCTTTAGACATGAGCCTCATTATTATGAGAAGCCAGAGAAGGCGGGAAAGGACAAAACTGACGAGTTTGTTGTGGGGTTTTTTTCCCAGAGAGCAAGCATGCCTCCATTTCTGAGTATTTCTTCATTCAAATGGTTGGGAATCAGGAACAGACAAAAACTGCTATTAAGAAAAGCTTGTAGTTGTGAATATTGACTATAAAAGAGAACTGGACTGAACGAGTGGGACATCACTCACTTATAAAAAATGTCTTCCTTCTGGCTCCAGCAAAGTGATTCCAGTTCCGTCACCATTTTTCCACAATGTGGAGCCCCATAGCTCAAGTATTTCTTGCCATTTTGTTTCAATGGTAATGTTAGGTTGGGGGTGAGAGGGGCTGTAACTTGGCAGGAGAGCGTGTAAACAGATAGCTCAGATATGGGTGATGGGAAGAGGGGTGGGGTTGCTCTGCACCAACAGTCTCACCCAATTTTGTAATGAACTCCTGCCTGCCTGCAGAAACTATGTTCTAGAAAACAGTTGTTCTAAAAAAAAAAAAAACAGTTTTTTTATTTTGTCTGAAAACAGCATAAAAATTATTTTAAAAAATATTTTAATTATGTTAAAAATAATTTTTTTACAACAGATCACAGGATAATCAGAGTGGATTTTGACAAAAAGAAAGAAACTAGTATAATAACATTGAGTGGAAAGAGCGCAGAGGTTCATAACGTCACGCATGGCTCTGTGGTAACAGGAAGAGATTCAGCATATTAAAGATTGAAACGCTGAGAGTCTGAAGTTCAAAGTGAATCATCAAAACATTTTCAAAGTGATGTCTTTGTGACCATCATTCAAACCAGATTAGCTTTTTCTTGACAGTTCTTTAGTTTTACCTGGAAATGTTCTCACAACATAAGCATTTAATGCATGACACAAAAAGGGAAACTTGAACTGTAAAAAGAGATTTTGTTGTATTACACCAAAGGAAATAAAAAATTCAAGTGTCGATAAGCTCCACCAAGACAAGGGAAATACACAATTTTCTATGTATCCTGAGTTTAGAGTGAAATATGCACTAACCCTTGTATTTTATGTGTTTTGTCTATTAATTCCATATTTATGTAACGATTTCTGCAAATGAAGCTTGCATATTAAAAAAGGAGGACAAGGGCAATAGAAGGCTTGTAATGAGTCTCTAAGGATCACAGATGATCTAAAAAATAGTCACTCCTGTTCTTTGATCGGTGCAAAACAGACTCATCACATCAGCACACTGACTTCCACTGCAGAAATGGAATTCTGCTCTGTATTCCCCGTTCTGAGGGACCGTGCAGCTTTGCAGGCAATTATCTAAACTCAGTCAAACAGGCCGGTGCTCGGTCTGAAACGCCGTGTACTTCTCACAAACATCATCTGCTGCCGCAGGCGAACAAGGCCGCTTCCATTTGTTGTTTTGGTGTCCCTCTGTACCCTCAAGAACCTCTCAAAATCCAATCACTTCAGAGGAAAAACTCCTCCACAGACATGTGGAAAACAAACAAAGGTCTGATCTTCTGCATTTCTTCCACCTTTGCCTGTAAAATACTTACCATGCTCAATGTTGTATTTTTTTTTCTCAATGACATTTTGTTTGGATCAATTGATTTGATTTTTGTGGGGTTTTTTTTCAAAGAAGACATGTTATGTTTTGTTTTTATTTGTTTCTACATTTTAATTACATCAAAACAAATGAGCAAAACACTGAAAACAGCTTCTCAGCAAAGAGCCAGAAATAGAATCAAACTCAGCA
The DNA here is from genome assembly GCA_014656515.1 of Oryzias celebensis. Taxonomy (NCBI): domain Eukaryota; kingdom Metazoa; phylum Chordata; class Actinopteri; order Beloniformes; family Adrianichthyidae; genus Oryzias; species Oryzias celebensis. The sequence continues at coordinate 36,305,795 of BNCR01000005.1, forward strand.
AAGACACTGCATGAAGGCTTTCAGCCTCAGTATAGAGCAGGGGTCAGTAACGTTTATGACATGACGTGCCAATTCAAATTTTTCCGCTCAACAACTGTGCCATCACCAACTAAAATGAACTCTATTACAATGAAATGCAATAAACATTTACAATATATCTGAAAAAAATGTAATTTTACAAACAGCAGGTTAAAGAGCTTTTTTAAACATATTTTGGAATTAACAAAAAAAACAAAGTGCCTAACTATATTGCACAAAAAAAATAGGCCAAAGTTGAAACAGTATTGAAACTATGTTTGTTAGAAACAAAAAGTACTGCATTTGTGGTGTGTCATACCTACAGCAATAGGATCAGATGAGTCAGAAAAAAAATACCATCAAAATTTCTAAGAACTTTCCAACCATTTAGATGAAGAAAAACAAAAGTGTCTAAGCTTTTGACTGTAAGGACGAGACTGAGGCGTGTGGACCCATGAGCAAACATTTTACTTTACAAGGGCAAGAAATGGGGAGGTCATAATCCAGGCAAGGGTCAACACAAGGAGCAAGGCGGGAGGCGACAAGATAGGCAAAGATCAAAACGCAAGCAAACAGCAACATGGACCACTTAGACTGACCAGTCACTCTGAGGTTCAAGACAACGCAGGGCACAGAGAGGTGAGCAGGCATGTGGTGGTAATGAGCTGATGAGAAGCAGCTGGTGCAGACAAGAGGGCAGAGGTCCAATGTATGCTAGGAGTGTTCCGAAGAACAGAGGCTGTTAGAATTCTGGCAATAGCTTCCTCTGGTGGTCGGAGTGGGAACCAGACGACCGAATGCTGACATTCAATTCAATTCAATTCCGTTTTATTTATATAGCTCAATATCACAGCTATAGCTGTCTCATTGGACTGATATCAGTATATTGCAAGAAAGGCATTGACTTCTTCATCATTTGTTACATTATGAGACAGTGCTTTAGTAACTAAATATAAGTTAATTATGTGATGGTGATTTTATTGCATGTAAAATTAAATGTTTTTACTTTTTCATTAGTTTGCTAATTATAGTAATATGAATGTTTCCCAATTGGACAGCGTCATTATTCATTTTTTTCCACCCTGTATGGAGTTCATATTTCATATTAACACTTGTCAGAACAGAAAGAGAATCTGAGTATAATCTGACTTTGCTTGGTTATTATTCGACAAACTGAACATATCAATCACTTTTTTTAATAAAAAAGCGTTTTTCGTGTGTTGCAGCTCAAAGCACTTTACAATTAAAAGCAAACAACAAAATACAAAAACTAAAACCAACAAAACTAAAATCACACATAAGCACAGAAACGCCAGAAATATGATAAAAAAGAAAATCAGCCATGCAGTCATAAACGTGTGCAACAGCTTGCAGACCAGCTTCCATTTTTTCATTCAAGCACCACATTGCCCCACCTGCCTTCTCACTGCTTAAAGTTTCAAAACACAGCAAAATTATCACAACGTTTTAATGTTATCGTGACAAACTTTTTTTTTCCTACGGTGCACATTAATTTGAATCGCCCGTTCATGAAGGCTGACGCAGAAAGTAATGTACATTGTGTGAAACTATAAAGTTTTATTGAAAAAGTGGCAGTATTTATACAGAAAAGCAGGGTCACAGTAACAGCACTGTGTGAATGGACCCTTTACTTATGACGCTGTAGCCATAGAGGACAAAAGCTAATTGTGAGAAGAGACTGTCACTCAAACCTGATTTTTTTTAACAAATCCAAATAATACAAACATGTATGAGAGCTGTTAGACACTACTGAGATGATGAGTTTGGGACACCCAAAGAGTCAAATTTTGACACAGAAGGGTTCTTAACCATGTGTCAATATGTGATGACTTGGGAGTGAGAATGGGTTGAGCAGAGGAGTTCAAGGTGGAGGTGGGACTGCATCAAGGTTCAGCTTTGAGATGACGCAGAGATGAGGCTAGAAAGGAATCTTTACGGATCATGATGTATGCAGATGACATTATGATCTGTAATGAGAGCAGGGAACAGGTTGAGGAACATCGAGAGAGGTTGAGATTTGCTCTAGAAAGGAGGAGAATGAAAGTCAGCTGCAGCACGACAGAGTATCTGTGTGTGAATGAGAGAAGCTCAAGTAGAACGGTGAGGCTTCAGGAAGCAGAGGTGAACCTCCACCCGGATAGACAGAGTTTGGAAAAGAAGGAGGTGTTTCATTAAAGTGTGTTCGATTAAAGAGTGTCATCAAGAATAAAAGGAAGAATACTGGAGTTAGTTGGCTGCAGCAGCATATTTTGTTGCTGCTGTACCTTTTCTCTGAGGTGTTTAATCAACAGCTGGGTCATGTGGTATGGTCGCCAGTGTACTAATTGAAACTGAGCTGAAGCTACTAAGAGTGAAAGAAAAGCAGGTTGAATGGACAGGTGTTGGCTCTTCTGATTTAGTACAAAGCATTGGTTCCTTGACAATCTTCTTTTGAGCTATAACACATCCCAATTGTTAAAAGATAACCACAGGCTCACACCACATGCGGTCCGGCTCAGGTGCAGACGCTTGAGTCTTTGGTAACATGGAAAGTGCGAGAGGAACTCACATTGCATCCGGTCCGGTCCGGTCCGGCCTCTGCAGTGCTCCATATTCATGTCATTGATTTCAAAATTTCCCAGACGCAAGATTGGCAGCTGAGGCTGCTTGCAACAGGACCGCAAGCGATCCTTAGTCAGTGTGAGTTACCGACCATAGCTAGACCGCTCCGGCGCCCACACCAGGACTGGACCGCATGTAGTGTGAGCCCGGGGTAAGGAGGCGAGATGAAGTTGAAAAGTTTAGCTGCATTCTAACAACAATGTCACGCCATCTGGAGCAAAAATTTCACACCTAATATGTGGTCTCAACAACAGACAAAACAAGATTTTGGTAGAAGTGCAATCCGTTAGCATTGGGATGTAATGAGAAGGCAAATGAGTGCCTTCATTTGTCAGTAATTGCATTTTTTTTTTGTTTGTCCCCAGCATCCCTTGCAGCTCAAACTTAAATTGCTGCAGTCCGAGTGTATTTTTCCCCTGAGAGCTCCTTTGGTTGCTTCTGCTAAGCGTCAGCATCTTGTGAACACGTGTCTGTCTGCAGGCAGGTCTGCACATGATGGAGTCAAAGGACACTCACAATGTATTTATTTTACAACACAGACTACTGCATGAAAAATGACAGGAAAAATCAAATGTGCCGGTTAACAAATACTTTTATTAACTTGAAAGCATGAAACTTTACAATAATAATATTATATAAAAAGCCAGATTTACCTAAAAACATGCATACGGTGAAGTAAACGACGCTTAAACTGAAGTTTACCATCAAACCATAGAAATGCACATTATTCTAAAGTGAATAATAAACCAACCATTATTCTTGAAAAACAAAGTTTCAAATCTTAACTTAAAATCCTTTTTTTTGCAGTGTTACTAAGGAGACGGTTTGGCTCTTAATGTAGTTAGCTTATCTATAATTTATTTGTTCACTGGATTGAGTTCCAGATGTGCCGACAAAGCCACATGCCACAACAAGTTTGTGCTTCAAACATTTGTTTTCTGTGGAATATTTGTTTGTGTGTTTGTGCAGAAATGAACCTCAATCATTCTGGTCTAAATGAGTGGGAGGCGCTTGATTCCATCTCTGCAATGCATGTCCAACCATGACCCTTCCACCACCCTGCCTGACAGTTTGTCACATTTGAAGCACGACTGCATGTTTTAGCAGTTAAACTGACCTTCACTTGGACCAGCCCAAACTCCCCTGAAACATCCTCTGTCAAATTCCTTCATCTCTTAAGTGCAGATGTCTGTTGATGAAGTATCTCCAGTTACATTTAAAGACATTGAAATCATTGGAAAACAGAAAATGTTTGACATTTTTACTGCATGTTTTTCTGGAATGTTTATACACTGTTATTCTAACTTAAAAAGGAGCTTTTCCCAAAGGTTTAAAAAATAGTCTCTGTTTGATGGAAAACTTTTTCTAAAACTTTAAGTCAATCACGCTTTCAATATGTTAAGACATTCCACATTCTGAAAATTAAAGTCCTTTATATATTTTTGTTCCGTCCTTAAGTTGTCCCACTTTGATCATCTTTTGATCGGTTGTAAAAGTGTTCCCAGTGGTCTTTTATTTATTATTATGCTGTTATTAGCTAAATCTTTTTAAAAAACTGTCATTTTCTTACCGCCCCTCCCATCACTCATTACTGAGGAATTTCTATTTACACTCTTTCCTGCTAGCTTACACCCCTCTTCTAACATTACCAGTGCAACAAAAACGGCGAGCATTCTATCGCTACCTGGCTGTACAGTTTTGAGTCAAAATTCAGCTCAAATGAGGAAAATAAAGAAGTACACAGAGCTAGTCGACTTCAAGTGGAAGCATCAGAATGTAGGGGAGCAGGAAGCTTGTGGCCCACCCAGTGGATTTTCTACGTCATGAATATGCCTTTTCTTAAACCTCACAAATACAATTTTAGGAATAAATCAGAAAAATGCTACCGGGACATGGTCAAAACACATACACAAAGAAATAAAATAAAAATAAATCACATTCTATTGATTCTGGTTAAAATATTTTAACATTTTAGTTGTTAATGCTTTATAAAGCACACCAAAATATTGTTATTTATCTGTGTTTAAAAAAAACTTAACTTCCATTTAATTTATACAGATAACAAAAAACAGTGGTGATGTATATCTGTGTTGTGGTATCATAGAACACAATAATGTGCACTTTCATCACATTCCTTATTTTTATGTAGACACACATTTCCATGAAAGACCTCCCTTTCCATTCCCCAAATGCCCTCATCTCCATCTCGCCGTGGCTCCTTCTGCTGCTGCTTAATGAATATTCATCAAACAATGGACGATGATGTCAGCCTTTTTCTGCTCTCTTTTTTCCTCCACGTTCGTTTTCCTGAGTGCTTTCTTGGATCTTCGATGACATTGAAATGTAGAGGCAGAGTGTCAGAAACCAGGAGCCCGAGCAGCTTAGAGGATTTCTCTCAATCACTGGCAGTTCTTTAGCTTCTGCCGTCAGAGCTTCCTGAAAAGGTGGATTTAGAGGCGGCTTTGATGAAGACTTCGGGGAGAATTTGCAAACGCTGGTTTTTGTTTGGATGTTAGATCAGCAGCAGCTCTGTGTGTTGAGCAGGCCATTGTTTGGTTGATTGAGTAGCACAGAAAGGAAGCGTTTGTATTCACTGGGTTATAATTCACAGAGCTCAATGCTTGTACAGAGAATTACAGAAGCTCTTCTGTTTGTTCTGACTCCCAAATGATTGTTTATTGGAACATGTATATGTGCAGTTTGAGAGCTCCATAACTTTATGAAACAGGAAGCTACAAAAGTAAGGAAATGAGTTTTCAATTTGAGAATAAAAAGACACTGTTTCCCTTAAAGAGAGGGTTTTCGTGAAAGGTTCTTCCTCCATCTTTTATTTGACCTTCCCTGTTTAGGTGAAAATAAGATTCTTGATAAACTTGTGATGCAGAAGTGTCAAGCAGCTTCATTCCTACGAGGTTTTCTCATTAAAAAAAAGATGCAGTTGTGTTCTTCAGTGCCAAAAAATGGCCAATTACACCAACTCCCCCAATGAAAAAACAAAAAAAAATCCACAGATACTCTCCTGTAAAAATCAATAAAACTCCAGACTAACTACCCTGCAACATTCAAAATAACTAAAATGTCCCTTAAGTGAGTCACGTGAAGGCACGGGCATTGACTTTAAAGCTGCATTTTCTTTTGTTTATTTCATGAAATTTAATTAATTATTAAATTATTTGAGGGCTAAATCTTAACTTAGAATGGAAAGTTGTGACCTAGAATCCAGGATAAAAAATGTATCATGAAGTATAAGATTATTACTAAGCTTTATTACTAAGCTAAGGTGACAAACTGGATTTGAATCACTAAGGCAGATTTTAGAGGTTAAAAAAATGAAAATGTAATACAGTACGCAACTCGGTATAGAGATTGCTGAGTTCAAACAGCCTTAGGGTTGCAATGCAAACCATTCATTGTATAAGAGAAGTAGACCAAATGAGTGAAATGTCACCATAGAAATTGGTTTACTTCTGGTTCCAACCAAATGAAGTCAATTCAGTCACCATTTTTTGTGATATGGACGTCACCACATTGGAGGCAGACAACATTAGTAAGCTGTGGATAGTAAGCAGTAGCTTGAGTCATCAACAGAAGCCAAATTGCTTCCCTGCTTCTCCCTATCCCTACATTTATCCTTCAATCAATCCTTATCAATAGGCGCCGATCATCTTTGTTAGCGCGTAACTGCCAGGTCTTGGAAAATACATAACATAGGTTTTAAAACGTTAAAGAGTCATGCAAAAACTCATTACTTACATTTAAGCATAAACGTCTGTGCTTCAGCGCACACCCACTTGAAGAAATGCATTTGTCCTTTGCGTGACATTTGTGGCGCGTATCACCTAACTAGCAGACGCAAAGCCACCTCTAAACCTTCAAATGCTCCTACATTTGGAGCAATAAGGAGTAGCCAGAGGGGTAGGGAAAGAATTTGGATTGTTTCTATGACAACCACTCCCACCAATCACTTGAAAGTGGGCTTGGAAGAATCTGTCAATCAGGCATTGTAAACCTTTGATGTGAGACCACATACTTTTATTGAGGTATCTGATTGGTTTGTTTGTCACTTGAATAACTTGCACTACAGAACAAAATAATGAAAAAAAATAGGATAATCAAGAAAGTGTTAAAAAAAAGTAGCTGCAATGGTTATTCTGACAAAAAATAATGACAGAATAATAGCTGTTGTAATAGCCGAATGGGGTGGGAGTCACTCAGTCCAGTTCTCATGTACAATCAATGGTGAAACTCTGTGGAATTCCAGGCTTAGTCAGAGTCAAGAAGAAAGGAGGTGGTTGGCATAATTTTACCCCTGACCACCTTTTTTTTTTTAGGAGGAAGGGATAGATATGAACCTATTACTCCAGAGAGGAGTGCCTCCCACTTACAGTTATTCACTGCAGTCTGGCCTTCAACCTTTCTAAGCCAGCAGAAAAGCCCACGGTCATTTTTATGAACTGCAGCACAGACACACACACATATGCACACACACACACACACTTACTGCAGCAGGATAATTGCACTGGCAGGAACATATTTCTTGTCAAAAATGCAGCTAATTGACATCAGCATGTATGCCAATCTGCAGGACTAGTAAAAGCTCTGACAGGCAAAGTGAATAACAATTATTATCTCCTCACAATAGAGCCTGTCAAAGGTTTTTAGGAGACGCAGCGAAGGAACAATCGGATCTAAAATTTGACAGTAAATGAAAAAGTAAAAGCAACTTTGGCAACAGGGGGAACCTTGAAGGATGCTTCTGATTTAGAAAATGAAGATGGATGATCCATTTTTAATGGACAGTGGTCAAACTGACTATTGTTTGCTAAAAAATCCTGAAACAGCAGGATGCATAATAGGAAAGAAAACAAGCCTTGATGGAGGAAATGTTGCTGAGCAGATTTTTTCCTTAGCTTTTGGAATCTAATGTACTTAAAAAGCCAGAGAGGTAAATGTAATACTGTCACGCGCATGACATGCACTAATCCCAGAAAGAGAATACAGTTCCTCAATGACGATTTCACACATTATGTTTTTAATTTTGATGACTAAATATAATAAGTAATCAATTCATTTATAAATGTTTTTACCTGCAGCAGTCATGGAGTCAAGCACCTTAGTGTTTTCGTAATTCTTCTTTCCTTTCTTCATCTTTGAACTAACAGCGGAAGATATCCTAAAAGAAGTTTTCAAATGATTATGGGAACTACGGCTTGGTGGGCATTTTGTGGTAAAGATTACATCACCTTTTTTGTTACCCCCAGGCGACCAAGAGATAAAATGGTTGGTATTTAAATGACACAAATAGAAAAAGGTGCCATTTAAAAAAATATTTTATGAGTTTTCATATGCAGCTTTGATCAGGGTGGCTAGGCAGACAGGGAGAAAAAACATCATCCCATGATCCAACTGGCTTGATCCAAACAGAAAATTTAATTTTTTAACAAAAATAAAGAGTTAACATTTTGCTCACTTGATGGAGCTTCTCTCAAACTGATTATTCAAATGTTTCTAGTAAGTTTGAATGCTTTACCCTCACTGTTCTAACATAAGAAGCTTTGAGTAAAAAACAGCTGCTGCCAATTCAGATTTGTCCCATTTTCTGTTGGGAGCGGGTCCTCACACAAAGCTGCAAATGAACTCTGAATTGGCCACGCTGTAATGGGATTATGAGCAGGAAGTCCAGTTGCACGGCAGCAGAACCAACGGATTTGAGGCTCCTTGTGTGTCAACCGAGCTCGCCTATCAGACATTACAAACCAAGACATAAGATTGGGAGAAATCCAGGAGAAGTTTCATTAAGTTTCTAAAGTTTCCTGTCCCCCTCCTGTTAATAACTCACCCTCCCTGCAGCCACAGCTCTGCAACTGTTAAATCTTTTCTTTCAAAAGTGGGAACTCAATAGAGTTGGAGTCAAGGGTCACTGTCCCTTGCCTCCTCCACCCCTGCTTCTTAAAAATTATCCCTCTTGGCTGCGGTCTCTACTTCCAGGTGACCTGTCGGAACTCATAATCCAAAATCATTTTGGACAACAGAACAGTCACACAAGGATATATTGATGTGTGTAAAATATTCATGGTGAACTGACCTACTTGCTGATTTATGCTGTATAAGAAGCAAACAAAAATTGCTAAATAAGGTTTTGGACTTAAACAACTTTTTCTAAACCTTCATTTGCTCATAATCCGCTGTGGTCCAAATGCTTGGTCAGATGGACTCTCGGCTTTGCAAGTCCGTTTGATAACAGCTGAGTGTCATGCCTCAGCAACTTCTAATTGAATGCACAAAAAATTCATAACTGGTCCTTCACTGCAGTGGACTAATTCTTCCTCCCTGCAAAATACCCGTATTCATTTGTCATAAAAATAGTCTCAAATATCAAGAACTGGGGTTTTAACCCCTTGCAGTATTAAAAGCCTTAGTCACAACTGCCCTTATGGGTGGATATGGGCTGTCTGCAGGTGGAACATGGAGAAACTTTACACAAGGAACGCATGTGGCTCACACGAAACATCAAGGTGGTAGACTGTTCAGTTAGCCCATAGAAAAATCATGTTTATGCACATGATTTTTCTGAGACATGCTTTAAACAACAACTTATGCAACACGCAAGACTAAGTAAGAGCAAAGTAGGTAAGACGCGGGTTTGTCGTACGGATATTTCATTTTTCAACCCCCTCAAAATCCTGCAGTCTGTGCAAGTGGTCCGTTAGTGCGGTTCAGGTGATAAGTTGGCATGCCTTGCGCACAACCTGACTGCTACAATTTAAGACATTTGATAGAGTGTAGTTTGTATGGGCATCCTACGGGCACTTATGCACACCCTGTACGTGCAGCATTTTCTGGGCCAGTTCGTCGACCTTACTAACGACTGGAGTGTGGTAAGGGCACTGTGCAACAGTGTTCGTTGTGTGACTTCATCATGAAGCTACGTTCATACCAGGCATGTTACACACGTTCAAGAACGGTTTAGCATGGTTTGCTGTTCACACAGGACTCTTGTTACCCCATACTAGTGTATGTCCGCCACACACAGTTAGTCCAAGTCTTGTGAATCTTGCTCCAGGTTTTTTCTTTCACAGCTCTACTCTAATACTATATGACAGACTTGGTGTCAAACTGTAATTATTAATTCCTCCCTTGTGATCAATTTACAAACGAAAAGAAATCATTCATATGTACCAAATCTCAGTCTCTGGTTTAACTTTCAACATGGGTTTAATAGCTATGTGTCTTTTTTACGCAGAGCCTGAAAATGGTCATAGAAACCTGTGTAGCTACAGGTGATAACAAAAGTTTTGAAGAGAAGCCTGAAACGTGCATTTAAGGCTGTTTATGAAGACTTTTCCATGGAAGTGGCTACTTGAACATGCTTAACAAACACCACACGGTGCACTTACCACTCACGCGGTAGTCATATCTTCTGTTTTCATGGCATCTCTTAAGGTGTCCATATGAGCCTCAAAGGAACAGCAAGACACACTTGCTCTCCGGTTAGGATGCAAGCGCTCTTCTCTATGACCCTTTACAGGCTGGACAAAAACCCCATAGCACCCGTATGAGTCAACCCTCCTACAGGTGCATGTAGCTAAGGCTAAAGATATGATGCAAAATATCATATCAATTGTTTTAAACCAATCAAAATATAAACATTTTTGTTTAACTGTTTAATACAACATCTTTAAGATAAAATTGGGGTAATTATTTGCAATTTTGATTTTAATCTACAACATATGCACCCATGGACATTTATCATTTATCAACCCCTGAGTCCCGCGACTCAGGGGTTTCCCTCATTATGGGAGCAAAGAAAAGTTTCTGATATCGATGTCAACACATTTAAACTGCTGAAAGAGTAGCAAAGCCTAGAAGACTTTACATTCAAGCTCTTTTAATGGTTGACTGCTGTCCCTTTTATTATGTAGAGCAAATTAATTCCTTTCCCTTACCAAGCACAAACTCTATTAACAAAAAGACAGAAAGAGAGATAAACAAAGCCTCCCTCACAATGTGCATCTCACAGAAGCACAGATGAACCAGAATGTCCATAAAGACATCAGATTTATTGCTGATTTTCTGCTTGATTTGCGTTTAATGGCAAAGAATGTATAGTATCAGGGAGGCCAATTTTCAGGAGCAAATTACTCGCTTGGGCTGAGTCCTTTATGTGTTTGCTGAGTGCTGAATTTAAAGATCATTAACATTCTGTTCGCCCAGGAGATCCCTGACAGCCAACCTGCTGCCCTCGAGTGAGGAAACTCTTGACATTTCAAAGGCCTTCAAATTCATTAAGCACATTTGTCAAAGCTGCTCCTGCAGTCTGTGGCATCTTTTTTTTCTGAAATGTAAAGACAGTACATGTGTTTCTGAGGAAAAAGGCTTCTTTTAGAATTACACACCTTGTGACCCAGCTCCAAAGTAAATTAAAAACACATATTCATTAATGAATATCTTTTTTTTTGCCAAACTTTATCAGTTTTAACATTTGTAACATTAAGTAATAACATTGTGAGATTGACATGAACAAAGACAGGAAAGGAATCCATCCTCCCCATCCAAAAAAAAGGGAAAAAGACTAGGAGAATGCATTAAGAAGTGATAATAGAATTACAGTCTTCTTATCATTCACTCGCGGCCGATTCTTCAAACATCAAAGGATTTTTTACATATTCATTAAGGAAGTTTCATGTCATGTGATTTTTTTACTACATCTGAACTTTTCAGAAAGCAGAGCAACTCTTTCAACCATTGAGAGACCAAAGGAACCTTGTCGGAATTCCAATGAAATGCAATAGTCTACGAGCAAGTAGAATGGCAAATGCAATGGCATTTTCCTGACTCTTGTGCACTTTGTGTTGGGGTGTCATTATTCCAAAAATATCAATGTAAAGGTTAGGTTTTTTCCACTAATGTCAGATAGAACCTGAAAGATATTCCCCCAATAGTTATCAAAGTTGGGACAGGACATGTAACCCTCAGTAGCCAGGGAATGTCTGCATCTGGAGCCTGCGGTATTGGTACCTGGAAAAGTCTTTGCCAGCCTCTTTGTTGTGCAGTGGAGGCAGTGAAGTATTCCAAAATGAATCAAACCGTGGTGGACCCAAAGAAAGGATTTGTGTATATGAGTCAGGTGGGATTTCCACATATTTTCCGACATTACAGCTTCAATATCTTTTTCCCATTCCATTTTTTGTTTTTACCCATTACATAGGTTTTATGTTTTGTATTACTTTATAGATCTCAGACATTCTTTTTTTACCTAAAGGGTTTAGTACTAAAAGAGTGTCTACTTGATTTTTAGAGGGAAGACGGGGAAATAAAGTGTCAGGGAGTGGAGGTGAAGGACCTGAATGTAGGAGACCAGTAGAGATGTTCTGCTCAAGCACTCAGCTTGACTTTGTATCAATCTTTCAAAGAGGAAGTGTCAAGGTGTCGGCATCCACACTGGACCAGTGCGTTCACACAGGTAGCGGCAGGGAGAGAATTCTTATTCTTTATAGTTTTTACTGCTTACCAGCACTTGTCTGCCACCTACATTTGGTAGAGGCTCAGAGTGAAAAGTCTAAGCAGTGCAAATCCCACCAATCTTGCTTCAGGCTTTTTGTTTTCACAGCCCTGTTCCATTAATTGTCCGTCTGGGTGTTATATTAACCTAGCGGGGCACAATTGTGATCAAGTTGGCATGACAACTGTTGGCATCACAACCGTTGGCACCTCTGTGTTTTGAAAAGGGCGCTACCCACACGCCACTCCCACATCCAAATCCCTGATTGGTTACAGGGTCACCTTGCTGCAATTCAGAGTGAAAATGTTCAACCAGGTCTGACTTTCAGGGTGCAATCAATGTAGCCCAATTTGTATGTAGATCCCACGACCTGACTTTAAAACTTGCATAGCAACGTACAATCACAAGTGTTTTAGACCTGGACGCCAGAAATTCTGCTCTATGCGTATGATCACGTGGCTTTCTAAATTAAGCTTCGTATCATCGCTCGGGTATTGTCGACCATTTGTGCCGGTTTTTAATTCAGAGCAGGTTATCAATTTGTTTGTTCTTACTGTTGAGAGAGTAGTGAGGAATCGATTGCTGTTATATTTTTGTCTTCACTATAAGCTTGGGGCAGCAGAACACGAACTGAGAAAGAGGAAGAGAGACAGAAAGGGAGACAGGTGCAACAGCAAGAAACAAAGTCCATACAAAGATATAGTGAATAAAAATGAAAAGAGGCAAAATCTTGAAACATTTCACTTAAGAGAATTTAGAGTCTGCAAAAAAGATAATTTCCTCTTGAACTGGCTCCACAAACGACCTGCACCTGAGAACAGAGAGAACCTAAAAACCAAAGCAGATCATTAAACTGGATCAGCTCACACATGGTTAGTTTAAATACCAACTTTTATTGTGATTAATTATGGCCCACAGCAGCAGTCCCTGACTGCAAGGACCATATTGTTTTAGCAGTTGTAAACATTTCTGCGCCTTTGAGTCAAAGTTTGACCACCGCAACATACACAAAAAGTCACGAAATTTCCACGCACATTGGAAAAATGTTAAATAAATTTTTCGGCATAGTGAACCCCCACCCCACCCCCGACGATGACATCACGGTGAGCAAAACCGTAAAAAAGATGAAAGGGCCGAAAATTGCTTGTGGGACCACAAAAAAATTCGAAATAAGCAAACGACACCAAAATACACATGTCGGGGATATTCAGCAGAGCTTTTGAAATTATTAAGGGATGGCCACACAATCCACGCCTTGGTGGCCATTTTGTAGCAATGTATAAGATTTGAGGATGTTCACCCTTTTCCACAATATGGGAAAACGACTTTTTGGTTCGTCACATTATTACAGAACATAACACAAATGCCGCCAGCCGAAGTTTACAACCACCACAGAAGATTCATTGACATGAAGGCCAGGGTCTCCAAAATGCTGTTTGGCCTGTAAGCAGAAACCACAGTTTCCCCTGGATTTGAACCTGCACGCGTCATACTCTAAGGCTGCAGCACTAACCAATGTCCCACCATACATCTTTTTTGAATTGAGTGAAAAACACAAAACAAAATACACTGTATTTCAATGTATGATTGAAAATATGAGTCAATTTATCATGTATTTGTTCATCTGTAAGTTCAGTTCACCTCCTTGATTTTAAATGTATAAAGTATTTTCTTTCATTCGAATAATCAACAAAGTTATCATAAATCGCCAGGAATAGTGGCGTAAAGAACACATTTTTACGTACATTTTAAAGTAGCGTGTCATTTGCACAGTCCAGTGTTCTCCCAAGATGGGCGTAAAAAGCAACATTTCATCGCGTTCAAAACCACGCTTCCAAAATCGCTTTATGATTAAGTCATTTATTAGTGTCAAAAACGTTATGTTTTAATAATAAAACAAAGGCAGAGGGCTTGTTGTAGTTGACTGTTATAGGTTAGCCGCTATTACAGCTGTACTTTGTGTTTTTCTTGTTTTTACAAACCTTCACACACATGCCGCCAGCCGGAGTCTACAACCACCACAGAAGATTCATTAACATGAAGGCCGGGTTCTCCAAACTGCTGTTTGGCCCATAAGCCGAAACCACAGTCAGAAACCTCTCTCCCACCACAAGGGACAGAACTCTCTTGTCCATCCGGGGTGAACTCCAACACTTGGCGACTGAGCTAGAGCTCACGAGTAACCCCACACTGACCCACCGCCTCTCACCATGCGCAACTCCAGAATGGCAGAGAGTCCAATCCCTCTTTGGGGACTGAGTTTCAGAGCTCAGGCTGTGCGTGGAGGTGAGCCTAACTATATCTAGCCAGTACTTCTCAACCTCTCACATATGCTCAGGCACCTTCCCTTCCAGAGAGGAGACGTAACATGTCCCAAAAGCCAAGTTCCATGGTTGGAGTTTGGGCTGCTGAGGTACCCGCCATAGACTGCCACCCAAAACACATTGCGCTGGCCCCCTTTGAGCTGTCCTCCAGGTGGTAGGCCCACTGGAGTGATCCCACTGTTTTTTTGGGCTGGACCCAATTGGTGGTTATGACAAGAACCCTGGTCACATGGCCTGTAAGCCCCAACTGCAGGCTTGACTCAAGAGTGGGGCCCTGGTGGAGCCAAGACGGAACAGAATCTTGAAATGTGTTTCTCATTAAGGGGTTCTGAACCGCTCTTTGTTTGTCTCGTCACCCAGATGAGTTCTCAATGCCCTTCACTGTGTTACGGTGGCGGTTCATGCACCAAAAGTTCCAGAATAAAAAAACCCTTCAGAATTCATAAATGATAGGTTTCATTTCCTCTTCAACTTTAGCAGCTGCTATAACCTTGGTTGAATAACAAAAACAACCCTCTGCATTTATCCGGGCTTGGGACCGGCACATGAAAACACTGGATTGTGAACTCATGTGGTTGCATTATTGTATTGTTTTTTTATTTCATCTTTTACAAAAGAAAAAAGTGTCTGGTTTTTTTTAAGGTTTTTGGGGTCTTTTTTTTTTTCCTTCAATTGAATGGACCATTCATTTTCTTTGGTGTGGGAAACCAGAATGGTTTAGGGCTTAGGCAAACAGGAAACTGGAGTGCCCAGAGAAAACCCACAGGTGGTTCCTCATGTGTTTTAGGTTATGTGAGGTGTGAAGAACCTCCTCATTCTAGTAAAGATCCTTGTAATTCTACTAATGTGCTTTGGTCTTTTGGAATGGATAACTGTTCAACACACATTGAGGCTACTTCTCCCTCTTCCAGGTTCAGTGGGAGTTCTTCTGAGTGTTCTTCTTTCTGAAGCTGGATTACTATTGTAATTGTTGTTTTTTTCCTGATGGTTGAAGTAGCCTGATTTTGAATCCCCTTTTGGTCAGGTGCAGCCTCTGGTCCATAAAGAGATTCTTCCTGACAAGGAAGGACGTCTTTGGCTTTTTGAGGAAGAGTTTCTTCACAGCTTTTGGCAGTTGGGCTGAAATGGCTTGGTTGAGTTGGGTCTGGGCCATCTTTCACACTTGCAGGATGCTCTTGATGTCTGACGTTGAACCACTTGACATTTCATGCTGGAGTTCTTCCTTGAGCCCTTCACTCATGTCCACAGGTACACCATCAGCTGCTAGAGACTGTATTTCCATTCCTGGAAGCTGAGCTCGACTCATTGTGTCTTCTGCTGTGGCTGCATAAGAAGACTTAGTGCAAACTGAAAAGTGCCTCATGGTGATAAAATCATGAGCAAGTGCTTGACTGGGTGTGATTCTCAGTTTCGGGTCGAAAGCCAGCATGTTCTTAAGCAGATTCAAAAATGCTTGGTGGTCGTCATTGTCAAATTGGTTGAATATTTTCATTTTACGCATTTTATGCAAGATTTACAGTTTTTGCACGAAATTTCTCAATTTTTTTGTGCACTTTTAAAACGAATGCAATATTGGCTTTAAAACATTCAGCACATTCAGGACTTTCGTACTTGTTCTAAACTTTGTACTTTGGGGTTGTTTATAGCAACGTGCAGCTCTTTCATCCAAAGCAAACCAATATTTGCTTTACAATATTTTAGGCCTGAAATGTCACTATGTGACACAACTAAGTTTAGTTTTATTGATACGCATGACTTAACACACAAAATGACTTGAATTTCATGACACACTAGTCTTTTTTATTCCATGCTGATGCAATTTTGCGGTCTGGCCAACAGATGCTGGGGGCAGTGCTGGCAGCGCAGACTCTTCCTGGAACAGGCTGTACTCACTTTGTGACATTAGCTTGTTGTTGGGAGGGGCCATTGCTCAGAGCGCTGGTTTTTAGAGGAATACTCAGAAATGTTTGAATGGATCAGGATACCACTGTGGGCTTGTTTAAAGTAAGGAATTGTGTTTTATATTACCCTTAAAAGCTCAAAAAGTTGATTTTCATTGTGTTAGAACAGGGGCCGGCAACCTGCAGCTCCAGAGCCGCATGCTCTGTGCTGCGGGTCTTGGGAAAATACATTATGAGTGTTAGATTGAAGTGTATTTTATAAGTCTCAAAAACATGTATCATGTCTTCTAATAAGGTCAAAGTTTTTAACTTCTTTCTTGAGGCCTTGTGCAATTTTGGTGATCAGCATTTGCCTTCTTCAAAGACATTTGACATGTCAGCAGTCAGCCAGCATGATGTTATCAATTTGTCCAAATTTTAAAAAATGGACTTGATTATGAAAATAGGTTTATTTGAAACACATAAAGAAATGTTGTCTGTGATGGAAATCATGCATTTTGACCTTCTACTTAATTCTAATGTTTTGACATCTACTCAGATTGATCTTTGTCAAAGCAGCCATTTTAAAAATGTTTATCCTCCCTGCCAGTGAGGTTGCTAATGTTGACCATGTTTTAAAATCTTGTGAGGTTTGTTCTAACAAAGAATCAAAATTTCGTGTTCATAGCTCAACTATTGTGCAGGCAATATTTACTCCTAAATATTTTAACATGACCTTTTATACTTTAAAAGGAAAGATGGAAAACTCACTGTTGGTATTGTTTATATAAACAACAGACTTGTAGTGTAATTCAATTTATTTCCTGGTATTTGTCCAAACCAAATCCAATTCCTCAAGCAATCTAGGGACCAATCTGAAAAAATTAGACTTATACAGCACCAAATCATTTGCATATAGTGATTCTTAAAGTGTAATACTACCTCTGGAGATTCCAGCAATCTGGCAGTCCCCTTTGAGATCTACGGTTGAGGGTTCGATAACTAAATTGAACAGATAAGGAAAAAAACCACAGCCGTGTCTACAACCTCTTCCTAGTTCAAAAAAGTCTGATATTGAGAATTTTTTATGCACATACAAGTGATACAAAATTTTAGATTGTTGAAAAAAGGGACCAAATTTGAATTTCTGACCACCACCACCACCCCCCTCACCCCTACCCTAACCCGGGTCTGCGTCCTTCTTCCACCCCCACTCCCCCCTTCCTCTCTTCCTTACCCAAACCAGGGTTTGTATCATCCCACCCCCCACCCCACCACACTCCCCCCACCTGCAATCTTCGTTACATCACTTGACATCTGCCAATGCTTTATTTTATTTTGTTTATCCGGCCTCTGTTTGGTGCAGTGCGATTCACATGTTGTCCTTCTATCCCACTACCCTGCGGGAGAGTGGGAGAGATTTATAATTCCAGGTGGATCATCTGTGCTCCTGTCTTTGGCTGTGACCTCGCTTTTGACTCTTCCCGCTCCTGTCTTTGGTCGTAACCTTGTCTCTGGCTCTTCCAGCATCCCCAGCTGTTCCACAATTCCAGCTGGATGAAGCCCATCTGCTACACTACTCAAACATGCTGTTGTTTATTTAAATATCTAGCTGTTATCTTAACTTGTAGCTGTTTATCTAGACATGTTTGTTTATTAGACATATATCTGTTATTCAACCATGTAGTTACAGAATTAATTAAGCTCACTTTTCTTTAATAGTTCTAGCACATCACCTGTCCGTCCAGGCTTGAGGATCTCTCCTTCATGTGGGCAACCCTGAGATTTCTTAGTTCCCCCCCCCCACAAAAAAGATATGGTTTGTTATGGGTTTTTCCTTACCTAGAAGGAGGGTGTAAGGACAGAGATGTTTGTTCAGCTTAGCCGGTTTAACAACCAGCTATTGTTTACTTTTACATGTTTGATTTTTTTGTTTCTTGCAATATACTGATATCAGTCCAATGAGACGGCTATGGCTGTGATATTGGGCTACAGAAATAAATAAAATTGAAAATTGAAATAGGTATTGCCATTCGACAAGGTCAAAGGTCTCTTCTACATTAAATAAATATCTCAATAAACATCTTTATTGTAATTTGAGGTACGACTCAATTCAGAGAGGAGCTTTAGATGACTTACAAACAATTTTGTCGTGGCAAATTTATTAGTGTAGTTGCAGAAAATGCCCTATATATATGCAAATGTCACCACATTCAGTTATAAGTTAAGAAGGCATTACAACTGAAATTCTTGAGACTGGATTTGGATGATGTTTTAAGGAATCTGACTTAATGACAATCCCTATAAAGTGTGTTTCATATGTTTTATGCATGGACAATTGTTAAAACGTAAAAAAATTGTAATAATTACATCTTTTATTTTGTTTTCTGAGGGGTTATTTTACCTAGTAGAAACATACATTTTTTAGGGTACATTTTACTAAACTTTTTCAGCTTTGTTGTCACTACTAGAAGCAAAAGGTTGGTAAAGTTCAGACTTACCTAATATAATTATTTTTTCCTGCTGCCTAAAATAATTGATTAATTTCTAAACAATGAAAATATATAATGATCCTAACCCCAACGAGTAAATGTTTTCAGTGACGGTCAGAAAATATCTTCAAACCATCTTCAGTGCATGGTTCTTAAGGAAAATTTATGTAAAAAACATTTCTCTCCAGCAATCTCTCCTGGCAGTCTGAATATACCCGAGTACCTCAATACCTGGAATATATATCACTGCCAACAGCAGTAAAGACAATAAAAAAAATCTAAGTACCATTAAAACCAAATTGTGAGACTCCAGGCTGTACTTTCGTAAGTCTTCTTCAGTTTCCTGCAGCTTATTGGCTTTCATTATAGGGAGGTTTTACTCTTCGTTATCTGGAAAACTCTGTAAAGGTTTAGACAGCTGGTACAACATAGAGCCATTAAATACAGATGCAGGGCTGGAAGGGTATGCAGTAATGATCATGATGCACATGTGTTTGTAAAGTGACATGACATTCGAAGAAAAATTAAAACCATAAGCAGAGAATGCTGGGAAGCCATGGAGAGGGGATCTCCTCATTTCATCCCATACATTTGGCCATCCTCCTGTGGGCTCACGCCCTAGAGGAGGACTGAAGGTTGAGCACTGGTTAAAGGCACGGCCATGGTGCCCCAGTCCTACAGCTGAAACTGGCTTTTAAGACATGAAAGATTATTTGTTAACAAAAAGAAGCCTGAACTTGGGCTTGAACTTAAAGTGTATAGTTGGGCTCCACCCCCTTTTTTTAGTTCTAAAAATAATCTTCTCAGGAGGATTTGAAATTTTCAAAATATGTTTGAGTAACAGAATGGGAGGGGATGAGCCTGTGTGCACCCCACCCCCACCCCCACCCCACCCCCACCCCCAGCTTGGATCCAGGACATCAACAAGCTTTCCTCCCTCTTCAGGTGGAAAGATCGGGTCCTGACCATCATTTGCTCTAATGTGAGTTAAAATTTCACCCTTCCAAATGATTCATAACAGACATCTTCAGATTGAAAGGAGGCCTCCTGGCAGAACAAGACTGGGGAGATCATGTCTATAGCTTTCAATTTGGAAAAGCTGAAAGAATTGGCGAGCTGTATCTGAGCTATCCAGCCATACAGTTTTGAGCCAGATGGCAGCTAGACGAGGAAAACAAAGACGTACGTGCACAGTCGACGACAAGTGAATGCATCAGAATGAAGCGTAGCAAAGAGCTCACCCATTGTATTGTATTCTGTCACAAATACGATCTTTTCAAACTGCATTTTTTTCATCTGCTCTTGATTCACAACAATTAGAACAAAGAAATACTCAGAAATTCAGTTTAATCCTATTTTTTTATTTAGATGTCATCCATCATCAGAAAAATACCACAAGAGCACAGTGAAAACACCAAAAATACTATTTTCATAGGAGTGGGTCTTCAGATGAATGCACTAAATAATTACAGTATGTGTGAAATAGCACTTTTTGTGGCTAAAAAGAAAACGTGTTAATCCTGCAAATATTGACCACCAAACACAACAAAAACATTATTGGAATAACGGAAAAATGACAACAATAAACATTTTAAAGAATCTTCATAAAACAAACTGATTGTGATCACTGCGTGTGAGGAATTCATTTATATACGTTTTTTACTTTTAAACAAAATTACTGTGGTTGTGGTTCACCTTTCAGCTTATCCCTTCAAGGGTCACCATGAGTGAATCATCTTTTCACTCATTTTGATTTTCTGACACAACCCTGTATTTTATCCGGGCTGAGGGCTGGCCCAGGGAGACCCAGACCTATAGGCGCACGTGTGTCTACATAGCAGCATGAGGGGTCAAGGACCCACACTGCATGAAGCCCATTGCGCACCCTGGGAAAAGTTTTACCTTTTAAACTAAATTGCTGCAGTACGTTTTCTTATTTATGACCTTCCAGAACTTTTTTTTTTTTTTACTTTTAACAATACTTTTTTTTTTGACTGAAGGGGACACCCTCACCATAATGTTGGTTTGTCCTTGTTATCATTCTCACGTTCACACCCGCAGCTCAGGTGAGCCCGGGAACTGAAGCATGAGAGGAAGAACAGGGGAGAGCACAATAACCCCTCCACTACCTGACTGAAGCTCGTCAGTGGCGGCAGGCTATGAATCCAGATGCACAGCGGGGGGAGAAGAAAACACTCACTGTGACGCGCCCAGCAAACAGAGTCCTGTCGCCTGACCCGGGACAACCACACTCCATCCCGCAGAGCTTGGAGCCCGCGGCTCGCTGCAGGAACCCCTCAAAGGTACCGTGCGCAAACTCAGCCAACATGTGCGCCGTTTCCTGCGCGCGCTTTTGGGAGACAACAGCCAGATGAGTGAAGAGGGGGAGTTTGGGAGAGGTCAACTTAGCGGTAAATTCGTGTTTGTTTCTGGAGTGGGGAAAGTGGATGAAAGCACGCGCGTGGGACAACGCATGCATATTTAATAGCTGAGTGGGCAGCGGTAATTCTGAGCGCCGGATCAGCAAGTGGGCGCGCAGAGCGCACTCGATCAGCTGAGCTAGTCCCGCGCTGCAGCAGGCCTGGAAGAAACCCGAACTGGTGGGACATAGAAAAAGTGGATGACTACGGAAAATGTAGAAAAGTGTCGTTTTATATCCGTCTTTTTCATTGGCTAAATCTAGACGGGATATAATTGTTGGTTATTGGTTGTGCGCCTGTTAGGGCTGGAGGCGTGAGTGGATGAGGCAGAAAGGCGCTCATACACAAAGCCAGCACGTTTCCGTCCGCCTGCAGCTGCTCAGCATCACCGGCAGCGGATCGGGGAGGGTTTCAAGCACATTTGGAGCACCGACGACTATGTGAGCGCCGCAGGACTCGAGCAGTCGACGGGGATGATGCTGACGCTGGCCGTCTGCTGCTCCAGAGGAGGGACGACGTTGTTGAATGAGCGGCTGAGGCGCTGTCCGGGGTGCTGAAAAGCCGCCGGTTTATTTATTTTTTTCCCAAGGCGCTGTCCCGGGTACTGAAAAGCCACCGGGTTGTTTTCTTTTTATTCATTTCTTTTTTTTTTTTTTTGCGTATTTTTCTAAGTCGAGACGATCACGCATCTGAACCTAACCTAAACCCAGTTCTGCAGTTCGCACAGCTCCCACGGCCTGAGTAAATGGGACCGCACATCGTCCGAGCGTTAGAACCATGGAGAGATTTCTGCTGCTCGTCCTCGGCTGCCTCGGCGTTTCTCGCGTCACGGCGGGTAAGTTTTTCCTTTATGAGCCACGCTTATGATCCGACTGAGAACGGATTCCCCCGCAGCTTAACGCAGCGTGCACGGGTTGCATCGGCACGTGTAAAAAAACAGCTTCACATTTGAGCTTCCCGAATTTTTCTTTTTCCTTTTTTTTTTTTTTTTTTTTTTTTTTTTTGGGAAAAATGCCGCTATATAAGAACGACTGGGCTGAGACTTCCAGACAATGATGGGGGGTGGGGGTGATTCGAGATAACCACACAAGTGGATTACTGTGAGGCTGAACTGACCTGTGGCACACTACTATCCTTTGTACATGTGTGCATGTGTGTTTGATGTAAGCCAAACTGACCTTTTTGTCTCCTTTCAGTCAGGTGTTTGATAAGCTGCGTCCCACAGATCATTGTTGAGTAGTATGGAGTGTGTGTGTGCTGATACTTAGTCATTTTTATTCAAAGCGTGGCTCTAATGAACTGCCTCTGGACACAGGAAACACACAATTAGCCTGCAGAGGAGTGACAGCAGCCCCTGTCTCATGCCAGATCCATGGAAACGCCACTGACGCGTGCTGCTCCTGCCTGAGTGCTGCTTTCCCCGGCATGTACTGTATACCATCACATCCATAAAACATGCCTTTTCAGAGCTACACACATGGATGAAGCACATGCACCTCTGAGTCCCACTCCACAGCATTTTCCACTCATGATGGATCACCAAGCTTCTGCTCCCACACACGCAGGACGCTTATTGACACAAATAATTTAATTGCACCTTCTCTGTGTCTGGTCTTGCTTTCCCCAAAAAGGAAAATGATCTCTTTAAAAGACTGTGAAGCAGAGTCATTTTAATTGCACAAGCTCCATTATAATAGCAGCTGGTAATATAAGCGCCTCTTGTGATTCTGTCAGTCTCCCTTATATGCTATACACATAGTTTTGATTATCCATGACATTATCATCATGTAATGATACTACTTTGATTAAAAAGCCTATTAGGCGTCTGGTATAATTATAAGAGTCCAAACTGAAATGTTTGAGTTTCAATTCAAAGCCTTCATCACCTTCATATAAATCATTGCAGTGGAGGTTGTTATTATGTAGATCCCGCTCCATCCGTTATCCTGTAATCATCACTGTTTGATTATTTGTCTGCCTGTTTTTTGAGCGGGGGCTCTCCGGAGACTCAGCGCTATGGAATGATAAATGTGCCACAACAAAGAGTAAAGCAGGAAAATGATAAGACATAACGAAATGATGAAGCAGTTGAACCCACCTGACTCGGCGCAAAAAAACAAACAAACAAAAAAAAAACAAATAGATACAGTATATAGCTAGAATAGGAAACAACTAAAAATAAAAGACACTAATTATTAAAAAAGGAAAAAAAACGTAATCACAAGGTCAGCTTAAGGTAAAAAAAACAGCATTTGAAAACAACAGTTTCAAAGAAAATCATCAAAATACATTTACAAAGAGCAAAAATTCCATCCAATTGTCCAATCATAAGCCAATTATAAAAGCCAAGCCTTTTTTAACGTTTGCTCAGGTTTTGCACACCGTGCATGTTTATTCTAAATGTTTTCATCATTCTCTTGCACGGCTGTATGTACTGTTTGCTCATTGAGTAGTATGTTAGTATGTTACAAACACTGACATGGTGAAAATAAACAATTAAAAGGAAAACTCATTAGTAAAGCAAATATTTGTACATTTCTGAAGAACACCGTTCATTAAAAAACCCACATGCGGATGGATGAACGC
The DNA here is from genome assembly GCA_014656515.1 of Oryzias celebensis. Lineage (NCBI taxonomy): Eukaryota > Metazoa > Chordata > Actinopteri > Beloniformes > Adrianichthyidae > Oryzias > Oryzias celebensis. The sequence goes on from BNCR01000005.1 coordinate 36,329,639, forward strand.
ATTTCATTCTCTTATCAATGTCAAAACTAGATTTAAATAAAGTTTTTCAACATTGAAGAACCAGAATTCAAACGACAGTGTTTAAAGGTACTGAAATGTTTTTGAATCTGAAGAAACCTCACCTTATTACAACCTACTACAAATATTTCTTATTGATTATTGTTATATGTGAACAGAAAAATGATTAATAGAAAAAAAGAATAAAGTTGTTCTGACAGAACTCTGAAAACACAAATGTATGTTTAGACTGTGAAACAAAGAACAAAGCCTTTTAAAGTAAAAGATTAGGCACTGTCATGTAATAATCTATCTATAAAGTTTCAAAAGCACCACCTAATGACATTGTCCATGCAGACATAGCTAAGGTCCATCTAAGGTCAAATGTCAGGCTGGATGACAGATAAGAACCCGAATACTCGATTTTTTTGCTTTTCCGCTTTATTTCCTGTTGGTGTAAAATCGGTCCAAATCGATGAGGCGGAGCGGCAGCATGCATGTACACAATGGTGACATCTTTACCGCCTTTGTGTTTATGGGGACTCATAAACGACGGCTGATACCGGGGAGGGGAAGATAATGTTTCAATTCAGAGTGTTTAACAGCTCTGTAAGAAGTTCATCTTAATGAGGCCATAAATCCTGCAGGGCAATTTTCCCGGCTCCTTAACTGTTGTGAGTTTGAAGATCGTGAAGCGAAAAGAAAAAGGATGAAGCGATTGACGATTTGAGCACTGATGCAAAGAGAGGGAAATTCTCCAGGTTTTCTGTCTTTTTTTAATTACAGGCAAAAGAAAGTGAAGTTTGAGGGTATTTAGCCTTTTTTTGCAGAAACCTGTCAGGTGATGCATCCTTTGTGAGTGAAGTTAAAATGATCTGTCAGTTGTTAAGCACCTATTGTCTGCAGGAGGCAATGAAAGATTTAAGCTTGCTAAAAAGTTCCACACACCCTGCATGAGCAAAAGTCCAATAAGGGAGAGAGAAAAATCAAAAAAAGGAAAGGAAAACAAATGCGGGCCTCTTTTGTGCCGTTTCTTTAAGCACAAATTACACAAAGCGTTGAAGGGGTTTTCTGCCTTGTTTACTTGAAGAAGAAAACTACCTCAGGGGTTCAGAGTCACCGTTTCCAGACAGCCTCCAAGTCACACTGTTGAATATAGATGAGCGACTGCTGCTGAGCAGACATGCAGCCCATCACCAGAGGTGCTGGATGTGCAGGTTGCATATTCATGTTGCAGAAAAAAGTTTTTTGTGTGTGTTTTTTTTTTAAAGAAGCTTTTTTCAAAGACGCTCTGGTTGAGTACATGCATGAGCCCTTTAGACCTGCTGGCTAACTGGGCAGACTCTTTACTGAGAAAGGGAATCATCACTGCTTCCTGAGGATAGGTGTTTTAAAAGAGAGGAAATGAGGCGTTTACATGACACAAATGAGAATTTTGTAACCAAAATGTAACATTTTCAGGGTACAAATTAGCCTTTTTTTAGCCAAAATTTTGTATTTTTTGGCTACAAATCGATATTTTGCAACCACAGCTTAATAGTAGGAATAGATTATTTTAAAATACTTATTTGTGTGCACAAAATGCTTATTTCTGCTCAAATAATGCTTATAAATTGCTAATTTGTGGCCAAGAAAGGCTCAACTTTGTGCATAATATAGAATGTCATGGCCACAAATGATTAATTTGAGGGAACACTCTTCTTTAATGAATGCCCTGTCCAGGGCTATGTAGTTTATTCTTTTAGTTATATATTTACTTTTCCATGATTTCAGTTTTTACGACTTTCATTGTCTTGTTCAAATCTTCCTGACAGACTGGGACTGGTAAACTGGTAGTAGGTTTCTCTATAGTCAGCGTCGCAGACCTTTGCTGTGTTTTCTGCCCTACACCAAAACCTGCATTTGGTATGAGAACAGCCAAGTACTCTCCTTTTCCATTTTTCCATTTCGTAATCTTCTCGCCTGTCAGAAAGAGGAGTGATAAGAAGCCATTTCACACGAGAACAGCTGGGTGTCAGTATGGGCGCCTCTGCTTTTCCTGCAGCACCGTGTAAACTCCTCCTTGGTTTAATAAAGCCTCTTTGAGTCGTTTGAGAGCTCACCAGTGCTTAGCAAGCAGCAGATGAAGAGAGCGATGGCCTTGCGTTTCAAAGCAAAAGCTCGGATGTGCAAAAGGATTCTGATTTGGGGTAAAAACAGGGATTAGGACCAAACAGAACACAAAAGAAATCTAATCTCTCTTTCACACTTCCTTTTATCGGTTCTGCTGCTTTTGTTTTTTGGTGAAAGTGGGAGTAAAACACAGATTAGAGGACAGATTGCTGGCATGGTGTGGACATGGGGTCCGTGGGAAAGAGGCGGCGATGCTGACGTGGCGGCGATAGCTCTGTGACGCAGTGCTTCTTCAGCTGTCCAGTCTGAGTAAGAGCAGGTGGAGGAGTCTCTGAGCTGCCATGAACGGGGAGTGCAATGGCATTATCATGCACTCACTCCCCTTTCTGTTATTAAAAATATCCATCATCTCATCAGTCATTTACATTACAAAAGATCCCACATTTAGACAGATTTCTCATGAGGTACAGCTGATGCCAGAAATCCTCACCTTCAGAGAAAAACTGTCCATATTCACTATGTGATGAACTTGATTTGATGATAAAAAGTTAATTATAACGTTTTCACGTGTTGCTCAGCTTTCGCACTACATTTATGCTAAGATGTCAAAAGCGGATGTGATCAAATGGGATGTTTTTGCTGGTCTTAGATCTTTATTTTTTATTCCATTTGACTACAGACAGACTTTGACCATCATGTGACCTCTTTTTACACTTCATGGTGATCAGCTAAATTTGAGCAGAAACTATAACTGTGAGATCCAGGCGTTTATCTGGCTTTCCAAAATAAGTTAGCTTATAGGTTAATTTTAGTTTGTTTGTTTTCTCTTTTCTGCCATTCATCCTCAAACATCAGATGGTTTTGTTATGTGGAATCTGTTACTCTACACAGCCAGTGTGTTCATCCTTTGTAGCCCCACCCATTTTATTGCAACTTTTTTTTGGTTAAAGTTCTGCTTCTCTGTGAATCCCACTTAAAACAGGGAAACAAAGCCTGTTTTTAGAAGACGAACTCAGTTAAAAGTGAAAAGACTAAATCCTCCCAAAAACAATGTATATCAGTGTCTTAGAATCTGAGTTCTGTCCAACACAAGAATCTAAACATTTTGCCTTTTCAGAACAGGTGTTTCTGAGCGCTTAAATGTGTGGTGAAGAAAACTCTTTGGGATTATTTTAGCTACTTTTGGACTTAGAAAACAAACACAAAAGGTATTTAATAAAAAAAATGAAGAATTTCACTTGCAGGATGGGATTCAAATTTTTGCAATGTAAGAATTCAAAGTTTCTTTAAATCAAAGTTCAGATTTTATTTCAGTTCAGTGACTGTAGATTTAATATTTCAGAACTATTGAGCATTTTGACCAATATAATCCATATTTATATAAAACCATCTTAAAATTAAACAAAGTGAATTTCATGATTGTCTACTACAGAAATAATACGTAATTCCCTGGCTTGTCTGGTTTGATTGACAGACAATCATTTGACAAACAGTCATTCTGCTGAAAAAGCTCATTATGAAATAATAGGTCGTTCCAAAAAACAGCAAAGTGAAATTTAAAAAAGCTACTTTGAAAATAGTGATTTTAACACCTGAGTTTCAGAAAATTTTAATTAAACCTGAGTTTCAGAAAATTTTAATGAAACTATATATATATATATATATATATTTTATATATATATAGTTTAAATTAAATTATATTAATATTAAATAAAATGTTCAGGTTTTTTCCCAATTAAATATATTTTAAAATATTTATGAGATATTTATTGGTTGAATGTCTGACTGCACAAGATCATATTTATTTAACAATGAACAGTTTGGGGCTCCATACCTCTGTCCTTTAGTTGACCAAATGTAAATTGGAGTTTTTAAAGATGAGCAGCTCCTTTCACAAACATGGAGCATCAACAGTTTTCAAAGGTGAATTCAGGTTAAAAGTTTTACCCACAGCTTCACTGAAAACTGTTTCAGGTTCCTCTTTCTGCTTGATCAAGATAATGAGATAAATCCTATAGAAACTGAACTCCATTGGAAATGCTGATTCATGGGAAATTGATCATTCCGATCACCATTAGGAGAATTGTTACCATATGCAGGATAATAGAACAAAACAAAACCCTTTTGATTAGGAAAGATTCATTTTTTCTATGTTTCGGTTCTAAACCTTAATACTTTGGTTCCGGTTTTGTTTTAGTTCTATATGTGATTTGTGTTTTTTTTGTGAAAAAAAAATCTTAATAAACAAGTAACAATTAAGAAAAGCCTTTCAGTTGCTTATACATCTGTTTGACACTTTGATCATAAACATATGTATGCAGTACGGATTCACATTCTCCACGACTTTATTCATTTGTGTAAGAAAAACAGATTTTAACCCGATATTTGTACCATCTCTACTACTCGCGTACAGTTAACGCATTCTCAACACGGCTGCATCCGCAAGAAAAAAGTCTCTTTGATAAATATGAAAGAATCTCAGATTAGACCGCGAGTCCTCCTCTGACAGTTCTCCTCAGCAGCTCAGCAGAGCATCAAAGCACATGTTTTCATGGCTCTGGTTGCTGGTGTGATGTGTGGCGCCCCAGATGGTGTACTTTGCATTCGAGCAGCGTGTTGCACAGGTGGCCCCCAGGCGTTTGGACTCACAGTCACAATGACGCACACACCTCTGCTTAGAAAGTCGTGTCCGGGACAAGAAAACAAAAGGGGACTTTCTTCTTCTGCTTAAGTCTGGAGAAAAAATGAAATATTGACTTTAAAAAGAAGACAAAGGAGCATAAATGCAGTGGAATACAAGGAAAAAGTCTCTAAAAAGTAAGAAATTATGTCTGAGCCAAGAAAGGGGAGAAATTGATGAAGAATCGGATTATTCATATCCCTCCATCCTTCCTGTTTTCCAGCTGTTGCACGCTCATCTGCCAGACTGCAGGAAATCCACAGAGAGGGAAGTTACCCTGAGTGTGAAGCGAAAGACAGCAAAAGTGTGTTATGAAGTGTTAATATCATATTCATAACCTCATATCAAGATGTGAGCTCCGGTAGAATTATCAGCTCCGATCTCATATTGGTGCCCTGCCTGGTCTGAGTCTGATTTCAGAGCAGATTTCATTAGCTACGGGTTTGTCAAATCTGCCTCACGGCGCTCTGCTGCTTTTTTGAATTAGCCGGCTCGCATTCTCTCCATACACTATGCTGCATTGATTTTCATACCCTATTTTTGACATTTAATTAAAGAAACGTACATGCGTGTGAGAGAAAGTGTATCCATCTAATGGAGCTATGCTGTTTCGCAGCCCCACCCTCTCCACTTCAGTGCGCTTCTGGCCGGCAGGTTGGAAATTCATTTCCCAAGAGTAAATAACTCATTTCTCTACAAATGGATGAATGGGCCCTCAGGTGTGACTATTGACGGCACTTAGCTGCTGTGTACAGAAGCAGGCTGGACCACAGAAAACATTCAGGAACCACGCTTCCAAAATCCACCAACAGGGAGCTAAAAGCCAGATTTCACACTGAATTCCAAGCTAGACAGGTTGTCCTTTTCACCCACCATCCTCTGGCTGCAGCTCGCTTCTCAAACTGTCGGTTACAAGCTTTACACAACAGGAGGAGCTGCCAAAAACCCTCAGCACAGCGGAGGAAAACAGCAAGAAGCAGACAGACCTGAAAGAGAAAACAGGCAGATGTGTGAGAAGAGGCTTGGAACCAGCAGAATATGAAAATAAAGAAGCTCAGAAATAAAAATAGGAGCTAAATTTCTCCCCTGAGGAGTGGGGCTGCAGCGTAAAACAAGGGGAGGACAGGAAGACGAGGATATGCACTGCTTGTGACATTTGAAGCAGTGGAATGGAAAAGAGTCAACTCAGAAGTGCTTTTCACTCCAGATTTATTTGATTGGGCAGGCCATGCTGCAAATGTTTACAGCTGTTCTGCCGTGTAGTTTTGCTGAAAAAGCCTGAAACGACAGGCAGTTACAAAGGTAGCAGGAGAATGAAAGAGGATGAGGACAAAAACTGCATGAATGGGAAGTGTTAGGAGTAAAATTACAGTAGAAAAGGACTTTTTTGTGGTAACAAATAAGTGTAAGACAATTAGTCATATTTCACAGCACACTGACTGCACACATCCAGATCAAAAATCTTTTTTCTTTCAGTTACTTAAGCTTTTCAATCCCATTTTGACTTATTTTGAATTACTGAGCTAAATTTCTTGTTAAGTCTCATAAACCCCTCCTTACGTGTGAATGTGTGTGATTATGTTTATGTGAGAGACTGGCGACCATGCAGGGGGGGCCTCACCTTCCCCACCAGTGACTGGGATAGGCTCCAGCAACTATTTGTGTTCTTAGTAGGGGTTCAATTCTCCTCTACCCAGAGTACACGGCTGTCCATCTCGTTGTGAGTTTGATGCAGTCATTTGAACCTACAACTTTTCTGAGACACGCAGGGCTCTAGTGAGTCCTCCTGTTGGGCTTCCTGTGTGTTCCTGTCACCCAAAATACAGTAAATTATTAGTTATCATAACTAAACCATGTCCATTCATTTAAATGGGAAATTCTTTGTGGACTTCTGTGTCTTTATATTTTTATGTTCAACCTTTTTTATACACTAGAAACAAAGTTACTCAATACATAAGTCATGTGATGCATAAAGGATTACTTTGGATAACAATAACAGTGCTGTATGAGTTCGGCAGCAATGTGCACAATACTGGTCATGTGACGTTTAATAGCAGACCCACGTTGGCCTGACGTGCAAATCACACCAACAAATCACACAACACAAAAGAATATTCAAGATCACAACAACAATTCAAAGTCAAAGGTATTTCCAAAAACCAAACTGTAAAATAAAAAGAAAATGTCTAGAAATCAAAATGATATGCTAAAAAGATGAAACAAAGTACGAGAATGGAAAAAGTAGGAACGATGGAACATCGCTGTAAGAATGTATTAGCAGGTGAAAGCATCAAACCTTTGCTGTGACTGTGTTTGGAAGCTCAAAGAAATATCTTCTGTCAGAAGATATTTCCATGACAAACAACTTCCAGCTGAAAAGGTGAATAAATGTCATCATTCAATCAGCAATGTCCCATAGTTTTACCTTTTCTGGTTTCCTCTGATGGTTCATTTTTTTAAGGGTAACACAACAGGACAGTTGGAGGTTGACTCCACTCTCAGCCCAGATTTGGAAAATGCAAAGAAAGGGGCGGGACTAGGACAGGCAGGCTGAGAAACTGCAGCTTGCAGTGCATGATGACGCGCAACTTCTGAAATGACGTGAGACTTGCACCAGTTGACCAAATCACAAAATTCAACTTTACTACCTCGTTTCAACCTCTAGGGGCAGCACACAGACAGCATGAGACGATATTTTCAGGAATTAATTAACTCTATTTAACTCTATTAATTAATAGGATTATTTCAAATTGTCAAAAACTTTATCAAGACCAACTGTCAGCACGTTTAAAGCACCAATTTTACAGGCGAACGGCCAAATAAAGTTGATTTACTGTTATGTTTACCCTTCCACATTTCATTTTGATTTCTGGAAATAGCTTTGTTTTGTAAACATTTTCTATTTTATTTAGTTTCAGTTTTTTTGAAATTACGTTTAGCTTTTTGGGCATTAGATTGGATTTCTAAAATTTGATGTTGGTTTTTTATTTATTTGTTTTGCTTTTTAAAGTGTCTATACCATGCTTTTTCTAATTCTTTCAGAGGAAACTGTATCCATATAACATGATTATATATTACTTTTGGAACTTTCATTTGGGAATTTTCATTTGGGAACAATGAAAAACATTTCTTTGAACTAAATATGTAAAAGACCTTTAAATATTTTTCTTTTTCGTGCTTTCTTTTCCTACCCCTCGATCTCTGAGGTTCCGCTCTCGCTCCTTGAGGTGTGGTCCATTTCCAACCTAGAGCCGACCTTTGCAGTTTGTCGTTGTTTCTCCGGCTGATTCGGAATTCTTCCCCTACCAGTACGGCTTCTCCATTCCCCTACATTTATCCCTCCAAGCGGAAAGATATGGAAAAGACTTTCTTCAAATCTAACCCTAACCCTAGGTGACGTCATCAATAGTAGCCGGTCATCTACTTTAGAGCAAAGCAGCCAGTGTTTGGAAAATATAGAACAACATCGGTTTTATAACTTTAAACAGTTTAAAACACTTACATTTAAATGCAAACTTAGGGGCTTTAGAGCACATCCAAGTGAAGAAAAGTGTTTCTCCTCTAAATGACAAGTACGACGCAGATCATCCTACCGGCAGAGGAACATGGATACAGCTCCCTAAAAAAAAAAAAAAACAAGTTCAGACACTGTTAGCACTTATAATATAAATGAGCATTAAGGAGGAGCAATAGGGGTAGGGAATCAATTTGGCCAAAATCCGAACTTTTGCAAAGATGGATGTATTGACCAGAAGGAATGATAGCAGTCAGGCACAACTATAGGTCTGTGAAGCTAAGGCAGGTCGGGCAGGCAGAGGTCAATAACAACACAGGAGATTCAGGGATCAGACTTCGAATAACGCAGTTCAGGCGTGGCTCTGGGCAGGCGGCAGACAAACAGAATCTGAGCAGAAACAGGGTCAGGAAAAACAGAGTGTCAGGTCAGAGTAACAACAATTGGTAATGCAGGCAAGAAAGCACAAACAATACTTCGAGGCTTGGCGCGCTGCTTAAGACTCAGGTGGATGATTGTCAGTGGGATTCATGTGCGTGCATCCGGAGGTGACTGGAAGATGTAGTCTGTTGGAATATCTCCCGCGTTGACCAGAACGGGACACAGAATTCTGACTCCTGACAATTTAAGCTTTTTTTTTCTTAGCCAGCTTAGTTTGCTTCCTCTCTTCAGTTCACTGGAAAGTTGGTCTGGAGTCACAAATGACGAGCCAAACTGTGCTTAACTTTAAAAATATCTAAGAACAGTGGATCAGGGTTTATTGTTTATTTTTGCTGAGGTGAGATTTCAACCAGTTAAAAGCAGGTAAAGAAAAACTCTGGCGTCTGGATTCAGCAGTCCACTGGGAAAGCTCTTAGATTTAGGATTTGTCTTTGTTTTTAAGAAATGGTAAATGGCTTATACTTATATACAGCAGTTCTTTCTTCCTCCCTGAAGGCCCAAAAAAGTAAACCAGGAGCAATGTGGAGTGCAGGGTCTCAAGTGCACATACATAAATGCTTGGGCAAGGCAGGAATCAAACATTTAGCCTTTTGTTCAGTGGTCGGCTACCTTACCTCTGCACCACAGCTGTCTCAAAACAAAGAAACAAATGAAGTGTAGCTGATTTGCAGCTTAGCAAAGCTAATAGCTATAACAACAATGATTTATCATAGATTTGTTGTTTTTTTTAAGCATTAACATTAAAGAATAAGATGATTAAAATGACAAAACACACGCATTAATCTAATTCAGATATTAAGTCATACATCGATAAGAAATGGACAAAGATGTACAGGCTTTACATGAAATGTACTCTTTTTTAAAGCAAATCAATTTTTTTATAAAGCACTTTTCATACTTACTGTAATGCTTTCCATGACAACATCATAACAATAACATTTTTCAACTTAAAAACAAAAAAAAGACCTTTGAACACAAAAAAAACCCCAAAAACAGAACAGCTGAATTTGATCTTGCCGACTTCTGGCTAAAACATTTCTGGAATTATTGATCCGTTTAGTTCAGCCAGCTTAAAAAACTCAGCTGACATGTTGTCAAGCAGAATGTGAGTGATATTGAGGCATTTTACGCAACATTTTTGAACATGAATACATTTAGACTGGTGTGATGTAGAAAGACATGCTCAGTCCCAGTCCTCAATCCAAATGGAATTTCTTTTCCTATTTCTGTTTTTCTCTGAATGTTCAGCAGACTTTTTGTCCCTAGTGGTGGAAGCCAATATTGCAGTTGAGTTAAATAACCAAAATGTCATAATTTATTTACTCAAATGTTAATTTACATTAAATGGGTGTCATATAATATTCTATAATTGATGTATGGTTTATTTCAATGTATTTGCAGCTGCATGTGTGTAGCCACGCCCACTGCTTTAGGGATGCCGATGCTCTCGGACGAGTCTCTTATGAAGCAGCAACATGGCTCTGGGTTATTAAACTAACGTTAGATCCTAACCAGATGCTGATGAGATCTGAGCTAAGTCTCCTCTGTCGTTTGCAGCAGATCATAAAGCATCCATATTGCTCTATCATGGCACAATATGGGATGCATCATGTGGCAGCAGCTCACACTGTCATGTCGGAACTGCAAAGCCCAGACTGCTGCCGTTATCGCTAATTACTCTAGCTGCTAATTCCCCGCAGGTTTAAGCGCACCGGTGAAGTTTTAATTTACCCCACGACAGGAGAGTTTCTTCAAAATATTTGAACACTCCCACCTGCTTCGCATTATGGCTTTCATGCTCACTTATTGTTTACTTTTTGCCCTTGTTAGTCTTCAAATGAATCAAAGAGGAGAACAAACGCTGGAGGCCAGCGTTCTTCTTTTGAAATGCCAGATGAAGGCAGAACACGACGTGGGCAGTTTTCACTTTAACGCACAAACACCCGGCGAGGCTGAAGCGGCCCAAAGGTCTGGATGTGCCTGAACTCATGCAGAGTGAATCACCGCTTCAGGCCAGTGGGGTCACACAGGTTGTTTTCATGGACTTTCCACACAAAGCCTTTAACTCATCTCCTCCATGGTTTCCCATGCACCCAAAAGAAAAACACTTGAACATTTTTTTGCAGTTGAGGCCATTATTTTCTTCTATTTTCTCATTTGTAAGTCACTTTAAATGAAAGCTAAATGCAAATGTAACCAAAAACCTTTGCACATTAGGTGTTTGGATAATGGATGGCTAAATGATGGCGTTGCTAATGTACATAATAATCCAGTTGAGTTCAAATGGACCAGAGAATGACAGTGTGACATGCAGCCAGCCTGAACTCTTCAGAAACATGACTTGGACTGGGAGATTCCTCTGTTAAATACGCACGGAACATGATTTGGAGCAGGACAAGCCTGCATGAGCTCGGATAGCAAAACAAGCCTTTGATCAGGCAGCTAATAATGTCTCGCTAATGTCAGATAAAAGCCACGGACCTGAGCTCTGGAACAACATTGATGACCGACAGGAACGGTTAGATGAAATAAAAAATCTGGAAAAAAGTCTGACTTTTGATAAAATGCTGCTTGCAGACTGCAGCTTTGCATCAGAACGCTCAGAGATTATGTTGACTCTCATTTCTGCTTATGACATGTTTGCTGCTTGATGACACTTCAGCAGTGAAATTTCACCATGTGAACTATGATGGAATGGAAGTGGGACCAGAATGCAAAATACTGCACGCTTGAGCTGAGATTATATGAAAATCCAATCAACTAACTACAAAAAACATGCAAGTAGTTACTGCTTGGTAACTTATATGACTGTTGTAAAATCATCAGTTAATAGGTTTATCCACAGGGATGAAACCATTTTAAAATCAACAAAAGTCTCACCTAAGAGAATTAAATAAAAAATAATTTCACTTTAAAAGAAAAAAGATTGAAGATTTTCAAATCTGTAAAGTAAAATACTACATAATATAAACTTTTACACACATCATTATTTGTTTCTGTTATTTTGAAAGGGTAAATTAAGAAATAAAGCTATTTTTTGGACAAACCAAAACAATGTCTCATCTGTAAACTGATGCCTTAGAAATTTTCCATCTTTATTTGTGTAAATATATTTATATAATAATTTAACATTTTACCTGAGTGCACAAACTTTGATATACAGTATGTAACAAATAGTTTAGGCAAAAAAACAAAATGATATTGTTAAAATGTTTTTATGACATTTTACACTCAAAAAACAGACAGTGGCCTGAAAAACTTTACAGAGTCACTCTGATGAAAATGTGTTTTGGTGTTGGAGTGGGTCTTTAAACTATACTCACAGCGGCATGTTCGCACGTTTATACTAACTAAGCTAGACGTCAATTCCTGAATTTAGAGTTCAGATGACAACCAGGAGGGTGTCCTTCTTCTTTCTCTTTCTATGTTTGCTAGCATACTGTCCGCCACCCACGTTAGAGAGCATCGATGCGAAATGTGTGCAAATCTCGTGAAAAGTGCTCCAGCTTTACTTCTTCCTATTCTGTTATTGAAAACCTTGGGCCACATCCGAAATGATTCTCTACCGAAGACGCAGATCACTTTACTGACGGAGCAATAGCCACCCTAACTGCTGCGACACCACCACAGCTTCAAATGCCCCATTCAATAGGGCATTTGAATTTGGTTGAGCAATTGGATTGGCCTTGGTGTCATAGAATTCCGGCCAGGCACAAATCATAGTTTTAATTTCTCCTCTTGATTATTTTTCAAACAGTCGGCACATCCGTAAATACAAAGGAAGTCATCCATACATCACGACCAAATCCAAGTCCCCAAGTCCCTGATTGGTCAAAGTTCAACCTGGCTTAACCACAACCCACGTTAATGGCTGTGCGTTTTGTACAGTACAAAAGTTTTTAAATCCAAATCGGTATTTACATAGACTTTTTATTGGAAGTGGTCGGTTGAACGGCGTTACCGAGTGCGGTTTGTACATATCTTTAGGTGGACTGAGACATAAGGAGAGCTTTGATAAAAGTCTCCTCTCCGGGTTCCACATGTTCACACTCGCACTCCTCTGTCTCCCTGAGTTCTCCAATTAAGGAGGACATCAAGGAGCTGTCGCCCTCCAGACACTGCTGTTGGACAGGCTTCCTACTGTCACTCTTCTCAACACTAAGATACAAAGACGCACTAAGAAAAAAACAACAACACAGGAACATCCGCCGTGCTACGTCCGCCCAAGGTCACCCTGGTGTCTTAGACAGAGTGTGTTCCTCTGAGAGTTTATGAAGACATCTGTCTGGTGTTCATTAGAGCTGACTCTGGCGTCATGTGGATATTTAAAGACCACGGTCACAGCCTGCGTCCCCGCTCTTCGTCCCGCAGTGTGACACCGCCATGCAGAGGACAGACAAAGATAAAGGGAAGCAGCTGAACTGGAGGACGTTCCAAGAGCTTTTTTATGTTGCTATACGGCAAACTAAGGAGAACCAACAAGGACATTTGTGTTTTAAGAGCTGCACCCTCACCTCTGCAATATCCCACCTATAACTGGTTGCAATAATATTTTTTACCTGCACGGATGCATGAATTATTCATCATAAGTTAGTGTTTAACCTGCAGAAAACAGCAGTGAAAGCGCTTTGGCGGGAGGGGGAGGAATGAAGAAGGAGCAGCTGCAGAATTTCAGAATAAACTCAGTCTTGTCGATTTTTGGAGCATCGTTTTTCAAATGTGCACCATGTTTCATTAATGACATCAAGAAACAAAGCAAATATTTGCTTTGGGACTTCTGTCTGGTGCTGGGAAAGACACTAATGAGAACACCACAGCACTTCATCTGCAAACAAGAAAACAAAACCGTTCACATAAAATACTTCCATGCAGAAAACTTAGAGAATTCCAGCTTGAAGGATAGAAATAGAAAAAAAATGTCTTCCAGAAATTGTTCCAACAGATTAGTTTTCATAAAAGAGGCCGTAAAGTGGCAGTTTGGTCACTCAAGTCGAGCGGATCAGGATGTAAAAAATTCAGGGCAATCGTTGGAACTGCATTTGTTCCATCACTTGAACCAAACCCTTTATGAATAAATGATAAGAGGAAGTGGAAGCAGTGGGTGGTGTGAAGCTCAGAAGTAAAAAAAAAAAAAAAAAAAAAAAATCACTCAAACGAGCATTAATGAAGCGCTCACAAGAGGTCGAAAACAACAGACAACTGGAGCGGGCTCTTGCCATATCCTCAATAAAAATATAGGCTTTTGTTTAATTTATGTAAAAGTTTGCACAAAAATTCAAATGAGAACAATGAAAAATAAGAAAACTGCTTTATGTACACTTGATTATCTTCTGTAGTTTTCATGTCACACATATATATATATATGTTTTCTTGCTGATTAATAGAAAACTGTGACAGCCTTTTGTAATCATTTGCACCATGAACCCACCTGAGGCCACTGGATCTTTTTCCAGCCATCATGTTATCATATTTCCATGTTGCCATCATTTTCCTTTAGCAGATGTATGTAGTGGAATAGCCCACACCAAATTATGTTTTTGTTGTTTTTAACATGTGATAGTAGAAAGCGTGTATAAAGAAAATCATGCTTGAAATTGAATTTCTGATGATTTCTTTATCCGAATCATTATGAATCGGGAGCAGATGAAAAAAATGGCGTTTTAAAAAGCTTGAAGTTGTTATGCAGAGAACACAGCAGGCCACAAGCTCCCTACTCTGCTCCATTCTGATGCGTCAACCTGTAGATAAATAGATCCAGGTACGTCTTTGTTTTCCTCGTCCAAACAGGAATCTGGCTCAAATCTGTGTGCCTGAGTAGCTCCGATCCTGCTGTTAGGTCGGGGGTGCGAGGAGCTGGTGGAAGAGTTCTCCGCGACTAAGAAGTATGAATAGATTTCCAATGTATTGTGCCCTCACAGCAGGGCCAAATTTAAAGTGCTAAGGCTACATGTTGTTGTTGGTCACATGTATTGACTTAACCCCAATCGTAACCCGAACCGTGACTCGTATTGAGAAAATGACATGCAAATAATCACTTTCCTTTATTTCAGTTTCTGTGTCTGTTTTTTGTTTTTATCTGTAAAGCGCTTTGAGCTGCACAAAGGATGAGAAGCGCTTTTTATACAGAAAGTTTGATTTGAAGGGAAGGTGGGGTTGCTCTGGGCAACATTTATCTCAGAGGTGAATTTCAGAAACTATGTCCTAGAAAACAACAGTTTTGGTTTTTTTGGCAAAAAATAGCATCATTTTTAAAAATCACTGGGAACGCTTTTACAATAGATCAATAGATGATTGGAATGGAACTTTAATGACTTTGTACACTTTGTTCCTTAATTTCTTTGGTCTTTTAACGTTTTTTTTAAATGAAGATAATTTTTTAAAGGGGCAGCTTAGACTATGTCAGAATGTTTTTTATTGTGACCTTGCTCGAGCTTTCTCAAGCTAAATAACAGAACACTCGTCAAACTGATAAGATCAATCTGTTCATTAATTCATGAAGGAACTGACTAGTTGATCTGCATGTGCAGCTTTCAGTACCAACATTGTTCAGTTTGCAAAAATAAACAGCAAATAGAGAGGGAGACTTATTTTCTTTCTGGTTTCCCTCTGAAGAACATGAGAGTGTGGGTCCCTGTCAGAGTCGTGCACTGAAACTAATGTGCTTCACTCGGTAATGAAGCAAACTGAGGGGTGATGAGCTTTACCTGCGACTTCTTCGGGCTCCACGGCCTCTCGTGTCTGTCTGTCAGGCTAAACAGGTAAACAGCAGACAGTAAACAAAAGCAAACCAACTCTTAACTCCACAGTACACACAAACACACCCGTCTGATGAAGAGATGTGGCGGGTGGGCCGTCATCCTGTCATCTGCTGTTAGTTAAGTCATTCATCAAAGCGTCAGCTGTGGGCTGAGAGGGACAGGAGCCTGCTCTGACCGTGCAGTCTGTGCTGCTTTGTCCTGGCGGCCAGGGTGCTTGAGTGTGGAGCCGTTCAATAGCTCGTCGGCTGTGTCTGATTGTTTTAATTAGATTAAAGTCCTGCCAAAGGTCTGTGGCCTCACTCAGAGAGACCGCCTCCTCTAATCTTTCTGAACTCCTCAGCATCCTTCCAACTCAGACTTCTCCTTCTTTTTCTAGCTTTTAACCTGTGCCAATTGTCTTAAAAGAGTTAGGGCAAATGTTTTCATGAAAGTTTCATGAAACGCTTTTTTCAGCCACTTTGATCTTCTGACTTTTGCAGCATCACCATCAGATGTGTGCGACCGTCTCCATCTGCACATGTAGGGGCGCCGTGTTCAAGGCCTTGAAGGCATCTCACCCCGAACTTTTTAACCAAAGCAAATCATTCCCACCTCTTTCAGAGTGTGATCAAAGAGGGGGCGTGTTTGAGCTTTAATCAAGCTAAACGCCAGCTCACATACACACACGTTGGTTTTCAAGGCATGTTTTTGTCGGGATCATTTTCCTGCATGCTGGACCCTGAAAGTTGCAGGAAGTAAATATGACTAATGAGGCTTAATGGTGGGAAAGAGAAAAGTATCATTTTTATTTCTGCATCTTTATTTATTAGTTTAGCTTTTGCACTGAATTTATTTTGCAATTTGAGCTTTTTAACCAAGTAAAGCCCACAACGGGTTTGAAATTAAAATGTTTTTAAACCTTTTGATGAAATGCACACAACATTTTTAGGATTATACGACTGAGTATATTGGCCACCATTAGCAAAAAAAAAACATATATAACGATATTTAAAGTCGTACATTTACCAGAGAAAACTCGTCAATTTACTACTTTTTTTCTTGCATATTTTTGGCGGTCCTCTACACCTAAACTTGTCTCTCTGAGCTCCCTTATTTTCCATATGAAACTCCTCATTACCGACACAGAACCCCAGGAAGGCGGCTACACTAATAATAATTTGATTTTGAGTTGCTAAAAGGTTCAGAATGTCTTTTTTTTAAACCTATCCAGAAATAAAGCTTCAAAAAATGCTCCACATTTTTGATCATCAAGCTCCAATAAACAAACAACTTTTTTTCTTGTAAATTTACATCTTTTGAAGTTGTAAATTCAGGACATTTAAACTTAAAAACTTTTACATTTAAAAAGAAATAAGTCATAGATTTAGCCTATGAGTTTTAAAGTGGTACATACATAACTTTGTTCTCATAACTTAACGCTTTTTTCTTGTAAATTTACGACTCTAAAATGGCCCTAATACTCCATCATAAAATTATTATAAGTCGAGTGACTTGTTAAATTTTTTCTTGTTAAGATGCTAAAATATTTAAACATTAAAAAAAATCACCTTATTTTCCCACTATCTCAGATTTGATAAACAAATGTTTATAAAGAATTATCAGCAAAATGTAAAATAAAAATAAGACATTTAAAAACGAAATAACAATAGATGAGTTATTCACACTATAAAGTTTAGAAAATTAATAAACATTTTCCCGCCAAAAGTGTCATTTTGAAATGAGCAGGAAAAGCTCTTCTACTTCCCCAAGTGGAATGACGACATTTAACATGGACCAAGTTCTATACGATGGGTTTTTAGGGATAATTTTGATCATGCAAATGACATAGCTAATGACGGGCTAATGCCTGCATCTAACATGATATGAATGGTTATATAGGAATAAAACCTGTTTTTAATAAACAAGTAATTATATCTAATTATAGATTTTTATTTTGTAAATGTTTTAATAAATTTACAGGAATTGGTTAAATTACATCAACAGTGGAATTCATCCAGAGGAAATTACAAACATTTTGAGACACATTCCAGTCTTCACTTGCCACTCTTTTGAAATCCTTATAAATGGTTCAAAAGTTTCTTGTTTTGAGGGTATATTTAACCAACAATAGTTTGATTTTTACTGATTTATAAGATGAGTCATTTTAGTTTCGAAGTTAACATGAAGTTGTGGATTATTTCGATGTCCTATTGGATTATTGGAGGAGTTTAAAATTCCAAAAATATGGAGCCTCCCCTTCAGCTGTATGTCACTAGTTTGCATTGTACCATTGAATTCCAAGTCTCACTTAATTTAGCATCACTTTGAATTGAAAAAACATTGAAGAATACTTTTGTTATGCAATTGGAAATAAACTCAGGCATGAAGGGTGTAAACCCAGCAGGCCAATTATTTTTTAGATGTTTGTGCCCACTAGCAAAGCATTTTTTTTTTGTGAACACATCACAAAATTAACTTTGTTGTTAAGACTGAAGGACTTTAAAGTCATTTTTCATAAAGAAAAATACTTTCTGGTCCTAAAGGGGGTTGTTGGGTATTATTTCTAGCGAGCCTCCAAGCTTGTACGTGTAACTGTATCTGCCCCACCAAGGACCCGTTCTCCTATATTTCAAGCTTGTAAAATGGTTGTGGGATGTAGAATCCGAGGCTGTAACCTTCGATTTACACCAGCGAGGGAACAAAACGCCTTTTGTTTCTGTGTGTTTGCAGACAGCCTGTCGCCGCCTGTCAATGTGACCATCAAAGAGGTGAAAGCAAACTTTGCTGTGGTGTCATGGGACATCCCAGAGGGAGACCCCGTCATTGGCTTTGCTATCACACAGCAGGTGAGATGCACTCCGCACCAAAAGCTACATTTTCTGACATGCATGTTTAGTGTCTATTAATCAATTGTGGGAAAGCCTAAAAATAAACATAAATATTTTATTTTTACCTGCATTTTGAGGTATTTTATATAATCTTTTAGTACATGCATTCAAAATGAATGCACCGTGAATCTGATTGGTGTTGGGAACATTTGCACTCCTAGATTATAAATGTTGCACTCATGATGTGTGCACAAAGTGATCGAACTTTAGAGTATCTAAAGCTTCGTTCACACTGCCCTCAGCAACGTGAATTCAAGCTACCACTTACAAAGTAAGTCTATGTAAACGTGCGTTACCACACATTTCAGGATTCTGCATTCAAAATTCTTCGGCCCGTGCATCGCTACACAAGTTTCTACAACAGTTTTTGGCCATACGTACAAAACCGTGGCCATGTAACTCGTGTTGAAATTTGACTAATCTGGGACTCAGGTGTGGTAGTGACGTATGGATGACATCCCTTTTAATTTATGGAAGTGCCAATCGTTTTAAAATTAATTATGGAGACATTTTAAAAGCCATATCGCAGTTCACCTTTTCACAGTCTCGCTGTCTCTCTGATTTTTTTTCAGTGGAATTTTCCTACCTTTTGTTTCCCCTTCGTGCATTTCTCCTGTACAGATGCCTTGCAGGATTTCCTCTGGTGGTGATCCGATCTTTTTTTTTTTTTATAGTATAACACTGGCCTTCTCTTTCAGTAAAAGGTTTGAACTTTGAGAGTTTTAACCAGAGAGAAAAGTGTGAAAATGTTCATGTCTGCCTGAGAAAAGTGTAGAAATGTAGTCCTACTTTATGAATTTGACCTCTCGTGGATTATTGTTAGAGCATAAACCTCGCAAAAAAAGAGGGAACACTGCATAGATATATATAAGTTTGATTTGTGCTTGTAGGAAACAAAATGATCAAGCTTTGTGACACGGAAATTCCACAAGATTTTAAGAAACATCCAAAGCAAAAGCCACTTTGTCTCCTTTTTTAAATAGTGGATGCTTTATTTTACAGGTTTGAAACAGCAGTTGATTATGTTTGCGCGCGTTCAACACAGATCCGCTCTTGTCAACATATGAAGCCTTTCAAAATTGACATTGAAAAAGTTTTCAGAACTGTAACACATTAAAGTTTATTTATGTGAATAAACAGTAACTGTTACAGTCGACAGTATAAAATAAAGTTTTTTCTTAGAACACATGAAAGTCAGCAGAACTTTAGCTGCATATATCAGATAAAAGCAAACAAACAGTTTTTATCTTCTCTGCGTAACAGCAGCTTTAATCCTCTAATCTCTGTCCTCCAACAGAAGAAAGATGTGCACATGCTGCGATTCATCCAGGAAGTCAACACCACCACCCGCTCCTGTGCATTATGGGACTTGGAGGAGGAGACAGACTACATTGTGCACGTCCAGTTCATCAGCATGTCTGGGACAAGCCCGCTGAGCGAACCAATACTCTTCCGAACACCGAAGGAGGCCGAGACTCAAGCCTCCAAGAGTAAAGGTGAAACAGACAACAGACGCACACGTTTCTGAGCTGCCACTGAACACACCATCCTTTAAGGAGGGGAAAGTCCGATCTCAGAGGGGCCATTTTTGATGACATTAGCACAGATTTTACCCAAAAGCCAAACAGAATCAATAAACACAAAGCATGAAATGAAATTCCACATCAGGCTGATACTGAACCCCCTCCCTACTGAACACAACTCAGAGGCTGAATGCTTCGGGGGGGACGCATGCTTCACTATGTATTGATGTTCCTCTGCATGCGGCCCGCACCAGCACACTGTAAACCAAAATGAGAAAAGGCATTTACCAGACACAGGAGGATGTAGTCTGGGCTGTGAGGGGTGGAGAATCGATGTGCTTTCGGCTGAGGCGCTGCTTCATCTATTTGTCCTCTCATTAAAACTCATCTCTCATCAGCTGCGGCCGCCGTCCTTCGCCGGCTGTGTGGCTACAGGAAGGCTGCAGCGAGCGGGCCGACGGCGACATGTAGAACATAAAACAATTACTGCAGAACAGTGGAGAGACACTTGCAATGCCACTGAGGCCTAATTAGCCCCACGTGCTGTCTGTGTTGATTCTGCAGCCGAATGAAACTCGAGAAATCAATTAGGCCAAGTTTCGGATAAAGAAGCACAGTTAGTTTGTGGTGTTTTTCTGCGTTTACATGGGAACATGCTAGGTTCTTCTAGTTTTAGTCACTTTTCTTCTGTCACAGTATTTCTTAAAGCCTAGGAGATGGACCAAATGTTCAAACATACCCACCTGTCATATCTGCATCCTTATGAAGCTACGTTCACACCGGGCATGTTGTGCATGTACAGATGTTACATGGGAAACATGGGAGTATAGCTCATGGTGTCCACACTGGACAAAGGAGGGCTTCTTCTTTTTTACTAGAGCATGTCTGCCACCTACAGTTGAAACAGGCTTGGTGTGAAACATTGAAGCGGTGCAAATCTCACAAATCTTGCCCCAAGCTTTTTCTTTCACAGCTCTCATTTGATGTATGAAAGACTTGGTGTCATATAATTTCAGACGGTCACAAACAATTGTTAATTTCCCCTTCATTTAAACAGTTTGCACTTCTGTGAATTAACGGTAGTGTCATCCATTCATCTCTGCCAAATCAGAGGCCATGATCAGTGAAAGTCAACCTGGTTTAGCTTTCAATGCACGTTTTGTTGGAGGAGCAGGAAAATTGTCTTAAAAATGTGCGTAGCTGCATGTGAACACGAAATGCACATTTACACACATTTACATCGATTTTTCATTGGAAATGGTCACTTGATCGCGTCGCCAAGGGAACTGTGAACGTACCTTAAAGGTCTGACCAAAAAAATGTTCATTTTGTTAGTGGTTAATCTGATGTTACACCACCCATAAGAGGGCTGCACCACCAGAAACTTCAGGGGCTTCCTCTTTATATAGAACAGCAATTCATGTTTGTCCTTTTGATGTTCTTCACACAAACAGAGACGATCTGTATCTTTCAAATTCAGTAAATTCAACACAGCAGGAGCAGATCTTTGAAAGGACAAAAATAAAGGTTGCAGCTCTTCTTAAGTGATGGTCAAACTGTGAAGAATGTTTATCCCACAATAGGAAAAACAGAGCAGCTGCATTGGCTCATTTTTAGTCGATTTGTCAGCAAGAGGGAAAACAGATTTAGAATACTGTGGTCAGAGCAGCCATGTTGTTGGTTAGAGAATCTGACAAAAGAGACAGGAGTCAGAGCTGGAGGAAGCAGAGATGAAGATGTTGCTGTTCTATTTGGGGGGTGACGAGGATGGATGGAATCAGGAATGAATACATCGGAGGAACAGCTCATGGAAGATGTTTTGGAGATAAATGCAAGGAAGCAGATTGAAATGAGTTGGACACATTGCGAGGAGGAACACTGATACTGTAGGTAAAAGGAAGATCAAAGAGGAGGTTGATGGATGCATGGCTTCATAAGGGTGGTTGGTGTGAGTGAGGAGGATTCAGAGGACAGGATAAGATGAAGGAAGAGGATATGCTGTGGCCACACCTACAGGGAGCCCCCAAAGACAAAGAAAAATCTGGAATTATTTCATTCCTAGAATGAAGTTCATTAGGAAACTAAAGTAAATGGAGCCAGGTCAGTTCCCCAAACAACCATCTGGGTGCTTGTGAAAAGGCAAGCGCATTTTATGTTAATTCAAGAGCAGGGCTGTCCAAACATTTGGAAAAGAAGGCCAGATTTGGTGAGATGAAAATGTGTGAGGGCTGAGAAATCAGTTCTTCTCGTTTGGCCCTTAATGCGCAGAAAGTCAAGTAGCCACAGGTTTCCACAGGTTTGCAACGGCTTATAAGGTAATATCGCCAATCATACACAAAGTTCTTAGAAAATGCTGGGGGCCACATATTTAGTTATTTTATGACAGTAGCCTGTGGACCAGTGGGCCACATTTGGCCCAAGGGCCGGACTTTGGACATGCCTGTTTAAGACTATATTGTAGTCACATAGTAATGGTTGTTACGTTAAGTCATCTGAATTTCTAGTCTGCCAACAGCAGCCCTAAAACTAAAGTCCTCCGGCCTTGATGTGTGCGACTGTCTGATATTGTCTGGTTGAACTCAGACAATATTTGTCTGTTTGTTTCACCTGGAAAGCTGTTAAAGGCAGCATTTGGCATCAGTTCATCTAAAAAACAATTTAGATCTCTGCATCTTTCTCACACATGCACGCAGAGAGTGTGTGTTTCTGCAGCAAAGCAAGAGAAATTTCCAGACTGCCTCACAGGTTTTCTGGCATCACGAAGCAAAATCTTCAGAGAGAACATCTTCACAGTTTAGCACAGCCCCACACATCCTGCTGCGCCTTCTCAAGCACGTCTGTTTAATTAGCTCAACAGTTTTTTTTCTTTAAGCAGATGGAAAGTGTTTTTGAGACAGCATTCAGTAAAAGGCTTTTGTTGAGCATTTCAAAGTGTTTTTGTATGTTTTAAAAGAGCCAATTAGTCCTCTTTTTTAACCTAAAACAGGGATGGGCAACTCCAGACCTCGAGGGTCACATTCCTGCATGTCATGAGCAGGGAGTGAATGGAAATCATGCAGACACTAGAGGCCTGGAGTTGCCTATCCCTGACCTAAAATCTGTGGGGTTGTTTCCACTGAAGGAATCAAGGAGCTTGGCAGGCTTTGAAAAGTAATCTGAGGCAATCTTTAAAATTCACTTTTAAGTTTGTTCTGTTTCCTTTTCATTTGGTGCAGACATCTTCAAGCTGCTTATCTGCACAGACAAGATCAGGTGGTAATCTTAGCTGGAAATGAATAGATAGGATTCATTTAAAATTGAAAAAAGCAAGTGAAGGAAATGGGGTGTTGAGGGCTGATTGGTTAAAGATCTGAAGGTAAAAAATGTACCAGAAGGTGAAAGAAGTCATTTTTGGTTTTGCAGATGTTTGTGCCTCGTCTTGCTATATGACAAGGACACGTCTGGAGAATAAAAGCCGTAATTTACCTGCCTGTCTGTCAGCTTTCAGCTCTGCCATCTCATACTAAAAGGCTGAGCTGAAATGCTGGGATTTTCTGCGTTTCCCCTCATTTGAGTCCCTCATGATGCGTTGAAGCTGCAAAAGATCAAAGACAGTGTGAGTAAAAAAAATCAAAGCATAACCTGAGCAAAACGTAAAAAATAGAAGGAAGAGACAATGAATCAAAGACAAAAGGAGAGGAAGGTGACTGACAGACACTGAGGAGTCACAGAGCCACACAGGAGAACAGCAAGCTGTGGGAATTAAAATGTGTCACCAGCAACACACAAAGTGTACACGTTGTCACACATGATGCACAAACATGGAAAATTAAATGTATGATAGTGGAAACTCACCTTCTTAGCGTCATAGCAACATTTTCTTTTGATGCAAAATACTTCTGTCTGCAAAGCTGAGCTGCAGCAAAATATTGAAAAGAAAGCCCCTTTCTGACAGCATCCCAAACAAAACGAGGAACCTGGAGAGGCTTAAAGGAACAGTCTGACATTCGTGTTGTTCAAGTTCCATCAACACTCTTTTTTTTTTCCCCCAATAATGAGATGAGAAAATCAATACCAGTGTCATGCCTGATCTGTAAGTAAGGAGCAAAGTCAGGGTATTTTTTGTTTACTGCAGCAGAAATGTGTGTGAGCTGGACAAACGTTGCAAAATACACAGAAAGCAGCAGAACGAAAACCACAGAGGGACCGCAACGGCCAACTTTTCACCTTCGATCCTGGATTTATGCATGGTAATGCTGCTCGGCCCCATGCTCACCACCCATCGAAATGTTCTAATAAAGTCAAAGATGTAGAGATTCCTGTAACACCGTTACAGAAACCAGAGAGGCTGTGAACAGTGTTCCATTGCCTCTCCCATATACCAAAGACATTATATGCTCCAGTTACTGCCAGCTTCTTAAAGATCCACTCCAATGAAATTGGTGGTTTGGGTGTTTTTAACATGATCTTGTAGCATTTTCCTCATGACGGAGGATATATATAAAGACAATTAAACTTCTTTCTGAGTATTTCTTTCTTCAAATTGATCAGAAACAGACAAAATAATGCCAGTTGGAAAAAGCTTGTTGGTATAGAAGGTACAGTCGGCGAGCATGCTCCGCTCCATTCTGATGCATCCACTTGCAGACAAATAGGTGCAAACAAGTCTGAGTTGGCATCTGGCTGAGAAGTAAAGCTTAATAGCTTTGATATTGCTCACCATTTTTGTTGCATCAGTAATGTTAGGTTGGGGGTGTGAGAAGCTATAAGCTAGCGGAAGAGAATGTAAACAGATGGATGACGGAAAATGGGTGCAGGCTTACATGCCAATAGTCCCATCCACAAATCAGAGGCCAATTTCTAAAAAACTCCTGCAGGTTTTTTATTTTCATTTTGGCCAAAGACAGCATAATTATAATTAAAGAACCACTGGGAACATTTTTACATGAGACCAAACCATGGTTGAAGTGGGACTTAGAGGCTTTAAAGTGCGTTTTATAGTGCTGAAAATACAGTAGGTTTGGATTAAAAATGGCGGTCTCGGCTTAGATGAGACTCCATATCAACCGTAGTCAGTTTGGCTTGTCTGGGGCTGATGAATATGTATGTTTCATTTTGCTTCCATTCTTCAAACTAAATTTAGTACATTTCTATAGCAACATAACACATCAAAGGCTTTCTCTATATTACTTACAAGTGTTTCTCCAACCCTATACAGGCCAACATACGCTTGAGCTTTTAGAAACTCTCAGTAATCCACAGAGCTAGATAAAGCACAGGAGGGGATGATGGGAGTAATTATCCCATATTTTGTCATAAATTGAGGTAAGAAATATGTGGGGTGGGTTTTGACATCTTTAGTGGTGCTCATTATTGAAAAGAGTCAAATATTTGTGATTAAAAATGGTTCTTTAACCTTGTTCCTGAGGAGTGGAAGCATAAAGATCAGATGTGTTTTACCTCACCTCTGGGAACCTTTAATATAAAATACACATTTGTTAAACTCAAAGACCCACTCTGATAAAAATTAACTTCTGTGTGTTTTCTAACAAGTTCTTGTGGATTTTTCTGACTATGGAAGATTGTTTTATGTCAAGAAAATCAGGACTAAAATTGCATTTCTGACTTCTTTATTCAAATTGTTGTGAATCATGAACAAAATGCCGGGTGTAAAAGAGTGTAGAAAATACGCTGGGTGGGCTACAAGCTCCCTGCTTTGGGCTCTCAGCAACAAGGAGGGGAAGGGGGGGCGGGGTTGCTCCGCTGCAACAAGCACACCTCCAACTCAGAGGCAAATTTTTTATGAACTACTTCTGTTCTGCAGAAATGATGTCCCATAAAACGAGACAGGTTGTGTGGTTTTTCTCTAAAAACAGCATAATCATAATTAAAAGATCACTGGGAATGAATTGAAAATAGATCAAAATATGATCAGTGTCACTTCAAACACAAAATGAGGTTAAAACCTTTTATTCTGGATGACTTGTACTAGCCGTTGGCAATTTTATCCAAAGTTAAAATCAATGTTAACCTCATTTGTTTTTTTTTTTCAAGAAAAGCGTATATACACTGGATTGCATTAAAATCTATAAGAATATAACCGGTACAAAAATTACAACCATAAACAAAAGTATTTTTAATGATTTCTGGGAATGTGATGTTCTCCAATAACTGAAAGCCTTCCGTGCAGTGAAGAAACAGCAGGCTTCTCTGGAGCTTGGTCACCATTTAGCCACAGTGAGCCCAGATTTCACCAGCATTGGGCGCCGCAGGCTGTTGTGCTTTGATTATTTAATACAAAGCAACAGAGGCCAATCGATCAGCAGAATGGCTTGATGCTAAAAGCCAGTGGAGCGTGGGGTTCCTGCACAATGGGCCCTTCAAATGTCCAAATGTCATCCCTCTCGTAAAGGGATGGAGCGCGCTCGGTGCTGCAGTAAACTGCAGGTCACGCCTGCCACTTCCCCAACAGGAGAGCGAGAAAAAGAATTTGTTCAACAAAAATCTGCAGGTGTCTGACTGTTGCACTCTTCCTTCAATCGGGTTCATTCTGAGTCAGCATCCCGAAAGAATTTAGGAGCAGATGAAACGCGGAAAAATGTGAAGGCCGAGGCAAGACGCTCAAACATCAAAGAACCTGAAGTCTATCAATGAAAGCTCAAATGGGTGCGATGACTGAGCAAGGCAGTTCTCTGGAGCCCGCTGCCGCACAAATCTCTCCACAGATCAAGAAGGTGAAGTAGAAGTTCACCGTGAAGAGATGGAATGCTCAGATATGACACAGAGAAGCTCTTGTATCTCCGTGGGCTATGAATTTTGGAGGCAGAAGCAGCTCCTGTTCTAAAATGTATAAAGAACTTGCCAACATGAAAGGAAAACAACAAAGTAAAACAATATTTGTATTTGGAGGGTATTTTTTTTTATATTTTTCAAAATAATAGGACTTGGTGTCTGTTTACTGCATAAAAATAATTTTCTAGGATTTATCTGGTTCTTTCAGCTTGACAATATTTTTATTATTCCCTGAGGGGAAAATAAAAGGTGCAGGAAGCTTTTCTTATTTCCCGAGACTCTTCAGAGTGATTATAGGGGTTTGTAGCTGTGGGCAGGAAGGATGTCCTGCAGCCGTCAGTGTTGCAGCTGATCTGCAGAGGCCTCTGACTGATGACACTCTGCTGTTGCGTTACTGCACCATAGAAATAATGCTCCAGGTTTTGCATAAAGCTCTTTGTCTCGTAAAACTTTAAACTCCAGAGGCTCCAGAGCAAAGCCTCCTTAAAATTACTTTTTATCTTCAGATGTAACAAGGAGTTTGGCCACTACAAACCATAGTTTATTTTTTATAGTTTTTTCCGTAAAGCATCTGTGGTATTCTGTAAATAGAAAAAAAAATTAAAAAATGCTCCCACACAAGAAAAGTTTCCCCAAAAAAGTGTCCTTCCCCTGTTATGGGTGAAAACAATGATAAAGTGGCACAAAGTCACATTTCTGTCTAAAACAAAGTTTTAAAAAAAAAAAATGATGTGTCCTAAAAACCTATTTCTTTTGGTTTTCTGTGTTGAATCATTAACAAACTTCAGATGGTATTAAGGACTGTCTCTGGAACATTAGCATTAAGAGTCTTTTATTTGATCAGAAACTGATCCTGGTCCCATCATGTTCATCTGGATTGATTTTTCCTGCTTGATTAGCATCACAAACTCATTTCCCAACGTTCCTCTGAAGCATTCGTGTTTTCACTAAGAGCTACGAAGACCAACTTTTTCCATTTATGAGTCACTTATTTTTGCCGGCCCACAGTTTTAAAACATCAAAGTCTGGTTTTGCCTTCAAATGACCCACTTGTTTAAGCCCGTAAGACCCCAGCTCTTGTTTGATATGCCTCTTTGACAGGGCCACAGCTGAGCAGAATTATCCGCTGTGGTAATAAAACCCAAAATTGGACATCCACGCATGTGGACGCCAGGTTTTAGGAGGTTAAATGTTAGCTAACAGCAGCTGAGTGTTGACTGACAGCAACTTAAAGTTTGAATGTGTTTGAAGAAGCTCAGAGCTTTGCCTTTTGGATTCCAGGTTAGGAAGTGTGGAGTTTACATGTTCTCTTTGTGGACGCCTGGGTTTTCTGCAGCCTCTCCAGCTTCCTCTGCATAGGTTGATTGATGACTCAAAAATGTCAGTTTTTGTGTTGAGTGTTGCAGTGCGTGTGTGGCCCCACCATAGATTGGCAAGCTGTCCAGGGTGTATCCTGCCTCCACCCTGAAATATTGACATAGACTTAGAGAAACAAAACCTAACAAATAGAGTCTGAGTCCATCTGCAAAGGCGAACGGGTCCAGCAGGTGAGAGAAACCCCTAACACTAACCACTATACCCTGCAAAGTGAGGGTTTCTAAAGTCTGATAACAGTTCTTGCAGCTTTAAATGGGCGGAGCTAATGTCCAAACATTTAAATATATTCAGGTCAACCAAAGCCTAAGAATGGGAATGAGGCCATGAACTTGACTGACATTGATTTTATTTATAGTTTAAAGTGAAAAAGCGGCATCTTCAGGTGAAATCCTTATTTATTTCTAAATGTTTTCCTGTTAGTGATTTTTTTTTAATTTGTCAGACGAGGTGACAATGGAGGAGGTGGGCCAGAGCAGCCAGCTGAGGGCAGGGGAGCTCATCATCATCGTGGTGGTGCTCATCATGTGGGCAGGTGAGGACAACCTTGATTCATGTTTCCGCCACACCCCTGCAGCTTTCAGTGACCCCGCCTGTGCTGGTGTCCCAACTCCCCCCTCCCCTGCAGGTGTGATCGCCCTCTTCTGTCGCCAGTATGACATCATCAAAGACAATGAGCCCAACAACAACAAGGACAAAGCCAAAAACTCGTCTGAGTGCAGCACTCCCGAACACCCGACGGGGGGGCTGTTGCGCAGTAAGGTATAACCCGTCCTCCCCCACTCCCTCCTTCTCTGTCAGCAGCAGGTGAATGGGCTCGGCCATTTTGGGATTTTTTTCCTCCATGTCAGTCATGGCGCCATCTCAGTGTCAGCTTCAAGCTCGAGTGCAATAGCCGGCCGCATCACCACAGCTTCAGACTAATGCACCAACGCCATGCCATGCTCATGCCTGCAGACAGACCCGACGCACCTTCATTTCCTGAGGCTGCAAGCATCAGAAAGCAGCAGCATCTCCATGTTCATTAGAGATTGTTGGTTCCTTCCTCCTGTTCTGTCGTTTCATGCCTTTTTCTCTCCTCCAGCAGTTCCCCAAAAACAACAACAACAACAACAGGATGCCATCTGTCAACATCATTGAGGTGTGACTGCCGGGATGTCTTCTATTTACCTGAAAGAGCCGATAAGGGAGTCCTCTATTCAGTCATCTGCTCGTCAGGATGAGGCTGGGAGCCTCTCAGCCACGCCGCTCCTGCTTTACGGCGGCTCTTGTGGTGTGGCCCGCAGGACTCCGGAGGCCGAGCTCGGCCCAGCCGGCCGGCACCGGTCAGAGCTGGCAGCAGAGAAGCCGGACCGCTCGGTTATGCTCCTACTAAACCTGGGGAGGAGCTCCTACTCTAAGTAGAGACTGTGATAAACCCAACCGCAGGAACCCAAACCAATAACCAGAGCCAAACAACTCCTCACTCTTCTGCCTCTTTTACCTTTCAATCCATCATCTGATGAAACTGTTGCACCACCTTCAATTCTGTACTTTATTTGACTTTTATGTGCTGGTTCTAAACTTGATTTTACTGCCCCATGGCAATACAAATCCACCTGGAAGACAGAGGAATCGCTCGGCTTCAACAGCAAAAGCCATCGAATCATTAAGCATCAAGGAATCCGAAACCTCAAGAGTCCAGGTCTGGAAGGGTCTCGATAACGTTCATTTTCTCATCCGTTTTACGACCGACTTCCTCAAACATTCCTCACTGAGCGAGCCCTTTAGTATCTCCTGGTGTCTTTCTCCTCACTGGATCTCGCTGCATTCTGAAGAGCTGCTTCTGGGACCGAGTCCATTTATCTAATTAATGAACCCTAAACGTGAGTCAGGCTCTGAGGACACGAGCAGAATCCCGCCTCTGCAGAGACAAAGAGATCCCTTAAATCAGCAATAACGGCCCTTCCAGGAAAGCAGAGGAAGCCAGTACTCTGTGAACAAACAAAAAAAAAACTGAACCCCCTCTTAGCATGTGATAGACTGAAATGAAACCATGGCTACCACTCCCTCATGTTAGCTCGCCTGGGCCTGTAACCCTCCGACTTCATTTTGACATCCTAGAAGGGCTTCTATCAAGACTTTTTCCACTAAAAGTTGACATTTGAGTTGAAACTCCACGATTCACTTGTTGCCATATAACATACAGAACAAATGTGTCCGAGGGCTGATCCACAGCAGTACTGCCTTAAAATTCTTTTATCTGATATGATGTGAGGCCCTGCATCTTCAACATTTACTATTATTTCCTTTAAAACTGACTGAAAACGTGTCAGAAAATGTGATACATTTGGAGTGTAAATACCATTTTTTCTTGTTCAGCATTGAAGGCTTTTTTTTTTAAATATGTGGAAAATGTGCTTATTATAAGTTATGCAACTACAGTATTCTGTTTTTGCATTTCTAATATATTATGTATTAATGACAGAAGGAATTGAGAGTGAAAATGTTTTTTCCAGGCCTCTATGGTGCAAACTCCAAGGTAAAACTGGGATGTAGAGACAGAGGGATGCAGGATGTGTGTGAGGATGAGAGCAGCACACTGTCATCCCACCCACAAAGAGGTCAGGGTTGTGCAAAGCTGTGCTTTTCCGGAAGTATGCCTCTTCTGAGCACTCGACTCTTCCCAAAAATGTAAAAAAGAAAAAACGGAATTTCTAAAGGATAGCAGCTCAATGACAGTAACTTCTTTAGTCACTTTCCCTCAAATCAGCTGGTATTTATTGTCTTCTTGAGCACTTCATTTTGCTCTGACTGCAGTGTAAATACTGTACTACTTCTTGAAACGGGGGCTCGTTTTTGTGGCAGATTCTCAAACTAACAAGACGAACAACAACTTTGACATTTCAGAAATCTGCATGTTTGCTTCTCTTCGGCAGGAGATCAACAGCGGCATGTGAGCAGAAAGGCGAGGGCCGCTGATGATCTGCTGAAGAAAACAGTGCAGCTTTGAAGCTTATATTTCGCCAGAACTTTAAGAATCTGCATCTTTAGCAATGCTTTCTGTTCCCAAACAACAAAAATTGTCTGAGATGTCAAACTGCTTCTTTTAAGACTGCATCTTTACAACTTTAATTCATATGGAGCTAGAAGTTTTTAAAGACCCACTCCAATGAAAATTATGGTTTTGTTGTTCTTATGGTGTTTTTCTGATGATGGAGGACATGTGTAAAGAAGATCAAGTTCAAAACTGTATTTCTGAGTATTTCTTAATTCAAATTGTTGTGAATAATGTGGAATATGCTGGTCAGGCCACAAGCTCCCTGCTCTGAGCTGTCAGCAATAGGGAGGGGATGGGGGGTTTCTCCATGCCAACAGTTCCTCTTATAAACTGTTTCTGCTCTGCAGAAACTTTGTTCTAGAAAACAAAACAGGTTTTTTTTTATTTAAATTTTGACTAAAAACAGAATAATCCTTATTAAAAGAACACTTGGAACGCTTTTAAAAAAGCAAGCTATGGACACAGGCATGTGACGTGCATTCAGGAACGTGTTAAATGTGCATTTAGCTCATAGTGTTCACTGTACAAACAGGGAGGGACTGCTTTTTATTTTCTACAGTTTTCTAGCACATGGTTGCCACCTACCGTTGGAAGAGGTTGGGTGTGACATGTCAAAATCTTGTGAATCTTGCTCCAGGCTTTTTCTTTCACAGCTCTGTTCCAGTATATAAAAGACTTGGTGACATGATTCCTGCTGGGAATAACCTACAATTACTCATTTATTCATCATGATCAATTTACAAACGATTGGCACTTACGTGAATTAAAGGGGACGGCATCCAAATCTAAAACCCTGATTGGCCAAAGTTTAACCTGGTTTAACTATCGACATGCATTCAATGGCCATGTATTTCTACAGAGCCTGGAAACAGTCTTAAAAATGTGCACAGCTACATAAGTTTTGAAGGCTGGAGCCTGAAATGTGCATTTTCATAGGTTTTTCATTGAAAGGGGTCATCTGAACGTGTGAGAACGTAGCTTCTAAAGGCCAGGAACTCCTCTTTATGCTCAGCTGCAGAGATGGACTGTGAGGATGTTTCTTTTTTTTAATCCTTCTGTGTATTTCGTATTAGTCTGATAACCTGAAACTAAGCATTGTGATCTAACTCATAAGATTTTGAGGTGGGTTTGATGGGAAAAACCAGTGTAAGTGTCTCAAAGAGCATGGTTTAGAAGAAAACCTACTTTATTCACGTTAACAAGTTTATATTCCTTGTATAAAGTGTTCAACAGTCACTGCTTAATGAGGGCTAGCATGGTTTAAATATTATGCACAAGGTTACACAACTTCAGTCATAAAGACCACAGTGTATGCTTACTTGTGTATGCTTCAATGAAATAAAATATATTGAAATATTTTCCAATCAAAAGACGACTGAGGACTTTTCAGGACAAAAGTTTAGCTTTTATTTTTAAGTTGCTTTTTTTTTTTTTTACAAGAAAAACTGAAATGTGGTGAAGAAAAACAAAACCTGAAGCTGAAACGTCACCAACTGTCAGGACTCCGCACACCCACCCCACAGCTCAGGGGTGTCACTCCAGAGGAGTCCTGGAAAAACCCATTCAGCTGTCTGGCTTCTGGGAAAAAGCAGTCAGCAACTTTTAAGTGACAACAGAATTTATAATGGCTTGGGTATCAATGAGGCTACAACATTTCACTGAAAGCGTACAAAGTTTAGAAAGTGCCGTTCTGGGGCAACAGCGGGAGAACAGCACGCCTTGCCTGGAGAACAACCATACTTGATGATAACAAAGACGAACTCGAGCAGCGTTCCTGTCCCGTTCGTCCTCCCACGTGGGCGTAGCGGAACAGCCACAGCGACGGGGGCCGAACAGCAAAAAAAACACAACCCTCAATTGATGCAACACAACAGCACAAAAACATTAAAACATGGACAGTTTAACGAGTATTCCTCCAGGAAATAACCCGACTAAAACATGCAAAGGTAAAACAGAAACAACACCGATTAAAAAGCATGCAGACACAAAAATAAAAGTAACTCCAATTCAAAGGAAATACTCGGTAGAACTTCTTTTAAAGATTTTGGGGATTTTGAAGAAGCGCTTGTAGGTGAGATGGTTCTTCTGTTGCCAATCACTGAGGCTCATCAGCGGCGTGTCCTTATTAAACCGCCGTTGATAGTTCCTGAAACGACACATTTACAGCCATTTGATGTGTGGCATAAATCTAACAGCACACTCACAACTACGACACTACAAATGACACACCTGCAGGAGAGGTCGGCGGGGTGCTGCCACTTGGCACCATGAGATTGGCTCTGTCCGGACACACTGGTCATCAGGTCCAGAAGCTCGGTCATAACTCCTCGGAAAAAGGACATTTAAGACTTGTTTGTTTTCAACATTTCTCCAGATTATCAAGAAACATTCAGGGTTTTTATTAAATAAAACATACACTTTTTTAAACTGCAAAACTGTTATAAGGCAAATGTTTTAAATACAAATAACTTAAACAATTAATTTTGTTTACCGTCCAAAGGTCCAAGTCTATTTCAAGACTTTCTGATTCTACTAAAATATCCAATAATAATTTTAAAATTCTTCAAATCTAAATGTGAATATTAGGGGGGTTTTTTTCTTAAAAAAACTGTGGATTTGGAGCATTTAGTTATGAGAATAATTAGATTTTAGAATACAAGTCAAAGCATATACACAGGTGGGCAAAATTCTTGGTACCCTTCAGTTAATGAAAGAAAAACTCACAATGGTCACCGAAATAACTTGAATCTGACAAAAGTACTAATAAATACAAATGTTATGAAATTGAACCGATGAAGGTCAGACTTCACGTAAAGCAGCAACAGACAGATTAATAAAATATGTTGATTTGGAGACAGCGCTGTTGTTAGACACTAATACTGTGATCCTAGCTTGTTAGCCGCTAATGACTAGCTGTTTTATGAGTCCTGTCTGAACTCGGACCGGTTTAAAGTCGGACAGTAGTAACAGTCTGTGTTACACTGAAAACTGTGACCTGTCAGATGTTGTGCTCAATCCTTCCGCCTCCTTAAAGCTGCAGCTTTAATTTCTATAATGATAAAAAATGACAATGACCCAAAACATTTTACTGTTTTCAGGCGGTTTTTGTTATGATTTCATATAATGTGTGATCACCTGGAGGCAGAAATAGGAAACCTCTACTAAATCTGTCCTTGCTTTCTCAGCATGTTTGAATTTGAGTTTACAGTTAGATGACAATAAAGACGTAAATAAACATAAGATGTCGTTAAATAAACAAATCTGCTTTTACTGAAATGTGGCTAAAAACATACGGAGAAGATTGTACAAACCCCATTAAAGTTACAATGAAGCGAACAGCAGTAAGTAAACACACGAACAGCAACACGAGCATCATAACTAAAGAGCTCCAGACCCATCTGTTCCCTATGAATTTTAGGAAATTAAGAAATGATGTTTTGTCGGAATTCCTTCACTATTCCCCACTTACTGCATTACAAACTGCATTTGCCATTTTATCAGGATGTCCCAATCTGCAATTCCAAAATTCAGCGCCCAGGAAAATTACCACAAGTCTTTGTGAAAAAATAGTGAGCATCTCAATGCTGAATAGTAAATATATAAAGACCACAAGGCTTTGCATTTGAACAATTTGTCATTTCAAGATGTGTATTTAAAAAAATATATTTTTAAAGTAATTTTTAATAATCAGAATACAGTAAATTAATAAATAATCTTCACAAAATGTTCTTTTTTTTTATTTTTACTTCAGCTAAAGGGGGACATCACATTTGCTGTTTATTTTTATTTTTTTTTTTAAGTAGTGAGCATATATTTCAATTGCATTATAATTCAGTGTTCTGGATGGTCCTGTACTATGCAGTCCTTTAGGGGGTCAGATAGGACTGAGGAAATATTTTATCATTGTGAGCTGCTGAAAGAAAAAGAATCAAAATATGGAAAATATGGTGTATATCGTTGGTAACCTTTGAACTTTGACATATGGGTTTCCTACCTCGAGTTGTTCCTTGATCCTCCATCATGTGATTGGTCACAGAGTAGACATACTGTCTACTTTGATGCTCCCACTCAGACTTTCTGCTATAGACTGTAGGCCTAGGGATGCATTAAAAACAAAATGTATTGTCTTTACATGAAGACGGTAGGCTTCATACTATGTTTCAAGATTAAATAGATATGAACTAAAAAAAAAACAAAAAAACAAAGAAAGACAGAAAAATAAAGAAATACTTTTGTGAATGTAGGAAAAATGTGTCCCAAAACCTTCAAGCAAAGTTTGACATGGTCATAAAGCTCTCCCAAGAGGCAGCAGCAGGAATTACACCACTTTTCAGTCCAAACTGAGTGCAGAAAATTCTGTACCTGTTTTGTCGTCCATCATAGCCCTTTAAAGTACTGCTGGGTTGAAGCTTGCTCGCCACCACCACTTTGGATTTCACCTCAAAGAAAACAAAAAAGAAAACGGTAGTATTCCAACTATTTTTAAACAAGATTAATTTAACCTCAAGTAGAAAAGTATCTAATAAACTTACCTGGACTTGCAGGGGTAACGTCGTCTCCCAGAGGGAGTCACCTGTGGTGTCGAGTTCGTCGACAAAGACCGAATCTTCTTGGGCCTGGGAGACCAGGTTCCTTTGCTCAGCTGCAGGACACCCCTCACAAACAGATGACTCAAATCTTGGCACCCCAATATTCCAGTCTTCTTTCACAACACCTTCCAAGCAGTCAGCAGTAGAAGTCACAGGATCTGATAAAGGCTGAGTGATGCTTACGCTCAAATCATTCTCCACAAAGGATAGGCGCTGAGGGCACAGCAGGGCTTCTTGGTGAAGCTGCTGCTCAGACACGGTTTCAGCTGGACATCCCTCATTTCCATAACTAACATTGTTTGTGACAGATGAGACAGGAAGAAGCTTCTCAGGTTCTTCCTGTCTCAAGGGATTAAGACAGAAGATGTCATCAACATCATTATCAAAACCAGACGAAAGTCTCTGACATGTGGAGTCCAACGTGCACCTGAGGTCCATGTGCTTAATGTGCAGCGGAGATCCAAGAACTTCTCGGAGATCCCTCAGAGGAGATTGTGCTTTTTCACACAGTTCAGGGGGAGAGGGGGTAAAAGTGGACATTGAATCCCGTCCTGCAGGGCTGGAGTAGTCCATGAAGCAACCGAGGTCTGGAGAAAATGCATTTGGACTTTTTGGCTTTATCTTCGGACTTCTGTAGTCTACGTCGGTGCTGCAGTCTTCAAGCTTCCGTTTTTTTGCCAAATTGTTATTCACCTGTAGATTGACTTGTAAATTTTTGAACTGTCTGAGTTTTGGTGGAAGTGGGCTGTCCTGACTGCAGGTAACCGTTCTGGAACAGACTGAGAGAGGTTTCAAGTGCTCGTCCGGAGGTGGAATGAGACTGTTTGACTGTAGTCTTTTCTCCATGTCTGCAGAAGGAAGTAGTAGTAGTAGTAGTAGTAGTGGTAGTGGTAGTAATAGTAGTAGTAGTAGTAGTAATAGTAGTAGAAGAAGAAGGGAAAAACAACAGAACATTCAAGAACAAGTTAAAAACATTTTGAAATTGTTGGATCATGGATCATGGATCAAAGCCTCATGCTCCAGAGCCATATACAACTCCTTTGTCCCTCCAGTCTGGCTCTTTGGCGTTGAAGAAAAATGCTAATAAATATTGGGTATGCAGCTTACGCTAATTAGGTTTTGTAGTTGATGTTTACATTACGAAACTGAGGTGATCTTATATCAATAAAATGAATTCATGTACTTAGTTTTTGTCAGTGTTTTTAATCACTGCTGGAATCACACTTTGTTGGGGGGGGGGACTTTTTTGGGGGGAGGGGTTTTATTTGTGACCTTGGCTACAGATCTGACGTTGCCCAACTGAGACATTATTTCACCTGATTTGAAAACGACTTATCTACAACACAACTTCCAAAACTTTTGTGGTGGAACCCTGTTTGTAAAGTAAACTTACTTGTAACAATCAAGTACTTAGTACTTTAAAAAACAAGTACTCACTCCACAGGTGCGTCGCACATGTGTCTGTGTGTGTGTCTGTGTGTGGGGGGGTGTCTCGTGCAGGATGCGCTTGTATTCCTTGCATGCGCATGTAGCAGAGGAGCATGAAAACGATTCACAGAAAGAAGCTGAATGTTTCTCAAAGTGAACATGAATTTATGATTACATCATACACTGATGTTTTGCTGTGAGGTTCTAAATGAAACTTTTGTTCATCATCAGAAAGTAGGATTGCTTCACTTGTAGATGGTGAATTTTGGTGAACTTACCTGTGATAGAAAATATAACACCAAAAGTAGAGAAAAAATGTTATGAATAGAATCAATAAAGAAGTTACTTAGATAAAGTTTCTTAAAGACATTATTTGTATTCTTTGTTTTAACTGAGTTGTGACTTCCTCTCTGTTTGCATTTAACATAATATAATTTTATAAAAAATCAACCCCCGGAGGTAAAATGGTGTATTTGGCTGGTAAGTCAGTCAGTTGATATTGAGGTGGTGACCACAGAGATCTTAATAAGGTTCTCTGCAGTTTTAAGTGTATTATTTATTCAAGACGTTTTACTTTAGTAAAGCGTGTGGTTTCAAAGGAACAGACATTTGGTCCACAATGAAAGCAACCAGAGTAAATTTTTCCATTTGTGTAAAGAGTACTTGTTTTTTTTAAGTACCAAGTAAACTTACTTGAATGCTGCAAGTAAGATCACTTTACAAACAGGGTTCCACCACAAAAGGTTTAGAAGTTGTGTTGTAGATAAGTCCTCACATGAAAACAGGTTGGAGGAAATGATAGTTGTCAACAGTGATAGAGGACAGGTTCAGTACTGAAATAATGTCTCAGATCCCTGGAAAATGCATATAAAGGGCCAATGCTAAACATGTATTATTTTGTGGTATGAATGGGCAACATAAGATCTGTACTCCAGTTCACACACACCCCCACCACACACACACATACAAAGTCAAATTCTTCTTTCTCTCTCACTCTCCCCCCCTATTTAAAAAGTGAATTTCCGGCTATGTCTCTCTTTGATTTTTGCTCTCAGAGCAAAGCTCATTTGCGCAGTGAGAGATGGGCAGAATAACCTTCGTTTTCCAACCTTCATTGTTTCAGTCCTGCTCCTTGTAGTTGCGATGCAAACTTGCGGATTATTAAACATTAGTTTAAGCAGGAATTTCACAAATTAAATTTTACAAATTACAATTACAAATTACAATTGCTGAAGGGGTTTTACCTTGTCCCAAAAATGTATCAAAATGGTTTAGAAGCAGATAAAAAAATTCCAAGCATTAAACCTAATCAAATAAAAAGGGGGAAGGAATTGTTTGAGCAGAAAAAACAACAAAAAAAAAGGAAATGAATGAACTTTTTAATAACTTTAGGATCAATGTGCAATCCAATCAAAGCTTCTGTACACTTAAAACTAAAATATGAACATTCAAATATAAGAAATCCTAAGTGTAATCAAGAACTTTCACGTTTATTTTTTTTCTTTTCACTTTTAAATATTGCTTTTACTCACTTATAGATTGTTGGGTCACCAGGTAAATTACTCCTCAGGAATCAGATATCCAAATATCTAAAATAAAACAAAAATCAAACAGAAAATGATTTATATATATATATATATATATATATATATATATATATATATATATAAAACGTTTATACTCTACATGACAGACTCACCTTGATTTGTTTTTTTTTTATTCTGCTTTTTAAAGATCTAGACTTGCAAAAATGCAATATTTGTTTTTGTTCAAAACCACCATACACAAAAGTTGTCATGTCAGCTGTTAAAAATGTACTTTAAAAAAAAGTTGCAGAAAGCTGTTTACGTTTTTCATGTAAAACTGATGTTTATTCTCTTGTATTTCATCGTTTAAAATTAAATTGTAAATATTTCATATTTTGGTGATAGACAATCTGTATACTATGCAGGTTATATTACTTTTTTATTGTAATAGTCAGGAAAAACACAAATATAGCACAATTTCTAACTCTTTTGATTCCACTTTTTGGCGGCCATTAGCTAACAATAGCTAACAGTAGCTTTAGCATGACTAAAAAAATTGCGGGAAACTACTAAAATGTTGTAAATACTATACATGATTAACTTTCAAATGTATAAAACGCATTTCAAAAAATTGTAGATTTAAAAAAAACTCACCTCGTTTGAGGATTTTTCTTTTTTAAGAGGCGCTTTTTGGCAGAGTTTAGAGCAAGCCCAGACTTTGTTTAATGACATGCACGAGCACGCAGAGGTTTGACGCAAGGGACGCGCTGTTGAAGTTCATACTTAATTCTTCAATACGCCGGTGCTATGAAATCTGATGCCAGTATTAAAGGCTCCTTCAGTCTTTTATTATTTCTATATCGTGTTTCTTTTTTTCTTGGATGCTAATTATTTTTTGTTGTTTAATAAAAATCAGAAGCAAAATCCTTTATTTGACTGCAAGATTGAAATTAATGGGGTCGAATCAAGATGGCGGCGAGTCAACACGCACTTAAAGATGGCGCTAGCTGTTTAAACCAGACTGCGAACAGTAATTAAATACTTAAGAGATGCTAAACGCATTACAATGTAATTTAAGATTTTTAAATAACACGATGTATGAAAGTAGTCTTGTAAAAGTGTATTATTTCTTCATCCTTTCTTTTTCCATAGGGCAGCGCTTAAGCTAGTTTCCGGTAAAATAACAACATTCACAGGCAAAAAAAAAAGAAGAAGAAGAAGCTAACTAACCCTGTCTCCTGTTTATATTGAAATGGGGTGGCCATAAACCCAGAAGGATCGTCCTCCTGTTCTCCTGCCGCACATTGACGAATAGTACACAGCTTTGTTGATTGTAAGATATCTGCCGTGAAAAAGGTGGGAAACGGGCCTCCTCCAGGGCCCGTGAAGGTTATGCGCGTGCCCGGACTGTAGGAAAGACTAAAGGAAGTACATATCAACTTTAAAAGTTAATTCATTTACTAAAAAAAAAAAAAAAAAAAAATCAAAGAAAACAATTAAAGCGTGAAGAAATATTGTTTTCACGAGGCTTCCGCTTTAGTTGGTTAACATAATGTAAGTGTTTCTCTTTATTGTTCTTTCAAAATAAGTGATCTTTAGAGTCCATATAATCAATGCGATCTGCATTGTGTCAAAGTAAAAGCTTCATTTCCGTTTTCTAGGGATGAAAAAAAAGATGTTTATTTGGCAAAACTATCTCATCATAAATCAGTCTGAGTCCAACTAAGTCTGACAATTACACATTAATTCTTTACCTAACAACACAACACATTTATTCAACAAGTTATCAAGCATCCATCCAGTATTGGATATTTGCACTGAATCATAAATTTAGACAATAGTTGGAATTGGTAAAACTTGATATAAAAACAGATTTTATCCAGTTTAGTATGATGATTAGAGAGGGGAAAAAAATTATGAATCAAAGCAACACCAGGCATTACAATAAATAATGAATATGTCAGACAAGACTGAATCGGGATCTGGTAACATACTTACAAAATTATCTGAAAGAAATAGATTTTAGATCAATTTTACAAGACCTGAAATGAAGATTTCTTTATACAGTCAAGTTGAAATACACTTGAAAAGAAACTTTTTTTTTTTTTTTTTTTTTTTTTTTGCAGAAACAGTAATTCACTGTCTAACTTGAATTCCACCAATTAAAGACAGTAGCAGAATTTCAAAATAAGTGTCAAGTTTTAATAAGGATTTTTATCAAAAATAACAACTAATTGTACTAATGAAATGAACTCACTGAGTGAAATTAATGAAAACAAGTAAAACTTCAAAAGAGAAATGGGATTAAATATGACCAATCAAAGAGATAAAAGAGGCACTCAGAGTCTAAAACCCAACAAATCACCAGGTGGAGATGGTCCAACTTTGAGATTTTATTATAGATTTTCATGTGAAGTTTCTGAATTCCATCAGATAGGATTTATTTAATCTATAAAGAATGGCCTCATTTATCCTATAACTGATCCCAAAACCAAAAAGGGACCATTTATTATAGGTAATATTCATGGTGCCACATAATTGTATCGTAATAAAGATTATAAAAATAAATGTTACTGAGCAGACCTCTATTTTTTTCAATAGAAGTTTCATTTATTTTATTTTTGGTAAAATACCAGCAGATGGCAGTAAAGTCAAGGAATTACCATTGACTGTATTAGACATTTCTCTCTTTTGCAGTAAATGAGAACTACAAAAGCATGTCAGACAATAAACTAGTACGACGTCAAAGGATAGCTTTACTATAAAACAAAAAGGAAGTAATGATTACTCAAGTATTTCAGTCAAAGTACTGTAAAATCTACATAAATACAAATGGCAAACACATCCTTAGATAAGACTTTAGTTAAGGTCAGCACCTTAAAAAAGTAAAGTATTTACTTCTGTACTAAAGTACCTTACAATTTTAAGATGTATGCATATTAAATATGATTTCTTTTAATTGGTGTACATTCTGTAAAGCTTTTTTTGACATTTGTAGTTTCGAAGTCTCTAAGGAGTAGTGGATTTTGCTTCTCAGATAACAGAGATACAGTGATGCATCCCTCCATGTTTTTTGGATTTGTTGTGTTTAGATAATTTAGACTTCTTGATTTCAACAATATTTCACTTTTTTTTTCATGTCCCACAGTAAACATTCTCAACTATGGTTGTATCACTTCCTCAACAGAATTTATTTTGGGCCCAAATGGACAAAGAAACCTGTGAGGCAGAGCAACAAGTTTTTGGAAATAATGGTTAATCCTCAGTACAGAAACTGGGAGTGGAAAGGAGCTGTGAGAAGAACAACATTCTTATTTTCTTTCTGCCCCTATATCACATCCAGAAAGAAAAGACAAGCCAATATGGCCTTTACTGCCTGCCACCACACACTAACTACACTATATATATATATATATATATATATATATATATATATATATATATATATATATATATATATATATGGCTTCCAAGACAAATTTTCATTCAAAATTACCCCAAGAAATCTATATTCTGAAACTTTTTCAACTTTGACTCCATCAATAGAAATTTTACTTCCTCTTGTTTTTTTTTTTTGTTTCTTTTTAGCAAAAACTTACACTTGGTCTTTTGGTAATTCAATGAAAGTGTTTTTTAAATAAAGCAATATTTGAGTTACTAATTTCAATATCTTCTGTTAAATATTCTAAATTTTCCTTGAACAAAAATAGTTTTGTCATCAGCAAAAAGAACACTTTTCAACCCATTTGAGACTTCACTAATGGCATTTATTTATAAAAGAAAAAGAATGGGAATCAGTAGTGACACTTGTGGAGTTCCACATTCAAT
Organism: Oryzias celebensis; assembly: GCA_014656515.1. NCBI lineage: Eukaryota > Metazoa > Chordata > Actinopteri > Beloniformes > Adrianichthyidae > Oryzias > Oryzias celebensis. The sequence continues at coordinate 36,372,087 of BNCR01000005.1, forward strand.
GTTCATGCATTTTGAGGTATGACCTTTAAACTGTCCATATTGCTGCCTTGTATTGCAGTAACCAGTTAAGGGCTACTCTTCCAACTTCAAACATTTTAAAACTAAAATAGAATGATCAACAACATCAGATGTTATTTTAATTGAAAAAACACTCATATTGTGCATTAATTTTCATCAATTGCATCAATCATGTTGAGAGTCAATTAATAACTCATTTTTTTCAATGAAAGAATTTAGTCTGTGAACAAACCACATTCCTATTATTTCTAAAAATTGTGAAATGAGTGATACTGGTCTATGGTTGTTAAAGAATCAGGGCCACGCACAACATCAACCAGGGTGTGGTTTCTTGTGTATTTTGTACAGGAAATATTGGTTAACTTGGGCCAACATAAGTGAGACTGAGTAGCCTGTTATGTTTGCTTAGCAAAAATCAGTCTATTTAACTGTTCTACAAACATGCTTTGCCTATTATAAAAGTGAGGCAGTACACTTGCAATCACTTTATATGTGCTGTACACGCGAAATGTTCCAATTAGGTCGGAATTATTAAACTTCCTGCACTACATGTACATGTTCTATAGTATCGTGCTATATTCATCCTCAAGTATACTTACTAAAATAAACTTCAGGTGTACTGCTTTTTGCTGAAGGACAACCGTATTTTCTCCTGTTTTACATTAGGAGTTTGGGTTTAGAGCTTATTTTTCTTCTTTTGGTGGGTCAGGTTAAAGCACCTTAAAAGGTTTTTTGTTTGTTGTGTTGGCCATGTCACTCTGACACACCTTTTCCGATAAAATAGGCCGGTTATCTGTCACAGGATTGAAAGATCACGAGACCGCCGGGGTTCCCCTGGATGGGGGTGTTGTCTTTCAACATGCTCTGTTCCAGCTTACTCTAACTGGCTGAACACACCTAACTCAGGCAGTCAGCCCTGAGTGCTATACCTGAAGACATTTAGATATACCAACCCTTGAGGCCTGGAGTTGCTTATTCCTTCCCGACAGAAAGGTTTTTGACACAGGGATGTGTATATTTAATTCATTGTAAAGGATTCTGTTTGACACATAGTTTTTATAGTTGGTTTACAGATTGTTTTTCATGAGCAGTTTTGTCCATGTGTGTAACAGAATATTGCATGCTAGCAGGCAGGACATACGTGAGTGCCAAAATCCGGCAAATATTTTAAACTACATCTGAGAACAAGAGTGGGTATGAAGCTCGAAGATCAGGGTGAAGAGAAACGCCACAGTACTGAAAAGGACTGACTCACCCATGTTATCTAATACCACAATGTGGCAAAAATGAACCAGAAAATCTGGAAAAAGAAATCAAGGGCTGATGGAAGAATGATAAACGTTCCTGAATATTTGCATATTTGGTCTGAAAAACAAACACTGTACTAACTTTATGCTTTATCAATTCACCAGGTCCTGATTTTTCAGCAAAAATCCGCTCACAGTGACTTCTAGGCATTTGCTTTTCTACAATCTGAACTCACATTTTTACAGTGGGGACACTTGCAAGGAATACAATGTTGTCACAACAAAAATAATTGACTACAAAATTTGCAACACTACTACCGGTGAGGCAATAATGACTGAGTTTACAAGATAATCAGGTGTGAATAAATATGTGTGTGGGTGGTAGTGTGAGTTTGGGTTTGTAGTGGGGAGGTAGGCTCGCGTGTGTGAACGTGTGTGGGGGGGTGCTTGTGTGAATGGGTCTGTGTACCTGGATCATTGACTATATATGAGAACTGGACATAGTGAGAGTGACATCACCCATAGAAAATGGTTTACATCTTGCTCCAACCAATTTCGGTCAATTTAGTTGCCATTGTTTCGTAATATGACTGCCGCCACGTTGGAGCCAGATAACATGAGTATGCAGTGATTGTTCTGAATCCGACTGAGACATCTATTATATGGCAACTATCCTCACCAATCAGGAGTGAGCTTGTTGAAAGTCCACATCCCTTCCACTTGACAGTGGGCTTGGGAGAATCTGTCAATCAAACGTGGAGTTCAGTGCGCACCAGATACTTTTATTGATTGGTCAGTTTTTAACCTTGCAATAAAGAAATTTTTTTTTTTTAAATCGGACTAGCACGTTAAAAATAAGGTAGGAGAGGAAGAATAGTTATTCTGACAAATATGACAGTATTCATTCATTCATTTTCTGAACTGCTTTATCCCTTTCGGGGTCACAGGGCTGCTGGAGCCTAACCCTGCAGCCCGGGTGAAGACAGGGGATGCCCCTGGACTGGTTGCCAGTCTGGCCACAGTCACACACTCATATCCACACCTAGGGACAATTCAGAGTAAGCAATTGACCTATGAAGCATGTTTTTGGACAGTGGGAGGAAGCCGGAGTCCCCGGAGAAAACCCACACAGAAAGGTCCCCCTATTGGTGACATTGTTTCAAGTCCCCCAGCCAGGACTTGAACCGAGAACCTTCTTGCTGTGAGGCAAGAGTGCTAACCACTGCGTCACTCAGCCATGACTGAGTAATGGCTGTTTATTTCTCTACCAGTGTCTATGGGATTTTGGCTTCTTTGAGCCTGAGTGCACTTCCTGTTTATAACACGAGGTCGGGAAGGTTCCTCAGTCCAATTGTCTGATAGTCAATAGGTTGTGTCTGTGTGTACATGTCTTCTTGGTCCAATATGTACCTGCTCTGTGTCTGGAAAGAATGCTGACAAGAGAAGTGGGCTGTTGGCAAATACACTTCATTTGCTTATAAATCTGAATCCGCAATACCCTGCTCTTCACCTCATGTTACCTCACACATCACCCCACTGAGAAAAACGTCTTATTGGCCTGATGTCATCACACCACCCATCGTGTGTGAAAGTCTCTGAACATTCTTGTTGGCACCACTTTCATGAAAGTTTATTGTCTTTAGTTTGTCACTTTGAAAATTCTCTGTATTCAAAGCAGGAGCTTGGATTTCAAAACTCCCTGCACTCATTCCCAATTGTTTATTTTCACCCTACAGTTTCAGAAACTTCTATTTAAAAAGAAAAAGTTATTTGGATGTAACTTTATGCCAAGCCCCTTCGAGAAAGCCAAAAAGCGCAAGCAGGAAATTCCCTTTCAACATATCGTCATGACTTGTGACTCATCCTTAAGACCACTCCCCCCCGCCACACTAGCTACCTTACTGGCTAATGAAAATCATCAGACTGAGGAGAAACCCCCCTCCTGCCATGACAACAAATACTGAGCAAAACAAAAAAACACAGAAGCAGAAAAGCAAAAGCTAAATTTTATTGATATACTGATTATTTAAGACAGAGAGAGTAAATACACAGAATTACACCTGTAGTCTGTTAAAAAAAAAACATCCAAAATGTTTTTTTTCCAATAATGTATAAATAGACACATATTTATATATATTCATCCTAATGCATTAATGAAACTAATGCTGTTGTTTAAACATTCTTATAATATGAATAAAGTTTCTATGAATATAATTATTAAATAGATTTATATCATTGTTTATAAAATATCTTCTATATCTAAAGCTTCCACAGCTTTATATTTGATCATTAAAGTTACTGTTAAAACCACATGTGTGGGTTTTGTGGAGGCCACGGCGGTAAAGTGCACGCTCTGGTACAGCTAGGTTCCGTCAGCTTTCACAGCCTCAAGAAAAAACAAAAATATAAATAAAGTTTATGTACCAAACAATTAACAGTTAACAGCCCCTAGCATGATTATAAAGGATGAGATTGTAATCCTATGAACTGCTACTGATATGTGTGGACATAGAATGAGTTCATAAAATAACTCAGTCGACAAGTTGGAACAATACAAACTAGAGGTGCAATTTGATCTCACTTAAGATTAGAAAGGCATAATAGTTTATAGTGAAAGGTTACAGTTAGTGTATATAAAAAGTGTGCAGATACAGCACTATGAGCTAAAGAAAGTTGTGTCAATGTGTCCCACATTTCCTTCTACACATCCATGTGTGGTGAATTGGCAACAAGGGTGAATGATGTTTCCTGCTTTTCAACCTGTTGAGGATAACCAAACATTTATTGATTCCATCATTCTTGACAAAACAAAGTGCAATTTATTAGGCTGCAAAGAATAAAAAAAGGACAACCTTTTTCTTTCTTCGAATCCTGAAAAACCAGGCAATCCCCACGGCCAGAACAACAACAGCAACAACACCAGCAACAACAGCCCTCCAATTTCCTGGTTGTCCACCTGACAAACAGCATTTTCCATTTGGTTAAACCAACTCAAATAAACATCATTAGAAGTTTCTTTTTAAACTTCACTCAGTGGATTTCAGCTTCTCTTGACAGGAAGCAACAATGTGTCTATTCTGTCAAAGGTTAAATAACTTAACACATTGGAATTGACACATAAAACCACTTATTACAGCTGCTACTCTCAGTCACTAAATCCTAATTCTACACTGAAGGCTGGGAAACAGCTCCCAGGTCATTAGCATAAAGAATCCATATCTACCAAAGTTATGTAAAGTACACTCTTCCATAAAGAGGTCAAAAAGGTAAACAACCTAAATTGAAGTTATTGTTCAAACAGGAAGTACAAGCATTTTGCTGTTTGTTTGTTTTTTTTATGTTTGTAGCAAACATAACCAATGTCCAAAATTTTGGTTCAAATATGTTTTTTTTTAATGTTAAAGTGCACTAAAAAACATTTGGAAATCAACAGTGTGATTCATCTTACTTTCATGGTTCACAGAGGCGGTCGTAGTACCCAGAACGTCATATTGAAGAGTGTCAGTGTGGGGACTCGCTGTGTAAACACAAACACATCATGTTTTAGTCTCAGTCTTAAAAAAGACCACCAATACACATAGAAGATTTAATACTTTTAAGATCACGGCACAATCATTAAAAACAAACAAACAAACAAAACGTCTTGGCAATTTATACTCACCACAGCACAAAAAAACCTCTTCTTTAACCTTGTCATTCTAAGAGAAAATAAATAAAGATTTTGTTGCCAGAATAAGTTTAAGAAATCTATTACAAAATCATATCTAAGCTGAAACTCTCATTAATCTTGTTTGAAATCACTAAGTGTGATACCTCCTTTACGTAGTATCTTTTCAGAGTAAGGTTGCCAAGGTTACGGGAAGAGACCAGCTTCTCATGACTGCTAAATTTTACAGGTAGTTTGCATGAATCCCGTTTTGTGGCAATTGAGTGATCCTGCAAAAATAGATTAAAAATGAACCAAATATTATTATTAAAGCCAAACAAGGAAACATTGACATTTAATTAAAACAAAACAAGAAGTGACACTTCAGAATAAAGGAATAATCAAGGAATGAAAGGAGACAGAACTTACAGTGGCGTTGTTCCATGAGTAATCCGTGTAGGTCCCATTACTGGCCATGTTAACGGTGAAAAGATATTCACCATTTTCAATCTTAAATTGGCAACCGGAACAATCCAAATTGGCCGCCACAAACCCTGGTAATGAAAAATACAAACAAACAAATCTCATTAACCTCTGACTGATATCAATCTGGCTCTTTGTCACCTTGTTTATTTAAAAGCAGATCATTACAGTACCAGTAAATGGGTGGAGTTTAGGCTTTGACTACTATTATAGCTGTGCAAATTATATCAAAACCATTGTTTTTATTTTTGTTACACTAAACTATAACGGGGTAAGTAGTTTATATTAGCAAGAACATCCTGCTTGCTTACATATTTATTATCTCATTAAAATAATCACCACATGGATCAATGAGGTAATACAAGAGACAACAAAAACAGTTACAAACGTACAGTTTACCAAAATAAAACAACCTGAAGAAAAAGTGACTACAAAAATAAAAGCTTGTGAAAATGACAAGTTTGATTTTTTTTTTTTTTTTAAGCTTCCGTTTTGGATTTAAGGGAAATATAAGAGGTAAAAAGGGTTTGTCATTTTTAAATGGGCACAAAACAAACTTTAGGAGATGATTTTGAATACAAATGTTTTACAAAGAATACAAGTAACATACTTCTACTTCTCGCTAATCAGCAATAAGCAGTAGTAACACACGTTTCCACCTTCAACGAGACAAAAAGGAGTTCCCCTAACTTTTCTTTTTTTTTTTTTCAGAAAGTAAAATGATTTTGACAAGAGAAAAAACAGAATTCCCCTAGCCCTGGCTAGCTTGGGAACAACGTTGCGATCACGAGAGTTGAAACTTCGATTTATGTTAAGATTCCTTAACATGACAAACTAAAAAGTAGTGACAAAAAAGATATTAAAGGACTTGCAAACACAATACTCACAAATTTTCAAATACATCACCGCGAAAATCCGAATCATGCTGATCGTTATGATTACACTGCCTGCCGGTGAGTCTCGTGTTTGGAAGTGATGCAATGTTGCAATGTTAGTGCAAAAAAAAAGTTCCGCCACGCCCCCAAATGGTCATCTTTACGCATGGGCAAAACGAATGCGGATTGGCTTGTGAAAGATGAACTTTCGTCAACATGCAGTTCATAACCAGACACGTGCCACCTAGTGACAAAAGCTATTTTGATCGCATCTGAAATCAAAAAACTTCTGTGCATGTCATCTCTAATGTAATCTCTCAACAGATAAATCAGAAAACAACATTTTGTGTCATTTAAAAGCAAAGCAAAGAAGTTGTGTTGCATTAAATCAACATTATAACATAATCATAAAACATGGAAATATGTGTGGGTGAATGAGACTGGCTGTAAAGCGCCATGGGCCTTCAGTGAAGGTAGAAAAGCACTATTTAAGTATACGCATTTACCCTTTTTTCTCAGACCTAAAGGCTTTACCTTCATTCATAACCATACAAAGAAGCAGGATCCTCTGCTCAGAGGTCACGAGTTCCTCTTAATGCACAAAAACCTTAAGAGTTTCCCTTATTTATCTAAATTAAATAGAAAGTTCAGGCTTAATCTGCCTCAATGAACACTTAAGCGTTCGATAAATGGGACATAAAGACGCACAGAAACGTGTATGACAACCTGGTGAGTATTTAATTTTTAAAAATCTGGTTTATAAATCACCAGGTGCTGGATCAGGTTTTAACAGTCTCAAATCCCAGTTCTGTAAACAACACTTATAAACAATAACTTAAATTAATTTTGGTGATATCTGCTGAATATTCTTCCAAATTTCAATGAGCAGGATTTTCTAATCCAGTTAATGTAGCCACACAAAAAACTCCTTTCATTTAAAGAGCCGTTTGATTCAAAAGTGAGCTGGTAACATTAGATTGAATGAATTTTATTGTTTTCAAATGATCCATTCGTCCATTTTCCAAACCTGCTTCATTCCTATTGGGGGTCATTGCGTTGCTGGACCCTATCCTAGCTACTGTTGGGCCAAGACAGGGTACACAGAACAGGTCAACAGTCTGCAGGCTTTAATACATCTAATCTTAACTCAAGAAAATGTGTTTTAAAGAACACTGAAAGTCTCTGTTGTCATGTACTGATTGCTGAGTGAAAGACAGACCTGAACTATTAAATCCCAGAACATTACTGAATGCGGACATTTTTTTATTTAGCTAAATAAGCCATTAAATCAAATGCCTTAGAAAAAAAGCCCATCACCCTTTAATAAGAAAATCTAAACTATAGATGTAAAAATATTATTTTTTGCAGAAATCCTAAATAGACATACTATTGACTCACCACAATTAAACAAGTTTTTTTTTTTATCTCTGGTGAATTTTCCGCTCTTCCTTTGAATGGTCTTCTATTTTTCACCTACATGATCTAAGTTTGTTACAAACATTAAATCCATTTTAAAGATAAACTGTAAATCTATATATAAAAAAAGGAATAAAAACAAGTTCATGTACAGATTGTGGAAAAATGCACTCACACATGAAATCAGTTACATTTTTTATTGAAACATATGTAAATAAAATTAAACTTTGAATAAATGTAAATCAAATATACATATTAAAATAATGCCAAATTACACAGCGAACAGTCATTGGGTTTAAAAACAAAGTAACTTGGTAACAAACGTACCAGAAATGATGGTACAGATCAGATAAAAACAGCTTCTTCCATGTGAACGTTTTGGGCATTTCGGACACAGATGCAGGTCAGAGTGAAGCCAAACTGCTTAACCCCACTAACAAACTTCCCATCCAAGTCACAGTCCTCAGCTTGGTTTATTTAACTTGACTGGTTAAACATGTAGGGCTTCACTCCAAAAAGACAATAAAATCAACACACACACACACACACACACACACACACACACACACACACACACACTACAAACACGAGTTTGAATCCAGTGACTGAAGGTCATAACAGGGTTTCTTCCATGCTGGAGCGACATGAGTGAATAAAGGCACTGCGGAAAAAGCTTAAATGAGTTTGACAACGTTTCATTCCCTCTTGTGGACTGTGTGCTTTTACAGATGGATGAGTGCAAAAATAGATTTTCAATAGGAAAGAAAGATTGTCGTTTTGTTCTCCTTTTTCCTCTCACACACACACTTTTTAAAGCTTTAGTTGCCCGACAATGGGCTGAAGCAAACGGGTAGAACTTTTCCACTGAACCCAGCATGGGCTGTTCTCATCCCGGCTTTCATGCAATTCAAACATTTCACACTTTCAGTAAAAAGCAGCACCTCTGGATCTCCTCACTTTTCTCACTTGGCTTGCATCAGAGCGCTCATATTTATACACACACTTCCTGTAAAGCGTTTTACACAAACAGTGAAAGGACAAACATAAAACATAGCCTGCAGTTTGTAACAAACATGACTTGGCTGCATGTTTGGTGAAAACGATTGGTATTGCTTTGGCCTGTGAGCCGTCAGTTCATCTCGTCCTTTTCTAGTCGTGCTGCGGCAGGGGAGCCACAGCGGGAAGGTCCCGGCTGCTGGCAACAGCTCACAGTTGTCTGCGGCAGGCGGCGTTCCACCGTCACTCTCTCTCTCCACCTTTCCCTGCCTCCCCCTTCCCGACGGGGGCTGAACATCAGAACCCAAAGGTGTCCTTTTGTGCGGTCAAGTCCGTCTCATCTTGGTCCCATTTGCCCGGGGAGAGGCACTCTTCAGGGTTAAAGTCCTGAGGGTTTACCCCAATGTCCAGGACCTGGGGGTTAGTGCGAGACTCAGCGAGTCTGGAAAAGCAAAAGAAAGCAGACGGTTCATCAGCAACAACTCCACTTTTTAACACTTTCTACTGCGAATCTACAGAAATAAAAATGGACTCTACTTGAAATGACATTGAATAGATGATGACACGTAAAGATGAAATGATTGAATTTAATCTAATTGAATGCAAGATAAAACTGTTAAAGTCTCTTTTAATAATACAGCTCAGGAACAAAAGAGATGAGTGCAAAGTTTTATAAAGTTTTAAGTTTCATGTCTAAATTCACACAATTCCCTAAAAAATATTAAAGAAGTCATTAGAATCAAGAAGTTTTGCAGAATGACCAAAAACTGCTATCACTTCATCAAAAGTACTTAGAATCTACTTGACTTTTGAAAGAGTTTTAAGGGAGGGATAAAAGAAAGAGTGTTTTAGATTCCGTTATCCTGGAAGAGCCATGAAGTTAGCGTCCGCAACAGAGTTGATAAGAACAGGAACAAACAGCAGCCCATTAATGAAGACAAAGCTGCAGACCAACAGGAGGGAAAACGGCTCCCATGTACTTTTAAGATGTTCTAGTGGAATTTTCTCATAATGGAGGACATTTATAAAGAAAGTTAAGCTTAAAATTGCCAATCTGAGTTTTTCAACCAATCAGGGACTCAACTTTAGGGACTCACCCTATCTCTAAGAGAGTGACCAGCCACCCTTTGGAGGAAGCTCATTTTCGTAGCTTGTCTCTTCATTCAGCTTTGTTCTTTCGGTTACGACCCAGAGCTCATGACCATAGGTGAGTATTGGAGTGAAGATGGACCAGTAAAGGGAGAACTTTGTATTCTGGCTCTGGCCTCTGCTTCCTTAAGAGAAGGCGTGTCAGCGGGATTGAGAAGATCCTCAAAGTATTCCTTCCACCGCCCGACAATGTCCCCAGTCGAAGTCAGCCACTCCCCAACTGCACTGAAAATGGTGCTTGCAGAAAACTGCTTTCCCTTCTGAGGCCACAACATCTTCCAGGCCAACCGATAGTCCTTCTCTATGGCCTCATTGAACTCCTCCCAGAACAGAGTTTTTGCCTCTACAACAGCCCAGGCCGCAGCTCGCTTAGACTGCCGATACCTGTCAGCTGCCTCTGCAGTCCCACAAGTCAACAAGGCCTGATAGTTCTCAATTCTTCAGCTTGACAGCATCCCTTACAATGTGCAATGTGGTTTGGGTGGCAGTTGAAGGCGAGCGCCTCGATGGCCTAAACCCCGGTCATAGAACTAGGCTTTTGGGACATGGAACGTCTCTCTGGGAAGGAAGGAGCCTGCATTTATTTATTTATTTATTTATTTGGCGGGGAGGATCATAATAGATTTAAAAAGTTAACTTCTTTTAAAAGGAGCCAGAGAGATGTTTGATTAAAACCATGATTAAGGGTTGGATAAAAGATAAAATGATGACACAACAGCCCAATTTACCACGGGACCTTAATGAAAATCTCTCAAATTAAATGAATAAGGTATTGAAAAATCTATTTCCTTAGATATAAATGTTTTTGTCTCAAGTAAAAACATGAACATTCTGTTCAATGAGGAAACTTCTGTTTTGAAAAAACTGAGGTATGAAAAGTCCAATTTTGATTGTTTTTGTTTTATCTTTAAAAAAACCCATTAAATTATTTTGCAGTGGTCTATTAGTTTTACCGAGATCTATAGATGAGATGATGAATAACGAAAAACATGATGACGACGTGAAGACAAAAAAACAAAAGACATTTCTTTACATATGATAAACTGACAGGATTGAGTTTTCCAACGTGACCCAATGAGTAATGCAAACGTCCATGTTCTGGTGACGACTGAACACTGATGTCCATACAGATGGGAATGCTCCATGAGTGAGGGAAAATGAAATGACAAACATATTCATATTTTTACCTGAGTTTGACTCAAAACTATCCAGACTGCGACTGAAGAGGGGGGCAAAAAAGAAACACAGGAGCCTTAAATTCCACACTACCAGCAACAATTTGTTAAGAGAAAACCCACAATCCAGTTTCTTGTCAATGAGTTGCAGAGAACAAAACAGGCCAGCAGGTGGCAGCAGAGACTGAAACAATGATCATCGTAACAATGCAAATGTAACAAAATAAAATGCTCATAGAAGGGGAATTTAAGAGGTTTAAGGAGTAATGCAAACTAAATAATCTTTATGGCGTTGATGTTCAATATTCTTATTGAACACTGGTATTAATTAGTCTCTAAAGGATTAAAATGTCCTCAAGAAAGCTGCACACTTCATTTGCATGTATATAAATCTAGATATAACAATAACATTAACGCCACTTCCAAAGTTAAAATACTATCAAATGAAATAGAACTAAAGGAGTTTATAAGATAACACATCAGTCTGACAGTGCGACTCACACAAGGCTGCATCTGTTTACACTACAGGCATCCTCATTCATCACAGAGCTAATGGTAATAGGCTCTGTTTACAGTGTGTGCGCACAAATAATCACTTGATAAGGGGTTTCAAATGATTTTCAGAGCTTGATTATGCCTGCAAACTCGTTTCTTTTCCTGTAATAAATGAAAGCGAGAGAATAACGAGTCCCCTGTGGAATTGGCTAAAAGAATTAAAGCACAGGCAAGGGAGCATAATGCATTACCAAGAAGGAACTTTTTCAGCTCTGTCAGCTGCAGCACGTCTGTAAACTGAGCTCATCTGCCGTTTGCACTTAAAGCAGGAGGCTTCATATGAGCTCAAACTCCTCCAGCAGCCGCTTCAAGTAGCTCTGCTCACCTTGAGAAAGCTTCATCCAGACCGTCCTCCAGTTCCTGCAGGAGCCAACACAAACACCCTTCAATAAGCAAATCTAAACCCATGAATTTTTCATCAGGATTTGCTGCAATTAATGGTTTCTCCCAAACCCATCGAGCTAGCTTCTCTGAGATTCAGCAGACCGCCGGCCTCGTGCCTTACCCATACAGTATTGTTGTTCTCTGCTGTGTGATTATGCACCGTAACAGGATCCGATTCAGTCTGCATTGTTCCTGAGTGGATCTGCGCCACGTTGGCGCCATCCGCCAAGTCCAAGAGTGTCCCTGTTGCAACGCCTGACAAAAAAAAAGAATACAAACGTTCATTAAGAGAAAAAAACAAAAAAACATCACGACTTACAGGATATCCTCACCCGTAAACACATTTAAGTATAGTTTCAAACAAACGATGAGCTCGCCTCATCAAATCAATTTAGATCCAGTTAAAGGATGAGACGGTCATTATCTCATGTGGCAGAAAGCAGAAGCGTGTAATTTATCAAGCTTCCAATGTTTCTCATTACTTCAGCCATCTGTGTACTGTGACATTTTGCTATGCGAGCATGAAGGAACCCCTGACTTTTAGATGCTGCTGCAATCATCTCGAGTCTGGGCGGTCATTTCACTGTTTTTAAGTGTAAGCAAATCCTGCTGGGAGAAATGTTGATTTATTGATTTACTGTATGTGTGTGTATACATCTCTTTTTATCCATTTTAGAGGCATTTTCAGCAGGGTTTATTCTTAAGATTTGTTTCTTTGTGATCCAAAAAGAAAACTGTGTCATTCTCTTGAGTGCCAGTAGTTCATTAGAATTTCACTACCAAGTTGCAGGCGGGACTGTTGTCAACAAATAACCCCTGCCCCCCCTTCTTAACTGTAAGTTCTCTGTCTACATTCTCTCACGCTAGCTTGCAGCCCCTCACACTCCAACTTAACATTAACAGTGCGACAAAAATGGAAAGCGATTTTGGAGCCATCCAGCCGAGTTTTAATCCAGATTCCAGCTCAGGCGAGGAAAATGACGACATACATGGATCCATTTGTCTGCAATGGATGCAGACATGCATTGTCTGCATGGAGGAGGGAGCTTGTGGCCTGCTGATTGTAGTTTATACGTAACAAGCAATCTTTTTCCAGCTGCATCTCTTTTTGTCTGCTCCTGATTCACAACAATTTAAACAAAAAGATATGTATAATTTTCTTTGTGTCTTCCATCATTATAAAAATGTCACATAAGCAGGTTAAAAACACAAAAAATCTAAGTCCCATAAGACTGGGACTTTAAAAATGACCACAAGAGGCGTGGCTGAAACAAAGGTCAAAGGTGTAATGACTTATCTTTGAGGGCACTGTCTGTATCATCTGAAAGTTGTGTGAATTTTGTCATCCTCAGTGTGCCTGCAGTCATTTCCCAAAGCACCCTCTCACCCCCCAGCTGCTAAACTATGCCAAATATGCCTCCTCCCCTGGCAGCTGGAAAAGCTCATACAGAGCTGCTGCGATTGCAAAAATCTGTGTCCAAGTTCAGCTTCTGCAGCGATCATCCTTCAAAATCCATGTGAAGCTCTAAACATTCAGGACCACGGACATACATGCCGAGTCAGAACGGATTTAAACCGGACGGAGATTCCTGTCTGGGCAGAAGCCACATGGCAGCATGGACTGGGGGGGGCGCTCAGCGTAGAGTCGGTAGCCAAAATAAAACCAAAACTTCCTTCCTATTCCTGCAGAAAACCTTCAAGCAGAGAAGGACCAGAAGGAAATGCAGAGCAGACGAGCAGCAGGTTATATATATGCACAGATACAACTACGCGTGGGAATAAGATGGGACCACATCTGTACTGCTTCCTTCTGCGGTTTCACTGCAAAACTACTCCAGTAATGCAGTTCAGAACTTCACAATCCTATTTTACTTTGATTAAAAAAATTTAGCTGTCACATGTTTTAATCCGTAAAATACAAGAAATGACTTTAATTTGTGGATTTAATCAGATCAATTTGATTGGTTGGTTTTTTCTAACTCATCGCATTGTATGACGAGTATAACTTATGATAACTTATGACAGGAGTCAACATTCTTGACCTTTATTATCCTGGGAGAAGGAACAAAAAGCACTTTAAACTAACGGGCTCTAATTGCACTTCCTCCAGTGTTGTTGCTCTTTACAATAACAGTTGTGTTCTCATTAAATGTCAGAGGAATTACTACAGTAAAAATCTGTTTCTTTGGATCACAACATGCCCCGAGGCCTTGAGTGGAGTCAGATAAAAGAGGCCATCATCATTAACTTTATCTTTAAAGTCACCCAAACATGGCATTTCCTGTTCACTGACGTTTTGACCCAGAGGATGCAGGCTGCTGTCAGCCATGCTGAGATGTCAGAGCCGCACAGCTTTGGAAAAAGCGGACGTTTAAATCTGGACACACAGTTGCTGCTGCTGCTGCTGAGAGAGACGTGACTCACCTGCTCCCTTCAGGCTGCCCAGACTGGCTGAACTATCTGACTGAGAGTTGCTGGCTCCTTCCCCGTCAGAACCTGCCTTCACTCGCTTCTCTTTCTCTAAAAAAAAAAAAAAAAACAGGAAAAAAAGCAGAGATGAAGAGCAAGTCTTTGATGATGTGTCCAGACTTTTCCTGAACAGTTTGAGTAAACAAATGGCTGGAAACGCATTTGCAGATGAAGCTGCAGCTCAGCAGGAGGCCTGCCTGCTTGTGCTTCAACTCATGCCCCAGCATGGAAAAGGAGAGCATTTGAACAGAGCAGTAAAGGTATCTGGGTCAAAGAGATCACAAGCTTTGCTCCTGTATTCCTGCTGAGACCATTCTGCAGCGTGGAGGTGACCCACGGCCGTGATCAGCAGACTTCCTGCAATGCTCTAATAAATTCAGATCCTCTTCTGGAGCTAATTTTGATAGCAAGCAGGCCTTAGAGTGTATACAATTCAAACAATTTATACATTATTAAAAACTAGCAGGAAACAAACACCTGATCAGAATTTATGTACACAACTCAATAGGGGGAAATACTTAAAGACCTACTCCAAGGAATATTGAACTGTTTGTTCTTGTGGCATTTTTCTGATGGTGGAAGACATATTTAAAGAAATTAGGCATAAAATGGCATTTTTTAGTATTTCTTCATTCAAATTGTTGTGAATCAGGAGCAGGCTGTTTGAAAAAGAGTGTGTTTGTTATGTAGAGCACTGCTACAAGATCACTGCTCCACAGCAGGGAGTGAAAGTGGGGAAGGAGTTGCTTTGTGCCAACAGTCCTGCCCACAACCCAAAAGTGACTTTCTAATGAACTCCTGCCGTTCTGCAGAAACTATGTCCTAGAAAACGCCACAGGTTTTTCGATTTTGGCTAAAAACAGCAGATTCGTAATTAAAAGACCACTGGGAACTCTTAAACAAGATAAAAAGATGATCGGAGAGGGATTCAAAATGTTCTTTTTTGTATTTGTTGCTGAAAAGCAAAATGGAATCCATTTAATGTGGTTTTATTTCATGAAGATGAATCTGTACAGAGTCCATCAATTTACATCAGCTTCTGCAGAAACAGCATTTTCTTACTTTTTTTCTCAGTCAACCCATCCTCGGATCAATGAATCGTCATCAATAGTTTCTTCTCTTTCTGAATTATAAACTCCTAGTTTCCACTAATAAATGACTTTATTTCTGAGGGTTACTGAAGTAATAGAAAGCTAAATAATATCTAAATAAAGGTATTAAATTCAAAGTTTTCCCGTTTAAGAACAAGTTCGATTTCCTTTAAGCCGCTGTTACTTCAGTTTAAAATCGCCTACAGTGACTAATCTGACAGCAGCTTCAAAAACAGTCATGACTGTACAACACAGAGGAATGTGGGTCATGCGAGTGCTGAGGAACCACAGTGGGTGGTGAAAAAGAGCTTGATGGTTAGCAAACCAGACAGACAAACCGTGGATACCACGCTCCTGCCAGCTCCTTTGACTTTAATGAAACCAACTCTCTTTATCACCATCTATTCTTTTCTTCCTCTATGTCTTTATGGATGAAAGTATTCCACCCTGCCAACATAAGCAAGAAAAGAACTAATAAATGAAAACTCAATGAGATTATTTGCCCACCTGCATATCCTAAGGATTAGGGAAATTAGAAAAAGATGCAGGCGTAAAAAAACCAAGGAGGGGGCACGAAACACCTTTCTTTAATTATTGAAAGAGATGATGTGGCGTAGCCTTGATCTTGAGGAAGAAAAACAGATTTTTTTACTGAAATATATTCCAAAAATAACAGAAGAGGTAGAAATGTTGCACATAAACAGAGAAGCGGCTACATTTTTTTGTGCGAGCATGTGTCTCTAAAGAACTGCATAAATGAGCTCCTCTTCATGTGAGACAGGATCAATGCCTTTGACATTGAAGCTTCCACTCACACACACACATGCAGTTACTTTCTTTCTTCAGTCCCTCCAGTCTTTCTGCTTTCTTACCCCCATCCCCCACAGTTGCTCCTCGCTTCTCCACCCCAGAAAACAAAACACCATCAAGTGGTGTGGTGGGAGGACACATACAAGACAATTAGAGGGAAGGTGCAAATACATAAATGAAAGTTGTAAGCGGCACTGCATGGTCAGCAGGTGCTGCATCCTTTTGACCCGCCCTCACTGGCTGAGTGGATGCTTCATTTGCCTCATTCTTCCTCAGACTCCTTGGTCATGGCGGCTTTTCTGTCGGTTTTATCTACATAGCAACCCTTTTATTTTTTGGTCACTTGGGCGGATGAACAGGTCTATTTTTTTAAGAAGAATCTGCAAAAGTTAACTTTTGGATTTCTTTGGCAACTGAGATTTTTTTTGTTAACCGAACGCACATTCCTTATAAAGTGATGTCATATGTTATATAATTTCGTTCAACTTGAGCCAACAATTCATGCATAACACTTTCAGAATATTCCGGTAAAAAGTGTGCGAGCAACAAAGAAACATCACTTCTACAATCTTGCCAGACTAATGTAGTTAAAAATCTATAAAACTACTTTTAATTCCAACACATTTTCCCCAAGTAGCGTCTCTAAAATACTCGAGGCATTACATTGAAATCTCTAGAATGAGTTTACATTTCTAGAAGATTCAAAATTTTTTTTTAATTCATGATATTTAATTAAGATCACTCGAACAAAGGTTTTCTTTTTTCTGTATTGCGTGAAAATCACCAAACTTCACACATTACTACAAAATGGCCACCAAGCTGTAGGTCCATCCCACGGTCAGGGATGGATGATCAATAAATTCTAAAGGCAACAAGGAAAGAGATGGAGGATCTGGGCGAGAACAGCTCTGTTTCACAGGAGGCTAACATGGAGTAAATGACATGCGTGTGCTGCTGAGCTGCAGGAAAGAGCGTCACACCATCGTCACACAGCATGAAAGAGATGCATATGCATTATATAATATGAGGGCAGTAGTAAAGCACAAAGGTAGATAATCTGAGTACTCAAGTCTGCAAAGGAAACAACGGTCGACCTGTTAGTTTCACAGTCTCTGACAGTGGAGATTTTTCTGACTTCTTAGAGCTGAGATCATGTGAAGTGTGGTGTTTTCTTGTTGACATGTCAAAGCTCAGATATTTAGATGCCTAGGAGTCTGAGAAACAAGAAAGTCATTTGTGACAACAGAGCTCACCTTCCTTAGCGGCCTGCCAGAACTCGAAGGCCACTTTGAAAGCCTGAGCCACCGTCAGGGTCACCGCCTGAGCCTGATGGGTAGGGGGCAGAAGGAAGAGACCAGAGTGAGGGATGAATAAAAGCCACATGCATCTCAAACAGGAAGGGAAATCCAGCAGCCAGAGGAGCTCCTACAGTGATACTAACAGGAACCGACCACGAACACGGCTTCCCCTGCAGATACACTTCAAGAAAACGGAAGAGAAGCCGGCGAGCTGCACAACGACTTGTTTGTGTAACAGCGGGGTACGTGGCCTTTTGGCCGCAACAAAATTAGAAAAAAGGCGGAAAGGGAGGGAGTGGCTGGTTCTCTCAGAAATCCTCCAGGGATGAGAAAGCGCCAGGAGGGCGATTACTGCCTCCTCGTCCTTCACTCCTTTTTAGGTCCTCCCATCTGGTTTAAACAAGAAATCCAAGTGCTGTTCTGTTATAGCCTTCACTGTTCATCATCAGTAAATTTACACCAAAAAAATAATAAACAGGAACCTCTTGACAGTGCAACTATTGTTAGCTCCGGGGTTCAGTTAATATTTACAGCCTTGTTCGGGCCACTTCCTGAGATGTTGCTGAACATAAATAAAACCTGCTGGATGTATTTGGGTGTGACCGTGGCCAGTGAGATGCAAGCAGACACATTCATCATTTTCAGGTTCAATTCAAAAAAAAAAATCAAGACAGTTTTGCTTGTAATAACACAGTCTTAGTGACTCACCATTTTTCTTTTGGTACAGAGGAAAGCATGACACTCCAGGGTCTCATTGTGCTGGCTTTGGGCAATGTACGCAAACACTTTGTCATGCATCTTGTCCGCTGTGCAGTATGATATTCTGAAGCAAACAGACACACACTAATAAGAACACAAAATCTGTGCTTTTTAATCCCAGGATTAATCTATTACTGCGTTAAATCTGATCAGTGTTAAGCCCCTAATCTCACACAGCATACTTTAAATTGCTGAAAAGAAAAAGGAAATTCCTAGCGTTCCTGAACCCAGTTGTCCGAGGCAGTCTGAACGTACGAGTTTTGTGTCAGCCATCGAGCCGCTGGGCATGCTGCCCCATCTCAGGTGCAGGGGAGGCTTTTAAATCAAGCCATAATGCCCAGCAAATAGCTTTTCTCCACCGTCTGAGCATGATGTAATTACTTTAATACCGACTCCACAGGCACGCTCGCCAGGTGGAGAGGGGCAGGCGATTCAGCGGAGGAAGGAAATAATTACCGTCTGCCATCTGTCCTTCCCCTGTCCTTTGCACACGACAAATCCATGAAAATAAACCAAATAAAAAGTACTTGGCAGAAAAAGGATAGCTGTAAACTTAACTGAAGTTTGCAGGTGTGTGGTGAAGCTGCACCCTGTTGTGCTCAGATAGACAAATCTATTTTTTTGCTGTTTGTTCATGCCTGCACTCCTAAGGTCAAAGTGAGAATCCCTTCTTAGAATCTGCTTTAACACAGAAATTCAGGGAATTTAGATTTTGAAAAATGCACATTTAAATAATTGAATTGATCCATACGTCTAGATTTTACAGCTGTTTTTAAACCATTTAAGGCGAAATGCAGCTTCAATTGAGATAAAATGAAAAATAGCAAAACAAAGAGAAGCTTAGCTTTACTCTGACCAGTAAAGCTGAATAAAGTCACAAAAAGAACAGCTGGTCAGTCATGACTAACTTCAGAAAACTTTACTTGCAACTTTTTGAAGAAACTATTTAACACAAGTCAATTAATCTTCAGAAAAATGATGGAAATTCTCATTTATTGGTGTGCAGACTCATAAAAAGTGGAATTTATGAACAGTCATTCAAGCTGAGCTCATAATCCTTCAGTTAATAGAAGTTAGACCAGCATGCAGGTTGAGGCAGGAAAGATGTGATTTTACAAGAAAAGACTTAATGTGTGAGCGCACTGCCTGTAGTGGAAGATCTCACACACAGAGCTGTGGAAACTGCGAACCACATGACTGATCTTCTGCTTTTCTGATGACCCAGGTACCAAACTTTTGGCAAAGCAGCTGTTTGCATATCATCAGTGTCACAGCAATAAATGAGACAATCTCTTAGTTTTATTATAGCTGAGAGCACACCTTATTTTTTAGTCCCTTTAGACCACTGATGATAACTTTTGACACAAAGTGCAACCAAATCATCACTTCCATGAGCGGTTAAAGAAAACTGACCTGTATATGGAAATGTTTTCAATCAGCTGATTGGAGGCACTGTCGTAAAGGATGATCCCACGCGGGGACACGGTTAACGTGACTTTCTGAAGTTTTTTCCCACTGGCTTTGGCCTGCAAAATAAAAAAAAACAAACAAATTGAAAAAAAAGAAAGATCAAAAATAAAACAGAATACCGTCATTTTTAGAGTATAAGTCGTTATTTTGTTTATTATAGTTTGACCTGGGCTTGTACTCAGGAGCGACAAATATGTGATTTAAAAAATATATATATATTGGCTCACGTATTCGTTATTTTCTCAATAACAACCGGTTGCATTCTAGCGGTTGTTTCCCACGCAGACGAAGAAGCCTGTTCAGGCTCAGTCTGATTGGCAGGTGGAGTCCAAAGCAAACATGGAGGAAAATGTGATCGTTCTCCTCCTGAACTTGATATTTTTATTATTCGCATTGAGACTCTGTTATTCTTGTTTTTATTTTTTCCTTCCTCGGACTAATAAGGAACACCAAGTCATCAAACAGGGTCACAGAGACACAGAAGTACCGCTGAAAGCGCTATCATTTAGATCCGGGAGAGGTCTCAATTTACCTTGGGGCCACGGAAGGCAGAGTCTGGCTTAGGCTGGGCCCCTAACCCTAACCCTAACCTCAGCGTCCATGCATGCTGAAGAATGAAGAATAGACGAAGCAGCCTGCAGTTTAATAAACTTTAAGCCATTGGCTCCGTCTGGGAGCCAATGCTTATTTGATTTAGAAATGTAAAAAATTCTAATCTTCTCGGGTTTTTAAATGTTATAACACAAAACAAGATGAAAAAGAACCCTAGTGAAAACGAGTTTATGACTTGCTCAGTTAGATCCCTTCTTTGGTTGTAAATTTGTAAGGAGCTTGTACTGTACCATTGATTGTACTGTATTCATTCATGCATTCATTCATCTTGAATACCGTTACATGTACAAAATTATTTAAAAAATCAAATCAACAAATACAAAAACAAATCTAAAATCACTGAGTAAATAAATCAGTAATAAATGTCCATTTTCTGTTTATTCAGTCTTCTATAGCCGCTGTTTTCAAATTTAAACGTCCTTATTCACACAGTTCAATTAACAGTTACATTTGAACTGTTAAACACAAAATAAGACTTCAATGCAACATTTCTTTAACCTTCATCAGTGCTGGACACTTGGCAGAGCTTTGTCTCCATAGCTGAACCACAATTGGTTTGAGGGAGAAGAGTGTGAGACCCTCAGTTTGGCTTCAAGATGACTGTCAGTAAGTCTGAACCTGTGTTTGGACTTATCGAAGTTCAACGTTGAGAAGAGCTTTTGGCACAAGTATGTGCTCCCAATTTTCAATCTGTGCTGAATGGGTTTTTGTTTTAAGTTTGCTCTGTAAATTGCCAACTCAGTGAGGAAGAAACAAAATTCGTTAACCATTTTTTGATTTTGTTTTTCATATTACTTTTCAAACATTTTAACCCTGGTCATTATTTTAGAGTAGCCAGTCACTCACTCCTGTATTTTTATAGTAGAATTCATACTGTGGTCAGCAGTTGGTCATGGGCTGCATTGCGCCCTAGGAGAAAAATTATTTTTACGGCTGAATGTAAATAAAACAGACAAACCAGCGGATGGCAGGTCGCAGATAGGTCAGATATGGCAGATAGGTCGCCTATGACCCAGGGCCGGCCCTGGTGGTCAGTGAAAGAAACGGTGGTGGTAATTTTTTTCGCCTTTGAATTGCCTGTCTCTGTTTAGTGGAGGAACACGTCACTTCCTCCTCGGCATTTCATGTACCTGCACCTTCACAGAGCGAGTGAGGAAGATGTCCTTCACGTTAAAAACAAACATTAAAATTGATCGCGTCGCTTGAAAAGTGTAAACGCCACTCAGAAGTTCATCACAGTTATCACTGACAGTCCAATCAAAACCAGCCAACATTAGCATGAACTAGACAGCAGCGTTATGGATACGACGGAGTAACATTAAACTTTCATATTAAGGCAGGGGCTGCAAAATATGGTCTTTTGACAGAAGCTTTTCCCACTCACAGCAGGAGCGTCAAGTTTGTGAACACATTTTGAACAAGTGCTGAGGATTAAATTTGACGTGTGTTGAAATAGAGGCAGCAATTGCGAATTTGACGCATGAATCGCGTTTGGTTGAACGCAGCATTTACTCCAAGCTTGACTGAGTTGTTCAGAAATAATGCATTTTTCCCCCAAAAGTGCAACTTATATTTGATTTCTTTTTTCTTTAGTATGTTTTTTTTTTGCATCCTAGTGTAGAGAAGAGGATGCTGAATACCCCATCTTCATTACAACATCCTTTTAGGAGGGACACCGAAACCAGATAACGGATTAACCCAAATCAAAGCCTGTGCCTCCTTATTCAAACATATCTCTGTCCTAAAATCCCAAGTAATACTGAAGCTAACTTCATTAAGCACTGAGCTGCCAGCTCCAATAACATTAAGCTTCCTCCACCATGATAAAGCTGGATGAAGACAGTGTTCACACAGGCAGGCAGCCTCCTCTAAAAACTGAGCTGGAGTCTCAAGTGGGAGGCGAGGAAGTGGAGCCAAACACTGTCTCCACCCGATTATAAAAGGATGAAGTCAATCTAACAGGAGAGAATCTGTAGAAATGTTGACAAGAACCCATTCTAGAATTTGTGTTCATAGAAAACCTCTGAGTGTGGTTAGTATGTAGGGTTTTGTGGGTGTCTTCACTCACTGTTGTTACTATCCTCTTGACAGCAGCGGCAGACACCTCCTCGCCTTTGGGCTGCTCCACCATGGTGACCCCGAGATACTTAAGCTGGAACATCATGCCCTCCAGCAGGGTCTCTCTGGTGTCGGTCCAGTTCTCTGGAAGCTCTGCAAGGAGAGAGAACACACACGTCAATGGAACTTGTGCTTTACAATCCACCCTGCTAGTTATACAGCAAAGCAAGCGCATAAATCCTCCCATCGTGCATTTCTTCACAGTAAATGACTGCAGCTGAAGGCCCTTACTCAGAAAGGATCTTTGTGGCTTTAAAAAAATATATTCTAGTCCCTTAAAAACATAGGAACACTGTTTTAGAATACATTTATTCAGATTTGATAATCCAAAGGCTTTAATAAAAAATTTAATGAATATTAATTCAGTTTAATAAAGAATTTTGTTTAAATCCTGTTTATTAAAAACTAGCTTTTTAAAAATACATTTCCAAAAAATAATTTGTTTGGGTCAAACTAAAGCATGGTTATTGTTTTTTATAAATACTAGAAACTATAGACGATAAAGTCTTTTTAGAAAAAACAGATATCAGATGTTGCCAAGGAAGATAATTCTAAATTAAAATGCATATAGGTTTTTAAACTTCCTTGTACAGTTTTTAAGAATTTATATAATTTTTGCTGACAAATAATAAAACTACAACAAACCTAAAATATTTAGCAAAAGTTTATATACAGCTGCAAAAGCAAATATAATTCAGAGTAAATATGCATTATTTTGGATACAATACTTATGCAAATGTGTACACATAAATGTTAAACAATTCAAATACTATTTTGAAATCTTTTAGTTTCATCAACTTTATAGAAACAGTTGAAATAGATGGAAAACATATTTAGTTCTGCAAATTTCACCCTGTTTTAAGCCTTTGTTTATCTTTAATCATTTCCTCCTGATAGTTTACCTGCTTTGGCACCAGAAAGCGTTCTTAATGGGAAATCAGAATAAATAAATGTAAAAAACAGGAAACACCAATAGTACTGCATGAAACTGTTTGTTCAGTCAATCCAGATTGTATGAAAAACATATTTGATCCACATTTAAGTTAGTTTCTACCAGTCCAATCATCAAACATTTTATCGTTTCACTTCCAGCACTTGTGTAACAAAACGATCAAGATCAGAGTTTTGAAGCATTTCAAAGGTTTGTCAATTGTGACTAACTGAGAAGGGAACTGGAATCCATTTGTTTCCTCAAAAAGCTCATAAGCAGAGATCCGCATTAACAGCCATCGATGCGCTCTAAGGTCCTCACAGTCCATCCCTGTCCTCTGAGATTGATCTGCAATAACCCTGACCATCTCAAACCTCCAAGCACTTTGATCATCGATGTCTGCTTTCTGTCCAACTGTGGTCTTTCAGTGACAATGTAACACTTAAAATAAGGATGGTGCTATTCCCTTGTACAGAATCCAGTCCAATGAAAGTGATGGAAGGCTTGTGCTCATCAACAATTTTTCATTTGATTCTTCACTGTAGATAAAAGAATCCAATAAAGCCTCCATGATTAAAAAGGCTTTAGGTTCTTTGCCTTCAAGCATTCATTTCCTTGTTGTGGAACATACAAATAATTCAGCTACTTTAGACTTCTGAACATACAGCTTACAAGAAGGTAAATGATTTTCCACACCTTTCAGTTTCTTCTAGGCAAAAAAAGAATTGATGTACTCTTGGTTACTTAAGGACTCTGAAAAATCCTACCAGAAAACTACAGCTACATCTAAAATTTTAAATTCTAGAAATGTATTAGTTTCTAAACTTTCTTGTTGTATTTTTTGGGGTTTACTGTCACCCGGCCTAGGATAACATTTCATTAAAAAGATGCAAAACATTTATAAATGGCAGCAGAATCCAAACCTATAATAATCAGTTTTCTATCGCCAAACCATGCAGACTGGGAGTAGTTACAGAGAATGACTTTTAATGGTCCAAATGCAGCTGTGACAAAGCCCAATCTTAAGTAAAAGGGTGTGTCTGCCAGTGAACACCCATAATCTTTGAGCTTCTCGGTGATGGAAACAGTTCGTCCTCTTTGGATAAATACCACTTAAAGCAACTTGATCTGTGGACGAGTCGCCAGCTGCTGCTAAAAGGTTCACATGAAAAGAAGTTGCCTCTGAAGACATTTAAACAGCAAACATTCTGAGGTTGAGCAAAAATGGCTCGGTGGGCCCTCAGTGCAGACATCTATTGACATCTGGTACCACTGCTGCACGCTCTTCAGGTTCTGATGTGGCAAATCTCAACAGACTTTCAGCTGTTCTTTAAAATAAAATGCAGTGCGTGATTTATGCTTTGCAGCTGACCTGTCAGTCATGCAACATTAGTGTGTGGTGATCCTGAAAAGATTCCAGAAGCATCAAACAATTGTGGCTGAAAGAGGGAAATCTCAAACTGAAGCTCATCTGTACTGTAGACACTTCAGTTTAGACCTGCTGATACACATGTTCTTTTCACCAACTAAACCTGCTTTTTTATTCTTCATTTGTTCTTCTTTTTTTTTTAAACTGAAACATATCAAGTACATATCAAAGTCAAGCATTTATAAAGCCTTTTCTGATGACAAGCATTAAAGCTTTGCCTGAAACAACGCAGAAACCCCTCAGTACAAAACATGACAGAAAAACTACATACGAATAAAAAAGAAGCATGAAATCACTGGCTTTCTCCACGAGGGAATGAACAAGCCAGAATTGGCCTACAAAAACTGTAAACTTTGAAATCCCACTCTGTTGATCTATTGTAAAAGAGGTCCCAGTGGTCTATGGCAGAACTAGGATTCTGCCGCATCGTTTTCTAAGACAGTTGCTGCAGAGCAGCAGGAGTTCATCCAAAATCAGCCTATGAGTTGTGGGTGGGACTGTTGATGCAGTGTAAGCCCATTAGCACTTCCCATCATCCATCTGTTTCCACTCTCTTCGACAACAACCTAACAATACCAGTGGAACAAAACGGTGAGCAATAATTGAGCTATCCAGCCATACAGCTTTGAGCCAGATTTCAGCTAAGAACTGTACAGGAAAAAAAAGATGTACATCGATGTATTCATCTACAAACGGATGCATCAGAGCGGAGCAGCTAGATTGTGACTTACCGATTGTAGATCTGTCAGAAGTCTTTCTTCAGCTTCCGACTTATGAGCACCAACATATGATGTTGGATGTTCCTAAATGTTCCTAAAGTATTTTCTTTCCATTTTTTTAGTTTAGTAGAACATTTTATGGAATCAGAAGTAGTAAGTCTTGTGAATTCTTCAAATAAAGGTTCAAAAATAAAAAGCGAATAACGCAAAAAGGAGGCTCTTTTGGCATAAGAAAGCAAGTAACAAACCTTTACGGATGATAAATAAAAGAGTCTAAAGTGAGGATGCTCCCCCAAAACAAACCAGATAGTCCATTAAAAGCATCTCCACCTTCAGCCTGGAGAAAATCAACAATGAGTTTTGTTCTCCAACAAAGACCCAGTC
Source organism: Oryzias celebensis (assembly GCA_014656515.1). Classification (NCBI taxonomy): domain Eukaryota; kingdom Metazoa; phylum Chordata; class Actinopteri; order Beloniformes; family Adrianichthyidae; genus Oryzias; species Oryzias celebensis. The sequence goes on from BNCR01000005.1 coordinate 36,398,121, forward strand.
CAATGAAAACTATATTTTTGGTGTTTAACATGTTTTTGTGGCATGCATATATAATATCTGAGTATTTCTTTATTCAAGTTGTTGTGAATCGAGAGCAGACGGGAAAAAAAAAGCAGTATAAAAAAGGAGCCTATTTGTGTGGTAGAAAATATGCAGCGCAGGCCACAAGCTCCTAGTTCTGTACTGCAACAAGGACGGGAAGAGAGGGTGGGGCTACTCCTTGCCAGCAGATTTCACCACAACTAAGCAGCAAATTTCTGGTGAACTACTGCCGCTCTGCAGAAACTATGTCCAAAAAAAAGAAACACCTTTTTTTATTGGCTAAATATGGCATAATCATGTTTAAAAGATCACTTACACTGCTTTTACAATAGTTTAAAAGATTATCGTAGTGGGTCTTGCATAAGAGATCAAAAAAGGTTTTTGTCTATCAGCACCTGATACATTTTACATATGCAAGATGGTTCTTTTTGTGCAGTGTGCTTAAATCATTCATTATATGACATGTTGTTGTTCATGAGGTACAAGACCTGATGAGGTTATGGAAACTATTCACAAGTACAGGAGAAATGTAAAGACGGATCAGCAATAAAAACAAAAGGAATATTTTATTTTCTCAAGAATAAGAACAACAGTCTGCCTTATTTAGTTCTCTAAAAGTTGAGTAAAAACAAGGAAAGTAGACAACACTGATAAAGTTCAGTTTAGTGTCTGTGCTTTCTTTCTTTTGAGGTTAGCTTTTACTGCTATTGAGTGTGTTGATGCCTTAAACCTGATGGACACCACACAGCATCAGCTGACTGCAGGATGAAAAGGAAGTTATTTTTGCTAACATTTATGGACAGCGCTCTTATCACACCAGCTCAGATACACCAGAGCACAGCAGAGGACCTGTTCTTTGAGTTAGACACACAGAGATGATTAACAACATTTAACAGAACATGTTCCAACAAGATCTGAGGAAAAAGTGGGCTTTTTTTCTTGACAGACACCCTCCCACAAGAGACACCAGGTTAGTCTTCATGTGTGAAGATGAGTAACTGCTGCAACCACGTCAGTTACAGATTACACACAGTTAGCGAGGAATCATTGCTGAGCTGTGGAGACAGTCTGTGAGCCTGACCTGCATAAACACTAAAATACATCAAAAAAACTTTAGGAGGAAAACTACAGATAAAGTTGATTTTAACGTTAAGTAGTGGGGGCACGCGATTTATTTGAAAAAGTAATGCGTTAAAATGCATTAGTGCGGATTAATTACATGTCAGAAGCAACAGTCTTCTGCCTTGTGTCGGATGGTTTAGGCTTCCACGGCGTGCGCTAATTCCTAAAAATCCACACTTTGTCGAGCACTATCCCGCTTATACCATGGTCACTTAACAAAAAATAAATACATATTCAAAAGATTTTCCGTACTTTATTCTTCTTATTTTTTTGGTTTAGATCACTTTTTCACAAAAAGCGGACAATTTTATTGGAAGTGGGGACTGTTTTCAGGGTAACACGGGAATGCGTCACTGGGCTGGCAAACCTCGACTGCAGTGGCAAAGAAAAGCGATATTTGTGCTGATCATCACGAAAGCTTCAATAAAGCATCAGTTCAGAGACAAGGTTCACTGTTGTTTTCTTAGAGTAATACTGCAAACATAAGAGTCTTTACAGTTCTTTAGAGTTCTGCTTATTTTACTGTTAATGTGTTCTGTGCAAATAAATTACACTTCTGGGATATCTGAGTTAACACTTTACAAATTAAAACATTTCAGGCCTTAAAAATGAAGGAAAAATTTTGTCTCAGGCCTTGTTTCTTTTTTTCAAAAGCTACATATTGTCATATACATTTCACTAATAAAACATTATGATTAATCGTGATTAATCATAATCCAAAAGTGTGATTAATCCATTAGTTTATTTAATCGATTGACAGCACTAATTTTAAACACATATTTTATTCTGAGTCACTCCAAAGTTTAAGAATTTGATCAACTAAAACAATGATACAGCAAGTCCCTTTGTGGAACCTAGCATTCAAACATCAAACTAGAACCAACCAGAAAAAGTATTCTTTGGTTATTGTGATTATTATTATTATTATTGTGATTATCCGCAAATTCAAAAAAAGGCACAAATTATGGCTGCAATATTTTAAAGATCCTGACAAAACAGAAAAACAAATGCTAAAAAAATGTTTTTTAGGTTCATCTATCAAAGTAATGAACTTGGACTGAAATGTTTCTCCTCTTTGCCAATTGTCTTTCCAAATTCTTAAAATACAGGGTTTAGAAAGTTTATATGTACCCATGAGAACATGACACCTTATTTTGTTAATAAAGAGATTCGGAGGCAAACAAAAAGTCGACTTCAAGTCAACTCTGTCTGTCTGGCTAAGATCCATATCCAACTTTGCATCATAACCATAGAGAAAAGATGGTTAGAGTGAGGTATAAATAATACAAATAATTTTAGTTAGAAAAAGCAATCCTTCTCTTCAATAAAAAATTGTAAATTTGTGTACAATTTTCCATTAGTCTGCAGCCATCACTCAGAACCAAACAAGCTGATTTCATCCAGAGGATCAGACAAGTCCACTTGACATCCCCTTGATTCAAAAATATTTATATATGCACACTACTGTTTAAAAGTTTGGTGTCTATTAAAGATTTCTGAGCGTTTAATCGAGCCCACAAATGTGATGTTCCAGTTACCCAACCTACTCAAAAAGGTCCGTTTTACAGCTTCTCACCAGCCAAACTGTTTTCAGCTGTGCCAACATTATTGCACAAGGGTTTTCTAATCATCTGTTAGCCTTCTGACAAAATGAGCAAATACATTGTACCATTAGAATATCGGAGTGACAGTTGCTGGAAATAGGCCTCCAGTCACCCATGTAGACAATGCCCCAAAAACCATTTGAGCTTAAATAGTCATTTTTTAATCATTTACCAGATTAATAATGTATGGAGTTTATTTCTGATTCGTTTAAAATCATCTTCATTTAAAAAAATAAATAAATAACGCTTTTTTAATCATGTTTTTTCAAAAATAGGAAAATTTTGAAGTGACCCCAAACTTTTGAAAAGTGGTGTATATATTTTTTTATTTAGAAGGTAAAAAGGGAACTCTGTGATCTTTAATGCCTGAAAAGTAACAGAATCTCAATTCTCAGGGCGGTTATAGCTGAGCAGCTCTCTAACAGGGTCTCTTTGGAGGACTTTACTGTAGCTTTGAACAAAAGTAACACTGCTTGTTCTACAGACGGTGACGCTTTGTTCAAGTCACATCAAAGTCTGCTTTGCACCACGAAGAAAAACATAGCGAGAAGATTTTGACAGCTAACAGATGAAATACCACTTTGTCTGTTGGCAGCATGTCTATGCTGTGTATCTGATCAGACTGGACATATAGCAGCCTTTCACAAAGCGCTGCCTTTTATTATTTTAATACTACAAATGATGTTTCTGTAAACAATCTGTTCCAGAAAATAATTTATTATCCTCAATCTGTATGGACACTTCTGTGAGAGTAGATTCCACACTCAAACCTAACATTCACAAAACCTGACCTGATGTCTTCCTGTCTGACATTTAGCATCAATGTTGGATTGAGGGCTTAAAAACCCTCAGATGGACCCCAAGGCATTCCCAGGCCACCCAAGAGACATAGTCTATCCAACATGTTCTGGATCTTCCATGGGGCCTCCGCCCAGTGGGACACGCCCAGAACAAACTGCCCACAGAGGTGTCCAGGAAGCAGCCCAACCAGATGCCCACGACACCTCAACTGGCTCCTCTCGATGTGGAGGAGCAGCGGCTCTACTCCAAGCTTTCTCTGGGTGACCCAGTTTCTCACCCTGTTTCTAAGGGAGTGCTCAGCCACCCTACGAAGGGAGTTCATTTCATCTGCCTGTATTTGGAATCTCGTTCTTTAGGTCATCACCCAAACCTTGTGACCATAAGTGAGTACTTGAATGAAGATCGGCCGGTAAATTGAGGGCTTTGATTTCTGACTCAGGTCTCCGTCTTCTCCACAACGGACAGGTACAGCATAACTGCGGACGCCACACTAATTCGCCTGTCAATCTCACGCTCCAATCTTCCATCGCTTGTGAACAAGACCCCAAGATACTTTAACTCCTCCACCCTGGGGCAGGAGCACTCCACCCACCCAGAGAGGGCAAACTACCTTTCTCCGGTCACCTCTTCCTCAGGGGGTCAAATGTAGAGAACTAGATTTACTCACTTGGTAGCTAACAGGTTTTAAAATGACAAATGTTAAATTCCCCCACATTCTATAACAGAAGATTTGGCCAATCTTTTTTGAGTAACATACAGTGGGGCAAAAAGTATTTCTTGCAATAATTCTGCAAGTTGCCCCCTTTATTTGTTTAGGATCATTTTCCTGCTGAAAGACGCAGCCATGCTTTATCATCAGTCTTCTCACTGATTGAAGGAGAGTTTTTTTCCCAAAATCCCATCATTCATGGCCTCATTCAACCTTTTCTTTCAGAACAGTTTTTTGTCCCCTTTGAAAAAAAGCAGCCCCTAATCATGATATTTCCACCCCCATGCTTCACAGTGAACATTATGTTCTTGGGATGAAACACCGCATTCTTCCTTCCCAATCACAGTGAGTGGCGTTTATACCAAAGAATTCCATTTTGGTCCAGGTGACATCAATACAGGCAAAGAATGGAGGATAAAATATATTCCTAAAAAGGAAGTAACAGATCTGTGAGAGACAGAATTCTTGCTTGTCTGTTTGAGCTTAATGCCCAATTTCTACAACATAATACAAATACATTAAATGTTTTTTTTCGGTATTCTTTTTTAACTTCTGTCTCTCTCAGCTGACTTCAAGTGATATTTAACCTATGATGAAATTGCAGACCAAACGTATCTTTTTATGTGGGACAACTTGCAAAATCGTTGACTGACAAATACTTTTTTGGCCCTCTTTATGTTATACATATAACCCTAATGAACATGGTTGAACGGATCATTCATGTCAACTACAGATTTAAAAGCATGGTTTATCTGGATAAAGACTTTAGTCTGGATTCAGTGTGAACGTGACTATGTCGTATGCAGGATATGACCCCATTTAGGATGAGATCTGAATATTGGCACGTGTTTATAAATGTAAGAGTAGCCTCTGAGCTGTGGTCCAGTGAGAACGTCTGTACATCTGATCTCCAATCACAAAGTGAGTGGTTCAAGACAAGGTTCAGAGTCCAAAGGCAAAAGGAAATTCATCCCCACAAAGAGAAGCAGCTCAAACAGAAACAAAGTCAAAGTCTTGTTCATACAAACAGATGATCTGCACTTACTTACAACAGAAATAAATAACATCACTGCTATATTTAACTGATGGGGGACTTTGAGGTTTGAGGTATATAAGATTTAATTTACCAATTAACCAAAAATGACATCATATAAATAATATTACATGACTTATTTGGCTCGCTGAGCTAAAAAAAACAAGCTGAATTTCAACTATAAAGTTTAAAATAAAACATTTCTAAGTCAATATTGTGAGATGTGCAGTTTTTGAAGACCTTCAAGAAACACCATCTTGCACATGTGACTAAGAAACAAAAAGAAGCTACAGCTAGTGTGCGTGTTCATCTTCATTAATCAAGATCACCCAAAACAAAGGTGTGACTCATGTGAGCTCAGAACAACAAAACTTACATGACTTAGACTACACAGGTCAAACTAGTTTGTTGAAATTCTCTCCATAGTTTTTTCAGACTTCCCAAATAACATGCAACTTTCCATATACGTTTTTTAACAATCTGGAATTCACACATCTTCCTAAATGAAAGCAGCTGATCTATCTACATCTTGTCTCAGTGCAACTGGATAAGATATTTCATACATAAATATTGTATCAAACAGATTGAAATAAAGACAACTGCAGTTGGACAAAGTTTCACATGAGAGAAGATGTCAGATGTACTTGACAGACAGCAGTTATTGTCCACATAAACCTGCAAGTTGTCCTAACATCAGCTTCTGCTTTAAAAAAAAAAAAAACTTTACATATAATTGTACAGCCATGGTCAAAGTCCCCGGGGGTACACAAAAGCAAATCCACAAATAACCACGCAGGGTCAGGCAGTGATGAAGTCACATTAAGTAAACAGTCAGTGGGGTCTTCCACTGATTATCATGTGACCTCGTTTTTGCCTTCATCGGGATTAAACAGGATGTTTCTCCTCTTACGGACCAGCAAAAGCACAAGTTTCTTAAACGTTAATGCTGGAACATTTTCAAATAGCATTTCAGATCGCATTTAACAGTGTTTGATTTGAAGACCATCCAAATCAATTTGGGAGGGATTTGCAGAGGATAAGAGTCTTATACTTCCAAGTCCCAATACTGAAACACGTGTCTTGCAGTATTGGCTAAATCCACTCAAAGGAGGACAGTGAGAAGAGGAGACAAATGAGGGGTCATGCCAGAAAGGAATTAAAGCTCATGTCCAGCAAAGGCCAGAATGTACTCACAGCAAGAATCTGGGTTATGAAACGGATCACTTCCATGCTTTGCTCACAGGCGTGCCAAATGGGGAGGGGCTGGATTGTATTGCAACTGTGAAGACGTGAACTGCTTCTTTAATGTGCATCACTTGTTAAGCAAACATCCCTTTAAACCCTTTATGGGTGCGATCTGTAGGTTGATTCACGAACTGCGTTCAGAAACGGCTCTAAACAAAAGGATGGGGATTGGTCATGTAGAGCACAACAGAGCAGCGGTGTCAAGCACCATCCATCAGAAATCAATAGACTGCAGTAAAAAAGATGTGACAGTCGATTCATTGACAATCCATCATCAGGGTAATGTTATCTCTGAAGAGAAACTGCTTCAAAGCCTGAAAGCTTAAAACTTCTTTAAAGTGTGAAAACGACAAGCTTCCTACAGTCTTAACTCCCGTTTTTATTTTTGTGCATGTATTTAACAGATTAATGACAGATCTGACAAAACGCAATAAAACTACTCTACTTGTGAAAGTAGAAAATCTAAAAGATGAAATATATAGAGGTGAAGGAGTCTGGACGACACGGAAAAAGAACAAAAGATGTTTCTTTTTCTTGTTTACTTTTTTATGTACTCATACAGATACAAAACAGTAGACTGTCTTCAAAAACGGATCCATTGATGCAAGGATGTCCAATCCTTCTGTGAAGAGGGCCAGATTTAACGAGGTGAAAACATGTGACCATTGGCCAGCATTTTAAAATCCTCATAATAGAATTAAATGCAACTGAGCTATTCATAGAAAATTTCATTGAAAGGGATATTTTTCATTTGTTCACATAAAACAGGAATACATCTAAATATATTCTCAAAAAGAATGTCGTGTCTTTCATGTTTTTAAGACCAAAAATAAAATAAAGAAATAAAAACTTGTCAACATCAAATCTGGATTCACATGAAATGTTACATTTTATTCACAATTAAATGCTCACTTTAAAATTCTAAAATTTAAATCATTTAAACAGGAAAATAACAAATAGTTTCATTATTCGAAGTAAAAACTACAACGGTTTTGATTAGACAAAAAAATGAATCTGCTTTTCTCGTTTTTAAGGCTCAGAAGGTCAAGTAGCCACTGGTTGTTGCCACAGTTTTATAACATAATTTAGCCAATCACAATCAACAACTCATCCATACAGTTCTTAGAAAGTCCAGAGGGTCGCATATTATTGATTTTATAACAGGAGCCTGTGAACCCGTGAAAATTTGAACTGGCTGCATTTGGCCCAGGGCCAGACTTTGGACATGCCTGCATTAAAACGGGCAAAAATTTGTCTCATTAGGACCAATTGAGAGGAGATCAAAGTAAGTGCATAAGCCAAGCCTTACTTTTTAATGTTAAATCAGCTTGCCATAGATATTTTTCTGATCTGTGATTTTCTTTTGTCCTCCCATAAGAAGAGGATTAGAAAAATGTTAGAAATATGTTTAAATTTTCAAAGCCTATTTAGTAAGCATTTGTAGTTTGGAAATGGTATGTCATTCGAATCGGTTTTTAGGGGAATTAAGTGAATTTACTGACAAAGACACTGCCTGATGAGAGGCTATTTGACTCAAATCCTTCATTGCAATGAAGGTGGGAAGTGGAGGACGCTGTTGCAGCTGCTTTAACAATGAAGATCCAAGAAGCCAAAAGAGACCCATGAGCAAAACTGACAAGCTCTGTAAAGAAGGAACAGGTTCTCCTGCAGGTCTTGGTTTGGTTCTCCTAACCTTGATCAGACGTGTTCAGTAGCTCAGAGAGGATTAAAGTGGAGGAAGCGGAATTCAATGGGAAACTGAATGTCCAACAAAACAAAAGAAATTCCAGGGTGAAGTCCAGATCTGTGGCTGTGACTACACTTACAGCTATTCTAGAAATTTTAGAGGACATTTACAAAATATTCTGCCAAAAAAAAACTCAAGAAATGAACGAACTGCATAGGCGACCAGAGGTAGAGACTAATGGCTAATGAGCATTACAAAGATGACTTCTTGACAAGAAAGTGAACAAATTATCAAGCGAGATGTCTTTACTTCCTTTTTTTTCCTAATAAACTGTAGTTTAGACATGATTCTTCGAAGAAATGTAGTGTCAAAACCTAGAAGTTCCAATTCTAAAAACAGAACTTAACTTGCAGCTTATAAATAAACTAAAAAAGAAAACATAATTATTGTATTTTTATCTTTAAAAAAAAATTCCCACATCATTTGGTAAAACAGATAAGTAGTTATTAAGAAGAAACCAAGAATCATCTGATCTGGTGTTGGGCTCCAACAAAATACTTTTTTTTTTGTTGCAAGTGCCATGTTCACAGGCAGTGGTGTTGATCCCCTTTGTTGGCTGAAACCAAAGCCACACAAGCATTCATTGCCCTTCAAGAGCAACCGTGACACAGCATGCAGGAGGCTCAGTCTCCACGCAGAAGCAGATCGCGTCACATTGAACAGGGTTGTAAATCAGACTGGATTTTACAGCACTATAAAGGATTTCTTCAGGAAGCAATCTCCATCACCTGGCAGGTTACTTTAGATGACTGGGTACAGGAAAAACTGGAGTTATCATACTTGAAGCTACTAAACTTTCATTAGTGTTTCTGTATGAATGTAAAAAAAAAAACAAATATCACACATATTTGGACTTAATTCCATTTCAAATGAAAGACTGCTGGATCCTAATGTCCAAAAATGAATCAAACTGATTACTTTTAGGTGTTTTTAGTGAAAGTAGGATTTTTCTTTATCCTTATTTATATATTAAAGTCCCACTGCAATCCTCTTTTGATTTATTTTAGGGTGTATTCAGACTGGACACATTTGGTTCGCTTAAAGTGAACCAGACTTAATTTCCTCTGAAAATCCAGAACAAAGTTTCAGTCACAATACGTGCATGCGAATCCTGGTCCAGGACCAGGAACAGCTCTTTGACCCATCTTTTGAGGTGGTCTCAGTTTGTTTCCAATCAAACTGAACTTCAGTTGGCTTTGAAATTTCTCAGTCTGCATACTGTCCGTGCTGGGACCGGAACAACTGATTAGCGGTCTGTCATTAGCCGACAAACGTGTAGCAACAATGCAACAATAACTCATTGAAATGTGGTCGGCTGAATGCAGGCTCATTTAAACAACTTTTAACATGATCCGATTTGCTTCTATTTGTTTTCCCAAATATCTATACATCACTAACACTTATTAGCATACCTCGTACCTGTAGCGTCCTAGTAAACACCTTGCAGCATATCTTTGCCATACCAAAGTAGCAGTAAAAAGTGTTGAAGCTGGCCTTCATATAGATGTTCAAAATTGGTCAGCGAAATAAAAGCAAAGTGAACAATTCTTGCAAGGATTTGCAAAGTGCAGCACATGCATCTTTCTCTTTTTGTTTTGACTAGCCCTAGTAACTGCTGGCCAATGACAGAAACGACAAACACAAGGTTTAGGAGTCGATCCAGAACGAATAAAGTGGACTTGGTCTGGAACAAATCACTTTTCCAGTGTGAATACACCCTTAAAATGGTTCCCAGTGGTCTTTTAATCATGTTTATGTTGTTTTAGCCAAAATCGTTTTCTAGGACAGTTTCTGCAGAACAGCAGCAGTTCATCACAAATTTACCTCTGAGTTGTGGGAGAGACTGTTGGCGGAAAAAACCTGCCCCCACTTCCCATCATCCATCTGTTTACATTCTCTCCCGCTAACTTAAAGTCCCTCACAAACTTCAACCTAACATCAGCAGTACAACAAAAACTGAACAATATTGGAGCTACCCAGCCATTTGAGCCAGATGCTCGGTTGGTCGAGGAAAACAAAGACAAACATGGATCTATTTGTCTGCAAGTTCATGCATCAGAATTGAGCGGAGCATGGAGCTTGTGGTCCGCCTAGCACATTTCTACACCACAAAAACAATCAATTTAAATAAAGAAATACTCAAAAATGCATTTTAAACTTAATTTTCGTAATATATGCCCTCCATCAATAGAAAAATGCAGCAAGAACATGTTAAAAACACCAAAAACACTGTTTTCATCAGAGTGGGTGTTTAAAAAACAAATTATTAAAACTAATGTAAGACATAAAAACTCTGCTAATGTTTCAGATCATTTTCCCCACTGAAAATAGGAACTAACTCGACATAAGGGAAAGGAAACGCAGGGTGGCATCCAGTCAGCAGAAACCGACAGTGTGAGAGCATGATCAATGGTTGCTGACATTCAGAAATGACACTTTGAAAAGCAAAAATGAAAACTGGACAACAAGCAAATTCTGAGAGACGAAAAAGATGGATAAGCTGCTATAATTAGGGGAAGGTTGGAGATTTAATAGAGAAATGATTTGATGACGTCAGAATAACACAGAGTACAAACTCATAACTGTAACAGACTTCAGTCTGCAGACTTGCTGCATTGTAAGAGATAAAAAGAAAACAGGAAGACACTGAGGTACAAGAACACATGCTGTGTGTGTGAATGCATGAGGTGACTCGCAGCATTTGTTGTCTGAAAGTCATAGCAGTCATAGAGGTTAAGGGAGGTTGTGACCTCAGTCACATAAAGAACACAAAGTCAAGCTTGGGCCTCAGTGCCCAGCACAGTCTGATTGATTACTGTGTCTGATCACACATTGATGGACTGATAACCCTGCATCAGCCTCCAAGGGGCAGAGAGGGGGCAAACAAAGCATCGATTGCCCTGCCAGGCACGTGCAACAGTGCTACTGTCTCCTATTGTATCTGGGAAAGGGAAACACAATCACAGCGGAGCCATGGACACTGGGGACATCTCTCTTATAGAAAACAAACACGAAAGACCTTCTTAGCCTGTTGGGAAAATAAAATAATGATATGAATAATAGTAAAAATCCAAGGGCAACACCCTGATGTGATCACACGAGCTGTCAACGTCATAAATGTTTCAAATACACGAGGGAGCTTTAAAAAAAAATGAAAGGAATCAGAATCCACCCCAACATCCTGTATCGCCTAGCAACAGTGTGTTGCTAGGATGGCACAAGCTCGCGACCACTCTGCCTTCCTTCGGTGTGGGAGCCCTTGTTAAATATTTCCAGCCCTGCTTGAACGGGCTGACAAAAATATTGACACTGATATTTAAACTTTTTTGTTTCCAACCACATCCAGTGTCACTTTCAGCGCTAAAATGTACTATTTGAAGGCTAACACTTCGAGAGTGAGGCTCCAAAGCCGAAACATTTCCGACTGTAGTTGTGCGGAAGAATACATGTACCCTCTCTCGCGGGCGCGTACATCCACACACACATACACATAATTCAGTAACTGGCCTTCAAAGATGAGGTTCGGCGGTTTCTCGGCTGATTCGAGAAAGCTAGCTTACTTTAGCTAAGTTAGCTTTGGTTGAAACAACTAAAAAGCTCAATGTCAGCGCGCGCGCGGACCCACCGAACACTTACTTTTGTGTTTGCCTGAACCCCAGCTCTGTTTGGCGATACTGGGACTCCGTATAATCGCCCTTCCAGCGGATTTTAAAGCGTCCATCTCGTAACCCGAAAAGTGGAGCAAAGAGCTCGACGAGCGTCTCCGTCGAATCAGTCCTCACTGGTCAGAACAGCGGCAGCCTCGCGTCCAAACTTTTCTTCATCTGCTCTCGTCGTCTCCCCGCTCGGGTAGGTCGGTTTCAACCGATGGCAGATTACCATGTTCGTCCCCTGGGCGGTGTCATGTATGTAAATGAACCGGATAAGGTGCGTGACGCCGTCTGCCTGTGACACGCGAACGGATTCGGCTCCGGACGGGCGGAGCGGCTGGTGTTGTGCCTGTCACGGTTCTGCTCTGCTCCACCCAGTGTCTCGTGAGACTGTGGAGTTGTGGGTGGCGGTGCCCCCACCTCAGTCCGGCTGACTCACTCCAGCAGGTTAAAAGGTGCGTCAGATAACGCAGAAATGAAGCCGCTGACTGGAAACCACAGGAAAGTGCGAATTGCTCAGCATACTTTTAAATAAAGTTTTCTTTCTTTTTTTTTTTTTTTTTTCCAAAAAGTGCCATTTCCTTATTTTCTGGCCTCACAGTTGATCACATCAAGGGTTTAACAGCAATATGTAGTTTTATAGAAATATTTTTAATTCCCCCATAAAATTTGAGCCATTGGTTTATTTTAATGAAAAAAATTCAGTGCATTTAAACGAAAACAGTATAATTAAATAACACTAAATCAAATCTTTGGCATGTAACATGTGGAGTAACACAAGGGTCTGTCCTATGAGGAAAATGATTCAATCTGTGTATAAATGGCGTTATTAGTGCATCCAAAAGGTTAAAATTAATTTTATTTTCTGACGACACACTTTTTCATGTAGAAGATAATTTAGCACATATGGAAGAGGAGATCCAAGAAGAGCTGAAAATAATGAAACACTGGTTTGATGCAAATAAATTATTACTGAACTGCAAAAAAAAAAACACTTGCACATTCTTTATGATATTTAGCTACAGACACACAAGCCTCAATATTTGACTTGAAATAGATGATATTGAAATGAACAGAGTGAAGAAAACTACATTTCTGCATGTTATCATTAATAGGGCCCTTACTTGGAAATTGCATATCAATGATATTGAAACAAAAATAGCAAACAATAACAAAGCACTGCACTTATTGTATTACTCATTGTTTGTTCCATATCTAAATTACTTTATTGAAATTTGGGAAACACATGTAAAAAGTGTTACTTAAGTCCACTCATTATTCTACAAAAAAGGCAATAAAAATTATCTGTCAGTAATTACATCCAATCCAATATTTAGTAAATAAAAAAAACTGACAGTCTAATGTAATAGATAATTCTAGTAAAGACAAATTATCTAAAACGTTTTCTTTTGAAATACTAAAGTAAATAAATGACCAGCATCTAAGAGTTTTTGGTTGAATTCCTGGAATAAGAAGAAAGCTTCAGTAGGAGCAGACTCAGTTTGCTGGAACTTTCCAAGATCTGAGAGGTAAAGAAAGTGGCAGACACAAAAATACACAAAAAAAGAAGTTGTTATAAAACATAAAAGAGCAATTTAGTAACTGAAATAATGAGAGAGCAGGAAGAGAACAAACACAAAAACACTGGAGCATCCATAACTTGACAAGAGACACGTTTGCAGCTGTAAACTGATACATAAATGAATGAAAATAAAAGGCAAAAGTCATATAGTGAGGAAGGTAAAATCTGTCATAAACCTCCACCACCACTACTTTCTAAACATTACCAAAAAAACACCAGAGCAAAGCATGCGATCAAACATGACTGTAGGAAAAAAAACAAAACTCTTTTGTCTCTCATAAGGAGATTTGTCTATGGAATTAACATTTTACCGAGGATTACTACTTGTATTTATGAGTCAAAAGGTTTAAGCTTTCATTAGAAAACAGCAGTTTTGACATGATAAATAATGAAAAATATAAAATGAAAAATACTATTTTCATTTTTTTGGAAGTCATAAGAGCATATTTGTGTTGCAGTTTTTAAGGAACAGCATTTTCCAAATGTGTGTGTTCGACTGTTGGGAAAAATGCTCATTAAATTTTTAGACTCCATTAGCAAAATAATTAAATTGATACGCCAATCTGGGTTGCACTTGTTTGCATCACCGCCCTTCAGAGAAATCACTCAGGAGATTGGCGTGCCAAAAATCTTGCAGTGCTAGATTTCACAGATGACGTGCAGAAACGAGTTCAGGAGGCCAGCATGTCCCTGAGGACATATTAGGCAATAGCTCTGCAATCCAACATTAGAAAACATGTTTAAGTGTGACCGCACCAGCCAGGTTTGGTGTGCAAAACTTCACTTGAAAGAGGTTTGTTAGTGTTGCAGTAGAAGCACGAGGACTCCCTCTGAGTGCAGACAGGTGCAGTCCTCATGTCTGTGAAGGCCTGAGGAGCTGCTGAGGCGTGACTGACTGACAAAGCAGCAGCGTATATCATTCCTCCAGGAGGAACACAAACACACTCAGCATAGTAGACGTTTCTTCTATGAAGAGACCTCACCTAGAAAGCCCATTTTTACTAGAAAATGAGGGAAAAAGAGGTGGCACACTTAAAAACATACTGTGCTGCAAATTAAATAATTTTTTCTAATTTAAATGGTTAGTTTTCTAGTAAGAATAAACACACAGTTTTTATATGATTTTTTTAATGAAATGTAGAACAAATTTATTCCCAAAAAAAATCAAGGCCAGGAAAAAATAGGGTTTCTAACCTCCATTTTTTTTTTTTTTTTTTTAAAGGAACATTAAGTGTTTTGGGGGAAATGACTAATGAAGACAGGCCTGTTACAGGCTCAGTGTTTACTGTCCTTGGTAAAAAAAAAAAAAAATTCTCTCTATATTTTTTAAAGATTTCAAAATTCCCTTAATTTCTATAAAATAAAATATGACCATTTATGCAAAGCATTTTCCTTTCTGGATATTTTTAAATAGCACAAGGTTTTGACAAAAGGTTTGGACATGTGATCTTTAAGAAGAAATGTTCTTTCTTGAAACACAAATACGTTTTTTCTAGTCAAAAAGGAGGAAATTGGAACATTTTAAAGTTATTAAATGAGCTGTTTGATAAGTTCGGATCAAAACCGCCATCTACTGGTGAAAAGGACGAAGTACATTTGGAAACATCAATGAGATTCTATCAAAAAACTATTTTAAAAATATATATTTAAAACTTTTTAGCAGCAAATCAATATGAAGTAAAGTGGTGAACATTGTACCTCTGACAAAACTGCTTGTTTCAATAGCTGGAGATGCTCTCCATGATTATAACAGAAGAGTCAATACTAGGGATGCAACGATTTACTTTGGTGCAAACATCAATTTTTGGGTCAAAGTTTTGTTTCAGTTTGATCTAAATGTGTATTACAAAACAATGGCAGAAAAAAAATCAGAAAAATCCTGTTTTTGATTTGTTAATAATAAAATAATGAGGAAAAACTTCCGTTGGCTAATAAAATAATACATTCTTCTTAAATTTAGAACAATTTTTTGAAGCTCGCATTTTAATCATACTGGTATGCAGTGGGGACGCACCAATTCATTTCCCCCAAGATTCAGTTTACTGGTGTAACTTATGATTTGGTCTTCAATCAAGAATGGTGCCATCTCTCATCAATATTAATAAATATTAATAAATATTGAAAGAAACAAACAAACAAGGATTCTTTTTTTTTGCAAGAGAAAAATTTTTTATTCCTTGTAAACCTCACAGAGCGAGAGCGCAGCCAAGGTCAGACCTGGGGGAAACAGTGACTGTGGGCATTGAAAACAAAAAAACAAACAAAACACTTCTCAATACTTCCAACAATCGGTTGACTGAACAACTGGCTAAAATTGTAATTGTCACAACATTTTCAGGAGGCCAACAACGGCGATCTGAGCAAAGAAAGCTTCTCCATTTAAAGAAGGTGAAAAAACCACACGCACAACAATGACCATTGGAGGTGACGGTGAAACCAAATCTGACTCGAGCAGATTTTTCTCCCTGCGAGAACTAAACAATTAATACCAGAAACAGGAGTACGCAAAAACTGCTTTAAAACACCGACTTACCCAACGTAGCAAATACTGTAACATTCACGAAAAGAAATGTGACTTCCTACTCCCGTACTTTTTACTACACAGCCTACGACGAACAGCTGACCACTTTCTTTGACTGCTTTACAAGGACTTCCATGAAGCAATATTCAGCTGGATATTCAACAAACATGTCAGTCAATGTTTCTGCATGTACATTCTTGAATACATCGCTAGAGAAATGGGAATTCCTGTCTTGGCACACAAGCTTGAGTGGAGGATTAATACGAGGGTCTCATCTGGAGCATTAAATCTGGTTTGGTTTACATTGCTCGGTCCGTTTTACAGGCAGCAGCTCCAGTTAGGACATGAAATGAGCTGCTGACTGTGGTGGCTTTGCTATGTCAACACAACCTAAGGTTTTTATTATGAAGATCTAAAGTAAACTTTGACTCCCAATGACTTATTATCCCATCAAAGGAGAATTTTGGAAACATTTGATGTTGCAATACTTCAGGAATTTAGAAGAATTGAATGGAATTTATGCATCTTCAACTCAAGGCACTGTGATAAACACAAGAATGAGGAGCACAGAGATGCTGCACACACACCCTGTCAGCTCTAATCACTTTCACAACAGCTGGATTCAAAATTATTTATATGCTCAAAAGCTCCAACTTTCTACTTTAGAATTTGTCTCAATTTTTAGCTTTTAACCGTTCGACTAAACCCCGAGGAGCTGTCAGCCACCACACGCCAAAACAGCAGAGAGCAAAGTAAATCGGTGGATGTTAAATAAATAAAACAACAAGCAAGTCTGTGCCAACTTTGCACTACATTCCTCTGCTTAGTAAATTAAATTAGGAGGAAAAACAATTTCTGATAAGAGTCTGAGTGCATGATAAGGAACTGCTCTGCCATCTTAGGTGGAAAAACCTTTAAGAAGTCACAGCAGCTTCTTTCCAGGACCAAACAGACCCGCTGCAATGTTGGAGGGGAAGAGAGAACGAAGATACACCCCCGAATCTGTGAGGTTTTTCTAAACAGCTGATGTGGGATGTCCGCCATTTTTTTGTTTTTGTTTTTTTGTTTTTAACTACAACAAATACAGTCACACAATACAACATTCTTCTGACCTGGCAAAATGAGAACAGAAAAGAAGAAGTTCTCAGCTGCATTTCCCCTGATGGTGGGACCTGCAGGGAAAGTAAAAACGCTGAGAGAAGAGATGGAGGAAGAGATGAGAAGAAAAGCCTTCACTTTTTAAGTGGCTGGTAAACAGAAGCGTTGGGGTCCAGGCCAGAGGGACTGGTGTCCATAAACTTTGAGGAGTAATGGGGGGCCACAGGGGTCATGCTGCTGGTGTCTGTTGTGTAGGAGATGCTGGGCATGACTGCCATCACTTCTGCTATCTTCTGCTTCAGGTCCTTGATCTCCTGGTCCTTTTGGAGGATGTGACCTGCAAAAAAAAGTTACGTTTAAACAACATTGAACAGAAAACCTTACATTCTAAAGGGAAATATTTGCGTGTGATTACACATTTTCATGTTGCATTAACCTTGAGCGATCTCCAGCTGTCTCTTGGCATCTCCAAGAGCAGAGAAGAGGTCCAGTTTGATCCTGGTCTCTGCACTGAGGCTGTTCTCCAGGTGCTGAGTCTTGTCCTGCATGGCTGACAGTGCTGACATCAGCACTTCTGTGTCTTTTTCATTTTCCTTATACTTATGAAGCTCCTGAAATATGGAAGTAAATGTTAGGATCAGGCCAGAAAAGTAACATCCAAGATCTGTTGACAGGATTTATTGATTATTTATTGATTTTTCAACAGACTGAAAACTGGTGTTAGCTAAAGCCTTTGTCACATGCACCAGTACGGAGGGGGTGTTTTGCAGTTCCTCTGAGGCTTGTACAACCATCTCAAGGAATGTCATGAAAATGGAACATACCATTGGTATGTGTGGTAAATGTATTGTGAAGTTTTTGTAGGTATAATGTCAGCTACACGCACTTATGACATACAGGTGATGGTGTTCCAAGGTGCCCTTACGTCACACTGGTCATTAATCAGGTGCATGTACTGACTCCTTACTGAGTGCACGCAAATGCTGCACACACGGGGTTTGCAGGTGATACAACGCAATTAGCACACGCTGACCACTTCAACAGCACTTACAGGTTTCTTTGGGAAGGTTAAAAAAAAAAAATTGAGAAATCCGTACAACATGACTGCATCTCGCTTACTTCACCCTTACATGTTGTATTTACGTGTTGTATTTGTGGGGTTCGAAAGTTTGGGCACCCCAGGTAAAATGTTATATTTATCTGCATAAAGAACCCAAGGAAAGATTGAAAAATATCCTAAAGGCATCAGTTTACAGATGATAGATTCTTTTAATGTTAAAAAAAATAGGCTCTATTTTTACCATTTACCATTTCAAAATAACAGAACCCAAAATGTGCAAGTTTGGGAACCCTGCTGAGTTAGCACCTTGTACTGCCCCCCTTGGCAAGTATCACAGCTTGTAAACACTTTCTGTAACTAGCTTTGAATTCTTGTTTGAGGCATCTTCATCCATTCTTCTTTACAAAAGTCTTCCAGTTCCTTGACATTTCTGTGATGTCTGTTACAAACTGCTCTTTTCATGTCTATCCATAGATTTTTAATTATGTTAATGTCAGGTGATTGGGAAGGCCACAGCAAAACCATCAGTTTCTGTTGCTTAATGTAAAACAATGTGGATTTGGAGGTGTGTTTAGGATCATTATCCATTTGTAGAAGCCATCCTCTCTACAACTTCAACTTTTTCACAGACGGCATCAAGTTATTGTCCAAAATTTGCTGAAATTTTATGGAATCCATTCTTCTAGTGGTGAAATATTTCTTGTGCCCCTGGCTGCAATACAAGCCCAAAGCATGATTGATCCACCCCCATGCTTAACAGTTGGACAGAGGTTCTTTACATTAAACTTTTGTCCCGTTTCTTCTCCAAACGTATCTTTGCTCATTGCAGCTAAAAAGTTCAATTTTGACCTCATTGGTCCACAGAACTTGTTTCTAAAATGAATCAGACTTGTTCATATGTTCATTTGCGATCCTCAAATATGGAATTTTGTGGTGAGGACGTAGCAGAGGTTTTCTTCTGATGACTCTTCCATGAAAACCATATTTGTACAAGTATCTCTTGACAGTAGAACAGTGAACCACAACTGTAGAGTTTGCAGGTTTTTCTGGAGGGATCCTGCAGACAAACGTCTGTCTGAGATTTTTCTTGGTCTTCCAGATTTTGCTTTAACTTCCACTGTTCCTGTTGACTGCCATTTCTTAATGATATTCCGTACAGAGGATATTGGCATCTGAAAACGCTTTGCTATCTTCTTAAAGCCTTTTCCTGCTTTGTGAGCATCAACTATTTTCAGTTTCATTGCTCTGGACAACTGCTTTGAAGAACCCATGATGCTGATTGTTGGGGCAAGGTCACATGACTCAGATTATTTAAGATATTGAAATCACCTGGTCTTTGCAAACAATGACTGTGACCAATCCATGACACTGTCAGGTTTCAGCTTTTTCAAAGGGGCGGTGCATACTATAAATTCTGTAGGGTTCCTAAACTTTTGCAAACACCATTATTTTCTGTTATTTTGAAAGGGTAAATGGTGGAAATAAAGCCTACTTTTTTTTTTACATATTAAAAGAATGTCTTATCTGTAAACTGATGCAGTGACGGTGCTTAGAGGCAGACACAGACTCTGGACTTTGTAGCGGTTCTGTTCGACAAGGATTCTGCAGTCTTCACCGATTCTGGCTTGTTTCTCTCTGAGTAAAGCCCAGAAGGAGCAGCGAAGCTAGAATACAACACAGTTTTGTATTTCTTTGTTAGCGTAGCGATCAGCGTGTTTAAAAGTTCCAAAGCAGAAAAAACGCCTCACACTCTTCCAGTGGGACGTTTTATTATGTTACTATTATGGTCTGTAAAAATGAACAAAAGTTTTTTCCTGAATAAGACTTCGAAATATAAAGAAAAATACATTTTACCCATTTAAATTGTATTTTTTACTTTAGACAAAAGCAGACATGAGTTCTTAAAAAAAAGACACCCTGTCCAACACAGAATAATCTATATATGTATGACAATATTTATGATTTCAGAATATATGGGAATGTACGTGAAACTAAAAACATTATTGTTCAGCTAAAGATAATATGTGCTTTAAATCTTTTTTAATAATAAACAGAGCTTACAAAAGAGCAAACGTTTTACCAATATTGTGCTCCAGAGGATTTAAAGATTCTACAAGCCTGTTGATTTAGCATAATGTCAGGAGATAGATCCTTAGCCATAAATTCATAAATCTGACTAATGAAATTGTATCATTGCTAAAATACAGCATAAATTATTTTTTAAATGGTTAAAAATGTTTTTTTTTTCTTCAGCCAAAGAGACAATCTGGAGGGTAAAAGATCCTGTTCTGCTTCAGAGTCTCGGTAGCAGACACTGCGTTGGATAAGTATGTAGAGTTGATGGGATAGAATCTAGACCAATACGCATTAACCCTCTTTTCTGGGATTGGTTGTTTGGTGGCACAAACATCACACTAAACTCTGAGTCGAGAACGTAAAATCAAAGATGGGTAGAAAGCGAGATTAGAGACAATTCATCTGAAAATATTTCCAATATTTCCAAAATTTTCCCAAACGCATAACCCTGTTTTGAAAGCAAAGAAGATTTTGAAAGCAAACATTTAATCTTTTAAAATAATATATAAAATAATATTTTAAAAATAATCTCACATTTCACAATAAAATCCCCCTTTTCTCATTTGTGAGGATTGAAGTCATGGATTTTTTTCCAAACAAACTATGTTTATTTTATGCTCAGTAATTATTCAAAAACTTTTATCAAATATATATTTATGCTTTTATTTATCCTCAATTTTAACTCCTACATTGCTCAATCACCAATGATTAGAAGTTTTTGAAGCAGTACAACAATATTTTCTATTCATTGTCGTTCACGCTGTTTTAGAGAACATTGTGCTCTGACATTTGAGGAAAATGTCTTTTTCCTTCCAGGTGTATGAAACTGCACATCTGTTTCATCCATAGACTGTGCTTTAATGGCCATTTAAATGGTTAGATAATTCTATGACAAACAAAATGTTATAAGCAAACAGCGTTTTGAAAAATAACAACGATTTGATTTTTAGAATGAAAAAGACCAAAAACTCAACATACCTGCACTTTTATTTCAAGCTCTCGTATCTGATCTTCCTTCAGCTTTATGTCCATTGTTAACTTTTTACACTCTGTTTCTAACTCGGTGATCCGCCGTCGCAGCGTGTCTGTGCACTCCCCTCTATGAAAGGGGAGAAGAAATGCAGAATGAGAATGCTTTTGAACCAGATAGCAGCAGAATCTGTTGTTCTAGCTAGTTTCTGTAAATTAAAATATTTTATAAACTGGTAGAACTCTCACCTGGATGCTGCTGCTAATGCTACCGCTCTAGCTGCTGTGGCCTCCTCCAACTTCTTCCTCTTCTTTTCCTCTGCAAGCTGCTTTTCTGCAGTGGCTCGAGCTTCCTGCTCTGCTTTGAGCTTTTTCTCCAGCTGTCCCACAGTCTGTTTGTCTTTCTGCTTTGCCTGCACAGCATTATGGAGCCTGCCAAATGCACACAGAGAGGCAAGAGTATCATCAAACACCATGCAAGAAACCCCAGTTTAGTTTTGTTTTCTAGGCATTCGGTGAAAAGAAAAACTTTGAACAAAAATCTATGAAATCATGAAATGTAATCCACAAACACCCCACAAGTTATTTAGATGTCACAAATAATGCTGCCTGAAAAAAATAAAACAGAGCCTTCATTTCTAAAGATAAAACAAATACAACCACACACAAATTTCACAGAACCACTCACTTGTTCTGCAGAAGCTCATTTTCCTGGCGCAGCTGGCCCAACTCAGTGCGTATGGAGCGCTCAGCGCTGCCCAGCGAACCAATCTGGCTGCGCAGATCCTGCTCAACCTGCCGGCTGGCCTGCAGGTCTGCCTTCAACTTTTTAATGTCCTGCTCCAGTCTGTCCCAGGAGAAAGCAAAAACATTTTAGCATGCAGAATGATGTGAAACAGCAGTAAGCCATCCATCAAAAAACACGCTTTACATGCCAATCAAACATTTTACTGGATTTTTTTTCTTCACTTTTTGTTTTTGCTGCAATAAGACATTTAAATCAGTGAGTTACTAGTAAATTGTGTCAAATGGTGAGAGGCCTTTGTGTCCCAAACTACAGCTTTACGTGAAATTGGATGATGCAACAAAGCAATGAACTTCAACAAGATGCTCCAAGACAAAGCTGTGACTGAGCTAAACAAGTGCTGTGGATAAACAAAAGCCGGAACCGTTTAACTGTGAGCAAAAATTCAATATCACTTCAACAGAAAGAACAGCAACAAATAAAATTCCTTCAGGTTACTGCTGCTAAAAGTACTACAAATCCATGAAAACGAATGAAGTGAATACAAGTTTGAAGGCATTGTTCAAAAGGCTTCACTATCATTATCCACGTTTCACTTGTGGTTTGACTTTTTTTTCCCAGAATTGATCCTAAAAACAGCTCCTCAGATCACGTGAAGCAAACAGTTCTGCAAATCATTATATTCAGTGCTGTGACAACAAACGGCTGTTTCAGTTAGTTTCAAGGTTACTTGTCTTCCTCTAACTATTACGACAGAACTGAACTCATCAGAAGAAGATACTCTTCACTCATAACACCAATCTAGACTTATTTGTAAGAGGCAGGCAAAGCTTTAGTCACATGCACATGAACAGGGGATTGACCCGTTCGGGCCTGTGGAAGGTTGTAGAGAGGAGCAGCTGCATCCAACAAGTGTGCAAGTGTGTCTCACAGTTCCCTTGAGATTCATGCGGCCACCTTTAGTGACCTCATGAAATTAGAAGATACCATTGTTGTGTGGCAAGTGTATTGCAGAGTTTAGAAGGATACTGTCAGGTTATGGTGTCCTTCAATGTCCTTATGCCTAGCGCTAGTTGTTAATAAGGTCCCATCACTAGCTGCTTACGGACTACCGGTACACACAAGTACCACACACACAGGTTGTGCGTATGATGCCTCAGGTTGTCAGTCAGGTTGCACCGAAAGAGCACACACTTCTCACTTGAACAACACTAATAGACCTCTTGCACAGTGTGCAGGATTTGCAGGGTTTGAAAATGAGAAAAATCCTTACAAAACGCCTGCATCTCACCTTACGTGTTCTCACTCTAATGAAAATTGTGTTTTTGGTGTTTTTAACATTTTTGTAGCATTTTTCTCATGATGGGGGACATATATAAAGAAAGATTAAGCTTAAATTTGTGTTTCTAAGAATTTATTCAAATCGTTGTGAATCAGGAGCAGAGGAAAAAATGCTGTTTAAAAAAGCTTGTAGTTGTTTCATAGAAACTACAATTAGCAAGCCCAAAGCTCCGTGCTCCACTCCATTCTGATGCATCCACTTACAGACAACTAGATTCATATATCGTATATCTTTGTTTTCCTCTTGTGAGCTGACATCTGACTCAAAACTAACTCCAATATTGCTCACCATCTTTGTTGCTCCAGCATTGTTAGGTTGGAATCATGAGGGGCTGTAAGCTAGCTGGAGAGTGTGTAAACAAAGGCATGATGGGAAATAAGCACAAGGCAAATTTCTAGTAAACTCCTGCACAAGCTATGGGTAAGAAAACTTCACAGATTTTTTTTTTAATTTGGCCAAAAATTATATAATCATAACTAAAAGACCACTGGAAACTATTTGAAATAAATCAAACTATGATTGGAAAGGGTTTAGTTGTTCACTACGGCCTGTCGCCTGCAGCACGCCCATAGAAAAAAATTGTGCATGAACCTTTTCACTGCAGAACCACATGGGCTCAGCAAATGATCTTTGACCTTAATATTTTGTGTGAATATTTTGTGTTTTCTGCTTTCTGTGTAGCACTATGAGACCTGAACCAAAGTTGTGATTTGACCGGTCTGTTTGAAATGTGCAGAACTGTGTTGCTTTTCCTGAAACTGAGGTTAAGGGGGCAATGTTCAACATAAACCCATAAATCTCATTAAAAATAAAAAGAAACTTTTACAAGAATCCAGTTTCTTAAACAGATCTGCACCCTCAGTGTGAGATTCATACCTGACAAGTGCTTCAGGCTTGCTCAGCTGGTTGTTGGGGATCCAGTTGTCTGTGGGATCCTTGTGGGAACCTCCTGATGTCCCTTTGCCCACCGGTAACTTGTGCTTCTTGTCGTTTTTCGCTGTGTTGGTTGTAGATGAAGATGCGGAAAAGGGAACGCTGCCATTGGTGGTGCTATGGCCTCGAGGTGAAGAATTGAGCGCTGCAGCATTGCTGCTGGCGTTTTTGTAATTTTTAGAGGAGGAGGACGATGAAGAAGAGCAAGAGGAATTGTTATCCTCTTTTAGCAACAGACTCTCTGTGCTGTCCAGCTCTGTGGTCAGTCTCTTGTTCATATGGTTTTCCATATACTCCATCTCGTGGATTTTAGAGTCCAGCGATGGCTGAAGGATGTTGTTGCTGTTGTGTTGCTTTTTAGCCTCCCCTCCGCCTCTCCCGTCTTTCCCTTTTTCTCTATACTCAAGCTCTGGCAGTGGCACTGATGTCTTTTTATTAGGCGGGGCGCCATTCTGGGTCACTGGAAGCGTCTCCACCTCAGATGCTCCTTTAGCTGCTGGAAAAGAGAAAAATAATAGACACAATTTTTAGAACTAGTAGCAGACATTTTTCAGGTCTTGAATTTGAAGCACAGTTTCATTGAAGAGGCATTTGCTATAAGAGAACACATGAATTGTATTATTTCCTGTTTATAAGTGCTGCTGTGAACCCCTGAAGCTCAGCTGAATCTAAAATGACCTTCAGACACTTTTGAAGCTCTCCCTGCTTTTACAGACTTCTTGGGTGAGTGATTTGTTTTCCTAATCACACCCAGTGACTCATGTTCGTATCACTGTGTTTACTTAAAAACTGAACCACAGACTTTCAATAGAAGAACAAATCATATTCTGCACATGTGCATTAGCATAATGTTTGTTTATTTAAAAACAGGGTTCAGTCAGTATCAGGCACAGTTCAAAAGCAGATTTGACACTTATTCCATCTATAAACTTTGTTTTTGACTAAATGCTTGACCACTTGCTGAATAACAGGAAGTCTTTTAAATGGGGGATTTCCTTAGCACTGAATCAAACATGCTATTTTTCTAAATATGGGATTGTTTTGTCACTCTTAATAACATATTTTCTTAATAAAAGACTAATAAATCCTAACTATTTTCTTAGTTGTCATGATGTAGGTGGGGCATTCAAACAAGCTTGCTTAGGTATACTCTTTGTTCATAGATCTCACACGGTTACATACCTGCCACTAGGTTGTAATGCGCTTCTGTCACCAAAATAACCAGTAAAATGTACAATAATGCATTTATGTTACTCCTGACCTCAGAGAGTTACTTGGACAAATTCTCATCCCAGTATGAAACTTTTATCTTGAGATTTTGCTGAAAAATAAATCTCTTTTTTTAAACAAGGGAAGGTGTTAGGATTAGATTAAAAAAAATGCTCTGCCATTATGCCTGAAATACATTGGGACAAAAAAGGATTGGTCAGTCAATTCGTCATCATCATAGATGCACTGCAACTGTGAGACACAATGCAAATATAAGAATCCAGGAAATCACATTGATGGTGCAGAAAACAAGTGTTTGGTCAATAGCACAAGTTTACCTCAATACTTCTTTATGTAACTCTGGTTGTCAATGTCAGAGGTCAAAAGTTTCCTGTAGGTCTTCAGCAGGTTTGTACACTCTGTAACTGCTTTATGTTCCATTCTTTCATGCAGATCTTCTCAAGAGCTGTGATGTTTTGGGGCTACATGGACGTTCAACTCCCTTCACAGATTCTCTAGTAGACAGAGGTCCAGCAACTGACTAGAACACTCTTGAAGGCGTAGCCACTCCTTCATTGCCAGAGTCACGTGTTTGGGATTCTTGTCATGCTGGAAGATCCAGCCACGTTTCACCTTCAATGTTTTCACTGATGAAATGAGGTTTATGACCAAATTCTCACCATTCATTCATCTTTTCCTAGAAACAAATCAAAGCTCCTGTTCTCTTTGAAGAACAGCAGCCCAGAAATAATAATGTTTCCACCCCCATGCTTCACACTGGGAAACAACTTAGCATCCTTCCCCCTCCAAACACAATGAGTGGTGTTTATACCAAAGAGTTCCATTTTGGTCTCATCTGACCACATGACGTTCTCCTAATCTAAGGATGGGCAACTCCAGGCCTCGAGGGCCACAATGTCTGCATGATTTCCAGATATCTAAGCCTTACTCATGACTGATTACCTGGTTCAGGTGTGGCCAGCCAATTAGAACAGCACAGAGCATGGTATGTTGGAAAACATGCAGGAATGTGGCCCTCGAGGCCTGGAGCTGCCCATCCCTGTCCTAATCCTTCTCTGGATCTTCCAGATGGTCTCTGGAAAACTTTTCACAGCCCTGGACATGTTCTGGTTTAAACAGGGGGACCTTTGTAGCTCTGCAGGATTTGAATCCATGATGACGTAATTTGTTACTACGCAGTTCTCCTGTGTAGGTCTGAGCTGTTTCCTCATCATTGTCAAGAACATTTGTTTCCCACCAGATAAGATCTTTCATGAAGCTCCAGGCAGAGGGAGATTGTCAGTGATCTTGTATTTCTTCTATTTTCTATTAATTGCTTTAACAGTTGATCTCTTCCCATCAACTTGCTTATTGGAGATTGGTTAATCCCAGTCCAGTTCAGGTCTACAATCTTGTCCCTGGTGTCCTTGGACAGCTCTTTGGTCTTGGTGGAAACTTTGCAGTCTGTTTAAGGGTGTGGACTGGTGTCTTTTAAACAGATAACCAGTTCAAACGGGTGTCATTAATACAGGTAACAAGTGGAGGATAGAATAGCTTCCTAAAGAAGTAACAGGTCTGTGAGAAATAGAATTCTTGTTTGTTTGTAGCATATAAATACTCATTTTTGTGCGTCATTACACAAATACATCCTTAAAAACATCTCAATATCATTTGCAAGATTCTTTTTTACGACCTGTCTCTCACAGTTGAAGCGTATGTATGATGAATATCAAAGATAATTTCACCACATCTTTCTTCTTCAGTTGGACAACTTAGAGAATTGGTGATTGCTAAATACTTGTTTGTTTCTTTGTCCTGGTGTTCCAGCTCTATAATGTTAACTGTATTGTGGAGTTGAATCTTACCTTCCTCAGCTTCTCGCTCTTGCCTCTGAAGCATCTGTTGTTCTGGAGGCAGAGCCTGCTGTAGCAGCTGCATATAAAATTCATTTTCCTTCTGCACCTCCTTCTGCTTCCGCAATCGCATTTTATAACTAACGTAGCTTTTAAATCCAAAGCCCAAAGTAACCACTGGATACCCGATGCTGCAAAATAAAAGCAGAAGATTTTGATTTTGCATCATTTTTGAATCACGCAAGTCTATGCAGGAATTGGAAACATTTAGCCAAAAAAAGGTCAAAATTTAAGAAAATAATGTTCTAAAACTTGAATTTATTAGTCAAAGGGTTTCAACCTCCTGTCCTGAAGGGCTGGTGCTCAGCTGCTTATCAAGATATTCCAGTCCTTCCTGCTACAGATTACTTGGATCAGGTGTGTTTAGCTAATATGAGGCTGCACAGGCAGCACTAGTCAAAAATCCAGCAGGCCTGGGGCCCTGTGGGACTGCAGTTTGACCCCTGCACATACACACATGAATCAACCTGCATGTGGATGAAGAACTTTAGGAACATGCAGGCTTAACACAGATGCACAAACACGCTGATATTAGCGCTGCCACAACCTCAGGTAAACTTGACCTCCATTCATTTGTGTGTTATTTTACTCCATTCTCATCTAGGAATAATTACAGAACAGCTGGTTTAAGATTTAGATCAGTGTTCCCCAAACCCCAGGCTGCAGAATGGCACCAGTCCATGGATCATTTGGAACTGGGCCACAAACAAAAAAAATAATAAAAACCATAACTTACATCATTTCCTTTTTTATTTCTAATTGAGGAAAGTTTTAATTTTAAAAAGTACTGAATTCTGAAAACCACATTTGTCTACAGCTCACTGTTGATGGATGTCAAGATGTTGGGCTTGGTCACATGTCATAATTGCATGTGGTATCGTGTTAAAGCAGCTGCTTCTATAGTGCAAAATGAAAACTCCAAAACAAGCAAAGACAATAATAAACAAATGTCTTTGGAAATTTTATTTGGGCAGAAAATAAAAAGTGAGGAAACCAAAGATTACCCTTTGACTTCAAAACAAAAGAAATCTAGATTTGTGTTGTTCCCACACACAGAGCTCTGCAAAACTGACTAATATTACAGGAACGCTGCTAATAGAGTTTAATTCACTGTGAATTTATGTTTATCATTATTATATGAAGAAAATACTAGTTCTTTTGATAGTATCTTTTGTAGAATTAATCATTTAAATATTTTTAAGATGTGGCGGTTCAAAGTCATAAGAGACGAAAGTTAACATCTGACTGTTGGCCTCCACTTTGACCAGTGAAGGGAAAAATCAACATTACATTTTAATTGGTCCTACACAAAACCTGGAGAACAAAGAAAGTTTAAACAGGCTGCAAGTGTTTTACAGGGAACGGAGATTCAATAAATCAAGTTGATTTTACAAATACGGGAATCTTCAAAAAAGTTAAACTCCAACTTTCAAACTGGTCCATGAAAATATTGTCTGACATCAAACTGGTCTGTGGTCTAAAAATGGTTGTGGAAGACTGCTTTAGAAGACCTAAATCAATGTTTATTTCTCCAGATTGAAAAGAAGTTCATCTAAACATACATTCAGTTTCAGAACTCTGTTGTGTGATAAGCTGCCCTTATTGGTCAGATAGTGACGATTTCAGATTGAAGTTTTTAGAGAGTGCAGTAGTAAACTAGTTCAGTTATTCAATTTAAACATAAAACAGATGACCGCAACATTTTTACAAGTTTAGATCATATTCACTTAAGATGGGCCACTCTTAATTTTAACATGTATACTGGCTATATTTGTTTTCTCTGGAAAGAAGCATTTTTTGCACTAATATTAGTACTTTTAGCTCTCAAAATTACTAAAATTCATCCAACTTAACTTTCAATTATTGAGGTTATAAAAATATTTGATTTTATTGCTCAGGTGTTAAATGGGTAATACCAAAATGAAACTTACCAATGCGCTGCGAAAGGTCGACACAAATCCACATGAAAGTTCTTCAGGTCTTTGAATCGGATTGCCGCCTCTATGTACACAAAGAGTATCCATAGAGACACTGTGGGGAGGCAGACCCCTCTCTCTGGAAACCAAAGCAAAGGCAGGCAAAAATGTCAGAGCGAGGTTTCAAACCTGGGCCTACAGCTTGCAATGTCATTATTCACTTGGCCTTTTGATGTAACAGTTAAAAATATCCAATCTGTAATTTGCTTTGACTTGAGATTTGGTCAGAAGCTGATATGATAACATCCTATTGTGTGAGACAAATGAGAAATCCAAACCAAATTGTTCACAACTCCTGTGAATATCTTCCTTTACATGGCAATGACTACAAATCAACATAAAATAAATGTAAGGACTTAATGAATTCAGATATGCTTTAGCCCTTCACCACTTTAAAAAAGAGAAACCATTTGATTAATAAGAGTAAAAGAAAAAAAGAAAAACATAACTTGTATGCTTCATGGAATCAGATTAAATAATATGGGATAAAAAAATCATTTTAGTCACAGACTAAAATTTTCTCAGACTAATTTCTAAGACACTGGCAGAAGAATCAAGCAAGCCTCACACTCTGACATTCATCAGTGAGCACTGGAGTTGATATTAATACAAGTGTGACATCTACAGCTGTGAATGTCACTGGTGAGCAAAGCTAAAGAGCTCGGAAAGCAACTGGGAACCATTCCATTTGTGTCGCCCCCTCGCCCTAATAAGAGCTTGTATTTCAGTTTGACAC
Source organism: Oryzias celebensis (assembly GCA_014656515.1). Lineage (NCBI taxonomy): Eukaryota > Metazoa > Chordata > Actinopteri > Beloniformes > Adrianichthyidae > Oryzias > Oryzias celebensis. The sequence goes on from BNCR01000005.1 coordinate 36,428,234, forward strand.
CTGGCCCTTGGTCAACCAGGCAGCCATGAAAATCTAACAGATACTCTAGACAGAGCAGAGAAATGGGTAAAATCATTTTAAATAAAAAAGTTTGTGCACAGAATATCATTTAGGAAAGATTAATTTATTCTACTTTTCTTTACTCCACTAAATAAAACCTATAATAAAATTATAAAAGGTCACTGCAGCAACAGAAGTTATTTTTTAGTCAAGTTTTCAAAGAAACATAACAAGATTACCTGTGTGCCAAACATACTGCACCCACACGTAGGTACTGGCAGCAAAGAACAACCATTGCACTGGGATGAAGAGGAGGCAAATTATGTCTGAGGTAAATGCCACACAGACGAAGAATACTGAGAAAGCCTGTTGGGGAAAGAAGAAAGCTCATTTTTGACAAAAAAGGAAGTTTAAATTTGATCTTCTTACTAAGTTCTAGTCAGATCACAGCTTCAGCACATCAAACACAAAAATACTAGACATTTTAGGAGGTTAGGGAGCCTTGAGAGACACACATGCTGGCAGGATCCCTGAATAGTTTATAACTATAGTAGTTTGTTCCTTTTAAGAAAACAAACAAACAAAAAAACATCAGAGACATGAAAAAGAGAACATTAGTAATTATATGACAATGACTCATCTGGTTCTGTTCTTTGCAACACGAATGCAGATAAAAGCAAGAACACACCTACACAGCAGACTTTAACATTAGCAACTGTGTATTTTCAGAATTCAAACAGTGAAATACAACGATGTTCTCTTAAACATTGCCTTCAAAAGTAAGTAAACTAACATTCAAGTCAAATGATTGGCTTCTATGGCAAACAGTTCACTTTTACATGAACTCAGTCAAAGTAAAACACTCTGAGGCTGTTTGAAGACAAAAAACAAAGTCTTCAGCATTAATGCTTAAATGATGACAAAGACAAAGACTCCTTATACAAAAAACAACACTTTATGTTTGCAAAGCTATGCTGTACAGCCAATATTAAAAGTGAGAGGCATCCATTTAAGCAAACAAGTCCGTTTTTACAGCTCTGTGCACAGATGTGTTTATGTGTTGAGACTGCTGTAAATGGTTTGTTGTCAAAGGGTGACAGCTAGTTTTTATTTTCAACAAACAACGTAAATCAGTGGCAGTTAAGTGTGGATGTAGTAATATTTAATCCAGAGCCTATTCTGTCTGTATTTAAGGGGTCGCTCTCTTCTAGAGAGACCATTACCAGTGGTAGATTGTTTCCTTACATGTATAACTTCATTCCTTAAATTAATTTGAACTCGAAAAAGAGGGAAAAGGTTTTTTTTTCCATTCGCTGAAAACTATGTAGAAAAATAAATTACAAGATAAAAATATATTATACTTCACTGTTGGAAATTGTTAAATGAATTAAATACCCAACTAAATCGATGACATGAGCAAAATCAATTTATCAAAATAGAAAATATAAGCAAAAAGTTAGGCAGAAAGCTGCTTTTAACTTTTTTTAATTATAGATTCTCTGAATTAACTGACAAAAAAACATTTTTCACAATTCTTTTCTATTTATGTTTTCACCAACAAAAAAAGGCTGTTTTCTATGATGAAAACTTTTGAAAAAAGAGGTTTATGTATGATGTTTAACAAGAACAGACTGTTTAAAAATGTTCTCATGTGATAAAAGCCTTTTAGGAATATTTCTAAGTTGGACCATTGTAAAAGAATCCAAGTTCATTATTTCAACTTTGCAAAATAGAGTCCTTAGTGGATAAGGTAAACTAAAGTTACAATCAGCTACAATAGTTTATTTAAGGAAGTGAATTTACACAAGTGAGTTATGTTTTGAGAGGGTTCTGCTTTAGACTGAAACAATACAAAGCTTTGGTTTTTATTCTTACTGGAAGGATAACATCGGCGTGCCTCTGAGTTTGAGCAGGTTAAGTTCCGCTTTTGCATTTGTCTTTTGCTGTGTCATTTGATGCATTTGTAAATTAAAGATAAAATGTACTTTTTATTTGTAACTGTTCAGTTCCACAATTTTCTTTTGTCACATTTCAGCTCCAGTTTGGGCAGCGTACAGGTGGACAATGTTTGTTTGGACTTTTGCTGCTCTGTGGTTTACCTCAAAAGTTTTTAGCTAGTTTTAGACATCAATGATGGAAGCTGAAACTGGTGCTCTTAAAGTTGGAGAATTAGTTTGAAAAGAAATGTGCGTTCAGGCAGATGGCTGACTATAGCTGCCATCCCAACATGCACCACTGTCACTTGCAACCTTAAATTACACTTAAAGCACCACTCCAATCATCTTCTGAACTATTTTAAACAGTGGTCCTTAAAATATGACGATAGAGATTTTAGCCAATATTTTTAAAAAATCCGTCATTTTCTAGGACATCATTTCTGCAGAGCGGCAGCAGTTCGTTAGAAATTCACCTCTGAGTTGTGGGCGGGACTGTTGGCATAGAGCAACCCCGCCCCCTTTCCATCACCCATAACTGAGTTAAAGTTTAGACACTCCTGCTGGCACACAGCCCCTAACACCCCTAACCTCACGTTACCAGGGCAACAAAAATGGCGAGTAATATCGGAGCTACCCAGCCATACAGTTTGGAGGCAAACACCAGCTCAGACGAGGAAAATGAAGACAAACATGGATCTTTGTCTGCAAGTAGAGCCTTTGGCTCGCCAAGTGTATTTTCAACGTCACAAGTAAAAAATCTTTTTAAAGCTGCATTTTTTTTGCCTGATCCTTATTCACAATTTGATTAAAGGGTTTCTCAATAGCTGCATCCATGACATAAACAAAACGCCAACATTTTAAGATTAAAATTAATGTTTGTCATTCAAAAGTAGCACCTTTAGCACCAGAGAAAAGTACACAAATATGCTGAAGAGGTAGATCACACAGACAGCCGCTTGGACAGCAACTGCTGGCTTCTCATGTTACATGACAAAGTGTAAAAATATTAAAGCAAAAACTATAAGCTTTATCAAATCTGCCATGTTTAATTTAACATTTACGTCCATTCACATACATTGAAGTTCAAATAAATGTATTAAACACATTATAATAACTTTCTATATATATATTTTATTACATGACTATTCATGTAGTATAATAAGGTACCTTTTGCTTTTTTGGATACTTTTTAAATTAATTTACAACAGATTTTTTGAATTCTTCCGCTTTCTGTTTATTTCGCAACTGTTTGTTTGGTGTTTGTAGCCCAAGTGCTAGACAGGGGTAAGTGTGTAGACAGGGGTAAGCAAGCACTTAAGCTGACGCATTCACAGGGAGCTGCTCTTATGAAATCAGAAGCTCATACTGTCTACTGCCTTTCAAAAACATCGAAGGATGTACAAAAATCTCTGACAAAAGTTAACTGTATCTAATGGAAATGATGGACATGGAATGCAATGAAAATGGAAATAAAAAGCTAAATATTTGTTTGCTATTTAAATGTAATCTCCTCTCCTTCTGTTTAGGTCACCATTGAAGTTAAATGGTTTAGACTTTTCTTTTTGTAAAAAAATTCTCACCATAAAATATTAATAAAGGCAAAAAGCTACCAGTAATTTATCCCTTGTATGTTTCCATCTTATTGAATATTCTTGCCATTCGTCAAATGCTACTTACCAGTCCTTGATATCTAAATGAGTCGTACACACTCCGAATGAAGAGCCAGAACGGCCAGAGGTATTCGAACCTGAATTCAAGCACAAAGTCTGCCAGCAGCACCAGAGCCCACACCACCAGGAACTTCAGGTACAGGAAGGTACTAGGAAATATCAAAATGATAACAAATAGATAAATAAACACAAAAGAACTCAGAACGATCCAAATGCACAAAACATCTTAGTGATTGTCCAGCCACACTGCTTTAAATGTATGACTGTTTGCTTTAAAGAAGAAATTAGGGGTGGAAGAATTAATCGACTTGATTTTTTAAATATTTCTACAATCCAACCAGACCAATCTGCCTGAGGCAAACTGTTAATTGAAATAACCTATACCATTATAAATTTTTTTCAAAATGAAATCTATCTATCTATCTATCTATCTATCTATCATCAATATTAATAAATCCCATTTGGCTTGAGGCATGGTAGGTATATTTAAATATAGCCAAAACGACCAAGTGCCATCACAACAAACAACACACGTGATGGCAGCAAAAAATGATAAAAATGATCAAGCTATCATTACAGTCCAATGTGGAAACACTTTGAATTTTGAAAAGACGTGATTGTACATTGTGGTATAATGTTCTAATAATGTTACATCTTATTTTGATGTGGAAAAAAACAGTGGGCTGAACTTTGTAAAACTAAAATGTGAATGGATTTGCCATTGATTTTTGTTCACTTGTTTGTTTGTACACATATTTAATTTACACTTGATTATCTTACAAGAAATACAAGGAATCTGGAAAACTTCACCTGCCCTGTTCAGTATGCAGGTATTTATCTCTGAGTCACATTGGTTGAAATTTTGCCTAAAGACGTCATGGATTGATTTTAGGTCAGTGAATCGGATCAAACTGGATGGTTCAAAATGAACCATAATGGACTATGGATCGTATCAGCAACCACAAGTTATTATATAAATCATATAGTTGCTAAAATAATTTCTTACACCCCTAAAAGAGATAGTTACAGTTGAGGTGTGGCTTGATTTATTCTCTTATAATATTCCTTTGAGTGAATATTTGTACAAATTATACGTTATTCAATGTTGTTTATTGTTTAATCTCATAAGGAGTAGATCTGACTAATTATTTTATCACAACAGGTCACTTTTAGGATATTTAACAGCAGTTTGATCCTGTAAACCCCTATGCCACGTGTTGAACTGGTGACTGCCGACGTTTGACTGATCAGATAGGAAGTCGCTGATAGGTGGAACCTGTCAGAAAGGGCAACCGACTTAACGATTCTGTTTCGACAACCCAAAGGGGCAGCCAAAGCTGCTCCTGTGAGCTTACCCGAATGAGATGTTAAGAGGCGCTTCTGGATTTAAAAGGTCTCGTGGTTGTGTTTGCGAAGAACCACTCAAAAGAGAGAAAAAAAACTGCTGTAAAAAGTTACATTTGACGTAAAGGGCAGCGACTACTTTTTAATTGACAGGAGAAGCAGATGACAACGCACTTCTGTCGGCGTTTGTCTGAGTTATACAGTTCATATCACAAAGTCTACTGCATCCTATGAATGAAGATAGAGTTGGTGTAAAAATAAATTTTGTACCAGGACTGTTTTGGGGCCTAGTGATTGGCTAGCTTACTAGCTAGCTTTACCTGCTGCCGTACAACGAAAACAAATTGACGGCTAGCTCAGCTACCACCTAGCTGGGTTAACAGGCTGCTGTAGCACGGCTTCAATGGCAGCGGCGGCGGCAACCCAAAGCTAAACATTCCGCATAATTACAGCCGCTCACTCCCGCGGGGAGCGCCGCTTCACTTCGGTTCTGTGTTAGTTACCTGCCGTATATACCCTCGGTGATTCGGTTCCGTTTTAACGGCCGTCGGAGTTTGCTGCAGTCCGCATTGCGCCGCTTCATCCTCCTCCCCTTGCCTTTGGCCTTCGAGTAACAACTGTAATCTTATCCAGTTTTCTTGTGTATACGAACAAAGATAATAAATTAAATGTCTGAGGTATATGTCTCTGCTATTATTTCCCCCCCTACTGAACACAAAGAAATAAATAAAGGACTCTATTCGGGAACCTCCTCTTTTTCTGTTAGCGCAGGCTCAATAAACCCAAGACGCGCTGTTTTACATACGTCAACTTGTCAGACGGCTGGATTATCCAATCAGCGCGCCTGCCAACGTGTTTTTCTTTGACTGACACGCGTGACAGCCAATCAGGTCAAAGCAAGGCCGCTCGCTTTGCTGTGCTTGTTGAAGACAACAGATGAGAGCGTGTAGGCTGTTAAAGAACGGCTCTCAGCTCGACTAATCAGATCATTATGGACAAATTGGGCATTGATGATTAACCAATACATTATGTCAGAGGCGGGCCTTTTGCCACAACGTCGGTTCATATCTGCAGGGAACACACAGTCATTGTTCAAAGATCTTCTTTGTTTCAGAAATCCATTCCAGCACGCGGTGACATTTATAGTGAAACATTTCTGAGGCGTTCAGTGACGGGAATCCTGCCCTGAACCAGGTCAAACTCTTCATAGAAGAGAAAAATACGCGCCTTTGATCTAATAATAAAAAACTACAATAAAAAAAATAAATATTTATTATCATTCTTATCTAATTTTGAACAGCAAATTCACCCAAAACTCGTTTTTTTTACGTAATTATGGGGAAAAATCCTAAACCATCCTGCTGTAATGATTAAAACATTTTCAGATAGATATGTATTCGTGTCCAGCAGCTGATAAAGAGCTGAGGGGGTTGCGCCCACTTTCAAACCGTCGTGGAAGCTGAACCGATGGCTCCTCGGTACGCGCCGAGCTTGCGCTCCCGTCTGGGCCCTTTGTTGCTTCTTCTGCAGACCGGATTCATCATATCTGCATTTTATTTTGAAATCCACGATGAAGCCACTTACAGAGGTGCTTATGCAGGTGAGTCTCATCGGATATAGAAGGGGGTGTTATATATTTGATTTGTGTTATGTGTGCAATACAAATTTACCAAAATAGAAGCATTTTGCAGGACTTGTTAAGGCAACTTTAAAGCAGGACACATGAAACAGAACACATGAAAAGTTGCATTATCGCAATAAAATGGAATAAATATATAAACAAATATAGAAAAAGTTGCTAAAAAGAATTGCTTCAAGATAAGATCCCTGTGGAACGCCTCAGCAACAGACAGATATGCTCAAAGCACTAAAACATAAAAAAAATAACAGATTACCATTTTAATGCACAGCTAATGAAATTATGCTCACACATGTGCACCTAACACACAGAAAAATAGAATAAAACTTTATTGATCACACATAGGGGAAAATAAGTTGACATCATAGCTCTGTTAAAAACAACAGATAATCAATAAAACAATTTTAAAAATGAATAACAACAAAAATTAATGACAAGTATCAAAACCTCTTAGGGAAACAGCAAGCCTTCTGAATACTATTTGCTAGAGAAGAATGGGGCTAAAAAAAAGGTTTAGATATGAAAATGTTCAAGTTTGGAAACACCATTGTAAATACTTTTATAGTTTAGTGTTAAAAAAAAGTTCCAAAAAGCAAGATGGAAAAGAGAGATTTGTTTCTAGGTTCAATGCCACAAATGGCTTCAGTGTTATCTTTAGGATAAATCTGTCTTAATTTCCTGGCTTTTCAAATTCAAAGTTTTTAAAAAATTTGCTACGCTTATTTTTATTTGAATGGACTTCTCCTCTCATGCAGAATTCCAGGACGTGAATGTGATGGTGATTTTTGGCTTTGGATTCTTGTGCACTTTCCTGGTGCGTCATGGTTTCAGCAGCTCCGGATTCTACCTCCTTGTGGCTGCCACAGCAACCCAGTGGGCCCTCATATTAATGGGCATTGAGTCCTGGTATGACAGAGGAAGAATTCTTGTAGGTCTCAGAAGGTAAAATAAATAAATCATATTTAAATCTGTGTTTACTGGTTTGACTTCAGAGTACAAGTAATTTGCAGTTAGTTTTTCTGAGTTTGTGAAAAATGTCTCCAGTGTTTTAGTTGCTGAGATGAGTGCAGCTTCTGCCCTCATTTCTATGGGAGCCGTGCTGGGGAAAGTCAACCCGGTTCAGCTCATTCTTTTGGCACTGCTGGAGGTCTCAGGGTTCATCTTGAATGAATGGGTCCTCCTAAGTCTCCGAAAAGTAAGCAAATGCCTGCGTTCCTTACCTTTACATCTGATCCTTTACTTTGTTGTTTTCAAGATTCTTAGAATGATCTTCCTTGATGCCAGGTCCAACCTCTGAATGAAATCATGTTGCTCCACATCTTTGGGGCCTTCTTTGGACTCACGCTGACATGGATCCTGCACCACAAAGGCTCCAAGGAAGGATTTGAAAAAGAGAAATTTGACAAAAAGTCTGGGCTGTTCTCCATGTTGGGTGAATTAACTATTCCTAGCATTTTTTTAGTAAAGACATATGTCAAAACATAACCCTGCAGTGGCACACCTTTGCTTTAGCACAAATTTAGACTAATTGTCCATGATTGGCTTTCATTGTTTAGGGAGCGTGTTTCTCTGGATGTTCTGGCCCACTTTTAACTCAGTCCTTGTGAGTGACCGTGACCCTGGGAGGAAGCTGGGGGCGGTGTGCAGCACATACCTGGCCCTTGCTGTCAGTGCCGTGACAGCAGCGTCTGTGTCTGTGCTCTCCAGTGCCAGAGGAAAACTTAACCTGGTATGATCTGATCAAAGTCAAGAAAAGCTCACAGCTATTGTTGCTCACAGTGCAGCAATCGAGTCAAGTATAGTTCACCAACTTAGCTCCTCTGTGAAAACTCTTTTGATCAGATCCAAATGCAGTCGTGCATCCTTGCTGGTGGTGTTGCTGTCGGCGTGTCCATGTCTGCAGTCCATCAGCCCTGGGAAGCTATGGCAATTGGATTCACCGCTGCTGTTTTATCGTCCACTGGATTCAAATATCTTAAGGTTTTTGAACCCTAATGTGCACATTTTAACAGTTTTATTAGGGGTAATGATTCATTTTACAAACAATTCAATTCATATCATTACTTGTGGTTGACGATACCATTCTGTTGATATTAGTTCATTTTAAATGATCCAATGTGATCCCATTCACTGACCTAAGATCGATCCAGAACATCTTTAGCCAAAACTCCAACCAATGTGACTCAAGAGATACATACCTGGGGACTGATTTTTTTTTTTCATGGTATAGATTGATTCTATATGAAATATTAACTTGCCTCAGATCAATCTGGTTTGATTGTAGAAATAGAAGTTAATTCATTAATTGTTACATCCCTACTTTTTATTGATCCGTGATCTTCTATTCATGTGTTGTTTTTTTCAGAGCCACATGCTGATTGCATTTGATTGTCATGATACTGCCGCTACCTTGAGTACACATGGACTCCCAGGTCTCCTGGGATGGTTTGCACATCTCATCCTGGAGATTAAAAACTCTGATGATCACACAGTGTACGAATTCATCATTATTCTAACACACACTGTAGACACGGTGAGAGGTGTGACACTTAGTAAATCTGACCTCTGCTTTTTAGGGCTATCCGCTTTGCAGTTTTTCACATTTGCACTCTCCTCGTCACCATTACTATAAGCTTGACCATGGGAACACTTACAGGTGTGTATTTTTCTTTCAAATCAAATCTGCTATCAATTTTTTTTTATATAAAACGGCTTCTCTTATGATCGTTTGTTGTTGGTGTCAAAGGATTTCTGCTCAGCCTGAATTTCTGGAGGCCTCCTCAAAACAGGAAATGCTTTGATGATCAAGCTTTCTGGGAGGTAAGCGGTCATGGCATTCTTTGTCAGTTGAAGATATCAGGGATTGTGTTTACATGCACACCATATTCCACAGAGGGATTATTCTGGATTAAATCCTATTGTACATAATATGTTTACGTGTGTTGCAGCAACAGAAATATTCCTGTTTAGAAGCATATTTTGAATAATTATGAATTTATTTTTCATTCAAATCAAGACACAAAAAGATAACGGTAAGTCATGAGCTCACCGTTCATCTTCACATTCATCTGGAGTTTGAGATAGAAGTTTACAACAATAGATACACAAGTTTTATTCAGTGAATGCCATCAACTCTTTGGAAAAAGTCATTTATTTACTTTCTGTGCTTTTTTCAATGTGTTCCTATTATTGACGATGTGAACTGGACAATGTGACTCCTCCCCCTTGGCATTCCAAGCAGGAAATACAAGCTGGCTCCAAAAAGCCCAAAATCCCATCGACTTTTATTAAGAAATAAAGAACTATTTTTCAGTGATGACATTTGTCATTATAACCGTTTGTAATATATATTTTCTTTACGTTTTTGCTAATACTCCTTTTTAAATGAAATTTTGCCTGCAGTGCAAGTTATTCAAATTATAAACTGACCAATCACATGCCTCAATAAAGTATCTGGTCTCACGTCAAATGTTTGACAGATTCTCCAGATTCCGCTTTCAGTGGAAGGTGTTTGAACTTCCAACAAACTCCCTCCTATTTGGTGAGAGGTTGCCATAGAAACACTGCCAGACTAATTACTGCTTATGGAGATCATCTGCATTGGTTAAAAATAGCAAATTAATTGACATTATTTAGTTGGAGCTGGAAGTAAGCCATTTTCCATGGGTGATGTTAAACTCACTCAGTCCAGTTCTCTCATACAGTCAATGGTTCCTACTGAGAAAAAGGCAGAACTACTGCAAATATATATGCATATCTTGTGACTTTGAATTTGGTTCATCTCGATTTTCACTAAATAAGTCAGAAACTATTAAAATCTGAATGTCATTTTAGAAATGATCTTATTTTGCTGAAAATGTAAATAATGGCATGCATAAAATCCATGTCAAAGGTTTTCTTCGATACGTTTTAGATCCTCAACAGATGCATTGCGCTTACAAATACTCCTTAAACATTCCATGTCTGTCTGCAGTTTCCTCATCTTGCAGTGCGCAAGTAAGAAGACGGAAGAAGTTATCCAGACAGTACAAAGTACGCTTGGATTAGTTGTCATCACCACCTCAAATCTCATTCAGTTGATATGTCTTTTAGAAAAAAAAATAAATTGCTGCGAATAAAAAAAACAGAATGGACAGAAGAAAGATTGATGTCAGTTTTTTAATGTTGTTCTCAGAAAACGATCTGATGTTTTGGACGTGGCACTTGTACACACAAGTCTTTTAAACAGCAACAAGACTGTTCTGTTGTGACACCATTGTTGGGTTCAGGTGTGCAGTGTGGGCTTGTTAATGCAACAATGGGTGTACACATTTGAGAATTGTGGTTGTGTTACTACAGACAAAAACAACAACAAAAAAACAACACATTAACACTACCAGAAAAGCTTTTATAGTTTAGACTCCATGAGCCAAAAAAAGAAATTCAAGGTTATTTATAAATGTCTACCAAAGAGGAAGTGGTAGAAAAGCTCCCAATATACATCTTTGTCATACACAAGTTGTTTAACACATTACCAACGTGGCCTTAAGGTCTGAATGTAGACAGACACATTAACCCATATGCCAAATTTGGAAATATTCCCTCTGTCAAGACATCTGTAAAAATGTATGGTTGGTAAAATGCAGCTTATGAACTACAAACGTTTATAAATTAAACATTTTAGTTTGAAAGCTAAAAAATAAATGTATCAAGTGAACAAATGCAGAATTCTTTTGTTTCATACAATACCGAAAGCAAAGATTGTGAGTTCAGACATAAGAGACACATGCAGCTCATTACTGCCAGAGGTCCTCTGTGCGGCCAAACTTGAAGACCAATCCCCTGTGTTACAAAAAATAAAGAAAAATATTAATTTTGTTAAACGATCTTTCCTGTCTGATTTCCCGTTCCGATCTCTTTTGGATCTATTGTAAAAGCTTTCCCAGTGGTCTTTTAATTATGATTGTGTTGTTTTTAGCCAAAATTTTAAAAACTGTCCATTTCTAGAACATAGTTTCTGCAGAGTGGCAGTAGTTCATTAGAAACTCACTATTGACATGTGGGCTGGACTGTTGGCGCCAAGCTAACCCCGTCCCTGCTTCCCGTCACCCTCGACTGGAAGCTCTCTGTTTACTCCCGCTAGCTTACAGCCCCTCACAGAGTGCACCTCAGAGCAACACTAGTTCATTAGATATTCACCTCTCCTTTGTGAGTGGGACAGTTGGCGTGAAGCAACCCCACCCCTCTCCCTATCAGCTCTTTGTTTACATTCTCTCCAGATAGCTTAAAGCCCTCACATCCCCAATCTATCATTAGCAGTGCAACAAAAATGGCGAGACATACATGAATCTATTTATCTACAAGCGGATGCACTAAAATGGAGTGGAGCGTGGAGCTTGTGGCCTGCCTGCATTATTTTCTGCATATCAAATAGGCTCTTTTTCAAACAGCATTGTTTGAAAAACCAAGAAATGCAATTTTAAACTTACTTTTCTTTCTATACTATAGGTCTTCCATCATGAGAAAAATACCTCAGAAACACGTTAAAAACACAAAAAACACAGTTTGAATCAAAGCGGGTCTTTAAGCTAAATAGTTTTGCTTTATTGCAAAACATTTACAGTAAATATGTTGGAATAGTGTTTCTGAAGTCACAGTTTCTCACAGCCAAACCTTAAAAAGATTTGTTTCAATTAAGCATGATTCTTCTGGACTATGTTTCAATCCTCTGATGTCAGAAAGCCAACTGTTTTTCTTCCAATAGTGGCTGGTCTCTAATAAATGCATCTCCTTTCATGTTAATAGAAAATAGTCATGTGAACTGAACACATCATTGTGTTAAACATACAGGGATGAATAAAAGGAAGAAAAAAATATATTTTCAACAAAAACGATTAAAAAGTTTAAATTTATGCCAATGAGTATATAGCTTTAATACAGCATGATATGGCCACTGATATGGATTAAAATGGAGTGGGAGAAAAATTGTGCAAAATGTTTTTGACTTACCCAAAGAAAATGAATGCATTTTGGAAGAAAATGGCAATACCAGGGTACGTATGTGGTTTCCCTGCAAAAGATAAGTGTTTCCTGGTTTACAAAGATGTAAAAAGGATATTTTTGCACAAAACCACACATTTTTTAAACTTGTTTTCTAACTCAAAACTGCCTCCATTGTGATACTTACCAGGCACAACGAATCCCCCAAAAAGGATCCACATAGATGCAATGAGGGAGCCAAAAGCCAACATGAAACCAATAAAGAGCCACACTCGAGCGCCTGTATGCACAGATCAAGACAGGTTGGATGTTGAGTGACATTAAACAGAAGCTAAAAGTTCCACTTTGGATGCATACACACCTGTCTGTCCCATGCAGCCTTCACTGTAGCTGTCTCCTCTCACCTGGCCATTTGAAACTGCATTTATCCTATACATGAGATCAAGGGAAGACATTAAGCTGAATTTTTTTTAGTGGTCAGCAATGTGACCACATCCTGCTCAGCTCTCATGGGGGGGGGATGTGTTAGCTGCATCACATGACCCCAGTATGGAGCCACATGACATGAACCAAAACTGGTTACACAGCTCCATAAGCAGGTCCTCAACAAGGGTAGCTGAAGTCATTTGCATCAGAAAATAATCCTATTTTTGTTTCCACCATAACCTTCTCCTACTGCTAGCATGATGTCATAAAGTCTTGGTATCAAGTCGTTTCTGCAAAATCTTATAAGATATCAAGCATTCATGAAAACAGCATCTTACATGAGAAAGGCCACAGTAGCTATGACCCCACAGGTGTGATAGGCACGATGAAAATCTTCCTCCAGAGGATAGATCACTGCTGCATCGATAATGATCCACCAACCCGTGAAGAACTGCAACAAGAACATTCACATTTGACTTCCCTGTGAAATATGGAAGACGGCAGACATATTTATATTTACAACTGGTTCATGTATACAAATGTGAAACTCGGTGGAAAAAAGGCTGGAATTACTGACTCGTTGATGCTGAAAATGTATTAAATGAGTGAATCAGAGAAGTACCAGAACTCCAGCCGCAATGGAAGCGATGGTGTTTCTCCTCTCCCCCCAGTCAACATTGCAGTCACAGTCTCCACAACGGATCCCGTCCAGAAACCCTGACATGACTCTACAAAAAGAGAACAACGGCAAGAAGTTCAAACAAATATTGATTATCATCCATAAAACACACGATAAAAACGCAAATCGGAACCAATGCTCTGCTAGCAAACCCACTCCCGTCGATGTGTAAATCAGGAGGGTGAAAACATTTGTGCGCAATCGCTGTCGGGTAAGGATGAAGCTAAACCCCCCGGATCGCAGGGACCAATATACTTGGAGTCGACAGTTCCATCACTTACAGGCGAAACATTTGTTATCGTGATCGTTTCGATTTTAAACTAATAAAACTGACATCACGATAAGGAAGAGAGTGGAACTGTTTTGTCGTCGGGCTCTTTTGTTCACCGCTTTGGTACTAGCAAACAGTTCCTTGAAGGTTTCTTGTTACGTAGTTTTAAAACAGCACATTTGTTTCAACAAAAAGCAACAGCAGTACATTGAAAAAATACACGAGATGTTGTAATATCGAATATTTTATCATTTTAAGGAGGTTCTTACCTTTCTGTTTTTGATGTGGACTACCGTAGAGACCGACCTGACTTCCGACAGACTCGACGGTGCACATGCGCAGTTCATTGGTTTCGTTTGATGGGAGAACCCTTCGTCGTGTTGATTTCATGTGTGCGGAATAACGTAGGAATTTTAAAGATTAAGGGAACATTCGTTAAAATAAAAGCGTTATTATGACTTTAAACAAATGCCTTTAAGGAGAAACACGTAAACTTATATACAGGTTATTTTAGAGGAAAATATAAATCTAGTTAAAGTACCAATAAACACATCTTACTTCAAATTATGCAATCATTTTGATTTTTCAAATATTTTTGAAATAAAAGACTTTTTACATTTTATTGTTAAAAAATTGCGGTAGTGTTGGGCTATAAAGCGAACGTACTCGCTGACTCTCAAAATGATTGTCGTAAATATATGAAAAGGGAAATAAAAAACACGGTGAACAAACTACTTCCACAGTTTTAAAAGCATCTACATACGAACACTTCAGTTTAGTTCTCTGCCCCGCCCACAGCGTCTGAAGGTAAGCTCCATTAAACTATGTTGACAACACCCATGCGCATGCGCGATCTTCTAAGGGATTACGTCTATTTTAGACTTATTTAAACGTTTTGAAATATGTTGAATAAATTAATTTTCAAGAAACATTTGTCAGGGTCTAGTTTTGTTGTTTGCAAAATTCTAAAAAAAATCTTTTTTGGGTTCTTCTGACATGGCCTTTGCCTTTTCTAAAAATTATTTTATAGAGTCAACATTTATGCAGAGCGAATGGAGGTCGATTTTAATGGAGTTTGTTTTTACTGATTCTTAATATTGTTAAAGATCTCTGCATGGTAGAGATGCAGATAAAATGAAATCGTGTTTTTATATCAGCCAATCCAAATATAAGGCTTAAACTTTAGGTATTATGTTGTCACAGACTGAGACAGAGAAACCAGATACAATTTATTATTTTTATTTTGTAGTTGCTTAGACCAGTTTAAACAGACTAAATTCTAGCTGCATGTTGTAAAGTAGTAAAGAAATTAAACAAGATATTTCTTATTGCAATTTCCTATTTAAAATAGGAAGACTTTCAATCTTTAAAAAAAAAATCAACAGAAAATATTGGTGAACTGCTGAAAGTGAATGGAAAATTCTCAACATTTGATTCAAATACAAAATGTATGTCGATGATATCAAAGATCACATTATATCTTTCTACCACTAATCTGCATAAACAAAGAGACTATACAGATAATGTATTTGAAGCCACCAAGTCGAATGGTTTATTACATAAATGAAGAATGCATTCAGAAAAAAATATAATATATGAAAACAGAATTTAATAGTAGCAATCTATAAAGGAGACTGAAATATTAATGCCAAAAAGAATGAAGAACGATTATAGGAACTGAAAAAATCATGTTAGTAGGCATAACTTTTGAGCCGAATGCAAAAGTGAATTGGTATTCATTCTAAAAAATTCCCAGCTGCTGCAGGGCAATATATATTGACAGGAAGATGACTCCAAGATATCCAATGTAGCCATAGGCGCCATTCATCCTCTTTCCAGGATCTGAAATACAGCAAAACATCCCACTTTAAATATACAAAAAACATATAAACATTGTCAAATAACTTCAGTACTGACCTTTCAATAGAATTACTTTAATTGTGTACTTAAGTGTAAATAATTTAACAAACTTCAAGAAGGAGCTATCAAAGCCATTGACCTTTGATGATGCCAACATGATACATTGACCTTTATGATGCCTATCCTTTATACTTCGGATTTGTTGTGTTGCGAAATAACCCTTCACCTGGTGATTCTGATTAAACAGTAATGTCGATAAAGTTGAAAGAAGAAGAATGTTGATTAATCAACAAATTCTAAACATTACCTCCAGTGTAGTAGCCCCAAGCGTAAGAAAACCTGCTGGTCACCCAAATGGCACCCAGGACAGATGCAGTTAACTGTGTAAAAACAAAATAAACGTTATCTTTTTTTTTTTACAATGAGGAACATTTGGTGTAATGCAGGGATTATGCTTTATCATCAGAGCAATGCTTCTTAGACCTGCTCTGTGGAGAATACATGGCAAAGTTCAGGAGGAGTGGTCTATTGCACAATTGTGACACAATGACTAATCAAAAATGTAGACATCTGTTCACTCTATTTACAGAATTCAAACAAACATAAAATACATGTCATCGATTAACACATTTGCAAACTACAAACCGGGTAGACAAGTGCAGCGATGGTCTGGAAAACAAGCCACTGAGGGTACACCTCCAAGGTGTTCTGGTGCGCTCTCTGGATACAGTTAAAAACTTGATCTTTGTCGCTGTACATGGTGGGATACTGCAGAATAAACCGGAAACAAAAGTTTAGTCCTTGAAAAAATAAAATATTCAAAATACTGCAATTTTTAATTTAAAACTCGTATAATTGCACCAACGAATTTCAAAACGTCGATACCTTTACGCCGTACTTCTTCCTCGCCCCCCCAACTTTGACTGCCAAATATGCTAGCATGATCCAGCTATAAAGGTAAGTAAAAATGACATATCCAAAGTCGGATGGTAAGGCGGTGATAACAGCCATCTCTAGGTTCGAAGAATGTGTCCAGTTAGCTGAGTTTACGACTGGCTAATGGCTATCAGCAGCTAGGGAGGGAAAGCAAAGAAGCTGACGTTGGATGAAAGTAAACAGACCAGATCGCGTAAAATATCGCGAGATGTCAAGACAGAACTATGTATTTTTTTTTTTTTGAAGAAGCATTCCTACGGTAGCCCGGAGGGCAAATGATCAAACCGGCAATAAAAAAAAAGAAAAGAAAAGAAGGGAGTTTCTAAAATGTAACATTACTTCTGTGTTTAAAGAAATTAATTTTAAAAATACATTCATAAACACAATATTTTAGTAAAACACTAAATATAGATTTAGAATATTGTGCATGTTGTTACATTTGTTTGGTTGTAAAAAAGACAAAACAAAACCGTATGCATGGGAGGAACAAAATATTTAGCAAAAAGCTCTTTTTCATCTTATCTTTTACGTTTTTGTTCTAAAAATTTCTAAAGATTCTTCTCCAAGTAACAACTTAACACATCTTTGTGCAATTGACAAATAAAACTATTTTGCCAACATAAGGAAATCCATTGTCCACATTAAAAACTAGGAAACACAATAAAGGATACGTTCTAAATAATGACTGTTTTACAATTTGAAATCAATCAAATGAGCAGATTTTTCAAATGCAACTTCTCCTTCTGTAATTTTGTGTTGGCGGTTGACAAACAACTTGAAGGTGCACTACCACCACCTACTGGAATGGAGTGAAGACCGGGATGATTGTTTGTCCTATAACTGTTGCAACCTTTAACAATGCCCAGTCCATGAAGGCAAGCACTAGTCTAGATTCTACGCGCTATTCTTAGTTTTCAAAGAAATGTAATAAATATTTACAACTCTTATTATTTGCTGAAATCAGAGCCATCCCATTGTTTTTTTCAAAATTTTCGATTTGGTTTTTAAGGATTTCCCTTTGCATTCTATACTGTCTGCATTCCAACACATGTTTAATTGTTTCATCCTGACTGCAAATCTGCATTGCCTGGTCTCATGTTTGCCAATGCTATGAAGATACACATTTAGTGTAGTATGGCCAAATCTAAGTCTAGCTATAACTCTATCCTCTATCCTATACAGTTCTGTATGCATCTTCTTCCCCACAATCCTTTCAACTGCATAAAATCACTGTCCCTTTGTTTCCTCCTCCCACCTTCTTTGCCAAAATTCCTCCACTCTTTGTTTTTTTGTGTTTCTAAATTCTGCGTTACTTAGAAGGATGTACAAATCAATGCTCTATACAGGAAGCACTTTCATCAGCCAGCTCATTACCTTTGACTCCTATGTGAGCCGGTACCCAGAGAAATGTCGTTACAAGTCCCATTGCTTGTATACTGTACAATGTTTGTTGGATTTCTAAAAATAAATTAGATCCCATTATCCCATCATCAATACAAGTCCTTGTGTAATAATATTGTCCATATCTTACATCTATGGTTATTTCTTGTAATAAAAAATCGGATATTCAATGATACATTTGAAAACCTCAAGTTTTCTTAACTGCAGGAATCCTTCTTTCTACATAGTGTTGTATGGTTTTTCTATGTAGAACAAAAGCACAGATACTACACTGTGCTTGTGGGCCCTTCTGATTTCATGCTCCAGGCATCAGGCTGGGTCTATTGTCTAAAACCACTGTGAAACTCAGTGAGATAACCTTTTGCTACCTTCTTTTCCATGACTTGACGAATATTTAAGGTAAACGCAATTGGTCTGTAATTTTCTGGTGTTGTATTGTCCTTTCCAGGCTTGCAAATGGGAATAACAACTGCCACTTCCCTTGTAATATTCCTTCTTCCCAATTTCTTAAATGCAACTTCTTAAATAAATGCAACTTTTGAATGTTTACTTATTCTAAAAAGTGTTTTGCAACTGACTGGGTGAGTTTTTTGCACTGAATTCTGCCGTCCATGCAGCTAACAACCACAGGATGGAAAATTCCAGAACTGGAGACAGCCTTGGTATATAAGCCGTGGTGCAGCGTGCTGCTGATCACTACGCTAAAGGGAGTCTGGTAGATGACGCTGCGCTCACAGCTCGGAGAACACGACGACGACAAAGGTGGAAATCTGCTGTCGCTTGAAGACATTTAAGAAACATTTTGAAAGAATATTCGAAGAGAAAAAGCTTTTTTCCGCCTTCATCTGATCTGGTAAAATATTGATTCACTTCGGCGTCGTTTAACACCGATGCAAAATTTGTAACAAATTATCGTTTGATATTATTTCTGCAATTTATTGTGAAACGTGAGGTTGTTTGTTTGTTATAGAAGATATCGCTAGCTAGCTAGGTCTTCTGTTTTTAGCACGCGGAGCTCCAGAAGTTTCTATCATAGTTTGGTATTGTCCTCGAGTTGCAGTGCTTTGGTAGAAAAACATTCTGGTCTGCTTATAATAAGTCTTTGAATCATTTCGGCCAAATTCCACATTCACAAATGTAAATTATCTGGGCGTAAACCATGTTTCATTGCATTCTTTTCTGAATTCAATTGGTATATTAATAGTATTCAAAATTCGGAGAAACAAAGAGCACTCAAAATTTTGACTGTATATGGAAAAATGTAATATTTTGTTGTGAAAACCACCCCCCCTGGTTTATTTATATTTTTATTTTTTTCTTGTATTGGGACTTTCATTTATTACATAACTGATGGTATATTCTGTAATCTGAAAACGTGCAATAGTCAGTGAGAAAAAATTCCCCTCAAAATGGGGATGGTGTGTAATCCTTTTCTTTACCGCTAGGGGCAGCAATGAGCCTCTTCAATTCAATCAACTATCTCATTTTCACAGCCTTAGGTGCTGACATTACTTACATTTTGAAGTTAGTTGAAAAAAAAAAACATTTTGACTGGCTATGATGTCAAATCAATTAATCAAGTTGTCTGATGCTTGCTTATTTTTCCTCAGCAGAATAAGGAACTATGGCTGAACAGGTAAATTCTCACTCTGCAATGGCCAAGGCTCGCCACACCGACGGCCTCAACGTGATCTTTGACCAGAAAAGCCCCGGATCTTCTCACTCTCGCTCCCGGTCGAGGAGCAGCAGCAGCAGTTCCAGCAGTCGCAGCAGCCGCTCCTCCGGTTCTGGTCATTACAAGAGACGAGGAAGACGTGACAGTTCTTCATCCTCCTCTTCCTCCCGTTCATCCTCGGGGAGCCGCTCCTCATCTCGGTCCAGATCTCGCTCTCACCCCCGCTGCCATCGACGCTCCTCCCGCTGTCGTTGTGATGAACACAGAGGACCTGTCCGGCGCCATTACCGCCGCTCCCCATCACGTCGTTACAGAGCCCATTCCCGCTCCTACAGTCGTTCCCACACACCAGACAGATACTACCGCCGCCGCAGATATTCAAGATCCCGCTCCAGGTCTTCAGGTCGCTGGAGTCACTACCGGAGACCTGTGAGCCCTCTCAGATTCCGAATCTCCCCGTCCCCATACAGAAATTACAGAAGCAGCTCCAGATCCAGGACTCCCGTGCGCGCTGTCAGCTTAAGCCTTGATGGTAAGTTCAGCTCCATCAAAGAAGTTTGTTTGACTTTCACAGGATGGATTTCATGGAGTCTTTGCACCATTTTGTGTTACAGATAAAAGGAAACTTCTGGAAGCCGCTAAGGCTAACGCCATGAAGATCCTTGGAGTGGAGAAGATAGAACTTCCTGAGAGTGTGAAACCCATCCTATCAAAACAACCAGAGCCCAGACCACTGTCACCAGAACCACCGGTCAGGAGGAGGCGAGGTTCTGAAGAGACTGGACCTCAGGTGGGTATTATGATAGATGCTAAAGGAACATAAATTTTTACTTAAGTTAGACCAAAGTTAAAAGACAGATTTTGCTTTCGCAAATTAACTATAAATTCAGATTAACTATGAGCATAAAAAAAAAAAAAAAAAAAAACATATAAGTAAATAATCAACATGGTTAATTGTAATATTTGGATTATTTTTCAAATAAAGTTGACTTTTTTTGTTCTCGCTAATTTTAGTCTATATTATACTTTCTGAAACTCCCTTGGTTGTGAGCTCTTTTTAAAATGTATTTATTTTATTTACTGTTTTGTGCTAAAGTTTAACTTCATGAAAGACAACATGCACTTTCTATATTTATTCCTGTCTTCATAGAAAACATGACAGTGATCTTCACTCATCAACACCTGGGATTAAGCAGCTGTCATGTGACTTGGGTGACCACAATGTTTGTTTTTGTGTGACAGATTATGTGGATATTTACCCCTCATTTTTTAATGAATATCTAAGACAAAATTGATTTCTTTTAAATATATCACAAAAACCACAACTACTAATTTATACATTTTTGTTTTTTCACATCAAATTTAAGATAATGTTTCTCAATTTTGTTTATTGGCTACAACATTGACAAACCAAATGTACATATTTTTGCAGATGAAATGGGTTGTTGTTTAACAGATCTGCAGTCTTTGTTGGAGCACAGGTGTGTGGACCGCATTATAAGAAAACCTGTTACTCTAAAGACAGAAGCAGCTCTTCATTTGCTTAAGATAAGTTGGTATAAAACGAGTGCTTTAAATACTGGGAGGGTTGTATTGACATTATGTGGACATTTGTTTGCTTTCATTTCTTAAAATGGGCATAAAATGGTTTAGAGCAGTTTTCTAAATATGTGCTATAGACATATTCTTTCTCACTGATCATTGACTTTATTCTGCTTTTTTTTATTAAATAGGATGGTGAAGTTGAGCCCCAAGTGTCCAGCCCCACGATGTCTACAAAAAGGCACATTGCTTTCAACACACATGTAAGTGAAATTACTCTATTTTTGGTAATAAGCTATAAATATTTAATTCTATTTCAGATTCTTATCAGTATTGCATTCTGTCTCTTCAGAACGCCATGGCCAAACCAACAGCAGCAGCTCCATCTCCTGCTAAGCTAACTTCCAGAGTTGACGGCTTTGAAAGCAGGAAGCCCTACGGCAGGTGGATTCCAATCGGTTCACGCCAAAGTGCACTCAAATAAGCGTTGAGCCACCATGGTGTAGCTGCATGGACTGTAAATATTGTACAGTTTGTATAAAAATAATGGTGCATCATTTCGTGGTCATTTTCTTTCTTTCAGATGTGAAACTTTATATATGAAGATTTGAAGAACTCTTATCAGGTGGGATTATTTCTATAGTGCATTGTTAATTTATAGATCTCAATAAAGTTGTGTGTACAACTGCAATATGTCTCATTCAAGTTATTGGATTACCAGTATGTGCATTCAAAAGCTGTAAAAATGAACTAATAATGCCTGTGAGAAGCATGGATGGTGGTAATAATGCAAAATAAAGATATTGGCATTGTGCTTTAAATCCTCCAATAAAAAAAAGCCATTGGGATTGGAAAAACGTAATTTAAGATGCTGTGAGTCTTAAATTTAGAACCAAACTGTTTTTTTACTCCCCAAGAATGTCACCAGAAAAGATTTCTTAGATGATTATCCTACACCAATGGTAGAATAAATTTCAAATTTCTCCCAACATAAAATCATATTGACACTTTTTTTTTTGGGGGGGGGCACAATGTGTGTAAAATCTACATTTGTGAAGGAAAAACTGCTCCCAGTATGCCCATAATCCCTTCATGGAACCAAAACTTAAATTAAAAATATTAACTTTGAATTTTTTGGTGATTCAAAATTAAGCCTGTGACCTATTTTTTTTTCCAAACCTTGAATTGAGAATGGGGGGGATATCACCGAATTTATCAAAGCAGGTATTTGATTCTTATTTCTTGAGAAATTCAAATGCTGAATTTGATTCAATTCTTTAGCATTGAACTTGTTACATTTTCATTTATTATACTTATTCTATAGAATAAATTTAAATGTATATGTTTTATGTATACATTTAGTTTAACTGCATACCATTTATCCACGTTGAATTCTGTTGTGGTCAGGGTTTTCGGGGAATGGAATCGTCCAGGAACGAATGGAAAATTCCAGAAGGTTCTTACATAGTACTGGTTGCCTCGTGGGTTGTCTTTCAGTCAGGAGTGACGACGGCATACAGCTCGTGTTCGAGGACAGCTGAGCAAAAAAAGCGGCTAACTCTCGCTACTAGCTTAAAAAATACTGGTATTTGATCGGTATTCCTTCAAAAACGCTACCTGCGATACTTTTGGGGGTGTTTTGTGGTTTTTTTTTTCGTTCCTATTGGTTTTCTGGCAAACAGCTTCAAGCTACAATTAACCCGGTAAGTTTCACATTGAGAGTTGCTTTTAAAGAAAACTACAGTATTTGTTCATGTAAAGTTGTGTTCGGTAAAAATATCGTGTTTATCTAAGACTAATCCCCTTTAAATAATAGAAAAATATTCAAGATTAGGTGGAATTAAATCAGGTTTGTTAGGTTATCTATTTGTTCGGTTGAACGTGGAAATTTCCAGAACAAAGTTACGCAACAGCTTTTTACCCCCAGTAGGGGCGCCATTGAGCAGCTGTTACACAACACTTTCTTTTGTGTACTTGCTGATTGTACGTTGACCTTTAATCTTCGTTTTTGTTTTAGCCTGAGGCAGAAAGCTCAACACGATGGCTGAACAGGTAAATTCTCACTCTGCAATGGCCAAGGCTCGCCACACCGACGGCCTCAACGTGATCTTTGACCAGAAAAGCCCCGGATCTTCTCACTCTCGCTCCCGGTCGAGGAGCAGCAGCAGCAGTTCCAGCAGTCGCAGCAGCCGCTCCTCCGGTTCTGGTCATTACAAGAGACGAGGAAGACGTGACAGTTCTTCATCCTCATCTTCCTCCCGTTCATCCTCAGGGAGCCGCTCCTCATCTCGGTCCAGATCTCGCTCTCACCCCCGCTGCCGTCGACGCTCCTCCCGCTGTCGTTGTGATGAACACAGAGGACCTGTCCGGCGCCATTACCGCCGCTCCCCATCACGTCGTTACAGAGCCCATTCCCGCTCCTACAGTCGTTCCCACACACCAGACAGATACTACCGCCGCCGCAGATATTCAAGATCCCGCTCCAGGTCTTCAGGTCGCTGGAGTCACTACCGGAGACCAGTTAGTCAGTTTAGAGGCAGATTCACTCCATCCCCATCCCCGCCTAGATTCTTCAGGCGCAGATCCAGGACTCCCGTGCGCGCTGTCAGCTTAAGCCTTGATGGTAAGTTCAGCTCCATCAAAGAAGTTTGTTTGACTTTCACAGGATGGATTTCAGGGAATTTTTGAACCATTTTGTGTTACAGATAAAAGGAAACTCCTGGAAGCCGCTAAGGCTAACGCCATGAAGATCCTTGGAGTGGAGAAGATAGAACTTCCTGAGAGTGTGAAACCCATCCTATCAAAACAACCAGAGCCCAGACCACTGTCACCAGAACCACCAGTCAGGAGGAGGCGAGGTTCTGAAGAGACTGGACCTCAGGTGGGTATTATGATAGATAATATAACTGATGTTGTAAGGAAGTTAGTGAAAAAAACCTTTACAATAAAACCTATTTTTAAAAAATTGACATTACAAATTAAAAAAGGCAAATATTGTTGCATGTAGTGACCGTGCATTGATATTTGATATAGGATGTTTTTCTTTTTTAAAATGTGATAAAACTACTATCAAACTGCCAAGAACCTTTCGACTATGTCTGCATATCATCAGGCCTGTGTTGTTGACTTTCCTGCTTTGTCGTAATATTTAGACCCATGAAGGAGAACATGTACTCTCTGTATTTGTTCCTGTCTTCATAGATAACATGACAGTGATCTTCACTCACCGGCTCCTGGGATAAAAGGGCTGTCATGTGACTTGGGTGACAAAAGTATTTGTTTGCCTAAAGGTTATCTGATGAATTTTATAACTTTTTAAGTTATCAGTTCAGGGTTAAGCTCAAGATAACACTTTACTCATATCTGCAGTCTACAAGATTGTTAATTTAACTTATTTGAATGTGGAGGTGCAGAATAATGAGTTAAACCCAGTTCAGATGATACGAGTGAGCCACAGTTGTACAGATATTTAGAAGTTTGTTTCTTCAAATGTATTTATGCTTGCAGATGAAATTGGTTGGTATTTAACAGATCTCCACTCGCTGATGGGGCTCAGGTGTGTGGACTTCATAATAGTGACTATACCTGTCAAGAGAAGTATAAAACAGGAACAACCCTCCGTTTGCCACAGATAAGTTGGTACACAGATGTGCGTTATAGGAATGGGAAACTGGCATCCATGTTTGCTTTACTACTTGTGTGAATTTCTGCCATCTTTATATAGAATTTATTTTCTTTGTTTTTATCCACATGTCAATTAATTGGGGGATGATTGAGCTCCCCTGAAACTAATCTATATGGACATTAAACTGCTCTTTCCTGCTCGTTATTCACATTTTACATGTCTTCCCCTTTTGAATCTAGGAAATTGAGGTGGAGCCTGAAGTGTCCAGCCCAAGGCTGTCTTCTAAAGGTCAAATTGTCTTCAGTTTCAATGTAAGTTGACATAACCTTTGAACAGTCATAATCAAGTTGGATTTTATATTTCAAATTATTAAGACCTTTGTCCCCCACCCTTCAGAACGCCATGGCCAAACCAACAGCAGCGGCTCCATCTCCTGCTAAGCTAACCTCCAGAGTGGACAGCTATGAAAGCAGGAAGCCCTACGGCAGCTGGATTCCAATCGGTTCGCGCCAAAGTGCACATAAATAAGCTTTGAGCCACCATGGTGTAGCTACATGGACTGTGTAAATATTGTAAATAGTTTGTACATATAATGAAGCATTATTTCGTGGTCGTTTTTTTTCTTCTTTCAGATATGAAAATTTTAGAGAAGAGGTGAACAATTCAGGTGGGAATTTTTCCTCTTGTATAAATTGTGCCTATTTATTTGTCCAATAAAATCGTTTCATGACAAGTCTCTTGTTGTTAATCTGACTAATCGTTATACATTGCAAACTACACAAAGGTTTTAATGCAGAGCAGTTACTCTATAGAAGTCCCAGAATTAACTAGCTTAACTTTAGAAAGGATTGGATGTTCAGGAGTGTAGTCTGTATGATGCTTGTAATTTCTTGTAGAGCTGCGTGGTATAAGTATTTTACTTGAGCCATGGTAATATCTGCACAACTAATTTAGTCCCATTTAGTGTTGCTCTCCTGAAGGGTCCTTAACAGGATCTATTAACATGTTTAAGCATCTCTGTAAGAAAGTGTTCTGTTCAGAGGATAATTCAGATTCATTTTTTTAAAGACCCAATCCACTCAAGATTGAAATATTACTGCATTTCCTCCCATCAGTGTTGAACAGAATTAGCCTGAATATTTTTGTACCATAAGACAACAAAAAAAATTCCAGTGCTTCTACCACCATATTTCCAGAGAATTTGATTTTATTTACCAGTTCTCTTCAAATTTTCAGTTAGGTAGGACTTACAGTGGGACATGGTTTTTGTGGATCACTGATTTTCCAAGTTCTCCCATTAAAAGATGAGATCTGTAACATTCATCATAAGTACATCTCAACTATGATAGATGTAAATAAGTGATTTTAACAACTTGCTGTATCTGACAAATACCTTACATCTTAGCCCCAAAGTCATAAGTTAAAATCCTGAAGAATCTGGAAAGAATTCTGACCAGATCAGAAACAGCCTAAGAACAGACTGTTGAAGCAAATGTGTAGGAAGTCTTAAAAGATTTCCATGAGTAAATGCAAACATACAAGGATGACTTATTTAAAATTGACCAATATTTGTAAAGAAAAAAACCTCACATATCATGCAGAGGGCGCTGTTCTACCATATTCTGGTGGCTGAAGAGGCTTGCATGTGAAGCTGTTTGCTTTTCTCATCTCCAGTCACAAGGCCTTGCTGCTCATGTTGTAACCTCAGGGGAGATAGAGGTGATAGTTGAATTACTCCACTGATAACCGTTATCTCTTCGGTCCCCTACACTCAGGCATTCTTTTGGTTTACATGCTCTGAGGAACATGCCTAGAGGTTTGATGGGGATTCAGGCCCAGGTTCAAAATATCATCTGTCATGAGATAACTGGATGGAAGGATGGAAAGGTTTAATTCAAAACAAGATAAAGAAAGTAGACTTTCACTATTATACAAGGGAAAAGTTGAACTTTTGGGATATCTGTCAGTGTAACATAACAGCGGATTTACAAAACACTCGTATGAAACGAATGATTCTAAGACAAAGTGAAGAACTTGACTGAAGCCTCTCAGACCGCGGTGCCTCTCTCCAAGTTCTGTTTGATCTCTGCCGTGTATTTGCCGTAGAAACGCTCGGCCTTCTTGTTGAATTTGGCGTTCCTCTCATTAATATAGTCGATGTCTGCGTCGTCGTTGTAGGCTCGGCGCCGGCTGTACTTGGCACGCTTTTCAATCCTGAGGATGGAAAAACCAAAGCAGCTCCTTGAAGACTTGGATAAGCGTCGTGTCCATTCTCTATGGCATTTACAATATTAACCAGCTATCATAATTTAGGACTGTGTATTTACATTTGGCAGAAAAATTTACTCCAAAGAACAAGAAAAACCTCGAACCCAAAAAAAAAAAAACCCCACTGTCAGTTTGAGAGCTCCCACTCATGATTTAGTATCTTCAAAGCTTTTTTATTTTTCTTTTTTGGTGCGTCACACTCTGGCAGCTGAACCTTGTCTAATGCCCAACAGTTGCATCTACAACACAGGCCTGAGGCAGTCTCTGATAATAAACAGTTCATGGAAAAATATTCCTAAGACTAAAGTACAAGAAGTAAGGGAAAAAAACTGAAGACTAAACAGGATTCGTGGATCAATTATCAGAGGCCTTCTTTGAATGTGATCTCCAACTGTGGCTATACTAACACCTACAACCCAAAGGGTCAGCAGGGCTGAGAGTACGCGCGCTCAAAAGGGTTTATGAATGGATACAAAAAAATCTAACCGAAAAGCACATGTTCTATAATTAACCTGATTGGTGCTTGACAGTTATAGGGGCCAGACTGAAATTAAGCAAAAGGGTCAAAAAAGCTGGAAGACATTTTGTTTCTTATCTCTGTTGAATGTGACTTACTGTTTCTCAACATCCTCCACCATGCGGTCAATGCCGTCCTTTGTGGGAACATGGGTTCCGTGGATCAGGCTATTTGACGTGGGGTAGAAGTCTTCACCGCTGTGGAGCACCAGCAAAAGAATTAGAAATACATAATTAAGGATAATCAGCGTTCACAAAAAGACTAAAAGTGGGTTTTCTATTCTATCATCGTGACTAGAACCATCCAAATGGGAAAAGTGGGGCTGCGGGGCAAATCGGGTGCATCTTTTGAGTTTGTGCATGTGGTAGCTTTTTTAAGGGTGAAAACCCCTCAGGCATAAAAATTCTTTTTAACCTTAGCATGAATTCCCTCAACAATAATCAAACTCATTTCTGGAGTGCTGGGTCACAAACAGTCTATTTTGAGCTTTTGCAGTTAATTTCAGTGACACCATTTTTGAGTTCAGCTCACCTTTCTTCCCTCAGCTTCTCATAGCTTTCCAAGTTTGGTCTGATCTGCTTTGTGAGTCTCTGGTACTGTCGGAATTGGGCCTCGGCATAACCTTTTGTCCGTTGTGTGGGTTTTTGAGACATGGATAGAGGGAAAAAAAGAAGGTATAATTAGTGGAACAAACAGGAAGCAGGAACGAGGCTCAGAAACAGTTTGCGGTTGATTCAGGAGGACCGGGGGCAACTTGCCAGCTCCTGTGCTCTCTGAAGCCCCTGTAGGGATTTATTTTTTCCAGAGTTTGTTTAAACTCAGTGGGGTTGTAACAGGGCAGATGGCATTTAGAATCTTTTTTTCTTGATTGATTCAGTGAAAACAGCTTTAAATGATTGGCACTTGCCCCCCTCCCCAGCTTGATTTTGAACAGAAGGGGTTCTTTTGCAAATCTTAGAAGTTTGAAGCAAGCACTGAAAACAGCTCAGCAAAGCTACATCGCTGAAAACCATCACAGAACAACAGTTCCCTTAATAGTAACTTTTTTTTTGGGCTAAAAAATGCATAATTATAATTAAAAGACCATGGAAACTGTATGAAAATAGAAAATAAAAAAGGGTTTGTTTCTTCCACAACTAATTATCCAGAAAGTAAAAATAAAGACACGTCAGAGGTCATTTTAGAAATACTACTACTTTGTAAGAAACATTTAGAAGGTCAGTTCATCAGCATGTTTATTTCTGACCTGGACTGACCGTTTTCAGTTTCTCCTTTTACTTTATAGCTGCAATACAGTGGTCCCTCGTTTATCACAAGAGTTGAGTTCTAAAAAAATATCCACCAACAGGCAAAGTAGTCAGCTTTCTTTTTTTTTTTAATCATCAGAAATGTTTTAAGGCAGTAAAACTCCTCACTACACATTTTGAAAAGCATTTTGACGCTTTTCTCTCATGCTTAAACTCTCAAAGTTCAAACTTTCATAGAAAAACAACTCCAACACTTTAGAGTAACTCTGCTAGCAGTCAAAGATTTTTGTAAATTTGGAATTGATTGACAAAGTTCTAAAGCCAATCAGGACAAAGAACAATGTGATGTAAATAATAAACAGAGAAGTGAGAAAGATTGGGGAAAAAAATCTACCAAACTGTGAAGCCACAAAAGCTGAAATAAGGAGAAACCACTGCAGATCAAAGGAAAACATTTTTAGTACATTATTAACATAAAATAAATCATAGCAATACACCTGGCTAATTTATTGATCAACAATGACCCAGTGGTAACATGGTAAACATGTGCGCAGTCATGATGAAGAGGTAGCATGGTTAACCTCTGATCAGCACATCACAGGTTTGGTTCCCACCTTGCCATGTGCCAAAGAGTCCTTGGGCTAGACAGTGAACCCCACATTTCTCCTGGTGGTTACAGGTTGGCGTCACTGTTCAGTCATGGAGCCGCCATCAGTGTGTGTGAATGAGACTGTGACTGTAAAGCAGTTTGAGCCTTCAAGGATGCATCTAGAGCAGGGACGGGCAACTCTGGGCCTCGAGGGCCGCAGTGTCTGTGTGATGTCCAGATATCCAAGCCCTACTCATGAATGATTACCAGGTTCAGGTGTGTCCAGCACATTAGAACATCCCACAGCACGGTATGTTGGAAAACCTGCAGGAATGCAGCCTTCAAGGTCTGGAGTTGCTTTTCTCTGTTCTAGAATATTGCCTCACTGTATTGCGGTTCACCTTTGCTGTTTCGCATATTTAAAAAAAAAAGCAATTATGTATGTTTTTCTTTTTTTTTTTTACACAGTGCAGTGTATTCTGCGTCCTGACTGGCTATTGACCTTGTCATTTAACCACCTCTGTCATGTTTCATGTACAGAATGCATGCAGCTACCATATTTCAAGGCATCCTCGACTGTGTGCAGATCTTTGTTTTCATTCTATAATACTAGAGTTATTTTTCTATAAAGGTTTGAACTTTGAGAGTTTAAACAAAAGGGAAAAGTGTGAAAATGTTCATGTCTATCAGAGAAAAGTGGATGAAGTGTGGAGTGAAGGGTTTTACAGCCTTAAAACAACTGTAATTCTACTTCATCTATTTCATCTAGCGCGGTACTCCCACAGTAAATGAGGGAACACTGAATAAAATTATGCCATTTCCCATTTAAAAAAACTCTTTAAAGAGCTCTCAAGAACAAATATAACAATAATGTTTCAAAATAATAATTTTAAATGTAAACAGCAGCAAAAAGTAACTTTTTATCCTACTGAAAAAGGCAATCGGAGCAACAAACCTTGAATAATTTGTCTATTTTCCTGCTTCCATCAAAAATGTTTACTGGTCCAAACATGTACCAGAAATTTTGTACTGGAGAGCAGCAAACCTTTGATTCCAAAACAGAGATTGCATTGACATTTATCAGTTTATAGACATTCTGTTAGCTGCTTGGCGCTATTCCACCACCGCAAAGTTAGCAAACAAACTTTAAGATTTTATCAGAAAAATTTTTATAGTTCAGATTTATTCTCTGGGGGCATTTTGCATTGGATGAGTACCTAACAGGCCACTAATCAATCTTTAATTGATGCTGCTATTATCGCACTAATATCCCACAAGACGAGTATGAGCAAATTATTGGCGTCTGTCCCACAAATACCAACCTGCAAATCCTGTGTCTGGATTCTTCTTCTTCTTCTTTCTTTCCCACCGCTCAGCATCATCAGCTGTGATTTCTAGCAGTTTCACTCTGTTGTAGTCCTCACCACGGGCAGCACATTCCTACAAAAGCAAACTTGTTTTTAAAAAATAAACAAAAGTAGCTTTTGTGCAAATGTACAATAAATACTTTAACTCAGGATGAAAACATTCTGAATCTTTATATGTTACACTTAAATTCTTAAAAATTCTTCTGCTCTACATGTTATTAAAAAATAAATTTACAAGCAACGTGTCCTTAAACTATACTGACAGTTTAGTTTTCACACAATTTGTAAAAGTTTGAATTTGCTTTGGACAGGACGATTTTTAAGTAAGCTTCTTGTCATCTTAGTCTTCAAGGAACAATTAATCTGTCACATAACTGAGTTTAAATAACATTTCAGGATCAATCAAATCAATGGTTTGAATTTAGAGTAAAGAAAAAATAAGAAAAAAGAAATGACACTTTTTTTTAAATTAAGTTCAGAGCAGAGGAATGTACTTAGAGCTTGAAAATCCCACTCCAGTCTTCTATTTATCTACTTTGTGTACGCAGTGGTCTTTTGGTTGTGATCATGCTGTTTTCAGCCAAAATAAAAACTTGACGAGAAGCAAGCCTGCCCCAGCTTCCCGACATCCCCCATCTGCTGACACCTGACACCCCCCATTAAAAAAAACAAACTCAAAACGCAATTTTAACAGGAATTTCCTTTATACACATTAATATATATATATGTGTGGGCTTTAAACTGCCACCTCAATTATTTTTTTCAGAAAAAAAAACCCAACATAATGTTTTTCAGAATATTGGTGCGAGCACATACAAATTCATACACGCAGGTACCTTTTTCTTTTCATCTTCAGAAAGTTCCCATTCCAGTCTGGCTTTTTTAGCCTCCCAGTTGGAAGGCAGTTTCAGTCTCTTGTCCTCCTCCACAACCTCCTGGTGGTTCAGTTTTCGTGCTTCGTTCTGCAGATTAAACAAACCCATTAAAGCAAGAGCTGTGAGTAATCATCGAAAATCTGCTTAAGACTGTGTAGAGACATTAATTAAAAAATAAATCACTTCGATATTATGAAAAGCATTGATATTACATATCCTAATTAGGACAGACCCGTTTAAAATGTAACTCTCGAAATTTACGAAGCCTCGCCTCCCGTTTTTGGGAAGCCATAGATTCCGTCTGTTCGTCTTCAGCAGCCGCATGGGTTTCCTGCAAACGTAAAAGAAACTGTATTGTGCCGTTTTATGTGAGAGGGTTCAAATAAATAAAAGCAATCAAGAATAGCAGAGACCAAGCATTACCAAGCTAGTGGCTAGGCTAATGGCTAGGCTGAGCTAGTGGTTAGCTTGTAACAACGCTATACAATTTAAAAACAAGAGTAAAGAGAAAAGGTATCATTTTACTCCACAAGAAGATACTCAATAAGGATAAATTTGTTTCCCTGAAATGTATTGCCACCACAAAGTACCTCAAAGTCGACAAAAACACAAACCTGAACAGATGACGCCATTGCTCTTCTACAGAGGAAGAAGGAAAACGGAAGTTTGGCCCCGGGACCGGATATTACGTTTTTTATTTTCTTTTTCTTTTTTTTTATTTAAAGGACGAATACAATGCCATTATGGTACCTTAAACAAACCAAACAAAAACGAAACAATAAAAATACATTTCTAAATATTCAAAAAATCGCAATAACAACTCAAACAGTAGAGCTTCATCATACTAATTTGAATCTTATTCACTTACTTATTTTGAAAATGTTCAACTCTGTGACATTTATTTCAATAATTACAAGGATCACCAAAAACATAACTTTACAAACCATTTTTTCCTGGAAAGTAAAAAAAAAGTGTTTTATATTTAAATAAATTTTTAAAATAAACGACAACAAACCATGATTCAACCAAATATAATAATGAGTGTACATTCTTTTGTTATAATTCATTCATATACTGTATAAAATATATCCTCTATTTACACATTTAACCTTAAGCAAAGTGTTGTGTCATTTTTTGCTGTAAACATTTTCTTAGCAGGCATTGTTATCTATACTTAACAGTTCTCATCTACAACAACTATGCTTTTCATCAAGTTGAAATCTTTGGTTTTTAGCAATAATAATTGCCTGAAGGACAAAATTCAGGTCCCCCTATGTTTGTATAAAATGAAATATTTTATGAAATAGAAATGAACAGTCATTTTACAGAATGGTGCTATCACTGAGCGTAAACTCTTCATTTTTCCAGGTTGAAGGTATGACCATTCACCTCTTTGTACCTCTCTGTTTATTATATTTATTTCACGTATTTATATGAAGGATTTGTGATTTTTCTGATTTTAGTGTGTGTATTCGCCTTATAATGGGCTTTGGCCTGTGGGTGAAAATGAATAAATGAAAAAAAATGACTTCCTGTGCCATGGACTCAGTTCTTTGGGATTTTCGTAATGAGGCTTCCCATTTTGTAGTATTTCAGTACAAATAAATTGACTTTTGGCTCATCACTAATTCCAATAGTCTCAGTTCAATTGGACATGCAGTTTTTTCTCTTTCAGATCTCTACACGGCCCAGCAGTGGAGTGGTAAACGGTCTCTCCTGATGAAAGCATTAATAAGCTCCAGCAGACCCTCCATTGGTGTTAGGATTGAACATTCCTGTTTAAATCGGCTTTTTTAGTCCCCATTTATCCTTTGAATGGGTTTGGCTTGTCTGAACTTTTATTGATTGTGTTCCAACCTACTTAATTTGACTTTAATAAGCTTAATTGCCATGCCTGCTTGTCGCAGTGAGTTTTCTCTTAGTCAACATACTTTCTTTTTTGAAGCTGCTATTTCTTTTCACTTTAACTATTTTTGAGTCCGAGTTCCAGACAATTTAAATGTTCCTGCTCTGCAGGGTTTTGATTCAAAATAATTGTCATCAGTCTTCCTTTACTTTAGTTTTTGGTCTGACAACTGTGCACATCTGACTTAAGTTATTTCACCTAAAAAACAATGCCAGACTTGTTGTATTGGTCTCAGTTGTTTGCATGTCAGCTCTTTTCATCATGGCACCATGGCAAAAGTAATTGCCAGGAATACTGTGTTTGTTACAGGAAAGCTTTAAGTGTATAGTTTTAAACCAGACTATCTTTCTTCCCTTTGAAGTTTGGAATCATTGAAAAATGTTGCTTCAGAATCTGGCATGACACACACAGAAAGCAATTATGAATATGACTTGGGGTTATAAAATGAGATGCATGAAAGGTCAAGCATAAAGTCATCAGCTTGCTACACAGAGAGTCTGTTTAGACTCTCCAAAACTCAATTGTTACAGAGGTTTCTCTTTTTTTTGCTGCGAAGGAACAGCCTTGCATGTATTACCAATTCATTTTACTTTTACTCACAAACACATGCATCATTCAAGACCTTGGAACTCGGGACCTTCAAATATGATTTTATGATCTGATCAGAAGACGAATGTAAACACTTTCAAAAGCCTTCTGAGCATGTTTGACTTGCCAAAATGGATGGGCTCCCTGTTTGATTGCATTATACTAATAGAGCTCCTTTGGAGGATGTAATTAAGTGGAGTTTATAGTCTTAGATTAAAGCATCCTCTAGATCACAGGCAATGTTAATGGAGTGATGCATTTTCACTTGAAACCAGATGGGAGAACATCGCAGCACAGCAAAACATCGCTGGGTGCAGTAATGGGCACGGCTGGACTGTGCAAAAAGGAAAACATCTTCACCAGAAATAACTCAAATCAGAGGGAGGTCCATCAGGCGCTGCTTAACACTTTGACGTTTCCAAACATTAAAGCTGAAGTTTAGAATATAACTTCTTGTTGAGTTTTCTTCCTTCAGAAGGTGCAAACACTTGTATGTATCATTTTTTTTTCATACATTCACTTCTTTTACTGTGGACATTTGCTCTTTCCTAAATGTTTCAGCATGTTGTTCTCTGTTCTTTGGGGAAAAGTAATTTTTTGAGAAAATCTTTTGATTTTCTGTGAAACCCATTTACATAATCTTTAACTCATGAAATTTTGATAGATATTATCTCGTAATTTTCATGTACAAGCAAAACCTTTATACTTTTTAAGTTATTTTATGACTTCTATGTGAGTTGTTTACTCTGCCTTCTGTTATTTCATGTTTTAAGAAACCAGCCAATGTTTCATATTTACGTGTTTCATCTAAACAGGAGGAATTACATTACAACAGTTAGAAAAATAAGAACAACTAAATTAATATTTTCATATTCTGAACTAATAAAAACTGGATTATGACAACTTTGCAAAAATATATAATGTAATAGATCAAGTTTTAGGGGATTATATAGGTGTCCTCCTTTCTCCTCTTTTCCAAGCAAATAATTAAACTCTTCTTGACTTTAGTTAAATCATATTTAATGAATCTAATGTGTGTAAGTGTTTGTCATATGCATGTCTGTAAAAATCTATGATTATGAGCAATTTGATGTTTTCTTTGTACATTTTCATTCATTTTTCTTCATTTTTAATCAAAGCATTTTTTATTTCTGAGTTTGATATATCTTTGTGATGTTTTTGTTTTAGTGTCTACAATTATTGCTTGAAATAAACCCAAAAATCTAATCAAAAGATCTAAACTTTAATGTGATGGTTCAAAAAAGTCTGAATTTTCTTCCTCATAAAAGCAACAAAAATACTGGGTGAAACACTTAAGGGTCAAATAATTTCTTTTTGTCTGCTGACTTCAAATGAGGAGCACAGATTTACACTTGTTGTTTTTAAACCAAAATATTACAGACAGATAATACAAAATATGATTAAAATTACTTTACAAGGTCCAGAATAAATCAAATATAGATAAAAAAGGGAAATATTTCTCTGTTTGTTAGCATTTCATATGTGATACAGGCCATGAAGAAAAAGCTCCAGGGGTTTTTCATACAGTATTTTTCTTGTGAATTTAAACAATAAATTCCAGTTGAGTTCATTTACATCAAAATAATCTAAAAACAAATGGATTTGAATTATTTTGGCTTGTGTCTGGCTTTGACAGAGTTTGTCAGTTTTAAATCTTTTTTAACCATTATTTATTTGAATGATTAATAAACAGATACATATGTATTTTTTCAGAGGAAATGGCCACATTTTAAATTGAATTCCAGACTGAGTGAGTGGTCGGTTCTCTGTAAAGTTGCCATCCTCATTTAACAAACTCTGACATGTAGAGCTTTGTGACAGGGATCTCACATGTGCCGAGGCCACCCAAAAACGCTGAACAGTCGCTCTTTAATATTCACTTTTCCAGTCGGGCAAATCAGGCCTGAAACAGGGAAACTTTATATCTGCAAATAAATTGCACGTTTGGGGCACATTTATAAATGTGGAGCAGACCTCATGGCTTCACATTACTCAGAGGAGAGTGGAGTTCGCTCCATCTCATGAATGAGATATTATATGTCTTTCCTACACAGACAGGAGTTTGATTGGTGCTGTTATCTTGCTTTTACTAGCAGTTCCTGTAGATAGCACACATAGGGAAGGTTCTCTTGCTGGGCAGGCAGCTGCTTGACATCTGGAACTTAATATAAACATCATGGCCAATAAAATCATTCCATTTCCTTAATTACTATTCCTGTCATTTCCGCACTAAATGAAAAGTTATTAATTCAGGGCCAACACAAACAGGCTTCTCCAACACGAGGAGCTACTCCTGAAGCTTCGCCTCCCTGACTCCAGGCCGCTGTCACCGGAGCCGAACCACAGACTCCCGTCTCCCTCCGCCAGCATGTGCAACTGCTGCAGACGTAACCGGAATATAAGACGCCGTCTTGCGCTCCATTTCCTCCAAGTTTCCCAACTGGTGCCATCATAAACTGTTTCATCACCCCGACCCCCCAACTGCAGCAACTTCTGATGCTTTTCTGTGTTTTCGACACATACCTTGAAGTCATACCACTACTTCCTTCTAATCTATCTTCTTTCTGTCTCCTCTCAGCAACGGTGTTAGACCAAAGTTAAATAAAGTTGGAAAGTTTGGTCATAAAAGCAGGTTCTAGGAAGGAAATCTTAAAGGTCAAATGTCATCGTGCTTTGTGGTTTCCTATTATCAGCCATCATTAGTAGTCAAAGGCTATCATTGATTTGAGAACTGCTGCTGTTATTAGACACACAGTATATTCAAAGGGCATGCATAGGAGTGACAGGATGGTAGCACTCACGCTTAATGCATCTTTGGATCTACACAAACAACACTTTTCAAATCTCCTTAAAACCCTTAAATAACCAATTACCATTTCCCCCTTTAGGCAGAAATTGTTAATATCACATTATCCAAAATGATTTTGCAGCCTGCAGTCGTTCGGATTCCAAATAAACCTTTTTTACAGACCGAGACGTGGATCTGGTGAGACACATAGGCTCACACAAAATAAAATGATGCATGTATGCACTCAGATACCACCGGTTTTGAAGTCAATGCTTTTGCTC
This sequence comes from Oryzias celebensis, assembly GCA_014656515.1. Lineage (NCBI taxonomy): Eukaryota > Metazoa > Chordata > Actinopteri > Beloniformes > Adrianichthyidae > Oryzias > Oryzias celebensis. The sequence continues at coordinate 36,465,665 of BNCR01000005.1, forward strand.
CACCGCACACAATTAAAGCTCCAATTAAAGTCCATTATGGGTTTTCCTCTCGCAGCAACCGCAGGGAGAGCTGCTCCACGGCCTGCAGATTGTGGGCGCGCAGATGTCTCTTGTGTTGTCATCCAAAGGAACTCAGACTCATCCGCAAACTTTATGGTCATAATTACTGATCAAAATTCAATAATATGCAACATCAACTCAGAGCACTGCCATAGCATTAAAGTTTTAGGGATTGTGAGAGGAAAATAGCTTTTTTTAGATGTTTATGGTTGACTTGAACCGCTTTCATTTAACACAAGAGGGAGCCATTTTCCTGACGTGCCACTGAAAACAGAGCAACGATTTGGCAAAGGAGCCCCTCTCATGCCTGTTCTGAATGAACCTACTTTCCCACTGCAACAATCACCAGCAGATTTGAGTTCTCACCCCAGATAAAAGCAATATATCTGCTGTTTATTCACCGCCGTACCCACAAACAAGTTCAACACAAGTGTCTTCCCTTAAGCAGAATCCAAAAGTGTCATGGGTTTCCGCTTCTGAGTTCCCATCCTCTCACCCAGTGACCTTAATGAGAGAGTAAAGCTCTCATTTGGCCAAACAATACGCTGCTGTATGTGGCGGCGATAAGAGGTGGCCACCCAACAGCCTCTGGACATGCAGCTGTGCAAGCGAACAGTCTCTTCCTATTTGTTCCCTGCATGACGCGCAAATTCAGTTGCGAGATAAAATAACTTCACACGGAGTCACACACACACGTGTTAAAATGCATGAGGCCTCGCAAATGGACACACAACTGAAGTCTAGCCCAATTCCCACCCAAATGTGCCCTGTGAGAGCTAACAATCTATTTGAACTGCAGTGGTTTCTTTCATCTCCATTTCAAGGCCCAGATGATCTAATTTCAAATCTGACAATGAACGAATAAGTGCCAAATGACTAAAAAGAGTGTCAACAACAAGATTACTGTGAGCAGTTGAGTGATGAATGAGGTCTTTGTGGACAATATGACTTATTCTCTGGACTATTTAGAGAATAAAAAGGTCTTTTATTTTTGTAAACAAACTTTTTCTTTGTAGCAGAAAGCTGTGATAACCTGGTCACACTTAAGAGACTCTTCTGGATCTTTTAATAATGCAATTTTATTTTGCTAGATGTCAAAACAATTCAATCTGAGTAATTGTTAAACACATATTTTATATTTTCATTGACTCACAATTAAATGTTCTTCTTTGAGCGAGAGCTCTGATGTTTCTTGAGTGGAGGGGGTTTACAGCTCAGCACTGTGGTTGTTTGCACAAACTTGCATTTTTCCTTCTTCCTCTTTAAAGGGTTTTTGGATTTCTTCTTTTTTTTACGGTTCTGTTGCTCTGCATTGCTGCATCACAACCGTCGCTTTCTCAAGTTTGCTCATTAGCATTTCTGACTGATTAGCAATCATCCACTTGTCTCTCTGGATGCAAAAGTTGTGAAAGGTCTACGTTGGGTCACCCTCTAATACCTTCAGAGGCATTAACCTACATTTTTGCGTTAATCTTTCCTTAATCACCATTTGGTTACAGTCACACTTCTCTAGGTGTGTAATGTGGTGAATGCCAGCTTTCCACAGCCTGTATCTGGTTTAGTAGACTGTGGGTGTCACCACAACCTTTTTTTTTCATGGTTTCCTTTAGTCATCCAGCTGTTTGATAGGTTGGTGTGTTTTTGTTTTTCCTCCACATAGCAGTTCATCTCTGTTCTGTTTCATCGAGAAACTGTTTTTGGTGCTCAACTCGAAGTGAAAACATGTCAGAAATATGTAGATTTGTAAACATGTCTTCATCCTTACACTCACTCATGAAAAAGATACCTAAACCCCTCAACCTGGGGCAGGGCAACCTCGATAAAGCTTTTTCAAGTGTTTTTATCTTTTTTGTTTTGTCTTTAAATCTAAGTTTTCTAAAGAATTATGTTGGTTTTTAATTGAAATCGTTTCCGTTTTGGTCTATAAAAATGTTTGCTATAGTTTTTTTTAACTTTGTTGTTTCTTATCTTCCATTGTGTGTTTTACAGGCAAATGTTCCAATGAAATCTAGACTCAACAAATCTTCCATCCTTGTTGATTCTATGCATCGACTCTATAAGAGAACCGGATTGGACCCCTCCTCCTTTGTGTTCCAAACAGGAAATACCTGGTCGGGTGGGTTGGGGGATGTTGCTCAGAGCTCAGGGGCGGGTCTCCCTTAAGGGGTCCTGGCTCATGCCTTGGGTTGGTGTATGTGTGTAAGGGGGGGTGTTCTGAACTCCTGGGTAGTGGTGGGCTGCTCTTCTGGGGGTCTCTTGGGGGCGGGGCCCTGCCCTGGGCCCTCTGATGTGGTGGGGGCGCTGCTCTTCTGGCTGGGCTGGAGCCTGTACTCTCTGTGCTCCTGTGCCTCACTGCTCTCAGGTGTTGGGGGGCCCTGTGGTGGTCCTGCAGGCTCTGGTCTGCTTGGCGGGATCATTCAGTGGGCGGGTTTTCTCAATCGGCCCTGCTGTGCGGGTGTAGGGGGGGTCCTGGCCGCCACTGATGCCATAGTGGGGTCTTGGTGTGGAGATGGCTGGGAAGTCTCCCTCCTTTGCACATTCTATCATTCACCTCAGCTAAACATAAACACTCACCTGAGCGCAGGTGTCAGCTTGCCTTTGCACAAATAGTACACGTGACAGAATGAAATGTGTTGGTTTGCATGCATAGGTGTGTGAACTGTAGTTGTGTACATGTTGAGAAGTTTGTATGTGAAGACTCTTGGAGCCAACAGGTATATTTGTAACAACAAAGTGTGTGGACAGGCCCTGCCCATTTTAGACTAAAATTCTCACCTGAATGTAATGGTTATACACTTCCAGCATCTTGTTGCCTGTTGTTTTATGATTCTACCCCCGAAATCATCCTCCAATTTCTTTTATCCCACACTTTCCCCCTGCCTTATGTGCCCCCTCATCATCCCTCTCTCTTCTTCTTCTTCTTCTTTTCTGTCCAGTTCAACAAAAAAGATACAAACATGATCAATATAATTAAGGTTTAATACAAATATACACCTTGTGTGTCTGAAGATTTATAACCTCACAATGGTAACAGTAAAATCTGTCTAACACAAGAGGCTCTCAACTCTTATCTGTTTACTCAGCTGTTGGACAGGAGATGTAAAAAACAATCCTATAGACTTCTAATTAAAGGTGAACAGCTATTACTCAGTCATTACATTTGTCAAAATGACCATTTTTAATCTGATACAATTTTGTTCACGTTCTCACTAATCCTAATTACGTTATAAACTGGCCAGTCAGATATCTCAATAAAAGTCTGTGGTCTCATGTCAAACATTTGAAATGTTTGACAGAATTTCTCGAGCCAGCTTTTAAATGGTAGAGGTGTGGCCTTCCAACAAGCTCACTTCTGATTGGTGAGAGATGTTGCCATATAAATGGTGACTTGAGTGATTTGAACCAATCACAGCTTATCTGGTTACAACATGGCAACGTCTGTATGATGAAAAAAATGGCGACTGGATTGACTTCATTTGGTTGAAGCCAGAAGTAAGCCATTTTCTATGGGTGATGCCACACTCACCGGCTCCAGTTCTCATGTACAGTCATGATTTCTCGTGGGGCTTGTTGAGTTTTAAGGGATGCTTTAAGACACAAAATCATCAAGTTGTCATTGGCGTAAAGGCGCCCCTGGAAAACTGAACATAGTGGGTGTAATTCCTTAAGTCAGACTCTTAATCTTTGAATGGTGTCACACTTGCTCTTGTTAGTGAGCTTCGACTGTCTAACAAATCTTAGCAAAACTAATTTATAACCCACAAGTGGTGTAGAACAAAGTATCATAGGAATTTCTGACAAAAGGGAATGAAACCGCCCATTTAAAAGAAAAAGAACATTTTTGATTGCTTCAAACTTTGACACTTCTGAACTTAAACGCAAACATTCTCCAAACAAATGAAACACACAAAAGGTCGTAAGCTATACCTGGATGCTAAAGCAAATTCCAAAAAGTCACAACTGTAAAGCATTGATGACTAAAACAACTGCAGCTTTCAGAAAGACTTCACAGCGGATTATTATAAAAATGTCCTGGGTGGTATTGTAATAGAGCTTTGAGCGTCTTGCAGTCATTATAACTAAACTCAGATGTGTGAAGGCTGTATAGAAGTGAAAAAGCAACGACAGATGTTTCACAGTCAATGGACTTTCTCAGCCAGACAGTCTGTGGGGTTGCAGGGTTACATGTGTGAAAGCATTAAGTGTTTCCTCATTTGTAGGATTTAATCTAAACTCTTGAGAAGAGCAAGAAGAAGGTTGAGGAAAGTCATAACTGTAAATTATGGCTTTTACTTTAAAAGACCCACTCCGATGAAAATTGTGTTTTTGGTGTTTTTAACATGTTCTCGTGGCTTTTTCTGATGATGGAGAACACATCCTATACAAAGAAAATTAAACTTAAAATTGCATTTCTGAGATTTAGTGATTCAAATAGCTGTGAATCAGGAGCAGATGAAAAATGATGTTTAAAAAAGAGCTTTTTTGAGACTTAGAAAAAATGCTGAGAGGCCATATTCTCCTTGCTCTGCTCAATTCCAATGCATCCACTTGCAGGCAAATACATTCAAGTACGTCTTCATTTTCCTGGTTTGAATAGCATTTGGCTCAAAACTGTACGGCTGGATAGCTCCAATATTGCTCGCCATTTTGATACACCGGGAATGTTAGGCTGAAGCGAATGTAAACAGATGGATGACGGGACGTAGGGACAGGCTTACCAACAGTAATGAACTCCTGCCACTCTGCACAAACTATGTCCAAGAAAACGGCAGGTTTCATGATTTTGGATAAACACTTTTGCTAACAGCATAATCTTTATTAAAAGACAATCTATATTAAAATAGATCGAAACAGGATTGGAGCACAACTTTTACTTAAAAGTTTGCACAAACAATACAGAATTTTTGAAAGTGACCACACACAAAAAAATCCCATAAATGTAAAAATAAAAAGAGTAAAAAAAAACCCATCTTGGCAGGAATAAAAGGACATGAAAATCAGGTACATAGGCAGAAAATTCTTAAGCTGTGTAAACAGACTGTAAAGAAACCAGATATGGGGCGATCTTAAAGGTAATACACAGAGAATGAGTTTAGCAGAGTCCATTAAAGCCAAAAGCCTCGGAGGGAACGCTTCTAGGCAGACATGGGACACTGATGGAGATAGCCAAGACACTCTTACTCCAGGTTAGTGTCTCTCTCTGAGTAATGGACCAAAGTGTTTTCAGACTCCCATGGCCCCTCACAAGCTCCGGCGAGCCCTGTGATGAAGTTAGAGAGGGGGCAAGAGCATTTCAGCACTGACAAAATGAGCCGTTCTCGTCTCCAGTTGCTGTTGAATGTAATTTCAGATCAGATTGCAGCAGACGCACAGCTGACAGAGGAGGAATCTATCGAATTCAGCTCAGACATCACAATAATATTTAGTCTTGTTTATAAACACACATTTGGGATGCTTCTGGAGTACTACTTGTCTATGAAGAACAGATCAGTGCCGCTGGAGTATGAGGGTGCAAAATTGGGCCGTGCGGGAAACCCGTCCGGAATTGAGATTTGGTTGGAAAGAAGAATCTAGGCCATGTACAGACATGAGACCGGATTCAGGCCCAAGTTTGAAAAAAAAATAGGTCCCATAAAACAAAGTCATGAAGGGGGTTAAACAAAGCTTTACCTGATAAACGATGCAGACTCTTTTCCTTATTATTCATGATGCCGCCATTTCTTTCCCCCGTGGTTAACTAACTCTTGGAGGAGCGATCCCTCAGACCGACGCCATTGCTATTATAATGCCATCAGAATAATCATTCTTCTCTGCCAAGCCATGGAGTATGATGTCACTTCCCCTCTTGGTCATGGTGGTTTGGGTTTGGCCACTGTTACATGCAATAATTTGTGCACAGCCAAAACTGAAAAGGCCTGAAGCTTCTTGCTTGGCAGTCAGCCATGACATCCACAGCCTCACCCAACACTGCTTTTCACTTTGCCCTCATTTGATCACTTTTAATGCGCAATACTTTAAATCTGCACCCCGTCTTCTCCCTTCACGCTGTGCATCGTCTGCTAAAACATCATTTAGCCCGTGGCTTTGTAGTGGTGATATGATGCGAAAAGAACCGGGCAGCAAGTGGCGCTGACCCAACGGGGGCTCATGTACGACTCTGGGAGGGGAAACAGAACCATGATGGGATGTGGAAAGTACTCACAAGGGGAAACAAGGATTTAAGCCCTGAGTTTAGCTACAACATGTTTCCTATTTTTAAGTGGGAAGCAGATAAAAGAGGATGACGTCAGTGGATGCAGTTTTCAGATCAAACTACACACAGGTGTTATGTTTGAAAAAAGTTATGAAAGTGTCAAAATGCTCTAAATATTAGCTTGTTTGTAGAAGGATATTACGTCAGAAAAACGCTTGAGAGTTTTGTGAGAAAACGGGACACGCACACAACATTCTTTTAGAAAATTACAAACTGAAATTTAAAGAAGCTGCAGATTTCCTTGAATTCCTTAGGCAGGTTGCACATTATCTAGCCATTGCTCATCTCACAAGTCAACGCAGATGTTAAGAAGCCAAAAATCTATATGTATCTCTTTTATCATGGGTTAACCCTTAAACACTTCACATTCTTTTAGCTAACAAAACTCTTCTATATTTTACATAATTAATGTAATTTTAGTTCATTCTGTAAAGGAGAAAAGCAGCCTTGCGCTGATATGCAAGTGTTTACACGATCAACAAAAATCATCTGATTATGTCGCAGAGAAAAGGAGATTTGCTCCATTATGCAACTGTTTGTGTTAGTAATGTGCTGCACACAACAACAATAACAACTGAAATAACTAATAATAAAAATAATCAGTTATAAATGAAATATTGCAGAGAATCTTTTAGAAAGATCTACATAAAGAGAGTGCTGGAAGCAAATCGCAAGAGACATTTATGTAATTGTTGCAAACATAGGTTCTACTGTACGTTCTTTATGTTTAGTTTTTCTAATTTTTTTTGTCTTAATTATTTTCATTTGTTTTCAATTGAACATAGGTTGTGATAAAAAGCACATTAACAAAAATGCTGTTTCATTTTATTTTCATACTTGTATGTGTTTTGTGTCATACTTAACGAATGGTTATAATTTTTACTGTATTTTTCCTTAGAAAGCAGATTTGATGATTTTTGTTCCTTTGAGTTATGAATAATCTTAACACTGTGGTCTTTTATTCTCTGTGTGAGGCTGAGAAATTCTCAGAAATACTTAAAATGTCACTAAAAGCAGAAAAGCAAGCCTTTGGAGTCCCCATGGTGTCACACTTTAACAGCTCCAGGTCTGCAGTGTGGATGCTTGGTGGAGAACCCCAGCCCAGACTGTGTGGTGAGGATGGGATAAACCAACCACCACTCCAGGCTCCGGTCGGATGAGGAGGGAAGAGGACGACACTGATCATTTGGAGGTTTGGGCCTGATTACTTCCCTTGGTAAGGGACTTAACTGTCCCCACTGGGAATGTGGTCTCTTTTACACCCAAGCCCAAAAGCTGAGGACAGCAGAGAAGTGGAAGTGTCCTAAAAAATAAGGACTCATATTTCATCTGCAACAAACTGAAGATTTTCTTGCCAGAAATGTTTACTTTTTGCTTCATTTAAAAAGCAAGGTAGGTCTTCATCTATTTTTTTTTTTAGAGAAATAGCAGGTCCAATCACCAACTACATTATTTCATTATTTAAACTTGGACACAGATTCAGAAGAAAGCATGTTATTTCAGTCAACACTTTATATTTAGTTTTGCCTCTTTGTTGGAGCCAGATTTGACCTCATTTGTTTTGTGTCCAATTTACAATATTGAGACCAAATTATATCATCAGATACGGTAGATTTATTAGCATTTGCATGTTTTTAAATGTGAGATTGGATTAAGATTTGTTGATTCATGACTTCTCCTTCACAATCTTTGCTCATCTGTAACCTCAAGTGTAGCTTTAATGCTGCATTCACAGTGAACGTGATCAAATTTGCATTGACCACCTCTATTTGGATGCGAGGCCAATTTGCTGCTCGACACTTGACCAAAAATGTGTTAATTAGCTTATGACGGGTGTGGGAGGAGCTAGTGTCAATTGTTTTTATCCTGATCGCTGCATGGAGCGATGTCTGTGTTTATCTCATTTACAATGAATGGATGATGTTGACAGATCTGGTTAATTTAGTTCTACAAAAGCATTGTTAATTACGTCTCCATGTCGGGGTTCATGAGATCATTCAGAGACTCTCCTAATACAGTGAGGTTCACTCCTGCTGCAGGAATGACAGCTGGCTTTCTGTGGTCCTTCTGTCTCTCTGTGGCCCTGTTTGACGATTTGCTGTCCTACATTAACCAGAGAGCGGAAAAAATAAAAACAAGAATAAAACGAGAAGACCTTTTTTTTTTTATTGTCTCGATGAAAATAACAAAAATCTCATAAAGTTTAGGAGGAGAACATTCGATCCTCCGTGTTGGATTTGGACTACAGTCCCCTGATGGAGTCACTTAACACGCCACTTGCCCAAAGTTAAGTTCCTGACTGGTTGACGCGTTGCGTTGTCCTCGCCAAAGTTAGGATTTTTTATCTCTGCAATATTGTGCTGCAATATTTAAATCGCTCTGCTCCTGGACGACGCACCTCACCCTCACCGATGCTGGATCTCTGATCGAGTCTACGCATTGATTTACATTGAAGCTGGACGCCCTTGCCACAAGAATTTAGTTTTAGAGGTTAGTTTTTTGTAACAGTGAGAAAAAGAAATAAAAAGTTTTTTGAAACCTCAAATCTGTATAACTTCTGTTGTTCAAATAAAGTACAATTCTTTTTAATAAAAAGAAAGTAAACAAGTATTTTTTTTTTAATAAAAAGAAAGTAAACAAGTATTTTTGTCGATGAATGTGGGAACCTGACCTCCTCCCACTAGGACTATTCTGGCTGCAACAGCCTTCATATGGTAACCATGATGATGCATTTCTCACTTTTATAAATTGTAAAATCAAAGTTAAAAAAAATAACCCAATAAAATTCCTTGTCTCTGTGGAAGTAGGCCAAAGTCAAATAGATGTTAACAAGAACTTTTGGAGGAAATTCCACTCTTGTTCAAAAGATGTGATTGTAAATCGGTGATCAGAACCAGATTACTTTCAGTTGGTTTCTGACTAGTGCTCTGTAATTCATCTGTGTTTGAAAGCTTACTGTATTTCATAGAGAAATCCATGGTTTGGAAAACACAATCAAAGTAATTTTAGTCTTAGCCCGCTATGTTCCTGCCTTCCTGCTTGCTTGACTAAGCTCTCGTTTACAGTTGCAATCACTTTATTGGCCCAGGCATTTATGTTCCAAAACTAATCATTTCAATTTCCTTGCATCTTATTTCATTCATTTGCTTTAATCAGAGTCTACGGGAGGTGACAACGATCTTCCATGGGAAGAGATTGAACATTACTGTAGACTATTTTTTCCAAGCTTTATTTGATGACCTTGCCAGAGATTAAAGACCTACCCTGACAAAAATTGTAGTTTTGGTGTTTTTAACATGCTCTTGCAGCCTTTTTCTCATGATGTAGGACCTATAGAATAACAAGATTAAAATTGCATTCCTGAGTTTTCTTTATTCAAATCCTTGTGAAACAGGAGCAGATGAAAAAATGCCTTTGGAAAAATCTTGTAAGTGTACAAGTTACTACAGCAGCTCACAAGCGCCCTGCTCTGCTCCCTTCTTATGATTCCACTTGCAGACAAATAGATCCATTAACGTCTTTTCCTCGTCTTAGCTGAAATCTGGCATTTCAAAACTGTATGGCTGGAAAGTTGCAATATTGCTCACCATTTTTGTTGCACTGCTGATGTTTGGTTGGAGGTTTGAGGAGCTGTAAGTTAGGGGGAGAGCATGTAAACAGATGGATGACAGGAAGGGGGTGTGGTGCCACTCCACGCTCTCACACAACTAAGAAGTGAATTTCTAATGTACAACTTCTGCTCTGCAGAAACTATGTCCGTGGAAACAACTTTTTTAAAAATTTTGGCCAAAAACGGGATAATCACTGGGAATGCTTGGAAAATAGGTCAAAAGATGAGCGGAGTGGGGCTTTAAGTAACTCCTGTGCTCTGATGCAAGATAGTGAAGGGTCAATTTCAGTGTCTTAAGCTACTGACATGTTTTCTTGGAGAAAATGATACAATGAAAGACACATCTGATTCAGATTCACCCTACAGGGAACGTTGATCTGGTCGATCACAAGTCAATCTTTCTATGAATTGTCTGGATGAGAGAACTGATTGAGAAAATTTTAACTGAAAAATGCAGAGCCAAAGTCAATGTTAGCCATTGTGTAGCCGGCTAACCTGCATGGTATTGTGGCAGTCTCAGTTCAGCAGAGAAATATGGCCTCCGTCTGCTCCATTAATTAACAGCCATTCAGACAAGAAACCAGAGCCAGCACTCAAGCCCTCTTTCATGTCTCATCCCATTTGCCTTCAGAAACCTAATTTTTCATTATTTGTTGTATCAATTCCAGACTCTGGATCATCAAGGCTGTGAAAACCGAGGGGGGCAGGAATCCTTCTGGATCAAGATTGAAGCGTATAATAGTTTGCTTGTGAAATATTGGCTTGTGTCGGCAATGAAAGCCTCAGTGAGCTGTCGTGGTATGACATTAAAAAGGCAGGCTTGTACAGCCACACATCCAGGCGTAACAGTAATGAACCCCAGGGACTGAAGGGGGAGGGAGCAAAAGGAAAGTGGACGCAAGTGTTTTATGATCTGGCAGTGCCGTGGACAAAACAAATAATCGCCAGACACAGAGGAGCAGGTAGTTTCACTTAAGCCCTAACTGGAAACACATGGTTGCAGGGCATGTCACAAAGACAGAGAGACTTTTCTCCCCTATAGCTGACCCGCAAACATCTATGGAGGAGAAGCACCAGTGCTATCTCACAGCAGCAGAACTTCCTGTCTATGCAATCTTGTGTCAGGAGTTGCTTAAGTTACCTAAGTCACATATCGGGGGGGGGAGACACGACACAAAAGACTTCAGGAAGTCACAACTGTGTTTGGTGTACCTGCATGTTCAAATGGAGCCGAGAGCACACATCTTGTGGATTATGGTCTGCTGTTTACTGGATGTCTGTGGTCTGTGGCTTTGTCTTCCTCCATTAGTGTGTTTGGTGTTGTTCATTTGCCGTCCGGCCCTCCGGTAAACGCTGCTGATCGGTTGGCCACTCTTGAGGGCACTGTGGCCGCAGAAAGCTGCCACTGTGGGGATGGATCGAGGTGGTATGAGTGTGTGATCAGGTATGAACATTCAGGAGAAGGATGCCACACGATCCCTCTGCTTTAATGCTGATGGTCAAGCCCAATATTCAGCAGAATGAAGCTGCCCAGGTCAACGTCTTTGGTCACAAAGCTTCACTATCGGGTTCCTCCATGTGGTTCCACTTAAACCAGCTGCTGTCGGCAGGCAGTCTCTCAGTCTTCATAAGGGGAATGCCCAAGTGAGCGGATTTGGAACGGCCTCAATAATCATTGTGGTGCACACCCTTTGGTTCAACGTGAACATGCTTCTGTTGGATGAGTTTCTTTACTTTAAGTTGGAGAAAGCAGCTTCTTCTTTAAATTGTTTTTAAAACTAATGATGGAGAGAACGAGACAAAAGGTTTTCCACTTTCCTTGTGCACTCACGATAAATGGACCAATGCAGATTGGTGATGACACTCCAGCTTAAGCCACAAGAAAACTGCCCTCCGCCCCTTCTTCCCAACACCACTTATAGTCTTTCACCATATTTTTTTTCATTGATGAGGCCTGACAGTGCCCAATTGCCAATATAGCTTAGGATATTTGATCCGCATGCCCCACCCTCAAAAAGAAAAAGTACCTCAGCCTCCTTTTCTGAGTTCAGAAACTCCATAAAAGCCGGACATAATTTCTATTTGCAGTCATAGAATATGATAATTTTCTTATTTGCAAGAAATATCAATTTCTCAAGGTGGACATATAATCACTGGGGAGGAAAGGAGAGGCTACCTGTGTAATGTGCTTAACAGGCTAACCCGTTTAGCCACAGGCGCTGTTTGAAAATGAGAAAGTGCTGATGGTCAAAATCAATTTTCCCTGTGTCCAAATTACTCCCTGCCCGGCTTAGAATTTCACCTAAATGGCCAAACCTTAAAACACTGATACTAATTCTATCATATTAGAGCCTAGTCATATCAGTGAAGTTATTGCTAATGCTATTTTACTGTATTTATTGATGTTGGGAGATGACGTGAAGGCCGGAGAGCTCAGAGCTCTGTTCCTGCCTCTGAGTTAGTGATGCATACGACTGCTGCTCACACATGCAATGCACAAAAAGCACAGGGTTTCAACTGTTTTTAAGACAAACACCACGTGTCCAAGAATTTTAGATTCAGTTTTTGGGTCCAAAACTGTCCTTAATCTTAAACCACATTTTAAAATTCGATTATACATTCTCAGTGATATAAAACTAGAATCTTTTCGGAGAAAAAAATGGAAAATTTGGTTACAGACGGTCAGTTTATCTTACAAGAATGGAGCTGACCAAGCTGAATAGAAATTATTTGTTTGATTGTTTTGATAAAAAGGCAGTGTAACTGGATAATCCTAAGTTTGTAAAACTTTTATGGTTGTTGCAGTATTATCAGTTGTTGCATGATCAGACAAGAAGTAAAAGAAATGTCCCAAACTAGCTTAAAAAAGTAGCAACTTTACTTTCTGGGCTCGACCCAACTTGAGTTCTCCCAAAACAACTCTGGTCAGGACTATAGATCTGTGGATTGGAGGTTTGGCTGCCTTGTGGCTGCGGCTCGCCCAGGTGGACGAGCCACATCATAAACAGCAGCTGTGTGTCAGGTCTGCTTCTGTTTCAACATCACCACAGTGGCCGCTGGCTGGAGCCGCACATAGATATTATATCCACGCAGCTTCCTGCTGCATGACAGGCCTTTAAACACCAAGGCCACTGTCCAGGAAGTGAGATGCAGCTCTGCGAAGACACAGAGCTGGGAAACAAGAGTGTTGGACTTTATTTGAAACGCGCAGGCCTATGATAAATTGATAAACTTCAGTGAACTCCTGTCACACTTTCACATTCGGAGCAATGTCCGTAGTGCCTGAAACCCTTATATCTACATCGACTTTGGTTTATCTGTTGGGAATTTTCACCTGTCCAGAGCCCAGGTCAGCATAACAACCTTTGTCAGCTCTTTAGGCGTGAAGAAGGTATATTGTAACCATTTGGGCAGAAACGGGAAGGCTTTCCCGATATTGACTCAACACACAAAGGGAAGAAGGAGGAGAGGCGTGGAATAAAGTGACACTAATGGAACACTGATGACAAAACAAGGCGAGCACAGGGACCACTTTCTAGCGTTTTAATTCTTAATGTTGCCGCCTCGGGTTTCAGTATGTCTTGGGTCGACGCAGCTGCTTGCGCCCGGACGGATCTGGCACGAGGATTAGGATTTCTTCTCGAGGAAATGGTCACGTGATTTACTGTTGCTGGAGAGGCGCTACAGGTGCCAGCACACGAGGAGGGGGGGATAAAATGACCAAAATCTCGTCTCTTTGGAACCGCACAACGCTCCTCATCCCGCTCCGGAATCAGCTCTATCGTGACTGGATCTAGAGACCGGAGTGTCACCCAATACTTTGAAAACACACTTTGATGGCAATTAAATATTAATATGGGGATTCATAGCATGAGAGCTGTATCCGCATTACATGGAGCATGCAAATTGCACCAATCAGTGAGCCAACTGAAATAGCATCTGGAAAGTTGCAAAAATAAGATTATGGTCATCTGTACCATCATTAATAAGGACAAAAGTAGCCACAAAAGGATAAAATGATCTAAAACTTGTAATAATGATTATGTTTTGATGTAAAATAATACGCTTTAAGTTATTAATGTAAAAACAAGCACTATAAACTCAATCTAATTGGATAAACGACTTTTCGTTAGAATCAACTACAAATTTTACAGTATGTATGGTTCTGAAATGAAGTGGTTTTTAAAGAAAAACACCTCCATCCTCATCTCTGCTGCAAACAGTCATCTGCCTTTTCTCTTGGTTCCTCTCAAGCTCTCCATAATCACATCCTGGTTTCCTCTCAATAGCAAAACATCCCTTTTTCCTCCTTTCCTGGGTCTGTCAGCAATTCTGTGTGGGCCTGGGCTTAGCTCAGCCTGTGGCCAAAAATATCCCCCCATGGCTCTTCTGGCTGGGGCTGGCCGCACAGACCACAGACGCACAGCCCTAAAAATACAGAGCCGCTCGGCCGCAGCTCCCACGTTCATTCATTAGCACTGAGCAAACTCAGGGACCAAAGGCGGAGAAAGCAGAGCGAGATGGCTGCTGGCTTTAGGTGATGCAACGTTTCTAACAGAACAGCAAATGTGTGAAAGAGAACAAGAAGCTGTTATGGAGATGCTCAGTCAAGAAACATGCCTGCTGTCTGCTTTCAGTCTGTCTGCAGACAAAAACAACTCCTGGCTATGTCTGAACATTTTGCATCTGAGGTGGCGTGGGAGAAATTCATTAAGATCATAAAGCTGTTTCACCCGAGTGATTGATTGCTCTCTGGCTGGCTCTAAAAGGTATCCCATGTCATCACAAGTAGCTTATATTATCTCCTCCATCTCGTGATGGGAGGGGAGAACTAGACAGCAGGTAAAGTGAGAGTTTGTGCTTGTTGCAGTACATCTGGTCAACAAGATGTACTTTTTTTTTTCTACGGGTCTCATTCCAGTTGTTCAGTAACCTTTTCTGGCTTCTTGTTGTGTTTCATCTTTTAACATTTCATGTTGATTTCTGGAAATTACTTTTGTTTGGCGAAACGTTTCATTTTTATTTTGTTTCATTCTTTCAGAATTGTGTTTTGGGTTCTTTAATTTTATTTCGATTTCTAAAATGTATATATAGATTTTGTTATTTGTTTTGTTTTTTAATCCTTAGCGATTTTTTTTTTTTTTTGCATTAATGAACTGGTTGGTGAGATTTGGACTTCAGGGCCACCATACTATTGAATGTGATAGCAGCTTGATGCCTGAGCAGCTGCTTGTGAGACTAACTTTTAGTGTTTTTTTTTAGCTTTGAGATTTTGGACTTGTGAACAATATTTGTGTGTTTATTTATTATTTCTTAAGCTTGTAGCTTTAAAATTAAAAGCTCTCTTTACAAAGCTTTGGCAGTGTGAATGCAGAAACCAAATCTGCCCATCACTGTGTCCCCAAAACAGTGTTCACTCACATTTTGTGAAAGTAAAATATTTATAGACTTGACTTGGATTTGTCTTTTGGGACTTGACTTGAACTTCAATGCACAGACTTCAGATTGACTTGCAAAATGGGATTTGTGAGCATCTCTGGCATTCCAAAGGAGCAGCATATTTCAGTTTGTGGAGCATGTGTGGAAGTCTGAGGGAGTGCATGTGTAAACAGCTGGCAGGCCCGCTTGCGGTGCTGTGCACACAGAAGTGAAGGTATTCCGACTGAGGTTCTGAGGTGGGTGGGGGATGCAGACTGGGCCTGAATGAGGCATTTAGCGTTGACAGTTAAAAATACTTCGAGCTGGACCTGCTCTGCTGCTGCATATAATACTGATCCTTTGGATCCCCACCCCCTTAAACACATTCTTCTCATCATCCAATTTCTTCAGGACTGATCTGGCTTGTGGCCCAGCACACTAAACCTGATGTAAGATAATGGTTAACCAGAAAAATGAGTGCATGAAGGCATGTGGGCTCTTTGCTGGAATGAGCCAAAGTCATTGATATGTAAAAATCACAGATCTCTTGTATAATGCTGCAGTGACAGCATCACTGAGGGACATTACAGGCAGTTTATAGATTTATAAATTCAGATAAAACTCTACTTTTTTACAACAGACAATACATTTTGCTCTTAGAATAGAAAAACATGTTATTTTCATTTTAGGTAACATTGCTCTTTTTGTCGAATACAATGAGAAACAGCAAAAATGGAATAAATACTTTCTCTTTGTTCACTTTCTTTTTCTCTTCAATCATCGTCGTACATTGTTTAGAATGAAGGATTTTAGAGGCTACACAACTATGAAAACAGAAAGGATGAGAGTCTGACATTCATGTAGAAGCTAAAACTATCACTCCTACCATCTTTGGATCTAGAGTAAAATCATTAGTAATGATTGCGCCATTTTTATTCAAAACACACACACACACACACACACACACACACACACACACACACATATATATATATATATATATATATATATATATATATATATATATATATATATATATATATATATATATATATATATATATATATATATATATATATACATACAGACATCCGTGGCCCCCAAGGCGACATTTTGCGGCCCCCACTTTAATATGAACGTTTCGTGTTAGTGCTGCCCGCGAGTTTTGTATGAATTGCACTTTTACAGTGTTGTGTGTGGAGCTGACAAACCGACCAATCACTGTGCAGTATATGGCTTCTGGGGGCGTGACATTGACCTGGCGTCGTCACACTCCAATCTGTAATGGCTGCCAGTTCACTCTGAGCATGCATACTGTAAGTATGACGTTACTTTTGCTAAAGCCTTTTACGGTCAGAGTATGTCTTCGGATGTTTACAACAATAACAACCTCCTACAATGTTTATCGTCATGAAAAAGTTTACTGTAATGTTTAAAAAAAAGCAAAGAAAAAGCAAATGTTAAGGATCAGGACTGAACCATGATGCACTGGACTACAGACGGACTACAAAAGTGTTCGTCTTCTGCTTCGTTTGAAGACTGTTTACTCACCAAGCTAAGAGGATTCAGCCCCACTTACTGACACTTTATCAACTCCGTTAACACAGAGACCTTATATTATATTCATTTTGCTTTTGCCATTATTTTGTTTTCTGCCATTTTAAAAGGGTAAAGGATCTGTATAAAGTCTAATTTTTTTGACATATTAAAAGCCTTTAGGAGATTTTTCAATCTTTCCGTGGGTTCTTTATGCACGATAAACGTTGCCCAAACTTTTGATCCCCACTGTATAGAAGACTGAACAAACAGAAAACTGAAATTTACTACTGACTTGTTTATTTATTGATTTTTCATTTGTTTATGTATCTGTTGACTGATTGTTTTATTAGTAATAGTACCGTACTATTAACTGTACTGTTAATAATACAGTACAGTTAATAGTACGGTACATGTTCCATACAAATTTAGTTCCATACAAATTTAGTACCAAAGAAAGGATGTACCCTGAGGAAGTCACAGACAACTTGTTTACACCAGGTCCTTCTTCATTTTATTTTGAGTTATAAAATAAGATTGAATTTGTAAAATATTTTTATTAAAATTGGCAATGGCTTTCAAAGACTGACGAGTTGTGTACGTGCATGCACTCTAAGGTTGCAGGCCAGGCTTAGCCTGACTCTGCCTTCTGCCTTAAGGACATTTGAATTTGAGGCCCCTGATATATAGATATTTATGCATTGATTTGTCCTACCAAATTAATTAATATGAGAATGAAAGAGTTGTGTGAAGGAAACTCCAGTTAGTACACTGTTTAAGGCCTTTTTGTCACCTAGTTGTGCATGCTATCTTGTAGCATGGTTTCATAGTTGTACTTTTTTGCATTGAACGTGAGCAGGCAAAGTGACGTTTTTCTACCTAAAACATAAAACTGTAAAGGAAAATAAGGAAAATAATGTTTTTGGTGTTTTTCACATGTTCTTGTAGCATTTTTCTCATGGTGGAGATCATACAGTGTCTAAATTAATTTAAGCTTAAAACTCTATTTCTGAGTATTTCTTTATTCAAATTATGGTGAATCAGAAGCAGAGGAAAATATGCTAGTTAAAAAAGTGTTCAGTTGCGATGTAGAAACTGAAATGTGCAGGCCACAAGCTCCATTCTGATGCAGCCAGCTGCAGACAAATAGATCCATGTACGTCTTTGTTTTCCTCATTTGCAAGGTTAATTAAGAGAGGTCTTTCATTGTTTTGATCAAACAGCATTCAGAACTACCAAGCCCTGTTTGAGATTCTGTGTGGATGGATGCATAATCCGTATTTCTATTTTTCTATAGGTTCATCTCAGTGCTTACCTGAGCAAGGACAGAAGCATCCCACTCAAGTAGTCTCCGTTGTGTTTGGATCTCCATAATTTGTAGATATTTAGCTTTGTTTAGCACAGACAAATGGTTCATGACAAACAGGACAGAACTTTGCATCTTGAAGACTAGAATTTAACTTGATTTAATAGGTTACAAAAACTCCCTGACGTGTATCTCTAAATGTATTGACTCTGCACTGTGTTAATTGTGCATTTCCATTTAAATTACGCAATAAGTGCAATAGAAACGTCACTCTTTAAACCTTGTGATGCACAGTGTGCAGCTTTTTCCTTCTCTGGTTGTCAGTTTTAATGTAATTTCATACTTATTTCCAAATAGGCTCTGGTATGTAGAGATATGAAGGATTTCATTGAAAATGAGTCAAAAACTGAGCTATGACATCCAAAGTGACATGAGTACACTTACCAAATCTTGTGGGAAGCTTTTAAATCAAACAACTTTTTCTCTTTTTTAGGCCTACAAATCAATATTTGAGTAGCTTGGATAATCTAAGTCATCTGAGGTTGTTTATTATGGCCCGTAGCAGCAGTCCCTGAATGCAAGGACCATATTGTTTGTTGTAAGTATCGGTCAAAATTTGACCCTCGACACACAAAAATGTGCAAAAACCAATTAAAAATGAAAAATAAATTTTTGGCATAGTGAACGAACATCCCCCCCCACACACACACACACAAGACAAAGACATCACAGTGAGCAAAATCATAAAAAAATGGATGGGCCGAAAAATGTGAATGGAGCCAAAAAATGTGTTTTTTTTTTTTTTTTTTTTAAATACACAAACAAAACCAAAACACATGTTGGGGATATCCAGGAGAACTTTTGAAATTATTCTCATTCTTAATTAACTTTTGAAATTCTTCCATCAACAGCTAACTTGCTTTTGATGGAATATTGCATTGTTGCACATTTATGGGGGAGGATCAAACACTTTCACATGAGCGGTCTTATGACATCTTGGTGATTTTGTTTTCTTTATTATTATTATGACAGAGTCAAATGACGATGGGCATGAAAATCATTTTAGAAATATTTTAAGTCTGCATCTCGGGGCCCCAGGGGGTTGCCTCATGGTAAGTCCGCCCTTGATAATTCCACAATGTACGGTCACATGTCTTAGCAAAATCCAATGTGTTTCCACACACTGGACTGTAGTGATGGCTTCATCATTTTTACTGCCATCACATTTGTTGTTTTCTGTGATGGAACTTTGTTGTTTTTATGTAACAAGAAAATACATTTACCTTGCCTCAATTCCAATGGTATTTTCCAATATTGATAACAATTGATTTGTTTCATTTTGAAACAATTTAGTGATGGTATAGATTTTAGATTAGATTAGATTTTCAGTTTGTCTCGGACAGATCAATCTGGTTGTATAGTAGGAATATACATTGATTGAGTCGATTCATCGTTCCACCCCTCCAGTTTCTACCCTTTACTTTGCCTATGGCTTACAGATTACGTCTTCAGACAGATTTTTCACCTGACTGCTCTGACTGGTTAGGTCTTTCCCAGCTGATATTAGAAGCTCAGCCGAGCCCTTTATAAACATGTTTTCTACTGAGCGTGTCTTTTATAGTGCTCCAGCACCAGAACCTGACAAATTGAACTTGTAAATTTAAATAATATGGATTTAGCCTTTTGACAGTGGTACCAAGCAGTGATGCTTTTGCTTTTTAGGACAAAGGTTTTAGAGATGTCGAATTTATCATGAAAAAACATCAAAATTTAAGTGTTTTATAATCCTGCAACAACTTCAGCTAACTTTTTTTATTGCCTGACTAAGCCTGAAAACCAGCTTTACAAGAAAAATATCAAATGAGTCACTTTAGTTCAATAAGAGTTTTCTATTTTTTTTTATTTTTCTGAATTTTTGTCTAAATCTTTAAACCAAATTTTCATTTGATTTTTTTCCTTGAGTGAGGAATAAACAGCAAAGATTTTTCACTGATTAACAGGTAAATTTGAACCATGATTAAGTGAGAAAGTCTGCAAACCAACTTACATTTCAGAATGTATAGCTGATAATTGATTTTGTTTACAAAAGGAAAAATGTGCATTTAAATTAACAAATAAATAAATAAATGAAATATCACGTTTCCTCTATTCTTTTACTTGTGGTGCATTACTCTGTGTTAAAGTACTTTTAGAAGCTTCAATTAGGACAAAGTTGAACAAACTTTACCTTATTGTAGTTCCGGCCCGCTCACACATTGTGGCTGAAAGAAAAATTTAATATCACAGAACAGATGAGGCCATTAAATCATTTTAGTCCAAAGCAAATGGAGAACTGTTTGCAGTTTATCAGACTAAGAGGCTTCCTCCTGCTCGTTTAATGACAGCATTACAGTAATATAGGTGTTTACGATAGGTATGGGGCTTATTTAGAGTTAATAAGATGTTCTCTTTCCTTTGTAATGAAGGATGCTGTTTGACATAAGTGCTTTTTGTTTGTTGTGTTTGGTCTCATGTGTGAGAGAAGCACCATTAACATTTTTACCAGTGGTTTGTGAAAGCTTTCTCTGAAATAAAAGAGGAAGGAGGGTCATCTTCAGCAGGAACATTGTGGATGAAATTCCCAAACAATTTCACTTTTTTGTCAGTGAGGACTGATTTTGATGGTTCATAAAAGCAAAACTTTGAGGACAGTACCGTTAATTGTAGAAATCATAAATGGGGTCCATCCATTTTCTAAACCCATTTTGTCCCTTTCAGAGTCACAGGGATGTCAGCCTAACCCGGCCACTCGTGGGTGAAGGTAGGGTACACCCTGGACAGCTTGCCAGTCTGTTGCAGGGCCATAATCACACTTGCATTCATACCTAGGACAGTGGGAGGAAGCCTGGAGAAAACTCACGCATGCACAGGGAGAATGTACAAACTCCACATCGAAAGATCCCCCATTGGTGGTTCTGTTTCAAGGCCCATTTCCAGGACTTGAACTGGGGGCCTTCATGCTGTGAGGCAAGAGCGCTAACCACTGCGCCACCGTGCAGCCCTAAATGGAGTTCACTTCTCCGCACATTTGCATCAGATTCTGGGATTAAAACTTCTAAATGAGCTCCAAGATGCCTGATGGCTGTAGATGGAGCTTGTTCCCTCTCCACCGAGGGTGGCTTCTATATGGGATGTGGTTGACAAAATGTAAAACAGAATGTGTGTTTTTGTGTAAAATTTGATAATGTTTCCCCTCGGGTTTCCAGGAGCCCACGGCTTTGGCTGATTGGAGAGCACGGCGGAGCTTCAAAAAAAGCCACTATTTAAAAGTTCCAGCTAACGGGACCCTCCAAACAGCCAAACCACTTCAAAGGGCAGCCAAACAAGATCCACATTGTTCATTGGCATGCCCAAAGTGGCCATAACCCTAAAATGGGCTCATAAACAAGTTGTAATTGGCTTAATTATCATATGATTTAAGAAATGTGTTTTAATATAAAGGTCTATCCTTCTATTTAGCTTGGGTAGGACTTTAGAGGCGTAACAAATTCAATATGTTCAACACTTTAAAAGAAGGAGGGAAGAGAGTGGACTAGTCACAGTGTGGAAAATAAATACGTTCTTGGTCAGAACGCCTTTTCTGCTGCCTCTGAGGCCATTTTCCCCAAAACTTACCAGCTGAGGGTTTTGCAACGGCCACTTCCTTCCTTCCAGCTGGTGGAAAAGGATAAGAGAGCAGCTTGAAGGAGAGGCAACGTCTCTGAGAGTACTTTCGTCCGCTCCTCCCCTCTGATTTCTGAGCCCCCTGCCGACACCAGATCAATATTCTTGGTGTGAAACAGAGTCCTGGAATGTCGGTGTTGGGGAAGGCTGCCAAAAAACAACGTGTGAGAACACACAGCACCACAATCGCAGACCTCGCTGGAACGTACAGCATATTTACTTTAAAAAGCTAAAAGTTATTGGCAGCCTCAGTCTCCAGGCTTGGCACAGCAACAATGACGGCATGCAAATGAAATGGCAAAATTACATTCATATCTGAACATGTGTAATAATGTGTGGCTGCAGCACCTTAAACAGAGATTCTACATGTGAGTAACTACCTGGTGTGGCACGTTTTTCAATAAAGAGCTGGAGGGATGACATTTATCAGCAGGATCTTGACAGAATAGGCTGTACTCATCCAAATTCAGAATTATAAATTGCATTTTTCTAAATAAAACACTTTTGAAGTGTGTCGTGTCATGTCACATGAGAAAAATACAAGAAGTGAATTATTTGTAAGCACATATATTTCCATTTGAGAGTGTGAAGAAAGCACAGATCACACGTTTGCACTCTTTGCGTTGATGGGAGGCACTAAAAGGAGCTTTCAATGATAAAGTTTGGCTGCAGTTACAGAACAAACCATACTGAAAGATAAATGCATACTTGCAATAATCTGAAAAGTAAATAGAAAAAGAAGTAAGAGTTGTTAAAAACTCAAATTAAAGGATTAAAAATGTCAATCATATTCAAATAAAAAAGATTTCCAGAGAACAGAAGTCTCAACTTTAAATGAAAATTGGGAGCTAAAGCTGAAAAAGGCCCAAATTGAACTTTATTTTGAAAACTAGACCAGGTCTAAAACACCATCCTTCGGGGATCAAGTGAGATAACTCTCACACAGTCATGGTGAGTTGGACTCGAGTCTTCCTTAGGTCTCAAAAGCTGAGATTTGACTTGAAACCTGAAGTTTGTGACTTGTGCACAGTTTTTATTTGTAATTTTGAAGCTTCAGGACATCATTTCCAGGTCAAATATAATAACTCTTTGCCTGTAGTTGTATCCCCACGAGCAGTTTAAAAGTAGTTCAATGGCAATTTTTGACAATGAATTATTATAAATTATTACATTTTATCTATATTATGATTCAAATTTGAGACCTGATTTAAAATTAATAGTGGAGCCAGTTATTAAAATGATCATGGACTTCGTGGTACAAGCACCAAAATTGGCATGGATGTGCCTTTAGCCTGTTCACATCACAAAAGAAAGTACTAAGAAAGTGGCTGTATTTTTCTGCGCTGCCTCAGATGTTCTCTCAAACAACATTAAATGCTTTGTACATGTAGCCTCGTTTCCACTGAGCAGTCCGGAACGGTACAGTCCGGTATTTTGAGAGTTTCCATTGTAAAATGGACCTATTGAACAGTACCGAACTGTTTCTCTTGGGGGTGGGCCCCATTGGTTGTAGATCCACAGAAAAGTGGAATAAGACAGTTGGGGTAGAGTCGCTGCATCCACCCACTGATTTTCAGAAAGTGATGACGCTAGAAAGCCCCAATATAGCAAATAAGCTTGATAAGCTAGCACTCA
The DNA here is from genome assembly GCA_014656515.1 of Oryzias celebensis. NCBI lineage: Eukaryota > Metazoa > Chordata > Actinopteri > Beloniformes > Adrianichthyidae > Oryzias > Oryzias celebensis. Next base: position 36,489,185 of record BNCR01000005.1, read on the forward strand.
TAAGCTAGTACTCACAAGGTAAAGATTTTTCCTCTTTACGGTGGTATTCCTCTAAGCCGTCTGCAATTGTCTTTTTAACAACATTCCATTCCTGTCATACACAATGTATCAGAAGTAAAGCAATAAAAAATGCTCGATGAAAACGAGGCTTATGACGTACCAAAAGACAAGCAGAAAAAAAATGAGCGGCTGGATAACCTCTAATGTTATTGTTGTGAGCTTCGCTTTTGCTGTAGTTGCACCATCATGACACAAAGCTATGCAATCGGTCTCCATCCCGCATGTGCCAACTCTGTCCAATTCTCAGTGGAAACGCTCACCGCAATTTCCTGGAACATTCTAAACCATACCACACCGTAACGCTGAGAGGAAATGAGGCTAGGATCACCTCATTCAGTAAAGCACGTTAGCTACAAGAAAATCCATGATTTTTAAACGTGTTTAACATATATAAATATAATATAATATACAGATAATAGTATTGTAAGCACTCCTCAAGTTTAAAACTGCATTTTGTGCATGAACAGCCCATATTGTTGAGACTGGTACAAATACGCATTGAATATTTTTGTAACAATTGATGTATGAATGTACGGCCGCCATCTTTAGAAACAGCTGCCATTTTGGATTTTTCTTGAGGCTAATGTGCTTTTCTGAAAGACACTTTCTGTAGATTGTTGTAGTGCAACACAAAACTATTCCAAACATTTTGTGTGATTTCTATCGTTAAAGAACTTTTTACTTAAGTGTACTCAGCACTCAGTAACACAGGTTAAGTCTTGGGTTTTGTTACATCTAGCATTCGGACAGGAACACTTCACAGACTCCTTTGTGTCTTGTGTTTTTAACTAGGCACAAATGTTTCATTCTTTGCCTCACAACAGTTTTCTGCAGCGCCAGAGAAGGACTAAATTGCTTTGAGTCATCAAATTTCTATTTGAGAAAATGTCTGTGGAATGATTGGAAGTGATACCAGAATCTCCATTTTTTTAAATAGTCAGAGATGATGAAGGAAGAAAAAAAAAATAACTGAAGGTCCATTCCAAGACATAATCTGACTGTCAACAATGTTATTTTGCGATCCAGCCCAGCAGAGAAACACACGCTGTGTGCCATGATTTTTTTGGGGGGGAGAAAGGAATTGCACAAGACCAGGAACCTGATATTGGTAGAAGGGTCATTCATTCAACAGATCCAGCTGAAAACCGCAGCAAAGACCTCACTCTTTCATTTGTGCTTCACGATTACAGTGGAGTCTTCTGCGAAACCTGCAATTACAGTCTGACGTTTTGTTTCTATTAGGAAACTAATATTTATTCCGACTTGAAACGTGCGCCGACAATGCAGAAAAGTCAATTTGAAAGTGCTCATGCATTCTAAACGTGTGCGTCGCTTATAAAGCCAACCTTTGCATCACCTCGTTATATTCAATACAGCTTCTCTCCTCATTAGAGGTGAGAAAAATGATGGAGTGACAGCCGACTGAAAAGGGAAAAAGCTAAAAATAAAGACAAATGGGACGAGAAGAAAAAGGAAAAATTGCCAGAATGAAGGAGTGTTTTGGGGCTGATGTGAGCCAAATGACAGGCGCTGGGACACGGGAGTGAAGACTTAATGGGCTTGGCCTCTGAAGTTGGCCTCTCCGCTAAAATGAAAAGCCTGTGGTGCTGGCTCGTGTGATGGATGAAGCGTTGCGTTCGCCCAGCCCTGACAGATTCTGGGAAAGCGCCTGAGCCGTCTCTGGTCGTGACAAAGAAATAAAGGAAGAGCCAACACTGCTCGTCTTGCTCCTGAGGTGACAGTGGAGATTTAAAGCGGCCTACATTTTCCCAACCACACTGTCATCTATAAAGCCCACTCACACCAACAAAAGCTAAGCAATTTCACTGCTTACTCTTTCCTAACAAAAGATCAATGCTTTGAAAATTACCTGGAGCCTTAAGCACAAACACACTTGACCTCTGTGGCAGAGGTGAAGACCTCTAAAGTGCACGACCCTGATTTTAGGAGACTACTGATACAGTCCACGTCTTCCCATTCAGGAGATGTCTCCAATCTGGATTCTAATTGATACCATCTCCTCTCAGAGTGACATCACAGGAATCAAGGCGAAGGAGATGGGGACCAGATGGTGAAGATATGGTGACAAGCCACTCATCTTCACTTCTCATGCATGTGGTTTTGCTTCACTTCTTTGCTTATCTTGACTCTCAGATCGCAGAGAATCTGTCTTCCTCCGCCGTCTCCATCAAGCTGTTTTTTATTGTCCTTGGTTTCCTACATAATTGCAGTGAACTGAATCAATGTTCCTTATTTCAGCTCTCACATCCCTCATGGTGGCTATGATTGATTGTGCAAGATGTCCTTTCATGCAGGAGTTAGACGGACTTAGCTTCAAATCTGTGCTCTGATTTTAATAAATGGTTTGTGGAGACCAAAGTAGAAGCTCCAATTAACACCCTGCCCTCCCCCACACACCCACCCCATCATTTCCCAAAAGCGATGGTGAGTGTTGCTGACCTGGCGAAGGTCGAACCTCTTAAACCTTTTGCACGCACACGCCGAAACACACAAAAGTCTCAGATTGATCCTACTGGTTGGTGTTTCATTTCAGATTCCTGTTAGGATCCATCCACTGCATTGATTTCACCATCTCGTCTGATTAGGCAATTGAGGGGAACGTAACAGCATTCCGATGGGCCTGATCATGACGACTCATCCCAAAGGACAGTTGATAACAAGAAAAGGCAAAAGTGTAAGAGAGACAATGAGGGACAAAAAGCAGATGGGGAGATCTGCTCAGTTACTGATCTTTAAACATTATTTTGTGCAACGCCTTAACAAGTAGTTTGTTATGACATCACAGACCCACTCTGATGAAAACTAGGTTTTCAGTGTTTTTAGCAAGTTCTTGTGGCATTTTTCTAACGATGGACAGCTTATACATGGAATATACAAGGAATATCAGGCTTAAAATGGCATCGGACTGCAAAAGGGCATAATCATAATTCAAAGACCACTGAAAATGCCTTGAAAAAAGATCAAAGAGGATCGGAGTGGGTCTTTATGGAAAGTCGTTTTCTTAGAAACAAATGTGTAAAATCAGGTTTCAGAGTTTTAATCTCCGCTTACTTGCGCAGATTTTATGAAAAGACTTCTTTAAGCCATTTGTCAAGCCAATTTCTTGCATTCAGCTGACAGATTCTTTTAATTGTGGTGTAAGTTGGTGTTTGAATGTTTTTACACAGTTTTTAATGTCAGAAGCTTTTTTTTACTGTTTTATTATCATTTTAGTAGTTTCTGTGAAGCATTAATATCAATACTTTTATAATTGCTGGTTCTTTTCCTCACCTCTTACAGCCCTTTTCATTATTTATTCTTTATGCCTAAAAGCTGCTCAACTGTCTCGTTAAAAAGGTACCCTTATGTAAAAACTCATCAAATACCAGAAAATGAAGGCATTTATTGGAGGTCCTTGAGGTTTTTAACATCAGGGAAACCTCCAAGGAAGGTTAGCAAATGAAAATAAATAAACAATAGTATTAGAATAAACAGAACCCTATTTGTTGTAAAAACAAAATGAACGAAACACCAAGAATTTTGGGTTTTTCAGCGGACTCCTGGCTACTTACCAAAACCTCTGCCGTAATTTTATAAGCTGACATTTTAGCTTGTTTTGTCCCAGGACAATCAATAACGAAACCTTTGAAACCGTTTTTAAAATGAGGCACTGAATGCTGTCTACTGTCCTTTACTGTCAAAAGCACACTTCTTCAGTATCGTGACAAAGACTTCCGAAAAGCTGTCTCTTATAGGGTCTAATTTATAAAGATTCCAAATAACGAGCAAAATTGTGAGTGTATGTAAAAGACTGCACATGTTATTTAATAAGACTGAGAGAGTTATGTACAAAGACAGATTTAAAATAAATCTTGTGCAAACAGTAGGCTATTATTTATAAAATATTTAGAATTTCTTATGCATTGTGGACATAAACTCAATGCTATTGAGAGTAGAGAAAGAATACAACCCATTAAAAAGTCCTGACATCTTTTAAACATAATGTCTCTCTCCCACTAGCTTACAGACCCTCATGACCCCAAGCTAACATTAGCGTAGCAAAAAGAAAAAAAGTGAGCAATATCAGAGCTATGCAGCTGTTCCGTTTTGATTCAGCGGCCAGATTGGATGAGGAAAACTAAAATGATAAGGGATCTATTAGTCTGCAAGTGCATTGCATCAGATTGATGTAAGCATCAAGACCCTGGGCCACCCATTTGTGTTGCTGCATAACAACTGAGAGATTTTTCAAACGGGGGGGGGGGCACCTATTTTATCTGAATAAAAAAGTACTCAAAAAACTGGTTTGATCCTAAATTCTTTAATATATGTCCTCCATCATGAGAAAAAGACTACAGGAACATGTTTAAAACACCAAAAATAAAACTTTCATTGGAGTGAGTCTAACGGGAGGGTCAGGCCATTGCAGAACACACTTGGCAACACCTGCAAAATAGATGTTAAAAGCTTTTTTACAGTTGTAATCTTTAGGTTAATAAAACACTACTCATTCCAAAACACCTGAATTAGTCGTCGCTTCAGGCCATCGCTCAGGCAAGGCCACATGCAATGTCTCTCATATTTGAGAATCATTTTACTCTACTTTCCTTTGTGTTTTTTATTCTCTCATTTAGCTCTTAAATTTAAACCCAACAGTTTGTTTATAAGGGGCAAGACTATCCATGTGATGCAACTTCATGCACATCTGTGTGTTCTTTTATTAGAAACGTGGAATAAACAGAATAAACGGACAAAGTTTTCTCTTTGAACAGTTTTGAAGCTGACCAAATAGAGAAGCTAAATGAAAATATAGTTGTAGTACGAAATTGGCATGAAAAATATATATTGTTGGTGATGATGTTGCAATGTGTCAGAGCAATTATCTGGTTTTTCTTAAAAATAGCCTAAGTCTAAAAATAAAAAACCTGTCAACTATTTGAGTATACATAAATATTTATTTATTCGTGAATCTTAAAGCCTTGTTTTCAATCTTGCTTGTTTCTTTGCTTGCATTAGTTTAAGTGCATTCACTCTTAGAATAGCATATATACAAGGAACCAGTGGGCGGAGCTAGAACATTTATTTGGGGGGTTGGGAAGGGGGCAGAAGACTTTGGAAGGGTGGCAAATGATAACGTTTGTTTTTAAATGTAATGTTAATTACATTTAAAATTGTTTTTATATTAATTGCTATTCTGGCAATGTTCAAAGAAGCTTGTATTGATTATTTCCTAACATTTGTCAATAATGATACCAATATTGGGTCAAAAGTTGTGGGGAAAGTGAGGAGGTGAAGCTTTTTGCTAGGGCCCCCCGCGCCCTGTAGATCCGCTCCTGCATGGAACAAGCACACACCATCAAAAAGTGAAGGCTTTTAAATTTGATGTTGCAGAAAAAGAATTTGAAGCTTCAGCTCATCTATGTGGTACAAAATATTGTTTACATTGAGCAACAGTAGTTTTATGTCCCCAATGACTGCTCAAACCGACATCAGAACATGTGTAGAGTTTAAAGCAGATGCATTTAAATGGATTCTCTGAGATTTCAGAAAATCAGCAAAAAAAGTAATAAAAAAAAATCCCATCCCACCAAATTCTTCTATTTTCTCCCACCTCATCCAGACCTCCAAACACTACCTCTGGGTTTTAGAAAAATTCAATATCTGAGAGGGCTTGACATGCACCAGCCTCTGTGGCTCTGACTTTCAAAAGCAACCATTTGGAGAAAAAGTTAAAAACAGAAGCAATGTTTTTATGCAGAGTCAAAGGGAATGATTTGTGACTTATACAAAGCAGAGCGACGTGTTCTGCTGGGTGATTTCAGGTCTGGAAGACAGAGAGCAGACACAAAGCTTGTCTGAGCTCACCAAACACATCACATGCAACTGCCCGAAATGGCCTTTAAGCACACAGTCCAGACCGCAGAAAAAGAGGCAAACTGTCCAGGCATTCTTCCTCGTCTGTGTCAACAACGACACACCTAAGCTCCAGCGTGTCCCCTCCCTTCTCCTGCAAAACACCGACAGTGGGTACGAGAGAAAAGGCAGGCCTGCGTTTCAGCGTAAAGCTGCGTCAGTCTGTTTTTATTCATCAGGATTCAGTGTCTTGTGCAGTCCATAATCCCAGCTTTACTTTGGGTCTGTCTGTCTCTTTTTGGTCTTCCTCCCCCCCCTGCTCGGTGGGATAAAGCTGCAGTTGAAGAAGTAGCCCACCCTAGGGGTTGAAAGCTTGTATCCCATCCAACCCTGAAAGCTGTTTTCACTCAAAACATTGTCAGCGTGCCCAAGCATGTCAAAGGAAGTTATTTGAAACAAGGGGGACAGGGAGCCATCCTTTAGATCTGTCATCATGCTCTGGAAGGGAAGTCCTTCAGCTCACTGTCCACACACCCCCACTGACCAATCAGAAAGGGGAATGGGAAAGTAAAAAGGAAGCTTTGTCCCCCACACTGATGGTTTCATCGTGCTGCTGGTGTGATGATGACAGTGTTTCTAAGAATACTTTGACTTCCCATTTTCCTCTGCTCTCAACTTTTCCACTTTGAAACAGAGTTGTAATTTTGGTCTGTAAAAAACAACGTAAGAGTGAAAGTCTGTGGGGAACCGGTGCAGCTCAAAGTGCAAAAAACAAAATATAAAAAAAAAATTGCAGCTCTTTTATCTATTACTCAGCAGCCGAGCTTGTGCCGTTTTCGATGGAGCAACATTCCTGCAGTGCAGCGAGTCCAACAAGCTCTCCGGGTGTAAAAACAAACTTTATTAAAGATCATAGGCATAAGAGCCGACGATGGCAGAGCTCATCAATCAAAAGCTGCACTGGCGTGCGTGACGTGGTGGGAGGTTTGGTTGGAAGAGCATCACAGAAGATGAGTCACTGTTCCAGATTTGTTGGTGCAGTTCTCCTATCCCCTCCACCTCCCTCATCAGGAACGCAATCACAGAAGATTTCGGCGGCTGATTGTTAATCACTGACAGCAAATTGATAAGAAACACAAACAAATGCCATTCTCACACAGTGATGCGGCTGTCCCCGCGGGCTCCACACATCATTCTGCATGCATGCAAACTCGTCTCCAGACACATGTTCACTCACGATTACACATGCACCAATAGAAGCTCCCTCAAGGAAAGCTGCCCTCAATCAATTGTTGCAACCATTATTCAACTCATGTGGCTAATTTGTCCCTGGCAATTTCCATCATGTTTGGGTGATGGCCTGCAGACGAGGATGGAACAAAGCCGAGGTGGTCACATGACAAGTTCCGAACAAACCCTCAGAGCCGCAAACGCACTGAATAAATGTCAGCACTTTCCCCGAACGAGCCGTCGGTTCTGTTTCTGTCAACACACAGCAGCATGATGAAAATTCAACAGCTGAGGAGTAATGGCTGAGGCCGGACCTGATGAGAAGGTTTGCCACGTAGCAAATGGGAAACGCCTGATGCTGCGCTGGAGCCATTTAACCAAATTAGGCCAGTTAAATGTGCTGGAGCCTGTGGTTGGTGGAATATAAAGAGAAGAGTCACTGCTGCTCGCACACATTTGTCAGTGCAGGCAGATGGGCTGACCGACCCTGAAGCACACACATGCATATGAGCTTCGTGGGTAATGGCGGTTGCATGGGTGTTAGAGGGGCGCCACTGTGGTCGAACTGGGCTGTCTGGGAGCATAAAGTGGCCTTCTCATGGTTCCCCTCCTTGCCTGGGTGGTCTGGCAGTGGTGTGTGTGAGTGTGTGGACAGGGACGAACATACTCTCTCCTCGCTGAAGGTGAGATGAGTGAATGTGTGCTGCTAGGGTAGTGGCCACACATGGAGTGCCAGTGACCGTCCTTTTTAATACAAACACAAACAGCTTCCATCAGCGGGGGACAAATATTTTGACAGAGACGGTCAGACGATGGGGCGTCTCCTCTCTCTCTGTGGGTAACTTCTGGTGTTTGGCCAGCCTCAGCACAGGATGGTCTTGCTGTGCTCAAAGACCTGAGGAAACCTCTGCCGCTTTTAGAGTCAATCAGCCCTCCCACCACCACCACCAGACCCCTGGTCCCACCCTGATGACTCTGGAGGCAAACACTAACCATTGCAGGATGGAATGAGGCAGACAGCAGATTCCTTGGACTTCTGAGCTGTGGCCAAGGGGAAAAAAATAAACTTTTTTTCATCTTCCAATAGGATTTGAAGAGGCAGAAACACCGCCGGTCGTCTTTCTAGCTGCATTGAGGAAAAAAAGTGTCCGCACCCCCCCTTAAGTGCTTGGCTATTTTGGTTTTTCTAAATATTTTCTGGAGTCTGAAGAGCGGCTTTTACATATCGGTCGCCTTTGCACTCTCAAAGGGAAAGTGTCAGCTGAAAAGGAGCATTGACTGACCAGGTTCAAAGCATTCTGCTGAAACGCACCTCTATTGAGGGAAAAGGCCACCTCAGCTCAGCCTGAAGAGCCGGTATGGTGCAGCTCTGCGTGTCACACTGCTCCGTGAAAGATTCCTGATCTCGTTTGGGAGATATGACACATCCAAATTCTTCGTAAAATATTAAAGTGTGATTGATGCTTCAAGCAATTTCTGTGGCTTCACTCTCATTCCTTGCAGCAGAATATGAGTCAAAGTAGGAGTCATGTTTCCACTTGAATGAACAGATTTCCTCTTTTCTAGTAAAGCACACTTCTACAGTAAAGCTCCTCTATTAGGCATGAGTAGAAATTTATAGACTCACACAGTCAGTGAGATTAGAGATAGATTTACTGTTTTGTTTGTTACCTGTAAAAGTTGACATGTTACTCAAACTGCAATATTCAGTTTTTTGCTTCCGTTTTATTCTGTTTGAAAGCAGTCTGAAAACAGACCAAATGTAAGGTCCAGGACTGGATCTGGACCAGATTAAGTGGACTGGGTTAAAGAACTTTTCCATTCTGAAAACACTCATAGCGTGTCTTGGGTTTTTCGTACACCTTTTGCTATTATATATATATGTAGTTTTGTATAAATTGCAATGGGTTTCTTGTAGGTTTAAAAGAATGAAAGTACCATCTGAAACAATGCAAATGCAAAAATTGAAAAATTAATGTGAAAATCATAATCTTAATAATTGATTTGTGAAAAAAATATTTTTTGCCAACAGAATGAGGTAATTTACAAAACTATGTCTAAGTGGAAGGCTTTTCTTGAAAATTGCACACAGAACTCCATCTGAACTCTGCAGAAATAACTCTGTTTTGAATTTGAAACGTTTACGACACTCCAGAGAGTTATTTCTAATCACCACTATGTACTTAAAATTAGTCATTTGTTCAAAGTTCACTTATGATCCGCATCCATTCAGAAAATAGATCGTCCCCTTCAGGTTACTGATACTGGCCTCAGTCGAGCAGTTTAACTTTTTCAGGGTCTCAATTAACTGCTGTAAGAACAGAACGGCCTCACAGGGGAATGTAATGACTTGACCAAAAAGGCAAAGCTACCAGTTCACCAGTAGTTCTTCATTTGAACCCTTAAGTAAAAATGGCTGTGGATGGACATGGACCAAATAAGAAAAGGACATTGAAAAATGAGGTAACAAACTCAATGACGTAAGTTTCCATTAAAAGTTTGGCTTGTTCTGAGAGAATGGGCAAAGAGTTGTGTGTGTGTGTGTGTGTGTGTGTGTGTGTGTGTGTGTGTGTGCGTGTGTGTGTGTGTGTGTGTGGTGATGGTGGTGGGGTGTTATGGGTGTCCCCAGTTAAAACTGTAGGACAAACCTTTTGGTTTTAGCTTGGTTGAAAGCAAAGCTGATTGCAGCTTATCGAGTGACCAGCGGGGGACCAGCCGTAAATCAAACCAGTCTCTGTTAAAGAGCAACATTTTGACTTCCTGATTGAATCACAAAAGGTACCAGAACCAGAACAATTCAACAGTTGTCCACTGGTAGCTTTCACACAAATACATCAATCTACATTCACTGCAATGTAAAATGACCTTACTTTTGGTTCTGAACTTCCAGTTCTGGCTAATGATGTCTGGGCGCCATCTATTCAAAATTATTCTTATGAAAACCAATTTTTAATTCAGAATGATGAATCGCTCCACGAAACAAAGGGAAAAATGGGAAAGGAGGATTAAAGACAGATCATGTAAATGTCTGTGCTCTGACTGTTGGTTTGTGTCTCAGAGAATGGATCTGGTGATAGGACTAAAGCTGCAGACACTTCAAATAAGTTCTGACATCATTAGCTTCTCCATGTAGGGATTTCCATCTTACTGGTATTCTATGTTGGGTTGACAGTTGTGCTGATGGGCTTAAATGCGGCTTTGATTGTGCTCTAAACATGAATTTTGATTTCAGCGGAAAGCAGGAAAAAAAGGATGTACAATCATTTGTACCAGTTTTAATGAAAGCCATCCTTTCCTTTTCTTAATCAGGTGGTTTGTTTTTGCCAAACTTAACAATGTGGTTCTGTTTTAACCCAACAGCTGGTGACAGCAGAATTAAAAGAGTGAGTGGAAACAAGATGATGCATCAAAGCAAAATAACCGTTAACCCTTCAAGGCCCACCGCATCAAAGATTTGACAGAAAATTCAAATTAAATGGAATCATGATGTTCTTTGCACCCTTTGACAAAATCCACAAAACTCATTTGCAATTTAACTTTGAGGTAGTGTTATTTATGATATGCTGGATGATTCGGTAAGCTTCTGCTCACAAAAACAAAATTAGTTTAAGATGCAAAAGTATTAACATGACTGTCTCAAATTTAATACAGACACTTTTATAATAGTGTAACTGTATTATAAAGAATCAATTATCAACACATTTTACTGTCTTTTAATAGAGCAAGTAGACATTTAAAAAAACAGACAAGTTGTTCTAACCATAGAGTTTTGAAAACTAGCAAAACTTTTCCCGCAAAAGTGTTTTTGTCAGGATCCTGGTCGCCTCCCCCACACACCTGGTGTCCATCTCCTCACCTGCTTTCCATTACCTCATCAACCTGGAACCCTCTTATGGACCTCCAGGCCGTTCAGCCGATGTCAGTCCGTCTGCTTCATGCGGTAGAGTGTTCTGACCCATGCTTCGTCTCAAGCTTCAGTTCATGTCTTGTTTTTGGATGAACGTTCATAGACTGACTAATCCTGTTCTTTCATTTTCAAGGAATTCTACGCCTCCACAGTCATCCACTGCAACCAACCCGGACTCCTGTTCACGCCTGTCACCTCCACCTTCCTTCTGGCCAGCGGCTCACCCTCCAACCCAAGCCCAGCAGCCAAACTGTCACAAACCTTCCACCAGGACTCGCACAGAATAAATCACTTCTACAAACCTACTCCTGTCTTTAGCCTGCTATTGGGTCCAGCCCCCCCATAGACCTAACAGTTTTTGAGATTTTATGGAAGCAGCCATTTTGAAATGACCAAGAAGAGCTCTTCTACTGCCCCTAGTGGAATAAGGATGAAGTACAGGGCAGAAAACATGAATCAAGTAAGTTTTTTTTAGAAAGTTTGGATCATGCTGATGAGATAGTTTCTCAGAAATGCATGTATCAGATGTGGTAGGAATTATTATATAGGTATATTAAGTATCAGGTTTGAGAGCGATGGTTCACTTTAATCTGATTTTTGTGACGAACAACACAAAAGAAAATGAAAAAAAATTAGCTAAAAGAACTTAATACTTTTGTGTCATTTCTTTTTCTTTTAAAATCATTTCATTTTTAACTCAAAAGCCCACACATTTGAACATGTGTGCTAAAATGGCTCAATACAAAGTCAGTTAATGCTAGAGCTGTATCGCTCCACAGAAGCTGTCTTGTTTACGTGTTCTGTGCCTCTCACATGCACCCAGGCAGAGTTAAGGAGGCACCATTCATTATTGATCAGGCTATTGCTAATTCTCTTTACTGTGTAATAAACAGTCGTTTACTGACAATCAGTGCATTAGAGTTAGCAGGATGCAGTCAGCCGGGGTCTATCAGTCACCATAACTCTACAAGTGACCAGACTGATTATAGGTTTATTATTAAGGTGTATTGATTAGGAACAGGAGAAGCTAAAAGTGCAGAGGAGTGCTAAAAAAACCCCACATAATGCTTATACAGTCTGAAACAGTTGGTGTTTGACAATAACTGCTCATGTCCTGCACAGTTTCTGCATGTTTTTTCTGGATTTATGTGGTGTTTACAGTCAAATTCCATCAGTGGTTTACAGCTTTTATCCTCACAATAATTATGGCTTTCTATTTGGTGAATAAACTTTTGAAGCGGTAGCATGTTTGAATGCCAGAGCCACCCCGAACGCACCACTTTAGGGACAGACGGAGCAGCTAACAGGCTTTGGAAGCCACAGGGGTAGCCTTCTGTGCGATTCGGCCCACATACACACACAAACGATTTTGTCAAACGAACAAACCAATTATTAGACCCATTGTGCCCACAGCTTGAGAGTCCTCAAGTCTGCAGAACACACTTAGTTGTGGTTGAAGAAGCACTTACACCCACTCAGCAGGCACTGCCTCCCCAAGACGCAGCCATTCTAGTGGGGGGAGATCTTCTTTTACGAACTTCCTGCCATCATCCATCAGCAAGCTAAAAAGAAGTTGGTGGGTAACGGTGGCCACAGTCTCTAACCTCAAGGAGAGCCTAATGCAAGGAGCCTCTTTGGGCCTCTGCAGCAGTGTCGCAAAAGAAAAAAGCAATGGCATCAATTATTAATCCTCCTCTGGGTTGAATATTTAATGGAGGTGACATGTAATTTACACTCGCACTTGAGAAATCATGGGGTGCAGACCAAAATAAACAAGTGGGTTTGTTCCAAAGATCACAGGGGGTGTAACATGAATCCAGCCTGACGGTCTCTGATTTCACTCGTCTGCAGCTTTGTTTGCTGTTTTTTGGATGATCTGAAGTGTGGTTTTAAATCTCTGGATTTTGAAGGATCGTTTATTTGTTCTATTGTTTTGAGGGTCACAAACTGATGTCATGCAAAAAAGTTTTTGATGAAAATTTATATTTTAGGGCTGCATTGTTTGATGCAACATCGTTCAAAGCCACATGTGTCTTTGCTCAGATCTAAAAAAAACAATAACGAAATACCAAACAGCTTAGAGTCTGCTTATGCACTTTGTGACACTCCTAGCCATCACTCTATAGCAACAACTAAACGTTATTTTCTGTTTAAAAAAACACTATGACGCTCATATTTTTAAAGGAAACTTTAAAAAAGCCTCTTTCTGCATCACTTCATTTGTGTTCATCTTGGGCTGTTTGCCAGAGAAAGGAGCAGAAGTGCAGAGGTGGTGAACTTGGAATTAACACCTCTCAGAGTTACGGTTGATGTTAATGTGGAGTGAATTTAAGACTCCAGTCTGCTCCAGTCAGAGCGGCAGAGCGACCTCTGACACTTGTAACACCTCCTAATTTGCTTTGAGGAGAACTTAATGAGGCCTACTGGAGAGAGAGTTGTTAAAACGCAGGAGGCTGGAGGTTGCAGAGACTGGGAGGATTCATGATCAGTTTGTGTACGATCACGATCAGCCTTTTAGATCCGCGTTTGTGTCCAAATATTTGGAAGAAATGCTTAAAAATGAGCCAGAAAAGCATGTAGGGAATAAGGGAGACCTTGTAAATTGTTTCAAAAGTGTTGGATTAGGAATTACAATTTATCCCTTAAATGTAATGAATTAATTAATTACGTTTTTGACACAATTCTAAAAATAAGATTGTAAAAAAAAGGAGTGATGTGCTGTGTTTACCTGCACAAAAAACAAAACACAAACGAATCTGGACAGAACTGCAACCTGAGAATATAATTTGTGACATACAGAGTGTAAATCTTACATTTTGGAGCATGAAAAAATGTGAAAAACGTTTAGTGAGCAAGTTCTGGATACTTTTTTGGATAAAATAAAACAAAAAGATCCAACAACTCTGACTAACAATATTCTTCAATTGCTTTTTATAACTGCGAAAGTGTACTGGATGGACAGAAAGATAATGGTACAAGAATTTGAAATAAGATACCAGAACACGAAGAATTAAGTTTCTTTCTTTTTGTGATACTTCAGTTTTTAAATGTCAAAATAACCTGTTCAGTCACAAGAAATTTCCTTTTTTTTGGTTTAAACTCATATTTTCTCTATGCTGATGACATAATCCTGACATCTTAACATGAGCTGCATGTTATTAAAATAACAGCAAAAGCAAAATTCAGTTTTCATTTTCGAAAACTCTTGTGCTCAATAGAAAGACAACGAAGGGCCAATGTCAGAGTCTTAAGTTTTTGACATGTTTTCTTGGAGGAAATTGAACAATGAAAGATTCATCTGGTTCATTCTTTATCTAAAACTGACCTCCAGAATCCAACTCATCTCTGGATCTCAGTCTGACAGACTGACAAATAAGACTAAAGAGGGCTGTTAAGAATGCAGCACCAAGAAGGATCTGAGGCTTCAAGCATAAGCCACAGCAGCAAATAAACTGTCGCTGGAGTTAAAAAGTTGGACAAACATTTCCTAACAGAATCAGAATTGGGAAACACCATAAAAATATTTAAAAACCAACATCACTGGTTACTTGTATGTTGTCATGTAGCTTATCTGATTATGGCTCAGTGTTATTAGAATTGTTAAAGTGAGTTGAAACAACAGTTGTGGTCACATAAAAAGTCCTGGAGAAGAACAAAGTCGTCGAAGAAAACTGAATATATTTAACATTCCTGAACAGTAATGTAAAATTAAAGACATTTTAAATAATATATTGATCACTTGAATTACTGATTAAATCTTTTCAATTATACGTTGCAATTTAAAGGAAGAACAAGGTGAATTTTGAAGCTTAAAGTTGTTGTTTGCATGAAGGGAACCGTCTGTTACTAAGTCTTCTAAATGAAAGGTGCAAAAAAATAAAAGCTGAAATGATGCTTTAACTTTGTCTACAGGAGGCTCACATGTTCAACCATCCGTTAGCTCTCCCATGATCACACGACTTTTCCTGAAGTTCACCTCTCGTGCACCCAAAGCGGTGAAACCACACCATATGCTTCCAGGGCAGCGTGCTTGCCACTGATAAACATTCCTCAGACTGCGGTGGAAACAGTTTTTTTTTTTTTTTTTTACCCCTGTGTGTGTGTGTTTTTGTCAGCCAGGAGCCATTGACTCTAACTGAAGAGGAATGCATGTAAGAGCCCTTTTTAGCTGCTAAACCACTGGAGGGCACTGCTCGGTACGACTTCACACAGAGCGCTCTTTGTTGGCCAAAGACGCACAGGAGAGTCAATGGAGAAAATGTCAAGTTGTATTAAATATTTGCCAAATCTTGTAGGTGTAATATTATCTTAAGGCTTGAGTTTCGTTAATACCTTTACAAGGTGCTGCTAATTACGGGATTTAGACGAACAGATGTTCATTTGTTAAAGCTTAAATAAAATGTTACATACATGTAGGCAGATGTAGAATAAAAAAGGTCAAATCAAAGTGAGCCTATAGTCAGTTTAAAACTTCAAAGATGAAACAAAACTACACAGATCCCACAGCATAAAGAACCCCTTCCTACCATTTTTTTCCTTCATTTTCTTTGCCTTTTCAGGGTTTCTCTGCACTGGTTTGAGTCACTTCAGATGGAACATTTTGCCTCAACACCTTTGCCCCTCAAAGCTTCCAGCCACAATGTCACAAACACTTTCATGAATGATGAAGGTGGAAATGCAGCCCAGTGTTCACTGACGGTTGGCAGTGATAACATGTCATAAATGAAGTAGTTGTGGCTTCGCCTGCCCTTTTTTTTTTTGGAGCTGAAGTTTTTAACCGTGACTGTAAAAAAGCAGGATCTGGGAGTAAAACTGACAGAAAGGTTGAATTGTGTGAAGCATTACATTAAAAGTAGAACAATGTCTTAAAAAAAACCTATGGCAAATGTAGAAACCCCATCTTGCTTTGGATGAGTTCTTCATCAGAGGATGTGATGGAGATGCGAGGATCCAAACCACCGTCAGCTCCACGCCTGGAAGTATGTGACTCTGGAGCAGACAGCAGCAGAAGCTTCAGCCTTCTTAAAGGCGGGCAGATGTTCAAGTCTTTCTTTTGACACTCCACCCCTCAAGCCACTTTTATGGGTCTGTTTACTACCAAGAGCTTCCAGAGATCTTTATCCAGCGTGCCTTTGATTTGCCAGAGCTCTCATCCCACATCCCATATGCAGCAGCAGAGACACGAGCCTTTCAAGATGCACAAATAGGAATCTGGCAGCCATTTCACAGTCAGAACTTTTTTTTTTTAAATGTTGTCTCCCCAAACCCCTAATTTTATTCCTTTACACTCCCCCCTTCTCTTTCTCCACATCTTCAGATATAATTACCAAACCTCATTGCAGATGTTCTTCCTTTTCTCTTCTTCCCAACTTCCAGGTTTAAGGATTCGAGTGGAGATGTTCTATTTTACATGATTCTGAACTGTAGGAAATGAAAATATGAGACAGCAGCACAGTGTTGATTGTTTTTATCTTTCATGCCAACTGCTGCAGTACAAAGGCTGCAGCAAAAACAGCAGCTTTAATTACTTGAGGGCTTCTATTGAACAAAGTAGGTGGTCAGGATGTTAAAGTAAACTGTAACCGACAACTGTTGAACTCCCTAAACACGGAGATAACATATCAAAGTGGGAAAATGTCCCATAAGAAACAAATAAAAAAGGAAATGTATGTATTGAAGCATTCTGCCTGCGAGTGCAGTCGAAAGATGCCGACTGAAAATAAGGCAATTACTCTGTGTTGATATACAAACACATCAGTCGTAACATAAAAAGATCAAGTCTCGAGTTAACAAACCAAATGAATGTAAGTGCAAGGACAGACAGATACAGATTTGAACCAAACTTTTGAATGGTAAATGCATTTTACAGTCATTTCTGTGCAGCAGTTTAATACCTGCGCTGAAAAATAAAAGCAAACAAGAAAAACGAGATTAATATTTGGACTAAAGTTTTAAAGTCCCACTTCCATCATCCTTTGATCGATTGTAAAATAGTTCCCAGTGGTCTTTTAATCATGATTATGCTGTTTTTAGCCAAAATAATAACTTTTAAAAAACCTGCGTCGTTTTCTGGAACAAAGTTTCTGCAAAAAAAGGGGTTTAAATAATGGCCTCTGTGTTGTGGGCGGGACCACAATCTTTTCGTCTGGTCCTGACTCACAACTATTTAAATAAAGAAATACACAGAAAGGCAATTATAATTCAATTTTTTATATATGTCTTCCATTATTTAACAAAATGACACAAGAACATGTTAAAAACAACAAAAACACAATTTTCACTGGAGTAGGTGGTTAAAGGAATGATTTAAAGCGAAAATTCCTAATGAGCTTTTTAAATGGTGCACATATTTCTATTATTAGGAATATTTGATCAACATCAAGCAGAAGAAGAGAGATATAAATTTGCAGTGCGAGGACAAATGGTGGCACACTCAGTGATTTGATTAGTAAATAAACTGTAAGGTAAACAACATATCGAATAAAAAAAAAAACATTAAGTACAGAAAATTAGCGTGTGGTTTCGAAAAGATTGCTGCAGCTGGCAATAGCCTGGGAAGTAATGGCAGTGAAACTAGTGCTAAATTGTGCGGCAAAAATTGTCTCATATCAAAGATCATTTGATTACTTAAATCCAATCTGAAACTGCATTATTTCTTTAGAAACATGATAATCTAAATTTATCAGAGCATTTGAGGCAGAGGCAGCAGTAAAATCAAGCCTGTTACACAAAAACAGAAGGGTTTGAAAGCAGCTCTTTGTATTGCTATTATAAAATAAAAAGGGATGTGATTTAATTATTTGTAATTTGGACTTGAACAGCTCAAATAAACACAATTAACCTCAACTGAAAAAGGGAAATATGGCTCAGGTCATTGCAAACCAATACTAATTATGAAGTTTGACTCCAATGTGTCTCTTTTCTCTCTGTATTTCTGCCACTCTTTTGTCCATCCATCCGTCCATCCATCCATCCATGCAATCTTCTGCTGAAGCCTGTCCCGGATACTGTTGACTAATGGTGTGGTGCCCCTGGACATGTGACCAGTCTGTCCCAGGACAACATTTTTTGGTGTTTTAAGATAAATCCAAAACGCAGATTCAGTTTGTCTGGAAATCACTGGTAAAAATGAAAAGAAGAGTTGTGTTTAAACATTATTTACTTCAACCTCAATGGAGAAACATTGCTGGTTTGAGAGACAACCAGCTTCAAAGTTTTCCCGGTCGTCCTGCACACATGACCCAGACATGGTTGAGTTTTGAAAAGGGATGGAACAACACAGGTTTAGTATGGTGGTAATTAAGCTTTTTCTTTACTTTCACATGAAACTTTTGATTTACCATTTGTTGAAGTGCCAGAGGCAGCAGCTGTACTCTGGCTGTCAGACAGGCAAACCACAGGTGGACTTACTCAGCAAAAAGGTGAAAGACTACCTAAAAGCTGGCTGTTTTTAACTTAAAAAGAAGACAACTTTGGCCCCAACCTGTGCGTAAAAAGTAAGAAAGATACTTAAAGCGAGAAAACGTCAGTAGAGTAATTCATGAAGTGCCACAGTCCAGCTGAAAGGTGTGATTTGGCTCAGAGAGAGTGAGGGCTACCTCTGAGTAGACAGAGGCAGGAAGCTCTCGCTGGCAGAAAGGGTCAGCAAGTCTATACAACGGTTTCTGAGAGAGACAGAAGTTTAACTGAAACCCAGAGCCCCTCGCTTGTACTCCTCCTGTGGTTTCCTTCCTCAGCTCCACAGCCCCCAAAAACCCCCACACAGACTGCCCGCTCAACCGTCCCCTACACCCCCCTTTGACTTTCAACTATTTTTCCATCTTTTGCCACCCTGACGTGTCTCTAAATGTGCTTTCTCCAGCTGCTGTGCAGTTAGGACTTTAATCCATGTTTATTTGTTGGATCAAAGCCACAAATGCAATTATACCACCAACTATTATCCCTTTGTTTTTACGAACACTTCCTTTTCTTTTAAAGAAACTGATAAAAGAGACTGTGCTGCTTCACCTAAAAGTTAGAATCAAACTGAGACCAAAATTGAGTTTACATTTCACTGAAAAATAAATGTCACAAAAAAGTGAACAAAGGTTAACATTTTAGTCAAATGAAGACTCACTCCAATGAAAATGGCCTTTTTGGTGTTTTAGCATGTTAATGTGGCTTTTTTCTGATGATGGAAGACATCCATAAAGAAATTCAAGCTTAAATTAGCATTTCTGAGGATGTTTTTATCCAAATTGTCGTGAATCAGGAGAAGACAAAAAAATGCTGTTAGAGAAAGATTGTTGCTGTAAATTTGAAAATACAATCCGCAGGCCACAATCTCCCTGCTCTGCTCCATTCTAATGCATCAAGTTGTTGACAAATAGATTTATGTACGTCTTTGTTTTCCTCGTCTGAGCTGGCATCTGATCTGGCTCAAACTGTACCACTGGAAAGTTCCAGTTTTGCTCAACATTTTTGTTGCAGTGGTGTGTGTGAGGGGCAGTATGCTGGCGGGAAAGAATAAAAACAGATGGATGATGGGAAGTGGAAGGAGGCTTACTGTCAAGCCCACAAGTCAGTGGCAAATTTCAGATAAACTACTGCTGCTCTGCACGAACTATGTCCCAGAAAATGCCAAGTTTCTGATTTTGGATAAAATGGTAAAATCATAATTAAAAAACCACAGGGAACGCATTTGCTAGATCAAAAGATGATTGGAGTGGGACTTTCAAAAAAACACAGTTTAAGATACGTTTATGCAATTTGATAGATGAAGCAATATTGATCAGTTGGACAAAGACAGATGACCCCCAGTCGACCTCAGACGGATACTTTTGTAGCTCACTAAAAGCACCAAATGAAGTGATGTTGGAGTTTCAATTACTGTATTTTATGGACTATAAGGCACACAATAATGAAGGGTCTATTTTCACACTATTGCTATATTTATGGCCCATCGAACTACAAGGCACATTAAGCGAAACAAAAAAGCTAGAGATAAGTCCATCGTTCAGTCATACTTTAGTACCTGTGTTCACAGTAATTCTGGAACTTGTTTGTAGCATGCTACACTTTAGCCAATTTACACATCAAGCTACAATTCAGCCCTTTGTTTGCACTTTCTCCCGTTAGCGTAGCAATATCACGGACAGAAACATCAGAGCTATCCAGACAAAGTTTCGATCCAGATGCCAGCAGGGAAGGGAGACTTTTGGAATCCCATTGAAAGTTTCATCTGCTCCTAATCAATCACAAATTGAATAAAGAAATACTCAGAAACTCAGTTTTAATCTTATATGATACATGTTAAACACACCAAAAACACACATTGGGTCTTTAAGGCTTTTAAACAAATGAAAGTACTTAGCAACAGCTCTATTTAATGGTAACTACTGCCAGACACACACATGACACAGGCTGAGGATGACAGTGACTAAGTTGCTAAGCTGTCACTGAATGTCTACTATGTTTCATCAGGACAAATAACAATGGCTATTAAAGTATTTACACATTTTCATAGATATCCATATGGATATAAATGCTATATCCAGTTGCACACCTCCATTCTAAATCCTCACCTACTGCTGCAAACAAAGCATTACCTATAATTTGAGCAGGTTGGGATAGGCTCCAGTGGCGCTCTAAAGGCCCTGCCTTCTCTCTGTACATTAGTCAGGATATTAAAGGAAATGCAGGCCGCCACAGACTCCACTGCTGTGGTTTGCCATCAGCCAGAGCAAATCTGTATGTTCCTGGGGCACTCTCTCTGCCCACTTTTGACAGAAGGATGTGTGTGTTGTGGGCAGAGCGGGGGAGTCGGAAGGACAACTGCATGACCACTTGTTTCCGTTCTGTGTGACCTGTCAGCAGCCAGTTGCTATAGTAAAACTCATTAGACAGTCACAGAGACAAAGTGGCGGGCAGATGTGAAAGACCCCCACGCTCTTTCACGAGCAGACTTTCCACGTGGGCCCCTGTGTGTTCACGGATCATTAGCATAGCTGCAGCTTGTGCTAATCAGTTGTGGCAGTGTTTTGCTGGGGTCTGCCTGGGTGGGACAGGTAACATTCAATTACAGCCCTGCCTGGTTGGCTTAGGGGAGACAAAAAGACAGCAAGAGTTGCGTTACAAAGCAAACATATGACACGCTCCAGGGAGGGTGGAAACGGCCTGTGGCGTCTGAACAGTTTTCTGCTGCTTTACTTTGAAAAACACCCAACATCTGTGTATGCGTGAAGGTGTCTGCGAATGTTCATGGATATTCACTCATGACTCAACATTTTGAATGTGTGTAACAGTCAAGCATGGGCTCACTGTGTGTGTGTGTGTGTGCGTGTCTTTGGGGGATTGTCTCTTAATATAGCTAAGCTGTGAAAAACCCCAAAGTCTTTGGCGACGTCTCACAAACACTTTTTCTCCTTCCTTCCTCTCACCAGAACGATTTATCAGAGCAGAACAGGGGCAGCTTGCGTGTCGTAAGCCTCTCTGGAGCCACAAACAAATCAAGCGGGGCTCTCCATCAAATGAACTTCCTACTTCACTGGCGGTTGCATGAAGGTTCACTCATTTGCTGTGCAAGAGCGTGCTTCTGCGGGATTGTCTTCTGGTTGAATGCATTTATACTCACAAGAAAACGTTGTGTGGCTAATTGTCACACTTTTGTGTGTTTTTAGAGGTTTTACTCTATGGCTGATTACGTTTTTATAGTCCCAGAACCCTACAAACACAATTTTCACAAAGCAGGCTTATATGTGGCTAACATGCAACACAAATGTTGATGCTTTTGAAAGATTTCTTCATAAGCAGACTGTAAAAAAAAAATCTGAAGAATTATGCTTGAGTGATGATGTCTGTAGAATGTGACATTTCCAAAACACAACATATTGTATTTTACGCACTACAAGGCAGACTTAAAGGCGCACCACTCCAACGATAGTGCGCTTTATGCTGCATTCACAAATCAAAGGTGATTCGGGCGTCAAATTTGCGTCTGACGTCTCTCTTCTGACGCACATCAAATTCGCTAAAATGTGCTTGACGCCCCAGACACCCGTAGGAGGAGCTACCACCAAATGTTTTTGCTACTTGGAAGGGTGTGTGTGTATGTCTCACGGAAGTTACAGAGGATGTTTAGAGACCAGATTTATTCAATTTAAAAAGCTCTACAAAAGCATTGGTAATCATGTTTCCATGTCTGGGTTTATGAGATCATTCAGAGTATCTGTCGGTGAGCTTCACTTCTACGGCCAGTTTATTAGTTCAACAAGACAAGAATCAAAGTAGAGGATCATTTTATTATTGTCTTAGTGCATTCCCATCCTCTCTGTCTGGCAGCCACCCAGCTGCCCTAGGGTCACCAAAACGAGTAAGCGGCGCCGCTCACCCAGAGTAGTGAGCTTGATCGCTTCAGCACACCTTGGCGACCTGGCCAGGGTATATCCCGCCTTCACCCAACAGTAGCGGGACAGTCTCAAGCAGCCCAGTGACTCCAGTGGGTTAAGAAAATGATTGCAAGTTCAGGACGAGAACCCTTGCATCGATCAGCCATAGTGAATTTGTTTTCTGCCTGCTGATGGAGTCACTGAAAGTATTACTGGCCCAAAGTTCTAGAGAGTTCCTGATTGATTGGCATGACACATCAACCTCTCTATAGTTAACATTTTTTTAACTCTAGAAGCGTCGCCGTTGACACCAAATCGCACATCTGAATAGAGTCTGGTGTGAATGCTGCATACAGGTCTGTTTTTTATACAGCTTCCAAACAAGTTTGAGTGTTATTGCAAATATGCTAACACAGTTAACGTGTGTAGTGGTGTCGGACTGTTTTTTTAGAGTTAGCATAGTCACAGTTATCTTTGTTTTAGTGGTATCTGTCTCCTTTTTTTAAGTGTTGCAAACAAGGTTAGGAGTTACAGGAATTGTATTTACACTAAAGTGGCTTATGCTTCTAACGCAGCTGACTTGTAGTATGTTACAAGCATGCTCTAGAGTTATTGCAAACATAGTTAATAAAGTCTGACTGGCTGGCTTTTCTCTGATTCTTTTGTCTCGCTTCTGGCGCCTTATACTTCGGCATGTCTCTTATGTGACATAAATTCAGAAATAAACCATTCATTCACAGTGTGCCTTATAATCTGGTGAGTCCCATAATACATTTATTTCTTTACGTAAATGCAAGTTCTTTAATTTTAGTTTTGATGTTCGCCAAAAACACAAAACAAGGAAAAATACACCCCGGGAAGCTGTATGGGGCAATTTGCAAAGTTTAATCAGGCATATTTCAGAAAGCTTCCAAAAGGAGAGATCACAAATTATAACTGTTTACATTTTGTTTTTAAAAACTTAGGGGTGTGATTTTTAAGTCAGATGTCTTTCTTAAAGCATCTCGTGACAATAAATGCCCATCTGACAAACAGTTAAGAGTTTCCTTCATTTAAAAAATTTAGTGTTTCTCTTTATAAACACAGAACTGTGGACCCCAGCAGTTCCAGTGTAAGGTCACTTTTAGAAATACATTCATTATCAAGAATATTTATTAAAAAAAACAAAAAAGGTGCTCTTTTGTTTGTAGTTTAAGAACTATTATGTATTGAAAGTATTGAATATTACTTTACTTGCTATTGTTTTTAAAGATGTCTTGTGGAAGCTATGAGTTAATTCTTTCTATTTGTATTGTTATGTTTGTTGCTGTAGCATTTTTCTCCTCTGAAAGCTTTTGCTTCCTTTTTAAAACCATGTTTTGATGAAGTTGTTTTTTATGTTCTACTGCTTTTCTTTTTTTTTGTTCTGTATGTGCATTAACAAGAAGCTTGTTTTCTGACAAATTTTCTATTTTGTGCAAGTTCAGTTATTTTCTGTTTTGATAAATGTATCTTTTTCTTGGTACAAGTGAGCTGTAAGATTGAAAACTGTTCCCATAATCCACCATCTTTCTAACACAGATGTACTGACAAAAAACACATAATCGACCAAATTTGGTTTTCATTTAAAAAAAGACTTCTATTCCACATGCTTAACTTAAAATAACTTAAATGAAGAGTGTTTACATCTTAATATATTGCTGATTGTAAATATTGTTAAATAAATGGAAAAGTACTAGACATTACAAGTTCAGACTTTCATATGTAAGTTCATATTAAAATGACTGATGCAAAGTTTTGAAGAGAAAATCTAAAGTCAAATAATAATTCAACAAAAGACCCAGTTGTTAAAATTTCCATTTTATTTTTATTTATTTATATTATTTTAGTCCAGTGTCCTTATAAAGTCGTCATGATATCCATGAATGAGTGTTGATAAATACTTGTGCAACAACATTGGCATAGTGTTCCTGTATTTACAGGAAACAATGGGTGTAAGTTAAAAGTTTATGCCATGAATCATGGCTCCAGCATTTGAAGTTATCCATCTGTAAACAGACGCTCACAAACACAGACTCCACCATGGCGACACAACAATAATAAAGAGAGCGTACACAAGAGCAGTGGCCCTGAAGAAGTCCTGGGATGAAAGCATTCCATGCTTTCATCCCAGGACTTCTTTGGGGTTTTAGGTTAAATGTATCTTTTTGTTTAGGAAAAAAGGAATTGGATAAAGTTAAGTATTGATTTGTCTGTCTAAATTAGGAAAAAAGCATGGCTATTAACTGAATTGATCATCCCTTGCTGAGATACAGTAAGGCTGAGGGGTTTACCACAGAAGCCTGAAGTGTATTCCTTTTAGACCAGAAGATAACTAATCAATATCGTCCATTCCCCTTGCCCTCACTCAGCCCTCAGCACTATAATCCCTAAAGCTAATAGAAGAGGTCTTTGTTGAGCCTGACCTCGCTTTTTGTCCACCAACCCAGTCTTTGCCAACCATGACCACAAGGGCCTCAAGTCAGGACCATCAATCAGGAGGTCCGTGGCCCCAACAAAAGCCCAGGTCAAAGCAGAGTATCCGAGCAGAAGGAGCGAGGGGTTGAGCCTTCTGCTCTGCGGTCGAGCTACAGCTGGAAGTGTCACCCTGACAACTTGACCTTCACCTCTGGCCCTGACTGTGACTTTGGATGCAGAGAGGGGGCCGTGCCCTGCATGACTTCTGTGAGGGGATAGGCAATAACATTGATTAGTGCTTCCGGACTGTATGCTAGCAAGCTTATAAACGTGTACACGATTAGATGAAAAGGTTTTGATTTATTCGTGCTGGGCCATCAGGGCTGACATGGATCTTTCTGGTGTGTTCAACTTATTTAGAAAAGTTCAATCATTGTTTTTAATTCTTTCATATCAGAGCTTTCACAGGTAACAGGTAATATATACGCTCTTGGAACTACAAAACTCTTAATCATTTAAGTAATTAACTTAATTCCAACAGATTCTGAAGGTGAGAGAAGCAGTTTCGTATCAGTGTACAACTTTCATAAGCAGCTGAAGAGTTCTACCAATCCAAATAATGTCAACACAGAAGTTAAAGCTCTAGTATTACACAGTATTTCACGTTCACATTGAAATAAAAAACTTGTAGTCTATAACCTGCAACAGTTAATCAATAATTGTTGCATCATTATGCTGTATATCCAGTGTGTTGTGCTGCTGACAGTTTTGTAAATTGTGGTGGAGTTTTTATCCGGTCGTATTTCAGCTAGCTTGTGTTGTCAATTTCTTTAAAATTCGCACAGGCCTGCAGGATCCAAAGAAAGATTAATTTTAGTTTGAAAGAATGCTGCGGAGGCGATCTTCTTGGAGTGACTTTCATTTTTATTATTGTAATATCCCTGCAAGCTAAGCAATGAGGTGCATTATTGGATGAAAACATTTTTGTTGCTTCGTTCAAACATTTAATCAAGGTTTTAGTTAGGAGTTCTTTTCACTCTTCTCATTACAGTTTTCAGTGTTGCATTAGATACATTTGATCACGGAAGAGGACCTGTGCCCTTCAGGTTGCCTGCTGTAGATTATGGGCTGAATGAAAGTTAAGCCTACGTTTGCCACGCTGTGTCGGCGCGACCGTTGATCATGTTCAAACGCGACTTTGTTCAGAAACTTTAGTCATACTTTTATGCTTATGACATTGTTATGTGTAATGACGTAGACAGGATGAGGAATGATATTACTAAAGGGCCAGGTGTAAAATGCACAGCCCGTCACCAGGATTTAAGGTGAAAAGTGGAATCTCGTACTTCTCTGCTGATCATTTGTCAGGGATTCATGGTCATAAAAAAAGACTTAAATAAAACAGAATCTCTTATGGAAGACAAACGTCGCTTAGATGCTATTGTCACAATGCTACGTTTACAAATTCCCTTTTTTCCCCACTGTTTCATGTCCGCCACCTACAGTTGAAAGAACTTTAGCGTAAAATGTTGAAGCGGTGCAAATTTTGCAACTCTTACTCCAGGATTTATCTTTCACAGCTTTATTCCAATACATGAAAGAATTGGTGTCATAGAATTCCATCCAGCCCCAAACCGCAATCATTAATTTCTCTTCAATGATTGATGCTAAAACGATTGGCACTTCAGTTAATTAAAAAGGATGTCTTCCATCTGTCTCTACCAAATCTGAGTCACTGATTGGTCAAAGTTCAACCGTCAAAGTTAAATGGCTGCGCGTTTTGTTAGTAGAGCCCATAAATGATCGTAGAAACTTGTGCAGCTATGCATGAATGCAAGAGTTTTGAACACCGTTTTGACGCCCAAAATGCAGGTTTTCTCTCATTTACATAGACCTTTCATTGGAAGCGGTAGCTCGATGGGCAGTGCAAGTATAACTTTAGAGGCTTTCCATTGATGGTCTTTTTTTCTATCGCTTCTACAGTAGGTTATTAGTGTGACCAAAATCAGAGAGGAGCTTGCAATCGAGTCAGCCCAGCAACAGATAAGCTGACGTTTAGAATTTATCAGTGTCAAATTTTATAAAGGACACGACCAAAAATACAATGACGTGTTTGTCTAAATGATGTAGGTTTTAGTCTGAAATGAAGTGTGAGCCTATCTCCACAAGTCCTGGTCTCCTAGGGCCACTGGCAAACATTAGAGAAGCCTGGAACTCAGTTTCCACATCAATATTTAAGGACACTCTGGGACTCTTCCGTTTGACAGGTCCATGCTTCTGATTCGCCATGCCTCCTCACAGCCTTAAACTCTCACCTTTTTGTGCTTTTTTTCCCTCTCCTCCCCCTTAGTTTTTCTTCATCCATTGTTCTTTCTTCTGCACTTCTTTCTGTATGAGACTTCTGGTTTTTTTCACACACTCGCCTCATGTTTGGCTGCTGTTTATTCATTTCTGTGGTTTCTCAGAGTTCAGGAGCTCTTGAGGCAGATGAAGGCATGAGCCCCCCTATGACATCCCTGTATTCTGTTCAGCCAACAGGCTGCCAGCATGATGAGGAGATCGATATGCGGCTGATAATGCAGCAGCTGGTTCTTCTTTGGCCTTAATCATTCCCAGAGTGGCGACCGTGGTTTGATTTGGCTTTTTACAGCTCAGAC
Source organism: Oryzias celebensis (assembly GCA_014656515.1). NCBI lineage: Eukaryota > Metazoa > Chordata > Actinopteri > Beloniformes > Adrianichthyidae > Oryzias > Oryzias celebensis. The sequence continues at coordinate 36,516,694 of BNCR01000005.1, forward strand.
TTCTTTTTCACATCAGCAGTCCCTCCTCAAACCCTCCGCCCATTACACTTTTGATGAAATTTACACCATATGCCTTTTGAAAGGAGATGACCCAACTGGTGGGCATGTTTCTCTTTAACTTGTTTCCCGGGCCACTGGTTTGATCAGATCCCAACTCTGATGGGGGTGAGCGCTCCAATCCTCAGCCAGTATTAGGTTCCCAAAATTGCATGACTAAAGATAATGAAGGACTATGATTTTTTTTTTGGCACAGCAATCACATCCAGAAAGAGGAGGAGCCAGGGACTTGACTGAGGGTGTGCTCACTAGACCATTACTGCCAAATCAGCCTTCAGGGACACAAAGAGTCAGCTTTTAGCATCAAAGAATGAACTAAATCCATCTAATCACCTCAAGATTGATTTCCGCCCTTCTCTGCTTTCTGTTGCTCTCTAATTACTGCAAAACCAGCAGGATTAAAAACGTTTTATTTCACCTTGAATTACCAATCTTTACCCTGTAAATTGAAATCCGTATTGAAATACTTCTGGTAAGAGTTTGGCCAAGACGAAAGAAAGAGGGCGAATGGGATACTGATTGCTGTCGTGCTATTGTTGTATCTTTTTCTCAACGAAAACCTTTCCTCCTTTATGCAGAGATCCAATCAATGTCCTTATCGACTGTCTCATCAGGCTGGCGGGGGAAATTAGCCTCTGGCAATTCAAAAAGTGAACCACAGTTCGGGTAATCAGGAAGAAATCAACATCCAAGAAACAAAAGCATCGTCTGGAAAAACGGCAAGCTGAAGATTTGACCATAACCAGTAACTTTAATTAATGAAGACAATGAAAACTTTAGAAACCACATCCTGTAACTGCACACACATCCTAACCATGATTACATTTCATTTACAATTCATGCAAAAGGATAAAAGGAAGCTTTGATTGATGGAAAGAAAAAGTACATTTTGGACTCTAAAAGCATTTTAAAATTCCAAAAGACTTACCTGCAGGAGATGTGTGTTCACATAAAAGTGAGCTGTGGGAACATTTCCTATTTGTACTCACAGTACTGGTATTCAAATAGTAGCGATAGAATTGAAAAGCATTTTTATTCACCTTTGTGTTTGGCTAATAAACTTTCATCAACTGAAATTTGAGATAGCAACAAAAATTGTGAGAAATTCTGGAGTTATCCAGCTGCACAGTTTTGATCCAGATGCAGCTCAGACGTGGAAAACAAAGACATACATGGATTTAGTCGTGTACAAGTGGATAGATCACGATGAAGCGGAGCAGGGAGCTTGTGGCCTGCTGATTGTGGCTTCTACATCACAACTACAAGCTTTATCCGCATTTTCTTCATACGTGTCCTCCATCATGAGAAAAATGCCACAAAAACATGTTGAAACCATCAAAAACGTAATTTTCCCAAGAGTGGGTCTTTAAAGAAAATGTTCACTTTATCTCATATTCTTTTTGGACTTGGTCAAAGGTCTCCTCAAGATGTTTTTATTATGTGCCAATGCTCGCCAAGATACAGCCATGCATCTTCCTCAGATTACTGTACCATATGAGTACAGGCATTGGAACAAAAGCACTTTGTGCAGTCCTGATGAATCTTTTTGTAAAAGACTGATGACAAACTGGTAAAACCATTAGCAACAGCAGCAATCTAATGGTTAACTCTTTTCTTTATTTCTTCTTAAAAATGAAAAAGCATTTTTAGAGGTCACAGCAATAGTTTTCCTGTGATCCTCCAACATCCTCAAACAGCTTTAGATGTTTCTAAAACAGCTAACAGACAGCAAATCTGGTGAGGTTTCCTCAGCTGACAGGCAGAAGTGCATTTTAAAAAGCCAGCATCAAAACAGTAAGCAAAAAGAAAACAGCTGATTAAGATGATGAATTTAATGCTGTGCTTTTATCTGAAGCATAGAAGTCGGTCGAAAGACAGTGATGTGCGCTGCTCGTGACTCATGTCTTCATTTGAGAAACGTGCCGAGCGGATTTATCAGGAAGCGTAGTTAAACATCAGCTAATGTGCTAGTTATCCGCTCTGACAACAGGGCTGGGAATCATTATTGTAAAGTGTAGAGACAAACTACAACAGTGTTTGTGTGTAAATGCGTGTGTGCAGAAAGCATCTTCTGCATACTGTATGCTGCATGCCTATTTGCAGGCCATCGCTATTGATTTATTAATGCCAGAGAATGCAGCTGAGCTAATTGAATTGAGATCCAGGAAGTCAGTTAATGTAGCTGACAGCGATACAGGAATTTAATCTCCCTAGTGCACAGAATTATGACTCTTCCCTATCTGCTCTGTCAGAGGGATAAATAGTAAATCAATCATTTCTAGAATGGGCCTCACTCAGAGTTTGCGCTGAATGGATTGTTAAACCTCTTTGGGTCTTGAACTATCCAACAACTAGAACCGTTCAGTTGGTTTACCATCTCATCGCCTCAAAAACAAATCAAAGTTGTGATGAATGCAGAATTGAAGCTGCATGCACACAGCGGCACTAACTGTTTTCCACGTCAGGGCATTTGTTCTTATGCTACACACTTCAAAATCCACTTCCTGAAGGCCGGGTTTGTCCAGCTGGTCCTGCGCCATCCCTCCCCATCAGCGTGCCCATGAAAGAGTCAGCTGATGTCAGCGTTTCTGCAGACCACCGCCACTAAAACCGCTACAACTTCTTTAAATATCAGAGCAGTCCTACTTGGGAGGATCCAACACAAAGTCATTAATACAGACCTGCTTAACGTATATGTGTTTGTACAGCTGCTGTTTAGCTGAAGGTAAAAGGAAGGTTGTATAGACAGGTTTACAAAAGCTCTGAGAGACTGACTGTCCAGAGGAAAAGAGCCAGGCCACGGCCCTGGGCCAAACCACAACAGTGTACTCAGAGGCACCACCACCCAAGTTGGCCAAGGTGTGTGGGCCTGCAGGCTGGCTTGGGCGGACAGTTGGCATGTAAAAATCCATGCTCTGTATATGTGTGTGCATGAAGCAGAGTGGACAAATGGAGCGAATCTGATCATATGGTGCATGCAACAAAGGATTTCATGACCCGGAGAGGACACATATAGCTCACAGAAAAAACACGGACATATTCAAAGGTTATTATATAGACAGTGTGTAGGCAATGTTGTAGAAGGAAAACTTATTTTTTGCCGTTTTGGTTTCTCTTTTAGTGGTTAATGGACGCATGAGTAATATGCCTGTTTTAGTCTCTTTAATCATGAACTTTTATTATATGTTCTGCCAAGGCCTTCCACCAGTTGCTGGTCCAGCTTGCCAAGAGAAATGAATAAAAATGTAGAGAAACCAAATATTGTGGAGCTGTGGCTCCAAAGTCAAAACCCATCTTTTCCTTCCCTTTGAAGGGCGGAACTATAAAAGAAACGCCAAACTGCTACCAGGTATTGTGTTCACAGAGTGTGTTTGGATGGCGAGCTCTATCGCTCTGTTTATTGAAGGGAGTGGCAAACGTCATCTGGGGCCTTGTGCTACTAAAGTGCTTAAAAGATATGCAAAAACTAGGCAAATGCACATCTCAGCATTTCCATTCTTCAGACAACCCCCATTAATAATGTAACCCCATTAATAATTTTCCAAGCTGGGTTTTGTGTGGAAAAGAAAACCTACTTTTCATAGAACAAAAGGCTTACAACGCACCGATGGTCTAGTCCACAGCTCAGAAGTAAATTTCTGATGAACTCCTGCTGCTCTCTGCAGAACCTATGACCAAAGGAATCGACACAGGTTTATCCTAAAACTGGTTAATCATAATTAAAATACCTCTGGGAACGCTTTAAAAATAGATCATAAGAGGATCAGATTGAGACTTTTAACTGATGGCTAACTATTAAAATCACTTCAGGAAGTCCGATCCTAAATCTAATGAGACAGCAGATCTTTCTACAGCTTGTTTTCACTCCGTAAGGTCCTCCCTGATATATATAGGTGTTGATATTATCCAAATGTGTTATTAATGGATGGAAAGTTGATTGGCACGTTTAGTCAAGTCTGACGTTGGCTGCTGCATTAGATGATGCAGAGGCTGCGGCTATAGTGGAGCTCTTAAGCCTAAAGAGTAGTACTTAATGCTCAGGTGGAGTGGAGGACCTTCCTGCCCACAAGTCCCTACCCCCATGCCCCCTGGAAAACCACAGCTGACCACCAGGGCAATGGGAGATGAAACCAGCGAAACCACCGGCCAGGAGAGAGTAGCGCAGGAAAAAAACAAGAGTCCGGCCTTTTGGCGGCTTGGTGGTCGGCGCTGATGGAGGTATTAAGATATTAATTGCTTTTTGACATGATTTTGTTAAGAGAGGAGGGCAGGCTTGCGGCTTCTCGCACAATGGAGAGTCCTGACAGGGCAGTAAAGGTCTGGCATTAGTGCCCTGCTGGGAGGTGGAAAGAAATGCTGTGTCAGAGGCAGAAAAGAACGTTTTAAATAATTCGATTATACAAATTGTAACAGCTATCATCCTACTTAGATAAGAACCTAAAGGCTAAATCTAAAGACGAGGGTCAAAGTCAGGCTCATTTCTGAATCAAAGGGCCTCAGCAAGACCTAATGAGACTTCAAGCTTATGTGCTATTAACATAAAAAGACAGAATAGTTCAAGAAAAACTGTGCACAAATATAATGCAGACATCACTGATTCTTTTTTTTTTACCAGGTTAACCATACTGAGGTTGCAGTACGTCAGCCGGGGTTGCAGGCTGCATACACGACAGCAGACATAAACACTAGAGTTGCAGCACTGACGCAAGGCTGAAGACTCACACACCGTTGCAGAGTGTCTGAAGTTGCATTACGAAGAATGAATCACTGGAGTCGGTGATTCAGGACACACAACATATACTTATGGGCTGCTGCGTCCATGAAACCATCCTCAGCTGCTTGTGTGTGTGTTTGGGAGTGGCGTGTTTCACATTCATATAGATGCTGCAGGCAGTTGCCAGTGGACAGGTATTACCATTAGATTCTTAGTGGATCAACAAGAAGCTCCAAGTAATCCCAGCCTCTCTGCAGGCTCCCACACATCGCAATTAGGATTAATCCTTCCCTCCTCCCTCAAGCCAGACGAACAACTGAGAACACTCTTGTGTGTCTCTAAATGGTTGTGCGTTGTGGCTGTGGGGGGCAATTAGCCAACTTTGTACTTGGGGTGGAGATTCTCCCCCTGAAACCACCAGACGACCACTAAGCTGTGGAGCTGTGGCATGGTGCGCGAGCACACACAACAAGCACACTCATGCACTTGAAGTATTTAGGGAGGGTAACAAATTGAGCAAAGTGGTGGCAATATGAACAACTGTTTGACCAGTGGCCACATAATTGGCTGTAAAAGCATGAGTTCTCACTCTATGTGCAGAAATTTCTCCATGGTTTTCCACCACCACAACATTTGTTCCTCAACAATGAGCAAATATGTCTGTATTTGCCAAGGATTACAGCTCATTCATGAGTTTAAATAGTTAATGGTAATAGAGGTCTCTTTTTTTTTTTTTTTTATTGAGACGGTCAAGAGAAGTGGAATCCAAGCCGACAGCTAAAGTGTGAAATGTGATAAGGTGTTTGAAAGAATTTCTTCAAGTTAATTATACCTTTTCTTGATTTGACAGACTAGCCGCAAACAGGAAGGGTGCTGTGCGCCAGCGTGGATTAAACATCTGCAGGGCAAACACAACCCACAGGGTTACTGTGCAGAACCTTCTCAATCATAAATCACACTTAAGTGTGGATGTGGGGACGAACAATGATTTTAATTCAACCTGAAACTCACCACAACTGGATTTCTCTAGATAGCAATTTACCTGGCAAGTGCCAGGAGATTGAAGATTTAAAATAAATAAATAAATACATTTTTAAAGAAATTCATCACCAAAATAATCTCTTGGCTCCTCAAGAAAATAAAAATGTTTCTGACCAGTTCTAACTTGTAACTTGGTGGAATTTGCCTTCATAGACTCAACCAAATTTGACACTCCAAAGATAAAGTCAGTTTATTGCATAGAGGGTTCTGATTAGACTTTGAGTTTGTTTGTACCACTTATTCTAATGTTGGAAGAATGATTTGATCTTCTGTACAATTTGTAGTCATGGGCTTTAGGCCGACTTTAGTGCTTAAGTAGATGGGTAGGCTCCAGCAATCCTGTGACCTGGACTCTTAATAAAACGGGTTTGGAAAATAAACGGATGGATGGAAATGGTATATGATGATGTTGGAAAAGGGAGGAAGGTCTAGACCAGGGATGGTCAACTCCAGGCCTTGAGGGCCGCATTCCTGCATGCTTTCCAACATACCATGCTCTGGCATGTTCTAATTGGCTGGACACACCTGAACAAGGTAATCAGTCATGACTAGGGCTTGGATTTCTGGAAATCATGCAGACACTGCGGCCCTCGAGGCCTGGAGTTGCCCATCCCTGGTCTAGGTGCAAGATTTTTGAGATGATGTAAAAATAAAAAATAAAAATTTAACATCTTTTCCAAAGAGTGATCTAATGTATCTAATGCTGGCTTTGTCTCATTTAATCCTCTCTTCTTCTCTTTTGTTTTTGTTCTTTTACATGCACTATGAGAGAATAATTGCATGTCTTTAGTCATTTAAAGTAAGAAAATATGTACTGTGATTGTATTCCTCCCTTCTAACAAAACAACATTATTCCAATATTAGAATGAAGTTATTTTAAAACAAACAGATTATGAGATGTGTAGACTTTTATTTCATATATTTATGGAGTTGTACATTTTTTATGGCCAGAATACAGCTCCATGACCTCTCGTTTAGTGTCCTTTTTTAAACGTTAACTAGATCCAGTCAGTTCATTAAATAAACACTATGGGTTTGTAACACATGCTAGTCAGATTATTTTTACTCCAGTGGAAAGCTGCCCAACCTCATGATTGAAATAAAAATATTAACATTCTGCTTTCAAAACCTTTTGTTTGATCTCTGTGGTTACATTTATCTTTTGTGACAACTTAACTTTTTTTTTTCCTAAGCTCATCATTTTATTCAGATTTGACAAAACAATGGTATCTCATTTTGGGGGCGTGGTCTTTAATTGGCAGAAGTATTTTATGTTTAACAAAAGCTTGATTGTGCTTGTTGCAACAACTATCACCCTTTTTTTTACGTCCATTGAGGTTCTCATTCATCCGTTGTCTTTAAGTTAGGCCTATCGGTTCTGCTTGCTCTGCTTGTTTGACCATGTCTGGTAAAATAAATTAATGAATTAATAGATAAGAAACAATATTTGTTGATGTCACATCCTGGTAAAAAGGTGAAAAAACTGACTTCTAACTTCTCCATAATAAACAAGTGTAATGTGATTACAATCTTTGTTCATTTCTTTACATAGTCAATGGGTAAGCGTCTGTAAAGTCTGTGGCAACAAAAATGAAACAAGCACAAACAAGAATGGAGAAACATCTTTTGCATAATTTGGCAGATACCAGCTTCCAGTGAGTAAGTAAACAGGAATTCCTCTTAAAGACTTTTCTTCCTGATCTGTGTAGACTGCTGGAAAGAAACAGCAACAGATTGACATAAATGACCTATATTGTCATTAGAGTAGGAACCCTGTGTAAAATATGAAAAGGAGGCAAAGTATGAAAGGATACAAGCATTAATGTGGAGAAATGAAGCGTCATGGAGGATCTGGCAAAGGCCAATGGGAGCTAAATCAGAAAATAATGAGGGCAGTGATTGCTTTGAGACCCAGGTGTGGCAAATATCAGGTTGTAGACAAGCTCAAACACAACAAGAATACCTGCTGTGTCAGAAATAAGAATTAAAATGAATCAAAGAAAAAAAAATCCACACAGATAAAATAAAAAAACCTCATGCTGGAGACAACACGTCCTACCCTACTCTGTATCTGTACAGCCAATAAAACAGCCATGAAGGGTCTCTGTACTGTAAAGAATACTTTAATAAAACTACTTTTACGTCACGATACCATTATTTTAAAAAATGTATCTCTTTTTTTAATCAAAGTTTGGACGAGTTTGCAACTGTTCAAATTTATGAAAAGAGGAAACATTTTTATCTCAAGTCTCAAAGTAACACTTCATCAACTTTAAATGGTCATTTATGAAAACATTACCAAGGCTTCAAAACCACCAAGAATATCTATTTTTCAGTTATGGCATTACAATTTAACAATGTTTTTGTCCTTATGTATTATAAAGGTTCATAGGTCAGATACCCATGCATGTTTGTGGTTGTGCATGTATGTCCAAATATGTTCAGATTGATCCGAGATGAAGAAAAAAATGGACTACTTTGACCCAAAGGTTTGCTCATTTGAAGACAAACTTGCAGCTTACTTTAAGTCACCATTTAGGCAGGATCTGATGTTACTGAATCCTGGTCATTTGAAAAGTAAGTTATTGGAACAAACAAGATGAACGGCTGTTGGAGCAAAACTGATACAAAACAAACAAATGGTTATTCCTTTGTACAAACATCTAAATGAATTATTTAGAAACACTTTTTGGTTAAATCATGAGTAAAATTATGACATTTAAAAAAAAAATATATTTTTGTAAACTTAGAGAAATTTAAACAACATTCACGGAGAACTGCTACAAACCTCTAGTGGTTATTTGTGAATTGCACCTGTTTCTGTTTAGTGTGAATGCAAGCTTCAATCTGGAAGCTAACGGATCAAATTTAGGTTCAGGTAGAGGAAGATTTTCAGATATCTCTATCATGTTTCTAATTTTAAAAAGTGCAATTAGAAATGCTGGCGGAACACACATTTCTGATAGACTTTTATGATGAGTTAGGTGATATGTGCATTCTTATTGCTAAACAAAATTGTTGCCATGTAGCGAAATATGAGTTACTTTTTTTTCTTGCTAGCATAAACTGGTTTCATTCCTTCCTTTTCTCTATGCAGTAAAAAATAATGAATTGTTAAATAGACTCATAGGGGATTTACAAGAAGCCAGAGCAGCTATGTTCAATTTGAAACTACTAGAAAAACTAATTAAAGCTCACTGGAGCCACAGTTTTCACTTCAAGACTCGCGGTTTCAGGCTTCAAGATACAAAAGTATTTCATCCAACATTCTGGGTTTAACTTTAGTGGGTAAAAAAAAATCCCCTCTTTGATGCTAGTTGTCCTTTTCTGAGCTTTGTGATGACCTTTTAGTTTTATAGATCAGATTATGGCCTTAAAGGTCTATGACTTATTTCACATCAAAAGGGGAGGCGGGACCTTAGGTCTTTAAACTCAGAAGTAAGCAATTGCTCCTCATGATTCCCTGCCAGCAGGTCTTTGCATTAGAACCATGAACTCGAGCTCAAATATGTTTCTTTCACACAATGAGGGCATCGATATGCACTGTTATCTTTGGACTTTCGCTCTAAATGGAAATAAAAGGTTATTATATCACACTGATTTATATTTCTTGTCATTTGTTTTATTCTTTTTTCCATTTTAAAACATTTATACACTTTATAATCTCTGACATCACCTTCAGGATTCTGAGCAGTAAAAATGAAGTTTAAACTGCTGGACATATTGAGGGTGGTTTACTATGCCTTAATTACCAACAAACAGAAGCTAAATAGCACTAAGTAAAGATTTTGGATTTTCACAAATGAACCAGTAAAAAAACCACAACCCTAGAAATGAGGAAGTTCTGGCTCAAATAAAGCTAAACCTGCAAATTAACCCCCACCACCGAGTAGTCAGGAATAATATAAAGCAATAGTATGAGAGCGTCAGAAACAGTTTTGTACATCTTTTTACATTCAAGTCAATAGAAACATTGTTTTTTTTTTGTTTGTTTTTGATGTTTTTTTAAACCTGCCTCTACTGGCTTGTTGTGGAACTAGAGAAACTGAGGGAAACAAATTTTTAGTCCGAATACACCCAAGCTGGTCCGGGACCAGGAACCGCTGTCAGATCCATCTTCAAGGTGGTCTCCCTTCACTTCCAATCGGATGGAGCTGTGGTTTGTTCCGAGTGTCTTCAGTCTGTATAGGCTCTGCTTGGAGCGGAACAACTAGAAAAGAGAGTAGGAACCAAGTCCCAAGGAGATGTAAAGCAACAGTGAGACACAGAAACGCACTGAAATGTGGTTGGATGAATCCAGACTCATTAAAACAACTTTTAACGTGATACACATTGCTTGCCGCACTGTTTTCCAGACAATCTATAGGTCTTATCAGCATACCTTCTTTTGATTCAGTTACCGCTTTGTAAAAGAACCTTTTCTCTCTGTTGTTGATTTGCCCCGCCCTCATAATTCCTGACCAATGACTGAAGAGATCTTTAGTCATGTGGTTTGGTTTGCAGGTTTTGGTTCTTAACAGAAATGGCTAGACAGCAGTTTGAAAACAGACCAAGCTCAAGATTCAGGACTTGATCCGGATCATATTAAGCGGACTCGGTCCGGACCAATGAACTTCTCCAGTCTGAAAACACCTAAAGTTTTGACAGAAACCTTCATGACTTCGATCCAAACAGTAATCCTACACCATAAGCTAATCATGGTATTTAAAAAGTAATGAATGAGTGAATGTTACTGAGCCTTTATAGCAAGTCAGAGTTTAACTTAAGCACTGTTTACAAATGATAGCTTTCTCAGAACTAAAATGTAGTAAAAAAAAAAAGTGTTTTACATTATCTCTGACCTGTGATTTTGGTGTGTTTGTGTGTTTTCACTTCACATGCGGCAAAACTGATGACCCTGGTCAGAATGTAAACGCAGAGTCAGTGGGTGTTTTTGTGCGACTACCAGCAGGGTGGGGAGGTGTCAGGGCGGAGGTCCTGCTTCACACAAGAAACCCTCAGAGTTCACACCTTCTCAACTTCACAGCTACATTAACTAACCACATCCATGCATGAAGGAAACAAAGTATAGTATAGTAGATTTCTAGAAGTCATGCCATTTTGTCACACAGGGGCTGTATTCAAATTCATGCACTAATGGAGTAAACAAAGCATGCTCTCTGTACACATGTCAAAGGAACAACAGCAATTCTTTATTCAGAGAGAAAAAACCCAAATCGGTGAAGGTTTTTTTTTGTAATTTCCCCTCACGCCTTACTGCAATATTGTCTTTGTAATGAAAAGACAAGGAGGAAAAAAATGTCTTCAACAGGCAGCTGCTTGCAACAGTTTAAGCCTTAAAATTACTTCCAGATTGCTCAGCTATGGATCAAGGGAAAGGAGAAGCGTGAGGAAAAGGAAACCATGGCAAAAGAAATTAATTGCAAATGTATCATTGAAGGAGACTGGGGGGGAAATATGTGGGCAATTTATCAGGCCTGATGGATGGAGCCAGAACCAGCGAGATGACAGTCAGACACCAGACAACTGCACCAGACAAATGAGAAACAACATACATGCTGGAGGACTGACCCAGGTGGAGGATGCACCCTGCAGCTGCTGGCAGCAGGTCTGACTGCACCTCCACACCAAAGCAGTCTGTGGAGCTTTAGGAACGGGAGCTGCTGGAGGTTTGAGGGGATACTTTGAGAGTTTGAATTGGCCTGTGATATATGACAGTGATAAACAGCCTGGGGAAATAAGCAGCAGGGATCAGTCAAACACCTGCCCTGCCCCGCATGGGCTCTGCTCAATTCAAACAAGATGCAGGAGCAGGAAGCTGCATGCCAGTCTGACGGGGTGGAGGCTGCTCCCCTTTAAAAGCCAGCCTGTCTTTTGGCGATTAAAGTTAAATGTTTGCAGGCTGTTAATTCTAGAAGTAGGATCAGGCATTTCAAACACATCGACTGTGTTTCAAGGAGGAAGTTTAGCGTTCTGAAGCGGAAGGCTGGTGTCAAACACTGACCTTCCACTTAATCAAAAACGACTTTTTTAACTTCTGTATAAATGGAAGCAGAGAACAAAGTGAGCGGTGATGGATTTATGTTTCTGTTAGACGAATCAGCTGTAAAAGCAATACACACCCGGTTTCAACACATATCCTATACTGTAACTAGACGTCTCAAGTTAAAGGGCTCACAAGTAAACTGTAACCAGCTGCTGAAATTTACCAGCGATCACTAATCACCTCTCAGAGAGCGCCGAGCAAATGAAACCCTGACAGAGACTCTTAACAATATTGTTTAAAAAAAAAAAACAGCAAATCAAGCAGCCTGCAGAAAAGCAAGCACTGAAGGAGGATCTTAATGTGTTAGTGAAAAAGATTCAGAAATCATTTTTCTAATATAAAGCTCCTCAAATGACCACTTCGAAATTTCAGAGATTGCAAAAGCATCTCAAGAAACCTAAATCCATTCTTGTTCAATATTGTCATTAATTATGAGCATGAATTTAAATAAATAAAAAGAGAAACAGAATAAAATGTGAAAATGTTCGTATTTTGGTATACATGTGGCTGAAATGGAAGATAATTTACTTTTTTATTACTGAAATTACAAAGAATAGTCAGAAATAACAACAGAAGTTACGTCTGAAGAAACAAAACAAGTCTGACGTTAGGCAAATATGTGGAGGCGGAGCTCTGTTTATGCTGGATGAGCCACAGTTATACAAGTGTGATGCCAAACAACAAAGTGAATCTTGCACTTTGATCAATCTTTCCGCAGCCTGAACATCCTTTTCCGTTTATCCCCTTTTGGCATAATTAAATAAAAGCTTGAAAGCCAATATTATTTTGTGTTAGAGAAAGTTTTCTAAGCTTTAAATGGAATCAGGCCTGAGAGTTGTGTGTGCTGGTCCTCTCATGGGAAAGAAACAGGAAGAGGAAAAAAGAAAAAGGGGACAAAGTGCCTCTATATCACCACAAATGCCATGATTTCACTGTCATTCTTTGCTTAGGGTTCCCAGAGATTTCAGGTCGACCTAAACGCTTGCCATAATTCTCACGTTTGATTTTATAAACTGCCGCTCAACAGGGTTAAACTTCAAAAAGCATCCTTTCCTCTCAGACTGCCCAGACAGACCCAATAGAACCGTCAATGCGAATATACCTTGTAAAGTGAATTACGGGGTGATAAAGGATAATTTGGCACCAAGGCAGTAAACTGCTGAGAGAAGCTAAATACTAATGCGATTAGTCGGCGGGTTTATTAGCTGTAAGTGCTGCGATGAAATGACTGGTTGGAAAGAGATAAAGATGAGTAGAAAGTGTTTGTTTGTTTGTTGAGGAGAACAAATGTGAAGAACCGGTTAGCATTTCTTCCCATTACCCCGTCCACATAGGTGTCCTGTATGTTGAAAAATACTGTTCTTTGTTGGAGACAGATGCAGAGGATGAACTTCTCATACATAAACATTTTCTGGTTTAAACTATCATTTCCATAAGTAAGTTCTTTAAAATCCAGGGAAATTGGGGCCTAAAAATATCTGCCACAATCTCTCCGATCTGCATGAGCACACACTCCCTATTGCTGCGGTTCTGCTCTGGGAAGCTGAAGTGGTCTTTGTGGGCTGTGCTGAATATCTGTGTCCACTCTGGCAGGGCCTCAGAGTGCCTGCTGCCGCCTGCTGCCTCAGCCCCGGGCACGGGCTGCGAGCCTGATCGCCGACCCACTTCCCTGAATCGCTGCCAAGCTCCTGACGCCACCCTGGGTGGTCCGGCTTCATATGGCTCCGACAGGACCCTGCTCAGTACGCCCCCACCACCACCAGCTCCCTCGCCCCCGGCAGCCACAAACAGCCTCGCTGTGTTCCCAGTGTCCGCTGAGACTCTGCAAATGCTGCAAGTTGTATTTTTGTCATGGGGGAGTGGATAAACTGTATTTCTAACGGTTTTGGTGAAAGAAAAATGTGAAGATTTTTGAGCATTGGAGACTTTGTATTTAGTCTGCATTTGAACTTGTGTCTGGAAATGTGCAAATCTTGTTTGAGGAGAAGTGGTGGTCCTTAAAAGACAATGAAAAGCAGACCCCTAAAATATCTTCATGGGTATCCACTTGCAGACAAATAAGTCCCACGTACGTCTTCGTTTTCCTCGTCTGAGCTGGTATCTGGCACAAAACTGTACGGCTGGAAAGCTCCAGTATTGCTCACCATTTAGCGGTAAACAAAAGGGATGATGGGAAGTCCGGGAGGCTTACTTCTCACTAACTGAGAGGCAAATTTCTGATAAACTACTGCAGAAAACTACTGACAGAAACTATATCCTAAAACCTGTATAAAATATGTAAAAGACCAATGAAATAGATTCAGCAAAATGAAGCCTGCCTGAACCAGAATGGCCCTTCCATCACTGATCTGTAGTTCTGAAGTGGTCACGCTGCTCTGGAGACAATTGTTTCAGGCTCCTAAACCCCACACTCACATCATTCACCAAAATGTGCTCCCTCTTTTTTCTGTTTTGTCTGTCTCTGCTCCAGAGATCAGAGATTCATGACTCCCGTGGCTGATTGCAGATAATTAAAATCCTTGGAGGTTGAGCCACTTACTGCTTCCGTGAAGGTTAAAGGGAATTAGGGGGGGTTGATCGAGGTGGTTTTGTGGGAGCTCGTAGAGTTGGGTAAGGATTGGGTGTTGATGGGATGACAAGTATCCCTCCATTTCTTTGGCATACTGTATACGAAAGCATGACCAGCCGCCAGACCTCAAATCCAGGCGCAAATATCCATCTGCCCCTCTTCTAACAGTCACACACAACCAAAACCACCCAAGAGTCGCTGATACCATCAGGAAAAAAGTCTCCGAAGAACAGCAGCAATGTGTGTATTAGAAATGTGTCTAATCACAAGGCCTTTGGGGACACTAATGGATTAGTACACTAACACTCAGTCAAATCTGGGCCAAGCTGGACCCACACGTACACACAAGTCTCCTAACACTGTCAAATGACACAATCACTATGCTGGAAAAGTCCTAATTGCCCCTTTTAGACGTCAACAGAAGACTTCATAATACTCAAATGACTCATTTTTGTGCCCAATGTTTTGAGTCAGTTGATTAGAAAGGGCAGCAGTACAAACAGTGTATTTACAACATGCGATCATCAAAACTGTGCTCGCTGTCAAGTGTGTATAGCTGTGTACAGATGCCACACAGATGTGTTGATTACCAGTACAGTCCACATACAATCTTACATGGCCGTAGATGGACAACTGCAGCGTGATAAGAGTGGATCACAGAGCTGGAGACATTAATAATAGATGCTGTTTATGAGTGTATGTTTTCCATCTGACCCTTGGGGTCTACAGTGAAAACTGCAGCCAGCCTCTTAAGGGGCTAAAGCAGGAGAATGAGACAGATGAAGCCAGCCCTGTGAGGTGAGGGGTCATTCACTACCCAGGGACCCCCATAAGCCATCAGTGACATGTTCAATCAGGCTTTATAGTGTTTTACACAGAAAAACACACGTCCCTGTGACTGCTGACTTACAACAGTCAGCGCTGCGTTTACATATAGAGCGCTGTGAAGCGACAATGCAGCTTTTCACTTAGCAAGGGCATAAAAGAAGCCTTACACTAAATCCTGATGCTGTGACCCAAGGCTATTTCACACTTAATAAATTAAAGAAGATGCATCATGATTTTTTAAAACAAAATATAATGCTTAGATTGTTGCACATTTAAGAAAATGATGCATATTTTAAACTTCAAAATTCAAGTTTACTGTGTTCTTTTGAGCATGAGTTGCTCTACCCTGAAAAAAAGATCTTGTTTTTGTTTGGCATCTGTCTTACAGATATCTGAGCCCTTTAGTCTGGACTGTGATAAGCCAAACAGAAAACAAAGAAACAGTACAGCAGGCAGAGATGATGGCTTTCCCACAATTCAGTTTGTGAAACTTGTAAGTGCGTCTGCTGCTGAAGCATGACTTGTTGGAGTTTTCAAAATGTTCAAAGTGTGCTTTTGAAAAGGGAAGGGTAATCATCTTACAAATAATCTGTTCTTGATTTTATAAGAACTGGATTTTGGCAACTCCATAAAAATATGAAAAATAGAAAAACACAATAAGGATGGGATTAAGTTTGCTTCTTCCCACTCATTTCAAATCAAACTGAATCTAGTATAAGTTATGTGTGTGTGCTGTATGCATTCCTGAAGATAATTCAAAGTATAGGTTACTATACTTGTAAGAAAATGTCATTGTTTTGTTTCTTCTTTATTTATTTGTTTTTATTTTCTGATTTATGCATTTCTTTTTATCAGACATCAATTTTATATATTTGTGTTTTTATTTTTTTACTGTATTACTTATTTATAATGCCTGAAATAAATCAAGCCAGAGATAAACCAATCAAATCAAACAATGTCTGGCTACTGCAGTTTATTTTTCACTAGAGAAAATTTAAATGTGAACGTTTTTATTCCCTTGTTTTAATACTAATATCATTGGGGGAAAACAGACAGGAAAAAAGACTGACAAAAAATCCATTGTAAAATGACCTTTGTAAGTACGTTTGCATTTTATTGTATGTAATAAAATAAGATAACTTTGTTTTAATGTTTCACTTTTGTAGTTTCAGTTTTCAGGTCTTTTTTCAGTCTTGTTTTCTTTTGCATAACAAATCTTGTTTGTCAGAAAACGTTTAATCTTCCAGCGGATTTCACAAGGTCTTTCCGTTTACAAAAAATCCCAAATTTTCTGTGAAAGGAGACAAAAAATAATCCTCACCAGGTAAAAAGTACAGGTAAACTTTCAAATATGACAAATGGGAGGTTGATCCAAAGTTGTCCACGGTAGACAGAAACCGATTTTAAAGAGATCATCTGGAATAGTGGACAGTGTAATAGATAAATATAATTAAAAAACTGCTTCAAATGATGTTTTTTCTTTCAGACAGAGTTAAATAGTAGATGAGTTCAGATGTCAGAGAGGAGCCATTGCCAAAACTTGAAAATTTGCCTCAGAGAGCAGGAAAATACCTGAGAGCTTGCTGTGGTCTGACTAATGAAGGTCAGGCCTCAGCTGCAGGTTGTAAGCTCTAAATCGTGTCTCTGTTCTGCAAGTAATTAGCTCAGGCAGCTTAAGAGACTGCATGTTTGTCTGTGGACTAACTCAGCTCCTGAAAGATTCCCCTCTTAACCATTTGTAAAGACACAGGGAGGGAGCACACTTTGAAAGGGCGGTTACGGTCTGTGGGAGAGGTTTTGGTCTTGGGATCAAGGGTTAAGGAGGAAGCAAAAAGGCAACGACAAAATTGATGCTTCAAGACAGCAATACAGATTTAAAACCCCACTAAAGTTCCAGAAATATTTATCTTAATTCCTCCCTGAGTAAGTAGTTTGTTGTGCTTCTCTCTAAAGCCCATCTATGTTCAGACAGACCTGCTGGGTTGCCACTAGGTGGCATGGTCACTTTGATAACATACGTAAAAAACAACAAAGAAGGGAAACCACATACATTCACATGTGAGGCAGTGATCTTTGCACATCTTGGTGAGTAAGAGGTCTGACTAAGCAATGCCAGCTAATACAATATGTACAAAAACACAAGGACAGAAGCTGATGTTCTCTAGCACATTGTGAAAAAGTAAATGACGATCAATGAGATATTTGAGAGACACAAAGATAAGAGCGCTGTCTGTTTTAGGCTTTTGTGTGAGCAACATGATGTTGTCATCAAAGGATGTTGTGTCTTCAACGCGTTTACAGTGTGACAGGAGCCTGCACCATCAGCAAAGTCACTTAGTCAACAGTTCGTGGAAAAACAGAGCAGATGTTGTTTTGAAAATGAATGAAATCCCAAGCTGGAAGCAAATAAAGTAGACAGCCCCCCAGTTTGACAAAGAAGTGGAGTAGTTACTGTATGTGTGTCTCAATGAGCATGCGCCAGGATGTGTGTGATCACAGTTTGTCTTGTTAATAATTCAGTGTCCCCCCAGTGCAAACACTAACGGAGGGGAGTCATTAAAGATCCATGAGGAGATCATTACAGTGCGTCGCCTTCTCCTCTACATCTGCCCCCTCCTCTTCCCTGAGGGTAACTCCCTCCCCAAGCAGCGAGGCCTGACCCCCTCAACACAAGCCGACTCTTGGACGTGGAGCTGCAGCAGGGGCCGGGGTCAGAGGTTAGCCAAGCAAAGGCGTGACCTGCAGCGCTAATGCACTTGTAACACTTTTAAAACACTTTAGACAGAGTTAAACACAACATGCTGTGAAGGACGACCACACAGAGAGCCCTGCTACTTCTGCCCTGTTCCATTCCCACACACACCTGATCTGCTCAGGCACTTCTGTTTCTTTTTGGGGGGCGGAGGTCAACATGAAGCTGTAGCCTTTTCTCTTTCCTGCTTTATTTAAAGATGTTCTTTTATTTGGGCCAAAAATTTAAGAGCAAAAAAATAATAAAAACTTTATTGTTCAATTCATCTTTAAGATCCACTCCAATGAAAATTGTTTTTTAACATGTTCTTGTAGCATTTTCCTCATGATGAAAAACATAAAATTAAGATTCAAATGCATTTCCAAGTGTGTCTTTATTCAAATGTTTTGAATCAGAAGCAGACAAAAACATGTCTGTAGCAGAGACGTTGGTGCTACAGTTGGCACACCGAAAGCTCTGCTCTGCTCCATTCTGATGTATCCACAAAAAAGTAGATCTAAATACATCCATATACGTCTTCGTTTTCCTCATCTGACCTGGCGTCTGGTTCAAAACTATATAGCTGGATGGCTCTGATATTGCTCGCCATTTTTGTTGCTCCGGTAATATAAGGTTGGGGTTGTGAGGGGCTCTTTGTTAGCAGGAAAGGGTGTAAACAAAGGGATAATGGGAAATGAGGACAGGCTCACTCTGTGCCAGAAATCCCACCATTTCTAAAAACTCCTGCAGAAACCATGTCCTAGAAAAAAAGCAAAAGTTGATTAATTCTGACTAAAAATGGCATCATCGTAACTAAAAGACCACTACATCAAAAGATTATTGGAGTAGGACTTTAAAGTAAGAGTTTGTTGCAAAATAGAATAAAACCATAATATGTGCTTTGATAAACTTAGCTAGAACACCTAGTTGTTATTGAGCTATTATCTTTAAACAAAAGTAAAATAAACTTTTAGATAATAAACACATTTCTACTCAAGTTTTTTATTCAGTTGTTCCTTCATAACAGGAGAGGAAGCATGTCAGATGTGTCTCTCTAAAAGCCATCTTCTTGGTTCTGATCCAAAAAAAGGTCATTGATTCTCCATAAACAGCTTATCTATTGCTGCTACATCCACAGATCTCGTGAGTTGAGAAAACGTCAAACAAAATTGAGTAAGGATTGTCAATACCAATTATATGAGACCAAAACTCTTAAAACAAACAAATAAGTAATATCATGACTTCCTGTCTGAACCACATTAAGAAACACAATGTAATCTAATTCACAACTAACTTCCAGGTGGATATTTGAATTGGCAGATTAGTCTATTGAGTGTAATGTAAAACCGTCTCTTTTATGGTATAAACATACATTTTAGTCTGTTTTTTTTTTTTTTATGAACTCATACAAATAATTTATATGTTGGAAACAGTAGGGAAACTAGGACTGCTTTTATTGACACCATTTTTATAGCATCATTTTTTTTTTTTACTTTGGAATGGCCTTGGGGGGAACATTCTAAAAACTGTCCAGCTTGTTAGTTGTCCCTCTTTTTAAAAAGCCACATCTGCACACGCCCTGTCCATCTCTACACGTTCATGTTTATCAGCTCAATCCTATCTAATGGGTCATGAATAATTATTTCCTTTTGGGGTTAATATGAAATGTTGAATGCAAGACTTTTGAGTAATATCGACTATAACTCATTAATTATAACCTCTGGATATTTTAAGAATGTACCTCTTTGTGTGGAACTAAGTCAGTAGAGGATCTTCATCTATTTTCTGCTTAACTTTGCTGTCTGGACAGAAAAAATTACAACTTTGTCTTTTAAAAGAAACTGAAACCAAAATGTGTTTGTAGTGTTATAAACCGACTGTCAGTTTAGTTTTCGAACTCCAGAGGCAGGAAGTTGAACACAAATCTGTGTTCGATCAATGCTCACATCTCACTGGTTGATATAGTGCAAACATCTCGATTTTGAACATTGTTCAAACGTCCACCCTGCTGCCTGAACGTCAGCCTCACGCTTAAAGACTGGCTGTTATCATGTCATGGGAAGCCATGACAGAATTGGATGAAGGCCTCCAGTGTGCTGCCTGTCAGCAATCAACAATTTCCTCACATTAGAGGTTTGCTTGGGTGACAAATTCAATTGGCCAAAAGCTATCCCATTATCGTTTGGTAATCTGCCCGGCAACACAGACTCGCCCCTTCATTCCCATTTACACACATCAGACCTGGTTTGCTGTGAGAATGCTGCTTTTGTGAGAATTGTTTTTGACTTAATTTACATATTTAAATGAGGTAACATTTTTTATTGTTAACATGTCAAATATTTGAAGAGCTATTTGCATTTTTAGACACAAAGAAGTATAGACAACGGATGGAGTTTGTGCATCTTCCGATCCTGACCACCAGTTGAAGGTGACTCCATAAAGGCTTCACTCCATTTCCCTGAATGAAGCTGCGGATTGACTCTCGGAAAAGGCCTCTTAAGCAGGTCAGACCGCTGTCTTTTCTCTGCGCTGATGGCTGAGGTCAGGGGGTCAGTCAGTAACCAGAGTGGCAACTGTCCTTTAACTGAGTCCTTTTCTGTGTGCTTGTGGAGTGGGTGGTTAGCTGGCTGGTCAGCAGTGGGTGTGGAGTGGTCCAGCTCCAGCCACCACAGAGCTCTCAGGCTGCTTTGGCAGCTCCTAGCATTGACAGATAACGGGCATTATCATTTGTTAAGTGCCCCTTTGCCTCTGGTCAGGAACACTTAACATGGCCTGTGGTCACTAAATGCTGCTGGACTGCCGGTAGCAAGGTAAAATATTTATCGTCTTGAAGTGGTGGTTTTCTTTTGCACCAACACTAAAAGCATGGTTTGGTTTTGTGTTTTTAACTAGGGCCCTAAAACAGGAGCATTTTACTGGACAGTGTAATGGACCTCAATAAGATCTGCTTGAGTTGCCACAAAATCAGCAAACAAATTCTGCCTCAATGGAAGCCAAAGATAAACTAGAAAATACGTTTTCTGAAAGGAGTTTAAATTGTAGTTATAACTAAAGGGTGGATACGGGCAGTACGCAGGTGAAAAATGAGTAAATCTGGAAGGTAGACTGCATAAAAATCCAGCCCGCATTTACATTTCCAGCCCGCAGACTCTTTTTATATAATCTAGAGAATGCCAAGAGACTGTTTTTAAGAAGGTCAATATCAAGAAAGACTACCAGACAAGACGTGCTGACTACCACAAGTAAACTGGGAATAAATAGTACAGAGAAACTGACAAATTCATAGTCACTTTGGTAAAAACTTATTTAGACATATCAGTTTGTTTTTGTGAAGAAGGCAATTGAAATAAAAGGTTCATTAAATAGTTCATTTGCATTTGATTTTACTGAAATAGTTTAAAGAATATCAGGCCAAATGATTGGCCCTCAAAAATGTTCACCTCACCAAATCTATCCTTTGCACACCCCTGGACTAAAGCATTAGAGAATAGTTAAAGTATTGACAAGTATAAGCAAGCAAGCAAAAGAGCGTGCACAAATGGGCTTTTGGTGAAAAGGATGGAGGGACTTTCAAGTCAATAATCCAATTTAAAAAACTATTTCTTATGTAGGTCAGCAGCATTTGGTTTTTCTTTAGAAACGAATGTGAATCACCTCCATCACAGTAGGCCTTCCATATTGAAGGCTAGTCATTTTCATGAGAGCAGTCACGTCTTTGACAACAGGGGACTTCCAAACGACCCCTCACAGCCTGTCCCCCCCTAAATGAAACCACATGGCATTTACAAGTGTGTCAACATGCTAAAAACACGATCAAGTGTACTCTGTTGTTGCAAAGATGTCATTCTGTGTCTGCTGTGACCTCCAGTTGCAGCATTTTTGCGTGTGAAGTCACTCAGTGGTTAAACTGGCTCTCCATTTTGCTTGTTTTTAATGGGGTCGACACAGGGGCTCCAATTCGAGATGAGTTTGGCATTTAGCAGCCTATAAAAAAAACAAAACCATTATATTAGCACCCCTTTCCCACCCCTTTGCACCACTGTTTCGCTTTCAGCGCAGAAACCGCCCTGCTTGTTTCCGTATCATCTCTTCAAACAATCTTAATTTTAATGCCTTGGTTTCTGAACTCTGTAGAAGCTTGTTTCTCCCTCCAGTTGCCTCACATGGAACCCCGCTGTTGGTTTCAGGTTGTAGACCTAGCCACTGTGGGTAAACAGTGGCCTGCCTGATTTACCCAGAAACAGGTAACTTTAGACCAAACAGAAGCCAGCCTACGCAAGGTGTGGCTGATGAAAATGATTGGAGACATTTAAACTGGAAAATGCAATGACCTTTGAGCTCTGCATTTTATATGTCCCTGTAAGATTTCAACTGATCTAGTAGATATGAAATATAGATGAGCCTAGTATGTTGTTTTTACGCATCTTTATGCCAAAAGAAACCAAGCCCTTTTCGGCATACGCCGGAATCTTGCAGCAGATCTTGCACGGTGAAGATGCAGCGCAGTGTGACTCAGTCTGGACTATATGCAAGTTCTTGTGATGTTTTTGTCTGTTTTCATTCATTCTGTGCACAAAATCATAGTGAAAGAGTAAATCATTCATTATCTACAGATCAAAAAGTTAAGGGGGAAAAAAAAAAGGCTGAAGTTGAAATTTCATCTGTGTCGTAATATATTCCTTGTGGGAAACACAGAGCATGAGCCAGACGACCACAAGAACCTGCAGGAGTGAATTTGCAGTTACACAATCTTTGAATATAGTCACTTCTTATAAATCAGGAAGCTGAAGGACAAGAAAGAGAAAACCAACTTTGTAAAACCTCAGAGGGTCTGACTAATGTGTCAAATCATTGTGGCATAACTCCACTGAAGGAGGGCTAATCCTTAAGTTTTTTAGTTAGTAGATTTTTGGAGAATGCCCCCAAAATGCCAGAAATTTCCAACCTAAAGAAAATAACAAGCACATGATGACAGAAGCAGAAATGAAATGACGTTCTTGTGGTAGTTTTTAAGACCAGGTGAGTTTCTGGTGTCCCTGGCAGCGTGCAGACAGACAGTGACGGTTGAGCAGGTGGCTGGTTCCTCTTACTTCAGTTTATTAACCCCAAGTAAAGTCAGACAATGGAGGACAGATGTAGTCTGCAGGAAAACTGCTTTTGTCAAAGGACGGACACGAAGATTTATCGAGCTGCTTGTTTTACTACTTAAATAACAGTAGATGTCGTTCTATTTTGATGCACAGTTGGTTAGCAATGACACGCTTGAGGGTCATCCATGCTGTGTGGTCATAGGTGTCAACACCATCATCACTGCAAAGATGGCGTTCCCACGTTGAGTGACCAGTGGCGCAGCACAAGGGCAGAGTCATGATCTTTCTCATGAAACCACGTTGATGGCCATCAAAAAACCAATAACTTCCTCTGCACGCCGGCTCACTTCCGCCTTCTGCATGTGAGGACCTGCCGTTGCCATGGTTCCCGAGCCGGCTTTTGCGTGCGAGCAGCTTAGACAGGCGTCTGGGGTTTCACGCACCCATAACAGGAAGACACTGGTCGTACTTCTCAACCGTTTCTCACTTCTGCCTTCTTGGTTTAAGGAAGGCTGGGGAGACGATCAGACGCAACACACTGCCCTGCCGACGCGCCAACAACGAAACACCCACTCCACAAGATGAAAAAAAAGCCTCCAAAACATATTAATGCTGATGCAGTGAGAAGGATGTGCAATCGTGACGATTCATTCTGCTCAGCATCTCCAATCAAACTGAAAGTAGCTTCCACCGCACAGGAACGTGCATTAAATTGTGTTTAAAAGTGCACATATAAAAAAAAAAAAAAAAAAGAAATTCTTTTTCATTCTTTTAGACAACATGAAAAAAGAAGAGTGTGTAGGGCTGCAGGAGCCTGTTTCTGTTACTCATTTCCATAATGGAAACATTTAGCTAACGAATTGAAGGTAATGAGAACGAGCCACAGGTTTTTGATGAGGTGATTCACATTTGCCGTTCGTTACTTGCTGTTGACTCCTGCCTTTCACATGACAGATCAAATTAACATTGACATCCATGTTGCTTTTTTAATAAAAAAAATGTGACTTTTTCAAACTTGTGCTTGGCAACTTGTTGGCAGTCTGCACATAAATCTAGTTAAAGTTGCTACAGGAAAAAAAAAACAGCAAACATTTGAATGTTTAATGTGTCACAGCAATGAGCCAAGCTGTGCTCAGGGTTTAAGGAAAGAACAAAGAGTTGAAAATAAGATTCTGTAGTGGTGTAATATGTGAAGCAACCTTAAGAGTAGCCCTCGCTGTTAAGTGTCTGTGGGAAAGTGCATAACAAGTCTCTCGCATGGTTAAGTCTTTCTCAGAGCTCAAAGCTGTCAAGCCACAGAGAGAAAAACTATACAGTAAACTCATACCGGAACCAGCTTGTGGCCTGAGCTGTGCCAGGCAAGTCTTCCCCATGCCAACCTGTCTCAGATTTCACTCAGGGACAGCCGGCAGATCTGCTGTCTGCACACAAGACGAAATCACGTTCACATGGACTATTGTTGTCATTACTTTACCAAAGTTAAAAAACATATAATTTTATTTCTAATTTACGTGTATATGTTTGTGCGTGGTTTTAATTGTGAAAGATTCTTCATTTTTGAGAAGTTGGACTAAGAAAAAAAAAACTTTCTGAGAAATATTAGATATTTTAGTCTATATTTATTCATGCTGTTTCTTTGCACAGCTTCCATTCAAAGACCTGTCCTAACATAAAGCACTTTGCATTACGGGTGCATGAACAGTACTTTATAAATAAAGTTTGAGATTTGAGATTATTTAATAAAATAAACGGTTACAGAGTCAAATGCCTTCTGTTTTTAGTCCAGTCCTTACACTCTTGAAGACCCACTCCAATGAGAATAATGTTTTTGGTGTTTTTACGTGTTCTTGTAGCAATTTGCTCATGATAGAGGACGTTTAATTTTTATTAAACTCAGGAGCAGACGGAAAATGCTGTTTTGAAAAAGCTCTCGGTTGTGACGTAGTCTCCCTGCCCCTGCTCCATTCTGATGCTTCCTTGCAGACAACGTGATCCATGAAAGTCATTGTTAAGTTCCTCTGAGATGACATATGGCTCAAATAATTATCATATGCGTTTAAGCAAAATTTAAAAACTATCCATATAACAAGTAAAAACCACTGGGAAGGCTTTAAAAACAAAACTAAAGATGACCAGAGTGGGACTTTAAACCACTTGAGTTACAGTATTTCTTCAAACCAAATCTTGTGTAATTCATGGAGTTAGGGATATATTTTTGTGTTACTTTTTGGAGCTATACTACTTTGGGGGGTTTTAATTTTAACCCATTTCAGATTTTTTTTCCTTAATTAAAACATTCGAGAAAAAAGTCAGACCTTTTTAAAACCTCGGAGTTGGGTCAAAAACAACCCAACTGGGGTTATTGTTAACTACGGAGTTTTTAACTTGTAGCAAACTTGATGTTAAGTTATGAATGGGTAACACAAAAAGTCCAACCTTTTAAACTTCAATAAAAATCATCATTTAAAATTACAGGTTAAATATGAGAGTGTTTGTTAATGACATCACTTTCATGTTTTTTGCAAGTTTAGTTTAATTTAAAGTTTGAGCTCATTTAATTAAAAAAAAGTGGTTCTAGAGCAAAGTTGATTCTTTGCAAAGTGTTTTAAAAATACATAGTGCTGAAAACACACTTTTTGTCTGTTAAACTTAGATTTGCTCAATGGAATACATTTGTATTTCTTCAACTAATAAGTTCTCTTCAGTTGTGTGTTTGATTTTTTTAATAACATTTATAAATATTTAACCGTGGGATTGAAGGTCACAACAGACCCTTTACAAACTAAATTCTTATTCTGAATTTAGTATGAATTTTTCTTATGATAGTATCGTTTGCATATCTGCTGACCGACATGTGAGGAGGAGGAATGTATTGTGGTTTAAATCTGGTTTTATAATCAGCTGTCAAAATGATCTTGATTATATTGTATAGTCCTATGGTTCACCTTCGTGATTAACAGCACAACTATCTTCAGAATTTATATTTTTACCAGGAGTCCAAATCAAAGCTTTCGTGTGTGTGACAAAAAGCTAAAGGAAAAAAAGCTCTGGTGTGGAATAAAAATACGAATAAATAAGTAAGCTTGTCATATCTAGATGCACATGAATCTAACTTCTCTCAGAATTATCATATGCTATAGTGTTGGTTGATGTTGCTGTGGAAAGTGTGTTGTGTGTGGGTTTGCACAAACCACTTTTTAGCTTTTAGCCAGATTGTGAGGTACAACCAAATAGCAGATGTGGGTTGGAGGATTCGCTCAATATGTGTTCCGTTGCGTCTTTCTCTGTATGAATCTTAGCTTTTCTGACTCTACCATCTCAAGCACCTCGTCTCAAATCTGGACGCTACAATGGCTAAATCTGTGCATGTAATAAGTCTGTGTGTGCAAGTTAAGGACCTTTATGGTTGTGACTAAGATAGTAAGAAGTGGTTTTTGTGTGGGTGAAGCTTTAGCTGTGCCGAATTGACTCAACTTAGCAGAATGCAGCCAAGACTTCTGGGTAAAGAGGTTTGGCTAACCAACACCGTGAGAATGTGGCAACATATATTCTCTTCTGCGGCAAAGTAGTCCTCATTTCTGCTCTCTTTGTGTTACAGATTAGTTTGAAGAGTGTCTTAAATAATAGGTTTTCATTTAATAAAGAGACGAGATGATCGAATTCGTCCCATGAACTTAACTTAGGTTCATTTTAGAAAACTTGGACACATTTGATTTCCAACAGTTCTTGTGGTAGTGAAACGCCATTATCTAGTTAAATAATCAAACGTTTTAGCCTGTTAGCAATGGGGGCATGGTTAGCCTGGCTAACTCCCATGCTACATTAATGGCATGCACCCACCTATTGCGCTGCTTTCAAGCCAGAAAAGCCAAACTTTTATTCACCACGGGTACCACATGACACGGTGCCACCACAGGTCCTGAGCTTTGGCTGCAGGAATGGCAAAGTGCAATCTCCTCCTACTCCAAACCATTGTTTTCCTTTTGTTGAAAGCCAGCAATAAACCCTACATGTGGGTTGGAAGAGTCTTTGATGCATCCAGTGCTACCATCGTTTTCTGATCTGCGGCCTCTAAAAGCCTCACTCTGCTATAGACGGGATGGATGGTGCTCCAGAAAATGCAACGTTGCGTAAAACCCGGTTGCTGCTCAAAAGAAAAAAAGAATTAAAAGAAGAGCATAGAGCAATGGTGACATAACCCGAAGAGGCAGACAGCAGTAGAGGCGTGCACTGAAGTAGCACTGAGCCGGAAACCATGTCCCCCCATCTTGTCACGAAACAGTCTGCGAACGACCAGAATCAATATTCGTGTCACACTCATGCAAACAGACACGTGCGTGAGCACACACAATAGACAAATAAAAAATACAAAAAAAAAAAATAGACAGTTCCTTCTCGGTTCTCTGCACAGCTAGCAAGCCACCAACCACAACCACAAAGCCCCAGTATGTCAGCAAGCACCTGGCTGTACACCCGCTTCCAGACAGACAGACAGCCGGCGCACACACGCATGCAAAAATCTGCACTCAAACATGCGCACTTTGTCTTATGCCTTCCAAGGAAGACCATGCAAAAAGCACCTGCTTGTTTCAAAGCGTTCTGTATTCTATAGGTGAAGCTTTACATGGATCCCAGTGGGAGTCAGAAGAGTGTGCAGTTGCATGTATGACTGTGTGTTGACAAATGAACCCAGCAGTCTTGAGACCTATTTAAAGTGATGAGCGTGGGAAACAACATCAAAAGTCTTGTTTTCACAACTGAGATAGTGTTAAAGATGTTCACGTATTACATACACAACACACAGCTACTTAAGCCACAACTGTATGCCCAAAAGTCTCTTGACTTTAGGAAAACACCCACATTTGTTGTGTAATCTTTGTTAATACAAGCTTGACTTTGTTTTTATCAAAAAGGTTGTGTGTTGAGGCTGCATGGACTAGCATGGCACTTCTTAAAGCATTTATCTTTACTGGAACTTGAAGCTTATCTTGGTAGGAAGATAGAATGGATATCAGCAGACACAACAAAAATAGATAGAAGGGAAGTGCAGAACGCTAGAAAAAAGCTCACAATAACTTTATACAATCACAACTGGCATCCTAGTCCCACTTAAACCCTAGTTTACCACTAAATTTAATTCTGATTTTGAACCAGAAGACTCTGCTTAACCTACGAGGTGCTGTTTGAAGAGGTGATAGGAAGTGAGCACTGAACTAAATGTTTCAAAGGTCTGCATGCGCACAGACTCAAAAGCAGCGCATCACAGATGATATCTGCAGACGGTTTGTTATGGTGGCTTGAAACACGAGTGAATTTGACTGAGAAGCACATTTACTGCATCATCTGTGCATGCACTTACCCTTTTTGGACACACTTTAAATAAAGTTTCATTTTAAACATAGCTTAAACAATAAAAGCAATTTTTTAAAGCTTTTGCAAAGATTTCAGGGCGCAAAAGAAAAAGAAAATTAACATCTTAATGTTAGGTATTTTACATTGAAAAAAGAGGAAGTGAAGTCTAGACACTGCTCTGTCTGGATAATAAAATAAGCAAACACTTATAATACATAATAGGGGAATCCTCCATTTAGAACTCTTTTTTTTTCAAACTGTGCAATAGTTCTTAAAAACTGAACTTTTTAAAAACATTTGAGTTTGAAAAAGGCTTGATTGCTTTGAATATTATATTATAAATATTGTGATTGCTGTATTATTTATTTTATGCATGCATTTCAAAACTAATAAAATTTTAAAAAGAAACAGAAATATAACAATAAGGGCTTTGGATAAAGTTTCACAACTTTTTAAGTCCAAGCTCCTTTTTTTTAATCCAGTTCCAACTAAGAACAGTATTTGTTTGTTATACATATTTATTATTAATATAAAAATACAGATCAGTAAATCTTATTGGCAGAAACTGTTTTGTTTCTCTTCAAAGCAATTATTCTGAATCTTAAGACACACGATTTAAAAATGTATAAATACTTGTAAATAAAAAGGTAAATGTAAACATAACTTTAACAAATCTAATGCAACTTTGAATATCACACTTACTGCATGCATGCATGCGGGAAACACCTGTAATTTTAACATGTTAACTACCAGTTTATTGTGCAAGAAAACTTCACAGTATTTTCAAGATGAGATGTGACGACAGCAACAGTGCACTCAAAAACCTTTTGCTTGGAACTTCCAGTGAACAACCAAGCAGAGAGACAGGGGAACAGTGAGGTTTTCTGCTGCTTTAAGAGGAAGTGTGTCTCATTCAAAGGGCATGGTGAAGCTGTTTTCCATTTCAACCTCACTGCCCTGACAGTTTTGGATTCATGGAGTCTGTGAGGGCAAACTATCACTTCCCTCTAAAGTGTTGTTTGTGACGGCTTGAGCTGCTCCTTCACTACACACCTGTTTGGGGGCTTTATATCCTGTCTAGCAAAGGTATGTTCTGACTCGACAAGCTTCAGAGATGAGTAGATCAGTGCAGGGGTAGGGGAGTATGGCGGTGGTGCAGGACTGGTCTTTGCAGTAATGCGCCTATGAGCTTCACTAGTCAGGTGGCCTGGAGTGTATTCAAGGGAACCATTCTCCTTCATTAAGAGACCCCCCCCCCTTAAGAAAATTGCAACACACATACTCTCTACCCATCTACAAAGGAAACACTGTATGGATCCTTTGGAATAAAAACCAGCCCTGCACCATAGATCAGCCATGTGTTGAGTCTTGACTCAGAGGAAGAGCCACACAGACACACACACGCGCACAGATGAAGACACAAAAAACAGAAAAGCTGTGAGCTCCGAAATTAAAGAGCGCAACGGATGGGTGAGGAGGCGGGGCATGACAGCGAGACTCGAGTTTGTGTGCATGTTTGGGGAGTTGAGACAGTGTTATGGGGCCATCAAGGGTGCCCCGTGTCACCATCACCTCATAAAGCATCCTAATGGACACCGGTCGTATTTGTCAAAGCAGCAGACAAATGAGAGCGGGGCAGCGCGAAGGAGGGTGAATGAGAAAGTGAGAACGACACTTAGGAGAAAAATGGTGTGTGCTATTATGTTACTGGCTTTCAAGAGACTTTAAAAGGCTTACGCACATATGCATACATTTACAGTCACACACACACACACACACACACACACACACACACACACAAACTCAGCGGTTGATTTCCTGAGCCCCCATCCCCTGTTCTAGGTTGGTAAAACCCACTCACTTTGTGAAATGTGTGGGCTGCAATATGAAAGGAGGTTACAGCTACACACACACACACACGCATTAACACACAACCATCCCTTTACACAAAAGGTAGTGTTTTGTGAATGGTTTAGTTTCAGTGCTGGCCATGATGGTGAGTCAGAAGAATTCTTGGTAAGCCAAACATGCCCGTTAAAACGACATTGGGACACCGTGCACCCCGCAAATAATGAAACGACTACATGAGTTGTGGATATTTAAGCAAAGCATTTCACTTTAGACATTTACATCCGAGGGAGGTGGCAACTGCTCTGTGGAAGTTTGTTTTTTCAAGAGAGTCCTGTTTGTCTCATTAATGCCCTTAAACGTTTTCATTTCAGCTCATAAAATAAACTACAATCTGAATGAAAAAAGTTATAAAGTTAAAAGTAAAATCGAATTTCAATATTTTTGCATCAAATTTAGAATTTTCCTTACATTTTTAAAATGAAAATTTAACAAAGATGGTTAGTGTTTGTTTTTTTTTTTCGATCACACACTGCAGTTAAATATAACAGGATAGATGAGAGCTCTAGTGCAACAACTTTGTTCTGAAGTTTCCTGAACACCTCAAATGTAGCACAGCCTTCAGTCTGCAGTTGTTTCAGACAAAATGCAAAAACCACACATGCAAGCACACATTAAAAAAGAGCAAGCTAGTATGTTCAAGCACACTGAAGAAGATCTTTTATCTGTACCTGTACTCTATCTAAAAAATATATATATGTCAACAACAAATTACTTCAGCAACATTTTGAATTCACAAAAATGGACGACATTCTTCATATGTTAATGACATTTTTCAATCATGAAGTCAATTGATATTTCATCGAAGGCTTTGGACCAGGATTTTTGATTTAAGACTGAATTCCCTCCCTACTCCCTAAGAACTACAGAACTACACAGTGCGGGACTATCCAGTGGACTGGATTTAAAAAACTATTTGAACACCATGCTCACTACATTTCTTTAAACGACAAAAATGATGCCGCCGATTTTACGAAGTGAAATCCTAATCAACACCAGCATGTTACAAGACTGAAACTTAAATTAAAAGATTCACAAACGTTGTTCAAAGATAATGCATTGTGGTCTATTTTGGCTAATCTAGTGAGCATTGATGCACACTGGTTTTTTGCAGAGACTTCTGGGAAATTTCTGGGGCACTCAATTTTGGAATTGCACTTCAAAATGGAGAACGCATAACGTAGTTCACCGAGTAGTGAAGGAATTCAAACACAAATTGGTCAATGAGACACTCAAAAGCAGGCTTAAAAATCTCCTGTTTTTATAATACTCTGTTATTTTGTTTCCTTTTATGTTTTTATGAAAGTCTAGCGCTCAAAAAAAATGACAAAGACAATGATTTGAATAAAACAAATGTTGCAAGTTTCTGTGCCGTTGGGTTGTAATAACGTATTAAATACAAGTTAATTTCCTTTTATTTTTACAACAACAAAACAAAAAAATATATTTAAAGTTATTTAAAACTAAAATGAATACATTAAAATCTATGTTCACTTTAACTGGTACTAATATGATAAGACTGGTATTATTGGTTGTTTAACGGTTTAGATTTTAGGATGCTGGGCTTCAACTCTTCTTTACAAGTAAAACAAAGGTAACTGTGTATGAAAAGAACGTTCTTACAGACGTAGCTTTGAAATGACATTTTAGGGCGCCATGCAGACCTGTGCTCACATGCTTGATGTCTAGGTAAACCACTTTGCATCTGCTTCAGAGGAACATGCACCTCTACACAAACTAGCATGCTTGCAAGCTCGTCTGTCACATCCAAAACCCACGTCTGAACCACAGGAAATACGTATTTGCACAGTTGGCAATAAACAAATGCACGCATTCTGCTCAAGCACAGGTAATAAAACATGCTGAGAGCCACCTAACATGCAAACTGCTGTTCAGCACGATGAAAACCACCAGCTGTGTGAAAAATCGACATTTCCTTTGAACTCAGATCTCTCTGATAATGACAGCAAAGTGAATACAAACCAAAAAAACAAAGTATTGCCACATTTGAACCTGTGAGCTCCACAGATCCTGATGAAGCTTTGAGGTCAATGGGATGAGTCAGGTTTTTGTGGCAAGATGGTTGACTCCATTCTGGTCTGACTGGGGCTGAGATATGTGACTGAGTACAACGTTGGGGCATTTGGGGTAAGTGAGGTCTTGGGTTTACGGGGCCTTTTATGTGAAGCAGCAGTGCTTAACCCTACGGCTGCTCAGCTGCAATGATGTGGTACTTCAGCGCACCTCAGAGCTGAGAGAAATTTTACCACACTGACAGGCATTATGAGCAGAAACAGCGGGAGATGTCAGATGATGGCGGAGGTGATTCGACAGTTTTCTCCGCTGTCTCAGACGACACTGATCGCACAGAGCTGAGTGGCCTAAGAGTTCAATTAGACCTTTATTCTGCTTGAAAATATTTTTCTAATCACGCTTTGTCGGTCAAAGAACTGATCAAAATAAACTCTCGCCGAGGTAAAGATCTGCTGCTTTACAAGCCATTTTTGATTAATATTTGATTAGGATTTGCTTGACTTTTTCAAATGAAGTTAATTTATCTAATTCCGCCCTTATTTTACTTTACGTAACTTTATGCTTCATTTTCTTTGCATTATTATCACAATCTGGTTTTTAACCTCTCCAGTTATTTAAACGATTTTAAATTTGTGGACAACTGGTTAGATTCTGTTAAAAGCTTCAAATATCACTTAGAGAGACACCAAAAGGACAGTTTTCAAAGATAAACGATTATATTTTCGCCTCATGTTCCAGATATGAACTGGGGAGTAACTTATACTGTTTATTTACTTTAAATTTTAACTATAATTGTTTTTGTCAAAATAATCTATCTACTACCTTAATAACTTCATACTTGCTACTGTTAAAATTTTTTGAGTGTTGAATTAAAAGTTCAAAGCTCAAAGCTTTGCTTCTGCTCCAAAATAAATTTGAAAAAATCTTTAAATTTAATTAGAATTTGTCTCAAAGATATTCTTTAAACCCTTGATTCCTGAATTTATTTCCAGCTTAAAAAAATCACTTTAGTTTTTGCTTTCAAGCGATGAATGAATATTTGCATCAATAGGTGTGAAGGAGTCAAAGCATTATGGAGAGAGAATGGTTTGTCAGTTATTAGTTAGTTTGACAAACCTCAGATGTTAATGGAAACGCTAAAAACTTCTGTAAATCTTTGAAACTGAGAAACCAAATCCTGTAAGACAAACATAAATTTGAAGTGTGTTCAGTTCACCCAGGAGGAAGTGTTGAAGTGTTTTTGTTGAGTTCAGCAGCTGTGTGAGAGTCTACATGTGGATGCTGTGAAGGAAAATGGAGGCTGTGTTTTTGTGAAGGCTCATGTGAGAAACAGGAAGTGCTTGGACCAAGAGGAGGTCAATACCTGTAAAGTTTGACAAAGATGCAGCAGAGAAAAAGAGCTGGTTGTGAGTTCACAGCTGTCCTTTGTCATGCCGTGAGACTCTGGCACAACATGCGTTCTTTTCCCATACGTGAACACAAACAGCAGCTGTTGTCCTTCCACTGTCTGGGCCCTCGCACATGCAAGTTCCTCTACACAGGTCACTTCCATCAGGATCTCTGGGATGTGGCGACAGCACTCCCGCTCCCCTCCTTTCATTGTGGTTACCACAGTCTCCATGTCTGCTGGAGCCAATAAATAAGTAATGGGCCCGGTGATCACTTCCAACGGTGATACTGCGCGCTGAAACCGCTGCATCTGGGAGTGCCTCACCAACAATCAAAACAACAGCTCACACACGAAGACTCACAGATGAACGCTGGGCTGATAACAGCGTGCGCAGCTGCAACTTGACTTTCTGAGAATTTCCTCCCAGTAACTAAATTAGCAGCTGAGTTTTCATACAAGTGGATACATTGAAGTGAACATTTTTAAATGTTATAATGGATACTTGCTCTGTGCCAGTTTCCTTTTTAAGGCAAAAATCTTTAAAGTCCCACTCTGATCATCTTTTGATTTTTTTAAAGAGTTCCCAGTGGTCTTTTAATGATGATTATGCTGTTTTTAGCCAAAATTTTACAAAAACCTGTGTGGTTTTTTAGGACATAGTTTCTGCAGAGCAGCAGTAGTTCATTAGGACTACTGGTGTGGAGGAACCCCGCCCCCATTTCCCCTTCTGATCTCCGAGAGCTCAGAGCAGGGAGTTCGTTATAAATACTTTTTCAAAGGGCAATTTTTTTTCTGATTCACAACAATTTGAACAAAGAAATGCAATTATATACTTAATTTTTCTATGGATGACCCTATCTTTGGAAAAAAAAACCATGATTTTCACCAACTTATATATTTGATATGTCAGCGAGTTTGCAAATTCAATAGAATTAAAATCAAGTTATTAAAATCATTATTTGGGAGTAGGGGAAATGCATTTGTGCAGTGGCAATCATCAGCATGAAGTGTGAGCGGGAAGTCATAGAGCTGCACTGTTTGGAGCCCGAAATCCGCTTTCATGGCCGTATCCCAGAGGCAGGCAGGCAGGCCCAGGGTGTTTGATGCAATGATGGCCACTTCATTATAAAAACCTCCTCAAGTCCCACGCTGCATTCCACGTTTATGGGGAACATATGGGGAAGCCTGCAATTTTTAGACCACAAAATAAGCCCCTTTGCAGCTGGACGCATGACCGCAGTGGGTCCTTTTTGACTTGCGAGCCACACCCGAGAGGCGTAGGACCACTGACAGTGATTAAACCACCGCAGTTTTCTCAGCAAAACAGGAGTTATATTAAGCTTAAATACAGGGGCTTGATAAACAAGGTCTGGGCAGGGGAAAAAAAGGATTGAGTGAAAGACAGCCACAATGATCTTCAGACTATTTTTCCACTCACGGTCATGGGCAGCCATGAGATACATTTCAAAACACAAGGCAGATGTTTACCTAGACAAAGGAGAAAAAAACAGGCTGAGAAAAAAAGGCCTTGACTCCAGCCCTTTCTTCAAATGTCAAGTCTTTGCTTCTTTACAATGGAGTCAGTTTGGATTCTTGCACAATGCAGTGGAATGGTCCTGTATTTATGTGGCGTTCCTTTATCCTTCACTGAAAATGCAGGCCAAAATTCTTATGGGGGGAAAATCTGAAACATTATAGTGCAAACAAACATAAGCAGAGTTTACTTATTACTCAAATAGAATAAAATAAAAAGCAAGAAGGGGTGATTCAGATTAGTGAAAGATATTCTCCGGAGCAGAAGGATTATAAATATTGAAACCGCAATAATCTGCACTGTGAAACAATCACACGCTCGACGTCCTTTTCAAAACAAACATCAAAATCAAAGTGAGACGGGTGTACAGTTTTGTTTTGTTTGGTAGATGAAGAGTCCGAGCACAGAGGTTCAATCACCTCATCTGTGGCCTTGCTGAGTTTCTCTGTGGGCCGCTGCGAGCTGTAATCTGTCGCTGAGCTGGCAGGCCGGGCCGAGGCCATGTGGAGAGGCAGCAGAGGTGTTAAAGGAGGAAGCCTCGCTGTGTGTGAGGTTAAGTGAGAGGCCTGCAGCGGCCATGTGGATGGACTGATAAAAGCCCTGGGGCCGCGGCTGTGGCCTCGGCGTTCGGCCACACTCGCTGACACGCCGTGTTATTTAGCCCGCGCTGCCGCCTTACTCAATGGCAACTGCTCATTTGCAGGGCAGTGCGGGCTACCAGGAAGAGCAGCAACCTCTCTGCCTCACACACACCCCCAAACATGGTACTGAGCATAAACATACAAACCCTAAAGTGCTTTTGTCTAGCAATTAGCGCAGAGAAACGTGGGCCGACATTCACAGCGCGGCGCGAAACAGACACAGAACAGAAACGAGGCCACAAAGACACAGGTTCCTGAGGAAAGCAAGTGGGTCACATGAGTGACCAGACGGTGGTTTGGGCTTCTTGTCCCGTCGCCAGACATGGTCAGTGTGTCACTGAGAGACGAGGAGAAAGAAGAGAGGAAGTGTGTAGAACACAGGTTTGCAAATGCCTGTTTCATGTACTCACATGCAAACTGCACAACTGTTAACATCAGACAGAAAATGAAAGCTCATTCAGTTCTCACTAAGTCTGTGGCAACATCGTCTCCTAAAACTCCAAAACACCTCAAAGAAGCTTAGAATGCATATATGAAGCAGGGTTTTGCAATTTTCACAGCACATAGTTTGCAAATGGTTTAAACTTCCTTGACAAAAAATGGATAAACCTTAGGAAAAAGATTGTCTATTGCAAGAAAAGTTTTCTAAAACTTCTTTTAAGATCATCTTTGGATTTTCTGTAACTCTCTGTCCGACTGGCTCACAGCCTCACCCAAACCCCAAACTAACAAAAATGGTGAGCAACATCAGAGCTATCCAGTCGTCCAGTTTTAAGCCAGTTATCAGCTCAGACGAGGAAAACGAGGATCTTAATGGATGGAATTGTTTACAAGTAGATGCATCAGATTGGAGAGGAGCAAGGACCTTGTGGCCTACTGATTGTAGTTTGTTGGTAACGAGTACAAGCTTTCAGAAACTGAATTTTTTGTTGTTCCTAATTCACCACAATTTCAATAGAAAAATACCAAGAAATGCTATTTTAATCCAAATTTTCTTCATATTTGTCCTCCATCCTGAGAAAAAGGCTGCAAAAAATATTAAAAACAACAAAAACACTGTTACATTTTTCTCATATAATTGCAATTTTGTATTTTTATTGAAGGTTAAAAAGGTTTAAAAGGTTATTTGTTTTATTTATTACATATGTACATTAGAAAGATTTTTTTGGTTACATTTAAACTGATATTGCCATCTCATGTTTAGCCAGTTCTGCACAACTCGTGCAAACAGCCACATTAGTGAGAACTTTTCCGTTTTTCAATTCGACCCAGAAAATCAAAAAGTGTGAAAACCACAATCAAATTAAATCTCTTTGTAGTCTTTTTTGGAGGGGGTGGGGGTGAAGGTGGAGGCTGGGGCTTGTGGGCGAAGCACTACAGGCTAACTGCTTTTATTTTTGAATCTTTGCACAACATATGCTGATTTTTTTTTAGGTCAAAAGCCCAAATGAACTAGCTTCAAGACAAATGCAAAACGTTTTGTTTGTGGTTTATGTCAAGAACTGGGAAGAACAAGACCATTTAAAAAGCAACAAAACGAAGAAAGAAAGAAGGTGCTAATAATTGGGGGAGAGCTTAGACAGAGATGAACAAGTGGCAAAGCTGCTTCTGATGAAACTATGATTATGATACTATCTAGTGGTAAGTGAGGGTGGAGGTTTTGCGGGCCCAAAACCACGAGTTCTTACAAAACGCAGATGTGCTGTGAGTCAGACAAACTTTAAACTAGCACAGGACAAGCAGACAGAGTCAACAGAAATACACTCAATCGCTTTCCTGTCCATGAAAGCCACATCTATCTGTCTTATTTTCGCTCTTTTCATCTGATTCAGTTCTTTTTGTTTCTCTGTTCCCTCTTTGTGCTCAACCTGATGCGTGTGAAAGGCTCTGCAGCTTCTCTGTGGCGGTTTCTGAGATCTTTGTGAACCTCAGCAAACGGCAGCGCAGGCCTGCCGCCGGGTTCAGCGTGAAACCAAATAAAAAGCTTTTCCAAAAACCCGGACGACCTGACGAACGGTGAAAGTGAAGATGGAGAGTCGAAGAAGTTTGCGTGAAAAACCAGAAAGAGAGAAACCAGGAGACGGAGGCAGGGAGGGGGAGGAGGGTGGGAGGGAGAGGCCCGGTGACCTCATGTGACATGTGACGTGGGCTCCACCACTCACAGAGGGGAGTGTGTGTGTCTCTCTGTTTGGAGGATGGCGAGGAGGATGCAGAGAGACTGTGGCTTTTAGCTTTTTACTAGCACTGACGCTCCAGTCGGGCCACCACCACCGAGAAAGAAAAGGAAAAAGGCAGACCATGCAATCAGCCTAGCGGGCTAACCTCAGACCATCAGCCTTCTGACAAGCCCAACCCTCCCCACCAGCCAGCTCCCACCACCCGGGCTCTGTTAGGTGGGCCCCCCTCATCTCCAGCCCTGGTGAGTCCACCTCCACACCTGGAGACCCGAAAGCTGCTGTTGCATCTGCTCAGACTGCTTCTCCTCCAACCACATTCACGGTTTCTTCTTGCCTCGCTGCCTCTTACCCTCTCCTCGCCACTCTTCTTTCAAAACTCCTCTGGTGCTGGTTCCTAACACATGCTTCTACTGCTCTCTGCAAGCTTGTGGCTTGGGATTCCTGTGGTAGACACAAACCCGAGATTCTTGGTTGCAAACAGTCTCAGAGCTCCAGGAGTTTGAGCCCTCTTGTGCTTTTCTTACTTCTTGCTCGCCTTCTTCATGGTGGTCTTTGATTTTTTTTTTTTTTTTTGTCTTTGAAAGAGGCTTCCCCCCCCCTGAGGTTGGTGGAGACCGACTGCAGCGAGGGCTCCACGCTGTCCCGTCTCGCCTGTCATGGCATCCAACAGCATCTTTGACTCTTTCTCCAGCTACAACAGCAGCCTACTCAGAGGTGAGTGCAGATCCTCCCCCCTTTTCTCCACTTTCTCCCCATAACACCGTCCCACCTCCTGCACCCGCTCTTACTTTCACTTTACTCCTTTTGACGAAAAGCAGTGAGATTAGCCCACATTTTGAGAGCCCATCTATCCAAAACTAAAGCAGGAGGAAAGATTAGCCTGATACGGACCCTAAAGGCCTTTGCCTCTTGGCTTCTGAGTTTTCTGTGCCCAGGCTTGA
Organism: Oryzias celebensis; assembly: GCA_014656515.1. NCBI lineage: Eukaryota > Metazoa > Chordata > Actinopteri > Beloniformes > Adrianichthyidae > Oryzias > Oryzias celebensis. The sequence goes on from BNCR01000005.1 coordinate 36,555,747, forward strand.
TGGAGGAGCGATATAATGGGATCCTCACCACAAACATTCATTATCTGGTGAAACTCTGTGCTCTCTCTGTGAGAATACGAGCTCAGAGGCTCCATGTGACTGGCCGCTTTACTGGAACATGGCAATACAATAAAAGAGCAAGGAGGAGAAAAACATATTAGGCTTTCACTGCTTTACTTCCAGGAGGTACTTTTGGTCTGTGCGGTGAGGTGAGTGCACTTGACTAACGCTCGCCTCAACCTAAGAAACCATTTGTTGCCATGGCAATTTTAATCAGATGGCTTTCACTTGTAAACGAAGGAGATCCGAAGCGATGATTTTGTTTTTTTCAAGAATATCTGCTAAAAGTTTATCTGCTCGCAGGTGAGGGTGAACATAAAAGGGAAGTAGAGGAAGTAGAGGCTCATGAGGCAACATGCGGAAACGCAAGAGAAAAAAGTGGAAAAGTCTCTCCCAATTAAGGCCGTGTTGCCGTGTTAATTAGAGACAGCTCCAGGAGAAGCATTTCATAATTGTTTGCAGAGTTTATCTTAAAATCTCTGGAGTCTCACATTTACAATCAGACACAGACTCTTTGCATCTGCGCCTCACATGAGAACAATCCTGACATCCTCTCTGGAGCTGACATGAGATGCTGTTTCAGTGTTCTCACAGCTCCTACAAGCAAACACTTATGGTTTCCTCATGACAAGGCTCAAGCTCCCTTTTTCTTCAATCTCTTTTCTTTCTTTTTTTTTTTTTTTTAAACCACTGGAACTGCCAGCCTTTATCTCCTCGTGTGCAGATCAGTGTCACCGCTGTCAGGTTTCATGCATGCTGCGAGTCACGCTTTGGTTTCTGGGACCTGATTATGAGGTAAGACAGGAGGCAGTAACAAGGAAAACAAGACTGTAACCAAAAACGTTTTTTAAATACGCAATATCCTTTAGAAACTTGCATCCATAAGGATGCTGAAATTAAACTGTACGACAACAAAAGGCCAAGAGTCATTAAAGTCAATCTGAGAACAAATTCAAACTGGGCTTACTTAGTGTAAGCAAAGTACCTCAGCGGTTAGCTCGACAACGTGCATTACACAGGCGAAGGGATTTAACCAAGTCTTTGAGACCGAAATCAAACTGAAATCAAGAGGAACGGTTGCAGGGAATGGAGAAGACTGTTACATGTCTGCTGACTGTAATGCAAAATGACATCAAGCTCATGGAAACACTGTATTGTGCTCCTCAGAAGTCAGGAAATACTGCAGCAAGCAGTCACCAGAAAACGATTTTGATCTTTAACCACTTTTATTTTTTTTTATTTACTCATGTCAGTTGCATTAAAGCTGAAAGTGTTAAAAAAAAAAGACAAAATTCATCGCTACATCTCAATGTCAGCACAGCAGACGTGCTATCAGTCTGTCTGTGTTATATTGGTATTTTTCATATATTTTCAGCTATCTCTGGGTGCAGACAGAGAACACATCTAAGCATGTGATGTGCAACATCAGATGCACTTCGCGTGAGAAGCGAGAGAACGCTTCACCTCAGAAACCTCAATCCTCTGCTGAAGCTCAGGGAGACACACACACTCACACACATGAAACATACAAGTCACAAAGGGAACAGACACTGTTTTTCTCATGCTGCTTAACTCTTTAAGCAAGAGGAATTCTAATGTTCTGACAGTTAAAGTGCTGCAAAACGCTCTGACCTGCAGAGCTGTGCGCCGACAAACTGTTAATCTGATGCAGACTCTCAGAGCTGTTGCACTTCACAGATAAAAACCACAATGAGGCTACACCTGCTAACCCTTCACACAGCAGCACGGCTGGTGAACTGCAGACCAGACAAAGCAGAATAAAAATAATTTGATTAATTTTTTTTTTTTTTTTTATTACAAAATATAAAGTTACATTGGCCTTGAAGAGCAAATTGAATAAAAAAAAACTCACAAACATACATTAAAGATCGTAAGTACAGAAAGCAAAACAAATAAAAAAAAAACAACATTACATTCTAGAAATCTAACAAAATTAAAAAAAAAAATAAAAAATTAAAATAAAAAAGAAGCGTTTCGGAAAACTGAAGTAATTTCCAGAAATAAACAATAAGTGACTGATTGGAATGACTATGACTGTTGTCCATCATTTCAACTGAAAGTTATTTGGCACGAGCAACATATTCTCCGTTCTTATAACATTTTTTTCTCCATCTATGAAAACTGAAGGCACTTTTGAAAAAAAACCAAACGTCATCATCCAATCAGGGATGCCTCAGAGTACTTGCCTTTTCCTGTTTCTTATTGTGTTTAATTTTTTTTACATTTAATTTTGATGTCTGGGAATTACTTTTGATTTCTGAAATGTTTTGTTTTAATTTTTAATTGTGTTTTAATTTCAGGAATCTGATTTCTAAAATGTAATGTTTCATAATTAGTGTTATTTCTGATCTTTAACATGTTTTTGCATTGAGTGATTTGTTGGTGTGATTTGCACTTCAGGGCCACCGTTTCTCCAAAGATGCAGAATTGAGTAAACTTGGTAGTTTTTCATGTTTACAGCTGCGCATAGGCCTCTCTGATTGGTTGCATGTTGGCTCAGTTTCTTTCCCCAAATTTTCCTTTACATGGAAGGACCTCTGTGTTCCCTTCCGACTGCAACATATTCATTGGTCCCTTTTTATCCCTCCTTTCTTTTTTAGCATCATGCTCTCTGGAGCCAGCTCCTTTTGTGGTGGAGAGGGGGGAAAAAAGCCCTGGTTTATTAGGGTGGGAATGGTTTTTATACGTTTGGCTTATTGCGCCGCATGAATGGAAGTGAGGACTCGTGTGTGAGAAATGTGCCATGCCTCACCACAGTTGTAGAAAGGCTATTTTGGAGGATTGTGGGAGGTGGTCTGGTTTGTTCTACGAGTGTTAGGAAGGAGAAAGCTTTGCACAAATACTGTGTGAAAATGCATTTATATGAATCAAAACTCATTTTTCTGAGTAGATTAAACTCTAGGATGAAATTTAAAACAATTGCAAAGCAAGAAGCTTTTCAGCGCAGTGAAGAAAATTGCATTTTATTTATTTATCAATGATTTACAAATTGATTGGAGCCCATGTTCTGATTGTTCTTTATAGGTTCTGCAGCCTGAAATCTGCAACTAGATATTTGCAGCTTCGGTGTCTTACAGTGAAAACAAATAATAAGAACCTGATGTTTGTCAGAAAATCCTGCTTGGGTGCAATATCCATTTATAAAACTCTGAAGGCAAGTTGGACAGAATGGAGGTCCTGGACTTGATTAGGGATGTAAACTTTTTTTTTTTTTTTTTAGCTTCTTGTTTACTTTTCGGTCCATTTCGCTGCTTTTCACCATTTGTCAACACAGCTTTATGGAGAACACAGTGAGGGGTTGCCGATGTAATGGCTTCCAGGTAGATTATTTGGTCGACTGATGCTAAACCGCCATTTTCCCTGAAACACTTCTTGCCCGAAAACACCTGCCACCGGTCAAGGCTAAAGAGCAGTTGTAAATATAATTTTCTGGTGGTCGAACGGCAACCGCAGGCTCTTTGCAGCCAATCTGATAAACCGAGTTTATTTCATAAAGGTTTCTCCAACTTAATAAGAGGTAGTTTGAAAAGGCGAGCTCCTTTCTCCTGGAGAATAACATGAAGCAGTGTTCAGAGTGGGGTGAGTAAGAAGCTAGCAGTTTGTTTGACCTCTTTAAAGACAATTAAATTGTGTTTTTAACATGTTATTGTGGCATTTTTCTCCAGATGGAAAGGCATACATTGCTAAAGTTGCATTTTTGAGTATTTTTTTTCAACAAAATCTTTGTGAATCAGGAGTAGATGCACAAATGCTTTTGGAAAAAGTTTGGAAGTGTGATGTACAAATGACTAGTCCTGCTATGACTCAGAGGTGAGTTTCTGATCAACTCCTGCCGCTCTGCATGAACTATGTTCTAAAAAACGACACAGGTTTTTTTAATTTCAGCTAGAAATGACAATCCTAATTCAAAGTCCACTTGGAACGCTGTTACAATCGATCAAGAGATGACTGGAGTGGGATTTTAATCCCAATTCATCTGAGTTAGCATGTCAAGCTCTAATCTAATTGTGCAAGTACACTGCAGTGGTATGTAAAAAGAAACCAATAAAATGATGAAATATGCATTATGTAAATGATTTGATCAACTTTATGGTATTGAAACAAAAAAACAGAACACACTGTAAGATGATTAAATTATTTATGTGATTTAGTAGAAAGAAAAAGTTCTGGAAGGATGGAGCCATGTTGGAAGAATTTACAACGTCTAGACCAGCTTCAGTAAATAGGTCCCTGAAGATTGAGGCTGCATGTCTGGAATATACTGACTTTAAGCGCACTCATAATTGGATAACGGGGTGGAAATGATTGAAAAACTCTTTAGCTTGATTTCTAACTTTTAAAGCCCATGCCGGATGAGGTTTTTCAATCTCCATGAGTCATTTCTTTACGCTTAATTTGCTTCATTTACGAGCAGATAATGTTTCATATCATAGCTCGCATAAAGATGACTGAATCCACACAATAGCGACTGGACTTACATGATCTCATTCATCCCGTGTAGCGCACAACTAAATTAAGAAAAAGCCTCTCTTGCAATTTTCTTATTCTTCGTTTTGTTTCAAAGCTACGCCCTTGAACCACAGGCCAGCCCTGCAGCTCATTACATGGCAAGTTTGGAATTGAGGAATAAAACACAAGCGTTACTGTTGGCTAATTAATGCACCACTGACATGCATTTGTGCCACAGTTTTCTCATGCAGCAAACTCAACAGGCTGTTTTTCTACTGTATAAGGCTGGAAATAAGGTAAACAGTTTCATCACAGGTTTCAGTAGCTGCAATTAGAGAGCTGTGACCTGAGCTCGACTTGGAAGAATCCACTTTTTGTTTAGACCCCTCCCTGTATCATTCAGCATCTCTTAGTGTTGCAGCTGGAGCCAAAAAGACGGCATGTGACTAAGCACAACCTTGACTGCTAAGCACTTTTGTTTTTGACATTACAGTTGCCTTTTAAGCCACAAATTGCCTTAATGGGAGGGAATGGGCCGGGCACATGAAGTGAGTCAAACTTATGGAGATCCCACATGTTCAAAAAACAAATCGGGTGGCAAGCGTTTCTTTTAGATTGAAGGCAGGAGGCTTTTACTTTATCAAGTGTGGAAATTTGAAAGACTATGGGAGCTGTGAGGTTACCATCAAGAGAACAGACAGTGTTATTCACAGACAAAAAAGACTGAAACTTCAAATAATTGCAAGTAACTTTAATCACTCTCAAAACACACTTATAACTTTTGCTCCTTCCCATAAGCAATAAAGTAAGAAATGTAATTAGGGAGGAGGAAATATGCAGATAATGATAGGATGTCAGAGCGCTGCTGGCTAAAAGATGTTGTCTGATTCTCTATCTCCCTCTGTGTTCCCAGATTTTCTTCTTTTTTTTTTTCAAAAAGTTGTTTACATACAGTTAATTGTCACTGCTGCAATAAAACTTGTTTTTGGGTTGCTTCTTCTCTGCTTTCAAACACAATTTTAACCACAAGGAATTGATTTTTTTTTTTTTGTAGAAGCTGCTTTTCTAAAACAGGATTTTAGTTTTTGTTTTGACACGCAATCCAGAGGTCCAAATGACTGCATCAGTAATGGGCCACTTAAATGTGCTTTTCTCTTCGGCAGATTCTGTTGTTATTTTGTGACGAAGACAATTAGTGAATTAGGTTGAAGCTGCAGGGATTTTATTTTTTCATCAAGACTAAGGATGGGAAAAAGCTTAAAACTATTTCTGCAAACCAGATGAATATTTTATTTATTGCTTTTGATATTTTTGGGTTTTTTTTGTCGTAATATGCACACCCTGCAAAAATGTATTCTGTAGGAAGTTAAAAAAGACTCCTGTTTCAAGAAAATTTGCTTTATTTTTTGTCTTGCAAGAAAAAAAACTTAGACAATGGTCACATATCCCACATGCCACCACGCAGTGACCTGAAATGCAAGTTTTTATGCAAATTCAGCAGGTCGCCGAGTGGCGGCACTCGTAATCGGGAGGCGGCAATCGCATTTTTACACACCACATGATGGCTGCTGAGGGTTTTAGGAAAAAGTTAAAATTTTACGGTGACAATTTTTCTTTAAAAGTTAACAATGGTGATGGCTGCATGGGTACATTTCGAGGTCGCGTGGTGGCAGTCCAGTGACAGGCTGGGATGACGCCATTATGAAATCAGGCGACAGCTGGGCGGCCGCAGGGCGGATTGCAGTAGCTCTGACTGGACGATGTGTAAATGTCCCCGGACAGCAGCCGTCCACATCAAGTGCCACCACCTGCCCGGTAGCTCTGGGGCATACAAAAATTGGGGCATTTTGCAAGCCTGACTGCCGCCATCTACATTCATGACTATGTCAATGAGATTTAAAAAAGAAAAACATGAGTCTCTGATTCTGCTGATGCCTCCCACTCGCACAATGGCAATTGCATTTGTGACTGTAGCTTTTTCATGAAAGTTTTTCAATAGCAAAATAATCTTAGTTTGAGAATTTAATAAGAATTCTTTTTTTTCCTGACCCTATTTTTCAGTCAATTACATTTTTTGACCTGATTTTTTTGGCTTATTTAAAGAATATCTGCCAATGAGGTGAGAACTTTGACTTGTTTCTCAGCAGCCTGTTTTTGCAGGTTGTCACATCACAACTTTCCGAAACGCATTTTTTATCAAGATAATTTAGTCAAAACCTACTTTTTTCACAAATGCAAATTCTTGTTTCACAGTGAGTCTGCAGCAGAAGGTTTTATTTTCCCAGGAGGCTTTGCCCTATAGTAAACTTGGCTTACTTCTGTATTAGCTTTGTGTAGGAAATACCATGCCAGGGATTCCCCCTCAGCTGTGCAGCAGAAGTGGCCCCTCCACTTCTTCTCCCTTGTCTGTCTGCAGCACTGTCAGTCAGTCTCCAGCTTCTCCAGCGTACAGCCATCACCAATAACCATCTGAGTTTCGCCACTGCTGAGTCAGAGACGAGCGGCACATGCTTTGGTGACAAATGTGATGCTTGCCGTCTAAATGCCGTCTTACCTAATCTTAATAGTCAGTCTTCAGCTGTCCGGTGAAATCACTGACAAGGTTACGCAGCAAAAATTGCTAGTTTGATCCCACAAATGCTTGATTTTGAAAAATACGTTAAGATAAATACTGAACTGCTTTTTTGTGTTTTTCTGTTGACGCAGATGAGAAGCTAAAATCTAATTGTTGCGCATAAATATGAACACAAAAAATGCTTTTGCTGCTAGATCAGAAAAATAAATGACCTCTTTTGTCTTTGTTTTGAAAGCTAGTCGTGCTAATGTTGGAATTCTGGCAGAAAGATGTTTGTCTCTTATTGACATGGACACAACTTTTCTCCTTTAATCAGTGATGAAATAGGAGGCGGATAGTGAGCCACAAGTACAGCTAGTGTGGAGTTTGATTAACCTAATCACCAGGCAACCAGACTCTAGGTTTCTGATTGGGCCCACAAACGCTCCTTGTCATCGTCGTGTCATTAGCTCGTCGTTAGCTGTGGCCGCCTTGACGTGGAGCAGCGACGTGCGTGGCCTAAACACAGCAATCAAGGGATTAGACTCTGAGCCTCAATGAACGCCTCGGGCTCCGGTTTAAAGAGGGGAAAGTCCTGCCCTGTTGTGTCTGCGTGGACACAGAACCGACTGTACATGGGCAAAGCTACTGCTGATTAGTGATGGAGGTGATGAAAGGAAACATTCAATCACTTAGGATGAATGAGGGCTTTCTTGGATTACAATTAAGAAAGATCCTTGATGGAAGCTAGACTACTGTAGGGATGCCTAAGCCTCTTTTTGGGTTTCCTGAATCAAATGTGAAAAGGACTTTATTTTATTAAAGACTCACTCTGATCGTCTTTTGATCAGTGTTTCCAGTGTTCTTCTCATTATGATTATGCTGTTTTTAGCCAAAATAATAATAAAAAGGTAGTTTTTTACTACATTGAGAGTGAAAAAAGTTCATTAAAAATTCACCTCTAAGTTGTTGGTGGGACAGTTGGAGTGGAGTGAGCCCACCACACTTCCCATAATTAATCCGTTCACACACTCTCCAGCTAGCTTACAGCGCCCCACAAACCTAACTTAACATTTTGAGTGAAACAAAAATGGCGAGCAGTACTGGAGCTATCCAGCCGTACAGTTGTGAGCCAGCTCAAATGAGGAAAACAAAGATGTACTGGGATCTTGTCATCTATAAGTGGATACAGTGGACTATAGCATTGTAGCATTGTAGCCGTTGTAAGATGTCTGTCACTCTTACGAACTTTTTCCGACAACGTTTTTGTGACTGGTCCTGATTCACAATGATTTTCATAAAGAAATTCTCAGAAATGCAATTGTAATTTTCTTGATACATGTCTGTCATCGTGAGAAAAATGCTACAAGAACATGTTAAAAACATCAAAAACACGATTTTCATTGGAGTGGGTCTTGAAAGCTCAATCATTGGAAGTAATCAAGGTGAAAGGCATTCGATCTGGAGCTCCAGCTTTTCAATGCCTCCATGGTTGCGATTTTCTTATGCTGACTGACCCACAGACAATTTTCAGGGTTTTCATGGAGAACAGATAGAATCTAGCACAGAGCTACTGGATGGTGTTTGAGATGATCATCACCTAGAGAGACTATAAATGAAAGAGTGATTAAAAAAATAAATAAAAAAGGCAAATTTGACAAATCATAAAGTTCCTCTAGAATCTGAACGTTTTGCTCGATGCCCCGTTGTCAGTTTCCGCTCGTCTCCTGCAGGATTCACATTCACGCCATTCATGTCATATATGTCACATATCTCTACGTTTTACTTCACAGTTCAAAGTAACACGGAATAGTCTGAAAAAGCAAAACCATGTGGGTTTTGTTGCAAAAAGGAATGAACAACAGCATTCCATGTGGAACCACATCAAACATCTCGCCTGTCATGAGGCTAAATGAGGGCAGGCTGGCCTGCTTACGCCTCCTGACATGGCTCCCACTAATTAACCAGATTTTAAAAGGGACACATCCTCTTAATCAGTTTCAATTAAATACAAGTTTAAAAACATTTGGGCCTCCCATCAAGTGGGGACAGCCACACAACACGCACAAAGAGCCATTGTCTGCTGTGAAACTGCGGTTTACAGCCTTGGCTATAATGTCTTGGTGGTTGCTGGAAGCCATGCAAACTTCCTAATACTCGTCTCACATGCGATTTTACTTTGAGTGAAAACTAAGCTATGGGAGCTTTGAGTTTATGTAAGAGGGACACTTCACAACTTATTTTCTGAGTTGACAGAGTCTGCTGCCTAACCCCTTCCTCACCCCCCCTTCTCTCCTCTGTCTCTGGCGCTACTATATTTGCTTGGGATCTGAAGCCATGGAAGAGGAGACGCAGGCTGTGTTGCCAGTCAAACGTGTTGGAGCTGTCAGACTGAACGGCTTCCAGCTCTGTGTCCTGTCTCCTCTCCTGGTCAGTGGGAGCTGTTTGATCTGACAGAAGCTCCATTAGAGACGCAGGGAAGTTCAGCTGCTGCGAGCTTGAATGACTTCAGCAGTCGCAGCAACAGCCCAGAGAGGAAAAGGTTTTTGCACAGAGTCTGGTTGCAATCTCTGTGTCTGCTGTGCATCTATAAATGTCTGTGCATAGCTTGCCCTTTTAGTAGGTGTGTGTGGTTACACAGCCTAAGTGGGCTGACATATTTTGGAGCAACGTTGGGCAAAAGGGGTGATGGTGCAGTGAGAGATGATTTCACTGTTGAGACGCAATTACAGAAAGCGACTGAGGTTGTTTGGCAGGTGGAAAGGTGGGAAAAACTCTTATTGAGTCTGTTTACTCCCAGCCTCCCTCCAGCAAAGCAGTCGTTCTGAAGTGAAAGTGATGAAATGGCAGATAAATATTAAGATTTGGATCTAAATTCATGATTGTTTTCAGTAAAGTTCCACTTTTATTCGTCGCAATCTGCACAAGAAATAAGAGGCTGAATATCATCACCTGCTGGGTGACTGCAGTTAAACAGAAGGAAAAAGAGGTGAATTAATGCGGCTGCCTGAAAGATTCGACTCCTGATCTGTGTGTGGCAGCTGGGTTCTGGCAGGCCTTTGGCACCGGCACTGCGTGGCAGTTAAACTGTCACCGACAGGAACTGTAAATCTTTTGCAGAAGGAGAATGCAGCTCAGCAGCGTCGCAGGTGCTGCTAAGGGAGCTTGAGCTGCAACTCCCAGTCTATCGGTCCGTCCCTCTGAGGAAGGAGACGATTTTCAGTGGGACACCTCCTGCAGTGGACGTCTAACTTTGTGTGGAGTTGTGCGTCTGCAAGGGGTGGGGGTGCTGTTACTTTGGCAACGCAACGGCACATATTGCAGCGATTACCACAGCGGAAAAATGTTTTTCTGCAACATGCAATTACTACAGATTACAGATTGCCTTCCTTGCATCAGATGCTCCAGCCAGAAAAGGAGAAACACTGCCATTTGTGTGCGTGGATTTGTGTATGTGTGCCGATACACACAGTCGGAGGCGCAGAGACAAAGAAAGATGAGAAATGATTATAGCTCGCACCAAAAACCACAACTGAGAAAAAAATGGGAGAGTTGACGTATTTATGGGACTCATTTAGATTTAAAGGACATTCTGACTTTCAGGGGTAAATAAAGGAAGAAAAAAAGAATCAATCTGTCCTTCAGTAACATGAACAAAATCAGAGCGCTGGTACATTTCTCAGTCTTTAGTCCATCATCGTCAGCATTTCCAAAAGTGTACACCGATGTCCTCATGGAATAAACAAGTCTAAATGCCACACGTTATATTAATTTTGGACTATATGTTTTGTTCCAGGTTACAAATCACTGCAAATATTAAAACGCTTCCTTCAGATCACACTAAACAGTATGTCCCAGAAATGGTGCCCTGCAGCAAGGCAGGGCCCTATTTGCAAACCCACCAGATCAAATTCAACCCCAAAAGCTCCTATTATAGCAGTGGGGCTTTTTGGTGAGTTTACCATCCAGTTTCTACTTTTAGTGGGTTTCCAAAGAATAAACAGGCTCAGGAACCACATCACACACTGCTGACTGTCATCAATGGAGAAGTGTACCCAACGGATGATGTGAGGGCAGAAGGACCATGACACTGAGGTTTACGGCGTCCCCCTAACCCTCATCTTCTGGTTTCTTTGGGTGCGGGGCGTGCCACTAAACAGGGATGAAAAGGAGGAAAAGGGGCCTGACCACATTCAAGCTCAAGGGATTCACACGAGTCCGCTTGTAACTTTTAACTTTAAATCCCACTCCAACTATTTTTTTTAATCAATTGTAAAATTGTTTTCAGTGTTTTACGATTACAATTTGAATAAGGAAATACTCCGAAACGCAGTTTCAACCTTCAATTCTTTTACATGTGTTCTTCCTCATGAGACAAATGCTACAAAAACATGTTAAAAACACCACAAACATCATTTTCTTTAAAAGCCTAACGATTGGTGGAATTTTAGCAATGAAATGCAGTCGATCAGCAAAATCTCAATAAATCTGTGAGCAGTCATTCAGCCAAAGGCAATGAAAACATAAATATCTTTGTGTGATGGCGGTGAAATGACAGCGGGGTGTCTTTGTAAACTGACTCGATGTCTGATCAAGTCTGGTCTATGTGAACAAGCCGGAGTCAGACTTGCATAACAGGGTTATTAGAAGATGACTCACAATGAAGCTGTGTGAGGACATGTGTCTGCAGACAATGCAAATCCAACATGCACTGAATTTAGTCAGAAACCTCCACAGTATAGGAATGTTAAGAAAATCACCATCACTTCTGGAAGGAAACAATGAGAGATGTAACCCTGCATGTGCCTGATTGACCAGACAGTACGATGAGAACAAAGATGAGTCCCTTTGTCTAAAGAGTCTACGTTTTTGTTGTTATGTTATCTTTATACTAACTCAGTCATGCAGTGTCCTGATCTTTTCCGTTGTGGATTTTTTATATATAAAGATGTTATTTGTTGTTTGGAGTTAAGCTGTCTGCTCTCATCATGAGCATCTTTTTGATGCATTTTTCATTTTCCCCTCAAGCAGTTCAGTGTTTCTTATCTGCAACACAAGTCCAAATCATAATTACTCCACCTTTGTGTTTAACAGTCTTTCCAAAAAAAAAACAAGCAGTACAGTAAACCCACAGGGAATGAGGAAAATAACCTGAAACCGTGAGATTTTTACTTACTTCGGCGATTGAATATTAACTGAGTCGATACAGAAAGGGGTATTGTTGATCTCCTGGAGGTGCAGACATGTGATGTTTGGATTTAAAGTTGTTTGTTTCCCACAATTAAACTAAAAATTGAAATGAAAGAAGACCAATAATATATTTCTAACTTAGGATAATTTATCATGAAAGAACTGGAAAATACACACACATATAAATAATTCAATTATAATTACTCCAAATCATAAATGGACCAATTAGCTCTTATGCACACAGAACATGACACATTGAAACCGTTAAATATTAAGTTTGTCAGAAGGAGTTTGACTAACTGCTTGAAAGCGATTGGGAGGAAGCAAACTTATAGAATCTCCCCAGAAGCAGTTACAACCTGCTGAGTGTACTAAGCTAAAAGGTTAAGGGTCATGTGATGATGAAAAGAAATTAAAAATGAGCTTATGAATGTGTAATTTGAAAGTAAACTTAAAGATTCATGAAATTAAAAATAAATTCATTTGTTTTTTCTTAAAATTCTGTTAAAAAAACCAACAAAGAAACATAAAATGTTTTAGCAGAATCCTTCTTTTCAAGTGTTTACGGTTTTCCCCGAAGCGTCAACTGAATGCTTTCTATGTTTGAAAACATCTTCAAACATTCAATTTGCAGCAGACTGGAAAAAAAAAAAAAAGGTGCGACTGTCAGAGTCGTCCCGCAACAACCATTACGTTGCTCACTTAATTCATGAAGCTTTAATAATCCCTCAGCTCCTCTCTGCACCTTTGATAAAATGTAAGGAGCTCATTAAAGATACATGAGATGAATGTGCTCATTGTCTCCTCTGGTAACTGCTGCATCGCAGCTCATCATGCTTACATATAATTAGGTGCTGGGTTTGGAAACGTCACCGTCCTCTTCATCTTCGTTGGAATAAAATATGCTCTCGACAGCTTTGGGGATCCGAAATTGGGGCCTGACACTCTTGTGAGTTACTGGACACGTAAAGTCATGCGAGGGGCAAATCACTGTGGAAAACTGCAGGAGTTTAAAGTAGAAGTTCAAGCGTATTACAAGCCAAGCAAAGTACACAAAAGGCGCACCAGACATCATTAAAACTAACACAGACGACCTCGGTGGAGAAAAAGTAACATACAAATTTATACGATCAAAAATCCTCAATGTGGTTCCTATTTTCTTGTCTGAACATCAAAATGGACAAAAATGACCACCGATTGTGATGTGCTGACACGTTGTGTAATCAGAATTTGAGAAAGAATCAGCCATCAGAGCAGCAGGAGCCCAAAACCCAAACAGTCTGTACCCACTCACTGTTGTTTAAAAGTTTCTCCATATACTTGTGTATATAAACACTCCGATGCTAGAATATGATTTGGCTTTGAGGGGACTGGCACAAATGGTTTTGGTGACTTACATCATGCTTGGAAGTCTAATCACAGACACTCCTGTCATATCAAGCAGAAGAAGTCAATTTCATAGCAAGCTGCATTTCAACAAAAAGGGAAAAAGGAGGAGGGAAGGGTAAACAGGCTCAGCGTTCCACAGCGGCCGCAGAATTCATCATTCATACAAAAAAATACCCCAAGTCCCAAAGTAGACCTAATTTAATCCAAGAGGAATAAAACTCCACTTCATAGGAGTTGTCCATTCAGAACACTCACATTTCCACCCAGCAGAAACCCCCAGATGAAATCCAAGCAGACACTTTTCGGAAGGAATGCGTTCGGTGGGTTGAGGGCCAAAGCATGGCCTGTAATTTGTGAATGTACAGAAATGTGTGACCGCCACAGCTCCTCTAAAGATAGAAATCTTTGTCTTATGTCATCACCGAACCCCAAACTGGTTCTAAATGCGCCCCCTTTTCCAAATGAATAGCTCCACATCCCAAGGCTGTCTGAAAATAACCTGGGAGTTTACTCTGGCTATTAGATCAAATCCGAGAGAGAGAAGCGTCTAAAAGGAGTATCAGAAGCTGCCCCTGGTCTTCAAAGTGACTTTCAAGACTCTCTGAAAGCTGTGTGGGTGGCTTTTAGACGCAGGTGTACATTTACAGACCCCAAAGGCTTCCGTCGCTTTCTCCTATAATGGGGACAGCACTCATCTCATACCTTACAATCTGACTCATTAGGTAGAGGGGCTTCGTTTGGTTTAGATGAGGCCTGTGGAAGCAGACGGGTTTCAAAAGTTTCCAAAATATCGGATAATAACGTTTTTTTGTGATTGCATTTAAACTGTTTCCTAAAAGTACATGTATTTTTGTTTCATGTCAGCATTGTAGGCTGGGATTCATATCAGACAAAATGAGTTCAGATCAAAACAAACGTTTTAGTCACAACTTTGCTCTGAGGAAGAAACTCATGACTGTTACCTGAGGGGTCTATTTTTGTAAAAACAATATAGAGGAGCATGCATGGTGGGGGCCTTCATGAGGGACTTGTGTCTTGATTTCAGCCTCAGCCTGGCCGGATCATTAAAAAGCGTTCAGGGGCATGGCAGAGCTCTGTCCTCGGTGCCTTTGCGGCTGAAACTGTAGAAACTGTGTGTTGAAATGCAGAGGTCTAAATGTGACAGGCGCCCCGAGCGAACATTATGGCTGAGTGGGGTTTAGCTAGTGCATGTGGTCACATTTTAATAATGAACTAAGGCAGGAGGACGACTAAAATATCAGGAGCATTGTCCCATACCAGCTGAACTTGAGGATACATGACAGCTAATGGATGTCACTATTATGTTTCCTTGTGTTTTGTTTGAACTCATCGAAGAAATATTTTGTGCTTATTAAAATATCGCCTGGAAAAAAGCAAACGTGTGCAATAAAATTCAAGGTTTTGCTGTTTGACTTATAATTATTTTGCTTTTTCACACTTTTTTCTTTTTACTTTGCATCATTTTTGATAGTAAAGGTGTGCTTACATACATATTACACTCTCTGGGACTTATTGTTATAATATTCAATGTTATGACGTCAAAACAGAATAAACAAAAAGATCAAAATCATATCAAGTTAAAGGCTTAAAACATGAGAATCTTGACATGAAATTCTAAAAAAAATAAAATAAAGGAAAAATTGAATCAAGCTGTTTTTGTTCAAATTTGGATTTCTGTTGATTTCGCAGTGAATGTTGAGTTTGTGCTTTTTTGGACATTTTCTCACACATGCTGCGGTGACGCAACAGCGCATCCCGTGTCAGAGGTTTATGGTCAAAAACAACAGTTCCCATGAGAATATGGTACAATTGAGTCTGGTCTCAGTTGTACTCTGTCATTTCGAACCTCTCTCCCCCCGCGTCTGTGTGCCAGGCTGCGGATGTGATCGGTGCGTCAGTGCGCTTGGATGCCCCCTTGCTCCATGAGTGCGCTTTTTTCCTTTTGGCAACAAGCGCAAACCTGTAAGCATTAGGTAAAACAGGCAGTAAATCGTGTCAAGAAAAAGGTGCATATTGGTTGATTAAATGACATTAAAGGAAACAAATTTGTTTGTTGTTAATGTAAAAATTTGGATAAATATTTTTCAATATTAATTTAGCTTTTTTTAGGCAAATAATCTTTTTTTTTTTTTAGCAAAAAAGAGAAGACCCATTTGTATATATAGATAGAGAAATACAATGTTTGAAAAAATAATTATTATTCTGCACATTCTATTGTTATTTTATGTTAGAAAAATATCGTTGAATATTAAATTCTTGAATAAAGTTTCGATTGTATTTTTTATAATCTATGCTTGATGCTTCTTCTTCCTCATCAGAACAATAACCGGAGTGGTTCGTTGAGCTTCTTGGTATCAGGTCGAGACGAAACTCCGCCTGTCTGAGTGCGCACAGCAAAGTTTTCCTGTGTGCAGATGAGAAACGTCTGTCTGACAGCCAGAGCTGACAGCGATTGAAAAGGCAAACGCGCCAACTAGTGTCAAAAAGCAGGATGGCTGGGTGTGCCGTGCATGCATGCAACCTCTCAATCATGAATTCAGCCTGTGGCGCATACGAGCTCATCTCTGCGTTTAATTGGACAATTACGTCTGTTTGCTTTAATTGTCGAGTTTATTTAAGAGCAGTTCATTAACGAGATAAAGATCAAAGATTCTAAGTTCATTTTTTTGTGTACATGGAAACAAGTTATGGGGCTTTTTATTAAAATGGCTTATCAGATGATTTCAAACCGCAGAACCGTGTGTTGTGGAGCTTTTTTGTAGGTAAATTAAAAGAGTTGAACTACAGGAATGTCAGGGAGGTGTTGAGTGATTTAGAGCGCGCGGGTGTCTGTTACACAATGAAAGTTTTGCATTTTGTGCAAACCTAATATTCGATTTTTAAAAACATCTCTACAAAAACTTAAAGCAGTAATATTGCAACAGATAAAGCTTTTTTTACAAGTTGCAGTAAAACATTAAAAGCATAACTTGTACATCCTGATTTAAAAGAATAAATAAATGCATTAAAAACGTATTTTAATGCCTAAAAACATGCACGCGTGGAGAGAAAGTGGCAGCTTTGTATCAATAATTAAACTGGTTTGTGACAACAGAGCTGCGAAGCAGGACAAGCGAGCGTGCGCTGATTGGTGCGTAAAAGCCCAACCCAGCAGCTTCATTGGTGGAAATCCTCTCCGCACTCCCAACCACTAAACACTGAAAGGAGAGGAGTGAAATAATCTCGCGGCAGTCTGTTCAGCCGTCGCGCAGCTCCGTCTTGTGCCTAGAGGATAACTGCTGAAGGAAACCCGACTGGAAGCGACTGTTTAATCCCACAGTCACGTCGTTTGTTTGTTTGCGGCAGGAAGATCCAGCCAGGATTAGACTTCAACAACTTTTACGCAAGAAAAACGGACAACGAGTTGAAGAAAACTTTTTTGTTTTGCTTTTTTTCAACTTTAAGAAGACTCATATTTCATTTTTTGTAGCATCCAGTCAAAAAAGTTCAGCTGAGACTGCAGTTTGAACTTTTTGGAGTACCTGCCGGACAGATTGTCACTTATCGCCAGTAAATAACCCGAGATTGCTTGACTGGTTCAGGTGAAAGCTGAAGCATTTTGTGCTGAAAGACTCCAGACCGGATAGGTCAGGTTTTGCAGACGCGTTTCTTGGCTTGTAGAGACTAAGATATCTCCGTCTGGCGCGTCATGCTCTGGTCTCACGTCGTTGGATCTCGTCGTTTCTGTTAGAGCAGTGAGACTTTTTTCCCTCCTCTGCGCCTCCATCCTCTGCGCTCACGCGGCGGGCTGCTTTCACCAGCGGCGTCTGGAGGACTAGAAGAACTCCCCCCTAAAAAAAGTTTTTTCCTCACAGAGAGTTCTGCTCTCCACGACCCAGTCAGGTGGCACTGACCCAAGCTGTTGTGATGCATATTCCCGTAGAACCGCCCACAACCAGACGGTTCACACCGCCCTCAACGTCCTTCCCCTGCAGCAAGATTGGAGACAGCAACGGGGCCATGGCCACCACGGGGCCGCTCAGGTCAAGACCGGACAACAGGAACGTGGTGGACGTCCTGGCGGACCACGCAGGGGAGCTGGTCCGGACCGACAGCCCCAACTTCCTGTGCTCTGTCCTGCCGTCTCACTGGCGATGCAACAAGACGCTGCCAGTGGCTTTCAAGGTAAAAGTCGTCTCAAAAATCAAAATTCATTATTTTATTTCTTTTTAAACTATTTCTAGCAGCAAACATTATAAACATGAATGGATCGCAGATGAAACATTTGAGATTTGATGTTTTTTATGCAGGAGGTTTTAATTTATCGACGCGTTTGGAGAGTTTGAAACTTCAAAATACTACAACTTAAATTGGAGCGTGTTTGCGCACGAAAGGAAAGGAAGAAAAAATGACTAAAGATGAGTTTGCTATTGTTTTCAAACTCATTTACTTTTTTGAATGTAAGGTGTCTTTAATAATTTTGAGTTGTGTATGTTTTGCCTCAACAAAACACGAATTAAGCTAACAAATTGCGCGTTAACAACAGACATTTTTGCGCCACAAGTTGTTGACCGCTGACCTTTGCGGCCTGATCACTGGGGTGCGGTTTTGATGCGCGCTGTTGGTTTGGTGGGATGACCGTCCGCTCTGCCTCGTGCACGCAGGTGGTGTCCCTCGGTGACGTTCCTGACGGCACTCTGGTGACCGTCATGGCCGGAAACGACGAGAACTACTCAGCCGAACTGAGGAACGCCTCTGCAGTGATGAAGAACCAGGTGGCCCGCTTCAACGACCTGCGCTTTGTGGGCAGGAGCGGACGAGGTGAGCCAAACCGTTGAGGTTCTCTCACCCATTTTCAGCGACAGCACTTATTTATTTTTACCCTTTTTCATGCTGTTAAAAACACAAATAGATTCACAAATATGTTCCATAACGCCACTCCAGTGCCCTAAAAAAATATATAATATTTAAAAAAGGGTTTGCTGATTCTGATTTTCTGTTTGCACACAGAGTGCAGTTTTTTTTTCTACTTAAGGCCAGGACTTTTGCAAGGTGACGCTTTTCTGGATGTCATCAAAAAGTCTGCGTCACGCAGCGTTTCTCTATAATTTCTTAAATCCAACGGACCACGTAATTATCCAGGTCTGCGCGTAAAGACGCACCATACCCATTTACGCGCGGAACTAATTGGTCAGAAAAGCATTGTTGTTTGTCTAAATAGGGAATCTAGTGTTTATCATTTGGTGTTCGATTGCCATCAGCGATGAAGACGAGCACATCGCTGGGCCTGTTTGCAGGATGCTGCGGTTTGCAGCCCAGGCCTGCTGACTGGCATTTTGTCTCCTGAATCGAGGAAAGCAAAACCTCTCAATACTGCGGCATAAATAACACATTTCACTGAACTAAATATACTTTCAAAGCGCGATTGTTCACCGAGTTAAGAAGCCTTTTCTATCGCTTTCTAAGCAGCCATTCTGCTTTTATGGCCTAAAATGTCAAATGACCTGTGATTTTCTGAAAGGAAAATAGTCTCAATTGTCCCTGCATGACTTTTCTTTTTGGATTTACACTTTTTGTTTATGTAAGGAGCTTTTATTCTTTTTTGGAATCGCACGCAATCTGAACAAAGGATGCTTTTCACCGAGAGTTAGGACGCGTCTTTCTGCATCTGCTCTGATGCAGAGTGAGATTCAGCCTTTGCTGAACAGCAAACCGCTGCTGTCAGCTCATCAGTGCCGTCTGGAAGGCATTGTCTCAATAATCAAACCATGCCCACCGCAATACTGTTCTTTTTGTGTTTTAAATTTGAGGTTCTGTGGATGGAAAGTCGGTTTAAGGAATTGGGGGGTTGGATATGAACCCCTTGATAATTCTTTTTGGGGGGGGGATTTTGTCGATCTGCAGGAAAGAGCTTCACGCTGACCATCACCGTCTTCACCGGACCGCCGCAGGTGGCCACCTACCACCGCGCCATCAAGGTCACCGTGGACGGACCGCGGGAACCGCGCAGTGAGTGCACACAGACCGATGGCCCGCGCTGCTTTGACAGTTGGTGCATGCGGTGATGCTCTGAAGGCGTGGATGTGTGCGTGCGTGCGTGCGTGCTAAACGAACCGCATGAGTCATTCAGCAGGTGATAATTGAAGCATCCGCGCGCGTGTGGGCGTGCATGGTGAAAAAAAAGAGAAAACTATTCACACGGTCACGTGCAAAAAAAATTATCTAATTTTCAGGAGAGTCGTCCTTGCGGGTGGGGGGTTGATTTTAGGGTTTGAGGATGAAGTTTGGCACAAGTTTAGGTTGAACCGGTTATTCTTCATTATTCTCACCAGCGCGCACGCGCGCAGCACAGGAGCAGGGAAAGGCCCTCTCACAGGAAACTGTAAAGCTTATTAAGGCATAACCCAAGACCACTAAGAAGAGTTGAGTGAGTTTGCAAGCCGCAGGTGGCTCAGCCCTCTTCCTCCTCCTCCTCCTCCTCACACCTCCGCTGCTGCTCCTCTGCCTGACCACATACGTGGCTAGCTGACTGAACTGCCGGCCCTGCGCTGTTCTTTAGCGCCGGTGCGCAGACGCAGTCGCCTCTGTGCGGTTTTTTGTGCGGTGCGCGTGAGTCAGTTGTTGTGGCTACAAGTTTATAAGGTTTGGGGTGGGGGGTGGGGGGGTCCAGGCTTTTTTTGGGACGGAACAGACACATGAGAGGGGATCTACTGCAGAGGGAATGGGATCACACACCCGCAAAAGCTGGATGCTATTTGGAGAAGTAAAAAAAAAAAAAGAAGAAGAAGGAGCAGTTACTGGATAATAATAAAACCGCGTGTCTGAGCGCGCGCGCGTTGATATAATCTTTTGTAGCAGGAAAACTAACAAAAATAAATTACACCTCCATGTTATTGTTGTTTACTTTTCGGCACATCTAGTCAGCTTTTACTGATTTTCATATTTGGAAGATGTTTTACGCCGGACGCCCCTCCTCACAGTGTTACCCGGGCTGGGGACATGCATAGGAACTTTCTTGTGCTTTGACTTACACTTCTGTCTGTCCTGTCTGTCTGCATGCACAGCGGCGTCTTTTATAGCTTTTTTGCTGAAAAGTGACGCTTTATAATTTTTTAAGCTTATTCAAAAAATATATATTCCCTAAACTTGACCTCTTATTGCTGCACTCACGCAAACAACATCCATAATGGAAATATTAAATCCACTCATGAACAAAAACAAGACCGCTTTAATCTTGTCATTTGATCAATGAAGTGGAGCTTCCAGATGCAGACAGGACATACCCGCCCGTTTTAGTGCGCTCTAGCGCTCCTCTGTAAATAGAAATCACACGAGAGGACATAAAGAGGCTCTCATATTTAAACAAGAAGCGCATTCTGCCAGTGTAATATCAGTCATGTCCCGGCACAGGCGCAGAAGAAAGGGAACACTCACACTCACAAAGTATTCAGTCATTATTAGCACCATAAAAATAATCAGATTCTTCTTTAACCACAAGGCACCGCGCGGATTGAGCAAAAGCACTGCCAGCACATAAAACTATCAGCCTTTTTTATGATGAGTCTCATCGTAGGAGACAGTTATTCGTCTGCGAAACGCTTTCATCCCCGTTGCTTCGACAATGCCTCTCAGTGTGGGTCGCAGACAGCCCGAAGCCGCAGTTGGCTGGCGCTGCGCACACCTGTCTGCAGGCCCGCTCGGGCTTTACAGCGCAGGGGCCTGCGTCTGCCTGGCTGCCAAACCGTGTGGGGGGAAAAGGTGGAGGTATTATTGTTTGCCAATCCAGAAAAGAGACTCTGATGGACAGGACAGCAACAGTGGAAACAAAAACAAAGAAGCGCCAATCGCGCACGCAGATAAACTGCGCATACGTGACTTACAGTCACATTAATTGATATAAATGCACATCTCCAAAACTGAAAGCACGTTCAGCTGAGTATTTTTGTCTCCCTTGTCGCATATTTCCTCATTCTACATCCGGCACTCGTCACACTACCCCCCTTCTCCTTCACACCATCAGCACCCCCCACCCCCCACACACACTTTTATTATCAAACTTCTGCTGAGCTGAAGCTGGAAACTGTCCTGACATATCTGTCCTCATTTTTGCGCAGACACAGGGAAAAGGCAACGCAGAGGTCTCGTTTTTATACGCGCTTGTTGGATGAATTACGCACACCAGTAAATCCATCCTCCTCTCCATTTCCGCTGCCCCTCTTAAAAGCCTCACTTAAAACATGACATCAACTGTCGCTATTTTCTGCGCGGCGCAGAGGAGACGCTTGGATTTCTGCGTCCCTCCACCTGAAATGAATCCCCGCAGGAGCGCTAATGCGGGCCTGCAGCCAAGAGATCATCAGTGATTGTAGTTTGCATGCATGCAGAGGCATGCTAATGTGTAAAATAGAATTTCATTGAAACTGTGAGAAAGCATTTGAATAAAACACCCACACAGAAAAAAAAAAGACACAAACAAACTAAACGTTTGCATACAAAACAGATGAGATATGGAAAACACTTTGAGATTTCTTTAGATAGAAGAATAAATAGTCTGTTTTTTAAGTCACACTGCTTAATACTATTTGATTAAAGATGTATCTTAATAATAAAGTAAAAACAACTCAAATAATGTACCTTTTGAGCTTCCCTTACAACAGATTTCAACTTAAAACTGTTAACATGTCATTTTTTACCTAATAAAACTTGAAAACATCATTGCTAACATTACGTCAGTGTGTATGCTGCATGCACAGATGGAGGTGATGTGCTTCACCATTCAAAAGGCCACAAATCCACCAAAACTGCGCGGGCAGTGTGATGTTTTGTTCCCTATATTTACTTGGCTGGGTGTGTGCAGCAGCTCCAGCAGTAAGAAAGGGCAGGAATGGGGGGGTGCAGCGTCATGTTGGCAAGTTGATTTTATTTGCATTTGGCACACAGACTGTACAAAGTATGCAAATAGACAAACAATGCCATTTGCTGTGTTATTTCTCTTGTGATATTGCAGTCTCTCTGCAAAGTAAACAAAAAGATAGCATGCATGTTGTTGCATTTGCGTGTGCGGGTGCGCAGCCAGTGCACCTGCCAGGTGCATCGCTTTAAATCGGCCTTATTGAGTCACGCCCATGTGGCACAGAAATCACATGAAAGGCTCGCCCTCAGTGCGAATTGCTCTCTCAAAGGCAGCTTTGATGTTTGAAAATGGAGATGGGTGTCTTTGAAAGAGAGGCCTTACAGGTGGAGGTGCCATGGGAGGGGAGAGCTGCGGCATGTGCGACTCTGGGTGTTTTCCTGACTCCTCTATCTATGACCTGGAGACATGTTGGCCTCATGACCACCTAATTTATGATTTGGCTGTGAAGACAGTCAGCCCTCTCGGAGACAGATGAGAACAGATAAAGAGCGGATTTAATGCCGCCTTCAAAGCTTCAAAGAAGTGATTTTTTTCTGTGGCATCAGTTCTCGCCCGGGGTCACTGCAGACGGATCACACACAGACTCAGTGATTAAAAGAAGAGCAAATATTGGTCAACTGATAAACCCGCTGGAATGTGCCGTTGCAAATGGAATAGTTTGGTATTGCGACAAAATTCTCGCCGCATTCTGAGGTCTGAGACTTGTGATGGATGGAGAACAAGTCCTCCAGGATATTTGGGCGCTCTTAATTATACAGAGATTGTTGTTTTTCTGTTGGATTTGGATGACTGCAGGGCTCCTGCTGTCAAATTCATCAAGGCGTGACAAGGCACAATCAAAGGCACCTGAAATATGAGGAGATTTTTTGTTTGGGGGAGATGTAAGCTCTCTGACCACTGTTGCCACCTCAACCACATCTAGAGGGTTGGAGGCCAGGTTCTTGTTCAGGCTTAAAGCCAGGACTCATTGATTTTTTTTATCCTGTTAAACATCTAAATTGTGATTTTAACAAAAAGTATGGAGTTGTTTTACACAGTTTTTATGAAGGTTCTGCTACATTAAAGGATGTTGTCTGACATTTAAAAAGATCAAACTGTCACCTCCTCAGGCCAACTGATGACTATTAGACAAAAAAAAATCTCCAACATATTTGTTGACCTCATATAGAAGAGTATTAGAAATCCCAGGATTATTTATAGCAACTCCAAACAGAGCTTTTGATTCATTTATGATGCTTCCAAAGAATCAGAGGAGAATCAGCCTCCGCTCCACGTCCTCCTCCTTTCCCTGTCTCCACCTACATGTGCCAAGCAAGCGTCTTTCCTGTTTACTTACCTATGAAGGGAAGTCCAATGCCCACTCTGTGTGCGCGCTTGTTTACTCTGAGTCACGCAGCAGGGAGCCATTACAACCTTTCAGCTGTAATTCATGCAAAGTTTTGATCTGTGTTTAGAAAAAAATAATGTCTTGTGACAGAAGGAATATTCTGTTTTTGGACAATGAGTTGTTTTCTGTGATGGGATGCAGAGGTGGACAGCGGGGGCAGAAGAGAACCACTGGTTACCGGAAAATACAGCATGTTCCACCACCCTGCGGTTTGGATATTTATTTCTTCAAGCCTTAATGGTTAGGAAGAGCAATTAAAGAAAAGGTGTGGCAAGGTCCTTCTCGCGTCCAGGAGCGGAGAAGGTTGTAATCCTCCAGGAGAAAAAAAAAGAGGCTGGAATTATCACACGAACAGATCAGTCCTCGTACAGATCACTCCTTGTAGCTCAGAAAAGTTCATGCGAAAAGCGTTTTCTCGCACAGCGGAAACTTCACACATTTGCAGTGAATCACCTTGCAATTTTACCCTGTTGAACTCTTGTGTTACAGGCCAGAAGCTCGACTGATGTACTTTAATGCATGAGCTTGTGTGCAGGGAGGTGTGAAGATGTTTGACACATCTGCTGGTATTGCATTGATGTTCGTGACAGCAGTGGCTTGCCTTTTCTTTTTCACAGCTCTACAAGCACAAACACATATCACTGTAATTAGCAAGTTGACTCAACACAAACACCAACAACAACCTCCTTCCCTGCTGAAGTAACATGCTAAATCACCGAAATGACCCAAAAGGCCTTTTGTGGTCAACAAGGCCACAGCATCAGAGCTGGGAATTCTGCAAAGTTTGCAGGCAGGCAGCCTGAAAAACAGCCCCTCTTTTATCAGCCCCAAAACACCCCCTCCCTCTGTAAAAGACAGTTGCTCATGTCAAGAGGTAGAATGGCCACACAAAAGAGGGGCGATTGGTTTCAACACGCTTGTGGCCCTTTAAGGTACCGTCAAAGAATCCGGGTGCACTGGGCTGTGTTTTGGTACCCCTTTGGGCTTTGCCTCAGCTTGCCTCGCTGCAGGGGCCGTCCTTGCGTTCTTCTGTCCCACACACAAAAACACACACGGAAATTTGCAAAGTGCCTTATCCCTTATCAGAGAAGGAAGGCTGCGCTCTTTGCTCAAACAGTCTCATGTAGCAACTTCCGCTGTGAACGACTTGTTTTCAGGCCCAGCGAGGGGGATTTTCACACTGCTGATGTCCCCAGAGAGAGGCTGATGCATCTGCCAAAGAGACCAGACAATCCCCCAGCTGAGGCCCAAGAGGGTGAACTATAGATAAAAGCGTGCCAAGACGCTTGTTGACCATCTTGAAAGTCTAAATAATGTTGTGGCAAGAAGTCCCCAAATTTTAGAGCCGCCGTGTTTATGACAGACTCACAGCCTGGCCGTCCCCCAAGACAAAACCACCGAGTTCATGATAACGATTGGTAAAAACTTGATGCATTCAAACTGAAAGTGTTACAAGCATGTTATGCAAATGAATATAAAAAAATAAGAGTGCAATGTCTGCATGCGGCTAACATCGACTGGTTTAGGTTCAGACAAGACAGCCACAATCTCCAGCCAAGGGTAAAACCCACATCCCTCAGGGTCAGCCTCAAAACAAGAACTCTGATTTGCCCCACTGTAAATACCCAATGGTGTGATTGGTGGCCTTGGAAAGCCTAGCAGCGCTGCAGAGATGCTTTTTGAGCTTCTGCCTGTAATACAGTGAAAGGGGAAGTTTGGCAGAGGTTGGCAGAAAGAAGTGCTGTGGGAACGAGAACGCGGGAGGTTCGGGTCCGCTAGAGAGGAGGAAGAGGAAGACAGGTGTATAAGACTTTGCTCAACAGATGTTGAAACGTCCTCAGTGTCTGTTGAGGGCAAACGGAAGTTTGCTGTCAGGCGAGCAGGCCTCCCTGCTGCATCTGTTCAACTGTCGCTCCACATCGCGCTGCTGGGTTTCAAAAGCCAGATAAGGATGTGTTTTGAAGCTTGCAGCGCATCAAAAAGGGCTTCCTTTTACTCACAAACATTTTATATTAAAGATGTGTTGGAGAGAAACCTTCAAAAGCTGGCATAAAAATACCTCTGCTCTTCTGTGCCTTTCATATTTCACTATAAGCAGACATTTCTGCATGTAACACGACTACACTTTACAATCCAGACATAGTTTTCTGTACTAACTATGACACATACAATCCACATTGATTGTAGTCTGTTATCAGCAGTCTATCAAGTCCATTTATATGTTGAATACAAATATTTACACTTCAAATATATTGGGTGCAGACTTGGTTTGGGGCCAAAGCACGTACGGCCCTTTGCTGCTCAGATAGAGTTTCACTTTGCCCCTAAAAAAGTATGAGGCCCTTTCCTAAAAAGAGCTTGTGTTTAATGTGTCTCCCCTGGATGGGAACATATGTTTCTTTATTTCAGCCTCGAACAGGAGAGAAGAAGTTGAGAAAATAAAAAGAGCAGGGAGAAGGAAGGAAACAGGTCGTATTGGGTGATCATCCATCTGTGGCATCGTTTTAATATCCCCTCATCGAGCAAATACATGTCTGCGTTGAGCAGGTCTGATAGAGGAAGGGAAGGCTGGTTCAAGGGTTTTCTGTTCAGGAACAATGTTGAAGTTCACGAGAAATGCACTGTTTGACACCTCGGCTGCACCTCCAGCATAAAGCGATCACATCGAGATGTGCTTTGAGCAAAAAACCCAGTCAGGAAATAAAGACGCACAGACCAGAAACAAAGCCAGGCTGGGAACGGCACACCCATTTCTGCAGAACACAGCCTTTGAGTACATCGTTAATACCCGACTTTTTATATCAAGCTTGTTATTAGTTCTTCATAGACTTCCATAATGCTTTCATATGATGCGACCACCACACTGAGAGGAGGCTAGTAAATCTACAACCTTTAGCATCCATTTTCAGCTCTGGATGCACATTGAGTGCTGCTGTTTAGGCCTCATGTGTGCATTGGCTCCCAGCTCTATTTTGTGGTTATGATATCATAGAGAGAAAAACAAGGGCATTCTCTCCTAAGTGCACCCTGACACATTAAATATTCATCTGACCACAGAAACCCCTCTAAAATGGGGCCGTGTGGAGCACCAGCACCCCTCTGGATCCCAGCCCTGCAAAGTCAATGTCAAGCGTTGGCAGTCGGACCCAATACGCGCCTGCAGCCAGGGTCATCTGGCCAAAGAGTGTGTATTAACTCAAGGCTTAAGTGGAGCATACAAGTTGTACATCCTCATCATTTAGATGCGTACTGCCTTTCTGCAGGAAATACTTTTGGCAAACGTGCACAGATTTAAACAAGCTAGCATATAGACGTTGCAAGAAGTTTTTAATTTTTAGAAAGTCTGACCAAAAATAATCTGACTTTGTGTGAATGTTAAGGAGGAAATCGGTTTGTTATTGGAGGATTGGAAGCGTTTTGGGCTGGCACCCAGCTGATTAGTGGTGTTAACAGCAACTGTGGGGATTGGGTTAATAGGCTCCAGGCCTTTTCTAATGACCCCCCCTCACCCCCCACCCCACCCCACACACACAAAAAAAACAACCCCCTGAAATCCGCCCCCTCTTGTAGCCTTTGAAACCCCCTACTGGAAGCTGCAAACAGTGTGTCGCTACTTGCATGTCCCTGCCAGCTGGAACCGGGCCACCGGATCTCCACTGACTGTGTCAGCGCTTGTGGGCAGCTAAATGATCACGTTCACCCTTTAAGAGCCAATTCATCTAAGACCACCAGTAGCCACAGAAAAAACGGACCAATGATCTTTTCTTTTTTGTATTCTTTTCCGACCAGAAGGCAGTGGGATGTATCGTTTCCCTGACCTCAGCCGTTTGAGGTGGTGTAAATCTCTTAATAACTACACAAGGACACATATAGGGGGCTATATTTGGAGGGTTGCTGCCTGCGGCCGGCCCGGCTCCGACGGGGGACAGACAGTAGCTGCAGTGTTGGAGCCGGGTCCAGGCGCTGTTTGAGTGTGCGAGAGACAGACGGAGGGCTCCGTTCCTTCCATCGCGGTTAAACCGAAGACAGACTGAGTAAAAGAGATATCACAGATCGCAGGCGAGGGGCTGGCATGCTTAACTCTCTAAGTAATGGCAGAAAAGTAAACTGGAACCACACACACAACCAGGAAAGCATTCAAAGCTGCTGCCTCTGCTCCTTGGGTTTCCTAAAGTTGAATGTGTGACTCTGGACAGCAGCAGTGCCGTAAAGTGTGTTGGGGGCTGGGGAGGGGGAGGGGGTCAAATATTTCTATACAGCTCAAAAAGAGAAGATGGAAGGGAGGTGGCGGGCACAAACAAATGGACAGAGCGGTAAACGAGAGGAAACTTTACCCATGGGTCAACCTCAGAGAGATGATATATTGCCCATGGGTCAGTGGGAAGAAAAGGACGGGCAAATTCCATATTGGTCCATCTGCCTTGCCCCCTTTATATAGTGATAAAATATTCAAATCCAGCCATTACTTCACATTAGGCCACTCTGTAGAGATGCCAGGGAGAAAACCACAGAATGTATACATGCCGGATCACACACAGTTTTGGTGCATCGATAGTTACATTAAAATCTCTTCCTCCCATTAGAGGCATCCGGACTCGGACATTTAAGGTGTGTTCACATGTAAAGCCTGTACAAAAACATGTGTGTGTCTACAGCAGGCACTTTCAGATTTTTTTTTTTTCTTTACTTCTTATTTCCCCCAACAGAACCTCAGAGTGATAAGGGTGTGAAGTGTGTTTTCTGGATTCAGCAGAAACACGAACATCAACAAAAAAAAATGGCTCTCATGTTGAGTTTTCTCTGTTATGTTTAAGACTGATGACTATAAGGTCTGGTAGCTTTGTCTGGGTGTTTCCTCCTGACTAAGTGCTGTGTCAGTCAGCCTGAATCTGAGTGTGTGGGAGTGAAATTAGGCCAGATAGTCACCATTTCTTGTTTATTTTAGCGAAGCAGCAAGATAAGAATCTCTTAACTTCATCACTTCATCACTAAGAAGTCATAATTCACTCTTTATTAAACTCCGGATTCAAGGAAAACAACATTCCTGCAGCAATTATTTGCAACACTGTTGTTATCTGTGGGTGACGTGGCAGCAGGTGCAGCTTGGGCAACATTTAGTGTCTAGCCAATGTATTTCAAGGTCTGCTGACATTCTAATAATATTTTTCTGCTCGGAAGCAGAAAACATAGCGAAAGTGGAGGTATCTTTAAATATGGTTATCTGATGCGAGTGTTTGGGAGGTAAAATGTTGATTGCCTTGGCGGTTCAAGCTATCTCACCACGATCTGCTTCAGCGAGCGACCAAAAATCCCATTCAGCAAGATGTGTTGAACTTAAAATGTCTCTTTTTGGTTTCTGCTGGATTTAAAAGGTGCCATTGCCATCTTTTGATCTTTCAGGGCACAGAGTGAAGATAGAAGACCCCAGAAGATGCAGTTTTCTGACCGGCTCTCAGAGATTGAGCGCTACCAGCGAACTATGAGGATAGGCCCTGTGAACAATAACCCGCGCCCCATTCACCAAACCCACCTCAGCACCACACAAGGTGAGGATGATGAAAAGCCATTGTAACTGCCTCCAACTCTCCCATTTTTTGGGCCAACTGGTTGAAAGTTTCTCATCTGAGCGGGAGATCGTGACACACGTGTCCCTGGATAGCCCGCTTTGGAGGGTCTGGGCCCCCACAGCGAGCAGGCCGGGTGGTGTGGAGAGCCCTGCCAGGCCGTTGTTGGCACGGGTGCTGAAGCTGGCCACACATTACAGCCTCAGGAATGTTGCAGGCGTCCGCTACCTTGGCAATCACGTCACTCTCAGACTGGTCGAATGTGCGTGGGAGGGGAATGACGGGAGACGATGTGCGATGGAAGGGAGGGGGCTGTTTGGACATGTGTGAATCTGCTCTGTGGACAGCTGCGTGGGTGATGAGTGTTCGCCTCAGCCTCTTTTGCAGGATATCTTGAAGCACGCAGGGCGGACACTCTGACCTGCACTCCCCTCCCACTCACTCGCTGCTCCTCTCGATGGCTAATGAAGCTCATTACCTTTCTATCAGTGTTGCAGTACACAGGAGGCCTTGTTTGGGAGTGCTGAGTCGTGTGTGGGTGTGACTGTATCGGAGTGCATCACAGCCGGACAGCATTTGGCCTTGTTCTTAGCTTAGCCAGCGCTGAGTCACCGGTGTGAGGCTGTCTGCAGCTGACTTCAGGGAACACGGGGTCTTTCAATCCTCTGTGTCCTCACTTTCTGTTGATATTGATTTCATCTTTGAACGAACTGTACCAAGCTAAAAACACGTCAGCCATTTTGGAAACCCTAGCAAGTGGCAATAAAAACAGTGATCCAACACAATATCCCCACTGTGACGATTCCGTCAGAGTTTGGAGTGTAGCCACTGATAAAGTATCGAAATGCTGAAAGCTTTAGGTTCCTGCCCCCATGGTTCTTTGCTTCGTGGGCAGGGCATCCAGACACGGTCCAGACAGCAGACAAGGAGCTCTGCTGCTGGATTAAGACGGGAATTAGAGCTCGTACGACTTCAAAGGCCTTGCAACACACGCCAATGCACGGCGCATAAACAAGGAGCCGACGTAGCATGTTAACATCAGCTGGAAGTGTCAGAGACGTTCAGGGCCTTGAGCTTCACATTACACTGCTGCTGACTGCAGGCTGTCTGTGAGGGACGTGTGCTCCAAGGAGGCAAAAGAGGGGGAAGGCTGGGGAAAAAAAAAAAAAAAAAACCCACACACCTTAATCTGCGGTATTACCATCATGACGGCACACCGCAGGGCAAGAGTGGTAAAATAATTAAATAACAGCCCAGCGGGGGCCTCCTCCCTCCCACTTAGTCTCCCCGATAGACAACAAGACTACAGCGCTAAAAGTAAAGCTCTAACAAAAGTCGACTTGCTGCAATAAATCTAATTCAGAGACTAAACTGAGATGTTTACATGTCAACAGCACGCACTGCTCCGCTTTAAATTCTTCTGCCAGACACCGTTGTAGTTCGCAGATACTTTAAATCCCAGCCCCTGTTTGTTTGAGCCTTGCCGGGAGATATCTCGCCCATCAACGCCGTGTAATTAAATGGATTCCCATATCGCTGTTACAAAAGATGTTTACCACAGTCCGGGCCCGGAACCTGGCATTTTCCCCCAGAGAGCAGCGAAGAAAGAATACGCGGTGTCACCTCCTCTCCATGCTTCCTCGCTTTTGTTTTTCTCGTCTCAGCCATGAAATACTGTCTCAGCCTGGTTGTCGACATGACACGTCCTCAAACATCTGCCGGATTCTAAATCAAACACACGCTTTTGCAACATTGGAAATGATAAACGCACAAAGTTCTTTGCCAGTGTTGCATATTCTCCGTTAGCGCCGCAGACAGACAGGGTAATTAAGAGCTCATTGCAGTGCATGCAGTGACAGGAATTTTGGCAGACGCCACACTCGCTGCTTGTTTTTGTTCTTCAGTGGCCACAGGTAAGCCTGCTAGACATGTGGAGTGATTCTCTGCCAGGGTGGAGGGAGTGTGTGTGCGGTTCAACTAGTGCAGTCAAGCAAATCTGACACTCAGACAATCAGGGACTAAATTGTTATTCTGGTTTTCAAAACCTCAAGTGAGAGATGTGCGCTGTATAACTCGCTGTATCTGTGGGTGGCACCTTCTCTTTTTTTTCCCCTTCCTTTGATATATATTATGTAGTTTATCATCCAACATGGAGCTTTGACGGCACTTTCAAACGTATACACAGGTATTTGCAGTCTCAAAGCAAGCAAAAGCCTGGTTGAAAATTTGATTTACATCAAAGGGAGGAGTGGAAAACAGATTTGAGCTGAAGTTTGATCCATCCAAACAAAACTTAACAAGCTCCTGGCACAGCCTCTGAGAGTCAGCCGGCACGGAGGACACTCTTTCAACTTAAATGTGTTTTTACAGCCAAGTAGGGAGAAGAAGAAACGCAGCACCGGTTTAATCATCCAGAAAGCACTTTTGAGGGGGTATCATTTAACATGTCATTTGTTCCAACACCTGTGTGTTCCCCCCCTCTGAAGATGAATATCAGATATAATGCAGATACAAGGCAAAATGCTCCACCATCAGCGCTTTGATGGCGGTTCAGGGGTGTGTTTGCGTGTGGGCTGCTGTGAGTGCGTGTCATAACGACTGCAAGTAAAAAGAAAAGCAAACTGTTTTTTTTTCCTATTTTCAGCACTTCTACAAATATTGGCACCTTTTGGTTTCATCTTTGCACAACTGGCACACCTCTGCACTGCAGCGGCTGTGACTTGGCAGTCAGGCCCTGGTTTGTCGTGGCCTCTGGAGTCAACTTAGCTTTAAAAAAAAAAAGTCCTAATGTAGCCCCTCCTGCCTTATCCGCACTGACCACACTGTTTGCTCCACATAAACAAGCCGGATGGCCTCCCAGGTTCAAGGTGGCGCTCTGCTGTGGCTGTGAGGCGCACGTGAAGCGACACGATCGGCCAGTCAAAAACGACCAGAGGAAATTAGCAGCATTGGGCAGGTAGTTTGGTTTCATGCCGTTTGGTGCCAAACCCAAGCAGGAAGCTCTGAGGCCAACATGACTGAAAGAAGCAGGAATCTGGTCCAGTCGTCTCCACACTCTGTTCTACTTCTGCGCACCTCTATTTACATAATATGTCCATTTCTGCCACAGAGTTTATTTGTTAAGGTGCCTGAAAGCTTCACTTGTGGTTATTCTCTTTTTGTGACCCTGAAAGGAATAATTTAAACCAAAGTCGTCTCTGTTCTGGAAGCAAAAATAAAGAAAGATTTTTTTTTCAGGCTGCAAAGAAAACGAGAAGTGAGAGCAAAATATCTAACCCACCCCCCCACGACTAGACTGTTTGTGTAAGTTATAATTTCACATCAGAGCCGGGCCGAGTTTTACATTTCTGCAATTACAGAAACTACACGTGTGCCATGAACAGTCTCTATTGAGTCTGGGGGGAGGAAGAGGGTGGGCGGACAAGCACTTCTCAAAGAGAGCATAGGATTTTTCAGGCAGCGTGTTTGTTTTTGCTCGGGTTATATGTGAGGACTCAAAAGACATATCAAATGTCCCACATAGCTGAGCCAAGGCCATGTTCCTCCCCTCTCTAACACGCTCCCTTTCTCCCTCTTTTCCTCCCTGGCATCTCTTTTTCAGTCCCGCTTGCTCTCACATTCTCTCCCTGTTGCGGCGCCTAAGGCCTCAGCGAAACAGGAAGCCGGCACAAGGACCAGCATTCACTGTTTCTCAATGACACGCTTCATTAGAGCGGGCGCAACACATGTCTCGTAGGCGCTGCTGGATCCGGAGTCACAAGGATGGACACCATTTTGGCATAAGCAACCTTTCTGCCATCCCTTTCATCTGCTCTGGCAGGCTCAAGTGTGTTTGTTCCCTCTGTAGGACTGGGCTGGATCCACCCCAAACGTGCTTGTCAGTGGTCAACACTTCTCATCTCCAGCCCCCGCCCAGTTTGTTCATCAGCCCCGCCCATGCAGAGGGCCGGTCCTCTTATTAACAGGGGTAATCTGTGCCTCTGGTATTGACGTTGTCTGCCGGCCAATCAAAATATTTGAATGAAGTGTTTATTTTCTTGAGCGAATCGCACCAGCTGCTTGCAAGCTTTTCTGAATAAGGCCATTTATGTGTAAGAATTTGCCATTGTGAGGCGCAGAGCGAGACCTCTCAGTGACTGAGTGCTGATTTGGGTTTTTGCAAAGGAAGTGGAGGAGCTCCAGGGGAAGCACACATCTCGCATACGCTCGGCCCTGTGAGGCTTTAGGTGAATAGCCAATGGTCACCCCCCCTCGCCTTATAGGTTCCTCATCCTGATTCCCACAATAGGGGACGAGAAGTTTAGTGTACACGGCAACATCTCTTAAGAAGTTAGGATAAAGAAAAGTTTGCTTTGTTGAGAGCACCTTAAAAAAGTAGCGTGGAACATTTCTGAACATAATCTGCCCACAGAGCTGCGTGCAGCAAATGCACGTCTCAGACTTTGAGCAAACAGCCGACTGTTTGTGCCGAGCTGCTGCGGTGTAACTCTGGGGTGTGAATCAGGGTCCCACGCGTTGGGCCAGCAGGTCTGTGACCTTCCTGACAGCTTGGCCGGACAGGCTCACAGGTCTCGCCTCCTTCAGCGCCTCGCCTGAAAGACCCAAAAATACCTTGTACGCTCCCATCAGGCTTGTTTTTCCAAGCCTGGTCTCACTGTGGTGAGAAAACCACCCCTCCTCTTCCCAGTCTTTGCTGCTCAGTCAGCAGAGGCCAGCCTGTGACAGGAACTCACATCTGCAAGCCTCCAGATGTCAAGACAATTTTGACCAGTCTGCCATGAGGAGGTCATTTGGACCGTGTTTCATATTTCCTCGGCAAAAGCTATTATTTCCTCACTGTGGACACACCTTTAGCCCACACGTTTTACTGTGCTGTGAAATCTTGATCCCTGCGTGAACAAAAATTTTTTGTTCTGTTGATTCTTATCTTCGTTTTTTTTTGTGTTTCTCCAGCTCTGTGGCAGGAGCAGATGGACACCCCCACTCTGAAGCAGTGCAAGGTGGAGGAGGACCTGAGACCGTGGACAGGTGAGAACGGTTTTGGTGGTTGAACCGCAGAGCTGGAGTTGCTTACTGTGATGCAAAAGTTGAGAACAGTCAAAAAAAAAAAAAATCTTAGGATATTTTTTGCTGGTAATCATATTGTGAAGTCTAACTGCCCCAGAACAATGGGAGGGGGGTGTATGTGTGTTTCAAACTGGGGTTTATATCACATTCCCAACTCCAAAAAATCCTTGATTCCAATCAGCCTGCACATGATCTTTTTTTCTGGTGTGTTTTCCCTTTTCTTGGATTTTTGATGCCCACTTTTGAGTCCCTTGACCCCTGATCCATCCCAGAAACCACACCCCTGTTCTGAGTCACCCTTTCTTACTGTGATAATGACACAAAGGGCAAAAGAGTTCCATTCCCTGGTCATTTTTTTTCTTTGTCTGCAGACTATCAGAGGACTGCAGAGGGGGCAGAACTTTCAGATCCAACAGTTAGAACAAAGAGAAAGTGGAACTTCCTGCTGTAATTGGTGACTTTAGATGTCATGATTGCAGAGGATGTAAAAACACAAAGATACTAAAATGACAGTAAAGGGGTGTGTGAGGGTTTTAATGACAGCAGCAAAATCACACATCTGCAGCTGCACAAACGAGTGTCGCATCTATCACCGAAAACGATTTCCTTAACAAATAATCTTTGCAGTCATGTCACCTTTGCTTGTTGATGCTTTAGGAAAATATCATGTTTTCGTTTGGGTTTTTTTTTTTTTTTTTTTTTTTTTTTTTGCTGTGATCACAAATTTCCTTTGGCCCTGCTTGCACTGCCTGTGACAAGTTGAGAACATGCAAAAACCTTGATGGAGTGCTAACGTGAATGAGGACTTGGGGGTTTTTGACTATGGTTTCACAGGACGGAGGTGATTATCATTTGCATTCGACATGATGCTCTAGCTGGGAGGGCTTGGAGCTTAAACAAACACCTGGAAATCATTTGTGTTTATTTGAGTCTCCTATTCTTTGCCATACGCAGCAGTGGTGGCGGCAGCTCAGCCCCAGTGTTCTGTTGCCTTGCTGTCATCGATGGTGACGGCTCCTCACCATGGCATCCAACTATCCAAACCAGTCAGTAAACCACTGCCAGCTCCCGGAAAGAGAAAGTCGAATTACTTTCTGTCCTGCAGACCAACAAAGCCTCTTTCAGGCTGATATGATCAGAAAACAACCTCACCGCCCATGCAGCGTAGTAGATCTACCTCAAGCCGGAGTTTTCTCAGACTCCTTTCCCTTCCCTCCATATATTTGCCTGAGACACCATTCCCTCGGTTCAGGCCGTCACAGTTTGCATCAGGCCTGAGTAAACATTTCACAGGTGAGCGCCTAGATTTGCATCTTCCCATTGCCAGCCACCGCATTTGGACACACGTGCGCACGCACGCACGTACAACTACACACAAAGACATGATGGCCTCAAACCTGCCCCTGTGTTAACAACCAAAATCTGTTTCTTCCATAAGCAAATGAGACAAACCTCCTGCCATATCTGGGTTGCACGCTTGAGTGTGGACTAGTGGATTTCTGTAGGGCTAAGTGGGAAGGAGGAACACTCCACCCTCGAGGTTGCAGGATTAAAGAAGTGCATGGCGTTACGCTTCAGAACTGGAGGAAGAAAGACAGAGTGCTGGAACACAATGTTCTTAATAAAATCTCTTGATTCCCTGCTACCCGCTCCAACATCACAGACTGGAGGCTGTGCCAGCTCGCCCTCTGGGGTCCATCTATCCTCCTGTCCCTGCAATTTAGTCAACACATTTCAGATGAGCCTAATGGAGATCATGTGTGGCTTTGTGCCGCTAAGGTTGCAGGCAATTACAGCTCTGCTCAGTAAGGAAGACCCTCTTGGCCAAAGCTGCGCCGCTCTTACCACAGCCACGACAGCAAAGCCTGCACTTAGAGTGGGTGGAGATGCAGTAAAGTATGCAACAAAGTTAGAAGAGAGAAAAAGCAGACGGCTGCTCAATTGCAACAGAGTTTGTTTGGCCCTTTCCTGCAGAGGGAGCTACTGTACTTTGGAGGGTTCAAGTTGGTAGCAGACACCCCTTGGGTCACATCCAAGAGCCTGAGACTGAACAAGCCCATTAAGGTGTTGTGATAAGTGTCCAGACCAATTTCCACTGACGGAGCACAGGAGTCCATCCCCGCTGCAGTTTAGCAGCACATTTCCAGCAACTCCAGTCAAGAGTTGGGTGGGCCAAAGCAACAGGAGCCACCATGTCCCCTCCAGCTGCCACCTAAATTTAGCACAGAGCGAAAGAGATGAAGGGACACACACACCAAGGGAGCAAAGGCTTTTGGGAGTCTGGAAGGAAGGAGTAGACAGACTCAACTTGACTCGAATCAAGTTGCTAAAGGCTTGGATTTTTCCCTCTGTGAAATCAGATACGGAGCCCAAATTGAGTTTTTGGTAGACTCTGGAAAAAGCAACAGCCCACCCCAAGCACCAAACTCTCTCAACTCCCAAAGCAGAGGAAACTGCTGCAGAAAAGGAACAAAAAAAAATAAGTTTCTGTTTTTTTTCTTTGAAATAAAAATGAAAAGAAATATCAAACACACAGTGGCACGCAAGTTTGGCATTCTCCCTCAGGGCTGTGGCATGCAAGCGCTTGCTGCTACACAAATATGGGCTCCTTTTTCTGTCATCTTAACACACATTTCACACATTTGAGCTATGATAGAGATGCGGACAAACCAAACACCATGCTGTTGGTGAGGAGAAGAATACAGGTGTGGATCTCTGTCGATAGAAATTGTTACTTTAGGTTTGAGGAAATCAATTTTAGAAAAAATTTTTTGGTGGTCGTTTTAAATTTATTCAAATAAAAGGACTAAAGCAGATATGAAGCTGTGATCAGGTTCATATTGAAACAGTCTGGAGGATAAGCTAACATCTCTGAGTAGCAGACGTAGCTGTGACAGAAATCGCTTCAGATCTGCCAGCTCAAACCCTTCAAACCTGGACTCTGTTACCTGTGAGAGTTTCCTCCAACTGCTTTAGAGCCGTCACACACCTCACTCCCATTTTTCATCTCTGATAGTCTTATTGTTACCGTCTGCCTGTCGCCCCACTAAAATTTATGACCCGTTGCACAACAGAGCAACAAGCTGCTGGTGTTTATGCAAAGCTATGCTCTTCACTGACAAAGCCTCTTTTCATCGCTCCGTGAAGGACAGAGCGCCGTACGTTGATCTCCTTTGGAAGGCCTGGTAGGAGGCCGTTGTGAGGAGATGGGGGGTGGC
Source organism: Oryzias celebensis (assembly GCA_014656515.1). Lineage (NCBI taxonomy): Eukaryota > Metazoa > Chordata > Actinopteri > Beloniformes > Adrianichthyidae > Oryzias > Oryzias celebensis. The sequence continues at coordinate 36,593,560 of BNCR01000005.1, forward strand.
TTTTCATAACTGCAGTCTTGTGCATGGGGCTGTGGGATGATGTGCTGTCAAAGCTTGATGACTGTTATTAGGCCAAAAATGTCTCAGTTCATTACGTTGAGCAAACAGTTTCATAGAGTGCTGTTTCACCAGAAATCCGAGCTTAGGACTGGGGGGCTTTTGGGGGTTTGTTCTGGAGATGTGGGTCACTTTCTTACATTTTTGTAATGACGACAACTGCTTTTATTCATGGACAACTCTTTTCTGTCTCTTTGTTCCACAGCGACAACAGATTTCTTCCCGCAGAGGACCACCTTCCCGTCTCTGTCACCACTCACCGACCCTCGCTTCTCAGACCCCCGCATGCACTACCCGGGGGCTTTCTCTTACTCTGCCAACACCCGAGCACTGGCATCAGCAGCCTCAGCATGTCAGCCTCCTCCAGATATCACACCTACTTGCCACCACCTTACTCAAACAACCAGTCCCAAAACCTCCAGTCCAACTCCTACCTGTATTACGGCACGGGCTCCAGTTCTTATCCATTCTCCATGGTGGCACCAGGGAACACCGGAGGGGAACGTTCCCCTACCCGTCTGCTGTCCTGCTCAGGGCCACGGGCACCGGGGGGACCAACAGCCTGATGAACCCTGGTCTGAACACCCAAAGCGAGGGAGTGGAGGCCGACGGCAGTCACAGCAATTCCCCGACTTCCGGTCGCCTGGATGAGTCCGTCTGGAGGCCATATTGACTGACAGACAGCTAAAGAGGGAGGAGTGTGTGTGGGGGGAGAATCAAATGACAAGTAAATATAATGGTCACCAAACACAGCTGAACACCCAAAGAAAAACCAAATGCGTTGCATGTTTGCCTTTTATTTACCTGGCACCCACTTTACAGACTTTCTGCTTTCACCCAAGAAAACAAGACTGTTGTTTGTAACTTTTGAGTGAACCTCTGCACTGCGTGGAAACCCATTCAGAGTTGGTTGGAAGCTCAGAGAGCTGAGGCCAGCTTCAGCAAAGACTGTGCGTGAAGGTGAGAAGCCATTTCAGCGTTTCAGCATCAGCTTCCCTGCAGAAACTCAGCGAGTACAAACAGCAAGCGGAGGTACGAGGAACTAGAAAAAAAAAAAAAAAAACGGAACCAGGCGCTCATCCAAGACTGTTCAGACTGATTCAGCTCACTTGGCAGGTGCAGGAGTCAGACTGGATGTTTGCTCCATGACTCTTTGCCAGGCTTGGCTGCACTGCTGTAGCAAATGGTCCTTTTTAAGCTTTCATTTCTGTAAAATTTGGAATATTGTGAAGTTAGTTGTGAAACGGTTGCAACTCGGCCTGTTTGGGAGCTCAAAATACCTATGGAGTACCTTCTTGTCTAATTTATTATCTAAGCTTTTACTGTATGCAGTCTAAACACACTTTCTGCATTATTGAGAGAAGCCTTGTGACTTTCAAGACTGGCTTGTTGATTGAGTTCACGCTTCTCTGCTGGATGAATATTTTCAAGGACTATAAAAGGCAAAAACAGAGACGTTCTGCAGGCATGTCAGAGTCCAGTTCCTTAAAAATCAAACCTTTTTAAAGAAGAATCCCCAGTTATTGTTATTTTTTTACTGCACAACCCAGTTTACCTTTAATATTTATTTGAGCCAAAATTTGAGGAATTGTATGCATATATCCCAGTTCCTTGAGCATTTCTCTCTACTTTTCCTTTTTCTACATAAATATATATACAGTATATCTATACCATGTTTTGCTGTTAATTATAAATTTGGAATTTGTGTAATATATTGCTACTAAATTATGAAAAACAGAACCTTTAATGTTATTATGTTTGCCTTCCAATGTAGCTTTGATGCACTAAAACCTTTTATTCCAAAGCCCCAAATAGATTATTATATTGTAATTTCCAAATTGCCTTACCATCCAAAAAAAGAAGCCATTTGCCAAAATTGTTGCACTATTTTTTTTTTTTTTTACTGCATATCATTTGTGCTCCTTTTGCAGTTTTTTTCTTAGAATAACTTCACTCCTGCTCCACAGGTGTGTGCACATTCCCCCTGCAGTTACAAATACGATCCAGTGTCACTAGAGGAGCAGAATGATGAAGGGGCAGATTGGAGGGGTGGAGTCAGAGGGGTATCTTCTTACCATTGCTAGGGGATTTTTTTTTTTTTGTTGTTAAAAAAAATAGAAGAAAAATAAATCTTTTTTTGTTGTTGTGCACAAATTTTCTGTTCTGATGAGTCAGACTTTGACGCCCCTGTGGCTCAGTCCTCGTTGCTTTAATTTACTGATACAGTTGACACACAAGCGTGGATCTTACTTTTATGAGCCTCACTGAGAAATCAGGTATCAGGTGTCTTTTTTTTTCCTTTTACAAGAAGAAAAATTAAAATTTGTGACATTCATAGATGGATGGTTGATTGCAACAAGAGCAAGGTTTTATTTCAAAGTGAGGAACAATCCAAAGAAGCTCACAGCTCAGGTAAAAAAAAAGAAAAAAAGAATTTATGAGGTATTTTGCAAACCATCTTTGTTTATGGAGATTGCGGTTTCATTCCACAGTCCTTTGATTTAATTTTCCTGCTCTCTCCTTGTATAAGAAAAACAACCTATGAAATCCTGAAATCATGCAGCTAAAAAGTCTTTGTGTATTGATGTTTGTGTGGTTATTTGTCAAAAATCCTACATCTTTAAAATACAGATGATTTTCCTTTTTAATGTTTGTTATATAGCAAATCAGTTGCCTTGATTGATCTCTTTTGTCCTGCAAAATGCCAAAACTGCAGAGGTCGACTGCATTTTCATTAAACTCCATGATGATGCATTATTTTTTATTGTTTTTTTTTTTTTAAAACCCTTTCATGTTGTTTGTATTCCAAATTCTGACATCTTGCCTTTGTCAGTTCTACCTGTGCTCAAAGCATGTACATCTGAAACTGATATGTTAATTTAAACAAAAAATCTCATCCATGTATGTGATACCATTATTGCTTCCTTACTGAGTGCTTGTAAAGTTTGCCAGTAATGTAGTTTTTAATCATTTTAATTAAAAGAAACGTGTTTTCAGCCCCGTCTCTTCATTTTTTTACCCCCCAAAGCTAAAAATATGAAAAATTGTAAAGGAAATAAAGAAAGAAGACAAAATAAACTTTTTAACGACAAGAAAAATTGATTTTCTAACATCATGCTAAAACTTTATTTTAGTTTATTTTTTCTTTAAGAAAAACTGGCTTTAAGGGTATTTCTTTTCATAGAACGTCTTTTTACATATAAGTCATTACTTTTATGCCTGGAAATATCTCTAAATCTTCCAAAGACTCACAAGTCTTTAATTTTCTTTAGGAAATGTGGAGTTTGATTTAAGACATTTAGCATTTTAATGAATTGTGACAGGACTATTTTTCTTGAAGTGGAAAAGGTCCTACCTGTTCTTTTCACACTCGTTTCAGATTTAAGTCAAACATTTGCTTCCTTTAAAAAAGATTAACTTGTTTTGAAACCAATTTCTCATTTTAGTATTTCTCCCTTTTTGTAACCCTACGCTGAAAAGTCTGGCTTGTGAGTTTTTTTACAGTTTCATAACTCCAGGAGGTGTCAAGAGTTCAGTTAAGTATGAAGGCCCTGCATGTGAGTCGGTTCTGTTTAAACCCATTAAAAGAGAAGAAAACTCCATCAATAATCAGTGGAGCTCTTTCCACGCTAGCGCAGTCTGATCCAGAAATGTCTGTCGTCTTCATCCAGAAGGCAGCCCACATGCTGCTGCCTTCATCTTATAACTGTAGGGGGGGTCACCGTGGTTTGTACCCAATAACCCCCAATAATGACCCTCCACGCTGCCTTTAGTGGGACTCTTGTTGGCAATCACCCACACCTCTGAGGTCTGCAAACGCCTCAGCTGTCAACACAGAGGTACCCAAAACGTATATAAAGCCCAGCTCAGGAATCCAACACCGCCTTGGCAGCATCCACGCTGGCGCACGTCGGCAAGTTGTCCCTTGTTAAAAACAATACAGGAGAAGATCGGAATGTCGTCTGGGTTTTTTTACCAGCTATGCGGCTGTTAATGTATGTGGTGATTATGGCATCTGTTTGGCTCATTTGAAGTGGAGCCGCTGGATTAAACACTTGAGATTCTACCTTGTGGGGTGGTCCAATTTCAGATGTGGTTAACCTGAAACCGATACCCACAATTCCTCTCTTAAACTAATCCTGTCTGTTGATATGTCCTGAAAGGGCTTTCACTTCAGAATACATTGTTTTGCATGATTTTTTTTGGCTTGGTTTTCCTGTTTATACTCCTTTGTATTTCTGCTTTTGTCTCTTTTTCCTTTCTTCTCACTCAGTCTTCTCTATCCCCTCTTTGTTCTTTCTTTAGAAACGCATTTGTCTGTTTCAGGCGTTCTATGGGGGCAGCATTGGCACGACAACAAAGCTTCAGGATGCACACACTCAGCCTTGATGTATTTAATTAACTCTGCGCACACACACGATCCCATGCTGACATCTCTCACATCCCTGTCTGTCCGGAGAAAGCTCCACCTTCTCACCCTGCAGGACGGTCTCCCTGCACCGTCCCACCACCCAGGAAACACAAACACAGGACAGTAAGATTTCAATTAGGCTATGCTCAGGGGAATTTTCCAGCTGTCTTTGCACACATTGTGAGACCCTGACTCTCTTCACCACATGTGGGGAGCAGAGGAGAGCTCCATCTTTGTCATGGACGTACACAAACAGCTGCTTTTTTATTTTTTCATCTGCTGGAAACTGTAACTCTCCAGGAAAAAAAGGAAAACTGTTTGTTTCGGTGAGGCAGCCTGTCTGGATTTAATTGTAATCAGTTGGGGGAAAAAAAACTTGTTGACAAACAAAATAGCTTTTTAAGTGACTAAAATATGGGAGAAAAAAGCTCTAAGTTATTTTTTTTAATAGAGAACCTTTGATTTTATAAGAAAACAGATTCATTTCCCTCCCAAAAGTTTTAATCTTTAATCAGTGAGAAACATAATTGCAGGGTTAAAGACAAAAACGGAGCCAGTATGCATGTAAAAAGCATCCTCTTCTGCAGCTACCTGCATAAGAAACCCATTAAGAGTTCTTTCTGCAGCCACTGACCTCCTCCTCACTCAATCCATGTGAGAAGATTCAGGCTCAAACCAGCTTCGTTTGGGTGCTTGCTACATAAGCAAAAGTCTATTTTCCAACCAGAGTGGTGGTGGGAACCAAGGCTACCGTCCAAAATCAGGGTTCCCACAGAAATTTAGAGAAACCCAGAGGCCAGGGGCTACGAAACCACCAGAGCTGTGATGCAACCATTCTCACACAGACAACCGGTGCTGCCTTGGGGTGGGAGATGCAGAACAGATAGAGGGCTCCAGCGATTCGGAGGGATCCAACTGTAGGTAGTTTCTCACCCATGTCCAGTCTACAGAGACTGATCTGCTCCGTCATGCATCACATAGCTCCCAGTTCCCACAACCAAGCACCTCTCCACGGAGCGCAGAATTGACCACCATTGTGTGCTTGATACCGTGTGGCTTCTAAATGGTCAGAGTTCCAATAAGAGCTTCTCTGAACTTTATCAGCTGAAACAAAAAACAACATGTGAGCTCGTAAAAATGCAGCAATGTTTGAAAAACCATTCTTTAGACCCAGGTGATTGTTTTCATAGCTCCTGATGACTGGGTTTTGAAGACCCACTCAGAGAAAAATTGGTGTTTTTAACATGTTCTTCTGGCATTTTTCTCATGGAAGTCATATAAGGTGAATTAATCTTAAAATTACATTTCTGAACATTTCTTTATTCAAATCATTGTGAATCAGGAGTAGACAAAAAGATGCAGTTAGAAACAACATATAGCTGACGTGGAAAGTAATACGTCAAGCCACAAGCTCCCTGCTCCGCTTCATTCTGATTTATCCACTTGCATATGACTAGATCATGTCTTTGCAGTCCTTGTTCGATCTGGAATCTGGCTCAAACCTGTACAGCTGGACAGCTCTAATATTGCTGCCATTTTTGTTGCACTTGTAATGCAAGGTTGGGGGTGTGAGGGGCTGTAAAACAGCAGGATCACAATTAAGACAACTGTTCCGGCTGTTGGTTGAGTTTTTCTTTGTATCCTGTGTTTTGTGTATTTTATTTTTGTATCAGAGTGGGACCTCTCTGTGTGTCTTGTCTGTCTCTGATCAGTTTCAGGTGTGGTGCTGAAGGTGTGGCCCCTATTGGACCAAAGCTGGTGAGGCAGCCTTTAAAGGATTGTGTGGACCTCCAGCCTGTGAGAATGGAGTTCTGGTGCAGCCTGGCTCCAGAGTATTGCAGTGTCATCTCTTTTCCTTTTTTTGGGCCTTGTTGTGGTTCTGTGTGGTGTTTTGTGCAGAGGTTCACTTTGTGTGGATTTTGTATATTTTAAAGTGACATTAAGTAAAGCTGTCAGGGTGTCATGTATTTTCTTCGGTTAGATATGTTTTTTTTTTTTGCATTTAGTTCACCCTGAAACCTTTTTGCTTCATCTGTTTCAGTTATTGCTTGTTATTTCTCCTTTTTTTTCTTGTAAATCAATTAATCCGTGTTGTCAGATCTTGAAAGGTCACTTTTATGTTATGAACCCCTGGACCCCAAAAGGGGCTTACCACTGGAAATGCTTTTCAAATCGATCAAAAGATGATCAGAGTGTAACTTTAGTGGACTATCAATTCATTTAACATATTAAAAAAAAAATTTCCAGCCCTTTTCCCTTAAATACCAACAAAAATAGAAATTCACAGCATTTTAGGACTTCCCATGTTCGGAAATACTAACTACCTCCATTTTCATTGCAGCATTTCAAAGACCTATTACGCAATATTCCCATACGAGGGTATTCTTATTCAGAAAGAAGTTCCTCGATTGTGGAGATAAGAAAGCTGAACTTGACTGAGTTTCTGCACTCAACTCAAGATTACTGGCAACGATTTGAGGCTGCAAGAAGACACAGACTGCGAACTGGACAAGCGGCTCAAAATGGTAAAAAAGGATTGTTCAAAGACCACGGCTCTTTGTTTTATTTCAGAAGGACTTGGGTTCTGACCTCTCATGTTGCGCACAGTGCTTGTGTAATCAGCAGGCCTTAATTTGATTAGTTTGTTGGGAGGGTAGAGCACAACAGATTGCAGTGTTTCGGCTGCGATACATGTATGCAAAGCTGGATTCAGGCCTCCGCGCTTGCACTCAACAAGTGAACCAAAATATGTTTGTGCCAAGAGAGCAGGGCAGCTTCCCAGAAACAATACTCGTTGTTTCCCATACAGATTCATGAGAATTGTCCTATTTTTTTTCTCACAGATAAAATCTGAATAACGATCTGCACGCGCATGTGTAGAGCTTCCTCAATAAAACAGGAAATTAATGTGCACACACACACACTGAGAGCACACATACAAACAAACTGCAACTCACTACCAGGCACTCCTCCTTCTGATGGTGGGGTACTTGGGTGGGTGGAGAAATGGGGGGGGGCGAGAAGGGGAAACGGGGCTCCCTGTGGACCGAGCAGGGGAACTGACTAAATTGACGGTTCACATACGCACTTTCTATCTTTCTATCTCCCTTGGTTTTTAATTTTTTCATCCGAGTAGCGAGTTTAAGCAAGGATGATTGTTGGAGTCTGTTTTGGATCACGTGGGAATGGGATGGTCATTAAAAGCGGCATGGTTTCCTTTTTTTTTTTCCTCCTGTTCCCACTGTCTTCTGTGACAGCAGTGAAATCACAACAGTTTGGTGATTGACCTGGGATGATTTATAGACCGTCTCCATATGAGAGTAACTGGATGGAAAGAAAACAAGAGAAAGCATCAAAGCATTAAAGTGAATCCACTTCTTCTCAAGTGTCGCTCTGAAACCCTGATGGTCTTATTTTATGACACCTTTGTCGTTTCTGTGATTTTGTTGCTCGCAATTTCATGGCCCCTCTTGATCCTCCTGTTGCAGTGAAGTCCAGTGTGGCGTGTGTGGGGTGGTGTCGCACACCCCCGTGTCTGTCCATGGGTGCCCCATAGGCTTCTGTTCACCAGTTCCCATGGTTCCACTAAAGGCTCCTCAGGGGACACCTCCCACACGCTGGTTTGTATTCATCTTTAACTGCAGATCATCTTACTTATTCTTCATGCTTGTGAGAAGCTGTGTGAACGCTAGTCTGGATTTTTCTTTTTTGTGTGTGCGCGCCTCACATCCGGCACAAGGAGTCGTTATTTAATGGTGTAACAAGGAGACGTGTTGGGCCACAGACACCTTGATTTCTGCTGTCTTCCTTTCTACCCTGCAGGCAGGGAGATGAATGTGGAGCAATGTCTTTCAAGTGTCCCGAGAAATCTGTTAGAGAGAGTTCAGATTTGGGAATAATTGCTGCGATATAACAGCCAAATGGGCCACGGAACAAAGAGGGACTGTGGAGCGATGGAAAATGAAGCACTTACATTTGAGGCTTGGAAACGAGGGGGGTTTCCTGAGAGATGACAGTGAGACGGAGGATCAGAGAATGCCAGACGGGGCAAGAAAGATGCGAGAATACGCAAGATCGGTTCTTGACAATTACACAACTGATCCCTGACAAGCCTCTTGGCTTTGAAGATGGCTTCACACTGCTCATGGGTCGTGCGCGCAGGGCAGGCGAGCTGAATTCCTGAACTCTACAGGTGTTTGTGCTTAAGATGCAAAATTCTGCCATACCTTGGCAGTGGCTGCAGCAGCAACGTAGGCCAAGGAGGATTTGGGTTCTGGGACATGTTGGCAGATTGATCCACACTATGTGGTGCAAGCTTTCTGGCAGCAGAATCTGAAGCCAGGCACAGCAGATCTGCACATAAACACAGTCAGTGCTTAAAACCGATTCATCAAGCAGATCCGTTAGGGAGCGAACCCCATTGGTCTCTGAAACTGACGCTGAAACACGTTGAAAACAAAGGAAGGGATTGTGGAGGCTTTTATTTTGGCCCGCATGTGGCTGGTAAGGTAAATGTCTTGGTCAAAATGTTTGATTAAGATAAAATCTCGTGCAGCAAAGTATAAAACAATAATTTCTCCGTGGCTTCTCTGGATTCCCCTCAGCCTTAAAACCACTTGGGTTTTCAAAAGAGGGGCCTTGCAGTTTGCCTTTTGTGGTTTTGGAAATGCCTCATTTTTCCGGCCTGCTCCAATTTTCTTTAAATGCAACCGTAATTGGTTTGATTTCCTACCTCCGGCCTGGCTGCGTGGGGAGGGGGGGTGACAGCCAGTGGCAGGAACCACTGAGGGCAAACGCAACAGGAACCCAGCCACACGCCTGGGTGGTTACACTGTTTGGCCAGCACGGCTATTTAAAGGCTGTTTATGAGCAGATCTTGAAAGGTCATTAATGCACAGCGCCTTAAATCAGCACAACAACAAATGTGACACACAAAGCTGCACAATGGTTAAAAATCTGCAGATTTATGATGTCTAAATTGTGAACAAATCCTGATGACATTGCCTCTTCTGGGGCATCATTGCAAGTAAAACAAGTTCCTCACAAAAGTCTTCCCGCTAAAGCAGACAGAGTGGGAGTGCAGTGCTGTGTAGGAGTGAGTAATCAAAAAGGAAATAAAACATCTGGGAGGTGAGTGAGACCGACTGATGTGGAGCCAGTTCATTGTTAACACCTGCTGGTGTTTTTTCGCTTGGTTAGCAGACCAGAGCGAGTCCATGCATCAAGGAACCACTTTGACGTGTCATTGTCTCGCAGATAAACCTGAACACATATTAACTAGAAAATTCTGGAAAATCCCTTCTAAACCCAAATGTAGAAAACACAGACTACAATAAAAGACACAGATTTTTTTTTTTTTTGCAAATTTGTGACACAACTGCAACTTATTCATTCTTTACTAATTTCTTTTTATTTCAGTCATTTTATTTTAATTAACTATAAAGATTTTTTTTAAAAAAACAGAAGCAACTTAACCTTTTTTTGTATTAGTGCCAGTAAGTGTTTACCACAAAACTCAAAATACCTGATCGAAAAGGAGCTGGAGGAAGTAAGAACGTATTTATTGCCACCCATATTTTTATTCAAGTTTCATTATCAGTTGTCCTGGTAATATTCACAAGAGAAAAAAAACAATGTACATTTGGAACATTTATTTTTGAAGAATTAAAGAAATTAACAGATTTTAACCATGATTAAGTAAAAAGTATTGTTATTGTATTTTACTTCAATTGTTTATTTTTTTAACAGTTTCAGTTGTCAGACAAACACAAAAGCTTTTATTTGTTGTTCACACACCCACAGCTATGAAGTTCTGTGTATCTCTGTGGTTGTGGCTTCTTTCCCACTCAATAAATAGACGTTGAATGTTGTGTGATATTGCATTGCCTTAGTTCTTTGGCCTGCAAGATAGTCGAAGTGTAACAGTGTGTACCGCTCGCACCAGAGTTCAGCTACAGGTAAGTCAAGCCGTTGTTTTTTTATTCATCGTTAGATCAATATAAAACTGGTTTTAAATATGATGAGGATGTTTTTGGCCAAATTTTAAACATCTGTTTCATTTCTGGGACATAGTTTCTACAGAGCAGCAGGAGTTCATTAGAAATTCGACTAAGTGGTAAGTGGGACTGCTGGAGTGAAGTGAGCCTTCCCCCATTTCCCATCATCCAATTTGTTTACACTCTCTCCCACTAGCTTACAACCCTTCACAGTCCCAGCCTTACATTGCGAGTTTGGCAAAAAATGGCGAGCAATATTGGAGCTATCCATCAGTACAGGTTTGAGCCAGATACCAGCTCAGACAAGAAAACAAAGACGTACACGGACCGAGTTGTCTCTAAGTGAGTGCATCAAATTGGAGCTGAACAGATTGCTGGTAGCCCGCCATAGTAGCTTCTAAATCACACCTACAAGTTTTGCCCAACGGCATTTTTTTGTCTACTCCTGATTCACGATGATTTGAACAAAGAAAAACTCAGAAATGCAATTTTAGGTTTAATTCATCAACATAAATGAGTATACCCCAGTACATTTGAGGAAACCTTTAGTGTCTCTGAGATGTTATACTACAAAATACTTCCACAAATGTGGGCCATTGATTTCAAACAAGATTTGTTCATTTGCACGAACAAAAAAAGTGATTTTCCAAACTAATTCATTCAAGGCCATGTTCCAAAAATGAAGTACACCCAAGTATAGTCTTAGGAGAAAATCCAAACTTCAGACTACAAAATTTTAATGAACAGGCATCCAACCACAAGTGAGTCTAATGATTTATTTAAGATGTGTCCAGAACACATGTAACTATAAAAGAGCATTACTTCACAAAGATAAGCCCTTCTCATTTCATGCTGTCAGAAATGGCTCCTCATGGAAGAGAAATATCACAAAATCTGAGAAAAAAAAATAATTTCTCTACGCGAAAAAGGTGACAAGAAGATCAGCAAAGCTTTACATATCAGTCAAAATACTGTAGCAAAAGTGATCTAAAAATGTAAGAAAGATGGAAGTGCAACCATCTGACAGAGACGTCCAGGTCTTCCGCAGAAGTTAACATCTCGACAGGAGCGTCTTCTGATGGGAAAGGTTGAAGAAAATCGCCATGCAAGTTCACTGCAGTTAGCTAAAGCAGTAGAAAGCCAAACTGGAGTGATTGTTTCCCGTGACACCATACGGCGCACACTGCAGAGGAATGGCATGTGTGGGTATCGTCCGTGAAGGAAGCCTCTCCTAAAGCTCATTTCCTAAAAAAAAAAAAAAAAAAAAACACGCCTAGAAATTGCTAGGGCCCATGCTGACAAAGAGGAAGACGACTGGGACTCTACAATGTGGAGTCATGGGACAAAGATCACCGTCTTTGGAACTAATGGTTGTAAAACTGTATGGTGTCGTGAAGGCTGAGGATTTCAAAGAAAATTACATGGTCTCTACAGTGAAACATGGTGGTGGTAGTGTCCTTATGTGGGGCTGCATGAGTGTTGCTGGTGTTAAAGCTGCATTTCATTGATAGTATCATGAACTCCACAATGTACTGCTCTATACTGAAGGAGAAGATGCTGCCATCACTCCGTGTACTTGGTCCTTGTGCAATTTTCCATCACGACAATGATCCAAGACACACACGGAACACTACTGTTGCATTTCTGAAGAAGAACAGGGTGAAGGTGATTGAATGCTCGCGTGAGCCCGAATGACATCCCAATGTCAGTCCTGTTGATCCTGGTGGTGTGGATCAGGGAGTCAATGACATGCTCGCTCTTAGCGTATACGGTAACTTGATGTCATCATTGTATAAGAGGTGACTAATGCTTGTCCCATACCTGAGGCGGTCTCCATAGCCAGTTCAATTCCCAGTAAATACCCAGAAAGTGCAATGAGCAATTGAAGGGGGCAATTAACATAACAGTGGTTACCTGATTGACAAAATCCAGAGAAGGTCCTTGGGCAAGACCCTTAACACTACTGCCTACCTCAGAACATATGAGAAACAATGAAACACATGTCTGACGGCTCAGACCGGCTTCTAAACCAACAATCAAGGCTAACTGCCAAACAACTAGTACCTTAATGCTCAACCATGTTTGAATGAGGCGCCTGAAGCATCATAGGCGCCGATACACGCATACCTATCCTCCATCATGAGAACAATGCTACAAGAACATGTTAAAAACACCAATTTCATTGATGTGGGTCTTTTAAGGAAAACTAGAGTTTGCTTGGTTTCTCCATATCACATCAGATTAGCTTTTATGTTTGTCAAACAAATGTATTTTAATATCAACAGTAGCACATCAGACAACATATGTAAAACAAATCTTAAATTTACCACAGTAATTGTAAATTAACTTTTAATGTCTGTTTAATCTAGAAAGAATAAGGCAGTCACTTTTAGATGTTTAGAGTGGAGTTGTTTGGTTTTAATGCAATAAAGTCAAAATGTATTAAAAAAAAAAGCAAAAAACAATCTGAGCAAAGAAATTGTCAAGCATGTTTGCAACGACAAAGATTTGTGCTGATTTTACAGTCGCAGGACCTCTGCATTTCATATTCAACCAAAGAGTTCTTTCTAACCAAAGCGTTCTGCAGTAAATGAGGTCACCCATACAACAAAGAAAAAGCTCAACTGAAACTGGCTCATGAAACCAGAAGAACAAACCAAAGTGTTGCAGTGATGCTCCTGTCCGGATCTACTCTTTGACTTTGTGACTGATTTTTCAACTAAAAACAAATCATAGCTTTCAAACCTCAACTGAACAGGAAAAACGCTAAAAAAGTTCAGATTTTTAGATACACCCATGAGGTATCAGATTATGGATTATTTAGTGGAAGCTCCAAATTTGAGCTTTATTGCAGCATCATTTAAAAATATGAAAAAATAGCTCAGTGGGGGAAAAAAAAAAACATCTGCATGAATTTGCTACTTTTTCTCCTCAAAGCAAGATTAAGACCAGAAGATTTCAAAATGTTAACCACACTTTGAGTCTCCAGTTACCAGCTTATCAGTAAGATGCACTCATTCACACCCTCTGAAAGAGAGCAGACCAAGTGCATGTTCATGAAAGTAAACCTGCACGTTGGAAAGCCTCAGTCTGCATAACAGGAGGTGTTGATTTTTTTCACTGTAACCAGCAGTAACGCAGGGAGGGCCTGTTATGGTGAGTTCCAGTGCCAAACACGGCGTGTTAATATAGAATGGGGAGACAGTGGGGGAGTTGTCTTCTTTATGATGGCTGGAAAAAGCAACAGACACACTTCCAACCAAAGCAGGACTTTGGGGTTGGAGGTGCAGCTGCAGAGGCAATGGACCCTGGAGGCTTCCGTAGCTGGAGCACTGATGCAGAGAGAACATAGGGACTTGTCCAAAAACGGCACAAGGGTGCACACACAAAGGTGCAACTTTCCCGGCAAGCGACAGTCAACTCGGTGGAAAAGTAAGGTAACTGATTAAAGACTCGGACTTTGAGGGATTGCAGGGGCGCACAGGCGGGAAAGGAAAACCAGAATCCAGCAAATGACTGTTTTTTTGGTGCCTCAGTGTTGATGCATGCACCCTAAAATAGTGGAAAACGAAACAAACTGCATTTCTATTTGCAAAGATCATCATCTCAGAGTGTGCTTCAAATGAAATCTAATAATACACAGCAGCACTTTTCTCTCAGAATGGAATATTCCTAATAAAAAAGCCTGAAAAAAGGTAAAAACTTGGTGCCAGCTTAGACCTCCTCCTCAGTTGCCACCAAACCCCATATTTCAACTCCAGTCCCACTGAGCTTCTTTCCTTGTACCGCGCCACAGTTCTCTCCTCATTAAGTGAACCGTGCAAATGTTTAAAGCTGCTGGCACTTCTTCACATGTTGTCAGTGCAAGGAAAGACTTTTACAGCCACGAGTCCAGGACACCGTGGGTTTTACGGGGTGAGTGAGCCATGGATTTCACCGCTCAATTGAACAAATTCCCAAAAGTCTAAAAGCAACACGGGCTCAGGGTTCAGCAGAAGCTGCACCAGAGAGGCCTGCAGTAAACCAGTCTCAACTCCAGTGCTCCTGATGAGCTGGTAGAGTGGAAAACCAACACTGACAGTCTTTTTAATGCTTAAAGCATTCTGACAGAGCCTTTTGTTACTTACTTAAACCACACAACCTAATGGAGGTCTAAAAGCCATTAGACTAGAGGGCTCAGCCGACACAAGCCATGTGCACAGGCTATGAAAGAGCAGCTAAGGCCAATCAATATGACTCCATCTTCATCCTCATCCAGTGTTAAAGCTGAATGTCTCAGCATCCTATGTGGCTGCAGGCGAGCACAAGAAGATCTGGCTTAAATCAGAAGAAAACGGGGCCAAAGATCAGATATAGTCAGTAACAATGGTTGCAAAATGATTGCCTTTTCTTGCTTGGGGCTTCTCCGCTCAGTAGTTTAACATCTTGGTTTGCACGGCAGACAAAAGGAGAGCAGAGGAGCCTTGCTGTCAGTATGGAGCAGTCTGTAGTCATTTTGCCATGGCGACAGAGAAGGGCGGAGCATGTTGGGGAGTTTCTCTTTTACAGGCCTGGCCTCTGTGGTGGTTGGCATGAAAAGAAAGTCAAAGAGCTGAAGACAGATGGCAAAGCCTTAACTTTAAAAAAAAAAAGCTCTTCCCCTTTGATGTGCTGCAGAGCACTGAAGAGAAACCTGCTAGTTCACTTTAGCAAAAGGCACACTGGAAGTCAGTAACATCCACACACACACCTGAAAATACCAAGACAAGCAGGAAACATTTCCTGATTCTTTTAAAACAGGGTAGCAAAGACAAAGTGGATAAAAAAAAACATGATACACAAAACCTCAAAGACAAAGTAGTAATTGGCCACATACCACACAAACACACCTCTGGCTTTGAGGCCACTGAGCACTAACTGTGAGATAAATGAATCCAACGATGAGGTGAGTATGGGGTGTGTCTGCCTTCACAACAATGGCCAAGTGTCCAACAGTCACGACAAAATAAAACAGGCTGCGATTGTAGTTCTATAATGGCTTTAAACAGCCCAGTTGAGACACCTTGAGGCATGAAGGCTGACATCATGAGTCGTCTTTCAACTGACAGCTCAAAACCCCCGTCCTTCTCTGGAAAGTACTCTCTTTAAAGCCCACATTTCCTCCCCCCCTACCTCAGGTTCACACACCAAATGCTTCCTGCAAAAAAAAGTGCTGACCATGTACAGAAGATGAAAAAGAGAATCCTTTTCCCCATTCTGCATTTCTGTGGTTGACTGCCCTCTAGCGGCGCTGTGGTGAACGGCAGCTTTTGTTTCATCCTGAAACCCTCGGTGTGCCTCTTTTACCAGCCGACAGCTGCAGCTAACCGCAGCTCTGCCACAGGGTGTGACTGCAGGACCCAGATGGAGAGAGTGGCAAGCAGGGGAGCGGGGTGGAGGCAGCTTTTTTTGTGGGCCGCCCAAGGGGTCAGCCGCATTCCCCTATCGCCCCACCACAGTAGCCACCGAGCTCCAGAGAGAGAAAGCCAAAGTACCACATTTTAACAAGGAATAAAATAAACAATGTGAGCACACAAAATCAACCCTGACTGACTGCAGGCGCTGGAGCGCAGCAGATAAGCTGCTGCTGTTGGTCGGTGGTCTGGCAGTTGATGGGGCGGCGGATGCCACAATGAACTGCACAACAGCCATTTGTATGGAAACCTCAAACCTTTTAAGTGTACTGATGATAAGTGGCAGTGTTTGGTGCAAAGCTGTAACAACACACAGAGAAGTGGCTCTCAGTTGTGTGAAGAAAGAGAGAAATGCAGCAGAAATGGTTCTCACACATGCAGTAAATATGATGGGACTTGGGCCACGCAGACAGTTTAAGGTGGGAATCACTTACACGTACCCAAATAAGTAACTTTGTGTGTTTCTTTTTGTACTTTAGGGACAGTTTGTTCATCAAAAAACAACAGGAGATCCTGCATTTAAGGCATCATTTTGTTCTGTTCTAATCTTGAACAAATCATCAACAAAAACATCCAGTTCATAAAAGCCAAGAAGGATCATTTCTCCATACTGCAGCAGTTTTCTGACCTCCAGGCATTTGCTGGTAAATATTTCTTTGCCTCAGATTTCCATAGAGGTGTTTATTTTGTATTTATAAATCAAGTTATATTGTGTTCTTCTTACTTTAACTACAGCTGGAATTCCAAGGTCTAAAAACTCCTGTGAATTGGGTGAATTAAGCCTTTAAAACTCACCACCAAAATGTAAAACAGACATTTATTACACACTTGTCAATGGATAAATCGCCACACTGTTGATATTTATTGCATTTGAACTCCAAATATAATAAAGGCCAGTTTAGAGTTTCAGGGTTTCTATCCGTGTGGCCCATTAGTTGCCCATATGAGAGTTTTTCCTCTGGGTGCCAGGGTGCTTTGTAACTGCAGACATGAGCCACCGCCACCGGCCAAATCAAACCCAATCGGTCTGCCAAAAACCACAGGCAACATGCTGATGGGTGGGTGACAGCTCGTACAACTTCAAGTCAAGAAAACCTCACCTTCTCACAGAAGCGTGGACGGTCCCCCTCAGCAGTCTGGAGGCTTGACCTGAATGTATTTGCCTCATTAAAAACTGCCTTTGCTTTCATTGTATCGAGCAAAGCGTACAACGAATCATTGATGGGAGTTTCTGAAAAGTTCAATCACAAGCACAGGTGGAACTAATGAGGTTCATTCAGGAAGGAAAAAGCTGCTGTTTTGTGTTGGTGTTCAGTTCAGTGTGTGGGCAGTCAGCACGCTTCCTGTTATGGCGTCGTGTTGCAATCCAAAAGTATGTGTACACACAGAAAGGAATCTCTTTCAGTTAGTTCTTGTGCAAAAATGTTTCCTTTTTTTAAATTAGCGGAAAGAGTCATGATTTCATGCAAAAATGTTGATGAATGTTGTTGAGCTGGGCACATTTAGCTTTTTGTGTACATGTCTGTTGTGTGCATAACAAAAATACATAGTTCCTAACGTAAGTCCAACTGTCTCCACATAGAATATATATCCAAAAATGTTACCTGACTAAATGCACAATTGTGAAAAAAAATTACAATTTGTTTTTTTCTAATAAAAAAAAATATGTTTTCTGAGCAGATTATTCTGTTGCAAACACAGTTTTTTTTTTTTTTTTATGTTATTTGAAGGCATTCTGTATCAAAAGTGAAGGGAAACGTTTGAGATCTTGGGTTACAGAGGACCCCAGGGATTAAATCACTATGAATCACCTTCTCTAAATTGTGTCTTGTGTAAACATAACAGAAGAAGTTTTTGCATTTTTGAAACTGAATCCTAAAAAAGTACAAAGGTTCTTGTTTTAAAAATAAAAGTTCTTATTGTCTGTTTTGCAAAAAAAATAAAATCCTATGAAGAATGTTTTCCAATAGCAAAATATTTTTTCTTTTCTTTTTTCCCTTTTTTTTGGCTTATTTGAAGAGTTTTTTTTAAATACTTTCATGAATTTTGACTTTTTTCTGCGGATTCTGTTTCTGCAGTGTACTTTCCAATTTGAAACTTCCAAGAGAAATCTTTGGATTTTGCATATTATACCATCATAGCTGCACAGTGGTTCAGTGGTTAGCGCTCTTGCCTCACAGTGAGAAGGTCTGTGTTCAAATCCTGGATGGGTCCTTTATGTGTGGAGTTTGTGTGTTCTCCTCGTGCGTGTGTGGGCTTTCTCTGGCAATTTAACTTCCTAAAATTGTCAGGTGTGAATCTGGGTGTGTGTGGTTGTGTGCCCCTTCAACAGACGGGCATCCAATGCGTACCCCCACTTTGACTTGACTTTAGTGGTTTATTTCAATTAATTATGGAATCACTGATTTTTTTTAAATTACAAAACCCAGATATATCAAAGCCCTTTGAGAAGTTAAGTAATACATTGATTACAAAATTATGGAAGCCAAATTGAGCCAATCTTGCTTTTTTTGCCTGTTTTCTTGTGATAACGACATCTACTATCTCATTTTTGCAAGATGTCTCGCGATAACAGTAGAAGATGTCTTTATAACGAAATAACAAATTGTATTTTGGGATAATGAAATAACAAAGAATATACTTTTTTCACATTTCTACAATCCGCAGCAAAACAAAAAGCAGTTTGTCAGAGAAAAAGTCGAACACCAGAAGAACTGATCAATCTAAAAGGGATTGCTTTGATCTTGGTCTAACTCAAGCAGTCTCCATGGTTACAGAATGATGCGCGGAAGGTACAGCCTGAAAGGACTGTGTGCCACTCTGGACTTTTCTTTTTTTTTTTTACTAGTACACATCATTATCACAAGACAATAGTGGGGGAATAATGTAGATGGGCCATTCTCGGCTTCCAAAAAAACTGTTAATAAAAATACAAGAAGATGATGGCATCTTGGTTTTGCAGTAATGCATACACTACACACACAAGTCACGGAAGATTTGTTTTATTTAACGATTATCATTAACCTTCGTCACCCAACTGGGATAGGCTCCAGCAACCCCATGACCCCAAAAGGGATTGGCTGGGTTTAGAAGATGGATAGACGTAATCATAAAAACTATTTCATAAGAGTGGATTTTGTTTTTACCATCAGTGTTTCTCCTTGTGTATTCTCTGCTTTCAAGACCAACTGCACTGATTCTTTCAGTCTAGAAATGTTGGCCTCTTTTCCTTAATGTACCTGTTCTACTTGTTTATAGTCAAAGACCGTTTGAAACTACATTGTTTGCCTTCTTGAAATATGAACACAGGCGCTCAAAAGCTTGTTCATTCCAGCATAACACTTCAAAAGACAAGTGTGAGGAGACCAAACTCAAAGGTTTTTTTTACACTTTGTAGGTTCAAAACCAAGTTAAGATATCAGTGTGTGCCCTTGAGCAAGCTGCTTGAACAGGGTAAATATTTAGTCAGCTGTATAAATAAGCGTTGCGTAAAACTTGCAGCGTAAGGTTGGAGTCAAAGCCAAGAAATAACAACTCCACTGAGAGAAAAAGAAGCAGGTGGTAGAACTACGTGTTTAAGTGAAAGTGTTCTCTGAAACAAAATGTCATTTCGGAAGGATTTCCTCCCAAAAGAGCAACAAAGCCTGGATCATCTAAGCTGTAGCTTTGGTGCCCTCTCATGGTGCAAAAAGCTCTGCTCTGTTCTCCACACATGAAAATCTCTCGTCGAAAGTGGCTTTTCCCAGATGTTCCTCAACAGATTGAAACGGACAAAAACAAAGCAAGCGTGCGCATAAACTCAGAGTCAAGATGTCTGAAACAGCCTCCCCTTTATTACCCAATTACACTAATACACTCACACTCCTCATAGCGATTGTGTGGTCTGAATGATAGCCAGTTTGGTGTGTCTTGCTTTAGTCTTTAACACACACAAATGCACACGCACACACACACACTCTGTGTCTGGGTGGGTAACAGCTCTGTGAATTACGAGCATCTCTGTAAGTGGGGAGAACGTCTGAGGCTGAAACACAATAATGCGTTAATGATCTGGAGAACATCCAAAGTCTGCACAAACCCACACCTTCTTCTTCTCCCCACCGCCCGCCCGCCCGCCGCTCCGTTCTTGTGAAACATTGACTGCAATCGGCCGCAGGGATTTGGCTGAGAACTATCGTCAGGTTTACTGTAGGAGAGCGCCTTTGGGTGGAGGTGGAAGCCACACTAAGCAGACACTCCTGAGACATTCCCTGCAGTGAAAGAGCTGTAAACATACATTGCTTAGCCCAGGGGTTCCTCAGGGGCCCCTCTATGGGATACTGAGTTTGTGCTACTAGTGTGGTAAAAACAGGAATATAAAAGTTAAGGGAGCACCAAAAGATTTGCAGGTCTCAGTTGTCATGAGCTCAACAAATCTGTCGTTTTTATTTGACCTTTTTTTTTTTATTTCCATGAACTAAACTTGGTATAATAACGGTTTGAGTTGCATGTTACAGTGAAGAACCATCATAAACCAAACTACAACACAATATTTCAGTGCAAACAAACAGTAACGCACACACAAAAGACCAAACGAGAAAATGTGCTGATATGAAGTTTATTGTAATTCAGTCAATATTGTTTAAAAAAAAAAGCCATGAACCAACTTGGACATCATCTTCATACAATGCCAAACATTGCCATGAAATGATCTCTAAAATAATCCTTCCTGCAAAAACATCCTGCAGAGAAAAACAAGTAAGGCAAAGAGGAATTGTTGCAGCTGGAGTTCAAATCCAAGCAGGCAAAAAAGTGGCCCGTTTTTTTTCTTCTCCTCAGTTCAGATGACTGGTTTCAAATTTACATACTGAAATTCCGAACAATGAAAGAAAAAAACTATTTACAGTTCCTTTGTGTCAGATTCCAATGTTAAAGACAGACTTTGTTTGATCTGCACTAAAGCACTTCTAGAGCTACAGTAACATATTTGCTACTTCAGGTCAGACTACAAACCAATGAGAAATTGAAACCGTTTTGTTTTCATATTGTCATAAATATTGGTATGTTCTTAATGGTCCCTGGACTTATGCCTCAAACAGACTATGAAGTGGGGTGTTCCTCTTCACTAGTCAGAGCCAGTAAAAGCACAGTGTCCAGAAAAATGAGCCCCTTTTTGGTTCAACGTGTAGAAGAGGAGCTACAATCAGCTTAAAAGAGAAAAACCTCATTTGTAGACAAAAATAACGGCAATATGGTGATAACAAAAGGCCATCCATGACTATACAAGCTACATATGGTTTGATATCTTCATAGAGCTCAGGCTTCATTCTTCCTGAGAGATCATAGTTCTGCAGGAATCTCCTACGGTTTCACTGAGCTAAACGACTTCATTTTAGTCCATCTGAGGCTACAAGGACATCGGAGTTTGAATATCAGGTAGCTCTACCTGCAACAAAAAGGATTTGGATTCATTCGAAACAGCTTAACAAAAATATGTTTGCTGATGCTCAAGCTTGGACTACCATCAGCTTCTGCGTAACCCTGTCAAATATTGGAGCCAGAAACACTAAAGCTTCAACACTGTTTACATGTCTTCATGAGCTAAAAGACAAAGAAAAACAAACAAGCTTTTTAGTGTTTACTCTAGAGTAAACCCAGTTTTTTTTATCCATCTCAACTTAAAGCAGCCTGTGACATTTCCCCTGCATGCAGAGAGTCAGCTAGAAGGTCACTTGAGAGGGAGCACATTCTGGATAAGCTCTGATAGCGTGTTTGGCTGCTTCTTCATCTCCAGCTCACTCATTCATCAGAACTTAGAGAACAAAAGCAGTTAACGATGAAAAGATGAACAGGGTGGATCTCTGCAGATTTAACTCAAAGAACCTTCATGGAACCGGAGGGAAGAAGTTCCTTTCCCACAAAGAAGCATATGACCTTTGTAGGGCGCGTCCCACCTCTGAGCCTAAGACAGACAGGATAGGCTCCAGCACTCTCCCAGCCTTGAACGAGATGAAACAGTTGATGAGAATGAACGGAAGAAAGAACACGCGGAGAAGCACATCAGTCCCAGCGCTGAGGAGGATAGAGTGAAGGGAAGTGAAGCGGGGCTGGTTGAGGGGGTGACAGGGTGAGGGGTCAGGACTGGGGCTCATTTGACAAGCCTCTTGGCCACGTCTGCATAGGCGATCTCAATCTCCTTGTCACTGGGGCAGGTGTTGATGAACTCTTCCCGTGTGTAGGCGTTGTTCAGGTACTTCCAGATGGCCGTCATTTCTTTAGGGATGTCGAAACCTCGGTACTTTTTGGCCACAACCTGGAGAGTGGTGAAAATCAAGAAATCATTTGTGATCCACACCAACGGAAAGGGCACTTAGTAAGGAACCCAACCAAATGCATCTGAAAGGAAGTCAGGTGGTCTGTTTATAGGTCAAAGCTAAAGTCATGCCAATAAAAAAATGATCCTTTTTTATAAATGTCACAGCAGACTCCAGTCATTGGATTTTTTTAGCAGACATGTCAAACTATTTATTTTATTTATTTAAAAAACATGATGAAAAGAAAAGCTCCTGCAAATTTTGTTTGTGTTCTGTTTACTATTAAAACATAAGGAGAGGGAGGTGAATGGATGGATATCACCCAGTCAAAGAATGGGTTTTTTTTGGGTTACCAAAGGAAAATAACCCATAACAGACCTCTGATGCATCTGCTTCAACCAGAACGCTCTCATGAAAGCAAACAACATTTTGGGGATTATGTTTGTCGACTTTGGCGAACACCATCCAGCCAACAATATTGTATAAAAAGATGCTCACAGAGTAGCTTAGAGAATTCTACTCTCTGTATCTCTGCTCACCTTGAAAATCTGTTGACATGTGAAGAAATGTACTGATGAGAGTTTATGTTGTCTAGGTGACTGCAGCAATACAATGTAGATATTTTGAAACTTCGACAACAGTAATCTTTTAAATGCTGTTTTGAGTTGGGGCAGGAATATGTGACTCAAAGAAGCAGAACAAGCTGGTAATGAAGGCTAATCTCATGCTGAGGAGGAGTCTGGAATTTAAGAAGGTACAGTTGTAGACAAGAATGTGGGAGGTGCAGGACATCATGGAAAACGTTGTTGTCATCTACACAACCTGCACAACACAACATCGTGTAGCAACTGCTTACATGGTTCTGAGTGTACACATATAACAATACGAAAGACAGGGCAAGTCGCAATTCCAGAGGTTAAAAAAAGGTTCCTACAGGTTTCAAAACAACATAAAAGGATAAACTAAACTACTATTGCAACCATATAGGTATATTAAGCTGAAAAAATAATTACACATCAGCAAACACACAGTGATGTCATATTTTAACTGTCTCACCTTAACTATGTGCAGCTTGGGCAGCAGGTTGCAGTCAGCCAGGGTCATCTCATCTCCGTCCAGGAATTTGCGGCCGGAAACCTTCACGTCTTCTATGCTGTTGTGGTCGATCTCGTCCGGAAGCGGGGTGCGTAGATACTCGTCCAGCTTCTGCAGGGTCTTCAGGAGCCCACGCTCTAGAGCTGCAGAGGTTTTCATTTACATGGTAAACCCTGATCAACCACACGGGGGCAGCATTCTACAATCAAACACCAAGAGCACCAACGTGACCTGATATAAGAAACGGGACTTTAAACCAGCTGAAGTTAAACATAACCTCTCGCTACTGAAGAAGTCAAATACAATCCCTTACATTCCTTGGAGACGGAAATCACTTTATTGCAGTGATAGCTGTCCCTGAATCTAACTGCTCCCATGCTTGACTCATGAGTAAAGCCTTCAACTCTGAGAAAGTGTCAACATATGATACTCAATATCACATTTACCAGTTACCTTTGAAAGCAATCATCTCTGACCCATGAGGTTCAACCTGTGACTGTTGACACAGTGTGGACTTTCACATCCACCTTTCAGTTCAATATTGTCTTAAGGTGGAGAACAGACAACTAGAAAAAGATATGAAGTTATTTGAGGATTTCAACATTGTCATTCCAGAGAGACATTCCCTAAATTCTTTTAAGAAAAAAATTAGCGCAAAAATTGTATTACATACACCATTATCTGGACTCAGTGATTATGTCGACGGGGTTTCAAAAAGAAAGAAATACGATTTTTCAGGAAAGATCCAGGTGAGACAGGGAGCAAAAGAACAGGAGCAGGCAACAGAACAAAAAGCACTGTGTTCCCAATTCCAGCCGTGCTACACCAATCAGTGCAGGGTTTCCAAGGTTGCACAGCAACGAGAAAGCACTCCCAACAAGGTGTTAGTGACACCTATAGAAGGGAGCGCTCAACCATGTCTGCCTGCATGAAGGGGGAAAAGAAATGTACCTTCATTTGCATCAGGCTTGGAGTTTTTGATGTATGCAGAAAACTTGGCAAAGATGTCCATACCCGCGGTGTTTGACTCGGGGTGTCTTGCACCAAGTTTGATAAACCTGAGGGGAAAAAACCCAAAAAGGAGTGAAAATGATGAATGCTATCAAAATAAAAGTTGCAACCTGGAATTCTGGCGTTCTTTATTTTAAAGGGGGAAACAGGAAGTCCGATTCACACAGATGTCATTTGTTTAAACAAATTTGAAGCTTTACTTGTCTTTGGTGCTTTATCGTCCAAAAACAAACAATGAGCATGATGATGCCAATGTATTTGCATAAACATTTGCACATGTTCAAAGTTAACGTCAGAGAGGTTAGAACAGAAAAAAATATTTAGGACTAAAGAAATATATTCCTGAGTAATCTCCAGGTGTAGTTAGACTGGAAAAGTGTGTTGGTCCAGATTGAGTCCTGTACCTTGCATTTGGTCTCTATTCAGACTGCTGTCAAACGGACATTTCTGTTTCAAACCAAAGCTTGTTTAAAATAAAAAAAACACTTTAGACTTTAGATCTCTTCACTCATTGGCCAGGAATTACAAGAACGGGGCAAAGTAACAAAAGAAAGAATAATGGAAGTCCTACACTTTGGAATATTTCACGAATTCAAACTTTAAATTTTGTTGAATCAATTTTGAACATCTGTATGAACGTCAAGAACAACCCTTTTTGCTGCTACTTTGGTACAGCGTAGACATGCTGCAAAGATACACAACAGCCATGAAGGTACGATGATAAGTGTTTATGATTTTCCAGAAATGTTGTCTCATCTGCTGTTGATTTTCTGGATCAGGTGTTTTTGGCCTATAAGAAGCTTCAAAGGCAGGTTGGTTGGAAAACATGTAGGACAGCAGGCTTTGAGGCCTGGATTCTGATACCCCTGCTTTAAGTGAACCAAAAATGTCCAGTTTGAATACACCCTTTAGTGATTTTGGC
The DNA here is from genome assembly GCA_014656515.1 of Oryzias celebensis. Lineage (NCBI taxonomy): Eukaryota > Metazoa > Chordata > Actinopteri > Beloniformes > Adrianichthyidae > Oryzias > Oryzias celebensis. The sequence continues at coordinate 36,618,777 of BNCR01000005.1, forward strand.
TTTAAGTGGTCAAAGAAACCCCAGGCTCAAATAATGTTTTGAAATGGCAAACATATGAATGGTCTTTGGTGAGCAGCTGTGGGAAGTCTTCATCACATTGATCAGAAGACACTTACTTGGGTGGGCACAGGACATCCTCAAGAAACTCTTCAATCTTGTTGACATCAGTTTTTACTTCACCATTAAAGGTGATGAAGGGCGGGTGTGTGCCAGGAGCCAGGTTCTGGAGGTCTGCCGGCTTTCTGTTAAGATGACTGAATGTTAGTTGACCTATGAAAACACAAATGAGTCCTAAAGATCCTGCAAACGCACTTCAGTTTAGCAAGGAAAATGCAGCAAAATATTCACAAGACGTAACACGAATGGACTTAAACTGCGGTCCCCAAGAAGTCAAAACGTTTTAGTGTGAAGAAAAGATACATTTTTATTAAATAAAGGTATTGAATCCACCACAAATTAAATGAAAGAGAAAAAAACTGAACTGGAAATCTTGCTCTAATCAAAACTGTAAAAAAAAAAAAAAAAAAAAAAAGGTAAACATACATTTTGAGAAAATACAAAGAGCAAAACTGCAGGTTATAAAAAAACAACAATCCAAAACACTTTTTTTTTCATAGTAAATTAACCTACAAAATATTTAAGCTAGTTAACTGTTACTGTGTCATGTCTATTTGGTGAAAAGTAAATGACAGTAAAACTGGGATTTGTGCTAGCATCAGACATCATGCTCAACTTCTAATCCTTTTTAGGTAAAGAAGCAAACCCCCAGTTTCTGCTAAAAAGAAAGAAAAGAAAAAATACATTTTTGAGTTGTCTTTGCAGGTGAAGCAGGGTCTTAAAATGCTTTGCCTGGGGCACAGACCTGTGTTAATCCGGCCCTGCACATATTTAAGGTCACAACTGAGTAATCCACTTTCCCTGAGTCATCCAGGGTTTCTCTCCGTACAGCAACAGGTGCCGTGTTTATAACTGTGTTCGTCTGAGTAAGTGTGTTTGTGTCTCCTTTCTGCAGCCTTCAAACCAGCACATTCAGTGCCAGATGGCAGGCAGATGAGGCTACAGCACAAACAGAAATTAGCATGTGTTGAATGAAGGGTGCCAACACAACTGAGTAGCTAAATTTATGCAAGCTTTAAAAAAAAATGCAATGCTCCAACAGCAGTTAAGCATTAATGGTGCATCACAAGTAACAACAACAGCTAGAGTTGGAAAAGGAAGGCTGAATTTCAGGGCTTGCCATTTAAGGACACCAGCAGGAGGAAATGACTTCAACCCTTTGGCATGTGAAGGGAAGTGTTACAGTCTGAGTGATAAACCAAGAAGTGGGTAGGGAGCCATGAGACTCAGTAGCAAAACATTTTGGCGGCCCTGGAAAAACAGGAAAGAAAACCCCTCAACTTCAAACTGTGAGTCCTGGTTCTTCAGTATATGTAATTCCAGAAGTGCAGGTTATACAACATGCAACACTCTTCTGATAAAAGACATAAATGGACATCTTCTTTTGTCATGAAGAAATATATGTTGAGTCAAGATAAAGATGAAGAAAATGCAATGCAATGCTTCACTCATCTCTCAGAGACATAAATTAAACTAAAATATTAAGTGTTTTAGATTTATTTATCCAAGCGCTGATAAAAATATATATACCGGTATATACCAGGAGCATCTTTGATGTTTTCTGTCATTTTGATATAAAAATAGAGGACATGCCCAGTCATAAAGCATGTAGGCTTACTGCTAAATGTATGAGGCATTTACAATGAGGCAAGAGGAATCTTCAGTCGGAGTAAAAACACACACAATAAAGACCACAGACATCCTTCTGGGTGTAGAAGGGTGATTGACTGGCTTTATAAGAGACTGAATTAAGATGACTCATATATTTGGGCTTTTAAACTGAAGTTCACACAAAAAAAGCTTTTTTTTCCCTGAAGTAACTCAGTCACATGTTCAGAAGAATAGTTATTCTTATCAAAACTGAAACATAGAAAAAAAGAGACTAAACAAAAGTGGAAAGGGTATGTTTACTTAAAAGACTTCAAATAATTCCTTCAGACTCGTGTTTGTTTTTCACTGCTTTTCTTTGGTCTAGGAGGGGGTCATGGGAAAACCTAAGGGAAGCGGAGAGCGTGCCAGAGGTGGGGCTGCATCAAAGTAGCTGAAACTATTGTGGAAACACCCAGTATCACTGTCGAAAAAGTTCAGTGTGAGGAGGGAGAAACAAATTTCTGATAAAAACGGGTTGTTAGTCAACAAGTAGATTGTTGATGGATAAAGACAGCATTCAGAACACAAAGCCTCACCTCTTAAGGTCCACTGTGGTAACATTGAAGACGACTCCTTTCAGCCACAAAATCATGAAGAGCCTCTGAGAGAAGGGGCAGTTCCCGATGCTCTCTCCATCGCTTCCCGCCTAAAACAAAAAGCAAAAACAGGAAGTTCACCAAGTATCCATCATTACAAAATGCGTTACTATGCTTGAAAAAATAAATATGTAAGCTTACAGTACTGGGGAATAAAAGGAAAATACCCTGATAGTTTAAAAATATTCCATTGCACAGGAATTTTAAAGGCTCTGTTTTAGAGAATGGCTCTTTGAGAAGAACTCAAGTAGGATGGAGAACGTGGAGAATCCAAAATCTTGCCTGGCAGACCTGTTTATGCTTTTGAAGGAAGCTCCAGTCACCTTTTGAGCCATTTTCAAAGTGGTCTTTTTGTTATGATTATGCTGTTTTTAGCTAAAAAGCAGAACCTGTGTTGTTTTCTAGGAAGTGGTTTCTGCAGAGCTACAGTAGTTCATTGGAAATTTTGCCTCCAAGTTGTGTGCACGACCATTGATGTGAAGTCCCCCCCCCCCCCCCCCCCCCCATCTTTTGTCTGGTCCTGACTCAAAGATTTAAATAAAGAAATAATCAGAAATGCAATTTTGAGCTTAAATTTCTTTAACATATATGTCCTCCATCATCAGAAAAACAATACAAGAACATGTTAGAAACACAAAGACACAATTTTCATTGAAGTGGGTCTAAGAAACAATAAGCTGAAAGGAAGAAAAAAAAATCAACTTATAGTTTTATGTGGATGAAGTATAAAGCTCTTTGTGAATGAATAAAACTAATAAACATTTTCATTCTTCACAAACCTTAAAATGAGTAATTTCTTCCATAAAAATGCTAAACCAAAGTGTTCCTGCCCTTTAAACATAAACAACATTAGAGAGCAACAAACAGTCAAAGACATCTCCTGTTCTTCCTGCAGCTATTCATCTCTTTGCCCTTTGCTTTCCAGGCTTTTCAGTCCTATGAATAAGCTCTTGATCCTCTCAACAGCAGAATCAACACTGCAGCATCTGCCTTTTACATCAGAGCACAAGGAAAACATCTGATAGGTTTCTGCAAACAAATGTTTCGTTTTCTCAACACAACCGACCTCGTTACAATGAAACCACATCACATTTTGAGACAAACGCACACAAAAGTAGAAAAAGCTTTGCATTTCACCAAACATTACAGATGCTGCAGTAAAGACAACTCCCCTTACATGATGGTTGAGTATATTAAACATATGATGATGCAATTATAAAAATCCCATTTAGGATCTCATCGCATGGGTTTTTTCCATGGTAACGGCAAAACCTTTGTACATAAGCAGCTTTCTTGGGCAGAAAGAAGTTGTGGTATAAATACTGAAACTGGCATTCATCACTGACAAAGGAAAGAGTCTGTATCTCTAAACCTGGATAACCAAACTCTACCATATTATGCAATCAATGAAACATTTGTATTTTAGCAAATTCAATCTTTTAACTCAGTAGAACTTTGCAAATCTTTTAAAATAACTTCTGCTTTCTTTAAACAAAATCTAAAGAAAAAGAATCAAGTGCAGAGACAGTATAAAACTGTTTAATCTGTCTTCACCAAAGTCATTGCATCCACATTTTGAATTCTCCAAACGCTGAAGACTCGCTTCTTTCAATGAGGAAAAATACATCTCTCAATTGTAGAGGAAGTGTTGTACTAATACAGACTGGCATTCATTCAAAGGCACAGACAGCATTGACTAAAGCGATCAGTTAAGATGGATAGCTGGTGATAAACATTTGTATATTAGAGTCATGGGCTGTGATTCCTCTTCAATGAAGGACCTTGTTTATGAGTGCTCGTGTGGACTAACTGGCTGCTGTGTCCTCTGAGTGACACCCAGTGAGATGGCTCCGTTTGATCTGTCAGTCGGCTCTCATTGTGCTGTCCCTGCTCTCTTCTGCCCTTTGAATCAATGTCTTCATTGACCCATACTGCCATTGTTCTTTGAATAAAAGTCTTTTTTTATATTATATGACTCAAAACTGGAATGAAGCTTCAGGGGAGCTGTGGTTTGCAGCTAATGTTAGACCAAACAAGCACTATGTGATCCTTCTGGAATCAGAAAACCATCAATTGGACGATTACCCCAAAGGCAAAACACCAACAGAGAAGCTTTCAGGTCTGGATTAAGGTTGGTAAGGCTGCACAGCAACTGTTTCCATGGCAATGACCACAACATATAACAAGGAAAGAGGAGCTTGCACTGTTGAGAACACTCCTCTTTCCTCAGCAGTGCAGGTGAACCATCAAAACTAGAATCTTATTGGCAATATTTGGCAAGCAGAAAATAATGCAAAGCACCAAACGAATTTTAATTTGGAAGTCAAATAAGACTGCTTTAAAGTTAAGTCCATCTAAGTTGTGTCAACAATGATCAACAAGAAGCCTAAAGCAGAATACATAAGAAATCGGCAGAAAAACTAAAGCTTTCTGAGGGAAACTCTAAGGAGAATCTTTGCACAAACACAGATGCGTAAAAAGAAAAAAAAAATCAAGTCAGTGAAGGAAAATGAGGGGTTTTGAATAACAACAAAAGGTAATTGATGCTTTACGTGAAAGGAAGAGGAACAAGAGAAAGTGTTGGAGAGATATTACTCTTTGGCATATTGCTCATTTCCTCTTCCCCCTCTTCCTGCTTCATCCTTCCACCCCTATCATGGGGCCCCAGTATGGAATTAGGTGGGGCTGGGCATTCGGAGAGGAGGGAGGAACTATTCCAGAAATGTCCTGCCATTCCCGCCGAAGAAGCTGCTTTGTTTAGGTTAAGAGATGCAGCATTTTAACTGTATAATGTACCTGCTGTAGCAAGCAAGCTGCACTTTATAGTAATTGAGCCTGAACAGGTTATTAACTTAGGAGTTTTAATCAGACAAAAGCCATACAAACTGTTGCTTTGCTAGGGTTTTGGTAGTTGAATATAAAACAAATAACATTGACGATATTTTTAAACTTATTAAGTATTCAAACACCATAATTATGGATATCTTCTACATTTTCTTGTACTGTATTAAGCATATGGTCTGACAAAAAAGAAAAGTTCTCATTCATAGATCAGGCTTTGAATTTCCACTTCTACTGTATGACATTCAGGATCGAGGCGTCTGGAGAACCTCGTAATAAGGAACACCACAAAGCAAGTTTTGTTTGTCGAGTCTTGTTCACGTCACCAGTTTGCTTGGTCCAGGAAACACCACCTCATTGCAAGAAAAGTTACAGTTATATATATTAGAGAGAGAGAGCTAAATATTTGGACACTCCTTTGCCCCAAAAGCACTATTGAAATTTACTGGTGACTAAACACTTACAGAATCTTTGACTCAGCTTTATTCATACCCTCTGTTTCACGTGGACACATTAACATCTGATCCGAAGTAACAGGAACAGTTGACTATTGCACACCGACTTTTAGGCTTTATTTAAGCTCAGTGTAGGGGAAGCTAGCAGACACCAGGCACACACAGTTGCAATGGAGGTTGTGAGTCATGGCACAAGCCAGACTTATTTAGGAGTTGGCTTCCAGAACACTCAGAACCAACAATAGTACAATGGGACTGGGTCAGACACAAAAAATCCTCTTTTTAACACAATGAAGTCATAACTTTAATCACTTCCTCTGTGACTTCATGTAAAAGTTGGGTGATAAATCAGAAAACAACATTAAAATTGTCTCAGTTTCTGCTATACACCAAGCTGGTGTTCAAATGATTTTCCCTTTTTATTTAACATTTGTTGTCTTGATTCAAATACTCTAATGAGAAGAGCTGCATAAAAGATTAACAGCCTCATAAGCTTATCCACTGCCTTGCACGCCTTCCCATGTCTATCTTGCCAGAATCTTGATTTTGAGATGGGAATGTTTTAACTGCTGATGCCAGCATTCATTCAATTCAAGCTCTGCCCTACTGTTATCAGTGCTCCTATAAAAATTGCCTGCTTTGGTCTTTTTCATTCAAGTCGTTACACTTGAGGATCTTCAGAGGAATAAGTGACAGGTTTAAGGGGCACAAAAAGCACTTCACATTTATCAGTGCAGCAGAAAGATAAGTGCAGAAGAAACAATAAGTGTAAATAAAAGTCCTTTTCACGGCAGGTACTTTCAAGTACATTTATTTGAGGAGATACAGCCATGTTTATTATGTATTACATAAACTGACTTTGTCCCAAGTATATTTTTTTACAAGCAAAACCTGTTAAACATGTTTCTTATCACTCAAAGGAATCCTAAAAAAGCTGACCTTTCTTTTTCTAGCTGAGCAATGTGACAGAAAGGTTCCACCTGGGACAATAGATCCTGTTCTTGCCTGGCACGGTCCCCTCAGTCTCCCTGCTTCTGAACTAATTTTAGCAACATGGAAACTTGTGCCTTCCCCTCCCTAACATACTTCATTTTCTAAATTGGTTGGACCACTCAGAAAGTTCACATCACACTTGACCGAATAAGGGACTGACGATGCTGGAAAAGCTGAAGCTCTCCTCTCCAGCTTTCCACTCCAGTTCTGACACACAGCAGAAGGTCTGCTTTAGAGCTGCAGCCATGGTAACAGACACTGGTAGTAGAGAAGACGGTGTTGACAAAATTGAGAAATATAAACCACAAAACAAATAATGTAATGTTTCTTTTTTTACCTGCTTCAACCCTGGTTAATATTAAAGAATAAAGACTTAATGAATGGAAGAATATTTTCAATGTGGAGGTTAGAGATAATTAAAAGCTACAAAAATAAGTAGCCAAACAAACTAAAGATGACAACAATGTGATATTCAGATATGTAATCAAGCAAGTCATCAATCAGATATCTGGGGGAGATGATTGTTCAAAAGAATCAATTTCTGCCAGAACATGGAAACAGCATTAAGTTCTTGGTGTGGCTCTGAGTCAGGCTGACATCACCAAAGAAAACCTTGAAACTTTCATTCAGACAGAGGACTACTGTGCTACACTGTTACACCAGAAGCATTCATTTACATACACTCTCAGATGTATGCATCAATCCTATTTATAAACGGTTTTTATTCAATACAACAAAAAAGTAGACATTATGCTTCATCCATAATTGGTATTAATCTGAGCGACACTTTGTTAAAGAGCCAGTAGTGGGATTTATACTTACTAGTTGGGCATTTCAACACAAAGTCTGTTAACAAAATACATCATAGGAAAAAGAAGATAAGAGGGACAAAAATACAAACAAAATAGAGCTCTAAATTATATTGTGTTATTAATGCTTTGCTCAAATAATTGCTCAAATAATGCAAACAAAGTGTTCAATTCAGTCTCAATCACGTGCTAAAAAAAAAAAAAAAAAAAACAGAATGGGAGTTTTTGGTCAAATAAAACACTGCTGGACTAGCAAAAATATGTCGCTGCCCTTTTACATTATTAAAGTTAACAAGTTACCTTCAAAAATTCAATATTTTAAACAGTAAAACAATTAAATGACGAGTCGGTTCACGCATCTACATAAATTCTTGGGTGAATAAACACTTCAAAGACACCAGCAAAATAAAAAAAACAAAAAAAGTAAAAAGTTTCAATGCTGTACAGCACAGAAACAAAGTTAGTTAAAAAGCAGTCACAGAGTGCGCAAACCTGAGGACCTACAGGAAACCTTTGACCTCTGTTATTGACAACCAGGGTTACATTACAAAGTATTGAGATGAACCTTCGTTATTGACCAAATACTTATTTTCTGTTCCAATATACAAATACATTCTTAAAAATCCCAACGTGTGATTTTCTGGTTTATTTCTCTCCATTCTGTCTCTCACAGTTGAAGTGTGCGTATAATAACGTTACAGAGCTCTCTCATCTTTAAGTGGAACAACTTGCAAAATCAGTGACCGACAAATATCGCTTTGCCCCACTAACCATGCAAGTGTCTACAAGTGTCATCCCGACTCCTTGGTTCGGCAACTAAAAAAACAAAAAAAAATTTTTTTTAAAAACTGCAAGTTATTGAAGTGTTTCTTATTGTATTTTCATCAACTGGATTTTAACCAAAACATGATTGTTCAGTAAAGAAATGAAAAAGTCTAAAACAAAACCAAAAAATTCACATTAAAACAAAACACAAGAGCTGTGAAGTTGTCACTCCGCATTGCACTTGCATTTTCATTTTAACCTGACAAACCAGATGGTTTGTGAATAACTCAAGAATCCAGCTGCCGTTCCAAGTTACAATCATGGTCTTGAGAAAAGGAATGCACTTTTACATTCAAGCCAAAACATCTGTTCTGCTGGCAACTATTTCTGCTCACATTTTGATGAATCGTTTAAAAGTATTCATTTTTTTCCAATCAGCTTTATCCCTTTCAGAGTCACGGGGTTGCTGGAGCCTAACCCGGCTACTCATGGGCGAAGGCAGGGGACACCCCTGGACTGGTCGCAAGTCTATCGTAGGGGCCACAATCACACACCCATGCACACTCACATCCACAAATTAACCTAACTTAACTTAAAAGTAACAAACTAGAATTAGTGACATTTTCTCTACAATTTTGATTTTCCAATTAAGAAGGGGTGATTGGTCAACTGTGATTTAATGTAACGCCCTTGTACCCTACCACACTCCTCAACTTCCACTTTTCAACTTTTTCCACATTAAGGATCAAAATCTCTTTGGGAGTGCTTGCTTCAAATTTTGTTGCAAAACTTTTTGTGGGCATAAATATATTTCCACCTGTCAGTGGAAGACTGGTGCTTATGCTTACAAAATTCTACTCACATTACATTTTTAGGTGTTTTTTCTATTCCTCACACATGCAAACTTCTTTTCCAAAGTTTGTAAGCTCTTCCTGTGTGTGAAATAAGAACATGTGTATGGAACTCAATATTTGTGACTGAAATTAAAATGTAAAGTGTGTAACTATGGAACTACCCATTGTCCAGCTGAAAAAAACGGGCAACAATTCACTCAAGGTGGACGTGACATTGCCGGTACATGCAACTCCTGCTGCTTTAGTGTGAACTAGAGGTTACATCAAGCATGAATGGTATTCAAATAGTAAGTTCTTTTTTAAAGGACACAAGCACAACCTTTTGTAAATTATATCAGACAAGAGCCCCAGTGGAGATTGAATTGACTTAATTTGGTAAGAGCTGGAAGTAAGTAGTTTTCTAAGGGTGACGTCACACTTGCTCAGTCCAGTTCTCATATACAGTCCATGATTCACATCCACCTGAATTGTCACATTTTCCAACTCCATACAGTCACAATCAAAAAACTTTATTAACTGTAAGTTGTGTTTTGAAAAATCAGTCTTATCTAAGTTTTTGAACAGAATAATACTGGACGCCAGTTAGATTTCATCATTCAAATTATTGCATAAACTGTCACATCTACTGTAAAGTGCTGTGCATGCATATAAAATCTTAAATTACTACTGCAGTCTGTCTTTCGACATACATTCAATTCTTTTGGTATTTTTACCGTTTTCGACCTTAAACATAAGCTGTCCTGTTTTAAATGCTATCATATCTGTGAACTGTAGGCTCATGCAAATACATTTAGCATTTTCTAGTGAAATAAGTATATTTGTAACTTTTTTTGTTGCAAAACCTATTAAATCATGAACAATAAAGGCAACAGATCAGCATAGGTTAAAAAATCTATTTACTCATTCCCCCTTGTCAAGCTTGTGTAACAACACACTGCTGTATTGATTAGGCCTGTTGCCAGAGTCACTCAGACACAAAAGAAGGAGCAGGCCAGGTGCTGCCTAAACAAATTCACAGACCAGAAAAAAAAACGCAGCAAAAGACCTGCAACCCTGGCACCAGGGAAACAAATCATTCATGTTTGTCCCTCGCTGGGATGCTGACTGCAGCACTGACATGTGCCTGCAGAAACTAGACTGCACTAGTGATTTTCCAATTTAAAAAAAAAACACCTAATAGTTTTAAAAAACAATGTAACAGTCAAGAGCAACTAAAATATGACTATATAAGTCATATTGGAAAAATGTTGCACTTTGTAAAAATAAAAAGGTACAAACCATAAAGTGTATGAAATAAAATAGCACAAAATTAGAAGCTATTCCAAACCCTTGGGAGTTTTTTTTACAAAAATATTAAGACTAAGATGTGCCTGAATGAAGGGAAATGTAAATTATATAAAAAGTTTAAACTGATAAGACTACGTCCTGGACTGCTCTACAAGAGGTGCTTCATTTTCTAGCAGCTTTAGATAGCAAGCTTTAGTCCTCAAGGTTTCCATGGCACTGCTCTGACTTTTAAAAAAAGGTTCACAAACACAGATAGACTCAGGGTCTCTAAACATAAAAGCCCTTCTTCAACATCTTGACTTGCCCTTCTGTCACAGCTGGCGAGCAGATTATAGACTGGAATCAGCAAAAGGCTTTCCAGCTCTCCACAACACAAGTTAGCTGCAGCCAACAGACATGTTCAAGGGAAGAAATAAGACCTTTCTTTCTCCTTTTGATTCATACCATCAAGTCACATGGTGGTGGAGGGTGACATGAGAACATGCGTGTGAATGCCCAGAACAGACATGCAATACTTTTAACTTTTCTTTTTGTATGTAGAGCTTACCCACCATTGACCTACCAGAAAATACCTCATTCAAACAATTGCAGAGATGAATATAGACTTGATGTTTGAAAGAGGAATAATAAAAACACAGCTGTAAATTTTAAATCAAAAGGTGACAGTTTTGCTTTTGAGGTTGTATAACACAAGTTGTATTTACAACTCAAAATAAAGAAAAGGGTATTGTATTTTCACGGAGTAAACTTTAAATTAAACACGCCCTGATTACTCCAGACGATGTTTTAGGAACTACTTCAGCCTGCTAAAAGCAAGAGGTGCCAAATAAAACAGAAGAATCCCAGCCTTCGTGTCCCACACCTTTGATAAAGGTAATATTTTTTGTGCTGCTGTGCGGTCAAGAGTCACCATATACTTTTTACAAAGTCAAATGTCCATATGCCGCAGAGCTATAAACACAGCCGATGAATGAGTCAAGTTTGTGTGAGTCATTTTGGCAACTGTTGCTACAAACAGTATGGGGAAAAGTCACAAGACCATTGCAATATATATAAAAAAACAAAAAAAAAAACCTTTAGGACCCTCTTTGATGAAAATGAAAAATTTTGTTATTTGTGTTTTTAACATGTTCTTGTGACACTTTTCTGATGATGGACATATATACAGAAAAATAAGCTAAAAAAGTCATTTCTGAGTATTTATGCATTCAAATTGTGAATCAGAGCAAATGAAAAAAATCCATTAACAAAAAAAAAAAAGTTTAAAGCTGTGACGTTGAACCTACAACCAGCTGGGTTATTTGGGCGCCATTTTTTTGTTTTTGTTGCACTTACCTTGGGGTAGTGAGAGGCTGTAAGCTAGTTGGGGGGCACAAAAACAGATAGGTGATTGTGCCTGATCGCTGTAAATTTGTAACTTTTTTTTTAAGACCTCCGCAGTGACCGCCTCCTGGTTACATTGCTAACTTTGCAGAAAAACTTCCATTTAGGTCACCACACTGTGGCACTTTGAGACGTGTGACAGTAGACTTACTCCTCCCCAACAGTCCTGCTGACAACTCACAGGCACATTTCTAAGTAAATACTGGCGTTCTACAGAAACTGTCCTCGAAAATGACAGTCTTTTTTTTTATTTTGGCTTAAAATAACATAATCATAATTCAGAGACCACTGGGAATGCTTTTACAATAAATAAAAAGACAATCAGAGTGGGAATTAAACAGAAAATTGCTTGAATTTGAACACAAAAACATTCTATGAGCCTCTGGAGGTGTACATAGTGAGGTAAAACATGTAGCAGCTTCCCTACAGATATGACATGACCGTGTGTTTAGAGCACACGGCATGTATCAGCACTTCACGGGGGCCTCACAGCGATCTGCGTTTAAAGCAACCTGATATTGCCTCTCGTGACTATGTTTGAGTCAGCAGAACAAGCACATCATTAATAATAGATGTAAGACGCTGTCCTGGACACAGACTAACATGGAGAGAGTCCGGAGTGGGGGGCCCGTGACCAAAACACACATTGAGAGAATTTGTTTCTAGCAGTGGAGCACAGAGGGAGGGGTCCAGAGGGAAGAGTTGGCCAGCCAGACCTCTGGATGATGTAACTAACCTCTCTTGCTGTGAAAGGTGTGTTCAACAATGGGTTACGAGGGCTGCACGTTAGTCAAATACAAAAAGAAGTTTAACAAAATGTTCAGCAAATGCACACACGCAAAAATAAAAACGTGCTGGAAACGGTAAAGATGCAGCATTTATGTGTCACGTCCGAGCTCCCAGCATTCCCTGCGATCCATACTCTTGAGTGTTCTGTGGGCCCCTATAATCATTGCCACAGACAAACTGGAAACAAGACCACAAAGCCTCCTCCTTCAACATCCCCCCCCACACGCACAGCCTTTGTCCCAATGCGAGTCTGCCCCCTTTCTCCCTATTCCATTTTCCCGCCCATATAGCAACACTGGTGAAGAAAAACGCAGACATCCAGCCCTTCTTCTCCATCATCATCACTACTAATGATGGAGGGTGTCACCATAAGTAGCTTTAAATAAATCTGTATGCAGTTTTTCCCCCATAAAACTTCTACATAATTTGAAGACATGAAATTCAATCTACCAGTTTATGCCAATCTACAATTTCTATGCCGCCCGCATGCCATCCGATGGAGCCAAACTGCGGGGCTTTTGTTAGCCAAGTAGCGGGCTGTTTTTCTTTTTTTCTTCCAGCATGGCAGGCTCGCCTCTGCCTGGGAGGCTGCATCCGCCCTGCAGAGGGGCAGCGCAGGCTCCACATGGCTGCTTTTGCTCCAACGGTTACCGACTTTCACGGCTACGAAAACTAAAACGGATATCGACATGGGCGAGAAAACACGGGGTTCCTTCGCCCAAACAGCAACACTTATTTAACAAAGACAAAAAGAGAGAAGGCAGTCAGTGAAGTGGTTTAGCACATTCTCTCCTAAAAAGCAAAAGTTAAACATCTTACCTTAACAAAAAGCTCGATAATGGGCTCGTTATCCGCCTTTATTCCGTTCTGCGGAACCGACAGCGACATTGTGTAGTCTACTTTGAAGTTTTTAGGGTGGAGGGAGAAAAAGAACTATTTATTTTCTTGCCACCACGCCCGGATAAACTAAAACACTTCTTTTCTCCGCCAGCCTCCTCCTTTCCCGTCTCTGGTTTATCCCCCGGTGCGGACGAGGAGATTCCAGGCTTTTCAGGTACGCGGTTCAACGTTTCTCTACCCGCAGGCTAGCTAAGCTACAAAACCATAGTGCAGGCGCGAGGATGAGTGATGACGTTGGGAAGAAGAAACGGGAATATAAGATCGTGACGTCATCGGCCGCGTGAGGAACACAGAAATGTGGGCGGGACCCGGGAAGGAGTTCTGGAAAACTAGACGGAAACGGGATGGCAAATTAAATGCTACAATTTTTTCTTTTTAATCCTCTGTTATTTGAACTAAACTTTATGCAAAGTTAGTTGATTCCCCTTTTGAAAAGTTAAAGCAACCAAAACGTTTATAAAAGAAAAGTTTAATTCTGAAAGTATGACAAGAGCCAAAGGTAAATACAAATACTAAAGAAGCCCCACACAGATTAGCTCAGTACAAGAACATCAACAAAAAAAAATGCATATCTATTAATTTAGAAAAACTTAAAGCATGTCTCAATTCAAACTGGTTTAATTTTTTGAAACAAAGTAAGTTCAAAGTCAGAAAATAAGCAGGTTCAATGATGCTAAACACCTTTATGTGTTTCCATCACAAAAAAGAAATAAGCAACAGTAGGTTACTGTATGGTGGCTGTCCCTCTACACGTATAAGGTTGGTGGTCCATGCACAAAGACGATCACTGCACATGCAATTATTCCTCTACTGTACACAGATGAAGGTATTAACCTGCTCAACTCAAAACTCTGAAGTTCACTGTGAAATTAAGCTTTTTTTTGTTGTTTAACCATTAGAAAGAAAGCTTCTTGACAGTTTAGATAATACACTGATGAATCCAAACCTCCAACACTCCAGAATGTACCAAACCAGTAAAAAGGAAACAAGACTAAAGATCAACAATTTGTACATTCTAAAGCCGCACCAGGTTGATGAAAAACAAAACAAACAAAATCGTCAAAAGTGATTGAAAATTTCAGAAGCTTTCAAGACATTTGTGATGGAGATATTTGGGCCTTCCTCATGGAGCGCAGCGCCTTTTCCCGGAGGTGCTTTTCCAGGTCATCCAAACCGTCGTCCGCGTCGCTCTCCGACTCCTGAACAGAGTAAACATTTCCTTTAACAATCAAGTTCGCCTCTTAACGAATCATCGCAGATGTTACATTCAGTACTTTACAGGGAATACTGCGTTAGCTCCTGATTTTACCTTTCTTGAATCTTTTGAATCGTCCTCCTCTGGTCTGGGGTTTTCTTGACTGTCTTCAGTCACAGTGACAGAACTTTTCTCCTTCTTATGCTTTTTGTGTTTCTTATGCTTTTTCTCTTTTTTGTGCTTCTTTTCCTTCTTCTTCTTCTTTTTCTTTCCACTGCCATCGACATCAGAATTCTGTAATAAAAAAAAAAAAAGTGTTTGGCTTAAATAAACTAGAATCACACAAAGTAAAAGGGAATAAATGATACAGATCGTATTTGTCAGTGGAGTCTAACCTTGCTTGGAGACTGACTTGCAGAGCGACTACTGGCTTTTTTAGCTGGCGGTGGCGGAGGAGAGCGACTGGCCGAGCGAGATGGTGATGGAGAAACAGACACAGGGGCCAGACGTTTCTGTGCCGGAGGTTGAGGAGAAACTGATCTGGACCGTGAAGACACTCGCCTCATAGGTTTAGGACTTAGAGAGGATCTGTGAAAATACAGTTTGCATCAGGAGAAAATCTTAGGATAAACAATGAATTCAATGAGCTAAAGCGTTCCCGTTTGCTCACCTCTGGTTGTTACGACGCTCAGGAGTGCGAGATACCCTGCGTATAAGCTTACTACTATGGGATGGGGACTGTTGTCTCCGCTGATTAGTTGGAGATGCACTAGAGGCTTCAAAGCGTCTGTGGGGGCTGGCGGACCTCCTTAGAGGATGACTGCGGTTCACAGGTGATCGAGAAAAGCGCCTGCCTGCAGGAATAGGAGATCGAGTATCCCTGTTGGGCCTAACGGGCATCATGGGGCTCCTCCTGTGCCGAGGTGGAGATGAGGAGGAGGGAGGTGAGCGCCTCCTAGGAACAGGTGAGCTTCTGCGCTTTGGGGACCGGGAGACACGCCGCTTTGGACCTGGCGACGTGCGTTTCATAGGCGAATTGGACATCTTTCTCTTTTGAGGAGGCAAAGGGGAAGGGCTGTAGCGACGCTGGATAGGAGGAGAGTATCGCCTAGAGGATAAAGACCTACGTCTGGGTGGAGGAGAGGGAGACCTGAGGAAATCAAAGTCAGATGTTTATTACAGTTCTTCATTTTACTACAAACACTAAAGGCATAAATAAAAACGAGTAAGCCTTTCATATACCTGCGTCTAGGTGGAGAGGGAGATCTGCGGCGTCGAGGGGGTGAAGGAGAATGACGTCTGCGCCCAGGAGAGGGAGAACGTCGTCTTCTGTAGGAGCAAAAATACAGAAGATAAGAAAAACAATCAGTTCAGACTTCATGACAGAAAGCTTTAGAATCATGCAGACACTCAGCCAGGTAGGCGAATGACCTTGGTGAGGCCTCCTTGAAGCGCCTACGAGGAGAAGGTGTGCGGCTCCTCCTTTTCTTCATTTCACCATTTCTGGCACCTGGTCCTGCTGCTGACCTTTTAGGCTCCTCATCTTCTGAGGATGATGATCCACTATCTGCAAAGCATTGGATGACACTTGTTTTTAATTAGTTTATAATTTAATTATAGAGGAAAATAAGATAAAAGGAGTAAAAATGAAGCCAACCTGAGGAAGATTGTTGATTCTGTCTTCGATACTGCCGCCGCTGCTGAACAGAGTCTGCTGGTCCCCCCTTTTCATTCTTTTCCTCATCTGGAACGGAAATTCATTTCAGTAAGAAAACTGAAAATGGACATTGCAAAATATTTGCACAGCTTTTTCACTTTTGACAGATCACAAAACTCTGCCCTGTTAAGAGTGTTTTACTATTTTTGCTTTAGTTTTTATCTTTTGTTCTTATTTTATTATAGCACTAAATGTTTTTTTATTTTTAGTTGTTTTAATCTTTCAGTTTTTGTTTTTAAGGTTTTGAGCTTTTAATGTACGTTGCCTTGTTTGTCTGCAGTCATGTTATGGGGCCATAGAGTTGAATCTTTCCAAGAATGACAGCATTTAAACTGCTTTTCCTAGATATTATAAACAAAAGTTCATCACATTTAATCTGTAAACTTTACTGATCAAAAATTTTAATTAACCATCAACAGTTAGGCTTCATGATAATTGCGTATTTTATCTAAAAAGGTTCCAAAATGTTGCATTCTTATTTTTGATTCAAAGGTGAAAAACAATAACATTTCTTCAACAGTCTCAGCACTGACCTGACTCAGAGCCCTCAGAAGGTCTAATCTTAGCATTTTCAGACGGGGAATCTCTTCCTTCTGGTTTTCGCTTGAAACCTTTAAATGAGAAAGAGTTTATACATATAAAAAAAGCTTTTAATCTTTTATCTAAATCTTGACTCTGTAACATATTTTACATGTGCTAAAAAATGTATTTACAGTTTTTCCTCACAAAGGAAAAAATAATTCTAAACATACTTTTTAGATAAAAAAAAATTCTGACATTTTATAAAGAATCTAAACTCCTGTGGTGCAAATGTTGTTGTAAGACATAAGACAATATTAAGTGTTTAGTGTACATCCTACCTGATGATCTTGGCGGGGAAGCAGACCCTCGGCCCCTTCTCATCCTGGGAGAAGGCGGCCGTTTGTCCTTTCCGACAGGGCTTAAGGATGTGGGAGGACGTTTCCGGGGTGGTGTGGCAGATGTTCTTTTCAGGGGCTTTTTAGGAGAGCGTGAACCAGAGGAGCTGCTGCCAGAGGACGAAGCAGAACGAGAGCGCCTCCTACAGACCAAAATATTCTTTGTTAAATCTTCAATTTAACATGAATTTTAGGTTAATTTGGACAATAAAAACAATAAACCCTAAAAAAACTCAGTGTCATTTAAACATTAACATGATGTAAAGTAAATTTAGGCAGTCATTTCCTCTTGATTATCATCTCAAAATATGTCCTTTGAAAAGTACTCCAAACTGACAGATGAACTGAAGAGACGTGTAGTTTTTCCTCTAGTGGTATTTATCTGGGAGCATTAACTGAAGTCCAGGCTCAAAATCTGGCTAAAAAGTTTTGCAACAACATAAACATGATACGTGAGTATTTCTGCTATCTGACCTGCGGACAGGGGAGCGTCTATGTCTATGTCTGGAGCCAGTCGGGCCCCGCCTTGGGGGACTCCTTCGACGAGGGGACATCCTCCTTCTAGGACTTTGTCTTCTACGTGGAGAGTAAGATCTGAAAGAAAGAAGAAGAAAAAAAAAAAAACGTTTTGAGCTTAAGCTTTTTCATAAAAATTCAAATAATGTCATACGTTACCTTGAACGGGAGCGTCGTCTACGGGAGCGGGAATGAGATCGGGAACGGTGATGCGGCCTTTCTCTTCTCGGATCCCTCTCCCTTTCACGTGACCTCGGTCTGTCGGCTTTCTTATGAGGTTTCTCCGGGGATATTTCTTTAACCTCAGTCGCAGAGGCTGCTTTAGCTACTTCTACAACCATGTCTCTATAAAAAAAAATGTTCAAGTGATATTTGAAATGAATTTATTAGAAATTAATCAAAGCAATCAGTCAAAAACAGAACACCAACCCTGCGGAAGAAGCTTCTTGAACGGCTGGTTGTTGCATGGCTCTTCCTGATGAATCTGGCTCCAAAGGCTGTTCTGAAGGTTTAGTGGGCAGCTGCATAAGAGGAGGAGGGGAGCTGCCACCGACTGGACTAGGTTTACGCCTGGGGGATCGTGATGGACTGCGTTTTCTTTCTCTTTTTACTGGTGACCTTCGGCGCGGTGATGGAGACCTTGTCTTCCGACTGAGAAAAAAAATAAAGCTTTATTTCAGTGCATGATAGTAAGATTCAGGCCAGAACAATTAGTGTTTTTGTAAGAAAACACAAAGCAATATAACATATAGCTTTGTGTAATTTATCAAATGTTTGAACATATTTGTTTCTTGCACCCTAATTCCAGTTTGATGACATGCTTTTCAAACAATAGAAAAACAATCTCTCTAAATCATACCGAATGAGTTCCTTCATGGCCAATTATCTTTTGTTAAAGCTGTGAATGCACTTCATACAAACAGGCACTTTTACTGAGTGCATCTCCTTCAATCTGAATCCAAACTTTCAGGTTTTATTTCACATAATGCAACAGGTATTTTGTGTCTGTCACTAAACTTTTAAAAATTAATCTCATGAGTTTTTAAGTCTATTCTTCCTATCTGAAATGACCCACATACAAAGAACAGCCTTAAAAGTCAAACAAAGACCATGGAATAAATAATCATGGACACACAACCAAAAATTTAAATCAGCCATGTTATAGAAGTAGAAGTACCACCAAAATATATCAACAAAATTCCAGCCAAAATATTCCCAACTGTGAATAATAAACTGATAAATATAACACACATGTGAAAAGATCACATATGTTGTTGATAAGGCTGTCATTCAAACTGCTTATATTGTCTTAATAAATAGATCTGGAATAAAATGTGGGATTTGTGTCACTTTTGCTTACAGTGTGAATTTAGTCAGAAAATGCCCCAATAAAAAAAAAAAAAATACTCAACATTATTCATTTTGTCTTTAAATTAAATATGGTTCATAAACATTGTTGTGAACACATGTAGCAGGGAGTACATTATTTATGCACATTTAAATAAATGTGTAAAAGGCCAAATAAAAAAGAAACATGAGAGCAACCAAACTCCAAATTAAAAATAATAATTCTAACCGTCTTGGACTCCTTGATTGAGCCCTCTCCCGGTTGTCCTTGTCCTTCTTATCCTCATCCACCTTCCTCAGGGAAGCAATCTTCTCCTGTTCAATCTGAGAAACACCAAACAGCATAAATCAAACCGATGATCTTTAGAAAAACATTGTACTCTGTTAAACAATCAGTGGCAACCACTCAACCCTGAAATATGTTGCTGTATATCAATCATTTGAGAAACTTAGTACCCATTCTATACATATGATCAGGAAACTCACTTGTCTCTGTCTTATTTCCTCCTTCTTTTGTTCCAGAAAGGCAGAGGGGATGCCAGCGATGTTTTCTTGGGCGCTCAACAGCAGGGGCCACAGGTCCTTCATGAACTCTCTGGCATTCTTTCCATTCAGGAACCCTGTCAGGTTGATCTGCATCATCTTGCTGTCTGGATGCTGCAACACACAGACACGAAAAAGGGGAAGAGAAAAAAAATACAGCAGTTGAAATATCTGAAAATAAAACATTAAAAGGAGGCAGGATCCCACAAATAGGAAGTCCCACCCTCTATCCCTCACTAGACTAAACCTGGATTAAAGTATTCATATCAAAACATGTTTAACAGAGACTATCATTTTAAGATTATCTTTCAGTCCAAAGCTGGACCTACTAAGCAATAAAATAAAAATGATAAATCCATACAACTATATAAACTCCATGCAATCTTTTTTAGTTTAAAAAATGTTAGCATAGCACAGAAACTCAAATACAAAAAATGTAACTTATTTTGTAAGTGCTACATTGCTACTTTCCACTCCCAGTAATGCTATCCAACCCATTTCCCAGTCTCCCCCCAGTCTACACTTTAGGGGTTCAACAAATTAACCAAATACAGAGTGCATTAAAACCCAACACTGCAAATACAGTTCCGGTGTCTTCAGTGAGTCCCGTGGAACCAGTGGGCACGGAGCTCCCTTGGCTTGCTTCCGCCTCCCTACAGCTTGAGACTCAACCACCTTGAGCTTAATGTTATATCATTCTAAATTGTAAGAGACGAACAAGCAATAATGAGTACACAGTAACACAAAAAATTTATTATTTTTATTTCAAAAAATGAAAAAGTGAGAACATTGAAAACTAGTTCCACTACTGTATTCATTCATTCAAGTCCCCTTTTAAATCCTAACAGCCCGACCCTCCCACCAACATCCAACACAGACTTACTTTTCTGTTTCTTTTTTTAAATGAATCTATTTCCGAATGTTATGAATTTTTTTACAAAGACTTTTCATAGCGACTTGCATTAAGACAGGCATACACTTTGATTTATCTTTCTTATTATTGAAATGTCAAAAGAAAAAAAACAACACAGAATGTGAATTTGTGCACTGCAATTTGAATTAAAATAGCAAATTAAAATCGAAAAACTCATTCTGTCTTTTACTTCTTATGGCCTGGTGTCCACGGGCCTGTATATCACATTTTGGGTTATATTACCACAGTATTTAATTCTGCTCAACTGTGGCCCTGTGACTGTGTGTTGAGGGTTACCTCATTACATTAGCTTGGGTCTTGAGAGGTTAAAATAACATTCAGTTGGGCTAATTTTTAGGTTTTATTATGTTGTTTATTCTTTCTCTCTCTGTCTTTTTGGTAAGATACATATTTACAATAATGCAAATGGTTAAAAAACAATAAGCTGAAAAGTATTGTATCTTGTAGCTCACCTGCCATGGTGATCACCTTGCAACAATACCATGCTTGAATTATTCTGTCATCATAACGCCTGGCATGTTTCAATCAACATTTTTTTATAGTTAAACTGTTCAATACAGTCTTTTTATGTGATAAGAAGTTAAAGATGCAAACACAAGAACAACAAATGTTTCTTGCTCTAGAAAGTTAAAACAGCTAAAGGTAACAAGAGTAAAATTTCAATACTATAAACATTTTTTGAGGAAGTTTTCTCACAAACAGCTATGACAACATTTTCCGAAATTATATATTTTTTTCATTTTTAGCAAAGATTTTTTAAAATCTAAACAAGTGTATTTGTTAAAAGCTACATTTGTTAATAAAATGGAAACTTGTCTGATTTGATCAGTTTCATTGGTGCTACACTTCTTAAATTAAAATGTTTTGGAGATTAGAGCAATATATAGCAATATTAAACTAAACTGGAGAACTGATAATATGAAACTTTCAGTTAGAATGGTGGTGAAACAATACTTTTCAGTCTGATACAGTTAAAGGCACAGACTGATCATGTTGAAAACAGTCTTCATACAATTTACTGTTTTTTTTCTCTCTGAGTCTCCAGTTATTTTAATGGGATCTCAGCAAATATGTACTGCAAACTCTTCTAGAGAATACAACTGTTCAAATCTTCAGCTGTGCCGTTCACAGACATGAAATAGGTGATCCCTGTAACCAAAACTCACCTCAAACCACAAACTGCATCATGAAGGGAGAGTTGGGCTCTGTGACTTTGGGCTCAGGAGAGAGCTAATTAGATGTTGGTGCTATACTTCTGATGCAAGGTTTAACATCCATATTGGTTCAGGCCTTTTAAATCATAAATCACATCATCATTAGAAAACTGCTGAATAAAGGCACTTTGTCAAATAACAGCAAAACATGTCAATGTCATAAATCACTTTTACACCAATTTGTCTCTTCACCCATTTACTTTCAGGAGTATTATTAGGATGATTTATTTGCTTGTATCCCTTCTTACTGGCTACAAATTGCCCTAAAATCATCAAAGTTGTAACAAACCAAAACAAAGAAGAGACAATTTAGAACATTACCTTCTCCTCCAGTTGGTTGAAAATGAACTCTATGACGACATCGTCTTCAAATCCCAGAATCTCTGTCACACGCTGAGTAATCCAAGGTTTGATGACTTCTAGGTTCACTTTGGTCATGTCCACCTGAGAAAAAGCAAACAATTCATCAGTTCTTCAACATAAATAGTCAAGTTAAAGAAAAACATATTATATATTAAAACTTGAAACATGTACACACATAAATAACATAGGACTTCAAAACCCCACTTAGATCACCTTTTGATCTTCTTCAAAAGTGTTCCCAGTGGTCTTTTTAGGGTTATGATGTGGTCGTTTATAGCCCAAATGAAAAAGCCTGTCTAGTTTCTGCAGAGCAGCAGTAGTTTATTGAAATTTGCCTCTGAGTTGTGGGCGGGACTGTTGATGCAGAGTAAGCCTGCGCTCATTTCCTATCATCTCTTTGTTTTCACTCTCTCCGGCTAGCTTACAGCCCCTAAAACCCAACCTAACATCAGAGGTGCAACAAAAATGGCCAGCAATATTGGAGCTATTCAGAAATACAGTTTTGAGCCAGGTGCCTGATCGGACAAGGAAAACAAAGACGTCGATGAATCTATGAGTCTGCAAGTGAATGAATTGGAATAGAGCAAGGCAGGGAGCTTGTGGCTTGCCGTTGTAGCTTCTACGCCACACCTACAAGCTTTTTCCAATGGCATTTTTTGGTCTGCTCCTGATTTGAGTTAAAAAAAAAAAAAAAAAAAGCTCAGCTTAATTGTCTTCATGTGTCATCCATCATGAGAATTAATTTTTCGTCTAAGAGGGCGGTTTTTACATTATTCCTTTTCATGCTGCTGGTGAGACAGCAGTAAATGCTAACAAGTCTGTAATCACATCCCTTTAAGGATATGCCAAAGTTTGCAATAGTTGCATTCTTATTTGTTAAGTCAATTGAGTTAACACAAGTGGAACTGACAAGGGCAACAATCGTGACTTGAAAATTTTGTTAACACGCAAACAAGTTTAGAATAACATAATTAAAAACCTAACATCAAATTGAACAACTTTTTGTAAACCTTTTAAATAGCACATTCAAATTGTTTTACTGCTATTTTATGTATATAATACTGTTATTATAGTTGTGCACATTCAAGACAAGACAGCAGGAAATGCTGCGATTTATCAATAAAACAAAAATAAATGCCCCGTTTTAAAACGTTAAGAACTTGAAATTTTGAGGATATGTGTGCTGTACAATCAATACACATCATTTTCTGATATAATAAATACCTTCTTGTCCAGGCATTCTGCAAATTTCAGCTGCTTAAGCAGTTTCTTCTGCTTGTTGCTGAAACGGTTGTCTTGCTCCGCACTTGTACCCTTTGGGATGAAACAGCAAGGTTTGAATGACAAAATATGGGGATAAATTACAACATTCATGTAGGCATCTCGTTCAGAAAACATCCAGAGCAGTGTTTAGTCTAAATTGCATTATTGGCTCTAAAACACACATCTACTTCATTAAAAACATTATCTTCTCCATACAACAGCTGAAACGGAGGACTCAAGGCTGTGTTAGTAATCCGAGCTCGTGAATCTGGGTCATATCGCTGATACGAATAAGCTAGCTTTAGCTAAGCTAACTGTCCTCTGAAGTCCTCGTGGCTAACCAAAAACACAAATTTACCTTCTCTGGTATAGAAAGGCTCCCGAATTACACAATATCCCCTTTAACATAACATCCAGAATCTAAATGATAGTTAGCTAACGTTAGTATAATGACAGCCGTGACTCTTTAGGGACGCACCGGTTAGGCGCCATCTTTGGAGAAGGCCAACAAGTTAGCTTGCTAGTTGTGTATGGCCTAATTCCTGATGACTTGACAGCAAATAAATACCAAATATTCAACAACAGTCGGATAATAATATTGGATTATGAGGTGGAATCATAAACGTTTTTATATAGCGTGTCAATGTAAAGTGTTTAGACAATTTAATTAAGAGTAAAAGACTCTAAGAAAAACCAAAGATTATTTTTGCACCAGTTGATAGACGAAGCCCTGACTAAGCGTGCCGATTCTAACCGAATGTCTCTCTGCCTGTATTCATGCGTAGGGTTTAAGCCACAAATCAGATCAATATACAGTTCAGCAAAACGTTTGATACTGTCAGAAATAAGTTGACTCCACTTACGCGGAAGAATCCCGCGTCCATTTTCGGGGAAAATGACTCGTTTCAGGAGCGGTGGAAAAGGACTTGCAAGGCTTCGGTGAAATCTGAACGGAAAGCCGGATGAAGAGTCCGCCTCCACCGGAGGAGATGGGTACTGCACTCAACCTGTCAGGTTTTCCCCTTCAGATTAACTAATATTGCAGAAATAAATCCAACCACTTTAAGTACTACCTGCATTATTTTTTTCGGTCAGAAAAAGCATGAAAAACTAAAATTTTCAAGAAAATTAAATTACTGTAGGAAAAAAAACAGCCTTTATTTCTGAATAAATAACATTTTTAATTTTTCAGTGTCCACTCCATTATTTTATAGATTATAATTGCATATTTTCCAAACTAAATTTTGTATATATGTATATAGTATATAAATTGTATATATATATATATATATATATATATATATATATATATATATATATATATATATATATATATATATATATATATATATATATATATATAATTCATGTCCCAAAGTCACACGGATAGAATAGAATAAAAGCTAAATGAGGAGTTATTTTCATATAACACAACTGAAGTTGCAGTGATGTATAAAATGTGTATGTTTCACTTCATAACATATATTACAAAAAATCTGCTTTATATGATGGCAGGAATACCAGATGTGCCGCCACAGCCCAAAGTTGAGAGATCCAGTAATCCCAGTGGATCCTGAAATATAGTGGTACATGTGTTCATCCAGTCCATAATGTGTTGGACACTGCCAGAGACATTGTAAAAGGTTGTTGTTCCTATCTATGCAACTGTGACATTTGGAAATATTAGAAGCTTAAGGAAAAAGAACTGTTCTGCTTCATCTAAAGCTGCCGTGTGTGAGGTGATGTTTAAACCATAACAAATAAAAACAACACAACTGAAGAAGATTTGACAGTAGATGATTCCCTGAAAAGACCCAGATGTTTCGGTTTGTGTGCATGCGTAAATTCTCACTATGTATCAGGTTTGAGTAAGAGTTAATGATTTACAGTATGCCGGGCACATTGTTTCATGAAAGTGTATGTAAACAGCATGTGAAAAGAGACTATAGTTAAATGCAGGCTGGGGAAAATCCTGCTCCGTTGTGGGGGAAAGGTTTGGCTAGCTTTTGGGAAAAGCTTCGTTGGTCTTATTTTCTCGAATGGAGAACAGCATGTCTGAAACCAGCTGTTCAAGCCCAAAGGCTGGTGCCCAGCCCCAGTCTCTCCTGGCGTTGGAGTCGTCAAACCTCACAGGCCAGCTATCTGCTGTAAATGGACAAAGAAGAACAGCCACATTACTTTCAACTTTTAGGTTTTTTTTTAATTTATTTTTTGAGTAAAAAGGAATAAAACTCAGGTCCTTTAATTGGTACGACATTTTTTACATTTTAAAACCTAAGTAAACATGCTTTTTTGAAAAAAGGTTTTGGGATTGGATTTTGTTACGCAAGGGTGTGTGTGTGGCACCGGTGTTAGGTTGTACCTATTGTCTGGCGGACAGAGTCTGGGTTGTAGGTAACCTTCAGGTGAGGCAGGTGCTTGCGGATCTCTTGGGCCACCTCCTCTGGAGTGAAGCTCATGGCAGCTATGTTGTAGGTGCGCAGTGAAAGCTGACACTCGGGAGTCTGCATGAACTCCACCGTGGCACGATGGCAGTCGGAGATGTGCATCATTGGAAGACGGGTGTCAGGTCGGAGGTAGCACTCATGGTGACCTGTGCTGAGAGCGTCGTGGAAGATCTGAACTGCATAGTCTGAAAAAAAGTTGTAGGCGTGCCTTTAAACTGGGTTATTTGGTACACACTAGTATCTTCACTCTGATTGTCTGATTTTCAACATTCTTTAACAGACCAATCAAGTAAACTGTGGCCCATATTAAAATAAGGGTATTGGTTTGGTTGCAAGTGAATCCTGGTGCAGTTCAGTGATAGTGTGAATACAACAGACAATCTTGCAGATGAGAGATCATGATCTAAAACAAATACTGTATTTTCCATTCTATGGGATTATACCGGATTATAATACATCAATGAATAGTCAAAATTATGTAATATAGGCTACAAGGCACATCAAACTATAAGGTGAATTAAGCAAGACAAAATAGTCAGAGATGAGTCTGCAAGTCAGTCAGAATTTATTACCTGAATTCACAGTAGCTTGTTTGAAAGACGCTACACGTTAGCCACGTTAAAAGCGCTAGCCGCTTAGCTTGTTCACAATACCTGTAATTCTCAACCTTGTTTGCAACACGTCAAAAAACAGACTGATACATTCATTCATCTTCTATTATGTTTTGTCCCTTTTGGGGTCACAGGGCTGCTGGAGCCTAACCTTGCTACTCATGGATGCAGCCCCAATGTAGAGAAATGAAAATGTAAAATGTTCTGTTTGTAGGTAAGTTGTCGTAAAGAGGTGAGTGAAGTTCTTACCGTTTGATAGTCAAAGGATTGGCAAAGTAGTCATTTTCATTTCATGTCAGTGAGTTTCCAGCAATACCACCTCAAAGCAGCTATTGTAACTGTATGATGTTTCAAGAGGGTTTTTTCCATTCAGTGTAAAACCAAACCTAATATATGACATTTGTTTTTATCATTTATCGTCCAGTCAAATGATGTCAACCAAAATATCTGTGTAAATGATTTGTCAACATATAAAAGCAAATCTGCTTTGAATTAACTGAAAAATGGTTTTTGCTTTTTAATATTCTATTTTTTTCATTTGTGCTGACCTAAGCTGCTGTTGAAATTTTTTTTTCTTATTAATAAAAAACATATATGTATGTGATGGCTAAAATGTAGAAATACCTGTTGTTCCTCCACCTGGAGGGTTGTTGACTGATATCACTCCGGGGTAACGAAGGCAACGGAAATCCAAACCATATTTATGGTGAAGATACTAATAAAAGAAAAACTTACTGTTACTGATAATTAGTGGACATTTGGACACTCACTCCATTAAAACAACAAATCTGTAAGACTTTTTTTACTTCTTACCTCTCCCATAAGTTCACCGTGTACTTTAGACACACCATAGATTGTCCGAGGCCGTTGCACGCAGAGGTCCGGGGCCGGGTCCCGTGGAGAGGAGGGACCAAAGGCTCCAATGGTGCTTGGGACAAAGAGGCGAAGGCAGTTCTCCAGAGCCAAGTCCAGGATGTTGTGCAGGCCTGGACAGCCAGCAGAAAATCAGGATTGGGCTTTAAACCTTGAAAAGTTGGCTCACGTAAATGCTAAATATCCATTCAGACCTGTGATGTTGATCTTTCGAGCCAACGCCACGTTAGCCTCACCCACAGCGCTGAGCAGAGCGCTGTAGTGGAAAAGCCAAGTCACACGATTATTGACAATCAGTTCTCTGAGGTGTCCGTAATCCAATACATCAGCATACACAAATGGGCCTAAAATAAAGGAATAAGATGTCATATAAGCTTATACTTTCTGGTATAAAATCAGACACAAAAAGGCCGCAAAGGGTCAGAAAGGTTCTGCGTACCACTGTTGAAAACATGAGGAGGAGGCTTCTTGATGTCTGACAGGATTACATTCTCTGCCCCATATTGTTTTCTAGAAAGAAGCAAATATTGTGTTGATTTTGCTCAATTTTAATACAAGTGTAGGATTTGAGTGAATCACACCTCAGCATCTGTGCAAGCCCCACACCCAACTGCCCGAGTCCACCTGCACAAAGAGAGAATGTTATCTCCCAGAAGAACAGAAAGAAATCACAATGTTATGTTGCATCATATTCAAGAAAATAAAGCTTTATTTGTTGTGACGCTTTATTCCAGAACAAAAGGTGAACCCAGGCTATTATTCTCCTCCCTTTTATGTGGCTAGCACTGTCTGTGCGCATCCTATTGTTATGACACAAAGTGAGGTCCTGCTGTAAGTGCTCGTCAAAAACAACATGAAAGAGGAAGCGCTCATTCTGCTCCTACCAGTGATTGAAGAAAACTGTCGGGGTGACCAAGTCAGAAAACCCACACCGGATTGGATATTGATGTCACCTGTGATGAGGACGCGGGGGTTCTCCTGAGGAGGTGCGGGGTTGCGGGTGTCCTGATTGTTCCACTTGCTCATCTCCCTGGGCAAACACCCAAAGCTGCAGCCGGGCCGTTTGAGCGCCCCACCGAGGCGGCCGCGACAGAACAGGCTCAGCAGCATCCTGTTGGAAACACACACTCGAACACTTGGCTGCATGTCCTGAAGGACAGCGGCAAAGCTCATCAAACATTGTGACACACGCCATTTTTTTAACGTCACAAATGAACTAGTAAATTACCTGAGTGAGGAGTAATCCTGAACAAGATTTTTTGATTCAAAGTCAACAAGTGCTGCTGCTTCTCAAAACCGGACTACAGATAAAGGGCCTTAAGGACAGCATTTAAGTGTCAGAATGAAAAAAGACGATCATCCGAGCGGTCACCGTCTCGGTTCACTTAGTAGCCACCGGATGAACACGCAGGTAAAGAGAGTCATGATGAGCTCTTTGGGTCTTGTCCACTTTGTGGGATCACAGTGGTCCAGAGCTCTCGCCTGAGCAGGACTACATCCTCCAGCTTGCAAAGGCTCACGTGTGCAAATGTGCTGACTTGCTGTGCACAGGGATTTGTATTGTGAAGGGAGTTTAGCTGAGCACAACAGGTCGGGGAGGTGTGTCACTCATATTCCTTTGTCCATTGATAACATTTAAACCACTTGAATAGTAATTACTCCACATCAATTATGATAAGCACACGATTTCTAAACCTATGTGAACTAACAAAATATTTAGAGATCAAAATATTTAATGTCAATATTTTTTTATTTGAATGGCTCAAAGTCAGGGAAAGAGGACATTTAATAAAGTGAATACACAACAAAAATAGCAGCTTTTGTAACTGATTCTTTCTGTCTGGTACATGTTAAGATTTTATCTTCAATTCTAAATGTTTTTTAATGAAATCTTATGCAAAAACAGTTCTTATTTTATTCTTTTTTCATATAAAAGAATAAAAACCCTGTACAAAAATATAATGATCACATAATGACATTTATCAACTATTAGGTATCAGCCGATAGCTAACTTCCCCCACTTTATGACCATGCTCCTTATCTCCTCCTGAACCTCCTCAAGGTGTCGAGCCTGCTCGGTCCACCTCAGAAAAAAGCCTGTGGGGGTTAAATAAAAAGAGCCAAGCTAAAGTTACATCGTCTTTGAAACCTACGTGCATTACTGAGTTTAATGGTCCCCGTTAGGAACTCACCTTTCCAGAGTTGCAGGGACTGAGGATGAACTGAGGGCCAAATTGCCAGCTCAGTGGGCTCATACAAAGGGTTTGAGTAATAATCTCTCTCCGTGGGCTTCAGCAGGTTTTGGAACAAACAGTGAGTCTTGTCCTTCACTCCCACAGCACACCTAAACAACAGGTTCATGCTTGCATCATGTTCCCAAAAAAATAAAATGTAAAAAAAAAGATTGGGTGTTAGAGCAAATCTGACCTCTCCTGATCGCTGTTGCACAGAAAAGTGCCGTAATCTGAGGCGTAGGCTTCTGTGGCCAGTTGCAGCAGCAGGACCTCAGAGAAACCCAGCGCCAGAGGGTACTGACGCCACAGCTGCCACACGCAGTCCAGCAGCAGCAGAAAGACCGGAGACTCCTGCTGGAGGCGAGCATGGGAAAAGGCTGAGTGTGCACATCGCTGCTGGAATGGATGTCCTCCCTGCAAAAAAACAAATTAATTGCTCATTTTGCACTTATTTTGGTCACCAATAGTTCTTTTTCTTTTGATTTTTCTCATATTTTCTGCCTTTTAACAAACAACAAGTGTGTAAATTCACCTTTAATTTAATGCTCAGTTTGTTGGAACAAACCAATAAAGTTTGTGCATTCATCGGGTTCTAAATTAAAATGCTTTTTTTTATCAAGCATCTACATTATAAACCTAAAAAAACAGGTTTATTGAGATAAATGATTTTAGACTTAAACTCAGATTCAGTTATTAGTGTTCTAATGTATAACTTTATTGATTTAAATACATTACAAACTAAATATGGCTTAATGTTTTGCTTGTATGCTACCAAGAGAAAAACTAAGCAAATCCAATTTCAATTCAGATCTATTCCATAAAACCTTGTGTATCTTTTAACATACTGCAGGAGTTCTATACATGTTTAAGCAAACCTAAATAAGTTGTATCTTCTTTCATTGTAAATGTCAATATCTGCACTTTATTGAATGAGTCTATGAAAAAGTAAAACAGTAAACTTAAAAATAAGGCAGCAATTTCTAAAATTACAAATTAACTCTTTGTTTACATACATCCATTTTCCAAACTCACTTGATGCCTTCTAGGGTTACGGAGTTGCTGGAGCCTATCCCTGCCTCTATCAGGCTAACCACGGCGCACTGTGGATGCTTCACATGTCCATTGTGGAGCAGAAATTCTTCATTTGTTAACTGTAAATAAGCCTCCTCTCGCTCACGTTCTGTGGCCTCACCTGAAGCCATTCTCTTTCCAACAGAGCCAGGAAGCCTTCCAGTGAGCGGCAGCTTGGGTCCATGATGAGCTGAGCCAGAGTGCTGATGAGCAAAGAGCAGTCTGTCCCCTCATAGCCATGAACCAGAGCTGAATGACCATCCCTGGACCAAAGAGGCAGAGGAAAGAAACCATGAATGCAACTGTGGTTATTTAAGGGTGTCTGCGCTCACTTTTCTGATAAAAAGACATGATTCAGACAGTAATCACATCCTACATATGCAAAGCCAACTCCTCTGAAGTTCAAGTACAATCACGGGTTATCATGGGTTGACTTGCAGCTCCACTTCGACCAGCAAAAAGCTTCAAAAAGTGACTTCTTTTATCATCTTTATCCGTTTCACTGAAAACGTTTTGGGTCAGTCTTCTCAACAATATCGTTTCCACTCGAAAAAGCGCTACATGAAACGTGTCGACCAAAGGCTTCGAATGTGGGGGCCAGTGGGCAACAAATGCTTTTATGGAGGAATCTAATTGGCTATTTTCTAACTTTTATAACTTGCACAAACGTAAAAATATCATGCAAAAAAATATGACTAGCAAGAACACATTAAAAACATTGCTTTGTTTTTGGAAAAAATATGTCTTTCTTTTATATGTATAATTTTATATATAACAATATTTTATTAAATCATTAGTTGTGAGTAAATGCAATCATTCAAATTCATTTCAATGTTTTATTTTATAGCCTATCTAAACTAAAATGTCCTGTTTGATCACAGAATATCAGTTATTAACGTACTGTAGCTGAAAAACTAGCTTCAAATCAAACAAACCTGTAGGTCATGTGACCTCACCTGTCCTCCGATATTTGTTTCAACTAAAAAGCTCAACACTCTACTTGCGTTTTGCTGAAGCTCCACACACCTGTCTGTGATCAGTTTCTTAAGCAGCCGATGATCAACACTAGATGTTTGCCATTGCATTAAGCAAACATCTGCACTCTTTATGTGTCTCTACCTCTCCACGCACTCTACCAGCAGGCCTGCAGTTGTCAGAGCAGTCTGAACGTGAGACAACCACTTTGAGTTCTCCAGCTTGCTGAGCCAGCGGTCCATGTTGTGGGATTCATCCGAGCAGGCCTCCACTAGTTTGATCAGGCTTTCCTGAAGAACCTTCCCCCTGTGCACCATGAAGAAAGAAAAAACTCACACGAGGTGTTTGTAGAAAAGAAACCAAGCGTACATTTCTAAAATATGTGAGCAACCACCTTTCCATGGGTCGATGCAGCCTCTTCCAGCGCTCATAACATGACTTAGACTCGAACCCTCCACCTGTCATCCGGGCCTGCTGGGCCTGCTGACTGGAACGAGTGTCGATGATGTAGCCTTTGTCGGATTCCTCAATCACAGCCTGGAGGAGGAGTTCGTCTTCACCGCAGCGCTTTCTGTTGGCTCCGGTGAGCGGCTGACTGCTGCGTACGATCACCTGAGAAGTTGAGGTTTAGTTGTTGAGCTGTAAGTAAGCGGTCGACACGTCACAAACCCTCACCTTGCCATTCTTCTTGTGGTAGTAGCACAGAACGGGGAAGCGACCGCCTTGCCTAAATTTAGCCGCCTTTTTCAACACGTCATCGCCGATGCTGCTTGGAACAATAACTGCTGGAGGATAAGAGGGGCACACTGAGTAGTCTCTGTTCACGCTGCTCAATCTCCACTTCTTGTGCTGCAAATACACAGACAGAACGATCAAAGTGAGGTAAAAGCCACGAAAAGGAGGATTTTTCTCAACTCCAAAGTAAAGTCTGGTTTTAAACCTTTAATTTAGGGTTACGTTTAGCATTTTAATTGCTATTTAATTGCATTCCACCTTAAAAAATATATTTTGTTTCTGTTTCTAGAAAAGAATTGGTGCCAGAAGTCACTAGTATAAAACAAAACCCTCGCTTGTTACAATCGAATGTGATAAAAACTATGCTTTGACCTTGCGTTTTGCACATATGGGTTATGAAACAAACATGGAAAAACGATGACAATTCTTCGAAATACCTTAAATCACTTTTGTAAACTTTGTCCACATTGACAGTGAAATAAAGGTTTTAAAATAATTCTAACTCCTGACAGTTTGGGTGGAGCCCCGTTACCAGGTCCCCCTCTAAAGCATGCGCAGATACGCCACTTATTTTAAGAATATTGTGCCCATAAAACAAATTCAACAATGCCAACTCCAAAGTCTGGCCTATCACCATAGCAACCTGCTATTCCCACAGGAAGGCATTCACATTTTAAGCCTGAATTCAAGCCGCACATTCTGACGTTAAGGGAAAACAAATGAAAGCTAAGCAACAAGGAAATCCTGAATGGTGACCCCTGAATCTCAGCCTCCTTTTTCCTGTCATATGGCAGCTGGATCATTGTTGGGAAAAAAAAAAAAACTTTGGCGTTAAAGATTTTCCTCCCTGAACTGCAAAGACAAATCGAGTTTATATACTGCTTACTTACAAGGTCCTTCATTTTACTGTAGTGCATTTCCGGGGTCGAGAGGCCCCACTGCTTTGGCTGGTTGGAGTCGGTGGGTTTGTAGAAGAAAGGATACATCTCCGACACCTTATCCAGACACGACAGGATCTGTAGAAAGGTCACAAGATTCCTTAGATCTGCAGATCTTACGAGGGGTGTAACAATTCCTTTTAGCGATTCGATTCAGATCATAATTTGTGGTTGCTGATACAATTCATAGTCGACACAGATTCCTTTTTGAACAATCCCATAATAATGCTTTAGGTCCATAACAACTTTACTCAGACAAATTGATCTGGTTGGATCGTAGGAATATAAATAGATACATCGCTTATGAATCGTGGTTTACTGCACCTCAATGGAGTGTGCGATGTTGAGACACTGCTCCATGCCTGGAATGTCAAACTGGAGCACCCGCATGTCTTTGCACTTGACGGTTATCGTCCCTGAAGATCCAGACATCCTGTAGAGGTAAACACACACGTGATCTGAAGCAATGGAGCTTGAGGACTGTAGTGATGCAGTTTGGCATGAAGAAGCAGAAACAAACCCACTTGTCTCATGGGGGAGGCTTTCTTTTTCCGGCTCAAGGTTTTAGAAGCTGTTAGTAGCTAAGCCACAGAAAGTCAGCACATATGCAAAGGAGATAAAGGGGTTGCTGCAATATTGAGCAAATTTCCTTCTTTAGCAACAAGACAGTGGGCAACAAAATCCAACCTTTCACCGTGGCCTGCTTTAGAGAGGAAGCCGGAATAGCCCAAAATGTTTTCCACACTGGTTAGAAGGATTAAAGAAAGTGATCATGCAGGTCAGGAACAACAACCATAATAAGTTAACAGAAACTCAACAGCCAAGTGAAATGTTTCTTCAAATTGGATGAAGTTAACTGATCTAATCACACCTCTTCTCAATGGCATCAATGTTTCTGAGGAGCAGCAGGAACTGCCTGGAGCTGTCCTCCTCCCTGTTCGAGAACAGCAGGTGGTGGCCGGTGATGCACAGCGTCCCTCTGCTCGGCGGCAGCTGCCGCTCCCGGAGCACCACGTCCTCCACGTTGGCCGTCTTGATGTGCTCCGCAAACTCCATGGAGCTCCTCTGGCCTCCTCGTCACAGTTGTTCCCCCAAGTCGAAATCACTTCCTCGAGTCTCGTGAAAACGAAAGCGAGCTTCCTCTTAAGGCGCGCGCGGGGCTGGTTTGACAGCCCGCGAGGCTGTTCAGCTGTACGAACGACGACAATAAAGAAGTGTATAAACAGACGTGTCTTATTTGCCTTTTAAGAAACGCAGTGTTCACTCAAATGGAGAAATAAAAAAGCCACTTTCATTTAGTTGATGCAAGCATTTCATCAGAATGTGTTTCTATAAAGTAACAGAGTCACGTTCGACAGAAAAAAAAGTTTCCTTCCTTGTAGACGATTTTAGCATTTAGAGGGTTGCAATTTACAAAATGACCACCAGATGGAGATGTGCACAAACAGAAAATTCATGCGAAATAAATAAACAAAAACATACATACATACATACATACATACATACATACATACATACATACATACATACATACATACATGCATGCATACATGCATACATGCATACATGCATACATGCATACATACATACATACATACATACATACATACATACATACATACATACATACATACATACATGCATGCATACATGCATACATACATACATACATACATACATACATACATACATACATACATACATACATACATACATGCATGCATACATGCATACATACATGCATACATGCATACATGCATACATGCATACATACATACATACATACATACATACATACATACATACATACATACAAGCATACATACATACATACATACATACATACATACACACATACATACATTCATACATACATACATACATACATACATACATACATACATACATACATACATACATACATACATACATACATACATACATACATAAAACAAAATTTGGAGAAGGATGCATAAGGTTTAACCTGGTCTTTAGCCTGAACATTTGACAACAAAAAACTAGCATATGTTATGAGAAAAGAGAGGCCAAAAAGACTTTTGAAATAAAGCGTAAAATTTCATTTAAAAAAAAGGTTTACTTTTGTAAAATTAAATACATTTTGGATTGCAAAAATATGACTTTTTTCCACAGAATTTTTACTACAAAGTTTTAATTTAATTTTCTGATAAAGACTTTAATCTCAGTTTGCTTATTTACGATTGTTTTTTTTTTCTTCTATTTTTCTATCGTATTGTAATTTTTTTAAATTCAGAAATTATTTGTAAAATGTTGGCTACACCTAAACGTTTATTTTTCTGTTAAAAAATCTACTGCTTTCTTTGAGATTAAAATTTGTATTTATCCAAACGCTTATTTATTTATTCATTCATTTTTAAATCAAAAGTTCCTCGTGCCTGACTAAGTATTCATCCCCCCCCCCCCCCACACTTTTTTTCTTTTTAAATTCACATTTACTTCTCTAAACTTCGTTTTTTAAGCGTAAGTGTTTGATTCTAACTCTAACCTTATGATTCTACCTGTTTTCCCCCTACAAAATTGACTTTTTCTCTCAAATTTTAGTGTTTAAATGAAAAAAAGTGACTCTAATCCTGTAATTCTGAGTTTACTTTCTAGAATCAGAAGGATGTATTAATTTGATTCTAGCATTTAAGTGAATAAATCTTCTGATAAAAAAAATAGTGTTCTTGTTTCGTCTTATAATACATTACGTTCTTATCATAATACTAAGTTAATATCAATAAATATATTTATTGATATCAATGTAGCTTTGATTGCTCGTGGGTTGGTGGTGGTGGTGGTGGTGGTGTGGGGGGGGGGGGGGGGGGGGGTTTCTCTGTTGCCTCATAATAGTGCGTTATTGTTTTGTTTTTTTAAAAATACCTTTTAGTAGTAATAAGGTAAAGGTCATGGTCTGTCTTTGGCCCTGACTTTCATCATTACCACCTCATTTTTAACCCCGATGATGTCTGTATTTATAACCAGGTATACCATAGGGTCTCATTAGAGCCCTCTGGGGCGCACAGGGGGTCTGCAGAGGGGAGAAAAGGCCCCACTAAGGAGACCAAACACCCAAAACAGCTAATAAACCATCCACCCCTCCCGTTCTGTGCGGGATGGGCGGTCACTTTTCCCGTTGCCTATAAAGGCTCTGCGGACCTGTTGCGCTCTGCGCCGAGCTGCACTTCCAAGGAGCGCCGACGCAATAAAAAAAAAGTTTCCCCGACCTGCCACGCGGATGGATTTCAAAGAGTTTGGGGAGGAATCCTCGGAGGGAGAGGCGGAGGATCTGGACAGCGTGAAAGCTCTGACGGAGAAGCTGAAGCTGGAGACGCGCAGGCCATCATATCTGGAGTGGCAGGAGAGGGTGCTGGCGCGCCCGTGGAGGGAGAGGAGCGCAGGAGACAGTCCAGACCCTGGAGGACAGGCCGTGCCCGTGCCTGCAGCTCTGAGGAACGACAACTCCGAGCTGACGGTGCGCAACATCTGTGGCTTCGACAGCATTGATGATGCTTTGGACTTTTTGAGGAAGGAACTGGTGAGTTTTAATCCTTTTTTATAGAAAAACTTTAGAATTAAGTCCTCAACGTGTAAACAGGGAACTCGCAGAACAACAGGAGTGAGTTTTCAACTCCTCCCTGCACATATTTTCTAATGGTTGATTATAAGACAAAACCAAACTAAAATTCCACTGAAGTTCCCTTTCTCCTCCCTCATCCTTTCTCTGCTCTCACCCCAGAGAGAGATGCAGGTCCAGGACAACCATCTGGCCCGTCAGCTCATCCGTCTGCGTGGAGAGATCCACCGGTTGAAGGTGGAGCAGGTCTGTCACCGTCACAAGGAGATGCTGGACGATGCGTCCTACGAGCTGGAGGAGTGCGGGGAAGAGTCTGACCTGCTCTGTGACATTCCCATGAAGGCTGCCTTTGCCCTGTCCACCCCGCTGAAGCATCTGGGCCTGACCAAGATGAACATAAACTCCAGACGGTTCTCGCTCTGTTAGAACCCTCTGTGAACTCCCAGGTCCTCTGGAATGTTTTCACAGTTATTTCCTCTTCACTGAGGTGTGAAGGCTTGGTATACAAATGAACGTTCATGTGTGTCTCGGCCTGGCATGAATGAGGAAGCCTCTGTGTGCAGACCTGTGGAGGCACACACCTTTCCTACTGTCTGAGCTTCCTGTTGGAATGATTCAGGACTTCTCTGCTGCTGCACATTGTTCTGAATATAAAGAGACCCATTCATTGTTTTAATGTTCATAGGGACATTTTGAGATGTATAAGTTCATATGTGCTGGAGAAGGACGACTGGAATACAACTGTAAGAAATTGTAGAAACTTTAGAAAATGTGATTTTATTCACCTAAGTCTCTTTGCCCACAAAGTTATAACAAGTTATAAGTGAAATGCATTGAAATGAGAGTAAAAAAGTTATCAGAAAAGAATACCTTGTATTAACTCATCTTCAGTTTGAGATGTCACGTTCTTTGATTAAATCAAAGTCTTTGCATTCAGGGCGTGCACAAGATCAGATAAAAGCAACGTTCAGTTCAGCAGGTGCCTAAAGTGAACAGTCGTCGAGCTCTTAAGGCCCCCCCCTATTGGTCTAAGCCAGGGGGAACCAGAGGCCCCACGCAGCATTTTTTACACCTCTCCTTCACAAGACCAAAATATCTCTTCAGTCTCACCACTGCAGTGACAGAAGCCAAGGGGCCCGAGGCTTTTACACGTAGCCAGGGGCCCCAGGTCTAGTGTCCTCTTTTCTAGATGCAACAGAGCTTCTATGAGTCTGAACGGCATGTTTATTGATAGATTTTTAACAGGTAAATGGTGTATGATGATCACATGCTTTGTTTATTTTATACATGTACACGAATTTGCTTTCATCATACAATTATAGATGTTGCTATTTGACCTTAGGGTCAAGCCTTGACTTCCTTTGCTCAGCTGACAAAGAGGAGATCTTTCTCCTCCATTTGAGACCATTCTAGAATCAAACCAGTCCAAAATAATATGGACCAATGTTCTTTTCTCAGATTTTAATTTAAGCTCAAAAGCAAGAAACTGATGTTTCTGAGCAGCAAATGTGCAGAGAAATGTGGTTGCTTTTCTAGATCTGAAAGTGTGTATCTCTTACAAAGTGTTTCTAAGGACCAGCTACACATGCTGTTTCCCTTATCACCACAGGATCCAGAGATGATGAGTTGTACAGACTGCAAGAAATGTGGACAATAGCGGTCTATTTTCTGTCAACTTCCTGCTGAAAGTGTGCATTCAATAAACCAGATAGAACGCCTTCTGTTGTTGAATGAAGGCAAACCTTGTAAAAACCAAATGTTGCAGTTCTTCAAATGACCACTGGAGGCTGGTTTAGGAGGGAGCAAACTTCACTTCACTACCAGGTCCAAAACAATTTTACTCCTACAGTAAATAAATGTGCAACGACATTTTCTATAGGTAAACCCAGCAAACCCCCCCAATATAAGCTGTCCCTTCCATTTGCTCAGAGCAGGAGGGAAAAAAACTCAAGTCAGTTTGGCCTCCATTGTGGCCATTCAGAATCCTTGCAGAAAAGACTAAATTGATCAGTCTTGTGCCTCCCATGGTGACAGCATGTATGCCCCTTCATTTTGGTTTCATGGGTCTTTGTCTCTATTGAAATACAAGGTTTCTCGTGCCGGTCCGCGGTGTGATTCCTGATTGTGCAGAGTTCTGGCGTTGCTGACTCAAGGTTTTGTTTCTTTACTTCCTCTTTCTATCATCTTCTCCACACTTTCTTTTTTGTGTTCCCCTTTTATTTGGTCACATTTCGTCCCAACTCTCCGACATACACATCTTATTGAGAATATCACGGTATTTCACAAATACTTTTGTGTGTTTTCTTGTTTTGATTATTCCACAGGGTGAAGCCAATTATGGTCTGCGTGGCACATATGATTTTGATGCTGTATGGATGGTGTGCTTCTTTGTGTTTGTCTCTTTATTTCTATAGATCTATTATAAATGTGTCTGTACGGATCTTAGAGAAATTGTATCTAATCTAATCAAACTTTTAATTTTTTATTCTAATATTTTCCAAAATATAGAGCAGATTGAGCTTTTTTTAAGGTTTTAGGAAACAATAGAATCTTGGAGTTTTCCTATCTGAGGGTATTGTGCGTTTAAATGTATTTTGTTATCCTATGGCGTTGCAGTAGTGGTATTTACAGACACCTTTTTCATTTTGTGTACTTTTAAAGGACTCCATTTCTGACTAATGAATGAGTGTTTTGGTTTTTGTCTGATACGTTTCTGCGTCCATGAGAGCAGTGACTCTGTCTGTACCTGGTAGGATAGTGATGGAACTGTGGAGGATTTGTTTATTTCAGGATGTCCGTGATTGTATGTATTTTATCCCTTCATCCTGTTTTTTTTTTTAATGTTACCAGTTTTTGATGTGAAGATGAGGTTCACTAGTCAAGATAGAGCTCCTTCTTTTCCTTTTCGGCGCGTCGGCGTTGTGGTTCAGGTTGCATATTCTCTTTGCATTTGCTTTTGGCCTGATGCCTTTTGTATTTGTTTCACATCATTAGTTTTTCTTTCTTTTGTCAGGTAGATCTAAAATAATTCAAAGACAATCTAAAGATGTTAGATTTTAGTTTTATGTTTTTTAACTGCATGAAATAAAAAATAAATAATAAAAGAAGATAAAAAGAACCCAGCATAACCCAGTATCTTTATAATGAGCACATTTACCATCTAAAGTACATGTCTCAGTGGAAAATAACTTTAAAAAGTTGCACTGAGTCTTTATTTTCATTGCTTAAATTTGTTTGTAAAACGTTTTTTTGTTGTTGCCAATTTTCACTAAAACGTAAAGCAAAAATTTCACATTGTATTTAGCTTCAAATTACGGTAACTCCAGCAGATCAGCTATCTAAAACCACTGGTTCCACCAGTTTCAATGGATTCAAGGTCTATCCTGAAGCCACGCTTGATAGTTTTGGCCCAGTCTGTTAACCAATTATCAGAACTTCAGAGGGTTGTGCAGAATCTTGGACTTTCTGGATTTTAGGAAACCAAGAAGGCTTTTTCATTACTTAGTAGAAAGTAGCATGTAGTAGAAAGTAGAAATTCGACAAACAGGCATCCACTGAAATGAGGGGGATTGATCATCTTGTGCTTCAGGACACATGAACTTGAGACCTCAACAGTGAGACAAAGACGAGGAATATCCTAGAAAACAGACAAAAGCTTCAGAGGTACACCTAAAAGCTTTTTTTTTTTTCTATAAAAGCAATCGGACAGGATCCTTTGACGTTTTGTTATGAGCTGATATTACAGTGTAAACAAAGACTGTGCAGTCATCAGCGTAGCCTGGAACTACAGAGACTCACTGGGAGAGCATGTGTGAGCAGTAAAGCCAAATCTTACGGCATCAAAAGAGGCCAGCACCTGCGCAGATCAGAATGTAGGAGGGATGGAAAACTTTCTGCTCAATGATATCATCTCAGTTTGCGTAAGAGAATGTGATTTCCAACCACATTCAGAAGCAGTGACAAGTGTGGAATAGGAATACCCCAACAAGACCTGACAAGAGGTCACCTCCAACGACGGAGACACCTGAAAGGAGTGGGCTGGATTATGTCAAGCTGTTTCCCTAGCCGACCAAAAGGCTCCTCAACAGATCAAAATGTCAGAAAGTGAAACGGCGCCACACATCCTCCCAGAATTTCTGAAGTCAAGTGGTTTCAGCGTGAGCGAGCCTCAGTCTACACTAGCGTAGTCTTCTGAGCACATATCTCGGTGCAGTCTCAGCGATGTTTGGACCAACTTCCTGCCAGGGCGAGCTCTGTAGAAACAGCCCTTCACCACAACAGAAAGGATGCGGTCCGCAGCTCGAAACATCTCAAATGTAGGAAGCACAGCAATACAGGCTTTGTCGAAGGTGTTCAACATCCTTCTCCTGCAGGGCTGCATGTTGGGGCCTTTTCAACAGAACTTTGGCAAGATATTTCTTTTCTTTAGGAATTGTTGGCCAATTTACCTTTTTAATGTCAATAAGTGACCTTTTGAACTACTTCCTGTCCAATTATAGAACATAAAAGAGGGTAAATGCCTAGATGTGGTTTTATTTTGACATTAAACCTGGGGCTTTTAAACCGCTAAACAGGAAACATAGGAGGCACATCAGTATGTTTAAGTCCTGTGGCAGAATAACACTCAACCTGGAGATGCATTCATAACTTTTACCTGATTGGATTTCCTCTGTGCAGCTTTTGTATTTAAATAATCAAGCATCCCAGCTGCAGATCTGCAGCACTCTGCTGCACTCTCCCTCACCTCAAAGGTCAAAAGATTCAAACATGCAAAGCCAGACATTTCCTCACTCCAGTCTCGTGGCCCACCCAAAGCCCCCGTTTCTGTCAACTGTGTTGGAACATTTTAGGAAAGGCGCTGTCCTGACCCCTTTATCATGAAACCTTAACGCTCCACGCTGCTCACAGACAGCTGCGCAGCGAGCACCTGTTTAAAGGCTGCAGCATAACCCTCAAGACTTCAACGACAGGAAACTCTTTAGGTTGCTCTTCCACAGCCTGCGCATGTGTGTGATGCCACATCAGCAATTGCTGCAGTCGTAGTTTTAATAAAGCAGGCGGGTGATGACATCTTCACACCCAAGTTTGAAAAACACAGTTTTTGCTAAATAGGTCTCAAGAAGAAATGTGTTAAAATAAATGTATATATATAACTTGATGGCGGCACTTAAAATCTAAGATTACGGGACGCGTGTGGTGAAATTTCACATCTTTAAAGGTAAGTTTCCATCTTTTAGCTTTTGAATTGAAAGTTAAAGTTTTGACAGTGAAGTGTTGAGTTCTTGTGACGCTTTTGGACAGTTTTCTGCTTGAAAACTTGAAGACATGTGCCTGTAAATAATATTTTTATTTGTCTAGACCCACTTGCCTTTATCTGAAGGTAGAAGAAAAGACTTTTAAAGTGTCCAAATGAACAAAAAACACAGTTTTGAAGTGGAAAAAAATACTTTTTGGCTTTAAGACTTTTACTTTCGTTATTTAAATATGTGGAAATGAACGAATGAATGAAAATTTAAATTTTTAAAACCATTTCTCCAAACAAAAGCTTTTGGGAACAGAATGCTGACTCAAACATTAAACTGAGTGTGTCAAAATGCTCTGAAAAGGAAGCTTTTCTATAGGAAGAGGACATTTTAATTGTCTTTGCCCATTTTTTAATTGACACGCTCACAGTGCTGTATGAATGATAACAGTTCAGAGTGTGTGTTAGGAAGAGGCCTGCAGTTGCTAACAATAAAAGAATAACAAAAATCAACAGGCCCTCAATGGAAAATGTTGGCTTGTGTAACTCCCCGAGTGAGTGAAGGAGACGATCATTTGAGGACCTCTTCATGCCCTGGTGATCCTCTTGTGATTCACTGTTATGGTCTCTCAGTTGTGGTGGGTTAGTGGCAGGTCAGCCCTTCAGCTTTTCTCATGGCTTTGCGCCTGTGGGACAAACATCAGCCCGCTGACCCGCTTCCATGAGTGGCCCATTGAGAGTTGAAGGAGCTTGAGAAAAAGGATTCACGCAGCCCTTGTGCAGACCACTTTACAAAACACGTGCAGACGATGGATTAAACAAGATCAACATTGCTGTGGGCTTTACTCAAACCAATCGTTCAAGTCTGAATGAGGATCAGAGCGTGCCAAACCTTTGTGCAACACAGATCTTTGCAAAGTCAGCTCTGATGGATTGAACATTTCTTTGAGTACATTCAAACGTCGTGACATGTGCATGGAGCTGCTGAAACTCCTCTCTGAACTTCAGTCAGATCTGACGAAAGCTTTTTAGTCAAATGATAATATTAGCCACCATTTATCAGTGTTCTTCTCCGCTGGTTCTTTAGATTCAGCCTCAAAATGTAGATGGTTTTAAGGGATGATTGTGAAATTCATAGCCCACTATGGATAACACTGATCTGAACTGATTTGCTGGTCAAAATGGTCATATTTTTACCATGCAGTCTTCAAAAACAACAGGAATTGTTAATTTCCGGAGACGTGTCTTCAACAAAAAGCAGCTTATTTATTTCCAATGGTTTCAACTTTGCAGGAAAGATGGGATGTGTTTGCAGTACGGACTCGGAAGAATGGCTGGAGAACGTGGATGACATTTGCGAACACTGCAACTGTCCAATACCTCCCCACTCAAGCAACACCGTGAGTGAACGCCTAATGACATGTACATTTTTCCACGGAGGTACACAAAAATCATGGCTGTGACTCAATTCCTTCACTGCTTACTACGTAGTGCACTTTTTAGGGCGTTGGCCATTTTGCAGAACTGTCTGAATCTATAGTTCCAAAATCGGGTGCACTAGGATTTTCCCAGAAGTCTCTGCAAAAACCAGTGTGCATTGATGCTCACTGGATTGGTGAATATGGGCCACAATATTTTAAATTATTTTATTGTTTTATTATAAACCATCCAAGTTTTCATCATCAGAACACAGTTGATTCACAAACAGTCTTCGTAAAATTCTCAAATTGATAAGATTTTTACTTCGTGAACTCAGTCACATCATATTGGCCGTTTGAAAATCCAGGGCAGTAGATAGTCCGGCTTTTAGAGGTTGAGGATTAGAGAAGGGAATTCGGACATAGCCTGTCTCTGTACGGGGAGCCATTGTGCAGAGGTAGAGCGGTCGACCTCTGATCAGAAAATCACAGCATCAGTTCCTGCCTTGCACGCCCACGTATGGAAGCTTTTCTTGGACCAGACACTGAACCCCCCGTTGCTCCTGGTGGTTACAGGTTGGTGCCAGTGTTAGGCAGTAGAGCTGTCATCAGTGTGTGTGAATGGATGAATGGTCTGTGGCTGTAAAATGCTTTCAAAGATGGTAGAAAAGCAGTGTATAAGTATGCAACATTTTCCATTTAAGTTTGTGCTCATGTTGCTATTGGCTGTTTTAGAGAACAAATGTCACTCGGATGAGAAGGTGAGAACAAACAGTTTCATTCCCACGGGTCATCCAGAGTTGCGCAATATGTGTAAACATCATAAAGTACAATCATATAACAAAGTTTTACAAGTTATGTAACAGCAAAAGGGAAGTTGTCTATTGTGTGTGTGATTATTTGGAGGCCCAACAATTTCGTTCGTGCCAGGTTTTTTTTTTCCTCTCTGTGACCTGGTGTTGCTTCAGATTGGGAATGAAGGCGAAATCTACCTCTCAAATTTTGACAGCTGGAAAACCCAAATCTGCCCACAAACGATTTCCAAAGGCTCAGCAAAGTGTCTGAAATGTTACAGTGATGTTCATGTTGCAGAGAACTGAATGCATGCAGGCTAACTCTTGTTTCTGGTTCTGTTAGTACACAGAACAGCTGATTCAACACGGATCATTGCATTCGCCGCCCACATCGCCGTTGGCAGGTAAACTTCATCTGTTCTTTTCCGCTAAAATAAATCCATACCAGTGTCTACCTATATTGCAATCTAAAAACACTTTTAACTGTTTAAGG
Organism: Oryzias celebensis; assembly: GCA_014656515.1. NCBI lineage: Eukaryota > Metazoa > Chordata > Actinopteri > Beloniformes > Adrianichthyidae > Oryzias > Oryzias celebensis. The sequence goes on from BNCR01000005.1 coordinate 36,663,651, forward strand.
TTTAAGTGACAAAGTCACTTTTTTTCCCAATATAACACATTAACATAAACATTTTTTAGGGGTAACTCTTTTCGTAGACTGTACATGTAAACACATTTGATTGCACACATCGAATTTTTTACGCAAACCTGGAAGTCTGACCAGTCAGTCAATCCTGTCATTTGTTATAATTGGAGCCTTCTTTAAAACTAAGCCTCACCTGACTGGTAGAAGCATAAATAGTAATTTAAAATATTTTTCGTACCAGTGAGGGATGAAAAGGGTTCAGAAAATGGACAGATCGATGGATTTTCAAGTATGGAAGCAATTTTCCTGTCAGTTAATATTCAATTTAAGGCTTTTACTGTCAAACGTTTCTTTGGTCTTTGTCAACCTCCGCTTTATGGGGAAACCACTGTTTGATTTCCATATTGAGGGCGTAAATTTATCTTCTGCTGCTTCTCGTCTTACATTTAAAGTTGAAGCTAGTTTATATGTGAATCTAATTGCGCGACTTGAAAAGGAAAAAAATGTCCTGTTTTTGGGAAGATTCTAAGATCTGTGCGTTTGACAAAATCAAAATAATATGATTTACAAAGTGGAACGACTAAAAGAAATAAATTCTGAATGTGGTTAAAATGTCACTTCAGGGACAAAGAATATCTGTATTTTCTTTAATCAACCAGCTGATTCGCTGTCTTTTTCTTGCAGACAACATTGCCTTGGCCGTGTACAGCTACGAACCCAAACATGACGGCGACCTGGGATTTCAGAAAGGAGACAAACTCAAGATCCTTAACAAGTGAGATACTTCTTAATACTTGAAAACAGGCAAAAAGAAGAATTTTTTGATGTTTTTTAGAACTAGAAAATACTTAACAACAAAGATAACTACTGGAATATTAAAAACTAAACAACACTTAGGCTTTTTTATTCCAAAAGAAAACCACACACAAAGAGTTGCTTTTGGCACATTTTCCAACGAAAGATGTCACGATCTTTCAGTTTGTGATATGAGTGTGAAAGATGTGAAAAAAAAAACTGAGCCACCACATAACATTTATTATGACTTATCAGACAAAACAAAAAAGTTCTGTGTTTTTGGGGAATACCTGTGAAATACCTGTGAAAACTGCTGATGAAAATAAAGATGAAAATCTGTCATAAACTGAAGTCTGAGCAAAATGTTTTGAGAAACTGAAAATATTCAGATACGCCACCTTAAGACTTATTCCTAAATACGTCAGAAATAATATTAATGAAAACTATCGATGAATATTTATTTCTTTTATGCTAAATCAATCTAATGACTTTCAACCTTATAGTTGACAGAAACTAAAAAACTTTCTAAAAAACATCACTGAACATCCTGCAAAGGAAACTCCTACCATTTCCTCTGCAGCAATCTCTTGTATTTTTGGGGCACGTATATTCAGAAAAGGAGAGGTTTAAAAGTTTGAAATTCACAACATTCTTGGTCAGAATTAGTTTCTCCGTTTTAATTTTGCCCAGGATTTTCAATTTTATATTTAAAATGTAGATACTCCAAGGTTGCTGTTTGATGGAGGAGCACAAACGTGTTTTTAGAAAGATTTTGGCTGAAAAATGCTTTAAAAACGTGGTTTCTCATTTGCGCTGGTTCAAAATCTTATAAAAGCAACATGAGGAGCATAATTGAGGATTTCAATAATTTTGAAATACATTCTTTCCATGGCTATCAAAGTGATCACTTGTTTCATGAAATCCTTGAAGACCTGAATCAGGAATGCTGACTGACGCTCCTTTGTCCTCTGACATCCAGGAATGATCCGGAGTGGTACCTGGCAGAGTCCCTCACCACGGGCCAGCAGGGCTACATCCCATTTAACTTCATTGCAATGACCACCATGGAGACTGAACCGTACGTCACACAGGAAGCACGACTTCGTCTCATTTCACAATATGTATGCTATCATCTAAAAGAAGGGAAGTGGTTAGTTCACAGTTTGAAGAAAAATGTACGTTTGCGCTGCAGGTGGTTCTTCAGGGACATTTCTAGAAACGATGCCATGAGGCTTCTCCTCGCTCCTGGAAACACACAGGGCTCTTTCCTGATTCGAGAGAGCGAGACAACCAAAGGTAACATTACTGTTTTCATCCTACAGATGAGAAACCTTCTGTGTTGTAGTCATTCACTGGGGAGAGATGGTTTGAGCCTCAAAAAGTTAAACAAGAACAACTTCTACTTTTAGGAGTATATTTTTGGGTGTCCACAGTGGCTTTTCTGACAAAAAAAAGTCTAACCTTAATAATAAAACATTTAGAGGAAAGTGAAATCTTTAAATTTCAAGAAGGAAAACAAAAAAACAACTTCAAAATTAATAACAAGTCTTGAATAGTGTATATGTCTGCTCAGGTGTGCACAGACATCGTTCTGCAGTTAAGCACAAAAAGTCACAATCTGAATCAAACTCCAATCCTTCAAAATAAAACACAATATTTATTTTATTTTTCATTCAGACTCAGTGTTAAGGATCAAATACAAAACAAAATAAAGTTTGAGAAAAGCAGCTTTCTGAAGGACAAAATTAATTGATGAATTCACCAAAACAATTTAAAATTCTGAAATATGCAAAAACATTTTCATTTTTATTACATTTTTTTTAAAACAAAGATTTACAACATCCTTCATCTAACCTCTGCACTCCTTTGCAGGGTCATACTCATTATCAATTCGAGATCTGGACCACAACACAGGTGAAGGGGTCAAACACTACAGGATCCGTAACCTGGACAACGGTGGTTTCTACATCACAGCCAAAATCTCCTTTAACTCGCTGAAGGAGCTTGTCCAGCATTACACACGTGAGTGCAGCCTCTTCAGGAAAGCGGTCTAGAAGCTCATTTTGACGGGAACTTTTGAAAACTTTTCGTCTGTAATGCAGGTGAGGCAGATGGGCTGTGCTCGACTCTGGGGAAACCATGTCAGTCGAGGGCGCCTCAGAAGCCGTGGTGGAACGACGAGTGGGAGATTCCCAGAGAGTCGCTGAAGCTGATGCGCCGGCTTGGAGCTGGACAGTTTGGAGAAGTTTGGATGGGTGAGCCTTTCTCACATTAAAAAAAATCATTTTTTGTTTCTGTAACCAGTTTTACCACATCTGCAAGAGGATGTGATGGTTGTTGTAACTTGTTACCAAAGGAATCACTCATTCTGCACTAATACACACTAGAAAAAATGTTTATATAAAACAAAATGTAATACTTGTTCTATCATTTGTGTAAATTTATGAACAAAAAACACATTAAAAAAAAAAATCTGTTTTCTATTTTTTAAGGAAATTATTTCAGCAATTTGAAGCTACAGTTGCAATAAATTAGCTGACATTAGGCAAATATGGCTACATCTATACAAACAAAAGCTGTGTCTCCTAGTCCAGTCTATTATTCAGAAAACATTTTCAAATGCCCAAATGAAGAAATGAGTTAACAGAGGGGAAACGACAAGTTAAAAAATCAAGATTTCACAAAGCATTTTAGAATCTGCAGGCCTCCTTTAGGTCAATACAATTTGGACAAATCCTTTGATATAGTTAGTAATATTTAATTTTAAAAAATGGCCTTAAATGTGACCAAAATGGCTGTAATATCTGACTGTTGCAAAATGTCACTTTTGGTGCAAACTCAACACTTACACTACACCTCGCATGTGGAGGGCACAAGTCAAAAGGTTGTGGTTATGCTGCAGCATTGTAGGAGGTTAGGATATCATCTTTATTTTCTTATGTGAAATATTAAAAAAACATTAAAGGAGGGTATAAAGTGCATGCAGTGTTGACAGCGTGTCCTGCACTGGCTTCAAAAAATAGTCCAATGACAGTCTTGACTTAGTTTGGTTTATGAGAAAAATATCAGCACAAGAACAATCTTTGGAAGATTCTTGGTGCAGATAAAGGAGATGGATTTGCACTGAGGAGAAGATAAAACCTCCTTCTTGCACCGACATGCTTCACGCATCCTATGAAGCGTGTATGAAGCTGGTGCTTTGTACAAAGGAAAATTAGAAGTTCCTTCAGATGATACGATGCGAGAGTTTCAGATGTTTGTGCAACACATATTTGGTCAGTCACACAACAAAAGCATTGTGTTATTGTTGCTGCACCTCACTTTTTTTCCCAGAAGCACCTAAAATACTGGATAGATCATTTATCATGTTGAGCGCACAGATTTGTGCTCAATTAACATTAAAAAGGCAAATGAAAAAAATTAAATTAAATTAAAATTAAAATTTAGATGCTTAATATCATTATTACTACTGTAGTTTTGTTATCATCCCAAAACTCCATATTTAATCTAGATTTAGTTTTATTTAAACTCTTGAAGTATTAAACACAATCTTCCAGATTCCAAGGTCTCCAAACAAAAATTAAGACGGATTACAATGAGTTTTATCAAAGTTATAACACACTTTTTTTTACTGTTTAATGTTATTTTGTTAATGTGTTTTTTAAGAATTCCTTTTATACTCCAATGTTTTGTTTTATGAACACGTTAGATTTAGTGCTCAATTCAACATAGTTTAACATCTGGATGCAAATTAATTATTTCTCAAAAAATTGTGATTTAAAAAAAAAAAATTAATATGTCAGACTTACTAAGATAATAATGGTCCATGATGGTAAAAAACAACAAAAAAAAACTAAAAAGAAGGCAGATTTTGTATTTTTACTTGAAGTGTGTTTCCCAAATGAATGTGGTAGCATGATAGCACACTGAATATTATGCTTGCTCCTTTATGTGCTTTTACTTGGTTTTAAGAATTGTGTTTGATGCTTTTATTCTGCTGAATTTACTTTATTGCATCATAAATGTGCGCTAAACATACTTATCCTTTGAGAGATGTTAATATTATAAAGCTTTAAAACTTTAAAACTTTAATTGTCCCCAGATTGACAGGTCTATCTGGGATTAAATAGTGATTTATTTACCAACCAAAGCTGGGAAACGCCTTTAATTAGACACCAATTGCACTATGTGTAGATGCAGGTTGAAATATATATACATATATATGTTTTAATAACAGATGGATTTCTTCTTTCAGGTGTTTACAATAATGACAGTAAAGTTGCAATTAAAAACCTGAAGATGGGCACGATGTCAGTGGAAGCTTTCCTTGAAGAGGCTAACATGATGAAGAACTTGCAGCATCCACGGCTTGTCCGTCTCTTTGCCGTGGTTACCCAGGAGCCCATTTATATTGTTACGGAATACATGGAAAATGGTAGGTGGGAGTGATGAAGCGTTACAAATATGTGAGAGACTCGACATTGCAATGGGAATTTCTGATTTTGTTTGAATTGATTCAATCACGAGTAAAAAAAAAAAAAAAGGACAAAATTTAAAAAAAAAGGCTTTGATTTAAAGGACTGAAGTTTCTTTAAAGGCACATTATATTTTTTTACTTTGTAAAGTCAGACCTTGACTTGACCTTTGGATTTGTTCCAGATAAATGAAGTGTCGTTCTTGTGATACGACATTCAAGTTCTAAATCAACACTGAAAAAAATTCTGTTTTTGTTTACAGAGTTTAAGGCAGATAATAGTAAAAAATACTTCATGTAATTTTATTCTTCCTCTTGTTCAGATTTGGTTGTGGTAAGGTTACATTTACATCTGGGTGTCACATGCAGAGTGATCGTGCATTTTTGATGAGTTTCTGAAGAACTCACAAGCAGATCATTCATGGCAGCTCAAACAAATTTTGATGTGGAAAGGATGAGGGATGGTCTTAGGTGGGTTTTTGAGGACAGAGAAAGGGAAACCATAAGTTCTTATAGAACTTAAAAACCAGTTGGTTTGGTTTCCATGCTCCAATGTGCGTAGCAAAATACACAAGGGATTGTTCCAACAGTGAATCACAACAAAATGACATTCTTTCATGACATTGAAATTACATTTTGACGCAATGATTGTCCTCAAAGAAAGCCCTCAGGCTACACCCGCCTGTGGAGTCTTGCAATAAGCAGCGTCATTTTAGATCCTGCTGAGCGGCTGGATGGCTCAGTTGGCTGGGTGTAGCATTGGTGTTTGGGAAACTAGTTTTTTTTGTTCCCAAGGGGGGCGGTAAACTTACTACTTAGACAAGGCCCTTCACGCGACTGTGTAGCCACAATGGGGGCCCAAGCCTGGGTCTCCCTGTGCCGGTCCCCAGCCTGGATAAAACACAGAGCATCTGGTGTAACACTCTCTGCCAAACCAAATGGGCAGATCAGTGAATGCTGATTTTCTGTGTGAAGCCCTTAAAAGATATGTCGAAAGGTGATCAACAGCATTTTAGATCATGAAGGATATTTGTCTCCACCCTGATATAGTGCACAACTGTCATGGGTGTAAGTTAGGGTTGCCAACAGGTCTCTGAGGTTTTCAAGTGAGCACCTTCTCTGCAATCTGTGTTTCATTGAGTTGGATCCTAGGTTTTTGTGGTCTTACTGGAAATGAGATCTCAGCTTCTCTAACAGCTTTTAGTACGAGGTGCTGAGCCGGTTCTATTAGCTGTCTTTTCATCCATGTACACTCTGGAGTCATGGAAAGCTTCCCTCCTGCTTTAATCCACACTAAAGCTCTCACTACAGGTTTCATCACAACTGTAAAAGCCAGAGGAGAAACTGTGCAACCTGCTGTAATCCATGTTTCCATCCTCTGTAAATTCACAAAACAACCCTCATTATCTATAAAATATATCTTCACCAGCTCCTTCACTGTTGTAGTATTCAATAGAGCAACGTGATATCATGAAACTCCAATATTAGTATTATATTTTATAAACTGCTGAAAGCTCCAACTGTCCTTTTTGAAAGTAAAAATGACCAAATTATCAAACTTGGGTAAAAATCAATTAAGCTGGTAGTAAGATTTTTCCTTAATTGACCAATTCACAAGTAAAAAAACAAACTAAAATGCCAACTCTTCCTTAAATATTACAAAATCAGCAAGAAAATATAAACAATGATAAATAGGTAATAATTAGTCTAATAGGATCAATGTTTTTGGGTTATTAAAGACCAATTCCAATGAAAATTGTGTATTTGGAGTTTTTAACATGTTCTCGTGGCATTTTTCTAATGATGGAGGACATTTATTTAAAATAATTCAAGATTAAACTGAGTTTCTTGATATCATTTATTCAAATCGTGGTGAATCAGGAGCAGACTAGAAAATGCTGCTGGAAGACGCCTGTAGCAGTGACGCAGCTGCTACAGAAATGTTGCTCCCCGTTTTTGTTGCACTGGTAATGTTAGGCTGGGCTTGTGAGGACTGTAAGCTAGCGAGAGAGAGTCTGAACAAAGGGATGATGGAAAGTGAGGGAAGGCTTACACTGCACCAACAATCCCGCCCACAACTCTGAGGCAAATTTCTGATGAACTTTGGCCGTACTGCAGAAACTATGTCCTAGAAAATTTTGTTTTTTGAAATTTTGGCTAAAAACGTCATAATCATAATTAAAAGACCAATGGGAACACTTTTATGATAGAATAAAGAATATTGGAATGGGACTTTAATGAAATGTCTCAGAGCATTTAAAGGAGAATGAGTGGAATCACAATAAAATCAATGGATTAACTGTAAGTTATTTGGGACACTAATGTAGATTTGGAATTAATTAATACATTTGGCTGTTTCTAATGACAGAATCATGTGATCAAAAACTATCTCCTCACTAAAGTAGATCAGCTTGAGTTGGACTGTTAAAACAGGCTGCCAAAGTGGTTCTCCTGAGGCTGTTTAGATAGCCGAGGTCGGTGATCAGATGTGTGGAGGTCAGAAAGACAATAGCTGGTGATGCATTTAAAGTTATCATGGCTGAAATCTCCGAAAATGATCATTTGATTAGTCAATAAAGAAGCACACATCCGTTAGGCTTTAAAATAGTTCACAGAGATGTGCATGAAGGTAACTAGAAGACATAAGTGAAGTTGAAAAAAAGTTACCTACAAACCTTTTAAGAGTTTAGAGAAAAAACTTAGGAGAAACTAAAAGAAAGACCTAAAATAAATGAAAACGTTCAAACTGACTGAACTGTTGGGAGTTCGCTCCTCCTTTGAACTAACTTTGCCTTTCAGCCAATCTGTGGTGAGCAACTCACTCAGAGCAGAATTCAAGATCAAATCTGAAAATATTAAACCGCATGGGTTCATTTCGTTTTAAATTCCTTAATACTTTTTAAATCATTCGGTGTTTCGTTAGTGTCTCGATGTCATTATGAGAAATCCAAAACAACCATTGAGTTCTATGCAATAATCAAACTGAACAAATTTAGATTAAATAAAGTTTACACATCAATATTTAATCTTAAATTAATCACCTTGTAAATATCAAATTAATTCTGTGAATGTGCAGATACATGCAAAATCCATACATTCATTCCATTCAGAAAAGTTCACAGGAAGGAGCGTGATTTGAGTTCAGATGTACCTTTTTACCTTTTTGTGTAGCAATGCAGACCTAGAAGAAGAGTTTAGGTAAAATTGTAGGCTGAGGTGAGGGCAACAGGCTGTCCTTTTGAAATAATGGACTCAAAGATGTCACTAAATATCCCACAGTTGGTGAAAAAAAGAACACTAAAGAAGGCGCCCAGGCTGGCATGCTTCTCTGTGCTTGGTGGTTAAAATTGTTTATAAAATTCCCTCAGCAAGCTATGTGCTATCGAGCCAATCGCATTTGGCAAACCAAGGCTAACTACCTGCAGATCTCACTTCTCCATTTTTGCTGACTGGAATTGATGCCAGATCATGTCTGTGCGTTCAAAACACCCAGAGAAGCCAAGAATTCCAGCTTTTTAAATGGATGCATTACTATGATCATTTGTTTCCCAGATAGTCAGATAACAGCCAAGTTGTGGAGGAGACAACATTCAAGAGGAAGATGGGTCTGAACTCCCCTAATCTACCCCTCTTTTTTAAGAGTTAGGTGTAATCTGAGTCTTCCATACCACTCTCATAACCTCCACGAACGCACATACTCACACTGCTTTGTAGGATTTGACAAGAAACTCATTGGTTTTGACACCTTTCAGGGTACTTTTTATCAAATAAAACGTAGGCCTGGTGTTTGTGGAGTTAAACATGTCCTGTTGATGAGAGTAAAATTTGCCTGAGCCTGTCTGGAACCATTACTGTTATTTTTTCAGAAACCTGCCTCGTTACCCTTAACGACAGTCTGTAGAGAATGTGTCGGAAGTGGAGACAAAGGAGCTGTGTCAGCGTGGTGTCAGAGACGTTCAGGATTATGCACGCTGATCTGTTATCAGGCTCGCGGCGGGATCACATGCACGGACGCAACACTGCCCTGCCCCATCACCATGTTTTCACATGAGCGCTCCACGCCAGTGGTTCTTGCTGAATGCCGTTTGATTGTACCGTCACTCCAGCCATTATAGTTCTCTTGATGCGTGATATCAAATACTGAAACTACAGTGTGTAATTAGCACTTTATGAATGCAGCTAAGAAGAGCTGCAGTAAGTTCAGAGCCAAAGTATGCTGTACAGCTGAAGTGCCCCGGTCACTGATGGGATATTTTTAGCTTCTTTTTATTGCCCTTCCTTCTCTGTCTGTAATTGCTACTGTGTACTAAAAAAATGTTTTCCAAGCTCACAGGACCTTTGGCTTTATTCCCGGCCCTTTATTGACAAATCTGAATGTCCCCTGTGGTCAGACTGAGATGAAGGATGTGAAAAAGAAAAGTCCAGACGCACTAAAAAAACACAGCTTCTACTTCTGTCCATCGCTGGATCTTTTTGCACAACTTTCCACAGAATAACAAAAAACACAACAGTCACAATGGGGTCGTGGTTGCACCTGCAAACAGTTTGCATGCACAAAAAGTTTTATTACCCCCCACCACCACCACCTCATTTTACTTTAACCACAAGAGTCTTTGTGACTCTTTTCACTGTGAGCGACAAAGCAGAAATCCACTGAGAGATGCTGTCGCAAACACAACGAGAGCCTTGCAGCTGAAGTGAAAGGAGCGCCTTTGTGTTATCATCTGTGAGTTGTAAACCTCCAAGCACTGGCTGCTTAAAGCTCCCGTTGCCTTTGTCTGGCCTCTGTGTTTGGACGGGACACAATTGCAGCTTCTGTTATCGAGAGTGAGGCTGGTCTGGAGCTCCCAATCTGTTTTTCCATTATCGAAGACAACACAGCAGGAAAATAACAGGCGTGTCATACCAGCTTCCCTTTGTGGCTCTGACAAAAACCAGTACTTTGGTTCTCAGACTTCAAAAGCAGTCTTCCGGACTCGAGCAGAGGATTGAAGGCCTCTTCTTTCCTGGCAGAGTCATAGCTCTTCTAAAATGTTTCCTTTGGTTGTGCAGGGTTGAACAGAGTGCTGAGGTGTTGCTGTGTTCATCAAACCCTACACAGAGTTAACTGTCAGAGAGAGCGTGTATCAGTTTGACTTATGGCTTGTGTACTTCCTTTTAAGTAGTCTGTTCACTATTCTGGTCTTTCATGGTCTATTTAAGTTTGGGAGGAATTCTGTTGTTCAATTTTAAGCATTCCACAAAGGAAAACATCAGATTTTTTTTTTTTTGTAAGAATTTGATGTTTTTTATGCAAATGAATGTCAAATACAGTCAAGTGTACTTCAAAGAAATCCTTATTCATTATAATATTCGTTTGTTTTTTAAAAGGATTTCAACATAGTTTAACTTATGATTTTTAAATTAATATAATTTCTTCAATTAGCCTGAAAGTTTTAAGATCAAGGATGCTCTGAAAGGCAACAGAAATGTCGTTCAAGTAAAATAAAATTGCAGAACTTCTAGCCTACATCATTATTTGTTCTCTGAATCCAAATACGGGTGAAGAAATGCAGATTAAAAGCAAGATTAATATCACAATCAGCTTTCACAGAAAAGCCACAGTCTTCAGTCAGTCTTTGGAGAAAAGTAATCATAATAGAGTTTATTTGTTCAAGGGAATTTTATCAGGAAAAGATCACCTTACGGGAACATGGGAGCGCTTGTTTCCAGCATGTCTCAAGATCACATTGCTTTGTTATTTAGAGTGAAATGTATTTTTCTGTTTCTTAAAAAAAAGTTTTAGGTGTGAAAACATGATTGAAGTGAGAGTAAAAATATGTCAGAAAGCATTTAACACCTTATTCATTTTATAGGAAATATCTTTTACTGACAAAAATTCCAAGTCGGTATGAACTGATTTTTTCTACTGTTAGTTTTTGTTGAATATTTGCATTTATTCACTATAAAAAATGGTAACGCTCAGGTGTTGATGACTACATTTTAATGACGTTTGCTTGAATTAAGCATGAATCAGAGTTTGTCTGAACAGTCCTAACCTGCATTTACTTTTCACAGGCAGCCTGGTGGACTTTCTAAAAACACAGGAGGGAAGCAATTTACCCATCAACACTCTGATAGACATGGCGTCTCAGGCAAGGAAATCTCCCTTTCACTTACTGTGTTGCAGCACTCTTTTACCACATTCTACCCTTTCCTTCACTCTTTCACGTCTTCTTTCTGCGTGATGTGTGTCGACAGGATACAGGCACGTGTTGTAATGAGGCCTGCATTCAGCAGGATCTCACAACTGTAGACATGGGTGTGTATGTGCGTGTGGGAGGGCATGAGCTTTATGATTAATGTCGGTCTAGACGGTGTGGCTTGAATGAAACTCTACTTGCTTCTAATCAGGATTAAGGGTGGACAAGCTTAGAAAAGTTTTCTATTAATCTTCTTGAACAGGAGCCAGTTCAGCTGAAACACAAAAATCGGGCTACGATGAGTGAACCTGGAACTAACGACAATAAATTAGTCTGAATCTGCTTCAATGCCTTTTGTCAGTCACAAGTCCCTCCTGACAAAATATTACTGATTAATTTGTTTGCTTAATCTGTCATTTTGAAAAACAGGGCCTAAAAAGAAAGAACAATGTTTAAACAAGTTGTGTGATTCAGATTGGTTTTGCAGGTGGGCCATCTTAACCCCACTTTAGCCTCTAATGTTAAACTGAGCTAAAAGTCAGATTTCAAAATAAAAGTTTTTCCTTGTGCAAAAACTATCACTTCATGATTTTAACACTCAGCAATGCAACCTGTAAAGCAGACTACATGGTGTTTGCATGAAAATGACTCCCAACCACAAGACAGTTTGAGGTTTGGAGTTGTTTAAATATTTTCAAGTAATTTTTCAAAATATGAACTAGATGGAAAAAGACAGACCACTGAGCAAATTCACTAGAATGAAGGTTATGTTCATTTTTGAGGAAACTGAAAGTAAAAGTTCCTTCATGATCTCTGCTTTGATTCCAAAAATTAAAGGTTTTACAACATTACAATTCTTTTAAATGGTAAACTATGTATATTTTGCAGTGCTTTTCTACCTTTCTTTGAAGGCCCAAAGTCAGTCACTGTCACCCACCCACACACACACACACACACACACATTCACACGCTCGCGTCAACCTATAACCACCAGGAGCAATGTGGGGTTCAATGTCTTGCCCATTGACACATGGGCAGCCAAGATAGGAACAGCACCTGGGATCTTTCAATCAGAGGTTGACCACTCTACCTCTGCACCACAGCTGATCCTCTCTTTGTTTTAAGGACAAGAAGAAGGATTTTTTTTCTGAAATGCATAACAAAATCAAGCTTCTAGCAAATGTTTCTCAGACAGAGTGGCACCTCCATGATACATTCTTGTATCGTTGCAAAATTTCACAGTAAAAGTTGGTTCAAGTCTTATAGACACTCAAGTGTTGTCGAATTCAAAAGGAGTTTTCTTGACTCAGTGACCTCACTCAATAAGTTCCATCTTTATTTAGTGGGATTTCAGTTCTGTCTGAAGTCTTAGTTCAAAAATTAGTCACTAAGTATCTCAGTGAAACTATGTTGCATCTGCCTCAATAAACAGCCACTTCCTTCAACTGTTTGTTTTTAGAGATAAAAGGATTTCCACAGAGATTACATGTTACCTTTATTTTTTTTCCTAATGTTTTCAGAACAACTTGCTTTTCTGGACCTACAGAAAAGAAAAAAGATACATTCAGATTTTAAAATTCTTCAGGCATTGTGGAAAAATGTGTGTTTTATCAGTCTGGGATTACAATAAACACATATATGTGGAAAAAAAGGAAATGTGCAACCAGCTAAAGACATCAACTGTTTGAAAATGATGAAGAAAAACGAAATATTATGAAGAAAAAAATAAATAAAGAATATTATAAAGAAAAAAATTGCTGAAGGTAAAAAAGAAAATGAATTATTACCGCTTAAAGAATACAGAGAAAAAAAAGTTTACTCAACAAAGTGTCAATGACAGAAATTTGTTGTTCTAAAATATGAAATGTTTTACTTTAGAAAATACCACCTCTGAGCCACCAACATTTTACAAATATTGCCAGGGTGCATTTGAGTCTGGAAGCCATTCAGATTGAAGTTAAGAGAACCATTTGCAACTTTTTCTTTACATTTTTAAATTAATTAATTACATAATAATTTATTAATTCACAGAATACAGATGTCCCTCACAGTTAATGGTTTGGTACATGAAGTCACCCACAGTCTGGTGGTTTAATAAAAATTTGCTGCCTCCTGCAGGTGGCTGATGGCATGGCTTTCATCGAGCACAAAAATTACATCCATCGGGATCTGCGAGCTGCAAACATCCTGGTGTCTCATGAGCTCATCTGTAAGGTTGCAGACTTTGGACTGGCAAGAGTCATCGAGAACAATGAGTACACAGCCAGAGAGGGTAATTAATCAATCAAAATCAATTAATTTCATTGCATTTCCAGCAATTGCATTTTGGTTTTGTAATTTGTTTTTGTTTTTTTTTAAATCTGTCTTCTTTTGTCATTTTTATTATTGTTAAGACATGCTTAGCAATTTCTTAGTAGTGGTTTTGTCCTCTTTTTGGAGACGTATTCTTGTTTTTTCTCCATAGGTGCAAAGTTTCCCATCAAATGGACAGCGCCTGAAGCTATCAACTATGGCACTTTCACCATCAAATCTGATGTGTGGTCATTTGGGATCCTCCTCACAGAAATAGTGACATACGGGCGAATTCCTTATCCTGGTAAATAATAATTTTATTGATTATAAAATGACTTTAAATGTCTGGTGAAAATAAAAACTGTATCCTTTCATTGTAGGTATGTCCAACCCAGAGGTCATTCAAAACCTTGAGGAAGGCTACAGAATGCCAAAACCAGATGGATGCCCTGATGGGCTTTACGCAATCATGTGCCATTGCTGGAAAGAGATTCCAGATGACAGACCCACCTTTGAATACCTGAAGGATGTCTTGGAGGACTTTTTTGCTTCCACAGAGAGGCAATACCATTAGCTACACCAGATCCAACAGACACGCATATAGTTGGATGCAAAGCCTGTGGCTGAATGCTGGACTTCAAACTTTTTTTGGAAAGTGTTTATATTTTCTATTAACATGGTAAAAATGAAGACGTTCAAACTTGGAATTTTTCTATTTCAAACTATTACAGGCTCTCATGAGAGAGAAAATGGGGAACTGTTAGACATAGCAGCTGCTCTTCTTGTGGTCTTTTAATCTGTAAATATTGTAAAAGTGCTTCAGCTGAGTTTACCTCTGTTATCTGATGAAGTTAAAAACTTTAAGCAAATCTTTTGTGTGGCTTCAACTAAACCAGAACTCAAACTTTTGTTCATTAATTTTTGTGATATATTAAATACAAAGAAGTTTAGTTTTTAAATGTGCATCATTTTTTTGTTGCCTTCACCAAAGCTAATTCACCTGTATTAAATAAATTTGCACAAAAAAGATTAAATGCTCCTTATTTTAATTATATAAGGTAATTACAATCTTTTTCAATGGGATTGAAGGATTCAAGTGGAGAGAAAAATTACAAATGGAATATTGCAGATGTTAAAAACTTTCTCTGCCAAGACAGACCTGTGTCATGTGGACAGAACAACATGCAGATTCTTGTGATGTAAGGCGAAATGGCCTTAACTAATTTCTTGATACTTATAATGTCATTCTAATTTCTGATTTTGACTATATGAAATCTGTACAGTTCTGCATAAATGGTGAAATAAGCATTGAGTATAACAAGACTTGAAGGGAAAAATCCAAATGATTTTGCTTTTGACTTGGGACTTTTTGCTTTTAGTGCATTGCACACATTAATTGTATTTAAATACCAATATTCAAGGCTCTCTAAAACATGGAACTCTGAGTGTGTCTGTGATTGACATTCAGTGAACAAAAATCATTGTGTTGGCAATCATGAAATATAACTCCAGGTTTCTGCAGATCTTTGTCTCTCTGGACAAAAAGGAGATGCCTCAGAGCCAAAGTCAGGAGGAGGAGGAGGGTGGCTGGGGCCACAAGAGAGAGAAAATTTGCCCCACGAGCCACTCACATGCTAAGAAGATAATGCTTCCACATTGGTGTCTTGTTATTTGTGCATTGGTATCCACCAGTGAACCTTATAGTCAAAGTTAAAATGTACATGTGACTGTAAAGCACTTCGGGCCATCCCTTTGACAAGGTAGATAAGTGTACACCATTCACAGTAGCACAATATGTGAAAAACTTGCAATGTGTGATGTTAGTGCTCAATATTGTGATGATGACTTGACCTGCGATTCATGAACAAAGAGCAAAATAAAAAACAACCAATACAAAATTTCCCTGCAATAATTTTATTTAAATAAAAGTCAAAATAAATTATTCTGCAAGTTGTTCTGTTATCTCAATAGGAGACTGGTAAGAACTTGTGTGTCAGGTAAACACACCAAAGAACAATTATCTACCTTTTCGGTAGAACTCGCCAAAACTAATTTGAACACCAACTAGGAACAATGTAGGTAGTGTGTGTTTGTTTGTTTGTTTTTTTAATCATTTGGGATTTGCGTATTGCACAAGCTGATATTGATGTTGATACATTTTCAATTTGTTGAGCAGGCATAATGCCATTTGTGGCATGTGTGGTAAGGGGCATAACCTTTATTGTGGAATACTAATTCACAAAGACAAAAATTAAAACAATACTTCAAGTTTCCTCTTAAACAATGACTAATATCATTTTACAGTAGATCAAAGTGAGGTTGACAAATTTTGCTGGTCCACAGATTGGTAGTTGTAGAGAAATGTGCCATTTAACTTTAGAGAATCAGATCATCTATCTTGCATTACATTTTTAACTTTTAGTACGCTTAGATCACCCTGATGTTTTCTCATTAAGAAACATGTTTGTGTACAGAACTTTTCTGGATGGGGAGTGAATAAGGCTTTCTGCTGATGTAAGTGGGCCAGTCGGATGGTAAACAAAACCACAAGAACCACACAAAGTTGGCTTGAAATACTGCCATCTCTATTTATATGCTTGATTTTTGTGAAATACCTATTATATATCATGTCAGACATTTTGTGAAATATCAAATACATTTGATCCATCAACCATCCTCATCTCATCTTAGATTGTATCTAGCTCTGACTTAAATGTGGTTGAACTATGTCCAAGATCCGGCCCTGGTTCAGGCCAAGACCTACTTACTTCTGTTGCGTTTGTTTGTGCCAGGGGCAAATCTGTGACTCTCTATTTGAGACAGACTTAAACATGAAAGTAATTGGAGCCAGGTCTTTTCATGCAATCAGTTACACAAGAAAGTCATTCCTCATGGACATCAATCCCAATTCCACAACTCTCTCACAATGTGGAGCCATTTAGTCAGATTGCATAAAGTTTTTGGGAAGCTTAGAATTTTGAAAAACATTTTAAAACAGTTTGAAATAGTTTTGCATCAATATGCAAAGCCTCTTTTCTCCATGACAAAAAATGCTGATTCATGCTCTTGCTTGGCACTTCTCTCAGCTAAGTGTTGCATTTCAACACAAAGTGGCTTTTTCTGCCCTGCAACAGACTGATGACCTTTTCTGAGTGTACCCAGGTTTCATTCAACAGCAGCTGGGTTGGCTCCTGCAGCACTGTGTGGGGATTCAGGATGTTCTGAAAACGGATGGATAAATGGATAGATGAACAGATGGCTGCTTTCTCCGCTTCAAATTGAGCTGGAATTGTATTATTGTAAACAGTTTAAGAGTTACAGTAGTTGAAAGAATGTCAACACTGGAGCTAAAGCTCAGTATTAAAGGGTTAAAGTCCAAAGTCCAGTGGTGTCATAGTATAAAGAAAAAATGACACTTTCCTACAAAAAAAACAAAAAAAAAACAACTTTTACATCAAAATTCGTTAGAAATATTTTCCAAAAACAGATTACGTGCCACAAAGTTAACCACACCCACAATGTGAGCTCCCTGGTCAAACATGGACCTTGCTGCTTTGTGACCTCACAAAAATATAAACAGTTAATGCTAGTCAATATAAATAATACTTCCCCAATGTATTGCTGTGTAATGTTTATGGATAAAGTAAGTAGGGAAAAGAAAACAGACTGGTGATGTGACAAAAACATAAACAAAAATAACGCATATCATATCTTTGACTCATACACAATGTGGCTTTTCAACTTGTAATTGCAGACCATCTTATAGTTTTCATGAGCAGACGAAGTTAGTGCCATTGTATATAGAGAACTGGACAGAATGAGTGAGATGTCACCCATATTCCAGTTCCAACCAAATGAACTAAATTCAGTCGCCATTTGTCCACAAAATGTCTGTTGCCATGTTGGAACCAGACGTCCTCAGTCCGTATTGGTCTTAGGCTACATTCTATGGCAACTACTCTCCAATGAGTAGTGAGCATGTTACAAGGCCACACCCCTTCCACTGAAACAAGACTCAGGAGAAACTGTCAAACACTTTGAACGTTTGACACATGGCCACCTACTTTTTTTAAGGCATCTGATTGGTCAGTTAATAACTTGAATAACCTGTGCTACAGCAAATAATTATAATAATAATAATAATAATAATAATGAAAAAGAAAAACATTTTTAAAAGATGTAGCAGAGCAAGAATGGCTTTTCTGACAAATAAAATGAGTAAGAGCTGCTTGTAAAAGTTTTTGCAATAGTACTTGCAAAAGTATTCAAATCCCTTGAACTTCACGTTTTCTCATATTATGACCACAAACATAAAAATATTTTATTGGAATTTTAAGTAAAAGACCAGCACAAAGTCCCGCACACGTGTGAAGTGGAAAGAAAATTATACAAGAGTTCTTGTTTTGCAAATAAAAAAACTGAAAAGTGCAAATACTTTTTACTGAAAAGTTTAAATACGTCCAGTACGCCAAATGCAGCAATGTGCATCTTGGCTGCACGTAGAATTTCCATCCGTTTTTGTGCTGGTTGCACAGAAATATGTGTGAACATCAGCCCCCCCCAAAAAATGAAAAATGCCAATTTTTTAAGATGTCCAATGTAAACCCCTCAATAGTTTTAGGCTGTTTAATAGAAGGTAAATAGAAATACACACATACCCAAAACAAACAACATCAAACAAACATTGGAGTTTTGCAATATAGGGTTGTTGTTTTTTTTGTTTTTGTTTTGTTTTGTTTGTATTTTCTTCTTTTTCTTCATCTTTGCATGTCCAATTCGCGTGCGCGTTGTCGTCGCCTGTTGGACGTGTGGAGAAAACCTGTCATTTCGAACCAGTTAGCCTTCCATACCACATCCTCCGCCTCCCGTCGCTGTCGATCTCAAACGCTGGTGTGCGAATCTAAGCTCAAACAGAAGAAAAAATGGCGCTTACTTCTCAAGGAACAAAGAAAAAAGTTTGCTACTACTACGACGGTGAGTATCAATCAGGTTGCTCTTTAGATAGCGTGAAAGATGCCCCATTTTTCGAACAAAAGCTTTCAGCTTCTTTCGCCTCTTGCTAACATGTTCCTTAGCTTACATAGCTAATGTGCTGGAGGCTCACATTAATTAATGATTCTATAATTAATTGGGGAATGAGAAACCCCAGAGCTACAACTCGCTCAAAATGTTTATATAAATATATGTAAATATATATGTAAATATATATATAAATCTCCAGCTTTCGTAGATTTATGTAGCTAGCATCCTAAGAATATTCTAATTTATCTTAAAGGTTACCATCGAGCTAATGCTAAAAAGCTAATTATCTTACTTTTAATTTTAAGGCTCAAGTTTGACCCGTAATGTTTGAAAGACCATTATTTCTAGCGCCATTAGGCCTGGATAGGGTCAGCATCGTCTTGTAGAGCAGATCAAAATAATTAAAAAGATGCATATATTTTACATTTATTTCAATCTTTCCACTGTTTTACTGATATAAGTAACAGTCAAGTTACAAATGCGCATCTATTTATCTATTTCTAACGCAGAAACAGTTCAATTTCGATTGCACTGTACTTCCTTGTAGATTGACTTTGTGGATAAAGTACAAAAACCTCATTGCACAATCTTCAGATACTCTGCAGCCCCCTTGAAAAAAAAAGTTGGTGCTTCTGTCTGTGCAAATGATTTATTTTCTGCATTAATCGGTTTTCTAATGGATCTGGTTTAAAAATCTAAAGTCTATAAGCCTATGGGAGTCTGAAATAAATCACTGATTAGTTTCTTTGATATCTGACTGTAGTTTTGCTCTGGTTGAATGTTCAAATGAAACTCCTTTAAGATCCACTTTAATGAAAGTCATTTTTAGTGTTTTTAACATGTTCCTGAGGCTTTTTTTTTGTCTCTCTCTCATGGAGTACATGTATAAAGAAAAAGAATCTTAAAAAGTGCTATTCTGAGTATTTCTTTATTTGCAGACAAAAAAGCCTGTAAGTGTGCCACATAAGCTCCCTGCTGCATCTGCTTGTAGACAAATAGATCCAAGAACGTTTTTGTTTTCCTTGTCTGAGGTGGCACCTGTCTCACAACTGTATGACTGGATACCTTCAATATTGCTCCCCATTTTTACATTTTTTTCCCACCGTATTCTTAGGCTGGGGTTGTGAGGGACTGTAAGCTGGGAGAACATAATTAATAGATGTATGATGGGAACGGGTGGGTTTACTCCACACAAGCAGCTCTGCCCATAACTCAGAGGGTGAATTTCTGATCAAATCCTGCCGAAATTATGTCCTGGAAAACAACACATTTTTAAAATTTTGTCTATAACTGGTATAATCATGATTAAAAGACCACAATAGATCAAAAGACGATCGGAGTGGGATTTTAGGCAATTTTGTTTATAAGGGAATGATAGTCTGCATTTCCTCCTTTTTCAAACTGTATTTTTTTAAACCGGCCAAATGTTGTCCAATAAAGTTGATGGGATTTGATTTGGGGTTTTTTTCTGAGTGAATGAAACATGTTTACAAGATCTTTAATGCCACTATAGCAGAGAGTAGGTATTTAAATAGTTTATATCAATTAATTTGGACAACTTTACAGTTGTCTTTTTAACAGTTAAGTCGCTAACGCCCATAGGTTGGTTTAGTTATGTCGTCAATCTCTTGAAGGCAGCAGTGAGGGTAGGGTTGAGGTAGAACAAGTTTCCTTAAAGTTCTCTAATATTTCTTGATCTTTTTCTTACAATTGAAGTGATATTTAGAAGTAAACTAATTATAGATCCATCATTCCTGTGTGTGTGTTTTTTTTTTTAGGTGATGTTGGAAATTATTATTACGGACAGGGTCATCCCATGAAACCCCATCGGATCCGAATGACCCACAACCTGCTGCTGAACTATGGCCTCTACAGAAAAATGGAGATATATGTATGTCAACATTTTTATACAATAAGTCCTGTGTGTGTGTGTGCTAAAGAGGTCATCTGATCGGCTGTCTGTGTCACAGCGTCCTCACAAAGCTAGTGGAGAAGAGATGACCAAGTACCACAGCGATGACTACATTAAGTTCCTGCGTTCGATCCGACCCGACAACATGTCAGAATACAGCAAACAGATGCAGAGATGTGAGTCTGGCCTGATGATTTGAAGTGGATGTGAAGCAGTCTTACAGCACATTCTTCCTCTATTCATGTAGTTAATGTGGGGGAGGACTGCCCGGTCTTCGATGGTTTGTTTGAGTTCTGTCAGCTCTCTGCGGGAGGCTCTGTCGGTAAGATGATTTAAAAAGAAAAGTTGAAAGCAAATGTTTTTATGATTGATCGGTTCAGTGTAAACGGCCTTTCACTCTCAACTTCTCGCTCTGCTATAGCTGGTGCTGTGAAGTTGAACAAACAGCAGACAGACATAGCAATCAACTGGGCTGGAGGCCTCCATCATGCCAAGAAGTCAGAGGCTTCTGGGTTTTGCTATGTTAACGACATCGTGCTGGCTATTCTGGAGTTGTTGAAGTGAGTAAAAACTAGCAGTGCGTCATTTTAGAACCTGTCAGTCTTAAATAGATCAAAATTAACTAACTGGGTGAAAGTTGCTTTAGTGAAATCTCTCGTTTCTAGATACCACCAGAGAGTTTTGTACATAGATATTGACATCCATCATGGAGACGGAGTGGAGGAAGCTTTCTACACCACAGATCGTGTCATGACAGTGTCGTTCCACAAATATGGAGAGTACTTCCCAGGCACCGGGGACCTCAGGGTACAACTTAAATGACCAAAAACAAACATGTCCAAATATTTATACAGATTGGTGACCCCCCTGTTGTTCTCCTCAGGATATTGGTGCTGGGAAGGGTAAATATTATGCAGTAAATTATCCATTGAGGGATGGGATTGATGATGAGTCCTATGAAGCAATATTTAAACCTGTGAGTAAACATTTGTGAGCTTTTTATCTTTTTCAGTTCCTTTAATGTGTTTCCAGACTTCTATGTTTGGATATTCCTTTGTTTAGATCATGGCCAAGGTGATGGAGATGTACCAGCCGAGTGCAGTGGTCCTCCAGTGTGGAGCCGACTCTCTGTCTGGGGACAGACTGGGTTGTTTTAACCTCACTATTAAAGGCATGTCAAAGTAGAAAAGATCAAGAGATTGATGTCATTTGCATTTTAAATGTATATTTCATTTTACACTTGGTGTGTTCAGGTCATGCCAAGTGTGTGGAGTACATAAAGAGCTTCAACCTGCCACTGTTGATGCTTGGTGGGGGAGGCTACACCATCCGTAATGTGGCACGCTGCTGGACGTACGAGACGGCCGTGGCCCTCGATAGCTCCATTCCTAACGGTGTGTCCCAGTGATCAATAGATTTGGTGTTTTGAAACGTGTGGGTTTTTTTAAGTTGCAGATGTAATGCAGCTTTATAGCTGAAAATAGATTAAAGAGTTAAAGCCTCCAGACTACTAGAAAAGCACATTTGTCCTTATTGGAGGACATTTCCAAACCTGAATATCTCCCAATCACTGCCTACTCCTGAATAAGCTCTCTTTTGTATCTACAGAAGACATTTGGGGCTTTTCAATTTTACCAAATGTGATGCGGAAGGGCTCTAGTGTTTGATGGTTTAAAAACATTTTTTGACTTGACACATTTTATTGATCATCTAACATGACAAACCTGCAAAAACCAGTAAATATCTCACTCAAAATCTGATCATTATCAATGCTTCTGATACATATGTAGACACTTTTTGTCATTAGGAAAATGAAATATAATCTTTAATTTTTAATGTAATCAACACATTTACGTAAAAGATTGGTTGATTCAAATGTATTTTCACCTGAAAGAAAAAAAAAACTATTTGCTTCCATAATTACTGGAATATTAAATTCTGAAAGCAATTCTTTCATTTCATGACCAACTATGCTATCAGTCCCTTTTCTCCTTAAAATACAGTTTTAAGAGCATCTTCCTTGATAGCATTAGATAAGACACAAAGTTGAAAGATTTTATTATAGAGGTCCAGTATGAAGCAACCATACAGTCTGATAAAACTATATGAGAATCGGTTCTGAATGAAAAGTCTAATTTAGAGATAATTTTAAAGATCATGTACTTCCTGGATGAGCACGTTAAAGTTCATTTTGGCAAAAAACTCTACCTCTCTGTAATATTTTCCCTGGCCAGTAGGCTTTTAAACATTTAAATAATCTCTTACTGGATGGAAGGATAACAGCTTCCTGAATGAATGTTCTGTATCCCAGTTTTATCAAGTGTGTAGTAAAGAAATTTCTTTTGACCCAACAGAGCTTCCATACAACGACTATTTTGAGTACTTTGGACCAGACTTCAAGCTGCACATCAGCCCCTCCAACATGACCAATCAGAACACCAACGACTACCTGGAAAAGATCAAGTCAGTTCATAGAACGTTTGTTTTTTGTTCCTAAATCAGTTTTTTTGCACAATTTGACCACTTCTTTTTAATTGCCCTCCAGGCAGCGCCTGTTTGAGAACCTGCGGATGTTACCTCACGCCCCCGGAGTTCAGATGCAGCCCATCCCAGAGGATGCCGTGCAGGAGGACAGCGGAGATGAGGATGAGGAGGATCCCAACAAACGAATATCCAGTAAAAGCATTCCTCGTGTCTGCAGATCATAACCTTACTGTTCCCAGCATGTGTTCATTTCACCCTGTCCTCTCATACCATCTAGTCCGAGCTCACGACAAGAGGATAGCATGCGAAGAGGAGTTCTCCGACTCTGAGGATGAAGGTGAAGGAGGTCGCCGAAATGTAGCAAGCTTCAAAAAAGCCAAGAGAGTAAAAACAGAAGGAGAGAAAGAGGGAGAAGAAAAGGAGAAGAAAGGTGAGGAGGAACCAAAAGGTATCTATTTTTTTTTTTTCCATTCTCATCATTTTTGTGTCATTTTTATCTAAAACAAAGGAGATGAGAATTTATATTTTGAATTTGACAGAAGTAAAAGAAGAAGAGAAAGTACCGGAAGAGGAGAAAATGGACACATCGAAATGAGAATATTGCACATGCAAAATAACCACGCTGATGAGGAGGTGGCTATAACCTGGAGAGTTAAGTATTTCTAAGGACTCTCTGTCCTTCTGCTTAAGAGGAGCACGATGGCCTCAGCATCCTGCAGTGACGTCCGATCAGTGCAGATTTAAATTCAACTATTGTTTCTGGGTATATATTTCAGATTGCTGCAATGGAAATAGAACTGTACTTTTTAAAAATCTTTCAGATGGAATTCTTGTCTTTTTAGCTTTTACTTTAGAACATCTTTGCAACTTTACTGTTTATCTTTTTATGCAAGTTTGTTTCTATAGTTTGCGAAAAACTTTGCTAGCATACTTTTCTTTTTTTATATTTGGAGTTAAATTATTTGAGTGGTGGTTATTTTTGGCATCTTTTGGTCACTCGATTCCCCTTTGGTCCCGTGCCTTTGAAAAATGTAGTTCATGCTGTGTTAAACCTGTCACTTTTGCATGTGAGTCAGGGACAGGATTGTGCGTTCTTGAATAGCTTTCATAAGGCACGTCAAAAGTGTGCCTTTTTATATTCTTAGGTCATTCATTAGTACATATCTTTGTACATAGAAGAATCATCTTTGGTCAACTCCTGGTATTCCTGCACAATGATGAAAATACTCAAGGATTACTGTTGGGTTGGGATCCCGTAAAGACAAGCATTCTGTGTATATAATTGTATTGTGCTACCATTAAAAGGTGTTCTGCAGAAAAATGTTGGCAAAAGACATTTAAATTGTTGATTTTCACACACTACAACAACAAAAGGTGTCATAAGGTTTGAATATGACATTTTATTTTTTTATATCAAAACACCAATTGAAAGCATTTCTCTTAAAAGGAACAAATTTTAAAGTTAGCTTGCATCTTGTAACTTGGTAACTACGTTAGTAACAGTTCTACAACCAAAACTTTCAGATTATTATAGAAAGGTAAAAAAGACTTTAAATTGCATAATCTTTAAACAATCTGTAAGGCCACAGTCACATATGCCTAAATACCAACGTGCAGTGACCTAAATGTACGTTTTTCAGCCAGTCCAGCAGCTGTCTGCGTGACGGCATCTAAAAACGGTGAGGAGTTAGTTGTATTTTTTTCACGCTGCACGGTCGCCACAAAGGTTTTGAGAAAGTTATAATTTACGGGGACAATTTTTCTCTAAAGTTTCACATCGGTCAGTGGCTGCTTGGGCACATTTGGAGGTTGGGCATAGCAATCCAATGACAGTCGGGGATGACGTCATGAAATTGTGCGACGGCTGGGTGGATAGTCAGCCGGCAGCAGCTGTGAGCAGCAGTTGTGTTCAGCGCTTCGGGTTGTGCAATGTATGAGAAGCACTTTTTATACATAAAGTTTGGTTTGACATATAGTGCCGCCGGTAGCCTGGAGGTATATGAAAAGCAGACTATTCTTGTTCATGTTCATTCTATGTTCATGACCATGCCAACAATTCAGGAAATTCAGGAGGTGGTATCAAATCTTGCCTCCCTATCACATGGTGGCAGTTGTATTCGTGACCGTAGCCTAAAGTGTAACAATAGTCTGGCCTGGAGTCAGTTTGAGTTCAATGTTTGGATCATTGAGGTTGACTTTGCTCCACTATGGTGTTGACAGCAGCTCATTGTGCTCTTCTGGCTCCTCTGCATCGTCTTCATCTACTGGTGATGGTGAGGCTTGTACTGGGGTCGCGATGCGTACCTGAAACGGTAAATCAGGTTGTTACTTTTATAACAAACGTCAGAGTAACAGAACCTCAGTAATCTGTGGCATGTGTTAAAATGTCCAATCTATTTAAACCCTTCAACTTGCTCTTTGCTCAAATACTTAGTGGCTGAGAATGGAAATTCTGATTGTCAAACTGGGAAAAAAAATATTAATGAAATAATATTAAAATGGCTGGCTTAGTTTTATTATTAGGAAACCTGATTGCAAATTTAAAAATAGAAAACCTTTAAAGAACTTTAAATGTTAAAAGACACATCTTAAACTTGAACAAAATATTTAACAATTTAATAATATTGTAAATTTGAACAAAAAAAATCTTAAACTTTAAAGAAATATTAAATTTAAAAAAGGTACATTTAAAACTTGAATAAGAAAAATGTTGAACTTAAAACGGTTACAAAAAGTAATTTGTTACAGCTGCAGTTATTATACACTTTTTGATTTCGATGCGGAGCCTAATCTCGCATGAGGATGAGGCTTTGAACCCATTGGCTACCAGGACATGATTGGCATTGGGTGATCGAGGTCATGGTGACCAAAGCAGAGTCTGTTGTTGATGCCTTTTGAACTTCAAACCCTCTTAATTTTTTTTTTTGACTTACAATGTGTTTTTCATTTACTTTAAGCTGATCTGGTATTGCTCCCATAGACGTTGCCCTGCATTTACAAACTTATAACAAAAAAACAGTTGTGTAATAGTTTGCAGCTTACCCTCCTAGCACTTAGAGGCCTTTTTCTGCACGGGCACAAGAAAAGGAATGAAGTGCAGACAGCAAAGCAGCGGAAAGAGAACACCATTTCAACTGTGGTCATGAGGATGAGGGGCACCCACAAACCAAGAGTGGTTCCCTGGTAAATATCAAGAAACACTGATTACTTATAAGCACAGCAAACGTAAATGCATACATTTATGGCAAATCCATGGACATGGTGGTCAATCAATGGCAAATCCAAAAGCAAATGTCTTAGTTTTCACATGTTAGCTGTTTTGTTTTCACTGTAACAACACAGAAAAGTCAAACCTGATAAAGAAACAAAATTCACACAGAACTCAAAAATAGACTGGACGCCATTACTGGCGTCCCAATTTAAAAAATAAAGTAACTGATCATTTTCTTCCTGTAACTATGAATACGTATCTTACAGCTCCAGTAGATATTTGGAACTTTAAAGACCTTTGAAACCATTTCTGAGTGGGTTTTTGGAGTGTGTTTAGTGGGTTTTTGGAGTGTGTTTTAGTTTCTTTGTCTTGGTGGAAAACCATGACCTCTGGTGGAAGTGGAAACACAGCTTTCATTGTGCTCCAAAACTCTTGACTAGATTTTACTACACTGTTCATTATAATCAATGTTTTTTTTATCCAACATTTAAACATCTTTGTTACTTTTTCTCTTCCTCTTCGGCTAGGGAGGTTAGCCACAGAGCCAATCGAGATGATGTTGTGCACAGTGGACACAGGAACATGAAGATCTCTGGAGATAGGCTTGTAGCCTTGATATTGTTTCTCCACAGCTTCATATTCTCAAATCCACAGACACCTCTATACACAGTTTTTTCTTTGTTCAATATAATACACAAAGATAAGTCCTTCATTTTACAATTTTAAGTGGTTACTGATTACTGAACAGGTTTAACTTGTTAGTTGCTCATTCTTCCATGCATCCATTTTTGCTATATCCCTGTCGGGATCACAGGGTTTCCTGTAGGAAGCCTGTACCGGCAGCTGTTGGGCGAAGGCGGGGTACACCCTGGACAGTTTGCCAGTCTGTCGCAGGGCCACATTTGCACACTGAGGGACACTTTAGAGTAACCAATTAACCTATGAAGCATGTTTTTGGACTGTAATTGTTTCCTACAGTTTTCACAAGGTGTCAATCATTTTGCCTTGTCCACTTTTGATGGGCACATTTTTTTGTTAAACTGGACTTTTCTTCTGTTCTTTTGGGTTACATTTTTTGATAGAATTGCCAGACAGAATATTTGTGGCCATGACTTTGTGGCCCTTTTAAGCAGAATATAGTGTTTCACTTACCCAGACACGGGTGGGATCAAAGGGGCACTGGTGTGTAATGCTGGAAGTGGTTAAATTGGAGAAGTTGCAGTGTGTCAGCAAGCTCTTTCCATCCAAAGCAATGGAATTAACGAAGGAAACGGACAAGCCTAAGGCAGAAGCAAATCCTAGTAAACCAGCCAGGAAGCTGAAGAACAGCAGAACCCACATCTGCATGGAGAACACAAGAACATTCATCAAAGAGTGCAGTCCTTTTAGGTCAAAATGTTTCGATCTAATAAATAGGCTTCTAGGTTAGTGTTTTTGAAAAACATGTTGAGCTGGTATTGAATATGCCAAATGTGAGATCTAACAGAAAGACTTACCAGAGTCTTGTTTTTCTTGTTTTTGGAAAGGACAATAGCCGTTATCCCACTAATGATTCCCTAAAGGGAAGATCAGTTATCAGAGCTGCACCTAATAACATAGTTGCTGAAACTGATATTGTTCATTATTCATGACTTTAGCAGAAAGGAATCAGGTGACAAACCCAAACATACAGGACGTAAGACAGGGTAAGGGAAAGGTACAACATTTGTGGTAAATTATAGCAGAGCATTAGGTAAGAATGAGAAAAAAACTATTTTCTTGTTACTTTTGTTAGTTTATAGCTTTTAGATTTTTTTTTTATTGCTTTTCATTTGGCAAAAAGTTGAATATTTTTTGTTGAGGAGGCCTGTAAAAATGTAAAAACTATCAAAGGTCACAAATATTTTTTAAAGAGCCTATATTATGCAAAAACAACATTTTGAGCTTTTAATTATATTATAATATTAATATAATGTTTAATGTTAATTCTTCTTGAAAAAAACCCTCAAAGCAGTACTTTGGTCTATTCACAGATCTCAAAGCATTCCTCTAAAACCCTGCTCTCTGAGAACCAGCTCCTTCCAATCCATTACCACATCACAAAGTGGCGACAAACCCCTTCCAGATGGATGTGCACAATATGCACACCTATCGTTGCAAACGTTCGGATGTTGCTTGTTTTTGTGGGGGAAACGCAGACACTCATATTTTTTTTTAAAAAAAGTTCTTTAGTGTGCCAAAGGTAATACATTATTTTATATATATGGATATACTTTACTTTGAAAAGCTTAAGAATAGCATGATATAAGTTTTCTGACAACTATCAACAGCCTAAATTAACCTTTTAAGGTCATTTATTTTTAAACTAGCTATATTGTTGTCATTTACACTAGTTTATTTGACGTTTTCTCTATCTTAAACATATAAAAAGCAGAATAAAAAATACAAAAATGGGACATAATGGCCTTTTTTTAAAAAGATAAAATGGTTTTGAAAAAAGTTTTGATAGAGGTTCACGTGACTTCCTTTGAAAATAAAAGTCACATTGGGATCATCTTAATACAGCACATGTAATAGTAGATAGTGTGATATCAGCAACGATTAAATACAAGTACTGTTAATTTTACCGTTAGTGCATCTCAAACCCGAATTCAATAAGAGCTGGTTGAGTGACTTACGGTATTTTTTTAACATGAACGCAAATTAAATTTCTTTAATTTGAAAAAAAATGTAATTAATAATCTAATTATTAATTGTGGTTGTGTACTGTGTTACACAGAGCTCAAAAATCTGTCAAATGTTTTAGTTTAACTTAGTGATACGTACTGCCCTTCAACCGTTTGTGAATGAGTTGAAAAGGGTGTCAGTCAGCTTACTTATACACTTTTATACATTACAGTTTGAACAATCTAAAACATTTTATCTTTCTTAGATTAGAGAACCACAGTAGAGGGGTTAAAGATGTGGCTCTGCAGACCCCTGATCTGAACGATTTCACTTTTTAGCTGAGAATACGTGCCATTCCCCCACGTACCACCAGTCCTGCCGCAATGGCAATGACATTGGAGACGGCGTACTCCATCGTTCGGGCTTGTTCGTGAACATTGATGTGTCTGAGGACAGCGCCATGAACCAGCCCCCCGAGAAGAAAGTTGACGTGACCAACCAGCACCAGGGCCAGCCCCATCTTCATCAAGGCTTTGTTGTCTTTGAGGTTAGCACAGCAAATCCCTGAAAAAGAAAAGCCACATCGACTTGTTTTCACTCCGTTAAAGTAGCAAATGAGCTTTATGGGCTTCTCGAGCATGTGAACTACATTCAAACAATGAGCAAGCTTGAAAAACTGACTCATATGTGAGCTATGAAAAAAAATGTTTGATGTGTGGAAATGGAGACATAACACAAAGAACTGTGTTCATACTTTCCAACATTAACAAAAAGAAAAGACAGCTTAAAATTGTTTGTTTTGTTTTTTTTACATCTGCCATTTTAAAGAGTTTTGTTCACTTTTCGACTCAGAAACGTCTACGGCTCCAGTGGATAAGGGCCCACATTTTTAGGCTGCTTCAGTCAACAATCCTGATGCAGACAAAGCTTTGTGATGGACAAACATCTGCATGTCCTAAAACGGTTATTAGAGCCTGCTCTCACTTTCACAATGGCAGAAAATGCAGTTTTTGGTTTCATATGTCTCATTAAAAGTTGTCATTATCTGCATGAGTAAAGGTGGTTTGATATTCTGTTTTGTTTGTTCAACCTTTCCCTCTTTTTTAATTCTCTTTTTTAAAGTGTAACAATGTCGCTACAGTTAAAGTTCCAGTTTTTAGTTGAAGGAGAAAACAGATCCGAGCAAGGCTTATTCGTTAACATTAAATGGTTTGAATATTAAAATTATTATTATTATTATGATGATTTTGATCCATAATCCTTCCTGGACTGCCGTTTTAATCGCAAACCACGCCCAAAAAAGGAAAGTGTCCCAAAATGCATCTAATATTCGACCTACCTGTGCTCGACATGTCTGTAAATGTTCTTATTCCTCCTTAGGTTACAGATAAAGCCCCCAAAGCGGGATGGAAATCATTGTTTTGAGGTTTTTTCCACTCTCCCCTCCGTCGGTCGACGACTTCCTTGATTGAAATTCACCTGGAAGGCTCAACACCAAAGCCAACCTATGTGACACAGACCTGTGTGGAGGCCACGCCCACAAAGCGAGGAGTGAACCCTGCTGCTGGCGCGAAAACAAAACCAAGAAAAGCAATAATGAGAGAAAAAAATGAGAGAATACTGACCATGTCTTTATTTATCTGTAAAACTGAAGTCAATGTTTTGTTTTTTTAAATACTTTTTTGGCGGTTCATTTATTGATGATTTAGACTTGAACTTTTGGCAAATTTGTTGTTAAAGTAAACAGTAAATAATAGAAAAAAAATGTTGTTTCATGTATAAGTTCTGTAAATAATGTTATACAGTAAATAAAGCAGCAAGTGAATTATTTCTGTTATTCTGTTCCTTATAAAGATTCAAATAGATTACCCTCAAGCTTTTTTTAAAAAAAAAAGAAACTTTATGAAGAAAATAGTTTAAAATATTTTTTTTACAAATTATAAATAAACATTTGAATTAAAAAAATCCTAAATAAAAATTTTAAATAAATAAATACTTGTGTATTTTTTTTAAATCAATTTTTAACATATATATATTATTTTTTAAATTAAACATAAAAACTCAAAGGAATAACTTTGGTGTTACATGCAATTTAATAAAAATATTCACAACAAAATATTTTAAAACAAGTAGCTTGTGGTAACAAAACAAAGAAGAAGAAAAAAAAAAGATCCCCATTGACTTGCTACAATCATGTGGCCTCATTTGTTTGATTCCCTGCACCTGTAACTCCTGCTGCTGCACCTGAATAAAGACAGTGGTGTCAGGAGTAGTGTTGGAGTTGTTTGTGTTGAGCCTCACAATGGGGACACTGCACTTATTTCTTAGCATAGGCTTCTGTTATATCATTTCCTCTGAGTCTCTCTTGAGCTATGATGACGATTCCATGGTTTTCCGGGACTTTGGTGGGCCATTGGAAAATGAGTTGTTTCCCTTTGACAGGGACTTTGAACTTCTGCCGTTTGATGACATCCTTGGCTCCTGGAGAAGCTGGTCGCCTGCCTTTCACATGGATCCTGGATTCCCTCCTTTCATGACTGCTCCTAGGGTTCAGGTGTCATGTGATGAGCGTAAATTAACTGTTATCGTGGACAAAAAAACCATTGGCCTTGTGCTAACTGCTGAAGATGTGCAGTTGGGTGACCACTGTCACAGCAATATGGAGCTTCCTGAGCAGTTAGTTTTTTCCTACCAATTAGATGAATGTGGAACTAAATCTGTGGTGAGTATCAATGGATGTCTTATTTTCCTTTTGACAATCGTGCGACTGTTGTATCACAGTTGCAGAATGGTGTAAAGGGCTTTACCAACTATGTAAACCTGAGTCCCAAGAAGATGCTCTCCCCCTGGTGGCAAACTCCACTCACAGTCCATGTTTCCTGCTTCCCCAGAAGGTCGTCCACCTACTTCTTAAAACATCTTTTGTGTGACTGATTCTGTAAGGTCACTTGCTGTGTGGTTTCATTTTAGGATTATTAGTGAACCAACTGGTACTCTAGCACCACCTGTTCTTATGAAGAACTTTTACATTCAAGCCATGGATTGTAAGTAAACTTGCACATTTGTTTGTGGGTTAATCAGGTCAATACTTGACTGGTCACTTGCTTTTCATGCAGCATCCTGGATCAAACCAGCTGAGTCAAACACTTACAAAAGAGGCCAGGTTATGAACCTCCAAGTATCTGCAGAAACGAGGCCCAATCAACAACTCTTCATCCATTCCTGCTTCACTTCTACGTCCCCTGAGCCCCAGACAAAACCCAGACATGCTGTCATATTGAACAAAGGGTAGGAAACTGGCTGCTCATTGGAAACTGTCCAATTAAATATTCTAATTTGCTTCCCTTGGACAGGTGCTCATCCTCGTTGGGTTCTCCACACCCTGTTACGTGGTTTACAGGTTCCAATGCAGCAAATGTGGTCAACTTTGCACTCAATACATCTCATCTAACTTCAGAGGTGGGTTTGGTTTCTTGTTGTGGCCCAACCTTGGTCCATGAGACCTAAACTCGTGTGACTGTTATGGGACTGTATTAGTTTGGTGAAACCTAAAACTTTCTTTTGGCAGGAAGTTTAGTATAAATTGGGGTGGAAGACAAGCTGCTCTAACCAAACCCTTTATCCTCTCTAGCTGTACATCCATTGCAGTGTCATCATCTCAGACCAGGGTGTCACTTCTACTTCTAAATCCTGCTACTACAATGCAACTCAGTCCAAGTAAATCCCTACACAAGTTTGGTTTCCACATCCTTTTAAATGTCTAATGTGCGCCCTGCCTCTTTAGATGGGTGGAGCTGAATGGAGATGTGGATGTCTGTGCCTGCTGTAGCTCAAAGTGTAAAAGTACTTCAGTCAAAAGCCACTCTGGCAGTAAGTGCCCTGGTTTGTCAAGAGTTGAAAATATGTATTTGTGGTTAACTGGGTGTCTTTGCAGATAAGGTAATTGTCAGCACTGGTCTGTTTCTTGTGGATGAAGATTCATATACACATATGGGCTCTGAACCTCAAGCTTCCAGCACACCTCTTGCTGAGCCAAACTCTCCTGTTGATGCTGATGGCACAGTGTCTGGTTCTCTCTTTCTGCAAAGGGAGCTCCCATCATCCCAACAAGGGGTTGTTGTGGTGAGTCAAGATCCAACTTCCAGACTAACACTATGGCTGCCTGGACAGGCAGATGCCGAATATGGCAAAGATATGACTAGTTGGTCTGAAGATGGGGTTTCAGTTCAGTTGTCACCAAATGGAAACTACCTAGATATGAAGCAACCAACTGCTGGTCCAATACTGCCATCTGAAACTGAAGATGCTGATCCCACACTGAGGGGGTCACGAGGTGGAAAATCATGGGATATAAACTTGCATACAATGGATGTCTGGCCAAATGCGCCACAAACTGAAAGTACTGGAGGCTTCCAAAAGCAAATTGGGTTTGGAAGATCTACAAGCTCCAAAGAAGCAAAAGCTGACTTGCCAAATGAGATAAGTATCAATCTCCTGTTGCTTGAGCACCCCAAACCAGGCCTGAAAAACCAGGTGGATGTTGCAGAGGAGCCCCTGACAAAGCGGCTGCCAGATAAAACTGGGGGAAATGACTTTAACAAGAGTGACCTCTCCTCTGAGGAAGAGGAACCGTCTGGGGTAAACGTTGATGAAATGGTGACTGAAGAGGTTCAGCCAATAATTCGCTCTAAGTTGGAATTCTCTAAAGGGGCAGATGGTTCACAGAAACTGAGTTATGAGGAAGAGTTGAACCAAACTGAGGGTAAACTGGTGCAGAGAAGAGCTGCTGGGGAGGAGAGAACAAGAAAAGCTCCCAGGCTGAAGGGACTGCGTTCAACTTTCATGTACTTGATGAGGTAAGTGAATAAGCAGATTCACTTTCATTTATGAAAGTACAATTTGAATTTCTTCTCTTAACCTGTAATTCATCTCTTTCAGGAAGATTAATGAAGCAAATTGACTGCACCTTCAAGAAAAGTTAAAATAAACTTGCTGCAACAAAAGTTTTAAAGATCTAAACCTGAATCCTCTTATGTATTGTCCTGGCATAATCCAGAATGTTGAACCAAAACAGTATCATTTATTGTAGGAGAGGAATAACTTTAGGTCCAGTCGACAATCATCTGAACACTCTAATTGAGGCTGCAATCCCTAATTAAGTGTCTTAAAAAAATGCTTCCAGTTAATTACAAATTTAGGCTCAACCCCCTGCCTTTGCGGGTTTTATTAATGGTAAATAAGACAAAGATCAAAATGAGTTCAGCTGGCAACCTCTCCAGTGTGTAGCCTTGTCCAACAGTAACTGGGATAGGCTCTAGCAACCCCTCAACCACAATGGATTTGGCTGGTTCAAAGGATGAATGGAATTTTTATTTTAGGCTTTGTTGTTAAATGCATTTTCCCCTTCAATCTTTCAATAATCCAGAACCATGTCACGGTGGCATAACTAATTTTCAAACGGTTGGGACTACCATGATTTTAATAGGGACGTCATGCATGTGTCGCTACCAAATTCCAGTCTCTGGTCAAAGTTTGAGTAAGTTTAATTTTCAGTGTTCATACACTTTGTATGTAGAGCTCAAACAGTCTTAAAAATGTACATATTTATGCATGAATCCAAGAGTCTTTAACACAGATGCCCAAAACGCACATACACATGCACGTATGCAGACCTTTCTTTGGAAGAGGTCACTTGAAAATGTGTTGCAGAGGACGGTGTAAAAATAGCATTAGCGAGCACCCAACCACCCTATGGAGGAAGCTCATTTTATCCGCCTGTTTTCAGGGTCTCGTTCTTTTGGCCATGACCAATGACTATAGAAGAGAACTAAATTGAGCGATCCCTCTCCCTTTGGGTTCAAAATAGGAAGGACTCACTGGCTCCAAGAAGCCAACATCCCATAGATTTCTATTTTGAAATGAACATATTACTGTCACTTTATTTGTCAGAATACCCATTCTTGCTCTGATACCTTTTTTAAATATGTTCTTGCTATTCCTATTATAAGAAAACCAATCGGATGCCTCAGTAAAAGCATATAGTGCCCGCTGGCCCCCACCTAGAATGTTTGACAGATTATCCCAAGCCCACTTTCACTGGTAGGGATGTGGATTTCAAACAAACTTATTGGCAACAGTGGTTTGCTATAGAAATGTTCACTCAGGCTGACTCACTCCAATCACTGTTCTTTGGCGACATCTGCATTGTGGAAAAATGGAGACTAACTTAGCTTGATTTGGCTGGAGCCAGAAGTAAGGCACTTTCTATTGATGTCACACATGCTTTGTCCAGTTCTCTTATACAGTCAATGCTCATGACCATATAGAGGAGTATTGGAACAAAGATCGATCAAACGCAGTTGGACCATAACTTGTATGGTTGCACATCCTTTCTTGATTCTCTTTGGTTTAAAATCACAGAGCTTATTTATCAAATATAGTTATGTATTTACTGCCGTTCCCTTTTTCTCTACATTTTTCCCAAGACAAAAACATTCTAGACTTCTATTTTTGTGTCATTGATTCTTGGACAGTGATTTTTCTCTTTGGAGCTGTGTTGAACCCTTCAGTTGCCATGCAGGTGTCGCTGTGGGGAGGCCAGCTCTGTGGTTGGGGCAGGACAGTGTGCGCTCTCTCTTTTACACGCCGCATGGTCATCCCCCTCCCTACGCCTCCCATTCTAAATTTGACCCTGGTCACTCTTTCTACTCTCTATAAAGTGCCCACGCTTCCCCAACACACTCTCTTTCCCCGGCCACAAATCAACCGTGAGTGTTCAACTCACTGTTATCGGGAAAAAAAAAAAAACTTAAAATAAAAACAATAAAAGATACAAAACATTATAAAAACGAGTACAATAATATTGAAATTCAAACTTAAAAAATAGCAAAATATTGATTAAAAAATATAAACAGGAGGCCTCGGGGTTTAACCGAAGGAGCAGGATTTTTTTTTATTATTTTATTCTTTCAGGGTTTCTCAGAGATTGATCTGTCCACATCGAGCCCGTCTTGACCCGCATTCAACCCGGATTGAAGTCTTTTTATTCGTTGAAAGGCTCTGGTCAGATTTTTTTCATTAATTTTTGGAAGTTTGGGAAATGAACACTGCGACCGGGAGTTATCCGATGGCTTCTCTCTACGTTGGCGACCTGCACCCTGACATCACGGAGGCTATGCTGTATGAGAAGTTCAGCCCCGCCGGACCGGTGCTCTCTATTCGGGTGTGCAGAGACATGATCACCCGGCGGTCTCTCGGATACGCGTATGTCAACTTCTCCCAGCCCGCGGACGGTAAGGCAGCACGCGGGGTAATGAGCACACTCACGCGGGATCACGACTAATGGACGTACAAAGCATTGTCCTTACAGTGAATGCTTTCTCCTTTTTATTTAAAACAGTCATTTGACCTGTATACTGACTTCCCAGTTCTTACACACGCTACCAATAGCGATGTACGTCTCTGCAGTTCAGTTATATGTGTTATTACCATTATAAAGGATTACAAACCCTTGTGTACTCCACAATATATATGTTTGGTGGTTTGTAATCCTTTTTGATCAGGTGTATGGCAAGCCATCGCACGTGTAATTCATTGTTGATATCTAGCTGTTTTTTTTTTATTTTAATCTGTTAGTGATCCCAAAATACCAAGTGGTTTATTTATGTTTTATATATATGAACTAAATGCATCAATTTGGGGATTAAAAGTTAACTAGTGACACACAAAGGTTACTACTAGGCTACTGCAGTTGACAACTAGAACAAATAAAATGACTACTAGTTCTGTAGTATTAAAGAACAAGCTGTTGACGGTTATGTTTTACGCATTGGCTAGTTTATAATTTAAGTTTTACTACTTGACGTGTAAGGTACTTAATACTGTTTGTTGTTCTCTTTTTACCCAATTAGTTTTGTGTACTGCTAGATGACTTGTTAGTCCAAAACTACTAGTTCACAAATGTAATTTTTAACAACTTTTTTCAGTTGTACATTCTTTTGTCTTTCAGTTTGTAAGTAGTTTGGCAACATCCATTGCTAGTGATGCTAAATCTGATCAAAAATCAAGAATACCTATGTAGATTTGTCTGATTTGTTTTTATATTGCTTTGTACTCCATTTTAAAGCTAGTCTAACAACACTGTGACCTTGCAGGTTGAAAGGTGACTTACAAATGAAATGTATTTATATAATTATTAATACCTAAATAGTTTTAAAATATACAACAGTTGGTGCAGAGAAAATAGCATTTGTTTTTGTCTCATTTGGAGTTAATAGGGGCGCTCTAAGCAGTGGGAGCATGCGTTATGTTGGCCTTTTTAAGAGCCTGGTTAAACTGTCTACACACTGTGAATGTTTCTCCTGTTTTATCAACAAAAACACCTGTGAGAGCAGCTGTCTCTGAAGGCGGTTAAATAAATATCAAGTAATGGATTGCAACACCAAAACTGACAGGTGTTTAACGCCCCACTGTTTTGCTGTTGATGTGGACATGAAAGAAGGGTCTAAATGAACGATAGTGAAATCCTGTAGGGGAGAGTTGAAAATGTGGAGAAGGAATTCCCCAAGCTTTTTCAGTAGTTTGTTGAAATATTATGTTTTTATCCTCTTGTTCGAAATGTCTCTTCCCCATCAATAGCAAAGAATGGTGGACCCACACTCCAGCACATACCTCTCAGGACCCGTCTCTAAATATAGAACCTCACTCTGAGCTGGCCAAAACATGCCTGCTCTGTTGTATTACAAACACAAATGACAACAATATCCAGTAATTCAACACCATTAACATATTCACCCTTGAATATTTCTGAATGTAGACAGAGATTTTTTTTTTTTTTCAAAAAGCAAGATTCTCATTTTGAACCTTTCAGAGGTTAATCTGTAAAACAGCAATTACACAAATTTTCTGAGCACACGGCTGGTGAAGTACAACTGCAAGCCAAACTGCTGATGCCAGCAGACGCAAGGGAGCTCCGTTTTGTTTACCAGACACTTTTAGCTGGAAGCCTAGCCTGTGAGTGTGTGTGGCTCACTGTGGAGTGACTGAACAAAGGATGTTTGGCACGTGTACCCAAAATAACATGGGTGTTGAGCAGTGAAACAAAGGTATATATTAAATTTGTATGTGACTAAACAGTGCAGAAAAAAATATCAAAAACTGTAAAATTATCAACAAATCTAAAATATATACTTTAGCAAAACCTGATGAAATGAATGTTTTCCTGTGGCATTGGTACTGCAGGGGGCACAGCAGCATGTGGTCTGTCATAGACATGTGCTGTGATCTCTGCAGCTGCCCCTGACTCGTCCCAGTTGCTGGCAGACAGCTCAGCAGCCACATGGTCTTCTGCAGCGTCTTAACCCTGTTTCCTGTCTGCTTTTGCATTTATCTCTACAAACTGTTTTGAGACACTCACACCTTTATAATCATCCTCTAACTACTCAAATAACATTGGTGCCAGTGCATTTTTGCTCTTTGTATACATGAAAACCTGTCCTCTTTCTTTTTTTCCTGTGTTCTGCCTACAGCTGAGAGAGCCTTGGACACCATGAACTTCGACGTGGTGAAAGGAAAACCCATCAGAATTATGTGGTCTCAAAGAGACCCCTCCCTCAGGAAGTCTGGTGTGGGCAATGTTTTTATTAAGAACCTTGATAAGTCCATCGACAACAAAGCCCTGTATGACACCTTCTCTGCTTTTGGCAATATTCTATCCTGTAAGGTACAAAATACTTTTTTTTTCTTAATACTTCATTGTTTAAAAAATGTGGTTATAATTTATATGACCTGTAACCCATAAAGAGCCTAAGAAACATAAATGGCACCTCATGTTGATCACTCAACACTTTTACTCAAAAAAAATCTAAAAACTTGAGGTTTGTAATTTAAAATGTCCTCTTATGATATATTAATATTGTCTTAAAAATACTTATTTCACAACAGCAATTTCAAAATATCAATTCATTGGTTCACAAATGAAAAATTAATCCTTTTGGCTCCTTTCCAGCCAACAGAAGTGTTTGGATTAAACCCTTTCAGTATTTCAGCCAAGGCTTTTCTAGTTGCTAATACAGCTCTGAAGTTCACTTTGAGCTGAAAATCTGTGATTAGCAATCTGTTTCATAAAATAATTGGAGGTGGGGGAATTTGTTATTAGTACCAAAGACTACTTCCACCCCTTTTTACCAAACAACTATAATGTTACTTGTGTTAACTTCTGGAATAAAGTAAAAGTTGGATAAGAGTAGCACTCATATCCATAGAACAGTAACTTCAGTACTCATGGATGTATGCTTCAATTGTTTGCTACCAACTTTAGCTAGTTTTTCATCAAACAGCACTTCCTGATTGAAGAAACAGATTTGTTGTTTATCCAGTGGTTTACTCAACTGAGTTTACAAAACCTCCCTATAAATGTTTTTGCTAAAACTGGTAAAGATGATGTCTATGGACCAAAAAACAAACCTACTGCCCTTTACAACCAGAAACATGTGTATTGAGCATCCTAAAATAATTCAAGAAGTCAAAGTGGTACACTTTCCAGGCCACACAGCGGAAATTCCTACACATTTGACTGGGTGATTTATAAAGTTGTTTTTTTTTTTACTTTTTTGTTTGTTTGTTTTGTTTAGTCTTGTTTATCACAGAAAAATAAGGCCAGTATTATATAATGACAACAAAGATCTGTAAACTAAATAAATGCATTCTGTAAAGGAGACACAGCATATAGGAGATTGATTTACAAGGTCAACAGGTCAAAAAGAAAAAACCCTCTCAACCCTCTCCTCTCCAGGTGGTGTGCGATGAAAATGGCTCCAAAGGCTACGCCTTTGTTCATTTCGAGACCCAAGATGCAGCTGATCGCGCCATCGAGAAAATGAACGGCATGCTTCTAAATGACCGCAAGGTGTGAGTGTCTGATTGTCTTGCTTTAGTGTTTTTTTTTCTGTCTGTAAAAAAAATGTATCGGATTTATCCTAAATGTCCGCTGTTGCGTGTTGTTTACATCGTACACTGTATTTTGTTGATTGAACTGATGTCTCATGTTTTCTCCAGTTACAAAGCTTGTGTGTGAATAAAATGACTAACCCACTCATTTCTCACTTCTATTAGTTCAAAGATAACCTGCACGCTCCAAGATAACCCATTAAAAAATCTGCATTTGTTTTCTCACCAGATGCATTTTTTGCTGCTGTATTTGACTCTTTGTTGGTTTGCCATTGCGGTGTTTGAAGCTGTATGTGTGCGTGTGTTACCACGTTTGTTTGTTTTAGTGATGGATCGAATGCAGGAATGCTATACTGGATGGCGGAAAGGGGGAGGTCTTCATAGTAAGGTATATAAGATCATTTGCCTCTCCTTAGCTTTCCTTTTTACTATGAGACTGTGTTCCTCCATCCCTCTCCATCCAGCGGAACAGGAGATAACCCGGTTGTCATACCGACGACTAGCATACCTAAACATCTTCTTGGTCCTGGTAATTTTATCTAAAGTTGCATGTTTTGTTTCTCACTTTTGACCCCAGGGATGATGAGTCACACGATGCACTGTGTCTGGAACTGTCTAGTGGATGTCGTCCTTGTTTTGTGCTTGCTGAGTCTTATAATGACCAAACCTTGGCCACCTGGAAGGCTATGATATTAGATGGAGCCAAAGAGGTGGAGCTTGATTTGGTTTTTCACCATTGTTGAGGGCCAATTCACAAGAGTACATTTGTCTTCGTCAACGCTCAGGTTTGTGGGTCGTTTCAAATCTCGGAAAGAACGGGAAGCTGAGCTCGGTGCCAAAGCCAAGGAGTTTACTAATGTCTACATCAAGAACTTTGGAGATGATATGGAAGACGAACGGCTGAAGGAGATGTTTGAAAAATATGGTAAGTCACAATTGGGTTTTAGTCTACTTTTCTTGGACGTAAATACGTTCATTTCTAGTTTAAATGGTGAATGGTGTATACTTTTATAGTGCTTTACCACTTTCCCTGAAGACCCAAAGTGCTTTACAGTCACACACTGATGGCGGCTCCACTGCCAAACCCAAACCATGACCACTAGGAGTTCAGTGTCCTGTTAAAGGACACTTTGACACATGGGTGGGCAAAGCAGGAATCAAACCTGTGATCTTTCAACCCCTCTACCACTGTTCCACAGCTGCCCCTAAATAAATAAGTAGAATTCCTTATTGCTTTTGGTGTTTTTAGGTAAAACTCTCAGCGTGAAGGTGATGACAGACTCCAGTGGCAAATCCAGAGGGTTTGGATTTGTCAGCTTTGAGAAACATGAGGATGCTAACAAGGTACTTAAGAACAAAAGACAGATGATTGGTTCATCTACAAGTTGGGAAGTTTCTCAGAAAAATTTGACTTGATCCAAAGGCTGTAGAAGAAATGAACGGCACCGAGCTCAACGGCAAGACCGTGTTTGTGGGCAGAGCTCAGAAGAAAATGGAACGGCAGGCGGAGCTGAAAAGGAAATTTGAGCTGTTGAAACAAGAAAGAATCAGTCGTTATCAGGTCTGGACGATATCTGGAATCATGTGATTTCACTTATAGGAAGGGGGAAAAAAGCCTTACGTTATTAAAGTTTCCTTCTCTTGTCAGGGAGTTAATCTTTACATAAAAAATCTTGATGACACCATTGATGACGAGAAACTGCGTAAGGAATTCTCTCCATTTGGGTCCATTACAAGCGCTAAGGTGAGACAATTGGTTAGAAATTCTCAATAATTGGGTAAAACATTTTTGAGTTATGCACCTGCCATCTTCCTGTGTTTTAGGTGATGCTAGAAGACGGTCGTTCGAAGGGTTTCGGTTTTGTCTGCTTCTCCTCCCCTGAAGAAGCCACCAAAGCCGTAACAGAGATGAACGGACGGATTGTTGGCTCCAAACCGCTCTACGTGGCTCTGGCTCAGCGCAAAGAGGAGCGCAAGGCCCATCTTACGAACCAGTACATGCAGCGCATAGCTGGCATGAGGGCCATGCCTGCGAATGCCATCATTAATCAGTTCCAGCCAACAAGCGGCTACTTCATGCCAGCTGTGCCACAGGTGTGAGAACAGAAGTGGGGTATGAGCAGACCACCACTGAGAAAAACAAGCTGATAAAACAACTGTTAAATATTGTTGTAAAAATAATTTCACAGTAGTAGACTAGTGCTTTAGCTCAAACTTAGTGTGACAGACATTCCTAGAAACCCACTTACTGTGTTTTTTTAAACATTACTTTAAAAAGTTGGAAATGAGGCATGCATACTGTACTGAAAAGATAACCATAAAAAACAGTCCATTTGGATCTTCTATTGTATTTTGCGCGTTTAGGTTTGGATAACACATCATCACAGTGGCTCAGCAAACTTGGGATAAAATGAAAATGCTCATGAGTAGGTGCTGAAAATGGAGTAAAATACAGATTAAAAAGTAGTCGAGTGCAAACATTTTCCTAGAGATTTTTAAAACATAAAGACTGTCTGTTATCTGGGGAGAAACTGGACTGTAAATGTTGCTTTGTTAGGGATGACTGAGGACTTGTAATGTCTGAAATCAGTGAGACCAATCCGTTGCCTTGACTGCTTCTTTGCGCTCACAGCATGTTGTGTACAGGATAGTTACTCTGATCCACCATGTCATTGTGTTTATTGCTGCTCCTTATTGTACTTTCTTTCCCATTAGGCCCAGAACAGAACGACATACTATGCATCCAATCAGCTGGCCCAGATGCGACCCAACCCTCGATGGCAGCAACAAGGTGGAAGAGGTCAAGGTGAGGAAAAGCACATGATCATGCATCTTTCTGTAACAGAATAAAGATAAATATTGGTATGATGAAATCTGCTTTCATTCTATGCTTTCATCACTCTCAGGGGGTTTCCAGGGAATGCCCAGCTCACTCCGTCAGCCAGGACCTCGCGCCAACATGAGACACATGTCACCCAGCAGTGGCTCACAGGGCCCAAGAGGTGTGTTTGTATAGCTTCTATATATTTATTTTTTAAATGACTCACTTCTATGCCTGGTAGCATAATTTTTCCGGTTTGCTGCTAGCTGCTGGGCAGGCCATGGCCCCTCGTCCAACAATGGGAGTACCCGGTCCTAGAACCATGGCTCCCTACAAATATGCCACCAGTATCCGCAACCCAAACCCCCAGGTGGTGCAACCTATTGCCCTACAGCAGGTATTCATAACATTGTCCTAAAATATTTCATATTAATTAAAGTTATTCTCTACAAACCTTTTTTTTTTGGTTTGTTTCTTCAAGGTTCAGCCTGCTGTCCACATTCAGGGCCAGGAGCCCCTAACAGCCTCTATGCTTGCTGCTGCACCCCCTCAAGAGCAGAAGCAGATGCTAGGTAAGACTTATGCTGCGTGCACCCCAGGCACTTGACACACGCTCAAGAAGCTGCGTTCGGCGCGTTATGGAACGTTATGAAATGGCTCTTGAACGTGCTTTTAGCACACAGCGTTCACACTAGATGAGACTGTCACTACTCGATACTAGCGCATGTGCCTACAGTTGGAAGAGGCTACGTGTGAAATGTTGAAGTGGTGCAACTCTAGCAAATCTTGCTCAAGCCTTTTTCTTTCACAGCTCTGTTCCGGTATATATGTCATATCATTCCAGCCGGGAACAAATCGCAATTGTAATTTTCTCCTCCATGATCAATTTTTAATCGTTTGGAACTTCTGTGACTTAAAAAAGAACAACATACTAACGTCACTACCAAGTCAAAGTTCCACTAGTTTAACTTTTAAAATACATTAAACAGTCGCACGTTTTGTACGTAGAGCCGGAAAATGGACTTAAAAACTTGCGTAGCGACGTGTAAGAGTGAGAGTTTTGAACACGGAAGCCCGAAATAC
Organism: Oryzias celebensis; assembly: GCA_014656515.1. Classification (NCBI taxonomy): domain Eukaryota; kingdom Metazoa; phylum Chordata; class Actinopteri; order Beloniformes; family Adrianichthyidae; genus Oryzias; species Oryzias celebensis. The sequence continues at coordinate 36,707,526 of BNCR01000005.1, forward strand.
ACATTTACACGAGTTTCCATGGATTTTTAAAATTGAATGTGGTTGCTTAAACGCATGTTGCCGAGGACGGCGTGAATGTCGCTTTACCATCCCAGTATATAAGCTCTGTTAGCATTTTCCCTTTCATTGAGTTCTCACCCATTCACTGAACAGGGGAGCGCCTGTTCCCATTGATCCAGGCGATGCACGCCAACCTGGCAGGAAAGATTACCGGCATGCTGCTGGAGATCGACAACTCTGAGCTGCTGCACATGCTGGAGTCCCACGAATCCCTACGATCAAAGGTGCTTTCTTCACACGCTGACACATCAAAATGCACACTCGCGCTAAAACAGTGTTTGATCAGGTGGAGGAAGCGGTTGCTGTGCTGCAAGCTCACCAAGCCAAAAAAGATGCAACCCAGAAAGTGGCAGGCATGGCTCCTGCCACTACTGCTGCTGCTACTTCCTGAAGACTGGATGCTGTAAACGCCTGGTAAACAAATATATAAATAACAGGAAAACTTGCTCATTCAAACATTTGTGATTTTGTGGTAGCAATAATGAATCATTGTGTTGTTTCAGAGGTAAATGAGCTGAGATGAACAAGAACACACTACAGTCCTTCAAACATGATGAAAGCCAAGAAAAATACTCTCAATTTTACTTGAATATTTTGAAACTCCTTAAAGTGGATAATTTTCTTGCTCAATGATCATTTTTAACTGAGTATCAAGATCAGAATTCAAATTTATCTTGAACACATACTCTCTTTTTGTGGCAAAAGAGGGAAGTAATTTTCTTTAAAAAAAAAAAAAGAAAAAAAGAAAAAACCGAAAGGAAAGCCTTGAAGTTTGCCTTTGCTTGAAAGCTTCACATTTGATTGAAATGATAGGACTCAGTCCTATTATGTTAATGAGTGTGTGGTATTCTCAATAAAAACATGATATATTTGCTTTAGTTGCCTTTTCTTTTGTTTTCTAATGTATGTTATTCTTAGTTAGGTCAAACCATTTTTCTAGAAGTTTTAAACAATAAAAGTAATCATTCTTGTTTGATGATTGTTCACATTTTTTTCTTGACTGCATCTGTTGCTTATTTTAAAAAATATTTGGCTTTTATTTTTACTTACTTTCTTTCCTGTTGTTGACCAGATTGGACTGACTGATGGGTAAAGTCATGTATTTAACGGTCATTGAGATTTTGAAGGAATAATTGGGGGAAAAAATAAATATTTTCAAAATAAAAGTTTTCTAAAAGGTGTCTGAGTGACAGATTTAGATTCCAGGTAAGCCAGAGCAGTGGTACTTTATTATTATTGTTTTTTAGCATCTTGATAGTATTTTTAAAAAGGAATCCAAACACAAAAGCATCATAAAAGCTCTCTCTAGGAGCTAATTAAAGTAGTCTTCCTAACAAGCTGTTTTCCAGGTTTTTGAGTGCTTTTTTCTCATAAATGTCATTTAAATCAATGAACTTGACCTTTTTTAGAGGATTTTAAATCATGTTTTTCTTTAAACCACTTTGACAAAACACAAAAAAATGATTTAGAAGTAAAGTAAATTAAATCTGCCAAACTTTCCACCGTTTGGAGATGCAGGCTGCATGGGGTGTAGTGGTTAGCATCCTCATTTCTTCTTTCTTCTGACCGCTTCATTAAAACCAAATAAACACAAAGAGCAGCTGAGGTACATTTGAGGACAAGATTATTTTATTCTTGCAGTAATCTCTTCCATTCCACTTTGACCTTCATGGTCATTGCTCATCTTCACACTGAGTCAATACTTTGTGGAACCCCCTTTTGCTGCAGTTACAGCTGCAAGTCTTTTAGAATAGGTCTACTATCTTTGCACAACTAGAGACTGAAATCTTTGTCCATTCTTCCTTACAAAACAATTCAAGCTGAGTCAGATTAGATGGAGTGTTTGTGAACAGCAGTTTTCAGATTTTACCACAGATTCTGGATTGGATTTAGGTCTGGACTTGGACTGGGTCATTTCAACACATGAAAACGTTTCATTTAAAGTCATTCCATTGTAGCTTTGGCTTTATGTTTAGGGTGGTTGTCCTGTTAGAAGGTGAATCTCTGCGCCAGTCTCAAGTGTTGTACAAACTTCAACAGGTTTTCCTCCAGTATTGCTCTGTATTTCGCTCCATCCATCTTCCCATCAACTCTAACCGGATTCCCTGTTCCTGCTGAAGAGAAGCAACTCCAGAGCATGATGCTGCCACCACCATGTTTGACAGTGGGTATGATGAGTTCAGAGTGATGTGCAATGTTAGATTAACTCCTCACATAGTGCTTCACATTTTAGGCCAAAAAGTTCCATTTTGGTCTCATCTGACCAGAGCATCTTCTTCCACACATTTGATGGGTCACTCAGATGGCTTATGGCAAACTGCAAACGGGACTTCTTGTTGTTTTCGTTTAACAATGGATTTCGTTTTGCCACTCTTCCATAAAGTCCAGATTTATACAGTACACAACTGATCATTGTCCTATGGACAGATTCTCCCACCGGAGCTGTAGATCTCTGCAGTTCATAGTCACTATGGGCCTCCTGGCTGCATCTCTGATCAGTGCTCTCCTCGTTCGGCCTGTTAGTTTAGGTGGATGACCATGTCTAGGTAGGTTTGCAGTTGTGCCACCCTCTTTCCATTTGCAGATGATGGACTGAACAGTGGTCTGTAGGATGTCCAAAGCTTGATAAATCTTTTTCTAGCCTAACCCTGCTTTAAATTTCGGCACAACTTTCTCCCTGACCTGTCTGGTGTGTTCCTTACACATCATGATGCTGTTTTCTCCCTAATATTCTCTTGACAAACCACAGAAACTGTCACAAAACAGCTGGATTTGTATACTGAGATTAAATTACACACAGGTGGACTCTGTTAAGTCATAAAGGCAATATTTGATCAGTCACCAATCATCAAGCAACTTCTGAAGGCAAATGGATGCACATTTTTGCATACTGGACTTCTCAGCTTTTTATTTGTATATAAAAAAAAGAACTCTTGTATAATAAATGTGTTCCACTTTGTGTTGGTCTTTTACATAATAATAATAATAATAATAACATATTGTTTTTCATTCCAGATTACATGTTTTCATCCACATTTGATGCCATTTAACACTCAACTCATCTCTATCTGGCCTGGCTCAGAGATCGTAGCCCTTCTGTGAAATTTCAGAATCCTTTGTGGCCCAGACGTAAAAAAGTTTGCATATCCCTAATTTACCGATAGATGGCGCTGTAGTTAGCTGAAGAGGCGGGCTTCACTAATTCCACCAATCAGAAGCCGAGGTTATAGTTCAACACCAACAATCCAATATGGCGGCGAGCAAGAGGGTTCTGTATGTCGGTAAGTTATGATAACTTTTTAAAAGGAGTTTAAAAATCAGAGTTACACTCCACTCTGAAATAAAACAGCTATCGCATGATAAAACCTCCTAGAAAGATGTTTTTTTTCTTTTTTTTAACGTTTACACGGGGGAAAAAAAGCGAAACAAGAACGTTGAATGCTTGTATTAAAACCATGATGATGCTACACCAGCTCATGCAGAGTTGAATCTTTTTATTTTAAAGTACTTGTTATTGTAAGATATGATATGAAAAAAAACACAAAGGTGTAGTATTTTTGTGTTGAGTGTTTGCGCTGCTGCTTCTTTTAAGGTGGTTTGGCGGAGGAAGTGGATGAGAAGGTTTTACACGCAGCTTTCATCCCATTTGGAGACATCACAGACATCCAGATACCCCTGGACTATGAAACAGGTCAGATTAGATGGGTTATTTTCATAACTGTACCATACAACACAGACCAAATGTCTGATCATCAAATTATTTGTGTGTGTTAATTTTCAGAAAAGCACAGAGGCTTTGGTTTCATTGAGTTTGAGCTGGCAGAGGTTTGTGCTTTTAAAGTTTTCAAAATTTGAATTATTGATGGCACAAAGGATGGATTTGTAAAAATAATTTATTTGAAGATTCTTCACTTGAAAAACTTGATTGATTCATCAAACCAATGAAAACAGATTTTATTTGTTTTTGTTTCTTTTTTAGGCAAAGTATCGATCAAACTCATTGAATTGCCACACAGCGACTTCCAGCACCATTTTAAAAATAATTCTCAGTTGTTGCTTGTCTATCCTATTGACTGTATATAGAGAACTGATCCAAGCAAGTGTGAGTTTACCCATAGAAAATCTCGTACTCCAGTGAAATGAAGCCAATTCAGTTTGAGCCAAACAACAGTGATTGGTTTGAGTCAGTCTGCGTCAATGTTTCCATGGCACTTACTGTTGCCTATGAGGAGTAAGCTTGTTCAATGTCCACACCTCTTCCACTGAAGCTGCTTTGGAGTCCCTGTTAAATGTTTGATTTAGAGACCAGTGAGCACCACATGCTTCTACCAAGGCATCTTATTGCTCATAACTTGAATAACTTGCGATAGAGGTTTGATTAGCAAGAAGATGCTCAGTAAAAGTTATTAGAGCAAGAATGGTTATTCTGACAAATAGAATGTTTGAGTTATAGCTTTTTATTTTTCTAAAGAAGTTTATGGGATTTTGGATTCTTGGAGCCAGCAGATTCCTCCTCGGATCACTCCAAGGATCACTCCATCCAGTTCTCTTATACAGTCAATGTTCTAAAAACATAGACTAAGATTTTTCAGGCTAAAATGCTATATATTCTCTACACTAAAAGACATAGTCTGCTTTTAAACTAATTCCTTGGATGCACAGTGAAATGTAGATGGCAGTTGCATCGCTGAATCTTTTACAGAAGTCAACTTTTGTGTTTGTGAACGCATCCCTTTTCTCATAACTGTATCTCCCTTAGGATGCAGCAGCAGCTATTGATAACATGGTAAGTGACTAACAGTTTTGGTATCCAAAGGAAGCTTACTCTTTAAAAACAGAATCATTTTTTTTCTCTTATTCTGCCAGAATGAGTCAGAACTTTTTGGGCGGACTATCCGGGTCAACATCGCTAAGCCCATGAGAATCAAAGAAGGTTCTTCGCGACCAGGTGATCATAGAAGATTCTTAAAATCTGCTTTGCCTTATATTTTGTGGTTACGACTTTTAACTGTGTTTGTGGTCAGTGTGGTCGGATGACGATTGGCTGAAGAGGTTTTCGGGGAAAACCTTGGAGGAGGCTGAGGCAGAGGCAGCAGCAGCAGGAGAAGCAACCAGCAAAACTCAGGATGTGAGAACTTTTTGTTTTGCAGATTTGTTTTTACATATATTGAATCTTTAAGTCACTGTCAAAATGTAAAAAAAATCTTTCTTAAAATCTTATTTTTTAAGGAATCATATAATCAGTTTAAATGTACAGAAACTTCAGAGGATTTTTATTCTTTTATTTTAATTTTGTTACATTTGACTTGAAGATTAGACCCTGAGAAAAGCAGATTTTTTGTGAAATATTGTTGCTTCAAGTTAGACTAAAAATGAAGAGTGTAACGCACAATGAAGGTTGAAATTAGTCATGTCAGGAGTGAAAATCTGATTTATATGAAAACACATCTTAGGATGACTCGTCAAGACATGTTTCCAGATCTTTATTTAGGGTTTTATTTTCGTTGGACGTTGGGCAGCTTTATTGAAAAATAGGATACTCACCTCTAGTGCCCTGAAGGGGCTTCTGCACGTTTTCTTTCAAAATGATGACAGAAAAGAAGGTTTGTGTTTACAACCAGAAAATCTGCATTTTCTAAGTAATTCTCGTTTAGATTTGTTACATTTATTCATAATCCCAAACAGAGAAACCAGGTTCATCATTTGAATAGCAAGAATGAAATTTACTTCACTTGAAGAAGCAGGTTTGTTAAGTGCATGTAAATTTGAATGAGTAAATTGTCTGGTTGTGTTGGTACATTTTGATTGTTTTCTTGGTCTGACTCTACAACCATAGAAGCATCTTTGGGTTTGTTGAAGTTCTGCTGGTTTTGATGCGTTTGAACAAAAGAGGGAATCAGAAATCATTTGAAGCGTTTAAGCTGAAAGTAGTTAAAGGGCCTATGTTATGCTAAATCAACTTTATTGACGTTATAAGTGTATTTTAATCTTAATTCCTGTATTTTGATCAATTCCTTAATTTTGGAGTATTCCTTTAAGACCTTGAGCTCTGAGCATCAACCCCTCCCAATTCACGAAAGTGAGCGGGTCCTCACATTGACATGTATGAGCTTGAGAACAGCCTCTTCCAGGAAGAGTCTGCACTGCCAGCACTGCCCCCAGGCTAGCACACTCACAGTGCTCTGCAAAACGGTTTTATTTTATATGCAAATATGCACATCCATCTTTGCAAAAGGTGGGAAGTTGTTTGTTTTCGTGGGCAAAACGCAGACACGCTGCCGAGGCCACATAAGGCAGTGCCTCAGAGTTCAAGACGTCCTATTTCCAGTTAGGAGAAGAGCTCACAAAAATAAATTATATTTCCTAAAAAAATTGTTCTTTAGTGTCCCAAAGATAATATATGATCATATGTATGGATATAGATTACTCTGAAAGGCTTAAGAATAGCATGATATAGACCCTTTGAATTAAGGTTAACAGTTAAAGTAAATAAAATGCACTTGTATGTCTCTTTTTTTAATGTATTCGTTTTATGTGTTTATGTACTTTTTTCAGGGTTTTGTGTAGATAACAAAGACACAATAACTTCATTTTTCTGGTTGTGCAGGCGGAGCCACCAGCTAAAAAGAGCAGAGTTAATCCACAGGTCTACATGGACATCAAGATTGGGAACAAACCAGCAGGAAGACTGCGCTTCCTCCTGCGGGCGGACATCGTCCCGATGACTGCAGGTCTGCACACTCAACCAAACGATGAACCCAGTTTTGAAAATCCAGTGAAGAAAAAACAAAACCTCCATTCTTCAGTCATTTTTGAGGTTGTTGATGGATGCGCACAGTATTTACCCAAACTAAAGGATTTTTCTTAATTAATGGAGAAACTTGTTCATCTTTTTGCTGAATATTTTCTAGTTCAGTGTTGCACAAAGATTTGTTTTTTTATGCAATGAAAAGTAAATCTACTACAAACAGTTTGGATTTGAAACATATTGAGATTCAATATTTTTTTAGTCTGTGGCTGTGGGTTTACAATAAACAATACAAAAGAGACCCCTGTTGGAGAATAAGGGCAAAACCAAAGCTACATGTTCATGTAATATTTAAAGTTAATATTAGGGGTTTTATTTAGCCTCTGCGACACGGCAGTTCTACAATACAAAATAATCTGAATATCACTCCTGAGACATTACTGTAATTTCTATCATGCCTCACAAACTGACAAAAGTTGCAGCTTCTCAGCTTTCCGTCTGCAGCTTCTACTCAATAGAGATTTGTCACATGTTTGGTTCCAAATACATTTTTCTTTAGATTTTCACAGACTATGGCTGAGGTATAATGATTGTTTCAAAGAAGTACTACAGTTGCAGGTAAATGGTTAAAAGCTCAAGCAGGTTGAGTACTTAAACCTGTTAGTGTGCCTGCATGTTTGGTTTAAGTGAAAAGCTACAAATCCGGTTCAGAGAATCAACAGAGGGTGCAGCAAGAGAATAGAATCCTTATTCACAATAGTTTAAACCCAATTTCTAGAATGCTAAACACCAGTGAGCTGAGCAGCCATTGTTGCATTTCCTGCACCAAAAACTTGCTTTTTCTGTTGTCAGTAAATGTGTGGAATTAAAGTGAAATCACTCCTTCTAAAGTTAGAAAAATAAAACACTAGTTTCTTATATAATTATTCTTTTGAAAATATTTTTTTTCTCTATTTTTTTAAAGAGAATTTCCGTTGTTTGTGCACACATGAGAAGGGCTTCGGCTTTAAGGGAAGCAGCTTCCACCGCATTATACCTCAGTTCATGTGTCAAGGAGGCGACTTCACCAACCACAACGGCACCGGTGGCAAGTCCATCTACGGACGAAAGTTTGACGATGAAAACTTCGTTCTCAAACACACGGCTCCAGGTGAGCAGCCTCCTGGTTTGGGGACACCAGCAGGTCGTTTGGGCTTCCTGGGTTAAAGCTTGTTTCTGTGCACACAGGGCAGCTCTCCATGGCCAACTCTGGACCAAATACAAACGGATCTCAGTTTTTTATCACAACTGACAAAACCGACTGGCTGGATGGCAAACATGTGGTGTTTGGAGAACTGGTGGATGGGATGGATGTGGTCCGAGCAATGGAGGTACAGTATCAGACCGCAGCCTCATCCATGATACGCCATGAAAGCTCTGCCGTGGTTTATGCAAAGCTTCTCTGCAGGAGGACAGTTTGCATAAAAAATCACGTCTTTTTCTGCAAAACTTTATAGATTCCAACATTTGGATTCTATGTTTTATGTTTTTGTGCAACTTTTTTAGTGTTGAAGTTTCAGTAAAAAAAGTGTCTTGTTTTTCTTCCACTTCTATGCAAATCTGCCAATAAACATTGCGCTTTGAAACTGTTCCTTTTACAAAAAAGAAAATAAAGAATATGATTTACAAATGAGTAAAAATAAATGTAACATTTCTGAATTTACAAAGAACGCCACCATGGTTTAAAAAAGGATTTGGATTTAAGGATTTTTCAATAGGTCTAACCTGTCTAAACCTGTCATCTACTACTACATAAATCAAATACAGTTAAAAAAATGTGGATTCTTTTGCTTTTCCTGCAGGCTCAGGGAACAAAAGATGGCAAACCCAAGCAGAAAGTGATCATCTCAGACTGCGGTGAATACGTGTGAATGGAAAAAAAAAACAAACGATGGCTTTGGTGTGTTATGCAGGAACGGTCATTTGAGAGCAGCAGGGTGTTTCTGGTCTTTTGCATTTTTGTATTTGCATCTTCTGTAAATATTTCATTAAATACTTTTTATAAAGAAAAGAGAGATTGAAGTTCAGTTTTTTTGATCAGGTCTACAAACAAAAATGGTTGTTTCAAAAGTTAAAAAAAGAACGTTAAAGTTAACAATTATCTGAAATTAAAACATAAAGTTTCAAAGCAACAATGCATCATATATATCACAAAAGGTGAGGAAATTGGGAAATTATCTCTACTACAGAGGCAGGGACTTGGACTCATACCAATTAAAGTAAAACTCAAATTTGAATGAAGTTGCTAAAACTGAAACTTTAGCGTTAAACTCGTGAACAATGTTTTTCTTTTTCCTTTTTTTAGCTTGAGGACACTGCTCTCAGGTCAAAAAATTAATTCAGTCATAATGCTTTGTCACTGAGAATGCAGAAACAACTGTTATTGAGTCTCTAAACATTATTTATTAAATCATTTAAGCTTGACTTAGAATTACAGATACAGACTGTTCAGTTCATCCAGTCATTTCTTCTTTTTCTGTATTCATTCTTTTAAAGGAGCCACATTGAATATGTATTTATGTCATGATCAGCAGAGCCGAGGATGTTGGTTTAATTTGAAATAAGCCACACAGCTTAGATTGCTGTTGCTATTGAGCTTGTTTCTACCACCTATGGGTGCGAGCTGGGCTCCAGCTGATATGTTCTCTCAGGTTGGCTGCTCGTCACACAAATTTGTGTCCTAACCCAACAAGGAAATAAAATACCAGAGACACTATTTCCTTATCATAAACAGTGAGGAAAGAGTACAGATACATTGTCAAACGCTCAGTGACAAGTAATCGTACTCGAGTGAAAAGTACTCTAGAATAAATTAAATGTCTAAAAAACTATGCAAAGTACTCAGTAGCTATTAAAAAAAAAAAAGGTACGTTTTTTTTCCTTCCTGATCTTTGAATATTTAAAATACCTTTTTTCAGCATATATACTTTTAGTATAACTTTCCTACCTTGATCGAGGCTCAAATCACTTAGCAGTCATAGTTCAGTTAACAAAATGGCACATATTGATGGGGCAAATAACGAGCACTGTGGTTCAGTGTCAGTAAATAACATTTTTTATTAAAAAAACATACAAGTAGCCCAGTTTACAACATTTTTTTCTCTATTAAATGAATTAGCGATCACATTTGAGAGTTCTATTTGAAGGTTTTTAAGGATGGTAATGTTAAATTTTTTATATTATTTAGTTTTCACTCTTTGAACTGCATCTGAAGCTGATTATGTAAAAACATTTCCAATTTTTGTTTTATAGATTACACAATTTTCAGATTGGTCTGTAATTGTAGCCATTTTTGAGATGGTTAACTTTGAGCAGAGGGCACATGCTTGATTTCTAGGATCCAACAGTGTCAAAGACCCAAGTTTAAAACAGAAGTCAGAAATTAGTTATTCCCAGAAAATATATTTTTTTAATTCCTATTTTACATATAATAAATGTCACATAAAATCAATTTGGTTGAAATAAGTAACCAAATGTGAAAAACGGGATAAAAAGACTCTTTTTTTTATGTATCTTTTCATTCAGTAGGCTTACTTACATGATATATTATTCCAATTTGACACCTTATTAAGTACATGTTTCAGTTAAACCATTTAAGTCACATGGTTCATTCTCTGTTATCCGCATTACATAAAAATAAAAAGTATTATTTGTCAATAAACCACGTTTAACAATATTTCCCAATTTTTTTCATAAACCTGAGTTCTTTTTTAAATATTTATTTCTTACACAGCTTCTAAATTAGCAATTTAAACAAATGTTGAAAACTATGAAATAACTAGAAAAAATTCAAAAGAAAAGAAAGCAAGATTATGACAAACAGCAGCTAAAAAAGTATTAAACCAGATTCAAACTTTGGACACTAAGAAATCTAATTTGTGTGCACCAAATGATAACTATTTACTAATTTCTCTTAGTATATTGTCTATTGTGTGTGTATTGTTCACACAAATTCGTATTTTGTGTGCACAAATTTGACAATTGTGCACACTAAATGCTAACTTGTGAGTAAAACTGCTGACTTGTGTGCACTAAATGGTGATTTGTGTACCCAGAATGCCAACTTGTGCTTACAGAGTACTACTTTGTGTGCACAAAATGCGAATTTCTCTGCAGAAAACGCTACTTTGGGTCCACAAAATGCACAATGCCTACTCGTTATGTGCAAAAATGCTAACTTTTGCGAACAAAATGCCTACTCGTTATGTGCAAAAATGCTAACTTTTGCGCGAACGATGCTAATTTGCACCCCTAAAACGGTGAATTGTGACCACGAATTATAGATTTGAGGAGACTATTTTTTGAAGGTCATGTCCAGGATAATATATATTCGCCTCAACCGTTTTGAATACAGATGTTCTAATAAAACAAGAACATTCACCTCTCACGTATCACCGGTCACAACAGAGGGGAGCATCTTCACGAACACACAATCTTTGCGTCAGTTTTATGAACAGAATCCACTAGAGGGCGCTCTTGCACCCAGAGCTGCAGTTTCACGTCACAGACTGATGATCCCAACACTCCAACAACTCCACTCAGAGAGTGTGCACGACTACTGAGTGCAGGCGAACAAGTTTGAGGTGGAGTAGCGTCTGCCACACCTGAACAGGTCGCGTGTATTGGAGGTGCACGCGCTCCACCCCTCCGCTCCTGCCCGGTTGAACTCCTGCTCTCAGTCTCCAGTGGGTTTTCCAGCCAAAGATTGCTGCTCCGCTCCCGACCTAAACCGCCGCGCGCGGATCATCTGTGAGTATGGAAATGGATTTTCATACTGCTTCACGTGCTCGCTTTGTGAGACCCGAGAGTTGTCTATAGACGCGGGGATGTAAAGAGAGAAAAAGTGAATGTTTTGAGGGAGAGATGTGTTGTATCTGAGGGGAAAACTGACAAGTAAATACTTAGAGAGCAGAGATCTACATAGTAAACATCGAGAGAATGTCTTTTTAGGTAAGATTTTACCTGAAAGTTGCACAAAGTTTGTGGTTTAAACCTTAAAGACTGAAAAAACCCCAGTTTACTTTAACTTAGTATGTTATTTCATTCTTTGTAATAGTCGGGTGAATGGTTTTTTGTTTGTTTCAGGTGATTAGAAGTTTGTGACAAAGCGAGGAGAGCTTCTTCTGTCTTCCGTCAGCTGGAAGAGGCTGTGAACAAGCCTCGTCATGAACTGGGCATTCCTCCAGGGCCTCCTAAGCGGAGTGAACAACTACTCCACAGCTTTCGGCAGAGTCTGGCTCTCCATCGTCTTCCTCTTCAGAGTGCTGGTGTTTGTGGTGGCTGCAGAGAAGGTGTGGGGAGACGAACAGAAGGACTTCAAATGCAACACGGCCCAGCCGGGGTGCCACAACGTCTGCTACGACCACTTCTTCCCCGTCTCCCACATCCGGCTGTGGGCGCTGCAGCTCATCTTCGTCACGTGCCCCTCACTCCTGGTGGTGATGCATGTGGCCTACAGGGAGGAACGGGAAAAAAAGTATCGCCTCAAATGCGGCAACGATTCCGCTCGGCTTTACCAGAACACCGGGAAGAAGCGAGGAGGGCTGTGGTGGACCTACGTCCTCACGCTGTTCTTCAAAATCGGCGTGGACACCACCTTCGTTTACCTCCTCTACCACATCTACGAAGGCTACGACTTCCCCCGTCTCATCAAGTGTGAGGAGAGACCCTGTCCCAACAAAGTGGACTGCTTCATCGCTCGGCCCACCGAGAAGAGGATCTTCACCCTTTTCATGGTGGTCACCAGCCTGGCGTGCATCCTCCTGTCCTTTTTTGAAATCGTCTACTTGATTGGCAAACGCTGCCACGAGTGTTTGTCCTCCCAACATCCTTCTGACCAGGTGATGAGGCTGGAGGTGAAAACCACAGGCAAAAGCACTCCCGAAACGCCCGCACCGTCGTACAGTTTGGCCGTGTCCTGAGACCCCGGTGCCGCTTGATGAAAACTGTAAAGAATCCTAATCCTGCACACTTATTTCAGAGACTGAAATTAAATGGAGATTATTCCTTAATCCCAGATATGTGTCATTGATCTGGAATGTCTGCAGTGTTGTGGGCATTGCTCTTTTTTGTTTTTTGTTCAAAGTTCCACAAGGCCTTGAAAAGACTCAAATAAAAGCCTTGGAGCCTGTTCCAGCAAAAGCATGAGTCACTCCTCGGTTTCCTGAGCTGTGTGCTTTGGTGCCTCAGATTTTCCCTTTTCACATCGCCAAACCCTTATTCCAGCCTGGAAGTATTCCTCGCTTCACTCATGATGTTCATTTTGGAGTCTTGGTGAAAACCGATGTATTTATCCAAACGTTTCAACATTTTCTGTAAAAAAACAAAAAGAGTTAAAAAGCAGCTTGTAATGTTTCAGGATGTGCACCTTTTAGTGTTGATTTCTGCAAATGTGTGCGTTTTTTTTTTAATAAACACAAATATGCGTTTTGAAGAAGTGCTTTTCCTTCCCATTTACACAGTAGCCCACATATTAATGTCAGCATAAACATAAGTGTCTTAAACATGCTATAAACCACATGCCTCATGGGGAGTGTGTTTAAACTAAACCAGCAGCTCTGTCCATAGAGCTGGGATTTGTTGACTCTGCACGAGTCCTGCGGTTGAGCAAACATCTCAGCGTTTTCTCTTCCACTTTTTTTCCTCTAAGTTTGGGAAAGCTCCAGCTTGACCACATGGACTGTTGTGTTGCCATGCCCTTTCAGTGTTTGGGTCTAGAGGAGGCTTCCTCTCCTCTTGTTTGATTCATCCGTTCCTCAAACGGACTCCACCCGGCGCTGGAATGCTCAGAGCGGTTAATTACAGTATTTACAAAGCGTTGTGCTGCAGGGGAAATGAGATGAGATTTGAGGCCCGTTTTGTTTTCCCTTAACTCTCTTTGTGTTTCCAAACTTGTTGTTTGGAAATCCAGGATGTTCTCCGCTCAGCTCCACCGAAGTGTCACAGTTTTGTCAGTAAAACATAAACAAAGGGATCCTGTGGATACATTTCGAGTTATGAGGTTTTTTTTTTTTTTTTCCCAACTCACTGGCTTGGCAGGCGGCACATGTCTGGCTTTTTGTTTACAGTTCAACCAAGTTAACAGTCATATTTAGAAAAGCCGCTGCTCCTGAGATGAAAGAGGGCTGCACAGTGACATGGCGGGTCTCACTCTTTCCTAAATGGTTCAAGTCCCGGCTGTTGTCCTTTCCTGTGTAGCGTTTGCCTGTTCTCCCCATGCATGCGTGGGTTTACTCTACGCCTGGGTGTGGGATCGAGTGTGCTCCACCTTGGCCCGACAGTTGCTGGGTAGGCTCCTGACCAGGATTATTAAAACATTCTTGTAGTCATTGTAAAAAGATTCCCTTGAACTTCTTGGAACAGCCTCAGGATGGGACACAGTAAAACAGGAGCTATATTACATTTTTCATATCTGTCTTGCTTGTGACAGACATTCTGTACCAACCAGGTTATACAGATCAGAAACAGGAAGTGGAGCCCCTTCACCTCCTCGTTGTTGATACAGTGGTACATGTCTTATTTATTAAGACAATTAAGAGTTTTTTGGGGCTTTTTGTTTTGCATTAGAGATGTATTTTCACAGCATCCACAGGCCGGTTACCTCATTACTGTGTTTTTACAAATTTAAAGATCCAAACTGATGAAAATTGTGTTTTTGGAGTTTTTATAGCATGTTCTTGGGGCAATTTTCTGATAGTGGATGGACACGCACATATATTTATATGTATATAAAGAAACGAAAGTTTTAAAATTTCTAGAAAGCAACACAGATTTTTAAAAATCTTTTAATTTTTTTAGTCTGACTTAAATGACCGTGTTAGTGCGTGTGAACGGACGTGCAGTCAGGGAGTGAACAGGAAAGAACTGAGAACATAACCCCGTGGGACACCAACATTTAAAGAGGAGGAGCTTTATAGATGAGCTTTCAATCCAGGTTAGAAATGTAACAAAAGACATTACAATTGTGTCAAATAGTAGAACTTCAAAGCAGCAGAGATAAGTTACACACAGAAATAAAAGCCCAGTCCCAGGACGATACATTTATTGCAATAAAGGAGATTTAAAATGAATCTTTTCTTGCAAAAATCATCACACTATTTAAACAAGCTGACATGTTTGTGTGGCTGTTAAAGCATCATTCAGTACTGTCAAAAGAAGGGGTTCAGCCTCACAGCATGATAGACAGTCCTCTTCACGACCTTCAAAATAAGAGACTTCTGAAACCCTTTCTGAACACATTTAAACCTTTTTAAGCTTTTAAACTTTATACACAACACTTCAAAAGACAATTATTCTTTAAAAAATCTTTAAAAGAAGGATTTGATCCAACACAGTTCATAAAAGTTACTTTGGAATATGTTTGTGAATACTTCCTCAGTAGAACATAAACGGTGATGTTCCTTGTTAAGTGAATGAGCAAAGTGAGGGAACTATTATGGTTTGGGCATGTTGTGCTGCTTAGGACTTCTTGGAAATGGAATGGCAGGAGATCAAATGTAAACAGGCATCTTTTGCCTTCGTAAAAGAAAACCAAATTGTTTTCAGGATGAACTCTATCCATCTTCGACCTGTTTTAACATGCACAAAAACAAATTCTTCAGCTGGTATGACGATCAAAATCTGACAACCAGAAGTACCAACATTTCATTCTTTCTGCATTCTTTTTTGGTACTCTGGTTGTGTATTTTTCGTGGAAAGCGTACTTAGCAACAATTAGAGAAAACATAACAAATATTTGTGGTTTTCATCTTTGTCATTTCCCTCCCTTATTGAACATTTTACTTTCTTTTGCGTCTTCTGAACTCTGCAAACCAGTTCAAATGAGTTTACTTTCCTGATCGCTTTATGTTAAAGACATTTTGGGGTTTTTTTTTAATGCAGAATTATAAGAATTACTGCTAAACTTTATATACTTTTTTGTCACAGACTGTGAATTAAATAATTAAGTTATGGTGCCAAACAGTTGAGAGATGTTGCATGTTTTCCTCCTCCCTGGCATGTTTCCTTCCTCTCACTTCCTATGGTGATACCTTTGACATGCATTCTGGATTTGTACAGGACAAGCTTTGCTGTTGAGAGAAGCTGAACAAGACCTATCCTTGTTAGACTGCCAGAACCAGTTCTTCTTTTGGATCCTTGAAGTAACTTTTCCACTCCTTTCAACGCAGATCTTCTCTGCTGAGAAGCAGTTGTAATGAAAATCAGTTGAAAAGACATTGAAACAGAGACACGTTAAATTTCTTTCACTTTTAAATAGTTGTTCAAAGACAATGATGATTTGCTCGTGTCTGAATGACTAATTTTAATTAACAAAATAAATAATTCAGTGATCAATCTTATTTGTTAGTACAGTGGATACGGAAAGTATTCAGACCCCCTTAAACTTTTCTCTCTTTGTTATATTGCAGCCATTTTTAAAAATCATTTAAGTTCATTTTTTTCCTCAATAATGTTCACACAGCACCCCATATTGACAAAAAACAGAAAAATCACATGGTCTTAAGTATTCAGACCCTTTGCTGTGACACTCATATCTTTAACTCAAGTTCTGTCCATTTCTTCTGACCATCCTTGAGATGTTTCTACATTTGAGTCCAGCTGTGTTTGATTTTACTGATTTGACTTGATTAGCAAATCCACACACCTGCCTATATAAGACCTTACAGCTCACAGTGCATGTCAGAGCAAATGTGAATCATGAGGTCAAAGGAAACTGCCTGAAGAGCTCAGAGACAGAGTTGTGGCAAAGCACAGATCTGGACAAGGTTACAAAAAATATCTGCTGAACTTAAGGTTCCTAAGAGCACAGTGGCCTCCATAATCCTTAAATGGAAGATGTTCAGGACGACCAGAACCCTTTCTAGAGCTGGCTGTCCGGCCAAACTGAGCTATTGGGGGAAGGAGAGCCTTGGTGAGAGAGTTAAAGGAGAATCTAAAGATCACTGTGGCTGAACTCCAGAGATAAAGTCAGGAGTTGGGAGCAAGTTGTTGAAAGTCAAGCATCGCTGCAGCCCTCCACCAGTCGGGGCTTTATGGCAGAGTTGCCCGACAGAAGCCTCTCCTCAGTGCAAAGACACATGAAAGCCTGAATGAAGTTTGCTAAAAAAAAAAAAACACCTGAAGGACACCTAAAGATGGTGAGAAATAAGATTCTATGGTCTGATGAGACCAAGATGGAACTTTTTGGCCTTAATTCTAAGCAGAGTGTGTAGAGAAAACCAGCACAGCTCATCACCTGTCCAATATAGTCCTGACAGTGAGGCATGGTGGTGGCAGCATCATGCTATGGGGGTGTTTTTCAGCTGCAGGACAAATGGTTGCAATCGAATGCTGCCAAATACAGGAATATGCTCATGCCAGAGTGCTCAGGGCCTCAGACTGAGCTGAAGGTTCACCTTCCAGCAAGACAATGGCCTTAAGCACACAGTTAAAATAACAAAGGAGTGGCTTCACAACAACTCTGTGACTGTTCTTGAATGACCCAGCAAGAGCTCTGACTTAAACCCAATTGAGGATCTCTGGAGAGACCTGAACATGTCTGACAGAACTGCAGAGGATCTGCAAGGAGGAATGCAGAGGATCTCCAAATCCAGGCGTGAAAAACTTGTTGCATCTTTCCCAAAAAGACTCATGACTGTATTAGATCACAAGGGTGCTGCTACTGCATACTGAGCAAAAGGGTCTGAATACTTAGGACCATGTGACATTTCAGTTTTTCTATTTTAATAAATCTGCAAAAATGTCAAATTCTTTTTTTTTTGTTAATATGAGGTGCTGTGTGTACTTTAATGAGAAAACAATGAACTTGAATGATTTTTAGCAAACAAATTTAATATAACAAAGAGTGAACATTTCAGGGGGTCTGAAAACTTTCACACTTTGTCTGATCCACATGATCTGGTGATTTTTTTTTCTCTTTTTAACAAACCAAAGCTCTAAAATATTGTCTAATATTTTTTCTTCCTTTCACAGTTCTGTTTGGAGTTTGTTTGTTCCAGGTTTTTCTTTTGTTCATAGATGTTACATAATCCATTTGTCTCGACACGTCCTCATCTAACAGCCAGGACCAGTTTTTTTTTTATATGTTTCTAATGACACGTTTCCACCTCTCCCCACATTCAGGTCACCTGAATCACTTTAAAAGCATCTTCTTATCACAGACAAAAGTGCTGTCTTAACGACATACTGTCATTGTGACTGTGTGAAGTGACTGAGTATGATGCTTCTCTTTTCTGACATGTAATAGCACAGCAGCAGCTAAAGACGATGAGCCTGAGTAAAAGACTGCTAGAGGTTGCTTTTTGTTTGTATTCAAATTGAATTCATGGGCACAATAAACCAACTAAAGTCTTCCTTAAACTTTTACCAGCTCAGAACATCTGAGCTGTTACCACAGTGTTGTCTTTCTTTCAACAGCTTGCGTCACATGTCTCTCTTTTGCTATTCAAAGTTCCAGGAAGGCTAAAAGCAAACAGGAGGTCTGATATAAAGGAATACACAGAACAAATGAGCTTGACTCCATAGCAAATACAAGGCACTTTTCAAGCTTTCCCACTTTGATTTGGCTGCACTGTGTGCAGAAACGGCTCTGCAAGTACCAGCATGTTGTGTTGACGGTTCAAAAAGGGAGAAATACAATGTTCCTCTCAGATTCAGGAGGAGGGACGGACTAAAACACACCTGTGAGCTATTGCAACCATGCAGTTTCAATTACTGTCGAAGAAAACAAAAGAATGGAAAAAGACAAAGTCTGGTCAAATCCGAGTTGTTTTTATTTTAAATCTTCTTATAGTTTTAAAGAGTTTTAAGATAGTTTTATACCAAAATGAGAGAAATGTGGATATTCATAGTTCATAGACAGGTGGAAGATGAGATACCTGCAGGTCCTGTGCTTATATTTTAGATTAAAATAAAATAATATGAAATCACTGGAATGCACAGAAGACCTTTATAAAGACTCATAAAAAGTGTTCATATGTTTATTTAATTTCTGATTATTTCTCTACTGACGTCATTGTGAATCAGGAGCAGACAAAAAAAAAAACATTTTGAAAAAGTTTGTTGGTGAGGCGTAGAACCTACAACCTACAAGCTTCCTGCTCTGCTCCATTCCGATGCATCCACTTGTAGACCACTAAATTCATGTACGTCTCTGTACGTCTCATAACTGAACAGCTGGATAGTTCCAAAATTGCTCGAAATTTTCGTTGCATCGCTAATGTTGGGACCTGAGAGCTGGAAACTAGCAGGAGAGAGTGTAAAGAAAGGGTTGATGAGGAAATGTGGTCAGGTGTACTCTATGCAGTCCCACCTACAACTCAGAGGAGAATTTCTGATGGATTACTGCTGCTCTACAGAAACTATGCACTAGAAAACAACAAAATTATTAGTTTGGCTAAAATCAATTAAAAGACCACTGGAATTACGATTTTTAAAATAGATTAAAAGATGATTGATGTGGGACTTAAAACCAAGTAAAAAATCTTCTAATGAGCTTAATGAAATCTGAATTTGCACAGTTGTTGGCTGAAACTACAAAGTTTGGGTAATCCACAGACTGAATGCTCCTTTTTGAAAGACTCTTGTTCAAAAATACCTTGAAATGAAGCTGAAAGGGTTCCCACTCTGGATGGGTAAATGCAGAGCATTCATTAAACTTTCAGGTTAGAAAACAGAGAGGGTTCCCAAACAGATGGCAACAAGGAAAGAAAATGATGTGGTCATGTTGCGGCATCTCATCATCGGCCAAAAAGGTGACAGTGGGAGAAGAAGGTTCAAACATCCTCGTAAATGTTTTGAGGCTTTGAGGAAAGTGATCCAAAGCAGATTGAAAACGATTCATCAGAAAACTATCAAAGCGTGTCAGTTCTGTCATGTTTCCACTCAGCTTGACTGGGTTTCAGTCATTTTCATTACAACTGAGAGTTGTTTCAAGCTGGGTGGGGTCATTGTGTGTCATTTTGGGGGATTTGGCACAGACACTACAGCAACACAAGACCTGAACTGACCCGGCTCCGGCTCACTCCCTCATTCTAACAAGATGAGAAAGATAAAAATCAGCACCCCCACATAATGATCCTGAAGAGAACCACAGACAAAAATGAGGAACTAACAGCTTAGTGTTCAGTCCGCGAAGTGCCAAGGAAAACAGTCCACCAACATTTTTGGTGGATCTGAACCGTCACTTCTTTGGATGAAAGAGGAGGAACAACCTGACACAACGCTGCTGATGACCTTCTGATGTTCCTCTCAGAAAACTTTGCTGTTGTTACATTCCAGCAGAGATAAGGAGCAGCTGCAGAGGATCACTGAGACCTCCCATGGATTCAAGGCTGCCTTCTCCAAAGAAACCACAGCTCTCTGAACAGGTCAAGCAGTGTTGTGCCCCAGTTTTCGACACATTATCCTGCTACTGTTACACCCACACCATACGCCTGTAAAAGCATAAACAAGAGAAGCCCAAAGAACTAGAGATCCCAGGAGAGTGTTGACATCTGAGAACTTTGGAAAGGCTGCTCATCCTGCACAGTTCTGTCAGTTCTAATATTGTTAAAGTTCTTTCTCGGAAAGAGGAATACACTTTTTCAAAACCACACAAGCAGCATTACAGTCAGAACAGCCTCATTAAAAACCGACTCGTTTTTGCACGTGAAAGCCTGGCAGGATGGTAAAAAATATGGGTTATTCACTTCAAGGTGTGACTCTGCAGCTGCTCTTGGGTAACAAGTCGACAAGTAGAAACTGGTTGGCTGTACTGTTCCTGGAAACAAAGAACAAGATAATCACGGCACTGACGTTGTTTTTGTATCCTTCAGCATTTTTATAGTCAAACCTTTAGACATAACTTTTCATAGAGCCACAAATGTAACCTTTATCTTAAAAGTTGCTGTTTAATATGTGAATTTTTCACACAAAACAAACAAAAAAAGAGGTTGTGGTTTATAATTTCTGATTTAATAAAATGCTCATCTTTTCTCTGGGCTGTACAGGTGCTAGACACATAAATTTCCTTGACTTTCTCTGAAAGCAAAAAGGAGAAATGGAGGCCTTGAGAGAAAGAGGAGGAGGGAGGAACCTGGAGGAACATCTGGGGAAGCTCCTTAGACCACTCCCACAGGCGCATTTCTCCACACTGAGGCGAATCGCTACTGGAAGGAGCCACATTTGTGCGCTAAAACACAAAAAAACAGCTTTAAATCATCAACACTGTGTTAGTAACACTTAAATAATAGATATAGTTGAAGACGTTATGGATTTTTACATTTGAAGGTAAGAGGAAAACTCGCTCCAATTGTCCGGAAAGTTTAGGTTTTGTTGTGCCGACAGTGAGAGGACTGCAGCCGTATGTGAGGCGGTGTTTTGTGAGCTTATACTGTAAAAAGATTTGATTGATAAAGTTTAGGGATCGATAAAAAGCGAAGATCTTTCAGAAAAGTACGCGTAAAACGGCATCGAGTCGTGCGTAAAAGTGCGTTTTCTTGTTTTTCCGTGACCACTTTCATTTGTTGGACATCTTTCCTGATGGCAACTGATACACAAGTTCAAGAATATTCTCCTGAAATGTGTTTTTGAACATAAAAAATAAGATAAACGGGATTGCGCGTGCGCGTCACGACGTTGGATCCATGTATTTCTGCTCCAAGCCGCTGCTCCTGGATGAGTCAGGCTTTAACATGGTCTCAACGTGAAAAAAAGCTTTGAAATCTGTGAGATCATGAATGTTAGATCTGTAAGATCACATGTGATCCACGCAGCTGGATTTATTGTTTCTGTCTTGTTCTTCTAGAAAAATCTTCCAGCTGAAAGAGAAGAATTCCTGATATTCCAGAGATATTCGATCAGCAGCCCAGAGGAAGATGGACTGGAAGACCTTTCAAGCTCTCCTCAGCGGGGTCAATAAATACTCCACCGCGTTCGGGCGGCTGTGGCTGTCAGTGGTGTTCGTCTTCAGGGTGATGGTGTATGTGGTGGCAGCCGAGCGGGTGTGGGGTGATGATCAGAAGGATTTTGACTGCAACACCAAGCAGCCCGGGTGTTCCAACGTCTGCTACGACCACTTCTTCCCCATCTCGCACATTCGTCTGTGGGCCCTGCAGCTCATCTTTGTGACCTGCCCCTCCTTCATGGTGGTCATGCACGTGGCCTACCGGAATGACCGGGAACGCAGGCACAAGGCCAGGTTTGGGGAGGATTCCAAGCTCTACAATAACACAGGAAAGAAACATGGCGGCCTGTGGTGGACGTACATAATCAGCCTCTTTGTCAAGACGGGCATCGAGATTGGCTTCCTTTACATCCTCCACCACGTCTATGACAGCTTCGACCTGCCGAGACTGGTCAAGTGCGAGGTGTCACCGTGTCCCAACGTGGTGGACTGCTACGTAGGACACCCCACCGAAAAGAGGGTCTTCACATACTTCATGGTCGGAGCATCAGGCCTCTGCATCGTCCTCAACATCTGCGAGATTATTTATCTCATTGCCAAGCGCATCGTAAGAATCGCGCACAAGATCAAGCGGCACCATCGCCATGTGGCTGTCTACCATGGGCATTACAATGACCTGATGGGGAGGAACAATCTGCCAATTTCAAAGGAAGAGGAGAAGGACAACAAAGACTTGCCTCCGTCCTTCAATGGTCTCTACAATTTACCACAGAGGTCACTTGGAATCACGCTTGAGAAGAAGATTCGAGCCTCTGCCCCTAATCTGTCTTTGCAACTGTAACTAACATCATCCCAAAGAGCAGGTGATCAACGGTTTTTGGATTTAATCCCCCCCAAATAGGATTCAGTCATGAACCAAACTGCGGCATAAGTCTGGAAGTTCAGCCATCGGAACTGAATACTTTACTCATAACTGACAGAATCATTTCAACTCGGGTTTTTTCAAATCAGCCTTGCAGATCTGCTCTGAAAACGCGTATTTATTTGTCACCCGTCATTTTTTACTTGAACTCATTCATGGCTGTGTGCCTCTTGACCTCTGCCCCAAGAACATTCGAGTCGATCTTGTTTCAGTCTTTTTTTTATGATTGGAGATTGTAAGGGAGGGGAAGAAGAAAAAAAACATTCACGTAGGGTGGAAGGACACACCTGGCAGAGGTATTCACACTTCTTTGGTCCTCTCCATAGTGACGCATCACAACCCTTCGTGTTCTTGAGGGCTTGACGTGTTCCTCTCAGCTGGTCTTTGATTGATCCTCCCATCAAAACTTTACAATTGATGTCGCCTGACTCGATTGAGGAGAGGAAACCAATGAGAGTTTGGATGCTCCAGAAAGTCAGTTTGCTGTAAAACTGCAATGCTTGAAGACAGTTGCAAAAATAAAAAAGTTTCAATTGCATTTCTTGTAAGATCTCTGTTTTAACAGTATAATCTGCAGGTATGTGTCCGAGGTCTCAGGTCTGTATAGCCTCATGCTGTACATCAGTTTTTGTCCTGGCATGGTTTTTATTGGTGCTAAATCCTTCAAAAACTGCATTTACATGTGGTGTTGGAGCGCAGCACAGACAAGTGTTTTACTAAACTGTGGTATGACTTTCACGCAGGTGGGATCCATGTGTTTTTGCAACTCTTTGTATAAAATTGTATGAATGGAAAAACATTAAACTGAATATGCACGTTTGCAACTGTTGCAAATGTCCAAAAGTTTCATTTTCTTTGCAAAACAAGGTTCCGGCAGGGACATTTGTTATGGATTTGTTGTGGATATTGAAAACTAAACATCAATAGCTTGTGTCAATTATTGACATCAAGATGTTTTTTTTTCCTCTTAATGGGAAATTTACAGTTGAATCACCAGATCTAGTTGTTTTGTCTCCAGATTTATGTAGCAGATTAAGCCAACTTGTCTGTCAGGTTTTTTCTTTTTAGAACTGAAGAGGAGGATTGGTGTTTGTGACTCGAAACTGGAAAATCACTGTGAAGAATCGGTTTTGTCGTCTTACATCAATGTTTTGCTTTTGTAACCAAATCACAGACACACAATCGTAAACATATTCACAAAACTATTTACACAGCCTATGAATGGATTAACACCAGATTTTGTTGGGAAATATTTTATTTTGAAATTCTTCAATAATCTGTACAAACTGGAATTTATGAGAATTATTTAAAATAAATACACATATTCACATTTAGCAAGAAAAAAAGTTTAAACTCTTTTTACATATTTTACTAACTGCTCTGAAGCTCAAGTTCTTAAGCAATAATTAAAAACGTGATGCTTCTTCACTTCATATATATCTATAAATATATATATATATATATATATATATATATATATAAGGCACAGTCCAGTGTGTCACCGTGGTCATTATTGAATTTATTTAGTGTAAAGAGCAGCAGCCGTGACAAATGTCGCAGTCACCCGATGTGAATAGCTAAGATCTCAGAAGATCAGGATGAGTTGGTGACAGCGAGCTCGCCGCGCTCAGGTGGTTTCTACAGTTTGCAGGTGGCCTGTGCCACTTTGGAGCTGCTCTTCCTGTTGAGAGTCCGACAAATGAAAGTTCCAGCGTCCATCAGCTTTGACAGGTCCACCCCCTGAGAAGAAATGTTCAGACTCAGAGTACCATCAAAAACTAAAGTACACACACAAAAACAAATATCTGTAAAAATACTGCCTAAAAATATAGCAAATGTATTTTCTCCAGAATGAAAAATCTATCTTGATAAATCTGACACATATGTGGGTCTTTTTACCACTATGTTGCCCCACTTTTACTTATTAGACACTGAATATTACATACCAGATGCAGATATAGTAAAATAAAAAGAGAGTTTTCATGTCTATAAAAATGTCAGAAGCTGTGACTTTAAGAGCTCAAGACAAGATGATCTTTTTCCAAAAACACAGAAATGTGTTTCTGAACTACACAAGTTCACCAACGGCAGACTTTTTTGAAAAATAGTCACGAGTTATTTCAAAAAAGATTTCTTACACTTAAAAATAATAATCCACTCTCTAAAGATTATTGGCTGTAACATTTAAGACGATTGCTTAAATGTGGGCTGAGCTGTGGACCGAACACCACCTGCTGGTGGGATGCATCAGCTCCTGCATCCTCAAGGATGCAGGTCCTCCTGGATGACTGAGAGCTTGTTTTAAAAAGATTTAGAGGCAACAAAAATGAGTGATAAAAATGGTTTCTTCTTACTGTCTGAATTCCAAGTCCGTGCAGCATATAAACAACGTCTTCTGTGGCAACATTTCCAGAAGCACCCTGAGCATAAGGACAGCCCCCCAGCCCGGCTACAGACGAGTCCACCACACTGATACCCATCTATAAAAACACAACGAAAATGAAGAAAATCTGCTCAAAAAGCACTTCACCGCGAAATAATATAATGAAATGATACATGTGAATGAATAATAAAAGAGAATTTATGCCAGAGATTTACTTTTCAAAATAAAATTTTAGACATGAACAGTACCTGCAAGGCGGCAAGGATGTTCGCCAAAGCCTGGCCATACGTATCATGGCAGTGCACTGCCAGAGCACTGACTGGCACCTCTCGGGTCACAGCTTCAAGCATGTCAACCATGCTACCAGGAGTCCCGACCCCTATAGTGTCACCCAAGGAGATCTCATAGCAGCCCATGGCGTACAGGCGCTTTGCAACCTGTGACATACACAAACAGTTATTTTGTCCAGAAAAAAAGGCAGAATGCTATGAGTCTAGACTCACTTGTGCAACTTTCTCAGGTGCCACTTTGCCTTCATATGGGCATCCGACGACACACGAGACATAACTGTGGTGATGAAAAACACAGATACAAGACTTAAACAACTCCTGATGATTTAAAAGCGTCTTAGCCGTTGAGAGGAAACTGGTAATCATACCCCCTAACTGGCACAGCAACCTCCTTCGCTGCTTTCATGACTTCGTCAAAGCGTTGTAAACTTTCATCCACTGAGCAGTTTATGTTCTTCTTACTGAACAGCTCTGATGCAGCACCAAATATGGCGACTTCTGATGCTCCTGCTTTTACCTGCAGAACGAGCAGGAAGGATAAATGACTCTCCTCATCAGACTCAGAAAAAACAGATGAACATGAGGGATGTCTCCTGTGAGATTGAGGGGAAGAAGCGAATTTTTATTTAAATGGAGACATGGAGATTCTTACATCTTTTTAAGGAACATTTTTTACTGACTTATTTGATCTTAACTAATAATGCTAGCAAATATGAGCTCTACTAAAGTGAAATTAGAAATTAGATTTTTAAGAAAGGCAGCTTTTTTTTTTTTATTCAAAAGATAATAAACTCTATACCCTGTAACGCTGCAGTCACAAAAAACTGTCACTGGGCGATGGGGAGACATTGCCAGAATCTTCAAGATTAGCCGCCCGATTTTTTTTTGAAAAATCCTTGGTGTGGTCACGTAGATGGCGGCAGCCAGGCGGGGATAATATCGGTGGCATCCATATCGCTGGCTGGCAGCAACTTTGACTGAACGACAGGTAAATATCTCCAGACGGCAGCCGTCCACATCATGCGCCACCAGCCGCCCGTGGAGTTTTGTAAAATTGCCATTTTGCAACACTGGTCATTTGCAGCTTTTCATATTCTTCTCGTGGATTCGCAGGTCTCTGAGTCGCTGTGGTGTTATAAACTCCTGGATGAGCTTTGTGCAGCATCAGTGTCGTCTCCCCATTTGGACCCACGGTGGCCGTGATCACCAGATTGACGTTTGGTCATCACAGCTCTTGTCTAGAGCCTGCAGTGCTACAGTACGATTTCTAACAATCAGACGGTGAGAGCGTGACGGCAGCACGGGGACAGGGGGGTCTGAAATCAGGCGATCATCACAGGACTTTGGGGACCTTGGAGACCCTCCTATCAGTCAATGATCGCACTGCTGCCTTCCTGCCACACACCTGTCACTGGACTGCCACCACATGACCTTGAAATGTGCCCGGGCGACCAATCCAACTCGCAGTTCGATTTTAACTTTTTCTCAAAACTCCCGCAGCCGCCACGCAGCATGTAAAAATGCAACTGCCGCCTCCTAATTATAAATGCTACTTTAACTGTCCGTTTGTTGGATGGCTTGCATTTAGGTCGCCGAGCTGTGGCGTTTTACGACGTGTGACAGGAGGAGGAAATTGTAATTTGCTGTTCGTAGGGCTGAGTTTAAACAAGTTTTGAATAATGAACCAGAGATTAATAAAAATTAATTATATAAAATTTTACATGCAATCAATAAATCAATTTTCCATTAAAGTAATTATACATTTTAGCCAATATCTGCTTTCAGTTAGTTATTTCAAGTATAAAATTAGATTTTTCCTAATCAAAGTTCCTCCTTTGTTTGGTTTATAGTTGCATGACAATGTTTTTCTCTTCTAACCAAATAAAATTAGCTTTGAGAGAAATGTTAAAAATAAATCTGCATAGAATAAAATAAATTGTAAATTTGACAACTGGAAGCTAAACTATTTACTACTCTGGCAGTGATACTCATTACCATCATTTTGTACTTCATCTGTCACGTCTTCAAGAAGGTCTTTCTTTAGTGTAACATGTTTCAGAGCTCTGAATGAGAACAGGAAGTCTTAGTAAACTTACAGCAGCCTGGAAACCCTTAAGATTGGGTGTGAGGACCGGATAGGTCACCCCTGGTTTCCTCTGAATCCCTTTCATCACCTCCACCTGGTCTGCCATCTAACCAGGGCAGAGGACAGAAACAGGTCAGTTCTGTATAAGTGGCCATTACAGTACTCCTCACAAACCAACGAGGCAGCTTCTGACCTGAGGGACCCATTTAGGAGAAACAAAGCTGGTGGCCTCGATGACTTGTAGGCCTGACTCTGACAGCATGTCAATCAAATGAATTTTAGCCTCTGTTGGGACGATGCTCTGCAAACACAAGTCAAAGCTATCAGCTATGCACCTGTTTCACCCTTCCGGCAAAAGGGATGTTGTCATAACTGCCCAAAAAGCAGGTTCAAACCGGGTTTAAATGTCCAAATGTAAAGACAGAAACGCCACCTTCTCGTTCTGCAGTCCATCTCTGGGTCCCACCTCCACGATCTTCACCTTCTCTGGGAGCGCGCGGCCTGCTCTTAAGCCAGTCTGGTGGAATTCAATAAAACAAAGACATGCAGTCACGCATACAAAGGTCAGAAAAAAGGTGAAACAAACACAAGGGACCTGACACAGCGCGACAAGAAGAAACATCAATAAATGACCTCCTTCCTGGGTTAGCAAACACAACTAGCTTGGTGGCTAATTAGCTTTGGGAAAGTTACAGTTTTCATTGGAGTCATTAAACGCCATGTTTTCAAACGTCACCGTAAATGAAATAGATTACTCACCGATTTAACTTTCGCTGCTGTACTCAACGCTAGGTAGTGTTTACCCATCACTGAGCTTAAAATCCCTGTATTGACCAGCCTGACCACAGCCGCCATGACTGGACAGCCTCTCTGTGACGTCACGCTCCCACTCGAGAGTAACAGGAGAGCGCCCTCTATTGGCTAGAGGTTACTACTACCTTTCTTTCCGGATCCGGGTGTTTGCTCCTTTGAGACGTACGTCCGTGTCTTGATTGTGTAAAGTTTTTTTAAATAAAATTCTACCAATAATAAGTACGGATTCTTGGATGTGATATTAAATTTTACTAAATAAATAAAACAACATTTTCCCTTAAATGAATAATGTTTGACCACTCATTTGTGCACACAAAATAAAAAAATAAATAAAATGTTAATTTGTTAGTGCAATTTACTAATTTGTCCACGAAATTTCTAATTGTGCGCAGAAAAAGCAAAGTTGTTGGCATTTTGTGCGCACAAATTACCATAGAAATTAAACAAATTAGCACAAATTAGTATTTTGGTATCTTCAATGTATCTTCCCATGTATAGCTTCAAAATGCTCATTTGTGTGCACAATAGTAATTTTTGTGTACTAAATACTAATTTGTGCCCCAAAAATACTAATGTGTGCACAAAAGTCCTACGTTTGAGCACAAAATTCTATTTTGTGCAAACAAAGCAGTAATTTGTGGCAACAAATTATTCATTTAAGGTAACCATTTTTTATTATTTTTTAATGGTATGTCTAGTCCTCCATAAATAAGCAACCACAAGTAAAATAATAACACTTCTTATTTTGTGGTGAGCAAAATTTTAAATTTTGCTAATTTTTTTAGTCTGTTTTCACCTGATAAACTTCTTCAAATTACAGTTTGAAGCGGATATCTTAAATATTATAACTTTACTGGTGGAAATGTAAAACTTTTGTTTCAAATCAAGCAACTGGTAAGATAAGAATGTCTAAACAGCTAGATCCACAGTTCAACAAAAACAAAAGACTACCAAATGTCTTGTTTTTCCAACGCAGTATTTTACATACTTTTTGCAAATTTATTATCAACAGTGAACACTGAAACTGGTTTAATGTTGGCTTTTAATAATGACAATAAAACAAAAATATAAAAATATCTTTATTGTGTCAAAAAGTAAAAAAAAAAACAAAACAAAACAGCTAAACCAATAATTTAGAATAAATTTTAAACTTAGTGCATTTTATAAACACAAACAAGCATTTGCAATGGACACTTAAAAAAGAAGATCTGCTCTCATTTCTCCACAGCTCTGTGGAAGCAGTCGAGCTATCCAGTCTGAGTCACTTTGTTCGGCATAAACGCCATGAGGAATTTCCATAAAAGCTGTGATTTCATGCATTGAATGATTAAAAACAATGACTGAAATGGCTATAATTGACAGAATAAAATGAAGAACAGAATATACAGGCTTTGGATACTGCACATATTTAAAAAGATTTACAAAAACCGTATTGAAGTTATAGATTAATGAGTCGTATGTAACTAACTGGCTCCTAGTACATCATAATAGTTTGTATTTACATCACTTGGTTCCATTTTTTATGCATAACCTTTTTTTAAGGAAATGCACAGAACACATATATACACACATCATCCCCATCTCACTGCAGCTCCTCATCGCTGTCATCCACTTGCTGGATGATGAGGTCTGCCCCAGAGTCCTCCGCAAGTTCGTCTTCGTCGTTCATCATCCAGTTCCTCTTGCTGTCTCCCTCCTCCTCCCCATCCACGCCTAGTAGCAGGGCTGGCTCCTCCTTGGACTCCCCTAGACTTTCTAGGGGAATGTCGTCACAGCCCACTTCCTGGATGCAGGCCGTGCACATGCGGTAGCGTCGGGTTCCTTCGCACACCACGTGCCCAGTCTCCTCCGTCACCTGACACTTACACTTCCTGCACACCAGCTTCCTGGCTTGATGAATCTGCAAAAAAAACATAAATGTATGAAGAATTGGTATATAAGCTTGTGGTACATCTTTATTGATTGTGAGTAGACTTGCCGTCTCAAAATGGTTGCGGAGATGCTCCAGACGGGTGAAGCGCTTGTTGCAGGCCTGACATGGGTAAGGCCTCTCGCCGGTGTGGCAGCGCAGGTGACGCTTCAGGTCTGCCTTGCGCTTCACCGTGTGAGTACAAAAGGGGCATTTAAAGCGCATAACTGGATGAGAATCTGAAAAGAATTCAAGACACATCTCAGACATTTGGAATTTCTGTCCAACTGAGTTGTTTTTTAAGTTTTATTTGAGGTATATACCAACACACCTTTGTTATAATGCCCGATAACACCCACAATTTGTGGCAGTGAGGCGTAAAGCTCGTCTATCTTTTCAACTTTTAGTGTCCTCGGCTCCTGAAGGTCCTGGTCTTCCTGCTGGCCGGAGCGGGTGCTGTTAGACGGTCTCCGTTTAGCCGCTGCTCTTCCACGCCGGCGTTCTGATCCGGGTAATGTGTACAGAGGGTCCTGAGGGTCCTGCAGCTCATCTGCCTCTGCAGTAATCTCAGGACTGTTGGGGCTGGTCTTCAAGGCTGAGACAGAAACCTCCCTTTCCGGGTCTTTAAAGGAAGACTGGGACCTAGAGTTGTCACGGGTCCAGAGAGCTGGTGGCGGGCTTACAGAACCGGGTCCCGGCTGTGGCTGCTCTGCAGACTCCTCACCTGCTCCGCTGGCAAAACTGCAGGTTTCAGACAAGCTGAGGCCGCGATCGCTGTCTTCTTCTTTAACACTGATGTCCAAGGAGGATTTAATGAAGTTCTTGCAGTAGTTGATGACAGTGTTCATCTGTAAGTAGCTCGCCGCTGACATGACCTCGATGACATTGTGACTGGAGAGGTCCAGCTGGCCGGAGTAGATGAAGTCCAGGATGATGGTGAAAGTTTCCGGGCTAAAGGCGTCAAACGTGGCATTGACGGTCTCGAGGGAGCTGTCGGAACCCTGGGACAGCAGCATGCGGAAGTACCCGCTGCTGGCAAACAGGATGTTGCGGTGGGCCAGGAAGAGCTGCCCCTCCACCAGAATGCTGCAGTCACAGAAGAGCTCCTGACGGCGCTGCTGGTTGAGCTGCTTCAATAGGTTGCTTTGGTGAGCCACTGTGATGTCAGCCGTGTTGAACCACCTCTGAGGTTGCCTGCAGGACACAACACCACAGTGTTCACACAGATCCCTATTTTAAATGCATGTGTAGATCTGGTGAGACAGAAAAACGAAATCAGCTGCAGCTTGCTTCTGTAATTCTAGGTCAGGGCAGTGATCCATGCGCTGTCTGTTTTATTAATTCCCCGGCTGCAGCACACCTGATTCCAACCACAGGGACTATGATAATCAGGATTTACAGAACAAGATGTTCGATGGTGGAAAAACATGCAGGGAAAGGGTACTGGATCTGGATCAGGAGGTCTGGATGCTACCAGTCATAAACCCAGGACTGCATATACGGTCCTGGGCTTTCACCATACATTATCAATGTGAAATGTACGGAACTCTGGACAAAACAAATTTTCCCCTCAAATGAATCATTTGTGGTCAAGAATTAGTATTTTTGTGTGCACAAAGTGGTATTTTGTGACTACAACTTAGTATTTTCGTATCTTAAAGTTCCACTACTAACTGCCAACAAGATAAAAATCTGTTGACAGAAAATGCTAATAAAATGTTAATTTATGTTCACGAAATACCAATTTGTCTGCACAAAATACAAAGTATTGCAAAATACTAAACTATGGCCACAACTGATTATTTTGAGGAAGCAATTTTTTTAAAGTCATGTCCAGAGCTCCATAATTTCATGGCCACAAATGATTAATAATATTATTATCATTTTGTGGGGAAAAATGATCAGTACTAACACAAATTAGTACTTTGTGCACATAATAAGGAAACAAATGATCATTTTGTGCTCACAATTTTGCCACTTGTGGTCACAATTTGAGCACTTTGTGGTCCCAAATGACCGTTTTGCTGCACAAATTTGTATTTATCATACCCAAATGAGTATTTTGTGATCACAAATTAGCTTTATGTGGGCCCAAATTGGCATATAATGGGCACAAATGTGTATTTATTACACCGATATTTGTATTTTTCAATGGAAAATTGGCATTATGTGTGCACAAATTTGTCTTTTGCCAACAGAAATTAGTATTTTCCCATAGAAATGAGTATTTTGTGTGCAGAAATGTGTATTTTGCTAACACAAGTAAGTATTTTGTAACCACAAATTAATAGTAGGAACTGATTATACTAAAATGCTAATTTGTGCGCAGAAAGAACTAATTTGTGGCCACAAGTTTATACAATATTCACGTAGATATGAAAAGGAACACAAAATGTCCAAACTGTGGCAGCATCTTTGTGCACTGATCATCTGAATGTTCAAAGAAGACCGGCCCACCGTTCTGCGCTCTGATTGGCTGGGTGACCCATCAATCAGAAAATGCTGTATAATAGATTACACCCGACTGTACCAGGGAGGACGGGTAACAAACCATTTATTTACCGCTGTTTGGTCGCCTTAGTGCGTGGGGGATGAATCAAATGCAAAATACAGTTATTAATAAATATGTCTGCTGTTCATACAGTCCACCGGAATATGAAAACTGCACAAATAATCTGCCTAAAACTCATATTTGAAAAAGTGAGTACTTTATTCAAATGTAGCTAGTCGTATTTTTGTGGTTTGGAATCAAATGCGTCCTTCAGTATCGCGATGTGCTCGGAAAAGCTCCGCAGCGCCCGACAACCCTCGGTGAAACACCCGCCTGACACACTCCGGTGCTTTACATGACACTCGGAACCGAGTCAGACGCGTATATCGAGCTATCCCCCCGTCGCTCAGCCACGCTCGACCTCCAAACGGACACGAGAACGCTGCAGTCCTGCGAGAGGAAAGCGGGCAGCGGCGCGCCGTAGCAGCCCCGTCTGTCCTGGAGCGACGCCCACTTCAGGCTCCAGCCAGCACACAATGGAAAAAAAAAAGAAAAAGACGCCGACCTCCTCCAGCGGTGCAACACGCCGCGAGCCCAGACAAATGTGTTCATACCGCGAATCCATTTGATGAAACAAACGCCCGTTTCCATCCGCGAGGACCGCCCCCACTCCTCCCCGGAGGTCCGGAGCGCGGCGAGCAGCTTTCGCCTGCTGCCCGGACCGAGCGACGCCTTCGCAGGCGCGAGGTGTCGGCAAGGACCCGCTGACGCCCTGATACCCCGACAGAAAACCATCGATACTCACTGGTGACTGGATTCACCCGCCGCCCGGCACACTCTACTTGCCCCTGCATCTGCCTCTATATCCATTTTTTCATTTAAACGATTATTTGTGCCTTTTTTTTACCCTCCCCCTCCGCTCTTTATTTTCCCCCGTCCAGGGTCCACAGTCAGGCACTTCCTGCTCAGCCCTAAAGACCGAAACCCGGTCAGAGAGACTGGAGCTGTGTGCTGACGTGGGTGTTTATTAACAGGGTGCCCGAGGGTTCAGGGACCATTTAAAGCCCCAGTGCCTTTTTACAGGAACAACACGTAGCTCACTTTAAACACGACCATGCATACTCAAGAGTATTGCAGGAATTTATACTAACCTTACGCCAGTATGTGTTTAATACTATTTTTTTAAACTCATGTACTCCTCCGAAGCATATTACACAACGACACAAATCATCCCAAAAAATGTGTCCTATAAAAGCTTACATGTTAATCAAAGATATTTCTGAACGTCTTTGATTCTAGAAGTTTAAAACAAAGCACAATTTTACGATTAGAAAATTATTTTATTCATCATTTTTATGGCTTCCATAATTATAGTTAAGAAAAGAATCCCTGCTGTTCAGAAACAACAAAATAAAGGAAAAAAAACCCTTCTGTTGTACAACCTTTAGTTACAAATTACAGTATTAAATGAAATAAATTCAAATCTGAGGCATTTTGTTGCATTCATATGACATGAAAAATAGGAGAAAGTAGTATCTGCTATGGTGGATTAATACAAATAGTAATAATGGTAATAATGGCACCCAGTATTAATCAAGAGGTGGTGCTCTTGGAAAATCCGGTGGGGTTCATGGACTGCCAGCGCCACAGATCTTCACCTGAATGGAAGGAAACAGAAAGAAATATAAAAATGGCAAAGATTTTTTAAAAATTATTGTTTTTTCTTGTCAGATTGCACAGTGTAATGGAACTATCGACTATGTAAGAACTGGATTGAGTGACCCTTCCCTGTTTGCGTTCCAAATACTTGCTATAACAGTTATTACTCAGTCATTATATTTTCAGGATAACCATTTTTGTTCTGCTACCTTTTCTTAAAATGTTTTTGCCAGTTCTAATTTTTTCCACATTTCTTCTGTAGTTATTCAAGCTATAAACTAGCCAATCAGATGCCTCAAAAATATGCGGTCGCATGTTGGAAATGTTTGATTGACAGATCCTACCAAGTCCATTTTCAAGTGATAGGGGTGTGGACTTCCAACAAGCTCTCTCCTGATTGGCGAGAGTGGTTTCCTATAGAAATTATTACTCAGACCAATTAAGACCAATCACTGCTTAATGACATCGTCCGGCTCCAACATGGCACCATATTTTATTGGGTAAAAATGGTGACTGAATTTGTTTTATTTAGAGGGAGCTGGAAGTAAGCAATTTTCTATTTGTGACATCACAATCACTCAGTCCAGTTCTCATTTACAGTCAATGGATGAAGCTTACACATCCTGTCCAGGTCAAATTCAGCCTTCCATCCCAGCTCCTCTTGAGCTAGTTTGGGGTCAGCATAGCAGGATGCTACGTCTCCTCCTCTACGTGGGGCAATCTTGTATGGGATCTTTACAAAAGACACATTGTGTTTGCAATAGGACTTGACAAAACAAAAAAAAAATCTGAAATAAAATACTTTTAAAATAGATTTTAAGTTGTGAAGTCTCTGAGAAAAACCACTTGTGTAACTGACCTTCTTTCCAGATGCCTTCTCCATCCCTTTAACTACTTGGAGAACAGAGTAGCCTTTTCCAGTTCCCAAATTGTAAACCTACATACAGAAACAGAACAATGCAGATATTTCAGGATATCAGCGTCATGCAAGCATTTGAACAAATGGTTGGTAAATTTCCTTTTAAGCACCTTGCACCCGCAGTTCTTCTCCAGCTTCTTCAGAGCTGCTATGTGACCCTTTGCCAGGTCAACCACATGGATATAATCTCTCACTCCTGAAAAGAAAACGTGTTTGCATCCTTCAAAATAAAAGACAGCTGAATGAAAGCCTTCCGTCAGTACCTGTGCCATCAACCGTGTCATAGTCATTTCCAAACACGCTTAGACACGGTCTCCTCCCAACAGCAACCTGAGAACACAGAAAACTCATTAACAATGAATGCTTTATGCATTTGTATACCAGTCTGGATGATGCTGTGTGTTTGTCAGTGATTGTTGGTACCTGGGCAACATATGGCAGCAGGTTGTTGGGGATACCCTGAGGATCCTCTCCAATCAGACCAGAGGAATGAGCTCCGATGGGGTTGAAATAACGGAGCAGCACAGCATTCCAATCCTGCTCACATGGATTGAATGATGAGCATTTAAGAATATACGGTTGTGCATCTTTGAATGTTTACTCTGTAGTTAGCACCTTCTCTGCTTTGCATTGGTCCTTTATAATTTCCTCGATGAAGAATTTGGTTTTGCCGTAGGGGTTGGTGCAGCCTCCAACAGGGTGCTGCTCATCTATGGGGAGGTACTTGGGGTCTCCATATACTGTGGCTGAGCTGCTGAAGATCAAGTTGTGCACGTTGTGAGTCTGCATGACCTGAGACACGTGGAGATGTACATAAACATGGAACACACTGTTAGTAGTGCAACAGATTTGATTCAGGAAGGAACTAGTCCAAAAACGTAGACTGTAGTTTGGTTTGGTCTCCTTTAACACTGCACTCATGATTACAAACATGCAGCGACCACAACTGCTTCTTTGGTCACAGTATTGCTTGAAATGAGCATTGTTTAGGGTAAAAAAAAAAGAAAAGCTTGGTGACTTTTTTTTTTTAATTCACACACCAATTATTGGCACTTTGTTGCTTTACCTCCCTTGTGTTTGCTGGAAGCCTGTGTATGTTGGTGCTGTGGTGAACTGCACCAGAGTTCACTTGTAAGTGAACCAAGACCCGCATCTTCAAACTCACCATGGTTTCCATGCTTGGTCTGCACCGAAGTGGAGATAGGCTTTAATAACTTTCAAAATGAAAGCTGAAAACTCATGGAAACCATCTTTGTTATGAACCAAAAGAAAACGAATCCAGTGTAAATGTGCATTTAGAAGAAGCACAAACCAAAAAAGTTGTGTTACACACGTGGACAAAATTGTTGGTACCCCTCAGTTAAAGAAGGAAAAACCCACAATTCTCACTGAAATCACTTGAAACTTACAAAAGTAACAATAAATAAAAATGTATTTAAAATTAAATAATCAAAACCAGCCATCACTTTTGAATTGCTGATTAACATAATTATTAAAAAAAAAAAAAAAACTAATGAAACAGGCCTGGACAAAAATGATGGTACCTCTATAAAAGATTGAAAACTATTTGACCAGACTGACATGATTAACTCAGGTGTGTCCTTTAATTGACATCACAGGTGTTACCAAACTCATAATCAGTCAGTCTGCCTATTTAAAGGGAGACAAGTAGTCACTCTGCTGTTTGGTGAAAAGGTGTGAACCACACTGAACATGGACAACAGAAAGCCAAGGAGAGAATTGTCCCAGGACATCCGAAAACAAATGATAGATGAACATCTTAAAGGTAAAGGCTATAAGGCCATCTCTAAACAGCTTGAACTTCCTTTGACAACAGTGGCTCATATTATTCAGAAGTTCAAGACCCACGGGACAGTAGCCAACCTCTCTGGACGTGGCCGCAAGAGGAACATTGATGACAAATTGAAGAGACGGATCGTTCGAATTGTATCCAAAGAGCCCAGAACAACCTCCAAAGAAATTAAAGGTGAACTCCAAGGCCAAGGTACATCAGTGTCAGATCGCACCATTCGTCGTTGTTTGAGCCAACGTGGACTTCATGGGAGACGACCAAGGAGGACACCACTGCTGAAAAACAATCCTTAAAAAGCCAGACTGGAATTTGCAAAAATGCATGTTGACAAGCCCCAAAGCTTCTGGGAGAATGTCCTTTGGACAGATGAGACCAAACTGGAGCTTTTTGGTAAGGCACATCAACTCTATGTTCATAGACTCAAAAACCAAGAATACGAAGAAAAGAACACTGTCCCTACGGTGAAACATGGAGGAGGCTCAGTCATGTTTTGGGGCTGCTTTGCTGCATCTGGCACAGGGTGTCTTGAATGTGTGCAAGGTACAATGAAATCTGTAGACTATCAAGGCATTCTGGAGAGAAATGTGCTGCCTTGTGTCAGAAAGCTTGGTCTCAGTCGCAGGTCATGGGTCTTCCAACAGGACAACGATCCAAAACACACAGCCAAAAACACCCAAGAATGGCTGAGAGAAAAGCGTTGGACTATTCTAAAGTGGCCTTCCATGAGCCCAGATCTGAATCCCATTGAACATCTGTGGAAGGAGCTGAAACATGCCATTTGGAGAAGACACCCATCAAACCTGAGACAACTGGAGCAGTTTGCTCATGAGGAGTGGGCCAAAATACCTGTTGACAGCTGCAGAACGCTCATTGACAAATACAGAAATCGCTTCATTGCAGTGATTGCCTCAAAAGGTTGTGCAACAAAATATTAAGTTATGGGTACCATCATTTTTGTCCAGGCCTGTTTCATTGTTTTTTTTTTTTAATAATTATGTTAATCAGCAATTCAAAAGTGATGGCTGATTCTGATTATTTAATTTTCAATAATTTTTTATTTATTGTTACTTTTGTAAGTTTCAAGTGATTTCAGTGAGAATTGTGGGTTTTTCCTTTTTTAACTGAGGGGTACCAACAATTTTGTCCACGTGTGTAAGTACAGCTGTTAACATGAACGCACAGGATTAATAAAAAAAAAAAGTTTTTAACGTTTATCGCAGATTAATTCCACTTCAGAAGCAACCGTCTTCTGCCTTGCGTCGGGCGGTTAAGGCTTCCACGGCGTGTGTTAATTTCTGAAAATACACATTTCATCAGGCATTATCCCGCTTATAACATGATCATTTACAAAAGAAAAAAACAATTGATTTTTCGTACTTTATTCTGATTGTTTTCTTTGTTCGATTTTGACTGCTTTCTCACAAAAAGCGGACTATTTGATTGGTGGTGCGGTCCGCTGTCACAGTAACACAACAAAGCGTCGCTGCAGCAGCAAAGGAAAGCGATATATATGCTGATCGTCAAAGAGAAATTCAGTTCTGGAGGAAAGTTCACCTCTTACCGCTTGTTTTTGTCCAGAAGATGAAGCAAAATTTGTTTTAAAGAAGCCTGCACAGTGATACAGAACATTTGGGCTACGTGACCAGAACTTGTTTTTGTGCCACTAAATACTTAGCAGCCAATCTGATTTGAGTACTCATCCGGACCATTTAAAGTGCAGAAACACAACGTTTGTTTCTCATGACTGTATATCAGCACCTTTATTTTATTGGAGTAATATTGCAGACATTAAAGTCTTTACAGTTCTTTAGAGTTCTGTTTATCTTACCGTTGATCTGTTCTGTGCACACACATTACACTTCTGGGATTTCTGAGTTAACATTTTACAAATTAAAATATTTCAGACAACAAAAAAGAGGGAAAATGTTCTCTCTTTTATTATTATTTTTGTTCAAAAGCCACATATTTTCTTATAAAATGTACCTAGGAAAAAATCTGATTATTCGTGACAGATTTTTTTTCAATTGCACTAGTTTTAAGAAAACAGCGATTTCACTAAACTAGTAGCAATAAGAAGCAGCTTAGGTTTTCCTTCTCTTCTTGTTTTTTTTCCCTGTTTTTCCTTTGTGGTCAGAGTTTGTTTCAGGCAATAATGTCTCAACTGTTGGAACTATGTGACATTAGGTTGATTCTCCTCTCTCAAATGTGCAGTATGAAACTATAATCACAATGTAAGATCTTTTTGGGACGGGGGATTTTTTTGTAATCCAGACTTTGTCCATGACAAATTAAAGGGTTGATTTAAGCAAACAGAAGTACACTTAAATATACAGGCAGACTCCAAAAGCTCAGGTGGTAACTGACCTCTATCAGGTTCATGGCAGCGGTGAGGTTGACATTGTAGTAGCGTAAGGGCTGCTCCACTGACTCCCCAACAGCCTTCAGGCCAGCAAAATGCATCACAGCGGCGAAATTATGCTGCAGCACAGACAAGTGGTTACAGAAATGTGAAAAGTGAAGGCCACACATACCATGGTTGTTTAATTATTCATGAAAAACTACAAAAGAAAGCTAATTGGGAATTTACGCGCGACAGGAGGGGTCATTCTTTCGAGAAAATAATATCTAGAGCTGATTTTCAGTAGCATTTAAATAATATTTATAAATATTAGCTAACCTATTTCATTCCAGCAATATTAGGTGTATAAATATTTTTACATTACTGAAAAGAGTTTCCAAGCCACAACGATCCAGGAGGTCCAACTTATGAAACTCAATGGGGGTCTTGTTCAGCAGTTTCCCTATTCTTAATAGGCCCTCTGCCATGTCTCCCTCTTTTTCACCTGCAGGATGGAAACACAACATTAGTTTGTCTGAGTCACAAAGAATGTTATATGATGACAGAAAAGCAACTCACTTTCTACTGCATTACTGAAATTATCAATAACAACTGGGTGGTATCCTGCTTCAATAAGCTCCAGCACACAGTGACTCCCGATGTATCCTGCGCCGCCAGTGACCAGAATCTTCTCACCCATTTTTGGGACCTATCAATGACACGCATTCAAAATGAATCCAAACATTAAACATTATGGAATAAATTTATGGACGTTTTTTTGAGTCATAATTCAAAGTGATATGAATTTCTCTATTGACAATTCAATTTGCAATTTCGTCATGTAATTTGAAAATATTGATTTTTCAATTCAATATGCAATTCAGGCTTTTAAAATGAAAATACATTTTGCACTTTAGAATTCAATGTGAAAATTTACAATTCAATATTAAAACATTATAAATAAAATATTTGGATAAAAAATTAAATCGATTGCATTTTATAATTGTCAAGGATTTTTCATGTCCTATTTTAAATGAATATGCATTTTGGAATTTACTATTCAGTATTAACTCAGTTTGACCTTTCATTTTGCAATGCATGTTGCAATTTACAATATTAATTGAATTGAGTTTTCCTTTAATTAATTTAAAGCAAACTGTGTATTGAAATGTAATTTTTAAATATTGAATTGTAAATTGAGAATTACATATTACTTTAATTATGATTTTTTTTAAAACTTCCATAGCTTTTTGTTTTATCTTAGGTGTGTGACTGTCTGTCAGAACCTAATACATCTTAGAGCTTTGTAAGCTCCTGACAGGTATGAGACCAACCTGTTTTATTCACTTCAACAGGTTCAAGCCTGTCTGACCACATCGACAATAGTAATGTTTAAAAAAACGCTACAAACATTTCCATCTTATTTTTTAATGGAATAATCCTGTTTTTATTCTTAACTGAGCTTTAAATATGTTCATGCGCCTCTAAAGTCAGATAAAGACACACACAAAAAACATATTCTGTTCTATAGGTCTTAGGATACGTCCGAATTCATTAACTAGGCACATTATATATATATATATATATATATATATATATATATATATATATATATATATATATCTATATATATATATATATATATATATATATATATATATCTATATATCTATATATATATAGATATATAGATATATAGATATATAGATATATATAGTATTTAGGGCATGAATTCGGACACAGGGTCAGTTGTATGTAACTTTCCCCGCAACTTTGCCAGTTTCAGTTCAGCAAAACCGCAGTGCACACAAGTGCAGGCTCTTTACGGACGTAAAATAGGTCCACTTCTTATAGTATAAATAGACAGAAGAATACTTACTTTATTTCCCTTTTTGATTTCTTTTGAGTATTTTGATGAATGTGTTCAACAGCAGCAGAGTGGGGGAGTTGTCGAGTTCATTCAGAGAAGACTTCGATACAGACAGATTTCACTTCCGTGTAAACGTGGAGAAGAGTAAAGAGGTGCAAATCAATGCGCGACGTTCCCGTGCGTAAACCTTCAAAATAAAAGCAAGCATTTACCTCAATTTCAAACCAAATTGTTATACACGCTTGAATTTACTAAAGTTATGTGTTAAGTACATCTAGTTATAGATAATTTCAGTTTATCTCAAAACTTAATCGTTTTGTGGACTAATGTGAAAAAAACAGCTGTTTTATTTTTAAAAACTAACCGGATTCTAATTTTTGTCTATTGCGAATTTTATTTTATGTGGCAACGTGAATGCGTCACAAACGTTGACGTAAACAGTAGTATAATTAAACCACGCCTTTGCCGAGTCACACAAGGAAGCGTTTGTTGAATATCCTGCTCTATGTTCCATGTCAAATGTCATTAAAAAAAGGTGCCACGTTACCAAAGCGCAGAGCTCATGCACATTTCAGTGAGACTTCGGGTTCAGAACACAATCTCTCATATCATTTATTAATTCATAAAAACATAGATAAATAGATAGTATAATGCTTTATTTTTGTGTTGCTCTCCAAGCTTTTAGTTCTTATTTAAAAGGTGAATCAAACCGTGTCTGTCAAAAGAGGCAAACTCGTTAAGACACCACACCCTTTAATTAAAGCCTTAATGTCGTGAAATATCTTAAGCAACATTTAATCCTTGTGAGAGATTGTAAATACAACAAATAAGCCCTATAGTTAGAGTATTTCATTTTAAAGCCTTTACAAAAAGGCTAATTAGGAAAACGCAAAAAGGATGGGCGGTGTATACATTTTTGTATTTTTGATGTTTTAAACAAACCATGAATCATGTTCAAGTATTTGGCATAAAAACAGTACACAACATCTTTATTTAAAGACTGTGACGAATTTCTCAAGACTTTTGATTTTCATGTTAAGAAAAGGCTGCATGGTGGTGTAGTGGTTAGGGTGCGTGTCTCACAATAAGAAGGCTCTCAAATCCTAACTGGGCCCTTTATATGTGCAGTGTACATGTGTGTGTTTTCTCGGAATAATCCAGCTTCCGTCCAGAAACATACTTTGTTGCTTGTTTTCTAGTTAATTTGTACCTATTGTCTAGTTGTGGCAACCTGGTTGCCCAACAGCAGCTGGGGGACAGGCTTTAGAGACCCCATGACTCAGCAGGTTAAGAAGATGGAGGAACAAATAGATGGAGGTTAAGATACTGAGCAGAAGGACAAAACTTTAAGCTTGAAGAAATCAAAATGTGTCCATAATTATGGATCTTGTGGAATAAGTTAATCCACGTTTTATTTTTGACCAGTATGTCAAAAAAGGAAATTGAAGTTAGAGTTGTTGTTTCAATGATCAATTGAAACATTCATGACAAAATCGGTTACTGACGCTTTCTGTAAAGGGCTCTTTATGAATGCAATTGTTGTGGATCATGTGGAGATGAACGCTAAGAGGAGGTTACGCATTTATTGGGTTGAGAAGTGGAGGACCAAAGCTAACTCTACTGCTGCTGATGCATTGAAGCTAAAGACATACTTGACATATGGCGAGTTCTTGAACATGCTTTTAACCCATGTTGTTTAGACTGAACGAACTGGGAGGGGCCTTT
The DNA here is from genome assembly GCA_014656515.1 of Oryzias celebensis. Classification (NCBI taxonomy): domain Eukaryota; kingdom Metazoa; phylum Chordata; class Actinopteri; order Beloniformes; family Adrianichthyidae; genus Oryzias; species Oryzias celebensis. Next base: position 36,750,475 of record BNCR01000005.1, read on the forward strand.
TCTTCTTTTACTTTTGCTACTGTTTAATAGCACATGTCCGCCACCTACAGTTGGAAGAGGCTTGCGGTGAAGTGGTGTAAATCTTGCAAATCTTGCTCCAGTCTGTTTCTTTCACAGTCGGAGCAAAGGGATTTTCTATGAGTGAACCCAATGTGATAACATATGTCTATGATACTAACACCACTTTAATTCCACTCTGTTCCTGTCTGGTTCAAATATGACATCATGCAGTAAAATGACGCATACATTGATTGTTTTATTATTCCAGGGTTAGAATATGTGGATGTACAAGTAGAGCATGAGAGACCTGCCGCTCTGGATCTGGAGGAGTTAATGTTTGTTTACACTAACTATCGGAATTCTGGCTTATGTTTGAGCTGGGATCAAAATAATCCTCATTTTCAGAATCAAACTGATCCGGGATTCAATCAAAAGTTTTGAAATACCCAACAGAGGCATTTAATATGGATTAAAGGCAGGATTTGATCACCAAATCCCAATCATTGCCTTTTTTTTCTGAAATAGATAAGCCAACAGGAATCGCCAACAAATTTGCAATAAACAACTAAAATACTATACATGTAGTGTTTTAGTGTTTTACTCTGTAATTCGGCTCAAATTTTTTAAAATGTTAACTCTTATACATAAATATATTAACTAACAAATAGTAGAGCAGGTCCGGCTGCATAGCAGGACAGGGAGCCACCGTTTTAAAGAAAGCAAAACCAATTCCACTAACTCCACTAACTCGTTACCTAACTACATCAGATAATTCTTGAGTGAATTTTTTTTTAAAACCTTCAGATTTTTTTCTTCAGCTTTAAGAGCTACTCATCTACTAAATGCAACCTGTGGATCATGACTTGTGAAGCTGTGATTTAGGGGTCAGGAGATATTTATAAAAAATTGCACCACTTGACCTTTTTTTTTAATAAAGCTAGTTAAAACCTGAAAGTATTATGTGAGCATTTTAGCACCAGATAATTTTGCTACAGATTGCTGTGATTTTGCATTTTGAACTCCTTTTTTCAGCTTCCACACTATAGCTGAACTTTTAAAAAGTGAAACAGACATGCAAAAAGTGAAATCTGTGATTTACTATGCAGAAATGATGAACTGATAAATCTTTGCACGAAACACTTTAAATCTCCATTTGTTTTTCACCTCCTGTCCAATTTTTTCATATATTAGCGATCAATCATGGTTACAAGACCTAGACCACCACATCCTGCAAATGCATCTTTGTGTTGTGTGGATTCTAAAGCCTGCATGCCAGAAGTCTCAGGAACCCCCAGACAGACTGCAGAGTCTGCAGTCTTCCAGCTCTGATGCCATCGTTTTGTCATGAGGAATTTGGAACAAATTGATGAGAAAAAAAAACAGATCTTGGGGTAAATGGGGTGCACACGTACACACTCAACTCTGCCTGCTACTGTATTTCCAAGGATGGGGGTGAGGGGAGATCCACTTAATACCACAAAATATGAAAAAAACAAAAAAAAAATTGCCTAATGTTCCTCGAAAAGCTAAAATCCATGATTTACCTGCTGTTTATAATGTCAATACAGTAGATTTTCTTCTCTGTTTTCTCCTCTAGTTTTTTATACAACGATATGATAAATACATAAATAAGGTTAGAAATGAAAAAAAAGTTTAGAAGATGACATAATCATCAGGAGACATGAATACTTTCTTTTAAATTCTATTTGACCTTGATAAAACACAAACAAAACGGGAAAAATACATATATTTGTAAAACAATATTTAACCAGGAAGATAAAACTATAATAAATTGTATTTAGATTTAAGAAAAAAAAATCTCCCAAAAGTTGAAGAATCTTTAACATCATTAAACTGCTGCATGGGGGAGGAGGTATGATGATAGACACCATTGGAAGTGTTTACATATTTTAAAACTTAAAAATATATTGAAATAAGTAAAACATCTTAAAATTCACCCAAGGGCAAAATGGTTGAACATTCATCGGTAAAATGGATCACGAGTCATGATTGATAAAAATGACTATTCTGTCCATAGACAGAAGTCACCCTGAGATAAAGCCTCCATCATTTCCTGCTGCTGCCACCACTCCACCCAGAAAAGACGGAGTACATTACATTTGTTCTCTGAAAGGAAAAGAGAGGGAAGACTTGATGAATGGACTGAGAGAGGGTGTGACCGTCCGCAGGGTCTCCGTCTGATTCTCTTCATCTCTCTCCACCTGAGTGCCAGATAATCCCCCCCTCATCCCTCAGACTCCCAGCTGGATGCAGTGGCCCCTTCTGAATGGCAGCTGCATTAGCACAGAGGAACTTTCCCCCACTGTCTGTTAGTGAAAGCTGATTGGAGATTACAGGCCTGCTGCTGCAAAAACACAGCCCCCCCCCCCATCTCATCTGGGATCACATTTTTCTCCTTTAACTCCCCTTCCTCTCATCATTTCTTTATCTTCTTAATCCCAGCTCCGCTCCTTCCCCGTGTCATCAACTTTTGCTCGAATTTACGCCCCCGCTCTTCTCCGTCTTGACAGATGACTGACGAGATAGATGAAGATGAGTTTTAAGGGAAGAGGGGGAGAAAAAAAAAAAGCTTCCCCTTCTGAGTGGAGCCAGGATGATGTCATGGGGGCATTTGTCCTCCTGGTGTGGAGGCTTCCCTTCCTCTGCTAATTACCTTGTACAAACTCGAATCTGATACGGCGGATATGAGGCCCAAATACAATTATTGTGGGCTAACAAAGAGATATTGAGATTCAGGGAATGAGGAAGAAACCACAAGTGAGATAGAAGGGCGTGCACGTGCACGCTCATGCACACACATTCACTGAAGACAACCACTTGTCTTTCCCTTCCATTCCCTCAGATAGGCTAATGTTATTACTGGGGTAATTATCCTCATTAGTGCTGGCAGCTGTAGAGAGCCCATTGCTTTCTGTTCAAACTCCACCCCAAGCCTCTCTGTCTTCACAATCCCTTTGTCTTTCCTGGATCTTATTTACCGATTTTTGTCTCCATCCCCCCTCAAAAAAAACCTTAAAAATTCAAGTAAATGTTATTTTCTAACCGATGAAACTCTCATGAGGGTCAGCACGGGTTTAATACAAACCACTTCTCAAGACAACAGTTTTTGTCCTTATAAAATCTGTAGATTTTAACTATTTCTTCCACAACTTTCAGGATGCAATCTTAAAAATAGCCACAGGGTGGCACTGTTTAGTAAAAAAAAAACCAAACCTCTGCCCTTTCCAGAAAATTATCTGTCACTATCCTTGCTCCTGGAAAAATAATGACACTCTAAAAGGGACAGCTAGCAAAATGGGCAATAATTGTGTAAAGATTTGTACCAGTTAATCTTGTTGTTTATGTGAAAGCTTGGAGGAAATGACTCCCCTTTTGCATTCTTTTTTTTTATGTAGAAATGATGAGACAAACAGCCGAGGCAGACAGCTTTATGCACAGCATCCCTCCCTCTCTGGGAGATTGCCTTCTTGCTTTTATTGCTTCAGCGGACAGTAGGCAACCTGTATAACCGCTAAGCCCGGCGTCTGAGGCTAAATATCATGCATAGCCTGTTTTTATTGGCTGATCTGGCCTGTTGTGCCCTTCTTCCGTCGCAGGAAGCCATTGTTAAAGAGCTGGCTGTTAATGCTGCTGACCAGATGGGCCCTTTCTCCCCGCAGGTCCGACTGAGGGTGTTTACCATGCACTGAGCTGTGGATAACAGGTGAGACCACTGCTGGCTCCTCGGCCAATCAGAACGCAGCAGATGCCTGTAAACCTTTACTTGGCATTTGGGGCCTCGTGGAAGTAGGTTTGATAATAACAATGAATCACAGTGAAACCCGCTTTATTTTCTTTAACAAGGGTTTTATGGGAAACGGACATTCGGGCTGCCTCTCTCCACATTCCCACGAGAGTGTAAACAACAACGATTCAGAAGCCTCTGGTCAATAATTATCCTCTCTGATTCAGAAAGAGCCCACGCTGTCAATAGACGTTCATCTCTCAAACTTTCAACCTTTCAGTGAACTGGCAAAATGTTTCCAGCATTAGCTGCACAAACAGCCAACATTCCTTTCCCTTTCAAATTCAGGCGATCCTGAATTACTGCAATTTGGTATCATGGCAACAGTAAAGGTAAGGCCAGCCGGGGATTGTTGAGGAAAGGTCTTTTAAAGCTTCAAATCAATCTGTCTTAATGGATGACCTGTGTCGAGCATGCATGTATGGATTAGTTTGGCTGAAGCACCTGTCCCTGCTCTGTCAACAGCAGATCAGGTTACCGGCCACATGTCCACCTGGCTGACACCACTTCCTGTGATTGACAGAACAAGCGCTGTTTGTTTACCACTGGGAAATGTAGAATTATGAGCTCCTTCGGAACAATAAACGGATCATTTCCAAATACTTCGGGGAACAAGGCGTACGCTTCAGGTTGTTTTGATCCGAAGTGTGGCACACAGCAGCAAGTTTGGAGGCTGGATCCTCTGCCCCATGACCCTCTAAAAGGATAAGCGAGCATAGCTAATGGATGGTTAGATGGATGCTATAGAGTAAACAGCAGATAACCCCCCTCATTATATAAAAATGCTGTGAAGCGCGGTACATTTCCCAACTCGCTGGTCTCAGGTTCATTATGGAGTTAAGCTGCCAGATCAGGTTGGTGGAGCGAGGCTGCGGCCAAACTTAACATCCTTCCAAGGAAAGTCTGTGACTGAGCTGGATGAAAAGATTCATCAAACATTTTTAATACTTTGATTATTTAAATAAAAAAGTATAATGAAAAAAAAAGAAAAAGTCCCGATTTGAACGTTTTCATCATGAATCTATAACAAATTCCTTTTATTTGCTCAGAATTGGCTTTCAGTTTTCCTGATGTAACTGCAAAATCTAAGACTTACGAAATATATTTTGGGATATTTCTTTGCAAATTAATTTATATTATTAAATATAAGATAGAGATGTAAAATTTTGTAGATAATAAGATAAAATTGGTCTTTAAATAACCTAAGCATCACAAGTGTCACCAAAAAAAAAATAGTCACAAAGAAGAATATGAAACATCAAATACATGTTGCCCTGTTGACAAACAGGTTAAATGTTATCTATTAAGGTGATTATAGTCATATTTTTAGCAGTTTTTTTAATCAAAAGTAAATAAAATGTGTGTTTCAATGCCTCTGATGATGACGAGTCCCACATTGATGAAACAATAAGGTAGAACGCGTTACGGTGAGCACAAAGCTGGAGGGTGATAGATGGGTTAAGTGATAGACTCACATGGTTGTTTGCAGGCTTTGTTCCCCATTTCTGACACTTTCTATCTTGTGATCAATGCAACCCCCACATTGCATCCATACAAACGCCGGTGCCCCCCCACCAGCTGCCTGTGACCCATCCTCTAAGTCCTGCCTCTGCTTGCCATGTGCTGGGAGTCAAAGGGTCCCCCTCCTATCGCTCATCAGAAAGGAGCCCCACCATCTCCTGCACCGTGCCCTAAATCACAATCAATCGCTTGGCAGACAGAGATGGATTGGGACGTCCGCGACCCTCTACCTTCCAGAGGACCCCCACCCCACCCGGCCTTCCAAAGAGCTGCTGTCACTGACGAATAATAGCGGTGATTTTTGGAAGAATGTGTGGGTCAAGTCTGCTGCCCCTGGAAGGAAGTTATCACAAAGCCGTGGATGGATATTCTTTTCTCTTTAGGAACAACAGTCACAATGTCCAACAGCATGTCTGACAGACGCCAGAGAAAGCTCTGCTTACTGCTAAAAAAATGACTCCATTTCTAATCCTTCTAAATGGGGGTTCGCTGGTGGTGGAGGAAATGTTCAGATGGTTGAGTTAAACTCAGACACTGTGCTGTTTATTAAAGAAAATGTTCAGAAAATAACAATACTTAGAGAAAGTGCGACTGGAAGCATCAAAATCATTTATGATGTGTTAAAGAAGGATTTAAGGAATTTATTTACATTTAGCTTTAAGCCTTTTCCTAAACAGAATCACAGTTAGCTTAAGTTTTAGGATTTAAAATCAATGTTCACATGAACTGCCAGTTTCTACATTCCACCACTGATTTGAATGATTTAGTGAGAGAGGATTTTTTTGGTGTTTTTATCTTCTGATACTCATTAAAAACAGATCACAATCTGCATCCTGAGTTAACTACGCTCCTGGAACGGAAGGTTAAATGTTAGTTTTGAAACTGTAAGTTCTTTTTCTTTTTTTGGCTCAAGTCAAGACAGATACAAACGAGTGATAGAAAACACAGATACGTATCAGAAAAATGGATCTAGTGCTGGGAGTCATAGCAGTATCAGTTGAAAAGCACAGATACGACCAAGATTATGCTGGTAAAAAGGTGTCAAATTCATCATCAATAATCGATTTGTGGCAAACGTTGTCAGTTTCTCTTTCTCTTGTGTTTTATGTACATCAAACAGACGTCCAATCACAAGCTCGCTTGAAAGTCGGGTCAAAAGCAATTGGCTGAAGGTGAACCACAGCCAGAGATGTGTCCAGGATTTTTTTTTTTTTTTTTACAGCACTTTAAATGTAACCTGAGTGAATTAAAATGACACACTTTTATTAACAACAAAACCCAAAATGCAGGTTTTAATGCCTGTTTTGCTCAAGATATTTAGTTTTTGTTGCTTAAAATAATAATAAAAAGAGCTTCTTTGTTAAAAGGCATTTTTATTCATAGTTTTAAATGTCAAATGAATAATAAATATCACAAGAATTCATCATCACAAAATGTTCTATGTATTGATTCGTTGACCATAGAAATATATACAAATGATGTGAGAGGAAAAGAAACACAACCCTTCTGAAAACCCTTCTGTTTTGGACGACGCAGTGAGTTTGTGGGGTTTTTCTGTAACTGCATGAAGAACAGGCTACATTTCCCACCTGTAGGGTGCAAACAGAACACAATCCCATTTTCTTTACCTTCTACACTCTTTACAGATCAATATTTTAACAAGAAAATGATAAATTATTCAAAAAAGTAGTAAATTTTTTTTATTTAAATTGACATTTGCTGGTGTTTTTTCATACTTTGCTATTTGGTGTAACACTTTTAGCAAATTGTTAACTGAAATGAACAAACACAAGTCCAGGAAACACAAGTGTAACTTCACAGTAACTTACATCAAGACTTATAGAGATAAGCTAAAACCCTGATCCTGTGAAGGCTTTTTTAATGTTTATTTTTGCAGATTTCCTGTGTTCATTTGTGCACTTTTGGCGAGATGGCCCTCTCCGTCTGTGTCCTCTCCCACAACAGCATCTTGACATTGTGCATTATTATTATGTGCGTTTGGAGATTTGCCGCCCAGTGCTGCCTGATTTACCCTACAAGCGGCTGAGTGATTGCATCACTCACGCGAGCACCAAAAACAAATATCATTCAGACATGCAGAAGTCTCCACAATGCCATAACACCATGATTGGGAATGAAAGATCTCATTCAGTATTCACTGCCGAGGACTCGATTCACATGTAGATGTGTCCTTCTGGAAGTGTCTCGGCTATACAATTTCCATTTAGATAAGGTGTGCACACAAATAGAGAAAGGACAGTGGGTTCTTCATTTGATTAACTAATCATAGTCTTTGTAATTTCACTTGGGGACCTTCAAGGGCAGTGATCCCCGATCAGCCAGGGCATGATTGCCACGAGTGTTGCAGCAACTGCACAGCACAGAGGCAGTGATTAAACAGGTGATTAAGACGGAGAGTTTCAGGCCAGTTAATCCCTTTTCCCATTGTCTGGAAAGATCGCAGCAGTGTAGTCCCTGATCAACAATAACTGAACTCCACAAGAATTGCACTGGGAGGTGATTAGGGTCTTTAAAGCTCTCTGGAGCGAGGAGGCAGGTTGTTTGTCATTAGCTTAACTTTAAAGGTACGTTCTGTACTTATCGTCTCTTGCTGAACCGGGGAATTCATTATCTGATTCTTAAGCTGAGAGGAGAAAAAAATAATACACCCACAGCCTCTGGGCAGATGGGATGTCTCTAAGTGAGAATGGAATAATTCACGTTTGCGGTCAAAGTGAGGGAGCTTGTGATGTTGACAAACCAAACAAAACACTCCTCAACCCCACGACTCGAAGCACTAAAGTGCTTTAACCCTCTTCCCACTTGGTTGGCAGCCCTCTTCATGCACTGCAGCATTGTCTGTGCATCATCTGAAGGCTGTATAGAAACTCTACAGCTCCTCTCCATGACTGATCTCTTTTGATAGGGCTCATTATGCAAACTGCTCCCAACTCCCTCCGCATAATTAGTGCTTAATTAATTTGAGTGAAATCTTTCATCTGTCTGTGTCCGGCCAGCTTCTTCCTTCCATTTACAACATGATATTAATTTCAGAGGGGGGAGTGGTAGCCCAGCTGATGAAAAGGCTGATATAATTAATCAAGTACCGTATCTTTTTCCTTCTTCTTCTTCTTCTTTTTTTTTTTTTTTTAGGAATAATAATAAGTGTGACGAGCAGAGTCTGATTAACCCTATTATGCTCCCTAATTAGGCTGATCATTTAATAATCAAGGAAGCAGCACAATTAAAAGAGAATGCAAATTATGCCATCTAATGAAGAGTGTGTCGATTCTGGGAATTCTTTGTTTGGGAAATGATGCATTCCCAAATCAAATGTCAAGAAAAGGCTGCTCTCTTCATGCTCGTGTGGCAGGAATACGGGTTGCTTTGTACACTTTAAAAATTCCAGTCAGAAGCTTTGAATCCCTATGGAAAAATCTAAAGAATTTTACAGGAAAATGTTATAAGATTTTTTTTCCTGCTACAAATCTTATAGCTCCTGTTAACCCTAACATGTTACTAATATTAAATGTAAAAAAAACCCTTGCAAAGTAAGTAGAGAATCTAAACATTATAACATTGGAGATGTTGTTTTTGAAAATATGACTTGATTAAGGTTCGTTTTGACTGAAATCTGCTCATCTAAAAGTGAGATCAAGATTTTAATGTTGACATTTGGATACAAATGAATAAATAGAATTTCCTTCCTTCAGTATCATTTCACTGTTATTTAAGGGCTTAATATACAGAAGCATGTGCGTTTACCACAGGGCTCTGCTACCTTTAACACCAAAGAGCCATTTGGTCCAGTTTCTTACAGACCAAAACCCAACACAAGATTAATTTTAAAGATTAAAAAAAAAACAATATTTATTTATTTTTAGCCACTAAGACATTAATTTAAAAAAATGTAGCTTTAAGATGTGTACAGTAATTAAATTATAATACTATACTTTTCTTATTATTTTTTCCTCCCTTTACTTTGACAGCCTAACATGTGAGTTCCTTTCAAAATAAAGTACATCCTGTGTCAAATTAAACCCCCCCGCTGAACTAAAAAATGTGAGAAAGTCAAGTCACACATGGCATTTTCTATCATAGTGACTGTGGTGCATCTATTTTTCTTCTCCCTGTAATATAAACATGAACACATTGGTGTGGAATTCATTTTTAACTAAAATAAAAACAAAATAAAAAACAAAAAAATATTCACCTTTTACCATCATTTTATCACTTATCTGAGATGTTAAAAAGGTAAGCATAAGTGTCCAAACTAAATTAACTAAAACTAAAACTCATTGTTTATTTAAAGAATTTTCTTCAAGCCAAAGAGCCACATTGGAGGGATAAAAGAGGCACATGTGGCTCCGGAGCCTCAGGTTGCAGACCCCTGGTTTACCGTATACCTTGAATCCCTCCAGTTCTTTAAAACCACAATCAGGTCACCACATCTTGTGTCACCTGTATGGCTTCAGAGAGAAAGCTGAAACCTTAGGCTGGAGATGTTCAGCACCATGGAGAGCCGCCTGTCATCCCTGCAGCAACGGCGGATGGAAATGGATGAAAAAATATAACAAAAACAGACAAAGAAAAGGTATAATTAAGTTGGAGCTCTGTGATTGAATTCAGCCGACCTAACATGGAGCATCTGCAGCATTTACGTTCTTTTACTTGCGTTAGAAAGTATTGGCTGCTAAGCGAGAGGCCGTCAGTGAGAGCCTTCCTGTGCTGGCTGCCCATGCTCCAGCCTGCATGCCTCCTCCACTTCTTTGTAGCGGCAAGGTGTGTGAGGGTGTGTGTTTGTGCGTCCACATGAATGTACCTCAATTTGCTCCTCTTTACCCCCATAGTGCAGCTGTGCCTTAGAGAACTCTTGTGAAGTAATTGAATGAGCTGGGGCCGGGGGTGCGGAGGTGGGGGGGGGGACCTGTGGCAGTGAATGTGGTGCCCGCTGGCCTTATTATCTGTAATACGCCAGCCGCTCTGCCTGCTTTCTCCTCCACTCATGAATACCGAAATGAATGTGATGGACGTCAGAGGTGAGCGCAGAGGGGGGAATCGGGCCAGAGCCTGTTTTAATCAGCTCCCAGATAGAACAATCACTTTATCCACCTCCCCAGCTCAGAGGTGAATTAGTGTTTAACATTCCAGGGCATGCTTTCCGACAGAGGACTCCACCCCAAACAACCAACGGACTGCAGAGATTATTGAAAGACACTCTGGTGTTTCTGATGAGTAAATTAGGGCTAAACATGCCCCCGGGAGTCCAGCATTGATATGCCGGATATTCAGGAAGAAGTCTTTTTAATAGGAGGCTCTTTACATGAATAGAAAATCCGCTGTTGTGCCTTTGAAGTCTTTGTGTTTTAGCCTGTGCAAGCCTGTACTTTGTGCTTTATTTTTCCTTTATTTGGCTTCCATTCTACTCTTCAACTTACAGAGCTGATATTGCATACTTTACAGAAATGCTGCTTTTCAAGCTGCCACCACTAGAACCTTTTAGGAATGATCATCGAAGCTGGAAAGCATCCGCCGCCGTCCTCACTGGGACATTGTCAAATGTATAGACAACGCCAGGGACATTCCCAGCCGAGTCAGTGAGGTCCATTAGTCTTAAGCTCAGAGCCGTACCACTTTACAAAGCTTTTCACAGCAACCTGGTCTCATGGGCAGCCATCCAAAGCACACTTTAAAGTCTAGACAGTGACCTCCGTGTGGCTCTCGTGGCCAAACAAGCAATGGCCTAATTTCCCCTCTGAGTCCTGCAGTTTGAAATCTCCACCAAAACTTCTGCTCCCCTTTTCTTTTGTGGTTTGAAATCCTTCAAACAGTCTTCAGTATGAGTTTCAGGTTTTCTTGGAGAAACACCTTCTGGGGTTTGACACAAGTGTTGCCAGTAAATTGAGGCAAAACTGCAAAAGATTTGGCAGCTTGGAAACAGGTGTTTCCAGCATTTGTCCAAAAGTGGATTGTCTTAAACATGTTTAGGAAAAAATCCCTGATTTAAACTATATTTAAAAACCAATCACATCATTGCAGGCTGCTGTTTTGTTCTACTGCCTCATTGTTTCCTTTCTGTCTCAGTTTTTGGGGACAAAGCCTGAAGCCGCGGCTGTGCTGCGTCCACGGCCTGCCTGATTAAATCTGGATCCCTCGCTGGCTCTCTCCATGGTGCTGAAAGAGCCCTCTATCAGATTACAAGCAGCCAGAATAGGACCTGAGCTAATCCATTACAATAATTGATTGACAGTACATTGAAAGTGGTCATGCAGTGAACACCAATTACAGTCATGTCCCAGTGCACCTTCAAAACGGCTTGTTTTGGCACAGCACGTGGAAGCAATCATTCATCCAGGAAGTGCAGCAGGCTTCCGTGTACGCGGTGAGAGTAAATGTAATCTAATTACTCTGAAATGACCAGTCTGCTCCACAGCACCTCAGTCCACATGGTTAATGTTTGACAGAAAGTCTGTGAACCGTCCGTCACTGGGGGTAAACTTGCCCTGGTCTCCTTTGGATTCAATTTTCGTCCTGCAGGTGGAGCAGTGATGCTCTTAGAGGGAAGGACAGAGGGGAATTTACAGTTATCAATTCTTTCTAACAACTTTAGCATCATAATTCGCTTTTAGTTCGCTTTTATTTATGTGTTTAGATTTATTCTTCAGCCATTTAAAATGCAGACTAAAGTGTCCTTTAGAAGAGGAAAAGGTTAAAAAAAACCTTCAGGAGGATGTGGTTCAGCCTGCATTACAGCAACTGCAGCTGTATGATAATTAGGCGCCAATGCTCCCCGTGCGCACAGGGCAGCACACGCCACTGAGCAAACACGCGCATGCGTCCCTGCAGCCAAGGCTATAGCACTCGGCCCACGCTCCCCGCAGAAGATATCTCTGGGAAAGAGGAACTCGTTAAAATACCATCAAAGCTCGCAGTCCCAACAAACCACAACTAATAGATGTAGAGAGAGAGAAAGAACAAGTGATGGAGCAGAAGAGGCGGACGGATTACCGGAACAGAGGAGGAAAACAACACGTGGCTGCAGAAACACGAGATTATCGTATCAAAAGTTTATGTCCATCATCAAATGTTATTCTCCTTGTCATTTGTTCCTTCATGCGACCCCCACCACCACCCAACACACTCACATGTAAGATAACGGTGTGTTTTCGGCAGGTGAGAAGGCACCGGGACACAGAGGCCCATTGAAGGGAACGCGCAGGCCTGCGGCTCAGCCTCGATTGTGCAATTATTTGACTTGGTCATACTGCAGCTTTATGCAAATGAGGGGAACAATGAACGACGATGGAGATTAATTCCTCCCTGGTCTGCTGACTGAAAGGGGAAAAGAATGCACTCTCTGCCAAGTGTGGCACACCGAGGCATCTCACGAAAAATAAGAATAATGCGTAAAAACGCAACAAGACAAGTTCACTTGTTGAACAAGTGAGACTTTTAAGGCAAAATTGACTGAAAATGAACTAAAATATTTATTTATTATTAAAAGTTAGATTTTGATCAAATTGGGAACATATTTCTGACTTAAACTCATTTTAAAGGGACTACAATTATTTATTTTTAACAGAGAAAAATGAGACTTTCAGGGCGCACATAATTTAAACTGACTACCAGTGTCTTTCTTTCTTCTTTCATTTCGGTCAGCACGCGTCTTGCTGTGGACCAGATTGGCCGCGAATCCCGTTCCACAGTTAAGAGGTCAATTTGCCTTTCAAACAGGAAAAAAGGGATATCCAAGCGCAGGCAGACGCGGCTATTGTGCACAAAGACCGGAGGGTCTTCTTATTATTTATGTATGCAGTGAGAGGTCTGATTTATAGGTCGAGTTATACTGAAACGGACACGTGGCCTAAAATGAAAGCTCACTCTGTGGCGTTTATTTAAGACATAATAAAAACGAGGGTTTGGTTGGAGAGTTGCGTGCGTAAAAGTCGTGCGTAAACAGGCGCGTTGTTGGAAGGATGGAGTTTACTGACGGCAACTATTAGGTGGATTGCTTGTTTGACCAACATCACAGCAGACAACTAAAGAAGCAGCTTTTAGTTTGCATTTCAGCAAGCTTGTTTCCCCCTGTCTCAGCTGTAAACTGTGATGATTGTGGCGGTGACGGACATTTCCTTTTGGCGACTCAGGGCCCCCCAGAGGAGCGCCACAAAGCAGCGGCACGTGTGCATTTGTGTAGGGGCCCATCAGACCGTAAAAAGAGGAGGGCTCTGGCGTGTGCCTCAGCCGGGGAGGGGCCGAGCGCACACATTGATGTAATAAACCGCCAGTACATCTGCTAAGCTATCTGCACATCCTCCAACGAAATCCACCAAAGCCAGGCTCTGAGCCCTCCCACCAGAAAATCCACTGGGATCTCGGTTTCATCCCATTGGTCGGGGATGCTGCGACAGAGGGGGGGCGAGAACAATAGCATCATTCCGGCATAAAAAGAGTGGAGCTATGCCTTGGAGACGAAAACATTTCAGCAACAGAAGGATCGATATACTGGGGGGATAAAGTCCCGAAAGCTTCTTGAGTTGCCATATTTTCAACCAACCTGGATACTCCAGACTTTAGCCATCTCCCCAAAGTGCCTTTCTGCTGTTACCCGTCAAGATGCCCAAAGGATTCCTGGTGAAGCGGAACAAGAAATGCGCACATGTTTCCTACAGAACCCGCTCAGAGGACGATGATCTCCAGGAGCCTCCCACCCCAGCTGCCTTGCCGAGTCAGACGGACCCCTCCCCGCCGATGTCCGTGGCGTCCAGTCCGGACCGCGCCTCCGCATCTCCGGACTTCACCGCGGCTGAGGCGCCGGTCGCGCGTCAGGAGAAGCCGGCGCAGTTCGGGAACCCAGAAACGGCGTGCCAAGCCCTCTACAGCCCCACCCGACCCATCAGCAAGGAACACGACAAGGGATATTTTGAGCAAAGTTTCAGTCTGGGTTCGCCAATTTCTGCAGAGTCATTCCCAACGCCCGCGTCCCTCTCCGGCCTGGACCACCTCCTGTACGCCCCAGTCGACCTGAAAATCGGCACCAGTAACAGCAGCCGAAGCGGGACCACCACCAACACCAGCAGCAGCAGCAGCAGCAGCAGCAGCAGCAGCAGCAGCAACAGCCTTCCGGGACCGAGCAACCGGGTCGCCACCAAACGATCTGCTGGTGACGCAACAGAGCGCAAATCCAAGTCCTCCTCCAAGAAACCCAAAGCCATTAGAAAACTCAACTTTGAAGATGAGGTGACCACTTCTCCGGTGCTCGGGCTCAAAATCAAAGAGGGGCCGGTGGAGGTGAAGCCGAGGGCGCAGTCCTCCGGAGGGAACAAGCCGTTAGGGGAGTTTGTGTGTCAGCTGTGCAAGGAGGCGTACGCGGATCCCTTCTCCCTGGCTCAGCACAAGTGCTCCCGCATCGTCAGGGTCGAGTACAGGTGTCCGGAGTGCGACAAGATGTTCAGCTGCCCGGCAAACCTCGCCTCTCACCGCCGCTGGCACAAACCGCGCACCAGCGGCGCGCCCGCTCCGGGCGTCAAACCCGAAATGGCCAAAATGATGCCGATGGGCGTCAAGTCTGACGAAGCCAAAGACATGAGTGACAGAGAAACTCCAAGTCCGGGGCCGTCCGAATCCGGTTCTGAAGACGGCTCATATGACTGCCAGTTCTGCGGGAAGAGGTTCAAGCGCCAGGCGTACCTAAGAAAACACATCATGGGACACCAGGTCCTGCAGAAGAAAGTTCTGGAAGAGCACGGGTTTCAAACCAGCGACCGCCCCATAGAGCAGGCTCCAGTGTCCTCTTCTTCTTTAGCATCATCATCTTCATCCTCCTCCTCCTCCTCCTCAGAGGAGGCCTCAAACCAAAGCCCTCTCAACCTGAGCCCGGTGGACTGCCTGCTGTGTCCGGTGTGCGGGGAGAGTTTCACCAGCAGGGCCGCCCAGGAGAGACACCTGCGCCTCATGCACTCCTCCCAGATCTACCCGTGCAAGTACTGCCCCGCCACCCTCTACAGCTCACCGGGCCTCACCAGGCACATAAACAAGTGCCACCCCTCGGAGAACAGGCAGGTGATCCTGCTGCAGATGCCGGTGCGCCCCGCCTGCTGACCACACAGAACTCGTGCCTTTGATGGATGGAGGGATGGAGGGAGGGGGAAAAAAGGGAAAAAGAAGAATGAAAAAAACAAAAAAACAAGTTTGTTATGCTCACTGCCATCTTTCTGCGCCAAAGAAGGCAGGGCTGTTTGATGTTTCAGTGATGTCTTTTCCATGCCAATCAGTGATTGTTGAATGGTCGTCTCTATATTTGAAGTGAGATTTTATTTCTCAAATTAGTTTATCATGAAAAAGGAAGCATAAAAAGCGTTAGTTTGACTGTTAAAGGGTATTTTTCTAGCACATGCTCAATGATAGCTTATAGACCTAAGAAATGTCTTAAAATTCTCAGAATTCCCACCCCCTCTTCCCATCAAAATCCTCTTTGGATTGACCGACCGTGATTGCTGTATCACTGTAGCTTTACGCTTAGTTTGTGGATGACAAAACTTTGGTGGAAACAAAGTGTGACTTAAGAAACTCCCTGTTTAGTAGAACCACAAATGCCTTTAGTGAGCAGATGAAGCGTAGTCTGACATAGCCTACATACACACACATCCAAATCCCGCTGTATAACTGCCTTAAGAAAAAAGAAAAAAACTCAACAAATTTTGATTTTGAATGCTGGCACATATTTTATTATCATTATTGAAGATTGTTGCAATATTTTTCACAATATTTATTTATTTATTATAATTATTTTGTGTAACTTATTGTGTTTGTTGTGGGTTTCCTTTTTTGTGAATCGTTCCGGCAGTTTTAAATGTCGTCTAATAGCCAAAATTATTATTATTATTATTATTATTATTTTTGGGTTAAATTTCTGAGTTGTGATTTTTAACTTTTTTTTGTCGTGGGTCGGGTTTTAATCTTCAATCTTCACAGCTCTTGTTTAAGAAAAAAAAAGAAAGGAAAAACGTAAAGCTCTTACCTTAGATGCAATCTTTTTTAATGACAAGTTATTTTTCTTAAATGTTGGCTTTTATAGCGCTTTGATTGTATGTGTATATCGTTGTTGTCTATTGAAATAATAAAAAAAATATTTTCAAAAAGACACTTGGTGTGAGAGTGGAATTTCTTTCATTAAGTGACCATTTTAGAAACTACTGTTAGGAACAGTTTAACACTAAACTGACATCTGTTATTAATGAGCAATTTCACAAGATTTCTTTCAACAGTTTTAATGTTATTTAGTCCATTTATATAAAGTTTTTTCTATTAATTGGTATAAAAAATCCAACAAATATCAAGAAACACATATTTTATTATTATTTTAAGCACTGAAAACTTTGACATTTTATTTCACAGCGATAAACCACAGATTTTTTAAGTAAAAAAGGCTAAAAAATAGACTTAAATCTTTATGTTCTCAACTAATTCCAACACAAAATATTTTTTTAAGAACTTCAACGTTTGGTCATCTGGTTTTAGAGCCAACAAAATGTTTAAAGTCAGGATTCATACTTGGAAAAAAAGTACCACCCTTTAAATATATATAAAAAAATCCATATCAGGAATAATAATCATCAGAGCATTCCCCGTTGCAGCTCCGTGCCGTTTATCAAAATCCCTTCTCATAAATCATAGTTGCAAAGGCTCAGTAGACCTCTGCTTCAGCCTCAGAGAGCCACTTAGGGCCTCATCATAAATCCCCCCCTTAAGACCGTGACAGGACACGACAGGAGGACAAAGAGGTGGTGGATCAGAGCTCACCTCTGGAGCAGTAAAACATCTGTCTGCCTCAGAGTACCTGCCGCAACTCGGTTTTTCTTGGGTTTCTGGTGATTTAGGACGCTTCAGGGCTGAGCTGACTTTCATCTGTTTGCAGCTTCTGACTCCTAAAACACAGACAGAGCTTATTATATGGACATCGTGGATTTGGCTTTCACACTAACTTCCATTTCCTTTTGCCTTATTATTAATAATCTACCTGCAGGACGGGAGGGAGGAAAACTTTTTAATGAGCATCTCTTCCTCCTACAGTGACGGGGAGCTACAGTGAGATATTTGAAGAGTGAAAATTGACTACAGCCGGTGGTATAACATAATACAAAAAACATAAAAAAAAAAAAGTAATCACAGTGTCATCTTGCTCTGTTGTAACACATTTCAAGCAATAACTAAGGCAAACAGTGAAAATGAGGTAACATTAGGATTATTTCTCACAGTTTCAAGTCCTCCAATTATGGTCAAGTGCTTTTTTGTGTCTTTATGTGGCCCAAGCGAGTGAGGGCACCTGAAGGTGCTGCTGCTGCTGCACCTGTACCTCCTGCTGAGGCTCCATTATGCTGGCGGCCTCTAAGTAGAGCCGAGCAGCAGGGGAGACAGATGGAAGGAGGGTCAGGTTACCCCTGCTGCTGCCGCCAGCGTGGCCGGGCCAGGGTCAGGGAGCCCATGGAAACAGCGCAGACAGCCACACTGCCAGTCTGACACCCTCCCACCCCTCCAAAAACAAACAAAAAAAACGGGAACAATACAGCAAATTTCAAAACCGTTTAATGAAATGTTGGAATTTTTCACATTTCTAATGAACATCGTAGGATTTTCAATCATTAAAAAGTTTGATATGTTGATAAGATGAAATTTTCAAGCTTTTTTTCTCCTTCTTATATAAAGACTGTTATAAAGGCATTAATGTTTATATATTAACAGGGCATAGAGGCCCTCAAATTTTAACAAAATGTACAAGGATTTCAAAAAAGGAGAAGAGAAAAAAATAATATTTCAAGACTAAGACAAACTGATTTTCTTCACAGGTTAAGATGCACAATCTTGGTCCAAACACCTCCAGCAATGAAACATCTAAAAAGAGAACATCCCTTTACAGGCTTTTTATAATTTACAATCTTTAGATCAAAAATCCTGGTCCCCTGAAGTGTCTTTTGGGGAAAGAATATTAAAATAAACGCACACAGATGTGATCGAGGTCTACATGTCTTTACATTCTTTCCTACACACACACACAACCCTCCAAAAACCAGATAGAATGTCCTGGTTTTCTTATATTCTGCTTCAGGAGTGGACATGGAAGCTGGGCAGAGGTGTCGGAGCAACACGGGGAGAGTAAGGCATAGAGTTGAACAGATGGGGATAGTGTTGCAGCTTGGGTGGAGACCTCAGAGGGCGTGAGTTTTTTTAGTGTTTGTGGAGGAACACCTGGCTACCATGACGACCTGCAGGTTGGAGGCGCGCGAGCGCCGCTTCGGCTGTTGCTAGGAGGGCGAATGAGTGTTCAGCTCTGGCATGCCATCTAACTCCACCTCCCCATGAACCCTCCACACACAGCAGGCCTCAGGAGGCCTGAAGGGAAGAGAGGATCCTGGGAAAAGAAGTGGTAGTCTCCACTGATTTGAACCCATCTGCTGCTTTTTTTTTTTTGTTAGAGGGGAAATTAAAGCGTTGCTTTTCTGTTTCCATAAGAAAAAAATGACATTTTGAGTTGTAGGGAATAATCCTACAGTAGATGACAGAAGTTACACGCTGGCACTGTGGGAAGCTCAGTCCAACCCTAACATAAACGCACACCGACAGCAGTGTGTGGAGTTTCCCCTGAGGCTCTGGTGGTAATCTTTCAGCTCAAACAGCAGATAAATACACAACACACAAAAATAATAATTAATCAAATGGAAATCTTTCTATATATTGTACATCTAGAAAATATACCTGACACATGATAAAATTCACAAAAACACAACTAAGAACATTCAATGTCAATAATGAGTGCAAAAACGATTGTTGGGAATGTCGGAATGTCTTCACTTCACAGAAAAGGGAAACGGATAGAGGAAAGAAACAGGAGGAACTTATCCAATTACCGGCCATGAGTCAACGTTAACGACGTCAGAGGACTATTACAAACGCAGTCTTTTCTCATTCCAGCCCAGATGCACAAATCAAAGTTTGACAAAATCTATCAGAATTCATTTAAAATGGAAACATGAGAGCGGAAAAAAGCAAACAAGTTTCAGTTCATTTGGATCAGAGAGACGACAGCGATTGTCCTCTCTCAGTTAAAAAACCAGAGTGTGTGACGGTGCAAACGGCAGGGACTTCATACCCAGGTAGTCTGATCTGGGAAGGCAATCAGTCTCCACTCTGTTTCACTGAGATGATGATGGTCCACAAACGCTTCAAACTGGAGCTACGAGGCAGGACGACAGCTTCAGCAAGTTTGCAGCAGAAACAAAAAAAAAGGTAGAAAGGCAGATAGCTATAAATGAACAACAATCTCTTGTGCAGTTTAGCATATTGTCATTCAGTGCTTTGTTACATCATGTTGAAATTGGTGATAAAGAAACAGCACAAAGCAGTCTCCGGTTCCCTTACTATAGTAAGAACTTTGTTTTTCTAGAGCCTGGAGAGCACTCTAGAAAAATCAGAATAAAAATTACATTTGCAGCATCAGCTGAATTAAAGACTTCTAGGTCAACTTTGTTGTCTTTACCACCAGGATGAACTTAAATATTTTAGAGTTGTCCATCTTAACCAACAGTTAAACCAACTGAAATGTAGAAATGAAACACATCTGTTAAAAAACTTCAACATGCTCCAGTTATTATGACACAAAATAAAAACAAAGAGATAAACATTTGCAGTCACAGCTGGCTGTGAGGTTCTTAGAGAAAAGATTCAAGGCTCCACTCGGGGGGGAAAGGCGGTGAAAGAGCTCAGTTGGAGGATTTGCTTATAGCGCTGGCAGATCGGCGGAGTTTTCCTGAAACTCTGTGTTTTGTGGAGCGGGGCATGGTGGGAGACACCTGTTCCACAGAGTCCGTAGTGGTGGTGGTGTTGTTTCCGCCGTCGGTGCTCACACTGCTGGTGAACGATCCTGAGAGGGATGTAGATTGCAGACAGAAAGATGAGGAAATCACAGAAATAATAAGATGAGACCATGTTTTTCAGGTTTTTTACATTTTTAACGCGTATCCCAGCATGCTTTGCCATGCATATGGCTCATGAACCCAAGATCCCCCAGTTCTTAAGATTTTCACCAACATTAACAGAGAGAATGGTCAATGATCAAAAACATTGAAAGTAAAGGTTAGAATTTGAATGAATTGTCCTGGAGTTTATTGGAATTGAGTTGGGAAATGACATGCCTTTGTCACATGCCGTAGAAAAGCAGAGCTTGTTAAAAAAGGAGCCTGGTTTGTCCGGATATTTATGATGTAAAAAGAAGTAGCCTATGTGGCTAAAAAGAAAGTGCTGGCCTCACAGTGTGACAGCAGACCGCCGTGAATGAAAAAAAATTACAGATTACACTCTTGGAGCCGTCCCCTTGTCAAACATTGTCCTTTTTCACAAAACGTCACATCGGCAATTACGACATGGCAAACGGTAATAAGCAAGAAGGTGGCCATAAAATGCTTTTGAGACCAATTAAGTATTGTGAACACCAACTTTCTTACTGTGCTCCAAACCAAATCTAAACCACATGACCCCCCCATCTAGGCCTCATGCCTCGAGTTTAAACAACTTTCCTGCTTTGTTGGGATGGCATCTGGTTGCCTATTTTCTTTCCTATCCTTTTATTTCCTGCCATTTTCCGGAGGCATCTCAAGTTGCAGCGGCTAAAAGGAATGGCAGATGGCTGGAGTAACAGACACTCAGCAGCACAGTGGATACCGGCAGCATCCAGGGCTGCGGCTCACTGGGAGGAGTGGCTGGGCTGCAGATGAAACGCTGGGTGTGTGCATTGTGAAGGGCTGCAGGGGAGGCGAGGGGGGGTCCGCACACGCTTTCTCAAATCTGCATATGAACGGAAAGAAGGGACGGGCTTGGCTAAAAAAATGGGCGGCACTGGTGAACAGAGACAATTTGGCATTCCCGATTCCTGTTTTCATTCCAACAGTTAACACAAATGACAGAACAGGATTTACATTTAAAAGTTAATAGTTTATACGAAGGACATTATACCTAAATCAAATTATCAATTATGCTTTATCTCATTTCAAACACTAGAAAATATTCAGTCAGAATTTCTTTTATACATGAACTAATCTGCTTTTTGTCAAAATTGCCATATGCTGTTGTTTGCTTCAGATATAAACAGGATGAAAAAGTAGATAAAGGGGATCTTTAAAGTCTCTTAAAAGTGTTCCCAGTGGTCTTTTCTTTTGGTTATAATTAGTCAAAATAAAAATAAAAAATTTAGGAGAGTTTTTTATTTTGCAGAGCAGAGGTAGTTAATTAGATAATTGCCTCATAGTTGTGGGTGGGAATAATGACGTGGAGTAAGCCTGCCCTAACGTCCCGTCATTCTTTTGTTTATACTCTTTCCCACTTTTGTGCAGCCCTTCACACCACCAACCTAACATTGCCGGTGCAATAAAAACTGGTGAGCAATACTGGAGCTATCCAGTCTTACAGCACTTAGCCAGATCCAAGCTTGGATATGGAAAACAAAGATGTACATGGATTTAGTCGTCTACAAGTGGATGAATCAGAATGGAGAGCAGCAGAGAGCTTGTGGCCTACCGTAGTAGCTACTACGTCAGACTTTCAAGCATTTTTAAAAGGGCATACTTGCTTCTCCTTCTGATTCACAATGATTTGAATAAAGAAATTCTAAATAATACAGAAATGCAATTTTAATCTTGATTTATTTAATATGCCGGCCACCATCAGAAAAATGCCCCAGGAAGATGTTAAACACACCAGAAAACACAATTTTCATCGGAGTGAGTCTTTAAATTACATCACAATCCTATTGGTCCCCACTATTCTAGTTTAAAGTAGGCCAAAGATGACAAAGACGTCTTCCAGTGTGGCAGGTGTTAGTCTCCGAGTCTGCCCCAGGCAAACAGGCACACTCCAACAGGAGGAAATGAGGAGGGAGGGAGGGGGGCTGGGGTTGAGAGGGTTTAAAAAAAAAAAGACAGAAAAGGCCGAATGTTTGCTGGGGAAAGAGATAAAGGGACGCCACATGCAGAAGCGAGGGCCAGAAGTGTAGCCGTATTGTTCATGCTGCTACTTAGTGCTAATTGTTGCCACAGAGCATCACTCTCAATTACCAGGCTCCTCCAAACAGTAGGACGCTCCCAAACAAACAGGTTGTTTTTTTTCCCCAGTAATCTTTTTTTTTTTGTCAGAAAACACAGTATATGAAGCTTTGTTAGTACTGAATGAAGTTGAGTGAACGAGCAGAGGGCAGGAAGGCTGCTGGACTAACACAAGCTTTCTGCTTTGACTCAGGGCTTACCTTCACCACATTTAGCATTGGGAGCTTTAAGATTTTTTTTTATCTAAAAGGGAGAGACAAAGTAGAACATCACGTGAGAAAGTAGTGGAGATATACCCACACAGCACATCAGAACACAACACAACGCCGCTGCAGAAAGTCCCACTCAGCCGGTGTGTGTGGTGCCACAGTTAGTTATTACTGTAGGAGTGGGTTAACTGGTTTTGGATGAGTTAGTAAACAAGAGGCGTCTTTCCAGAAGACACCCCGAAGGCTGAAAAGCTTGACGGAACCTGATGAATTTGTGATTCGAAGATCACAGAAGTTAGATTGTTTTAAGAGGAAAAGCATCAAAAGTTGGGTAGCTCACATTGGAAACTTTAAAAAAAACATTTACCACCAATGTTATGAGTAGAGAGGTAGTTAGGGGGAAAGATGGCGGGGCACCTCGGAGGGTCAGGGGAGCTTTTATGTAGTTTTATCCTCACATAGAAGACTTGTTTTGCAGCGTGCAGCTTATCATTTTAAGAAGTACAGCAAATTACCAAAACAGAGCAAAAACACTAAGCTCAGCACTGATGAAGGAGCGTTCATGTGATAAATGGACTAGCTCATGCAGGAAGCCGTGATGTTGGACTGAAACTGAAGTGAGCTTACAATCAGAGTAATGGACGCTGAGGCTATTGAGGAGCGGACAAGCAAAAAACAGAGATGGACACTGACATGAGGGCTCAGGTTAGAAGTAAATTGCTGACAAACTGCTGGGGTTTTATTTAGTGAACGGCATGCAGAACCTGTAGCCAAACCTGTAAATCATTTACAAAAAACAAACAAAAAAATCAAATTAAGAGCAAGTCCATGTGGATGGCTCACGGTGCCCTAAATGAATGGTGGTCATGCCTAGTGTGAAGGAAGCAGGCAATCTTACAGTCCAGCTTGGCCCAGGGGTACTCCATGTCCCAAACCATCCCCGGCCAACGCCTGCACGCTGTCATGAAGCATGGATGACATGTTAGTGGCAGCAATGTGAGCCATAGCAAGACGGACAGACAGTCAGACGAATGGACAAGCTCTCAGAAACTCCTCCACTCAATCCTGCACCCAAGTAAAGAAATGGGACTGCTGCTGCATGCTCAAACGAATGAGATGAAAAGCAGTCAGCTGCAACAGCCACATTTAAAGCAGGTGTATGGCTGATGGGACACAAAATAACAAAATACCATATTTAGATCCAATGCCTAGGATGTATGAGGCGTGAAGCATTGAACACAACATGCTTGTTATTAAGGAAATAGGCAGAAGAACCTTACTTTATATATACACAGAGGAACTTGTGGCAAACAAATGTACATTTGAAAGCAGTGACTAGTTGTTTTAGTTTATAAAAATGTTAAGGTTAAAAAGAAATGTAAAAAATATATTTGGATTTTGTTCTTTTTTTTAGCAGAACTTATTTTAAAGAGGTGAAAAAGTGCTTCTATTTTGAAGGCCTTTACCATATTTTTGTTTATGCTGACCTCCTTTC
This sequence comes from Oryzias celebensis, assembly GCA_014656515.1. Taxonomy (NCBI): domain Eukaryota; kingdom Metazoa; phylum Chordata; class Actinopteri; order Beloniformes; family Adrianichthyidae; genus Oryzias; species Oryzias celebensis. The sequence continues at coordinate 36,774,595 of BNCR01000005.1, forward strand.
AGTCAGATTTAGAAAACTGAAATTTCCAAGCGAATAAAAAAAAAAAAACAATCTTAGGAATACCATAATAGAAATACTAATATAAATACTCTTAAGTAGAAAGATCCTGATAAATCTTGAGGGCAAAGATAAACAGTGGGCTCCCAATGGCAATAGAGATCACTGATGATTGTAAAATCAGACAGATAAGCCACACTCTCTAAATTCTTTTTGATTTTAAATATGTAGAACATACGACATTTAAACTTAATATATCAAAGGGCTGTTGGAATGGTTGCATTCTCATGATAAAAATACTGCACGTCTTCTGTTTAATAACGTTCTTTTACAACATTTGTACAAGTACTACTAATTATCTGTCAGAAATTACTTTTTGTTTCTAGTTAGGGTTTTCTAGAATGAGATACAGTAGTAAAAATGATCTCAGGTAAATCCTTAAATGTTTTAAGGCTTTTCACATTTGTATAATATCATAGGGTCGGACAAAGACTAAACTAGAAGTTTGTTTTTGAAGTGTTGATCCTTCTTTGCACTGTTAAAATGTCTGCTTGACAACTGATGTTGACGTTTAAGCCAAATAAAAAATACTCAAGAGAACGGTTAAATGGATAGAAAAAGAATAATATATGAAAAAAGTTTCTTAAGTGAATATCAGGTGCTTATGTTTTTCCAATAATCTGTTTACATGAACGCATTAACGAAATCAAACGTAATAAGTTATAGAAGCAGCAAATGCCATATCACAAATACTTTTTGCGAAGTAGAACATCTTCAAAGGTGGAAAATAAAAATGCTCCCATCTTTGACTGGATGGTGAATATTTCCATATTGAGTTATTTTCTCATGATCCAGCCGTGCAGAGGTATTATTGGGTTGTTGGTTTACCCAAACCTATGTATTTTCAGAGAAACTGATAAAGAAAACTGTTTTGCCATCAAAAGGCTCACAGAATTCTCCCCCTGAGGCTGCTATAATAATTTCAAAAGCATACAGTATTTTAGGTCACATATTCTGCACATTATCCCACTTAAAAGATGAAAAAAGTTTGTTATGTTAATTACAGAAGCACTTTAACTGTGAGGCACAAAATGCTATCATGGATTCAAATTCTGCACAACCTAAAAGGTTCCCTTGCTTAAGCCAGTACATGTCCAGTCCTGTCCAAAGTTTAACAGAGGCCATCTGGATGATCCAGAGGACAACAGGGAGAATGCCATGTGGTCAGACGACACCCAAATGAAACTCTTGGTATAAACACCACTGGCTGTGTTTGGAAGTGGAAGAATGCTCATTAGGGTCCCAAGAACACCATATCCACTGTGAAGCATGGAGGTGTAAACATCATGATTTGGGGGTGCTTTTCTGCAAAGGGGACAGGGCAACTTATCTATTTTAATAAATTAATAAATGGAGCCATCTATGATTAGATTTTGGACAAAAACCCTCTTCCATCAGTGGGAACATTGAGGATGAAATGTGGTTGAATCTTACAGCAGGACAATAATTCCAAACACATCCCTCTGGCAATGAAGGAGTGGCTACCTAAACATTTCTAGGTTCTGGAGTGGCCTATTTAGTCTACGGACCTCAATCCACTTGAGAATCTGTGGTAGGAGTTGAAAGTCCATGTAGCCCCATATACCACAGCTCTTGAGAAGATATGCATGGAAGAATGGACCAAAGGACCAGCTACAGAGCACCTGCTGAAGACCTACTGAAAATGTTTCAAAATAAAGTGTTGAGGTAAACTTGTGTTATTGACCAAATACTTAGTTTTTCCAATATCTGTGTGAATTCCTGGCAAGTAAAGTGTGGGAATCTTTGCTTAAGACTGCTGCCCCTGCAGGGTCATGGATAAATGGATGAATTGATGGATGGATGTGATTTCCTGGATTGGTATATTTGCATTGTGCCTCACAGTTGAAGTGTATCTATGATGAACACTACTGTGACTAACTAAAAACTATTTGCCTTGATGTCCTTCAAACAGAAGTGTTATTTTGCCAAAGAGAAAGCATGAGTATTACTCTGTTTATCTTTTTTTTACTTTTATTTAAAATAATTTATTTTGCACTTACAGTTATATTATTTTATATTTTATTCACAGCGCCTAACTTTTTCCACATTTTATTTTGTCAAAGCCTTATTTCAAAATGGATTAAATCAGTTTTCTTCCTGAAAAATTATTTGAAAAACACAGTATAATGACAATGCTGACATTTCTTTTTTGGAAATTATTGCAGATTTATTAAAACTAAAAAATCTGAAAAATTATATGTACAAGAGTATTCACAGTTTTTGCTGTGAAGTTCCAAAGTGAGCTGAGGTTTATTCTGTTTCCACTGATGAGCCTTGAGATGTTTCAGCTGCTTCATTAAAGCCAACCTGTGGTAAATCCAGTGGACTGGACATGACTTGGAGAGGTACGACCCTGTCTACATGAGGTCCCAGGGTTGACAGTACATGTCAAAGCACAAATCAAGCATGAAAGAAAAGGAATTGTCTGTAGACCTTGGAGACAGGATTGTCTAGAGGCACAAGGCTAGGGAAGGGTCCAGAAACATTTCTGCTGCCTTGAAGGTTCCAATGACCACAGTGGCCTCCATTGTTCGTAAGTGGAAAAAGTTTGGAGCCACGAGGACTCTTCCTAGATCTGGCCAGCAATATAAGCTGAGTGATCAGGGGAGAAGAGCCCTGGTCAGGGAGGTGACCAATAACCCAATGATCCCTCTGTCAGAGCTCCAGAGTTCTTCTGAGGAAAGAGGAGAACCTTCCAGAAGAACAACCATCTCTTCAGCACAGCACTAATCAGGTCTGTATGGTGGAGTGGCCAGACGGAAGCCCCTTCTTACTAAATACGTCTGGAGTTTACTAAAATGCACCTGACTGACTCTCAGACCACGAGAAACTCAATTCTGTGGTCTGACAAGACTGAAAAAAAAACTTTTTGGAGGGTTGGCAGGTGTTATGCTTGAAGAAAACCAGGCACCACTCATCACCAGGCCAATACCCTCCCTAGAGTGAAGAATGGTGGTGGCAGCATCATGCTGTGGGAATGTTTTTCGGCAGCAGGGACAGGAAGACTCGTTAGGATAGAGGCAAAGCTGACTATAACAATGTACAGAGACATCCTTGATGAAAATCTGCTCCAGAGCGCTCTTGACCTCAGACTAGGGCGAAGGTTCATCTTCAGCAGAACAATGATCCAAAGCACACCACCAAGATATGGAAGGAGCTGTTCAGAACAACTCTGTCAATGTCCATGAGAGGCCCAGTCAGAGCCCAGACCTGAATCCAATCGAACATCTATGGAGAGATATGAAAATGTCCGTGCACCGACACTTCCCATCCAACCAGATGGAGCTTGAGGGCTACAGCAAAGACGAACGGGCCAAACTGTCCAAAGAAAGGTGGGCCAAGCTTGTGGTGTCAAATTCAAAATGACTCAAGGCTGTAATTGTTGCTAAAGGGTCAGCAACTAAGTATTGAGCAAAGGCCATGAATACTTATGCGCATATCATTATTCAGATTTTTTATTTGTTATAAATTTGCAACAATTTCAAAAGAACTTTTTCAACATTGAAATGTAGAGTTTTTCAAATATTTTTTCAGGAAGAAAACTGATTGAATCCATTTTGAAATAAGGCAGTGACATAATAAAATGTGGAAGACGTGAGGCGCTGTGAATACTTTCCAGATGCACTGTAAATTTGATAATATTTTTATTTTCATTTAGAAATCTATCTTTGGGATAGCAAGATTTCATTCTTGTTGCTTCATTTTTACACACATCTGTTACATCAGTTTTACTATAAACTTTTCTTCATTAACTTCCAGTTTTTTTTTTAAACCTTTGTGTGTTTGTTGTCATTACAAGAGGCTGTGTCTTCGAGAAGTTAGAAGCAAACATATGCTGTGAATCAGTGGTCCCCAACCCGGCCGCGGACCAATAACGGTCCATGAATAAATTGCCACAAGGTGGGTATGAAATCATACATTATTTTGTTTTGAATTCCGAAAATCATTTATTTTGAAAAATCTTTTATTTTGAAAATAACCAGATTCTCTTGATTACATTTCAGTCACTTGAGTGCTAAAAGCAGTCTGGGGGCATGCAACACAAGAAAAGTTTTAGTGGAATCTTTCTTTGCAAATGTGATAAGTGCAGGAACAGACAGAAGAACAGGCTACAACTTTAGGACAACAGAAATTAGGCTACCAAGTGCCTTAATTAAAATATGGATTTATCGCAAGAAGTGATTACCACATGCAGTGACGGTTTCATTGAGATGTGACTTTCACGAACGAATCTAATCTTTTGAACAGCTCAGCAAGGTGTACGATAGGAATAGACTCTTTTCCGCTGGGAATCGTTCTTTGTTTCGTTTTTTGGTCCTCTCTCCGCTGAGTTTTATACGTTCACATAAAAGCTCAAACCAGCTCATCCTATTCAGATGCACATTTCACATAAGTTGTGAACACCTAATTCATGCAAGTACGTCCATGAAAAAATAAAGAGGAGCAGTAGGTGCAGCGAGGGGGTGGGGGTAGGGGAGAAGGAGAAAAATAGGGGAGCTGCATGGCGAGTGCGAGCAACAGCCGCAGACAGGGGGGCGGGGGAAGGCGGCGCTCAGTCTTGAGTTTGAGTTGTTCTGAAATGCTCTTGTATTGAAATGTTACACCAGAAGCTTTTGCATGGAGCTTCAAAGTAATCTGATTTGTTTCTAATTGATTATCAATGATAGATTTGTTTGTTACTTTTTGTTACTGTATTTAAGTTTTTTTAATGAGAGGATCTTATAATAGTGAAATAAACTCGTTTTAACCACTCCTGACACCACACTAAATTAAGAGACCTTCATTATGTTGATGTTTTTTGTTTGTATGTTTATGTTTTTTATCAATCCTCCAAAATGCACCGGTCAGACGACTGAGTGAAATCAAATCTATTGTCAGAACCGTTTATTATTAAGTTTAATGCACAGGTTCTTATTCAATACTGTTTCTTTGTCATTGTACAACCCAACATCCCCCCGGGGCTGGGGTAAAATCCTCATGGGTTGACTGCAGCCACAAAAAGGTTGGAGAACACTGCTGTAAATGCTCTATTTTATATATCTAAACATAAAAAAAATATCATAAGTAGGAAATAGTGAATAATTATACTTTACTAACATAAAGTCTAAAAACTGGAACAGTGAACCAAAGTACATGGATGTGTTATGACTGATCTTTTAAATTGGGGCAAATACATTTTCTTCTATCATGTTCCTCCTTTAAATCCCATAAGTTCTGTAGATAGAAGAACTGTAGATAGTTTGAGATTGCAAAGTGGATATAAACGTAACACCACGTACATTTATATAATGTGACATATTTACAGAGGCTGTGTGCAAATGTCACTCTGTGTGGCAAGAAAATAACCAGAAAAACCTGAGAACGCAAAAAGATAAAACAAAAATCAGCAGCAGGTAACAAATGTCGCTGTTTTTTTCTATTGGAGTTTACACCTCTGTAGGGCTGGCAGTATGGAAATGTGGCTGACAACCTCTTGCCTGCCTTAATATCACACCTACAGTCTGGAGTCCAACACAGAGAAGACAGTAAATTCTCACTTTCCCATACTCCATACATATAAGCATACACTCTAAAGCCCCTTTAAACTATATAAGCCCTGACATTTTTGAAAATGACAGGACATCCGTGGTGTGGTCTGGTGGAGTGCTTTCCTTGTCAAAACAGAATGCGTGTTGGGATTCAATAGAGTAGAAAACTGCAATCTTGTATTGATTTCAGTGCTGTTGCAGATCGATTGGAGCTGGTACAAATAGGAAGAACAAGATAAGACACATTTTCCATTCTATTCATCATGGACCGATAAGAGGCTGTGCTGACATCTGCAAGCCACTGTTGGTCGGTCAAATCTTTTAAGTGTTGGTGACTGAGCTGATGAGGAACACACAGACACACACATATCCTGCCATTTAAAAGGCTGCTTATATTCATGTGAAAGTAATTGCATGGAAATATGCAGTCTGAAAAAAAAAAGAGATGAACAAAGTAGAGAGAGGCTTGAGGAAGTGGAGAAAGCAGAGTGTTTGAAGTCAGTCGGACCGCGTGAAGAGACAAGGTCTATCGTTTGATATTCATCAGTGAGCGTAGGCGATGAAGAAGAGTGGGGAGAATGAAGGGGGAAAAGAAGAGGTGAAGGGGCAGACAGGTGTGTTGTGAAGGAGGCCAGACTGATGTGGATAGTGTTAAGAAAAAAGGATGATGAGGGAGGAAAATTCATTACAGGAAGAAGAAGCGTGAGTAAGACAAAGTGAATGAAAGGAAGAAAGAGGTAGACAGAGGTGCAGTGTTGTTCATTTCTCACCTGCTCCACTCACTGGATAACCAGGAGACGGGGAAAAGACCTGCGATGCAAAATCTTCAAAGGTCATCACTTCTCTGTGGTTCTGAACAATGGCCTCCAAATAGAGCGCTCGTTCTTCATAGCTGGTTTGGACTAGTTAAAGGAAAAACACGAAATGACAGGAGAAAAAGCAACAAAGCAGCAGAACATTTCTCCTGTACGTTTAAATACATTTTGATAAAATATTTCAGTCATAAAATCATAATTTTATTGTTTTTCTACTTTTAGAAACAACTTAAATATTATGAAAGTTTATTTTTAGATCTCACCTAGTAGCAAATATAGCACAATCAGACTCATACATCCTTAAAGACCCACTCCAATGAAAATCATGATTTTGGTGATGGTGATGATGAATGGACATATACAAAGAAAATGAAGCTTAAAATTGCATTTCTGAGGAATTTCTTTATCAAATTATTGTGAATCAGGAGCAGATGAAAAAAATCTATTTGAAAAAGCTTGTAGGTGTGACCTAGAAGCTACAATCAGCAAGCAACCAGCTCCCAGCACCGCTCTATTCTGATGTATCCACTTGTAGATGACTAGATCCACATGTCTCCATTTTCCTTAACTGAGGTGGCATCGGGCTCAAAACTGTAGCTCCAATATTGCTCGCCATTTTTGTTGCACCGGTAATGTTAGGTTCGGGTAACAAGGGGCTGTAAGCAAGAGGGTGTAAACAAAGGGTTGATGGGAAGGGGTCAGTTTACTCGGCGCCAACAGGCCTACCCACAACTCAGAGGTGAATTTTTAATGAACTATTGTCACTCTGCAGAAACTATGTCCTAGAAAACAACAGTTTTTTTTTAAATTTTAGCTAAAAAGCATAATCATATTTAAAAGACAATTGGGAACACTTTTAAAATAGCTCAAACGATGATCAGAGTGGGACTTTAAATGAGAACAGAGATTCTAAACTAATTACCAAAAAAATGAATTCAACATAACTGCTATGATGCTAAAATCTCTCCTCCCATCTCTTGTCTTTCTCTTCTCTCTAATAGAACCCCCGCTGCAGGCAGCACGTCTAGGACCATCCTCCCCAATGTGCTGCCTGCCACTTCTCCGTGCCATCAAGGGGAAAAATTGGACCCATTTGAAATTCTGAGTGACAAGAAGTGACTGAAGCTTGGGAAGCCAGCATGCAGGATGGATAGCTGGATGTGAAATGGGGAGGCTCAAATAAGTAAATAGATAAATAAGCCTACAAAATGGCTGCCGGGTGAGGGTGGTTATCATATCATTATCATACATATATGCTGCTAAGTCTGTTGCAGAATGGAGGCAAGAAGCATAGAAATAAAATAAAAAGTCTATTTATGGTTATTTTTACCAAAACGTAATAATTTATGAGTGTGTATAAGAATGGACCTGACTAGGTTTCCTTCACAGACAAAACCTGGTAAATTGTTGAACAAACATATAAAGTCTGACTCTTGAAATCATGCTGCTTTTGCTATCAAATACTGATGCCCTCCTCCTCCACATCCCATTACGATTGCCAGGGTGAAGTGAAACTAGGCTGCGGCAAACGCAAAGGAAATATGAGGCTAAGCTGAGATAGGGTGGACGAGGAGGAGAAGTGCTGGTCTGGGTTAGATAGATAAGACAAGACAGAGAATGGGCAAGAAGCCTGCTGTGGGCACATGCCGCCACAGCAAGGGCCAAGGCAGCCATGACCAATGGCTTTGAGGGGAACCATGGCAAAGTGAGGATGATGAACACCTGTGCCGGGAAACACCACAGAATATAATAGCCAAGCTGCTGAGGGAAACAGACAGAAATGAAGGGAGAAAGAGAACAAGACAAAGGACTTATTTTTAGGAGTTTATTTTACATTTAGAAATGGTTAAAAAATTATTTCAAATGTGCAGTCAGTTTGGAAATTATAGGCATGAGCATAAACGATAACAAAAAAATCCACTGAAATCAAAGTTCACGGTTTATGCCTCCAGTGTCAAAGAAGATGAAAAAATCCCCAATAAAATAACAATAGCATAAAGACAAACACCTGCCAAGTTGCATACTGTTACTAATTGACCATTCTTGACAGGAGAGTTGCAGAGCAGCATGACTTTAAGCACGTAAAAGCACTTCCTAATGTGCTCTACATCTGTCTTCCAGACATGCAACGTCACTATTTTCTGTCACTTGCTGGAAACAGTGTTAGGCAAAGAGTGGGCATCCAAGGCTCTGCTGCCATAGTAACCTAGGTCACAGCTCTGCGTGGTGGGTCATAGCAAGAATTTACAGGAGGAAGCGAAGGAAAGTTGGAAAATAAAATAAAAAAAAGATGCATGGATAAGTGGTAAGTGGAGAACAAAAAATGAGATGGAAGGACTTCATAAACAGGAGCGAGACAACTTAGAGGGAAAGAGATAAATGAAAAACAAGGAAGGAACAGAAAGAGTCTCAGCACAGCGTGGGTCAACAGAGCCATATGGTGGTCCATTATCAGAGATGCAGATGACTGTGGGCCTGTTATTGAGATTCCTAAAACAAATATTGACTCCAGCTGGAGCAGACACACTCTGACACAAGCCTCTCTTCCACTACTTCCTTCCACTGCCTTTTATCCAACTAAGGCAAATGGATTATAATATAAAAGGAAAAAAATACAAAGGACTGATATTGTTTAAAAAGATAAATAAAGAAAAAAAGCAAAAAGACTGGTGGAGAAAACACATGGAGGAGTGAAGGACGGTGATAAAGATGCAGAATGTGTAAAAGAGAGATTCATAAATCGGTTCTCCTGATTGAATGTATGACATCATGTATTGAGAAAATAAAAAAAGACTAATTACAAAACCAGGGGACAGCTTGTTCTCCAGCATCGGCACAGAGGCTGGTACCTGCAAGCAGTAACCTAATCAAGAGGCAGAATCACAACCGTGACTCAATGCTTATGCCCCTGTTTTGAACACAAACCCATTGATGCTGTCCTACTTTCAAATAAAAAAAGAAAAAATACAGATGAGGCTGTTAAGCCGCCTTGAAAACATGCTCATCTGGATAAACACAGCATACCAAAACTTAAACTCCAACAAAGTGTTCCCCGTTAGGAGAGCTCGTCTGATAAACAGTTTTTCTGAGCAACAGCAGACTCCATCTTGCACCAGAAAATGAAAATACAAATGGGAAATTTCAGACAGGTCTACATTTCCACAGATGGACTGCAATTCAAGTCAGCCGTGACATAACTGCCATTTACAGCTGAACTGGGCAGACATGCAAGACGAACAAGAGGAGTGGGAGTGGACTGCATTTAGCCACCTTGGGAATTTCAGAGGAACTCCTATGTTCCAAGCCGATGCATTCCCATTAGAGAGAAAAGAGAAAAACCAATTCTCATTGCGACAGAGTGTGGCAGGCACAGAAATAGTAACAACATAAATACTTCAGGTTGGTGAAAATTCAAATATACAACAACTGTGGCTGGGCTGATATGGCCAATATGCTAAGACCAGTTGAGGCACTCAGACAAAAGTGGCACCACAGAGATAAAAAAGTACAATTTCAATCCTTTGAGTACAAGATTCACCCATTTGGGATAAAGTGTTTCACTGGAGCTCTTTTCTTGTCCCTGCTCTTATTTTGTCATTTCTATGAAGAGATGGCTGGCATGAGCGTGGGTTTGTAAGCCAGAAGAATTAACACTGGAAAAGTCTCTCTACCTGTGTAAACATATGCACACGTGTGGCCAATACACATGCGCATGCATATGCATATAAAAGTGTGGACATATAGCATGTATACATATGCATGCATGCTGTCCAGATGGTAGGGAGATAGCTATGGGGGAATGGCGGGGGTCAAGCATCTTTGTGGATCAAAGCCAAGGTCAGGGCAGCTTCTGTGGCCCACGTTCAAGGTGAATGGAGGCCTCAGATGGCTCGTCATTAACAGGCTGCCCCACCCGTACTGGACCTCATCAGCTAAGCACCAGCCGTCACCATCTTCCCTCTTTCTCCCTCTCTACCTTCAGGGACTCGGGCTGAAAATGCTTGTCCACTGGGATCGTTTCTGTGGTGCGAAAAACTGCATCTAGCACCTACAGACATATGCATGCTAACACATCAGAACTGGTGTGTGTGTGAAGGGACAAGATACACAATAGCACACTCCATCCAAGCAAGCAGTAAAAAAAAAAAAGAGGCCGAGTTGACCTCTGAACTGGTGTGTCTCTGGAGGAAAGCATCGCAGCCATTTGAGCAGCCTAAATCTTTGTGTTCTTCAATCTCCCTTCTGACAAAAGTCCTCACACAATCAGTGGCCTCTGACACACATTCAAACAAATTAAGCCGTTACACACACACACACATATGCACACACCCTGCAGCGGTGATTATGACTCATGGCTTCATTAGGTTTCCCTCTGCTAGAAAAACGTTTTGAATTTAAAGATTTTGCTTTCATTTCTTGATGACATGAAGTAAAATGTCATCCCTAAGCGCATAGGAAAGGACATTCTTTTGAACCTAAATGAAGAAAAACTAGTGAAATATATCAAGAGCAAACAAAATCAAAATATTAAACCAAACAAAATTTAAACTACATCCAATAAAACAAAGGCAAGTTAAAATCTTAACCTGACAGCATCAGAGGTCTAAAAAACGTGTAAGGTCAACAAGTTAGTTTGTATTTAAGCGTTTGCCACGAAGGGCCTCATAAGTGAGGACTCTAAAAGGCAGCCAGTGAAGAATGAATGCAAACCAGTGAAATATAAGTTTTGAAACTGTTATTTTGCAATGTGAAGACATACTTTCTTTTTTCAGAAATACACAGTTAGCTTAATGCAAAGAAAAAAAATGCTATTTAAAGAATATCAGTCAAATAACTTGAGAGTGTCTAAATAAAACATATTAGTAAAAGATAAATTAGGCTTAATGGTATTTATGATTTTCTTTTTCCTTTTGCCTCTTAAAAGTTCAATTTTCAATTCCATTTTATTTACATAGCCCAATATCACAACCACAACCGTCTCATTGGGTTTACACTGGATTTTGCAAAGACAGGAGTTTAGTGCAGGTGTGAGGTGTTAGGAAAATGTTTGCATCAGACAACCGGGGAGCTAAATGAGAACAGGAACTTGATCATGTCAAAGAAAAGAAGTAGACATGGAAGATTAATAAAAAGTCAAAATGACAATAAATTTAAGAACTTTATCCATGAAATTTTTTTTTTTAATTTCCCCTCCAACTGATGATTATAAATGTGCAAACTCTGTCATATTTATTGATATGCTACAACTGTAACAAAGTGAAAGAATGACCAGGTTCTTGAAATTGTTTCTTTTTTTGAATTTACACCAAACTTAAAAAATATTTTGCAAAAAAGTATTTACAACAACATATGTTATAAACCCTCAGAATCAAACAAATAAAGAGATCTAATCTGTAAAAAAGGAAGATAATGAATAAAGGTCGAGATTAAATAAGTGACTGTACATTTTTCCGCCTCTCAATCAAAAAAGTCATCGGTGTGAAAAGAGTGTGAATCCCTCTAATCCTTTTGCAAAGACATCCTAACCACAATGGGTTTTAGTGAATAGCCTAAAGGTGATTTTTTTTCCTAATTAGGGAATATTAAAACTAAAAAAAGGCACTGAAAAATGGAGGAGCATATGAAACATGGATTAAAATTCAAAGATGAAAAGACATTGCTTGGGGCAAATGAATTTTAACAGCACATTAGAGCATTTTCTAAATTGATCTGTGTAAGCCATGACCCTTTGATACACTGCTTTACTAGATTTTTCACAAGGATTTTTATTTTAATTAAAAGCAGACCTAACCTTTCCCCTCCTAGTTTTTGGAATCAACCAAGATGAATGAGAATCTAAAAAAATAACTACAGGCAAAGATTTAACTCTAAGAGAGTACATAGAATAAGACATTTACTAGATAATTTCCAAACAACAAAATATCTTTTAGTAGTGAAATTATTTCTAAAAGAGAAAAAACATGGATAAATAAATTAAATGGCCGGGAAAAGTTCGGTCTCACGCAAGGACAAAACTGTTTGCATGGCAATGCTTCATTGCAGCAGCCAAGGTTAATTCAATTTGTCGAAGCGCTACTGGAAAAGAGGGGCTCTTTTAGTGAAGAGGGATGGTTGAGAGATCCAGAGGGTGCCTCTAGGTGCTTGACCCCCTCCTCTCTCAGCCTGACATCTACCCATTAACCTGGACCAATCAGCTTGACCTTGGTGCGGAAGAGGAGCTGAGGAGTAGCTTACAGTGCTATTGACTCCAAACAGTCACAAATTGGCCAGTTAAGAGGGAAGAATTGGGGTGGATATTTGATTGTGATGGGATGCCAATGTAAACAGGATTTAACAAAGAAAAAAGTGTTTAAAAAAAAACAATGCATGTTTCTGTAAAGGAAGTATGTCAGAAAAAGAAGTCAGACTCACTAAAAATCATTAGCAGAGCAGGCTATCGCCCTCTTTTTATTGCTTTTAATGCTTTCTAAGTATTTCTGTTGTTTGACAAAAACAGCTTACTGACTCGTTACAACATCACGTGGGACATTTTTCTAGATCAGACTGGATGGCACATTTATTTTGTTCTCATGTAAGTAAAAAGGCTGAATTGTAAGCTAAAGCAATACATGAATGGCTTTTGATATATTAAACAAAGACCATTGCAGCTCCACAATGTATGGCTAACCCTGTCTAAATACCAATGTTATAAAAGCATCCTTTTATATTCTCCTCATTATTTATGTATTTATTCATTTATTGGTTCAATAAAGAGCTAAGATGAGGAAAATGAAGACGTACATGGATCTATACGTCTGCAAGTGGATACATGGGAATAGAGCAGAACATGGAGCCTGTGGTCTTCTGATTGTAGTTTCCTCTTAACTACAAACTTCTTCAAACTGCATTTTTTGTCTTCTCCTGATTCAAAATGATTTGAATAAAGAAATGCTTGGAAATACAATTTTAAATTTGATTTTCTTTGAATATGTCCTCCATCTTCAGAAAAGTACTATTAGAACATGCTAAAAACACCAAAAATGCAATCTTCATTGGAGTGGGTCTTAAAAAAATCAATGTTATGGCAACAACAATTATTCAGCCATTCAAGCTATAATGCTTCTACCTACCAATAAAATATAACTATTTCATTTGGATTGAACTCAACTTCAGTCAGATTGATGAAGCCACAAGGATGAAATGTGACATGTTTCAAGAGGAGAAGACAATGAGTCCAAATGCCATGACTCTAATTTCTGGAAGTATATTCATTCCCCTTGAAAATCTTTTACAAATTCAACAGAAGCCTGCGACAGCAGTGTTTTCTAACCCTGGTCCTCAGGGCACAGTTCTGTATTTTTTCCATCCAACCCTGCTCAAACACACCTACCTTTGATGACTGTCATTGTCAGGCTTCTGCAGAGCCTGATGATGAGCTGAATCAGGTGTGCATAAGCAGGGCAACATGGAAAACATGCAGGACAGTGTGCCCCGAGGACCAGGGTTGGGAAACACTGTGCTAGAGGATGTATTGACACCTAAAAACTGACCAATTTTAATGATAATTTTAAAAGATACCTGGCAGTACTTAGTTACAGTTGGTGAATGTGAAGAAAAGCAGGCCAGAAAATGTCCTGTTAGTAAAGGTGGTGTAGGAGACAAACTAGGTTCACACGAGGCAGGTGACAAGCATTCTTGAACGCACATCCAAATCCTTACCCTACCCCTCTGGCTTCTCCCTATCTCATTAATTGAAGGATTTTTGAAGGGAGAGGGAAGTCTTCTATTGTTTTTTTTTTGATGGAAGAACGAAGGGACTTCGAAGTTCTGTATCCCTCTGCCAGCAGGGTGAGCTGCGTTGTGCTGTGTCGCGTCGAGGAGAAGCACATTTTTCCACATGGCTGTGCTCTGAAGCACAGAAGTTACCATTTAAATGTAAGTAATGACTTGTTGTTTTAGCATTTAAAGTTATAAAACAGATGTTGGTATGTATTTTTCCAAGAGCTGGCAGCTATGAGCTAACGTAGATGACCAGCGAATATTGATGGCATCATCGAGGGGGTAGTACTTGCTTGGACCGTACCATTTCAAATACACTATTTTTCCTTATTTCTACATCTGGAGGGCTAAATGTAGGGTTAGGGAGAAGCCGTAGGGATAGGACAAGAATTTGAATTCAGCCTTAGTCATGGTGTTCACAATCTCTACCTGATCTTAGTGCATATCTTCCCCAGTTGGAGGAGACTTAGTGCAAAATGTTGAAGTGGCGTACATCTTGGGAATTTTCCTCCAGGCTTTTTCTTTCACAGCTCTATCTTGACATGTGTAATAATTGGTGTTATATAATTCTGTTCAGTTAAGTTCAAAGTTCAAGTTTGTAAAGTTCAAACGACAATTATTCATTTCTCCTACATGATCAATTTTCAAACGTTTGGCACTTCAGTGAATCAAAGAGGACGCCATCAACATGTCATCAATATGTCACAAGTCGGGTACTTGATTGGTATAAGTTCAATCTGCTAACTTCAACGTGTGTTCAAACTGTGTTCAACGGCAGTGCGTTTTGTATATAAAGCTTGAAAATGTTCTTAAAAATAGCTACATGTGAACACAAGAGTTCTGAATGCAGAAGCCAAAACGCGCATTTCCACATGTTTGAATAGACTTTTCTTTAAAAGTGGTTGCTTGAGCGCACATTGCCAAAGGCAGAGTGAACGTACTAGCGGTAAAATGACTTTTCGATAAACAATAGTTTATTGAAAAAGCAAGTTTCTTCTTGGTGCACGTTTTTTTCCTGGTCAGTGCTAGTCTTTGGCAATACCACCCCCAAACAACCAGTGGTTGTAACTGGTTGTTGTGTTCATTACCATTCACATTCCACAAAATATAGGTAGGATAATTAGCTCCACCCATTTGAAGATGGACAATCCTATTGTGTGGGTACTCAAGGACATGTTAAAAAAACCAGCTGGCCGTTAATGTCAGTTGCTGTACTCTAAAGAAATGCCAAAAATACAGCATAGATTAAGCTAATTAAAATAATATCACAAAGGAAATCAAACCAGATCTTTGAAGTAAAACTATTTAAAAAGAAATTGGTAAACGTGTAGATGAACTGAACAGTTCCAATAGTTTTAAAGAATAGAAAAGTGAAAAAAAGGTGTAAATATGTTGTTAGAAGTATTGGCAGACACACAAAATAGGAGATATGACTATGGAAAAAAGAGGGAAAAGAGTAGGAAGCAGTGTGGGGGAGTGGCAAAGAGGAGGGAAAGAAAAAAGATATAAAGCTGCGCAGGTGTTGATTGGAGAGAGGCAGAGCGGTGAGTGCCAGCGGTACCTGTTGTCACAGCGAGGGTTGAGGTGTGAAGCTTGTCTCAGCAGAGGCCCTCAGAGGTGTGAGGTGATTACGAGGAGGAGGACAGAAAAATTTAGATGGAGAGACACGAGGAGAGAGATAGACACGGGCACAGAGTGAATGTGGCAATAAAGCTGGCTGCAGGAATAATGGCAGAGTGGGAAAGAACAACAGATTGAGATGGATAAAGTGAGAGAATGTATGACAGAAAGCCAGCCAGTAAGGTGACTCTGTGTGTGTGTGTGCCACATGAATTTTATATAGCAGCTACTCAAACCATGGTGTCTCATTAAACAGCTTATTTTTTTGAGATAGACAGCTTTAGCAGTAGTGCAGAATATTTTTGAATGTGTCACAAATGCATTAGGATGAATAGAGGTGTTTGTGGGTCCATTTTCAAGGTGGGCATGGACTTGCACAACAGTGTGTGCTGTACCCGGGATGCTGCTTTCAGAGAGTTTTAGCCTAATTAGTGGGTCCACGAAAGCGGAGCTCAGAGCCCCAAAGGAGTCAGGTCAAACACTAAGCCTGGGTTAATGACACCTCCTGAGGGGTAAGTTTCCCACAGCAAGAGCTTTCTAAGCTTCAACCTCCACACCTCTCTACCGTCCATCTGGCAGTCAGACATAAGGATAAGGGTAATGGCTGTGACATCACTCCTAACCTGTGACATCATCACTGCCTATCAGTGATCTCCCACAGGTTAGGAAAAGCTACAGACAAAACTTGATGTCTGCTGGCTGGCATGACTAGGTTATTTATGATCTGACTGGCGAAAGTAGTCACCCATTTTCCCAAGTCCCCAGCAGTCTGCGGTTCCTCTGGGGGCACTGAAAATTGATTTCTGCTCAATAGTAAATCATAAGCGCGGCACCCAAACTTAGGTCAGTATTATCACTGGTTGTTGGGGGATCGGAGAATATAAAAGGTGAAGCAACAAGTCACTGTCGCAGGTCAGACAGCATATCCTCAAGAAGCCCCGGTGACATCATATGCTGCAGCATGGTTTGCTCAACACAACTGCCATCAAAGCCCATTGGGCTTTTGCATTCTGAAGAGTTAAGTCTGTAACCAATCTCTTTTTTCAAAGGACTCTGGCTGCCATTGATGAGTCCTAATACAGCAGCCTTAGATGTGAAACACAAAGGATTGACATGATTAATCAAACACAGGCCCATTATGACCAGGCAGTCACACCGGACTCCACTGTGTATTAACAGAAAGTCATAATAAGATGAGCTACAAAAGGCTGATAGGGATGAAGATTCACAGATACAGTTCTGGAGGAGCTGGGGGAGAGTTCTCTTAGAAGGTTTCCTTTGTCAGTGATGATCACCAGAGTGGCATGAATGTCTGAGTCCTATGGAAACATTATTAGGTCAGTACAAAGGTGGGCATGATATGAGCTATCTGAACTGAATATGTGTCATATTCTTCTTCAGTTCCTGACATTTGACTCGTTTAGGGTTGAGACAGGGAACAACAGCATCTATCTGATTTCAATTTGAACTTCTAATAAAAAGCCACAGATGAAACACAGAAGGGCATGCTGAACCTAGACAGTGATTGAAGTCCATCTGAATACTCATTAGGTGTTTCACCTCTTATTTTTTCCACTTTCCTGATTACATTTATTGAGCGACAGGTACCTTTTGCTACAGACTTATTCCGTCATGGCTTCCTCTAGCTATTGCAAAGAAGGTTGGCATCAGCAAAAGTAAATAATCCATTTGACACATCGAGAAAAAGAGGGCAGACACATAAATCAGAAGATTAGTGTGCCATCTCTGGGTAATGCTAAACGACTTGAACTTCAACCTTACGAAAACATGGCTCAGACAGGAACTGATGAAATATTAAAACAAAACGAGCAAAGCCTTCTGCAGTTTTAATGATGCATGTGGCATGTATCACACAATAAAGCCAATGCACTGATGCCAAAAATCTCTGGCTACTTTGACAAAAAGACATGCCACACATACTATATCTCGCACCTCCATTGCCCCATTATAAAAGGTTCATTGTGCCAGATAGGCAGTCTGTCTTCATACAAAATGCCAAACATTTAGAGGGAATGATAATGATTGGATGTGAGTTACAAAGGATCTCATACTGGGTCAGTTACCAGGGGACAAGAGGAAACAATTTAGCTTTAAAGCACATTTCAATGAATACCATTATTAATTTCTTATCTGAAAATGTAATACAATATGAAAAGCATTATGTTAATCAAGTTTACTACAAACCATAAAAATTGAGACTGGAAATGCTGGTGGGATCAAAAATCTAATAGATTTTTTGTCAAAATGTTGTCAGTTCACTTGTTAAACATTATTGCACAACAGTTGTGTATCTGCTGACATTGTTGAGTTGGGCTGAGACACACATTGGCAAATCCTAATGAACTGAAAGGGGAAAAAAGTGATTATAGATGTATACAAGACTGCACATAAGCATGCACAGAGAAACTCGCTCTCACAAACAAAAGAAAATACACTTCTGTGTTGGCAGCAGCTTTTCCCTAATCCTTACCCTTGGGCTATATTATGCAGTCAAGCAGGCTATTACATGGTAACAATTAGGGGGGCTGGAGCCCAACACCTGGTCGTCTCCTCTTTTGGCCCTTCAATGGCAGCTGACTGTACAGTCTCACAGCCAGGTGGTCCGTCTTCAATGATATTAGCTAGTCACTCCAGGGTTAATCAGGAGGCCACCATTAGCCAGTGGGAAAGCATGGAGCCCCTTTCAGATTGAAAGCTTTCATAGTGAATATGGAAGTTGGAGACACTGTTGTTATAAAAACTTGTTCAACTGAAGATCTTTGACAGAGACTCCAATATAAGTGAAATTATCTGGGGGGGTTCAAGCCCGCAGCATTTGTGGTTGAACTTCGGCGCACTATCTTGATTGGCTGAAGCATGGCTTGCAGCCCGTCAACTGTGCATCCTGCAGCTCATAATGGACCTTTTCATGGGTGGACAAAAACAGATGGAGGAGCGGGAAGTGCTATACATCCATGCAGACGGGGTGATGCTGTGCGCAGGGGTGGGGGGGCTGGATTTAGTCAAAGTCGGCTGATACAAAAACAAGTGGGAGTTCTCTAAAGCAACCCGGGTTGTATCTGCCTGTAAGAAAAAGCTTGTCCCAAAGCCCTGTGGCCTGAAGATCTGAGGGTAAATAATGCTCATTAGAATAACAAAAGCTATAGATTTGTACCCAAATCAGCTAGAGTCTCATCAATAGTAATTAAAAGCTATACATAGCTAATGAAGATGAGGATGCAACATTTCACAAAACAAGTGTGAGCAGTTATTATCTAAACCAAGAGTAACAGAGAAGATAAATTACACGTTTTTACACTTTAAACAAGAATCTTCAAAATAAAAAAATAAAAAAACGATCAAACATTATGCCATCTTTGATGCACTAAAAAGAAAGAGGGATATGCCCCTAAATTATTCAGTAACAGAAACTGTTATTAATACACATAAAAATCGGTCTTGAATACGTTTTAATTGCATAAGTAAATAGTTCTGAAAATATACTTTAAAATGTGTTAATGTCAATATTTTAATACGCTTTCTCCAAAAAGCATCATGACATGACTTAAGTTGGTTTGGTGCTCTTGAAAAAAGTTGAACCTAGCTGAACTAGTCGGTGCTTTCAGAGTCAAACATATTTTGCTTTGTTTTTTTAAATCATCACCTGTAGAGTTTATTACAGCGGCAAGACACAGAAAAATTGATTCAGTACTTCTCACTGCTTCTCTTTCTAACAGCCATTACTCCACAAAAAAAGGCAGACTATCGGTATTAACACATCAAAGGCTGCTTTCTGTAAGATGAGGCAGACAATGCAGTGATGCACACCTAAATGTTTTGTTTTGTTGCTTTGTTTGCCTTGTCTGACTGTCAATGCAGAAAATTCCACTTAGTGCAAAAATGCAAATGCTGGAAGCCGCAAGGACGTCCTCAGAAAGAGAACAATGGGACAGGCCGGCGGAGAAGCAGACAGCGCCTTTGAACAATTTAAAGAGACATTAACGTGGAACTTATAAATAATCAACTAATTCCTTTATAACAAAACTAATTAAGTCTTAAACAATAAAAGTATTGATTAAAAGAAGAAATTCAACAGTCTAAAAAGAAAGAAATGACCGGAATATGTTTAGAGCATTTATGACGGTCACCCAAAAATGCCACAAGGCTTCTTCCCAAGCGTGCCCCAAAACCCAGAGCTACATCAGAGACTAAGAGATGCCAGTGGAGTATGATGAGTGACATTTCACTGACATTTCCCTGCAGCCTTCAATGTGAGGCTACCTCAAGGTGGCCTCAGAAATATCTATGGATATGCCTGAATGTAACACCTCCGTTATGGGATGTGGGATTTTTTTTTTCTCAGAGGATGGCCTCAGCTCTGGGGCCAGTGATGAGGAGCCTGGGCTTTGGGAGATTGAATGGTAATCACTGGAGCACAGATAATGGATGATTGAAGGCTCTTTCTGCTCCGCTGTTGGATTTCAATATCAGAGGGGCCCTAGAATTGGGATTCTTATCAGGGGCGGTGTGTCAAACAAAGGAGAGCTGAGCGTGAAATATGGGGTCCAACTCAGGCACACGACCATGGCGATTAGCACGAGGATAAAAAGGGCCGCACAAACAAAAGAGGGCAGCTTTAGCTGGATAAAGGGCTGTTCAATGCCTTGTAGCAAGAGACACGGAAGGAAGAAGGGACATAAAAGATAAAAAAGAGACTATTTGCTGGTAACAGGAGGACAGGACAAGAGTTTTGCTGCAGTGGTTTTGAAGATGAATAGTGACACAGCCAACTGATAGTCTTCCAGATTCTCTGTTTCTCCAGAAGAAGAATGGACCAGCAAGAATGAGATGTTACACATCCCACCTCAAAGCTATTCATCCAAACAAATACACACAAGGTGACATCAAGCTTCACAACTCTGCCAAGTCCATCACAAAATTGACAGAAATTCTTCTTTATTCTCAGATTGAGCATATCAGCCCATCCCTTCAAGAACCCTGAGATTGAAGTAGATAAAACAAATCATTAATGGTCAATAAAAATTGCATCATGTGGGGAGGGTGTGGAGTGGGGACAACATGATAATCTGAGAGGGCTAACAGCTTCTGCTCTTGGGCTGAACCGGCTGGAGGTGGGTGGAAAAACAAAGTTCATTAATTAGACAGAGCTGGGGGTAACAGATGGAATGGGTAGTTGGACAGACAGACTTTCATAGCTGAGCTAGAAGCTGCACCGTCACATACCCGTCACAATGAACCCAATGACTTTACAGCCTTTATTTGAAGCAGGATTGACACCGGGGTCAAATAACTATAGCCCCCCCCCGACCTAAAAAAGGAAAAAAAAAAGAAAGAAAAATCCACTGGGATTGCTCACTAAATAATTAACTTTAATAATCAACCAGCAATATTTTTTTTAAGTTTACCATTTTAGAAACTTGCAGAAAAAAGTTGGACTTTGTAGCCCAAATTGATTCCTAATGAAAATCAAACTGATGCTTTCAATCTGAATGACACAAAGATGCATCAATTTACTTAAAAATACCAAAGAGTTGGAAAAAGCCTTGTGAATTAAACTGAAAACCGTTTGGATTATGGTGTACCTATACCCCCGGGTGAGATAAGACAGATAAGAGTGAATTCATACAAAACTAGTTTTCACTTTGGAGCTCAACAATGGACAGATGTCAGAAACAAATGCATGACAGACGGAGAAGAAAGAGAGGGTATGGGGGAGGAGTCAAGTTTAAAATGACACGCATCATCACGTTGTTTAGGTTTTAAGCTCAGAACTACAAAAACTAGTAAATAAAAAATAACAAAAAATGTAATTCTAATAGGATTGTTTGGGAAAATATAAAAGACCAGGGTAAAAGGATGTGAACAAAAAATACACCAATGAGGACATTCAAGGATTGGTTCAAAGGCTGAAGACTTTGTACATAAATATTGGGTTGTACATTGATGGAACGCTTGCTTACTATCTACACAACAAAAAATAAAATACACCAACATGGAAAGCAGTTTGACACAAGTGTGTGCATGCTTCCCAGACGGGGCTCTGGGTCCCTGCTGTTGTCCGTCTGGTGTCATGCCTGCTGTACCTGTGTTTAAAAGGAGAGGCCTTCCTCAGATGGACAGACCCCAGAGTACAAGCTGAGCTGGGCCTCCAGGGCTTTTCAGGGGTGTGGGTGCCATGCAGTGTACGCTTTTTGTTACAGAATGGGTGGCGATTGGAGGAGCAACTAATGTGGGAGGGGTGGAATAAAAAAAAAAAATGAGTAAGGCTATGAGTCATTTTGCATTAGCAGCAGGAGAGGGAGACTGGGGGTGGGGGGTGGTCGATGAGAGGGGACGGAGGGAGAGAATACTTTTGCATGTTGTATGAAGCTAGACGCCATATGCCATCCGAGCTGGGCTGCCTCCTGAGTCAGGGCTCTCAGTTTGACAGGCCTGAGCTTGCCCCCTCCAAAGATACTCCCCTCATTCCAAACTCACACCCTCCTTCCTACGCTCCAACAACGGGGTTGGCAATTACTTTGGTTGTGTACGGTCTTAGCTCTGTTCAATTCTGTATGGGTGTGTATTGGAAATGCAGGGGGGGGACTCAGTGATCTGAACACATCGGACATTGTCGTGAGTCCCGGCAGGAACAGCTGGTCAGCTGGAGAGAGGGGTTGGAGGAGGCAGGGATAAGGAGGGGAAGAGGTGGGAGGCAGTGCGCTACACTGATAATGGGATTAGGCTAAAACATTCAGAGGAGGAGAGACCCCTTCTCTTTTAGTAGCCCCACAAATAATGGAGAAATCCTCAACCACCCTATCAAAGCCAATGCCAACCTCCACCTACAAACCTGCCAAATGCAGGCCATGACACTTCAACAGGGAACAAGCCGCAAGCCCCCCCCCAAACTGCCAACTTACAGAACAGCTAAATGCCTTCAACCGCACACGAGATAATCCTCTGGACATTCAAGAAATAAAACAAAGTCCCTCTGCAACTTTTACAGCGTGCAACAAATTAATTCTTGCTCATCATTTCCGTTTGAACAGGAAGTTAGCTATTTACACTCACAGCAGCCCAGGCCATTACATGGATCCAGGCTATGACTAGCTTGGCGGCTCACTGTGCTCAGTCAAGCCCATGTTCTACAGTGATACAGACTGCTGAGTATTATCTATGAGACTGCTGACAGTTATGGCACAACAGCTGGCAAATTAGACCCATCAACGATGCTAAATAATTCATGTGAGACAACACTAACATGGTAGATCCTATTCATGACACGCTATCATGCATACAGGCGCACTTTCATCTCTGCTAGGTGAAGAATCTTAAAGTACACAAAAGAGCATGCTCCGGTTCGACAAACACAGGCAGAGGGTGGGACAATAACTTATTTTGAAAGGGTGTAGGAATATGTCATTGTTAATGCAAAGACTGGAATAATTACGATGGGAGTCTGGGGATGACGGTCACACAAAAGGAGTTTGTACAATCACATCTGTCATGTGCATCCTTTAAAACTGCACATTTTATTTTAGCCGTGGACACAAAGAGTGAAGATGTGGACACATGAGAACATAAGGTGACTTGACAGACTTCAGCAGCTTTTGGGTTCCAGTGAAAGGGTCAAAACTCTCCGTCTTTCTTTCTGCTACAGACACATACACACACATGTACACACATGCCTTCTAAAAGCCTGGCTCGCATGACTGGCAATAGGCAGAAACAGATTATAGTTATTGATCGCTGCCTGGAGATGGATCTGTGAGTGTGTGTGTTTACTTGTGTGCCACAGCAAAGGATGGTGACTAAGAGCAGTGTGCAAAAATATTGATTCTGTCCAGTAGGGAGGCTATGTCTCTGATTCAAGGTCAGTTTCGCATTGTCTCACCTATTAGTAACTTGCCATCTCTTGAGCACACATACACAGAGAGACCATTTTTACCTTTAACAATATCACCATCAGAAAGTGATGGACAGCACATCAAACTAGAGAGCCTGCTGAAAAAGAGAGACAAATCTAACCTCCAGAATGACAACATTATTTTATCATGACGGCACAAAGGACCTTCATACAGTAAATGGAATCGGACTGTAAGGCCATCGAGTGGCAGTGTGGGTTTAGGTGTCACAAAAAAACTTGTCTCTTTTGGGCCATTATGCCATATTTTGGAAAGCTACAACAGATTAAAAAAAATCTTTAAGCAGACATCTGCCAAAGCAGGTTTGCTTTAATAAAAACACATGATGTTTTAACTGTTGAAGGCCAACCATGTATGCTTCCAAGTGTTGACAATTCAACTGTGGATAGTGGGTAAAAATGAAAACAATAATCCAAGACCACAATGACAGACCAGCTGCATTTCTCTCAGACATATAAATAATAAATTACACATTATGAGCAGTCTGTGCGAATCCTGTTAGATGATGCCTACTGTACGAGGCAAATTTGCTCTGACAGAAAAAAATTAAATTATAGAAGGCCTGTATGTGACCTTAAGAAACCTTTCACAACTTAGAAAATTTGGTTGAAGAGATATGGAAGAGACAACACACATTGGACATAATGGGACAAGATGGACTAGTATTCATGTAAAAAAAAAAAAAATGTTGCCCATCTGTGTGTGCCTTCCGACATTGTTGCTGGTGGTCATTTTTCAATATCAAATCCTATTAGCTTGAGAGATTCTGTGAGCGTTGCAGCAGACTGCTGGAGTCCTCTCGAGCCTTGTGACGGAGCGAGAGAGGGGGCTGCAGAGCCATAGTGGCCTTTTATCTGGACACACAGGGGTCATATAGCTTCTCTTTGAAGAAATATTCAACTAATTACCTTGGAGAGTGGCCTCACAGGCAGAGAGCAGGCTGTGGATTGTTAAGGCATTGTAAGGGGGTAAACTAAGGATGAGGATTTTCATCTCGGACAAAAATAACCAAAAAAACAAAAAAAAAAAAAAGACAAAACACACATCCTGAAAAAAAAGAGGCGGGTCATTATTCCAACCTGTGAAAAATAAAGAGCTGCATATCCTCAGAGGAACACAAAAATCTTTTAAGATTACGTAGGGGGAAAGTGCAAAACGTTGCAAGAAGCTCCCAAAAATATACAATGTATCCCAGAGACAACCTCAGGATACCAGTTACTGAATATCCTCATTGTCTTTGCCATTTAGGATATTCAGTGATTTTAAAAAAAAGGTCTTAATTGTATTTACTATTTTTAGACCTACTTTGGTATATATTGCATTAGGACTAAATAAGTAGACAAGACACCAACATTTTTGCGTTTTTGTTTGGTTCAAACATCGCCTGTGTCCTCATAAGAACTGAAGCTCAGCAGACCAACATATTGGCAGAGTGCTTTGCCTGGCACGTTCATTCATCCCCTCTCTATCTACTGGAGTGTGTGAGTCCTGGCATCCTATCAGCACCAGAACTCCAGAGACAGCGCTTATCTCCTGTTATAGATCTTGTCCTTGTGCTTTCTGTTATTCTGCTAAGGAATGCCAGGTGAGCCTTTGTGGCACAGCGCAGGCTTGCTACTCACTTCCCTCCTCGCCGTTATCCACCCCACTCCCTGATGCAGGCAGGCCTGTGGCTGCCCCACCCTCTGGCATTGAGAGTCACACTGGACTAATTCACTTGGCGTTGGGTAACAGACATCTGTCACTCAGGATGCCCCAAGGGACATACAGCCACAGCCTGATACTGGCTTGGGTAGGGGGGAAAAGGCTTTTTGATGCATTGTGAAACACATACAGATGGATGCATGCTTGCACATGCACACACCATAAAAGCCAAACAATACATGGACTTCTTTGAAAAGAAAAAGTTTGAAATATGCTAGAATCTTAAAAACTTAAAATCTTTCAAAATTCATTTTCTATAGTAACTGCCAGAAGGACGGAACGATTCTTTTAAGGGCGTGCTGTACATGAACTCCGAGGAGGAGATGGGTGTTAAGGGAGATCAGGTTTCCCGCTCAAGGGGCCATCCCAATCCCGCCCCCACATTGCCCCCCAACCCCCACCCCCCAACTCCAAGCTGCTGGCATTCACATGCTAATTCATCTCCATTGGTAATTACACTCTCTTTAAACCAACTGACAACTACAGCTGGAGTCAGGCTCTTAACAGCACACCGTTGGATGGCTGGAAGGATGCAAGCGATGGTGTTTGTGACTCTATGCACTTGCATGTGCAAGTTCATGGTGCTTTTATTTGGGCTATCTTTTTCCTCTGTAAAATAGTGTTGATACATGACGCATCATATACAGGCACACCCCAAAACAGCCCCACAACCTCCCATTTTGCTCCAGGCTGTGAAACAGCCCCAGTTTAATTGTTGAATGTAAATCAGGTAGCCTATAAAGATCACTGTCAGCACTCAGCTGTGTACACAGGCTAACAGGACAAGCTAGCCAAATGCATCAAAGGATTTACCTAAAAGGGTTTATATTTGCTTTTTAAAAATGTTGGAAGACATAAACCTTTGCATCTATTATTACAGTCACTACATTTTTGAGTATCAAAACCATACCTCATTGATGTTATGTTTTCATTCTTCTCAAACTACCTGTGAGGATCAAGAAATCAAATTGCTAAAACTTTAAAGGATACAAGCTCTGGTAAAGGGGGAGCCGGGATTTGACAGCTCTGCTGGCATTGATACAGGTGGCTCGTACCAAACTTGGCAACAATGTCCCACTCACGATAGCGCCGTTGAATAAAGGTCCGAAGAAAGGAACCTGGAGAATGTAAGAGAAATGTATGACAGAAAAGCAACAGAAAAAAAAATGACAAAAGCTAAAACTTCATGTTAAAATAAAAGCAAGAAGGTTTATTGACAATTTTATTATTTTTCATTTTTTCCCCAAAAACCATTCCTTCCATCTGTTTAGGACAAAGGTTCAAGTAGAAATTAGATTTTACCTAAGTTTGCATGACAACCACACATATCTAATGTGAATCAATGTTAGGTAAATGAAATTAAAATGACAATCAATACTATACAATGTGCTCTTATTGAGCTGCTGAGCAAATACAAAGAGGCAATATGAAATTTCTGAGTGTGTGTGTGGGTACACGCGTCTGTTCATGCATATTGGAAAGGGGTCCTTAATCACCGTAGCTCAATAGTCATTGACCTGGAAGTTGATGTGAATGTCAAAGTCTTTCCAAAGGTCCTGCTGTCTTCATCTGGAGAGTTAGGGGTGTAAATCTCCGGTTAAATTAGACAATAAAAACGTTTCTTTTACAAAAAAATGACAGAATCTGATTTAACCATTTGCTTGAAAAACTATTAGAGCTTATAAATTAGAAAGACGGTCAACTAGAAAGCTTGATTCAATTACTAAAAGAAGAAAAAATGTTGTTGTTTTGTTTTTTTTTATAATTGGCCATATTGCAGAAGATGGGCTTGGAGGACTCTAAAGTGGCAACTTATCATCAGTTTTTCTCCATGTACTGAAGGCTTGACACATTTTTAACAACAAAAAAAGTCAGTTTATCTCTTTATCTCTTTTATCTCTGCAGTAAAAATGATGGGACTTTTAATTCTAATATTTTAGGAATTTATTTCGAAACTTTTTATGCTATTGAAGTACTCAATATACATTTTCCTTTGAAGTTGTTATTTATTGTATAGCTAAAAGAAAAAAAAATACAACTAGCCTGTTACTATTTGCTTTGGAAACACTAGGAATTTAAGGCAAATAAGTCTTAAAATATTGCTTAAAAATGAAAGGTTTGTTGAATATATTTTAGGTAACAATAGGATTGTTTTTTGTATTTTTGGGGTAAATATTTAGAAAGATAACAGTATGGAAACATGTGAACATTGGAGGGCATCAATTCAGGAAAGGAAATGTCAGTGACTGGGTGGGCACACTTCGAGCGCAGTGCTATGAAGTAACCAAGATGAAAGCTAGCCAACAAAGGACAGTAACCATCTCTGAGAGCACATACCCACAGTGTGGGTAATAATGCACTGCTGGAGTGGGGGGAACCCAAAGCCATCAGACAGAATACAAAACAGCAGATATAACCCATAACATCCGTGGGAAGCATGAGCAAAAAAAAAACAACAACAACAAAAAACGGGGGACTGCATTAACCTGAGGAAAGAATAAACTTAAAGGTATGGTGCCTGCAATAGACAGACAATAGTTCATGGTTTGAAATTGGTTTAGTTTGTTACAGTGGTAAAAAGTGTCTAAAAAGTAATGAAAATGATTCAGAAAATGAAAACCCTGTAATTAAACATATTTTTTTTTCCTACAACTGATAGCTTAAACTGTGTTTTGTAAAATAAATGTCGTTTGAACATAACCCATTGTAAATTGGTCATTTACCTGTACTTTCTGCAGAATCTGGATGAAATGCATGTTGTTTTTCATTGGGTAAATGTTAATGAGCACGTCTCCGAAGTCAGTTGGAATGATACCACGTCTGTAGTCCCTGGTGTGCTCAGACCACACGATGTGCACCTCATCATTGCCCAGGTGACGCAGCTGCAAAACAAACCAAACTATCTTAATCAAGAGCCTTTCAAGAGCTTGCATTTTTAATTTTTCAAATTTGGATGGATTATGTATTCTAATGGGGCTTAAAATGAGGAGTTTACAAAGGACGATGACATAAAAAAAATACATAACAAGAATTATCAGGAAAAAAAGGTATTATTTTTAATAAAATCGCATTTACAGGAAAGTCATGCTGTTGAAAGTGAACAGGCTTTTATCACTGTGTGCAACAGGTGCCTGTTTACAGCCAAACCAGCAACTCTGAAAGGTTTTAGAATACGCGGGAGCGCTGCTCCTTTTATTTTTCCATAGTTCTTTGATTACAAATTCAAACGGCAACCAGAAAACCTACAAAACTGAGCATTTTGAAACCAAGTAATTCAAATCCAATTAACCTCCCCCTTCAGAGATTAAATTGCTTCCCATTTCCACTCTATTCACAAACACAAATGAAACTGGGGAGGACAAGACGATGCACTTAAATGACAGGAAATTGGCTGATGCTAGTTTAAAGAAGGTAAACAGATTGCCCTTTCCAAAGTAAAACAGGCAAACAGTGTTGCATTATATTCTCTGACAAGTGAAGGTAACCTATTACTAGGTAGTTCAGTGATGTTTAATCAAGCACCCCTTCAGATTTTCTGGGGTATCATGAACAATGACAAGTGAGCCTCTACTCAGAAGAAAACATCTGCCAATGTACTGTTGGTCTAATGAGCCATTAAGAAACATGCCCTCGCCACCAAAAATGCAATTAGCACATTCTATTATAAGCCCTTAATTATGGTAATACAGTAATCTTAAACAAATCCACGGCATGCTGATTATGGATGCCCGCCAGTTCAGTCTGTCTGTCCAAGGATCAGCAGGTACCAACTGGGTCAGTCACTGGGACAATTTCAGAGAAAATGTTGAATATGCATTTGCAGAAGACAATTAACACTGGGATGTTAATTTAGGTTAAGAAATTTGCATTTGGATGAGGTGAATGACAAGTTTAATGAGGATGCTTATGCACTAGTCGCTCATCTTTTGCACCAATCTATTTACCCCCTTGATAATCACATCAAAATGTTTGGGTCTTCTTTAATACAACCAGATCCAAGTCAAAGGCTCTTGTCAATTACTCCTCTTTGACCTCCCACCTTGTCAACGGGCTTTATACGCTTGGAAACAGAAAACCAGAAAAACCACAGAACAAAAGCTGCCCTTTATAAAAACAACCTGCACCAGCCCGGTTAAGCTGTAGTGCCTGAGGGTTAGAGCGATGGAGGCACCAGCCCATCTTCCTCGCTTTCACACACATGCACATACGTCTGCAAGGCCTGACCTTAACCCTGTAGGTCGCTTCTATAACCGCATTACTGAAGACAGCTGCTACTGCTGCAGCTTGTGTTGCCCCAAAACCCACAATTGGATTGAAAAATTCATGGTTTTCCCTCTTCTCTTTTGGGCTAGTTGTTTTTCCCCCCTTTGGTCTCCTCAAACAGGCAATCTGCTCAGCAAAACCTACCCCATCCATCTCTCCCCCATGGTATGCTTCTATAGTAACAGGCTGTAAAGTGGATGACTGCTGAACCAAGTGTTATTTTTAAATTGACAAAGAAATATCCAACTCGGACACAAACAAAGCCTGTTTCTCATTCCAATTCTTCTTACCAGTTACTCTTCTCTTTTTCCTCCTGTCTATTTCTAAAGCCTTTGCAAAAGCAGCTGGCCGGCCAATTTTGTCAGGCCTGTTGCTGGTGTGGAGCTTTGAGAGAGTTCAGCACGAGCAATTACAGAGGCTCCTATTAAAATAAATGGAGGTGGAGTGGCATCACACACCGCTTTGGGTATGTGCACCTCTCAAGCACCTCGCTCTGGCCTAGTCAAGTCAAATTCTTTCCCCTAACTTTCATTTGAGGCCATAACAACAGCTTTAAGATGGGTTAGGATTGAGATTGTGAAACGATAAGAGGGCAAGTCAGTTGTGACCAGTATTGTGGTTGGATATGAGGAGAGTCTGATGAATTTCCCTTCTCAGCAGGGTACTGTATGAGAAGATTGGCAATGCGGGCAGGGGCCTTGCGGCTCATTTCTGCGTGCTAACTGCTATTGCTGCACTACAGCTAAGAATCCCACTGCAGAACCCAATCGATTGCTCCTGTGGCGGCAGCAGGAATTGGATAAAAGGATCCTGCCGGCATCCGGCCGGCGCCTGCCCTCGCAGAGAGAGCTAATGGCTGAATCCAGGTCCTGGTCACAGCACACAGGGAGGAGGGTAGGGACTGGCAGAATCATAGTCATTACCACAGCGGCACATGCCCTCTCTTCACTCACGCGCCTGCGATTTTTGATTTTTCACTCCTTAGGCTTTTCTGAGCAGGGTCACTAATCAATGCCCGTACTCTGAAGTCACACCTCCTGATCACAGCTTAACACAGAGCTGGAGGCTACAACACACTGCCCCGGGCAGGCCTAGCTGTGAAGCCATTTCATGCATCAAATGTGCAAAAGAATCAGATAAAGTTTTTATTTTTACTTATTAACTGCTATGAAGCATGTTTGATCATTTTGAATGAAGAAGGCACGTTTGTCATCAGACTGTTTTTACCTTTTTGGTTATGCTGTCATCAGAGTCAGATGGCATGCGCGTGGAGACGTGGAAAATGACTTCCACAGTGGAGGTAGCATAGTAAGGAGCTGTAAGGCCTGTGCTGCCATTCCTCTGAAGGCCTCCCATGAAGCCACAATGTGTGGCCAGCTCCACCTGAAAGATATGATTTACTTGATAAGTTCAAGTATTTTAAAGACCTACTCCGATGACAATCATTATTTTAGTGTTTAAAGATGTTCTTATAGCATTTTTCTCATGATGGAGGCCATCTATAAAGAACATTAACCTTAAAATTGCATTTCTGAAGCTTTTTTCAAATCATTGTGAATCAGGAGTAGATGAAAAAAAACATGTTTTTTTTTATTTTTGACATAGAACCTACAACGGCAGGCCACAAGCTCTCTACTCCACTCTATTCTGATGTATCCACTTCTAGACGAATAGTTCTGTATACCTTTTTGCTGTCCTCGTCTGAGCTGGAATCTGGTTCAAAACCGTACTGATTAACTGCTCCAATGTTGTTCACCATTTTTGTTACACCGGTATTGTTAGTACGGGATTGTGAGAGGTGGTAAGCTGGCAGGAGCTCACGTAAAAAGATGGATGATGAGAAGCAGGGGCAGGCTCACTACGTGCCAACAATTATGCCCACAACTGAGAGGCAAATTTCTTATGAACTACTGCCACTCTGCAGGAACTATGGCCAAATTTCTAATTGGCTCCTCCCTATTGCTCCAACTGTAGGGGCATTTGAAGCTGTAGTAGTGTCCAAAAGTTTTTTTTTAAGAAGGAGCCTTAGCTACTTAGGGCTAGTTATGACTCCACCGGTAAGGTGATTTGGGTTGCAGTTGTAGTGCGGAGGATCAATGGATTTCTTCACGTATTTTCCAAGTACTGGCAGCTACGCGCCAACGTAGATTAGTTATCTATTAGTAGCGAACCTTGATTGAGTCATCAAGAGGAAGCAATGTCTGAATTTGAAGACACTATTTTTTCCATATCCATCTGCTTGGAGCAATAAATGTAGGGGAAAGGAGAAGTCGTAGGGGTCGAGAAGCAATTTAGGCCTATGTCCTATAAAACAACTTTTTTTTAAAATTTTGGCTAAAAACAACATAATCATAATTAAAAGACCACTGGGGACGCTTTTAAAATAGATTGAAAAATGATCGGAATGGGACTTTAAGAATAAGAATGAACATTTATAATATGTAGGAGTGGAGGAAAGATGTTTTTTTTTAATACCTCCCATCCAAGTCCAGACACAAAGTCTTCATAAGCCTGGCTGCCTGCGTTGTTGGACAGAATGGAGCATTTGTCTTCTTGTCCTTCTCCAATGTAGAATACAGCAATCTTGTGTGTCTCTCGACTGAAAATAAATCAAAGAATACAAAAAAAACCCCCCAATAAAATCAACTGCTACTTCAAAAACTTTAACTTTAATCCGTTTTAGAAATTCTGAGAAACATGTTAAGGTGTGAATCCAAAGACTAAATCTGACACATCTTCCTGAAAACAATTAAATGAACACCTATAGGAAACTTATTGTTTAAATTCAGAAGGAAGTAATCATTATAAAAGCATGACAGAAAAGTCTTTTAAACCCTCTTTCTTGTTACCATGGCGTTACAGTGGGCTGGTTTACATTTAGGATATTTAGCATGCTTGTGCACAGGTTTTCTTTTCTAATCCAGTTCATCAATCACGGAAAAAAAGAACAATCAAAAGGATGAGTTCTTTAACAAGCTCTTGAGACAAAAATCGTGAGGAAAAGTAACAAAATAAATGATGGAAGGAGACTTTAAAACTGTGGTCAGCGATGGCTGGCAGAGCAGAAAGATGAGGAAGAAGAGGGCAAAATAAGGCTATTTGTTAAAATGAGCACTTAGACTCAAGCAGGTATTTAAAACGACCACAGAGGAGAATCTCTGATAGCAGATGGTCTTCAATTCTTTGTTCATTACAATCCAAACAAGTTTATTTAAAATCTTAAAATTATTCTATTGAGCTCAAAATCCCTCCTAAAAGAAATACGAGAAGAGAAAGAGTTACCATTGCCTGGAGTCCAAGTTCTTCAGCTCTCTTAAAAGTTTAGAGTTCTTCTTCAGCAAATGGAAGCTTTTCCTGTTTGATTAGACACATTCGTGATCAGATTTGGCATTTTACAAGAAAAGTTAAGATATTTGCATATTCCTCAAAGAAAAAAATCCCATCTAAGAGCTAATTTTATCACTAAACTAAAACTAAAGAAAATTTTGATTTCTTGCAAATGCTGTGCTTTTCTTTTGATTACAGAAAAAAGAGACACAGGTGCAAAACACTATCTCCTATTTGCTGTGTGTAATGTGCTGTCACCATTAAAAGGCGTAAGCTTTTAATTTACGGAGCGGCATAGCAAAGATGTGGCCCTGTAGACCCTAGTGAAAATAACCGTGTGCTTTTACCCACTGGAGAGAGGATTAGGACAGGCTCCAGTGTGCATTTAATTTCACTTTTTCTCTTCAACCCAGAAGGCCACAGCTGAGTTAAAGTTAGATTTAAAATGTGCGACCCCTCTAAAAATCTGCATCAGGGTGACTTCTTTATCATTTCAACAAGTGGCAGGTTTTTTTCTTCTGCAGAGTAGATACAGCAAATATGATAACTTCTGTCTTTTTTTTTTGGCAAAAAGCATTTGAGATTCAGACTATGAAATTGACAGAGGGAGGTCAAAATGTTTTTTGGTATATTTAAACTATTTTAATTTAGAATGTATGCAAATGAACACTAATTCTTGGGTTTCTAACCTTTGCTTGTTATCCACCAGTTTTAAGATATTCGACATAAAAGGTTCTGAAAATTGCTTTCAGTATCTGATTTCTGTCTATCAACACAGAAATAACGTCATTAGGGTGAAAGAGATAAACCCCAGGGATTCTTGAACCAAGTTGTATTTTCATCATTTACAACGATCACTTCAATAAACAGCTTTTATACTGTTTGATAAAATATTGTTGCGTGTTAAGAATTTTTATGACGCAGGTTTAAGAATTTAGCATGTGGTTATTAGTGGTACCAAGTCTTGTTGGAGACCCACTCATATGAAAATTGTTTTCTTTTTTCTTTTTTACATATTCTTGCAGCATTTTTCTCATGATTGAGGACATGTTTAAAGAAAATTAAACGTAATTAGATTAAAATTTCTGAGTATTTCTTTATTCACATTGTTGCTAACCAGGAGCAAACAAAAAAAAAATCCCATTGGAAAAGACTTGTAGCAGTCAGGTAGGTGCTACAATTGGCAGGCCACGAGCAAATTTCTGAACTGTTGCTCTTGCAGAAGATACATCTTAAAAAAATAACACAGGCTTTTTGAATTTAGACAAAAACAGCCCAATCATAATCAAACAACCGCTGGGAACACTTTTAAAACACATCAAAAGATGATCAGAGTGGGACTTGATTTTGTACAAAAGCCTAATAGTTCATCTTGTAGTTTGAGGAGCATTATTAACTTTCTATAGTTTTCACCAATTTTGGACAAATGATTGACATCCTCTCGAATGAGTGGTGAAGAGCAGACATAGACAGGAAAATGAGGCACCTGTTAAAAACTAATTGCTGTTCCATTAATTGTCTACAGCTGAGACAAACTCCCTGCTGAAATGTCAATGAAGATTCTCATTCTCCTGAAATATCTTCAGATTTTACAGCTTCAGTTATGGGGCTGGGTCATTTTTTTATGGATAAATATCTGATAAACTTAATCGAACACTTTATGATACAGTTCTGGAAACTCATTTAAGGAAATGTACAGCATTAAAATCTGTTTTATTTTAATTTGATTCTACCAAAGCCTGGAAAGAAGGATGTCAGTAATGCTTGGAAAAAAGGGTTTTCTCAACCAGTTTGAGGCTTTTGTCCTTTATTATGTGGTCCACAGGCAAAATGGCTTATTCTAAGTTTGCACCGAATATGATTTGCACATCAAATTTGTGTTGGTCGCCTCTATTTGGACGCGTGGCAGGTTTGCTGTTCAATGCTTGTCCAAAAACTTGTTAAAAGATTGACACCCCAGACATGTGTAAGAGGAGCTACCACCAAATGTTTTTATCCTCATCACTACATGGAAGTATTGCCCGTGTATTTCTTTTACAATCCATGGGACACATGGATGATGTCGAGAGATCAGGTTTGTTTATCATGAAGACCTCTACAAAAGCGTTGGTAATAACGTCCTCATGTCTGGGTTCATGAGATCATTCAAAGACTGCCAGTATCCACCATCTACTGCAGGAACTGATCTGAATGATGGCCGCTTTCAGCTGTACTTCTGTCTATATGTGACTCAGTTTGAAGACTTACTGTCCTACATTAGGCAGAGTAGGGAAAAAATAAAAAACAATAATAACATTAGAGGACTTTTTCATGTTTGTCTCAACGCAAATAAGAATAATATAAAGTTTAGAATAAGAATGATCAGCTTCTATTGGTTTTGGACTTCACCCGCTGATAGAGTCATGAACATGTAACAGGCCAAAGCTGAGTTCCTGATTGGTTGATGCAACACATTTTCTTTGTCAAAGTTTACATTTTGGAACTCTGGAGGCCCTGCACTGCTCAAATTGTGCTGCGACACTTAAATTGCGTTCCTCCCAGACCGCCACACAGTGCCGTGCCCGATGCTCAAATTGCGCCCCCGGACCTCTGACCACGTCTGTACATTGACCTAACATTGTAACTAGACGCCACTACCGAGCGAATCGCATTTGGTGTGAACGAAGCATTGCAAATTCTTCATAGACTTCTTGTTACTTTGCTTTCATGCAATTCATAAAAAATATTTTAAAAAATAGTATATTACAAGGAAAATAATATTTTTTTAGGCAGACATACCTGCGATCCCAGGAGTTCATGCCAAGGTCATTAAGTAGCAATCGGCAGAAGTAAAAAGGAGATTTTTGTTCCTGGTGGACAGGTTT
This sequence comes from Oryzias celebensis, assembly GCA_014656515.1. NCBI lineage: Eukaryota > Metazoa > Chordata > Actinopteri > Beloniformes > Adrianichthyidae > Oryzias > Oryzias celebensis. The sequence continues at coordinate 36,810,480 of BNCR01000005.1, forward strand.
CCTTTGGCAGTCAGCCTGAAAGCTTATATCAGCATCCCACCTCCTGACTTGCTCTTCTTCCTGTTGAGTTTGATAGACAATGGCGTCCCGAATGGCCTTTTCTTGTTCTAAGTTCATGCCATGAGGGGAGGGAGCTGGCTGATTGAGTCTGACACGTGGCTGAGACAAGCATTCTGGGCTGCTGTGGCTTAGGTCTTCCAAAAGCTTATCCAGAGCATCATCTTCATCCTCTTCAGAACAGTTGGACACAGAGTCTAAGGCTGAACAATGGTTTTTACGTGGTCCTTGTAGTGGAGAGGTGCGTTGGTTTTTGCTGTTAGTGCTCGTGGTTGTTGAAAATGAGTGGTCAGCTGCATGAAAAACTCCCACATCACAGTCTTCCTGTGTAGTGCAGTATAGGATCGTACCATCCCAAGAGTACTTTCCCGAAATGTCACGCACAATGACCCGCACCTGGGAGGAAGGGTGGGGAGGCTGACCAACAGTATTTGTTTCTGCAGGGATCTGCAAATATGACACCAGGGTGCTGTCGTTGAAGACAAACAGTTGTAAGTTGGGACTCTTGAAGACCTCGGAGGAGAGCTCGGACGAATCCACATAGGGGTTGTCGTGATTTTCGCTCACGAGGCTGTGCAGAAGAGCAGGGCCACCGCTTAGCGGATGATGGCCAAGATGATTCACCAGGTGAGTCATGACCATCCGTGCTGTTAAAGGTATTAGCTCCATGTTTCGTCTACGCTTTTCTGTTAGGAGAAAATGAAAGCAGAGAGACTGAAATGTTGGCACAATATCAGATGGGAAACTCATAAGAGAAAGTGTAAAACAAGACTGACGGTGGGGGAAAAATGCTCTTTAAAACAGAACTGCAAGCTGTCTTTTATAACATGCCCCACACAGAATTCACATTTCTGTGTAGAAATGGCATCCTCTTTCTCACCTCTTTTTACACAAAAACCAAATCTCATCCATGAGTACTAATAGAGATACTTTATTCATTTTTCACAATAGTTTGGCCAGCACACCTTTAAGTAGGTAGCCTGTAATCATAAGAGACAACTCTGAAAAGCCCATTGAGTTTTCCTACAATAGAAAAGCATTGAGACTGGCCAAGTGCTAGTGAGAACGACCATCTTTACAGGCCGGTGAATAGAACCCTGCTCTGTGGATTTCATTTATGTAAATGCACACGTTTTCACTCCCAAGTGAAAGGCATGCCAAGCTTTTTTCTGCAGGGATGTGGAAAAAACAAAAAGACGCACTTCTGCATTGTGACAGTGCTATCAATACCATCATCCCCCATCAAAGTGGAGAAAGCTCTTTTGAGAGCAGGCCAAGCTGCATTAGAGATGCACCAGCCCTTTGATGTGACTTGATCAATATGAGGTTAGTGCCCGAATATAACTAGGCCGGCACTCTTTGCTTGGCACTTTTGATAGTATTTTGTTATTTCTAGCAGGGTGGTGTGCAGCTGTGCACCTCGAAGCAGACCTGTGGTGAAATGCTTCTTACAACAGTTATTGTTTTAAAGAAATGTACATCATGGTAACATTTGGACTGTTTTGGGTCCTTCCATACTTTTTTTTTTGGAAGTTGAGGGCATACTATTGAAAGGAGACTGTTTTGCCTAATGGAATCACAAGGTCAATAAGGAAGGAGAGGAAGAATTTTCAATATTTTTATTTATACCTCATAATGGGCCTTACCTTTTGGTTTGAGCACTAATGTGAATTTTCTGCTTCCTGTGGCAGTTGATTTTCTTTTCATACTTTTAATAAGAAAATGCATCTAATGGAAAGGCCTCAAATGTAGAGGTTACTTAGAGTTTGCTTTTTACCACATTTTCTCTTATGATTCTGCTTTTTTTTCTTGGAGGGGAATATGAAGGGTTAAAATAATATGCATTGTAACAGCCAGCTATGGTTAAATCAATTGGAAGACTTGGCAGCTTTAAGTCTTTATGCATTTTTAAATACTAGCAACAGCTTTTTTTTTTAATCCATTACTCTGTGAAACTTTCCAGCTTGGATGCTCAAAGTGTGCATGCTCTAGTGTCCTTACCCTCTGCTACGGTTAGGAGGTTGCCAAATTCTATATTGGTAGTCTGGGAGGGCGGTGGCTCAAAGCTTTTAATTTGACCTAACATTAGGTCATAGTCACTGGACAAGTCAGACAAACTGAGAAGATAGTGACTCTGCTGGGTGTGCAGGTTGGAGCCAGAGACGCAGCAGTGGAGCACCTGTGGAGCATCGTAAAAAACAAAAAAAAAGGATTTTTGTCAGATGAAATGTCCTTGACGTTGATCATAAAATGCAGTTTTGTGAATTTTATTTATTATTATATTTTAAAACAGGATAATTAAAAGGCAGTTTGGAACAGATTCATATAGAGAGAGGTTTCTGCGGAGTACGTGAATACAGAATATAATGTCCATTTACATCATAAGAGGAAGGTGGGAGGGGTGAAGAGAAAAGAGTTTTCATTGTCACTAATCCGTTTCTCCTGTGATGTGTGAGTGTATCGATCTACATAACAGATGGTAGAGCATCCGTTGGCAGTGCTAGATAAGGCGCAGTGGGGCAGTTGATTACAGCCATTGGACAGGTTTACCCTGTTTGATTTAATTAAGACTTTATCCCGTTGCTCCCACCTCACTGCAAACATGGATGCTTGACCATACAGATATGCACACATAGGCACATTGCATGTGAGAGAAAACTGTCAGAGGACTTTTAAAAAATGTGCTTAATGTATGCAGATGAGGGTGCCTTTTATTCAGACCGGAGCAACTTTGGTAAAGCCGTGCAAACGGGTAATCCCATTCAATGCACATGCATATGCTCACACTTGGCTGAAAGACGCAGACTGGCCCTGCCATGTGAAACTGTATTGTGTGAGATGTAGACAGTATGTGGATGCTTCTACCGAGCAGAACTCTGAGTGCATGGGGGAGGGATTGGAGGCTTGATGCTGAAAAGACCTGAACCAAACAGCTGCTACACCAAAGCCCCAAAGAGCTTCCTCAGTGGAGAGGTAGAAAGGGAGGGGGAAAACCCGCGGCTGTGCCTGACAACTAAGTGACTGCACCTTGCATAGCAACAGTTCCTGGAAGGTAACGTTCAGTAAAACAAGCATACTGTAGTTCCAATGGCACATAATGTATGGAGATGTAACACACATCCAAATCAACCAATAAGAATTAAGACATGCTCTTAAGCACAAATGCTTCTATTTCTCCATCCCTTCTCTTGTTAACACGTGTACACAATAAAGCAAACGCACACTGGCATGGTGCAGCTGGCTGCTGATGTAGACAGAGTGAGCAGATGGAGAAGCTTGAGCTCAAGTCCAATGAACCAACGAGATATTGTGAACTGTTGCATTCTACAGCCATGCGCATGCTGTTATTGAAGACAACTGGCCTTTCTCGCTTTTCTCCGCGAAACGCACAAATTGCTGATTCATTGAGTTTGCGGATACAGTTAAAATTTCCTCCAAATAGAAACCCTAGACAATTCAACTTTCAATTCTCAATTGTTCTGTTTTTTTCTATAGGAAAACAGAACAATGATCAATCACAGTGTGCAGAAATGTACACGCTTTAGTTTCACCGTTGCATTCCAACTTTCACACACATTGAACAAAACCTTGTGGTTTCTTGCCTTTTTGCCTGACACAAACAATCCTGCCTAATTGTATTTGCTATCAAAGCAGCTGCAGTCTCTCTCATATTAAGACATATTCCATTCAAATCTGCAAGACAAGCATTTAGAGCCCGAGCTTATCAATTGGACAATAGATCCCGTTTGAATAATTGGACCATTTCTTATCAGGGGTGACATCCTTACAAAGATCTGCCGTTGACCGCATCTGCCCAGACAGGAGGGAATGAATAATACCTCATTCATTTGTGCCTGAAGCCTGGCCCTCATCCACGAGGTCAGACCATAAATTAAAACGTTAGGGGGATGAAAACAATATATCTAAATTCAAGAGGGAAATTTTAGTGTTTTCATTTAACAATGCTATTACCTTCTAAAGTGGCATCAATAACAGTTGGAACATATAAAAACAAAACAGCAAACACGTCAGCTACAGTAGATGCCTCTATACTGTTGTTCCAGTATACTGGTAAAGGAGGCAAAGTTGTGAGGTCACAGTGGAGGAGAGTCTCATTAAAACAGCAAGCCAATGCATCAGGAAGGGGGTGGGGGTGTCTAGTTGCTTTCCGTGGTCAAAGGTCTCTTTCGTTCTCCAAAAAAAAAGAAAGAAAAACTATGTATGTGAGAAAAAAAAAAGTTCAGTCTGAAACTGCAATAGGTTCCAACTAAGACTGTATATGAAGATTGGACTGAGTGACCTCTCCACCATGGTGTTCCAAACATGAAGTACCCGCTGGGAACAAGAAGCCAAAATCACATAGACCTCTATTGAGAAATAAACGGCTATTACTCAGACATATTTGTCAGAAAACCCTTCCTGCTCTGCAACCTTTTTTAACATGTTTTTACTCATCCTATGAACTTGGATCAATGACCACTCGTACTTACTGATGTTGTCTGGCTCCAACATGGAGACATCTGTTCCGTGAAAGAATGGCAACTGAATTTACTTCAATTGGAAGGAGCTGGACATAAGTCATTTTCTTTGGGTGATGTCACATTGACTCTTTCCAGTTTTCTTATACAGTCAGAAGTTTTACCAAATGAGTTATATAGGATAGTCACTGCGCTACAAGTTACGTATGCAAAATTGGACAATTTTAGAAAGATCTGAGCGAGTTTACTCTCCGAATAGCGAACATTTAGGCTCATCCTGTAGTGAACACAAAACCAACCCTTTCAAAGTCAATTGCATTAGACACTATTTACACGTTTTCTGTAAGAACCATGCATCTTTTTTTGTTTTTGTGTGTTCGACCTCAGATGAGATGACACGTTGAATTTTGGGCATATAACTAAATAACTAAGCGGAGGAAAAGAGACTAACCAGGAAGGCCTCAAGCAAAGAGGAAAGAGCCAGGCACCAAAGCCCCTTCCAGCAGGCGGATGAGCGACATTTGGCATACAGAATACCACCTGCCTGGTGTTCCATCGGTGCCTGAGTCCTTCTGATAGATACTGAATTGGGTCCACAAGCAGGACCCCCTGCTCAGCATTGGCCCTGGTATAATGGGCGCAAGGCGTCTGCCCCGATTTTAGCTAAAGGCCACCCATCTCGAAACACAGACCAAGGACTTGTATCGTTTGCGTAAATCTTAGTGTGTGTGTAGATTAGACTATAATCACAATCATGCAACAGGTATGCATGGATTTCCTGTATAAGGGCGGATTTTTTTATAGAGAACCTTGAACTGTCATTCGTTTGTTACAGTTTGTACAAAAACATTAATGACATGGCCTGGGACTTATCTTTTTTATCAGTTTTATTTATTTATTTTTAATCAGAACAAAATTAAGCATTTTATGGTCGTTTTATTGCATCTGCTTAGCCATATGTCATTGTTTACTGCCGTTCCTAATATGCCCTTTTCTAATGTTACGTACATTGGACAATGGTAACAGACGGGCGTAGCAGCTCTATCCTTTCAGGTGTTACCTCCTAGCAGCTGCACTCACCCTGTAGATGTAGTCCAACAGTGGGGCCTTTTGGGATGTGTGGTCACCTACTGAACGTACGGTGATAGTCTCCAGTAACAGACTGAGGGGAATGGCTATACACCAGTCCAACAGGCAGAGAAGCAGTGACACCAGCAACTGACAATAGAAAACAAGAGCATTAAAATAATAATTAAAAAAAACTATCACATTCATTTAGTCAGTCAAGATCTAAGTGAACACATTTGTATTTTAGAAAAAACACATGCTAAGATTTAAAGAAGAGATAAAACAAACTATCAGGAAAGAGAAATATATGAAAAGAAATGTCATCAACAGATACATTCCTCTGCTAATGCACCATTCCATCATGACAAATAAAGGGCTTTTAGATCTCTACAGTTTCATGTCATCTCACTTTCCAATATGTACCTTTTTGTCTGCTTCCACTGTAGAGTGTTCTGCGCTTGGCAACAAAAAGGCTATTGTGGCCACAAAGATCTGTGTTGAGACACAAAAAAAAAGGTGAAAGATAATGTGCTATTCATCAGATAAGTAAAAGCAGTGCACTAAAATGAGTATGAAATCATGAATTCTGCAGCATTTATTCACATGAGTAACACAAATTACATAACAGAAGCTGTGTTTTTGAAGATTTTGTAGTTCACCTCAATAATCTTCTTCGGTAGAGTTGCTTCTAGCCTCTGGAGATGTTGCCAGTGAGAAATAAGCAGTTGAAAAGCATCACAGGCTACTTGAGCTACTGCTTTATTTCCAAACTATCAAAAAACACAAAACATTATTAGTTACAACGGTAAAATCCTCTACATCCACAATTTCCTTCCAAAAGAGGCTGCAATCACATAAAAATGACATAGGTATATACGTATATTACATTACAACCTCAGGAAATAGATAATACATTGAAAATCTAGAAATATTTGAAATTTAAATTTCATGTAATGCAAATTTACTTATTGGTAACAAGCTAAAATTTCAAGTTTGTGATAGCTTACACTTACATATTAGGTAAAGTTATGTATAAAGTTGATATGAAACCAAGATGCTGATTTAGAGTACTGTAGAAAACTGTACAGGTTTAACCTAAGAAATTAATGAGGAATTAAATGAAAATCCCTTGTTTTGTCAGTGTCATTCTGATAGCAAATTGCATGAAAGCATAACCAATTGAAGACAGCCAAATCTAAATCTCAGTTTTTCTAGAAAAAAATAGTAGTTTTATATTCAACTACAAATTTAGACAAAGAAGTGGTTACTTTGAAATTTTTATATAAATTAATTTTAACTGTTAAAAAAAATAAACAAACTTATCAAACTAACATAAAAACGTGTTTCTATCCTCCAGTCTTTTTTCAGTATTTGCCTTTCAAGTTTTTTCCAAGTAAGACATATAAAACGCTAAAAATGTCAAAATATAATGGCTGTAAAAAATAACTTCACTACTGTTTACCATGAAGAGTAAAAGAGTATTTTATTTTACACTCAAAGATGGGCTTCAACTGTAGCTGCTCTAATAGCAGAAAGGGTGAATAAAAATTATGCTCAAAGGGCTGACTAACATTTGCCTAAAAAATTCAAGGTTATTGGAAAAAAAACACACATTCAAAGTTTTCATGTTGTCAGAAAAGCAAAGCTGTTAGCAAGTGTTACCCTCAAGATGTTCGTGACGATTAAAGATGAGGTAAAGCTACACCAAGAGTAGCCCCATTTATTCTCGGTTTTGGAAAAAAACTAAAACTATCCCAAAAAAATCAAAGATTTATTTAAATTCTGAAAGCTGAACAAATTCTGTACAAGAGACAAACAGAGGTGATTGATTGGAAAAAATGTAACATCACACTTCAACTGCCCATAAACTTTTCTAAAATGAGAAAAAAAAATAGTTGTCTAAAATTCTCAAGGCAACCTGAAAAACATGTCTGTTTTAAAGTAAGACATAAAAAAAACCAAATTTGTTCCACTCATACAAAGATTTGATGATTAGATATTGTTCTGACATAAACAAATATTACATAGTCCTCTTCACATTCTGTTCTCTAAAACAAATTAAGGTCAAGACGTCTTTCCTTTTTGTCAGATTTGTCCAGTTTTATAAAATTTGTGTTAAACACTTAAAAAAGAAAATAAAAGTGGCATTTGCAATTTCCAAACAGTACCACTACCAGTCAAAGGCTGGCATGACTCTAACTTACATTAAGTTCTCCTAAAACAGTAAAATTTAAGGATGACCTATTGGGTCCTGTGAGTCGAGTGGAACCTGTGGTACCAGATGTAATGTTCAGAAGTAGGAATCTTAAAGCCCCAGCTCCAACTATAATTGCTTCAATTTTAAAAACTTTCTAAGTGGTCATTTAATTATGATTATGAAGTTTTTAGCCAAAATCAAAAGACTGTCATTTTTTAAGACATATTTTTTGCAAAGCAGCAGAAGTTCATCAAAATTTCGCCTCTGAGTTGTGGACGGGACTGTTGGTGCGAAAGTAACCCTTTTAAATCCCATGATTCTTTATCTACACTCTGTCCCACTAACTTACATTCCCTCATAACCCCGAGCTAACATTAGCGATGAAACAAAACGGAGAGCAATTTGGCGCTATTCCGCTACAGTTTCGAACCAGATGCCAGCTCAGACAAAGAAACGAGGACGTTCACGGATCTTTTTGTCTGCATGTGGAAGCATCAGAATGGAACGGAGCAGGGAGACTTTGGCCTGCCCATTTCAGTTGCTGCATCACAACTGAGAGCTTTTTCAAACAACGGGTTTTAATTTGCTCTAACACAATTTGAATGAAGAACTACTCAGAAACGCAGTTTTAATCTTAAGTTCTTTAACAGATGTCCTCAATCGTGAGAAAAATGCTACAAGAACACGTTCAAAACACAATTTTCACTGGAGTGGGTCTTTAAATGTAAAGGTGACCTATACTGGGTCCTGTAAGTAGAGTGGAACCTGTGGTACCAGTTTTGATGTCTAGAAGAAGGGGCTTTCATTCAAACTGTATCAGAATGTGACACTTATTCCAAAATGCGAATGTATGTATTTTCAAATTACCAAGCGTAAAATACTTTATATTTTGTTTTCTGCTGGTAAAAGTGTATAACTAAGCATACAAGACACCCAAAGCACCAAGTAGGCACTGATAGTTGGAAAAAGGGTGAAAATCTTACGGGCAAAGACACATTACAGTGGTAAAATTCCAGGTAATTTTCCCCAAATGGAGATTTTGCACTTGCCCTGCTGATAATCAGCATAATTTCATTTCACTTTAAAACCATGGCTCACTTTCTTCAGTCTCTTTGGAAGACAGAATTGGACTGTTGACAATTTCCTTTCAAATGTGGATTTCTTCAGTGATTCAAAATTCTTTGTGAAGAAATAGAATTTCCCATTTCTTCCAACTGAATGCCTCTCAACATGTAACAAGGGCAGACAATGTGGGGAGTACAGAAATGGCCAAACACAAAAAGGGGCCCTGAGAGTTCAGCACCTGCTTTTAGAAAAGAGACTCTCAGTACCACTCTTCCCCCTATATCCCCCACCCAGCCTATACCCTCTATTTTGGGGCTGGTTGAGTCTGTGTGTCAAGTTGTACAGGGGAGTGATTACTGCTCCATTAGAGAGGGGGGGTGTGGGAGGCAGCGGTGGGGCTCAAGCAGGAAGCTGGTAGATGTAGCTGCTTAAATTGGCCCGCATCTACTGAGAGCAGGCAGCCTGGAAATTACGCCACCGCCCCGAAATCCTTTTCTATGAAAAAGACAGCAGCTTCCACTGGTTTCTCTGCATCTCTTCAGTCAGGGAGAGAAGAGGGCTCTTCCAAAATATACCCATGACTCACATCCCTGGACATCTTTTTTTCCTCCTGCTTTTTCTCCCTTGACTATGTTAAAATTGTTCTGTAGCCCTTTTATGTAATCAACTATCATTTTTGGTAGAACTAAACCCCATAGGGCTTATATGGTAAAATAACAACAGTTATTATGTACCTACTTATTCTAAGACACAGTGGTAGCTAATTCACCCAACCCCCTCCAACAATTATGGTGTACGACACATCTCCAAATGGAAGTGATTTGAAAACATGCAGTTGTATTTAAAAGTATTGGACAACAAAAATGCAGCAAACTAAAAGAAAATAAAAAGCAATGAGTTTGTAAGTTACAAACCTTTAGTGTTACACCAAGAACATTAATAGCATCTTTCACTTGATGATGGATGCTTTTCTGGGTTAGCTCCTCGCACACCCACAAACCCAAGCTGCACACGGCAATACACCTGAAAGACAGACTCACAATGTGAGATTTTACAAAATGAAAGGGGACATTTGGACTGTATTTACTTAGTTTAGACAACTACTCCATAATTTAATGCCAAAACAATATTATTTCTTAACATTAATACACAAATCAGAGCGAAATGAAAAAAGGAAAAAAAACGAAGGAAAAGTAAACTTTACCTTGCCCCCTCACAGGGTTCCTTCGTGGCGGCCTCCAACAAGATGCTGACCAGAAAATTCTGAACATAAGCCATAATAAAACATATTTAATTCCTCTAATTCATTTTTTTTTATGACTGACTATTCAAATGTGACATAACATTGTAACATATGAGTTGGCAGTGAAACTAAATCTAAATGAAGACAAATTAAATCTTCAAGGTCCTCATATGCTTTGAGGGAAATCTAACAAACTCCATATTTCATTTTAAATAAATGCATTTAAGTAGAAGATGAATAATTCACTCAAAGCTTTTAATTGAGGACTTTTGCTCTGAAATGTCATTATTGTATTCCCATTTCTGCATTTCTTGGCTATTAACCTTGATGTCCACGTTTCCTATGTTGATGTCATCGGAGCTGGGCTGCAGTATAGGAATCTGTCGGTACAGGTTAGGGAAGCACACGAGGGAACCCAATATTGTCTGAGCTTTTATCCTTGGAGCCTGGGAGAAATGGGGAAAAAAAAGAAAAACATAGAAAATAGTAAGATAAAGTTCTTCTTTACACAAAAGAAGAAGGTTGTAACTGCAAAATTTGTTGTAAACAAAATAATTGCGTGTGTTGATGGATGCTACTCTGTTCAGAAAGCATTTGACATTGAAAAATATGATTAATCTATGGGGCAGACATAGCTGTCTATAATCTAAAATAGATTAAAACAATATAAACCAGTATAAATGATAGATGGGAAACTTCAAAAAGAATGAGAATAATTCTGTGAATATCAGGGCTGGATATCACAACTAATAGCCTGAAGTGATTGGATTTTGATTCACGTTTGCAATTCATTAAATATATTTTTCCTCTCTCCAAGTTTCTACTTGAAAGTATTTTTGTTTTTAAAAAAATCTTTTCACAGAAACGCTAATATTAACAACAAAGGCTTTACAAACTAAAATAAGAATTCTAGTATTAAAACCAACTACAATCCGTTTTTATAGGAAATCTCCTTTTATATTGATTTTCTAAGTAAAGATCAATTTGATATTGATTTCTCAATTTTCTTAAACCAAGCCCAAGTGAATTCTGCAAGTGATTACTGCAACCCATGTCTTTGGGGCACACTATCTTGCATGTTTTTAATCCTACCCTGCTTAAAGTCACATGCCTCTAATGACTCGTCATGATCAGGCTTCTGCAGAGCTTGATGATGAGCTGAACCAGGTGTGTTCAAGCAAAGCAACATGAATAACATGCAGGTCAGTGTGCCTTGAGGGCCAGGGTTGGGGAAACCCTGGGTTATTGTATTGATTTGCCTAGTCTGCTAATTGTTCCAAATGAGGTCAGAGTGAGTGAAAATACTAGGTTCATATAAAAGAATAAGAACACCAAAACCTCAAATTTATCAGAAAATAAAATAATAATTCACTAAGAAGAAGTACATTGCAGATTAGGGCTTAAATGTTGATTACAAAGCTAAGGCTCATATAGTTAAACTTTCTTTTTATGTATTATCTCACATTTCCTTAGTTTTTATTTAGTTTTTGCTTCACAAAATCAGTAAAAAGTTCTATTTATTTTATTTCATTTTTGAGAAGTTATCACAAAAGAAAGAAGTACATGTTAACCCTAATAACTAACAATTTAATCTATAAAGTTTTTTTTTTTTTTTTTAAGTCCCACTCCTTTTATCTTATGATCTATTTTAAAAGCCTTCCCAGTGGTCGATTAATTATGTTTGGGCCTTTTTTTAAGCCACACTAAAAAAACTGTGCTGTTTGCTAGGACATAGTTTCTACACAATGGCAGTAACAGTAGTTTTTAAGAAATTTGCCTTCGAGTTATGGGCGGGAGCGATGGCGCAGAGCAACCCTGCCTCTCCTTCCCCTCCCTGTTGCTGTAAGCTTGTTGCAAGAGATCTTGTGGCCCAAAGATTAAAACTGTGGATTTAATACGTCTACAAAAAAAGTATGTGACTGATATTGCTGTTAATTTATCAACAGCAATTTATTGATTTTTTTTTTCACAAAAAAGTAAAATTGCTGTTTTTGTTATATGTTGATCTTCAGTATAAAGAATCAAAGAACAACTCTCATTTTAAAGATGATTTCTGAAATGATTTAATAACTACTATTACAAAGAATAGCTATTTGATGACTCTCTGTAGCTTCAGCTTTAATTGTTGCACATTTGACAGAATCCATCTATACCTCTGGGGAGTCAGAAGTCAGAACGCAGGCAGCAGCATTGATGAAATCTCCAATAAGCATCGTGAAGCCAGGAAGACCGAGGAAGAAGAAGCGTGGCGAGCAGGAGTGGATGAGGGTGTTCAAAACATCCTAACACACAAATATAAATGTTAACACGACAGTAACCTGCTTTAACATAAAAATGTCAACAACACATCTTGTGAAGGATCAGATATTTATTCAATACTGAACTAAAATTGATATTTATGAATTTTCCCCAAACCTCCAGCATGTTTTGTGTAAGAATGGCAGCTTTTGCATTTGTCATAAGCCTTGTCTTTTAGCAGAAATGTGTTGTAGCAAAAAGGCCACCGTATGAGAGAGGAAGCCGGGAGAAAGCTTTTCACTTGAACTGGCCTGTGCATTTTAAGCATGTAGAGGAAAATAAAGCACTCACCAAGCCACTAAAGAATAGTAAGGGGGAAAAAAGCTAAACAAAAAAGGAGAAGAAAGGGAGCAGATGGATTGCTCATGGAGGAAAAGATGGAGAACAAAAGACTTCAACTTTCACGAGTCTCATGTACATAAAAACAAGTAAACCTGTAATTAAAGCCAGCGACGAGGTTTTGTTTTGCTGAGTTACAGGCAGCTCAGTGGCAGATGGGTGTTCTTTCAGTGCTGACATATGCTGTACAGCAGCGAGTTCTTCGCAAACTGCTTCAGCATAATAACACATCAAGCTGCAGCATTAAAAGATGTTAACTGCTTTTCAAAGCCATGTTTACCTTCAATAAAAGGTCTGATTTATATACTCTTCACTGACAAGAGGAAATGTGTTTCTTTGGAAAAAAAAATTAACACGGGTATGAGAATGCTGCATCTCAGCAAGGCAAAGAGATTGCTCGTCTTATCTAAGAAATGCATGTGCATATTTGTGTACAAAGCCAAGGTCCAAGCTTGAAACACCTGCCTTCTTAGTCGTAAACTTGTGCAAATCGGACAGTTCAAACATCAGTTGGTTTCCACCTGAACTGATGTTTGAACAAACAAATGCATGCTCAGTAAAAAAAAGAAAAAAAAAAAGTGAGTGTTTTTCTGAGACAAATCATCCAGAGCTTCAGCAGCAAGGAAAAGCAGATGAACAAAAGATGAAAAGACTAAACAAAAGTAAGAAATAACCAGGAAGTCAAAGCAGCAACAGCACTGCATGTGGAAAATTGGAGGGAAGAGCTTCACGATTGAGGGCCAATTTTATCCTCATTTTGTTGGTAATTGACCTCTGAAGCATAATGTGTGGTGCAGTCAGAAGTAATTAGCAGGCAACAAACTGTTTCTTGATTTTCTGAAATAAGCATTTTGGAGGAAGCAACAAATGTGATTGCCTAAAATAGGCATTTCAGAGGAAGCCAAAGATGCAGAGGGCAAAGTGCTTTTAACCGTGTAGCGGTACAGAGGACCTGGCTTTGGGTGTGTGTACAAAAATCAGCATTAAGAAATGAGGGATAACTGTAAACCGAACATTGGTGGCAGCAGCAATATCTCTCACATTAACAAAAGGTGCATTAACACAACTCTGAATAGAGCCACCTCAGACCTTTATATGTGGCCTCATCTCCAGGAAAATGCGCTTTCCACCTGCCAGCCCCCCGGGGGTGACAGGGTTCAATCTGGTATTTCATCACTTTAGAGAAATGTCTGTCTCAGTAACTAAACTCAGATATTTCCAGTCGTAGTCAAGGATAACCTTCCTTGAAATAAGATTAAAATGTATACGTAAACTATAATGTGACATGTTTTGGTCAACAAACTAATGTTCTCATCCATGTGATTACCCACATGAACGATTACCCATCATCAAATCTGAGGTAAACTATTTAACTGTACATTTTAGACAATTAAACAGATGACTGCTTTAATGCTGTCTTCGTCTTTATGGTAGGTGAGTGACAGGCAGTCAGAACAATAGCCCTGACCTTGGCACTCTGTCCGTTGGAGGGAGAATCCCACTTCATTTTTGTCTGAAGCTGCACTGAAGATGCAGAAACCATGATACCCCCTTCTTGTCACAAAAGCTTGACTGTTTAAGAATTTGTACGCATTGGTTGAAAAGCAACACCAAAGCAGCCCAAAAGCTTGTAAAAATGTAGAGGTAAATATAGTATTGTATTAACTAGTTCAAAGTTTTATAGTCGGGTAAGATTGAACTTCCTTCAGTCATTTTTTTGCTAACTAGCTTATATGAAATAATGTAAATTAAATTCACATATATGATTGGAAAGATTTTATTTAAAGTGCAGGGGGGGTGGAGGCAGGAAGGAAGGAGGAGGGGTGGAATAAGAGCCACTTTCTTATGTTAAGCAGGCGTGCGGCTGTCCTCTTTTGTGTGGCGTGAGGACTCTTTTCTCTGGCCAATTTGAGCATGCTTCAGTGGCCAGCCTGGCTCTGGCCCCCCAACGAATTATACAGAGCCCCAACAAAAGCTGGAGAATGCTGCCTGTTCTGTCAGGGTGCCCCCCTCATTGCTCTACTCTTACGCTGCGTTCCCCAGGCTCCCCTCCCGCTCCTTTACACACACAGAAACACCCATAGGCAGGCAGGCCGGTCTACTCAGGGAACCTAGCTGACGTGTCACTCTAACGGAGCGCGACAGACGTCAATCCTTAATTAATCATGTATACACAGCAGGGGGTCAAAACATTATTTAACGACATGGAAAACATTCTAATAAGCTTGTTGTAGTGCCAAGGCGCAATAGAAACCGTGCCAAGAGGGGATATTACATTGCATTGTTTTACATGTACATTTTTATACATCGACATATCGATTTATTAAACATTTAGGGTTATTAGACACACTTTATTCAAGTATATATTGCATAGGTGTTTTGTTTTTATTCTCATACATTTATCTTGAGGCAGATTTTGACATGAGCATTGTGGTAAAATAAAGTGGACAATACCAAAAGAGGTTGGTGCTTCTCATCAACAATGGCTCAAAGTCAGTTTTTAGAACATAATTCTATAACTTTTGGTTCATTTCAAATACACTATACTTTTAAAGCCTAATTTACCCTGTACAAGCTTTAACAAAAATGCATTTATTTGGTAAAAGGACGGATATACAAAAAAAAAAGGTAAAATACAACAACCATGAAAAAATGACACATCACACAGAATAAGTAAAAGCAAAATTGCAAAGTAGTGCATTTCAGCACCAACAGGCCATTCCCATGACTTTGTCAGATGTGCCATCTATGGGTGAGAGAAGAGAAAACAGTTTGAGAATCTGGATGTACCTGATCATCACTGGTGAACCCCTTGTGCATGACGTTGAAAAGGTGCACCGAAAAATCACTGCTGGGAAGAACATCCTGGTGCCTGGTTATCATCTCACAGATCAACCTAAAGGCCTGCAGCTTCCCTGCTTTGTACTCTGCTGGCAGCATGGTGGCCTGAGGAGAACATGCACATCATCAGAAGGATCAAAATGAGAAGATACGGTAGATAAATGGGAATGACACCATAGGAAACACCAACAACTTGCTCCGTTTTTTCTGTAATTACACATTGTACAAAACATTAGATGGTAACAGAATTGATATTTCTGAATATATAAAAGGAAGGAACTTATCGGTTATTTTAAACAGATTTTTTTAGCATTTGGTTTGCATCCCTAAAACGTATAGTTAAGTTGTCAAACACAAATATAATTTCCTTATCTTTATGACACTTAATTGACAGTTTTCCTTTTATAAGCTGATTTAAACATTCATTTTGCATTTTTGGAGTCGCCCCAGCAAATCATCAGCCTCCATTTTAATCATTTTTAGGAAATTAACTGCCAAAATGAATATATGAATGTACAAGCGTAATGTGAAAGAATGAAAAAAATAACTTAAGGGTGGTTAATGTCATTTATTCTGTGCAACCGGTATAAGCGTTTGCATGTTGCTAACTAAGTTAATGTCATCCGTACCCTAAATAGCCAGGATCCAAACATTCGAAGAGGTGGGATGAATGCAGGTTGGGGAGGCGAGGACTGGTTATCCACACTGATTCCAAGGTTGTCCCGGATCTATGACAAAACAATTATTTTTAATTTCTGAAAGCAGCAACCCTCAAGACAGCTGAAAAATATTGTTTTATCATTAGTGGTTTCTCTTCTGTACCTTGGCAAGTTTGTGCCACAGCTCATAGAGATAAGCAAAGACCTTTGCATGGATCTTAGGGCAACTGATGTTATTGACATCTCCCAGAATACCCAGAATTCTCCTCCACAGGACAAAAGCAGAGTCAGGATGCCAGCCAGTCAGCGTCCCACCAGCAATGATGCTGACATCGTCAGCCAGACACTCACTGCTGTCTATAGAATCAGAAATAGAGCTTTGGTTTAGGTACAGAATATAATTACGCTTATTAAATAGTCTGTCTTGAACAGAAAAAGGGGGTTAGCTTTAAATTGTACTGAATTCAGTCAACAAATGCTTGATTACTACTGTTTTCTAGAACTTAAGTTTAATTAATCTATGTTGTTTGTTGAGCAGTTTTTGACTAAAATCAAATACCGTCTGTGCCTTTTTTCCAAATGTCTCAAATGATTAAAAGAGAAAAGCAAAAAACAACTTCTGGAAAAACGGCACAAACCACATGCGTCATTACAATGAAGTGCTTGAGGACAGTGCCACCTAGTGGACACTAACAGAAAATGGGAAAAGAAAGAAGAGCAGGGTTAGATGGAAGGATTTAAGGAGTAAAAACAAAATGTGTGATTAAATATGTAACAAAAAAGGTGCTCATAAAAAAGTAATTTTTGTGCACAAGGTAGAGTATAGCGTAAAGCAAGAAAAAAATTGAGACTAAGGTCTAAAATAAGTAAGAGCTGGACAGTAGTACCCAAGTGATGTGGCATGTGCAAGACAGAGTGATGAATAGTGTCATCCAAGGGGTAGTCACGTGGGCACTCTGTGTGCACCAGCAAAGCTGGTGAAGAGGGGGGTTCTGGGGATAGTGGAAGTTGTGATTGTGGTAGGGAGGTGCAGAGTGGGGAAGGAAGGCACACCCGGAACCTAAAAATGACATTGAGGGGGGGGGGTAAAACTGGGTTTGAGGAAGGGAGCACAGAAACAATGGTAACAATGTACAAAAACAGATACACAAATTACCAAAGTAAGATGGGCAGGGCAGAGTGGTAAGAATATGTTTTTATCAATGAGGATGAATTTATCAATGAAGATGAGACAAAAATAGCTCTGAGGCGCCTCGAATCTTTAGTCCAGTTAGAGCAGAAGTATTCACTTGAAAGTATTTAAACCAGTTTCATAAAAGGATGCTTCACAAACGTTCTTGACATGTGTCTGCAGTATTCATCAGCCCAACTATGTCAGCAATGACGTAAACAGAGAATGAGTGACAGGAAAACCTTCTGCTTTAGGTGGGTACATTGACACATAACGCTCCTTACCTGCTAGAGCTTCATTGTGGCTCAGCAGCAGGCTCCCATGGCTGTGGGGGTCAGCTGTCACATCCATGTGGGCTGACTGGGTGGACTGACTGTCGGCTTCTTCATCAAACGCCTGCCAAGTGACTTCTGCTTCATTGATATAGCCATTAGATGTTTCGCTACTTATACTTTCACCTAAGTCAGAAGGATTAAACTTTGTAAGACCTTTATAATGAAATAGCGCAAAGTTGAAGCGTAAAGTGTACTGTCAATCAGTTCAAGACTATTTGATATATTCTAATAATTTCACATTTTACATTAGGAAGCCTTTAGCAGAAATTTAAGAGTTAACTATGGATTACTGCAGTCATTTTAAAGGACTGTGTTCTCTCACTTTTGTCTCTGAGCTTGGACCTTGTATAACTTGGGAGTCCTTCAGCACCGTTCTCCATCTCAGTTGGACTGCTGCTCTGTCGAATAAGGATCTGCACCCGTGAAGGAAAACATGACAGTGAAAACTGACCAGGAAATCCATATTTTACTACATTAGAATGACATTATGGAATGTTGAGTATCCTCACCACTGGCGGGTCACTACTCTCAGTCCGGCCCTCAGACATCCTGCTGTCAGAACCACAAGAAGTAGGGGAGTGGTCTCTCTTTTGGGCTGCAACGCCATAAATGAATGTTATCAAAAGCAAAGTCAACATCAGATCACACTTCAGGTACTCAAATGAACAACCTAACTATGCTAAGACACAATTGAGAACAATCAAAATTACACTGTTTCAGTCAATAAATTAATAATCACATTTAAAAATATTTATTTTTCTGAAACTTAAACACACTCCTAAACCTCCCAAAAAATTTTTTCTGTCTTTCTTCTTTCAACCGTGTTTGATCTTTACCTATATATTTGGAGCTCCATTAGAAATAAATATGTGGATTCTTTATATTGCTGTTATATTGTTGCTCTGCTACTAAGGCAGCAGACCTAACATGTAACATTTCTACAACAAAAAATTGAATCAGCAAACTTAAAAGAGATTTGTTGTCAGGAACCAATCCAAATTTAAAAAGTTGTGTTTGCTAAACTGACAAAACTCTTTGAGTGAGGTGAGAAACTCTGATGAATTGTGAGAATTACAAAAAAAATATGAACTCCCATTCGATGTGAAAGTGAAGTGGATCATAGTGTTCGTGAATACCTGGTAATGTGTCAGACAACTGCTGGGTAATGTCTGAGGTGCTGCTGCTGCGTTGCAAAGGGCTGTCTCTGCCCCCCAGCTCCTCCTCTCCTCCACACTCTGACAGCTGACACTCCTCAACATCTTCCAGAAGAAAAACACAGTCAGACTGGGATTCAATACTAACAAGATGTGGACTAAAGCAAAGGCTTGTACAGCAAACACACTGGGACATGACTTGTTATTTTTAAGGATTTGGAGAGACGGTGAAAATGGGGAATTTCCAGGTGTGAAAACGGTGAGAAAAACGATGGCAAGTCACATGCAGTGGTGATGCAAACGGTTCACATACTCTTGTTATGCAAGTCAACCTGTAAACATTTTATGAAAGTATGTTTAGTCCAGTAATGCAAAATGTAGCCCTAATTCTAACACAATCATAAAGTGGTGAGGAACTGATGGGAAATGCAGTGCAGAGGTGACAAACACAAATGCATGAAGCTCTCACAATCAACTTTACCTGAGAGCCTGTGAGAGCAAGCAGAGTTACCAGAAGAGATACCAGGCAAGAAAGAGCTCACAGTGTGGAGCAGCATTGGAACGCTTTTAGTAGTGGGCAAAGCTTCGTAAAGATGAACACAGTTGCTGATGGACTGGCTTCGCTTAGCTTCCATCAAGAAAAGAATAAACAGAGAAAAAAAGGGAAGATAGTAGAAATAGAGAAGAGGTAAAAGGAAGAAGACAGTTTTCAGTGATACTATAACATAAAGTTCTTCCACAAATAAACAATTTTCACCAGGAAGTCAACTAGACAGAGCAAAGCAATTTGAATATATGGCATAACTTAATGCATAGGTGGATTGGGTGTAATTCCATCAAAAAACATACTGTAAAGATTGGCTTTTTTTTTTTTTGTGGGGGTGGGGTGGGGTGGGGGGGTGTAAAAAATATCGAAGAACATATGCATCAATATTATTATAACCTATTAGAAAGACAAAAAAGCTGTAAAAGTCAAAACCATCTGGTTTTAATACTTTCATAAATGAGTCATCAGTGCATACATAAAATACACATTTTTAGGTGCCTGTGTGCATCAAGACTTCTATTATTACGTTGAATATAACAGTGGGGATCAAAAGTTTGGGCACCCCAGGTAAAATTTTATATTATTGTGCCAAAAGAACCCAAGAAGGGATTAAAAAAATCTCCTAAAGGAATCAGTTTACATATAAGAAATTATTTTAATGTTTTAAAAAAATAGGCTTTATTTCCATCATTTACCCTTTCAAAATAACAGAAAACAAAATAATGGTGTGTGCAAACGTTTAGGATCCCTACAGAATTTATAGTATGCACCGCCCCTTTGGAAAAGCTGAGCCCTGACAGTGTCATGGATTGTTCACAGTCATCGTTTGCAAAGATCAGGTGATTTCAATATCTTAAATAATCTGAGTCATGTGACCTCGCCCCAACAATCAGCATCATGGGTTCTTCAAAACAGTTGTCCAGAGCAATGAAACTGAAAATAGTTGATGTTCACAAAGCATGAGAAGGCTAGAAGAAGATAGCAAAGAGTTTTCAGATGCCAACATCCTCTGTTTGGAATGTCATTAAGAAATGGCAGTCAATAAGTTAAAAGCAAGATCCGGAAAACCAACAAAATCTCAGACAGAGCAGCTCACAGGATTGTGAGAAAAGCAAGTCAAAACCCACGTTTGACTGAACCATCCCTCCAGAAAGACCTGCAGACTCTGGAGTTGTGGTTCACTGTTGTACTGTCAAGAGATATTTGTACAAATATGGTCTTCATGGAAAATTCAACCTTTGAAGTTCACAAATGAACATATGAACAAGTCTGATGGATTTTGGAAACAAGTTCTGTGGACCAACGACGTTAAAATGGAACTTTTTGGCCACAATGAGTAAAGGTATATTTGGAGAAGAAAGTTTGGACAAAAGTTTAATGAAAAGAACCTCTATCCAACTGTTAAGCATGGGGGTGGATCAATCATGCTTTGGGCTTGTATTGCAGAATGGATTCCACAAAAATTCAGCAAGTTTTGGACACTAACTTGATGCTGTGAAAAAGTAGAAGTTGAAGAGAGGATGGCTTCTACAAATGGATAAGAACTGGAAGACTTTTGTAAAGAAGAATGGATGAAGATTCCTCAAACAAGAATTGAGACACTCTTGGCTGCAACAAAAAGCATTTACAAGCTGTGATACTTGACAAGGGGGGCAGTATAAGGTGCTAACTCCCCAGGGTGCCCAAATTTTTGCACACACGATTATTTCATTTTCTGTTAATTTGAAAGGGTAAATGATGAAAATAAAGCCTATTTTTTGACATATTAAAATAATCTCTCATCTGTAAACTGATATTTT
The DNA here is from genome assembly GCA_014656515.1 of Oryzias celebensis. Taxonomy (NCBI): domain Eukaryota; kingdom Metazoa; phylum Chordata; class Actinopteri; order Beloniformes; family Adrianichthyidae; genus Oryzias; species Oryzias celebensis. Next base: position 36,831,731 of record BNCR01000005.1, read on the forward strand.
TAGTAGACTTTTTAATCATTCCTTGGGTTCTTTATGCACAATAATATAACATTTTACCTGTGGTACTCACACTTTCGATCCCCACTATCAATATTGTCATATTGATCACAATAATGCAATTATTTTGTTGAATTTTAAGACTTATTTTAATGTAATTTGATTGAGTAAATTACTAATCTGTAATCTGTTTTTTGCTTTAAACTTAAAAGGTAATACATATTTTTTAACATTAAGACAAAAAATTGATCAAAACAGGAAAACTACAGATGTTTAATTGCATATGAAATATGAACCCTTAGTTGTTTGAATCTTCTCAAATGTGAACTTTCTGGTTGCATGTTCTTCATTTTTTAAACTTGATTGAAACTCTGTTTGCAGCTATTTTGAAATGAGACAAAGACCTTTCACTTGACAAATATTCTTTCCTTGATCTCAGCTATTGAAGATATTTTACTGGGGGCAATATTCATCTTTAGATCCTGCAGGAAAAGTCTCAAAAATGAAACTTTTGGGAAAATGCAAAGTAATAACTTACTTAACTTCACACAGTTCAGTCCTAGATTGGAAAGTTTCCGACAGTATTAAAATGTCCTATTCTCTTAATCAAAAAAATATTTTTTAAACTTTGATTACCAAAAAGTTTAATTAACTTTGAATTAGATTTTGATCAAAATAAAAAGATTTAAAAAGGAGAAAACAACAAAACCACTCTCAATAATGAGAACTATCACTTTAATCTCTTAATTTCCTAACTTTTTTGAGTTGATAAAACAATAAAAAAAAATACCATGATCCTCATGGTTATCAAGAAAAGAGAATTTCCTGTGAAAGGATTTTCTGATTTTTTTACTTTTTAAACCCAAGCATTAAAAAAAGAAAGCATAAAAATGCCATGCTAATTAACAATTTCTATTCAATGAATACCACAATGAAATCAAACAAATTATTTAATGCCTAATTAAAAGACTATAAAACTTTCCAACACTTTTTAAATCTTATTTTAATCAAATCCTTTGTTATAGAAATTGTCAATAGTCTATCAATAGAGTTTGTGAAAAACTCTTTGTGAAAGAAAAGGCTGCAAAGTTTCATGTTGAACAACTGACAATAAGATTTGTTACCGGAAGAACCCTGAGTACAAAAAAAAACTCAGTCATGCAGCAGATGTGACATAACAGAGCAGTCAGGAACTCCTAAGTATTATGATAAAGATGATTTACAGCAGGGAGATTTCACTTTTCATCAGGAACTCCATGGAACAAATTTAGAAAAGCTAAGAAAGCTGCATGCAAACCTCAATGCAGCTTCAATGTCTTTGAAAACAGTTTAAAGCTGTTGTCCACAGTGGGGTCTACTCTGCAGGCTTTACTCCTTTCTTTGCTTCAACACAACTCATTTAAACAGTGGTTTCATTATTTAGTTTCAGGGTCCTAAGGACCAGGACTGAAAAAACAAAACCCAAAAACAAACAAACACTAGTATAAAGCAGGTTATCACAAGACCATGAAGCAGAAGAAACACATTCTGTGGAAGATAAATGAAGAATCTCTGTTTGCCAGTGAGTAAATAAAGTACATGTTCGTTGAGTGCTTGGTTACTTGTCAGGCTGCATTAAATCAACAATAACAGTTGAAAAAAGGTGATGGTCGCTGTGGGCAAATATTTCTATTAGACATCACTGTTCTTCACATTATGATTCTAACTTTTTTTTTAAAAAATTTTGGACGAAACATTTCATTTCTTAGAATAACTGAAAAGTAATGGATGATCCTAAAACAAAATAATGAAACAATTGTTTTAATGAGTCTGATGTAGAAGACCAGCTTTCAGAGTCTTGACCCTGATTCTAATATACATTTTTAGAGCTAAAAAGTGATATCTAGAATTTCTCATCATCCTTTAGAACCCAGTTTCTTGAATACTCACACATATGCAACTTTTTCTCATTAAAAACATGCAAAAGATTACTTGAGGCCCTTCCTCCCTCGAGCTATCAGCTGACGTCTACATAAAATAAAAAAGCTAACACATCGATTAAATTGATCAAGAAAATGATTCTTTTCTTATATTTAAAAGCATTAAAAAGTAATTTTCCAGAGAAAACAATCTTGTCAAAAGTTATAATTTTTACACATAGATATTAATGATTTATTTAGTTATTTCTTTGAATAATTTATTTTTCAGTTCAACATTTCCTTCTAAACATATTGTTCATATCACTTTTTCTTCATATTAAATCTATCGCAAACTTTCAAGTCAAAAAGATGTTGCTTAAGACGCTATGACTCACATTAAGAGATTTTATAGAATTACATTTTATGCCACAATATTTCACTATAACACATCTATTTTAAGGCTGAAATGCTTCTACTTATTCTTCTTACACATATGGAAACATCAGCATATTTCATGACAAAATTGAGATATTTATTGTTGCCATGATACCACACTTTAACTTTATTCTTTTTTTATTTACAGGGCTAAATAAATAATCCATATTTTAGAAAGATGTCTAGATTCAAAATGTTTAAAGATTCTTTATCAACAAAAACTTTTTAGTCACCATATGGCCATTTTATCTTTAACTAGCTCATGTCCTTTTTTTGGTCTTCTGAAATGCTTTCCCAGTCTAGAAAGTTTTGGCTAGATGCCTTTCATCTCATGCTGCACAAATAATTGCCCCTTTAAAGGTCAAACCTTATGTTAGATTCAACACACCACAATTATAAATCTAAGTTAATGCAAATAAATAAGCGTAATTATAACATCCTGGTCTCCGTCCCAAAGTGAGAGTGCTGTGTGTCTATAGCTGCAGAAGCCTAATGAGGTCCATAATGAAACACGGGGACTTTTGCACTGATATCAATGGAAGATCTCACAATAACAACACTATTATTTGCATGAGTAAGAGCAACCAAGTTTTGACAGTTGTCAATGCGAATGCACTGCCATTGTGTTTGAACAGCACTTCAGGCTCACTCTCGGAGCGCCCTGAAAGAAGAGCATCTCTTCACTGCTTTCAGCACACTTTAATTACGCCTTTCAGTGAGAGAGATGCATCATCTGTGCTGCAGCTCACCAATCCTTCCCCATTTATGCATATTAATAAGCATTAATTACACTCTTAATGAAACTATAAAAAAGGAGCAGTGCGATTGATGTGTAGGCTTTCTTTTTCGAAGGAGACAAAATGGCTGTTGATCCTTTGAAGATCAATGTAAGAGAAATCCAATTAGGCCAAAGAAAGGGAGAGAAGCTGAGGCGGTTGGGTGTAATGCCTATCTTTGTTTGCACAGAGGCACTGACTAAAAAAAATAGATGCATTTAATCACGTGGGACAAGTGTTAACTACCTTAGACATCACATAATATAATGTCCAATAAAGGTAATAGTCTCACCCAGACATTCAAAAACAGGTCAAAATGCATTTCCTCCTACTTTGTTGATACACAACATTGTTTAAAAAGCTTTGTGGGCAAAAGGCCAACAAATTTGAAAAAGATGTTTGTGCCTTTATTATTACAATTAAGATTTTGTCTAAAAATAAATTAAGATATGCACAACGGGCATTGTTGCTGCTAACAACACCATTGCTCACCAAGTCATCTTATAATTAGCTGCCACTTTCCCATCAGATAAGAATTGTTTTTAGAATACAAAGCTGGCCTTTGACAGGCCACCGGGTGCATTGTGCCTGCAATTATGCAGACATGTAAAAATAATGGCACTGGTCAGAGACAAGTTGGGAAATAATGCAGGCAGACCATCTGGTGGCCTTTTGTCCATAACATTAGGCCTTTTCAATGTCATCTGAGACAGTGTACACATCTGAAGACCCCTACACACAATGAAAATGTACAATCAGCTATGTGACTCAAGGCTGTGCTCTGAGGACTTATCACTATTACAGAAAAAGACCAACAAGGAATGCAAAGAACCATGTGATGGTGGTATAACTAACAGGAAAATGATGGTACTAACCAGAGGCCTTTTGTCGGACAATGTTACGAGCATTTTCTACACCTGGTGCTCCTGAAGTGGTTGCTGAACGAATCCTCATGGGTTCCTGGAACCCTGGCCCCCCTGGCTCAGCTTGGTTCCTCCAACTCAGTGAAAAAGAGCGTGCAACAGCTATGGCCTTTTGAGAGTCCTGGATCACTCCTGCATGGAAGACAACACTTTTTGTGTGATCAAGTGTCAATCAGTTAATATTGTGATCGTGTCATCATTAATTGTAAAGAAATTTATAATTTTGAAGTGAAGTGAAATAAACAGGTATGGAAAGATGACAAGTTCTAACAGCAAAAAGATAAATAGAAGACCATGATGAGAATTTCATGTACTTTTAATTAAAAAAGACTTTTCTAAAGCTCCCTCTCACCACGTCCTCTCTGCTTTTTCTCTTTCTGTTCACTAAGTTTGTCCAAAGGCAGGTTGGCCATGTCCAGACCATAGACCGAGCGTGCCAGCACGGCTGTCAGTGAGTCCATGATGCTGGCCCACTCTGCGATCAGCTCCTCCCAGCAGGTAAGAGAGGAGAGCACCGCCAGCAGCTCATCCCACAACTCCCGAGAGATGAACACACTAAGGTTTGCTCGCACCCACGCCACGATGATGGTCTGGAATCACGAAGACAAAAGAAAATCAGGGAGCAACCAGGTAGTCTTAAAATGATTAAATGTATTGTATCGAAGGAATAAACAAGTAAAAAAAGATTTGCAAAAAAGCTAATATTTCTTTTACATTACAATTAAGTGTAGTAGAATTAAATTGCTATAACTTAGCTGTTAAAATAGCTGCAATACAGTGTTCCCTTGTTGTCACAGAAGGCATGTTCTAGAAATAACTTGGGATAGGTGAAATTTGGGAAGTAATATTATATATGTTTTAAGGCAGTAAAACCCCTCACTACAGACTTTATTCACATTTCTCAAACAGAAATGAACATTAGCACACTTTTCTCTCTTGTTTAAAACCTAAAAGTTCAAACCTTCATGGAAAAATGTATGATTGACTTTATGAACAAACAAGTTAGAATAAACATTTCTAATCCTTTCTACAGCCTAAATTCGCTATTTTAAGTCCAAAAATATCATCTATAATTCTCCCATTGTTTTACAAGAGTAAACTTGTGACAAGTACTGTCAAAAAGGCAAAACAAAATGATCTTTAAAACTGAAACATGCATTCGTACAAAACAAAAGGAACATTAAAATAACAACTAAATTCCAGCAGCTTTGTTCAAAAGAGACAGGTTTAGATAGTGAGGTTGACTCTGCAAAATCCCAATCATTCGTATCGTGTCTTAAAAAATCTGTTCTTAAATTAAGAACAACACCTTTAACAGCAGTTATGTCATAATGAGAAGAGAGTCAATGTTTTTTTTAGATTTAATCTTAGGAGATTTAAACTGCAAAAGCTGGTCAACTAATGCAAATTTCAAATCATGACTAAGAAATTAAGAAATTACTAAAACATCCTTACATTTACTCCCAAATAAAATAAAAAATACATATAATAATTATTAGACACATAATTGATATATTGGATGATATACAGCACAAAATAATTTAAACAAATAATCATTCTAAAAATTATGTAATTTGTGAATTTTTAAGAAATTATTATTAGTGCCAAATATATAATACTAAAAGTGTTGTTAAATAATATTAATTCTCACTAGGTAATGGTAACTACTCCATTCTGTACAAGTGATTAACTAAATGCACTGACAAAGACATACCCTGAAAAGTATAGATGCTAAGCTTTCTGCAAAGCTGTCTTTTCTTTGGTTTTCTTGTGGCCTCTTCATTACTGCCTCTGTGATCCTCAGTAGTACCTGTAGCATCTGTTCCCTGCAGATCAATCAATCAATCAAAGCAGTTTTATCAGCAAACACTAAATAGATAATATCCATGAAAGAAAAGCACTTGTGATAAAGTTATAAAAACAGCCGATGTGTGTCTTTGTACTAACCATGTCTGCGTACTCATCGTGTGCTCCATTATCATGTGCCGGTAGATGCTAAGAACACCTTTGCAAACCTCAACCTGGTTTTCCAAGAGTTTTGGTACATCCTGGCATGGCTCCAATAGGAACACGTTGGATGAGTTGGTCAGGAACACCTACATGCATAAATAAGGTTAGCAAAGGTAAACTTGACAAAAAGAACAACTAATAGGGACAGTTTTTATTTTATCTCATAAAATGAAAAACATTTCTTTAGACAAAATAGAATGCGTGCTACAGCCGCCTCACTCCACTAATATTCCGCAATGCTTAATTAAGACGTATGCAAAAGGGGAAACTGAAGGCGGACAAGTGACATTTTGCTTGTTTATTAAACAGAAGGATATCAAGTAACCTTTTAAATAAATAAATGTTACTTGCTTTCTAAATGCAATATATACATGGATTTAAAACAGTCTTGTAAACTCTTAAAATGCTGTAGTTTTTAAAAACATGATTTATTTCAAAATATTTATTAATCACCATAAAAGCTCTATTATTTTTCCACCAAAATAGACGAGTGTAAATTATAAAATGTATTTATTCATTCATTAATCTTCTAAATGTGTTTTGTCCCTTTCGGAGTCATGAGGATGTCGGAGCCTAACTTATTTTGCTTTTTTTTTTTTTTTTTTTTAATAAAAAAAGCAAAAAATATTTAAAACTTATTACGAGACTAATAGAAAACCATGCATCTGAAACTGCTTTAATAAGGTTTTCTTAGTTTGCTTAATTCGCACAATAATTTGAAATTACAGCTCATTATCAAATATACAATTTATCAAATGAAAAAGGTTAAGACCATGTTATTATTAATTCAATAATCAGACCTGCTGATGACTGGACTTGAATTAAAGCATTTCTCTCAGCACCTGGACATATTACCCCTTTTAGAAAGTAATAATTGTTACAAGAACATACCAATTAATTATAATGTTTTACAAATATAAATAATCATGTAATATGATGAGGCAGGTGAGTGTTAGAAAAAAAGTTGCGAATGATGCAATCTTAAGTTAGAGAGAAACTTGGACACAGACTTGTAGTGTTGGCTGGATGCCAGCTTTGACATCCGTGTTCTGCTCCTCTGTGAGAAAGCCCCGATTGATGGCACTACTGAATGAGTAAGTCCTTCCCCAGCTGGATGAACGTTTGTGTCCAAGACCCTGAAACGTTAAGGGCAAGAGAAGAGCTTAGTAACTGATTAGTACGCAGAAACAATTACAACTGAAAATTTAGGATGGAACAAAAAAACCCATAGGATAAAGTTAAATTACTGTTGTTTTTAGTAAAGGAATGCATGCTTTGTCACAGTGTAACAGGAGGATGAAAAGCATCAACGACTTTCACAAAACGGTCAAAGAGAAATCCCATGGTGTTGCTACATGAAATATTTAAATAAAAATTACGAAAAATATCTTTTAAAATTTAATTTAATATTTACAAATATTGTTTGTTAAAAAAAAAAGTTAAAAACTATGACTGCATTGCCAATGCATTATCAACTGACTGAAAATTTTCACAACAAAACCAGTGAAACTATAACTACACAAATGGGAGGAAATAAATTAATTAAGGACATTTTTTTTAACCTGGATAAGCACGTTGTTTGTCTCTGAGCTGAGTATCTGCTCAGAGTGATCATCCACTTCATCTTCCTGTATAGTTGTATCAGGCTCTGCCATGAAATTAGGCCTCTCTTCCAGGATCCATTTTCTGTATACTTTGATCACCTTCCTGGTTGCTGAAGCTTCACAGGAAGGTAACAAGAAAGCCTTAAGAGATAAAAAAAAAAAAAAAAAAAAAAAGAACTGCATCAAAAAATACATTTTACAAGACAACCATGATTTTACAGCGTATATGTGGAAGGAGTACTGTGAAACTACCAGCAGAGGGCGACAAACAACTAATTATAAAATCTCATTTGTTTATTCTTCTAACATTATATTATAGCCAGATTGAATATATTTAATTAAGGTAAATATTGTGTGGTGACTCCATAGTACCTGGTGGAAGATTTCATTGACAAAGTTCACATTATCTCGTGTGGACAGTAGAAGCGAATGCACCATTTCGTACACCTGGCGGTGCTCCTCCTCAATGCTACACAAACTAGAGTCGCTGGGCCGTCGATCAGACAGAGTGCTACTGTTTGAATGACTCTTCTCAGGTTCTCCTACTGGACCATTTGCATCGGTGTCCTTCTCCTTGTCTTGACTGCTACTGCCTGCAGTGACAGTCTGGAAATGGAAAAGGTATTTAGAAAGTAAGGAGAATGACCAGATTACCTTCAGGACAACAATTTGACAGCAGTTTCTGACCATGTAATTCAACAAAAAATGATTGTAATATTGAACAGAGTTCTGAGTTAATATATCCTAATATAAAAATCCAAAACTGTTTGTAAATTATAGGAAATTCTCTATTTATTTGAGGCCTAAGTTATGAATCTATCCACAAATTACACAAAATTCACTTTTCTGCACATTTTACTTATTATTCATTAAAAAAATCTAACAAATACACACTTTCATTTAAAAAAATCAATTTTAAGTCATACAATGTCAATATTAGATTAATAAAATGCGAATGCATTACTAAATCCTTTGCAACTGTAAAAGTCCTAATTTCGTCACCATAGCATAATGAAAGTCCTCAAAAGAACACTTGTGTTCACCTGAATGAGTTTGGGAATAACCTCTGTGCCATTTTTGGTGCTCTGCGCCGCAGTAGCACAGCTGACATACTTCTTCTCCAGGAAGAAGGTGACCAGCCAATTTATGAAGGCCACACGAGGTGCCAGATACTGGTCCCTTGTGCAGAAGGTGCTCTCGTTGTTCCGCGTCACCGGCACATACAAGGGTTTTGGTCTGTAGTGGGGAAGGTCTGGCGGAACAATAAGTAGGTCAAAAAATGACAGACACATTACCTATTAAAACTTTCAACACACTTTTCATTGATATCAAGTCATAATTACTGCAAATACGCTTACCTAACAAAGGCTTATAAAGGTTTGTGAGCTTGCTGAAGGAGGAGAAAAGATGTGGGAGGTAGTACTTTTTGAAGAGGCTGAAGAGAAACCTAAAACCTGAGTCCTGATTCTCTTTGCTCCTCCATTCTAAACTGGACGCCTGACAGACAAACGGCAGAAAGATGGACAAAATTAGCCTGTAAGGAAATGACTCCAGCATCACTCAGCACACTAGCAAGCACACATTAGTAAGAATAAAGTAAGTAAGTAAAGGTAGCTTTTAGGATGACATCACAGCACCATGTTACATCACGTGATTTCCGGCTACGGTGGTTTTGGTCCAGTTATTCCACTCCAGGAGTGGATTGGATTCAGACTGATGAATCTCAGACAGAATTAAAGCTCAGTATGATTGGAAATGAACTGAGACCACCTTGAAGGATGGGTCAGAGAGCGGTTCCTGGTACCGGACCAGAGTCCGGTTGGGTGCTATCAGATTTAAACTTTGTCCCGGATTATCGGAGGAAACAAACTCACTTTAAGCGGACCAAATGTGTCCAGTCTGAATACACCCTTAGATTTAAATGTCTTAATGAATAAAGCTTCATTCATTCAAAACTTAATTTAGACTTGAGAACATCAGTGACTGATCAGCAGAAATGGTTAGTACATGATCACACAGACTAAATTGTTGATGTTGGGGAAAAATGCACCACAACCCTCACTAAGGCACATCAGCAGAAGCATACAAAGAAGAAAACAACTCTCCCTACTGTGAGACATGAAAGTTGCTCAGTTCTGGTCTGGGGCTGATGTGCAGCATCTGGCACAGTCCTAAATCTGTGCAGGGTATAATGAAATCTCAAGACTATCAAGACATTCGGGAGCCAAATGTGCTGCTTAGAGTCAAAAAGCTGGGCCCCAGTCACTGTTAGATGCCCTCCAACTGGATAATGACAACCAGCTAAAAACACCCAAGAACAGCTTTTCTAAAGAGGCCTACCATGAGCCATGATTTAAATCCTATTGAGTCTATGGAAGGGGCTGAAACAAGCCTGAAACAAGAGCTGAAACAAGAGAGATGTGCCTCCACCCCCCAATTAAGACAATTGGAACAGTTAACTTGTGTATTAAAAAAAACAGTTACAGAAACTATTTTAAAGCAGTGATTACATGAGAAAACGTACAACAAACAATAGGTGCCAAAACCCGTTTCCTTTTTCATTTTTCTTGTTGATTAAAAAAAATACATTCTTTTCCCACGTTTGTAGCTGTAAGGTTTACCTGCTTTGATATGAACATCCTATAGTTTACTTTTGACCAGAGAAATGTGTTGGTTAAAAGCAGAACTAGCAGAAAAACACAGAGGAAGCTGTGATGTTAAAGTTTGTTATTACCTGGATGACCATGTATTTCAGCAGTGTTTCAAGTATGTAACATGTTGGGTCGTCTGAAGCTTTTTCTCCCGCAACAGCTGGAACCAGCGGCGTAATCTCCTCAGGCACCACTTTAGCTGTCAAGGTGGATAGACAAGAAATGACACTGTGTTGGATTTCCACTCTTAATAGAAGTTGAAAAGTTTTAAGTAACATTGAAGTGAACACAACATGGTTCAATGTCATATTCCAAAGTTTCTGTCTTGTCTCACCATCTGAGGCAGTGGAATAGGGGTTGTAGATGATGGTGTCGAGAGTGCAGGGCCCTCGAGAGGATGGAACAGCAGGGAAGCCTGGCACTAAGCAGGCAAATATGAGGAACTGCTCCTCAGCACAGTTGTCCCGTAGAGCTTGAAGCCACAGCAGGAAAAGACGGATCCCCTCACAGCGTATCTAGACAGGAATTATAATATGTATAAACCAAGACGTTGAACTTTAGCCATGAATCTTTGAAATGTTTCAAACACTAACAACATTCGCTTTAAAGCAGGGGTGTCCAAATCTAGGCTTCAAGGACCTGCCCCCTCCTGGTTTTTCAGAAATCCTGCCTTTTCTGCTGTTGATAAACTGTATCAGGTGTGTTTAGCCAATAAGGAGCTTCAATGGCATGTTGGTAGGAAAACATGTAGGACACTGGCCCTTGACACCTGGATTTGGACAGCCTCACTCCAATCACCTTTTGATCTATTCTAAAAGTGTTCCCAGTGGTCTTTTAATTATGATTATGTCGCAATTAGCCAAAATAAAAAAAAACCTGTGTTGTCTTTAGGACAGTTTCTGCAAAGCGGCAGGAGTTCATTAAAAATGACCTGTGACTTGTGGGTGAGACTGTTGGTGCTAAGCAACCCCGCCCCCACTTCCTGGTCCCCGTTTTTTCACAGGCTCCCTCTAGCTTACAGTCCCTCACAAACCAAACCTAACTTTAACAAAAATGGCAAGCAATATTGGAGCTATCCAGCCGTTCAGTTTTGAGCCAGACGCCAGCTCATACAAGGAAAATGAAGAACAACATGACTTTAGTTGTCTACAAGTGGATGTCAGAATGAAGCGGAGCAGAGCGTGCGGCCCACCCAGTGTATTTCCTTAGTAACAGATTTAATACTTTTCAAACTGCATTCAAATACAATTTTAAGCTTAATTTTCATTACATTCATTACATAATGCCACAAGAATATGTTAAAAAACATGTTAAAAACACCAAAATATAATTTTCATTGGAGTCTTATCATCCTAATGATATGGTAACAGTGTCTAAAACTTTTCACCTTGAATGAATTTCCAGTGTGTAGTAGCTTTTTCAGTATAGAACCTGTGTGAAAGAACACAAAATGTCAAAAACAACAGTACAACAAGGATTTTTATTTTCCCCTCACACAACAATCAAAGGCAGAAAAATGCCACTAATCACCATCTGTGCTGAGATAAATTGACCTTGATGTGTAATATTGTCAACTTGTGGGTGGAGTGACAATGCTTCACATTTTCCTGATGAAAATTGAAATCAGTTGGAAAACAACACACAATTACGAAGGCAATCTGGTTCCTCTGTAATCAAACAAGACACTGTTCTGATTACAAACCAGATGAGGTTAGCATGAGGGAGAACTTATGCTTGACAAGCTGTAAGTAGCTGTTTGCTTATGAGGACAATGTGGGCTGATAGTCATTTTGACTGGTCCCTGAAGTGATTTTGAAATTAGGATTATGGTTTTAAATTAAATTTTTTTTTCTAAGTTCATAAGAAAAAAGGATGACAATTTAGGAAATGTAAAAAGGTTATGGGTGATAGCTTAGATATTTGTTTCCTGTGATGAAAGTATACATTGACATACGTATTATGAATCGTTTTTAACGTGTCGTGCATAAAATGCAGAGGAATTAAAGCTCTTCATTACCCCTGTTCCTAAATATATAGTTAAAATACATTTCCTTTATTTGTGGATTAAAAACAAAATAAATAATTGTAAGATTGAAAATGAGAGTTTACATACAATCTAATTGATCAGATTGCCTTTTTATTGATTACTTAATCACAAAAAGTAGCAAATACAAAGTGAGCCATTTTTGTTAGAGAATTTCTAATGGACTTTTTGGATTTTTCAGCATTTTGTCACTGAAATCTAAAACTTTTATGAAGCTAAAACTGTTTTTTACGATGTAAAAAAACAATGAAAAAAAACATCACGAGGCAGTACAAAGTTTTTTTAAATATGAACAACTTTCAAAATACATACCTATACTATGAAACTGCCATCTGTTGTAGATCTTCTCTGGCAGAAGTTGAAGAATTTTCTGAAAAAGAATAAAACAAATTTGAATTATGTCTTCTGATGAAACACAAGTTAAGCAATAAACAAAAATATAGCACTTTTATTTTGAAATTAATTCAGTCAGTCAATGATCATAAAAACTAGTAATAAAAATCTCAAGAAATAAATGCATTCAAGTCTGATTTACTGAATCTAAAGAGTGACAAATATCTTTTTTTTTTCTTAAGCAAATGAAAGAACAATAAACTCATTAACATAGAAAAACATGGTTGTTTTTTCCCTTTTGACAGTGTTTCATTTGATTACGACCAATTTCAGTTTAAAGAATTGTCTTCAATTAATCAGATGAATATATTTCAGAAATGTAGCTTTTTTTCTGCTTTCTCTTTTCCCAACAAATAAGAAACCCTTCAGATACATAACAACACTCAACCCCTCAGCAGTGACCACTTCAAAACTCAGCTGCTGCACTCCAACCTTTCTGCAGCCTATAGGCCGTGTCATAGCATTTGCACATTGTACACACATGTATTTTTGGTCTTTTATGATACATGCGTGATATACGTAATTCATAAGTGTTCAAAAATTTTGGTCAGTTGGGAATTACGGATTTTATCTGTTATTTAACTAATTTATATGCAATTATGTAAATCCTACACAATTGCAAAATGCCTACGCAAATTTGTGGTTTTACGCGACCATTCCACATATGTCCACATATGTCTAACGGACTTTTCTCGCATGTACCACCGATGTATAACTTTTACACCGTGTATACACATATCACATATCACCTTAATATTACGTAATTGACGCACAAATTACTAATGAGTTACATAATAAACAACGCAATAATCACACACGGTTCAAGCATGACTAGCGTATTGCGTGACATGTATATAAATTGACTGATCTTTCCCCCCTCCAGCAGTCTATACCAAGTGGGCAGGGGGGGGCAGTTCTCTCGTGGGTCGCTGACCTCCCGAAAGGCGGATCGCGGGAAGAGAGAGGGCCAGGCATGGCGGGTGCAAATGCAACTCTAGACGTGCGCTGGGCCCTTTCCACAGATTTCCCCCTAGCGGTCCATCTTGGTGGGGGTTCCCCATCTCGGCAGGCCGCCTCTGCTGGTGCCTAGAAACTGACATAGAATTCCAGCGGACGAGGGAACGCAACTGCTTGATTAAAACAAAGTATCGCAAGTGCTGGTGCGATGTGATTTCTGCCCAGTCCTATGAATGTTAAAGTGAAAAAAATTCTATGAAGTGTGGGTTTCCATGTTCTTTGGGTAGTTTATTCGTTTTTCTTCCGTGGTTTTAATGTGGTTCACTCATGATACATCTGTGATTTCACGAAAAAGATCACAACTTTTCTCACTTTTTACACGTATATTTACGTATGACCAATTTTCATCAAAGTAATATGTGCAAATTGTATGCGGCGGCAGTGTGACACGGCCCAATCATTACTCCTGACAGTAGTAACGGGCTCCCCAGGTCCCTTTGGATAGACTAAAGAAAGACTGCAGAAAAACATGCTTCAACGCTTCGTTATTAATGATTTCACTGCCAGCAACTGATGCCCCACCAGCTCGTTTCTCATCAATCTGACTGACTCCACGATTGCAGATGTAGCAGTCGGTGCCATCTTTCCTGCTTTATGTATGCAGCTCTGACCCACTCAACTGGACAGGCAATCCTAGGCAGCATGCTAAGAGGTTTATCTGTCCAGAAGACTGAGGAAGGCGAGCAGGAAAATGATTCAGAGCATAGTAGCACAATGAAACGCTCTAAAATGACAAAGATAAAACCATTTCCAGCTTAACAAAAACGAAGGGAACAGGCGAGAATCAAGATCCTTACTTTGCTTAACTCCATTTCATATGAGAGTAATTGGAGAGCCAGAAATCACTGTGTTTTGTCAACAACTTCCTCCAGGCGATATTTTATTTCTAACTTGCCTCTCATGTCCTTTGTGACTACATCCTTTCATTATCAGTGGAGGCTGAGACACAGTAATCTATACAAACCATAAGTAAGAGCGAGATGATATTAAATGAAGATCAACTTCTCTCTGATCCACAAACGTGATGATATGCATGTACAAGCGTCAGACTACGTCTTGTTGATCCCACGTGGAATTATGACAGTTCTTTCCAGACGTTGTTCTGGTCTCCTTCACTTTGTCTCCTTGGACCAGCAGAGATGTTATGCTAGGCAGTAACACAGCAGGGTAGCCTTCCTAAGCCTTTTCCTGTGTGTGGTTTGTGTGCGCACAGACACAAAAATATAGTCTCTTTTTTACAAAGCATCTAAAGGGAATAAGACGGAGAAGCTGGCTCAGAAAAACTCCCTGTGGAGAAGGAATGGAGGCAACAATGAGGAATTTACTGGCTGATATGAAGCAAATGCAAAGTCCACTGGGCAGGAGGTTGGAGGAGATTCTTTAATGCGCAGCCATACTCCAGCATAAAGATAGGAGTATTACTGTGGTGCAACTGCAGCCTTAACACATTTACATGATCCGTACTTAGGTTTCCAGTGATGGAGCTTGAACATGAACAGAATATACTGTGGACTACAAGGGCTTTTGATGACAGCAGTAGAGCTGCAATGTTCTAAGAAGAAAGCTTGTCATTTACAAAGTATTAAAGATTTTTGACAAGGTGGAAGTGATTAAAACACACAAGGGCAATGAAAACTCAAAGTTACAAAAAACGATGAACTTAAACACCTACATAAAGGATAACTACTCCTATCAATATGCAAATATATGCAGCACTAAAACTTTGTAAACCCTTTTAAAATTAGGGATAACATTTAAATTAAGTCTGAGAAATTTCATTGGATTCATAATGGAAATGTGGCTGTTGTACCCAGTCCAACCAACTATACCGTGTGAAAAAAATATGACCTATCTCATCTTCTTACTTTGAGATCCTTTGCTAGTTAGCCACACAACTGTCTGAGTGATAAAAGTACAGATTTGCATCATAGTCAAATTTCTTTCCACAATCCATTCCATCTTCTTTCACCTTCATTTACATAAAAACCTTGGTAACATGATATAAATGACAAATATAGAGCAAAGCAACAAACTCTAAGGCTCATATACAGAACTATGAAACTACAGTTTGAGCCGATTGGAGGCAGCGTAATGCAACCAGGCTCCTTTGCCAAATCATGACTATAAACAGATTCAAGTAGTTTTTTTGTCATTAAAGATCGACTTTGAAAGTAAATCGTCAACAAGCCAAACCAAGTTTAGGTAATTTGACAACTGACAAATGCAAAAAGACTCTGTATAAAAAATTATATAAATCAGTAATTACTTTTAGCTCCCAGTACAAAATTATTGAGTGAAAGTCAATCTGGCAGTCAAACCTACTACAATAAGTGTGTGGCTACAACTTCTCAATTATTTAATTCCGTCATTTTTGTCTAATCATATGCACAGATCCAGGACTGTCCTTAAAGCTGCCCTAAAGCAATGACGGTACTTCAGATGAACATTACTTTTTACAACTTTTCTCATGACAGTATTGTAAAAGTTTTCCTATTTTTAGCGCAAGCTAAAATTACTATCATTATTTATCACATTTATCCAGCTACTGGTATCTGTTCACAGTAAACGAATTGACCTACAAACTAAAAAATGTTAAAATGTGTTCTGTAAATGAAGCTGTCAATAGGGCAGTTTGTTTATCTACATGAGAATCAGTTATTATTCAGTTTTGCTAGTTCAATACTAAATAAATACATTTAAATTAGTTGTAAGTCACGGGCTTCACTGTATTATCCCAATGTGCAAACACATCATCTCTAGTCTCACAGAGATGAAAAAGTATTCTGCAGGTTGTCCCACTGAAACAGGTGATAGAGGTGTGTAATGTTTATCATAGATACACTTCGACTCTAAGAGACACTGCTCAAGGGTGTGGACAGGTAAGTGGAAGATAAAATAACTTCTTAGTGAATTCTTGCTTGTTTGTAGCTGTTAAATACTTATTTTGTGCATCTTTGTACAAATTAATTCTTTAAAAATCCTAAAATGTTATTTCCTGGATTATTTTTTATATTCAGTTGAAATGTATATATGATGAATATTACAGATCTCTCTTCTTTTTAAGTTGGACAACTTGCAGAATCGTTAACTGATACTTTTTTAGTCCACTGTATTTTTTTACAAGAGAAAGCTCAATTTTGGTTGTCTCTCTATTTTCTTTTAGGTCACTGGGCAATAAATTCTGGCAGTGGCATTACTAAATTGTTAATATATATATCTATTAATATTTATTTACATAAACCCATTAAGAAAAGAAAGCTAAACAAGCCAAGGTTCTCAGCATGCCATAGTTTTCCGTTAAACGTGTACTCTAAACATAATACCACATTCGGTATCTCCCCAATCCAACTTTTAATCAAAATACAGCAAACTATTTTAGGAAATAAAAAGTTCTGATTTTACTAGAACCACTTTGGAGGAAAAAAAAGCATGCTACAAAGGGAATTTGCAAAGAGAGTGACAGCAGAATTAAAGAATGCTGAGTCAGTTCCTGATGACAGAGGAAAGGTCATGGTGAGGTCATGTCCTGAAGAGAACATGCGAGAGTCACAGACTTTCCTCTGACTTTGTCGTGACCAAAAGTGTCCCTTAACCTGTCTCATAACCTCAGCGACAGGCAGATCCAACCGCCCTCAGACTCTGTGAGGGCATCTGCAGTCATGATGGACTACAAACAAACCTTTTAAGGCTTGAGAAGCTCAACTTGGTCTTGTGACCATAAAAGCTCACTTAACAGAGAAACAGAAAGTACTCTCACATTTACTGTTCAATCAATTATTATCTACAAGAGATTTTTTTAAAAAGTCATTTCACGGCACTGGTACTTAAACTTTCTTGGAATAGTGAATGCAAAAAACAAAATTTTCTTTGCAATAATAGAGAATTGTTTTCTTAGGAGAGGCATAAATAAATCCATCAAAAATACCAGTAATAAAACAAAGGTATGCTGCACTTTCTGTCAGCATGAATACAAAACTTAGAGGATGTTCCAGTATTATTAACTACAATGCAGTAAATCATTTGAAAGTCACTTTGGTGAAAGCAATATTCTTTGTAAACAGATCTATGTCAGCACTGTAAATTGCATAACCTTTATTGCAAATATTTTCTTAATAATATATAACTTATAACAATTTTAACCATTTAACTACTAAGAAACATTTTCAGATTAGGATAACAGAGAATTTTTTAACTGTACAAAGTGTGAAATCAGACCTAGACTTACAAAACTTTATAAAAAATATTTGAACCTTGTCTTTTCATTTTTCAAAACTTTCTCTACACAATTCAAGATTATAGCCATTTTCTAATATGTATTATTTTAGGCTGCACAGTGGAGCAGTGGTTAGGGCCCTCAACTCACAACATGAAGGTTTTGAATCCCAGGTGGGACTTTTCCGTGTGAAGTTTTCATGTTCTCCCCATTTATGCGTGGGTTTTCTCCAGGCACTCCAGCTTCCTTCCACAGTCTACAAACATGCTTCATTGGTTAACTGGTTACCCTAAAGTGACCCTAGATGTGCTTTTGTGAGTGTGTGTGGGAGAGATTTTGTGGCCCTGTGACAGACTGGCAACATGCCTGGAGTGTCTGGGGTGAACCCGGCCTTCGCCTGACAGTAACAGGGACAGGCTCTGGCAATCCTGTGACCCCAAAAGGGACATAGTAGGTTAAGACAAAGGATAGATTTATTATTTACATTTTATTTTTGGTTAATTTACAAATCAGAAACCTGTACAGTAATGCACCTAAAAGCAAAACTCAAGTAAGGATATAAGTAAGTAATACTTCTGTTAATGAACTATCAGACATCATCATTATTCAAAAAAGTGATACTTAAAGGTTAGATCTTACTTTTTATCCACTTTTTGCTATTTAGCAACTAAACAACATATAGTCAAACATATAGTCACATTTAAATGAGTCTAGAAACCTGTTAAATAATCATTCACCAATTATAAATAAATAAAATGACCAAAAGAATGTAGCACCCAATAAAGATCAGATGAAAAACTGCTGCAAAGATGTAGTAACTTTTTCAATTACATAAACGTCAAGTGTCAGACAGTTGTGGTGCAGCATGAACAACTTCTGTGCTGGATGCCTTTGTGGCAACAGACACAAAGGAAAACCAGGAAAGAACGAAGGTGCTATTCATTGAGTGGGGGTGGTGTGAGTCTGTAGCATTTAGGAAGACAGCAGCGATCGGTATTTGAGATCACATTCCCCAACAGCAACCATCCCAAAGAGGTCACAATCCACCTCAGGCTGACAAAATATCATTCCCATATAATCAACTCACAATAAGCACACAAAATGCAGTATTTCTCTGAATAGAAATGCAAAGAGATTGCTAAAGTAAAAAAAAGAAAGAAACTGCAAGGGACAATTTTTTTAGAGAGACAGCAGGCGCTGCAAACGGCTTCGACTTACTGTGGCACAGCTGACTCAAATCTCATTGGTCGCGACTCTAGTCTCGTAGGTCGCCCCAAATCCTGTTGGTCGCGAGATTTGAGGCAACCCACAGTTGTGAGCTGTGTCCAACAAGCCGGCTCACTGAAGCTTCAATCCCATTTTATGCAGTGAAATTGAGTGTGGGAGCGCCTTTTGACATGGTGGAATTATTTTGTCCCACAATATTATCCCATAGCTCTCAGTAAAGTGAGTTTTGTTGATAAAATGAGCAGATAGGTGGCTTAGCGCCGTCTTCTGCCGTAAGTCGGACTTTGGGTTGCAGCTGACGAGCTGTCACTCTGTGGTGTTCCTTCCTCGGAACAGAATCCACGAGTGAGGCGAGCCCGGGAAGTGTCAACTTAAAATCATTTTATTAGTATTTCCTCATCAAGTCTCCTGTGCACAAAGTCACATGAGAATTATATATACATAAAAAATAAAAAAAAATCTCATGGTTTTATATATATATAAAAAACCATGAGAATTTTTTTAAATACTTTTTTAACTTTTTTAATACTACTACTACTCCACTGCTGCTCTCCTACCATGACATCTAACTGCGTTTATAGGTAGTTCATTTTTTATTTAATTAAAAAAACTATTTTGAATAAAAATAAAATAATAAAAGTGCAAATATTTGATTAAATATTTATTTCCTTGTTGAGTGAACACCTTATAAGAGGTTCAAATCTTACATTCCTCATGCATACCAGTATGTTTATCTTGAAAGCGTAAAACACATCTTATGCTAAAATTTGAGGATTTATTAGTTATTGTTTTACGACACTACAACAGGCTCAGTATGAGCAAACTGAAGTTTTTTTCCCTATCATTGTTACTTGTTTAACAAATTAAAAAAAAATTTTTTAAAATTACGTTTCCTGAATTTTTGGGTTGTTGTTGCTTTGTACTACATAAATCATATATCAAACTAAAACAAAACCATGACCCTCCCTCCAAAACAAAACAAAAAAAAAGGTTTGAACCAAAGTGTGGGGAACGTAAATAATTTAATCTCTAAAGGTAATTTGTGACAATAATGACACAAATTTAAATAAAGTAAATTCTTGCTATTAACATTTAACTGCAGTATTATGGACAGAAAAATGATACAGGCACACACAAACTTGAAAATATGATCCCTATGCTACTGATGTGATCACTGAAGTACCCGTTAATGTATAAATTATGATCAAATATGATCTAGCATGCCTCACACAAAAAGGCATAAGTGAAAGTCAAGAGAGCTAAAGATCAAAGCCACTCTATCTGTCCTGTCAACCCCACTCAGAGTAAACTCATCTACTGGGGACAGGGGTAAAAGCACATGTGGTCACAGTCAGGGGCTAAAAGGGGACAAACGACGGTTAATCTGCTTTTAATATTAGCTCTTTCTGAAAGGGAAATACTAAGGAGGAATAAATTAACCATTTATTTTCTCATCTAATAGCGGTATTTTTATAGGAGAGGCGTTGTTTTCTTTGTGACTGAAGGGAAAAAGGCACTGGGGTAAAAACTACTAACGTATATGCGTAATGATGTGAACAAAAGTGATAAAAACCTAATTCTAACATAAAAGCACCTAAGGAAACCAGAGTAATAAGCCTCAATAATATCAATTAACACTCAAAAGACTTGTTGGAATTATTTTGACTCAACTGTAGTGAATAAACAGCCAGAAAACAAACATTTTCTTATAAATTATTGCAATGTGTGTTTAAAAGCTACTACTTAACATGCAACACAAGAATAGACTTAAGTTGAGTAGCATTCTTTTTTTAACGACATATATATAGTATATATTTCTACACCGAAAATAAAAAATACTTCAAACTATTGCAACACATTCAAGCCTCTGCTCCAAGGACTTTTCTCAGTGTCGACCACAAATTAAGGATCATTACTACCCTAGTGATTAGACAAACGAATACATAATAGACGAGACAAAGAAAACAGTCTGGCTTGCATGTGATCTGTTGCCATCCAGAAAGACCTGCCCAAAGCAAATGAAACCAGAGAACTACTTATTTGTAATGGAAACCTGAGCTGCCTCTGCAGTCTGGTGAGAAAACAGGGTAGGGACTTTAACCTGAAGTTCCAACTTACTTTGCACAAGCATAAAAACGACATATTTTGATGCAGTTGTGTACACGCTTAAAAGTATTATGAAAAATGGGTCACAAAGGGAATGAGTTACCACTCTTTTTACTTGATCATATCTCCAGATTGTCACATTTTCTAATGTAAATTCAGAACCTTACAGGGAACACATTTAACTACGATGTTTTCACTCCTGTTTAACTAAAAAAAAAAAAGCCTGATGGAATCCAAGTCGTGAAAAGGGAAAAGTGTCAAAACAGAAAATTAGAGATAACTTACTTCAAAAATAAAGAGGATGGAGTCCAGCTCCTCCCTCTGAGATTTGTTCCCTAAAATGAAAAAATAATCTCTTCAATACCCAGGTTTGCAAGAGACAGTAGCAAAATTGCATTGACTTAATTAAAAAATGCAAAGAAACAAAAAAAGATTGTTATGCATCAATGAGATAAAAACATCAAGCTTAAAGTTCCACTCAAACTATATTTCTATCTACTGTAAAATTATCTCCAGTGGTCTTAATTATGATTATGCAATTTCTAGCGCAAAAAAAAAGTAGCTGTTTTTTATGACATATTTTTTGCAGCACAGCAGGAGCTCATCAGAAATTTGCCTCTGGGTTATAGGCGGGACTGTTTATGTAGAAGTAACCATACATTGATATCCCAGCAGGACTTTGTTTACACTCTTTCCCATTTGCTTACAGCTCCTCACAAACCCAAGCTAACATTAGAGTAGCAAAAACACGGTGAGCAATATCAGAGCTATAAAGCCCTACAGTTTTGAGCCAGATGGCAGCTCAGTTGAGAAAAAAGAAGACAATAATGGAGCCATTTGTCTTCAAGTGGAGGATTTAGAATTGGAGCGCAGAATAGAGACTTTGGCCTGCTAGTGGTAGTTGCACAAACTCAAGCTTTCTCAAATCGTGGGTTTTGTCTGCTCCTGATCCATCACGATTTGAATAAATAAATATTCAGAAACACAGTTTTAATCTTGATTTTTTCAAACATGTCCTCCATCATGAGAAAAATGTTACAAGAACGTTAAAACACTTTTTATTGGAATGAGTCTTCATGACAAAAGGACTTCTAGACATTACCCAAACCAAAAAACTTTGAAAGAAATAACACAGAACACACAATTCAATGTACAGGAGAGATCAATGTTGGAAAGGAGACATTTTTTTGTAAGTTGCACCAAAGCTAACTTTTAGTTCCAAATTTCTAGGAGTATGAATAATTTCAAGCTTGACTGAATACAGTGAAACCTGATTCTCTTGCTTGCAACATTTTGAGTTAAGCCACTGGCCAGTTTCACTCAGTCTGCTAAAAACAACAGTGGATCAATACTCAATCCAATAGAGGGAGACTGCTTGTTAGCTTACATTACCGCCAGCTAATTTTAGCAATAAATCAGGCTGCTTTTTGACTTGCAACAAGAGCAAATGGGACAGTGTGCTACCTGACTTTACCATTTTTTGTGGCTAAACAAGCAAGGCTCAAGCAACAGCTGAGAAAAATGCAAAGTGGGACAAAAAAAAGGCAAAAAAATTCTGTTGATTTGAATAAAGTACATAAAATAAAATAAATCATGAATCATTTTAATTTTAACACACAACAAATATTGCTTAATTTTAGGGGAAAAAAATTAAACTATAAATAAAATACATTTTCCTTACCTTTTTGCTTTAGGTTGCTTTCCAGTGTAATGAAATTTTCATAGAAGATAAAATAAATCTGGGAGCAGTTGCCCTCAAAGAATGCCTTTAGTTCAGTCTTGTCATTGATATCTAAGGAGGAAAACAGAGGCAAAATATTAATATTAATAAAAACCATAAAGATATTATGTCACGCTATCAACATGATACATATTTAATGCGTCACAAAAGATGTTACACCTGTTAGCCTAATGTAGATAACTAATTTTGTGGCAACAGATCAATTTAAGAATGACATGAAAATGCAGTAGTTACTAATATAGAGCAGTGGCAAATGCTTGATAATCAATTTGGAAGATTGACGCTTCCTCTCTTTTCTGAGACTCCTACTGCCTTGCAGTTTGGTTTGGTAAATAACCAAAAGATAAGGATGTAAACTCAAAAATCTCACTTTGAGACTATTAAGGCAGGCTGTTGGTATATCCACCATCATTGCTACTGAGCAGTGGATGACGTTCTCACCTGTGTGCAGGTTTTGTTTTAGGCCCAGCTGATCAAAGCTGAATTTTATCTTCTCACTCCATCAGCTGCAAGAGTAGTGCCATTAGCAACAGATGCCTCTTTAGCATTCACTGACTTGACCAAAGTATTTGACCTGGTGAGCAGAGATAGGCTCCTTAAGATCCTGTAAAGGATTGGCTGCCATCCAATAATGCACAGCACGGTCAAAACTCCTCACGAGAACACAAACAGAACTGTCCACCTAATCGGAGCAACGTCGGAGGCCTATCTCATGAACGGCAGAGTAAAATAGGGTTATGTGCTCGCCTCTTCGTCTTTGGGGTTTTCTTTTCATGCTTCTCAAACTGTACCAACTAAAACTGATGGCAAACTTTTCAAATTTGCCCACTGAGACAAAAGTTGTGAAGGTTTTCATCTGCAAGTTACTGTTTGCTGACGATGCAGCTCTAATGATCTACACAGCTTCCACTCCTTGCAAGTTGAAGTAAACAGAAGGATGTAAAAGCTGAAGCTGTAATGGCCCTACTCCGACACAGGGTGTGGGACAACAAACTCCTGAATCAGAAAACTAGGATGCGTATTTAACACGCCTGAGTCCTGAGCGTCCTCCTCAATAGCAGTGAATCCTGGACTTTTGAGTTTTATAACATGTATATCTTTTAGTCAAAAATATGTAAATGAATGTAGTGAAAAAATGTGGAATTACTGTGATACCACTTTCACTTAAAGGCAAAGTTTAAAAGTCAATCTATTTTTATCTTTGTATTGTACCAATAAATATTTAGGATTTCAAACGTGTGTACAGGAATTGTATTCTGAATGTAGTTAAGAAGTAAATAAAGAACACTAAATTGTCTCGTATTGAAGACTTGTGATTTGTCATACTGACACAATATGAGCTAAGCCTGGTGTAAATAATCAAATATGGGACAGAAGGAGCTGTGGCACAAAAACAGGACTTAACATGCACCTAATGCTGCAATTCTCCCTGTACCATATGGCGAACTGCAGGAATTGCAAGAACCGGCCAGCTCCTAGGGAGTACTGGACTTGTGTCCCATGTTTATAGTGTCATCTTGCCAGGAGTAAAAACTATGATAATGAGGACACATGCTGATACAATTGACTCAAAAGTAGAAACACTCGAGGCAACAGCATCTATGAGGCAAGCAAATGGAAACATGCTAGCCCTCACACATACAAACAACAATAACAGAAAGGAGAAATGGAGCAGCAAAACAGAAGTAAAGCCTCACAATCAAGCACTTAATAGACTTACTCATATCAATGGAGTTGTCAATGCATGACAACACATTTAGGATAATATACTGAAGTAAAACCTGACCTTACATTGACCTACGTCTGCAGCAAACACTTTTTTGCTGATTGGACTATAAACTTTTAAAATGAGGAGTTCAAGGTATGTAAATATACGTTAAAATATTTCCAAAAACCGATAGATGTTTGGTAATGAACAAAGTCCAAAACCTGCTTTGTCTGTTTTCTGCCCAACTTCATGTGGTTTTTCCCCAAGGACAGTTAATCATTTCTTTCAAAAGCTGGTTTAGTGCTAAAGTTTTAATGCAATAACAACTAGAATGTATTTATATTGCCTTAACATGTATTTAAGCAGAAGGCATATACTTTGTGCTCCCAATGGATTAATTTAAGAAAGTCAGTGCAATGTCAATGAAAGAATACTAAAGAAAGTTGAGGAGTAGAGCGTTTTAGTTTACAGCTAAGAACCCACATTAAACCTGGTTAAAGAACAAATATGTTGGGTATCTATGAATAATGCTATGCCACAAAGCAGTGCAATTTCCCTAGACATATACAGAGAAAAGGTTGAAAAGCAAAACTTCAAAGTGCAGTTTGTCTGTGAATTAATAAAAGTTTGATAGGTGGCTTCCTTTCTTTGTCAGGGCTTATTAATTGTAAAGTAAATATTCAACAGAAAAGAATAGCTTGAACAATACTTGTCACCATTGTAGCACACATCTATGAGGTAGCCTTTACTCAGTGTCCTTTAATGACATCTTAGGTAACAGTATGAGGACAGAAAGAGACGGAACCTGTTTTCAGGGCCATGGGAATTAAGGAGATGATATTAAATCTTCTGCATCCAAGAGGGCAACACCTCTTTTAGTGTAAGACCAGTGCCTCATCTACAAAAGTCTACTAAGTAAAAGGGAGTTGTAAAAAAAGCTTTTGGGTTGGCTGGATGGATGGACTTAAACACCTATTTCCAGGCAAACTACAGTGTGTTTATTTGGTTCACATCAGCATTCAGAGACTTCCTCACTTGCCAAAGAAAGCAGATGTTCCCGTTTAGAACTAAAGTAGTAACCAATGAGATTGTCCTCTTACTTTCAAATGTTTCTGTTGACAGAACTCCCAGACAGAAAAGTGTTCCATTCCCACACCAGCTAAAGAATTGCTATACAGCCAAGGTGCTTTTTTTATACATTTTGTAACTCTTTGACATCAACTTTTCATCTGTCTGTCTCCTCAGACGGCAAATATTATTTCACTGCTAAAATCCAGAAACTCTACTTAGAAAAATGTGTGTCACAATTATCCTATTCATGGATGTATAAATAGTATTTTGCTCTAATTCAATTTATTAGCATCATCTTGAGTTTGTCAGAGTGCTTGTACAAGAATGAAATGAAGCAAGCAAAATGAACAGCTTGTAGTATTAACGAGGGAGAAAAGGACACAAACCTTTTCCAGAAGCAAAAAATAGATATTGAATAGTTTTTTATGATTAATTTATTTATGCTTAATTTATTTTCCACCCTGCTAAAAATAACCAGAAAACTTTGAGAAGCAATTTTTAACCATAATTTATTATTGGGAAACTTCATGTTCAGTAACTGAAAAAACCATTAAAGTCATCACTATACCATTTTAGATACAAATGCAGTTTCCTAAGATGTTCAGTAGCTCAGCACAAACACTAAACTGCAGGTGCACTGTGTTCATGCCAGAAAGAGGTTGAAAGAAAGTAAAGCTTGAGTGTTTTCTTTGGCTATATGCTCAAAAACAACACAGAGGACTCTTTTAGGGAGCCCAGCTGAGGGTTCTGTTGCAGTACACAGTAGGGGAAAAAAATGATGCGGGAGAAGACAAGAAGACACCACATAGACGCAACTTTATTTCTTTTCCTTAATAGTAACCGCAAAACAGATGAAAAATATATAAGAAAAATACTTCAGAACTTTATTTGGTCATTGGTCACATATTTTTGGATTTAAAAAAATATATTTTTGCAATCTTCAGATCAGAGGTCTGAATGATCTACCATTGCACTTTCATTTAAAAAAAAAAAAAGAAAAAAACTCTGCAGCAAAACACTACAAAAAACCAAGACATCCAGATGTACTTTTCCAACCCATAACTATGACATTGTTAACACTATCCAAGGTAATTTGATTTTTTATGTTTATATTTACATATAAAGCATTGCAAACAAATACAACTGTGATGTCTGTAAAACATACTATAATTTGCAAAAATGTTTTAATCTAAATTTGTTATTATACAGAACAAAGAATTCTTTCTTTTCCCTAGTCTACTTTCTTCATCGCTGATGCTAATGTTTTAGCCATTAAATAACGTATCGGAATCGAACATTTGATGTTTTATACTCCAAATATTTTGGTTGTTTCTTAGAGGGTAAATATTTTTCAATAGATTGAGCAACAGCTATTTGGGGTAATTCAGCACTAACAGCTAGAGATGTGCTTGTTACTGAATGACTATGTCATAAAATGCTCATCAAACAATAACAGTAAGATTTAACAGTACCGTGGTCTTACAGCTGCAGCCCAAGCAAAAGATGAAATAATAAAATGAAAAACTTGTTAAGTTAATAATAAATCTGCTGCTGAGGAAAGCAATTTTGTCAAATGACAACCTGGTGCAGTCACCTGTTATCAACTTTCTCAAGCTGTACAAATACAGAGTTCATGAGTAGACCAGACTCAGTATAGGGCATCAGGGGCCATCACAGAAACTGTCCTGGGGTTCTGGATCAGCACTGCCAGAGGATTTGTCTTTAACTTCACAAATAATATTGATAACTGTTGTGTCATTTTGTGTTTAAATAGTCTTCTTTTCTATCTGCTTGTGCTTTCCTGACACAAATACACACACATTCACACAACGATGGAGTTGCATGCAGCTCACTGAAACTTAAAGGGACAACAAAAGGTTCAGTGGTTTGCCCATTTTGACATATGACTGCAGGATACTGGAAACACAGCACCGACCAACAAACACTACTTCCTGAGCCATGTAGCCCTGTGAAAAAGTATCATTTACTGGAATATTTTGAAACTGAAAACTTGCCTGTTTTTGGGGGGGTTTTCCACTGAACTAGTTATTTAGCACTTTTCATGTAAATATATTCAACATAAAAGTGTAACATAATCCAAACACACAATATAAAATCAGAAAAATAAATACAAATACATTTTTTAAATGTAATCTTAAAAAGACCGGTTTATGGCTTTCTTTAAAAATGTCCACGTAAGAAGAACATAGTTGGTCCTCAGGTCAATCAACCAATTCTATTCTGGGATCATAATAGTCAAATGCAGCCTCACCATGCGTTCTGGATCTAAGCTGATTTTTTTTTTGGCAAACTTCAGGACCTGAGAGTTGTGAGGAGTCTGTAAGCTAAAAGAGGATAGGATAAATATAAAAAAGCTGAGATTATTAGGAGAGTTAAAAGAAATCTGTTCTGGAGATGATAGATAGTCCATGCAAATACCTTAAAACTGGAGTAATGTGTAGTATTGAGGGTTTTCTGGTTTCCTGTGAAGATGCGAGTTCTAAACCAAACAAAGTTTATTAAGATAGAAAGAGGGGCTGGCTCTGCCAATGATTTTAACATAATTAAAAGCTGTCTTAGTTATGAAATAAATGAGTGGTAGAAAACTAAAGATCAGCATCCAAATAAATAAAGTTCCTTGGCAAGTCAGAAGATTTTATTTTTCCTGTTTAAGGTTATTTTTAACCCCTGCTTTTTCAACCTCAAGCCCATCAAATAACATTTCTCTTTGGTCCTGGTTTAGCTCCAAGACGTTCTCAGACATCCATACTTTATTATTATGGATATAACTGAGAATGACTTCATGAGTTATCTGTTATCAGGAGAGAAGGGCAAAATAACTGAGTGTCATCAGCATAGCTGTCTCCTGATGGCATCACTCAGTGACATTTATACTGACAATTATAAAGAGTGGTATCTAAAACTAAACCTATTGAATTGAAACTGAGTTTTTTCTTGTCTTCCTTTTTTTTTGAAGGCTTTTACAACCTTGACCAGTGCTGTCTGAGTACTATGATTACTTCAAACCTCACTGGAACTTTTTTAAAAAGTGACATTTTTATTATAAAATAATTTAGTTGGTTCAAAACGAAATTACAGATTGGCTATCTGGTTTGTTGTTCTTAAAATCTAAAACATCTCAACTCCTGTCTGAAGAGACACTAATAATGTTCAAGATTTTGCCCACACAAAAGCCCTAAATGCTTTTAAGAAGAGGTTTGGATAGGGCACCATAAAAAAGGGATGGGTTCATTGGATAATTAAACAATAAATAAACTATTAAAATACAAACAATTTAATCATATTTTCTTTAAGAACCATCAGAATTAAGCTGCTTTGTTTTATTCAATTTGGATCTATTGTCTAAGCATCTCTTTAAGCAACAAATACTTATAGAAGCAGACTTGAAGTAAGTAAACTTCTATTTGTCTGAATTTTTTATCCAAGTGTCTAAATATGTTTTCAGCGATGTAGATTCTGAAAACAAATTATTTTTATCATTCCAGGTGCAATTATATTAAACATTTGTTAAAAGTAATCATCTAGCACACAGGAAATTCAGCAGTAGTGTCAGATTTTCAGAGATAATATTGTAATATTGTTAGGCAACTTGGAGCTGGTCTTAGCCAGCGCAAAAAAAGGCCAAAAATCTTGAAATTCCTCTTGTTGATGTTAATAGAATTATAGTACAAATCAAAACCAAAGGAAAACAATCATTAGGTTCTGAATCCTTTTCCCTGTTGAGTCAGGCTCCCTAGTTTTGTGGTTGTCTGGCCTTTTTTTGACAAAGTCTATTTTTCCAGAAAAATCCGTCTTAAGAGCTTAAGCTTATGCAATAAATCCGCAACTAAATCAACTTCGCCTTCTTCTATTGTCAACTGCAAAACAGAGAGTAATTCAAACAAAAATCAAGTGCAGCTATTGTCTACATCCTGAAACAAAGTAGCCTACGGAAAAAGTTAGCTTTTAGTAGAGCGAGCTTTAACCATCCAATCAGAGGTGATTATGTCGTCGTAAGCCTTTATAAGTCTACAGAGACTCTAACTCAAATTCTGATTGGTTGAATCAACATCAATTAGTTTAATTCATATATGTCTATGGTTTAATTAGTAGTAATTTTTATGAAAAGTTGCCCGCAAAACTGGAAGTGAGGGCAGAAGCACTGACTGGATGCGTGTAAGGCAGACTTTTATGAACCTAGCAACCAGTGAGGGCTAAAATCTGATTAGTTAGAAACAGTCTGGCAGCAGCACAGCCTGGGTATAGGGCTGTGAGAGAAGCTGACAGAACAGTTGGATTAATCTAAAATATACTCTGGACACATATATGTTTAAAAGATTTTTTCTCTGTGATTTAGATACTTCTTTTCAGATAATTTTAAGCCATCACTGAAGGCTTTACAGGCCCTGACGGTACGCCACTGGCATCTACACACTTCTTGACCCACACAAGAGTGGAGTAGCAACTAGTGTTGCCTGCTATCACCGTGATTGGGGACCAGTACTCGGGGATGAGTTCCCTGCTGGAGGTGCTGTTGGGTGGCGCTGCCAAGGGCGAGCAGCGACTTCTGGAATACTTTTTTTTGAATTTTGAATTTGTAGCTTGTTTTAAGCTGGTGTAATTTAAGGTTGTGTGTGCATAAATTTTATTTGCAAGTTTTGATTTTACACTTATATTACACTTATACACCTGTTTTTTTATACATGTGAATACACATTTGCAAGTACAAACAGTTACGCACAAAATGTATAGCATGAGTTACAAATCAAGTATTATGCACACTCAAATCCAAAGTTACACACAAACAGGTATACACAAGCTGCAAGTCAAAATGTGTCCACAAACAAATCCAGTGCGTCAATTTTACCTCCATGTATTATCTGTAAGTACAGAACTTGCATTATGTTGGAATCCTAATATCCATTCAAATGCAGTCTATACACATTTAAAATGTAAATATATTTCAGTGGAAGTGAACAACTAACTGTATAACAATGCTGTAACCTATGAGTCATTTCTATGTGCAAGCCAACTTATCTGAAGTCAATGACCTTTTAAAATGGTACATTGACAGCTATCCCAAAAGGCTGAGTAAGCAGAATACCCCAAATATCAACACATTCTTATGTCAAGCAGTGCCACTTTGATCTTAGGGCAGGGGTGTCAA
Source organism: Oryzias celebensis (assembly GCA_014656515.1). Lineage (NCBI taxonomy): Eukaryota > Metazoa > Chordata > Actinopteri > Beloniformes > Adrianichthyidae > Oryzias > Oryzias celebensis. Next base: position 36,862,712 of record BNCR01000005.1, read on the forward strand.
ACTCCAGGCCTCGAGGGCCAGGAGTGTTTGGCCAATAAGGAGCTTCGATGTCAAGTTGGTGGGAAAACATGTCGGACACTGGCCCTCAAGGCCTCGATTCTGACACGTCTTAGGGCACTACAGGTAAAAGTAATGTCTTATTCCCAGATTAAAGCTTCATACAAAGCATGAACTTAAAATGACTGTAATCGGCACATTTGACAACCCACTTGAAAAACATTTTGGTACTTCCAGGGAATCATTATAGTTATGTAACAATTTGGTTTTCACAACAGGTGAATTTCAAATAGCCTGTAGTTGTTTTGAAGCTTTTTACCACACCTATTAGCGTGCATGTAATTTTATTACTTCACTGTGACAAAGGCTGCATCATTGCTGCTCGATTTGCAGTCACCGTCAAACTGTGTGACAGATTGGGGCCAGTGGGACTGCACACAGGGCGCAGCGTGAAACTGTCATGGCTCGACGGCTGAAGCCTGACTTTATCCCAGTCTGAGACCACTTAGAGCATAACACTGAGCAGCCAGAAAATTTAACTCTGCCTCTTTAGCCAACCTAAAAATTAAAAACTGTATAAAAAGGTGACAAGAACTAGATAAGGAAGTATAAATAATGTGTGTATGTTATTGCAAAGATATCCACCTTCCAACTTATTCCCATTTTCTCTCCATTACAGTTTTGACTGAACCAAAGGTAAATGATTCAACAGGCCTAAGGTGAGTGTTTGCATTTCTTTATTATGAAATGTACTTAGAATTACTGGTATATTGGACAGTCAAAGAAACTATATAAATAAAATATCAGTGTACTTTGATATAAACCACTGATAATATAGTCACCATAAACCACAGGTCCTAGTCAGGCTGTGTCACAACAACAGCATGACAAGAAAACAGTAAAACTGGACAAACTGGTTTTCCACTGTGTTGTATAAAATCAGACATCTACTGCGGGGCATAAGGCAAAAGCCTCTCTTTCTTTGGTTCTCCTGTAGGTTCAGTGGCAGTAATAATTTAGAAATTCTTTCAACACCACATGATTCTGTCATACGTAGTGTTTGAAGTCTAATAAAAAGCATTAAAACACATGACACGAGGACTGCCTCGAACTAAAAAGCAGAAAGCCAGCAGAGAAAACAAACACAACATTACTCTGATATGAATGCACTTAAGGCCTTTAAATGCTTTAAAAGCTTTTAATCATTATGAGGTGTGGTGATCCAGCACCAGTATTACCAACTGCATAGTGAATGAGTTGTTTCTCTTTCCACAGCCTGATTTGCCTTTCTAATGGCAGTATAAGTGAGGCATAGTACTTCATTGTACAAAAAAAGACTTCTCCTAAAATATCCCAGGTTTGAACGTCAAAAACAGAATTAAAAATGATAGACAAAGACAAAGATATAGTATACATTCTATATTGTACTTTTAAATAATCCTTTTTTCATTACTATCTGAAGCTGTGATAACGTTGTACTGCCCTCTGTTTATACAGTGATCTTTTCTGGCCTACATTTTGTAGAAAACATCAGCCTCTTATCATCTAATAGCTTTGACTTTAAAAAAGAGAAAACCACAAGTCAAGTTTACTTCAGGCATGTAGAGGACCTTCTGAAGGGCCCCTGTATTAGTATGGTCATTGTTTCTTTTGGTGCTACAGAGCTACTTTCAGTTGATCCTGACCAAGAAGCTAAAGCAGGGTGAAGCATCTATATGACACTGCTGTTGTTTCTTATAAAAAAGAAACTACAGAACTTTTCTTCACAAAGAAAGAGCAACACCGGATACAAACTCACTTCAAGTCCACAAGCACCATTTACTGTTATCATTAGAAACACTTCCAACACTCTCGCACTGTTGTTCCCACACCATTCAGCAGCAGATACCAGCCGAGCATGTTTACACCAACTGAAGAGGCCAAGAGTAAACGAACAATAAACACTTGGGATATAAACTTATCTACATAGTTTGTGAAAGTGATGGAGATTTTCATCTTTTAGCAAATGTGCATTCAGCCAAGCTTTCATGGCATAAAGGCGTTCCCTACAATACTATGTCCCACAACCAAAACTGCACCTGAGTTTGAGCTTTGACCCCAGGCCAGCAGTGATTGTGAAAAGAAAAATATTGCCCTATGACTTCACAACCTTTCCCTTCAGGGTAAGAGGGCATTCGAACCACTGCACATACTGACCTGGGATCCTCATCTGAAACTTTATTTTTATAACAGAGTTGAAGAAAAAGCTCTTTGTGCTAACAGTAAATGATCAGGTGGTTTGCTGGGCTCTTGTAATTAACAACCTCAGCCAAATGCAGCCAGGCATGACCAGTAAATTAACATGCAGCAGCTTTCACACTCTATCCCACAGATCTGCTCAGTGAACAGAAAAACCAATACAGGGTCACTTTGAAAATAGCCTGAGCCACAGACTGCCCATCCAAGTGCAATTCCATCACTAAATGTCTCTAATCTAGAATACAACACAGGGCTGTAGTTGTAACAAGGTTGTAACAGGGTAACAAACAGCAGCCCACAACTGTAGGTTGTTTATGTTAACTCCACAGTCTACAGAATAATACGTTTTACAGCTAAAGCATTTTTTTAAATAAATGTTCCAGCTTAATTGCCAAAATACCCCATACAGATGATAAAAAAAAGCCATGTCCCGTCCTCCAAAACACCTCTTCTCTCATCACTGCTTCCTGCTCAAACAGGAACCACCATGATGAAGAGGAAATCCTTCTTCAGCTAAAAAGCACTGTGAAATCTGGAGGTTAGGAGGACACCAACATGCTGGCTTTGCTATCAGCTGCTGGACAAACACACAGGCCTTATCTGCAGCTGCACATGAGAGGAAGAAAAACACACGAGGACTTGTGAAGAACTTTGCTGACATCCACCTTACACTTGTACTAGTCGTGACACTGAAGATATGTTTTAGAAGAAGCCAGATATATTCACATTAGCAATGTAAAGTCATGCAAAAACGGTAGACATGGGAAAAATCGCACAATGTAGAGGATGTGAAAAAAGTTTAAAGGTTAAAGATCGTCAAGAAGAATTTGTGCCAACTTTTTCATGTTTTACAGACACAATTATATATAAATTGTACATAGTATTTAACTTTCAGGTTCATGTTTTGATTTTAAGATTAGCAAATATATATTTTTCACTTCTAGTACTACATGGAAGTTACAATGCAGTATTGATGATGATAAAAGTAAAAGTAAAGAAAAAGTTATTTAAAAAAAAAATATTTAAGCTAGTAAAAAAAAAAAGAAACATTTATTTGTGTAATTAAATAGCACAAAACACTGACTCCAATTCAAGAATTATTTAAAACTATTTAAACCCTTAATATATTTTAATTTATTTTGAAATGATGTTATTGTCTTATTTTATTACCTTTTATTAAAGTCAGGCACATGCAGTCTTTAAAAATAATACAGTTTTTAGGCATTATTTTGCATCATCAACAACCCCTAACAATACAAACATAGTACGAACTGTCCAACATGAACAGGTTTTTTTCTAACTTTTTAATGTTTTGTCACCAAGAATAAGGTATACAAGTACAAAGTACAAAACAGTGCAGGTGTTGAACAGCCTGGTAGGATCTTTAAGCAGATCATGACAAAATATTGTCACTGATGTTTACTCTGCATGAAATCAAGGTTTGAAGAATATCTAGTTTCGTTGTAGGCATAAAACACACACTTCCTTGTCCAACAAAAGAAGCAAAAGTCAGTATACTTAAACTCCATGTGTTGATTATTCACAAGGGTAAATTTCACATTTCTTTTGAACCAAAAAACTGAAAAGAAGAAAAAAAGAATCTTGATGGTATGCTCTTGTTCATTATATATTCCACATATTGACTAGTTTTAATACAATTTCACAGTTAATAAATTACATAAGGAGATATTTATTTGTATGCACCTTACTCAAATGATATGCTGGAGCATCAGTTAGCTATGTCGGTTGCTAGTTAGCCGCCGGGCAGCTAGCTTCCCTGTAATAGCATCCTTACAAGTCTAAATTGTCTGATTGTATTGTTAAAACATTATTGGGAACCGGATATACATACATAAACCTTAAAGAATGTCATTTGTTTTATTGTAATGAAGAAGATGCATGATATCCGTCAACAAGGTAAAATGACTGACTCAGCCAGCTAACCTGACGCCTTGTTTGACGTTAGCTAGTTAGCTAGCTATGTAGCCAAACGACGGCGCAGCATCCGATTCCCAGCGACAATTCACCTACCTATCAGCGCCCGTAGGTGTTTGAGCCGGGTCAGAACGTCCTTCTTTTGGTCCAGAACTTTCTGTGTAGATTTCTTGACGTCTCCATGCCCCCTTCGAGTGAACATTCCGCTCTCAGATTCAACCGTGGAAACAGAAACACCTGTGTTTCACCATACAGCGAACCTCCAGCGTGACTGTCACTTTCCTCTCCACCTCTCTGTGCTGGCGTTGGTAAACATTCACCCGACTGCCGCTGGTGACTTTTTTTTTTTCCAAGTGGGTGTGTAAATACGGAAGCACAGTTTGACAGAAAAAAGTGGTTGCATCTTAACATTTTACATTGTAGATACACTTTGTATTTTTACTGATAATTCCTTTTGACTTTATTGTTCAATAAAATTGTACCTTACTTATTATCCCAGGCTATCCAATAAAGATAGTGTATTTTTTAGGTAAAATACTTAATAAATAAATAAATAAATATTATACGATTTTCTTTGAAATAAGTGTATCCCGACAGCTTAAAAAATGTTTTGTTTAAAGAGTTTTGACAGCTGCTAGAAAAGAACAATATTGACCGTCCTTACAGCTCAAATGCGCCCTCTGGTGTATGTATGTGTTACTGCTAACCACAATCAACTTAAATGATGGACACACAAAATAAAAAAGTCTTAACACATATTCCACTTTTAAAGACTGCAACTCCAGAAAAATACCAAACATTTATCCACTTATTTGTTTGTTTGTTGTTGTTTAGTTGAAGTTGAATCATGGCACCTGGACATAAAGCCATTTGGTTTAGATTTCATCACTCATTCAAATGGTTTTCTCTAACCCCCCCAGTTTGTTAGTTATGTATTTTATTGCACAATCAGAACTTAGAAGATGAGATGGCTTCTTTGTTGGAAATTTTTGTGTTCTGCAACTTGGTCATATTGCTTGTGAAATTGTTCTTTTTGTTTTTCTATTTTCTATTATTATTATTTTCTATTTTATTACTTAAATCACAATCTATTTAAGTATAGATCATAAATCTGTGACAGATGCATCTTATTTGGGCCAACATCACTCCAAAAACAAGGGTCAAACTTGTTTGTGGTCTTATATCAGAATTTAAAAATTTGCAGCATTCAAACTAAAATTCTAATAACACACATTTTTACCAGTTATTTACAAATTCTAATGCACTTTTCTCATCTTGTATAAAAATTTCAGTTGAACATCTCAGAAGTGATAAAGTGTTGTGTTCTGTAATACAAAAATACTGGTATTATAAAATTTCAATTGTTATGATTTATCATGAACAAAAATAACAACAACAAAACACAAAAATATTTGTAAAAATTCAAACTTTAGTCATTTAAAAAAAGATGAACAACTGAATCATTTGAGAACAATTAAAAATTGTAAGGGGGGCTTTTAAAAACGAAACACTTTGAGGACTTACCAGGAAGTAATACATCAATAAAAATCAAAATATGTTAAATTAGGCAGACAATTTGTTTTCAAAATTGCCCAAAACCTGGTGGCTGTGGTAAACCAGAAAAAGACCAAAAGAGAGATAAGTCACTAAGTCTTCTCAGTATAAAAATAGAGGCCTAGATGTAAACATATTGACACCTGAGTCTGGCATGAAGAACAAACTTCTATTAAAGACTAGAAGACTCAAGGAAGTCCAAATGGTAGGAATCATTGCTGATCTCAAAAGAGAGGAAACGTTGGTACCCAGGTGCCCAAAAACCATTAAAAAAAACATCTACGGTAATATCATATTGATGGACTCACTATCCACAGTGGAAAATGTTGTTTGTTAGATGATGCTCTGGGGGTGCTTTTTTTCCTTTAACAAAGGAAACCTGCTGCATTAAAAAAACTAAGAAGGATTCACATTCTACCAAAAGGAGGAAATTTCACACCCGCGAAACCTAAAGTCTTCAGCTTGATATTGATTCCAAGTAAAATAAAATAAATCCCACTGAAAAAATGAATTCAAAAAGCAGAGTGACCTACACTCTTGCCTAAATTGAGGAAACAGACAATCACAACAAGGATTTGCAGAAGACTTAAGCTAATTTGTCATTATTTACGCTGTTCAGTGATTTTCCATCGAACAGGCATTAGATCTTTACATTTAGCATATAAGGCTAACAGATCCCATTGGTACGGGGGATTTATAATTTTTTCAAACATAATGTCAAATGTATACACAAATTTAAGAGCACAGTATAGGGTTAGTGACTTGAACCAACTGCAAAACAGAATGCATAGCAATCATATCAGATGAAGTTGAATATTTTTGAGAAAACCCTTTACAAACCCCTTTAAATGCATGGACATTTGCAAAATGATAAGTATTATATATGTCCCTGATATCCAAGTTTTTATTTGGTGTGCTTTTATTTAGTGAGTTTTGGATTCAAATTAGACATATTTGAGTTTTATTGTGACACTTCAAAGTCACAAAATAGTATTAGGATTGGTTTCTCCAAAGCTAATTTCAAGTGTGTAACCTACATAAAAATATTTCTTTAGATGCTTGGTTTGGTTGTGGATCTTTTGAAATGTTTGAAGCCTGTTGTTGAAAAGGGATTAAACTAAATCAGTAAAATGGTGCTCAAGCAAATCTAAACATTTGGAGTAAAAAAAATACAAGGAAAGTATAAGATAAAAAGTAAAAACTGCAATGCATCACACTGAAAATGGTGACCGACAAAAGCCAACGTAAAGTTCAGCTCAGAGTAGATTAAACTCTTTGTAGATTCACTCAAAATTCAAAACTATCAAAAAATTCAACTATCTCTCCAAATCCCTTTAATGTAATTCTTTTCAATTTGGACAAAAAATATACATTTACCCAGAGTTTAAAGTAAAGAAGCATTAGATTATTGATTTAGTGTGCCCCTGTACCAAATTAACAACCTAATAATAACTGCCAACAGCAGGGATAGAGATAGGCAGAAGTAGGCTGAAATGTATAAAATATTTAAGTCTGTAGATCTATCTAAAGACGAACATCTGCCGTTTTAAACGCTGCAGTGTAAGTGTTTAACTTACTATTAATTTTGCACGCTTAAACTTTAAACATTTGGTTTATTTTGTCTTCTTTTTATTACTTTTTTTTTTCCACAAAAAGCATTGCTAGTAAAAATTTTCTTCAGTTTTCTTATAACTATCGCTCGTTTAATAGGACATGCAAAACTGAGTGCTCACCTGCCAAGAAAAGACTATTGTAAAAGAAAAAAAGAAAATCTGTAAAACGGAAATATTCTTCACAAGCATCTCAGCTTTGTTGATTTTTTACCAGTGTACTACAGTGTTAAAACACAGTGAAGCAAAAAATAGAGACATACATATTAGAAATGACAATTTAGTGTTTGCCTTGAGCTAAATAAAGATTCACAGTAGGTGTAGTGTTTTTAAAATTGCACTCATTAGCATAAAAGCTCTATCAACTCAAAAGTGCAGGATCTGCTCAGACTCATCTGAAAGCCTGAATGCTCCAGTTTCTTAAAGTCATGAATAAATAAGAAAACTTAACATATAGGTTAAAACTTCTCTATTTCATCATCATTCTGATAATATTATAGCTAACCCGGCTTTAAAATGCTTTACTCTGTGCAAGTATAACCTTAAATGGAGCGTCTTTTAGTATGTTTTCTAAAACTTTAAAGGTATATGTAGGTTTATCCTTTTCAAGTCAGGCCTTTCTCTGAGTCATTGCGCTCCTGTTATAAATCACATTCTGCAACACTAATAGTTCTTTAAAATAGTCTGCAGTGTATTCTGAATTTAATAAGCCTGCACAGATGCAGAAACAGCAGCTGTCAACCAGAAGATGGCGCCTGGAACATTAGGTTTGCCAGTGTGGAAAAGCAAATATTGAACATCCTGTTTTTATATCATGGTCCAGTGAATGTCCTAAAATAAAGCATATTTTCAAGGCATGTAAAGTGACTTTTTATGCTTTGATGTATGGACTGTTAGAAAGGTTTTGCAGAAAGCTGTGCAGAACCATGTTCTATACAAGAAAACAATAGTATTTTGTTTCATCTTCCACCCCCACATGTTTCGCTGTGACCTTATTGTTAGGCTGTTTGTGTCCGTCTTTTCCACTATGAATGTCTGAAATGATTGGAGCAGGAACAGAGGGGTGTGAGAGCAGAGGCCAAAGAGGGGCATAGGAAAAAAAAAAGAAAAGAAACATAAAATCAGTCTTTGCCCTGCAGTTTGGTATGACACTCATTATCTGAAGTGGGCCATTCTGAGAAAGTAGGAGGTTGCCTGTCACAACAGATGATGATTACACAAAACAGGGTTGTTTGGAAGGATGTGTGAACAAAACACAAGCTCTCACACGAGCATGCAGAGTTGCTGCTGGTGCTCCGTCATCAGTCCTAATTGATTGTAATTACTGTTCCTTCTTGGCAAACCTTGAAGTGCAAGTTGTTGTTCATTATCTAAGATGGCATGGACCTATGATAATCTTTTAACATTAAAAATAGCATTTTTGTTTTCTCTTACGTTGCATCTTGGATTATTTTTTAACAAACCTTGATTAAAAAAGTAATTTTGCTAAATTGCTCTGAAAAAAATTGCTTTAAGCAATCAAAAGAAGTATTAAAATATGTTTTAAAAAAAATTAATATTGCTCTCCTGTAGCTAATAAAAGATACCTGTTAAGAATTGCTCCAAGTGACCAAATGGTGGCACTGTAGGCTCACAAATAAAGTCCTCACAGCCAGACTGTCAAACTGATTCCAATCCAAGGTTTGAAAAGCACTTGTCTTCTCTAAATTGTTCTTATAAAGAGCTTGGAAATACTTGACTTTCCTCCTTATGTGGTTACTGACTTCCTTTTTGAACAATTAAGTCCCATTAAAAGCTAATGTACTCTGTTAAACCACATTCAGGATGGGCACTGGCACAGATGCATGTCCACATATTTCTGATCCAGTGGTTCCTTTGTTTTTTGGGGCACTTTTCTCTTTCTAAATCTTGATGGAGCAGCTTTGAAAGTTTTCAGTTAAAGGTTAAAACATTACAAAAAAATGCTGACCAAGCCGCTGCTTTGAAGTAGTCAGTGATGAAGCAAAGCCTTTGTATGCCACTAAACTGCAAGAAAAAAGTAAAAAAGTTATTACATTATTGAAATACCTTTAAGGTTCAAATGTAGTCTATATTATAAAACATTTCAGAATGACTTAGTTTGTATGAGGTTCACTGCGTAACTGTCAATTGCGATTTTGCAGAAATAATACACAAATAAAGACCTGGATCCCCACCAGGGGTCGTCACAGAACATTTAGCTGCCATGCTTTTTGCAAAAACATTACAGTTAAAGAACTATATCTCTTTTCCTCCTGTTGTTTTAAACTTTTTCTAGGTAAATATATATTTTCCTAAAACAAAACCACAACTTTTTTTCCTTTTCAACAAGAACAATTACAAAAAAAAAAAAAAAAAAAAAAAAGAATAACAGATTTAGGCAACTTCTAAGTGGTTGTAATAGACACTGTAGGTTTGAGCGTACCACCATAGGGGTTAATGAGGGGGCAATCTGAAGTAATTAAAACAAGAGCATTATAAGGCAGCAGTTTCACATAAAGTACTTGTGGCAACATACCCCATACTTAATTAAAACTCTTTGCTGACAGCATTTTGTATCTTCTCAGGTAATCTTCTGTGAAATTAATAAGGAGGGAGAATTAAATGACTAATGTGGGCAAAGATTCTTTTTTTTCTCTCTCTCTCCTGCAGTATGCATGACAGGGGCCTCTATCAGGAATACGTGATCCTTATTGCGCGGAAAAATATTTCTTCAGATTCTCTCCGTAATCTGATTGCAATTTCACTTGTGGCGTGACACCGCAGAGGCTAGCAGGGGGGAAGTTTAATTGAAATGTCTGTGCTTTTAATTGGATTCTGTTAAGATGTGAAATTGCTTCCAGAATTGCCGTCTTGTACCTTTAAATGCTGATACAGAACGGTTTCCAACAGCGATCGGTTAGAAGCTGAAATAATGCTTCTATTGAGCGGTGTATCTCTGTGCTGAGGCAAAGGCACAATTGTGCATTTAAACACAAACTGTTCCATCTTGCATTTCAATGACTAGCATTTATCTGTAATAATGAATTGTTGTTTTAAACAGGAGCAGTGCTTGAGAGACAATGAAACATATTACAAGCATGAGTAAGAAGTCTTGATTCAGAGGCTGTAATAGGATTGTGGATTGTGATACAGCATTTACACCCACAGACGTCCACCACTAACAATGCAGTAGCTGGCAAGACTGAACCCACCATTCATGATATCATAGTTGGGCCGAAGGTGTTCTCCTCACACTCTGCACGTTCAGGTAATGTGTGGGCCCCAGACAGCAAAGCTTTCTTTACCTCCTTAAGGGTTGTGCTCTCCCAACCTCCCACACTGAGATTTGTGGATTTTTCCCATTCTTCAGCTTGTGTCACCCTGCTGTGGCTGTGTGCAAAACATCCCTGCTCACCCACTGCTGCCTCCTCCACCTACATCCATGACCCCTTCTGATAAGCTTGGAGTTCATCCCTTTCGCTGATTAGTTTGCTGGCAAAATGAATGCCTGTGTCTACAGCCCCGAGTCACCCGAGCTGGCTCTACCTGTGTGTGGATAGATCAGCAGGTGGCTGGCACCATGTGCGGTGTGATACCGAAACCATTATTTATACATAGCAGTTATCTGCATGCTCAAAAGCAAGATACTTCAGCTCTGCAAGAGAGATTATGATGGGAATACAAAACATTTTCACGTTCCCAAAAGCTATAATTTCATGCTTTTTCTTTAAATTAAAGGCGCTGTGCTGGAATGATGACGAAATCTTTTGGGTAATTCTTGGATATTCACGGTGAGTGAGGAGCCGGTGCCTGCGAGGCCATTAGTAAGTTCCCTGCCCAAACCGTTTTCTCTTTACTACACTGTGTGTTTGTCCGTGTGTGCTTTGCGTGTTTACTGTGTCACCACTGGCCCAAGCTTGGAGCCACAGGAGTGTGAAATAACAAGCACAAGAGGGATTTCATGCTTTTACAGACCTGAGACTTTGTCCATTTTCAACTTTGTTGTGTTGCAAAAAGAACCAACCTACATATTTCTAAAAACCTGATACAATTAAACTGCATCATTATATATAAGGCTTCCCACGGGTATAGTGTGTCTATGTTTGCTTATGCTACACCCCTGACCTATTTTATCAGCCTTATCAATGGTGCATCACAAGAAAAAGACAAACAGCCCAGTTTCTTTGGGGTGGAGTGGGGGTGGGGGGTGGACACACAGATGCGCTGACAGAAAATCAATGCTCAGTTTCCCATGAGCACCTAATTAGCTGGACACTTGTGCATCGTTGAAGCACGGGGAACGTCTCTTTGTCTGCGGAGTCGATCAGGTGAAATGCAAGAGAGACGCCTCCTGAGCCGATAAAGTGTCAGAGGGGGTGAGGAGTAAACACATAAGTGACACTTACGGTGTAGCACGTCTTACACCCACTACATGCTTTTGGCAGACTTGATTTGAACTTTATCTCACAAGCGTTTTAGACTGAGGGCAACAAATGCTGCACAAGAAGGCTCTCTTATCTCGTAAATTCCTCCAAAGATACTCATAATGCATGCTCTATGTGCATCCAATAATATATTCTGGTACTGTGAAATGGTTATTTCCAAGGCCATGTTTCATTCAGCTGGCTACGACACAGTAGCAGGAAACAAGTGCCAAAGGTGGATTTTTAACTGGAGTACCATGCAGAAGGCAGTTTTCTAAACAGCTCTGTCTCAATTGGTCTCTCACTGAAAATTCTAAACATTCAATAAAAAGGGAAGAGGTGGAAAAAAAAATCTTGAATGTCCAATCTTATTCTCTAACCTGTTAAAGTGACACTTGCGAATTTTCACTATGGACATGGTGCCAGTACAAGCGCAGATAGATGAAGGGGAATAAAAGGGCCTTCTCATGACAAACTTTCTGGAAATGTCAGCCTTTCATGCTGCTGAGAAGACCTATTTCATATCTATTACAGCAGGCATTCTGTGTCCGATATTTCAGATTTCAGTCCTCCCCGCGCTGCAAATCCTCTGCCAATCTTCCACCCTTAAGAATCTTTGCCAGCCCTGTTGCATTATTCCCCCTGCCTCCTCTCTCCCCCTTTTGATGTGACAGAACAAACCACGACCTATTAGGATTAAGGCTTTGAAAAGATCTTTGAAGCCGCTCAAGGTTCCTTTAAACTGGGGAATGACAATATGAGCTGTGTGGCAGCAGATGCTGAATGGAGTGATTGCTAGTCCTCAGCGAGGTCTGCTGTCAAATAACACACGCAGGAATTCAAACACTCACGCGTCTGTGCAAAGCGCACACACAAACAACTCGCTGTCATATACCTTTTGCCCAAAGCCCTGCAGTTGTCTTTTGCAGGCCATGTTTTGTGCTCGCACATGCAGATTCGTCAGGGCCACGTCTGGCTCATTGTAGTCTCTGCCCAGGATGAAAACAAACAAACAGAACAATACCTTACATTTAGTTCTTTTAATGATCTGTTTCGCGACAAAGGCATAGTTGGAGGCACAAAGCTGAAATGTGAAGGACGGAGTTCAGCAGCCGCAAAACAAAATAAAAGGGACAAGTTGTAACTCACTTGTGTGTGCTAATGATGTGAGTGCACACATCTCAAAGTCTTGTGTGTTTTCAAATATAAGGCACGCAGTGTGGGGGGTTTCATTGAGCAAAAAAGAACACAAGTTCAAGGTGAATGGAGTTTTTATTGAAAAAAATTCCCAGCGGCACAGAAATATTTATTTTTCTTAAAGATGCTTTAGGTGACACTTCATCTGATCCTGTTGGAATGATGGAATGCAGCAATGATATAAAGGAGAGCAAATTAAGTAAAAATGACACCCCGAGTGTTCCCTATACACTTAACTTCAGTCACTTTAGACGTGGCAGAGTGCAAATATTGTTGCTATGCATTTCCCACAATCCCGAGAGTTTAGATTCCCTTTTATCTGATCTCTTCCATGAATATCTCTTTTCACGTGTACCTCATTCCTCGAGGTAGCCAAGGGCTGATGGGATATCTAATATTCAAACCAGGTGATTCCTGGAGAGATTTATCCAGGCAAATTTCGTGCACGATCTTATTTAGATATTCACTGTCTGTTTAGCACGGTGGCTGGGGTTAAACGTGTCCCCGGTGTGAGATGTCACCGAGAGACAGTCACTACAGATAGATGGTTGGTGAAGAAATGAAGCCGAGGGGGCACACGGGGCAAAGTCGTTTTAGTACACAGAAAGAGAGACAAGTTCTCAGGGATCTGCCACCATTGAACACATATTGATCTGTCATTGCATCTTATCTTTGTGACTCTAGATTAAAATGCTCAACACCGGCTCTCCCCGTCTCTCGGCAAAGGCTGAAGACCTTTCTGTGTCCCTGAGTGGAGGAGCTCTAATCTCACCATGAAGTAGCAGGAGCCTATCGCTGGCAGAGAAGCAGAATGGGTGAGCTTAGAAACTAACAGTCTCAAAATGTCCCCATCTAAGTGAAAACTTGAACTATAGTAATATTTCTTTCACATTAATCCTTTTTTTATGCTGATAGTTGCTTCCTTGTCTCCCTCAAAAAGAAAAAAAAACTAAGATCTTGGGATTTTTTTTTCTCTCTACAATGAGCCACTATTATGGTAATCCAAAGATCTGGCTGTAGTAACTGTATGTCTTCCTCTTCTGGGGGATGGCTGGCTGGCAATCAGATCCTCTTGGGTCCTGTTTAATGTCCTGTCCAAGTAAGCAGGGAAAAGCTGAAGCTTTGAAAAATTCTGGCAGTAACAAAGGAGGAGGAAGCCTGGGTAGAAAGGCAGATGAGCCCCAGGCTCCAGGGCTTTGACTTTGGCCAAACAAACGTTTGTTTTTTAAAAGTGTTTTTATAGTAGGAGGGATTAAAGAGGATGTCGACCAAAGCCCCCCCACCCCTTCCCCACCCCTGCCCATCCGCGGTCTTGTCAAATGGTGCATTGAGTAGAGGGGTCGCACCTGTTAGGGGAAGCACAGAGGAGCAGGACCGAGATGATATTGAGCTGGGCTTTGTGGGCATCACAGTAAAAAAAAAGAGAAAGCTGTCAGCCAGGGCTCATTCATCTTTGATGTTCATTGATGAGGAAACTGGTGGGCCTCAACAGGGCATTGTTTCCTCTAAGTGGTGTCCATTGATAGCCAGAAAGCCACGTTTGTTTTTACTCTCTGACGGGTGGAGCTCATTTTAAAAGGCTTAATGGTGCATTTAAGCAGTCCAAAACACGCTGTTTTGGAGCCCTCCTTGCACCACTGGCTCAGAGCTGTCTTGCCACTCTCTAAACGGCCAGCAAACAATGATATAATGCTGTTTTAATGTGATTGGCCAATACCAGTGGGCATGCATGAATCTTCAGGACCCAGTGTTTTTCCTTGATGCCCGCTGCAACGATCAAGAGCGTACGACTGCCATCATTTCAGGTCGATTCTTTGCCTCTCCGCTCTCTGTCATGAAAACCTGGATAGCCTTCATAAAGAGCATTTCTCATGCTATTGTTCAGCTAATCATATCCTCTCCAACAATTTCAGGATGTGACAAGATAAGATAGGGAATATTAACGGCATATCACCTCATCTCAAATTATGAAAATGTACGGATGAGGGGAGGGCATCTAGGGAGGAAATAGAAATCAATTTGTCTCGTTTCCATTTTGTATATCGTCCTGAAAAGAAAACAGTGATTTTCCATGTTATCTGCTTCAGATCCTATTAGAATCAGGTTAATTTAATGGCAGCCATTTCAAAACATTATCTTACCATCCTATCAGCTGCTGCCTTTGAGTGCTCTCTGCAAGGTGTAACTTTTTCATTCTAATACCACACGCTACACCATATCTGACCTTTGGCTGATCTTGGATATCACTCACAGATTGGGGACTGTAGGAGGCCCTTGTTAATTAAATTCTCACTTGCAATGAGTCTGCAATATATTTCAACTTTGAATAAATCAAATGTGACTCTGCGAGAATTCATATCCTCCATTTATTTTGGTGAAAACTAAGCTCCTTTAACATTCGACTTTTAGCTTGTTCTTGCTCTCGTGAAGCAGCTGCACCCACCTCATTTACCACCAAACAATACCACACTTCTGAATGGGAATGTGTCTTCCTCAAGAGCTGGCTGTGGCTGCTGTGAAAAAGAAAATACTTTTGCTTGGTTTTAATGCAGAGAGGCTTAGTATCCTAACATCTCACTTTAGTTAGGAGTATTTGCTGGTAAGAAAGTGCCAGTAAGAAGCAACATTTCTCAGAGTATCTTTTCCTCTACCATCAGATTGTTTGGCTAGCTTAGGTACTTAAAGATCAGTTCCGATAATTATGGTGTTTTTGGTATTTTTAACATGTTCTTGTGGTATTTTTCTGATGATGCAGGACATATATGAAGAAAATTAAACTTAAATTGCATTTCAGAGTTCTTTATTCAACTCGTTGTGAATCAGGAGCAGACAAAAAAATTTGCGTTTGAAAAAGAGCTTATTTGTTTCTTAGAAAAGCTCCCTGCTCCACTCTATTCTAATGCATCCACTTGTAGATGATCCACTAGATCCATGTACGTCTTCGCTTTGCTCTTCCGAGCTTGCATCCAGCTCAAAATTGTACGGCTGGATAACTCCAGTATTGCTCTCCATTTTTGTTGTTCAGGTGCTGTAAGCTAGTGGTAGAGAGTGTAAACAGAGAGCTTTCAGCATTGGTGAGGGAAAGAGTGGATGGGGTTGCTCTGTGCCAACAGTCCTACTCACAACTTAGAGGCAAAATCTCTAATGAACTACTGCAGCTCTGCAGAAACAATGTCCTGGAAAATGAGACAGATTTTAAAATTTTGGCTTAAAATGGCAAAATGATAATACAAAAAAGACAATCTGAGTGGGACTTTAAACCTTAGACTTGTGTAGAGTCTCTTGCCTTGTATGTATGCGTGTGTGTGTGTGGTGTGTGTGTGTGTGTGTGTGTGTGTGTGTGTTTTGGTTGGCTGCATCCTTAAGCTCAAGATACAAGATGCAAGTACTATCAAATGTTTCTATGACTTCTGAATATGATGGAGTCCGATGCGAGAGGGCCAATGTTTGAATTTTCACTTCTCATTTGCTGCTCAATTGCCAAAGTGTATTGCCTGTTTTTCTGGAAAGAAAATAGATGGCTTTGTCACTCAGCATGCATAAATCATTGGTCTGTTTGTCGTACGCTGTCAATGGAAAATGATAGCGATGCTATTTGTCTCATGAGCAAGACATAATTACAAAGTCTGCATTTTTCAGAACTGAGAAATCTTTGTCTATTCTGAAGTTATTTTCTTTACACACACTATGACATGTGCGTGCCAACCCTTTCAGTTTTTGTTACCCCTTTCACAATGTGATGTGTTAAGAGAAAAAAAAAGGGAACTAACTTGACATGATGCAACTCCACAACTTGCGCTTTCAAAATACAAGCACACAGACTCATGGGTAGAGTCAATCAAAAAGTTGAAACAAGTGCTGGTGATTATAAGCTACTCATCCAAACAAATAGCACATCTCCAAGATGACAAATTGTCTGTTTATCTGAAATGACATTCTGTCATACCTCGCCTACATGTCTGTGTGTACCTTGCAGTCTGATATCCTTCAGCACTTGAGGCAAACATATATTTCTATCAAGGCACAAAAATAAAGACATCTTCCATCTGGCGTTGAGGTGTGTCCACTTCTACCTTGACGAGAAAGGAGAGAAACTGCAGAGTACAAGAGGGTGGTGGTGTAGGCGAGTGGTGGGGGATACCTCTCTTTTGTTCACTCCACTCTCTAACTGGTAGTGTTTGACTTCCCCAAGCCAGGAGTGGGTAATTCTGGAGCCCTGTGTGAGGCTGTTAGATCACTGAGGCCCAAGACGGCACCATTCTTTGCAGACCCTTGACAGAAAATATGTGGTAATGATATTGTCTCCTGCTGGGTAATAACACACAATTCAGACTGCCGCATACTGCAGTCGCCGGGGAAAAAAATGGAGGGGAGAGAGAAAAGAATTACACTGAAGTACGGGAGGAAAATGACAGGAGAAATGTCTTCATCCTGGAGAGCTATATTGAAAAAAAAATCACTCTTGCAGGACACTGCAATAGGAGCAACTGCTTCATTCAGCACATGGGACTGATGTGGAACAGCCAATAACAACCGTATAGCCATGATGGAATTAGTATTTTTTAGTTTAGTAATTTAAAGTCACTTTTTTGGCAGATTTTTTTTTGTATACACATACACTTTTTTTCAGTTTTACAGTTTTATTAATGTCCCAATCCAATCATCTTTTGATCTATTGCAAAAGTGTTCCCAGTGGTGTTTTAATTATGAGTACGACATTTCAGCTAAAATCAAAGGACCTGTGTCGTTTTCTAGAACATAGCTTCTGCAGAGCAGCAAGAGTTCATTTGAAATTTGCCTCAGAGTTGTGGGTGAGACCGTTGGCGTGTAGTAAGCCCGTCCCCTTCCCATCATCCATCTGTTTACAAGCTCTCCTTCTATCTTACAGAATCTCACAACCCCAACCTAACATTACCAGTGGAAGAAAAATGGTGAGCAATGTTGGAGCTATCCAGCCGCAAGTTCTCAAATGCCAAATTTCAGCTGAGACAAGAAAAATGAAGACGAACATTTTGATTTTCATTTGAAATGGTTTATTTCAAGCAGACAAAATATACAAGACATGTGTAACACAATCAACAACAGCAAAGATTTGCATCAGTAGTCATGTCAAACATAGGATAACTAGACATCAGAAGAGCATCCATTAGAATGGAGCAGAGCAGGAAGCTTGTATCTTGCTATAGTAGATTCTACCTTGCAGCCAACTGGATTTTTTGTCTGCTCCTGATTTACACAGATTTTCTTTCTTTTTTTTAATAAATACATTCTCAGAAATACATTTTCAAGCTTCATTTTCTTAATTGATGTCCCCCATCATCTAAAAAAATGCCACAAAAACATGTTAAAAACATACAATTTTCTTTTGGGAGGGTCTGTAAGAATTTAAATTCACATTTTTGGCATATTTTTATGTTCACAGTTTATGTTTTATGTTTACAGTTCTATTACTACAACAAATTTAAATTGCATATATAGTATTTCACTGCTCAGTTAGTAAGTAGAAAAAGCATGCTTCTGTCATGGAGACCTTTCATTTTTATCCAGAACTGGCTGACGGCTTCAACCTTGACCTTTGTGTTGCTCCACTTGCTACACGGTTTGTAACTGTCAACACCATCCATCACTAGCCAATTTGGGCTTTGGATGGGAGCCCGTTACCCCTGCTGTAGTGTGAAATTGTGGCATGTGATCCTTAACATGCGTGAAGTATACAAGGCCTTAACACAATGCATCAAGCCTCAAGGGGGTCCCTCCACACTAGTCTATTAGAGACCCGCTGTGTCCCTGTCTGCATGGTCTTATTCCTGGGGCTAGGCTGGGATAATGAAGTCATGTCTTTATGTCTATCAGAATTGTGAAAAACTAAACTCAGTCTTGTGTAATTATGGTGTCTTTTAATACTGTGTAACAGTTATTTTTCAAACTATTATTATAAAAAAAGAAACCATCATGCTTTTCGTCACCATGTAAAAAGGACTTGCATCTTAAACACAATCACCCTAGACGTAGAAAGAGAGTGAATCCTCCTCTTTATTCATGTATTTGGCAACCAGACACAAGCTAAAATAAATGAGAGCTCCATGTAAAAAGTTAGCCTTGATACTGCGTGACTGGGTGAAAACGGGAGGCACGTTGAAATGGAAGAATTCGTCTTTTCTATCAGCCTTTCTGCTCATGAGCTGAACGGAGGGGCCGGTGGGTTCAATCTCAGCCGCTCAGATTTGCATAACACAGACAGATGAACTCAAGTGATTGAATTGGCCTATGCAGAGTGAAAAAAAAGAGGAGAAGAAGAAAATGAATTCCAAAGTAAATTAGGAATTGATGGAAATGACAAAGTTAACCTTTCCTTTCCGTGTAACAGTCTTTTAAATCATCTTTATCGCAATGAATTTGATGCGCTGGACTTGACTCTTCTTACGAATAAAAACAGTGGTATCTAATTTCCCCACCACACCTGTCTCTTTTTGGCCCAAAACTGGTGTGCATTGGTGAGGCCCAAGCCACGTGCTCCGCTTTGTTTTCTTTCAGTGATGTAACACTAATGTCTGCGCACCTTCCTGTGACTGGCAGTGACCGCTGTGGAGTCATAACACTGCGGGAGGGGAAAAAGCAATTTCATGGTTCACTCTGAAGTTAATGTGCTGCTGTAATCTTTAGAGGAGCCTGTCTTTTTTGTTTAAGTTTCACAAAACAAAGGGTTGGACTATCGTAAGCTTGGGGCAATTAATCACTAGGCAAAAATGTGGTTGGAAGTCCACTTGGAAATTTGGTGTGTGTCCTTTCAAAAAGTCAAAAAGTGCCAGTCTTTCATTTTGCTAGTGTGCATGCTGAAATCAGCTGGTGTGCAAGGGTGGAAAACGTTGGGGAGCCGTGGTGGAGGTGTTGCTGTACTGTGTGTACACTGTGGATGTGTGTGTTTGCGTGCTGTGCTCACACAGTCAGGTAAGCCTCTCTAATTGCTGCTAGGTGCATTAGCACTCAGACACCTCTCTCCTTCTCTCGGTGTCTTTGTTTTTCCTCTCAGTGCCAGTCTGCAGGCCAGAAGACAATCAGACCAGAAGGGTCATTTTCTGCAAGAGCTCACTTCCCTCCTCCAAGCCTCGCCGCTGACAGACTCACGCTCGGCAGGAGCCCTAAATTAACACTTGACGTCGGCAAGGCTCAGCCCTGATGAGCCCGCAGAGAGACAAAATGTCAGAAAACAAACACTCCATCATTTTTGCTTCATTTCCTCCACCGCTGGAGAAACACACTCACCTGGAGTGCTGGAGAGGGCTGCAGTGACATTCACCCCCCACGCCACCCCACCCTACCCCACACGTTTTTTGTCGTGGATCAGCCTTGATGCCTATAGGCCAGGGCAAGAGGCTAAGACCAAATATGAGTGGAGGGATGCTGGGCGAAAGCTGGTTATTAGGTAATTGTTAACAAAAATCAACTGCTTTAATTGACGCCTGCTATTGTTCAACAGTTCAACAGATCTGAAAACAGATGGGACTTGGGTCCATGTAGAAAGCGGTTCCAGTTTCAGAACGCATTTCAAAAACCCCCAAAATAATTTGATTTTTGTATTTTATTCTGTTTGTCTTCATCCTGTCATTAGAAAGTAAATGATTTTGTTTTCCTGAGCGCATCAGCAGCAGCCCTTGTAATTATTCCTCAGTGGGGATGTTCAGAACTGTTGGACCCAGCACCGCAGAGTAGCATGATACTATTTGAAGCCCACTTCAAACACAGTTCTCCCAGCGAGTTCCGATAGTGCCAGTGTATATTTTATTATTTGCTTTATCTTTTTGTTGCACGAGGGTTTATTTGTTTACATGAAAGGGATTGGAGGTTTGGTGATCTGAGCAAATTGCGGCAGAAAGTACTTCAGATAGGAATGACTGTAATTAGCATGCTCTTAAATGTGGAACACTCTCCTAATGTTTTTGTTTACGTGGGGCAGCTGATCTGTGACTTTCTGCGGGGGCGGCCCACATGCAGGTTAAAATCACTTGTCATGCCAGAGATCATCATTATGAGCTTTCAATTGGTCAGTGCTGAGGAACAATCAATGCAGTGCCAGGTAGACACTCAACAAGTAGCCCGCGCTCTGAGATTTTATGAGTAATTTAGTATTTATAGTTGTGTTTTTTAGAGAGGATAATTTGAGTGCATGTTTGTATGCAGTCATGCTTTCATGTTTTGGCTGGAAAATTATTTATTTTTTCACCCTTTTTCCATAGACTGCATGGTTTTCTCCTCATCGGCACCTACACCGAACGAGCATAAGGAGCCAATAAAGGATTTTCTGGCATGGCCTCTTATGCTGTCAGTGATTATATTTCAGTGCAGAATAATATCCAGGTAAATTAAGATTCCCATTTAATTTAGCCCACTGAATCTCCATTTCACATCATGGTACAATTGAGATCTTATCAAGGATTAAAGTGGAGGATATTATATCCAATTTAAAATATGCACATCTCAACTGCGTACACCGGCAAAGCATCCGCTATGATATTGTGGAGAAAAAAAAAAGAGTGGAGAAGTAGAGCAATTAAGCACCCACACAACTCAAAAGGATGTGACACACAATTCATCAAGCTGTCAGGAGAATTCAGTGAAAATGCTGACTTAACGAATTCTTTCCAAAGTTAAAGGGAGGCAGCTGAAGACAGAGGGACACACGAAATGAGCAACGGGGAGATGGGAAGTTGGAAAATGCTGAAAAGGGTGAGTCTGGGTTGTCAGGTGACAGTGTGACAAAGTTGTGCTTGTTTAAAATGGAAATCTTCCCAGACTTCCTCCCTCTTGCCCTCCCTCCCGCCCTCACTCAGGCACCCCAGAGCCCTTTTCGAACACTAAGCTGCAGCGTGTGAAGTGGTAACACTTGAGATGGTGAAAGTGACAACATCTTAACATAAGCTGAGGGGCATAAGTGAAAGTCAATGCAGACCCCCTTCTTGTACCCATATTTTTCGCCCTGTCATTCCTCCCAACCCCGCCATTTTATCATTGACTATGCACTACAAACATGGTTGGATCCAACATAGGCCCTTCAACCGTCTTGGAAAAGCTTTTGGTACAGAGCAGGCATGAGATGCAAAATGTAAAAATGAAAGGTTAACCAATTGTAGAGGAGAAGGTAACTTTTTTGTCTACTTTGCGTCTTAGCGTGGGTCCTCCTTTCCACTTCCAGTCCACAGGTGCCTCCAAACAGAACTGGAAGCATGTAATCCGCCCAAATCCAGCCTCTTCCGAGGAGTGTAAAACCAGGAATGTTCTGTGGGGGTCACTGGATTAGACAGAATTCATGGAGGTAGCTTGGCTTGAGAGGAGGAATTAGAGGAGTGGAAGAAAAAGAGAGCAGAAACTGGAATGGGTTTGTATTAAAATGAGCTTACCAGGTGGTCTCCCTCCCAAAAGTGGACACAGTGTGTCAAGTAATCTGAAAAGCCCCCGGGTGTTTGTTGCACATTGGCCAGAGGCCTGGTACAAAGGGAGAGCGGAGGGCCGAGTGAAGCAAGAGAAAGAAGGGGGGCTGGCTAAGGGAGGTGGCACTGATGTACCCATTGAGGCCTCAGTGAAATGTCTGTCAGGCTTGGTTTACCACAATCACAGCAGTGATTAGGGCTCTTTTGATGACAGGTTTAGTTTTCTGTCCATTGGAAAGAAAGTGAGAAAGGACAAGAGAGGAGGTGGGGTAGTGGGGAGCGGGGTTGGGTTGCATTGGGAGACTTTGGGGGTGGGCGTTTACGCACTGTTGCAGGAAAATGGGAGGGGTGGAGATGGGTAGTAGGGTGTGGGGAGGGGGTGTATATTAATGTCTTGCACCAGGGAGCTCCTACGTAATTTCCCAGCAGGTCGTGGGGTCAGGTTTGTATTTAGTTAGTGGTAATGATCTCGTTAGGGATCTGAATGGACCACCGTCTAAGCCCATTGAGGATAGCGAGTGTGCCCCCCCATCCCCCACCTCTGCTTGCCTTGTGTGGGCTTACACAGCCCGTGAACTGTGATTAATGGACTTCCAGGGCTTAATAACTTGCAAAACAGTATTAAACAAGGGAGGCCCCAGGACAATCGGAGAGGCTACCCAGGCGGAGTAGGAGGTGGCTGTAAACAGTGCCCGGCAACAATTGCAATGCATGGAATTAACTGAGATGGGCCACTCACAATGCTACAGCTGGCTAGTGGCAGGGAGCCAGGCATGGGAGAAAGCTTCACTGGTGCTTCCAGGTGGCCCGGACCAGGCCAGGCCTTTTCAGTTTTGTAAGTGTTAAAAAATAGAAGAGGAGAAAGGCTACATTTGTAATGGCGAGACAGTGAGAGGAAGCTATTGAGGACAGACAAGAAAGAGATTAAAGAGCACAGAGAGTGATAAGCAGATAATGGAGGGGGAGGCTTTCAAAAGAACAAGTAATCCTTGACATGCAAGCGCAAATATGACGCCTTTGTCTCTTGTGTCTAACTCAAGCCAGAATGTGTAAAAGTGGCAAAGCAAGTATTGCGATCCACATAAACAAGCACACAATCATCTTTCCAAACACATATTTCAGCACCAACAACACACTACTGCACACTACTTCTGGATTTCTTAGATTCTTTTTTTTCCCCACCCTTGTGCCCTCTTGTCTGTAAACAAATGATCCCAGCATGGAGTCAGGAGTACTGATGTGTTCAGACCACCCTCCACTCTGTGCCACAGAGCTTGTCTTTTCTTTGTAGCACAAGTGTGCATTTTATGCTGATTTAATCTCATTCAGATTTACGAGCAATTTTTAAGCAAATGTTCTCACAAGGAAAAAAAAAAAAAAAACTCAACACTTTCTTTACACGTCCACTAATCTACAAATGCATTTGGGACAACACAAACATTTTTTTGCAAAAGGCTTGTGTTTTTTGGTGGAGAAAGAAAAAGAAAAAATATCTAAATGTATCAATATTTATACAATTTTAATTTAGAAAAATATATATGTATAGGCATATGTATAGGCATAGAAATTATTATTATTATTTTTGTTTCTTTAAAAAGATCTTTTGGAACACTTACATATCTGTATATATCATACTGGTATATATATATATATATATATATATATATATATATATATATAAGTTGCTTAGTAGCTATTTGGTTACTCAGGTAAGTTTCATGTGTCTCAAGAATATTTGCACAAACTCTTTATTCAATAAGTGCTTGAGAGGTTTGTCAGCACCACAGTCTGAGGCTCCATCCTGATTTGATTTGTTTTTCCAGTGTTTATTTAAAGATGAAAAAAATCATTGTGGAAAGAATTCTTGAAAATAAATAGATGAAAAAAAACTGCTTTTTACTGTAATTTTGTTTAGTTAAAAATGCAAATATGAGGTTTTGTATTAGTTTTTGGGAACTTTAGCTGCTGCATCATTTCTCTCTCTCTCTCTCTCTCTCTCTCTCTCTCTCTCTCTCTCTCTCTCTCTCTCTGTGTCTGTCATCACAGCTGTCGCCCGCCCCAGCACTCCCACCCCCAACTCCCCTTCCCCACTCACCCTCTCTTGCATCAGGCTGAAGGTGCAGTGGGGGCTTTGGCCCCGATGAGCCCGAGAAGGAAGCCACTGCTGCGCTAAGCCTCTAGCTCCCAGCTCCCTCCCCACCTCCTCACATCATGAATAATGCAACAAAGAAATACATTTATCTTTTAATAGCCCAGGCCCCCTGGCTGAGACCGTTCAGCCTGGCCCAAACCTCTGCGGCACAGCACTGAGCTCTCTGAAAACCCCACCTTCCCACCCCCCAACACACACTCATACGATACCACCCCACCCTACTGGTGATTGTTTCTGCTCCTTTTGAAGATAGTCGTTGCTTAGTGTCCTAGAGATGGGTAATCAGGCTTGATTTTGGAAGGGTCAGGCTTTCTCTGAAGGGAGCGGTCATCCCGAAGTTCAGCTGTGCTCATAGTGCAGGAATCACTGTGTTTCAGGCAGAAACACTCAGCCCAGCATACATTTGCAAGAGATGTGAGAACACTGTCCGAGCAGAATTATCATACGTACTCTTTCTAAAAATTGCTGTTGGCAGAAGAATTTTTTAAAACAATTTAACAAAGAAAACCTTGACAGAGGAAGCATAGTTAGGAAAAAATTGAAGTTATCAACACAATGTGCTTTCTGTTTTTTTTTATTTTAACAATTCCACAAATATTTGACCTTAAAATTGGCCATCAAAGGTGAATATCTTCGCTGTTATAAAATATTAAGACATATTAAAATTTGTGCAAATTCTCAACACGTTTTTTAGGTTTTTATACACTACTACTGATAGGAAACACAAAAATTGTGTGCTAAATAAGATTTCAGTTTCATGAAACATGGAGACCATCAACCTCTGCTTTTTCAGGGAATAACTTCAAATCAGCAATGCAGAAAAAAAAATCCTTCATCATCTCAGAATAGTTTGGGAATAACACTGTACTTCTGTGTTTAAAAAGGATCAAACGGGATTTCACATTATCCTCCTCATCCTCACTGCTCCTACGGCTGTTTATGTGTAGCTGGACACCTAAACGCTCATTCTCTGCTGATTTAAGGCTCAAGCAGCTTTTGCTGTTAAAGCTGCAATAAAAGAAGCACATGAGGGACTGCAGCGTTAGCTAAGATCATTTCACACTCTGTTTGTCACACTGAAGGAACAGTTCGAAATTGTGTTTTTGCACAACGCTTGCCTATTTTAAATGCATTTTGCACATGTTAAAAACCTTGGAAAATTAAGATTATAGAAAAAATAAATGTATTCCCAGAAAGTTTTTAAAATTTTGTGTGTATTTATGACAATGAAATATGTACATATATATAATCCATGCTAAAAATATAAGTTACAAATAAATGTCATGAAATTACGTTATGTACACATGTTTTGTATTTTACATTATATATTTTAGTGTTAAAATAATTCAAATCAAATATGTTTTAGTTGAAAAAAAGTAGTTAGTTTTAAGATTTTCTTTTAAACAGAAAAAAGACAGCATATGTGTCTTGCTCTGAAAAATGAAAAAATACAAAAGCTTTTCATTTTTTTTGTTTTTTGAACTATTATTTTGCTTTCAAGCTAACAAATATTGCTGCCAACAAATATTCAATGTGCCTAAATTTACAGTGAAAATGAAGCCTAATATCTCGATTATATTATGTTTCTTCTTAAGATACTTTTTAAACTTACGTATAATAAAATAAAAAGGACAGTTTGATTGGGGGAATTAAAAAAATATAAAATGAAAATTGGTTTTAATTTAATTATGACTTTTTAATTTAAACATGGGTTGCACTGCAATTTATTTTTAGCCGCAAAGTAAAACAGAACACACACAAGAAAACCTGATGCTGACACCGCTTTTTCTGCCAACAATAACAAGTTCAAGCAGACACTCTTTACCAGGACTCTCCCCTCCCCATCTTCTATCGAAATCCCAAGTCTGCCCCCCCCCCAACCCCCACGGTACCAAAACCCCCTTACCCACCACTCCCCTTCACCCAAAGCCTTCAAGCAGCCCCAGGCTTGTGTAGTCATGCTTGGGTTGCCCGTTCTCAGGGAAGCGCCCCTGCTATAGCCATAGCCGTAGCTGGGTCCAAGCCAGCAACTCCTCAGCTCCCGCTCTGCTCTATGGAAGGCAGAGAAGCTGAAAGCACCATTTATCATCACTTGTGTGGGCAGCATCACCACGGCAACGCTCAGGCTGGCAAATGCCACTGCTGTGAATACTAATGAGGCTCTTGGCAGGGCCGTGTTGGCGTAAATGGGGCCAGGGTTGTACTCTGTGTGCGTATGCGTTTGTGTTTGTGTGTGCTGGGCTCCAGGAGGGCTACAGTAGAGGTAAACAGTCCAAAGGAAATCAATTAAGTGTTTCCACAGT
Organism: Oryzias celebensis; assembly: GCA_014656515.1. Classification (NCBI taxonomy): domain Eukaryota; kingdom Metazoa; phylum Chordata; class Actinopteri; order Beloniformes; family Adrianichthyidae; genus Oryzias; species Oryzias celebensis. The sequence continues at coordinate 36,889,547 of BNCR01000005.1, forward strand.
GTTTGGCAGTGGCTCTAATCTTCAGCACCACATTTTAAAATAAGGGCAAAATCTGCCTTTAATACCTCCTCTGCTTTCTGCATGACAATAAACAAGCGGGCAACAATAAACAGCCGAGCACAGCCAAGCTTGACTAAGTCTTTACTTTGAGAAAACACAAGTGAAATCATTATTCCGGAGTTCTTTAGTTTTCCTCCAGCTCAGACAGCTGAACACTGTATCGAGAGACAGAGTGGCGTCTATTATTTCCTCAGTGTTTCATACTTTCTGAATTCCATGTTTTTGGCGACACCTTTTCTTGTGATTTATCGTCATACCAAATCTTTATTGTGGTGAAAGCTAATGTAATGAATAGTGCGCCAACACGAACTGCAACACCTGTGTACCTTTCTGATACCAACAGTAGCTTTTAAATCTAGCTTTTAAACCCTGCGATGGAAGAAAAGATCCCTGTTTCACTCTGATCTTTATGCCGGAGTGTTGTTTGGAATAAATTGGACTGGAGCATGTCTACTTGGCTCTTTATAGATTCATGCACTTTGATTAAGCTTGGATCTAATCAATTCTTCAGTGATAGTGAGAAGCCAGGGCAAAATTATTCTTAGGCAAACCCCTCTAACGACTTGTCATTAATTTGTCTCTTTACTGGCACTTGTTTGCCGGGAACGTGAGGTATTTTGGGTTTCCTCTGTCTATTAGCAAGGTTGTGCTCCTGGGATTTTCATGCACTGCTGAGCTTAGGGAGAAAAGATAGTGTTTGTGTTTTGTGCACAAATCTGTTTACGCATATGTGAACTTGGAGGGGGGGGGGATTGAGTACACTATGCTTGCTCATCCTTACAGAGGGACTTATTAGCGCTAATTGGGAAGGACAGTTCAAACAAGCACAGAGGAGTGGTTGTCACACAAGCGTGACACGAGTGTAGAGAGGCAGGCAGTGCCGGGTGCTCTTCCCAGCTTTCGCCCTCCCTTTTCCCAAACCCAGCCCTTTCCCCATCACCTCCTCCTCCTGGTTGTCCCTGGCCCCTGGCTTGGCCGGGCCGAGTGGCGACAGAGTGGGCTCTTTGTCTGTATACAGCCATTAGCAGTCAGTGGACTTCAGAAATGTGAGCAGGACAAGGCAGTGGACAGAGGCACAGACAGAAACACGGCTGTCTGAAACACTTAGGAAGTCAACAGCTGACGGAAGGGCCTGCACAAAGGAAGAGCAGAGGGGAGCGTGATCAGCATAGAATATAGAGCTCCCTTGCTTGTGGACTTCATGTCGTGCACACACAAATATCTACATTCTCAATTACTGATCGCAGGCTTCATATGAACGCACATAAAGGTTGCATGCACCAGTTTCCTCAATTTTCCAGAGCAGAAGATGTTCTGATACCAACCTCCATATAAGAGGAAAGGCTTTCTGCCTGCCCCGAACCCTCTAGTTAATGATGAATCAATTGGTGGTGTGTTGACACTATGACCTATTCCAGGAAAATACTCCATACTATTATTTAGCACACTTTTTTTTTAAACAAAGATACTAATTCCAGCGATTATTTAGTACCATAATAGCTACAATTATATTCTGCAGGAACTGATATAAGGTATAAGCACCAATTAGTAAGTGGTCATTATCTTAAGCATTTAGTTCAGGGAAGTGAAGTAATAGGCAACCATTCAGTAACCCTTGCTCGCAAAAATGACTCAGTAATTAGTGGAGCTTGTTTGCCTTCAGTCTTGAAAGTGGGTGTTATATTCTGTAACCTGCATTACTGCTTATTGCTTGCAGTCATATTGTGCTATTACAGAGTCAGACTTGCTATTAATCAGCAGCATTAGCACCACTTCCACATGTAATTGTTCTCTTTTCCTCAGTGGAAAAAAGGCACTCTTCCAATAATAATAAAAAAGTCATATTATTTTATAGCTGTGAAATCTTTGTTTTTATTATCACTTCACATGTGAGTGATTCCAAACAGGTCTGCAGAAGACTAAAAGTGATGCTGTGTGAACCAAATTCCAAAAGAGATGTCTAATATCCGACTAAAAGTATGGCTGTTTTACAGTAACAGTAATGTAAAAATCACAGAATAAAAAGGTTCAAATGTTTTATAATGGTGATGGCCTGCATTTTGTGCTGTATGTTTGTGCTCTTTAAAAGGCAGGGCAGTGAGGATCACAAGAGCAGTATCAAAGGACTTTGCCACCGCGCAAAATGTCTTCTCGCAGCAGGAGGTTGTGGGATTGTTGTCGGCATCCCAGCTCCCTTTGAATGTCAGCCTCACTAACAGGGCAGTTGGCCTACATGGCACCACTGACAACACAGCCACACTTTCAACTTTTATTCATTAATTTTTTCTCCCCCTTTTTTTCCCCCCAATACAGCGCCTCTGAGTGGCAAAGATGATGACAGACACGTGAACTGCTCTGACTCCTTTTACTTCGACTCTGGGGGAAAATATGTTGCATTTGTACGCAGACTTATGCTGAGGTGAACATCGGGTGAGTGAATTTTCATTCACGCCGTGAGATTGTTTTGTCCGCGATGACACCTACAAGACTTGTGGAACATGCAGACCAACATGCTCCTGAGTGTCGAGACAGCTGAGCACTATAGCTTTCCACATAAATAAAGCTCACGCCAGCGCACCGGACCTGCCTAATTGATGTTTAACAAAACCCTTTATTCCAAACAGTTTGACCCCAGTTTGCTAAAACACAATGTGAGATCTCCCCAAGGATGAGGCCCTGACCTCGCGGGGAAAGGAGGGAATGGCCCACATTGGTTATAAAGGAGACTCCCATTGTGCTGTCCAGGCATGGGGGAGGACAGTGTGAGCGAGATACATGCCAGTGGGTGGAGACAGGGTTGTTGTAACGACATCTTGATGGAGCATCTTTCCCACCCACAGGAGCAGCACCAGCTCTGTATGTATTTTAATGAGGCTTTGTGTCTGCCCACGTATAGCCCTTCTACTGACAGGGACCGTGTTAGCAGCCCGCTCAGCCTTTGTCACAGCACCCAATCAGAAAATCGACAGATCAGTTAGATTTATTGTGTGTGTGTGTGTGTGTGTGTGTGTGTGTCCACATCCACAGAGATCTAAATAGTGTGGATGGCTTTTTAGAAAACAAGGCAATGCCAATCAATCTACCTGATTTTTGTAAGTTCTTCAATGGCCCCCAATCCAAGATGTGGAGTCTTGGCAGTGCTAGAGCCTAAACAACCACATAAAGAAATTTATAAATTACAAAGAGCGCTGCAATGCTTGAAGTACTTTGTCCTCAAGAGGAATTTGCCTTTCATATTGTCTGATTGAAATAATTTATTTTTGAAGCACGGTCTTTTCATACCAGAGTGTCTTCATTGAGAACAAAGTGAATGTAGTAATTTTGTTTTCTTAAGCAGGAATATGACTGGGCTACAGAATCAATTGTGCACTGGGATGCAATTCAGATTTTATTTCCTTGGTTACTGACCTTGATCTGCTGAACTACAGGGTCAGAGCCTCTCCAGTTTCTATTGTAAAAGCGAATAACACGTGAATGAATTGGTGTTCTGAATAAAAAAAAAGAAAAAAACGCAGAACCTTTTCAGCTCGCAGTCAGGCTGCTACAGCATGTTGAGTGTCTCGGCGGCTAGACATGCAGCACATGCTTCCTTGAGAGTTGGCTGCTCACTGTAGAAAAAAGGTGGGTGTACTTCAGCCTTTCAGTTTTTCACAGGGCAATTCTTTTCTTTTCTAAAAAAAACGAAAGTCGTCGTGATTACAAGATGCATGGAGGGAATAAATGAATAAACATTGGGGATGGATGGAGGTGTATTTTTTTGTAAGGTTGTGGATGGGTGTCTTTAGCCAACAATTGCATGCTTTGTGATCTTGAAGGTTTTTCTGGGACAGCACAATAGTTGATTTAGGGTGTGCCCAGCAACCCCGGGCCCTTCTGACTGGCCCCGGAAGTGCTTCGTTTTGTCCAGAGGACAGCTGCACAGCTCTGTTTGTTCTCCCTTGCCTTCTGATTGGCCTGGCATGCTTGAGAAGGGCACGAGTACTGATTGTTTCACACAGAAACTGGCATTCTATCAGCTGGGAGGATTGTGTATTGGTGGAGAGGCAGAACAAAATCAACAAAGAGAGCCAGGAGCCAAAAGTGGCTCTGAAAATGTCCAGAGAGCGTCTTCAAAAGAAACAAGCTTCAATACGACGGCCCCAAGCCGACAAGAAATATAAGAAATACGAACAAAATGCTCATCTCTCCAGTGTCATCTCACTTTACGTCTTTTGTAGTGAATTATAAATCTCAACTGGGCCTGAATTGGTTGAGTAACTCCAGCAAACATAGAATAAAACAGAAGTGGATAATAAGTTCCACTTATCAGAGGAATGTTTAAATACTAACGCCAAAGTACTGCTATTTAGTCGCTACTTTCTGATCAAATGAGGAATCACATTTAATGTCACCTAACTGATGAGCTGGGGGTTCACCTTGTATTTGACATCAAAACAGAAAAACGTAAGTTACCCTTTTGTCTTTTTTTCCCTTTTTAACATGACTGAATAGAACAGCACTTTGCACTGAGCCGCTTTACACGAGGATGAGCAAGGAGTGGCCTCGTGCTAGCCTCCATTTCCCTGAAAGACGAAAGGGAAAAAAGGCAGCAAGTAAATAAAAACACATTCTGGAGTTCCTTGCCTCTCCATCACTCCAGCGCTGAAGCGGCCGTGCGAAGAATGTCAAAAATTCAAAGTGTTCTTTTTTTATATGCCTCCCTGTCAAGTATTTCTTTTTTCTCTCAGGTTCAGATAGAAACCAATGTCTGATGACACATCTGAGGCACTCTAAAACAACCCAGGGAGAAAGAGGGACCAGGAGAAGTAAAAGAGAGGGAAAAGATGTGTGCGCATGCACGCTTGTTCCTGTGTTCCTTTGTGTACACACGTGTGTTAATGTGACTGCTTTTTGTGTGCTTACGAAGACATGCCACATAAAGACCGTGCAGATGTCCAGGCTGTGGCTGTTGTCGCTTTCTGTTCAAGACGCCTCAAAAAGGAGGGATTTTCCCTCTTTGTTTCAAATTTCACAAGCTGTCCAAATGGGCACAGACGTGCTTCCAAAATAAATAAATAAATAACGGGATGTATCAGTGGCCAACATCTGCAGATTATGATTAGCATTTGGAAATTGCGTCCTTGAATGAGATTTAGATGTCGACTGTCAGTCTTTCTTTATGAGTGCGACTCCTATTCTGGGGAGCTAAAGGGTAACGCTTTGTCGTTAAATTGGTTACAATTTGGATGGAAAAAGAAATCCTCTTCTCTCTGTTCCCCTCTATCCGTTATGATGTGTCGTCTGAACAAGAAAGAGACACTATTAATTGTGTAGAATATGAATAGCTGTGCTCGGTTAAACAGTTTCAAAGGAAATTGGCCCAAAGGAAGTTCTTTTTCTCTTCTTCCCCCTACTGTCTGTCCTCATTTTTTTTCCCCCTCTTTATCAAGATTTTCTCTTCCCTCTCTAATTTTACACTGAGCGCACAGGCTGCTTTAGTGCGCCTGTATTATCTTATGTATTCAGCTTTCAGCTCCTCTCCCTCTCCCGATGAGGCAAGGCTTAATTGGGCTCTGGCTTTAAAGTCTGTAGAGCTCTCCACTTGCTCATAGAAACACATTCAGGGGCTGCTCATTCACTTCGAGTATGTGTTAGATGTACAAATATTATTTACTTTTATACTCCAAATCAAAAGGCACGCACTTCCTGTCTCTCTACAGTCAGTCCGTGCAGGAAATTGCACAAAAGGATTCATTTTAGGGTTCAGTTTTTATTATTATTTTTTGTCCCCCTTAAATTAGACAGCAAAAACGACATTCAACTTTAAAACATTGGTTTTTAAAAAACTCACAATGAATTTTTTTCTTTTTGTAGGAAGAAGCCCATTTATTTATATATATATATATTTGTTTTGTTTTGCACGTATATATATATATATATATATATATATGTATATAAACGTGCAAAACAAAAAAACTATATACATACGTGTATATGTATATATGTATATAGATAGAGATATATAAGTATAGATATATGTGTGTATTCACAAGTGCATATATAGCTATATACATCCAGTCCACAGGGAAATATTCTTGCTTCACTATTCCTTATCATTGTGCTTCTGCGCAAAAAAGAAAAAAAAATCTTGAAGTCACCTCAGAAAATGATAATAATGAAAAAAAGTCAGAGGGCAGAAGTAGAAAATTAAGGTTTCACCTCTTGGAAATCAGGCAAACATAACGGCTTTGTACAGCCACTCCTGCCTTCCTCACAACTAAACAACCTGAGCAATTAGCTGCACCATTAGAGCCTGGAGAAGGGGAAAGGAGCTGTTAAGAGAAAACACTGCAGAGAGGAGGAGAGCAAGTGAGAGTGTCAGACACAGAGAAACTTGGTGGCTCTTGTTCCACAGCAAGCCACAGCGTGTTTGTGTGGAGTATCTCGGTGCCGCACGCTGATGATGGCAGAGCCATTCCATGAGAAAGCTGATGAACTGCAGATGAAAAACTGTGCACTTTGCTTAGAGCTGACTTTACAGACAAACTCCTTGTCATTAGTTTTTTTTTTTTTGTGTGTGTGTGTCACTTGCTTGGGTGCCAGGCACAGGAATAAATGAGACCACTATCAGCCGCTGCCTTGATAAGCTGCCTTATCTCATTAGGTTTCACATCAAAGTTAATCATAGATGGGAATAGTAATTGGCCAACTAGACAATGCCACAGATCATGGGGCTTTTGTAGTGTATGTCATCTCCAAAACATCAGCAGGCTGGGGCTGGAAGATAGGGTGCATCTGCTGGGTAGGGGAAAGTGTGTGTGTGTGTGTGTGTGCGTGTGTGGCAAGGACTCATGGGGGGAGGTGGAAGTGAAAGCTGGGAGTGAGTGTGCATGATGAGGAGCAAGGGGTGGGAGAGACAGCGAGAGGGAGCAAGGGGAAGAGAGGGGAAAGGAGTAATGGCAGAGGCATAACAAGCAAGCTGCTCAGAATTAATGAGCTTACTCAATAAGAAAAGAATAACCAATCAGTGTGTGTTGGGCAAATATAATTTGGGAATAATTGCTTGATTGCTTTTCTATAGTAGGCTGATTTGACCACACACAAGAACTGAGAATTAAGATGTCAAGACAAGAATTAATTTGGCATGCGAGGGCACACAAATGTTCCTCTTGCTCTCCACTCAGGCGGCTTGGAAGGCGGTAGCGCCATGAGTTGGAGCGCACTAATGATGAAAACACAGTGGTAGATTGCGTATTCATTTCCCCATCTCTATTTTACATAAAGAGAGCCATGACTAATGCCACAGATGTTGGGATATCATACGAAAAAATACACGTATGCTAATACATTTAATTGCCATTTTTGCATATTCTACTCCATTGTTGATAGCTAGTTGTAGCTGATTGTTCAGTTTGTGTCTTCGGTGTGTAATTTCACAAGCGGTAACTATCTGAGCTTTTTTATACTTCCCCATCCCAAAACAGCATTCATTTCTGAAATCTGCACTTGTTCCTCGATTGCCAACTCGTGGAGGCTGAGTGTGTCTTTCATTATCCTCTACCTGGTTAGAGAAATCAGTCTGAACTTCACACACACACACACACACACACACCCACACACACTTGTATGAGAGGTTATAATAAAGGGCTGTTTGTCCTCTAACAAAGTGCCAGTGGTCAGAGTAACACATTAGAGAATAACTGCTGAGACTACAATGAGGAGAAGATCAAAACAACACCTACCCTGGGACCCTTGTGGTCAAATGCCCCCTGTTAATTATAGACACACATCCACACACACACACACAAAAGCATTCAAGCTTCATCTGCATCACAGAATACTGTCTCCAAACGTAAACATGGTGGGAGTCTGTTAATAGTAATCATGCAGCATGATGCAGGATAGAATACAGCATTAGTCCTACATTTGAAATAAATTCATCCAGCTCCGAGTCAATTTAGTTTTGAATAAGAAATGCATCCCAACCTGACCACATGCATATGAATCACCACATATATTTGCTCCCACATGTGTCTGGTCCTTAGTTCCAATTAGGCTGAAAACACTGCTGCTGTGACGGAGGCTGCTCACACCATCTCAGTTATCACTTCTCCGCAGGTACCGCCACCGAGGCTTTTCATTTTCAAATGCTTGTGTGAGTGTGTGTGTGTTTCAGCCTGTCCATGTCCCTGTGCATTGACATTATTTGAGCAGTGAGGTAACTAAAAGGAATAAATAAGCAGGCAGAGGTCCTGTCATGATGATGTTATTGCTGCCTGGGGTTTGCCTGCGGCATTATGAGGACAGGCGCTTTGCCATATCCCTGTCACACACACACTTACACACATGGGTGGGTTGGGAGTTTAGGGTACATGCTCTGGGTAAATCAGTTTTGATCCACACTGCACCTAATTGAGTCACAAGTAAAGTCATTTTTATTCCTTCAGCAAAGAATTAAAAAAAAATGTTCACATTTTTTTCATTCAGGGATTAAACCTAATTTTCTTGTGTTACGCATTAACCTATTAGGCTGATTGATCTGCATTGCTAATGCTTCAATGCAGACAGCTGTCACTGCCTTGAAAAAAAAAAATCCGGCAAACCTTGAATGAGTGATCCCAGCACCGATTAGTGGTGGTGAACTTCGCTGAGCCCAAATGATAAGGCTGCAAAATTCCCAAGTTGCCAATAGCTTCGAAAATTATCAGACTGTGGGCAAAAGGAGAAATTGTGCCTTCCAGCTCAGGAGCTTCAATCCTGGGTTTGCCCAGATTGACATTATTTAAAGCTATGGAAATGGGCTCTGACTATCTGGAGGATTGCTAAAATAAGACATTTTCCAGAAACATTTATGAATACATTGACAGGAGAAGATGGGAAAAAAATATATCCACATGTATATAAATATTTATATAGCTGGAAAAAAAAAAAAAAACATTTATTTTTACATAGTTACTATGGTATTGTATTGGTTAGTTGGTAAAATTAACCTATACTAGAATGAGCAATTGTGCTTATTTTGCCACAGCACTGCAGCAATCTGTCAATGGGGCAAAAAAACAAACACTGATGGCACAACAGCCTATTTTAACAAGTACTTGTGAACTGCTTCCGTACTGCGTAGTTTAAGACAAGTGCACACTGAAAAAAGCATCTGGACATTGCAGAACTGTGTCATGTGTGTCTGCATACATGAGTCCAATGCACATCTGTTTTCAAGTGTGTTTGTGTCTAGGAGTGGATGAGCGCGTTATCATCACCAGTGAGAATTGTGCCGAACACGGGCTAGAACACTACCCCTGAGAGCCTATTCAAATGAGCACATCAATTGCTGGCCGGCCCTTCATGTGTCCAACCTTGGAGTGTGACACTGTCACGTACATGCTCCACCCACTGTTCATCGCTGGACATTTTAATGACGAGCAGAATGATAGTTCTATCTTCCTGCTTACTAGATTTTATTTCTAATTGTCCATATTTTAATTTTTTTTGCTAAGGTGCTATGCAAACAAAAGTAAACATATGTGTGACATTTGAGGGTGTGTGAATGTGGTACTGGACACTTCAGCATGCCTAATGGATACAACTTTATTGGTTACGGTCATTATCATGGATATTCAAGAGTGATGTGACCTCACATTATCACAGTGGATCCAGTACTGTTCTCATCCACTGTCTAATTATGTACGGGTGCTGGGCACAATGTGCCATCCCCTCTGAATGCATCTTGCCAAAGCTGAATGGATTTAATATGTTTTTGTATGCTTGGCAAAGTCTGTCACTTTTGATATTCCATCAGCTTAAATACTTCAGTTTGTGGTAACAGGTCCTATTTCAAAGTGTGACCGTGTCTGAAAAACAACTTTAGTCAACAGAAGGGACTAGTTTGGTGCTGAAGTTTAAACAGTTGCCATAATGTGGGGATTCAGAAACAATAAAGGCTAATCAATGTCAGGGTGGAGGCAGAGAATACCCAGGCCCGCACTATCTGACTTAACTGCTCCGTTTGTGCTCCAACTGATCCTGCGCTCTTTGTGTACATTGTAATGAGCGCTGACATAATCCTGCAGATTTTCCAGGAGGCCAAACCTTTGCCACCCCCATCAGGCTCAGGGTCTGTCCTCCGATCAGGAGGGCCGCCGGAGGGGGGAACAGCAGAACCAAAATGCCCCTCGACCCCCATGAGATACTTACATTTAGAGATGGTTTGAAGCCGTCTGTGATTGAGCTAGTAACCCCTTCTAATCCTATTAAGACCAGCCAACAAAAGCTAAATCTGCTGCGGGACAGGCAAGGCTACAGGGTAAAGGTGCAAATAGGGCTTTAAGAAAAAAATAATAAAATAACGCAAAACAAAAAAAAAAAACCCTGCAACTAAAAATGGTTTTAATTTGTTTATGTTGAAAAGGAATGCGGGGTCCAAATAGTAAAAAACAAACCTAGAAAAAGAGGCTAAAAATCACTAACAAAAGCCTCTTTGTGTCAAGTCAGCCTCAAAGAGTTGAACCTCCAATAGCTACTGTCTAACACACACAAGGTCATCTCATTCAGCAAATATCCATCACGGAGCTTGAAGGACGTGCTTTTGTAAGGAAAGGGTGATAAATGTACAGCAAAGCACAGGAAGGAGCACAGGAAGTGTGTTCAGTGTCTAGTGGGTGTTACCACAATGGTGAGGAGGGGGAAAAAAGGAGTTTTCAATGCACTTTTGTTTTGGGTGCATCATAAGGCAGAAAGGCCAAGCATGCTGGTGGTCCTTGCCCTCGTCCCATTGGGGAGGGAAGAGTTTTACACGTCTAGTGTGGCAGCTTAAGACCCCCCATTGTAGGAAACAAGAGGGGGTGACAGGGTCCATAGATACAGAAAGCACCCTTTAGCCCTAACAGGGCAGGATATAACTCTTAAAGGGCCTGTTGGATGAATGAACAATAACTTTGGTGAAGAATGAAACTCTGTGGAAGGAAAACTGATCCTGCAATTCTTCAATCCATGTCTTCAGTAACCTCAGTGCTGTTCTACACTCTCTTGCACCAACTCATCCTCCTCGATCCTACCTGCACCCATTACCATACCAATTTGTCAAAACACTAGTTTGATCCAGCAGTGAAAGGTATATGTGTGATTATAATTGTCACCTTAGGGTGTAAGTGGTGAACTGAGATATATCATTACACCAGCGCCATTGTCTTTGACATGGGTCATTAGAGACAGAAGTCTTAACCGCAGATGCAAAAGGCCATGAACCGAAACTCTAAAGGCAATAGTGGGCACCACTGTTCCTACCTCCAACATCATTATTTAGCTACAATATCATGGAAAAGCCTGCTTCATTCGCCCATTTCCCTGTGGAGTATCTCCTGGGCAGTCTGGAAAGTGAACATAATCAGTCAGACGCAGGATTGGCTGGCTGGTTGAAACCGTCAGTGAGCCTGTGTGAACCTCTTGTGAGGTCTGCCCTTCACTCTTCCCAGGGTGAACCCCTTTAAGTAAAGATCCTTCTCTGAAACAGGCCATGATAGCCTCGAATACATTTATGTATGGCTCTGACCTTTTCTATAATGAGTGCTCATCATAAGCATTGACCTAAAACAAATTCAACAAAATGTTCTCCACTGCTGAGATGCAGCTGAACCAAAGAAAGTGTGAGAAAGCGAGCTGGCAAGAGAATCACACAGTAAGGAACCACATCAGAGAGCGTGACTAATATTGCTCTAGCGTCAAGTCTCGTTGTACAAGAATGTTTGCTAGCAGCTAATTAGGTAAGAGCTTATCTCTGTTCTGTGCAGATGAAAGATATGCGTGATAAAGATCCTCCTTTTTATTACGATGCTTACCATTACACACATTCAATAAATAACTGACAAAAGAAAATGTAATTAATCAATCAAACCCAACATCAGATCTTTTTTTCATTGTATTTATTCGACTCATTTCTCAGATAAACTGGGATAAAATAAAGGTAAAATTGCCGCTCCTTAGTATCAGAATTATCGCAAGTAAATAGTCACGCATTCTCATAGCAATGAAGTACTGCACGTGTTTGCCGGTACACCCATTATTATTTCTATTGCTTCCCACTTGATAAAGGAGAGCGATCGAAAATGCATTTTTCAATTTATTTCAAAAGCATTCTCAGTGATCTTTTAATTATAATTATGCCATTTTTTAGCCAAAGTAAAAAAAACTGTTTCCCTTTCAAGGACATAGTTTCTGCAGACTGGCAGAAGTTCATTAGAAATTCACCTTGGAGTTATGTGGTTGCAGAGCAACCACACAACCCCTTCCCTCACCCATGACTGAACTATCTATTTTCTCACTCTTCCCACCTACTGGTGCATTAAAAATTCTGAGCAATATTGGAGCAATCCAGACATACAGTTTTAAGCCAGAGGCCAGCTTAAATGAGGAAAATGAAGACATACATGGATCCAGTGGTTGCACATGAGGGAGCAGAGCAGAAAGCTTGTGGTCCATCCAGTGTTTTTTCTACTTAACGAATGAGATCTTTTTCAAATAAGTTTTTTGTCTGCTTCTGATTCTCAATGATTTAGATAATTAAAGGTAAATTATCTTAAAAACGTCTATTCTGAGGTTGCACGCTGGCACAGTGTTTAGTGCTTTTGCCTTTCAGCAAAAAGTGCCTGGTTCAAGTCCCAGCTGGGACCTTTCTGTGTGGAGTTTGCATGTTCTCCCCGTGCATGTGGGTTTTGTCCGGGGACTCCATCTTCTTCCTACTGCCAAAAAAACATACTTCATAGGTGAATTGATAACTAAATTGTCCCTGTGTTTGCGTTTTTTGTCCCTGTGACAGACTGGCAACCTTTCCAGGGTGTACCTCGCCTTCGCTCAACAGTGGCTGGGACACACTCCAGGCAGCCCCGTGACCCCAAAAAGAATGAAACGATTTCAGAAAATGGAAAGTGGAAGTTTATTTGGTTCTTCAGCCATTACAGTTTTTTTTAACAACTTTTAAACAATAAAACTTAACATCAAGTTGACAAATATTCCACAATATTATGACATATTTCCTAATACATAATTAAATTTCACTAGTAATGAACATTTTGTCAAGTAATGAAATTTTAACAGTAAGATTTTTTTACAGTGTTAAAACATTTATCTTGAATAGAGAAGAACATTCCATTTTACATTTCAAAATCGACCTATTCAAATTAAACGTTTCTGTTTATGCTTAAACCTGCATTTCCTCATTCAAAACTCTCCCGTTCACGTGTCTCTGCGCACGTTTTTAAGTCTTTTTTTTATGTTCTACATACAAAATGTGCAGCCGTTGAACACGGGTGAAAAGTTAACCCGTTGAGCTGTGACCAGGCAACAACATCATAAATTGTAATAGAACTGTGAATTAAAATGCCTGGAGTCAAATTTGTGTGATTTGCTCCCCTTTCTCATTCTGCACCAAGTCTTTGCACCAACTGTGAGTATGTGCGCTAGTATGCTATTGGGTAGCGACGGTGGCCCTGAAGTGCAAATGACATCAACAAATCCCTTGATGCAAAAAGATTTTAAAGATGACAACTACATTTAAGAAAGCAAAACAAATAATAAAACCAGCATTGCATTTGATTAAAACAAAGTCAAATTCCAGAAATCACAAGGTAAAAAAACATTTGAGAAATCAAAAGTAATTTTCAGAAAACAAAGCTAAATGTTCCAGTTTTCTATTATTATTATTATTATTTTTATTTTCTAACATATGTTTTGTTTTTGGATATGACTTATTATTTTCTGAAATGTTATTTATTTATTTTAATGTTTTGCTTTCTGGAATTGTGTTTTCTAAAGTGTAATGCTGTTTTATTAATTCATCTTTTACTTTTTAAATTGTCGTTGAAATGATCTTTGAAATGTTTTTGCATCCAGTGATTTGTTGATGTGATTTGCACTTCTGGGCCTCCATCCAGGAAGCGACAGTCCAGTGTAAACACTAAAAGCTCATTTAAGAACCCAAGGTTCAATGTTTTCTTGAACACTCATCACATGCCTGTTGTGTACGTAACATAATAACGTAACTTCCATAATAAAAAATTGAAATAGGGTAAATTTTAAAGTAAAATTTAGAAGAAAGTTTTTAAATTCTGAAAAAATAAAATGCAAATTGAACCAATGGAAAATAGCTTGCAGTTATTCTGCAAAAATACTGTGTATGGCCTCCTGACTACAGGTGCATGATAACGTCTTCGATATTTACGCAGAAGGCACATGCACAGTCTATAGTATAAATCTCCGTATTTGGACCTCATGCATACTCCAACAATGCGTTCACATGCGCAAGTTTACATTGCAAAAATAATGTTGTCCCACAATAGAACGAAAGGCTGGAAAATAAGTCGTTTCCCACCCTTCTCCTCACTCTGCCTCATCTTTCTTATAATTAGCTCTCTTGTGCTGTTGTGCGTCACACAGAGCCGCCACAAAACAAGTGCTTCACGGGAGGCGGTATTTATCAACATTTCCATTTACTGCGGGCTAAAAGGACATAAGCAGTGCATTCTTCTCAGTTCATGGACAAACTCTTTAATTCAGCGAGGAAGCGAGCAGGTTTCCAGCACATACAACTAGACAAGCGTATCACAAATAGTGCAAGGCAGGCAGATAGGGGCTCATAACAAGAGATCATCAGTAATTTTCAAAAGTACTGAGTTTCGCTAGGAACGACGCTCAACGGGTCAGAAAGTGTACTTGACAGGAAATATGCATACTGAGTGGATCCTACTCCCCTGCTTTTCATTTGCATTGTGTATTGATTTTTTTTGGTCCCATTTAATACAATATTATGTGTGGGCCTACTGCGGCTTTTAGGTGTCTCTGGAGTGGACCAGTACCGTTGGAGGCTTAATGATAATTGCAGCTGGTAGAAGCAAAGCAGATTTCATTGCATGGTCATCAGGGCCCTCTCGCCCACCTCTACTTTCATTCCCATATCCCCCACCTTATGTTTCACATACACACCAACAGACCCGAACGTGACTGAGAATCAGGGAACGTGGCTGTAAGGCAGTGACGGAAATCTGTCGCACGTCTCTTTTTGTCATGAAAGCAAACGACCTCAAAGAGTCCTACTCACAAAGTAATTAAAGAAAGGTATTTAGAAACACAGCATGTTTGTATAAAGGCTAGTTTCTTGTTTTTTAAAGGCACGAGTGCAAGAAGATCAATTTTACTTGTTTTAATCAATCAGATAGTGTTTCTATAAACAGTAATAATAAAAGTAGACCTTGACACAATCAAAAAGTTAAAAAAAAAAAATAACGGTCTAAGAAACTTGTCTACAATGTTATGAGATTCTTACTAATTGCATTTATAGTTCAGAAACTAAAAAAAAAAAAGTTTCAGTCAGTTTAAACCTTTTGTTGACTTCAGGTGTTTAACAAACTGTAGTCAGTGTCATCTTTTGTTTTGAAGTTTGCGTAAAAAATCCAGGTTTTAGGAGTGAATAAAAAATCTGTCCTAAATATCATAAACATTAAATGATTTGCTTTGTGGGAATTTTTAGTGGGTTTCTTGGTGTTATAGTGTTTATAGGTTCTCCATTTGCAAACACCTTGCATGGCTCCCTCATATCCAGGTTAGATTATTTGGAATTGTCTTCAGGATGTGATACGTAGTTGTTATAAAAGAACATGTGAGCGTCATATTCTGAGTGACTACACCAAAGAGCAGTGGCTTTGACATCAAGACTGAAGCACATAAAAGAAAAGAATCAAAAGTGAATGGAATGGTGTAAAATGGTTGACTTTTCAGCAGAGGTAAACATTTTAATAGGCATGTGCTGTTAGTTTATGGTTGGAAAAGCACTACATTCTCTGGAATCAGATTTATCCCATTTCAAATATATGGACTTCTTACTATTCAGCTGGTTTGAAAACTGGTCATGTTTCTTAAATGAGCAGCACCTCCCTACACACACACACTCATGCACACACACACTCATGCACACACACACGCATACAAACAGAGGACATTAACCAAGAAAAAACAAAATTGTGGATTTATAACATCATTTTAGATAATTTAATAACCTGATCTGTACTCTTCATGTGTTCTTCATCGCATTAATAAACCTGTTCTAAATAAATACACAAAGTGAGGTTTAGTATTTAGTAGAATTCAAAAGTAAGTACACAACAGAGAAGTGGTTCTGTCTGGATTGTAACTTTATTTATATTGCTTTTTTTGTCCCTTTTCCTTCCCAAGTGCATCCAGCGGACCCCATATGGTTAAAAAATGGGACGAATGTGTGGGACCCAAATTGATTTGTCTGGAGTTTCCATGGTGGCCCTACCTGTGTTTGCCCCTTTTGGCTTAAGTGGACACTCAGTGAGCTGGCTCACAACGCTAGCCTGCCTACCGTCCGGCAGAGCAAGCGAGTGCCTGCATCCAGGGGCCGGTAGAGCTAGCAGGGTCGCTGCCCAGGCTGCTGGTCCCCCTGGCATCAGAGCCAAAATGGGAAAACACAGGTGTGGCCACCACAGAAACTGTGAACAAACCAAATTAGGGCACACATATTCGGCCACTTTTTAACCATATGGGGCCCACTTGGTCTTGCTGGCTGAGCAACCACAGTCCAGAAATCATGAAGGGACAAGACAACTAAATAAACTTAATAAATAAAAAAATAATTACTGAAGTTGCAGGTGCTGTACTTGTCAGAAATGTTTGCTTCTGATATAAACTGTTGATTTTTAAGAGCAGCTGTTTTAAAGTCTTTTTCAACATCTTCTGTAAAGTATTTTCAGTGCAAAAGAATAAAATGAAGCTTCGTCTGAGGGGCTGTTGGTTTTTTCAATGTCCACGGGACAAACACTTGAATTTCTTTTTAGTTCCTTCTTAAATTTGTTTAAAGCTAAGTTCACAAAGCCCTCGGCAAAGTGCGTTTAAATGTCCACTTCCAATAAAAAAAATCTATGCTAGTGTGAGTAAACTCTTGCGCTGACACAAATAACCCCTTAGCCATCACCAGTCTGTCTGTGACAGAATAAATGCCAGTCTCCCATAGACGCCTGTTAGTAATAAATGCCGGGCCGGCTGCAACATTTTGGGAATAAAAACTACTACGGGCTACTATTGGAAGATTTCTCACATGAACGCTGATTTCTCTTGCAACTGCAATATGCGAGCATCCACCCAAATATCAAGAAGGCTCATGGTTATACCGTGACGTCTGCAAGTGTTTATTACCTTATTGCTCTGTAAGCTTTTGAATTTAAAAAGGATGATGGAGTTATGGAGTTGTGCTTGGTTAGGGCCAGTTTAACCAATAAGAAGCTTCAATGGCAGGTTGGTTGGAAACCAACTGACCTTCGAGGCCTGGATTATGGACACCCCTGGTCTAGACTAATTAGGGAAACAAACTATAAACCCTTAACTTTTAACCAAAAAAAAGCACATGAGATATGTCTTAAAGCTCAAATGCATTAGTCTGTAGCTCTGCCATGTTGTAGATTCTTATCAATAGGTTACGGCACACCATTCAAAACTGAGGGAATACTTCCATGTCAAAACATATACATTTTTATGGAAATATTAAGGCCCAGTCGTTTACTTCATATTTTCTCCTAATAGCCTTTTCTGCAACATATACTGGGAGCTGACTATGCACACAACAATTTTAATGGAAAACTGTCAGCTGCTGCAATTCAAATCACAATCCCCGTCCCCCCCAAGAGAGCCTGATTAATGTCAGCGTTGTAATGCAATTGGTCACAACGGAGTTCCTTAGAGAAAAATAAAGGCAAATATGTAACTCCCTAATAACATGATACTTATCATGGGGCTGGCTTATAAAACCGTTAAACCATGACACAAAAACACACAAATCATATTAAGGTCTCGGTCACGCTCTACGGCTCTCTCATTTCACCCCCCCACAGTGAGGTTACAGATTATTAAGCTGTCACAGACAGTCGCACTGATAAGCACTATTTGGTCTATAAATTAGGCATAATTAAGGAGACATGTTGCCAAACAGAAGCAGATATCTTCATCTAGCCCAAATATGACAGGTCTTAGAGCCTTGAATGATGGAGAAGAAAAGAAAATAGGAGGATGAACTGCAGCGTTGAGCAGCGATACGTGTTTTCAAGTCTTTCAGCGATTCTGTGATTCGTTGGCAAAAAAGAAGGCAACTGCAGTTGTATTTCTAAGGGGAAGCCCAGCGGAGTCAATGGCGGCTGTCTCTTTTTCTTAAGGGCTTAATGCTCATCCCTTGTTTATATCTACAGGCACCAACAGACATGCACAAACATTAATGAGATTAAGAGGAAGCGCTGTGCAATATTTATTAGGCTCGACAAACACTTCTGGGCTTTAGTGTGCTGGGAACAGGTCTCTCTCCAGGGGCTGGCAGTGGCACAGACTACCCATACAGGAGAGGCAGATGTGTCGAATTGCCAAGAGGATCTGCCTGCCTGCCTGCTACCCTCACGTTTGCTGCACCTCTTTTCCAAGCAACCTTAAAAAACACTTGTGTGTGTGTTTTCTTCTCCAGCACATTCGGTCCCCCATGCTCTTCATATCCACAAGTTAATACCTCTCTAATTTTTATTTTCTCTGTGACCGCTCTTATAACTTAAAAATGCAAATGTGTGGATTGTTATGATCGTTGATGGGGACCTTTTTTGCATTGTGTGTTAACCTCCATTAGGCAGGATTACAGGGACAGAGGCACACTGGCATTTGGTCAGTGTCACCGTAATAGCACTTGCTACTGGAATGCCTGACTGTCACAGTCGGCTTTATCGCAACACATTCTCTTCCCCAAGTGTGGACTAATAAGCCTAGAAATTACAATTGCCTCCCTGCTGAATCCCTGATAGGCGGAAATAATGATATCAGTGCCCTGCTAATCTCTTGTGCCTGCCGCTTGGCATCAGCCTATTGAGGCACCTGTCATGCTTACGCCTGATGAGTTGAATTTAATCTTTATGTCCATAATGACAATAGGAGTCATTTTAACATTATGGATGATATTTGTCAAGCTTCTGTCTTTGTATTCTTCCTTTCAACTCTCCTCATTTTCTAGCATTGTACCCTGTTGGAGAGATTCTGTCAAGGTATTTGGACACTTAGACATTAGCTTAACCAGACAAAGATAAAGAGTCTATCTTAATTCTTTTTTCATTTCCTAACAAAAGGAAACAAGAGCGGTGAAGAATTTGAATTTAAATTACATTAAATGTTACATGGAGGAAAGAAAAGTACTGAGAGACACCAGTGCGATGTCACAACACTGGTGGAATGCTTTCAGTTGATGAACTTATATTCCAAACGTGACTTTTTTATTTTTATTTTTTTTACAATAACTCAAAATAAATGCCACTTTTTGACCACATGCACTTCTCACGACAATCTGTTCAGTTTCTTTTTGTCAACTGACAACTAAAGCCTTGTTTGTTTCAATAAGAATCTAGCAATTTCGTCCCAATCTGGAGTCTTTCTTAAAGGTGAGGCAATGTGTGAGAGGTTTATTACATCAGGTAGCGGTTTTCTTAAATGGCACAGTCACCGCATTCTTCTGAGATGTTGCAAAATGATCCACCTGCTGTAAAATCTGTCAGAACATTTTAAGAATGACGATACGTGACAGTGTCACGCCATTATCCGTTTCTAAATGTGAAGTAATTAGTGCTGACTTCCAGAGAATTCACTGGTTAGATGCGGTCTAGTGTTGTGATGTAATTACAAAAATCTGTGGCAAATTATTGTGCTGTCAAAAGTTTACAGCTTTTTATTCCACAAAAATGCTAAATATTGTGCTGATTCTTAAAAAAAACACAGAAAAATGAAGACTGGAGCTTTGAGTTAGCCTAAAAATGCATTAAAGTACAACTTTGATATACAAAGACTGCACAACAACAGAGCCTTGTTCCCTCTCTATGAATGCGTCCCACTGTATTTAACAAAAACAACTAAAAGCAAATGTTTGTCACTCCCTCTTACCACTATAGCGCGCAAACACCCAAGGCTGCAAGAGGATCGATTGTCGTCATAGAAACTCTGTCATTAGATAAATGACTGCTTCCCGGAGCTGTCAGATTAACTTTGACAGAACAATCAGCGCTGTGTTATTTATGCCTGGCTGACAAGGAATTGTTCTGGTTTTGTTGAAAGGCAAACAATCCCACTGTGTTCCTTAGTTGTCCTATTTAGCAAAGCGTTCGTCTCGACAAGGATCGTATTATAGAACATTAGATTTCCGCTGCTGTCTGTTTACAGGACGACGTTTGTATTGCTTCCATATGTTGTGAGAATCGGGTCTTTTATTGGAGCATCTTGTGCCTCTAAAATAGCGGTGCCACCCTCTGAACTCTGACCCTGAGGTTTCAAAGAAGGTGCAAAAAGGATAATCCGTTTAAAAAATGCCATTGCAGTTTTTACGTTTTAGAAATGTAAGCTTTTAGCAATGTTAGAATCAGAGAAAAACATCTCAGTTAAGTTTTAAAACACAATTTTTAGGCAGAATCATTTTTTTTGATTTTTTTTTTTTACAAAAAAACCCCAGCAGACTTGGTTTTAGCTATTCTGTATTACGTGTTGGTAATAAAAAAAAAGTCAAATGATAAAAAAGTTTGCACTCTCAGCTAAAGGTTTAGTAATTTCAAAATACAGCAAGTAAACAAAACAAAAACAAGAGCAAAAAATATCTGTCTTCTTTGTTTCCATTCACAGTGTTTCTGTGTACTGTTTGCCTATCCGCTTCATGCTCTAATTTCAAATCTGCTTGTGCTTTGTGGAGGAGTATTGTTCTTTCCTGCACTGTGCACTTAATGAGTATGGTTAAGAACATCATTATATTTTAAGTATCATTTGGGTGTTCACAGTGGGCGATCTCGACAATAATCTGTTTTCTTGTTTCATATCCAGAGTGACAGCAGTGGGTGCCTCTTTAATACCCAGAAAATCATTAGTGCTGAGAATCTTTTGGTATGCTGGAGAGAAGCAGAGAGGAGGAGAAAGAAATTGTAATGAAGACGTATTAACTACGGGTAATTTGGTTGTTCTTCAGCTCGAGTTTTCCTCCGCTCTGCTAGTTGGTTTTATTTGCATTGATGTCTTCTCAGAAGTAGTTTGCTTCTTGAACAAAGGGGGTGGCGTATGTTAAGTGCTTTTGAAATCGCAAGCGTTCCAGCCACAAGGGCCGGGCCTGATGAAAGGGTGTGAAATACAATGTGTAAATCGATTTCACTATCTCCTCATATGGCCTTGCCAAAGAACAGTTTTATGTCAAAGCAGCAAGCACGAAGCAGCGTGTGTGTGTGTGTGTGTGCCTTTGACACACTCCACAGAAACAAAGGAGCAGTTCCACGGTAAGAAAAAAATGACACAAATTTCCAGCTTTGCTACTAACGGAATATATTGCAGCATTACACATAATCTTAGGAACTATAAAGGTATTAAGACAGTATTTTGCTGTGAAAGGATTCTCCTGTACCGTCAGCTCGAAGGCCACCACAGCAGAACTCTGAGCCACTTGTAGGATACAAAGGTCAAATACTTGATTTTCATTTCCTGAACAACAGATACAATCGTGTTATAGTTACGCTTATGTGAAAGCCGCCATTGAAAGAGAATGATGGTCTGGAAAAGGGGGCAAATAACAGGAAGTCAGCGGAGGTGGGGGGGGTGCTTAGACACTCTATGCACATCATTATACTCATCACAGTGTGTCAGAGCCAATCAAGCTAGCATCATGACTTTTTTTTTTTCCACAAAAACGTCCTTTTTTTTTTTTCCGAATGGCTACGTTGTTGCCATGACTCAGGTCATCAATCCATTTGACAATCCATCACCAGCACATGTTTCGAGTGAGTGTAAATGACAGTTCAATGTCTACACTGTCCGTGAGCTGTGTGAGAGCTCCTCTGTGAAGCACTGGCAGTACCATCTGTGGGTATGCAGGAAACACACACAATGAAAAATGCAGGCTTTTCCTCCTACTGTCCTCACGTTGTGTCACCATATTTAACACTGCTCTCCGTTTGCATTCGTACCAGTGTGCCGTCCAATGCAAATGCTAATCGCCCTTCATTCAGAACAAAAAAAAAAAACTAAAAAGTGAGCCGAATAGCAACCATTTGACATCAGGCAAAGCAAGTTTCCCAAAACATCAAATGTCTCTAGATTTGGTCCCATGAGACAAAGCGTCTTATTGGTCGGGTGGGATCAGTGAAACTCTAGCTCTGGCAATGAACTGGGGGAGTCAATTAAAGGAGCTCCATCTTAATAGAACTGTGATGTGGAGCCATAACAACGTTAGTTTGGCTCTCGCTTGAGGTGGCCAGATCGTTTTTGTGACACGAGCCAAGTAAATAAATAGCCAAATGAGGGCACACAAAGGCATCGGCGGTATCCCAGGGCACCTATTATGCAAGGGGCAGGGGAAAATTATGCCCATAACAAATTGCTAATGATGAGCCAGTGATGTCTTGTTAAGTGATATTGTTTTTCCTAGCGTCCTTTTGTGTCTGTGCCGTGTACTCCATTTAACGAGACAAACAAAGAAGAAGCGTGCCGACATTTTTCTTTCTTCTCTCTTTTTCCTTCTGCTCCCTTTTCCTTCTTCTTTTTTTCGTCTCTCCTGCGCAGTTAACTTGTGTCTGCGCTTCTGTTTTTCCTTCCCCTCACATTCGATGCCACTCAGAGAGCCTGATTGGGTACATGAGAACATGCTAGAGTGGGCCTGCTCAGCAGGGGAGGGCTTTTTGATGCAGACCCCCCTGGGATCCATCCACTGAACCAGCAGCACGCATCACAGATGTGACAGCTTTCATCTTACAGTTAACTTTTCCTAATTAAAGTCCCAAGTCTAATTACACACCAGCCTATCTGATTTTTCTGAGATGGTCATAGCAGTTCTGGGGGCAGAGCCCATCAAAGATCCAAGCATTTGTGATTGGGAGGGTGGGTGTTTTTCAGAGGGAAAGGGAGCCTTGCTTGTGCCCTGTGTGGACTGTGGGCTCACCTGGATGTGGGGGGCCATGAATGCCAAATGGCGTGGCCTCATCTCATTTCCAAAGACTCTGCTCCTGAATGTGGATGTGCAATTATGAATCGGGGGACGCAAAAAACTGTTAAAGGAAAAAAAACCTTGCATAATTAGCAAGGCAACTCCAAGCACAAGCAATGGAAATTAGTCCTGGTGTAATAAATTAGCCTGTGCATATATTACATGTGACTAACACCCTTGGGACCTCATATTAGCAGGTTTGGCAGTACACTTCTGTGTGTTGGGAAAAAAAAAAGCAGCTATCCCTCTGCTGTCGGTCCAACAGCGACAATTTCTTTTCAGCTTTTTTACAGCTCATCCAACAATCCCAGCATCGGCCGGGTGTGGTCTTTTGTCTCTAACGCCACATGGACAATTGCAACCTGGAGTCTCAATTCTCTGCAGCTGACCAGAATTCTAAAATTGACAATCACTGAATATTTTGAGGTTTATACTTTACATTGATTACAGTTACCCATTGCTCCCTTGCTATTTTCTCCTCCCTTGATAAACAAATAGCAAAATTAGAACCAGTTGAGATGAGCTGCGGCGAAATTTGCATCAAAATAACAGTGCGAGGCTAACAAACCAAAATCAGATAGCAGCAACAAAAGCAGGCAAATTGCAAATTAAATGGCATGATGTAGATGGTATTTTGTCATTAAGCCTCAGCGCCCGTTTTAAGGAGAGAATTGGTAGTGGTGGTGGTGAAGTCTCATGCTGATGGCGGCGATGAGTCTTATCCAGGGTGATTATTCATACTTGTCCTTCTGCTTGAATTAAAGCAAGAGTGCTGGAGCCAGTTAAAGCCAAATACTTGAATGGCTACTGAACTTTGACCTTCACACGCATCCATTTAGCTCATAAATGAAAGCCAAGTACAGTCAGTGGAAAGCCATAATAGCTCTTTCTTTTGCAGAGTGTGGCCATTACATACTAATTTCTTCTGGAGGCTCTTCAGGAGTTGAAACAGTTGGCTGGAGCTGCAGAGACTTGTGCTGGAATGAATGGGCCCGACAATGGCATTACACAAGGTGCATGTGTCCGTGCACACTGACCTCAGCTGTGCTGAACAAGAGGCCTATAATATATGATGTGGTAATGGAATATAAATGTAAAAAAAAAAAGAGCAGACTGTGTTTTATTTTATTATACTATATTTACAGAAAAAAATACTACAAGCAGATGATTACTTACTTAAATGTCACTTTAGTCACATTCCTATTTGTCAACATCTGTGAGGATTTTCAGACAGGATGACACAATATAAAAAAGACGTGGTGATAGCGTGTAGAAGCAAGTGTCCTCTCCCAGTTTTTGTGGTCCAAGCCATCTATTACCATTATCAAGCAGCCCACATTGTTGATGAGTGGTATTTTTTGTGCCAGATTACCCACTGCACATCAGTAGCACCCAGGAGGCAGTGATTTAATTATGCAATTAGTGTGGTGGATGATTAAATGGCTTAATTAATAGAGGCACATTGGGAATTTGGCTGGAGTTGACAATATTTAGCAAGCTCAATACTTTGCGTAGATCTTGCAATAATTAGTCTTTAGCTCTTTTGTTTAGTGTTATACTCTGGTGCAACGAGTGGTAAAGATGGCACGACAGCTATTGCAGATTTTCAAAGCCCGGCGACAGTGGCATTTATTTAGCGATTATGTGTTTCAAATAACATCCTTTTCAACACAATACTGGCTAGTATTACTGTTAATGAGGTAATAACTATTCATTGTTTTAATAAATTATGACCAGCAGCAAATAGAACCACGTCTCAGTTGCAGGCTCAGCTGTTTCCCAGAGAATGGGGAGGATTTCACACTTCACGCCTGCTTTGGAGCCAGTAGATTTTACTGTTCCCAAGTTTCATCTCTAGGTTTGAGACTGAATATGTCTGTTTCTGGGCCCATTGTTGTATTTACTGGATTAGTTCAGCTTTGAGCTCCTGGTATTCAGTTGTCCATCTGATTGACGGCCTGAGAGGGCCGAAGCCGACAGTTATTTACTGCTTGTTTGTTTGCTCTTGCACTGAGATACACAGAGATACCAGACTGAGAGGTAGCGTTAGTGGTGGGTTACGCGGGCCTTTGTCAATCACAAACAGTTGTGGTGAAGGTATAATCGTGGGAGCTCATCGTCTTCTGAGTCGAGCGGTGCTTGCTGTGAGTGCATATTGTTTGCAGCACTTGACACAGGAGCATGAGCTGAGAGAAGCTACTCACTAGCCCTCACAAGAGTGACGTTTTCTTGTATGCAGAGAAATACGACCCTGTCGACCAGACTACACAGGATAATCAAAATCAGTGTGAAACAATTATTGTTATTTTTTCTTTGACTCAGTGTCAGAATTTCAATGGCAAAAGTACTTTCCTTTTTTTGCTGCTGTCTGGAGTGGTGCTCAAATTCATGCACCCTGACAAGACTCACTAGTTAAAGTCGGAAGTTTAATTCTTTGACCCTAGCGACAGTTTTAACACTCTGTTATTCTCTTACGGCAAATCCTTTTCATGAATCAATTTAGAAAATGGAACAAATTTATTAATTTACTGCCGCACGGTATTGTGTCCAGTTAATCAAACTCTCTCCGCAGTCACACAGTTGTCCGATATTTCTCTTTTTCTGTGCTTGAATGCAATACAGTAGATATAATTACACTTTTTTAATCACACATACTCAGTAGTCATAATAAAATGGAAAAATTACTAAGTGCACCATTTCCCTTTTGTCTGTGCAGAATTGTACTAATAGAGGCTCCAAAGCCGGATATAATTGTTAGCTTTTTATTTTCCATGGTTACATTATCCCTCATTATTGTGAGCCTTCTTACAATTGAACAGTAGCCAGAATCTGGTGCTACACAACCGTAATGAATAACAAAGCATATAAAACAAGAAAACAAAAAAAAAAATCTTCTACATGGTTGATATTTCAGCAGCTGCTGTCAATGTAAATTTTATTGTTTCTTATATATCAGATTCATTGTTAATTTTAAAGAAGACTAACTAAAAGCTCTTTTGAAGTGTTTGTGCATATATTAGTATTGTAAAAGTAAAAGTTTGGTATCCAATATACCAAAATAACAAGAACAAAATGAAAAAAAAATAGTTTTTTTTGTATATTTGTATTTGTAAAAAATAGTTCCGAATTTACCCAGAAAATAAGTATAAAAAATGTAAATTATAAAATAAGTATTTACAAAATGAGTATAATGAAAGGACAAAAGCTTATGAGCAAACGTTTTTGCTCATTTTATCTAAATCTTATTTTGAATTTTGTTGTAAATAAAAAAAGTTAAATTAAAATTAAATATTATTTGTATCCGATATGTTCTCTCAAAAGATCACTCGTTTGCTAAGAAACATCATGCTATCCTTTTTTGCTTTACAAATTTATACTTCATATGTTTTTTCAACAATGCCCTCCATGTGATCAACTGTTCAGTCAAGTACTCTCTAACCAGCATGAGGCACTTTTGATTGATTGGCACCTTTCATAAAGGGAGACAATTTAACAAAGTGTACAGAAAAACTAAACGGGTATCTAACAATTAAACAATAAGAAGAAAATCTAATTAAATAAATGCTTTGTAAGAAGCAAACACCCAGAGAAATACATTTTTTAAAAATCACTGCTGAAGGTCAGAAGAGAAAACAAAATAAATATCATTGTGCATAATTTCTGATTATTTGTTGACATATTTCTGGTAAATGTGTGTTTAATAATTTTATTAGGATGTTATCTTTACTCTGTTTTTTGACATTTACATTTTTTTCTCTGAAGGACCACTTGGAGTTCCATCAAGTAGCCACAAGGGCACACATTCCCTTATTTGAGAACCACACTCTAGCACAAGAAGTCTATGCTTGCACACGAGCAATTAACCTTTTAAAAAGGAAGAGGTCTTGCTTTTCTAATGCAAAACTTGGTTACATTATGGTTAGTTCTAATTTCAATATATACAGAAATTATATCTTTTTGTTTGACCTTTTTATACACAGTTAGAATTTGGTGTTGGGTTTTAAAATTAGGTTTGAATTGATTTTAACGTACAAGGTGTGATATTAGTAAATAAAATCCACAGACTGATTTTTCTTTTAAAACAGTTTGGTTTTGATAGGAAGAGGGAAGCTGCTTTTCTGACAGAATTCCTCATTTTATATATGAAGGTTCTTCAGATTAATAATTCTGGGAAAACTGTTTCAAACAAAATTGGTATTGAAATAAAATGTAGGCAAATGAATCATCATTTGATTTTTAAATGAAATCCTAGATTTTTACACTTGAAATTAATTATTTGACAGGTGAATTTGTTCGTGATCCTTTAGATGTAAGTTAACAGCCAGTGGTCACCACAATTGAAACATGTTAAAAATACCTTTTAGGACTTAGCTTGAGGCTAATAAAATGTGCATTTTCAAATGCTATCTGGTTAGAACCTCCAGCCCTCCATGAAATCACCATTGCAAGACTTAATCTTTCAGATTTTTGACAAATACTATTATTGTATAATTTTTTAAGGATTTCCTAATTTGCTTTGTAACATGAGTGGTTGACTGACAAATTCAAAAAGTGTCAAACTAATAATATTTGGAATCTTTTTCAAATCAATTTTCAATATAATTTGGTGATTTTTGAATCCGCGACAGCTTGCGTATATTTTGAGGACCCAAGTGAACCAGTAGCAGGTGTTGCTGCTGCTGTCAGCAGCCTGTCTGTCACTCTGCCATGCTGTGATTGAGACATCAACCTAATCCATGTTTACACTGTGCTGCATGTGTCATGTCTAGCTGTTAACCACACAGAATTAGGCTGTGTTTGACACCTCCTGCAACCCGCCACTTGAACCCATCATCGACTTCGGTCTCAAAGTGCAATTCCTGGGCTTTGTAAGCTGCTACTACGTGGTCGAAAAACAAAAACAAAGCAGAGGACTATGAAGAGATTGGAGGTTGTGTAGAAGGAGACAGTGGATGGCGATGGGTAAGTGCCACTCCTTAAATATCCTCTCCAGCTCCTTTCTCACTCTGCCTCTCTCGTTTTTGTGCCTTTTCTTCCCTCAACTCTCTCCTCCATTCTCTCTATTTTCTTCTGCTTCCCCCTCTCCATTGCTTGCACAGAGATGCTGCCAGTGTTTGCTTCTCCTTATCCATGTTTCTAATCCGCCGCCACTGAAAAAGTCCACTAAATAGGTAGGAATGGAAGAGGGGAGGGAAGAGGGGAGGCAGGCAGTACCATTAGAAGAGAGTTTATCACAGTCGCTCAATCTGTTATCACGCCTGTCCCTCTGTCCCCCCTCTACCCCTCTGCCAGCTGCCACCTACTTTCCTTGTCACAGAGATACTGATTATAACCCCTGCCAGTGCACACACAAACAGCCCTCCTCTGAGTGTATTTGCGCATGTCTTTTCAACAGCATTGCCTTACCTTAAGTGAACATGTGTTCTGCTGTTGATCAGGTCCTACAACACCTGAAAATGGTTGCATTTGGAACTTAATAAAGAAAATCCCCCCACTGCTATCTTTTCTAGAAGGTTGTACTCTCTGTTAACTTCCTGTGCTTGATCATAAAGGGCCTTGGAAATAACAAAATATTTGCAGAATTTCACCAGACAGCAGGGAGCAGACTCTGCGCGCCCCAAAGGCCACATTGAGGTGCGAAGTTGGTGCCTTTAAAAATCCTAGTACCGTTTTGTTGGCACAGATGCCACTGGGACTGAGAGCGGAAGGCCAGAGTTTACCTAAAGGATAAATGTCAGAGGATCAGCTAAATTAGATCCTGTCTGTATTAAGACATCAACTGCTGCTGAAGTGGGTGTACATGTGTGCTGTGCGAGTGTGTTTGTGTGTGGACCCCCGCTTTCGGTAAGACTGCTGCTCAGGCTAAAATGGAGCTCAAACATGAAGTGGTAGAATGAGCGGTTTCCAGTCAAAAGGTAGTCCTCCACTGCTCTCAGGGTTTTTTTAAAGATGCAACAGAAATGATTGTAACACTTCCATGTTGCTTTTTTTTGTTGCTTTATTTTGATATTACAGGATCTAAAAATGACCCAGCAATAAAGTCACAAATAAATATCCAAGCAAATTTGCCATTCATCCAGTTACTTAACTTGCTTTATCCTTTTTTTCGGATGTCCCTTTTGGCTACTGTTGGGTGAAGGTAGGGCACACCCTGGACAGGTCATCAGCCTGTCGCAGGGCCACACAATCACACACCCAGTCACACCTATTGACAATTTTGAGTGATAAACCAACCTGTAAAGCATGTTTTTGGATCGTGGAAGCTGGAATGTTCGTAAAAAACCCAGTTACCCCAGTCATCAAATTAATGCAAATGCCCAAGAGTGATCCGTAACACTGGAAGTACCTAAAGTTAGGGTGTTATATGGAAGGACACAGTGTAAGTAGTATCATAATACGCCCTGCCCTTGGTGATATATTCCAAAGTGTAATTCTCTGTACAAGTTGAAATGCTGATTTAATCTAATTTCATCTCCACCACGGTGGTCGTTGGAAAGTCAAATCCCTACGTAGACTTTTTTAAGGATAAATTTAAAGGTGGATACGTTGATTTTTAAAATCAATTTCTTAAGAGCAAGAAAATTAAATGTTGACTTTTTCTAACATTTAACTTATAATTTCCTCACAAATAGGGAAAACTCCAATGAAAAGTGATACAAAAATTCTATATATTGATACCCAACTGCTCTGATTGTGGTAGAATTGCTGCAGATTCCTGTCCCTGGCATTATTCCATGAGTTGTTTTTGCATTGCATGATGTTAGATTAGTGTTGCATTCAGGATGCAGCATCAGCTTGCTGGCCTCATGAAATGTGTCTGAAAGGTATGTGGCTTTAATCACAAATGCATCGTTTGATTGCTCGCACAGAGCTGCAGATGCACTCTCAATTATTGTTTTATTTTGGTAAATTTTACACAACATAAGCCACACGAACAAATTCAGCATATAACAACACGAGGTGACGTGCTTCGTCCTCACAAAGACATTTGATACTCTGGTAAATGTGTTTTGTGATTTTGCACATGAGCAAATCTAATTTAGAAAACACGTGTACAGTATAAACACTGCACCACCCCTATGATCTTTATCTCCACCCTCCTCTAGAAGGGTAGGGAGCCACTAGTGTATTAGACTGCTCGCAGTTAGATAGTTGCAGGACTGTCATCACTTCAACTACAATGGCATTGGTTGTTCTATCTGAGTATACAGCAAAAGACTGCCTGAGAAACATGCTGGATATCAAATTTATGGGAAAACACAGACTGGAAATGACTGCATTTGGATAAGGCTCCTGTATGTCATTTGGTGGGAAAGCATTGCTTCAGGCTTTATTACAGTTTGTGTTTTTCAGCTTTTGATATCTCCAACTTGGTTCACGGGAGAACAGGAAAATGGCTGGTGTGGACTGACATTTCTGCCACTTAGTCCATGTTCCGTCATTTAGAAGTAATGGCCGTGACCGCTACCCCCATGTTTACATAGGAGTGGTCTCCCAGCACACAGCCTGTGACAAATTATAAAAGCAGGGCCTCTGTAGCCAGCCTGCATTTCATTAAACTTTAACTTCCCTTATCTGCAGCAACAGAGGATGGAATAATAAAGGCTGACAGGTATCTGAAGATGTATGTTTGGTGAGGGGACAGGAACAGCATGAGAGCCTCAGCCAGCTTTGTCACCAACGAAAGGACATATGTTGTGGGCTATAAAAACTGAAGGCAGATGTTGGGTTTTTACTAAAGCTAGGAGAGGCTGTAGACTCTGATGAGGCTTTGCACATATGTCCACTATGAATACCTCTCTTTCACAGCAGTGGGTTTTAGCTAAGCAAAAAGTTTATCTGCTTGTCTTTTTAAGTTAGCTGTGCTACAAATAAATGTATAAAGCAAACCACGTTTGGGAAATGTGTTCTCATTGACAAAATTAAAACTTTGTGCACAACTTTGCAAAAGAAAAAAGAAAAACATGAATGCAACATTTAGTTTTACGTTGAACATGTTTGTTTTTTAAAAAAAAAACTGTGTTTGTTTTGAATACGACTTTTCTTTGTCATAAATCCAAAATTTCCAATAATGATACGGTCAAAAATTTGTCACAGCGTTACAGACATATATATCGAGTCACGAAACATCAATTCAACTAAGAGCAAATGCGTACTGAGGTTCATTTATTTACTTAGAATCAAATAGAATTGAACTTTATTTACGCCACAGTGGAAAAATTAACTTCTTAATATGACTGTTGAAATAAACAACATACAATAAAAAGAGTGTTCTCCATCGCTTTTCCAGCTGCATTTTGTTGTTGCCAAGCGACAACAGCTGATCGTGAAAAAAATGCATCAGCAGACTGTTTTAGACCCAGAAGTGGTGGAAAATAGTCTAAAAAGGAGTAGCAGACATGCCACTACATTTAGTAGGCGTGTAAAAAGATCCACGTCTGTATAAAGAAGTTGGTAAAAAGAAAATGATGAAACAAAAACAGATAAGCTAACTCGGGTCTTAAGTACCTGGCAGCCTGCGATTGTTACAAAAAAAGTCATGTTACATTATCAAAATACCAACTTTCTTTTTTTTTCTGAACTTGTTTTGTTTAGTTTTATCTACACAGCCCTAAATGTGGTGTAATTGTATTGTATTGCATTGTTTTATTGTTCATTAAACTAGCTGTCTCTTGTTTGTAACGTCACTGCTGCCACATAAAGGTTGGTAACCATTTGTTGCAAACAATGATCTTCACAAAAAAGTTACTAAATTAATATTCAATAATAAAAATACAAAATTCCTTTATAAAACATGAAGGCTGGTTATCAGTGCCTGATTGTCCTCCATTGCTGGGGCGCCTTTATTCTCGACATTCTCTCTAGTGGTAGTCAGTATGCATGTGCACTCTGTGGAATAGCTGTTTCGTGACTTGATATTTATGCCTATGACCCTGTGTCGTATTGTTGACAGTAGCTTAAAAGGGGGAAATTTGGTATGCAAGTCGTATTGAAAACAGACAAACGTAAAATCACATGTTGTATGACATTTTTCTTCAGTGTGTACAACTTTGTCTATGCTCATTGCACAAACACGTCATTTTGACATTGATCTTACCCCATATTAAAGGGACAGTGAAAATTCCACAATGTTTGATACTGTCAGTATCAATGGCAGTGTTGGATAATGTTCAAATCAGTGCAAAAATGAGTGGATTTTATGTAATACAAAGAAGTTATGCATCTTGTGTGAAAAGTTAAATGTAAAATGAATAATTTAAAAATGTTTTTTTGACCTCGTCTAATGAAGGAATCACAAAAAAATACTTGAAGTATGCTGTCATTCATTATTAGCGGGGACAATATGCCTCAGCCTTGCTTGTCCCTCTTTGCTTGTGTTTTTTTCCTCATGCTGAGGCCTCTCTGAAATCCACTCCACACAAAAAGACTCCACAGAAAAGAAACTTGGGTCTCAGGCGTAAGTTGGATGAGGTTTATATCTTAAAAGGACAATGTGGCAAGGCCGACATTAAACCATTTTAAGATCTTCCGAGAGAAGCAGTTGATTGATTCCATAGAACCTTGTTCATCAAGGCCACCAGGTCTGAACCAAAGCTATTTGGAATGTGAGTAAGAAAGAGGTAGTTAGGCAACAAAAAGCTACTGAAGCAGCCTTTGTGGGTATCTGAAAGGACCTATCTACAGCTCGCTAGGCTCTCCCGTTGAGCTGACGAAAGACTACCATGTAAATAAAAGCCAAGGGTGAACAGACAACTTTGCCCGCATGAATAAAAATGGCCACAATAACGTTACAGATGCATACACAAATAAAGCCAGTCATTCATTTCTCTGTGATACTCCGCAGGAGATCTCTCTTTATTCAGGGCTCCAAAACTATATGAATTTTTTCTTAAAGCTCAATTCAAATTGCAAACGTAAAATCTTTTCTACAATTTCACCCATCATCTTCAGTCTGGACACTTACTCTGTGAGACCGCTGACTACGTAATGCCATTTTCTCACCCTGTTATATCCATTTTCTGCTCTGGCTCGGCAGTGCACTTTTGCAAGTGCTGCTGATTTTAAGATTTCCCTACGCTCTCTGTGAGAAGTTTTTTTCTGTCTCTGGCAGTGCACACTGATAGACAGCTGCACACATGCTAAGATAAGGTCAGATATAGCTTTCCCTGTCGTTAGTGGTGGTGGGAGTGGATGGTAATGGACAGCCCGGGGAGCAGACTAGGTGGCTGAGATAGCCTGCTCCTGCAGGCGAGTAGGTCTGGAGTGCCGCTGCTGCTTTCTCCCCCCCAGCAGCCATGTCCTGCTGGAGTGAGCTCCTTCACCAAAGCTTTGTCTGAAAAAAGAGTAGCCGAAAGGGCCCTCTGACACGCTGGACAAGACCTTTCAACGCACAAGCACCACCTCCCTGGCCTCGTCATCAACTGTGCACAGATTCTGCATACGCTCCTGTATGGCAACACATGAGTGCCAATATTTATCTACCGCTTTTGTAGAGTTTGAACAGAGTGCTAAACTCAAATACAAACCAGCGAAGCGCCATCTGCCCCCTTCACGGCCCATAAGCCTTTCACCAGTTATTTCCATGGGAAATCTTTTGCATTCATTGCAAACCAAGGGAGAGAAAAGGAGATAGATGGAATTGAGCACCGTCTGAGGAAGTTTTAAATAGTTCTTTATCTGCAGTGTTTTTTGACTGCAACCGTGGAAGGAGAAATAGAGATGTAATCAATAATGAACAACCTTGAAAATGGCTGTAAACAGATGGCTTATTGAAACGAGGCATGCTTTCACTTTCCCCCCTTCTCTATTTTTGTGCTTTCTAATTTACAATCAAAAAAAGACGTTTTCCCCACTGCCGAGCCTTTTACCACATCTGTTGCTGAAAACCGATTGTAAATCCTCTAGTAAACACCAGCACACATTTGTCTTTCATGTTATCATAAATGATAACAGACCTCTGCTTGTCTTTCAGCAGACATTTCTTCCACTGATAACTTGCACCTTGTGTCATGAGGCATGACAAAGCCCAAGGTCTGACATATCTAGACCACCGGCGAGAACTCAGAGATGGCGAGAAGATAAGGAAGAATAAAGAGGAGAGCGAAGGGGGAAGCAGTGTTAAAGAGGAATGCAGTATAATGTATAGTGGTTTTGTCCAGGTTACTGTTGGCTCAAATGCAGCTATGACACATTTGAAATTGGCCCTGGCCTGTCCACAAAGACGGGAAGAGGCGCCGCAAGCACTAGCCAATCCATACTCTCTAGACACCTGCTCGGCATGGAGAATCCTCAGATATTGACCTTCAATTCAGCCGGCATTCAGAGCTGATGAAAAGAGATAAGCACTCTAATCTGTCCGTCGTCTTTCGCGCTCCCATTTATCGACTAACTGACACAGGCGTTTTTTTTTTTTTTTTTTTTAGCTCCGGCTCCACACCATCGTCACATGCCAATGTGTTTTTTATAAACCTAATAGATGTCGTTATTTTTTTCCTTTTTACAAGCTAATATGAAAATTGATGTTTGAAACACATAAATCAATTTTCAGCACAACATAATTGGATATACCTGGACACTTCACATTAAATGTGAACTGTCTCAGAAGGAAGTCTGCTTCCTTTTTTTTTGGAACATCTACTTGTGTGACTCGTTATTATGCTCTGCTTCCCTCTGTCACTTGTACCCATTTAACAGACTGCTGGACATCTCGGAGGAAGAGTGTGTGTCAACATGTCTGTGCTTTCACATATGCACCCGTTTGCGTTTCGAGATACATTGAGCATCACACTCCTCTAGATCTTTCTGTTACTCCTCCCACCAAGGTCCCCACATTTTTATGCAACGTTTGTAAGCTGGACGTTGGAGACTCTTCACAATGAGTAGGAAGGTAGGAGGAAGTGCTTACATGAAGCTTCTGTCACCAGCAATGCCTATACACTGTACTGCAAATCCGTCATGGATGGGGCCATCATGTGGACACGTATAATCAAATATGTGCCAACACCCAATTAAGGCCGGTCAAGCAACTCACATCAGGGAATCA
Source organism: Oryzias celebensis (assembly GCA_014656515.1). Taxonomy (NCBI): domain Eukaryota; kingdom Metazoa; phylum Chordata; class Actinopteri; order Beloniformes; family Adrianichthyidae; genus Oryzias; species Oryzias celebensis. The sequence continues at coordinate 36,924,658 of BNCR01000005.1, forward strand.
TTTTCATATTCATATTTACACATATATGAGAGTCGACACATCATATATATATCAGATACAGATCTATTCAAATTCACAGTGAATCTGCAAATGGCCACCTCCCGAGCGCCAAAAGATGGGGAGGGGGGGTTGGAGAAAGAGGCCAGTATATTTGTTTGAGTGACATTGTCTAAATTGAAGTTTGACACTCTTCACCACTCTAACCTTTATGCAAATGTGAAAACATCAATATGTGATGGACAGAATTCAATTAACTGAGATGACAGAAAATAATCTAGGGAACTGAATACATCATGCAGTTGAAAGGTAACATAATCATCCTGGTAGGAGAAGGTGTGTGGGGTGGGTGGGTAGAGGGGGTGCTAGTAGGTGGGAGAGAGACTGTGGGAGAATAAGGAGTGAGAGACGGGAGAGGTGGAGGGATAGAAGAGAAGGGCAGAGAGGAAGTAGAAGATAGAGCCCATTTCTCCCTGTCTTATCGAATGGCACAAGCTCTATTTCTCCAAAGCGGTGTCTTCAGTCCACTAAACTCTTGATCTCAAATGAGCGACCCTGGAACACCGTTGCTAAGCAATTAGAGAGGGGGGGGGGCTATTGAGCTGCTGATTCTCGCTGCTCAGTGTCCATCATTTCAATTTCTCCTCACCTCGTAGACTTCCATACTGATGAACAGCAGCCTGTGCCCGGTGACCACACAGACAGAAAATGGGCTCCTCCGGCAAGACGGCAAATTACAAGGCAGCGCGCGGCCACGGTTATTTCAATCAACCTCTGAAGCAGCATTTTTGCATGAGACCTGAAGTCTTGTGAGTGTGTGTCAAACTGAGGGGAAAAGATTTTTTGAAAAAAGGAGAAAAAATGTGTAAAATATTCTCTTAAAATAAAAATAAAATACAACATAAAAGAAATTACAAAAAAATCTGTCAAATAATTAAAATCTGACAATTTTCCTCTGCAGTTGAAATCACTGCATAAGAGCATAAGTAACCAAAGGAAAATGAGATGTGTTTCATGGAAGAAGTGAGCAGTTCAGTAAGCTTTTGGCCAGATGGGGGCACCCTTACCCAAGATTTAAAAACCATGTTCCATGAGGAGAGGGGTGGCAACTTGACATACTAATACAAGGATCTTTGAAGAAGTGTTTTGTTTTGTCTTTCCTTTATTTTCTTCCTTTAACTTTTCAGACGAGCAAAAGTGACACCAAAAAGAACCAAAACTTGAAATCATATTTGTTTTAGTTGAAGATCAAACTGTGTTGTGAAGAAAAATATTCTATTAATTTTCCAAAAAGTTTTTAAAAGAAGTTAAACCAGTGCGTGCATGCAGTCAGTGTTTCCAGCCCTCCAGTTCAAGTAATGTAAAACCTAAGTTCATTGTGTTTTACATGCTAACACTAGGTGGCCCTATGATCTGCTAAAAGCAGTGATAAATGCCTTTTGGTCATAGTGTATCTCTTATATCGTACATCATATCATCTCTTTAAAATGATGTATAAATACTAAATGATAAATAATTTTATGAGAAACTTTGATTAAAAAAAGGAGCACAAATAATTAAAAATGCACTTGTCAAGTTTAAATCAGAAGAGTCAGATGAATCCATATTTTTTCTGTCAGAAAAGCAGAATTGAAATTATCGGCATAACGTTTGGTTGAGTGAATTCTCATCAGATCTTTCACATATGGTATAAGTTCCATAACTCCAGAAATAGTGGGCATTTAATTAAATATAGCCTTTCAAAGAAACCCATGGCAAGCAATTTAGAGTGTAGTTATATCTGAGGCTTATGTGAGGTACAAGAGCTTTTAACCGCGGCACCCACTGCACTGACTGTTAATAAAGGTATTTCGAATGAAGTATATCTGCTGTGCATTAATCATGCACTAATTCACAGAGAACTGCATCCTTTTAAACACTGAACAATAATCAACACGATGGGCCTTAATATTACATAACCAGTAATTATGCTTCACCCAGGGGTAACAAATATCAGATATAAATATATGTGTGTGAATTATCCAAAACTCTATTCTCACTTAATGAATGACTTCATGGTGGGGAGGTTGGGTGTTTATTTCCTGCATGCATTTCCAAGTGGGTCAGAATAATGGCTACGCTCAAGTAAATTTAATTACAGGAAATATTTCTTTTAAATCATGTCCATTGGAATGAACTAACTGAAACTTTTTCTGACTGCAATGTCTGGTGTTCCAAATAATCCAATATTTTATGGGACCACCAGTTTCTTCCAGATACAGATACCATCAAGATAACGGTCTTCGATAGTACACTTTGTTGCAGAAATTGTGTTGTTGTGAAAATGTTTAAGAGAATATCAACTGTATGACACAATAAAGTAAGAAAATAATAAAATATTTTTCACATCAAATGTTGTCTACATACAAATTTAGTTACCAGACAGTGTCCAAGTTTAGCTTTAGGTCATGGAAATAATTACTACTTGTCTGCCTCATGGTCAAAGGAAACAAAGGCAGAGAAAAGGTGCTTTGAATTGTCAATAATTTGTGCAGAAGTAGGTACTTTTATCATTAGTTTGGTTACATCACACTGTGAAGATCAAACGCACATGTACTCTGACAGAAAGAGGACCAGTGGATGGAAAACTTGCTTTGGGATCAGATGATTTTTTTTTTTTAAACATCACATCAATTTCATCTCTGAGGCCTGTGGCTCAGCAACGTGCACATTAGGAGAAGATCACACAGCGGGCGGGGAGGCCTCTGCTCCACTAGCTGTCGTCAGGTGACTCTCTCTGCAGCCTCAACTACGGTACATCCCAGCGGGGGGCATTGCTGATTGGTGACCACACACACAACAATGTCGTTTGTGAACCCATTGCTTCATGGTCGCTTTGGCTTTGATGTAACATCTAATTGGCCAAGATGAACTGTTGCTGTGGCAGCTTGAGGCCGAGCTAAACTGTACGCCAGTCCACACAGTCACTGTCTGTATTTAATTAGGTCCCCTTTACCTCTGGTGTTTGTGTGTACTGTGTGTGTGTGCTTTTACATACATTAAACGAATATACATACTACTGACCAAGAGCTCTGGTGGCTCCTTATTTATTTATGCCATTTAATATACCATAAGGGAGTTAGTTGTGGGTAGGAGTGCAGGAGTAAAAGCGACCAGATTTCATATGAAACTGAAAAAGAGGGTTTTTTGGGGATAGAGAAGTTCCAGGCTTTATTTCCTCTTGGTTTCTCTTGATTTGCATTCTCACTTATAAACAGCTGCTTGTGGTAGAAGTGATCGATTCGCACTCTGACGGAGTGTGTTGGAGCAGAAGAAAGAGGGAAGGGTGTCACAGAGGTTTGTTTTCACAGACCCTTCACTTCTCAGCATTTGGAGATGGGTTTGGAGCCTGTTGTCACCGCAGAAAGGCTCTGTGTGAGTGGCGCTTTGTTTAACTTCCTCTCACTGCAGCAGAAACCAGCAGGGCCTGGTAATGAGTCTGCAAACAGGTCTCACATGGAAGGAAGCCATGCTTGTCATTGCTAATTGCAAAGACAGGGTAGGGACTTACCTTTCGCAAAAGGTCCGGTCTTTAGAGCTATGCTTATGTGATCCTTCAGTTATTATGACGGTCATACAACTCGTAAAAAAACACTTCCCAAAAGTTTTCTGTTTAAAACAAGCATTTTAAACTGTATTTCTCTGTTTGTTTGCATGAAATTAAAGATTTACCACAATGTGTTATGTGTCTCAGCTGGTGTTAAACTAAGCAGTGCACAATAACTGATTATGGTAAATTACTCTCCCTGTTTGAGCCCCTGAGAATCCACTCTCTGTGCTGTACGCAGCCCTGAAGCGGAGACAGAGAAACTGCTTCGCCCAAGTACCATAAAAACAGATTGGAAGCCCTGCACTGTGAATTAGCTGAACAGGAAGCCCCTAAACCCCTTGTTTTATTCATGAGCATATACGCTATCGGAGCATGAGAAACCCCTGTAGTCTTTACCAGCTACATTAAGGTTGCATGCCATGTCCATAGGAGTTTTTCTTTTCCCTTTTCTTTTTAATACAGATACCACATTAAAAAGCATCAGAAATTACCAGCTATTGCCATCTAAAGGAATATAAACATATTTTTACTTCAGTCCAACGAGAGGGATCATTCAAAGGATTGTGCTGAAAGACTGAAGTTTGCGCTCCACTCTTGGAATCCTGCTCCAAATAGATTATTTTTAGGGGGTTTGAGGCTTTTGTTTGGGCAAGTAAAAGACAGGTTGAACTCTTTGAGTGAAAGAATGTTGCACAAAAAAGTGGATAACATGTTATTGTTATTGGTACTCCTCAAGAAATTGAAGTAGCGAAAGGAAGTGACTCCAAAACCAGAGCAAAGTAGTGCGTAAACACAGATCACTTGGATTGCTTCTCCTTTGGTGATGAAGGTAGAGACCACTCAGTTTGGTCAGGATAGAGAAAAAGGAAGTGTCAAATCTACACTGAACAAGATGGGGATAAAATAGCAAAGAGTAAAGATGCATAGCCTACAAGCAATACATCCATCTGTTAAATTTATTCCAACATCTTTACTTTAATTTTGCAAACTGAAAATACAAGCACAGACAGATTACAGACAATCCAGAATGTATTTACATTTAAATTTGAGTGACAATCTAGCCTTTCTAGACAAAAAAGCAAAAAATGCATGAACATCAATGATTGAAACAACTAATGCAGCAGGAATGAAGTAGGACAATTCAGAGCAAACATGCAGGTTCCTCTATCAGAGCAAAGTCAGACAAAAAAAGTCAGAGGAAAATTAAGTTGTTGTTTTGCAAATGAACAAGCAATAATAAAGAAATTACTGCAAAAATAATAATTACTCAGCAGGATCCTAAAATGTGTTTTCTTTTTTGCTCCCCTACAAAGCAATTTAGTGCACTTTTAGTGTTAACTCAGACTATGCAGAATGTGTTCTTGTTTACGTATATGGTTTGACTATGTGCCAGCATCTCCTAATTGTCCTCTCTGAATTCTGCAACTTTGTCTCTTGTCATTACAGTGCCACTGAAGTCCTAATGAGTGGAATTGTTATCTGAAAGATGGCCCCCTTTTTCCCTGCTGTGAAAGCACATTAGATCCAGACAGCTCATTTCCATTCCCCCTGTCATCTCTCTAGAAATGACGTGCAGTGCTTGAAACTGTTTATTTCCAAATTCAGACCTCCTCCGCGGCAGCCATTGGCTTCAATTACCAGTTTTTCCTGAGCGGAGCCATCAGGCAGCCTGACACTGAGGTCCAACCTAATTCCCACCTTCTCCAAAGTCAAGAGCATAATGTGCAGATAAAAAAGGTGGAAAATAGCCTGCCGCTCATTAGCATGCAGCGCTTGCCTGTTCATTTGCTTGCTGCGAATGAAAGTTCTGACACTCAACGCCTTGTGCAGTGCGAGAATAGTCCTCTTCAAACTGCGTCGTGTCCTTACTGCCACAGAAAGGTCATTGTCATAGGTGCACGATCACCAACCTGGCTCAATCCTCTTCACTGGTACACCTGAGAAAAGGAGGTTAGCGGAGGGTATTGATTCAGGGAAGACCTCATTACCTGCTGAATCAACATATTATTGCCATGTTTCACCCAGTCGAATTGTTTACAAGTGTCTTTAGCACGGGCAAAAGCCTGCTCCGGTGGGCCATGACCGCTTTCATTATTCCCTGACCCAGGTGATTATGTGTTATCTGATAGGCTGCTATCTGACTTGGCCACATGAGCAGGGGTAGTGAACTGCCTTGGCCTGTGCCCATTACAAACCTGACTCTTTTTTGCTTTCTGTTATTCTCTCCCTATCCTGCTCAATCACTCTGCCTCTCTCAGTGCTCCCTATGAATGTATCCATTAGCCTGGTGATGTGTAAATTGTTTTCACCTGCACAGCAAGCAGATGGGGAGCAGTGTCTCTGTCGTGATTTCCTATGCATGAGCTTTCTAATCAGCCAGAGAGTAAGACGATTCCCTTGCTTCTCGCTTGAAAAAGGTGAACTTGTATGCATGCATACATTACACACACATGTCCTCTCACTCCCAATTTACAATCAATATGCATGCTGTGTTGTGGGGACGTTGGTGTAGAGATGGTGGTGACAGGGTTCATGACAGAAGCTCAACACACAACACGACGACTGCTTATTGCTGTGGAAAGGGCCAGAACACGAGTTGATCCTTGCCCCATAACATTCCCAATTTCATTTAAAATTGAAGGATATTTTGACCTGGTAGACTAACAGATATAAGGAGTAATGGCCACCAATGGTAAAGTCAACCTAGCATGACCCATGGAATAGACGAGAGGATGTACCCTCACACAGAAAAATAAAGCCCTCCTTAATGTGGATGTAAAATGTTGTTAAACTCTTTCTCTCACACACAAACACACTCACACAATGATAGATAGATAGATAGATAGATAGATAGATAGATAGAAAGAACTTATGTTTTTCAAAAATGATAGATGTTTTATGGCTATAAACCCCCTTACTGCACACTTTATTCACTTCATACAGACAGGCATTTTTCGTTTTCAAACCTTTGTAGAAAAAGAAGTCCTGAAGACAAACATCTGTTAGCGAAGATTTATGTTGATTTGACAAGCTGTATGAATTCTGCATACGAGAAACAGCACGGAGGAGATTGATTGACAATGGCCTACAGTCAATCAGGACGCAGAAAACATTGAGCTGTTAAAAAAAAAAAAGCCAAAATCGCAAAACAGCAAGGTTGCAAAAGGTGAACTGCAATATAGCAGAGGACCTATGTACTGCTTTTCTACTTTGATAAAGGCCCAGAGAGCACTTCACATTCACAGTCCCATTCACCCAACCACACACATTCACACGCTTGGTCAAACATGGCACCAGCCTGTAACCACCAGGAGCAATGTGGGTTTGGTGTCCACTTTGGGACATGGGTACGCTAAGAGGGGATAGAACTTGTGATCCTCCCATGACAACTCTACCTCTGCGCCCCTTGAACTTGTACATGATTCACGATGAAAATTACTCACTGGTCTTTTCATTATTTTCAAGGCATGCTGAACATGAAATCCGAGGAATACAACTAAGCAAAGTCAAGAATCATGACATATTCATGAGAAAAATTCAATCCTTCACAGTTAACAAATCCAAACATCCCAAGAGTTTAAACATTGTTCAACCAAAAGCAGCACTTGCATTAAAAATAACTTTCAATGCTGCCTCTGCAAGTAGTAATTGATCTAACTCCTAACTCAAAGGCCAATTTCAAAAACAACAGATGATTCTTCCTTTTATTTATCTATCATCAACAAACATACCCACTGAAGGAGCATCCCAAAAATGGCTTAGTCAATTTTTGATGTTTCAAGAAGCAATAGAAGATGAAATGTTTTGTCCTCGCTGGACATGAGTGAATGCTGTATGACAAGGCATTCATGTGCCAACAACAAGACACTGTCAGTAGACCTGGGATCCTTTGTTCAAAACCACAATGAAACATTGTATTCTCAGACAGCACTTGAGACTGCACAGATGTTTATTCAAAACACTAACAAGAACTGCATCGGAATGAGTTTGATCCCCTAGCTCACATTTCTTAATAGAGGAGACAAAAGAAAGAGGAGACAGAAAAGAATTTAAAGATTGCTCTAACACAGTTTAGTACACCCACTTTGTGTTCAATTTCTTCTGAAGTTGCAACCAAAAAGGCAACCAGTGGAAACTAGTTCACCTCAATCCCACTTTACTTGGTCAGCTTTCTTTTCCATGAAATTATGAAAGGGATTTGTTGCAGCTTTCAATCCACTTGAAAACACTTAACTAATTTTTGTCCTCTCATAGACAAAACCACACAAATAAATCATATGCTGGCACTCATGCACACTTACAGAAGCATAAAAATATGAGTTTTTTCCTTTTTAAAAAAAAAAAATTAATCAGGTAGTTTTGAAGGCATGCTAATAATGTCCTATATTACATTTAATCTCTGATGTAAGAAACCACACATGCACCAACCATAAATGCCTTCTATTTAAAAATAATCAAAAAAGCTTGCTCAAATCGCTTTTACACGTGTTATCAGCTAATAGTAGAAATGAGTGACCAGTGAATTAACTCATGAAACTTGAAAGCATTTGAACTGATGAATAATCCTCTCCAAAATACCCTTTTTTTAATATTTGCACATGATGCAACCTCAGCCTAATTGTCTCTGTCAAACCCGAAAGAAGAACATTGGCAGTGTCAAGATCCCATGTTTATAAATGTCACAGTTCTTCAATGTTTTTTCTAAATGCTAAGTGTCACAATAGGCTACACGGAGGGCATGTTTCTTTCATAAATGAGGAATAGGCTTTTGCCATAATCCTTAACACTGCTTCAGAACTGAGCCGTGAAAAGCACAGTGGTGGAAGAAAAGCCATGAAACACAGATAAACTGAACACCGCCCAGAGGTGCATCAACTGTTTCAAGTCTTGCACAAGGGGAAACAGAGAAAGGGAGGGGATGGAGGAGATAATTTAACATTTGTGTAAGCTGTTTATCAAATTATTAACTGCACAGATGTTTCTGACTAGCTAGAGGCGGAACATAGGTTCTGCCAAGCAGGGTAACAAAAGTCTGATGAATTCAATGAAGATGTGCACTGAATATCAATTTAATTTACTGGCTGTTAATTCTCATGCAAATTGTGACCTCTGGTAGGGCATATCAATGGCCATACACATTACATTGTACGCTTGCAGCAGAACTGAAAGAATCTTACTAAGACCCTGCATAAAAATGTTGCTAAAAGTGCAAATTTGAGCAGACATTTGTGGGGATTTTTTTGAAACTTATTTTTAAATCAATCAATCCGTTTTTATTTTAGACTTAATCTTTAAATTGGCCTAGATATAGCTAAACATTTTTGTAAGTTCATTGTTCATTTGAATGATTTTTTTAATGCAAGTTAAAAAAGATTTAGAGAGAAACATAAACAACAGTTAAGCTTAAATAAAGAAAAATTAAGCTTATTTTTTTGCATTTGGTTAAAAGTTCAATCCACATTTTACTCTGATTTGCTGCAATCTTTGCTATAAAGACAAATAAATCAATACCAACTTTAAACTTTTGAGACAATATTTTTTCACCAAAATTTTGATTTTACCATTAACCCCTGTTTTGCAATAATGTGGGTAACTAAAGTTCCAACGCCCAAAGCAATTTTTTTCTTCTTTATTTCCAAAGAATAGCTAGTCTAGAACAAATATCCCACCAAAATACTTAATGATTACATTTATGGTATGAGAAACTGTTGATTAAGTAGTTCATTTATAATAAAACTGGTCTAGAATTCCACAAACCAAAGCCCTATATATATATATATATATATATATATATATATATATATAAATGCAAAAAAACTACGAATTTTATATACAAACCTGACGTACAGTGGGGATTGAAAGTTTGTGCACCCCATGTAAAATGTTAAATTATTTTGCATAAGGAACCCAAGGAAAGATTGAAAAATCTTCTAGAGTCATCAGTTCACAGATAAGACATTCTTTAATTGTGTCAAAAAAAGGCTTTGTTCCCATAATATAAATAATAATAAAATAATGATGTGTGCTAAAGTTTGGGCACCCTGCTAAGTTAGTACCTCGTACTGCCCCCCTTGGCAAGTATCACAGCTTGTAAACATTTTTTAGTCTCTCAATTCAATTATCTTCATACATTCTTCTTTAGAAAAGTCTTCTAGTTCTTTTGGATTCCTGGGATATTCTTTTCAGGTCTATCCATAGATTTTCAATGATGTTGAAATCACGTGATTGGGAAGGTCACTGCAAAACCTTCAGTTTCTGTCGCTTAATGTAAAACAATGTGGATTTGGAGGTGTGTTTAGGATCATCATCCATTTGTAGAAGCCATCCTCTGTACAACTTTTTCACAGACTGCATCAAGTTAGTGTCCAAAATTTGCTGAAATTTTATGGAATCCATTCTTCCTTCTACTGGTGAAATGTTTCCTGTGTAGCTGGCTGCAATTCAAGCCCAAAGCATGATTGATCCACCCCCATGCTTAACAGTTGGATAGAGGTTCTTTTTTATTAAACTTTTGTTCCCTTTTTCCTCCAAATATATCTTTACTCATTGCAGCCAAAAAAAATTCAATTTTAACCTTGTTGGTCCACAGAACTTGTTTCCAAAATCTATCAGACTCGTTTATATGTTCATTTGTCAACTTCAAACATTAGATATTCCATGAAGACCATATTTGTACAAGTATGTCTTGATAGTAGAATAGTCAACCATAACTCCAGAGTCTGCAGGTCTTTCTGGAGGGATGGTTCAGTCAAACGTGGGTTTTGACTTGCTTTTCTCACAATCCTGTGAGCTGAGATCTGAGATTTTGTTGGTCTTCCAGATCTTGTTTTGACTTTGATTGTTCCTGTTGACCACCATTTCTTAATGACATTCCGAACAGAGGATATTGGCATTGGAAGACCCCACAATGCTGATTTTGGGGCAAGGTTGGATGACTCAGATTATTTAAAATCTTTGAGATTGAAATCATCTTGTCTTTGTAAACTTGTGAACAATCTATGACACCGTCAGGTCTCAGCTTTTCCAAAGAGGGTGGTATATACTATAAATTCTACAGGGTGCTCAAACTTTTGCACACACCATTATTTTGTTTTTTTGTTATTTTGAAAGGATAAAATATGGAAATAAAGCCAACATTTTTTTGACATATTAAAAGAACATATAATCTGTAAACTGATGCCTCTCGAAGATTTTTCACAAAATTCAACCAGTGTCACTCAGAGATAAATACCTGGGTGCTGAACAGTGCAGGTGAAGTTTTCAGGTATGTGTACAATCAAACAAGTAAACAAGAATTAATTGAAAATCCATTCACATTTAAGTTTGATAAAGTTTAGCCCATTGCTGTTTTTCCAACAAAGAAATAATAAAAATGGATGAATATCACTCTCTGCCTCTCTCAGTGTTTCCTATAAATGTATCTATCCATTGGCTTGGTGGTGTGTAAAATATAATTATTAGAACATTCTACCTCACTGTATGGTCACATCTTTGCAAAATTCAGTGTTTCCAGACATTGGACTGCAATGATGGTTTTTTTTTTTTTTTTTTTTTTTTTTGCTGCCATCACGTGTCTTGTCCGCTGTGATGACAGTTTGAAGTTTTTACGTTATAGAAAAATAAACCTACCATGTCTCAATCCAAATGCTATTTTACAATATCCATTATAGATTTATCTAAATTGGAAATGATTTTTATTGGTATAATTTAATATGATTTGATCCCTAACTTGCAGCAGACAGATTAATCAGGTTGGATTGTATAAGAATTAAAATTGATTTATTAGTTGATTGATTAATCTTTATACCCACAGCTATTTCTTTTTTTTAAATATAGAGTGCATTATTGAGAATATGATTCAATAATAATTGAGTGAGATTAACATTTCGTTAATAATTGTCAATTTTTAATTGAAGGACTCATACATTTTTTTATACAATAAAATTATATATTTATTATTTATATATGACTTAAAGAAATGCCCTAAACTGTGGCCCGTTTTCTTACCATGTGCTCTGTCTGTTTACCAGCAGGGATTTGTGGGAAGCGGTGGTCATGGTAACCATCGTAAACAGAGCAGCAGTCCTCATCCTGCCCCTTTTCTGACTATCAGCTCTGCAGCAGCAAAGCGGTGAGCGATGGCAGGATTGAGTTGCATCGAGGACCAGTATTATAAAACAGTTGCAGAAATTCAGCACCAAATGTATGAAAGGTAAATTCTAAAGTCTTTCTATCTTTCTTTTTCTTTTCTTTTCTTTTCTTTTCTTTTCTTTTCTTTTCTTTTCTTTTCTTTTCTTTTCTTTTCTTTTCTTTTCTTTTCTTTTCTTTTCTTTCACAAATCGGAATTCAGTGTAAACCAGCAGTTCTGTTCTTCGCTATCCACAGCTAAGTAGACAGAGCGTCCTCCGGCAGCAAACATTGGCTAGCTGTTAGCCGTGCTAATTCGGTAGCTCATTGATGGTGTGTCACCGAGACAAATATAGGTGGTTAAATTGGCGTGGACTAAAATTTAAACTGGGACATAATATTGGCATAGCTGTGCACCAGTATTAACTTTTTTTTCTGGTCTTGTTCGTATTATTTCAGCTTCTTCCGCGTTAGCAAACCTGCTATTTAACAGTAAGGCTAATTATTAGCCCAGAAGCAGCGCGTACAGATGCTGCATAAATCCCAACTGTTTTCATTGATACTTTTGTTTGTGTGCAGAGAGAAACGGAGACTGCAGCTAGAGAGGGAACTCTTTGTTTATTCGAAATCAGATAAAAGAATGTAAGTATTTATACCACTGCATTCCACTTTTACACACCTAAAGGTACTCTGAGCTTTGGCATTCATGTTAATGTGGAATTTACAAAACAAACAAACAAAAAAAAAATAGATTTGATATATTTGGTTGGATTTTGGTTGGTCAAATAACATTTAGACTAAAAAAAAAAACAACCAGCTGTGCTTAAGTCTTTAAAATGTTTTAATGTGACAAACATGTATCACTTTTACTGTGATTTTGCCATATATTTTCCCCATCACTATAGCAAAAATATTGCTGCGATATAGTAGATTTAAGAAGCAGATTTCAATGTGAAATTGTGCTTTTATTATATTAGATTTTCCTGAAAGATGTGTGCCTTTTTATTTTTGACAATGCTCTTTAGATACTACTTCTCTTGAAGTGTGGTTTTCCAATGCTTTTAGCTCGCAGATAAACAGTTCCAAACTGCGCAGTTATCTCAAAGAAATCACTGACAGAGAAGTACGAGCGAAAATGAGAAACCTTGAGCTTCAGAGAGCTGTGGAGTGCATAGAAATTAGCATGAGGGACTATCAAACTGAATGTGGCTCCCTGCAACAACAAAAGGTAAGACACTCACACAAACCCACCTACACAAAATGACGTGCTTCTTAGTCTTTATGTGTGCACCCAATTTTTAAAATTGCTAATAAAACCCAGCTCAGTGTTGCAAATGTGTTGTGGTCATATTTTATACATATTTGCTTTAATGCTGTGCTGTAAATTTAATAAACAGAACATTTATAGAAGGCACATTTACTTGCAACGGCCTGATGCGATAGTAGTAAACACTCAAACAGTGCAATTTATCACCACAAGCAAATGAACAAGGGACAAAACAATGAGCCAGTCAGATTATCACTTAAAACTCAATGACAGTGCTTGACAGCTTAATATCAAATTAACAAAATTGGCTAATTATGACTCACTGAGTTAATTGCCCAATATAGAGCATCTGAAGTGCTCCAGAGGTTTAGTTGTTCTCTCCCCTCAAGCAGTTGGTTTATTTCCTCTCAGTGCTTAGAGTCCTATATGTTTGTTGCTACACGAGTCTGTTTTGTTTTACTTTGACAGAAACTCATTCTGCAGGCTTTTGTTCCGTTTGGTACCCCTGGTATTACAAATATAATCTATTTTCAAAGCGTTCAGTGTGACTAACTGTTGGTCATTTTTATTTTCATTTTTTAAAATTTGTTGCTGAACACCAAATATTTGGAGCTGATTTACTTAGGAAAACTGTAGGATTCACCGTCTTGAATAAATATATGTTGCTGAAATTATCATATTAGAATGTGGTAGAATTTCTATTGTTTTTGTTTTGCAAGCAACTCTTTTTTAAAAGTTTGTAGATTCACTTTTTTTAATGACTATTATTTTTCTTTACAGGCAGACTTTTTGAAAAAGATTTCAACATTTATAGAAGCAAAACAGAAACCTTCATGTGGGCATGAAGCATCAAAGGTAATATTAATTCCAGAAAAGCCGAATTAGTGAAATTGTAGCTGCAATATTTTATACTTCGAGTTGGGCATCTTTTTTTTTTTTTTTTTTTTTTTTTGTTCAGAGCCTTTTTTATTTTTAGTTTTTTAAATCTTTTTTTCTGTTTCTTATAGTTGAACACACCACTACCATGTTTTTTCTTGCAATATCCTTTCATTTGAAATGTTTGCAAGGTTTATGCTAATTCCAGCTCCATCCTGCTGTGTCTCCAGGTTTAGAATAACAAAGGAAAGTTGACATTATGCCTGGTAAATCTGCAGAAGAGTCTGCATTTAAACTGTGTATCTATAATAGCACAGGTGTCTAATCCTAGCTGGGGAATCTGTGAAAGCAGTGTAGTTCAAGTCCGTAGCTGCTTTTTGCCTTCACTTAAAGCAGTTAAAGCTCTTTTAGATGAAATGTCTAAGACATTTCATAATAACTTGGAGCATGCTGTCTAGAGCAGTCACTTGTAACTGTGTGCAACCCCCACACACCCCCACACCCCCAGCCTGTCGATATTGTAATGAGCAAAATGGTACCGTCACTCCATTATGCATACAAGCCATTGGCTGGCAGTGTGCATGTCCCTCAGGCTGCAGCATTCATTAAGGGAAGCTTACCGGGCTGAAAGCTGGAGACAGATGATAACGGGATATGATTTTCATATTTAATACATTCCTTGGAAGAGCACACGCGTGCTGCAGATTGATAGAAGAATCAATTGCTACTTTAGTGAAACACTTTCTACTTTGCCCTGCAGCTACCGATGGAATCACTCAGCCAAGAAATTAACTTTTCCTCTTTTTTACCTACTTTGTGGATCTGCTGGGCAAGCTGCATGGTTTACAGTGAATGTTATTAGCAGCTAACTGTTTGGTATTTAAGACGCTTATCAGAAAAGAAACAGAAGCCATGCTTTTTGTTATTATGTTTGGAGGGAGGCTCTTTTTTTTGCTTCTCTCTCCCCCTTGGTGACATTGCCGACATGAATCAAAACTTGTCTAAAGGATTTTTTAATACGATTAAAAGTAATACATTGATCCTGAGACATTCCTCTGAAAATGTTCAGAGACAAATGTTGACCTTGGCCCAAAAAAGTTACACCTTTTCTGAATTTTGAAGGAGATATTTGGTGTACTTAAGCAGACTTTAATAAATCACCTTTATGTAACTGCTGCTATTATACTTACAATTTCAAATAAATTGCATCTAAGATGTTTCAAAGTTATTTATTTGGGACCTTGGGGCATGCTTTTTTTTTTTTTTTTTTTAGAATGAAGCCATGCATATCCAGAACCCAGAAAGCCACATCTCATATCTAGGCAAACATTCTCCTCAATCAACAGTGGAAACTTTTACGGACCAAAAAATCTCCTTAGAGTCTGATGGTGAAACAAGGGTTCACTCACACCAAGTGTTTCTTCGTTCACCCAATCGCAGCGTGCACTTTCGCGGACGTACACCAAGTGGCCTTTTGAAGGACTTCAGGGTTGACGGAAAGGACGATGCCAGCAAGCAAACACATTTATCAGATGACATTTCAGGCTCAAACGGGTCCCTTGATGGCTGTTTTTGGAGTAACAAACATGAAAGAACGGTGGGGCTGCTTCCATCTGTTCGTGCCTTAACAGGCGCAGCTGGTAGCATGGCTTCTGGAAGTGATGATGAACAAGAAGCTTCACCTTTCGTGACCTTGACGGGGTCGGAGAAGAATCCATCTCCCAGCAACGATATCCCTAAGATGCCTAAGCATTCCCCTGCAGAAAGCAGTGACTCCCAAGAGGCTGCTCATGAACCACTCATAATGGAAGATGAACAGAGAGGTCTTGGTCATTTGATGCCTGAAACCACTTTGGAAAAAGAAGCTCAGCAGAGACCAGGTTTGAAGAGAGAGTTCCATCTGATTACCTTTGTTTGTTTGTTTTTACTTGCTTCTGCTTAAGTTGTATGTTAAAGCATTTTCTTTTACCTTTAACAGATTCTAAATAAGTGACACATGCTATGCTGTGTTTACATTCAGGTACACGTGAGAGTGTCAGTGCATCGAGTTCTGATGTGCAGTTATCAGAAAGCAGTGCTAGTGACCTGACAATATCTCTGACACAATCTGAGCTTGAAGATGATGTTCCAGAAGAGGCAGAACTTGAAAGGGAGTCTTCGTTTGAAGAAGGAAAAGATTATCACAAAGAGAATTGTCTTCAAACATCCCTCAATTCTAATGGATCTAACAACACATCCCAGTTGGACAGCGAATTTCCAGGACCAGTGATGACCTCAGAAGGGTGCAGTATTTTAACAGTGATTGTTTTATTTTTGTTGATTTATTTTATTAGTTCATTTAAATAAAACAGTAACTCTTTTAGTGGCAATATTACTTTATTCTGCACAATACCATTTGTATTTTTATGAGAGCAAATGAAAATAGGAGCCTGTTTTGCATTGCTATGCCAAACCTTAAAGTGCTATAAATAATAGTGGTTATCTTCATCACATGCTCCTCTTTACGGCTGTTATGTCGGTGGACGACAGTGAGAATTGTGACTTTTTTTTCCTCTGCGGATCTGCAGCAGCTGAGCTAGTGGAAGTGATGTAACTAATAGGGAGAGCTCAGGACCTGTCCACAACGGTACCGCCATAATCCAGGAAAATGCTGTAACAGAGCAATTTTCTGCTTGAGAAGCCTCAGGAAGTCCTCAGTGGAGGAAGAAATTTGTGGCTCCATAGAGTGCTCTGAAGGGGAAGGCATGTGGACGACACTCAGCCACAATTCCTTAGCGCAGTGATGGCCTGCCTCTGAGTTCAAGGATCACTTTGGATAGGGTCAGAGCTTCAGAAAATCCTGTGAGATCATTTGCAGTCTTCCTCTTTTTTTCTCACTGTACACAATTTCACGAGCAGAACCACTTGTGAGGGGAAAAAAAGCAATCTTCGGCCCATTGTTTAACTCCCTGGTATCAGATTGCTTATATTCTCTTAAAAGCATTTAATACAAAAACATTTTCAAGTACTCAAAAAAATAAAGAACCTTTTTGATTGTGTCTATATAGAGTATTTTGAAAGTAATTTACAGCAGTATATTTTCTCTGAGAGTGCAATATGTCTGTGCCTGTTTCTGTGTGGTCTACTCTGCTGCTTATGGTGTGACCCTAAGCAAAGCTGCATGCAGTTAGCCAGTGTTGGGGAGAGGATGGCGGGGGCTGTCGCTTTTGTTGTTAACGCAAAGATCTTGTGCGCATGAGGAGAAAAAGCAGAAGCTTTGAAGTAAAGCTCAAAGAGCATCCAGTCTGCATCCTCTCCCGTAAGGTTAAAGTTTATTTTGCTACCTCCATTCAGCGCACAGTCAGGAAAAACAAGCCCCAGCAATTCATTAGATTATCCCATTATATTACTTCTCCAGCAAGGCAAAAGTGAGTTAGTCTGAAAAATTGTTTTGAGTTTCCAGTGATACGGCTTCTAATGACCCCAGTATGTGCTACTTACAAACATGCTGTCTCTGAACCACATAATAGCACGGCTTTCTTTGCTGACATGATGTCACGCAGTGAAAACTAGACTCTTAATGTTTCTTGTACAAGTTTAGAAGTACACTTCTGATTGCATGCCATTAAGAAAACCGTTCAAAGTCTGCGGGGTACAGTAGTTTTGATTAATTTTTCCAAGTCTTAAAAAATTCTGTTGAGTGAAGATTTAATACTTTATAACCCGTGGTTAATCCAGCAGTCGCTGTGTAAGTGCAATTTGTGGTTAACTTTTTTTTTTAGCTCCTTCGTATTATCTTTGCTCCCTCCCCTCCGACACCAATCGCTCAATTTTGAGGCCATTCCATGAGGAAAATTACCCCTGAGCCAGCACTGTATGATATGGAGCAATAGCGCCAGTGACCTCTTCTGTCTGACGAACAATGCATTTCTCATGATTTTAGCATGCCGGCAACAATGGCGTCTAAAGCGAAGTTGAAGATCTTGATGTGAAAGCTGGCAACAATACTAGAAAAAGAGAGGTTTTCTAGAAAATACACAACAAATTCCCTTTCTCCCTCTTTTTCTTTCATGGGCTAGACAGAGAAAGAGTATAACTTCAAGACCCACATTGGATGTAATAATAAAAAAAGATAGCTTTTGCCTGTCATATATCAGACACACCAAAGGGGGCTTGGCACAGATGGATTACACCCTACAAAAATGTCACGGATAGTATTCAATCTCCCATCAGAATGTTACCAGGAAACAACCTGCAGAAAAGGCAACACTATTGTCTGCTGACCCCTAACCTATGAGCCCATTACAGATTGTCATAAATTCTTTTTGGCTTCTCTTTATGGAGGGTGGCTCAACATCTCTCCGCTTGGGCTTTTTCTCTGGGAATTCAATGAGGGCCACCCAGAGCTTAATGCTCAGGAGAGAATTGAATTGTTAAAATCCACATGCAAGAGGCATCCATTTTTCATTTTTTTAGCCTCATACAGGAGCAGATTAAAGGCTAAATCTCTCATTAAAATAAAGATATTTTGTTTGAGATCTTTTCATCTGTTAAAAAATACAGCTAAGGAACTGTATTTTTTAATTCTATTGCAATACATTTACTGATCATAAGTGGGTTCATTTTAACTTAGAAGACAACTATTTCAAGTTTTGGGTTTTAAAGAGAACAAACACACAGATATGTTAGCTTAGAAAATTAGCAATTATATTCTTTAGCAGTCTAATTGCTGAAGGAACTGCCTTGGGAAAGAAAAGCGCAGACCTCTGGATGACATTGTGTACTTTTCTCCCACCTCTTCCCAAACAGGCGTATTGATCACATGACCTCATCCACTTTTATGCCCTTTCACCGCATTAATGACTATTTTTTTCCAGTCTCTCCTTAGAGGGACTCTTTAATCTGCTGGACAGCATCGAAGGACGGCTCCATGGTGAAAAAACCTGTGTGTACAGGCATTCTACAATTGATGGACGACAACTAGATGAAATTGCCAGGTATGCTGTCTTCCTCCAAATTTATATTTCTTTACATCAAAATCGAAATGTCTTGTAAACTTATTTAATGGTTGTGGAACCATTTGCACAGTCAAAGAAACATATTATCCTCCTGCTAAGGGCTCTCACATTAGATGAAGTGTCATCACCATCAGGCATGCGTCTTTATTTCTGAGGGGTTTTCAGACACATGGGATTGTTATAGTAACCGCCCAGCTGAATTGTTATCGGGAGTCAGAGAGATAGAGGATGTGGAATGTGTTTCATTAGACTGGGCTTATTTTTCATAAGCTCTTTATACTCTATAACGTGATTAATTTGCCATAATTGCTGCTTCTGTGGTTAAGCATAAAAGGATAAATGTCAGACGGAGGAAAGCTTTCTCACTCTTTTTAAACCTGGAATAAACTTATCCCCATCTATCCTCAGTTACAAAGAGAGTGCCCATCTGATGACGTGACCCCTGTTAATGTTTAGCTGCATTGAAATGTACACCTGAGGTTGTTTCGTGTGTGGTGGATGGACTTTGTGTACTCCTGAACTGTGGGCTCAGACCCGGGACACCATGGCAATAGCTGACTGCACTCCATATATTGGGCAGCCTTTGTGACGATGGAGCAGGCTTGAATGATGAGGACCTTGAAGCATGTGGAGCACTCGTCCTTCGTGAGCTTCAGAGGTTGTCATGGAGCACAGAGAAGGGCTGCCTTCTTCCACAGGATGTTGTGAGCGCACATCAGTCCAGCACTGAACCTAATGAAATAAGGTAAGATTCCTAGATTTGTATTTATGTATTTTCTGTCATATGGATGTTTTATCATGTCTTTTGTTTTATGTGCTGAATGTATTATAAAATGCAATTTGTATTAATGTTTTTAAGTGCACAAATGGTAAGATCTACAATTTGGTAGTGTTTTTCTGTTTTTAAGATATTTAATATTGTGATTAGACATCGTAAATTATTGAAATCTTTAATATACATTGAAGTAATTCAGAACTCAGTGCTACAAAATACAAATATTTTCAATATGTTCTTGGGGGAAAACAGTGAAAATAGTTCCGTCGTTCTTTTTTCACTCTTTCTTCCTTCTAAATGTTTTCAGATTACAGTCAGGCTTCACACTCCTACAGCTGTTACTGAGATATTGTAAGCAATGATTGGAGCTAGTGTCTCTCGTCCTAAAAGCAAAAAGGTCATGTTTGGTGTCACCTCGCCTGCTAACACTGAATGGGTGAATGTCATGAGTAAATTAAAATGCCCTATCTTCCAGTCCTTTGGATAATGAGTAGTTTTATTCTGAGACAAATCCATGCTCCGCTTCACTACTCTATTGATTTCACTGAGACTTTCTGTGACATACTCATTTCTAAAAGACAATTTGTTCTTTCCCTTGGAGATGCCTGTTAGCTTAAATTGACCTTTTATCCAGTTTTTTAGCTGAAAGCTTCATCACTTTTCACCCTGTTAAGTGGTTACTGGAAATCATCAATAGTCTATATTCAATATCACACAGTCTTGGTGGTACAAGTGTATTATCTTTCATATGCTTTTAACAAACTCAATTTTCTGCCAAAGTATTCCTCAACGTCATTGTGGTGTTTATTTTGTGGGATCTAATCAGTGAGAAAGCTTTTCTGTCTCTTTATGCAACCCAACCCCCACGCCCGTCACAGTGCCAGCCTCCCGCCTAATGCTGCTCGACTGTGGGACCGCTGGTTCAAGCACGCCCTTGTGCTCAAGGAGCACCGCGTCCTCGGCACAGAGCGCTTGGTCCATCTGTTCACGCCGCTGCTGCTGAAGCGTCATGCCACCTACAGCCAGCAGGTAGCGTTAAAGGAACATACACTTTGGGAAGCACATGAGAGAGGTCACACAGGTAAACACTTTTATTAGAGCAAATATAAACACAAACTGTTTGCAAAAAAGGAAAATGTACATCTTTTTTTAAATCTCTCTTAAAACTGATTATTTAAAAAAATGTAATTGATCTTGGAATCTTTCTAAAGAGTTTTGCTGACCACTGTGTTCCTTCTTATCGGCCAAATATGGGTACATGTTTCTCATGTTGACGCAAATAAAAATAAACCAAATCGAATTGTAAAGATTAGTTTATCCTGTTTTTGTTACATTAATGCAGTTTATTATTCTGAAAATCAATTTTTTTTCATTTAAATTTAGCCAAAATAGTTTAAAAAAAAAATCTGCACCATAGGGTAGTTTAACATTTTCTCTGAGTGATTAATATTATTTAAATAAAAACTTAGAACCCAAAGTGTTTGATCAAGATATATAGTGTGCATTATTCTTTCTGCCGGAATGATCATCTTTCACAAGCTAATTCTGGTTGTTAGTTTGTGCAGACTCATCTTATTGGCTTTTTTGTGGCATCAAGGTCTTGATGCAGAGCCCATGATGCAATGAGAGGCAAAGAGGGAGACTGTAGAGCCTCTTGAAAATATGAAATGACAAAGGAAAGAGTGGTACCGCCACATCAGTGAATCAGGAAAAAGACTGAATGAAAATCCTTCTTTCCCTTTATCTGTCTAAGTCTCGCTCCGTCTATCTCTCCCATCCTCTATTTCTTCATCTCTCCCTTTATGTCTCCCTCTG
This sequence comes from Oryzias celebensis, assembly GCA_014656515.1. Lineage (NCBI taxonomy): Eukaryota > Metazoa > Chordata > Actinopteri > Beloniformes > Adrianichthyidae > Oryzias > Oryzias celebensis. The sequence continues at coordinate 36,946,101 of BNCR01000005.1, forward strand.
TCCTGGTACAACGGCTTATTCTCCCTACACAAGAGGAAACCGAATTTCCATTCACGTCTTGCCACGCAGCCTGGCTACGACGGCAAATGGGCGCATGCAGCTCGCATGCACACACTCAAAGAGGCCCTTTGAATATTCAAGTGCTAACAGTTGCATTCATTGATATTTAAAATGCAGTGGATCTGCGAGAGCCCTCAACTCACGGTACATTTGACTAAATCTGAAAAAAAAGAAGGGAACAAAAAGCGATATCGGGGACAAGGATCAAGACAGTCTTTTTTGTCCGACAACATCAAATCCCAAGTGGCAAACTCAGATTGGCGTGTTTGCATCTCTTATTCTCTGAGAAAATGAAAGCATGTGCATTGTCTATCTTGTCTGTGACCTACTGATAAAAACTTACAATGTACTTAAAGTTTGTCACTGTCAAAGTCCTCCTGATCATCCCCTTCATATTAACATTCATTAAAAGTTGCAAATGACTATCTGAGGCTGAGAGGTATTCTTTGATCACAAAAGAGGGATGGCGATGGTAGGGTTTGATATGGGGGAGGGAAAAAGAGGAGAGAAAAGAAATCAGTGTGTGGTATCTCCCTTCTCCTCATCTCCCAGAGCCGATTCTCTTAATTGTGTATCCTCATCTCCACAGAGATAAAAATGAACTGGAGAGGGTGGATGAGAGTAGTTTGTCTCAGTCCTCTCAACCTGGAGGGAAGATATCTGGAATGTGGTGCACATTAACTGCAGGGTGATTGCATTCTTTTGGCGGCTCTCTAATCTCATGCATGAAAAGAGAAGCAGAGAAAAAATGTGATTGGGGCAAATTATTTCAAAAGTGTGAAATAATCTTTTCTTTTTCTTTCTTTTTTAGTAAATGAGTTCAAGAATTTGAAGTTACTCCTCCTTTGCAGTGAGAAACACTGCTTCACGTTCAATATGAATAGCTGGCGCAATCATTGAGGGTGCAGTTTAACACAAGCTTCCCAAAATGAGAACAATTAAGAGTATGGTTTTAATTTGTGTTGCTTGCAGGCCAAAGTGTTGCTGAGGACACTTCTCTCCCAGTCCAATGAGAAGAGACCCTCACCAGACGATGAGAGTGACTTATCTTCTTTATGCAGTCCTTCTTCAGCTGTTGCCGACAGAAATGCGGAGCCCGTCGGATCAAAACAGAAGTGGCAAATCCGAAGTGACAAAAAAAGTTAGTAGTGCATCTCTGAAAATCTGCTTTTGTGTAATTAGACATCCCAAATATTAAGCCCTTGCATCACCCTGCTATGTGTCAAAATGTGGGTAGAAGTTGCTGCTATCTTTTATTTATACATTTTTACAAACTGCAGGAAACTAGAAATGTCCTCTTCTCAAAGAAACCAATTCCCTTTTTGAGCTATTTTACAATACAGTTTTTTTTTTTTTTTTATGAAGTCTTCCATTCAGAGCTAAAAAGGACCCCCGTTCCTATTTCTGTCCAAGACTCCCTTCCTCCCTGCCACTGCTTATGTGCTTTCATTTTCTTACAGAACTACAAAGAACTGAAGAGGACAGCCCGGACGAAAGCTCTGTGGAAAGTGGTCCTATTAGAGGTAAAAAGGCATTGCTGGTGCCTCAGCCTTCACACTGTCCTTATGTTGTGGTTTGTTTTCTTCCCACTGCAGTGAATAATGGCCTCTTTTGCACAATGGCTGAGGCAGGATGATCAAGGTGAATCCAGGGTCAAAGTCCCACCTGAAGAGCTGCGCTAGTTCTCTGTAATTATCTCTGAGAAAGCACTAGCCGTGTTTCCAGCCTTGTCTGCTGCATTCGAGCAAGACACTTAATTCGCTGTCCCGGCATAATGTGGCTGCTTTAATTGTCAGGGCGCCAGGGTGGGCAGCGCCAGAGATCTGTCGTTGGTTCTCATTATCTTCTAAACAATACTCCGGGCAAGACTGGACTTTAAAAATACTAGATGTAACGGCATCCTGGAAACAGTCGGCTTGCCCATCCCTTGGCTGCACCTCTGAAATGTAAAGCAGTCCCACGTTTGCCCTGAGCTCTCACATTTCCAACTGGGTTTTTCATGTAGCTGCATTCCTAAGGCGCACAGCCAGCAAAATGAGTCCAGTTTTCAATCACTGCACTTAATCAAAAGAGTCATAGTAGCTGTAAATAAATAAATATATAAATAATGACTAAAGCTTTTTGCAAGTGAAAGGTTTTACTGTGCTGAGTGACATCAGTGCCAGAATCCAACACTAAGATCTGGGAGAACTGATAGTAATTACAGAAAAATGCTAGCCTGCAGACCGCATGTAAAAACAGTGCTAAAGCTACCTTAACGAAGGAGATTGCTATGCACTGTAAGAAAAGCACATTTTTGACAAAGTAACTAAAAGTAGGGCTGAAACTATTCTAAAAGTTTACGATGTAGTCACAGAATGTCACATTTATGTTGAAAGTTTGTATGTTTCTGAAGTAACTCCCATTATAGTCCCACTCTGATCATCTTTTGATCTATTTTTTAAGCTTTCCCAGTGGTCTTTTCATTATGATTATATTTTTTTTTGCCAAAATCTTGTTTAGCTTTTTGTCGTTTGTAGAACATAGTTTCTGCAGAAAAGTAATAGTTCATTAGAATTTGCTCTGAGTTGTGAGCGTGGATGTTGGCACAGAGTATGCCCACCACTACTTACCACAATCCTTTTGTTTACACTCTCTGCCGCTAGCTAATAGCTCCTTACAACCCCAAGCTAACATTAGTGGTGCCACAAAAATGGCAAGGAATATCTAAGCCATCCAGCCGTACAGTTTTGAGCCAGATGCAGCTCAGACGAGGAAAACAAAGACATACGTGGATCTAGTGGTTTACAAGTGGATGCATCAGAATGGAGCTGAGCAGGGAGCTTGTGGCTTGATATTATGGGTTCCACCTACAAGCTTTTTCAGAATAGGTCTTATTCTTTTTTTGCCTTTGTGATTCACTTAAATTATACACTTTTTTTTAATATATAATCCATCCTTGCCAACCTGGTATCAAATTCCGAGATAGTGTATGATGCTGATTGCTTTCTCCTGGAAACTGTTGCTACATGCACTATGCAGTAGGCTTGAATCAACAGCTTTGATGACTGATCAGTGCTTTCACCCGTTTGGTTGAGCGTTAAGTCAAGAAAAACCTCAGCTACCGAGGCGTGCTGTCTCAACAAACACAGAAGCCTCTAAAAAGTTGGAAAGGTTTTGAGCAAATATTTGACCTTGACTTTATGTGTCTGTTCTTGTCCATTTGTTTGTCTGTGTCCTCAAATAGAGTCAAAAGCATATCAGTCACTCAAACAATCAGCCATGCAAGAGAGGCTGTTGCAGCAGGAGGAGGATGAGGTGGAGGTCATGGAGGTGGGGGACTTTTCAGGTAAGAATACTTATCAGCAGGGTAAAAAGCAATTGAAATCTGATTTTTTGTCATAATGTTGTGATGTAAAGTAGAGCAGTCTAATTAAAAGGCATGAATTACCGTAGTTATTTTTCCTTAAGCGGTCTTGCAGTTAATGCAGTTTTATTTGATTTCTCTCAGTTAAAACTGAGAGTGTACTTGACATGACACATTTAATCATTCATTCTTTTTATATACCGTTTTAGACCTTTCTATAGGGATAGTCTATGAAACCTTTAGTTTAAATTTTCTTCTTGGTTTTAAAAAGATGTTCATAGAAATTTAGTTTTAAAAATTATCTATTCTTTATCCTTCATAAAATGCAAATATATATTTAAATAGTAAAACACAACAAAATTTAGATTTGAACCAGTTTACCTCTGGAGTGGTAGCTTTATATGCGCAGGACAAACCGCTGTCGCCACAAGTGTAGCTTTGTCCCAAGAAGTGTTTGCTATTTGATCACTGAATTCTACTGCTTTATTGATTTATTTTTGATGGCCTGCGATCTACATGGAGACGTTGTCACGGATATTTTGAAGTGCTCTCCGAAAAAGAAAAAAAAAGGATGTCTAAGTATCATCCTTGTCTTCCATGCATTGTAAATAAAATACAGACAAAGCTTCATGTAGTGATCAACATTAGCTGCTAGCTCCTCCCACACACAAATGAGGCAGCGAGCTTAGGGAACACATTTTCGGCCATTGTTGGTGGTTTTGGTGTTTTTAACATGTTCTTGTGGCATTTTTCCTATAATAAAGAACAAATATTTAAAAAAAATAAGCTCAAAATTTCATTTGTGTATTTCTTTATTCCAACCATTGTGACTCAGAAGCAGAGAAAAAAAATGCCGTTTGAGAAAGAGCTTCCTGTAATGTAGAAAATATGTGAGCTATTTATATAGTAAATAGCTACCTGCTCTGCTCAGCGCCAGCAGTTTCACTCACAGCTTAGAGGTGATTTTTTTTTTTTTAAACTTGTCCTGTCCAACAGCTGAGCAAACAGATATGAGCTGAAAGTCTCATGTGTTTGACAGATTTTACTGTGACAATTGGGAGTTATAAATCTTCTGACACACCAGGTGTACATTTGTATAAACCCCTTTTTACATTTATTTATATTGATCATGATTGAATCTTTTTTTTTTTTTGTTGGACCGGACTGAAAAGAAAAAGGGGAAGAAGAGAGAGGGATGTTAGAGAGGGGGTTTAATTGCACAAAAGACAGGGGAAAAAGGGTGGGTTAAAGAAATTGGAGGATGATTTCAGGGGAGTGGGGATAGAATCATAAAACAACAGGCAACAAGATGCTGGAAGTTTATAATCATTACAGTCAGGTGTGAATGTTACTCTAAAATGGGTGGGGCCTGTCCACACACTCAGATGTTACAAACATACCTGTTGGCTCCAAGAGTCTTCACATACAAACTTGTCAAGGTGTAGATGAGTGTTTATATGCTGAGGTGGATGAGAGATGAATTTCTAGTGAACTCTTGATGCTCTGCAGAGACCATGTCCTAGAAAACAACACAATTTCTTAAATTTAGCTTGAAGACAGCATAGTCATAATTAAAAAAATAGTTCAAAAAAGATTAAAAAGATCAAAAGATGATCTGAGTGGGCCTCTAAGCGTTGAGACTTGTATGCAGTGTCATTTTCCAAGTCTCCTCGTTGTTCATTTTTCTTAGAGATGATGGTGTGATCTGACACCCATGTGCTTTGAACTAGGAGTTCACCCTCCATGAGATTCTGCTACTCTCATGGCTTTTTTTATTAGCATTATTTGTCTCTTTCACATGTCCTCTTTTTTCCTCCATGTGCCATGGTCACATATGTTAGCTACAGTCCATGGTTTTTTTTAATTTGAATTTGTGTAGTTGTAGTCACAGGACTGTAGAACTGCTTTGAGACAGTCTTAAGCCTTTTGCCGTTAATCTCAGTCCACATGTATGGACAAAGCATTTTGGGTTATAATACCACAGTAGTTAATTCTACTTAAAGTCCCACTCCAATCTTTTTTTATATCTATTTTTAAAGTGTTCCCAGTGGTCTTTTAATTAGACGATGCTGTTAGAAAGCGAAATGGAAAAAAAATCCTTAGTTGTTTTCTAGGACATAGTTTCTGCAGAGCAGCACTAGATCATTAGTAATTTGCCTCTGAATTGTGGGCAGGACTGTTGGCGCGAAGTTAGCCATCTCTGTTTTTTCATGATCCCTTTGCTGACACTGTCCCGCTAGCTTGCAGCCCCTCACAACCCCAAGCTAACATTAGCAATGCACATTGTATAAATGAACTGGACAGAGCGGGTGTGACATCACCCCCTAGAAAATCTCTTACTTCCGGCTCCAGCGAAATTAACCCAATTCAATTTCCATTTTTCCACGATATGGACGTTGGTATTTTGGAGCCAAATGACAGTAATTGGTGAGTCGGCCTGAGTCAACGTTTCTGTAGCAACTACGGCGCCAATGAGGAGTAAGCTTGTTCAAAGTCCACACCCCTTCAACTGAAATTGGCTTGGGAGAATCTGTCAATCAAGCGTTTAAGATGGGGGGCCAGCGAGCATCACATGCTTTTACTGAGTTATCTGATTGGTCAGTTTAACTTGAATAACTTGTGATAAAGAAAAAATAAATAAGGATAGCAAGAACTTAAGAAAAAAGTATGAGAGTAAGAATGCTATTTTGACAGACTGACTCACTAATAGTTGTTTGTTTCTCTATATACGTCTATTGGATTTTGGGTTTTTGGAGCCAGCAGGTACTCCGTGTTTGGAACATGAGGGGGAGGGATCGCTCAGTCCAGTTCTTATATACAGTCAATGGTGGTGAAGCAAAAATGGCGTACAGCCAGATTTTAGCCAGATGGTAGTTCAGACGAGGAAAATTCAGCTGTTAATTTGTCTGCAAGTGGATGCATCGGCATAGGGCGAAGGAGGGAGCTTCTGGTTTGTTGATTGTAGCTTCTGCAAGACAACTACAAACTTTTACAATATTTTTTGGTCTACTTCTGATTGATCATGATTTGAATAAAGAAATACTCAGAAACGTAGTTTTAATCTCATTTTCTTTGTCCTCCATCATGAGAAAAATGCTACAAGTTACAGTAGAAACACCAGAAACAACCTTTTAATTAGAGTAGGTCTGTAACTGTGGCTCTGTTAAAGAGAAATAAAAAAAGGCATATCAAAGGCACACGAGCTTGGGTCTTAAGAGGTTAAAAATGCTCGTCCGTGATACTCTTTATTATTTCCTAAAACTAGCTTCCCCCGTTTTGTCTCCTATGGTCCATGTTTAGTGTGGTACACAACATGACAGCAAACATCCCACTTACTATTGTCACCCTCTGAACAGGCAGAGTGATTACAAGATTAAAGACACCTGGGAACCAAATCATAAGACATACCTTCATTTAACATGTCCCCACTGTCACATTAATTTCAATCTTAATTAGCATTATTGTCCAGGGCTGTTTTATTTGTTTGTTTTTTTAATGAGTATGCTGAACATTTAGATTTCTGTTGTTCATTTGTTGATTTTCTGTTAATTATTATATTGAATATATGTCATTTTCAGGTTATTTCTGTGCATCTGTGGTGCTTTTCTTTCAAAAATAGATCAGCACCAAGAATTATTATTTTTCTTAATCTTTTTTCTGCACCATGTCAATATCCAAAATGTTGAGAAAGTCTTCTGAAGCCTGTGGTGCACCTCATCATAACTTTCAATGTAAATATGCATGGTAAATTAGCTAGTGAAGAGATCAATCAAGAAATCAAATGGTTTTATCTGGTCCTGTTTGCTCTTTAAAGGAATAAATCAGGGCCATGAAGAGGACCTGGGAAGGGCCAAACGCTCCTCACATCAAGACCCTTACCCTCGGTAAGAACATTGTTATTATTCAGCGGGTCACAGGAAATGGGCCACCAGACACCAAAGTGGTTGATGTACATTTGCATAGCAGCTCTCATAATTCCCTGTTCATTTCCATAAGATCAAGGGGGCGCCACCCATTAACTCGCTTACTAAGACAAAAGGCCCCTAAAGCCCCTCTTACTCTGCGTTAGCTGGGTTCAACCAGATTTTAGAATTCAAAGCGCAAATCAGCCGTCACAAATATAAATTGAAGGCATAACCTGCCTGTTTTCAGTCTTGTGGTCAGAATACAAAAAGATCATGTCAAAAAGAGATTTACTGCCAATTCCAGGGGGGGGAAAATGAACGTCAAGTTGACATGGACAAATGTCCTTTCACTTGTCACCCTTGAAACATTATATAGGTTGCTCAAATCAGAGCTTTGAGTGGATAAGGAAAGAACATCTAATTCTCAATAGCTCACTGGAAGCGTCTGTCATCATAGTTACATTTGAATATCAACACAACTTCATCAAATCTGCAATTGCATTTCAGGTCCTTGGAGCACCTCTTCACTGCAAACCCATTTGGGCTGCAGTAATGGTTGGGTAAACGTTATGAGGAATAATCTTCTCTGATTTCGTGTGATTACTGGGCACCATGCTGACAAGAGGGCAGAATTTTGTACCTCCCTGGCCTGGCAGGCAGGCGCTCCCCGTCCACTTATTAGTCCAGGAAAGGGCTTAATGGCTTGGCTCTATTGTGGTCCATAGCTGCTGATGTCCGCCGCTGCCAGCCCCACTGACCAGCCTCTTTTATATACATGAGCCAATTCTGGGTAAAATCCCTCTCAGGTGTTTTTCCTTGACAACAGTACAGTATGTGTGATCAAACAACATTAAGAGTATAAAAATGACTCAGATTCATAAAATGTAATGATGAGACCTAAAATATATATGAAAAAGTTATTTGTAAAGAAGGTAGTAGTCCATTCCCATAATATCATTAGAATTTGGACAGCAGTAGAACATGGGGTCACCTTCAAAATCTGCTCTTTGGTCAGAATACAGCTTGCCATTTTTTTTCTTTCCTCTGTGCCTACATTTAAGCATTCCACTTACCACAGTCACTTCTTGCGCTTTATTGCATCCACAAGTGGTCTGGAAGCCCTGCACTTCAGCAAAAGCATAACACTGCGGCATGTTCCTGCCCCGTTTCTCTCTCCTGGTCTTTGCGTCTCACTCTCTCGTGCCCTTTCTCCATGTCTCTCTACCACTCCTCTCTGTTTTCATATGTTTCCCTCTTCCCCCTCTTCATTCTACTTGTTAATTATTTGCTTTATTTTGTCAGCGAGCTGATGAGTCACTTCAAAAGAGGAATGGAGCTGGACTCAAAATACAAAAATGGCTTCCTCTCTGTTGTCTTAGACAATAATTATGATTTGCCGGTTAAGCCTGGAATACAGCAGAGGGATTGTAGTTTAAAGCAGAGGCTTTGGTGCAAAAAATGCATTTATAGCCCTTTGTGAAGCTCCTCATTATGTGTGGGCTCGATTCATTAAGTAATTGGTTTGCAGTTGTTTACATGAGTATTAAGGCCTTCTATTCAGGGCCTTTGAGAGATACATTGTGCAAATGTTGCATGTTATGAATGCAGAATGAGAGGCGGGGGGCCAGTCCTATTGGCCAAACACTGCTCCCGGCTGAAAAGCGAGAGAAAAGCACTGGGTGCTGCTTTGCATAGCAATGACTAGAGCCTTAATAAGCTTTACAGATTAAATACATGCAGTCTATACAAGATGCAAAGAGATACTCCTAACACATTTATATGTGCTCATTTCACTATTATGGACTTTGAGAGAATCTGGTCTTTCATATTCTTTTTTCCTTCTTCTTCTTCTTCCCTCTCCCACACAGTGTTTTTGAGTGAGATACTTTTATGGTATGTTCTATTTATTGCATTATAACTTGCAAAAGCGACTGGTCTGCAGCATTTATTAAGGATTTTTCCATTAGAAATCTTTTGCAGTCTTTGTAAGTAGCAAAGTAAAATCACATTGTGGTTGAGTGGGGATGAAAGGAATAATGCACGAAGGAGTGAGTCTTAATAAGCAGCTGCACTCTATGTAAAGGCTACTTGTTCCCTTTGTATGCGACTGCATGCCACGGCTTGCTTCCGTGCAAAAAGAACGATTGTGTACCTCTTTACTACAGGCATTTCAGATGCCACTCCCTATTGTTCTTTTTTAGTTTTAAAAAAAATCTTTAAGTCCTTTATATAAATGTTCAAACTGAGATCCATACACACCCAAGATAAAGATAATTAGCGATAAGACAAACTTGCCAACAGTTGGTGATTGTTTTGCTTAGGTATGGTTTGACCAAAAACATTGACCTAACAATTAGCGGTTTACCAATTTGCTCTGGACAACAGGATGAGCACAAGCATCTGACCTCAAATTGCTTGGTGTCAAAATCAGAAGATCCATCTCTCTCCACATCACTCCCTCCACCTCCCTCATGGGAAAAGCTGTTTGTGTAAATCTCTGACAATTCAATGGGAGCACAGATGGAGAGATGAGAGGGACATCAGCAGGCATGGGGAAGTGAAAAAGGAAGAGATGAAAAAAGTGCAGCTGAAGATAGAAAGAGACATAGAAGTTACGGTAGATAGAAAAGGTCGTAGATGGAAGTAAAACCACTGATATGTCCTGTCAGTGAGCTAAGAAATGCATGCAAAAAGGAAAAGAACGAAGATTACCGGTATGCACGTTATTTTAACATTTGGGGTAAAACAAAAGAATATGTGCATCACAATGCAGTTTTAAAGTATGTGATGAAATTAGACTGGAAGGGTACAAAAAAAATCGAAGGAGGTTAGTGGTAATAAATATGAATTTGTGAAATTTTAATATTTGAAATTCTTTTTTTAACCTTAAAATTCCAATAAGTTCATGTTTTTGTCTGCATCAATTTTAATTTTTTTTATGTTAAACTTTGTAACTATGTTATGTGTGAAGAAAAAAAAAGGAACATTTTATAGATCTGTTTTATGTTGATATTTTACTGTCTTCTGAGTGGGCTAGCACATGTAGCTGTAACTTTGCCTACCTTTATTGTGAAAAGAAAGACAAAGACAGCAAAATGAGGTGAAGTATTTGTGCTTTAACTGTTTCTTGCTCTGGCTGTCTGCACCAGACTGCCACCAGCCACAGTGAGAGCACACACTGTCTGGAAATGATTTGTCCAGAAATCTCTTCCTGTGAGCCGCAGTACCCACTCGCTACCAGCAGAGAGCACTCACATGTTAAGAGAGTGCCCACTCACATTGCACTCAAAGTTGCCTTTCAGCGTTTGGCCCCATTGAGGGCTGCATCCCGTTAGCATTCAGGCCTGGTAGAGTACATCTAAACACAGCCTAAGCAATGTTTCTGCCAGGTCACTGTTGGGACGGGAGTAGGAGTTGATGCAAATGATGCGGGTCTGCCTTTACCTTTAGACAAGCAAAGCCAAGCAAAAGTGCTATTGTGCTATTAGGATTTGTGTGTGGGTGGCATAAGTAAAAAATAAATCCAGAGTAAATAAATGTATTTATATATATATGCAAATTTATATCTACCTATAGGGTACTATGCTGCAGATTTTTTTCTGACAGATCTTGTATAGTAAAATTTAACTTGGGAGTTTAATAGGGAGTTTAGGTCACTTAAACTAAGTTTAGAAAGTTGTTGATTCACTGGAAATGTTTTGCTGTTGGTCTTTACTTTTGAAAAAAAACTAAGATATATATATATATTTTTTTCATAGAACATTTTCTGGATTTGCTGTGATTGATTTATTGATGTGTTAAAGTTGCTGGATGGCTCAGTTTGCTGCATACAGGACTGGTGAAACCAGAATTTGTTTCCCAGGGAGTGCGATGAGCTGACTCCAGTGTGGGTCTCTAGGTTAGACCCCACTGCTTAACTATGTAGCCACAGCAAGTCCTGTGTCTGGGTCTCCCTGTGCTGGTCCCCAGCCTAGATAAAATACAAGGTTGTGTCAGGAAGGTCATCGCGACAAAAAACTCTCTACCAAACCAGATTGGTGAAAGCTAATTAGCTGTGGCGACCCCTGACGAAACATGGCGAAAGGTGAACAACAACGCTTTGATTGATTTATTCAAACTGGCTTCCAGTTTACTTCAGTGCTAAAAATGGCTGAGTGGATTTCAGCTCTAAAACAAAGTCATTTTGTAAAGATTTGATGAGCTTGATCTACTTACAATTAAGTAATGTACTTCAAACAAGACATTTTAACAGGTAGCCAAAATCCTAGTTCTGTACAAAATCACAGAAAAAAAAACCTTTGAAAAGAGGTTATTTTCTCATAGGAGCATAGAACCCATTGTCTATTTCATTTTGTGTTATTTTGAAGCAAAACAGTTGACCCCTAAATCTTTAGGCTCTTCGTTAAGAACTAAGAACCAAAGCTAGTCACACAAAGAATCGGGAATTGTGGGATATCTTTGTAAAGCACCGGAGAAATGTTAAATGCATAAGTATGTAAAAAAATCTCTCTTCTTTTTTTAGCTTGTCATATTTATGTGTCAAAAACTTTAAACTCTAACACATCACCAAAAAATCACCACAAAAAGTTGAAAGTTCTTGTCTAATAAGGTTGTGTTATGCATAAAATAGTTATTTATTATATAATTCTTTAGCATAATCAAAAACAAAGAAATTTAACATTAAAGAAAATGAGGATACTTTATCAAAACATTAAAGATTCAGCCTTTGTCTTGTCTGCTCAATAATATAAGTCACAGCAGATGTAAGAATCACTGTGTCCGTTTGTTAAAGTAAATATCATTTAAGCGCTATGGAAATCTGTAAGGAACGTGAACAGGTCTTATGTGTTTCAGTGTAAAACTCAACTTTAAGTTAAACTAACCAAGTGTATCCTAATGATGCATGACCAATGTGACAAATTGCCATAAATGCTCCAAAAATGATGCGAATTGTCTACTAAGTTACACTGAGGAGCTTTGCTGTTAAAGGTAAAACGCATGCGGAACGTTTAGATTATTAGATCTAAAGGTCGGTTAAACAAGGCAAGATTTGATTAAAACATATCAATAAATGAAGAGATATCAAACTTCAACCAGTTTTTGTTAATCTGAAAGAAGTGCATTCAAACAAAGAGAAAGCAAATCAGAGAAGCTTTGAAAAAATATCCGGATAACTGCAATTTGTATAATTTTAGGTATAATGTGCATTTCTGTCTATCAGACTGAAGTCCTTAGTCTTACATATTCAAAAATGAAGGGAAATTCAGCAGAAGATAATTGACATAAATGTTTAGGGACACACATTATTAAGCTAGTCTGAGCCAGACTAGCTCTTTGTGAAAATAGTCCCATCTTAAAATCGATTCTGTTTTTCTATAAAGGGGAACTGCTCACTGTCCTCCATGAGAGACTTGAAAGGAAAATCCATACTACAATTGTTAGTGTGATTTTAAAAAAACAATAAAACTATGCTTATAACGTGTTACAATTCCTTCATCTGATTCTAGATTCTATTATTTTGAGTCATTTTAGGGGTGTAGTAATCTTTTTTTTTTACAAACAGAAGAATGTACTTCTTTTATTCTTTGCTGCAGGGAAATATTCTGTTTATTTCTTGTACACACATTTTACTAACAATTTGTCAAACAAAAACCTCAATTTCAACTAAATACAAGCTTGTTATCTGCGCCCCCTGTTCATATTGAAGGCAGGATGATGACTTCTGCTCCTTTAGCTGTTTGTTGCTGCTTTTTCCTACTCTGTGCCACTTTCATTTCCTTGTCATTTAAGTGCCAGAGGTTTAGTGTGCTGTCTGAACACATTCAAGAATCTTCCACTTGTCCTGTAGGAAGTTCCATCAGCAGATGAATTCAAAGGTTATATTCTGATGAATATTCTGGGCCGGTGGTATATTGTTTTTAGCACAAAGCAATCTGCTCCCAGTTAGAAATGGGAGGTGCGTCTTTCTCTCTCATTTCGCCTTGAGTGGCACATAGCAGCACTATATAGTTTAGAAGGCAGAATCTGGAGCAGAGCCAAAGTAATTTGGTCCTTATACTTAATGTACAGTCACATGTGCCAAGATTTAGTTGAGGGAGAGATGAGGAGATGAGGATGATTGAGAGGGGGACAATCAAAAAGGTCACTGGTTTGAAATGATGCTGGCAGATTATGACTTCTTTTTGCTGGAAGAAAACTCAGCTTCATTTTGGGACTATTGCCAGGGGAAGAGTGTCAACACCGTGTTGATGCAGACACAGATAAGCCATATGGATATGAATGCTAACCTGGGCGATGATGAGGATACGTTGTCAAGTTCTGAATAGGCTCTATGATGATGTAAATTAAGGAAGGGGCCTTTAAGAGTGGAGCAGGGCCTTATTGCATATGCATTGAGGTAGATCAAAGCCTTTTCCGAGGTCACACATTTACATAGAGATATGACCAGAGCTATGGGAACCTGGCAACCCCGTCTTTGGACTATTTTTTAAATGAGCTTCTTTTAGAAGTCTTTTGGCATAAATAAATCAAAATTCTCTGTATCATTGTCCCTGAGTCTAGCCATTAAATTTAAACTGTTGGAATTAAATCAGGTTCTGTATTACATTTGTGGCAAATGGTGTGTGTTTACATTTTTAAATTCCCACCCACTCTTAATTAGTTTGTATTTAACGCTTTAACTAGTGGCGATGAATGCTTTCTAATCTGTTAATTCTACATCAGGTATTTGGTTTAATGTCTATTGATGATATTTTGTCTATTTAGGTATTGTTTTGTGGAAAGTTCCTTCTCAAAGAAAGAGAGCCTTAGGTAATAACTTTCCAAGGCTACTGACTGTCTTTGTTTTTTTCAGACGAGGAAACTCAAAGGCCCCACAATCAAAAGGTGAGTGTAGACATTGGCAAATCCTTCCCATTGGTTGCATAGACACAATGTCATAAAAGGTTAATTATACCAAACAGATTGCAACAAAGAGGTTCGTGTGTTGACACCTTTGAAATTATAGTAAGATTTATGCTTCACAAAACCCTTGGTTTGATAAAAAAATTTCTGTGATTGCACGCTTGGTTTCTTTTTTTTGTTTGTTTTTTTTTTTTTTTTGAGGATGTGTAAATGAAAAAAAAAGCAAATGACCTTGAAGCCAAGTTCAGGTTGCTGAAAGCTTCTTTTGAAGCTTTCTCCACTCCCCTAGCAAACAACTAAAACACATTTAAGGGAACATTCTTCATCATTACGTTTGTTTTTACTAAATCTTGAAAAAAAAAAGACATTTTGAGGATTTGATAATTTCAGTGAAATAATACCAGGAGCAAACATGATTGAATCCAACTGCTTTAGAACTCATTTAAATATCTTGGCATGCGTGAATGCCTCGGTTTGAGTGGGGGAGACCTACATTTTGAGTGACTCTGACTCTCGAAACCTAACATTCACAATGGAAAAAAAAACTCAACCCCTTAAGTTTGTGTCTGCTCTCAACTAATCAAATGTATTCAGCTACATTTGTTCTTAAAAAATCTGTTTTTTTAGGTTTATGGCTGGAATCAGATGACAGCAACTCAGAGATTGAAGCAGTCTTACGTCCTCAATACTGACAACCTTCATGACTGACCCTATCCAGTGAGACTCTTCAAACATGCTGCATTGTATAACTGCACATCTAGAGATCAGATTGACTCTTGGGAATTCACCTCATCAACATCCTTTCAGTGACCTGCATTGTCAACCGTATGTGCAACATATTGTAAAAACAAATAATAAAGTTGACAGCTCTCACTCTGGGTAAAGTATGTGAAGAGTTGTCCAACGCACTGATGTTAACCCTGCTTCAGTCTCTTTATTTGAACAACTCTCCCAGCTCATAATAACAGCTCGAAATAGATTAAACTGATCTTTTAAAGCGATTTGTTTGCACTAGGCTAAAAATCATGCATTTTGAATGCCGCAAGCATCTCCGAGTGCTCTGCCTCCAGTATGCTCGAGTGTAGTGATGTGAGTCACCTGTAAAATGACAAAGCACAATGGCCACTCTGCACGCTTCTGTTCGACCTGTGATCCTGTTGAAGAGGCCCATCTCCCAGGGCACCAAGTGATGCAGGGATAGCAAACTCACAATATTTAGAGCTCTCCCCACATCCTCAGAGCAACTCTGTTGATATTTGTGAGTGTGCTTTGTTATAAACAGGCCTGTTTACATTCCTTACATGTTAAAATAAGTCCCAGAATAGAAGCAAAAACCACACAAAAGAGTCCTGTAATTCAGAATTTTTCAGCACTTTTTTCTGTCTATAAATAACTGTGCTGCTGTGTGGGAGGTTACATTCCAAGCTTTACATTTATAGTTCATTATTTCCAAAACTGCCATTGTGGGATGTGGTAGAAGTCGCTGGCATTCGGTGTCAGTATGATTCCATTAGTCAGATTCTGGTGACTTTATGTGCCTGAACCTTTTAAAGTAGGACTCCACATTCATTACCAATAATGGCTTCAGACAGCCTTGACCCACACAGGAAAGGGATGGTGGCAAAGTAATTTGGAGTTTGCTAAAAGGCTCCCTAACATAATATCCAGTTAAGGAGCATGTCAACAGATACTTGTGTCAGACAGATGGCTCACTGCAGAAGTGCGGTTACATTTTCCAAATGTGTCCTAACAATAAAATGCTATATTTAGCTTTTTTGTTGTTGTTGTAAAGCATGGTGATATTTGTAAACAAATGTATATTTTATTATTTTCTTGAAAGAAATTGAAATATTAGGAAAAAGAAACATATATTTATGGGTTGTGGAAACTTTAACTTTCATCTCAAATGCTCTAATTCAGAAAAGTTTAACATTTTTTTGCTCATTTCTTTCCCTTTATGACTTATGTGCACATTTTCTTTCTACTGTGGGGACTTTTACATGGACTTCATACAGTAAAAAATATATGCAAATGCATAGACTACATAGATGAATAGGTAAGAAATTGCATTTCCTTTTTAGGTTCTGTGAGGTAAAAATAAAATCCGTAGTCATTTTTTGTGGATTATAAAAAAAATATACATTCACGAAAGCTTTTCACACAAGGATTTTAAAAACAATGTCAACATTTTCAAGGTTTTTTTTGTGACTATCTTGATTTCCAAATTTTAACAATGCTATATCTCTCAGTAGTGACTTGTAAATCTTTACAAAATCCCATTTGTAGTAAGTGAATATAATTTGATAGACCAAACTTAATGTTTTTCAAGAGATTCATCTAATTATTACAGTTTCTGCTAACTAAAATTCTTGTTGTTCTGGGTAATTTCTGTCAATGGCTATAAATGCAAATTTAATAAAAAATTAACTAAAATCCCATAAAATACTTATATACCAATAAGAATATATATAAATAAGAATGCATGAGTTATCAGAGTTAAAAATGTATGAATTGCCGCCATTATTCCAAATCCAAGATGGCCACCAAGGTGAAATTTTTGAAAAAGCTTTTTTAAAACCTTGTCTTATAAGCTTTTCAAAAATATATATTTTATATAATCCCCATGAATTTACAACAACATTACAACATAACGAGTCCATGTCAATTATTAAGCCCATGGTTGACATGATGTTGTCTACTCCAAAAAAGTGGATTTAAGTGAGCAACAAAAACATTCAAGATCATCTGAAATTTAACAAGGAATTTACAAGCATCAACACAGCAAGAAAATGGATAGGGCTGATAACAATGAGCGGATTCTACAATCAACAGAGTCCAAAAAAAGTCTACCAAAAAGCATTTGTAATTATTAAAGTAAATTGGCTTATTTCTATTAAAATAATGAACAGTTTTGAGAGTCTTAGTGAGATTTTTAGATATTAAAAGCTCAACTTGGTGACCACTTAAAACAACATAATAAAACAACTTTGTAAGTACAAATGACAAGTTGTAAAACACTTTTTATGACATGCAAACAGAAAAAAAAAACAGGTTGGTGGGAAGAGCTTTCAAAGTCAGTACTCTTGATTTTTATTAAAATTGAAAAAAGGCTGGTTTTGTTAACTATAAGCATTAAATAAGTAGCCTTGGACATCATGACACAAGTAATGATTTAAGTGTTCAGCATGTTTCCGTTTAGCAAAATGATGCTCTTTACCTGTGAACTCTAAAGTATGTATGCATGTTTTTGTTCTCGTGCTGAACAACTCTCACTCGTGAAACATAATCAGTGATTAGCAGCTGAACAACCAGGATGTCAAAAGAGAAAAGAAATCGGAAAATCTCATGATTTTGTTAATAATTTTTTGTTTCAACACAGCATCTGACAAAGCTGTTCTAAAAAAATACTGAAATCGCTTGTACTTCTGATTATTTAAACACATGTTCTACGTTTAGTATTGAAAGCTGTACTAACAAGAATTGGGTTTATGTTTTTTTTTTAACACTGTGTACTTTTGAAAGCTAAGGTATATGAGGTATGGCCAGACTTTGACACAATGCTAACTAGTTTCCAAGTGATGTAATAATATGTCTGCAAATTGTCACAGTGTGCTTTAATAAACCCATAATGAATTGCACTCTAATTGTGGTATTTATCCTGTTCTTTCTGTCATAGGTTTTGTTTTTAGGCATTCCCCTCACCACCCTCTTTTTAACATATTACTGTGCCTCCTGGGCTTTCATTTCACCTTCTGATTTAGGCCAAGATCCTACTGATTAGGCTTTAAAATATCCACAGATGTGCTCTTTAAATGGGAAAATGCTGAGATATGCAGTGATGCTCAGCCTTGTGATTGCACTTGAGTCCATTATTCAAAATACAATGCATCTTATGGTTACATTATGGTCCATCACTTTTGGTGAAATTGTCTCCCCTTCTCTAGATATCCCTGTTTGATTGTACTGCAGTGTTGTGAAATGGCTCTTCAGTGTGCCGCTTCTGTTCTCCTCTATGCAACTTTTATGTTTTTTAAACAGAATAATCATTTAAAGCAAGGTCATTTTGATCTTTTGCCTCAATGGGTTTCAATTAAATATTCATTTATCTTGACGTGGCCTCTTTAGCAGCTTCTTTAGAATGTGAGTTAAAGAGACAAAAGGGTTTTGCTTTGGATTATACAAGCCTGGGCTTTTTCAAAAGGATCAGGCACTTTTATGTGAAGTTAAACAATCTTTTTTTGAACTGATCAACTGCATTTGATAACATGTTTGCTTTAGCCAGGAAGCTGAGTGTCTCCAAGGCTGATGCTTTAATGTTTATTGATATCCTTGAGGCAGAAAGCATTTTAAAAAGGTAAATATATGCGATCAGGGCTCACTCTCACATCATCTTTAGGTGCTACTTTAAACATTTGCAGATAGTCGCTATAGTGTATTGTCAAGGACTGAAATAGGAATGCACTTGGAAGAAAGTGATTTAAAACCATAGCATATAACAGTAAATGCTAGCATGTAAAACATATTGAAAGAAAATCTCAACAAAAACACAATAGGTTGGGATGTGCTCTTTTTTCTTCAACCAAACAAGTTGTTCTGTTATCAGACTATATGTGGCTCAATCATCTGCCAGTCAGTCTCCCCTTGTCTGTGCTGGTGGCTTGTGTTTTGGAACATTGTGAGTATCAAATGAGACATCCATATTTAAGTTCACAGTTCATGTCACATATCTTGTAAAGTAAACATTTTAAAAGTTCAATATCTATTTTTAGATATTAAAAAGTGAAACTAATATAGAATCATTGCACAGTTTTAAAGATTCCAATACTTTTTACTTGTAATTTGGAGAATTGTGGCATTATTAGATTTTGACATGCCTGTACAGATCATTTTATATGTCTAATATAACAGTTTTTCATGCCACGGAAAAACATTTCCACTTGTTTTTTTTAATGAAAAATGTATTAGAACCTTTATTGTAACTTATAAACTTGCTAAAAGGCTAAAAGATGTGGGAAGATGCAGTGAAAGGTGTCCTCAACTATTCTAGATAATTGTTACAGTGGCAAAATGTACAAGATTGATGTTAATTATTGAATAAACATATATCCTGGATAATAAATATAGACATACTTGTCTTATTTACTAAACTACAGGGTCATAACTATCATAGAGAGATTTTAGGACAAAGAATGAAAGTTTTATATATTTTTATTTAGAATATTCCTGCATGTCAACATTAGAATTCTTTTTCTGAATGTCTGAGCTAGCAAGCTTCACCTGATTGACAAAGTTAACTGTGCACTAGGAAAAAAAAACATTATACTTGTTGCATCTTTTTTGACATTGCAAAGTTTTTGATACAATTAATCACCACATTTTGTCATCAAAGTTATATGGTTTTCATTATGTCTCTTGCAAATGGTTAACTAGTTATATTATGAAACAGAAGTCAGTTTGTTTGCTTTGAGAGTTGCTGTTCTAAAAAAGCCAAATTCTCCTTTGGAGTTGCACATAATTCTGTTTTAGAACTGTTATTATTTCTAATCTAAATGAATGATCTAGCAAATGTTTGTAATACTATTTTTCCAGTCATGTTTGCCAATAACACAACCCTTGTTCGCACTAATTCAAATTTTGAATGACATATGAAGCATACTAATTCTGGCTTTACTGCACATTCTATTAGAATATAAGGAAAAAGACATTTAAAAGATTTATCTAAAATTACCGTGGAGTCTGTTGAAATGCCTCAAGTGTCAAACACAACGTTTTTGGGCATTTTTGTTGATGGGAATTTGAACTAAAGAGAACAAACTGATATAGTTAGTATAGTTTGGGCAAATACATTTCCAAATAGTCGTCATAAAATCTTTATTCTTCAGAAACGCTCTGTTATTGTAACCAGGTCAGAGTTACACTCTTCATCTGCCCTGTTATTTCAGAGACTACAGATAACATTTATAAAGTGAACATCTTTCAAATATGTGTTTTTACCTATAAAATACTTGTTGGAGAAATACATATACCTGATCAACGCACTGCATATTTTATGGTTAACTCTCAGTTGCATTCTCATTCAGCTTGTACCTGCTCAGCTCTTCATTTTCCGACGTTTCTCACTTGTTGAGGTCAATATTCAACAAGATTTAGGACAACGGAACTGTGGAATGACCTTTTCAAAGTAACAAAATACCTGTATTTCTTTCAAGTGTAGCAAAAGGTGCCTTAACAGCATTCACACACTAACATCACTTTATTTGTCACATATTAGCTAATTGGATTTTACTGTTACTGGTTTTCTTTTTCATTTATTGTCAAACTTATTTTAATAACTGTGACTTGCCACTTGTTTTTTCTCCTGTGTATATTCTATATGTTTTAGATGAAGGCCTCATAAAAAGTCTTTTGTGTTTTTTGCCTGTCCCTGCAGTGCATATAATTGTCTTTTAATGGTTTTCTTGCTGTGTTCTAAATGTACAAAAATAATAAAGGAACTCATGTTTCTGCTGGTAAATGTTAACACAAATGAGATTGATATATTGTTACCCAATGTACAGTGAAAAGATTACATTTGTGTGTTCTAGTGTAAGTAGAAAGACTGTGCAAATGCAGTGATGTTAAATAAAATAACATGGTGACTGTTAATAACGATTCCCATTACCAGAAGTACCAATAATTAAGCTTATTACAGAATTATTGAAAGTTTGGTAAAAACATGAAAAAGTTATTCCGATGTGAAGTGTTTTTGCAGCTTACTGAATAAAGGTAGTTGTTGCACGTTTGCACAAACATGTGTCCTCAGATTAGTCTGATAACCTTTACACAATACAAATGTATGTGCAGACCTCCTGCTACATTTATCTCTCGATTTAGGATGCATCTGAGAGCGCAGCAGGTGAACAATAGGTTCAAGGATGATTTACACATGAATGATGTCTGTGAATGAGAGTGCGCTATAGAGGACGGCTGTCTCTCGCATTCGGGCCAACAAGGTCCACTCCCCTCTGCCCCCACTCCAAGGGCCAGGTGAGATTCACTGCCACAAAGGGCCAAGAGAAAATGTGTTCCGCAAAGACCTCTAAAACTCCCATTATGAAGATGAACTCTGGAAGATTTCAGCAGACATGTATATGAAAACACTGAGCTGTTCCTATCTACAGACTGGTGTCACTTGGTCATGGGACTTTGATCTTCATATTTCAGGGCTATGTCTCATATATATTATGCAAAATAAATGTGTTCATTATGTGAACCAAATCAAACCTTCCTCTCACTCTTTATCAAAACCACTCATAATTCACGATACTTTAATAATTAAACTAAAGGTAAAAAAAATGATCGTTTTTGAGTTTTGCTTCTCCTAATTTTATGCACCAATAACTGAGCATAACTTCAATTTGAACCTGAATGTTGACCATATAATTATCTTAATATAGATTTTGTCATATCATAACACAATTCTTGACTCTTTAAAATGAAGTTGTCCTTTATTTAGCAGGGCTTGCAGCAATTCCATTCCATTTCAATAACAACATGTAAGCATTCGCTAAATATTTTCTTACCTCTGCATCAAGCACTCGTACGTTTTAATTGTCTGATTCAACCATTTTACCAGTTTAACAGACAAAAACACCTAGAAACAATCCAGCTTTTTGTCAAGGATTCTCTTTGTTTTGTTTACCCATTTAAAACATTTAAATATGTGATCTTTTTCACAGAACTTAATAGCCTTCCAGTATTTTTTCCAAGGACTTTGAGTTTTGTTTTTTTTTTCTTATTCTTTGATGACTATTAGAGCTTAGAAGCATCCCATTTGCAGCACAAGTCTTTGTTCAGCTGGCCTCCAAACATTTTATATGTCACCATCTATTTAGAGTTTGAAAATCCATTCTGGTTTATTAGGAAATAAAGCATGTACCTGCAAACTTTGCACGATGTGTGCTTTGAACTTCACCCTTTCACAACTATTCCACTAAATATTTAAGTTTTTAGGCACTGCATGTTAATATACAGAGTTTCATGCAAGACTCAGGCACTTGCTAAAAATATAAAAGACTCTCTTTGTTCCTTCCTAATAAAATGTTAACATCTTTGGAAAACAGTTTAAGTGAGAATAAGAGGTAGGTGCAACATTTTCAAAACTTGGCACAAAATGTGCAGTTGTGGGAGATTGATCTGAACCGTGAGAGGGACTTGCCAGAATGTTTTTTATGTAGTATTAAACCAGATTAGATTCATTTTTCCTCTTACTAAAATCTAACTATTATCCTGTTTTTTTTTTTTTTTTTTGCATGATAACATTGTCTATGGGAATTCTATTTGTGATGTAGAAAACGTTTTCTCCAGATGGAATTCTTCCATGTGGTGTTGAGGGTTTGAAAGCTGAACATAATCAACAGACTTGTGTACAAGCATATTTGTCTCGTCAGAAAAAGGTTTTTAAACCCTTTGTCAAATTTAGAGCACTCAAAAGTGCCTTTGTGTGAGGCATTACTGCAAAGGCTGAAAAGAATCTACAAAAAGGTCTTCCAGGAAACCTGTATCCTGAATAGTTTAGAAAAAGTTTCAGGATTCTTGTTGACATCTTAAAATTCCCGCTTTTGTTTGTATGCAAGTTTGTTCTGAACCAGGGATCTGCAATCTTTTGGCTAAAAGAGCCAGTTGGGCCAGTTTTTTACAGACCACAACCTAGCGAAATCCAACATCTCTGATAGATTAATAAACTTTATTTATGTTTCCGTGGACATGAAGCCATTCATTCATAAAATGTAGCTTTAAAATATTTAGAAAATTGAATGATGACAGAGTTATATTTGTCTCTACAAAACAATTTAAACTTCTATTTTTGAAAGCAGCACTTCCAAGTCCATTTCAAAATAAAATCCTCCTCCATTTAAGCATGACAACATTGGTGAAGAATTAAAATATATATATATAATATATGTATATATACATACATGTAAATGCAGTTCTGTGCTATAAGAACTTTCCCTCTGAACAGCAACTAGACACTGTTGTGCTGCAGAAGATAAGAACATTGACTTTAAATGTGTTCTAATAATAAACAGCTCTGACAAAAGATTAAACCTTCAGTCATCATTTTGCTCAGTTATCTGACATGTTAAAACTCTAAACAGAAATGACCACATCTAATTAACTGAAGCAAATAAACCAAAACTGCTAACCTATTTGATCTATTTATTCAAATCATTAGCATTTTTCTTCAAAGTCAAAGAGTCACAGTGGAAGGTTTAAAAGAGCTGTTTGTGGCTCCAGAGCCTCAGGTTGCAAAACCAATTGTTTTTTTCATTGTGCTTTGCTACTTTGCATTTTTCAAGCCTTTTAAAAATGTTTTGCTTGAAAATGGAAATATACCTTTTGCCCATGACATACTGTTTTATTTGCATGCCAAGTTGTTAGAAGTTTTGACAAAGCTCTCCGTTTATTTATAGCAGTGTAAGGCAGAAATTCCAGTAAGCAGCCAGTTTGGTGCTTCTCATGACCTCTGGATAAGGAAACAGTCAGCAAACCAGAAGGTCCTGACCGGAATAATAGTGATGGAAACAATAGAGGAAGGATGTTTTGTTGACAAACATAAACAGTGACATTTCAAATTCTCTTCAGGGGTTACAAGAATAGCCTTCTAGTAAGTTTGGGATTCAAAAAAATAAGACATTTGTTGTGAAATGTAACCACAAAGAACTGACAGCAGGGAGAATCAGTAATTTTCTGAAATACAACTCCAATCATCCCTTGATCCATTGTAGAAGTCTTCCCAGTGGTCTTTTAATTATGATTATCTGTTTTTTTTTTTGGCAAAATAAAAAAAAAACTGGGAAAAAAAGGGAGTCGTCTACGACAAAGTTTCTGAAGAGTGCCAGTAGTTCATTAAAATTTTGCCTCTGAGTTGTGGACAGGACTGTTGCCATAGGAGCAAGCCTGCACTAATTTTCCATGATGCCTTTGTTTACACTCTGTCCCGCTAGCTTACAGCCCCTCACAACTGCAACCTACATTAGTGGTGCAACAAAATGGCGAGCAGTATTGGAGCATCCAGCTGTACAGTTTTAAGCCAGACGCCAACTCAGACAAGAAAAACAAAAACGCATATACATCTATTTGTCAACAAGTGGATGCATGAGAATGAAGCGGAGCAGGAAACTTGTGGCCTGCCAGTTGTATTTTGTACGTGTAATTTACATATTACACTAGATTATGTTTTTTTTGACCATTACTAAGATGCTTATTACATGCTTTCTATCTTAAAATGTCAACTGACTTTATAGGTTTCATGTGTTGGAAGAGGTGCAGAATGTGAAGAGCTGTTTTCATGATACTCAATGAATATTACATATCTGTTACATGATGTGTGATTCATTCTACTGTTTACAGAAATTATGAATTTATATTTTCTGAGATGATTCAATAATCCATTTTTTTACTTGAAAATTTAACTTTAACTTTAACTAAGCAGAACCGGATTTTGAAAACTATGCAAAAGTATAAACTAAAACACTCTCAGTACGGGTGGGATTAAATAAATTTGCTTCTTCCTACTCCTTTCAAGCAATCAATCAATCTCTACTTGACTGTTGTTCATAATCATTATATTTAAGGAGTTAAATGTGAATTAAGTGTCTTTGTTTGTGTTTGTTTGTTTATTCAATGCATTTCATGATCTTTGTAATGTGCTTGATAAATCTGTGTGATTTGTTTGTGTTGAATTGTCCACAAATTATGTATGAAATGAACCAGATCAATCAATCAAACAGTCAATCAATCAATCAATGTGAGATGACTGTTGAAATGACTTAGATAGCAAGTGTCATCAACAATGAGAGGCTCATTTATATTCAAGATGTGTCACGTTTGCACAATATAAGAAACATTCGTGTTTTTCACGAAACCATAAAAAAGGTCATTGATACTCAGAGGAAGTATTCTTTGAAACACCTACAAAGACACAATGAGCAGTGATCTTAAAGAATCTTCATGAAAAGGTATGTTTATCTCTTCAGGCTTGACTTGAAAATGATGATTTTATCCTTGTTCATTTTTGATGAACATTAAAACCGGTTTTAGGAAGTCAGGAAAGACCCACAATCTAAATTTATGGATCCCAGCTTAAGACGCTTCAAATCAAATTATAATGAATGAAATTTAAGATGAAGAACAGAGTTCTCGCTTTGAGTTTTACCTTGTGATTCAGTTTCCCTGCTCATCTGTTGATCTCTCCTTCCATTTCCATCTTTCACCGTCCCTATTTTCAGTTGGGTAATTAATATGGAAAGATGGGGAGGCATCAGATTCTACAAATTCCTTTGAGATTGGCCTGCAAAAGCTGTTAAAGCCAAGTAGGCAAATTAGTATTCATGCAGGTTTTCCAGTTGCAAGTCATTTTTTCTTGTGGGACCGAGTAGTAGATTGGATAGACATGCAAGCCTCGTCCTTGATTATGCGAGCAGAATGCCACTGTGAGCCACAACCAAGCAGAAATAAAAAAAAGGAAATTCCTTAGGCAATAAATCAATTTTTGTGACCTGCTAAATGTAATTGAGTACACTGTAATTCTTTAACCCTGTATGAGGGAGAAAACACATCCAGAGGTGGAATGATTACCAGCTATTATAGAAAACCATGGTTTCTCTATCGGTTAATAACCATTTACAGCAAAATTATACATATGCCATGATTCAGAGGCAATAAACAATTGCTTTAATGCACTAGGCATGTCTTGTTTAGTCAATCAGTCGAATCTCAGAAAATCACCTATTATTCAAAATGGGAAAATGGCTTGGTAAAGAGTTTTCCGCTTTCAGATGCATGAAAATTTGTATGTAAATTGAGATGCTAATATTTCTGCTTGGGCTGAATACTGGGTATGGCCTTTAATGTTATGGCTCATACACCATAGGATTCCCTGCAAATATGCGATACTGTTTTGCAACACAAAATGCATCAGCGGCTGTGTGGCAACATCACTGTTAGGTTTTTATTGGGCATAAGGCATAAATATTTCATGAATGCAACTTGATCCTCAGATATTTGTCTGAAAACAAAAAAAAGAGACCATTTTGGTTCTGTTTATAGGATAAAAGCAATAAATGAATAAATAAATAAATAGATGTGTTAGAATAATTTATTTGGTAGCCATAAACTCAGCTTGACATGTTGCCAGCAGTCCCAGGGCGTGAACCCAGACTTTGGCCAGCTTAATTAGCAGACTGCCCTCTCCAGTCTATACGACCATTCCTAATAGACCCAGCTCAGCAATCTGCTGAAAGATAATTTGTTGCATGCAAACAGGGCACCGCATTGACACCTTATGTTCCATGATTGAAGGCAATCTCCTGGGGACAGGACTAAATTTATTCATGATACACTCTCCCACATCCAATGGATATGCGTCTGCACCCAACCGCCGCACATCCACAGATTTCCTGCTCCACATCCGTCCCTGAATGCACAAATAATACTAAATGATCTGCAGGGTTCTTGTTTTTCCATGAATACAGGGGACCTTGAGATCTGTGTGTGAGTCAGTTGTCTCAGACTCTTGAAAAGACAATGCATAATTTGAATCAAGAACGTGTTATTACATGCACCGTTTTTGCATCCTTTAACTCTCAGTTTCTCCTAAGGGGAATACATGCGTTGACAAACCCGTCTGCTCAAATGTGTCTGTGCATAGTGCACCTGGGTCACAGGAAGTGGCATTAAAGTTAATTCCTTGTTGATGACTGAAAGCTGTTGATAATAGGAATGCTTGCAAAGGTGATCAAAGTAGATTAGCACAAGACACAGCAGAGGGAATGCTTGGACTACTTGTTATTAGCACAGGCTCCAGCATGCTCACTGTTCCGCACAAGAGGAACTCACGGTCAGACATTAACACTGAGCATAAATGCTAATGTTCAACTTAAATAGATGAATCTCTGACTGCATGCTACTATTTATTTACAAGCATTTCAAAGAGGTGATTATCTGGTGGCACAAACAGGTATACCTTTTCCACAACAGGCTTTTCAAGTAGTTGCTAGAGAGAGAAGGTGGTCACTCATCAGACCTGAGGCATGGCCTTATGTCTGAAGGTCCAGGGTCCACCAAACAGGTAAATCATGGGGTTAAATCAGACATGCTGACAAGCTCTGGCTGACATGAAGGTAAGGATGCAGTGTTAGATCACGGCAGCATTTCTGAGAGCTTTTCGGCGCCCTCGGCTCTTACTGCGATAAAAGCAAAAAAAAAAAAAAAAAAAGGGCAACAGCACACAAATCAAAAAAAGCTGTCACTTCAGTGGCTTTAAACTGTTTTTGGAGGCATTGTATCGTTGGAGCACAAGAGGCAAGCAAGTATCCTCAAGTCTTCCAGTGCTCAGGAGAAAGAGATATTTTGACAATTAGCTCTCTGACTTTGATACTTTCTGCATCAAAACACGAGTACCATCAGTGGTCATTGTACTGTACATACAAGCTTTTTCCAAAGCTTGAAAACTAATTTCTTTGATGAGTTAATACTTTCCCTTTAGAGTCGAATTTTCATGTTTATTCTGCGAGAACACACTGTCAACAAGCACATTGTATCATCCTTTACTTATCCTCTCACATAATAAATCAGGACAACAGCTGCATTTATTTTTAGCTGTAGCATTAAAATAGGAAAATCTGTTAGGAAGCACACACAAACAGCACCATTGTGTGTATATTGTGAATAGAATATTAGGAAAGAGCACACCTTTAAAATAATACCTGATTGAAATGTATCATTTGAAATTTCTGTCACAGTTTGGCCTTGGCGTGCAAGCAACAGTTGAACTATTCAAGACCTCAAACGATGGATGACTTTCCATACAAACTGTTGACCACAGGATTCAGAATGGATTTGACATTGAAACATTGCACACATTTATTTAATAAGTCTCCCGTCAAGGTATAATCAGTCTGATCATACAGTCTGCTTCAAGCGGCGTCAACTTCAACACCTGAGTTTTTGACTAAAATGAATCAACTAATTATTCTTGTAATCTTGCATAAAGGCAGAGTTTAGGCAAGTTCCAATACACAGAGGCTTTAAAATCACATTACAGCAGCCTTGACCCTGCTGAAAACAGAACTCTTTTGGACAACAAAGCAACAAAAAGTGAATATGTTCATGTATGACTTTGTAGTACTTAGATTTAATATGCATGGGTTGCAAAGAGCTCATTTAATCTATCAAATCATTTCATGACAAGATCAAAGCAGACTTCATCGTTTTAATATAAAAATGAAAGCCCATTGTTGGGAAGATTTAAACTATTGAATGTGCTGATTATGGACAATGTTATTCAAAAGAATTAAATAATATTCAAACGATTTATCTATGAAAGGAGACAAAACCAGATATGTGATTATATATTGTCTAATTATTGGAGTTTAGACATAAAATGTTGATGTTAAGGTTATTTAAAAAGGTCAAGACATTTCAAACAAATCAATGAAAGTCATTAAAAAAAATGGAATCAGAATATTTAAAAAGTTTTGAGTGTGAGGAAAGTTTATGACTTCACCCCATTAGTGTCACAACTGGTTTCTGATGGCAATCATTTGCAAAAAAATTATTTAAACATTTGTTTGTTTTCATTGGTGACTTCTTGAGTCTTGAGTTTGGCTTCACATTATTCAGTGTTCCATTTTCACAGCATTTTTTTGACGTGCTGTGTGTTTGCATGCGTGCAGTAGAAGGGTCAGCCTGAAATTATTATGGATAAAAAAGGAGGAAAAGGACTGAAATGTCTGTTGTATAAGAGAAAGAAGAAATCCTTTGCACGTTTGGGGATGAGTTAATGTCCCACTCCAATTCCCCACTGGGTTGTGGTGCATAGTAAGCCTCATTTCCCATCATTCCTCTGTTCTCACACTCTGGTGCTAGCTTAAAGCCCCATCATTGCAGTGCCTGTTCAACAAAAATGGCAAGCAATATCTGACCTATCCAGCCATACAGTTTGGAGCCAGATTCCAGCTCAGGCGTGGAAAACGGAGACATACATGGATCTATTTGTCTGCAAGTGGATTCATCAGAATGGAGAGGAGCAGGGAGCTTCTATCTCACCAACTGAAGCACCTATGTCACAGCTACAAGCTTGTCAAACGGTATTTTTCATTTCCTTCTGATTCACAACGGTTTGAATAAATTAATTCTCTGTAATTTGATTTTAGGATTGATTTCCTTTTCAAAGTCGTCCATCATGAGAAAAATGCCACACGAACATGTTAAAAACACCAAAAACACAATTTTCATTTAGGTGGGTCTTTTCCATGATGCTTTTGCTGGAATTCACTTTTATTTCAGCATTGCAGCACTTTTTAATCATAATGATGGTGAAAAAAATTTGCATCAAAGAACTTTATATTCTAAAAAGAAACAGTTCATATTTGTATCCATTAAAAATATGAGCTGTTAATTCATACTTGCTGGAACCTATTCTGTTGAGAAGGGCAGTGTTGGCTTTCTTTCTTTAATAGTATTAGTATAATGAGAATCCGGTATGGGGCAAACCGCTGGATTTTATAATTCAGCCTCAGTTGCCCGGTTAAAATGAAAAAAAAAAAAAAAAAAAAAGAAATCAATCAGTCCCATAGTTTTGACAGATTCATTGTGCTCATAAAAACAGCTTTTTCAAACCAGTAATTCTGTGTTATTATGGGTTCCTTCCAAATTCTGCTTTCCACTCAGGAACAATCCAAGTGAAATGACCTGAAAGTATCCAAGTGGAAACCATGAAATGACTGAAATATTCATACTGGAGAGGAGGTCCAGTCTTTATTAACTCCTTCAGCACACAATATGAAGTCTGGACTAATATTTGTGTAAATAGGATATTTCTCTGCTACAATTCTCTTGGTTTTGCCACACTAACAACAGATCATTTATAACTGTAGTCAGGTAACCTTACATTTGCAATGTTGGGTAACTACACAAGCCGTTGTATTAATGGTGAATATTTTTCAATTCCCTGATATTTATCTAGGAAGAAAGTCAGTGTGATGCAGAGAGCAATTAACCTGAACTGCATCACACAACTTTGTGTTGATCCTTCTTAAAATGGAGGAGTGTGGGATGGACAGCTCTGTTTGAATTAAAACAAGGCCTCTGCAATTGTCCCTACATCCCACAGCTCCCATGATCTCCACATACTGTCAAGGTATTCTTCCCTGTCGGTTAAGTACTTCACTTCGTAACTGCATTAGCTGGAATTAGCCTCATGAATTCTTTTGTTGGTATAAACTCATGCATGATTTTGCATGCACCTGCCCTTTGGTAATGGTCCTCACCTTGCTGCGCATTTTCACCAATACCTAGCAGACCCTTTAATTGAAAGTGACTCACAACTGAGATGCAACAAACACAAACTAAAAAGGACAAAAAAAAACATTATCCAAGTAAGAGACAGTGGAAAAATTGTCTCAGCCACAAAACATGTCAAAGATTAGATTGTTTTTTGTGAAATTATTACTTTCAGTGCATCGGACACTAGGAAAGGGCTGGACAATGGAGCAGTAGTTAGTACAGTTGCCCCACAGTAAGTAGGCCTGGTTTATGTCTCGGCTTGGACTTTTCTGCGTGGAGTTTTGAATGTTTTCAACGTGCATGTATGAGTTTTCTCAGAGTAATCTGGCTTTCTCCCATTGTCCAAAAACCTGCTTTAAAGGTTGATTGATATCTTTAAATTACTCCAGGTGTGAATGTGAGTGTGTGTGTTAGTGACCCTACAACAGATTGGCGACCAGTTCAGGGTGTACCTCCAACTGCAACCCCTTGACCCTTAAAAGGATATAGGGGGTTTAGAAGGTGGATGAGGAAGCTGGGAAAGAGTGTGGTTTTCAGCATGTTTTAATCTTGACAGTGGGCTACTGTGAGTGCAGAGTTGGGTAGTTAATTTCGTTCGACCATTATGGGATCACAGAGCTGAAGAGTTTGTCATCTTTTGCTGCGTAGTGCAGGGACGACTAGTAACTGTTGTTGGCAGAGCATAGTAAGTCGGACAGCTTGTAGACCTAAATGAAAGGTTCAGATACAGAAAATTGTTGATTTGAAAGCTTTGTAGGCAAGTGCCCATGGTTTGAATCGGATGTGGGTAGCCATACAGTTCAGAGACCTGAAGGATAGAGAGATAATACCTTTAGGGTTCATTAAAAGTTGAGATGTTCAGCTTTTCCATGGACCGTAAGGCTGAATCGGAATTCCTACCCCTACCCCTCCCTACCCCTACTCCCTACCCCTACGTGTAGCCCTCCAAACGGAGAGATATGGAAAAATAGTGTCTTCAAATTCTGACGTTACTAACCCTCAGTGTCAATCAATAGACAGTCAATAGACACCTGTCATCTATGTTAGCAGCAGCCTGCGCTCTAAAAATACATAACATCAGTTTTGTAACTTTAAAAAGTCATGCTAAAACAAAAAGCCGTTATTTACATTTAAAAGTGAACTTCTGTGCATCAGAGCAAACCCACGTGAAGAAATGTGTTTCTCCTTTGCAGAACTATGGATCACCCTCCCAGTGGAGTGATACGCAGACCCCAAGTCCTGATGCCTTTACCTAAAAAGAAAACTATTTCTGACACTACTGAAGCTCCAAAGGCCCCTACAATTGGAGGGGTAGGAGAATAATTCTGATTCGCTCTTTGTGTTTGATTCTGCAGGTTGGTAACCCTGTTAGAAATGAATGATGATAATCAAGCAAAGAGATGGCGTGTACCTTCACAAGGAGTTGGGTTGTGTAAGGCTTTATGTTAAGAGCATGGTTGAATGCCTCATGAGAAATGGCATGTAAACACACAATCCCTTTTTAAAAACAAGAGTAAATAGAAGTTAAACTAAAATGAGTCAATTTAAATCATGTTCTGTCCTCCTGCCTCTGGTCTCTTGTTTTTCAGGGATTCAGAAGCCACCATTTCAAACTTTTGACTTTGCCCTTATTTGCTGTCATAAACAACTGCATTATGTAATTAAATGAAAAAAATGAAATGCAGTTTCTGTCAGTTTTGAACCGAAGTGCATCTTAAAAATCTCAAAACTTCAGGAGACTGCATCTAACAACTTTTTGTGAACAAATCCTAAAATTTCTGCAACCAAAATTGTTCTATGTTGTCTAAGATTGTCCAAGAGTAGAATAGAATTTCTTTAAAATTGTATAATTATGTAGGAAGTAGTAAATCGATCTTCATTAAATAGCATTACAGTGCTATCATACTTTATAAATAAAAAATAGATAAATAGATGTTGAAAAGATGAGCAAATCAAGACCAAAAATAAAAATAACAGCATAAAGCTAAAAAATAACATAAAATATATAAAAAGCTGACACAAAATAAGACAAGTAAGATAAATTGAGATGCCACCAAATACTAAGCATTAAAAACCTTTTCAAAAAGGAAGACCTTTAGTTAAAAACTGTCTAAATCTGATATCATGTATCTCTGGAGGGTTCTTACTCCATAAATGGGACCCACAACAGAAAATGTCACTGCAGTATTTCTGTCGTGATCTGTGCACGTATAGATTTCAATAAATTACAAATTAGTACAAAAATAAAAGATAGACGACTTATTCAAACACTGTGTAACAGAAATGATCTTGGTATTAGTTCAAAACTTCCTTGCTCCATAGGTAAGGAATCAGGCAGACAAAGAAGGGAAAGAGGAACCAACGCTAAAGCATTAGTGCTACTTATTTACTTAATCAGGACAAAGCCAAGATGATAAACACACCAGAGTGAAAAGGAAAATAACCAGAAAACCTATTAGCAGATAAAAAGGTGATAAATCTTTTGTTTGTATCAGATTATTACTGCAAACAGTTATTTGCATGATTGTTTTCAGCATCCCTCCATGCTTATCCTTGTACAGTTTTTGCTGTGTGGAGGATAAAATGTATGAAAGTATGGAAAAGGTTTTCAGACAGGTCTGTGATAAGACAAGGACTGAAAAACAAGTTCAACATCAATTTTTATTCAGGTTAACTTAGTCCAAATACATCCTCAGTATGTGACGTAGTTTTTGTTATCAATTGCAACCTTATTAGCCAGCAGCTAAGAAATATCTTAAACTGGTTGAGAGCCATTGCAATACCACCTAAGGCTTGTTGGACTTTCTCTTGCTTGCCTACTGGTGCCTTGGAGCCTGCCGCAGGGAACGGAAAATCAGTTGTGTTGCCCTGCACCCCGCTCTTTGCAAGCTGTTCCCCACTGGGTCCTGGTTTTTCCTCGTGGAGAACTCCTGCGTCGGGCTGCATGAGTGCCTACGCCGTGAAGTGAAGGGCAGGACGTGCTGGCAACAAGAGGGCTGATCATTTTGTGGATTCCTATTTGCAGGGATCTGTTAGCTGCTGGGACTTATGGCTTCACTCAGGGCAGGGCCCTCTGCTGCCGTGTGGAGTGTTCCCTCTCATCAGCTTCTTATCCCTGGTCACTTCTGCTCTGCTTTTGGAGAGTGACAATGGAGATTCTTCTTGTGCTGTTCTTTACTTTATCTTTCCTAATTACTGTGACCCGAAGTCCCACACAGTGACGATCTGCACATTGCAGTGTCCAGCACCAGATCTCTTCTCCAGGACGACTTACAACTGGTCCACATCAGGTTTGTTTAGAACTGTATCACTGCTACAGTGAGAGCCACTTCTGCATAACCCCAGATTAGTAAATATGATGTGCTTCTTTGTCTTAAAAAAACATTTTATATGCAGTGAATCATCCTTGATCAACCTTATCTATCCTAGCAATGATGAGTCCGTGTCAAAACCTACAGTCAGGACAAAATGCATGTCCTACTTTTGCTTTTACGATCAGGGAATGTCCAGCCCAACCTTGGTTCCCCACTTAATAGTATTGATACCCCTGAAGACTTCAGAGCCAGATCAGGTCTAGGTATCATTCAAATAATTATTCGCAACATGTTATGTAAATTAAATTTCTTAAATGTATGGATGAAGACTACAAATACTGACATCCTGGTATTATCTGAAACTTGTCGAAATAAATTTGTTTTAGATGAAGATATATTTATAAATGGGTATAATGTCTTTAATTGTGACCTTGTTAAAAAAGGAGGAAGTGATGCAATCTAAATTGAAAAAAAAAAAATCCAAACTACCCTCCCAGCCTTTCTTTCCATTCCAAAACAATTTGAATTTCTTACCCTAAACCTCAGTAAGTGACCATTGTGTAATTGGTACTATCAGAAATGCCAAACTACCTATACTTAGAACTCATATTTTGATTAAAAAAGAGTTAAAGCACTGCAATGTACAAGCTTCACACATGACTCAGCTCACACTAAATGGCGCAGGGTCTCTATTTTCAATGATGTGGACCTAGCTTGGCAATATTTTTGATGAGGGATTTCTAATCCTAATGAACAAGCATGCACCCCTGCGTAAATTTAGAGTGAAAGGGCGAAACAATCCCTGGTTCTGTCCAGAACTTGATAAGCTCTTCAAAGAAAGGGATGCTGGCTGGGCCAAAGCACAAAAAAGCAAGTCTGAGACTGACTGCCTTTGTTTTAGTCAATTACAAAATACATACACCTCCACCATTAGGAGGGCAAAATCCGATTTCTACCTCTCTGACCTATTAAAGAACTATACCAACTCTAAGAAGTTCTGAAAATTAGTGAAATTAACCTCAAATCCTCCTACAGCAACTGCATTTCCTAACTATCTAATTAAAATAGACTTAAAGCTGACAGATAAATTAGAAATTTTACATTTATTTAATGAACATTTTATTTGGCTCCTTATTCGACCCCATATACCCAGACTCTGACTCAAATTATGATTCCCGGATCCTAACCAGAAACAATTACTCTAATCTTTAGTTTCACTCCTGTTTCTTCCTCAAAAGTTCTTAGAAAGCTGAAAAACCTGGACACCAAAAAGACCCCTGGTCCCAATATTTTAGACCCTTTCTATCTGAAGCTGGCTGCTGATTTTATTGCCAAGCCACCCGCCTGCATTTTTAACTTTAACTTCCTAAAATCTGGAAGTCAGCTTTTGTACTTGCCCTGCTAAAGAGAGGGGAACCCATTTAAGGTAACTATAGGACTATCTCTAAGTTCAAGGTCTTTTTAGACTCAAACAATATTTTAACTTATTTACAGTCGGCTTTTAGGAGGAAACAGTACAGTTACTGCTCCTCTGAACGTTTTAGATGACCTTACTCAAGCTCTTGATTTAGAAAAAAATACTGTTCAAGGAATTTGATACAGTTGACCGTACACTTTTAATTGGTAGTCTTAAACAACATGGCCTCTCAATCAAGTCATTGCTTGGTTTGCCATCCACCTGTCTAAGAGAAAGAAATGTGTCCAAATTTGCTGGCTCCACTTCCTCATTCTTGAAGTAACCAAAGGAGTACCTCAAAGCTCAATTTTAGGCCCCTCTTTTTTCCCATCTACATCAACAATTTGTGCAGATCTGTGTAATACCATTCTTCAATCTCATGCATTCACTTAAATTGGTTTTGAATCCAGAGAAAACCAAAGTTATGATATTCTCACACACACGTGAGTTACCAGAGAATATCACTAACCGCCCAAGGTAAACCCACAGAAGCTGTGGTGAGATACAAGTACCTTGAATTTTTTATTTGATAACAACCTGTCTTTCAAGTCCCATATAGCTAATCCTGGTCCGTAAATTGAGGGTGAATTTTGAATTCTTTTCATCAAAAATCTATTAATCAGAAATCAGAGCTGAAACTGTCAAACCTGATCTCCCTCGATGCATTTTCTACCACAATGAAAAACAAACAAGACAAGAGTCTTGTGAACAGTGCTTGTGTTTCCAAACTTATTGTTTTGTGCATCACTGTTACATTTCATAATTTTTGACCTACTGCTGTATGTAACATTTTTATGTCTTTATTTCACTCTCAGCTCACTTGCTGCTCACCACTTGGCCAGGTCACCCTTGTAAAAAAGATCTTGATCTCAGTGAGACTTTTACCTGCTTAAATAAAGGTAAATAAGCTGCTCAAACAAGCTGTGTTACCTCTTCTTTTGGAATGACAACAGTCATTAAGATATTTTTATAAAAAATACTCAATCATTTTCCTCACAAACCTGAAAATTTAAGTATAATTATGTAGATATACCATTCTGTGAGCAAAAAAACATCTTTAAGACTTTGTCAACCAAGCTACGAAACGCTACAAGGTATTTCCTTTTATCATAAACTACATGGATTTTTCAAACACAGAGAGAGTTTGAAATGTGCTTATCTCTTCAAGTTGTTAGTTAAGAACGGTGACAGGGTGACAAAATGTGAGAGTAACTTGAAAGCATACAAAGCAGTGTGCCAATGCTGACACTTTGAAGTCCCAATCTAATCATCTTTCGATCTATTTTAATAGCTGTCCCAGTGGTCTATTAATTAGGATTATGCTAAAAAAATAAATTTTTCTAGAACATAGTTTCTACAGAGCGGCAGGAGTTCATTAAAAATGTGCCTCTCAGTTGTGGGCAAAACTGTTGACGCAAAGTAAACCTGCCTCCATTTCCCATGATCTCTTTGTTTACATGTTTCTCCCGCTAGCTTGAAGCGCCTCACACCCCCAACCTAACATTAGCAGTGCAAGCCGGATGGCAGCTCAGTCGAGGAAAACAAAAACGCACATAAAGCTATTTGTCTGCAAGTGGATGCATCAGAATGGAGCAGAACAGGGAGCTTGTGGCTTGTAGCTAGATCACACCTACAACAGTTTTTTATATTTGTTTCTGAATCACAATGACTTAAATAAATGAAATGAAAATGATGAAATACTTTTCTGAATATATGTCCCTCATTGTGAGAAAAACGCCACAAAAACATGTTAAAAACACCAAAAACACAATTTTCATTGAAGTGGGTCTTTATATTAAAGAAATATTGCAGCACAGTGGTTACATTTTCCTGTCCCGCATTTTTTTAAAACAACTAATTAAAAAAATAAAGACAAAACTGAATGTACGTTTTTTCAAACAGCAAGTGTCTTTGAATCTTTTAATGTGACGTATAGACTTCATATAGTGATCCTGGGAAAATCGTTGCACCATTTTACTGTATTCTTCTTACATTTTCCAGTAAAATTGGGCTTCTTCACTTGTTTTTTACTTTAAACTGCTGATTGTGGCTGCAGAAGAGGAGAGTTTTTAAAAATTTACAGTGCTTGGCAAAATGGAGCTGGTAGATTGAGCAAAGGGCAAAGCGGTCAATCAAAGGCCACCTTTCCTCTTTCTGCTTCTGCTTTGGGACCTTTTTGACGGTAATTCTCTGATTTGACTTTGATGTGCCAATTTGTGCCTGATGAATAATTGTCTGGTTTGCTGATAACTTGTAGGAGTCAAGTGTATTCTGGTAGCACTCAATGCAAATGGGAGATATTTGGGTCCTTCAAATCACGACAGTAGCCCCTCCACATTTGCCTCCCCGTTCCGTGAGTAAACTGACCAATTAGCTGTGTTTGAAGAAGCCATTTTTGATTAGAGCAATCAGTAAACAGCAAAGTCTCTCTTTGATTGTCCCCATGATTAGATGAGTTGTCACTTGAGAAGTTTTTTCAGACTTTAATTTATGACCTCATAGCGCTGAAAAGTACGGCAATTACCCAATCCCTTCTCCACAGATGAACACTTGGAGTAAAATTCATCCATACTGTTAATGCTGATGACCTCTTATTTTTTCATCAAAGTTTCCAAGCAGTCCCTAAATGGACTGAATCAGGCAAATATGACAGCCTCTATGCAGATGAACAGCACTGATGTCAGTGGTAATGACATCAAGATGGAGACAAAGGCCTGACCGATGCAGTCAGATGAGATGATCTTTATTGACACAACAGTATGCATTTCATTTTTCATTTTAGTGAATTCCTTTGGCAGAATTCTACTGATTATGTAGGACTTATCTGCACTAAACTCTTTGCCCAATTATGCACACACTCTCGAGTCTTATTATATTACTCTGTAATTATCAGAATGGCCAAATGAATGGCAAGAATGTTACAATAAGTGAAAAATTATAACATTCTCAGGCAAGCAAAGTACCATTTTCACACCATTGTAATTTCAACTATTTGAAAAATAGATGTGATTTGAGTAATTTACTGGGTATAGTAAAACATTTAATACTATTATTTCTAATAAGTGATCAATTTAAAGAAGAAACAAAACATTTTAGCTAATTTATTTTTTAAATGTAATATTTCCTAGATAACAATGACATTTTTACATTTGGTTTAATAAGTTCAGTAAAGCATTATTAAGCTTTGTTAATCTTTTGTGATTTAATTTATTTAATAATTACATTTTAAGTTATTTCAAGAAATCCACACAGTGATGTAATATCAGAGTAGTGTTTAAATATAAAACCTTCTACATAAAGACACAAATTACCATTTAGTGCCCTTTGAAAAGACAGATTGAGCTCATAAAGATGAAAAATAATTGAAAAATATCACGAATAACTAACAAAAGGAAACAACAAAGTCTCCCTTTTTAACGTTGGCGAGGTATACTCTGGACGGGTTTTCCGTCCTCCTAAGGGTACAGAAATAACTTGTTTTTTTTTGTTTTGAGGCACCTTTTCTTAAATTTGGAACTCTGTACCTGACCTACATATAAGTTCATAAACTCTGCACATTGTTTAATTATAATGATAAGATGACTTGTGAAAAAAATCTTTAAATCTCTATTAATCTAAAAACATTTAATGTTATCCAAAGCAGCTGCGCTTTAAGGTATTTGTTATTTAGGTTTCTGTGAATTCAGACGAACGCGGAAGAGAAAAGCTGAAAGGAAATACAAGCATTTTGCTAGAATGAACTACTAAACCTAAAGTAAGGGCAACAAAGAAGCACACAAATGATTTCAAGACCTACTCCAATAAAAACTGTGTTTTTGATGTTTTAAAATTCTTCTAGTAATTTTCCTTTTGATGGACGACGTATAATAAAGGAATATAAGATTAAATTGCATTTCTGGGTATTTCTTTATTCCAATACTTTGCTGGATAGTAAGAACAGTTCAGTGACCCTGAAGTGCAAATCCCATCAACAAATCACTCAACAACAATTTCAAAAGCAAAACAAATAATAAAAAAACAACATTCAATTTTAGAAATCAAAACCAAATTCCAGAAAAATGTGAAAAAAACAACATTAAAATAAAAATGGTAATTTCCAGATATCAAAATGAAACATAAAAAATTGAAAAAAAATAATAAACTGCAAAAAGAAGCCATTATGAGACATCAATGCTTGGATGATGACATTTGAATTTTGAAGAAGAGGAAATTGTAAAAAATGGAGTAAATATTGTCTGTTCAAAGATATTGCCATGCTAAATTACTTTTGGTTCAAAAGGTGATCAATAACGTTAAACATCAAACATTTTTCAAAAAGTTCCACCAAAATGAGCCACTCCCTGTCATAGATTCCTGTAACTGAAAATCACCCGGGGCTGGTCATCTCACTGCCACATGGGCTGGTTGTCACACCCAGCCACAGATATATTTTTTGGATCCATACTTTGGTTGCAATGCTTACAAAAATGACTGGAAAAGGAAGCTTTTTTTGGTTTTTTTTATGGCAGGCAGATAAACTTTAAGATGGTAGCTCAAAAATGTTTCAATCTGAACATGGAGATCTAGACTTTTCTAGATTCAGCCCATCAGTGGAAGACTTTGTTGTATTAAATTGTTGTGCTCATCAAATTAATGAATGGCTGTGGTAAAGGCTCATTTTGTCAGTACATTTGAGAGTTTGATTTAAAAGTCTGATTGCATGCATCCCCAGTACATCGTAGTACAAAACAGAAAGACAGTGAAATTGTGCTAATTACTGCTTCAAAAAGGACATTTAATATTAAACTTTTAGTGTGTTTTCTATTTAAAAGCTAATAAAGTTACCTGTTTTTGTCACTTGTTTTTACCATAACCACAGAAACAAAAGGATTACAGTATGTCCATGTTTTTGACTGCTAATTCATTTATAATGCAAAAAGTTTAAAAATCAAAAGGGACACCCAACAACTGAGCATTCATGTGACACAGAATACTTTTTCAAAGGGTTTTAAGGATGAGCATTTCACACAAGACAAAACAGTGTGAAAACTACCCCTCAATTTGATGGATTGTTTAGCCTAATAACATGAGTTAAAAATATGAACCCTGGGAAACTACAGACTTAATTCTGATTGATTGTGATTGATTCTGATTCTGTATGTGGAAACAACACGTATCCTCCCTTTTATTTAAAGACCCACTCAAATGAAAATTCTTGTTTTTGGTGTTTTTAACATGTTATGGTGGCATTTTTCTCATAAGGGAGGACATACATTAAGAAAACTGAGATGTGAGGGACTGTAAGCTAGCGGGAGAGCCTGACAACACAGGGATGATGGAAATGGAGGCGGATTTTCTTCGTGCAAACAGCCCCACCCACAATTCAGAGGTGAATTTCTATTGAGCTATGGCTGCACTGCAGAAACAATGTCCAAGAAAACGACACAGTTTTTTTTTTTTTTTTGGCTAAAACCAGCATAATCATAATTAAAAGATCACCGGGAA
This sequence comes from Oryzias celebensis, assembly GCA_014656515.1. NCBI lineage: Eukaryota > Metazoa > Chordata > Actinopteri > Beloniformes > Adrianichthyidae > Oryzias > Oryzias celebensis. Next base: position 36,986,898 of record BNCR01000005.1, read on the forward strand.
CACTTTTACAATAGATCAAAAGATGATCAGAGGATCAAGCAGGATAAGAACTAATGTTTAGCCATTAATTTATTACAATATCATATGAAAAATGTCTATTTTAATAAATCTCAGTGCTTTGAATTTTATTTAGCAATAATTAAGTTTGTGTTGTTTAGTTTTGCTTACTTGGTTGAGTCTTTCTTAACAATTTATCAGTTTAGTAATTCTCCAAACCCCAACAAACTGCAACTCACAGTCCTCAAAAAAAGCCAAACCGTGCTTTAATCAATCCAGCAGACAGAGTCAGGCTGTATGTGTGACACACAGCCAGGATTAGGCCTGATTAGGGCAGTTTTAACATGTCCTGCTGATTAGGTGCCAGTGGATCTGACCACTAATTAGTTGTGAAGTGTGGCCGACCCCACATACAGGACAGCGTCCGTAAAAGTGGTTGTGAGTTCAAACTCTTTCCCTCCTTTTCAGTGCCCCCAAACCTCAGTTTCTTGTTCATCCCCCATACAAAGGCGTCCAGAGGCTCTTTCATTGGAGATGCTGTGTTGTGGAGAGGGGACTTGAAAAAGAGTTCCCTTTCCTTTTTGCTGTGCTGCCACCCCCTGCAGGGAGGAGTCAATGTAGTCTTTGGGCGCCTTCGTATGACCAGCTGGCTGCAGTGGGCCAAATAAACACTCCATGTCGACCAGCCAGTATGACTCCCATCTGAAACAGAACCTTTGTCAGATGCTGATTGGTTCTTAATTAGTGTTTTAGAGACAAACTCTTTTTGTGAGTTATTTGCACTGATGAGGCTTTAATAGACATACAATGTAAGCAAGTAAATGGAGACTAATCTTTGCTTTGTTGCAAAATTACATGGAGTTTCCATGGTTTTACACTTACATTTAAAAACTATGGAAACACCAACTGTATCAAAACACAAAGTTAAAAAGTATTGAGCTAAAAGAAATCTGTGAAAATTGGTTCTTTCTCTTTTTTTAACTCATGCAATTCTTTTTTTTCAAGAAATGAGATAGTTTGCTCAGAACAAAAATAAATAAACAGATTTTATTGTGTGATGTATATCCAACCTGCTTACATGTTTTATTTACGTTTTATTTTCAAATCCTGGACTTAAAACAAAAAATATATGTAAATATCTGTCATACTCAGTTAATATCCCCTTTTTTGCTGAATCTAATGGGAATTCTTCCATTCTTTTTTTCCTCTGCCAGTCAGACCACAGCAGCTCAAAAGGAACTCCAGCCAAAATAAAGGAACATGCCATTTTGGTTGTAATCCTGTTTGCCCCTGGGGTCACATGCTCTGTCAAGTTCCTATTGTCAACTACAGTGTGGAAGTTTATTTGAGAGACAAGCAGCTTTCTAATTGTAATTCCCTCTGGAGAGCAGTTCGTGTCTCCTCCTGAATGCTGAAGATGAGACAGGTTGTTGCAAGATGATAATTGAAAAGAAAGTGGGTGGTCCTGCTTGGCCCCGGTGGCCTTCTGGGACAGTTGTGTGTTGTGGAGCGGAGCAGATTAGCACATTCTATATATTTGAAGAAACCATTATGTACTTCCGGACTTAATTCGACGGGCAGTTCTATTGAGACGGCCGCTTCTGTCGTCTTCTGACATGTTTTGCTGCTAGATGAGTTCTCTTTACTAAACAGAATATTCTCAAGTGCAGCATTTAATTTTGGAAGTTTGCTTGTTTTAAAGGTTATCAATCATCGAACAAAACATTAAAAAGACATTGGAAGGAGCACTCTTACTTAAATAACTTTCTGGTTGCCACCACACGTTGATCCTATCCATTGCTTACCTTCATTGTGCTACTCTTCAGTCCTGGCCCTATTAACCAGTAATCCGTATACTGGGAGCCTGGCCATTACCGTGGCAACGGTAAGCTGGAAGAAAACCGCTTGCTGGTACATAAGTAAAAAGAAGTGCTCTGAAGGACAGAAATGAACTCTTTTATCTCCTAGAGGCATTCTTTTTTTTCATATTCCTGAATAATAAAACTGTATTTCTAACAAATTTTCTCTTGATCGCTTTATTTTTGAGGTGAAGATTAAATGTTTTTGTTCAATGTCTTTGGGTTTTGTTATTTCTTTAAGAAGTTAGTCCAAAGATGTAAAGGAATGATTTGTTGAATTGCGTTTTGGATTGGTGGAAAACTTTGCTTTTCATTCATTCCTGATGTTCGCCTACATCATAAAAAAGCATTGTTATAAAGCTTTCAGGTTCATACTATTTAAGTGCTTTACATGTAGTTTTGTCATCATTTTCTTTGACTGGTGCACAGATTTTGAAATTTTAAAAGAAAGCCTTTTCACTTTTATGACAACAAAATATTGTCCCAGTTGTGTGCTCGCCCATCATTTCAAAATCATGGCCAGGATAAAAATGCACTGAATTCTTTATATTTATATGCTTTACAATTCATATGCTCAATCCTTCTCATTCAGCTAATACTGTATAACCTGAGATCAATAGAGCCACACCAAAAAATCCAAACTCTGTTCATGAAAAACATCCCAGCATTTGTTTTGATTAAAGCTTGGAAGTGCGATGAATAATTGAAATGAAAAAACGTCTAAAAGAGGTGGGAAATAATGAAGGATCCGAGAAGCATATGAGTGAGTACAACATCATGAGCTCTCTGCTTTAAAAAAACTTCCTACAGTGGGTCATTCCCCAGCCTGATGAGTCTGAAAGCGGGGCTACACTGGCACTACAGCAAGGGGGGGTCTCACCATCGTAACAGATTTCAGAACTAGCTCGATTAATGTTCTTAAAGAAGAGTTTGTGGTACTTAATGAGGCATAACTAATGGAAGTCCCACAATCATCAGCGCCATGCTGGAAGCACTGTGGCCGTACAGAGCAGCCATTGATTCTTGCTTCAAACCTCTTGAGTTTCTAATCAGCTTCTTTAGTTGTGCGTTTCAGGCCTGACAAACCCATTGTTGGCCTGTGTCACTGAAGGTCAGTAGTTATTAGTGGCAACTGAAAACAGTTTCTCTAACTACTCCTGAGAGACCTGAATAGCGTGCAGAGGGGGACTTGGAAGGGGGATTACTGGCAGCGCAACAAGTCTGGTCAGCAAAGACAAGAATGTGACATGGTTTCCTAATAAGGGATGCTGCAATACGCTCCCCCCTATCCCAGTAAATATATGAGCAAGTGCCCATATCCTGCTGTTTTTTCAACACCCCTTCAGTAGTTTAGTGAAAGATCTATATAAATATTTATAAAAAAGTAAAAGCCAATGCTGTGGAAAAACTCAATGGAACTTTGGAAATGATATAAAGAGCAATTGTTTTTTGATTTTTCTTAACATCAAGCTAGAGATAAATATTCAATTATTGTTTTATTTTTCTTAAATGTACACACAGGGATGCTTTCAGAGTACCGTGATTATTTTTGAAATACATTTTTTTTCCAACTACATTTCATTTCAACTGAACTGGGAAACTATAGAAAAACACCTGCTTTAACTAATTTGAGGAAACGAAACTAATAAAGCAGAAACAGGTTGATCACAGAAAAGAGAATGTCGCTCTTTAACAGAACACAAAGGGGGAGCGCTAATTAAAATCTTGCTTTATGTCTCCAAGAAATTCAATACATCCGCTCATTTGCTAAATTAAAAAGCAGACCTCGCCACTTTTAATCATTTTCTGACGAGTAACTTTAAGGAAAAGAGGACCCTGGTTTGAGACATCTAAATGAATTAATCTATTAATTAAATAAAGCGCAAAAAAAAAGAATACAAACTGTATTCACATTTGTCAGTACGTATCCCTGTTTTTTTCAGGAAAAGGATAAAAAAAATCTCACTGTGTATCTTAAAAGCTACAAGACTGTGGGACCTTCCTGCATGAAATACCTGCATGTTTGGGAAAAAAACCATGAAAAATACTCCCTTTATGTAGCTTCGGCAAAAATAATAATAACACATGTTTGAACAAGCTTTCTGTGCAAACTGTGCAGTCTATAATGCAAACGCCTTGCCAATTAGCACTCTCTAGGTTGTTCGAATCCCATGGTCAATTGAGGAGCACATCAATAGAACTTGAAAAGGTTCTCTGCGATCAGACCTTCTGACATATTAAGTAGAATAATGGGGAGGAAGGGAGTTGGGGGTTGAAACGAGGTGGTTCCAGAGACTGAAACAAGGCTTCCTTCTGCGTTCACTTTACTTAGTGCAACCTGCAATTACCTGAAAAAGAATAGTCAAAGAAATCTTTTTCCTCTGCAAAACACAACATCGTCTGCTTCCTGCATCCAACACAACACTGAAACAGGCTCTTTTTCAAACCCAGATAGAAATGTCTGCAAAAAAAACATAATTTAATAAAATGTATTTCATTGTCTTGCTTTGGAAATGTGAGTTGTGTTCATGTGCAGCAAGTGCACCCACAACAACCCCACAGACTTTAGAAACGTAAATCACGATGCCAGGACCAATTACAGTGCCCATCTAGTCTCATAAATCTTTACAAAAAGATAGCTCTCTCCCCCCAGGCTCCCCACAACCACAACCAATAAACTGAGAGCACTGACAGGCACAATAGCAAGTGATTACCAAGCATAGCCTATTAGTGCGCCATAACCAGGGCTATTGAAAAGGGAAAAGAATGGATTCACCTCCACTTTTATTTCATGTGGTCCACCATCAAAAGCTTTGTTGACAGCTCATTCATGACCTCAATTTAGACATAAACTCTGTCAGGAACATCTGGCAGCAGGAAAGTGAGGAATGCGTCTTGCTTTTTAATGCCTCCCATCAAACTCCAGTTCGTTAGAGTTGTCGTGCATATTTCCAACTGTAAGGTGCATGTTTAGCCTCTTTGCTTCCTTCAAGTAAAAGAGGGATGCCAGATATACATACAGCTGCCAGGTATGTGAAGAGGGGTACAAATGTTGGCTCTTCAAGCTGTTCAATGGGGTTCACTGATAGCTATCATCATCATAGGGGTTATCAGCAAGAAGACCAAGAAATAATTTTAAAATGTGTCTGAATGACCTCAGAAAATGAAAGGTTGCAGTCTTTTATCAGCCGCTCCTGCAGGAAAACGATTCTAAGAGATGATGCTGAGTAGAGATCTGCATTGAGCAGGAAGGAGCTAATGTCTTCAGCATATAACCCACTTAAAAAAAGCATAAAAAATAGATTTGAAACTATAGAGAAGATTTTGGTGAATACACAATAACATGTTGTTCTTCTGTGAGAATTAGTCTCTCTATGACAATTTTTATTATCCTTATTTCTTATATTTGATGTTTCCATTTTTCTTCTTTTGACTGCAATTCAAAATCTACAAAAATCCTGGAAATCAAAAAGTAAACATGATTTCTCATTATTCCCAAAGTGATGGCAGTTTAAATTGTGACCAAAAAATAAATAATAAATCCTAAATTGAAACAATTTCGAGCTGTGCAAAAGCACATTTAATTTTGCAAAATTATTTTTAATTTAAAATAAAACCCATTATTAATCTGATAGCCACTAAAATCTAAAAGAAAAAAAGTTTAAAAAAAATTTAAGCCAGCATTTTTACACTTTTAGGTTTAGAATATTTACTTTTTCCAAATTAGGTAGTGCATGATTAATTTAGATCCAGCATAATATTAATAATAATAAAAATAAAAGAAATAAATAGTAATAATAAATTCTGAAAACATCATGTGACCCATACTATTCCCCCTATAGCAATAGTTTGTCATAATTGTTTATTTCATTGTAGATTTCGCATTCCTAATAAAATTGTCCAATTAGGCAGCAGCACATTGAGAGCATGGGGCCTGTAAAAGATTAAGGGTCAAAATCACAAGAATTTTTTTATATAAAATAATCAAATAAGCAAGATAAATTTCAATGATAAATACAATTTCATTCAGAACAAAACCTGCAAAAGGTGCAAGTGCATTTACAGGGTGTTTTCCTGGTCTACAGTCTTGCAGACATCACACATGAAAGGCAGCCCTCCAAAATGTCACCTGAACAATGCCGGCTCCCCCATCGACCTTGCTTTCCAACTCAATTTGGTCTCAATCAGAACATAATGAAAATGCACTCCAAAACACTTCCATTAAAAAATGTTCAGAAATAGCTCTCACACTTCAAGTTATTTATTTGTAACGTTCACTTGGTTTTGAAACATATACAGCAGCCATCATTCATTTATTTCATTGTTTTTTTTTTAACTTACAAACAAAATTAAAAAAAGAAAAGTAAAAGTGGACGCAAAAACCATTGTTGTACACTTAAACCCATTCTTGCGTGTTATCCCAATATACAAGTCCCTCTACTTATCCAATAAGTCTAAATGAATACATTAGTTTACAATATTAATATGATAACATGCCAAGTTATCAAAAAAGGAGTGGATGTGCTTTAGGAATCATTTTTTTTAGTCCAAGTAAATGAAGCAGCACTCCCTTTTGTTTCAGTAACAGCCTGAAACATCATGAAGGAGCGGCCGAAGCACGGATTACAAAAAAGGTCCAGAAACGACTTCATCGCTTTCAAGGGTGACCAGTCCTGTAATGTAATGTTCAAAAATAGACACTTAGAGATGTCAAGAAAATGTGTCCTGATCACCAGCTGCCGAGCGCCTCTGTGCGCAATGTTCAACTGCGAACAATTGCGCACAAATATATATTTATATATATATATAAATTTTGGAGCTGTTATCCATTTAAAGAGAAAAGTGAAAAGTGTCAATACTGTTTGAGGTCCTACCACGTTCTGCCGTAGAGAAGGTTTGAGCTGACCATGTTACTGGTGTAATCTACAGCGGATGTGTCTATCTGGGCCATGCTGAGCTGGCTGTGCAGTGAGGGGGGGCTTGGCGACATCTCCTCCAGCTCCAAAGCGTTCACCTGCTGCTGATTTTGATGCTGGCTGAGGCTGCCGGCCGAGGATGCGAGCACCACTCCGGCTCCGTTCTGTTGTTGGTTCTGTTGTTGGTTCTGTTGTACCTGTTGCTGATTTGGCGTCGGCGTGTTCGAGCCGTTCTGGCACGGTTTACCGTCCTTCACCAGAACCGGAACGGCTACCCGCCGCGGGGACTGCGCCTGCTGTTGGCACAGGTTACCGTCCTGCTGCTGCTGCTGCAGCTGCTGCGCCGCCTTGTCTTTGGCCTGGCGCTTCATCTTGTACCGATGGTTCTGAAACCAGATTTTCACCTGAGTCGGCGTCAGATGAATCATGCTGGCCAGGTGCTCCCTTTCAGGTGCAGACAGGTATTTCTGTTGCTTAAACCTCCTCTCCAGCTCGTAGACTTGAGCCTGGGAGAACAGGACGCGCCGTTTCCTCCTGGGCGCAGCGTGAAGAGCTGGCATGGCTTTGCTGGCGTCTGCCATTCCTGTGAGACTCCCCATGCCAGTCATGTTCATATCTGTGGAAGGTCCCATGAATCTAGAAACTTAAAAATATACATACATATACGTGCGTTCAATAAACAGAAGAGGAGAACACTTTTTCGCCTGAAGTATTTTTGTAAACTGGTCAATGAACTGTGCGTAAAAACTGGTCAATGAACTGTGCGTAATAAAAAAAAAGTTACAATAAAGTTGATTATTATTATTGTTAATTTAATAATAATAATAATAATAATAATAATAATAATAATAATAATAATAATAATAATAATAATAATAATAATAATAATAATAACAACAATAATAATAATAATAATATAATGATAATAAGCTTATTCAGATAAATAAGAAACAGCCGTGTCAAAGTTGAAAGAATGATCTCCTTTTCAGTTTAATAGAAATGTAAAGCAATTTTTAAACTCTTAGTAATTAAAAAAGTCATTTAAATCAATTAAAATAAAGATCGCATAAAGTAATCTATGTCAGCGCACGCGTGATAGCTCTTAAAATAAATAATGCCGACAAAAAAATATTTTACGTCTATACTTTAATAATGAAAAAAAAAACATCTGAAAAAACGCGAATAACAGAAGAAAAATACTCACTTGAGGAGTATCTGGGATCAGGGTTGGCGCTGTACCATCCCGTGGCGGCGGTACTCCGCATGCTTTCCTGGTACGATGGAAGATCTCCCATGTTGCCAATGCTCCCATTGCAGTATCCCCCCATTGCGGTGTGGGAGAACTGAGACACGCCGTGCGGCATGTGATAAGTGGTGGCCACGCTGGCGTTGTGGCCCATGGAGTGCTGTTGCATTCCGGTCTGAGACACCTGAGGCTGTCGGTAGGCTCCAAGTGGAGAGGTTAGATTCCCTGCGCCATCCATGCCACTAAACTTCTTGTATGTCTCCTCGATTGGACTCAAAATGTCTGTCACTGAAAAAGGCGTTGTGTGCTTTGGGCTCAACGACATGATTCAGAAAGCAGGTAGATTTTTGTGTTTGAGCAGATCAACCGTGTTGTTGTATCGGCTCTCTCCTTGGTCGATGTCTACGTAAGAGAGTGCTTGTAGTGTGCCTGAGATCCTATTGATCGCCTTGGAGAAGGAGGCGAGCCCAGGGCGCTCTTAGCCCGGGTTTATTGGAGCCAGGAGCCAGGTTTACGACAAACACAGGGGGCGGAGCCACACTTCCTAAAACCACCAAACAATAGTCATTGACAATTTGGGGAAATAACACATCGACAAAAAAAACACATCTCCTTATATTAACTTGAGAATAAAACGACGCACATATTTAACATCATGTTCCCTCTGACAACTTTCCACAGGTGAGAATGGCTCTCTGCGCTCCGAAGACCCGCTTATCTGACCACATACGACTGTTTTTGCGTCAGTAGGGAATTCCACTCTTTCTACAAACTTTGAGAGCACTTTTCACAGACACAAGGGCCACCGAGTATCATCAAAGAGCCACAATGAAGTTTCACGACCAGCTCATTTATGCTTCTTAAGCATCATTTTACCCCCCCACCAGAGAGGGACAAGCCCTGGATTAAAATGGCAAAACGCTGGAGGTGAGGGGAAATCAAGTTCCAAATTCGTGAGGTGCACCTGCACCCAGGCATGCATTACGCACGCATTTTCAATCAATATATTTCAATAATTATTCGTTCTCTGGCATTCATCCTGCAGACTGATGAACTAATTCATAGAAACTGGAGCCGTTAGGCGCTTAAAAGCCTCGAGTTTGGTCAGCATTGCAGTGACACTTTGCAGTCTTGACCCGACATTGTAATCCCTGAGCAAACTTACTGGCGCCGGGGGAGAAGAAGAAGAGCGACATGACAAGGGGGTCAAAAGAGAACAAAGCTTCTGCAAACTGCGACAATGAACAGCAGTTAATAAACCTCTCAGTGACAGACTTTCATTCCAGCATAACATTTCCGACTTTACATCTGGTGGAGCAAATGTATCATTTATTTAAAGGTACAATTTAATCAAATAATATAATCGAATTAAGACAAATCTAATAATTTCAACAAAAAGGAATGGAAATAAGACATATTTAGCAGCTTCGAGTCTTATTTTTGCTATAGCTCTATTATTCTAACTGAAACAAAGCGCCCGTTTATGGAGCAACTAATATAATTTAGCGCATCATGGCAGCAGCCATTCTCTAATTGAGCAAATGAAGATGTGACACGGTCAGCCATCAATTACAGCCGCACAACAGAAACCGGCTAAGTTGATAACCTGAATCTAATACCTCGCGCCATATTACGCGCGTCTCAGCCACAGAAGTGTTTTTCTCTCCGTTTCTTCCTTCCTTTAATCTTTCCAGATGTCCGATCTCAACAACAAATTCAGGGTGAAGTATCTGGGCTTCAGGGGAAAAAATAATTGTATTTTTTTTCAACGATGCAGAACACATTATGTCTTGAAAGAATAAGAAATCAAACTCGTATCCAGAGGTCTGTGCGCCTCTTTTTGGTGAAACGGCAGCTTGGTGTTTCGAGTAAGAAAGGTAGGCCCAGACCTCTAACATTATGTAAATGAGACAAACCTCTCAACCTCGTGGATTACTGAGTCAGAGAGCAGGACCTCATCCACAATCCCTACATTAGAAAAGAACAAAAATCTGAGGCGCTCATCAGAGCGTGTAACATTTTTATCCTCAATATAGGTTCTTTTTGTTTCCTTTCTTTCTTTTTTTTTGGTGGAAAAGTGAATCTGACTGGGTCAAGGTGACGATGACTATTCGTGGGCCCGGTTAAGGTTGGTAAACAAACATTTTATGAACGGCTTCTATATTTTAAAATTAAGAATTTACATCTGTTTTACATAGATAATTTACCATGACCTTTGTCGCTCCAAAGAATTTGAAATTTGACGCACAGAAAAAAACAAAGTTCACCTCTGTGCTTTGACGCATTTCTACTTCTTCTTTCTCTGAAAAAAATCCAATATAATTTAATTCCAGAGACAAGTGAACTGATATCAACAATAACCCGATGGTTTAGTATTTTATCTCATCATGTGTGTCGGGTTTGTTTCCCGCCGGCTGTGCGCACCCAGGACATAATACCTTTTAATCGTGTTTTCAAATTATCAGCCGCACATCTCTATAGGTGGAAATCCAATCCAACTGCAAATGATGGAGCAATTTAAGTGTTGCTAACCAGAACCTTGTAACAGTTTGTTGTTGGTTTCTAGAGAATTCTGTCAACCCCCTCAGCTCTGCAGATGGATCCAGGCGTCTGGTCACTGAAGTACTTTTTCTCCATCTCGTCGATAAAAGTTCAATACACTGAAAGATGTGGAGAAGTGGCTGAAGGGCTGGGGTCCTGACCTGCCAACTCATTCACGCACAGGCCAAGCGCAAGGTGCAGAAAACACAGACTTGTTTAGACTTGTAGCGTAAAAATTCTTAAATTTAACGCTCCTGGTCCATGCGAAGCAAATGAAAAATCGCCTAAACCCCCACATTTAGTATTTTTTCAAAGTCACACTTTATAATATTTTTTAGTTTAGAATAATTTAAACCAAAATAAAAACAAATGGTTGTGCTGAAACTATGAGCAGGCGTATTTATACTAAGTGGAGATATTAAATTCGGAAATTTACGCACGACCGTGGCGAGTCTTTTGGGCCTCTTTTTTGTTGAGGACTTTTCTGAAAGTTAATAAACTTCAATTTAAAGATAACGATGCATTTAATTAATGCTTTAGTACTTGTAGAAAAAAATAAAAAACTATAAAGTGAAAAGGTTCTGAAAAATGATCTGGTATACAAATCTTTCTTCAGAAAATCTTGAACACAGGAATTGGGGGACATTCTTATGAATAGAATTTTTAAAAAGCAACCCCAGTGTATTTAATGATAGTAATTGACACAACTTCTCAACAAATTAAGGAAATACTTTATACAAATGGATTAACTAAGTTTGAAATCACCTCATTTTTGATGCAAAGAAACTTTTTTTAACTTGGAAATTAAAAAAAAAACACAAACAGTTTATTACTTCATTCTAACTATATTTTAGCCACATTTGCTACTGAAAATTGAATAAAATCGTAGTTAAAAATTCAACACCTGCAGCCATTGAGGCATCATTTAGATCAAATACCTTCTCTCCTCTTAAGCTGCCGGGCGGAGTGAGAGCAAAAAGCGGGCAGGTGCGCATCTTTCAGCAGCACTACTTGAAGCGGTGCGGTTCCTCGGCTAAGTAGGTTAAAGGTCCTCCCAAGAGGAGAAAGTATGTGACAGACCTCTTGAAAACCGTATTCTTCTACAGGGGTTTGTATTCATTCACAATTAATGTCGCTTGATAGACGAAATGATGCTAATAGGGCGCAAAAGAACAGAATGTGGGCTGTAAAAGGATTCCAACCTATAATCTGACAGCTGCGAGAAAAATGAAGGGCAGAAGAATTTGTTTTACTCTAACGCCAAAGTTTTTCCTAATGGGGTTCATGAGGTTGAGAGAAGTTGAGGAAGGACATCACTGGACAGCTTCAAGGTAAGTAAAATATTTTTAAAAATTCAGCCTCTAAATCCTAACAAAACATTCTTTAGGGATTCGTTTTGAAAGCAGGAATTGCAAAGGACATAAAAATAAATGAAAGGCCTCTCAAGTTTTTTGTTTGTTTTCTAAAATTTTAGGCATGATTGGAAGCTATTAAAAAAAAGCTCTTATTCAATTTAAACAGTTGAAATGTAGCCATCGTTTATGTTCATGTAAATGCCTTAAGGATAAAAAACCAACACATAGCCAAAAAAATAAAGTTGAACATTTTGGTTTGCATACATTTTTTAACTATTTAAACATAGTTAATCATAATTAATCCGATTACCAATTTTATACAAAACTATTAAAAGGCTTTTCAGTCTTCCCATAAGTTTTCAGCAAATACTTATCTCATTTCTGAAGAACATGCTCAAATGTATTTAACCACATTTTTTTTACCCAAATGCAAGACCCTTCTCTTTCTATGAGTGCCAGAGTGGTTCGTTCAGTTGTGAAACGCAGCGTTTTTACATAGATGCTGTGTTTTCAACAAATAAAAAAAGCAGCAGATCAATGTAGATTACCAAATGCACAACACAAAAAGTGAAAGTGTACTTGGACTGGGTTTTGGTTCCAAGGGCATCTCGCTCCACCACTTCTGTGCTGCATTAATTGTGGCAGCAGGAAGGGCAGATAAACAAAGCTGTTGGTGAGCAGAGTTGTGACTCAACTGTGGTTCACGTTGGCTTTGTCACCCAGCTACTCATGCTGCCAAATGTATTTGTCAATCTTTCTCTTGTAAATCTTAATAAATTGATTGCTGAGATAGAAAAAAAGTATTCTTATTTCTTAAAAGAGCATTTAAATGTTTATATTTTTAAGGATATTGTCAAGTTTCATCTGACTTTAATATAAGAAAACATTAATAAAGCATTCAAGAGTTTAAAATTAAACGGAGTATTATTTAAATTCAAGACAATAAAGCAGTTTGTTTTGTTTTCAAAGTAGGTGCATCTTCAAAATTCTGAAGCTGTTCAATAAAACATAAATTTCTGCAAACAAAACAATTTGAAATTTTAGTAGTTTATGTTATAGTTATAATAAAATAAACGAATGAAAAGATACCGTTGCTTTTAAGCTTTGGCAACATTATGTAACCTTTGTCAATTTAGGTCCATTGTTTGGCAGAAAGCAAACAGTTTTGTAGTTGAACCTGACAACATTCCAGATGTAAATGTTGCATTGTAAGACAAAAGAGGAAAAAAGATTAATCAAATCTGGTGTTACACCAGAGGACTATTCAAATAGCTGCACTATATGTTAAACTTTATTAACATTTGCCTGAGCCAAAAAGTAATTTGTTTTGCTTGTTTTTGTTTTAACATTTTTATTATATGTATCTTCCACTGAAATGTCCCAAAGCAATTTTGCACCTTCACATCCAGACAAAAACTTTTCCTTTTTTTTTTCTTTTTTTTTTTATCACTGGCTCCACAACTCAACAATGGAAATGCGAGCAAAAGCTGCACATCAATGCGACACTTTTACCCGGCTGTTTGTCCCCACTCTGGGATGCTTTTATCCTGTAGGCCACATGATAATCTACCATTATTTAGATGAATCCACAAACACGTCGCTGTAGTACTTCAGATTCTGAATGTGTTAATCCTGATGGATGCAAGAATGCAATGTGCAATTTAAAAATATAAAGATCCCTGTTTGGACAGTGGAGGGTGGAGGGATTCAACAATTCTGTTGTTTTGTCCAAAACTGAAAAACTGTTCATGGTTTACCAACCTCTTGTTTCTAATTGGTGGTCTAGAATTGTACCCGAACAGCTAAAAAAATACTGTTGAATAAAAACAAAAAGATGACTAAAAAGTATTTCTGTATGGTAAAATAAACGGAACTTTTTATCACTGTTGTACAGTCAATGTGTTACAGCATTGTTTCTGTGTTTATGGGAAATATTTTCAGCAAACCCCTTTTGCAAATGTTTTTGTATGTATTATTTTTTTCCTGCTATTTTATGTAAACATTTGTTTTGTAAAGTTTTTATTGATAATTGCTCACATTCAAAGATAAATAAAGAGAAAAATGACAATGAATTAAAACGCAATAAAATAATCTAGAATAGTTGACATGTTTTATATTTTAGAAAAGCGGATTAGAGCCTATTTAGCAAAATATGATTAGCAACCTGCAGTTAGACAGTATTTAAACAATGCAAATCAAATTACTGCTGTTTATTAAACATTTTGATTTTTTTTTAAAACTAAGAATTTCAACAAAAAGCTGATTTTAAGTATCTGTTTTTAGCACAAGGACATAGCTTCACAACATAAACGCGTCTGGTCACGTTCAAATGATCTTGCAAACACAAAGTATTTGTATAAAATGTAAAAATTTCAGAGTATAGAAAAGGTCTGTTATTGTGTATTCAACAATAATCAGCATTTATTGTTTTTAATTACGTTTTCAATTTATATGTGATACAAGAGAAGCAAAGAGAAAAAAAACTGTAGCTTAAATTACTGAATATGATATCTCAAATACTTATTATACACCACTGAAATAATAACACTTATTAAAGAGCTATGTATTATGTCTGTTTTTATCAGATAAAGCATAATACATTTGGAAATAAACCATAAAATGAAAAAAATTAAGGTATCCTGTTTTCCTTGCTCATACAAATTCGATTTCTAAAAGGTCGTGTTTTAGGAGGTGTGCCTCTCATTAAAATAAAATATTGTAAAATAGGAAAAAAACATCAGTCCTGCTATTAAAATCATCATTAACAGAATAAAGAGAATATCCTCTTTGACATGCAATAAATGTGTTGTTTTGCCCTAATATACATATTTTAAAATGCATACAAACTTTTGAAAGGAAAACCGTCAAATGCTTTACATTTGAAATTTGTATATACATATTTTATTGACATTGGTTATTAAAAGTGATTATTACAATTTAAAACGTGTCAAGATTGCGCTTGATTTGAAAGATCTAATTGGTTTCTGTGTGCTAGTGAAATTTATTTGTCTCTGTTTCAGCTTTTGCTGCACTGACTGTGCGACTTCATGTTGATGTTTCATAATACCAAGCCTTCCTGACTCCTTCTAATGGCACTTTTACTTGTTGGTTTTGTCTCATCCTGTTTCAGTGGTTCCTTTTGTCTGGAAGGATGTCAGCTCTCTGTGCCTGACCATCTCTGAGGATGCTTCACGTCATCTTGTCTACCTGATCATTGCACTACCTGCTCTCCACTACAATGCTGCCGTCTCGCTGCTCTGCCACTTGAAATGCTTGGCTGGCCCTTTCTTATGAAGCCATCATAAAAACTGGATTCCACTACGATCTTCATTTTTACTCCTCTCTCCTCCCTTCAAACATTAGTGCGGAAGCCATATAAATATTCCTTCATGCTGAAGACGACTGCTGTTGTCACATCAATAGAAAAGAAAAAAAACGGATCATTGGACTTAAAAAAACAACTCAATTCCCACAGCTTTTATTTAGGAAATTGATCTGTTTTGCTTACATCTAATTATGCAAATGTGAATGCATTACTATGTATTGATACATTTAAAAAAAACACGGTGACATGTATGTTAACTGTCTTTAATAAGAGTCTTTCTCGTTAAGCATTTTGTGCTGTGAAAAAGCTTCCACTAATAATAGCTGACAAAAAGACAGGATGAAACACATCTTTTTTTAACATTTTCCTTTGTTTTTTATTAAAAGTGAAAATATGCATCAAGAAGAATAAATGTCTGAAGATTATGTTGTCTTTTTTAAAAGTTTGGTAAATGGTGTATACTTCAGCACTTTTCTACATTCCTTGAAGGCCCAAAGCACTTTACAGTCACAGTCTCATACACCCATTCACACACACATTCACACACTGATGGCGGCTCTGCTGCGTAACTCTGGCACCAACCTGTAATCACCAGAGGCAAAGTTTGCTTTGTTTAACTGGAGTGGTCTTACTGAAGGTTGACCTTTCACCTACTGCGACTCTTTTGCCAACTGGTAGATTGAGTGTTCAAATCTCAAACTTTGAAATTCATTGTCCCGAAAGCTGCAATGCCCTCAATTTTAAGAATCTTGGACCACTAAATAATTTTGGATAAAAGTGACAAAAAGCAAATGTTAAAAATAAGGAATCAGGTGAAATAGTTGTAGTGCAGACTACACTTTGTTCTCTTTCAGAAGTAATTAGTAATCAGTTATGCTTTTATGGGAATGGCACTGTAAGGAACAAAAAAACCCCACTTTCCATTCCAAGATTCCATTTACTCTCATTTAAGCATGAACAATTACACAATTTTTAAATGAAAAAGATTATTTTAGAAAATGTACTTAAATGTATTTATGTTGAGTAACTGTGGAGATCCTAACTCACATACACACAAGTACAAAGTAAAGAGGTAAACATAAAAAAGGTGAAACAAGCCTCCACTGGTCAGTTGTGGTAGTACAGTGAAAAAAATTTCTGGTTGTTTAACAAATGTGCAAAGAGATGTTAGACGCTTCGAATATACTTATTTCATTTAAAGTGGATGAGTGATTTACGTGACAATTAAAAAAGACTATTTAATGCATTTAATTCTTATTTATACCATGTTGAATACTCCATCCTGATTGGCTGCTGGATGAGGCTTAACAAGTGATAATCCACAGTGATAATGCACACCTAAAGAAGTAGTTCTGGTCACATAGCCCAAATGCTCTAAATCACTGCACAGGATTTTTTGAAACAAACTTTTCCTTCATAATATGGACAAAAACAAGCAGTAAGACGTGAACTTTCTCTCTGAACTGATGCTTTTTTTAAACCTATTGTGATGATCATCATATATACCATTTTGCTTGCCGCTGCAGTAGAGGTCGATGGTTGCTCAGCCAGCTCAGCATCATGTCATGTTACCATGACAATGCACCACACCATGTATCAAATTTTGTACAATTACCAGTGTGAAGTCTCCTAATTAGTGCACCTGTGCTTGATTGTCATGCTCTCCTATATTATGCCGCTTGCTCCTGCCACTAGTCACCAGATCGTCTTGTGTGCTTCTCGAGTACCACGAGCCTTCTAGCCTTCTCAGGTTCTTGTGAACTGAAATAAATAAGGACATATTTGGAACTTTCTGCGTCTTGTGTTTCCACGTGTCCACGTCCGGATCCTGACAATACGATCTGGCCATAAAATGGACACAGTGGATGCAGATTCTGTGCGCTCGATCCTCACCAGCCAGTAGCAGATTTTCGGCCAACAGGAGGACCAGATGCGAGCCCTTCACCGGGGGTTAATGGAGATCTCACGAGTACCAGTTGGCTGTGCGGACCGAGCAGCTTTTAGGGTGGTTCCAGCGCCCTCCGCAGTCCTCCCCTCCTCATCCGCCTTCCTCCACTCCTACGTTGGTGGCGTTGGATCTGACGTCACTTTCCCCCCACCCCTTTGTAGCCTGACCAGAGAGGTTTTCTGGGGACTCTGGAGACTGTCAGGCATTCATAGTGTGAGCTCCACTTTGAACTGCAGGCTGTCAGCTACCCCTCGGATCATTCCAAGGTGGCCTTCACGATCTCCCGCCTCACTGGCAGAGCCAGGGCGTGGGCCACTGCTAAGTGATAGAGAGGATTACCCATTTGTGTTCCTCTTCCGGCTTTCCTCGAGACGTTCACCCAGGTGTTCCAGCACACAAAGTTAACTTAATTCCTAAGTCTATTCATAAGTCTGGACCTACGTAGCGCTTGTCACCTGGTTCGCATCCGGACTGGAGACGAGTGGAAGACTGCCTTCACCACACCACTCGGACATTTCGGGTACCTGGTAATGCCTTTCGGTCTCACTAATGCTCTCACAGTGTTCCAAGGGTTGATTACTGACGTTTCACGGGACTTTCTTCACTGTTTTGTGTTTGTCTATCTCGATTACATATTGATCTTTTCTAGAGATCCCATCGAACATTGGGGGCATGTTCATTTGGTTTCCCAGCAGTTATTGGAGAATGAACTGTACGTCAAGGCAGAGAAGTGCCAGTTTCACTCCCCCTCATATTTTTACCTGGGCTTCGTGATAGTGGACGGAAAGGTGAGGCCAGATCTATCTAAGATGAGTACAGTGGCTAATTGGCCCATTCCTGCTAACCGTCAACAGCTCCAGTGTTTCATGGGTTTTTTGCAAATTTCCATCACTTCATCCACGACTTCAGCTGTGTGGCTGCGCCCCTTAACCGCCTCTCATCTTCGTTGGACCAAGGCTGCTAACTTGACTTTCGAGCGCTGGAAGCTGTTCTTCACCTATGCCCCTGTCTTGGCTCAACCTGTCCCTATCAGCCAGTTTATTGTAGAGCTAGTTGCATCCGACACTGGGGTGGGGGCAGTGTTATCCCTGCTAGGAAAGGGTGACACAGGTTGCGCCTTTGCGCCTTCTTCTCTTGTAGGTTTACTCCGGTGGACCGTAATTATGACGTAGGAGACAAGGAGGTGTTAGCCGAAAATTAGCCTTGGAGGAATGTAGACACTGGTTGGAGGGGTCTTCCCTGCCATTCATAGTTTGGACGGATTACAAGAACCTGTCCTACCTCTGACCTGCAAAGCGCCTTGAATCGAGAGAGGCGCAGTGGTCTTTGTTTTTTTGTCGGTTTAATTTTGTTGTTTCATACTGCCCCGGCTCCAAGAATGCCAAACCGGATGCGCTGTAGCGCAAACAGGAGGTCATGGAGGTGGACCAACAACCCAAGGCCATAATGTCCCCCTCCTGTATCCTGGGGACACTCTCCTGGCAGCTAAAGAGGGATGTCAGTGCCACACAGTCTCAGCCGCTGGACCCCGTGGGGGGTGGGGTGGGGTGGGGGGTGTCCTCCTAACCGCTTGTTTGTTCCCAGTGCCCTTGGGACTAAACAAGGTCTCTCACAGATCATCTGCTGGACAGCTACACCCCTTGTCTATTCCAACCCGTCCTTGATCACATGTTGCTCTGGACTTTGCACCTGGGTTACCCCTCTCCTCGGGAAAGACTGTTATCATGACTGTTGTAGATTGCTTCAGTCAGGCAGCCCATTTTGTGGCATCAACCAAACTACCTTCTGTTGCAGAGACCACAGCTTTGATCCTCACACATGTGTTCAGGCTGCATGGCATTCCCGTGGACATTGTCTCAAATTGGGTGCCTCAGTTCGTCTCACAGGTATGGAAGACTTTCTGTGCAGCCTTTGGAGCTACTACCAACCTCTCCTCGGGCTTTCACCCTCAATCCAATGGCCAGGCTGAACGGACAAAACGAGACTTGGAGACTGCCCTACAGTGTGTCTGCTTGCACCACCAGTCCCCCTGGTGTTACCTGCTGCCCTGGGTGGAGTAGTCAAGATTAAACTGCCACCTCTGTCTCTTGCTTGGGGAACAGCGGTGGCAGTTTCATCTTGACAGCACCACTATTGCCCCTCCAGATGCATTTGGAGGGAGGCCCAGGCTGCCCTGCTCTGCTCAACCGCCGATCGTCACATACCCCGGCACCAACATATACACCAGGTCAGTCTGTCATAATGGTCAGCCAGCCTACACTGTTTGATGCTTGTTGGATGTCAGACGACAAGGGAGGGGTCTTCAATACCTTGTAGACTGGGAGGGTTAAGGCCCAGAGAAGAGGTCGTGGGCACCAGCCTCCAGTATCCTGGACATGGCTCTTATTCGAGAGTTCCACCGCCGCCACCCGGACAAGCCTGGCAGTGTGCCCAGAGGCGCCCCTTGAGGCAGGGGTACTGTGGAGGTTGGGGCCAGGGGTGTAGTTGTTTTTCCCATTTGTGTTGTTAACTTCTGTTGTCTTTTCTTCCTCCTCCCACCCCACTCCACTGTCTTTTTATTTGGTGCACCTGTGCTTGATTATCTTGCTCTCCTATTTTAGGCCGCTTGCTCCTGCCACTTGTCACCAGATCGTCTTGTATGCTTCTCGAGTACCACTAGCCTTCTAGCCTTATCAGGTTCTTGTGAACTGAAATAATTAAGGACTTATTTGGAACTTTCTGCATCCTGTGTTTGTGTCCATGTCCGGATTCTGACAAATTATTGAATTTCAGAACAACAATTTCTTAAACAAACACGACCACAGAACTTGAAATATGAAAAACGTCCCTATTTTACTCCACCACTTTGTTTATGGAGAATCTTCTCCCCACTGTAGCTTGGCCGTGGGAGAGAATTAGATGTTTTTCGCAGAATGCCCATAGTTCAGGATAGGGCCCCCTGAGAACACTGCTTAAAAAGAGGTCCAGCCAAACGTTCAGTCATAATTAATCATCACCATACTGTCCTAATACAACATTATTTGTAGTAGAACAGTAAATTCTAGCTGTGCATGTGGAGGAAGGGACTGCAGACAATGCAGGGAAACAAGGAGTGGACTGACAGCTAGCATTTGCTGTTTCAAGTGCGTTAGTAGGTTGGATAGCTGCGAAATCGAAAGAGTTTTCTCTGTTACTCTGACTTAGATTAGGTGCTTTGTACATGTGGCATGAGAGTTTTTGTGCCTTACAAGTTGAAGCCTCTTTTTAAATGTGGTGCAATAAGCTTCATAACGTTGTGCGATATCAGTTTAACCAATTATAATAATAACATGACGCTTTCTCCATCTTCGCCAAGTTAAATTTAGGGTGTATTCAGGCTGGAAAAATTCTTTGGTCCAGAGCGAGCCTGCTTACTTTTGGATTGAGTCCTGAACCTTACATTTGGTCCGTATTCAGACTTTCCTGTTCCGGAGCGAAGCTTGTATACAAAACGACATGACTGAAGATCTCTTCACTCATTGGCTAGGATTTAGGAGAGTGGGGCATAGAAACAAGAGATGGAAATAATGGAAGTCCTGTAAAATGTAATTAAAACATAAATAAAATAACTCAAAAGTTTGACGTAATCAACAACTTTGCCCGGTGCAGTGCCCCTCCTTACTTGATCTGCTGCTGTATAAGCTTTTTTTTAAAACGCTAATTAGTTTAGTTTAAAGCTTAAATGATGAAGAAGCAGCCAAAGAAGCCCTTTGAGATAATTTCAGGGTCAAAAAAGGGAAGGAAGAGGAGAAAACTGACTCACAGCAGAGGTTTGTCTGATTTATTTACATTCAACTGCTTGGAATACTTTCGTTTTTGGTACAAAAAAGCATGAAATAAAAGTTTAGGATTGTGTGTGTTATTATAGAAAAAAAATGTACATTATATATAGTATAGAAAAAAAAAACGAAGTTTCGAGTATTTCTTAATTCAAATAATGTTGGACCAGAAAACCGATGCTTGAAAGAGCTCAGACTAATGACACACTTACTAAAATGGCCGGGCCAAAGTCTCTTACCACTTGGCTCCTCCGCCCCCTTGAGCACATTCATTTTCCTCATCCGAGCTGGTATCTGGCTCAAAACTGTACAGCTGGATTGATCGAATATTGCTCTCCATTATTTTTGCACCGCTAATGCTAGCATGGGACTATAGGCTCACTTGTGAGAGTGCAAACAGAGTTCCCAGCAATATGGAGTGGGAGAAGGCTGGTTGCTCCAACCCCAAGTCCTGCCCACAAGCCAGAATTGTATTTCTAATGCACTACTGCCGCGGGGCATAAAACCTGTCTTAAAACACAACAAAGTCTTTTTGATTTTGGCAAAAAATAAAATCATAATTTTAATATTAAATTATGATTATTTAGATCATAAAATAAAAGACAACTGGGGGAAGAACGATAATTAAAAAATATCAAAAGATAGAAGCAAATGATCTGCAAAAATAACAAATCTTTCCTCAAGGGGTTTGACCAAATTCCTTCAATATTTTATAGAGCTGTCGGAATCTACAATTCCAAAATTCAGTGACCTTGACATTTTCCAGAAATCTCTGTGAAAAGTCAAACTAAAAGAAGAGTGAATCAAGAAAACCCTGGAGAGTGTCTTAATGGTTAATGTGTTGGTGGAAGGAGGTGAATGCAATTTTTAATATGTAATAATTAGAAGACTAACGAGACTCAATGGGTTTTTTCTCCACATTTAGTGCTTTATTCCCTCAAAGGAGCACCAATTGTACCTGTTGATGTTTCCCATTTGAATCTCTGTGTAATAGGAAAAGAACCAAAATCCAATAAAGGTTTAAAGCACCTGCTCAATGGAACCAAGTTTGGCAGAAGACACCCCTGATATACCACACAAGAAAATATGAACCAAACTAACAGAGAAAACTTACCACTGTAAACCATCCCTCTTCCAAACCTCCTGAATCACTTTTGGAGTCACGGGTTTACTGGAGCCAATCCCAGCCAATGTCGGGCGAAGGCAGGGTACACCCGGGGTGGTCCAGTGTGTGTCACAGCTACACATCCTCACTCCCAAGTCGTCACACATTGATGCATGGGTAAGGACTCATCTGTGTCACTCTTTGACTCTTTGGGTGTCCTCAACTCGTTTTATGACACACCGGCTGTTTGTTTTTTGACACGCCAGGGGTTCCAATCAAATCAAGGGTCCAGTCGAACGTGGTACGGAACGCCGACCGCATCCAGAATTAGAATCAGAATCCAGAATCAGATTTTAAAGAAGGTATAAAACTCTTTGAAACTTCTACAAAAACGGCCAAAACGACGTAAAACAAGTCCAGCTATTGTTGATTGTAGGTTTCTATAGCAACGAGAATACTGTTCCCCTCCTAAAGCTACATTCACACTGAATGTGATTTGCGCAACAGGGATGTCCAGCTGTTAAAGACACGATAAGAGGTCCTGCAGCATGATTTGATCGTGGGAATCGTCGCACATTGAGAGTTAAAAAATCAGAAATTTGGCAAAGAAGAGGTGTGATGTTTAGTAGGGACATTGTACCTGCTTTGGCTTTGGTTGATGACGCGATCAGTCGGTGTAGTTCAAAACCAACGTAGAGGGGAATCTGATCGTTCTTCTCTTGAACTTGGTAATAATTTTCCTTTTTCCAATAAGACAACAATAAAAAAATCATCATCAATTTTATTTTTGTTTTTATTTTTTCCATCCTCAGACAAATGCAGGACAGCAATTCGTCAAACTGGATACAGAAAGACAGAAGTATAGCTGAAAGCGGCCGTCATTCAGACACAGCTCCTGCATCAGATGGTGAACCTCACCTTACTGGGAGAGTCTCTGAATGATTTCATGAACAGACATGGTGCGTACCAATGCCTTTTTGTAGAGCTGTGCAAAATAAATAAACCTGTTCTCTGAACATCATCGGTGTCTTCTGTGCATTGAGATGTAAAACCAGTGCTTTTATGTAGTGATGAGGTTAAGAAATAAAAGCAGTAGCTCCTCCCACACGAATCTGGAGCATCTAGTTTAGGGATTCATTTTTGGACAAGCATCTAGCAGTGAATTTCTTTGTTTGTTTGTTTTTTGCAGAGATAAAGATTACATTATTGCCCATAGACCTCTATGAGATGTTATGCTTTGCATGACAAACACCTTGAAGCATAAAGTGTATTTTACTTCTGGAATAGTACATATTATTTTTTTTATTGTCAGACAGTAGAAAGATAAGGATGTATCTTGTTTTTATCTCTTTTTACCAATGATTTACGTTCTTTCCTATTTGTTGATTGTTGATGGATCACCATCATTAAGTCTTTTCTACAGCTGGGGTCCCAACTGTCATGTCTTTTTTATTTTAGTTTTTTTCTTTTTGCTGTCAATTCAAACTGTTTATTGTCTAGCTTATATTCATATTCATTCATGTTCAAGCATGTTTCATTCTGGAAGTCAAACTGTTATCCCTTCTTTGTTACCACCTAACAGTTAATGCTCCAACAAAGCAATTGAATTTCAGGGACTTCAAAGAAGAGCAGAATACTTACCTACCCAGGCCCTCAGCGGACACTCAGGTCAGCTTATCAGGTGCTTCTCAAGTGTTTGTCAGACCAAAGATAAACTGCTTTTTTTGGTTGCAGCTCCAAATTGTGCTGAGCTCCCCTAGCACATTAATCTGACATCTTCATTTTCAGTGTTTGAAAAGCATCTTCACTTCTGTTTCTTTGCCACTGATACAATGTAATGATGCTTAATTTAGTTTTTGTATAATTTGCTATAACGCTTTTTTGTTCTTTTACATTAAATTAAATTAAACCAACCTTATTTTCTGTTATTATCTTTTATTTGTTTGTCCCAGTATTTTAAAAATTAAAGTTAGATTGGAGCCTTTAAAACCTAACAATTCAAACCAAAAGTTTCCCCAAGCAAGAGTTGTATTCTAAACAAAGACAAATTGTATGGAATCAGACTTGTCAATCGTAAAACTAAATGTTGTGTTCAAATTTTTTTTGCAAAAACAACTTTGTCTTTATGAAGACATTTCTTATTGACAGTTATACACTTGAAGTACGTATTTTTAGCTTTCAAAATAAGTTCAGCTCTTGTCACACATACTTTAAAAAATACGAGCAAATAGTCACTTCTTTATATTTATATTTTTTAACGGTTTCCAATCCGTTTTATTCTTTTTCACCTTTATTTTCCTGCAGATCAGACACGTTATGAGCAAAAGCAAAGGGGAGAAACATTAGAAAATAATTCAACAGTAATTAGTTTTACATTAATGTACAGACACTTCTGTACTCTGAGGACAATCAACAGAAATGAAGACAGCTGTGGATAATTAACCTGAACCTGGAATCATTGACAGGAGGAGGCAGAATAAGATTGAAAACGCCACGAAATAACCAAGAAAAACTACAAAACCCTCACAGCAACAGTAATAGCTTTAAATATTGTTTATAAGTTCAACATTCTGGGGTTAAAAGTTGTAAGATATCTGTGTTTAAAATAATACCATCTGTATTAAAGTTGACTAATGTTGATTATGCCTGTAGGGTTTCTGTCTTCCAAGTCTATGACAAAATGAATGAACTCATGTTGACAATATTTTTTTTACATAAAAAAAAATGACAATTGTATCACTTTCAACTCCACAGGTCATACAGATGAGTGGTTGTCTTTTAGAACTTTTTTTTAAAAAGTTATTGATTTCCATATTGTTTAAAGACATGTGTTTTTGGTGTCTTTTCTGACCTTGAGCTCCAGTCCCATTAAAATATTTTCTCTAACTAGCGTTTACCGCTGTCCTACCATGTCAGAGAGAAAAAAAAGTCAAAATTGTTAATTTTATCCTGACCCCAGATGACTCTGATTGTTAGTATATTTTCTCAGCCATTACTAAATTTTCTCAAACTATGTTCCTGTCTATGTTCACATCTATTCAGCATTTACCTCAATGTGTCCATCATTTGAATGACTATAAATGTCCTCATAGCCTGACTGTACTGAGCATGAATGGAGTTTGATTTTTTTTAAGCAAACACGTCAGTCAGTGTGTGGATTCACATCAGCAAATAATACACTTTGTAATTCTATCACTTTTGCCAAAAAGTTAAATGAATAAAAAATCTGTAGTAACATCAGTTTTATTTTAGAATGTGATCTTAAAAAATATAACGTGAAAAAAAATATTTTCTTTGCTATAAAATGTATTTTTTTTAATAATTCAAGTGTACCACTACTGTTAAGAAACACTTTGCTTCTCTTGTTGCAGAAAAGCTGTGAAAGGTATTTTTCTTTCCACAAAAATATTAACTTCTCTACTTTAGAGCCTGCCTTTAACCATCAGTAACAATCGTTTATAAACTTTAGTTGTAAATGGTGGTTCAGTTTTTCCAGCCTCTACATGTGAGAGATGACAACTTTAAGAACAAAGATCCTTAGAGGTAATAAAATCGACTTTGTGTCATCATGGAGGATCCAAAATGGCCACCGAAATGGGAGAAATTGTCAACAAATACAGCTCGTGAGAAATTATGCTGTTTTTTTTTTTTGTGTGTTTTTTTTTTAAATAATGTAGGTCCAGATCTTCCTCAAACTCAATACATGGTGTAATGATCCTGCTGCGTATAAGAAGATCTTCATCAGGAACTCAAGATGACCAGAGAGATAAAAACTTTGAAGGAGGACTTTACATTGAATCATACAAGCGCCTGACTAGCGATCGCTCTTCTTATTTTTGACTCCATGGTCTAAATGTATTTGTCCAACTTTGACAAATACTTATCGCAAAAAAAGCTTTTGTTATTTATTGTTGAATCCTGCATAGTTTCACTTGTGTATATTTTAAACGAAGCAAATCAAGTTAATCAAGGTAATGGAAGTGACTGTGAAGGAGACACAAGGACGCAGAGGTAGGGCAGTCGGCCTCTGATAGGAAGACTGCCGGTTTGGTTCCCGCCTTGCCCGCCCATGTGTCAAAGTGCCCTTGGGCAAGACACTGTACCCCACAACGCATCTGGTGGAAGGTTGGTGTCAGTGTTCAGCAGCGGAGCTGCCATTAGTGTGTGAATGGGACTGTGACTGTAAAGCGCTTTGGACCTTCTAGGCTGGTAGAAAAGCGCTTTGCAAGTATACGCCATTTACCATTTTACCATCACAAAATTTAGAAGCAAAATTCAATTTTTTATTTACAAAAGAAAAAAAGACAGCATAACTTAAAAAGCTACTTAAATGTTTGAAGGAAAAAAAAAGACGTTTCGGGTCTGGGTAACCGAGCTTCTGCTGGCACAGACTGGATGGAAGGTGACTGATTATTCTTTAAATAATTGCTAAAGGGACAAAAAAAAAAACAGAAGTATAGTGGAAATTCTACAGGATGAGTTGTTACTCTACTAGCTGTGTAAGGTTTACAAAAATACCTACATTTGGATATATGCAGGAGCTGTAAATATAAAATTGTTAAATAGCAGGGGTGTAACAATTCATTGATGAATTGACTTCTAATCCTAGGATCCAATCAAATTGGTCTGTCTGAGGCAATTTATTAATCAAATCAAATTGACCTACATCAATAAAAAATATTTTCAAAATAAGAGAAATCATCGCGTTACTGGAAAATACCACCTGTCTGAATAGGTTTATTTCACTATAACTTGTGCCATCACGGCAGAAAACACAAGTGATGGCAGCAAAAAGAGATCAATCCATCATTACAGTCCAATGCATGTAAACACTTGGAATTTTGCAAAGAATTGTGACCATATAGTGTTGTAGAATGTTCTAATATTATTCTGTTTGTGTTAGTTTGCTGTGGAAAATAACGGTGGGCTGAACTTTACGAAAATAAAATGTGAATGGATTTGACATTAATTCTTGTTTACTTTGTTTACTATGTTTGTACACATATTTAGTTTACACTTGTTTATTAATTTACTGTACCCAGGTATTTACCTCTAAGTCAAACTGGTTGAATTTTTGGCAACAGATGTTCTGGATCCATTTTAGGTCAGTGAATCGGATTGTTCAAAATGAACCAAAATCGACTATGAATGGTATCGCAACCACAAATTATATTGTAGCACCCCTATTATACAGGCAAGTTTGACGTGTTAGAAATCCTCTTTGGCTGAGGATGAAAAAAATAAAAACTAGAATAAAATTGGATGATCTTTTATGTTGTCTTGATGGAAAAAAGAAAAATTATTACCAAGTTCAAGAAAAGAACAATCAGATTCTCTTCCACATTGGTTTTGAACTTCCCCCCACTTTCACACTGTCAACATGTCAGGCGTCAAAGCACGTTTTGGATGTCCCCAACTTGTCGTTTTTTGACGTGCTGGCTCATCCGATTCAAACTACAAATGCACCAGGACAATTTTTTCTTTTAAAGTAAACATCCAATGTATTAACAATGCTTCATAACTTAATGTGTGCACAGGTGAATGAAACATAAAGAGTAAATGGTGTAGTAATGGTTGCTCAGAATAATCTTCAAGCAAAAATTCATGAGTCCATGCTGTGTAGGAGAATGGGTGAATGATTCAACAGTTGTGTGAGGGCAATAAAGGTGAAAAGACTAATTTGTAGTCTACATATAGACAATTTTCTTTAATACTTGTACCAGGAAAACTGCTCTGGTCATTCTTACTGCTTTTGTCCTTGGTGAGAAAGCATACATTGACAGCAAAATATGAGTGCAAAGTCAGTTCACATGTACGCATACTTTATTCATTTGTTTTATTATTATACAATGCAGACAGCTTCAAATAATGTTACATTCCTTACAGGATACAAGTGCACAAACAAATGATAAGCACAGCTTGTGGTGTGAACTTCTGACTCCTCTTTCAAAGTGAAGTTTGTCATACAATTTGAATCGGTAAAACTGTCACATTGCTGCTTTTTGATCATCACACTCGCTGATTGAAGCATGTCTGAAACAGATGATAGCTGATTATCAGACTTAAAGCCCCAGGATCCATTTGCGATGCTGGCATCTCAAGCACCTCATGTTCATCCTCTGAAGAAGGTGAGACAACCCATTAAGTGAAAGGCATAAACACTCAACTCTGAGGACCTGATTGTTGGCGATGTCCCCCGTCCAGCCCACCTGACTGCAACAGACTGTGGGTTTTGTACAAGACAACTCAAGTCCTAAGATGGAACATTGAGAAAGAAAAGACAAAGGAAAGTAAGACCAAACATCACATTTTATGAAACAGCAGCAGATTTTTGATTAAATCACACAAAAGTGAACATTTTAATAACTTTATTTTACATTGTAGTTGTTAATCTGTGTAAAAAAAAAACTGAAACGTTTGTATTTGACAATTATGAGGCAGAATTTTGTACGCTTATGGTTTCTTAGACAGTGTTTATAAGCTTTTATAAAGTCGATTTAAAGTTAGTCATAAAAGGATGCAACAGTACTTCCGAGTTTGATGTTTAATGTCAAGAGTTTAATGTTAAAAAAACTGTTTTGTGAGTTTGTTGAAGGAAACACTGAACTGAAGCAGTAGATGATACAAATTCACTTGTAGTTTTGCACATCTCAGTGCCCCCGCAATCTAATGTTTTGCAATTCTCAAATGATCCTTTATGAAGTAAAGTTGGTTTAACTCGTGTTCTTTTTGCAAGTGCATTCTTTCTGCATTCATGGATTAGTAAGATCCCAAAATCTTTTGGTAAGAGAAAATATTTGATATTGATAAAACATTGATCACAAAAAGTTTACATTTTCCCCTGCAGTTTTGAGTGTGTCACTGCCTCAACTCATTTTTATTGATTTTTTAAAAAACTTGTTATGAAGATTAGTGCCTCGTTTTACATTGCTCATCTTGGTTGGTTTAAGTCTTAGAAGGTGACATGTTTTGTTTGTGTTCAGGTTTTCCGTTTCACTTCAGTTACAGTCAGACCAGGTTTCACTTTCAATCCTCTTCAACTTTTTCTTTCATTGATTTCCTCTCAGCAAATTCAAGATTTTTAGTTCTTTTTATTATTATTATTATTATTTATTTTTAGTATTAAGTTCCCTGTTTTGAGCCTTTTATATTTTCCTTTAGTTCAGTTTTATTTTGTCATTACATTTAATTTGTTTTATCACCTTTTTTGAAACTAATGACTTTTTTGTTAATCAAAACGTTTTTGTTCATTAAGAATTTTCAAGCTACCATTCTAATACATTTACAATTGCAGTAGTTATTTAAAATAAATAGTAAAAAGAACAAAAATGAAGGAACAAAGTCAAAGAAGTAAAAGAATTGCAAAGATGTGTGCAGCTGTTCCCCATGTGCATTCCACAGTCCTCATTGTCAACTTGCCTTTTTTATTATTGTAATCTATGAATAAATATATATTTTTTAAAAATCCGTCCATTGATGAAAACTTGGGCATTGTATTCAATCAAAGCACAATTCCATAACTTGTTCTCTTCATTTAAACTTTTCTAGCTACACAGAAACAATAAAAAAGCTAAAATTACATTCTCAGTTTAACATTTCAAAATGATGAAATTAAATCAAGATAAACTGACATTTTGTCATCCTTGTTTAGCGATGATTGCATATGCAAAAGAGGGGAAGAAAAAGGAGTTCAAGAGTTCGGCTCCAGGCACATTTATTTGTTAATAGCACTCAACAGGCTTTTTGTTTTTGAATTGTCTGTGGCAATCCCTTGTTGTTGTCTCTCAGAGAACAGCTGAAGCCTTTATTGTCAGGATATGAGTTAGAGAGCAAAATCTTGTGTTACATAAATGTGTAATTATGTCACAAAAGAATTGTAAAGTGACACTAGATCATTATTGCAGTCCTTAGTGATGACACAAAAGGCAGAATGGGTTTCTGTAGTATTTTTATTTCTTAAATCCATCATGCAGTTGGTTTGTTGACGTTTTCCTGTGTCTGAGCTTTTGCTGGCTTCACCTGGTCATCTCATTTTTCTGCTTACTCTGCTGTTTGCGTAATCTTAACATTCAGCAGAGTCAAGAACCTTGACGCTCGCTCCTGCACAAAGATGACGCCGAACTGGCTCCAGTTCCTCTGGAAGCACTTTAAATCTGCCTGCATCAAACCAATATTGCAAAATCGACGTCTTGGTTCAGTTCAAACACAAAATAGACAGTTTTCCTCATTTTCACTTCAGTTGTTTTCCTTTGAGTGTAAAGTACAGCTTTCAAAAACATGGTTGCAAATTTGCCAATTTATAAATAAATGAATATTTTATCCAAAAGTTTATGCTCCAAATGTAATCAACTCTTTTTTTTTTTTTTGGCAGAAATGTGTTTTTCTGCATGCAAATCAGCTGACAGGGTAATAATGAAGCTGGAATCATGACCTCTGAGTGAGTAGCTGGAAGGCTAATTGTGTGACCACTCAAACAACACTGTCAAAATGTGAATATGTGTGATTTATTTAAATTATTCAAATGATTCATGTTGACAGCTGCAATAAAATTAACCCAATGCATCTGCATTTTTGCATCAGAAATACTTTGACTAACACCATGCGATTGTGTTTGTTCATGAGGGTGTGTTTGTGTGGTGTCCCTATCCAATAACCACATTTTTGGAATTATTTATGGTAGAAACATTGAAAACTATCTATTTAAATAAGATTAAGCAGTGAAACATGTTGTGCTAATTTAAAAACATATATATCCTTGTGGATATTTCTCATAGAAGAAACACTTTAGTTGTCAACTTCTGCTTTGTTAAAGAAGAATAGGACTCAAAACAAACCCAAGATTTATCATTGTAAATGTTGACAACATAGGAAACGGTGAGGACACTCGCACTTGCTGCAGGGATTCCTTCTATTTCTTTCATCTCTTCTTGAAGAAACATTCAAGCTGTGGTTCTTCTGCTCAAGCATCGATGCTGGAGTTTTTGACAGACACCTCCCAGCTCTTCGGGTTCTTGTCACTCGTTGATGTTGACCATGCTTGAGCAATATTTGAAAGCGGTTCCAATAGAAAACAGGCAGGTCTCTAGTCTGGATTTGCTCTGCTTCTTGCAAAAAAAAAAAAAAAATCAATCTCATAAATAAAGGAGAGCAGTCTCCTTATCCTTGCTGAAACTTGATACAAATTCTTGATTAATCATCTGATGGAAAATAACTAACTCTCAGTCTTTGCAGTTTTTTCTTTACCTTTCACAAATAATATGCTGTCAGAAACTTTCCCAGATTGTTTTGTTCCTTTTCAATTTACAAACCCTTTTCTTTCATGTGCAGGATCTGTGTTCACCCAGCTGAAGCTATTCAGCCCAAGGAGGCCCCCTGCAGGCGTGTGCTCACTGATGCTGATCCAAATTTGGCGCAGAAAGATGGCGGTTGCTTAAACTTTTACGTCATTTGACCCATTTTGCAAAGTCCAGCTTTAACTCTTGAGATGATGGCTGAATATTCTGCAGAATGCACGTTTATTGGCTGAAGTGACTTTGAGGAGATTTGAGTGAGTGAAAATAATCCCAGTTTTATTAAAAATTTGAATGTATTTTAAGGGTCCTTAGACAAGTTTTTTTGTGAATTTTAGTAGCTTCTCCTCATTAAAGCATGTTTATTGATTTTTACTGGGCTTTTTAAACATTTTATTTGACATTAATAAAAATATTTCTATGAGAAACAATGTTTTTTTTTCTTTTTTTCCATTCTCTTCACTATAGAGTGATTGAAGGTGGACTACAGTTTTCTGCTTATCCTATTGCGCCACGCCGTGGAGGGACCCTGAGACATCCTCCTTCCACAACGGGGTGTGAGATCAAACTGCATTAATTGTCTGGTGAAATGTTTACTTCCTGTCTGGTTTGTTTTGAAGAGCGATATGATTATGCTCTCAAGATTCATAACAATGTCATAAACCGCAATCAAGCACTTATAAGACTGTCAAGTTTGCCGCCACGCGCGTTCATTAAAGAGGAGGAAAGCGCGTTAATTTCATCGACTGGAATTTAGTCGCCATAAGTGATAGAATCAGATGAAGCTGGAAGACATTTGCAGGTAAAAAGCGACACGACGTTTACGCAGACCTTTGCTTCCATCTTGTGGCGGCCTGGCGCAATAGAGTCTGCCCCATCTTCCTCCCCACACCTCCAACCACCCTATTTAATATCTCCACTGTGGCGAATCTAATCTGGATCTACTTTAAGGCAATAAAACCCAGCCAGCTTCCTTAAAATAAGAAGCGGCGCTTATTATAGCTTTGAAATCCTCGTTTATTTGCCGATGCGCACGATAGAGAGATTGTCGAGGTTCAAATGGGCAAGATGCTGAAGATCCACTGTGTCCCAAGTTCATGTTTTCTCAAGTATTGTATTCCGAGCTATGTAACTGAGTTATGCACGCAGGTTACTGCGCAGCAACAGACTTTGTCTTAGGGCAGTCAAAAAGCAATTTCCGAGGATTCTGACCCCGTTCCAGCTCTGGTGGAGGAGTGCAGTTATTTTCTGACGCGTAATGACAACGCGGGATGCACACTGAATACAGTTTCCTATCAGAGTTAGGGAGAAGAGGGATTTTATTTTAGCCAGGTTTGCGTTTTGCTTCACTTTAATGAAAATTCCCTAGAACTTGTCAGGTTGAGGGAATTACTATGACGAATACACATCATATCTTAATGTTAATGACATGAACGTTGAAATGAAATATATATACAATTGCTTTGTAGTACTTTTCCAGAAGAACATAAGGAGCAGGGGTTTATCAGGAAATCAAAAATTGCGCATCGGCAGGTGTTTGGATGAATGCGCGCATTCATCCAAACACCTGCCGATGCGCAAACTTTGATTTCCTGATAAACCTCTGTTCCATATGTCGCTTGATCTACCCAGAAAAATCAATTTTTCTTATTTCCTCCATAATTTCTCCATTCTCACTTTTTTTTCATTTTATTGCAATCCTTGCCTTTTTTTGGAGCACAATAGTTACGCATCTTCACACCTCGTGCGGACGTCCTCAATCTGGAAAACAGGGTCAAGTGTGTTTCCATGTGCTCATTTCAGATTGCCTGCGCGCGCAACGCAAACACGAGAGAAGTCTGGAATTAAAAATAGTTTTTACGCTCCAACCAGAAACCTTTTTTTAGTCAGACAATAATCAGCCTTTCACTCTCGAGAAAGGGAGGGATAGAAGGAAGAGAGAAATAAGAAGGCTGTTGTTGGCATAGCTCTATCAAGGAAGAAGGACTGCCTGTTGTATGTGAATGGGGCTTCTTCTCTTTTTCTGACCAGAATAGATATAGCTCGAATTTTTAATTCGTTTTTCTTTGAGAGACAACAATGCTTTATTTGAAAGCTTGATACAATTTGGGGTTTGTAAGAGATCCCTTTTCTCCTTTTCCGAGCCCAGCTGCCCATATGGGACACAACGTGTGCAGCAAAAGATCACAATGGCACCAAGTGACAGGCGGGACAAAAAGCCCAAGGATGCATCTCCCTGACTCTGAACAGCACCGTGGAACTCTGTCTATCCACTCTGTCTGCATCCTCACTCCTGCTGCTCGTTAATATGCACGACTAGCATCCAACAGACCCATTGTTTTGCCCGCAGTGTTTAAGGAAAATGTACTAATCTCTATTTTTACCCTTTTTCCTTACCAATAATGTTTTTTTTTCTTTAAAAACGTTGCATTCTTTATTTTTTATGCTGGCTTTCAAGAGCTCAGCTCGTATTAGCCGCATAACCTGCACCCCGGGTTTCCATCAGGACCGAGACGCGCCGCAGAAGTGTCTCATCTCAGCATATTTCCCCCCTCTAAAGATAGAAAAAAATATGACAAAGTGGCTAAATTTATTTGACCTACAAGCTCAACTGGTGTTCTGTGAGAAAGCATTCCTGACAGGGACAAATTGAGTCTGTGTCCGTCCACAAAAGCCAGTAGCCCCCTGAGACCGAATTCTGTAAATAATTAGCAAATCTGCCCAATTTAGCTGTTTGTTCAGTGATGATAGGGGCGACTCTAGCATCTGCTGTGAGAATTCTGTCCCGGGACAAACAGAATGCATGGATTTTCTTTCTTTTTTGAGCGGGGTTATCATATTTACTCAAGATATTGAAGGAGTCAGATAATGCGCAGCGCGCTCAATGGATCACCGAGGAACCGTTTATGCGTAAATTGTTATTTGTTGCAAAGAAATAGCAAACGTGTCTAATCATTTTCAACATTTTTAACGTTTTTTTTTTTACTTTATAATATCATAATACTTCATTAAAACCCTTGAACGTTCATTTTTACGCACGAGCTCTTTGTCTATTAACACCCACCCGTCCTTATTTTAGCGCTTAATAAGAAAAGAAAACATTTATTGCATTAAGCGATGCTTTTCCTCAGCAGTCCACTTTACAGCCGGGGCCGGGAGTGGTAGGGGTTGCTGACAAAAAGGAGTGCTTTTGACTCAAAAGCTTCTTATGTGGAGAACCCCACTCATATTAAGTGAGTGGATTTTAGTCCCATTTCACAAGTGACTTTGGGCTCTTTATTGGTGATGTGTTTGGACTGGGAAAATATTCTCCGGATTAGATTTGATTCGAAAGAAAAGACTGATGTTTGTCTGAAATTTATTCTCAACGCATGTGCGCTTTTCCTGGATGTATTTTCCTTTTCTAAAGAAAATCTCCTTTTGTTCTGTTTATACAAACAATAAAACCAAATATAAATTTAACCCCAGTCATTTTAATTTATTTTTTTTTAATCACACATTTAACATGTTGGCCAAAAAATATTTTTATTTGTTCTCTCTCTTTTTTTGCACAAATTAGAAAACAAAGTCCCCGGTCTCTGAACCACCTGCCAGAAGATATTTACAAGAAATAAAAACAAAAAAGGAAAAAAGAGTTGAAAATTTGCCAGTTTTTTTATTCATGGCCATAAATATTTTTTCGGTCCATAAAAGAAGCAAGAAATTAAATTTCTATAATTATAAAGTGGTACGTACGTGCTGATAATAACACGAAGGATCAAAATAAAATTTAAAAAAAACAGGAAAACATCTCTACAACCAACACACAACATACTTTACAAAAAATAATGTTCACAAGAAGAGCATTGACATTTAGAATAAATCTATGGGAGAGGTTTGGACCCAGTTCTCTTAACGAAAACATGTAAACACGGCGCACACATGCCCCGAATAAAAATGGTAGTATATATATGAGTCAAGCTGCAAAAATGAAAAGTCTTTTTTTGTTTTTGTGAGTTTTTTTTCTTTCTTTCTTTCTTTGCTTTGTGGTGAACCTCCCTATCGCATCTCCAAGACAAGTCTCTATAATTTCTCTCACCAAGTCCACTGTTGCGTCTGCACCAAGTGATGTGCTGTGGGGAACTGTGGCGTGGCCGCGGCGCTGTACTGCGCGTTATACTGCATGTGTTGGAGCGACTGGGCACTATACGCCGAGAAAGGGATCCCGGCCTGAAAAGTGGCCGCCAAGTCCTGAGCTTTAAGAGTGTGACAAGGCTTTCCATCCCTGACTAAGACGGGCACGGCCACCCGCCTGGGAGAAGGAAGATGGGTCACTTCCATACCTTTCTCGGCCCGGGCTCTCTTCATCTTATACCGGTGGTTCTGGAACCAGATCTTCACTTGGGTCGGGTAAGGCGAATCAAGCTGGCCAGGTGCTCCCTCTCCGGAGCGGACAGGTACCTCTGCTGCCGGAAGCGGCGCTCCAGCTCGTACGTTTGCGCCTTGGAAAACAACACCCTTCTTTTCCGCTTTTTCCCGGAGTCGCTGCCGCCGCTGCTGGAAGTTTCCTTGTCATTGTCCGGCGACTCGTCGTCCGCGGACGGCTCCGGGGACTTGGCTGAGTCCTGCGCGCTGGCGGACAGACCGTGCACTGCGGCAAGAAACGGGAGAAAGACTGTCAAAACGTTACGCTGGGAAGTTCTGGGATACATTTTCCACAAACACGAGCCACCAAAACCATGCATTTATAGTAATAAACTGTGCCACTGCGCAAAAAGCGCAACAAACATGCGTAAAAACAAAACACAAGCCCTGCACTGTTTTGGAGCAACTCAGATTTAATTTGAGTGAAGACAAAAAAATCCTAACTAAGCAAAAAACACAACACTTCAGTTCCTCACAAGTGAGTCAGTGACGCTTTTAAAGGTTTTTTAATCAATCCAAATTTCACAGCGGTTATTTTCCAATTAACTTGCAGCCTCCTTGTTTTTCTGCGGTGTTTTATCGATCGGATTATTGCAAAGTGAGGTGATCCTGAACCCAATAAAAGCTCCGTGACGACCATTAGGACAAACAGTGCGCATGGGCGTCTTAAAGGCGCAAAAAGCTGCGCAATAAATAACCCAAAAAAGGGAGCAAATGCCCTTCACAGCAATCACCATCAACAAAATCAGCAGCAATTTTGAGGCTCTACTTACATGAATACTGAATACTGTCCGTAGTAGCAAGCCATCGTGTGTAAGGATTGTCACTACTGTCATAAAAGGGGTTCTTTAAAGGCAGGTTTTGAACGTTTTCTAGAGGACTTTGCACCAA
Source organism: Oryzias celebensis (assembly GCA_014656515.1). Lineage (NCBI taxonomy): Eukaryota > Metazoa > Chordata > Actinopteri > Beloniformes > Adrianichthyidae > Oryzias > Oryzias celebensis. The sequence continues at coordinate 37,023,572 of BNCR01000005.1, forward strand.
AACTCCAGTGGTTTTTGTCGTGGACGTGGTGTCCGATCCCTCCGTGTCCTCCTCCGCTCCGGTGATAGATCCCTCTTCATCATTCGTGTCGGGAAGGTCCAAAATGTCCTTTACAGAAAAGCCCGTCTTTGTGTTGGTCAACGACATATTCTGGTGAAGGGGGAGGGAAATATGCAGGCAAAAGTTGCTGCACCACCTTTTCGGACAATCCGCTGTGGTGAAAACAAACAAACAAGATGAAGAAAAAGCTGAGGCGATTTTTTTTTCTTTCTTTCGGGAAAAGAAAAAAAAAAACCAACACGTAGGACGTGCAAGTGTCGCTCTACGCTGAAGTACAGTCAAAGCAGCCACTGTGGGTAACCATTGCCTAAGCAAGGAGCTGTGGATTCAGTCTGGATAAGTCCAGGAAGGATGCCAAAGTGGCTGAAGTGCTATATGCGGCTCATGGATACTGTGCTACTGCTGGGTGCTACAGGGAAATAAGCCATTACCTTGTCCGATCAGTCCATATAAGGTTGGTCTCAACACATGAACCTGCAGTGAAAAAGCATTCAAAAACGAGAAAGGTTGGCCACGTGTGGGCGGGTCTTGGGAGTCAAGTGGATGAAGACAGTGTTTGCAGATGTGAAATTGTGGGTTTTGGGGAGATCCGAGCCTCTACCATTGGTGCTTCAGAGCATGATGAGTGGTATAACGTGTCAATTAATTACAAAGACGGGGAGGGCCTTTTTTACACCCTATTTACATACAAAGAACCTCCAAGTAGCTTTCTACGCACAATACTTGAAATGCGCGTTTTAACAAAGTGATGTATTTTACTTTTCTTTCAAAAATGATCATTTTTAAAGTCGGAAAGATGATATTATTGGATGATCTGTTTTTGATCAAATGTTCTTGGGTAATTTATGTAAACCTTTTGTGCAAATATTTTTGCCAAGGATTAAAGACAAGAGGTTGTGGAAGCAATGTTTGTTATGAAACGATGAGAAGCATGTAGGGCAACCCGACTTTGGCACCCAAATGAATAATAATCATAAGAAAATGTTAAAGTGGTGTTAAAAATAATAATAAAAAAATATATGATAAAAATGTTTGATTCATTTTTTTGTTAGAAAAAAAATACATATTTTTCTTCCATAAATCTCCCAGTCCAATCGTGCCAGCGCGTTCCAATATTTGTTTTCTGCTTGTGTGGAGCCTTCTTTGAAGTGCTCAGTCCGAGTATCATTGTTGCTTACTTTATTTTCCTTCCCTTCAAGACTTTCCCTTTCACTCTCCTCCCTCTGTCTCCCAACCAGTATGTGATGTGGGTGACAATGTTTCACGTTTTTTAGCAAGTCCTCTGCGCATCCTGGGTGGTCGGACCCGGGCAAACACAAATACAAACCGATTGCTAAGCTGCACACAATAGGGGAAATGTAGACAAATGTCCGGCTTCTGTTGGAAACTTTTGTCCGGCCGCAGTTTTTGCATTCATTTCAGGGGCCAAATAATGGATGATTGACGCCCTGCGCACAATGCTTTCTAACTGTTTGGAATAAATCAGAGGTTGTTCCTAGTTGTCATGGCATTCAACTGCTTTCAATGGACTATCTCTTCATTCAAATCCAGGATCCTTCCACAATATTAAGAAAACTCGTCCATCTCAACCCCCCCAGTGTCTGCAGCACCTAAAGTCTTTAAGTTAATCAGATTATAGAAAAAAAATAGTTAAAAAAGACGTTTACGTTAAGAGAATTTTTTTTAAATTGTAGTTGTTTTATTATTATTCTACTTGCCTTTCTAACAAAAATATTTGTATCTATTAAATAAGGTAAATTTCTTTGTTGTATAAGTCTGAGGAGAATGTTTTTTGCGCAAATAAAGGTGCACCTGGCTCACAGGCCTGAGGTAAATATTACACCAAATTGGCAGAAATTAATCACAAGTCTCGACATCCCACAAAGGCTCCATTGAAGTGAGCGGACTCTGACGCCAAACCTGGAGCCGAGCCCGAGCCTCTATAAGGGAGAGAGGGGTTACTGACCTGATCCACCAAGTAACGCTGAGCAGCCAAATCCGGCGTGTGAAGGGACGCGCAAGTCTCAGAGAGCTTCACGAATCACGCAGGAATGGCCTGAGCAGCAACCTTAGGAAACTCACACGTGGCCCGTGCAGAATTATTGCGCAGAGATTTATTTTCATGCATTAAAAACGGGGAAGTGCGTGGGTCTATATTTGGGGTTATCGGCCGTGTCTTCTTTTTGCCTCGATTTAGCGGCGGCTGGCACGGTGACAAGGTGGGAGTCACGGTGATGGCGCACGGGTGCGCACCACGCTTGAGTCTGCGCGGTCAGTCGCTGGGGTTATACTGTTTGATCAATTGAGCTGAGGGTTTCGGGAAGAAGAGGTAAATGTGCGCCGGCTGAGTGGACGTACTCCACTTGGAGAGCCTATCGCTCTGTGTTTACCTGTTTACTTTCACAGGGAGTTCAAACAGGCCGCTCGCCTCCTCGGCGCAGTGAACGCGCAAAACCGGACGGAACCAATGATGGAACACAGGAATTAAAGATGCACGCACACTAAATAGTATTTTTAAAATATCAAATACATATATTAAACTGATGTATTTATATGACTATTTATTTATTTGTTGAGGGTGTCGATATTGACAAAAAATATTTAAAAATAAAAGGGTCGAATCCGGAAGCACAATAATACATTTTTCTCCCTCTCTATAAACGTGCGGTGTGAAAACGCAGAAGATGCGGTAATGAAGGGCCTCCGAGCTGCAGATGCATCAGGATTTAGAGGACAATGAGGGGCGCGGAGCTGGTGCATCCTATCAGCCGCTTGTTTGAGTGCAGCTGACATAAAATCTTCAGCCCTGACTCCTCTGCTGCAGGGATATTCCTCACCGGTTTGCTCGAATGACCTTTGCGCGCGAGGGGTCTAACCTTTTTTTTTATATTTGATCATTGCTTCTTTAATTATGGAATCAGCAACAACTTCCTTTTTTATTATTAGCTCAAAGCGTCAGAGCTTGATTATAGAAGCTGCTTGCTTTTTTTTGGCTCAATCAAACACAAATAATTAATTTTTTGGATGGGGGGGGGAAACCCTCCCGATTAATTAGTACCCTCGTAAAAATGCATGCCCACGATTGTTCCCAAACAAGAAGAGAAAGAGCCTTTTTATAGGCCTATTTTTTGATTAAATAAATCTTTGGATTCAAAGCGCAAATGCCGCAGGAGAATCCATAATAATGTTGATCACAGCCTCGCTTTAATCGCTGACTTTCAGCGCGTGCAGATGCCTGAGGCCGGTAGTCAGTCTTTGATAAAGGTAACCCCGCCCGCCTCAGGGCACCCGTGATAAATGTACAGAGTGACAAGACCGATTTCCTCCCTCTATGATTAAAAGCCAATATATTATAAGCAGGTAAAGCCGGGTCCGGTTTAAGCCATGGCTTGGGGGGGTTCCGCTTGAGGGAAGATTTTTCTCTTCATTTTTTTTTTTTTTTTAGAAATCTAACAATCGGTCTCCCATGGGCAAAAAAATATATAAATATATCTCTTTTCCTCCCTTTTCTTTAATGATTAAACATGTCACGCTCAGATTAAAGCCGTGCCCCGAGGAAATGCCTTCATTTGTTAAACCACCAGTATATTTGTATCGTGAATTTCATGCCACGCTGTGCCATTAGCCTTAATCGTTTCCCTGCGTAGGAAGAATTGTTAAAAAGGGGGGGTTTATTATTTTTTAATCACTTCCCATTTCAACATTACGCCGACACGGGCGAGGAGGTGCGGGACAAATAGCGTCTCTCTGCGTAATAATAATAATAACAAAAGGACTCGTTGCTGCGCAGACTGGATGGCACGAATGGATGAACATTAATATCTAGTCCACGGGAAGATCTGATGTGGCCCTCTGTGGTAGTCACAAGTACAGAGAGCCCTGACAGCGGTTGACATCTGTAGAGCTCTAGCGGTCTCTACCGGCTAAATTAAGAAACAACACAGTGCGCATCCAATTAGGCAACTTTAGAAAGTCTGGAAACCAGCATTTTGCGCAATATTTGGACTCATTTTGGTTCATCCACATAGCTGTTTCCTACACAGTTTTTATTTTTTTATGACTGTGCCAATTTGTGTGCGCACAAGTTTATGATCTTTTAAGCCTTCAAAACACGCCAACAAATCAAACGGGTCACTCTTCCAGCTTGAGATAAGGACCCTATTGCTCATCCAAGCATGGTCTGCGCAGGTGAGTGCGCAAACAGCAACAGCTACTGTAGGCTAAATATGCACGGGCCTGCAAATGCATCATCCTTCTTAAAAAAAAAAAAAAAAAAAAACAAGTGTGAATTAAAAAAGAAGTCAGAACAGGAGGGGGGGGTTCTGCAGTCAAGGACTACAGTGCGCAGGAAAACAAACAAACAAACAAAAAAGACGGATTTATAGAGTTAAAAAGGATGAAATATGTAAAGTGCCTGGAGCATCCAGTGCGCTTACCTATTCTGGAAGGGGTCTGAATGGGTTGCCAACGTTAAGACAGCGCTCAGTTAATGAAATATCTCCAAATGGGAGTCAGGAGTGCGTGCAGAGATAAGCCTGATGTGGTTTATATACCCAGAAAGCAAGTGCTCCTCTTCTCATATTGTCAAAGAGCGTTTGCATAGCTGGCCAAGTGGCTCTGCTCTTGCTGACTCGCCAACGTTGCTTGGTGTTTGTTTTCCCCTTTGTATGACGTGAGACAAAATATTGGCCATATGTTCATCTGCAATAAATTGGTGTGGAGTGCAAACACAACTCCCTCAGGACGGGGCTCTAAAGCTGCACAACTTAGTATCACTCTCTGAGATGTTTTTTTTTCTTTTTTCTTTTGGAGGGGGGCGCAGAACTACCTGATGCACAGTGTGGGTGAAAGACAGTTCTGCGACGTCCCGTTTAGGAGATAATGATGCGCCTATGGACGAGCTGCCGGTTGATCTTTACGCCGCCACCTATTATTCCTCACACGGGGGGCTGTCTAATAAATCGCTTGGTAACCAAGAAGCGGCGCTGTCTAAAGAGCAGATGTGGCATGTTGTCCACGCCACGGTTGCGTTTACATTAGATACCCTGATGCAATGATTGATAGCCAAGGTCAACTCCCGCGAGGCAGCCTGTTAACACATGTTTGGAGCCCAGAATCACGTGTCAATAATCACAGAAACTGCAGTTTATTAACAACAATAACAACAACAATAATAATAATAATTGTAAAATTATGTATCAAAAAGTAATATGCATTTATTTTGTAATTATTATATTTTAGTCACACATTCCGACGTACTTTTTTGATCAATTAAAATGGGCAAGTGAATGTCAAAAATACGTTTACTGTTTCACACAACTATTTTCTTAAAAGAAAACAAATTCTTGCAAAATCTAGCAATAATAATAATAATAATAATAATAATATTAATAATAATAATAATAATTGTTCCCTTTTACGTGTTTTCCTGTGTCTTCTCTGCTTTAAAAATGTTATGAGTGTGTGGTTGTTGTCAAGATGACGACAGGGAATGCCAGTGATTGTTGCGCTATTATGACACCTTGGGGGTGGATAACTTAAATCAATACAATGATTTTATTGGGGGCAGCCTGGAATCCATGCACTATAATAATGGTGTTGCCAGGTAGTGCTGGAGCCACCATCAATCAACAGAGAATACATTACTGATGGGTTTTTGTCCAGGGCCACTCTGCTGATGAAAGACTCAGATTATCCTGGCCGCTATCACTGTGTTTAGCACTAAGACGGGGAGAATACAAATAAATAAATTGGCCCCGTAGCCTGTTTGAAATTCCACATTAAGGCAAAGGAGTTAGTTAGAGTTGGAATCTATTCATGAGGTTCAAACGAATGTGAAAAAGCTTTCCACTCAGCCGCTTTGTGAATACTCTTGTCTATTTGAGATGTGCCACAAGTGCTTTGGGTGCTAAATGCAAGACCTCCTGAAAAAGGATGGGTAAGACAGGTTCTGGCGGTCAAGCTATTATCAATCCCTGGCCTAAAGCTTGATGACTAAGATACTTCAGATGTAGTTAATGGCTGGGTAAGAACACTGATGGCACAGCCATCCTGAAATCAATCAGTTCAAGTTTTAATGTATCGACCACTCAACGAGAACTAAAAGAGCGGGAGCTTCTCCACGCACAAATGCCAGCGAGATGGGCTTGATTTTCATAGAAGATACACTTAGAAAAAATGTTTTAATTAAACTTGAGGGCTCACTTGTAGGCTGAGACTCAATGTTCGGCAGTCCTATCAATATGAAAGGCAATTTTTCTCCACAAATACATGCACTCACAGAGGTTTAGCGCCGGATCACCAAGTCCTCAGTGTTAAGGCGAGTAGATGGGAGTTTTTAGCCCTTCGAGAGATGTGAAGCGAGGTAGAGGAGATGGGTTGTTTTCCAAAGTGCCCAATTCTACACAGCAGTGAATATTACCATCTCTTAAATGACAACGCTGCATTGTGAATTTGAGGAGCTGTGGAGTGTAGGGCGAGCAGGCTTAACATTTTTGCCCTTCTATGCTATCTATTAGAGGAGAAGAAGGGATGGGACAAAGAGGGTGCGGTGTGTCAAAGTACTGTCTCTAAAAAGTTCCACTTCTTAAATGTCTGGCATTTCCATTAAAACATCACATTTATGAGTTGCACTGAAGGGGTTTAAGGGCATTACCTGAATAGAATAGCTTTAAACGAATACTTCTTTTCTACTGGTGAGCCTCTAAGGCCAGTGCTTGGCCTTGAAGAGCCATATAGCTGTTTGTGAACCCTCCTGTTGAAGCCAAGGGCCGGCATTATAATCCTCATCTGATACATTCTGTAAGCACGTCAGACCCTGTGGCATGCTGGTACAAAAAGAAACGACCCCGTCGAGGCCAATTCATTAGAAAAGCTGGGGGCCTGCCATAATAATGAGGAACCGATTCAATAAAACATTGACAAAAGTGCACGTTAGCAGACAGACATACCATCAGAAACACCGGCTCAGGTGGAAGTGAGAACAGAGACATAAACAGAGACACTGGATGCATTCTTCACACATTAAAACTGTAAATAGGATGAATGAATTGAAAAGCAAGGACCCCGGCTTTGGACATTAAATAGGTGCAGTGAGCGTGAAGGTCACCATAGCCCTATGATTTCTAACATTATGGACAAAAGCTGCGTTTCAAGGTGAAAACAGATCAGCTACGTATATCAATTCACCGCTATAACTACAGGGACAATGAGGAGCTTTCTCAATCAGAGGGGTCTTTGATGCTGCTGGAGAACAAAATCAAGTGGTGGTAGGTTCTACGCCTGAAGAGTGGCACATCTCAAAGAGGAACTACTATCAATTCACTAAGTCTAAGTCTCAGAAAGAGAAGTTGCTTCTGTCCTCCTCCATTTTCCGAGACAATTAAACCCCAGCATGAGTCAAGGACGGATCATTGCAAACCGGTCAAGCTCATTCTCACCTGTTCTCCTGCTGCACAGAAAAGCTTCACAGGAAGGATTCACAAGTATCTTTAAAGTATTGAGTGCTATCCTCAACAGTGGCACCATCCTGAAGTAGGCATGGAAGAATAACATCAGTTGTCTTTAAACAGCAAGCAGCGCTGGTGTAACGCATAGCAAATAAAAAAAAATTTCAATATTTAAAACCTCTCAAGCACACACTGGTCAAAAAGATTACGGTTTCTCAAAATGAACTATTAATTAATGTATGAGGTTTTCCTGCACAAACTCGAAAGCCATTAAGTGTGAGTATGAGTGGATGAAATAAACTGCTTTCAATCAGTGAGTGGTTTTGTATTGTAAGGTAAAAAAGTAAGTGATTCTTTTAAGAAAGCTTTCCAAAGCTGTGTTTCTAAATGATGTGACACGAACAGACTAAGTTATGTTCCATGCAACCTTGTATGCGTGACCCATGGTGATCAAGGACACTATCCAGATTTATGGCCATTCAAAGACATGTATGTTCTGCTTGGTAATTCAGTCTTTTGAGTTTCAGATGTTAGTTGCTTTTTGTTTTTTTTTAAATCACACAGGCATTCCAAGCTGAAGAATGAGTTACATGAATTGTTAACGTTTAGGGTTTGCAGCCCTGAGATGTCAAAAAGAAAAAGCACGCAAATGACTTTAGAAGCAAATTAAACAACATAAAAAACATGAGATTTTCTGAGAAACAATACAGCAATTGTTCTACGCACATTAAGTTGCATGTTTTGTTTGTAGTTTCTGGGCTGAATTGTGGTGGGTATTTGAGAAACAATGTCCTGTTTTAAGACTTTTATGAATAAACTTTATATGATTTTCTGCCTGTGTGGTTTACTGTTAAATGGTAAATGGCACGTACTTATTTTGCGCGTTATTACTTTCTCAGAAGGCCCAAAGGGCTGTGCAGTCACAGTCCCATACACACACACATTCACACACTGATAGGAGCTCCTCTCCAACTTATAACCACCAGGAGCAACGTAGAATTCAGAGTCTTGCGCAAGGATACAGCAGGAACTGAAATGAACTGCCTTGCTCGCTCTAGCTCTGCACCATCAGAATTTTAGGCATTAAAAAAAATGCGTGGAGTTTTCCAGGTTATTTCTAGTCTCCATCAACTAAACAGATCTCGAAAGTAAAATAAAAGACAAAATAAGTGCGTACTTTGTCTTGTCAAACCCAAAAAACGAAATGCATGGACAACAAAAGAAGTTTCCAATGTGGTTTTGCACTGCAGTTTATTTAAGCAGCTCAAAAGGTGCGTCATATACATGATCAATACAAGTTTGCAGCAAATGTGTAATATTTTGAACTCTTATAAACGTTTTGAATGCATAAAGCTAAAAGATGGACTATGTTCAGGGTAGCAGTGCAAGACTTTCATTGTTAGAGCCAGTTTTGAGGCACATTGTCTATTAACCCATAGAAAACTTCCAAGTAAAGGGGTTTGCTTATGACCAACATAACTAAGAACATGCTTCAAAGTCTCCTTGAGAAGTGCATTTAGGTCACTGCGATGAAAAAAGATTTTTCTCAAATTCCTTACATTCATTGAATGACATGCTGATCCAAGTCACAAAGACAAAGTTGATTCTCAGGTGTTGCTGTCATCTGGTGGAGGCTATTTCCATCAGGCATTGCTCTGCATTAACACTCAACAAGGATTTCTCTCAGTGCAAACAAATAATTCTTAACCACTTTTATTTATGTGCCCAAAAGGTTAAGTTTAAACCATGATGTTCAATGCTAATGTAACATCTTAAGCTTCCCTTTCTAAGTGAAGAGAAAGTGTTTCACTTTAAAGCAGAATAAATCAGTTATTGCATAGATTCAGTTAGGCCAATAAAAGTGCAGAATTTACAGCTTTATTGTGGTTAAGAGGCAAGTGGAGCAGCATGCAAGGTTCTGTGAAGCTGGGTGAGTTTTTGTCTGCGGGAAGGTCTGTGTGCATTTGTACAAAGTAAAGTCCCTATTTGAGAACAGAGAACAGCCTATCAGGATATGTAACCTAAAAAAAAACCACAATGGAGGGAAACAGAAGGAGAGGGGGCATGGAACACTCACCTTGAACCACACTGCTCCTTGCAGACACAAGGATTACCCATCTGCACAATTCTGAAGCCTTTTGATTAAAAGTGTGTCCAAAATGAAAGACGAAAAGGAGAAAACACAATTTAGTAATTTGAATGGCTTTCAGCAGATGGGTTGCCAGCATATTTGGATAATTAAAGAGTAGATATTTTCTTTATTCTGGCCTCATGATGGCAATTAACATGTTTTGTGAAGAGGTGAAAACTTTTTTGAGGCTCTGAAGATGGGTGGAAATGCATTAGGAGGAGGTCATCAAAATGGGAATCTATTCTTTCCACTAAAAAGGAAGCTTTCATAAGGTGATACCAATTGAGAAATGAAACACCAAGGGTAAACAAATGATAAAGAACTCAAATTTAATAGGCACTCTTTTTGAGTTCATATAAAAACTACTCAAAATGTTGCGTTTAGATTTTCCTTGAGAACAAAGCAAATCTCTCTTGAACTAAATTTATAAAAGCTAAAAAGGAGCCACAATGATGAACAAAAAGGACAACTCTACCTCTCAGGTTACCAAATTGCAGACTCTCTATTTATCACGATACTATGAAATTCAATTATCTGAATGGCACAAAAATCATTTTAAAGATGGATCTATGTAAAACTTTGACTCTGTAATGTGGATTTCCTGTTAACAGTTAAAAAACAAACAAAAACACAAAAATGAGCATGCTTGGATCCGAAAATCAGAGTTGGAAAATACTTTCAAAGTGGCTTGAGCTTTTGCAAATGTGTCAGTTTTAGTTAACAGGAAACTTAGCATTTTCAGAAACTTTTATTGTGACTGAATTTGTTTTCGTACACAATGTTTGTGAAGAAGGCAGCCAGTGCAAAGTGTGTGCCAGCCAGCAGCAGGGCCTTTTCCCCACAAAATCTTTCTTGGCCTGTCTCTCTGTCGCCATCTAATGGCAGAAGTTTGTCCTGATTCTGGGACCTGGAGCCCAGCTGAAGCAAAGTGAGCACCAACACATACTCCCTCTCTCAGGTAATTATGTCTTTTATCTAGGAGACACATACAGCTACTTTAACATTGGATTTCCAGCCTGTCCTAATGGCCCATTATTCAAATAAATGGGGAAACACTGTAGGGTTGGTGACCCCCTCTGTGCCGCAGGGCCCTCCATCCAGGCACACCTGCTGAGACAAGGTAACGTTTATCACTGACACCTTCGCAGGACAGAAACAAAACGGCAGGCGGGGTCAGCTGTAAGGAGCACGCCAGGGCTGGTCATATTGCAAACATATCCATTTTGTACAGCTCTGCTCTTGTGGTTGCCAGGCTACTGCCTAATATATGGTGACTGAGTGTGAATCCGGAAAACAGAAGTAAGATATTGACTTTGGGATAAGTGCCTCTTCAAATTAAACAGCACCATCACATTGCATTCAAAATAACATTTCCAAAGGTCAACTTTAAATGGCCCCCATTTGGCAAAAAAACCCTGTGTTCTTCAACTCACTAAATCGTCAAATTTGCATATCAGTTAGGTTAGTTAGTGGCGTTTAATTATTTATGTTTTAATTACACAAAATGAAGGGGATAATATTACTATATCGTAGTTTTGTGATGCGTGTGACCCTGCCATCCCAGCACTCAGATGTCTACTTATTAAAGTACACAAAAAGATAATTATGCTCGACTAAACATTGCCATACCGCTGTGGCATACAATCAAATCTAAATCAAACCCCGGAGAACTGCAGCTCTTAGGTTTCATTTGTTTGGTTACACACACTTGGGACAGGTGAAGGCATGTGAACTCCTCTTTCCAGCTCTCTCTGGAGGGTCAAGGGTCCGTAAAATTGTTCTGATGGGTCTGATTGCCACACAAAATGCTCTTTTGGGGGACATGCATGAACTTTAAATGCCAGCTGACATACATTTGAAAATTGCCCACCTTCATTTGACGCTGACAAGTAAATTACAATTGACGGAAACTGAAAAGCACTTTCATGTTATGTATTTTGATTGCTATTCTATCACAGATGTGAATTTAAAAAACAAAAAGAGGAAAAATGGCTCAGTGGGGGCAGAAAAAGCATGCAGAGGGTCTCCATAGGCTTGACTTTCCCACCAGCTCTCCCACAAAACATCCATCACCTGGAAGTCCAGCTTGAATAGAGTTGCTGATGTCATTGGAGAGCAGGTATTGATTGACCAAGGAGCTGTTCAGGCCAATGCAATTAAGCAACAAGAACACATACAGCATTAAAGGCTGTGTAAATAAAGGGACACTGCAGCAAGGCCAGACAAAGGCCCGTCCAGCACCCATTCAGGGCTTCCTTGGTTTGAGGTCTTCTGCGAGGTCCAAGGGGCTGCATGGGAGGCCGGGGGGAGGTGGCTATGATGAGTGAAGCAGATTGTGGGTGTCCTCGCAAGTAAGAACAGAAGGTGTTGCTAGGTTGGCTCTGAGAGGTCAACAAGAGCTTAAACCCTTCCAATGTCCGGAACTGTCAGGTGATCACGGTTGATCTGCATCTCAAGGAGGGGGCTGCCAAGAGGAGAAATCGCTAGCTGGTTTGTTTTACCCCCCTTCTTGTACATTTCTGCTATCAACCGCCCTATTCAGTCGTTTCTGCTGGGATTAAAATGGAAAAAAAGAGGAAAAAAACAATTTCTTGAGACTGTAATCGTGTAGTTGATCTCAGAAAAGCCTTATGTCATCGGCCACTCATGGTCACACTCATTTAGTTAAAGGAATAATAACTTTTGCAGTCAGCACTCACTCCCTTTTTCCACCTTTAAAACATATTTAAAATAGAAATAGTGCACCACTTTGTAGACGTGTCCTCACAAGCTTTCTGTTTGAAACACTTGGCAACAACTAGATTTAACGTGGTTTACAAAGTACAATTTATGTCTTACCTTTTTTGTCTAGTAAAAAACTGGATTTTCTTAAACGAAAAATCAATGTTTTAATCATAAAAAGTCATTTATAACAGGTGTATTCTGCTTTATTATGTATTTCACAGCTCATCACAAAGGAGCTGAACATATGACACAACACACTTATTTTCCATGGAAGATGCGATCATCAAATGTACTTGTGCTTCCAACAGAAGAATATAAATTCTTGGGTCCAAACGAAAACATGCTTGACTTCTGCAAAGCCCTGAAAAGAAATGAGATTATCTTTAAAATTTTCAAGTATTATTAAGTCTTGGTGTTAAAAGAAACAGGTTTTAGCAGCAGTTCATCGCATTCAAACATATACTGAAGCTTGTTATATAGTGAAAGTGGTCAAGGTCTGTTCTCAAAGACTATTCATGCAAGTTACAAAAAACAAAATGGACACAATATGCACAGACTGAATCTGAACTTAAGAATTTGAATTATTCTTTGCACGTGCTTTTTTATAAATAAAATGTTTTTAAATTTGATTTGATAATTTATTTATTTTACTCATCTTATAGTTCTTATAGTTAAAAAAAATATATTTTTTTGTTTTGGGCTTTTGCCAGTTTGATATCATGCTTTGGACCTTTTAAAATTGCAGCCTTTCAAAATAACAGCTTTACTTTTGCACCCATAATTTTGGAGGAATTTATGGTTGCTGCCCCACCCAGAAAAGATTGACAAAGATTAAGAAATCCTCAATACAAGCTTCTTTAAGCATTTGGTAATAGATCCTCAGCTAAAAAAAAAGAAGCAGTTTAAAAAAATAACACTAATAAAACAGTGTGAAATACACATTTTTGATTCTTTCATTTGTAATAAACTTCCACTCTGCTGATCCCATTTGCTGCCCTTCCAGAGTCTTCTGTCCCCTTCCTGCCCCCCAGATAAAATGTTCTAGCTCCGTCACTTTGTGAACCTACCATTTTTAAACCAAATTGCAATCAGTGTTCAAGTTTTGGAGAATCGGTCTATTCATGAAAATATATTGAAAACCATTCTTATTTGTTTAATTATTGTACAGACTCTCTCTCTTTCCTGGCAGGAGTTTGGTTCCCCGGTAGTTGGAATACACAGTCCACACTTCTTTGAAAGGAGACCCACCACCCCTGTCTACCAGTCCAGTGGTGCAGTTCCCAACTGTCATGCAATGCTACAGAGAGTGTCAGTCAAGATACTCCCACAGCATCCAGAGACTTGAGGTACTCAGGGTGGACCTCATCCCCTCCTGGTGCTTTGCCACAGAGGAGCTCCTTTACTACCTCAGTGACTTCAGCTTGGGTGATGGACAGCACCACCCCAAAGTCCTCAGCCTCTGCTTCCTCAAGAGACTGCATGTCAGCGAGATTGAGGAGATCTTCCAAGTATTCCTTCCACCGCCCGACAGTGTCCCTAGTCGAAGTAAGAAGCTCCTCAACTGCACTGAAAATGGTGCTTGCAGAAAACTGCTTTCCCTTCTGAGGCCACAACATCTTCCAGGCCAACCGATAGTCCTTCTCCATGGCCTCATTGAACTCCTCCCAGGACAGTCAGCCGCAGCTCGCTTAAACTGCTGATACCTGCCAGCTGCCTCTAGAGTCCCACAAGCCAACCAGGCCTGATCAGTTCTTCAGCTTGACGGCATCCCTTACTTGCGGTGTCCAAACACCAAACAGGTTTTTTTTACTGTCCAAAATGTTAGCAATTGTCATCACCTGAGCAACTCGGCACATTAAATGTGACTTGTAGCATCTTATTCATGTGTTAAATTCAACATGCTTTTGCTTTTATGAAAGGAATGAAGTTCATAAAAGTGACTTTTTAAACTTTAAATCTCTAACATCTGCCTTATTTTGTGTTTCTCAACTGTCTTTTGTTATGGCGTGGCTACTTGCGAGTAAACTTCGTGATCCTCTGAAATGGCACCACGTTTGTTAGGAACATGTTAGTGATGAGCAGGAGAACTGTGGATAACGGCTGTGCCTGTGAAAATATGTCTGAATCTCAGAGACAAACTCACAGCTCAGTTTATTTCTGCTCCAAAAACTCTCGCGCCGCATTTGGCTGATCTCAGCAGGGCCTGCATGACGTCAATTTCAAGCTGGTGTTCTGCCAGACGAAGTTGCAATTATGTTTCTGAGACTATCTCCAAACGGTTTCACATAACAGGGGATGCTAGAGACTGTTAACAAGGTGGATGTTTGAAGAAGAAACAGCCAAATTAGACGATTCATCCTCCCAACACAACGTTAAGCAGTCCTCAACAGGTTTAAAGTAGAATCAGCACAGAGACCTGCTATGTCCTTGTGTTCAGTCTGGGTCTATTTGCGGTGCTGCAGATTTCCTAAATAACTTCATTGAATGTCCACAACATGTTTGCAAAAACTGTTACATTTGTTGTTGCAGTAAAATTCAGAACTGCTTTTTGGAAATAAATAATAAATGACAACATATTTGCACATAGTTAAAAGTTTCTTTAGCATTTTGCTGAGTCTCAATACCTTTTTCATTAACAAAAAAACTATAGGCCTATTCTTGTATTTTAAATGCATACTGACTAGAAAAACACATTGGACATCAAACATTAAGGAGAACTGGATACGTATGACTGTAGATTAGCTTATAGCTAAAATGTATGTTTGGTGGTTTAGCCCATGTGCCAATTTTTTTGTCTTGATAAGCTTTGTGCTGTTCTTTTTTTCCAAGTTAATGAACCAAACTTGTCTCTTAAACATGGTTTGTTGCAGAAGTTGTATTTTGTTGATTTGTGTGAATAACGAAAGATCTGGGACAATATTTTGTACATTTGTACATATTAAGTCATGTAAAAAAAAAAAAAGAAAATGAGATTTATGCAGTAATTTCAGAGTGAACCTATATAATAATAACCTATGTAATAATTACAATAAAACCCAGCCCATCCTTTACCCTCCCCCCTCCCAACCAATAACAAATACAACCCATGACCACAAACACAATTAGTAGGATACTTATAAAATATTTGCTAAAAGAAACTTAAGGCTTGATTCTGCTGTGAGGAAACGCTATTTGGGAATCTATTCATGCCAGGAGCAGTTCAGTCACAGGAATGCCGCCACAGTGCCCACCCAGACCAAGACAGCAACAAGGTTCACTCCACAGCTGTGAGGCCGCAATGTAGAACTCCAGCCGCTTCAGCAAGGACGACAACCGTGGTAACGACCCCAGACCAAGTCACCAAGTCCTGGCTCAAAAGATCCCCACAGGAAACACTGGGGCTAAAATAATAGTAAAATACTAAAATTAAATACTTAAAATTAATTAATTAATTCATTCATTCATTCATTCATTTTCTAAACCGATTTATCCCTTTCGTGACCAATTAACCTATGAAGCATGTTTTTGGAGCGTGCAACCCTAATATTAATTAAAAATAATAATAAAACTCAGTAATTACAGTAATTCGTTACTTTGTAATCTGTTACCCCCAACACTATGTTAGACACATCTATATATATATCTATATCAATCTATATCTCATAAACACCCTCTTAGACGCAACCGCCTTGCAGCATGCCTCCACCATACCAAACTAGCAAGTAAAGTGTTGTACCTGACGCTGATACAGACGTTCAAACTGGTCAGCAAAATATAAAGTTTGAAAAAGTGAACTATCCTGACAAGGATTGCAAAGTTTAGGACTTCCTTCTCTGTCTCTGCCTTGGCCTGCTTTCGTTTATCCTGGTCTATATCTTTAGTCGTGTGGTTTTGTTTAAAAGCTTTGGTTCAGAAATGTCTGTTTGATTGCAGTCAGAATACAGACCATATACTTGGCTCAATCTGGACCAAGTTAAGCGGACTCTGTCTGGACCAATAGACTTTTCCACTCTGATTACACCCTCAGATTTATATTAATAAATATTTATTTAAATATGTATATAAATTGCTAACTACAGTGGCTTGCAAAAGTTTTCCTACCCCTTGATCTTCTCCACATTTTCTCACATTATAACCAGAAACATAAATATATTTTGTTTGAATTTGAAACACACCATACCCACTATTAAACATGGTGGTGGCAGCATCATGATCTGTAGCTGCTTCTTTTCAGCAGGGACAGGGAATCTGGTTAGAGTTGATGGTAAGATGGATGGCGCCAAATACAGAGCAATATTGGAGGAAAACCTGTTGAAGTTTGTACAACACTTGAGACTTGAGATTCACCTTCAAACAGGACAACCACCGTAAACATAAAGCCAAAGCTACAATGGAATGACTTCAAATGAAACGTATTCATTTGTTGGAATGGCCCAGTCCAAGTCCAGATCTAAATCCAATCCAAAATCTGTGGCAAGATCTGAAAGCTGCTGTTCACAAACACTCCATCTAATCTGACTCAGCTTGAATTATTTTGCAAAGAATGAGCAAAGATTTCAGTCTAGATTTGCAAAGCTGATAAAGACAAACCCCAAAAGGCTTGCAGCTGTAATTGCAGCTAAAGGGGGTTCCACAAAGTATTGACTCAGGGGGACTGAATACTTATGCACCCTGAACTTTTCAGGTTTTTGGGGTTTTTTTGTAAACAAAAACTGATCTCTTGTATAATTATCTTTCCACTTCACAAGTGTGTGACACTTTGTGTTGGTCTTTCACATAATCTCCAATAATATATATTTATGTTTGTGGTCATAATGTGCGAAAATGTGTAGAAGTTGAAGAGGTATAAATACTTTTGCAAGCCACTGTATACAAATATAAAAAAGAAACACATTTTATTATTGACATCTGCACAAATGTACCAAATAAACAGTATAGTGTACTGGTGGTGTGAGGATTCTGTGCTTAGGTTTTTGTCATGTTATGTTTTCCTTCTCACCAGGTACATGTTGATCATCCACAGCTCGCTTCATTTAGTCAATCACTCTCAGTCTTTTTAAGTGTCTGGGTTTCAGTTGCTGTGTCAGTTCAGTTGCTGGCTGGTTTTTGTCATTTTTCAGTTTATGTATTAAAGGTTTTAAGTTTCTGTCACCATATGTGGTCTCCTGCATTTTGGGACCTCCACCACCATTACCTGACAATGGAAAAATGTTTTTGTTTTTTTTCCCCAGTAGATACAGCATCTGTGAAAAATGCAGTTGACTCCTTTCGCTTATTCTGTCCAACAACCCATAGAGAATGAGGTCTTCAGTACTTCATATGCTGGTTAGCACCAGGCCAGGCAGCAAGAAACAAAATAGAAAACTATATAATATAATAATCCAATAAAAGTCCAAGTTTAAACTTGTCTTCTGTATTAATGTAAGGAATTACAACGTTTTCTAAGCACTTAAGTATGACCAGCAGTAATGATTGTGTTTTAGTTTTTAAACAGTAATAAAAATAGCCCTTCTAAACAGTTTTTATTGTAAACCTCACTCTAACTAAAGCTTAGTAATTTTTTTTGACATTGCTTTTGCCACATACACAGTCACATTGCATTCCGCAATATCTCACTTGTTGTATTAACCTTTTTTTTAAGACAAGGTAAGCACTAAAGCAGTTAAACATCATGCTTTTTGCATAATTTTTCTATCATCCTAAGGTTATAGGCAATTTCCTAGTAGCAAAAGAAAGGGGATACTTTGAATTGCTTCTTTCCCTTGAAACTCTGGATGTGCGATGTTTTATTGACAGTGCTTAACAAATGGTGTAAAAAGCAAAACACAGACCCTGTTTTAAATAGTTGTGGTAAAAATCAAGCCCACACTTTAACCTTTCTCCGGGAAAGCACTGATTCTATTAGAATTGTGTCCTAACACATTGTATCTGCTGAGTTTGATGTCTGCCTCTTTGAGTGAAAGCAGCTCTGCAGTTATTACACATTCTGTAGTCTACGACCCGTGCAGAACGCTCAAGTCCTTGACCATGATTTTAAAAGATTCAACACTTGATGATGGATTTTTTTTTTTCCACATTCAAAGATGTGAATACTTCCTCGTCCCTTCTTATGAATGATACGGAATGTGTTTAATGTGTGATTTTAATGCAACGGTTCAAAGATCTCTCATCACTGATAAATGAATATGCAAGCGATTCATTTCCAATAAAAAAACAAAAACATTATAATAACCCCAGTTGTGCTGCAGAAAAAGTAGCTGTCAGTGTGACAAGTTCCGCTTTACTCTCTTCCAAACAAATGTGGCTTCTTTTGCTGTCTGGCGATGTATTCTTTATAACAAATTGTACATATCAAGCAGCTTATGGAGGAAAAAAATGAAGTGAGAGATAAGCGGGAGAACTGATATGTGCAATCAAAAGAGATGGGCACCGATTAGATTAGGTGCAGGTGGATGCTCATGGAGACATGGGGGCCATATCCCATGACGTCTGTCTACAATAAATATATTTTTAATTTGTGCTCTTTTATTAACCAGCAAAATCACTTCAAAATGAATAGCGCGTTATTAAGTCTTCTAGTGGCTCTTACAGTTCTTTATCATGAGTTTGTAACACAGTGCAATTCATCTACAGCCATTCTTCACACTAAATATGTTTTATATGAGCCCTCATTTATCATAACCTGTCAGCTCTTAACTTTATCATTATTCAGTCTAGAGTTATAAATTGGAATCATTAAACGGTTTTTCATATTATCTGATGCAATAACTGCTCTCCCTTTATTGGCCTGCGAAACAGAAAACAGTAAATACAATTGTCTGTCAAGATCTTTGGAGATAGCCGTCTGTCTGTGGGTGAAATGAAATTAGGCCAGCAGAGGAGACAGGATCAGTGTCAGCAGATTTGTTCGAGTTCCAGCGGAGAGGGGACGGGTGTGGAGCAGATGAAGAATGGAGAGAAAAGGAAGCTGACACCGCCGAGCCCGAAGAGGAATGTGGGCTATTGCTGTCAGTATTTTTTATACAGTGTCACATCAATCATGGCAGTGCCTTTTCAACTTGTAGCCTCTGCGGCTCTGTGAGGACATTTGTAACAGAGCAGTTTCATTCCCTGTACTGAATGTGTGGGCTCCTCCTTGCTTGTCTGAGACGTTTTCATGAGAGAAAGATGAGATGATAAACAATGAGAATGTCGGGTCAACCGTCTAATATCTACAATCAAATTCTAATCAGAAGAGGACTTTGGCAGCATGACCTGAATCTGTTAACCGTAGAAAGTATTAGAATAGTTAAATATATATATATATGAAAATAAACGCCACTATCACCCTCCATGGGTGGTCCCTCACCCCAAGCTCGGCTCCTCTACCAGATGCTTGGGAGCTTGAGGGTCCTGTTCAGTATCTTAGCTGTTTCTAGCAATGTACTTTTCTGGACTGAGATGTCTGAGGTCTTTCCAGGATCTGCTGTAGCCACTCCTTCAGTTTGGGGGTTACAGTCCCGAGTGCTCCAATTACCACGGACACCACTGTCACCTTCACCTTCTAAGCTTTCTCCAGTTCCTCTCTGAACCCCTGATATTTCTACAGTTTCTCATGTTCCTTCTTCTTGAAGTTGCCATCACTTAGTCCTGCCACTTCCACCACAACAGCTGTTCTCTGTTCTTTCTCATTTCTTTCTTTATCATCTACAATGTCTGGTTGGTTCACCATTACCATCCTGTCCGTCTGTATCTGGAAGTCCCACAGGATCTTTGTTCTCTAATTCTGTGCCACTTTCTGAGGTGTTTTCCATTTTGACTTTGGGATTTTCGGTCCATATTTTTGCACACATGTTCTTGTATACTATTCCAGCCACTTGGTTGTGGCGCTCCATGTGTTCTTT
This sequence comes from Oryzias celebensis, assembly GCA_014656515.1. NCBI lineage: Eukaryota > Metazoa > Chordata > Actinopteri > Beloniformes > Adrianichthyidae > Oryzias > Oryzias celebensis. The sequence continues at coordinate 37,043,797 of BNCR01000005.1, forward strand.
CCCGGCCAGCATCTTAACACCCTGCAGTTATGTGCTGGATTGTTTCAGGCGCCTCTTTGCACAGCCTACAGCTTGGGTCTTGTCTGGTGTGGAAGATCTAAGCCTCTATTACTTTGGTGATCAGGGTTTGTTCCTGAGCTGCCGGGCTGACTGCTTCTGTGCTGTCCTGTAGTCCAGCCCTTTCTAGCCATTGTAGGACTTATTGATATCAGCCGCTTCAGTTATGGTTTGGTGGTACATCACATGCAGGGGTTTGTCCTCCCATGAGGATCTGTCCTCCAGCACTGCATCTTCTGTTCTCCATTGCCTGAGACATTCACTGAGCACACCGTCAGTTGGGGCTTTGAGCTTGATGTTTTCATCCATCTTGGATATTTCATCCTGGACAGTAGCTTCCACGCTCACTAGTCCTCGGCCTCCTTCCTTGCGGTTAGCATACAGTCTCAGGGTGCTGGATTTGAGATGGAATCCTCCATGTGTGGTGAGGAGTCTTAACATCCGTGGTCTGTATTTCTTCCTTGTAACTGTTTATTGTCTGTGTCTTGTTGTCATTGAGGTATTTGGCTGTTGCAGCTTCCCTTATTGCTTGCTCCAAGTTGTCATTTGCCTGTGGAATTCCAAGATACTTGTAGCTGTCCTCAATGTCTGCTATTGCTCCTTCTGGGAGTGAAACCCCTTCAGTGTGGACTACCTTGCCTCTTTTTTTCACCATCCGACAATTCTCGAGCCTGACATCCCAATGCCAGTACTGTAGATCTTGGTGGTGCTGATCAGGTGGTCGGTGTTGCGCTCGCTCTTAGCGTATAGCTTGATGTTATCCATGTAGAGGAAGTGACTAATGGTTGCCCCATTCCTTAGTCGGTGTCCATTGTCAGTTTTGTTGATTATTTGGCTGAGGGGGTTCAGACTTATGCAGAACAGCAGTCGGGACAGAGCGTCTCCTGTAGATGTTGTACAGCTCCAGGCGTTTAGTGATCCAGGTGTGTAGCATTGAGTCATAAGCTTTCTTGTAATCAATCCAGGCTGTGCACGGGTTGGTGTGTTATGACCTGCAGTCTTGAGCTACTGTTCTGCCAACCAGGAGTTGGTGTTTAGCTCCTCTGGAATCTATCTATACCTGAGGCTCTTTTTTGGATGTCTGCCACTGTAATGGCTACTGGATTCTGTTTAGGGAGGTTGCTGTTCTCTTTTCTCAGTGACCCCAGTCATCGGTCATTGCTTTTGTGTGCTGTCTCTTTCTCCCATACACTTTTCCAGTACTGTTCAGTTTCTAGCCTTGGTGGGTCTGCTCTGCTGTTTTGACTGTGTCACTGAGCGTACACTTTTGCAGGTTGCAGGTTGTTTTGCAGTCTGTTTATCTGTCTGGCTTCATTGTCTCTGGTGTACCACAAGCCAGGAGCCCATGTTTGACAGTTTCCAGTGCTTCAGGTATGGACATCTGGCTGTATCTCTTAGGTACTTGCTGTTTTATTGCTCCTCTTTGGGCCTCGTCTCTGTCATCTGACTCTCCGAGCTGTCTTGATCTTAGCCTCCAACCAGTGCTTCCATGGAGGGTATTGTTACTATATTTTACAATACAATTACAATATTGTACAATACCATGGTTGGTATTGTTTTCTCCCATGGTTGCTCTTATAGCCAAGCATGTCAAGGATCGCTGCTGCTGAAGTGTAAACCAGTTCATTGGTTTCTGTGATTGTTGTGGTAAGAATTGCTCTCAATGCTTCATTTACAGTTTTCAGGAGACTTTCAGGTGGTACTTCACTTAACCGCTGTAGTTGGTGATGGGGTTGTCCGGCGTTCATTCTAGACATGATCTTGTCTTTCAGGTCAGTTGCTGCCTCACTCAGAATAATGGTAGTTTTTAATGGTAGTTATTGGGGCTGTGTTCCAAAGTTCTGGTTGCGGCTCTCCTGTGGTGTTGCATTTTTGTTCTACCTTCTCAATCTAAAGTTATGATAGCAATTGCCATTTGTGGATGTAGGAACATTGGCAGTTATCCATGATTATTGGTTTTGAAGCATCCATTCACTCCACATTCTCTGCATGTAACCTCTCTGAGTAGGAGAACCTTGTTCTCACATCTAGTCAATTTCCGTCTTGTTCTACTGTCCTTCAAGGTGCTCTGGTTCCCCAGTACCTGACGCAGATTCGGGGCAACATTTGAACTGGCATCATGGGGGGACGTTCTGCTGTGCTAACATTTTTTTTATTAAAAAAAAAAATTCCAGCAAAAACTATTTTAATTTAAAAAGCTAAAAAGCTCAAATATTAACATCATAAAAACAGCAAAAACATATTTTATTGTTTTTCCCTCATCTTTTCTATTACACAAAAGGCAAAAAAAAAAAAATCCTGGTTAAAGACTGCCATCTGCTGGTAAACTCTGAGCCTCATTTCTAGTCTGGTCTTATAAAACAATTCACAACAATTCAAGTTCTAAAAAAAACAGAGCAAAACAACTTCTGAAGTTAATTCTTTATAAATAAAAATGTCAACATAAAAGATACTTAAAGAAAATCACTTAGTAAGAGGACCTGCTGTCAGAATTCATCAAGTTCCTTTTTTTCTTTTTCTTAGCTTTGGCTGCCATCTAGCGGACAGGGTGATTAACGACAATGGATCCATGGGGGGAAAAAAATTCATAGCTTTTAAATCCTGCTTTAAAGTTTGATAAGTTGTTTCAGAGATAGTTTTGAATTATTTGACCAAAGCTAGAATAATTGACTAAAATGTCAGTCTTAAAAGGAAGCTGAAGACTGAAGATGAAGTGAACAGGTACATGCTTAGGCCAGATGGTGGTGTGTTTGCATTAGCCTGTTCAAACTAACAGAGCCACAGAGAACAGCAGATGTTATTCCAACACCTAAACTAACAGCAGACTTTGGGAAATATGAACTGATGTAGGCAACAGAGTCAAATTTAGTAAAATTCATGTCTAAAGTTTCCGTTTTTTGAGACTTGGGTTAAAACATGCCAATGTTGATGCTTTTGATGTGAATAAAACAATCCAATTTATAGCTCTAAAGTGCATGTGATGGAAATCACATTGGTCGTTGCAGGTAGGGTTCATGTACAAGTTCATGACTGAAAAATTCCGTTGAGTGAAAAGAGTTTAAGGCTCTGGATGAGGGTATCTATTTTCCCCAGAGGCCCATGTTTCCACCTGCATGCTGGGTGTGTTTACATGTTCACCCCACAAAAATAGTCAGTTCACTCCAAGGTCCATTGATGGGGGCAGAGAAACCTGGTCATGCTCTCTTCCCCCTTATTTGCCCCCATCTTGTGCACCCCACACATGTCAATCTTTATACTTTGCTATTGGTCTGTATGGGCCGGGTAGACCAGCATGAACATTCCAGAAAGTGAAAGCAAACTGTTCACGCTACTAAAGGTGAAAGAGTGAGCGTTTGCGTGGGTCAATGTGGCTTTAACACAGCGGGGTTTCTGCACACGTTAAAAAAATCTCTTTTTATTTTAATAACTTCATTTTCAGTCAAAATAAAAATGAACACATATATTAAATGCATACTAGTCTAAAATAATTTAAAGACAAAGACATTGTGTTTTATAATTAACAGCTAACATGCAAAAAACGTGTTGATTGAGGCCCAGTTTCTATGATAAAAATGAGTAACTGAGCCAATCAATGGTTAAAGATGATGAAATGAAAAACCAGCTGCATGTTTTCAGTCACCCATGACCCACACCTTGTTAGACAGGCTGATTCTGAAAGCATGTCATCACTTTGCACCATCTCGTTGATGCTATCACAGCTTTTTGTGCTCTCTGTGAACTTGATATGACGCAGCCCTTTGCCTAAAAGAAAAACCTGACAGGAATGTCTTTACATTTGTAGATTTAAGAGCCTATTCAATGATTTTACTTTTTTTTTCTCATGTAGTAGCTAACCTGCTTGCAAAAACTATTGAGAAAATAAAGCTGCCACACAAAAAAGTACTTTAAATTTCACATTTTACTTGATCCAAAACAGAAATATCTTTTTCTTTAGCTTAAATTGATAATGAAATACATCTTACACACTTGTTTTCTTTAAAAGAATAATTTTAACAGCTCACCTCAGGTGGAAAAACTCAAGTCTTCTTTGTGCATGCAAAGAAAAGAAAACTATTAAAGGCAGCCTATCAAACCTGTCCTCCCAGACCTGCTTCCACTTGTTTAGGCTCCATAAAAAACAGAGGGGGTTGAGAATAATTGACAGTGAATTATGTCAGTACCAGGACACAGTGGCAAGTCCATTGTTGGCTTAAACATTTCAGCTTCAGAATGCCAATAACGCCTTTGTTGGCTTAGTCAAAATGTCTGAAGATCAAGTTTCAGTTTCAGAGTGTTGCCATTTTCTGGGCTGATAACCTGTAGACTGTAACTCATCTTCTTCTACACTAAGAGGGGCTAAAATACTAAAACTGATATGAAAAGTTTGTATCTGGAAACATTTTCTGAACATTTTCAGCAAGTAACCTTTAAAAGTGTATTAAAAATGTAATAAAAGTGTATTAACATTGCGCAGGCATTTTTATTTTTTGGGTACAAAACATCCCATAATTTTGGAGACTGTTTATCCTCCCGAGTCCTCATATCTGGATCTACATAAAACTGAAGGTCAGAGTTCACTTCGAATTTTCAATTCTTCAAAAAATTCATCTTCTAAAAATCAAAATTCACATGAGGTAGTTTTAACTTCTTAAGGTCATATAACACACCACCGAAACCCATTGCCTTTGTGTCTTTTTTTACTGGCGTTTGGCTCAAATACAAATAGATGAGATTACAACTTCCTGGTACATGCACTGTCATCTCCTGTCAATATTTACACAGCTACATATCCTTCATTTGTCACAATGCTTGCCAGAAAAATCACAAGGGTGAAAAAATAGGTTTTAATGAGGGTTTTTATGAAATTGGTTTTTAATGGTTCTTCAAAAGCTAATATTTGATTAAAGCCCAAACTGGCGAAACCAATTTCTTCCTCCAGCACACCCTTTTCTTCAAGTTACTCTGATTCTTGTTCACAGGCCTGTACATACACTGTAAAATGCAACAAAAAAATTAAGCCTTGGATGATTTTTCTCTATATTCTGTTGGATCAAAAAAAAAGCCTTAAACGAGGGACAAAGATGGTCAATTTGGATACATGGAGAATCTTCCTGAAGTGGTTCTGCCAGGTTTTGTTAGCTTACAGAAAACATTTACTTCTTGCAACTTCCTGAATTATTTGGAACTGATAGCTATCACAAAATGTTGGAAAAAACTTAGCTGACTTTCCTTTAGAAATTCAAAATCTGTTCCTCAACATGAGATATATCTATTTATGAATTGGGAATTTAAAAACAGCCACATTGGAGATCTTAGAAAGTGAAGCAGGAGACTATTGAATGTGTCATAAAAGTGAGGACATGACTTCAACACAGCTTGGTAAACATTCACCAGGAAATGATGAAAAAAGTTTCAAAAAAATGGTTGGAGCTTAGGGCACCTCTAAGAACAAAGCATGAACAGAATGCAAAAAAAGAGAGGAAAGCCGGGACAAACCCACAATCTGAACCAACTCTCCTACAGACAAAGATGGATGAAAAAATGCAGAAAATTTCAACCTCATGTCAGGACTAAAAAAACAATTAAAGGCTCTACCTGACAAATAACTGCCTGTTTAAACAAGCTCCATACCTTGCATGCCACTTTTATACATTGGGTGAGATGTTTCTCCAGCATTTAGGACACAGGAACTGTAGGGTTTCAGTTGGTTTAAGGATTGAATTCCAAGAGAAGAAGGAAGAAGCAGTTAGTCAACGCTTACATAAAAGCATCAGAACTTGTCTGCATTTTTTTAAATGTAATTGCTGTTTTGGAAAACAACTTATTGGACGAGTCTAGATAGTTTTTGGTTATCCTGAAGGGAGAATAGCCAGCCCCCTTCTCCCTCCATTTGTGTGTGTGTGTGTGTGTGTGTGTGTGAAAAGGCCACAAAACCCTGCTAACACTTTAAAATCTAACTCCACCGGGAGGTCCTGAGCACCCTCGCCTCCACCCCCAGGAGCCAGCCAGAGCCATCCACTACCAGCCCACAGCCCACTCGCCAGTCCCACCAAGACCGACAGGGGAAGAGACCTAGGCCACCCGGTGAAGAGGGCAGTCTTCATATCACTATCTATCATAGTCACCCATACCCTGAGGTCGCCGCCCCCCCCCCCCCCCCCCCCCCCCCCCCCCCCCCCCCCGCGCTCAGATATTATGGACTCAACCACCCCACAAAAAGTGGGGTGGGGCTGCAGTTCAAATTGTTGTGAAAAGTGTGAAAATCAAACATTTTTTATTGAATGTTGTAATTATTTCTTTGTCTTTGACCATCAATCTGGGATGTGCTTAAGTGAAAAGGAAGCAATTGAATTTCTTGAAGAAATGACAACTGCATTTCAAGGAGACCTGCTTCCAGGTCTGCGGAAGCTTCAGCTGTAAGATTTGGTCTGCAGTACATCAGCTCATTAGCTCTCTTTTGAGCTAATGGTTGCATGAATTAGGAAATGCAGGTTGCAATCAACACGTTTCTCCTCTTTAGAGTTTCCACTGTCAAAGTTATAGCAAAAAGTTGTTGGAATAACATTTAAGAACATTTTATAAAATCATATTATTCATCTTTCCGCAAACCTGTCCAAAGTTCAGTAACTTAATGAATTGAAGATGTACACAAGGTGGTGACAGATGCTACAGAATTTCAACAATCGGCTTAATTTTATCTAAACAGGATAAAGGTAAGTTCTTCTTGACACCCTCTGCCTTGACATCTCCTAAGAAACTTGCTGTGACCAAACCCATAATTAGAACAAGTCGTTTTTTTTCTTTCGCCAGAAAAATTTTGGGATAAAGACGATTGTGTTTATCTTGTATGAGAAGTGTAAAAAAAAGTGGACTCAACACAAAACGTGGTTACATCAACACTGACATTTGACGTTGAGCAATGAGAGTTTTTCCTTTTTCCAAAGATTTTCTAAGAAAAACATGATCACATACCATCTTTATTACAGCCACTGTCAACACAGCCTGACAGGAGTCAAAATCTGGCTTGTAATTGTTCCCACAAATAACTGGTTGTGTAACCATGGACTGTTTTTTCTTCCAGTTAACTTGGTAGAGACTGACTTTCCAGAAAATTATAACTGTAGCTTGGTGTTGCACTAAGTATAGCACTGATATGGAAAATATCAGTATTGTATACTTTTAACAACTGATTTATGGTAGCTTTGATCAAGATTCTTTGATGCGATCTACTCACATATAACCCTTCTTTTTGCCTCCTTGATCTTTGAAAGAATTTACTGCAATTAGTTAAGCCTTGTGTTTCTTTTAAAAAGTCTGCAACATGCAATTCTTAAGCCTTTCAGAGTAAACTATATCCATATATATGATAATGTAATATCCTTTGGCCCACTCAAGAAAATGAAAGCCTTTTGCCAATAACCGCTAGGTCCGCGGAGAAAGTGGATTTGTGTGTTTGCCTGGGGGTGGTGCTGGCAGCACAAACTCTTCATGGAAGGGGCTGTTCCTCACTTTCATATGTATTCATGTGAGAACCCGCCCATTTTCCTGGGTTGGGAAGGGCTGGTGTTCAGACTGCAGGTTTTTTTTAGAGGAATACTCAGAAATGCATGAACAGATCAAAATACTACTTTGGGATTGTTTATAGTGCATAATGAACATTATAATACACATAAAAGCTCAAAAAGATTATTTTGCATGCATAGGCCCTTTAATATAGGCAGGCTGTATTCATTTCAAGAGGATTCTTTGTTAACAATCAAGCTAACAAAGCAGACCTAGAAGCAGAAAGATGCTGATCACATTTTTCCAGAATTTGTACATAGAGAAAAATATGTCTAAAAAACATCATCTGGCTCATAAGTTATTCCAAGAGAACAAAACAAACTTTGGTATTTTCATAAAACAAACAGCTGTTTTACTACCTTAAAACTGAGGAAAATTATCCTTGCTTTTATCGATATGTTCCTTCTTCATTTTATTTATGGAAGAGGATTAAAAAAGGGGAAAATGAAAGAAAAAATATTTGTTTTAAAAAAAAAAAACAAGAAAATGAAAAAAAGTATCAAAAGACAAAGCAATTTCCACTGTCCAGAAATTATGTCTTTTGACTGTAATCACAGAATCTCAAAAAGGAACAATGACATGAAACAAATTCTTTTTTTTTCTACAATATTTACATGATTTGGATTTTAGGCTTAAAAAAAAGAGAAAAAAACTTCTGATGCAGAAGTAAAAAATGTTACTTTAAAAATTTTCTTCTGCAATTATCTTTTGGGGATCATTCAACAACAAGTCAAAATAAACCATTTGAATTGTTATTTTTTTCCCACTTAGGATTCAAACTTTCATTTTAAAACTGCAATGAAAAAAAACCCTTTTGAATATTTTACCTATAAATAATGACCATTAACCTCTAAAGACCCGAGCTAATATTTGAGCCAACCCTCTACAGACATAGTCACAGGGCCCCAGTGGAGCAGAAATAACTACTGTGGTAATACAAACCAAAATGTAATATACACACACGTGGGCGCCAGGTCTTGCAAGGTTAAATATGTACCCTTGTGTTTTTGTTAATTTGTTAACTTGCTTATTTGAAACTAACTTTAATTGGACATTTTTTTATAAGTGACCCACATACAGTGTTATGTTCCTTTATTTAAATGCTCAAAACAGTCAAAATCTTATAGCAAACATTTTGTTTTTGCTATAATGTTTACATCTTAAAAATCTCTGACTATTTTGCACACTTGATGCATATATTTTTCCCTTTACATGGCATAAACTAGAAAAAAAACAAAACCCAACAACATGTCAATACTAGATTATTTTTTTTAACGTTGCATACATTTAGTTCTGGAAGTTCAAATTTATCGCACGTCTTCAGTAGGTGTGCAAACTTAGGCAAACTGTTCATTCAGGAAGGGGCACATGAAGGAAAATAGGAGAGCAATGAGGGGCTTTTCTTGGCCAGCAAGTCCAGGCTTGGTTGCAGACCTGTCTGTCCCTCCTCAGTGCAAACATGTCAAACATTTCATCACCATTATGAGAGAGGTGATGTCTCTCATTCCTGTGCTGCGAGCTGAAGGGGTCTCAGGCTCCTGCTCTGAGCCTGATTTGTTCTCGCTTTGATTAACCAGGTAACATTACATAATTAGCTCCTAAAAGCTGACTCTTTTAATATGCAAAGTTGATGAGAGATGCGAGGGATTCCTGCAACAGGCAAACACTGCAAAACATACACACCTTCAAAGCTGATGGGCATGTGTATACATATGACCAAAAGTATTCGTGCAATATTGCTCAATGAGGCCATAAATTCTCATTTAATCAGAGCCTGGATTCATTTTCCATGTTGATTTTAGACTAGTCTGCACTACAATTTACAGAGGAGAAAGACGTCCACTTGATTAATCCCCGGAAAAGACAACAGACAATCTCCTAGTGTGCCAATGCTTTTTTTTTTCTCTCGCAACTTTCAACAGATCACCGTGACACATGACCGCACGCATAAATACATATGCATTTCAGGAAGTAAGCACAGTTCTCTTATAAGAAACGTGAAAACTAGCTGGGACATACCAAGAACACCCAAAACAAACTCATATCCTGGCTCCACTGGTACCCAAACAAGAGTGGACATTTTTTATGCTTGTATTTTCAAGCATATGGCTCTGGTTCCGTTTGTCTTATTCAATAAGAATCCATTCTTTACTTCTATATGTTGAAAAGGAAGAATATTAAGTGGTTTAAAGACCACAACTTTGTGTTGTTTATGTCATTGTCTGTGCAAAACAGTGACAAATTAAAGTGCTTTGGCATAAACATTAAGTCTATCATCAGGATTTTTTTATTCTTTTTGTAAATATTTTTCTTCCAGTAACACTGATTGATATCACATTTGAAAGCATATTTCATCAACCTATTAATCTGAAAAAAAAAACAAATGTCAGAAACTTTGCAGTGTTCCCATCGCTGACACAGCCAAGGCTTCTAATCGGCCTTGATTTCTGGTTTGGCCGAAGAAAAAAATCACCCAAAACTAGGCCTTAGTGATGCCCTTTCATATTTTATCATTGTGGGTCTGGAGAGCATGGCGAAAGTGCCAGCTATTAATTAAAACCATTTTAATGTATTTACAAAACTTCATTAAAAAACCCCACAGTGATTCTGTTGTTGCTGCAACGTTGAGACTCCGAACTCTGCAGTTTCTTGAAAGAAATATTTTTGATAACCTTTATGTTGAATAAACTGAATTTCAAAAAGCCCATGTTTGAAGTGCAGCGATAGTTAGTAAAGTTCTTTCTTTTAATTCACAACAGATCCTATTAAAAACAGGCCTTCTGGTAAATAAGAACCATGCAGGGAAACCTAAAAAGGTGTAGAAAGGAGAGAAACGCTTTGTAGCCAAACAGGCTGCATGGAGCTTTGAGTTAATGATGTGGTAACAAAACAAATGTGCACTCGTGCAAACTTCTCTGGTTTTTTAGGGTATTTTGTATAACTCTGTTCCTGTGCGGGTGTTTTTTAAAAACATTTCAACTGATGATCAGACAACAAAGTCAGTATGAAGACAGTGGAACATACCAAGCGCTTTTTTATTTTTTAGATTAGCTTTAACATTCATGGCTAAACCGGACAGCTAACAGCGTTTTATCATGAGTTTGGCTCCAAAAGCAGGAAAGGTGATGCTTTCCATGTCCACAGAGGGTGCTGTCCATCACAATTCCACACTTCTGGTGAACAGTAACCACTGCCTTCTTTGTCTACTATGAACACAAGTTTTAAAAGGAAACCTATGCAAATAAAAAACCAAAAACAAAATGGAAAATGTGGCACAGCATATCCCAAAAACAAGAATTTACAGGAACCACTTTTGAAAGCAAAAAGGTGAACTGGCATTGAGATGCTTCTAAATCTAAAAAAAACAATGTAATGAAACAATGAAAAAAAGAAGTAAAACTGATTATTGTCCCCTCTAATAAAGTAGACTTTTGACAATAGTTACAATAACCTTTAGTTCTGCATTCATCTAAGAGATCAAGAGGTCACATTAAGATCAACATCCCACTTACATATGTGCAGCACTTCCTTAGCATAAATGCTGTTCATTCAGTTTGTTTCGTCTAAATTATTTTTTATTAAAAAAACTAATTTATAGAAACTTTTTTATTTTGTCCTTTTTTTGATAACCTCTTTGTTCAGATAAACCCCTACTTTCTATTTGCTGTTCAGGGTTCTCAAAAGCAGCTGCATCAACCAGCTAACATTGTTTTGCTTATAAGAGGGAAGTGAAATACATAGAGATTGAACTTCCGTATGTTTAGGGTGATTGGTTGTTCAACCCTTTTTCAACATTACATATGATGCATTTATGATCCTTTGGGGCTTAATTGTTGTTCCTGTGCTTTCTTTGTGTTTTGTATTTATCTCTGGATGCTTTAGCTCCCAAGTTTAATATCTGGTGAACTGATCATTCAAAAGCTTCAATGATTAAATTAATTGTCAAAATGGAAAGCATGGTATTCTATGTTTAAAAGTGTCACTTCATCTTTGCATGTTATAGTACGAGTGAACACGTCTTAAGTGTCATAATTTTACCAGTACAGGTTTGTTAGAGGGATCTCCTTTTCTTTTGTTATGGTTGGTTCCAAAATCCAAAGTATATTTATTTTTTTGTAATTGAAGAAATATATAAAACGTATATGTTTGTTTTTTTACCCATCATCCATCTCAACACTGCTGTGATCTGAAATTCCTATTATGCTAATGCAGAAGAGTCAAATCAATAAAAGCACTCTGTTGTCCCAGAAGCAACGCCTCAAGCAGCAGGATATTTCAAAACAAAAAAGTAATACTAGGGGTGTCACGATTAATCGATTTCAATTCCGAAGATCCAATCAGATCGATCTGTCTGAGGCAGAATTTAATCATACTGACCTCCACCCTTAAAATACTGTTTAAAAATGAGAAAAATCCATAATCAAATTGGAAAATACCATTCGGATTGAGACACGGTAGGTTTGTTTTACTGCAACGTAAAACTGATCAAGCGCCATCACAAATGTGATGATCAAGCCATTACAGCCCAATGTGTGGAAACACTGAATTTTACAAAGACGTGACCATACAGTGTGGTATAATGTTCTAATGATGTTCCGTTTGTATTATTTTGAGGTGGAAGAAAAACAGTGAGCTGAACTTTATGAAACTAAAATGTCAATAGATTTGCCATTAATTCTTGTTTACTTGTTTTTTTTTTTGCACATATTGAACTTACACTTGATCATTTTGCAAGAATTGAAAGGAAACTGGAAATCCTCACCTGGACTGTTTAGTACCCATTTATTTATCTCTGAGTCACACAGGTAGAATTTTTGGCCAAAAATGTCCTGGATTGATTTTAGGTCAGAGAATCGGATCATTCAAAATGAGCCAAAATCGAAAGTGAATCACAAATAACGAATCAAATGATTGTTGAACTACAACTATAGAATACACGGCTTGCTGCTAATATTGATGCTATTAATGCTATTAATGCTATTGATTCCGAAATCCTCTTGGTTTGTTGTACTTTAATCTGAATTCAATAGCAAATCTTTAGAAACACAAAGGGGGAAAGCAGCTCATTTTCAGTATCGCTTTTAGTAAATATTAAAGCCAATTATACATTTGAACATTTCTACATTTTGTTTAAATATTACAATTTCTCTTATCTAATTTCTGCATTTCTGTGAAAAATTAGAATCATGGTTTTATTTTCTGAGTTTTTAACACCAGTCATCCTCACTTATGCGAAAACATTTTTTATCTAACAACCAACTTCAAAGTCTGTGCATTACATGGAAGATCACATGCAAAGAGAGCTCAACTCAAACTTTTACTTCAAAAAAAGAAGTTGTCAAGGAATGAAAGTTTACTGCATTTGTTTTTGTATATTTGGTTAGTTTTAAGCAAACACACATGTTCTTTAATAAAGAGGGTTTTTTTTCTGAATTGACTGTCAGATCTGGGATTTAAAAGGTTTTATTTGTGAGAATATTCTAACAAACAAGCAGGCGAGTGTCTTCCACCTTCAAAACAGAGTCACATTTCATTGTTTTGTTTTTTTCTCCACCAAAAATACAAGCACAATCTCCAGACAGCTCGCTTAATGTAATAATTAGAACTAAACTCAGAACACAAAGACATGTGAGACAGGTTTAGTGACGCTCACAAGCAATTATCCGTCCTGTTAAAAGCTACCCTGTCTCACATGGCACTGCTGCACCCTCATTAGGCGTGTTCTCCAGCTCCGAGTGGGTCCCAGCCTATAAAAGAACTGAGCTTTCTGCCTTCCAAGCCTTGTTTTTAGCAGAATCTCACCAGCAGGAGCACAAAGAAACTACACATCACCACCTCTCGATCAGATAGGAGTGGGCAAACTTTATTTGTTGACCTAGGAGTCCTCTGTGTGCTTGGAACATGCTGAGCCTGATTGCCTTTCAACAGGACAAATGCTTGCAGTCTTTCCAAATACTTAGCAACAAGTGTTTTGGGCTAAACGGCAAAACTTTATAAGAATTTGCATCACAGATATATTCATCTTCAAATGAATGGCCACTCATTGCCCTCATCTCTTTAGGGCAGTTGGAGCCTTAAGATTTTATAGAAATATTTTAGAAATATTCTTTCCTGCATACTTTCTGAAATTTACAGGCCAGGCTGGCTAAGTGAATGCAGGAAAATTGAGTCTAGTCTAATAATTTCCATACTGAGGACTCAGAATACTAAACTAACAGACACTAAATCAAATCCAAACACACACGCACACACACACTCGTACAAAAAAAGCATGCTTCATTTAACAGTTGAGAAAAACCCTCAACTCCATGAAAAAGAATAATTGGAAAGCTATACAGAGCCACGGTTCAGGTTTTATTGAAAAGCGAGGCCCATTTATGACATTATTAGGTTTGTACCTGGAAATGAGATGCTCTAAAAGCACGAGCATCTCCCAACTAGAGCAGGTGCGCGCAAATGCGCGCGCCCGAAGGCGTTTTCACTGCAGTCCGAAAATGTTTCCAGAATTTTTTTTTCTTTTTTTCATTGACGTACAATTAGTATGAACGCAGTCTAAAGATCTCTGAAACAGCCAGTTCAAGCAGAAACTCACATCCCAGGTCCATTTGAAATCATGAAAAATAGAACTTTAAGTTCGACTTAAGACTTTAAAGACAAAGCACACTCGAAGAAGTTTATCCTTTGATGACACTTAAAACCAACACCAATATTTACCGTCTGGGGTCGTTGCACCTTGCGGGCGTCAGGTGTCGATTGGATGAACCGGCTTGAGGCTGATCTTAGAGAGATTTGGAGAGAATTTTTACGCACGTGTTTTGGGGGTTTGGCGAATTTGAAAATCGCTTGAAATGTTATTTCTGAAAAACGCAGAACATTTATTTTTTTCATTTTCGTCATGAAAAATCCCAACGTGTATGTTCTATGCAACTATTAGCAGAGCCAGCCTTTGCATCAAAATGCAAGTGGGGGGAAATTCATTATTTTCATGGAGAATTAATCGTCAGGAAACCCTTTTGCTGCAAAAGATGTGAATTTTGGACACAAATACGCACAAAGCTGCAAGCGCCAACATCATGGCTCATTTATATTTTAAAAGTATTTTTTAATCCTCTGATGTATTTCGTTTTCAATGCTTTTTTTCTTCTCGTGCGCAATAATTTTATGAGTCTCAGCTGCAGTGACCTTTGCGTGCGAATGATGAAAATAACGTTTATTTAAATTTTTGTTTTAAGAACTGCAGCCGAGGTTTTGGTTTTGGTGTTTGTGTTTGATCTGCGCTGTTTATGGGGGCATGTATGGTGTGAACACAATGTGAATCCTGGAAAAGGACGAGATGTTTGTCACACAAGACAAACAACACACCAAGGCGCGGGAGAGACGCACCGGATGCAAAAGACAACGCAAAGTGTTGGCACCTCATTACCGACTTTCTCACACAGCTTTTTCCTCAAACAACAGTCCTCTAATGCTGATGGGATCTTAACAAAAATAAAAAAAAATGTATTTAGTTTATTGCATTGATGAAATTTTTGTAGTTATTTAACCTGAACAGTTTTAACATTGATAACAATTACATCTAAACAGCAATTATTAAACCAGCTGCATTCGAGAAAAAAACACGTAAAGATCATTTAAATGATATTTAAAATCTAGCGAAAATATTCAACAACAACAACAACAACAAAAAACTAGAACAGTGTCAATTTCTTATGCGCGCTCTCGTTTTCCCCACAAAGATACTGCTAATTAT
This sequence comes from Oryzias celebensis, assembly GCA_014656515.1. Taxonomy (NCBI): domain Eukaryota; kingdom Metazoa; phylum Chordata; class Actinopteri; order Beloniformes; family Adrianichthyidae; genus Oryzias; species Oryzias celebensis. The sequence goes on from BNCR01000005.1 coordinate 37,059,167, forward strand.
TGCAGCAGTGTGTTTGTTAATAAGTGATGTTTTATTAAGCATAAATTTAAACAATTCTGTCAAAGAATAATAATAATACAATGTCAATGCCATAAGTGGAAAAAACAAACAATCCAAACCAAAAGAACAGTCCAAGAAAGAAAACAGAATATGATTTATCAATATAGAATATCAATGTGAAGTAAAATGTGCAAAATACCATGTCCATAAACGCACCTCACTTTGATATCCAGAATGTTTGAGTTTCAGGGAGGAAATGGAAAAACAAGCAAAAAAAAAAAAAAAAAAAAAAAAGATGCACAAATCCATCAATAATGTTCAGACAATGTGATGCAGTTCCTGCAGCGTCCAGATGAGGGAAGTCCTGCAAGTCAAGAAGTGGACAGAATTCAGGGATGACGCAGAAAAGATGATAAATGCGGAGAGGCTTAGTTTTTGTATCATCACCAGAAGTCGATAGAAATATTTGAGAAACGGTCGCTTTTTTTCCCGCCTATGCAGGTTCCTGCTTCCTGTTCCCGCATGCAAATGCAGCAAATTCTCATCACAAAATTATTATTCTCAGCGTATTGTAATTAGGAAAAAAAAACGGATGAAGAAAAATGAAATATTTCCTTTATATTTAGACGGTTTTAGAAGAGATCCTCTCGAGCACCCAGATAGCTTTATTCCAAGCAGCCTAATGCTTTCCATGTGTTCTAAGTTCTGGATGGCGGAGTGCAGCAGACTTAGAATGAGAGGAGGGTGGGGTAGATGGGAGTGTGCGTGGGGTGGGGGATAGGGACCCTGCACCTTGTTACCATTGGGTCGACTGTAAAGTTTTACAAGTAACGTTTTGTGAGCTTATAAACGATACCTTCTAAACTTGCACAGGAAACTCCGAAAACATGCTGGGATAATGCACGTCTCTGGAATCCAGTCGATATCTTATAGTCTGGGGGCTCTGCAATCTACAAACGTATCGATTACATGAGAACATTCCCATCTTTGATGCTCTGCATTAAATGAGAGCGCCGCTGGTGATGAGGGAGTTTCCAAAGGTAGAGAATGCTAATCCAGAGGATGCGCTTTAAATCCAAAAAAAATGAAGGAAAATAAGATAAATAAAAAAAAAAAACATTTTTCTGTCGTTCATTTTTAATGACATATTTGTAGAAGTGGTTGCAACATTTTGTTTAAATCCAAGTTCAACCAAAAAGCTATTTTTAAGCAGTGCGTGAATGCAAAAAAAGGGTTTATAAGAAAATATTCATTTTTAAGAGAAGCTGAGAAAACTGGCAGCAGCTTTTCTTCTCTTTAAATCCACCTCGCGTGATGCGTAAATTCTTACCAGAGCGCTTCATGTTGGATGAGAAGTTTCCCTCTCTGCCACTTCCCCTATGCAAAATATTAGAGGAGGCAGCGCAGCTCCAAACCGGATGGGGTTTGTATTGGCTGACAGCATTTTCCAGCTCGGGTCGACCAATGAAACCAGAGCAAGGCTCGGCGTATAACAGCTAAGATTGACGTGGAGGACGCGTCAAATTAATTCCAGCAGACTCCGGACTCCCCTGGATAAGTCCAATTTGCATTTATCGGATGAAGATCGCGTCGGCGCCCCATTGCCGCCTGCTTCCGAAAATATAAAGAAGGGGAGAGCGTTGAAGCCGAACGAGATTGGAAGGAGCCTGCCTGCTTTTCCCTTCTTCTTGGACTCATTCTTCTAGCTCCCCCTTTTCGCTCTCTGACTTCGCCCGAAAGCGCCGATCCATTTGAAGGGACACCTTTCCTGAATCATATACAGGCAAATGGGTAAGCCCTCACTGTCTGCATGCTTCAGTGGAACGGAGGCTATGGAAGCGTAACCACGCCTGCGTAAAGAGCACAACTGCGCATTAGTTTGTCATCCGTAAAAAGCAATGATTTAAGCTTGCAGTTGATTTTTTTTTCATGTTTTATTTTCAGTGCTGTGTGGCATGGATGTGAAGACCCAGCATAGGGTGCAGATGTATTTTATGGGTCCTCTCATGTCTGCTCTTCAAGCTCGCCATATTTAATATTGTTTCTGTTGTGCGCGCACTGGTGCTGGAGGGAAGGCCAGCCAGATAATTTGCACATTTTTTAAACAGTTGCAAACCAGCGGCTTCACTAAAGTAGCTGTAAATCTGTGTGGCCTGACCTGCAGAGCTTACTGACCTCAGACATTTACGCTGGCACGACTTTGACGCAAAAAATGACATCTTAAAGTTATAGTGATCGTTGAAATCTGTTGTAAATAAATTTATTTTGGCCATATTCTTTTCGTTTCTAGAGCAAACCTATGGAGAGGTGAACCAGCTTGGCGGCGTTTTCGTCAATGGACGACCCCTGCCCAATGCCATCCGGTTAAGAATAGTAGAGCTGGCGCAGCTCGGGATCAGACCCTGCGATATAAGCCGGCAGCTGCGAGTCTCTCACGGCTGCGTGAGCAAGATTTTAGCGAGATACAACGAGACTGGCTCCATCTTGCCCGGTGCCATCGGGGGAAGCAAGCCACGGGTCACGACGCCGAACGTGGTGAAAAATATCAGGGAATACAAACAGAACGACCCCGGGATCTTTGCCTGGGAGATTCGGGACAGGCTTTTGGCAGACGGTGTTTGTGACAAGTACAACGTCCCGTCTGTTAGTTCGATCAGCAGGATTTTACGCAACAAGATTGGGAACCTCTCTCAGCCTAACCAGTATGAAAGCAGCAAGCAAGCCTCCGCGCAGGCCGGCCTCCCCTACAACCATATTTACCCCTATTCCTACCCCAACACCATGTCGCCCCCCAGCACCAAAATGGGAACCCCCCCTGGAGTACCGGTGACGCCTGGACATGTGAGCATATCCAGGGCTTGGCCTTCACCGCACACCGTCAGCAACATCCTGGGAATACGCGCCTTCATGGATCACACAGGTGAGGAAACCGCCGCCTGCTGCCTCCTTCTCCCTGTTCGCGGTGTTTTCCTGCGTGATTAATCACCGCATTACTCAAAGCAAACCTCTTCTGGCATCAGGCAGAACAATTTGTCCATTAAAAGTTATACAGGCCTCAATTTCAGCGTTCAGCCAGAACGCAGTAAGGCCACTCTCAATTGGCCTTTTCATGGAGTGATGCGTTTGCAAACACCTTACTCACCTGTTACATCCATCCTGATCGTTCATGTGTTTCCAAGGCGCCTTTTTGAAGTCGCACTACGTGGTCGAGCATCTATTTGGAATTAAGTCATTCGATTACACAAAATCCATAAAAAGCATTTTATTAATAATAAGTATGTCAAACATATTCATCAACTGGGCAAAAACATCTTTTAATATGTATAAATATTTGTAAATAAATATGTAGGAATTTAAATAATGTCTAATTAAATATGATTCAATTTATTTACAATTTTAACAACCACCAGATAACGCGCATGTTAGTTTAAGTGTAGTTTCTTTTTTCAGCCATTTTTAACCATAGCTTCAGCTCTGTAAATTGATTAAATTTAATTGATTTTTGCCTTTACTTTGTGCAGACTTTCGTTTTGACATTTCTGTTTCCTTTGCTGCTATCGCAGGGGCGGAGGGATACCCACCAAAGATGGAGGAGTGGAGCAGCGTCAACAGAGCAGCTTTCCCTGCGCCCCACACGGTCAACGGCATCGACAAGTCAGGAATTGATGCCGACATAAAATACGCGCAGGTAATTACAAATGTATTACACTATGGGGAAATTGTAACATTTCAAAATAAAACGCCAATTAAAAAGATCTAAGTGGAGATCTAAACAAGTGGAATGGATGCTTTAAACATGAAATTCCTCGAGGGAATTATTTATCATCTTCATTGTAGGGTAATTCCTGTCACCCCCAGCACCCACACCCAATAACGTCATCTTTGCGCAGCGATGCTGCAAACCACGTGTCACTGTCACACACCGTTAACCGAGGTTCTGCTCATTTTCTCCCACGCCTTATCTGCCTTCCTGCAGCCTTCCTCGACACTGTCCAGTTACGTCTCGGCGTGTGCCTATTCCACACCCAACCAATATGGGGTCTACAGCGGGCCCGCAGGCGGCTATGTGGCCCCGGGCCACCACCACTGGCAGCCACAGAGCACGGCTTTGTCCCACCCGGGCAGCGGGATGAGCATGCACGCAGGAGAGATCCACTCACCCATGGCCTTCAAGCACCAACTCAGAGAAGGTATTCTTTAAATTTCACAAAAGGAAATACTCATTTCGAAATGTATTATTATTATTATTATTATTATTATTATTATTATTATTATTATTATTATTATTATTATTATTATTATTATCACCTGTATACGTCCAGAATAAACGTATTTAAGTGTGAGGTTTTTTTTTTCAAAATAAGAGTGACATATTAACAACGAATTAGAGTTGACCTTTTGCGTGGAACTAAAATTAAATAATAGTTTATTCATTATTTTACATACCTTTTTTCTTCTTTGTATGTGTGTGTGTGTGTTTTTTTTCCCAGATAGAAAACCTCCCAGTCCTCTGAGCAAACAGCAGCATGAAGACTTGAACGGGGTTCACGGACTCAGTCTCGCTACCTCATCTTCATAACCGGGACTATTAACATCTTAATTACCAGACACATTTATCTGAACTCATTTCAGCAGCTCCAACAGTAAGTGTGAACACTTAGCCGCTTGTTTGTGGCTGACAGTCAAACACAGGTCTTTTCACCTGCCTTTCAACTATACAGTAAAGCTTTTGTCGTTCTTGGGCCATTTGAATGTAGCTGGCTTGGATGTATCGGTGTTTTGTTTTTTTTCACTGGTTGATAGTTTTTTCCCCCTCAGCTGTGTCTGTTGATTGCAGCATAAAACATCCATTTTGTAAATCCCCTCCGGCGTTTTTGTTATAATTATTATTATTATTTTTTAGCGTAAATAAAGGGTTTTTCAGTAATTTTCAATTTCTCATTTTAACCTTATTTGTGGCCATAATCTTAATGCAGTGACTTGACGATGTGAACAAAAGTTATAAATTGTCTAAATGTAAAAATATATGCCAAAGCTTTAATTATATATTTTTATAATTTCATTGTAAATATATAAAAAATAAAGGCTGTCTTTAAAGTCATTTTTGTTATTTTATTTTTGCCGTCTGCTATTCCCGTTATGGACATGTAAGGAGGAGCTGTTATCAGGAAATATATTCTTCACTTATTTGTAGTCGTTTCTATGTTTAATACCTCTATATTATCCACTGAAGAAACTTTTTTTTGTTTGCTTGTTTGTTTGTTTTATTTTGAAAGCGGCGTCTCGTTTTTGCACGAGACTTTGAAAATAAATCGACGCACCGAGAAAAAACAAAGTAATCTTCCTCATATGAGAGCATTTCTTATTTGGAATGGATCCCCCTAAATGTCGATAACGATTAGACAAATATTTAGTGGGAAACATAATTTTGTTTACTCAGGCATGGAGCCCTCCACAGGCTGGGCGCCTCCACTGATGCTATCTGAATTGTAATTGATACCCGCCATCATGGAAATCTGAGGGCTGATCGTACACCTTAATGAACGGCATGCACAGGAGAGCAGCGCGGCTCTTATCCACCCACATGCAGCCTCGGGGATCTGATCCAAAGTGCGGGGATTTTCCCATACAGGCCTATAAGCTTTGCCCCTGTGCCCATGTAAACTGTTTATTCCTGTCGCCTGTTTGTACAACCACAGCTCTTCATATAAGTCTGAATATTGGCTTAATCAGCATTAATAAGAGCATGCTTGTTATGGGTGATCTGACATCTCTGCCTCCTCTGAAAGGGCTACTTTTGCTAATTTAGTCCCATTTATAAAACATTTAGGCTCCACTTCAGTATTGCTGTTGGTTTATTTTTGCATTGCACCTATTTTTTTTTCATTTAAGATATATTATAAGTCACTGTATGCTTCAGAAGAAGGCAATTCTTTTTAATAGAATGAAGGTTTTCACATTCCCTATAATTTTATATTATGTATTCATTTATTCACGTATTTCTTGAGATATTCTGTCAGAGCACATCAGTGACTTCTAATCCTCATGTACCAAAAAAATAAAAACGGTTCATTTGCAGCAGTTTAGTTGAGAGCCTCGGGTAGGTTGGTTGAGCTTTTTTCTAGTTTTCAGAAACACAGTCAATGTGTTTTAGCAAAATCTTATTTGGGTTTTAAAGTGATTTTGATCATCATATTTCTTAATTCCTTTTTTGTTGTTGTTTGTTTGCATCACATTTCAAAACCGTAGCCTGACTAAAAACATAATAATTCTTAAAATATGAAAAAAAATAAAAAATAAAAATTATGTTAAAAAATACTTGAATAGGAAGGATACTGCCGTATGACAGAGCACAATAAAAATACAAATATTATTTTTTCATGTATCTATTCTTTGCAATTTCAACCCATAATATAATGACTTAAACGTGTCACATCGGAATTGAGACTTTAGGGGGGACAGTTGTAATGGTTAATAGAAAATGTTAATTTTTTAACTTCATCTGTAAATTTAATGGATTGTTGTACATAAATGTGATTGTGTGGTTGGATTTTGTAAGCGTTTCTTTTTGATGTCTGTTCTATTAATTCTGCTGTTTCAGTTTTTCTGGCAGTGATCTGTTTAGACGGAATGCTGCATTTCTGATCCTTTCTCATTTGATGCAGAATTTTTACATGCGGCGTTAAAGGCAAACACAAAGTTCATAGACATTGGAATGCTAAGAAACTGAATCATATCTCACTTTTGTTGCTAAGGAATAGTCAAATTAACATCCAGTTGTGAGAAATTCAAACAGCATCAGCTCTGTTCTGCAGAAGCCAATTCCTTTCCCATTTTGCAACAGAATCCCAAGTGACTCCGAGGATCCAAACATTAAGATGGCCTTTGAGTACACACGCTCCCTTGCTGGAGTCGTTCATGTTTTCCCGGATACCACTTGGGGTTCGGAAAACACTCCTTCATGGTGGTGGGGTTACTTCCTATGGGACCTATGGTCATCAATCAGGGCAGCAAGTGATACCCCCCACTGCGTCTTCAGCAGACACTATGCTGAAGGGGCAGCAGGTGGGCTCGTATCAGATGTTGGTTCAAGATTGAGTCAGGGAGATACAAAATAATATTTTTGCAAAAGGTGCAACCTCAAAAGGGTTGAGGTTGATACTTTTTTTCTAAATATCAAAAAGATGCTTTGGTTCTGCATGATTTATTTATTTTACTTCCAACACAGCAGGAAAAATGCAAATAAAAAATGAAATTTTTGCATTCAGAAATTGCTTTATTTGGCTGCTAAAAAATGTTCACAGGTGAAAAGATGAGATTCAGAGACAATGAGTGAGCACAACTTAGTGTGAAATGGCAAAGCAATAAACCATATGTTTAAAAAAGCAATATATGAATATATTAAAACAAATCATGCATAAAAAAAAGATTTTAAAAGCAAAGACCAAATGAAAAAAAAACATTTTTTTAACTTGCAAATTCTAAGAATTTATTTTTATGGTTCTACAAAACTACTACATCTGCAAACAAGTGTTTAAACAAATGAACAAAATAAACTAAGAAAGGTTCCCTTTTGGTCTGTCCCAGCCTGAAAAATAACATCAGTATTTTTCACGTATGCAGCACAGAAATGTGCACATATTGCAGTCTTGGCCTTTCTGAAGTTTCAGAAGCGTTACCTCCATAACTTATACTTGAAAAGAACCCCATGCGCCCACAAGCTTGAACAGATACTTGGACAGGCAGGTAAGAGACTTGGTCTGTTTGAGCCTAATGGATATGATATTAAGCACAATTAATAATCCACAGTGCAGGGAAGCGAAGACAGATCCCTTAAAAAGGACAAACAGGCGCTCCTCTCTTCAACTGCAACAATTTATCAACGTCTGCCATGAGCTCAGGAGGAACTGAGTGTTCTTTAGAGACCAAAGTTCAGCTGATGTACAAGACACTTAATTGCATCCAATGTGACTTCAAGCTTTTTTCTTGATCTTGTGTTTTTGTATTAAACCTGGGAAAACTACCTCAGGCTGGCCAGGAGTCAATCACTCACCACTCTGCCTTTTGCACGTCTCAAAGTCAACAACAGAGGATATTAGGACAGGCGACATGACAGACCTTACAGAGCGGGGAAAAATGGAAAGAACGATACACGAGAAACCTTTTTAAGAAGAGACAGCACAGTTGGTCAGGTGTCAATTGTTTTTTTGACAAAAAACAACTATGTCAGCACTTCTGCTCAAGTCTGAAATTTCAAATGAGTTGCCAGGGAAACGTGGTGCCTGCAAACAAGTACAGCGCTAAAAACTTGAGACTTTGACACGAATGATGCAATATTTGACAAGCTTCTGCAGAAACAACCCCGTACATGAAAAATGGACGTAGCTGCGAGCCTTATGTTAACACAGTTTGACAGAAGTTAATACATTCACAGAGAAAACATGGAGTTTTAAAAAAGGGAGTAAAACAGAGCAAATAAAAATTACAGCAGAACAAAGACGCACAGCCGTTATGCGACTACGAGCCAGATAAGAGGCTGTAAATTATTACTAGAATAGTTTGTAAATGATGCTTTCATATTTTTCTCAACCAAAACTGAAAGACCAAAAGATTTGGAGTTGTAATGATGCCAGTGTTGTAATTCAATCACCACTGATTTTTTTTTCCTTCCACGGACTGTCCACAGGATTTTGAAACAGGCAGGGTTACGGCTCTGAAGTCTAGAGGATGATAAATGCCTCTCTCCCATGTTCTTACTTGCTCTGCCAGCTCACCACATCAACCAGATGCTCTAAAAGTGAAAGGGACACAGACATGATGATGACATTTGGCTTTTTGAGCAAAAACATATCATTTAACGTTTGCTCCCAGGAGATACTGACGCTGTTTTTGGTCCTCCAAGTATACAGCAGCACACAAAAGCAGAGGAAAAAACAACCAGGTCATGTTAAGCAATGTGATGAAATACAGAAGAAAAAAGTGGCTTAAAAAAGTTTGTGAACTGAAATGTACATATAAACATCACATTTAATAGAAATATTGCTCAAATAAAAAGAAAAATAAAGATGTAAAAATTTACCGCAAGGTAGTGATTTTGCACGTGTCTGTGCATTTTATTGCAAAGTATTATCACCATGTAATAGGTGCACACCTAATTATCACAAATACAGGCCTTGTCATTGCTGCTTTATTGTGAAAGTAGAAAGGAAAAAAAAATAAGTAATTGCAACTCTTTAGATTTGTAGAAACCATGTCAGTAATATTAAATCAAACTGCATCTATGTGAGCTTTTAAAGAGGGCTAAAACGATGTGGTTAAACAAAAATACTGCAGATGAGAGTTCAAGCTTAATACCTATAGATTCATGTTTATGCCCTGATGTATAGTGTGTTCAGGACGGGAGAATGCTAAGAACATTTCCTAAGCAGGAGTATAATGGTCTGGTTCTTAGTAAAATGGGGGAAAAAGCAAGAACGTTTTGGAAAAAGGAAGTTTGGTGTAAAAATCCAGTGCATGTTTTTATTATATACCACACATCCATGGTTCATGTAAAAACAACAAGTTTTTTGGGAGAAGTTATTCATCAAAACTGTATTTATGTGTCTGTACAGTCAGTTTCCTACTGAAGTTTTCAGTGTAATGTCTTGTTGAACTTAGAAATGAAAGGATAGAACAAATACACAAAATGAGTCATAAAATAAATGCATCGAGCATAGTCTCCTGCAGTAGTTTCCACGAATGTTTGGCACTTTTGCTTTCATTATCTGTCCAGTTCATCCCAAACCAGCTCAGTAGGGTTAAATCTGTAGTTAGTCATGATTTCAAGGTTGTCATTTTGTTCTTTTGTCCTCACATAGCTTCGGCAAAGCTTGGAAATGCACTTTGGGTCGTTGTTCGGATACAGAATGAGCCCCGACGACGTACATAACAGAAGAAATTGCATGGCGTTGCAGAATGCTAAAGGAGTCGGGTTTGTTTAGAGTGCCTGTCACGCTGTTTAAATCACCGACCCTGGATCCAGACAAAGAGCCCCATATCATCATACTTCCAAATTGCACACCATGGGGCCGCCTTCCTGCATCTTTGACAGTGTAAAAAGATCCTGCATAATAAACTAAAGATTATCAATCATGTTATACATTGTTTTTTCTTTTTATTTCAAGTCTTTTATTGTTGTATATTGTGCATGAGGTATTCACTTGTATTGCATGAATTAGGCTAAATAAATGTCTCCTGTTTGCTTACCCGTCACTGAAATGCATTTTTGGCCAAGTCGTCTGGTTATTTTGAGGGCATTGTCACTCGTCTTTACATTTAATTCTCCCCAAACCGAAATGGTTAGACCAGGCCCTTCATTGCATTTTTAAGCCATGTTTTTGCCATGCCAAATTAGCAGCAACCACTTGGGTCAATGCTGCGTGCGAGTGCTGGGATGGGAGAGGCTCATCTGAGGAAAATGCACCAATAACTGTAACATGCATGGTTCTCCACAACTGGCTGCACTCTGTGTTCTTCAAAGGAAATTCTTCTTTCATTGTGAGTTGGTTTAGAGCTGCAGTTGACTTCACAAAACACCGGGCTTCTGGGTCTCAAAAGCTCACAACCGCACCAAACAGACATGGCCTTAAACCTGCTGTCAATGCGGTCCTGTGTGCCTAATGCAGTCCCAGATGTTGCATAAAGGAGTAAGTCAGTGGTTGTTAAAAAAAAAAAAAAAAAAAAGTATGGAAAAGCTTAGAATAATTTTTTTCAAGGCAGCAAAAAAATGAGATTGGAATTTTGATAATCATTCTTGCCATTTTACAGTTTTAGCGTAAAGAGACAGAACAATCGGAAGAACACTGACTTTAGTAACTATGATTTTACCAAGACTTCAGAACAATCTAGATAGTGTTTCTACACTTAAGAAAGCTAAGCATGTCAGGTAATGGGGGAAAAAAGTAAAACGTCTCTTTAAACATTAATTAAATAGTAGGTTTTGTTTTTGTTTTTTTTAATTAATGCTGGCACTTGATAATGCAGGAATAACACTCTAAATAACATTTATTCACTTATTGGCTGTAAAAAAGCCCTTTGGATCTTTTAGAGAAACATTTCTATTTTCACATGCACAGATACATTTAATTGAGTTTATTTTAAAATCTCTGAATCACCTCTTCTTCCTATATTCCCTATCAAATGCATATGCTTACTTGTGTGGAATTGTTAATGCTCGCCAAGCAAACGTCCATTTGGGCGATCATCTGTTAAAAGTGTTAAAAGCCAGCTTTTATAGTGGTGTGTGCAAGAAAAACATTGACGCTGGAATTTGAAGGGACACAAGAGGAAGTATTTTAAGAAGTGTTTGTGTTTTTCTTTCCACAGAACCTCATTATGTAAATTTTACAACACTTGGAAGACTTGTCTGCAAGTTATGTTTGAGAGTATGTAAAAGTCATTTTCACATGACAAATGTCAACCGCTAAGCTTTTATTCCACAAAACTGGACAAAAGTTTGATCAAAAACTTGGTAGCACAATAAAGAAGAGGACTGCTGAAACACAATGATTTGTGTCATTGACAATGATGGATGCAGCTATTTGTTTTTCTTTAAAAATTACCAAAATTAATTTAATTTAAAATTGAGTGACATTGTTGGCAGCTTTGACAGACGCCACTAACAATGAGGGAGTGGCAACCGAAAAGCAAGGTCAAAAGGTTGATTAATGACAGTCATGGCTGTTTACGTTTCACCTTTTGTTGCATTATCTCTTAGAGTCACTACATGCTCACTGTGTTTGTTCCGGGTCTGCGTGTACACGAAGTATTCAACGGCGCAACAGGTTCTGCGTGCTTCAGCCCTGTACCCACAGTTCAACGTGCTCATTTTCCTGGTATCTCATCTGAGCGCCGAGGTGATGGGCATGCGGGTCCCTTTTAAAAGACGTATACACAAAAACACCTCAAGCCAAGCTAGGTATACAGAAAAATCACACAGTCACACTGATATGACAATGACATATAGCCGAGAAATATCTAAACTATTGAACTGCACATGTAAGCATTTTAATTGTGGAAAAACAATATTGATTACATTTAAAAGAGTACAATAAGAGAAAAGTACGCTCCCACTCCATTCATGTTTTTTTTAGGAAACTGTGAAGAAAAGCCTTTAACTTTAACCACCACAGAGAGAGCAGCTCTTCTTGCAATGTCAGCTGAGAGAAACAAAAGCAGAGTGTCTGAGTGATAGAGGAAGTGCTTGTCTTCTCTTCCTGCTCACACTAGCAAGACCATGGAGAGTGTGTCTGTGCACATTAGGGCTATCTGTTACTGACTTAACAAGGTCTCGGTCTCTCAATAAGTGAAATTTGAAACAGTCTATCCGTCACAAGGAAGAAATAACAAATAATGTAAGAATTTGTCAAGGTATTACTTAGCGATAGACGCTGAGGAATGTGGTGTCTTTGTTAATAAAAGGAACAGGACACTGCATGGACACGCCATCACGCCATCGCTGCTCCTCCTGCAAATGCAAACATGGAAATTATTCGAGGGCTAACAGAAGTTAATTTCAGTTAAATCAGCAGGTCAGCCTGACAAAAAAATATGCAAGTTTCTAATTCTAAAACTTTACACATAAAAAAAGCAACAAATAAATGATAACTAATTAATTCTAATACCTAATTTCTTTGTGTTCCTGGTTTGTTTTTTTCTTTCAATTCTTCTAAATAAACCATCCCATAACAACTCTCATCACAACAAACTTAAAAACAATTCAGAAGAAACCAGTTTCTTTGTCAATGAAGAAGGGATACAACATTTCTTTTTATGCCTGGATCAAGTTTACTTTTCTGGACCATTTTCTGTGCAGTAACAATGCTCTGACGTTGCAAGTAAATTTGGAGACCCTATTCATGAGGGGAGGCAACTCATTTCTTATTAAAAGCAGACTTGACTTGGAGATTCACCACGCTGTGGTCAGTCTTCAAACAGAGTCATTACTTGCCTTTTTTCATGCTTAGACTGCTGCAAATCTCTGCTTCTTCAGAACACAGCTTGAAAAGGGACAGACTGTCACTGAGTTTATTCACTATTAATAGGAAGCTGTCTGCAACATGTTGTGTCCCCATATATTTATATATAATTCAATTTGACTCAAAACCAACGTCGTCTAATGAGAACCTTTTGTTTCAATCTGCGATCTTTGATCTTCACTTACTTTTTTGGTAATTTCACTTGTGGGTGATTGATGCTCAGTTCCTTTAGAAGGGAAGCCTTTAGATCTGACTGAGAAGATAGGGTGGATTTCATCATTAGAGTTAATCCATCAACAATGCCAAAGCATTGAATAAAGCCAGAGTAAATGAGTATGTTTGCACTGTCATGGGGTAAATATTAGTTTGTCCTGATAATGCTACAGGCTGCTGAGGGTTACTGCATTGCTTAAGTTACACCGGCCTCTGTTCCCATCGAGCAGAAGAATTGCTTCCTACTCTTTATTCCTCTTAAAAGCAAAACAGTGGTAGCGGTCTCAAGTGGCTGAAAGTTTGAGTTGATAATCCAGGCTGTCAGTCAGACCCAGAACAAGATGGATGGTAGGGAAACTCCTATCAGGCAAACATCCCACTCAATTATAATGGATAGCTTTGAGAAAATTCATCCTAAATAAAGAATTGGGTTTAAAATTGCATCTTGACATAATTTGAGGAACGTTCAACAGACTACTTTGTTCTAAAATAATAACAGTACTTCATGAAACAAGCAGTGTGAACCACTGTCAGAGCTCCATTTGGTATTTATTGTGATCAAGCTACAATTATAAAGTTCAATTTTGCAAAGTGCTGCCAAATTGCTTTCTGTGTATCAAAATTCAGTTTAATATTAGATGAAAGTGAAGCTATTTGACCTCTCATTAGGCAGGAACTCCATTCGGATTAGCTGAGAGGGAAGAGGGAGCCCTCTGCTGCTGCCCAGCTGTCAAACTGAACCAAACACGCATCTAACGTCTCACAAGCGGCACTTATTTCAAGTAAGTGTTTGCTGAAGCTGCTTTAAAAGTTTACACACAATTTGTCAGACATGTATGTTTGAAGCATTGAGGGGGAATAAAGAACAAAGAGAACAAAAGGAAGAAAAAAAAGATTCTTTCCCGATGATGCAATCAAGCAACAATGAAGCTAACCAACAAAAATGAGACAAAATTAGATCCAGAAATACCTCACGAAAGCATGAACCACTGTGATGGTCTCCTAACAACTAAAATTCTGAAAATGTACTGCTGCAAGGCAAGCAGACTGCTTAGCAAAGTCTATGATATTCTTTGAGATAATAGGTTTATGCTACAATGGTTCCAAAGTGAGTAGAGAATGACTAAGTCCTTAAAGCAAAAGCTCGATCTCCAGTTGCATCTGCAAGGTATTCTATGTTTATGTTTATGGGATACTGGGCAATTTTATATTTAAGTGAGCATGCTTTATATGCACAGACTCATTAGTGGCTTTAGTTCTCTGTAAAGAACCAAGAGGTTACATGTAAGACTCCTTGAAGTTGTCTTAATTGTGAAAGAACTTGTAGAAAGACGTTGAGCTCGGGCAATCTTAGATGGCACCCCTTGATCTCGCCTCGTTGGCTGCCCCTGAAAACCCGGCTCTCACCTCAGACTTGCGATAAGCATCTTTAATGAATAGCTGTGTGCTGGCTGATAGAGATCATTTCGGTAGGGTTCAGGTCTCAATGACAATCAAGGAATTCCATCTTAACCATTTGGATGCCCTCCATAATGCCACACACTCAGTGATTGCTCTCGCAATGGACCTACACCAAAATAAAACTTGGCACCGGTGACGCATTCTTGCCCAAGTCAGCAGCTACAAGTCTGAAAACCCAGTCCTCTTCTGAGTTCCAGGACCTATCTGTCGATGTGAATGCTGACTCTTTGTTGCTGCACTCTGATCTTTGGAGGAGATACTGTGCAGCCAACTACTTTACAAAAGGTGGGATGACAAGGCTGGCAAATGGAGGCGCAAGCACAGCTCCCAGTGAGTGCGTCTGAAAGGCCCAAATTGAGCCATTTCCCCTGGCCCAAGAGAGAAAGGTCTTATCGTCTGCAAGATCCAGAGTAGACTGTATAATTTGCAAAATACTATGCTGATACTGCAAATGAGGTTTAATAGCTGCTGGGGCCCAGTTGAGCTTCATAATGTACATTTGTAAGCTTTGATAACTGGTAGCCAAGGCATTCTCTTGAAGAATAAAAAAAAAAACTAAGGACAAAAGTCAAAGAATCAGTCAGTGGGCGTCTGTTGTCATAGCTGACTGATGTTTGTGGGATTACTCATCCTGTCGTGCCACAGTAATTAGACATGAACAACACGAATACACTGCTCTTGCACTTTCTTCTACCCTGAGGCTTGATGAGAACTGCAATTAGTCAGCGATCACTTTGACAAGATGACAGCCCTAATACCTTGTGTGCTAACTCCATACAACTGTTTGCCAATTTCTGACACAACTTAACTTTAAAAAAGGATGTAATAAATTGGGACTCATTACTGTAATCATGGCTGGTCCTGTCAGCACAGCAATCAATCTTGTCAGCAAATCTACTTTAAGCAGCTCTAATTTTAGGTGGATCTGGTGTCAAAGCGAGGGAAATTAAAAGATTAGATTGCAGAGATATTTTTATTTTTGTTTGAAGTATTATGATATGCGACAAAATCAAGATTGAGACAGTGTTTGTCAGTGTTTGACATAAAGCCACATATATGTTTTCTTTCTTGTAACTTGGAAGTCCTGTTTGGAACACCAACTAGTATTGAACTGTAATTACTTTTGCGAATGTATCTAATCTTGTTACAGGTAACTTTTCTGGAAAAATTGAGCAAACAAAGTCATACTTGGAGTGTGATAAAAATCTGCATCACATTTGATGGCTGTTAACGGCTAAACGTGACAGTGACAGAGTCGTCGCACCCAAAGGGAAAGAAAACAAAAAGCTCTACAAGAAATTTCAGAAAACTAAATAACTTGTGGTTGAATCCTTTCAGCATTCCTTTTAATCCATATATTATCTGCATACATTATTAGAGTCTCTCTTCTCCAATTTTGCTCAGTGCAATACCAATATTAAGTATTCTGTTTATCCTTCAAACAGGGGCTTATCTGAGTAAAGAGAAGACAGGTGAGATGAGGCTAAGAAAGAAGCATTACTGGGTGACAGGTACTGACCTGTCCTGTGGGTAGGAAACAGCTTTCTCACCTCAGCTAGGAAATAATAAGATTAAGTTAGGTATGGAAAGATAAAACCAAACGATGGCAATGATCTTATCCAAGTTTTAATAAAGTCGTTCAATTTCAAATCAAATAGTGCTGTTTGGTTTCGTTGGTTTTAAGGGGTTGTCCAAGATACAATCAGAAATGGATTCAGGATGAGACACTCTGTGACCGGAGATAGACCTGAGCAAACACAATCCCATCCGCTAGTGAAAATGGATACGCTGTTGACCTGTCCAGCTAACACAAAAGTAGTGGCATAGACTCAGGTGACTAACCCTCCTCCAGCTTGAAATCTCTTTGCTAAATATTGTGAGTGTCCTCCTTTCGAGGGAGAGTCGACTTGTTTACTTTCAGATCCAAGGGATTAGGAGATTAACACTGCATGCAAGGTTTAGGAACTCTGGCTACTCTGGAAGAATAGAGAAATATTCCCACAGTGTTTATATATATAATCAAAGCTGGTTTTCTTTTGTTTGGCTGAATTTTTCACGTTTTTTTAATATTTCAAAGTTTGACTTTGTGTTACAGGGAAACTTTTACAAGTCACTTTGGTCCACGGATCCAAAACTTTGGTAAAAGTCTCACAGTTTTAGACTCAGAATCATAATACTACTTATATGTTTTTGTTGTTGTTTCTTAGATTACTGTGCTGCACATTTTAGCACTAGCAGTACGTCTTTTCCCAGCCTTTTTGACTTGCTGGTCAGAATAAAAATATTATTCGTCTAATTAACAAAAAATGGCAAATAATGTTCATAAAAATTTGGAAAAGAACAAAAATATTGAGACCAGAAAAATCAGATAACTAGAAGAAATCAGATTTATTCTGATTATTTATGGCTCATCAGAAAATTATGGCCTCAATGGTAGTCATTTATCTGATTTATTTAGGAGAACTACATACACAATGACTTCATGTTTGAACTTCCTGTTTAAAAGTCCCACCTGTTTGTTCTAAAACCATGGCACCAATGGTTGTAGCATCAGCTTTGTTTAAGGTGGGTACTGACATGTTTGCAAAACGAACAAGTTGCTGCTGTTTCCCGTTTGTACTCCACAAGGAAGAAAGATATTTTTTGGAGAGAAATCGACTTGTTTTAATCCGGTGTCTCATTATCAGATAACTGCCACTATAGGAAAATGAACACAGGATTGTCTTGTCTACATGTCACTTGATATAACTCAAGAAATCAGATAATGAGCACATTTTTACTAAATGAGCTCAATGTATTTAAAGAAAAAAATGTCATCATAGTGCAACCCAAAGAGCATCATTACCTAGTGTTACTACAAAGACAAATGTTAAAAAAAAAGCTAAATAAAGGAACATATTAATGTTTCCAATCGATCCTTGCGATATCTCTGCTCCTCCCAGTACTGTTTTCTCGTTTATTTTATTCTAAATAATGTTCTTACATCAAACAGAATTTTACTGTAATCATTTGGTCTTTTAGCCTCACTTCAAATGTCTTCAAATAGATCATATCTTCACATCTTTGGTGTTGAAATTCAAACCAGTGCCTCCTAATCCTAATCCAGTTTGTCTTTTTCATTTTTTTGAGCATGTTAACTCCCTCCTTGTTGGAAAATGAAGGCATCCCGATCTCTTTGGTGAACTTTGTTTTAATTTCACATCATGAACATTGGCCAATAATTTATTTTTCAGTTTACTCCAACAAATGAATTCTGATCCAGTGGCCTTATTTCAATCTTGAATAAAGAAATCTGGAGGTTGTCTTTTGTCAAGCCTAACTGAAGTAATCTGTCTACTTTCTTTGTCCTACTCCACCCTCAGTCACGTCAGCAACACGTGGGGTTATTAACCTCAAAGACGTTCACCTCGCCTTTTCCCTTTTCATTTAAACAGTTTTCGTCACAGGAAAAATATGTTTTCCTTTTTTTATCTTCTTAATAAATGTTCCAACACTTGGAAAAAGTTTATATTACGTTTGTAAAATTTAATTAAAAATTGTATGCAAGTTTGCAGCAATTCAATCAACTCATATTTGTGTCTGTTTGCATTTTTTAAGGTTTGAAATGTTGCATTTAATTTTTACCTAGTTTAGAAAATTTGAAGCCCAAATCAAAACGTTTTAGCTTTTTTTTCATTTGTATAATTTTGGGGGCTAGACAACAGAAAAATGGATTGAACATCTTCAGTTGCTAAAACCAGCATAAATAGGAGTCCTTCTACATAAAACTAAAATACACAAAATTGATTTTTAATTTTGTAATACCCAGTGTGAAGAATGAGGAAAAATAAAAAAGGCATTGAAATAATGTCAAATATAATATGCTCTCAGAGGGGTAATGAATACAATCATTTTATGCTAAATTTTATTTTATTTTTCCCCTTTGGATTCCTAACAGATTGGTCAGCTATTCCATCCTGAATATTTCTAGAACAATTTCAAACAAATTTTCCAAAGTGGGTTGCACCTGACTCATCTGTCTTCCTGCTGCCAAGAGTATCGGTAATATAGTTTTGTCTCTAATTTGCATTTAATAATACAAAACCCAGGTAGAAATCTTTAAAATAAAGAGGTCATGAAATGTTGAAAGCAGAACTTTGGACATTCTTCCAAAAGGTCTTTAAACTAGGACAGTCCCTTTTTTTAATCAAATCTATAGTGACTTTCTGTAATTGTCAAGTTAAATGTCAGCTTTCACAGTTTGAATAAATTAGTTCATGTTAACATCTGAATTAAGTCAGGTTCCTAAATCTAGTTGGTTTTACTCCGATGTTATTTATTCAGTAATTAAAGTGAGTTGGATTCAGTTCTGCTGATAAACCAGTGAACCAGATGGGAGTGAAGATTCTCCTCAAAAGCAAAGGATAAAAATGAGAGAACTTAAACCTGTCATCTCATTTTCATGTCATTTATATGGCAAAAACTATTTGTAATATTCTAGATTTCCCACAAAGATGCACAGACAGTTTAAATTGTTCTTTTATTTGTCTTGATTCTTCATGGTGACAGCTGGAAAAATACTTAATTTCATACATTTAAACATTCCTATCTTATCTGTGCACTTTGGACAGAAAATGCAAACCGTTTCCCCCCCTTTCAAGGGCTCTCAACAATCATGAGAAGTAAAAACATTAGCAGGTAAATGCCACCCAAGCAAGGACAAACATTGTTGTGCAGCGTCATCCTTGGGCCTGACCAATACAAAACTCTCAAATGCGCTTTCTCCAATCTCAACGTATCTGAATAGGCTGTCGTCCTGCTGATTGTAGAGGTATTGTTCTCCATGGGGGCACATTGACTGTGTGCAGTGGAGGGAAGTATCTTAATCTCAGAGACATCCACATGGGAGGTAAAAGACTGAGTTGAAAAACCATTCTTCCTTTGCTTTGTATGTTGAAAAGCAAACATACTGAGAGTTTTATGCCAAACAAAAAAAAAAAAATTCCCCACAGAGCATGATCGCCTCATTTCTTTATAGCAATGATAAAGCTGAAAAGCTCAGTGTCCAAGCTTTTTTAAATTGATCTCACAGTGACTGGGCCCCAGCTGTTGACAATGCAGCTGTGCATTAACACTGACCTTGACATCTGTCTCCATAGGGAAGCACAATAGACAGCCTATTTGCAGCCACTGACCCCTGCTGCCAGGCTGAAGCACATGGAAACTGTCTTCTTCTAACAGCTGCCCGCCAGAAGTGGCAGATTGAGAAGGCTTGTTTTCACTTATCTCTTTACCTGATTTCATCTTCTCTGCTCCAGTGAAGGATTTTTTTTTTCAAGATATATAACCTGATTAAACTTGCACGAGCCAACTTTGTGCATTCAGAAAGAAGAAATGCTTGAAAAAGAACTAAAATTAAAACTTAAAAACGTGTCAATCCATGCTGAAACCAAGCTGTAAATGAGGTGGGCACACTTCTATCATTCGGCATATAAAAAAAAAAAAAAAAACGTGATTTTTTTTATTTTTTATGTGAGAAGCAAATCCACACCACAACAAATTGAAATCTATTCACCCACTTTGTAAAAGAATAAATTAATATTAACCATGTAATGACAATTCAACTCATAAGCCAACTTTTATTGATCAAAAACGTTCAGGATTTGCTTTTTTGGGTGAGAGTAAAATGTAGCAAAAATTGAATTAATGACCCCACAAAGTAGGTGAAATCCACTAAAAAAGACCCTGCAGTTTTAGAAAAAAAAAGAAAACTTAAAATTTTGCCATTATTGTTATTTTTAAATAATTCTTTTTTGTTTATATGTGACAAGAAACCAAATCTGCTTTAAACAAATAGCATTTATTTTGTTATATTTACCTGAAGAACTTTAAAAAATTACTTGTGAGAGTTGTTTTGAAGCACAACACAAAATTTTTTAGAGGAGGAGAGATAAAAAAATGCAAGTACTCTTACTCAGATTCAATATAGTTCTAGCTCTTATGTAGTTAATTTTTGGTTTCTTTGTGACAATTAGATGGATGTTTAAAAAATAACAATAAGGTTTATATTTCAGTACAACAGCTTGAACCCACAACTTTTCTTAGCATCTATAGTTAATCTTAAATAACTGGAGCGTTACACCATTGCATCATATTTGATTAATTTTCATTATTTGTGTTTTAAAACAAACACAATAATTTAATAATTTTATGGCTTTAATAGTCTGTAAAGTTCTTTAAGTTTGCTTTTACTTAAACAATTATTTTATTTAGTTTTATTTACTCTTCTTATTTTGACTCAAGTCATTTGTATAACTACTATTTCTTTTACTGCTATTTGCCAAGCTCATAATGAAGCAAACTTTTTTTTTTTGTCCTTCAAAAAATGTCAAAAGATTCAAATTACACATTGGAGTTTTGTAATATTACATAACAATTCTTTTTAGTTGTTTTAGTGAAAATGGGGCTTTTAAAACCTTTATGCAAAAAGTACTATTTTTAGTTTTTGTATTTCTTACCAATATTTTCAATATAAACAGATTTAATTTAGATCATACCACCTTTTTGCAAACCCAACCCATCATAATTGCTGGGAAGTTTTAGAAGTAAAGAAACATTGCATATGTTTCAGTTAGAAACGTAAAGCTGCGTTGCTGCTGAAGAAACAGTGACCAACATACTACTTCTATTAGCTGGAGCACAACAAGCGGTCAGTGCTGGGAATTCTTTCCTTTACTGTTGTGGCCAGGCCTTTATTTTCCAAGGACATTCATTCTAATCCACCTCAGCTGCCTTCTTTCAAAGTTGGTAAAAGAATCCCGAGAGGCTGGTTTTCATAAAACAAAAAAAATATCTGTTAAGTGTCTCTATACTTTTCATTTTGATGAAAGGGGGAGTACAATTTCCTTATTATTGCTTGATGCAAGTTGTTGCCATAGATGCTGTAATTAACAATTTTTAGGGAAAAACCATAGTTTTGCTTAGAAAACAAAAGAAAGTCATCTCTAATTTTACAACACAATAGGGCAAAAAGAAATTAGGATGCTGTGTAAACCCTTCTTTCCTGTAAAGCTATTCCTGGAGGGGAAGACGTGTATGTTCACATATTTAAGCATGTTGTTGTTATTTTGCATGCATCCAAGTTTTCTTACTTTTATTAAATGTTTGCTTAAAAACTTGCATTGTGCTTGATTAAAAGTACATTTTCATTATCAGCGTGAAACATGAAAGTTCATTCAAAAGAAGCTGACAGTCTTGTATTTCAGTCAAAAAATCTGCTGTCCTTAAACATGACTGTTTTGTTTTAATTTTTCATCCAGATTTTTCAAACATATTTATGAATAAAAATGTTCCACTTAAAAAGAGACAAACTACATAGAATTTGTCAGTTGTGATGTAGACATTTAGGCTGGGTTATTTATTCTCTTTCTGTCGTTACAGTGCATATTTCTCTAAGATGAGAACTGCAGGAAACTGGGCACAAGACGGGATACAACCAGATGGATAGTCAGCATGAGTCAAAGCTTAGTTTCAGCCAAGACTTGAATGTGTGTGTTGGACTGCACATTGCATATCTGGAGACCACACAGGTTCCATTTGCATTTCTAAACCTCTCTACTGCCCTCTATCCTTGTCTGAACATGTCCCTTTGGGATCAGGGTCATAAGTTCAATACCAGCAGGGAACCTGCTGGTATCGGGCTAGTAAAAACATGTGGTACTGAGCAACTAATAATCTTTCAAGATCTCTTTAACTTTATCTGACAAAAGAGTGATTAATATTTTTCAGTGTTCCAATAATAAATAAAAAGCTTTTTTTTTTATTTTTAATTCAAAGATTCTGTATAGCTGAACTGTGAAATAAGCATCAATGCCTAAAATGGAAATGAAAAGTAAATTTAGAAATATTGTTAACCTGTAGTTTTGTAGATTTTTTTGTAGAAGAAAAAAAAACCTGAATTAAAAATATGTTGAGCGCAAATCTGCTGTTGTTTTTTTGTTTGTTTGTTTGTTTGTTTGTTCTTTTAAAGCCACTTTTGCTAAACATAATTTCTTTTTTAAATCAATAAATATACAGACTATGCCAGACTACATGAAGTCATTTGACATGAACTGAGGTGTGAGTGAATGTCCACTTTAGGTTAGGGTTAACTGGTGATTGTTAAGGTTAGTGTTCAGGTCATCAGACTATGAAAAAAAGGCAATTGACGTCAGGAAAACAGCCAAACAACAATAGTTGAAGAAACTTGTTTGGTTTTGGGTGTGACTCGAGTGTAAAAGCTTTTCACCATTGGTCTTGGAATTTTGAATCTTCATTGAAATGTTGTTTTTTTTTCAATTTGTAGACGTAATAAGACAGGGACCATTGTCTGATTGCTTTAACATTTAGATGTCAGAGCGATAACCTATTACGTTTAGAATCAGGATACTCTGATATCCTGAGAGACAGTTTTTAGTTATTACTTGCAGGTGTCCAAATCCTCTCTCTTCTAGTTTAATGCTTAAGAGTTACTGGGTTTGTTCAAATAAGCTGACTGATTAAAATGCAACATTTTAACTATTTAGAAACAGTGTTTAATGGATTCTTGTTGTTCCTTTTAGGTTGCCTCTTATTCTTTAAGGAAAGCCAAAACAATGTAATTCACACTGTGATTTCATACTGTTTTTACATTGGAAGTAGCCAAATTGTGACCATATCTGTGCCTAAATCCACAACCTATAAGGATCTCAGTTCCACACCCTCAAAACAACAGAATTATTTCATTTTGGGGGGGTTGGTAATCACTTATGGTCAGTTAGCCAAGTAGATTAACTTCAATCTCCCTTTCAATATCCTAAGCTTAAGAAGTTTTAACTTGCCTTTGAACAACCCTATTGTAATTCAGAATTAATGTGATTTGTGATAATTGATCATCTACGCTAATCAAACAGTCTCTTTTGTTTGAAGAAGAATTTTAGATGCATCACAACAAAAAAATTCAAAACAGCAAATTCTGCACATTGTCTTCAGTGTGACAAACCCTGCTAATGTCATGGCCCCCTAACTTCTCAGCATTAACGTAACTTTCGGACTATAAGCCATTCTGGAGTAAAAATCGCAGAAGCCAAATAATGTTAACTAAAGAATAAAAATCACATAAAAGTTGCAATTATACCCTTAAATGTAACAATTTCTTTAACATAATACAGGACCAAGAATGAACATTTTATCTTGACAGGTAAATCATAATTACGGAAGAAATAACAACGATATATTTAATATATGCATGCCTCAGTCCCGTAACACAGTGATGCTCCTTTTGCTTCATAAAACATAGGAAGAATCTAGTATATTAGCACAACACATGAACAATGAAGATAAACATAGCATAAAGAACATGCTAACATTCACAAATGTGTTGAATTCTTCACTGAAACAATTCTGCTGTCAGGAGTCTGAGCTCTGTCTCCCTCCCTGGTCATCAGCGGGAGCCATCCCCTGAATACTGACACTTCATCTCCTATCAACCCCACCACACATGCCTTCCACCTGACTCTCATCTGCTAATCAGCCACAGGACTCTTAAGCCCTGCTCAGAGCCACACTCAGTGTGAAGTATTGTATGTTCCCTCCAGCCTGCATACTGAGCAGTTTATCCTGATCTGGTCGCCTGTTTATCTGACCCTGGTTCATGTTTGACTCTGCCTCTTTGCCGCCTGCCCCGACCTTGCCTAGACTCTAACCTTGATTTAGCTTTGTAGACTTTTAGCTGAGCTCTGCTCCCGTCTGTCTGTCTGAGACAAATAAACCTGCCACACCTGGAACCAGCAGTCTGCCTGATTGTGACAACTGGTAAGTCTGGTGTGAGACTGAGCAGCATGTCTTCTTGTGCGTTGCTGTCAGTAATGAATACAGATACACACACCTACAGTGCTCTTTAGTGGTTGTGGTAATCAATTTTGTCAAAGTCACATAAAAGTTTCACTTAAGTAGCATTCCCAGCCAAACTACCAATATGCAAAGAAAAAAACACGACTTATAACCTGATAAATGCATTAATATTCATCTGAAGCGTGAGCCCAGCCTGCAGTTCCTGTTTGTGCTACTTCAAAATGAAGTTCAGCAAATGAGACAAAGCCTTGTGTGTTAACCACTTTCTTCTACCAGCGATTACACACCAAAAACCAAACCCCTTTCATCATATTCCTGCTTGAACATACAGATTCGTATGTGACTTCATCAAGTGTGAAGCTCAGCTCCAAGGCACTAGGTGAGAAGGAGGAAGATCTCACTTTTAGATGGTCTGTTATACCACCATGGTTGGCCGTAAATGACCTCACCAGACGTGCTGCTGTAAAAAGCTGAAATAATAGGAATGTGCAGGAAGAAGAAAAACACTCTGCAGTGAGCTTGCATACTAAGGTGCAGGAGCTGGCTGCTGAAAGCATCAATCTTTTCTTGATAAATGGCTCTCATTTTAATCGTGTACAGTGAAGAAACAAGAAGATATAAGAGGGGCAATCTGTGGACATCCAAAAAAGAGATTTCCATATGTGCCTGTACCTTCTGTGGCTATTTAATCTAAAACAGATGTCATCAATAAATAGCCCTGACCCTTAAAGGCATTCCAGCATGTGATCAAGGTATCTTTGCTGTATGCTTTGTACCCTTGTCTTGTTGGTCAGCACCTGCCGTCACAACAAGGTTTACAATGAAGGTGTAAAGATCCTTTTTGCTATAGGAAGAGGTGTTTAGGAAACTGCAATACTTTGAAAACACATTGGGTTAACATACACTGCCCGCTCCCCTGGGAGCTCTGCGAGCATTGCTACAATCTGCCTCTCGTTACAAGGTCTGCTACTAAGTTATGACCTATCGCCTTGCCATTCTAATCTTTCCACAAACACATGTAAGGGGAAATTTACATGTCACCTTGTAAATTATTGCGGGCTTGTCTCTGTTTTTCCATTTGCTTTTCTCCAAAGAAATATGGCATTTTTATGCTGATGCGTCTGTCTGCATCAGTATGTTTTTTTTTCTTGCTTTTGAAAACTGTCATGTTCCAGAGTTAATGCTGATAATTTTAGGGTTTCTCAAAACTTGACGGCTACAACTTTCTAGATCTGTTATCCTGTGCGGTACTTGAGGAAGCAGTGGTTTGCTGCATGCATGACAGGGTCACTAGGATGTCCTTAGTAAGGGATGGATTGTGATGTGCTGAGCTGCATCTGATAGCCATCACAAATGGTGCATTTCAAAGGACACAAACTTCCTCATGAGGTGACTTTCACTCTTCTCTTTTCTTCTTCACCCATGCACGGAGGTTAAAGACATGTTCACATGCTAACATACAGTGTCCAGGTTGGATATGGAATGCTAACCTATTCAGTATGTAAAATGTTTATTTGTAGAGGGACCTTGAAAACCTTGAACCAATATTTATAGAGAACTGCAGCCAAAAATGTAATTTTTCTTTCCTCTTGAGATTGCCGATTCCTTGTTTTCCTTTTACTTTTTTTGGAGCAAACCAAGAAAACTAATTCATCTTAAGTCCACAGACACTAAAGCAATTTTTTTTATGTGAAATGTTTTCATTTTGTTATAGAGTTTGATTTTATCCATCAAAAATATTTCTGCAAATTTTCAGCAACAATACATTTATTTTTATTTTTTTTAGCATTAATTTCTAACATTTTATTTCCCAAAAAAAAGATCTAATTCTGTGAGAGTGCCTTGCTTATTTAGTGAGAGTATTGCATGAAAAATAAGTGAAACCTTGGTGGTCCATTGTTTGTTCATCATTAAAACTGCATTATTTTTCTTCATTCTTGACCCTTAGAAACGTCCACAGCATCAAGATGCCCTTCCTCGGAAAAAGCAGCTGTGTGCAGTTACATAACAGGAAGCAGCTGTCAGAAGCAATCCCAGCGCCTGGATCTAAAGGTTTAGATCTGGCCCCTTTTACAGGTTACTCTGTTTGTTTTAGGAACACAACTGTTTTTTGTTGTGGCATCCATGCTTTAAAAGACCTTTAAAGACCCATTCCAATGAAAATTGTGTTTTTAAAATGTTCTTGTGGTATTTTTATTTTAAAAAGATTAATCTTAAAATTTCCTTTCTGAGTATGTCTTTATTTAAAGCGTTGTGAATCATCATGTCATTGGAAAAAGCTTGTAGGTGTTATATAGAAACTGCAATTGGCAGGCCACAAGCTCTTTGCTCCCTGTTCTGATGGATGCACTTGCATTGCAGAATAGATCGGTGTATTTTTCTATAAGTGGATGCTTTAGAATTGTAGTGGAGCAAGGAGATTTACCTGCCCATGGAAGTTGCTTTGTCACAAACCAAAGCTTTTTTAAACAGTAGGATTTCATCTGCTCCTAATCCTAAAAATCCAACAGGAACATGTTAAAAACACCAAAAACGTAATTTTTATTGGACTGGTTTTTTTTGACAACAGGTTTTTTTTTACAGAAATTGAGTGTGGTTTAATGGATTATTAATAATCTGTAATCCACAGTAATTTCGGTTTGGCAGAATTTTAATTTTAGAGCACATTTGTTTCTCACCTCAATGAAAAGGACGACTACAATTGTTAAATACATGCACATTTTTAGGTTGCTTTGTTTTAAAGTTGTACATCTTTTTAGATTAATTCTGGCTGGTATTTTCTGCACCATATAATTAAAATTGGCGAGCAACATATTTCACTCTAGTGCTTCCTGGTGGAAGGGAATTCTAAGCCGCAGCCTTTTTCTTAAGTACCACAGTCATCCCTGACTAGGCAGAAATAGACAGAGTAGATAAACACTGCACAAGTAAGAGTTTGCTTTAAAAGTTCAAGTAAGTAAACTGTCGCTGTCCAAAAGTAAGTTGCTGAGTTAAAGCTTTTTCTTCATTGGATCTTAATTTCCTTTTTTTTAAGTCACCCTTTTTTCAACCCGTTTAGGACAAGATCCAAGTCTAGTTTTAGGGCACTGAACTTGAACTTGTTGGTAAGAAGGCACTGTCCTTACTGTGACACATGTCCCTGCAGATCTCTATAGTTGCTAATCACTCAGGTAATTCAGTCTATTTGAGTCCAAAACTACTACTCAAATCTCTCTCTGATAATCTCAACTCCAACATGTCATTTTTGTTAAATTAATATAAAGAAATGTTTATAATTTCAAAGTCAGGAAAGCTGTTGTGCTGAAAATAGACATGAAAATCCAAAAAACGAATTTTACCTCTTCAGATTTAAAATAGGGTAGAGATACGCTAGAACTGAAAATATGCACCTGTAGCTATTTTTTTCGTAAATGATGATGCATCCTTCTGCACTACTGAGATTATCTCATTTGGTTTAAAAGATAATCTGCTTTATTTTCCACTCATAGTTTTGACAAATATGACAAAAACACTTTTTTTTAATATTCTCTTCTATGGTTTTCCTTTTTTAAAATGCTCTGCTCATCACCTGGTCTTTTCTAGGTAATTTTTGTATCTTGTATCTTTAGATCATACCACTGTTTCTTTTCAGTAGCTATTTTATGCCAAAATATTTTATATTTGTAAAAAGGTCACTTGAAGAAATGCATTTGAAGACTGAATCAGATTAGACAAAATTAAAATATTTTATGTCAATCAATGACATAAAACATCATAAAAACAATCATATATGTATAAAAATATTTGAGCATGCATAAAATACAGCCAGAACTATAACATGAAAAAAATGCTACCAATTTATCAAATTTAGGTTTTTATTCTAATAATAAAGTTTTTTGCTTAGTGTTTGTAGAAAACTGCAGATGTAATTCAAACAGCATTTTAGAGCTAAAGTATCATGAGCAACATTTGGCAGCTGTTTTCTTTTCCTTTTTTAAATACATTGTTCAAAACCATCAAATAGTTAAGATGACCTATCAAGGCTGGATGTAGGCATGAGCAAAGGGGAGCCATAAGATAAGATAAGATAACCCTTTTATTCGTTGCACAATGAAAGAAATGTCCATGTTGCAGCATTACAGATTGAAATACTAGAGCAGGATAAGTATGAACAAATTTAAAAAAGTAAAATTTACAAAAACTTAAAGGGTGAGGATTAAAAAAATAGAATCGCACCATATTAATGTAGAGCACTTAAAAATTGAAACAAATATTTTAAAATGACAGAATAAATTGACTGCCCCCTCCTTCAATACCCCCCCAAATGTGACGGCCTGCAAAAATCCACCATCGACTAAAGAAAAAAAAATAATAGTGTAAAAAAACACACACAAAACAAATCATCAAACAAAAAACCCTACAACACATGCAAAGGAGTAATAAAATTGAATTTAAAAAGCATAAGGATGGACTGACCAACAAATGAAGAAATATACAGACAGACATAAAAAAAAAGAAGATGCAGCCTCAACTGGTCAAAATTCAGTAACACACTTGTAACGGTCCCAAGCCCGGAAAAGGCAGTGGCTAATGTCAGGAAGATTCAATATAACATTTATAAGACAAACAAAGCAGATCAAAGGAGCTGATACATATATGCATAGATTAACTGAAATGATGATAACATGGTTTTCTAAGCATTTTGGGGCTCGGAGGGATCTGACAGGCGGAACTCTCAGCACATCTAAACCTGGCCCGCTGATATTTTAACTGCACCCTAGTGGGGCAGGCTAAATCCGGGCCTGTGACCTACCCATATTCTTTTTAGCTTCACATTCCTAGAATTGCCTGTTCTTTCACACACGTCTAGTAGACCAAATAAGTTCCATTATGCGCAATGAAGAATTCCTAATTAGAGCTGAAATGGGGATGGCAGTGTAACTGGATATTGTACTGTACACAGTAAAGATTCTCTAACTCTTTATTTTTTCCTCCGAACAGCTTTAGTACCTGATCAAAAGTTTGCTTAAAGTCATAAAAATTCCACACCTACAGTTAAATTTATGGCAGGACTCATTAGCTGAAATAAAGCAGATTAAAGAAAGTGCAATTAAATATGACCCATAGACTTAATGATGAAGTAGAGTCTGCTTGAGCTTTACTTTTCCATTTTGTTCAGAAAAAAACTTCACACAAATGTTTTTTGGAAATGTCCACACAAAAAATAGGGCTATTTTGTGCCTGTTGCAACTCAACTTTTTAGAATAATCACATTTTTTTTAATAAAAATTTACTTTAGGGCTCGTGACATAAAGTTAAATTCTTTTTTTTTTTTTTGTTCAGGTTGAACTGTTTAGTCCTGGAGCTTTAAGTGTTGGTGTAAGATTCTTGTGTTGATCTGGAGTGTTAGTCCACATCATGCTCTCCCACAGGGATGGAGCATTAGTTCAGAGAAAAGGAAGCCACTACCTCATTAGCCTGCTAATTTTAGGCACCAGGAAAAGATGTTTAGAAACTTTTGGCCAGGATTCCGAGCGCTGGAGTGGTACCCACTGTGCTCTGCAGTCCCGTGGGTAAAGCAAGGGTGATTTTGGTACTTGAGCAAGCTCAAAGAAACAATTTACAACATATACAGAGGGACTTCAAAAGTGTTTTATCGGGTCAGGCATCAAACATGAATGATTCCATATGAAATAGCAACTTTCTGTTTACCGTAATTAGGGGAATATTTTTCCATTAGGGAAGTAAAAATAAATTAACATAGCTTTGGTTGAGAAGCTGACGTGGAAGTACACACAGGCCTTTTTTCCTGTCCTCACAAAGTTCCAGGTAGTAATAATAGCAAGCAAAGACTTTAAAAACACAACTTGTGATTCCAAATTATGTTAGTATTGAGAGTTTAAAGCTGGATCACACACCAGGTTGGAAACATAGTTTTGATATTTTGTCATTTAGGCTAAATGCTCCTATTATGGCTGTACAGATAAAGTGGCTTTCACTTTCATCCTTAAAAAAGGAAAAAGTGAATGCCACTTTATGACTGATTGCAAAAACCACAGTAATAGGTCCACCAAGTCAAACACAGTTAAGGAAAAAACCAGCATTTTTTGCCTTTTACAGTCACAGTCCTATCAAATTTGAATAAATCACCATGCTGTAGAACAAATAAGGCAACACAGGTTTTGAAGGATTTTGTATGAGAAATGTGGTATTTCAGTTTAAATCTGCCATAAAAAGTTTGTTTGTTGTCAAAATTAAAAACTTGTATTTTATTTTTGTCACATATTTTTATTTATTGCGTTTGTCATTAACCTGCGAGTGGAAGATTTAAAATGTAAGCCAGGGATAGGCAAATCCAGGCCTCAAGGGCTGCTGCGTCTGCATAATTTCCAGACATCTAAGTCCTACTCATGACAGAATACCTGGTTCAGGTGTGTCCAGCCAATTAGAACAATGAGAACATGCCAGAAGAGAGTATGTTGAAAGACATGGAGGAGCGCGGCACTCGAGGCCTGGAGCTGCCAGCCCCTGACTCAACTGAGGACGCTCCTGACGAAATAACACAATAGCTGACACTTAATGGAAGTAATAGAAAAGTTGGTGAGTAGAGTTTAGAAGAAAACCTTGCAGGTTTGCTAAACAGTGAAGAAATGTTAAGATTTCGCTTGGAACAAAGCGAGGAATTGAAGTAAGAGGTATGTCAACCCTCACAGGTCTGTGGGAAATAGCTGAACAACCCATTTCCAGAAAACAAATCATTTGGGATAATTAAAAAAAAAACACACAGCATTAGCCTCTCTGGTACTTCCTCGAGATGGTAAAAAGAAAAATGTTTGTTGTTCTGCTGCAACATCTATTTACCACACTGCACATCAGAGGGCCTTCCCCTTCCCAGCCATGCCAGACCACCCACCCACACAATGCTGAAGCACGGGCAAGAAACACAAATTAAACCATTTCCTTAGGTCATTCAACATCAAACTCGTTAAAACTGTAAACTGGAGGAAAAAAGACCTTACGGGTCTCTGCCCAATGAGCTCCAGTCCCACCACAATCCCAAACGCTTAGTGACACTATTTCTTTATGGTAAAGGTCTGATTTAAAGTACTGATTTAAAGCAACTGTCTAAAGTGATTTAAAGTTACAGATTTTACAAGTTACATTTTTTGCTCAGATTTAATGAGGAAACGGAAATGTCCACAATCCGATTCTGGGCTCTAAGTGTTTCCTCCATCGTTTTTGCTATATGTAACTGTGCCTTTTTACATATGTGAATTGCTATTGAAGCTCAGGTAAAATATAAACTAACAATAATGTTTAAAAGTTAAATTATTTCTATTTCAACTTTATGTCAAAAGTTAAATGCATTTCTTTGGTTTCCTTGAAAAACTGCTCCCCTGAAGGCGTGGGAACATTCTTTTTAGTAGTTACTATTGTTCCCAAAACATCTTGAAAATATGTAACAACTGATGATCATCTCTTTTTTTTTCTAGTTCTGAGTTCAACCTTGCTCCAGTCGTTATCATATCTCTTACATCTCCACTCTATCGTTCTATCCGTACCTTTCAGAGTCTGCGGTATTTGAATAGCTTTCAGTTGCCTTTTGTTTGTTGCCTCCACAGTTGTGAGCGCGCTGGCCCACTTGTTGGACCAGCTTGATCTATGGAACATGTCGGGCACATCCTGACTTTACAATTGACTTATAGCGCAGTGAGCAACAATTTTAACATTACAGTATCAAAGGTTTTCTTTTTTTTTTTTTTTTATTCAATTTTTGCTGCAATGTTAAATTATTTAACTTTCTATGTAAAAAAGATATCAACACTATCAATGGTAATATAACCCATTTTGTTTGGTCAGTTGTCAACAATATTTTTAAAATAAATATTTTGGAAAATCATGAATACACCAAAATGGTAAACAAGACTGAATAAAGTCGGCACAACTAGAAATTTCACAGTGGTGACAAAATGCTGTTTTAAAGTTTTATTTCTGCATTAAAAGATCAATAGAATTAAAGATCATAAAAACTGGATTCAGAGCCTGCACTCACATGTAAGTCTGTCTTTTCTTTTTTTTTCAAATTTGGCTTTTTATTGTTTGTTTTTCCCTGTTGCATGCTGACTAGATGTCATTTTGACTATTGGCTGATTTTCACACAGATACTGCAATAATGTCTACGTACTTGGCTGAACCTGTAAGATGAGTTAATTGGCGTCAAAGCAGGAATGGCGGGAAGGATGGCAAGGTCTTTTCTTTTCCTGTTAGTAACAAGACAGCACAGTTGAAGCAGAGTTCATGATTTCAGTTACTCAGCCTGTTACACCAGGGATGCATTCACACAACCCCAAAAAAACTGCCTTAATGCTCACACCGGTATACTGCAGTTATTTAATGTCACAAACTTATTAGTAAGGCAGATGAAGTAGTTCTTTAGTTGATGAAAATGTTAATGTACCACAAAGCTGAAGGACTTTACTCAAAGAAAATAAACTAAAAGGGGAAACCAAAACTATAAAAGAGGAAGTGAATCAAGGATATGTGTCACAAAAATCATAGCGTAGCCACTTCTCCTTTGAATTATGGATGAACTACAGTAGTCGCTTTTCATTCTCTGCAGGATGAAATCTAGTTTGGTACCAAAAACCACAAATAAATGCCAGTTTGGTTTCCCTCAAAGTGACGTGTGGGTTGGTTATGTGGAGCTGCATTAAACTGAAAGACTGCTATGTTGTGTGTGGCTTCATACTTCTTTTTCTCAAGTTGATTTTCTCTCACTGTCACTTACTGTAAAGGTTTTTGGTGATTTCTTTTGTCTGATGACTAGAAATGTGCATGAGTTTAGTTTGTGTCTGGTAAGGTTGAAAAATATTTATTGTAAATCTTAAAAAATTCAATCCTTCTCTTTTCTTAACCCAGTATATCTCTTTCGAGGTCATGGGGTTGCTGGAGCCTGTCCCGGCTACTGTTGGGCGAAGGCAGGGTACAGTCGCCAGTGTGTCGCAGGGCAATTTCAAAAAAATATAAAAAAAATTGAAACCATTAACTTCAATGTGTTTTTAAGTTCTCTAATGTATTTCGTTGTTCTTGTTCTGTTAAAATTAGATTTCTAGTTATCTAACATCTAAGCACACATGAATGTTACTGAGTTTAGCAAATCACTGGCACCTCAGTAAATCTGAACTTGTTGCTGAATTTATTGTTGAAGGAGGGAGAGCTGGTGCTGACTTCTGTAATAAACGCAATGCACAAAGACAGCGTTTCGACTACACTTATAATACCACATAAACTTGCCAAGCTCTACATGTCATTGTAATGTATTGTTGCTAGATTACATGGAATTTTCTGTTTTGATAGGTGAACCTATTTCAACTGCTTGAGCTTTTATTACTTATGAGATATGCAGTGAAATGCAGAATTTTGACATTTTTAGAAGTTTAGTTTCTTTTATTGTTCTTTGAAAACTTTATGAAAATGCCATATAAACGTGCAAAACTCCTGAGCAGGATCCCATCTGTGAGACTTTGAAATCACCAAAATCTGTGTGTGAGTTTATTTTAACGTGAAGGCATGATTTATGAAGACTTGTGGATAAATTCCTTGCCCTTTGCATCACGTATGCAGGTGAGACGCAAAGACGAGACACTCACAACCAGGGGTTCTGTACAAGAAACAGCCTGCCAATATGGGCCAAAGATAAGAGAATGTTTGAATGTTTTGCTTTGTCCCCATCCTACTCCTGCAGAAGGTGAGAAACTGAGCTACCAGCATCACTCTTATATGTGTAAGCACAGTGCTTTAGGAAAGATATGAAATCTGCCAAGGCTAGGGGTTGTTATAAATTACCTGGTGATCACGGTGATAATCCCTGTCAAAATAACTCTCGTACTTGGCGTAGGTAGAGTCTAGATCCCTGCCCATATTTCTCCTGCAAAGGTTTGTCACATTTAGGCAGATCGTGATCTGGTTGTGGTTGACTTCGGGGCAAAAGACTGCACTCACATGTGAAGACTGTGAATATGTAAATTAATAAGTATAGATAATTCATTAAACTCTTGATAATTTATAATCCTAAAGTTTAAATCCTAATCAGATTTTTTTCCTCATACATTCTCCACACATGGTTTTAAGACGAAAAAACTAATCTTTGTATTTAAAATCTTCTCAGGCCCTACTAACAATTTCCTGGGTCAAATAGCAGTCTGTTTATTCTTGTTTGGTGCTTTTCACCAAAAAAATGGTTTGCAGGGCAAGGTATCGTTTAAGGATTAATTACTTTGTTTAAGATACATGCAGCCTGAAAGCATTTGCAAACCACTATATATCTAAACACATTTAAAGCCAGGCTGGACTGTGGCAAACATTTCCCCAAATTCAAACTTTTTCTTCAAATAGGCAGACATTTAACCACGTAATGACTGTGATAAGTCCCCTTTATCGAGTCGCAGAAAACGCTTTGAGGTTCAGTAGATAATAATTACGATGATACAGTCAGTCGGAGCTTGCAGAGGGCAACTTCATGTTTAATTGCTTAAATCAACATGATAAGATGCTCTTTAAATATCTGCTTAGCTCTGACAAAACATGCTGCCATTTTGAGCAGGCATTCTATGTTTACTTATACAAGACCTCCATTACAAAGATCAAATCAGTTACAAACATCAAGAAGAAAGAACAATGAGGGGGAACGGGGGAACTGTGGGTGGGGGTGAGTCAAAATTATTGGATTAAATAACAAAAAAAAAGTCACTTCATGATAAGACTAAAATAAAATATTTAAAAAGCACACTGATCCAAGCTAAAGAAGTCGTATCATGCAAGCTTTTGCTCATCAGACTAGGCTGCTCAGCACAAGCACAATCTCATAATCATTACCATTACAGATGAAAGGCTAGGCCCAATTAGAGTGGCTCCAATTGCTGCAATTAAATAAGTGTGGTTGAATGATAATATCTTTTCCCCCAAGAAATAAAGAAAAAGACGGCAACACTGAATAATCATACCAATCAAAAACAATCAAGTCAGACTTTGAAGTCGTCGCACTACCAAATCTTACAAATACATCTGGTGTAGAAATGGCGTTCTGGGCTCAGCCGACAGGCGCCGTTGGCCCGCTGAGTCGCAGGCCATGGGTTCAAGCCTGCTTATTCCAGGGCTGCAGTGATGCTTTGGG
This sequence comes from Oryzias celebensis, assembly GCA_014656515.1. Classification (NCBI taxonomy): domain Eukaryota; kingdom Metazoa; phylum Chordata; class Actinopteri; order Beloniformes; family Adrianichthyidae; genus Oryzias; species Oryzias celebensis. Next base: position 37,094,858 of record BNCR01000005.1, read on the forward strand.
GCTGCTGAGGACACTGGTGTGTGTTCCCACCCACAGAGCACTGGAGCAGACCGCCACAGTCCACAGCCTTTGCGCAGTCGTCCAAGAGTTGTCCCATGATTCCATTTCTGCATCAAAACCAGCTGAGGGGGAGTGCAGCTTGGTGAGCGCTCGTGCTCACACATAACTTGTCTGACTTCTGTTTTTGCAACAAATTGATCCCTATGTATTTGAAAAAAAAATTTCAGCAAGATATTAAAATATCCTCCTGAGAACCAAGGGGAAAAAAGTGTCTTACATTTTCTGTTTTTGTGGGATTTTCTATCTATTTAGGAAAAGAAAATTACAATTTACATTTTTTTTAAAACTATTCTTTATTTTAATTTCACAGCATGTCCATTGTAGAGGACAACAGAACGATATTTCTGTGAAAATAGAACTGAACTTCAGATCAGAAGAAAGGAGCAGATTGAATTTTTAATGATATTCACCCAAAACACATTCAATTTAATAAGAAAGATTACAATTCTATAACACTAATGTTACTTGTTGCTTCCAAGGACAAAGTGAATGTAAAAAGACATTACAATGTATACTACATTGTAATACTGTAATTTAATTATTGTTGTCAGTAACGGAGTAACATAACAAAGTTCAGTTCAAATTTCAGTAATTGAAATACAATTAATAGACTACAGAAACCCTCACTACTTTATTCTTCACATTTTGGTGCATTCAAACCATCAGCGATTAATAAAACAAATAATTTGTGTAAACACTTGGCTCTGACATTGTGTCTTGGTTAAATGAAACAAAATTGGATACTAATAAATAAAAAATGCAGGTAGTGATGCATTCTTGCTAGTGCTGTGTTATTGGTCAAAGTAAGATGGAGAGCGTACATATAGACGTGGGTGAATTCGTAGGGGCATTCTGAAATTGGAGATATTCAAATTATTTACATTTTTGGAAAACAAAAACGTTTCAGTTAAGTGCAAGTTATGTCCTGGAGACGGACTGCTTTCCACAGCCCTAATGTCAATGAGCAACCTGTCTATACATTATGTAGGCTACTATACAATGTACATTATTTCATGTGTTTAAATGAATGAGGTGGTGCTAAAAAACCTGATTGTCCTTGTTTAGTCTCTATGTTTTTATTTTGTGGATTTTACAAGGGGATTTTTGTGCTAGCTTTATTCCTTTGAGAATTTATGTGCGTGAAAAAAGTAAAGTCACAAGCAGTGAATTACTTTATAAATTGGAGAATTAGTCACGTAATTTCATTACAATTTCATCCAGTAACTGAAGCAAAGTAATCAATTACTCTTTAAACGTAATTGACCCAACACTGTAACTTGTATTTATTTAACAGCATTTACACATAGTACAAATACTACATTGTTCTATCATGGTCATAAAATGTAAGACATTAGCCTGAAACAAAATAAAACATATAAGTTAGTCCAGGCCCATGAAGCACAACGACTTTGCTGCTCCTTCTCTGACTCATCAGATTCTCCTGAATCATCATCTTCTTCATCTTCATCATCATGTTCACCTATCACAGGCTGAATCTCATCCTCCTCATCTTTTTCAACATCTAAAAGTTCCATATTCTGAATCTCCCTCTATCTGGTGTAGAATCTTCTCTGCTTCACTTCTTTCTCCTAAAATAATGTGCAGCCATTAAATACATTCAAGTAGTCAATGTGGCCACTACAGTGGACATTCATTAAATCCCTACTGAATCAAAACAGAAAAAAGGAAACTGTTTTCTAATTTTAAAGTATTGTTCTTAACATGTTTATGATCAAGAATATATGTATTTCTCATGGTTAAAAGAAAGCAATAAAGAATATTTGACTTAATATCTTTCCAAAAAAAGGTTGCTGGGATGGCAGCCATTATGGTAGAGGAAAAAGTAAAGATCCCAGCACGCAAACCCAACACATCACTGGAGAGCCCAGGGTGTCCTCTACAGAGTACTATAGGATTTGGCAGGGCATCACCAACTACTTAAAAAATATACACCTGAACAAAATGTCCATTAAAAAGGACATAAATGAATGGGCCGGATCTCAGGAGGATATATTGTGCAATGAACTGCTTTTTTTTTTTTTTTAAACATTGTTCTTTATTAGTCTTGTTTGTATTATTTTAAAGTGTATAAAAAGCAGACTGTAAATACTAAAGCCAAAGAGTGTCTCAGGGGACACTTTTTCACGCTGGGCTGACGTTCAGTGTATTCCCGATCACTCAGTGGACTTGATGAGCACTCAAGCATGACAAACTGAATACACCCTGATTGCTCCAGACTGAGACAACAGGTATTTGAGTTATAGAGCATTACAGAAGCAAACACATGCTGTTGATCCATCAGTTATTTAAAAATGCACAAAATATGGTCTGGCAGGACCATCTCAATCATCTCAATTAATTATCAATATTGCAACGTGCAGCTGTAACAAATGATCAAAAATTCTGGTGCATGTATCATTAACATGCCAAAACTGTTGAGCAAAAACTGAGACTGAAAAATATTGTTTTGGATGTCGTTTTTGGACATTTTAAAGTCTTTATACAGCCTGATTAATTCCTTTTTATTTAATCTTTTGAACAATGTATGATCCAAACATTTTCCAGTTAAAACATGAGTGCAGAAGACACGGGCAGTCAAGAAATATGAGGTAAAACTATATCTTCATATCAAATTCATTAACAAACAACGTATCTGTTAGAACAAGCTGCTTCACTCAACCCCTATCCACACTTCACCTTAAAATCAAGCATCTGCATGTAAAACACTGAGTAAACTGTGCTCCTTTGCGGGGGAGGCTAAAGGGACTGGAGCGTGATAATGCTAGCTTTGACACCCAAGATCAAGGTTTGCGTGGATCAAGGGGGGCGTGTCCAAGAAAAGCCAGAGCATATTTAGTTTCTCTTTGTTCCATGTGACTTGAGACCATGCTTTGCTGAAGTTGCAACCCAGATTCATCCATTGCTTTGATTGGCCTAAAGTAGCTCAAATAAATGAACATTCTTCTGTCCCCTATTGGCAAACAGAGTGACATTTATTTAAAAACAAAAGATTTCACAATGAAGAATGGAAAAAAAACCAAAACTAAGATGTTCAGGCACACGTTTCTCCAAATAAAGTTAGTAATGTATGAAACTGGAAGTTCAACATACCCCAGAGTAACCCAACTGAAAGATGTTGGGTTGGGATTACACACCACCCACTGCCACACACCAAACAAACATATGTTTACTTTTGTTTTAGAATGTGAAAGTTTGAGCACCTCTTCACTACTCATTATCTGTGTTTACATGGACACAAGTATTCGGAATAAATGTGCCATGTAAACACGCCATTCGGAATTCTCTGACCCGATCAGACTCATTCTGATGAAAATGTCCTTCCGATTGAGATGGGTAGGTTGTGACATTTATTGATCCTGTCTTGGTGCATGTAACAATTTGTTTTATTTTTTTTTTCATGCATGGACAGTATGGCGCTCTGGAGGACACTTTGTAGTGCAAATAGAAAAATTATGTGCGAACAGTAACTTAAAAAAATAATAGTAATAAAAGCTCGCTAAAACGATCATCTCGCTACATGCTAACAGCAGCCATGTTTGTTTACAACAATACTCAACTACTACTTCTACAGCCATTTTCAGTATTTTAGATTTTCTGCGCATGTCAAAATGATTAATTCCGATTAAACGTGTGCCGTATTTAAACGTTTGTTAGAATTGAATGAAGTTTTCAGGGCCCATGTACAAAGTTCAATTCTAATCCGATCTTTAATCAGACATTTTGCACATGTGCAGACAGCTATAGACTCGCTGATTGGATAATGAGCAGCAGGTGCTTGATTGGAGCGCAGGAGCAGGAAATTGGATTCTGTGTCTCACATTGAGAAGCAGGGTTACATTTTGGATGAATGTAGCACCTAACGGAGAACCACAATGAATGACTGCGCTCCACATTGGAAGAAGTTAGGTTTGGGTTTGCTTCCAAATTTGGAAGGCTTTCAGGGATTGATCCAGCTACAGAGTGGCGCTGATTCAGAAGAAGAGACCATTCTCTTCAGACACACAAAGGATCAAAAGAGTGAGTCAAAATAAATCACGTTGATTTTTTTAAACTAATTTTGAAGAAAAACTTGCTTATATCATGGCCTGTCATAAGAGAACGAAACCATTTTTTCTTTCTTATAAGACTTTGGCACTTTCGATATTAATTACTGACATGACTGTCATTTTCGGCAGGTTTTGTCAGTGCATGAATGACGCACCTCATTGGTACCTGCCATGCTACGTGTATGTTTCTGTTATATTTCATTCATCCATTTACTACTGAACTAAAACGCCTCTTTAAACAGAAGAATATTAAGCTAAAAACAAAAAGCTGTGAGGCTGCGTATTTGAGTTAGTAAGAGAAGGCCTTGCAGGTTTTCAAAGTGTTGAGAAAGATGTTCCAGTCTGTGACAGTTTGGTGAAAAGGATTCTTTAGGCCGTGGACCAATGCAAGCATCCCTTTCTAAACGGAAAAGTAAAACGAATTTTGAAAAGTTCATTTTCCTACATCCACCTGATATTTTACACAAAGTTGTTCCATTTTTAAATAAAGGTTTGTAGAATTGGAGCATATCATTGGGGGTGTATCATTATAAATGAAAGCTATTTTGTTTAGATGTATACATTTGAGGCAGGTATAATATCAGCCATTACATGAGATTGCAATAATATCAATTTCAAAAATGTTTTCATCCAATCATCATCTCAATCTGAATTTGGTTAACATGGTAGTAAAATTGATTCAGACACACTGCAAATTCTTAAGGTATATTCACAATGGCTGCATTGACTCACATTCAAGCGACCACTTTCAATGAAAACTCTATGAAAACCCAAGCCAACTCAAATTTCGGGCTTCCGCATCAAGATCTTTCACATTTAGTCATCTCTACATACGTTTTAAAAGTCTGGTCGTGAGCTCTGCACACAAAACGGGGGTTCAGTGATTGTGTTGCTGCTAAAATATGAAAAAGATGAACTTTGAACAGTGAGGGACACTTTAAAAGACAAAAGTCTCAGCTGGTTGTAAAGACCAACATAGAGGAGAAATTAATAATTGCGGTACAGTATGTGGTAGCTCTTAAAAGAGCTATTGTGGATCAGTCCTGGGATGATATGTTGGCAGGACCGACTACTCCTTGGGCTGCCACTGTGAGCACCTACAGTTGGTGTCCTGACACGTGATCCGTCCATGGGTAGGGACGAAAGTACGGCTACTAGAGGTGGGCTTCATCCAGATGCAGCTCCTGGAGTAGCCGGTGATACTAACCAAACTTAGTGTCACCGCTTTACCTTGTGAACCCAGACACGGCACTGAGCTCAACGACATCTGCATTTGTTCTTTAAATAGAGGAGATCCAAGGCCACTCTCCTGATGTGATTGTGATCCATACCTGCCGCTACAAGGACACAAGCAACAAAACCAGAAGTTTTCGTTTTCTGCCCAACTGATTGCAAAATTTACCACTGCGATATTACACACCAACTTTAGTTGGCAGACAAGCACAAGCAAACAGCAAAAAAATTAAAAGAAAAAGAATCCGTTCCCTGTCGCTCCCTACTTGCCCAGTGTGAACACCACTGACTGAACACATGACATGAAACCATGTATCACACAATGTAGCTTGTGTGCATTTAGCTTTAGGAGGGAGTAACCTAAACCAAGTTTATTCTGACAAAATCCAGGAAAGCTTATTTGTTAGTATGGCCATTCAAAAGAAAAGTTTTTTTTTTCCAAGTCTGTCCACTCATAGCCATATCATTTATTTTTCATTTTACAGGGTATAAGTTGTGATTTACGTGTGAAAGTAAACTTTCTCTTGTGCAGTTTATTGTAAAAAAAAAAAAAAAAAAACTGTACTTGACATATATTTCAATTGTATTAATAGTTTACCAAATTCATGCCTCTTATCAAAAAGTCCTATTTAGGATGCTTCATTTTATACTGTACGTTTGAGCACCTGTCCCTTTGGAGGTTTTTCCAGCAGTCAGATCCCTCGTGGGGCATTTAGGGACAATTGGAAGAATCAAAACCGTCTATTAGTAAGACCAAAAAAAGCTCAAATATGAAATTTGGAGCAACCAGAAGTTGAAGTTTATTATTCTACAGCTGAATAGGCTATGCTTAATTATAGGTTATTGTTCCTAGGGATCTGCTACCGGGGAAAGGAGCCATTTTCCCTGTGTTTACAGAAATTAGAGTTCACATCAGAACAAGCATCCAGATCTCACTAATTCAATAGCAGTCACTGTAGTTGAGTAAGATTTGTTTAGTTTAGCCAATTTCATATCAAAATAAACAGTAATGTACCGTATGTAGTTTAAATAAAGTCAATAAAATGCTAAAGAAAATGTGTAGAAAAAGAATGCTTCATACTCAAAAGCTTTAGAAATAACCTGTAGAACTTTTAAAATCCTCACAAGTCTGAAACTAACAGTACAAGGGATTGTACTTTATAAGCAAACTTGTTTTTTAATCCAAGTTTTCCAACAATAACCGGCCTTGTCCATTGCATGATTGGCTGTCTGTGGAGGAAAATACATCGACACACTTTGGCCAAAATGTGGTGCAGCTGTACTTCCAGTACGTCTGTGGGGATATAATCTGTCACTCATTATGTGCCTTGTCAGAAGTGTGAGGGAAATACACAAAAAAATTGCCTCAGGGGTGCCCATGGCCGACTTAACCACAAACAGACCGTGCCAAACTTTTCACAACAGGTATTTCAGAAGAGCCAACACCACTTCTCAGAGGTGAAAGTTTAGCTTAAGTTACTCTAAATGAGAAAATGCTGTCTCAGGTCTTTCATATCCTCGGATATAATCTTTTGTGTGGCTCCGCTTGGTAATAACCATTAAAAACTGTTTTGATGATATCATTGCATCCTAATTTCATTGGTCATGTTTTTTTAAATAGACATATCTATCTATATCTAAAGGTAGATATAGATATATGTTGGTTTGAGGCAATTGTCCTACATTCTATCAGAAACAAACTTTAGTGTAAAGTTTCAATATACAGAAATCTGAACTATAAAGTTACGGTAAAGAATGGTTATCTTATGCACTCATTGAAAGAGAAAACAACACTTCTTCATAGATAGGTAACTTTCTTTTTACATTATTCAAAAGAATAGACATTGCTTTAAAAAATCATATTTTTTGAGTCTTGCAGTTGCTGTTGCTTAAACCACATTGTTCTTCCTTCTTTGTAACACAAAGATGTACTAAAATTGTTTGTAATACTCATAGAATATACACATTGTATTCTGCCTATAGGGTGGCATTCCTGACACCTATTTTGTTCTCAAACCAAAAAATGAGAACTTTTTGTTCAGATGATTTGAGAAAACAGGTTTTAATTTCAAAGCTGTTGTTTTTTTTCTGGAATCCAAAAGGTGCAAACACTCAGCATGTTTAATAGCATCAGTCACAGAGGTTTGCAAAAAAGTTGAACATGTTACAAAATTCTTAATTTTAGACTCATTTGCTTTTTTTGAGCATTTCAGGTTTTTGTTTGCCCCCCTTTTTCTCCAATTTTTGTACATAGGCTTTTTAAAAATGGTAGGAATTGCAGATACTTCTTCATATTTTGCACTGTGCTTTATTCATACACTTGTTACACTTTAACACTTTTGTGTTAATAAACTGTTGTAATCTCAGGTAAGAGCTAAGCATCCCCCTCTTCATTTGGTTCTATGTCATATCTGTTGTCATAGACTTGTTTTCTCCATAACAGTGAAGTTAAAACGCATTGTTTTGAGCTGCAGACTTTTGCCTACGACAGGCGTCTTTCTGGAATGAGGGAAGTCTCTTTCTGATGCTTTGTGTTTCATCATTGAAGGTGACTCTGACACTCATTAATCACTGTCTCGCGCTCCGGTGATTCTCAACATCAGATAATCCGGCTACACCAGTCCAGACCCATTGTTTTTCTTTTTATTGTATTGCCTGTAGCAGTCTTGATGATCCATTCTGCACAAGTGTGAAAGTGCAGTCATCTTTACAAAAAAAGATAGTTTGAACTCTCTGAATTGAGTCTGAAAGTCAAAGGAAAATGCTTGAAGCACAAATGTTGGATTTTCAAAGTAAAAATGTTGCAAAAAGTGTGAAAGCACAGCATATAATAATTATATTCACATGCGTCCCAATAATTCAATCTTATTCCTAAAAACCGAATATCTCCAATTAGACATTTTATACAAACTTGTATGAAAAACTTAGCTAGAATCTGAGATCAACTTTGTTTCAAAGAAAACTGTTGTGCAGAATATCCTTTGGCTGGTAAAAAAAAAAAAATTGCAAGCAAATATGAATTATAATGTAGATAGGCAGAGCAGGAGTACTTTGCATGCTCTGACAGTTTCATGAATTCTTTTATGACCTGACAATGTTTGCTGGCTGCAGCAGCAGAAATGTTCTCTCTAGTCTCCTTTGGGGACTTTTATCTGAGCACTTGGGAAATCTGAACTGGACGGTCAGTTAAAACCCCTACTTTCCATTGACAAAGTGCTGTTAACAACTTCTAATGCAATTATTGAAAACTATGTACATCAAAGTCTAATGGTGACAGCTGTCAACATACATATATGTGCATTATTTAGTGAGATCTTTATTCGAATGTAATGAAAGCAAAGCCAATGAAACAAGTTTTAAAATTATGCATTGCAATTATTCCTATGAATTCTTTTGTGTTAAATTTTCTAAAGTCTGGAGTTCCAAAGATACGGAGCCAATAAAATGGTTTCACAACATCCTGTTACAACTTCAAAGTTTCTGCTACACTGTGATTTAATTTGACTGTTTTTGTATTTTCTGTTAATCCCAGCCCTGTCTTTGGTGGCACTGTGCTTCCTTCCTGAGAGCTAAGTGTTTCTGTGTGCACAGCTTTCATGTCTTCAGGCTTTATTTGTGAATGTAGCCTCTTTTCTGCAGAAAATCACATTACAGCCCTGCACAAAAAACACTTGATATCCTTCTGTTTTTCTTCACTCTATTTGCCTTTTTTGTTGCAAAGCTGCAACTTAATCTTTTATCTCTAATGAGGACAGATTTCATGACGCAGGACCACTTAAAGTCTTCGCCTTCCCTTATTCAAATCACATTTTTGCCAACGGAGTTGAAAGAAGCGAATTCGTTAAAACATGTGAAGATCTTTAAGTATAAGACAGAAAACGTGCAAATGGTGCACAATCAAACTTCGGGCAATAGGCCTTCTCCTCTTTGCTCTCAGCACATCTTTCTTCTACACTAGAAACAAGTTGTTTGCTAAATGTTGCCAGTGACTTGTGTCTTTTTTAGTAGCACGAAAAAAAAAAACCCACCCGAGCAGCATCATGATCTGGTGTTCATTTGATGGTTTTGAGCACTGGTAGCCCACATGGTTCTGATTTTACATCCAGCGTGCGGATCATAGTTGCCTTATTTTATTGGAAATCTTGTTCATATATTCCTTGTCAGTTCCTCTCTGACCTCTGACAGCTCCCATGGGGCTCATGGGTACATCAAGGAAGCACTAACTGTGTTCACAGACTCTGCAAGCAGAGATGACACACAGTTTGAGGAGAGTTTGCATAGGCCTGCAAGTCAATCACTCATCGTTCCAAAGAAGCAGGGGAGGCTGTTGTCTCGCCACTGAACTGTGAGGAGCTGTTTAACTTATTATGATAGGTGTGGCTATGGAGACACACTCCAGTATGACACAGACAGGCTGACGCAAGAGCTGCGTGTTGCACCATTACAAATGAGGCCTATATGTGCACTTTGAGATCATGTTTCAATGCTTAGTTCTGTGGATGAAAGCTTTCATGTAAAACTTGGAAAATGTTTACTGCATTTCAAATTTGTTTGTGCATCGACTGCGGTAGTATGTAATTCATTTTTTGTTCCATTTTTAATGTTTGACTTTTATTTTGAAATTAAGTCTCCAAATCAGCTGCACAATTTTAGGGATTACAAAATAAAAAAATACATTATTTTTATTACTATTGTTTATTATTATAAAGAAATGTCAATAGTGATATAATTATCTGAACACTTGAAATACCTTTGGAGAGACTGTAGATTAAGATGTAAAAATAGGATTATTTTTTTTTCCTTTGAGAAAAGCTGTCAAAACAATGTAAAACTGGATTTTAGATTATATGTATTTTAGATTATGTTTTCTTATATTTCTGTTGAATTTTGAATGATTTTCGCTATAGCAATAAATCGTATAATTAAAAAATATTTGGTAGTTTTATAGTTGCAATGTTTAGAAAGCAAAACCAAAGCTTAATGTGTCATTTAACTATAAAATCTGCTCTTTTATCCTATGGTTTCCCAGTTCTGTCTTCTAGCAGAAAGTAAAGTTTACTAACTAGTTTGACGTTTCATGACTCTTTAATGAAGCATGTGAGACATATAAAATGGTAGATAATGGTTCTGGACTTAACACAGACAAAGCCTGACACTGGTATTCTTTGCTTCAAATGCGATGTTTCTTTTTCCTTCACACGAGCTGCTTTCTGCTGTCAAACTGGCATTCTGTTCTGATTTAGACTAATAATTTATTACATCTGGCATCAGGGTTTCCACAACAAAACCAAAGGAACGGCTCAAGCTCTCAAAAAGAACTTGATATTCCTACACTCTAATCAGTTTAAGATGACCCGAGTCTTTGAGGAGGAAAAAATACTATTTGCGAGATCTAGCAGACAAATGGTCTGTGGGGACTTCCAAAACTATTAATATAGATATAATCACAGGTTTGTTCCAGAGAATTTTACCCTCAGAGGGAATTCAGCTCCACTGAGTGTCTGACTCCCTTCAAAGATAAAGTGTGACTTACAAATGGCTTGTTGTGAGCAAGTGATGAAGGCCATGAGCGATGGCCAACTTCCCTGCTGTGAAAGATTACTTTTCTCAAAGGGATGCAAAAAGTATTTATATGAACTAGCATGTCAGGGTGTAAACACAAATAAAAATATCTTTGAGTTTCATTTATACTTTAACCTTAAAAAATATTGAATCACAGGGGCAGCCAAAACGCTGTGTCTCCGCTGATTTAGCAGAGCACATCCTACCCTGGTTAACCTTTCGGTTTATTGAGGTTACAAGACACAGCAGATCAGAATGAAGACAGACACATCACAAATGACAAAATGAAACGGAGGCCAGCTTCCCTGCCATCAAAGCAAGTTTGGAGCTGCCTTTTGAAAACAGTGGCGCAATGTTAATGTGGCTCACTGAAACGCTCGGCTGGTTAACAATGGCCACGTTTCCCCACGTTAAAAGACATTCTCGTCGTCAGGCTTACTGAAGGTGAGACTGTGTCACTTCGGATGGCGCCTACCCCACCTGGCTGCAGAACCTCACCAGAAACATACTAACATTACACTGTAAGTCCATCAGCACCACTATTTAATAAAAAAAAAAATACCAGACATAGCAGTTTTAACCTGAGTACTTTACAGTTACAGTTTACCATGCATATGATATATGTTTTCTAAAACATGTATTACCTTTGTTGATCAGTTAAATGTAATAAATTTGACATTGTAATACATTTGAAAGTATTTTTTTAATTTAAAGTGTCAGTTTGTTGCTCTTCATGCACACCCTTCAATCCGCCTTACAGACAAAACATGGGGCTGTGAGCTGCAGACATGGGGCCAGATTCTTGGTTTGGGTTCAATGAGTGTTCCTGTTCCAACCACATGTACCTGTTTTTAGTAATACAAACTACAATTAAAAAAAAAAAAAAAGAATCATCTAAAATGCATGTCCTGTATTTATTGCAGCTTCATTTCAGCATGTAAGGTTGTTGTTTTTTTTTTCTTTTGTTTTTTTTTTTTTTTTTTTTTTTTTTTGGAGGGGGCTAAAATTCAAATTAAAAGTTTTGCTTTTCTGTGATGTGCATTATAAAAGTGCTTCTCTTTCTTATTAATTTAACATTTCAAAAGACCCAAGCTTCTTCAAGAATTTGTACGTGCCTGGAAATTGAATTAATTCATGTTTTTGTATTTACACTGGAGCAAATTGAGCATTCAAATTAAATAATGTCTTCCATTTGTGCTTTAGAAGAAGCCATGATGTTAGCAGTTGAGCCATTTAACTGTTAAATGCAAAAACTGTTAAGAAGTTGGGATGAAATGCTCTACATTTTTAAAAGGACACAAAGATCAGTGGTCATCAACTTTGTAATTTTAAAGATCTTACGCTCTTTCATTAGACATTTTTCTGCCTGCAGTTTCATCTACAAACCAGCACCAATACTCCCACCTACTGGCCAAAGTCTGCTAGTGTGCAGCCCTGCAGTTCCCATTACTTCTCAAAACCCACCTCGAGGTTTCCCTTGCTGCAGCAGGAATGGTAAAGTGATCTGTGGTCCCTAAGTGCTTTTTGCTGTCAGTGGTGTTGACATGGGATGCAATAGAAACCCTGCAGAGGCCACCTTGATAGAAGAGACCTGTTGAGCTTCAGAGTGAACACAGTCTTTCCAGACATGTTGAAGCTTCTCTCTTACTCCCTCTGTTCATGTTAATCTTCACTTTCTCATGTAACACTTTTTTATTTCATTGGTTTTACCTCCAAAGATTATTTACAATATTTAAAAGAAAAAATAGAAACAAAAGAAATGTAAATGGCTGGCTCAGCCATGTTTTTGGTCTGAAAAAGCAAAGAAATGTAATCAAAGTTTTGTTTTTCTTTCAATAAAACCCATCCTGAAGATGAAACACATTGCCAGGTTTGTTAAGAAGGATGGTCTGTGTGGGAAAATCCCCCTTAACTGGAGGAGGAAGCTGTGGAAACAAACAGGAGGTTCCCAGCTACCTGCTCTTCAAACAGATACCAGGTCCTGCGTGTCTGGAAAGCCTTCTGTACTTTGCTCTGCTTCAGATGTTTGGGACTGCTATCGAGGGGTTTTGGGAGCTCTCCTGAGGAATAAGCAACAACTTGGCCAGAACAGCCTTTACATCCTTGGGTGGAAGCGATGCAGAATCCTGTTTGCTGATTGGTTGGTGGACATACACAACGACCCCCAGAGAGCTGACGCTTGGGTGGTTCCGGATATTGTAGGATAGCATAATAATTAACATAAAAAAGCTTACCTAATGTGTGGCAGGTTCTTGATGACAAATAAATTGCTTATTATTTGTCTAAAATTTGATTTAAAAAAAAAGTAATTAATCTTACTTATCCAACTCTAAGATTACATGTAGAGGATACAGATTACTCTACGATGGCATATATATCTCAATTTGTAAAATTTGGTATGCTTTTTACAATTTAGATTGTGGACACTGACAAAGCACCTGTAGGTCTAAGAGAAGAAGTGCTTAAATCTGTGCGCTGTGTGGGGGCCGGAGGCATGGCTCCCTCCATACAGAGCCAATGACTGGCCAGGGACCCAAAAGAGCAGTTGTAAAAACAGAAAAAAAACAAATATCTGCCCAGTCAGAAGTCTCCCTCATGGAGAAACAAGCAAGGGAAGATGAATTGATTTAGACAAAAATGCATCAGTGGAAATGATCTAGCTCTTCCTTGGAGTCAAATAAATAAAAACCCTTTACAGCTGCTTCAAACTAGCATTTGTAATGTGCACAGCTGAAGAAAAAGAGGAAACGTTTCCCAAACCTGCTGAGGCTTAAGGATCTCTGTAAAGGACTTTCTCTTGTTTCTGATGTGAGGAAGTGGACAGAAAAACTAGCAACCAAAAGTCAATTTATTGCTGGCGAACAGGAAACTCACATTTATCTAAAACTGCATGAAACCATTATTTTTGTTCTGAATAATTGCATCCCTTCGTTAGTGTTAACTCTGAATTTCCTTCAACCTACTGCAGTAGTGAGCAAATTATACATTAAGTGGCCTTTACAGGAAGCAAGGTTCCGCTGTACACTGTGTGTGTTTTTCATTTCTAAAGGCCATTTAAGGTAAAGGCAACAAAAATGGGTATTTTTTTTGTAAAACCAGTCTTTTTGCATCCAGATTCCAAATACCCAGATCCACTGTTGGACTGTGCTGCGTTCACCATAACAACTCCACCTTTAGAAAAGAAACAATTTTATAGAGATGCGGTGACATCATTTAGACCGACACATTTCCCAAAGTCCAAGAAAGTCCTGTTGTATATTTAAATTGGCCCCCGGCACCCCTGACTGACCAACACATCACATGTCCCGGGCTCCGACTATTTAACATTGAATTTCCAAAACTCACAAATGCAGTGTGACCAAATGTTCCAGAGATGTACCAGTATTCTAAACAGGCTATATTTCTCGCTCTCCTCTCCAAACAGAAATAGATTTCACTGAATTGTTTGATAAATTTGGTCTAGGTTTTCCAGCCATCCTTATTGGAGCTCCTACTGTTTTTCTGGCTGTTGGTGGCCTAAGCCCTAATCACCCTCCGTTCCCTCTGAGGCCATAAATTACTCCGATGAGATGGTGCTTTGTGTTCCTACTGCTGGGGAGTGGGGCGAATTCACAGCACCATATTTTGACAACCCGTAGTTTAAATCATTGTTTTATGACAGATGGGAAAACTTCTGCTCTTTCACCGCCCTGATTTATGTTCATTTGGGTCTGGAGGACACTATAATTTGCAAGTAATGTGAAAACAGATGGATAGAGAGATACCAAAGGGTAAAACTGACCTATATGTTCTCAGTGCAGCTTGCAAATGGCATCCATATGCCGGCAGAACTCTTCCAGTTACATCTCCATTACCGCGCCTGTGTGTGCGCGTGTTCAACTTGTGCAAGATTCCTCTGATAAAAATTGAGAGGAAAAATTGGATAAACCTTGTTTTCTTAAAAATAATTCACAGATTTTTCTAAAATCTGCTTTTCACCAGCTCTTTATATGTCAGCCACTTGCAGAGCTTTGGTTTATACTCCCAGCTTTCTATCTTCAGTGAGGCACAAAATATGAGGAAAAATGATTTTACTCATTGAGTTTGTTTGCTCCTGTCAAATATCTTCTTTAGAGAAATTACAGAAGTGGTTGCTTCATTTCCAGTGCTACAGGTCATGTCGTGTGGTCAAAGTAATGGAATTATCATCAGAATCACATCAGATATACTTTCCTGCATCGCGCATATCTTTGGGGTTAAAAGCAGCTAAGTGGAGTGATAACATTTGGTCGCTAAAATGTCCCGCTGGTGCTTTTTGAAAGCTGGACGTTTGTCATGCTTAAGAAATTAACTGTTATCAGGTGGCACTATCCACCAAATGGTCAAATCAAACTGTTTTTGTGGAGACGTACCTCTAAAAACGGGGGGGGGATTCTCATAGTTTTCTGGCAAAAAAAAAAAAACTCTGATGTAAAGTAACCTGTGAGGAAACAGAAAAATATATCATCCGCAGCCTGGGAGCCCTGATGACTCGTGTTTTATAGCTTTTCCAATGAGGCAGGACAGTATGTCAGTGTGCAGTGTCTGGTGCAGCCATTGTGTTTCAGCAAAGGGAAAGGGACCACCCACATAAAGTCGGTGTTGAAGTAAATACTGTTGCATGGCCACGTCCCCTTCCCTCACTCAAAGAATAAACTGTGGTTCAGCAACGAGGGTTTGCTATCTCAGCTTGCCTGCAGATCACAGGCCAGGAGCTGGAGGCAGAGAGGACCATCGGCCCCACTGTGGGTCCCCCTCACACACAATTTGTGCACTCCCCGGCTTGCTCAGGAAGCCAGCTAATAGTAGTCAGAGTCTGTAGACTGCGCTGAACTTGGCAGAGCCCCACATCTTTAAAGCCAAAGACAAACCGCTTAGGCCCCTCTGGAGCCGAATGCAAAGAAAGCCCCAGAGGGAATGAGGTGCCTACAGACGTAAATGTCACAGGATGACGCCCTTGGTTTTCTTCCCTTTAATGCAGGACATGAGGAAGAGTTCATCACTGCAAGGTACCACATGTTCAGATGAAAGGGGATAACTTTTTTTTGGAAGATTCAGCACGGGAGACAGAAAGCTACAAACTTTAACAAGCAAACTACAGTCAAATCTCTTGTGTCCTACATTTTGGAGGCCCTCAATCATGTCCTCTCTTTATGTTTATTTAGGCTGTTTGGACATCAAATCTTTCAAAGGGGAATAATATCCCAGGAGCATGAAGAAAAGCAAGCCTCCATTTGTCCTCTAATGATTTGTTGCTTTTTTTTTATCAATAATTACTGATTAGAACCAACATTTGAACTCCAGCTCTTACTTTTATTTTTTAGGAAAAATGCATTGTTTCAGTTTTATCCCTGTCTATCTTTTTGACACTTGTCTTGTCTTTAGACCGTGTGTTCCAAAGAGCTGAAAATGTGATCCTTCTGGTGAACTTTAACTTGTTTCTAGACGCCGTGAAAATCCCCCGAGAAGAAAGTCACCTGACACCGAGAGTGACAGTTACAAGTGAGGAGGTTGTTCACGCAGATAGACATTTTATTGGACTTAAATGATCGCAATGACCACAACGCCTTTTACTTTCATAATGATTTACTATCGCTTGGTGGGATGAGCTCAGTGACTATGTGTGGTTGGCTGCTGGTTGCACTTTTTCCGCTGTTTCTTTTTGGTCTTTGTGGACCCAGGAGGTTTCTTAACTGTTACAGAGCCATTTGGACTGGAGGCCAGGAAGTTTAAAGCTGGATTTGGCACAAGACCTCAATACGCCTCCAAAAATAAGAGAGCAGAGCTGAAGTATTTATCTTTGTCTGTGTGCGTGTGTGAGTGCATGCACACGTGTAACTCAGACAAAAGAGTCACTCTGGTCCAGTAACACGTAAAAATAAAATGGGCATTTTGTAGTTAAATCAACCTGTAACTCTGCAGAACATACAAATGTGAGACTGGTCGACAAGTCCTCTCATTAAGCTTTTATATTGACCATGAAGGCGGTAATTTGCATATGCAGCCAAGCTGTTTGGAGTGTTAAGAGGGGACAAATTACAAATACAAATGTTGCAGAATCACAGTTTGTGTTTCACTAGCTGTAGTCACTCCTCTACCTGCAGCTGTTCCCACTGGTGGTGCATCTTGAGGAAAAATTTAAAAGAAGAAAAGAAAACAGCGCTCTGACCTGGTGGCTGCTGTTATTTTAAAGGGAGAGGGGTGAGGACCCCCCCCTCTAAGGGGCCCGTGGTCTGACCTGAACCCCAGCAGTCAGGGACATGAACCCCAAAGAGCAAAGGGGTGGGCTGCGTCTTTATAGAGCCCTTCAACTCAAGATGTGTGTGCAGGTGAAAGATGTGGAACTTTCCCTAAAAGGTCACGAAAAATGATTATTTAAAATTCTAAAAATATTAAAGATGTCAATAATTATATGATAATTTGTGCTTTAAATTTTTTAGGGGGATGTTTTTTTCATCTCAAACCTTGGAGCTACAAATCTTTCAGGATAATCGTGTGATCACTGATGGGACTTTTGCGCCCTCCAGTGGTCAGTTTGGCTCCAAAAAGCAGCGCCATATGGAACTGGTTTACAAAAACAGTTGGATATGCAGAGCCACATTATAGTGGCCACTTTGGGACAAAGTTGTGGCAAACCCAGCCTACAAATAAAACGATCTAGATAGTTTTCCTCCAGGCCAACTCTACTGTTGGCCTAATGTGGGGAATCGTGGTCATCTTGTTGCATGGATCATGATAATAAATGGAAGCTAGAGCCAGGTCAAAGCATTATATTTATTGCAGTCATATGCAAGCTGCTCTGTATTTTCCTGGCATGGACCACTAAATATGATTAACAATCCAAATGCTTGAATTGGGCTTGTAATTGTTCTTTATTCATCCAAATGGCAAACAGACATGAAGCAAACAGGATGAGTTTCATAAATGCTTTACTGTTAAAGAATGGCAGATGTCCCCCACAGCACGGCGACTGACCTGTTTTTCAAAAAGTATGAAGAAAAGAGGAAGTTCTGTCTTTCATCTCTCCCAAAATTTGAGGATGTGATTTGTGGATAAAAATACCTGCCTGCAAAAGAAGAAGACAAACAAAGAGGTCTGTAATCTGTTTTTTTTTTTTCTGGACGCTCTTAAGCATTACATCATCCAGCATTTCTCTTTCTACAGGAAAGTGCCATTTATGCTGCGTTCATCCTCCCTCTTAGCACATCAGATAGAGATCACATCATGTAAATCTATTTGTTTGGAGACTATGCAGTGGCCACCCGTGTTTTAAGGAAGGTCTTGGCCTGCTGATGACTTTTCCAATCTTCCCTCACCGACTGGAGGGCAGGGTGGAACGGCTGTCCCACAATCCTTTTCAGCCCAAGACCTCAGCCGAGACCCAGTCTTCCAGATTTCAGTGTTCATGTTTGTTCTTCTTCACCTTGATTCCTGTAAGAGTCAGCCGTCTGATGTGCAGGTCAGCAGGAGAGGAAATGACAATCCCAGCTGAGGACAAGGATATAACCTGCTAATTTTCTTATCTGTGGGAAGGAAAACACATCAGACTGTAAGTATTTTTCTTTGTAGGTGGCGGCAGGTTTCCTTTGGTAAAAAATTTTTGAAATGCACAATTAACAGTGTAAGCAGGCGTGTCATCTTCATAAACACTGATTACAACCAAAACATTTTTTACAATATGTTTGCAGCCAAAGTTTGGCTGTCAAACTTAAAAAGAAGAGAATGAAATGATGTCTTTGTTGGTCACATTTTGGAAAAGCTGGAAAAAATTCCATGTGAATTTCACTAAAAACCTCTTCCAGCCATAATCATGACTAGTTTATGTGTTTAATCCCACAGAAATATGTGACTTCTTTATAAAACTGACACATAATTATTTTATTTCCTTATCAAATCCTTTTTTTATTGGTGTTCTAAAAAAATTAAAACCACAGTAATTTCTTTACAAACTCTGTTTTGACTGTTTAAGTGTCTGATTCAGAAAAGCCGTTCCTTTTTTTCCAACATAGTAAAAAAAACCTAGAGGATGTCAAAGGCCATCTGGTCTACCTCCTCGCCTGTCCGTCCTCATCACTCAGGGACATTGAGGCGCTTTTCTCATCCAGAATGAAGGGCGAGACAGAAGATGACCAAGGGGTCAGCTTGACAAACAGGCATGAATTTTTCCGCGCCATGTTTTCTCTGGGTAAATAATTTGTCCGAGCTTTGCCCACTAGCGGATGGTGGCTTATAAACCTTGAATAAAAAAAAAACAATTTTCAAACAAACCAAAAATAGACATTTGGGATCCTTGTTAAAATTGGAATTCCAGAAAAAGATAATTCACTGAGTTTCATGTCTTTCTATGCATGAAAATGTTTTTAAATGTTCATGTTTTTACTCTCTTGGTTTCCTTTGTATTGTACCTGTTAAGTTTGAAAACTACACTAAGATGTAAATAATTATTTTAATTTATTTTGTTTTACTAATCAGTTTAATAATCAGTTACCACAACTTATCAAGATGTGCATTTAGTTTTGTTTCAGAATTTTGTTTATTGGTTTTACCTTGAATTTTCAATTAAATTTACATAAGTTATGAAGCACAAATACACAGAAAATAAGCTCAATAAGTCTGATAAACTAAACAAGAGAAACAACAAACCAAGGAATCATATTGATGCAATCACATTCTTTGTGTAGGGGTGTGACAATTAATCGATTTAATCCATGAGTTATTTTATATTCCTACAATCTAATCAGATCAGTCTGTCTGAGGCATGTTGTTAATCAAACCTATTCTTTGCAAGAAATACAAGGAATCTGGAAAACTTCACCTGCACTGTTCTGTAATTATCTCTGAGTCACACTGGTTGAAGGTTTAATAGAGAATCGGATCGTTCAGCAGATCAGCAGTGATCGTAGGAAAGCAGACAGAAAGAAGTTTAAGAGAAGGTTTAAAGAAAAATGCTCAATGCAGTTTTAGAATAACCTTGAGCAGTTTGAGCTCAAAGTAGCATAATTAGGGGATAAGGGTCATCTATAAGCTTAATTAAAAGCATCTCAAAGATGAAGAGGCTTTCTTCCTGAGGCAGGGAGCTGGTTTCAAAAAAGCCTGATTGCCAAAACCAAATTCCTGTAAATTTATATTAAAAACGTATTCATGTTCAGCTCACAACTCATCAATTTTGTCTTAATTGCTTCTCACCAACTCTTGATTGGCTCCCAAATACAATTCAATACAATTTCAATTTCTAGGTATGATATCACTCTCTTTTCAGCTTGGGAATCCCTGAGTTTGCCAGGACACGAAGACGGCCAAAGACCTGTGCAGCAAAACCAGTTTTTGATGACTCCATTCAAACAGTTTCTTTTCAACTGTTTCAGGTTTCATGTGTTTATGTTTATGTTTTCCACAGGAAAAGAGCCGTTTGTGTTGCTGGAGTTGCTCACTGAAGCTGGAACATGTTCATATTCGTGACAATTGGCTGTTTGAAGCACTTGATGTTGGAAAAAGCAGCCAACACCCTGCAGAGATTAATTCAAAATGTTGCAAAGAAAAACAAAAAGAAGAAATACTATACATTTTGGTTTTTACTAGTAATCTGCATTGTAAACTTAGTCACGTATATCAGAGCACAAATAATATTTAAAGTTTTTTTTTTTTTTTTGGTCAGAAAAAATGTTTAACCACTTCAAACCAGACATCACTGTGCAAATGTCCGGCCTTTGAAATGTTTAAGGCAAAGTCTGGTTGCATTCTTGATCCTCATGAGGTCCTTTACAGGGGTATCCCTGCCTTTGATGGTGTGTTCGCACCATGCCACAGGAAACCATGGGGTTGCACCAATGACTCAGTGGGTGTGTTGCACTGACATGCAACTTGTAATAAGTTCTGCCAGCCGGACAGAAGGACATCCCTGATGTGGACTCAGCGAGAGTCTATAATTTCTGCTGATTTGTTCCCAAAAACCTTCCAGTAAAGAAATACTGCAGCGACTGGAGCCATTTTTTTCCGACTTTTACAGTTTTTCCTTAAAGTGCACTTGAAGCTAATAACATCCTAAAATCATGCTGAAATCATATTTGGACCTTTTGGCAAAACATCACACACATTCCATCTGTGATAGACTCTGCACTTGTATTTATTGGTCGCCCCCTGACAGTAAATGTCAAACTTTGGACGTGTCCTGCAGTGTTCAGCTGCTGTGATTGCAGAAAAACGGTGGAGGAGCTTTAAAGAAACCCAAAGGTTTAGCCAATAAAAAGCTGTTACGGTGGCACCATTTTTGACAGGAAGACTGACCATTTGCTCCTGTTTTCCTCACAAACAGTCTTGGATCCAGTTAATTAAGATTATTTATTTCTTTAGTAATTTACTCAGACACCCCTACCTTTTATCTTAATAACAAACATTCAGGCTGGGTGGCATTGTGTGGTTTTGATGGCAGTTTTCCCATTTTAGAAACTCTGAAACATCTCATGTATGCTTGAAACGAATAATCACCAAGCCCATGAAATGTTGATGAGCAAAATGAGCAGATCCATATTTACCGTGCCGTGAAACTGATTAGAAAGCCAATCTCGGTGATGAGTTGTAGGAGGCGGTGTGCACCTGCCTTCTGCCAGAGGCGTGCCTCTTTTCCTGCAACCACTTCTATTTACTCAACCTCAAATTATTTTTGGCCTTCAGTTGACAAAGATAAATGAAGGGATTAATTCATATTGGATTAATCTAGTGGCTGGCAGTGGGGGGGTTGCAGTAAGTTTAGATAATATTTCCCCTTAGGTAACCAAACACATGCCCACTGGATTAGGGGCCATTTGCAGGAAGGCTTAGCCATGATCTGAAGCCATTAAAAGCACATGTTGGAGAAATAAGAGAGCTGCTGAGAAGTAAAAAGCCTTTTGGTTGCTTCATTTACGATTACATTTCAAATACAGAAGTGAGAAAGTCCCTTTAACTAGTACACTTCTTATGAAGCAAACTAGGTCATTCAAATAAACATAAATAAACAAATAAATACCTGTTTTGACTGAATTAATATAGACTTGAAAAGCATTTTATGTATTCCTGCTGAACCAGTTGGGCTCTGAGGTCAAAGCAATTACAGCTCGAAAAAAGTTGTTGAAATTATAAAAACACAGGAACTTGATGTTTCTACTTGAGGGACATATCAGTTCAGGCATCCATTTGTCTTTCCATACATCCTCTCCTGCTTATCCGGAGCTGGGTCCTTGGGGGCAGTTGTCTCGATAGAGATTCCCAGACCTTCCTCTCTACAAAAACCTCCTCCTGTTCTGCCGGCAGAACCCCAAGGTGCTCCCATGCAGTCCAGACCAGAGACATAGACCTTACAGTGTGTCCTGGGTCTTCCCGAGGGAATCTTCCTGATGGAAAAAACCCAGAATACCTCTTCAGGGAGGTGTTTAGAAGGCATCTAAAATGGATGCCCTTTGGACACCTCCCTGGATGCTCAACTGGACTCTTGAGCAGCTACTCTGAGCTCCTCAGCCTATCTCTAAGAGAACATCTAGCTACCCTGCAGAGGAAAATCCTTTTAGCTGCTTGTCTTCAGGAGCTGATGCTTTCTGCCATGACCCAAAGCTCATGACCATGGATAATGGTTGAACATTGGTCAACCAGTACCAGTAAACTGACAGCTTTGTATTGCAGCTTAGCTCCTTCCTCACCATAATGGATCAATAAAGCTATGAATTACGGCACCTGCTACAGCTACCCACCGCCTAACCTCACACTGCATCTTTCCCTCATCTGTAAACAAGATCCCAAGATACTTGAACTCCTCCAAGTGAGGCAGGAGTCCTCCCACTGTGGGGAGAGGGGAAAGCAACTTTTTTCCACGACGTTCTGTCCATAGAAATTGAACAAGTGGTGACAAAGGGGATTCCAGCTTGTCCATCATGCACTGACCATACATGGCTGTCCTTTGTACAGGGCTTCAAATCCCATATTCCCAAAACACTGAGAGGGACGAGATAAAATGGTTACTCCAAATCCACAAAGCACATGTGGATTGGATGGGTGAACTCCCGTGAACCGTCAAGATGCTCTGTTCCATAACCAGGATGAAAGCTGCACTGTTGCATGCAGCGTCTTAAAGAGAGCAATGCCTAACAAGACATAACTTCACTCATTTATGCAGCTTTTTGCAAACATTTGCTTGAGTTTTTCTTCATTTTATGCATAATAAAATTGAAATTCATTAAGAAAAGCCTACATTTTTATTTTTCTTTCAGGAATTTGTTGTTGTTGAGAAGAAATAAATGTCCTGTTTTGTAATCAGTAATGAAAACAGAAGATGATGTTAGGAACTTCTCGTGATACACTTCTTAATAAAAACATTTTTTTTAAGTGTTACTCAATGACTGCATTGGTATAAAATTTCTTGGCTGCAGAGCAAGTTCAAATCATGACTTATCCACCACTGTGCTTGACACTATCTAATGTCGTAGAAGGTAATGGAATTTAACTGCAACTGAAGAACAAAACCAGATACATGTAATGGCTTGCACAGACTTGTGTCTTCAATTTAAAATGTTGTGCCATTTACAAAAGGCATTTGCATCCTGAAACTCTTGTTTTTCACCGTAAATATGAAGATGTAGAATTTACAAAACTTTTACTGTAAAGTCAGAGTTTACCATTATAAATTTACAAAGACAACATGTCTGTTGAACGTTAATTTAGATTTAAAAGAGGCCCTTAAAAAAACAAAAACATCTTATAGTAGGAACTCACTTTACTTTATTCAAATAACCTGGAAAGCGTCAACAGTTCCCCAGCAAGTGGTTTGATTGCATATCTGTCAGGTTGTTTGGTTACACAGGTCACCAGAATGTTGGGAAAAAAAATAATTTAGTGTTCTTTAGAAGACAAAAATACGAATAAATGCAAAATAAAAAGGAACCTTTGTTTCTGTTACGACTCGTAAGTCTCCACAACTCTGTGATCAAGGAACCATGTTATTCTTTTCTCAAAAATTCTGTGAAACCATTATATTTTTCTTGATCTGTTGAGGATGACTCCAAAGGAAAAAACGCTGATGAGGTTCCAGAGCCACATGTGGTTCTTAAACCCCTCTATAGTTGCTCTCTGAATAAAGAAAAATGAAATTATTTTATTTTTAAAAAGTAACACATTTTTCACACTATAATCTGCCGAGTGTTTACACAAATTAATTAGTTTGATTAGTCACCGATGGTTCCACTGCACTAAAATGTGAGTAATGAAGTAATGAGGGTTTCTGTAGTCTAGTAATTGTAATTTAATTACCAACATTTAAACTTTTGTTTTTTACTTTACTTCATTACCGACAAGAGTAATTAAATTACAGTATTGTTACTTTATAATTCATCCCCCCAACATTGGCCGTAATTTTCCTATAGTCCATCAAGAGGTTAGGCTTTGTAGTTTACAGTTTCACGGTTATACTAAACCTTTTGACAGATCTTTGAGTGTTTGTCAAAGAGAATCAAATGGAGATCAGTAAGCGTAGCCCGAATTTTTATTTAGGGCATGCTAAATTATAAGGCAGATATGCAATTAATACAAAATTCAAAGATTTTAAGTAAGGTAAGGATTTAATAACATTTCTGGCTAGATGCACCATCAATGGTAAAGCAAATTGCGTTTGATTTGAAACTGCTGATATCACACTGTCTGTGTCACAAACGGGCAGACAGCAGGTGAACAGCATCACTGCGCGCTGGCTGACTCCTGACAACCTACTGTTATATTTGCTGAATTGAGATGATCCAACATGGACCAGTGTGTCTTTTATTTTGAAAGGACGTCATGTGAACCTCTGTCAGAAGTTAGAAGTTATTTCCTTTTTTTTAAAGCTATTTTCTCTTTATGTTTAATAGTTTATTTAATCAGAAAAACAACCGCTCATTGGTATTTATCATAATAGTAATCGCAACATAAATTCAAATCAATGTCTTATTTTCCTAAATGGTGAAATCAGACTTCGTGGCTCCCACTGGGTTGTAGTCAGTAAGAAATTGACCCGAATTGCATTTTAAGAGTTGAAGGTTGCAAACTCTTGTTCTAGAGCAATCTTTTCTTTTTTGTTTTGCCTGTTTTTAAATCTTTCACAAGCTTCCAGCTGTTAAAAAATCTTTCAGAAAAACTGAAGCTGCTAAAAAAAACTCAACTTGAGTGTTTTTTCATACATTTTAAATTTTGTTTTCAGTTTAAAAATCGGTCTCAATCTTTGTCATCAAAGATTATTTGTAATGGGATTAATGATACTATTCATTTAGAAGTTTTATAGATGTTTTTTTTGTTGAAAGAGACATCTGTGGCCTTTTATTTTGCCTGAATGAAACAGCTGATAGTTTTACTAGACTCATCCTTCCTGTTTTACTTAAATTTGATGTGATTCTTTAGTTGCTTTTTGAATGACTCCTAAATAAAATACTTTTTGTTTTGTTTGTTTGTTTTTACATTTGGTCCCACTTTATATGGCTTTGGAAAAGACAAAAAACAATGTTCTTACACTTTTTTAAAGTATTTTTAAGCTCACATTCTACAATACAAACCAACGAGATTTTGTCCTGATTAAAAAAAGTTCCCACCAAATAACAAGTCGGAGAACATTAAAATTAGACTTTCAATTTTGTCTGTGTTTCCCAAACACAAAATAAAATTGTTTTAACAAAATAAAATAAAAACAAAGAAAAACTTTCAATGTTGACCACAAGGTGGTGCTGCAGAGTCAGTTTTGATCTTATGGAAGGTCTCATATCAAGCTAAACTTATCAGTAAAAACAGAGCGTATTATCAGCAATTTTGTCTCATATGAGCTTTTTATTTTACGTCCAGACAGTGAGACTGCTGTTTTCATTTTCTTAATGACATCTATTGTAAAAGAAGTGCTGTAAAATACTGGACAGCTGCTAATAAAGAGGCGTCACATCTACCAGGTGGTGCTCTGTGCGTAACATTCCCCCCGTTCAAGCAGCCAGTTATGGCTTTATGGCCGCTCACATCCCCTTCATATTTCCCCGCTTCCCAGCCAGGTAAGCCCACCTGTCAAGAAAATGATAAGACAATGAAAGGGGGTTAAACACAGCAATAGGCCGGTCTGTGGCGGTGGTCATAATAAAGAGCCGTGTTTGGATGGGGCTGTGTTGGTTTAGTCTTTGTATTTGTGTACACATGGCTCGGGAAATTATGTTGGCTTATATATTATATTTCTTACAACAAGAGAATTTCATTAAGTTAAGGATTTGCAGTTTACAACATATCCACTTGGGGGCAGTGTAACACACCAAAAAGTATTTTTTGTACCTATATTTTAATTGACAGGTTAAACGAAAAGAATATATATTTTAAATGTATGAAATTATTTAATTGACATTTTTTTGCATCGTACGAAGACAAATCAAAATGATGCAGAGCTAGAAAAGCTGGATGGTGTCACAGTTGATTATTTTACTGTTGCTTCCTTGCAGACTGTTTTAACGAACCATTGTGCCAACAGCTTTTTTTATTTATTTGTTTGTTTGTTTGTTTGTTTGTTTTGCCTTGGTTTACTAACATGGCACTGAGATAACCAGATAAGCATACAGATTTTAGAGTGCTCCGCTTTCCAGTGTGATGTGCAATAGGTTTGAGGATCTCTGTGCAAACAGCCTCTTTATGACAGGGAGTGAGGTGAGTGGCTTCAGACACTAGAAGCAAGACAACTCTTCAAACAAACATACTAAAGGCACTGAGTACACTAGCTCTGCTATCTGACTTTTGTTATTAGAGAACTTATTGACTTAAGTGCAGGATTACAGTTTCCTATCTATAAAATGCTGTAAGGCTTTAACAAATTAATATAAATGCTTGATTTATGATTAAATAAACATGCCTGTTATATTTCTCACTTTTGTTTTAATTAAGTTTTCAGATATTCTTTCCTTGAAACATGTAATGAGCCACATCAAGCATGTTGATTGTTTGCATGGGTTTAGTACCTTTTAGCACCTTGCTAGCTTATTCATATTGCAATCTGAGTCTGATGAGTCTTGACGGCGCCCCAGCTGCAGGAGATCCTGGTAACAGCTTCAACTTTAATCTCACTTTCTACAGTTTTACTTCAGTCGTGTTGCTTTTCTGTTTGTCGAACGTGAAAGTTGATGAAAGATGACTTTAGTGCCCTGTCACCTTTCATATCTCTCAGCATGTCGTATCTGAAGACAAAGCGCAGAGGCCATTAATGCCTGAAGTATGTGCACGTGCACAAAGAGGCTGTTTACATCAGAGATAAACAATGCATGTACACTAAAAAACCCTTATAAATGTCCATATGCTGACTTATATCACTCTCAATATACTTCAAATCAGTTGCAAATGCTGCATAGCAAAAACAAACTGATAGTTCCAGCTAAATTAGCCTTGCTGGTAGTGTTTAACCCATAAAAAATGTTCTTAAAAAGAGCGCAAACCAAAGATTTCTAACAATCAACAGCAAATAAATAGACGCATAATCAGTAGATTTAAAGATATTGTCACACCCCAAACCTATTAGTTTTTTATCTTTATTTTTTATATTTTTTGCCAACAAGCCCATTAATATACAAAATTCACACAGTAAAATCCCATTTTCGTATAAATATACCCAAAAAATAGAATAAAACTGTAAGTATAAATCATAAACATATCGGTTTTTTCATTGACTCAAGACTCTTGAGCAATCGCCAGTTGCCTCTGACGATGTGGACCAATCAGCATCCCTCTTTCCATGTCCATAAACAGATATTTCGATTAAACTTTTTAAGTGTTTAACCAAATTAGCAGTCAAATGAGCAACAACATCTGCTATGCGTTAACGTCAAAATACTTTCCTGAGACGAAACAAAAAAAGACGCGACCGCAGATTCAAATGCTCAGCTTTTCTTTTTCAAATCCTGGATTTAAAATGGTTCCATCCTTTGGATGACTATTGTGCCAAATAGGAAAATATCACTAACGGAATCAATATCTATTTCCATATGACATGAGTGCAATAATAGGGCCTAAAAGCTCGTGCAGGTGATCGGACAAGGAAAAGTGGTTAAGAGGTGTTTCACTGTCCTTGTTTTTTGAAAACACACCATAGAACGATGAGCCCTGTGGTCTACTGTTGTCTACGTCGGCTAGCTTATGAAGCAACTGCCACAACTGTCAGACGGGAGTCTTTAAGCCACCAGACTGCTAACATCTCTTTAATTTAGTTTCATCTAAGCTCAGAAATCCTACACTGAATCAGCCTTCTTTTATTAAACTTGAAAATTTTCCTTAAGAGCTTCAAAAATGTGTAAACAAATCAACAAATCAACAAATCTCACTTGCATGTCCACAAAAGAATACTAACATGTCTTGATAAACATCTAAAGCTTAATGGAAACCCTGAGATGCCTCTTTTTGATGCTGTTTTGCTAGGGGTCTTTCCACAGTGGCAAAGTGGCCTGGTTTGCAGCCATGTGTGACTGGGGCACTTAGTGGTCCAAACTAATGACCCTAATTGGGTAAGTGGGCTCCGTTTCAGGGTCAGTGAGAGACTGGCTGGCATGTGAGGAATGTGACTGGATGGCATTCACCTATTGTCTCAGCCAACCGATCATCCAACACTCTCCACCTTTGTGCGCACAGCTGGCAAAACTCACTATTGAAAGAAAAACAAGAAAACAAATCTCTCCAAGAACAGGATTTTCAAGCATGCCTTTAATTTAATTTATTTATTTATGTATTTGTCTTTTTTTTTTTCAAAGTTCTTCAGGTTTTTTAGAAAAACACACATGAACATGTGCAAAAGAAAAAACAAATCTCACAGATCCATTGAAAGTCTCAAACCTAGTCTTCAAAGTCTTCCCTGTCATGGGAAACTTAACTCTCACCTAGAGGGTTCCAGCTCATTCCGACTCATACAGTCTTCCATCAGTACCGCGCCGACATGCTTTGTCCCTTTGTCACACTGTTACATGTAGAAGTGCTTTGTTACTGAAGGGAGTGGTGGGACATTTGTTGGTATTGCTTTCTGAACTGGAATTAGGTACATTGCAGCACTGCGTGGGATGATGGTTTAAAAGAAATTCCGTCCTAGACTGCGAGTCTAGCTGCATCTGCTCAGGTATAATATTATCAATTAATCAGCTGTTTGATGTGGCTGCTCTGGTGTTTATGTTCCACACCCTGAAAACTGTAATGAATGAAGTCATTGTTGCCAGATCAGTGGGCAAATTCAGCACTAGGAATGTTCTCATTTCTTTTGCTTTCTATTTTATTTATGTATTTATTCTTTGCTAGTTTAAGAGTGATATGTTTGCACAACTGCTTGGTCTATAATCATCTTCACCACTTCAACTTACCAGTCTTACTTCTCAGACGCAGATGGGCTGATTTGCAATTTCCATTTTTTGATTTTTCCAGGTTAAATTGCAGGTAAAATGATACATCATTTTGCACACCTATAGTGCAGTCATGACTAAAAGGTGATCAAACTTTAGTTTTATGGAAAAATTCCTACTCTAATCTTTATCAAGACTAAAACTCCGGTGACTCTATCCCCTGACAAACAAAGACAAATGTCACATGACACTGTGTCAGTATTTATTTAACAAAAGCTAAACTAAAATGCTAAAGCAGTGTGAGAAAAGACTTGGTTTGTAGAGCTGCATGTAGCAGCAATTGTTGTTTGTGTGAAGTCATCACTCTGTAGATTACAGGCAAATGTATTTTGGGTATTCCATATACTTTTGATTTACTTTAGAATTAGTTTTTTTGTCCTATGAGTTGGCCGGTTGTATGAGTCAGGTTCAGTTAATCCTTGGAGTCTGTTTTATTGTTTGTGCAGTAACCTGCTGGCTGCACAGATCCTGGAGCTGTGAAATTAGACCAATCATCACCTTTCTGAGCTTGATCGCTGATAAAAGGTCTTTGTTATGGTTCTCTGTGTTTTAAAGCACTTTTACAGTAACTAAGTCCACCAAACCCGGGTTCAAAGTCTCTACTTTAACAAACGAGCAGGTTATACCACCTAAAAATGCCCTGCAGACACAACGGCTAAAAGAGGGGGGTCGTTCTGAAACAAGCTTTGACCATAATGTCAACAGGGCGCAAAAAGAGCTGCCTTGTCCTCTGACTGTTATATATATTTATATTAGTTCCCTCCTGTTTTCCGGCATTCCAGAGTTTTGTTGTTTGTTCTGCAGCAGAGTTCAGGTGAACACTTGGAAAACTAAACTATCCAAATGAACTCTGACCAAACAAGCCAATGTAAAAGTGGACTCAGTTTAGGCATCAGGAGGCTTCATTTGACTAAATCTTAGATGTGCAATGTTAAAAAAGAGAAATTTCCTCCGATCAAAACATACAAACACATCCCACTTTATATAGAAGTATTGTCATACTATCTGACAAGAGACTCTAATGAGCTAAACTACAGACACCTCTACCTTATGATGAAGTTTGCCACTTTATGGGCACCAGGACTTGCTGCACTAAACTGTTGTGAAAAATGTACTTCTTTATGGTGCACTAGAGGGAAAACACCTGCCATAAAATGTCCTAGTTCTTTTTTATTTATATATAACCTCACTTGATTTAAAGAGGGAAAAATCCTTATGATTTTTTACCAGAAAAACTTTCTGTCAATTGAAAATGACCATAGTATGAAGTGCACTTGATTTGTAGCACCTGGTGCTCGCTCCATGTTCATTTTATTTATTTTTTTGATGGATGTAACAATGAGCTGCGTGATGTTTCACTCACTGCCTCTGTGCTTTGGGCTTCCCATAGAGCCATGTGTCGTGTTTTGTTGCTCCTGTCAGGTTGTACTCATCTGATGTGATTATTGTTTTGAATGGAGATTTTTTTTTTTCTTTTAATGTACTGATTTGAACAGTTAGAATGGAAGGCAGGCATAGTTCTCACACAACTGCTGTAAACTAATAATATTCTTAGGAAAAAAAGGAATTGTTTGAATATTCAGAAATATTGCTTAATTTAAAACAAGGTAGACAATAAAACGCTACAAATAATTTGGGTTCTTTCAGGTTGTATAAGTCTGAGCAAAGGAAGTGATCATTTTCTTGTTTTTACTTTAGTGTTCATTTTTATTCCTTCTTAGCATGAATTTTGTTATAAATAATCGCTATAAAGTCTTTGAATCACTTGAGTTGTTTCATCACGTCAAAGGTAAGGTGTGTGGGCCAAACAATCATCTGTGATCTCTTCTGGCAACACTGTTCATTCAGTCCTCTGCCGATGGGCTTCTGTCTGCCACCTGCTTCACTGTAGCTCCGTTCAGATGTGGCTTTTCTTAATACCTGCTCTGCAGTCCGATCATTTCAGACTCAGCCAGGTAGGTGTGCACATAAATACTGTAAAAGCCCCTTCTGACTTAAATCTAACATAGATGTGTTCATCTCTCCAGACATATTCAAAGTTAAAAGATACCATGAAACTGGCACGATTAGTTTTTCTTTTAAAGGATCATGCCTTGATGAAACAGAGTTGCTTCACTGCAGCAAGTGAAATGCACAGTTGTTTGCCACATGCAATCAAGTGTGTGTGTATAAGTGATGGCCTGGAGGTGAACTCTTGGAAACGCCTTGTTTGGAAGGGAAAGAAAAGGGAAAGGCGGAGAGAGATGGAGGAAAGCAGGTGTGGTCTTCTCAGTGACTCAGCCCAGCTCTGCTGACTGACAAATCAAATGGCTCTCGACATAAATGCTCTCTGGCTTCAAATGCATTGGCTCCTTCCACAGCACAGGTGGTCTTTGTTTCACACATGCACTTGCATGCACGCACACACATATGCAACCTACATGTATCTGACACTTCACGACTGATTACTCTCTGCAGTAAATAGAAATAACTGTATTTAGGCAAATATTTCTTTATATCCAACAGGAAATGTGTTGCATAAATCTTGCATGAAAAAAATGGTCATGATTTTATTGCTTTCTCATGCCCTGTGTGTGACCTAACGGTTGCAACACAACATGCCAGGATCTGACCTCATCCACACACAACGCTGACAATTGATTAATGGGTTCTGAGGTGAACCGTGTGTGTCTGTCCCAGGTCAGTCTTTTTGTGCTGATCCTTGAAGGGGAGTGGTCAAGTCGTCCGCACTAAATTGATGACGCTTTTTGGAAGTTAAAATGAGAGCCACACTTTATGAAGCTCTTTCTGTACGGCATTCCTGCCCTCTCTCTTCTCAACTCTCAAACACACCATCACAAAGAGGAAACCACGTTCGGCTGTCAGTCACAGCTCTAAGTTTACCTTGATACCTTTGGCATGCTATCAAACTTTAATCTATAATAGGTGTGTTTGCAAAGCAAAGAATCCCGAAGAATTATCTATTTGCTTGTTTCTTAGGTCTTGTTTAAATGAATGAATTACATCAACTCTTTCTGTATTTGTTAGTAAACATCAGGAGATGATGTTCTGAGCAAATTTACACGTGTGCGTGGTCACAGTGGTGCTGAGGCAGCTCTAATTTTATTCCAACCACTTTCATGCTTACTAACATTCCCTAATTTGATTAAACAATATTTTTTCATGAATTTGTAACATTAAGGCTTGTTGTAAAAACAAACAAAAAACGTGTTTCTAGATTAGGTAATAACGTGTCTGCATCATTTTAATATCAAGTACCCTTGCAGGTTATCTCACAGCAGCTGATGAGTTCCATCAGCTGTGCTTTTCTGCAGAAGTGCATTCGTCTGCACATTTGTGCAAAATTCATATTCCCTTGCACTCGATTTTGCAGCCTCACGCTGATACCATTGCTGAAATTGGGTAAATGTGCAGTCATGCTCGGCGTGTTAAACATCTTCTGATCAGACGTGCAACCTGCCCGCCTGCCTGTCTGCCTCTCTGTCTGTAGTCCAACTCTGGAGACAGGGATTAGAAGCCTTGAAGGACTGACTGTATGGATGGTGTATGAATAACTTGGAGAGAGGTGACAGACGGGACAGATCGCGTCTCATCACCAGTAAAGCCTCGGGACTCCCATAGGGGACCAATGCATCACACAGAGAGCCACATAAAGGGCCGCCGCAGACGTAGGCCTGGTCAAGGCCTAAGCTATAGAAGCCCTGACATCTGGCTTTCTTCTATGCTTCATCGCCAACCTGCTACCCCAGTCTGGCAGCTATATGCCCTTCATTATTGTGCCTTAATGCGCTTTTGAATCCCAGTCAAAATTAAGTCCTGATATGTCATTTTATTGCCAATGTAATTTCTCTGATATCAAATCATATCCCATACAATAAATCCAGACGCAACATAGGACATTAGAGGTTTAAGTTTTTTTTTTGCAATGCATTGAAGTGCAAATGTGCTATGTGTGTTGCATTTTGGCCAATACACTGTAAAGATAAAATTATGTTGAGACAATAAAGGCAGGCTCAATCGTTTTGAGGGGAAGATACACAGCAGGTGGTACGAAAAGCTCTGACAGAACCCCTGATTTGTGCAGAATTGTGTTGCTTAAAGGATATGGCCACCAGATGCCCATTTGGATGAAAATCTAGGTTTCAGTCTAATCTGTTGTTATAGGAAGCCAAAAATGTGTCAGCTTTATGTGCAATTCTGAAAACTTTGCTGTTAACCCTATTCCTGAGGGCTCTTTTTAACTTTACTTAATGAAAAATAACGTGCCTGTGGTTGCAGTTTTTTATTGCAATTACATTTTATTAGTGATATTTGAAAATATCAAACTATTAGAGGTTTTTTTGGAGTCTGTCTCGCCTTTGTGCTTGGTGTGCAGGATTTCAGCAGTCCTAGACATGCAGCCATAGATGGCAGTGTTTTGCCTTATTTTTAACTGCCCTCCCAGCTTTGAGGCTGAGCAGAAATCAGATGCTGTTTCTGTGAAATACATGCTTTCTGATCGTAATATATATTTCACTTTTCACCTAAAGGTTTTCGACTTTTAATAAAGAAAACCAACAAAAGCAAAAATTAAAATTTTAGAGAGCTCAAATTTACAAAAAAAAATACAGATTTTCTTTTTAAAAAGTGAAATATGTTTTTTTCTTTTACATTTTTTAACTCCACAATAGATTGTATGCTTAATGCATCAAATTTGCCTTGTTTATTTTTATCTTTATACTGCTGCAGTACCATTTGTCAAAAATATAGATTCTCCCAATATTGTTTTTTTTCTTTATTACAGAAAAAATACGATTTTAAACATCCTCCAAAAAAGTTTTAAATGTATAATGCTGCAAGAAGCTTTACATTTCTTACATATTCTTTTTGTTAATTGTAATTTTTTATATATAACTATAGGGCAATTCTATCATTTTAAAAGAGGATATAAGGGATATATTTTCATTCAAATATTACATTCAACAAAAGTAAATAAGAGTAAAACCTGAGCGACTGTGAGCTCTTTTCTGATGTAAACTTCTAAAATATGTATTGTCCATTTATTTTTTTCTTAAATAGAATAAACTGTAAATTTCCTCAGGCTTTTTTGCAACCGGTCCAAGGACGACTTTAGATTCAGCCGAAATCATAAATTGACACTTGAGATAAACAGAATGTTTACTCTCCCCGTGTGAGCTGAGGCTGATATGTAAATGCAGCCTTATTCTTTCATCAAATTTGCATTTACCCTCTTAACCAAACACTACAGGGCTCCAATTCAAACAGCACTAATGATGGCTGGCCCTTTATGACCGATTGCCGTATCGGCAAAAAAGGGGAAGAGCAATTTAGCGTGATATCAAAGGAGTAAAGCATAGTAGCTATCTGTGAGTGGTTGACAATAATTGGATCAACTTTGCTGAGAAATGGATGTGTTTTGATGCTCTAGTGGTTGACTGGCAAACGGCTGGGTTTTTCGCCTATTTATCACTCCCCTTTTATCAGCCGCTGCCAGACCCTTCCACGGCCACCATTCCAGCGCCGGCTAATCAAACAAGTTTTTAATAAGACTAAACGGCGTCTCCACCGCCAGAGAAAAGAGCAGGGATTCACAAAAAGGCGAGGAGAATCTTGGGATGAATATCAAGTAACACTTCTGACACGGTGTTTTGCTGCGATCAGAAGTTTGACACAGTATCAAGAACAATCAGCTGACTTTGCTGCTTTTGGATCTGTTAGAGCTGTGACTCACAGGGCCACAGCCTCTTCAAACTGGTCTCCAGCTTGCCAAGAAGAAACAATTCAAGTTTTTTTTTTTCTATTTATGCAGAAAGCTTTCACAGAGGCTTTCCTTGCTGCAGCTGAATGAGCACCTTTGCTTAATGGATGGAGATGCATGAGTCTAGTTTTCACCAAACGAGTTAAAAACTTTTCTGTTGCAGACACTGTCTGAAGACAAACTTTTACAAAGAGAAAGGATGCTCCTTGCTGTCTTTTGATGCGTCTTTGTAGTCTGGACAGGCAGCATTACAGTGAGACGGTCAAAGTGCTTTCAAAAGCAAGACTTTCCCTTCTTGCCTGGCGGATAAAATTGATGTCTAGCAGCCCACTGCAAGCTCACCAGCTGCTGCTTGTCCATGTGGCCATAGAGAAGTTAACAAGCTCAAAACAAAACAAGTGACAAAATGCAACAAAGGACGGGGGGGGAGCAGGACTGCCTTTAAGGAGGATTCCCCCGTTGGTCGCCTACCACCAAAGGAAGGCAGGGCAGAAAAGGAGACCTTGATTCGAGTCCTTGCTAGGAAACTGAGGGTCCCATGTTTGGAATGTGTGTCTTACTACGCCTCCGATATCCCACCCTGCACATCCACTGGCCAGGGGTCACGCAATTTGTCATTTATTCTCAATGCACAATTTATGTATTTCCTTTTCTATGACAAAAGAAAATGTTGAGTTGTCCTTGGAAAAGGAGCAACCAACTCATAGTATGAGTGTGCCTGTCAAATTGCTATCTAATTGTTGCAGGGCTGCAGGGGGAGCTGATATCTGCCTTTCTCTCGCCGCCGGCTGCCGGCCCTACCGTTCACAAAGCCAGGGATGCCACACACATTCTGTTTGTTCTACATGAGCAAACAGATTGTAAACTGGCTGATAATTTTTGTACTGACAATGTCATTTACGGCTGTCAGCCTTTTGTCTGCTTTGTTTGCTTTATTCAAATATGAACCGAGTGGACCTCCCCTCCACCGCTCACTTCTGCATTAAAATCACATCAATTCACTTCCATTTTGTCTTATCTGAAATTCATTGGAGGCAATCACTTGGTTGAATGCACTGCTGTTGCCATGGAGACCAAAGGTCCCGTGTGGACTTCAGAAGGATTAGGAACTTGTAAGATTTAAGTCTTGAAGTACACAGTGGCTTTGTTGTGTTTCTCTTTGATTTGATGAGGAGGAATTTGCCTTTTTTTAACTTTGGACTGAGGTGAAATAAATCTGTATGTATATTAGCATCCTCTGGCCGAATGATAAATATTCATCTACTCCCCTTTCACTCTGATTTATCTTTACATTTTCCAGTCTCTTCAAAACACACTTCTATGGTTATTTGCCTGACCCTGATCTGCATTCATATGCCATGGAGATCCTAGCCGTGAACCCGTTCTAAAAGTGACGTTTTATTTCTGTGTTGTGGCACTTTCATTTGTCAAGCAGCCATCTTTGTGCCGCAGCTATGACAGTCCAAGTGGCATGCAGTGCCTGGGTGCCCTGATGGCACATCTCAGCCCCAGCGACAGGACAAAGCCTCCAGCTCAGCGAAACAAGGATGGGTGCTCACTGGACGCTCGCCTCCCAGGGCATCACACCCCATTCCTGAGGCATCTCCCCCCTCTTTGTTTGCCAAGGTCAGGGCACAAAGTGCTGAGTTATTCACATCAAACTGTCTGGCTTGAAGCAGCCGCAGATGTTACTGTTTTTGTGTTTGGTTTTGTCTCCTCTTTTTGTCTCTTCTCCCTCCCCTTCATCTTGTCATTGCTGGCTGCCAGCGCTTGGTGTGTTAGTTTTAAAAACGCAAAAAAAAAAAATTACTTTGCTCATGAAAGAGAATCTCCTGCACCTCGAAAAGTATGTTTTTTCTTTGAGTCTTTACGGCTAAAAGCACAAAGTAAACAAATTGAACTAAATTGATTCATTTTTAGTTTTGTCTGGCAGTTTGTGCACAACAGAAAGACACTTTGTTTTTGCCTCCTTCACCATCAATTCTAACCTTTATTAGGCCTCCTTTCATTGAAACCCAAGACGGGCAGTCTGCCGGCTTTCACGCGCTTCAAATATACTGTCTTACAACACTTGCAAAGAACATGATCTGTTTTGAATAGTTTGTACATTTTAACAAACAAAACATTTGTCTAGATAAAACCTGAATAACGTTGCTTAAAAAAGAAGCCTTTGAATGTATGTAACAAATTTGCATCTCATTTCCTTATTGAGCTGCTCTGTATGCACTGGCCAGTCTGGCTGTTGCTGAGACAGCTAGAAGAATTGCAAGGATTCCTCAACGTAATACATATATTTTTAAGAAGAATGTTGTGAACGCACCTTTACTGTGAAGCTAAACTTTCATTTAGACCTTTTCCAATTTTATTCTTTATTATTCTTTCATTTTTTTTAAAAAACTGAGGTTGTTCCGTGAAGCACTTCGGCAGTTCATCAGTAATTTTTTTTAGTGCTGCTTCAACATTCTGTGAAATTTGAGAGGTAAACAAAGTTCTCTCTGCTGGCACGGTGTCACCTGGAGCATCTAAACAATCAATGCACATTTGCAACTTGGTATTTACCTGCTGTTGACATCAATGGCAGCCCTTTAAATTAAGGTCAGTTTGTCAGATATTGCATGACATTATGCTTGGCATTTTGGAAGGATAACTAGAGGTTGAATATAAAGCAAAAGCCTCTATTTTACTTTGAGCTTTCCATGTTTCTAAAAAAAAAAAAAAAACATTGGATTTGAGACTTGTAAAAGTAGGATTTTCAGTTCTAAGAACGTACAACCAGTGTGGAGGAAATAATAAGTAGTAAATAGTAAATTTCTGACTGTCTACCTCGCCTTTGCATGCCTATTTCCTGTATTAACAGTTTACACTGCTTGTTTTTGTCATTAACAAGACATTTGTCATCCTGGACCAATGCAGATCTCACAAAGATTCGCCTCTGAAAAAAGGTTCTTGGAGAGTCTTGTTGCTGCCTGTCGAGACATTATATCATCTATGGAAGGAGGATTATTGTCAAATACCAGTCCCTGTTTGAACAAAAGAAGCTGATGATGGCAAATTATGCCTGGGCTGTTTCTGTTGGGAAAAAGTGGAGAAAGCTCTAAGTTCTAACATGGTGGTCTCCATTTCTTCATAATGATATATTCACTTGCAGTTTAAAAGATCACAGAAGGGAGCGATCAAAGTTTAAAAAATGGACACAACTGAGAGCCTTGGTGAGCTAAAAGATAAAAATTAAACATGATAGAAACGCGTCGACAACATTTTAGTCAAGGACACATCTCAGTTGTTCATTGACCGCCTTTATTGTGCCAAGAGAGAATGGGAAATCAATGGGACTTACTTTTCCAAGCCAGTGTACCTATAGGCTGACTGAGGTCACAGACAGGAAAGATCTAGCTCAGCAGAGTAAACAGAAAACTTTGGAAGGTCCTCAGGGACGTTTTTATCTAAATGCAGATATGGTGCATCAATATTACACGTTAGCCATTTTCCACATTAGCAAAGGCTACCTAGAAAAGATTACTTTTACATGCAAAATGCGCCCATGTAGATCAAAGATTCAGATGTGACAATGCGTCTGGTCTGATCAGCTTTATCTTCTCTGTTTTGTTGCCCCTCCGCGGCTGCTGCTAGCCGCTGCACTGTTGGCCGTGCTATTGATCTCATTGTGGCTAAAAGACACTTCATGTACCCTGAAAGACTGCAACACAAAGCGGTGACATTGATAGGGCCACACCGAGGTGGGTCTTTTTGTTCCTGCCTGTGTGTGGGAGTCGGGCTAAGAGTTGGGGGTGGGAGCTGCACTTCGAGCACACAGAAAACATTTAAACTTAAAGCAACTTGCTTAAGAGTGAACTGAATTATTTTATCTTTTTTTTCTTTGAATCATTTAAAATCACGGGATTTTTAAAGTGAGTTTTCCACCCACTTTGTTGCCTAGACATGCCATCTTTAAAGGTTCGCTTATAAACAAAAAAACACACATTTGGCGTTTTAGTAGACACGAAAACAGAAACAGTCAGCCGAGGTTAGCTTTCAAAGTGTCAGTGATGATTGTACATTTTGTTAAGTCTGCAGAGTTAAACCTGTCTTTGTACACCTTCTGAAAGGGAAAGTCAGCTTGCAAAGCGACGCTTGTCGACAGGGCTGTCTTCCATCGTCAAACACAAGCAGCCTGCATGTTGCCGCATGAGACTCTTGCCTGCACATCTGGACTTTATTTTTGTAGCTAAGGAGTATCTAAACAGAACTGAATCCGAAAAAGGTTTTGTTGTTTTACGGCCAGGTGGAAGGGATGTCAGCCACTGCAAAGAGGAATTTTTTGCTGTGCAATTTTCCTGGATCTGTTTTCCCTGCATTCCGTGCGAGACTCCTCACTGTCGATAGAGGGCACTTGCTTTTATTGTTTTTCTGACTTCATTTTGATAAGATGGGATAATTTTGGAAGCTTTGAGTAAGTTTATCCACACGTAGGAGCTGCATTGTGCTGTTGTGAAAGAGCCGTGGCCACCCAGATTGGCAGGGGTTGCTTGGGATGACTTTGCAGGCAGGGCGTGACTGATGTGCCTCCCAGAGGAGAACATCAACTTCCGAAAGGCAAGTGGGTAATTGATTTGGACGCATTGTTAATAGCTCGTGTCTAATTGAGCATTTCAACAAGTACCCCCCCTCCCAAACAAAAAAAAAACAGCAATTGCAGAAAGGTCCTCTCCCAGCAGTGGTAACTAAGCAACATGATTTATCTGACAATTAATAAAGATTTTAAATGGGAAGGAACTGGCTCCTGTTTAAAACTAAAACTGAAGATGATCTCTAAGACGCACAATCATATCAGATTTTCTCTTTTTTCTTGTAGAAAGTATGAAGATTTCTAATATATTTGTCAATGTATATTTTGACTCAAGCCAAAAACTTTTGGTACTTTCGCAGTCACTTGGCAACCAGCTATTTACTTTCTTTTGGCAAGTTCTGACAAGGTTTAGACCTCAGTATGGCATTCACGCTTTTTCCTTTTCCTACAGAATTCCAGAAGCATCCTTCCATGAAAACAATTCCCTGGCATTGCTATCCTTAATTAGATCATAATACTGATGTGCTGTCCCTATTAGCATTGAATGGGCTTTGATCAACTCGAATTATCAGATTACAGTGATAGCCCACCTTTGGATTAGGACAAAATCTACGCTCATTGTGCTATCTTGCTAGGAATAAAGAAGGGGGTGTTGGTGGTTTGAGGATTAAGCCTGATACCTCCTTTGTATGCGGAAATAGCACTTTATCAGGGAGGGCTGTGTCGAGCCGCAGGTTGTGGCAGCTAGAAGGGGGCCGAGCGCTTCTCTTTCAGGGGATGCAGTCTTCTGTACACTGGCCTCTTTTCCAGTCTCCTGCTTTCTTTTGTGGAGGCCCAGTGACCAGCAAGGATCACAAGGGGATGACAAACCCCAATACTGGCCTGTTTACCCAGGGAAATAATCAC
The DNA here is from genome assembly GCA_014656515.1 of Oryzias celebensis. Taxonomy (NCBI): domain Eukaryota; kingdom Metazoa; phylum Chordata; class Actinopteri; order Beloniformes; family Adrianichthyidae; genus Oryzias; species Oryzias celebensis. The sequence continues at coordinate 37,135,412 of BNCR01000005.1, forward strand.
TAATTTTGGAATAATCATGCCTCCTGCTGACCAAGACTAATTGAATGGTTGCACGCCACAGAGCCGGTGGGCTAGCATCGCATTGCGCCGATCTTGTCAATGGTGTTTGGCCAAGCAGCTCAGAGTGATTGATGCCCTTGGAGATGTGAACACACAGAGGTGGAGCAGCCAAATATAGAGACATAATTAGTCATGAATATGCCTCCCTACCCCTGCTGTGATGATCCTGAGATTTTAGGATTGAGGAATGTTGGATTACCCATCAGCGTTATTTAGATAAGTTGGCTCCATTGTTGCAGGCACGAATAGTCTCAAGAAATATGTGACCCTCCTAGACCCCATCTTGAATTTTAAGTTTCATACATAGGGACCACCTATTCATAACCAATAAGAGCACTTGCATTTTTTCATTATATAGTGATGTTCTAGTCTTTTTGCCAGCTTTAGAGAAGAAAGAAGCATCCCTTGCCAATAAATGGGTTGGCCTTGTTGACACTCATCCCCTGCGTGAGCCCTCTCTGATCACCCCAAACATCTACAAACGGAGATTCCAAGAAAGAGGATTTAGGAACTTTACATCTTCAGTCTGCTGATAAACGAGGTATCAATACATCTCCCCTCAGTTATTTTACCATTGATCTGATTCACTGGAATTGAAAAGGATGCTTTGAAAGAATTAATGGAAATTTTAAATCCATCTTTTCTCACTGACAGCCCTTCCCTTTTTTAGACGCAGCTTAATGCCACAAAGGAGGCCAGTGCATCTGCTTCATGTTTTGTCTGGTGCTTTTAAGAAGATTGAATGCTCAGGGGTTTGGATTGTAGGAAAGTAAAACTGAAGATCGGAACACAATTAAAAATGTCTAAAATTATGTTTTGAAGAACTTGTGCAATTGATTTATAGGAAAATTTGGAATCACTTTTGAACAAATTTGGAAGTAAAAAGATATAAGAATGTCAGGCCACTTGGAAATAATTATCAAAACACCTAAATATATAAATAAAACAATGTGTTTCACACATCATAATAAGAATTTGCATGCAGTCTTGAAAATAATTTAAAAAGAAAGAAACCCTCACCCTATTTGCTAATGTCCGGGCCACTAACACTGCAATTGTTGGCACTCGTAAGAATACAGATATCATAAAACTGAATGGTTGATATCAAGGTTCCCATCTGCTGTCAGATCAATATTTTGTGCAAGCCTTGTAGGCTTGTCTGTTTACCCTAGGTACCTGTGCCTAGCATACCAACCCAGTGCAATGTTTGAGCATGTGACTGTGTAATAATGGCAGATAGAGGAACTAATAGCCATTGCAATATCTGTAGCTTGACCCAGTGCGCCTCTCCCTAATTGATCTATAGATTAACATCAGACACATCAGTCAAGGGTTAACCTTTTCCGTTAGCTGGACTGTCTTTGCTGTGGATTATCAAGCAATTGGGAGGCTGACACTCCTGGCGTTTAAGAGGCAATTCGCTCTCTTATTTTTAAAGGTATTTTAAAGAAAAGGCGTTTCCATTTGCAACTATATTAAAGGAAAATATTGTTTATTATTCACAATTCACCATAAATCACTGTCAATCTAAAACTATTTAATTGTAATGGGCTTTTCTTCTACTCTTACATCTTTATTTTAATTCAGAAAAAGTGTTTTCTTTTGGCCAAAGAATCTTCCTCCTTTCTTCTGTTTCACCAGTGCAGATGCACTGAGGTCAGGCCAGCTCAGTCCCTGCTGGCCCCACAGCTCCCTTGCCGTATATGTACACTTGGTCCGGCTATGTAAACTTTGACATGTGGGTGTCAATCTCTCCCATATTTACCATAGGCTTTATCAGACCGTGATTAGTTTTCAGAGCAAATTTGGAGGTAAAAAGAAAAACACCACTAGCAGTATGTAAGCCAACACTGCGTGTGCCACTGTTGGGCACTGCATATTTACAAGGGTCCTGCTTGTTTTGCTAAGGCTTTCTCTGTAGGTACATGTCAACTGAGGGCTTTCAGAAGAAGCAGGGGTTTATCAGCAAGCAAGAAAGGATGCATGTGCCGGTTGCCCGTGCCGGCAGGTTCATATTTGTTAGCTGTGCTGTTCCTCCTCTGGCACTGTAAATACTTAAATGGTGGTTTATGTCAACTGTAGGATTCCATTCACAACATCATTAACTCCCTTCTCCAGACCTAAATGAGCAGAAGAATGTTGGACATGTTTGATGTGAGTAAAATAGTGTATTGAAGCATCACAGATGTTATGTCAATTTACTGCACCGGCAGAACAAAACATCCTATAAGATTGAACTTGATAGGCTTATATTTGTGGACACTGGTCAATGACATACGACGGCCCTAAGTGTTTGCCTCAAACAAATGGTCCCCACTAAACGTGTACTCAAGCCAGAGTAAATTTGATTGTGGTGAATGGAGAGAGGAGGGGTGACTCGGCCATTCCTGTAAACACTGGAGAAAGAGAAACATTTGCTATGACACGGATAAAGCAAAGATGATAATGGCATGCAAATGTTGGCAGATGCAACAAAGCGGTTTGCTTTTACAGACCTTGAAGAGTCCTCATGGAATAATGACACAGACTTCAGATGGTCAACAAGCACTACTACTGCTGTTGATTTACGGACCACAATGTTCCAGACACTTTTCAAATCACATGAATCCCACTCATTTACAGTACTAGGGGTTACATTGCAGATCTATTTGATAATATGCTGGTGAACACTCCTCTCTGCACTCAAGCTTATCCAAAGGCAACTCTCTTGATCCATGTACAATCTCCGAACCACTGACGCAGATCTAATCAAAAGTTATTAATGTTAAAGTTGAACTTCTTCATTCCCATGTTACCATCCAGCCTGAACCAATCTTGTTCAATTGCATGTGGTGTCATGGTAACCGTGGGAACGCTTGATCTCTGGTTAATAAACGCGGTTGGACCAGAGTGAGCCTTCCATATTGACCACTCGAGAAGAGATTAAATGCTGGTGACATTTCTGAGGTGGAATTTGCAATTTCCACAAATATGAGGGCGTCCTCGAGCCCAGCATGACAGCACATAAAATCAATACAAATAACCTGAATCCCTAATACCTTGATCCCTGTTAGTGGAGGGATGCATTACAACTAAGACACTGAAGAGTGGGAGACACAGCTCTCTATAACCCCTCTCCACAGGCACCACCAGGCTCTCGGCTGATTCCTATTGACTGCCTCCAGGCCAATCACAGGTGTAATAACAATACGGGGAAATACTGCCATGATTCTTTAATGTCAGACACACTTACACAAATGCATGCTCTTCTAACATCTATGAATTCAAAAATAAAAAAGAATCAACAGTGAAGATGACGTATAAGCAAAATAGAATATAATCCTATTTTAACGTCTAAAAGTTACCTTCTTTAGAAAGAATTATTACACATTGGTACACAAGCTGCTTTTGTTGTGATTTTTATAGCTTTCATAAGATTTCCAAGAAAAATAACATTTTACTTCACACCTACAAAACAGTATAAAATATTTCTTTCCGACTCAAAATTTGTTTCACGTCTCATTCCGATCATCTCGTGATCTATTTTAAGAGGGTTCCCAGTGGTCTTTTAATTATGATTATGCTGAGTTGTGGCAGGACCACTGATGTAGAGTAAACCCGCCCCCACTTCCCATCATCCATCAGTTTACATGCTTTCCTGCTTGCTCACAGCTCCTCACATCCTCAGCCTAACGTTACCAGTTTAACAAACATGATGACCAATATTGAAGCTTTCCAACCGTGCAGTTTTGAGCCAGATGTCAGCTCAGATGAAGAAAATAAAGATGGACATGGATCTATTTGTCTGCAAATGAATGCATCTGAATGGAGTGGGGCAAGGAGCTTGTGGCCTGCCGACTGTAGCTTCGGCTTCTAGCACTGCTTCAAGCTTTTTCAATATATATATTTTTGTCTGATTCTGAGTCACAATAATTTGAATAAAGAAATTATACCAAAATTAAATTCAACTTAATTTTCCTAATATATGTCCTCTATCATGGGAAAAATGCCATCAGAACATAATAAAAATACTGGTAACACTTTGTAATAACTACCCGGTAAAGCTAGTTAACAAGTCATTATTAAACTGTTATAAATGACCTATTAAATAACATTTTACAGTTTATAGATAGACAGTAGATAACTAACAAGCTTTTAGTTAGCAAGTTATAAATGACCAGTTACCTCTTTATTAATGATTTCTAACGACACCTTATTAATTAGTAGCATATCATGAAGAAGCTGGTACTAAATTACATACTAATGTTTTGTTAAGAATCAGTTAATGTTTGCTGGAACTTTTTTTATAGTTGTAGCTATTCTTAATTAATTAACTATGAGTAAATGGGAAAGATTTCCAACTAACCCTACATTTATAAATCCTTAACAAACTGCTAACTTGTATTTAACAAGTCATTTATAACTCAATAACTAATAATTATGATTAATAATTGTGATTTGTTCAGGCAGTTATTATAAAGTGTTACCAAAATACCGAAAACACAACTTTCACGGGAGTGTGTCCTTAAGGTTCCCTTTGGAGGAATTTCGGCAATAATGGGGTGTGACAATCAGTTGGTGGCAGCAACGAAATAATATGGAAGTCCAGCTTGTCCTGAAACAAACTTTAGGAACTTATGTATTGTGGAACTTTTTGTCACTAATATTTCTGTAAAAAATACATGATACAAATTATCTATAGAGTTTAGGTCTGGCAAGTTTACTAGTAAGTTTTCTGTCTTTCCCATGAATGTTAAGCATGTTTTTAATGAAATATTGTAAAGACTTTAATGCTTTTGTTTCTGAACTAGTTTTTGTTGTTGTTGTTGTTGATTAAAATGCTCATACATGCTGTAGGCATTTAACATTAATTGACTCAATAGATAAATATAATTACCTTCCTAACCATTCAACCAGAGAGATCTTTCTGAGGCAAGTTGTTAATCAACCATTCGAACTGTTTCAAAATGAATTAAAATAAATCTATTATAATCGATACTGGAAAATACCATTTGGATTTAGGCTTGGTAGGTGTAATTTACTATAACAGAAAAACGAAAGTTTTAAGTGTCATCACAGCGGGCAACACACATGATGGCAGTAAAAACGATCAATCCATCATTACAGTCCAATGTGTGGAAACACTGAGTAAAGACGTAACCATTCAGAGTGGAACAATGTTCTAATTATGTTTCATTTGAATCATTTTGCTGTGGAAAAACAGTGGGCTGAACCTTAGGAAACCAAAATGTAAATTGATTTGACATTAATTCTTGTTTACTTGTTTGTTTGCACACATAATTAATTTGCACTTGATTTTCTTGCAAGAAATACGAGGAATCTGGAAAACTTCATACTGTTACACTGGTCAAGTTTTTATCTAAAGATGTCCTGGATCGATTTTAGGTCAGTGAATCGCATGTAATTGGATCGTTCAAAAAGGACCAATATCGAATATAAATTGTATCAGCAAAAACAAATTTTGAAATGAATCAAATTGTTGGTAAAATTAGTCATTACACCCTTAGTGTACACAAACGTACAGATGTATCCAAATGTGTATATGTGTCTCTCAGTATGTGTACATACACACTCACTGGCCTCTTCATTAGGTACACTTTGCTAGTACCGGGTTGGACCCCCTTTTGCCTTCAGAATTGCTTTAATCCTTAATGGCAGAGATTCAACATTCCTCATAAATTTTACTGTCGCCAATCAGGAGTAAGCTTGTTAGAAGTCCACACCCCCTCCACTCTAAGTGGCTTGGAAGAATCTGTCAATCAAACGTTCAAGGTGGTGGCTAGCGGGCACCATATGCTAACATATCTGATTGGTCCCTTTATATTTTGAATAACTTGTGACAAAGAAAAATATCATGAAAAAATAGGATTAGCAAGAAAATATTAAAAAGTATCAGAGCAGGAATAGTTATTCTGACAAATAGAATAATGTTTACTTCTCAATTGAAGTCTATGGGACTTTTGTGTTATTGGAACCAGCTGGTACTTCCTATTTGGAACGTGAGGGGGGAGGGATCGGTCAAATCCAGTTCTCTTATACAGACCACCACATCCCAAAGGTGCTCTATTGGGTTGAGATCTGGTGACGGTGGAGGCCATTTGAGTCCAGTGAACTCATTATCTTTTTCAAATAAAAGCAGTCTGAGATAATTCTAGTTTTATGACATAGCGCCTTCTCCTGCTGGAAGTAGCCATCAGAAGATGGTAGACTGTGTTTATAAAGGGATGAACATGGTCAGCATCAATACTCAGGTACTCAATACTTAATTGGTATTAAGTGGCCCAAAGTGGACCAAGTAAATATTGCCCACACCTTCACACCACCACCTGAACCGTTGAGTAGGATGAATTCATGCCTTCATGTTGTTGACACAAAATTCTGAGATGCTCCTCTGCAGACCTCAGCTGTAACCAGTGGTTATTTGAGTTACTGTTGCCTTTCTATCAGCTGGAACCAGTCAGCCCATTCTCCTTTGACCTCTGGCATCAACTAGGCATTTCTGTCCACAGAACTTCTACTCACTGGGTATATTATCTTTTTCTGACCATGCCCTGTAAAGCATAGAGATGGTTGTAGGTGAAAATCCAAGTAGATTTCCAGTTTCTGAAATACTCAGACGAGCCCGTCTGGCACCAACAACCATACCACGTTCAAAGTCACTTAAATCACCTTTTTCTCACTTTCTGATGCTCAGTTTGAACTGCAGCAGATCGTCATGACCGTGTCTACACGCCAAAATGCATTGATTTGCTGCAGCGTGATTGGCTGATTAGAAATTTACGTTAATGAACAACTGGACAGGTGTACTTCCTCCATCTTTTAAATTCCCTCAATCCCTTTCAGGGCCACAGGGTCACTGGAGCCTATCAATGCTAATGCGACGGCAGGGTATACCCTAGACAAGTCTGTCGCAGGTCCACACAACCACACACACTCAGTCACAGCTAAGGACAATTTAAAGTCACCAATTAACCTATAAAACACATTTCCTGCCAGTTACTCTGGCAGGAAACCAGATAAACTGGAGAAAACCCACATGTGCACAAAAATCCACACAGAAAAGACCCAACTGGTATTTGAAAAAGGGCTTTCTTGCTGTGAGGCAACTCAGGCAAGACTGCTAACCACTTCACTGTCGTCCATAAGCACATATATGTGCATGTATATATATATATATATATATATATATATATATATATATATATATTTATATATGTACAGTATACAGTACATACGGTATATTGATATTCACACAAACATACACACACATGCATGCAGTCTTTACATATTTATCTACAGGTAAACATGGTTTCCAAAGCTAAATCAAACATTCCTTTTGATATTCAGACTGTGGAAGCAAAGCTATCTTTGGGAGCACATGGGCCACACCCGTTGTGAGTCATGACATCAAGTAGGATTAGTGGGCTTACTCCATACTTACAGGAGGGAAGACACTGAAAAGAAAAATGGCTTTCTTTTTTTCCCTTTTCTATATTGTGTGTTGCAGAAGCTGAAACTGGGAGCATTTTGAGATTGTGCTGGGATGTACAGTTGCCACCAGGCATGAAACTGCTGTTTTTCCTCACTAAGCCTTCGCAGGAGGGCAGGTGAAGTGATGCAGGTGGCTCCTTTATTGCCTAGAGAGCAGTTGGCCTCTCTTCAAAGAGGACGCCTGTAAATGTCACACCACTTAGAGTCTGCAGAACACTCATAAACAAAAGACGTCCAACTGCCAGGCAGAAGTTCACAGATGTGCCTTGATTGTGTCGAAGATTTGGAAGCTGCTATCAATTCTCTGATCATATGCAGGTCTGTGTACATGATTAAAATATTGTTTGGTGCAATAAAACAAGCGGTCAGACTGAGCTGTGCTGCCTCATTTCCTGCTGATTGTGATGTGACTTCATTACCTTTCCATGGAGGTGATAACAGTGCACCTGCTGTCCCTGCTTCCTGTGTCTGATCACAGCCCCTCCTAGTCAGCACAGTTGTCTGCCTACAGGTGGTGGAGTTACTGACCCTGCAGCCGGATGCATGTAGCTGCAACTCTATTAATGACCACGTTTAGGACTTGTGTGTACATCCTTGAAGGGCACTCTGCTTATTTTATACACAAATTATGGCTTTCAGGGGAAGGGAATTGTTATATTTCAGGTTTTAAAAAAACTCTGATCATTTTGAATATTTACAACACAAAATGAGTTAACTACAAGAAGATGAAAACTGATCATGTAAATGTAAAAAATAAAATGTTTTTCATTACATCTAGCAGGGAAGCTGATTTTTGTTGTATTTTCATACACAGAGGGAATTCGTGTAAAAATATTTGCACCTTTAATATTAAAATAAAATACCTCATTATACCCATGATGCATGAATTTATTTACTAGTAGGAAAAAACATTATGTTTTTGTTTTCAAGTGGATGCTAAATTAAAGTAATTTTGGAGCTAAAGCGGTCTGATGCATATTTGTGTCAACATGCATTAAGGGGTTGCAATAGGAAAAATATAAAACTTAAAAGGAAAAAATTGAAATTAAACTGAAATTGGAAAATTGAAGATGGATGGATGGATGGATGGATGGATGCATGGATGGATGGATGGATGGATGGATGGATGGATGGATGGATGGGAATCTGAACAAAACAGTCATGAAATTCTAATGAGACCAGTTTTACGTTTTAACTAAAAGTTCTGAAATTCAAAACGGGATGAAACAACCCTATAACAGTAGGGGGAAAGTAACTAATGTTATCTAAAATCAATAAATTATCTAAATTAAAAAAATGAATTAACTGCTTTGTTATTTAGAAGACCCACAAACTGCCACAGTTTCAAAAATTAAACATTTGTAGTTACAGGAAAAACCAGGAAGCTCTGCTTTTTTTTTGAATTAATGATGTTTTGTCATTGAGTAATTTCTGGAGAGACAGCTGAGAACACTGATACTTCATTACATCAAGATTAATTTTCCTTTTACCAGGAAGTGACATCACAGCCAAATGCTCTGAAGCTTTTATTCATTTAGATGTTTTCCTAAAATTATTATGGGGAACAAACATTTTTTCATATCGCTTTACACAGGATATTTGTTAGTATGTATTTACAAGAAGTTTGACAGTTGTCATTTAAACACAACCTCTTAGAAAGAATGTTGCAGACATCTTAAGTTACATTTCAACTTGCTTAATGCATTGTGCTTTGAAATTGTGCTGCAGTGACTGCCTGGGGGAACATTTTACTGCTTGACGAAAGAAAGGATTCAATTATATGCCAGTAAATTCTGGAGGTAAACATAACAGCCATAAAAAAAAAGAAAAAAGGTAAAAATGAAAAAAGGGAGTGCTTCTACAACTCAGTAATGATCTTAAACACACCACAAAATCCACAGTGCATGACTTTAATAAGCATCAACTAAAGGTTTTTTCCAGAGATTTTTCACATTATCATAAACTTCAAACATTTGGGGTAAAATCTCTGTATAGCAAAAAAAAAAAAGAAAAAGAAGTTAATTTTTCCTTTTGAATTTCACTTTCTACGTTAAATTAGCTTACAGTGACAAAATAATTCAAAAGTTTTAATGAACTTTCCTAAAACTTTAGAATAAAACTTGTTATGGTCTGATATTTCAATTCTTTTTTTTTTGTCTGCATTTTATTTGCCTTTTCGTCTAACACATAGTAGAAATTCCGTATATATGAGAGTTATTTTGTCTGTCTTTTTTAAACTCTGAGATAAAGAATGATGGATGTGGGAACCCAAAGTCTGTTTCCAAATCTCTGCTGTCATGAGGAAAAATTGCTCTGTGTTTTGCAGGAGAACAGTCGAAATCCTACAATGCTGATTTCTTAATCCGCGCCTTTCAGAGGTGCGCCTCCCGATGAAGTGGTCACCGAAGTCGGAAGGAGGAGTTGCATAGATCTGAGATGACGCTTACTGGCATGCCTGAACTACTCTTTCCCGCAGGGGAGTTGGTTTAAAAGCTGTGACCCAGTTAAAGCTGCCATCATCATTACACTAAGAGGTTGAATTGTGGCTTCGTAATGTGTGTGCAGTTACTCTGTCTGTTTGAAGGGCCCTCAACAGGAGTGTGTCTGCTGTTGACACTCCCCATTTAATATTGTTTGAATTTTTCATCAGGAGCCCAAGCAATGTTACAAGAGCTGCTTGTTTTTGAAGTTGTTTCTTCTTTGTCTTTTTGGAGTGTCTTTGCAGACATATGAAAGACTTTTTTTTTCCCAACTTTAAACCAAAGTTTGTAATAATTACATGCATCTGTGCATAACTGATCTCTATAGCGTGAATATTTTTTTGCCTAAATGATTGCATTCCAGGCTTTGGAGCCAGCTTCCAGCTGTAGACACCCCTGCACCCTGTTTTTTTTTAGTGTCTTTTGTCTACAACACCATACTGAATGCAGGTCATGCAGGTTACCAACAAAGCCCGGTGACAGGGGTGTTTTGTGTGTGCGTCTGAAAGAAGTGCACACGGTTAAAAATAGCTTGCCATCCTGTCAATACATTGTCTTTAAAAACAGCTGGGCTGGGCTCTTGGCCGCATTCAGCCACGTGAAAGTTGATTCTTTCTTTGTGCCGCTATCTTGTCCCAACTCCTCCTTTACTGCCACCCTTTCTTGCCGGCTTTGTGCAAGCGCCATCGCGGAGGCAAAGTTAGCCTCATAAAAAGAGTTCATTTTGGATTCACTGGCCTCCGATGAACACTGGGAACTTTCTTATTGTGCCTCCATCCATAAATTGGTGCTCAGTCACCGGGACCTGTCAGTCTTTCTCAAAAGCCTCTTTATGGAGCATTTCCTGCTTCTTCCCATGGACACGTTTTGTTGGAGTCACCCGCGTAGGTAATCCACCAAATCAGCCGTGCTCGACTTTGAAGCTGCTGGGATGCAAAGAGTTCAGCCACAATTCACCGTGGATGTTCCACTAATTTGATTTATGTGAATGTGAGGAGAAAAATCAGTCCTTGGATTTTCCTGTGATCACAATGAAAGTCAAGATTAATGAACTTCAATCTCACCCGGCTGCCACATGATCTTGCGAGTCTGTGAGAGTGTTTTCATTTTGCTGTCAGTTATGACACATTGGAGCTTTCACTGGCTTTAGGATGAGTTCTTTGCAGGTAAAAGCAAACACGCTGGATCCCACCCATGGAGCAGCTGTCACTGAATCAGCCCTTCCTTGGCAGTCAGGTGCTCCAGGAGTTAATGGAATAGGAAGGGGAGGAGGACTGACTTGTCCGTGGAACAACCTCTTCTGTTAGATGTGGTGCTTTTTCAGGAAGACCTCCTTCTCTAAGGCTGGCCATTTTCCACCACCCATTTGTTGTCTACGTCTGCGGCTGTCTAGCCCCTCTTTCTTCCCTGGGCGCTCTCTTCCCTCTGTCCAGGGCCTTTTTTTGATGCCAAGGGGAACAGCAAGCAGCAACATGCACGCTTGCGTCAACACGCTTTCATAAAGAGCGACTCAGAAACAAAGCAGACACATATAAACGCACAATCATAAAGTTGCCAAAGGGGGTTTTATCTCATCAATATTGTCACTGCTCTGTGGTCTGTGGCCGTGCTTGGTGATAATCCCCTCCCCCCGAGAAAAGGAAAGGAAGCACAAAAAACCCAAAGCTTTCACCTTAGATTTACATATAAAACAATTTACATATTTTAAATTAATACAAGTTTATTGATAAGCTGGCTAAGTAAAATAAATTAAAACATTTGTGTTTTGGAGGTTTTTTGTGTCACTGAAACTTAAATAGGGTTTGTCGACTAATAATAATTTTTGATTATATTTTGAAGCTTTCTTAAGGCCTTTTTTGCAAAGCGTGTTTTAAAGCTTTTCCAAGTTCAGATCAAGAGGAAAACGATGGAGAAAACGATGCTCCTGAAGTGTCCAAAATACTTCAAGCGCTCTCTTTTTTTCCCATCGCTTATCTTGTATCTTATTTGCATAATACCTGCCTGCTGGTTAGTTTGGCACACCTAAAACGAAAACTGCAGCTGCCTCACACACCCATATTTGACCAATTATCTGTGCGATCACTGCAAACTGGGGCTTTCACAAGAAGGGTCCTAAAGAAACAGGAGCAAAAAAGAAATGTGTGCGTTGAAATGCATAAAATATAAAGCTTTGGAGTAATTCATTTATCTTACGTAATTGTAACTTCATCCAATGTAATCACATAAGCATGTTAAGCCCTACTCCAGTGCAGTTGCTTAATATTCAAGTATCCTGTCTATTACAAAAGTAAAAGATTTGAATGTATTTGTGTGAGGGATTTTCTGATGTCGTTTGTTTTAAATGAGCTTTTTTGGTATCTTTTAACACTTTTTAAGTTAATCTTTTTGATGTATACATACATTTTTTGCTTAGATGTTTAAACTTGAATAAGATAAGTTAGTAAAGGACAAATTGGGTTTAAAAACTTTCTTAATTTCCAAACAAATGTGTAAAAAAGAAGTAGAACCATAAAAAGATTTTTTTTAAATGTTCAATTGTTATTTTTTTAACATTGTTTTGAATACTATTTGTTTCAAATAAAGATTCTGCTGAAACGTTGACATCATATTGTTTATTAAATCTTGTAATAGAAACATGCTGGAGCTTAAATGAAGGGGTTTAGCTCTGATATCTCCAGTACATTTCACATTTCATAGAAGCAGCCACAGCTTCTCTCATCTGGCTCGTTTGGACGTCATGGCTCTCCACCACTCTGCTCTTTGTCTCTTTTCTGCCGCTGCTGCCGTGCTGCTGATGGAAGGGATTGTCTAGTTTTATTAATATGACAGGTGAGCCTGCCCAGCTGCTACCTGAGTGTGTGTGTCTGTTTGTGCATGAGGCAAAAAAGAAGCAGCTGTCTCATGCACCCAAAGCACACACGGTCTCACGTGAATGCAGGCATTAGTGGGACATGCAGACTCTTATTTTATCGCTCGAATGTAATCTGCACGATGCAATAATGTCAAGTAGATCAACAAACTGGTGGAAGGAAACCACTGGTCGCACACTTCTTTTTTTGTATTATTATTATTATTATTTTTGTAATTTTTGCCATCATATAACCACTTTGTTTACTTCCTGGGCTGTGAGTCACCCGTGTAATTTCAAATACCCCTCGGAGACGGCTGCAACATCCCTGCTCTTGCATGTACACTTTATGATTTTACTCGTATGGTAAGGTTCAATACGTCTGTATTGACTCAGGTAATTGAACACAAGGGACGCAGGCTGTATTCATAAAAAAGACAGAGAGACATTTCTAGAATGGCGGGTTATTAGAGCAGAAGCTCCAAGCAGATTGATGGACGTGGTCTTTGCTTTGAGAGGCGACACAGGCTCTGTCTGTCATTGACTGCAGTTCAGGCATGACAAAGGCAGGACAGAGGTCCTCCATCCAAGCAGATTATATTCAGTCACTCCATTACCTGGGTTGGTTACCTTTGTCCCAAAGCCCTGTGTGGGAAATGAATGCAATTAGTCCTGCGTGTGGCTTTTTAAAGTTTTTTTTTAACCTTAATGCGTTTTTTAACATCCGTATTTAACCACCTGCTGTCCCTTTTTCTTTTTGATATTATAAGATCATTAATTGAGATTAGTTTAAAGCTAAATGTTTTTTTTTTTTTTCTATTTTGCAAAAAGATGCTCTCACATATTAACAAATATAACCTCTTAAAACAAGAGTGCTGTTTCATTAGCATTCCTGCAGGAGTCAACAGTCTGGCTGGAGAATGGACAGAGATAGTGCCGGCCCACTTAGTTAACAGTGTCTACGGACAGAGACGGCCTGCACTGACCCGTGACCACCAGGACCGGCTGCTGGATAATCTGTCAGCTCTACCACATGTGGGTTTTTTCTCCTTCTCTCTAGAGAAGAATTGTCTCTCCTTTTTCTTTAGCATTCACTAGTTCAGCAGTGACAAATACTGCATCATGAGGTTATGAAGAAATGATTGAGTAATATTGTTTGCCACTTCAAAGAACACACATGAAGAGGGTTTCTTTATGAAAAAGCTTTGAAAGGAGGCTAACTCCATCTGTTTCTTGAGCAACAACTCCACAAAAGCTGCAGGTAAAGTTGGCAAAAAAGTCCCATCCCCACAAGGAAGTCATTACTCATGAACTGCTTTTTCCAAAGAGTGGCACATTACGTGTTTCTAGGTGTGGACCTGTCAAAAGACAAGAGGTTAATGCACTGCATTTCTGCTTAAAGCACACTTTGCTCTTTTCAGATTTTACCATTGTGCATGGCAAGATCAAACGGGCCCTTTCAATGTGTTTCTGTGTTCTGCCAGCTTTTATGTCCTACCTCAATACTGGAAAACTTTTCTTTGACAGAGCCGAGGTCTGAGCCGAGTCTGGTCAGACAATGGAGCGGGACGACTTTCCTCGTAATACAAAGAGGAGAAAACAAAGACGTGGTCTTAAATCCCCCTCGAGATGCCAAACCCCCCACACTTTACTGTGGCCCACAGGCTTGTGGGTTACAGTAAGACTCAAAGTGAAGATTTGTAACTCCTCTGATCAAACTCAGATCACGAGCACAGACGCCCGTGTCTCTGTAGGAAACCGGCAGAAGAACGGGGATGATGTGAGCTTCTCAGAAAGCAACTTTAAACCCTCTTCTAATACAGCGAGGTAGACGAATATAAAGTGGGTCAGCTCAACTTTCAAATTTGTGTATAAAAATATTCAGGAATATTCTAAATATAAAAAATATAGTTGTACACAATAACATTTTAATTAAGACAACACATTTTTCCAAAATAAATTAATTTATTCTTGCAATTTTGAGAGTTTCAGTTTTTTTTCTGTTCTGACAATTTGCAAACATTTCATGCCAGAACACCGATTTTTTTTCCAATCATTTTTGGGGGAAACAAAGCAAACTGAGCACTGAGTGAATCCTTGAGTACATACTGCTCTCGCACTCTCAAAATTGGGCCACAAAAGTGTAAAAAAAAAAAAGTGTTTAAGAAACCTTTCCTTTCATTTCTCCTAAAAAAGAAAAATGAAAAAATGAAATTATCTGCCCACTTCCGTCTCTTTTTCCTTGATCTGCATATCTCGTTTTTCAAATTGATTTTTCTCTTCATTTGATTTAATTTGTTGGTCTTAACATTTTATCTTTTCAATAATAACTGCTTTATAATTGCAGATAATTAAAGGACAATTCTTGTTAGTATAATTTATTATATATCATAAAATGATATGAGTGCTGTTATTGATACCTGGCGCAAACAACAGCACTTCTTGTAATTCTATGGTGAATTTTCCACTGCAATCTTTTTTTCTTTACTTGCAGGAAGCGACCAATAAGTGCAAAGCTTTGTTCCGATTATCACGTGCCGTTTGTTTGTCTCCCAGCCGGAAAGTCATGTTAAGATAACGCCATCCCATCATCTGATTGTCTTATCACACTTTAATAGTACAGAACCCTCATCCCAATCATTCTGATGAGAGGGCTAAGTGCTCGAAGCACCCTGATTTTAATTTGGGAAGAAAATCCTTCAAATAGATACATTCTGTATTACTTAAACTTCACTTTTATTTGAGATCTTTTTGGCCCACTGAGGTGCTTCTCGTATCCTTGAGACTCATTTCATGTCTTATGGCCTCTTCTCAAGTGCAAACGTGTGCGATCCTTATGCAGCGTTTGACACCAGGGTCAGCAGAATTGTCCCACTTGAACTAAAAGACGTTTAGTTTGGTTTGGAAAGTGAAAACCTGGACACCATTAATTTGTTTGCTCTCCCACTAGTCATGACCGCAGCAAATGCCATCACCTCAAAGAAGTGGTCGCCCGTCCTCACTTTTATTTGTTTGTTTCTTTGGAGGGTGTGAGAAGTTGTGGAGCGGACATTGCACTTGTGCAGGGGTTTGAAGCTGGGGTGGTGGTGGTAGTGGTGGTGGCGGCTGGTGGGGGGGGTTAGAGACTATCCAGAAGGACGGCTTTGCAGGGAGAAAGCTATAGGGAGCTAGCAAACAAGTTAGCTGGTGACAGAGCCGAGGGGGTGGAGGTGGTGCTGGTGCTGGGAGGGGTGGGGATTCATTTAGCCAGGCATAGCTGCTCTTGTTTGTGGTTGTCCCTGACAGCGTCGGCAATGCTGCTCCAAAGCACCTGTGTTTGCTCACTAGCTTTCCCCCAATCTGCTCGAAAAATGCTGTGAGCATGTCACATGGTGGCCAGATAGCCTGGGCACCATGGGAATACAAAAGCCGGGGCTTTTAGAACAGTTAATCATTAATAGAGGCCTCTCTTTTGTTCCCATTCAGCTCCATGCTGACAGAGGCTTTGATATTACATATGGCAGACAGGTTAGACGCAGATATAGCCAAGTGCAGGGACAGGAGAGAGCTTTCAGGATGCATCCTGCTCGGTGATTAAAGGACAGCAGCCGTGGAAGTGTCCTTCACAAAGGCCACGTGCATCTGCAGAAGAAAGAACACGCAGGTCAGCTTTCCATTAAAGTGCATTTAGTGTTTTCATCTAATAGCAGTTCGATGAAAATGGGGTGAAACGTGCAATTCATGAACTTAAATTTGACATTTCATGCCATTCTTGACAAAAACAGAGGGCAAAGTCTCAAGGCCAACTTCACTATTAATCAGGATTCCCTAATCTGAGTTTGTTTTGCGTCTAGAGCGGTCAATGAGCTGTCCAAGATTCATTTCAAGTTAGTGAATGTAGGCTTTAGAATACAAATGCTTGAACTTGCTTCCACAGAGCACAGCCAAATTTATCTGAAGGGGAGATTAGGTTTGCACAGACCACTTTCATATAAAGCACCAAAGGGGTCAGAGACACACTCTTATCTTCCATTTACCTCAGCATGCCAATGGCTCTTTACTTTACTTAAAGTTAGTCTCGACCCAACCCTTCCATCAACCCCTCACCCCCCCAGTGCTAATAATACTGTATGGGACTTGGAGAGGATAGTGGGACCACAAACATTTACGGCTCAAAATGCAGCACAAGTGCAGGCAAGTGGCCACTCAATGCTGGATGCTTGGTGTGCTGAGAGTCAATCATTAACGCAGCACTTTTAGTGATATCTGCTCTCTCCGTCTGAGCACAAGTCAAAAGATAAATGAAGGTTGTGTTTCAGGGAATGAAGCAAGGCTCCAACTTACCAACTTAGGTCCTTTAGCAAACATACCAGCCCACACAAAGGCTTCTTTTTACATGTTTGGAGTCGGTTCTAATGTCTCACCGAAACAAAATGTCATCTAGCTGGCCAAGGATAGGAAAATTACCTATAGTGCCAACACTAGTTAAGCACTTCCTGATTTCTGGAATTTTACCTCTCAACTTCATGATACGGTTTCTTGTTTTAATGCATACTTTTTCTTCTGTTTGCTTTCTGATTTTTCTTTTAAAAAAAAAAAAGATTTACAAAACAAAAAAAAAGTCATTTTGAAAGCCTTTACTTTTCATTCCATTCCAAAGTGATGCGTAGGCTTAAGTAGAACATAAATATCCTTTTTTGTCATGTGTGAGCGCCATGCGGATATAAATCTTTCTCTGCCTTCCATGTAGCACGGCCTCTCTACAGTGTGTTTATTTGCTAACCCTGGTCACCAGTGATAAGGGCCACCAATGTTTTTACCTGTACAGTCTCTCAGCAGACCTGTTTCTAACAGCACAAATGAACTATGCGTAAGAAGAAAAGGCCTCCTCTTTATCAGCTTTAAGGAAATAAATTAAGTTGACCAGAGTCAAACGATGGGTTTAACAAGTGTGTGTTTCAAACAAAAGTTCCTGTTTCAGGAGGGAAGGTGCACGGGTGATTGATGGCTTGGCAAACATAGTTGACATACCTGGGCAATGCCATGGGCCGGTCACAACCCAGAACTGAGAGGGACATTGTTTGAGTTTTCAAGTGTGTGTGTGTGTGTGTGTGTGTGTGTAAGTGCATCAGCATGGCTTCTCCGAAGCTATCCTTCTTCCCTCTGAGGCTTCCTCTTCCTCCTCTTCTTCTTCTCCTCCGTCCGGGCCGTGGGGATCACTTCAGTCAGCAGAGCCCTGTTTGGCAGAGACACAGCCCCCATATAAATCCCATCCTCCTATTTATTTGATGTGCAGTTCTACTAGGACGCCTTCGATCCACCCTCAGGGAGCCCGCATCTCAAAACACTCAAATAGTCTGGGTGTACAGATAAGCGCGAGGCTGGAATTATACTCCCAAATTCCCAAATCCTTGTAGAGCATTGGTACATTCTACTATAAAACATAGAAAGAAAGCGACATCTATAGAACAATGTCACTGCTTTTTTATGTCATTTAATGTGATGAATAATGCAAACATGATCACATTTATGAAAGAAAAAATATATTTTTTTTGTCTAGTTTTGGAGCTCTAGGAGATGGGTCAGTGCAGCCTGATGGGTGAGTGGTAGACCTTTACGGAGAACACCCAAGAATGTTTGGTTAGCTCCCCTGTCACATTCAAAGGTGTTTACAAGGTGTTGACATTCACACACTAACCTAAACACCCAATTAGGCAACGGAAAAACTGCAATTTGATTTGAATACATTAAAAAATAGCACACATTGATTTTATCTTAAATAATTTATTTTAAACCTTTTTTTACTTAGTAATGGAGGGATTTTAGTTTTACACTGAGACTCAAGAGCACTGTATTTAATATTTTGTTATTTTATGTTTTATTTTCAATTTAAAAATTATTTTCATTATTTTTTTGTTGCTTAATTTTGAGCTGTGCTAAAAATTAGTTTTATCACACAGGCTCGGCACAGATACAGTATCAGTTTAAAGGTGAACAGTCCACACCAGGTCACCGTAACCAGTTTTTAGTGGTTATGATAACCCAGAACAAGATTAACGCAGTCTGACCTATAACTGGGTAAATTAGCAATCACTGTATTTTGAATTTCCAAACAAAAATTTAGACTCAACCATCCAAAAAGATATTCAAAAATCTCTATATTTCATATGCAAAAAATAATGTTAATCACCAGCAAATTTGATGCTCATTTATACTTTATATTTAATTTATTAAATGTAGCACATTTACAAATAATTACCCGTGTTTGCACATAATACTTTTATTACATATTATTAATGCAAATTATTTATATCACTCCACATACATGTCATTTTTGTCATTAAACTAATTTTATAATTTTAATAAACACTTTTACATTAAAAATGCATTGTGACTAATATTTAATTGGTAATTTTTTTATTACTAAAAACATTTCAATTAATGTAATCACATAACAATTGTATTTTACATCACACAGGAACAGTTAACAGTTTTTTGTTTTTGTTTTTTTTTATTTTTGTTTTATTATGATGCATTTACAAAAAGTTATAGTTTAATTACATAGTAATTTGCAGTTTTATTGATTATGGCAAAAATGAAAATTTAATTTTTTGTCAAATTTCTGTCAACACATTTTACTCTCGTTTCTCAGGTGAAAAATTTTTTTATGATTTATGTTTTTGTCTTTTTTGAAGTTGTGTTCTTTATAAAACATTTATTTTGTTAATTGATAAATTAAAGTTTTAATAAAGTATTTTAATACTTTATGAAAAATACTTTATTAAACATTCAAAGGAGTGTTTTAATAGCTTTTTTTTACTTTAAAAAAATGCAGGACCAAAGATATTTTTAATAATCTCTTAAAAGTTAAAAAGGTGCAATATTAGGAATATTTTCTTTTTGTCTGTCGGCCTTCGGGTCTGCCTGTTTGTCTGTATACATGACCACCCACCGAGAGATCTGGAGCTGGAAGTCAGTGTTTCTTGCCCCATCCTGCCGGCTCCAAGCTGACCTCCAGGTGACAAAGCATCTAACCTGCAGAAGTGCCTGAACATCCAATTACCTTGTTTCACATCACCTTCCCGTTTGGCATCTGAACCACACACCACAAAGCTCATGAAGGGGTGGAGGGGTGGCACCCCTGCCGCTATTTGAGTTAATTGGAGGAGTGTTGTAAGTTTCCTATGACTCACATGGTTCTTTTCTCCACCCATGAAGGCTGGAAGATTGTAGTTAACTTTAGAAACAAACTCCTCTCAAGTCATAAATTACACGGCGACGGACAGCCTTAAGCGGTGTTGAAATGCCTCGAACAGAGCTTTATTTCAGCGCTGCTGGAGCGTGAAGCTGAGAGAACCACCCCACAAGGAGCCCGGCTCTCACAAGAACACATAAGACAGCTATTTATCTTGCCATACCTGAGGTCTGACATGCTGGCAAAGTGCTGTTAGCTGCACCAGTGGTGGATGTGAAAACAAGCACTTACTGTTTCACAATGATGTTTTCGCTTGACGTTATTGCTTCCGCAACAGGTCATGCTTTTTTTCTATTATCAGAGTCTTCACGAATAGTGTGGTCTTAAATTTAAAATTTCTGTTCAAAATAAAAGGGTTTTCCTTCCTGGGGCCTGTCTTGGCACAGCTACTGGCACTTTGAAACCTGATCTGATGGATTAAGGGCTTAGCCATTAGAATAAACCATTGTGAAGTCATCAGGGGTTGTGTTTTACCTCTGGTGTAAAAAAGAAAAAGAAAGGTCTTCATACAGTGTCTGTAAACATGAAAAGCCTTTTGTTACCAAATAACATGACTTTCGTTAAAAGCATTATAACCCTAAAGAAAAGGCAGACACGGAGCATTCATTTCATACAAACGTGACAGTAAAAACAGCCTGTGAACGTCTTTTTTCAAAGGGCTGCCGCACAGCATCATATTGTGTTGAAATCATGCTCAGTCTGACCACCCAGGGGGTCCTGACACCACAACCTTTTCCGAGGGGGATGGGCCTCTGTGTGTGTTTGTATTTCGGCAAGTGTCTGCTCACATGCATGAATACGCTCCTTCGTCTTATGTGTATTGATCTCCCTTTGCATCCCGCTTCTTCTTCTTCTTCTTCTTCTTCTTTTATTTATTTATTTTCGGGTCCCTGTCATTGTTTGTGTGTTTCTGACTCATTTACTGTTGTTATTTTATTCCCGGCAGACTCCGACGTGGAGGCACACTCTTCTCCTGCCACGCAAACAACACTACATGAGTGGCAGTAAAATGGTCAATG
Source organism: Oryzias celebensis (assembly GCA_014656515.1). Lineage (NCBI taxonomy): Eukaryota > Metazoa > Chordata > Actinopteri > Beloniformes > Adrianichthyidae > Oryzias > Oryzias celebensis. The sequence goes on from BNCR01000005.1 coordinate 37,156,544, forward strand.
TAAATGCAAACACAAGCCGTAACAAAAGAGCGCACTATAGATCCTACTTCCAGCCAAGATGTTTCCACTTGTTGTAGTTGCCATTTCCTAACCTTAAAAAAAAAAAAAAACAAAGGGGTGTTTGTTAGGTTTAAGAAAAAAGACTAAATTTTATAGAGACTAAAAATTTTATAATTTTAAATTTCATAATTTCTTTGGATGCCCTTGAACTGCGTCAACTAGAAATTTAAGTCTCATCCAAGTATCATTTTAACACGCCGCTCTTGACTTGTGCTTCCCTCTCCAAGCTGAGGAGCGGGGTCAGTCCTTATCCCCTCTCCCCAGCAGCAACCGTCCTTTTGATGCTAACGTCAGCCACTAAACGGTACACATGTAAAGGTGAACATTGATACAAGTGAGATAACCCATTCAGTTAGACGGCAGCGTCATGGCGGGCAGAATGTGGACAGATAAATGACCATACAGTATAATGCACAATGGGAATTAAAAGTATAGGGCAGCTGGGCTCTTATCTGGCCAGAGAAGAAGAAGCCCGGCAACAAAGGGAGGCCTACGACTAAGAGGCTTGATGCATGGGAAAGCCATGGGCCGGCCATTGTGGCTGCCCTTCTGCTGAGCAAATAGTCCAAACTGTTCATTCCCCATCTCCCATTCTCTCGCCGGTACATTGTTTGTGTCCTTGCATTTCATTCTGACTGGGGAAGATTGCTCTCAGGGCCAGTGAGCAAACAGTCCAGAAAAGAGCCAGCTATCTCCTGCCGTTCCCAAGAGAACTAGCATTTTTATTTCAGCTCCAAGCTGTCAAAGGATTGGAGAGTTTATGTCAGGATCCTGAATTAATTGCTTTAAGCCTCGGGGCTGACGCCGGTGTTTTTATCGCCAAATGTTCGGTAAAATGTTTCCTAGCAAATTATGCAGCACCCCCTTCACCATCTCCTTTCGGAGTCGCTAAACATTTGGCATTGGATACATACAGGATGGGTTTCGGCAACACAAATGACGTGTTTAGTCGTCGCGACAGCACAATGGCGTGAATGGTGATGGGGTATATCACGGCTGTCGTGGATTTGGTGGAATGAAGGCAAACAGCTAACTTTTGTGTATAAATGCTTTCTTTCCTCCAATGATTGTTCGTGCATGAGCCAAGCTTGGCATGGAGATGAGTAAGCTTACAGATGCCTCAATAAACTATAGATATTCCGACATTTGGTGGACCAAGCTTTAAAGCCTCTAAACTGTCCCCTAACCTGCCAAACTGACTTCATAGCCCACTTTTGTGCTCGTATTATCCTAGTTTGAATGATTGCTTGATGACTGTGGAGGTTAAATCACACGCGAGGAGCAGGAAAACTCATGGAAGGCTACAAGCCGTGCTTTTAACCCAGCTCCGTATGGCAGCAATTCCTGATCCTAAATGACAAATTCCCTCCACTTTAGCTCTTTTCTTTTTTTTTTCTGGTGTATTTTTGTTCCTTTAGAACTTTTCTGGAGTATGATCCATACTCTGGAAAGTCAGTAGAAGTTGTAAGGCCACACAAAGGATTCGTCTTTAGTTAACCCCTTTCATGCTGTATGTTACTAATTCGCAACGTACCATAAAATCTAGGACTCCACTTAATTTAGCATCACCTTGAATGGAAACTAATTAAAGAACATTGTTTTCATATAATTGGAAATACAGTCAGGCATGACATGGTTAAATAATACTGGTAGAAAAAGTATTTGTTCTCATTTTATATGGAAAAAGAATTGCCCCTGCAAAGCAAACATAAAGAAAACTCCCAATATTTTTGGAATAAATATTAAAGTCCTGACATAATAGTTAGTGATGTTATTTAACCAAGCCGATTTGTTATTCTATAAATGTAGTGGTGTTTTAATTGTTTTTTCAATAACTTAAACTGTTGATAATGATATTTTTGATGTGTCCATCCAAAAAAGGGGAGTTTGTAAGTGTTGACTTCTTTATTTCTGTCTCTCTCCTAATTACATTTTTTTGGAGGTTCATAAATATTATTTTCGTCATTTTCATAACTGGAAAGGGAAGCCCAGCAAGTCGCACATGAGTGATTAAACTGAAAGCCACCACGGTCACCTCAAAGAAGTCGCATAGCCAAGATATTTGCATCCAAAAAGCCATATGTAACCATGCCACTAAGTGTTACGCAATTTGTTTAAGTAAGCCACCAAAACCAACTACCTGTCATCCACTCTTTGAAAAAGAAAAACAAGATTGGCATCTAAAACTTCGAATAGAATCTAATCCCCAGAACTTGTAACCTCCCTTTAACTGAATGATTTACTTATGAAGAGAAGTGTAAAAATATTTGCATCGTTGTGAGAACGCAGCTATCGGTGATGACCTCGAATCGGTAGGGTGGTTGTAGCACGTCAGCACCCACGGCAAATGTAACTCCGATAATCAAGATGTTCATCTTTCTATTGCTGGGCACTTCAAGATAAGAGCGGCCCAGCTCTGACCAATAAATCTACCCGTTGACTCCGTAATCTGAAAGGATATGAGGTGACAAACATGGCGATGTTTCTGTCAACGCCATCCCAGCGAGGGTTAAATAGTGTGTATCAGGGACTACTCTGGAGTGGGGAAAACATGCAGGCCTCATCCTTCACTATAATCTGCTCAACAGCCCTATAGACACCTCCCAGCTTTCCTCAATCCTTCAACTGAGCATCCCTCTTTCCATTATAAATAACACCGCCATTTATATGGGATTAAATTGGGGATTAATTTGATTCAAGTCAGGGTATGGGAATTCATTAGCGGTCTGACAGTGGCACTATACAAGGAGGGAATTTAATTTGAATCCCCCAAGGGAAGAACTATAAGACACCAGAGCCGCGTTGAAATAGAGCTCTAAAAGACAAGGGGGGATATTGTTCCACTCTTTAGACACCAGTAAAGTGGAACTTTATTGCTGTTGATGGGTTGTTATCGAATTGAGGACATGAGGCAGATAGAGCATGCGGGGCTGCAGGAACGGGGTTATCTCCAGCTGTGGCCTCATTTGTCTCCCCAGACTAGGACTCTGATGAAGAGGAGGAGGTGAGGCAGGCTTTTCTCGAGCAGATTTGGCCCTCTCTCATGTATGGGTATTAAAATGAGCGCATTATTTGAATGTCAGTGATTCTCATGAATGTTGAAATGGCACACCCGTTCCGTCCATTGCTGACAAGCAGTGCAGTGTAAGGATGCAGCATTAAATTCACCTCCAACTCAGATTACCAAATGTACCCCAGCAGAACACTGCTCTGCCATTCAGTAAATTGGACAAGTCCCACTGTAAGATATCCTATCAGAGTGCACATGTCTGCACAGGAGAACATATACAGGACAGAATATTCTGTAATTTGTTATTCCGAGGACACCGCCGAGGGCACACAGGCTTGTTTGCCTTTGCCGGGAGAGGAGATTGGATTGGGGGTTTAAATGAATCGCTGGCGCACCACGTTTATAGGTTTCATTAACTTTTAATGAGTTGGGTGTCCTTCGCTGTGATAGGCTGGCAGGGGTCTGCCTTCACTTCCTCAAACTACAGCCGAAGGGGGAAATGAAGAGCATGTCAGCTTCCATGTTCAGCCCAGGTGCCGTCAGAAATGGGTCTGGGATTTGCCATTCTATATATCGGCACCGGAAAAATCTAAAAATGGTTAAGTTATCGGCTCTCGAGGGGAATAAAGAAACCGTGGCAGATCAGTCACAGTCAAGCAGCCATCCACTCCTGGCTGACATATCAGTTTATGGCGGCTTTTCCTGCAAGGTTTGATCGCAAAGAAAGCCATGACACCTCCTGGGAAATGCCTGTGGAATTGACAAGAAGGGCCGGAAGCATTAGTGCATGCATGAACTCAAAAGCAGCTGGCTCCATCAATGCCTAGCTTCATATTTAGAGCATTTGTAATCTCCATCCAATTTAATATTTTTCTGCCTGGTTGATCTCACTCTTTTATCTTGCATTGAGGGTGTTGTTGATGATTTATTGTTCTCGAAAGGATAATCTCCCCTGCAGAGTTGGGCCTCACCTCACTGTTTCTGTGAATCAAAAACCTTCAGTTTTATCTATCTCCCTTTTTCTTTTCTTTTCTTTTTTTTTTTTTTTTTTTAATTAAAACCAAATGTTTTTCTTTGAACGTTTATGAAAAGAAACACAGCTTTTACTTTCAAGAATGGTTAATGTTCTGAATTGATAAGGCCAGGACTTTTTCCTTTTCCATTTGCATGATGAAGATAAACACTGACCATCCATCCACTTCCAGCAAAATAAAAGCGGCAGGGCCATGTGAGGCACCCTGTCCGGATCTGAATAGACCGCCTTTAGGTCACTGCACGTCCCACCAGCTGTTGCCTCACAAAATTCAATTGGCATTGTTGATGGATCTTTTTTTTCCCCTTTCCCCCTTCTCTCTCTGTTCCTATTTCATTCTCCTTTTTTTTAAGTGAAAGACTCCTGAGCTGGAATTTCACAGATCCATGTCAGAAGAGTCTGAACACATCACAGCTAGCATCTGCATTCTCACCCTGTCCATCCAGCCTCCTCTCAGCCTTTCTTGTGGCCTGTCTTCCTCTTCTTCCCACAAACCTCCTCTTCATCATCACAACTCATCAATACACTTTTATGAGCCAAGATTTCTAAATGATTCCCCTATAAATTAAAAGTGAAAAAATAGAGTTTGGTTTTCTGTAATCAATGTAAGGATGTGCAAAAATATTTTTGCAACTATTCACATTTTGCAAAAACAAATGCAAATTGAAAAGATGATGTGAGATAAAGGACTGAGTCACGGTTTTATCAGTGACTCAAAAAGTCTTTTTGTCTCCGAAAATTTTGGTTTTTTATTTAATTTTTTTGCTTTGAATTATTTTAAAAATAAAAGTACAAACTGAATGAATATGTTTGGCATTCAAATTAAAAGTCGTTTTTTAAGTGTCTAGAAGCACTTATTTTCTGGAAAAAAAAAAAAACATTCTAAAAGCGAATAAAAATGTATTAGGATATTAATTGAAATAATTTGCATTGTAAAAAAATGTGTTAGCAATAAAAACAGATGCAAGTGTTTGAAAAAATATTTTTTAAATCTGAATTTTGTTCAAAATAAGATCATTTATGAAGTGAATTACTATATTAAAACCTCATTTTGTCATGCAAGGATACTTTTATGCCAACAATCCAGAAATAACCAAATCAATCAATTAATAAAATATATATATATTCCTCTCAAAATTAGTTTAATTAGGCAGAATTAAAATTATTTCGGAATTTTTTGCCTGTTTTAATCATATTATTACATTAATTTAAGTACAAAATGTGCATGAAAAAAAGTATAATATGATTTTTTTTGTGTGGTTGTAAGGGGACGGCCGGCCCGGCGGATGGTCCCACCGGAATGGGCCGCCTGCTGAGAAACCATGGGTGGCTTTGAGTTCTGACTTTGTGGTCTCTTTAATATACTGAGGGACGACAGTTTGCCTTGCTAAGATATGGGATTAGGAGTATTTCTACTGAAAGAGGAGTTAAGTCGGGCTAGTGTGGACGGTCCCTCCCCTGCAAAAGGCTGAGACAGAATTACAGCTTGTTGGACCGGTGTCCCGCCGTCACCATGGAGACGGATCTACTTGGGTGTTCCAGTCCGCGCGGGCTGCAGCGCGGAGCCTGTAGGTGCGGCAGGACCATGAAAAACTCTGGAAGAAAGGCGCTGCTTCTGATCGGAACCATTCCCCGCGAGGAGCTGAACAATCGAAAAATGCGCTTAAAATGGGCTTAATTGGGCCTTTCTAAACTAAATAATCCGTCTGATCCACATGTTTCCAATTGATTTATTTAAATTGTCAAAATTTATGTCATAATTTATCTTCTATAGAAATGCAGTGATAAAATGCCCCTTTCCCGCCGTGGAGTCTATTGCGCAGACGCCCATGGGTGGATGCGCGTTTGGCTTATGGCTTATTATCCTGAGTCATTTTTAAAGCGAGGCCCAAGCTCGCCCGGGAATTACAATGTCTGATTTAAAAGTCTGCCACGGTTATTAAAAGATATTAAAGGAAAGAGATAAATTACATTAGCTTATTTTTAACCCTTGGGTCTTTTGCCAAAAGAAAAAAAGGAAAATTGGGATTTATTATATATGCGTGCAGTCTCGATTTAATCGTTTTATTTTTATTTTATTTTTGTCGGCCTGCGAACGATTGTTTCATTGCAGAGGGGAAAAAATGCCTAATTTCCGGGTCTCAAATTAAGAAATAAGCAAAATCCGACTCTAGAAAATACAGCAAGATCCGGTTTTGATAGTAAAAGGTATCAACAAGCATCGTTTATTTAGTTGCCATAACAACAAGATCTGCAGATGACATCTTCAGGAGAGAAAAGTCCTGCGTAAAGTTGGAACATGCGGATGGTGCAATGCTGTGGCCTCGGCGCGTGTTTGATTTATTATTTTTGTTTTTTATTATTATTATTATTATTATTATCGGAAATTCGTCATTTTTGCCCTAAAATACTCTTAAAAAATTGTTCACGTTGGCGAATATGGTCAAATAAACTGCGCTGATCTGGGCGCGTGCTGAGACTGCCGCGGGGTCGGTCCTGTTAAGCTTTCATGCCTCCGTGACATCTGTGCTGCAACATGATATCAATCAGCCGCACACTGCAAAAAATAGCCAACTGCAAGTCAAGAGGCGCACCATTAGTGCTGGAGCAGGGGGCTTTTATTTTGCAAAAACAAATCTCTTTTTCAAAATACGTTTGTTATAATCAGCAATATTATGTGGGATTTTTCCCCCCGCTTTTATAGTTAACATATTCCAGCGTTAGTCGTTTTTTAACTTGTTTCCCTTCTTTTTTTTTTTTTTTTTACATCTTCATCTGTTATTTCTTATTTTATTTTTTGCAGTGCAGGAGCGCATCCCCTCGCAGAAGCTCCAAGTATTCCTCCAGCTCATAACCTGCAGATCCCCAGCTTTGCACCACCCTGTCTCCAAATCCAACACTCCTTGTTTCCCATGACTTTAGGGATCCTGTGCTCCTCCTCCTCCTCCTTCCAGCACAAAAAAACCCCTCGGACCCTCAAGAGTTCACGGATAAAAACTTTTTTTTTAAAGAAATATAGCATTTTGACGGATATAATAAAAGCACCATACCTGTCCAAAATAGCTGCTGCGTGTCGTTGGCTCGAGCCACACAGGAGCCCATTGTAGAAGCTCGCCTTCTGCCTTTCTGCAAAGAGCTTCAGACATCACGGCATTTATTTGAGCTCAAACTCTGTCACTGTTGACTTTAGCACAAAGCAAAGATTTCACTGCCCTGCTAGTTAAAAAAAAAAGATTATTTTACAGAGATATCGATCAGTGTACTATAAAAAAATCAGCTTAGCATTATATGTCTAAAATGAATAGAACGAAATTTAATGTCTGTGTAAATTTACAGAGCTGCGGCGTCCTATTCAAAGTTTACACTTGTGCAATTTGGTTTGTGTGTGTACACTTTCTATATGTGGGCATAGCCTCCACTCCATTGTTTACTGGCTTTGTTTATTCGCAGATCACGCTGTTTAAAGTGCGATCTGTAAAGAGGGTCTGGAGAATAAACGCACACTTTAGGGCCCCGTGCGTTCAGGAGTCGACGCGGGGGCATTGTGCCCGTCCCCGGCCTTGGATTTGAGCTTGCAAGCAGGGACGAGAAGGCAGGAGGTGCTCTCTGGATTCATGGACTATCTTATCTAACTAGAGGGGAGGGCCCGACTACTTTGAAAATGGGGAGCAGACAATGGAAGCCCAGATTGCGGGGAGAGAGGTTAGAGCATCACATTCAGCAGGCGGCCCTGTTTCCAGAATCAGCCCCCCTTTTTTTTTCTTTTTTCCCTCCTGCGCCACGGGGGGCTGTTTTTATGGGACTCTTAATCTCAGTCAGCGATCTAAACTTTGCGTGCGCGTTCACGTGCAAACAAGATGCGGGGGAAATTGGTGTCCATGTGACTGACAGGCATGCGCGGATACTGTGTGGGGGAATTTAAATCAAAAGTCACAATTTGACTTTTATTTATTTTGTATGTTTTTATTAGTAACTCTTCCTGCATGTGCGCGCGCATACAGTTGCTCTATTGTATGACTTTAACATTTCTGTACCCATTTTGTGGAGTTTTTACCTTACAGTGTTATAAAGCAAATGCTCATTTTGCCTTTCCCCCCCACGCCCCTCCATCAATATATCCATTTGTGTTTGGGATTAATCAGCATATATTTGTTTTGTTTGCATTTCCTGTGAGACAAATTGAGAGCATTGTGCTCGGTTTTATGCAGCAAATCTATTAATCCGCCATGGAAAGTCTACGCCTTTATTAGAACATCACGTGGGTCAGAAATATATTTTTAATTAACATTTTAAATAGAGAAACTTGCTAAACTCAATGTGTTTTTGGGACATTTCATGCTTTAATTATTTGCCTAATGTTGTCAAAAAGTTATCCCTTCTGTGTGTTTAGTTTATGTAATTTGAATTTGTATAAATACAATTTGAATACATGTTGCTTTTTCTATGCAAACTGAACACCTAAATTGCTAATTTCCGTCTTATTTAATTTGGAAAAGAGATTTGCACAATTATGATAATAAAAAATAATAATTTAAACACCATGTTCAGAAAGCAAAATAATAACACTTTAATATAGATTCTATTCTTGTCACTACAAGAATACACATATACAGACCATAAATAGGCATTACACAAATGACTGAACAGATTTTGTAAGGAATTAAACTGGTTTCTGGGTTCACTTATGCAAACGTGGATATCTTACAGCAGTTTTCTTTTTTTTTTCTTTTTTTAAGTCTTTGGGGGTCCATGGTTGAAGCGCAACACTTTATTTTACGTTTCCATTCCATCCTCCACAAAGTCTAACAAGCTCAACAACTAAAACGGTGAGAAAGGTCAAAAATATCTCAAATACATATAGTACACAAAGTCTATATTTTTTTGTTTTTATTTTTTACAAATGTACAAACTGGAATGAGGGGGGGACAGTCCGCATACAGAGAGCCTACGAGGAGTTCATGATTGGCCTGGAATAGACCCCTTGGTAGTAGGAAGTGTCGGGTATAGAAGCAGAATCCAGGCCGGCTTTCCCCGCCATGGAGCCCATGGAAAGCGCTCCAGTCATGGGGGAGCCATATCCCGAGTAGTGCATCACTTGCTCGTAAGTCTTAAGGTCCATTTTGTGGTGCTGCTGCTCCGAGGACATGAGGTTGTTGATGGAGAAGGGGTGATTGAAGGAGTAGTGGTGCTCCGGCTTCAGGTGGGCGTCGTGCGCCAGGACCGAGTGATGCTGAGACATGAGGTGCTGCCCCTGCGACACCGGGGAGGGCGCGGTGTGCTCCGGGCTCAGGGCCTGGCTCCCCTTCATGTCCGACAGGGACCTTTTGTGCTCGCCGGAGGAGGAGTTGGAGTGCGGGACTCGTTGCCGTTGCAGCTGTCCGAGCTGCTGTTGGCTGAGCCGCCGTCTCCCCCCTTGCGGCCGGGCTCCTTCATGGACATCTTCTTGTCGCACTTGAAGCGCTTTTGCCTCCTCAAGTAGCAGCCGTTCTCAAACATGTTGCCGGAGTCCGGGTGTAGAGTCCAAAAGGAGCCCTTTCCGGGTTTATCCGGCGACCTGGGACTTTGAGGAAACAGTCGTTGAATGACAAAGAGTGACGGATTGAGTTCTGCCAGCGCTGCTGGTTCTGTCGGTAAAAGGGGAAGAGATCCATTATCCACTGGTAGATCTCGGCCAGCGTCAGCATCTTACTAGGAGACTGCTGGATGGCCATGGTGATGAGAGAAATGTAGGAGTACGGAGGCTTAGCGTGCGTGTAGCTCCGCCGGTACGTCTTTGGATCCCGGGACCTGTTGATGTTCGACTGTCCGTAAATGGGGCTCATGGCGTTCATGTTGGTGTAGGATGTCAGGGCGTTCATAGACGCGGGCTGTCCGGTCATAGGACTCATGCTGGGGCTCAGGGCTGTGCTCATAGCCGTCATGCCAGCTCCCATCCCGTTCATGGCTCCGGTGCCCGGTGACATGCCGGTCATGGAGGGGCTCATGCCCGTGTTGACGTATGACATGTTCATGGAGTTGGCCGTCATGTTTGCGCTGGTGCTCATGCCGGACATGCTCATGTAGGTGTTCATAGAGTTCATTCCCAGGCCGGTGTTCATGTTTCCAACAGAGGTGTAACACTGTCAATCAGGGGGAGGGGGAAGAAATAGTCATGAAATTCGGCATCATACAAAAAAGGAATATTTCATAAAACACAGTTAGGATGGGGGGGTTCTAATTTCCGTGCGTAAATCTCAAATAACATTTTTAATTAATGCTGTAAAAGTAACACAGATGCTGAAAGTTTCCATCAAATAACGCAAACCATATCTCCCAATTTTTTCAGAAGGAATAAAAAAAAAATCTCATTTTATTTTTAAATAACATATCTGCGGGAAAGTTTTCCACGTTGCATATCAGGCAACTTTGTTAGGTTAGCGCGCCGCGTGGAGATGAGGGAGGATTTGGAGGCGTCTCAAGTCAATATTTGATCACAAAGTTAATATTATCTCAGGGCTAATATTGAGTTGTATTAAATGGGATCGGCTTTAGACCGAGAAAAAAATATATATTTATATTTAAGGTACCCACCTCGGGCTCTCCATAGTATGTGCTCCAGTCGGTGTGTTCGTGTCCTTCCATTTTAACTGCTCCAAGCATCATGGAGGACTTGAACGAAGCGTCTCCCAGCAGAGGAAAAGCCAAAAAGTCTTTCTAACAGCAGGTGACTGGGGACCACTGGGGGGTTTTGGGTGGTCGGCGTGTCCGTTTGTCGAGGGCTGGCGCATGTGTGTCTCGCACAGACAGCCGCGACGCGTCTGTCAGTGAGCGGAGTTCAAATGACGCTCTGTGCTGCTCGTTAACGCTGTGATATAGCTCTGTGCGCCAGGCAAGCCTCCAATCCCTACTTCTACGCCTTGGGCCCTATTTGAATAATCTCCTCGCACCTAGGCGTGAGACTCCTCTGGCTCCCCCTCTCAGCCCCCTCCCCCAACCCCAATTGTACACCTGCGCTGACTGAAAAGAACAGTTTCATATGAAAAGCTTCATTTTAAACCAATCTTATTGTAAGGGGGGTAAATAAAAGGGAAAGGAATGCCGTGCGCTTTTGGAGATCCTTTTACGCACGGAGTTTTTTCTCCTTCAGCAATGCTAAAATCAGAACCTTTTGATTCCTTTAATTAATGTATGGTCTTAACTGTTAAATATTTTTAAGCAGCAGCAAACAACAGTGATATCAGTTCATGTATGAGAGTCAAAGTGTTTAGAGGATGTTTTGCGCAAATTACAAGAAAAGTTCCTTATTGTATGTCAGGTTGTACTTAAAAAACGCAGCACCTATGAATATTTTATTTTTTTTTTGTCATGGGGGGGGTGTTAAGGAACTAAAAGCAGCAAAGAGTCCACATCTGCGCACGTGCGCAGAAAAATTAAATATTTAATCATTAAACCTAAACGCAGGTAAACATTTAGCTGGTCTGTTTTACAGGCACGTTTGAATGAAAAACAAAACAAATGCGTTTTTTATTTCTCAACAATAATCATTATTAATACATTCAAAATGACATTTCCAGACAACGCGCGTTCTTTGGTGTGTGGCGCGTTTTCTTGACTTGCATGAGTGAATAAAACATTTCCAAATGTTTTAATTTATTGTAAATAAACCAGACGCAGCGTCAGAGCGCCCTCTCTCGGTTGTTGTTTCAATCTGTAAACTGAGAGATCCATAAGCAACCATCAGAATTGTTTCAAAAATGCGCACTTGGCACATTTTGATTTTCACTCGAGTTCATTGAACATATTGAACTCGTATCAGTTACGAGGCAACAACAATTCCTTATTTGCCAAACTGAAGGACTACAGTGCATTCTCCCTAAAATAGTTGTAACTGTTGTATGAGGATCTTTTTAAGAAGTGAAGGTAAATATAATGTGTCAACCTTTCCTCGAAATGGGGTCAGGGGGGTGGGGGGGGCTCCAGTGTTAACGGGGCCCTTGATTCCCGGAGCCCGTACTGTATTTGTATGAAACAAACATCAAGGTGAGGCTGCAGAGCGCCGTCAGCCACGTGTCGGTAGTTGTACATCTATTTGACTGCATATTTACGCAAGAGAAAAACTATCAGGATAGAGCCCCATTAGTAAAGGCGAGTAAACCTGTGGTGTTGACGAGGGACTAACACAGTCTGCTTAACTTGGAAATGAGATCATGAGAAAAAGGCTGTGTGTTTGAGGATTTGAGGATTGCACCGGCGCAGGGCTCAAGGCGCTCAGAGATGCGCTTTCTTTCTTGACTTGAACACTGTTGTTTATACAAAAAAAAAAAAAAAAGAAAAAAAAAATCACCCACATTTATTTTTTAACATGGTTTCAATTTTTGAATTCACATAAATAGGATCCACTAGGAGGCCACTCCACATAAAGGGTTGAGCTCCATTCGCCACATCGATTGTTTTATCTGTGACCATGTGGAGCAAGCCCAAATTATAAAGCAGCTTCATAAAAAAACAATCATAGATGTTAGTTTAAAAGGAATTTTACAAAGGTAAGAAAAAATTAGTCTCAAATACAGTTAAAAATCAAATTAGTATATTCCTTAATCAAAAGCACATGGAGTTTTTTTTTAAGTAGAATGTTTAATCTCAGAAGTTCCTGTGTGATGGATGTATGAAATGACCTAATTAAAAAAAAACAACTGAATGTAAAATTGCAGCTGCATCACTTCAGTCCTGAATCATTTTTTTCCATGACCTTAGTGACATTATGTTCCAAAATGAGACTTGTCTCTGATTCCAGAGTTAATCATCAATCCGCCTTGGTTCTCTCATTGGGGTGAAGGTCACATTTTGGATTCGGTCAAAAATCTTATCAGCGGCCTTCTGCAGTTTTAATGTCAGCCCGTTTTGGGTTTTTCTTTTGAACTGACATCGTTCAACAGCTAACGTAAAGGAGTTCAGACGGACGGAGGAAGTAGTTGCTCAACATTTGCCTTAAGTAACACCAGATAGTTTCTTTGACCACACCATGTTCATGCTAAGCAAACACCTGCACTTTTATCCCCCTTGTCCATCTTTAGTTAAAATAGTGAACAAACTCAAAGCTGCATCGATTACATTTTAATTTGTTGGAGAAATTGTCCCTCTTCAAATGAAATTCAATCATTTTTTTATTCTGAGTGACTTTTTGAATCGTTCTTAGGCAACTGAACACTGATTATATCACAATCCTAGTGGTGGAAATCCTGCTGCCAATGGAGATGAAGTTGCAGTGATGGTGTTCAACTCCCAAAAAATGTCAAATTCATTTGTTTATTTCTTAACAAAGATTTAACCTCCAAAGTCAAATAATTCTGATCCTTTACATACATTTACAAGTCAAGGAATAAACAATGTGAGATCACAAAATACAAGTGACTGATTTGTTTTTTTTACTGTCAAATCCAGGAGCGGTATCATTAAAAACAAATATTTTCAGTCAATTGAAACACCTGTCCGATAGATTTTCTATCATATTAGGAAAATACAATACTTTTATAAATAATTTATGAACTAATTATCTATTAAAAATGACAGATTTTAACCTTTAGGGTGTAAAAAGTGACTTTTTCAGTAGGTCTTTTAAATATGTTGCTTAAATAGTAAATGTATTTACTTTATTGCAATATTTTTGATCCTCCTTTAGAAGTAAGGTCAAATGTTGTAAAAATTTTAGCGTCTCTTGCATCAATGCAAAGGTTATAAAGCTTTAATTGAGAACAAATTAACCACATGAAGGATTTGTTATTCAGTCATCCAGCGCTCAGAGTGACACGGGGAGGTTATCTTGGGTGCAGGGCTGGAATGGGCATATGCTCTGCTCTGTGGGAAGAACATTCCTTCAAACACTCAGGAGTTGTTGGCAGGGATGTGTTAACTTTCCATTTCACCTTTCAAAGTAAGTATTTTCTCCTGCTAAAAATGGAAGATTCACTCAGAATGTTCCTTTTTGTGTCGTCCGGAGTAACCGAGCCATGCAAGACAACGCAGGGCAAAAGGTTAAGCACGTCATTCATCAAAATAAAATTAATAAATGAGTCGTACTCTCAGAAAATGCTGGAAAAAAGATGTTTGCTGCAAACCAGCTTGCGGTGACAGTAAACATTCCAGAGCCGGGCTGGAGTTTGGACTTGCCATTATGTGCCACAGCTGTGACAACGCCTGTTGGCTGCAGGTTTGTGGCTGGCCACGCTGTGTTTACCTGGAAATGAATCTGAAAAGCGGCCGGACTGGGAAGGCACACAAGCCATCTAAATAAAAACCGAGTGGCCATTGCAATGTGAGGCGGTGGGAGGGAGTCCAGAGTTATTGCGCTGGCCCCAGTGGGCCGGAGCACAAACACAGGCGTAAAGGCACTAAGGATATCCTCAAATACCTACCTTTTGATATTGAGAGGAATGTGGTGAGGAATGCAATCCGATATGTTTCTGTTGACTGTATCCATGGCATTGCAGATTCAGCCCTCGTCCCTTGTCATGTTAAAGGCACTGGTGTTGACAGCTGCCCTTCATTTATCTGACAAAGTGATAGTTGATCTATCAGACCACAGGAGTAGAGAAGGACAGGTTAGAATTTACAACACTTAGATGAACAAAAAAATCACAAATCCAAGTTTGGACCGTTCACTTTTAATACTTTTTTCCAAAGCCAGAGAACGTCCTGAAACCATCTAAAGCATGTATCTATCAATCACAATTTCTAAAACCTGAATTATTATTATGTAGAAATGGTTAATTTTAATCTATAAAAGAAAATTTGTGAATGAAATGATGTGGATAACGGATTACATCACATTTTGAAGCGTCCATAAGACGCTGCTGTGAATCTGCAATGTCCAAATTTCTCTTAATTCTTGAAAAGGATGTGTATTTGAGCCAAAAGATTTAATATCATCAAATCAGCACATTGTTATTCATTAGTGGACCAACTGCAGAGTCAATACACATTTAATCACAGACTGAAGGCAATTAAAGCAGGAGGGGAGGGCAGTGGTGCTATGTTAATTAAAGTGCCAGACTCCCATAGGAAGCTCTGTGGCTAAATATCACTACAATCAAGCAGATGCAATAATCCATAATGAGCTATTGGTGTTCACAAGCCACCACCATGCTGTCACATCCCATCAGCAGGCGTGGTGAATGAAAAAGTTCTGAATCAGTAATGGGCTTTGGACAAATGGTAACATTTGTTCCTGACGGTTAAACCAATGGCTTAACAGCAATCTCGTTTTGATTTAATTAATGCTGGATGAGATTCGAGCGTGAAAATTCTGTCTCTACAAATCTGTCCGGACCGCAGCCATCAGGGATAAACATCTCCAGGAAAAGCGCACACACCTGACTGCACATCTGACACATCTGAGAGGCCCATTTCCTTTTTCCATCAGTCAGAGGGTCGAGTCAGTGAGGGAGGCTTCTATCTGCTGTGGTGTTATCTGTATTCCAGACTGATGGGGAAATTCAAGTTTGGGATTACCTCTGACTGCTGACCTGAACTCATCTCAGACAGCAGACGAGCTTTGTGCTTTCATTATCCCCACGCTTCAAAGCACCATACAGCCAACTCTCACGCTCTCTTGAGCAGAGAATCGCTGCAAGCATATCTAAACCTCCCCTCAGCCCCCACGCTCCATCCTCTTTTTTTTTTTTTTTTTGCATACGCGTTAGATGCTGATAGAAATTAAAAGCTGATCATTTTATCTGGAGAGCTGCTATCCTCAGCCCTCAATCTGCTTCCTGTATGGACTGAGAGCCCATCCATATGCAGATGGCTAATTTGTAGTGTTTACAGAAGAGCACAGAGGGGGCGGCAACTCATGAGGAGGGCTCAAAAGAGGCCGCCGACGTGTCACCTCAGGAGCCTGGTGTTAAAGCCTGCCCTTCCAGAGCAACAACATAAGTGTCCAATCTGTGTTTACTTACCCGCGGACACTGACGGCTGAGTCTTGGCCCAGGGCCCATAAATTGTGCCTGTTTTACTGTCCTGACAGCTAGCAGGCTATTGGGAACAGGGCCCCCAATGACACAGACTCTCAACAGATTAGCACCTCATCAGCCTCCTGCAGTTTCCAACAAATACGGTCCCTGCCTCCTTCAAGACACAATGGTATGGCTGCTGCTAAAACGAGCCCTTTAAGCAAGAGGACCCCCACCCCTCCCGAGCCACAAAACTTCCTGGCCTGTTCTTTCTCTGGACCACAGCTGCATCAAGAAGGCCTTCCCCAATCTCCGAGCCCACTCCTACCCCAATTGGCGAGATGTGTGTATTTCAGGTGAGCAAATATTGCCACTTGCTTGAGAGTTCAGTGACCGTCCCCTTTCAGGGAGGAGGAGGGGAGCTTGCGTATTGCGGCTCCAACAAGGGGTGCATGCGGCCCCACACAGCAACCAGTCCTCAGGATGGGTCAGGGGAATTCTCTAGACACAGCTGGAGGCAGCAAATCAAACATACCTTTATAGCTCATCTGCATTTTCCCAGACGAGGGAAAAAAACTGTCGGCTTTAATTTCCTCTCTCCTTGGATTCTACAACAAAAGGTGTCCCTAAAAGTCACCCTCACACATAGATCTAAAGCCCAAAGTTCTGGCGTGGGAGCATCCTAAAGAAAAGTTTCACTTTCACGCGCCAGGGGGACAACAAAAAGGTGATCCAACACATTATTTACAAAGTTCAGTTGCATTTATTTGTCAAGCTTTTCCATAAGTGTGGAGACAATCAGAGATATCAAAGGCAGTGATGGATTTATTTTTGAGCTCATATAAAGATTGCCCCACACTTCCAATGTTCTTTGGCTCTGTTAGGTGGAAAAAAAATACCCGAAATGTCAAAAACAGCGCTGTGAAGATCAAAGGTCAGACAAATGGCACTCCAACAAAGCTCTCAAATAAATATGACGTTAAAGAAGAAAAGGGCCAGCTTAGGTAAAGGGTATAGAACTGTGGCTGCAGCCAGCTGTGTATTGGGTCAGAGGATGATGTGTCAGTGTGGGCAGCCCTGACCCCCCACCCCCACCGAAAGTCAAACAGAGGTCTGGGTATAGCCATGTCCTGGGAGGCCTTCTCTGCCATCACAGTGAAATGGAACTGGCCCTGAGAGCAAACACCATCTCTCTCCATCTCTTGCCAAAGCCCAGACCAACCTTGTCTGGGTGATGGGTTTTTTTCTGTTGTTCTGTTTGTTTGCCTGTTTGGTCTGGAGCCCATGGATACCCAGCATGGAGCAGAAAAGAGCTGTGGAGGCGGGAGGCGAGGAGCGGACAGGTGGATAAATTGGAGTGAGGATGCGTGACGCGCAGGCCTCCCTCTGATGTGACGAGAGACCTGCTGAGGAGTAACCAGGCAAAGCTGCTCAATAAACACACACAGACCCTCCTTTGAGGGCAGCAAAGACACGATGGACGTAGATCAGCAGATAGAAACTATATTGATCCTTGAGGGGAATTCGATTCCCTCAGCAGGAGTAACTATAAGAGAAGAAACAGTGTTGACAAGGCAAAAACGAAGAAGTGGTCAACATATGATAAAATGCTTTTCGGATGAAAAAACAAACGTTAGTAGCAAAACATTTAACATACGTACACTGAGATGCATGGAAATCTGATAGAGAAGCCCTAAAATAACAAGGGTTCCCTGAAACTTTTTTTTTCTCTCCCCCGATGAGCTCTTCTGTGTCAGTGTCTGTCATGGAGAATGAACAGAGTTTTCCACAACACTGAGGATTTGGCTCATCGGCCTGCATAGTCCCTCAGACATATCCAGCTCCTGATCCATGACTTTATATTTCTTCCCAGCTTTATGGATTCTTTAGCTCACCCCTTTCACTAATGCACGCTAGGTAGTGGAACCCCCCCTTCTCCACAGACCAGTAGATCTCCATCGTCTTACGGCACACACTGCAGGATCTGAGCTTCCTCCAGAAGCATGATGAGCTCATCCCGTTTTTGTCTACAGTATCCATGCTAGACCTTCAGTCCAGCTTCATGTCTCTTTTGCACAGACACAGTGGGATTAAAATATGAAGGAATCTTTAACACATTTAAGCTTTGACATGGTTTCAAACATTTTTAGCAGTGAGACATTTATTTTCAGTCCTTCCCAACAAACTGTTCATAGAAACTATCCAGGCTGATTGAACCTTAATTACAAGGGGATTCATCAATGGAAAGAGTGACACTCTCTGGTCATAAGCAGAACTGCATCCTAGTTTGCCTGTTTCTTAATGAGACTCTGCAGCAAAAAATGTTTTCTTTACTACACTTGTAAAATGAAGGGCAGATATGGAAGTCACATTTAAGAACTTAGAAAAAGAAGTTCTCTTCTTTTCCTTTAAGCATGCCTAAAAGCAGCCAGCATTCCTGATTTGCAACTGTTGAATTCACATAAAATGACACATCACTGTTATTTATTTACTCCAGGTTAAATCAATCTGACAAAACAGTAAGGCACTTTAAAGTCACTAAAAAATATATATAAATGTTTTTTGTTTGTTTTCAGAAATCTGGAGAGGCAAATTTCTTTATGTTTGTGTCAAAAAATTACCAAAAAGATCTCCCAAAACATTATTTATGTATATATAACGATATATAACGCTTTGTAAATGTCCTTAATTAACCAAGCAGCTTAATACCAGGTTACTAATGCTTGTTCATGTTTTAGAAGTAGTATATTAAGAAATATTTTAATGTCTTTATAAGCAGTTTATTCAAACTTGTTAGTCATTTGTAAGACATTTACAAATTCTAATTAATATATTTATAAGCAGCTTAATAATATCTTACTGATGCTTGTTAATGTCTTAAAAGTAATTTATTAAGAACACTTATCATAAAGCATTACCTATATATTTGCTATGAATGATGGATTCTAGCTTTAGTGTCAGGTTCTTGAAGGGAATTTTCCCCTTGTGACTGGCCAGAAGAGGGCAGCATTTGCCTCATTTCTTCTTTCTTCAAACTGTATTTTTCCTAAATGTAGTCCAAAAAGAACAGTACTAGTACTAGTACAAAGGACAATAAAATGTATTTAATGTACTTTTCAATGTATTTGTAGTGCACCATCTTTGGGCACACACCAGAATAACAAGAAAAGTAAAACAATAAGGATTATCAGTATAATTTATTCCAGTTTGGTGGGTCAGATTAAATAGTTAAATGAAATGGGCTGCATATGCTAGGCCTGCAATTTCTCTAACCCTGCTAAAGACATTTTTTTAAATCAACAGAAGGGAGCAGATTTAAATAAATAATCATAGCATTTGTTACTTAGAATCAATGAAGGCAAACTTCAATGTTGTTGACAGCTGCTTTTTCTGTCTTGTAGCTTTTAAGAACAATGACTTCAAACAATGTGGTCATATAGAAGAACAGTGTAGGATTTTCTATTCAAATGAGGTGAACTGGGGATAGAAGAAGGAGCTCTCAGACGTTTTCTCCCTTCCTCCCCACCAGGTCCTTATTTAACTGTAAAACTAGTCTCCTGTGGCAAAAACTGCCTCTACAAACTGTTTGTTGTGGTACAGCAAGCACATCCAGCTGTGGAATATGGGATCCGTCACTCACACAGAAAACAAACCAGCAGAGGAGTTTAGGTGTAAAAGCCTCAAGCCTCTATCTACTCATTCTGGTGCCTGCTTCCAAAAGACAAACTGACCTCACTTTTAGTTTTTTAAAGCAGAAACGGAACAAAATTCATTTTTTTAACACAGATTTTTCATTTACTGTTCAGTTGTTGCTCCATTAGTATGTACTGAAATATACAAAACACATCTGACACCTGCCAATCCAGTGGCAACAAAGACAGGAAAATACCAGAAAAATACTCCCAAAACGCACATATCAGAAGACTGCAGTATTCCAAACTGCAAATTTAGAAAGTTTTAATTCTTTCCAGAACTTGTTGCACATGTTAAAGATGTGTTCATTCACAATGTTGAACAAAGTTGCACATATTTTTTTAAATCTCACTCTCCAGACAAAAATCATTTAGTCTTTTTGTAGCTGAAGGTTGAAAACATCTGCAGCCAACACATTGTGAGGGACAAAACTTTCTTCTTTCACTGCTTGCAACGTCAAATTAGACTTCCTCTGTCTTTAGCACTGAATAGTGCGTCTATTCATTTGCTATGCTTGTTATTTATATAGTGCAAAACCTACCAGAAACTAAGTAGATTACTAAAAAATAAAATACATTTGGGTGTGATTGTTCCAGTTCATGCCAAAGGATAGTCTCACAGTTAGAAAAATGAGAACAATCGGGGGTTTTATTCTCAAACTGCAAATCCCTTGTGAAAAGTGCCCTTTACTCCTGGGGGTAAGTTTCTATTTTTCACGGGTCTCTTTTTCTTGATATCAAAAACATGAAAAAACGTCCAAAATAGCTTCTTCATTATTAGTTTTTGGGGCTCATCGTTTGGCTTCTTGTTGTTCTTAAAAAATGAACAAAGGAAGATGAAAACCCCAGAAAAGTTTTGTTTTTTCCAAAAGGAAAAGGAGGGAAGGAAAAAAAAGAAGATCGGATACTCCTCTCCCTTGATAGTCTGACAAAGCGTTTTTGTGTGGTGCATTTCTTCAGCAGCTCACTGTAGCAGCGCTTACAGCTAATAAAAAAGTCGCTTTTTCCCACTTTCAAACCCTCCGGAGAGCTTTCTCTTCCAACCGATCAGCTTCTCTCTGTTGCCACAACAAGCAGCTGTGGAGGGAAAACCCGCCGCTCCCAAAGCTTGTTACAAAAAGTCCCTGACTTCAACACGGCTGATGTAGGAAATCTCCTGCACCACTAGGGGTCCTCCTCCATGTCATCCAGGTTGGGAGCCATGATAAAATGTTTGGGATAAACAAGACTGTGCTCTTGTGCGTACTCCTCCCATCGTGCGTCGTCGCTCTCGTGGGTGATGTAGCGCTCGCCTCGGCGCGTCTCGAACTCTCGTAGATCCAGCCAGGTCTGATAGTCCTGAGTGGCAAAACGAGGCCATACATCATTTTTTCTCCCCTAATTATTTACCTCACAACTGTTACCTTTGAATAACTTTCATTCAAGAAGTTTTTGTCAAAGTTCTGGAATGTCATTGCGAAAAGAATAATAAAAATGCATGTTCACCTGTAACCAGGGGTGGCTGAGGCACTTATCCACACTGTATCTCTTCCTCATCTTGACTTGAAGAAGATTGTTGATTAGATCTGTTGCTGTGAACACAGATGTGCAAACACCATCAGTCACCTCAGGAGACAAGTTGCTTTTAATTTAAAGGAAGGCTGTGTTAATTGAGTTTTTTATTTGAGGCAAAATGTCATGGTGACTGAGAGCTGACTGCTACACATAAGTGAAGTTGCAGCTTAGACAGCAGGAGAGAAATGAAATGATTCATCTCAACCGCAGACTCAGAGAAGTCGGTGAAAAGTTTACACAGCCCAGACGTGTAGGTGGGGAGAGGATAGTTCTGAAGCTTTAGTGTGACACCAAGCACAAGCTTCAACCGAGATAATGGATCTTTACAGATCAGAACAAGGGGAAATTCAGTTATGAAAGGTGTGCAAACAAACAAAAGGCTTTTGTCCTCCTACCCTCTGCAGAGATGTCCTTCCAGGGTGTAGGGGGGTACATGAAGGCGGCATTCTGGATCTGGTCGTTAATGTCTTCATCCTCGTTAAAAGGAAAGGTCCCGCTCAGGCTGACGTATACAATGACTCCCACTGACCACATGTCTAAAGAACGGTTGTAGCCTTTACTGCGCAGAACCTCTGGAGCCAGGTAAGCTGGCGTTCCCACCACCGATCGACGGAATGACTTCTCGCCGATAATCCGGGCAAAGCCGAAATCACACAGCTTTACCTGGAAAAGCCCATTCTGGTCACAAATGGTTCACACAAAGAAAGACTTAAAAAATCACAGTTGCTTCTGTTTTTACCTGAGGAAAAGGCTCTGCAGATGCTAGTAAGACGTTTTCTGGCTTCAAGTCACAGTGAACAATGTTTTTGAAGTGCAGATGTCTCAAGGCCACTAGGATCTGTTGCAAACACAAGACACAGCTAAAAAAATCCACAGGAAAGAAAAAAATCTCCAGCCCCATGATATTTAAATCATATAAATATGCCACAACACAGTGCTCTTTGTATAATCTGAGCAGTGGAATCAAAGATGTGGCTTTATGGAAATATAGAGGCAATATTAGCATCCTGCTGCCCTTAAATGCTTCCATGCTAACCACTGCTTTCATTCTTACATCTCATATTTATTCAAAAGGCCTGGCAGAAGCTGCTGCTGCACTAAAGTCTGCCCATGGCTCCCTACCAAAACCACAGCGCCTGGTCCCCCAACCCTGACCCCGGCTTTAACAGCAGTCCTGCCGGCCACATCAGAGCCAGGCGCGCTTCATCTAATGGGGCTGTTGTTAATGGCCCTGCTCCCGTTTGGGACCAGGAAAGTACGGGGACCCGGGGGCCTGGTGCTGCTCTAATCAGGCCACAAATCCACCACATTGCAAGCTGTAATCCATGGCCTGGGAGGAGGCCATGGTGCCATGTGGACCAATACCATAACCCCTCCCCCCCAATCAAGCCCCCACAACAAAGACTAAGCTCGATCTGAAGTAAGGCACAAACAGAAAGAATACTGCTATGATAGAACTTTAAAAGTATGCCTGTCAAATAAAAAAGCTAAAGTATTATACTATCAGCCCAACAGCACAGACCTGTGTGACAAGGAATTTGGTGATTCGTTCAGGTAGTTTGCTTTTCTCACTGGACAGGATCATCTCCAGCATGTCGCCGTGCAGCTTCTCCATGACAACAAACACACGCTCCGGTGTCTCAAACATACACTCCAGGTTCACGATGCCTGGATGATGCAGATTCTACCAAAAAGGAGGGAAAAAAATGGGATTTCTGTGGAAAATCCAGACGTTTGTGAGGCTTATCATTATTATACTGTACCTGTAAAATGGCAACCTCATTCCTGAGCTGGCTTTCCTGCTTGGTAGGAAATCTCATCTTGTCTATAACCTTGATTGCAACATCTCTACCACTTTTTCTGTGTTTACCTTGGAAAACCATATTTTGCTTCAGTTTAGAGCCTCAAAATAACGTCCTTCATGTTAGATCGATAAAAACAATAAAAATAAAGCCTCACCTCCATATACAATCCCAAACTGGCCAGATCCAAGCACTTCATCAGAGAATATTTGATAGACTGATGCAATATCCTGCACAGACATAATTTATGCTGTTATTTAATGACTGGAAAATTGTGGAAACATTGGCGTAAACTTTCCCCCGCAAAACTGGCAATCAACATCATTCCCAGTTTTGACAAAACTACTGTTTTGCTGAAATGTTTTGGGGTATTGCCAAATGTTTAACTTTCTCTCAGCAAAAAACTGGAACTGAGAAAACTCCAAAATCCAAAAAAAAAAAAACTGTCAGCTTCTCAATTTATGCTCCATAACAGAACCTTCTGATTTTTTTTTAACCCTACAGTGGAACACAATTTCTGCTTGACCACAAGGCTAATTTAGGAGCTTCTTATTTCATGAATTGAAGGTTCTGCTCGGAAATTATGCAACAGTTTTATTTTAAATAAAAAAGAGGCTTTTCTTACCACGTTCTCTTGGATCTGGCAGTTGGACACAGAAATGCTGATGGACAGCTCCTCTGCAGGAGAAAACACGTGACATTCCACATAAAATAAATGCAAATCACCACTTTACTTGTACATTTGTAAGTAAATTAATGCTTTTATTGTTTTTTCCACAAGTGGGATATAGGAAGCTAAAGCACCACATGATAAATCATCTGATTATGTGGCAAATTGCCTTTAAAATGAATCTGTGCTTCACTAAATCGCACAAGTATGCAATGAATTTGTATGAACCAGGCAATGCTACTGTGACCAAGCAAAGAAACAAAAAAAGAGGCAAACACAATCAGAAGATAGCCACAAATTTAAATTTAACCTGCTTTGATGTCTGCAAAAACATGATTGGATATTACCTATAAATACCTACAAAAATGTCTTACATTTATTTATTTATTTGCTGTCTTTTTTAAGTTTCCAGCTTCTTATACAGATGTTTCCGACTAATAAGCGTTACTGTAGTCGATCATTCAGAAATTGCTTTACCAGAGATCATCATTAATGACACAAAGTTTTGATTCTCTTTAAAACTACAGAGAAAATGTTTTTATGAGACCACAGAGACAAAAAAAACAGTTTCTGTGAAGTTTTTTCACTCCAGTTTCACAACCTCATTGTCTATAGATAGTTCTATACATAGTCAATTTTTTTTTCTTGGCTAACTAAAGGAAGATGGAGGAAAAAAAAACATAACTCACCTTTTTCCCACTTCAGATTAGCTTTTTTTAAAATTTTTGGTCAATTTTCCTGCCACAGCTAACTCAAAACTACCATAATCTAAAAAAACCAACTATTTTTAGTCTGCTTTTGTTTGAATGTAGCTGTGCTTGTTCAGATTGGCTCAGGAGTCAGAATTACAGTGCCAACTCAGAGCAGAATAATTCCTCCTCCCCATTGTTACCTCCACCCAACTTCAAATCTTAAATCAGGCTTCACTTAGAAAATGGGAAGTTAATATTCTTTTCCTCTTGCATTTCACTTTAATTCTCATCAGCAGTTTTACAGTCCATTCACTGAAATGAATAAATGCGCAGAAGCATGGTTTTGTCTCAGGATTCTGACTTTTCATTTATGTTTATTTTTTTGGTTTTACAAATTAGAATTTGGTAACCTCTGCTTGGTTAATTGTTAATGTAAATACAAGAAATACTATTTTAACCACTTACGGTATAAATGTGTTGTAAAAGGTCATTATAAACCTCCAAAAGCCTAATAAATACAAAGACAAAAGGTATTGTTGAAGCCCAGGATTTTGTCTAGATTGAGTAATTTTGCACGTCTAGTACATTCTCAAATACATACAGTTCAGGTGTATCAAAGGAAGCTGTTTAACCCTGTCCATGTCATTTTAAGAAGTCACCAGGAAAAGCTGGTGTTAAAAAAATGCATAAGTACTGTATTTAAAAGCAGGTTGGTCCTTTTTTGGAAACTTTCATCACCTTTTTTTAACACTTAAACGTCTTGAATAATCAAAACTCAAATTTTAATTGGGGAAAAACAAACTTAATAGAGGTTCTGAAAGTAAAACCACAAAATGACCAATAAACAAAAGACAATTAAATGTTTTTGTATATATTACCACGGTTGCACAATATCAATGAAACTTACTGTGATCTTTACCCTGACCAGCAGCAGTGGCCAGACTTGGCTGTGGGGTGACAGGCATTAAAGCCTGTCTGATGGCCTTCTCCCAACCTTGGGCCACCTCAATGCCAACTCCAGAGGCAGCCAAAGCAGGGCTGTAGTAGTGACTGCCATTGTTCTCCCCAACGTAGTACACCATGGTGGCTGTGATGACCTCAAAGCAGTGAGGGTTGCTGCCAGGAGCCAGGTAACTGTAGTCTCTGAACGGTTCTAACTGAAGGATCTCAGACAGAGGGATCTCCTGCAGGAGCAGTGGGAAACAATTGATAAGAAAAAAATCAGACTTTTCGCTTTTTAAATTACTGTTCCCTACTTTATGTAGAATATAAACAAGTTCCCCGAGACGAAAACTGTGAAAAGCAACTTGTAAATCCCATTTGTCCCTTTTGTAAAAGCTTTTAAATTCAATCCAATTTAATCAATCTATACTTAAAAAAAAATGAGACAATTATTTATACAATACAACTTGGTTTTTCATTTTTCTGTTGGTGTTTAAGAATTAAATATCCACCTCCAGAACATCTGTGCCATTTAAGCTGTATTTGCTCAGAAAAACATATCAATATTTGAAAAAAAAAAAAAGAAGAAATGACAAAGCCTACATGAAAAGTGAAATCCAGACCTTCTGTTTCCACATGCCACAAATGTTTAGTTTTTTAAAGGACTTATGAGAGAAAATCAATAAAATTCCTTAAAAAAAAAGTATGCAATTCTACAGCAACATAAAAATAAGCAAGTACACAGTTGTAAAGATAGTCTCACTCACAACTCCTAAGGTCTCCCCGGTCTAACTCTTCTTTCTTCTTTCTCTTATGAGCAGAAACTGAAGGGACAGTCGCAGCGCCTTTTAAGAGTTCCCCTTCTCATTGAAACTCACTGTCAATTCAAAGTGAGGAGGGAGGGTCGGAAACAAAGACTTTCAGGCCAATGAGGCTCAGAGAGGCGCACGCTGTCCCCTCCGCATGGCTCACCACAGAGTATCAGATGAAGTGCTGGTGGTTAGCGGAGCCGGGTCACGTGAGCCGACTCTGCGGCTGACAAAGTGCTCTGGTCGCTTGATTACAAGGCAGGGCCAGTCAGAGGCCTCATTTGAGCACGAGCTGCTGGCGCTACCGCCAGCCGCTGAGACGAAAGACAAGGCAACCCCCAAGATAGAGCAGGAGCCGGGCTGTGTGTACGTGTTTCAACGTGACAGGAGAGAAGCCCCCTCACCCCATAAAAGGCTCTTCAGAGAAACCACAAGTACAGGGGTCTCTTCAAACACGGAGCAATATGGCTTCCAAATGGTGAAAATGGTTGCCATTCCTGAAGATTTAGCCACCATGCGACCGCCACTAATCAGATTGGAGGTATGAAGCACAGGGGAGACGGGTGGACAGCGGCCACACACTGATGAGCAACAGCCAAGAAACTTCAGAGAAATGAAAGCAAAATGACCATGAAAGACAGAGATTGAAAAAAAAAAAAAAAACCTCAGAAAGAAGCTTTTTCTGCTTTAGGTATGGAAAATCAAAGCATGCCCTCCTTTGTATTTGATGATTCGCAAGCTTCATGTTGCTTCCTTCAGCTTTAAAATGCAATTGAAATAAACAAAATAACAGTATAAAAACTGCCTGTAAACACACCCGAAGGATTGTCTCCACTGTGGTTTACTCTCAAAGACTTTAGTGGCAGGTGATGAGGGGTGTGACACAATCCTGGGAATTAAGTGTCCTTAGACTATTTTTTTAAATGCAGCAAAGATAAAGACGGAAAGAAAAAGAGAAAACCAAAGCTCTGGATGCACCCACCTGTTGTGACATACATTAACGTGAACAGATGAACTGGAAAACTCTGAATCCTACACACCATCCCACTGCTGCATACTTCTGACCACAATTCAGCGTCTTAGAAACCCACAAAGCTACATGAACAATGGAATAATTACACCCTGTGCACATATACACACACACAAGGACCAACACACATGTGGAAGTCTTTACCTTGCAGGGTGTAGTTCCCTCCCTCGAGCTTCAGCGTGTAATTACTGCTCTATTAAGCCCCTGTGGCTGTGTAATGACTGGCTACAGGGCTGCCACTGAGAAGGAAGTGTCACACATTCTCCACAAATGACTCCGACACATCAAAAATAACAGCATTTTATGTTTAAAATGTTCAAAAAACAAAAGATTCATCCAAAATCTGGTTCATAGATTTTACCCAGTCATTAGACTGACTCATGCTGCTTTATATCCCTGCTTTTGCACCTGCACGAAACTACAAAAATGTGAGTTTCTCTTCAAATTTCCTTCAAATGTCCCCTTCAATGTGCTGACTGCAACACAAATATGGTGATCCATCCTTTCACTTCATCACAGCGAGCAGAGACCAGGCGGCAGAGTTTAAAAAAAAAAACCACAAGGGAAATTCAGCAGTTCAGTGGGCTGAGCTGACCTCACTGTAGCTGACAGTTGCAAGACGAATCAGTCAAATAGCTGCTACTAGATTTACCTGACAGAAAGCGCATGACAAATATTAAAAGCAGTTTACTGTGTGGCATGTGCAGGACTTAAAGTAACAGCTCAATGAAGAAATGATTCACATGTTGGTGTAAGAAAAAATGGCTTTTGTAGTGTCTTTAAAATAAAGGGGAACTACAGGGATTATACACAGAGGATCTTTTAAACTTACTTTATAGAACTTGGCTCCGCTGTCGTTCTGGAAGAGAGTCAGACTCTTGCTGTCCAGCCTCCAGTAATGTCTCTTCCGCTGTTTTAGAAAAAAATGTGTTTAAACGACAAATCCCTCAAGAGATCCTCCAGAAAGTTTGCAATTTAACATCACAAGAATTATAGATCCTTTAGTTCATCAGAAACTCTGAAGAGAATAAGATTTGTCCAGCAAGCTTGCTAGTTTCATTTACATCCATGTTATTTATCTTACCAAGTTGTCTTTGCTTGTATAATGAACCATCCAGCCCTCCTTCACCACCGTGGAGCTCCTTCTCTTGGTGTGTTTGATGGACTGAACCACCCGCATTAGGGGGATGTTACTGCTGGTGGAAGGACTAAACACGTAAAATAAACACTATAATTCTGCTAATTTGGGTAGATTATGCACACACTTCAATTTTCTTGTCTGTTTCTAGAAAGTCATTTCATTTCGAGCACTAGGTACTGTGCAACAATACTGCCACCTACAGAGATGTAGAGATCATGAACCAAACAAACAAGCAAAAACACTAATATTTTATCTTCTTACCTAATAGTCTTAATGGGCTCTTCGTCCTTCTCTCGGTCACTGAATGGAGAATCTATACTGAACATCCCATCAGGGGTGGATGGTTCTTCTGGGTCATCCAGCCCTCTGCCAATCTCCATATCACTACTGTCCACCTCAATAGTATCCATGGTTGTGTCTGAGTCTGGCCCAGGGCTGGCTGGTTCTGTACAGTAAAGACACACTATTTAAACATATTAACTCAAAAGGATAATCAGTTATTTAACATGAGCAAAGCTGCAGGTTTTTTTGAGAATTTCTCCATCTTGAGTGTAAATCTAAAAATTCTAGCACGCTGAGGTTACCTCCATTGAAGTCCACCTCCCCCAAACAGTCTCTTGGTACCTTTGAAGCACATCGTTTATGACAGTTGAATCTGCAATCTGACATATGATGATTATAATTTAGCATCATACCTTTTTTTTGTTGTTGTTGTTTGAAATGAACAAAAATGTCATCAAAGAAGATTGCAAACCAACCTTTACACTGCATCCCCTGGCGAAACAGACCCTTGAGTAGGCGCTTGCAGTACTGACAGATGGTAGGCCGAGTGTAGGTGTGAATGGCAAAGGTGTGAGGCACCTTCACCCTGGCCTTTTCCATCTTGTCCATCCATATCGGCCTTCCACTCCAGGACAGGATGCGCTTCCCTGCCTCTTGATGGGACCGCTGTTGCTGTGGTTGAATGATTTTGAAGAAAGGTGGAAAAGTTAAAAATCTAAAGCAGACAGACACACATTTAATGACAGAGGGAAGGAATGCATAAAGATGGGAAAAAAACATAATATTGACATGAATAATAAAACTTGCAGTTGGGGATTCTCTAGAAAATATATTTATTTACCCTGGTTTGACACTCATGAACTTTTAGCTTCAATTTGTGGTCCATAAAAATCAAAAACAGAGGAGACTTCTATCAGAAAGAAGGAGACTTTTTTTTTTCTTACGCAACAAAGCAATGAAAACAAGTTTCAGTCTACAGGATTTTTTATTTCAATGGCAAAATTTTATTTCTTCATAACATTTTTGCGTTGACTCAGACAAGAAGCGAGAATTGTAGTGTAGGTTTATGCAAAAGCTGTTTTGTGAGGTATCACTGAGGAGCTCCCTTTAAAGCTCTGCAGTTCTAAATTCAATTTTCTGCATCGGTGCTATTCAACGTTGTGGCCCTGGAGATTCAGCCGTGGAAAGTAGCAAAGTAGCAAAGTTCCTGAATTGATGAATTCAGGAACTTTGGGAGAGCCACACTAATGGGATCATAAAGTGGACCTTTTTTCTTTACAGGGATATTCATAGCTTCCTGTGTGATTTAGAGTGATGTGAAACTTTAAGTCAGTGGATGTACTGTGTGTTCTTAAAATACTATCTTGACAAATATTCCAAAGGGAGATTTTTTTTAGTTTGACCTTCATCAGTAACTTCAGCCTCAACTCACCTCATCTGGTACAAGGACTGTATTTTCAGTAGGTAACGGTCGCGGGACAGAGAGTGAAGGTCCGGGTAGGGACACGTTGGACAGTCGCCTCTTCCTCACACCAGTACAGTTATTGGGAATCTTGAAAGCGCAGCGTTTATGGTAATTCAGCCCACAGCCTTAAAACACAGACAATAAAAATCAAGATTAAATTAAAAAACTGGGTTAAGAAAAGCAGATCACAAAATGGACCTACAAATCTATAAAAAATGTTTCTGCCATATATATACCCGAAAAACTTAATGAATGATCCACAAGAACTAAAAACAAGATCCAAATTGAATTCAACAATCTTAAAATATGAGAGATAGTCCAACATGCCAAAACTCTACTGGGATCTGAAAGTCAAGTACTTTAACAGCTACGGTTCCCAGACCAAATTATTTTGGCCTGCTTGTATATCTTCCTGATAGATTCTCAAGGTCAGGGATGCGATCTGTTTGTTCATCTTTATTTGAGGTTCAGAACAGCACAAGACATGCCGTTGATTTTTTTATTAAATTCGGGACCATCTCTATTTTTGAAACAAAACAAGTGTGTGTGTTTGTGTTAGATTCAAACCTTCACATTTGAGCCCCTGCCGAACCAGACCCCACAGCATCTCTCCACAGTAGTCACAGAAGGTAGGAGCTTTATAAGAGTGGACGTAGAGGGCATGGGGTCGAATCTGGAAGTCTTCAACAGTGGCTTGGGCTAGAAATAAGATGCACGAGGCGTCAGTAAACTTCAAAAAAACGTAATAAGGTAAAAAAGAAAAACCCTGAAATAATACAGTACAAGTAAACATAATTTTTCTTACAAACATTTCAAAGAATTTGTTTAAATACTAGTTAGATTTGGGGGGTTTTTAAACGCAAAAAATTAAAAATTCTTTATTATTACAGCAGGGGGCGTCACATCTGGATTCATCCTTTTGATGGAGTGATGAGACACACCCATAAGACACCAAAAAACACAACAACCCAGATTTTTTATTAAACTATGTTATTATGATGATTATTAAACAATTTTATCTCCCTTCCTGTTTCTTATTTTTTCTTTATTTCTGTCTTGTGCCAAATGAGGCTCACTGAGCTCACTGTTGAAAGGAAGTCTGGATTAATCATGGCTGTGAATCATCACATATGTAAAGATGAGTCATATGTGAAGATGAAAGCTGTCAATTCTATGCTGTAATCTTTTTTTCAGAAGATTTTGTCCTCTTCTCCTGCAATCATTTATACAAACAGAGGGACTCAATAGGAAGAGGTTAAGACCGAGGTTAAGCACTGGTACCTCCATGTGGTGGCATTAGTGATGTAATAGAATGTGATGGCTCCCTTTTTGAAGCGATTCAACCAAACACACCAAAAGGGGACGATATCATCTGTTGTTTTTTGATGACTCAGGTCTGAGCAGCAACTTTGACATGTTTGTCATTAGCGATAATCACACGCTGTGTAAGAAAGAAGGAGACGTCCTTGAAGGGAAGATGATGGGAGGAAAGGAACCAGGAGTTGTGTAGTGTAGTGTGGAAAAACGGCTGCTATTACTTAAATATTACAGGCAGAGAACTGAATTTTGTGCAAAACTCAAAGAGAAAATGTTAAAATTAGCAAGATTAAATGACCTGCTGACTTGCGGAAAGAACAATAAATACAAGCGCAGATCATCTGAGAAGACTCGGGGCAACATTTTTTCATCGTTTCAAAGAAGCGCTATGGCTTGTGGGGTGATGTTTGCAACTCGGGTGAGATTTGAAAAAGAAGGAGTTCTGGCAGGTCACATGTCATGAGGAGAACGGGGCTCTGTGCTGCAGACATATGAAAGACGGCATTCATTAGCTTCTTTACAGGTTCGCAAAACAACACATCTGGTGGCCACCTCTCAACAGTCGAAAGGTTACGCAAGATTCATGCAGCTTATTAGCATCAACAAGAGTAAACATAAGTCCAAAAATATTCATTGAACACTATTTTTATGCCCACAAAAATAAATACATTTATTTGTTTGCAATGAGATGCACTGAGTTTCCATTGCAGGCAGAAATCTCCATCTAATTAAAATAAGCCTTTTACTACTTGTGGCAAAGAAATGCACAGAAAAATAGAAAACAAGGAGACAATCGAGTTCAGACCTCATGCTCTGAAATGGTCTGTACAGTGTCTGTGTATCTAGGATTGCTCTGCACATCTCAGCCTGTTTACACTACATGGATCTGCTTCAGTCACTGCTACCAAACATGTCATTCCTTTTCTATTCACAGCCAGGAAAAAGCCTCTTTCTTGCAGCCAGATTTACCTCAAATTGCAGAAATTCTGAATTTTATAGTGGATAAAAAAGGGTTTCAAACAACGTAGAGGTAGAAAGAGAAAATGTCAGAAGGGACAGAACGCTACAAAGACTAAAAGAAAAAGAAGGAAGTTCTTCTTTCTTTTTGTCTACATTCCTCATCCTTAAAGTCTGCAGCTTCCTCAGATCTAGAACCTATGCAGTCCCCCACTCTCTAAATCCCTGCAAACAAAACTCTCAGTTGAGAGGAGAAGGGAGGATTTTCAGCACAGGTGGTATCAGGTGTTTTCCAGTGCAGGCAGATGGAGCCGGAGAACAGATTTGAGTAAAACGGATATTCAGAGCTATTTCGTTGATC
The DNA here is from genome assembly GCA_014656515.1 of Oryzias celebensis. NCBI lineage: Eukaryota > Metazoa > Chordata > Actinopteri > Beloniformes > Adrianichthyidae > Oryzias > Oryzias celebensis. Next base: position 37,189,288 of record BNCR01000005.1, read on the forward strand.
CCAGCACCACAAAGGAAGCTGATTCAGTCATCGCAGGAACTGAAAGCAAAAGAACACCTGCAGGGTTGCTGCAGAGGTGGACAGATACAGTTGAAATTGTGATGGTGAGGAAAGACAACAAAAAACAGTCCTACTGCAAAACATGACTGAGCAAGAAGAAAGTTAAGACATCATCATACAGAATTGACCACAGCAAGTACCTCAATGTGTTGGGTGCCACAACAACATCACATAACACGTAGCAATTTTTTTCCAAGTTTCATAAAGTTTTGATAAGTACATAAAAGATTTAGATGCAATTTTATTTGCTAAGGTATAAGAAGACGGTAGTGACCCCCAATGCCAAAAAACCCACTTTTGATAGTGCTTGCTAACAAAAGCAAGCGCTGACTTCAAGAGTTGATCTGCACACCTACCAGACAGCACCACCTCAATCAGGTCCCCTTCATGGATGTCTTCTACGGAAGTCAGCCTCTGCAGGATGTTTTCATCATTAAGATTGTGGCGGAACAGCAGAATCTTGTCGTACATGCCAAAGAAGCCACACTCTGGAAACTGAACACAAGCAGACAGATTTTTGGTTAAAAGTAATAATTGCACATCATTTTTGGAGAATTTAGTTTAGTATTTGACAGAAAATAAACCAGGAAAAAAGAATGTTGATGTTCAGCATTTCAAATTTAAACTTTGCCAAATTCACATATACTCTCTTTTGCCAAACATTCAGTGGCTTATGCCCACACTGGTAGGGGATTCCAGCATTTTGAACCCTGTGACTCAGGAAATAGGCTCCCACTTCAAATCTCATTTTTCTCATTTCAAAAGAATTTACTCCATATGGTAGGAGGAAATGCATCTCAAAGAACCCCTCTGTAAAGAGTATGTCTAAGTCGCCTTAGCAATAAAAGGGCTTTTTAGCAGTTTGGTAATACAGAGAAACGCCACCCTGCATGTAACCAACAATCCAAACAACCTGTTCTGACATAAAACCATAGGATCAAGGATTAGAGGTGGAGACTGTGTTGACAAAAGTTAGAGAGGAAGACAAGAGAAGGAGGAGTATCAGCACACAGGAAGTGCAGCTCCAGTCATTTCCTGCTATGAGGGCATAACCTTTTACAGAGCAATGTTGTTGTTGTCGTAAGAAAAGTCTGTAATTATACATGATCAGGTGCTGTATATGTAAATATGTACATTGTAATTTAGGAAAACTTCCACAATTGTGAGGACTTCCAACTCTCTGAAACTTGTAATAACTTTGAATATCTAGTCAGCAATCTTTTTAAACATTTTCTTCATTTTCAAAACCCTAATATAATTTTTGTTTTTGGTATCATCAAAAATTATTTAAATTTCCTGTCATAAATAACAGTTTTAAAGTTAATCATTTCTGGTTAAAATAATGAGATCAATTTTCCTAAGTTGACCTGTGTGGTTTTTGTCCATGTGGAAAACTGGAGATGATGCATAAGCATGGTCTACATGCCAGGCAAACTTGTATTGAAGGGTACACCAGCTGTTTCCCTTTAAATCAGGGTCATGCTCAATCCACAACACAGAACAATGCCACCCTGGTCTGGGAGCTCAGGGCTACAAAACTGTTTAGGCAGGGGATGCAGAAAACACCTGGATCTACAAACCAAACCACTGCCAAAAATCTGACCCAGCCGGACAGATTCATGGTTAAGGAAACTTGAATGTGTCAGAATATTTTTTTATGTTTTTAAATCAAACATCTTTTATAAGTTGTAAGAACAATGATTGATTTTGTAGTGAATAAACATAGTTCACATTTATCTGTGTAGAAAAATACATTTACCAAAGCAACAGCAAATAGGGTAATCAATTAAAAAAATTAAAGTTGAAACATTATAATTATACAAGTATTCATAATTTGTTTGAATATTTTGGATGTAAAAGTGTTTTAGAAAAAAAAAAATCACATGTTCCTTCTTCCACGAAATGTGTTCTCATTGTATCCTATATTCCTCAGAAAACAAAAGGATGTGACATAATACTGCTAAAATTAGACAATTACTAAAGTCAGATTAACCAGAACAGCTACTGACTGCAAGAATGTTTGAATCAGAAAGAAACTTCAGAGAGAAGCTTTTTTCTTACATTAAACTGACACAAACGCGACAGTTTTCTCCTCCGCAAGTCACCTATAATCAAATGCTTTAGTTTGGTGTTTTTGCTACACACCTAAATAGCTGCTAGCATTTACCTACATTTCCTACTTTATATGTGGCATTAGCTGGAAGATTATGTAACTCCATCAAACTTTCAGCTGTTTAAATAACAGACAGCTGCAAATTAAACCTACAAACATAAATATAAAAATGTCATGGCTCGTTTCTCTGCAGCATGGATTAATCCTAATCTACATTCCTTGATATTCATGCACAATTAAGAATCACACAGAAACCTACAAGGAAATCAAGATTTGGCCAGAAAAGACACATTTAACATGCAGGATTTGCAAAATCAAGTCAAGCAGAAATACAGATAGTGTACACAGTGAATGCTGACAAACTTTGTGAATTCTAAGCAGACAGAAGCAACATGTTTTACTATTGCAGTGTTTTTATAAAGAAAGCTGAACAAATATATACAAAGAGTGAGGATGAGTAAGCCTTGACTTTAAGAGTTGACTTTTACTGCTTAAGAAGAAAAACCAAACATTAAAGACATCTTAAACAGATGCTGTAGCTTAACATTGAAAAAAGAAACTTGTCTGAATATGTTTGTGCACATATACAAAGCTTTTTGCATTGTAAAAAAATTATTTTTTTGTTGTTTAGTGTGGTTTAAAATAATATATCTAAATAAAGGTGTATGTGGAATGAAAATGGAAAAAGAAAATGAATATACTTAAAATAAAAAAAATAAAAAATTAAAATTACTAAGGAGATGGCCAATCCCAAAAGAAAACGAGAACTGAAGTGACAAAATCCAATCAGTACAGACACGTATGTATTAAAAAATCATTAGGATTAAATAAAATTGTAAAGTTGTCATCTACTACAGCAAACCAATATGTTACCAAAAGTGTAAAACAATTATTGTGCTAAGTTAAAAAGGATTTAGTATTTATTGTTGTATTACGTTACTCAAGGCTTAGTATGAACCAACTTATTAACAATTTTTAACATGATTTCTCCAAGTTTTTATGTTTGTTTTATTGTTGTTTTGTAATAAACAAAGGCTGAAAGCACTGCTGTCACAGTCCCTTTAGTGTACATATAACCAGGCCACCAGGACCAGTGTGGGTTCAGTGTCCTTCCCCAGGACAGTTTGATACGAGCATTTTGCACAGGAACCAAACCTCAGATGACTGCTCTACCTCTGCACCAAGGCCTCATCAAACCGATCAGTAACTCTTGCAGTAAATTCAAGCACCTTTGATTTAAGTTCTCTCTATTAAAACAATGACATTTTAAAATGGTTGAAAAGATGAGAGACTAATAGAATATCAGAATATGTGCTCAACTCTACAGACCAAACAAGGTGCATGCCTCTGCACGCTTCCAACTTCTGAAGGTTTCTGAAACTTTCAAACTTCCCTTTTCTTCTGTCATAACTACAATGTAAAGCCTGTCACACTTTCATGTGATTAATGTCATGTGGCACAAAAAATTAGCACCTCAAGCAAAGAAAAAAGGAGGGGGGCATCCTTCCTGAGCTACGTGTTATGGAGGGGGTTTCCATCATTTGCCAGAGACATTAGCTGTCAGATGCAAGCAGAAAGCTGACATTAACAGCTCAGTCTGCCCAATAGGTCTCATTTAGAGCATTTTTAGGCTAGCATGTAATATCTAGGATTGCTTATCCTGTTTTCCAACAAAGCGAAGCTTCATAACTGATGAATTTAGTATGTTTTCCCCCTTTGGCTGTTCTGATTATTCCGATACAGAAATTTCTGTTAGCCTCAGTAGAAACCAGATTAGATTTCACATGAGCACCACCATGGTTTTTCTGTGCGCTCTCAAATGACACTGTCATCCAGATGCTTCTAAACACATCTCTAAGGTCCATAGTGAGGATGCCTTTGTCGTCTTCAAACACAAATCCATTCAGATGAGCAGGCGCGACCACACACGCACACCAAAGACTGTGGCACAGAGGAGCTGTGTGTGAGGTCCACAAGTCAGGATGGAAAGACGAGTGGAAAGGAGCTTTGCTGTGGTAAGCCTTTGTTAAACGAGCTAATCCTCCATTGATATGATAAATCTTGTTTTTAGGGTAAAAAGTTAGGGGCAGGAGAGAATCAGAATAAGCGGAGACAATGGTGGTGATCAAAAACATCTCGACTATTCACAGATTCCAAGCATCAGGTATAACTTACTCATAGTTTAAGTCAGGGATATTAGGACTTGCCCATGATTTAAAGAGTAGATCATACATGTCAGCATTTTTTAAATTTCAGTTTGTTGTAGGGCAAAGATAAAGGGGAAGCAGCATTAAAAGACGGGTTCAGCTGGCTTTGAGGTCACAATAAGGAAAGTTTTGCCTCTAAATCTCAAGGTGCCATACACCTTTACAAGTCTGGCAGAAAGTCAGACAGTCAGACAACTACAATTAAACATACTGCTTGTTTATCATTTCGCCTTTTTTATGTCAAGGCTTGCCAGAAAATGTTTAGTGCCTTCTCTTTGTCGTTTCAGCCTTTAGCACAAAAAATATAGTAGTTTTATAAAAATAAAAACATTCCTAATGTGCTTTAATGTACGCTTCTTTGCCTTTCTCGCTTTATCCCGTGTCACCTCAGAGCGCCAACAATGGATCGTTTCAAGAATACAAGTCAAAGTTAAAGTTTTTATTAAAATGTGGGGGGAAAAAAAGGCTTTGTTACCCCTTTCCATCAAACTGTCATGTGTTTTGTTTGTGGGTATGTTCCTTTCATTATGTCATTTTTCCTAACACAATAAGTACTTAATCTGACATAGATATAGAAGATCATGGCAATAAGTCCACATTGCACAACATTTGGTTAAGAAAAAGACACTACATCGCCATTATGCAAGCAATACAATCACCCTTCAAGGTTTTTTCCAGAGCCACAGCTAGTCAAATGTCAGCCTTGAACTTCAAACCACCGAGAACATTTTTTCCCAGATTAACATCAAACCCTAAACTGTTTTCTCTTATGGCGTTCACAAATGCCCTATTTTAACTCCCTGAAATAATGAGCTCATGTAGCAGCTTTTGGCACCATTGCAAACAATGCACCTGAAAACAAAAGAGTGCAAGGAGAGATTCTGACATAAAACTGAAAGCTTGTTGTGTATTGAAACTCTTAATGACCTAAAAGCGAGAGAGCCCCAAGCCCAACCATGTTCAGCAAGGTGCAGATTTTTGGTGAAAAAAGCATCAGGAGGTGGAATGGTGTTGTTTATTTAGCTTGAGGTGGCAAGATAAAGGCTGTCACAGGATCAGCATGTGAAAGCTTGTTTTTATTCATCAGATAAACAACCCTTTTGACCAATAATGCTGCAGTACTAAAATTATGGTAAGACATTGATTATGCACACGAGTCAAGACATCAGAACACCGATTTTTCCTTTTTTATACATTTACCATATTCCTGACGGCATCAGGTAAACAAATGAATGACAAAACTCTTAAGCTGTCAAAGCTGATACAACATAAACCTAAATGGCTGGATTACATGTGTTGCTTTGGAAATTATATTAAAGACAGGCCCTGCACGCTAGAAACGAGATGTTTGAGACCACAAGTTCCACCAGACCAAAGTGAGGGTTTTACAAAAGAAAATCAGTTGTTTTAATGTCAAAACAATTGGTAAACCATTGTTTCATTTTCAGGGATATTTTAGCGCCCACAACAGAGAAAAATGTGCCTCCGTACTTCAACTCATCAAACAACTGCATTGGAAAATCCAATTATGCGCTCACGCAAACCTTGAAGGGAAAGCAGCACAAGTTCTTCTCAAAGTCGCATCAAACACAATGTGGAAAAATGAGTACATTTGTTACAGTCTGCAGTGGAAATGAAGAGTCTTTTTTTGACTTGCTGTAATATCTTACTAATCTAAGGTTTTCCATAAACCAAGGCACAAAAAAGGCATAGCAAAACATTGTATGGAAATACAACATTAATATGTAAAAACAGCCGTCAGATACTGGAATACCTCAATGCAGAGATGCTTTTATTTATGGTTTCCCAATAATTTGTCTGTATAACTTGTTTTGATGGTGCGATATTCTCAATATTATGCCAACATAACATAGGACAAGTTTTGAATGCTTTGAAGATTGACTTATGTTCTATATCTCACTTTTTCTCATTCACATGGACATGTACAGCAAGATTAGGGAAATTAAAAAATCCTGTGACGTTTTTAAGGACATACTTTCTGCAGAGTGGGAGTACTTAATTAGAAATTCACCTCTGAGTTGTGGGTGAGACTGTTAGTGCAAAAGTAACCCTCCACTGATACCCCATCAGCCCTTTGTTTACACTCTCTCACAACAGCTTACAGCGCCTCACAACCCCAATCTAAAATTACCAGATCAAAAACGGAGAGCAATTTTGAGCTGGATGCCAGCTCGTACAAGGAGAACTAAAATATGAATGTATCTATTTATCTGCGAGTGGATGCATCAAAATCGAGCTTTTGGCCCACACATTTCAGTTGCTGCGTCACAAATATGAGCTTTTTTAAACCGCAGGTTTTTATCTGCTCATGATCCATCCCGATTTGAATAAAGAAATACTCAGAAACAAAGTTTTAATCTAAAATTATTTTATATATGTCCTCCATCATGAGAAAACTGTTACAAGAACATTTTTATTGGAGTGGGTCTCTGAGCTTTGATACAGGGGAAGAAATGAAATAAGAATTTTATTCTTCTCACTGTGTCTTTCCAGTTATGAAGATGTGTGGGTTAATGATGTATTGACTAATGTTAACGTCTTGTGGTATACTCTTCATGAAAGAAACAAATAAATAGAACAAGAACATTTGGCTCTTTCATATGGTCCTGACTTATAAAGGTCAAACAGAATGAATATAAAAAATTAGAGGAAATATCTGTTAAGTACAAAATTTTGGCTCTCCAAACATGTCTGCTTTTAAACCTGGTGAAATCTCCTGACATGAAATATGTTGCACACTCTTCTCTTATCTCTTTGCGTTGGTTTGGACTTAAAAAGACAAAGTCACGTCCCAAACAAACATCTGAAACTTGCATAAGCTGTTGTGGAAATGCAATATAGTTTTTGCAGAAGTACAAAAAAAAAAAGCTTTGCAACAAACTTTAGTGTTACAAATTTCTCCTGCAGCATACCACCTGTTTACAGTGTATCAGGAAACTGAACAGAACGCGCTTCCCTTCTGTTCCACACCAAGTGCAAAGAAGACCACGGCGTATGCTTCATTTCAACAGTAATTTACAAAGAAAAAAACAGTTTGCTCCTCTCTTTGCAGGCAGAGGCCAAGAAAAACACACTACAGCTGGAAGCAGACAAAGTGGGGGTAGGTGCAGCTCCCTGACAAAGCAATACCCTCATATGGTTTATATTCTTGGAGGCATCTTTGTATACTTTCAGGATCAGGCAAACTCATCCTAACAGTCTCCAAAACACATTCATAATGTGTCCTAGAGTCAACACAGTTTTTCCCATAGCTAAAGCAAGCTTTCATCAGGCTTGATCAAGTGTAGAAGCCATACACAGCAGAAAGGAAACCCATGTGGTAACTTTGCGGTAAAAGATGCAATGACTTTTTCGCTCGACAGGCTAACTAACCTATTACCTTCCGTGAGGTGGAACGTGGCTCACAGTTCATTCATAGCTTTGACTTTATCATTTCTGGAACACATTACTGTCTTTTTCTAACCAAAACATTTTTAAAAACGGACGATTGACATGTTTAAAATCTCAAACAATTCAAGAAAACACAGAATAACACCAGATTTGAAACGTTTCTGAGACTACAGTCAAGTCCATGACAACAAGACATGTCATTTTAATGCAAAAACACCAAATGGGATGAGGAAATTTCCATAGCCATCCTGACATAACTCCTATTTCCTTATGCAACAAACCAGCTCATGCTAGTGGGTTTTTTCTTTTGGTTTGTTTTTTACAGTGGTCTCCATTCAAACACAATGACATGTCAGCGAGCCAAACCACTTCTCACTCTTTGTTTTACACCTGCATAATGGAAGGGAATATTTTAGTCTGGCTGTAGCATAACCAACTCATACTTAAGGGTGATATATGATGGAACTGGAAAAAAGTAGAGTCTATATATGCATGACAACTTATTCTGGCTTCATTTAAGTTTCAAGTGAAAATATTGTTATGTCTGCTTGCAGCCTGTGGAAATACTTTGGTGCAGAGGTTAAAACTGCCAAATCTTCTTCACAACATTGTAAAGTGACAGCACACCTGTCGGTCTAGACGTTTTTCAATTATCATGAAATGCCAGCACATTTTTTTCTACTTTTCCAGTTTACAATAACCCCAACAGTTCATAGTTTACAGCTATATGTTCCTCTGGTTTTCCAGAATATCACGGTGAAGCACCCTAGTCGTATAAACAATGGAAGGAATATCTATATCATCACTTGTAGGATTGACAAAACGGAAACCTGGAGTGGGATGGGCATACTGACTGAAGTCTACTACGCCCAATTCAGCAAAGAGCCAAAAATGCTCAATTGGGCGAGGCAAAGAAAAGGCAGAGGTTTATTAAGTCCACCTGCCAATCAAAGGCATACCTTTAATAACCCATAAACTTCTCTTTGGGTGTGCATTTATTGATTTATTTTTATATGAATTTATTTTATTTATAGTGGTCTTTTAAGATACAACTATGGTTTGCATTGGTCTTGCTGAATCACCCTGGGGAAACACCTGCAATTATTAAGAAAAACACATGAATCTGAAGAAACAATCCTCTGTCCTAACTTCATAAAAGGAATCAAAGCACAAAAGTTGTGGTGAGGTCACCTTTTAATTTTGAATCAGTACATTTTCTGAGTAACCATGTGGATTCATTAGTCTGTGGCATTTGTGACAAAAATGTCCACACCTCTCTCCAGTGATAAAGTCCTTTACATGTGTGAGTGGGTGTGCTTTCATGCTTGAATGTGCGCACGCATGCATGGTTTAGAAGTTATGAACAGCGTCCAGGGGCCTGACAGAGAGGAGGAAGGCCGAGTCACTATATCTATGGCTTCCCAGGAAGACAGCGGGATGATCGAGGGTCTGTTGGCCAGGCGTTTGCACACTACTGCTGAGTTATAGCCCCATTGCTGTCCTTTGCCAGCACCTCTGCTTCAACAATATACTGCAGTGTTCACTTCATCTCCTCTCTTTGGGCTGGAGTGTCAGGGGGCAGCTGCCAGATTCCCCTCCACAAGGGGAAAATATACAGGTGAACCTGGGGGAATTTTTTGTGAGATTGACATGAACTGAACTTTGTCTTGCTTTGGTGGGGTAGAAGTTCAGGAGGTGTGTGGTAACAGCAGGATGTAGAAATAGGCTTGTTGTTGCTCAACTAAACCATTAATAATTCAGCAAAGTTTGTAGCACAAAGAGATAAAGAACAAGAGGCTATACATTTCCTTTTTAATTGAACCCCTAATGTCGAATTCTCTATTTCACAAAAGCACACTCTTGCAGGGGCAAAGGGAACAAAACAAAACTTAATTAGACTAAACTACTAAGCAGGCAATTTCCAACACTGAAAGTGTTACCTTCATCAAAACAGAGACAGACTCAGTCTCTGAAAGTTTACATACACAGACAAGAATAATAGCAAGTGCAACGTAGAAAAAAGCAATTTGACAAAGGTTTGAACAGGCCGTGCTGCTCTGCTTAACACAGTAAAGATACAGAAACAGGGAGAGGGAGAGTCAAAGGAGCTAAAGAAAGCAGAAAAAAAAAAGAGTCATACCAAGAGTCTGACTTTTTACTAACAGAAATGCTCATAAAAGTCACTTCAACTAAAGTGGGAAAGAAGCACAGCACGTATTACTTAGTAAAACTCTTGCCTCTCACAGCTCAGAAGTTTTCTTGTTGTCTCAACATATAATTTCACTTCCTCTGCCACTTTCCTATCAGTTTGACAGATCACTCTCTATACTGAGGGACAGGAAAGGCAAACAGTGCTGAGAAAACAACACAGAATAAGACATTCTTCAACTGTTCATGCTGCAGAAATCAATAATGACAAGTTGATTTGAGTGTACAACTACACTGAAACCATGTTTTGGCAGGTTTGCAAACTTGTTAATGTACGGCTGCAAACAAAATCAGATGTTCATCAACTGGAAATGGAAATGCATTAATCTTTTAACAATATTATCACAAAATGAATAATTTTCTTATCTTTAAATACCCACTTCGATCATCTTTTAAACTAACCATCTACATAATAGATAATAGTTATGGTGTTATGAATTTGTTTTGGGTTATTTCTGTTAAAAATAACAAAGTCACACATTAACGACATCACATCAGCAACCCAAGACATGCACAGAGAGCAATGTAAGACATGTTTTCATTTGAACAGTTAACAGTTGGACCCTTGTTTTTTATACATGAGAACATGACAACAGAAACGCGCTGATTTGTCTATAATTAATACATCGGAAAAATTTGACACCCTAATTAAGTTTATGCCGTTTTCTAGACCATAGAATTTTCCTAATATACTTCTTTCAGCATCAGAATAATGCTAAAATATGTTAAAAACACTATTTTCATCGGTATAGCGTTTTTACTTCTTTTTGACGGTCACTTGTAATGGTTTTTTCATGCTTCAACTCCTTTTAGAGTGCTGATGTTGTCAGCCAGCAGAGCAGTCAAGGTGGAACTCAGTCAAAGGAGGGAAAAACACAACTGTTAATGAGTAGGTTAAAAAGGAAAGAGACATCCTCTTGCACTGAACCATGCTGTACCGGGGCAACAAACTAATGAACTATAACTTCTGCAGCTCGTGACTGGGTTCACAAGGACAAAGTCACCAGAACTGCTGAATATTACGCGTGCAGAGTTAACTCAGTGTAATCACAGTCGCAGTGATTTCAGCAAGCATTAGCAAAGATTGGAATCGTGTGAGATTATCATCCAATATTGGCTAAAGTCAACTGTGGCGAAGGATTTTTAAACAACTAGCAAAAAGAAAGGAAGAAAAAAAAACGATAAAGAAGAATAGTGAAAGACGCCGCCTTCTTTTGATGGTTTTGGCTGAGAAAATCAGCCCTGAAGCCCACAACTCCCCTCTGTCCCTCATGCAAAGCCTGCCAAGGAGGCTGTCCCAGCCTACCCAGCCCCTTTCCCTGCTTAGTACCACACTTCTCCGCTCTGTCATTCTATGACTCTTGTGGCAAGGCCCTGCGTTCTGCCTTGCCACTTTACATTTAAAAAAGAGACCAGCACAAATCTGCACTGCAGATGGTAGAAATTACTTACTTTACTTAACCTCAGAGATATTGTTCCCTTTTTCTTCTCCCTCTCTTTTATTTTCCACAAATTACTCCAAGGCTGGGCAAATTGATAGATTTCTTGTGCAAGTTGCCTTTGTGCCTGTGCATCAATCATCAATGTGATATAAATTTATTCAGCTTTGGGGTTTTGAAATACAGAAGCATTCCTGCAAATAAACAATGAAAACCATAGAAATCGAGAGGGGAAAAAAATGCAACCGTGCTTTTTACAACCAGCACAAATTGGGAATATTCTAGAGAACGAGTGACCAGCTTTTTCTTGACATGGAGCTGAGTGTGCTTTCCAGGAAACTTTTGGCCTTATGCATACCACACATTAAGTCCTGTGCTGCTGGGACGTCTTCTGGGATGAAATATGCTCCTTTGCTCTAAAAGAACATGCAGATGTGGGCTTGAGGAGAGGTAGGGAGTGAAATGGCGGTGATATTTTTCGCATATGTTTTGGTTCCTGCAGATCAATGTGAAAAGAGGTTTCTCTATTTAGTATCTGGTGCTTTATCCTCTCATTTTCACTCAAATTTTATATTTTGTAACTTTTAAAAAAGTACTAGCGAAGATTTACAAATTGAATTTCATCTATATTTTACCAGAATCAACAATTAATAAAAAAAATAAACATGAATCTACATCTGTTTTGCCCACAATTCGATTGTGACCTATTATCTAAATTTTAAAAATGATTCTAACCTTACCTTTTTTTTAATACTTTGCCATTTGCCTCTGCATACCCATATCTGGTTCAAAAAGGCCTTTGTCTCTGTAATTACAGAGGCAGTAGTACAGCCCTTAACCAAAAACTGGGAGTTAGCAGAAATGACAAAACCAGCGAGGGAACCTGTGGCTTAAGAAGTCGTTTTCCCAGATTTTTTAACTGCAAAAGCAGCAATGCCCAAGGCATATCCAACTAAGAGTCACATCAAAACATATTTTTACTTCAAAGATTTTCCAAAAGATTATACTGGACAGCTGAAGGAAGGTCAAAGAAACTCAATACTTAAAGAAACATCCACATGATATCACAGTATCCATGAAAATGACTAGGATGTTGCACCCCACAACTGCCACCTCCTAAAAATTGTCATATTCCAAGTAGTGTGATCCCACCCATATGCTGCACAATCACATCATCTTCAAAAAATGCATGGGCCAAGAGGAATGTTCTGTAACTAACTTGCTGTTCAGGCTGGACATCTGGCATACCGGCAGTCATTCTCAGAGAGTCGTGAACTTTTGTCCTGCCACTGCTCCCTCACTGGCTGCATGAGAGGATTTAGGCGACACCAAACAGGAAACACTCTACAAGTGGAAGATATGGATGTTTATCTCGCACTATTCATCAAGCCCCAAAAATCAGACAGAAAGTCAGGACCAAGTCAGTGAAACACAGCGATCCCAACTAAAGTCACATGTGGCTGCAGGGGAGTCATCAATGGGCCAGACGGAATTTAATCCACCTCCACCGCCCAATGGGAGCTCTTCCCATTCATTCTCAGAGTCATCAAGGGGCCACACTAATACTTGATAATCTTGCACTAAGCAAAGACACTAAAAATAACAAGTTTTGGTCATATTGCAGAAGTGGCAATCACAGTAGACTGAACTTATCAAAATCAGGCTCCTCCGTCCTAAACTTTACCACCAAAATGACTAACTGCTCCAAACCACCACTATCAAAACCAACTTCACATCTTTGCAAAACACAGAGAAAGCAAATTTCTGTGGAGGCCGGCCAAGTCATGTGGTGGAGTCTTCAGCAGATGAGTAATGAGTTGGACTAAATCTATACAGTGCAGTGTTGTTATATCAGACGGCATGACTCCCAATCAAACAATGAGAACGATTCAAAGTAAGAGTGAAGCAAAGAAATTAATAATAACCTTGGAGACAAAGATCTAACTTTTGAGTTCAACATTGGGGACTTAAGATCTCTGTTAAAAGACATCAGTTTTGAATTTAAACAATGTCTTTATTACAAACAAGATTTTTAGCTTGTTTGTGAAATAAGGGTCAGAGAATAAGGTCAATGAAGTTTTTTTTTGTTTTATATTGGGTTTTTATTTGGCCTTACCATTCTATTTTTTTTCTTTAGATGACCAAACGACAGACCAAAAGGCAGCACTGATTAGTTTTGATAATTGTTCACATTACCATTGAAAAGTATAATAACACCGTACACAAATAGAAAAAAAATAAATAATAATAGCAGAATGTTTATCTGTGTTTTTCATTAACCCTTTAATTTATTGACATTTCAGCTAGAAAACAATTATTTTTAAACACAAAAGAAACTGAAAGTGGAACTATGGCAAATACATTAATTAGTGAAAAATATAGTTTAATGTAAGTAAGTCAAATAGACTTTGATGGTGTTGAAGAACATACAGAGATCTTAATATTTAAAACATGTGATATGAGCTGCAATTTGTGGCTGAACAGTAGTACATAGCTTTAACAACTTATATTGTTCTTTAATTGATGTAATAAAAAAATTACCTCCAACATTTTTTTCCAGTTATAATTATTTAAATTACACATTAAGAAATGTATTTATATTTATTGCACAATGTGTTGTAAAAATGCAAGTAAAACTAGCTTAAGAGAGACCAACTAAAGCTGACAAAATAGTACTTTGAAACATATATGGAGAATCACGTTCAACAAAATCATTTCATAATTGACTGCTTTATTACAGCCAAAATCCACTTTGTCACAGCGTTTGTTTTATTCCTGAGTTTTGGGTGTTTGTGATTGTTGAGACTGTTACATGCTCTACATGACTCTAAAAAATGTAATTTATGTAGGGAGACATGACATGTAAAACACTGAAAAAAAAACTTCAGGTAAACATGCTGATTTGATTGCATTCGTGGGTTTTTCTTTTTAGTAAAAGGCACACAAAGCCTGCTATTGTCACAATATTGCACTGTTCACCCACAAAAAGCACTACAATTTGACATACCAGTGAAAAAACTCAACTCGACTAAATGTTGACAGAACTGGGGAAATAAAGCCAAAATCAAAACTTGTGCCTTTGGAATAGTCCTTTTTAATTGCTAAGAGTGAAAACTCATCCCAGTCCTGGTGTAAACAAAGTGATTGCACTCTGGTCTGTTTTAAAAAGAGTCTGGTTTCACTTGCAAGTGAATCCTGGTGAGATTAAAGCAACAGTGGAAATGTATATGTATGTATAAATGTATATAAGTAAAGCAATGTCTTTTGATTAGGATTCCAAATAAATCAGCCAAAGCAAAATCACAAGAAGCACACTGGGCCTTTGGGAAAAGTGGACTTAGTGGAACTAGTTGATTTTCTTTGCATAACATAACATTCATAAAATGTAGCACTGTAATTTCACAAACATCCTGCATGTGCTTAACTAGTCAGTCTGCTCCTCAGATCACCTATTGAGGGTGCATTATTAAAAAACAAAAAAAAACACATACAAAGCTGAAAATTCTTTCACCAAACAAGCACATGGGATATGCAATGAGGAAGACTGATTTTAGCAGAAGCATATTAACTATGTTGTTAATTTGAACAACTAAATAAACTCTACTTAAAAAAGGGGGAAAGTTATGAGCTTCTTTAAAGACAATGTCAAACAGGAAACAAATCGGGGGTTTGACAATATATTGACAATCCAACAACAAAAGGTTCCAGGAAGCTAAATGAAAAAGAAACATCTAAGTTTGTCCTGTAGATATGGCGACCCAGATCTGTAATAATCAATAGTAACAAGGCCAAACAACACGTTCAATAAACAAAATAACAACATTGTACAAATAGCTCAAACTCTCCATGTAACAAAATAGCTGATGCAGCAGAAAACATGACACTGAGCTGCACAGATTCAAGTCCGGATAAGCATCCCTGCTTTTTTGCATGACTGAGAAGTGAGTCACACAGTGAAGCAGGCCAGCTCTCAGAGGAGGAAACAGCACCATAAGGGGAATGAACATGCATCCAGACTCCTATCTCCATGCAGACATTACAAGATGAAATCCACATTTTTTTTTTCTTCCCTTTTTTTTTGCTGACAGATACCTGAACTTCTGCTGACTGGAAACATCCAGAAATCTCTGTCAACGGCAATCTAGTTGGGGTCAGAGATCCTCAGCTGGAAAAGTTGGCAAGGAGAAGCGGACTTTGCAAGACGAGGCACAAATGAATTGAAAGCACACAATGATACAGTCATATTTTCCATTGATATCAAAGCCATATGGGTGGATTTCATAAAATAGCTGAGGCAACTACATTTGGCAATGTTTAATAGATAAATTTGCAATAGAGAAACCCAACAAAATTATGTGTTTTCTTGTAGATTTGAAATATTTTTGAACAAAACAAACTTTTTTAAAAAGTAAGCATCAACATGTCTTACTATTTTTTTTCCATCTCTTATCAGTACTGTCTTTGCTGATAAAGTTGAACACAATTCAAGGGTGATTGGGATACATCTCGGCAGATAATCTGACCCTATTTCCTGTGAATAAACTTTGTTTCAACTGATATATTTTCTAAGATTACAGTAACAAAGTTT
The DNA here is from genome assembly GCA_014656515.1 of Oryzias celebensis. Lineage (NCBI taxonomy): Eukaryota > Metazoa > Chordata > Actinopteri > Beloniformes > Adrianichthyidae > Oryzias > Oryzias celebensis. Next base: position 37,205,314 of record BNCR01000005.1, read on the forward strand.
CCACAATGTTCCTGTCACAAACTCCTGTTGCTATGCAAATATGTCACAGACACCATTCAAATAACTGCAGTGATGAGATTTTCTGCTCTACAGACCAGAACTGCTCATAACTAGCTAGTGAGAATCAGCAGACCTCGTAAAGAACAACAACATTACCCTTCTCCTTTGGAATGTCAACTTTGAAAACATTACAGGGATCAGACACACTCACAGTACAGATGGCTAATTTACCATCCTCTGACTGATGTTCAGCACAAGTTAGCTCCTCAGTCCTTTCATCTTTATTTTATTGATCACAATCTAAAAGAGCAATAGGGTTCTGGCTTATCTAAATGTTCAGATTTTAGCTGTTGATGAAAGTGCTTTGTTTAATCACAATCTACTTTTATTCAATCAATGATAATTACAGACACAATTGGAGCAATCACCATTATTCACAGGAGGTTAAAAAAAACGTTCGCACACACTCGCGCACACACACAAGCCATCTCGTTATTCCACCGGATTTCATTAATCTCATGCAGCTATAAAATGCAGGAACCACAAGAGAACTTGCAAATAAAAGATGCAGACCATATTCATTTGACTAGAATTGTTTAAAGTGTAGAAAATAAGCAATGCATTGACATTAGGATTTGTTTAAACATTGTCAAAACTTAGTTTATTTCACTGAGGCTCCAAAATGAACTTTGTGTAATTTTTTTTAATTAAATAAATTGTGTTTTTATGATAGACAAAACCACTTGATTTAAAAGCAAAACATGTGTAGCTTTTATGGCTCCACAACGTTAATTGTATTGGGCTGTTCAACTTACAGTAAGAGCGTAAATGGCTTTAGTCTTAAACTGAACAGCACTGAAAACACAAAGCAAAGGCGAACAACAGCAAACAAACTACAGCTAGCAAAGCGGGTTTTCCTTAAAGATACTCTTACGTGAGGAAATTAAAATTAGGTTGGAAAATTCACTGTTTTTCAAAAGGCTATTGGGTTTAATTGACAGTACACTTTAGAAGTATTGTGGCAAACTACTATCACAAGGATCCAAAGTTTTTCAAACAAGTGGAAGAAACCACTGCAAAGGCCTCTAGATGTGGGAGAACTTGCTTCATTTCAAGTTACAGCTCACCACAATGAAAACAATCAACAGCAGGGCACCTTCGGCTCTGGGTTTTTTTTTTCTTTTGTGCCACAATTGACTTATTTTGACAAACACAACTCACGTCTGCTAAAAAATGTTGCTTTAAAGTCCCACTCCAATCTTATTTTGATCTACTATAAAAGCGCTCCCAGTGGTCTTTTAATTTTGATTATACCGTTTTCAGCCTAAACCTACCCCATTTCCCATCATCCATCGGTTTACATGCACTCCCGCTAGCTTACAGCTCCTCACACCCCCAACCAAACATTACTAGCGCAACAAAAATGGTGAGCAATACTGGAGTTAGTCGTACACTTTGGAGCCAGATACTAGCTCAGATAAGAAAAGACGAAGATGTACATGAATCTAGTCGTCTACAAGTGGATGCATCAGAATGGAGCAGAGAAGGGAGCTTGTGACTTGCAGGTGTAGCTACAAGCTTTTTCAAACTGCTGATTCACAGCGACTTTGAATAAAGAAATACTCTGAAATGTAGTTTCAATCTTAATTTTCCCAATATCTGTTCTCCATCATCAGAAAAATGTCACAAGAACCTGTTACCTACCTTCTGATCAACAATGGAGCACACCAAGTCCTTAACAGATGCGAGCGAGAGGTCACTGGCTTCCAGGTTCACAGTCTCTCGGGTCAGGCCGATCTGCAGCAGAAAGGACACCCCATGGAAGGAGCTGCGGGAGTTGGTGGGACTGGGTGCGTTGTGACTGCCGTTGGACAAGCGTTGGTAGATTTGTCCCGGCGGGTGATGCGGTTGGAGGCAGTGGAGGAAGGGTCGAGGTAAAGTAGGGGGTGAGGAGGCAGACATTGGGTTTCTTCCAGTTGTGACGTGAAACGCTTGAATAGTGGAAGAATTTAGTGAAAGGTGGCAAAAATACAGACCGCAGGGTCTCCGTGAACAGCCTTTTTGTGGGGGAATACGTGTTCCTCATCAGTTACTCAACAAGCCCTGTGTCTGATTTAATTTTTATTTTCAAGGCACTTATGATGATAGCATCCAACCCACCCACCTGAGCTCATGCATCATTTATTAGCTGGGCAGGTGTGGATGAAAAAAACAGTCCTCTGCAGTGAAGCTACTGTGAAAAAGGTCATATCCTGGAGCTTGGCTCCTTGTCCTCAGTGAAGTCAGTAATCCACATTGACCACAGGAGGCCTATCACCACAAACACACACAGAACAAAATATTTTAGCAGGAAAAAAACAGAATTATTCCGTAAAAATGCACGTGAAATACAAACAAGCCTCTTTTTTTACGCTTTAAGCTAGATTTAAGCTAGCTAAAGTTTTAATATTTAAGTTCCAATTTCAATACCAAAGCATCTTTAAAATGTGTGTATTTTTACAACAAACTAACTTTGACGTCCTATACTTAATAGTCGTATTTTTTTTGTTGCTTGTGTGGAGAAAAAAACCGTAAAAAGTTACTAGAGCGTCCGCTTACTAAAGCTTTCAGACAGGCATCTGGAACCATAGAACATCTGCACCCCTCCCACTTTCCCTCTGGCAGAACAGGGTATAAATGTATACGGGCAGAACCGAACAAAACAAGTTACACAAGCGCTGCTTTTTTCCCCCCATTCTGAGACCCTCTTTGTAACAAACAAAGCTGTGTTGGTGTGAAGGCGGCTTAAAGCCCAACGACTGTGACATTTCCGACTGTGTGTGACATTCGGGTGTCTGCTGTTACCTTCACTCCCAGCGAAGGGCGCTTTTCTTTCCATTGCGGGGAGAGCGAAGATGAAACTTTTCAACTCCATCAACTGGAGCCAGCGGAGCTCCACAACTTCATGGGTGTTTAAGAAGTCGCACTCGAACGCGGCGCAAAGTCACTGCAAACACCAGGTGAAGTTCTGCCTCGCAAACAAACCGCGCGGTCCATTCAATTAATCATATCTTTAAGTCCAGATTGTAAATTCATGCGCATCTTATTATCCTTCCAGCTGTGACTACTCCCCCTGCTTGACGAGAGAGAGAAAGGGGGGTGTCATCCATATCTGGGAATTGAAGTCTCAAACCAGCCCCGTGTAACTGCTTTTCTTTGACGGCACAACAAAAAATGAACTACAGTCCGCGTGAAGCAATGGCGCCTCTGACGGGGCTGCAACCAGTGCGCATGCGCGCCTCTTTTCCGTTATTCAAACTTTAGGCCTGCCGAGGGGAAAAAGAAAAAAAACCCACACATGACCCGGATTGGTTTATAACACAATGTTATCTGAACAGGAGTCCTTAAAAAACACTATTGCTTTAAAATCACAATAGGTCAATCAAAACGGGAGAAAAGGGGTTCGTTTATTGTAAAATAAAGTTTCTCTTCTTTTTAAATGCAGTGATTCCTCTGCAGCTAGTGACAGTTTACCTACTTAACTTGGAAAAAGTCCTTTTTTTAGGTTCTAATGCTTCTATTTATCAGCATACAAACAAATACAGTTTGATTATTATGTCATTGGGCACAACTAAGGTCACGTTAATGCATTATACAGGAAAAATTATATATGCACAATTATAACAGCCAAATTAATACAATTTGAGATTATATTGTTGTAGTTAAAATTTTATGATAAAGCAAAATCAGTCAAATACACCAAATTATAATATCATCTTTATTTCATCTATTCAATGGCTCGTTCATATCATATTTTGTAGTTGCTGATACAATACAGAGTTGATTTTGGTTCATTTTGAACAATCCGATTCACTGACCTAAAATCGATCCAGGACATCTTTAACCAAAAAAATTAACCAGTGTGACTCAGAGAGACATACCTGGGTGCTGAACAGTGCAGGTAAAAATTTCCAGATTCCGTTTGTTTCTCGCAAGATAAACAAGTGTAAATTAAATGTGTACATTACAAACAAGTAAACAAGAATTAATGGCAAATTAATTCACGCTTTAATTTCATGACGTTCAGCTCACTGTTATTTTTATTACATCAAAATAATATAAACAGAACATTATAACACACTGTATGGTCACATCTTTGCTAAGTTCAGTGTTTCCACACATTAAACAGTAATGATGGTTGGATCTTTTTTTTTTTTGCTTCCATCATGTGTGTTGTCTACTGTGACAGCATTTGGTCAATTTCACAATATAGTAAAATAAAACTAATATGCTCAATTCAAATGGTATTTTCCAATATCAATATAATCCTTTTTTTTAAAAAAACTACTTTATATAAATCGATTCGACTGACAAATTTCCTCAGGCAGATCGATCTTGTTGGATCCTATGAATATAAATCAATTTATTGATTAAGTAAATGTATTGTTACACCCCTACTACTAACAGACAAATCTTGCAATTATTACAATTAAAAATTATGTAGTTAATAGACAAAAAAAAGTTTAGATTGTGCTTTTTAGCAAATATATTTATTAAAATTCAACTTTCACCAAGATGAATGGAACGAATTCAAGTAAAAAGACCAAGCAATGTAACAAGCAATGTGTTGAAGGAAAAGCATTTAAAACATTAATACACAGGAAATGTGGGATCTACTATTTTTGCCCATGCCATTAAGCCTCCATAGATGTCTTTGACTGTGATACCATCCACTTCTTCTCCATTCATCTTCTCCAGAAGCTGCACAGCTTTCTGGGAGTCATTGCCCATCTTACAGATCACATACACTAGAAGAAAACACAAAAATAATTTAATATCTGCAGACATTTCATGTACAGTTAATGAGTTTCTCCTAAAAAGGTCCATCAGGTAGAGTAAGCTGCATTAACAAACTGCCTAGACTTAATAAGAAACAACAGCTGATTGATGCTTAAGACTGTGCAAGCAATAATCTTCAACTTCCCAGTTAAACTAATTAAGAAAGCCACAAAAATATCACTTTAATGTTAATTTCTGTAAAGCAGACCAGCTGTTCAGATCTTCCATATTTGTTTTGGAAAACAGGTCACCTAGCAACCCCCTTACAGCCTGTCCAGAATGGGCCTACTAACCTGCACCGAGACCACACAGGGGTCTATGCATATGTGCAAGGGACTTTACAAGTGTGTACAGCTGAAGATGCACACATGGATCCTCAACTGTCATACCAAGTTACCTGGCGCCTGCTGGTCATCTGCCATCTGTTGTTTCACTTGGCTGATTTTCTCTTGAAGTAACTGGATATCTTTGCTTTTCTTCTCTTCTAAACTAGAGAGGGGAATATCTGGTAGCAACATAAGGAGACTAATCACTCGGAAATAAGAACAGGTGCAAGTTTTTATTGATTTCATTTTATTTTCAAAACAACATGGGGAACATTTCTTCATCTTCTTTTCAAAAAATAAAAGGATACTTAGTGAGAAGGGTAATCTGCAGATTTCCACTTCCACAAGAGGGCGCACATCCAACAAGACATGGGGTCCTGTGCTGTCTATTATTGATTTATAATCCTGGAAGTACATTAAAACATTCATCAACATGCACAAACTATAAACCACTCAAAAAGCCTCATCTTCTTAAAAAAAAGAAGTCCAGTCATATCTTTAGATTAATTAAGGAAACCAAAATGACTCAAAAAATGTTGCATGGGTTTATAATTGTGGGGCAACGGCAAGATTTTAACAGCTTTTCCCTTTAATCGCAGGAAACAAAACTGTTTCTAACTGGAGTTCCTTGCACAATCGCTTCTGCATCCCCCAATCAATCATGATCCCCATCTCTGCGCTTAATGACTAAGCAGTTTTTAGGGCTGCAATTCTGCAGAAATATAAACAGATGAAATTTGCTAATGCTGCTCTCCGAGCCAAAGAGAACATGTAATTTTTTTCCATAGAAAATCTTCTGTTGCATTTTAAGTCATTACCCATTTGAGGCTGGGTCAGCGGTGAGATGTAATCAGTTTATGAATACACATAAAAACTGAGAAAATTGTGCATAATCATACAATGAATGGGGTTAAACACAATGAGTCACGCAATGACCAAACATTCGGGCGACTATACCCAACCTGCACTGTAATCCTCTGATCTTTGGACAGCAGGTTAAGCTTGCGGCACTGCAATAAAAAAAGGTTGCAGTATAATTGGTAGCACTTTAGAAGATTTCATGATAATGACCTTCAATGGGATCAAAAATTTTTACATCAAAAAGCAACCTTTATATACAAATCCAAAGAGTTTCATTAATGACCAACCTTATCTGTGGCAGCGGACCCACAGAAAGCCTCGTAGTCAACCAGCCGGGTCACACTGGGGTTTTCTCCACACACCACACAGCTGGGCTGTTTGGGCCGCAGCCTGATAGACCTGAATCTGGCATCTTGAGCATCAAATAGGAGCAGCTGTTGACCACAGGAAGCTGGAAAGCCTAGTTAAGGAAAAGACTGCTAGCAAAAAATGTACAAAATCTGACTATAAAACCTATTTTCCCCCCCACTGGTGCCGTAAGAAAATGGCAACATTCAGAATTTCTATGGACAAAAGCTGTAAACTTTCAGCAGGTGTCAGTATGTGTGTTACAAAGCAATGCAAAGGAAAGGATAAGGCATATTTGTTCTTGTCTGCGACTCTCAGTATGAACAACAGCGCACAGAAACAGCAAAAACCATGTGAGACAAATCTTTTAAAGACCCACTTCAGTGAAAGTTATGTTTTTTGGTGTTTTAAACATGGTCTTGTTTCATTTTCTAATGATGGAGGACATATATGAGAGAGTTAATCTTAAAATTGTATTAATGAGTATGTATTTTTTTCAGTCTAAATTGGGAGTAGACAAAAAATGCTGTTTGAAAAAGCATATAGAAAAACTATAGAAAAGATTATCAAAGTGGGTCTTTAAAAGCAAAGAAAAAAGTTCACATTTTTATTATGTTTAAAATATATTTTTAAAGCCCGATCACACTAGATCTCAAAGTTCAGATAAAAAACATTTAAGCTTGAAGAAGTAGTACAGCATGAAATAGGGGAGTTATCAAACAAAAAAAGGATACAGGCTTGCCCAGAGGCAATTTTGAGGACCTCCAATGCTTGAAGACAGCCCATTATCCCTGGAACTTGAAAGTGGGCATAATTTAAAAAAACAAACATCTACTTGGTTCCTTTAGGTAAAGACTTCTTTTTAAAGTCAGGAGATCAGACTTACCCACTCCTAACACGCCCCATCAGAACAGTTGGTCACTGTCTCTGGAGGTGGGGGAACAGGGTACAGGCACCTATAGCAGGGGCCTCCGTGGTAATTATACACAGTCAACTGCACACACAAAAAGCATGTTGTAAATCTAAACCAAAAGATGGAGAAAGAGTAGTGATTTCAGCTTACCTGTCCCTCCATTCGCAAGGCACTTGCAGATACAAGAGGCTTCCCGCTCAGAACGCACGCGTCATTCACCAGGTAACGGGTGGGAACATTATCGGAACAGTCAGCCACAATGTCGTACATGAGGTATGGAAGTCAAGGTGCTGTTTCTCAGCATGGATGCACACTTTTTTCATAAATTCAAAGAAAAAAATGTAACCTAAGCTACTATTTTGGCCAGTTTTCAAGTGGAAGACATGACAGGATACTGTTGAATAAGCTGCAAGGCATTTTCAGGAGAAAGCTGCATGTGGTAGGGAATACACTCAACACCAGAGTTTAACCTGCAGACACACATTAACAATTTTTTTCACCTATAAGAACTAAAAAGTCACAACCATCACAAACAAGAAAATACGAAATATGTAAATAACCTGAATAATAGACTAAAAAGTCTTTTTAATAATTTCTGTTATGCTATTCAATTGTTTGTTTAATGTCTGAAAATCCTCAAACCCTGAGCAAGTTATTTTCCAGAAACAGACGCCCTCTTGTGGCTACAGATAAGTACAGGCAGCCCACAGAAGGCCCACTGTGAGGTTAAAAGACACTCCAAACTGCTGCTTTTAAAATAACATGTTTACACAATATTTGTTGACTGCAGAGAAATGTATGACCAAATATAACCTGTGGCCAGACTGGGAAGCGCCAGTATCCATTACCAAGCAACCAAAGACTCAGCAAAAGCCTAAAAGCACCCCAATTATTGCAGCTGCTTGACATTTTATCCAAACACTAACTTCCCTGTTTCTGTGTTATTTGGGTTACTTTGAGATGGTTAAACAAGCTTAATTTATTTAAACATCTTCATTTAAAAAGATGGGATTGATAAATGATTGTTGGTGACTTCTAACCTACCGGTACATCAATTAGGTTTGTTATGTGATTACTAAAGGCTGACTCAGCACCTTCTAACTGATCGTGAAGCAGATAGAGCCTTGGCTTGGCCCTGGTTCTCCTCTCCATGAAGCACCTGCCTGTGCAAGTTACTGAGCTCCACTTCATCGTAGTCCAGCAGGCCCAGGCGCCCTGGAGGAACACAAACCTTTTTGAGCAAAGTAGACTTATAGTGCCGTTACACGTCTTAGAACTACATACAAACACATAGGATGTTTCAAAACAAAAGCCTCCAAGAGGCAAATTCAGTGGTCACAATGATAAGACGCAAAGGGTTTTCTAAAAAATGAACCACACAGGAGCATTATTAATAAAAAAAAACAAAAAAACTAATTCCTAAAGATTTCAAACTGACTTTACATGGAATATTACACAATAATTCTCTTTAAAGTCAAACTTCTATTCAAAATTCAGGAGCATTCGAATAAATTAAACAATTAATCAAAAAAACGTATTTGGAAAAAAGAGAGTGAAAACTGCTATACAAGCATCCATCCATTCATCCAGAACAATTTACCTAATCCCGCTGCTGCCAAATACTGTGCCAGGGGGCAACCCAGTCCACCACAGCCCACAATCAACACTGATGTTTGGGCTAATTTTAGCTGCCCTGTAGAAATTCGACACAAACATGAATACATCTATCAATCTCATAAATATCACTTCACAGAAGGCATGCATGCATGAGTGTTCTTCACACTAACACCGTCTGACAGAGTTTATACCTTGAACACCAAAATCAGGCAGAAGAAGCTGCCTGCTGTACCGAAGGACATCCTTGTTGCTCAGTGACAGTTTGGCTGTCAGAGGGCTTAAAGTGGTCACACTGTCCTGCAGCTCCAATACTGAAGCCTGGTTCTGTTAGAAAGTTAGTACATAAAAGGAAAAATCACTTATCACCATTAAGTCTGAACATTTTCTTATCTGAAATATACATTTAATTTTCTGTTGTTTTTTCTATTTTATAATTCGTGTTTCAATCTATTTAACATATGGGGGGGGTCGTCCTGTTAAAGATTGTAGGCTCGATTCCCACCTTATATATATGGCGTATACTATATAAGTATAAACCATTTAGCATTTAATTATAGACACAACAACTACAAAAGTATCACATTTTACAAGGCCCAAGATTCTACATAAGCAGAGTACTTGAGTGAATACATCTAACGTTTTTCTCATCTAAAAAGACAGAAAGAAATGTAAGGAATTTAGAAAAAAAATGCATCAGAACTGAGGCTGTATTTAGTTTGTACTGTGGTTAATTCTGGCCCGTAAGATTCTAGTGGTTTTAATATCAAAATGTATGTAAAATTTTCATTTCCAGTTTCAGTGAAAAGTAACTTTTATGTTGTGTTACTTATATAAAAGAGCTATTTATTATCTGCAGTCTCTTATGGAGCTATGATAACAGATCAATTACCCTGTTTCAGGATCAGTTGATTGATTGATTGATTGATTGATTGATTTGTTTATTTTAAGCATAAGTTGGACGATACACGAAAATAATTACACAAAATTATTAAACTCATTATTAAGACAATGAAATGCATTGATTGAGAGGAAAGAAAGAAAAGAAAAAAAAAACAAAAAAGAAACCAATGAAAAATGAACAAACAAAAACAACGCACTTAAGTCACATTTGTAACATCTGTTAAGTATAGTGATTAATAACTGAAGTCTAGTAGAGCTTGATTAATTGCTTGAAAAGGAGTGGGAAGAAGCAAATTTATATAATCCCACCCCTACATAGTTACTTCATTTCATAGTCTTGCATAGTTTTCATAATCCGGTTCCAATCAGAAACATTATTGATTCACACTTTAGGTAATCAATATGTAATGAACATTGATTACCATTAGAACTCTAATTACATTGATCTAGTAATCATTGGTACATATTTCCAGATCAAGTAAAGAAAATCGGTAGTTCATCAGTAGATTGTGATTACCTTTCAAGTAACATTTTAGCAATGAAGTTACATTGTCTTTTTTTGTTTGTTTGTTTTTGTTTTGTGTGTAAATTAGAAACATTTAAGGAATTAAATAAAGTGTGGAAATGACAATAACCTAACTATGAAAGTGTCAGTAAATGTAAGCTTTTTAAGGGGAAGGCGGGGGACTACTGTAAGTATATTTAACAATACTTGATGAGTAAAGGATTAAAATCTGATTTTCTTCAACGTTTTGCAATAGCAGAAAAATCACTTTGTAGGTTTCAAGTAAATATTACCGCACAGTTTGGAGTATTTTCATAGACGATAAATGTTTAAAGGTTTTATTTTTCACTTTCTCTGTGTGGATCCAAGCAATGAATTTTTTTAGTAATATTTTTTCATTGAGCATGACAGAACATTGACTGTTACATTCTATTTCATAAGCTCATGTTTGACGAACTTCGCTAGTTAAAACTAGACAAAACCAGCTAACTTTAAAGACAAAAAAATCAAAGTAAGACACGGAAGACGTTGATAAAAGTTGAACCTAACAGACTCTAAGACCTTCGTACCTTTTCCACTTGTGCTAGTTTATTTCTGAGAGCTGCAATCTCCTTTTCTTTCTCCTCGAGTTGCTTCTTCAAACTGCACATTTCATGATCCATCGTTATTAAAGACCAAACAATAAAAATATTACACAAATAAAATTACAGCAACAATTTTGTCTAAGTTACAGGGGAAAGCAGAACACGAATGTTGTCATTCGAGGTGCACGCTACACAACTTCCGGGTTGGCAGCGTGGAAATTGGACCACGTGGGAAGTGACGTATGAGATTACGTTCACAATAAAAGAAAGTAAAAATGAAAGAAGACGTTAAAATTATTGAAGCAATAATACTTTTTATTTTTATGCATTTTAATTTTTGTATTTGCCAAATTTAAGCAACTTAATATTATTATTTTTTATTGCGAATAAACCACAATATATTTGTGAGTTTTTTTAAACAAAGCAATACAAGTGAACCCCATGACTCAACTGCGTTCAAACGTTTAGTTTCGGACTGGATGAGGCTGGACTGTCGTTGGGAGAACACGCAAACACATGATTCTCGGCACAGAACAGTGTGGTTTGGGCAGCAGCCTCGGGTCCTCCCTCCTGCCTTCCACATGATCTGAAAGCTCCCTCAGGAGGGGCAGGAATGTGGAAAGGAGCGACAGCATCGATGGCTGAACGGAGCCACAGTCTGTCCACAATGCGTTTCTTTTGCACTCTGTTTATCTGCGTGACATCCATCCTCCACACCTACGGGGTCCCTTGGACTGAGGAAAAGGTAAACAGCTTTAAAAGATTTGTTTGCAGTTTTGTTTTCCTTTAAAAAAAATGTGGTGATATCTACATGCAGCATGCAGATGCAGAAAATGAACTAAGATGAAACACAATGTACAGTAGTTTTTATGTATAACGATACCTGTTACTGATCACTTTTTTGTATTTTTTCATTATCATTTTATAATTTTGGGTTATTATAATTAAAAGATAAATTCAAGTGTAGATATTTGCAGAAATTGTCTTTACTGTGTTTAGCTTTGCCTTAAGTCAATCAAAAAAACGTGTACATTCTATTTGTTAGTCTTCTATATCTCGTTTGATTTGAAATTGTTTTATTCTGTTCAAATATTGTGTCTGCTTTATGATCTCAAGAAGCACCTGGATCAACTCTATTCTTAGTGTTTCCTACATGTGTTTTTCCTCTCCTTCCTCCTCACCTTGTTGCTATGGCAGCACGGTCATCATCACTGATCCTCCAATTGTGGGTCTTTGTATTTATAAACCTTAAGTGAACCCCCTTTTAACCCTCCCTGAACCTATCAAGAACATGATGTTAGGAAGGCCATGCTTTGTGTTATAATACCTGTTTACTCCGCTGTGCCACAATTACAGGGCTGATGCATGAGTCAGTCAGAACCCAAAATGGGTTTTGAAAGTTGGTAATCATTTTAGCAGAAATCATGCTTATGAAATGCTCGCTAAAGAGGTGGGGGCTATGAAATATCAACTAAAGACCAAATTCCTTTTTTTTCCACTAAAGAAGACTTTGCTCCAAAGCACTCGGTTAGCATTATTGACTGGAATGGTGAATTGCCCAATTAGTGTATTTTTACGTCCTACAACATGATTTGAGATAAATTTCTTTACATTTTCATTTTTTATTAAGCTATGACTGAACTTTTTTGGATTTAGATTCTAATTTAAATCCTATTTCTAAGCTTGAAGTGAGTGACCTCTCACAGCAGGGGTTGCAGCCGTGTAGATCGGAGAGACACTTGTCTGTCAGCATTTTCCCTCCTGCTCCGTGCCCTGTTTGTTACCAGGACAACCGGGGATCTCAGCAGATGGACTTTGAGATCAAATAAAAAAAGAAAAAAACATTTGGATTCAGCAATCAATGTTATTTTATCCTGCCACCAATCTAATAATTTAACAGTTAAGACAATTTAACATTATCTGAGTTGAAAACCTCAATCAGTTATTGCATTTCTAAAAGATCCACTCCAATGAAAATTTTATTTTTGGTGTTTTTAACATGTTCTTGTACCATTTTGTCATGATGGAGGACATATATACAAAGAAAATTCCGATTAAAACTGCGTTTCTGAGTATTTCTTTATTCAAATTATGATAAATATGGAGTAGACGAAAAAATGCAGTTTTAAAAAAGCTTGTTACCATAATCGACAGGTCAGGAGCTTCCAGCTCTGCTCCAACCTAAATTTAAATTTTGTCCAAAAACATAATAATCACAATTAAAAGACCATTGGGAATGCTTTTACAATAGATAAGAACATGATTAGAGTCAGACTTTAGCTTCATGTCTGTAGCCCATGTCTACAATCCTGCTTGTGTGGGTGTATTTTAGAAAAGGAGAAAATGAAGGTTTAATAACAAGCATTTTTTTCCTCAGATCTATGCATTACTAAAGAGACTTGTATGTGTGACTGAATCTGTTCAGTCAATATCTCTTCACACAGCCATAATTGGCTCTTGTGTCTCCAGAGATCCTTTCAACAGCTCATCTGGACCAGAGGATTAAGCCTAACATTGTTGCTATTTCAATTAATTGATGAATAGTTTCTTTAGAGGATTTAAAAAAAGCCTTGTTTAGAATTTGATGGTGAAATCGAATGTGGTTTCTGATCATTCAAAATGAAGACATGACTTGCACGTTGGTTATGTGTCTTCTGCTGTTAAGCAACCAAAATATTGATTTTTTTTATTTAGCTCCAATAAAGAAATGAGAGCACAAAAGAACCCAAACTCATATTCATAAAATAACATCACAAACATTACAACTATTAGATACTTGAAAAGGAGTAAAAAGAACAGTACACTTATCGAGTCCTGTCAAATTTTTAGAGATCAGTCATTTTATTGGTCTACAGTCAGATTTGTGACATTATGATACAGTATTGTATAAAAACCCACATTATTAAATAATTCAATAATTAACTCTGGTTCCCTCTACTAGCACCACTTATACTCACACGTTTGTTTATCCGTTGTTTTTATCATTGTACACCACACTCTTTTACAATAGATCAAAATATGATTGAAGTGAAAATTTAACTCTTTCTAAATTTACACCACAACCCTTACTTGGAATTAATTTTTTTTACTCCTGCAATTCCCAAGTAGCACAGGTTTAGTAAAATCCAAATTTAGAAATAGTTTATGTCAGATTGTGCATTTACCTTTTCAGCTTCTTACTGGCAAAATACACCTGATCCAGATGATCAGCAGCAAGCTGGGCTGGGTTTCTGTGAACTTGAGCATCAAATCAAAAAGTGGCTGTGAATACTGACTGAATGCCCTAACAGCTGTATCATCAGCAAATAGTACAAATATCAAAACCCCACCAAACATACACACAGGATAACAAAGAATTTAGGATCAAAAACGTATTCATTGGAATCAATGAAAACTCTTAACATTGTGGCTTGTTAGACATTCAATCCCTATGAGATTTTTTTTCAAACTCCTTTCTTATTTAGCCTCATTGCTAATTTATAGTTACGTATTCTCCCCCAGCTCTACCACACAGCTGGTACCCTAACAGACGATGAGGTCCAAGCTGCCTTATCTCACACTGATCTGGAGCAGATGTGGCAGAGGGACCTGATGCCCCTGCTGGTTACCAGGTACCCGGGCTCTGCGGGCAGCCAAGCTGTCCAGGAAGTGAGTTATTGGCACAAATGCTTTAGTCATATTTTAACATTTTACTGTTTGAAACACAAAAACTAGACTTGTTTTATAAAAATGTAAATGTACTTTATTTATTTCAAAGAAACTTTTATTTTGACAATATTAGGGTAACCTAAGACCATGGCTGTTTTTATAAAAATTCTAAAAGGTTTTTATGGATCCTTTTTTCTGTCTATCTGCAACTAATTAATGAGAAGACGATAAAAATTAGGAGTCATACAATTATGATAAAAATGTTCCTTCTGTGTGTGTTGGCAGCACATAAAAACAACCCTCGGTTCTCTAGAAGCTGGCTGGAAAGTGACAGAGGATAAGTTTGTGTCGCACACACCCTATGGCCCCCTGCCCTTCACCAACTTGATAGCCACACTCAACCCTTCAGCCAAACGGCGGCTGGTTGTCGCCTGCCATTATGACTCCAAGTACTACCCGCCTCAGTGGCACGGGAGGGAGTTCCAGGGTGCCACCGACTCTGCCGTTCCCTGTGCTATGATGCTGGAGCTGGCTCGAGCGCTGGATGAAGAGCTGAAAGCTCACAAGGTAACAACTCAATAGAGCAACACTGATATTGAAGGACTTGTTTCATGATTAGCAATCAGTTATTATGTTTGTCATGAATCACAGGGAAACAGCACAAAGGAACCACATCAGGTCAGCAGTTCACCTGCACCTAAAAGACAACAAAGCGAATGTCCTGGACAGACAGAACAGATGGTTTAAAATAGGAGTCAAAGAAACATCTCAGCAGAGATGGGGGTCTGAGACATTTCCTGTCTCCCGTGTATGATCCTATTTTAACATCTTTGCCCAGGAGACTCAGGACAATAAACTGCTGAGTCCTCCCACCTCTGAGACCCCACTAAGTATTAGGACATGAACTGACCGTTCAGCTCTGGATCATTGACATTTGCCTCTGCTAATATGGTTATTTTATTTTTTTGGCCACATCTCCGAAGCAGTCACGTAGATAAACTGAAGTCCTCGTCAGTAGTTAGAGCTGAAGCTTTTTGAATCAACAGCAAAACGTCTTCTAGAGAAACCGTCACAGTTCACTTGAAGAACAGAGTCTGGTGATCACATGATCACAAAGACATATGACAGAGAGCTCATGAGAAGACAGAGTAGTTAGATACAAACTGGAATAAAAAGCCACATGGTAAAAGAGTAACAGTGTATTTTACTATCATAAATTCTAGTAATAAGAGTATTCTGTGTAGAAGTTAGTAATTTCCTCACTTCTTGGCCCAAAAATTTGATTTTGAGGTCATAAACTCTCTTAATGGTGTTAAAATGATTTTATGAGCAATTTCTTACCTGGAAAAGCGTTATATATCCTTTACATAACATTATGTGAATATAGACTTGTCACAAATGATCACATTATTGGCGTAACATCAATGCTTTAATAGAAAATATAACTCAGAAAATACTCTGCACATAATTAAAGAATGGAAATATAAATATTCCTGAGGCTCATTCCTCACCTCTAGATGCTTGGTAAAGGGTTGCATCATCTGTGACGGGGAGCTGAGGTACATGTTTATCGCACTCAGCTGTCTGACTGGTAACCACAGGGAGGGAAAACAAAGATATGTGGAGCCTTTTTCAACTAAATTTCTATTTACTGGTACAATTGTTTCCTTTCATTTCCACTAGGTGGCAGCACTGGAAAGAGTCTAACTTGTTTTTAACCCTCATGCAGACCCAGAACCCCAACTTGACCCTCCAGTTAATCTTCTTTGACGGAGAAGAGGCCCTTTTCCAGTGGACCTCCACAGACTCTCTGTACGGCTCTCGCCACCTAGCCTCGAAGATGGAATCCACCCCACATTCTGAGGGGGACCCGGAGATCAACCAACTGCACGGCATAGTACGCAACGGCTTTTCCCTAACACTCCTGCTCTGCGTGATCTATGTCAGATTAGTGTAAACATGTTATTACAGCTGAGATCATCCTTTTCTTGGTGCACATTGACTCGTCAATCTTCTTTCTTTAACCACTGCTTGGATGTGTCTTAAATATTTGGTTTTTCATGAAAATGTTAGATGAATCTCTACATGATTTGTGCTGAAAGTATGGGTTTAATTGTATACACCATAACTTTACTGTACATATATTTCCCTTCTAATTTAGATGATGATTCCCAATCCTCCGTGTAAACAAGAGTAAAGTGTTTACCTAGAAATAGCATGAGTGCCGTCTCCATCGAGCCTGAAACTGTTTCTTTCTGCAAAATCAGGGGATCAGAGGACCTCAAGATGCTTCTTTTGCATCTTTCATTTTTCCCATGTTCCTCTCCTCCAGGACCTATTTGTGCTGTTAGACCTGATCGGGGCTCCTTCTCCTCGGTTTGGAAACCAGTTCCCCAACACAGCGCCGTGGTTCACCAGACTGCAAGACATTGGTGAACATTTCAAAATCCTAATATAGCAATGTAATATCATTCACGTACAAGAAATATGAATCCGTTAGTCTTGTGATGTGAGTATGTTGGTCAGATACTAGAAATAGCTGCATTGCATGTCTGTTGAAACAACTTATTTAATTTATCATCTTAGTTCCTGTTATGATGTGTCATGTCCTTCATTCATACCTGATATATGCTGAGTCAATGAGGTTAGAAAGACAGAATACAAAGAGGTGTTAGTAAAAACTCTTGTTAGCATCTTTTATGTTGTTTTTTTTACCCTTTAAGCAAAAGATAAGAGGACAGGATGACTTGTGCCTCTGTCTGCTTTAAGGAATTTCAAAGCTGTACTTTTATTTCCTTTTTTTGTGGTTAACATAAAACTACTCTAAATCTAAAAGACCTCTTTTAATATTTGTATGAAGCAGATGTGAACTTTCAGGGAACTTAAAAGCTTCTCAAGCAGAGGTCAAAATGAGAGAAAGAAGCTTTATTCTTCAAATGCTCAACAATAGCGAGATGATTAAACACAACAGATTTGATCATGAAGGGTTCCTGTTTGTGGCTGTTTAAAGATACACTCCCACCCAACGTAATACTGCCAGAACCTTCAAGAATCAAAATGATCACAGCACTGAGACATTTGGCAGCTTCTCAAGTGCATCAGTGCAGCAGTGATGCCATTTATCTGTTGCAGTCTTCCATCAGCACAAACTGCTGAAGCACAATCACAGGCTCGTGTTGCGTCACGGTTCATTTCCCTTCCATGGGAAGCTTTAAAATAGATCTATTATCAAAGCTAAAAGTAAACAGTCCAATTTAGTTTTCTTGTTCCGTCACTTTTCTGGGGTTATTTCCTGGAAAAAAAAAAAGTGGCAGAGCAAGACATGCTGACTACATACCACATAGAAAAGTACAGACTCTCCTGTTTTCATGTCCACTGCAAAGGACAACATGTTTGCTCCTGTCATTCCTAAACAGATTACAAAAAAAAAAAAAAATCTATTTATTGACTTCTCTATTTGAACTGTCTGCTTCAGAAGTGAAAATGTAGCTAAAGTTCAAATCTATAATTAAAAAACTCAGTGCCTGAAATTTCCCAGAAGTCTGTGCGAAAACCAGTGTGCATCCCTAGATAGTTGAATATAGACCACGATGCATCACGTTTAGATGATTTATCATTCAAAAAAAGTTTATTTAAACTTACTTTTTATAATTCATCCAAGTTTTTATCATCAGAACACAGTGGATTCATACAAAATCTTGTCCTGTCCATTTTTATTTGGTTTGTACTTTGCCAAACTGGTGACGTCATATTTGTCATTCCAAAAAAAAAAATGTACATTAACATTCAGGGCACCGGATAGTCCTAAGTATACATTCTTTTTGGGGTTAGGGAGCAGTGAGGGAATTTGGACAGAGCCTTAGTTTTTTTTGTGTTTTTCTAACAACTCCATCTCCTTACTAGAGATAAAGCATTTTACCTCAGAGATGATCTGAGATGTTTCCTAAATCACTTTCGGGGTAGGACTACCATTAGGCAACGTCAGATGCTCTTTGAGTACGTTTTTTGAAATTTTGCTGAAGTACTAGACTGTAATAGCAGACAGTGAATGTGTCTTTAGGCTGCTATTTACTGAAAACTTTAAAGAAGTTGTTGTGTTGTTTTTTTTTTACAAACTCAGAGAAACGTCTGCATTCCTTGAACCAGCTCGTGGAGCATCCAGACAGTGTGCAGTATTTCTGGCCTGATTATCTTGTGGGTGGTATTCTCGATGATCATATACCGTTTCTAAACAGAGGTAAACATTGCAAGTAACAACAAAAGCAACTTGAAATGCACACAGTACTGCTTTCTTTATAGATAGAAATTGTGTTTTTGTTGTTTTAAACATGTTCTTGTGGCGTTTTTCCTCATGATAGAGGACAAATATTAAGGAAATACACTTAAAATAGCACTTTAAGCGTTTCTTTATTCACATTGTTGTAAATCAGAAGCAAACGAAAAATTCCATTTGATAAAGAAGGTATTTGGGACATAGAAAATACACGGGGTGAGCCACTAGCTTCCTGCTCTGAGCTCTCAGCAATGTGGAGGAGAAGGGGGCGGGCTTGCTCCATACCAGTGGTCCCACTAACAAGTATTTCTTTATTTAAATTTCTAATGAACTACAGCCGCTCTGCAGAAACAATGACCAAGAAAATGACATTTTTCTGCTAAAAACTGCATAATCATAATTTAAAATAGATCAAAAGATGATCGGAGTGGGACTATTAAAAAAAAAAATCTCCTTCTCTTTTCAGGAGTTCGGATCCTCCACCTCATTCCCACCCCCTTCCCGCCTGTTTGGCACACATTTGATGACAACGAGCAGCACCTGGACCGCTCCACAATTCAAAACCTGAACAAGATCCTGCAGGTTTTTGTTCTGGAGTATCTCAACGCCAGGCCTTTCATACCATCAACCCCACAAAATGAACAATAATGTTCATATATACACAGAATGTATTCTCTTTTATGTAATATGCTCGTGTATGCCCATCAGATGAGGTGCAGGAAATGTTTTACATAAACATTTACTTCAACCACAGGGTTATTCTGAAAGCAGAACATTTTTTTAATAACCCCTCATGTAAAACAAAGGGAATTTTATGGAACACCTTCCATTTCTGAGTTGAGAATCCCTGTTATGCATTGCTGCCAGAGAAGTGAAACAAGGCCACACACATAGATGATACTGGAGGTAATGATACACACATGACATGATGGTAGACTGCAGTTTATGTGACATTTCCTACTGCAAATCTGTTCCGTGTTTAGAGAGAAAACCTGTCTGCTTTACATCCTGTCATCTTAGAGAAGTGAATAACTTCCTGTGCTCATGCTTTACGATACGTGCTTCAGTTTATTTGAACGTGCTAGAAATATTTTTGGTATAAATTCCAGAATAATATACTGTAAAATAACAGGATTCCCTGTATCCTGAGAAAGAATAAATGTTGATTGAGAAAACTAGGACTGCGCTGCCGTTTTTGTATGTCTTCTTCACTGATAGCGCTCTGGGAACAGGGGGATACCTAACTAAATGTTGTCAAATGTTTTAACAGCAAACTAAGAATGGTTGTTTCTCCAGATGTTCTTTTTCACTGTCTCCATCCATCTGCCTCCCCTTCAGCAGCAATCCCATGATTCCCTTAATCCCACCAGGAGGCCCTTCTTTGAACTCCACATCACCTAAACCCTCCTCAATCCACACCGCTCCCATTACAATGTTTGCTCCTGAAAGAAAGGTTTTCAATCCTTATAAAAACATTATAATTTAAAGCAATCAGCTTTATTTTTAAGCATAACTTTGAAAAATGTTGCAATGAGTGTGGGTGTGATCGCGTCTCTTATCAACTAAAGTTTTCTACAAATGCAGTTTGTATCTTGTTGTTGCCATGGAATCCCTGAAAAGAACATTTACTTGCTCTTTTAGCTTAGTTAGCCAACCACATAAAGCAGATTTTATTTGTGTAAAGATACAAGAAAAGGCTAAACAAAAACTGCCTCTGGGGTGTTTGTGAGAGCAAAATGATGCATGGTGGGGTATAATAACAGTGCTGCTTTCATCAGCAGCTGATTATAGTGCAAAGCAAACAGTAGATTCCAGCTGTGTGACAGAAGATAATGGGTAGAGCATGAACTCTTTCCAGCGCACAGTGCATTAAGAAGAAAATGAACTTTCAAAGAGTTTGCACATTTGAAGAGAATGATATAAATGCTTTTAACTTTATTTAACCTTGGTAAAGTAGGGGCATTCATTAAAGCCTGTTCTTTCAACAGTAACAAAGTAAAGAAAATGTTTTATATTTCTAACTTTTTTTATAACAGTTTTGTTCCAATCAAAGTTAATATGTCCAAAAGGCCATTTGAAAAAGTTACAATACTGGGGAAAAAACAAAAAAAACAATATATATATGTATATTTAGAAAACTCCTATTTCTTCAAGAAGTTGCATATTGATGTGATATTTTCATGGACATGTTTAACAAAAAGAATATACACAACTTAAAAGGTAAAATTAAGTAAATTTGTAATTTTACAATGCATCAAGCAACACTTTCAACCCACCGACAGAGGGCAGTGCTGAGTCGACTGTTTCTCCTCCGGTGATTTAAAAAAATAAAAATAAATCAACTTTCAATGAGAAATACTGAAGTTAAACGATGGAAAAATAAGCAAAACCTGAAGTATGCACACGCCTTTTGATATTCAATTAGAAAATGCTTTATGGTCGCATTTGCAAACACTCGTAAAAGTGTTACCCCTCAAAAACAGTCGTTGCTGCTCTCTCACAACAATGACAATGGGCAGCTCCGTTTGCGGAACACGCCTGTATTTTCAAATGAGGGCGGTGAGCAGAGGAATCACTGAAATCATAATATGCATTTCAATGCGTTTCGTAAATTTCTACTCCGATGCTTTCAGATTGATATTTTTCAAATACAATGCGTTTTTAAAGCATTCGTATAAGAGAAAGTTTATGTGGAAAAATAAAAAGAGCGGAGAAACTGCATAAGCGGAGTTAAACAAACTGGGAGCGTGAAGGCAAAATTAACCAACGTTATCTAATAATTTAAAATACGAACAAACCATTGTTGTAATTAAATGTGTGTGCTTATTAATTTACTATATCATAATATATGTGTATTTATACTAGTATTGATGTTAAATACATGTTTTGACCATCTGCTTCAGAGTTTTGCAACAGCAGGGTTTTTTCCCCAGTGTTTCCGGAAGTACGTGAATGCAGCATGAATCCCATACGGTGCGTTGAGGAGCCGTGGGGGATGTCAGTCCAACCTCCAGTATGATTGTTCAGAGTTGTTTAGAGACTGAAATGGAGCGGACCGACAGTGCGAAGCTGTAGTTCCACGCATGACAGAAGATAAACAATATTGAATGTGTCTTTTTAAACACGGTCTGTTCGTAGAAGTTACGTTTTTTTAATCGTTAGTGTTGTACTTGAAGAAGAAATGGAGCCGATAACGAAGTGGACACCGAAGCAAGTTGTTGACTGGATGAGAGGTCGGTCTCAGCGGGTTTGGGGGGGTTTTGTGTTTTAAGTTTGTGTGCTATCATGTCTCGTCGTGGAACATTTCCCTGAGTCACTTAAAAGCTGGTTTCATAGAAACTGCTCCCGTGTGACAGCATACCTTCACCAAGGCGCCGACAATAGCAATGCATTCTATCCCCTCTGTTCCTCAAATGTTAGGAAAGTTAAAATAACTTTTCGCTCCGAACTATTTATTTTTTGTTTTAACGTGACGTCAAATCGGGTCTTTGAACGCTACACTAAAGGTAAATAAATGTTTTCATTAGGTTGCCAGAGTTTGTCAGAATTTGTCAGAAAAAAACTTTATTCGGCCAGATTTGAGTGTTTAATTCTCTTACACAACCTAAACTCAGTTATGTAGCTCAATTATTTTAATTATTAGTGAATAATATCATTAGTCATCAGGCTGATGAGTGTTGCAATAATTAGATTTGTACTCCCACTTCTCTTGTGCTGAAACTCCCTCAGAGGAAGTGAATTCGTGTCACTTTCAACATATTTTCCCAGTTTCCTTTTAGCCTGTGTATCCTAAAGCATTTGTGTTCACGTAAAAGCACACGCTGTCCTACAAACTGTCTCATGAAATGGGGGATCATCTCCTGAAATGTGCCATTCAAGTCAAGTTTCACTCATCTTGACTCTCTGGCAAACCTGCGCTTGATTCAGGCACGCTGAAGAATGCCTGCTATGACAGGGACTTCATTTGTCTTTGAACCTTACCTTACTCCCGGCGTTGGTATGTATGAGCACATAGGAGAGGCTAAGTGGAATGTAAAGCATTGATTTAAAAGTGACAGTGACTTAACACCCCCCCTCCAAAAAAAAAAGGTCTATGTTTCCGCAAAGGATATTAAATATAAAGGAAATTAAGTTTCAAACTGCTTTTCTGAGTATTTCTTTGCTGAAATCGTTGAGAATCAGGAGGAGAGTTAAAAATGCCATTTGAAGCTGGTGATGTACGGGCTACAGTCGGCGGGGCCACAAGCTCGCTGCTTCGCTCAATGCCGATGCATCTACTTGTAGATGTCCATGTGTGTCTTCGTTTTCCTCGTCTGAGCCGGTATCTGGCTCAAAACCGTTTGACCGGATTGCTCCAGTATTTCTTGCCTTTTTTGCTAAGAAAAAATGGCATCTGTAGTAAACCAAAGCACCGGTAATGTTAGGTCAGGATTGTGAGGGGGGGCAAACTAGCGGGAGAAAGTGTAAACAAAGGGATGATGGGACTTGGTGGTGGCCATACACTGCGCCAACAGTCCCGCCTACAACTGAGAGGAAAAGTTCTGACAAACTTCTGCCGCTCTGCAGAAACTATGTCCTAGAGGACGACACAGGTTTTTAGATTTTTTTTTTATAAAAGTAACATCATCATAATTAAATAAAAGATAACTGGAAACACATTAAAAATAGATCAAAAGATTATCGAAATGAGACTTTATTTCCAAATATCCAAATAAACTAAGAGAAGTTCAAAAAGTCCTTCATTTTCTCCTTAGTATTCTAAACTGCATCCAAAGGCTTCCTAAATGGACTCTTGTGATTTCTATTTTGACCTCATCGTTTGTAACTCGGTTCAAGCTGTGCTTCTGAATGTGCTGCGCTTGTCTGTGTTCATCCATGGCTTGGATGGGGGGGCATGGATGGGTTATCCCGTGAATGGATCCCAGTTGGGGCCTGCATGAAGGATTAGTTGACTATACAAGTACCATGGCTGTCTGTCTCCTGAAAGCCTGACTCAGCAAATTACTGTGCAGGTCCTAACCGCTGGATTTGCAGACCCCTGCCAACACAGTGAAGGTGGAGAATGATCTCCATGGGAGCATTTCTTCTTCTTTTTCATAAAGACCACTTTTTTGTATCTTTGTCTATTTGGATTAAGTGAGGCAGCTCATAAAAACTTTTACCCCTAAAGTGACTTTGTTACTTTGTGATGTTACCAGGCTTAAAAACCATTTGCTTGTGTATAAGTGCCAATCATTCTGCATGCAAATGGATATGCTTATCTTTGCTTTGCTAAAAAAAATAAATAAAACATTTGTACATCTAAAATCCCTATTTGCTGCTTGTTTGTGAAAGCCTGGTTAAGCTTTTGGCAGTGGAATGCAAATTTTCATAAAAGTTGTCCAGAGTTCTTTTTTTACACTCTTTTTTTACACCATTTCAGCACTTTGGTGTACAAAAAGATCCAAAATGTTAGCATGTAAACACTAACGTTTCTTAATCATAGAATAAACAGTCTAATCCTACCAGAACCTAATGTAAGGCACATGTGTAGCCTGGGGTCACGACCTCCTGTTGACCATACACACCAATCCCAAATGCTGCCATTTGCAGCCGTATCTGTTGTCATACAAGTTCCATTACCTGCTCTTTATTTAGGCCACATTTGGTCAGCTTCTTCTATTCAGAAAGACCTCACTTATATTGATGCAGTTGTTCATTACTTGCATTGTTAAGAGATCAAGTGATGGTTAATTGCCACCAAAAACGAGTCTGATTTTTTGAATTCAAACACTTGGTTGTTGTTTGGGGACCAAAAATGCCCTGAAGCGCTTGTCCTTCACCACATGCTCTGATCTTTCAGCTGGTCCCATGGTGTTGTGTAATTGGTGTGCCATATGTCATGTGTCGGACAGCCCATCTAAGGGGAAACAGGCTCTTATCTGTGACATTACATTTTAAGTTAGTAGGGGTGTCTTTGAGATGAATTCAAGATCAGACTTTGAGGACAGTAATACTCACTAACAAATCTATGAAGAACCAATTAAATAAATCAGTCTTATGTTAACCAGTATTTTCCAAAAATAGCCTAAATTCCACAAGCGCTGTAATTTAGTTCAGGCAGACGAGCAACATTCAGAAAATATTTTCAGTTTTAGTCAGCTGAATAGTTTCTCTTTCACTGAGAGGCACTTAAAAAAATCCCATTTATGTCTTTGCAACGTTTAAAACTGCCAGATTAAACAGGGCATGTGTATTGTTTAGTAACTATATACTGGATAAATGGCTTTTGTCCGTGTCTTCAGCTAAATAAGACACTCGATATCCTCTAGTATTTTTTATTTTTCAATAATAACCAATAGGATTTAAGGAAAATAGCTTATAATTTTCAGAAATGAGTGATGATAATTAAAGCTACACATTTATCAAGCCTTTTTTTAATTCAGTGCCTCTTTTTAAAGACAAATGATATCATAAAAGAGAGCACTGCTGCCATTTGTTTATTTAATGCAATCCAAACAACTAAAATGCAAAAGCTGTTTCTCTAGTAACTTTTTACCTGTTGTTTAAAAAAAGATACTATTCCCTAAAGACTTATTTATTCAATTTCCCAGCTTTTTAGAGTTAAACACATTGACTGTCTAAAAGAAATGAACTGATTGAGTGCGACGTTAGTAAACTGTGAGACGTACAAGTCGATCTAAGTCAGTGTTTCTATGGCAATCAATCTTGTCAATCAGTCCACTTGGAGAATCTGTCAGTCAAACGTTCGACCTGAGACCACATACTTCTATTGAGGCATCTGATTGACTAGTTTATAACTTGAATAACTTTTGCTACAGAAAAGAAAATGTTTTTTAAAAAGTTAGGATTATCAAAAACATGTTAAATAAAGGTATTAGATCAAGAATGGCTTTTCTAAAAAATACAATGACCAAGTATTAGCTGTTCAGTTTTCAATAGAAGTCAATGGGATTTTGGCTTCTCGGAGCCATCAGTTACTTCCTGTTTGGAATTCTTGTCTTATGAATGTCTTATGGATGTTAATAAATGAATAAGTGATTTCATGTTGTTAACTGTACCTTTCTTTTTAGTTTGATTGTTTTACAGCCCTCAATCTAAAGCAAATGTGTTCATCTGCACAAAGCTTATTTATAAATCCCTTGATAAAAATATTAAATGCATCTTTGTTAATAGTTTATTGAGTGTAGGCTATTTCTTACCACAAAGAACAAAAGATACATAGTATGAAAATATAGCTTTATAATACTGCATTAAGTCACAAACATGTTATAGAAATGTCACAGAAATGTTCTATAAAGGCTAAGACACATTATGAATGCTTTTTAATGTCTTGTAACTATATTAATAAGGAATCCTATTATAAAACCTCATCAAATATTTCATATCAGAAAAAGGGTGAGTTTTTCTCATGCTTAGTTCTTAATAAGTATTCTGATGCACATTCTAATGCACATCTTTTCTGTTGAATAACATTTCATATATTTTCAATAAGTTATAGGTTTATTTAAAAAAAATCAGATTGTGATAAAGCAACTGCTCCCATTTTTTTTTTTTAGATCTTAAAGAAATGTCCCTAACCCATGTAAGCGTTTTGTTTGACATGTGTTGTTGATGGCAACAAGGATTTTCCCGTGTCACGTCTGTCAAGTTACACTGAGGTGCCAATGAAGGTAGTTAGCTCGTCAGCGGGGTGACAAACATGCTCTGAATGTTCCTTTGTATTTGCCCAGGCACATCTGCCAAATACCACAACCGTGTTTAACTCTTTAAATGCTAAGTGACCTCACTGGTGGGTTCCTCGAGTGGCCTTATCTCTGGAGACTGTAGGAAGGTGTGAGCAAATGATGGCCGATGATCTTTATCGGATTTGGACAGACTTCCTGAGCAGTAGTGTGAGCAGACGCATTCCAGACGCCAAACCCCTATTAAGGCATCCTCTATCCTACTTTGCGTCTGCTGTATGAAGCAGTGGAGGTCTGTATTTAGATAGGCATCGCAGTCATCATCAGTCTTATTTTAGCAGCCCGTATGCTGTACAGGGTGTTTGCAAATGCTCCAAGGAGAACGTGTGACAAAATGATTCAATCCTTTTCTTTAAAAACTGTGGAAAGGTGTTTTCTTTTAGAAACATTTTAAAAAGTACCAGTTTCTCACAGATCTGAAGCCCTAAACTCTCTAACATATGGGTATTTGGGGAAAAAAAAAGGATCTTTTTCATGTTCTTGTTATCTATTATTTGGGAGACTAAAGACAAACCTGTGTTCGCTGGTATTAATTCATGTTTTTGCAAGAAAGTTTCTTTAGTCCATAATTGTGACCGCAAAACCTTAGAGTTCTGTCAAGAATTTGACACTTTCAAAGGGATTTGTTGATTTTTATCTGCAGAGCAGTATCGGTCTGCATTTGCATGCGTATCCAGCAGGCTTTCTTTCTTTCAGGGCAAGCCCTGGAGACACAGTGTTTCCCAGCATCCTGGTTACCCTGCCTCTCATTCAAACTAAAAAATGTGCATTGCAAATCTTTGTGATGATCTAAGCTTACAACAACCAGCGGGACATTTTCCCTTCTATGTAAATAGGGATCACATGATTACATTAAATGTTTTGCTTTTAAATGTCTTTAGAATGTTTTGCTCTCTCATTCCTGATGAGTCGATCGTTTTAAAGGGTCCAGCTTTGAGCTCAAATCACTACTAGTCTTAAAGATTGAAACTCAAGAGGAAAGGAGCAAAGTTTATACAGCTATCAAAGTGATGCTAATGTATTTCTGCTTACATAACCACAGGACATGAGAGGAATGCAGCAGCTGCTTTTGTAGTTTCAGACTAAACCTATAGCTTTCAGAGTGAGCGGTCTAAACGGGTCACGCGTATCCTCTGTTGCTTTTAGTGGTTTTAAAATCCAGTTTGTATTTAATCAGTGAGGGGTTTACCGGCGGTCCAAGCTCCCTAACCCTACCACCTGCTCCCACCGTAATGGAGTTAAATGTCAGCATGATTATAGAGTGCTCTGTAATTTTATGAACCAGCACCCACTTTTTTCAGGTTTATCTGGGCATTTGGACATAATTTGGTCTGTTCAGAACGTGTCCAGACAAGTTCTCACAGTTTAAAGTTTCAGGCCTTTCAAGGAAATGTAATCTTTAAATTGAAAAGATACTCCTGACCATTTTATCATTCACTTTTTTTTCCATTATTATCGTTACAATAATACACTGTCAAGATGGTCTTTGTGCCAAGCTCTTTGAATTCTCCAAAGCTCATTTTTCCTTTCCACTTGTTTGTGAAATGCTTAGTTCAGGGAATACAAAAAAAAAGTCCTAACAGGGCTGTCTGTTTTCTCACTAGAATCATGTGCTGAGGGCTAGTTACAGCTAATATCAGGATGGCTTCATTTAGCACTGAAAACATCAAAACAAAATTGGAAATCACCTGGAACGCCATAAGGAGGGCTGTTGCTGTAATTATTCAATGGGGATTTTACATGCACGGGACTCTGTCCGTTGGTTAGTCATAAACCTTGTAACATAGCTGGGTTGTGTCACACATTTTTTTACAACTGGAAAACAGGTACAGAGTTCTCGGCTAGTTCCAACTGTTGTGAAGTCATTCACACTATGCACTCTTTGGGAAGAACTGTCCAGTTGTACCTGTACTTCCAAGTGTTTGTTTTGTTTACTTCCTTGTTTTCCTCCCGCAGTTGGTGTCTAGCATGCAGGTACTGCAATGGAATTCTGGTCAACCACTCTTGCTGGTTTTTTTTTGTCAATTCAATCATCTCCAGCAACCTGACTTTTTTTTTAAATTGACATTTATGTTCCCTGGATATTAAGCCATTCTATTACTCAAGTTCTACTGTAAATATAGTTTTATGGGTGTATTTAGACTGTGCACATTTAGTCAGCTTAAAGGGAACCAGAGTTTGTTTCTCCCAATAATCTGGAGCAAATGTTCCGTCTGAATACACCCAAGCGGACCCTGGACCCATCTTTCAATGAGCTCTTGGTTTGTTTCCACTGGACTGAGCTTCAGTTCGCTCTGAGTTTCCTCAGTCTGAATAGGCTCTGTACTCTGAGCGGAACAACTGGGCCAAAACGGCCATTGTAGCTGGGAATTATGGGATGTAAATAAAAAAAGGTAAAATCGCGGACAAATGTGGAGCAACGACGCAATAGCAACTCATTGAAATATGGCCGGATTAATGCAAGGTCATTCATACAACTTTTAATGTGATACACATTGCTTCTTGCATTGTTTACCAAAAATCCTTATGTCATAAACACTTATCAACGTACTTTCTTAGCCATCGCCTCAGTAACCGCCTTGCAGCATGCCTTCCCCGTACAAAAGTAAAAATGGTTTTATCTGACCTTGATACAGACATTCAAAATTTGGTCAGCGAAATATAAAGTTTAAATAAGTGAGCTATTCCAACAAAGATTTCAAAGCATGGGAATTCTATTATTCCTTCTGTCATTGCTTTGCCCCACCCTCATAATTCCTGACCAATGACTGAAGAGATCTTTAGTCATGTGGTTTTGTTTACAAGCTTTGGTAGTCTGAATACAGACCAAACGGAAGGTTCAGGACTTGAGCCTGACCAACAGACTTTTTCAGTCTGAAAACACTCTGAAAAAGGCTTGATATTGGTTATTTAAGGGGCTGCTGACTTACAGAAGTTCCATCTGGGGCTTCCTTTGATTCCGTTTTTTTTTGGTCTCCTTTTATACAAACACCTGGGAAACCTGCTCATCAACTCTATTGTGGCACCTTGTCCAACAGGACAAAATATTTATGGGAAAATGAATATATATGTCACAACAAGTTCAACAAAGGTTCCTGTAACATCACGAGCAAAGCACTCTTGCCACTGAGAACAGATTTTACTGTTTGTCAAGAATCCATTGTCGGTTATAGGAGGTGAACAGAATGTTGCAAAAATCAAAGCCAGCAGGTCCAGAGAAGCGTTTCAGCACAACGTGCATTGTTTGTATGCGTCATAGGCTCCCTTCGTCGTGCTCTGTATGTGACACACTGTCAGTCACTGTTATCTCCGCAGGAATATGAGTCAGCATCCCTCATCCCTCACAATAAGCAGAGGATAATAAGCTGCCCACATCGTGTAGGCTGAAGAGTGATGTATATCATTACATAATTCATTTAACCACTCCTTTTGTAGTTCATGAATTGGCTCCCTTTTTTGACATGTGTATGCTTTCGTCATTTTACAATGCAATGTCTATTGCCATGTGGATGTTGGTTTGACTGTTTTCGACCATTTAGTCTTTCTTGTTACAGAAATGAAGAAAATCTTTGTAAAGATTTAACAAAAATTGAACCTGAAATAACGGATACCTGTACAATTCAATATTCATCTACACATCAAAATCCAGCACCGTAAAAGTTCTTGCTTTCAATGTTAAAATTAATGTTTTTTTAGCCACAGAAAGACATATTTATTGGAGAAGATTGTACTTTTATGAAAAAAGTAATAGTAGATAGAAGCATTTTAGCCTATTAATATGTAATTTAACAGATAACAGAAATGTTTTATGATTTCTGAAAGCAAGGGTGTAATTTCCAGAGTTCAGTTTCTATCAGATGGATTCATAGATGTTCTCAGGACAGTTAATGAGTCACTATTTGTGCCCTAAAAGGAGATTTTAAATCAGTGGGTGTTTATATGTCAGTTACATGTTGTACTAGCAAAACTACTGATGCTTTGAAACATTTTGTTTCTTTTTCTCCTGTCGCCTTGAACACTATCTTATGCTGTTTTAATTTCAACAGGCGTCCAATCCCATTGTTTGATTCTAGTGACGGGGAGAAAGCGTGTGATCATGTGACCCCTGGTTTGTTTAGGCTGATTTTAAGATCCACTGTTGTTTCCAACGAGTGCACTGATGACCTTCAAAATAAAGATAAAATAAAATACATTTGTTGCTGCAGTTTTCAAAGTCATGAGCTGAATTAATGTGATTAAGTTGCCGTGGATATTGAATCTGAAAACAATTTCTAAAAGAAGTTTTTCAAAAGGATGCTTTTCTGATGTAAAATTGGATTCCTTGGATGTTAAGTTTCATTTGCACCAGAATTGGTTGCTTCTGCTTTTTTAAAGCAAATCATCTGAACTTTTTCTCTGGTGTGAAGCAAACAAGCAAACATTGTTCCTTCTGCGAACGAAGGTCTCAGGTTACTTGAGGCTGAACTAAAGTGTGGAAATAAATGAAGTAAATTATGTCACTACAGCGGGTTAAAAAAAAATAGTGCAAAACTAAATAAGTGGGACTTCTGGGAAAATTCTAAAAATGTCAAACTGAATATCTGACAGGTTAAACCTCATAAGGGTGAGGACGTATTTTATTCGTATATTTTTTCTTGCTTTTAGCTATCTCACTTAAAAATACTGAACCCAAGTGAGCGTTGTATGATTACTTCAGGAAGCGTTATCTGCTTTAATTATTTGGTTTCATTTTGAGAGCACTGTGTGTGAAAGCAAACCAAACTAGGTGTAAAGGTGTGAAAATTGTTAGTAGTCTTCGGAAATTCAAAATAATAAGTACCTGTATTCAAAATAAAAGAAGCAAAACATTTATTCTTATCACTTATGATCCCAAGCTCAACCAAATCTTTATTTCCAGTTGTTTCCCGTGATAACTAAGTTAAGTTTTATTGCTACAAAATACGGCAGTGAGTACAGATTTAAATTTGCCTAAACTTGAAAATAAGAAATCTTCTTGGGGGGTAGTAAGCAAGATAATTTTCCCATAGAAAGCTAAATGAGTGGTTCTTAGTTTCTCTCTGAAACCTTGTTCATCTTTATTCTTGGTTCCACAGGCCACTGGTGTTGGTTAATTGGTCTGTAATCAGGGCCACCATGATCAAACACTGTACATGTGTGATGGGAAACTACTACACTGAGAGTACAACAACACTTTTAGAGGTCTTAAAATAAAGTGCACAACATTTTTTTTTCAATATCTTCATCTCTGTTTAATGGTTGTCTTTAATCATGTTTTTTTTTTTCAAATGATGCACCAGTAGTATTTTTATTTTTCAAGTTTGTTTTTAATAGAGGATCCCATCCACCCAAGTCTTTGTGAGGCCACACATGATGAGAAGTGTTGTTGTTATTATCTCTGGAATCGACGCTGTAGCTATTAAACCTTCGAAACAATTCATCCTTAAATTACAGAAGTGAAACTCTCTATTATAACAGTCGTGTTTAAGACACAAAGAGTCACTTCCCCTGTTCCCTCGTCAACCGCGAAACCACAACAATACGTGCTCTGGAGAGGCTGGGAAACGCACAGTATTATGGTGTCTGGAGGGCAAGAACAAGACAAAGTATAGGAAGGGAGGGCACGACTGAGACATTTTTGAGGTCTTAGCTGCTTTTTTTTTAGTGTGTGTTTATGTTTGTGGTACTGATCTTCAGCCTGCAAAGACTTCTGAAATGTGGGAAGTGTTTATGTTTTCCTTAGATAGAATTTAAAGCTTTAACACCTACCTAAATAAACTATTGCAAATAGATTCAAATCCTGCATAAGCAAGGAAATTATGTTTATATGCAGCTGGACAACCAGGATTTAGAAGGGGACCGGGTCCCTCAACATGGTTAAACTCTTTACTGTCATCACCAATCATCGTATTAGGTATATTTTTGTGCATCCTTTCTCAAGATTATTTGGAGAAAACAAGTTAATCAGTTGACTATTTATAGTGATAGCAGGACTAAGTATCCAGTAAAATCATCACAATTTAATTGTGACTAGAAATAAATTTGTAAGCTGAAAAATATAATGCTTCCAGTTTTTTTGATTTGGAATTGCATTGATATTTGAGGTTTTTGGGTTTTTTTTATTTTGTTGTTTAGTCTCAGTAGAAAACAGTGTTGGAATATGAACATGTACGATCTGAAAACAAAACGTGCGAGAATGGATGTAGCCTCAGTGACCCAGGCAGCTATATTCTGGTTTGTCCATGCCCTTAGGCTCAGACAAGACGGTTTTGTAGTTTCAGAGACACTTAGTGCTTTTTTTTTTGTATCCCACTTGTTTCTCCTCCTTCTAATGTTCAGTTTGTGGCCTAGAGCCATCACAGCCTCATAATCTCCCCATCGTCATCTGCTACGACCTGGATCACCTCTAAACCGACATTCCATAAGGCATGTTCGCTGAGGTTGGAGCTCAGCTTTATATCAAATCATCTGATTTTCATACCCAAACTAGGATGCCTGTAGGTGTCAGCGGACAAGTCAGGTTGCCAGTCAATCACATAAACAGGATGAACAAGTGGTGTCATGCTCACCTCTTTAGATAAGTGATCATCATTCAGCCTATCCTTCAAGCTACTTCATTGTAAAAGAAAAAAAATACTGTAATTAATATAAGGAATGCAATTGTGATATTTAGTAGAAATGATAAAAGGAGTGATGTGAAACTATTAGATTTTTTAAAAGCACATCATACATGTCATACAAACAAGGGTTCATTGAGCTGATGTGCTTAAACCGCAACAACCCAGTGAACTTTAACCCCTCTTTTCTCATCAGTCATCATCCATCACCC
This sequence comes from Oryzias celebensis, assembly GCA_014656515.1. NCBI lineage: Eukaryota > Metazoa > Chordata > Actinopteri > Beloniformes > Adrianichthyidae > Oryzias > Oryzias celebensis. The sequence continues at coordinate 37,238,678 of BNCR01000005.1, forward strand.
AGCAAGAGACAGAGCTGCTTTTGTCTTCCCGTGGAAGAACCGGCATCTGCTGCTTTCTCTCACTTATGAAACCCACTCCGCACAAGTAACGGCCACTTTACAGCAGCTTGTCTTGGAGATCACGTGAAACGCTCTTTGTTACCTGGAGGTTGGGACTGTAGGGCCCAAAAAAAAAAAAAAAGGCTTACTCACACATTTAGAAGGGTACACACTGGCCCACATATTTTGGGGACTGAAAATACTTCAGCAAGAGCTCATCACATATTTATACTTGGCAACCAAATGTATCTTAAGAGCAGATAGAGATGTTGAGGAAACAAATGCTAGTATCTTACAACTCTTGTCCTTGAACAGATGGCTTGTTTGAGACACAAAACGTAACATTCTCTCCTGTTCACAGTGGAAGAATGAATGGATACCAGGAGGAGATGTGGAGCATCATTGTGCAACTTCACTTCCCACTGTGTGTACAAGCTTTGTTGTTCTGTGAAGTCATGCATTCGGGGGAAAGCTTAGCAGCAGCCGAGAGGAGCTTGTTCTTTGCTTCTAATTACAGCACGCTTGGTTCAGTCAGGAACCATTGTGGCAGCATGCCGCAGGGTTCCCACAATGGAGCTGCTCAGCGCAGAACAATGAGTCAAATTCCTGACCATTCCCCACAGGTTCAGAGGCCAGGCTGACATTTAAAGACTGCGGAGTTACAGTGGCTTTGCTTTTCTACACTCAGGAGCTTTCCCACTGGTCACCTCAGTGGGAATAATGGCCTGTGTGTGTGTGTATGTGTGTGTTCAGGGTGGATACAACTCCCTATGGGAGCACAGGGAGGGGTTCAAAGATGGGGGAGGGAGCTTGTTTTGGTTGTATAATCAAAGCTCTGTGAACAAAAAGTTGGCTACCAAAATCTGGACGGAAGCCATTCCTTGTTTAAAAATAAAAAAATGTTTCTAGTTTTTTTATACAAACTGTTAATTTAGCTAGACGTCCTATTCTGTAGATACCACATCAATGAACTCAGTTACTTGTTTATTACTAAATATCTCAGAATAGCTGAGGTTGAGACAGAAATAAATCCTAATTTTACGAAGAGAAAGGCTTCATTGTTTGTACTGCTCAAAACGTGTGCTTACACAGCCTTTAAGTAGGCTGTCGAAGCATGAAAGCCTCCAACTGGGTTCAGTTCTGTAGATGCTGCCCAGATTGCTCAGTTCTAGCTTGTCCAGCTGTCCAGAAATATGTCCGTTCAGCTATATTTATCCATAACTGAGCTAAGACTCTTGTGTTGCTAACCTGTTGTGCCAATAATCACTGTTTACTGAAACTAAGAGGGTGTGTGGTAAGAAGGACCTCACAGTAAACAGCAAGAGCAAAGCTGAGATGCTCTGTGTGAGACAGTTGTCCTTTCATCCAATGGATTACATTAAAATATTTTAGGCAAGCTGTCGTTCTGTAATTTCTATTGAATATTTTATTCTCTTATGTTTTGTGAATTGACTGCATATGAGAACTGGACCGAGTGAATGTTATGTCACCCATAGAAACGACTCCCAGCTCCAACTAAATCAAGTCAATAATAGCTGTTTATTTCACAATAGAAATAGCATTTTGAGTTCCTGGAACCAGCAGGCACTTCCTGTTTGGAACGTGAGGGGGGAGGGTTTACTCAATCCAGTTCTCGTTCACAGTCAATGGTTTCGCCTTGATATTTTGCTGAAACTAAAGTAATATTTAGCAGATAAACCCTATAATTTAGTGATAATTATATTGTAGAGGAAATATTGCCAGAAAAGGCAATTCATGCTTTTATTTTGTACTAAAGGAAAAAAATGGAACAACAGACTTAAACTTCAGAATGATTAGTGTTTACACTTGATGATCTGATCATAAAAAATGACTGTTTTTATTTAATTCACCATTACACCTATACATTACATTTTGTTGACGTTGAGTCAATTGAATGCCCTTGTTTGTGCCATATTTTTTAACATACATGCTGAAATTTAAATGTTTTAAGGAACTGATAAGTTAAACTAAAAATACATAATAAAATGATAAAATTAAGCCATACGTTTTTTTTTCTTCTTTTTTTTAAAAACTCTGAATCCCTTCAAATGATTTGATGAATTTTATGTGGGCCATGAAGGTCATTGACTGCAGTTTCAGATGACATAAGACCCGTCTGGTTGTCCCACACCTACTTGGTCTGGTTTATGCACATTTGCCAAGTGTTCTTGAGGCCATAAAGCCTCTGCCGGAGCGCTTCATCCTCTGCAGGCTTTAAAGAAGAAGGAAAATAAAACCTTCCCACAGCACCAACCCCCCTATCACCTCCTCAAGTCAATTCACAATAAAGTGACACACTATCTCGTTTACTGGTTTCTCAGCCTTTAATGAAAATTGATAGTTTCACACGCCAACATGCTAGCCAGCCAGCTGCAATTGATCGCCACACAATAAATGTTTTAGAAGGACTGAAAGGACATCCCTTTTTTTCTTTTACTCTGAAGGAGTTAGGAATTGAATCCAGAGGGAGGCTGCAGTGATCTAAGAAAATTGTGTTTTTTCCTTATAGCTTAGCATCATAAGGTGCAACTTATGGTGCAAAAGGTCCTCTTGCTCTATTTATAGTATGAGATTAATTTTTTACCTTTTTTGTTTTGTTTTAAGCTTCAGACCAAAAACTAGAGGGGGATAACATCTTGCCATTAAGTGAAACTGAATACATGAAAGGATGAGCTATTCGTTCATTCATTCATTATTACTGAGAAGGTTATGCCTCTCAGGATTTATTCCCAGACTGTTTTCAATTGTCTATTCTAGGCTAAAATAGCTCCCACCTTCCGTTGCATTTTAAACAACTTTCTATTGTTAAATTTTCTGCTTTTTCAAAGACCTTGGCACCATTCCACAGGAAATGCCTTTTTAACAAAACAGGAAAGACAAACTTGCCTTTTCTGGATGAGCCTTTTTTTCATGTGTGTTTACTTTTTTGCCAGACAACTAGAGTCAAATAAAAAAAAAAAAAACTTGGCCTGAGAATTAGAATGTTGAGGAATGCCAGGAATGCAATAATCCTAACTGTTCTTGACTTTTCAGAAGGCTAATGGTTAACAAGTCGTGAAGAATTTCCCTGAGATGCAGGGGAAAATAACTTGAGCTACTGCGTAAAACTCCCTTTCTGATCATTTCAAAAAGGTTTTCCAAGTGAACTTTGATGCTATAATGGAGTTTTAATAGCTTTAAGAGTTGGTTCATGAAACCACCACCTGAAGGAGGCCAGAAAAGGTTTGACAGCTGGAATTTAAAAACAGATTTTTTGACAAGAGTAAGTTCTGAAATTTTATAAATGTTTAAATCTGGTTTCAAATCATTGATTAGAAGATACAATTAGAATTTCCAACAGTTCAGAAAATAACCTTTTTTTTTTTTGTAAAATATGATTTTTAAGTGTGTTTTTAGTTCTACATCCACGCATCTATACCCTAAAACATGCAAAGCTAATGCCTCTCATACTTTTAGACCTCTAATCTAATGTTTAATGCCGCTGTTGAATACACACAAACAAGTTCTTTTGTTTTTCCCGTATGCAAACCGTCATCCACAGGTGCACAGATAGTCGCTGCACAAAGGTCCTCGGCTGACCGCTAAACTCGCCCATAAACTCTCCCTCATAACCTAAATCTGCATATTTTACACAGCTGCTTTGGTTGATTCCTGCTTAAATTAACTTTTTACATCTTTAAAGTGACTTAATAAAGGTCTCAACAGTAACCAACGGTTTGAAAGAGCTGGGGGGGTATTCTGCAGCTGACTGGTCGTTCGGAGATTCAGGGCACCGGGCCATAGAGCTGCAGCTGCTCTCTATCTGTGCGCTCTTTGATAGGGAAAGCCATGGCGTTTACTTCCACGCCTACACCCAGCTAAACACACACACACAAAAGCCTATTTTTTCCCCTCTCTGTTGCATGCAAAGGGAGGGGATGTTTTGTCAGTTTGCTTATTCTAACGCACAAAACATGACTTGCATCCTGTAGGACTTTATTCTGGAACTTCAGCAGTTGCTAGTGCGGCTCTTTTGTTATTGACGCTTCAGATTGTACTGAGGGGACGCCCTTGATACCAGCATGTTTACTGCAAACCACCCACACCTGCACAGACATCTTATACACACGCAGTTACAGCAGCCGTCTCTTTACCTGCTGGACAGACTGGTAGACTCAACCGTCACTGTTTATGGTGTGTTTGTTTAGCATCCTGTTTGATCCTTATCTGCACTCACTTTACCTGGTTAATAAACTGGCAGTGTTCTTTTTTTTCCCCCTTTAACTCCTCGTGTTGCACATAGATGTTGAGTGACCATAAAGCCTGTTGTTGTTTTAGCATTCATGCATCATGACTTCTGTTTTCCTGGTTTTCTTCATGTCTGTCCAGGTTTGGATGACAACCTGCAGCAATATGTAGGTAACTTCAAGAGGGAGAAGATCAGTGGGGAACAGCTGCTGAAGATATCGCATCAAGACCTGGAGGAGCTTGGTGTAGCGAGGATTGGACACCAAGAGCTTGTCCTGGAAGCAGTTGATCTGCTTTGTGCTTTGGTTAGTAGTTTTATATTTGCTTATCGTACAGCCACCTAAAAGCACAGCATGAACACGAAACATATGTTTGGTAAGTGTATATTGAAGTGTTTGTGAGGCTACGTTCACACCTCCCTCAGCAATGCACATTCAAGTGGTCACTTCCAATGAAAGGTCTGTGGAAACGCACATTTTCCACGTTCAAAACTCTCACATTCATATGTTGCTACACAACTTTTCTACAACCGTTTTTGGGTTATGCATACAAAACGCACGACTATTGAAAGTGTGTTGAAAGTTAAACTAAGTCGACCAATCGGGGACTCAGATTTTTTAGTGACGTATGGATGGGGACCCTTTTAATTCACGGAAGTGCCAATCATTTAAAAGTTTAACTTGAAGGAGAAATTCATAATTGTGGTCATGACATAATTGAGATATATATGACACTAAGTCTTTCATATATCGGAATAGAGCTGTGAAAGAAAAAGCCAGGAGCATGATCCACGAGATTTGCATTTCGACATTTCACACCAAGTCTCCTCCAACACTGTACATTCAAACTTTGTCTACACAAAATCTTTTTTAAAGCAGGCAAATTGAGTTTAACTTCAGCCTTTTGTCTTCATTAGAACACATATGTAAGAAAGAAGATGTAAATAATCGACTACATCACTGAGAAAAGAGATAAGGTCACAGAGGTCCTACTTGGCTGTTTAGACTCATAAAACTATTGGCGTATTTAAAAAACACAACTTTGTCCTTTGTTCTTCTCAATGTGAAGACAACTAACAGCCTCACCTCTTAAAAAGGAAAGATGAAAACCGTCTGAAGGAGCTTCAGGTTTTCCAACAGATGGAATCCATTTGGACTTTTATTACTTCCTGTACCATAAACGTCCCAGATTGTGGTCTCAGCATTTTGATCAGTGTCAGCATTTTCGTCTTTATCTCCTCCTAAAACTCTTTACATTAAACACTTGCGTATGGTGGCTCTAAGTTCTGAGGAGTCTAAAATGAGACTAAGTCACTCTAAAGCTAGATTAAAAACGAGAGGGAGGGGTCCCAAAAATGTTAATTTGATCAGTTTACACTGTCAGCTCTTTGAATTCTCTGTTAATGATGCATCACATCTCTCTTTGTGTCTTAAATTCCAGTCTAAATAGCTTGAGTCTAAAAAAATATGTCCTCATCATTGCTGCAGATATTTCTGTGTAGTTACTGAAGAAACATTCAACATCCCCCATCAATCTTAAATGAAATTATCCAGCATTTGAGGACTTTAAGTTGCCATTTCCGTTTGATTGAAGCATAACACTTGATGTTTTTCTTGTATTCTAGGGGTTCCCTTTTAAGACAGGGGGCCCATTTCCTACATTTCCCCAGGGGGGAAGTGAGGCCTCAGCTTCAATTAGAGTTAACTAAGGCGAGGTCATTGGAGCTGACAGAAGCACACAGGCCGCCAACACCAGAACCCTGAATGCATCCTCTTTCTTTTGGTCTCTTTTTCTGTGATATTGTTGCTAAAATAACCTTGTCTACGCTTGTGGTTCATGTTCTCTCGACTTCTTATAGTCTTCAAAAATATAAATAGTTGTATACTTAGAGAAACTTGTTGGATGTTGCCCCATTGCAGTAAATAGAACACCATCAACTTCTCTCTACCCAAAAAAAAAATGAACAAGTCTAGATCAAGTTGTTTTCTTTGTTAAAAACAAATAGGTAAATTGCGTTGTTCTTAATTGGTATTTCTCAGCCTGAATGACTTCTCCAGAATTAGTGCGTAAAGCTAATTCTCATACTTTACTGATCCACAGCTGTTCCTTTAAAAACAATCAATCTTAGTCAAATAGCAAACAAGACCCACCAAGTCAAGCTTACAGCATCTTACTTTTTTAATTAATTTAAATTTAGTAGTTTTACTGTAACTCTTGTTTGGTACAAAGCTACTATCTCAGCGAATAACAACAAAAGTAATACTTCTGTATTAGGAAGTCTCCAAATAAAGTGCACGTTTGTGGGGGTCTTATTTTCCTTGAATTTCCTTGCATTTTGAATAATGCTATTGTTGGTGGGAAGTGTGATGGCAACAGTTTCCAAATTTCAAATTTCAAAATATTATTCAGCAAAATACTTCGATTGCATTGTTCTTTCTTTTAAAAAACAAATGTTCATAATGTTTGCGCAGATGAAATGTTTCAGAAATTTGGGGCATGTTAATTGAGCTTTTTAAGACTAAAAAGACTAATAGATTTTGTTTGCCAAACATGTGCAGTTATACTCTTAAAAAATGAGATTTGCCAATTTGTGCTAATAGAGGAGCAACTTTCTCCCAGGGGAAACAAATGAGAACATAGTGTTGCGGCGCAGTCACCTGCTGGCTGGAGCTGTTCAAAGTGACCATAAATCTGAGGAATGCACAAGCAGGAAACCACCCAGGCTCAAGAATCCTAACTTTGCTCCACTTGATAACAATCAGGTGATGCCTCATGGAAACGACCGATTAAATCTGGAAACTGGTGGTGGGAATTTTACGCCTCTGATATCCTTCCAGACGAATGGCCTTAAATCGTATCTGTTAGAGAAAAAAATGGTCATTACTTCTAGTTTCCTGAAAGGGGTTGGGTGGGATACTGTACTCTAATGAAGGACACCTCTTTAACCCTTAGTAGTCTCTGCACTCACAAGTGAGTTTGTTTGCAGGGATGCTGGAATTATGCCGACCGGCCATTAATATCGTTTTTAGTCAAAATTTAACCCAAAGCTTTTCAAAAGATTTTTTGCTTTGGAATTTATGATTTAAAACAAACATAAGAAGAAGCTGGGGTTGTACTAAAATGATGGACATCAAGCATAGCCACAGGAAACACTTCTAAAGGGGAATTATTGGAGCAAACTGTAAAGTAGGAAAAATGCTCAAAAAAGCTTTGGACTATTAAGGGTTCCTAAATGTCCAATTTTTCTAGTCTATATTTATTTTCATGTCTTAAGAAACTTTTGTACAACTTTTTTTCAGAACTATGGGTTGGAAACCGACAACTTGAGGAGTCTGGTTGCAAGGATGAGAGCGGCAACCAACAGTCTGTTCACAGCTACAGCAGATCGCAGGAAAAGCCCAGAATATGATGGAACCATTTCTCGAAAGCCGCCCAATGACTTCCTTACCATGGTGGTGGAGCTGATTGGCGTTGCAAAGAGCCTCCTGGCGTGGCTCGACAGGTAATTATGCTCAACGGCACTTAGTGGTTCAAAAATTAGAAGAAGAGTTGCTCGATTGCAGCGGACATAGCTGTATATAACATTGTAAGCACACTTGCGCAGTCTCAATATTTCAAATCACCATGGCGGCTGTGGTGCAGCGGTAGGGCGGTTGATCTCTGATTGAAAGACTGCAGGTTCAGTTATCTCCTTGCCCAACCAGCAAAGTGTTTTTGGGCAAGACATTGAACCCCACTTTGCCTCTGGTAGAAGGTTGGCGCCAGTGTTTGGCAGCATAGCCGCCACCAGTGTGGGAATGTGTATCTGAATGGGTGAATGGAACTGTGGCTGTGAAGCACTTTGGGCCTTCAAGGAAAGTAGAAAAGTGCAATACAAGTATACGCCATTTATTATATATGACTTTTCTATTGGTTCAGTGGTTAACTTTAATGCCTAGTCTCACTGTAATCTGCAACTTTTAAATTATCCTCTAATTTTTGTCTTTCTTGTCTCCCTCCAGGACTCCCCTTACAGGGATTAGTGACTTCACAGCCACTAAAAACACCATCATTCAGCTGTGCCTGGAGCTCACCACCACAGTTCAGCAGGTCTGCCTTTGTTGCTCCACAGTTAGCATGTAGTATGATGTAAAAAAGCATACACAGAATCGTTTTTTCCACTGAGCACATTCTGGCCCAGGGGGCACAGACGTGCAGTTTAGAATTTGCGAGTAAAGTGTTGTGGGAGATTTAATCTGGCAGACTCGGCACAAGCCCGAAGCTTCCAGTCTGAGCACATAATTACAAAAGCTTATGTTTTTCTTGGGAACTTTCTCTTCGCTTCTTCATGCTGGTTAATGAGGCGACCCCCTCAGTGTGAGGACTTTTATTGGTAAATGCTGCTTCTGCGTTTCCATTTTCATAAAAGTGCACTGCTTTGAAAGGCTGCTGCCAACATTCCCGAGCCGCTGTTCTCTTTCAGCCATGTGGTTCCTGTTTCTGGCTTTCCAATGCGGCTGCAGCAAAACGAACCGATAAAGCAGAATTGCAGCTTTGAGCTCACGTTTTTAACCACTCCTTGCCACGTTCATAAGTATGTGGAGCAGACTGGACGAAACTACTTGTTGCTGTCATTGAATTTGACTTTTGAGGCTGCAGGTGTCATTTTTTTGTGATGGGGGATGAATTCCTTTCCCAGAGTGCCCATTTTCTACAGTCTGGGTTTTCAGCACTTCTAGTGATTTACTGTAGCCCCTTAGTCATGGTCATTAAGGAGAAGATAGGGTTTATATTTCCCCTTCCACCATCAAAAAGTCCAGAGGTTGTAGGACAGAATACACCTCTGATTTCTAAGGAATTAGTCCCAAAAGAATTCACTGAAAGCTTTACTGGAACAGGGTCTGTTCCACTCGTCCATCGGTTTTCCAAATCTTCTCAAAGTGGCAGAACTATCGCAACTTTTAAAAAATCTGTAATCCAGATTTTGTTTTAATCTGTTTTTATCCTTTGTGTGGATCAGCGTCTTTGTTTAATAAAGAGGCTGCACAGGACACTGCCTCTGTGATTAGTTTTTTTAGTGGGGGAGGACAGCCTGAGGTCTGCTGAGACCTTAGCGAACCTCACCCAAGAATTGAGGTCCTTTTTTTTTTTTTTCAGATTGTCCGATTTATGTGTTGAGGCTGAATGAAGCCTGTGTTTGCACTTACAATGGAGTACAGCCATGAAACTGTGAAAGCGTCCTGTCTTGGCTGACCCACTAAACCAGACGTCAGTGTTTTAAAAACACTTCCCCTGCTGTTGATAAAACACGATGTCAACTTTATTTCTTTACTTTCCATTAATATCATCCAAATAACTAAGTTATGTCTGATAAACCCATTAGTAAACATGTTCTGATGACAGACAGATGATCAGGGAGTCACAGATTGGGTTGTGAGCGTGTCTTTTTCTGTACAAGGCCTGTATTTGCCCTCCTGCTCAGCCATGCAGATCCACTCTGACAGCAGATCAAAGGCTCAGAGATCTGCACATAAAGTCATCTGATCCACACTGGTCGTGGGATCCGATTCATGATATGAGGAAGAATTTTGTCCAGGGAACTACCCTCTCGCATTAAACCCATGTACCTCGGTACCTACCAAATCCACGTACCTGACTGGTCAAAGTTCAACTGGTTTGACTTTTAACTCGTGTTCAGTGGCTGTACGAGCCCAAAAAAATGGACTTAAAAACTTGCGTAGCGGCACGTGAATGCCAGAGTTTGACATCATTTCTTCATCAGAAGAGGTCGCTTGAACTCTGTTGGGAACGTAGCTTTACTTATGATCTCCCAATCAAATTCCGAGCAGTCATCCCTACTATTGCTTCCACATGACTGCTGTGTAGGAAATGTTTAGTAAATCCTAAGACATGCCACTTTGCAGGATCTAATTATATAGTGTTGTGCCCTGAGTTCTGAATGTCAAAATATGAGTATATTGTTTTTGTTCATGCCCTTTGACAGTCTAGTCATCCAAACATGGGCCAAAAAACATTCATTTGCTTGTTCACTAAAGCATTGCTCTGATTGTTTTTTCGTTGAACCACCAAATCCTTGAAAAAAGGAAACCATGTTGTCCTTAACTCGAAAATGACAGACAGGAAGACTGTAGTGGAATATGAAAAGTTTGCTTGACCTCCATTTGCTGTCTGCACAGTGATCTGCTTTTGTGCTCGTCACATGTCCGCACATGTCGCTGCCGTATTTCTATTTTGGATTTGACAATAGCTTGTAGCCTGTCAGGGCCCTTAAGGCATTTAAGGGAGGCTTAAGGGTGTTTATGTGTAGACAGGTTGTGGCGGCAATTCACCTGTTTTTAACAGAGGACTTCCGCAAGGGAAGTCAACTCTATGACCCCCTCCCCCTCACAAAAAACACTGTGAAAGGAACCCCCCTCCCTTTGACTATAGGTCTTTTCACGTCCAACAACACAGTTGTCAACGCAGCTGTTGCCCCAGTTGTGTGAAGGCCAGCTTTGCAGGGACTCTTTGACGGACAATTCTCCAGCTGACTTGGCAAAACAAAAACGTGAATTTGTCATTTCTTTACCCAAGTGAGAGAAACCAGCTGTTTTTTTTAATATATAGTTAAGGAGTCCTGGTTCTAGCTGGCCACCCACCGGCACCAAGAGGGCAGCTTTGTATCCAAATATTTTTTGTTAAACCAAAACGCTATTTGGAGGAACATTAATCTAAGCTTGATTACACGTTTAACCTGTTTAGTCATCCACAAACTGAATTACTTTCAAAGTATTTAGGGTGCACAGCTACAATGCTGTGCCACAAAGGGCATGGGAGCAATTTGCCCCATTTTTATATATTTGCTTGCACTTTCATTTGTTGAACTCTTTGTTTCTGTCACAAAGAAATACTTGTAAACTTTTGTTTAGCAATCCAAGTGTCTAATCTGTCATCACTGTCTCCCTGTAACAGGACTGCAGTGTTTATACAATGGAAGAAAAGATCCTGGAAGTTGTGAGTATTCCCTCTTGCCTTCGTACATAATAATACCCAGTGCTTTCAAGAATAGATCTCTTTGCTTTTGTACACAAGACGCTGCAACATGCTGTAAGGTACAAGGTTAGTTTCTGAGGGAAGTCCGCAGATTGTCCGATAGGATCGTAAACAGATGTGGCGGCGCTAACACTCCCTGGCCATCAATCAGTATTGCTGACATTTTCCAGACTCTGTGGGCTCAGACGCAGCTTTGTCTAATGCTCATGGATGAAATGAATGTAGTCCACATACGCTTTGAGTTTGTCCTGTTTAGCAATGAAGCTTTGTTCCCCAAATGCTGCTCCTGCATGCATCTCATTTTTCTTCACGTTTCACCCATACACTCTGCCACATGGATTGTTGAAAAATAAAGGGAAATGCAACCAGTTTATAGGACTTTTTGGGAGGAATGTCTACAAAAAGCTGACTTTACAAATGTATGGCAACAAGTTTATGAAAAGAAAGACTGTCCACTTTAGTCCATTGTTGATTATGACAAATGCCAGCGTCTAATAAGAATAAAAAGAATGAACGATAATACCCCTTGTGGCATGACAACCATGAGAAGCAGAGTAACTCGACTAGACCCAACCTGCACGGCACAATAAAGACCAGCCTTCATAGACATAATGCAGCGTTAGAGGATTTGGCACGCCACTTATGATCACAAGAAGTCAGTCAGGTCGTGTGCTTCTTTCTTTAATCACAAAGCCCCTTTGATTTGTTTCTTTCCCCTGCAGTCTAAAACTTTGAACAGTATTTGTGATCAGACCGTGAGAACCACATCCGACCCCCTGATGAGCCAGTCAACCTGCTTGGAGGAGGTCCAGCTAACCAACATCAAACCAGGCGAGGGGCTGGTGAGGAATACAATCTGTTTTTTTCCTTTGTATTAAGAATCTATGCATCACGCATTACAACACATCCATTTTTTTTTTAATCTAGGGTATGTACATAAAGTCCACCTATGATGGGCTCCATGTCATCACTGGAACCACAGAACATGTAAGTGTGACAATAGACCCTCTCTATTAAAGAATTGAACTGATCACACATAAAACAAGCTTGTATTGGGGCTTTCTCATCTTCTATGACTGTGAAAATACCCTGAGGTCCAAAATCTAGTGGCGTCAAGCGTTACTCATTCTTAAAGGGGATAATTTGTTTCATCATATCACGAAGCAGAACGTCTGATAAACAAGCTCCTTAAAAGAAGTCCAACCTTTTCCCTGCATCGAAACAACCAATAGGTGACTAATGCATCAGCGCCACAGTGGGATTCTCACCCACCCAGGTCCCAATATGTGAATCAGGACCTGAATCATAGGCTATGACGAATTAATCCTGTTTGGCATTGGTGTTGAAACATTTTCTGATATTCCTTCTCAAATTAAGCCTTCTTTTTCTTTACATTTGAAGTTTGAAGAAAGAATCTCAAAAGTAGATGGTTCAAAAGAAACAAATTAAGATTTGAAAGTAAGATTTTGTTTGCACTAAATGATTTTTTAGACTTTAAGCCTAATTTTCTTCATATGTTCTTTAGTCTCCTGCAGATCTGTCTAGAAGGATCCATGCTGGAGATGAAGTGATTCAAGTCAACCAGCAGACAGTGGTGAGAATGCAATGTTCTTGTTTTGATCAACACAATTGTAAACTTACAATATACAAATGAAAAAAAACATCTTTTTTTCCTTAGGTGGGCTGGCAGCTTAAAAACCTGGTGTTGAAACTGAGGGAGGAACCCAAAGGTGTGGCGCTACTACTCAAGAAGAGGCCCTCGGGAACACCTGGTTTCACCCCTGCCCCACTAAAAAACATGCGCTGGAAGCCTCCTGTACCTCAGGTGCAAACATCCTTAAATGCCACTTCACACTTCCTTTGTTCTGCTTCAAAAATCAGAAAAAGACCATCTTTGTCAGCCTCATTTTTGTCAGCTAATTATGAGCTTTTTGGGGAGGAGGCCCCCAAAACAGGTTTGGACAGTCACCCTCAGGATTCTGGGAGTTGATGCAAAAGAGTTTTTATTTGGAGAAAAGGGAAAAGAAAAACCACCTTTCATTTGAAGTCCCACTCTGATCATGTTGTAAATTATTGTAAAAGCTTTCCTAGTGGTCCTTTAATTATGATTATGTCGTTTTTAGTGCAAATGAATTAAAAAAATGTAATTTTCTTGGACGTAGTTTCTACAGAGTGGCAGGAGTTCATTCGGAATGTGCCTATGAAATGCTCCAGCTGGTTTAGAGCCCCTCACAACCCCAACCTTACATTAGCAGTGCATCAAAAATGGCGAGGAATTTTGAAGCATTCCAGCAGTAAAGCTTTGAGCCAGAAACCAATTTTGAACGTGCATCATAAATCTAGTCGCTACAAGATGATGCATCAGAATGGAGCGGAGCAGAGAGCTTGTGGCTTGATACAGTCTCTTTTACATCACAGTTACAAGCTTTTTTCCAACTTCATTTTTGCCACAAGAACACGTTAAAACTCCAAAAACACTATTTTGATTGGAGTGAGTCTTTTAAAGACAACTATTGAATACATGTGTATTCATGAAAACATTGCAGATCATTAGGCACAATAATTAATTGTGCTTTTTGAACAAAGTATCGCTGACATCTAGTGTTTGACTGAGCACCCCCATTGAATGAGCCCATTGTAATCTGAGACGTGCAGTTTTCAAGAGGTGAAACTGTCTTATCAAGTGCAGCCTGTTCAATAACCTGAGAAAGCAAGATGAGGTGATACCAGAGTGTGTCTTTGGAAGCAACAAAGAGGCTTTGAAGACAATGGTGGCAAATGTTAACATGAATGTCCCAGTCTTGTTTTAACAAGCATCCAGTAATATCTGCGCCAACCATCTCAGTTTATCTGTGACTTAAAAGCCAAACCGGTGGTAGTCGTATCTTTGCCAAAACGCAAAGGCGTCAAGAACTGACTGGATTTTTACGTTTATCCTAAACCCATCTTTGTCTGTGCTGCCGGAGAATGAATGCCACTGACTCGAAGAGTCATCATGTTAGCGCTGGGAACACGACTGTGGTGATGTTGAATGTCACAGTCTATTTTGGACTTCACTCCCAATCTTTCCATACCTCAAACAACAAAATGTGTACTTGGAAAGCCACACCAGCGCTAAATGTCTCACCACAAATCCTGATCTCCTCCCATTTGCCAGAAAGACATATTTAGTTGTTGTTTTGGGAGCTGAAAGAAAACTAACCTTAAATTATAGGCAGAAATTAAACTTATTTTCAGCTGGCAGTGCAAATAAAACTTTAAAATAATAAACTATAATCCTAATGCCTAATACCGTTTTTGTTTTTTTTCCCAGAATAACTCCTCACTGATCAGAGCCCAGTCTCCCTGTAGTTCAGCTAATGGGTCAACCAAAAGGGAGAAGCCAGCGATCCTGGATTTTTACATTCCTCCTCCTCCTCAAGTGCCGTACACTCCACGGTGAGACCTTCCTTTTTACGTTTTTAAAAAATATATTCCTATGCTTTATTTTAAGAAAATAAATTTTACTTGGCAAGAAAAGGTTTTAATTGTCTTGAAGTTGAGTCATGTCTACTGGACTTCAAATTATTATCGAAATGTTTCGCCACTGTGAAAAGTTTCAACAAAGACGATTTTATGTCCAGTTACCATGACTCCCCTTCCAAACAACATCACCTGGATGAATGAGAACCTTCACCAACAAAGTATTTATTAATAATTTATCATTTGTACCCCCTATGCAGAGAACTGAGAGCAGACAGTGTCTCCAGTATAAATAAACGACCAAAAGGCTCAGAGTCACCAAACTCTTTTCTGGACCAGGAGAGCAGAAGATACAGCTCCATCGCAGATTACGATAAATTAAATCCGGGCCGTCCCACTGACTCCAGCATGATACAGCCCAGGATGAGGGAGCACAAGCCTTCACGTGGTCAGTGTGACACCACGGGAATCTCATTCAAATCCAACACTTGGCTGCTTAAACACCATTTGTGCTTTAAATCTTCAGGCAAACCTCGACCGCTGTCGATGCCTGTGGATGCATGTGTCACTGTGGCAGATTCCTATGCTAAACCCTGGGCACAGGGAAGGAAAGGTATGAAACATGTTATGTTTTTGTTTATGTAGATTTTTTATTTTTTATTCTTTTTGTTACATTTGATTGAGAATATTATTGTAAACAGTTAAAAATATCCTCCTTTTTTAATTAAGCAACTGCTATAAATTATAAAATTGACAACTTTGAAAATAAATAACAAAACTAAATTAACTAAAACAGAGTAATCAAAACTACAAATCATTTTAGTTGAATTGTTTGCATTTTTCTTTAAAACCAATGAGCCACAATGGAGGGTTGAAAGAGGCGCATGTGGCTCCGGAGCCTCAGGTTGCAGACTCCTGTACTACACAGTAATTCCACAATGAACCTTAAAATGTTCCAAAAACTCATTTCCGAGTGGTAAATATTATTATTTTTTTACTGAAAAAAATCACACAAAAAAAGTTTCTTTGTTTCACAACAAAGATTGAACATGTAGAGGCAAAATAATATTGCATTCATTTAAAAACAAAGACTAGCCATTTTTGTTGCACCGCTAACATACGGTTGGGGATGTGAGAGGGTTTTAGCTCGCGGGAGAGAGTCCAAACAAAGCAATGATGGGAAATCAGGGCAAGCGTATTCTGCGTCAAAAGTCCTGCTCAAAACTCAGAGGTGAATTTCTAATGAACTCCTGCCGCTCTGCAGGAACTATGTCCTAGAAAACGACACAGGTTTTTTTTATTTTTGGCTAAAAACTTTAAAATTGCAATTTAAAGAGCACTGGGACAACTTTTACAGCAGATTAAAAGTTGATCGGAGGGGAACTTCACAAAAGGAAAATGTTGGTTTTATCAGATAGGTTGATGTGTCTTTTTATGCTTTAGGTGAAGACCCTCTGTACAGATACATGAGTAACGAGCGAATCCCCACCATTGCGGAGGAAGTCCTGTCGGGATCTCCATCGTTCAGGCCTCCGGGGGGCCGTCATCTAGTCCGCGTGGATCACATCCGAGGAAATCGCTTCTACTCCCACACGGACCTCCACAACAGCTCTACCATTCCCTACCAAGAAGACATAAAAAAGGCCCCCGTGGCCCCCTTCTCCAGGCGCAAGTCGGCAGAGCGCTCCCTACTGGTCAGTTGGATCACGCGACTTAAGCTATTGACTCACTGATGACGTGCTTCCTGTGCCGGGGCTCCCTGCTCCTGTCCTGTGTTCTTCCTCAGTGCCTTTAACATTCGGCTGGTTCTGGGCAGTTTTGGGCTTTCTCACACTTCTCTCCCCAAATTTCCCTGGTGTTACTCCCTACTACCAACTACTACTCTTCAACCAGACTTGCTTGTGTAGTACTATGTTGAGTCATCACCCCTTTAACAATGCCCATAATCATCTCTTACTGCAGGCTTCAGCCTCAAGACGATACCGATTGTTCAGGTTTAGGACTCTTGTGGCCTTGTGTGTTGTAATAAGACATCTCTGTACATATTAACTTATGTCATGTTTCTGTTACCATGTTCTCTAGTACTTTTATTTAACAAACACTGAAGTTTTATGCTCATTTGGTTTTACTTGCATCATTATATCTTGTGGAAAAAGTAAGAGAAAAACATTAATTGTTAGTAAAATTGCTTTCTCTTGATATTTTTTTCTTCTTGAACGTATTGTTTAAATTCCTTGCATTACTTTCTGCCAATGATGCCTCTTGTAAGCTATGCATAAAATATTTGATGGTCACTTTAGTTGACAGTGCTGCTTTAGTTGGTGCAAGAGTGTTGACAACTGCTCGCTCTCATAAATCTGTGCATGTTTTAAAGCTTTGCAGTGACATCCTATATGTTGGAGTTTATTGACCACCTGAAGGGCCTTGGGTACACAAACTGCTGGTGGACAGTATAGCTTTTTTTTTTTTGAAGCCAGTGTTTTATCTTTCAGGACATGCAGGTCAAGGGGCCTACTGGTTGCTCCTGCTACAATAAAAACATCACTAAAGACAGTATTATTTGAGAATATACAGGGAAGATGTGTCTTTTGTTGCTTTATCTGCCTTTTTTGTAAGATTTGAAAAAACATTTTATTAAAAATTGCAGTTCATTTCAGTGAACTCTTGTGTTGTCTTTATTTCGCAAGTGCATGCTAAGCAATTGCAATGTTCTCCTTTATGGTAATACCCATTTTCTTTGGTTTTTAATAGGAAGAAAAAGCCTTTTAGAGTAGACTGTTGCTCTAAATCCTGTTTATGTCATTTAAGCTTTGGAGGAAACAGGATAGGTAGCATCAAGTTGCCTTTTTCCTCTGTAATGGTTATGTAAAGACTTCTCCTAGCAGAGGGACCAAACAGATTCACCATCAGATAATGTTTTTGTTTTCATTTTCTATGAGCATTTGATATCTTTTAAACATGTATGTGGCAGGTTAGCATTACCTTGCCTTCTGTTTCTATGGAAAGTGCATCCCTGTGAAGCATCACCACCTTTTATTATGTAACCCAATGCTCACCTCTCTGCCTGATCTTCTCCAAACGCTTGTGTTTAATCTTAAGAATCCTCCTGTATCTCCTTCACTCCCTCCTTCCATGTCTTGCTCTGCCCAAGCTTGCTGAGCTGTAGTCGCCTGCGGTCCTCCCTAATTTTCACTTTGTGGAAACCTGTGGTCTGCTTAAGTACTACCTGCATTCTGTTAAACTTTGACATTAACCACTAACATTTTCTTCTTGCACGTCAGAAATGGTTGCACGGGAGTAATATGCTGAATTTCTGCTTGTTTGTGCATGTGTTTTGGATAAATCACTGCTTTTTGTGTTCACAGGGGCCAGTTTCTAACTAAAACTGTGGAAATAAATAAAAACAAAAGACAGCGATTTTTGGAATTCTTGAAAAAGTATTTAATTATAATAACATATGTAAAATATTTTTATTTTTAAGTTACTTTTTTATGTCATTCTGGATATAATTTGGGTTTTTTTTTTTTTGAATGTTTTTGACCAACTTGTCCAGCTGGGTTACAGCTGCTCAAGGTTTCAGGATCCTTCTTTAATATCTGTTTATTTTGACATAAACACATCAGTCCAATATATCCATTTCAGGCTGCAGACGACTCCATTCATAGCTTCTTTTAAAAGTTTAAATTTCACAGTAAAAGCATATCCACTGATGTAGATTATGCAATTGTACGATGCTAAAAAATGTTCAATGTATCTGTCTAGCATCTCTGAACTGCGCTTCTTCTTTATCTTTTATGCTACAGCTAAGATTTATTTTTTATAGAAGTGAAATGTTTTTCCTCCTTGTAGCTTAGGGGATTCTTCCTGTCTTCAGCAAGCTCGAGTTTGTAGAATTTGATTTAATGGAGCATTTTCTTACTGCTGAAGTTTTATTTTCAATTTTAGATGCAGCAAACATGGTTTTTATGTTGTTTGCCAACATTTTTCTTTTATAAGTATCCTATTTTGTCCTGCGCAGGATGTAGCTATAAAAAAGCTGTGAGTCAGCAGCTTTACTGTTAGTTTATGGATCTCAGCATCAGCTTCAAAATAATGTCCCAGAGTTGATCAGGAAACGATAACATTTTGATCTTCATGTATCACAGGACTCAGCCTGGTTCTCTAGCAGTGACTTCCTCAACAGGTGAGTTCTGTGCTTCTCTTTTACAACATTAACACTGCTGCAAAGGCTTTCTGTCAACTGAGAGATAAAAGATCAGGGCGGGGGTTCATTTTCAAACAGGGAGTGGCAGGAAAATGTTTGAAACAAGTCAGGGAATGAAAAGGAGATATCCCAGTTATGACAAGTCAAGATTCCTTTTTAGCTTTAAATATGTTCATCCCGCTGGGAAGCATGTCCGTGTAAAAGCGTTGCAGATTTGGACGCCTAACCCGTACTTTCTGGATTTCTTGGATGCAAGGCTGAGTAAATGCTTTCCTGTGCCCCCCACTAGCCGCTGTCTCCAAGCCAATTCTATTCCAGGAGCAGCCCCCCTGCACCGCATCCGGTGTGCTCCATGCTTGATCAAAACACATTATCCAGATTTGGAGCGTGTTATAGTGAACCTCACAGAAAAGCAGCTGAGTCATCAATGTTGACTGATTGCAGTTTGACTGACAGTGGCTTTAATGAGGTGTCAAAGAGATTTTGGCAGATCAATCAGTTCAAAAAGAGATCCCCACTGTCTCTGAGCATAAAAGGAGAAGAACTATAATAACTAGAATTTTTATAGAATCATTTCTGATTGGTAAATAAAGCAGTCTAACGTTGGGGATAACTTTACTTTGCTTCATTTTTTTGTCTTGGATTTCAACCACGAAACATGAGCCGAATTTTTCGTGTGTTTGCAGATACAATCAGCAAAATCTTCGATCCTGGTCCTTCTCTCAAGCAGTAAGTAACTGATTATCCACCCGTCTGCGCTTGTCTCTTCCAGCACCTGCATGTGTCAGTTTGAATTTGGTACAGTCCCTGTGCAAATTGGAGGAATGCTGAGGGTTTGAGGAGAGATATGGCAAGTTTCCAGGCCACCCCCAGAAATAAAACATCACGCAATGATAAGACAACTCACATAGAAATCGAAATATTTGTTGTATTTTGATTTTAGATGCCCGTTTTTCTTTTGTTGAGTTGTCATGTCCGTGACTGTGGGCTTTGCTGCATGATGTAGATATGAAGGGTTGCTGCTATCGCTGCCTGCACACATAGAAACCAAAACTCCCCAGTTTGATCAACCGCTGTCAAGTGATGTGTAACATTTATGCATCTCAATGGGGTCAGTGGAATTAGGTCACAGTTTGTTGGGGCAAGAGAAAAATCATCCTCTGCCCAAGCTTGCTGAGCAATATTAAAGAATATTAAAGGTTTTTTTTTTTGTTATCGAGTGTCATATAAGCATCTCACCTCAGATAAACTGTGTGGAGTCAGTTGAGCAATAAGTAGCTGCAGCTGAGTGGTTTGCTGCCTCAAAAACAGAGTCTTTCACCCTCCTTAACACTGTTTGCGCTAGACAAGCTGAATAAGAGCTACTCTGTTTGGTCTTTTGCTCGTTTCTCTCACACACACTCATTCACAGTGTTGAGGGGGTATTTACTAAGTGCCATGACAATCCTCAGCAGGAATCATGATGGGAGATTGAGCACTACAGTGGTGTGACCAATGGGCGGTCATGCCGATCTTTGAGGTCTTTGACACGAGTCACGGGCAGGATTACCTCACTTTTGCCAAAACACGGCTTCAGGAAATGCCTCTTTACCAGGGGAATGTTGAGTATGAGGGAACTGAAATGAAGAAGAGTGATAGAACATTTCAATAAAATAAAATTAACTGAAAATCAAAGGGTTTTTATGGACTGTAACATCGGAAGGTTTCTTGTTATAAAGATATCGAGATAATGACGCTGCTGTAGTGTCACAAGTGTAAAGAGGAGAAAGTGCAGACTTTTAGTGTCTTACAGTTAAACTCACTTTAAAGTGTCTATTTAAGCTGAAATGAAGACTATAATAACAGAATTTAGAAATGTGTCTGCTGATCTGTCACTACCCTGGCACTTTAGTGCAGAATGTCCAAGATTGGTGCATGAATGCAACTCAACAGTTGATGCTACAAAGCAGAAACTAAGCTTTTCACTGAGCAGAGAGGAGTGTTGACAGGCAGGCTGCAGTTTCCCACAGAACAGAGAGCACTCTGTAATCTGAAACCCCTATTCTATTCTATCCTTTCTTCATAGTCACCTGTTGGTATAATTTCTCAGCCTTTAGTGGAGCAATAAAAGAAATAAATCTGGTGCAGTGATAACCCTAAACCCAAAGAAACTTTCTCAATAGCTGCACTTTTCTCAAAGATTCTGTGCCTTTTCTATTTAAATAGTCATCCCCTTTTTTCGTTCATTTAATGAAAATAATAATAATATAAAATAATTTAACCCTACTTTTGCATATAGTTTTGATAAACTTCAGTTTGTCTTATAATTCTAGCCTATTTTCTTACTATATGTAACTTAAATGTAAAGAAAAAAAAACATGAATGACTTTTTTGTTATTAGAAAATGTTATAAATAGAAAAAGAATTCCAGATTGTATTTTAATACACAAATATTACCAAAAGTAAAAATAAAAACAATAAAATCCTTCCTGTTCGTGTTGGAATACTTTTTAAAGCGTCATTTTAGTTGACTAATCTATGCCAGCATACAGTTTATGTTACCAATTTTGTGATGGTAACTCTTATTTGTTTGATTGTTTATGTCTATAACTGATTAAAAATATTTATTAATGCATAATGATGAGGGCATTTGAACTAAATTAAATGAATCTTTTTTTTCTTCAAACGTATTACTGTTTTATTTATTTTTTTATTATTTTGGTTGACAGCACACAGTTCATAGCTGGAATTTGGCGGCACCTAGTGGCAAACATTGAGAACTGCAAGCACATTAGAGGAAACATGACAAGGCATATATACCGGTATTCACACGCTGTAAAGCGGGTCGGACCCCGAAATGACACAAATTTACTTAGTAGATTGGTTTTTACCCCCTCCCACTTAGATTAACATGTTCGCCGAGGTTTGGTCAGACTTTGAGCGGAAAGTTAGCCTCAAACTACTTTCATTTAAATTGTGGTGGAAGGTAAACGTGAGGTCAACTATGTTTGAGTGTTCAATTTGTCCGCCGAAAAGTTTAAGCTAGTTTTTTTTAACGTAACGATGCTAACAAACTACTAGCTTAAACAACGTGTGTTTAAACGAGCTTCAGCTTCTTAGCTAATTTAGTAATTGTTTTTGTGTGGTCTTGAGCTCTGGAGTGCATCTTTAGTGTTTTTATTTGGTTTTCCTTTCACAAAAGCTACTGTCTTTGAAGAAAACATTCAATTTAAAAGTTCTGAAGCCCTATTTCATGTCATTTTTGGTGATTTTAGAGGAGGAGAAAAGCGTTTGAACATGTGGTTTATGTTGTGATCGGTGTTATGTTGGCATCCGGAAAACCAGATAAGAGGTGTTATGCAACATCAGCTTTTTAAAGAGCTTGTTGCAATGCTTTTCTGTCACTCAGTCTGGGTTTGATGGAGAGCGCTTTGGACTTTAAGGAGCTTTAAAGATTCATGTATGTTTTTGGTTTTTTTCCTTCTGATCTTAATGAAAGTTTTTCAAGAGTTTGTGGTGTTTTTTGTTGTAAATTTACAATGAGTACTTTGGAAGCTCGTGAAAAGTTTTTCTAGAGTTGGTTTTGCAAAGGCAGCTCTTAACTTAAAAAAAAGGAACTCTGCAGGGAAGAGGAAGTTGATCAACAGAAGAAATTTCACAATGTTTTTTAGGATGTTAAGCTGTGTGGTAAAATGCATGTTTAAAGGCTGTTTTGAGGCAGTGGAGTCTTGATAGAGTGTCTCTTTTAAATTGCTGCTCCTGGCCGAAACTGAATCTGTTTTTAAACTCAACTTCCCTTGTCACACATGGAGACACTCAGTCTCTTTCACTTATTTCCAGTTGACATCAGTGGAGCTATTTCATTTTCTTAAAATACAGAACAAAGACTAACTAGATTCTTTGTACCCATGACATCACTTCCTCTCTGGGGAACATTTTTTTGGGTTATTTTTTTTTCCCCTTAACTTGTTGTTGTTGACACTCTCAATCCATTTTGTTGATTAATTTTTATTTTTCTTTCAAAAGGCTGCCTTCCCATTATCTGTGACAAATCGGATGGCTGCTGATGTCTACAATCCAGTGAGTATTTTTTGTAAAGTGACATTTACCAGGGCAAACAAACCCGATACTTCTGCTTCTCCAATTGTCCTTTGCCATCTTTGATCTGGTACATTGTGTTGTCAGGGTTACCCACCGTCTGGATGAAGTGAACGCGTTGGTTTCATTTCTGTATTTTTTTTTTTTTTAAGCAGCAGTTTGGAGTTTAAAGTAAAAGGGAGGCGAAGAGAACATGCGAGAGCAGACTGGAGAGTCAGGTCTCACTTGTCAGAAAGTAGCGTGAGCAGCTCAGAGACGATGCTTGTGACAAACAGGATGTTCCAGACAGCTTCTTCTCTTCTCTGCGCTGCGATTTGAGACCGTCGAGTTGCTCCTCTCATCTCCTGTTGTGTTCCTCTCCCTCTGCTCTCCTAAAGGTCTCGCTCCGTCACAAGTCCAAGAAAAAGGGTCGAGGAGGTAAGCCAGCTCACATTATGTGTGTGTATTGTGGCATTTTTCTCAGCCGTCAGCTGAAATCTTGTTTCCAAGTAAGAGTGTTAGAAGTGCCAGGGGCAATTAGAGTGCGGAGAGGGGCATTCGACAACCCTCGGTCACCTTTAGTTCACTTTTTTTGTCTGCAGTCCTGTGCACCACATATCGTCTCTTCTTGAAGGACTAACCTTCCATTTTTTTCTACATTCTTTTTGTTAGATGCCAGATTTACATCCATCACATGTATGGTTTAGCACGACTTAGCCTTTTTAAGTCTAACCTTTACTGGATTTGTGTTGGGTTATTTTTAGAACACGTCTGCTCATTGATGGAAACAAATTGGCCTAATTCAAGTCAAATGGAAACGTTTTAGCTGTCGGGGATGTTAAAAGGTTTTATTTTAAGGCTTCACCCACTGTGGCTTTTTCTTTTCTCTACAAACAGGTTGATCAGGCTGTCTGTGGTTACATGTATATTCACATATTTCTGCCCCGTTGTGCTTGCAGGCAATGGTACAATGAGCAGGAGACGGATTTCAGTCAAGCAGCTGGGTCAGCCAGATCACCAGGGCTGGCTGTACAGGAAAAAAGAAAGCAAAGGTTTCCTGGGTATAAAGTGGAAGAAATACTGGTTTGTGTTGAAGAGGACGGCTCTCTACTGGTACACCAGCCAGTTGGTGAGTAAACTTTGTCTCTGTAGTTATACAAACCACAAGATACCAGGGCTAAATATATGTTGGTAGTGCTCTGACTAGTTCATTTATGTAGGTTCTCTGTGTAAAACAGTATTTTGTGGCCTGCCAACATGCTGAGCCATATTTGTTAAGAATATTCTGCTAGTTACTGATGTAAAAGATTATTTTACGAAACAAAATTCAGTCTAAATGTAGAATAACTAAAACACGAGTGAAAAAAGATGTGCAAACAGCTTAAAAACGTAATAAAAACACACAAAGATGAAAACAAATGCCACTGAGTTTCCAGCAAATCATAGCAGCAACATTAAGGTTTGAGAAATTCACTTTTTTTTTTTTTTTAAACCAAACTGACACAATATTTTCAAATCTGCAACAGCTAACAGACTTTATCTTTCCTCTTTTCTGTTTCCGCTTTAGCTTATTTACTGGTACCATTAAAAATGCAAAATAAGTAAATAAATATTCACAACAACCAAAGCAATGTAGTCATATTTTCATTGTGGTTAAGACTGCTGTGCGTTATCTTTACTTTATAAAGTAGTTTTCCTGTTAGGAAAGTTTTTCACGTAAAATGTTGTCTTATTTTTATTCACAATTTGTTGTTGTTTTTTAAGAACTGAAAAAAATAAAATCAAAAGCTGGATTTATAAATGTTAACACATTTCTCACTGAATGAGTCACATAGTGTCAGAGGGCCACATGAGTCACACACAAACACACACATCCCACTCAGTCTGCGCCGTATTTCCTGAATGTGTCGTTCAGGCAACCATGAGTGACAAGTTTGAATTCCTGGCGAGCAAGCTTCAGTCATGCTTAATGTTTATTACCGTCACAGAAGAGCAGAAAACAGACAAGCTCGTCTGACGCCGCTCAGCAGCAGGTGTCCCCACCAGGAAGTGGTTTGAAATCATGGCGCTGAGTTTTTAATGCTCACAGTGGCTCAATCTTTGTGTTGCAGGCAGAAAAGGCTGAAGGATACATCGATCTCACCAACTTCGTGATAGATGTGGCCATAGAGTGCAGGAAGAAACAGTAAGCTTGCAGTTTTTTGTCTTAGCTCATTATTAATTAGTCAAGGAGCTTCACTCACATCTACAGTTTACCTGGAAACGCAAATGGTATGGGAACCGTATAGCCATAAAACAACCTAAAAAAAGACAAAAATGACAATCATATTTGCTCTCCTGTGAAGTAATTTGACATATTTGTGGATGGTCAAAGTCCCATTCTGATGAAAACGTTGTTTTTGGTGTTTTTAACATGTTCTTGATGCATTTTTCTGATGATGGAGGACAAATGTATTAAAGAAAATGCCCCTCTCACCCTCCATGGTTGGTTTCTCCTCCAAACTCGGATCCTCTACCAGATGCTTGGGAGCTTGAGGGTCCTGTTCAGTATCTTAGCTGTTTCTAGCAATGTGCTTTTCTGGACTGAGATGTCTGAGGTCTTTCCAGGATCTGCTGTAGCCACTCCTTCAGTTTGGGGGTTACAGTCCCGAGTGCTCCAATTACCACGGACACCACTGTCACCTTCACCTTCTAAGCTTTCTCCAGTTCCTCTCTGAACCCCTGATATTTCTACAGTTTCTCATGTTCCTTCTTCTTGAAGTTGCCATCACTTAGTCCTGCCACTTCCACCACAACAGCTGTTCTCTGTTCTTTCTCATTTCTTTCTTTATCATCTACAATGTCTGGTTGGTCCACCATTACCATCCTGTCCGTCTGTATCTGGAAGTCCCACAGGATCTTTGTTCTCTCATTCTGGGCCACTTTCTGAGGTGTTTTCCATTTTGACTTTGGGATTTCCAGTCCATATTCTGCACACATGTTCTTGTATACTATTCCAGCCACTTGGTTGTGGCGCTCCATGTGTTCTTTCCCGGCCAGCATCTTAACACCCTGCAGTTATGTGCTGGATTGTTTCAGGCGCCTCTTTGCACAGCCTACAGCTTGGGTCTTGTCTGGTGTGGAAGATCTAAGCCTCTATTACTCTGGTGATCAGGGTTTGTTCCTGAGCTGCCGGGCTGACTGCTTCTGTGCTGTCCTGTAGTCCAGCCATTTCTAGCCATTGTAGGACTTATTGATATCAGCCGCTTCAGTTATGGTTTGGTGGTACATCACATGCAGGGGTTTGTCCTCCCATGAGGATCTGTCCTCCAGCACTGCATCTTCTGTTCTCCATTGCCTGAGACATTCACTGAGCACACCGTCAGTTGGGGCTTTGAGCTTGATGTTTTCATCCATCTTGGATGTTTCATCCTGGACAGTAGCTTCCACGCTCACTAGTCCTCGGCCTCCTTCCTTGCGGTTAGCATACAGTCTCAGGGTGCTGGATTTGAGATGGAATCCTCCATGTGTGGTGAGGAGCTACTGTGTCTTAACATCCGTGGTCTGTATTTCTTCCTTGTAACTGTTTATTGTCCGTGTCTTGTTGTCATTGAGGTATTTGGCTGTTGCAGCTTTCCTTGTTGCTTGCTCCAAGTTGTCATTTGCCTGTGGAATTCCAAAATACTTGTAGCTGTCCTCAATGTCTGCTATGGCTCCTTCTGGGAGTGAAACCCCTTCAGTGTGGACTACCTTGCCTCTTTTTTTCACCATCCGACAATTCTCGAGCCTGACATCCCAATGCCAGTACTGTAGATCTTGGTGGTGCTGATCAGGTGGTCGATGTTGCGCTCGCTCTTAGCGTATAGCTTGATGTTATCCATGTAGAGGAAGTGACTAATGGTTGCCCCATTCCTTAGTCGGTATCCATAGTTAGTTTTGTTGATTATTTGGCTGGGGGGGTTCAGACTTATGCAGAACAGCAGTCGGGATAGAGCGTCTCCTGTAGATGTTGTACAGCTCCAGGCGTTTAGTGATCCAGGTGTGTAGCATTGAGTCATAAGCTTTCTTGTAATCAATCCAGGCTGTGCACGGGTTGGTGTGTTATGACCTGCAGTCTTGAGCTACTGTTCTGCCAACCAGGAGTTGGTGTTTAGCTCCTCTGGAATCTATCTATACCTGAGGCTCTTTTTTGGATGTCTGCCACTGTAATGGCTACTGGATTCTGTTTAGGGAGGTTGCTGTTCTCTTTTCTCAGTGACCCCAGTCATCGGTCATTGCTTTTGTGTGCTGTCTCTTTCTCCCATACACTTTTCCAGTACTGTTCAGTTTCCAGCCTTGGTGGGTCTGCTCTGCTGTTTTGACTGTGTCACTTATCGTACACTTTTGCAGGTTGCAGGTTGTTTTGCAGTCTGTTTATCTGTCTGGCTTCATTGTCTCTGGTGTACCACAAGCCAGGAGCCCATGTTTGGCAGTTTCCAGTGCTTCAGGTATGGACATCTGGCTGTATCTCTTAGGCAAATGCTTTTTTATTGCTCCTCTTTGGACCTCGTCTCTGTCATCTGACTCATTTCCCTCCAAGTTGTCTTAATCTAAGCCTCCAACAGTTGCTTTCATGGTGGGTATTGTTTTCTCCCATGGTTGCTCTTATAACCAAGCATCTCAAGGATCGCTGCTGCTGAAGTGTAAACCAGATTGTGACACAAAACAATCCAAAGAGAATCTGTTTGTTGCTTCAGTCTCTAAAAATAAGAAGAGAAAACTGCAGACCAGAAGACAAAAGCTCATTGAGTATAATTATTGACTGGATTCCATTTCAGGTAAACCTGTGGCCCTCGACTAAAACCACTGTTTGATTTAACAGCTTATAAAAAGTATTTTAGGCTGACTTGCTATACCCATAAATCTAGTTAAAACTATGTAAGGTTTCATTTACAGCACTGTGTGTCAGGTTTCTGCGGCAGCTAAAGGATACTTTAGTATAAGCAAATTATGGTTCTTTTGGACAATTATATATTAAGAAGTCGCTGTGTTTTTATTTTTATCCTGGCCAACAGTGGGACAATGAAACTTAGGGAGAAGGGAGCTTGTTGCTCGCCCAGTGTATCGTCACAAATACGCTTTTTTTTTTTTTTTTTTTTTTTTTTTTTAATTTTCTTGCCTGCTCCTGATTTATAACAATGTGAATAAAGAGATGCTCAAAAATGCAATTTTAGGCTTAATTTTCTTCACGTATGTCCTCCATCATCAGAAAATACTGTACCTCAGGAACATGTTAAAAACACATTTTTTTTTCTTGTATCGCTGTGGGTCTTTAAGCCACATATTTGGTTATATGATTGTGAAACTGTGCACTACTTTTTTAGAGATCAGAAACTTTGAAATCAATTTTGACAAAGACTTGCTGAGTTTAAATTATTTTGTTTTCACAATAAATCTCTGTTTATATCTGAATATGCTGCCACTCTTTCACAGCTCTAACAGGCCATTTGAGAAGCAAACAAACTTTTTTTTTTTATTTGTGCATTGTAAAAACGACTGGTCAACAATCTAGAGTTTTTATTGATTCTTGTTAAAAATATGTGTGATGTTACATATTTATTGCTGGATCGTGATGCAAGCATTTGAGTTTTAATTTTTTTGGTATAGAAACAGGTTTCAAATTCAGCTTAAATGTTTTAGAGCTGCTGTTTCTGATACAATTTTATATTTCCTAAGGGGGGAAAAAGCAAATCCAGGCAATGTGGTAACCCAGAAATCTTGTGTAATAAAAAAAAAAAATTAATGTCAATACTTAAATTACTCAAATGAAAAACAAAGAGGAAAAGCTGTTTGTGTGTTCAGCTCTCCTCTATATATAGACTTGGCCATGCTCTCCTATCTGATCATCATCTCAGTGATTAAAAACTCCTGATTCTAATTAAACTGTCTGTTAGACTGAGATCTTTGCATGCTCATTCCTGCCTCCTAACAGTAAGTATGATTATGATCAAAATATGAACATGTATACACTTTGATGGGGTTTTATTTTGAAAGTCTGCCGCTAAAGCTTTTGTGTTCATTTCCATCTGTTTTGGATCCGTTTTAGCACAGGTATTGATGTTGTGCCTGCTTTTCTTTCTGCAGTGCATTCAAAGCTTGCCATCCTCAGGTCATGATGTTTTATTTTGCTGCTGAGAGTCAAGAGGACATGAGCCTGTAAGTTATACGAGGCAATTCATTAAAAAAGTATTTTATTTTTCCTTTGGCGTTACATTTTTGTGCTAATAATCACTATTAAACTTTTTCTTTTAAGGTGGCTGAACAAACTTGGGCTTGCCTCCATTCAATACGAAGCACAGACACAAAATCCAGCAACAGGTTGTGATCCATCTGATCTATCTGTTATTTAGTGGTGTTCAGCCGCAGTTTGGGGTTGCAAGGATCAGATTGTTTTTGCAATTCTTCTTTCTTTCTGCACCTTTGAGTGATCTGCTTGCAGCAAGTACACGGCAACAATGGATTTTGGGCGTAGTAAATGATGACGACATAGTGGAAGAAACCATCAAAATAGGAATGAAGCTTAAATCTCTTATGAGGTCCGCTCTGATCTGCTACTGTTTAGAATGGTCCAGCGGGCGGCAGCACCTGCTATCCCTGTGATTGGTGACCAGAGGTCAGCCTTGTGTCGGAGGTGCTGTCAGGGGAGGGGCTGCAGAGATGAAATGTTCAGTTCTGGAAAATATTTTTTATTTTTAGAGTGTTTTAAAAATGCTTATTTTGACTTTTTTTGTATTAATTAGCCGGCATATCTGTTTAAGAAAGTTTCACTAGATAATATTCACAATCTAAGTTCAAAGCGGCTGATAAGAAAACTCTGATGACCCAGCATTCCAGCAGCATGTAAATGCATCACTTACCCACGAATCTGGGAGACGTGAAAAGAGACTCATATGAGATTTGTGTGTAAATGTGGTTTTGTGTGTGCATAAAAAGCAATTCGTGCATAATTTTTAAGATTTGTGCGTGTAGTTTTTAAGTTGTCGTAATTTTAAGTTGTGCATGTGTAAATTGTATTTTGTATTTTTACATTTTTTGACATTTTTGTACTTATGCACAAAATGTATTGTATGAGTTACAAGTTAAGAATTACGCATGCATAAATCCAAAGTTTTGCACGAGTCCTGAACTATTCACGCACAAATTGGAGTACTTTCTTCCACATATACATGAACTTTGGCTTTTTTTTTTTGTCTCCTCATGTAATCTTGGACCTTCAGAATGTTATAGTGAAGCGAGCGACCATGAGGAAGCTGAAAGCACAGAAATCCCACCGCCACCGTACTCTGAGCAGACGCTGCGGGACTCTGTCGATGCCCCCAGTCAACCTGAAAGCACGCACCAGGTTAGGAGACATGTGCTCTTCAATTGACTATCATGGACCTTCATGCATCTTCATAAAATGTGAAGATAACTAAATCTTGGTTTACATCTTTGCTCTCAGGGCTCACTTCCTCCACCTTACTCTTCCATGGTCTCCAGCGAAACTAATGGCTCACCCTCCTCTCCAATCAGCACGATGACATCACAAAGCTCCGCTTCTTCAGTCAATAAGCAGCGGCAGTCCTGGTCTGACCTCAATTCGCAGTCTGCAACTCCAACTGGGGAAACTGCAGTGGTGTGCTCAGTCCAGGTGCACTTGCATCAGGCCCCAAAAGAGGAGGCAGAAGACGAAGAAGAGCAACAAGAAGAAGAAGAGGAAAGGCCATCGGAGAACTCAGTCCTCCAAAATTTCCCAAACTCAACTGGATCCAAAGAGGAAAGCTCTTCAGCAGAACAACAGGGGGATGTTGTAGAGACTCGAGACAGCAGTATGCCTTCTATTTCTCTGACAGTCGGATCACACAACACATTTTGTTCAGTGTGGAGCTCCGTCTCCTCCAAAATCTAACTTTTGCTGCTTGCAGGAGATGATGGAAACAACTCAGACGAGATGGAGAAGCTGTACATTCATCTGAAAGAAGCCAGCCTCTCACCCATAGGAGACCGTAAGCCGTCTACTAAAAGAGAGTTCAGGGCCTCCTTCGTGAAACGCTGTAAAAACAAGAACATCAACGAAAAGCTGCACATGGTCAGGGCTCTTAACAGCACATTAAAGGTAAACTTTTGTCCTCCACATTCAAAAATATAAACACACATTTACAAAACATTTCAAAGCATTTTTCTTTCTTTCTCTGCACAGTCTAAGGAGGCGGACTTACAGGCAATTGAGCAAGTGCTGTCAGACCCAGAACTTAACTCTGAGAGGTTTAGAGAGTGGAAGGAGGCCAATGCGCCCTTGCTGCAGGAAATCTGCATCAAATGTGACCAGGAGGGGGCAACAGGGGCTGTAAATCCTGCAGCATCAACCATTGCTGCACAAGTGGTAGAGACTAGTATTTAAACTCCTGCTATTATCACTGTTTTTACTTGGAAGACTTGATTAAAATTATAAGATAAACTCATTGCTGTTATTTAAGCTTTTTTCCGCCAAAGCTTGGATATGTACATTTTTTTCTATCTTGATGCTTGCTCAGCATTATCCTAGATTGAAATGTGAGTTTTCCTAGTATTGTCCAAATCATTAACAGCTAAGTGTTCTTATTCCATGAATTAAAGCTTAAACTTCAAATTTATTATAATACATATTTAAATCTGCTATCTCTTTACAAGGAAATAGTTGTTTATAGTGTTTTAGCTTTTTTATGTAGTAGAAAATGTTTTTAACAGTTCATTTTATCTGGTGCCGTGCATCATTGATGCCTGTTACACTTCTCGCTGTCTCTGTAAGCTTTGGGGGTGATAAACTCAGTGATCAGTAGGACTTTTTAGACTGAACTTCAAAGGCCTGCCTTAACTGATTGAATGTGAGTTATAAATCAGTATAGTTTGCATTTTGGGATGTCAAAGTGTCATTGTTTTTATAGAAATATAAAACAAATGAAACAAAATGTGCCAATTTAATTAGACTACACTAAACTTAAAAAAAAATGGAGCCATTTTAACTGCAAGCCTTTGTTGTATGGAACTGTTTTTATTCCAAGTGTTACAAGCGTTTTCTCTAGTTTTGTAAAATTAAATTGAGGTGGATTTGTATTGTTAGCATTTTTAGCAAAAAGTTTGGCAGATTATTTATGGAACAAGAGTAAACCACTGTTACTGTACTGAAATGCTGTTGTCCTAACAATAAAGTGACTCTTTTTTTCTTAATTTCCTGTGTTTACTGTTTGTAAATAGTTGATAAATCTATTAGTTGCTATGTAATAAATGACCTCCATGATATTTTGTGTGAAAGTTTGACATTTTTTGTATGATGGGGGGATGAAATCAGTGTGGGATCATCTCATCTGCTGAACTGCTGGCCAAACTGTAGTACTCTACAACTACCGCTAGGAGGCGCGTTGCAGATTACCAGTGGAAGTTATGCGCCATATTGGCAGTCTCCTCCATCTCAGCAGACGTCGAGCAGCATGTCTTTCACCGGTTACTGAGGAGATTTACGTAAATATTTTTCTGTGACCTGCCTGCCGAAACGAGACACAATGGAGGCAGTTAAAGCCTTTAACAACGAGGTTTGTTTAAACTATTACAGAATTTAACTCTTTGAGGATTTGCCCAACTTACGTTGTGTGTCGCTGTTTGGCTAGCATTAGCATCAAATAGCAGAAGGATGCTCCGCACAAGGCCGCTGGTTGTACAGCAACGCACGAAAACAGTATTAATTGTGTAATACCACTGTATTTAAGACTAAATTCAATGTATACGACAATTGTGTTCCTTCGACGCTTTAGGAAAAGTTTGATTAAATAACTTGATCATTATTATGGTCTCTGAATGTAACAAGCTAGCTTTAAGTTAGCAGTGCCGCCCTAGTTACGTTGTAACTTGTTGGGCTATCTAAAGTCAAAACTTTCAAATCGAGCTTTCCTGGCTTCTTGTACCAGAATTTTGCTTAATTATTCAACAAGCAGTGGCGCAAATCAGTGGTATTGCATATCAAAACCCACCTAAAACTCAGAGGACACAGAAACTCGGATGTTTACTCCTAGCGCTAAGCTAACATCGCAACACTTGACACAGTGTTTGCTCCAGAAAGACTAGTGCTAATGATTAACTCGCTGCGCTTTCACTATTATTGTATGATTCAAAATTCGTCAATGAAAAGTAAATTCAGAATAATAATAATGTTGGTAGAAACTTAACATTCGATTTAATCTTTGCATATTAGTTAAACCTGTACCAAAACCTAAAATATAATATGAATGGGTATACTAAAGATGATTTGTACAATTTCTCGTTGTTGTTTTACTGTAATAATCAATAGATAGTAATAATTTAGTCATGTTATGTTAATGACACTTTGTGACAAAGGCTGCTCTCTGATGTCGTTGTCTCTTTCAGCTTTACTCATTGAATGAGTACAGGCCACCCATCTCCAAGGCCAAGATGACCCAGATCACCAAGTCTGGAATAAAGGCTATAAAAGTGAGTATGTTCAGGGATGAGGCAAGTAATGGATTAAGAAAAATCACCATTGATCAAATTAATAAAAAGTATCACGTTGCTTATGTTGTCAGTACAATTTGATTGAAACGTCTGAAAACAATCCCAGAAGTGTATTAGGTTAATTATTATTTTTAACTCAGGACCATCTTTCAGTGTAACAACTTTTTCACAGGGTATTCATTCTTATGTTTAAAAAATAGTGAGTAAAATGTGGAAAAAGTTTCAAGTGTTGTCGTAACTATAAATGTCTTCAAATAGGTGAATTTAACAGGTTGGTTCATGCAGAAAAAAAGACAAAAAACTGTTGTTAAATGTCTGAGTAATAACATTTCTCAGAACATTGTCCCAATGTGGTTGTTGAAATCCAAACAACTAGACATAATGGTAAGTCTTTAGAGGTGAAAAATCAAAGAAGATGTGTTTGAAACCTTTGTGTGACAATAAAGATCAGTTTTCACATGCTGGTGGCAGAATGTTGTGCTGACTAAGCAGTGAAAAGATTTGCAGATGAAGGAGCAAGACTTAAGGCAAGACGTTTAACACTCCATATAGAAAAGCAATTTTTTTTCTTGAAAATTTGCTTTGTTTTATTTTCGCCTTCTTTTTTTCCTGGTGTGTTTATGTTTGTGCATTTCACTTTGACGCGACAGACATGCAGAAAATCACAACAGCTTGCAAAATTACAGGTTACAGAACTTACCTGTAACCCCAACATAATGGTCAGCAGTTTTACTAATACAAATCATCAGAAATGACAATTATGACTTCAATGAATCGTTGCACAAGATAGCAAAGAAAAATTGTTACTATTTTCCTAGAATGTCTAGATATTTTCAGTGCTATCACATGAACTTCTCACTCAGTCAACTTGAAAGAAATTATGAATCTTTTTGTTGAACATTTTGTCAAAACTGCTCAATAAAAAGTTTTTAACTAATTAGTTTGGATATTTAACACTAGATTTAATCCAAAACCATAAATCATTTCTTGGATTTTTTAAATTGCATGCATGCTTCTAAAATTAAGATGTCAAGCTAAGGTGACCATCTTTAAAATGCCACAAAAAGCCACCAGAATCATAAATCAATAGTTTTTTTATTTTGTAAGTTTGAGCCACAACATCACATGCCCATAAACATTCACATCCTAAGCTCCCCAAATGCATTTGTTAAAACCTAACGTGGTATATTAACAGCAAACAATCCCTAAAATAGAAAAACGTTCTATGTAAACTATCCTTGATAGGTTTAAAATATTTGAAAACAAATATTATAATTTTATCATTTAGATCTAGATGTGTAAGGAGTGGTCACAACATTGTTTTAAATAATGGAGGAAACCAGTTATAGCACTATATCATCAAGAAATACAACAGATAGGGAAAAATAACTTTCTATTATATAAAATGAAACATATAAGGAAAACTGCCCTTATGTATCTGAAATGTATATTTAGAAGATCTATTGTTCTTTCCCGAAGAGTAAATAAAAAAAAATCTTTGTAGAATTGTGCCTGTTGGGTGAGAAATCAAACTCGGTAGCTCTGTGTTGACTATGTTCTGCTCCTTTTTCCTCTAAACATGCAATTTACTGTGTAGATAAAGAATACAGGCTACATCAGGAGACTAATATGGAGATTTGGTTTATTTTTGACACATATCCATTTACTATCTGAAGAGTTTGGAGGCTAGTGGAGTCATTTACTTTCAGATGTTGCTTCATCACTGTTGCAGGTATATCTAGAGAGATGCTGCTGGTTTGTGCTTACAACTATTGCTTTTTTGCAACACATGTGAAGCACTAAAATGCCCTCTTTACATTTATAGTCAAAAAAGAGAAGCGAGTGCTTCCAAAGGTCTACACTAGGTGTTGTATTCCGCACAATAACAGTTGATTTTGGTGTGTTTGTCGAGTGTGTTGCTTTTGAATAACACCTGTTTCCCCTTCCCTCAGCAGCTCTCCCAGCTCCCCCAAAGCACTGAAAGTGAAGCAGGAGGATGGGGTGGAGAGAGTTACAAAGAGATAAGAGAATCCCTAACCAGCTTAGGTAGGAGTATGGGCTGTTTCAAAAGGAAGATGGGAGAGTATCAATTTACTCCCACGCACCAGGAGAAGCAGGGTTTTGGCTGTTCTGGTTTCCATGCGTTGGTTGACTTAGCATTAGTAAATGGTTGATTTTGCTTTAATAATTGCTATCTTGGATCATTTTAAGGTGGTAGATGTGCTTTGATGTGGATAACTTTTGAACACATTTCTTTGTTGGCTCTTTTAGAAATAGAGGGGAAGCAGTCGTGTTTTGTTGTTACTAGATCTTAGACTCAGGAATTGTTGAAAGACAGTCAAAGTCTCATTCATTTATGAATGTTGAGGTTTTGCTTTACATACATGCATCATTTGTATGTGCTTTAACACCAAAAAACACATTTTCAAACAAATTTCTTCTCTTCCAAACAATAATCATCCTTTTTGTCTTACTTCCATTTTTGCTAATGATTGGCAGGATGTAATGGTCCTGTGAACCAATTTGTTTTCTCGTTGTTCAAAAGAACAGTCGTTCTCATTAAAATGACGTCTGTTTCATATACACATATTTTATTAAATTCAATTTTCTAATTTGATCCTACGTCGATTTTTTTATTTTTTTGTTCAAATGAGTTTTTAAACCCATTTACTCTGATTTGAATCAAAAGAATGCACTTTCAGTTGAACAAACACACTGTTAAGCTTTGAAATTATTTTTAAATAAACCTGTCGCACTTCTCACAATGCATTGCACCCTGATGTGGCGGTTTGAAAGCAAACGTGTTGTTTGTTTGTGGTTTCACTTTGCAGTACTTGTCAGTTACATTTCAGTGTTTTTTTGATACTGCACAAGTGTGAGCTTGAAACTGACCCTGTGGTGATAGAGCTGCTGGCCTGAGATGATTTGGTTAAACTTAATTCGTGAGAAACTTGACTTGATTTGGATGTGGCGTATCTTTCCGCGCACAGTTACTTTTTCGCTTTTTTTCCAACCTTAAATATTGTTATTTTCTGCACATTTCCATATATGGCTGGAGTTTTGTTTTTAAATCAAAGATTAGAGAAAAATTGCCATTATACATTTAAATGAGAATTTGATGAATTTGCAGAAAATGCAAATTTCTGCAAAGATTTTTAAGATTTATCTGTAGAAACAACATATTTAGGCATATGAATTGGTGAGAATTAATCACAGCAGGTCTGATGGAAGCTTTTAAAGGAGTAATCATGCTTGATTATCATGAACAGTCACACAGTTGCCAAACACAAAGCAGTTTTTCTTCTCAAAGCCTCTGTCAATCTTGTTGGCAGAGGGGAAGAATTAAATTTAGTTTTTTGTTGCAGAAACTTGGCATATTTTAGTCATGTTTGCCAAGGTTTTTAAAAGTCATAGTTTTGCGGAAAAGTAAGTCAAGCTGACAAATGTTACAACTCTCACTGAGGTAAAGCAAAGTCACATACACCACATTTTCTTCAAAACAATGTTACTAAATCTGTTAGTTTTAAAGTGCCTTTGAACTTCAGCTTAAGTTTTAGGGTGTATTCAGTCTGGACACATGTTGTTTGCTTAAAGTGAAACCGAGTTTGTTTCTCCTGATAATCTGGAACATTCAGTCTGAATGCACCCAAGCAGGCTGTGGTCCGGAACCAGGAACCACTCTTTGACCCATCTTTCTCGATTCATCTTCAGTCAGACTGAGCTCTGGTTTTCACTGAGTTTCCCCAGTCTGAATTGGTTCGGTGCTCAAAGCAGAACAACTGGACTAAAGTGGCCACCTTTGCCGGCCGTTACGTGATATGAACAGAGTAGCGGAGCAACTAGGAGACATAGGAACTCATTGAAATGTGGTTGGATTATTACAGGTTGGTTAAAACAACTTTTAACGTGATACACATTGCTTCTTGCATTGTTTTCTTCAATTATCTATATGTTATAAAACACTTTTTACCGTACATTCATAGTCAACATCTTCTCAGTAATCGCCTTACAGCATGCCTCTGCCGTACCAAATTTGCAGTAAAAAGTGTAAAACCTGCCATTGAGCCAGACGTCCAAAATTGGTCAGCAAAATAAATAGTTTGAATAAGTAAAATATCCTGACAAAGATATATTAGGACCTCTGTTATTCTTTCTCTCATTGCTTTGCCTCGCCCTCTTAGTTCCTGGCCATTGAGTGATGAAACTTTCAGTTACATGCTTTTGTTTACAAGCTTTGGTTTGGAGAACAAATGTCTGATTAACAGCTGTCTGAATACAGACCAGACGCTCAGGACTCAATCCAGATCAAATTAGGCAAACTCTGTCCGGACCAATGGAATTTTCCAGTCTGAATACACCCTCAAAGAGAATTGTTTCTATGGCCTAGTAACTGTATGATGCAGTAAAATCCAGATGGGTTTTTGTCTCTGACAGTAAAACTTTAGTTGCTATATTACAAAAGTGTTTATCCTTCGCAGTATATTGTCTATAAAGACCTGCGCACACACCAGGAGAGCTGAACTGTGCAACAGATATTTGACCTCCAAAATATGGCTTCTTTGGATGTTTTGATCCCTTTATTTTTAATGCAGCGTCAGAATTTAGTGAAAAGGATGTCCGACAGACAGTCTATCAAAATTCAGAATCAGAATTTCTTTTTCATTGTTGGTGAGTGTGACCTTCACCAACTTGGAATTTGGTAGAAAAGTAATTAAAGATAAACAAGTATCTTTGATGCAGTGAAGATGTTGTGTGATCAATAGATGTGCTGGGGGGTTGCAGTTAATAAATTCTGTTAAATCAGTCTCTTAATTCCTTTTTTTGCTTGCCAGTTGTTCAAAACAGCTCCAAATAAATCCACAGAGAAAAGACATAATTTTGTGTCAGAAGACAGAGCAAAAATAGAAACAAGAAATATACATTTAGTGCTGTAAGACTTGTGTTGTCTACAATCCGGAGGACATTTCTTCCTTTGTTCTTTCTAGACATAACATTTTAAAACTTAAGTACCCCTTCCAAAAAAATTATGTTTTGGGTCTTTTTCTCATGTTCTTGTAGCATTTTTGTCATGATAGAAGACATACAGTATATATTTAAAAAAATAAAAAAAATCAGAAAATGCATTTCTGAGTATTTCTTCATTCAAGTCTTGATGGATCAGGAGCAGATAAAAAGAGCGGTTTGAAAAAGTTCAAGTTTGTGATTCAACAACAGTGATGGGAGGGCCAAAATCTGCCTGCTCGCGCTCCAATTATGATGCATCCGTTTCCTGACAAATAGATTCATTATTCCTCATTTGAGCTGGCATCTGTCTTTTTTTACTACTCTGTTAGTTTGGGGTTGTGTGGTTCTGTTAGCCAGCGAGAGAGAGAGTAAACAAAGGGCTGCCGGGATATCAATGTAGGGTTACCAACAGTCC
This sequence comes from Oryzias celebensis, assembly GCA_014656515.1. Classification (NCBI taxonomy): domain Eukaryota; kingdom Metazoa; phylum Chordata; class Actinopteri; order Beloniformes; family Adrianichthyidae; genus Oryzias; species Oryzias celebensis. The sequence continues at coordinate 37,277,638 of BNCR01000005.1, forward strand.
CACCCACAACCTAGAGGTGAATTTTAATGAACTCCAACCGCACTGTGGAAACTTTGTCCTAGAAAATGACCGTTTCTTTTTTTTTTGTTGTTTTTTTTTTGTTTTTCATTTTGGCTAAAAACAGCATAATCATAATTAAAAGACCATTGGGAACAATGAATAAACATTTGAACCACAAACAAATATTTCAGGGCCTACATTAAACGTGGATTGTTATGGTGAGGCTTTACAGTATGATATTAAGATTCAGTGAAGAGGAAGAATTCTTTGTGGATAAAATTTTAATTAATTAATATTGATCACAGGCCCTTCTTCATACTTATCGATGGTACAGTCATTTTATGTGTCTTTTAATGCAAATTTGCTTATAACTTTACAGTACACTAATAAAAAGTAATCTGCCACAGTAGAGAGTTGATGGGTGAGGGTCATAAGAAAAAAAGCAACTTGTTAGTGAGATTCAAATATTCTTTTTAAAAATGTTAGTCGTTTTTTGTCCTCTGCTATTTACTACTTTGTGTTTTATGTCCAGTGTGTATTTACACACCAAATGTAGTAATATCAAGACTTTTCAGGGTTTTTTTTTTTGCTTCTAACCCTAAATGTAAAGTAGAAAATGTTTCAATTGCTCTTTTTAATCAAGATTAAAATTAATTAATTACAATTTCAAAATTTGACTGTTGTAGAAGTATCAATTTACATTTTACTAGTATTTGTTTTGATAACATTGCCAGAAGTTAAGTCATTATTTGTAATTCTTTTTACTATGATTGTCTTTGCGTGGGCCATATATTGTTGTACGCTTCGTCTGTGTATTCTTACGTGAAACTGGACCTTTCTGCATAACTACCTGCATAAGGAATTGTCTGTTAATGTTTTATTTAGTTCATTATTTTTGGGGGTGAGCTTATTATTAAAAAAAAATAAAGCAACCGGATTGACCGATTTAATGTATTTTGTTGGAGAATATACATTTACAATATTGATTTTTTTTTCTGTATTTTGAAATATAATTTCCCTATAACTTATTTTTTATTGTGACCTTCAGTGCAATTAAGACTTTACTTGCTCATAAATTTAAAGCAATACATGCAGTCATATTATCATTAAGAAAATAGGAACGGTATCAGTTCTTTTTAAGGCTGTATTCAGACTGGACATATTTGGTTTGCTTCAAGTGAGCCAGAATTTTTCTCCCAATAATCTGAAACAAATTTTCTGTTTTAATACACCCAAGGGGACCGTGGTCCAGGACCAAAAACCGCTCTTAGACCCATCTTTCAAGGATTATCTTGGTTTGTTTCCAATTGGACTGAATTGGCTCCGTGCTTGGAGCAAAACAACTCAACCAAAACAGCCACCAGGCATTATGGGATATAAACAGAGTAGGAATGTAGCTGCAGACCAAACAATGAGACACAGCAACTCATTGAAATGTGGTTGGATAAATACAGGCTCATTGAAACAATTTTTAATGTCATACACATTGCTTCTCGCGATGTTCCTCCTACAATCCATATTTAATAAAAAAAAACACTTATCAGCATACTTTTATAGCCGTCACCTCAGTAACCGCCTTGCAACATGCCTGCATCGTACCAAAGTTGCAAGTAAAAAGTGTTGAACCTGACATTGATACAGACATTCAAAATTGATCAGCGAAATATATAAGTTTTCAATAAGTGAACCATCCCGACAAGGATTGCAAAGCTTAGGACTTCCATTATTCTTCCTCTCGTTGCTTGGCCCCACCCTTGTATATCTTCACAAAAACATGGTTTTCTTTACAAGCTTTGGTGTGAAGCAGAAATGTCTGCTTGACAGCAGTCTGAATACAGACCAAATGCATGGTTCAGGACTCATTCCAGACCAAATTAAACAGACTCCATCTATATTAACAGACTTTAATTGTCTGAGTACACCCAAACTAATTTAGGTTAACTTTACAGTTTAAAGTAAGAATAATTTGTCAAATTGTCACAGTGGTGGCAAAGGATGTTAAAAATGCAGCTGATGTTTAAGATTTTACTGGTATTACTGGATAAAAACTCCAATGTGAAGGTAAGCGGCAGCTAGTGATTCTGCTTCTCACAGCTCTATCACTCTTTTACAGGTTTTTGCAGTCTCTCCAGCTGAAGGTAGACAAGAGAGGATCAATTTTACTCCTCAGTTAAACTGGGTTCTTGGCTGTCCAAAAATGTATGCACTGCCAACTTAATTCAGGAATTATTTTTTAACTGAGGATATCATTACATTTAGCAATCTTAATAAATGCAAATGTATGTCAGAGAACTATCCACATTTTTATGGGATACTTGATTACAAAATACTCCTTAATGAAACTTTTTTTTTTATAAATCACAAACATTTTTGATATTAAGATATCCACTACAGAGAAACTCAAACTTTTTGTCAAATTAAATGTCATTAAGAATGATCAGATTCTAGAGAAAAACGTTTTTTGCTATACAGCTTATTGCCTTACAGTTCTAACCTAAAATATAAGAACTACTCAATTCTCTTTGTCTAAGAGTAAAGGACTACATTTTTATTGAATTATTATTCATACTGATTTAAAAAAAAAACATCTAAATATAACAATTTTTTATGTTCTTATAATTTCATTTCCTAGTACTTAGATTAATCTATTTTAAACTTTTAAAAAATGGCCAATTTCAAATCTCAGCTGTACAGTAATGATTTTAGAAGTGTTAAACTGACCACTTCGTTTAGTGAAGAGCCGTTCTTTCACCCCAAATGCATTAGAAGCTTCCTTTAGGAAGAAAGCACTCCTTTTATAGTAGCTTATAAGTGGAAGCACAACAGCCATCTGTTTAGTAAAGTGTCTTCAGACTTTAATTTTAAAAGCTGAGTGCTTAGATCTGTCTGAAAGACATTCTTACTTTCCGTGTCTCCAGAGTTGTATGTGAGGTGACTGCAAACTTTGATCTGTGATTGCCTGTATTACACATTGACCACACATACTTAGGGCAGCATTGATCGTATGAATCTATGCTGGCAGTCTGCCACTGCTACCACCTGGGGTGCTTGTTGTTCCTACATGACAGTGTGTGGCATATTTGCACTCGCCAGTATACGGAGCACTGTTTTTCAGAGTGAATTTAAATGGCAATTGTGTCATGCAATCATATATATATATATATATATATATATATATATATATATATATATATATATATATATGCTGGCCTACCTCCTTAAAGTAGTCAAAAGTGCACAAATAATTTACTTCTAACAGAAAATAGTCTTGTTTTCAGCCCACGCCCTAAAATGAACATCAATAAAATATTGATATGGTTATCCTGCACATTATTAAAATTAAAGTTTCCCTCTTTTTTAGCAGTTCAGTAACATGATGATATTTAGTTACATTATTTTTTTAATTTATTTTCATAGTTTAATTATATTAGGTTTTCTGGGGTTGAAAAAAATATCATGTCCCACATTTTAAAGGATCAAACTGTTTCAAGAACAGCCTGAAAAACTAACATATTTGAGGTACATTTACAAAAGTGAGAAGCACGTGCGGTAAAAGCCTTGCAGAAGGTAATTCATCATTGTCTGTCATCACAGTTTTGTAAAAAACAAAAGTGGTGATGCCTATATTTATGAAAGGTACAGACATCCTGTTCTCCATAGCTCGTATGGCTTTGGACCTTCTTAGTCTTGATCCAAAACCTTCTAGTTTCTTAAAGTTCCAAGCTCAAAAGTTTTTTTTAAATATACTGCTGGTCCTGCATCCTTAACTACACCAGACTTAAGCCGCTAAGATGAATGACGTCAAATCACTGAATTATTCGCTAGTTTCTTGTGCACTCCTCTCTTTAGCTTTTGGCTGCTCAGCTCAGCCAATTATTTGCCTCCATTTAACCTTATCCTTTCCATTCTCCTAACAACAACCACTCTCATGTCTTTCTTCTTTAAATGGTTCAATGGCAGTTAGATGAGGATGATAAACTGTGTGTAAGATCAGTAAATTAGTCTGAATGAATGTCTGGGATGTTGTAAAGTAGATGAGTAGAGTAGTGAATGGAAATATATATTTTTAGATTGGATGTTTGTTTTAATTTTAAAAAGTTTTTTTTTAATTTACACTTATCCCATGAATTGTACTGTTGTGTTTTGACTCGATCTGACGTTTGGACATTTAAAACTCAAAAAGTGTTTAAAAATTCAACTGGACATAGTTTTTGGCTTTACTCATCTGAGCGGCTTCTTCAGTTCTGTCCCGCTGCTGTTGAGCTAGAGATATATATATCCTCGCACTGGAGTTTTGGTCCTTTCCTGGTCAACAATGTCCCTTAACGACAAAGTCGTTCTACCCCATGACGCTGAATTATATTACCTGTCCTGGGTTTCACCTCTGTACGACGATGTCTGTTTGGGCAGTGATTTCAAAACAGGATTGTAAATGGATAAGAGGTTGTGTCTGAGTCAACCCCGTCTACTCAGTGAGGGATTAATTATATTTTCCTTGACTCCTCTCTCAAACCAGCGATGTTCCCTGGAGAGTATCTGGACCTCACTAGATTTGAAGGAATGTCCTTTGTCTTAAATGGGGGTGGACGGCTGACTCTGGTCCACTGGAATTGGGCCTCCTGTGTTGGCTCATGGGTTTGTGCAGTGGCTGCCTAGTTTCCCCAATGTGCAGGTCATTATATTCCTGACCACACTTAACAGCACACACCCCATCGCTCCATTTGAGTGTTTTGTCCTTCAGGTGGGTCAGTCTTTGTTTCAAAGTGTTCGCTGTTTGAAGTTGACTGGGATGTTATGACTGTGGAAGATCTTTTTCAGTTTCTCTGATAACCCAGTCATATATGGGATGATGGTGCTTTTCTCTTACCAGAAACGAGAGAGAAAAGCACCATCATTCCATATGTGACTGTGTTATCAGAGGAACAGAAAATTTTTAAACCTTCTGACTTTAGCTTGCCCTGGATGACTGAGAATCTAAATGGAGACATTTAAAACTTGTTGCTTTTGGCTTTTTGTGGGTTTTTTGTTTTTACACTGATACCTTTGCTCACATTAGCATGTTTTTCCAGTGTCTTGTATTGAACCGCTCTTGTTTTGTTCTTTCATGGCAGTTAACGAGCAAAGGTAGCAAAAGGGTACCGCAGAGTTACATTGGGGTCAGATGATTTGCTGTGGCGACCCCTAAAACTTAAAGCAAACGCATTAACAAACACATCAATGTTTTGCTAAAGATTCTTGTAAAAGAAAAGAGCTTTAAAAACAGTGTTCCCTAATTCATTGAGGGAGATGCATACCATAAATAACATGTAAAAGGTGAAATCCGTTTAGCAGGATTACAGATGTTTTCAGGCTGTAAACCCCTTCACTACACAATTTATGCACTTTTCTCAGACAGCCATGCCCATTTTCACACTTTTCTCTTCTGTTTAAACTCTCAAATCTCAAACCTTCATAAAAAAATTTAAGTCCAGGTTTGTAAAATGAAAAAACAACTGACCGTGATCGAAGATATGTGTAACAGTCAAGCTGAACGTATTCTGTACAATTGACTGACAAGGTCTCCAGCCAATCAGGACGCAGAATTTGCTGCGCTGTAGAACGAGAGAGAAAACAAAAGCAAGATTACAAAATTGATTTGAACTGCTATGTCCTTCACAATAAACAGCCTTTTAAGCACAGAGTGTTGGCCTCTTGTATGAACTTGAAAACAAGTATTCAGCTGTGAATGCTACCAAAGGCTTTTATAGAAGATACATTTCATAGAAGTAAAATAAATTATAACTAACATTGAACCATTATAGGCATGATTTAGTTTGGCATTTATAACAAAAAATATTCAGCATGTAACATTACATGCTCTTCTTGGACACAATTATTTACTTACAAATAGTACATCAAATGCTACTGTTGTCAACTATGCTGTCATGTTGTCACCCTTTTGATTGTTTGAACATCTTTAAAATCTCTGAATAGTTCTGTTAAGGACTGTTTTGAAGGTGCTCTCTCACATAGATGTGTTTTCATTGTAACTGTCAGCCTCCATTTGGCCTCACATTCTCTTCATGAGCTGTGTGAGTTTGAATTTGATGTATCGCAACCATAGCAGGGTTGAGCATTTGATTTTACGCTAAGATACATTACATTTAAGCAGTGCTGTCAATCAGTTAAAAAAATTAATCAGATTAATGCCTCTTTTGGATTATAAGTATACAATGATATGCGGCTTTTGAGCAACAAGAAATCCAAAGAGAACATTATTTCTTAATTTTTGTTGTTTGAAATGTTTTACTTTGTAAAGTGTTAACTCAAAGTGTTATCCCAGAAATATAATCTATGTGCACAAAACACATCAACAGTAAGATAAGCAGAATTCTAAAGAACTTTAAAGACTTTTATATCTACAGTATTACTCCAAGAAAACACAGATGCTGAAACAAACATAGTGTTTCTGCACTTTAAATGGTCCGGTTGAATACTCAAATCCGATTGGCTTCTGTGTATTTACACACACAAAAAGAAGTTCCAGTCACATATCCCAAATGTTCCATATTACTGCACAGGCTTCTTTAAAACCAACTTTTTGCTTCATCTTCTGGACAGAAGCAAGTGATAAAAGGGGGACTTTCTCTCTGAACTGATGCTTTACTGAACCTATTGTGACGGTCAGCAAATATATGGCTTTCCTCTGCCGCTGCAGCGACACACTCTCGTGTTACTGTGAGAATCGGTCAATCAAATAGTCCGCTTTTTGTGGGAAAGCAGTCAAAACCGAAAAAATAACAAGAATAAAGTACTAAAATCGATTTCTTTTGTAAGTGACCATGGTATAATGCCCAACAAAGTGTGTATTTTATAAATTGATGCCTAACGTGGAAGTCGGAACCGTCTGACGCAAAGCAGAAAAATGGTCGCTTCTGTGTGATGAATCTGCGTTAAAAAACAATAGCAGATATAGTTTTTTTAATTAATTGCATGCGTTTAACGCGTTAACGTTGACAGTCGTAGATTTTACACTTAAGAAAAGATTTTACACTAAGGTAACTGATTAGCTACAAATATATATATATATATATATATATATATATATATATATATATATTAGTATATAGACTAAATAGTAAACTACAATACAATTACACAGTGACGTAGTTGCCACTTTTTAAATGTTAGTGTTTGTGATAAAAACAGACAGTGTAAAAAAGAAACAAGTTGGGAATCTTTAAAAAAATGTGCTTAATACTTAATCTGTTTTCAAGTGAAATATACATTAATTTTTTTAGAATCATGCAGTTTTTTTATTTGGCTTTAAATCTTGTGTAAGACATTGTACAAACCACTTTAGTCTGCACATATTTATAAACAGTTTGCACCTTTCATGAATTTCTAGGTGATTCAGAAATATCAAACACATTCTGACGAACCTTTTACTGCTATTAGACTCGGGTTTGCTTATTCTTAAGAAAAAGCTGTCAATTCAACAGGCAGCACATTTCATTTTTCCTTGTTAAAAAAGCTAACTACAAACCAGAGGCAATTGAAAGAGAGCATGCAGACATAAATAAGATATATTGATAGTTTAAGCAGATAAAAATACCTTTTAGATCCAGAAAACATTTCTCACATTTTCGCACGTTTTCATTAAGCTGCTGCTGTCATTGTTGCTGTTGTGTTTTTGTTACTCATATATAGAAGTACCCAATAAAGAGCAGAATTACATGGTTACATTATTATCACTTTAGTAACTATGTTTCTTAGAGCCATCTGCTCATTTACCTCTGCTTCTGTGGATGGTAACTTTTGTGTAATAAATTAAAAATGTGCATTTAAGCTAAATCACCTACCTTCTTAGTGGGAGGTTGGATCTACATTTAGAGCAGTTCAGCTGTTTGAATTGGGACTGTAGGGGTTTTGTGTGTTAGTTTTATTTGTTAGTTATAAATCATCTGTCAGTAAAAAGAGGATGCACTAACATTTGTTTATTTAAAAAATCCTGTTACAATGACTACCAGACCAGAACAAGAGAGTTTCCACAGTTGATGATATTAAGTCACATTTGGAACATTTTTGCACATTTTACAGCTGACAAAAAAAAGCTCACAACATGAAAATTTGACTTCAGCTTAGATCTTAGATCAGATCATTTTAAATCAGTTTACACCAAGTCACAAACATGTTTTGTATTAATCCAGAAATTTGAAACCTGATGAATGAGTAACTATTTTTCAAAGCTCTATTCAAACGTTAACGTAAAGTTTCTTTGCTGTTTTTTTCAAATGAGTTATGATTCAATGTTAATAGCCAGGAATAAAAAAATACTACTCTGCTCATATTGACAACCTGAAAGATTTGGTATTTACACTGCTATTGTAATCCCAATAGCTAAGCGGAAAATTTAAGTTTTTTCTTTTTTTCTTTTTACAACAAAAAGAATGTTTGAAAGTCTGCTTTAATAAGTTAATTTGTTTTTTTCACTCTCAGATCTCCCAGAAAACCAGGTTTCTTTTTCATAACATCACTCAGATATTCTGAGTTTACATTTTCTTTACGTCTTCAGCCTTGTTTCCCAATCTGTTACAGAAATCAGATGTGTGCAAAAAGTTATGGATATATGAAAAAGCCAAAAGACATTTTAGTTTTAAATCTCTAGCCTTGTTGCCATGCCGTTGTGTTTCTGCTTTGATCAGTATGAGCTCCACTCTAACTTCTATTCACACAGTGAGTCATCTCGCAAAAATTCTTAATATTCTCTATTTTTCTGGAGCTGAAGTTTGGTTTAAATTCCAGTGCTTCTGGGCTTAGCACTGTGCTACTTATCTTAATAAACAAAAATAAAACTCAATAATGTCAATCTTAAGTCCTGTAGTTTAACTCCCTCTACTGGCAGAAATTGTGCTCGTCTTTAAAGAAGAAAACCAAAGACCACACCAAACCACTACACCTCAAAGTTTTCTAAAATACAGGGTTCTTCCTGCAATTTTTAACATTTTCAAAAACATGATTCTGTCCATCCAACTATAGGTAAAGGATTCTGATAAAGCTTCTCAAAACCTTATGAAATGTGTGTATTTCTGCCCTATTTACTGTTTCCACTTTTGTTGTGCTTGGGATTTACCGAGTCTTTGTTCCACTGGAGAACTTATAAGTAGTATACACATTTTTAAAATGTTTTCTTTATGTTGTTTTTGCTGTGCTGATCCGCTGCTTTACACCTTTTTCTGCTGTTTGCCCTAAAATCCATTTTTTAAACAAGTTGCTTTTTTTCTGTCTTTCAGTTCTACAAGCATGTTGTCCAGAGTGTGGAGAAATTCATTCAAAAGGTAATTTATGTTATAATATAAGATGGTTTGAGAACTTTTGTAACTCAAGTGAAACTGAAAAGTCAAGGATCACTTCTTTGCCACTAAGTTTAAGTGCCACGTGAATGATACTGGAAAAAGTTGTTTGTAACTTGACTTTTTAATACTTACAAGTTATTTACTTTCATTTTAGCTACTTGAAGTCTACAATTGTGGCCTCATTTGCTACAAAATAACTTGTTATATTTTAGATAAGGCCACTAGTTTACAGGCAGCTTTGAGGCTACTTGCATCTCATACTTTTTCTTTTCCAGTGCAAGCCCGAATACAAAGTCCCCGGCCTGTATGTAATCGATTCCATCGTCAGGCAGTCACGCCACCAGTTTGGGACAGAGAAGGATGTTTTTGCACCTCGCTTTAGCAAAAATATTATTATGACGTTCCAGCATCTGTACCGCTGCCCTTCAGATGATAAGGTGAGACATGTGGCTGTTGTCATTCCCTCCAATCTTTTGCTTTTGTTTATTTGATGTTTATATAAATGATGGGCTGCTTTGAATCCCTGCAAACATGCATTTTGTCTGAATATTTTGTAGTTTGATGGTTTTGCAAATGTGGGTGATTGTCATATTGTGGACATGTGACGAGCTGGTATCTGTCACAAAATAAACCAGTTACAGTGTGTTACTCAGGTTTCAACCAACCCCCATTGTCTAACTTGAAAACAAGCCATTTAAAGTGTTTACTACAAGACCTTGGTGTTTAAAACAAGCCCCAGAATTTCCCTTCTAAACTAGAAGTATGAAATGCTTTATTATACTTATTGTGCATTTATTTTTGCATCTTTCTGGCCTTCCCAGAGTAAGATTGTTCGAGTCCTTAACCTGTGGCAAAAGAACGCAGTCTTCAAGAGTGACATAATCCAACCTCTTTTGGACATGGCCGCAGGGATTCCTCCTCCCAGCACCACACCTGTCCTACCCAGCAGCGCTGCACCAGTCAATAACACTACACCCGGTCAGTAAACCCCACTCTGTTGATATTCTGTCCTCTTGGTGTGCGTGATTAACCGCTTTGTTTCTGTTGTTTCTGTGCTCTTCCACTCAGGCACCCCAGCTACACCCGCCACTCCTGCAAACATTGTCCAGGGTCTGCCTGACTGGGCATCACAGATTACAAACACTGATACTGTGGCTGCTGTTGCACAGATTTTACAAAGTCCTCAGGGACAGCAGGTCAGTGAGCCCAACATTCAGCATCTCAGTATTAATGTTACTCAACCTCTGGTTTTTCTGTTGTCACATTTCAGTATTTTATTTATTTGTTGTGTTGATTATTATAGGCATTATTTACTATGTTAAACAATTAAAAGGGAAATATTTGATGTGTTTTCCTTACTTTAAGACTGTTAAACTTATTGTGTAACTAATACAGGTTTGAGTACACTATTTCTGTGTTTAATGAGCCAGGTTTTATTTGATAGAAACATCTGGATTTTGTGAAATAAATGTTTGAATTTTGTCGCCTGTTGCAGCTCCAGCAGCTGGTGCAAAGTCTGCAGATGCAGCAGCAGAAGCCCCAGCCGTCCCTGCTGCAAGCTCTAGATGCTGGTCTTGTGGTGCAGCTGCAAGCTCTAACAGCTCAGCTCACTGCTGCTGCTACTGCTAACAGCCTCAATCCCCTGGAGCAGAGGGTCTCCTCTTTTAGTAAGGTAATGCTACATTCACTACAACCTTATTTCTTTGTGTACTTTCTTTGTTGTCGTAAAGATAATATTTTGTTTGTTTGTTGCAGAAACTCCTGGGCCCTTTTGATTTTGGAAATGATTCTGATCGCAGCGAAGAATGTAAAAAGGAGACATCGTCATCTCAAATGTATGTTTCTTGTGTTTTATACGTTTTCCTTTCTTTAATTACGGTTTCTTTAAACGCGTCAGTATGATTCAAATTCTTTGTGCGAATATTCAGATTGTGTGATATCAAGCTGTTTACCTTTCCTAGGACAATGGTGTCAGAACCCATCAACAGTTCACTGTTCCATCAACTGGCCGAGCAACTGCAGCAGCAAAACCTAGAGCAGTTTCAGAAGCAGCTGTTGGAACACCAGCAGAAGGTAAATCACATGTTTATTTTTAATGATAGTATAATCAAAGTCAAACTCAACTTTATTGTCAGTATCTATAATGTTTCACATACAAAGAAATTGAAATTCCATAAAAATATTAGTGAATTTTAGTTCAGGTCAAAAGTGCAATTCTTGAAGTGCTTTCTTCTTTACCTAAGTTGAGTTCTTTTGAATCGGATTGTCTAAATAAAGAGCCAGATTTTCAAGCATCAATGTCTTTAGGTAATTTTAAAAAGAAAGAGAAGAAAAAAAATTATAAATTAATGATGATAATAAATATAATTATCTTTTTTTTAAAACAATTTATGTTGAGGTTTCTGCGCATCAGAATCACTTACTTCAACAAAATAAGTCATGAAGCTGTTTTTAAGAACATGAACTAATATGTTGTGGGTTTTTTGTCCAAGCAGGCAATGAGCATAGAGGCACAGGACTCAATCTTTGGCCAAGAGAACTCTGTTACAGCTACACAGAACAGCAGCCAGCCTCAGCTGCCTGACCCAGAGAACAAGATTGATGATTCCATAGACAACCAGCAGCAGGTAGTTATGTCAATTTCAATACTACTTTTCTTTCTTTTCAGCTGCAGAATGGTCATAGCGGCTGCTTTTTACTGAGCTGCTTGTGTCTTTATAGGATATGGATCTGGACGAGGGGCCTGATGGAATGGAAGAGGATATGTTTGAAGCAGATGAGAAGAAAGCTTTAAGCACGCGGTCCAGAACACGTTCTAGGTCACGCTCCAGGTCAGTTTTCCTTAGATTCCTGCTTACTAGAAGTGAAGTTGCTTTATTTTCTCCAAAACCTATTATAGGACCAGTGTTTTCTGAAGAAGTCTTAAATACACTTTTTAAATGTTATACTTCTTAAACAACTATATCAGCTGACCACAGAAAGTTTCTTTGCAGCATATATTTATAAGGAAATTATGCCAAAACAAAATCTTGATTGTGATCAGCTGAATTAAATATATATTTGGTAATATTTTTAATACTGTAATTCTTGTTAGTATAAGAGCCTTCAAATGTGAGGGTTACGTTGAGTTTTAGTATGAACTTAAAAAAAAGGTGGTTTTGATCTTCTCTACAAGTGATTTTTGCATTTAGTATAACAGAAAGTTTCTTACAGGTCACCTAAAAGAAGGAGGTCCCGATCTCGCTCAGGCTCACGTAAACGCAAACACCGCAAGCGATCCCGCTCACGCTCCAGAGATCGCAAGAGGAAGTCTTCGAGATCTTATTCAAGTGAGCGTCGTGCTCGAGAACGAGAGAAGGAACGTCAGAAGAAGGGACTGCCTCCCATACGATCCAAAACTTTGAGTGGTAAAGTGACATTTCTATGAGTTAATGTAATTGAAACACTTTAGCACTCTGTACTTTTAGGGATACTGACCAATTGTATATGTTTGCTTTCCTTATGTAGTGTGCAGCACAACTTTGTGGGTTGGACAGGTGGACAAAAAGGCCACTCAGCAAGATCTGACAAATCTGTTTGAAGAGTTTGGCCAGATTGAGTCCATCAATGTAAGTAAAGCCCCTCTTAAGAGCTTCAGCTTTTCTTTAATTAAAGAATCCCACCACCTCACATTTAATCGAAGCTGTTTCTATTCATGTAGGACATTTGGTATTCCCCACTGTGTTGCTCTTTTGCATTTCACAATGTCTGAAATTATCTGTCTTTCTGCAGATGATCCCCCCCAGGGGCTGTGCCTACATTTGCATGGTCCACAGACAGGATGCGTACCGTGCACGTCAGAAGCTCAGCACAGGCTCTTTCAAAATAAGCTCCAAGATCATTAAGGTCCTTATATTTCTTCTAAATTGCTTTTTTAAAAAATCAAATTCAGTTTCACCACTACTTTCACTGAGTAAAATCTGAACAAAAATGATTTAAAAATGTTGTTTGCATGTCTGCTACAGATTGCATGGGCCCTGAACAAAGGCGTAAAGCAGGAATACAAGCAGTTCTGGGATGTTGATTTGGGGGTCACCTACATACCATGGGAGAAAGTTAAAGTTGATGACTTGGATGGTTTTGCAGAGGGAGGAATAATTGACCAAGAGACTGTCAATGAAGGTAAAAATGCACGTTCTTGTTTGATGAAAGAAAATATTGCTGATATTCAAACTGTCACAATTAATCATTTTAAAACATATTTTTTGGGGTTTGCAGAATGGGAAACAGCCAAAACCTCTGAACCAGCCAAGGAAGTTGTAAGTCAGCCAGTAAGTGCTGAGAGCACGGTGACATCCAACACCCAAACTGAGACGTACAGCCAGCAGGTCACCATGATGCCTGTGCAGGTACAGAACTACTGCTGCAATCTGCTGATAACAGATGAACAACAATGTTTAAAGTTGAAGAAAAGCATAAAACTCTTGTTTTTTCTCACTCTAATGTATGATGTTATTTCTTTAAATGTATGAGTAGTCTAATTTGCCTTCTCTCGTTTAGCTACCAGTTCCCCAAGCGGTTCCCAGTGCTGTAGGTTTGGTACCTCCCACGTTCCCTGTCAGCATGAGCATACCTCCACCAGGATATGGACCGCCACCACCATTCATGAGGCCGGGTTTTAATGCCACACAGCCCCCACCAGGTAAAAAGCCATGTGATTTTTTGATTTTTTTTTGGCTTTACATAGGAAGTCAACTGTTTATTGTGAAGTTAACCAGCCATCTCTGCTTCTCAAGCTGGTCCAGGATGCTGCTGCTTATGCTTTGATTGGGGTTCTTAAGATGAACTCACGTTGAACCCAGTCATGGTTTCTATTTATTGTCAGAATGTGGATTTTAGTTTTTTTTAATCACTAAATACTATCTCCCTGCTGTACCTCTACGAACGTCTCTTTCTCTACACTCCAGCCCAGTGCCTCAGGTCAGCTGATCAGCTTCTACTCAGGAGGAAGCTCAGAGAAAACAAGTGTTTTCTTTTTGCACCACTTTTTACTTTTTGGACTTTCAAAAAGTTTCCTCGTTGTCTATTTTCAAAAACTCATCTTAAAACTTAATTTTACAAACATTTGATGTAAGATCAGACTCCGTCCTACTGTTGTACCTTTATAATTAAAAACCGTTTATTTGCACTAAATTGTTTTTTGTTTTTGTGTGTAGGTTTCATGCAGGCGGCACAGACAGCAGGACTGGTCGCAGCCACTCAATGTACGTTCTAGTTGCCCATAACCAAGCTTCACAAATATCTTTAAAAATGCGTAGCTTTTTCTTGAACGTTTGTTTGTTTCTCCTTTGTATTTGTAGCTTTAGTGCAGCCAACAGTAGTCTCCACACAAGAAGCCGTTAAAGAAGCGTCCTTCAGCACAATGATGCCTCCAACCACTACTCTACCTGGTACCTTCATGCCCTCGGCCATCCCAGGGGCTGGCGTCTTTAACCCAGTAGGAGTTCAGAGTCAGCAAGCCACAGTTGAGAAAGCTGCACCGCCTGCAGAGGGTATGGATTCTGCAGCTGAACTAACACTTCAAGGTAAAACTAACAAAATCTTACTTGATCTAAAATAAGAGAAAAAAAATGTTTTTTTGTTTATTCTTTAAAAAAGAGGATTGCATAGAGTGTGAGATGCCACGACAAATGTTAAAATGACTTCTTGATGTCTGCTGTGTCCAGGCATGCAGAACGCAGTCCGCAGTGGGATGGGTCTACTCGGCATGCACCCTTCAGCTTCTCTTCCTCATCCTCTGCATCAGCCTGGTCTGGGTGGGCCGCGAATGCCCGGCTTGTTGCCCCTGGATGTGCGGCCTAACCTCCTTCAGCCGGGGACCGGCGCCCGTTTCCCTCTCCTCATGCAGCCGGGTCCTATCCAACAAGCTCCTGGCATCCCAGACAGTTCTCTGCGGGCTCCGGCTCGCCCCAGGGTCCCTTTCACTCCAATGGACCCATTCAACAGAATCCCCAACCTCACCAATGAGAGCTTACCCAAAGCAGAAACTGAATCCTCCTCTGGAGCTGATGAAGGCAAAGACCAAGACTACCGCTTTCCTCCTGTGGAAAAGCAGAGCACTGGTTTACTGCGCACCCCACCGCCGGACCATAGGGAGCCCCTTGGTGGTGGAGGACCAGGAGCTGGAGGCAGGCCTCCTTTACTACAGACCCCAGGAACTCAGATGGCCAGGTCCAGTTTGGTTGGCCGCTTGCAGGCTCTTGCAGGCTTCACTCCTGACAGTCGGTGGAACCAGACCAGAGGGGACTTTGATGAACGAGACGGCATGCAAGGCGGCCCGCAAACACCAGGGGGTCCAAAAGGCTTCCAGGATGAGCGCTCTACACCAGGACAGCACTTCCCCAACCGCTTTGACAGCCGTTCTGGTACCGCAGGGGGAACAGGAGGAGCTGTGGGGTTACCTCCTCCCTGGAACCGTAGTGGTGGAACCACAGCCCCTTTTGACAGCGAGCATCAAGACCTAGACGACCGAAGACGGCCGTGGGAGAGGCAGAGAGACAGAGATGAGCGAGACTTTGACTTCAGGAGGGAGATGAACGGTAACCGCTTGAGCCGCGAGAGGGAGCGAGAGCGTGACAGAGACAGGGACCGCGGCAGAGAGCGCACCAGAGAGCATGAGCGCGACAAAGAGCGCGACGGGGACAGGGAGCGCGAGCGAGGAGGTTGGACGCCCCTGCTTCCTCTGCCTACCCCACTGCTCCCCACTCCTCCCATCAATCCTAACCTGACACTCAACCAGGGCAAAGCGCTCACCCCCCTCAAAATCAACCCTCCAAATGTGCAGCGTTTCCAGTCCCCACTGGTGTCTCAAGCTCAAGCCAACCACGCTCTTCTCAATCTGAATCAGCCCCCGCCTCAAGTTCAAATAAAGGCTCTTCCTCCTCCAACACAGAACCTAGCAGCTATGTCCACATCGCAATCTGAAAATCCCGCTTCGGTTGAGACTCCTGTGGTACAGTCGGGCCCCGTTACCAGTTCACCCAAACCGTCCTCGGATGAGAAGGATCAAAGCCCTCTGACTGAGCTGCCCCCCCAGTCGGATTCATCCCCTCAACCAGAGACCTTTCCACCCTCAGAGTTGCCACCCCACCTCTCGTTAAAGACCTCTGCTTCTCCAGACAACGTGACCATAAGCCACGCCTCCCCCCTGCTGGCAGTTTCCTCCCAAGACTCGCTTGTGGCCTTCCCAGCAGCTGACAGCCCTCGTGAAAGTCCCGCTTGCTTTCTGGAAAAGCAGGAATCCCCACAAAATGACGAGGATTCATCCCAAATGCAGTGGGTCAATGGACCCGGAAGGTGCAGCGCCAGTGTCGCTGAGCCCACGCCGAATGCCTCTCCTGAGTGCTCGCCAGACGCCGCCGGTGATTGTCTGCTCCCTGAGAGCGAAACGAAGCCAGAGCAGGTGCAGGTTTCACCTCCTAAGGACCTAGACAATGAACAGAGTGAGCCTTTGGAGGAAGCTCCGAGTCAGCCTGTGGTAGACTCTGTCACAGACACTGAGGGGACATAATCATCACTCAGTAGGTAAAAGATCATTTTGTAAAGTTGTCTCTTCTTCTCTGTACTCATGTTGGCAAAACTACCACCACAACACGGGACATGACGAATAATGACTCACACCGCCTGTTGTTCCATAACTAAATACAAATGATTTTATCTCACAAATATCCCTGTTTTTAAACAGAGAGCTTCGTAGCTGATTTATGGGTAGTGCTTTTTTGTTTGTATTTTATTTTCCTTTTTTTTTACCTGTAAAACTACACCACCCATTTAGGAAAAAAAACAAAAACAAAGCGTAGATAATTTTATTGAGTTGCCTGCTAAAATGTTTCAAGTGTATTTGGGGAAAATTAGCTTTGCCCTTCCTATGGAAGAGAATCCGAATTCCTGGCTGTTCTACGATGATTTGACTGCATACTCACCCTATTTCTGTCTTTTAAACTGATGCTTTTATGATGTCCAGTAATGCTTTCTGTTTCTAAGCAGAACAAGTGGCCTACAATACAGACCAGAGCAGCTGCTTGTAGTCAGAAAAAAAATTAAGATTTTAGAATTTAATTAAAACCTGAAATGTTGTACACCCTAATTAAATGTCTGTAATTTGTTTCTAATTATACACTGAACTCAAACAGCAAATCCTATGCCAGAGGGAGAATCGAGTAACCGAACAGAGGGGGTGTTCTGATGTTGGCTGCATATTGTTTTAGCTTGAAATAAACATTCTCTGTCTGTTAAAACACATGCTTTAGGACTGTTTTCTGACCCAGGACCAGGGGAGAAATAAGGCTGCTTTACAGACTTGTGTTGTCACGACACTCGCTGCAATGCTGCTATAACCATCCATCCGCAGAGCTCTTTGTTGGATGCAATCGTGTTGGTTTTAGCTTCTGATGACTTCAAACCATGTTCGCTTTTTGCTGGGTGACTGGTGAGAATGGGATTGTGCCTTTTTTTTTTCCATTTTTGATTTGTTTTTTAACTTCCTCCCTTGTGTGATGCACAGTGGCTCAGTTTCAGGTGGTTCTCCACCTGCATAGATGGAGCCGTCTGGCTAAATAGCCTGTAATCCGTTGAAACAGCACTCCCGTTCTCCTGTGCATGCAGGCCTGTAGCTGTGTTCTGACTTTCCTTCTCTTGTAGTGGTTTTTCTGTTCAGACTCACTGTTAGAAGATTCACCGTCTGCTTGTCCTAACACAGAAGTTGTGATGTTAAATAAAAGTTGAAGGTGCACAAAGATTTCTTAAACTGTTATTGTCATCAATTTAATTCAGGCTGATTGGAGGATTTTTTTCCCACCTTAACTAGCTCAAAAATGATAAACTTCAATTTGAGATATGAATCTTTGATATTCATCCTTGTATTCAAATGTTCTTGTGGTATTTTTCTTATGAATGAGGGCATACATAAAATTATTGTAAATCAGGAGCCGTTTGAAACGTAGCATATGTATGTATGACTTTAAAAATATGCTGGGGGGGGTCGTCACAAGCTCCCTGCTTTGAGCTCTCAGCAACAAGAATGGGAAAAGGGGGCGGTGTTGCTTTGTCCCAAAAGTCACGCCCACAACTCAGAGGTGAATTTCTAACGAGCTACTGCTTCTCTTCAGAAACTATGTCCTCGAAATCAACTTTTTTTTATGGCTGAAAAAAAGCAAAATCGTAATAAAAAACATTGGGAAAGCTATTAAAATTGATTAAAAGGTGATCAGAGTGAGTCTTTAAACAAATCTTGAAAATATTGATCGTCTCCAAACACAGCTTTACTTCACAAGTCGGAATATTTGCTGAATCCACATAAATGGCACCCAGAATTCCTGCAACCTTTATTAAAAAAATATTAGTCATAACACCTGGTTGCTTACGTTTGCAAATAAAATAAGAAGAACGAGCGTAAAGTAGAAACAGAGAGGAAGGTGTAGATGTTAGATACCTCCCTCCACCTTGTGCTGCCAGGAGCCCAGCTGCCACAGATGGAGGAAGTGCTTACTCAGCAAAATACCGGAAGTTAATTTTGCTGCCGGCTTGTTCCATTCCATCGCTTTTGATTTTTGAGTGAAAACGAAGGAGGCAGTGCTCTTCCAATTGTCTCAACCGGTTGAGGTTATCCCGTTAATACAGCCAGAACTCTGAAAAACAAACATTATTTTTTAACGTTAACTTTTAATCCCTGTATGGAGTGGGAGGAAAAGCTTTTGTCTTCCAACTTGGGTCATACATTTTCAGACTTCCGCCTGGCTCCGTGAGGCCTCAGCATCCAGCCAGGTCCGGCGTCCCACTGACCTCCTCCCATTGAAAGAGTTGACAGGCTGTGACTGCAGCCGCTATCTTCTCCCAAACAGACACCCGTGTGTGCGGCGATTGGCTGCCGCTGTCACAAAAAAAATAAATCCTCACTGCACACATCTTCCAGCATCCGACAACTTATTTACTCCCGGAAGAGCCAAAAAAGGCGTGTCTTGGATCTAGTTTGTTTTCAACTAATAAACAATTTTTCCTGCTAAAGATTTCATTAAAGCAAAAAACCCCAAAAGGTCCTCCAGTGCACATCATGGCCTGTTTATGCTGCATTATAAATGTGAGGTGGACCCAGGGGACGAGGCTTGACCTTTAGCTGAGGATTACCCCAGCATGCCATAATGGCGGGGAAATAATGTGCTGCTGGCCTATGCCACAGAGGAAGGCGTAATGTGTGGTTTTAACAGCAGGTCAGATGCAGATGGGCTCCCTGATGTGAGCAAGTCAATTAGACAGATTGGTGAATGTGAGCTTGTAAAAGGCCTTTACTGTGACATGGGGGAATCATAAAACCTTCCTATTGGATGAACTGGAAAGGCCTGATTTATTCCTGTCATCGTTTGGTGTTATTGCAGGCTTTAAAAGTGCTCTGCTTAGGAGCTGTAGTACCGCGTTTGACCATTTGAGGTCAGTGTGGGACCATGGAGCTTGTCACTGCTTTACAGTCCCTTAAAATCTGCAGTGCTCACCTCTCTTACCTTTGTTTTGGCTCTCTTTGGTGCAGCAGCAGAAAACCTCTGCTCATTGAGTACTAATACAAACAGTTATGCTTTTAGAGTCTAAAATATCCTATAAAGAGGCTTCACTGCACACCTATTCCTTCAGTTTTTGTATTTAATTGTCTTAGTCGCGTGATAAATTTAGTGAGATCCTTTTTGCGTGAGATCTGGCAGCAGATTCCCATCCTTTAATAGATTGAATGTATTGATTGGGGCTGAAGGAGCTGGAGTCCGAGCCTCACAGAGAGATGCAGCACATTCCACGAGTGCCAGAGATGGTGCAAAAGACAGCAGCATCTGTCTTCCATCCCCTCAGTGATGTAGAAGTGGGATCCCCTATCTCTGCTCACACTAGACTGCCACAGTAATTACTCAACGCCGTGGAAGGTTTTTTTTTTGTCTGCTTTCTAGAAAGCACAGTTATCAGACGCTCCCAGAAATCCTCCTCTTTCACAAACTTCCACAAGCTCAGCAGGCGCCTCAGAAATTGGTCTGGAGGGGAGTGAGGCCTCCTTCTTCTTCTATCTCTATGAGGGAGGTCAGTAGCTTGACCATCTTCCTAAACTTGGAAAAAAAAATGAATCCGATGAAAATGGTGTTTTTAACATCTTCTTTTGGCATTTTTCTGATGATGGAGGATAAATATACAGAAAATTGAATTTCGGAGTATTTATTCAAATCAGAGGGGAAAAAATGCAATTTGAAAAACAGCGTATTTGTGACATAGAAAATACACTTAAGATCACTGCTCCACAACAGGGAGGGGAAGGGGGTGGAGCCAGGTTTGCTTCACACCAACAGCCCCACAAACAACTCAGCAGCGAATTCTAATGAACTGCTGCAGAAATGATGTCCTAGAAAATAACAGACTTGGGCTAAAAACGGCACAATCATAATTAAAAGACCACTAGGAACGCTTTTAATATGGATCAAAAGATGATCGGAATGGGTTTTGAAGGATTTCATGTCCTTTAGCTGGGCTATTCTTGGACTAGTTATGTTTTTTTCATAGATAAACATTCTCATATTTGTGGCATCAGTGTGGCATTTAAGTTATCTCAAGGATTATTCTTAAAAAAGGATGATTTCTTTCTTTTTTATTTAATTTTCCCCACTTCCAGTGACTGATAAGTAGAAGAAGCTTTAAACATCATGCAGATGTTGTTTTTTTATCTCTTTATCAATCCTAAGGATCAAAAGCACCAACAAATTTGACATTTTTAACTTTTTTTTAGCTGAGCATCGTGAGCATCCTGTCTCTCCCATTTCCAAACACAAAAACCAGTAAACTTGCAGCATCTGTTTACTTGTGTCCACCTGTGTTGGCCGGTAGTGGCTGTAAAGAGGTTACAGGTCTCCTTATGTAGGGGGCTGTCAGGTTAAGGAAGACTTGGATTGAGGCGGAGCATCAGCGCTTCTTCTGTGTGTAATGAAGCTGACAGGGAAGCTTATCTAAGCTGCAGAAACTACGCGTTTGTTTGGGGGAGGAATGTGGGGGAATATGTAGAGATGCTGAACAAGCAGAGCTGCAGGACAACGGAGCCTTACAAATGTGGGAATGAACAGGCAGCTCTCGTCAGTGCTGCTCTCACTAGAGGGAGCTCATGGAGCCGCCGCGTCTGTGTTCTGGAGGAGCTTCATCCGTCTGTAGCAACAAACCTTCACCGCAGGCGTTTTCCAGCATTGGTGGAGAAGTCGTGTCGCCTTCTTTCATGTCTGTCATCGTTTGACAAACCCGGTCATTAAAGGCTGACTCAGCTCCGTCCTGCAGATGTGACACCTGCTTCATCAACCTCCAGAGCCGGCCTCATTGTTTCCACACAGGTGTACAGTGTGCGTCTGCCTGCCCACACACGAACAAGCTCCTTCCCGCTCTACTGTTTGTTAGGAGCTAATAATTAGCCGGGGGGGGGCTGTCTGTCTGCCTGTTTGTTTACAATAGTAAGAAGCAGATTCTCCCTCCTGGGAGTCACAGGCGTCACTGTGAAGTGTGCACAAGAGACGGAGCAGACGGTGCCAAATTAAGATGGTAGGAAATTCCTGACTCACAGGAACAGCGCAGGAATGGGGGGGTATGGGGAGGTTAACAGATTTGTACGGATCCAGTGCCAGGATCAAACTTTCTGCACAGATAAAAGCTGCAACGGGCAGGGGTCTATTGAAGCTTCAACAAAAGTTTCCAACAATATTTTTAGAAAAAATCTGACTTTTTATTGTTTTGAGGAGGAATTAGTCATCATTTTATGAGCATACCTTTGAAGATTAGCAACAAAATGATATAAAAAAGAGACTTCCTGAATGATAGCTGCAAAAATCAAATATGTGTGCTTTACTCCCCTCAAACGATCAGGTGAATAAAAGCCTTAAAAACTCTCAACATGACACTGTTTTCTTTCTTGATTCAAAAATCTTTAATCTACTGCACAAAAAATCAGTAGTTTGACCCAGAAAATAGTGAATATTTTCTCTATTTTGTGACTAAAGATAAAAAAGTGACACTAATGTCCTTGAATAAACTATGTAAGCAATATCACTCAAGGAAAGCATAACATTTATGTATGTGTCCAAAAAACACCTTTGTTCACTTAAAAAGACCCACAATAACTGAAAGCAGTGACTTCATCAAACACCATAGACCATTTTTGTACAACCAAGAGCAGAAATAATAACAAATAAGCCGCATTGTAGTTGATACCCCAGCTCGCCCTTGTCCCCCCCACTTTGACCTGCCCTCACTGGCTCAACAGCTGCTCCACGTCCCTCACTCTCCCCTTCTGCCCCTGCCACCCTGGACTGAGCTGCACCTGACAACTCCATTAAAAAAACACTTTTTTCAATGTGATTGTTGCTTTTATTGCCATAGCAACCATTGTATTTTTTGGTTGCCAGAGGGTAACACACAAGTCTATGTCATTTTTAGAAGAATCGGCAAAAGTACATGTTCGAATTTCCATGTCAACCGAGGTTTTTTTTTTTTGTGAACCACGGCCATGTTCCTAATATGTTCATATTTGATGCCATATTGTATTGTTCATGGACTTCATGAAGAAATTCATGGATGACATTTTCAGAGTATTCTGGTAAAAACCGTGCCAGCAACACGGGAATGCTACATTTGAGGGCGTGCCATGCTAACACCGTTCAAAATCTACAAACTTTAAAATCCCAAGAAACTTCCCAACGGTGGTCGAGGAGTTATGAGGCGATTGACTAAACCCCCCCTAGAGGAGTTTACATTTGTAGAAGGTCCTAAAGGAGATTTCAAGATGGCAGCTTCTCCTGGAGATCAAAGGTCAACGAAACTGCAGTTGCGATTATGGCATGAGAGTGAAATGTCACAAAGACCACTCAGTTGAAAGTTATTTTTTCCAATTTCGTGCAAAAATCACCAAATCTCCCACTTTGCCACAACTTGGCCTCCAAGCCGTAAGTGATGTGGCCATTCCTTAATTCAAAATTTTCTTTAGAAAACTTGTGTTTTAGTTTCATAAGTGGAACTATTTTTTGAGCCCCTTAAGATATTTTTGGCCCCGTTAATTATTTTCTTTTTTTTGATGGTTTTACCTGACGTGATGTCATCATTTTAAAAGGCCCATTTACACATTTTGGTGAGTTTTTGAGTATGTGGCAGGGGGGGACATTTTTGCTCAAACACGAAGTAAGAAAGAAGAATCGTGAAAACAATCTGGTCCTTGCAGTCCAGGACTGCTGCAGGACATTGAAAAAAAGCTTTATGAAGACATGAATACGCAACAACTGTCTGAATCCAAGTCTTTGTCCAAAACAACAAGGAAAAAAATGCAAATAAGCAGAAGAGAGTTGAGAAGCAAAAGCCATCTGCTTTTTTGTAAGCTGTTTGTGGGACCTGATAAATGTCTTCAGAGTAGCCTTGTAACTCACACACACTCCCACACACACACATTCACATACATGCAGTTTTTTAGCCTGCAGTTTCACACCACACTCAGTCGTATCTGTGCGACGTCAGCCGCTCACTATGCTGTAACCTGAAACGCTGGCCTGGCTAAGCATGTCAGCAGCTGCTGCTACTCATCAGCAGCCTAACATCACTTGACTCACACAGAAACAAACATTTTCTTACCGCTTAAATTTATTCTAAAGACCCACTCCCATGAAAATTGTGTTTTTAACATGTTCTTTTAGCATTTTTTTATGATGGAGGACATATGTAAAGACAATGAAGATTAAAATTACATTTCTGTGTATTTCTTTGTTCAAATTGTTGAGAAACAGGAGCAGATAACAAAATCTGCTGTTGGAAAAGGCTTGAAGGTGTGACGTAGAAGCTAGTCACTGGGCCACAAGCTCTCTGCTCCGCTCCATTCTGATGCATTCACTTGTAGATGACTAGATCCATGTGCGTCTTCATTTTCCTCGTCCGAGCTGGCATCTGGCTCAAAGCTGTACGGCTGGATATCTCCAGTATTTTTCATCATTTTTGTTGCACTGCTACCGTTAGGTTGGGGCTGTAAGGAGCTAGTGGGAGAGAGTGTAAACAGATGGCTGTCGGGAAGTGAGGGTGGGCTTACTTGGCGCCAACAGTCCAGCCTACAACTCAGAGATGAATATTCAATGAACTGCTGCCGCTCTGCAGAAACTATGTCCAAGAACATGACAGTTTTTAAAAAATTACTTTGGCTAAAAACACCATAATTCTGATTTAATGACCATTGGGAACGCTTTGAAAATCCATCGAAAGACGATGGAAGTCGATCTGTAAAGCCTTGCATTTTACGAATGTCGGATGTTTCTTTAGTGCACATCTGGACGTCTCTCATTTCCAGTTTATTATTAAACTGTAGTTATTATTATACCTATTAGTTATTATTTAATTACACACTTCTTTAATGTGGTCCAGTCACCTTAAATAATTCTATGCATCACATGTGGGATTCATGTCATTTGGACCAAAAGCTGTAAATGAGGAGTGTGAACATCCTCTGCTCAGACTGCAGACTTCTGCAGAGACTCACCCCCCTCTCCCCTTTTTGAACCTGTGGTATTTTTATTAAAACTTAGTTATTTTAAATGGAGCTATTGTCAGGAGACAGGAGCTGAAATAAAGTGTTTGAGAGAGATGGACACAATACCGACAATAGCTGCACAAGATACAAGAAAAACAAAAGCAGCTTTTGTAATTTATGAATCTCTGATCCCTTATCATAATACTCTGCAGTCTGTCCTATGGTTTTACTCCCATTTTAGTTTTTCAGCTGATAAATTAAACAACTGGACATTTTCTATAGCAATGAAATTATGTTTTTTTTTATCTAAAAGGCCTTGAAATGCAGTACAGAATGTAGATTGTAACCTTGTTTAGACGATGTATTGCATTTCTGTCTCCCTTTAATAACATTGCATTAAAGAGGATTTATCATAACCGTCTGTCATAAATGTGGTCAATAGATAAACCGTTTTGTGTAAATAAGAAAATGTTTATGTGCAGAGTAACACTGGGATAAATAGATTCAGGCTTTCTGCTCAGCAGCAGTTAACCCCATGTTGTGCGCTTGAAACTTTCCTGCTGTCACATGTCCAGCCTGTCACGGCTGTGTGTGTGTGTGTGTTGCAGTGGGTGTGGGAGATTCTGTCAATATCATGAGGGTTTCCATGACACTGATTAAATATTCATGATAATGTTTATTAATGTCCAGCAGGCATTGGGGGTCTCCATGCTGTCACACAAACACACACAGAAAATATGCAATCACTTCCACCATAATTTGCACTCGTACTTACCCTCCCCTTCTCTCCCACCTCAGCAGTTCACACTAGCAGATGCAAACACACAAAAGAATCTCAGGATAGTGACGCTCGTCTGTTTAAGCATAGTACAGTCTAGTGTGTGTGTGTGTGTGTGTGTGTGTGTGTGTGTGTATTGATGGATTCACTGGCCTGTTAAATTGGAAAAGAACAGATTTTCTCTCAGTCTCTCTGGATCGCCGGCTTGAACTCTCCCAGGGGTGGAGGGATGGACTGAGGACCTCGCTGAGAACATCTGTGATGGCAGGCCCCAGCAGAGACTGCAGTGTGACAGTTACTATCCTCAGCAGATGTCACACAAGTGTGTGTGTGTGTGTGAGTGTTTGCTCACGGCTGAGAGGTCCATGACCTCCACGAGATGTAGAGGAAGTGCTTCCTACACTTCCTGCCACTTGTGTATTGCTGTTGAACCTGTAGAGCTAAATTAGGAGGTGAGCTCCCAATAAAACAAGGCGAAACACCTACAGAGGTCATCAAGAGGTAATTTATAGTCATAGACAGGGGCGGAGCTACAGGGGGGCAACAAAAGCTTTGCTCCTCCACTTACCCCTCCAGTTTTCAAGTCAATATTATATCGTTATAGACAAAGATTTAAAAATACATGTTTTTTAAGCATTAGTAATAGCACCTCAGCTAAAAGAACTGTTGTTTTGATATTAATAACAATAATAAAACTGTTATAATGTATATTTTCATCCTTTCATTTGTAATTTCCTTCCACTCTGCTGTTCCCATTTGCCACTCCACCAAAGACTTCTGCCCCCTTTATAAAACGTTCTAGCTCTGCCACTGGTCATTTATGTTCATGTTTTTTTACTGGCATGTTCCTCCAAAACAGGAACCACCTTACATATTCTGATAAAACATAAAAAAAACAACGAGAAAGAAGTTTGTAAATGAGATAAAGGATGCATTCTCACACTCTGACCTCATCTGCAATCATCCCTAATCTCCACTTCCATCTCATGTCTCTGGTTTCCTTCCCTTTGTGTAACTTCTCCTTTCGTTGTAACAATAATTCTTCTTTCTTTTTGCCCCATTAAACCAAGTCTGCCTACGTGTTCTGGGACCAGAACTTTTCAGAGAGCTGCAACCCAAACCGTTGCAAGCAGCGTAAAACAAGAGTTTTAAAATGTTGCCATTTTTCAATAGGCTAAAAAGGTTTTTCTAAGTGTGTGGTTTGCCTTTTTGAAGTAGGGAGACATGACGTGACGTGCAACAGCAACCAGTGTGTCTGTGTGTATGTGTCTGTGTAATCACTTAGTTGTAATGGAGTTTGAGCATTAAAGAGTGCTGTTGCAGTCAGGTGCAGACACTCATCTTTCTTTGATGGCCTACTCTTCAATGACCTCTGAAGCACAGATGTTTCTATGTTCTGGAGAAGGGCTGCCTGTTTAAACAGTGCATTCATCAAAATCCAATTCATCTTGACTTGGAACTGAAATATTAGTTAACCTAATCTATCGAAACTATAAAAACATGTTTCCAGTCATAATTTGGGATGTTTGCATGTTCTCACCGTGCATGCATGGGTTTCTCTGGGAACGCCAGCTTCCTCTCACAGTCCAAAAACACGATTCCTAATTGGTTACCCTGAAAGTGTCCCTAGGTGTGCATGTGTGAGTGATTGCGTGGCCCTGCGACAGACTGGTCACCTGTCCAGGGCGTACGTCACCTTAGCTCAACAGTAGCCGAAATGGACTCCGGTAACCCAGTGACCCTGAAACGGATATAGCAGGTTAAGAAAATGGATAGATATTTTTGTGTTTTTATGCAAATAAAACAGCTTTCAATTGGTTTTAAATACAAAATGAATAATGTTATGGTATGAATTACCACTTTTTATGGTTTTAAGAAAACAAAAAATGAAAATAACATTTTTCTTAACCAAGAAAATGTGTTTTTAGTTGCAATTTAAAAACCAATTCCATAATGACACCAATTAAGTTGAAATCCAAGCTTAATTGAATTGAATTGTGAATTACAGCCAGGGTTTGGCACTGACACTTTTATTAAGGTATATGTAACAGAAAATATCATGGTTGTTGTTAATAGAATTATCTATAAACTGATTAAGAACGTAACACCATGATCTCCAAGAGTTTCAGTGTCATCATCCTGCAGTGAGAAGTGTCCACGGCTGTTAGTTACCAGGCTGCCCACACTGTATCTCAGAGACTACAGGCCTCAGTGACCACATCTGATGTTTAGGTTCATGACAGCACACACCAGAGACTAAATGAGCACCATTTGACTGGGAGAGTTGCCAATGGAACGTCTCCTCTGTTTCCATTAACAAAATTGATAATTGATGGAGTTTCACTGATTTGTGTCTGGAGTTCTGACTTAAAACCAAAGGCAACATTTCAAGGAGGACTTTCCTCTCCACTGTCACAGCGGTGCCGTGATTTGAGATGGTTGTGCAGCTCTGGGATGTGTGCCAGCCTGCAGTCTTGGAGTAAAAGCCTTTAAAGTACAGAGTATTCCAACAGAAATATATCTACCAGCCAAAAACTGGTGGAAAATAGGTTATTCTAAAAGGATTCTAGATCTAAGAGTTATCACAAAAATAGCTACTCTTCCCCCAATTCTTTAAGTATATTTGCATTTATTTACTTCACATTTGTTGAATATAATTTGCTAATGTTTTTGTGTGCAGATTAGCAGATTAACTAAAGATTAACAAGTAGATTAAAGGTTATTCTGTTTCTAATCAGCAACCGCAGAAAAGGGGTGAAATTCCCAATGAGATGATGCCTTTTTCAAATTAGCTTGTGGTCATTTTATTGGTTCCTCTCACAGGATCCCACTGAACAGCAATAGTGTGTACAGCAGGACTGCAGGGGGAAAAAAACTCACCAAGTCTCAGTAAACATCATCCAAAAATCACACGGGTAACCCAAAGAGCTGCGCTGAAAACACCAACATCACAAATGAGAATGTTTCTTCATTAGCCATGTGTTTTGTCTGATGGAAGAAAATAAACCCTCCCGGAAGACGGACTTCTCGTGTGAAACATTATGGGAGCTCTGTACTTTGAATTGTTTTGCCCCTGCCTGCCATAACCTCCCCGTCCCCAACCTAGAAAAACAAGTTTCCAAATGCTGATTGAGCTGACAGAAGAGCCAGAAGGCCAATCAGATGAAACTATTCAACCAGAGACAACTTAATAAATACATGTAGAAAGCTGAAAGTCACAGTCTTGATTCAGATTTTAATTAATTTCAATAGGAAACCCTCTATATCCCAGCTTCCACCGTGGCAGGGATGTTAGGAAAAGGTCACCTGTCCATCAGAAACTAAACACATGAATGCAAGCTTTCGCAGGCCACCAATCAACATCATCACATATATGCATATTCAGTATAATGTCAAAACAAAATCTCTATGTCTTTATTCTGAAAAACATCTTTGCGTGATACCAACTTAACAAAGAGAACAGCAAAGCAATAAAACTTCAAGAAGATGTTTTTTTTTAGCTTGAATATTTGACCTATTGGACCTTCTTCCTGTCCTTCTGTCTATCCATCTAGGATTCCCTTGACCACACACACACATACGTATACCTCATGTTGTCTCATGGGACACGAAAGGAAAAATCTGATGCTTGGCTGTAAGTCACAGAGGATCAGGCTGGTGACTTCAGGATGCAGCGTGAAAGAGGATGTCTGGTTGACTGGCAGTGCCTTTACTTTCCATTGAAACCCTTTGTGTTGATGTTGTGATCAATCTGAGTAGAAAAACAATAAAACAATCTGCACATTAGGAATGCATTTACTTAACCTGACAATCACAACAGTGATTATAAGGTTCACATAAGCAGCAAAAAACGATTGTACTGGGAGGTAGACTAGAATAGTGCATTTGGGGTTTATGATAAATTAATTAGGATCCTTTCATCTTTACATCCATATTTTTGGTTTTTAACATTGTGTAGTATAATTTAGTTACAAGTTCTTTTGTTAGTGTTAGTTAGGATTATTTATTATTCAGTTCACAGATTTCTCACCTGCTTTTCCGTTGTAAAACCAGCTTTAAATACCACAAACCAACCCTTTTTTGGGAACATTTTGTGTTTTTTTTCGGAACAACTTCCTGTCTTGTGATGACTTTTGATTTATGATTTAAAAAATAGCTACTTTCTGGAATGAAGCACATATAAAGATGAAAATCACATAATGCAAAGTTGGTTTATCAAGTAATCATTTGCTTTCATGTTACAAAAGTCCCTTAGGGGCTGAATATTTAAATGTCAACTAGGGAGAAATGTTTTGTCTTGAGTCATCATTTGAACAGCTCTGAATAACAGGATCATCTGGGATTGACAGGCTGATGTAAATTGTTTCCCGTGACGTCACACTAACATGGTGAAAACTGGCCTGCTTTACCAGCATAGAACAGACAAGTGAACATGCATGAACACATTCATTTGGTGTGATTAGCTAAATAAGCTGTTAGGCTGACAAAAGCAACACAAAGAGGGTGTTATTAAGAATAAACACGCCGCGTGATACCTGCAGCTATACTGAATAAATATGTCTAAAGTTCTTGAGTTCCTTTGAGGCAATACAATATGCTAATAATACTCATGACAAATGAGGCATCTATTGTTAATGCAGCTTTGTTATGGAGGCTAGTTTTCCCACGGGTCTAAATTAGGGCGCTTTGAGAGCACATCACACTAACACCAACTTATGTTGGTTTTGACTGGTCGCTACTTTAAAGACTCACTGATGAAAATTGCATTTTTGTTGTATTTAACATGCTCTTATGGCATTTTTCTGATGGTGGAGGACATATATTAAGGAAATTAAACTCAAAATTGCATTTCTGTATCGTATTTCTTTATTCAAATCATTGTGAATCAGGAGCAGACAAAAAAAATTTCTGTTTGAAAAAGAGCTTTTATGTTACATAGAAAATACACTGGGCAGGCCATAAGCTCCCTGCTCCGCTCCATTCTGATGAATCCATTTGTAGAGGACTAGATCCATGTGTGTCTCTATTTTTCTCGTCTGAGCTGGAACCTGGCTCAGTATGGAGTATGGAGCTGGATAGCTCCAATAATGCTCACTATTTTAGTTGTAGTGTTTGGTTGGGGTTGTGAGGGCCTGTAAGCTAGCAGAAGAAAATGTAAACAGAGAGCTCTCAGCAACGGTGAGGGGAAAGGGGGGTTGGGTTGCTCTGCTTCAACGACTTCGGCCACAACTCAGAGGTGAATTTCTAATGATCTACTGCAGCAACTATGTCTAAAACAACACAGATTTTAAAAATTTTGACTAAAAACCGTATAATCATGATTAAAAGACCACTCGGAACACTTTTACTGTAGAAGTATAACAGAAAACGTGACGTAGAAACAAGGTAGAGGCATTAAAATAAGAGAATTATTATTTTTTTAAAACTTTTTCTCCCTGTTTTCTGAATACATATATCACCCGCCCCCTGCCAAATGCGGGTAAAACGTAGATTTGGTGGGTAGAAAAACTATTCCATGAGCCACTATAGCAGGTGAAACATTGCTCATCATCTCTGACACGGGACTCAAAAAACACAACCATGACTTTTGGGTGTCTGCTTTCGTTCCCCACTTGGCCACCACAAACATCCATCCAGAGTTTGTTCAAACATGGCGCCAATTTGATACTTACATTCGCTGCAGCAGGAGGTGGATTCAGGGACTGCATGGAATTTCCTGCACTTATGCACTTTGATTAAGAGCTCACCTCTCCTGCATTCAGGTGCGCTGGCAATTTGTAGTATTTGCTCATACAGACACACACACAACACAAACACACACTTGTTGCTCCATGTCATTGTTACTCTTTGAAAGGACTAAGATTCAAAACTACAACACATTAATCTGTAAGAAGACACACAATAAGGCAAAACGTTGCAGATTTTTCAATATATGCATGTTTTTTCTATGCATGACGTTAAAAAAAATTTTTTAATTACCTTGTTAATCCCTTGTTTTTATCTTTATGGAACCATTTTGCATTCAATTAAAAAGGGTGTATTTTATTGAATGCAAAATGCTTCTATAAAAAAAATTAAATCAAAAATCATTTAAAAAATCTTTACAAAATCAGACAACAAAGTTGACCACAGCCACAACATGAGCGCCCAGCAGGTCACCCACAGACTTTACTGCTTTGTTCCCAATATTCTCATGAGATTGACTCATAAACAAAATAATAAACAGTTCATCTTGGTCAATATTTGATACTTCCCAACGATTTGCTGTATAATGTTTGTAAATAAAGTCAATGCTTTAATGAAAGGTATGTGTTCATAAATAACTTTTGAGATCAGAAGTGTCTTTTATTAAAATAACATTACAATACATGTTATAAAACCTGACATAAGACCACACTTTCAATTATTATGAGGGTTTTGTTTTTTGTGAGAGAATAATCATTAACTGAATCTTAATAAATAAAGGGAATAACTGTATTTTTCCTGAGAAATGTTTGGCTAGTAGAGTCCAGATTTGGCTGGTAGACTTTGGATGTTACCGGCCACCCTGGGTAGAAACCAAAGAAGTTAAGTTAGAGCTCTGTATAAACATATAAAAACACCCCTCTGACCTTCACCCCAAGCTCGGATCCTCTGCCAGAGGCCTCGGAGCTTGAGGGTCCTGTTCAGTATCTTAGCTGTTTCTAGCAATGTACTTTTCTGGACTGAGATGTCTGAGGTCTTTCCAGGATCTGCTGTAGCCACTCCTCCAGTTTGGGGTTATAGCCCTGAGTGCTCCAATTACCACGGACACCACTTCACCTTCCAAGCTTTCTCCAGTTCCTCTCTGAACCCCTGATATTTCTACAGTTTCTCATGTTCCTTCTTCTTGATGTAACCATTGTTCGGTACCGCCACAACAGCTTTCTTCTGTTCTTTATCCACCACTACAATGTCTGGTTGGTCCACCATTACCACCCTGTCCGTCTGTATCTGGAAGTCCCACAGGATCTTTGTTCTCTCATTCTGTGCCACTTTCTGAGGTGTTTTCCATTTTGACTTTGGGGTTTCCAGTCCATATTCTGCACACTTGTTCCTGTTTACTATTCCAGCCACTTGTTGTGGTGCTCGATGTATGCTCCATGTATGCTTTCCCGGCCAGTATCTTACATCCTGGACAGTAGCTTCCACGCTCACTAGTCCTCGGCCTCCTTCCTTGCGGTTAGCATACAGTATCAGGGTGCTGGTTGGGGTGGAATCCTCCACGTGTGGTGAGGAGCTTTCGTGTCTTAACATCCGTAGGCTGTATCTCTTCCTTTGGCCATCTCATTATTCCTGATAAGTGGCAGTGCGTGGCTGTTTTTTGCTGAGGTCTTGTTCTCATTGGAGGTATTTGGCTGTTGCAGCTTTCCTTGTTGTCTGCTCCAGGTTGCCATTTGCCTGTGGAATTCCAAGATACTTGTAGCTGTCCTCAATGTCTGCTAGTGTTCCTTCTGGGAGTGAAACCCCTTCAGTGTGGACTACTTTGTCACCATCCGACTGCATGTCTCAAGCCCGAATGAAATACTGTAGATCCTGGTGGTGTGGATCAGGTCTACGCATGCACTGTTACCCAGACATAAAACATGTAGACTGGCCACCATTTTTCTGCAGAACTCTGGCCATTTAAAACACAAAAATCTGCTTTCTGACTTATTGCTTTTTTGTGTGTTGATTCTGACTCAGTTTTTCTTTTTTATGCACCTCCTTATAAGTGGTCTTAGCTCAAAGTGTTTGCTACATTACTAAATGTACATTTAAATGTCAAACAACTCTTAACATACTTTGTATTATAATTGTGATTTAGAATTTTTACATGTACTTCTTCTTTAACATCTTTGTGTAAATGCAAATAAAAGAAAAACAGATTTGCTTCTACCCTGATTGTTTATTGAGTTAATATAAATACACACATATTTTTTTTTCTGAGAAATAAATACTACGTCTTAAGGACGAGAAAAAAGTACAAACTGACAACTTGTGTCTGTTTATTTTGTGTGAGAAAAGGTTTAAATGTGACTGTTTCTCTGACATTTCTGAGACTGTTTGTTGGAAGAAAAAAAAGCTAGTTTATTATAGTTTAACAACCCATATACCAAAATAACTGCTTTCTTTTACAATTTACAGTTAGACCAGTAACTTTAAGTTTTGAAATCAGTTTGTGCAAATTTTGCAGCTGTTAGCAAGAAATCTCTAAAATTTAGAATACATTTGCAAAGGAGAACCTGATCCAAACACAGAAATTCTACCACAAAAGTTCAACTAAATGTCAGACTATTATGCCAAATCAAGAAGTTTGACATTTAGAATTTAAAAAAAAAAATCCAGGTTTGTCACCAAGGTTTGCTCATGAACACAAGCAACCTTTTAAATTTAAATTGAATGAAGTGCTAACCTTCTTTTTTGTTATTTTCAGATCAGATCAGGGCTGCTGGCAATGAAATTATCTATGATTCCATGATCTAATCTGAGACAAGAGCCCTGTCAACACAGATCGCATCCAAGTCATGAGCCTGCAGCCTCAAATATAAATGTAACGAGATAATGACTTTGTTTTTGACCTTTGTTTACTCTTAAAAAACAGGTTAGCTGGTCACGCTAACAGTTACGGCTTCAGTTCCAACAAAAGGAGCTCTTTTTGTATCAGTTTCGTTGTGATCGCTGCTTCATGTGGTGCATTTCTCTGGCTTTCTAATTGGATTAACATTGTGTGGCGCAGCGGTTTAGCAATGAGCATTCAGTCAATGAGTGTCTCTTTTTCTGCAGCTCTAAGACAGACTTTTTTTTTCTCAGACTTACAAAACCAGACACAAAAAAGTAAAAACTCTGAGTCCCAAAACCCAAACTTGTCTGTGTAAGCTCCTGTGCACAAGAGGCTTATCCATTGTCACTTTGCGTGGCCCTGTAAACAAACAGGCCCTGCCGGTTTAAAAGGGAGGTATCGGATCCTTCATTTTATACCTAGATCCCTGAACAGACAACTACAGACTGGATTTGGTGGTGCCTTTATTGTGCATTGTACTGGTGGGTGTTGATTTTGTGGGAGAGACCCTGCAGTGTCTGTGCTTTCAATTAAGAAAGCTACAGGAGCAGGTCTTAACAGGGCATTTTTAACAGTCCTGTACCCTGCTCCCCTCACACGGGTGTGAACGTTTTTCCCAGTGAGGAGTAAAGATGTAATAGATGTGGGAATACTACCTTAGCCAACTTAGTCTGAACAAAGCAATGAAGATGAGTTTTGAATACGTCCTCTTATAGAACAAGCACATCCCAGACAAGACTTGATTAGCACTTTGTATCAATTTTATCAATAAAAAATCATTCCCAGACTCTTTCCTGCCTGAATTGCCTGGTTTGTTTTCAGTTTTTTTTCTATTTCTCTTATTGAATTTGAAGAAGCTGAATTTAGCTTGATGCAAATCACATTACGCTTCAAAGCCAATGAGTGCAGTCGGCTCATTGGAATCAGCCCTTCCCGTTTCTTATAAACGAGAGCTTTTTATATCTGATATTTCCTTTTAGGGTTGTGTTTTTCATTTGGATTCGATGGTTCATGTGAACTCTTGTGTTTTTTGTAGGCCTGAGTTTGGGATCGTGGATCTGAAAGTGACCAAAGACCGCTTTTTATTTATTAAATTTTTTGTGGGGGGGATTAAAAAAGTAGGGCTTGTCCATCACTCACCTGCCTTTCCAGTCCTTAGACTTTATTCATTATGTATGTTCTCAGAGGATGTATTTTGCCTCTCACACACACACTCAGCCTTATAATTGTCAAATCTGCCCTACATTCAGTTTCTGCTAAAAGGCAGAAAATATCCAGGCTTCATCTTGAGATGTCCACCATCAGTACTCCTTTGGTTATATTTCTTTTTTCCATGTTTGGATGTGATATGAGTTTCTGATTTCCATATTTGACTTGCACTCTAATAAAACAAACATGATTTATTTGAGATGTTACAATTTCTTGCAAACTCTGCTCGTTAAAGGCAGAAAGAAAATCCAGGCTCGACGCTAGTGAGCTGAATAGGTGGGCAACTGCGCCTGAGAGAAATCCGTAACAAGGTAGAAACTCAGGATTGACAGAACACGGAGCCTCAAGGAGGGAAAAATGTCTTTCTGCTGAGTTTTCTTTAGTCCTGCGGCATTAAAGGATTTTTGGTAACACGAGAAAACAGATTTTCACACAGCAGATCGTGTTTATGAATCCAAAAAGCTTATCTGTGAAAGTTAAAAACAGGCTTTTACCTAAAATCACACATTCAGATCTGCTTCCTGCTGCACAGGAAGACTGGCTGTTCACACAGAGCCATGAATCTCTGCAGCATGAAACCACATTTTGCAGTGGATCAAATGTGAAAGAACAAAAAACATGCAAAGTAAAAATGGCCTGGAAAAAAACAAATGATTTCACTCCAAAAACTAGTTTCAACTTTTGAAGAAACT
This sequence comes from Oryzias celebensis, assembly GCA_014656515.1. NCBI lineage: Eukaryota > Metazoa > Chordata > Actinopteri > Beloniformes > Adrianichthyidae > Oryzias > Oryzias celebensis. The sequence continues at coordinate 37,313,750 of BNCR01000005.1, forward strand.
GACTTTTTCTAAGTGCTTTTTTAGACAATAAATCCAAAAATTTAGAAATCTAAAAATTCAAATTTAAATACTGAAGCTATACCACCAAAAACACAACAGAGTGATCTTTAAGGAGATATTCAGATCTCCTCATATCACATGTAATAGTAACCATAGTTACTAGGACTTTGGGTTTTGTGGAGCTGAGGTTAAACTTGATTTGGATGCGTGAGAACAATCACGTGAAACAGGGTCAGGAGGGTAGCTTTCACGCAGACACACCTTCACACTGAACTCACTTACTTTTACACTTAGCCTCATTCAGTCACTACAGTCTTGTTGAGCGAATTATCAATTATTATGCTAACAGCAAGAAATAAGCATGGTTAAGCTAACTATTCAAGTTTTTTTAGGGATTTTATAAAACTAATCTATTTAAATCAGTTAAATGTCAAGTTCTAAATAGAAACAATAGAATCCTTTTTAAATATTGGCGGTTTAGCACCTTTTTTTTTTTGTGTAGTTTAGGTCATTTTGGCACAAAACCTTTCACATCACAAGTTTCGTCATGTTTTGGACATGCTCAGCATTATGAAGTAATCCCCTTTTGACATGTCAGAGGTGTAGATATCCTTTTATAATCTCTTAATAACAAGTTTTGCAAAATTACAGATTTAACCAAAAATTACAAAACAAATGAGCAAGTTTTAGCTTTTTCCTGCTTCACATGAACGCAGCCCAACTGCAAACGTCCCACTGGTTTCTGTGGCCACAATGTTCAAACTCTTTCTGGCAATGTCTTTGGTCACATTGTCCCTATTCAACAAATAGTCATTCAAATCGTTTTTTTTTTCAACAAAAAAAGCAAATTGAAATCATCACCCTGTCACACTCTTGTAATAGTTTCCTCACCTTCAGTAATCAGGAAGTGCGCCGCCTACCCTCCCTGCTGTTCGCTGCTTCCCCTCTCCTCTCCTGTAATGACTTATCTGTGTGGCAGACAGGCAGACAGATGATGCGACATGTGGGGGACAATCCATCACACAGGTACTTTCCTACACCACTGCATCCGTCCAGGTTTATCAATCCCCTGATAACTGGTGCAGAATACTCTGTCGAGTACCTAACTGCTCAGTCTGAGTTTATTTTTGCTTTTTTTTCTTCTTCTTTGGGCTGTTAAAGGTTACAAATCTGCAGATCAACTTAGATTTGTCAACTATTTCACTTGGTAAACTCAAATTACAATAAAAGCATACGTCTTCTTTTTCATAAAATCAAATCCAATGTTATTAATCATGAGTTCAATCAGAAATCGAACCCCCTGAACACCCTGGCAAGCGAGGTCAGCTGCTGCTACTGCAGTTCACTCATTGATTTCTCAATTGGGAAGTCTGCAGGAAGCTGCAAGATATCCCTCGGATCTGATCTGCCATGTTCAATTAAAAGTCACTCTAACATGAAGCAGAATTTTTTTTTTCATCTTAACTCGACATTTGCAAATCTGAAATGCATTCTGGGTAAGGATTTCCTTTGTCTTTAGTGTCCATTTTCAGCCTGTTTTGATCGGCATTTTCCACGCCAGGAGTGGAGTTGTTTCAGGCAGGGTGTGGCGTGTGTGGGCTGATTATAGTCCTCCCATTGTGTGAGTGTCACACATACAGCTAATGAGGACTTCATTGGAGGGCTTTTCTGCTACTGGCCTACATTGTGCATGGCTGCCGTTTCTAGACGCATTTTGGATAAGAAGCTGTGGGTCACCATATGATAAAGGAGGAATAACAGCGTTTTAAGGCACCTCTTGCTTCTGCTTTTCGCTTGAATATAGTATGACATCCCTGTTAGAGGAAAAAAAAACGTGTTTGACAGCCAGGATGGGTGCACAGGAGGTGTTAAGAAGCCTAAATTTAGAAAGTCTGTCTGTTGGGCTTCATGGCATGTCAGCATAAAAGCAAAAGAAAATTCTGGCTGAGCCTGTTGTTTTTTTCCCTCTCTCTGGTGTGCGTTTAAAGCAATAAACTGACATGACAGATATTTCCGTTCATTGCTCTCCATTATTTTCTACGAGTTAATGGCGGCAACCCGGTTATGATTGCTGCTTGTGCCAGACGTAGGGAGGGTTTGCTGGCAGGATGTCCGTCAGAACAAATTATCGTTAATTAGATGCGGAGTGGCCAGAGATCCAAAAATCCAATAAGAGAGGAGGAATTTATACAGACTTTTACACAGAAATATGTCAGAGATCATAGCCATAATATTATTTTACAACCAACAACATATCAGCTGTCAGTAATTGCAGCTCCATTTGTTGTGGCTCACCTTTCCCCCACAGTCTGTTTGTCTGAATGATCCTCTGCAGATGGAACATTAAAATATGTAGATTTCAAAACAGCTATCTGGAGCTAAAATCTCCATGGATGTATCCAACCAAGGAGGATGAAAGGATGCTTTTTGTGTGGACAGATTAGGATCAGGCCTGTGATGAAAGGAGCGGAGAATCACAGGATCTGCAGCTTCAATGGTCACAATGGAGATAGGCATCGTCACTCTGACCCCTGCTGTGGTGGTAGCTGGAGGCTGATTTGGAGATGGCTCTGAAACAAGCCAACGGGGTCGAGAACATGAAGTGTTACGTGCGCAGACACCGAGTAGAAGAATGACAGCTTGAGGAGGCTGTCCGCCAGCGTCCTATCAGGAGTTGAAGTGCAGGTATTTGGATGAGCAAGCTTTAGAAAAATTAAAGGAAGAAATGGTTTCAAGAAAAAAGCAGTGATCCGGGACACCCCCCCCCCCCCCCCCAGCCAAACCTGTTTATTATCTGTGGCAATTTGTCCAATGTGACTAAAGCAACTGCAGTGCTATGCCAAGTATGAACATCCTGATCAGTGCAATGCCAATAACGTCCGCCTGTAACAAAGAAGCAAGCTGACAATGCATGCCAAATATGCACAGCCAGTATGAAAAATACTGCATACTTTAAGGTTTATCTTGTTACTTCTTCATTAGCAAATTAATTAAAAAATCGATTTTTTTATTTTTTCTTTGGTTTTTGTTGTTTAGTAATGCATAAATTATAAATCGAACTGAAACAAAACCATCACCCAAAGATCAAGGTTTGAAACCGAATCATGAAGGAAGTGTATCCTGACATCCCAGTTTATTACATGCATAACATTTTGTGTACAAGTTTCACATTGATGTTTATTCTAAACAAGTTCACACTGACGATTGGTCAACTGCTTATCCTTATTTTTGTTTACTGGATAAATGTTGGGTGTTTATGTCAGCTGTAGGGTGGTTTGATTCCCCCCAGCCCTTTATTGCTGAGTGTCAAGCAGGAGGCATTAGGTAGCATTAGGTAGGGTTTTTGGTATGACTGGGCCATAGAATTGAACTCAAGAAAAATTCCATTCTCTGGGCGGACACTCTTTTGCACAAGGCCACTGAGCTGGTTTTAGGCTAAAGTGGAGAATGCAGAGGCACTTTAGAGAATTTAACAGCTCTGTATACCTTTCACTACTTTAGTTCGAAAATGTTCAGCTCATTTCAAAGGTTTTAATTCTAAAAAAGTGGGAAAAATTTGTCACTCAATGGAAATGAGAAAGTAGGGAGTATAAAGACAGTACCAGAGTTTGGGTGCTCTGAATTGTTGAGGATATACCAAAATATGCAGTAATTAGAGGCATTTATTGGTATTAAAACTCACAATGGACTTTTGGCTTAATGCAGTTTTCATGAACAAAAGTTTTCCTTCATTTTTTTGATAAGAATTTTGATTTTTGACCAGAGGCTGAAAGTTTGAAAAGATAAAAAGTGAAAACGTATTTCTCTTCCCCATCCCCACAAGAACAATTTTTATGAGAAAATAAAGTTTTTGTGTTTTTATCCCAGAAATATCACGAATTAATTTCATTGGGAACCCTCAGGTGTCCATAAAAGCCCCAGATTCCCTTCATTTTGCCCACATCCAGGTCCACATCCACCTTAATCCGCCTCTCTTCATGTTGTGCGGCCGTCCCCCCTCTCAGTGTCCGCCTGAAGGAGGAGTTTAACCCCACATTGTCTGGGAGGAGTCCGCTCTCTCCGGGTGCTCAGTCCCAGGATCGCCTGGTGAGGAAGCCGAGGCGCCGAACTGGCCTCAAAAGCAAAACTATACTTTATTTGTGCCATAAACGCCACCGCGTTGCGTTTCTAAAATGCCTGAAGCGGGAAACTTGTGGAGTGTAGCAGGACGCGGAGGAAACATGATCCGGTAAGTTGGACGGGAACTGTTAAAAACATCCGCGCTGCTTGTAAAGGAGGTCCGTTTGTTGATAATGCTTCTAATTTAAGATTTTTAACGCATTTTTCTCAGATGGGGGAAAAGTTCATTTATTTGTGTCTGTATCACCGGGACTAATTAACCGCGGAATGATTTAATTGGCTGTAGTGAGAAGTCTCAAACGCGCGTTTTTCTTCTGATTTTCCACGTTACATTTTTTTACGGAGTTTAATTGGAAAACAAGCATTGTGCCAAACACAAGTCTGGGTTTCCACTTTTTTTAATGGACTATTCAACTAAAACACGTTAATTTAAGTGAAACAAGTGAATTTCTCCAGCTTTTCTCATGAGTATCAGTAATTTCAGTTTTGCGTTGTCATTCCAGCAGTCTACCTTGTCTGGTCTGGAAGTGATTTATGGATTTAGATATTGGGAGTTCTGGTCATTCCAATAAGTAGGACCTGAACTTTAGTGTCCAGGTGCGATTTGTGCTCCATTTGTGGTTCTGCTCGGCCGCGTGCTGGGTGGAAGGACTCTCCAGGCACATTCAAAGGCAACAAAGAGGTCCAGGACCCCTGTAGTCTAGGGTCAGCCCAGAGCAAACACGGCCATGAATCACCAAGAGGGTTTGATGTGCCTTTTGGCTTGTTGAGACCTCTGTCATGGAAACCTTTCACAGGAACTCTTCTGCCACTTTTGCTCATCACTGAATCCGTCAGCAGATAAAAAGAAGAAAAAGGGGGGGTTAGCTACAGTTAAGGATGTAACATTCCAGGTTTTAAACCTGCTTTCAAAGTCTCATTTTATAGCTGGAAGCTTTAAAGGGTGGGGTCAATTAGCAGCCACGCCCTCTTTCAAATAGGCCACGCCTTTAAAAAAAAACGGTGTCAGATTTTTAATTCCACTTTAAAGGTAGTTCATGCACTAAACAGAACAGCTGTGGAATCGTATTCTTTATCTACCTCACTATCTATCTACCTCACCAATAAATGGCGTGATCTGGTTGAAAGGAATTAGCTGGCCTATATTAAAAACAAGCAAACAAAAAAAGACTTTTATAGTTCCTCTGTTGAATCCATCGACTGTATTAGAAAACTGGACTGGGTGACCCCCTCCCCATCATGTTCTATACAGGAAGTACCCGCTGGTTCCAAAAACCTTAAATCCATAAACTTATACTGAAAAATAAACAGCTATTATTAAATCATTATATTTGTCAGAATAATAATTTTTGCTCTATTATCTTTATTTAACATGTTCTTGCCAATCTTCATTTTTTTTTTCTTGATAGTTTTTCTTGTATTGCAAGTTATTCAAGTTATAAACGGAGCCATTAAATGCCTTAATGAAACATGTGATGTCCACTGGCCACCACATTGAATGTTTGAAATTGTTCAGTTCTGCCGAGCCGCTTTCAAATGATAGAAACATGGACTTCCAACAAGCTCACTCCTGATTTGGTAAGTGTGATTTCCATAGAAACGTTGACTTAAAGTGACTCGGACCAAATATTGCCAATTATTGTAACTTTCACTCCAACATAGTGGCGTACGTGTTGCAAAAATAAAGTAAGCTATTTTCTATGCCACACTCACTCTGTCCAGTTTTCTTATACAGTCACTGAACGAACTAAAACAAGGTTGCCCTGCTCAATTTTTACAGCATACTTATGTTTATAATTTATCATATCAAAAACACCCTTTGGTGCAGTTGTCACAATAGTGTTGCCGTTTTGTTACATTGTTGTAGTACTGGCTTAATCAATTTTGCGTACGATGTTTGCTGCAACAGGAGGGCCTTGTTAGCATTTCAGGAGAAAATCTGCACTTAGGTTTCTCCACAGTATTCCTGTAACCATGTCTAAGTTAACAAATCCCGTGCTAAGATAGTACTACAACAGTGGTAATAATGTGATTGCAATGTTTTTTTAGAAGTGAACCGGTGCTGCAAGTGTAAAAACTCTGCTTTGACCGTTAGCCTTTAAGAGCTGGTCTTAATTTCTGAGAGCAGATTACTTAGTGTATTTTTTAGCAGGGGAAGTCATGCTGTGTGATTGGATTGTTTTTCTGCCCCCTGTCTCAATAATAAAGTCCACTGAAGTCATTATCCACTTACATAATTGTTCTTCTCATAATTCAGTCCGTTTTTTCCAGTTGTTTCTAATTGCAGGCGAGTATTAGAAATCTTGGGTCAAGAGCACCATCTGCATATTTTGGTCTCTGTGGTTTGCATTTTTTGTGGCAATGAAATTCTCAACCCAAAGAACATTATATTTTTGTTATTTTGTTTTTCTCGGATTGGAAATGGTCCTGAAACAAAGAAGACGTTGACTGAGTTAAGCTGTCCTTTCAGTGGAAAAGTTGATTATTGTTGTGTTTGTTTCCTTCTGAGGCCCGAGCTGTCTTTCTTATGTTTACGTTTGACAGCAGGAGATGGACGGCTCCCCACTCTCTTTTTTTAGGGGCATTCACAGAGCAACACACATATTGTTTTGAATGTAAAAGAATCAGGACACAGTGAAACTGACATGATCCCCTCAAGTGGTCTGTTCTAAACTCCATGTTAATTCTAAAGTGCCAGCACTCTGAGAAACACTGGTGTTTCGTGTATTCTCCCCGGCACATTTTTCTCCATATAAGGTGTTGTACATGTGACTTTTCAGGCATGGGTAACATCTTTGCTTCTTGTCACATGGGGATGAAAGCCTTTCATTGTCTTTTTTTAGGCACAGTGGGTTCTGCAGGGTGACAGAACATGCAATTGTCAAAATGGATCGTAATAAAAACTTTGGCTATTCCTCCTCAAGTTCACACAACAAACGGTCAAAATACATAATTTGCAGATAAAAGTACCAAGTCAAAAACCTTAATACTTCTAAATTTCTTTAACATAAGTCTTTTCTACATGCATACTCCACTTTGAGCTTGTTAATTTTCTTGTGTTGCAAATGGTCTTTGATATCGCAGTTATTTTTTCTGAGATGTTATAACACAGAAAGCCAAAAATAGCAGCTGAGATAACACTGGTTAAGACTTCAGGTTTAGCAGCCGTTGCTGACTTTACAAAGGTTTGGTTGTTTGACAAAATTGTCTTTAAAACCTTGAGTTTTCATTTTTTGGTTTGTTTACACGTAAGCTGAGTGAAATCTCTCACCCTTCTTAGTGTCGTCAACAGGATTTGGCAACGGGCTTTTTTTGTGGCTAAATTTGACACCAGATGCTGTTTTGCAAAAGCGTCAGAATACAGTCACATGGCCTCAATGGTGAAATGCAATTTCAAGTCATTTGTTTGCATAGAGACATTCCTTACAACTGAAGGTATTGGTGGGCTGTCTGTTTTGGTTTCTCCCTGCTGCGGGCGAAGTTATAGTGTGTGCTGGTAGTGTGCGGTCAGCAGTGTGTGGCGTGCGCACTATAAAAAGCAGGTAGCATTGACAACATCTTAGCTAAGACGTTTCATCTACTGCTCAGCTGACACGTTTGAACTACGGATACATAGCTCGCTTTGACCCCTTCTTGTGGCTCACAGATACAAGTTAAAAAGCAATATCCGACTTCGAAGATATTTCCATTTTAGGACGCATTTCTATCTTTCATTCATCATTAACCTGTTAGATTGAATTCAAGCTTTATTTCTGCTTTACTGGAAAACTCACACAAACGTGTCCCTTCATGCCCAGAGATCTGAGCTTCCAGCATACCCATGTGGCTAAACCCATGGGCACCTTCATGCTCCTCCTAACCACAACTGAAACTTGCATAGTTTTGATTATATCAAGGCATACGTCTGAACTAAACTAGGCTCATTCTGGTTGACCTGTTGACGAATGACTTGAACGGCGTATCAAACGTGATGGTAGTCGTGGAGGTAGCAACCAGATGACTTCACTTGTGAATTTCATTAACTTTAAGGGATAATGGCATGTCATTACATCAAGAAAATAATGGAAAGTCATCTGGTTATCACTTTTTTATTGATGGGAGTATAAATCATTGAAAAATTGGAGTGCTTGAGGTAAAAGGTTACATGTGGTTCATAAATAGCATTAACGATCTGCTTACTCTAAGGCAATTCAGGTGATGCACGTGCATAAGTGCACAAACTATTATAACATACTACTTTAAGCAGCGAAAGGGCATTACAAGGTGTTTGCAGCTAAGCAAATCCAAACATTAAGTTTCATACGTCACAAGCGACTGTTCCTGAAAACCTCTTGCAAGGTATGTGATCTTTTATGCTCAAAGCATTTTTTTTCCTCCCATACACATTTTTTTTGGTACAAACTCTTTTGAGTCTTTGATTATAAATTCATGCCAGGCATTGTCAAGATGCTTAAAATCTGTGCTGTGTACATAAAAAAAGCAGAATTTATGTTTTTTGGATACCTTCTTTAAAAGACCTTAAGTGCTGTTTGTATGGAAATGACCTGGTCTTCAACTAAAAGTGCTAAGCCAACTCATGGGTCAGTCCCTACAACAATAGGAATTGTGATTGATCAGCTCTACCTTGGTCCAGTAGCCATAAGGCCCCTCTTACCATCCAATGCCCGATTGGAAAGGCAAACACAGCTGGTGCTGCAGGCCAGAGATGCCGCGTTTGGGATGTTTAGTTGGCGCCGTGTGTCCCGTATTGTTCTCAGTGATGGATGGAGTACATTCTGGGTACACATTTACTCAAACACATTCCACCTGCTCACCCGCAAGTACAAACGCACATTTTGCTGATGAAAGCAAAATAAAGTACATTCAATTAAGAATGTTAGATGTTTTTTTTTTTTTTTTTATCTTTGTTTTCTCTCTGAAAAGTGATGTAGTTTTTCTACTAATTTTAAACTGTTGCATCAATTTGTTTCTTAACAGTAATCTTGGTCAATGATGTACTCAAAAATAAATAATCACAAAGACAGTGTAGGAAAGAATCCTGACGTGTAAAGACTTTTCTTTTCAACCTCAGTGTTTTGTGCATACATTTATTTACATTATTTACTGACCACAAATCCACCATCGCAGTATATACTTACTAAAACTCTGCTGTCCTACAAGGTTCTGTTGTTTCCTTAGTTTGCTCAGAAGCTCGCTCCAGTGAACTGTGTTGAACACTGCATGTCTTTATCTGCACTTTTTCCTCAGCTTTGCAAAAGACAGGAATTGCTGAGGAATGTCTTTGCTTTAATTTGCTTTAGTGCAGGGACGTTTTGAGGCTCATTAGCACTCTTTTTCTTATTCAGCTTCAAACCCTGCTCAGTGGTGGCAGACTTCAGGAAAAGACAACCTTTTTCTCCCTGTATTTTCATTATGACTCTTTTCAACATGCCGGCTAAGTCATTTGGTGTCTGGCCAGTCTAAACAGAGACGGGATTCTGATTACTTTAGGTCACCACCAACCCTGGCACCCACTCAGTGGCCACGCTCAATTGAAGCTTCCTTGAAAGCTCCTTTCTCTACAGAGGTGGATGTATCCAGATAACACGTTTCCTGAGATGATATCATCGTCAGGGCTTATTTGGCCGACAGGGCTCAGCTGCTTAAAATGAAAAGGGTGAGTGCATGTGAGTGAAGGACCTTATTGTAGCTCACGTCTAGATAAGAAAAAGTTGTCGGACATTAAATCATTTCTGCAATGTAGGACTGTAAATGTGCAGATAATTTAAGTAAATTGCATGAAACTTGTAGTGTAGGGAAATCAAGAAGCAAATCAGCCAAGTTGCAGAAGAACAGTCAGTGTGTGGGCTGGTATGTTTTTAAAGCACAAATATTGACTAACCTTTCTCAACTTCCTCTCATAGTTGACACTGGTTTCCCTCACCATCTAGTAATGCAGCTGCTTTTTAGCTTGAGCCAAGATGTGATCACTAATGGCTGCCTCCATTACAGCTTTTTACTCCATAGCTTTGTTGGTGGCCTTGGTGGACCTTAAAGGATAGGCAGGGGAAGGAGTATCCATGTATCTATTCTGTTATCCGTGCTTGTTCAAACAATGAAGAAAACAAGTCATGCAACATGTAAGGAAGACAATGTCACCAGAAACACCTTCAGCTCTGTCTGTAGACTAGCATCATTTGTGACTGGTTCATCCAGAGGTCGATGCCAAGGTGAGTGGATTACACAAAGTGCAGGTTGCTGCTCATCTTGTTGCAGCTTGAAACAGTTGTGCAATATTAATACAGATCTGTCCCGAAGAGGACAGCAGATGCCAGCGGGCTCTCTTGTATGGTAAGTGCTGCCTCTCAGCGGTCTGGCCCATGGGAGTTCACAGTCATGTCAGGGGATTATTAAATCTTGCCACGCACAGAAACCTGGTGCAATAAAAGCTGAATCCCTCAACATGATGGTAGGAGATGTAGGGCAACCAGCTCACGGAGCTCCTGTAAACACACTGCAGGAAGAGTGAGCTGACTCTGCAGGAGAGCCTATTAAGGAATATGTGACATTAAGGTGTCATTGGAGTAGGCATGCCCTTGCTTAATCCTTATGTTATTAAAGTTGGTTATGATTGGTTAATACAAAAAAAGCAACACATTGGACAGTTAGGACTTTTTGCAAAGTTTTTTTCTTGCATTTCTAGTCTTTAGTCCAAGCTTTTTTAGGATAAGTTAAATAAAAAACAGCCAATCTTCAGTTGTTGCAAAACAGCTTTTATTCATTTTGTAGCTGAAACTTGAGGGTGAGGGCTGTGATTATGTCTCTAAAGTTGAAGATTATTGAATAATAAGTAGATTTCCAAGTTTCAAAACCACATCTTGCATAGGTCATATAATCAAACCATGGAAATCTTCTGGTGGCTTGGTGTAATCAACAGAAGGAATTGTTGGATTTCCAGATGGGTACTGCTGTGTGGTGTGTATTTCAAGTCTATAGTTTGGAATAGTTCTATGTGATATAAAGGAAATGACATACTTGCAGCTAAAAGTGGTGTATATATCTTGGACAGACCAGTCAGCAGACTATATTAATGTATTAGGGCAGAATTACAATTAGTGGAATGGTTTACCATCTCTTTTCCACTGTAGTTTGGCCAAATACTTTTTATATATTCTTTATTCACTTTATTCTCTTGATTCATGCGTGATGCACAATACACTATAGGACGTACTAAGAGAAACCAAACAGTAGGAAAATGTGGTATGACCACACTGTTGAGAATATCTAGGACCTAAGAGGCATGCAGTTCGTCAGAGGGGGTTGATGGGATATTCATGTTGAAGCATAGTGTATATCCCTCTACCAGGCTTCTGACTATGGTAGATGTGGTGCTCCAACAATTCATCGAGAGGCGCGGCTTTGTAGTTTACAAAGTCATACTAAAACATTTGGACAGACTTTTGAGCGCCGTGTACCACAAAAAATTGGTTCCAGCTCAGTATGCACATCTAAAATTCATACATAAGGTACCCTGTTGAGATTTTAAAAAATGTATAGGATAATAAGTGCCCTTTATGAGCTGAAAAATATGGTACATTCAGATGACAAGTTGCAGATCTATAATGATGCAAATTTAGGAGATTGTCCAGCCCTGCACTGGAACAAAGTCAATGTAATTCAAACAAAAATGTTAAGCCCTTAAATGTTTCCAGATTCTTAGAGGTTCAGAAATATGTGTTTGGCTTTTAAGAGTTTCCTCAAAATAGTGATTCATTTTGAACACCTTCTGTTTGAATGGCTAAAGGCCACGTTGTGAATCTCGACGTTGCTGTGCTTGAGCTGCCTTCTTAAATTTGTATCACTACCTCTCTGCTTTCAAGGCAGGTAGCCCTGTATCTTATCAAAGGCACACTTACGAAGCAGGCTCCTTTTTTTTTATTTAGTCCTTGATATTCTCCTAGCATTTGACAGGTTCCGATGTACAGCAGTGAAGTCATTCCTTGTAAATCATTTCTCTTTCAGAGGTGAAATCATTTATTCAGCCTCTTGAGGTTAGTGATCCGACGAAGCAAACCTCGGCTGCTGACTAAGAGGTGCCACTTGTTGTGTCACTCAACTTGCTGCGATGTAGCAGATAGACTTTGGTATCTAGGTTACAGTGATTCATCTTTATCCTCAATATAAACTACTAGAAAGCTTATTTTCACTTCCTGTGCCTCGAGTTTCTTTGGGCTGGTTCTTTGACATGACGGGTTTGCACGCTTGCCAATATCCTCTGCTCAAATGTCTGTTTTTACCTCACAGAGATTGTGTAAAAAATGACTTTAATAACCTGTGGTGTGATCTTAAAGTCATTTTGAGAACCCTTCCTTTCTCTTTAGGCGTTTGTCCTGCTCCTTGGTAATAATTTTGAGCGTATGCACACGAGCAGCTTGTGTCTCCAGCGGCAGGACCTGCGGTTTGCTCGCGTGAAGAAGTCATCCTCTCTGCAATTTTGTGGTTATGGGTTCTTTCTTTTCTCATTTTTTATGAAACCAGTACTGATCTCAATAGTTTTGCTCTGTATGGGTCCAGCTGGCTTGCTTGCGCAGGTCTAAGCTAATAATAATAATGTGGCGACTCACTTGGAATTGGGTTTTCCCCTGACTGCTAAAGTGTTTGTCTGAGTTCAAGAAGCTGGCTCGAAGCTAAATTCACCCTGTCATGTTGTATTATCGGTCTCATGTATAATTTCCTGAGCTCTTTTCCTTGCACTCTATGATTCATGTGTTTGTAAATCAGAATTTGATGTAAAAAGAAACAATGAAACTTTGTCGTCCTGTTGTTAGACTTACCCCTTAAGTTCTGCTAAAACAAAACCAGCAGATAGGCCTGCACAAAAAAACTCACTGCCCTCCAGATCACGTAGGGTCACTCGATAAGCTGCCATTTTTGTTTGATTTCCCAGTAGCACTTATGTTTTTGTCCTTTGTGCAATCCGGGCATCCGTTTGCCATTTTCCTTTTTTTTTTTTTTTTTAGGAAGTACTAGTAAACAAACCCTCATTCTGCCTTGATTTGGATTATATTCAAAACACTTTTTTTCCTGTGTGACATGTCTTCATACAATTGATAAGCACGAAACTTTTTTGTTTTATATAAGGCTTAAATGTAAATACTTGACAGCTTTACGCAGAAATTTGGTTTTATTTTTTGAAAAATGTACCAGATGCACTTCACACTCGCTCGCATGATTTGCGGTTTAGGTCGTTTTATTTGCACCAACTTCACAAAAAGTGCTCCGGCTTGCTCTGCCGTAAAGTAATCAAAATTTGAAGCCAACAAAACTGATACAGAGCACCGGAGGGGCCGGACCGCTCAGACTGGACTGGATGTGTGAGTGCCTCTCGTACTTTTCTAGTTGCGTAAAGACTCCGGCATCCACACCGGAGCTGAACCGCGTACAGTGTGAGCCCGGAGTAACATTTATTTACAGGTTGCTGTTTATTCCAGTTTTGTCATCTTGCTGTTTTCTTTCAATTGTTCCACACTCAAGTGCTTTAACAAGCCAGAAGATTGAGTTCATACTTTCCTTTCTTTAACCTTTTTTTTTTTTTAAACATGTGCAATAAGGTTTTGTTCAGCTGCACAAATCCATGGTTGAAATAAAATTAAGCGTAGCATGAAAAATACTGGAGAAAAAAAAGTAGAAGCTGTGGGCAGCTTTGCAGCAGCGCCATTTTCAATGTAGTCTGAAACAAAACAGCCCTGCAGACGAGTCAGATCAAGTTAAATTTTTAAACTATTATATGGCTCAGCCATTATTGTTTATTTTTAAGTTGAGTTTGATCAGAACCCCATGCATTCTCTGCTTCAGGAGGCAGATTGTCTCTGACATTTTCTCCAGCCACTAAGTCGTGGTTATTTCCCTTCCTCGTGCCCCTCTCTGTGATGTGGGCCTCGCCGGATCCGTTACTGTATCTCCACAAGTAATGAGAGAAACAGTGGATGGTGTGTGGTCAGCAAGTTGCCTCAGGGGTTAAGAATCTTCCTCTCCTCCCTCCAAGCCCATCCAGCTTGTGGTTAAAAGCCTGTGAATAAATACCACCCTTGTCCTTTTTGTAATGGAAGAGCCTGACCCCTTAAGACCTCTGCTGGTCTGAGCATCTGCGCGTCGATTTTTCTCCGCCACTCCTGTGGGACATTTCTGTCCTGTCACATCTGCCCGTGAGCTCTAACTCAATAATCCTTGCATTTGTGTTACCAAAATAAAAGCCAAGGATTGTCCTGCAATAATTAAGACGTCAAAAAAAAATTGCAACTTTGAAGTAGTCGCTGATATATTGTCCATAGTCGTGTGAAAGTTTTTTTCCTGTTTGTTGTGTGTGATGACTGCATTATGAGCTTGATCCTCATTGACATTCTTGATCCTCCCTGTATGAATGGGATAATAATGAGCTTGGCAGGCACCTTAATTTAATCATGTCGGGGAAAAGAGCTACACGTGTGGCGCAGCTGCTAGCTCTTCGCCGAGTCTTGCCATACCCTGGGATGAGGGGGTCGTTCAGTGCCAGCGGTGGCTTGTTTCTGTTTTCTCGCACATTAATAAACCACATTCCTGTGTCACAAAGCTTTGCAGAACAGCACAAAAGAGTTTGTTTTGAAGAGATTTTCCAGACTTTTCAATCACAGGAGCTCACGTGTTCTGAAACTGGCTTCACAAGTCAGCCTTTGTTGTTGTTGTTGTGTTAAACCTCCATGGTTGAACACAATGGCTTTCTTGATGGCTTTTGTGTAGCACCTGTACTGGATTAAAGGTCAAAAACTGCTCCCAGCTAATTTCTCTTGATAATACAGAGTTAAATAGACCAAGCAGTCAGAGTGACCTTGATAAGTTTCTACAAACTTCTGCTTAACTGAGTAAATAATTGTGTTCATTTCAACAAAATTGATATTAATAAGCTCATAACTAAGCAGGTCATAATAGTTTATTGACGTATGAATGATTGTTTAGAAATAAACTCATCCACAGAGCTCTAAAGGTACTGATAATCTTAGAAAAATGTTGTCAGACATTAAATAATTATGAAGGCTAATAAACCTCCACATGCATGGCCCAGGCTTTAAGCTGTGGGAACTTGTGTGTCTGGATCTCCACCAGCTGTCTCAACTGTCAGCGGTGCTTTCAAGCTTCTGAGCAGTTGGATGGACTCCGATTCCTCCTCTCTCATCTCCTTCATGGACACCAACAGATACAGTGGGTTCTGGTCAACTGGGCCTGGAGCTGCAATAAAACAATTAGATTCAGGGACCGATAGCAGGAGCAAGGCCTTGTCTGCGTTCCAATAAAAGAGACGTTGGTAATGTCATAATGTAACTGTTTATTGCTGGTGGCGTTTACCTTTGACCTGCAGCCACTCCAGCTAAGAATTTACTTTTTTCCATTTATCTCCTCTTTGGAAAGACATTTATCTACAAGGAGCATCTATAAAGTAAGATAAATGTTTCCAATGCTTTTGGATATGTGATTGCTCTAGAACTTTTATACATTGGGTGTACATTTTTATTTTAGTTTAGGCTGCAGGAATTAATTGAATAATGGATGATGTAAAGGAAAAGTTATTATTTTTTGTTGTGCTTCTTTGAGACTCTAATAAATGTGAGGAAAGGTCCACTGTGAGGGAAAAACCCAATGCATCCTAAAAGGGAACTCAACGCTTAAGGTTATTAAAAGTCTATGTTATACCTTAGGACCTACCAGGCCTACTTTGACCCCAAAGCATGTGAAGCCCTTCAAACATATCTTGCTCGCAGTCACTTTTTAGATCTATTTTTGTGTGTTAGGGTGTGGAAAAGGTTTATTTTTTTACTTTTGCTTTTCACTTTTATGTCCAGGATATATGTCATAACTACTTAGCAGAAGTAGTCTCTCCAAATGTGGAAAAAGAAAGGATAAACCGATTGAGATGCTTTGGGTTTTGAAGAAATACCAGCTCCTTTGTTGTCTTTGTTAACAATTGTACCACTGAAAACTAGCCAGACAGGCTTAGACAAGTCCAACAATGGAGTTAAAACATCACTGTGGATTCATCACATCGGTTTGACTGAGTTAGAAGCTTACGCGGAAATCATTATCATGCTTTTTTCTACGGATAGAGCTGAGTCAGTGCCAGCAGTTAATAGTGACTTGTTTGGCGCCTTGTTTTTGTTTTTGCGCCTATTCGTCACAGGTGAGGTCAGTTAGGTGAGTTAACAATCTGATGGTCTCGTTGGCTCAGTCGATCAGAGTGAGTGATTCATTTTGTGTTTGCCTTGACTGTGATCTGTGCTCTGGCCTTTTAATAGGCCATAAATGTTGAGGTGCTGCCAGATGGAAGGCCAGTTTACCCTCAACATGCAAGTCCTGTTGGCATAGAGATGCTGCCTTAATGACCGTTTTCTTCTTCTATGAGTGCCAATCTGTCCTCCAGCTATCTGAAGCGGAATCGCACTCTAGTTGCAGTCAAGCTCTCACGGTGCCAACAGATGTAGAAAAAGTTGCAGCCTGTACCACCCGGGGTGGGAGAGGCCACCGGAGCAAAGTGCTTCTGGCGTCAGGGCTCCTCAAGAATGCAGAGAGGGATTAGTGCATGCCTGTAGCAGTGATGGAAGGGACTTTGTAAACGCTGCACTTTCAGACATTTACCCACAGAGCATCTGGTTCTTCATTGTTTGGCCCTTCCCTGGCAGCATTATTTGCCAAGCTTACAAGGTGTGTGTTGGGAGCAAAGCCCAGTTGTTTGCCCTACTACCCCAGATAGAAACGCCCTCACCGGTCACATGTCATTTTTTTTTTCATTTGAAAGCTCAGCTTTTATCACTCCAGCTCCTTTCTGAGACGGTGAGCGATTAGCTTTGCCTTTGTCAAACTTTGAACTAATTGATTTCTTCTCCTTCAGCGGGCTGCTCTTTCCTAATCTGACCGACGATTGATGCTGCAAGTGTGAGTTTCAATATGTGTGTTTCTGATCGATTCCTGCACACATCTACCAGGTTCTAAATCCCCGTACGTCATTTGTTTCCTTGATAACTCCAGCGCATTCGTGTGACCTCTACCAGCGCATGCTGTGGATCTGATTTTTTTTTTTTCCTCTTCTGTTCTGGTCAATCTTTGATGGATCACCTAAGGGACTTACTGGTAGGTCTCACATGACCACCACGGTACAGTTTGGTGGCTTTTGCTATGATAATGAGTAAGTCAGATGCATTAATCACCCGAGCTCACACCACGGAGAGTGTGACAGATTATCCTGCTGCACCACAAAGGACAGTAACAGTCAATTCCAGTGGAGATAATGCACCATGTAAATGGGATTAATACAGGTGAGGTGTGCAGGCTTTAGCAGTCAAACTGTGCCAAATTCAGTCCTCAAAGAAACATTTTTTTTTGTTTAGGAGACCAGACTTCTTTACCTGAGGGTGCAAAACTGTGTTTTTCTTTTTACCTTTGCCTTAAAAACATTTTCCCCTTACCAGGGAGGAATAATTGCATCTGCTTTCTTGTAAAAGGAAGCTGTCTTTTTGCTCCATCCTCATGAAAACGGACACGTTTTTTCCCCACAACCTTCAAGTCTCTTATCTGCAGACTGTCCTCATACGCCCTGCCTTTCATTCCATCACTTGTCCCATAAGCTCCATTTTCTACATCACTGTGTTGCTCAGAAATAAGGTTGTGCTGTATGTTTGCTGTAAAGAAGAGAAAACAACTTTGAACAAGCTTAAATTGAGATGCTGGTTTGTCTCAAATGATTTAAGTATATTTGCTTTCCTTTTGCTTTCTAAGCCCTTGAAAATTGAATAATTTGAAATTATATAATTAACATGGATGTGATTTATGGTTGAGGTTTTCTGCTTTTATCATATTCTTCTTTTTTCAAATTAAGACAGACACATTTAGATGTGAAAATAAAAACTCTTGTCCCTGCAGATGGACACTGACACCCCCTTGAGGATGTCTAGAGTCACTGTCGCCTTAAAGAAATCAAATCATGTCAAAACCCCTTCTGAGCACCACCTTTTCCCTTTCTGATTACCGCCCCTAAAAAGTTTGGGGTTGACATCACTACATGATGATTTTTGAGGCACGAATGTGCAGAAAATAAGTCAAAATGACGACAAAAGTTAATGGTGAAAACACCTAGATTTGAGGATGCAGGTATGTCATTTAAAAAAAAAATCGGTTTTAGTTTTTTATTATTATTTTTTTAATTATGACTTGAGAAAATGGTTTGATTCCTTTACAGCTTAGAGGCTATACCCACTGGTTGCCTTTTCAAGAGATAGGGAGGGGATCTGAGGGAGGAACCCAAAGCTGAACAAAAGGCTTGACCTCTCACCCCGATTTAAAGCATCCTGGCTTAAGTAAATTCCATCTGTCGCACACACCCACCACCTCCTCCTTCACGTCCTCCTCCTCCACCCAACTAATTTCAAATGCAATTCCAGATGCTTCATATTTAGAAGTCTTTGCTACTTTATGAGGCTGCCTCCTAATTGGTGCTAATATCAGGCAATTAAAATGTAGTTGTCTCTTCCCTTTGGAAATGTGGTTCTCAAATTGCTGCAGACCGCAGTCCCCAGTGAGAGCGATAATCAATGGCGTCAAACCATAAATGGCCTCCAGCCACAAGAATAGCTCCATCATCTTGTTTATGAGAGAGATATGAAATATTAGCAGGCTCACTAAAAACTCATATTTCTTCCTCCAACCCTGCCCGGTGCTGCTCCTGCTCCACATCTGTCAGAAAGCTCTCACAAGACCCCCACCCACCCTGTAGTTTGAGTTTTTCATCAGAGACGAATTATCACAGATCAGAGTCCTGAGATTAAATACAACATGATGAATGCGTTTGGCATAAAACCAGTCATTTACATGGAAGGTTAAGGTCTCTACCACACTGCATTAACAGGATTGATGCCCTACTAAACTGTAGTTATTAAAAACATATGAGGTGCTGTGCAGCTGGGAGCGTGCACTGTTGCCATCCTATTTGCCTGGATAAAAATTACACATTTCTGTTGGATTGGGCCACCAATCAGGTCTTTTTTTAACCATTAAATGTTAACAAGCTTTATATTTCATTCAAAATGTCCACAAAAAAATCCCAGATCTTTAACATTTCATGGAATTTTTTAAACCCCACATCCAAGAAATGACATTTAGGTTTTATTTATAATTTCTGCAAAAACAAAAGATGCTCCAAACATAAAGTGAATCATACATAAATGCCCAGTTGGGTGTTTTTTTTTTTGTAGTTGTGTTCTTAATTTTGTGCAGATGTTGTGTAAAGACAGCAGACTTTGTCCAACTGTTAATTTTAGACTAAGTGACAAACAGAAAACTTGAAATTATCAAGGCCTCTTTGTCAGATAAACTATTTCAAAGCAAAACCCTTCGAATAAAGTCTGTGTCAACACATCTGCATACTACCACCAGTTCTCTTAATTTGAAATCTTATGTTGATACACAAGTATTTTGTCCCAGTTGTTTTCTTGTATTGTACTGTTGTTTGGAGCAGTTGACCTTCATCATCCATGTGCAACTTCCTCCTTCATTTATTGCTAGAAGATGTGAAAGAAAATGACTGTTTTGATGAGTCAGTTGCCCAGAATTTAAATATATGTGGGACTTAAATCTGCTCTGGAGGGTGGGACTTAATGGAGCCCTAATTGAACATAATTAGGGGTCAGGCAATTTGGCTGGGTGGAATGGAAGCCAGCACCTGCTCTGTATAAATATTCATCACCGTAGGCCCCCCTCTGCCTTCTCCCTTCCTCTGTGCTTCAGTTTTTTCATACTTCATGGGTGGGTCGACCAACCTTTTGACTGTTTGCATCTATAGGCGGACTGAAAGCCTTTGAGGCGATCCCAGACTAGACCATGAGAACTATTGTGGTGTTAACGAAGTTCCTAGCCCCGTTCAGTGTAGCTGATATTGTGTCCCATAGCTCACAACTCTGTGTCAATCAGCCAGCTGATGGAAGGCTTTTCCACAGCTGTTCATGGAGCGTGGCACGAACACGACCTTGAAAAGCCATTCAGACCAAGACATGTCTCTAGAGCAGAACCCAATGAAGCCTGTAGGCTGTATAGCATTTCATTTGGAGGAAAGTTGTAGTCAGTCCCTGACTCCTTTTTTCGGCTGCTCATTTGATCAGTGGATGAGTTTGAAGTGGACTTGATTCATCTTTTTTTTTAATAACCGCAGGTGTTGACTGTGTGACCACAATTACAAAAAAAAAACTCCTTCAATTTTATAAGAAGTGTTTTTATAGAGTAGGATAAAACTTGAAGCCTGTTGACCTTTCCTTTTATGTACAGAAATAAATCTGTTGTTAAAAGTTTTTACTATCTCCGCTCTCTTTCTTTTTGCGTCTTACTAACAAGGTTAGCATAGTCACAGTAACGTTGTTTTAGCGGTATCTGTTGGTTTTTTTGTTGTTGTTTCCAACAAGGTTAGTTACAGGTATTGTGAGTATTCTATGATGGCTAACGTGTAGCATGTTACAAACAAGTTTTAGTGAACGTTGTTAAAGTCTGACGGACTGGCAGACTTGTTTCAGACTCTTTTGTTTTGCTTAATGTGCATTATAGTTTGATGTGCCTTTATATATAACATACCATATTTCTTCCAATATTATTCCTGGCATTTTTTCTAAAAATGTTTTTGCCCGTCTGGTGTCTATTGGAGACCAGCGTTTAGTCCACCACAGATAGAATTGTGATGGTGAATGGGTTCATTTTGCGGTGAAACTCTGTCACAAAATGCAGACACCACCACCAGATTAACATTTCCAGATTTCTTGAAATTATGAGAACAGTAAGATAATACTTTAAGCATGAAAAAGCTGATTCTGTAAGAGAAATGGTTTCTTTCTTAATTTTCTCACTAACAATGCCATAGGTGCTGGCCTGCACCAGTCTAACTAATTCTAAGTCTGAAGTGATTGCTTCTATATTTGCCAGTTCTTCTTTATTCCTCTTCTTGTAGTGGCAACACAGGTGCTCCCACTGCTTGTCTCGCAATTTAGAACTCCCAGCATGACATGGCTGGCCCTCCTTAAAGCAGTAAATATGATCATCTTCAGATCCATCACATGCATTAGTGATTCCACAATCCCTGAAGGATTTTTTTTTAATCATTTCCGGTGGGATTTCTTGCCAAGCCGATATTATCTACGTAACTAACAAACGCAGTACAGGAGATTTCAAATTCCTGCCAGATGTCAACTCCTTATCTTCGTTCCCGAGCATTCAGTTGTCATACAATTCTTGAAGCCTGTCTTGAGCTAGTAAGTTGGACGTATTTGGTGCAAATAACCAACCAAATACATCCAACCTACTGATGTATAATTATTTATTGAGGTCACTACTACAGCATCTTGAACATCCTGTAGTTTGCCACCTCTCGCTTTGCACCTTGAAATACAATAAACGGTTTCAATTTTATGCCATCTACTTTTGCTGCCAACGTGACAGTGAAATGCGAATTCTCGTGAACAGATGTTTTTGTGGTAAGCCTCCTGTTTCCTGTTGGTTTGACTGTTGTAGATCCAGGCAAGTCAAACCAAGCAGATGTCTCATCCATTGCAATGATTTCTCCATCCTTAATTCCATCTGCAGTTGGGTTTCTGGCAACCTACATGACAAAAAGACTAGCTTATCAATCCCTTGTTCTGGATCCCTTTTTGTACCAGCATTGTCTTCCAACGGAGAGATAGCTGATGGTGTTTTATACATTTGTCAAGCCAACCCTTGCTGGCTGTGAGCGTTTCTTTGCTGTTTGACGCGCCATCAATCTCTTTATGAAAAATCCTCTATTTCTTAGTGCAAATAGTTTTCCTGGAGACATGCGCACCTTTCCTTCTTTGCTCAAGTGTCCATGTTAACACAAGTTCTTCTAATTCAGTAGTTTTCTTTGTACCTCCTCCAGACAGTCATTTGCTAGCTGTTGATCCTTTGGAAGACCATTTATTGACGGTGTGTCTGAAAACCCAGTGTGCCCTATAGTGCTGAAAATACGTTACCAGAAAAATGGATAAAACTAACAAATAATCTAGACTGAAGGATCTTTTAGTGTCCCATTGAGCTTAACATAAGTTTTTATTTAGAATACTTTTACAAATCTTAATTTCAAACTTGTCGAGCAATAACTTCAACTGGCCCAAAATCTACAGCTTTTTCCATCTCCCTCACTGGACTTTTCCTTTTTATTCATGATCTCACACCCTTGCATACAGTCTTCAGCAACTGCCTCCCTGGCTCTCCTTCTGGGGTCGTTGTGGTATTTAGGGTCAGACAAGAGCCCCAGTCATCATGTCGTCCCAGGCATTCCCTCCTAGGCTGGTCTGCAGACGTTACACGCCAGCTTGTCTCGCCCAATCGCCTCAAAGTGCTCTGGAAAACCACAGAGGCTGTGACTAGCCCAACGGAAAAGCTGGATGTCGGTGGGGAGGGAATATTCTCTTATTGGAGTATACATGAGGGCTATAAAACATCTTTCTGCCTGAGAGATCTCTTCCGTTAAGAACTTTTCACTTTTTCCGCCCTGCTCTCTGGCTCTTCCTCTTGGCCCTCAGTGCAGACTGTGATTCGCTGCTCCGCTAAAGCCGGGAGGGAGTTTCCACGTGTCCTCCAGTGTGTCAGGGTGTGTGTGTGTGTGTTAGTCAGACGTGGTGAGCCTATGTTGCTTTAAGACTGAACAAGCATTGGCAGGGAGAATTTACTTGGAGATCCAAAGAACTCCAGCTACATTACTCCTTTGCAAGCTCTTCAAAGGGCTTTTTAGATTAAAGCCTGGACCACAAAGGTAAGCCACGTTATGGACTCTGTTTTATCTCTCTCCTCCTTTTGTTTCTCCTGTTTACTGAACTAAAATGAGACTGGTGGTGGAGGGGTTCACTTTTTTTGTTGGTAAAATGTTGGTTTTCATGTCGTCCTTTTTAAGCTTTCTGTGTAGGGCCTTGATGACCTCTTAGGACTTTATCACTGGTCCTGATAGGCTACAAGATTTTCAGCAGCTACCTTGCATTCTTTTTGAGAGTAACTAAGTTTGACACACTTCTATTATTGGAGAGGCTGCATGCTTGCAAAGTAAAAAGCCCGTTAAACTGCAGTGAATCGTTTGCCTTGGCCTCCATCGGAACGGTGTACATGCATAAATCTTTTCCAAACACTGACATTTCAATCTTGGTCGAGTGCCAGAAGCTGAGTTTTTAAATGTATAATGAAAAAGTTTGAAAGTCACTTAACAAGCACTTTGATGAATGTTTGGTAGCTTTGGCTGAATCCACCCCACAAGTAATATGAGCTCACAGTCAGTGATTCATAGACATTTCTCCTCATAAGCAAACAACCCCAGGATACTTTAAATCTTGTATATGTGACAAAAAGCCCAGCAGGAGATGGCCTGGCGTTTGGCTCCAGCTGTAGTTTTCTGTTTTTCTTCCCTTCGTGTTGTTGTTAGAATGCCGAAAGGACCTGTGGTTCGATTTGCATAAGCTTGTGAGTGGAGCTGTTGGCACTCTGTTCCTTTAAGAGCTCAGCTGTCGCAGCGCCAGAGGAAAGTGATAAGAGACGAGTCTCCTGGGTTCTGATTTGACATGAGGGGGATAGCTGTGCGTTAACTGTTCCTAACAATAACAAATGACCTCAGACACCCTTGCTTGCAGCAACAGAACCTTAATCCGTGCAGTTTGAAAGGGTCAGCGGTGCTTCAAAATACATAAAGTGTCACGACAGAGTAGATTTCAGTTTCTTCAACCTATTTTCCTCATCAATTTTAATGCAGATGTGACAGTCAGACTCTGAGAGGTGGCTTTCATGAAGGTAAAATAGTTTTGTCCTACAGACTTCATGCATAGACTGTTTATGACGTAATGAGGTGTGGCTCTTCTTTTTTGCCAGTGTCCAAGACTGAGGACACACACAGTGTCAGACTAAACACAAAGCTTATACGTAGGAGTTGCTCAAGGGGCAGGGGAAGAAGAATGCCAGGTCATAGGGTGTGTGGAGGAGCACCAGGGTGGCAGTGGTCTCTTGGCTTTGGAGCAGATGGCTTGCAGGAAGCCTTTTTGACTAGAGCAGGGGTCTGAAGGGGAAGAGGGCAGGCGGGTTCAGGACTGGGTGCTGTGGTTTGCAGCTAAAAGGGAAGGCTTGTCTTGTTAACAAAAAAATCTGTACAATACAACGGTTCAGCTTTCGGCAGAAGGCAGACGTGTGCATCTTCAGACTTGTGTGCTGGCACGCCTTCAGGCCTTTCATGCGCCCAGCTCTGCTCCGGCTGAATAAACGTTGTAAGAAAAGGCATCAGGAGGGGTTAAAAGAAAGTAGTCTGTGTGACAAGCTGGACAACCAGCTTTATGTTGACTGTTGGTCTAGTCGGCAGCTGCTTTTTTGTCTTAATCATAAAGGATTTGTGTAAATTTCTCCATCCAGTTGCAATCTTCTCCTTGATTACTTGCCTCTGAATTCAATCAAAAGTAGAGCTAGGGGGTAAATAAATCAAATCAAATCAATCTTCACGTGGAAAATGCAAAATTGATTTATCCGATCAATGAATCAATTTCCCTTTAAAGATCCACTGCAATGAATATTGTGTTTTTGGTGGTTTCAACATTATGGCATTTTTCTAATGTTGAAGGACATTGGAAATTAACTTTAAAATTCTCTGAATCATAATAAAAAAAAAACACTGGAAACATTCTTGCAATAGATCAAAAACGACTGGAGAAGGACTTAAAGGGAATTTTAGGCTAAAATAGTTTTTCTGTTTGAATGGAAATCAAATAATGTAATCAATAAACATACTTACATTACACCTTTATTTCAATACTGTCATATTCAGAAGTAGTTGAGTATTTTGGCATTGAAACCCAGCTGTAGTGAAACGTGTTTCCGCATATATTCAAGGCAAAGCCATTCCAAGCTTCCTGAAGAAGGAAATCAAAGTGCAGTCGAACAAAATGTCAAGTTTTTTGGTTATTGGTGTTTTTTTGCTGCAATCAATCTGCTCCAGTAGATGAGTTTAGGGTCATAAGTTTAATCAACCTCATTATGATGTCTTTTCCTTTTTGACTAAAAAGTGATGGAGCAAACGTTAAGCTAACCCCTCAATCAGCTCCTACCGTTGGTTGGAGTGTCTGTAACCAAGTTTCCATCAGCCTTTTTTAGTGACCTGTATACACATTTGCATAAAAAATGTTGAATTATTTGGGGTTTTCTGTTTTTTAGGCCTTGTTCCTAAACCTAGGACTGAACTTATTTTTAAAGCCACATATTTTTATTCGACAGTAGCCCATCGTCCATTAGGAAAAAGTTAATGTATCTTGTTTCTCTTTAATACTTCTTCCTTGCACAGGGAAAGTGAGGACTTCAGGGTTTAAAAATAAACAGGCAAGTAAACTGTAGCCGGCTTTGAGGAAAAGGGAAAAAAAAACTCCCAAAGCAGCTGAAAGACGACGTCATTAACTTGCGGGAGAATGTAACTCGTGTTTGGCTTGGACAGCTGATTTGGGGAAAGTTACGCTTAGGGAAGAGAGGCTTTTCAAACAAGACCTGCAGTTGATCTGCTACTTTACTTTTCTGCAGTACAAAGCTCAGCCAGGGTAACTGCTCTTTGCATTTTTGTGAGAAATCGTTTTACCTTCGTCGCATTGTCAGGATCATTTATTGCAAGGCGCAGAATTGGAGCATTCAAAACTTTGGCAAAATAGTTCACTTCCAAAAGCTCTTGAGTTCTATTTTTGAACTTGCACACCTGTGATCAAGTGAGAAGCTTATTACACAAAGCAAATTACAGCGTGCGAGAAGGGAACTAATTCACCGTCTTCCTGTGTGTTTCAGGTGAGCCAGAGATCAGAGGAATGAGTTTATTTTCAGAAATGAGACGCGTGTAGAAGCTCCATTTGGGAAAGAGACTTTCTGCCAGGTGAGTGGAACAATTCAGGTTATACCGTTTGCTGTAGTCTTCCGTCACTGTAGATCCACTTGTTTTAAAGGATTCCTGTAGCTTCGTAATCTGCTTTGTGAGCTAAGTAAAAGACTTCAAGGCCGCACCTGTTATGTAATTGTGTCACAAATGCTGGCAGACGCAGCCTCTCACCAGCACCTACATCCCTGCAATTTACCTTCTCCAGAACTGTAATGACACGTCTGCCCCAGTACGCTCAGTGGCTCCAACGTAAGACTCGGCCTGAAGCCATTTTTCATTCTCCTCACAGGGTTGTCACATGCCTCAACTGTGACGACGTAAAACTTGATCAGATCACTCAGATTTTCTCACAAAGACTGTGGAAGAAATTAGTCTTGGTGCTGCTTGTTTCTATGCAGCACTCCTGGATTATGCAGACCAAATATTGCAGGAGTATTAAGTTTGTTTTTTCTCCTCTTGTGTTGTGACATTTATTATTCTGCATTTGCTGGACTTGCTGTCTTTGTTTTTCCAGGCTGCAATGGGAAATTCAGAGAGCCAGTACAGCATTGAGGGTCCCAAAGCCACAAGCGTTACCTTTCCCGGGAAACAGAAGCCATATTCACTGAAGCTCCGTTCGGCCAAGGAGGATGTTCTGTCACCACATATGTGGTGGAAAAACACCCCTATAGGCTCTAGGTACAGGTCCTCGTGTGGGGGGCGTGGTTGCCTGTCCCCTCCTAAAAGCTACCATGCAGCTAAAGGAACCAGGGGGGGCCAAAGTGAGCACCGGTCACACCGATCCCCTGGCTGTGTGATTCGGAGACGACACATGTCAGACGACTATGATGAAAATCCGTACGGAGCTGAGCTTAATGGCCATGTGCTGAACGGACACAGCGATGAAGTTTTAGAGGAGCAGAGCAGTCCGAGGGTGGTGATAAGAAAGGACGGTACTTTAAGGGTGGAGTTTACTAACGGTTCTGGAAACCCCTCCTTCTAGATGCGACTTCTGGCCCTGTTCAGCTGCTGAAGTTCTCTCCCAACCTGGAGACCACCTCCACTCCCAGTTTGCCTGGTTCAAGTGGTAGCAGGCAGGATGACCACTGCGGGGTCCACCGCCAGCTTCTACCTCCTCCACAGCCAGAACCAGCAAGGGGAGCTCACTCAGCTCTGAAGGGTCCTGGTATGACTCTCCATGGGGGCCCAGCACAGAGCTCTGTGAGCAGGAAAAACCTTGTTCAACCAGCAGAACATTAGTCCACTCCCCCGTCCACCAGCACGACTCCTTTGCAGAACAGCCATCCCTTGTGTCCATCACAGACCTTTATAAAGACTCCACTATGGCTGCTACTTTCCCCACAGCCAGGGACTTGTCCTCCCAATTACAGGAGTCTCCCCCAGGCCGGAGGCCTCACAGAGCCTCCTTCGCCTCAGTTCTAGACGTTCCCCTTGAGGAGGAATGCGCAGAATCTCCCAAGTACTTGTCTTACACTCTGCCCTGCCGCAGACCCAAAGCTCACACCATCAGTGAAGATGTAAACCAGTACGAGAGCCATGACCAGCACCAGGTGCAGGCTGGAAATGAGTTTGGTTTCAACAAGAAGGATTCCCTCAGAAACCGCATTAGACGCTTCAGTGACTGGACAGGAAGTTTGAGCCGCAAAAAGAAGAAGCCTCAGGTGAGTCTGGGCTGGGATTGTTTAGACATATGCCTTTCTAAGATTATAAAATCAAAGGAGATTAAAAAAAAAGAAAATTTGTAATATAATGTCAGCAGATCACTATAATATTTTTCGGACTATGAGTTGCTTCAGAGTATAAGTCGCAGCAGCCAAAAATATGCAGGGCAAAGAAAGAAAAATCATATATGTGCTACACTTTTGAGAGAAACTCATTCATACGTTCATTTTCCAAACCGCTTTATCCCTTTCGGGGTCCCGTGGCTGCCGGAGCCTAACACGGCTACTCATGGGCGAAGGCAGGGGACACCCCTGGACTGGTCGCAAATCATATTCAGCAAAATAGATAACAATAATAGACTGGATATATGCACGCTTCACTACTGTAACACATTGATGCTTATTTAGCTTCATGAAACATAGGAGGAATCCAGTATATTAATACAAAAAATGAACAATTATTCAGATAACCATAGCATAAAGAACATGCTAACAAGTCAACTCAATTCTTTATATCGCCTTAAATTACTAAATCCAATGAATTCTTCTTTCTCTCTGTCGCTTTAGAACAATTCCACCAAGCCCAGCTTAAGATGGAGCGGTTCTTCTTCTTCTTTGTTGCTGTCAGTAGCAAATACTGATACACACAACTTCAGTGCCCTCGAGCTGTTATTGCTATTTAGTTTAAAACAATTGTTTGCATGCACCCTGGGCCAAACTTTGCAATCTATACTCGTAAAATACAGTACTTGCATGATTTTTTTTTTTAGTCCTTGCAGTTTCCTACTAAGCTAGATTCTTTTGATTTTGAGCCACAGTGGTTGTCCTGGCATATCTAGCCACAGCCCATATTGTCTGGTCCATAACAACAGTTGTCCAGGACCAGGCACCACAGAATGAAAGTGGTTTGGCAGCCAGCCTGGCCTTCAGGAGGACAAATGAGTGACTTTTACCATGATGGTGCATCTTCTGAGGACAAAGAGGCAGGATCTGGTGTGCATCTGTCACAATGAGTTATCAGGGGTGGGTAAGTCCTGCTGCCTCTTTGTGATGGTTAGTTGTGCAGCTTTTTTTTGCATCCTAAGGAGCTGAAGTCCTCGTGTTTTTCAGTCAGCTGTAGTTGACAGGAGCCAACGTGTTGATCCGGTTAAACATGTTTCTTAGATTTGCAAGGATTTACAGTTTGATAAAATACAATGAGATGTCAGAGCAAGGTGCTAAAAAAAACTTCAAATCTGATTTCAAGTGTACCGTCACAAGTCAGGAACCAGCTATACAACATATAATCTACAGGAATAATCAGCTTTCTTAGCAAGTTATCTTAACTTGACAATAATGAAAATATTCCTGGTAATCCTGAATGATTGTCCCTCTCTGTTATTTTGGCTTGAAAGTGATTGTTTTTGTATTAATTTGTTCAGCTTAGAGTTTTACAAGCGCAGTTTGGGAACTGCAAAGAGGATCGCTGTAAGCCTCTAGGAGTCTCTGACGAGGAAACCTAAACCCCGACTGCAGATTTAGCTCCACCTCTCCTCTAATGTTAATGAATGACTTTGCCTTGTTGGGTGGAGATTTCCAGGGCTCCCATCACGCTCCTCTGGGAGTAAATCTGCTAATAGGGATTTGTGCTCAGTCACTTGAGTCTTAAAGCAAAACAAAAGACGGAATAAAACAGTTACAGTGTTCAGTAGGCATTTTTCCGTCACGCTGGTGTAAAGAATGTGGGAGATTTGTGCTAAATCAGCATAAAGTCCTCAGCAAAATAACTAAGCCACTCAGCATTGCACCTGACCCTGCAGTGCAGATATTTTCCCTCTGGACTGGCAATACCCTTTCATCCATGTGCTGGTTTTATCTGGTTCATGCTCAGACTTGTAAATCAACTTGGGTATTAAGATAAAAGTAGTCCAGTTTTGTTGTTTGTTTTTGTACAAATCATGAACTTTTTAATTCAGAGAAGCAGGGCTGGGTTTAAAAACAATCTTTAATTAATATTTGATTTAAATTAAAATATTTATTGTAATTATTCAGGCAAAAAAAGCTCTTTTCAGATTGTTTTATTGTAAGAATGTATCAATTTAGTAATACAAGTTATCCCTCTGTTCGGGTCAAATCCCTTGTTATGTGAAAATATTATTTGATAACCAAACAAAATATGTTTTTAAAAGGAAATTTTAAAGATAATTTTATGTTGGATTGAATCAACATTTTGTGAAATTTGACTGTGACTTCCACCCTAACCAGCAAGGATTTAGATTTTGAAAAATATTTCATAAATGTTTTTCTCCACATCAAAGGTTAAAGTTTAGTGTTGACTTTTGTAACTATATGTACTTTTAAAATATTTTTTCTGTTCTTTGATCTTCACTTTGCTTGATCATTTCATTTTGAAATGGTACAAACGGACAAAAACCACAACAAAACTAAAAAATGATCAGTCAAGCATTCACGCTCCATGTCTCCCAATGAATATCTCCTTTCATTACATCAACGTAACTAGTTGTACCTCCAGTTTTTGATCCCTTCCACCTGAACTTGTGGATGTAAAGGTCAAACAGGGACTCTAATGCTACGACCAAGAACCTGCTGGGAATAGAAAACAGCTGCGGCAGGACTGATTGGATAAACATGGCCTGTGTCTTCAAGGAAACTCTATAGAGCTGTTACACAGCATGCATTCCTTTACATGCATGGCAACAACATGTTGCATTTGAGTTTTAGACACATTGGAACAAACAATAGACACAATTCCCAATTCCCAAATGGGAGCTGTGTGTCATTTTGTTAAGGGATGTGAGACTCGAAGAAACAGAGATTATGGAAGTTGTGTTAGGTCAAAGAAAACAAACAAATGGCGGAACACAGAAAGAGGTCTGGCACACGCTGAGCGTCTGAAAGCCTAGAATCCTTCACTCGCAGAATCAATGCTGCAATCTAATCTAGTGAAGGTTTGCTGTCATTAAGTTTGAAAGGATGGGATTCCATCAAGTGTTCATTTAGGGAGCGAGAAAGCCACATCAGACCTTTAAATAACATGAAATTATCCGAGTCGAGAGGGTTCCAACCTGCCAGGTGCCATCACAGGAGATTCGTCCCGCTTTCTTTGCCCTGTGAAAGATTTAGCAGCTTTGAAGTGAGTTTGAGTGATTACAAAAAAAAAAAAAAAGCTGTGCCTGAGGCTAATTGAAAGGAGCACGTTTAAATTCTGATCCCGTCTGAGTTTCTACTGCGTTTTCAGGAGTCGATGTCTTGGGGTTATGGTTGAAGGTCAATTCCGTAACCATCCCTCTGAAACATAAACAACAAAAATATTTTATTTTACTTCTGATTGTAAAACTCTTGCTGACATCTGTCAAACTCCTCGTTCCTCCTCAGGATGCCAGGTACAAAGACATGAGCGACGCCTTCGACAGCGGGGTCGATGGCTGACTGCAGACACCAGCTCCCCCTCCCAGGTTTCCAGCCTGCTGTGGTTTCCTGGAGCGTCCAGGACCCAATCCTCTGGAGCCATTCACCAAACAACCAGCGACGCCATCCGCCAAAACATCTATGAGAACTTCATGAGGGAGCTAGAGACGGGCGCCGGACATGGAGGAGGAGAAAGGAGAGACCCCTCTACCGAGGATGGGGAGAGCAGCAGTGAGTCTGCCGAGGACTCCTTGGAGCAGCTGGATCTGCTGTTCGAGAAGGAGCAGGGCGTGGTCAGGCGTGCCGGCTGGCTCTCTTTCAAACCGTTGGTCACCCTGCACAAGGACAGAAAGCTGGAGCTGGTAACCCGTCGCAGGTGGAAACACTACTGGGTGACCCTGAAAGGTAATTTTTAATAACTTGTCTTTTTGAAACTGACAAATGTCACCAAACAATGAGTTTGAGGATATTTCAGGATTAAAGTAAAGGATTCAAATGAGTGATCAAATAAGTCAGAAATAATGCTGATGGTTCTGTTTTTACAACATGTTTTATTAGTTGTTTCCCATATTCCAGTCATGTTCTTCTGGCTTTGTTACATTTTTTGTGTATTTTGTTTCTAATTCTAGCATGAAGTTCATTCCTTCTTGCTGAATCCTTTTATTCTCTTATTGTTTCCTTCCTTTCCAGGGTGTACGTTGCTGTTCTATGAAACATACAGTAAAGGCTCTCCGGATCAGGAGCTGTCTCCTCGGTACGCCCTCCTGGCTGAAGACAGCATCGTCCAGGCTGTTCCTGAACATCCCAAGAGGGAGAACGTGTTCTGCCTGAGCAACTCTTACGGCGACGTCTACCTGTTCCAGGTGAGGCCCATTGGCTGATGCACTGGTCTTACCTTTACATTGTTTAGGGATCTGTTGCTGTATTCTTAGGTCCCACTTCAATCATCGTTTGATCTATTTTTTAAGCATTTCCATTGGTCTTTTAATTATGATTAATCGGGGTTGTGTTAAAAACACAATTTTTATCAGAACAAGTCTTTAAAGAAGAGTTTTTGCTTCTTTGTGTTAGCTTGCACAAGTCAAGCCCTGTATAGCCCTCAAGGTCACATGACAGCAATTCTCCTCCATACAAATGATTAAAAACTAAAGTTGTTTCTCTTTGCCATCTCAGGCCACCAACCAGACTGACTTGGAAAACTGGGTGACAGCCATCCACTCTGCCAGTGCCTCGTTGCTGGCGAAGCGGCAGGGCAAAGAGGACACGGTGCGTCTGCTGCGCAGCCAGGTCCGCAGCCTGCTGCAGAAGATTGACATGGACGGCAAGATGAAGAAGATGGCGGAGCTGCAGCTGACTGTTGTGGGCGACCCCAAAAACCGTAAAGCTATAGAGAACCAGGTGAGGCCTTTTCTTTTTCTTGATCCGGTGAATTGATGTTGCGTTGTGTGCCAGCTCCTCTTGGTTTTAACAACCACATCATGTGGCCTACTTAACGTTCCTTATTTGGTTGCTGTGGTGGCAAGCCGGTGCTTTATTTTTGTTTGTGGGTGGGTGAAGTGGCCTAAATTCATCAGTCCCCAAACACATGGCTGGAGGCTCGGGGGAGCAGCTCGTTCCCCAAGCGTCAGATTGGGATTCCAGATGTTTCTTGGTAATGGGCTCTCTAACCATGCATTATCCTCTTCCTCCTCCTCGTCGCAGCCTGAGGGGAGAATCCAGAACTCTCAAAAATTTGCTGCACCCCGCATTGTGCAGAGGGGCAGAAAAAGACGTATAGCTCATTAAAGTACCAGGACTTTTACAGGAAATGAAACATACTTAATAGAAAGTGGGGAAATCCTGCAAGTTTATACCTATCACTAAGGTGGTCAGCCAATAAAATGTTTCAAATTGTAACGCAGATGTATGCATGGCTATACATGCTCTATAAAAGAACTCCAGCCTGATCTGGAGATCTGCTGCCAAAGCTATGAAACTATCATTTGTTACAAACAACAAACATGGTGAGCAAGTCACTGTCTGACAGCCAGACAGACTCACTTCATACTTTTGTCTGTTTCCAATTGACCAGCATGCCACCTCAGAGACACAGTTAGACCCAGAGTGATTGATGGGTCAGGAGGGGTATGGAACAGGACTGATAACGGTGCCTTGAGCCTGGTGGTAGATTTTAGGGTTTTGGTGAGGTTTTCTAGCACCAGCTGTGCATTACTTTAATGTTTTCTCCACCCCGTTCATGTCTATTGAAATCCATTCCCCTCCTTCACAAGAAACTCGTGAAGTCTAAAAGGCGTATCGTGAATTACGATCAGAGAAGCTGAGAGAAGTTCAGATATCTGCTGAAGGAAGGTTTGTGTTGATCTGGATAGCTAAGAAGCTGAGTAAGTCCAACCATGTTTCGCTTTTTTTGTCCATGTTTTCTGTTTGCTACACTATTTTATTTAAGCCTGTTTGGTGCACGACAAAGATGAAATGTAATCTTCAAAACAGAACATGGAAGAAAAAAAACTCATTGTGACTGATTCACTCTCAGCATGACTCACTAAATCAAATTCAGGCACAAAGCATTTTTTTATCATCCTTGGAGACACCAGAAATATCTAGACAGTTGGAATACAGTACATTCCAAATGAGGGCAACCCTGATCTGTTCTAGAGTTTTGTGCCGTGCGGTTCTTTTTTTTTTTTTTTTTGTTTTTTTCCCCACAAGTCTGTGACATTTTAAGCTACGTTCCCACTTCCCTCTGAAACGTGCATTCAAGTGACCACTTTCAATGAAAAGTTTTTGTAAACGTGTGCAAATGCGCATCAGGCTACAATGGTCAAAACTTTCACGTTTACACATAGCTACGCACGTTTTTAATATAGTTTTTGGCTCTATGTACAAATTGTGTGGCCACTGAATGTATGTTGAAAGGTAAACCAGGCTGAACTTTGACCAATCAGAGACTCTGATTTGGTAGTGCTCAATGGATGGCATCTCTTTTAATTAATTCAAGTGCCAACAGTTTGAGCGTTGATCGTAGAGAAAGATAATTGTGTTTTTTTTTTTTTTTTTTTTTTTGCTGGGATTGAATTGCATGACAGAAAGTCTTCATACATGGAATAGAGCTGTGAAAGAAAAAAAGCCTTGAACAAGATTTACGAGATTTGCACCACTTTGACATTTTGCACCAAGGTGTCCAACGTCTATCAAACGTCAAACCTGGGGTAGCAAACCATTGCCAGATGGTTTAATTCAGCCCAGTCGTGAAGAAAATAATAAAGATGTTGGGGGGGGGGGGGGGGGGGGGGGGGGGATCATATTCTAACCCATTCCTGTGGCAAATTATGGTTCTTCAAAGAAATAACCGAATTGCGCAATTCCGCAATTAGGACGAGCAAAAGAAAAGCAAGACTGGCATGACAAGAGATCTTTGCAAACGCGTCACACGTCTGGGTAAGATGCAGTTTGGTTCTCCGAGCCTCACTGCTGTTACGTGGCTTTAAAAATGAGCATGTATGAAACCACATTTGCCACAAATGTCGTTGTCAAAAAGAAGAAAAGCTGACGTGGAGTGCTGACCTTTTCAGAAAAAATGAACAGTTTTATTTTATTTTGGAGCTAAATGCAAAACCTGTGTGCTTTGTATGTAACCAAGCAGGTCGTAGTGCTCAAGAATATAATATTCAGCGCCAATATGAGACTCACCATAAAGAAAAGTGTTGCCATTTGCAGGGCAGTAATGAAAAGAGAAGATTAACCAACTATTAGCTGGTCTGAAAACCAGCAGTCTGTATTTACTGCAGCCGTAACGCCAGTCATGGAGCAGTGAAAGATGTCTTCTACCTTACTGCAAACATGCAAACCATTTTCAGATGGTGCACTTGTGAAAAATATATTCTGAAGTCATGTGCCTCAAAAAGCAGTCGACCAACAGTCCGTCAAGGATTACAATTGCAGATACAAGATCTCTCGGGAGACTTGCGCAGCCAAATGAAGGACAGAACCCAGACATTTAATGATGAAAGCACCGACATCACTGATATTACACAACTGTGCATATTTATTAGAGGTGTTGATGAGATTGTCACTCTGAGCAGTTCTTGAGTTGGTTCCTATGATGGCGACACAACAACATCTGATGTCAGCGCTCTCGTTACTGCGCTGGACAATGTGGAATGAACTGGTCATGTGATGTCAGTCTGGCCACTGACGGGGCCTCATCAATGGTTGGGGAAAATGGCAGGTGTAGCCACTAAATTCATGCAGAAAGTGCAGGAAGCCAACGCTGGAAACGATTTTTGGACATGTCATTGTATTTTGCACAATTAAATGACATGAAATGTGTTGCTACACAGGATTTGAATCATGATTTTGATGACCTGGTGATGGCCAAACCATGTAGAGTTTGAGGAGAGGAAGGAGGTTAACTCAGAATTCTTAGGTTCTCAAATGTTTACAAGCTTAATTTAGTTTAACTTTTCGTTGAGTTGCACATTTATATTTTAGGATGGGTTTTTTAAATGTTTTTTTCTGTAGCCCCCTCTTTAGTTTACCATCTGGATTACTTCAATGTCAGATGTAAAATATTCAAAGTTGAAATAATCATTTTTTTAAGTGAAATGCATATTTTTTAATCCTTTGGCCTCTGTAAATGAATGTGTAATTAGAAGTGATTGGGCTATTATATTGTTTGAGGATTTGTTCCAACTGAGAAAATAGCTAAACAAAAACAAAGTTACAGGTAACAAGTTGGCCATAAGTTATTTTGCTATTATGTTAATGGTCCGGCCCACTTGAGAGCAGACAGGTTAAATGTGGGTCAGCCCCTGCACCAAAATGAGTTTGACGCCCCTGGTTTAAACGCAAGTGCAGACAAAACTGCGTTTAAGCATGTTCTTGCACGTGTGTACATAGCTGAAGATTTACCGGCTGCCTTTATTTTAATAAAATGAAGTGCAGTAGCTAAATGATCCCAACCGTTGCAACATTAATCTATTTTTTAGCTCAATGACAACCATAAAAATGAGAGAGAACCCTTTTTTTTAAAATGTTTTTGTGGAAATCACTATATCGTGAGTTGGATTTTATTTTTTATTTTTTGTGGGAATTTGACACATTCAAAGTGAATCTAAATTCCTTAAACTATCCTTTGTTATACATGCTGATTGCTATTATTTAGTGCTACAATGTATTGCTTAGACTGATTTTAGTCACAGAAGAGTAGTTGACAATTATGGAATCATGAGCAATAGAGTTGCTAAATAGTAATTTCAGCAACTTTATTGATTCTCATACATCTGGTAAAGGTAGACGCTCAACTTTAGCAGACATATGTTAGGCTCGTTTGCCTGAAATTTCTAAGAATTGGTCCCACTTTTTAAAATTTACAAAGATGCAAAGGAAGGACTCTTGGGAGGGCTGTGATCTCTGGAATATTGGGAATTTGGTGGAATGCACCCACGTGGAGCGCCCTCACATTCTCACAGAGAAGGGTTCGTCTGGTAAAAGCATTTCCCTGACAAAGAATGCAAGTTGGTCTCCTAATGATCCGGGTCTGGAATGCCTTGTTAGTCTAAGCCACCTGTATGGTTACATGCAGTTTTTCCACAGCCTGGGTTGTTGCCAGACTTGTTTTTTTTGTTTTTGCATGTGTGTTTTAAGATGTTTGTTTAGGATGTCCATAAAAAACCACCTCGGGCTCCATCTTAGTTTATCGTCCTCCTAAAGAATGCGACCGACGTGAACAAAACCCGATGGGCCACCACAGGACGCGATACCGTAAATGAACTCTCGGTGCAGACTGTTAAAGTCACTTGTTAAGGAGGGTTGTTTAACTTGAGTGTTGTCGTTAAAAGCAGTCTCCAGCCTACAAGTATGTTTTTACAGCTTAGTCGTGCAGTCTGGGAGGCGGGGTGGAGATTAGACAGGTGGTCTGTGAACCTCACGGATATCTCCAGAGCTGCAACCAAATCACCGTTCAGCTTTTCTCCACATTCACTCATTTTTCTGATCTATATTCATCCGTCAGCATCAAACCTATCTGGCCTCACCGTCCCTCAACATCTGCAAGCAATTTCAGCTTGATTAAAACACGTGTGTGACCTTGGAGCTCCTCCCTCTAGATGTCATTCAGCATCCTTAAAATGAAATAATAAAAAAAAACAGATTTATGATTAATATTTGTTTTCCTTTCCTCTTTTAGATCCAGCAGTGGGAGCAGAACCTGGAGAGGTTCAACATGGACCTCTTCCGGATGCGCTGCTACCTCGCCAGCTTACAAGTGGGAGCTGCCCAATCCCAAGAGCTGCTGGCTATTGCCAGCCGACCCACCAAAAGCACCTTGGGCGCCTGGGATTTTCTCAGTTTCTTCCTTCCATGCACTGGTAAGGAAGCTTCGCAGATGATTGACAAGCAGGCAAAAACCATTTTGATGCACTATTTAGGTCACACCTCTTCTTGAACAAAAAAAAAAATCAAACTGTCATTTTAATCTCATGAACTGTCTCTTTACACACCAAAGAATTTTAAACAGTTTAAGGTTCTCTGGTTCATTGAATCTTATTTTCTCACAAACCTGAAATTATCTGTTCAGATCTGTTCCAGAGACGAGGCAGCAGTCAGGAGGCGCTCTTTGTCTCTGACTTGCAGACAGCGAAAGAAAGGCCTTTTCTCCTCTCTCAAAGGCCTTGACAACCTAACAAAGAGAGGCCGTGACAAGAGACCTTCTGTATCGCAGGTACCATTGATCACACACGGACAGACACTTCTGGATGCTCCATCTCCCAAAACTCCACACTTTCTCTGGAGGAAGCTAATGCACATTTCTGTTCTTTTCTGTCTTCATTTCAATTTCTTTTTACAAGGATGAATGTTGAGCTTAAATATCTACAGATGAGGAAAAATCGAAATATGGATTCAGAACAAATCCAAATTCTTAACCTACCCCTCTGGCTTCTCCCTACCCCTATATTTAGCTTTCCAATTGGAGAAATATGGAAAAATAGTGTCTTTGAATTTGGACAGTCCAAACAAGCACTACCCTCGATGGCGTCATCAATATTTGACGGTTATCTTTGTTAGAGCGTAGGTGCCAGTAGAGGTATCGGCCTGTTTTTTGGTGTCATATGGTTCCGGCAGGGCACAAACTGCAGTTATTAATTTATCTTCTATGATTTACAATTAGCACTTCTGTAAACGCCATCCATACGTCACTACAAAATCTGAGCCCATAATTGGTCAAAGTTTGGTCTGGTTTAGGTTTTCTACATAGAACCCAAAAATGGACTTAGAAACCCAAGAGTTTTGCACGCAGAAGCCTTAAATGTGCATCTGCACACATTGTTTTTATTGAAAGTGGTGCTTTAACATGTATTGCTGATGGTGGGGTGAACGTATCTTTATAGTGCGGAAAATACAGTGATCCAGCACAAAAGTGGAAAGCACAGTAAGATGGAACATCACATAGTGATGATCCATGCCCAGATTTGTTAGTTTTTCTGTTTTGAATGCCTCACAGCAGCATTGAGATCGTTGGACGTCACTGCTGAAGATAGGGATAGATATTTGTAAATGCCACCCTCTCAAACCGTGTTCCATCCCTTGATTGTTTTTATGTTTCTCTGACGGTGTTGACTTGAAAGATAACATTGAATTGTTAAGCCGTGCAGCACTGTCAGCACTTTGCTTTAAGTCGGGGCTCCATACAGGTGCAGAGACAAGGTTCAAGATGATCATCTGCTCTGGATCCCATCTTCATGGCCTTCAAGGAAAACAAGAAAAACCCCATTTACTGAGGTGTTTCTTGGACCACTGATTATTAGCTTAGACACCTAAAAGAGAGCCGTAAATTAGCAGTTTTGGTTCACAAATCAAAATAGCCACCCAGAACAGAGCTGATTCCAAAGTGCTGCCTGTCCTGGCCCACTCCTCCAACCATCATCCAGATTTTTGTGTTTGTGGGATCGTGCTCGTCTCAGTTTAGATATGAGAACGTGTGCTATTATTTCACAGGAACTTCAGCCTAATGAGGCGCCATAACATTTGCTGTGCAGAAGGCCAAGGTGGCTCTGCAGCTCACGCATGAATTATTGAAAGCCGTGTGTGGTAGATGGCATTCTCCACTCTCTCCACAGCCCTGCAGACACCAGCAGATGGCTGGTGTAAAGATGCTAAATAATAGACAGCCTCCCTTTAGTCCCCCCCAAAAAATAAAACAGATTCTCTTGTCTTTGCTGTTTTTTGTTTTTTCACTTTACTTTGGGGCTAATAGTGCCCTGTCTAGGCTGCTAAATGGTTGTGAGGTTTTCTATTCTTTCTTGGACTTTAGTGCAGTGCCCCCCCCCGCAATCGATTATCTTTGTCCATCTGAAATAACATCAACTGCTCTCTGTGGTCATGCAGC
Source organism: Oryzias celebensis (assembly GCA_014656515.1). Lineage (NCBI taxonomy): Eukaryota > Metazoa > Chordata > Actinopteri > Beloniformes > Adrianichthyidae > Oryzias > Oryzias celebensis. The sequence continues at coordinate 37,353,252 of BNCR01000005.1, forward strand.
CCTGACAGGAGTCACATCCTAGAACTGCTGTGCACATAAACTGCCATGTTTTCAACTTTTACCAAATTGCTTCCTCGCTTCAGCTTCGACCCACAAATGCCCCGACTCAAACACGCTACTTTTTAGCTTCTCCGTTTCCCCTGCGTAATCTGCTAAAGCCTTGCATTTCATCCCGCTCACAGCTCCTCTCATTCCCTTTTAACCCCCCCAACTCCATTCAGGGGTTTTCTCTCTCAGTCCCAGTGTGTCAAAGCATGAAGCATCAGAGCTTTACCCGGCGGTCCTTCTCCCACAGTTTCCATCCTGACTCATCTGTGTTGACTAAGCCTAAATCCCGTTTACCACAGCGGAGCCATGCTCCAGAGCCTTACTCCAGAGTCATGCCCCCCCAGTTCTCCTCTATTCCATCTCAGCAGAGCTACAGTAGGACTGTCAGTCGACTGTGGAAGTAGCCAGAGTCTGAGGATTTGCGGGGAGTCGGTAAAGCTTCTAAAATTAGACAATTTACAGCAACGCAGCGCTGTACAGCCACTTTATAAATGGCCTCTAGCTGAGGAGTCACACCAGGCGTCTTACTACCATAACAGAGATGGAGAGCCTTTTTGTTGCTTTTAGATTGTTTTATGAGAGGTTTCGTCATTGTACCCAATGTAAATAATGGAAACCAGCCTGCTAATGGTAGAGCAGAATAGTGCTCTATTAAAATGCTGTTCTCATCAGGCTGAGTGTGCCGTAAAATGACCAAACAGTGAAATATTTCAGCACCAAAGTGCAGTCTTAAGTGTGGAGAAGAGGGACGGACTCATCCTCTCCAGTGGTCTGACCATTTCCCCTTTCATCTCTGCAACTTTTTTACACCCCCCCCTGCTTCACACAAGCGGCACATTCCATCATGGCATCTTCAAAGACTCACGTTTGGAAGCTGCTCACGCCACAAGTAGTTTTAATTAACTACCTCGCCGCTAGTAGCCCTTTCTGTGTTTAATGTTGTGTTGCTGCAGCAACGTTGTGAGTCAGTCACTGTTGTCCGCTCCCCCACCACGTCTCCGCTCCTCACTGTCTGCCGTTTGATTTCAGATCTTTGAGAGTGACGCCGCGGTCAGACGGACGGCCTGCCACCCCAAAGCTCTGAGGTGAGTCAGAGAACTCGTCATGGTTTGTGGATCTTTGATATCTCTTCTGCCATTCGTGGCGCAGCTGTCAGTGAAAGCATTAAACGGCAGACACCGGCTTGTGTTTCTTTGACCTCGGCCGTCTCTCGGGCTTTGGTAATGTGCTGCGTAAGGATATTTTTACACACGATACAGTACAGTGTGCGTCTGTGGGGGATTAGAAGCATTTGTGCATCTGCTGGAGTTCTTGTTCAGGATCAAAGCAAAGGCTTCCTTTCATGTTGATCTGCAGGTGCCCGAAATATAAACAGCATTTCTCCATCCTGGCAAACAGGAACCCAGACGTGCCGCAAACCAGTTTATGGAGGATGTTCTGTGTTTAAAGTCTAATGCAGTCCTGCTAAATGATTTAACAGAATGCATTGATCCTTTCAGCAGCCAAACATCTGGAGCATTGATTGGTTAAACATCTGCAACATGAGCTAGAAAATATAAGTTTACGCCTCAAATAATTCATTAAATCGCATTTAGTTTAAGGTTTGGGGTTTTATTTTGGAAACTTGTCTACATTGTCTACCCTGATATTTAAGCTCAACATGTTTTCTCTTTCAGTTTATTTGCCTAAAAGCCTAGCTTTTTTCTGATTGGTCAGCTAATTTGCCACTGTCGCCGCTTCTCCACAGTGTGAGGCCCAGCAAATGAGCCATTAGACGAGCATTATGCAAAGGTTATTCATGTTGGTGTTGATAATTAAGAAGGAAGCCAAGGCCAGAGAGGAGACATTTCAGGGTGCTTTCATATGTAGATTATCTTCCTTAGTAATGAATTTAGATTTCTCGTAAAACCTTTCTTTGTTCCCTTAAATCTTTAAAACACAGGGTGGAAGATAGAACCCAAGCAGGAAACTAAAACCCCTTAAAAAGAAAATTAGATGGCTTTAGTTTATATAAAACCCATGTATTGACCTAAACTACCTTAACATTTTCCAGATTCTAGTACTTTGGAAAAGCTGTTTATCTAAGCTAGTTATCTTTTGCCTATATTTAGAAAAAAATCTTTTAAGGACAGCAAAATATTCTGTATACACCAACTGTGCAGATGGGTGGACACGCCGGAAAAAATCTGAAAAGGAAAAAAAAAAACAACGAAAGAAGACCCTATCTTGCAAAGAAATGATGTTAAAATGTAGTTTTTTCCCCGTTTGCAAGGCTTTTAGCAGTTTAGTCTGTTTTTGTGTCGCACAACCATCTTTACTTAAGGCGTAAATAATAAACTATCATTTGTGAGAAATTAAAGTGGCACTATGTCAGAGTGGAGGTTGGTCTTTAACACAGTCCAAAAGGAAGAACATTTGACATTGTTGTTTTCGTTTGTCAGCCTTTTAATTGGGAACTTTGTGATTTCTTTCTTAAAAAAATGCATCAATAGAGCTGATTTTAGAAGCTCTTCTATCTTGAATTATTTCACTTAACAGCTGCTCTTTTGTTTTTAAAAATGTATTGGTGCACATGTTGGATCAGTATTACCAAATGAACATGGAATGTCTAAAATTCAGTGATTTTGTGGGTGGGTATGCTGATGTACTTACAGCTGCTTTTTAAATTAATTATTCACATTTTTATGGGACTCTGATTCAGTTGATCTCAGGAAGGGAGAAAGGGTAAATTCTGAATGAAAAATAACTTTGATAGTAAAATGTGCTGTTAAAAAGGATGGATTGGTGATTTAAGGATTATATTTTGTTCATGGGCTTTGATTTATGAAAGGAGTCTGTGGTCAACGTGCTTTCATCTGGCCTGTGTTCTATTGAAATCTGGCCTCCTTTTCAACTCTTACGCCAAGAAATCTTAATCCTCAACATGTCACCATGAGTGTGAAAATTGGAGAGAGCTCATCGAGGGAATCCATCACGATTTGGAGATGATTAAGATCTGTCAGTGTAAGAAAAACAGCATTGATTTTTCTCTGCACATGCTGCTTTTTCTTTTTTTTAAGCCTTTTTTGGACTTTGTTCCTGTTATGTTACATGGCTCTGAGGCACATCAATGTTCCAGATACGAAGTCAGCTTTTCGTTTTCATGGCTGATCGCAGTTTTCTGCTGACTCCCATTTTAAAGGTCAGATTTTAAACCAAAAAAAGGCACGTTCAACTCAATTTTTAGATGCAAAGTTGTACAAGTTTAGGCTCCAAGAAATTTCTAAAATGTGCATCAATAGGGGTGTATTTTTTTTAATTGGAAGTTTGGTGGTACCATAAGTTAAATGCACAAAACCTACTCTTCTCTATGTCCTGCCAAATCAAACTTTTTGGCATTGTTGTTTGAGTGGAGTTAACTTTGGTTGGTTTGCTCCTCTCACTTCAGGCTTTATTGCTGATGTTCACAATCCTGTCAGTAACGTCTAGAATGATCCATTTAGTGTATATTTATGGTTAATACATATATAAAATCAAAATTAAATGAGGTTTTTGTACTCAAAGCCTGAGTCCACATATTCTTCCAACTGTAGGTCCATGAGTTTGAACTACAGAGCAATTTCTACTAACATTTAAAACTCCTAACATTTTAAACTCCTAAACAGTTTGTAACTTGCTTTGTTTTGGGTTATAAAATGCTGCTTTGTATTAGACCAGAAGCATGACGCACAGATTTTTTCCCCTGTGTTCCCACCAGCTTTTTTTTTCTCCTGACACTCACAAGCAGCTTTGGGTGTTTTTTGGTCCACTGTCCTACGTGTGAGTGTGTGACTGCATGAAAAGCTGATGGAGATGGAAACAAACTTGGGTGGAGTTTGGAGGAGGAAATAGCATTTCTCTTTCAGTGGAAGCTAAAAAGGGAAACGACACTGCTATTTCTCTGCGGCCTTGTATCTCTTCATGCATTGTCTTGAATTTCTAAGTCTCCCTTCTCTGCTACAATTCTGAAGCATCCACTTGTGGACGACTAGATCCCTGTAGGTCTTTGTTTTCTTTGTCTGAGCTGGCATCTGCCTCAAAACTGTACAGCTGGAAAGCTCAGAAAAAAGGGTTGGTGGCATATTAGCCAGCACAAAAATATAGAACATTCAGGCTTTTTTAGATGTGCATGACCGATGTGGATTATCACTTTTAAATCTACACCCTGTAGCCAATCAGAATCAAGTGTTCACCTGGAATATGGTATAAATGGAAATATTCACGAGCTGTTAGATCATGTACCTGGGAGTCGTGGAACAGTTGGTTTGCTTTTGAGCCATGAGTGAGTGTAGTGTTAGTCAGTTCAGGAAATGTACTTTTCCTTGTTTTTCTAGTTACCACAGCGCCCTATTTTGTCTTATAAGCATGACCTCACATCCCTCAAGGTGCAGGCGAGAGTGGGTGTTTGAAGCGGCACCTTGTGTTCCTGCTCTCTGGCAGGTGAAGGGAACATTTGAGAAAGACAGTTTTTTTTTTTTGCCCAGACTCCTTAAGAAGCCAAGTTTATGGAATATTGAACAAGCCAACGGTAAAAAGAAGCAAATTTCTGTTTTTAGAGATGTCAGATACTCAGAATCGCCCCTCTACTTGGGTTCCTTCAAATGATTTATGTGGTTTGGAAAATGTTGCTTTTGGTCTTCAAGTGATTCATCAACAAAATCCTGTGTCTGTAACCTCAGATACACATTTTCTCACACACAGCTCTCCGTTTTATGATCTTTTAATGCATTAGAAACTTTTAAACCAACGCTTTCGGTCTTGCGTCTTGATTTAAGTCGGTGTGGTCAGTACATTTAGGGTGATGGAGAATTCCCCAGTAATTGATAATTGTGGTTTTCGCCTCCCGGGGCTTCATAGTGCAGCGTGGTAATTACCCTCCAGAGACTCAGAGTCGCAACCAAAAGCCCCAAATGGGAGCTTGTGGGGACTAGAATTGGACACCCTACCCCCAATTTAATACGCAACTACAACCTTGCTGGTAATGCCACAAATAAGGCAACACATAATTACCCCTAGAATGATGGCATTATTTAAAATAAAAGGTTCCTATACGTCTTTATCTTCTATTTGGGTGGGGGTAAAGTAAATATATGACTGCTATAGATGTAATTTAGATGTCCAGACCTGCTGTTGGCCCCGCCAGTCCTGTGGTGTACACGGTCATTATGATGTCCATAATGTAGAGTGGTCGCCGTCTGTGTTGTCAAATGAATTTCTGAAAGGCTTATAGTATGACATCTTTGCTCTGTTGCTTGATCCACTGCCAAGCATTTAGACTTAATGAAACTGTATTGATTAGTCTGCTGTCTCTACTTCCATCTTCCCTCCCGTGTTCTCCACTTGCAGAGGCTGGACGTGCTGACCAGTATTTACTCTATGTCGCCCCCGAGGGAGGCGTTTGGGACAGTGTGAGCACACGCATCCACATGCCAGACGGCCTGACACTCCAAGTTCCTGTCAAGACGCAGCAGACGGTGGCCGACCTTCACGCAGCCTGCAAGGTTTGAAGAAAAAGACACGTCGCTACTGCATTTGTGGCACAAAGCAAAACAGACACAAAGAAGCAGCTCTGATTGAGGCGTTTAGCGAGAATAACCGAGAAAATTTAACACAGAGAAGATGGGTTTAATGAGAGCTTGTGCAGCTGCAGAACACTATGAAATTGGTTCACCTTATCGCCGTGTCAAAGATTTTTTTAGTACAATTTTGCATTCTTTCTTTTTTTTAACAACACAGTAATCTGCATCATGATTGGCTGTGGACTTTGTCAATCAATCTCCTTGTCGTGTCTCCCGTACAGAATTTGTTCAGTTTGGCACATTTCATCTTTCATTGCAGGCAGATCATAGTTTTCATAATATAAGACTGGACTTCTTTTTCTGTGAGGGTTTGAACTTTGAGATTTTAAGCAAGAGAGAAAAGTGTGAAAATGTTCATGTCTGCCTGACAAGTGTATGAAATGTGTAGTGAAGGGTTATACAGCCTTAAAACATCTGTATTCTTACCTCACAGATTTCACCTATCGCAGTTTATTTTTAGAAAGTAACCCAGATGATAAACAGGGAACCACTGTATATGCATGCCTGGGTGCAGCATGAGTGCAGTTTAGTGTAAAGCTGGTGAATAATTCACTTCCAGGCTCCCCTACAGAATAAAAGCTGCTGCATAAACTTTATTTTATTCCATTAAAAAAGCTTTTGTTTTGGTAAACAGGTGAAACAGCTGGATGACGGCTCACATAGCCTCCAGCTGCGCAGACGATCAGGACAGGACACACAGCCTGGATGCTTGGATTCTGCAGAGTTTCTCGGAGATTTGGTGAGGAGGACAAACTTGCATGTGGATGAGCAGGTCTCAGGTTATTTTCTCTTTATTGTGCATTGATTTGTGGTGGCCTGCAGGTCGGGGATCAGCTGGAAGTGGTCTCAACTAATGTGTTTACTCTGCACATGAGAAGGCAGGGCACTACCACTGACTTTGGTGAGTCGATCTTACATGTCTGTCTTTGGTTTTCTGTGTATTTTGTGATGTTCTTTCTGTCTGACCACATTTTATTTGCAGGTTTTGCAGTGACGGGGCACATAGACAGCAATAGGAACAGCAGGATTTTGGTCAGTGAAGTGCTGCCTGACGGACTAGCCTTCAGTGAAGGTGCCTCTTCTCTGAACCCTACGAAACTAAATAAAAAGCTTAAGATCCACGCTAACTTCTTTTATATTCTAAAATGCCTCTTCCTGTGCTCTCAGGTCTGCTTCCTGGCGATGAGATCCTGGTGCTTAACGGCCGCTGCGTGTCAAGTCTGGACCTTTCATTGATCCAGACTGTGTTTGCAGAACAAACTCTGCACCTCAGGGTGAGGCGAGATGGATCCACACAGCCAGGCGCGGCCACTAAAAACGCTGCCGCCTTCTGCGTTCAGGACCAGGAGGTTCAGAGCAAACACCACAGAGCCAAATCCTCATCAGGTGTGTGTGAAGTCACATTCCTTTGAGGCGCACACGAGTAAGAAAACAGTCATTAGAGGCCATCGATTTTTACCAAACTGAAGTGAAGTCATTCACTTGTTTTGTTTTCCCCCTGAGAGAAACAGCTAACATGTGTTGCAGCAATGCAGAAGCCACAACCTCTTTTCAGCTCTTTTTGTGATGCAATCAGGCTCATCCGAGTCCTTATGTCATGCATGGTTAGACAGCTTCACTTTCACTGCGCAGCCCTGTGCTGGGCGGGTGGTGCTGCGATGACCATCGTGGTCGAGCTAGTCCCTAGAATAAATGGATCTCCGTTTCTGCGCAGCAGTACCGAGCCAGACTGTTTCCTTAGAGCTGCACTTCTTAGTCTCTGTTCTGTTTTATTGTTTGAGGTTATATTGGGGTGCTGGGTAAATGCAGGGAGGAACCAGGGGAAGGAGGTGCTTATTTTTTGTAAATTTTCTGTTTTCTTTGTGTGTATTTGTTTTTTAAACACTCTAGGTTTTAAATGGGTATTTTATTTGCTTTTATGTAAAGCGCTTTGTTTCAGCACAAAGGCGCTATACAAATAAATAAAGTTTGAGTTCATTTGAGTAAAAGTGACTCACATTAACAGGAACTCCCCAGATCACATTGCGCCTCAACCACAAAACAGCCAGCTCACTGCTGTTGTTTTTAGCACCATCACTTCCTCAAAGGATGTGCATTCTGGAGAAATGCCTTAAAGGAGCAACGGGAGAATCTCAGATGAAATTTGAGCACTTTTTGAATCCCGTTAGTGAGGAAAAGGCTGGGAGGGAGGGGCCTTGCACTGCGGAGGGTTCATTATCTCTATTAATGCATAATGTCTTGTCAGCTTAGCTTAATATCAGTGTGGATAGGATTTGTCAAAAGGGAACACACAGATCAGAGACCAGCTGGTTGAGGAGCTGCTTGTTTTTTAAAGTTGAGCAGTAAAGGTAAGAAAGATTCAATTAAAGATTTATAACCTGCAAAAACATTAGATGTCTTTTAAAAATGACTGATTAAATACGTTTTTAGGGTTGTAGCCTTGATTGCGTCATGATGCTGTTCATTATACAAACTTTTCCAAACTCTTATCCTCCATTAAAATGTTTTGTTTGTGGATTCGCTCCTTCTAAAAAACCTGCGTGACATTCTTTGCCCGTGTTCTCGCACAGAAACAAAAGAATCAGTTTCAACGAGAGCGCCAAGTGTCATCTTAATTATAGCAATTCATTAGTCTTTGCTCCAGTATAGACATAATTGAACACAAAGGGATTAATGACTTGAAGGCCTCATTATTGCAGTTGATCAAAGTGGTTGTAGTTTTGTCCTTGGTCCCTAGAGGGCGCTTGATCTCAGGCAGGCAGAGGAATTAACTGCAGAAGACGTTTTTCATTAAAAGATGAGGCGCACTAAAAGGCTTTCATTCAGCATTGTAAATGACAGATCAGACTGCAGATCTGTAGAAGTGACTGTTAGAAGAAAGTCTTCTGTTTCTTTTGTTTTCTGCAGCCTTGCTGGTCTAACCCCCCACCAATCATGAGTGGCATCTTCACCTGTCGGCTGCCAGAAAGTTTGTCCTTGAAACATTAAAAAAAAAAAAAAAAGAGAGAGAAAACACAATTTTCTTTGAATGGTGATGTTTGTTTTCCCTCACAGAATAATCACAGACTTTAATAAGGACTGCCAAAATATGCCTTTTTTCCCTTTTCACAGGATGACTCTGGCTGCTGTTTCCAGATTTGAGTCATATTTAGTTTCTGTGCAGGCGTCTGTGCAGGTTTTAGACTGTGACTAGTCAGGGTTGTTGTATTGTTTGGTTGGCTGGATGAGTTTAAGGTCTACAGACAAAAATGTGGAGATGACAAAATCAATTCCGATTTGGAAAAAAAAATAAAAATGTAATTTTCACCTAAAACAGAAACCTTGAAAGACAGACTCTGAAAAAATTGTGTGTGTTTGTGTGTGTGGGGGGTGTTTTAACATGTTCTTGTGGCATTTTTATGACAATGGAGAACATGCATAAAGAAAATTAATCTTGCAGTTGTATTTCTGAGTATTTCTCTTTTCAGATCTGCTGATAGTAACGCCCACAACTCAGAGGCGAATTTCTAATGAACACTGCCACTCTGCAGAAACTGTTCTGTAAAACTGACAGAGGTTTTTAAAATTCTGGCTAAAAACAGCATTAACAGAATGAAGACCACAAAAGATGACTGGATTCAGGCTTTCATGCAAAAATGCCATTTGGGTCAGTTTGCTGACCAAAACCCACCAAAACCAACAAAGTTTCATTTCACTGTTTACCAATTTTAAATGTTTTTTTGGCCATGAAGCCATTAATTTTAAAATATCGCTCTCAAATATTTGCAAAATTTGATTCATAGCATTGTTATATTTATTATATGTAACAAGAGTAACTTTTGTTACTTTAGACAGCAACACAAACAAGTTCATGTTAAAATGAAATACATTCCGAGTCAAACAACTTACTCACCATATATTTTTTTAAGCCTTAGTATTTTTCTTTGAAGCCAAAGAGCCACAATGGACAAAAGAGCCATGACTTGCTTTACAAAATTCACAGATTTCATTTCTTTAAAATCATGTTTGTTTGTTTTCTTGTTGTTTTGCTGGCTTTTTGTCCTTCTTTTTGTTGCTTTTTAATAAAAGAATTAGGAATTTCATCTATAAAAACGACACGTATACTAATACAAATTAAATTAATTACACTAATACTAGTTAAATAAAAAGTTTTTTTCCACGACAAAATAAGCCTGTTGTTGTTTTGGAAATGTAAGAAAAATGACCTGATATTCAACAGTAAATGGAATCCCGCGATTTGCAATGATCCTCGGCTCTCTTACACAGGCTGTGACTCCTTTTCTTTGGCTCCCTCTACAGATGTTTCTGCAGCTGCTGAGTGTGAGGAGCTTCAGTGCGTAGGACTGGAGAATGGTCACTCCCACTGCGCACTCAGGCCTGTTCAGCACAGCAAGGTAGGAGGGGTACGCACGCGCTCTCTTTTTCCAGGTTTTGTGTGATGTGGAGAGGCGGTGAAGTTGCGAGTTTGTGCGCACCCGCACGAAACCAGGCTGCCATGAGTCTGGAAAATCACCATCATTAAGATACTCTATCACTGCCGCTATGAGGGCTTTGTGGCATTCTCTTTCACTAAAGACATGCATGAAGCACCAGCTAAAAGAGTGGTGGGTTTTTCTGCTGCAAATGCTCATAGTACATTCTTCTGCCATCAGACTGACAGAGAAGTAAAAATCTTTTCATTTACCAGGAATATTTCCTCTTTAAAAACGATAGTAATTATTTTCCTCAGATAAAAAGTCTATTTCTGTCCCGTTAGATGTCGAACTGTTTTTGAAGCGTAAGCCGACTTCATTGAAGTCATTATGTTGAGCCCGTTCCTGTGGGGATTGTGTCTGAGCGGCAATGTTATGTGGTAAATGTGTGTCTGTTTATTGAGAGCACTAATGAGCGCGTGTGGTCACTGCAAAAAGCCATGTGTTAATGATGTAGACATGGCACCGAGCCTGAAAGCCAGTGAGAGTATGTTCATGGATATTTACCTGCTCTGCTCATATTTCATGTCCTCCAAAGCTGTGTAATGGGTTTGTTATTACAGTTGTGAGTACATGTTTGGCTAATTTGCGCTGTGTAATCCTGATGAATGAGAAGAGGAGGCAAAGGATTGCTTGCGGGAAAAATCCAGGGAACATAGTCACAAATCTCAGTTTTTCTTGAAGTCTTTGTTTTGAGAAATGCTGAAGCTGAGGTCAGACAGGAGTTTGGTCAGGAGAAACAACTCCTCGGATCTTCGTAGCGTCTTGATGGTTTCTTTTTTTTTTTTTTTTTTTTTGCCCGGCGACATGAGTCAGTCCCACTGCGCTGGGATCTGCACTGCAGCACTGCTGCTGCTGCTGCTCAGCTCCCCGCCGTTTGTGTTTTTACAGGGGAATGAAGGGAATGTAGAGACGAGTGTGTGCGTGAAGGTCTGCGGAAACGTGTCTGCATTGCCTGTGTCTTTTTTTATGTGCACGTGACACACACGCACCAAAAAAACCCCGATGGAAAGTCATCTCCTCCACCAGAAAGAGTCAACCACTGTGAAGGGAATTTAAAAAAAAAAAAGATAAGATGGGTGAGATACCAGTGCTGCAAAATCACATTTTGCTGCCATGCGGAGCTGGATTTAATCACAGTACATAGCCACCAGCCAGATCTTCGGGGCGCATAGAAAAAAACGAGTCACGAAAGAGAAAATCGTCCGTGCATCAGCATATAGGTGCACACGCGTGTGCACACTGTTCTCCAAAACTCGTGGACATGGATAAAATATAAAGGTCAAATTGGGGCTCATTGTGGCACCTTGTTTTTCAGCTGCATCAGTACAGCAACCACTTTCCCATTAGACGCTTCCTTTCACACCAACTGCATATCAGAGTGTTAAGTTGTGATTGTTAATATTGTTTTCTGTCATGACACTCGATTGCAATCCCTGTGCCTCGTACTTAATGAAACATTTGGCAGTAAAATGCTACAGAAAGTGGTTTAACACGACGTTGTGCCGCTATGATGAGCTTAACAAATCGATTGCAGATGTTAGCTGGAGTGGTCCCGGAGAACCCCCACGAGGCACCTCCAGCCAAATCGATTTAATATGAATGGAGGATGGAGGGATGGCTCTGGACAAATGAACATGGCTGTGTGCTCCAAGTAGCATCTCTTCCAGTTTTAGGATTACGGATAAAAGGATTTAATGTGATGATAAAAATGATTTCTGAGGAAAAGCAAAATATGTTTTTTAGTTTCTCAAAAATAACCTTTAACTTGCTGGAATATACAAAAAACCAAAGTGTTACCTGTGGCTTCTAATAAGATCTCTACTAGAGAAGTTAAAAACATTCCTCATTTTGCTGTTTCATTTGGTTCTAAAGTGGTGGACTCCATTGTAAACTTTATGAAGCTGTCTTATAAATGTTTTTTATGTGTTTTTTTGCACATTGATTCGATTTTATTTTAATTTTTAAAGCAGTCTCTCACCAGCTTCATTTTTTTAATTTGTGCAAAGAGAGAACTTTGGTTCTTCCCTTGAGGAAACTATTTCAAAATCTTTCATAGATTAGTGCTGAGAGGCTGAAAAACGGAGACTGAAAAACGAAACCATTTCAAATGCTTGAATTAAAGGAGTTGGCTGAAAAATCCTGAAGATATTTAGCTCCTGATCTGCCTGAAGTGTTTGCTCCTTTTCTTGCTGGAATATCAAGAATTATATTATATATTGCCTGTGAATCCCAAATAATGTTGGCGTCATTAACATTTTCCAATGTGTTTGAGTCATAACTTATTTTTGTTACTTTTAGAAAATCATTTTGATTATTACTTAGATTATTAATAAACGTAGAACATGCTTTTTGTTTAAAATAATCTGTAATAAATGATATATACATGCCTAATGGAGCTATAGGAGTTGTGCAAAAACAAGCTGATGCACGATGAAGAGTAGACATTATGCTGTTTCAAAGAAAACTGCAGACAGACTTATTAAGCCTCTTTGCATTTGTCCAGACATTGGAGTAAGAGCCTTTGCATGGACTCATGATAGCGCTGTGAGTGGAGCTGTGCTGTCTGGCTGTCAGTGGGGAGAGATTTGCCTCGATTTACTCGATCTGAGCTCTGATGCTAATAAGCACAGAGTGTGAAAAGAAGCGCAAAGAAGGCCTGCGTGCATTCTGATATATTTATGCTGTTTGCCTCCTCTCATCTTCTATTTTCCTGCTCTGTGTCAGTTTCGTGGGGGGGTTTTTTCTGCTCGTAGGATGACAGGGATCTGAGGTGTTTGAAAATGTGTGCATTTAAAGTCGGGTTCTTGAGTCTGTTCTCTTATCGAGGCAACCCAGACTTCAAAAAGATATGCCTACAGATATTAGCATGAATCTTCTTCAAACACGATCTTGATTCCTTCAAGCTACTCGCATCCCCTCCCTAAATGTTGGAGCCGAGCTTGTGTGTGTGTTTGTTGGGTGGGAGCAGTGTGGGTTTAATTTGGGGGCTGTGTGCATGTGTGTCTTGTGTGTTATGACTAAGCCCATCAGTCTCCATCTGGCCTTGAGCAGGCTAATAATCTGGGCTTATAGCTGGCAGCCGAGTTACTGCGAGCTCTTACACGGAGATAAATCTCACTGGAGTAGCATTGGGTCCAACAGTGACCAAAACTCGCTATGACGCCATTCTGGCCAGAATGAACACACCGGGGGCTGCCATTGGAGTCCCAACTCGAGCCCCATCAAGAGGTCACGAAGATCCCCAGCCGTGTGTTTGTGTCACCACTCTGATTGAGCTCTTCACTCAGGACCAGTCACCGGCCCGCGCCTTGCTCTCCCTCTTAGCCATATGTTGGTACTGGCCACCGGAAGGCGAAGAGAAGGACCTGTTTCTCGGATCTGCTCTGCTCGGCTTGGGGCGGCTCCTCAGGCACAAGCTGGCCTGCCTGGCAGAGAACATGGCTGACTGCCTGTTGTGCCACAGAGATGCCAAAGAGGACAAACGGCTGGTAATGCTTTGTGTTTGTGGGTGGCTTTAGCTAAAATAAGTGTTGATACTATTTGGGTTCATGTTTGAGCAGCAAGCTTTCACAGAAATGGAAGAGGAAATTAAGCGAAGATATCTCTCACACGTGGATTAGCTTTAATTTTGGTGAAATCAAAACTCATTCGCATTTTTTTCTTGGATTTCTGCAGAAGCAGTTTGCTAAATTTGGAAGTCTTATTCAATTTGAGAAAACCTCAGATGTAGTCATGTGATCCAGTGGTTTTCAGGGGGACAAGTTATTATTTAAGCTTAAAGGTCACCATCCTTGGTGTCCAAATTAACACCAAAAACAGGTAAATAAGTCTGATGGTTGTTTGACCTCGCACAGAAAAGATGTGCTGAGGCTGAGGCTGAGGATTCAGTGGACAGAAGACTAACCGTTTTTATTCAGTGTTGGAGCCTGGGAAAAACTCAGGAAACAGTAATTGGTCCGAATCGGTCTGACAACATCTCTTTGGCAACCACTCTCGCCGTTTCAAATGTTTTGATGTGAGATTACATGCTTTTATTAGAGGAGCAGGTTGGCCAGTTTTTAACTTGAATAACTTGACAGAAAAAATGGCATGAAAATAAATTATATTGATTGAGTAATAGCTGTTTATTTCTCAATACAAGTCTATGGGATTTTGGCTTTTTGGAGCCAGCGCGTACTTCCTGTTTGGAACCTGAGGGGTCACTCCGTCCAGTTCTCATAATCAGTCAGTGGTTTCCACATTCTAATTGACTGAACACACCTGGCCCAGGTAAACAACACCAAGCGTTTCCAGTTTTCAAATGAGCTTCGGAAGTCAAAGGGTCGTTTTTTTATTAAAACAAAATGATTCAATGAATCTGTTTCTTTTGGTAACATTCTAATTGGCAGTGACTCTTTAGTTGTTTCTGCATGGTTTTTGGCACTTGTACAGCAAGAACAGATGAGCTTTCCTTCGGTCCTTGTGATTTTACAACTCTGCTTGGCATCCAGACAGTGGTTAGTGTTGCCATGGTATACTTGTTTATCATCAGCAAGCGTTTCCATTTAAACTTCCATTATTTCTTGGCATCTTGGGGTAAGAATAGCATAAAAGTCCTGCATTCTTTTGCCTCTGTACCAGCAGACATGCAGCCGAGTGGATCTGAATAGCCTGCGGGACTCCGTAGAATGGGGCGCTTTAATCTGAAGCTGGATTCATTATTAAAACACACTCTTCTCCCAAAGTCCTCTGAGACTTAGCGGAATAATATTTGTTGAGGATGAATAATAAATGGCGTAAATGGGCTTGAGCGAAGCGCGACGGGACCAGCCTTCTTCTCCTCTGCCTCTCTCCTCCCCTCCGCTTTGCTTGATTTATGAGTCTATGTCTTCTTTTATTGGGCTTTGAAAAGAAGATGGCATTGTGGCACTACGGCTCACCAACATGGCAAATGAATCACCGGCCCGCCTATTGGCTACTGTGCAGCCATACATTGTCACTTGGCCTTGCAATGCCGTGACAAGGCTGTTCCCTGTGAGGTATCGGTAAAAGCAGCCCTAGAAGCCCATATCTCATCTCTAACTCTGTCCTCTCTCTTGTTTGTTTATTGTTTAGTTAGGACTCTTTCCCGGTTAAAGCGGCAAAGCCGCCGCTTTGATTTGCTCATCGTTTCATCTGCAAAGCAGACAGCGCTTGACACGTAATTAGTCGTAGCAACCAAAAGGAAGATGGAGTTTAGTGTTTATCTTGAATCCTTCTCGTCTGACACCGCTGAGCTGTTTTCTTTTCAGCGAGTGTTGTTGCCTGCAGCTTTGAAAAAAAAAAAAATGTATTGAAATACAAACCAAGTGGGATTTAATTATGTTTGCTGGCATGTTTTACTGACTTAATGAACTCCATACTATTGTATACACGGATCAGCCACAGAAATAAAACCAAAACAGAGTAAGAAACTCTAAATTACCCTTTAAAGCTTAAGCGTGTTTCAAAAAGGAAGAATTCAATGACCTTGATGGCCTCCGTCATGAAAAGGTCGGTCATAATAACACAGCTTCTGATAATTTCCTCTTTCAAATTAGTTCTTTTCATTTACGCCTCATTGAAAAAGGTAATGGTAACGTGTTATGTTTTATTTTGTTCGAGGCCATAGTTAGCATTCCTGCCCTGATGCCCCCTCCAGCTCAGGGCCACCCGTTTTTGAGTCAGCCATTCTTCTGTGTGTGTCGGTAATAAACCAGAACCCTCTACATTGTACTGCAGCTGTTCAGAGTGTGAACACTGATGCAGCTTATGGCCTCTTCATTCAGCTGTCACTCACACCGACCGATCCCATTCCAAGCACCCGGAGCTGGAAGGGAGGATGCGGGATCTCTGGATGGGGATGGAGGTAGAGGCACTGCCAGGGCAGTGCTGATGCACTCAGTCGGATGGTAAAAGCTGAAAGAGAAAGAATTCCCAAAGTGGGGACTGACTTTACCGCCTTGATTGATCTGTAAAACAAAGTGGCAGCAAGCGCTTTTCCTACGTTCACGGAACACAAGGATACAAGAATCAATGGCTCAGCGCCCATCAAAGAAAGCAGTTCAAGACTGATGCTCCTGACCCCGGCATGATGGAGACGCAGGCAGAAATGTAGAGCCGGCAAGGACAGAGGTAGAGGGTGGGAAAGACTGAAGAGCAGATTACTGACCTACAACTGAAAGCACCGCTAAGAGTCCAGCAGTATTAGTTTTTTTGCCAACTTTTTCTTTGGAATTGTGTGGAGCTGCAATGCCAACATCTGGAGAGTCCAGACTGCATAGAAAAGGCTGCTCTCTGGCTAGGAGGACCCAGCGGCAGGCCACTGCAGCGTGGAGGCTGCTCTACAGACTACTCTTCATCGTGACCAGGAGACTGGCAGAGGTAGCCACCCTCGGGGGGGGTCCTTAGTTTAATGCTTTTATAAGAGCAGATTTTCAGCTCTTTAAAAATTCAATTCAATAATAGCTTTTGATGAATCTTTTATTTTCAAGTATATTTGTTAAGATATGTTTGTACTCTATGTTTGAATGTGCAAGATTTCTGTTGAAACTCTTTTCTTGGAGAAGATTCGGTCAATTTACGTGATGTGCATGTACCCTGCGGTGAAAAGAGGAAAAACGGCTGCCAGACGCCACCAGAATATAAACAGGTTACAGAATAGCCATTGGTTATTGCCTTTTTTGTGTGATCGGCTTGGGTTGACAGAAAAATGACTAAATGACCGAAGCAGACAGGGAGCTGACGGCTGTCTGCAGGACAACCCAAGCTGGAGTGCACAGCAATGCTGTCGGATCCACTTGTTTATCACGGCGCTGCCGGGCTTTACCCCCGCCTCTGCTGGCTCACATCCTTAGCTCTTAATTGGTTATTTGGGCTTGCTGTCAGGCTGTGTTGGCTGAATTGTCGTGAGGCAGTTACAGCTCCTGAGTCATGGCTGTAAGGACCCCTCCCACTCACCATCTCTTTTTTTTTTTCCTGCATGTCCACCTCTTGTCACGCTCCGATGCAGATTTCTGCCACTCAGAGCTGATAGAAAAAAAATTCGAAAGTGTCGATGTCCTCCAGCATCAAAAGCAGCAAAATTACATCTTTCCCCCAAACTGCCACATGGTCCCACTCGTATGTGAACATATCGTTCCTGTGTTTGACAGGAGTTACGATGGGTGGTGGAATACATCTTCAACCAGACCCCAACACGCAGAAACAGGGGCAGTTGTGACTGTTATCAGCCCCCCACAAGCTTGCTCTCCTCTGTCTGGAGCTGTCACTGGACTATTTGATGAATTTGTCACTCCCGTGACTTTTAGCTGGAGTGTTTCCTCAAGGCAATCTCCCCCTCTGTGTGTCAGCCTGGTGGGAGTCCCCCCCATGTATCAGTGAATGAAGACTGACTTTTAGCTGGAGTGCAACATCATCATCATCATCATCACCATCAGTGGCTGACTTTATTATGTTTAAAGTCGACAGCAATTTTTGGCAAGACCACATTTTGATCACGATTTTAATTGACCTTAGACTTGACATTGTGACGTCACTGATGTGCTGAACGTAGATTTGACCTGTTTTCTGTGAAACTTCAACCTGCAATGCTAGATTGATCACTAATCTGCAGTTTAGGTTTTTGCTTTTTTGTGTCACTGACAAGGCTGCATCAGCTGACTCAGAGAAGATGTTTAGCGTAGACTTTTTGCTCATCCTTCAAAATAAAGTTATGCTAACATTTTGCCCCCCTTACATCACAATGTACAGTGGTCCCGCCTTACACTGTGATTTATCTTTTGCAGTCTTGCAGAATTTTTTGGATGCAATTTTACATCCTGCGTCCTGATTAGCCGTAGACATTGTCGTGTCTTCTGTACAGAACGCCACATTTACATAAATCTTCAATCGCAATCAGATTGTTGTTTTCATTCTATGACACAGAATTTATTTTTCCATGAAGGCTTGAACTTTGAGAGTTTAAACAAGAGATAAAAATGTTAAAGTCTGTTTGAGAAAAGTGGATGCAGTGAGGAGTTTTACATTCTTTAAAAAATCAATACAAATTGTAAGAAACAAAGAAGTTTCCTTCACGAATTTCAGTTACCGCCTGTCATTTTTAGAACCCAACTCCAAGGATAAACGAGAGACCACTGTATATTCATATTTTTATTTATCTAACCTTCACTCGTGTTTAATGTTGAGCAGATTGGTACTTCCAAACTATCCTTTCTGAATTTTAGTTGCTAACATAGAGTACTTTTTTTTGTCACTTTTAGACAGTATAGTAACTTTGTTTTAAGTTCTTTGTTTTAACTATTTTTAGGACATTTTAAAGTTCAATATTTTGAGTATTTTTAGTGCTGTTGCAGAGAAGCCTGAGGCATAAATGTGTTAATCGTTGGTTTAATGTTAAGTTTCCGTTTTGTCACAGTGTTTTATGTTTTTTCAGCCTCTTGTAGAACACTTCCTGTAGCAAGTATGCTTGCATAGCAGTAACTAGAAAAGGAAATGTCAATTCTTCAACATATGTATTCATATATAGCAAAAAAAAGAAAAGCTTAGTCTGGTTATAGTGAAGAATGTTATTCAGTCTGTGTTTTCTTCTGACTCTGACTCCTGGAGTCACTCAAGGGAGTTTATCTTTGCAAAACTTTGCAAAAATGAGCGCTGGCTGCTTCACTGCAGTGTCAGTTTAATGTAGTTTGCCAGCACTAGTGTTCACAGAGTGTTCCGGGTGGAAGGCCGCACTAGTACCAAAACGACTCCGACAAGCTTTCACACTCTTCTCGGGTTCTGCGCATGCATCCGTGTCGGTGCCTGCAGTCAGAAAGGCAGGCGTATCGATCCAAGTTTGCCTCTGTACGCTGTTCGGCAGGGAGCTGCACTTAAGTGCTTGTTCATGCAGTATTTTGAATAGCAACACATGGGGAAGCAGAGTGCTGAGCAGCTGCTTTGCTTGACGCTGTGGTTGTCCCACCACGCTGTGTTGCTGTGCAGCAGAGTGGAACCTGCTATTACTGGCAGACCTGCTGATATGAGGAACTGGACGCGACTGATGATGATGCTCCATCATGTCATTCACTCGGAATAAAAAAAAGCCTGGCCATTATAAAGGTATTTTTAGCACTTAAATCACAAAGAGGTAGCTTGCACACTTTAGTATATTCAGGTTTGCTGCTGCTGAAGTGTTTTTCTTGCCTCGCTGGGGAGAGCAGAAATTATGTTGAGTTTTGGTGAAGTGGTCGTGCATTTTTAGCTGGTTCAAACAGCATTAAAGGCTTAGCTGTTACCATGCTGTTGTTTTCCTGACTTCTCAGTGCAACAAAAATGTAAATGTTTGTTTTTATTACCTTTTCTGATAACCTGCAACTGACACTTACCTGTTGCAAGCAAGATCCCTCAGCGTATTAGTTCTCCTTCATTATAGTCCGGGTGGGGGGGCTTCCAAAAGATTGAAGTCAACTTTTGTTATTGACTAAATACCTATTTTCTGCACCGTTATACAAAGACATTATTTTAAAACATCAAAATGGGATTTCCCGGATGTTTTTTTAAAATTCCCTCACAGTTGAAGTGTATCTTATGATGAACATGAAAAAACTAGCTCATCTTTTTAGGTGGGACAACTTTCAGAATCCGTAACTAAAATTGTGTGCATATAGAGCAGTGTCATTCAGGTTTAATTTAGCGAAAACCTTCCCTTCTGTCGCCCCCTACAGAGCGTGGATATTGTCTGCAATCTGTACCAGTCCTTCCAGGAGGGCTCCAACCCTCGCGACAGGGCTGCAATGGACGAAAGAAGGGATTCCTCCATGAGGCAGGGACTCGATGTGGGCTCTGGTCAAACCAGGGAGGCCACCCTGCTCAGACCGTACCCCAAGCACATGAGCGCCACCGAGAGGCTACGCAAAGTCATCCAGGAGCTGGTGGACACAGAGAAGTCCTACGTTAAGGTGAGACATCTATTAATGTTAGAAGTTAAACTGAGAAACCAGCATAAATGCTTGATCAAACGGACCACCGTTTCATTTAGATAGCTGACGTTTCAAAAGAAAAATTCCATTTAATGAAAGGTGCTGGAAAGATAAGAGCCTGTACAGCCTGCCCTCCGCTTTTTACTGTCCAGGTCTATTTACACCCCCCCCAACACCCCATCATTTCCACTTCGCACTGTAAATGCCGCCATCACGGTCTTCTCCAGCCCGCAACCCTCGTCACGGCTGGCCTTTCCCCACTTTATTCCTCATTTCCTTCATCTACTCCTCCTCCTCCTCTTCTTCACCTGCCATTGAGGTGTAATTGAGGAAATTGTCTTGCCAAAGTCGCTTGATGCAGACCTTTTCATCTGTATCCGCGCGCCACCAAGCCGAGGGGGAGGGTCGGAGGAGGAGCGAGCTCATAAATCAACCTAATGAGAATATTCCCACTGAGACCAAGACAAGCTACAGCCACATTAGGGGAGCAGGTGGGGGGATAGATTCAGGGTAATGAGGTGATTGTAGTTGGGGGGGTTGGTGGAAGATGGTTGGAGGTTACAAAGGAAGACGTCCCATGATGAAACGGATGTTAAAGTAGGAGCAGGCAGGGGGATGACTGACCTTTTCCGTTACTTTTCCGTTGCAGGACCTGGACTGTTTGTTCGAGATCTACCTGAAACCGCTGCAGAGGGAAACCTTCCTCACTCAGGATGAGGTGGGTGATGTGAAGAGTTGCTGATTCCACAGGAGGTGTCGGATTCATTGACTGTTTATTGCCAATAGATGGACTCCACTGGGCTGACTTTCATTACCCATTCAGCTCCCCGGAGGACAAATTAGCATTCCCCTACACTGACCTTCCAGCTTCCAAGCGGGACCCACTAATGAAGGCTGTCTTAAGACTAAACCCACTCTAGAAGTGCTCACCTGAGTCTCCTGACTGCTGCACTTTATTAAGAACGTGTGATCTTTTTTCCCCTCCTATTTTGAACTCTTTCCATAATGAACTGGGAGACCTCAAACAGGCGGCTGGGCTTAAATCAAAAGGTTATCACGGGACCTGTCCGCACGTAAACTAGGCGAGAACTTGCAAGTCGCCAATTGGCTTTTAATGGAAGCCATTGGTGACCCTGAGAGTGTGCTTGTACATTTATACATGCTACATTTCCAACATGGCTCCTTGCTAAGTGCCTTTTTCAGAGATGGAGCTGTCTCCGTTGAGGTTTTATTACACTCCAGAGGTGCTCGCTGACTCTTATGAAATATGAGCCTTCTTGGCTCCATTCATTTTTATCCCCCCCCCCGTTCAGTTATTCTCTTTCTTCTCCTCTTCTCGCTCCTGTGTCCATTCTTCTTTCATCCGTTCCATCAATCAACCCTCCACCTCATCCACCTTTCCTCAGATGGAGAGTCTGTTTGGCAGCCTGCCTGAGATGCTGGACTTCCAGAGGGTCTTCCTGCAAACGCTGGAGGAGAGGATTGCCTCCTCGCCCGACTTCAGCACCCTGGAGACCCCGTCACAGTTTAAAGTGAGACAGTCGCGTTCTTTATTGATTTCATTTCCAAACCAAGGGATTTAGGATACTCCTCAAAAGAGAAACCTATAATAGGTGTGACAGGAACATCATTTTTTGGAGTTTATGAGCTTTGCATGACAGTGAGGGGGGGTGCATCTTTTGATCTGATGCTTCAGTTGTGTGGCTACGACTCCGCTCACTCCCCGTCCTTATGTTCATCCCCTGCAGAAGCTGCTGTTTTCACTGGGCGGATCGTTTCTTTACTACGCTGACCACTTCAAGCTCTACAGCGGCTTCTGTGCAAACCACATCAAGGTCCAACAGGTTCTGAAGAAAGGTAAGGTGGCAGAAAAATGCTCCCAAACTGTGCCACCATCCTCCTCACCAGCTGCGTTCTTGCGCCTAAGTTGCATCACTGATGCACTCGTTTCTAGATGTTTGCCGTTTTCTTTGGGAAGGAAATTAATTATGCATGAAAGTAAACGCCCCAGAGTGAGGTATACAGATGAAAGAGGGGCGAGCGATGCCTCTCCAATTTACCTCCAGCCCTGCTCTGCCACATTAGAATTTCAGGGAGGATTGTGGCCCACATTTGCATTTATCGTCCACCTTCACAACATTTAGCATCTAAATGACCGCACGCATGTGGATGGACAGAAGTTGCACAAACTATAATTCCTACTTTCTCTTCCGGCATTTGACGATGCAGAGGAATCCAAAATGGATTTATTCCCGGCTTCCCTGACAGAACTTGGGAACGCTGCCCAGTGCAGAGAGATGTGCTCGGAGTGTGGCAGGCTAAACGCTTTAATGTGCGCCATTACCAGAAGTGTTCGAGTTTATTCTGGAAGTTCGCAGCAAGATGGATGTTTAAGAGGATTAGCTTTCAGAAGTCTCCCGGTGGGTCAGAGCTACCTGAAGGACAATAAATGTGGTCATCAAACAACCTGCTACACAAAGAGCTTTAATCACTTAAGTGTTTTGATCATGGAAATGATATTAAATAAATATCAAGCTGCCAAAAGACTATAAAACATGTTGATGCTGTGGTCAGCTGTTTTAGGGAAATCAGAAATCTTTGCCAAAACTGCTCAAAATGGATTTTTACATATTTATACCTTTTATTATTAGTTTACATATATGCTGGACGATCTGCGTAGCTTTTGATGACCCCAATTGCAATGTGGAGGCTCGAGAAAACAGCTCAGCCGGTCCTCAAAATTTATTACATTTATCTTTTTTTTTTCTTTGTTTATTTGTCAGCCTGTTAATTGCCTGCCAATTACTCCAAGAGGTGCTAAAGCTGCTGCCTGTCTGTGGCTGGAAGTGTTATAATTAATACTGTAATGACCCCCCCCCCTCTGTATGGATTGTGGAAATGGAGAAGAAACCTCTAATTTACAGAAAATGTGTTCTGGAGTTCCTTTCAAAGGAAGATAACGATCGGGGAAAAGCAAAGCATTTCTCGTCAGTGGAGACGCCTGCAGCACCCTGTGCTGGAGGTGGTGCTACTGCACCCTCGACTCAGATCCAAGCTTCGCATTTGTTTAGGAACAGCGGGAGAACACAGATAAACGGCTTCAACTTCTGATCCACACTCATTCCCTCGCCTGTGTTTTCTCTCTTAAAGCAAAGACAGATCAGGCCTTCAAGGAGTTCCTGGATGCAAGGAACCACACCAAGCAGCACTCCTCCACCCTGGAGTCGTATCTGATCAAACCCGTGCAGAGGGTGCTCAAGTACCCCCTCCTGCTGAGAGAGCTGGTATCTCTCACCGACGCAGACAGTGAGGAGCACCATCACCTCACCGGTACGCAGTGTGCAACATCACACACTCACATGCGGCTGTTTTGTACAAAGTTCAAAACCCCATTTTCTGTTCTTTTTTTTTTCTGCAGAGGCTCTGAAAGCAATGGAGAAGGTGGCAAGCCACATCAATGAGATGCAGAAGATCTATGAGGATTACGGCTCCGTGTTTGATCAGCTAGTGGCAGAGCAGACCGGCCTCGATAAAGAGGTGGGATTCGAAAAAATTCAGTATCTAAACCATCATCTGTGATAATTGGACATTTATTCCGGACTGAGCTGGAAAGCTCTCAGACGTGCTTAAGGCTGGTTCATAAATAAAAAAAAAAAAAAAAAAAAAAAAAGTCAAAATATTTATCAGCCGTTTTATTCCGCTTGAATTCAGCCCACTGTAAATAGATCCGAGTGGAGCTGTTTAGCCCGTTGCTTTATCTCCAGGGAATGAATATATTAGGGAAAGATATTGAATATTTATGCAAAAAAAATAACTAAATGAAAATAGGAATTCTGGGTAATGTTTCAAACTGTTTCTTGTTTTTAAATATGCAAAGACCAAGGAAGGATTTTCCTCCTTAAATAAATGTATCTGTCAGAATCTATTCATATCTCTCACGTTAAAAGCTAATATTAGTGTTTTGTTCTAAAACTGCTGCTGTGCGTCTCTGTTCAGGTCACAGAGATTTCTATGGGGGAGTTTCTTGTTCATTCGTCGGTGGTCTGGCTCAACCCTCACCCCTCTCTTGGCCGCATGAGAAAAGACCCTGAAATCACAGTGTTTGGTGAGTTCAGTGGCGCCGGTTTGCAGATTAAAGTCCCACTCCGATCATCTTTTGATCCGTTTTCAAAGCGCTCCCTGGTTTTAATGATGACTATGCTGGGTTTTTTTTTTAAAGCCAAAATCCAAAACCTGTGCGGTTAGGACATAGCGTCTTAAGTGTTTATTAGAAATTCACCTCTGAGCTGTGGGCAGGACAGTTGGCACAGAGTAAGCCTGCCCCTACTTCCTATCATCCATGTGTTTGCACTTTCTCCTGCTAGTTTACAGCTCCTCACAACCTCAACATTACTGGTGCAACAAAAATGGCGAGGAATAAATGTCCTCCATCATTAGCAAAATGCCACAAGAGCATGTCAAAAGACCAAAAACAACATTTTTGAGTCTTTAATCTGTGCAGAGCACGTTATTTGCTAAGCAGCCAAATGGTAGCGGCACCGAGCCTGTGAATTGAAATATACATGGCTGTAATGTTGATATATGCTTAAAGGCTTCAAGCTGGCATCTAAAGTGCTTCTGTGGAATACGTTCCTTCACTCAGCGTTCCCCAAGAGACGTTCACTGTTAAAAATAAGACGCTTTATGTGTTTTGTTTTTTATTCTTGCTCACCAGTTTTCAAGAAAGCGGTGATATTGGTCTACAGGGAAACCAACAAGCTGAAGAAGAAGATGGTGAGACTCGCGTCTCATTTTTCTCCCCACGGCGCTTTGTTTGGTGTGAAACATGGTTTTAATCTTTTATTCCCGTGTTTTCTGACCACCAGACAAACCCCCGCTCAGCACTTTGTCACGGCGAGTCTGACCCGTTTAAGTTCTGCTGGCTCATCCCGCTTTCTGCACTGCAGGTCCGACTAGGAAACACTGCAGGTGAGGCTACGCCAGAACCTCCTATGGAAGCACATCTCCTGTCTTCATATCCGCCGCCTTTTTAAATCAGCCTGTTTCCCCATCAGCCATCCTTCTGGCATTTCTGCTCAACTCCCAGGCTGCATATCTCGTTCAGAAAATATAAAGCGTGCTTGGACTGTGCGATTAAAAGCCTCTACTTTATTTTCTTGGTCTCCCAGGAACAGGAGCAGAGAGCAGCTGCATCTGGGAGCTGATTCACTCCAGGTCTGAGGTGGAGGGCAGGCCGGAGACAGTCTTCCAGCTTTGCAGCAGGTCAGCGATGAAACACTCCCACGGTTAATGATCATTTTGTTACGCACAATTTAGTTTGATCTCCATGACAGGAACATTTACCAGTAAAAAGAAAAGCAGTTCTGAGTAAAGTGATAATTTTGTATTTTACATTGGACTAAAATATGTCACTTCTTTTAATTCTACTGAATATGTTATATTTCTTTTTTCTCAATTACAATGTTAATTTAAAAAAAAAATTATTGTTTAAACAAAACACTCTTCTATTTATTTTAGGTTGCTTTGGAAACATTTAATCCTACATTTTGGATCATAAAGTTTCAGGCAGTTACAAGAAATGTGGGGATAAAAAATCTACATTTATAAAATGTTTTAAAAAAAATAAATCTTTAACATATTGATGTGTCATTTCGGTTTGCCTTTGCATTTTCAGCATTGAATTCTTGTTTTACAGTGCAAAAATGTACAGCTGTTTGTTTTTTTTAATAAAATAAATTCTAACGAAGTTGTTAGAAGTAAGACCTTCACAGTTTCTGAGCCTGGTTTGCAAATGTCACTTCTAAACAGACTCATTTCATTTAATAAAGTCTTAAAGTTATACTCTGAAATCAATTTTACAAATGATTTTAGATGTTTTTGTTAAACTATTAGAGGGGAAATACATTTCCTGTTCTACTCTGAAACACCTAAAAAAAATCGTATTTTTTAGACCCTTTTTTTAAGCTTTATACTTGGACAGTTTTATTACTTTTGAAAGTTTATGCATTTTTAGAAATCTTTAAAAAATACTAGACAAGTCAGTCTGTTTTGAAATGTGTCTGAATTGTGGATTAAACGGTTGAAGGTGCAATTACGTTTCAGGAAATAGCACATTTTCCAGCCAACAGGAGTTTTTTTTCCACTGGAAGAAATGATTTAGATTTTTTTTTAAATCATTCTTTTTGTTTGAATTTCCTTTTGGTTTTAGTTGTTTTTATAACATAATCACATCTTTTTAAATGTAAAAGAAACATTAATGACTTCTAACCAACAGTTGTTATGAAACGCTAATAAGAATTTTCTATTTAAGTTAATCAGATTTATGAAAACAAATGTTGCAAAGCCAAAAACTTATTTGAACCCAGAAATATTTCTCAATAAAGTTATATTACTTTCACAATAAAATGCGTTCCACTAATATGACCTTTTTCTTTAGTTTGTGTTTGTCTTTTTTAAACATAGGTGAACAATCTGTCATAAATCTGCTCTCATGGACCCCTAAAACGTTAGGCTAGCACTGAGGTCTAGCAGGATGTTAGCCTTCAGTCTTTCAATTCGTCCGTGACTAAACTGCTAATTCTCATTACACACTGTGAAATTGGGATCTTGTCTAATAAATTAAATCAACTTTTTCTCCCCCCACTCTCAGCAGAGCGCTCTGTCAGATCCTCATCATTTTAACTGCTCTTTGAGGATAAATTGTAAAATCGGCGTGTTTTCGTGCTATCCCTCCTCAGTGGTCCAGAGAACAAGGTTGGGATTGTGAAGGTGATCCGCTCCATCCTCAGGGAGAATGTGAGGAGGAATCTGAAGAGTGAGACGTTGGTGGGGAGCTGTAAGGAGCGTCTGACCCCTCTGCGGACCACCCTGCCCTCCTCCGCCAAGCTGGGTAAGAACTGGAATTATTGATTTCTAAATGACATTCTCACTGCAAGAACCTTGTAAAATTGATTCAGAATAAGGAAGATCGTCACAAAAAATCCCTCTTTTGAGGTGGAAGCTGCTTAAAGATCCTCTCTGATCATCTGTACTGTCCAGCTGTTCCCAGATGTCATTCAGTTATGATCATGCTGCTTCTATGGTAAATCAAAAAAACCTGTCTGGTTTCTGGTTTTCTAGAACATATTTTTTGCAGAAGTTCAATAGAAATTTTCCCTCTGAGTTGTGGGCGGGACCAATGTCACAGGGCAACTCCGCCCCCTTTTTCCCACCAAATGCAGGGTCGATTTTCTACGTTACAAATATGGTGTTTGTAGAAAAATGCCACCAGAACATGTTAAATACACCATTTTCATTGGCGTGGGTCTATAATGTGTTGATGTTTGAGCTCAAAATTAAAGAGTAAATTCCCTAATGTCTGGTGTTGACAGGTTCCTCCAGAGCTTCCTGGATGGGTAAGCAGCGCACTGAAGAAACATCCTCCCACGGAGGGAACCTCAAGCTGGGTCCAGACTCGGATGACGGAAGCTTAAGCAGTGGAACCTACAGTTTCTCTGGCGCTCCTCCAGCCTGCACCTCCTCTGACTCTCAGCACTGGCCGCAGACCTGCAGGTCGTCCTCAAAGGCCCGTTCCACCTCCGTCAAAGAGTCCGACATTTTGAGCGACGAGGACGACGACGGCTTCATCGAGGGGGGAGCGAGGAGGAGCAGCGGCGATAGCAGCTCCCCAACCAGCGCCATTGAGGCCCAGTTCCTGGAGCTCAGACTGTCGGAGAACGCCTCTTCCAAACACACGCCGGCTCCGCGCGTACAGCCAGAGAAAGTCGGGGACACCCCGGAGGCGCAGC
This sequence comes from Oryzias celebensis, assembly GCA_014656515.1. NCBI lineage: Eukaryota > Metazoa > Chordata > Actinopteri > Beloniformes > Adrianichthyidae > Oryzias > Oryzias celebensis. The sequence goes on from BNCR01000005.1 coordinate 37,381,115, forward strand.
CCAAGCTGGTGCGCGGACACTTCAGCGCGGTTAAGAGGAAAAGCAGCAGCGCCAGGAGGAGTCCGCACATGCTATTGCACATGAAGGATCAGCACAGGTCACTGGACAGCCAGACCGATCCAGCATCTACAACGGCAGTGGACCTTAACTCGCTGTTGGAAAGGGAGTTCAGCGTCCAGAGTCTGACGTCTGTGGTGAATGAAGACTGTTTCTTTGACGCAGCAGAGAGCTGCATATCTGACTCTAGAAAGAACCCTTCTCCTTAGAGTCCCTCACAACGTTATCCCACCCACGGGGTTCGGGGGCAGGAGTTTCTGTTGCAGCTTGATAGAGCCCAGTGCATTGTTGTGGAGTCCAGCAGAGCTGCTGTGAAGCTCCACGGTCGGGAAGTGTGACGCGTGCCGGCTCAGAGGTGAGCTGTGAAACACCTGTCTGGCAGAGCGAGCTTCACAGAGAAGCAGTGAAGGGGATTTCTTTGCCTCTGGACTCTGCAGGCCGTCTAAGTGACAGTCAAGCATCCCCCTTTGCGGCTCAGCTTGATTGGCGTTTCCTTACCCGACTTTTGACCTTTTTTCCGTGAAGAAATGGTGAGAATATCTAAGCCTGTCATTTCCCGATGCAAGTCCAGAGTGCATATATAGCCACAGGAGATGAATCAGGATTCTCTGGCAGGCACAGGAACCATTTGGCTCTGTTAGACAGACAGCAGGCTTTCACATGAGCTCAGATGGCCCAAGTGTTTGGTTGGACATAATAAAACGCAGCTGATAGAAACAAAAAAAATGAGGAGGGGGATGGACTCACACCCTGGAAGCCTTTTTGCTGGTTTTGGTGCAGTAAAGTACACTGTTTGCCTATAAATTTGAATTATTTTTCTATGTACAGATCATGCAATACTACTGTTTTTATTTATTTCTGAGAACCTTTTTTTAGATGAAAACTTAAAGTTAAAGAATTTCTCATAAATTAAACCAAAAAAAAATCTGTTGATTCGTTGCCTGTTTGTTTAATTTTTCACAGAGCTGGATTTGCTATTTGGCTGTTGATGAAAAGGTTTCTCATGTTTGGATCTTTTATATAGAAATATATTTTCCCTTTTTTAAAAATGTGTGTACTTCAATGCAAACTTGATACTGTACAGTTAAGAAATAACAATTTACAATAAACGGAGCTGATATTTTTTCTGTAAAGGTGATGTTTAAGAGATGAACGTACATTTTGAGGTACTATCAACAAAATAAAAGACAAACCCACTAAATATCAGTTTAACTTTGCAGTGCCTTTAATGCTAGAATACAGTACCAATGTAGATCAGCAGTTATTGAAATACTCAGACCAGCCCGTCTGGCATCAACAATCATGCACGTTCAAAGTCACTTAAATCACCTTTGACCCACATTCTGATGCTCGGTTGAACTGCAGCAGACGTCTTGACGTCTAAATGCATTCAGTTGCTGCCGTGTGATTGGCTGATTGGAAATTAACGAGCAGTTGGACAGGTGTGCCTAATACAATGGCCAGTGACTATAATTATAATTAATATTAGAATGCTAAAGTTCACTTCTTTCCATGTAACCTTTCATTTAATGTTGTTTTCTTTAAATTACGACAGAATGAAACCGTTCTGGCTGACATGTCGTTGTTGGATTCAGTCAATTCAACAGCCTTCCAGAGGCTTGTCTCGACTCATATTTACCGTTTCTCCTTCATCCAGGTTTTCCCCCCACATTCTAAACAGCTCTGAGGCAGACAGCCAAACATTTAAATCTGTGTACACAAGCTCCTTACAACTTCATTTTACAGTCTGTGACAAATCACTGACTGCAGCGACACACTCCATGACAGTAATGATGAAGGATGAGGAGATGAAAGCCACGATTCATGAGGTAGATCCCGGAGAAAAAAGTAATCATTTTGCTTTTGAGATCTTCAGAGCATTACGTTGAGGGAGCCTGTTAAATCAGCTATATGTATACACAAACATCACCTTTAGCTAATTTAAACATTTCTATGGAAAAAAACAAAACACATTTGAACAAAAATGCTTCTGCAAATGTAATTTTAAACTTCCGAACACCTTCCTTCTGTATCATACTAATTTAGATTAAGTGAAAGTCCCTAAAATCTGCTGTTTCGTATCTAAAAATATATTTAGATTAATTGTATTTTTGCTCATTTCTTTATTTTGCTTTCAAAAGTGAATTGAAAAGTCTTTGGTGACAATTAAGAAACTAAAGGAAAGACATTCTATGTTTAGATAAAATCAAATTAAATCCAGAATCGCAGATAATCAAGAGCCCATGTATATACAATTATAAATATTCTGAAGGATTAACATTATAAAATAATGCTGCTTGTATTTCAGTGTTTATCAAAGGCAAAGTGTAACAGAGGAGTTTGCAGGCAGCAGTGCAGTTGGCTGCAGTCGGGGAGTGGGAGGTGGGTTTGCTACGGCGAACTGTCTCACTGCTGTGTCAAAGCAGCCCGAGGCCGCATGTCGACTTTGACACGCCTTTTAAATGCTGCGAGACATAAGCTGTCAGAGGAACTCTTCATACGGCGCCATGACAATTTTCTAACAATTTTATGCCCGAGAGCAGCAAACGCTGCCTTTGGCTGAAGAACATATCACGAAAAGACCAAAGAATGGAAGCTGGAGTGTTGAGATCTTATTCAAGAGAGAAACTCACAGCTCAAAGCCGTAACTGTAAAGCTGACATAATAATAAATAATGCTTCACTCCCAATCCACCAATGAAAATCAGATTATTTTGAAACACAGTCTAATTAAGCAGGCTTAGACAAAAACCTAGCATAGAGGGAATATAAAGTCACTGTGCTGTCTAATGGTGGTGACGCCGAATGTGGACTTCAGAAAAATGAGTTAAAGAAGAAAATAAAATGGTTTTGAACACTGCATCTCTTACTGTGCATCTACAGAGAAGAGAGGCATTTTTGAGTATTTATTCAAATTACGGTGAACCCGGAAGAAATGTCATTTGAAAAAGAGCGTGACAGAAAATACTCTGGGTGGGCCACAAGCTACCAACTCTTCACCCACAACTCAGAGGCAAGTGAACTACTGTTGCTTTGCAGGAACTATGTCTTAGAATACGACACAAGTTTTTGATTTTGGCCAAAAACGACAAATTCAGAAAATAAAAGACTGGGGACACATTGAAATAGATCAAAAGATGATTGGAAGTAAAGTTTTTGAGCATATCTGACCCATCTGTCGTGGTAATATTAGAGCTTCATTCATGAATGACACTGAACTGAACCGCCAAAATAAAAGGAAGAAGAGCAGTAGGAAATTTGGAGCCGTGGATTTCACAGTTTTAGTCAACAAAGTGAATAAATCAAAATGTATGAGAGAAATCCAAAGAGGGATGAGAGACTTGGAAATTTAGACACCTCAAGTATAAAAGCAAAAAAAAAGAAATTCAAGGATCTTTGATGGAGTTAATGGAGTAAAAGTTAAAGCAGGAAGTCCAAGAACTTGCTATTCCAGCCTGAAGAAACTTCACAAAACCACGGCTGCACATGCACACCTCATTAGCGGGTAACTACCATGCTACTCTTCTGCAAGATATAATTTCTTACTATTAAAATCACCCACATGCCATCACCTATCAAAATAAGAGCTCAATGTAGCACAAACCACCCAAAATTTCTTTTGGGTCACTGATTGGGCAGAAGAAAAAAAAAAAGGCACATTGGCGCATCACTCCTGCTTCCCCGGCATGAAGGTTCCTGATTGTTGCTGAAGATTATCGCCCACCTCTTATCAGAACGGAGTGAAACCTCCCTGTAGCAAGTTGATCCAAACACGCCATCTGCCAGGCTGGCAGGGAGCAGCCGTGTTCTGCCGCTAACAATCTGCTGTGCTGTTTGGTGAGGAGGATTCAGATTTTGGATTGCTTTTCTAGAATCCATAAATAAGATGTTAACTTGTATTATTATTTGAAGCCCCCATGGCATTTCTGAGCTAATATGCAAAATATCATCCAGTCAGAGGTTGATTTGAGAGTGTTCAAGCAAATATATAAACAGTAAGAGTAGTTTTTATACCCAGACAGAGAGTGGAAACATTCAAGGACATCCTTTTAACTCTTTTAATGTGAGTCCAAGTTCCCTGGTGCCACACAGCTTTTTTTTTTTTTTTTTTTAGATTCACAGCAATTTCTTTTTTCCTTTAAGCTCTGCGTCTCATGTGACCAAGCGGCACAAAGCAGAAAGAAAAGGGTCCTGGATGTGCTGCTGCTGTGATCTGGTTCTTTAAATTCTCTCATCTCCCACGGTGGAGGTGTTAAATCAAAGTGAACAAAGAAATGGGACATTAAGAAAGGTTTAAAAGGAAAGCATGAAGTTGCTGTGAGCATCCAGAAAACTGCGCACTTACACGACTCCATGTTAGCTCCCCAGTAGGAGCAGTAAAAAATGCATGTGTGCACCTGCTGGAAATGTCACAGCTAAGAGCAGCCTGTTGTGTGTGTCCTCACTAACAGATGCCATTAGTCGCCTTCTCACTCTCATTTCAGCACGGCTGCGGCCCGCTCTGGGCGGTGCACCCTGACGCGTCCTTCAGTGCATCCGCCGCTGGGCTGCCGAGGCGCTTCAGCCTCAGCTCCTCCCTGAACTCGTAGCTGAGGAGCCCGGGCTCCCGCCTGCACAGGCCAGCGTAAGCATCTGCTAAAGCCTGGATCTGCGGTATGCTGAGCTCTGTGGGACGCAGGATGGGGTCCACGTCCGCCTCTTGCATCATCTCCTGTGTCAGCTCTGCACGGCATGCCTCGGGGAACAACTTCCTGGGACCAGAAAGACATGATGGTTCAAATTTCTGCTTTGATATTTCACAGATCATGTAAGTTTAATCACATTTTTAGTTCAAACAGAAAGAAATCATCCCTCAGCAATTATCTCAAATCTGTGAAGTTAATTGAAATCACACAAAGAACGGCTCATGAATAGTTCATTTGCTTCGCAGCCATGTTGTGTTGTCAGGGGATGTCGGGAAGCTCGCACACAAACTTCCTGCACGGAAACCGCTGTGATTTGAATCCCCAACTCTCGTTTATTTTGTTGACTTTCACTCAGTGAATTCAAACAGGAGACAAACGCTTCTCTTTCTACAAACACTTCCCAGTCAACGCTGTTATCTTGAGCGTTACTCCACGCCCTCCTCAGCACAGACGCTTTTGAAGGCGCTCAGAGTGCTCATGCTGCCTCCTCAGTTTGGCCGTTACATAAAATATTCTGCCTCGTCTTTCCTGTGACACCCCAATGACTCATAATTGCTGCTCTCTTTCACACAGCCAGCGTTCCTTTATTATCCGAGCCTACACGCGCCATCCCAACGAGCGCGGGGGCGATGGGCAGCGTGCACATGCATGTGGCGGTGTGGGCTTTGTCGCTGGTGGTTGTGAACAGAGCTCTGAAGTTGCTCCATAGTGCAGGAAGCATCAAACGCTGTGGGATTTGAGAGGGAGAAAAGGCAAATCTTAAAGCCACTGTAATGGAGGATGAAATGGGGATTCTGTCAGGGAGCAGAAAGCGAAATGCAGAGGGAATGACAGATGAGGAGGACTCAAAAGAAAAAAATACTGGGAAGTTGGGGGGATGAGGGCCCCATCAAAGTGTGTCACTGTGCTTACTCTACTCCTTTATGGCAGTGCTTCCTGCGGAACTGGAAAACGTTCCTGACGACTTTCTCAACCAGCTTGAAGGGCTGTTGTATTCGGGGCTGAACCAGCGGGGTGAAGTGCACGACTCCCACATCCACCTACACACGCACACAGAACAAGAGAGGAAACCCAAACAGGCTGGTTAGCAAAAGATGCACACATGTATAAAAGCAAACAAAGAAAAAGGAGACCGAAGAAAAAGAAGTGTTAAGAGAGGCGCAAAGACAAAAAGAGATGGACATGTTTACCAAAAAACCAAAGGAAGAGGCTGTAAATAAGATGACGCAGCATGACTGGCTGGCGAGCCGATTCCTGTTGCCACAGTAACACCTGTATGATGGACCATAGAAACAGTCTCTCTCTGTCCCTGCTTCAGCAGTGGGTTTCTTAATACCTTGAAGCTCGACTGCATAGCAAATCTTTTCCCTCACAACGTCTGGATCAGAATGACTTCCACTGAGAGACAGATCAAGGCAGAATGACCACATACAGACACAAAGGCGGAGAAGTACTGGGACAGATGTTAAATACTCTCTAAAACCTTGTCTTGGCGGAGCTCAGCTTAGTGAAGAATATCTCTGAATAACGTCTGCTGTGCATGTAAATGTTAGGTCAGCTCAGCAGACAAAACAAACTCCTAACAAACCACTTTGCTAAATCCACTGATTTCAAATGAAAAACAACAATTAAAAAGGCGTCTTTTTGAAAGATAATCTGACTTTTGATACATTATTTGTTTCATTACTAAATCACAGTTCTTAAAAAAAAGAAGCAGCCCAACTGTAATAACATATATCCTACAATTTTGTAATTATTGGAAAATCTGCATAATTTTGCACAAGTCTCAAGATTAATAACATACTTGAGGTAAAATCATGTCTTGACCATTTCCTTCTCTGCTAGCTTAAATCTGACATGACATTTAGCTAATTTAGCTAAACTTTGCTTATGTCCTCTTAACTTTAAAAACTGTATTTTGTATATTTACATATCAATTCTTCTTCTAAAAATAAAATCCACAGGATTAGGCTTCTCATGTTTGCAGATGATCTCATGTCAAATCCAAACACTGAGACTCTGCTAGCAAAAGCTAATCAAGACGTTCGCTTCCATCTTTGAATGGTGTAAACATAAATAAACCCCTGATTTAATCAAAGTACTATAAAAGTCATATAATTATAAATATAATAGGTATATAAAATATACATACATATACACACACACAGGTTTTAAATAAACTGAAAAAGGCCACTTTTTGCATAATTTTCCGTATATATGGTTTGATGGCAGAAAGCCCTGTTCTTGGATGATTTTCCGCTGAATCTGTGGGTTTGGCACAAACAGACTCGCCGGCAGTTGGCTGCCTGTCTTTTCACAGTATGCAACAGCCACATTATCCTAGTGAGGGGGAACTGAACTGTACAACGGGTGTCTGAACAAACTAACAGCGACACACATCTGTGGTGATAGTCATATTAACTCATTTCATCCTCTTCTTGGTATTTTTTGTGCTTTGGTTTAGTTTCTTCCCAGGATCCTAAAATTATTTTTATGTAGCATAAGAACAGAAATCTGTGCTTTGAAAAGAAATGTAGAGAATGGTTTGAAAATAGAGTAGATGCAAAAAAAAAGAGAAATTAAAGGAGAAAATTGATGGGAATATCTGCCAACTAGGATGATAATTTAAAGGAAAAACATGCAAATAACACACAACTCAAGGACACGGACCCCACATCTCTGACATCAAATAAAACAACATCCTTTTTAGCTGAAAAAGCCCCGTGGAGCTTCATGAGTATCCTCGCAGCTCGTATTTCTGGATGGTGTGACTCACTCCTTCACAGCTGCATTTTACTTGGGCTTGAGGCTGGTGTCCATAATTAGAGAAGGAAAGCAACAGTGGTCCAAGGGCGCGCAACGTATTCCTAATGAGAGCCTCAGATGTCCCCTTGTTTTGAATCGGTCAGGTCAGAGCTGGTGAGCGTTATCACCAATTAGATCTATGGATCCTCTTGTTGTTTGGAGATGTGAAGATGCCTCCTGCTGCTGTGGCGTTTAATGGACGGCAGGGGTGGGGACTGTTTGTCTCAACCGCATTGAACAATATACAGTACCATATTATAGATATAGGTTGCAGTTTGGCCAAGGGTGCAACTTATTTGTGATTTTTTTTAAAGCATAAATAACCTTTTATATCTGTTATTTTACCCTATTTTGCCCTTTAGCTTTTTAGCTACATTTTACCTCCAGTAACTAAAGTAAAGCAATCAGTTACTCTTTGAAAGTAATTTACCCAAAACTGTCCGAAGCGACTAATATAGTGTCTTTCTTCTTTGGCATGCATTTATTGGTTGCTGCGACTTATACTCTGGAGTGACTTATAGTCCAAAAACTACAGTAATGGCTGATGAAATGCTTTTAAACGTGCATTATGTGTGTTGTTATATGTTAAACTTGATGGTTAAAGGCAAGCTTGCCTTTCTTTTTTTATTTAGAGTAGAACATCTCCAAGCGCAGAACTTCATCAGGATTCTAATTCTTGATTTTCATCAGTGGCTCAGTGATGCAAGATCAGGCTGCCATCTGTTAGGTAGTAGCAATAAAAAAGCAAAGCCTTTAATTTCTCTGCTGGAATAATTAGGCCATTTATATTCCACAGTTCATGATTTGAGAGAGAATCAAGGGGAAAAGTCGATATTGGGACTTTACAGGCAGCAGCATTTCAGCCATCAGCTTGTCGGAGTCACTTTGCTGCTATGATTTATGTATGGCCTTGCTACATGGCTCCACCGGGTAGCACCACTGTAATATATCCCACTGCTTGTCATTAATCCTTCCTGTGATAACCTCAACATGCAAGGAAACTCCATCCTAAATAGCAGGTCTGTCACTTGGCCCCACTGCTGGAGGTGCCATCAGCTGGTTTTTACCCCACATTAATCCCCGCCACCAAACATCCAATGTTTTTTTGGAAGGAGATCTTGAACTTTAAAGGCAAATTTAACGATGATAATTACAGCTGCAGCTGCAAGGAGAAGTGACGCAGAAAATTCTTGTAGCTTTTCCAACCCAAACTTAGAAAAATCCCATTTGTCACTCTAATTTCCTGTTATGACAGGATCTCTTCTCTTTTTTTTTGTTCAGATTACATTACAGTCAGTATGCAGACATGACAACACTCTGACTTACTGATTGACGTACATCTAAAATCACAAGTAACAGAATCCAGTTTTCTTATCCAGCCACCATTGACTTCATTCACATACAATGTTCCCTTGTTAATTGTGGGGGTTATCTTCTACAAATAACCCGCCATAGGTAAGATCCATGAAATAGAATTATAGATGTTTTTAGGCTGTAAAACACCTCACTACACACTTTTTACACTTTTCTTTCTTGTTTGAACTCTTTCAGTTCAAATCTTCATAGAAAATAAGTCCAGTACTACAGAATGAAAACAAAGATCTATCGCAATCAAAGATTTATTTAAATTTGTGGAACAGAAAACATTCTGTATTGAAGATACAGCATGGAGGAGATTGACTGACAAGCTCAACAGCCAATCAGGATTCTGAACACAGCACGCTGGGGAAAAAAAAGAATGCAAAATTGCACTGAAAAAAAATCTGCTATAAAGCGAGACCAGTAAGTGAACCTAAAAGAAGGTGTCAAATTCTTTGGCTCATTTAAGTTAGATCCACTGGACTGTTCTTGTGCGACAGTGTTAATTTAACTTACATTAAAATAAATCTTCAAGAGAAATGAAAGAGAAAAAGGTATTCACCTGGCAGTGCATCTGAAAATGACCAAACATCACTTCATCTGAAGCTACGTTCGCACCACCCTCGGCAACACGAGTTCAAGCGGCTACTTCCATCCAGACAGAAGAAGAAGCCCCTCCCTGCTGATCCAGCGTGAACACCAGGGGCTAAACACACGTTCAAGAACCAGCATTTAGCATGATTTTGAACGTGCGTCAAATGCCTGGTGTGTACGTAGGTTTAAAGTCACGCGGCTGCCTTCTCAAGCCTGTTATTGTGCCGCTTGAGAACAACTTGTGTGTTACTGGATTTCGTGGTCAAATTTCCTAAAGCTCAGCTGGAGCTCCGTTTCTCCAGCTTTGCCCCGTGGTCCCTCCAGCTCCATTCACCCCGTTTCCACATCAGATGCGTCTTCCTTACTAGGTTGCTGCTCAATGGGGTATGAGCAGTAATTTGTCATGTTCCTCTAAGCGTAACCAAGATGGGATAGCAGGCGCCCTGGGGCGCCACCTGAACCACCAGCACTTGGGCTTGCATAATGGAAAGCTCTGAGGAAGAGCAGGGGGGCGGAAGAAAGCTATAAACAGGCATGGAGTGCGAGAAAGGGAAGCGTACAGAGAATGCACGACCAGTGAGTTGAGTTAGGGGTGGGAGGTGGGGTTGCATTAATCATGACAATACCTTAAGAAGACAACCTCCATCACATCAGTGGAGTTATGCAGCCTCTTGGAAAGGAGAGGACAACAATCGGTGGCAAAGAATCTACCAGGATGACATCGCTTGAGGGCTTGTGGGGAAGGAAAAGGTTTGGCTTCCTGAGCAGGCACTGCTTCCCAGGAGAAGTTCATTGCACAGAGCAGGACAAGTGGAGCTTTTCCATAGTCTAAGAAAAGCTCGACCTACGCACCAAAATGTGGCAGAAAAGGATGTCAAATTGGGGGGGGGGGGGGGGGGGGGGATCGTTCTGATGATAAATATCTTAATTCTACTCTAGAAATCTAGAGCACTATTAAAATAAGTGATGATTAGATATAAACAAACATCGAGTCAGATGCATTTGGACCACTGACTGTTTATGAGAAGTGGAGGGAGTGAATGACCCCTCCCCACTGGCGTTCCAAGTAGGAAGTATCCACTGGTCCAAAAAAGCCAAAATCCCATAGACTTCTATAGAAAAATAAACAACTATTACTCAGTTATTCTTGCTCTGCTACTTTCTTGACAAGTTCTTGCTAATCCAAGAAACCTTTGACAGATTTTGTGTAGCCTGCTTTAAAATGGTAGGGGCGTGGCCTTCCGATAAGCTCACTCTTGATTGGCAAGAGTGGTTGCCATAGAAATGTTGACACAGACCAACTTGGACCACTTGACAATTTCTGGTTCCACCATAGTAGATGTCTGTATTGCGAAAAAAAGGGCAACTGAATTGACTTCATTTCACTGGAACCGGAAGTACGTCATTTTCTTTTCACTCGGTCCAGTTCTCATATACAGTCGACGAGTTTGACTAAAACAGATTTGCGTGGGGGGATTTGAACCTGGGAAGCTTGTCAAACAAAATGTGATGACAGGAGCATCAGCGCTATCAGGTAACACCTTGCTTCCAAACTGTGAACAAACCAGCCTTGCAAGACACTGAGCATGAAAACCAATTATAGAAGGGAGGACATAAAGGAGGAAAAATGCAAATTGATCGATAAACGCTTCTGGTGTGGGCAAAGACTGCAGCTCGTCTGAGTGTGCCATCGGAGCTGCAGATTGGCTTGGAGGGCTCTGCAGCGAGGTGATAAAACAAAGACGACCACACTTGCATCTTCCCACATCTGCACTCACTCGCTGTATGTTAACCGCGTTTCGCTCTGCTCTCCCTCCATCTGCTTCACTAGCCCATTTCCCCCCCATGAACCGTTTATTTATTAATCCACCTTACTCCCAGCAGAACGACACTAACATCAGCACTTCAGATCTCATTTTTCACAAGCAGACAGATCACACGTGCAAATGGCGTGGTGTGTCTGCAGGAAAAGTGGGAAACGTCTCCTCCTGCATCAGTGCTATCCCACAAGGAGTTTGGAAAACCGAGCGGCTGCTGAAGGTCAGCGGCAGCATTACGGTGGAGGTAATGTGGTGTGCACCATCTCGCATGTGGGCCCTGTCTCATTTGACGAAAAGCGACTCTCAGGGGTAATTTACAGGAGCAACAATGGCAGGACAGAGCTCAGTCAAATTAAACAAACAGATCAATAGTGAAACTAATCAGTCGCTGCCAGCCCGTCTTCAAATCACCCCCAACAAATGGGAGATAATCATAGAGTGGCCGCCTCATCAGGCCTTTTCCATTAATGTCCCCAAGCAGCAAAATGCTTAACAGCATAAATGTACATTCACGAAGATTTCAAGTCCGCTAGTTGTGGATTTTCCTCTCTCTATCATTTTGTCCTCTTTGTCATTCATGAATCAGGGCCATCTTAGCCACTCCCTCCCTTGTTACATGTCCTCTGCAGAGAGGAAAGGAGCAGCAGTCAGAGACAGAGTAGCAGCTGGGAGTTTTAACCTCCTGCTGACTGATGAAGATGCCGCTCTGGGGAGAATCAATTTTGGAATGTTGAGGTACAAATGCTTCCGTGGCCTCTGGACCATGGCATAAACAAAGAAAGCCTCCTAGAATACAAGATACAAGATAATCAGATGATAATGATAGCAGCCACTTCTTCATATTTAGATGACCCTCCTCAGTTTAATCCTAATTTTAAACCTTTTAATCCTAAATTTGATCATATTTTCAGATCTTGGCCGCTCCTCATCTTCAGAGTAAAATAGTACTGCATCATTATTCTTGTGCATCAGTGATATGCACAAGAATAATGATATATATATTTATGTTATGTATTTTCAGACATGTCATTTTGTTTTTTTCCAGCAGAAATGAGCATGAGCAGTGTCACGTTGCAGTAAAACTGATTAAAATTAACATTTTTACTCACATTCTCACCTAGTTTTCATGAATTTGTACAGAAGTGAATCCAGTATGTAATTGTGTAACACAATTGTGACTGAAATATAAACAACAAAACACCTAATTCAATGAACATTGTGTTATTGGTGTATTTAACCTCTTCTTGCAGCATATTTCTCTTGATGGAGGATATACATATATATATATATATATATATAAAATAACACATATTTTTTTAATTAATCGCATGTGTTAACGTGTTAAAGACAGCCCTAATTTCCATAGTGTATATAAAATTAAGCTCACAATTGCATTTCTTTTTGTTTAAATTGTTGTGAATCAGGAGCAGACGAAAAAGCTTGTTTTTGTGATGTATAAAATACACTCTGTTGCTCTGTTCCATTCTGATACGTATACTTGCAGACCATTAGATCTATATTTGTCTTAGTTTTCCTCATCTGAGCTGCATCTGGCTCAAAACTGTACGGCTGGACAACTCCACCATTGCTCACCATTTTTGTTTCACCGTTATTGTTAGACTGGGGTTGTGAGATGTTTTAAGATATTAGGAGAGAGTGTGAACAAAGGAATTATGGGAAGTTAGGGAAAGCTTACTTCACACCAAGGGGCCCGCCCACAACTCAGAGGCGAATTTCTGATGAACTACTGCCACCCTGCAGAAACTATGTCCTCTGTTGTTTTCTAATTTTGGCTAAAAACTTTAAAATATTCTTCTTATTTTTGTTTGTTTCAGGCCAAAAATGTTACTTTATTGGTAAAGTAAGAACATTTGATTTATGGAAGATTTCTTTTAAAATTGACTTTTCTATGATATAAGTATACTTACTAAAGAAAAACGTGGCTTTAACCTCAGAAAATATTAACATTTTATTGTAAGCAGACTTTAGAAACAAGAACATTTACAAGAAAAATAAACAGCAAAGTCAATCTAAGATTATTTTTTTATTAGGAAAAAGTACAAAAAAAAGGACTGTTTTTGTTTGTCTAAACAATAAATGTAAATGTAAAACTTTTTGTTTACTAATGCTAGTTTATTTCCTCAAACTAAAATGTGATTCTGTTGTTTTTTTTTTAAGGAGATTGTGATGTAAAGTGATTTTAAGAGGTTTTGGTGAAACGCTGTCTTGTACATATGAACGTAGAGCTGGAGACTTGAGGCAGAAAGAAAAAGACTGCAGCTAGCTTGCTGCTTTGCTGTCATGAGGGAATGTAAATACAACAGCATTCCTGATATGAACAATGCTGTGTAACCCCTATTTAAGTAGTGAGATTGAGTGCGCTCACACACACACATACACACACACACACACACACACATAAAGGCTGGTGAGGAGAGGGAGAAAGAGCGGAGCGGGAGGAGGAGAGAAATAGGGAGAGCGCAGCAGCAACGGCAGCAGCTCTACAGTTACTCCTGGCAGGCTCCAGTCGAGCATGTGTGGTCTCTCATACGCTGTTGCTAAGGAAATGGGTGGCTTGAATGGATCGGCGGATCGGGCCGACTCGTTCTCCTCCTCGCCCCCTCACCAGCCTGCGTTTTTACTGCTTTTCGGGATTACTGTGAACAACGTGACGTGTCAGCTCCAGCTCTGCACCAGCCCGGGTAAGAGACTATTTTATCCATCTGTGTCCTCCTTATCTGATCGCAAACAAATGAACACAGTTTAATTGAAGCTGTGAGATGAGTCAGTCGAATCTGTACCAACCACTGGAAAGACTAGAGAATCACCATTAAATTATCTGCTGAAAAGTAAGACAGGTACAGGAGTAGAAAAAGTTTATTTGTGCAGAAGCGATCATTAAAAAGAGTGTTTTACCGTTAAACTCTCTTGTTTGGCCGGTTAAAAGCCTGAATCAGACTGTTAGGCTAAAATGAAAGTGTTGAGCTCTACAGCTTTAAGCCAACATACCTTTAAGAATGACCACAAACTCATTTCCTCCTCTCAGCTCTATCTTCAAGCAACGACAGCATATAGAAAATGCACACAGTTCCTTTGTGTTTTGCTTACCTAATGTCAGCCAGAAGCAGATCTTGCTGTTTGTTTCTCCTGCCTCCTTTTGTTTCCAGACAGAAAAAAAAGTCTGTTTGTGTGTGCTGACTGAGATGATAATGAAGTAGGGAGTTCAAGGGAACCTGCCTCAATTCAATTTCTCATTTTCTTCTCCATCTTCCAGTCCAGTGGAGCCACAGCTGAGGAACGGGGGGGATTTCACCGGCAGCTGGTTGCACCACTAAAACACTGGAGAGAGGCAGCTGGGCGACGGGGGGGTCGAAGAGCCTGGCTGGCGCCGGGTGAATGCAGCCTGGAGAAGACGGCAGAGGCAGCAGCAGCACTGACCTGAGGCGGAGCATGGCATCCACAGGAATGCAGATTTTTGGATTTGTCCTGGCGCTGCTGGGCATCATGGGTGCCACTCTCGCCACCCTGCTGCCCAACTGGAAGGTCAGTGCAGATGTGGGCTCGAACATCATCACGGCGATCTCCCAAATGCAGGGCCTGTGGATGGACTGCACGTGGTACAGCACCGGGATGTTCAGCTGCACACTGAAGTACTCAGTGCTTTCGCTCCCTGCGTATCTGCAGACTGCTAGAACCACCATGGTGCTGTGCTGCGTGCTCGCCGCCATGGGCCTCTGCCTGGCATCCCTGGGACTAAAATGCACGCGCTGGGGAGGAGGACGGCGCTCCAAGCGGCACGCCGCTATTGCCAGTGGAGGCTGTTTTGTTGCTGCAGGCTTTCTGTGCCTGGTGCCCGCTTCGTGGTTCACCAACGAGGTCATCACCAGCTTCCTGGACTCCAGCGTGCCAGAGAGCAATAAGTTTGAGCCCGGAGGTGCCGTGTACGTGGCCTTTGTTTCGGCGGGATTCCTCTTTGTGGGGGGGTCCATCTTCTGCATGTCTTGCTCGGGGAAGAGGCATGGCCCTCAGGACCTGATTCTGCTCCCTCCACCTGACAAACTGCTGCTGCAGCAGCAGCAGCAACAGCTACTCCAGCAGCAGCAGGAGCTCCAGCACCAGTACTGTTCACTCTCCCCATTAGACAATAAGACAGGCTACAGCCTTCAGGATTATGTATAATAAAGCAGCAGCGTGTGCACTTCTGCTAAAGGGAGCAAAACCTGAGGGGAGGAACCATCACAGCCGATGCTGCACATTGGGCTCTACTCCAAAGTGAGGAGAAAAAGAGGAGGGCAACAACTTTCAATCAATTTTTTCCCTTCCCTTCTTCCTCATTTGTCTCCCTTTTTCCGTTTTGCAAGCACAAAGGAGGCGGAATCCCCCCACCCCCGAGCGGCACATCGGAACAAACAGCGGGAATGTGTAAGGTGCTGCAGAGTCGGAGGAACCCGATAACCAAACGTCAACGTCCTTCACCAGTAAATCACAGAAAGAGCTCCCTGGGGGAATGGATTAAGCCCCCCCACTCACCCCCAGCAAAGGTTTAAATTGAGATTTTATAGAAAAAAAAGAAAAAGCATTTACTTAGCTGCTATTTACAATCGTTTGTATCGGTACGCACCACTGGAAAGACTAGGCAATAACCGGAGAGCAGTAAGTAAAAGCCCTTTCATAGCAAGCCATTGTAGTTTTTGTACACTTATCCACTAGAATGCAACCCGGAATGATTGAAATAAATGGTCATATTTTTGTTAGCTTGTAGAATGATGATATTTTGCCTCTAAAGCATGAAGTGTGGAACCTGTCTGTGTATTAATACAGCAGAATGCCTGGTAAAAGACTGAGCCACACAATGCCTGTGCCTGAAATGCTGTAGAAACATGACCCTGCTGCAACTGTTCAAAGACGACTGTCAGGAGGACAAGATGTGGGCTCCTGCTCCGGATTGGAGAGAACGCAGACAGGCAGATGTCTGAGACTCTGCAGGTGGAAATATGGGTTGGGGGGGAGATGAGAGGACTTGACAGTAAGAGATGCACCGTCTGATTCCCTTTTTTCCAGCAGCAGCTACCCATCACAATCCATCCCCCTCCACGCTCACACTTCACGCACGCGATAAACATTCAAAAGCTTTTTGCATGAGCTTTTCACTTCTGTCATCCACCTCTGCACTGCCATGGAAACGGCATTCATTTTTCAAAAATCCTTTTAGTTTGGGGTTGTGTGCATGTCAGTCTAAAAAAGTTGTTTGGAATGGGGGAGCGGGCATTTTTTTTCTCCCTCCTTTGACCACTGTGCAGCACTTTTATTAAAATTAAAGTAACATTTTCTTTTAGAAAAATTCTCCCTTTAAAACTACTTCCAGCGACAAGGGGGGCTTTGGACAAGGTTAAAATCTGAGCCGTGGCAAAACCACGGAAGGAAAGGCGAAGCTTCTTGAGCCGATCAAGTAGCCGTGCGGCAGGATGCTAAAAAAGGTTTGAGTCATTCTCCATATGTGACTTGTTTTCCAAGTGCGTCAGCAGCCTTTATAACCTGCCGGCTGAAGGTTTTAGCGTCTTAAACAGTACTCTTTCACTTTTAACTACTCGTTCCCTCCTGCCATTTTTCTGTCACTTGTCACAGGGATGTGATCTCTGATGAATGCTGTTGCATGTTGAAAGCATGTCCTCCTGACGCACACGTAAACAACCCCCCTCCTCATACCTACTCAAATTCCACTTGCAGGGATATGCTTTCTTGCTTATATTCTGGTATGTGTCGCTCTTATACTCAGAGGAATATTTCGTTTGTGCTCTGGACAGGCTGTGATGTACAGGACTGCACATTCTAGCCCTCTCACAAACATGCAGCTTCCTGGAGGAGAGCAGATGGCTAAGCCCAGCTCGCCACCTACAGGCTGCTGCCAGCACACCACAGGCATCTCTGTGGGCACCCCTGCTAGCCCTGGCAGCTCTGTGGAGCCCTAAGTTTGTACCCCACCCTGACTTAGCCATCTTTGCTTCTTTTTCTTTGTGTGACAGAACTGGCCACCTGACAATAAACTCACTGCCCAGGCGCCCATAATCAATGCAATAAACAGAGTAAAGAATGTGCCATGTCATCGACTACTTACACGTTATGTGTTTGGTGAATGTGCCAAATTATGTCTCATGATAACTCGTTTTAACAATACCTGGAGTTGTGTTTATTTTTTTATTGGGTTGTTTATACAAGGATGATGCATTTGCAAATGGATCTGGGGTTTGTTCTGCCAGAAAGCCTTCAGTCAGCTGGATGTCTGTGTACAGTCCAGTGCAGCTTTTCGGCCTTTGAGGGTTATTTTGAATCCTCTTTGCGTCTCATTTCATAAAGCACAGCAAAATGTGAAGGAGGAAAATATGGAGACGTTTTCACAGACGGTTAGAAGACGCCCTTAACACTAAACCAAAAAGAAACAAACCCAACACATATTCATTATATTATCAACCCTTTGACACCTGTTGATGCAAATCTGGTCCAAACTTTTCAAGCATCAACTTGAAAGCAAAAACATAAAACATTTTTTTTAATAATTCAAAATAAACCTAGGCATCAAGGGGTCAATAATTGGGATTTGCTTTTGGCTTGTACCGGCTGTACACAAGTGTCTAGATTTTCTTTTCATCAAGGTTGAAAAGTCTTTCAGGTATTTTGGTATATTAGACACAACAGTTCCATGTTCTTGCAATATCTTCTTTATAAGAAGACGATTCAGTGCACTTTTACTGTGTGTTATTGTTTGACATCAGTCTGGTTGAAATAGCTGAGCACCTTAGGCTTTTTTGGACCACAACAAATGTGCAACACAAAGGGGACTTCAAATAAATAAATAAAGGAGTGATTTGTGTCTGATAGGATTTAGCAGGGCTAAATAAACCGGAGGTTTCTTTTTCGTGACTGTGCAGCTTGATCATCAGCACGCAATTTCATTTGCTTCTAAATGGTCAGACAGTAACGTGACTAGGTCCTCAAAGTCTCCAAAAGTTGTAAGTGTCCTGCATATACTGTACTGAGATGTTGGTTTATCATTTTGATAACTGCAGCTTATTTTTGTGAATGCTTTAGCACTTCTTACTTTGCCGGAGCATATTTGTGATGATGGACAGTTCCACAAGTTCTGATCAAGATGTCTCAATGTGCTTGTGCAAGTAGTTCTATTTTTTACCAATAAAACTATTTTGTGAACGCAACACGCTGGCTGCAGTTGATGGGGATGGAGATGGTGTTAACTTTGCAGCCAGTTTTCCGCTGGTACAGGCTGTTCCCGGTGGTCTGCTCAGGCCCGTGGATAGAGCAGGATCCGTCCGAGACAGACATCCATAAAACATCTCAGTGTGCAATTTTTTTTTTTTTTTTTACTGAGAGGAATCTTGTAGACTGAGATAAAAGCTCTTCACACCGTGTTTGATGAGATGATTGCACAAGCTAGCATGAATGCATCAACAGCAACACCTCCCCTGGGAGTTTGAAAGCATTGTTTTTATCAGAGCTGGCTGATTTATCTGACAGAATTTATGATTTATTGATAGTGAGTCATTCACATTGTTTAAAAAGAAACTGCTAATGTATGTATTCTAACAAGAAAAAAAGTTTCTCAAAAAGAATAAATTGTGGGAACAGAAGCAGAGTTATCAGACCACCTATCGCAAATTTAGAAATCTAAAATCTAAAATCTAAATCCCATTTGTTTAGCTATAAAATCTCATTTATGTTGTTCTTTTGTGTATTTTGGGTAAATAAACTGAAAACAAAAATACATAATATAAAAGGTAATTTAATCTTAATATGTTTTGCTAAATGTACAAAAAACCACCATGTATAGAGATGGGTATAAGATTCTGAGACACAAACTGCAATTTCTGCCCTAAATGATCAAAGTTTTTAAAATGGAAGAATGAAAGCCTTTAGCTGCAAGCAGAGCTTCTTTCAAATCAGATTTCAGCGCAGTATTTTATTTAATATCCATGTCCTGTAGTGTATACGCCTCTCCTTGAGTGCTTATTAAATTAGTTAGTATTCGGGCTCTCATTACAGCGTGTGGGAACCTCCTCGATATCCAGCGAGTGAAGAAACGCCTTCCTGAAAATACCATGGATTATTAAAGGCGCTAGTTCTCCCACTCTTCTTGGTTCTGCAGGAGGGATGCACATCAAATAACTTCTCCCCACTTAGAGAGACGCTAATAAGATCTCTCTTCTGTGTGTTTAGCCTTCTTTTTCCTTTTTCCCCTATGAAAGGCTTTCACCTTAGAGTTGCTGCAGTATGGAAACTGTGGATTGAAGTGAAGCGAGAGCGTCGACACTTCCAGGAGACGGTAAAATGGCTGTAACATTTCTCTTTAAACTCTTCTACAAAGTCAAATGTTTGGTTAGTATTATGAATCAGATAACAACATGAGCAAAGAAAAAAATGGAAGGGGAAAGAATTAAAGAGGCAACAATGGCGCGCAGCTCAGTGTCTGACACAAAGAATTAAATAGAATCACATCGTAATGCCTCTTTATGAATGCTCATACAAGACATATAATGCAGTCATCAGCACGGAGGGAGGAATGACCTTTCTTTGTTGGAGAGGCTCTGGTGCTCGTGTGAGGCTGAGGGAATAACAGCAACGACCTTGGCTGCGCAGTAAACTGCTGACAAAGGCAGTAAAAGCTACGCAGATGACAAAAGGAGAGCTTGTAGGAAAACAATGCAGCCCGACAGTTCAAAGGAGGCCTTTTAATATTTCAGCTTTGTGCACGGTGCACGCAGTCGCGGCTCTGCCAGATTCTGCAAGATGAAGGTGAAGGAGGCTAAACGCTTGAAAGGTGCCGGCGTGTCTCTGTTTTGTAATCGACATTTCCTTTGAAGGGAGAATATACAGGGGAAATTAAGCAGAGTTATATTGAAAAAGAATAATGAGTACAGCACGGGAACAGCTCATTAATTCAAAAAAGCACTCACTGTGTAGATGAAGAAACTGCAATATGATATTAAATGATATACAATTTGCAGAATATGACCGAAAATACCAAAATGATCATGGTTAAGCAAAGATATAATGGCTTATTATTAATAGATAAACTTCCTTAATTCTATTGTAGATTTATCTTCTTTGATTATTTCATTTTCTTTTCCTCAGAGATTTTTCAACTTTCATAAAAGCTAAAAACATCTCCTGCTCTAAATGTATCAGTAAAAATATAAAAAATATAAAGGAAGAGTATAAAAGATAATGATTAAACTATAAAATATTTGACGAATTAGGTCAAGTTTTCATTATGTTTGTGTCAGTACAAGAGCAAACAACCATAAAGCTGTGGTCCAATTAATGGAAAATATATTTAAAGCGCCATGTTTTATGCTTTAAAAGATAGATTTTTAGTGCTAGTATTTAATTAAATGGCAAAGTAAAACAACTATAAATTACAGAATTGATTTATTTTCAACCAAATTGGTCTTACATTTTGTATAAAACTCCTCTAAATCACTAAAATTACTTCATGAAATTGTGGTGCAGAGAGATTAAATTGTGTTACAAAATCAAATTATTGACCTTTCTGGATTTTTTTGAGTTTTATTTCTATCTAGCAATTTAACAGCTTTCTTGTGTTTAAGTGTTAAAAAGAGGAATAATCAAATAAAACCTGAACCTCCTGGAGTATGGCCGCCACATGGACAAAGCTGGATTTAGTTTGAATTTAACTGAGCACTTAGTCTGGTTTAACTTGGCACAAATCCTTGTAAGCGTAAGTGAAGATAAGCTCAAGAGCCAGCTCTGCCCGCTACTGCATTTTAAAAAGAGGAAGAGTATTTTTAGCTCTGCTTTACCTTGGCTCTGTGAAGTATTGAGACCATGCCTTCTGGCGTTTTCCCGGCTGGCACGAGTCATTGAAATAACTTTCCTCAATACGGCGTTTGACCCTGTTTAAGAGATACGAATAGGTCTAGATGAGTTGTGTGTGTGTTAATGAAAAGTGTGGCAGGAGGGGAAAAAGAATCGCAGTGCGGCCTTTGCGGTCGCCCCCTGCTACTGTTGATGCAAGACTTGGGTCACTTGAGGTCACAGAGAAGACATACATCAAGTGCTACAGTGAACTCAGGTGGGAAACACTAAACCATATGCTCTAGTTTTAGAGAATCATATTTTAAACCCACAAGACAGCTTATCTGAAACCAGAGCAAGAATTTAGCTTCAAAGTTGAACCAAATTTAAATGTTAAGGTTTAGCATTTCTACCTTTTAAACATCTATGCAGCTGAGGATGCTAGATAAAGCATTAAGAAATGTGACTTGAAAGCTGGGCTCATCTGGCCTGTGCTCCTGGTAAATGACCGAGAACAAGACGAACATCTGTAGGGCTCTTTTCTTGTTAGATGGCGAATGGTGGCTGATGCAGCCATTACTCAGAGCGGGCGGAGACAACCGTCTGCTGGAGGCACGCCTCACTCTCTCCTCAGATTCATCTCTGTCACAAATACGTTTTGAGGTACTCCTTAGCGGTGTGGAGAAGCCACTCCCCTTCAGGCGCTGTTGCAGTGCATCCATCAATTCCAAGTTACTTTATTGTCGGTGTTCTTCCCTCTCAGCCTCTTTGGGCACTTAATAACATTTTTACTCATCATACAAGGTTTCTTTGTCATTCTATCTTCCAGAATAGCATTGTAAAGTTTTACCATTTTGCTTGATCCAGTTTTCTGCAATGCTCCTTAAAATGGGCATTTTATCACGCAATCAATATATTTTTAAATTTAAAGCAAAGAATTAATTACATTACGATTAAAAACATTTTCTTTTAAATGCTAACACTTTTACAATGTGTTTTTTGTTTTGTTTGAATGATTCAAACCAGTGGTCCTTAGGTAAGCAGTTTATGTATCCCTGGGGTCCTTTGTCCCACTCCAATCATCTTTTGATCAAATTTAAAAGCGTTTTCAGTGGTGCTTTAAATATGATTATGCTGATTATGCAGAGAGTTCTGAGAGAGACTGTTGGAGCATAGATAGTAAGCCCGCCCTCATTTCCCATTTACAGATACAACAAAAATGGGAAGTAAAATTGGAGCTATCCATCTGAACAGTTTCAGTAATGATGTCAGCTTGAACAAGGAAAACGTGGATCTATCTGCCTACAAGTGGATGCATTGGAATTGAGTGCAGCAGGGAGCCTGTGGCCCAACGACTGTAGCATCTTCATCAGTCCTACAGCATTTTTTGTCTGCTCCTGATTCACAACAATTAGAATTAAAAAAATACTCAGACTACAATTTTAAGCTGCATTTTCTTTATGCCACTCATCTGTTAAAAATACTACAAGAACATGTTTAAAAACACCAAAAACAGAATTTTCATTGGAATGGGTCCTTAATGGTCTTCTAGGGGATAGTGAAGCTCAAAAAATCAACTTTTGTAATTCTTATAAATCACTACTAAACAAGTTTCCAAAAAAGGTTCAAAGTGTATTATATATCCTGTAAAACTATAGTCTCATCTATAACAGTTTTGTAGGCCATGGCTGTGCATATGGAGTAGGCCAAACAAATGTACTTGCAAAAAAATGCTAGGTTTTTGGCACAAAAACAACAACAACGAAGGAAAATCAGAAAAAATGTTAAGAAATATGGATCTAGACCAAATTGGACCATACCAACTTTTGTCTTTTTAATATTATTTTACTAATAATGACAAGCGTTTTTTTTTTTTTTTTGCCTTGATTTAACGCTTTCTTGCAGTTTTGTGTCTTGAAACATCCTAAATTGTGAACTGGAGGAATAAAAATTAACGGGGTTTTATTCAGTTTTAGAATATAAATCAGATTTCTTTAAACTCAAAACTTTAGCGGAGTTAACAGTTGCTGTCTTACTTTTTAAAGAACTCGATTCAAATTCAATTTTGATTTCTACTCTGGTGATATTGTTTTAAATGTAATTCTTCTCTTGAGTAAGAAGTTTGGCTCTTCTACTGTCTTCTGATTCGGTGGATTTCTTAGCATCATACAGAGGTTTCTGTCCTTTTCTCCTGATGACAGAGTCTTACATTCATCCATCATTTTGACTGATGAGAACATGGGGGTGATGTACCATCCAACTATGTAATTGGCAACAACGCTGTTAATAACCCCGCATATTAAAGCTCCATCCAGATGGTGGAGGAGCATGTTGTTAATTGGCTCCTGTTTAGCCTCATGTGGCCATCATTGCTGACCTCTACAGTGGGGATCGAAAGTTTGTGCACCCCAGGTAAAATGTTATATTATTGTGCGAAAAGAACCCAAGGAAAGATTGAAAAATCTTCTAGAGGCACCAGTTTACAGATGAGACATCCTTTTAATATGTCAAACATGTTTTGCTTTATTTCCATAATTTACGCCTTTCAAAATAAAAGAAAACAGAATAGACTGTTCACAATCATCACTGGAAAAAGACAAGGGGGTTTCAGTCTCAAAGATTTTAAATAATTTGAGTCATGTGACTTTGCCCCAACAATCAGCGTCATGGGTTCCTCCAAGCAGTTGTCCAGAACAATGAAACTGAAAATAGTTGATGTTCACAAAGCAGGAGAAGGCTAGAAGAAGATAGCAAAGCGTTTTCAGATGCCAATATCTTCTGTTTGGAATGTCATTAAGAAATGGCAGTCAACAGGAACAGTGGAAGTTAAATCAAGATCTGGAAGACCAACAAAATCTCAGACAGATCAGCTCGTGGGATTTTGAGAAAAGCAAGTCAAAACCTATGCTTGACTGTACCATCCCTCCAGAAAGACCTGCAGACTCTGGAGTTGTGGTTCACTGTTCTATTGTCAAGAGATACTTGTACAAATAAGGTCTTCAAAAAGAAGTCTTCTGCGTCCTCACCATAGAATTCAAGGTTTAAAGTTCACAAATAAACACATAAACAAGCCTAAAGGATTTTGGAAACAAGTTCTGTGGACCAACGAGGTTAACAACTTTTTGGCTGCAATGAGTAAAAGTATATTTGGAGAAGAAAGGGTCCAGATTTTAATGAAAAGAACCTCTGTCCAACTGTTAAGCATGGGGGGTGGATCAATCCAGCTTTGGGCTTGTATTGCAGACAGCGACACAGGAAACATTTCACCAGTAGAGGGAAGAAAGCATTCTACAAAATGTTATCAAATTTTGGACAAAAACTTGGTGGCTTCTGTGAAAAAGTTGAAGTTGTAGAAATAATGGCTTCTACAAATGGATAAAGATCTGAAACACACCTCAAAATCCACACCGTCTAACATTAAAAAGCAAGAACTGTAGGTTTTCAGTGGCCTTCCCAATCACCTGACCTCAACATTATTGAAAATCTATGGACAGACATGAAAAGAACCGTGTGGAACAGACATCCCATGAATCTAAACGAACTAGAAGACTTTTGTAAAGAAACATGAGCTTTTGTTTTCTGTTATTCTGAAAAAGTAAATGATGGATATAAAGCCTAATCTTTTTGACATATTAAAAAGATATCTCATCTCTAAAGTGATGCCTTTGGAAGATTTTTTTTTATCTTTCCTTGGGTTCTTTATGCACAATAATATAACATTTTACGTGGGGTGCACAAACATTTGCTCGTCACTGTAGGTGCTGACAGCTCAGTGAAGAGCTCCGGACGGGAAACCTGCAATGCACCAGCGACAGAAAGGAGACAAAGATGGAGCCGAAGGTGAAGTGGGTGAGATGCAGAATTAGGAAATTATAATCTTGACATCTACTAATCACTTTCCAGTATGAAACGTTTACTGAATGTCAAACTGTGGATCCGAGCAGCTGATAGTCTCAGATTAAAGAAAAATGAAGCAGAGCTGGACTTCACACTTGACAAATATATTTTAGTGACATATAAAGCTTTTTTCCACATGATCTTTTTAAATAGAGATGAAACCAGTTATTTACAATCCCCTCACAGCGAGAAGGCCCTGGTTCAAATCCCAGATTTGTGTTTTCTGTGTGGGAGTTTACATGTTCTCCTCATGCAAGGGAGGGTTTCGCCGGGTACTCTGTCCTCCTACCATAGTCCGAAAATGGTAAATGGCAAATTATATAGTGCTGGACTACCTTACTTAAAGGCCCAAAGTTCTTTGAAGTCAGAGTCATGGGACTCTGACACACACACAAACTGATGGCAGCTCTGCTGCTGAACTCTGGCGCCAACCTACAACCACCAGGAGCAATGTGAGGTTCAGTTAAGGACATTTAAACACATGGGCGGGCAGGGCAGGAATCAAACGTGTGATTTTCGGATCAGAGGTCTACCGCTCTTCCACTGCACCGCATGCGTCATAGGTAATCTGATGACCCTAAATTGACCCTAGGTGTGAGTTTGAGTGTGGTTGTGTGGCCCTGGTATGGATTAGTGACCTAGTGGATTATTTGCCCTACTACAGCTGGGATAGGCTCCAGCAACCCAATGATCCCTAAAAGATTCGACAGGTTTAGAATGTAGACTGCTGGATGGACAATTTGTTTACACTACAACATCAGAAGTGATGTGTGGTTGAAGGATTACACCGACACAGAACCAGTATCTTGCATGGAAAGGAGATGGTTCCTCTAACGGAAGTCAGAGCTGAAGAGGGCAGTGTTGAAGATGTTTAGATTTTCACGGAGAATAGACAATAGCAGACAAAAAAAGACAGCATCAAGAAAGAGGACATTAGAGTATTAGCACCAGCAAGACAGTTTGACGACAAAGACAAGGAGTCACGACAGATGGTTTATTCTTGTGCACAGAAAGCGTGTGGGGTATTTGGGCCAAAAACACTCGGATGGATGTATATGACACCAAGTCTTTCATATATCGGAATAGAGCTGTGAAAATAAAAGCCTGGAGCAAGATGTGTGAGAGTTGCATAGCTTCGACATTTCATGCCAACTGTGGGTGGCAGACATGAGCTCGTATCGGGTAGCGACAGACCCCACGTTAAAAGCACGTTCAAGAACCTACGCTCAGCAAGTTCTTGAATGCGTGACACATGCTCGGTGTGAGCGTAACATTAGACACACATGTTAACTGAAGCAACAAAAGAGAATCCAGTCCTTTAATAGTTCCCATAGGTGGGATCAGATAAAAGCATAGGTGTGAATAGCTCAGGGATTGCTCACTGTCTACCGACGTGATAATTAGCAGAAGGAAAGTGTCTAATAAGGAGCAGGAGTGGGTGTGATGTGATGCAAGGCAGACCCCAGGCACTTTGAGCCTTGAGGTAGCGGGGGGGGGGCACCATGAAAGCAGCGAATTGCGGCTCCCAGACAGCTTCAAGGGCAATCTCAGTCAGTCTCTGTGACAAAAGAGAAGTGCAGCGGACAGGGATAAATTAAACAGCAGGGATAAGAGCCTATCTGCACACCCCATGCCAATAAGGGGGCAGCAGCTTGCTGATGTTGAATAGATCCAACATTTCCTCTCCTTAGTAAATCACACGTCAGCTACAGGTTATAATCAACCGGCCAATCAACCAACATGATCCCCAGCTAACGCGATTCTTTTTAATCAGGTTTTTTTTGTTGTAAATGTTCAGTTTATGAGAAAACTATTTTAATGGCTCCTTGAGACTGATTACACAGTTCCTCTCATTCCAGTTATTACCACCCGTGTCACACCAATGCTAATGTGTGTGGGATTAAGCGGACACAAAAACACAATACTGTTTGGATTAAGTCACTGCAATGACTACAAAAAACAGACAAAAGGCCCAGTTGTGCTCCACAGCGAACAAATCTCTCTTCATTAACACAATCGGTGATCCTTGAGCCGCAGCCATAGCAAGATAATACCCCAATTAGACAGCTGAGCTGATTTATTGGCTAAAGGTGTACACACACTGAAAACGCTGAGGTGTTGCAGTCACAAGAAGAGCTGCAGAAAATAACACTGCTTTAAACCACAAAGGGAGATTTGACTGCTATTTTTAGTAGCTGCTCTTGCTTTTTTCTTTTTTAAATTCCCACCAGGGTCAATGTACAGTAGAGACAACCCAGGAGGAAGCAATGGCCGTCCGCCACAGAGTTTTGTCAGCACAGACAAAACTCCTCTGACCAGAAAAGGGCACGACTTCCGATTATCTTTTGATCTATTTTAAGTGTTCCCAGTGTTTCTTTTTAATAATGACTAAGCCATTTTTAGCCTAAATTTAAAAAATAATAATTTTCTAGGAAATAGTTTTTACAGAGCGGAAGAAGATCATGAGAATTTAACCTCCGAACTGCGGGCGAACCAATTGGCACGGAGCAACCTCCCTTTCCATCCTCCATTTACTTTCTCTCCCACTAGCTTACAGCCCCTCACAACCCTAACCTAACATTACTTGTGCAACAAATATGGAGAGCAATATTGGAGCTATCCAGCCAAACAGTTTTAAGCCAGATGCCAGCTCGACGAGGAAAATGCAGACGTACATGAATATAGACGTCTACAAGTGGATGCAATTTTGAGCTTAATTTTCTCAATTTATGTCCTGCATCATCAAAAAATGCCACAAGAACTTGTTAAAAACACAAAAAAAAACACAATTTTCATCAGAGTGGGTCTTGAAAAAAAGCAGCTTGTTTAGAAAATGCAAATGCAGAGATTCTACAATTTCCCAAAGGTTGCACAGTGAAACTAACAGTGCAAGGGCTGCAGTCAAATCATGGGAAGCACTACTCTTTTGTTGTGCTATTTTCTACTCACTCAGCACTCCAGTTGACGTTTTTCCTAAATACAGTCATTAAGCAGCTGTGTCTGCCAGAGAGAACACATTTAGTACCACGTTCAGCGTTCAGGGGTTAAAAAACTGTTTGGGGATGTCCAACAAAGACGCAAGCTACACAATCTAAATTTGTTTTTTTGCTTTTTTTAAATAAACGAAAAAGAAAGACTCAATAAAAAAAAATGCAAGCCCTCTTTTTTTATGTTTTATTTCTCAGACCAAAAGAAAAAACATACCGTTTTTTTATATGTTCAATCGATCAGTTTTACAGACAAACATATCTTTGCCAAAAATCTATATTCTTAAATGTCACATTCTAAATCAGCCCTTTGCACACAAGCTTTCAAGCCATAACAGCTGTAAAGCTTTTGCAAGTCTGCAGGAAAACTCTGGTGTGCATCAGTAAACAATGCAAAGCCAGAATGTTTTTTTATATAAATTTTGCTGCATGACACAAAAGCAGAGAGCCTGCTGCAGAGAGGGAGGTGGCATTAACATATTCCCCACGATAATTTCTGGGGCTCTGCAGCATAGAGCCCTGCTCATCAAACAGTCATCATCCATCTTAATGATATCAATCCGGCCAAGTGCCCATTAAAACATTAACTGAGGAGAGATGGCCTGGACTGGGATGTGTGAGGCACAGATTCATCTGCAGTGGATGCAGGTGCAGAACGGGACTCACTGCAGCTAAAGGTTTTTCTGCCTTAGATTTCTTACATATTGATGCTAAATTCAAGTCTTACAGCAAAGTTAAAGGATTTGTTTTATTACTTTTATTCTACATATTTCTATGCTAGTATGAAGGAGACATTTCTGTCTAATCACCACAGCAAAAACCAAATAGTTAGCCCTCAAAACTATTTTTAGCCCTTGAATCTGGGACCTTTTAAGTATCCCTGTCTTTTCCTCAACATACAGCTTCCTCTTGACTAATCCCGTCTTTCCAGATTGTATTTAACACCTAGCTTGTTTAAAGCTGAACTTTTGTCAGGGGTATCTTGGCTTGACACCAACACCACAACCTGCTTTGTGAAACCTGGACCCCCAACTGTTCTAGTGCTGAAGACCAGAAGGTTAAATAACATCCTGGAAATTCATTCATTCATGATTATTCATCATTATTTCATGTTCACTACAAGCCATTCCAACTGGAGCTAGTTTTTAAAATGCACTATTCGAATCAATATTTACTTTGAGGAAGAAAGATTATCACATCCAAGATCGACTTTCCAGTCCAGCAATTTTTTTGCTGCTTTTCCATTGGTCTTTAGTCCAAAAATTCATAAATGAATTCACAAAAATGCAACTTTTTTCATTACCATCAATAGTTATTTGAAAACATGTTTTTAAAACCGACAAAGTTGTTTTCTGAGCAGAAATATGTAAAAATAAATCAATATTTTATCGAATGATCTGGTATTTCAGAGGCATTCCAGTTCCCAGTAGGTTTTCTGTTCCCATTTTTGCACACTGATGTGGGATTTTTGAACGCACCATTGAGCTCAGGGACTGCTCTCAATTACATAATTGCCTAGGTGGGACTTTTTATGGAAATGGGGAAATAAGAAACACACTGTTAGTGCTTCACAGATTCTACATGAGGTGTAAAAAATAATTACATGTGTTTCCTGAAAAAGCTCCAATGAGACTTTAGTGATTAAGCTTTTAAATAAGCTATAAGGCGTCTTACTCTAATTTCAACTTATTTGCTTATTTCTAAACATTTGATGTATCAATAAAGGCATTCATAGACCCAACACGAGTTTTCAGAGATCTAATTCATTATAATATGAATTATAATTAATTTAAAAAGGTCAATATTCCAACTTTTAAGGAATCTTATTACACAAATATGCTATATGGTAGTAAAACAAAACTTGTAGTCTGTGATAAAGCAGGCAACTTAATTTGGGTTTATTTCTCCATCTTCTAAAAAATTCAAACATTTTAATTTATTTTTTGGCAGTTTTAGACTACTTTTAAATTAAATCTAATCTAAAATAATAATAAATTGAAAAACCTTGAGAACAAAACAATTAAACATTTACAGATTGTTTGAAGATTTTAAGCTTGTTAGAACTGTGACCAAATCCATATTGACTGTTAAAAAAAAAGGGTACTTAAGAATAAAAAACTGATATAAATGTACCAAAGACCCCAGCAACTGTGGTGAGACACAGAGTCTATCCTTGAAACAAACTAATCTAAACAAGGAAAGAGGAACATTCAAAATGGAACATTTCTGGCTCACTAAAAAAACAGAACCATTTTTTAAGACCCAATCCGATTAAAATCTTATTTTTGTGTTTTTTGTATGTTTTTGAGGTGTTTTTTTAATGCTGGAAGACATATATGAAGAAAACAAAACTTGAAATTACATATCTCGGCATTTCCTTATTCAATGCTTTGTGAATCAGGAGCAGGCAACAAAATGTTGTTTAAAAAAAGCGTAATTGTGACGTAAAAACTATGCTGAGCGAACTACAAACTCCCTGCTGCACTCTATTCTGATGCATCCACGTCGACTAGATCCTTGTAGACGTCTTTGTTTTCCTCGTCTAAGCTGACATCTGGATCAAAACTGTGCGGCTTGATAACTACTAGCTATTTTGTTACATTGGTAATGTTAGGTTGGGGGTGTGAGGGTCTGTAAGCTACCCGGAGAGCATGTAAACAGAGAGCTCTCAGCATGGGGGTGGGAAAGAGGGGGGCGAGCCGAGCCAACACTACAGTCCATAACTCAGAGATGAACTTCTATTAAACCACTGCTGCTCTGCAGAAACTATGTCCAAGAAAACAACATGAGTTTTATGATTTAGGTTTAAACAACATAATCATAATCAAAAGACCACTGGAAACACTTAAAATAGATCAAAGTATGATCATAGTGGGACTTAAAACGTCAAAGAACTGACCGTAAAGAAAATACTTTCATTTCAGCGAGAAGTGATGCAGCATCCTCATTTCTGAATGATAGAACCAGATATGCAGACGGATGTTTCATAATTAGGAAAATCCAGCAAAAGTACTGAAGTGGGCCTAATGTTGCAGTTGATCTGAACTGAAAGTGCTTCTGACAAAGAAACTGCCCATTGCTCTGCCTAAGCAGATGGGTATTACAAACTTTTTAAATCCTTAATAAATTTGAATAAAATACTAAAATGCGGAGACTTTGAGCAAAAGTAGGCACATTAAAATTCATTAGGCCAAAGTCTGACAGATGGAAAAAAGGGTCTAAAGAAAAAAAGAAATGCAGAAAAAGGCAGCCGCTTGAATAAAAAGAAAATATTGGAGAATGAACAATCAGGGCTGATCCCATTCAATCAGCTACAATACAGTCTTTGCAATGAAATAAATATTTTCTAACAATGAGGCTCTGTAAGAGCCCAGAGAACATCCCCTTAAAGCATATTTTGTCATTTCAAAAGAAAAGAAAAACATTGTTTTTGTTCAAAGATGCAGGAGTGCCTGTGAGCCTTTAATAAAAGTTGTATGTCTCTAATTCAAAGTAGAATTTAGTAGATCTCAGCATCAGCCAACATAGACATTTAAAACTTTGTAGCATGTCCCCCTGGATCTAAAATTAAACCTTCAAACCAAGTGTTGCATAAGACTGAGCTTCTCTCGTTTGCCTCTGATACACTCGCGTGGGCTAAAGATGAGAAACTGGGCCGAATTAAGTAGAGGCTCTCATTAGAAGAACCAGTCAGGGAGACGATATTTTCATCAGGAATTATTACGGACAAGAAAAGAGTGGAGAGATGGAAGGGAGAACACTGATCTGATCCTGTTTTAATGAAGCCTTAAAGAGGCAGCAGAGCAGCAGTAATGAGTGATGGACACATGACAGAAGGCCTCTGAAGGTGGGATTATAAAGAAGAGAGATACGCTCCCACAAAATGAGGTTTGAGATTAAAAAACAACTCACAACAACTTATCTCACTTAAGGATTTTTTTGTTTATCATTTTTTCCTGTGAGTACTTTGTCACCAATGTTTGATTTAATTCAAAATTTGGGCCAAAAAAAAACCCAATATAAGACCAACTAAAGCAGCCTGCTGTCCTACCTCTGGTTTAGGGACGAAGGCCCGTCCAGGTATGGTGAAGCAGCTGTGAACCGTGCACAGATACTGAGCCATGATGGAGAGACGGCTCCTCTGCCTGCTGCCCGTGCTGGCCGTCAACCTCTGTAAGGACATAACAACTCCTCTGACCAACAAGCATAGTGGCACATGAAAGCAGGAAATATGCTCGTTTGTGTTTATCACCTATTATGTCAATAAAAACAGAAATACATTACCAAAACAAAAAACTTTGCTTTACTGTCTATAACTAACTTACTGTATATATTCTCCCCAAATTGAGTGCACCCTCGATTTTTGTTTTTATTTCTTTCCTAGTTTTCTTTTACTGTTTCCTCTTTATTTCTATGTTAAATGTTTGGATTGTTCAGTTATTCACATATGCTGATGACAATGCTGTTTCAGCATCTAGATTTTTGCCATATTTTGTGAACACTTTGAAAATCAAAATAAAATATTTTAAAAATTGATCAATAAATAAATAAATAAATGATAAATGGATGGATGGATGGATGGATGGATGGATGGATGGATGGATGGATGGATGGATAGCAAACACAAATGCAAAAAAATCTTCTTTTTGGAAACATATCTGTGCAAATCCAGGGGGTTTAAAAAAAACTACAACCTAAAACTTTCATTCCGCTAACTTTACTGCAACAAGAGTTAAGGTTGCCAAAGAAAATAAGAAGGATTATTAACTGAATATTGAGTATTTTCAAATATTTTCAAACATTTTATCCCCCCGGTCCTCAAAAACCTGCTTCAGTGAAAGCATACAGAAATGTAAAAACATAAAGCAAAATGTACAACATCTTGTTTATGCTTCTTTTTGCAGTCAAGAAAAGGTACAAAAATTGATCTGCATAACACAAGTACTGAATCCTATTTATAATAAACTATTGAAAGCTGTTTGATCACACACCAAAAAAAATATCAGCCATTGTTTTTTTGGGATGTGCTCCTGCCAGGTATCGAAGCAGTCACTGCAGCTACTGTATGAGTTCACTTAACAACCTACAGGTGACAGTATAAACAGAATGTTAGATTTTTGTTTAAAAAAAAAACATGACCATAAAGAATGATATGGAGAAAGTATTCATTTGTTTGTTAAAAACGTAATTCTAAAAAAGTATCCTGATTTTAAAGGAACTTTTAAAAAGATAAACACATGCAATAAATCAGTAAATCAATCTCTCATGATGACCAATCAGTTTAAAACCCATTGTTATTTGTGACTTTTTGAATCGTGGCAAAATGTAAAACACATGAATATTGAATTAATTTAACTTTGATTTAAGTTGTGGTTGGACTAAACGTCAGATAATTTTTTAAGTTCTTGTTTCAAAACCAATTTTGTTTGGTTAAAAAAAAAAGTATTTACATAACGCAGTTTAAACTGACAGTATTTCTCAAGTAAAAAAGAAAGAAAGAAAAAAATTGTCAATGTTTTGTCAGCTGAACTTTAAGTTTTAAAGCCCCTTTATTTTGCAATTAAGACTTTCTATTTCAGGCAATCATATTTTAACTAGTGTAACCTAACTCACTTCCATTTTCTTATTATTTTTTAGACTGGTTCTTATATGTTAAATTAGGATTTATTAGTTTTTTGGCAGACATCAATCAACACCTTCTCTCACCCACCTCTGCCACCTCCTTCTGGAATGTGAGAGTGAGCCGAGTGCGTCCAAAAGCGAAGGGCCCTGTCCTGTTTGCAACATTTTCCAGCCACTTGATGATGAGGGGGGTGGAGACGCTGAACGGTAGATTCCCGATGACGTGAAGGTTTGGTGGTTCTGTGAAGGCCCACACATTTGTGTATATACATTTTAGTTGCTCTAATTTAGACTGCTTTCTAAACCCTTTTCCCGGCTCTCACCTTGATCCCATGGCTTGGAGATGCCCGTTGGGAATCCACGATCCATTCTGTAGGTGAGGATGTCGCCGTGGACAATCCTCAGCTTGCCTGGCGCTGCCTCAGACAACAGCTGTGGAAGAGACATCAAACTGAAACCATTCAGACTGGCATCTACATCAGCAGATGTAGATGTAGAAAGATATTAGTCACTCTACAAGTGGCTAACGAGGCCAAATTTTAAAAAAAGCCATTGATCCAACAGTGCAGAAGTCTCAGTATGGCTGTTTACCTTGAGTCCAGGGATGAAGCGGGAATCTTTTTCCACAACAAGCAGATCTGCGACTCCAGCATTGAGGATGGAACGAGTGATTCCCCCTGGACCTGGACCCACCTCACATACATGGGCGTTTTTTAAACAGCCCGCCTGACGAACAATCTTATCTGAAAAAAGAAAAAGGAAAAAAAACACCCCACCTGATACTTATTATGATTATATGTTTTCTGTTTAAATTGAGGTTGATGTCATTCATTGTTCTATTACTTCTAAGGCTCCTTGTGATGAGCAGGGACACATCAATTAAACAGTCACCTTGCTGAAGGACAACAGAGCAGACCAGCCCTCCACTGCATCACAGATAATTATATTACACTTTTGGCTCTCGAGGGTTGCAAACAGTGGAGTAGGTCAATTTATATTAGCAGATCTAGTTCAACTTACCCATACAAAAAAGCCTGTCAATGTTGATATTTTCAAACAAGCAGATACAGGCTTTGAAGAAAGAGTACTGATCCTATAGCAGTGTCTAAATCAGCACTATAAAAAGTGGCTGCAGGCAACATAAAGGAAAAGTGCAGTAAGATGACTAACCGGTAAGCCTCAGGTCCAACAGGAAGTTCTGGGACAGCTGCTTCTCAGCCCGCAGGTTGTAGAGCTTTATCAGTTCACCCACTGTGGGCAGCGGAGGCAAGCGGAAAGATGCCACTTTCTTTGTCGCTGCCATGTTAACTCTAAGGAGAAAAAAACCCCAAAATTAAAGAGATTAAACCTAAAAGCAATCTAAAATTCAGAATCTTTCTGTGCTACCGTGAATTGAGCATGAAGTTATATCAGTTTTTCAAATATGTACTGACAGAAAATTTGACAGAGGCTTCTTAACAATAAAAATAAAGATGTTGGGCACCACCCAGTGGTAATTTAACAGCAGCTTTAATAGAAAACTCATGTCTACTCCTTTTAACGGCATGGCTTTAAAATATCCCTAGTAAAAACTAGTATATAAGTGTACTACAAGTCGTTTGAAATTAAAAGTTGGGTAGTATACTTGAAATTTCCTCTTTATACTCTATAAACCTATACTATAAACTTAAGAAGTATAAAAAAGTATTTTGTTAATACACTGGCTACACTACACATACATGGTCTATAGTATACTTGCAATACTTGCACACAAGTCCACTTAATATGATAATCTTAAAGTGTACTACTTTCTGCTAAGTGGATGACTACACTTTATGTTTACATATTTTCCTCTTTTACGCAGTTGGGAAAAATAACTGCGGAGCTTGAGTTTAAAATTTCCAACTTAGAAAATTAAATGACCTAAAATGATGTCGTCATTAAATAAATAGCCAAGAGGTAAGATTTAAAAACGTTAACCTTGAATGTTTAACCTCATTTTGACATTTGCAACAACTGCTAGCTTCTTTATAATGCTAATGCTATATCAAAAACCCCGCTTGGAAACTAATGACGCAAAAAAACAAACCTCGAGCTAATTCAAGAAATCATCTACATGTTGCAAATGCGCAAAATTAATACAGCTAAGAAAAACAGATGAGAGAAAAAGAACACTCGCGTTAACCCACGTTTCCAACCTGCATTCCGGTCGAGTCAACCCATTTCCTCATTCGTCATCGTGTAATAGCCAATAGGGGGGACGAAGAGAATAGTTTTAACCAATAGGAGTTTAAGTAGGGGTGACGCTCCCGTCAGTAGACAACTGTTTCATTGTTGATGTAATACTGTTTTGTTGCCAGCAGAGGGCAACATTTTTTACAATAATTCAAGTCAATTTTGACATGAGTAAATAAAAAAAAGTAAAAATGAGTATAGATTTTTTTAAAGTAATAACTTAATGTCTATTTTTAACAACAAATAATTTCATGTTTATATCCTATAATACTATAAAAATTAAGAGCAGAAGCAACATAATTTTGATTCAGTTCAGTTCTAGCTTTTTCTTTGAGTCAAGTTCAAAAATAACTTCTTGACATTTTAACTTATATTTTCTAACTCATATTCATCCTTATATTTTTTTCAATGCCACCCTCCATTATTGTTGCATATAATTTATTCAATGTATCTTGGCAAGGACCCTGTGGTCTCCCTATCTTATAACCCACGCTGCGTCACAGGCGAGTTATGACGAGCTTGACTTGGAAATACCCAGAGCCTCCCGGGTTCAGCAGATGACTGGCACTTCTGTGTGGCACTGTGGCTGGCCTTGGAATAAAGTCCTTCCCTAAATTTGGAAGACAGAACAACATTGTTGGCTACTGTTATTCAAATGTGGTGTGTTTGATCGACAAAAAGATATAACAAAAAGGGCTAAACCATGTGGAGACCAAATGATTAAATGCCCCAATCTGTAGAACATTTTAGCTTTTCATTGGATGCAAAAAATGTAAATGAAGCTTTCTCAAAATCATGCAGCTCTGCAATTCCCACTTGTGATACATTGCTTTTCAAATTACATCTAGAACATGTTATAGAATTTAGTCATTATTTCCACAGATTGAATTCACTCCACTTATGGTGCACTCTAATACCGTCGTGTTTTGCAAATTTTATGATGGATTGCAATTTTATAAAGGGCAATAAGCAATCCCATCTTGGCTAAAGTTATACATTTGTCATTTCTGTGTCAGGAAGTGAAAAGTTGGTCACATTATTTTACAGTCAACTTTTCAAAAAGACCTATGGAACAAACCACATAAGAGGAGCTGTGGTATTTCAGCAATGAAATTCCTGTGGTAATGATTGAGACCCGGTGATGCATGTTTTGTGGTGTTTTTGTGGTAGTCTGAAATTTGTTGGCCCTCATTTTGAGGATCACTTACCATAAGATGTTGAGTCGTTCCCTGGAGCAGCTTGTTTTCCTTAAATGTATGTGGAATTTAAAAGAGAAAAGGTATTTTCCCACTTTTCTATTTTCAGATGAGCATTTTAGAGGACTAATTCAAAGATAAACATCACTTTTCATCAAAACAAGATTAAATTACTTCAGATTAAATCCTGAGTTTGTCCTATTGAAGGCAATCCTCTATAAGTAGGAACTGATTAATAAATCTTTTTTAAAGCAAGATTAATATAATAGCTATTAGTATAATGATTATCAAACGTATTGTTAAACATTCAATCACAAATCTTTAAAACGTTTTTTTACTTTTTATGACAGTTCTGTAGATTATGGGAAGTTTTTTGTTTAAAATCCTTTTAAAGTCCAATCAGGAAAAAATTTGATCTAAGAAAGATAAACATCACCAGCTTTTGTTCCATGTTCTACTAATATGACAGTTTCCATTAAAATGACAGAAATGTGTTAGTTTTTTTAATATACAAACACACGAA
Source organism: Oryzias celebensis (assembly GCA_014656515.1). NCBI lineage: Eukaryota > Metazoa > Chordata > Actinopteri > Beloniformes > Adrianichthyidae > Oryzias > Oryzias celebensis. The sequence goes on from BNCR01000005.1 coordinate 37,418,701, forward strand.
TCTTGATCATAAAATAACAAAAAGAGGATTGAAGGCATAGTTAAACTTTTAATAATACCCAAGTAAATAAGTGTATCTGATCTTACAATCAGTTGAAAAAGTACACATAGTACATAAATAGATCTAAAAATGTACAAAAAAATAAAAAAAAACACATTACAAGACAGGCCACTTCTCTGCATAATCATAACTTTAGTATTTTGGATACTATTCTTATGTTTTGAACCTGCAAAAAACCATGTCTCTCTTAACATTTAGTTTCTCTCCTGAAGACTTCTATTGAAAAACTATTGCAGGATTCGTGCTTGAACTTTTATGCGTTTAGGCTTTTACTGGCAGTACAGTGAACATTAGGTAACATTTTACTAACTTTTTGCCTTCTTTTGAAAACTTTCGCATAATATAATCACAAAACAATAATATGGAAATTACTGTACTCATTTTGTCTTGTTTTGCTTGCATCTTTACATGTATTTATTGAGAATTGCAAATGTGATCAAAGCTGGTTTTGCAAACCATTGCAAAAGCTAAAAGAGTATAATGCTTGACAACATGAGAGACTAACAAGAAACCAAAGAAACTCTATAAGAAAGTAGCAAAAATTATTAGGGTAAAAATCCTGTAAACACTAATGTATAAATGTTTGTTTCTCAAGTATTTAGTAGTGACAGACCACAAACCAATTGTTGTGGAAAATTGAAAAGAAGGCAATATAAAACTTGCTGCATATTTTTTTTTGACCGGGTCCAGGTACTTTCACACAGTCAGCTGATCCTTGTGAATCGTTGCATGTTATGGCCTCTATCTTAACAACACTGGCAAAGAAAAGCTACTTTGATTCTTGCTCCAGATGCATAAACCCCTTTTTCATTTTTTTGAAATGCCAAGTGACTGTGGTTAATGGCAAAATAGCTCACGCACAAAAGGTCACCAAAACATTCAGCTCGTTTGTGGTCCAGAACTATTTTGATTTGGACTTATTGCCCCATAACAAAGACTATTAACATTATACAACGCCTTGTTAATTAAAAAATGAAAAATTTCTCACAGCTTCTTGTACTATTTAGAAATTGTTAACATTTAAATTCAAATTTGTAGTTTTTTAGTGTTCCGATTGTTTTTGGAAACAAAAAAATAGGTGGAAAATTGGTCAATAGTTGAACAGAACCAGTAAAACTGACAACAACTTTCCTACAACAACATAATACTGGAGCTGACAGCTCACTGCAGCTTTTTATTCCCCATCTTGTATTAATTAGAAGTCAGCACTGTTCATTCTTTTTGCATCATACAAATGTGCTGTTTTATAACGTCTGCTGACTCTGTGGACCCAAACAGAACCGCCTTTCAGAGAGCATTGCATGTGAAGAGTAAATGTCTTTCTCATTGAATTCCACCACATGACTTCATTTGGGTGGGGAAATCATGGCCTTCAATCAAAATATCCTTATCGTGACCTCAGTTTGGAAAGATCAACCTCGCGGATACTGCACATAGGGGAGGAAGACGATTCTCGGATAGAAGTTTTTCTTTTTTTTCTCTTAAGCTTCTGCTCTGATTCGTGCACACTAGGTGCACTTGTGGTTTTTCTTGCATCCCTAGGAATTAATTATTTCTGTCATACATAAAAAAATAATCTGTTTTTTTTCTGTAAATTAATGTTCTTTAGGTTTTTTATTTTTATTTATTTTTTTTGGGTGAAGAAAGTTTTGATCAAGATTTTTCACACAAAGAGATCATTAACATTCAGGTCTGATTTGTGCTACAGAACGCTGACACACAATGCTTTTTATGTGTCTACAACCGTCTGACGTAATCATTCTGGGAGTATGTCTGCAGCCTGCTGTGTCTCTTGTTTGCTTTGGTTTCCATCCCAAGATAAAAGTGTAATTCTGTCAACCAAGAATTTCCCTGTGGTCATCATTCCTGACTTTTACTTTTCTAGAGAAAAAACAGGTTGTGGTACACTCCCTTTCCGTTTCAACTCCATACAGTGCAACTTCAACAACGCAAAAATCTGTGCTCCAAAGTACCAGCATCAGTGAGCTTTAAATGATAAGCTATTGAGGTGTGGAAATAAGGATAATTTTCTAGCAAAAATTGAGTTTCAATAACCCTCAGATGTAGCAACAACATTAAGCTTTAGGAAATTTCGCAACAAAACAGGAAAAAAATAAACTACTGGCATGCATCCGCAGATGTTGCACACTTCTTCTGCAAGACTCGCAGCGTTTTGACAGTAGTTTTTTAAAATTACTTAGTAAAAAGATGAATTTATTAATGCTTAAACCCATTTATCACATCTTGTTGCTAGAAAGCTGACGTTACCCCAACATCTGCTCGAAAGCTAAAGTACATAGGAGTCATTGGGATTTCCAAAAGCTGGTTGAAACTTTCATCATGAGTGAAGCCACATCGTGTCCCAGAGGGAGACAGCACAGGGCAGAATCTTCCCTACTGCAAGCACAATATTTATCTACTAAAAAGTATGTTCCAGAACACTGAAAATATGGCGCAACAGTTGACAGTCTCTGCAGTTTATGTGACTGTTGCATCCCATCATGCACATTTTAGCTTGTGTTATGAAAGGTTCTTTTTTTCTCATATGTATTTGCACACATGACATTTGAATATCCATTTTCAAAAGTAGGGTAATAAACAGTTTACACTTTGCTGTCATCTAAAATATGCAGGGGGACAGTGAACACACTATCAAGGAAATTTCTGTTGTGCTCACTTGGAGGGTTTTTTTCAGACACACAGTTTGATTTTGTTGACCAAAAGGTTATGTTTTTGGGTTTAACATCAAATGATCCCAGACTGATCCCTGACATCACCAATAGGATTCTATGTAAAGCCTGAAGTCTAAAAATGGAGCCTGAAATGGGATGAACATTTTGACCGTAGTTTACTTTAAAGACACGCTGCCATGAAAATTGTGTTTTTGTGGAAGTTTTTCTCATGACGGAGGACCCCTCTGCTCCCAAAAGCCGTAATACCATAGACTTCTTTTTTATTTGTCAGAATACCCATTCTTGCTCTGCTACGTCTTTTTAACATATTCTTGCTAATCCTACTTTTTTATGATACATTTGCTGTTGCACAAATTATTCAAGATATAAACTGACCAATCAGATGCCTCAATTAAAGTAGTTGGCCTCACGGCAAACGTTCTAAGCATTTGGGATATTCTCATGTGCCAGCTTTCAAGTGGAAAGAGTGTGGCCTTCTAAAATGCTCGCTAATGATTGGAAGATTGGTTGCTATTGAAATATAGACTAAAGACTGACACAGATCAATCATGATTTACTAAGGACTTCTAGTCCCAATATGGCGACTGACATATTGCAAAAAAAAATTAGTTGGAACCAGAAGTAAGACATTTTCCATGGGTGACGTCTCACTTGCTGTGACAAGTGTTTTTATGTAGTTAATGGGAGCACCCCGCTTTCACCTAACAGTTGCCAGGACAGGCTCCAGCAACCTGTGACCTTGAAATGGATATAGTAGGTTAAGAACATGGATGGATGATTCATTTAAATAACTAGGTTATTTAAATTTTAACTAAAAAAGAGAAATTAACTGGAGTAAACCAAACCACACCAAACAAATAGAAATACATATTTATTGCAGTTGCAGTTTGACAGAGTAAAAAATGCAATTACAATCAAGCACTTATTTTGAAAAGTTTGACAAGAAAAACTAAGATATTTCTACAGAGAAACTAGTTTTATAGCTACAGTCACTGAACTCTCAGTAACGAGCTTTTAAGGGACCAATTTTAATGAAAAGCCTTTATAAACGCACGTGTCTGCACATTTTTGGGCTTCTGCGTTCAAAATTCTGGGGATGTCTGATACGAGGGCTTTTGTGCATTTACATAGACTTTTCGTTGAAAGTGGTCGCTTAAACTCAAGTCAACGTGGCAGGTGTGAATGCACCTTCACATGCCTGGTGTGAACGTAGCAAAAGAAATCCCACTTATTCATATTCAACTGAACTATAACACCTTGGTCGAAGACCAGTGTTTATTTTAGACTTAAAATTTTGCGTTTTTCAAAAGTTGTTGACTCTCATGCCCATAATTTTTAACGAGAGCATGAAAATCTATTTGGAATAGTTTCAAATTTTATTTTTTAAGGACATGGACTGTTTATCTTTTATCACTTGATTGTTTTAAGACATAAAATAAAGTTTTAAAACAGTAAGTTATGACATAAATCAAAAGGCAGATATTTGGTTTATTTAGTCAAACGTGGCCTAGCGTAGCGTAATAATTGCCCCTCAGCTTTTGCTGCCCAAACCTAAATAGCTTTCTGCACTCCAGCTGGTTAAGTCCTGCAGAGTTTGGCTACACTCTTCTCTTCCAAATTAGAAATTGGCGGTTCTTTGGATCACGTTTAGAGCTTTGCTAGCTTGCTGGACTTTCCCATCACGACAAAATGTCATTTCGTGGTCCAGCTGTCACCAAGGGTCAGCGAGGAGAGTATAAGCTCTCAGGCTGGCCAGCCAAAACATTCAGCGTTTAGCTAACCTCAGCTGCTAACAGCAACTATCCTGGCAAAAAGAGAAAGTTAAATATAGATCTATACTCTCAGGCTCAAGAGAGGGATGTTGAAGGAGTTAAAAGAGCTGGCCCCGTGACAAAGGACATCACATGGCACCTCAGCCTTCCTTCTGGCTGGATAACGGCCACTCTTAAGTCACTGCCTTCCTCACCCTTTCCCCTTTTTATACATTCACACACTCATTAACTTGTTGAAGGAATGGGGAGGAAAGAAAATGAGAGGTGCGTGCTGGTGTGTGAAGCGGGACTGAGGCGGCTGTGGGAGTGACAGGAGGAGGGAAGTTACAGGGTTCTGTTATTGCTCTCTGCCGTTCCCTTCTTGACCCGAAGACCTGCAACAAGAGAAAGAAGCGGAGCGCGGAGCTTGAGATGGCTCTTGGCAGCACTCAGTAGCAGACATTAAAAGTGGGATCACACACACTCACCAAGAGAATATACTTTTCTCCAAGTTTGTCCCTTTAAGGATTATTTGCTTTGGCTTTAACTGTTTAACTGTTAAAAGCTGAGGATATTTCAACACCGGGTAAGGGAATTTTTCTTATCTTTCCTTTTGCTACCATTATGTTACTATTATTTATATTACTACTATGTGCCTGAGGGAACTTTCCTTCAACTTTTACAGGTGGTGCTGCTTAGCTGACATTAGTATTAAGTCTATAAAATACTTTAAACTTGTGTGCACTAACTGTTTAAAGTCTGCAATTGCTTATTCAAAAATAGGAATTTCAGTATTTTATTAGTCTCTCATAACAAACAAGCTCTTTGGTATTATGTCATGCAGGGAGGAATGAACCAAAAGACTGCATGTGAATGTATGAATGAGACCATTTAGGGGAAGAATTTCAGGCTTTACATGTGGGAGGATAAGTCCAGCTTCACCACAGAATAGGGGTTAGTGGTTCAATGCAACTGAGAAGCGTATTAATTGAGACCATAGCTTGAAAAATGATAAGCAACTTATTCTAACAAGCAACCTTTGCCCTCAACTTCCCCCACAGTCGCCAACTCCAACACCTCTGCAGCACCCTGCACCCAGCAAACTGTCTAACACGCACACACACATATCGCTTTAGCTTGATCCTTGATGAGTTGCAGGAGGAGGACATCTTTCATCTTGAATATTTTCGGGGAAGTCGTGACGCCAGCACGAATTCCATTTCATCCGCATGAGGTCATTGGCGTCTCAAAGGAGAAACCCGGCTCCTGGGAGTCGCTCTTCGTCAAAGCAGACAGCCCATGTCTAACTGTACTGAAAAGGAAAGTGGGAAACTTTTGCTCAGCTGGGCTAAAGAGTGCAGGAGCAGCATATTCCAGGAGCTTACAGCATACACACTTGATATACTAAGCAGTATCACTGCAGAGCAATTCCTCGTTAACATTTTTGTACTTGTTACAGCTGTACTCAACCTTGCGCCGTGTATGAACCAGTCGAAAGACTGCAGGAAACACTGATGGCTTGTCAGTACTAGCTTATCTTACTGTAAATTAGTAATAACATAACTGTTTAAAGTGAAACCAAACTGTCTGAGCTGGGCGTTTGCCACTATTGGTCTGATCTAATGTGTCAGAGTTTTACCTCATCACATCCCAGCAGCCTGATGTCACCAGAGTTGTTAGCAACAGATTAACAGCGAGGTTTGCTTAGACGAGACAGGGATTTCTTTATAGCTGCATTAGCTCATGTGTCCTTGGCTTTGTTCTCATGTGCTGGGGTTTGCTGTTGCAATTCCCTTACAACATGTCACTGCAAATGAGAAGAAACACAATGCAGAAGGTGGAGCATGTAGCTGTCAGGAGTGGGTTTCTTCCCCATCGTTCTGGAACACTTCAGCAGGAGCAGCTGTCACTGACACATGCTCACCTCCACTGACATCAGGGCCTCTAGACTCAAATTCCAAATATACTGTCTAGTTGTATTCAGATATTTCGCAGAACTGTGGCTCAATAGCAGATGGTCTAATAATATGACCTCAAACCCAAGTAAAAAAAAAAAAAAAACTTGATTTACTTCAGAAGAATTTTTAGTCTCACTGGTTTTGTATTGTATTTTCAATACATCAGCACTATTCAAACATGTAGTTGTAGAGTTAGATAAGTTAATTCTTCTTTAAAGGTTCTAGCATGTCGCCTGTCCGTCCTAAGAGAGGATCCTTCCTTCATGTGGACATCCCTGAAGTTTCTTATTTTTTTCTCAAAATCCTTTTTTTTTTGTCTGTTTAGTTTAGCAACCAGCTACTGTTTATAATTTAGGACTGGCTTTATGTTCTTTTGCATAAATACCGGTGTGAAGGCCATTGAGGAAACTGTTTAGTGATATATAAATAAAACTGAATTGACTTGAATCAGCACTTTGGTTGTTTGTGTGTGTAGTTGTAGTGAGGGAAATAACCATTTTAATTCAGATATAAGTATGCACCATTCACCATTTAATTTATTATGCAATAGGACAAGGTTTCAGGAATTGTTAGTTTATTATTTTATGCAATTAAGGTCAACTGACATTCTTTACATGCTTGCAGTCACACCAGTTGAACATCTTTGTGGACACCTTTAACAAAGAAATTAGCAGAATTTTCATTGGTTCTGTTAAAAAAAAATAAAAATGTTTCTACCTCACAATTCACTGCCTGCACACATTTCAGAATCCCCCAGTTGATTTTTAAAAAGTCTTACTTTATCTTTACATTTTTACTAAATGCTATTAAAAAAAATCTTCCCCAACTTTCCAAGCTCTTTAAAGCTGTATTTTAGAATGTGAGGTGATATATTTCAAAGCTGTATGAAAAGCTAGATGTAGTGTTATTAATTCAATTAAAAAATGTTGATTATCAGAGATTTTGGGGTTGTCAAGTTTTGGATTTTCCCCTCAGCTTTTTTCCTCTCAACATTTTTTTCGGATTTAGATTTCCTCTGTGCAAAATACATTTGCAGTTTGTGAGAAAACAGAAAATTGCTTCCATTTTTCCATCATTTCTACTCACTCCAACAGTGTGTTTACTAGTAGAGAGGAACTGACTCAGCCATGACTCCCTCAGTGAAGCAGCGTGATCACAACAGTCATCTGGCCAATGGAGTTGCTCACAAACAGAAAAGGGTGACTGGTTTCTGTGGGTGTGTGTCCACTATCATTCCAAACTAAATTCAGGTCTTTGGGTAAGAATGGATTCTTTTTCCTTTCATGGTGTTTTTACAGGTATTCAGTCAGAAAACAATGGACAAAAGAAGAACAGAAAACAACCAATCAATTGTGTTTGTACAATGATTCCCAACAATTCAGAATGGATTACTCTGGAATGCACAAAAAGCCTAAATTAAAGCAGAATTTTTAGGTATTGATGAAGAAAAGTCAGTAAATTTAGCAGCCGTAGAGTTATTTTTTCCACAGAAAGAACTGTCATTCCTGTGTCAGTGTTATCAACTCAAGACGTTAAACACTCTAGGAATCTACATTGATCAGTTCATGACTATAAATTTCATTGTTTCTCTACAAATTCATAATTTCCCTAGTTTTCCATAAAAAAACAACTTCAGTATAGATTCCTCATATTGACTACCTATAATTTAATTTAAAAGATTTTTTTTTTTATTGGTTCAAGGACCATTAGTTTTTTCATTTCTTCTGTAAATAAAATCTAACACAAGGCATTTACATGATAGATTGGAAATGTTGTAACTTCTGGTTTCTTTTTTCATCCTAAAAATGCTTAAACACAGCACATTTGTGTTCATGAACAAGCTAAACAGGCATTCTAGCACACGCTTATTCTGTATTTTGAAATGGACGCCATCCATTTGAGTCCCTGATTGGTCAATGTTCAACGGGTTTTACTTCAATACTTTCAATGGCTGTTGGTTTTGTACTTAGAACCCAAAAAAATGACTTAGAAACTTGCATGGTGGCGCACAAACGCCGAGAGTTTTGAAGACGGAAGCTTAAAACACACCTTTACGCACATGGTTTCATTATGGATTTTTGTTTAAGAATATGGGTAAGAATAAAGGGGACATTGTATTTCTAAACACTGTGAAGGTCTCAGTTCATAATATGTGGGAATTGATCTTTTGTGCTCAGCAATTGATTCCAGTCCATCACCACATACAACAGTCATTGACATTACTTTTTTATCTTGAAATTTTGGGAGATAATCTATAGTTTATATAATTTGTGACCATTAATACCAATTTCTGACTGCACCACTGCAAAAAAATAAACATTCTAAAAAAAAGTGCCATGCTTTTCTTTTTTAGTTTTTGCAATCCTTTGGAAAACATAAAACTCCATACTTTACTTTGTAAACATTTTTGAACAGTATTTGCATACTATGATCATATTAATGTACACATTTCTCAGTCAGTGAAATCGTGTCATATTTTTTTGCTTCATCCATATGTCGCTTGGCTGTTTCTATTCATAGAATACCCAGAACTTGATCTCCCACTTGGTCTTCATACTGTTAAAGATGACACCAGCCATTCCACGAGTGTAGAAAAATCCTGCACTACTTGGTGTTAGGTAACAGATGCTCATCTAAATGCTGTTGCTATGGGAAGAGCTGTTAAAAAGTGGGTCCAGCTTACAACGTTCAGCCCTCTTCCATGATGGATGTGTTCATCATTCATTTAACCCATAATGTTACTGGGCCAGCTGGAGGTGCAGCAGCTTGTACTCAGTAATGAGGTTGTATCATGAACGTTTACAATAGTTCATAATATTAGCTGCAATGTTGGTCATCCGTGTAACCAAAACCGTAAGAGGATCAAGTTGATGTGATATCAGTAAATTAAGACAAGATGGCACCTTCCACCCAGGCGGACATTTTACCCCTGTAAGTGTCAGCGTTAGTTGGAGTTATTGTCACTATGGGGTATTAATAGAAGCTATCATTACAGCAAGACAAGCTGTAAATACTTGGGTTTTGTCCACAAAATCTTCTTGACAGTTCAATTCCTCTTAAGCAGGGACAATAATGTAAATATGTTTTAAGATAATTCTCTCTTATAGTTTTTGTTCTTATTAAAAGCTCATTTTATTCTTCAAATATCTTCTCAGATGTTACATCTTATTTAGTGTCTTCCAGTCGAACAAAAGACATTCCTGCATACAGGGAGACGCTCACTCTCCTTGTTTAGTACTTGCTTGAAACAAAACATTTTTTTCTTCAGTCCCATCACTTTAAGCTTCACCTGTCATTTAGTTGATTTTTAAACCAGATAGATACGCATAATTCATAATTCATTGTCCACTATAAAGAGAAGGTTCCAAAACTCCCAAAGAATTTATTTTTAAATGGACAAACCTATAATACAAAACTAATTAGAACCATTGACTGTATATGAGAACTGGACTGAGTGACCCCCCCCCACATTTCAAACCAAACAGGAAGTAACTGCTGGTTCCAAGAAGCCAAAATTCCACTTGTGTAGAGACAAACAGCAATGACTCAGTCATTCTATTTGTCAGAATAACTATTCTTCTCTGCTACTTCTTAAAACATGTTTTTGCTAATACAATTTTTTAATGATATTTTTCTTTATTGTTATTCAAGTTATTAACTGGCCAATCAGATGCCTCAGTAACAGCATGTGATGTCCACTGGCCCCCACCTCAAACGTTAAAAATGTTTGATTGAAAGATTCTTCAGAGTCCTCTTTCAGTGAAAGGGGTGTGGCCCTCCAACAAGCTCACTCCTGATTGGGACAGTAGTTACCATAGAAACGTTGACTCAGACTGAGTTGGACCAATCTCTCCTTACTGACGCTCTCTGCCCCCAAAATGGCAGCATCCAAGTCACCGAAAAATGGCAACTAAGTAAACTTAATTTCTTTGGAGCTAGAAGTAAGGCGTTTTCTTTGGGTATACAGTCACTTATTAGATCATATCAGTAGTGTAAGTAACATCAATGATTCTGTGCTGTTTTATATTTGCCATTTAAAAAAAAATAAAACTCAGATATTTTTGGTCTATGTATTAGAAAAAAAAAATTCCAAACTTTGACTCTTCCTACTTATCATAGTCACAACTGACAAAATGTTTCCTATTCTTGGAACTCATGCAATGTAAGATCAAACAATAAAAGGCGTGTGAATATAGCGTGTTGACCTTTTGACTTTTTTGACTCAGGAATGGAGACACATGCACAGAAGGGGTTTAAAATACTCATACATGTGACAACTGGACATGGGAGAAACCTTGCAATGGCTTTGGGGTTCCACTTTAAATTTAGACTCGGCTCTTTAACGCGGGATCTTGCTGGTGTTTGGGCCTTAATTTCAAAGTAGACCGGCTCTTGCTTCCAGAAAACCAGTTGTGATGCTGTTCAGATGCCTTAAATGTGAGTCGACATCAGAGCTCTCCGTTGTATTCTAAACTGACAACTGGCAGTGCTGCATGGCAGACGGGAATACCGTGCATTACAAAGAAATAACCACCAAGACTGCAGTGATTCGTTAAGGTGGGTCAAAGAGTTGACATCACGTTGATCATCAACTTCAATAAGATTAGCTTTGGTAAGATTTGTTATTGAAAAAGGAACGTTTTTTTCTTATCATTCATCATTTAGAAATTATGTACTTTTAGGAAAGGAAGTTATAGCAACTTATACTCTCGTAATATCCATTTGAGTCCCACTCCGATCATCTTTTGATCTATTTCAAAAGCGTTCCCAGTGGTCTTTTCATTGTGATTAGGTAGTTTCTAGGCAAAATTTAAAAAAGCCTGTTGAATTCAAGAACATAGTTTCTGCAGAGCGGCAGGAGTTCCTTAGAAATTCACCTCTGAGTTGTGGGCGGTACTGTTGGAGTAAGCTTGCGCTCTTTTCCCATCATCCCTTTTTTACACTCCCTTCCGCTAGCGTACAACCCCTCACAATTAAAAGCTAACATCAGCAGAGCAACAACAATGGCGAGCAATATTGCAGCTATCCAGCCGTACAGATCTGAGTCAGATGCCAGCTCAGTCCAGGTAAACAAAGACGTCCATGGATCTATGTGTCTGCAAGCGGTTGCATTGGAATGGAGTGGAGCAAAATGTGGCTGTTAGGGATTCAGACAAAGTTAACTACAAGCCTTCTATCCCAATGCAACTTTTATGAATGAAACTTTTTTTTACGTTAATTACATCTTTTTCTATAAAAAGTTAAAAAATGCACCATTAGATCAAACCTCCATGCACACACCCTCCATCCTCTTTGTTGAACGAAAATGACCCTGCAAAGTGAGACGCCCTGTTACTGTAGCTCCTCAGGATTCAAAATGGCATCAGTTCAAAAAGTAAAAATAAACTGTATCTAACTTTACGACGACTGCACACATGTAGGAACCCATATCCTTCACAGCAGGAGATCGCTCATGTTTTGTGTTTCATCATCATCATCATCCCTCAGCAATGCTCTTCTGCATGCTCTCCACTTATGGGCATCATTCAGTTTGGCATTGATTGAATGTTGTTATGGACATGTGTAAATTGATGTACTACACCATTTGATGCAGTGACAATGAGCCAACAGCAGAAACTAATACGGGCAGGAATGAAGAAGCTGCAATTTATCTCCTGTTATGAAGTACATTTCCTTCAAGCATGTGTGGACCCGCTGAACCCCAGATAAAACGCGTCGGTCGAGCAAAACAGTTTTTCTCTTCTGTTTGAACTGACAGATGCAGTCAGTGAAATGCTGTGCTCTTCCCATACATATTTTACTGGAAAGAAAGGGGATCAAAGAGGTTGGTTTTAAGCATCATTACCCTTCACTGCCCTGACCACTCCTACAGCAGAAGATAACATTTCTTGATGGAATCCAGAAACTTTGAAAAACCTTTTCGTTTTCCAACTATTCAAAGGTTTCTAAAAGAATCTTTCTCCTCGTCTAACTCAAAGTATTAAGCTAATACCAATGATTTTGAAGGTTTCTTCAGTAGGGAACAACACTCCAAAACTTTTCCAAAACTTTTTCCAAAACTTTTGGAACTTTTCTAAACTTCAGCTACTTTTTTGCACTGAGACAAATGAATTTAAAGTTCTGTTTGTTGTGATAAAAACAAAAAATTTAAGAGAAAAACTGAATTTATAAATAATGTTTCAGAAAATGCTTTGGTCTTTTAAGGTCACTCAAATGAAATGATCATGTTTTTATTCATATTTATCTCTTGACCTCTATCGATGCAAGCATGCATTAGTCCTCCAAAATGACCTTACTTTACTTGAAAGCAAAAACATAAGTGAATTATTTTTCAAAGCTTGAAATAAATTCAGGTTTCAAGGACTTAGACCTACTCAAACAAAATTCATGTTTTTTGGAGCATGTTCTTATTGCATTTTTTTATGATGGAGGACATGTATTAAAAAAAATCTGAATAAAACTTTGTTCCTGAGTATTTCTGTGTTAAATTTGGTATTAATCAGGAGCAGACAAAAAACTTCTTTTGAAAAAAATTCTCTTTTGTAATGCAGCAACTGAAATGGTCAGGCCAAAGTCCCTATCTGCTCCACTCCATTTTGTTGCATCCACTTAAAAAAAATTCATGTCTTTGTTTTCCTTGTCTGAGCTGGAGTCTGGCTTGTAACTGCTGGATAGCTGCAATATTGCTCACCATTTTTGGTGCACTACTATTGTTAAGGTGTGTGTGTGAGGGACTGTAAGCTAGTGGGAGAGAGTGTAAACAAAAAAGGGATGATGGGATGCTGGTGGAGGCTTACTTGCGTGCCAACGATTTCGCCCACAAATTTCTGATCAACTCCTGCCACTCTGCTTAAATTATGTTTTAGAAAATGACTCAGGTTTTTTATTTAGCTGAAAATGGCATAATCATAGTTAAAAGATCAATGGTTACGCTTTTACAAAAGATACAAATATGATTGCAGTGGGACTTCAAGAAGCACAGGTGGGTGTGGCAGCAAGAATTACAGTAAAACCAAGGACAAGAATAAGACCAAGAACATCACTAGGAAATAAAATATTACTAAGAACAAGAAGAAGAGTAAAAATAGGAACAAAAATACGGACAAGAACAAGACAAAGAAAAGGAAATAAAGTTATTGGAGATTAAATGTCTTCTCTTCTTAATAATGTCTTCTTCAATACAGAATTTCTCCCCCAAAGTTTAAGTAACTTTTAATCACTAGAGTTCAGATGATGGATGTATTTACTGTTTTTTGTAATAAAAACAAGTTGCAGATTTATATGCACTAAGGAAGACAAGGTTTCCATGCTTCTACTGATGTCATGAGGACATTTTCTTTCCTTTCAGTCATTGTGCAGGCTCTTGTCATTTCTTGTGGGATTTCTTCAATACAGAATCAAGCCTGTGTGGATGAACTGAAATAGAGCTGCACATTTGCTTTTTGTTTGACGCTTGTAACACCATTGCTCATATCTGCTTCTGGTAGGCCCCCGCATTTGATTCAAAGCCCTGTCATTCTAATATAATTTAATCTTTATCTCGTTATTGTTTGCACTTTGGTTTTTGTGGCGGGCACAAAAAGCAGTTTTGAAATGCTGACGGACCCTGACGGACATCAAAACTTTGGGGGATCACGTTCAGGCATGTTCAGCAGTCAACTTAGATCCAAATGTGTCAGAGTCCACTTGTGTGTTTTCTGACTCACCTCTTCAAGTCAGCCTCACCACAGTAAATCATCCCCAAGAATAGAGCAATCACAGAGCCAACTTTATTTGGTAAATGGATTGTCTGGTATGAGTGCAACATAATGTGTTTTTTTTTTTTACATTTTCTTTTTCAGAATCAGACCGTCCTTTTGTGTCAAACTGTCAAAGCCAATAATTTCACTGACATTTTTATTTACATAAACCAACTTTACTTTGTAGATGGATTGCCTGGTGTGAGTACAACCTAATGTGTGTGTTTTTTCTACTTTGACCTTTTTGAAGCTGTGTTTTAAAACAGGATTTTTTTTGTCTCAATTGTGCCAGTATGTAGACACAAAAAACATATGAATGAAAAAGTGTGTAATGTAGTCAAAATGTACTTCTAAGTTTACTAAATTTTTAATTTTAACGCATACAGTCAAAATTAAATTTACCCCAAAAATAATGTTTCCATTTTTGATTTTGATTTTGACTTGCAATTTCTTTTGGCGAGGCTGGATTCCCCATCTAATATCAGAATATAAAATTATGATATTAACTGATCTGTTTGGGGATCTGAGTTCTTGGTGGCTAAAAAGAGGACAAACGCATGTTCAGACCAATAAGGTACAACATTCAAAGTCAGATATGATCAGGAATGTCAAGTACACATTCACACAAAGTAAAAACATTCTATAAATGTTTATTCTGGATTAGGAATGTTAGCTACGGTATTGGCTTGTGTGAAGAATGTTTGACTGACTATCACTGTTAAAAATAAAGGTCAGTGAATCAGGAGCTTAGCCAGAGTCATAAAACTCACTGTAAATTTTAACTGTGCATAACACAACAGGACCTACCTCTAGTTGATTATTTATTTGCTGACCGAGAACAACAAAGGCATAAGGGATATCGCACCAGAGTGTGGTTGAAACAAATTAGTTCCCCTTAAAACAAGAAAAACTGTGTTTTTCTCATTGATCTAGGAACATGAGGTCCAAAAGCAGCGGCGTGGAGAGCCCAGAGGACGGGGTGCTCGGGGTTTCACAGAACGATACCGACATCGGTCAGGAACAGGAAGTTGGTCTGTCCGTGAAGAGCTTGAAGGCCAAAAGCCAGCAGAAGGAAGGGAGAGAAAGACTGCTCTTGGATTCCAGTGACTCTGGAGAAAAAACAGGAAGCATTATGGATCTGTCCCGAGAGGATCTGCTGAAACTGCTTGGGATCATGGAGGGAGAAGTTCAGGTAGCCTGGCTGTGTGTGAAATCCTGGCAATGGTTGTAGAAGACAATATTTTTCCAGGAAGCACTGTGTATATAAAAAAGAAAAAAATCATTTTAAATTGTCACTACAATTTTAGCACAACAGCTCTATCTTGTGGTTGATACTGGAGTTGAACCAAGCGAAAGCATGCATGTGAGTGCAGCACAGAATGTCAACACCAAGCAGGTTGTGCAGTTTTAAGAAAATGGAATATAGAAAGTTCTGAATTTCTGTGTTATTTAGACCCAAAATATTTTTATATTTCATGTCACACTTGAAGACATATGACATTTTCTTGATGAAAATCTGTGTTTCCAGGCCAGGGAAGATGTCATCTTCATGCTGAAGGCCCAACAGACTTCTCCAGAGGGGCTGGAGTCCCAGTATGGCTGCGTGGTCCCTGGATCTGCCCTGAATGCACTACAGAGGGATGGCTTTATCACCGGCAGCCAACTGCACAAAAGCAGCATCTACCAGAAACCAGCAGTGGAGGTCAGAGAGCAACCATCACTTACAGTCTCCTTTGAACTGACAATCATACCATAGAGACACTTTTATTTTGTCTTGGGAGGTTGGGGAAGACATCCCACAGATGTATCCAAAACCCGTGATCCTTATATTTCCGTGTTTGTGTCCTTTCCCAGCTGGAACGCCTGCAGGAGAAACATAAGGAGACGTACCGGCGAATGCTGGGTCAGCTGCTGCTTGCGGAGAAGTGCCATCGTCGTACAGTCCACGAGCTGGACACTGAGAAGCGCAAACACGCAGACTACATGAACAAAAGTGACGACTTCACCAACCTCCTGGAGCAGGAGAGAGAAAGGTGAGAAGGCCTCTGTCAAGAAGGAACATCAACCCTGCTTTGAAGTTGGCGGCTGAGTACAAGACAAATGATTGAAGAAGTTGATTAAAAGCGAAGGGGAAAAAATAGAAAAAGAGAAAATTTAATAGCAGAGGCAGAAGTGCAAACGAGAGCCATGATGCACTTTGTGAAGGATGGCTATTTGAGACTGGAAGCAGTGTAGTACTGAAATGACGAGGTCATAAACTGCAGAAAAAGAACTACGTCTGACTGAATACATGTGAAGGGAACTAATAATGTTGGATGAGATGGAAATCTGAGTTGTTGGTAAGCCGAGAATGACTATGGGGAGCATAATAATGGGTGTGTTGAGGGCCTTCAAAGTCTGCATGGACAATGAAGAGATCAGAGGAGACCCTCCTGTAGAGCTGTATACAGCTCAACGATTATTAGCCATTGTCTTGGTTTGCCTTCATACAGTGGATGCAAAAAAAGGAGCCCTATTAGTATCATTAGAATAAAAATGTGGCTTGTTATCTTTTAAAGTTTTAGACATAGTGGTAAGTAAAATATTCATTCAAAGGGTTAGTTTTTTTTTGTTACTTTCATTAAAAAACACACTTTTTTTATCATTGTGCTGTGAAAATACAGGGTTTGGTCAGAAAGGGCATCCGCCGTAAAACTCTGCCAAACCACCTGTGCGATCAGTTAAAGCCGGTTGGCTCTGATGACCCCTGAGGGCACAAGCTGAAAGGTGAACAACAACATTGGAGCTATCCAGCTGTACAGTTTTGAGCCAGATGCCAGCTCGAACAAGGAGAATGGAGCCTGTGGCCTGCCGATTATAGCTTCTATGTCACAGCTACAAGCTTTTTCAAACCGCATTTACTCCTAATTCACAATGGTTTAAATAAAGAAATGCCAGAAATGCAATTTAAAGCATAATTTTCTTAACATATGTCCTCCATCGTGAGAAAAATATGTAATAAGAGCTTGTTAAAAACACCAAAAACACAATTTTCATTAGAGTTGGTCTTTAATTTAATTTAGTTTTTTCAATATTTTTCCACTGTCCATTGCTGCTACCCAAAATGCATTAAAAATGGTCAAATTGACTTTAAAAGCCCAGAAGAATACAGTTCTTGGGTTCTCTTGGTTCAAGTATGAAATCCACCCGTTTTGAAACTGACATTAATCAGAATTAACAAGAGATCAAGTAAAACATGCATTTTGTCATTTTATAGCAATATTTGCTTCATGAAACTCATTCTTGAAGATGAATTGTTGCATGATTGTCTTGCATGACATAAAATACTTCTCACTACACTCATAAAAATAACCTCATGCTTTTTTTGACCTGCAAGCATGGACTGGTGCAGTTCATAGTCTCAGAAGCTTCTTAAAAGGCTTTTACATGGAAAACAACAGATAAGGGAGATATAAAACTTCACAGATGGGCCTCAGTGTGACTGATGAAACGCTACAAGATGGACATCCTTCCCTTTTCAGTCAGATACAACTCTTTCTTTACAGCGAATGAGACTAAAGCAAAAGTTGAGTTCATTAGATAAGTGTCCTCTTTGCTCAGCGCTCAACGCTGCTTATCTTGGACTTACAGGTGTTGATCTGTTACTGAAATTCCCTTTTTTTGCAGGTGTGAATTTCAATTGACAGCCTAGGACTTTTGTTGTCAACATGCTGTGGAAAAATACACCAAAACAGAGAGAAACAGGCACGGCATGGATGTGATTGACAACGGTGGAAGTTGCTTTTCGTATCTGTTTTGACAGTTTGCACTTTAACACGCATCCTCGCTTCATACCTAGGATTGTGATCTCCTATAGTCATCTGTCTGAGCGTGAAGAGAGAGGAAATCAACATTTAGAGGAATGCAGAGGATGGGCACAGCTGGTTCTGACTGCTATTAACACTCGGAGAACAAAAGAAGTTCGGATTTTCAGGCAGCACATTAGAAAGTATTTGGACTGATGGCAGGAGAGGCTTTTACATGACACAAACAGAAGGGAAATCCAATGTGCTGTCAATTGTTTAATGTGAAATTAGCCAACTTTATTTTTCTGTGATGTATGAGACACTTCAGTGCCAAATTGGCTTCCTGTTTCCATCTTTTAACACCAAGACTTTCTGCGCAGCAGATTCTCTTACCTAACAAATGATGCTTTTTTTCCCTGTTAACACAGGTTGTTAAGTGTTCAGCATCGTGTCTTTGACAGTCCTGACATGGATGGAGTTTCAATGCATCCTGAAAGATTCCCCAGGAAGCTGTTGATAAGATGTTGTAACCTGATAAACACATACATAAAAAAATGTTCCTTTCTGGAACTTCTGTTTTGTTTGCACAGTTGCCAACAACATTTCTATTCCTAAAGCAACTTTTTATTTTTATCCCAATAGGCTTATGTAGAAACCGCACGTTACTGTTTCTTCCACAGCAACAGTTGCAGAGTTACCATCTGTGTCAGATACCACTGACAGCATAATTTTGACCTTTTCATGATGATCATGATGGCGTGTCAGTTTTTTGGTGTGACTGTCATCTCGGTGAGTAAAAATGGATTCCAGAAGCACTACTGCACAAACCTGGGTTGCCTTTTTTGCTAAGTTGCAAAAAAAAAAAATGAATGAAACCATTTTTTCTGACTTCCTGAAAAGTTTGGAGCTTTAAACTGCTCTTATTTACAGTAAAGTTGCTGGACTTGGGTGGTTAACTCTTTAGTCTTGTGACAATCTAGTCACACCGCTTCTTTAAATTATGAGTTCTATCCTCTTAGATCTTCTTCACCTCATGGGACACATCCAGATCTGCTTTCCTCATCACACACACACTGCAGGAATCCTCATTTAAATTTCCTTTCAGTGGAATCAATTCATTCAACTTCTCTTTACTGCACCAACATGTTTTACAATTTCAAGGAAGCAGCACCCTTGTTAATTCTTTATAAAAGTTAGAAACGTTTTAAATCCGACCTGTTGTTGGTTCACCTTCGGAAGCAAACATGCAAACTGAGGGGAGGGTTGCCAGAACACTCCCTCTGCACCAAAGGTCCACCCCTCTTTCCTCTGTTTAAAGAACAACACAAACCGTCTTATGCATGTTACTCAGCATGTGTGGAAGAGATGACATCAGCCATTTGATTCCTTTTTTTGTGGTAGCCTGGTGAAATTTGAATGTTTTCTGTGACAAATAATATAAAAAATCAATAAGGATGTTCTCCTTGTAAAGAAATTCTTGTTGGTGAGTTTTTAATGACTTTTCCTTGGTACTAATTTGAGTATTAGTTGATAAACGTTTGTTGTGGTGTTTGCTTGTCTAATTTGATTCACTTTGCAATGCAAAGCTTTATATTTTGTGTACTGGAATGAAATGTACCGAGGAGTGTAAGGGGAGAGAAGGCAGCTGCACTTTGTTGGAGCTGGAGATTGGACTGGGCATTAATTGTAGATGGAAAGAAAGAAATAGAAAGAAGCTGAGTGAAAAAAACGCCACTTGGTAAAGAGGAGTGAGTAAAACTTTCACTTGCAGCTTGTGTTTTGTTTTAAGTTCTATCTGCAAACAGATAAAATGCCATTGTAACAAGTCAGTAAAATACTTTTTTCTGGAATTATTTGTTAAAACAGTTTTTATTTTAGTTTCCCTCTTAATATTAGGTAGAACGTACTGGTTGTTTTCAATACTTTCGCTTTAGTTCAAGTCTTAAACCTTTAGTTTTGGGGCTTTGGTATCAAATCTGACACTTGGATCTGGAATTGAAAAAAATTGGGCTATTTAATTAAGGGTGTAACAAGTCCTTTTAAGAATGATTCCATTCATATCAAAATTTGTGGTTGACGATACAATTCATAGTCAATATTGTTTCATTTTGAACGATTCAATTCACAGACCTGAAATTGATCCAGCACATCTTCAACCAAAAATGCAACCTGTGTGACTCAGAGATAAATACCTGACATATCAATCTGGTTGGATCATAGGAATAAGAATGGATTCATCGATTAAGTCAATTAATCGTTACACCCTTATAGTTGATGTTAAATGCTGTTGAAACTTTAAGATAACACTTTTTTTCCTTTATACTTTTAGACTAAAGAAGCTTCTTGAAAATGAGAAAGCCTACCAGATAAGGAAGGAGAAGGAGCACTCCAAACAACTCGCCAAAGTGCGAGAAGAACTGGTCAAGTTGAAGTCTTTCGCCTTGATGTTGGTCAATGAACGCCAGCAGCACCTGGAACAAATGGACCAACAGAGCCAGCGCCTCCAGGAGCTCAGCCAGCAGCTTCAACAGCGAGAGCAGACACTGAATGAAGTGAAGGAGCACGCTCTGGAGGACAGCCACAGGGTTCAGAGCTTGGAGGCAGAACTTAAGGAGAAATCATTAAAGCTCAACCAACAACATGAAGAGATGAGTGTCATCATTTCCACAAAGGAGCTTGAGCACCGCCAAATGAATTCCAAACTTCTGGAACTTATGCACAAAGTGGATGAGCTGCAGGAAAATTGCAGAGTTTTAAAGAAATCTGATGATGAGTTACAGGAGCTGAGAGTGAAAATCAGCAAAGGGGACTGCGGCAACTCAAGCTTGCTTGTTGAGTTGGAGAACTTGCGAAAACGGGTGCTGGAGATGGAAGGAAATGATGGCGAGATAACAAAGACAGAAAATCAATGTAGGGAGTTGAGGAAAAGGCTTGAAGAAGAGGACTGTAAAGCTAAAAACCTCAGACTCGAAGTAGAAAAACTTCAGAAAAGAATAACTGAGGTGGAGAAACTTGAGGATGCATTCTGTCTTAGCAAATCTGAGAGTGCACAGTTGCGGGATGCTCTTGAAAAGGAGAAGGGCTTGACCAAAGAGCTATCAGAGGAAGTTGTGGCTCTCAAGATCCGTATGAAAGAGCTAGAATCTAGCGAACTCAAGTTGGAAAAATCTGAGCTGAGCCTCAAGGATGACCTTACAAAACTTAAATCAGTGACAGTAGCTTTAATGGATGAAAGAAAAACCCTGATGGAAAGAGTGAAGTCTGACGAAAAGAAAAAGGACGATTTAAATAAGCTGGTTAAGCTTGAGCAGGGTAAGGTTATGGAAGTTACCGAGAAGCTGATAGAAGAAAGCAAAAAGTTCTTAAAATTAAAATCTGAAATGGAAGCCATGGTAGAGTCTTTAAATGTTGAGAAGGAAAAGCTCAGCACGAAGCTCGCTGATGAAAATGACAGAACAAAGGATCTTAATTCAAAAGTCATTGAAATGAAAAAGAAAATAGAAGGGTTGGAGCAAGCAGAGAAGTTTTCCTTGAGAAATTCAGTTTTATGCGATCCGGCCAAACTGTGTGAATCCATTCGGAGAGATGACAACAGAATTAAAGAGATGACCTTTGAAATTGAGCACCTGAAAGAACGCCTCAAACAGCTGGAGGTGGTGGAGGGAGATTTGATCAAGACAGAGGATCAGTATGATATGTTGGAAAAACGGTTCACAACGGAACAGGACAAGGCCAAAATTCTCTCCCAGCAGGTGGAGGAAATGAAGAATCAGATACTACGCAAGAAAGCAATTGAAAAGGGAGAAGAGGAAAGCAAAGAGGAAGACCTCAGACTACGATGCAAAAGGGAAGAGACCAAAACTAGGGAACTACAAGCTGATGTGGTAGCTCTTAAGGAGAAAGTCCATGAACTGATGCATAAAGAAGATCAGCTTTCTCAACTCCAGGTGGACTATTCTCTTCTGCAGCAGAGATTCCTGGAAGAAGAAGAGAAGGCCAAGAATATGAAAACAGAAGTCTTTCATCTCTCCAAAGAACTTGAGATGGTGAAGCGCCAAAGCAGAGCATTGCGACCGAGCTTAAACGGAAGGAGGATGGTGGATGCAGCTGTGACATCCACCTCAGTACAGACGGAAGGATCTGGATTAGCAGATGAGGAGACCCCAGCTGTGTTCATTAGAAAGTCAGTTCAAGAAGAGAACCACTTTATGAATAATATCAGACAGAAATGCCTGAAGAAGCCCAACGAGAAAGCTTGTGCTGTTGAGCGCCATCCTTCGTCGAACAGCGACTTGGGTATCAAGAAATCTTGGATTCCCTGGATGAGAAAAAAGGACCATGTTTCTCAAGAGACCAACCTGGAAAAGCATCTGCACATGAACGGACACCTATTACCTGCCGAATCGATGCCTCAGAAACCAGGACAGCCTCTACACATCCAGGTGACACCGGACAACCAAAACAACACGGCCACCCTTGAAATTGACCGTACGGCGACCGAGGAGGTTTTCTCCAGCCCAGCTCCCCTTAGCCCCAACCACTCTCAACCCAAATCTAGAATTACAATCATTCCCACTTACGCTGCTCCAACTCATCGAAGGAAGTCTCCAGTTGGACATGTGACCCCAGAAAGGGCCAAATCTCCAGTCACTATCACAGCCATATCAAGAGCCAAGTCTCCTGAAACTGGGCGGTCCACTACTTTAGGAAGACCCTTTTCACCAGTTTCTCTGATGACAGCAAACTCTGCTGCTGTCGCTAAGGCACCTGCCCCCTCTGAGCCCCAAGAAATGACAATGGGCCGGGCAATAATCAAGGTCACCCCTGAGAAACAGATGGTCCCAGTGCCTGTGCGGAAGAGTCCGAACAATGTGAGCACCATCACCATGACAGAAGAAAATAAGATCCACATACACGTAGGCAGCAGCGTCACCTCAAAGATGGTGGTCAGACCAATGGCTACAGCATCGGACAGCAGAGAACTCATGCTATCAACTGGGACAGTTTTGCGCTCTCCTCGGCAAATCACCACTACTTCCACCAGGAGCACACAGAGTAAAGTTATGAGCAGCATTACAATATCTCCTGTCACCTCTCCCACCACAAAGCCTTCTCAAAATATGGTATGATCTTTCTCAGTGATTACAATGTATAAGTTTGAAATCTCTAAACTATGACAGAGTTTTAGGGCCAGTTTACAAACAAAAACATTATTTTTAATTATGACTTAATTTTTTTAATTATGAAGTCACATTTACGAGAAAAAAGTTGTAACTGTTAAATTACGAGAATAAAGTCGAATATTTACGACTTTAAAAGTCAGGCTAAAATTAGGACTTTTTTTGCATAAAATGTATGTGTTTTAAAAAGTTGTAAAGTTAACACATTATATGTCGTAAGTTTAAAGCTTTGAAACACATACATTTACAAGAAAAAACACCAGAGTTGTCTGTTTATCAGAGCAGTGCTCAAAGATTAAAGACACGGGGCCTTTTGTGAAGCTTTCTTTTTGGATAGGTCTCAAAATCAAAGAAATTCTGAACCTTTTGGTGACTCAAAATTTAAACTATTATAGCATGAGAAGATTGAAAAGAATATGCTTGAAAACGGGGCTTCTTCAGACAGAAGCATCACACAGACTTGGAGGGAGATCTTGTCTTTTGTGGACGAAGAACTGATTGAAAGTGTACGGCTGCAGGATACCGTATTGATGGCAGAGATCCTGCAAGCCACCCATCAATGAATATAACATTAATAAACTGTAAATCAAACAAAGGAGCTACCAAACATTTGTAATGTTATCAATAAACAGCTTATCAGCTTACCTGCTCAAATTCAAAGTTTAATCAAAGTGAGTTGTACAAGATGTCTGTTTGCTCTGGTGCTGCATGAGGCGTTTTCATGCTGAACTGTAGGTTCACTTGTACTTTAATCTCATAATGTTACTTTTTTATTTTTATGATACAAATCTTGTAGTTTTAAGTTTTTCCCCATACATTTACAACTTTAATATGACTTTTATGTGGTCCTAATCCTGTTAATTTGACAAGAAATTAAATGTACAATTTTATTCTCATAGAATAATGTTTTTTTTTTTTAGTGGCCCTAATACTTTATCTTACTAAACTCACATTATCTGATAACTTTTACTCTTTTTCTTCTAACTAATCAAAAGTTTTTTTGGGCTTGAATTAAATTGAGATAAAACATTTTATGCAGAAGCCCTTCTTTTCCCTTCAAAATGTACATTTTATGTTTATGAAATTATAGTGAGATAAAAAGAAAAACTGGAAAAGTAACAAGGTTTTTGGCGTGTTTGCTGCTTATGTAAAACGTTCTTTTTAAGATGAATGGCGTGACAGAAACAGACCCTTAAAAGGCCTCCGAACGGCCAAGCTAATGATGTGGCATTGTGCCACCTTGTCAACGCTCATACTGGAATCTATAGATGCTGCAGTGTTTACTTTCACAGGCTGGAACACACAGTACAGGGTATGCCCAAAACAAAACAGCTTTGCACTAGTATCAGTACATACAGGTTTCTGCTGGATATGGGAACCAGATAAAAACATTTCAATTTTAAACACACTGCATCTTGAGTTAAGTTGCTGAAAGTTCTTTTTGTGTCCTCTAATATGGACATGTGTGCTTTCTTTGTGTGTTGCTCTTTTGTTTCTATTGTCTTTCCTGAGAAGATCTTCTCTTTCCCTTTTGTCAAACAGATTGGGCACGATGCCCAGCCACCTCGAACGGGGCTGACCCGCATCCCAATGTCCAAGAACCTAAAGACAGGAAAATCTACTCTGGGATCTTTGGGGGTTTCTGGTGGTGTGAAACCGGAGCCTCGGCCTGAAAGCCATTCTATGAGGATGGAAGTGAAGAAATCTGCTGTGAACTGCAGTGTTTTACAAGCTGGAGGGAAAGTTTGATGTTACCACCAGTTCCCAACACTACTTGCAAGGTGCTACACTGAGAACTGAAAAACAATTCTTTCTTTATTTTATTTTTATTTTTTATTTTTTGACAGCATGGACTTTGGTGACCATGGCTCAAGTTTGATTCATTTGGTTCCATTACCAGCCTTGCCATGTGACAAAGAATCCCGCACAAAGATTCTGACTTATTTGATTTGTGCCTGTCAGGATGTGATTTTAATAAACCATTGATGAATATAGAGTGCATATTTTACAACATAGCGATATTATAAATGAGTGCATGTGGACCATTTAAATGATGCATTTCTTATTTGCAATCAAAAAAGCCATTGTAGTGTGATTTAAGTATCATTTTTTTCTTTATTTGTGTCAAGTGAATGTGTTTTTATTGAAACTTTAATTTTTTTTTTCAAAATTTAAATTAAGGCCATTGTGTGCTGCTACTAATTCCTGCTTTGGGTTGTGTTGTATATAGACGTTTTCAAGTATATTTAATAAGACCACAATGTTTTGCTTAAAATACATTTTCTTAACGGTCTGTAAAGCATTTGTACTGAAAATTATTAAAAATGAATGGTGATATCTAAAACGAGTCAAACTACTTTGTGCTGTCGTTTTTGCAATCAAATTCAAATAGAGAAATAATACTGTCTCCATGATAGGAATGGATGTGGTAATTTTTGATCATGTGTTAGGTAAAGAAGAAACTCAAACATAAAAAAAAAAAAGATTGAAAAAGGAATTCAGTTTCCTCCCTCACTCCCTTTTCACCTGCTAAATTGACTTTTTTCTATTATAATTTAGGAATTTTTTAATTTTTAAAAGTAAGGAAAATGTACTTGAAAACAAAAGTAGGTTATTTTAGTGGATGAAAAAAAATATGAGAATATTCACAAGTAGTTATGCTTATTTGGTTATTTCTAAAAAGAAATCTTGAATCATCTTAGATACCTTTTATTTAATAAAAGAGGCGAAAAATATTCAGCACAATCGCTTAAGCTCGGCAGACATTTACACAAAACAATTATTTTTATGTTTCTTTTTATTTGAATTTGAGTATGCTTTTGAATTCCATTCTGTTTGTGACTTTTTGGATTATTGCTTTAACTACTTCTTTCCTTATTGTGTTGTTTTTCTTGATTTCTTCTATTGTTTTATTGTTTTGTTTTTTATTATTAGAAATTATGGCAGAAACATAAAAAATGTTAAAAATGTTAATTAACGTCAGAAATGTTAATCAATTACAAAAAAACAGTTTATGTGACATTTACCAATACTCAAAATAATATGAATAACATTTGAGAGCAATTAATCTAAAATTAATCTAAATTATCTATAAACGGTAATACGACTGAAGCACAAAGGGGGAATGTAAAGACTAATCTAATAATGAATCTGATGTTTACCCAGAAAACCTTGAAAAATGCACACGAGAAAAATAATCGTTCCACAGTTTTATCATTTAAATTACAAAAAAATGCAGGGTTTAAGATGAAATCTAAACCTTCTTTGAAGAAATTCAGCAACAGGATAATTTTTATACTTTATTTTTAAAGTGGGTTTATTTGACTTTTGAGTAAAATAGGCCATTTAATAGAATTTTCAATGGGCCTTAATTATTTAGAGTGACCGTTTAAATAAAGATTTCTATCAAAAAAAGTGAGAGACACCCGGCTGCAGGCATGTCATGGCGGATTGTCATTCTCTGAATGTCGTCAGTGGAAATAGTTCTTCTCGTGAAGTTTTGTTTTAGGAAAGACATCCGACACCTCTTGCTCAAACGTTTTGACTTCGGCGCGAGGAGAGATGACATCGTAAGTTAAACAGTTTGTTAATAATTCCCTATAAAACAACTGTATTTTCTCGCTAAAACATTCTATGACAATGGCTATTTGAAGGAGTAGATGCATCATATTTTTTTGTTTATAAATGTCAAACACTTTGTTCTGTCCAACAGCAAACAGATTATCAAAACAGGACACAATTCAGTGTATTAATATTAGATTGTATGTCACATAACTTGCATGTGATTTTAGTGCATTAAATACACAATAAATTACCATACAATATAATACATTTGTATTTAGAAAAAAATCCTGACATAAAACAGTATATTTTGTCAGTACAATTATCTATCATATTTAACTAACTGACTGGGTTTGATACGACTGCACCAATTTTCAGGGTAAATGCTCTTTTTTTTTACTAAATTTTCCTGTTGTTTTTAAACACATTTTGAGGTATAATTTCAAGAATGTTTTATATAATAGTTCAGCCATGCATTATACGCCTATGAAAATGTGAAGGCTTTATGTGGAGTTTGTGAATGTCCAACCTGTTTTGCAAAAGGCACAGACAGAGATAGCATTCAAAAAAGAGGGGAAAAAATATAATTAAAAAAAAAAAGTTATATTGATACAGAGGAGAGTAGTTTTTCATCCTAAATTTGACTTGTAGATACATATAAAAATTGTCTTTAGACTGTACATTTGCGTTTTGCATTAATTCTTTGTTTTCGTTGGTTTTATTCTTTTTTAAGTTTGCTGTTCTTGTTTTTTTTTTTTTTTTTTTTTTTTTACAATTTTTTGACAGCATCTTTAGCTTTATCTTGTTTTATTTGGTTTACAAAGTTTGGTTATTTGATTTTAAAAGTTTATTTAAAACTCGTGCTCTTTCAAGTTCTTAATGTTGAATGGAATTGGGAAGAAAACTTGGTCTTAAAAGGTAGGCTGATATCAATGTTGCAGCAGGATGGTTCTTGAGTTTTACGTCATGAATTTAATATTTATGAACATTTAACAAAGTGTTCCAGAAGGAGATGGCAAATGGCTGGAAAGACCTCCTGAAGCTTTGTTTTCCAGCAGGTCAAAAGACGACCATGATTGAGTCCCATTGAGTTCTGTCCAGGATATCTTCAAGTGCAGCATTGTTTGGAAATGAATCAAGATGCACACGTGTTTAATGTCAGTTTCATCTGTATCTGGATGCCTCTTGTCTTTGTGGGTTTTTTTCTCCTTCAAAGCAACAAAAGTGATAACAGTCAAAAGCTTTTTATTCTATGTGTAATTCATATTGAGATAAAACCTCTGTGCAAGCGCAAGATATTAGTTTAGAGTTTGAAAGTTTTTGTTTTCATCAATAGAAATATGAAGAGTCGGCTGAACAAACATGTATACATTTGTTCTAGTATAAACACAGCAATCATTCATTTCTCTGGAGCTGAACATTGTTTTCTCTTGCTCAATTGAGGTTTCTACGCGATCTTGATTGCAATTTCGTAATTATTGTAACACTACAAAAAAAGCGAATGTGCAGAAAAAGAAAACGCCGTTTGGAGAATTGACTTGTCATTTTATTTTCACCTGATGTCACCTGTTGCAGCTATATTGTGAAAATAAAAAAGCATTTCCGCTATAGACTTTTATTTTGAAATATGAGTCACGTTCACTTCCATAACTACTAGAAGAAGAAAAAAAGAACTTCCGTTTGTAATATAATGACAACTTCTGTTCGAAATCCATTGGTCTATCCCCCCTGTTACCTGCAGCGGGGTAACCTTGGTGGTGGGGGGAGGTTGATGTAATCAATAACTTTGCCAGGTGCAGTGCCCCTCTGTTCGTGCTTCTGTACTAGCTTTCGGGTAAAAAGACTTGATGCGTGAAAAGGGTGAAAAGGCAAAACAAGCCCTGAGGGACAGCTTTAAGGTCAAACATGGGAAGAAAGAGGAGAAAAACTGGCTCAAAGCAGAGGTTTGTCTGTTTTATTTACATTCAGCTGCTTGGAAATTCACCCTCCACCCCGGCCCTGCATTTTGGTCAAAAATAGTGTCGTTTTGTTGGAAAAGACGAAATAATTGGTGATGTAGGTTTTTTGTTCTTTTTCTAAACTTGTAACAAACGAACTCTGAACACTGAGCGCAGAGGTTGGTCCGGTCGCTGATTGTAAGGTGCTTTGTTATTGTCAGTCTTTAGTGTAGCGGTAGCGTGACCGTCTCGAAGGCTAATGGTCGTCGGTTCGAATCACGTACCCTTCATTGTATTTTTCTTCTTTTTTTTGCAATTGTCATTTACGTTTTGAGAGTTAAGAGAATTACATTTTATTGCAACGTATTCCAAGCGGTTGCGTTGTTTTCTATCCGGACGTTGGTAGGAGTGTTGGTGGGATTCGTGTGTACGTGCTTGTGCGTGGCCATGGAGTGCTGCCGCCTGAAGGGGTGGGGGTGGGGGGTGGGGAATTGGGTCGCAAAAATAATTTTTTGTCTCGGGCGCAACGCAGCCCAGGGCTGTTTAGTGCCACAATTGCCTGCGAATTATTGCTCTTCTTTCTGGTGTGCGGCACAGAATTCCCAGCATGCACTGCGGCAGGAAAAAAAAACTGGTTTTGTGGAAAAAAAAAACTTTCAGGTTAGCTTTATGTACCATTGCGGTTTTTTTAGAAGCATCATGTTGTATGTAATTCAAATTTGTCAAAAGCTCAATAACTGAAAACCACTTGTTTGTAAGTGTTGCATAGTTCCTGGTTTATATGGACCGCGGCGGTTAGCGCTCGTTGGGTTGGTCTCTGGCATTAATAATAACGGTGTAATTGAATGAATGGATGAATGTGTGAGTGAATGATCACATTGTATGAATGAACACATTGAGCGGCTGTCAGAGACCGACCCCCCCACCCTTTTCAAATAAAAACAAATGTTTTGTCTTAACTCTTTCAGTTGCTACAATCATTCTGTCCACTCATCAATGGATGAAGCTGATATCCTGGCTGACAGAATTGCAATCATTTCCCATGGCGAGCTCTGCTGTGTGGGCTCCTCCCTCTTCCTGAAAACTCACCTTGGTACAGGCTACTACCTGACGCTGGTTAAAAGGGACGACGACTTGACTGGAACACCTGCAACATGCCTGTAGAAAAAACTGTGCTTCAACATTTTCACCTTACGGGCTCAACGGGTTGTCTAGGATCTTAAAATGTTGTACAGACCACCTACGTGTCCCGCACAGATTTGGCCATTTTTTTTACTCGCAGACAGTCCATATCCACGCGTAAGGGCTTGATCAGTTTCCCTAAAACACATATAGACGCTCGATAAACACAAATGCTTTGGTTTCCAGATGAAGATCAGTGACAAAGACACCCTGCAGAACTTGACGGGCAGAAATGTATCGGACTATCTGGTCAAAACCTACGCACAGATCATTGGAAAAAGGTATTCTTAATCTTGAGTTTTACTTTAGTTCAATATATATATATTAGGCTTTGGTTCATTTTAGATTTGGTGAACTGGAAGGGAAATCTCTTCTTTTTCTTCTTCTCTCATGAAGCTTTTTTCTTTTCCTCATCGATGAGTCCTGATCCCTCATTCTCCAGCTGATTCAGGATTTTTTTTCTCCTTTAAATCTCAACATCAAATCTGCTTCCCAGCAGAAAATTACAAGCAGTTCTTCACTAATTTATTTCTACGACAATATATAAATATATTCACTGTAGATATTTGATCTCATCTTTGAGTTCCTCATCTTCCACCACAGTTACCAATGTACTGAAATGTTTTGATCTCGTTTACTGTCTGAAAAACAAGATTTGAGTCAACGAGTTCAGGTTTGAGCTCAGGATTCACTTTTGTTTGTGTATTCATTATATTCTGTGTATATTCTGCAGAAAATCATCACAGTAATCAACTCTTACATTTTCAACACAGCATCAGCTCCTTCCTCAATGTGTTGAACAACGGCATTCTGCGGGCAAGTCTGCCAGCTGGAAAAGACCCCAACAAGTTTGGCATCTCAGCATCCAACCACCCACTGAACCTCACCAAGGAGCAGCTGTCCCAGGTCGCATTGTGAGTATTAGAGTGAGTGTAGGAGGTCGATAGAAAGTGAAATCACCACTTTGACCTGTTCCTACATCCATGTCGTTTCTGTTTCCCAGGATGACGACGTCAGTGGATGTGCTGGTGTCCATATGCGTGATCTTCACCATGTCCTTTGTTCCGGCCAGTTTTGTGGTCTTTCTCATCCAGGAGCGAGTGAACAAGGCCGAGCCCATGCAGTTCATCAGTGGAGTGCAGCCATTCCTCTACTGTCTGGCCAACTTTGTCTGGGATGTGGTGAGGCGTTTGTCCGTCAGCTTTACTCCTTATCTGATCATAAACTTCAATAATTGAGTAGCATTTATAAACCCTTACATTTGTTTTCTGATATCTGTATCTGATCGCAAACTTAAGCAGAACTTCCTGTTCGTAATTCCCTGTACTTTTCTGATCTGGTTTGGTGACGGCTACACCATCATCCTGCGAGTGGCAGGGCCAGACCCAGACCTTCGCCCGGTGATGGACTTCATCGAGCAGGAGCTTCCAGGGAGCACACTGAAGGAGAAACAGCGCAACATGCTGCAGTACCAGCTCCCCTCATCCCTCACCTCCCTTGCCCGCATCTTCTCCCTCCTCTCAAAGAACAAGGAGACACTCTGCATAGAAGACTACTCTGTCTCTCAGACCACTTTAGAACAAGTAAGCAAATGTCATTGGAGTTGTCCTAATAAATGCCTATCCTCTGCTAAGCTGGATAGGGGAGGGAGGAACCTTTATTTTTTGTTGTTTTTTTTTAACTGAGCATTTTAGTCTTCATTCTTTTTTATCAATTTTCAGTGAACCTGCACCTGAGCGCACAGCCTTTCACAAAGGCAAAAGCTGCAGGCTTCGTGAAAGACACTGACAATATCAAAACTCAATGCAAATCAATGCAAGAAAACATGCACACATATATTTAAGATGACTATATCCCCATGGATGTTGGAGACGGTTCCATCTTCTGCAGCAGGCGGACTGCAGAAATGCAATGGAGGGAAAGTCTGACTTCTCACTTAGAGGGCCAGACACGCAGCAGGGACACAGAAAGGAAATATCATGGATTTGTCATTCCCATTCCTCAGAGGAGCTTACTTCTGTGGACAACAAAGTCACATGGATCATTCACTGCCAGCTTTTGAAACATGGACTGACCACTTTTTTATTCAGGGTCAAACTTCTTCAGATTGTCTTTGTTACCAATGGCAGTTTTAGAATCAAAACTATGGTTTAAAAAAAGAAAAAAAAAGATCAGTCTCAGTGACAAATGTGCAATCTATGTGATTATTTCATTGAAAAATGTAGACCTGCACACCCTCTACAGAGTTCTTTTCTTCTGTTGTAACATGTCTGACTGCTAACAGAGTTTTCTGTTGTTCCTGGTTACCTTAACATTGTTCAGCCCAGTGCCTGTAGACATGGAGCCACAGATGAGCACGCCATCACAAACCACAGCACACATGTGCTGCCAAGGAATGTAGAGCATCAACGACACGCATCCCGAGCCCGTAGAGAAACATTTTTTTGGACTGTGACCATCATTATCAGCGTCCAAAGAAAACAAAGTTGCTGGATGTTTGTTCCGGTTCTTCAGCCTGTGATGTTGCTCTGCTTTTCTTCCTTAATCTGAATCAGAGTTCCTCAAAGTTGTTTGTGAAAGATGGCTTTATGTTTGTGAGCGCATGCTTCCTGCTAGGCTGCGCACTTTGAACATCAGTGCATCTGTGTCCGTGTGTGTAGACCAAAGCATGCCAGTAGATCTGTGTTTAATGCAGAGGAGAGAACTCAGATCTCCTTCATTATTATTGGATTTCTTGTGTGGAGTTAAATGTTGAGATTAAAAAAACACTTTGAAGTAGAGCTTTGGGCAGGAGAAAAGTGAAAGGACTGATGGGATTCTACCAACTTATTTCTGTGGATATAATGTACAGTAGTTCCATGTCATCAGTGATCTATCAGTATCTGTGCCAAATGGAGATGTATCTTTGATGAAACTGTGTCATTCTAATGCGGCAGAGGATTTTTGAAGTGATGCTGTGAATCACGCATTTGCTCAGTCATTCCATCAGTTGGAAGCTGCTGGAAACAAAGCCATCAATCTGAAAATCTGTAGGAGCATCAGTTAAAGCAAATGGCTGAACCAAGCATTTAAAATGTTAACAGCCGTCTTCCGCTCGTACCCTTCTCTAATCCTAATTTGGACAGAAGCATTGATCCAGCGTCATGGATGCTATGCTCCTCTTTTCACGAATAAAAGTCCAAATATTTTGCAGAGCACGGTAGGGAATCGAACCCCAACCTGCTAAAGCAGGCATGCCATCATCAGTCTCTTGATTGTTTTGACCAATTCAGATGTATTCAGATGTAGTCAATGAAATACTTTTAGATGAAAGAAAATACACTAAAGTGTAAACTGTATTTTAAAGAGAAACTACAAAAACTCAGTTTCTAAACAGATTCAAGATGGATTTTGTTTCAATAGGTAACCACAAGAGGGCGACATAAGCCCTGAAATGACTTTCAACAAAAATCAATCACTGATCCACTCCAATGAAAATCATGTTTGGGTCTTTTGATCATGTTCTTTGGACATTCTTTTAATGATGGAGGACATCCATCCATCTATTTTATGATCCTGCTGTTCCACTTTCAGGGTTACGGTGCTGCCAGAGCCTAACCTGGTAAAGGCGCGGTACATCCTGCACAAGTCGCCAGCTTGTGGCAGGGCCATGATGGAGGGCAGAAAGAAAATTCAGCTGAAAATTGCATTTCTGAGTGTTTCTTTATTTCTTTCTTCTAACAGTTGTGTTTTCACTTTCTATTGTTAGCTTTGTAGGTAGACAATTTTAATATCTGACCAACAGATGAAAAACAGCAGCTGGAATCAAGGAATGTGCACTGTCCCAGAGAAATAAATACAATTGAAATGGAAGAGAACTTTTAAAGGCAACAATAAACACAAAACCACAGACGATTTGTGATTCCTGTACTTCTGAGTTACTTTTGTTGCATAAATGCAAATGTCTGTCTGATGGTTTTGCATGAAAATCAAAATGATTATCAGTACAGAAGATACAATGATGAAATATTTTAACTAAAACATGTTTTAATGATAAAGTTATCTGAGTGATGTTGATTTCAATGACTACAATCATAAATAAATAAGAATATTTCTTATTTTTTTCATCAGTGGTTCACTATTTGCAGAAAGAGTTACAAAACACAGATTTCCTTCATTTAGCGCCAGTCATTTCTGTTCAGCATCATGCGAACTAAAACGACTGTCTGGACCCAGTTTCCCACAATGCATTGCTTTGAAGGTAATCATTATTATGGACATTTTTAAAGATTTTATATTGAAAACAAATTTCAAGACATTTCACAGCCTTTTGCTTTTTGAAGAAAAAAATAGATTCCATATATAGTTTGGGCTCCTCCAGAAATAAAGAAAACTTTGGAATTTTGTTAGAAAATTTGCACTTGTGGATATAAAATTTAGCAAGAAAGACGAATAAATTGATTAAAAACTTAAATTCCACTGTCTTATGCTGGTGGAAACCAGTGATGTGACTTATTGTAATGTGTTGTGGATTTTAGGTGTTGTAAGGTTAATTTTTTTGTTTTGTGTCCATTTTTTTTGTGTTGTGACTAATTTTAGTGTGTTGTGTTTCTACCCTTCTTGGCCACCGTAGATTAAAGACCCACTCTGAAGAAAATTGTGTTTTTCAGATGTTCTTGTGACATTTTTCTGATGATGAATGACATTTTCATTTTAAAAAATAGCTTAAATTGCATTTTAAGAGTAGTTTTTTTTATTTAAATCTTTGTGAATCAGGAGCAAATGAAAAACTGCTGTTTGAAAAAGAGCCTATTTGTGATGTAGAAAGTACAACAGCTGGGCCACAAGCTCCCTGTAAGCTAGTGGGAGTGTTTCTACTCTAGTGATTTTATTTGAATATTCAGACCTTTTTATGTAAAAATTACAGGGACAAAAAACACAATCTGTATCTCACTCCTCCACAGAAAGCGATTGAGGGGGTTTAGAAGATGGATGAAAAAAATCTGAACCAGCAGCTCCAGATTTGCTTAGGATAATGAGATCCACACAGAGAAACACCTGAGATCCACAGTGCTGTAGGGAACACTGCTTTGTGTTGTTCTTGTTAGAATTGCTGAGGCAGGAGAAATAACACTACCTTTATTTTATTGTTGCCATTTAAAATCATTTTTAAATTATTCTCTTTATGATATATATAAAATAAACCACACGAAATTCTTATTTTTCTTTAGTTGGAATATGTCTTGGACAAAAACTGTCCTCCAGGATATCTCATAGGCAAGGCAAGTTTATTTGTATAGCACATTTTGTGTACAAAGACAATTCAAAGTGATTTACGAATAACATGAAAGAAAGAAAACAATCAAAACATCAAAGGTGTGATCATTACAATAAAATTTGAAGAAAGTCAAAAAGAAATGAATTTAAGAGAAGCATAGATAAACAGTGCGGATGTAAACTTTTGAATACAAATGAATTAAATGCAGCTGAGAACAGGTTGAAATACACTGAGTGTTTCAGCTAAACTAAGGCTTTCTGGAAGTCTAACATATAACATTCAACAGTATTAAAGACCAGATGGTTTTCCAAGAAAGCCAATAATCTGAATATTTCTGCTTTTTAAATAAGACATCAGATCAAGAAAAGCCCTAAAATGGAACAAAACAAAACATGTTTGGATTTGTGGATTGAAGTAAAGTCATTTTTATTGTTTGAAAAATGTACTTTATGAAACTATTCTTCTGGCTTTACCTTTTCTAAACCATGAAATCTTGACACAACAGAGGTTTTTTTTTTTTTTTTTTTGTGGCAGTGCTACATCTTCCATCTGTGGCAAACAGTTTTTGGTAAAAATGTCAACTTTTAAGACAAATCCAGCCAAAAATGCCTAATTTCCAGCCTTCTTTGTGATTCCTGGATCTTAATTCTTGGCTTGAAGTGAACAAAACATTTCTACACTTCATGTCAAGAAAACCATCGTGTTCATGTCTATTATATCTCTGAGGTAAATATTTAAACTGTGTTTATTTAAGAGTTTATAAAGAGTCATTTTTAGTCAATTAATTTTCAGGCAAATCTCACTAATCTTTTTTAATAATCCTCCTAAAATCAATATTCCAGGTGGTTTGGGTTCCTGACTTATGACAAAGATTCCCTATAGAAGCCCCGGAAATGCTGGTTCCAGTTTTAAGACCTTTTTTTTAATGTGAAACTGAACCTTTAAGTGAAAATGGTTGCACCCTTTTGAAATTCTAATATGCCGCCTGTTTTGAAAGGCAAAGAACCATCTCATTTCCATTCTTGTTTTAGTTTTTATTTATTTTAACTGTTTTCACTGATGATTTGCTCCATTGAAGCAACCTCATTGAGTAACTTCAATGCAAAAGCTGTAACATAGACAACAGGTGCTTGGACTTGACTTGTCTGCCTTCATTGTCCAGGTAAGAGGACACCTTCAGGACTAGTTGAGTGGTTAAAGCGCCGCAAAAAGTATAAAATCGATCTCTGAATAAATAATTGATTTCTGGCAAACTTTATCAGTTTGTCTTTCTGTTGTGTCTCTACTGTCTTTGCCTTTTTATGTACATGTGATGTGAACAAAAAGATTTCCAATCACAAGCTTCCATCTAGCAAGTCGGGTCAATTCATTAAGTGTATTCCGTATATCTTCCAATAATAGCCGGTCTGTAATAGACGCTGGTCTCCAGTAAAAGCCGAGTCTAACATGTGTTAGTTGTAATAGACGCCGGTCCCTAACAGTCCTTTATGACCCCCCCACCCCCTGCCCGCGTGCTTACTACTGAGGCAGGCAGAGGGTGTCTGTGGCATTCAGCCAGTGTAGCATGGCTCACAACATTATGGCTCATTCCATTTTGTTTTAACTTTTGGAATATTCCAAAGAACATTCTGTTGAGGAATCTAAACCACATCTTGGGATGAAACCTAAACATATCAGAGAATGGTGCAAGCAGATGGATAAAGGAGAAAAAGAGCAAACAGATTTCCTGGTATTTATAGTGGATCAATCCCTGGATTCTCCTGATCTTCTTCTTGTTACCCCACTGGATCCCTTTTGGAGCAGCAAGATTTCCGGAACCCGTTCAGTCTGCTGCTGTTGGACTAAGGCAGTTCACTTCAGAGCTGGAACTCTCTATGCAGCTACCAGGAAGGAGCTGGCAGCCAGACAGAGAGCCGGCGCGGGATGGGAAAGCAGTGTGCTCGGGCCTCCTGAACTTTAGTTTCATCCATACCTCAAAACAGGTACCCTAATGTGTGTCAAATGTGTCAGAGGTCTTATTTTTCTGCTTAATAAATGTCAAACACTTTGTTCTGTATGATACATTTCAAAATCTTTTTTCCGCTAAGTTCTTCAATCTGAATAATTCAAAAGTCCATGTTAGCGTCACCTTAGTTAAAGAATGAGTCTGTTTTAATCTCATAGACATGTTTTCACTTTATGGTTATTACTGTTTTTACAGTCAATGTTTTCACTGCGCGAACTTCTCAACTTCTGGTTTTTAATTTTACTAATGCTTTACATTAGGACTATATTCTATTTGCAAATGACTTAATGACAGAGTGAGAGTAGAGCAATGACCTAAAACAGTTGACTGTCCAACAGCAAACAGATCATCAAAACAGGACACAATTCAGTGTATTAATATTAGATTGTATGTCACATAACTTGCATGTGATTTTAGTGCATTAAATACACAATAAATTACCATACAATATAATACATTTGTATTTAGAAAAAAATCCTGACATAAAACAGTATATTTTGTCAGTACAATTATCTATCATATTTAACTAACTGACTGGGTTTGATACGACTGCACCAATTTTCAGGGTAAATGCTCTTTTTTTTTACTAAATTTTCCTGTTGTTTTTAAACACATTTTGAGGTATAATTTCAAGAATGTTTTATATAATAGTTCAGCCATGCATTATACGCCTATGAAAATGTGAAGGCTTTATGTGGAGTTTGTGAATGTCCAACCTGTTTTGCAAAAGGCACAGACAGAGATAGCATTCAAAAAAGAGGGGAAAAAATACATTTTTTTATATTGATACAGAGGAGAGTGGTTTTTCATCCTATATTTGACCTGTAGATACATATAAAAATTGTCTTTAGACTGTACATTTGCATTTTGCATTAATTCTTTGTTTTCGTTGGTTTTATTCTTTTTTAAGTTTGCTGTTCTTGTTTTTTTTTTTTTTTTACAATTTTTTGACAGCATCTTTAGCTTTATCTTGTTTTATTTGGTTTACAAAGTTTGGTTATTTGGTTTTAAAAGTTTATTTAAAACTCGTGCTCTTTTCAAGTTCTTAATGTTGTATGGAATTGGGAAGAAAACTTGGTCTTAAAAGGTAGGCTGATATCAATGTTGCAGCAGGATGGTTCTTGAGTTTTACGTCATGAATTTAATATTTATGAACATTTAACAAAGTGTTCCAGAAGGAGATGGCAAATGGCTGGAAAGACCTCCTGAAGCTTTGTTTTCCAGCAGGTCAAAAGACGACCATGATTGAGTCCCATTGAGTTCAGTCCAGGATATCTTCAAGTGCAGCATTGTTTGGAAATGAATCAAGATGCACACGTGTTTAATGTCAGTTTCATCTGTAGCTGGGTGCCTCTTGTCTTTGTGGGTTTTTTTCTCCTTCAAAGCAACAAAAGTGATAACAGTCAAAAGCTTTTTATTCTATGTGTAATTCATATTGAGATAAAACCTCTGTGCAAGCGCAAGATATTAGTTTAGAGTTTGAACGTTTTTGTTTTCATCAATAGAAATATGAAGAGTCAGCTGAACAAACATGTATACATTTGTTCTAGTATAAACACAGCAATCATTCATTTCTCTGGAGCTGAACATTGTTTTCTCTTGCTCAGTTGAGGTTTCTACGCGATCTTGACTGCAATTTCGTAATTATTGTAACACTACAAAAGAAAGCGAATGTGAAGAAAAAAGAAAACGCCGTTTGGAGAATTGACTTGTCATTTTATTTTCACCTGATGTCACCTGTTGCAGCTATATTGTGAAAATGAAAAAGCATTTCCGCTATGGACTTTTATTTTGAAATATGAGTCACGTTCACTTCCATAACTACTAGAAGAAGAAAAAAAGAACTTCCGTTTGTAATATAATGACAACTTCTGTTCGAAATCCATTGGTCTATCCCCCCTGTTACCTGCAGCGGGGTAACCTTGGTGGTGGGGGGAGGTTGATGTAATCAATAACTTTGCCAGGTGCAGTGCCCCTCTGTTCGTGCTTCTGTACTAGCTTTCGGGTGAAAAGACTTGATGCGTGAAAAGGGTGAAAAGGCAAAACAAGCCCTGAGGGACAGCTTTAAGGTCAAACATGGGAAGAAAGAGGAGAAAAACTGGCTCAAAGCAGAGGTTTGTCTGTTTTATTTACATTCAGCTGCTTGGAAATTCACCCTCCACCCCGGCCCTGCATTTCGGTCAAAAATAGTCTCGTTTTGTTGGAAAAGACGAAATAATTGGTGATGTAGGTTTTTTGTTCTTTTTCTAAACTTGTAACAAACGAACTCTGAACACTGAGCGCAGAGGTTGGTCTGCTCGCTGATTGTAACGTACCTTGTAATTGTCAGTCTTTAGTGTAGCGGTAGCGTGACTGTCTCGAAGGCTAATGGTCGTCGGTTCGAACCACGTACCCTTTATTGTATTTTTCTTCTTTTTTTTGCAATTGTCATTTACGTTTTGAGAGTTAAGAGAATTACATTTTATTGCAACGTATTCCAAGCGGTTGCGTTGTTTTCTATCCGGACGTTGGTAGGAGTGTTGGTGGGATTCGTGTGTACGTGCTTGTGCGTGGCCATGGAGTGCTGCAGCCTGAGGGGGTGGGGGTGGGGGGTGGGGAATTGGGTCGCAAAAATAATTTTTTGTCTCGGGCGCAACGCAGCCCAGGGCTGTTTAGTGCCACAATTGCCTGCGAATTATTGCTCTTCTTTCTGGTGTGCGGCACAGAATTCCCAGCATGCACTGCGGCAGGAAAAAAAACTGGTTTTGTGGGAAAAAAAAACTTTCAGGTTAGCTTTATGTACGATTGCGGTTTTTTTAGAAGCATCATGTTGTATGTAATTCAAATTTGTCAAAAGCTCAATAACTGAAAACCACTTGTTTGTAAGTGTTGCATAGTTCCTGGTTTATATGGACCGCGGCGGTTAGCGCTCGTTGGGTTGGTCTCTGGCATTAATAATAACGGTGTAATTGAATGAATGGATGAATGTGTGAGTGAATGATCACATTGTATGAATGAACACATTGAGCGGCTGTCAGAGACCGACCCCCCACCCTTTTCAAATAAAAACAAATGTTTTGTCTTAACTCTTTCAGTTGCTACAATCATTCTGTCCACTCATCAATGGATGAAGCTGATATCCTGGCTGACAGAATTGCAATCATTTCCCATGGCGAGCTCTGCTGTGTGGGCTTCTCCCTCTTCCTGAAGACTCACCTTGGTACAGGCTACTACCTGACGCTGGTTAAAAGGGACGACGACTTGACTGGAACACCTGCAACATGCCTGTAGAAAAAACTGTGCTTCAACATTTTCACCTTACAGGCTCAACGGGTTGTCTAGGATCTTAAAATGTTGTACAGACCACCTACGTGTCCCGCACAGATTTGCCCATTTTTTTTACTCGCAGACAGTCCATATCCACGCGTAAGGGCTTGATCAGTTTCCCTAAAACACATATAGACGCTCGATAAACACAAATGCTTTGGTTTCCAGATGAAGATCAGTGACAAAGACACCCTGCAGAACTTGACGGGCAGAAATGTATCGGACTATCTGGTCAAAACCTACGCACAGATCATTGGAAAAAGGTATTCTTAATCTTGACTTTTACTTTAGTTCAATATATATAGATTAGGCTTTGGTTCATTTTAGATTTGGTGAACTGGAAGGGAAATCTCTTCTTTTTCTTCTTCTCTCATGAAGCTTTTTTCTTTTCCTCATCGATGAGTCCTGATCCCTCATTCTCCAGCTGATTCAAGATTTTTTTTCTCCTTTAAATCTCAACATCAAATCTGCTTCCCAGCAGAAAGTTACAAGCAGTTCTTCACTAATTTATTTCTACGACAATATATAAATATATTCACTGTAGATATTTCATCTCATCTTTGAGTTCCTCATCTTCCACCACAGTTACCAATGTACTGAAATGTTTTGATCTCGTTTACTGTCTGAAAAACAAGATTTGAATCAACGAGTTCAGGTTTGAGCTCAGGATTCACTTTTGTTTGTGTATTCATTATATTCTGTGTATATTCTGCAGAAAACCATCACAGTAATCAACTCTAACATTTTCAACACAGCATCAGCTCCTTCCTCAATGTGATGAACAACGGCATTCTGCGGGCAAGTCTGCCAGCTGGAAAAGACCCCAACAAGTTTGGCATCTCAGCATCCAACCACCCACTGAACCTCACCAAGGAGCAGCTGTCCCAGGTCGCATTGTGAGTATTAGAGTGAGTGTAGGAGGTCGATAGAAAGTGAAATCACCACTTTGACCTGTTCCTACATCCATGTCGTTTCTGTTTCCCAGGATGACGACGCCAGTGGATGTGCT
Source organism: Oryzias celebensis (assembly GCA_014656515.1). NCBI lineage: Eukaryota > Metazoa > Chordata > Actinopteri > Beloniformes > Adrianichthyidae > Oryzias > Oryzias celebensis. The sequence goes on from BNCR01000005.1 coordinate 37,460,124, forward strand.
GGTGTCCATATGCGTGATCTTCACCATGTCCTTTGTTCCGGCCGGTTTTGTGGTCTTTCTCATCCAGGAGCGAGTGAACAAGGCCGAGCCCATGCAGTTCATCAGTGGAGTGCAGTACTGTACTTTTCTGATCAGGTTTGGTGACGGCTACACCATCATCCTGGGAGTGGCAGGGCCAGACCCAGACCTTCGCCCGGTGATGGACTTCATCGAGCAGGAGCTTCCAGGGAGCACACTGAAGGAGAAACAGCGCAACATGCTGCAGTACCAGCTCCCCTCATCCCTCACCTCCCTTGTCCGCATCTTCTCCCTCCTCTCAAAGAACAAGGAGACACTCTGCATAGAAGACTACTCTGTCTCTCAGACCACTTTAGAACAAGTAAGCAAATGTCATTGGAGTTGTCCTAATAAATGCCTATCCTCTGCTAAGCTGGATAGGGGAGGGAGGAACCTTTATTTTTTGTTGTTTTTTTTTAACTGAGCATTTTAGTCTTCATTCTTTTTTATCAATTTTCAGTGAACCTGCACCTGAGCGCACAGCCTTTCACAAAGGCAAAAGCTGCAGGCTTCGTGAAAGACACTGACAATATCAAAACTCAATGCAAATCAATGCAAGAAAACATGCACACATATATTTAAGATGACTATATCCCCATGGATGTTGGAGACGGTTCCATCTTCTGCAGCAGGCGGACTGCAGAAATGCAATGGACGGAAAGTCTGACTTCTCACTTAGAGGGCCAGACACGCAGCAGGGACACAGAAAGGAAATATCATGGATTTGTCATTCCCATTCCTCAGAGGAGCTTACTTCTGTGGACAACAAAGTCACATGGATCATTCACTGCCAGCTTTTGAAACATGGACTGACCACTTTTTTATTCAGGGTCAAACTTCTTCAGATTGTCTTTGTTACCAATGGCAGTTTTAGAATCAAAACTATGGTTTAAAAAAAGAAAAAAAAAGATCAGTCTCAGTGACAAATGTGCAATCTATGTGATTATTTCATTGAAAAATGTAGACCTGCACACCCTCTACAGAGTTCTTTTCTTCTGTTGTAACATGTCTGACTGCTAACAGTTTTCCGTTGTTCCTGGTTACCTTAACATTGTTCAGCCCAGTGCCTGTAGACATGGAGCCACAGATGAGCACGCCATCACAAACCACAGCACACATGTGCTGCCAAGGAATGTAGAGCATCAACGACACGCATCCCGAGCCCGTAGAGAAACATTTTTTTGGACTGTGACCATCATTATCAGCGTCCAAAGAAAACAAAGTTGCTGGATGTTTGTTCCGGTTCTTCAGCCTGTGATGTTGCTCTGCTTTTCTTCCTTAATCTGAATCCGAGTTCCTCAAAGTTGTTTGTGAAAGATGGTTTTATGTTTGTGAGCGCATGCTTCCTGCTAGGCTGCGCACTTTGAACATCAGTGCATCTGTGTCCGTGTGTGTAGACCAAAGCATGCCAGTAGATCTGTGTTTAATGCAGAGGAGAGAACTCAGATCTCCTTCATTACTATTGGATTTCTTGTGTGGAGTCAAATGTTGAGATTAAAAAAACAACTTGAAGTAGAGCTTTGGGCAGGAGAAAAGTGAAGGGACTGATGGGATTCTACCAACTTATTTCTGTGGATATAATGTACAGTAGTTCCATGTCATCAGTGATCTATCAGTATCTGTGCCAAATGGAGATGTATCTTTGATGAAACTGTGTCATTCTAATGAGGCAAAGGATTTTTGAAGTGATGCTTTGAATCATGCATTTGCTCAGTCACTCCATCAGTTGGAAGCTGCTGGAAACAAAGCAGGCACATATGTGAAAGGCTTGTTCTGTGGTTTGATCTCAACTGTCCTGCGAGTTTGCTCTCTTTGCTCTGGTGACTTTGCCAAATCTCAGACTTGTCACATTCACAACCCGAACTCAGCCATCAAGAAAGAAATCCTCCGTTTGGACTCAGTCAGTCAGCCAGTCTGAACATGAGGATGTCAATTACAATTTTGCTTGTAGAGATTTATATCAACAAATCCAGGGTTTGAACTAAAGACAGAATCTCACTATAGACTCCCCGTCTGTTCATAAACCTTGAAAAGTGTTTTATAATTACTAAAGTTAAGAACTGACCCTCCAAAACCTTTTTTTCTTATCTACAAAATGGAACACTTATGGGCCTTTAGCAGCCTTTGGTTTTCACCATGTAGATTTAGGCATTTTGGAAATCCAAAACAAATCTCTGAACTGAAAACAGACATGATGAAGAATCATAAAGCAACATCACTGCAGTTTTAGATTTGTTTGAAACTTGAAATAGAGTTCAAAGGCTTTTGTGAGTTAGAGAAATGAGTGAAACGGAGAAAATAGAAGACTAGAAGTTGTTAAGAGAGCAATGCAGGACATTACTTAAGTGGTCATTTTCTTCTCAATTTCAGTATTACTATTTGTTTACATTTTAAAGTATTACAAAGGTTTGAGTCTGTTAACCGTTGTGTATAAATATTGTTAACATGAATAAAAATTCATACATTTTCAAATGAAGGACTGACATGAAGGATTTATTCATTTATTTATGTTTTACTTTTTTTGAAATACAAGTGCAGTTGTGTTACATGGAAAGCACTCAGTGTGCAACAAGACTGAGGTAAAATCCAGTTTTTGTGTTAGATATGTGGATTGATGATCCAGTTGATCTAAAAAGATATTTTACAACAGCTAATTGTACATTCATCTATTTTCTTCTGCTCATTCCAGAACCGGGCCGCAGGGTCAGGAGTCAAAGATGCCCAGACTTCCGTCTCCCCGACCACTTCCTCCAGCTCCTTTACGGGGACCCCGAGGCGTTCCTAGGTTAGCCGAGAGACATAGTCTCTCCAGCGTGTCCTGGGTCTTCCGCGGAGCTTCTTCCCAGTGGGACATGCACAGAACACTTCCCCAGGGAGACGTCCAGGAGGCATCTGGACCAGATTCACGAGCCATCTCAACTGGCTCCTCTCGATGTAGAGGAGCAGTGGTTCTACTCCGAGCTCACTTCGGGTGATCGAGGTTTTGTCCCTATCTCTAAGGGAGCGCCCAGCCACCCTTTGGAGGAAACTCGTTTTGGCCGCTTGTATCTGTGACCTCATTCTTTTGGTCATGACCCAGAGCTCATTTCCATAGGTGAGTATTGGAACCAAGATCGACTGGTAAATTGTGAGCTTTGCTTTCTGGCTCAGCTCTCTCTTCACAAAACAACAGACCGGTGCAGTGCCCTGACTTTCCTTTGGGGGCTGAGGAGTGTGATTCCCCAGTACTTGGAACACACCCTCCAATCCCCATTTCTTGAAAAGGGGAACCACCACCCGTGTCTGCCATTTTGGTAGGGTTTCCATCTGCCATGCATTGCTGCAGGGACATTTCAGACAAGACACTCCCACAGCATCCAGAGATTTGAGATACTCAGGGCGGACCTCATCCACTCCTAGTGCTTTGCCACCAAGGAGCTCATTGAGTATCTTTGTGACTTCAGCTTGAGTAATGGACTATCCTACCATAAAGTCCTCAGCCTCTGCTTCCTCAAGAGAAGTTGTGTCAGGAGGATTGAGGAGATCCTGGAAGTATTCCTTCCACTGCCTGACAGTGTCTCTCGTTGAAGTCAGCAGCTCCCCATCAGCACTGAAAAAGATTTAAAATGTCATTTTAAAGTTTTTTTTTCATTTATAAGCTGTAGCAGAGAATAAAAACTATCACCAAAATTGATGATTGACTTTATTTTGTCCATGAGGTACGACAAAGTAAGCATTTGTCCTCTTAGCTTGAAGTGTCTTTTCTCTTCACCAACATGTTTTTTCCTGTTAATATTTGCTGGAAGAGTTATAAAATACACCGATTTCCTTCATTGAGCTCCAGCTGTTTCTGATCAGCATCACTTTGAAATCTAAGAACTCTCAGGACACTGTTTCCCATAATGCATTGTTTTGCAGGCTTTAAGTGGGAGCCTTGCACCCGCCCCTTTCTCCTGATATTTTTATGACTGACATGACATTGGAGCGAAAAACGAACTAGCATGCAACGCGCACCAGTTGATCTGCGCAGCGTTGCGTCCAACACGCCCAGATGTAATGAAAGTCACGCTCACATTGGGCCTGCTGTCAGATCTGGCAGCGCAAGGAATTGTGGGATACTACTCTTTTTGGTTGTTTGGTTGGATTAGTGTTTAAGTGTAGGTTAAATTTGACCAATGAAAGAAAGTTACATTCTGCAAATGTTTACTGATCTGTAGAAATTTTTATAGTCTGAATTTGCTAAAATGACATTTGATCAAATTTTTTTTCAGTGAATCCTTGTCAAGCGCAGGAAAATTTAAAGTGACCAAATTGCACAAACACAGCTTGCAGAAACATTAAAAGGAAAGTCAACATTTTCATGACATTAAAACATATTTTTTTGAAAACTCAGAAATTCTGGAGACATGATTATTTCTCCATGCAGGAGTGAATGTGTGCAGGCTGATCGCCATCATCGTTGGACTCATTCGTATTCTTCAAGCAGCTCTAAACATTTCGTTGGGTTTTGCTCTCTGTGAGTAACTCTCTGCATTCCGATTCACCTGAAACTGAAAATATTCCAGTGCTCTTCAATCCTGATCTTCAAGATCCACCATCCTTGATTCAGGTCCTTTGCAGCAGACAGGAGATGGATGTTGGGCAAACATACAGGATGACAGATCTCAGGGAGCAGGTTTGAAGATCCCTGCAATTTAAGAAAGAGATGACTAAATTCTGCAGTCTTTAAGAAACACCTACATCTTTGGTTCCAACCCTTGATGCTGACATACATTATGTACTGAGAAACAAAACCTATTTTTTTCTGACTACATATAAGTAAACAAGCAAAAACAAAAACATGTTCTTTCTGATGTACCAGGAGATAAAAATGAGAAAAGGCAAAATAAAAATTTCTTTTATCAGTGTAGGGATCATAACAGATCAATTAGGTCTTTTTGATCAACTTTAAGTGTAGGTGAAACACTAAATGTTTTCTGTTATCTCAATTTCAGATGTTAGTCATTAACAAAACTCTAACTCAGGAGCTAAATGAACTTCTGGTCAGCTTTGGTAAGTATAAAAGTGACTTTTAATCACCCAAATTTGTGAATTTAGTTTGGGTTAATATACTATATATTAGTGCTGTCAATCGATAAAAAAAATTATCCGATTCACACACTTTTGGATTGTGATTAATCACAATTAATCACAATGTTTTACTAGATAAATATTTAAGACGACAATATACAGCTTTTAAACAAAAAAACGGCCAGAGAGAAAATGTTTCCTCCATTTTTACTGTCTAAAATGTTGAAATTCTTAAAGTGTTTTTCTGTATACAAAACACATCAACAGTAAGATAAGCAGAGCTGTAAAAACTTTCATGTCTGCAGTATCACTCCAAGAAAACAAAGGTGCTGATATGCAGCCATAAGTAACAAACATTGTGTTTCTGCACTTTAAATGGCCCGGGTGAATACTCAAATCTGATTGGCTGCTGCGTGTTCACGTACACCTAAAAAAGAAGTTCTGGTCACATAGCCCAAACTTTCTATATCACTGCACGGGCTTCTTTCAAACAAACGTTTTGCTTCATTTTCTAGACAAAAACAAGCGGTAGAGGTGAGCTTTCTTTTTGAACTGATGCTTTATGGAACCGATCAGCACATATATCGCTTTCCTTTGCCGCTGCAGACAAGGTCCTGCTGATACTTAAGAATAACTTATACTTATACTGATAAACGAGGTACAGGTGCTGGTTCTGCATGCAGACAGAGAAGCCATCTTGGAAAAAAAGGAAAATAGAACACAACTATCAATGGGAAGTCTCAGAAGGAAGACAATGGTTCTGTGACTTTCAACTCAAGAGGCTTTTAAACATAACTTTAGAAAGAGAGTTAGCCCAGGAGCTTGGGATGTTATTTCAGTTTTTCTTATTATTAAGACCACATCAAACTCAAAATGATACAGATTTTTAATATTATGTTTTAGAACTAAAGTCCCAAAACCAGAATCTGACTGACGAGAGAGATGAACTGAAGACAAAACTTATGGTCCTAAGTAAGAAATGTATGATAATATGGCTTCAACTGTTCTGTTTTATTGTAAGATTTATACTGACATATTATTTTTCCACATAAATGACAGTGTCAGAGTATATTGTGGTGACTGCACCACAAGAAGAGTTGAAGAGGCTCAATTTGGGTAAACATGATCCTGAAGATGCTTCCTAAAGTTAATCATATTTACTGAATATAAAAACATGTAACGGTTGAACATGTTGGCTCTTTAGTCTTGTTGGTTCTTGTTTTAGAGACCAAGGACACTAATAAAAACCTGACTCAAGAGAAAAATGACCTGAAGAGACAGTTGAAGGATTTAGGTTAATGAAGACAGTATATGTCAGTGAGAAGTCATGTAAATGTAATGTTATACAATTTTTACACTCTACCTAGAAGAATTAAAAGTCAAGAAATGCCATTGTTTGATTTAGTTCTTACTGATGCTTTTCATTTTTTATGAAAGAATTGCAGCTTTACTCCTTACTCCTACTGACAGAAGAAAACAAGTTAAAGATGAGCAATTCTAGTGAGTAAAATACTAAATATATCCTAGTAACGTGGGCTTTGACCTGATCCAAGTTCAAACAAAGTTTAAAAGTTACTCTAAAAGGTTGCAGAAAACTTGTTGTCAGTGTGCACCATTGACTGTATAAGAGAGATGGACTGAGCAAGTACTGTATGACGTCACCCATAGAAAAGGCTTTTCTTCTGGCTCCAACGAAATGAAGCCAATTCAGTCAAAGGTGCCGCTGTTTGGGGCCAGACGAGGTTACAAAGCATTGATTGGTCCAACTCAATCTATTGAGGATGGGGCCAGCGGGCACCACATGCTTTTTTGAGGCATCTGATTGGTCAATTTATAACTTGAATAACTTCCAATAAAGGAAAAATATCATGAAAAAATTCAGGATGAGCAAGAACATGTTAATAAGCGAGAGCAGGAACGGTTATTCTGACTAATAGACTGAGTAATAGCTGTGGACTTCCACTATTTGTCAGAATAACCGTCAAACATGAAAATGCAAATAATAGCTGGTTGTCAAACATCTCTGCCCTTACACCCTCCTTCTCGGTGAGGAAAAACTCTTAAAAAAAACCCTGGACTGACAAGGGACATCCTGCTTTACAGGGATTTGTTCCTGGACCTAATACAGGTTCTCTGCTCCCAGATTGCTTAGGGTGAAGATGGGAATTGAAGTCAATTTTAGCAAATAGAAAAGCAACAGTCCGAGAGAAGCAATGCTTTGAATTAAAAAAAATTAAAACAAACTGGAATTAACACTTGAAGTATAACAAATATTTTTTGAGTGAAAACAAATGAAATACTTATTATTTTGGTCACATTTAGACATTCATAAGATAGATATAAGCAGCTTTGATGAATAATTAAAAAAAAAAAAAAAAAAAAAAGGATAAAAATACAAATAAGACTTTTCGGTTGAACACAATAAAACGTTGAATGATTTAAATGATCTTAGATGAATGTTTGTTCTTTGGAAAAGAAGAGCAAAAATATTTCTGCATTTTAGAAAAAAACTCAAACGCTCCAGCAGAATGACATAAATGGGGGTGAATGGTTCTTCAAATGTGGTATAAAGGTTTTCTTCCTAAAAACCTCACCAATAAAACATGTGACCTGAACTGTAATGTGTTTGTAAAGAGAATCGTTAAAATAACAATCTGAATGCTGACTTTAATTTCCAACAGTTTCACAGAAAAACTTTCAGACTAAAGTAAAAGATGAATTGAACGAGACCATCACTGGTAAAATTGATCTTCTTTTTATATCCTGTATGTGTTTTTCTGCATTGTATTCCATCTGTTTCAGACTTGTTCCTTGTTGATTATTTTTGTGTGTTATTGTGTCATTACTTTAATGAAGCTGCAAAATGTGTTTGTTTCATTTAAACCTTTAACTGCAGCTAATGTTTTTAGCATGCTAGCTACACGGAGCTAGCAGCTAATGTTTTTAGCATGTTAGCTACACGGAGCTAGCAGCTATCGTTTTTAGCATATTACCTACACAGTGTTAGCAGCTTATGTTTTTTAGTATGTTAGCTACACGGAGCTAGCACCTTATGTTTTTTGCATATTAATTACACGGAGCTAATAGCTAATGTTTTTAGCATGTTAGCTACACGTAGCTAGCAGCTAATGTTTTATGCATGTTAGCTACACGGAGCTAGCAGCTAATGTTTTTAGCATGTTAGCTACATGGAGCAAGCAGCTAATGTTTTTAGCATGTTAGCTACACGGAGCTAGCAGCTAATGTTTTTAGCATGTTAGCTACACGGAGCAAGCAGCTAATGTTTTTAGCATATTACCTACACAGTGTTAGCAGCTTATGTTTTTTAGTATGTTAGCTACACGGAGCTAGCAGCTTATGTTTTTTGCATATTAGCTACACGGAGCTAATAGCTAATGTTTTTAGCATGTTAGCTACACGGAGCTAGCAGCTTATGTTTTATGCATGTTAGCTACACGGAGCAAGCAGCTAATGTTTTTAGCATGTTAGCTACACGGAGCTAGCAGCTATTGTTTTTAGTTTGTTAGTCACACGGAGCGATGTCTGTGTTTATCTCATTTGCTATGCACGAAAGACATGGATGATGTTAAGAGATCTGGTTGATTTATTTTGAAAAGCTCTACAAAAACCTCAGTGATCATGCTTTAAAGTTTGGGTTTATGAAAACATTTAGAATCGTCTACAAGCTACCAAGAGCTTCTCCCCACTGTGTCTGAACGACTGCTTCCTAGTGTTTGCTCTCTCTCTTACGGAGTTTGACGGCTTTCTGTTCCGCATTAACCCAAAGAATAAAATGAGGGTACCTGTTTTGAGGTATGGATGAAACTAAAGTTCAGGAGGCCCGAGCAGACTGCTTTCCCATCCCGCGCCGGCTCTCTGTCTGGCTGCCAGCTCCTTCTTGGTAGCTGCATAGAGAGTTCCAGCTCTGAAGTGAACTGCCTTAATCCAACAGCAGCAGACTGAACGGGTTCCGGAAATCTTGCTGCTCCAAAAGGGATCCAGTGGGGTAACAAGAAGAAGATCAGGAGAATCCAGGGGTTGATCCACTATAAATACCAGGAAATCTGTTTGCTCTTTTTCTCCTTTATCCATCTGCTTGCACCATTCTCTGATATGTTTAGGTTTCATCCCAAGATGTGGTTTAGATTCCTCAACAGAATGTTTTTTTGGAATATTCCAAGAGTTAAAACAAAATGGAATGAGCCAAAATGTTGTGAGCCATGCTACACTGGCTGAATGCCACAGACACCCTCTGCCTGCCTCAGTAGTAAGCACGCGGGCAGGGGGTGGGGGGGTCATAAAGGACTGTTAGGGACCGGCGTCTATTACAACTAACACATGTTAGACTCGGCTTTTACTGGAGACCAGCGTCTATTACAGACCGGCTATTATTGGAAGATATACGGAATACACTTAATGAATTGACCCGACTTGCTAGATGGAAGCTTGTGATTGGAAATCTTTTTGTTCACATCACATGTACATAAAAAGGCAAAGACAGTAGAGACACAACAGAAAGACAAACCGATAAAGTTTGCCAGAAATCAATTATTTATTCAGAGATCGATTTTATACTTTTTGCGGCGCTTTAACCACTCAACTAGTCCTGAAGGTGTCGTCTTACCTGGACAATGAAGGCAGACAAGTCAAGTCCAAGCACCTGTTGTCTGTGTTACAGCTTTTGCATTGAAGTTACTCAATGAGGTTGGAACTTCAATGGAGCAAATCATCAGGGAAAACAGTTAAAATAAATAAAAACTAAAACAAGAATGGAAATGAGATGGTTCTTTGCCTTTCAAAACAGGCGGCATATTAGAATTTCAAAAGGGTGCAACCATTTTCACTTAAAGGTTCAGTTTCACATTAAAAAAAAGGTCTTAAAACTGGAACCAGCATTTCCGGGGCTTCTATAGGGAATCTTTGTCATAAGTCAGGAACCCAAACCACCTGGAATATTGATTTTAGGAGGATTATTAAAAAGGATTAGTGAGATTTGCCTGAAAATTAATTGACTAAAAATGACTCTTTATAAACTCTTAAATAAACACAGTTTAAATATTTACCTCAGAGATATAATAGACATGAACACGATGGTTTTCTTGACATGAAGTGTAGAAATGTTTTGTTCACTTCAAGCCAAGAATTAAGATCCAGGAATCACAAAGAAGGCTGGAAATTAGGCATTTTTGGCTGGATTTGTCTTAAAAGTTGACATTTTTACCAAAAACTGTTTGCCACAGATGGAAGATGTAGCACTGCCACAAAAAAAAAAAAAAAAAAAAAAAAAAAAACTCTGTTGTGTCAAGATTTCATGGTTTAGAAAAGGTAAAGCCAGAAGAATAGTTTCATAAAGTACATTTTTCAAACAATAAAAATGACTTTACTTCAATTATCTCTGTGTGATTTAATGAAAATATCGGTTTTAAAACATGAGCAACAGGAATAAATGAGTTCTATCATTTAAAATGTGTTCTTGTAGTTTAATAATTACATTTTGGGCTGATTACCTCGAATGTTGTGTCTTGGTGAAGAAACAACCAGATTTGAGGCTTATGTTTGTACTAAAACGGTACAGACGGCTCATGGAGAACAGGGTGATTTGGGTACAAACTTTATAATATTTTTACATTTTAAGATTCACTATTTGAAAGTGTTTTGGAAAAATTACACAAATCCAAACATGTTTTGTTTTGTTCCATTTTAGTGCTTTTCTTGATCTGATGTCTTATTTAAAAAGCAGAAATATTCAGATTATTGGCTTTCTTGGAAAACCATCTGGTCTTTAATACTGTTGCATGTTATATGTTAGACTTCCAGAAAGCCTTAGTTTAGCTGAAACACTCAGTGTATTTCAACCTGTTCTCAGCTGCATTTAATTCATTTGTATTCAAAAGTTTACATCCGCACTGTTTATCTATGCTTCTCTTAAATTCACTTCTTTTTAACTTTCTTCAAATTTTATTGTAATGATCACACCTTTGATGTTTTGATTGTTTTCTTTCTTTCACGTTATTCGTAAATCACTTTGAATTGTCTTTGTACACAAAATGTGCTATACAAATAAACTTGCCTTGCCTATGAGATATCCTGGAGGACAGTTTTTGTCCAAGACATATTCCAACTAAAGAAAAATAAGAATTTCGTGTGGTTTATTTTATATATATCATAAAGAGAATAATTTAAAAATGATTTTAAATGGCAACAATAAAATAAAGGTAGTGTTATTTCTCCTGCCTCAGCAATTCTAACAAGAACAACACAAAGCAGTGTTCCCTACAGCACTGTGGATCTCAGGTGTTTCTCTGTGTGGATCTCATTATCCTAAGCAAATCTGGAGCTGCTGGTTCAGATTTTTTTCATCCATCTTCTAAACCCCCTCAATCGCTTTCTGTGGAGGAGTGAGATACAGATTGTGTTTTTTTGTCCCTGTAATTTTTACATAAAAAGGTCTGAATATTCAAATAAAATCACTAGAGTAGAAACACTCCCACTAGCTTACAGGGAGCTTGTGGCCCAGCTGTTGTACTTTCTACATCACAAATAGGCTCTTTTTCAAACAGCAGTTTTTCATTTGCTCCTGATTCACAAAGATTTAAAAAAAAAAAAAACCTTACAACACCTAAAATCCACAACACATTACAATAAGTCACAACACTGGTTTCCACCAGCATAAGACAATGGAATTTAAATTTTTAATCAATTTATTCGTCTTTCTTGCTAAATTTTATATCCACAAGTGCAAATTTTCTAACAAAATTCTAAAGTTTTCTTTATTTCTGGAGGAGCCCAAACTATATATGGAATCTATTTTTTTCTTCAAAAAGCAAAAGGCTGTGAAATGTCTTGAAATTTGTTTTCAATATAAAATCTTTAAAAATGTCCATAATAATGATTACCTTCAAAGCAATGCATTGTGGGAAACTGGGTCCAGACAGTCGTTTTAGTTCGCATGATGCTGAACAGAAATGACTGGCGCTAAATGAAGGAAATCTGTGTTTTGTAACTCTTTCTGCAAATAGTGAACCACTGATGAAAAAAATAAGAAATATTCTTATTTATTTATGATTGTAGTCATTGAAATCAACATCACTCAGATAACTTTATCATTAAAACATATTTTAGGTAAAATATTTCATCATTGTATCTTCTGTACTGATAATCTTTTGATTTTCATGCAAAACCATCAGACAGACATTTGCATTTATGCAACAAAAGTAACTCAGAAGTACAGGAATCACGAATCGTCTGTGGTTTTGTGTTTATTGTTGCCTTTAAAAGTTCTCTTCCATTTCAATTGTATTTATTTCTCTGGGACAGTGCACATTCCTTGATTCCAGCTGCTGTTTTTCATCTGTTGGTCAGATATTAAAATTGTCTACCTACAAAGCTAACAATAGAAAGTGAAAACACAACTGTTAGAAGAAAGAAATAAAGAAACACTCAGAAATGCAATTTTCAGCTGAATTTTCTTTCTGCCCTCCATCATGGCCCTGCCACAAGCTGGCGACTTGTCCAGGATGTACTGCGCCTTTACCAGGTTAGGCTCTGGCAGCACCGTAACCCTGAAAGGGGAACAGCAGGATCATAAAATAGATGGATGGATGTCCTCCATCATTAAAAGAATGTCCAAAGAACATGATCAAAAGACCCAAACATGATTTTCATTGGAGTGGATCAGTGATTGATTTTTGTTGAAAGTCATTTCAGGGCTTATGTCGCCCTCTTGTGGTTACCTATTGAAACAAAATCCATCTTGAATCTGTTTACTAAAAGTATTTCATTGACTGCATCTGAATACTGATGCAAAGTGTTAGGGACCTAAAGGTGGAGCGGATCTTTCAACATGTTAATTTTCATGTTTGGTCAAAACAATCAAGAGACTGATGATGGCATGCCTGCTTTAGCAGGTTGGGGTTCAATTCCCTACGGTGCTCTGCAAAATATTTTGACTTTTATTCGTGAAAAGAGGAGCATAGCATCCATGACGCTGGATCAATGCTTCTGTCCAAATTAGGATCAGAGAAGGGTACGAGCTGAAGACGGCTGTTAACATTTTAAAAGCTTGGTTCAGCCATTTGCTTTAACTGATGCTCCTACAGATTTTCAGATTGATGGCTTTGTTTCCAGCAGCTTCCAACTGATGGAATGGCTGAGCAAATGCGTGATTCAAAGCATCACTTCAAAAATCCTTTGCCTCATTAGAATGACACAGTTTCATCAAAGATCCATCTCCATTTGGCACAGATACTGATAGATCGCTGATGACATGGAACTACTGTATATTATATCCACAGAAATAAGTTGGTAGAATCCCATCAGTCCCTTCACTTTTCTCCTGCCCAAAGCTCTACTTCAAGTTGTTTTTTTAATCTCAACATTTGACTCCACACAAGAAATCCAATAATAATGAAGGAGATCTGAGTTCTCTCCTCTGCATTAAACACAGATCTACTGGCATGCTTTGGTCTACACACACGGACACAGATGCACTGATGTTCAAAGTGCGCAGCCTAGCAGGAAGCATGCGCTCACAAACATAAAGCCATCTTTCACAAACAACTTTGAGGAACTCGGATTCAGATTAAGGAAGAAAAGCAGAGCAAGATCACAGGCTGAAGAACCAGAACAAACATCCAGCAACTTTGTTTTCTTTGGACGCTAATAATGATGGTCACAGTCCAAAAAAATTTTTCTCTACAGGCTCGGGGTGCGTGTCGTTGATGCTCTACATTCCTTGGCAGCACATGTGTGCTGTGGTTTGCATTGATTTGCATTGAGTTTCATTTTGTCAGTGTCTTTCACGAAGCCTGCAGCTAAAAAGACCAACAAAAAATAAAGGTTCCTCCCTCCCCTATCCAGCTTAGCAGAGGATAGGCATTTATTAGGACAACTCCAATGACATTTGCTTACTTGTTCTAAAGTGGTCTGAGAGACAGAGTAGTCTTCTGTGCAGAGTGTCTCCTTGTTCTTTGAGAGGAGGGAGAAGATGCGGGCAAGGGAGGTGAGGGATGAGGGGAGCTGGTACTGCAGCATGTTGCGCTGTTTCTCCTTCAGTGTGCTCCCTGGAAGCTCCTGCTCGATGAAGTCCATCACCGGGCGAAGGTCTGGGTCTGGCCCTGCCACTCGCAGGATGATGGTGTAGCCGTCACCAAACCTGATCAGAAAAGTACAGGGAATTACGAACAGGAAGTTCTGCTTAAGTATACGATCGGATAAGGAGTCAAGCTGACGGAAAAAAACCACATCCCAGACAAAGTTGGCCAGACAGTAGAGGAATGGCTGCACTCCACTGATGAACTGCATGGGCTCGGCCTTGTTCACTCGCTCCGGGATGAGAAAGACCACAAAACCGGCCGGAACAAAGGACATGGTGAAGATCACGCATATGGACACCAGCACATCCACTGGCGTCGTCATCCTGGGAGACAGAAACAACATGGATGTAGGAACAGGTCAAAGTGGTGAATTCACTTTCTATCGACCTCCTACACTCACTCTAATACTCACAATGCGACCTGGGACAGCTGCTCCTTGGTGAGGTTCAGTGGGTGGTTGGATGCTGAGATGCCAAACTTGTTGGGGTCTTTTCCAGCTGGCAGACTTGCCCGCAGAATGCCGTTGTTCAACACATTGAGGAAGGAGCTGATGCTGTGTTGAAAATGTAAGAGTTGATTACTGTGATGGTTTTCTGCAGACCAGGTGCCTATGGTGTACATCTGTGTGTGCGTGCTAACCTTCACATTATTCTTGGAGTCCAATCCCTGGAAAAAACTGGAGAGGCTGAGGAAAAAACCATCTGCTGCAGTTCCCTGGACCAAACATTTTCTCTTAACAAAACCTCTGTAATTATATTGAACAAATATGCTCATATAACTCTTTCAGATTGACATCAGAACACATAAGTCAGATTAATACCACAACTGACTACAACTGAACATCTCACTGTACGCCACAACAGAATAAAAAATCTCTGACTCTTTCAAGATGGAAGCGTCTCCTCAGCTGAGCGATTGCATCATCAATTTGATCTTTGCGAGACAGAAACTGGGAGCTCCTTGCACCCAGTGAGAATCCACCATACCTGTTATAGAGTCAAACACAGCAGAACATCAGAGATGAATATAATGAATACACAAACAAAAGTGAATCCTGAGCTCAAACCTGAACTCGTTGATTCAAATATTGTTTTTCAGACAGTAAACGAGATCAAAATATTTCCGTACATTGGTAACTGTGGTGGAAGATGATGAGCTAAAAGATGAGATCAAATATCTATAGTAAATATATATAATAAAAAAAAAAAAGCTCAAGTTTCAAGGTCCCAGATTCGCCTTCGAGCATAGGGGTCAACACCAGCTGTGGGTTCATCAAGAATCACAACTTTGGAGCCCCCGACAAAAGCCAGAGCCACTGACAGCTTCCTATGCATCCCAGAGCGGAACAACTAGCGCCGAGAACCGCCAGCGCCCCCGGCGGCCAAAAGTATATCACATCCCCAGTGGTTTAGGACTTCCATAGATTTCATTTGAAAGTAGATGTCTCTTATAAATGTGTAAATCTGTGCAAATAAAATAATTTGTAACTTTGTATAAGCAATATATGTTCATTGTTTAATTAATGAAATGAACATTTTACATCAAGTTCTCTTAAAAAAACCACGCTGTACAGACAGTTTAAAAAATAGTTGGTATCATTCATAAAAAAACAACACAATGTATGATCATGTGAAAGTTAAAAAAAAGCTTTCAAATACAAAAAAAAAAAAAAAAAAAAAAAAAAAACAACTTGAAAATAAATGCAAATGTGCAATAATGCCCCCCCTCCCCCCACTGGACTTAAAACAAAAGTAAACTGTTAACAATCTTTTATTTTGTCAAATTTAGACAGACAAAATCAAGATATTTCTATAGAAGCATTTGATATTTTCTTCTTCTGAATTTAAACATTACTACATTTCTCTAACGGGCTGAATGACAGTTATTCAAATGTTGCTCATGGTCAAAACAGCAGCTTTATAACCAGGAAAGTGTAGATCCAATTCACAGCAGTGTCTTTTATCCCAACATAAGTTACTCTGCAGCAGCTGAGAAGAATTGGAGAATCTAGTTTATTTTTTCCTTTTAATTTTATTTATATAAGAAAAAAAAATGCTTTTGGTCCTTAATTCTAAAACATCTGGACTTTTATTATGAGGAAATGATTGTTGTAACTTTTCTTCTGATATAATACCTTTTTCTTTTTTTTCTACTATTTATTGTAAGCCTGAGTCTCCAAAGCCAAATATGGCTCTTTTCCCCCTTGATTTCATTTGGATTCGTTAAGTTTCTAAATTAATGGCTGAGGTGGACCTAGAAGTAAGACAAACTAAGTAAAAGTTTTTACATCTCTACTGATATAAAAAAGCCGTATTCGCTCTACCAGGACCCTATAGTACAATACATGCAATGTGTGGACTTGAAACTTTTTGACAACAACATACTGAACACAGGTTGTTTCCTCAGAACACATGCTCTCAATGTTTATTTCTTACTGAATACAAACATTTTTGTCTTTTGAAGACCAAGATTTAAATAAACATCCATGTTGGTGTTAAATGACCCCATGTTCTTCTGAGTGGACTTATGTCCAAAGTGAGATTTCTACACCAAGTATTGAGTTAGATATATTTTTGACTGTTTACACAATAATGGTTTCAAGATTAGTAATTGTTGTTTTAATCCAGTTGGACTGGTGAACTGTTTTCTTTGACGTGTATTTATGTGTTTGTGTTTGTGTGTCAAATGTGTCAGAGGTCTTATTTTTCTGCTTAATAAATGTCAAACACTTTGTTCTGTATGATACATTTCAAAATCTTTTTTCCGCTAAGTTCTTCAATCTGAATAATTCAAAAGTCCATGTTAGCATCAGCTTAGTTAAAGAATGAGTCTGTTTTAATCTCATAGACATATTTTCACTTTATGGTTATTACTGTTTTTACAGTCAATGTTTTCACTGCACGAACTTCTCAACTTCTGGTTTTTAATTTTACTAATGCTTTACATTAGGACTATATTCTATTTGCAAATGACTTAATGACAGAGTGAGAGTAGAGCAATGACCTAAAACAGTTGACTGTCCAACAGCAAACAGATTATCAAAACAGGACACAATTCAGTGTATTAATATTAGATTGTATGTCACATAACTTGCATGTGATTTTAGTGCATTAAATACACAATAAATTACCATACAATATAATACATTTGTATTTAGAAAAAAAACCTGACATAAAACAGTATATTTTGTCAGTACAATTATCTATCATATTTAACTAACTGACTGGGTTTGATACGACTGCACCAATTTTCAGGGTAAATGCTCTTTTTTTTTACTAAATTTTCCTGTTGTTTTTAAACACATTTTGAGGTATAATTTCAAGAATGTTTTATATAATAGTTCAGCCATGCATTATACGCCTATGAAAATGTGAAGGCTTTATGTGGAGTTTGTGAATGTCCAACCTGTTTTGCAAAAGGCACAGACAGAGAAAGCATTCAAAAAAGAGGGGAAAAAATATAATTAAAAAAAAAAAAAGTTATATTGATACAGAGGAGAGTAGTTTTTCATCCTAAATTTGACTTGTAGATACATATAAAAATTGTCTTTAGACTGTACATTTGCATTTTGCATTAATTCTTTGTTTTCGTTGGTTTTATTCTTTTTTAAGTTTGCTGTTCTTGTTTTTTTTTTTTTTTTTTTTTTTTTTTACAGTTTTTTGACAGCATCTGTAGCTTTATCTTGTTTTATTTGGTTTACAAAGTGTGGTTATTTAGTTTTAAAAGTTTATTTAAAACTCGTGCTCTTTCAAGTTCTTAATGTTGTATGGAATTGGGAAGAAAACTTGGTCTTAAAAGGTAGGCTGATATCAATGTTGCAGCAGGATGGTTCCTGAGTTTTACGTCATGAATTTAATATTTATGAACATTTAACAAAGTGTTCCAGAAGGAGATGGCAAATGGCTGAAAAGACCTCCTGAAGCTTTGTTTTCCAGCAGGTCAAAAGACGACCATGATTGAGTCCCATTGAGTTCAGTCCAGGATATCTTCAAGTGCAGCATTGTTTGGAAATGAATCAAGATGCACACGTGTTTAATGTCAGTTTCATCTGTATCTGGGTGCCTCTTGTCTTTGTGGGTTCTTTTTCTCCTTCAAAGCAACAAAAGTGATAACAGTCAAAAGCTTTTTATTCTATGTGTAATTCATATTGAGATAAAACCTCTGTGCAAGCGCAAGATATTAGTTTAGAGTTTGAACGTTTTTGTTTTCATCAATAGAAATATGAAGAGTCGCCTGAACAAACATGTATACATTTGTTCTAGTATAAACACAGCAATCATTCATTTCTCTGGAGCTGAACATTGTTTTCTCTTGCTCAGTTGAGGTTTCTACGCGATCTTGACTGCAATTTCGTAATTATTGTAACACTACAAAAGAAAGCGAATGTGAAGAAAAAAGAAAACGCCGTTTGGAGAATTGACTTGTCATTTTATTTTCACCTGATGTCACCTGTTGCAGCTATATTGTGAAAATGAAAAAGCATTTCCGCTATGGACTTTTATTTTGAAATATGAGTCACGTTCACTTCCATAACTACTAGAAGAAGAAAAAAAGAACTTCCGTTTGTAATATAATGACAACTTCTGTTCGAAATCCATTGGTCTATCCCCCCTGTTACCTGCAGCGGGGTAACCTTGGTGGTGGGGGGAGGTTGATGTAATCAATAACTTTGCCAGGTGCAGTGCCCCTCTGTTCGTGCTTCTGTACTAGCTTTCGGGTGAAAAGACTTTTGATGCGTGAAAAGGGTGAAAAGGCAAAACAAGCCCTGAGGGACAGCTTTAAGGTCAAACATGGGAAGAAAGAGGAGAAAAACTGGCTCAAAGCAGAGGTTTGTCTGTTTTATTTACATTCAGCTGCTTGGAAATTCACCCTCCACCCCGGCCCTGCATTTCGGTCAAAAATAGTCTCGTTTTGTCGGAAAAGACGAAATAATTGGTGATCTAGGTTTTTTGCTCTTTTTCTAAACTTGTAACAAACGAACTCTGAGCACTGAACGCAGAGGTTGGTCCGGTCGCTCATTGAAACATACGTCGTAATTGTCAGTCTTTAGTATAGCGGTAGCGTGACCGTCACGAATGCTAATGGTCGTCGGTTCGAATCAGATGCTTTTTTAATGTATTTTTCTTCTTTTTTTGCAATTGTCATTTACGTTTTGAGAGTTAAGAGAATTACATTTTATTGCAACGTATTCCAAGCGGTTGCGTTGTTTTCTATCCGGACGTTGGTAGGAGTGTTGGTGGGATTCGTGTGTACGTGCTTGTGCGTGGCCATGGAGTGCTGCCGCCTGAGGGGGTGGGGGTGCGGGGGTGGGGGATTGGGTCGCAAAAATAATTTTTTGTCTCGGGCGCAACGCAGCCCAGGGCTGTTTAGTGCCACAATTGCCTGCGAATTATTGCTCTTCTTTCTGGTGTGCGGCACAGAATTCCCAGCATGCACTGCGGCAGGAAAAAAAAATGGTTTTGTGGAAAAAAAACCTTTCAGCTTAGCTTTATGTACCATTGCGGTTTTTTTAGAAGCATCATGTTGTATGTAATTCAAATTTGTCAAAAGCTCAATAACTGAAAACCACTTGTTTGTAAGTGTTGTATAGTTCCTGGTTTATATGGACCGCGGCGGTTAGCGCTCGTTGGGTTGGTCTCTGGCATTAATAATAACGGTGTAATTGAATGAATGGATGAATGTGTGAGTGAATGATCACATTGTATGAATGAACACATTGAGCGGCTGTCAGAGACCGACCCCCCACCCTTTTCAAATAAAAACAAATGTTTTGTCTTAACTCTTTCAGTTCCTACAATCATTCTGTCCACTCATCAATGGATGAAGCTGATATCCTGGCTGACAGAATTGCAATCATTTCCCATGGCGAGCTCTGCTGTGTGGGCTTCTCCCTCTTCCTGAAGACTCACCTTGGTACAGGCTACCACCTGACGCTGGTTAAAAGAGACGACGACTTGACTGCAGTCCTGCAGGAACTCTGCCAGCACACTTTCCTACAGCAGAAGGAACACAGAAGGTAGGAAGGTTACAGCTTTATCATTGGAGGGAACATCCGCTGACAGATTCATGAAGTTTTCTTTTCTCTAGGAGGACAGCATATCCCAGAGCAGTTCAGATGCTGGTCTCATCTGGCAGTGAGAAAAAACAGACATAATGTTTTGTTGCTTGGTGTTTGCAGACGGAGTTGACACTGACTGGCTTGGTGGGGCAGACGGCAAACATTCATACCAGGTGAAAGGCTGGAGTCTGAAGAGACAGCAGTTTGTTGCTCTGCTCTGGAAGCGCTTCCTCTGCGCCCGTCGCTCCAGGAAAGGTTTCTTTGCTCAGGTGTGATATTGTCTATTGTATATGCGCATGAAGTCTTAGCCTGTTTACATTTTTTTTTCATGAATAATTCTGGAGCCATGACATTTTATGAGTTATATAAATGCATAAATTGATTTTTTTTTTTTTAGATTGTCTCTCCAGCTGTGTTTGTGTTCATTGCTCTGGTATTCAGCCTGATTGTTCCTCCATTTGGAAAGTACCCCAGCTTGACTCTGCATTCCAGCATGTATAGAGAACAGTTTTCATTCATCAGGTAAAAGTCTTCTCTTTGGCCTCTGTTTGTTTTCTTTCTAAAAGCCTTCATTATCTTCCTAGTATCAAAGCAGGTCTTTACTAGGTCTAATTGTCTTGTAAAGAATAAAAAAGACCCTTTTGGTTTGTTTTTCACACTATCCACATGGCTGTCCTGTTAGTCCTGAAGGCAAAGATCTGTTTGTGTTTGCAGCAATGATATGCCTGATGACCCTCACACCAACAAACTGCTGGGAGCCCTGACAGAAAAACCTGGCTTTGGAAGTCGCTGCATGAAGGGAGAGCCCTTACCGTGAGTACTCAGGACACATTTGACTTTTCTTTCATTCAAAAAATGTCTTGATTGCTTTTACAATCTGCAAAATTGAAGAAAAACAGTGAAGATATTCTCTAAAGTGCTGTAAATTCATCTCTTTTTTCACCCCAGCAACACCCCCTGTACTGCTGTTGAAGATGAGTGGTCAGTTCCTGAAGTCTCTGAGAGCATCAGGGACATTTTTGTCCAGGGCAACTGGACCAGGGAGAACCCTTCTCCTTTGTGTCAGTGCAGCTGTGAGGGGCAGAAGAGAATGCTGCCGGAGTGTCCTGATGGAGCCGGCGGACTCGGGTGATGCTGTTTCACATCCTCCAAACGCAGCACTCCAGACGTTATTAAGGTGCACACACTGGGTCCTTACTGGCCACGCGCAATGCTGCACGTACGAGGTGTGCAGGTGATACATAAATGCTCGTAAGATTCCCACACAGAGTATTCTCTGATTGTTTAATGTCCTCAATTCTAAGAGCTAGACTGCACACAATGGATGCACAATGAGCGCACTCTTACCATTTTACCAGCACCAACAAGCTTCCTGCACAGTCCACAGGATTTTGTAGGGGTCGTAAAATGTGTACGACACGCCTGCGTCTCACCTATTTCAACCTTTATTTGCCGAGACGTGTTGCTTAATTGCTCATTACAACCTGACACCTGCAACATGCCTGTAGAAAAAACTGTGCTTCAACATTTTCACCTTACAGGCTCAACGGGTTGTCTAGGATCTTAAAATGTTGTACAGACCACCTACGTGTCCCGCACAGATTTGCCCATTTTTTTTACTCGCAGACAGTCCATATCCACGCGTAAGGGCTTGATCAGTTTCCCTAAAACACATATAGACGCTCGATAAACACAAATGCTTTGGTTTCCAGATGAAGATCAGTGACAAAGACACCCTGCAGAACCTGATGGGCAGAAATGTTTCGGACTATCTGGTCAAAACCTACGCACAGATCATTGGAAAAAGGTATTCTTAATCTTGACTTTTACTTTAGTTCAATATATATAGATTAGGCTTTGGTACATTTTAGATTTGGTGAACTGGAAGGGAAATCTCTTCTTTTTCTTCTCCTCTCATGAAGCTTTTTTCTTTTCCTCATCGATGAGTCCTGATCCCTCATTCTCCAGCTGATTCAGGATTTTTTTTCTCCTTTAAATCTCAACATCAAATCTGCTTCCCAGCAGAAAGTTACAAGCAGTTCTTCACTAATTTATTTCTACAACAATATATAAATATATTCACTGTAGATATTTGATCTCATCTTTTAGCTCCACATCTTCCACCACAGTTACCAATGTACTGAAATATTTTGATCTCGTTTACTGTCTGAAAAACAAGATTTGAATCAACGAGTTCAGGTTTGAGCTCAGGATTCACTTTTGTTTGTGTATTCATTATATTCTGTGTGCTTCTTTCATCTCTGATGTTCTGCTGTGTTTGACTCTATGAGAGGTATGGTGGATTCTCACTGGGTGCAAGGAGCTCCCAGTTTCTGTCTCGCAAAGATCAAATTGATGATGCAATCGCTCAGCTGACGAGACGCTTCCATCTTGAAAGAGTCAGAGATTTTTTATTCTGTTGTGGCGTACAGTGAGATGTTCAGTTGTAGTCAGTTGTGGTAACAATCTGACTTATGTGTTCTGATGTCAATCTGAAAGAGTTATATGAGCATATTTGTTCAATATAATTACAGAGGTTTTGTTAAGAGAAAATGTTTGGTCCAGGGAACTGCAGCAGATGGTTTTTTCCTCAGCCTCTCCAGTTTTTTTCCAGGGATTGGACTCCAAGAATAATGTGAAGGTTAGCACGCACACACAGATGTACACCATAGGCACCTGGTGTGCAGAAAACCATCACAGTAATCAACTCTTACATTTTCAACACAGCATCAGCTCCTTCCTCAATGTGATGAACAACGGCATTCTGCGGGCAAGTCTGCCAGCTGGAAAAGATCCCAACAAGTTTGGCATCTCAGCATCCAACCACCCACTGAACCTCACCAAGGAGCAGCTGTCCCAGGTCGCATTGTGAGTATTAGAGTGAGTGTAGGAGGTCGTCAGAAAGTGAAATCAGCACTTTGACCTGTTCCTACATCCATGTCGTTTCTGTTTCCCAGGATGACGACGCCAGTGGATGTGCTGGTGTCCATATGCGTGATCTTCACCATGTCCTTTGTTCCGGCCGGTTTTGTGGTCTTTCTCATCCCGGAGCGAGTGAACAAGGCCGAGCCCATGCAGTTCATCAGTGGAGTGCAGCCATTCCTCTACTGTCTGGCCAACTTTGTCTGGGATGTGGTGAGGCGTTTGTCCGTCAGCTTTACTCCTTATCTGATCATAAACTTCAATAATTGAGTAGCATTTATAAACCCTTACATTTGTTTTCTGATATCTGTATCTGATCGCAAACTTAAGCAGAACTTCCTGTTCGTAATTCCCTGTACTTTTCTGATCTGGTTTGGTGACGGCTACACCATCATCCTGCGAGTGGCAGGGCCAGACCCAGACCTTCGCCCGGTGATGGACTTCATCGAGCAGGAGCTTCCAGGGAGCACACTGAAGGAGAAACAGCGCAACATGCTGCAGTACCAGCTCCTCTCATCCCTCACCTCCCTTGTCCGCATCTTCTCCCTCCTCTCAAAGAACAAGGAGACACTCTGCATAGAAGACTACTCTGTCTCTCAGACCACTTTAGAACAAGTAAGCAAACGTCATTGGAGTTGTCCTAATAAATGCCTATCCTCTGCTAAGCTGGATAGGGGAGGGAGGAACCTTTATTTTTTGTTGGTCTTTTTAACTGAGCGTTTTAGTC
The DNA here is from genome assembly GCA_014656515.1 of Oryzias celebensis. Lineage (NCBI taxonomy): Eukaryota > Metazoa > Chordata > Actinopteri > Beloniformes > Adrianichthyidae > Oryzias > Oryzias celebensis. The sequence goes on from BNCR01000005.1 coordinate 37,484,032, forward strand.
TTCATTCTTTTTTATCATTTTTCAGTGAACCTGCACCTGAGCGCACAGCCTTTCACAAAGGCAAAAGCTGCAGGCTTCGTGAAAGACACTGACAAAATGAAAACTCAATGCAAATCAATGCAAGAAAACATGCAAACATATATTTAAGATGACTATATCCCCATGGATGTTGGAGACGGTTCCATCTTCTGCAGCAGGCGGACTGCAGAAATGCAATGGAGGGAAAGTCTGACTTCTCACTTAGAGGGCCAGACACGCAGCAGGGACACAGAAAGGAAATATCATGGATTTGTCATTCCCATTCCTCAGAGGAGATTACTTCTGTGGACAACAAAGTCACATGGATCATTCACTGCCAGCTTTTGAAACATGGACTGACCACTTTTTTATTCAGGGTCAAACTTCTTCAGATTGTCTTTGTTACCAATGGCAGTTTTAGAAACAGAACGATGGTTTAAAAAAAAGAAAAAAAAAGATCAGTCTCAGTGACAAATGTGCAATCTATGTGATTATTTCATTGAAAAATGTAGACCTGCACACCCTCTACAGAGTTCTTTTCTTCTGTTGTAACATGTCTGACTGCTAACAGACTTTTCTGTTGTTCCTGGTTACCTTAACATTGTTCAGCCCAGTGCCTGTAGACATGGAGCCACAGATGAGCACGCCATCACAAACCACAGCACACATGTGCTGCCAAGGAATGTAGAGCATCAACGACACGCATCCCGAGCCCGTAGAGAAACATTTTTTTGGATTGTGACCATCATTATCAGCGTCCAAAGAAAACAAAGTTGCTGGATGTTTGTTCCGGTTCTTCAGCCTGTGATCTTGCTCTGCTTTTCTTCCTTAATCTGAATCCGAGTTCCTCAAAGTTGTTTGTGAAAGATGGCTTTATGTTTGTGAGCGCATGCTTCCTGCTAGGCTGCGCACTTTGAACATCAGTGCATCTGTGTCCGTGTGTGTAGACCAAAGCATGCCAGTAGATCTGTGTTTAATGCAGAGGAGAGAACTCAGATCTCCTTCATTACTATTGGATTTCTTGTGTGGAGTCAAATGTTGAGATTAAAAAAACAACTTGAAGTAGAGCTTTGGGCAGGAGAAAAGTGAAGGGACTGATGGGATTCTACCAACTTATTTCTGTGGATATAATGTACAGTAGTTCCATGTCATCAGTGATCTATCAGTATCTGTGCCAAATGGAGATGTATCTTTGATGAAACTGTGTCATTCTAATGAGGCAAAGGATTTTTGAAGTGATGCTTTGAATCATGCATTTGCTCAGTCACTCCATTAGTTGGAAGCTGCTGGAAACAAAGCAGGCACATATGTGAAAGGCTTGTTCTGTGGTTTGATCTCAACTGTCCTGCGAGTTTGCTCTCTTTGCTCTGGTGACTTTGCCAAATCTCAGACTTGTCACATTCACAACCCGAACTCAGCCATCAAGAAAGAAATCCTCAGTTTGGACTCAGTCACCCAGACTGAACATGAGGATGTCAATTACAATTTTGCTTGTAGTGCTTTATATCAACAAATCCAGGGTTTGAACTAAAGACAGAATCTCACTATAGACTCCCTGTCTGTTCATAAACCTTGAAAAGTGTTTTATAATTACTAAAGTTAAGAACTGACCCTCCAAAACCTTTTTTTCTTATCTACAAAATGGAACACTTTATGGGCCTTTAGCAGCCTTTGGTTTTCACCATGTAGATTTAGGCATTTTGGAAATCCAAAACAAATCTCTGAACTGAAAACAGACATGATGGAGAATCATAAAGCAACATCACTGCAGTTTTAGATTTGTTTGAAACTTGAAATAGAGTTCAAAGGCTTTTGTGAGTTAGAGAAATGAGTGAAACGGAGAAAATAGAAGACTAGAAGTTGTTAAGAGAGCAATGCAGGACATTACTTAAGTGGTCATTTTCTTCTCAATTTCAGTATTACTATCTGTTTACATTTTAAAGTATTACAAATATTTGAGTCTGTTAACCGTTGTGTATAAATATTGTTAACATGAATAAAAATTCATACATTTTCAAATGAAGGACTGACATGAAGGATTTATTCATTTATTTATGTTTTACTTTTTTTGAAAAACAAGTGCAGTTGTGTTACATGGAAAGCACTCAGTGTGCAACAAGACTGAGGTAAAATCCAGTTTTTGTGTTAGATATGTGAACTGATGATACAGTTGATCTAAAAAGATATTTAACAACAGCTAATTGTACATTCATCTATTTTCTTCTGCTCATTCCAGAACCGGGTCGCAGGGTCAGGAGTCAAAGATGCCCAGACTTTCGTCTCCCCGACCACTTCCTCCAGCTCCTTTACGGGGACCCGAGGCGTTCCTAGGTTAGCCGAGAGACATAGTCTCTCCAGCGTATCCTGGGTCTTCGGCGGAGCTTCCGCCCAGTGGGACATGCACAGAACACCTCCCCAGGGAGGCGTCCAGGAGGCATCTGGACCAGATTCCCGAGCCATCTCAACTGGCTCCTCTCGATGTAGAGGAGCAGTGGTTCTACTCCGAGCTCACTTCGGGTGATCGAGGTTTTCTCCCTATCTCTAAGGGAGCGCCCAGCCACCCTTTGGAGGAAACTCATTTTGGCCGCTTGAATCTGTGACCTCATTCTTTTGGTCATGACCCAGAGCTCATGTCAGAGCAGAGAAAAAAAAACTATCATCAAAATTGATGATTGACTTTATTTTGTCCATGAGGTACGACAAAGTAAGCATTTGTCCTCTTAGCTTGAAGTGTCTTTTCTCTTCACCAACACGGTTTTTTCCTGTTAATATTTGCTGGAAGAGTTATAAAATACCCAGATTTCCTTCATTGAGCTCCAGCCGTTTCTGATCAGCATCACTTTGAAATCTAAGAACTCTCAGGACACTGTTTCCCATAATGCATTGTTTTGCAGGCTTTAAGTGGGAGCCTTGCACCCGCCCCTTTCTCCTGATATTTTTATAACTGACTTGACGTTGGAGCAAAAAACTAACTAGCATGCAACGCGCACCAGTTGATTTGCGCAGCGTTGCGTCCAACACGCCCAGATTGTAATGAAGGTCACGCTCACATTGGGCCTGCTGTCAGATCTGGCAGCGCAAGGAATACTACTCTTTTTGATTGTTTGGTTGGATTAGGGTTTAAGTGTAGGTTAAATTTGACCAATGAAAGAAAGTTACATTCTGCAAATGTTTACTGATCTGTAGAATTTTTTATAGTCTGAATTTGCTAAAATGACATTTGATCACATTTTTTTTCAGTGAATTCTTGTCAAGAGTAGGAACATTTAAAGTGACCAAATTGCACAAACACAGCTTGCAGAAACATTAAAAGGAATGTCAACATTTTCATGACATTAAAACATATTTTTTTGAAAACTCAGAAATTCTGGAGACATGATTATTCCTTTGGGTTTTGCTCTCTGTGAGTAACTCTCTGCATTCCGATTCACCTGAAACTGAAAAGATTCCAGTGCTCTTCAATCCTGATCTTCAAGATCCACCATCATTGATTCAGGTCCTTTGCAGCAGACAGGAGATGGATGTTGGGCAAACATACAGGATGACAGATCTCAGGGAGCAGGTTTGAAGATCCCTGCAATTTAAGAAAGAGATGACTAAATTCTGCAGTCTTTAAGAAACACCTACATCTTTGGTTCCAACCCTTGATGCTGACATACATTATGTACTGAGAAACAAAACCTATTTTTTTCTGACTACATATAAGTAAACAAGCAAAAACAAAAACAAAAACATGTTCTTTCTGATGTACCAGGAGATAAAAATGAGAAAAGGCAAAACAAAAATCTCTTTTATCAGTGTAGGGATCATAACAGATCAATAAGGTCTTTTTGATCAACTTTAAGTGTAGGTGAAACACTAAATGTTTTTTGTTATCTCAATTTCAGATGTTAGTCATTAACAAAACTCTAACTCAGGAGCTAAATGAACTTCTGGTCAGGTTTGGTAAGTATAAAAGTGACTTTTAATCACCCAAATTTGTGAATTTAGTTTGGGTTAATATACTATATATTAGTGCTGTCAATCGATAAAAAAAATTATCCGATTCACACACTTTTGGATTGTGATTAATCACAATTAATCACAATGTTTTACTAGATAAATATTTAAGACGACAATATGCAGCTTTTGAAAAAAAAATGGCCAGAGAGAAAATGTTTCCTCCATTTTTACTGTCTAAAATGTTGAAATTCTTAAAGTGTTTTTCTGTATACAAAACACATCAACAGTAAGATAAGCAGAGCTGTAAAAACTTTCATGTCTGCAGTATCACTCCAAGAAAACAAAGGTGCTGATATGCAGCCATAAGTAACAAACATTGTGTTTCTGCACTTTAAATGGCCCGGGTGAATACTCAAATCTGATTGGCTGCTGCGTGTTCACGTACACCTAAAAAAGAACTTCCGGTCACATAGCCCAAACTTTCTATATCACTGCACGGGCTTCTTTCAAACAAACGTTTTGCTTCATTTTCTAGACAAAAACAAGCAGTAGAGGTGAGCTTTCTTTTTGAACTGATGCTTTATGGAACCGATCAGCACATATATCGCTTTCCTCTGCCGCTGCAGACAAGGTCCTGCTGATACTTAAGAATAACTTATACTTATACTGATAAACGAGGTACAGGTGCTGGTTCTGCATGCAGACAGAGAAGCCAACCACAAGAAGAGTTGAAGAGGCTCAATTTGGGTAAACATGATCCTGAAGATGCTTCCTAAAGTTAATCATATTTACTGAATATAAAAACATGTAACGGTTGAACATGTTGGCTCTTTAGTCTTGTTGGTTCTTGTTTTAGAGACCAAGGACACTAATAAAAACCTGACTCAAGAGAAAAATGACCTGAAGAGACACTTGAAGGATTTAGGTTAGTGAAGACAGTATATGTCAGTGAGAAGTCATGTAAATGTAATGTTATACAATTTTTACACTCTACCTAGAAGAATTAAAAGTCAAGAAATGCCATTGTTTGATTTAGTTCTTACTGATGCTTTTCATTTTTTATGAAAGAATTGCAGCTTTACTCCTTACTCCTACTGACAGAAGAAAACAAGTTAAAGATGAGCAATTCTAGTGAGTAAAATACTAAATATATCCTAGTAACGTGGGCTTTGACCTGATCCAAGTTCAAACAAAGTTTAACAAGTTACTCTAAAAGGTTGCAGAAAACTTGTTGTCAGTGTGCACCATTGACTGTATAAGAGAGATGGACTGAGCAAGTACTGTATTACGTCACCCATAGAAAATGCTTTTCTTCTGGCTCCAACGAAATGAAGCCAATTCAGTCAAAGGTGCCGCTGTTTGGGGCCAGACGAGGTTGCAAAGCATTGATTGGTCCAACTCAATCTATTGAGGATGGGGCCAGCGGGCATCACATGCTTTTTTGAGGCATCTGATTGGTCAATTTATAACTTGAATAACTTCCAATAAAGGAAAAATATCATGAAAAAAATTTAGGACGAGCAAGAACATGTTAATAAGCGAGAGCAGGAACGGTTATTCTGACTAATAGACTGAGTAATAGCTGTGGACTTCCACTATTTGTCAGAATAACCGTCAAACATGAAAATGCAAATAATAGCTGGTTGTCAAACATCTCTGCCCTTACACCCTCCTTCTCGGTGAGGAAAAACTCTTAAAAAAAACCCTGGACTGACAAGGGACATCCTGCTTTACAGGGATTTGTTCCTGGACCTAATACAGGTTCTCTGCTCCCAGATTGCTTAGGGTGAAGATAGGAATTGAAGTCAATTTTAGCAAATGGAAAAGCAACAGTCCGAGAGAAGCAATGCTTTGAATTAAAAAAATTAAAACAAACTGGAATTAACACTTGAAGTATAACAAATATTTTTTGAGTGAAAACAAATGAAATACTTATTATTTTGGTCACATTTAGACATTCATAAGATAGATATAAGCAGCTTTGATGAATAATTAAAAAAAAAAGGATAAAAATACAAATAAGACTTTTCGGTTGAACACAATAAAACGTTGAATGATTTAAATGATCTTAGATGAATGTTTGTTCTTTGGAAAAGAAGAGCAAAAATATTTCTGCATTTTAGAAAAAAACTCAAACGCTCCAGCAGAATGACATAAATGGGGGTGAATGGTTCTTCAAATGTGGTATAAAGGTTTTCTTCCTAAAAACCTCACCAATAAAACATGTGACCTGAACTGTAATGTGTTTGTAAAGAGAATCGTTAAAATAACAATCTGAATGCTGACTTTAATTTCCAACAGTTTCACAGAAAAACTTTCAGACTAAAGTAAAAGATGAATTGAACGAGACCATCACTGGTAAAATTGATCTTCTTTTTATATCCTGTATGTGTTTTTCTGCAGTGTATTCCATCTGTTTCAGACTTGTTCCTTGTTGATTATTTTTGTGTGTTATTGTGTCATTGCTTTAATGAAGCTGCAAAATGTGTTTGTTTCATTTAAACCTTTACCTGCAGCTAATGTTTTTAGCATGCTAGCTACACGGAGCTAGCAGCTAATGTTTTTAGCATGTTAGCTACACGGAGCTAGCAGCTATCGTTTTTAGCATGTTAGCTACACGGAGCAAGCAGCTAATGTTTTTAGCATATTACCTACACAGTGTTAGCAGCTTATGTTTTTTTAGTATGTTAGCTACACGGAGCTAGCAGCTTATGTTTTTTGCATATTAGCTACACGGAGCTAATAGCTAATGTTTTTAGCATGTTAGCTACACGGAGCTAGCAGCTAATGTTTTATGCATGTTAGCTACACGGAGCAAGCAGCTAATGTTTTTAGCATGTTAGCTACACGGAGCTAGCACCTTATGTTTTTTGCATATTAGCTACACGGAGCTACCAGCTAATGTTTTTAGCCTGCTAGCTACACAGAGCTAGCAGCTAATGTTTTTAGCATGTTAGCTACATGGAGCAAGCAGCTAATGTTTTTAGCATGTTAGCTACACGGAGCTAGCAGCTATTGTTTTTAGTTTGTTAGTCACACGGAGCGATGTCTGTGTTTATCTCATTTGCTATGCACGAAAGACATGGATGATGTTAAGAGATCTGGTTGATTTATTTTGAAAAGCTCTACAAAAACCTCAGTGATCATGCTTTAAAGTTTGGGTTTATGAAAACATTTAGAATCGTCTACAAGCTACCAAGAGCTTCTCCCCACTGTGTCTGAACGACTGCTTCCTATTGTTTGCTCTCTCTTACGGAGTTTGACGGCTTTCTGTTCCGCATTAACCCAAAGAATAAAATGAGGGTACCTGTTTTGAGGTATGGATGAAACTAAAGTTCAGGAGGCCCGAGCAGACTGCTTTCCCATCCCGCGCCGGCTCTCTGTCTGGCTGCCAGCTCCTTCCTGGTAGCTGCATAGAGAGTTCCAGCTCTGAAGTGAACTGCCTTAGTCCAACAGCAGCAGACTGAACGGGTTCCGGAAATCTTGCTGCTCCAAAAGGGATCCAGTGGGGTAACAAGAAGAAGATCAGGAGAATCCAGGGATTGATCCACTATAAATACCAGGAAATCTGTTTGCTCTTTTTCTCCTTTATCCATCTGCTTGCACCATTCTCTGATATGTTTAGGTTTCATCCCAAGATGTGGTTTAGATTCCTCAACAGAATGTTCTTTGGAATATTCCAAAAGTTAAAACAAAATGGAATGAGCCAAAATGTTGTGAGCCATGCTACACTGGCTGAATGCCACAGACACCCTCTGCCTGCCTCAGTAGTGAGCACACGGGCAGGGGGTGGGGGGTCATAAAGGACTGTTAGGGACCGGCGTCTATTACAACTAACACATGTTAGACTCGGCTTTTACTGGAGACCAGCGTCTATTACAGACCGGCTATTATTGGAAGATATACGGAATACACTTAATGAATTGACCCGACTTGCTAGATGGAAGCTTGTGATTGGAAATCTTTTTGTTCACATCACATGTACATAAAAAGGCAAAGACAGTAGAGACACAACAGAAAGACAAACCGATAAAGTTTGCCAGAAATCAATTATTTATTCAGAGATCGATTTTATACTTTTTGCGGCGCTTTAACCACTCAACTAGTCCTGAAGGTGTCCTCTTACCTGGACAATGAAGGCAGACAAGTCAAGTCCAAGCACCTGTTGTCTATGTTACAGCTTTTGCATTGAAGTTACTCAATGAGGTTGGAACTTCAATGGAGCAAATCATCAGTGAAAACAGTTAAAATAAATAAAAACTAAAACAAGAATGGAAATGAGATGGTTCTTTGCCTTTCAAAACAGGCGGCATATTAGAATTTAAAAAGGGTGCAACCATTTTCACTTAAAGGTTCAGTTTCACATTAAAAAAAAGGTCTTAAAACTGGAACCAGCATTTCCGGGGCTTCTATAGGGAATCTTTGTCATAAGTCAGGAACCCAAACCACCTGGAATATTGATTTTAGGAGGATTATTAAAAAGGATTAGTGAGATTTGCCTGAAAATTAATTGACTAAAAATGACTCTTTATAAACTCTTAAATAAACACAGTTTAAATATTTACCTCAGAGATATAATAGACATGAACACGATGGTTTTCTTGACATGAAGTGTAGAAATGTTTTGTTCACTTCTAGCCAAGAATTAAGATCCAGGAATCACAAAGAAGGCTGGAAATTAGGCATTTTTGGCTGGATTTGTCTTAAAAGTTGACATTTTTACCAAAAACTGTTTGCCACAGATGGAAGATGTAGCACTGCCACAAAAAAAAAAAAAAGCTCTGTTGTGTCAAGATTTCATGGTTTAGAAAAGGTAAAGCCAGAAGAATAGTTTCATAAAGTACATTTTTCAAACAATAAAAATGACTTTACTTCAATTATCTCTGTGTGATTTAATGAAAATATCGGTTTTAAAACATGAGCAACAGGAATAAATGAGTTCTATCATTTAAAATGTGTTCTTGTAGTTTAATAATTACATTTTGGGCTGATTACCTCGAATGTTGTGTCTTGGTGAAGAAACAACCAGATTTGAGGCTTATGTTTGTACTAAAACGGTACAGACGGCTCATGGAGAACAGGGTGATTTGGGTACAAACTTTATAATATTTTTACATTTTAAGATTCACTATTTGAAAGTGTTTTGGAAAAATTACACAAATCCAAACATGTTTTATTTTGTTCCATTTTAGTGCTTTTCTTGATCTGATGTCTTATTTAAAAAGCAGAAATATTCAGATTATTGGCTTTCTTGGAAAACCATCTGGTCTTTAATACTGTTGAATGTTATATGTTAGACTTCCAGAAAGCCTTAGTTTAGCTGAAACACTCAGTGTATTTCAACCTGTTCTCAGCTGCATTTAATTCATTTGTATTCAAAAGTTTACATCCGCACTGTTTATCTATGCTTCTCTTAAATTCACTTCTTTTTAACTTTCTTCAAATTTTATTGTAATGATCACACCTTTGATGTTTTGATTGTTTTCTTTCTTTCATGTTATTCGTAAATCACTTTGAATTGTCTTTGTACACAAAATGTGCTATACAAATAAACTTGCCTTGCCTATGAGATATCCTGGAGGACGGTTTTTGTCCAAGACATATTCCACCTAAAAAAAAAAAAAAATTGTGTGGTTTATTTTATATATATCATAAAGAGAATAATTTAAAAATGATTTTAAATGGCAACAATAAAATAAAGGTAGTGTTATTTCTCCTGCCTCAGCAATTCTAACAAGAACAACACAAAGCAGTGTTCCCTACAGCACTGTGGATCTCAGGTGTTTCTCTGTGTGGATCTCATTATCCTAAGCAAATCTGGAGCTGCTGGTTCAGATTTTTTTCATCCATCTTCTAAACCCCCTCAATCGCTTCCTGTGGAGGAGTGAGATACAGATTGTGTTTTTTGTCCCTGTAATTTTTACATAAAAAGGTCTGAATATTCAAATAAAATCACTAGAGTAGAAACACTCCCACTAGCTTACAGGGAGCTTGTGGCCCAGCTGTTGTACTTTCTACATCACAAATAGGCTCTTTTTCAAACAGCAGTTTTTCATTTGCTCCTGATTCACAAAGATTTAAATTGAAAAAAATACTCTTAAAATGCAATTTTAAGCTATTTTTTAAAATGAAAATGTCATTCATCATCAGAAAAATGTCGCAAGAACATCTGAAAAACACCATTTTCTTCAGAGTGGGTCTTTAATCTACGGTGGCCAAGAAGGGTCAAAACACAACACACTAAAATTAGTCACAACACAAAAAAATGGACACAAAACAAAAAAATTAACCTTACAACACCTAAAATCCACAACACATTACAATAAGTCACAACACTGGTTTCCACCAGCATAAGACAGTGGAATTTAAATTTTTAATCAATTTATTCGTCTTTCTTGCTAAATTTTATATCCACAAGTGCAAATTTTCTAACAAAATTCCAAATTATTTCTGGAGGAGCCCAAACTATATATGGAATCTATTTTTTTCTTCAAAAAGCAAAAGGCTGTGAAATGTCTTGAAATTTGTTTTCAATATAAAATCTTTAAAAATGTCCATAATAATGATTACCTTCAAAGCAATGCATTGTGGGAAACTGGGTCCAGACAGTCGTTTTAGTTCGCATGATGCTGAACAGAAATGACTGGCGCTAAATGAAGGAAATCTGTGTTTTGTAACTCTTTCTGCAAATAGTGAACCACTGATGAAAAAAATAAGAAATATTCTTATTTATTTATGATTGTAGTCATTGAAATCAACATCACTCAGATAACTTTATCATTAAAACATGTTTTAGTTAAAATATTTCATCATTGTATCTTCTGTACTGATAATCATTTTGATTTTCATGCAAAACCATCAGACAGACATTTGCATTTATGCAACAAAAGTAACTCAGAAGTACAGGAATCACAAATCGTCTGTGGTTTTGTGTTTATTGTTGCCTTTAAAAGTTCTCTTCCATTTCAATTGTATTTATTTCTCTGGGACAGTGCACATTCCTTGATTCCAGCTGCTGTTTTTCATCTGTTGGTCAGATATTAAAATTGTCTACCTACAAAGCTAACAATAGAAAGTGAAAACACAACTGTTAGAAGAAAGAAATAAAGAAACACTCAGAAATGCAATTTTCAGCTGAATTTTCTTTCTGCCCTCCATCATGGCCCTGCCACAAGCTGGCGACTTGTGCAGGATGTACCGCGCCTTTACCAGGTTAGGCTCTGGCAGCACCGTAACCCTGAAAGTGGAACAGCAGGATCATAAAATAGATGGATGGATGTCCTCCATCATTAAAAGAATGTCCCAAGAACATGATCAAAAGACCCAAACATGATTTTCATTGGAGTGGATCAGTGACTGATTTTTGTTGAAAGTCATTTCGGGGCTTATGTCGCCCTCTTGTGGTTACCTATTGAAACAAAATCCATCTTGAATCTGTTTAGAAACTGAGTTTTTGTAGTTTCTCTTTAAAATACAGTTTACACTTTAGTGTGTTTTCTTTCATCTAAAAGTATTTCATTGACTACATCTGAATACTGATGCAAAGTGTTAGGAACCTAAAGGTGGAGCAGATCTTTCAACATGTTAATTTTCATGTTTGGTCAAAACAATCAAGAGACTGATGATGGCATGCCTGCTTTAGCAGGTTGGGGTTCCATTCCCTACGGTGCTCTGCAAAATATTTTGACTTTTATTCGTGAAAAGAGGAGCATAGCATCCATGACGCTGGATCAATGCTTCTGTCCAAATTAGGATCAGAGAAGGGTACGAGCGGAAGACGGCTGTTAACATTTTAAATGCTTGGTTCTGCCATTTGCTTTAACTGATGCTCCTACAGATTTTCAGATTGATGGCTTTGTTTCCAGCAGCTTCCAACTAATGGAGTGACTGAGCAAATGCGTGATTCAAAGCATCACTTCAAAAATCCTTTGCCTCATTAGAATGACACAGTTTCATCAAAGATACATCTCCATTTGGCACAGATACTGATAGATCACTGATGACATGGAACTACTGTATATTATATCCACAGAAAGTTGGTAGAATCCCATCAGTCCCTTCACTTTTCTCCTGCCCAAAGCTCTACTTCAAGTTGTTTTTTTAATCTCAACATTTGACTCCACACAAGAAATCCAATAATAATGAAGGAGATCTGACTTCTCTCCTCTGCATTAAACACAGATCTACTGGCATGCTTTGGTCTACACACACGGACACAGATGCACTGATGTTCAAAGTGCGCAGCCTAGCAGGAAGCATGCGCTCACAAACATAAAACCATCTTTCACAAACAACTTTGAGGAACTCGGATTCAGATTAAGGAAGAAAAGCAGAGCAACATCACAGGCTGAAGAACCGGAACAAACATCCAGCAACTTTGTTTTCTTTGGACGCTGATAATGATGGTCACAGTCCAAAAAAATATTTCTCTACAGGCTCGGGATGCGTGTCGTTGATGCTCTACATTCCTTGGCAGCACATGTGTGCTGTGGTTTGTGATGGCGTGCTCATCTGTGGCTCCATGTCTACAGGCACTGGGCTGAACAATGTTAAGGTAACCAGGAACAACAGAAAACTGTTTGCAGTCAGACATGTTACAACAGAAGAAAAGAACTCTGTAGAGGGTGTGCAGGTCTACATTTTTCAATGAAATAATCACATAGATTGCACATTTGTCACTGAGACTGATCTTTTTTTTTTCTTTTTTTAAACCATCGTTCTGTTTCTAAAACTGCCATTGGTAACAAAAACAATCTGAAGAAGTTTGACCCTGAATAAAAAAGTGGTCAGTCCATGTTTCAAAAGCTGGCAGTGAATGATCCATGGGACTTTGTTGTCCACAGAAGTAAGCTCCTCTGAGGAATGGGAATGACAAATCCATGATATTTCCTTTCTGTGTCCCTGCTGCGTGTCTGGCCCTCTAAGTGAGAAGTCAGACTTTCCCTCCATTGCATTTCTGCAGTCCGCCTGCTGCAGAAGATGGAACCATCTCCAACATCCATGGGGATATAGTCATCTTAAATATATGTTTGCATGTTTTCTTGCATTGATTTGCATTGAGTTTTGATATTGTCAGTGTCTTTCACGAAGCCTGCAGCTTTTGCCTTTGTGAAAGGCTGTGCGCTCAGGTGCAGGTTCACTGAAAAATGATAAAAAAGAATGAAGACTAAAACGCTCAGTTAAAAAGACCAACAAAAAATAAAGGTTCCTCCCTCACCTATCCAGCTTAGCAGAGGATAGGCATTTATTAGGACAACTCCAATGACATTTGCTTACTTGTTCTAAAGTGGTCTGAGAGACAGAGTAGTCTTCTATGCAGAGTGTCTCCTTGTTCTTTGAGAGGAGGGAGAAGATGCGGGCAAGGGAGGTGAGGGATGAGGGGAGCTGGTACTGCAGCATGTTGCGCTGTTTCTCCTTCAGTGTGCTCCCTGGAAGCTCCTGCTCGATGAAGTCCATCACCGGGCGAAGGTCTGGGTCTGGCCCTGCCACTCGCAGGATGATGGTGTAGCCGTCACCAAACCTGATCAGAAAAGTACAGGGAATTACGAACAGGAAGTTCTGCTTAAGTTTACGAGCACACCTCGTACGTGCAGCATTGCGCGTGGCCAGTAAGGACCCAGTGTGTGCACCTTAATAACGACTGGAGTGCTGCGTTTGGGGGATGTGAAACAGCATCACTCGAGTCCGCCGGCTCCATCAGGACACTCCGGCAGCATTCTCTTCTGCCCCTCACAGCTGCACTGACACAAAGGAGAAGGGTTCTCCCTGGTCCAGTTGCCCTGGACAAAAATGTCCCTGATGCTCTCAGAGACTTCAGGAACTGACCACTCATCTTCAACAGCAGTACAGGGGGTGTTGCTGGGGTGCAAAAAGAGATGAATTTACATCACTTTAGAGAATATCTTCACTGTTTTTCTTCAATTTTGCAGATTGTAAAAGCAATCAAGACATTTTTTGAATGAAAAAAAAGTCAAATGTGTCCTGAGTACTCACGGTAAGGGCTCTCCCTTCATGCAGCGACTTCCAAAGCCAGGTTTTTCTGTCAGGGCTCCCAGCAGTTTGTTGGTGTGAGGGTCATCAGGCATATCATTGCTGCAAACACAAACAGATCTTTGCCTTCAGGACTAACAGGACAGCCATGTGGATAGTGTGAAAAACAAACCAAAAGGGTCTTTTTTTATTCTTTACAAGACAATTAGACCTAGTAAAGACCTGCTTTGATACTAGGAAGATAATGAAGGCTTTTAGAAAGAAAACAAACAGAGGCCAAAGAGAAGACTCTTACCTGATGAATGAAAACTGTTCTCTATACATGCTGGAAATCTAGAGTCAAGCTGGGGTACTTTCCAAATGGAGGAACAATCAGGCTGAATACCAGGGCAATGAACACAAACACAGCTGGAGAGACAATCTAAAAAAAATCAATTTATGCATTTATATAACTCATAAAATGTCATGGCTCCAGAATTATTCATGAAAAAAAAATGTAGACAGGCTAAGACTTCATGCGCATATACAATAGACAATATCACACCTGAGCAAAGAAACCTTTCCTGGAGCGACGGGCGCAGAGGAAGCGCTTCCAGAGCAGAGCAACAAACTGCTGTCTCTTCAGACTCCAGCCTTTCACCTGGTATGAATGTTTGCCGTCTGCCCCACCAAGCCAGTCAGTGTCAACTCCGTCTGCAAACACCAAGCAACAAAACATTATGTCTGTTTTTTCTCACTGCCAGATGAGACCAGCATCTGAACTGCTCTGGGATATGCTGTCCTCCTAGAGAAAAGAAAACTTCATGAATCTGTCAGCGGATGTTCCCTCCAATGATAAAGCTGTAACCTTCCTACCTTCTGTGTTTTCTTGCTGTAAGAAAGTGTGCTGGCAGAGTTCCTGCAGGACTGCAGAGTCAAGTCATCATCTCTTTTAACCAGCGTCAGGTAGTAAGTAGCCTGTACCAAGGTGAGTCTTCAGGAAGAGGGAGAAGCCCACACAGCAGAGCTCGCCATGGGAAATGATTGCAATTCTGTCAGCCAGGATGTCAGCTTCATCCATTGATGAGTGGACAGAATGATTGTAGGAACTGAAAGAGTTAAGACAAAACATTTGTTTTTATTTGAAAAGGGTGGGGGGTCGGTCTCTGACAGCCGCTCAATGTGTTCATTCATACAATGTGATCATTCACTCACACATTCATCCATTCATTCAATTACACCGTTATTATTAATGCCAGAGACCAACCCAACGAGCGCTAACCGCCGCGGTCCATATAAACCAGGAACTATGCAACACTTACAAACAAGTGGTTTTCAGTTATTGAGCTTTTGACAAATTTGAATTACATACAACATGATGCTTCTAAAAAAACCGCAATGGTACATAAAGCTAAGCTGAAAGGTTTTTTTTCCACAAAACCATTTTTTTTTCCTGCCGCAGTGCATGCTGGGAATTCTGTGCCGCACACCAGAAAGAAGAGCAATAATTCGCAGGCAATTGTGGCACTAAACAGCCCTGGGCTGCGTTGCGCCCGAGACAAAAAATTATTTTTGCGACCCAATTCCCCACCCCCCACCCCCACCCCCTCAGGCGGCAGCACTCCATGGCCACGCACAAGCACGTACACACGAATCCCACCAACACTCCTACCAACGTCCGGATAGAAAACAACGCAACCGCTTGGAATACGTTGCAATAAAATGTAATTCTCTTAACTCTCAAAACGTAAATGACAATTGTAAAAAAAAGAAGAAAAATACATTAAAAAGTACTTAAATCGAACCGACGATCATTAATTAGCATTCGCGACGGTCACGCTACCGCTACACTAAAGACTGACAAAACCAAGCTACGTTGCAATGAGCCACCTGACCAACCTCTGCGTTCAGTGTTCAGAGTTCGTTTGTTACAAGTTTAGAAAAAGAGCAAAAAACCTACATCACCAATTATTTCGTCTTTTCCAACAAAACGAGACTATTTTTGACCGAAATGCAGGGCCGGGGTGGAGGGTGAATTTCCAAGCAGCTGAATGTAAATAAAACAGACAAACCTCTGCTTTGAGCCAGTTTTTCTCCTCTTTCTTCCCATGTTTGACCTTAAAGCTGTCCCTCAGGGCTTGTTTTGCCTTTTCACCCTTTTCACGCATCAAGTCTTTTTACCCGAAAGCTAGTACAGAAGCACGAACAGAGGGGCACTGCACCTGGCAAAGTTATTGATTACATCAACCTCCCCCCACCACCAAGGTTACCCCGCTGCAGGTAACAGGGGGGATAGACCAATGGATTTCGAACAGAAGTTGTCATTATATTACAAACGGAAGTTCTTTTTTTCTTCTTCTAGTAGTTATGGAAGTGAACGTGACTCATATTTCAAAATAAAAGTCCATAGCGGAAATGCTTTTTCATTTTCACAATATAGCTGCAACAGGTGACATCAGGTGAAAATAAAATGACAAGTCAATTCTCCAAACGGCGTTTTCTTTTTTCTTCACATTCGCTTTCTTTTGTAGTGTTACAATAATTACGAAATTGCAGTCAAGATCGCGTAGAAACCTCAACTGAGCAAGAGAAAACAATGTTCAGCTCCAGAGAAATGAATGATTGCTGTGTTTATACTAGAACAAATGTATACATGTTTGTTCAGCCGACTCTTCATATTTCTATTGATGAAAACAAAAACTTTCAAACTCTAAACTAATATCTTGCGCTTGCACAGAGGTTTTATCTCAATATGAATTACACATAGAATAAAAAGCTTTTGACTGTTATCACTTTTGTTGCTTTGAAGGAGAAAAAAACCCACAAAGACAAGAGGCACCCAGCTACAGATGAAACTGACATTAAACACGTGTGCATCTTGATTCATTTCCAAACAATGCTGCACTTGAAGATATCCTGGACTGAACTCAATGGGACTCAATCATGGTCGTCTTTTGACCTGCTGGAAAACAAAGCTTCAGGAGGTCTTTCCAGCCATTTGCCATCTCCTTCTGGAACACTTTGTTAAATGTTCCTAAATATTAAATTCATGACGTAAAACTCAGGAACCATCCTGCTGCAACATTGATATCAGCCTACCTTTTAAGACCAAGTTTTCTTCCCAATTCCATATAACATAAAGAACTTGAAAAGAGCACGAGTTTTAAATAAACTTTTAAAACCAAATAACCAAACTTTGTAAACCAAATAAAACAAGATAAAGCTACAGATGCTGTCAAAAAACTGTAAAAAAAAAAAAAAAAAAACAAGAACAGCAAACTTAAAAAAGAATAAAACCAACGAAAACAAAGAATTAATGCAAAATGCAAATGTACAGTCTAAAGACAATTTTTATATGTATCGACAAGTCAAATTTAGGATGAAAAACTACTCTCCTCTGTATCAATATAACTTTTCTTTTAAAAATTATATTTTTTCCCCTCTTTTTTGAATGCTTTCTCTGTCTGTGCCTTTTGCAAAACAGGCTGGACATTCACAAACTCCACATAAAGCCTTCACATTTTCATAGGCGTATAATGCATGGCTGAACTATTATATAAAACATTCTTGAAATTATACCTCAAAATGTGTTTAAAAACAACAGGAAAATTTAGTAAAAAAAAAAGAGCATTTACCCTGAAAATTGGTGCAGTCGTATCAAACCCAGTCAGTTAGTTAAATATGATAGATAATTGTACTGACAAAATATACTGTTTTATGTCAGGATTTTTTTCTAAATACAAATGTATTATATTGTATGGTAATTTATTGTGTATTTAATGCACTAAAATCACATGCAAGTTATGTGACATACAATCTAATATTAATACACTGAATTGTGTCCTGTTTTGATGATCTGTTTGCTGTTGGACAGTCAACTGTTTTAGGTCATTGCTCTACTCTCACTCTGTCATTAAGTCATTTGCAAATAGAATATAGTCCTAATGTAAAGCATTAGTAAAATTAAAAACCAGAAGTTGAGAAGTTCGCGCAGTGAAAACATTGACTGTAAAAACAGTAATAACCATAAAGTGAAAACATGTCTATGAGATTAAAACAGACTCATTCTTTAACTAAGATGACGCTAACATGGACTTTTGAATTATTCAGATTGAAGAACTTAGCGGAAAAAAGATTTTGAAATGTATCATACAGAACAAAGTGTTTGACATTTATTAAGCAGAAAAATAAGACCTCTGACACATTTGACACACAAATACACACACATAAATACACGTCAAAGAAAACAGTTCACCAGTCCAACTGGATTAAAACAACAATTACTAATCTTGAAACCATTATTGTGTAAACAGTCGAAAATATATCTAACTCAATACTTGGTGTAGAAATCTCACTTTGGACATAAGTCCACTCAGAAGAACATGGGGTCATTTAACACCAACATGGATGTTTATTTAAATCTTGGTGCAAAGTCTTCAAAAGACAAAAATGTTTGTATTCAGTAAGAAATAAACATTGAGAGCATGTGTTCTGAGGAAACAACCTGTGTTCAGTATGTTGTTGTTGAAAAGTTTCAAGTCCACACATTGCATGTATTGTACGTCACAGTAAGAGGGTCCTGGTAGAGCGAATACGGCTTTTTTATCAGTAGAGATGTAAAAACTTTTACTTAGTTTGTCTTACTTCTAGGTCCACCTCAGCCATTGATTTAGATACTTAACGAATCCAAATCAATCAATAGTTATGTTGTAATTCTTCATTTTAAAAATTACAGTTATTTAATTTTTCTTGAGCCAGAGAGACACTTATGGAGGGGAAAAGAGCCATTTGGAGACTCAGGCTTACAATGAATAGTAGAAAAAAAAGAAAAAGGTATTATATCAGAAGAAAAGTTACAACAATCATTTCCTCATAATAAAAGTCCAGATGTTTTAGAATTAAGGACCAAAAGCATTTTTTTTTCTTATATAAATAAAATTAAAAGGAAAAAAGAAACTAGATTCTCCAATTCTTCTCAGCTGCTGCAGAGTAACTTATGTTGGGATAAAAGACACTGCTGTGAATTGGATCTACACTTTCCTGGTTATAAAGCTGCTGTTTTGACCATGAGCAACATTTGAATAACTGTCATTCAGCCCGTTAGAGAAATGTAGTAATGTTTAAATTCAGAAGGAGAAAATATCAAATGCTTCCTTAGAAATATCCTGATTTTGTCTGTCTAAATTTGACAAAATAAAAGATTGTTAACAGTTTACTTTTGTTTGATGTCCAGTAGGGGGAGGTGTAGGTGCACATTAGTAATTTTATAAAAGTACTGTATTTCCACTTTTTTTTGTTTTTTTTTTTTGTATTTGAAAGCTTTTTTTTAACTTTCACATGATCATACATTGTGAAAGTTTTTTTTGTTGTTTTTTCTATGAATGATACCAACTATTTTTTAAACTGTCTGTACAACGTGGTTTTTTTAAGAGAACTTGATGTAAAATGTTCATTTCATTAATTAAACAATGAACATATATTGCTTATACAAAGTTACAAATTATTTTATTTGCACAGATTTACACATTTACAAGAGACATCTACTTTCAAATGAAATCTATGGAAGTCCTAAACCACTGTGGATGTGATATACTTTTGACCGCCGGGGGCGCTGGCGGTTCTCGGCGCTAGTTGTTCCGCTCTGGAGAACATCGCGCGAATGAGCGATTCCTTTCGGAGGTGAATTTCAACTCGGGACAAAGAGCATCTTTATTGATCACAGGTAAGTTCTTTTTTTTTTTTTTACGTAAAGATGTGGTCGGGATTGAAAGAAGAAACAATATGAAGCTCGTTTTTGATCGTTTCTGTCCAAAAATTCCGGGACTTTTGATCGTGTTTTGTGTCTCCGTTCATCAAAAGCACATTCGCTGATCAAACGGAATGTTTAAACTCTAACATCTGAAATAAAGTTTAAAAAGTTACGTTTATTTGTTTATTTTACACGGATCTCATTCGTGACTGAATGTTGAAAAACGTACATATATTGCTTTTAGCCAGCATCTTTTTAAATGGAAAAATACATTGAAGTCTGACCAGGACGAGGGATTCATCTTTTTCAAGTGACACTTCAAAAAGATGAATGACCAGGAAACCATAACAGACTTTATGTACATCCATGTCAAAGCCAAAGCAGGAGAAATACGTATCAAGATAAACAATGATTTTTAATTCTTTTTTTATACAAACTCATTCAATGATTAGCTGTCATGACTCCAATAGAAACTGCCTCATTTTATTGGATACGGGTGGATTATGTATTGTAGAAATCAGAAACGAGGAAAATAAAGGCGTTAATGGATCTATTTGTTTGCAATTGGATGCATCAGAATGGAGCGGAGCACGGAGACTTTGGCTCTCACACGGCAGTTTCTGTGTCACAAGCCTGAGCTTTTTCAAACGGTGGGTTTTTGTCTTCTCCTGATCCATCACAATTTGAATAAATAAATCAACGGCTTAAATCCTCGGGAAGGACATTCGCTCCGAACTCAGCAGCATCGGACAGCATCTGGGAGTTTGCCCACAGCACAACGTGCTTTTCAGCATGTATGTTTGCTGTGTCTGCATCAGCTGTTGAGCCTCTTTCTTCACTCAGTAGCTGAGAATATTTGATCAAATTGTGTGTTTGATCTTCTCCAGGTTGACAGTAGAGGAACACATCTGGTTCTACGCTCGCCTGAAAGGGCTTCCAGAGGAGAAGGTGAAATGGAACAAATTGTGAACGATGTCGGCCTTCCTCACAAGCCCCCTGTCAGGTCAGTTTCTTGACCTTACTTTTTCTTTTTGTACAAGTCTTCTTACAAGAAAAGTGTCTATGTAAAATTCGGAGCCATTTTGAATGTAGAAACTGCAGTTTTAACTCCAATCTTCTTGTTAAGTGGGATGCATAGGAAGCTGTCAGTGGCTCTGGCTTTTGTCGGGGGCTCCAAAGTTGTGATTCTTGATGAACCCACAGCTGGTGTTGACCCCTATGCTCGAAGGCGAATCTGGGACCTTGAAACTTGAGCTTTTTTTTTTTTTTATATATATATATATATATATATATATATATATATATATATATATATATTCACTATAGATATTTTGATCTCATCTTTTAGCTCCACATCTTCCACCACAGTTACAAATGTACTGAAAAACTTAGAAACTGAAAACAAGATTTGAATCAACGAGTTCAGGTTTGTGCTCAGGATTCACTTTTGTTTGTGTATTCATTATATTCTGTGTGCTTTTTTCATCTCTGATGTTCTGCTGTGTTTGACTCTATAACAGGTATGGTGGATTCTCACTGTGTGCAAGGAGCTCCCAGTTTCTGTCTCGCAAAGATCAAATTGATGATGCAATCGCTCAGCTGAGGAGACGCTTCCATCTTGAAAGAGTCAGAGATTTTTTATTCTGTTGTGGCGTACAGTGAGATGTTCAGTTGTAGTCAGTTGTGGTATTAATCTGACTTATGTGTTCTGATGTCAATCTGAAAGAGTTATTTGAGCATATTTGTTCAATATAATTACAGAGGTTTTGTTAAGAGAAAATGTTTGGTCCAGGGAACTGCAGCAGATGGTTTTTTCCTCAGCCTCTCCAGTTTTTTCCAGGGATTGGACTCCAAGAATAATGTGAAGGTTAGCACGCACACACAGATGTACACCATAGGCACCTGGTCTGCAGAAAACCATCACAGTAATCAACTCTTACATTTTCAACACAGCATCAGCTCCTTCCTCAATGTGATGAACAACGGCATTCTGCAGGCAAGTCTGCCAGCTGGAAAAGATCCCAACAAGTTTGGCATCTCAGCATCCAACCACCCACTGAACCTCACCAAGGAGCAGCTGTCCCAGGTCGCATTGTGAGTATTAGAGTGAGTGTAGGAGGTCGTCAGAAAGTGAAATCACCACTTTGACCTGTTCCTACATCCATGTCGTTTCTGTCTCCCAGGATGACGACGCCAGTGGATGTGCTGGTGTCCATATGCGTGATCTTCGCCATGTCCCTTGTTCCGGCCGGTTTTGTGGTCTTTCTCATCCCGGAGCGAATGAACAAGGCCGAGCCCATGCAGTTCATCAGTGGAGTGCAGCCATTCCTCTACTGTCTGGCCAACTTTGTCTGGGATGTGGTGAGGCGTTTGTCCGTCAGCTTTACTCCTTATCTGATCATAAACTTCAATAATTGAGTAGTATTTATAAACCCTTACATTTGTTTTTTTCTCATTTCAGTGTAACTACAGAGATAGATGAGGTGCATCAGAACATGGGCAACCGCCCTCAGTTTGATGCCATCAACGACCTGCTGACAGGCAGAGAACATTTTGAGTTCTATGCAATTCTGAGAGGAGTCCCTGAGAAGGAAGTCTGTGAGGTAAACATGTGAACATTTATTAAACTAATCTAGATGATTGAAATCTGTGGTATATGAGAGGATAATGAGGTTGGAGCTACCAGGACAGAGGAATAGAGGAAGAACAAAGAGGAGGTTTATGGAAGTAGTTTTCCTCTCACTCCAAGGTGGTTGAAGTGAAAGGACAAGGATGAATGGAAACAGAAGCATTCAGTGGCAAACCCTGTAGATCTTAATGTTGTTAAACTAACAGGGAAACAGAAAAAAGCTCAATTTTTACATACAAACTTTTTCCACTAGGTGGCAGAGTGGGGCATTCGGAAACTGGGATTGGTCAAATATGTTGACAAATCAGCAGGGAGCTACAGTGGAGGAAACATGAGGAAACTGTCTGCTGCCATCGCTCTGATTGGAGGACCTCCTGTTGTGTTTCTGGTCAGTGAGACAAAATGAGTTTTAGTTCAAATGAGGAGAGTTATGGAGAAGCATTTAACTTTTGTGTTTCTAAAATGTTCTTAGGATGAGCCAACTACTGGCATGGACCCTAAGGCACGTCAGGCCCTCTGGAACGCTATCCTGAGCATCATCAAAGAGGGACGCTCTGTAGTTCTGAAGTCTCACAGGTTAGACAGGACTTTTCCTGCTCGCTCCACTCGGCCTTCTGCGCCTCCCCTTTTCCATCGTTAACGTGTCATAAACAACCTTCACCTGGTGTGCTCCTGTGTTTGTGCAGCATGGAGGAGTGTGAAGCTCTGTGCACCAGGATGGTCATCATGGTCAACGGCAGGTTCCGCTGCTTGGGCAGTGTTAAGCACCTTAAAAACAGGTAAGCAACATTTCAGAGGGAAATCGTGACGTCATGTCAGATCTATGCGCACGTCTTTCGAAGCAGAACTTCCTGTTCGTAATTCCCTGTACTTTTCTGATCAGGTTTGGTGACGGCTACACCATCATCCTGCGAGTGGCAGGTCCAGACCCAGACCTTCGCCCGGTGATGGACTTCATCGAGCAGGAGCTTCCAGGGAGCACACTGAAGGAGAAACAGCGCAACATGCTGCAGTACCAGCTCCCCTCATCCTTCACCTCCCTTGCCCGCATCTTCTCCCTCCTCTCAAAGAACAAGGAGACACTCTGCACAGAAGACTACTCTGTCTCTCAGACCACTTTAGAACAAGTAAGCAAATGTCATTGGAGTTGTCCTAATAAATGCCTATCCTCTGCTAAGCTGGATAGGGGAGGGAGGAACCTTTATTTTTTGTTGTTTTTTCTTAACTGAGCGTTTTAGTCTTCATTCTTTTTTATCATTTTTCAGTGAACCTGCACCTGAGCGCACAGCCTTTCACAAAGGCAAAAGCTGCAGGCTTCGTAAAAGACACTGACAAAATGAAACTCAATGCAAATCAATGCAAGAAAACATGCAAACATATATTTAAGATGACTATATCCCCATGGATGTTGGAGACGGTTCCATCTTCTGCAGCAGGCGGACTGCAGAAATGCAATGGAGGGAAAGTCTGACTTCTCACTTAGAGGGCCAGACACGCAGCAGGGACACAGAAAGGAAATATCATGGATTTGTCATTCCCATTCCTCAGAGGAGCTTACTTCTGTGGACAACAAAGTCACATGGATCATTCACTGCCAGCTTTTGAAACATGGACTGACCACTTTTTTATTCAGGGTCAAACTTCTTCAGATTGTTTTTGTTACCAATGGCAGTTTTAGAAACAGAACAATGGTTTAAAAAAAGAAAAAAAAAAGATCAGTCTCAGTGACAAATGTGCAATCTATGTGATTATTTCATTGAAAAATGTAGACCTGCACACCCTCTACAGAGTTCTTTTCTTCTGTTGTAACATGTCTGACTGCTAACAGTTTTCTGTTGTTCCTGGTTACCTTAACATTGTTCAGCCCAGTGCCTGTAGACATGGAGCCACAGATGAGCACGCCATCACAAACCACAGCACACATGTGCTGCCAAGGAATGTAGAGCATCAACGACACGCATCCCGAGCCTGTAGAGAAATATTTTTTTGGACTGTGACCATCATTATCAGCGTCCAAAGAAAACAAAGTTGCTGGATATTTGTTCCGGTTCTTCAGCCTGTGATGTTGCTCTGCTTTTCTTCCTTAATCTGAATCCGAGTTCCTCAAAGTTGTTTGTGAAAGATGGTTTTATGTTTGTGAGCGCATGCTTCCTGCTAGGCTGCGCACTTTGAACATCAGTGCATCTGTGTCCGTGTGTGTAGACCAAAGCATGCCAGTAGATCTGTGTTTAATGCAGAGGAGAGAACTCAGATCTCCTTCATTATTATTGGATTTCTTGTGTGGAGTCAAATGTTGAGATTAAAAAAACAACTTGAAGTAGAGCTTTGGGCAGGAAAAAAGTGAAGGGACTGATGGGATTCTACCAACTTATTTCTGTGGATATAATGTACAGTAGTTCCATGTCATCAGTGATCTATCAGTATCTGTGCCAAATGGAGATGTATCTTTGATGAAACTGTGTCATTCTAATGAGGCAAATGATTTTTGAAGTGATGCTTTGAATCACGCATTTGCTCAGTCATTCCATCAGTTGGAAGCTGCTGGAAACAAAGCCATCAATCTGAAAATCTGCAGGAGCATCAGTTACAGCGAATGGCAGAACCAAGCATTTAAAATGTTAACAGCCGTCTTCCGCTCGTACCCTTCTCTGATCCTAATTTGGACAGAAGCATTGGTCCAGCGTCATGGATGCTATGCTCCTCTTTTCACGAATAAAAGTCAAAATATTTTGCAGAGCACCGTAGGGAATTGAACCCCAACCTGCTAAAGCAGGCATGCCATCATCAGTCTCTTGATTGTTTTGACCAAACATGAAAATTAACATGTTGAAAGATCCGCTCCACCTTTAGGTTCCTAACACTTTGCATCAGTATTCAGATGCAGTCAATGAAATACTTTTAGATGAAAGAAAACACACTAAAGTGTAAACTGTATTTTAAAGAGAAACTACAAAAACTCAGTTTCTAAACAGATTCAAGATGGATTTTGTTTCAATAGGTAACCAAAAGAGGGCGACATAAGCCCTGAAATGACTTTCAACAAAAATCAGTCACTGATCCACTCCAATAAAAATCACGTTTGGGTGTTTTGAACATGTTCTTGGGACATTCTTTTAATGATGGAGGACATCCATCCATCTATTTTATGATCCTGCTGTTCCCCTTTCATGGTTACGGTGCTGCCAGAGCCTAACCTGGTAAAGACGCAGTACATCCTGCACAAGTCGCCAGCTTGTGGCAGGGCCATGATGGAGGGCAGAAAGAAAATTCAGCTGAAAATTGCATTTCTGAGTGTTTCTTTATTTCTTTCTTCTAACAGTTGTGTTTTCACTTTCTATTGTTAGCTTTGTAGGTAGACAATTTTAATATCTGACCAACAGATGAAAAACAGCAGCTGGAATCAAGGAATGTGCACTGTCCCAGAGAAATAAATACAATTGAAATGGAAGAGAACTTTTAAAGGCAACAATAAACACAAAACCACAGACGATTCGTGATTCCTGTACTTCTGAGTTACTTTTGTTGCATAAATGCAAATGTCTGTCTGATGGTTTTGCATGAAAATCAAAATGATTATCAGTACAGAAGATACAATGATGGAATATTTTAATTAAAATATGTTTTAATGATAAAGTTATCTGAGTGATGTTGATTTCAATGACTACAATCATAAATAAATAAGAATATTTCTTATTTTTTTCATCAGTGGTTCACTATTTGCAGAAAGAGTTACAAAACACAGATTTCCTTCATTTAGCGCCAGTCATTTCTGTTCAGCATCATGCGAACTAAAACGACTGTCTGGACCCATTTTCCCACAATGCATTGCTTTGAAGGTAATCATTATTATGGACATTTTTAAAGATTTTATATTGAAAACAAATTTCAAGACATTTCACAGCCTTTTGCTTTTTGAAGAAAAAAATAGATTCCATATATAGTTTGGGCTCCTCCAGAAATAAAGAAAACTTTGGAATTTTGTTAGAAAATTTGCACTTGTGGATATAAAATTTAGCAAGAAAGACGAATAAATTGATTAAAAATTTAAATTCCACTGTCTTATGCTGGTGGAAACCAGTGTTGTGACTTATTGTAATGTGTTGTGGATTTTAGGTGTTGTAAGGTTAATTTTTTTGTTTTGTGTCCATTCTTTTTGTGTTGTGACTAATTTTAGTGTGTTGTGTTTCGACCCTTCTTGGCCACCGTAGATTAAAGACCCACTCTGAAGAAAATGGTGTTTTTCAGATGTTCTTGTGACATTTTTCTGATGATGAATGACATTTTCATTTTTAAAAAATAGCTTAAAATTGCATTTTAAGAGTATTTTTTTCAATTTAAATCTTTGTGAATCAGGAGCAAATGAAAAACTGCTGTTTGAAAAAGAGCCTATTTGTGATGTAGAAAGTACAACAGCTGGGCCACAAGCTCCCTGTAAGCTAGTGGGAGTGTTTCTACTCTAGTGATTTTATTTGAATATTCAGACCTTTTTATGTAAAAATTACAGGGACAAAAAACACAATCTGTATCTCACTCCTCCACAGAAAGCGATTGAGGGGGTTTAGAAGATGGATGAAAAAAATCTGAACCAGCAGCTCCAGATTTGCTTAGGATAATGAGATCCACACAGAGAAACACCTGAGATCCACAGTGCTGTAGGGAACACTGCTTTGTGTTGTTCTTGTTAGAATTGCTGAGGCAGGAGAAATAACACTACCTTTATTTTATTGTTGCCATTTAAAATCATTTTTAAATTATTCTCTTTATGATATATATAAAATAAACCACACGAAATTATTATTTTTTTTTAGTTGGAATATGTCTTGGACAAAAACCGTCCTCCAGGATATCTCATAGGCAAGGCAAGTTTATTTGTATAGCACATTTTGTGTGCAAAGACAATTCAAAGTGATTTACGAATAACATGAAAGAAAGAAAACAATCAAAACATCAAAGGTGTGATCATTACAATAAAATTTGAAGAAAGTTAAAAAGAAGTGAATTTAAGAGAAGCATAGATAAACAGTGCGGATGTAAACTTTTGAATACAAATGAATTAAATGCAGCTGAGAACAGGTTGAAATACACTGAGTGTTTCAGCTAAACTAAGGCTTTCTGGAAGTCTAACATATAACATTCAACAGTATTAAAGACCAGATGGTTTTCCAAGAAAGCCAATAATCTGAATATTTCTGCTTTTTAAATAAGACATCAGATCAAGAAAAGCACTAAAATGGAACAAAACAAAACATGTTTGGATTTGTGTATTTTTTCCAAAACACTTTCAAATAGTGAATCTTAAAATGTAAAAATATTACAAAGTTTGTACCCAAATCACCCTGTTCTCCATGAGCCGTCTGTACCGTTTTAGTACAAACATAAGCCTCAAATCTGGTTGTTTCTTCACCAAGACACAACATTCGAGGTAATCAGCCCAAAATGTAATTATTAAACTACAAGAACACATTTTAAATGATAGAACTCATTTATTCCTGTTGCTCATGTTTTAAAACCGATATTTTCATTAAATCACACAGAGATAATTGAAGTAAAGTCATTTTTATTGTTTGAAAAATGTACTTTATGAAACTATTCTTCTGGCTTTACCTTTTCTAAACCATGAAATCTTGACACAACAGAGCTTTTTTTTTTTTTTTTTTTTTGTGGCAGGGCTACATCTTCCATCTGTGGCAAACAGTTTTTGGTAAAAATGTCAACTTTTAAGACAAATCCAGCCAAAAATGCCTAATTTCCAGCCTTCTTTGTGATTCCTGGATCTTAATTCTTGGCTTGAAGTGAACAAAACATTTCTACACTTCATGTCAAGAAAACCATCGTGTTCATGTCTATTATATCTCTGAGGTAAATATTTAAACTGTGTTTATTTAAGAGTTTATAAAGAGTCATTTTTAGTCAATTAATTTTCAGGCAAATCTCACTAATCCTTTTTAATAATCCTCCTAAAATCAATATTCCAGGTGGTTTGGGTTCCTGACTTATGACAAAGATTCCCTATAGAAGCCCCGGAAATGCTGGTTCCAGTTTTAAGACCTTTTTTTTAATGTGAAACTGAACCTTTAAGTGAAAATGGTTGCACCCTTTTTAAATTCTAACATGCTGCCTGTTTTGAAAGGCAAAGAACCATCTCATTTCCATTCTTGTTTTAGTTTTTATTTATTTTAACTATTTTCCCTGATGATTTGCTCCATTGAAGTTCCAACCTCATTGAGTAACTTCAATGCAAAAGCTGTAACATAGACAACAGGTGCTTGGACTTGACTTGTCTGCCTTCATTGACCAGGTAAGAGGACACCTTCAGGACTAGTTGAGTGGTTAAAGCGCCGCAAAAAGTATAAAATCGATCTCTGAATAAATAATTGATTTCTGGCAAACTTTATCGGTTTGTCTTTCTGTTGTGTCTCTACTGTCTTTGCCTTTTTATGTACATGTGATGTGAACAAAAAGATTTCCAATCACAAGCTTCCATCTAGCAAGTCGGGTCAATTCATTAAGTGTATTCCGTATATCTTCCAATAATAGCCGGTCTGTAATAGACGCTGGTCTCCAGTAAAAGCCGAGTCTAACATGTGTTAGTTGTAATAGACGCCGGTCCCTAACAGTCCTTTATGACCCCCCACCCCCTGCCCGCGTGCTTACTACTGAGGCAGGCAGAGGGTGTCTGTGGCATTCAGCCAGTGTAGCATGGCTCACAACATTTTGGCTCATTCCATTTTGTTTTAACTTTTGGAATATTCCAAAGAACATTCTGTTGAGGAATCTAAACCACATCTTGGGATGAAACCTAAACATATCAGAGAATGGTGCAAGCAGATGGATAAAGGAGAAAAAGAGCAAACAGATTTCCTGGTATTTATAGTGGATCAATCCCTGGATTCTCCTGATCTTCTTCTTGTTACCCCACTGGATCCCTTTTGGAGCAGCAAGATTTCCGGAACCCGTTCAGTCTGCTGCTGTTGGACTAAGGCAGTTCACTTCAGAGCTGGAACTCTCTATGCAGCTACCAGGAAGGAGCTGGCAGCCAGACAGAGAGCCGGCGCGGGATGGGAAAGCAGTCTGCTCGGACCTCCTGAACTTTAGTTTCATCCATACCTCAAAACAGGTACCCTCATTTTATTCTTTGGGTTAATGCGGAACAGAAAGCCGTCAAACTCCGTAAGAGAGAGAGCAAACACTAGGAAGCAGTCGTTCAGACACAGTGGGGAGAAGCTCTTGGTAGCTTGTAGACGATTCTAAATGTTTTCATAAACCCAAACTTTGAAAGCATGATCACTGAGGTTTTTGTAGAGCTTTTCAAAATAAATCAACCAGATCTCTTAACATCATCCATGTCTTTCGTGCATAGCAAATGAGATAAACACAGACATCGCTCCGTGTGACTAACAAACTAAAAACAATAGCTGCTAGCTCCGTGTAGCTAACATGCTAAAAACATTAGCTGCTTGCTCCATGTAGCTAACATGCTAAAAACATTAGCTGCAAGCTCTGTGTAGCTAGCAGGCTAAAAACATTAGCTGGTAGCTCCGTGTAGCTAATATGCAAAAAACATAAGGTGCTAGCTCCGTGTAGCTAGCATGCTAAAAACATTAGCTGCTTGCTCCGTGTAGCTAACATGCATAAAACATAAGCTGCTAGCTCCGTGTAGCTAGCATGCTAAAAACATTACCTGGTAGCTCCGTGTAGCTAATATGCAAAAAACATAAGCTGCTAGCTCCGTGTAGTTAACATACTAAAAAACATAAGCTGCTAACACTGTGTAGGTAATATGCTAAAAACATTAGCTGCTTGCTCCGTGTATCTAACATGCTAAAAACATTAGCTGCTAGCTCCGTGTAGCTAACATGCTAAAAACATTAGCTGCTTGCTCCATGTAGCTAACATGCTAAAAACATTAGCTGCTTGCTCCGTGTAGCTAACATGCATAAAACATTAGCTGCTAGCTCCGTGTAGCTAACATGCTAAAAACATTAGCTATTAGCTCCGTGTAGCTAGTATGCAAAAAACATAAGGTGCTAGCTCCGTGTAGCTAACATACTAAAAAACATAAGCTGCTAACACTGTGTAGGTAATATGCTAAAAACGATAGCTGCTAGCTCCGTGTAGCTAACATGCTAAAAACATTAGTTGCTAGCTCCGTGTAGCTAGCATGCTAAAAACATTAGCTGCAGGTAAAGGTTTAAATGAAACAAACACATTTTGCAGCTTCATTAAAGCAATGACACAATAACACACAAAAATAATCAACAAGGAACAAGTCTGAAACAGATGGAATACACTGCAGAAAAACACATACAGGATATAAAAAGAAGATCAATTTTACCAGTGATGGTCTCGTTCAATTCATCTTTTACTTTAGTCTGAAAGTTTTTCTGTGAAACTGTTGGAAATTAAAGTCAGCATTCAGATTGTTATTTTAACGATTCTCTTTACAAACACATTACAGTTCAGGTCACATGTTTTATTGGTGAGGTTTTTAGGAAGAAAACCTTTATACCACATTTGAAGAACCATTCACCCCCATTTATGTCATTCTGCTGGAGCGTTTGAGTTTTTTTCTAAAATGCAGAAATATTTTTGCTCTTCTTTTCCAAAGAACAAACATTCATCTAAGATCATTTAAATCATTCAACGTTTTATTGTGTTCAACCGAAAAGTCTTATTTGTATTTTTATCCTTTTTTTTTTTTCTTTTTTTTTTTTTTAATTATTCATCAAAGCTGCTTATATCTATCTTATGAATGTCTAAATGTGACCAAAATAATAAGTATTTCATTTGTTTTCACTCAAAAAATATTTGTTATACTTCAAGTGTTAATTCCAGTTTGTTTTAATTTTTTTAATTCAAAGCATTGCTTCTCTCGGACTGTTGCTTTTCCATTTGCTAAAATTGACTTCAATTCCTATCTTCACCCTAAGCAATCTGGGAGCAGAGAACCTGTATTAGGTCCAGGAACAAATCCCTGTAAAGCAGGATGTCCCTTGTCAGTCCAGGGTTTTTTTTAAGAGTTTTTCCTCACCGAGAAGGAGGGTGTAAGGGCAGAGATGTTTGACAACCAGCTATTATTTGCATTTTCATGTTTGACGGTTATTCTGACAAATAGTGGAAGTCCACAGCTATTACTCAGTCTATTAGTCAGAATAACCGTTCCTGCTCTCGCTTATTAACATGTTCTTGCTCGTCCTAAATTTTTTTCATGATATTTTTCCTTTATTGGAAGTTATTCAAGTTATAAATTGACCAATCAGATGCCTCAAAAAAGCATGTGGTGCCTGCTGGCCCCATCCTCAATAGATTGAGTTGGACCAATCAATGCTTTGTAACCTCGTCTGGCCCCAAACAGCGGCACCTTTGACTGAATTGGCTTCATTTCGTTGGAGCCAGAAGAAAAGCATTTTCTATGGGTGACGTAATACAGTACTTGCTCAGTCCATCTCTCTTATACAGTCAATGGTGCACACTGACAACAAGTTTTCTGCAACCTTTTAGAGTAACTTGTTAAACTTTGTTTGAACTTGGATCAGGTCAAGGCCCACGTTACTAGGATATATTTAGTATTTTACTCACTAGAATTGCTCATCTTTAACTTGTTTTCTTCTGTCAGTAGGAGTAAGGAGTAAAGCTGTAATTCTTTCATAAAAAATGAAAAGCATCAGTAAGAACTAAATCAAACAATGGCATTTCTTGACTTTTAATTCTTCTAGGTAGAGTGTAAAAATTGTATAACATTACATTTACATGACTTCTCACTGACATATACTGTCTTCACTAACCTAAATCCTTCAAGTGTCTCTTCAGGTCATTTTTCTCTTGAGTCAGGTTTTTATTAGTGTCCTTGGTCTCTAAAACAAGAACCAACAAGACTAAAGAGCCAACATGTTCAACCGTTACATGTTTTTATATTCAGTAAATATGATTAACTTTAGGAAGCATCTTCAGGATCATGTTTACCCAAATTGAGCCTCTTCAACTCTTCTTGTGGTGCAGTCACCACAATATACTCTGACACTGTCATTTATGTGGAAAAATAATATGTCACTATAAATCTTACAATAAAACAGAACAGTTGAAGCCATATTATCATACATTTCTTACTTAGGACCATAAGTTTTGTCTTCAGTTCATCTCTCTCGTCAGTCAGATTCTGGTTTTGGGACTTTAGTTCTAAAACATAATATTAAAAATCTGTATCATTTTGAGTTTGATGTGGTCTTAATAATAAGAAAAACTGAAATAACATCCCAAGCTCCTGGGCTAACTCTCCTTCTAAAGTTATGTTTAAAAGCCTCTTGAGTTGAAAGTCACAGAACCATTGTCTTCCTTCTGAGACTTCCCATTGATAGTTGTGTTCTATTTTCCTTTTTTTTCAAGATGGCTTCTCTGTCTGCATGCAGAACCAGCACCTGTACCTCGTTTATCAGTATAAGTATAAGTTATTCTTAAGTATCAGCAGGACCTTGTCTGCAGCGGCAGAGGAAAGCGATATATGTGCTGATCGGTTCCATAAAGCATCAGTTCAAAAAGAAAGCTCACCTCTACTGCTTGTTTTTGTCTAGAAAATGAAGCAAAACGTTTGTTTGAAAGAAGCCCGTGCAGTGATATAGAAAGTTTGGGCTATGTGACCGGAACTTCTTTTTTAGGTGTACGTGAACACGCAGCAGCCAATCAGATTTGAGTATTCACCCGGGCCATTTAAAGTGCAGAAACACAATGTTTGTTACTTATGGCTGCATATCAGCACCTTTGTTTTCTTGGAGTGATACTGCAGACATGAAAGTTTTTACAGCTCTGCTTATCTTACTGTTGATGTGTTTTGTATACAGAAAAACACTTTTTTCAACATTTTAGACAGTAAAAATGGAGGAAACATTTTCTCTCTGGCCATTTTTTTTTCAAAAGCTGCATATTGTCGTCTTAAATATTTATCTAGTAAAACATTGTGATTAATTGTGATTAATCACAATCCAAAAGTGTGTGAATCGGATAATTTTTTTTATCGATTGACAGCACTAATATATAGTATATTAACCCAAACTAAATTCACAAATTTGGGTGATTAAAAGTCACTTTTATACTTACCAAAGCTGACCAGAAGTTCATTTAGCTCCTGAGTTAGAGTTTTGTTAATGACTAACATCTGAAATTGAGATAACAAAAAACATTTAGTGTTTCACCTACACTTAAAGTTGATCAAAAAGACCTTATTGATCTGTTATGATCCCTACACTGATAAAAGAGATTTTTGTTTTGCCTTTTCTCATTTTTATCTCCTGGTACATCAGAAAGAACATGTTTTTGTTTTTGTTTTTGCTTGTTTACTTATATGTAGTCAGAAAAAAATAGGTTTTGTTTCTCAGTACATAATGTATGTCAGCATCAAGGGTTGGAACCAAAGATGTAGGTGTTTCTCTCTTTCTTAAATTGCAGGGATCTTCAAACCTGCTCCCTGAGATCTGTCATCCTGTATGTTTGCCCAACATCCATCTCCTGTCTGCTGCAAAGGACCTGAATCAATGATGGTGGATCTTGAAGATCAGGATTGAAGAGCACTGGAATCTTTTCAGTTTCAGGTGAATCGGAATGCATAGAGTTACTCACAGAGAGCAAAACCCAAAGGAATAATCATGTCTCCAGAATTTCTGAGTTTTCAAAAAAATATGTTTTAATGTCATGAAAATGTTGACATTCCTTTTAATGTTTCTGCAAGCTGTGTTTGTGCAATTTGGTCACTTTAAATGTTCCTACTCTTGACAAGAATTCACTGAAAAAAAATGTGATCAAATGTCATTTTAGCAAATTCAGACTATAAAAAATTCTACAGATCAGTAAACATTTGCAGAATGTAACTTTCTTTCATTGGTCAAATTTAACCTACACTTAAACCCTAATCCAACCAAACAATCAAAAAGAGTAGTATTCCTTGCGCTGCCAGATCTGACAGCAGGCCCAATGTGAGCGTGACCTTCATTACAATCTGGACGTGTTGGACGCAACGCTGCGCAAATCAACTGGTGCGCGTTGCATGCTAGTTAGTTTTTTGCTCCAACGTCAAGTCAGTTATAAAAATATCAGGAGAAAGGGGCGGGTGCAAGGCTCCCACTTAAAGCCTGCAAAACAATGCATTATGGGAAACAGTGTCCTGAGAGTTCTTAGATTTCAAAGTGATGCTGATCAGAAACGGCTGGAGCTCAATGAAGGAAATCTGGGTATTTTATAACTCTTCCAGCAAATATTAACAGGAAAAAACCGTGTTGGTGAAGAGAAAAGACACTTCAAGCTAAGAGGACAAATGCTTACTTTGTCGCACCTCATGGACAAAATAAAGTCAATCATCAATTTTGATGATAGTTTTTTTTTCTCTGCTCTGACATGAGCTCTGGGTCATGACCAAAAGAATGAGGTCACAGATACAAGCGGCCAAAATGAGTTTCCTCCAAAGGGTGGCTGGGCGTTCCCTTAGAGATAGGGAGAAAACCTCGATCACCCGAAGTGAGCTCGGAGTAGAACCACTGCTCCTCTACATCGAGAGGAGCCAGTTGAGATGGCTCGGGAATCTGGTCCAGATGCCTCCTGGATGCCTCCCTGGGGAAGTGTTCTGTGCATGTCCCACTGGGCGGAAGCTCCGCGGAAGACCCAGGACACGCTGGAGAGACTATGTCTCTCGGCTAACCTAGGAACGCCTCGGGTCCCCGTAAAGGAGCTGGAGGAAGTGGTCGGGGAGACGGAAGTCTGGGCATCTTTGACTCCTGACCCTGCGACCCGGTTCTGGAATGAGCAGAAGAAAATAGATGAATGTACAATTAGCTGTTGTTAAATATCTTTTTAGATCAACTGTATCATCAGTTCACATATCTAACACAAAAACTGGATTTTACCTCAGTCTTGTTGCACACTGAGTGCTTTCCATGTAACACAACTGCACTTGTTTTTCAAAAAAAGTAAAAAATAAATGAATAAATCCTTCATGTCAGTCCTTCATTTGAAAATGTATGAATTTTTATTCATGTTAACAATATTTATACACAACGGTTAACAGACTCAAATATTTGTAATACTTTAAAATGTAAACAGATAGTAATACTGAAATTGAGAAGAAAATGACCACTTAAGTAATGTCCTGCATTGCTCTCTTAACAACTTCTAGTCTTCTATTTTCTCCGTTTCACTCATTTCTCTAACTCACAAAAGCCTTTGAACTCTATTTCAAGTTTCAAACAAATCTAAAACTGCAGTGATGTTGCTTTATGATTCTTCATCATGTCTGTTTTCAGTTCAGAGATTTGTTTTGGATTTCCAAAATGCCTAAATCTACATGGTGAAAACCAAAGGCTGCTAAAGGCCCATAAGTGTTCCATTTTGTAGATAAGAAAAAAAGGTTTTGGAGGGTCAGTTCTTAACTTTAGTAATTATAAAACACTTTTCAAGGTTTATGAACAGACGGGGAGTCTATAGTGAGATTCTGTCTTTAGTTCAAACCCTGGATTTGTTGATATAAATCTCTACAAGCAAAATTGTAATTGACATCCTCATGTTCAGACTGGCTGACTGACTGAGTCCAAACGGAGGATTTCTTTCTTGATGGCTGAGTTCGGGTTGTGAATGTGACAAGTCTGAGATTTGGCAAAGTCACCAGAGCAAAGAGAGCAAACTCGCAGGACAGTTGAGATCAAACCACAGAACAAGCCTTTCACATATGTGCCTGCTTTGTTTCCAGCAGCTTCCAACTGATGGAGTGACTGAGCAAATGCATGATTCAAAGCATCACTTCAAAAATCCTTTGCCTCATTAGAATGACACAGTTTCATCAAAGATACATCTCCATTTGGCACAGATACTGATAGATCACTGATGACATGGAACTACTGTACATTATATCCACAGAAATAAGTTGGTAGAATCCCATCAGTCCCTTCACTTTTCTCCTGCCCAAAGCTCTACTTCAAGTTGTTTTTTTAATCTCAACATTTGACTCCACACAAGAAATCCAATAGTAATGAAGGAGATCTGAGTTCTCTCCTCTGCATTAAACACAGATCTACTGGCATGCTTTGGTCTACACACACGGACACAGATGCACTGATGTTCAAAGTGCGCAGCCTAGCAGGAAGCATGCGCTCACAAACATAAAACCATCTTTCACAAACAACTTTGAGGAACTCGGATTCAGATTAAGGAAGAAAAGCAGAGCAACATCACAGGCTGAAGAACCGGAACAAACATCCAGCAACTTTGTTTTCTTTGGACGCTGATAATGATGGTCACAGTCCAAAAAAATGTTTCTCTACGGGCTCGGGATGCGTGTCGTTGATGCTCTACATTCCTTGGCAGCACATGTGTGCTGTGGTTTGTGATGGCGTGCTCATCTGTGGCTCCATGTCTACAGGCACTGGGCTGAACAATGTTAAGGTAACCAGGAACAACGGAAAACTGTTAGCAGTCAGACATGTTACAACAGAAGAAAAGAACTCTGTAGAGGGTGTGCAGGTCTACATTTTTCAATGAAATAATCACATAGATTGCACATTTGTCACTGAGACTGATCTTTTTTTTTCTTTTTTTAAACCATAGTTTTGATTCTAAAACTGCCATTGGTAACAAAAACAATCTGAAGAAGTTTGACCCTGAATAAAAAAGTGGTCAGTCCATGTTTCAAAAGCTGGCAGTGAATGATCCATGTGACTTTGTTGTCCACAGAAGTAAGCTCCTCTGAGGAATGGGAATGACAAATCCATGATATTTCCTTTCTGTGTCCCTGCTGCGTGTCTGGCCCTCTAAGTGAGAAGTCAGACTTTCCCTCCATTGCATTTCTGCAGTCCGCCTGCTGCAGAAGATGGAACCATCTCCAACATCCATGGGGATATAGTCATTTTAAATATATGTGTGCATGTTTTCTTGCATTGATTTGCATTGAGTTTTCATTTTGTCAGTGTCTTTCACGAAGCCTGCAGCTTTTGCCTTTGTGAAAGGCTGTGCGCTCAGGTGCAGGTTCACTGAAATTTGATAAAAAAGAATGAAGACTAAAACGCTCAGTTAAAAAGACCAACAAAAAATAAAGGTTCCTCCCTCACCTATCCAGCTTAGCAGAGGATAGGCATTTATTAGGACAACTCCAATGACATTTGCTTACTTGTTCTAAAGTGGTCTGAGAGACAGAGTAGTCTTCTATGCAGAGTGTCTCCTTGTTCTTTGAGAGGAGGGAGAAGATGCGGGCAAGGGAGGTGAAGGATGAGGGGAGCTGGTACTGCAGCATGTTGCGCTGTTTCTCCTTCAGTGTGCTCCCTGGAAGCTCCTGCTCGATGAAGTCCATCACCGGGCGAAGGTCTGGGTCTGGCCCTGCCACTCGCAGGATGATGGTGTAGCCGTCACCAAACCTGATCAGAAAAGTACAGGGAATTACGAGCAGGAAGTTCTGCTTCGAAAGACGTGCGCATAGATCTGACATGACGTCACGATTTCCCTCTGAAATGTTGCTTACCTGTTTTTAAGGTGCTTAACACTGCCCAAGCAGCGGAACCTGCCGTTGCCCATGATGACCATCCTGGTGCACAGAGCTTCACACTCCTCCATGCTGCACAAACACAGGAGCACACCAGGAGAAGGTTGTTTATGACACGTTAACGATGGAAAAGGGGAGGCGCAGAAGGCTGAGTGGAGTGAGCAGGAAAAGTCCTGTCTAACCTGTGAGACTTCAGAACTACAGAGCGTCCCTCTTTGATGATGCTCAGGATAGCGTTCCAGAGGGCCTGACGTGCCTTAGGGTCCATGCCAGTAGTTGGCTCATCCTAAGAACATTTTAGAAACACAAAAGTTAAATGCTTCTCCATAACTCTCCTCATTTGAACTAAAACTCATTTTGTCTCACTGACCAGAAACACAACAGGAGGTCCTCCAATCAGAGCGATGGCAGCAGACAGTTTCCTCATGTTTCCTCCACTGTAGCTCCCTGCTGACTGAACAATCCCAGTTTCCGAATGCCCCACTCTGCCACCTAGTGGAAAGAGTTTGTATGTAAAAATTGAGCTTTTTTCTGTTTCCCTGTTAGTTTAACAACATTAAGATCTACAGGGTTTGCCACTGAATGCTTCTGTTTCCATTCATCCTTGTCCTTTCACTTCAACCACCTTGGAGTGAGAGGAAAACTACTTCCATAAACCTCCTCTTTGTTCTTCCTCTATTCCTCTGTCCTGGTAGCTCCAACCTCATTATCCTTTTACCAACAGCATCACTTTCCCTCCTCTGAACATGTCTAGACCATCTTAATCTTCTTACCCTGCATGCATCTCCAAAACAGTTACCACTATTTTTCCATAACTCTCCATTTGGAGGGCTAAATGTAGCGGTAAGGATAAGCTGTACGGATAGGGTAAGAACATACTTCTCTTCCACTAAACACTTCCTCATACCACAGATTTCAATCATCTAGATCAGTTTAATAAATGTTCACCTGTTTACCTCACAGACTTCCCTCTCAGGGACTCCTCTCAGAATTGCATAGAACTCAAAATGTTCTCTGCCTGTCAGCAGGTCGTTGATGGCATCAAACTGAGGGCGGTTGCCCATGTTCTGCTCCGGGATGAGAAAGACCACAAAACCGGCCGGAACAAAGGACATGGCGAAGATCACGCATATGGACACCAGCACATCCACTGGCGTCGTCATCCTGGGAAACAGAAACAACATGGATGTAGGAACAGGTCAAAGTGGTGATTTCACTTTCTGACGACCTCCTACACTCACTCTAATACTCACAATGCGACCTGGGACAGCTGCTCCTTGGTGAGGTTCAGTGGGTGGTTGGATGCTGAGATGCCAAACTTGTTGGGGTCTTTTCCAGCTGGCAGACTTGCCCGCAGAATGCCGTTGTTCATCACATTGAGGAAGGAGCTGATGCTGTGTTGAAAATGTAAGAGTTGATTACTGTGATGGTTTTCTGCAGACCAGGTGCCTATGGTGTACATCTGTGTGTGTGTGCTAACCTTCACATTATTCTTGGAGTCCAATCCCTGGAAAAAACTGGAGAGGCTGAGGAAAAAACCATCTGCTGCAGTTCCCTGGACCAAACATTTTCTCTTAACAAAACCTCTGTAATTATATTGAACAAATATGCTCAAATAACTCTTTCAGATTGACATCAGAACACATAAGTCAGATTAATACCACAACTGACTACAACTGAACATCTCACTGTACGCCACAACAGAATAAAAAATCTCTGACTCTTTCAAGATGGAAGCGTCTCCTCAGCTGAGCGATTGCATCATCAATTTGATCTTTGTGAGACAGAAACTGGGAGCTCCTTGCACCCAGTGAGAATCCACCATACCTGTCATAGAGTCAAACACAGCAGAACATCAGAGATGAAAGAAGCACACAGAATATAATGAATACACAAACAAAAGTGAATCCTGAGCACAAACCTGAACTCGTTGATTCAAATCTTGTTTTTCAGACAGTAAACGAGATCAAAACATTTCAGTACATTGGTAACTGTGGTGGAAGATGTGGAGCTAAAAGATGAGATCAAATATCTTCTGTTCAGATTCCCCTTCGAGCATAGGGGTCAACACCAGCTGTGGGTTCATCAAGAATCACAACTTTGGAGCCCCCGACAAAAGCCAGAGCCACTGACAGCTTCCTATGCATCCCACTTAACAAGAAGATTGGAGTTAAAACTGCAGTTTCTACATTCAAAATGGCTCCGAATTTTACATAGACACTTTTCTTGTAAGAAGACTTGTACAAAAAGAAAAAGTAAGGTCAAGAAACTGACCTGACAGGGGGCTTGTGAGGAAGGCCGACATCGTTCACAATTTGTTCCATTTCACCTTCTCCTCTGGAAGCCCTTTCAGGCGAGCGTAGAACCAGATGTGTTCCTCTACTGTCAACCTGGAGAAGATCAAACACACAATTTGATCAAATATTCTCAGCTACTGAGTGAAGAAAGAGGCTCAACAGCTGATGCAGACACAGCAAACATACATGCTGAAAAGCACGTTGTGCTGTGGGCAAACTCCCAGATGCTGTCCGATGCTGCTGAGTTCGGAGCGAATGTCCTTCCCGAGGATTTAAGCCGTTGATTTATTTATTCAAATTGTGATGGATCAGGAGAAGACAAAAACCCACCGTTTGAAAAAGCTCAGGCTTGTGACACAGAAACTGCCGTGTGAGAGCCAAAGTCTCCGTGCTCCGCTCCATTCTGATGCATCCAATTGCAAACAAATAGATCCATTAACGCCTTTATTTTCCTCGTTTCTGATTTCTACAATACATAATCCACCCGTATCCAATAAAATGAGGCAGTTTCTATTGGAGTCATGACAGCTAATCATTGAATGAGTTTGTATAAAAAAAGAATTAAAAATCATTGTTTATCTTGATACGTATTTCTCCTGCTTTGGCTTTGACATGGATGTACATAAAGTCTGTTATGGTTTCCTGGTCATTCATCTTTTTGAAGTGTCACTTGAAAAAGATGAATCCCTCGTCCTGGTCAGACTTCAATGTATTTTTCCATTTAAAAAGATGCTGGCTAAAAGCAATATATGTACGTTTTTCAACATTCAGTCACGAATGAGATCCGTGTAAAATAAACAAATAAACGTAACTTTTTTAACTTTATTTCAGATGTTAGAGTTTAAACATTCTGTTTGATCAGCGAATGTGCTTTTGATGAACGGAGACACAAAACACGATCAAAAGTCCCGGAATTTTTGGACAGAAACGATCAAAAACGAGCTTCATATTGTTTCTTCTTTCAATCCCGACCACATCTTTACGTAAAAAAAAAAAAAAGAACTTACCTGTGATCAATAAAGATGCTCTTTGTCCCGAGTTGAAATTCACCTCCGAAAGGAATCGCTCATTCGCGCGATGTTCTCCAGAGCGGAACAACTAGCGCCGAGAACCGCCAGCGCCCCCGGCGGTCAAAAGTATATCACATCCACAGTGGTTTAGGACTTCCATAGATTTCATTTGAAAGTAGATGTCTCTTGTAAATGTGTAAATCTGTGCAAATAAAATAATTTGTAACTTTGTATAAGCAATATATGTTCATTGATTAATTAATGAAATGAACATTTTACATCAAGTTCTCTTAAAAAAACCACGTTGTACAGACAGTTTAAAAAATAGTTGGTATCATTCATAAAAAAACAACACTATGTATGATCATGTGAAAGTTAAAAAAAAGCTTTCAAATATATAAAAAAAAAAAAAAACAACTTGAAAATAAATGCAAATGTGCAATAATGCCCCCCCCCCACTGGACTTAAAACAAAAGTAAACTGTTAACAATCTTTTATTTTGTCAAATATAGACAGACAAAATCAGGATATTTCTATAGAAGCATTTGATATTTTCTCCTTCTGAATTTAAACATTACTACATTTCTCTAACGGGCTGAATGACAGTTATTCAAATGTTGCTCATGGTCAAAACAGCAGCTTTCTAACCAGGAAAGTGTAGATCCAATTCACAGCAGTGTCTTTTATCCCAACATAAGTTACTCTGCTGCAGCTGAGAAGAATTGGAGAATCTAGTTTCTTTTTAATTTTATTTATATAAGAAAAAAAAATGCTTTTGGTCCTTAATTCTAAAACATCTGGACTTTTATTATGAGGAAATGATTGTTGTAACTTTTCTTCTGATATAATACCTTTTTCTTTTTTTTCTACTATTCATTGTAAGCCTGAGTCTCCAAAGCCAAATATGGCTCTTTTCCCCCTTGATTTCATTTGGATTCGTTAAGTTTCTAAATTAATGGCTGAGGTGGACCTAGAAGTAAGACAAACTAAGTAAAAGTTTTTACATCTCTACTGATATAAAAAAGCCGTATTCGCTCTACCAGGACCCTATAGTACAATACATGCAATGTGTGGACTTGAAACTTTTCAACAACAACATACTGAACACAGGTTGTTTCCTCAGAACACATGCTCTCAATGTTTATTTCTTACTGAATACAAACATTTTTGTCTTTTGAAGACTTTGCACCAAGATTTAAATAAACATCCATGTTGGTGTTAAATGACCCCATGTTCTTCTGAGTGGACTTATGTCCAAAGTGAGATTTCTACACCAAGTATTGAGTTAGATATATTTTCGACTGTTTACACAATAATGGTTTCAAGATTAGTAATTGTTGTTTTAATCCAGTTGGACTGGTGAACTGTTTTCTTTGACGTGTATTTATGTGTGTGTATTTGTGTGTCAAATGTGTCAGAGGTCTTATTTTTCTGCTTAATAAATGTCAAACACTTTGTTCTGTATGATACATTTCAAAATCTTTTTTCCGCTAAGTTCTTCAATCTGAATAATTCAAAAGTCCATGTTAGCGTCATCTTAGTTAAAGAATGAGTCTGTTTTAATCTCATAGACATGTTTTCACTTTATGGTTATTACTGTTTTTACAGTCAATGTTTTCACTGCGCGAACTTCTCAACTTCTGGTTTTTAATTTTACTAATGCTTTACATTAGGACTATATTCTATTTGCAAATGACTTAATGACAGAGTGAGAGTAGAGCAATGACCTAAAACAGTTGACTGTCCAACAGCAAACAGATCATCAAAACAGGACACAATTCAGTGTATTAATATTAGATTGTATGTCACATAACTTGCATGTGATTTTAGTGCATTAAATACACAATAA
This sequence comes from Oryzias celebensis, assembly GCA_014656515.1. NCBI lineage: Eukaryota > Metazoa > Chordata > Actinopteri > Beloniformes > Adrianichthyidae > Oryzias > Oryzias celebensis. The sequence continues at coordinate 37,527,003 of BNCR01000005.1, forward strand.
ATTACCATACAATATAATACATTTGTATTTAGAAAAAAATCCTGACATAAAACAGTATATTTTGTCAGTACAATTATCTATCATATTTAACTAACTGACTGGGTTTGATACGACTGCACCAATTTTCAGGGTAAATGCTCTTTTTTTTTACTAAATTTTCCTGTTGTTTTTAAACACATTTTGAGGTATAATTTCAAGAATGTTTTATATAATAGTTCAGCCATGCATTATACGCCTATGAAAATGTGAAGGCTTTATGTGGAGTTTGTGAATGTCCAGCCTGTTTTGCAAAAGGCACAGACAGAGAAAGCATTCAAAAAAGAGGGGAAAAAATATAATTTTTAAAAGAAAAGTTATATTGATACAGAGGAGAGTAGTTTTTCATCCTAAATTTGACTTGTCGATACATATAAAAATTGTCTTTAGACTGTACATTTGCATTTTGCATTAATTCTTTGTTTTCGTTGGTTTTATTCTTTTTTAAGTTTGCTGTTCTTGTTTTTTTTTTTTTTTTTTACAGTTTTTTGACAGCATCTGTAGCTTTATCTTGTTTTATTTGGTTTACAAAGTGTGGTTATTTGGTTTTAAAAGTTTATTTAAAACTCGTGCTCTTTTCAAGTTCTTTATGTTATATGGAATTGGGAAGAAAACTTGGTCTTAAAAGGTAGGCTGATATCAATGTTGCAGCAGGATGGTTCCTGAGTTTTACGTCATGAATTTAATATTTAGGAACATTTAACAAAGTGTTCCAGAAGGAGATGGCAAATGGCTGGAAAGACCTCCTGAAGCTTTGTTTTCCAGCAGATCAAAAGACGACCATGATTGAGTCCCATTGAGTTCAGTCCAGGATATCTTCAAGTGCAGCATTGTTTGGAAATGAATCAAGATGCACACGTGTTTAATGTCAGTTTCATCTGTAGCTGGGTGCCTCTTGTCTTTGTGGGTTTTTTTCTCCTTCAAAGCAACAAAAGTGATAACAGTCAAAAGCTTTTTATTCTATGTGTAATTCATATTGAGATAAAACCTCTGTGCAAGCGCAAGATATTAGTTTAGAGTTTGAAAGTTTTTGTTTTCATCAATAGAAATATGAAGAGTCGGCTGAACAAAAATGTATACATTTGTTCTAGTATAAACACAGCAATCATTCATTTCTCTGGAGCTGAACATTGTTTTCTCTTGCTCAGTTGAGGTTTCTACGCGATCTTGACTGCAATTTCGTAATTATTGTAACACTACAAAAGAAAGCGAATGTGAAGAAAAAAGAAAACGCCGTTTGGAGAATTGACTTGTCATTTTATTTTCACCTGATGTCACCTGTTGCAGCTATATTGTGAAAATGAAAAAGCATTTCCGCTATGGACTTTTATTTTGAAATATGAGTCACGTTCACTTCCATAACTACTAGAAGAAGAAAAAAAGAACTTCCGTTTGTAATATAATGACAACTTCTGTTCGAAATCCATTGGTCTATCCCCCCTGTTACCTGCAGCGGGGTAACCTTGGTGGTGGGGGGAGGTTGATGTAATCAATAACTTTGCCAGGTGCAGTGCCCCTCTGTTCGTGCTTCTGTACTAGCTTTCGGGTGAAAAGACTTTTGATGCGTGAAAAGGGTGAAAAGGCAAAACAAGCCCTGAGGGACAGCTTTAAGGTCAAACATGGGAAGAAAGAGGAGAAAAACTGGCTCAAAGCAGAGGTTTGTCTGTTTTATTTACATTCAGCTGCTTGGAAATTCACCCTCCACCCCGGCCCTGCATTTCGGTCAAAAATAGTCTCGTTTTGTCGGAAAAGACGAAATAATTGGTGATCTAGGTTTTTTGCTCTTTTTCTAAACTTGTAACAAACGAACTCTGAACACTGAACGCAGAGGTTGGTCCGGTAGCTCATTGAAACATACGTTGTAATTGTCAGTCTTTAGTATAGCGGTAGCGTGACCGTCACGAATGCTAATGGTCGTCGGTTCGAATCAGATGCTTTTTTTATGTATTTTTCTTCTTTTTTTGCAATTGTCATTTACGTTTTGAGAGTTAAGAGAATTACATTTTATTGCAACGTATTCCAAGCGGTTGCGTTGTTTTCTATCCGGACGTTGGTAGGAGTGTTGGTGGGATTCGTGTGTACGTGCTTGTGCGTGGCCATGGAGTGCTGCCGCCTGAGGGGGTGGGGGTGCGGGGGTGGGGGATTGGGTCGCAAAAATAATTTTTTGTCTCGGGCGCAACGCAGCCCAGGGCTGTTTAGTGCCACAATTGCCTGCGAATTATTGCTCTTCTTTCTGGTGTGCGGCACAGAATTCCCAGCATGCACTGCGGCAGGAAAAAAAATGGTTTTGTGGAAAAAAAACCTTTCAGCTTAGCTTTATGTACCATTGCGGTTTTTTTAGAAGCATCATGTTGTATGTAATTCAAATTTGTCAAAAGCTCAATAACTGAAAACCACTTGTTTGTAAGTGTTGCATAGTTCCTGGTTTATATGGACCGCGGCGGTTAGCGTTCGTTGGGTTGGTCTCTGGCATTAATAATAACGGTGTAATTGAATGAATGGATGAATGTGTGAGTGAATGATCACATTGTATGAATGAACACATTGAGCGGCTGTCAGAGACCGACCCCCCACCCTTTTCAAATAAAAACAAATGTTTTGTCTTAACTCTTTCAGTTCCTACAATCATTCTGTCCACTCATCAATGGATGAAGCTGATATCCTGGCTGACAGAATTGCAATCATTTCCCATGGCGAGCTCTGCTGTGTGGGCTTCTCCCTCTTCCTGAAGACTCACCTTGGTACAGGCTACCACCTGACGCTGGTTAAAAGAGACGACGACTTGACTGCAGTCCTGCAGGAACTCTGCCAGCACACTTTCCTACAGCAGAAGGAACACAGAAGGTAGGAAGGTTACAGCTTTATCATTGGAGGGAACATCCGCTGACAGATTCATGAAGTTTTCTTCTCTCTAGGAGGACAGCATATCCCAGAGCAGTTCAGATGCTGGTCTCATCTGGCAGTGAGAAAAAACAGACATAATGTTTTGTTGCTTGGTGTTTGCAGACGGAGTTGACACTGACTGGCTTGGTGGGGCAGACGGCAAACATTCATACCAGGTGAAAGGCTGGAGTCTGAAGAGACAGCAGTTTGTTGCTCTGCTCTGGAAGCGCTTCCTCTGCGCCCGTCGCTCCAGGAAAGGTTTCTTTGCTCAGGTGTGATATTGTCTATTGTATATGCGCATGAAGTCTTAGCCTGTTTACATTTTTTTTTCATGAATAATTCTGGAGCCATGACATTTTATGAGTTATATAAATGCATAAATTGATTTTTTTTTTTTAGATTGTCTCTCCAGCTGTGTTTGTGTTCATTGCTCTGGTATTCAGCCTGATTGTTCCTCCATTTGGAAAGTACCCCAGTTTGGCTCTGCATTCCAGCATGTATAGAGAACAGTTTTCATTCATCAGGTAAAAGTCTTCTCTTTGGCCTCTGTTTGTTTTCTTTCTAAAAGCCTTCATTATCTTCCTAGTATCAAAGCAGGTCTTTACTAGGTCTAATTGTCTTGTAAAGAATAAAAAAGACCCTTTTGGTTTGTTTTTCACACTATCCACATGGCTGTCCTGTTAGTCCTGAAGGCAAAGATCTGTTTGTGTTTGCAGCAATGATATGCCTGATGACCCTCACACCAACAAACTGCTGGGAGCCCTGACAGAAAAACCTGGCTTTGGAAGTCGCTGCATGAAGGGAGAGCCCTTACCGTGAGTACTCAGGACACATTTGACTTTTCTTTCATTCAAAAAATGTCTTGATTGCTTTTACAATCTGCAAAATTGAAGAAAAACAGTGAAGATATTCTCTAAAGTGCTGTAAATTCATCTCTTTTTTCACCCCAGCAACACCCCCTGTACTGCTGTTGAAGATGAGTGGTCAGTTCCTGAAGTCTCTGAGAGCATCAGGGACATTTTTGTCCAGGGCAACTGGACCAGGGAGAACCCTTCTCCTTTGTGTCAGTGCAGCTGTGAGGGGCAGAAGAGAATGCTGCCGGAGTGTCCTGATGGAGCCGGCGGACTCGGGTGATGCTGTTTCACATCCTCCAAACGCAGCACTCCAGACGTTATTAAGGTGCACACACTGGGTCCTTACTGGCCACGCGCAATGCTGCACGTACGAGGTGTGCAGGTGATACATAAATGCTCGTAAGATTCCCACACAGAGTATTCTCTGATTGTTTAATGTCCTCAATTCTAAGAGCTAGACTGCACACAATGGATGCACAATGAGCGCACTCTTACCATTTTACCAGCACCAACAAGCTTCCTGCACAGTCCACAGGATTTTGTAGGGGTCGTAAAATGTGTACGACACGCCTGCGTCTCACCTATTTCAACCTTTATTTGCCGAGACGTGTTGCTTAATTGCTCATTACAACCTGACACCTGCAACATGCCTGTAGAAAAAACTGTGCTTCAACATTTTCACCTTACAGGCTCAACGGGTTGTCTAGGATCTTAAAATGTTGTACAGACCACCTACGTGTCCCGCACAGATTTGCCCATTTTTTTTACTCGCAGACAGTCCATATCCACGCGTAAGGGCTTGATCAGTTTCCCTAAAACACATATAGACGCTCGATAAACACAAATGCTTTGGTTTCCAGATGAAGATCAGTGACAAAGACACCCTGCAGAACCTGACGGGCAGAAATGTTTCGGACTATCTGGTCAAAACCTACGCACAGATCATTGGAAAAAGGTATTCTTAATCTTGACTTTTACTTTAGTTCAATATATATAGATTAGGCTTTGGTACATTTTAGATTTGGTGAACTGGAAGGGAAATCTCTTCTTTTTCTTCTCCTCTCATGAAGCTTTTTTCTTTTCCTCATCGATGAGTCCTGATCCCTCATTCTCCAGCTGATTCAGGATTTTTTTTCTCCTTTAAATCTCAACATCAAATCTGCTTCCCAGCAGAAAGTTACAAGCAGTTCTTCACTAATTTATTTCTACAACAATATATAAATATATTCACTGTAGATATTTGATCTCATCTTTTAGCTCCACATCTTCCACCACAGTTACCAATGTACTGAAATATTTTGATCTCGTTTACTGTCTGAAAAACAAGATTTGAATCAACGAGTTCAGGTTTGAGCTCAGGATTCACTTTTGTTTGTGTATTCATTATATTCTGTGTGCTTCTTTCATCTCTGATGTTCTGCTGTGTTTGACTCTATGACAGGTATGGTGGATTCTCACTGGGTGCAAGGAGCTCCCAGTTTCTGTCTCGCAAAGATCAAATTGATGATGCAATCGCTCAGCTGACGAGACGCTTCCATCTTGAAAGAGTCAGAGATTTTTTATTCTGTTGTGGCGTACAGTGAGATGTTCAGTTGTAGTCAGTTGTGGTAACAATCTGACTTATGTGTTCTGATGTCAATCTGAAAGAGTTATATGAGCATATTTGTTCAATATAATTACAGAGGTTTTGTTAAGAGAAAATGTTTGGTCCAGGGAACTGCAGCAGATGGTTTTTTCCTCAGCCTCTCCAGTTTTTTCCAGGGATTGGACTCCAAGAATAATGTGAAGGTTAGCACGCACACACAGATGTACACCATAGGCACCTGGTGTGCAGAAAACCATCACAGTAATCAACTCTTACATTTTCAACACAGCATCAGCTCCTTCCTCAATGTGATGAACAACGGCATTCTGCGGGCAAGTCTGCCAGCTGGAAAAGATCCCAACAAGTTTGGCATCTCAGCATCCAACCACCCACTGAACCTCACCAAGGAGCAGCTGTCCCAGGTCGCATTGTGAGTATTAGAGTGAGTGTAGGAGGTCGTCAGAAAGTGAAATCAGCACTTTGACCTGTTCCTACATCCATGTCGTTTCTGTTTCCCAGGATGACGACGCCAGTGGATGTGCTGGTGTCCATATGCGTGATCTTCACCATGTCCTTTGTTCCGGCCGGTTTTGTGGTCTTTCTCATCCCGGAGCGAGTGAACAAGGCCGAGCCCATGCAGTTCATCAGTGGAGTGCAGCCATTCCTCTACTGTCTGGCCAACTTTGTCTGGGATGTGGTGAGGCGTTTGTCCGTCAGCTTTACTCCTTATCTGATCATAAACTTCAATAATTGAGTAGCATTTATAAACCCTTACATTTGTTTTCTGATATCTGTATCTGATCGCAAACTTAAGCAGAACTTCCTGTTCGTAATTCCCTGTACTTTTCTGATCTGGTTTGGTGACGGCTACACCATCATCCTGCGAGTGGCAGGGCCAGACCCAGACCTTCGCCCGGTGATGGACTTCATCGAGCAGGAGCTTCCAGGGAGCACACTGAAGGAGAAACAGCGCAACATGCTGCAGTACCAGCTCCTCTCATCCCTCACCTCCCTTGTCCGCATCTTCTCCCTCCTCTCAAAGAACAAGGAGACACTCTGCATAGAAGACTACTCTGTCTCTCAGACCACTTTAGAACAAGTAAGCAAACGTCATTGGAGTTGTCCTAATAAATGCCTATCCTCTGCTAAGCTGGATAGGGGAGGGAGGAACCTTTATTTTTTGTTGGTCTTTTTAACTGAGCGTTTTAGTCTTCATTCTTTTTTATCATTTTTCAGTGAACCTGCACCTGAGCGCACAGCCTTTCACAAAGGCAAAAGCTGCAGGCTTCGTGAAAGACACTGACAAAATGAAAACTCAATGCAAATCAATGCAAGAAAACATGCAAACATATATTTAAGATGACTATATCCCCATGGATGTTGGAGATGGTTCCATCTTCTGCAGCAGGCGGACTGCAGAAATGCAATGGAGGGAAAGTCTGACTTCTCACTTAGAGGGCCAGACACGCAGCAGGGACACAGAAAGGAAATATCATGGATTTGTCATTCCCATTCCTCAGAGGAGATTACTTCTGTGGACAACAAAGTCACATGGATCATTCACTGCCAGCTTTTGAAACATGGACTGACCACTTTTTTATTCAGGGTCAAACTTCTTCAGATTGTCTTTGTTACCAATGGCAGTTTTAGAAACAGAACGATGGTTTAAAAAAAAGAAAAAAAAAGATCAGTCTCAGTGACAAATGTGCAATCTATGTGATTATTTCATTGAAAAATGTAGACCTGCACACCCTCTACAGAGTTCTTTTCTTCTGTTGTAACATGTCTGACTGCTAACAGACTTTTCTGTTGTTCCTGGTTACCTTAACATTGTTCAGCCCAGTGCCTGTAGACATGGAGCCACAGATGAGCACGCCATCACAAACCACAGCACACATGTGCTGCCAAGGAATGTAGAGCATCAACGACACGCATCCCGAGCCCGTAGAGAAACATTTTTTTGGATTGTGACCATCATTATCAGCGTCCAAAGAAAACAAAGTTGCTGGATGTTTGTTCCGGTTCTTCAGCCTGTGATCTTGCTCTGCTTTTCTTCCTTAATCTGAATCCGAGTTCCTCAAAGTTGTTTGTGAAAGATGGCTTTATGTTTGTGAGCGCATGCTTCCTGCTAGGCTGCGCACTTTGAACATCAGTGCATCTGTGTCCGTGTGTGTAGACCAAAGCATGCCAGTAGATCTGTGTTTAATGCAGAGGAGAGAACTCAGATCTCCTTCATTACTATTGGATTTCTTGTGTGGAGTCAAATGTTGAGATTAAAAAAACAACTTGAAGTAGAGCTTTGGGCAGGAGAAAAGTGAAGGGACTGATGGGATTCTACCAACTTATTTCTGTGGATATAATGTACAGTAGTTCCATGTCATCAGTGATCTATCAGTATCTGTGCCAAATGGAGATGTATCTTTGATGAAACTGTGTCATTCTAATGAGGCAAAGGATTTTTGAAGTGATGCTTTGAATCATGCATTTGCTCAGTCACTCCATCAGTTGGAAGCTGCTGGAAACAAAGCAGGCACATATGTGAAAGGCTTGTTCTGTGGTTTGATCTCAACTGTCCTGCGAGTTTGCTCTCTTTGCTCTGGTGACTTTGCCAAATCTCAGACTTGTCACATTCACAACCCGAACTCAGCCATCAAGAAAGAAATCCTCAGTTTGGACTCAGTCACCCAGACTGAACATGAGGATGTCAATTACAATTTTGCTTGTAGTGCTTTATATCAACAAATCCAGGGTTTGAACTAAAGACAGAATCTCACTATAGACTCCCTGTCTGTTCATAAACCTTGAAAAGTGTTTTATAATTACTAAAGTTAAGAACTGACCCTCCAAAACCTTTTTTTCTTATCTACAAAATGGAACACTTTATGGGCCTTTAGCAGCCTTTGGTTTTCACCATGTAGATTTAGGCATTTTGGAAATCCAAAACAAATCTCTGAACTGAAAACAGACATGATGGAGAATCATAAAGCAACATCACTGCAGTTTTAGATTTGTTTGAAACTTGAAATAGAGTTCAAAGGCTTTTGTGAGTTAGAGAAATGAGTGAAACGGAGAAAATAGAAGACTAGAAGTTGTTAAGAGAGCAATGCAGGACATTACTTAAGTGGTCATTTTCTTCTCAATTTCAGTATTACTATCTGTTTACATTTTAAAGTATTACAAATATTTGAGTCTGTTAACCGTTGTGTATAAATATTGTTAACATGAATAAAAATTCATACATTTTCAAATGAAGGACTGACATGAAGGATTTATTCATTTATTTATGTTTTACTTTTTTTTGAAAAACAAGTGCAGTTGTGTTACATGGAAAGCACTCAGTGTGCAACAAGACTGAGGTAAAATCCAGTTTTTGTGTTAGATATGTGGATTGATGATCCAGTTGATCTAAAAAGATATTTAACAACAGCTAATTGTACATTCGTCTATTTTCTTCTGCTCATTCCAGAACCGGGTCGCAGGGTCAGCAGTTAAAGATGCCCAGACTTCCGTCTCCCCGACCACTTCCTCCAGCTCCTTTACGGGGACCCGAGGCGTTCCTAGGTTAGCCGAGAGACATAGTCTCTCCAGCGTATCCTGGGTCTTCGGCGGAGCTTCCGCCCAGTGGGACATGCACAGAACACTTCCCCAGGGAGGCGTCCAGGAGGCATCTGGACCAGATTCCCGAGCCATCTCAACTGGCTCCTCTCGATGTAGAGGAGCAGTGGTTCTACTCCGAGCTCACTTCGGGTGATTGAGGTTTTCTCCCTATCTCTAAGGGAGCGCCCAGCCACCCTTTGGAGGAAACTCATTTTGGCCGCTTGTATCTGTGACCTCATTCTTTTGGTCATGACCCAGAGCTCATGTCAGAGCAGAGAAAAAAAAAACTATCATCAAAATTGATGATTGACTTTATTTTGTCCATGAGGTACGACAAAGTAAGCATTTGTCCTCTTAGCTTGAAGTGTCTTTTCTCTTCACCAACACGGTTTTTTCCTGTTAATATTTGCTGGAAGAGTTATAAAATACCCAGATTTCCTTCATTGAGCTCCAGCCGTTTCTGATCAGCATCACTTTGAAATCTAAGAACTCTCAGGACACTGTTTCCCATAATGCATTGTTTTGCAGGCTTTAAGTGGGAGCCTTGCACCCGCCCCTTTCTCCTGATATTTTTATAACTGACTTGACGTTGGAGCAAAAAACTAACTAGCATGCAACGCGCACCAGTTGATTTGCGCAGCGTTGCGTCCAACACGCCCAGATTGTAATGAAGGTCACGCTCACATTGGGCCTGCTGTCAGATCTGGCAGCGCAAGGAATACTACTCTTTTTGATTGTTTGGTTGGATTAGGGTTTAAGTGTAGGTTAAATTTGACCAATGAAAGAAAGTTACATTCTGCAAATGTTTACTGATCTGTAGAAATTTTTATAGTCTGAATTTGCTAAAATGACATTTGATCACATTTTTTTTCAGTGAATTCTTGTCAAGAGTAGGAACATTTAAAGTGACCAAATTGCACAAACACAGCTTGCAGAAACATTAAAAGGAATGTCAACATTTTCATGACATTAAAACATATTTTTTTGAAAACTCAGAAATTCTGGAGACATGATTATTCCTTTGGGTTTTGCTCTCTGTGAGTAACTCTCTGCATTCCGATTCACCTGAAACTGAAAAGATTCCCGTGCTCTTCAATCCTGATCTTCAAGATCCACCATCCTTGATTCAGGTCCTTTGCAGCAGACATGAGATGGATGTTGGGCAAACATACAGGATGACAGATCTCAGGGAGCAGGTTTGAAGATCCCTGCAGTTTAAGAAAGAGATGACTAAATTCTGCAGTCTTTAAGAAACACCTACATCTTTGGTTCCAACCCTTGATGCTGACATACATTATGTACTGAGAAACAAAACCTATTTTTTTCTGACTACATATAAGTAAACAAGAAAAAACAAAAACATGTTCTTTCTGATGTACCAGGAGATAAAAATGAGAAAAGGCAAAACAAAAATCTCTTTTATCAGTGTAGGGATCATAACAGATCAATAAGGTCTTTTTGATCAACTTTAAGTGTAGGTGAAACACTAAATGTTTTCTGTTATCTCAATTTCAGATGTTAGTCATTAACAAAACTCTAACTCAGGAGCTAAATGAACTTCTGGTCAGGTTTGGTAAGTATAAAAGTGACTTTTAATCACCCAAATTTGTGAATTTAGTTTGGGTTAATATACTATATATTTGTGCTGTCAATCGATAAAAAAAATTATCCGATTCACACACTTTTGGATTGTGATTAATCACAATTAATCACAATGTTTTACTAGATAAATATTTAAGACGACAATATGCAGCTTTTGAAAAAAAAATGGCCAGAGAGAAAATATTTCCTCCATTTTTACTGTCTAAAATGTTGAAATTCTTAAAGTGTTTTTCTGTATACAAAACACATCAACAGTAAGATAAGCAGAGCTGTAAAAACTTTCATGTCTGCAGTATCACTCCAAGAAAACAAAGGTGCTGATATGCAGCCATAAGTAACAAACATTGTGTTTCTGCACTTTAAATGGCCCGGGTGAATACTCAAATCTGATTGGCTGCTGCGTGTTCACGTACACCTAAAAAAGAAGTTCCGGTCACATAGCCCAAACTTTCTATATCACTGCACGGGCTTCTTTCAAACAAACGTTTTGCTTCATTTTCTAGACAAAAACAAGCAGTAGAGGTGAGCTTTCTTTTTGAACTGATGCTTTATGGAACCGATCAGCACATATATCGCTTTCCTCTGCCGCTGCAGACAAGGTCCTGCTGATACTTAAGAATAACTTATACTTATACTGATAAACGAGGTACAGGTGCTGGTTCTGCATGCAGACAGAGAAGCCATCTTGAAAAAAAAGGAAAATAGAACACAACTATCAATGGTAAGTCTCAGAAGGAAGACAATGGTTCTGTGACTTTCAACTCAAGAGGCTTTTAAACATAACTTTAGAAGGAGAGTTAGCCCAGGAGCTTGGGATGTTATTTCAGTTTTTCTTATTATTAAGACCACATCAAACTCAAAATGATACAGATTTTTAATATTATGTTTTAGAACTAAAGTCCCAAAACCAGAATCTGACTGACGAGAGAGATGAACTGAAGACAAAACTTATGGTCCTAAGTAAGAAATATATGATAATATGGCTTCAACTGTTCTGTTTTATTGTAAGATTTATAGTGACAAAGTATTGTTCCACATAAATGACAGTGTCAGAGTATATTGTGGTGACTGCACCACAAGAAGAGTTGAAGAGGCTCAATTTGGGTAAACATGATCCTGAAGATGCTTCCTAAAGTTAATCATATTTACTGAATATAAAAACATGTAACGGTTGAACATGTTGGCTCTTTAGTCTTGTTGGTTCTTGTTTTAGAGACCAAGGACACTAATAAAAACCTGACTCAAGAGAAAAATGACCTGAAGAGACACTTGAAGGATTTAGGTTAGTGAAGACAGTATATGTCAGTGAGAAGTCATGTAAATGTAATGTTATACAATTTTTACACTCTACCTAGGAGAATTAAAAGTCAAGAAATGCCATTGTTTGATTTAGTTCTTACTGATGCTTTTCATTTTTTATGAAAGAATTGCAGCTTTACTCCTTACTCCTACTGCCAGAAGAAAACAAGTTAAAGATGAGCAATTCTAGTGAGTAAAATACTAAATATATCCTAGTAACGTGGGCTTTGACCTGATCCCATTTCAAACAAAGTTTAACAAGTTACTCTAAAAGGTTGCAGAAAACTTGTTGTCAGTGTGCACCATTGACTGTATAAGAGAGATGGACTGAGCAAGTACTGTATTACGTCACCCATAGAAAATGCTTTTCTTCTGGCTCCAACGAAATGAAGCCAATTCAGTCAAAGGTGCCGCTGTTTGGGGCCAGACGAGGTTACAAAGGATTGTTTGGTCCAACTCAATCTATTGAGGATGGGGCCAGCGGGCACCACATGCTTTTTTGAGGCATCTGATTGGTCAATTTATAACTTGAATAACTTCCAATAAAGGAAAAATATGATGAATAAAATTTAGGACGAGCAAGAACATGTTAATAAGCGAGAGCAGGAACGGTTATTCTGACTAATAGACTGAGTAATAGCTGTGGACTTCCACTATTTGTCAGAATAACCGTCAAACATGAAAATGCAAATAATAGCTGGTTGTCAAACATCTCTGCCCTTACACCCTCCTTCTCGGAGAGGAAAAACTCTTAAAAAAACCCTGGACTGACAAGGGACATCCTGCTTTACAGGGATTTGTTCCTGGACCTAATACAGGTTCTCTGCTCCCAGATTGCTTAGGGTGAAGATAGGAATTGAAGTCAATTTTAGCAAATGGAAAAGCAACAGTCCGAGAGAAGCAATGCTTTGAATTAAAAAAAATTAAAACAAACTGGAATTAACACTTGAAGTATAACAAATATTTTTTGAGTGAAAACAAATGAAATACTTATTATTTTGGTCACATTTAGACATTCATAAGATAGATATAAGCAGCTTTGATGAATAATTAAAAAAAAAAAAAAAAAAAGTGAAAGATGAATTGAACCAGACCATCACTGGTAAAATTGATCTTCTTTTTATATCCTGTATGTGTTTTTCTGCAGTGTATTCCATCTGTTTCAGACTTGTTCCTTGTTGATTATTTTTGTGTGTTATTGTGTCATTGCTTTAATGAAGCTGCAAAATGTGTTTGTTTCATTTAAACCTTTACCTGCAGCTAATGTTTTTAGCATGTTAGCTACACGGAGCTAATAGCTAATGTTTTTAGCATGTTAGCTACACGGAGCTAGCAGCTAATGTTTTATGCATGTTAGCTACACGGAGCTAGCAGCTAATGTTTTTAGCATGTTAGCAACATGGAGCAAGCAGCTAATGTTTTTAGCATGTTAGCTACACGGAGCTAGCAGCTAATGTTTTTAGCATGTTAGCTACACGGAGCTAATAGCTAATGTTTTTAGCATGTTAGCTACACGGAGCTAGCAGCTAATGTTTTATGCATGTTAGCTACACGGAGCAAGCAGCTAATGTTTTTAGCATGTTAGCTACACGGAGCTACCAGCTAATGTTTTTAGCCTGCTAGCTACACGGAGCTAGCAGCTAATGTTTTTAGCATTATAGCTACACGGAGCAAGCAGCTAATGTTTTTAGCATGTTAGCTACACGGAGCTACCAGCTAATGTTTTTAGCCTGCTAGCTACACAGAGCTAGCAGCTAATGTTTTTAGCATGTTAGCTGCATGGAGCAAGCAGCTAATGTTTTTAGCATGTTAGCTACACGGAGCTAGCAGCTATTGTTTTTAGTTTGTTAGTCACACGGAGCGATGTCTGTGTTTATCTCATTTGCTCTGCACGAAAGACATGGATGATGTTAAGAGATCTGGTTGATTTATTTTGAAAAGCTCTACAAAAACCTCAGTGATCATGCTTTAAAGTTTGGGTTTATGAAAACATTTAGAATCGTCTACAAGCTACCAAGAGCTTCTCCCCACTGTGTCTGAACGACTGCTTCCTAGTGTTTGCTCTCTCTCTTACGGAGTTTGACGGCTTTCTGTTCCGCATTAACCCAAAGAATAAAATGAGGGTACCTGTTTTGAGGTATGGATGAAACTAAAGTTCAGGAGGCCCGAGCAGACTGCTTTCCCATCCCGCGCCGGCTCTCTGTCTGGCTGCCAGCTCCTTCTTGGTAGCTGCATAGAGAGTTCCAGCTCTGAAGTGAACTGCCTTAGTCCAACAGCAGCAGACTGAACGGGTTCCGGAAATCTTGCTGCTCCAAAGGGGATCCAGTGGGGTAACAAGAAGAAGATCAGGAGAATCCAGGGATTGATTCACTATAAATACCAGGAAATCTGTTTGCTCTTTTTCTCCTTTATCCATCTGCTTGCACCATTCTCTGATATGTTTAGGTTTCATCCCAAGATGTGGTTTAGATTCCTCAACAGAATGTTCTTTGGAATATTCCAAAAGTTAAAACAAAATGGAATGAGCCAAAATGTTGTGAGCCATGCTACACTGGCTGAATGCCACAGACACCCTCTGCCTGCCTCAGTAGTAAGCACGCGGGCAGGGGGTGGGGGGGTCATAAAGGACTGTTAGGGACCGGCGTCTATTACAACTAACACATGTTAGACTCGGCTTTTACTGGAGACCAGCGTCTATTACAGACCGGCTATTATTGGAAGATATACGGAATACACTTAATGAATTGACCCGACTTGCTAGATGGAAGCTTGTGATTGGAAATCTTTTTGTTCACATCACATGTACATAAAAAGGCAAAGACAGTAGAGACACAACAGAAAGACAAACCGATAAAGTTTGCCAGAAATCAATTATTTATTCAGAGATCGATTTTATACTTTTTGCGGCGCTTTAACCACTCAACTAGTCCTGAAGGTGTCCTCTTACCTGGACAATGAAGGCAGACAAGTCAAGTCCAAGCACCTGTTGTCTGTGTTACAGCTTTTGCATTGAAGTTACTCAATGAGGTTGGAACTTCAATGGAGCAAATCATCAGTGAAAACAGTTAAAATAAATAAAAACTAAAACAAGAATGGAAATGAGATGGTTCTTTGCCTTTCAAAACAGGCGGCATATTAGAATTTCAAAAGGGTGCAACCATTTTCACTTAAAGGTTCAGTTTCACATTAAAAAAAAGGTCTTATAACTGGAACCAGCATTTCCGGGGCTTCTATAGGGAATCTTTGTCATAAGTCAGGAACCCAAACCACCTGGAATATTGATTTTAGGAGGATTATTAAAAAGGATTAGTGAGATTTGCCTGAAAATTAATTGACTAAAAATGACTCTTTATAAATTCTTAAATAAACACAGTTTAAATATTTACCAAAAACTGTTTGCCACAGATGGAAGATGTAGCCCTGCCACAAAAAAAAAAAGCTCTGTTGTGTCAAGATTTCATGGTTTAGAAAAGGTAAAGCCAGAAGAATAGTTTCATAAAGTACATTTTTCAAACAATAAAAATGACTTTACTTCAATTATCTCTGTGTGATTTAATGAAAATATCGGTTTTAAAACATGAGCAACAGGAATAAATGAGTTCTATCATTTAAAATGTGTTCTTGTAGTTTAATAATTACATTTTGGGCTGATTACCTCGAATGTTGTGTCTTGGTGAAGAAACAACCAGATTTGAGGCTTATGTTTGTACTAAAACGGTACAGACGGCTCATGGAGAACAGGGTGATTTGGGTACAAACTTTATAATATTTTTACATTTTAAGATTCACTATTTGAAAGTGTTTTGGAAAAATTACACAAATCCAAACATGTTTTGTTTTGTTCCATTTTAGTGCTTTTCTTGATCTGATGTCTTATTTAAAAAGCAGAAATATTCAGATTATTGGCTTTCTTGGAAAACCATCTGGTCTTTAATACTGTTGCATGTTATATGTTAGACTTCCAGAAAGCCTTAGTTTAGCTGAAACACTCAGTGTATTTCAACCTGTTCTCAGCTGCATTTAATTCATTTGTATTCAAAAGTTTACATCCGCACTGTTTATCTATGCTTCTCTTAAATTCACTTCTTTTTAACTTTCTTCAAATTTTATTGTAATGATCACACCTTTGATGTTTTGATTGTTTTCTTTCTTTCATGTTATTCGTAAATCACTTTGAATTGTCTTTGTACACAAAATGTGCTATACAAATAAACTTGCCTTGCCTATGAGATATCCTGGAGGACAGTTTTTGTCCAAGACATATTCCAACTAAAAAAAAAATAATAATTTCGTGTGGTTTATTTTATATATATCATAAAGAGAATAATTTAAAAATGATTTTAAATGGCAACAATAAAATAAAGGTAGTGTTATTTCTCCTGCCTCAGCAATTCTAACAAGAACAACACAAAGCAGTGTTCCCTACAGCACTGTGGATCTCAGGTGTTTCTCTGTGTGGATCTCATTATCCTAAGCAAATCTGGAGCTGCTGGTTCAGATTTTTTTCATCCATCTTCTAAACCCCCTCAATCGCTTTCTGTGGAGGAGTGAGATACAGATTGTGTTTTTTTGTCCCTGTAATTTTTACATAAAAAGGTCTGAATATTCAAATAAAATCACTAGAGTAGAAACACTCTCACTAGCTTACAGGGAGCTTGTGGCCCAGCTGTTGTACTTTCTACATCACAAATAGGCTCTTTTTCAAACAGCAGTTTTTCATTTGCTCCTGATTCACAAAGATTTAAATTAAAAAAAATACTCTTAAAATGCAATTTTAAGCTATTTTTTAAAATGAAAATGTCATTCATCATCAGAAAAATGTCGCAAGAACATCTGAAAAACACCATTTTCTTCAGAGTGGGTCTTTAATCTACGGTGGCCAAGAAGGGTCTAAACACAACACACTAAAATTAGTCACAACACAAAAAAAATGGACACAAAACAAAAAAATTAACCTTACAACACCTAAAATCCACAACACATTACAATAAGTCACAACACTGGTTTCCACCAGCATAAGACAATGAAATTTAAATTTTTAATCAATTTATTCGTCTTTCTTGCTAAATTTTATATCCACAAGTGCAAATTTTCTAACAAAATTCCAAAGTTTTCTTTATTTCTGGAGGAGCCCAAACTATATATGGAATCATTTTTTTTTTTAAAAAGGAAAAGGCTGTGAAATGTCTTGAAATTTGTTTTCAATATAAAATCTTTAAAAATGTCCATAATAATGATTACCTTCAAAGCAATGCATTGTGGGAAACTGGGTCCAGACAGTCGTTTTAGTTCGCATTATGCTGAACAGAAATGACTGGCGCTAAATGAAGGGAAATCTGTGTTTTGTAACTCTTTCTGCAAATAGTGAACCACTGATGAAAAAAATAAGAAATATTCTTATTTATTTATGATTGTAGTCATTGAAATCAACATCACTCAGATAACTTTATCATTAAAACATATTTTAGGTAAAATATTTCATCATTGTATCTTCTGTACTGATAATCATTTTGATTTTCATGCAAAACCATCAGACAGACATTTGCATTTATGCAACAAAAGTAACTCAGAAGTACAGGAATCACGAATCGTCTGTGGTTTTGTGTTTATTGTTGCCTTTAAAAGTTCTCTTCCATTTCAATTGTATTTATTTCTCTGGGACAGTGCACATTCCTTGATTCCAGCTGCTGTTTTTCATCTGTTGGTCAGATATTAAAATTGTCTACCTACAAAGCTAACAATAGAAAGTGAAAACACAACTGTTAGAAGAAAGAAATAAAGAAACACTCAGAAATGCAATTTTCAGCTGAATTTTCTTTCTGCCCTCCATCATGGCCCTGCCACAAGCTGGCGACTTGTGCAGGATGTACCGCGCCTTTACCAGGTTAGGCTCTGGCAGCACCGTAACCCTGAAAGGGGAACAGCAGGATCATAAAATAGATGGATGGATGTCCTCCATCATTAAAAGAATGTCCAAAGAACATGATCAAAACACCCAAACGTTATTTTCATTGGAGTGGATCAGTGATTGTTTTTTGTTGCAAGTCATTTCGGGGCTTATGTCGCCCTCTTGTGGTTACCTATTGAAACAAAATCCATCTTGAATCTGTTTAGAAACTAAGTTTTTGTAGTTTCTCTTTAAAATACAGTTTACACTTTAGTGTGTTTTCTTTCATCTAAAAGTATTTCATTGACTACATCTGAATACTGATGCAAAGTGTTAGGAACCTAAAGGTGGAGCGGATCTTTCAACATGTTAATTTTCATGTTTGGTCAAAACAATCAAGAGACTGATGATGGCATGCCTGCTTTAGCAGGTTGGGGTTCCATTCCCTACGGTGCTCTGCAAAATATTTGGACTTTTATTCGTGAAAAGAGGAGCATAGCATCCATGACGCTGGATCAATGCTTCTGTCCAAATTAGGATCAGAGAAGGGTACGAGCGGAAGACGGCTGTTAACATTTTAAATGCTTGGTTCAGCCATTTGCTTTAACTGATGCTCCTGCAGATTTTCAGATTGATGGCTTTGTTTCCAGCAGCTTCCAACTGATGGAATGACTGAGCAAATGCGTGATTCAAAGCATCACTTCAAAAATCCTCTGCCGCATTAGAATGACACAGTTTCATCAAAGATACATCTCCATTTTGCACAGATACTGATAGATCACTGATGACATGGAACTACTGTACATTATATCCACAGAAATAAGTTGGTAGAATCCCATCAGTCCCTTCACTTTTCTCCTGCCCAAAGCTCTACTTCAAGTTGTTTTTTTAATCTCAACATTTGACTCCACACAAGAAATCCAATAATAATGAAGGAGATCTGAGTTCTCTCCTCTGCAAACATAAAGCCATCTTTCACAAACAACTTTGAGGAACTCGGATTCAGATTAAGGAAGAAAAGCAGAGCAACATCACAGGCTGAAGAACCGGAACAAACATCCAGCAACTTTGTTTTCTTTGGACGCTGATAATGATGGTCACAATCCAAAAAAATGTTTCTCTACGGGCTCGGGATGCGTGTCGTTGATGCTCTACATTCCTTGGCAGCACATGTGTGCTGTGGTTTGTGATGGCGTGCTCATCTGTGGCTCCATGTCTACAGGCACTGGACTGAACAATGTTAAGGTAACCAGGAACAAAAGAAAACTGTTAGCAGTCAGACATGTTACAACGGAAGAAAAGAACTCTGTAGAGGGTGTGCAGGTCTACATTTTTCAATGAAATAATCACATAGATTGCACATTTGTCACTGAGACTGATCTTTTTTTTTCTTTTTTTAAACCATTGTTTTGATTCTAAAACTGCCATTGGTAACAAAGACAATCTGAAGAAGTTTGACCCTGAATAAAAAAGTGGTCAGTCCATGTTTCAAAAGCTGGCAGTGAATGATCCATGTGACTTTGTTGTCCACAGAAGTAAGCTCCTCTGAGGAATGGGAATGACAAATCCATGATATTTCCTTTCTGTGTCCCTGCTGCGTGTCTGGCCCTCTAAGTGAGAAGTCAGACTTTCCCTCCATTGCATTTCTGCAGTCCGCCTGCTGCAGAAGATGGAACCGTCTCCAACATCCATGGGGATATAGTCATCTTAAATATATGTGTGCATGTTTTCTTGCATTGATTTGCATTGAGTTTTGATATTGTCAGTGTCTTTCACGAAGCCTGCAGCTTTTGCCTTTGTGAAAGGCTGTGCGCTCAGGTGCAGGTTCACTGAAAAATGATAAAAAAGAATGAAGACTAAAACACTCAGTTAAAAAAAAATAAATAAATAAAGGTTCCTCCCTCCCCTATCCAGCTTAGCAGAGGATAGGCATTTATTAGGACAACTCCAATGACATTTGCTTACTTGTTCTAAAGTGGTCTGAGAGACAGAGTAGTCTTCTATGCAGAGTGTCTCCTTGTTCTTTGAGAGGAGGGAGAAGATGCGGGCAAGGGAGGTGAGGAATGAGAGGAGCTGGTACTGCAGCATGTTGCGCTGTTTCTCCTTCAGTGTGCTCCCTGGAAGCTCCTGCTCGATGAAGTCCATCACCGGGCGAAGGTCTGGGTCTGGCCCTGCCACTCGCAGGATGATGGTGTAGCCGTCACCAAACCTGATCAGAAAAGTACAGGGAATTACGAGCAGGAAGTTCTGCTTAAGTTTGCGATCAGATACAGATATCAGAAAACAAATGTAAGGGTTTATAAATGCTACTCAATTATTGAAGTTTATGATCAGATAAGGAGTAAAGCTGACGGACAAACGCCTCACCACATCCCAGACAAAGTTGGCCAGACAGTAGAGGAATGGCTGCACTCCACTGATGAACTGCATGGGCTCGGCCTTGTTCACTCGCTCCGGGATGAGAAAGACCACAAAACTGGCCGGAACAAAGGACATGGTGAAGATCACGCATATGGACACCAGCACATCCACTGGCGTCGTCATCCTGGGAAACAGAAACGACATGGATGTAGGAACAGGTCAAAGTGGTGATTTCACTTTCTATCGACCTCCTACACTCACTCTAATACTCACAATGCGACCTGGGACAGCTGCTCCTTGGTGAGGTTCAGTGGGTGGTTGGATGCTGAGATGCCAAACTTGTTGGGGTCTTTTCCAGCTGGCAGACTTGCCCGCAGAATGCCGTTGTTCATCACATTGAGGAAGGAGCTGATGCTGTGTTGAAAATGTAAGAGTTGATTACTGTGATGGTTTTCTGCAGAATATACACAGAATATAATGAATACACAAACAAAAGTGAATCCTGAGCACAAACCTGAACTCGTTGATTCAAATCTTGTTTTTCAGACAGTAAACGAGATCAAAACATTTCAGTACATTGGTAACTGTGGTGGAAGATGAGGAACTCAAAGATGAGATCAAATATCTACAGTGAATATATTTATATATTGTTGTAGAAATAAATTAGTGAAGAACTGCTTGTAACTTTCTGCTGGGAAGCAGATTTGATGTTGAGATTTAAAGGAGAAAAAAAATCCTGAATCAGCTGGAGAATGAGGGATCAGGACTCATCGATGAGGAAAAGAAAAAAGCTTCATGAGAGGAGAAGAAAAAGAAGAGATTTCCCTTCCAGTTCACCAAATCTAAAATGTACCAAAGCCTAATCTATATATATTGAACTAAAGTAAAAGTCAAGATTAAGAATACCTTTTTCCAATGATCTGTGCGTAGGTTTTGACCAGATAGTCCGAAACATTTCTGCCCGTCAGGTTCTGCAGGGTGTCTTTGTCACTGATCTTCATCTGGAAACCAAAGCATTTGTGTTTATCGAGCGTCTATATGTGTTTTAGGGAAACTGATCAAGCCCTTACGCGTGGATATGGACTGTCTGCGAGTAAAAATAATGGGCAAATCTGTGCGGGACATGTAGGTGGTCTGTACAATATTTTAAGATCCTAGACAACCCGTTGAGCCTGTAAGGTGAAAATGTTGAAGCACAGTTTTTTCTACAGGCATGTTGCAGGTGTCAGGTTGTAATGAGCAATTAAGCAACACGTCTCGGCAAATAAAGGTTGAAATAGGTGAGACGCAGGCGTGTCGTACACATTCTACGACCCCTACAAAATCCTGTGGACTGTGCAGGAAGCTTGTTGGTGCTGGTAAAATGGTAAGAGTGCGCTCATTGTGCATCCATTGTGTGCAGTCTAGCTCTTAGAATTGAGGATATTAAACTATCAGAGCATAGTCTGTGTGGGAATCTTACGAGCATTTCTGTATCACCTGCACACCTCGTACGTGCAGCATTGCGCGTGGCCAGTAAGGACCCAGTGTGTGCACCTTAATAACGACTGGAGTGCTGCGTTTGGGGGATGTGAAACAGCATCACTCGAGTCCGCCGGCTCCATCAGGACACTCCGGCAGCATTCTCTTCTGCCCCTCACAGCTGCACTGACACAAAGGAGAAGGGTTCTCCCTGGTCCAGTTGCCCTGGACAAAAATGTCCCTGATGCTCTCAGAGACGTCAGGGACTGACCACTCATCTTCAACAGCAGTACAGGGGGTGTTGCTGGGGTGCAAAAAGAGATGAATTTACATCACTTTAGAGAATATCTTCACAGTTTTTCTTCAATTTTGCAGATTGTAAAAAGCAATCAAGACATTTTTTGAATGAAAAAAAAGTCACATGTGTCCTGAGTACTCACGGTAAGGGCTCTCCCTTCATGCAGCGACTTCCAAAGCCAGGCTTTTCTGTCAGGGCTCCCAGCAGTTTGTTGGTGTGAGGGTCATCAGGCATATCATTGCTGCAAACACAAACAGATCTTTGCCTTCAGGACTAACAGGACAGCCATGTGGATAGTGTGAAAAACAAACCAAAAGGGTCTTTTTTTTATTCTTTACAAGACAATTAGACCTAGTAAAGACCTGCTTTGATACTAGGAAGATAATGAAGGCTTTTAGAAAGAAAACAAACAGAGGCCAAAGAGAAGACTTTTACCTGATGAATGAAAACTGTTCTCTATACATGCTGGAATGCAGAGTCAAGCTGGGGTACTTTCCAAATGGAGGAACAATCAGGCTGAATACCAGAGCAATGAACACAAAAACAGCTGGAGAGACAATCTAAAAAAAAATCAATTTATGCATTTATATAACTCATAAAATGTCATGGCTCCAGAATTATTCATGAAAAAAAAATGTAAACAGGCTAAGACTTCATGCGCATATACAATAGACAATATCACACCTGAGCAAAGAAACCTTTCCTGGAGCGACGGGCGCAGAGGAAGCGCTTCCAGAGCAGAGCAACAAACTGCTGTCTCTTCAGACTCCAGCCTTTCACCTGGTATGAATGTTTGCCGTCTGCCCCACCAAGCCAGTCAGTGTCAACTCCGTCTGCAAACACCAAGCAACAAAACATTCTGTCTGTTTTTTCTCACTGCCAGATGAGACCAGCATCTGAACTGCTCTGGGATATGCTGTCCTCCTAGAGAGAAGAAAACTTCATGAATCTGTCAGCGGATGTTCCCTCCAATGATAAAGCTGTAACCTTCCTACCTTCTGTGTTCCTTCTGCTGTAGGAAAGTGTGCTGGCAGAGTTCCTGCAGGACTGCAGAGTCAAGTTGTCGTCTCTTTTAACCAGCGTCAGGTAGTAAGTAGCCTGTACCAAGGTGGGTCTTCAGGAAGAGGGAGAAGCCCACACAGCAGAGCTCGCCATGGGAAATGATTGCAATTCTGTCAGCCAGGATATCAGCTTCATCCATTGATGAGTGGACAGAATGATTGTAGGAACTGAAAGAGTTAAGACAAAACATTTGTTTTTATTTGAAAAGGGTGGGGGGTCGGTCTCTGACAGCCGCTCAATGTGTTCATTCATACAATGTGATCATTCACTCACACATTCATCCATTCATTCATTCATTCAATTACACCGTTATTATTAATGCCAGAGACCAACCCAACGAACGCTAACCGCCGCGGTCCATATAAACCAGGAACTATACAACACTTACAAACAAGTGGTTTTCAGTTATTGAGCTTTTGACAAATTTGAATTATATACAACATGATGCTTCTAAAAAAACCGCAATGGTACATAAAGCTAAGCTGAAAGGTTTTTTTTCCACAAAACCATTTTTTTTTCCTGCCGCAGTGCATGCTGGGAATTCTGTGCCGCACACCAGAAAGAAGAGCAATAATTCGCAGGCAATTGTGGCACTAAACAGCCCTGGGCTGCTTTGCGCCCGAGACAAAAAAATATTTTTGCGACCCAATCCCCCACCCCCGCACCCCCACCCCCTCAGGCGGCAGCACTCCATGGCCACGCACAAGCACGTACACACGAATCCCACCAACACTCCTACCAACGTCCGGATAGAAAACAACGCAACCGCTTGGAATACGTTGCAATAAAATGTAATTCTCTTAACTCTCAAAACGTAAATGACAATTGCAAAAAAAGAAGAAAAATACATAAAAAAGCATCTGATTCGAACCGACGACCATTAGCATTCGTGACGGTCACGCTACCGCTACACTAAAGACTGACAATTGCAACGTACGTTTCAATGAGCGACCCGACCAACCTCTGCGCTCAGTGTTCAGAGTTCGTTTGTTACAAGTTTAGAAAAAGAGCAAAAAACCTACATCACCAATTATTTCGTCTTTTCCAACAAAACGAGACTATTTTTGACCGAAATGCAGGGCCGGGGTGGAGGGTGAATTTCCAAGCAGCTGAATGTAAATAAAACAGACAAACCTCTGCTTTGAGCCAGTTTTTCTCCTCTTTCTTCCCATGTTTGACCTTAAAGCTGTCCCTCAGGGCTTGTTTTGCCTTTTCACCCTTTTCACGCATCAAAAGTCTTTTCACCCGAAAGCTAGTACAGAAGCACGAACAGAGGGGCACTGCACCTGGCAAAGTTATTGATTACATCAACCTCCCCCCACCACCAAGGTTACCCCGCTGCAGGTAACAGGGGGGATAGACCAATGGATTTCGAACAGAAGTTGTCATTATATTACAAACGGAAGTTCTTTTTTTCTTCTTCTAGTAGTTATGGAAGTGAACGTGACTCATATTTCAAAATAAAAGTCCATAGCGGAAATGCTTTTTCATTTTCACAATATAGCTGCAACAGGTGACATCAGGTGAAAATAAAATGACAAGTCAATTCTCCAAACGGCGTTTTCTTTTTTCTTCACATTCGCTTTCTTTTGTAGTGTTACAATAATTACGAAATTGCAGTCAAGATCGCGTAGAAACCTCAACTGAGCAAGAGAAAACAATGTTCAGCTCCAGAGAAATGAATGATTGCTGTGTTTATACTAGAACAAATGTATACATGTTTGTTCAGGCGACTCTTCATATTTCTATTGATGAAAACAAAAACGTTCAAACTCTAAACTAATATCTTGCGCTTGCACAGAGGTTTTATCTAGATATGAATTACACATAGAATAAAAAGCTTTTGACTGTTATCACTTTTGTTGCTTTGAAGGAGAAAAAACCCCACAAAGACAAGAGGCACCCAGCTACAGATGAAACTGACATTAAACACGTGTGCATCTTGATTCATTTCCAAACAATGCTGCACTTGAAGATATCCTGGACTGAACTCAATGGGACTCAATCATGGTCGTCTTTTGACCTGCTGGAAAACAAAGCTTCAGGAGGTCTTTTCAGCCATTTGCCATCTCCTTCTGGAACACTTTGTTAAATGTTCATAAATATTAAATTCATGACGTAAAACTCAGGAACCATCCTGCTGCAACATTGATATCAGCCTACCTTTTAAGACCAAGTTTTCTTCCCAATTCCATACAACATTAAGAACTTGAAAGAGCACGAGTTTTAAATAAACTTTTAAAACCAAATAACCAAACTTTGTAAACCAAATAAAACAAGATAAAGCTACAGATGCTGTCAAAAAATTGTAAAAAAAACCAAAAAACCAAGAACAGCAAACTTAAAAAAGAATAAAACCAACGAAAACAAAGAATTAATGCAAAATGCAAATGTACAGTCTAAAGACAATTTTTATATGTATCTACAGGTCAAATTTAGGATGAAAAACCACTCTCCTCTGTATCAATGTAACTTTTTTTTTTTAAATTATATTTTTTCCCCTCTTTTTTGAATGCTATCTCTGTCTGTGCCTTTTGCAAAACAGGTTGGACATTCACAAACTCCACATAAAGCCTTCACATTTTCATAGGCGTATAATGCATGGCTGAACTATTATATAAAACATTCTTGAAATTATACCTCAAAATGTGTTTAAAAACAACAGGAAAATTTAGTAAAAAAAAAGAGCATTTACCCTGAAAATTGGTGCAGTCGTATCAAACCCAGTCAGTTAGTTAAATATGATAGATAATTGTACTGACAAAATATACTGTTTTATGTCAGGATTTTTTTCTAAATACAAATGTATTATATTGTATGGTAATTTATTGTGTATTTAATGCACTAAAATCACATGCAAGTTATGTGACATACAATCTAATATTAATACACTGAATTGTGTCCTGTTTTGATAATCTGTTTGCTGTTGGACAGTCAACTGTTTTAGGTCATTGCTCTACTCTCACTCTGTCATTAAGTCATTTGCAAATAGAATATAATCCTAATGTAAAGCATTAGTAAAATTAAAAACCAGAAGTTGAGAAGTTCGCGCAGTGAAAACATTGACTGTAAAAACAGTAATAACCATAAAGTGAAAATATGTCTATGAGATTAAAACAGACTCATTCTTTAACTAAGCTGACGCTAACATGGACTTTTGAATTATTCAGATTGAAGAACTTAGCGGAAAAAAGATTTTGAAATGTATCATACAGAACAAAGTGTTTGACATTTATTAAGCAGAAAAATAAGACCTCTGACACATTTGACACACAAATACACACACATAAATACACGTCAAAGAAAACAGTTCACCAGTCCAACTGGATTAAAACAACAATTACTAATCTTGAAACCATTATTGTGTAAACAGTCGAAAATATATCTAACTCAATACTTGGAGTAGAAATCTCACTTTGGACATAAGTCCACTCAGAAGACCATGGGGTCATTTAACACCAACATGGATGTTTATTTAAATCTTGGTGCAAAGTCTTCAAAAGACAAAAATGTTTGTATTCAGTAAGAAATAAACATTGAGAGCATGTGTTCTGAGGAAACAACCTGTGTTCAGTATGTTGTTGTCGAAAAGTTTCAAGTCCACACATTGCATGTATTGTACTATAGGGTCCTGGTAGAGCGAATACGGCTTTTTTATATCAGTAGAGATGTAAAAACTTTTACTTAGTTTGTCTTACTTCTAGGTCCACCTCAGCCATTAATTTAGATACTTAACGAATCCAAATCAATCAATAGTTATGTTGTAATTCTTCATTTTAAAAATTACAGTTATTTAATTTTTCTTGAGCCAGAGAGACACTTATGGAGGGGAAAAGAGCCATTTGGAGACTCAGGCTTACAATGAATAGTAGAAAAAAAAGAAAAAGGTATTATATCAGAAGAAAAGTTACAACAATCATTTCCTCATAATAAAAGTTCAGATGTTTTAGAATTAAGGACCAAAAGCATTTTTTTCTTATATAAATAAAATTAAAAGGAAAAAAGAAACTAGATTCTCCAATTCTTCTCAGCTGCAGCAGAGCAACTTATGTTGGGATAAAAGACACTGCTGTGAATTGGATCTACACTTTCCTGGTTATAAAGCTGCTGTTTTGACCATGAGCAACATTTGAATAACTGTCATTCAGCCCGTTAGAGAAATGTAGTAATGTTTAAATTCAGAAGGAGAAAATATCAAATGCTTCTATAGAAATATCCTGATTTTGTCTGTCTATATTTGACAAAATAAAAGATTGTTAACAGTTTACTTTTGTTTGATGTCCAGTAGGGGGAGGTGTAGGTGCACATTAGTAATTTTATAAAAGTACTGTATTTCCACTTTTTTTTTGTTTTTTTTTTTGTATTTGAAAGCTTTTTTTTAACTTTCACATGATCATACATTGTGAAAGTTTTTTTTGTTGTTTTTTCTATGAATGATACCAACTATTTTTTAAACTGTCTGTACAACGTGGTTTTTTTAAGAGAACTTGATGTAAAATGTTCATTTCATTAATTAAACAATGAACATATATTGCTTATACAAAGTTACAAATTATTTTATTTGCACAGATTTACACATTTACAAGAGACATCTACTTTCAAATGAAATCTATGGAAGTCCTAAACCACTGTGGATGTGATATACTTTTGGCCGCCGGGGGCGCTGGCGGTTCTCGGCGCTAGTTGTTCCGCTCTGGAGAACATCGCGCGAATGAGCGATTCCTTTCGGAGGTGAATTTCAACTCAGGACAAAGAGCATCTTTATTGATCACAGGTAAGTTCTTTTTTTTTTTACGTAAAGATGTGGTCGGGATTGAAAGAAGAAACAATATGAAGCTCGTTTTTGATCGTTTCTGTCCAAAAATTCCGGGACTTTTGATCGTGTTTTGTGTCTCCGTTCATCAAAAGCACATTCGCTGATCAAACGGAATGTTTAAACTCTAACATCTGAAATAAAGTTTAAAAAGTTACGTTTATTTGTTTATTTTACACGGATCTCATTCGTGACTGAATGTTGAAAAACGTACATATATTGCTTTTAGCCAGCATCTTTTTAAATGGAAAAATACATTGAAGTCTGACCAGGACGAGGGATTCATCTTTTTCAAGTGACACTTCAAAAAGATGAATGACCAGGAAACCATAACAGACTTTATGTACATCCATGTCAAAGCCAAAGCAGGAGAAATACGTATCAAGATAAACAATGATTTTTAATTCTTTTTTTATACAAACTCATTCAATGATTAGCTGTCATGACTCCAATAGAAACTGCCTCATTTTATTGGATACGGGTGGATTATGTATTGTAGAAATCAGAAACGAGGAAAATAAAGGCGTTAATGGATCTATTTGTTTGCAATTGGATGCATCAGAATGGAGCGGAGCACGGAGACTTTGGCTCTCACACGGCAGTTTCTGTGTCACAAGCCTGAGCTTTTTCAAACGGTGGGTTTTTGTCTTCTCCTGATCCGTCACAATTTGAATAAATAAATCAACGGCTTAAATCCTCGGGAAGGACATTCGCTCCGAACTCAGCAGCATCGGACAGCATCTGGGAGTTTGCCCACAGCACAACGTGCTTTTCAGCATGTATGTTTGCTGTGTCTGCATCAGCTGTTGAGCCTCTTTCTTCACTCAGTAGCTGAGAATATTTGATCAAATTGTGTGTTTGATCTTCTCCAGGTTGACAGTAGAGGAACACATCTGGTTCTACGCTCGCCTGAAAGGGCTTCCAGAGGAGAAGGTGAAATGGAACAAATTGTGAACGATGTCGGCCTTCCTCACAAGCCCCCTGTCAGGTCAGTTTCTTGACCTTACTTTTTCTTTTTGTACAAGTCTTCTTACAAGAAAAGTGTCTATGTAAAATTCGGAGCCATTTTGAATGTAGAAACTGCAGTTTTAACTCCAATCTTCTTGTTAAGTGGGATGCATAGGAAGCTGTCAGTGGCTCTGGCTTTTGTCGGGGGCTCCAAAGTTGTGATTCTTGATGAACCCACAGCTGGTGTTGACCCCTATGCTCGAAGGGGAATCTGAACAGAAGATATTTGATCTCATCTTTTAGCTCCACATCTTCCACCACAGTTACAAATGTACTGAAAAACTTAGAAACTGAAAACAAGATTTGAATCAACGAGTTCAGGTTTGAGCTCAGGATTCACTTTTGTTTGTGTATTCATTATATTCTGTGTGCTTTTTTCATCTCTGATGTTCTGCTGTGTTTGACTCTATAACAGGTATGGTGGATTCTCACTGTGTGCAAGGAGCTCCCAGTTTCTGTCTCGCAAAGATCAAATTGATGATGCAATCGCTCAGCTGAGGAGACGCTTCCATCTTGAAAGAGTCAGAGATTTTTTATTCTGTTGTGGCGTACAGTGAGATGTTCAGTTGTAGTCAGTTGTGGTATTAATCTGACTTATGTGTTCTGATGTCAATCTGAAAGAGTTATTTGAGCATATTTGTTCAATATAATTACAGAGGTTTTGTTAAGAGAAAATGTTTGGTCCAGGGAACTGCAGCAGATGGTTTTTTCCTCAGCCTCTCCAGTTTTTTCCAGGGATTGGACTCCAAGAATAATGTGAAGGTTAGCACACACACACAGATGTACACCATAGGCACCTGGTCTGCAGAAAACCATCACAGTAATCAACTCTTACATTTTCAACACAGCATCAGCTCCTTCCTCAATGTGATGAACAACGGCATTCTGCGGGCAAGTCTGCCAGCTGGAAAAGACCCCAACAAGTTTGGCATCTCAGCATCCAACCACCCACTGAACCTCACCAAGGAGCAGCTGTCCCAGGTCGCATTGTGAGTATTAGAGTGAGTGTAGGAGGTCGTCAGAAAGTGAAATCACCACTTTGACCTGTTCCTACATCCATGTTGTTTCTGTTTCCCAGGATGACGACGCCAGTGGATGTGCTGGTGTCCATATGCGTGATCTTCGCCATGTCCTTTGTTCCGGCCGGTTTTGTGGTCTTTCTCATCCCGGAGCGAGTGAACAAGGCCGAGCCCATGCAGTTCATCAGTGGAGTGCAGCCATTCCTCTACTGTCTGGCCAACTTTGTCTGGGATGTGGTGAGGCGTTTGTCCGTCAGCTTTACTCCTTATCTGATCATAAACTTCAATAATTGAGTAGCATTTATAAACCCTTACATTTGTTTTTTTCTCATTTCAGTGTAACTACAGAGATAGATGAGGTGCATCAGAACATGGGCAACCGCCCTCAGTTTGATGCCATCAACGACCTGCTGACAGGCAGAGAACATTTTGAGTTCTATGCAATTCTGAGAGGAGTCCCTGAGAAGGAAGTCTGTGAGGTAAACATGTGAACATTTATTAAACTAATCTAGATGATTGAAATCTGTGGTATATGAGAGGATAATGAGGTTGGAGCTACCAGGACAGAGGAATAGAGGAAGAACAAAGAGGAGGTTTATGGAAGTAGTTTTCCTCTCACTCCAAGGTGGTTGAAGTGAAAGGACAAGGATGAATGGAAACGGAAGCATTCAGTGGCAAACCCTGTAGATCTTAATGTTGTTAAACTAACAGGGAAACAGAAAAAAGCTCAATTTTTACATACAAACTCTTTCCACTAGGTGGCAGAGTGGGGCATTCGGAAACTGGGATTGTTCAGTCAGCAGGGAGCTACAGTGGAGGAAACATGAGGAAACTGTCTGCTGCCATCGCTCTGATTGGAGGACCTCCTGTTGTGTTTCTGGTCAGTGAGACAAAATGAGTTTTAGTTCAAATGAGGAGAGTTATGGAGAAGCAAATGTTCTTAGGATGAGCCAACTACTGGCATGGACCCTAAGGCACGTCAGGCCCTCTGGAACGCTATCCTGAGCATCATCAAAGAGTGACGCTCTGTAGTTCTGAAGTCTCACAGGTTAGACAGGACTTTTCCTGCTCGCTCCACTCGGCCTTCTGCGCCTCCCCTTTTCCATCGTTAACGTGTCATAAACAACCTTCTCCTGGTGTGCTCCTGTGTTTGTGCAGCATGGAGGAGTGTGAAGCTCTGTGCACCAGGATGGTCATCATGGTCAACGGCAGGTTCCGCTGCTTGGGCAGTGTTAAGCACCTTAAAAACAGGTAAGCAACATTTCAGAGGGAAATCGTGACGTCATGTCAGATCTATGCGCACGTCTTTCGAAGCAGAACTTCCTGTTCGTAATTCCCTGTACTTTTCTGATCAGGTTTGGTGACGGCTACACCATCATCCTGCGAGTGGCAGGTCCAGACCCAGACCTTCGCCCGGTGATGGACTTCATCGAGCAGGAGCTTCCAGGGAGCACACTGAAGGAGAAACAGCGCAACATGCTGCAGTACCAGCTCCCCTCATCCCTCACCTCCCTTGCCTGCATCTTCTCCCTCCTCTCAAAGAACAAGGAGACACTCTGCATAGAAGACTACTCTGTCTCTCAGACCACTTTAGAACAAGTAAGCAAATGTCATTGGAGTTGTCCTAATAAATGCCTATCCTCTGCTAAGCTGGATAGGGGAGGGAGGAACCTTTATTTTTTGTTGGTCTTTTTAACTGAGCGTTTTAGTCTTCATTCTTTTTTATCATTTTTCAGTGAACCTGCACCTGAGCGCACAGCCTTTCACAAAGGCAAAAGCTGCAGGCTTCGTGAAAGACACTGACAAAATGAAACTCAATGCAAATCAATGCAAGAAAACATGCAAACATATATTTAAGATGACTATATCCCCATGGATGTTGGAGATGGTTCCATCTTCTGCAGCAGGCGGACTGCAGAAATGCAATGGAGGGAAAGTCTGACTTCTCACTTAGAGGGCCAGACACGCAGCAGGGACACAGAAAGGAAATATCATGGATTTGTCATTCCCATTCCTCAGAGGAGCTTACTTCTGTGGACAACAAAGTCACATGGATCATTCACTGCCAGCTTTTGAAACATGGACTGACCACTTTTTTATTCAGGGTCAAACTTCTTCAGATTGTTTTTGTTACCAATGGCAGTTTTAGAATCAAAACTATGGTTTAAAAAAAGAAAAAAAAAGATCAGTCTCAGTGACAAATGTGCAATCTATGTGATTATTTCATTGAAAAATGTAGACCTGCACACCCTCTACAGAGTTCTTTTCTTCTGTTGTAACATGTCTGACTGCTAACAGTTTTCCGTTGTTCCTGGTTACCTTAACATTGTTCAGCCCAGTGCCTGTAGACATGGAGCCACAGATGAGCACGCCATCACAAACCACAGCACACATGTGCTGCCAAGGAATGTAGAGCATCAACGACACGCATCCCGAGCCCGTAGAGAAACATTTTTTTGGAC
Organism: Oryzias celebensis; assembly: GCA_014656515.1. Taxonomy (NCBI): domain Eukaryota; kingdom Metazoa; phylum Chordata; class Actinopteri; order Beloniformes; family Adrianichthyidae; genus Oryzias; species Oryzias celebensis. Next base: position 37,559,230 of record BNCR01000005.1, read on the forward strand.
TGTGACCATCATTATCAGCGTCCAAAGAAAACAAAGTTGCTGGATGTTTGTTCCGGTTCTTCAGCCTGTGATGTTGCTCTGCTTTTCTTCCTTAATCTGAATCAGAGTTCCTCAAAGTTGTTTGTGAAAGATGGCTTTATGTTTGTGAGCGCATGCTTCCTGCTAGGCTGCGCACTTTGAACATCAGTGCATCTGTGTCCGTGTGTGTAGACCAAAGCATGCCAGTAGATCTGTGTTTAATGCAGAGGAGAGAACTCAGATCTCCTTCATTACTATTGGATTTCTTGTGTGGAGTCAAATGTTGAGATTAAAAAAACAACTTGAAGTAGAGCTTTGGGCAGGAAAAAAGTGAAGGGACTGATGGGATTCTACCAACTTATTTCTGTGGATATAATGTACAGTAGTTCCATGTCATCAGTGATCTATCAGTATCTGTGCCAAATGGAGATGTATCTTTGATGAAACTGTGTCATTCTAATGAGGCAGAGGATTTTTGAAGTGATGCTTTGAATCACGCATTTGCTCAGTCATTCCATCAGTTGGAAGCTGCTGGAAACAAAGCCATCAATCTGAAAATCTGCAGGAGCATCAGTTACAGCGAATGGCAGAACCAAGCTTTTAAAATGTTAACAGCCGTCTTCCGCTCGTACCCTTCTCTGATCCTAATTTGGACAGAAGCATTGGTCCAGCGTCATGGATGCTATGCTCCTCTTTTCACGAATAAAAGTCAAAATATTTTGCAGAGCACCGTAGGGAATTGAACCCCAACCTGCTAAAGCAGGCATGCCATCATCAGTCTCTTGATTGTTTTGACCAAACATGAAAATTAACATGTTGAAAGATCTGCTCCACCTTTAGGTTCCTAACACTTTGCATCAGTATTCAGATGTAGTCAATGAAATACTTTTAGATGAAAGAAAACACACTAAAGTGTAAACTGTATTTTAAAGAGAAATTACAAAAACTCAGTTTCTAAACAGATTCAAGATGGATTTTGTTTCAATAGGTAACCACAAGAGGACGACATAAGCCCTGAAATGACTTTCAACAAAAATCAATCACTGATCCACTCCAATGAAAATCATGTTTGGGTGTTTTGATCATGTTCTTGGGACATTCTTTTAATGATGGAGGACATCCATCCATCTATTTTATGATCCTGCTGTTCCACTTTCAGGGTTACCTAGAGCCTAACCTGGTAAAGGCGCGGTACATCCTGGACAAGTCGCCAGCTTGTGGCAGGGCCATGATGGAGGGCAGAAAGAAAATTCAGCTGAAAATTGCATTTCTGAGTGTTTCTTTATTTCTTTCTTCTAACAGTTGTGTTTTCACTTTCTATTGTTAGCTTTGTAGGTAGACAATTTTAATATCTGACCAACAGATGAAAAACAGCAGCTGGAATCAAGGAATGTGCACTGTCCCAGAGAAATAAATACAATTGAAATGGAAGAGAACTTTTAAAGGCAACAATAAACACAAAACCACAGACGATTCGTGATTCCTGTACTTCTGAGTTACTTTTGTTGCATAAATGCAAATGTCTGTCTGATGGTTTTGCATGAAAATCAAAATGATTATCAGTACAGAAGATACAATGATGGAATATTTTAATTAAAATATGTTTTAATGATAAAGTTATCTGAGTGATGTTGATTTCAATGACTACAATCATAAATAAATAAGAATATTTCTTATTTTTTTCATCAGTGGTTCACTATTTGCAGAAAGAGTTACAAAACACAGATTTCCTTCATTTAGCGCCAGTCATTTCTGTTCAGCATCATGCGAACTAAAACGACTGTCTGGACCCAGTTTCCCACAATGCATTGCTTTGAAGGTAATCATTGTTATGGACATTTTTAAAGATTTTATATTGAAAACAAATTTCAAGACATTTCACAGCCTTTTGCTTTTTGAAGAAAAAAATAGATTCCATATATAGTTTGGGCTCCTCCAGAAATAAAGAAAACTTTGGAATTTTGTTAGAAAATTTGCACTTGTGGATATAAAATTTAGCAAGAAAGACGAATAAATTGATTAAAAATTTAAATTCCACTGTCTTATGCTGGTGGAAACCAGTGTTGTGACTTATTGTAATGTGTTGTGGATTTTAGGTGTTGTAAGGTTAATTTTTTTGTTTTGTGTCCATTTTTTTGTGTTGTGACTAATTTTAGTGTGTTGTGTTTCGACCCTTCTTGGCCACCGTAGATTAAAGACCCACTCTGAAGAAAATGGTGTTTTTCAGATGTTCTTGTGACATTTTTCTGATGATGAATGACATTTTCATTTTAAAAAAATAGCTTAAAATTGCATTTAAGAGTATTTTTTTCAATTTAAATCTTTGTGAATCAGGAGCAAATGAAAAACTGCTGTTTGAAAAAGAGCCTATTTGTGATGTAGAAAGTACAACAGCTGGGCCACAAGCTCCCTGTAAGCTAGTGGGAGTGTTTCTACTCTAGTGATTTTATTTGAATATTCAGACCTTTTTATGTAAAAATTACAGGGACAAAAAACACAATCTGTATCTCACTCCTCCACAGAAAGCGATTGAGGGGGTTTAGAAGATGGATGAAAAAAATCTGAACCAGCAGCTCCAGATTTGCTGATAATTGAAGTAAAGTCATTTTTATTGTTTGAAAAATGTACTTTATGAAACTATTCTTCTGGCTTTACCTTTTCTAAACCATGAAATCTTGACACAACAGAGATTTTTTTTTTTTTTGTGGCAGGGCTACATCTTCCATCTGTGGCAAACAGTTTTTGGTAAAAATGTCAACTTTTAAGACAAATCCAGCCAAAAATGCCTAATTTCCAGCCTTCTTTGTGATTCCTGGATCTTAATTCTTGGCTTGAAGTGAACAAAACATTTCTACACTTCATGTCAAGAAAACCATCGTGTTCATGTGTATTATATCTCTGAGGTAAATATTTAAACTGTGTTTATTTAAGAGTTTATAAAGAGTCATTTTTAGTCAATTAATTTTCAGGCAAATCTCACTAATCCTTTTTAATAATCCTCCTAAAATAAATATTCCAGGTGGTTTGGGTTCCTGACTTATGACAAAGATTCCCTATAGAAGCCCCGGAAATGCTGGTTGCAGTTTTAAGACCTTTTTTTTAATGTGAAACTGAACCTTTAAGTGAAAATGGTTGCACCCTTTTGAAATTCTAATATGCCGCCTGTTTTGAAAGGCAAAGAACCATCTCATTTCCATTCTTGTTTTAGTTTTTATTTATTTTAACTGTTTTCACTGATGACTTGCTCCATTGAAGTTCCAACCTCATTGAGTAACTTCAATGCAAAAGCTGTAACATAGACAACAGGTGCTTGGACTTGACTTGTCTGCCTTCATTGTCCAGGTAAGAGGACACCTTCAGGACTAGTTGAGTGGTTAAAGCACCGCAAAAAGTATAAAATCGATCTCTGAATAAATAATTGATTTCTGGCAAACTTTATCGGTTTGTCTTTCTGTTGTGTCTCTACTGTCTTTGCCTTTTTATGTACATGTGATGTGAACAAAAAGATTTCCAATCACAAGCTTCCATATAGCAAGTCGGGTCAATTCATTAAGTGTATTCCGTATATCTTCCAATAATAGCCGGTCTGTAATAGACGCTGGTCTCCAGTAAAAGCCGAGTCTAACATGTGTTAGTTGTAATAGACGCCGGTCCCTAACAGTCCTTTATGACCTCCCCACCCCCTGCCCGCGTGCTTACTACTGAGGCAGGCAGAGGGTGTCTGTGGCATTCAGCCAGTGTAGCATGGCTCACAACATTTTGGCTCATTCCATTTTGTTTTAACTTTTGGAATATTCCAAAGAACATTCTGTTGAGGAATCTAAACCACATCTTGGGATGAAACCTAAACATATCAGAGAATGGTGCAAGCAGATGGATAAAGGAGAAAAAGAGCAAACAGATTTCCTGGTATTTATAGTGGATCAACCCCTGGATTCTCCTGATCTTCTTCTTGCTACCCCACTGGATCCCTTTTGGAGCAGCAAGATTTCCGGAACCCGTTCAGTCTGCTGCTGTTGGACTAAGGCAGTTCACTTCAGAGCTGGAACTCTCTATGCAGCTACCAGGAAGGAGCTGGCAGCCAGACAGAGAGCCGGCGCGGGATGGGAAAGCAGTCTGCTCGGGCCTCCTGAACTTTAGTTTCATCCATACCTCAAAACAGGTACCCTTGTTTTATTCTTTGGGTTAATGCGGAACAGAAAGCCGTCAAACTCCGTAAGAGAGAGAGCAAACACTAGGAAGCAGTCGTTCAGACACAGTGGGGAGAAGCTCTTGGTAGCTTGTAGACGATTCTAAATGTTTTCATAAACCCAAACTTTAAAGCATGATCACTGAGGTTTTTGTAGAGCTTTTCAAAATAAATCAACCAGATCTCTTAACATCATCCATGTCTTTCGTGCATAGCAAATGAGATAAACACAGACATTGCTCCGTGTGACTAACAAACTAAAAACAATAGCTGCTAGCTCCGTGTAGCTAACATGCTAAAAACATTAGCTGCTTGCTCCATGTAGCTAACATGCTAAAAACATTAGCTGCAAGCTCTGTGTAGCTAGCAGGCTAAAAACATTAGCTGGTAGCTCCGTGTAGCTAATATGCAAAAAACATAAGGTGCTAGCTCCGTGTAGCTAACATGCTAAAAACATTAGCTGCTTGCTCCGTGTAGCTAACATGCATAAAACATTAGCTGCTAGCTCCGTGTAGCTAACATACTAAAAAACATAAGCTGCTAACACCGTGTAGCTAACATGCTAAAAACATTAGCTGCTAGCTCCGTGTAGCTAACATGGTAAAAACATTAGCTGCTTGCTCCATGTAGCTAACATGCTAAAAACATTAGCTGCTTGCTCCGTGTAGCTAACATGCTAAAAACATTAGCTATTAGCTCCGTGTAGCTAATATGCAAAAAACATTAGCTGCTAGCTCCGTGTAGCTAACATACTAAAAAACATAAGCTGCTAACACTGTGTAGGTAATATGCTAAAAACATTAGCTGCTTGCTCCGTGTAGCTAACATGCCAAAAACATTAGCTGCTTGCTCCATGTAGCTAACATGCTAAAAACATTAGCTGCTAGCTCCGTGTAGCTAACATGCATAAAACATTAGCTGCTAGCTCCGTGTAGCTAACATGCTAAAAACATTAGCTATTAGCTCCGTGTAGCTAATATGCAAAAAAACATGAGGTGCTAGCTCCGTGTAGCTAACATACTAAAAAACATAAGCTGCTAACACTGTGTAGGTAATAGGCTAAAAACGATAGCTGCTAGCTCCGTGTAGCTAACATGCTAAAAACATTAGCTGCTAGCTTCGTGTAGCTAGCATGCTAAAAACATTAGCTGCAGGTAAAGGTTTAAATGAAACAAACACATTTTGCAGCTTCATTAAAGTAATGACACAATAACACACAAAAATAATCAACAAGGAACAAGTTTGAAACAGATGGAATACACTGCAGAAAAACACATACAGGATATAAAAAGATAAATTTTACCAGTGATGGTCTCGTTCAATTCATCTTTTACTTTAGTCTGAAAGTTTTTCTGTGAAACTGTTGGAAATTAAAGTCAGCATTCAGATTGTTATTTTAACGATTCTCTTTACAAACACATTACAGTTCAGGTCACATGTTTTATTGGTGAGGTTTTTAGGAAGAAAACCTTTATACCACATTTGAAGAACCATTCACCCCCATTTATGTCATTCTGCTGGAGCGTTTGAGTTTTTTTCTAAAATGCAGAAATATTTTTGCTCTTCTTTTCCAAAGAACAAACATTCATCTAAGATCATTTAAATCATTCAACGTTTTATTGTGTTCAACCGAAAAGTCTTATTTGTATTTTTATCCTTTTTTTTTTTTTTTTTTTTAATTATTCATCAAAGCTGCTTATATCTATCTTATGAATGTCTAAATGTGACCAAAATAATAAGTATTTCATTTATTTTCACTCAAAAAATATTTGTTATACTTCAAGTGTTAATTCCAGTTTGTTTTAATTTTTTTTAATTCAAAGCATTGCTTCTCTCGGACTGTTGCTTTTCTATTTGCTAAAATTGACTTCAATTCCTATCTTCACCCTAAGCAATCTGGGAGCAGAGAACCTGTATTAGGTCCAGGAACAAATCCCTGTAAAGCAGGATGTCCCTTGTCAGTCCAGGGTTTTTTTTTTTTTAAGAGTTTTTCCTCACCAAAAAGGAGGGTGTAAGGGCAGAGATGTTTGACAACCAGCTATTATTTGCATTTTCATGTTTGACGGTTATTCTGACAAATAGTGGAAGTCCACAGCTATTACTCAGTCTATTAGTCAGAATAACCGTTCCTGCTCTCGCTTATTATCATGTTTTTTTCATGATATTTTTCCTTTATTGGAAGTTATTCAAGTTATAAATTGACCAATCAGATGCCTCAAAAAAAGCATGTGGTGCCCGCTGGCCCCATCCTCAATAGATTGAGTTGGACCAATCAATGCTTTGTAACCTCGTCTGGCCCCAAACAGCGGCACCTTTGACTGAATTGGCTTCATTTCGTTGGAGCCAGAAGAAAAGCATTTTCTATGGGTGACGTAATACAGTACTTGCTCAGTCCATCTCTCTTATACAGTCAATGGTGCACACTGACAACAAGTTTTCTGCAACCTTTTAGAGTAACTTGTTAAACTTTGTTTGAACTTGGATCAGGTCAAGGCCCACGTTACTAGGATATATTTAGTATTTTACTCACTAGAATTGCTCATCTTTAACTTGTTTTCTTCTGTCAGTAGGAGTAAGGAGTAAAGCTGCAATTCTTTCATAAAAAATGAAAAGCATCAGTAAGAACTAAATCAAACAATGGCATTTCTTGACTTTTAATTCTTCTAGGTAGAGTGTAAAAATTGTATAACATTACATTTACATGACTTCTCACTGACATATACTGTCTTCACTAACCTAAATCCTTCAAGTGTCTCTTCAGGTCATTTTTCTCTTGAGTCAGGTTTTTATTAGTGTCCTTGGTCTCTAAAACAAGAACCAACAAGACTAAAGAGCCAACATTTTCAACCGTTTTTATATTCAGTAAATATGATTAACTTTAGGAAGTATCTTCAGGATCATGTTTACCCAAATTGAGCCTCTTCAACTCTTCTTGTGGTTGGCTTCTCAGTCTGCATGCAGAACCAGCACCTGTACCTCGTTTATCAGTATAAGTATAAGTTATTCTTAAGTATCAGCAGGACCTTGTCTGCAGCGGCAGAGGAAAGCGATATATGTGCTGATCGGTTCCATAAAGCATCAGTTCAAAAAGAAAGCTCACCTCTACTGCTTGTTTTTGTCTAGAAAATGAAGCAAAACGTTTGTTTGAAAGAAGCCCGTGCAGTGATATAGAAAGTTTGGGCTATGTGACCGAACTTCTTTTTTAGGTGTACGTGAACACGCAGCAGCCAATCAGATTTGAGTATTCACCCGGGCCATTTAAAGTGCAGAAACACAATGTTTGTTACTTATGGCTGCATATCAGCACCTTTGTTTTCTTGGAGTGATACTGCAGACATGAAAGTTTTTACAGCTCTGCTTATCTTACTGTTGATGTGTTTTGTATACAGAAAAACACTTTAAGAATTTCAACATTTTAGACAGTAAAAATGGAGGAAACATTTTCTCTCTGGCCATTTTTTTTTCAAAAGCTGCATATTGTCGTCTTAAATATTTATCTAGTAAAACATTGTGATTAATTGTGATTAATCACAATCCAAAAGTGTGTGAATCGGATAATTTTTTTTATCGATTGACAGCACTAATATATAGTATATTAACCCAAACTAAATTCACAAATTTGGGTGATTAAAAGTCACTTTTATACTTACCAAAGCTGACCAGAAGTTCATTTAGCTCCTGAGTTAGAGTTTTGTTAATGACTAACATCTGAAATTGAGATAACAAAAAACATTTAGTGTTTCACCTACACTTAAAGTTGATCAAAAAGACCTTATTGATCTGTTATGATCCCTACACTGATAAAAGAGATTTTTGTTTTGCCTTTTCTCATTTTTATCTCCTGGTACATCAGAAAGAACATGTTTTTGTTTTTGTTTTTGCTTGTTTACTTATATGTAGTCAGAAAAAAATAGGTTTTGTTTCTCAGTACATAATGTATGTCAGCATCAAGGGTTGGAACCAAAGATGTAGGTGTTTCTTAAAGACTGCAGAATTTAGTCATCTCTTTCTTAAACTGCAGGGATCTTCAAACCTGCTCCCTGAGATCTGTCATCCTGTATGTTTGCCCAACATCCATCTCCTGTCTGCTGCAAAGGACCTGAATCAATGATGGTGGATCTTGAAGATCAGGATTGAAGAGCACTGGAATCTTTTCAGTTTCAGGTGAATCGGAATGCAGAGAGTTACTCACAGAGAGCAAAACCCAAAGGAATAATCATGTCTCCAGAATTTCTGAGTTTTCAAAAAAATATGTTTTAATGTCATGAAAATGTTGACATTCCTTTTAATGTTTCTGCAAGCTGTGTTTGTGCAATTTGGTCACTTTAAATGTTCCTACTCTTGACAAGAATTCACTGAAAAAAATGTGATCAAATGTCATTTTAGCAAATTCAGACTATAAAAAATTCTACAGATCAGTAAACATTTGCAGAATGTAACTTTCTTTCATTGGTCAAATTTAACCTACACTTAAACCCTAATCCAACCAAACAATCAAAAAGAGTAGTATTCCTTGCGCTGCCAGATCTGACAGCAGGCCCAATGTGAGCGTGACCTTCATTACAATCTGGGCGTGTTGGACGCAACGCTGCGCAAATCAACTGGTGCGCGTTGCATGCTAGTTAGTTTTTTGCTCCAACGTCAAGTCAGTCATAAAAATATCAGGAGAAAGGGGCGGGTGCAAGGCTCCCACTTAAAGCCTGCAAAACAATGCATTATGGGAAACAGTGTCCTGAGAGTTCTTAGATTTCAAAGTGATGCTGATCAGAAACGGCTGGAGCTCAATGAAGGAAATCTGGGTATTTTATAACTCTTCCAGCAAATATTAACAGGAAAAAACCGTGTTGGTGAAGAGAAAAGACACTTCAAGCTAAGAGGACAAATGCTTACTTTGTCGTACCTCATGGACAAAATAAAGTCAATCATCAATTTTGATGATAGTTTTTTTTTCTCTGCTCTGACATGAGCTCTGGGTCATGACCAAAAGAATGAGGTCACAGATACAAGCGGCCAAAATGAGTTTCCTCCAAAGGGTGGCTGGGCGTTCCCTTAGAGATAGGGAGAAAACCTCGATCACCCGAAGTGAGCTCGGAGTAGAACCACTGCTCCTCTACATCGAGAGGAGCCAGTTGAGATGGCTCGGGAATCTGGTCCAGATGCCTCCTGGACGCCTCCCTGGGGAAGTGTTCTGTGCATGTCCCACTGGGCGGAAGCTCCGCGGAAGACCCAGGACACGCTGGAGAGACTATGTCTCTCGGCTAACCTAGGAACGCCTCGGGTCCCCGTAAAGGAGCTGGAGGAAGTGGTCGGGGAGATGGAAGTCTGGGCATCTTTGACTCCTGACCCTGCGACCCGGTTCTGGAATGAGCAGAAGAAAATAGATGAATGTACAATTAGCTGTTGTTAAATATCTTTTTAGATCAACTGTATCATCAGTTCACATATCTAACACAAAAACTGGATTTTACCTCAGTCTTGTTGCACACTGAGTGCTTTCCATGTAACACAACTGCACTTGTATTTCAAAAAAAAGTAAAACATAAATAAATGAATAAATCCTTCATGTCAGTCCTTCATTTGAAAATGTATGAATTTTTATTCATGTTAACAATATTTATACACAACGGTTAACAGACTCAAATATTTGTAATACTTTAAAATGTAAACAAATAGTAATACTGAAATTGAGAAGAAAATGACCACTTAAGTAATGTCCTGCATTGCTCTCTTAACAACTTCTAGTCTTCTATTTTCTCCGTTTCACTCATTTCTCTAACTCACAAAAGCCTTTGAACTCTATTTCAAGTTTCAAACAAATCTAAAACTGCAGTGATGTTGCTTTATGATTCTCCATCATGTCTGTTTTCAGTTCAGAGATTTGTTTTGGATTTCTAAAATGCCTAAATCTACATGGTGAAAACCAAAGGCTGCTACGCCCATAAAGTGTTCCATTTTGTAAATAAGAAAAAAAGGTTTTGGAGGGTCAGTTCTTAACTTTAGTAATTATAAAACACTTTTCAAGGTTTATGAACAGACAGGGAGTCTATAGTGAGATTCTGTCTTTAGTTCAAACCCTGGATTTGTTGATATAAAGCACTACAAGCAAAATTGTAATTGACATCCTCATGTTCAGTCTGGCTGACTGAGTCCAAACGGAGGATTTCTTTCTTGATGGCTGAGTTCGGGTTGTGAATGTGACAAGTCTGAGATTTGGCAAAGTCACCAGAGCAAAGAGAGCAAACTCGCAGGACAGTTGAGATCAAACCACACAACAAGCCTTTCACATATGTGCCTGCTTTGTTTCCAGCAGCTTCCAACTGATGGAATGACTGAGCAAATGCGTGATTCAAAGCATCATTTCAAAAATCCTTTGCCTCATTAGAATGACACAGTTTCATCAAAGATACATCTCCATTTGGCACAGATACTGATAGATCGCTGATGACATGGAACTACTGTACATTATATCCACAGAAATAAGTTGGTAGAATCCCATCAGTCCCTTCACTTTTCTCCTGCCCAAAGCTCTACTTCAAGTTGTTTTTTTAATCTCAACATTTGACTCCACACAAGAAATCTAATAGTAATGAAGGAGATCTGAGTTCTCTCCTCTGCATTAAACACAGATCTACTGGCATGCTTTGGTCTACACACACGGACACAGATGCACTGATGTTCAAAGTGCGCAGCCTAGCAGGAAGCATGCGCTCACAAACATAAAGCCATCTTTCACAAACAACTTTGAGGAACTCTGATTCAGATTAAGGAAGAAAGGCAGAGCAACATCACAGGCTGAAGAACCAGAACAAACATCCAGCAACTTTGTTTTCTTTGGACGCTGATAATGATGGTCACAGTCCAAAAAAATGTTTCTCTACGGGCTCGGGATGCGTGTCGTTGATGCTCTACATTCCTTGGCAGCACATGTGTGCTGTGGTTTGTGATGGCGTGCTCATCTGTGGCTCCATGTCTACAGGCACTGGGCTGAACAATGTTAAGGTAACCAGGAACAACAGAAAAGTCTGTTAGCAGTCAGACATGTTACAACAGAAGAAAAGAACTCTGTAGAGGGTGTGCAGGTCTACATTTTTCAATGAAATAATCACATAGATTGCACATTTGTCACTGAGACTGATCTTTTTTTTTTTTTTTTTTTTTAAACCATCGTTTTGATTCTAAAACTGCCATTGGTAACAAAGACAATCTGAAGAAGTTTGACCCTGAATAAAAAAGTGGTCAGTCCATGTTTCAAAAGCTGGCAGTGAATGATCCATGTGACTTTGTTGTCCACAGAAGTAAGCTCCTCTGAGGAATGGGAATGACAAATCCATGATATTTCCTTTCTGTGTCCCTGCTGCGTGTCTGGCCCTCTAAGTGAGAAGTCAGACTTTCCCTCCATTGCATTTCTGCAGTCCGCCTGCTGCAGAAGATGGAACCGTCTCCAACATCCATGGGGATATAGTCATCTTAAATATATGTGGGCATGTTTTCTTGCATTGATTTGCATTGAGTTTTCATTTTGTCAGTGTCTTTCACGAAGCCTGCAGCTTTTCCTTTGTGAAAGGCTGTGCGCTCAGGTGCAGGTTCACTGAAAAATGATAAAAAAGAATGAAGACTAAAACGCTCAGTTAAGAAAAAACAACAAAAAATAAAGGTTCCTCCCTCCCTATCCAGCTTAGCAGAGGATAGGCATTTATTAGGACAACTCCAATGACATTTGCTTACTTGTTCTAAAGTGGTCTGAGAGACAGAGTAGTCTTCTATGCAGAGTGTCTCCTTGTTCTGTGAGAGGAGGGAGAAGATGCGGGCAAGGGAGGTGAAGGATGAGGGGAGCTGGTACTGCAGCATGTTGCGCTGTTTCTCCTTCAGTGTGCTCCCTGGAAGCTCCTGCTCGATGAAGTCCATCACCGGGCGAAGGTCTGGGTCTGGACCTGCCACTCTCAGGATGATGGTGTAGCCGTCACCAAACCTGATCAGAGAAGTACAGGGAATTACGAACAGGAAGTTCTGCTTCGAAAGACGTGCGCATAGATCTGACATGACGTCATGATTTCCCTCTGAAATGTTGCTTACCTGTTTTTAAGGTGCTTCACACTGCCCAAGCAGCGGAACCTGCCGTTGACCATGATGACCATCCTGGTGCACAGAGCTTCACACTCCTCCATGCTGCACAAACACAGGAGCACACCAGGAGAAGGTTGTTTATGACACGTTAACGATGGAAAAGGGGAGGCGCAGAAGGCTTCAACCACCTTGGAGTGAGAGGAAAACTACTTCCATAAACCTCCTCTTTGTTCTTCCTCTATTCCTCTGTCCTGGTAGCTCCAACCTCATTATCCTCTCATATACCACACATTTCAATCATCTAGATTAGTTTAATAAATGTTCACATGTTTACCTCACAGACTTCCTTCTCAGGGACTCCTCTCAGAATTGCATAGAACTCAAAATGTTCTCTGCCTGTCAGCAGGTCGTTGATGGCATCAAACTGAGGGCGGTTGCCCATGTTCTGATGCACCTCATCTATCTCTGTAGTTACACTGAAATGAGAAAAAAACAAATGTAAGGGTTTATAAATACTACTCAATTATTGAAGTTTATGATCAGATAAGGAGTAAAGCTGACGGACAAACGCCTCACCACATCCCAGACAAAGTTGGCCAGACAGTAGAGGAATGGCTGCACTCCACTGATGAACTGCATGGGCTCGGCCTTGTTCACTCGCTCCGGGATGAGAAAGACCACAAAACCGGCCGGAACAAAGGACATGGTGAAGATCACGCATATGGACACCAGCACATCCACTGGCGTCGTCATCCTGGGAAACAGAAACGACATGGATGTAGGAACAGGTCAAAGTGGTGATTTCACTTTCTGACGACCTCCTACACTCACTCTAATACTCACAATGCGACCTGGGACAGCTGCTCCTTGGTGAGGTTCAGTGGGTGGTTGGATGCTGAGATGCCAAACTTGTTGGGGTCTTTTCCAGCTGGCAGACTTGCCCGCAGAATGCCGTTGTTCATCACATTGAGGAAGGAGCTGATGCTGTGTTGAAAATGTAAGAGTTGATTACTGTGATGGTTTTCTGCAGACCAGGTGCCTATGGTGTACATCTGTGTGTGCGTGCTAACCTTCACATTATTCTTGGAGTCCAATCCCTGGAAAAAACTGGAGAAGCTGAGGAAAAAACCATCTGCTGCAGTTCCCTGGACCAAACATTTTCTCTGAACAAAACCTCTGTAATTATATTGAACAAATATGCTCAAATAACTCTTTCAGATTGACATCAGAACACATAAGTCAGATTAATACCACAACTGACTACAACTGAACATCTCACTGTACGCCACAACAGAATAAAAAATCTCTGACTCTTTCAAGATGGAAGCGTCTCCTCAGCTGAGCGATTGCATCATCAATTTGATCTTTGCGAGACAGAAACTGGGAGCTCCTTGCACCCAGTGAGAATCCACCATACCTGTCATAGAGTCAAACACAGCAGAACATCAGAGATGAAAGAAGCACACAGAATATAATGAATACACAAACAAAAGTGAATCCTGAGCTCAAACCTGAACTCGTTGATTCAAATCTTGTTTTTCAGACAGTAAACGAGATCAAAATATTTCAGTGCATTTGTAACTGTGGTGGAAGATGTGGAGCTAAAAGATGAGATCAAATATCTTCTGTTCAGATTCCCCTTCGAGCATAGGGGTCAACACCAGCTGTGGGTTCATCAAGAATCACAACTTTGGAGCCCCCGACAAAAGCCAGAGCCACTGACAGCTTCCTATGCATCCCACTTAACAAGAAGATTGGAGTTAAAACTGCAGTTTCTACATTCAAAATGGCTCCGAATTTTACATAGACACTTTTCTTGTAAGAAGACTTGTACAAAAAGAAAAAGTAAGGTCAAGAAACTGACCTGACAGGGGGCTTGTGAGGAAGGCCGACATCGTTCACAATTTGTTCCATTTCATCTTCTCCTCTGGAAGCCCTTTCAGGCGAGCGTAGAACCAGATGCGTTCCTCTACTGTCAACCTGGAGAAGATCAAACACACAATTTGATCAAATATTCTCAGCTACTGAGTGAAGAAAGAGGCTCAACAGCTGATGCAGACACAGCAAACATACATGCTGAAAAGCACGTTGTGCTGTGGGCAAACTCCCAGATGCTGTCCGATGCTGCTGAGTTCGGAGCGAATGTCCTTCCCGAGGATTTAAGCCGTTGATTTATTTATTCAAATTGTGACGGATCAGGAGAAGACAAAAACCCACCATTTGAAAAAGCTCCGGCTTGTGACACAGAAACTGCCGTGTGAGAGCCAAAGTCTCCGTGCTCCGCTCCATTCTGATGCATCCAATTGCAAACAACTAGATCCATTAACGCCTTTATTTTCCTCGTTTCTGATTTCTACAATACATAATCCACCCGTATCCAATAAAATGAGGCAGTTTCTATTGGAGTCATGACAGCTAATCATTGAATGAGTTTGTATAAAAAAAGAATTAAAAATCATTGTTTATCTTGATACGTATTTCTCCAGCTTTGGCTTTGACATGGATGTACATAAAGTCTGTTATGGTTTCCTGGTCATTCATCTTTTTGAAGTGTCACTTGAAAAAGATGAATCCCTCGTCCTGGTCAGACTTCAATGTATTTTTCCATTTAAAAAGATGCTGGCTAAAAGCAATATATGTACGTTTTTCAACATTCAGTCACGAATGAGATCCGTGTAAAATAAACAAATAAACGTAACTTTTTTAACTTTATTTCAGATGTTAGAGTTTAAACATTCCGTTTGATCAGCGAATGTGCTTTTGATGAACGGAGACACAAAACACGATCAAAAGTCCCGGAATTTTTGGACAGAAACGATCAAAAACGAGCTTCATATTGTTTCTTCTTTCAATCCCGACCACATCTTTACGTAAAAAAAAAAAAAGAACTTACCTGTGATCAATAAAGATGCTCTTTGTCCCGAGTTGAAATTCACCTCCGAAAGGAATCGCTCATTCGCGCGATGTTCTCCAGAGCGGAACAACTAGCGCCGAGAACCGCCAGCGCCCCCGGCGGTCAAAAGTATATCACATCCACAGTGGTTTAGGACTTCCATAGATTTCATTTGAAAGTAGATGTCTCTTGTAAATGTGTAAATCTGTGCAAATAAAATAATTTGTAACTTTGTATAAGCAATATATGTTCATTGTTTAATTAATGAAATGAACATTTTACATCAAGTTCTCTTAAAAAAACCACGTTGTACAGACAGTTTAAAAAATAGTTGGTATCATTCATAAAAAAAACAACAAAAAAAACTTTCACAATGTATGATCATGTGAAAGTTAAAAAAAAGCTTTCAAATACAAAAAAAAAAAAAAAAAAAAGTGGAAATACAGTACTTTTATAAAATTACTAATGTGCACCTACACCTCCCCCTACTGGACATCAAACAAAAGTAAACTGTTAACAATCTTTTATTTTGTCAAATATAGACAGACAAAATCAGGATATTTCTATAGAAGCATTTGATATTTTCTCCTTCTGAATTTAAACATTACTACATTTCTCTAACGGGCTGAATGACAGTTATTCAAATGTTGCTCATGGTCAAAACAGCAGCTTTATAACCAGGAAAGTGTAGATCCAATTCACAGCAGTGTCTTTTATCCCAACATAAGTTACTCTGCTGCAGCTGAGAAGAATTGGAGATTCTAGTTTCTTTTTTCCTTTTAATTTTATTTATATAAGAAAAAAAAATGCTTTTGGTCCTTAATTCTAAAACATCTGGACTTTTATTATGAGGAAATGATTGTTGTAACTTTTCTTCTGATATAATACCTTTTTCTTTTTTTCTAATATTTATTGTAAGCCTGAGTCTCCAAAGCCAAATATGGCTCTTTTCCCCCTTGATTTCATTTGGATTCGTTAAGTATTACGTTAAGTAGTTAACGTAAGTAAGTACTTACTTAAGTAAGTACTTACTTAAGTAAGTTAAGTAAGTTAGTATTAGTTAAGTATTAGTTAAGTAGTACAATACATGCAATGTGTGAAACTTTTCGACAACAACATACTGAACACAGGTTGTTTCCTCAGAACACATGCTCTCAATGTTTATTTCTTACTGAATACAAACATTTTTGTCTTTTGAAGACTTTGCACCAAGATTTAAATAAACATCCATGTTGGTGTTAAATGACCCCATGTTCTTCTGAGTGGACTTATGTCCAAAGTGAGATTTCCACACCAAGTATTGAGTTAGATATATTTCTGACTGGTTACACAATAATGGTTTCAAGATTAGTAATTGTTGTTTTAATCCAGTTGGACTGGTGAACTGGTTTCTTTGACGTGTATTTATGTGTGTGTATTTGTGTGTCAAATGTGTCAGAGGTCTTATTTTTCTGCTTAATAAATGTCAAACACTTTGTTCTGTATGATACATTTCAAAATCTTTTTTCCGCTAAGTTCTTCAATCTGAATAATTCAAAAGTCCATGTTAGCGTCAGCTTAGTTAAAGAATGAGTCTGTTTTAATCTCATAGACATATTTTCACTTTATGGTTATTACTGTTTTTACAGTCAATGTTTTCAATGCGCGAACTTCTCAACTTCTGGTTTTTAATTTTACTAATGCTTTACATTAGGACTATATTCTATTTGCAAATGACTTAATGACAGCGTGAGAGTAGAGCAATGACCTAAAACAGTTTACTGTCCAACAGCAAACAGATTATCAAAACAGGACACAATTCAGTGTATTAATATTAGATTGTATGTCACATAACTTGCATGTGATTTAGTGCATTAAATACACAATAAATTACCATACAATATAATACATTTGTATTTAGAAAAAAAACCTGACATAAAACAGTATATTTTGTCAGTACAATTATCTATCATATTTAACTAACTGACTGGGTTTGATACGACTGCACCAATTTTCAGGGTAAATGCTCTTTTATTTAACTAAATTTTCCTGTTGTTTTTAAACACATTTTGAGGTATAATTTCAAGAATGTTTTATATAATAGTTCAGCCATGCATTATACGCCTATGAAAATGTGAAGGCTTTATGTGGAGTTTGTGAATGTCCAACCTGTTTTGCAAAAGGCACAGACAGAGATAGCATTCAAAAAAGAGGTGAAAAAATATAATTAAAAAAAAAAAAGTTACATTGATACAGAGGAGAGTAGTTTTTCATCCTAAATTTGACTTGTAGATACATATAAAAATTGTCTTTAGACTGTACATTTGCATTTTGCATTAATTCTTTGTTTCGTTGGTTTTATTCTTTTTTAAGTTTGCTGTTCTTGGTTTTTTGGGGGGTTTTTTTACAATTTTTTGACAGCATCTGTAGCTTTATCTTGTTTTATTTGGTTTACAAAGTGTGGTTATTTAGTTTTAAAAGTTTATTTAAAACTCGTGCTCTTTCAAGTTCTTTATGTTATATGGAATTGGGAAGAAAACTTGGTCTTAAAAGGTAGGCTGATATCAATGTTGCAGCAGGATGGTTCCTGAGTTTTACGTCATGAATTTAATATTTATGAACATTTAACAAAGTGTTCCAGAAGGAGATGGCAAATGGCTGGAAAGACCTCCTGAAGCTTTGTTTTCCAGCAGATCAAAAGACGACCATGATTGAGTCCCATTGAGTTCAGTCCAGGATATCTTCAAGTGCAGCATTGTTTGGAAATGAATCAAGATGCACACGTGTTTAATGTCAGTTTCATCTGTAGCTGGGTGCCTCTTGTCTTTGTGGGGTTTTTTCTCCTTCAAAGCAACAAATGTGATAACAGTCAAAAGCTTTTTATTCTATGTGTAATTCATATTGAGATAAAACCTCTGTGCAAGCGCAAGATATTAGTTTAGAGTTTGAACGTTTTTGTTTTCATCAATAGAAATATGAAGAGTCGGCTGAACAAACATGTATACATTTGTTCTAGTATAAACACAGCAATCATTCATTTCTCTGGAGCTGAACATTGTTTTCTCTTGCTCAATTGAGGTTTCTACGCGATCTTGACTGCAATTTCGTAATTATTGTAACACTACAAAAGAAAGCGAATGTGAAGAAAAAAGAAAACGCCGTTTGGAGAATTGACTTGTCATTTTATTTTCACCTGATGTCACCTGTTGCAGCTATATTGTGAAAATGAAAAAGCATTTCCGCTATGGACTTTTATTTTGAAATATGAGTCACGTTCACTTCCATAACTACTAGAAGAAGAAAAAAAGAACTTCCGTTTGTAATATAATGACAACTTCTGTTCGAAATCCATTGGTCTATCCCCCCTGTTACCTGCAGCGGGGTAACCTTGGTGGTGGGGGGAGGTTGATGTAATCAATAACTTTGCCAGGTGCAGTGCCCCTCTGTTCGTGCTTCTGTACTAGCTTTCGGGTAAAAAGACTTGATGCGTGAAAAGGGTGAAAAGGCAAAACAAGCCCTGAGGGACAGCTTTAAGGTCAAACATGGGAAGAAAGAGGAGAAAAACTGGCTCAAAGCAGAGGTTTGTCTGTTTTATTTACATTCAGCTGCTTGGAAATTCACCCTCCACCCCGGCCCTGCATTTCGGTCAAAAATAGTCTCGTTTTGTTGGAAAAGACGAAATAATTGGTGATGTAGGTTTTTTGTTCTTTTTCTAAACTTGTAACAAACGAACTCTGAACACTGAGCGCAGAGGTTGGTCTGGTCGCTGATTGTAACGTAACTTGTAATTGTCAGTCTTTAGTGTAGCGGTAGCGTGACCGTCTCGAAGACTAATGGTCGTCGGTTCGAATCACGTCCCCTTTATTGTATTTTTCTTCCTTTTTTTGCAATTGTCATTTACGTTTTGAGAGTTGAGAGAATTACATTTTATTGCAACGTATTCCAAGCGGTTGCGTTGTTTTCTATCCGGACGTTGGTAGGAGTGTTGGTGGGATTCGTGTGTACGTGCTTGTGCGTGGCCATGGAGTGCTGCCGCCTGAGGGGGTGGGGGGTGGGGGGTGGGGAATTGGGTCGCAAAAATAATTTTTTGTCTCGGGCGCAACGCAGCCCAGGGCTGTTTAGTGCCACAATTGCCTGCGAATTATTGCTCTTCTTTCTGGTGTGCGGCACAGAATTCCCAGCATGCACTGCGGCAGGAAAAAAAACTGGTTTTGTGGGGAAAAAAAACTTTCAGGTTAGCTTTATGTACGATTGCGGTTTTTTTAGAAGCATCATGTTGTATGTAATTCAAATTTGTCAAAAGCTCAATAACTGAAAACCACTTGTTTGTAAGTGTTGCATAGTTCCTGGTTTATATGGACCGCGGCGGTTAGCGCTCGTTGGGTTGGTCTCTGGCATTAATAATAACGGTGTAATTGAATGAATGGATGAATGTGTGAGTGAATGATCACATTGTATGAATGAACACATTGAGCGGCTGTCAGAGACCGACCCCCCACCCTTTTCAAATAAAAACAAATGTTTTGTCTTAACTCTTTCAGTTGCTACAATCATTCTGTCCACTCATCAATGGATGAAGCTGATATCCTGGCTGACAGAATTGCAATCATTTCCCATGGCGAGCTCTGCTGTGTGGGCTTCTCCCTCTTCCTGAAGACTCACCTTGGTACAGGCTACTACCTGACGCTGGTTAAAAGGGACGACGACTTGACTGGAACACCTGCAACATGCCTGTAGAAAAAACTGTGCTTCAACATTTTCACCTTACAGGCTCAACGGGTTGTCTAGGATCTTAAAATGTTGTACAGACCACCTACGTGTCCCGCACAGATTTGGCCATTTTTTTTACTCGCAGACAGTCCATATCCACGCGTAAGGGCTTGATCAGTTTCCCTAAAACACATATAGACGCTCGATAAACACAAATGCTTTGGTTTCCAGATGAAGATCAGTGACAAAGACACCCTGCAGAACTTGACGGGCAGAAATGTATCGGACTATCTGGTCAAAACCTACGCACAGATCATTGGAAAAAGGTATTCTTAATCTTGACTTTTACTTTAGTTCAATATATATAGATTAGGCTTTGGTTCATTTTAGATTTGGTGAACTGGAAGGGAAATCTCTTCTTTTTCTTCTTCTCTCATGAAGCTTTTTTCTTTTCCTCATCGATGAGTCCTGATCCCTCATTCTCCAGCTGATTCAGGATTTTTTTTCTCCTTTAAATCTCAACATCAAATCTGCTTCCCAGCAGAAAGTTACAAGCAGTTCTTCACTAATTTATTTCTACGACAATATATAAATATATTCACTGTAGATATTTCATCTCATCTTTGAGTTCCTCATCTTCCACCACAGTTACCAATGTACTGAAATGTTTTGATCTCGTTTACTGTCTGAAAAACAAGATTTGAATCAACGAGTTCAGGTTTGAGCTCAGGATTCACTTTTGTTTGTGTATTCATTATATTCTGTGTATATTCTGCAGAAAACCATCACAGTAATCAACTCTTACATTTTCAACACAGCATCAGCTCCTTCCTCAATGTGATGAACAACGGCATTCTGCGGGCAAGTCTGCCAGCTGGAAAAGACCCCAACAAGTTTGGCATCTCAGCATCCAACCACCCACTGAACCTCACCAAGGAGCAGCTGTCCCAGGTCGCATTGTGAGTATTAGAGTGAGTGTAGGAGGTCGATAGAAAGTGAAATCACCACTTTGACCTGTTCCTACATCCATGTCGTTTCTGTTTCCCAGGATGACGACGCCAGTGGATGTGCTGGTGTCCATATGCGTGATCTTCACCATGTCCTTTGTTCCGGCCAGTTTTGTGGTCTTTCTCATCCAGGAGCGAGTGAACAAGGCCGAGCCCATGCAGTTCATCAGTGGAGTGCAGCCATTCCTCTACTGTCTGGCCAACTTTGTCTGGGATGTGGTGAGGCGTTTGTCCGTCAGCTTTACTCCTTATCTGATCATAAACTTCAATAATTGAGTAGCATTTATAAACCCTTACATTTGTTTTCTGATATCTGTATCTGATCGCAAACTTAAACAGAACTTCCTGTTCGTAATTCCCTGTACTTTTCTGATCAGGTTTGGTGACGGCTACACCATCATCCTGGGAGTGGCAGGGCCAGACCCAGACCTTCGCCCGGTGATGGACTTCATCGAGCAGGAGCTTCCAGGGAGCACACTGAAGGAGAAACAGCGCAACATGCTGCAGTACCAGCTCCCCTCATCCTTCACCTCCCTTGCCCGCATCTTCTCCCTCCTCTCAAAGAACAAGGAGACACTCTGCATAGAAGACTACTCTGTCTCTCAGACCACTTTAGAACAAGTAAGCAAATGTCATTGGAGTTGTCCTAATAAATGCCTATCCTCTGCTAAGCTGGATAGGGGAGGGAGGAACCTTTATTTTTTGTTGTTTTTTTTTAACTGAGCATTTTAGTCTTCATTCTTTTTTATCAATTTTCAGTGAACCTGCACCTGAGCGCACAGCCTTTCACAAAGGCAAAAGCTGCAGGCTTCGTGAAAGACACTGACAATATCAAAACTCAATGCAAATCAATGCAAGAAAACATGCACACATATATTTAAGATGACTATATCCCCATGGATGTTGGAGACGGTTCCATCTTCTACAGCAGGCGGACTGCAGAAATGCAATGGAGGGAAAGTCTGACTTCTCACTTAGAGGGCCAGACACGCAGCAGGGACACAGAAAGGAAATATCATGGATTTGTCATTCCCATTCCTCAGAGGAGCTTACTTCTGTGGACAACAAAGTCACATGGATCATTCACTGCCAGCTTTTGAAACATGGACTGACCACTTTTTTATTCAGGGTCAAACTTCTTCAGATTGTCTTTGTTACCAATGGCAGTTTTAGAATCAAAACTATGGTTTAAAAAAAGAAAAAAAAAGATCAGTCTCAGTGACAAATGTGCAATCTATGTGATTATTTCATTGAAAAATGTAGACCTGCACACCCTCTACAGAGTTCTTTTCTTCTGTTGTAACATGTCTGACTGCTAACAGTTTTCTGTTGTTCCTGGTTACCTTAACATTGTTCAGCCCAGTGCCTGTAGACATGGAGCCACAGATGAGCACGCCATCACAAACCACAGCACACATGTGCTGCCAAGGAATGTAGAGCATCAACGACACGCATCCCGAGCCCGTAGAGAAACATTTTTTTGGACTGTGACCATCATTATCAGCGTCCAAAGAAAACAAAGTTGCTGGATGTTTGTTCTGGTTCTTCAGCCTGTGATGTTGCTCTGCTTTTCTTCCTTAATCTGAATCAGAGTCCCTCAAAGTTGTTTGTGAAAGATGGCTTTATGTTTGTGAGCGCATGCTTCCTGCTAGGCTGCGCACTTTGAACATCAGTGCATCTGTGTCCGTGTGTGTAGACCAAAGCATGCCAGTAGATCTGTGTTTAATGCAGAGGAGAGAACTCAGATCTCCTTCATTACTATTGGATTTCTTGTGTGGAGTCAAATGTTGAGATTAAAAAAACAACTTGAAGTAGAGCTTTGGGCAGGAGAAAAGTGAAGGGACTGATGGGATTCTACCAACTTATTTCTGTGGATATAATGTACAGTAGTTCCATGTCATCAGTGATCTATCAGTATCTGTGCCAAATGGAGATGTATCTTTGATGAAACTGTGTCATTCTAATGAGGCAAATGATTTTTGAAATGATGCTTTGAATCACGCATTTGCTCAGTCACTCCATTAGTTGGAAGCTGCTGGAAACAAAGCCATCAATCTGAAAATCTGTAGGAGCATCAGTTAAAGCGAATGGCAGAACCAAGCATTTAAAATGTTAACAGCCGTCTTCCGCTCGTACCCTTCTCTGATCCTAATTTGGACAGAAGCATTGATCCAGCGTCATGGATGCTATGCTCCTCTTTTCACGAATAAAAGTCCAAATATTTTGCAGAGCACGGTAGGGAATCGAACCCCAACCTGCTAAAGCAGGCATGCCATCATCAGTCTCTTGATTGTTTTGACCAAACATGAAAATTAACATGTTGAAAGATCTGCTCCACCTTTAGGTTCCTAACACTTTGCATCAGTATTCAGATGTAGTCAATGAAATACTTTTAGATGAAAGAAAACACACTAAAGTGTAAACTGTATTTTAAAGAGAAATTACAAAAACTCAGTTTCTAAACAGATTCAAGATGGATTTTGTTTCAATAGGTAACCACAAGAGGGCGACATAAGCCCTGAAATGACTTTCAACAAAAATCAATCACTGATCCACTCCAATGAAAATCATGTTTGGGTCTTTTGATCATGTTCTTTGGACATTCTTTTAATGATGGAGGACATCCATCCATCTATTTTATGATCCTGCTGTTCCCCTTTCAGGGTTAGGGTGCTGCCAGAGCCTAACCTGGTAAAGGCGCGGTACATCCTGCACAAGTCGCCAGCTTGTGGCAGGGCCATGATGGAGGGCAGAAAGAAAATTCAGCTGAAAATTGCATTTCTGAGTATTTCTTTATTACTTTCTTCTAACAGTTGTGTTTTCACTTTCTATTGTTAGCTTTGTAGGTAGACAATTTTAATATCTGACCAACAGATGAAAAACAGCAGCTGGAATCAAGGAATGTGCACTGTCCCAGAGAAATAAATACAATTGAAATGGAAGAGAACTTTTAAAGGCAACAATAAACACAAAACCACAGACGATTTGTGATTCCTGTACTTCTGAGTTACTTTTGTTGCATAAATGCAAATGTCTGTCTGATGGTTTTGCATGAAAATCAAAATGATTATCAGTACAGAAGATACAATGATGGAATATTTTAATTAAAATATGTTTTAATGATAAAGTTATCTGAGTGATGTTGATTTCAATGACTACAATCATAAATAAATAAGAATATTTCTTATTTTTTTCATCAGTGGTTCACTATTTGCAGAAAGAGTTACAAAACACAGATTTCCTTCATTTAGCGCCAGTCATTTCTGTTCAGCATCATGCGAACTAAAACGACTGTCTGGACCCAGTTTCCCACAATGCATTGCTTTGAAGGTAATCATTGTTATGGACATTTTTAAAGATTTTATATTGAAAACAAATTTCAAGACATTTCACAGCCTTTTGCTTTTTGAAGAAAAAAATAGATTCCATATATAGTTTGGGCTCCTCCAGAAATAAAGAAAACTTTGGAATTTTGTTAGAAAATTTGCACTTGTGGATATAAAATTTAGCAAGAAAGACGAATAAATTGATTACAAATTTAAATTCCATTGTCTTATGCTGGTGGAAACCAGTGATGTGACTTATTGTAATGTGTTGTGGATTTTAGGTGTTGTAAGGTTAATTTTTTTGTTTTGTGTCCATCTTTTTTGTGTTGTGACTAATTTTAGTGTGTTGTGTTTCGACCCTTCTTGGCCACCGTAGATTAAAGACCCACTCTGAAGAAAATGGTGTATTTCAGATGTTCTTGTGACATTTTTCTGATGATGAATGACATTTTCATTTTAAAAAATAGCTTAAAATTGCATTTTAAGAGTATTTTTTTTTTATTTAAATCTTTGTGAATCAGGAGCAAATGAAAAACTGCTGTTTGAAAAAGAGCCTATTTGTGATGTAGAAAGTACAACAGCTGGGCCACAAGCTCCCTGTAAGCTAGTGGGAGTGTTTCTACTCTAGTGATTTTATTTGAATATTCAGACCTTTTTATGTAAAAATTACAGGGACAAAAAACACAATCTGTATCTCACTCCTCCACAGAAAGCGATTGAGGGGGTTTAGAAGATGGATGAAAAAAATCTGAACCAGCAGCTCCAGATTTGCTTAGGATAATGAGATCCACACAGAGAAACACCTGAGATCCACAGTGCTGTAGGGAACACTGCTTTGTGTTGTTCTTGTTAGAATTGCTGAGGCAGGAGAAATAACACTACCTTTATTTTATTGTTGCCATTTAAAATCATTTTTAAATATTTCTCTTTGTGATATATATAAAATAAACCACACGAAATTATTTTTTATAACTGAAAATTATTGCACCCTTTTTAAATTCTAATATGCCGCCTGTTTTGAAAGGCAAAGAACCATTTCATTTCCATTCTTGTTTTAGTTTTTCTTTATTTTAACTGTTTTCACTGATGATTTGCTCCATTGAAGTTCCAACCTCATTGAGTAACTTCAATGCAAAAGCTGTAACATAGACAACAGGTGCTTGGACTTGACTTGTCTGCCTTCATTGTCCAGGTAAGAGGACACCTTCAGGACTAGTTGAGTGGTTAAAGCGCCACAAAAAAGTATAAAATCGATCTCTGAATAAATAATTGATTTCTGGCAAACTTTATCGGTTTTTCTTTCGGTTGTGTCTCTACTGTCTTTGCCTTTTTATGTACATGTGATGTGAACAAAAAGATTTCCAATCACAAGCTTCCATCTAGCAAGTCGGGTCAATTCATTAAGTGTATTCCGTATATCTTCCAATAATAGCCGGTCTGTAATAGACGCTGGTCTCCAGTAAAAGCCGAGTCTAACATGTGTTAGTTGTAATAGACGCCGGTCCCTAACAGTCCTTTATGACCCCCCACCCCCTGCCCGCGTGCTTACTACTGAGGCAGGCAGAGGGTGTCTGTGGCATTCAGCCAGTGTAGCATGGCTCACAACATTTTGGCTCATTCCATTTTGTTTTAACTCTTGGAATATTCCAAAGAACATTCTGTTGAGGAATCTAAACCACATCTTAGGATGAAACCTAAACATATCAGAGAATGGTGCAAGCAGATGGATAAAGGAGAAAAAGAGCAAACAGATTTCCTGGTATTTATAGTGGATCAATCCCTGGATTCTCCTGATCTTCTTCTTGTTACCCCACTGGATCCCTTTCGGAGCAGCAAGATTTCCGGAACCCGTTCAGTCTGCTGCTGTTGGACTAAGGCAGTTCACTTCAGAGCTGGAACTCTCTATGCAGCTACCAGGAAGGAGCTGGCAGCCAGACAGAGAGCCGGCGCGGGATGGGAAAGCAGTCTGCTCGGGCCTCCTGAACTTTAGTTTCATCCATACCTCAAAACAGGTACCCTCATTTTATTCTTTGGGTTAATGCGGAACAGAAAGCCGTCAAACTCCGTAAGAGAGAGCAAACACTAGGAAGCAGTCGTTCAGACACAGTGGGAGAAGCTCTCGGTAGCTTGTAGACGATTCTAAATGTTTTCATAAACCCAAACTTTAAAGCATGATCACTGAGGTTTTTGTAGAGCTTTTCAAAGTAAATCAACCAGATTTCTTAACATCATCCATGCCTTCCGTGCATAGCAAATGAGATAAACACAGACATCGCTCCATGTGACTAACAAATTAGAAATAATAGCTGCTAGCTCCGTGTAGCTTACATGCTAAAAACATTAGCTGCTTGCTCCGTGGAGCTAACATGCTAAAAAAATTAGCTGCTAGCTCCGTGTAGCTAGCAGGCTAAAAACATTAGCTGCTAGCTCCGTGTAGCTAAGATGCTAAAAATATTAGCTATTAGCTTCATGTAGCTAACATGCTAAAAAGATTAGCTGCTAGCTCTGTGTAGCTAATATGCTAAAAACAATAGCTGCTAGCTTCGTGTAGCTAACATACTTTAAAACATAAGCTGCTAGCTCTGTGTAGCTAATATGCTAAAAACATTAGCTCCTGCAATTTTACCAGTGATGGTCTGTTTCAGTTCATCTTTCACTTTAGTCAGAGAGTTTTACTGTGAAACTGTTGGAAAGTAAAGTCAGCATTCAGATTGTTATTTGAACAATTCTCTTTACAAACACATTACAGTTAAAGTCACATGTTTCATTGGTAAGGTTTTTAGGAAGAAAACCTTTAATTCACATTTGAAGAACCATTCTCCCCCATTTATGTCATTCTGCTGGAGCGTTTGAATTTTTTCTAAAATGCAGAAATATTTTTGCTCTTCTTTTCCAAAGAACAAACATTCATCTAATGTCATTTAAATCATTCAACGTTTTATTGTGTTCAACCGAAGAGACTTTTTAAAATTTTCTTTACTTATTCAAAGCTGCTTATATCTATCTTATGAATGTCTAAATGTGACCAAAATAATAAGTATTTCATTTGTTTTCACTCAAAAAATATTTGTTATACTTCAAGTGTTAATTCCAGTTTGTTTTAATTTTTTTAATTCCAAGCATTGCTTCTCTCGGACTGTTGCTTTTCCATTTGCTAAAATTGACTTCAGTTCCTATCTTCACCCTAAGCAATCTGGGAGCAGAGAACCTGTATTAGGTCCAGGAACAAATCCCTGTAAAGCAGGATGTCCCTTGTCAGTCCATGGTTTTTTTTTTTTAAGAGTTTTTCCTCACCGAGAAGGAGGGTGTAAGGGCAGAGATGTTTGACAACCAGCTATTATTTGCATTTTCATGTTTGACGGTTATTCTGACAACTAGTGGAAGTCCACAGCTATTACTCAGTCTATTAGTCAGAATAACTGTTCCTGCTCTCACTTATTAACATGTTCTTGCTCGTCCTAAATTTTTTTCATGATATTTTTCCTTTATTGGAAGTTATTCAAGTTATAAATTGACCAATCAGATGCCTCAAAAAAGCATGTGGTGCCCGCTGGCCCCATCCTCAATAGATTGAGTTGGACCAATCAATGCTTTGTAACCTCGTCTGGCCCCAAACAGCGGCACCTTTGACTGAATTGGCTTCATTTCGTTGGAGCCAGAAGAAAAGCATTTTCTATGGGTGACGTCATACAGTACTTGCTCAGTCCATCTCTCTTATACAGTCAATGGTGCACACTGACAACAAGTTTTCTGCAACCTTTTAGAGTAACTTGTTAAACTTTGTTTGAACTTGGATCAGGTCAAAGCCCACGTTACTAGGATATATTTAGTATTTTACTCACTAGAATTGCTCATCTTTAACTTGTTTTCTTCTGTCAGTAGGAGTAAGGAGTAAAGCTGCAATTCTTTCATAAAAAATGAAAAGCATCAGTAAGAACTAAATCAAACAATGGCATTTCTTGACTTTTAATTCTTCTAGGTAGAGTGTAAAAATTGTATAACATTACATTTTCATGACTTCTCACTGACATACTGTCTTCATTAACCTAAATCCTTCAACTGTCTCTTCAGGTCATTTTTCTCTTGAGTCAGGTTTTTATTAGTGTCCTTGGTCTCTAAAACAAGAACCAACAAGACTAAAGAGCCAACATGTTCAACCGTTACATGTTTTTATATTCAGTAAATATGATTAACTTTAGGAAGCATCTTCAGGATCATGTTTACCCAAATTGAGCCTCTTCAACTCTTCTTGTGGTGCAGTCACCACAATATACTCTGACACTGTCATTTATGTGGAACAATACTTTGTCACTATAAATCTTACAATAAAACAGAACAGTTGAAGCCATATTATTATACATTTCTTACCTAGGACCAAAAGTTTTGTCTTCAGTTCATCTCTCTCCTCAGTCAGATTCTGGTTTTGGGCCTTTAGTTCTAAAACATAATATTAAAAATCTGTATCATTTTGAGTTTGATGTGGTCTTAATAATAAGAAAAACTGAAATAACATCCCAAGCTCCTGGGCTAACTCTCCTTCTAAAGTTATGTTTAAGAGCCTCTTGAGTTGAAAGTCACAGAACCATTGTCTTCCTTCTGAGACTTACCATTGATAGTTGTGTTCCATTTTCCTTTTTTTTCAAGATGGCTTCTCTGTCTGCATGCAGAACCAGCACCTGTACCTCGTTTATCAGTATAAGTATAAGTTATTCTTAAGTATCAGCAGGACCTTGTCTGCAGCGGCAAAGGAAAGCGATATATGTGCTGATCGGTTCCATAAAGCATCAGTTCAAAAAGAAAGCTCACTTCTACCGCTTGTTTTTGTCTAGAAAATGAAGCAAAACGTTTGTTTGAAAGAAGCCCGTGCAGTGATATAGAAAGTTTGGGCTATGTGACCGGAACTTCTTTTTTAGGTGTACGTGAACACGCAGCAGCCAATCAGATTTGAGTATTCACCCGGGCCATTTAAAGTGCAGAAACACAATGTTTGTTACTTATGGCTGCATATCAGCACCTTTGTTTTCTTGAAGTGATACTGCAGACATAAAAGACTTTACAGTTCTGCTTATCTTACTGTTGATGTGTTTTGTGCACACAAATTACACTTCTGAGTTAATACTTTAAGAATTTCAACATTTTAGACAGTAAAAATTGAGGAAATATTTTCTCTCTGGCCGTTTTTTTGTTCAAAAGCTGCATATTGTCGTCTTAAATATTTATCTAGTAAAACATTGTGATTAATTGTGATTAATCACAATCCAAAAGTGTGATGAATCGGATTATTCTTTTAATCAATTGACAGCACAAATATATAGTATATAAACCCAAACTAAATTCACAAATTTGGGTGATTAAAAGTCACTTTTATACTTACCAATGCTGACCAGAAGTTCATTTAGCTCCTGAGTTAGAGTTTTGTTAATGACTAACATCTGAAATTGAGATAACAGAAAACATTTAGTGTTTCACCTACACTTAAAGTTGATCAAAAAGACCTAATTGATCTGTTATGATCCCTATACTGATAAAAGAGATTTTTGTTTTGCCTTTTCTCATTTTTATCTCCTGGTACATCAGAAAGTACATGTTTTTGTTTTTGCTTGTTTACTTATATGTAGTCAGAAAATGTTGTGAAATTGTGAAAATGAAAAAGCATTTCCGCTAATGACTTTTATTTTGAAATATGAGTCATGTTCGCTTTCATAACTCCAAGCCTATTGCTTATCCAGCGACACCCTATAATAATAATACATTTTACATTAAAGCATTTCTAATCAAATTAATGCACAACTAAAATTAACAATAACAATAGCACAAATTCCGTTTTGAGATCGCCAACTCCTGTTTTAAGAAGAAAAAAAAGAACTTGTGTTTGGGACATAAAGACAACTTCTGCGGGATATGATGACAGTCTAATTTCGACATCCATCGGTCCGTCCGCCATGTTACCTGCAGCGGGGTACTCTTGAAATAAGCTGTAATATTGATATTTTTTTTTGTTTGTTTATATCATCATTATTTGGGTCTACGCTCCTCCCAACATTCCCAGATGACGTAACTACTACGTAATGTTGTGTTATTGGCCCATCTGCTTCCGGTTTCCTCCTGGCCATTATTAACTGAATTGATCAGAGCAATACAAATGTGAGTCGGCACTTCGACTAGACCAGATAAAAAGTTCTTTCCCCGGAAGAGTTTTCTGGTTGTTATTCCATCTCTTTTTATTGTTCGAGAACTAGCTAGCTAGCTAGTTTAAGGCCTAGCTGCTAGTTGCCAACTACTGTTGGGATTGTTTTGCTCGAAGCGAACAGCGAACCATGATGGCGTCAAGCTACAACGCTAAGGAAGAGGACGGGCACCACTCCGGCTCTTCGAGTCACGGTGGGCCAGGAGCCATGAAAAGCAAAAAGCCGGACAATACAGCGTTCAAACAGCAAAGGCTGCCTGCGTGGCAGCCGATTCTGACAGCGGGGACCGTGCTGCCGGCGTTCTTCGTCATCGGCCTCATCTTCATCCCCATCGGCATCGGCTTGTTTGTGACTTCGAACAACATTAAAGAGTTTGAGGTACCCTTTTAGTTACATACCCCTCATTTTATATATAGTTGTTAATCATTTCAAATACCAACGGTCCTTATGCTGTCAACATAGTCAAGTACGAGCTGCTATTTCTGTCACCTTTATTAAATATTGTCACATTTGTTTATATTGATTGTGTGCGTGTGTTTTAAGTAAACGGTTTAATTTATTAAACTGTATTTTTACAGTCTTTATGTGAAATGTTTTGCGTCATAAACACACACACACACACACATATAATATATATATATATATATATATATATATATTTACAAGACAGCGGAAGTTCACAAAAAATGATTAGAACAATATATTAATATTATTATAATATTATGTATAATATATTATATACATATAATCAATTTTTGTGAACTTCCGCTATCTTGTAAAATTTGTAATGCATTGTGGGTAAATTTTATCCAGCAATATGGAAATATTCAAACCCCCCACAAGTTGCAGCGGTATAAAAGGCTTTTAAAATACAGATAAAGGAGAATTTGACAAAATTATATATATTTTTAAGAAAAAATAAACTTTAATGTGTTTGGAATACATCAGCAGAGGTGAGTCTTAATGGATTTCCCACAACCGTGACTCAAACTTGCTTTGTGCTTAATAATAAATTATCTACCAAAAGTTCAAGGAGAATGTATTAAGACAATAGCTTTATGTTATCTTGTGTTATTTGTTAACATAATCTTCCTTATTCTGCTGTTTTTAATCAGATTGACTACACTGGCGTTGAGACTGATAATCCTTGTTACAACTGTGCCAAGAACTTCAGCTGGAACAGCACCACACCATGTGTGTGTTCTGTGGACTTCACTTTGGAACAACCTTTCGAGGTTAGTTCTGGTTCTTTGCCTCTTTGTTTCTCTGTTCCTAAATACGCTTTATTGATTAAATTTAGTATTCATGTCCTTTATTAGCTTTATTAGTGTGTGTCTGAAACCTGCTGCTGACACAAAGCACCCATTTGGATCTATTTAAGGTCCACGTAAGAATGCTGTCATTGAATGATGTGCTTATAAATTATGCATTCTGGCTTTTAGCAAATCTCTATTGATCATTAGAAAAACAAACTTTAAAGCGGTTTGCTTTTTTACACCAGCCAGTGAGATAACTCAAATAAATGCACTTTAGAAACTATTTCTAAATCTTTATATCCAGGAAACCATAACGCTGTTACTGAAAATAAAAACCTAAATCATTTGAAATTAGTTTAGCATATTGACTGCTCTCTGCTGGGAAAATATTGGTCTGGGTGGAAATAAATCTTTGTGCTAAAATCTTTTTTTTCAAAATAATATTAATATTTAAATACAGGTATATCTCTTTAATTATAGAAATGATAATAATTGGCTCAATTTTTAACCTTTCAAGACTACTCCATTCTGTTTTTAGGCACCAGTTGATTGAAACTACTCCTGCAGAAACATCCTGTATTTGCATGTCAGCTTTTGTTGCATCTAGTTGCTTTAGCAAAAAGTACAAATCTCACAGTTAATGAAGTGATTGGATACTTCCTTCTAATTTTACAACGGACATTTCTACACAGCAGGGTCTCCTAATTTCAGTGCAGTAAATCGTTTTAGGACGAAAAATGCACAAAGATGAAATCAGTGCCTCAGAGTCTACTTTTTCTTTTGTTTACATAAAGTAAAAAAAAAAAAAAACCTGTGTCTTGATTGTTTTTGTGTACCATCTGCCAGTTATTTCAGCAGTTGCATTTCTTTGTTGCCTTTTAATGGCTGTCTGAGCAGATCTGATGCCTCTTAGCAGAGCTCTCCTGTCTGCTGTAGAGTCTGCTCTAGTGCTCTCTGCCAGCCTAGTCTTATGCAGTGGAGTGCCAGAAGCCAGTGACTGATTCTCATCTTTGCGATAATTGCTGTACTTTCAGGAAGTGTGTTTACAGCTGGACACATACAGTCTAGGTTTGCTTTCATGTGAAAGAGGAAACATGTTTCAGGTGGTTTTTAGTGAAGTTGCAATAAAGTTTGCTTTGTGTTTCCTGAATGTTATAGCCAGATATTTGCTCTTGTTGGTATTTCAGAGCCTCATGCTGACTTCCACGTAAATTCCAGTCACTCTGACATATTTTTTAGGATAATTTAGATGATTGGTAAAAATTGATTGGTAAAAATTGTGTTTTTAAGACGTTCTTGTGACATTTTTTGATAATGGAAGACATCAAAAGAATATTACGCTTAAAATCACATTTCTGAATATATATTCAAATGGTTGTGAATCAGTAGCAGACAAAAAATGTCATGGAAAAAGAGATTATTTCTGATGGAGAAAATACTTGTGGGCTTGCCCAGCAATGGGGAAGGGAAGAGAGGCGGCTTCACACCAACAGTGAAAATGACAAAGACCAAAAGAAACTCTTTCAAAAAAGATCAAAAGATGAGTGGAGTGGGGTTTTAACTCTAAAAGAGCCATTTAGTCTAACTTTGTACAGATTTAAATCCAGCAAGGGCCGTAATATCCCACTTAACCATCAGAGAAACATGTTTGTTTTAATGACCATTAAGCCATACATTTATAACATGTACACACGTGGACAAAATTGTTGGTACCCCTCAGTTAAAGAAGGAAAAACCCACAATTCTCACTGAAATCACTTGAAACTTACAAAAGTAACAATAAATAAAAATGTCAAAATCAGCCATCACTTTTGAATTGCTGATTAACATAATTATTTCAAAAAAACAAACTAATGAAACAGGCCTGAACAAAAATGATGGTACCCATAACTTAATATTTTGTTGCACAACCTTTTGAGGCAATCACTGCAATGAAGCGATTTCTGATCTGAATCCCATTGAACATCTGTGGAAGGAGCTGAAACATGCCATTTGGAGAAGACACCCATCAAACCTGAGACAACTGGAGCAGTTTGCTCATGAGGAGTGGGCCAAAATACCTGTTGACAGCTGCAGAACGCTCATTGACAAATACAGAAATCGCTTCATTGATGATCAGTGATGGCTGATTTTGATTATTTAATTTTCACTAAATTTTTATTTATTGTTACTTTTGTAAGTTTCAAGTAATTTCAGTGAGAATTGTGGGTTTTTCCTTCTTTAACTGAGGGGTACCAACAATTTTGTCCACGTGTGTAGCTTTTCAATATTTACAATTGAGTCCAATTATAACAGGGTTGCTGCATATGTATCTGTTTACACCAATCAATAATTGACTTTTTTTCTGTTGACAGCAGTTTATACTTTCCTTTCAAAATTAAATGCACCTTGTGTCATAGAAGATTCTCCTGCAGTAGCAAATTTACTCAAACTTAAAATGAAAGAAAGCCAAGTCAAGTATTGCATTTTCGATCAGTATGACTTTGTTGTGCCTTCATACTTTTTCTCCTTTTATCATCAATTATAAACATAACAATCTTGGTGTGGAATTCAGTAAAAAAACATGCTTTTATCCTTTTCTAGTTGCAATATTAAGATTTTACCATAATTTCAGCTACAAGACATATAAAAAATCTGAAACTAAATGACAAAATTTGATTAACTAAAAAAAAACAAAAACATTTATTCAAATCGTTAGAATTTTCAATAAGAGAGGAGTATCTGGCTCTGGAGTCTCAGGTTACAGACCCCAGATCTAGATTGTTGTTTGTTGGTTTCTTAAGAATGGGTCAAATTTTGAAGTAAAAAGTTCTAAAACCTGATTGAGTTTAGTTTTTTTTTTTTAATTTCTTTTTTTTTTCCTTTTTCAAACTTCACAGAGCAATGTCTACATGTACTATGGCCTATCCAACTTCTACCAGAACCACAGGCGCTATGTGAAATCCAGAGATGACAGCCAACTCAATGGGGTCGAGTCGAACCTGAAGGTATTGTTTTTTCCCTTTATAAAATGTCCAGCCCAACAAATGTTTCTTTATCAGTTAAACATTTCTTCTTTTATGAAGCAACCCAGTAAAGAATGTGAGCCGTATCGTACCGTTGACGGACTGCCCATCGCTCCATGTGGGGCCATAGCCAACAGCCTTTTCAACGGTGAGTCAGGCTTTTTGTGATCACTTGCACAGACGGAGGCTAATGTATGCAGCTGCAATGCATGTGATGCTTCTTTTCCATCCCAGACACCCTGCAGTTGTCCTACATCACTGTAAACGGAACCAAGGAAAAGGTTTCTCTGACAAAAAAGGGCATTGCGTGGTGGACGGACAAGCACGTCAAGTTCAGGAACCCCGGTGGAAGCGCCAATCTCAGTGCTGCATTCCAAGGTGAGTTTGACAAGCTCCCACCCTCCTTTTGAGGACGACTTTAGATTTCACAGACGAGATTGACCTGATTTGGATCTCCCAGGTACGGCCAAGCCGGTGAACTGGAGGAAGGCAGTGTACGAGCTGGATGATGAAGATGACAACAATGGCTTCATCAACGAGGACTTCATCGTGTGGATGCGCACGGCGGCGCTGCCCACCTTTCGGAAGCTCTATCGCATAATCCAGAAAAAGCCGAACACCACGCCAACTTTATCCAGCGGCAGATATGTCTTGGATATTACTTACAGTATCCTTTGAAAGCAAAAAAGAAAAAACATATCTATTTATACGATGTTGATGCAATAAAGCCACAGATTCATTTTCCTACCTGTTTTTTTTTTTTTATTCCTAATTTTACTGATAAAAATTCTACATTTGATTCAGATAAAATCTTTAGCCATGTAAAAATCTTGTTCATATTCAAATAATAAGAAAAAACCACAACATTGTTATGGTTAATTTGAATAACACATTTTTTACTTTTACCATGTTTTCCCCCTTAATTTCATGTAATCAGATTACCCTGTGCTCAGCTTCGACGGCCGCAAGCGAATGATCCTGAGCACTATCTCCTGGATGGGAGGCAAGAACCCCTTCTTGGGCATCGCCTATATCACCGTGGGCTCCATCTGCTTCTTCCTGGGCGTGGTCCTGCTCATCATCCACCACAAGTACGACACGCGCAGCAACAGCGCAGAGATTCCAAACTGAGTGGTCGCCGCGTCTGCATGCCCGCGTGACCTTAAGGGTTCATTCAGGACTGCTGCTTGTTTTTGCTTGGATTTCTTGTGTGACCCAGTAAGGTCTGCATTGCGTCTATGTGTAGAAACATGTTTCCAGTCATCACAACATCCAGCTGTCTGCTTTAACGTTACGTCCTGTCTACAGTTTTTTAAAAAAAATCTTCTATTTATCTGCACATAATCTGATTTTTTTTTTCCTTTTTTTTTTTAGCAGTGCTTTGTGAATGGCTTCAATGAAGGATGTAGATTTTTGTGTTAATAGAAACGTCCTGCTGATGAATGTAAATATCCCTGTATGGTTGTTGAAATGATTCTGATTACAGATTGGGAAAACTTGTTTCTCGTGTCCTCTTTATGTTGGAAGACATTGTTCAGCCCAAACTATTTCTCTTTTGAAGTGAAATAAGGTTAGGATTCAGATTCCTTGACATTACACTGAGCAAATCGGTTACATTTTGCCTGTTTTCAGACAGGAATTCAACTTTTTTTATTTAACCAGTTTTCCTTCCAATTGTTTTGTCTGCATGACGTATAAAGAAACAACCAAAAAAGTCTGAATATTTTAATATGTGGCTTTTGAGTTTAAATTATTGTAAAACTGTCTGTTGACCTTATATTTGCACTTTAAAAGTTGCAAGTTTTTCCCACTATTTTTGTTTTTTCCCATCGCTGCAGTTTGTTCCAGCAGTGAAAGTTGGAAAAAAAGGTTTAAATCTTTTGGGTTTTCTGGGATTTTTAGGGTCCAAATAAAGAACTCTTACCAGTAAACTGTTTTCATTTGCATTTTTTTTTCCTGCTTTGACAGTAGATTCAAGGACTTTCTGGAGATGTTAGGAGTTTAATTGAAATCATGGGATCATAGTCTTTGCCATCCTTCAATTGCCTTCTATGAACAGATACAACAGACTAAATACATAATATTCCAACTAGTTTTGTTACATTTTTGTAATGAAATAGTTAAATGTGTATTGAATAATTAAGGCACAAAGAAAAATGAAGAGAATTGAAATGTCTTGAGCCTCATGTTCATAGGAAAAATGTTTCCTGCTTGGTGTCAGTTTGAATGTGGGTTTTCTTTGATGGGATCTATAAGACAAATGAGACGTTAAACTTTACTGGGATTTGTGGTTACTTGTATAAAATAAATGGCTGCTCTGTTTTGTAGTGCTTAGAACTTTCCCCTCACAGTAAGAAGAAAATCCCTGTTTCGAATCTCGACTGGAAGTTGTCTGTGTGCGCCTTGAATGTTGTCATGCCTGTGTGTGTTTTCTCCTGGCACTTCAGCTTCCTGTGCTCTATCAGCTGCACACAGTTGAAAAACATGCTACATCGGTTACTATCCATTGTCCCTAAGTGTTAATATGTGTGAAACAGACTGGTGACCCGTACAGGTTGTACCCTGCCTTCACAATAGGATAAGACAAGGATAGGCTCCAGCAACACAATGATTCAGCAGGCAGAGGGATGGCATTCCATGCAAAAAAGTGCTCCATTACATGTTCTTAATTTAAAACAAACAAAACATTTTTTTTTGCAATTTGTAGATATTATTTTAGCAGGTTCTTTCCTATATTTATAAACTTGATTTGGGGGTTTGGAGTTCATGGAATTTACATTCTCTGATCTGGGAGGTTGAATAAATAAAATTGCAATTTGAATTCTGAGAAATGTGTTTCTTCAATTGTCCAGCAGGTGTCGCTGTTTTCTCTGATGCAAGAAATAAGGAACTTTTCAGCACTTCGGATTCAGCTTGGTCACAAAACAACAACTGAACAACAATACAATTATGAACTAATAAAATGTAGGCTTCCTGAAGAAGCTCTTTCATGTTGAACGAATCTCTCGAATTGTTAAACCATATATTTTTGTAAACTACAAAACCAGTCAAAGTTTAAACCACTTCATTTGTTTTGTTATTTCGCCAAAATCTTGTTAAGAATTACAAAAATAAAATAAAACTAGATAAGGGATTGAACGTCCTTTCATAATTAATGATTAATTAAAATGTCAAGAAATCTCAGTCTCAAATGTTCAATTACTGAGGTCTGATCATTGTTGTAAACTGAATACTCTACAGTCAATGGGTCTGATTCAGCGATTTCAGCCGCTAGATGGAGCTATAATTGTATTTATTAAAAAAAAAACTCCATTACAATATGATTTTTCCAGGAGGTCATATTTTGCGGGAACAGAACAGAACAACTATGTAGTTAACAGAGATATATTTTGGTTTGATTGGTTTTTAACAAAATAAAATAATAATCAGCTTTCATTCCTTTCTTTGAAGGACGGTGATGGTATTTATATTCATCGGAGAGGGAACATTATACTCTGCAGCCACAATGAGCCTCACTGTGTCTGGTATGTCTGCATTAGTCAGAAATGTGTTGAGTCACATGTCTCAGTCTGGAGTTTTGGGGTTAAAACACATTGAGCCCACGGTTTGACATCAGTGTCATGACAGAAATTTGCTATAATTTTCATAATGAACTATCAAAGGTCGCTTTAGGTGCAGAACATTATTGTATGACACATGCTTGATCTCTTCAGAGTTTTTTTTATAGTTGTTTTATGCTGCAATGCAACAAACGTCACAGTTTGTTCTGTTTTATGCTGTAAGGGAACTTAGTAAATTACAGTTGTTCTAATGTTAAGTGTCAAATGATTAAAATATGAAGCTTTATTTTTTTAAGCTTTAAAATGTAGCAGTTGATTGCTGCTCATTTGAAGTTCTGCATCATTTGCATTTTGCCTTAAAACCATCTGTCATTTTTTGGAGATTTTATTTTAGGCCACTAGAGGGAGCCAAAGACCCAGTGGATGCTCTCATCGCGGATTTGGGTGAAAGCATCAACTGCTTCTGCTGTGCTCTGTCAGTTACACACAAAGTTTCAAATTGAAAATTATAATTCTTGTTTTTGAAATCTTAAAAAAATATAATAGGATTTTTCTGCTATGATTGGCATTTTTTTTTCAAATATTTGGAATCATTATGATTCTTTTCTTTGGAAATAAAGAAAATAGGTTTCCGGTAAAAAAAGAAAAATGCAGTGAAAGTCACAACGGCACTAACACTGAAAGAATTCATGGAAGGAAAAAAAAAAAAGTTTTTCCCCAAACTTGGGATTAGTCATATTGCGGGGCATTTATCAAGTCGCAAAGCAGAGCTTTCCCAAAGAGCCCATATGATGGATGGTAAGTTGAGAGCTTAGAACTGCCTCCCCACACCCCCCATTAAGTAGTCTGCAGTGGAAAGGCTCTTCCCACTTGGAAGGAAACCTTTTCTTCTTGGACATCTGCTGGCGGAGCCTCCAGCAGCTCGACAGAGGAGAGAGGGGTCCAGCTTTAATTCAACAAACTTCTCCCACTATCCAGAGGAGGGGCAGGCTTCAGGCAGGCTGCTCACAAATTCAGTCCATTCAATCCTTTAAGGGGACTTCAGTTGGTGAGTGCACTTTATTTTATTCATAAAATCCCCTTTTTTTTGCTGTGTATATAAAAAAAAAAATCCCAAAACTTTATTTAAAAAAAAAAGAATAAACTCCTAAATTTATTTGCATAGATCAAATAAATATTTTGAATAAACTGTAAAAAAAAATGTAAAAAATGACTGTAAAAGATACACATTTTTTATGACTTAAAGGTGGAACAAGGGGTAAGTGACATGCACTGTAGTCTATATTTAATTTGATAGAGCTTTGACTGATAAGATGGGATCTAGGTGTCCAGGGATGAAAGTTCTTGATATTGTCTCTTTGGCTGCACTGCTGATGCTTCTGCAGCAGGCGGTGCACACATCCTGTGCTCAGACTCAGAAAAGCTGGATTTGCGTTACAACCTGATGTAAAAGCAGTTTCATGTATTTTATGTATGAAAAAGTTGTGTCCAAAAGTAATTTCACAACAGAAAAAAAATCAATTAATAACTTTAAAATATGTGATGAGGTTTAAAATCGTAAGTTTTCCAGATTTGCAAAGTGCAGAATCCAGATCCTCAAAAATTCAAATCAAACCAAAGTTTCTTTATAAAAAAACGAATGCACCACATTTTAAAGAGCGTTTGTTACACCGTTTGAGCTGATGTTTACAGGGCCCTTCATTTCTGCAGGCTAAAGTGTTAAACTGTTTGGAAAAAGAATCATTGACTTCCAGCTCAAAGACTATGAAAGTCAAATCTTTCTGAGTGTTTTTTTTCCCTCTTTACCAAATACCCATAGTTGGTATTAAGTAATAATTACCCACCCCGGGGAATGTGTTTTAACGGCAGCCAGCAAGGTGTGGCACA
This sequence comes from Oryzias celebensis, assembly GCA_014656515.1. Lineage (NCBI taxonomy): Eukaryota > Metazoa > Chordata > Actinopteri > Beloniformes > Adrianichthyidae > Oryzias > Oryzias celebensis. Next base: position 37,599,312 of record BNCR01000005.1, read on the forward strand.
ATATGTTGTGTAATAGTCAGGTTGCAGCTGAGGAGGAAACGTGTGTATCTGTGTGAGTGTGTGTGTGTGGTGGGGGGGTGAATAAGCTGCAGCTCTAAAGTTCTGTTCATCCTTAAAAAAAAAAACCGCAAGCAGTAAATTTGTCCCTGCGATGTTCCGGCTGATGCCTGAACGAGGAGGGCTTCTGTCTGCAGATCCAACACATCTCCTCCTTTTGTCTCCTCCAGACTGATTGATGTGCTGCTGACCCCTCAGGCTGAATCATGAAGATAAGGCTGTCACTAGCCACGGCTGCCTTTCTCGCAGCCTTCTTAGCCTCCGTAGATGCCCAAGGTAAATGAAACCACCTGGTCTCGCTCCTCCCACACAATCTGTCCTGTTCTGCTTCTTTAGACCCCCTTTCTCCTTCTTTGCCCTGTTTCTCTAATGGTTTTTGATATTTGCAGCAGTTATGAGTTGTGTTAACATATTTTTGTCATGATAAGCTGAATAAAGTTACTCTGACATTGTGTGCATTTTGTTTAACCATGTGAGTGTTTTTTTTTTTTTTTTGTGCAGTTTTTGTGCTTTCATTTCACCCTCATGTTGCGTTCGGGTAAAAACAGACCCATTTTCACACTTGAAAACGGGAACATTTTGACCCGAACACAAAACGAGGGTTTAAAGGATTCTGTTTTAGCTTGAACTCCGACTTTAAACAAATGTATTTTATCATATTTTCAGACTAAGAAACAAAATGCACCAGAATCCACGGCTCTGGTGTTTTTCTATTGAGTGTTTGAACAAAGTAGTTGCTGTTTCGGTTTTCATATAATGTGCAAAACCCATATTGATGACGATTGAGGTAGCATCTCAAAGTATCTTAAAATTAAAATATGTACCAAAATTATATAAGAAATTGAGAAAAGGCAATGAGGAGGTGATAGATAAAATTGGTGGAGAAAATCTTTAAACTAACATAATTAGGTTCCAACAAACAAATGATAGAACTTTTGTAGCAGAATAACCTTTGACAAAAAGGTGAAGTTTTACATAAGTTGCAGACTTCTCAAACATGAGGAAATACGGTATAGGAACGTTCTGGTTGTCTTTTTCCTTTGTGCGTTCCCTCGCGCGGTTGGAGCAGTCTAGCCTTGCATATCTTCAGATGAAATAGGAGAGAAGAAAATGAATCCTCAGACAGCATAAAGACAAAGAGCCTTTCTTGGGCTTCCTTTGTGGGCAATCACGAAAAACGCTGAGTTGCAGGACATATGGAAAGTTAATATGCAGTAGTGTTTAATGTCAGCACATGTTGCGGAGTTACTTTGGCATCCGGCCTGCCTCTTTGGAGAAAGCCACTGTTCTTTCCTCCTCTTCTTGAGCTCTCCTTCTGGTGGGGGCTCTGGTCAGGATTGCTGCCTGGTTGGAGACTGAAGTAACACAACTGCAGTCAGGCTCTGCTCCCTGGGAGCCTTTAGTGTTGTTTATTAAAAGCGATGGGATGCACATAACATGAGCAACCTCAAGGTTTTAAATTATACCCTAGAGACAAAAACCTTCGATTCACCACAAAAAACAAAACAAAACAAAACAAAAAACCAGAAGCACATGTGGTCCAAGATGCTGCAAGAATTCAGACATCTTCAAATCCTACAGTCATGGCCTTTAAGCTCAGTGGAATTGTTCAGGCCACCTTTCCTTTACTCATCAACGCATACTCCCGAACCCTGCGGTATTCGGTGATGGAGATGAGTTGTCGTGAAGAAATGAGGGGGAGCGCGGCCCATCGGGGCTCCTTGTGTTGAAATGCCAGGTTGGTGATCCTCCAATCCCAGTTTTTGAATATTGGCTGGGTTCCTGTTTGTCATCTGCCTGTGCACCCGGTGTGTCCCAAACTATGGCTTCCTCCTCATAGTGTATTTTAAAATGATATTCTCGTCTCACATAACACACATAATAACAGCTTGCATGAACCCATATGGATAAACTCTTTACATGTACGCATAGTGCATGCTCACACTGCCGTACTGCCAGAGGATCGAGAACTTGGATCTAATATTTTCAAAGTAAAATATGAAATTTCCAAATGAAACTTTGTGAACAGATGCTTGAGGATTGACTTTGACTTGCTAAATGGTATTTGTTAACATCTGACTTGATCTCCCATTATTCTCATCATGTTCATGTTGCATAATTGACACAAGCCATTTTGTAAATCCATTGCTAAGTTCAACAATAGCAACACAACGAGAATAGATTTTCACCTTTTTTTCTGTTTACATTATTATATTTGTTTTTCAATCAGTTTAGCTCTTAAATTTGAACTTTACTGGTGGTTTTAAAATGCAATTACAATACTTTCAAAATAAGATTTGGATCGTTCTCATTTTAGGCTTGACTTTAACTTGCTAAATGCAACCTGTCAGCATATCTGACCTAATCCTACATTATTCTCATCATGTTACTATTGCATAACTGAGGAATGGACTTACAAAATGGTTTGAGTCAATCATTTGACTAATTTCCTCTTCTACCTGTCAGTAATAGTAATAACTCTAGTAATAACTCTTTTTAGGCTGCATGTATCAACAAGCATACAGTTTCTTAAAAGTTAGATATTACCTGCAGAAACAGACTCACAAGTTTTTATCTGAGACAGAATATAAAGGGTTCTTTACTCAGGTGTCCTTACCTCTTATATTCACATTTCAAACGCATGACATTTGCTGACAGGAACTGTTTACACCCTCATTTCCTGCAATTTACAGCTACAAAATAAAAGACACAATATCATTTTAAAATATGTTTGTCATCTGTGTGTGTGTAGTACCCAACTGTACATGGAAAACTACTTACTCTCCCGTCAACCAAAGTTGTTGAGTCAAACAACTTTGTCATGTACATGATGCATGACGCTGTGATCAAAGTGGCTCCATGTGAGGGCACGTGGCCACGTCACCCTGTGTTTGGTTTCCTCGTGTTTATTTTCATGTACACGCTCTCTCTGTTATTGATCATTTGATTTTCTGAAGAAGCTTTTTGCTTCAGTGCCTTCTCATGCATCACTCTGCCAGTGAAAAAGTACACAAGAGTCTTTGGCGACAAATTGTGTATTCTTTTTATGAGGTTTGCAATGGATGTGTGCCACTTGTGCCAAATGTTTTAAACCAAATAAACACCACACATTCAGTCTTTGATCTATGTTCATATACTTTGTATATAACATATAGTGTCCAGTTCTGTCAAGAATTACTTATTGACAACATGGCAACCTTGATTCCATTGTATAATCGGTATTTTGAGAAGAAAGGCGCTCTTGTTTGGTAACGCTTAGCTCCATAGTTAAAGCACTTTGGTAAGTGGTTGGGGCATGCAATGTAACCACTGCACTCCGCATGTATTGGATGGTTCGCTCCGTGTGGAGTTGTGCACATGTATCCTGGTGCTTGAGTTGCCGGCCTCCTCGGTCGGCCAACTCAAACAAGTGCCATTTTCCTCCAAAATGGCCTCTCACATTTTTTTCCGGTGTTGTCACGTGCTCCTTTCATGTCACACTCACCAACGGGTTTCGGTTTTGTGTGTCTGCACCCAACAACGAATCTGGTTCACTTCAGTCATGAAGTGTTTGTCGTTGGGCTTTTATGTGACTGCTCGACTGTAAAAGGCCTCACTTTAACTCCAACGGAATTAAATACACATCTGCAAGCGTTCGGATGTGAGCTAACTGTGTTTTATTTCTGATTTACAGTGGAGCCACCCTCAGACTTGAAATTTAAAATTCTAAATGAGAACACAGTGGAAATGTCGTGGCTAAAGCCCTCATCAAGGATAGAGGGCTTCAGAATACAAGTTGTGTCAGATGCAGGTCAGTGTTTTTGACTGATGGAAAATGTACGTATTTAGTTGAAACCTAATGCCTTTTCCAATCATCTTCTAACTCTTTAATTTGCTCTTCACAGATGAACCAAGCAGAGATTTCACCCTTGATGCATACTCCACTTCAACCTCCATCACTAATCTGACTCCTGATGTGGACTATTCAGTGTCAATAAGCTCCTATTATGGTTCAGAGGAGAGCATCCCCATTTTTGGTCAGCTGACCAGTAAGTACAAGAAATTTTTGTGGAAAATGTTGCAAAAGTGTCTGTGATGCTTGAAAATCAAAATTTGTGGAAGAAAAGTTGTGGAGGAAACTACATTGAATTTTGTAATAAAAAGGGGAAATGCAGCCAATGTTAATGTAAATATGTGGTGAAAAGTTTCAAATAGTTTGCTTGCTTGATATTAGTGGTGAAGGACTCCAATCCAAATGTAAAGTTCTGATTTAAATCTTCAACAGAATCCTAATATTTAATGTTGGTTAATTTTTATTCACCAAAATCTACTTGTATTCCTGTTTCTTTTCATTAGATTATAGAGTTTTCCATCTATCATTACTTAAGAGGTGCCCAGACCAATTACTCAGCATCATTAATTCCTTGATGCCTGAATTTATTTCTAGCTATCACAAAAAAAAGAATTGTTATTGTAACTTATGGTTTTGCTTTCAAGTAGATAATGATTAAAGTAGTTTGATGCATATTTGCATCAGTAAGTGTCAAGGATTCTAAGAATTTGCTTTGTTACAATGAAAAATGTATACTTCTTTATTTATTTTGTTCAAGATGATTAGCTTACTTTTGTGTCAACACATTTCTCTGTTAACACTTTGAGAATGACAACTCCTATCATTAAGATTTGTTTGTTGGTTTTTGACCCTGACGAACTGCAATATTATCTTTATTTTATCCTCTTTTAAAGAAAACATGGGAATGGGTATGGCTGATGTAGTTGGGTGAGGTGTTAAATTAACTCTATCTTGTCTTTCAGTCCAGTCCAGTAACACCACTGGACGAGTCAGAAGGCCAACATCGAATGCACTCAGTGAGTTTGTTTTCTTTACTCTCAACCACTGCAGGAGAAGCAGGGTGGGTTTTGACAAACACAAAAAAGTACTTTACTTGAAAAATATTTTTTAAAAAAGCAAGAAAATTAAAATAGTTAGCAACAAAAAAGTCCCACACACTATTTGTATCTATTGTAAAATCCTTCCCAGTGGTCTTTTGATTACGATTACGCAGCTTTTTTAAGCTAAAATCAAAAAGCCTATGTAGTTTTTTTAAGACATTTTCTGCAGAGCAGCAGGAGCTCTTTAGAATTTTACCTCTGGGTTGTGGTGGGACTGTTGGCGAGGAAGTAACCATAAGTTGATATCCTACAATTTCTTTTACATCTAACATTAGCGAAGCAAAACCGGCCAGCAATAGTGAAGCTATCGAACTGTCAAACCGAGGTGTTTTAATCTGCTCCTGATCCATCCCGATTATGAAAAATACTTAGAAAAGCAGGTTTAATCCTAGCTTATTTTATATATGTCTGCCATTATAAGAAAAAGGCCACATGTGACACACAATGAACACAACTTTTATTGTAGAGGTTGAAGATACTCAACGTGCCTCAAAGATGTAAGTTTTGAGCTTCTGCAGGATTTTTCTTTCCTTACTTGTTGATCCACAGCTGACCCCATTTCCAAATTTGATTAAAGTCTTATTTATCTTTAATCAAGCAGTCTTTCATAAACTCTGCCAGAATTTTAAAAGTCATTTGAAAGGATCGCTGATTTAAAGCAAAAAAAGTGAACTTTGTTGGTGGAATGTTTAGTCTGTAAAACCACATTCTGCCTGTCTGCTGGAAAACTTATACCAGCCTACTGTTGGCACCAGCTTTTATTTCCTTTGACGTGTGGATGTGCCTCCCAGCCATCCAACTAACTGTCAAGAATTTGATTTCAGTTAGATTCTCTAAAAACTCCGCTCCGGTCTTATTCCAAAACATATTTGAGCCATTATTGGCTCCTGTTTGGGTTGGAAATTGATTGGCTTTGAAATACAAATGTTCATTTCAGCGTTTTGACCACCAATAGGCCCTTTAAAAAGAAAACATTAATTGCAATTGTTTTGGACTTTGACTGACTGCTGTGTTTCTCCACTTTGACTTAACAGAATGTTCAGTCAGTGCAATAGCTGACCTGGTTTTTCTGGTGGACGGCTCATGGAGTGTGGGCAGAGAAAACTTCAAACACATCAGGAGTTTCATTGGTTCGCTAGCAGGAGCCTTCGACATTGACGAGGATAAGACTCGAGTGGCTGTGGTTCAGTACAGCACAGATACCCGCACAGAATTCCCCCTAACCCGTTACACAAAAAGAGGAGACCTCCTCCAAGCCATCAACTCTCTGCCATACAAAGGAGGAAACACCATGACTGGTAAACTGCTAATTAGATGTATACCCATATTAATGGTATATATCTTTAAACGTATAAGTGTCAGAAATGATGTTTGGAATTCAAGACAACTGTTTTAACATTTGGAATTGTGTGTTTTTTAGGTGATGCCATTGATTACCTAATAAAAAACATCTTCACTGAAGCAGCAGGATCAAGGAAAGGCTTTCCAAAAGTAGCCATGATCATAACTGATGGAAAATCCCAAGACCCTGTAGAGGAGCATGCAAGAAGACTTAGGAACATCGGAGTGGAAATATTTGTCCTAGGTATGGTGTTTTGTTCTGTGCAGTCCAGTGTGTGTCTGCCTGTTCTTGGAAAATATTCGCTTTTCCATTGGTGGTTTATAATGAAAAAGACTGCTCCTAAGAATACAACTAAAATTTAATAAGCTTTATTTTTAAGAAAATACACATGTAAGAGCAACTTTTGGTCACATCTGCAAAATTGACGTGAATGACGCCTAAGGCACCAATGGCGTTGTGCATTCTCCCTCTCAGGTATCAAAGGAGCAGATGAGGATGAGCTCAGGGAAATTGCCTCCACACCTCATGCCAAACACGTGTACAATGTGCCCAATTTTGATCTGATCCAAGAAGTGCAGAAAAGGATCATCACAGAAGTCTGCTCAGGTGTTGATGACCAACTTAGCTCTCTGGTCAGTGGAGAAGAAAGTAAGTCATATGACGGTTTTGAGATTGTGTGATTTGGTTCTAGAAATGCTTATCATGTTTTTATTCCAACAAATCCTTTATGTTTTGTTTTGTTATTCAGTGGTGGAAGCTCCGTCTAACCTTCAGGTCACAGAAATTGCTTCAAAGTCAATGAGAGTGACGTGGGATGCATCCTTGGGGGAAGTCACAGGCTACAAGCTTACCCTCATTCCCATGGTGCCTGGCATGAAACGGCAGGAACTCTACATGGGAGCCACACAGACATCTATCAATGTCCGTGACCTTTCCCCAGAGACTGAGTATGAGATCAGCTTGTTTGCACTCAAAGGCCTAACTCCAAGTGAACCTCTCTCAGATTTGGCAATAACCCAGCCTGTCAAAGTGTTAACAGGTATGCAGGTTTATTGTATGTATCGTCTCTTCATCTTGTGTGGTTCAGTATTTGGAGTGATCCGCCTTTTCTTTTCTTTCTCAAGAGTGTTCCCTGGATGTGGATGTGCAGGCTGATGTGGTGCTGTTGGTTGATGGCTCTTATAGTATTGGATTAGAAAACTTTGCCAAAGTTCGTGAATTTCTGGAGGTTCTGGTCAAATCCTTTAACATCGGACCCAAGAAAATCCAGATAAGCTTGGTCCAGTACAGCCGAAACCCACATACTGAGTTTGCCCTGAACACCCACCATGACATCAATGCTGTCGTCAAAGCCGTGCGCACCTTCCCTTACCGAGGTGGTTCCACAAACACCGGCAAGGCCATGACATATGTCAGGGAAAAAATCTTCATACCAGCCCGCGGAGCAAGGGAGAATGTGCCTCGTGTCATGGTCCTGATTACAGACGGGAAGTCCTCAGACTCCTTCAAGGATGCTGCAACCAAGCTGAGGAATGCTGATGTGGAGATCTTTGCAGTGGGTGTGAAAGATGCAGTGACGTCAGAGCTGGAGGCTATTGCTAATGAACCAGCAGACACTCATGTCTATGAGGTGGAGGGCTTTGATGACTTTGAGAGGATTTCAAAAGAGCTAACTCAGTCAATCTGTCTGAGGATTGAACAGGAGCTGCTCAAGATCAAGAAGAAAAGTAAGCACCACTTGTTGACTATGATCTTTTTGATCTTACCTTGCTTATCTTTTGTTTATCATCTTCCTTCATATGCTAGATTGCATTAGATTTTGTACCACTTTTCCTCTGCAGATCTTCTTCCACCCAGTAACTTGAAGTTCTCTGAGATTACATCGCGCAGCTTCCGTGCCACTTGGGCCGCTCCTGCTGCTTCAGTGCTGTCTTATCTGGTGCGATACCGCGAGGCTGAAGACATCACCGGAAACTACATATCCCTGGCAGTACCTGGTCACACCACCACGACTGTTCTTTTTTACCTCACTCCTGTCACCACTTACGAAGTCACCGTCTATGCTGAGTACGAAAAGGGAGACAGTTTTGCGCTGACTGGTCAAGAGACCACTCTAGAAGGTACAAGATTCATTCAAATATTTCACGATGGAAAAAAAAAAAAGAATTGCAATTTATTTGATCATTATAATTTCAGAACAAGGAAAAGTCCAAAACCTGCGAGTCACAGAGGAGACGACAAACAGTTTTAGGGTGTCATGGCAAGCCGCCCCAGGTTCAGTCATCAGGTATCGATTGTCCTATGTTCCACTTAGTGGTGTGGGAGAAATACTGGAAGCTCAAACCTTGGGGCCGGAAACAACCATAGTTCTCCAAGAGCTATTCCCCATCACCACCTACAGGGTGTCTGTTTCTCCTGAATATGCCTCTGGCATTGAAGATGAGTTACAAGTGGATGGTACCACTAAGGAAGGTTAGAGATACTTCTTATTTGGACATTTTTGTGTAATGTATCTAAAGTAGACTCGTAACCATTTTTTTTGCTTGATTTCAGTTATTGGCTCTCCTCGAGATCTTCGTGTTTTTGACGAGACAATAAATACAATGAAAGTGTCGTGGCAGGCTGCTCCAGGAAATGTAGTTCAGTATCACATTGCGTACAAACCTGCTGAAGGGGGGGACAGAAACGTGGCATCAGTCAAAGGAGATATCACCGAAGCTTTGCTGAAGAACCTACAACCAGCCACTGAATACGAGCTATTTGTTACAGCACACTATTCCACTGGACAAGGCGATCCTCTGATAGGTACAGGAACCACTTTAGAAGGTAAGGAAAAAAGCCACACCACATTTACAGCACAATGGGGTTTATTTAGCTTGTAAATTAAAGCTCTGCATCATTGATCAAAGTTAAAGACCATTCTTCTTTGTCGGAAGTCTCGCTCTTGGGGATGATTTGTGTTATTTAGTTTGTCCTGTAGGCTTGACTTTTTTCCCCACTGCTGTAGGAATGTAGCATCTGGCATTTCTCACTGGCAGCTACATTAGAGTTGAGGAAGTTGTGCTTAATTTTGTGAGCTTGGTTAAATATCTGGGTTGTGGTTTGAGAGGGAAAAGGGAGAATGTGGCATGCCTGGAGGAGCTTTTTCCTCTGATGAAGGTAGCATGATGGAAATGGATGCTGGAAAACATATGGATAGGGGTGGAAGGTACTTTGAGAGCCGCATGTGCGCCTGGTAGTGCCGTTGCATCGTGGCTTGTTTGGGAATATTTGTTCTTAAGCCAATAGATTTCAGTTTGAATAATTTGACGCAAGCTCAGTGGCCTTGTAGGGGGGGAGTTTCTACCCTGAAACAGATTTGAACCCACGGTTGGGTCATATCAAAGACTATAAAAAAGAGACTTACTGCCTCCCTGCTTGACGCTCAGTGCCAAAAGTTGGGTTGGGGGTTAAACCATCAAATGGTTCCCAAGCACAGCTGGGACTGCAGTTCTCCAATCCCTTAGGGGGTTGTAAGGCAGAGAACACATTTTATACACTCGGCTGTGTGAAGACTAGTGAGACTTTGCCTTTATCTTTTAAATAGCCCAACAAAGACCTATTTTCTAACAAAGCAGAGAGATTGTTGAGACTTGTTCTGCATGATTTTGCCCTCAAAAGCAGGTGCAAAAACAATTACCTACAAAATCTCAAGTATTTTATGCAAGGAAATGAGTTACTCTGGGATAAGCAATCAGTTGCATGGCAAATGTTTGATATATATTTTCATGGCATCTTAAGTGTTCAACATGCATTCAAGCAGCCAATTCCATTAAAGTCCATGTAAACACGTATTGGGCATCTGTTTTGAGAACTCTTGTGTTCGTGGGTAGCTACTGAAGTTTTTACAACGGTTTTCAAGCTCTAATATGTGTGGTCATGTGTTGAAAGTTAAACCAGGTAGAACTTTGACCAATCAGAGAATCAGACTAGTAAACACTAGAAAAAGAAACCCCTTCATTCTTGTCCACTGCGGACACCAAACACAGGCTCAAGAACTCATGTTTAAGGCAGAGGCCTAACATGTACTCAGTTTTAGATAAAATAGATCACATGCTTGTAGTAACGTGAACTAAATTGACATTTTGGAAAAGAAAACTGGATGCATAAAATGGGTTTATTGGTCTTTAATGCTGCCTAATTCTTTCTGGCAGTAGTGCGATTTATAATCCTAAATATTTGAATTAAGCTTAAACATGGAACTTTTGTGTGTTTCAGTTTGATAAATTAGAGTTTCGAGTCAGTTTCAGCTCAACAGAAGTACAAAAATGAATGCATTTTAGTTCCCAAGTTGACCAACAAATACAGGCATTTTAATGAAAGTAAAGGCTTTGCAACCCTTTAATGGTCCTTTTTTGCTGTTCTCACGCTGAGCACAGGCTTGGTTTTGATCACACAGTTGCTCTCCAGAGGTCAAATCTGTGCTGTCATCAGCCACACACCCCCACTGGAAAAAGTTTAGTGACAAAGCACTTTGTTTAGCCACGTCTGGATAGGCCGTCATGATGAGAGCATACCACAACAATGATCTCATTGTCTTAGGGGTGTATTTTTTTTCAGTAACCCACGCTGGGAAGTTCATCTAAGCAGGAATTAGAAGAGGCCTGCCTTGTAGGCACAAAGGGAAGTCAGCCAACACAGGAGCTCTGAGTTAGACGGAACATCCTAAGATGACTCAGTTAGATGCAGGGAGAAGGTGTCTTTGGGAATGCTTTGTTGAGAATCCCAGCTGTGGATGTTATACACAAACATGGGTAAATTATTTGCTTTTGAAGAGGGGGGAGCTCTTTGTTTGCTCCATGGGACAGTTCATTTACTTTAAAGATGAGTGAACAGAAACGAGGAAGCACTTAAATACTTGGACTATCCTGAAGCAGGAAACCAAATGTAGCTGTTAATATAAAAGTTGTGTGTTTAACTCCCAGAGTTAGACACACTGTCTTTGCAAAAAAAACAAAAAAAAAAAAAACACATCATAAAACCAGGTGAAACTGTAACATATTATTTTGATTTTGATCTAAACATTGGAAACTCCTAAAGAGTGCCATCAGGCTGCCAAGGCTCCTGCTTGTCTGCTTTTCTCTTAAGGTCCTTTAAGGTAAAAGACAAGGTACAAGCGACCTTGGCTATAAGTGTTATTTCTGAACTGAGAATATGAATGTATCAAAGTTTAAACAGAAGTTGGGATGCGTTGGTTCAGTGTATTTCCTGGAAAAGTTTTAAGTTTTTTTTTTTTTTAGGTAGGCTGCATCATTTATTTTACCTGCTTTTTTTTGGCTCCAGAGCTCAAAACAAGTTACTTCAGTATGATGGTAAAGTTTGGTCAGTAAAAAACGTTCCTTTTTTTTGGCCTTCTGTTGTTTTGTTTTTCTTTCATTTTTTTTCTCACTCAGACGTCTTTGTCTGGTGTCAGATGTTAATGTGATGTCCCCAGATTTCTTCCAGAATACTTGACTTAAATTCCTCAAGTATACGACATGCGATCTTCATTTGAGCCTGCCTCATTTTGATGGATGGAATGGAAAATGTGGAGTTTTAGCAAGCATAATCACTGTGGTAATGCCTTTACTTCACAACAACAGCTGCCAATAAGAACACATGATGGGAATTTCCTTTGCTCAACTAAATGCAATTGGCAAATATATAAAGAATGGAGGAATATTTACTGCTGAACTATAAAAATTTTGAAGCGTCTGGGCAGCATGTGTTTTTGTGTGAGTGCTTCTAGTTTCTTGGAGCCCCCCCCCACATCTTTTCTAAGAGTGCGGATGAAAAGACAGCTACTGTCTGGAAAATACATCACCTTTCATCCTTTGGCCCACATGACCAAAGAAAGTTATTGAAGTTTATCTGGATCTTTCTCCTTTGCAGAAAGATCTGATTTTTTTATGGTAATTTTTGCATACTATTAAGCCCACACTGGTTTCTCTGCTGTTTAAAATCTGGAGCTCCTTGTTTGTGGTTATCTTTTTTGTGAGAGGCTTAACTCTCTTGAAGCAGTTTGTCGCCATCCTGCTTTTTTTCTGAAACCTTAAATAATAAACGGATAGAGGGTATTTTTTTGTGGGGCAAAAAAGTATTTGCCAGTCACAGATTCTACAAGTTGTCCCACCTAAAAAGATGAGAAAAGTCTGTGATATTCATATATATACTTTAACTGTGAGACAAAATGTAAAAAAGACTGTTAAAAGACAGCTGTCTGCACCCACCAAAGAGACCAGAGAGCTGTTTTAGGACACCAGGGACAAATGAATAGAATGGAAAACATACAAGATCATTGACAATTTTTCTCCACCTGGAGCTTCATGCAAGATCTCACTTAGTGAAGTACAAATGATCTTATAGTTGGTGAGGAAATAGCCCAGAATTACATTTTAAATCTTTCCAGTGACCTTAAAGGAGCTTGGACCACAAGCTTAAAGGTTATTAGTAACACACTTTGTCATTCTGGATTCAAATCCTGCAGTGCTCCAAAGGTTCCTAAACGCTTTGTCCAGGCAACAAAAGAGTAGCTACGTAAAAACATTTCAAGGTTCTGGAGTGGTCTAGCCAGTCTGTGGACCTCAATCCAATCGAAAGTTTGGATTGTCCAGCAACAACCCCAAAACATCACAGCTTTAGAGAAGATTTGCACAGTAGATTGGACCAAATTAGCTGCTACAATGTGTTCAAACTTGTTGAAGATCTATAGAAAATCGTTTACATCTGTCACTGATCATTTTTTTACAAATGATTTATGTTTTGTTACAAATTATTGAGATGAACTTTTGTTTTGAACTGAATACTAATTTTCTGCACCAACATACAAATACATTATTTGAAAACATCATACTTACAAATTTCTTGGAATTTTTCAAAATTGTGTCTTTCAAATTTTTTTTATGTTGGACAACTTGCAGAACCAGTGATTACTAAATGCTTTTTTTGCCCCACTATGTTTGTCGCACCCTTACTTACCCTCAGCTTTTTCAACTGCTTTAAAAAAACGTTTTGTCAGGTAAATGTGATAAATTAGGTCTGAGTGAGACCACACGACTTCAGTGCTTTGTCAGTGATAATAATGTAATTATGTTGTCATAAGCTTCTGCAGTGTCAAGGTTTAGGGACTTGAATGAGGTTGAGGGGGAGTACTTTCAGCAGCGGTCCATCCATCTTTCTGTGGTGAATGTAGAGGACTCCTCATGGAGGGCTTCCCTCTTAGCCAAACATATGCTGGCCGCCCATCTCAGGCTCCACCACTGAATCCCCAGCTCTGCATTTCCATGTCTTTCTCCTTTCATAAAAGTCCCTCAGGATAAGTAAGTCAAGGAGATGAGAGCGCAACATCTGCGACTGCAGAAAACATACTTTTCTGGATCTGGCTTCATTGGAAACTTGAAGTGCTGCCCGAAGAGGTGCTCAGCATATGTGATGTGGGATTAGTTTTGCAGATTTTTCCAGAAATCCAGCAGAAAATTGAGTTGCTTAAGCACATCCTAAAGGGGTTAAAGCTGAGACAGATAGGAGACGCTTTGTGGTTTATGGCTGGAATTGTTCCTTTTGCCCATTTTGTGTCTAGCTTACTTCCGTGCAATGCTATATGTCTGCATAAAAAATATTTCTTAGCTTAACAAAGCCATCACTGAAAACATGTAATGTTACAAGACCTTCAACTTTGAAAATGTATCTAGTTGTTTTACAAAGTACTTGTAAATATAAGCACCAAAGAGTCAAAATCCATTCTTTATTGATAATACAATAGTCTTTTTTTAGTTTCTATTTTTTTTTCTGTATTTCATTTCTGTTGCACCCAAATTTATTCGCTTTTTCTTGTCCATTTTTTTCAGAACTTGGCTCACCCAGAGACTTGAAGACCAGAGACGTTACTGACACCAGTTTTGTTGCATCTTGGACTGCTGCTCCCGGTAATGTCCGTCAGTACCGAATCAAGTGGAAGTCTTTGTTCAGCGAGGAGACTGGAGAGAAGACCGTAGCAGGAGACACCACTACTGCAGATCTGGAGGGTCTCACCCCAGAGACGCGTTACCAAGTTTCTGTGTTAGCCCGCTATGGCCATGGAGAGGGCCAACCACTGACGGGGGAAGAAACCACAGATAGTAAGTCTTAAAATGACCTGTTTTATATATCCCGCGAAGTTAACCACTATGAGAAAGTACTTGTAGAGTAAACTCTTACCAGTTGGAAGGACATTGTCTACCAGATGGACAGGAATGTGCAAAAATGTTTTTTTTTCCTTACATCAATGGTGTTTACATAATCTGCCAATCATCAATGTTGATAAGTACAACCATACAGACATTTTAACAGTTTAAATCTTTCTTGTTTGCTTTGATTCAATCTCTGCCGCTCCTTTTTCTTGGGTTTTTCATAAATCTCAGAGCTCTTTGGGCTGCACACGGCAGGCTTGGATCTGCTGATTTTTTTCCGTTAATAAAAGTCCTCCCTCTGAAGTTCAGAATATTTTCCTGAGCTCGTTTCGAGACATCGGAAAACCTCACTCCTCCTTCTTATAACCCATCATGACCTACTTCTACACACTACCTTCTAAAGCCTTGACCATCACACACAATTTGACATAAAAAGTAAAAACTTCTCCAAAAAGTTTTTAAAAAATACCATATTTGTGGACACCAATAGGGTTTCTTTGCCAGTTTTACAGACAGAAAGCAATTGAAGACATGAATTTTTCAATGGGGATGTTAAACTTACACTGACTGAATAAAGTTACAGTGTCCTCTTTAACAAAGATTATAATAAAATGAACCTCAGAGACAGTAATTTCTGACAACATATTGAGTTCTCAAAGGATTTTTTTTTGTCAAACAGAACTACTGGCTACAATGGCACAAATATTTATAGACACTGATGACAAAATTGGAATTGTGGCGTTGCTTGAGAAAGCTAAACTCTATGCCCAAAACCACCAACTAAACATAATCAATCAAGTAAGTTTTGGCCTATTTAATGTATACTTTTTGAAATCTGAAATTCTGGAGAGAACTTGTCTTCACTTGAATGTGGAAACTAAGCAGAAAGCCAGATGAAAGACCTTGAGGTTGCTTGGCACGTTACTGTTTAGGTTTCACGCCAATAGGAAAACCATATTGCATATGTTTCCAAAGGTTGGTTGGAAAGTGGTGTGTTTCAATGCTTTTTTGGCACAGATTCACAAAGTCTACATTTTCCTTTTGACTGTATATTCATGTAATAATTTCTCCTCATGATGTTTTTTTTTGTTGTTGACCTTTGCAGTCTCAGCCAACGGCAGAGTAATTGTTGTCTCTGATGAGACGGAGAAGAGCATGAAAGTAACTTGGCAACCAGCACCTGGAAATGTACTCAACTACCGTGTTACTTATAAGCCGCAGTCAGAAGGGCGCCAGCTGGCCACCAAAGTACCTGGTGGCAGCACATCTACAGTGTTGAGGCGCCTTACTCCCCTAACCACCTATGACATCACAGTTGTACCAGTGTACCGTTTCGGAGAGGGCAAAACAAGGGAAGGAGCAGGAACAACATGTACGTACACCATGAATATTGCTTTTTCTGTTGCCAGGCTTAACAAAAAAAAAAAAAAATTGAATTGCATCAACATCGTAAAGCACTCATCTTACAGAACTAAACATTACTTTGATAGTTCCCTTTTAGTCACTTGGTGAATGTCTTGACTTTTCAGTGACACCCTATGAAGGTCCAAGGAATCTCCAAACCTCAGAGCCCACCAAGACCAGTTTCAGAGTGACTTGGGACCACGCTCCCGGAGACGTTAAGGGCTACAAAGTCACTTTCCACCCAGCTGAAGATGACATTGATCTGAGACAACTTTTAATTAGTCCCCATGACAACACAGTGGTGCTGGAGGAGCTCAGGTGTGTAATGAAGCTCGTTTCTGACCAAATTCTCAGAATCGTGACAATTTTTCAGAATAAACTTGTGTGTTTCAGTTAAAGAAATATGTTTCTCGTCTTCAGAGCTGGTACCAAATACACAGTGAGCGTGTTTGGCATGTTTGAAGGTGGGGAGAGTATGCCTCTGGCAGGACAGGAAAACACCACTTACTCTGATGATCCTGATCCTCCGCCTGTTGATGCACCAAGTAAAGTTACACACTATTATATTGTAAAAGGCATGACTTTACAAATATAACCTATGGATGTGATGACCATGGAGAGAGATTACCTTAAACATTTGTTTCTGTCTGTCACCATCTTTGAAGCAAAGTGTTCCTAGTGTGTGCCGTTCCTCAGCAACAAAAGTCAAACAGCACGTAAATTTTTTATAGGAAAACGCTGTCCAATCTCCTGCCCTATAAACAAGAAGATATTCTCCAAACACCTTTCTTAAGAGCTACTTGTTTAACACAATCACAGATGTAACGGCAGTTCAAAATCTCGTCTTCCACTTTGTGCTTCCAGTCCATGTAGAGCTTGCATGGATACAAGTCCAATAAGTTTGATCCGTTCGCAGTACAATGCTGTACCTTCCCCCCACCCCCCTGAGTCAAAGTGTGACAGATACCAAGTGTGAGAGAAGGAAAAATGTTGTGTTTGGAGGAAGGACCTATTAAGGTCAGTTTAACTGCTGAGTCCTTATAAGGAGCCTAACTGTGAGAATAACTCCTTAAGCCCTACAATGTAAAATGAAACTCGGAGTGAAGGTCCATCTTTACTGTAATTGCAAAAGTTACAGCTCCATTTTGATAGGAGGAGAAATTTACATCAGCATCTGTACGTCCTGTAATATTTAGCTATTAGATAATGGGGAAGCACAGACATTTTAGTCAAAGTGGAATAAAATATGTCTCAGAAGCAGCATCAAGAAACATGGCATTGATCCCTTAATCAATGCCATGATTAAATAACCGTCCACATAATGATTGTAGTGTTTACAGATAGATACCTTCCTGTTCATGTTCTTCTATAACAAAGTCTTCGAAATGAAAAAGTGCAAAGAACAAAATATAAATAAGCTCATACTTGTAGTGTCACTAATCTTTTGATTAGATGTAGTCTATTTAATGATTGAAAGAGTCTTAATGTGAGCTATTAATATCATTTAGCACAACTGACATCATAATCTGCACCTTGCAAACAGGTCTTCTAAAAACATTCTGCATTAGTTTTACCTACGTTTACCGTATTTTACAGATTATAGGCGCACCATCAATGAAGGTCTAATTTCGGACTTATGTCATATATAAGGCGCATTGAACTTTAAGATACATTAGGCGAGACAAAGAGTTGGCGATAAGTCCGTCAGTCGGACTTTTTTAACTGTCTAACTCTTGTTTTTGACATGTAACTTGTTACCCATGTTAGGATATTCATATTATCTCAAATTCCCAACCTTGTTCACAACACATGAGAAACACTGATACAGACAAAACAAATGCTACTATGCCTTTGCTAACTTTGCCTGTTGGTTCTGCTAACCTTGTAAGTAACCCATAAAAAACACGGTCGGACACTGCTACACGTTAGCCGCGTTAGCGTCATCACAATGTTTGTGTCAGAATTCCTTCATTACTCTCTAGCACGCTGTAGTACGTTCACCACTTTGTAGTGCTGTCCGAATCTACAATTCCAAAATTTTTGTGCTCTTGAAATTTCCCAGAAGTCTTTGCAAAAAACTAGTGAGTGTGGGTATATAAACGACAATGCATTGTGTTTGAACCATTTTCATGTGGAAAAAATATTTGTATGTTATGCATATTTATTTATTTTTCATAAACCATTCAAGTTTTCATGTTCAGAACACAGTAGATTAATTAATAGTCATCGTAAAATGTTAATTTTTCTTAGCTTTTTACTTACAGGAACCAGTGACATCATAATTTATGTTAAAAACATAAGTAATCTTGGTGTCAGAATTGCTTTTTAAAATCCAGAGCACTAGAAAGTCTTTCACTATACAGATTTTTGTAGTTAGAGAGTAGGGAGAGAATTCAGACATAGCCAATAACACCCAAGCGTGTTTGCAAAAAACAGAATTCGATTTTGACCTCTAAAAATCATTTAGACATAAACAAGAAAAAAAACAGAATTAATTCATACATAAAGCACTCTCGATTATAAGGTGCACTGTTTGTTTATTGAAAAAAAATGTAGGCTTTTAAGTGTGTCTTAAAATACGGAAAATACGGTCAACACTTAATGGCTATGATTTTGTAAAGGCAGGCAAAGCTAGTTTTTGACTCAAAGTCCAAACTTAATATATTCCAAACTTTGCATGTTGTAAAACAAGCAAACAAACACAATCTTGTGATTAAAGTACTTTTTAAAAATTTGTCTGGAACCATTTGTTACAGTTTACATATGTTGCAACTATATTTGTTTACTTCTGCAGGTTTTTCATCTGAGCAAAATGGCCCGTAAATCAAACACAACTGTATATAAAGTAACCGGTTTTCACTTAGTGCAACATCTGCCTGTTGGTTCTTCACATCTGCAGGCCTCCTTTTATGTACCGAGGATTGGAGGTCTACCTTGTCATCACACAGAGCAGGATGTAAATGTTACTTTGCTGCTTCGGAGGCCACAGAAATCTATAGTGGATGTCTTTGATATGTGTAATTGGCCTGGTTTTGCTCTGGGACTCACAGGTGGATCGAGGAACAACTGAGAGAAAGGCTGTCTCAACATGCTGAAAGAAAGAAGACTATGATTATAACAACTGGGAAATCAAAGGCAGCTGACAAGGATTGAATGTGAAAATATGAAACTGTAGTCAGAACATTTGCGAAGATGTTTGTTAGGTTCTGTGAAAGTCTTCTGTATGAAATTTGTCATTGTTCACTTGTCTTTTCATATTTCCATGTCTCTTTCATTTCCTCCATTAGCTCTTTTCTGTTCACATTTCTTCACAGATGGTTTTGTGTGCCCAGTTGTAGAATTTCACATGCTTGAAAGTTGACTCAGAACCATATGTGTTGTCAGACATGTCGTGCAGGACCACTGCACAGGCAGACATCGTGCTGCTGGTCGATGGCTCCTGGAGTATTGGACGTCTTAACTTCAAGACTATTAGGTCCTTCATTGCTCGCATGGTGGGAGTTTTTGACATTGGTCCTGATCGGGTTCAGATTGGTGGGTATTTCCAACATAAGTTTAAAAAAATCAATTTTTACAGGCAAATACAATTATTTAAGGCGGTACGATAACAAATTTGGGGTATTTTTTAGGACTTGCTCAGTACAGTGGAGACCCAAAGACAGAATGGCACCTGAATGCTCATCAAACCCGAGAGTCACTTCTGGAAGCTGTGGCTAAACTTCCCTACAAGGGAGGAAACACCATGACAGGTCAGGGATTCAGCTGATTCCACGAATCTGAATCTTCATGCATCTACAGAAGTTGCAGGAGATAACTGGACCTCAATACCTTCATTGCAGGTCTGGCTTTGACCTTCATTCTCCAGAACAACTTTAAGGAGAGTGTTGGCATGCGTCCCGGAGCCCGTAAGATCGGTGTTTTGATCACTGATGGCAAATCGCAGGATGAAATCGTCCTCAGCTCTCAGAACTTGCGTGATGCGGGCATTGAGCTCTACGCCATTGGTAAGCAATCAACAATTCATTATGATCGACTTCATATGCAAGCTGTTAAACTGGTCATTAACATCAAATAAACATTTTTAGGTGTGAAGAACGCAGATGAGAATGAGCTGAGGTCCATTGCTACTGATCCAGATGAGACTCACATGTATAATGTGGCTGACTTCTCCTTCCTGCTGGACATTGTGGACAGTCTCACTGACAACCTCTGTAACAGCGTAAAGGGACCGGGTGTGTATGAGTTTGGATTAAAACCAATGTTGCAATGTCTTACTTTTTCTTTCTTCACAAAAACACTAATAAATGTAAAAATGTTTTTACCAAAATTTTGGTGAATTTGTCAACTTTTGACATCGCCCATTCCCAGTTAGCTTGTCATATTCAACATGTCTTTTCTGTCTAAAATGAAGAAGTTGTAAACGTAAAAAATGTTACTTTTAAGGAGAACTGGTTTTCGTTGTCTTCTGATCAGATACTGCTCCGGGTTCACCCACTGATCTGGTGACATCTGAGGTGACTCACGAGTCTTTCCGAGCCACCTGGACCGCCCCTGATGGCCCGGTGGAACAGTACCGCGTGGAGTACATGACTGTATCAGGAGTCCCTCAAGAGGTAGACCACCCGTCCGCGTCTGCGCCTGCACAAATACTCAGCTGTGAGGACATCCGATGTATCAGTTGTTCTTATCTGTAGATGGCATATTTGTTAATACAAGCCCAAAGTTTGAGATTAGCTACATGCAAGCTTCTTTGGTGGCATCTGTTTTAGTGGTCAGAAAGCAACAGAAATACTCAGATCAATGACTAAAGGAGCAGAAATGGTATCTCTACTAACTAACAACATCTTGGCTCACTAATGTGTCTGCAGTTTCATCAATTGTCTGACTCTGCACTCTTTTTGTCAGGCGTTTGTGGATGGGACTGTGACCACCGTGGTCCTTCAGGGACTCAATCCTCTCACACGGTACCTGGTCAACGTTTACTCTGTGATTGGAGAAGAAAGCAGTGAGCCGCTGAAAGGAACAGAGACCACACGTAAGTCTTTTAAAGTCAGGTTTCTGGGCAAAAACTAAAGCTTCAGTGGACTACATGTCCAGGCCTGCAACACCATCACTGGTTTTCATGGCAAACCTATTTGTCAGATATTATATAGAAAAAGAAGCACAATGTGCTGTACTTGTAGACTTAAAATTGATGCTTGATTAGATGAATAGATTAATCTGTGTATTATGTGCTATGACAGTTGATAAAGGTTGTAAAAAAAATAGATAGTTTTGACCCAAAAAGCCTTAAAAAAAACCCTTAAAGAGAGTGTTTTTGATTTCAGAAAAAGCAAATGATTTCCCCTCCATAATTAGTGACAATGATGTAGTTGAACTCTTTTACAAACTGTAAGCTGCATGTTTACCAAAATGGTTACAGAGACAAATCACAGCCACATGAAATCTCTGTAATTCATAGCAGTAAGTCGACAGTATTGTCAGTCTGCAGGGCTCCAACAACGACAGGAATGTATCTACACTTAAAAGACTTAAAAAACACTGGAATGTCACTGGCAAAGAGCAGCAGAGACTTTCATTCTCTCCCACTCTTGTGAACTTTAAGCTGTCATTTTTATTGGAGTTTATGTTCCAGGCAAACTCCATGGGTGAAACTTTTTGGCTGAGTTTTAAGGGTTGAACGTACTGAAGACTTCCTGTGTGGTCTCCATTTATGAAATGTTCAAAGGTAGCACAGCCAGCCTGCAATGGTTTGTCAGGAGAAAACTGGATGCAAATTCAGAGGCAATTAAAGTTAAAGTTAAATAAGTGAAATGTGTTCTCCGCGTTTGACCTGTGCTCTGGGGGAGTGGTGAGCTGCAGACACATCCATGCTCAGGAACCGTTTGGTGGTTTAACCCTCCTATCCAACCCCGTAATGCTGAGTGTTAAGCAGGGAGCCATTGGGTCACACTTTTAGAGTCTTTGGTATGACTCAACCTGGATTTGAACTCACAACACTCCATTTTTAGGGTGAACACTCTACCAGAAGGCCATTGACATTCAGATGATCAGTGAATTCGGATTCAATTCTGCAGTATTGCATAATCCTTTTAAAACATGTCTGCAAACTTAAACAGCAAAAATAGATGCCTCCTGATGTGAGCTTGTGGTTTTGCAGTGCCTCTGAGGGCTGTGAGGGATATGAGTGTTTATGACGAGCAGATGACCACCATGAGGGTGAGGTGGAAGGCGGTGCAGAGAGCCACGGGGTACATGCTTATGTATGAAGCCATCAATGCCACCCAGCCCACCGTCGAACAGGAGGTAAGCCGCTTACTTTAAGCCGTGAAAACACAAAGAATAGGCAGAAAATCGAACATCCAGCCAGGTGTGGGTGTGTCAACGTTTTATATGAAAAGAACTGGTCATGGCAGATGGAGTTTAAGTTAAAATGCAGTTGCACAACTCCAAAGGTGACCAAGCTTAGTATAGTTTGTTTAAATGCAGATGTGATCCATTAAAATGGCATTATATGAAGCCACCAGTGTTTTGCCGACCATTCTGCAGATGAGGAAAGTTGATAAATCCCAAAGGGATGCATGAGCCATGAGCTCAAGCTGCAGAGAGATCATCACGGTTTGTAAATGAAGTGTCAAATCCAGTGGGTGAAAAGCAGATTCAGCAGATGTGCTTCAGCCTAGATCTCGTGCTTCGGTTTGTTTATTGCAGAGGAGTTTGTTTTGCCCTCTTCTACCTTGTTTGATTGACTTTCAGATGAGAGTGGGAGCGGGTACAACTGACGTCCAGCTGGTGAAGCTTCTGCCCAACACAGCTTACAGGCTGTCCCTCTTCGCCCTCTATGGACTGTTAGCAAGTGACCCACTCCTTGACCAGGGAGTCACTCGTATGTCAAAACTTATGCATTTTTTTCTTTTTTTAAAGTGCTCTATTTTAGCAATCTGAATGTGTAGGAAACTAATTCAGTGCTATTTTCTCCTGTAGTGCCCATGCCACCTGCAGGAGAACTGAATGTTCGTGATATCACCCACAGCACCATGGTGCTCTACTGGGATGCTGCTCCCGGTGCAGTTCGCAAATACATCATCACCTACACTCCTGAGGAAGGCGACACCAAAGAAGTGAGTTTTTTTCTTCACGTGTCTCAGTTTTCTTTTCTCTGGCATTGCCTAAAGAGAAGGAAACCTTGAGCTTTGGTTTGATGGAAATAACTGTGATCTTTAAAGATTGACATTTTTCCTGACAAAGACATCAAACAAGACGGCATCAGCCTTTTTTTTTTACATTTATGTGGACATTAGTTTTGATGGTGATGAATTTATACAGCTATTTTGACTGATGCAGTCTCAGGCCACATAATGGAGACTGCAGCTGGTTAGATGGAGATCGTGGAATGTTCCGAGGTCCACTGAAAAGATTATGAAAACTCCGAACACGATTTTTCGGGCAGTGCTTTTCACGAGTAGATTATTTGTACCCCCCCGTGGGAGTTCTTGGCTGGAGCGGAAAATGTGTGGTCTGCATTTTGCTACATCCTCAGTCATAAATCAGGTGGAGGGGGATCCTCAAAGCCGCGAGGGTGGAAAAACCATCTGTGAAAGTTGATGAGGATGTTTGTAATAGAGCCCAGTGACAGTTTGGATTTTGTGATCCTAAGGCAACAGTAGTATCAGTTTGGACAACACCAAGGCTACTGGTTACAGCTGCTTCTGGGAATAATACAAATATGTATTAAAAATCAAATGTTTTTTAATGGTCAAAATGTCTTTGTTTTGGAACATTGGCTACCTGTCCAAGGTGTAAGAATTATTCAGAGCAACAAAATCGATGGTGATAAAACTCCTTTGCATGCTTATTCTACAGCTGGAGGTTGGGGGAAGGATTACCACCAAACTCTTGGATAAGCTGATCTCACAGACTGAGTACACTTTATCCGTGACTCCGGTTTACGACGAAGGACGCGGACAGACAATGCTGGGAAGCGGAATCACTGGTATATTTGAACTTGATTAGAGCACCAATTGTATTTGTCTGAGCCTAGATGTGAAAGAAATTGTTTTCCTTTTTCTTAGATGTGGTTCCAGCACCAAAGAACCTACGATTCTCAGAGGTTACACAGACCAGCTTCAGGGCCACCTGGGAGCATGGGGCCCCCGATGTGGCTTTGTACCGAATTGGTTGGAAAATGAAAGTGGAAGACAATTATCAATTCGTAAGAGAACATTGCCTGTTGCAGACAATTCATTCATTTGACTATCTGTGCAAGTACTTCACAATGAGAAAGTTTGTTTTTAGTAAACCTTTGATATAAACAGACTGTGCCCTCAAATATAGGTCACACACTTGACTTTAGGCTTTCATTGGTTCATATTTTTATTATTTTTTTGCATTTTCCTCACCAGATTATTCTGAATAAGGAGGATACAACCCATGTAATGGAGAACCTGAATCCAAATACAACCTATGATGTGTCTGTCACTGCAATCTATCCAGATGAATCAGAGAGCGAAGACCTGCTGGGCGCTGAGAGGACATGTAAGACACACACATAAGTAGTAATCAAAGCATTACTGCAACTGCTAGTCCAAATTACTGTGAGTTTAACCATAGGATGAATTTGGAAGACAAGCTCATTAAAATGTTTAGTCAAGGCTTTCCCCATTATACTTCTCTATTTTTGCTCCTGTAGTGCCCAAGTCAGATGGTCCACCGTGTAAGTACTGTGTGGTAAAGCAAAAGGAAGCTTCATGTACTCACCAAACGCATGTGTTGTTATTTCCATCATTTCTCACGGGAAATGGTGCGACTTTGTTCTTCCTCGGTCAAGCGAACTGGGGAAAGACGGATCACCTCCATGCATGTCATGAAAAACAGACTCCCATCATTGTCTGTTCATCCAGTCATCAGCTCTTTGCCCATCTCCATGCTTTTGTTGGTCATCCTTTCCATGATCATCACCATCATCTTCATCAACCCATCGTCATGTCCAAAACTCCATCCATGCTTCAGAAAAGACTTGATCCTGAAGGATTGTCTTTTCCATTTTAAAGTTGCAGTCCTTCTTAGTAACCCACAATCAGCTGATAGGCATTCTGATGAAAAGAATGCATCATTTATCTGCAATCTTGATGCAACAAAATAGTGCATTGATTCATATCAAACCGATTAAGGACTGCAACTTTAAGATACATTTTAAGGATGTCCATACGCCAAATTTGAACAATATATGAGTAAAATCTTGGGTCCTAACTGTGATTTTGTGTGTTTGTGTGCACTCTGCAGTACCAAATGCACCTCCCACCAACTTGGTTGTTTTCAATGAGACCACCACAACCCTGAATGCCAGGTGGACTCCACCCTCGGGTCGTGTCCAGAACTACCGGATCACTTATGTCCCCACGTCAGGAGGCCAAAGTCAAACTGTAAGTCAGAGAAGAGAAACAGAACAAATATTATGAATTTAATGGAAGTTGTTATAGAACTTTTTTTTTACTTTTTGAAATCAACCTTGAATAATTTGGAGTAATCTATAAATCTTGGGTATTTAGCTTTGACTTTGTCTGGAATTTTTTACTTCAGAAGTTTCCCTTTTGCAAATACATATTTTTATAGTGTCAAGTCTTCCAGCAACATTTCACCATGTTAGTTTAGTCAGACTTGATTATTCTGATGTATTAATGTGTGTTTTTGTTCAATTTTTATAACATTTTCTGATGTTATAAAAGGTCTCTTGCTGGCAATTATTCTTTGGCTGCCATAGATAATGCGTAAAAGTCTGAAATGAATGACAAAAGTAGTTTTTCTGTCAGTTTTTTCCTTCACTTCTACTTAACCTAATACTAGGAGAGAGACACAGAAGAATAAGCTGTACAACAAACCAAATTCAGATTAATCGTTCCAACAAACTTTCCTCAAATATCTAGCTTTTATGAAGTGTTGCCTTTTTGATATAGTGTGAGAAATATTCACAAAAATGCCATTGAGGTCCAAGAGCTGCAGGAGAAGAGCTTTTGTCAGCATGATGGTGTGTGAGTCCTTGTGTTTGTGCTTAAAAATATACCTCGCTCTCATCTGGTCAGGGTGTGTAATCAAACAGATCAAGTCTAAAAGCGCACAGAGGTAATGTGCAGACAAATATGACTTTGAGCTGTTGTTGCCAAACTAATAAAATCCAGATGGCACAGCAAAGAAAGCAGCCGAATGTTCATTTCATTATTTTTTCTTGTCATCTTACTGGTGTTTTTATTTTTTAAAGAAACAGAAGCTTTGCAGATGTCGCTAAGATTAACTATTAGTTTCCCTTTTAACACATGATTAAACGCTCCCCTCTTTTCTGCGTGAGGAAATTTGCTCTAGTTGTGCTACTTGTATGGCTGATCCAAGGAGGCTGATAGACATTTGCAAGCAGGAACAGCCAAAAAGTCCTGGATTTCTGCAAGTTTGGCGGCTGCAGAGAGAGTTGAATTATCTCGTTTGGGACAACAAGTGTGTTTTTCGGAAATGCCTCATCTAAGTTGTCCTCATGTGTTCACAAACACTACAGCAGTTCCTCCTGTTTACATTCTTTGCTGGCGAAGCTTTTAGTAATTTGGTTTGTTAAGCTTGAGAAAGCAGAGCTAAAAGGTAAAAAACGCAACTCGAAAGAAGTATAACTATAAAAAACATTAATGATCACGGTCACATAATGTCAAGAAATATCTTTCTTGGAGTTTCAAGGCAGGCAAAAGCATTATAGTAAATCCTCCATCATTTTTCTTTAACTCCACCTGCTATAAACATCAGCAGAGATTTATCTTGGCCAGTGCAAATTGAACAAATCAGGTCCAAAATATGCTCAAAACATCCCTCTTCTAAAATGCTGACAGCCTGATGCCTCACTGGTAAAATTGTTTTTTTCTGAATTGTGAATGTTCAGACCAAGATACCTTTTTTGTCCCATTAAAAACATCTGAAAATCCAATTATCGAGCACACAGCAGCCTTTCAAAGACTTGTTGTTACGGGTGAATTCAGACTGGACACATTTGGATTGCTAAAAGTGAACCATAGTTAATTTCCCCTGGTAATCCGGAACAAATTCTCAGTTTGAATACACCCAAGTACACCCTAGTTCGGAACTGGGAACCGCTCTCTGACCCATCTTTTGAGGTGAACTCAGACCAGAAGACTTTTCCAGTCTGAATATACATAAAAGCTACACTCTGAAAACAATGAAATTCTTAGATTTTAAAAATGTAAAATTTTCTCCTGTTAGACCCAGGTCGGAGGCAAGAAGAACACAGTCCTCCTTCCAAAGCTGACCCCTGATACTCAGTACTCTATCGGTGTTGTGGCGCTATACGCCAATGGAGCCAGCAGGGAGCTGAATGGCCTCGGAAAGACCAGTAAGTCGTGAGCACTTTAAATAAAGTGCTTCAGCTATGATGCACAGGACAGCAGTAACAATATCCTGCTTTTTGTGCACGGAAAGAGCCTTTGGGTGGTGTTAGAAACCTGCGCGTGACAAACCCCACCACCAGCACCTTGGATGTGAACTGGGAACCTGCTGAGGGTAACGTGCGCCAGTATAAGGTCTTCTATGTTCCTGCTGCTGGAGGAGACGAAGACATGGTAAGCAAGACAAATGTACTAAAACCTTTGCCTCCAAAATGTCATTTTTTAATCTATGGCTTACGTGAGCTTATCTCCTCTGAAAAAAGTCACACCTGCTATACGAGTTGTGCGTCTGTGTAGGTTCAGGTATCCGGAAGCACCTACAACACAGTTTTGAAGAACCTGCAGTCGGACACTGTCTACGCTGTAACTGTGGTTCCTGTTTATTCCACTGGAGAAGGGCAGCGCAAGTCTGAAAACGGCAAAACATGTAAGAAGAGCACAGCAACGATCATCCAAATCCATGCAGTCAGTTTCTAATAGTTCAGAAAAGGTTTCTGACAAACTGCCCAGCAGCTGTGGGATTTCTTTTCCAAAGTACAGACACATGGATGTCAGTCCAGCATGAACTCAGTGGCATTAGCTGCTGCGTTGGTGCTACTGTACATCCAGAAGCACTTAATAAAACAATACAGTGTCATCCAAAACCCCCACATTTCCTGATCAGTTTTAATTTATTACTCAGAATGTGAACAGAAACAGATGGATTTCACATCAAGAGTGGATCTAGCTTCAAATAGGCAGTGTTCAGCTTAATGTAAATCCTGACGAACAACATGGGTTGTTGCGTGAATTGCTGGGCTCTGCTGGTGACGAGTCAGCATTTTGCGGGAATGATTGCACAGGAAGGAATCCCTCCGTGTTGGCGGCACCAAGATGCCCCCCCCCCCGACTCTACCGTAACATCATCCATTTAAAAGTTGAAATGAAGAGCTGCGGTTAGGATCATGGAAAGACTGGATTTGGCTCTCGATTTTGGGAAAAAGTAACGGGGGAGTTGAAAAATAAATGGAAAGCATTATGACTTTTATGGCTCTCAGCTCACTTGGCAAGGGTCATGCTCCATCCATGCTACTGTTAGCCCCAATTTGCCTCTTGTAGCATCAGGCCCTCCTTCTATCCCCCCCCTAGTTTTGTTAAAAGAATCTCTTCAGGAATAAAAATAAATCAGCTAATACACCTTGCCCTGCTTTGGAAAGGCTCTGCCTGTTTAGATGGTAATCCTTTCACTTGTCATCATGCAGTTAAGTTTACTAAAGAACCTGCACTATTTTATTGAAGCTAACAGCTTTTTTTTGTTATTGTTCATTGTTTCTGACAAGAACAGTCAGAAAGCTTCTGAGAGAACAGTCTTTGGTCTGTAAAACTTTAAAAGAAGGAAATGCGTTCTCTCTGTTTTACCCACTGTGTTTTTGCTCCTCATTTATGGGCTTTTTATCTTAAATGGTTGTGTGGCACACAGTTTAGAAACCTCTGTTTTGACTTTAGGGAAGGCTAGAATTACACAAATGCTAACTGTACACATTGTACCATATTCTCTGTACAATAGCACGCACCGAATTAATGTAATTGAAGGTCCATCTTTGAACTTATTTTAACGATAGATGAGGTGCATCAAACTATGAGACATTGGGCGAGACAAAAGAATCAGAGTTAAATTCGTCAGTTAGTCTTTTTTAAATGCGTTCACAGTAACTCTAGGTCATTGTAAGACACTACATGTTAGCGCATTTAACAATAGGCTACTAGGAGCTTCCAACCTGACTGATACCGCTAAAACAAACGTTAATGTAACTACACTAACTCTCAGCCTTGTTAGGAACACTTAATAAAACGCGGTCTGACACCGCTACACGTTAGCCATGTTAGAAGCGATAGCCGCGTTGGCGCATTTGCAATACCTGTATTTCCCAATCTTGTTTGCAATATATGAAAACAGTCTGATACCACTAAAGCAAATTTTAATGTCAATGCTAACTCCCAACCTTGTTAGTAACACGAGTGCGACACTGCTACACAGTAGTTGCGTTAGCATGTTCTCAATAACACCCAACCAAACAGCTTGACTGTACTTTTTATTAACTTTCAATGTATTACAGAAGTGTTGTATTATTATTGATATTGATAAATCAACGTATTTTTCATATTTCAAACCCCCGTCCCCCCAAAAAGGACCTCATTTGATAAACTAAGACAAAGATACAATGATTGTTCAGCAATTTATAAATGTTTCATTTGAACTGACATGGAAATTCATTTCAAGTGCCAAAACTTCAAACATTTTGGACTGTATCTGTGCTAAGTACTAAAGATTCCCTTCTCTATTCTCCTGCTTCTTTACCTCAAACCAACTTCTCAACGCCCCACCTCCATGGCAGTGGAGCGCAGTCCTGCTAGGAATATTCAGGTTTTCAACCCCACAACAAACACTTTGAATGTTCGCTGGGAAGCAGCCACCGGGCCAGTCCAGCAGTACAGGGTGGTCTATGCTCCTCTGACTGGAGTGAGGCCAACGCAGTCGGTGAGTTTTTGTCATGTTTAAAGGGGGAAAAAAAGGCATACTATAGTTAGCACCACTGGATTTAAAGAAAGCATATTCAATCTGGATGTATAGTTCTTATTAAAAATGTTCAAGTGGAAGCCTTAACAGCTTTTGATTTGTGCAGTTTTTTGAGCACATTGAGTTAATGTGGTTCATCTGCATGTGAGCTTGTTTGTAATGACCTCATACCAAGTTCTGCACTTTTTCTTCCCACTAAATAACCAAATTAAGACACCTAATTTGAAGACTACCTTGCGATGGGTGCCCACATCTACACATGTAACGCTACACCATAAGCTTCCACATCTGTCAGAAAGATTGAACCATTACATTCTTCTCTGGTCTTTTAAAAACATCAGGGTCCTTTCAAAGTGAAGCCTTTTCCAGTGGAATGATAGATAGGTGCCCTTTGCCTTTTTCTCCTTTAAGTTAGCACATTTATGGCAGGCTGAAGCCTTTTCCACGTCCACAGCCAATGATTTATGTTTGTGGCCTTTTTCGACTAACACCTTCACAGTTTAACTCAAGCTGGAGGTTTGTAGAACCAAATGACTTGGTTTGCAATCATTTTTTTATGCACTCATTCATGCATTTACTTCATAGAAAGAGGCAGATTCCACTGGACTAAATCAGGGTTTTATGAAATCTGAAAGAGGTGCAAGTAAAAACAAGGCGAACAGAAGCACTCACACCAACCTAAAACCATTTTTTTTCTGTATCCATCAAAGCATGTTAGGGATTTTTTTTGTCTTTTTCCAGAGAGGTTATCACCAGGCCAGAACCCTGGAGGAGCTCTACCCTTTTCTGTCAGACTAATTAACCCAAAGACAAAGACAGATTGCAGAAAAGCCGCCCATTTTTTACCGCCACACCTCTGAACTTCAGAGGAATGTTTTGTCCTCCTATTTCACTCTGTGCTTAAAGGTGGTGTTGGTGGAACATAAAGTTCTGTACAAGCAATTTGTATGCCTGTCATAGGGGCTGTGGGCCATGTTGATGCTGTGCTACATCAATGCTGGTTGATTAAATAAAAAAAAAAAAATCTCAATTTAAGTCTTTACATTTGCTGCTTTGGCAAGGCCTGATGTTTTTAAAGGAACAGAATATTGGAAACTGACATGTTGTCTCTGAACAGATTTTGGTCCCAGGCACCACAACCACTGCTCTGCTGCAGCAGCTGATCCCGGACACTGACTACAATGTGGGGGTTGTTGCCTTGTACAGCGACGGGGAAGGAACCACTGTCAGCGATCAGGGAAAGACTTGTAAGTATGAAAGGTGGAAAGACAAACAGTCTGAGGAGCGTCTGGTTCCTTTTGGCAGTGTTTTTGCAAAACAGGCATCTTTTCTGTCATGTGTAGTGCCCCGTGGCGGTCCCAGGAACATGCGTGTGTACGATCCCACCACCAGCACGCTGTCTGTTAGCTGGGAACATGCTGATGGTCCTGTTGTTCAGTACCGCATCACCTATGCTCCAACAACAGGAGACCCTATCGAGGAATATGTGAGCATAATTGTTACTCAGTCTTGATATATGATATGTCTAAATTTACTTCAAAGCTAAACACTACTTGATAGGATTAGTTTAAGTTACAAAATTTTTTTTTTTAACTCTAGCTTGTTTTTAAAATGCATTTTTTGTGTGCTCCTGACTCACAATGATTGGATTAAAGAAATACACAGAAATTTAACTTTGAGCTTAAGTTTCTCTATATATGTCCTCCATTATCAGACAACATGCTATAAACACCAAAAACACCATTTTCATTGGAGCGGGATTTCCAAAAATCTGTTTGGGTCATCCCAAATGTTCCCTTTTTCAGTTTTTTCCTAAATCCTAATAAAAACAACTTCTGTTTTCCCTAAAATTTAACAGTTGTGTGATCGGCTAGCAGAATTTATAATGCTTTACTAGTTTCAGTTGAGAGCCAAGCTGAAGTATTAATTTTCGTCTTTGTCATGTGACCTGTAGACGTCAGTTCAAGGGAACAGGAACAATGTGGTTCTTCAAAATCTGGATCCAGACACTCCCTATAATATCAGAGTGACTGCAATATATGCTGATGGAGAAGGAGGAGAACTGGAGGGAGATGGACGCACAGGTATAGAGTGAATTGTTCTTGTAACCCCACACACCTTCCTGGAATTTAAGGAACGTGCATCCAGCTGAACCTTGGATGTGTTGTTTGCTGCAGTGGGAATGCTCGGCCCCAGGAACCTGCGTGTTTCTGATGAGTGGTACACTCGCTTCAGGGTGTCCTGGGACCCCGCCCCCTCTGCAGTCACTGGATACAAACTCATCTACCAGCCTGAGGGTATGAACAAGGATTTACATGAATAGATGAAAATCTTCTGGGAACTTTTCTGTTGCATGTAGTTGTTTCTGTACTTTTTTAAACCTTTTATCACCATGTGCATAATATAATAATATATATAATGCAATGATATAAGAAACAGTAGGTAAATAAGGGGCTTTTTTCTGAATGCTTATGACCATTTTTTTCTGTCTTAAACTATCATTATTGTGAGCAAAAACTTACCTAATGACCTAACTGAACACAGTTGATTCTTTAGCTCATTAAAAAATTATAGCTCAATACAAATAACATTTTAACATTTTTGTGGATTTCAAAGAATTAAAAAAAAAACCTTAATTCTACATAAACTGATTGATGTAGTGGGACTTAAAGGGTTAATTCTCCTTTTTTGAATAATTACATATTCAGATGAAAAAAACATGACTTTTGAGCTTGAATGTTGGTGTTAGCGCTGTTTAAAGTTTTTTTTCCCCTTGCATTTGTGTCTCAATCTAAAGGGTCTTATGACTCATCTGAGGTGTTTGTTGGAGATGTGACCAGCTATCAACTACAAAACCTGAAGCCTGGAACTACTTATGACCTGAAGGTGCTGGCACAGTACCAAACGGGTACCAGTGGTCCTCTAAATGGTCAAGGCACCACATGTAAGTTGGAAGCATTTTCTATTTGGTGATAACAACTGTTGAAGTTTCTTATCGTAAGATGGCTTTAACATTGGTGAACAATGGTAACAGTAGTTGTGTTGTTCTCCCTTTAGTGTACCTCAATGTGACAGGCCTAACCTCCTACAATGTTGGCTATGACTCCTTTTGCATCCAGTGGGTCCCTCACAGAGCAGCCACTTCCTACAGACTTAAAGTCAACCCTTTTGAGTGTAAGTGTTCGCCCCTTGAGTACCCTGCTGAGTTGGGGCCTGTGATTTGTTGTGTTTGTAGACATGTGGGTAAGTAACAGTCTTCTTGTTTTTCTTGTAGCCTTCAAGAGTGGAGCCCAAGAAATCACAGTTCGGGGCTCAGAGAGTAGGTACTGCTTTGACAACCTGACCCCCGACAGTCTTTACAACGCCACGGTTTACGCTCAGACCCCCAATCTCGAAGGACCTGGAGTCAGTATTAAGGAGAGAACATGTAAGAACTTCTGCCAGGAGATTTCTCACTCTGTTAGCCTCTGTTGTTTAGATTCATTTTAATGGGATTGTTTTTCCGTTATAGTGGTGAAACCCACCGAGAGACCAACCGAGCCTCCTACCCCTCCCCCTCCGGCAGTAGTGCCCGATGCTCTTGACAGTGAGGATCACTTTATTTATGACCGGTTTATATATATAGTATAGTATATATAATATACTCATTTTCAAAGAACAAATCATGAACGCCCTTTTTAACTCCTCCACAGTGTGTAAAGGCGCAAAGGCCGACTTGGTCTTTGTCATCGACGGCTCCTGGAGTATTGGAGATGAGAGCTTTAACAAAGTTATCCAGTTTGTCACCAGTCTGACAGCCGCTTTTGATGTCATCAGCCCAACTGGCATGCAGGTCTGTGGGTTTTAGGTTTTTTGTATATTTGTATTTTGTAACTTATTTGCTGACAGACTCTCTTTCCTTGTTCATTTATTCTTTGAACAGGTTTCATTTGTGCAGTACAGCGATGATGCTAAGACAGAGTTCAAACTGAATACCTACCACAACAAGGGCATTGTCTTATCTGCACTGAAGTCAATCCGCTACAGGGGGGGCAACACCAAAACTGGTAAACCAAAATACATAAACAGCAGTTTACACTCATCGGTCACTTCATCGGGTACACCTTGCTAGTACCGGGTTGGACCCCAATTTGCCATTAGAACTGAAAATTGGACCGGACGGAAAAGAAGAAGAGGGATGTTAGAGAGGGGGGGTAATGGCACAAAAGACAGGGGAAAAAGGGTGGGTTAAAGAAATTGTATGATGATTACAGGGAAGGGTGTAGAATCATAAAACAACAGGCAACTAGAAGCTGAGAGTTTATAATCATTACACTCAGGTGTGAATGTTTGTCTAAAATGGGTGGGGCCTGTCCACACACTCAGATGCTATAAACATACCTGTTGGCTCTAAGAGTCTTCACATACATTGAATTAGGATTTGATTTGTTTGATTTCTTACTTTATCCAGGCATTGCTCTGAAGCATGCCTACGAGAAGGTACTAACGTCAGACAGCGGCATGAGGAGGAATGTCCCGAAGGTGCTGGTTGTTGTCACAGATGGTCGTTCCCAAGATGAAGTCAAGAAGAGTGCAGAAAAACTTCAGCATTCTGGTAAAAACAACGTTATTCTTTATCATAATAGATGGTTTTCTTCCAACGTTTGTATATGTATGCTCATAGTAATAATGAAATAGTTTGCTCTCAAACTCAGATTTTTCTCAGCAGTGCTTGATCGTTTTACATTTGACCCATTTTGAAAGCTCCACTGGTTCTTGGAGGCCTAACAAATTCTCTTTGTTTATTTTCCTTTTGTGTGTGCATGTGTGATATTGTCCCCTGCAGGCTACAGTGTGTTTGTGGTTGGTGTGGCTGATGTGAGCATGAGAGAACTGGCAGTTATCGGCAGCAAGCCCACTGAAAGACACGTGTTCATCGTTGATGATTATGACGCGTTTTCCAAAATCCACGACAACTTGATCACGTTCATCTGCGAAACCGCCACCTCCAGTGAGTCAGACTTTCATGTACTTTTGACTTTATGATGTCTGCAGTTCTTGTGAAGCACACCTGCAAAGGAAGCCCAGCCAGCTGAAAAGACACGAATGGCCTTGCTTAAACCCTAATCTGTTTTTGTAACTCTGACTTTTGTCATCTTTCAGCTTGCCCTCTCATCTACATCAATGGATACACCACACCTGGTAGGCATAAAAACTAAACCAAACACAAACTAATCCTCAAAGAACTTGCTGACATTGGAATAATCCCGTCAATGGCTTTTCTCTATTTTTATTTTTTAAGTCCGTTGCATCGTTTTTTTGTGTCTTGGTGTGACTCCTGTTGTTGATTTCTTCTAGGATTTAGGATGTTGGAAGCTTTCAACATCACAGACCGAACATTTGCTGGCATGAATGGTGTCTCCATGGAGCCAGGTTCTTTCAACAGCTTCATTGCCTACAGGCTGCACAAAGATGCCTTCCTAAACCAGCCCACAAAGTATGAGCTAAAGCCAAGCACTGTTTGTATAATTGCAACTCTCACATTATGCATGTTTTTAATAATATACTATACAGATTAAATACTTAGTCCATATGTCCCTTAATTTCCATATTTAGAGGAATTTCTCTGTTGATTCTTGGCTTTAATCCTAAATGCCTTTGGTTGCTGGTGGCTGTAAAATCTGAGAATTTGCAGGAACAAAAGTAGCATTTTCATTTTTATGAAACTAGGCCAAACTTTCTTGTGTTTGTGTGAGCTAAAAAAATGACCATTGTGTTGATGGCTGTTGGATATTTTGTTAATATGATTGGAAATTAAGCATGAAGTAA
This sequence comes from Oryzias celebensis, assembly GCA_014656515.1. Taxonomy (NCBI): domain Eukaryota; kingdom Metazoa; phylum Chordata; class Actinopteri; order Beloniformes; family Adrianichthyidae; genus Oryzias; species Oryzias celebensis. The sequence goes on from BNCR01000005.1 coordinate 37,635,033, forward strand.
CAGCAAAAGGAGAAAACCAATTATCCCCAGTTTGTGCTCAAAAAGACATTTATTTGTGTCTCGTGCAGCCTGTTTGATACAATGTCTTTTGTAGATTTCAGGTGCTCTGAGTTATGTGCTTTTTTAGGACTGATGTTGTGACAAGAGCAGCTTGGACTCATCTCTTTATGTGTTTGCAACACTGACAGAGAAATCCACCCCGATGGCCTTCCTCCATCCTACACTATAATCCTGCTCCTCCGCCTGTTGCCTGATACACCCTCTGAACCCTTTGACGTGTGGCAGATCGCTGACAAAAGCAACAACCCTGAAGTTGGAGTCACCATGAATCGTAGGTTTCAGTCATTACTGATTAATAGGAAATGTATTTGTAGCATAAATTTGCATTTTTCGGTTTTTATGTTTTTCTTTTATAGTTAAACGTTGTTCTTTCATCTTTTCTTAAATCTTTATAGAAATGTGCCTTTTGAAATATTCATAGATTCTAACATTGTGCTCCTGTTCATAGAAAGTACATGGCTGTTTACAGGAATGCTTTTCCTTTTTGCCTGTCTCCTCTGCAAACACGCATCTCTGTAGTCTTGTCTGTACTTGGCGTGCCTCTGCATTGTAACACTCTGTCAGGGATTCAAAGATTCTCCTCTTTTCAGCCTCCAGCAAAACACTCACGTTCTACAACAAAGACACCCGGGGAGAGATCCAGAAAGCCGTGTTCAATGAGGAGCCAGTGAAACGGATTTTCCACGGAAGCTTCCACAAGGTAAACACAGTGCATGACCCTCAAAGACATTGGCTGTGTCTTAATGCAGCCACTTTGGAACATTTTTAAACAACTATATCTTTGCTTATATAGGAATTTTATTTATTGATTTCATTTTTTTGACTTCCTTTCACATACATTTCCTCCATGTTTTATGCTTTGTGTCTCATTCATTTTAGAGTTTTTGTTTAAAAAGGAAGCTTTGACGCAGTCAGAGCTGTGCGGTCGTATCATGTTGCCTGTCAAAAGGTCTCAGCTTTTCCTCATGGTGTCAGTCGTCTGTCAAGGTAGAATTTGGCCCATTTTTTTATGGTTTGACATAAAAGCTTTTCTTTGGTTAAATGAGGCATTTATGTGGAGAACCGGCAGGTCCATTTGACAATACAAGCAAAGAGTGCCATGGCATTAAGGGCCCCTACAATTTAGGGAAAATGTTATACCCTTATGATTTCATACAAATTAGTCTTTACTATTAACTCTTTAAAGACCCATTCTGATTAAAATTGTGTATTGCATATTCTTGTGACATTTTTTTGAAAATAGAGGACATATATAAAGAACAGAAAGCTCAAAATTGCACTTCTGAGTGTTACTTTATTCAAATCATTGTGAATCAACAGTAGACAAAAAATATTCAGCTTGAAATAAAGTACGGTATCTATGTAGAAACTGAAATGGGCGGGGTTGCCCCACACCAACAGTCCCGCCCACATCTCAGAGGTGAATTTCTAATGAACTCCAGGCGCTCTGCAGAAATTGTATAGTAAAAAATAACAAGTTGGGCTAAAAATGGCATAATCCTAGTTAAAAGAACACCGGGAACACTTTTAGTGTAGATCAAAAATGACAGTAGCGCTAACCTAGGTTAAGATGTAAAGCAAGCCCATTCGTTATTTCTTAAAATATATTTTTAAATGAGTTGGAATCAAAAGTGTAAATTGGCGGAACATTCTCCATAGACGTTTGATTTGTCGTGGATGTTCATCCACACAAAAACTAAAAACTCTCCTGGCTCTTATTTTGTAAATTAAGTCATCGACTTCAATGCGAAACAGTAGTTTCTTGCGAGTCATTTTTGCACAAACACCAAGCTGGGAAAAATATTAAAACTATTATTAGTGTTGCTCAAGATACAAGCCCATCTGTGCAGTGGTGCAGACAAGAACAACACAGACATTGTAAGAAATAGATTTAATGCTTGTGTCCAGATGTTAGCAACTGTCTTGATGACATATGTGCTCATCTGTCTTCTCTGTCATGGAGCAAATTAAGCAAGGACTCGTCTTGTGGGCCTCTTATTATTAGAGCAGTTTAAAAACTTTTTCTCTTGAAACTATTTGTCAGATTCTTGTACCCAACATCAAGTATTTCCCATAAGTTGCATGATTGTTTGGCAAACATCCCCACCCCTATTATAAGAACAGAATAGCTGTTTGAGGCACTAATGTGTAGCTTAAAGGATAGGTTTTCCTGGGGTGCAAAGATGTCTCTTTTTCCAAAGAGAAGCAACAGTGAGTTTCACAATTCCAACTAGTTTACTCGCCTGTGAACAACAAAGGTTTGCTGTTTGGAATTTGTACTTTAAAGACCTACTCTGATCATGTTTTGATCCATTTTAAAATCCTTCCCAGCGGTCTTTCAATTTTGACTATGCTATTCTTAAGCAATCTAAAAAAAACTTGTGTCTTTCTCTAAGACATAGTTTCTGCAAAGCAGTTCTTCAGAAATGTATCTCTGAGTTGTGGGTGGGATTGTTGCCGCAGAGTAAGCCCGCCCCTGCTTCCTGACATCCTTCTGTTTACGCGCTCGCTTGCTAGCTTACAGTCCTTTACATCCCCAACATAACATTAGCGGTGCAACAAAAGCTATATCAGAGCTATCCAGCTTTACGGTTTTGATCCAGTTTAGATTCCAACAAAAATGAGGAAAATGAAGATGTTGGTGGATCTATTTGTCTGCAAGTGGATGCACTGGACCACTACATCACAACTACAAGCTTTTTTCTGCCATTTTTTATCTGCTCCTGATTTGCAGTGATTTGAATAAAGAAATACTCAGAAACGCAAATTTCTGTGTTATTTTCTTAATTTATGTTCATGTCTCCATCATAGGAAAAATGCCACAAAAACATGTGAAAAACGACAAAAAAAAACCATTTACATTGGGGCAGGTCTTTCACATTAAAGCAAAATGCATTCCTGCTTTGGAAGCCATGCACAGTTGCGCTCAAGTCTGTAAGCCGGAGAAATCGAGTCCCCACATTTGTGGTACTTTTTCAAGCTAATCTGAATGAACACCCCCTCCCCTCCTTTTTTTTTTAAACACGCAGTGGTCTTATCCATCATCAAAGTTCACCCACTTCCTTACATTGCATGGATTAGAGCAATATATTGGCCCTGAGATCAGAGCTTGCTTGTAACTTGCTTTTAAGTTTGACCATTTAACATCTAAACAACTAATTGTGGGGTAACTTCATGAATGAGTGGGATCTTGGAAAACTCCGGGTCAGCGCTGATGTAAATGACATCATTTAGTGCTGGTTTGCCTGGAAAGCAGCCCACTCTTTTTGTGAGTTTTGTTCTCCTCTGTCTGTGGCCAGTGGGGAGACTCTCGCATGGCTGTTGCACTGGGTGGCTATCTTGCGGCGCAGTAGTTGCTACCCCATGGGCTGGCGTGTCTGCAGCGGTCTACCTAGCTGCTTATTTGTTGGTCTGTTGGCTAAAAGCCGCTGCTGACTGCGGTGATGGAGTGAGCTTACATGTTGTCGGTGGTTTTCCAACACTTTGGCTGAATGCAGTAGTCTTTTGCTGAAATCTCAGACATTGTGATGCGCTTAATGACAAATGAAAATGCACATTTATGGCTTTTTTGGAGTCTTTTCTCCCTGGAAAACTTTCAGATTTTAGCTTCACTTCATGTTGTGGTTATTACACTGCTGAATTCATCTGAAGGATTTAGACTTTTGTATGAAGGCTGTGAAGCTCAGGACATGTGGAAAAGCTCTGAAAGGAGCTGGTTTCTCATTGGCCCTTTGGGGAAATCCTCTCCCACACATGAATCGGTAAAATATTTATGTGAACTAAATTCAAGTTTGGGATTAGTCCTTATTAGGTATCTTTGTATTTGAAAAGTTGTTTGAGATGATCTAGTTATAGATTCTAAAGCAGGGGTCTCTTACTCTAAGCCTGAAGGTCCAGCATCCTGCTGGTTTTTTAAGAAATCCTGTCTCATCTGCTGCTGATTACCTGGATCAGTTTAGCCATTAAGAAGCTTCAATGGCAAGTGAGTTGGAAAACATGACCTAGAGTTTGAGACTTGTGTTCTACAGACAAACAAATTCATAAAACTTCTAATAAACATTTGTTGGACTAAAGTTTTGATGATTCCTTTCAACAATTTTGTTGCAAGTTGGGAAAATAAAGTTGTGCTATAGACAATTTTAGAGACAAAGGGGTTTTTCTGATGCTTCTGATTGCATGAAAAGAAAACAAGACGGTCTTCTTTTGATGCTCCTTTGTTGCATCAACGACTCCATAATAGACTGATGCACCCTGCCTCTTATGATAGCATTAACTGTATGTGAGAACTGGACTGAGTGACTCCTCCTCACTGGCGTTCCAAACAGGAAGTACTTAATGGTCCCAAAAAGCCAAAATCCCATAGACTTCTATGGAGAAGTAAACAGATGTTACTCAGTCATTACATTAGTCAGAATAACCATTCTTGTGTTGTTGTAACAAAGAGACGGAGGTGTTTGGATCCATGATCAACTGGGTTTAATAATCATCAAAACAGGCAAGGGCAAGGCAAGGTGTAGTCATTAACCAGGCAGGAGTCAAATACATGGAGCGAGTCAGGAAGACGAAGAAACAAGCAATGGTCAGGTATGAGGAGGCAAACAGAAGAACAATGCTCAGTAATGAGTGCAGGACAAACAAGACTTAGAATCGAGCAGAGGTCTGAGGGTGAATATATATAGAGTGGTGATGATGACAATAGGAAGCAGCTGGTGAGGAAGTGAGTCAGAGAGCAAGGCCTGATGGGAGTTAGAGTGAGGAAGCAGCTGGGATTGGTTATCCGGCGAGAGCTCCCTCTGTTGGTTGGAGGTGGAGCTGGTGGAGGTTGAGTCCAACAGTAGTGGAAGTTGTTATACACTGGGCATTCAGGTGCCTCAATTAAAGTAGGAACAACAGAACAATGTTTTTCTTAAGGACAAGGACTCACGACAATCACTGCCTACGGACTTTCTGGTTCCAGTATGGCAACGGTCGTTGCGCGATCAAATGGTGACTGAACTGAATCGTTGGAACTGGAACTGGAAGCTATTTTCTATGGGTGACGTCACACTCACTCGATCCAGTTCTCATATACAGTCAATTGATGATATTTGAAACACACTTTAAAAGTCATGTAATAATCCATTTGGATTGTGTAAATATAATGTAGATAAAGACAAACTAAAGGAAGGAGCCTAAAAGTTTGTTCCATTCTCATGAGAAAATTTTGATTCACCAAAGCAAGCCTAAATATGTTTTTTTTTCTGAATCAAAAGCCAAGAAAAATGAAATGTAACCCGATAAAAACTGCAAAAATATATCAAATGTATTCAAAAGAGATGGTGACAGTCACGCAGTGTTGATACAATGCATTACAGTGTTAACTAACATTTAAAAGTTAGCGCTCTGCTGCCGCGGGACCAGATCACATCACACCAGCCAATTACGTAAGGGAGCAAAGGTTGCTCAACAGTTTTCCCAGAGCCTCATTTTCCACTGACTTGTGGGCTTTATTGGGTTTCCTCACGGCGGTAATAAATACATACTCCTTATTTGCTGTCTATAATTAGGATCCAAAGCTCTCCGGGTGAGACCTCAAGAGTATCATCATATTTTTTCATCCAGTCAAAGACCTTAAGATAAATGGCACCCCTCACTCTTTGTGGTCCACAGGATAGTTTGTTCTGTTGCCAAGGAAGTTGACTGTAATTTTGTGACTGGTTGCCAGGAACTATGGCCTTGCCTGTGGTTGTTACATCTTTTCAGAAAATGGTAGCTTGCTGTTCTTGACACAATGAAGGCTTGTTTGACTGTTGAGCCGCAGAAAATGTGCAACTGTAAAAGGAAAGTATGGAAAGTGTAGGGAGCTTAATAGCATGCCACAGACGATATTGTTTCAAGATGTGGAAACTTGAGAATCGGGCACTGTGTTCCTTCCGTTGTGTTATCTAATCACCCACTATATTGAAAATGCCAACTGTTGAGTGCTTTTGTTTGTGTTTACATTTGTACGGTCCAGTTACTTGGAATCACATCAAACTGCAGTCTTTTCCTTTCCTTATAACTCTCTGGGAGTCTATAAATACTTTTTTACCACCAACATCTCATAGTTCTATATTTTAGAGCATCTCCGCACATGGGGCATTACCTTTTTTCAGCTCAGCAGGACTTATTTTATGCTACTTTTTGTGCATCTTTGTACAATTTCCCCTGTATCCCAATTTGTTTTGTCCATGATTTGACAGCAGTGCAGTTTTCAAGACAAGTATTTCTTGTCCAAATGCCTGTCCTCCATCCTGTCGTCCTGCAGCTCCACATTACCATCTCTCCAGAGAAAGTCAAGCTCAGCGTGGACTGCCAAGAGGTGGCAGAGAAGCCAATCAAAGAGGCCAACAACATCACGCTGGAGGGCTACGAAGTGCTTGGCAAGATGGTCAAATCAGGAGGTGGAAAGAGGCAGTCGGCTACAGTGAGTGCAAACTCAGTTGGGCTTGTTAACAAAGGCTTGGAAGAGCATCACTTAATGTTCCAACTAGTGCATTCGTAAATCCTTTTGTGTGCACATGAGCAATCAAGCAACTCCCAAGTAACATCTGCTTGAAAGGATGACAGTCTTGGTTCTCTCAGTGTTCTTATAACTGTTTTTCAATGATGTACATTTTATTGTGTAATGGATTTGTAACACTCCTCCATGTTGTTCCTTTTATTCTTTCATGCAGTTCCAGCTCCAGATGTTTGATATTGTCTGCAGCTTGAGCTGGATCAGCCGTGACAAATGCTGCGACCTGCCTGCTACGGTAAGAGCAGGTGTCACCTTGAAGTCATTTCGCACACTTATCAAAATAAGAGCCTTGCTGGACTGTTTTACTAAAAAACAAGCCATTTTCCCCACTCTCATTTTGTGAAATATGCTCATTAATCTTCACCATAGGGGTCAGGATTTTATGTCAAAAGTAAAAGTGGAATAGAATACATTTCTAAAATTTATGATGTGTGTAGTCGTTCACTTAAAAAAGCAAATCTGGGAAATAGGAAACTTGTATTGCGTGTAATTGTCCTCATCAGGTGGTTGCTAACGTGACCTCTTAAAATGAATGAGAACGGGTCATCTGTTGGTTTATGAATTATATGTGTTTTTAATTCCTTATGATAAATAAAACGTATCCGCACATTTTGTCAATTACCTCTAAATTGACTTTAATTTGCTTGAGATATAATACATCAATATACATGACATACCAGAATGCAATATAATGCTGCTTTCTATGTCAACAAACACCAAAAAATGGTCTCCAGCACTTTCTTTTAAAGCTCCACATGACGTTTTCTGCTTCAGGAAAGACAGCGTTCCATCAAAAAACTTTACTGGATTTCTAAACTTAAAAAAAAAAGAAAAAGACTTTATTTTGGCAAATAGATGTAATGAGGATTAATCCACATAATTACTCCTTTTGAATTTGATTGGTAGTTCAACAATGATTCAAGCTGTATTCATAATTTGTTTCTCATGTCCTCTTTTCCTTCTTTTTTAGAGAATTGAGTCCAAATGTCCTGCCCTTCCTCACTCCTGCACATGCACCCAGGACAGTGTTGGCCCCCAGGGGCCTCCTGGGCCTTCGGTAATGACCCACTATCTCTGCCTCTCTGTCTTCACTTGGTAATTTGCTTTTCCATCATAGATGTTTTCGACAATGATGATTTCAGAGATAAAACGTCTGCAGAGTTTGACAGTCGCTTCGTGCTGTCAACTGAAGAAGGCTGCTGAAGTGTTGCAGATTTTTTCTCATCTATAGAGAGCAGCTGAAGATGAGACCGACGGCACGCAAAGAAATGTGGGCTTGGGGAGAAGTGTCAAAAGATAAATGCCTGTCGGAAAATCATCAGCACAAAAAAAAAAAAAAAAAAAGACTCAAGGAGTCTGGAATATTTGTACTTCATAACCTCGCTGAGTCCCAGCGAGGATTTCATATGGCTTTGGGTTTTAAGGCTTTTGGAATGTGCTCCTGTTGTTACACTCACTCACTGTTTCTGGATCTTCACTTTTCCAGGGCAGCCCAGGTTCTAAGGGACCCAGAGGAGACAGGGGAGACCCAGGCAAACCTGTGAGTTGAACATCATTACAAATAATGTTCTTAGAAAACAGCATTTGGTTTATTAAATGCATATATATATATATATATATATATATATATATATTTGAAACCCTGCTGATGATACGAAAAATGGGCAACTACCATGTAATGACGGTCAGACTCGCAGGATTTCAGCATGACAATACTGCACCACACATCTGAATTCAGTTAACCAGTGTATATTTTTCCACATCCACATTTAAAAGGGGCCCACGTCAAATTTCTAAAGGGTTCATTTTCCAAAACTGTTAGCGTTCAATGTTAATTCAGTGTTCAGAGTCTGATTGAGTTAAAGGTCTGTGTTTGTCTCATGTATTCTTTTGTCACGTCTTTGCAACTGATTGTGATCTGCAGGGTTCAATGGGTCCACGAGGTGAGCCGGGACTCCCAGGTGCAATGGGGCCACCGGGTCCACAAGGCCCCAATGGACTGTCTATCCCCGGAGAACCTGTAAGCAAATCTCCAATGTTGAGAAATCCGATCATTATTGAATTACTTTTAATTCACGTAAATGATCTGGCTGAGGGTGACTTTACAGTAAATTTTATGCTGACGTGACAGTCCAGTTTGTGTTGAATGTCTGCTCTGCGATGTATCACGAATGTCAAAACACATTACACTCCCATCGCCAGTTAGAAGCTCTTCTTTGTTTTCCTAATTCTCCTGTCAAAATATGTCATCAATCAGCTTCAAGAGGGTAAAAAAGAAAGACTGTGAACTCTTTCTTTCCTTTTTCTCTTCAGGGTCGCCAAGGACCAAAGGGAGATCGTGGAGACTCAGGCCTGCCTGGCCTGCAAGTAAGTGTTCCACTTTCATTTGTGGTTTATGAACAGGAAACAGAAGCCCATCCATCTAGCAGCCACAGCACTACTGAGGACTGAACTCAGTCTTACAAGGCAAGATTGAAACCACACAAAGAGTGGGAGGTTTACAATACAACCCTTTGGGAAATTTAAACTCCCAACGCAGTTTTTGAATGACAAATGGTAGAAGTCCAGTGAAGCAACTCAATTATTCTGAAATGTGGGATTGAGTTACTGAAAGGAAAGAAACTAGTGGATTCTGTTCCTCTCCAGTCTCGTAACTGGGAGCAATTGATCTGTAGAAAAGATTTACATCCAACCTGGAGTCCCAGCATCTGAGAAACACATATTAACCCAACAATTGTTCTGTGAAAGGAAATACAAATAAACTAAAATCATGTTTGTTTGTTTTTTTTTCAAACTGCCAAACTGCATGCTTTAGAGTTCTTTTAAATGTTCATATTACAAAAATCTGTCAGTTTAAGCTCGCTTATAAGAAATATTTGATGAAGGTGTACATTTATTTGGCACAAATAGCTAAAGAGAGGACATCTGCTCTGGTTTTTCTGTCTTAAAAAGGAGAAAAAAAACAGAGAAAGACCCCTTTTGCAATGCTCAGTCCACTTTGGGAGCACTGTATTACTTGTTTTACATAATATAACTTATTACAACATCACAGTGGACGCCTTATTTTAGAAAAGATCACATATTAAGACTCAAAGGAGATATTTTTCCAGTTTGTACAGCAAGAATTAAATATTATGATTGGCTTTATTAACAGAAAGATGACAACGTTCCTGCATATCCAAGGTCAACAGAGGCGTTGAATACCTGTTTACATGTCCATTTCCTAATCATCAATGCTTGATTAAGTGTGTTCACTTTTTTCCCAGGGTCCTCCTGGGCCGCGTGGTCCTATGGGCCCTGTCGGACTAAGTGGAGCACGGGTAAGATCTACTTCCAAGTCTGCATAGTTGACTTACTGTTTTCAGTAAAATGGATCCAGTATTATGTGAGATCTTCTATTTCATGAGACAGTAATTCTCAATTCTCAGAGCAGTTGCACTGTATTCTAACACGTCAATGAAGAAGCTGCTACTCAATAAAAAAAAAGGCAGAAATGAATGCTAAGTAATGACAGTGATGTATGGCACAAATAGAGTCCCTGGGGAGCTGTAACCTGTGTTTGACTGCATGTTGTTTCTATTTAGGGGCCACCAGGAAAGGAGGGATCATCTGGACCCAGAGGCCCACCAGGGCCCATGGTGAGTGTCTGTGACCTATGGATCTTTTTTTTTTGTTTTTCTAGACATCTGTTTTATTCCCTGATTTATCTGCAACAATTACTCCAACGGCTCCACATCCCTGTGCTGCTGAACACAGCCTCCCCACTGCGTCGAGGATGGTACACGCATCGTGTTTCCTTTCTTTTGCTGTTAACAGAGGCCTGCATTTACTTAACGTGACCATCATGTTAACAGGAACCATGCCAGAGTAGAGAGCATATGGCCTATACCATCCTAAGGGCCCCTAGAGCCATTAAGAATACTTTGTGGCTGGAGTGCATATGTGTATATCATTTCCATACTGCTGATGTGTTTCCATTTTATCTGTAGTTTTTGCCCCTGCACAGCCTGACTTCAGGCTTGTTATGCAACCATTGTGTGGGAGCAGAAGTTCAATGAATCCCTGTTTTTTCCATTTAACAGGGAAGCCCAGGAAACCCAGGTGTACCTGGAATCTCTGGAAAACCGGGAAAGCCAGGAGAACCAGGAAATCCAGTATGTATAGAATATATAGGCACATTATTGAGGGAAGAAAACCTTTTTCTAACTTTGCTTTCAATTGCTTAAAGGGACCTGTTGGCCTTAAAGGAGAAAAGGGAGAGCGGGTTCGTATTTATGTTTTCTAATACTTTTTTACACAATGAACCCGTTAAGATTCATCTTTCTCATAAGATTGTCTTGTTTTCAGGGAGACTTTGCATCCCAAAATATGATGCGCTCCATTGCCAGACAAGTTTGTGAACAGCTCGTGAGCAGTAAGCACAACATTTCTCAATCCCCCTGGAATTTGACTGTACTTAAAATACACAGCTTACTGAAAACCATCTGGTTTGCTGCTGCGTTTGCAGGTCAGATGAGCAGAATTGACGTGATGCTCAATCAAATTCCTTCTGGATACCGTAATGGCAATCCAGGGCCGCCTGGTCCTCCTGGTCCCCCTGGCAACCAAGGATCTCGTGGAGAGCCTGGACAACCTGGAAAATCTGGTTTCCCTGGAAGCCCAGGTTTACCCGGAAATCAAGGAGAAAGAGGTATTTTTTACGTTATAAATGTATTAAAAGCAACAACAATCAATACATATATAAAATATGATGCAATGAAGAAACCAGCAAAGTAGCTTTGGCCATTTTACATTTATATCCTAATTAGCACAAAAATATCAAGAACTTTTTGCTGGAGTTAATAGGATTTTAGGTTCTGGAAGTTATTTTTTTAAATTACTTTTTAACGCTTTGGTAGGTTTACCAGGAGACAAGGGGGAGAGAGGACCTCCAGGAGCTGATATCAGAGGACAAAGAGGCCCACCTGGGCCAGCAGGTAACCAGCCCAATATTATTTATTTTCTTTCATCTTCACCTGAATGAGAAAGTTTTTTTTGGCTGAGCCTTTTATAACCAATGAAATATTAAAACAATATATAAATATTAAGCTTTTGTGTAAGCCTGAGGTTCTCTGTTGGTCTCCAACTGTTTTAATTTACGCACTACTTTTCTGCAGGCCTTTGTACTACTCCCATCGCACCAATTTCAAGTGTACATTCCTATAAAGGCGGCGTAAATGTACCTGCAGTAAATTAGGGCAGCTGCAAAACATATTTCTTAGGGAAACCACAATTCTTCACTGCTTTTTGAAGGATTTATGGATGCATATCCTGTCCCACTTTCATTGCCTGTACTTAGGTGTGAACATCTGTCTCTAGGTTACCAATAAGGTGTCGAGGTGTTGATCAAATTTAAAGAAGATTTTTTTTCACATTTTCTTAGTTTCAGTGACATTAAAGTTTGTTTTGGTGAAGCATTCTTTGGGAAAAGGTCAAAAAGTGACAGGAAGTTTCTACTGATGCTTGACCCACAACACCAAACATTCGAAGGATTTCTGAATGAAGTGAGAAACTACCAAGGACCAGTGGGAGGAAGTCCGCGCCGATGACTCACTTCAGTGTGTGCTGCTCCATGTGTGTGGGAGAACCGGATTGTTGTACAATGAGCTTTCTTTGGTGGCTTCATTGACAACACATGGCCCCACTTATGGGGTGGGGGGGTGGTAGGGGGAAAGAGAAATTCCATTCTGAGTCTTTGCCGTCTAGACAGACGGGGCCGGGGGTAACTCCACACAACCCCAGACTGCATCTCCACTTTTTTTTTCTCTAATTGAGCTATTGACATTTTGATGTTAGAGCACAGCAGCTCAGTATTTGCTCTTATATTTTCACATACAGCTTACGGATGACGTCACTGGATTCAGTTTAAACTTCACCCTCAATTTCAGGTCCACCAGGGGAGTCTAGAACAGGTCCCCCAGGTTCTCCTGGTTCTTCTGGAGTCCGTGGCCCCCCAGGTCGTCAAGGTAATCCGGGTGTGAGAGGACCACCAGGACCCCCTGGATACTGTGACTCCTCTCAGTGTGTTGGTATTCCCTACAATGGCCAAGGATACGCAGGTATGCCTCCTACCTTCAAGGTTAAAGACCTACAGTAAATAAAATAATCTGAATTGTGCCCTTAAATGATTGGCTGAAATATTTATCTGTTGTGATGGCTTTTCAGACAACTAGTCCTCTGCTCACCATCAAGGAATGCGAAAAATTGGCACAAAATTAGGCGACTTATTAAACTGGCAAAGGTTTTTCTTTTAATACCTGCATACTTAGAGGGCTGGAAATTCAGACATGCAGCAAGACAAACCAACAGTTTGGTCTAATTGTGTTGTTTTGGAATAAATAAATGAAGTTGTAATTCTTTTCTGTTTTTACTAGAAGTTCTAATAATTGTCTTAACAAATAAACACAAATGTGGCCGACAGTGTAGAACTGCAGTGTAAGATTTGGCTTATTTTATTTCCAAAGCAGCTCCCTACTGTCTCCTGCCAGGAATCAATTTAATTCTTTTTTAATTAGGATGTCCAGCACCATAATAGAGGTCTATGGCATAATTATTATTTCTTTCAATTAATAGTTGAAACGACTTTCTAAAGAGTTACTAAAAAAAGCTCAGTTTAAAGAAAACATGTACTATACATCTACTATAATTTTAAAAACTTGCAGTTACATGGTATTATTTGATTAAAATATGTGCATAAAGATCATTAGCACAGAGCTTTAAAGTGTATAAATTACACATCATTTCCTGTATATGCATGTTAACAAAAGTGTAATTGAAGTGAGGACGAAAGTGTTTGCATCATATGTCAGTCGGCATTCATACTGTTTACAGAAGTTTGGAGAATTACAGTTTGCATATTGCTTTCCATCAAACTTGCACATATATGTCCCTCACATGTTTCTGTGGGCCTTTTTTGAAAAGTGTTGGTGAGGAAAACCCACAGTGACCCCTCTGTGGCCCTGTGTATGCTGGCCCCAATTTGGCTTTTAGCAGTAAGTCCTAGTACAGGTTCAGTTACGGCCGTCCCAGTTGATCAAGGCTGCCAAAACTGGCCATGGACCAGTCCACCGTGGGGGCCACATGTGCGTCACACTTTACTAAGATCTAGAAACCCTAAGGGGAGTTGGATTTTCAACACAGTTAACCCAAATTGGCACATTTCGTTCTGCACGCCCCCAGAAACCGACTTTATTACCTTTATATACTTGATCCATAGTGGCTGGACGGCTCAGTTCGTTAGGTGTGGGACTGGTGCACGGGAGTACCTGGGCTCGCCTCCCAGGGAGCGGAATGAGCCTCCTGCTTAGGCAAGCTCTAATGCCCAACTATGTAGCCCAAAAGGGAGGATTGTGTCAGGAATACAGGATACCGGATTGTGTCAGGAAGGGTATCTGACAAAAAACTCTTTGCCATCAATGAAAGCTGATTTGGTGTGGCGACGCCTGACAGGATGTGTCAAAGGTGAACAACCACATAGTTAATTGAATTTAGCAATTAGCTTAATTCCTTAATGCAATGGATGTTAGTGATGGGTCATGCTGATTCTAAGAGTCGCTGCCTGGTAGGGAGTCTAAATAATCGACTCTCAAATGATAAGAGTCGATTCTTTCCTCTTTTTTTTGCCGTGTTCTCTGCCTGCTGGGTCACACCTAACGCGATTTGCGCATCCGTGCTGTGGAGTTTCAATGTTAAGTCAATGGTACAGATGCGATCTGGGGTCTGGCGACGTGATTTGAGGACCTGAAGGTAGTGCAGCAAAAACTATAGTAAAAGAGGATGTTGCATTGAGTTTGAAAAGCCATTACAACATGTTGCACTAAAAAAATAGTTTTTCTTGTCAAGTTTTGCTATTCTACATCACACAATATGAAGCAAAAAAGGCCAACATTGTAGTCACCATTTTTGCTCTCTGGAGCTTGATTTCTGATCATTCTAGATTACTGTCAACTTTTCCCATCTCGTGCTCGAAATCAGTTTTAGCCCCACAAGGTTTCTGTTGTAATCCTGTAATCTGTAATCCCCAGATCTCACACTTTTAACTTGGACGAGATCTTTCTATTCTTCAGGATGCTATTAAAGTAATTTCTATCTAAATTAATTCCTGACAAGAACCTAATCTTATCAATTGTGTACTTGAATGGGTTTACTTGTCTGAGGTTGCTTTTGGTGGTGTAGGGTTAAGCTAAAACTTGACAAGCTTATTCTTAAAGTTACGGTGGCTTAATTATAATTTTACAAAATTTGCTCTAGTTTAAAATATATCCAAATGCATTCTTAAAAAAAATGTCTAATTTTGCATGTAAAGTGCTAATGATGTATGGTGTTTGACATTACATTGAATAACCAAAGTTTGTGTAACACCTTCTTTGAACTATTTTCAGGTTTGGCATAATAAGCTTTCTAAGCCATCTGTGCCGCTCACTCTGGGCCCTAAAGCCTGCTTCTGAGATGTTTGCCATTATGCTTTGGAGCTTGTAAGGATAATCACCATGGACACAATTAACTGAACATTTAAGCAAGTATCATGAAAGTCAGAAAAAAGTGAAAGGAGCGGACTGGCACTAACATCGTCTCACAGCTGCGAGCTACGGTGATGGCTACCTTGCTGGCCTATTTGCATTTTGAACCACAAACCGCTGAGGAATAAATAAAAAAAAAAAAAAAAGAAAAGACTGAGAATCCCGACAATGGAAGCAGCATGTACAAACATCAGCCAAAACAATTACTAACAAGGAGGATGTCATAATGTTAATGTAGAGGTGATATGTGTAAATAAAACATGTCTGTTTTTGCCATGTAAATGATTGTGTAAACCAGGATGTTTCACTAAAACTCATGATAACACATTAATGGAGCTTGTGCCTCATAACCCACTGCTTATTACTTACAACCAGCATAACCTCTGTTAATGACTCCTAAGTGCCTTAAACAGCTCTGGTCCACAATGAAGCATGTTTTTACTAAGTTTATTTTTTTATTAATTTTCACAAGCCTAAAAGAAATCAGAAATTTTTTGAACAACTTTTTACTTGCTCCTCTCTACCAAGTGTAGCTGGGTTTTTGTTTGATCAGAAACTGGTATTGGGTACTATATTTGCATTACATTCCAGAGAAGTTTTTACCTGATTCGATATTCAAACTTTATTTAAAAATCAAATTTGTCCATTTGACAACAAATGCTAGCTATCTAATGTTAGCAACCTACTGGCTTAGCATTTTAGGATCTTGTTCCATCCAAGGTTTAATGCATTTGTGGCTTCCAGATTTTTTTTCCTCCAATATTAAAATGAAAAGATAAATGATTTGTCAATCTGAGCAAAGTACAGCTGTAGAGTGTTAAGTACCAAAATATCCTGTAGCAGTTTGTTTGCATGTCATGGCAGCATGCATTTTTTTGGTGTTTAAAAGATGTTAGGGTAGTATTTTATTTTTATTTTTCAAATGTAGTATCATTTAAACCATGCATGTAAAAAGTTGTAGAGGCAATGTTTTTTTTGTTTAATCTTTTTATTTTTTAAGATTGGCTAAATATGTTTCTAGCTCCCCCCTACCAGCCTGAACCTGATGTAGTGTCTATACCTGTGGAGCCATCTGAAGAGTTTGAGACAGTACAATCACCAGGTTATACAAGGAACCAACGGGGAAAGAGATCACTATCACCAGACAATTCAGGAAGACTGACATCATAGCTACAAGAATGAGTACTTTTGGAGACAAAAAAGTCAACATTTTTTTGAGTAAGGATGAAGATATGCTTACATCAAGACTTATACATTTATGGGTTTGATACCCCTGGTTATATTGAACATATATTTTATTGACATGAGACATTTTTAGCAAAATGATAACTATCTTCGTGTTACAAACCTGTGTGCTTGCAAATGTTTCCCTTCCGCATCTGCTTTTAATGTAAAGACAACTTTTATCAGACTCCAGTGTGTAAAGCACAAATCATGTAAAAACCAGCAAAAAAGTTGAACAAAGTGAGTGATTTTTTAAAAATATTTTAAAATACAGAGTGCTCATAAAGTGGACAAATTTTGGGTCACCATTGCAACTTATTGAATCAACTGAATATTTCTCTTAAAACATGTTTTCCATGTGTTATTTCATTCTGTCTGCCAACAGTATGCAGATGTACTACAACAATCCATTTTCAGTTTTTCTTCTTTTTTTTTTGTTCCAAAAAGTGGAATTGCATGATTGCGTTGTATATTTACTGAAGTCAGAATATATTGTTGTTTTTCTATCAATGCAGTTTGGATTTGGTTGCAAGACTATGAACATAGGATTGCTGTTCTCATGTTTTAACTGCACATTTTGTGAAATCCACACAGCCTTATTTTCTTATTTATTTCTGAAATGGAAGAGGCATTTTTCAATAAAACTACTGAAAATGTAGAACTTCTGGCTTCAAAGTGACTTTTTTCCAAGTAGCTCTCTGATCTGTATAGTATATATATAAGTATTTTGAATATTGAGGACATTTTTTTTGGTAAAACTTTCAAAAACTCAAATTTCCAGCTGTTTTAGTTAATACCATCTTCGTGAAAATGTTTATTTGGTCATCTGCACTGAAAGGAAGAACACGTTTCTTCCGCCATTAGGCCTGTAAAAAATGCTTTGAAGTTTGAACCTTTATTTTGACGGTGAGAGACCTTCTGGAACACTCAGTCGATGTCAAGGCAATAAGACAAGCAGAACCTCAACAACATCTCAAACATGTCAGCTGTCTAACAGACTTTATCTAAATTACTTAGTTTTAGTTACACTTCTATAATGTTGTAATAATTAGGGTTTAATAATTCCAGACAAAAATCTTGCATTTTGGCCAAAAACAGAATTATGTAATGATTTCCACCTACCAAGCTCGTCCTGTGGGGAATTAGAAACAACATGTGTTGTGAGAAACTGTTTTTTCCAGATTAAGGAAAGGCATTACAAAAAGGAGAGATCTTAAAGTGTGATAAAAGATTTTAATTGGGAAGGTTATTTATTGTGAGGCATTTGACAGTGAATCACGACAGTCAGATTTCTTTGGCGGTTGGGCTCTGGCGAACCAGGCCAACCGAAGAACCAGGAGAAGAACAAGAAGAACAGGCCGGCGCGATGACGAGCTAAGACAAAAGGCCAGAAGGAGAACCAGAAGGTGGGCCGGCACAATGTCTGGAATGCGGAAAAAACAAATTTTATTGAAATTTAAAGCCAGGGATTTGATTTTGATTGGCTGTGAAGAAGGTAAAGACGATTGGCTCAGAGTGGAGACCAATTGATTACATAAGGACTGTTGAATAAACATCTAGCTGTATGTGATGAGGTAGATCTTCCTTATTGAAATTGCACCAAAGCTTCACTTTTAACGGATGTCAAGGTTAGGTATCATGGTCAGGGTCAAAAAGATATATTACTAGAGATGGCACGCTAGCCTGTTACTATAGTCCAAGATAAGTAAAGAGTGACACCATATTGGACATGTCAGTAAACAATGAAATGCGCCTTAGCAGATACAGTAAAATGACAAAAAAAACTAATCACAAAAATAAGTCCAAGATCATTGTGTTATTTGTTTTTGTACAAGATGCAATGGATGGACAACATTTCAAACTTTTCTACAAATAAATATGTTGTTATATAGGAAACACAATACATGCCTGATGCACGATTGTGATCTTATTGAAATCTACACACATACTAGATTTACGCAAACTGTTAGACTTCGTGGTCTGTTTCACGACGGGTTGGTAGGTAAACAACAATGCCAAAGACAAACTGTTTATATATATATATATATATATATATATATATATATATATATATATATATATTTCAGATAAAATGCATACTTTCCAAATCAAACTTTAAGGAAACACCAATATAAAAAATGTCACATTTCAATGAGATGCTACAAATTTCAGGCTTTTACAAAATAAATAGAAGTATTTAAAAATTGTTCAGTTATCTAAGTTTTTACATAGTAACAGCTAAAAAGGCTTGCATTTGATCACAAAAAAGAGGCACACAAATATATGAAATTGTTAAAACCAGAAGTAGTTATACTATTGTTGGAACACACAACCTACATCTGGGAATTTGACTGTGAGAACAAGCTGTAAGAACTTGGGAAGTTAGGAATCTCAAAATATAGAAGCCAGATAATATATGACCTTGGAAAGACTGATCCAGCAAAAAGAAAAAAAAAAGCATAAAAACATAACTTTCTTGGCACACAAGACCCTTCAAAAAGATAGCCTGAAACTAGGAACATAACAGTATTTTTGAAAAGCAACTCGTGCAGTTGTGGAATAGGGTTGAATGGAAATTGGGTTTTTTGGAAGTAAGATGCTGAGGACAAAGGAACTTGGAAACACGTAACTCTGGGAACTTCTAACCTTTAGAGAACATAGCTCTTGAAATTTAAGACACTGGTATCTGAACCACCCGGGAATGTAGAGCTTATGGAACCATAAATTCTAGAAATATAAAACCAGAAGAATTCACAACTTATAGGAGCGAAGACACCAAAAAAGTACAGAAGGCGTGCACAATATTAGTATAAAAAAAAAAGAAGATCCTGAGTAACTGAGAAGATTTTGGATTTGAGGAACTGCTCCACGATAAAATGAAAAGTAACTGAGTCAGTTTTAACAACTGATCGGAATTATTACCACATATTTTCCAGTGTAGTTGTTATGAATATGTCTCACCAGAAAAAGAAAAGTTTAGTGAGACACACAGGACTTTCTGGAATCATTGTACCGGTTCAACTGTGAAAAGTTGAACAAGATGAATACATTCAAGAAGCCCCAAGACCCTAAAAGGAAGTTACTCCACTTAAACACTGCATTTGATTTCACCTTTAAGAAAATGATCTATTTCTTTCTTTGTGTTATACAGTTACATAAACCTCATACATAAAAGCATCATCTGCAGTATATATATCAATAAAAAGAGCCTGTTGGTCAAAATTAGTTTCTAAAACATTAGTAGCTATAATGGATTGAGAGATCAAGTTTGGGACAATATGACAATATTTTTTGTGCGTTGGAGACAATTTCTTATAAAATCATTCAGTTATTTGGTTGACCAAATGCTGGAAAAATGTTGTCTGGGAATTCACATTCTTTACCTGTTCCACCACACCTCTTGGACCAGAGCGTCCAACTGTCAGTCATGGAAAGAAAACCCTTTTCAAATAGTCTCAAGCTACATAAACATCGGCCCCTGGTGTTTACACTGGTAAAGCAGGGAGGGGCTTCTTCTTCTATTTTTATTTCTACTGTTTACTAGTGCATGTCTGCTTACAATTGGAAGAAGCTTGGTGCCAATCGTCAAAGCAGTGACAATCTCTCAAATTGGGCACTAGCATCCTTGCATTGGCAGATATGAGTACCATCATGTCAGCAGAGTGGCCTTATTTTATCTTTATTTGAAAAACAAACGCAGAGGTCGTTAGGCTCGTCACGTGTTTAGGTTCACCAGATAAATCATCTACGCTCTGAGTTTGGTGAGTTTCACTGCCTGCTCCATAAATCACCACCAGAACACGGTCACTGGTTAGTTTGACTTTGGTTTCCTTTATACGTGGAGCCTAAAAACAGTTGTAAAAACAGGAATACGCATGAATGCAAGACTTTTGGACGCAAAAACTTAAAACATATCTTTACAGAGAATTTTCAATGGAAGTGACCGCTTGAAGACCAGTTGGTGTGAGCAGTTTTTACGTAACGTCACATTTCTTAGACTTAAAGATGGATGGATAGATAGATAGATGGATAGCATTTTAACAGTTTTAGCAAATTCTTTGGCAATTTGAGAACTAACCGTGGCTCTGTCTAAACAGTGTTTAGACTTTGCAACCCTCACATTTTACATAAGATTTTACGCAACAGTTTAACAATGTGGATACTTTGATGCAATCCCGTCAAAAACATACTAGAATCCTTTTAAAGTCATTTGTGTCTGCCCTCTTATCACATTATTGTTTATAAAGCTTGACAATTTCCTTTGCTTTGCACTAAAGCAACCACAGACAACTCGAAGAGGCTTTGATTCTTGACTTGCCAACTAAATCCTGCAGAAGGAATGAAGATGTTCCTTTGAACTTGCCGGGGGGTTGACTCCTCAAAGGGCAAATGTTCAGTCCCTGCACAGACAGTAAGTTTTGCACTGACCTAGTTGCCAAAAGCAGCAGCACTCCCTGTTGAATTTCAGGGCCAGCAGCTCTCCAGCTGACCTCCAAAAAATGCTTTGGTGGTTAATTACATTTTTTTTGAAAGAAAATTGTCTTCCTTTAGCCGTTTTTTTCCTGTAATCGTAACGTTCCACCAAGGCTCCATGTCATCTATTTAATAGCTAAACTCTTCAATTATTTATTTCAGCAGATACTCTTAAAGTAAATAAAGCTGTTCAATGTTTCTTTAACATTTAATAGAAAGCCTTTTAGCTGCACACTTCAGATTTATTGTGCTGGTGACACACTTGGTTTCTGTAAATTTCGTTTTGACATTCATTGTACCATGACGTCAACTTTCTCTAAAGTAATATCAGGGTCCTGCTCGTAAAAGGATACGGCAAAAAAAACAAATGTTATTTAAACTTTTGCTTGCACTTGATTGAGTTTATCTGGTACATGTATTAGTTTGGTGAAGGTATGATCAACAATCAAAACTTACGTTCTTATGGTCTATACGGCTTCACATACTCTATGGTTTACATATAGTTTTCCACTAATAACATGTTCTGGGCAGTAATGTACATTTTAGCAAGAAAAACCCTCCACAAAAAACAATGAAAACATTACTATTTGATGCCATGTCATTCAAATTTCGGCTCAACACTTACACCCTGTGCAGGGTAGCCTGTAAGGCTTCATACTGTTGGTGTTTTGTTTTAGCGAGACAGGCCAGCGTGTGAATGTTCTCCACCTTGTTCACCCTGTCCCACCCTCTGCTGCAGGAAGCGTCTCATGCAGAGCACAGCTGTGGAGGTCCCTTGTTGAAGGCCACAGCCTGTTTTGATACATCTGCCAAACCCACAAAGGCTCGTACCGAGGTTCTTCTCTTTGAGTCTGGTGCAGTCATGTAAAGATGAAGGTGGTCTAACACGAGATGCTGTTGTGATTGGCTCTCTAATAGGTTGACAGCTGATCTTTTAAAAACGAGATTGTCGTCATCTTTTGAGGAAAGGAGCAGCTACGCCTGGTTCAAACTTTAACAACTGTTGACAGTAACAAGTTTACAGCACTTTAAAGGGTCTTCATTGCGTAACTTCTATTTCACAGCTGATAAAATGAGCTATTTGTTATCACAAGTCATCGCAAGTTATTTTATTATTAATACTCCCTTTTCTTTTCTTATCTTATGTTATTTTGAAGTGTTGAAGTGTTGAACCTGTGCAGTTGTGCATGCTTGCAAACACTTGTATTGGAAATTCAGTGAAGACATCCGGTATTGGAGCGCAATGCAAATCAGAGTCTACGATAAAGCAAGACGAACAAGAAAAGTGTTTGTGGATTTTTATAACTAATTTACTTGCTATTTACAGCAGAATGCAATAATAATACAAAAATATGACAAAAAACATGATTTTTTTAATTTATTGATTCTGGATCCTGGTTTAGAAGATGGCTTGTGAATTCTACAGGGTCTTTGAAGAAGGTTAAGAAACATGCTAATGGAGTCTCACATTCCTCCTGCTTTAAAGGGTCTATATCATGCTTTTCTTAAGCCTTTGACAGTAAACTATATCCACATTTATGATGAAATACTATCTTTGGCACAGGAAAAAACATTTTTTTGATTAAATATTTTGTGAGTTCTCTTCCAACCTGGAAGTAAAACCCCTCTATCTCTGAGTTGGGTGCCTCCAACTCGTCATTTTTTTCAGGGATTGTGTTGTTATATCGGACCATATGCGGACCAAACCTCGGGACGCGTCCAGTATCGGTACCCTAGTCCGGTCCGTGCCTGAAACCCGTACATCGTCCGGAACCCAAACCACATCCAGAACCGGTATTGATCCGCGTCTGGTACCAGGTTATGGTTAGGGTTGGGGTACCTGGTTAAGGTTTGGGTTCTTCCCCTATGACTTCTCTCTACTCCTACATTTAGCCCTCAAACTGGAGAGATATGGAAAAAATAGTGTTTTCAAATCTGGACGTTACTAACCCTCGATGACGTCATCAACAGCCACCGGACATCTAAACTAAAACCAGAAAACAGTTATGTTCCATTTAGCCACACAGATGTGGCAGAGCAGCAGCGGGTGGCCCTTCTCCAGAACAGGAAACATGGCCAAAATGTCCTCAGGGCCAGGGAACTTAAAGTGTGGCCTCTGTCAGCAAAATTAGCAAAAATTTTGACAATTATTTATGTGTCTATTGACTCATTTGTTTGAGCCAATATCTGGTGAGCTGTATTCGTAACATCACTTGTTTTTTTCTTTGGGCTTCCAAAAAGAGTGAATTTCTCCCTGTGAGAAAAATAAAGTTCAGTTCAATTTATCTTCGGACTGAAAACGGGAATCAAATTCAGTAAGTCAAAATAACAATTTACACATGTGTCTTGACAACTCCATTTAAATACTTATACTGGAAAAAGTTGCACGAATGAGTTGTGTAGAGGAAATGCAGAACCTGGGTCAGCACACTGCTGTGTCACTTTTTCCTTTACAGATTTGAGAGGAAAACCATGTTTAGTCTCTTACTGTGGCCACAGCAGCTGTGGAGGAAAGTTCTTACTTTACTAAGCTCCCAAAGGTGGCCTCGAATGTAGGTAAGACGAGAGAAGGGGGATCTGGTATTCTGGTAAAAACACACAAGGACACAATCTGTTCACACACATTATGATGTCCTTTAATCTGTGGATGAAATGTAAAGATAAAAATTAGAGATGAAATTCCTTATTTGAACTGACTGATCTGTAATGGATTTTCAACCTGTCCAGGATGCTCCCTTCTGTGACAGCAAAAGCTCAAGTCCCTCATAGCAGGATGAGGTATTAAACAATGGAAGGTTGGACAAACACTAGGATTAAAGGACTCTTTACTATGAAAGTCTATAACAGATGGAGTAATTCTCTCCATTTGAACTGTACATCAATGCTCTCCACATGCTGTTAGCCCAGCTGCATCCTGGCTAGATTTGATTGCAATTTTAAATAATTGGTAAATTCACATCTGAGGTCTTGGTTTGGTAAAAAAAAAAAAAAACTTTTTACCCAGCTAATTGAGGTTCAATCCAGCTGGTCTTCTGTGGTGCAAGTGGAGGAGCACAAGCATCTGGAAGGACTTTGGAAAGGTCAGCTGCTTGTTGAGATAATCTCCTTGTGATGCGGCGCTGTGGCTGCAAGGCACACTCATAACAGATTATTGAGGTATTTAAAAAGGAATTGAGACTACCAGTAGAAAAATCTAAAGAACCTGCATCGCATGAACCAGTGTGGTCATTTGAAGACTCTGTTGAAAATTGTGTTTTTATGCCATTTTTCTCAGGATAGAGGACATTTATAATAAAAAACAAAGTTTTTCTAAGTACCGGTATTTATTTTTTCAAATAATTGTGAATCAGGAGCAGGCAAAAAAAAAAAAAAAATTAGTTGGAAACAGCTTGTAGGTGTGATGTAGGACCCACAATGGCAAGCCAAACGCTCCCTGCTTTGCTCCTTTCCAATGAATTCACTTGTAGATGAATAGATCCATGTATATAATTTTCCTTGCCTAAGCTAGCATCTGGTCCAAAACTGTACAGCTGAATAGCTCCAATATTCTCGCCGTTTTTGTTGCAACAGTAATGTTAGGTGGGGGTTGTGAGTGGCTGTAAGATAGTGGGGAGAGTGTGTAAACAAAGAGATGATGGGAAATAGGGGAGGCTTACTCAACGCTACAACTCAGAAGTAAATTCCTAATGAACGACCGCCGCTCTGCAGAAACTATGTCCCAGAAAATGACACAAGTTTTTTGATTTTGGCTCAAAATGACATATTCATTTTTTTAAAGACCACTGGGAATGCTTTGATCAAAATATGATTGGAGTGCGACAAAAATCAATCAATAAATGAATAGTTGGTGTAGTATCCATCCTCATCCATTAAGTTCAATAGATTCAAACAATGTCTGAGATATTTCAGCTCATTGTCAGATTCATTCTGTCCAAGTCTTTAATCAATTTTTCTATGGCTGTGTCTAAATTGCATCCATTTTTGGGGAGTTTTCTCTGAGTATGCAGAGAGCTCACATCTGTGCCCTGACCACTCCTTTGGAGGCAGATCACAGTTTTCCTTCAGTTGTCAACTGCCCTGCTAGCGGACAGTAATCACAGGTTACAGACCGTGAAGCACATTGTTTTTTTGTTTGTCGTCTTGCATGACATCATGTAAAACTGTCCCTGCAAAGCATGCAGACATGCCAGCATTGGGAGAATCATTTCTTGTGATTACTTTCAAAGATAACAGGCCTGAAATTATAACTTGGATAACTATGTTCCATGCTTGTTCATGCTTTTGGACTCCCCCACAGGATGAGATGACTAATTCCTTCCTAAGCTTTGAAAAAAGACTGGATCGTGTGTGCCAGCATTTGTGTGTGTGTGTGTGTGTGTAGGTGGTTGGGGGTTATTCACCATGCTCAAGGTGCTATGGGGTTTGTTGGCCTTCATCTGTGTAGGAGAGACATTCCAAGTGGATGATGGTGGTTTTATAATCCTCTTCCTATCAGTGATGGATTTTGCAGACTATCAGTGTCTGCTGTTCACCACTCCACTCTTATTGAGAGAAAATTATGCAGTCTAAGCCTGTCCTCATAAAACTGCTAGTTCTGTTTTTCATTTTGGTATGGACATTATTTACTTCTAATGTAGAAGCAACATGCTGTTCGCAGTGTGTGAGAACCCGTCTACATGCAAATATTTACCCATATGTTTATTTTTTTATTCATTAGTAAACTATGCAGTGATATAAATAGTCATAAATTGTATCCCGTTGACTGGCCTTCATCATGTCTGGGTTCTCACAACCTTCCCCTCGCTGGCTGTTTACCTTATTCTGCTCGTTTGCTTTCCATTTAGCTCTTCAGAACTCAACAAGTAGTGTTGGAGTTCAGCTGAAACACAACCTGTCTCCTGCACAGAATGCATTCAGTTTGCCACATTTACACAAATCTTCCATCATGAGAGATCTTTGTTTTCATTCTATCATACTGGGCTTATTTTTCTGCAGGTTTGAATTTTGAGAGTTTAAACAACAGAAACGTGTTAAATGTTCTCTGAGAAAAGCATATAAAGTGTGCTGTGAGGGGGTTTCCAGCCTAACATCTGTAATCCTACTTCGTGGATTTCACCTATCGTGGGTTATTTTTAGAATGTAACTAGGGACTACTGTACTAGAAAAAAAGCCAACTCAAATCACCCAGGTCAGTGATTTGAATTTTAGGAGCAGCTCACAGCCCAACAGTTGGGCTTTGTCAGGCCAACAGCACCACAGGGGGTTGATTTCTTACCTTCCGTGGTTCCACTCATAAATTTCTTTTACTTGCAGTGCTCAGACATGACTAAAACGCACATTTAAACTGCAGTGGGGTGGCGTTTGCTCCTATTGGTTGCAGGATCTGGTGCTCACAGCACCTTTATTTCAAGGCATTTTTAGAGTTTTAAATGTGGAAGCTCAAAATGCCCATTTACATGTGTTTATATAGACTTTTCATTGAAAGTGATCACTTGAACGGCAGTTGCCGAAAGCACAGTGAACATGAAGTTGAGTTTTTGTTAAAAAACTAACTAGAGTAGAGTGATTTCAGGCCAAATACTAAAAAGGTGCAGCAGAAAGCTTTAAGTTACCATCGTCACCTGTGGTTAAATGTATGTAATTCCTTTAATTTGTCAAAACTGAGGTGAAATAGCACTTGTATTTATGGGAGCTGATCCAGTTTTGTTTAGACAAAGACAAACATGTCTGTCTAATGTTTTTCTTTTCCTAAGAGAATCTTAATTGAACAGCTTCACCAAAACAAAAAATGGTTTTGTTATAGGACCAGTAATTGGATCCAGGTCTATTTAAAGCAAGTATTGTCTTTAATCTCTAATGATGTGATAAATCTTCATGCAAACAACAAAATGTGTTCCTGTGAGCCAGCACTAGTCCAAGAGAACACAGATGCAGATGTAAAGCTACAACTTCAAATAATGTGCAGTTGGTGCCATGAGAAGCTAAATAGAAAGTGAAGCCAACTTGATGAACAAAGGGTTGATGTTGTCAAAAGAAAGCTCACAAACACAAAATTTAAAAGCTATGAAAACAAAGCTTTGATACAGCATTGTGCTGTTTTTTTAAATGTCATCTAAAATTTGTGAGTCGTCTGTTCCTCATTACATTATTGCAGGATCATCTTCTCCTTTGGACTTTGTTATTTTGGATTTCTTTTGCTTCTATTCTATTATTTGCATGCACAGTTATGTCACATTAGGTTTTTGATGATTCTCCAGCATGTGTTTTGGTTCTTCACGTCTCCCTCAGAAGGTTGGCTCTTGAGTTTCCCTTGTCTCGTGCCAGTTTGTTGTAGTAGTCAGTTTATGTTCTTCCAACTTTCTGTTCTACATTTTGCTGTTTTCCTTTAGACCTCCGTTGGTAATTGTGCATTTGGTTATTCAATAAACTCTTGCATAACTCATTCATCATAATCTTGTCTACAAATCTGGTTTGGGACATGGGATTTGTACAGTGAAAAGTACTGGTCTTGTACCTGAAATGCTATCAAGGTGATTATTTTCACTGCATGTTTGCAAAAGAAACTTCAAAACATTGGATTTAATGACCCAAAAACATGTTTTTTTCCATGCACAATAATGTTGCTGTTTTCTGACAAGAAGGACTTTGACATTTGGCAGAAACCAAATTTTTTAAAAATTGAAAAATGAGTTAAGAAAGAAGTATTTTGAAGACTTTGACTCTTTTTTACACCTAATTTCTAAGAATGCTTTTTTCCTTTACTGGTTGTTGTTTTTTTAAATTTGGAGTGTACTGTATTTGAATGCATGTGGAAGTGATGGTGGCCCTGCAACCAACTGGCAACCTGCCCAACTTACCCCACAGTTGCTGGGCTAGGCTCCAGCATCACTATGACCCTAGGGATCAAGGGATATAGTGGATTAAGAAAACTGATGGATCTAGTTAAAATAAATCATTCATGAATTGATTTTAAAACAAAGACAATAGAAAATGCATTCTAAATCCGTTTAAGCACTAAATCTAGTTTTTTAAAGTCATGCCCTCACAAAAAGCAAACAAAACCCCAAAGGAAAGGGCGATAAAGCCTGATTTTACTGACTCACACTGCATTACATAGCATCAGTTAGCAAACTGAAAGTGATTTCCAAGCCTCTAATTGATTTTACATGATTCTGGCTCTGCTGTTGTTTAGAAAATGAACCACAACACTGTTTGACATGAAACTCAGTGACACAGTCTGTTTTTAATATTCACTCTGACAAAGTACATTTTAGCATGTCTGCATTCAGGAATTGATCACTTTTGGAACTTTTTCACTGATTAGTAATGGATGCCAGTGTTTTGCAACCAGTGAGGCACGGCACACGAGCGTGCAGTGACAGATGATCAGGTGTGCCGTGGGATGTTATTCAGTCTAAAAACATTTACCATTGCCAGAATATCAGC
Source organism: Oryzias celebensis (assembly GCA_014656515.1). Taxonomy (NCBI): domain Eukaryota; kingdom Metazoa; phylum Chordata; class Actinopteri; order Beloniformes; family Adrianichthyidae; genus Oryzias; species Oryzias celebensis. The sequence goes on from BNCR01000005.1 coordinate 37,663,332, forward strand.
TCTGTTCTGATCCAAACAGGACCATAACATTAGTAGTAGTAAGGAAAAATGAAAGATTATAAAATATTTCTTTCTTTATGTTTATTTGATTCCTTTTGAAGGCACTGATCACGACTGTACGGCAATTTAGCCACATATATTGTATGCAGTTGAATGACCCATATTTTGATGGCAAGATTTTAGAAAGATAAAAAAAATAAAATAAAATTTAATTTAAAATTTAACCTAAACTAAAGAGACAAACCCACATTTGTTACTAATACATGGGAGAAGCAACCAAAAGCTTTAAATGCAGATAATAAACCATTATTTTAAGCTAGTTAGACAGCTCTTACATTTTTACCTTTCAGTTTGGGTGGGAGATACAAAGTTAACACTCTGGGGAACATTTACATAAATAAAATATTATTGTTGTTGTTATTTTTTCTTTGGTCCAAGTGTTACTGCCCCAGCCATATTAGGTTTTCTTTTCTTTTCTTTATATCTTGTGTTTTCTGTAATTTGGTTTGTGTCAAAGTGGGACCTCTGTTTGTCTTGTGGATCTTTGTCTGTCTATCTGATCAGTTTCAGGTGTGGTGCTGAAAGCGGGCTCCTATTGGACCAAAGCTGGTGAGGCAGCCTTTAAATGACTGTCTAGACCTCCAACCATTGAGAAGGGAGCTCTGATGCAGCACGGCTAAAGTTAATCTTGGCTCTTTTCTCCATTGTTCTGATTCTGAGCAGTGATTAGATACTGTGCCTTGTTGTAGTTTTGTGCAGTGGTTCACCTTGTGTTTTTGTGTATTTGTTTTGCTAAGTGAAATCAAGTGAAGCTGTAGGGGTGAACTGCCATTTTATTTCACGTCTTTTCTCTTGTTTCTGTTAGCTGAGGGAGGTTAGCATTTGTAATTGTTTTTCCTTCTATTTTTTGGCAGGTAAGATTTCTTTGATTAAATAGGTGGGGGTTTTGTTTGTTATTTTGGCCTTTGGTTCACCCTGAAGCCTTTTGCTTCACCTTTTAGTTATTTGTTGATGTTTGGTTATATTATTCTTGTAAATAAATTTGTAATCTTTTGTTGGAGACTAGTCTCTTGGCGTTTTGTTTATTTTTTTCATTTTTGTTTACCTTTATGTTACGCTCCACTCCCCCCTAGACAGACCAGGTCGTAACACAAGTGCAACCCCTCAGAATAAGCTGGTTGTGATGGTTGTTACTATTTTAATAAACAGTGAAGGACACATTTTCTGCATGTTACAGCTTCAATACACACAAACACACACACACCCTTTGCTGACAGGAGCCTTCAGAGAAAGTTTTGGCATGTCACACCTGAAATAGCACAAGTGTTAAAATGCATCAGCTGTCTTTCCAGCACTGGCTCTAGAACTGTCCTTAAAAAGTAAATGTTGCTTCTCTGCTTAGAAACATCCAACCACTGAGCTGGTTCTTCACATAATAAACCCACAGTGCAGTAATTCTCCAAAAACATGAACATTCAGTTCCTTTAACACCTGTGTGCCAGCTTACTGGGGTGACTCTTTTGTCTATAAAACACCAAGTTGGTGTAAGATATTATGTAGTCCTCTTAACATCAGCTGCACTTTGTTCTTTAGCATAAAAATGTCTTATTTTCACAATTTTCAGCATTCTGGAGCTCAAGAAAGGGGCGGGCCACGCAAATGGGCCGTGCGAATCGCGTTCATCGTGAGTGTAGGCTTTTTCTTTTTTCCTATGTACAGGTATATGATGTAGTACTTGAGTGTGCCGCATGCTGTCTTAAGTCTGTCTACGTGTTATAAAACCTGTCTGATCTAGTAAAATAATGTTTGGTAATATCGCTTCCTTGCCTGGCTAAAATTAATGTTAATAGTCAATAATCCTGGTTGCAAATGCTTACAGGTCTATAACTAGAACATTCCATCTTATCTTTTCCTTCCTTTGGGATCATTGTGATGCTAGCTTCCTTCCAGGGATTTTCTCTTCTTTCAGCATCCAGTTAAATGTTGTAACTTAGAGAGGCACCAAGTGATCTTTAAGTGATTTGTAAAAATTGTACCACTCGTGATTTGCTCCCCACTTAATAACACCTTTTTTTAAAAATAAATTTAAGCTTCTTTTGAATGTCCTGTGAGTGAATGTAGTTTATCTTAAATTTCATTTCGATTTCTTGCTCTGTGTCTTTGTTTGCTCTATTCTTACTTTCCTTTTCCAGCTTCTTCAGCTCTAACTCCAACATATTTAATTTCTTCTGTTTCAGCTGTTTCTGGTGCGATAAGCCGCCATTTTCGTGGTGCGTTCAGGAACCTCACAAGCACATTTTAAAACAGAAATTTAGCAGGAAGGACTTTTAGTGCAAAATAGTTCCAATCCAGTGTTTTGACTTTGCATTGACTAACACAGCACACATACATTTTTCTTTGATTGTAAGAGACATACATTTGCTTCCAACTTGGAGCCAAATAATGACCCATAAGCCAGCAGGGATGTTCTCACAGAGGCCTTTTTCTTTTCATTCAACGGGACTCTACTCCGTCAGCCTTAATGTCTGCTTTCTATTAAATGAGGTGGCCATGAAAAGTCTATTTTGGCGTCCTGTGGATGTTCAACACCTTCAAGGTGTTATTGATTTATTTTTTTGGGGGGACTGAAAGGCTGCCGTGTCTCCTGAATGTAGAGAAAATAGGATCCTTCCTTGCCAGTGAAGTCAGCCAGTGTCTGCTTCAATCAAAAATGCAAAAACCAGCCAGAGCTTTTTCCACTGTTTGTCCTTCATCCTCTCAGAGTTTCCATCTTTTATAGAAAGTCTAAGCCAGCATTCAAGACTAAGAACTTATTTGCTTTTTCTCTGAATTCAGAATAAATACCAAAAATAGTAATAGTAATGTCATGTAGGTAACATCAGGATGCTGGACTGAAAACCCCACACTTAAAAATGTATATTAAAAAATGTAAGTTAAAATAAAGCCTGATTACCATAAATCTTTATTATCAGACAAAACACCATAATTATTGAAATAATACCAAAACTATATATATATTTTTTCATTTTCCTCCCTTTATTAAAAATCTCACAAATAATATAAGATCTAAATTTCCTTTTCAGCTCAATCTACACACGTGGACAAAATTGTTGGTACCCCTCAATTAAAGAAGGAAAAACCCACAATTCTCACTGAAATCACTTGAAACTTACAAAAGTAACAATAAATAAAAATTTATTGAAAATTAAATAATCAAAATCAACCATCACTTTTGAATTGCTGATTAACATAATTATTAAAAAAAAAAACTAATGAAACAGGCCTGGACAAAAATGATGGTACCTCTATAAAAGATTGAAAACTATTTGACCAGACTGACATGATTAACTCAGGTGTGTCCTTTAATTGACATCACAGGTGTTACCAAACTCATAATCAGTCAGTCTGCCTATTTAAAGGGAGACAAGTAGTCACTCTGCTGTTTGGTGAAAAGGTGTGTACCACACTGAACATGGACAACAGAAAGCCAAGGAGAAAATTGTCCCAGGACATCCGAAAAAAATGATAGATAAACATCTTAAAGGTAAAGGCTATAAGACCATCTCTAAACAGCTTGAACTTCCTGTGACAACAGTGGCTCATATTATTCAGAAGTTCAAGACCCACGGGACAGTAGCCAACCTCTCTGGACGTGGCCGCAAGAGGAAAATTGATGACAAATTGAAGAGACGGATCGTTCGAATTGTATCCAAAGAGCCCAGAACAACCTCCAAAGAAATTAAAGGTGAACTCCAAGGCCAAGGTCCATCAGTGTCAGATCGCACCATTCGTCGTTGTTTGAGCCAAAGTGGACTTCATGGGAGACGACCAAGGAGGACACCACTGCTGAAAATCAATCCTAAAAAAGCCAGACTGGAATTTGCAAAAATGCATGTTGACAAGCCCCAAAGCTTCTGGGAGAATGTCCTTTGGACAGATGAGACCAAACTGGAGCTTTTTGGTAAGGCACATCAACTCTATGTTCATAGACTCAAAAACCAAGCATACGAAGAAAAGAACACTGTCCCTACGGTGAAACATGGAGGAGGCTCAGTCATGTTTTGGGGCTGCTTTGCTGCATCTGGCACAGGGTGTCTTGAATGTGTGCAAGGTACAATGAAATCTGTAGACTATCAAGGCATTCTGGAGAGAAATGTGCTGCCTTGTGTCAGAAAGCTTGGTCTCAGTCGCAGGTCATGGGTCTTCCAACAGGACAACGATCCAAAACACACAGCCAAAAACACCCAAGAATGGCTGAGAGAAAAGCGTTGGACTATTCTAAAGTGGCCTTCCAAGAGCCCAGATCTGAATCCCATTGAACATCTGTGGAAGGAGCTGAAACATGCCATTTGGAGAAGACCCCCATCAAACCTGAGACATCTGGAGCAGTTTGCTCATGAGGAGTGGGCCAAAATACCTGCTGACAGCTGCAGAACGCTCATTGACAAATACAGAAATCACTTCATTGCAGTGATTGCCTCAAAAGGTTGTGCAACAAAATATTAAGTTATGGGTACCATCATTTTTGTCCAGGCCTGTTTCATTAGTTTGTTTTTTTAAATAATTATGTTAATCAGCAATTCAAAAGTGATGGCTGATTTTGATTATTTAATTTTCAATAATTTTTATTTATTGTTACTTTTGTAAGTTTCAAGTGATTTCAGTGAGAATTGTGGGTTTTTCCTTCTTTAACTGAGGGGTACCAACAATTTTGTCTACGTGTGTAAAGGTCTACTTGCACTTGATTGGTCAGTTCTATCAGTCAGCAGTGTTACAGATAGAGTTCAAGTACCCAGCAGAGAAGGCTTGAATGCAGATGGGTAAGTTTGAAGCTTGTTTTAATGTCTGAACAAAAGATCACCTCACAAGAGGGCAAAAAGGGGCAAACAACTCAAACGACCTCAGGAGCAGCGTCAAAGTACCATGACAAGGACAGACCTAGAGTACACAAAACGCTCCAATACAGGGAACTGAAACACACAGACTTAAATAGGTATAAACCCAATCAACTGAACAGGATGCAGCTGTGAACACCTACAGCAGGAGACACAGGTGAGTGGGAGGAGCAAGAGAAGGCCACAACAGACCTGCACAGAAACAGGCAGTGAAAAAACAAAAACAAAACAAGCAGAATGTGTCAAGCAGCAGACTAAAGTCAGGAACAAGTACCAGCTATATTAATAAACTTGTGTTTTGCCAGCACCATTCTTCCTGCCCAATTCTGAGTTTTGCCTCAGTTCAGCAGCTCAAACAGAGTGAATACTTGTCTCCCTTTAAATAGGTAGACTGACTGATTATGAGTTTGGTAACACCTGTGATGTCAATTAAAGGACACACCTGAGTTAATCATGTCAGTCTGGTCAAATAGTTTTCAATCTTTTATAGAGGTACCATCATTTTTGTCCAGGCCTGTTTCATTAGTTTGTTTTTTAAATAATTATGTTAATCAGCAATTCAAAAGTGATGGCTGATTTTGATTATTTAATTTTCAATAAATTTTTATTTATTGTTACTTTTGTAAGTTTCAAGTGATTTCAGTGAGAATTGTGGGTTTTTCCTTCTTTAATTGAGGGGTACCAACAATTTTGTCCACGTGTGTAGTGCTTTTGCATCACACAAGGCTCTTTCTGTTTGAAGTTTGCATGCTCTCTCATGCCTGTGTTGGTTTTCTCCGGGCGCTCTCGCTTCCTCCCACAGTCCAAGGTCCTTGACCTCGAAAGGTATGAAGGAGGTCAAAGGAATGGATGGATGGCTTTGTCAATCTCTTTTAAACAATGTCAATTATATTACCGCAAAACAAAAAGAAAAGCAGTTTTCAAAGTAAACAAAGTTGTTTTGAAAAGTTTTATTTTTCTTTTTAGCTTTCTTTTATATGACACAATCTCTACATGGGGCTGAGATATGCTTTGGTTCTCAATCTAAGAATATGACAATATGTGTTCTCAAAGGGTTTAAATGGTTCATAAAACTTCCAAGCTTCCTTGTTATTGATATGTTTTTTTTAGAATGTTTTTTTTTGTGTGTTGTAGGTCAGACAATATTTTTTGGAAGAATGAATTTTGATTGTTTGTTGCAAATATGAGTCTTTTAGTCTGATTCAAAGAAAAAAATAATTTGCACAAAAAATGTATAAAAATGTAGTTGTAAACCCCATCTGCCAAAAAATACAGGAATTAATTCTTGAAACTATAAGAATTGTCCTAACTTTGTTCTTAATGCAAACCAACTCAGTTTTACAGCAATGTGTTGAATCTCCTCAAAAAGTTACTGTCATAAAACCACAATCCCCACGAATGTTTTACATACTTATTTTTTACTGAAAAACACTTTTTTCATTATTCTCTTCTTCACATGAAGCAGATTCACCAGAACATATTGGAACATTTTCCATTCAGGATTCAGGCACTTTTTTAATTTAATGAAGCACATGCAGACCGATTTGGTTTAAAGAAGAACAGCAGCTCCCCCATGTTTTCAGAAAGAGTCAGAGATGAAATCAGCTGCCTACACTTGCTGTTTTGGCAATATCCAGGAATCCACTGTGTTCCTGTTCAATTTGAGTTGCACCACAGGAACAAATACCTCTTTTACAAATGACTCAATTATGTAATTACACTCTTTAAATATATTAGTGATTTAGAAGGAGAACAAAGGTCACATGAGTTTATGATGAATACAAGGAAACATCATGATGTCATGCTAGAACTCCAGAGTAATTAATAAATCACTAGTTTTTGGGGCTGACTTGTCTGAGTGTGTTTTTTTGTTGTTGTTGCTGGCCGCATGAGCTTAGGTGTCTTTAGTAATTCTAATGAAGTCTAACAGTGCAGGACAATGTTTGTTTTCTTCATCTTTTCCTTTGTCCAATACTAAAAAAGAGAAAAACCCAAAACATCGGACTTACCATAATTTAAAAAAAATGATACCATAAAACTTTATTGAAAAGATCAAAATTTGACTTTACATAAGATATTTGTTTAGACTGTAAACTGCAGCTTAGCTTTCAATTAGCCTATTATATATTAACAACTTTACTTAAAAGAGAGAACATACAAGAGAAAAAAACAGGACCTGTTATGGAACCTTGTGGCACAACATAAGGGAATCTTCTCGGTGAACCAGTCCAGTACACAATCTATTACTCATTCTACTCCATGCAGGAGAGGTTCTAAAAGGTTCTGTTTATCCACAGCATTAAAGGCAGAGCTGAGATCTAGGTCAAATCTCAAGTTACGTACAAATCCAAAGTTACGCACAAAACAAGAATTACGCACGCACAAATCTGAGTAATACTTATTAATACTTATTTTTCTCCATAGACGCCGGCTGTGCTGTTTGTGTTGTGTATCAATGGCCGATTTAGCATTTAAACTTCGTGTGGTGGCATACGCCAAAGAACGTTCTGGTGAAGAATCTAAACGAATGGTGCAAGCAGATGGGTGACATTAGAAAGACAACTGCAGAAAAGGGCAAAACTATTTCCTGGTGGAAGTGTAAAGGAAAATAACGGCAATTTGGGGAACTGGTCTGAACATGGATAATTGAGCAAAGATGAAAAGATGTCTCCAGGAAAATGATTGGCATGAAAGTGAAGAGGATTTTTGATACAGAAATTGATGATGCTTCACAGAGAGAAGAAACGTTCACATCCAGTGCTAATCAGAACACAATACAATGTTCTCATCGTTTCAATAAATCCTGAAATGTTTATCTGGTGTTGTTGTCTGCATTTCCTGACCAAATTTTATCTCAAAATGAACCCATTAGCCTTCACCATTCTGTCTATGATGGAATAAACATCAGTCTCTAATAACCGCTGGCCTGGAATAAACGTCCGGGCTAGTAAAGACAGATACACAATTTACATATCCATCTTTGCGAAGTTCGGATGTTGTTTGTTTTCATGGGTGAAAGCAGACACACTGCTGAGGTCGGCTTTAGGATGACAGTACGAAAGATCGACTCGTCTTACTTCTGTGTAGGAAAAAAGCTCACATAAATAACTCATATTTCATCAATAATTTATTCTTTAGTGTGCCAATATATATGCCATATAAATGGATATAGTTTACTCTGAAAGGCTTAAGAAAAACCTGGTATAGGACTTTTAAAGGTTACAGATCTGTGATTTAGACAGACAAATTGCATTCTACTGACTTTGGACAGAACTGTGTATGACTGTGGAACCTGTGTAAACTTTCTTTTTTGCTTGAAGAATGGAACGGTTTTAATGATTGATCACATATACTCGATAACATGTCATTGTGTAAGGAAGACCATAGCTTAGATGGGAACAATCTCTTTGGTCTTTTAAACCAAAAAAAAATTAAATTGGAAATGCTTGAGCAGATTTTTTCTTGTGGGCTACTGTCCACTCATTGACCGCAACCACAGAAGTGCCACTCAGCAACATGTGAGCCTCAGGCCAGCTGGAATCGGAGCTCTGTGTTTTGCTGCCATAATGGTCAATGAGGTCACACAACAAAGAGTGAGGAAAGCTGTCTGTGTTGGTGGTCTGAGCGCAGATCCTCATCAGGCTTTTCACACTTTAAACTTGTCACATTTGGTCACTACACGCGTCAGACTGCCCCACAGAAAGAACTCCCAGGTCCAATTGATCTGCATCAGGGATAGGCAGCTCCAGGCCTTGAGGGTTGCAGTGTCTGCATGATTTCCAAATATCCAAACCTTACTCATGACTGATTACCTGGTTCAGGTGTGTCCAGCCAATTAGAATCTGCCAGAGCAGAGTATGTTGGAAAACATGGAGGAATGCGGCCCTCGAGGCCTGGAGTTGCATATCCTTGATGTGGACGTTCCTGCAACTCTGGGTTTTAGCAGAAAAGGGGGAATCCACATTAGACTTGCGGTTTGCCTGTTTTCACTCCTTACATGATCTATGTGCCAGCACTAGATGCTGATTCTTAAGTTGGCCAGCACACAGACTGATGTATACCTCCAGAGTTGGGTTAGTGGTCTGCTGGCTTTCACTAACCTCCTATGTTGGGGAATGCTTCTCATTATCCTCACTCAGTGTCTGACTCGCTCTTTAATTTAACATAAGGAAGGAACTTGTAATGCTGAAAATAGCACAGACTGGTCTATTTATGCTCAAGTCGTGAACAAAGCCAGCCTGCTTCCATGCTGAGCTGTGGCTTCCGGAATGTCTACTCAGGATTCTGCCTTGAAGACAGGGACAAGGTTTCCTGTGGGAGCAAGATGTACTGAACATCAATGGTAGTGGTTATAGTAGTAGCAGTAGATGGTAAAACTCACCATACCTGGAGAGTCTCTAAATTATTTAATGAACTCAGATATGGAGACACAATTACAGACACCGTTGTAAAAATACCTGATTTCTCAACATCGTTCATGTCTTCCATACATTATGTATGAGATATACAACATTGTCCAGGTTAAAAACTTAATGTGGGATCTCCTCCCACACGCATCTGGAGCATCTAGTTTATGAACACTTTTTTGAACAAGCATCAAGCAGAAAATTTGACACGTGTCAAAAGAATTGCGTTTGGTGTAAACACAACTTAGCAGTCAGGCGGTGCTAAAGGAGGCCGCAAGGAGTGCACAGTTATCACGTGAACAGCACTAATAGGCTCCTTGGGTAGTGCACAGAATTTGGGGAGATTAAATCAAAAGAAAAACAGTACAACATGACTGCACCTCACCTGTTTCACCCTTATTTACCCTCTTGTGTTGTGATGGTGTTAGTTACAACCTGTCACCCGCAGCATGCCTGTAGAAAAAATGTACAGGAGCATTTTTGCTCTACGGGCTCACCGAGTGGTCTACAGTGCCCCATACAGGTTTGCCCCTTTTCCCACCTGCAGCCAGCCCATTCCCACCTGTAAGGACAGCTGTGACTAAAGCTTTGGTGCGACCTAATTTACGTGCCCTGAAATAACCTGTTCAAATAAAAGGTTCTCCCAGATCAAAAAACTCATCTGAGAAAATCTGTAATTTTTCTTTTTTGGGGTTTTTAATGATCATTATGTTTCAGCAGAGCTGATGCAGAATGGTGAACAGCATCTGAGTAGCTGTTTTGTTAAGTAATATCAAGTAAAGGTACTATAATGTGAAATTAAAACAACATTCAGAAAAACAAAAGAAGAACATCAGAATTAACCAAAAATTGCTACATTTTAATAATTCCTTTCAAGCGTACATTTTAGAGTACTGTTTACAGATGTTAAAAGAGGTGATTTATTTATTGCTCATTAACATTTTTCTCCACAATGATCAGCTTTCCATGAGGCAGCTTATAAAGTCTACAGATTCATTAAACCCATAAAATGCTTTTGTTTCCCAGAGATTGACTTTATAGATGGAAACCCCAGAAAATGCAATAAGAGCATGTGCTCGATAGTTTAATCCTCAGATGTGTGGACTTAACCAAAAACACAATTGTTCTCGAAATTTTTAAGCTAAAAAGCAGAAGCAATCAATATAAAAATACCAAAAAAATTACTGTATTATACTGAATGACAGTTAAAAACAATTTCAGTGTTTGAAATGACTTTTCTTCTTTGTTTTTTACATGTGAAAGCTTCTGGGGTTAAGGAGCTCCAGCATCCATGACTGCTTTTAAACCAAAGCTGCAGAAAAGCTGAGGGTGCCTTTGCTGCACTGTTGTCTTTTTAAATGAACCATCAAACCAGACTTTCCATGCTGCCGATCTCCCAGAAGTCATCTCTGCCACTGATGGGCCTGCTACCTGAATCCCATCTGCGAGCTCTCTGACTCATACTGCCCATGCTAAGATGTCTTCCATAACCATTCAGTGCAATAGATGCAGCTGTAAATTCCCCTGCAGACACACTTTACAGTCAGCTTTTCTAAGAATAACTAAACATCTGGTGTCTGGGTTTCCTTCTTTAGCAAATTATCAGCAGAAGTGATTCATAACTACCCATTGAAGCTGATGGTGACTCACAACATTTGTCACATTTTTCCTTGGTGCACACATCCCATTGGTGAAAAAGCATTGATTCTAACGGTATATCATTATCATTTGTGTTACAGAAAAATTTGCATGACAGAAGTGATGTCATGCAAATTTCTGTAAGCGACGAAAACTTTCCTAATTGAAACTGCACCAACGTTTCACCAATTATTCAAAATAATGCTGTCATTTCTTGGCCAGGTCAACATAACGATGGGGACGACATACTTTGGAGGACTTTCTTAGAGCAGATGAGGACGGCAGATACAGTACAAAGATGATTTAGCACTGTGCTTCTCATGACTTTACATTCTTGGTGTCTGGAGCTGACTTTTAAAAACTGCAGAGGCAGAGAGGAATGAAGCAGGGAAGAAGCACAAACTATGACAGCAGAGAAAAGCTTTGACCTCCATTTGTTTCCTGTCTTTCTGTATGATAGAGAAATACTATTTGGATTCAATTTCTCTAGAAATAGATTCAGAGACAATTCCAGGATATTTTTCCAATTAATCCTTAAGTTAAATGGATGTTTATTTCAAATAGATAACATATTTACTAATGTGTTCATGCTGGATTCCTATTAACACAGTTACAGAGCAAAATTGTTTTATCTTTGTTAGCATTCTTTAAATGAGTTTGCAGAAAATAAACACCTTCAAAGCTGAAGACTTTTTAGAGATCTTTTAGGACATGCTCCTAGCAAAGAGTTACAGTAATCCAGCCTAGATGTAACAAATTCATGGATGAGTGTTTCAGCATCACTTCTCCATAATATATTTCTGATCCAAGATATAAAGGTGAAATACATAGGTGAAGAAATGCAGTCTTACAAGCCTGTGATAAGTCAGTCTTAAATGATAAATTTTGGTAAAAAAAAAAGAAAAAAAACCCTATGTTTCTAACTATGGAATTGCAGGCTATATTTACGTAAGGGAGACTATCTGAATATATAGAGCATCTCCCATGACTGATTATAATGACCTCAGTTTTTTCTGATTTCAGGAGGAGGTAATTAATTGTCATCCAGGTCTTAATGTCTCTGATGCAGACATAACATTTCTCCATGTGGTCATTCTGGTCAAGTTTATTGGATGAACATAACTGTATATCATCCGCATAACAGTGAAAATTAATACTATCTTTCCTGATTATGTTTTCTAAGGGCAGCATGTAAAGCATAAACAGGATGTGTCCTGGAACTGAGCCCTGTGGGACTCCATAGCTAACTCTAGTGCAATGAGAGGCATATACATTTAAATTAACAGACTGGTACCTATCAAATAAATGGGATTCAAACCACTGGAGGGCAGATCCTCTGATCCTCTGTCTCTGGAGTAAGATGCTGTGGTCTATAGTGTCAAAGGCTGCGCTGAGGTCTAACAGAACTAGAATAGAGATTAATCCTTTTTTTGAGGCCAATATCAAGTAATTAGTGAGTCTAACTAACAGTTTCAGTGCTATGGTGAGGTCTAAACCTTGAATAAAAGTCTTCAAAGTGGCCATTATCCTGTAGGTGGCGATATAGCTACTTAACTACAACAGTTTCCAGTAGTTTCGAAATAAAGAGGAGATTTGAAATTGGTCTGTAGTTGGCCAGAATGCCAGGATCCAAATTGGGCTTTTTCAGAATAGGTTTAACAACTGCATATTTAATAGACTGTGGCACATAACCTGTTTCTAGAGAGGTATTTATAGTAGGTAAAACAGATACATTAATTAGGGGGAAGGTTTCTTTAAAAAGCTTTTCAGTGATTGTGTCATGATTCTGGGCAAAGCAGACCCAGATATTGGTAATCCAGAAGCACAATGACAAGCCAATGGAGATGAGAAAGAGTTTTATTGTCCATGGAATGACTGATGGGCTGGGGCTGAGTTTGATGGCTGAAGGGTGTCGGATGTCAGAGCTAGGACTTGTCTTTGAGGCGATGTGGTAACAAGGCCCAGGAGTGGTGGAACAAAGGACTTGGGGGTGAGTGTTGTGGATGATGGCGTGGTGGTTGCGTAGGGTTGGGCAGAACAGGTTGGCGAGGTACCAGGCTGTGGTAGAGGCGATGGACCCAGGTCAGCACATGTACTGTTGATCCTGGAGACGATAAACAGCTGATGAGTAGAGTGACTGAGATGTAACATAGAGGACTAAACACCAAAGTACGTGGCCAAAGAACTGCACCAGAGTAGGTGACGAACCGGTGAAGAATGCTGGAAGAGACCCATCTTAAGTAGCGGTCAGGAGTCAGGAAATAGGGCTACACTTAACACATCTACCACTATCCTCACTAAAGGAGGCAGTCTTTGCTGTATATAGAGCAGGACAGAGGGGTCAAGTCAGAAGAGGGAGAAGCCATGCTAAACACTAAACTAAGGCTAGTGTTTAGCTAAGGGGAAGTAGGGGCTGCTTAGACTGCAAACGGTTAACACAGTAGTTTACATGCTAGAGTGATAAAGATGCTACTTATAATTTTTGAATACTAAACCAGTTAAAACTACGTTAGATATTAGCAAATCAGGCAATTGATTAACAGGAGCAACAAAAGTAATGACCAAGCACTGGTTAACACTCACCCAGAAATGAGGTCACATGAACAGGAACAGCCTCATCCAAAAAAACATTTATTCAATTCTTCGTTTTGGTCACTTTTAAATGACAGCCCATCATGCACCTCAGTAGCCATCATATTTAAATAGAAATGAGCCAAAAGAGGATTCTTGTTTGGGAATTTGAGATGTAAAGATACTGGTGTGCTCATAAATGTAAATATCCTGGAAGAAATTTTGATTTCTTGGTCATTTTTCATAGAATATAAATGATAACACAAAAACTTTTTTTTCTCTACTCAGAAGTTAGGCAAAGCCATTTGTTGTCAAAAACTTGTTTTTTAAATTCTAATGACAACAAAAACTACCAAAATGACCCTGTTCAATAGTTTACATACAATGATGACTTTGTTCTGAAAACATGTACGCAAGCTGATACAAAAAGGTATGAATGACAACTAAAAGGTAACCATCGTCACTTGTGACTCGTTTGCCTATAATCAATGAGTGTGCACAAAAGCTTTTGGAGTTTGTGGGCTCCCAATAGATCCTTGCATTCTTCATCCATTTCCTCAATGACACTTCTTGATACTGAGTCACGGGGAAAGCTGAAGAGCTGACAAAAGATCTACGGGAAAAGGTAATTGAACAAAATTGGAGTGGTATAAAAAAAGATGTCCAAGGAAACGATAAAGCCAGTCCGCAGTGTTCAAACTTTGATCAAGAAGTGGAAAGTGAGAGATTTGTTGAAACAACCTACCGTCAGGCAGACCGACAAAAATCTTTGCCACAACTTCCAGAAAAATCATGAGGGATGCAAAGAAAAACCCACAAAAAACTTCAGCTGTGATTCAGGACTCTCTGAAAAACTGTGGTGTGGATGTTTCAAGATGTACAATAAGGAGGTACCTAAAGAAAAATTGGCTGCATGGTTAAGTTGCCAGAAAAAAGTCTTTTTTGGGCAAATGCCACAAAAGAGCTTGTTTACAATACGCCAAACAGCACAGAGCTAAACATGCAAACTTGTGGACTAAAGTAATTTGGAGTGATGAGATCAAGGTAGAATTTTTGGCCACAACCATAAATGCTACATTTGGAGAGGAGTCAACAAGGCTGATGATGAATATAAAACTTTCCCAACTGTGAAACATGGAGGTGGATTGCAGATGGTTTGGGAATATGTAAGCTCCAAAGGCACATAAATTGTTGTCAAAATTGATGACAAGATGAACGAAGTATTTTATCAGAAGATAAAGGAGGAAAACTTGCACTCTTCAGCTTGGAGGCTGACCATGAGACGTACTTGGACATTTCAACATGACAATTGTCATTGGTTACATAAGCATAAAGTGAAGGTTCTGGAGTGGCCGTCTAAGTCACTTGACCTCAATAATATTGAGCCACTCTGTGGGGATCTCAAACGGGCAAATTAAGCAAGACAGCTCAAGAATTTAAAGGAAGAAGATTGGGCTGCTTTACCATCAGAGACAATGAAGAACCTCATCTACAAAAACCACTAGAGACTTCAATCTGTTATTGATGCAAAAGGAGACAGTAAGGTATTAAGAATTGGGGCATGTAAACTTTTGATTTGTATAATTTGGGAAGTTTCTATAGTCATTGTGATTTAAAAAGTGTTAACTGTGTTGTTTATCAATCAACAGCTCAATCCAACCACTAACCACAAGTGGAAAACAAGTTTTTGTGTTAATCTTTATATTCTCAGAAATATGGCCTAGAATTAATAATTCACTCCAGACTATGTAAACTTATGAGCACAACTGTGAAAGGGATTTCACAGCTAAGGGGTCACATCTATGTCACAAGTTAAATCACAGTTTTTAGAAACGTTAAATCATGTCCTGATGGTTTCATTGTCACTCAACTGTGTCTTGTCGGTCACTTGGTGTCAGGTGGAGCATAAGTGGACACAGACTCTCTGTGGAAATCTGTCAGTAGAGGAAGGATGAGTGAAAGTCTGCCTGGGTCATGTCCATCTGAGTAAGACTGGGGAAATTGTTGCTGCCAAAATGCTAATTCAGAACACATGTGCCAGACAGGAAAAAGATCTGGAGATATGATATCAAAGCAGTTTTTTATCCTTCTTTATTAAGTTAGGATTAAACATTCATTAAATAGTAACAAAACAAGCAAAGCATTGTGATGGGGAAGTTCCAAATGAAACCGATAATATAAATATCTCTTCATAATGACGCAGACATGTCTAAAGAGTCCCTATGTCCTACGCTTCAGTGTCTTCCGTTGAAATCTGCAATATTTATAGACTTTCAGGTCATCTGTGGCTGAGTTCAATTCAACAATGAGATCACCCTGCAGACACCACAGGCCATGTTAACAGCTGTAGCCATTACTGATAGTCATCAAAGGCTGCAGGAATTACACATGAGTTATACAGCTACAAAAGAAATTGCGGTTTTGTTTTTTCCCTCCCACTCTTTATGCAGAAATTGGTGACGACAATTCAGCTTAACTTCATCCAATGAGTTGCTGCATGAATGCATGTGTTTTCACATAAATATTTCATTTTTTTTTGTCAATATGTTCCACTAATGTTGATTAAAAAGGGTATTAGTGTTTGGATTTAGTAATTTATCAAAGTTAAAGTCATTTTGCGCCCACTCTGAGGTGAAGCACAGTTAAAAAAATGCAGTCTGTAAACACAAGACTACAGAGGAAAATCCACAATTTCTCACTGAAACCACAGTAACTGTCAATGAACTGCAGGTTTCCAGCTCATGTTGGTGGTTTATAAAAAATAAAATAAATAAAAAGCTTCCAAACATATTATTAGTAAAAGCTTGACTCGACAGTTCTTGTTAAAAGAACATGCTTTAGAAAGTGCTGCAGTTTCATGTTTAGAACATTCCAGGGCCGTGTTTTTTGTAAGGATAACACTATGAAACTTCTTTGATAATCTGAAGGAATTTTTAAATGCTACCTAAAAATGTCACCCACAAAGGTAGATCCCATTTTTACTTATTTTTTTCAATGACTTGCCAGAATTTATATTACATATTTTTTTTATTTGCATGAAGACAATAATAAAAAGGTAAACCCAGACACGGAGGAACAATTACTGATGCTTATGTAGAGCTCTTTAAAATAATTAGCCAGATCTCAGCATCATCCATGTCTTCCATGCATTGTTAATGAAATATATACAGGCTAAAAACATTTGGCAGTGTTTGGACAGCCGTCATACAATGCCTTTGCTTTACGCCCAAATACAGGTGATTGCATTAGTTGTTAATGCGGCATAAAAACAGAGCTGTCTACTTTATTGTTAGATTGCAGGTTTTCTTCCTGTCTCTCCCGCTCATTTGCCAAAGTGTCCTTGGGCAAGACACTCAACAGAAGTAGCATACAAATAAATTATTTAAAAAGTCGTACAATGTGATTTCTAGATTTTTTTAAGAGTATGTCTCTTACAGTGGATATGAACATAGATTGGACATTTTAGATCCCTCCATGATTTCTAAATGAAGTCACAAGGTGTTCAAATACTTATCTGTCTCACTCTACAGTACATGATGAAACTTTTGTCCTCACCTGTATTATTCAGGAACATAAAATAAATAAAGCATGGTTCCTATCGGAGTTTCAGTTGATATTTCATCTACTGTAGTCTTCTTCATCTAATACGGTTGCATACCAGGTAAGAACAAGCATTTGAAGTCACGGGGAAACCCTCAAGTTACATTTGATAATGGATCTTATCACTTAAAAAGAAAGCCTTATACACATAAATTTACACATAAAAATATACACATAAAAAAATTGACATCTAAAATGCAGAAAAGTACATTTTCTCTACTGTTTATCAGCCACAGCCCACATGTTCACGTTTAATATCAGTTTAGTAACAACATTATGTAGAGACTACTTTTGACAGAGATGCAGAACACGAAGGACATGCATGTAACAGTGTATCCACATTAACATTATCCCTCCTTTGTTCTTTCACTAAGGGTTTTTAGTTTTTATTTTATGTTAGGAGTGTCTGCCAACAGAACAGGACAGAGGTGTTACTTTTATAGTTCCACCTGGTTTGAATCTATAAAAAAAACTTTAATTCATGCACTTTATTGACAACTGGAAACGAAACTGGAGCTCTTTGGGTACTTGTGTGTCTGACTGTGATCGTTCCACTCATAAAAATCAGTGATGTATAAATGCTTAAAGTATGAAATATTATAAATGTTCACATATTTCTCTTTGTTCTGATAGAATAATAAAAACCACATGGCTTCAGTTATCAACAGTAAAAGTACACTGGGACTGAAAGGGTTAATCCTGGGTTGAGCTTAGTTTTTTGTTTATGTGTGTTATTTCATAGTGAACAAAGCAATAAGCGAACAAAATCAGGAAAATTGATTTTTAAAGAAGCTGTTCCTTTGAACTATGTTACTGGCCAGCAGTCTGCTGAAAAAGACGACTCAGCATGCGCCGTACTTCTCTTTGTAACAAATTCTGTATGTTATGAAAATACAAAGCAGGATCTCTTTATCATTGTCCTACATTTATTATAAAACTTCTATTGTAAAAGCGTTCCCAGTAGTCTGTTAATTAAGATTATTGTCATTTTTAGGCAAAATCCAATAACCTGTGTTGTTTTCTAGGACATAGTTTCTGCAGAGCGGCAGTAGTTCATCAGAAATTCACCCCTGGTGGAGTGAGTGAGGAATTAGCAAACCCAGCACACCTGAAAATGACATAGCTCTTCCTTACCGAAGTTGCGCCAAAGCTTCCCTTTCTACACCACAGCTACAATCTTTTCACAAAAGCAACGATTTGAATACAGACATTGTCAGAAGTGCAATTATGAGTGTAATTTTTTTTGCATATGTCCTCTATCATCAGACCTAAAAATATAATTAAAAAAGATAAATGTAAATCTGAATAACTTGGTAGTAATGTGCTAACAGAAGCCATCAGTGTTAGCACAAAATTGATATTTTCGGGTTAAAGCCTTGTTTATCAGACAGTTTTTGTTGTACTTCTAAAATCAAAGTCGCAGCTTGTAAATATTAATGTTCACCATTTTTTGTGAATAAGCTTGCATGATTTATACATCATGTGAAACTGTTTCACAGCATGCAGTAAACGGTTTGGCTCTTGTCTTATTGGGAATCCAATTAGAAACGTGTTTTCAAGTAATATTTCATGGAGGGAACTCAAGCAGTGCCAAATCTCAAACTTTGCCAATTTAAAGTCAGCACCTCTCTTCATGGTGACTCTAACAAGTAATATCTTTAGTTTGAAATGTAATTTATGGTGCCATATCTGAGGAGTGGATTAATTTCTCCCAGACAAAGCTCAACCTCGGTTAATTTTTCAGCACAGAACTCCTCTTTGGTTAAGTTCCTTTACAATCTGGAAGAATCATATCTTTCAAACAGGCTGGAATTTTCCAATATTACAATTTAAAAGTAATAGTCCAGTCACACAAGGTCTGTCAGTCATATAAAACTTTACCACTTGTTATGAGATAGGTCCAAGATAAGCAGATGACTTGGGTTGGCTTCAGTTTTCAGGAGCTCTTCGGATTAGCAAAGGGCTTTGTGCTTGAGTATCTTTAAGTTTTTGCACGTGTGAGATTTACAACCGTTGCTGCCTTTGGGCATCTTGTCATTCACCTCCTATCAAAATATCCCGCACACTTCAACACCGTTCCACAGACAGTCAGAACCGATCACCATGAAGTCCGCTGACTGCTTTCACACATCTGAGCTCGCTTTATGCTGCCCTGCAAAAGCTAAGGAGGATGCGGGCGAAAAAAGTGCCTGCAGCTTTTTGGTACGCTTGTAAAATAATTCTGCAGTCTCCATTCTTAGTCATGCGACTATGTTATCAATTCAGTTCTTTCCACTTGATGATAATAACTCTATGAAAATCACTGCATTAAAACATTAACAGTGACTCACCTACAAAATTTCCATGTCAAAGAAAAGATAAAGAGTTGTTGGTTCCAAAGAGTAATGAAAGGTTATAATATCTAGCCTTTTTTAAGTTGGTGTGAAGTCTGCTCTCAATGGAAAGTTCTTAAGGCTATGCCAAGTTTTTTACCTCAAACTTAGACATAAGTCGCCCTCAGTGAGAATAAGTGGAGTGTTCCCCTTTAGGAATCAGATGATTATCAGGAAAATCAGTCTTGAATTTTGGAAAACTCCAGGTTCATCTAACCTATAAAGAAAAAAGCAAAGTAATGTTATTTTGTCTAAAGTCAAGAAAAATCTGTTTCCAAAGGAAATGTCACATAAGTTGTGTATTTTTTTTTTTCATTTTTTAACAGAATTAAGAAAAGAATATATAAAACCACTTGTGAATGAAACCTTATGTTTTTCATCAGACTTTTATTCACACTGCTAAAAGTTGCAGATGTGCTGACTCTGCCTATTTTCCTTCCTTTCCTTTGCCTCTCTCTACTTGTTTCCATATGTTTATCAAACACCTTGGAATGTCAGTGAACAAGAATCACAGGATTTGTCTATTTTCTGGAACATCTTCGCTTGAAGGTGCTGTATGTGACACTTCAGAGATTTTGATCTTGACATAGCCATAATTTACTATGTATGAAGCAGAAGTAAGAAGAAATTGCATTCTGCTTTTATCTGAGGCTGGTTAACTGAGCCCAGCCCTGCTTCTCTGTTTGAATTTTGTCTGTTGTAAATTAGTACACTGACGGTTGTAAAAGTGGCATTCTGCATTGTTAGGCATTTATGTTTTGTACTGAAAACAGCTTGAAATATTTTCCAAATTCCTCATGTCAGCTTCTCTTTCATGTCACTTAAGTCCTTGTCAAACACAAGCTGATAGCTTTTTTCTTTGAAATGGAAATAAATGATAGATGTGGGTACTCTTGGGTCTTTAGTTGGATTTAGGGCGATTAGCAGCAATCAAGGTAATAACAGTTTGGGACATTTTCTAAAAAAAAAAAAAAGAAAATAACATATACCTAAATGGCATCAGATAATTCCAAATCTGCAGACTCTACTGAGAATGTTGGAGTTCAGTCCAAAAGCTGCTCTGAGTTTTCAAAAGATAATTCTGACCAGACATTTTCAAATATTTGTGCAATGTGATTACATAAAGTTTGAATGCAGTTATCAGGGTATTTTGCTTTTACAAAAAGTGTAGAAATCTGTTCAATGCTGAGTCCCTGATTAGCACGCCGTGTGTCGCGCTGTCCTTGCCAGAGTTCAGATTATTAAACTTTGGACACGCCGCAACCCTGATATTACACTGCTGCTGGACGGACACGCCGCGCTCAAATTGTGCCAGAAGAC
This sequence comes from Oryzias celebensis, assembly GCA_014656515.1. NCBI lineage: Eukaryota > Metazoa > Chordata > Actinopteri > Beloniformes > Adrianichthyidae > Oryzias > Oryzias celebensis. The sequence goes on from BNCR01000005.1 coordinate 37,684,134, forward strand.
TACTGATCATGTCTGTGCCACTGACTCAACATTGAAACTGGAAGTGGCACAGATCCTATTCTTTGTAAACACAGCTCAATATTTACAGTATCATAATGACACATACGTGTATTTGTGGGCTTTGTCTGTTTTCCAAAGTGTATTTATAGGCCAGGCAGCAGTGAATGCAGTTTATTAACTTTTTTTTCCCCAACAAAAAATTCCTGCAGAGACTGTTTATGTGTGCGACTTTGTAGTAAACAATTATTTAAATTACCTAAAATAATAAAAATATTTCTATTATACATTATAAAATTATGTATTTTTTAAATGCATTTCTTTAAAACAAAAAAGATACCTTATATGCCCAAAGATATATATATATATATATATATATATATATATATATATATTTTTTTTTTTTTTGTTTAAAGCAGGGATGTCAAACATACAGCCTGTGGGCTGTATTCGGCCTATCAGATGGTTTAATATGGCCCAGTCATGAAGAGAAAAAAATATTCTACAGCAAATTTCTAACCCTTTCCTGTGGAGAGTTATTTAAAGAAATGACCAAGGCGCAAGGCAGAGCAAAGGAAAAGCAAGATCGTTGTAGGTACATTTGAGTTAGGCCTGTCAGACCGCTATGGAGGCTTTTTACGGAAACTATGAGTCCACTGTGTTCTGATGATGAAAAAGTTGATGGTCTACTAGAAAAATACATTTAAATACCTTTTTCGCTAAAATTGTTCAAACACAATGTATTGTGGTCTATACTCCCCAATCTAGTGAGTATCGATGCAAACAGGTTTTTCGCAGAGAATTCTAGAAAATTCCTGGGGTAGTCAAATTTGGAATAGTAGAATTGCAAAGCACTCAAAAATGGCGAACGCATTAGTGACTAGTAAAGGAATTCAGACATTGCTTAAGTTTGTCTAAATGGTCTTACCAGGAATTCAGATATGGTTTGTCTAAGTTGTGTTCCCGTAGTATGATGTCATCACTGGTCGCAAGCCCCCGAACTGATCTGACAGACCGAACACAAATGGTATCGAAACATCTACATGACAAAAGATCCAGAAATAAATAGCACAGCTTTTCCGGCACGTGCCTTGCCTGGGTAAGATGTGGTTCCCTGCAGGCCTCACCACTGTTAAATTGCTATAAAAGTGATCGGGTGTGACACCACAAATACCAAAATTTTGTCAAAAAGAAGAAAGGCTGACGTAGAGTGCTGAGCTTTTCAGGAAAATGGACAGAGTTTTATATATTCTCTAAACTTAGCATTTGCAGGGGCAGTTAAGAAAAGAGCAGATTAACCAACTATTAGCTGGACTCAAAACCTGCAGTCTGGATTTACTGCAGCCTAAACGTCAGTTACGGAGCAGTGAAAGATGGCTACCTTTTAGCAAACATGTTGGTGCAAACATCCAAACCATTTTCAGATGGTGAACTTGTGTAAAAAAAGGCATGCTGAAAGCTGCAGAAGTCCTGTGCCCCAAAAACCAGTCGACCTTTGCCAAGAGAAGTCAGTCAATGATTATGATTGCAGATAAACGATCTCTCAAGAGACTTGAGCAGCCAAATGATGGACAGAATCAGGACATTTATTGATGAAAGCACCGATATGACTGATATTACACAGCTGTGCATATTTATTAGAGGTGTTGATGAGACCATCACAGCAGAGTTTGAATCAGGTTGGTTCATATGATGGACACAACAGCTGATGTCAGCGCTTTCATTACTGCGTTGGACGAAGTCGGAGTGAATTGGTCACGTGATGTTAGTCAGACCATTGATGGCGCCTCGTCAATAGTGAAGGCAGGCGTTGCCAAAAAATTCAGGCGGTCAACGCAGGAAAACATTTTTGGACATGTCATTGTATTTTGCACACTTGAATGACATGAAATGTGTTGCTACAGAGGATTTGAATCTGGATATTGATGGCCTGGTGAAAGCCAAACCATGCCGAGTTTCCGAAGAGAAAGGGAGGTTAACTCTGAACTCTTGCTATGTTCACAAATGTTTGCAAGTTTTATTTTATTTTTTTTTTTAATTGCACATTTATTTCTGGGTGTTTATTTTATTTTTTTTCATAGCTCCCTCTTGAGTTTACTATTGGGATTGCTTCAATGTCAGATGTAAGATTATATTATATTATATTATATTATATTATATTATATTATATTATATTATATTATATTATATTATATTATATTATATTATATTAATAATTGCATTCATTTTTTAAAAATCCATTGGCCTCTGTGAATGAATGTGTAATAATAGGTCAAAAAACCCTAATAGTTTGAAGGCATTTTTTCCAACTGAGAAAAAAACAAAACAAAAACAAAGCTAAAGGTCACAAGTTGACCGTAGGTTACTTTGCTACTTTGTTACTGGTCTGGCCCACTTGAGATCAGATTGGTTGCATGTGGCCCATGAACCAAAATAGTTTACAGAAATAGTTTTGTACAGACAAACTGTTAAAACTACAGCTCAGGAGTAAACTATAATTAAAATCCTGGTGGTATTTATTTGGTAGACTAACATGCAGCTCCTGTAAAAAGAACACCTGTAATTACACAGTCAGAAGGAAGTTTGTGTCGTCTTTTTCATCTGTGCAGTCTGCAGATGTAGCTCACATAAATCTTTTTTTTAAATTCACGCTCAAACATGCTCCTTTTCTATTAGATGTTTCATTTTTACAGCGTTCATTCAATAAAAAAGGGAGGGACAGGTAAAAGAAGCTGCAATGGTGTTTCCAAAAGAGGGAATTCCCTCCATCTTCAATATGACATGTGCCCCATCACCACAATCTAATAGAGGATTGTGATTCACTTTTTTTTGAAGGTTTGTGAGGGTTCAACTGAACACATGCAGTGGTGTTTATGGTGGTCTGCAGTGGTTTAACGTGTAGGTGCTCTCATTTAGCAAATGGCTGTGAAACTAAACAGAACCTCATAATTAAAGCCCGAACGTACTTATTGGTTTTTGCTGCTTTTAATTTTCTGATTGCAGCAGTCCTTCTCAGAAAAACTTTCCATTTCTTCTCCCTTTTTTGGTTGTTCTTCATGCGTGTATTTTTAGCGTCAGTCACACCAGTATGATTCAAAGCTATTGGCTCTGGCTGTATGCTGGGCGTCAGTTATCTTTAAAGTTTCACCAGCTTGTCTGCACGAGGACGTGACGGTCCCGCAAGAAAGGCCGCTCAGCCTCTGCAGCTAAGATGCAGAAGCAGACCAGCTGGGCGTTGGCCAAAAAAATGATTGCTGTAATGTGGGCTGATTACAGTGTACAGATCTTTATAAACTCATTTCTCGCACATCTAAACAATTACCACTGACCTATTTTTTACCCACTTTCAAATCTGATATTTCCCTTCCCCTAATTGGTAAAACATTTGAAAGACATTGAAAAAAAACCAAGAAAATAAGCTGAATGAACACAAAGAGTTTAAGTTTTAAAAATCCCAATAAATGAACAGTTCAGAATGTTAGCAATGACACACTTTCTCCTTGGGGACTTGATAAAAACATCACTGGATCTGACTTTAAAAGTTTAACTTACGAGAGCAAACATGTCACTTAAATGCCAAAAAAGTTTCAAAAACCAGGTGGAAATGTGTTTTTGCCAAAATGATCATAAACTTCTAGACACAGGCAGATGAAATTCAGACAAATGGTTTCTAATGTCTTCCGTAGGATTGTGAAGTGCAAAAATAAAAGCTAAGGTAGGAAGGAATTCAAAGGAATTTTTTCCTTCTTGGTAACAGGTATGACTTATGCCAGGCCAGAATCGCCCACACAGTGGAGAAGTTTTCCTCCAAACTCCCAATATTTCACCATTTTGCATTGGGGCAAAACACGACCATCTGACAAAATGACTTTAAGATTAGCTGTGAGTGATCCTATAAACCCTTTGAGAAATCCCAACATAATTTGTATTAAATCACTAAAAATATTTTTAAAAATAAATAAAAGAGTGGAATTAATAGTGAATAGAGAAAAAAATGCCATCACTGTTACTTTAAACAAAAAGATGCGCAACCTAAATAAAACCTAAAATAACAGAGTAGCGCAAAACATTTAACAGCAAAAATTAGGCCGTTGTACTTATTCCTTGCCAGTTTAATGCGGAACTGCAGCGGGTGTTGACCCAGTTCTCCACATATACTATTGCGACCTCAAGTTTTTTTTGTCCAATGAATTATAAGTAATTGTTTCCATCCATTTGCATATGTTTTCTCTTTTCTGCTCTCTCTCATTGAGTGTTAAACATACTACTTGAACAAATTGACACTGCAATGGTCTGGCCTCAGTTAGATATAACAACCAAAAAAAAAGGGAATTAAATCAAACTGGATGACAGCATACGGTTTTTGAGCTCATCCAAGCCCGGACAAGCCCCCAATTGTTACAACCCGTGACTTAAAATGGACTGTAACAAAAAAAAAAAATCCTCAGAACATAAAAAGGATGGTGAGCAAAGACCTAGGGGGTCAAAGTAAAGCAAAAAGGGGACAGGTGACTATTGAAAATTGCTTTCAAATGTTGTAAATACAGTATTAAAGGTCTTAAGAAAAAAAACATATAGTATCAGCCAAGCCCAATGCTCTTTTTTTCATAAATCCCTGGACCACTTAATTCGATCAATCTGATCAGCCCTACACAGTCAGCTGGCCTAAATCAGCTGTATTCAATCAGCTCGCATCAGCTGCTGAGCAACAGGCAGTTTCCAGGAAGAAAAGCCTGCTGAGAAAAACAAAAGAACATGAGGACATAAAGAAAGAAACCACAACAATCACACAAGCTGCAAAACAACTTTTATATCTTTTTTATGGATAAATTGTCAAGTGGGTTTTTAATATACTCACTGGTTAAAAGCATAGTATTTGTGCTTAAAGCTGTACGTATTTTTCTTGTTGTCAAACTAATCACTTCACTTCCTCCTGCTAAATATGAGACACCATCCATCTTTACAGTCAATGCTTTCAACACTTTGTTAGCAGTCACCACCACTGGGCTAAAGGACGATGACAAAGGGCAGTGTTCGGCAGCGGAGTGTGAATGTGTGTATGTGTGAATGGAACTGCAATTGTAAATCCCTTTGAGCCTTCCATGAAGGTTAAAAAACGCTACAGGAGGATGCACCTTTTATCATATCAAATGAAACCCATCTCCTGGAAATACGAGGATCAACGTTGAGTGTCACGCTAACCCAGATAAGATTTTCTTTCTTAGGTTGAAAATCTTAATTGTTGCCTTTAACTCTTGAAAAAGTATTTGAGACAAACAGGAGCATCTTAAGCATCACTGCGAACCTCACACCATGAAAACGTGCCTTTCCCCCCTAATTTTTTTACATGTTAAAAGAATGTCTCATCTGTAAACGGATGTCTTCAGGAGGTTTTTCTACCTTTCTTTGGATTCTTTATGCAAGATAATATAACATTTTACCTGGGGTCCCCAAACTTTTGATCCCCACTGTATGTGTGTATGTATGTGTATGTATGAATATGCATTTGGTTAGACATTTTGATTTTTATTCTTGTGGCATGTTTGTCGACTTGATGTTAAGCTTTGTATCTTTTGGATGAGCTTTGAAAAGCATCATGCTTCAGCCCATTCCTTTTTGCTTCATGCTGATTATTATTTAAAAGTTATAAAGAACCAAATAAACATCCTTCCATCCTTCCATCCATCCTTAAATAAACTTCCTTTATTTAGTTAATTATCCTCGTTGTTTAAGTGTCTGGTTTTCAGTTCATCTTTGTCAGGTTTTCGACTTCGTCATCCTTTTATTGTGTTATTTGGCTGGTTTTTCTGTTTGTTTTTTTACTGCACATTGGGTACTACACCACCAGCTCCTGACAAAAACATCCTGACAGCCTCTTTTCTATTTTCAATTCAAATTTACAGGCTGCACTGTAATTTTTTTAAATAATTTTTTAAAATATAAAACATTACACCAAAGTCTGAGAGTCTTAGTCTGAGAGTTTTTCCTGCTTCTGCTTTGTTTCAGTTTGGTGTTCACCTGAGTGTAAATTCAGCTTGTCGTTAGCTTAAGTTAATTCCTGATGATTAACACCTGGGTACTTGTAATCAGTCAGAAGCTATATAAGGATCCAAGGTCTCAGTTAACTTTTTTCCAAATCCTGGTCCCTGTGTTCATTGTGTCATAGCCAAGAGTTAATGCATTCGTTTAGTCTACCTGCCTCTGGCTTCTTCTACACTTAAATAATTTCAGGTTCTTGTTGTTCTTGTTGTGAATCTGACTGACTGGTTCTGGTGTGAACATAGTAATCAGACCCTGTTTTGGACCAGAGCCACCAAAATTGAATGCTGAGAAGAAGCTGAAGGAGACACCTTAAAATGAATTTTAACAGTTTATTGGATAGCAGGTTTTCTTTGTAGGAGGCAGTTTCCACAGAATTTAATAATAAAGTACAGAGAAGTGATGCAATTTGGTGATTAAAACAGAAAAAAAATGTTGCTTCATTGGAAAAGATAAAAAAAGTAAATTCTGAAGCACAGTAGTCAAGAAGTGCCACATCTGGGTGCAAACAACCTGCTGCAGTTTTATGTAAGTTTTCTTTCTGAGAGGAGAGCAGCTTTAGTTTACACAACAAAATTATTAACACTTTTTACAAATCCCACAAAGCATAACATGGTGTTCAGAAATTAAATCAGCTGTTATGTTAATTAATCCATTTTATTAGGTTAAAAGGACATGCACATGATTATTCACTAGAAAATTATGCATGATATACCAGATAATGCATAATTACTTACTAATAACAAAAAATTAAGTCAGATAAATAAAAATTAACCAGGTCTCCAAATGTTGCAATTACCACTGAAGGCTACTCCCCATTCTTTTTAATTGCTAATTTATTTAGTTCATTTGTGCTGTTCACTCAGATTATTCAAGTTAAGCATCTTCTAAACAGAAGCAAAATCAGTAAAGACCTGTGTTCCTTTGTAGTGACACATATAGAGGTCACTTCTGTGCAATATCTCTATTAGTTTTGACTCAGTTAGTTTGGGTCTTTTATTTCAGAGTAAGCACCTGTTATAGCACTGAACTCGCATCTAATGACAGAAAAGAACATGTACATCTGCACAAATCCTTGTTTTTATCAAACACTTGTAGTCAATATTTATGCAACAGTTAAACGGTTAAAACCGTTTTGGTATATCAGTTCATCTAATCTGCACCCACTTGCTGTTGTGCAGGGTCACAGGGTTGCTGGAGCCTATCCCAGCTTCTGAACAGTGAATACAGGTTATACCTTGAAGTTCACCAGTCCAATGCAGGGCCACACAACTGCACAAACTCAAATTCACACCTTAGGGGCAGTTTAAAGTCACTAATTGACTTTTGACACACGTCTTTGGAATGTGGATGCATGGGGAGAACATGCAAACTCCACGCAGAAAAGACCTAGATGGGATTTGAACCATGCCCTCGTCGTAGTAAAGCCTGAGTTCTAATCGCTAAATCACTGTGCATACATTTCATACCATGTGTTTGCTTGAAAAGTCACTACTGCCCTCTAGGACGAAGCTCATAGCTTGGACAACATTGTAATGATTTACCGTTGGTGTGTGTGAATGTGACAAACCTTGGATTGAGAAATTGATTTGACAGGAGACTGATGATTCTGGCTGCAGATCGCCTGTCTGGGCAAAATCCTGTAATAAAGCATGAAAGACGTAAACTTGCCCTGCAAAGGAAATGCAAAAATATATTTTAACCCACATGCCATATAGCATATTTGCTCTTGATTTATATTGGCTTCAACTCTTCAGTTTAAAACATCTCAAATATGTAAAGCTTCAAACGAAGCTGTGGCTGGCACTCAGCTGGCAGCCCATCTGGAACGTGAAGCCAGTGTATTTTACAGCTGTCTTACTTCACTAAGACCTGTGGAAAACACAAACACTGCAGGACAACATTTTTTGAAAAAAGGTCAACCTATTTAGCCATGCAGCGCATTTAAATTTATGGTCCCAATGAAGGTCCTTGAACTGGTCTGACAGTAATAGAAATAAGTGTTACACTTAGATATTCATTTCCAATCCAAACTCTTCTTTTGTTAGTATAAAATGTGCTTTAACTTTGTGTTTAAGGATATTTTTAGTAGCACAATGATGCCCAATTGGTGCTGAGGAGAAGATTTATAACAACATGAGCTATTCTGTGGAACAGACATTAAGTGCAATGAAGATGTGGCTGATTTACAGTGGATAATAGTGGAGGTTTGTTGCACATGGAAATACAATATCTGAGGTCCTGACTGCACAGACAGTACTTGTTAGTGGCTGAAAGTTATTCTTGGCTTTTAGTCTTCCCTTCACATACAAAAGAAAAAAAAGGAGATCTTAAATGCACACACAGAAGTGCTTTTTAAAACAGGCTGTGGGCAATAATTGCTTCATAAATCTGCATTGGGTAGTCAATGTGCCAGCTGTTCCACGAAAATTCAGTTGGATTTGTCTTGTGCTTCTCCCCCCCCTTCATAGCTGCATGATTAATGGATCACCCAATGATTTTCATGGAAAATGTTGCTGAGTTTAGCCTTTTTACATGTAATCATGTTAAGATAAGCAGAGGAGAGTGGATTTTCTTGACCTGGTGAAATTCCAATTAGCCAGAAAATCTAGGTAAACATGGACACACAGAAAAAGGTTTCCAGGAAGTGAAATTTAGGTTTCTATTTCATTCTATAAAAAAAAATAAATAAAAAATGCTGCACTGACAGGGTGTGACAATTACACTCTGAACACAAATCTGCAACAGTAACCCCTCTTTTTCTCTGACTTTACCTTTTTTTTACACAATAAAACCTGTTATTTTAAATTAGTAAAGTACAATTTTTGTAAACATTTTGTTTCTAATATTTCAAGAAAAAAAAGGACAGAAAAACACATCTGGTTCAGTGTGTGTATAATAAAAAATGATTTGCATGTGCTGAACATCTGGAGATTTTTGAAGGTTTTCCAAATCAAAGGTCTCCTGGATCTGATTTAAACTACTGTCAAAGTTCACTTGTAGTGCACTGCTTACCCAGCACGGACGAGGACGCTTATCCAAAACTCTCATGATGGTGAAAACACTGAACACCCCTAAGGTAAAGTTACCCAACAAAACTCATATTTCAAAAGCTCAATAATGAAATAAAGGCTTCCATACTGCATTGTGTTAAATGGATTACTTTGTAAATGTTCCAGAGTGAAAGAAACCTTCATCAGTTTCATGATTTTAGCATGACAGTGTACAGAAAACAGACATTTATGGGTAAAGGCTACATTTCATTCGATTTGATTATTTACCAAGTGAAAAGTTCAGACAGTTTTTAGATGGCCTCCTTTAAATGTTTAAAGAGCCTACACCAGAGTTTTCTTCAGCCTTTAAGAGTAAATCTTATCATCTATTACCTTTGGCACATGATCAATTATTTATAAAAATATGAGAAATTTTTGTGAGCTTTTTCCTACCAGGAAGCAAGATGAGTCGATCTCCTTGTGGGTGTCGCCCATTTTGTGATGTCATTCTTGAACCAGCCTCGGCAGCATGTCTGCCTTCTGTCCTCATTAAAACATACAAAAGCATGGATGTCATACATTATTGCCAATCTAAAGTTCTAATTTAACCAAGTGAAGAGTCTGTAGTGAGGCTGGTTATGCGGTTGTCCACGGAGGAAGAGGTCCCAACTGCTTTCCAATGGTTTGCCTAAGTTAAGAGAGTGGGAGTTGTGAAATGGGTTGGGAGGATTGCATGTGTGTGTGTGCGTGTGTGTGTTTGTGTTTGGGGGTCCATCTTTTTATGGTTTGTTTTTTATCGGTTTTATTTTAGTGTAAAGCACTTTGCATTATGGTTCATATGAAAAGTGCTTTACAAATAAAGTTTGATTTGATTGATTGAGGAAGGAGCTAAAGTTTGTCTTATGATTGTGTACAAAACAGTGACAGGATTTGTTTTTCTTTTGCCTGTGTATTTGTGCTTATGTTGTAAAATTGTGTCTTTTAAACCATTTTTAAGAAGTATTCGTGTGATTTTAGTCAAACTATGCTCAAATGTTTCTTATAGAACTATCCAGCAAAGCAGCTGGATGTGATGTGTCTAGAGTGGTGGAAAATGTCTTTCGACAAGCCAGACCTCGTGAAGGGCCCAAATCCCCTGACTCCAGTCTGAAGTTGCTCTCAGATATAGCTGATCACCTTACATAGACTCAATTCAAACCAGAACCCTGATGAATGAACATGCAAAAGCAGGTCAGAGGCCAGTCTGAAGGAGCAAACTCTTTCTGTACGGTAAATTTATGCAATAAAAGGGAATGCCATTTTGCACGCAGCCTAATGACTTCTGATCAGCCAGTCTCAAACATCTGTCTCTTTAACAACCTTGCTGATGTGCAAAGGGAAAAAGAGAGGCATGCATGGTGTAAATTGTAGGGTTTTCTTTGCTCCGTACATGTGGGATCTCTTGAAGACCACAACTGAGAGCTGGGTGGCCACAGATGCCCTTTGCTTTGGTTGCTTGTTGGGATTGATGTCCCTTATATAGACTCTAACCTTGAAAAAACCCCAGAGAAGTGGGCTTTCCCTCTGGTTATCATTATACAGTTTGGTAAGCGGTGATGGTCGTCAAACACATCATAGCAACGGTGTTCAGTTTCTGATACAATAGCCTGACACACTAAGAATATTAAGGCTGTATGTGCTCATGCTGTCAACCATTAGAGTTGTTATTGTAATAACGGTTTTTGACCCCTTTCAACCATAACATTTATAATTCGCCCCAAAGTAAAAAAAAAATTCACACACTGTATTTTACTGCTTCTCCCCTTTGAGCATGAATTTAAAAAACAAAAACTCTCTATCTTGTTTACAGCAAACAAAGTTGTGAAAACATCTGGTAGCACTATAACGGTGTTCCAGCTGGACCAAATGAACAGAGTGCTGTAGCTGTGTAAAGGTCTGAACTAACAACATCTTCCGCTCATGTTCAGACATGATGTCCTAAAACTTGTGGACGTGCTGGTTAACCTTCGAGTAGATATCAAATTGGGAATCATTTAAGGTTAATAAGCTTCTGATAGTCATTGAAGATACCATAGGTGGGTTTTATAGGATTTTATGTTTCATACTTTAATAATTGGCGTTATTTACTAAAAACATTTGTAAATTATGGCAGTTTTGGAAAAAAAGGGTTAAGAAAATCTTAGGAGTTTGTGTGCATGCATATCTTACCATCAGTGGTGGCGGTGCATGCCTGTGTGAAGGCATCCCACAGGATCCAGATGCCCCAGATGAGTTTGAGACCCAAGGCTTTATATGGTCTGTGGTTCTTGGTCGCTGCAGAGAAAGATGACATTCGCCCACATTTACAGAAAATCTTATTTCTTCATGACTTTGCAAAGAAAAGACTCAAAAGGAACTGTATAAGATAAATGAAAAATATGTAAATAGTAGTGAAAAAGTCTCACTCCGATTATCTTTTGATCATTGTAAAAGTGTTTCCAGTGCTCTTTTATTTATGATCCTTTGTTGTTTTCTAGGACATAGTTTCTGCATAGCTGCAGGATTTAATTAGAAATTCACCTCTGAGTTGTAGGCAGGGCCATTTTTGTAGAGCAACCCCGCCCCACTACCCATTACCATAACTAAGCACTGTGTTTCTACTCTGTCCCTGTAGCTTACAGCCCGTTACACCCCTATTTTAATGGTACAAAAAATGATGAGCAAAACCAGGACTGTCCAGCCATTCAGCTTTGAGCCAGAGGCCAATGGATGAAGAAAACATGGATCCAGTCTTCTACAAGTGAATGCATTCGAATGCAGCGTAGGGAGCTTCCAACTCGCTGATTGTAGTTTCTACATCACAGCAACAATCTTTTCAAACTGCAATTTCAATACCGAGCATTTCCAGTTATAATCCATTATGAACAGGACTAGCTACAGGATCTGGACTTGAAATGGGCAAAACATTTCTAATACTACTTTATCTGTGCGCATTAACAAGTTTTAGTTTACAAGATGGATTGTGTGGCTGAGACAAAGTTTGCAAGAGCAAGAAGAAGATTTTGTGTGCAGATTTTGAACTCAAAATCTAAATATATAACTGCTTCTCTTTGTAGACCCTCAGCTTATTTAACTTTGTTAACTTGGCAAATAAAAATGTATAATTAAGAGGATGAGCATTGAAAGCCTTTACTTTCATTTTCAGCATAAACCTTAGCATTTAAATGATTATTCACTATTTGTTTAAATGAAATATGATGCTCAGAACTGGCCAAAAACATTTCAGACCAAACTTCCTCTCTGTCAGCGTTTATCAAAGACTCTCATCACCTGGCAATGATTCACCCTCAGGGTTTATCTCGACATGTACAGATTCCAGGACTGAGAATCTAAGGGTTTGGGCTTTGATTTTAAGTGAGCACAGCCCTCAAACTGATGCATCTTTAGCTGCACTCATTAAGGCAGGTTTTGGTTAGACAGTGACACCTGCTGGTTACATTTGACATCACTTCATTTAATCCAATTTGAAAAGTTGAACATTTTTGTAATCTTTTTCTCCCACTGTTAGGAGAAAATACTTACAAAATTAATGTAAGATAGCAGAATCACATTCATCTATTAAAAGCAGTGTAAGGCATCACTAATTAATCTCAAGTAGCATTTACACACAACGGCGGGTTAATTATTTTTTTTTACTCTTGTATGACTTATTGGCCAAAGTTTTAATGCAACTATGTCACAAACAAAAACTTGTGCTTTTATTTAACTTTTGTTTTAACTTTCCCTGGTAGTTTTCCCACTTTAACTTCATTTTTGTATACCTAAAACTGATGTCTTGTTGTGTTCTTTACACAGACAACAGTTTGTCCTGTTCTTGCTGCAACTAAATGAAGACATTTTAAAGAAAAGAAAAATAAGCATGTGTCCTGTCTAATAACGATAGTTCCATCCTATTTACAGATATTTTAAAAACATCCCTTTTCAGCACTTTAAAGAGGGTTGGATTTTTTTGTGCTATTAGATTATTTTAGATTAAATTAGATTATATGGGCATAATCCCTCAGGACAGCCCTGCATTTAAATTTTAAAATGCTCTTTGATACATTTGTCACTTAATGTATGTTTAGTTTTACATGTTTTATGTTTAAAATAGTTTAAAAGTACTACATGGCATTTAACAAGATGCAACTAAAGGGTTAATTCTGAATCGCAGCAAGGAGAAGTCTGTATTGTTTTACAGTTTGGAAGTGCACAACACTGGATCTAACCCAGAATGTGCTAAATTTTCACCTAATCAACTGTATAAATGTGAAAGTAATCTGTTAAGGGAGCTAATAAAAGCACTTCCCCACAAAGCTCAAACTTGGGCTGTTTTATAATGAGCCCAGGGCAGAAATGCTCCAAACACAGTGTGGGAAAATGCTCCCTTTTGTTCTTTGCAGATGAGATTCATACAAAGAGTATCACTCCTAGAACGATGCAAGGAGGAAATGTTTCTCTGCAAAACTGCATTGACATTTTGAAACATTCAGTAAATACTGGTTCCTAAATCAATCAATATTTCTTTGATTTTTAAGATAAAGTTGACAAGAATGCAAAGCAGCATTAACTTATGAGAAGAAAAAATTCCTGGCAAAATGTCCATAAACAGCTACATCAGTTTACAAACTAACAGAAATAAACAAAATTAAAATCAATTTTTATTGTTTTAACATTCGACAAATAAATAGAACAAAATGTAAATGGAAAAGGACAACGGAAGCTTATGTTCAAAAATATCACTTAAGCATGTTGTGTTTGTCAGGAGCTGGTGGTAGACCAGTATCCAGGAGACCGGGTTTAGTTGGAGAAACTTTAATAACTTGAAAGTGAGAAAAACCATGGAGAAATAAAAGATGATGACATGATCTGACAATGAAGAACTGAGCACCAGACACTGATGTGGAACTAAGGATCATTAAAACAAATGTGTGGACAAAAACCTAAACCTGGTGTGACTGACAAGAAAAACAGAACATGATAAGAAGTTCTTGTCGTTAACTAAGAAAATGTCATTAAATATCTAAACCAAAGTGAACAATCCGTAAAGCTTTTGCTTTGTTGATGGTCACCATGTATTAAGTACTTTTGCTTATTCACTGTCTCTCCTCTGGACATAACCGATCCATCTCAGTCTGGCCTCTCTGACTTTATCTCCAAACCTCTAACATGTGCTGGCCCTCTGATGTACTCATTCCGGATCTTATCCATCTTCACTTCTGCTACCTTCAGTTCTGTGGACAGTGAACCTGCCAATCTGAGGTCTTCCGATCAGAGGTCGACTGCCCAACTGCTGCACCACGGCCGCCCCATAAAAAAGAACATATTCATATCCAGTTCAGTGTTCAACAAAAGCTAAAAGAGCCACAACAATTTTTTTTCACTATTATTTTACGTTAACATTGCATAGATGATTCCGCATTAAAGGCACAAGGAAATCACGTCATTATGTCTACCATCTGTATCCTGCTTTTCCTCTCCATCCATCCTTACTGACTGGCCCGGCTGCCTGCCTTCCTTATGACATCATCCCTCCCTGTTCCAGATCCCATTACCAGTAACTCTTTCTCTTTTCCTCCTCTGCGTCTCAAGAGGTCCACAACTTCTCTTCTCTCTTGGTCTAAACAACAACCTTCATCTCTTTGCAGACCGTTTGACCCTAAAACGGATTGTGAAACAAACAATAACAAATGAAAACCTCAATAAGCACACGCATTATTGCCTCTGGAGCAGGATTCGAGGGTCAGAAGAGCTCATTCAGTCCGCTTGGAATATCACTGATGTAGGAAATTAAATTAAGGAAACCTGTTCTTTGATTGAAGTGATAGCTACTGTTATTTTTTTTCCATTTCGGTGAACTAGGAAAAAACTCCTAATTCACGGCATAGGGTATTAAAGTGTAGCAAAACAATTTTTTGATGCAGATGTGTTTGAATCAAAAAGTGTGTGTGACTTTGATCACATTTGATTCTTTTATGTTGAGATGGTAATTAAATGTGGGACTGGAAGAAGAATGGTAAATGTATACTTACAAGGTGCTTTATGACCTTGCTTTAACACCAATAGTGCTTTACAGTCACAGTGCCCTTCACACATTCACACACTGACTAAAGCTACATTTACACCGGGCATGTGACACGTGCTCAAGACAGCGCCACAAGCGTGTTCTTGAACGCGTGTTTAGCCAATGGTGTTCACACTGGACAATCAGGGAGGGGCATCTCCTTCTATTTCTTTTTCTATTGTCTACTAGCGCATGTCCGCCACCTACAGTTGGAAGAGACTTGGTACAAAATTACGTAAATCTTGCTCCAGGCTTTTTCTTTGAAAGCTCTACTGTGATTTATATGAAAGACTTTGTTATAAAATTCCAGCCTGGCACAAACAACAAGTATTATTATTATTATTTATTATTATTATTATTTCTTCTAACTTGTCCTGTCCAAATGCTGGGCAGTAAGAGCTGAAGGCCTCTTGTGTTAGACATTTTTTCTACTGTTACGGTTATGAATTTTCTGACAAACAAGGTGTATATTTATATAAACTTTTTTTGTATTTGAGGCTACACTTTATTTATATTGATTTTGTTTGTATACATTTTTTGTTGGACCAGACAGATCCAATAGAGTCGGGGCATAAGGGTACAAAATAATCCAAGGGACATGGCCACCACTGCTGAGGGCCTGGCCTCCCCACTCACCACCACCAGGGATAGGGTAGGGGACAGAAGATCAACAAACCGCAGTTGTTAATTTCTTCTCCATGATTGGTTTTCAACAGATTGGCACTTCTATGAATTAAAAAGAGACGCCATTCATATGTCAGCAATGTGGGTTTCAATATCTTACCAAAGGACAGTAGACATATAGGTGAAAAGGTGTATTAAGATGCAAAGATTTTGTTGGAATTGTGCAACAGCATTGCTGGCTTTTCAAGCCCAGTTTGAGCGTAATGTCTTGGGAACTCCTCTGTCATAAAATCAAGATACCCATGGTCCTGGGAAAAGCTAAAGTCTCAGTAAAACTTTACATGAATGGCTGCACACACTTTTTGTTAAATCGTTACTTATTGTAAGGTTTCTCCTGTTTATACATTTAACATAGGTGTTTGCAAAAATATACACAGAATTGGTCTTATTTAATCCCAAACCGCAGCTGGGTTTGTGAAGCTATGGTATTAATTATTTTATTAAATTCTGTTGATCAGAATCCCCCTTTTTTAACTTCCTTCAACATGGTTTTGCACTTTTTGACAATTTTAATAAAACTTTTACTTTAATTTTTCCAAACTAGCTCCCTGCTCCTGGTCTTATGGAGGCAGCCAATGAAAAACCTTCAGTTCGAGGCTTCTACTGCATTGCGTGTAAGGTCTGGCAAACAACCATTAGAACGTGGAGTAATTCCAGATGATTGAATCCAGCTGTTCAACTCTATAAGAAGAACAAACATGTCCAGATAACCCTAACTGTTCATCCAGCATGTTTCTTTTTTTAAACGTCAATCTTTTAAGCGATGTGAAGAGAGCAGAACCTTTGAATTTAGTCAATGAAGCAAACATGGAAATGCAGTTAGAAACTACCAAGGCTTATACAGCAGTGTGATTTTCAGAGGCAGCATTAGTGCAAGTGAGCTGAATTTTGCAATCCAGCAATTAGCTTATCTTGAGAGTTAGAGCATAGTTGGAGATAATCTCTGTTAAAACAATGTGGTTCTGAGCTTAAGGATCTCTAAAGAATGATGCTACCAGGCTTCACAACAAAATGAATGACAGCGTGAGCCAAACATCAATAATACAGAATAATAATAACAAGTACAGTCTTGAAATGTACTAGTTATGAAAAAAATTAAGGCCCCTGACATCTTTTTAATTACACACCATCACATTTCAAATGAACAGGCGTGTTCATTTCAAATCGTACTCTTTGCAGTCCTTTTACAAGGTTTTATAAGAGAAGAAGCTGTGGCAGATAAATCTGTCTGTATTTCCTGGTTTGCCTTAACACAGAGGAGAAAAGGATCGGCAAACAGCAGGAAAACCACATCAGCCTCAGATCAAAGCTTCCACTTATCCATTAAAGAATCTGTTTTGTATCTCTAAACTAAAAGGACAAAAGTTCCAGTTCATCTTATCCATGGGAATCGAACAAAAACTTAAATAAATGTCTTTAAGTTGTACAGTTTGTGTTCACCACATGTGAAATAAACATGAAGTATATTAGATACGATGTATAATTTGAACTTTTTTATAGTAGGGGTGTTTTTTAGACTGGCAACATCATTTTGTCCGTGCCGGGTCCACTTTATTTGTTTCGAAGTGAGTCCTGAACCTTGCGTTTGGTCTGTATTCAGACTACTGTCTGAAGGATTTTTTTCTGTGCCGGTACACAGCTTGTATACAAAACCACATGACTAAAGATCTCTTCACTCATTGGCCAGGAATTACAAGGGCGAGGCAAAGCAACAAGAGATGGAAATGATGGAAACTCTGCACTTTGGAATCTTTGTCAGGATATTTCTCTGAAGTTTTATATTTTGCTGATCAATATGAACGCCTGTATGAAGGTCAGATTCAGCACTTTTTACTGCTACTTTGTTACAGCATGCTGTAGGGTTGATGGCCATGGAGGTACGATATGTTTTTATGGCATATAGATTGTCAGGAAAACACTGAGAAGCAATTTTTATCACATTCAAAGTTGCTTTACTGAGCATGCATTTATGTAACCACATTTCAATGGGTTGCTGTGTCTCATCGTTGTGGTGCTACGGCATTGTTTTTAAGTTAATTCTGTTAAAACGCTTTTAAGATTACATCACAGCAGCGCGTGCCATGTAATGAGACAAAGAAAAGCACATAAGAAGCTTTTTCAGCAGCGTCAAAATAAACTTTCTAACAAGCCAGCAGTTGGACCCTTTTCCGTCTTTGACAAAATGACAATCTTTGCTTTACATTTGTCCCGTTGCTCCATCCTACTTTGTTTACATCCCGTGACCGCTGGTTATGATCGCTGTTTTGGTCCAGTTATAACGCATCAGGAGTGAATTGTATTCAGACTGAGGAATCTCAGACCAAACCGGAGCTCAGTCCGATTGGAAACGAGCCGAGACCACAGAAACAAAGACGGATCTGAGAGCGGTTCCTGGTCCCGGACCAGAGTCTGCTTGGATGTATTCAGACTGCAAACTTGTTCCGAATTATCTCTGGTTCACTTTAAGCTGACCAAATGTGTCCAGACTGAATACACCCTTAATTAAATTTTTTACAACTTTTATTGCATAAAAAATACATAAAATTGGCCAATTTGTAGGTTTTAATCTATTAAAACTTAATATTGACAACAGGAAGTTTGGTTTTACGTTCCTATGTTCTTCCTTTACATATCCAATTAACAACAGGTTATCAGATTTTTACCTAACGTAAAATATAAACAACAATCTCAAAGAGTAGTGGGAATTGCTGGCTACAGGTTAAGGCTCATAGTTTTTGTTCAAAGAATAAAACTAAAATAATTAGTTCAGTGTGAAAAATGCAGAATCCTGATGTATTTTTGTCGGTTTACGTATTCTTTAGTTTGAATTATGCACAATCTCTAGTGGATGCTATCATTACCCAAATTGCAACAATCCTGATTCAATTTCTCAATAACGCAACATATTTTTTATTATTCTGCAGCATTTGTTAAAACGCTCACCTAAACTGTCAAGTGGAGCCATGATGTTTGTCATTTCAGTCCCAATCCCTGAAGAAAGATGTGGATTACAAATTTCACAAATGCTGACTGGAGAAAAAGTTTCATTCTGGAAACCGTTTTTCCTGTGCTTTTTCAAATGCATGTTCAAATATATTACAAAAAAGACTATTAAGCAGTCTAGCCAGGGTTTAATACTTGATGTTGGAAGCCATCATTCTGCCAAAACAAGTTACTATTCTGAACAGTAATGGCTGGTAAACTCAGCAGTCTGCAATAAACAAAATGGCCTTTTCTGGGTGTTGATTTCTGCACTGAAGACTTGGTAACAGAGATGATTGAAGTATTAAAGTCAGCTGACAAGACAAAAATGCTCAGTTCATCAGTATGAGCCCGTCCAACTTATTCGAAAAGAGAAAAGGCACCTGGTTGCTACCAGTGCTGTAGCATTTACTGCAGTCAGGTTGCTGCATGTCAGATTGTAAATATTATTTTAGAAGCTAAATAATTAAGGATAAGACAAAGTAAAAGTTTGTTTTGAATGCTTCATTTTGTATTCCTGTCTCATTACCCGTATTTGTGGTCTGCAGTGCAACATAGCATTTACTGTAAGGACAATAAAATAATTTTCTTTTATCAAATTAATGTGTGCACAAACATACAGCAAATCTCAGAGAAACTCCAAAGTAGGTGTGTGTCAAACACAGGACAAAATTAACAAAAAAGACAAAGGACACTCTTTTGAGGAGCAAAATTTAAAGACAAAAGACTTTTCCTTAATTCCAAAGAAGACCAAACTTCAGCACGATCACACTCAACGACTTTATGTTGCTAGGGAATTACCAGAGGACAGGTGTATACTCTGGTTTTGTTCCTTTGTTTCCCTTAATGAGCCATTCAATTGCGAGACTGTGGGAGTCCCACCTGAAGGATTCAAATGTGGACTTCATGACAATGCCATCTGAATGAATGTCTTTATAAACATACTAACCAAAAATTCAAAATGCAGTTGGAGTGAGGACTTAAAAATCACTGAAACTGAATGCTAGTCACATTATAACCACCTTGCATGTAAAGATTCAAAACGTTTAATGTTGAACCTTAAATTTAAAGACCCACTCCAATTAAAAATCCTGTCTTTAATGTGTTCTTGTAGCATTATTCTCATCTTAAATAATTTAAGATTAAAACTGCGTTTGAGTATTTATTTATTCAAATTGTGATGAATAAGGAGCAGATGAAAACCAACGGTTTGAAAAGGCTTTTGTGACGCAGCTGTTGAAATGGATGGGCCAAAGTCTCCGATTCCAAATCCTCCACTTGCAGATGAATAGATTCATTAACGTCTTCATTTTCCTCGTCAAAGCTGCCATCTGGCTCAAGACTGTGTGATTGGATAGCTCTAATATTGATTTCTTTTTTCTTTTTTTTAATGGTACGCTAATGTTAGCTTGGACCTGGTGCTATAAGCTTACGGTAGAGAGTGTAAACAAAGGGCTGATGGGAAATTAGCCGTGCTAACTTTTGCACCAACAGTCTCGCCCACAACTCTGAATTTCTAATGAACTCTTACTGTTCTGCAAAAACTATTTCTTAAAAAAAACGTTGTTTTTTTATTTTGTTTTTGTTTTGTTTTGTTTTTCAAATTTTGGCTTAAAACAGCATAATCATAAATAAAAGTCCACTGGTAACAATTTTACATTAGAAAAAATATATTTGGTGTAGAACTTGAAGGACAAAATACCTATTAATACCTGGGGATAAACAAAAAATCAATTTCGAACCAAATCTTTGGGGGATGTTCCAAACACAGAAACACACAGAAACCCCCTGACAAACAAAGGGGGAATTGTGGCTTGAGGATGGAATGACCACCAAAGGAGGGGAAGAGGAGCCTTAATGAGATCAACAGCAGGTAACTTGACCTCACTGGTCAACAGCAAACCCCCAGAACACATGGTGCTGTAATCCAAGTTTGTTTTTGTAACATGAAAATCTCTGAATCTCCTCTTGAACAGGCCATAAAACTTTGACGCCTGAAAACCAGGCCTTCCTTTGTAACCACTCTGAGATGAAGAGGAAGTGCTGAGTCGACACGCAGTTGTATTGTTTCAGTGGAGAAATCTGATGACCAGAGAGATTTGTTGGGCTGAAACAAAACTTTTTTGGTCTTTTTTTTTTTAATGAGCGGAAAATGAAACATAGAGTCTCGCTTTGCGTGAGAACTTGGAAAGTAATCATGAACTCCCGTGGGTTTTGGAGAAAAAAAACAAAAAAACCAAATCAGGTTAAATTTCTAGTATTAACTTATGTTCAAGTTTTTGAACAAACACAAAAAAATGGCAAGATGGCAATTATTTTACAGCATCCTTTTTGCAACTCTATCCTCTGCATTCTTCCCATCAACACTTTCCATCTAGCCTAGTCGGCCATGTGGTAAATCGCCCTTCAGGCAGACAGATCCTGTCAGGAGCAAAGACTGTTATTGGGCTGCAGTGATGTCATGTCTTTGTGGTCTCTCTCACCCCCCACTCATTCCAGTGAGAGGGAAAGAGTTGCATGTTAATCCAATTGTCATTGTTTTAGTCATCAGGCTGCATTTAAAGATAAGCAGGAGCAATAATTCACAGCATATTAAACCTATAAACAACTTGGAGCCCACGTCATTACCAGATTATTTGTGTGGAAAGGTAGCAGGTTAGACATGTTTCGGTTAAACCCAGAGTTTGACATCAGTCATGATTAAAGAAAGATGCATTATAAATGAATGCCCACTTTAATAGAGTGGGAGGCAGTAGCTGCTGTGCTTCTTGGAAGGAGTAATCACACTATCACAGTAAAGCAGTGGCAGACTCCAGCTTTCTCTCTTTAACCAATCTGACAATCCTCAATTTCAAAATTTGGTTAGAATTTCTTTTTTTTTTCTTTCTGCATCTCCACATCAACTTGCCAAGCTACAGGCTGCACAGTTTCTAAATATAGAAATATGAACTTCAGCCACACTTGCCTACAATTGAGGCTTTTGAATAAACTTACATTAAAGACATACACATGCTTGTGACATTTTCTGATGATTAAGAATATATATTAGGGAAATTATACTCATCTAATAATTGTATTTTTACATTTTTCTTTCAAATTGTTGTGGAGCAGATCAGGATCAGACAAAAAAGATGTCTTTTACAAACAAGCTTATTTGTAGCAGAAAATAAGCTGGTGGGCCACAAGCGCTCTGCTCTTAGCCATAGGGAAGGGAAAAGAAGGGAAGGGGGGTTACAGTTGCTCGGCTCAAACAGTCTACGAACAACTCAAAGGTGAATTTCTTCAGAAAACCATGTCCTAGAAAACAACACCGTTTTTTTTTTGGCTAAGAGTTTTATAATCATATTCAAAAGATCACTCAGAACACTTTTACACTAGATTAAAAAAAAAACAAAAAACAATGATCACAATGGGTCTTTAAATGACCTGCTGCCACAAATCCCTGTGATGTTATTGGTGTGAACTTGTCCCAACTCCCAATGCATTATTTTATTTCATTAAGTTTCCCTGAGACGTGTTTTTGAAAAAAAAAAGTATGTTTTAGACTATTTTTAGATCAGATAGAAGTGGATGCGGTTTACTTTTCCCAAAACAGAAATACAGCTGTAGCTACAGCTATTTCAATTACTGATACTTAATAGCACTAAAGTTGTTAAAATAGGGAGGCAAATCGTAAAACCACACTAAGTTTGGTCTTGCTCAGTTTTTAATTATCTCTGAAAAAAAATTCCAGTTTTTGGTTTTGCTATCTCACCTTTTCATTTCTGGCTTGATATGAAAGCAGGTGTGGTTGTTCAGGGCGTTGTTGCTACTGATTCTGGGATCTTCTCAGACTACTGACTGTCCCTCCCACATCACAGCTGCCAGGAGCCTCCCTCACATCACAAGTTGACAGCAAAATAAAAAGATTTTTTTTTTTTTTAATCCACCTGTCTTTCACGGACATAGTTTCGGCAAACTTTGGAAATCCTTTCCTTTGGTGTGCATCTATTCAGGAGCTTTAACCTTTTAGCTTGAAGGTAAAGTAGGTGTTGCTCATCTGCAGCCAGACTGCCTTAAGAGATTTCATGGTTTAATGGGACCTGCAGAGCCAAGACAGTTACAACATGCTGATTATTATCTGAATGGAAAAATGGAATTAAGGTGGAGGCTCTGGCGCATTCCCAAAAGAAAAATGTGTTTGTTCAGACAATTAGTACTGTAAGTGAAAAGATGTGTGAACATATATTTTCTTAATTCTCTGTAAGTATATTCATTTTGTAATTTAATAGAATCACCATTTATGCTATTTATCCACAGAAAATAAATAAGAGAAACAAAGATCTCATAGCAGATTTGTAGAACAAACTGGGTTCCAAACTTTCATCCCTGAAGCTACAGATACATGTGAGGCGTGTTCAAAAATGCCATGTACATTCTTGAATGCGCATTTAGCCCATGATGTTCACACTGGACAAGCAGGGTTGGACTTCTCTTTATTTTTTATCAACTGTTTACCAGAGCAATTGGAAGAGGCTTGGTGCAAATTGCAGATTTGTAAATTTCATGAATCTTACACCAGGGTTTTTCTTTCACAGCTCTGTTCTGATACATGAAAGACTTGTTGCTCTATAGTTTCAGTCGGGCACAAACTGCAATTATTCATTTTTCCTCCATGAACAATTTTTAATCTCATGGCACCTCCATTTATTAAAAGGGACACCATCCATAGGTCACTGCCAAATCTGAGTCCCTGATTGGTTAATGTTCAAGCCGAGTGTTAATGCGAGAGTTTAGAACAGCCCGTAATGCACTTTTACGTGTTTACATAGAGTTTTCATTGGAAGTGGTTGCTTGCACTCCCATTGCAGAGGGCGATGGGAACGTACAGGGTTGGACAAAATAACTGGAACACTTCACTTTTTAATGCTCCAATCCACACTGCCCATATCCTTAGAATTGGTATGACGAGCATGAAACTGAGCTGTAACACATGGAATGACCTCCCCAATCTCCGGATCTCAATATCATTGCGCATTTATGGTGTAGACTTGAGCGACAAGTCAAGAATTGCTACCTTCCACCCTCCCTTTTGGAGGAGCTGGAGCAGGTTTTGATGGAAGAGTGGCTGGAAATTCTAAAATTCTTTAGGATTGCATTCCGAGATGTATTGAAGCCGTATTAAAGGCTAAAGGGGGTCCAACTCCATATTAAATCAAGTTTCTCTACATTTAACAAGTGTTCCAATTATTTTGTCCAACCTCTGTAGCTTGAAACGAAAAAACAACAACAATACTAAAGACAAACTGAAATGAGTTTTTTAATGGACCTTTTGTGGTTATCAGATTGTAAAACAGATGACAGTCAGCTCACCTTCCCAAAGCACTCAAACCAAACCAAAGACAGACTTCGGTACACCTCCAGCAGTCTTTAGAGGTTCTGCATGTACAGACAGGCATGTGAACACATACCAGCTTCTCAGACAGAGTTTCTGGTTTACGTTCTCGTCAGCGCTTGTCACCACAGCGGGAAGGAAAGACTAGAGAAATAATTGGACTATGAATTTAAACAATTACAAGTTTTGAGGTCTGTGTTTTCCATGACTTAATCCCTGCAGTTTCACCATGGAGGCTCCAAACTGTCTACTGGAAATGCCTCTAAAAATAACAGATGATGCCATCTAAAGAATGTGTACGTTTGCCATGCATCAGAGAAAGTCTAGATGGATGATGTCAAACAAAAAAATCGATCCAATCCAAACTCCTTCTGAACATTTTTTAAGCAAATGTCATTTGATTTTGGAGGTTTTTTTGTGTTCGCATCACCCCTTTTGTTCAAATGTTTGTCTTGATTGATGAAAAACACGAGGTAGCTCGGATTTCAGAGCTGGACTTCAGTTTCACGCAGGCTGGAGGAGACCCTGCATGGGCAAAGTTATGTAAGACTTCATCTAAATGAATTTCAACGCTTCCACCTGGCCTCCACATGCTGCAGCATGCATGGCATCGATCTCAACTCCACCATATTTCATGTCAGACTATGCAAAGGGTGGCGCTAGGTGATGTCTTGCTGCTCACGTCTTTCTAATGTTTTCTGCACATGTCAGCTGCCGGAGCTCAAAAAGAGCAGCTGTAAAATCTATTTAGGTCAAAGCTATTACGTTTCAACCCTTGTTCCTCACTCCAGCAGATTAGGGGTTTGTGAGTGCCTTGACTCCATGTGTCTTCTTCTTGTGGATGTTTCTGCCTGATGGATGAAGCAGACATTTCAGGGAACAGGGAGACGATGACACAACACAGAAGGGAAACTGGAACTTTTTTAAGTTGAACTGAAATGGTCAAGGAAGTTCGGTCAACATTCATTTGCAGTTTTTCTAACATTATTCTAAAAGTTCACCTCACATTACATCATCATGGTGAAACATTGTTTTTTGCTGACGCCATTCTGGCTCCTGGCGGCGGTGCCCATTTTGCAGAAGAAAATGGCAACTGTAGTGACTTAATTTCACTGAAGCCTGAATAAAGTCGTTTTCTATGGGTTACGTCAAAGTTGCTCAATCCAGTTCTTTTCTATAGTCAGTGCAACAATCGTACTTTTTTCTACATTGTATTTATCTAAATTTCATTATTGATTAGTTATATTTTTGGTAGTGTGTATTGCCATTCCATACAAATGGTAATTTTCTTGCAACGACATAGGATGTGTGGTACTCCCAAAATGTGTATTTTGTTTGTTCAACACACGACTTTGAGTCATTTTAATGAGAGATCAGTTTTATATATATATATGCAAAAAGTGAGAAGACATGGTAAAAGCAAACATTTTTTAATAGTATTGTGTACCACTGCGTGTTATTAACATGCACCCATACTGGGGTTGACCTTTACGGGCGCTGCAGGTTTTTGGGTTGTCAGGGACTGTGGAAGGTCACAGAGAGGAGCGGTCACGTGTTATAGGTAGTAGTAGTTGTAGTTTCCTTGAGGCTCGTGCAGCAACATAAAGAGACGTCATAAAAAATAAAACGTACAATTGTCGTGTGTGTGGTAAGTGTATCCTGAAGTATTTGTAAGAATAATGGAAGTTACACGCACTTATGACGTAGGGTTGATGCTGTGCCTTTATGCCACATTCTAGTTGTTAGTAAGGTGCGAGTATTGGCTCCTTACAGACTGTGCCCAAACACTGCATGCATGTGATGTGTAAGTGCCCGTAGAACGTGCACACAAATAATTGTCTAACAGTCAGGCTATATGCAAGGAGCATGCACTTATCACTTGAACAGCACTAATAGGCGTCTTTCTCTGTGCAAAGAATTTATGGAGGTAGAAATAATGACAAATCCATATGACACAGCTGCGTCTCACCTACTTCACCCTCAAATACCTTTGCGTGTTGTTTAAGTGTTCGGTACGGCTTGTCACCTGCAGCATGCCCATAGAAAAAAATGTGCATGAACATTTTGGCCCCATGGCCTCACAGAGTGGTCTATGATCTTAACATTTTGTCTTACAATTTATTAACCGCAGACAAACTGTATCTTCTCGTAAGGCCAGTTGTGACTTATGGCATTAAATACAACTCGCAGCTTGAATCACAGATAAGAATTTTTTTTTTATAATTTACCAAATTCAAATTCCAGAACATTTCCAAAGAATGCGTAACCAACCAACTGTAGGGAAAGATCTTCGCAGCGGATATGGAATGTCATTATAGCAAATATTTGGCAACTAAAATCACCAGGAGCCTGTTTTCTCCAAAAACACTTTAATGGAAAATGAGGGATAAGATGAGGGGATGGAAAAATTAATCACAAGTTCCATAAATGTCACAAAGACTAAATTAAATAAAAGTCTGCTGCAAAGAAGAAACCAAAATATGCTTTCTGGAGATGGTTTCTGTATTTTCTGTTGCTTCTGTGCATTCATCAGCTCCAAAGTGATCTCCCTGTAGGGATCTCAGGCTGAACATCAGATCTTCGGTCTGTAAACCTGAACATGCACCGGTGTGCCAATTTACAACATGGATTTATTAGGTGCTGACACAAATTCATGTCTAAATGCCAATAGCAAGTGTTTATCTCGTAACGCATTGAATGTAAAACACATCCATGTTCCTTAACGGCAATGAAGGGACAGCCTTTCACACCTGGAATACTCAGATCAGCTCCTCTTGGTTGAATCTTCCCAGGCTGCTCCTCTATAACTCTGTCACCCTGTGTTTTTGGATCATTGACGTTAAGCTTCTAAGTTTTACTGCACCAACTCTCCTGCTTTAAACCAGCTGTAACAGGAAATGTTTAGACAGCGAGATCAGTCTGTTGAAATCACAGGACTCGAGGGCATTGACTGAGCCGCGAACAGACAAAAGGAAAGTACAGCACAGAACCAACAGCAGAACAAAAAATGACGAGGATTTGACCTTTGCAGTTAACTTACAGAGGCTGCTAAATATTTTGTTCCTGTAGACTTTAGAGACAGAAATGATCTGGAATCTGACTGTACATTTTTAAAATCATATCGTCATGTGCCGGTCGCGGTGCATAGGTAGAGCGGCCAACCTATAATCCGCAGACCAGAGGTTCGATTCCCACCTTGCCCATCCTCCCCTCATGTGTCAACTTGACTTGGGCAAGTCACTAAACCCCAAATTGCTCCTGGTTGTTATAAGTATCGCTAGTGTTCGGTATTGGAGCTGCCGTCAGGGTGAATGGCGCTGTAAGCGCTTTGGGCCATCTGAGAAGGTAGTAAAGCACATATATGGCAGTTACGCTTTGTGTTTCCTGTTGCTTTTATAAAATAATTTTTTTCTGTGTTTTACATAAAATTACCTTGTGTATAGTCAGCATTGGCTATCCTCACTACTTGTGTTGTTAATTTTACAGAAACTATGCAAGAATGACATTATTCAATCTGATAAATATTCTTTTAACATTTAGTTTTTAACAGAGCTGCAGAAGTGAAAGAAGTGCAAGAGGGTTAGGGTTTGCCCGCGACAGGCTCTGGAAACCCCCGTGACCCGGAAACGGACACTGCAGGTTAAGAAAATGGATGGAAGGATGGATAATTGTTATGTAATTTGAGAAATATTTCTTCACAAAAAGACAAAAAAACAAATCAGGTGTGTCTTAAAGCAAATGATTACTTTTTAAAGTACGTCGTTCTACCCTTAAATGAGATCCTTGCTGATTTAAAATAAATTTACAATATCTAAAAAATGCTATTAAAAAAATTAGACAAAAAATGTAGTAAAAGTATAAATAATATAAGTAATTTCATTCAGCGTTAACACTTGCAGTAACTACATACAAGCTAATGTAGAAACTCTCCTCCGATGCAGTCGCCATCACTGCACCCTTTTAGCTGGACGTTACCATCCAGTCATACGTCATTGGAATAACACAGTTGGAACATTTATTTTAGCAGCTCCTTTCATCAATCAGTCCAATGATCCCTGCTACCAAGTGAGGCACAAGGAAAGGGAAACGTCTGTGGGACTTCTCTTCTTTGACAAGTAATCAGAGAAGTAGATCATGCAAACACAAATGACTGAGACAGTGTTTTGGTCTTCATCAAACTGCAGGGACACCCACTCTTTCTGCGGTTGAGACATAAAATAATCCTGTGTCAGTCAGAATTGTCTGCGCTGAAGCTGCTTTGGTTTTGTCAGAAGCTTTCCACACACCCTGCACTGACCTTCCTCCCCTATTTTTGTTGACTTTGTCTAATATTTGCATACACAAACACACTAGCGTGTAAACATTAGGGCACTGGCGTTCACTCATTTCCACCTGTTTCTGATTACTGTGATTGGAAAGTGATTGGAGGAAATGTTTGACAGCTGAATCCATGGTAGCAAAACTGACCTCTGCTGAAAAATGAGTGGAAAAAGAAGGGGAGCGCTTCAGTGAGAGGTCATGCTAGCAGGCTTTCCTGCCTCTGTGTGTGGAAAAATGCTTAAGTTTAGTCTGTTTCTGACTGGGACTTACACGCACATACACGCGCACACAAACATAAAGCGTTACCCAAAGCCCACTGCCAGACTGACTTAATAATGGATGCCAGAAAGAGAGAAAGTGGATGAAAGAAGCGCAGTCGATGAGTCAAGAAAACAAAGTAAGCTCGACTGAAATAATCAATCACTCCACAGGAGCCGGTTTTGTCAACATTTAACCTTAACGTCATAAAAACAGTTTCACTCTTTTCCAGGAAATGTTTTTTTTAAGTTGAAATAACTATCCTCCTTATAATCTTCTGCTAAAACTTCCATAAATAGACAATTTAAACTGTTGATCAGATTAGATTATTCAAGATAGACAAATAAATTTAAAAAAGAAGCAAACAGGTAAGTCTCGTGTCCACTGAGTGGTACAGTCTGGTCCATTTTTTTTGAGTGTTTACATTTTAAAATGTATGTGCCGGGCCGAACCACTTTTGGGCTCTCGTTGGTTTTCAATTCATAGAAAAAGAGCAACTTTAGAAGCCTGTTGACTGGTGGAAGGTCATTACAACAAAAGAAAGCCGCTGTTTTCCTCTTCACCGCCCACAATCCTCTCTTAAAAAAACATGAAATGTTATTTTGTATATACGAAATACCAAAAGCCAAGTGAAAAAAGGAGCTGCTGGATGACCTCCATTGTTGTTGATAGCTTCACTTTTGCTGTAGTCGCACTACTGTGACGCAAAGCTACGCAATCGGTCTACACCCTTACAAATGCAGTGACGGTCCAAATTTGAGTGAAAGCGCTCACTGGAATTGCCTGGACCATTCTAAACCATACCAGACCGTACCATACCGCTCAGTGAAACAAATGTAACTATAAGAGCACATTGATACGCACTGAGGTCCTGTTCATATTCCACAGCGATCGGCCGTCGCATCAATCAGAAGCGCGATCACGCGGTCTGGTTCATACTAATGTTGGCTGGTTCTGCTTGCGACCGTTCACAACAACTGCAACAAACTTCTGAGTGGCGTGTATACATTTCAAGTGACCTGATTGTCTCTGGAGTTAATTTTTACCTTGAAAGACTTCCTGATCATACACTTGCTGCATCTGCCGGTGTACGCCGGTACACGCCAAGGCAGAGGAGGAAGTGTTACATTTGTCCATTATGCAGAGGCAGGCAATTAACCCTATTTCCTAACTTCTTCAATTAAGTTTTCGTCTTTTAACAGAGTTAAAAAAAACAGAGTTCTCTCCGTCATTGCGTACTCTAATTACTCAAAATCAATTCAGGTGAAATGATGCACACGGTTGCACTGAGGGCATAAAAATCCACTCCCGGATGATGTCAGCAGGTGTCCCAAGTGCAATCGGGGTGATTCTGCTCATATGGCCTTGCAACCAATGTGACCTGAGAAATTACAAACCACTTTGAAGTATAAACCGGGCCTAAATGAGAATTCCATGAATGGTTCGCATTACCACTCAGTTGGGTTGTGAGGTGTGCTTTCAGAGTACAGTACAGTACAGGGATGGCCTGAGGGCAGAAACAGTTTGAGACTCCTGTGGTTCATGTTGTGATTTACCTGCATATCTTCTGGAGGGCAATAGTTGAAACAGGTGATGTCTGGAAATTGAGTTCTTTATCATTCTGCACATGTTCTATGACTACGGAGACAGCTCATAAGTACAGGTCATGTATTTCAAAAAGCCTGGCAGGATGGGTTATTACATCAATCATACAATATATATATATTTTTAAATCTACAAATGTTTCTAAAACAAAACAATCTTGACATCACTGAAACAAATACTCTATAATCCATTTTTTTCTCAATTACTTGAAAAAAATAAAAACCCAGCATCTGGAGTCAATAATCTGTTTCTGTGGAGTAACCCTCAGCCTCTTTAAGAGTTTTCTGTTTGTCAGGTTTTCAGTTTTACAATGTCATGGTTGTTCCTTGTCTCAGGTTCTTCACAATTTTAAGTTTTGTTAAGATTTTTGATAAAGTCAGAGTAAAGTTTCTGAGTTTATTACGTTGGCCAAGATCAGCCATTGCAGGAAAAAAAGAAGAAAAAAAAACAAAAGTGAAAAGATAAAGAAATGTTGCTGCAAATTAAAATAATAATAAAATAAAATAAATAAATACACAACAGAATTGGAATATGTTGGGAAAAAACATACCATGAGGTTCACGTTAACAATAACACATTAAAAAGTACACATAGTGACAACGAACACTAAAATCTTCACCTACTTTCTTGTTTGTTTTCCAATTTGTATTCCTGTTCCTGTTCCCCAAAAATCCACTTCCATTGTGCTTTTTTATTTGCAGTTTTTCCTCTGCTTGTTTGCACAGTTTGTTTTTTTTTTTTTTTGTGCTGCGATGGCGGGTCTCGGCCACCTCAGTTTGTGCCACAAGTCTTTTCTTCTATATTTGCATCATCTAAACCAGGGATCTGCAACCTTCAATACTTAAACAGAAATCAAACATAAATATTTAGGTGTTAGAAATCAAATATTTAGATTTGATTTGATCAATTATTTAATTTTTTTCTCACAAACTGTGTTTTCATAGACACAAGTAATCAGATTAAAAGCCTGAGCAGAATTAGAATGCTTCATGTAGACACAACATTCAGAGAACTCTGACCCGATCAGATTCATTCGGATCAAACTATTCTTTCGAAATACTTATTCTGATTGATTACTGCTCTGGCTTTAGTCACACGTAGACGGTATGTGGTCCGGAAGAAGTTTCGGAGCACCGTCCAGCCGGCTGCTCTGTACAAGTGAGCTGCCGGACTCTGGAGAACCGTGTCTGCAAGGCTAAAGGTTGTTCTTAACTGTGACCATAACAATAACCCTAGTCATTCCTCTGGTCCAAAAGTTCAGCGGTGGCCAAATGTATGTAGAAAATGAGATGCAAATAGTCCTTTTCAAAGAATAAATAAATAAAAGCATGCTCAAAAGATCGTCTTGCTCGATGTGAACTGCAGCCATGTTTGTTTATAACAGGATTTTGATACTCCTTCTTCTACAGTCGTTTTCTATATTTTAGTACATGCGTGTCAAAATGATTTGATGATCTGATGGTACATGTGACGGATGCAAACGTTTGTCTTAATCGAAAACATGCTGTCGGGGCCCATGTACGCAGTTCAATGCTAATCCATGATCGGGTTATAGACATTTTGTACACGTAGCTACTGACCTAAACCCAGTAAGAGCCACTAAGTTTTTCTCCTTCCAGAAAAATAAAATGCACATGTTGTTAATATTACTATAAATATAAATATATATTTTTTGGATGAATAAAACATAGACATGCAAAAAAAAAAAAAAAAAATTATCAACAACTTTTCAAAACAATAGACTATACAACATGGGATCATCTGCATAAATGTATTAGTAGCTACTGAAATGTCAACAACTATACTCAGTCTGTTTTATCGCTGTTGGAGCATCTTAGCCAAAATTCATACTGAAGATTAAATCAGATTTATTTAAGTGAAGTTTACCTTTGTTTTTGTTTTTTTTTTTTTGATGATGTTCAATGACAGAAATTTGACCTCATAATCCGATGTGCCTTCAGCACCAATTCTGGTTGTGTGATTTTCTGTGGTACATGTTGCTCAAAAATCTGTCGAAATGTCGGACTTTGGTAAACTACAAAGCTGAACTACTAGATGGGTAGTTGGAGCATCGTTGCTACTGTAGTAAGGAGCATCATGGCAAAGTATTTCATCTGTTAGTTAGATGAGTCAAACTTTATTCAGCTCATTGACAGTTTAGTTTTGCTTGATGCGCCGTATGTCCCGGAAAACGCGTTACTTGTTAAAATCATGTAAAAACATTTTATTTTTCTTTGGCCTGAGAAGCACAAATGAAGGCTAAATGGAGTGATGACAGGAAAATGACAACTTTAAATGCGTTACATTAGCAGTTTGCTGCTCTGCACATCTGTTTTTATGCTTTAAACTCTAAATATGAAAAATTAAGTTGTTTTCTTTTTAACAAAAAATATGCCTCAATCTTCTTTGTACTTTCTATCTATAAATCTATGTATGAATTTGTGAATCATTTATCAAATCATATGAGAGGGAAATATCTACACCCTTGTTGAAAATGGTAAGAATGGATGTCTCTAATATTTTGAAACTAAAATGGATTTGCTGGGAGTTCTTGTGCCATCCGATATTTCAATTGTTCAACTTTTGTAGTTCTGTGGGGAAAAAAAAAGTGCTCCTATTGATGTTAGTCTGTATTTATCACGTCTTGTGCTGGCAGCAACAGCTGACTGTTGCACAAAGATAATGGAGACAAAACAAATATAGATGGCTAGTGACTCACCTGCAGTGCTCACCTGTGCATGCACACGCAGACACGCTTCACCCAAACACAGCAGCGATGAACAGCTGAGCCACACAACCGAAATCTGTCTGTACGTGAAAGTCTGCTAGTTTGGGGATAAAATCAAGCTTTGCCTGCTTGATGAAGGCTGACTGACAGAAATGCCGGCTCTGCCGCGTTCATGCGGAGTCCCTTCTGTCAAGAGGGGATCTGCCTGTCTGGCCTTTCCAGCGCCAGGTCATCGGAGGGTTGTTTAAATATACTCTCACTCTGGGTGGGATGGAAGCTCAAAGGTTTTCCATGACTTGCTCTTGTGAATGAAGCATGTCTGGCCAAACAAAGCTAGTAATCCTCGTCTTAATCGCCAGAGGGAGCCGTTCGGTAGCAGAACGGAGGGGGGCGGCTGAAAGAATCCTCTTCAATACATCTTTGTTGTTATTGCAGCTCTGTGACCCCACCACTTGTGAGCTTCCAAAGGATGTATGGCAATTCTTTCCTACGGATACAATTCTAAGCAGACAGGGAGCAATTTACATCTTGAAATGAACCCTTCAACTTGCTAAACGCAATTCACAAACAGTTAAATAGATTTAGCCTTATGCATCACAACCAATGCAGAAACTTTTAACCTCTTTTTTGATCTGAAAAAACTTCCAAATAAATTAGCTGACAGTGTTTTCAGCAAAACCCACGATTGGTGCACCTATTTTGTCGCAGTTTGTTTGAAAAAAGCATTCAGTTGTCTACATGACCTCTCACCAAGAGTTAAGACACATCAATAATCCTTTTTACTATGTTTTCATTTGCATCTCTGGTGTCAGAGACGTTGCGAAAGCGAGTCCTCAAAGTTTCAGTGTCATGAGTGAAATGAAGGAATTTTAGTAAATTCAGAAATGACTTATCAGGAGTTTGAATGCCCTTTCCAATCATCCTTTGATCTATTTTCAAAGTGTTTCCAGTGGTCATTTAATTATGATTATGCTGTTTTTGGCCACATTTTTTTAAAGACCGTCGTCTTCCAGGACAAAGTTTCTGTAGAGCGGCAGGAGTTCGTTAGAAATTCACCTCTGAGTTGTGGGTGGGACCGTTGGTTTCCCCCTTCCTGTTGCTGAGAGCTCTCTGTTTACATGCTCTTCCGCTAGCTTACAGCGCCTCACACCCCCAACCTAATATTAACGGCGCAACAAAAATGGCGACCAATATCGGAGCTGTACGGTTTTGATCCAGATTCCAGCTCAGGCGAAGAAAGACATTCACTGATCTATTTGTCTGCAAGTATTTTCTTCATCACAAATAAGTTCTTTTTTGTCTGGTCCAGATTCACAACAAATTGAATTAAAAAAAACTCCGAAATGCAGTTTTAAAATTAACTTTCTTTATAAATGTCCTCCATCATATGAAAAATGCCACAGGAAGCACCAAAAACACAACTTTTATTAGAGTTGGTCTTTAATGTTCATAAAACTGTATTTTCTAACAGACTTTTCAATGAGGAAGCCTGAGAGTACATGAGGTGCCTGTTAGTCAAGGCCTTTAGGTTCTATGTTAGCCCTTTTCACATAGTAAATGCATGACATCATGTCCCTCACATGCCATTAATTGACTGTTTTTGAAGCCTGACCCTTTACAAAGTCCAGGTTTGCATCTAGTGCAATAATCTCATATTTCTACATAGAGACACACAATCTCAACACATTAGCTGGATTTAATTTTAGTTTGCACTTCTTTTTTTTGTTAAATTGCCTCATTAGAGCCAGACCCCACTTTGGCCTAAAAGAAAATGTACATGTCCTGACGAGAAGAGGAACTTCCACAGAGGTAACAAAAATAAGAGTAGTGTTTGAACGGGAAGCGGTCCTAGAGAGGCAATAAAATGAAGACTTACACACACACAATTATGAGCAACCAACATAAATTAGAAACACATGCACCTTAGTCTCTTTATTTGTTCTATGAATCAAGAAAGTTTGTCTAACCCACACTGAGGAAGTATTAATTGGATTTATTAGTTACAGAAAAGTTTAAAAGGCAGGCAAAGTGTGAAAGTTTTTCTTTCATGTGAGATCATCAGCTTGCCTGCATGGATAATTCAAGTAGACGTCAAAAGTGTGACTTTTTCTCAAATCCAAGCTTGCCATCTAGTGTTTGTGAGAGGACAACTGCAGCTTGGTTGAAGCATTTCATGGGACCTGCATGGAACAGCCTCAGGGCAGTTGGCATGTCCAGACTCCGGCTTAAATCACTCCTAAGCTTCTGTTTTGCAGTAACAGTCTGAGGAAATATGCTTTTCCTGCATGAGGCCACTCATCAGCAGGAGCATGTGCAGACAATCTGAACTGAAGGATTTTACTAACTGGAATAAGGAACTTTTATTTTATCTGAACAGGTTAAAACAAGCTACAATGTTCTTTGAACAATAAAAGATCATCTTTTTTTGTCACGTTTGTGAAAAAATTGATATTTATATTTCCCATCTCATCACTTCTTTGTAAATGTTTTCCCTGTAATTAATGTAAAAAGTTTTACCATCACTGAAAATAATTTCATTTTCTAAACACATGCACGTTACAAATACAGCGCATTTTTTTAATGAAAGCACAACACATTGTAATTGTTTGCTATAAATTTTCCTTTTAATCCCTTGATGCAAATATGCATCAAACCACTTGCTGCAAAATTATCTTAATTTTGCATCTACATGAAAGTATTAACTGATTTTATTTTCAAAGGTGGAAACAAATTCAGGCATCAAGGAGTTAAAGATGCTGAAGTTCACCTGAGTTTCAGAGATAATCTCCAACTGTGACTATCTGAGCAAAATGTTACCTTTACTTCTTAATGCTACATTCACACCTGGCTCGGAAATGCGCGTTGCAACGGCCTCTTTCAATGAGAAGTTTTTGTAGATGAGCGTTTTGGCCTTCAGCGTTCAAAACTCGAATCAAGTTTTTAAGTCACTTTTTGGGCTCCACGTACAAAATATGCAACGATTGAAAGTTAAACCAGTTGAACTTTGACCAAACAGAGACTCGGATTTGGAAGTGGCAAATGGGTATCAAAACATGGAAGTGCCAGCCATTTGAAAAGTGACCATGGAGGAGGAATTAATGATGTCCAGCCGGGATTATACGACACCAAGTCTTCCATTCATGGGAATGGAGCTGTGAAAGAAAAAGCCTGGAGCAAGATTTGAAGTGCTTAGTCATTAGGCACCGAGCCTTTAGGTACATGTGCTAGTTTCAGGTAGCGACAGTCCACTGTCCCATCACTCGCCCTTTGTGTACGTAGCATTGAGCCTGATTTACACCGGTCCGTTTGCAGTGTCTTTGTTGGGTTGACACAAACAAATAAAAGATTCAATAATCAGCTGGAATGTTTGCATTGCCTCTGTTATGTCTGCGTCTGAAGTCCGTCCCTCTGCACCGTAACACAAGCTTTACGCAGGAGTTCTATTTCTACTCTGTCAACTTCGCTGTAAAAAGCTGGAGAAACAGGAAACAGGTTCCAAAATAGAAAGTTCAGTTAAACTGTATAAAAAAAGCTAAAAATGTTATTTCCTATTTACGGTGAGGTGCCTAAGCGATGATGCACATTAACACCACAAATAACACCATCTCCATTTTTGCCAAAATCACTAAAGCGTACTTTTGTAACAACAAAAACTGACAGAATTTATGACACAAAACAGGCATTTACAAGGATTTTGTGAGGAAGGAGAGGGCGTAGAGCCTGGTTGCTCTAGTGTGAGATGTTGAAGACATGGAGAAAAAGAACAAATTACTCCTCCGGGGGTCGAGGGCAAGGAGGGAATAGAATGGAGTTGCAACGGAGTCAATGGACAGATGAACAAGTGTAAATCGGAGTAAGATCCAAGCTAATATTTGAGCAAACCCTTTAAACACGTAGTCACAGGGCTCCCGTTAAGCTGTGGTAACACAACCTAAAACTTCAGAAAACGCACAAACTGTTTGGGTTTTAAAAACCGCCCCAGACAGAGCAAAGGAAGTAGAACTCCAACAATAACATTTGCATTTCATAATCAAGTCAGGATGCCAAAGCTGATTACTCTGTGCGGATGATTTCCATGTGTTCTCTTTCTGCAGGTCATTCCTCTGGCTCTGCTCTGGCTCAGAGGTAAGACACTATCTCACTTCAAATCCTTTCCAAAAGTCAAGACCCTCTGCAGTCTTCATCTTTTCTGCCACATTAGCAGAAAAACCCCTGGTTTGGTCAACTTCAGAAATTTTTTTAGATGCATCAGCAGGAACAAAACCACCAAACTCAAGCTAATAGCTGGAAACCAGATTGTGGGTTACAGTGTTTTTTTTTTCCATAAATCTCAGTTTGTCCGCATTTTCTGCCAAAACAATGACAACAATAAATATCTTGGATTTAGTCTCCTTTAATTTCACCCTCTGTGGTTTTTATCCAGCATTTATCTTTCAGCCAAATCATGTGAACACATGAAGGAACGCAGAAAAAAAGACTCGCACACAAACGTATTTTTTATTGCTTCTTTGAGTTGGAACAGTAACCGCCCACTAACTAAAAAGTCACATTTGAACTCACTGCACACAGTGAAAACAGCATGCAAACACTCCCCCAAATACTCCCTATTCCTGTTTAAAACTTTCTGCTGAAGCAAACATCTTTACCGATCAGACCACAAAAAGACTAGCGGCAGCTCCAAGACACAATAAGCTCAAGCGGGAGGATCTGTCACCAGCTGCCAGTAAGTGGGTCGTTGAGATGTAGATTCCAGATTGGCAGAGTTTACAGTTTTCTCCACAGAAGGAGCAGGACTCCCTACTGTAAAGAGTCTCTGAGTTGTAGGTTCTTTTTGCTCTCCTGGCTAAAAGCAGTAAAATGAAAGCATAATGGAAAGGATCATTGGTTATTAGGGGTGTAACGATAAATCAATAAATTAATCAATACAATAATTTATATTCCTACAATCCACCTGATCGATCTGTGTGAGGCAAGTTGTTAATGGACCGAAACCATTATAAAATTGTTTCAAAATGAAAAATATCAATGATTAATATTGGAAAATAACATTTGTTTTATGACTAGTATAGTAGGTTTATTTTACTAAAAACAACCAAGTGCCATCACAGCATCAATCAACCATGAATCGTATTGGCAACCACAAAATATGATATGAATCAAACCGCAGATGACACTGCTTCAAAAAAAGACTGTGAGAAATGATACGTACTGGGTTCATAGTAGTCATAAATCAACACCATGGCATCACGAACTCGAGCCACTTTGTAGTTTCTGATGATGGGAAGTCGGATGCAAACCTCAGTCTTGTTGAGCTGCAATTGGAAATGAATACAGAACAAATCGATGATTTGCTACAAGAATTTCATCTAAAGTTATAAAGTAATAGAATCTTGAATTAAAATTTCTTTAATTTTGTTTAATCCTTTGACTCCTGAATTTATTGCCAGCTCTAAAAAAATAAACACTTGTGATTTTGTTTAAAAGACCTTAAAGACACTTTGTTGTTGCAAATATGTTTCAAACCACATTGTCTCCAGACATTGACAGGTTAAACTTTTAATTTATTTTTATCAGCAGGTCTGAGTATATATTGACTGTGTTTTACTGAGGGTATGGGTGTTGTATTGATTTCACTGATGATTGATTGTCTCTGCTGTGAGTTCTTCCGGCAAAGGAAGTTCCTACCGGGAAAAAGGTTTTTTTTTTGTTTTTTTAAATTTGATTGAATTTTACAGAGGAGCAAATTAAAGAGGGGTGAGGGGGGATACCCAAACAAGTACTATTTTTGTTTGAGCCATATCTCTATTATTTTACATTTATTATAAGGAATATTCATTTTTCAATCGAGTCAAAACTATCTTTTGCTTTTTTGAATTCTGAAAAGTTAGATTTTTTTCAGTTCAACCCAGTTTTTAAGTTCTAGTAAAAATAAATGTCTTTACAGGTTATATATGGTATAATTCAATCAGTAAAACTGAAGTCGTACTATTTAAATAGATAGAAAACATCTTAAACATGTAAAAGTTAACCAGGGGAAAACAAAATGGACTAATAAATGCTTAAGGACTTTTCATAATAACTCTCAGCGGAGAACCAGAATCGAGAAAACCATAAGGTGTGGCTGGAACTCATCATTTGTCCGCCAGTTGTTTGGTCTTGGGTTCAAATCCCTGGTCTGGTTGTTAATAGGCCAGAACACAACACATCTAACCTCATACTGTCCCCAATTTTAACAGTTTTTTGAAAGTTACTTTGGATGTTTCCTCTGTCATTTTAAGTAATATTTCCCTTTTCTGACATTGAGTTGAATCTGCAGAACAAAATATGCACAAAAGGAAAGGACAGCACCCCCACCCCACTACACCCCACCTCCACCTAACCATCTGTGTCATGAGGGAACATGAGATTCTTACTGAGTCCAGGTACAGGAGGGCTTTTTCCGCTGTACTCTCCACCTTCCGAACCAAATCTGAGGGGAATGTTGCTTCAGGAAGTAGACCAAGTCCACTCAGCATGCCCACATCAATGATGACCATTCCAGTGTTGGGTATTATCTGATTGTCTTTTAATCTATAACAGGGTAAAAAGGAATCATAGAGGTTTTAAATGATGCATCAGTGCAGCATATTGAAGAGCTTACCTTGTGCATATCGACAAGATCATGTTGCTGTGGTCACTGTTTTCAGTAAGACGAATATTCAATGAAAAAGCTTCATCATCTGATGCCTGCTGGGGGCTTTGCAGAAATGTCTGGTTCTCCACGTTGTAAAAGACGTTTAGCTGGAAAAAATCATGAAAATAGTTGCAAGTGATGAAACTTTTATGAGTAGATTATTAGATGAAGTTGAAACACTTGATAATATGAGACTTTCCTCTCCCAGCCCATCTCCCTGTGAGTGATCAGGCAGATGCACCAAAAAGTGACAGCTAAAAGTCTGCATTCCAGATGTCTGCAGCTGGGAGTCCGTTGTCACGCGACATTTGCGTTTGCTGTTAACAGCGCGGAACATTCTGCTATCATGCAGAGATGCTATCAACAGTTTATTCTGAACATGCTCTTGTGGCTGAGCCATCTGTCCCCAATCTGCTCAACCAAACATGAGGAACAAAGGCTGCTACAAGCATTCATGAAAAACTGATAACTATTTATATCATTTAATGTATTTATATTTTTTATAACTATATATTTATATATATTTTTTCTTTAAACGTACCTGAACCAGTGCAAATCCCTCTCCTTCTATGTAGATGTTCAAAGGCAAATCTTTTTCAGCGTTAATCTGAGAAATAAAAAAAGTATTGTATTTTTTTCAATTGTTTGCAAGCATTTTATGAAAGCATATTGCATTCGTTGTTTAAAAAAATTGGTGTTTTTACTTCTAATTCAACATTTTTCATGTAAAAAAAAAGCCCCCATGTGTCTGTGCCACAGACATGATCCGTGTCCGTTTAGTTTATGTGTTTTGAACTGTTAATTGTCATTTGTGTTGATGCAGAAAATGAGTTCCAGTCAGTTTTTGTTAGCATCCACATCTTTTGAAGTTTTGAGGTTTGCATTGATGTTTAATGCTTTTTTAAGTTGCAGATGATGGCAGAGACCGTCAATAACGTACACAAGAACATCCAAGACAAACAATAGATATTTCTGAGGAACTCATCACAAATCATCTCAAAAACATCACAAGGACTCATTATTATTAAAACAAACCACAGAAATCTCTAATGTCGTCACTCTATCTTAAAGGGAATCAGCGTGTTTGACTAAGTTGTAGATGTTGTAGATGATCTACAACTTACTCAAGGGCTACAACTGTTTTAGTCCTTAAAAAAATAAGAGCACAAGTTTCAAAAGAATATTTGAAAGACCGACTGCGCGCCACAAAGTTGACCACAACCACAACGTGAGTGTCTTTGTGCCCTATATTGACTCACAAAAAAGAAAAAGCAGTTCATACTGGTCAATATTTAATACTTCCAACGTTTCACTCTGTAATGCTTGTGGATAAAGTTAATATGAAGAACAAAACAGATTGTTGATATGGGCACTAGCACCTACACAAAACAGACGTGTCCATGATACAGACACACATTTCAACTTTTCAGATAAGACCTCACCTGTTTATAGTTCTTTGGTTTTGTGTTTCTTAGGAATATTAGAATAAAAATCATGGAAAAAATGTGAACAAAAAAACTTTTTTTAATACACGAAAAATGTAAATGAAGATCACCTGTATTTTTGTTTTGTTTTGTTTTGTTTTGTTTTTTAAGTGACTGCAATATGCTTCCATACACCAAAGGTTCTAAGAATTAAAATCAAGGCTCAGACTTTGTTTCTTGTTGTAACCTTTTGTTTTTGGTAAATCCGGTAGTTGGTGGAGTTGATGTTAAATGGCATCCAAAACGAAGACGTCGATGAAGACACGTCGATTTTCAG
Organism: Oryzias celebensis; assembly: GCA_014656515.1. NCBI lineage: Eukaryota > Metazoa > Chordata > Actinopteri > Beloniformes > Adrianichthyidae > Oryzias > Oryzias celebensis. Next base: position 37,725,630 of record BNCR01000005.1, read on the forward strand.
GTTTATGGCATTAGCGCCACTGAATGCTGCATAATAAGCCAAAGCCTGCAGTGCTATGACCGTATCCTGCAGAAAACATAAGCAAGAAGACATACAGTATGGGTGAAGTCAGTGTGCAAACCACATCTTTCTGTGCAGCCTTGATTTTTAATATGGACATACAGACCATGATATTATGAAATTTTGTGTCCAAACTGTTTATTTCCCCTAAATCTCAAATAAGACTCAACAGGTTTTTGGGTGCATGGAAAAGTCTTTTCTCACCTGAGTTGTTCCAAAACCTCCAAGATGGTTCCTCTGGATACTTAACCACTTCATCAGTGCAATGCCTTCGATGAAACTGCCACGCACAAACATGGCTAGCAGCACGTAAGCAGCCATTTCGATCTGTGCTGACTGTGGCCTGCTGAGGTCATGTGTGTTCAGGCCGGCAGAGGGCGTCCACATCATGACGCCATCTAGGAAAAAAAGCCAAAGACTTCTGCAGATAAATGCTGATGTTTTGAACCAAACAATGTAGAGAAAATAATGTTGCTGCACTGGAGATTTTTGATTAACCTCTAAGTCTTGGTTAAATAAGTTTAAGGAAATGTCTTTTTTTTTTTTTTGCTTGGATAGTTATTACAAATACTTTCAGAAACTGTTTAGGTCTCAAGTTTGATCGTAGCCCAGAAGAAACAACACTTAATGTTTGAATTAAAAAAGACAGAAAATAAAAACGAAGCCAAATTATGCATGGATCACACAGGGGCGGAGCCACAGGGGGGATAGCTGCCCCCCCCCCCCCCCCCCCCCATTTTTGAGTCAATATTAGTCTCTTTATTGACAAAGATTAAGAAATCATTAATACAATCTCTTTAAATACTACAAAAATTACAAAAGCAATATTTTTTTGATTAGACAACAACAACAACAACAATAAAACATGTACTTTTTGTCCTTTTATATGTAAGGCCTTCTCAGTTGCCATCTTGCCAGTTTTCTGGCCCCCCTTTTGCCCCCATATAAGATGTTCCAGCTCCGCCCCTGGGACCACATAATATCACATGACTGTGGGGAGAGGAAGGTGGTGTTTGATGTGTACTTGAATGAAGAAGTTAATGGGGGGCTTTGAGGTGAAGCACAATTTATTTATGTTTTTCTGTTCTTTTCTGTCAATTTTATTTCCAGTTTTGAAAATAAAAAAGCCTGGTAATATATGGATCTCCAGTTATGTGACTCTTTGCAAGGTTTTTCTTTGTGTCAACTTTCTTTGTATTCTTTTGACTTTAATCGCTTTATTTAACTCAACATGGAAAGAAAACATACATTTTTTTTAGGCCATTTTTTTTAACATTTTAAATTACCTAAGTTATCAGCTCTGTTCCGCAGTTCAGTGAGCGCTCTGCTTGCAAGAGGACGGTTCCCCCGAGCTAATGCATAAGCCACCAGACTCAGGCTGTAGTTACTGACCACACCACTGGACAGTTTCTTCTCCAGGTAATTCAGGGCTAAAGACACATTGCTTGCATAGTTCTCCTTAAAGTTAAAAAATGACAGATATTTGCATATATATATATATATATATTATTAATATATTCTAAAAAGCTAAAGTCTTCCCTGATGCCATGTACATTTTGCGGAGTCAACTCACCTTATAAGAGTCATCTTCCAGAAAGGCCACCAGCACAAACGCAGTGAGAGCCACTGAACTGTCATCCATTCCTCCTTGCATTTCTGTGTGAATGAGCCTGCCCACCTCAAAGAACTCCCCCTGCGGGCCCTGTTGCTTCAGGAGCCACATCAGAGCTCGGATCAGGATGTCCTTGTCCACCTGGATGTAGGTTTGAGCTTGGAGAAAACACCGCAGCACAAAGGCTGTCAACCTGGCCACATATTGAGCAATAGTGGTGGAGATGAGAAGCAATATGAATAGATTGGTTTTAAAGGGACAGAAGTGTGTTGTTTGATAGTACTTTGGTGTCTAACATGATTTTCAAGTAAAGCATTTAAAAAATGACACTATCAACTGTTTTTCAATTGTAAATAATAACATGGCTACAGTAAATCTGCTAGTCTGTGATTAGCACAAAAGTGGGTCAACTTTAACATAAAACTCTATATACCATAGTAACTTTTTAATGCTTAGATGCTAAATGTTTGCCTGTGCAAAGGAGTGCAGACGATCTGTGACCCACCAAGTGCTACCGGCCGCATCGCTCTCCCCAAAAGCACTGAAGGAACCATCATCTCGTTGATAAGACAGCTGTGTCTTATATCCTACAGAACAAAATCAAGAGTTATTTTTATTCAATGTTTTTTTTTTTATATTTAACAATTTGGAGAAAAAGTTACTATACATTTGGGAAGAGGTACAGTGATGTGAAGACCGTTTACCTTTTGTCAGGGAACCCAAGGCTCTGCTTCTGATCTCTGCATCATCCTGGCCTGACTTGTCCAGATACTGAAGGACATAAAGACTTGGAGCTAAGTGGATCATGTTCTGCTCCCCACATCCAGTTGGGACATGGACCAGCGAATCCAAGTTGTTGATGGACAACGCTAAGATATCACCTACAAAAGGAAACAATGGACCACAACCGAGAGTCAGACCAGACAAAAAGGTTTCCTTACATAGTTCAGTTCAATTTTATGAGATGAAAACATTTTATTACTTAAACACGAACAAATATTTTCAAAAAGTTTTTAGTCATTTATTACTGTCACCTAAAGGAGGTCAGAGTTAAAACACTTTTTTTTATTTGTCCATTTTCATGAATTAAGTAAAATCATGTAGAAAAGTAAAAAAAAATTATAATAAAGTTGTACTATGAGAAAAAAGTCGTAACTTCAGGAATAAACTGGTAAAATTACAAGACAAAGTTAATAACTTTACAAAAATGAAGTAAAATAATGTGGAAAAAATTGTACAAGAATAAACTTGTAGGACTTTGAGTAAGAGTCAATATTTTACAATAATACATTTCCAATATAAATGGTTTAAGTTGTAAATTTATTAGATCAAAGTCAGGCATTTATGAGACAGAAGTAAAAAAACATGTAAAAAAACCATGTTTTTTATCTTGTAAAATTACAGTTTTTTATACTAAATATTTGACTTCACTCTCAAAAAATCACAATGTTTTTTTTGTATAAATGTATGACTTTATTCTCATAAAATTACAACTTTTTTCTCATAAATGTATTACTTTCTTCTCTTTTTTTCTTCTTATAGATTTGACTCTTAGACCAGCAACTATATTTTCGAAGGAAATGTTTTTTATCCTTGTAAAATTACAGCTCATAATTTTACGAGGTTATTCTCATATATTCACAGCTTTTTTTGAATAAATTTGCACATTTATTTTGGTAAAATTACGACTTTTTTCTTATTTTACAGCTTTGTTCTTGCAAATGTATTTATTTTGTTTATTTTTATGCTTGACCTTATACTTCATCATATATTTCAGTTGTTACATTAAGTACAGAATAATATAACTTCAACTTATTTCCAATTAACAGCTCTCTAAACCTTCAAATATTTTAATTTTGTACTTGAATGCACTCATGATCATCAGTACTTGATCATGTCAGCCTCCTGTTTAGCTGGTTCATCCTTATCCTTATCATTTCCTGTAGAACTTCTGAACACTGGACATTCAATGTTTTTAGATGGAAAGGCCATTGGTATAGGACAGTGAGAACTGTCAAACATACCGCCAAAAGCCACACTAGCCATCTGGCTGCCCGGTACCATATGTGGTGGAAAGGAGAAAGAGATGGATCTAGAGTAGCCGTCTGACTGTGGTGCCAGCTCCAGGAACAGAGTCTGAGAGGACGACTGCTCAATTCCTTCAGGCTACAGGAAACATAAAGGTATCTTTTGGGTAAACTTAAAAGGTGCAAAGAAACTTATACGTTTTTGGGGAAATTTGCAGTGAGGTTCTCATTAGACATTTTCTCTTCTGCTATACCTTCACCATTAACTTCCAAACAAGGCTGTCCGAAGCTTCCAGAGATATAGCTTCTACTGATATTTCCATCTCGCCCAGAACCAAAGGTTCTACAGGGAACAAGGCTGAAGCAGAAGCATGACTCCCTACAGTGAACTGCTTGGCATTTATCACAGACACGTCTCTTGGATTGCTCAGAACAAATTTGAAAGCTTCACTCTGAGAAAGCAACACAATGACCTGCGAACAGAAAACAAAATCTATTAAGCGGAAGTGTATTTGATTTGTGTCCAAGAAGCCAGAGGAAAGTTTCTGTCCAACACACCTCAAGGTCGTGCTCTAAATAGTTGAAGACGTTTGCTTCCAGTATAATCTCTTCTCCTCTGATGATGTGTGGAGGGGCAACAAGAGACAAGGAGAAGTCTTTGGACACTGTCAACTGTCAATGACAAGATACACAACTCAGGTAAGATAACTGATCAGTGTCTGCTGCTCTTCTCTGGAGGACAGTGGATTCACTACAGGCAAAGTTTAAAACTGCTATGTGATCAGACAAACTGAAGACTGAACATTTTTCTAGGAAATGGTGCCTTCCATAAAGTTTTGAAGACCATTCCAGTGTTGGGGGGGGGAAAGACATGTCTCATGGTTGGGAGGTGAATTCCACTTTGCCAAATTGGCCAACCTCATATCTATAAAGGATGGAGACGTAAAAAATGGCTTTCGTACAAACTATGCTCCATTCCAACAATTTCTTGCTTTATTTTGGCTTCACTAATCGGGGGTAAGATTTGCAGCTGTTCCTGACCTACCCTTCTACCTCATACGACCACATAATGGGGTGCGGGTTGGGGGACTTGGCTTGCAATGCACCTTGGGGGTGGAGCTACTTGCTACCTTGTATAAATGGCACAATTTAAAATTTTTGTCTTCTAAAAACAGTCTTTCCATTTAGTTTTCTGATTATGTTACAGGATAGCACATTTGTTTCTTGGTTTTCATTTTTTTGTTTTTTTTGGTTGTGGAGCACAGTAAATTAACTTCCTACTGTACAGGTATAGTTCTGACGCCTGAGACTGCTCTGTAAAAACAAAGCGATCCCATATCTGGGATCCTCATTTGTAAATGGTAAACTTATAAATCTTGTTTCCACTTTCACTAAGGCCCAAAATCTTTACATTAACAGGTCTCATTCACCCGTGCACACACATTCACACACCCCTCTTCTAAGCGATGGGTACCCCCGGCTTTCACGTTTTCTCAAATTGCCATGAGTAGGGACTGTCATCAGCAGTTGCACCATTGGTCAGCTGATCCAAGGGTGAAGACCCTGCAGTCTCACCAGGTACTGGAAACCCCCAGTGTTTACTGGTTGGAAAGGTGAAGGTTTCCCTTTCTTGAGAGCTATGTCCCTTAGGATTTGAAGATCCTTCCTTCACAGGCGAGTGAAGGAGATTGTTACACGAGTGGAATGATACGTCTTTTTGTTTAGGTTCATTTCATTGTTCTTAACCCAGTCTTCATCAATGGTCTTCAGCCAGATAAGGTTACTTTTTTTTTTTTAGGGATCCTAACTGTGTTTTTGACAATTCATTTTTTTATACTGAAATCTCATCTCCTGTATTGTGTGGATGAACTTCTACCTCTATTTCCCACATCTGAAAGGGTCATAATGGAAGGGCCCAGTTTTCAAATCTATACTTTGTCAATTTGTTGATCAAAAATGAGAAAATCAGCAAAATCTCCTCATACAGGAGAACAGATGGGTTTAGTAAGCTGCAATATTTTGCTTTAAGTAATATGTTCTCTTTGTGTTATTAGTCATTCAGTCTTACAGTTTGTGTGTGTAGAACCAGACAATTAATATTTTGTTGCTTTCAAAAAGCTGATTTGTTACCTTTTGGGGCACGGGAGTGAAACCCAAACCCAAATTCTCTGACATGACCAGAGCAAAAGCTCCCAGAAAAGTCACACCACCAGGAACTGTGATTTTCTCACTGGTCAGTGATTTATCACTAAAAGATATAAAAATCAAACATTTAAAAACAAACATTTACATGTAATCTTAAAGCATTTCTTTCAGTTCTTACCTAACAAAAGCGTCAAACCAGGCAACAGAGTGAGTTCCATCCATCCAGTAGCTCCAGTACTTCTGTATTGTGACACCGTCATCCAGATTATTGAAAAGATCATTCTCTAAAAGACATTAACAACCCACATTGGAACTATGAAAAGAACCAGATATTTGACCGTATTAATCAATAATAACAAACATACCGTATTTTGGTTTATTCTGGAACATGTTTTTATTCAATCTCGCATTTGTCATCATCTTTATGTTGTAAGTCTGTTTTGGAAAAATAAAAACAAGTCATTTTTCTCAAAATCTTTTTTTCTCTATCCCATCTTTAGAAGCTCTATTGCCATGGTTTACCATCCTTACGTATGAACAGCATAAACAGTCAAAGTCAGGTGAGTTTTTGCCTGAAGGATGTTTTGCGTAGATAATCCGTTCTCCCACACAATACCACATGTTTGCGGAACAATACATGTGGGGAGCTTGTGTTGTCTTCTTTTTGTGAACTTCAACAATTTGTAGTGTTTTTCTCGAAACGTCTGCAGAGCTTCCTTTTCCTAGAAAACGGAGTTCAATCCAAACAAAGCAGGCAGATTCTTTACATCTAGTATGGCCGGTTTTAGTGACCATGCTCCAATGTTCTCATGGTGTCCTACTGGTATGTGAAAGTTAGGACGACACTGTGACTGAAGACATTTCTCTGGAGTTTATATTTCAGAGTTTCAGTTCTTTTTCCTTTGTTTGTCATCAACAATTTCTCAAGTTCTATGTAACAAAATATCTTTGATGGATTGAAGTCGTATTCACTTGCACTACCAACAAAATTTATGCTTGACATTTTTTGCAACATACCTGCTCGAACGTAGAATCTGGAGCAGACTGCGGCATATCACTGTCTGCTCCCATTACCAAAATTCCAACCTGAACTTCTGATTCAATTGCAGCCACAGTGAGCGACACCTGCTCGCCTGGCTGAGCCTTTTCTGTGCTCCAGTTTAGAGTTACCTGAGGAGAAGCAAACCAACTATTACCAGCAAATCCAACAGAAAAACTCCATGGAAATAATCTAAAAACTTTATTAGGTACACCCGTTACACTGCGTTTCACAAAAACTTAATCACTCAGTCATATGACCAATCTAAGCGTCTTCAGAGATGCAGATGTGGTTGACTAAAGCTCAAGTTCTTGTTTTTGATAAGGAGACTGGACTGAGTAAAAATGCTGATTCGTTGGGAATTTTTTGCAAAAACAACTTAAAAGTTTGGTTTGGTGTAGAGAATTTCCAATGACCAGTAGCTGTGTAGACACAAATCTACTGTTTGTGCCAAAGATCAGTCGAGAATGGACAGACGAGGTGATTGAAGGACATCAGTAACAATCTTGATGCAGATGAGCTATGGTACCAGAGAAAGTAGTTCAGCTGGAAAACTGTCAACCAAAAAAACCAAACTAAAACAGCAACTCCCATTGGCTCGTCAAGAGTAGACGATACAAAAATGAAATGTTTAGAAAAAGATGTTGCCTGGTCCTGAGTCTTAATGTTGGCAGGATTGTGTGGCTGGTTTACAGTTTGGCACAACAATGGAAAATCATTTCACTTTTTACACTTCCACAACCCATGGCCATGTCAATCGTTTCAGTGAACCTACCTTCTGATGGTTACTTATAACGGAATAATCATTGAAAGTAGTAGCTTTTCATTACCAAAGCCACAGAGGGGTCACAAAGAATGCAAAAAAGGGCTCCAGTCTGGTGTTTGTAAGGTGTACCTAATAAAGAAACTTGTTGAAACTGCTAGCCTAGAAGATGATCATACGAGGTTGGGTTTCTGGATAGGTATAAACACAGAATGACTGATGAGCTCTCCATCAGAAAGCAGGCAGTAGACAGTGACGCACGCCAAGGGGGACCAGGAGAGATCTGGAGTCAGGGAGAAAGACGAGGCATTTTTGGTTCCAGCAGCTACCACCTGACCCTTGGAGCTCACCTTGAAATAAAACAACATTAAAATTAGCATTGCACTTCCCTCTCAAACAGTCCTGACTTCACTCTAAAAGCAGCTTGGATTGCTGATGGCAAAGACAACACCATGAACCAGTTCTTTATGTTTTTCTGATCTATAAAGATTTATTTTTTAATATGATATAATTGTCATTAGTTTTGTCTAGAGTTAATATAGTTTTGTATTTTCCAATTAGTATATTTAATTCAGTTTAGTTTCAGGCCTTTCCAGTGTTTGTTTCAGTTTATTTTTTGTTGTTGAAATATTTGTTAATTTATTTACATTTTTAACTTAAGTTCTTATGTTTTTTTTCAGTTTAAAAAAATCTGATGCTTTATCACGTCCAGTTTTAGTTAATTATAACAACTTTGGTTTTAAGTATGGCTAAAAAAAATAACAGATGAATGTCAAAGTAAAAGTGAGCTTTGTTCTCAGATGGACAGCCAGAGGAGAGCGAAAGGTCAGGTGAGGTAGAAAGAGAGAACGTTATAGTACCACTGCAACAGGGAGAATGATGGAAACTGTGAGCCAGAAGCAGAGATGGAGTTAAAGCCGACAGAAAGAAAACCGCTGGTCAAGAGAGGGGTACAGGGACCAGTGAGAGGCCACTGACACACCCAACTGACCCCGTCTATGTCCTGCGATTTCACATCAAATATCACAATGTCTGCATTTAAATGAAACCATAGATGTGACACAGACTGAAGGAAGATCCTCCCTTCTGTTATCCATTTCTTAAGGAAATGTAACTTAAACAAGTGTTTTGTTTCAATTGATTTTGTTTTGTTTAAATGTGTCTGTTGGCACTTCACCTTAATGCTGTTTCTTTTATTTTGTCATTACTTATATTTAAACTTAAGTTTTTCAAAAGTGACTGCAGTCTGAAATTGAATTTGTCCTTCAATCCAGACATCATTAGAAAGCAGCTGTTTCTTTTCTAAAGATGACTTGGACCAAACACTGAAATCTCTGACTGTAATTCTCCAACACAAACCTTGCAGGAGAACTAAACTGTTTTCCTGCTTCCATTAAGAAGATTTGCAAACTGTTAGAACAGAACAGCTCCTGCTGCGTGTGGGAGGAGCTACTGTTAAAAGTTTCTCTTACCCTTCTTATGAAAGACAGAAGATGTAGAATAATCCAGTGAATTTATTTTAAAGAGCTTCACAAAGAGTGTCTCTGAGTCTGAGACTCACTGAGTCTTTTTTGATTAATACAGACCTGAAATTCTGATGATGGTAACCTTTTGATCAATGAAAATGACCATCTCACATGGCACCAGTCTGCCACGGTACACTGGTTGAAAAATACTGGTTTAAAGGACAAAAAAAAAAAAAAAGGGTTTTTGATGCCCTTTTCTGAGTTTGAGCCCCTGCCCCTCTTAAATCCTGTGCACGTCCCTGCTGTTTCCATGATAACATGGAAAATTGCAATATTATCATCAATTAATGCAAATTTTAATAATACTACGTATTGTTAATTAAGTACTAATATATACTATGTATACATATGCATATATAAATTGTTCATTTGTCACATGACTTGTACTCATTAAGAAGTCACAACTTGAATTCTATGACAAACACATTTAAACGTGTATTTTTAAGCCAGTTATTATGGGGGAAAAACTGTTTTATCCCATAACTCAGTTGTTTGAAAAACAAGCAAATTAAAACTAGTAAAAAGTATGAAAACATTTCTTTTATGAACCACTATTCAAAATTGGGCATCATAAGGACGATTACTGTAAAAACTATCCTACCACATATTGAAGTCTTCCCAGTTTGAAAGTACTCTCCACATTAAGTTGAAGCGGTGATCCAATCTGAAAATAAAAATTGGAGGCATTTGTTCATCATTCAATGTGCTTAAATAATCAGTTAATTTCAAATAGAAATTTTCTTAAGTCACCTGTGCAGGTGTTGCTGTGTCATGTGAGATCTGAACATAGGAGCCGCTGGGGGAGAAGTAGTTGTTGTAGAGCATTAGACTCTGCTGACTGGATCTGAATTTGGCCTGAAAAAAAAACAACTTTCAACAGATCGAACAATCTAAAATGTGTTACAATCCCTTTTGTCTTCTATCAGAACGAGAACCTGAAAGTCCATATTCCATGATTCAAATGTCCTAAAGCCATTTTTTTCATTGGCTATCCCTGAAATCACATTGAAACTACTCATTTTTCATGCAGCAAAAGGATACTTTTTTTTTTACCCTGAAGGAAAGTTAGGTGATTTCCACAGTTAAATTACTCACCATAATAAAAAGTGTTGCAATTTGCTCCTGGAGTTTGAATTGGACTTTGACAGTCCCATTCTCAGCCACTGGAAACATCAGAGTTGTGTTTTTGGAGTTCCTGGAAGAGTCTGTCTGAGTGACTTCAACCACTGCTGAGTTCAGCAGCTCCTCTAAGCCAAGAAGCCTTTTGTCATATCTAGTTATCTGAAGCTGTGGAAAAGACAATGAAATAGAGCTTTCCATAAAATAAAAATATGTCTAAATTAAAGATGCACTCACTCTTGCAGAGAAGTCTAATGAGGGTTTTAACGGTTGTGAAAAATGGAGGAACTGAAGCTGGTAAGGGCTGTGAGTGAGGTGGACTTCAGCTGTTTTGTTTACTTCAGATCCTGGAAGAACAGCAGAACATTTGAGGTGGCAAACAACAAAACACATAAACCAGCATTCATTTAACAAGGCGTACCTGTGGAGCTGTCATGAACGCGGGCAGCGACGCGCACTATGACCTCATCCCTGCTGCCTGCCGTCGATTGCAGAGTCTGAAGTTGGTCTTTGCTGAAGAAGAATTGTGCTGATCCATAAATCTATGACAGGATACACACTTAACTGATTGTGGGTCCATACAGTTTATATTCATCAAATGAGGATTAGAAGAACATTATTAGAAGAATATTAAAAGCTCACTTTCTTGGTTTGCATGACCTGCGAGAAAGACGGGGCGCTGCTTGTAGCTGGATAATAGGTCAGAATAACCTCTAAAGTCCCTTGTACAGGTTGTCCACTGCGATAGCTAAAGAAAAACAAATTGTAGATTAGGGAGAGATTTCTATGAAGCATATTTAAATCTTAAAAATGTAACTGACAGTGCTCGAACTGATCCAAAAATGTCATTTCCAGCGAGGACCCATGGAGACGTCTTGACCAACACTTGAAACTGACGAGTCTCTGCAACTGCAAGCATCAGCATTTAACATAACATTTTTTCAACCAAAAAGAAAATCTAATTTGTTTATTGTTGGATTGCAAGACTCCAACCAATAACACAATGTATTTAGTGTTGCTGCTTGAAACATTCCAGGGCCAGAAAGCAAAAAGGCTTATATTTACCCACAAGACAAACACAAATATAAAAAATAAAGTTCTTGGTACTTTCAAGGGTTTCTTCTTTTTGAGTAACTATTAGCTTGGTTTTCACCAGTATCATTAAAAAACGTTTAATGACTTATTCATTAAATCATTTGCTTAATTGACCCCACAAACTAGCTTAAAAAATAAGATATTTAAAAAAATAGAAAGAGAAAACATTTATTCAATTTCAAATTTTCTTTCATTTTCTATGTGGTTTGATCTTTTTAAGTGCTAACAGATGACGGTATACCTTCATTTTTATCAGTGCAAGGTAAAAGTTTGAAGGACTTTAATGGGACTTTAACTTGGTTAAATAGGACAACAGTGGTGGTGTCATGTGGAGGAGCAAGAGGTGAGGCGTACGCTGAGGGCTGTGAACCCAAGGAAGGCTGCTGGACCTGATGGCATTGCTGGACGGGTGCTGAAGGACTGCACAGACCAGCTGAGGTCTTCACCAAGATCTTTAACCAGTCCTCACTCCAATCTACTGTACTTGAGGTTCTCAATTATTATCCTTTTACTCAAAAAGTGCACAATCAGCAGCCTAAATGAGTACAGAGCAGTTGCACTCACCTCAGTCATCATGAAGTGCTTTGAAAAACTAGTATGCAGTCACATTGTTTCCGACCTCCCACCTACATTGGACAGTCACCAGTTTGCACACAGGACAAACAGATCCACGGAGGAAGCCATCTCCTCCACTCTCCACACTGCTCTGTCACACTTGGAGCAGTCAGGGAGCTCCGACTTCAGCTCTGCTTTTAACACCATCCTCCCAAACAGACTGATGTCCAAACTAGAAGCCCTTGGACTCTCCACTTCTATCTGCCGCTGGATCCTGGACTTCCTGACAGGCCGCTCTCAAAGGGTGAGAGTAGAGGCCCACATATCCACAGCCAGTTAACACCAGTTAACACCAGTTCCCCAAAAGGCTGTGTGCTCAGCTCGCTGCTCTACACCCACGACTGCACCTCCACCCACACCAGTAACACCATCATCAAGTTTGCCAACGACACCAAGTTGTGGAGCCATGTATTGGCTGGATGTGTGGATGTGTGTGTTTATGTTGTATTATTTATTTACACATGCGCCGGAAGAGGATTGCACTCAATTTAGTTGTACAATGACAATAAGTTATTCATAATTCATATAAAAGAACTAAACTGTGTTTAACGCATTAGTATTAATCCCCCCAGAAGATAAAATCTATGTACATATTTATAAATAATAAAGTAGTCACCAGGCTCTTCCACAGTAAACACTTTCTCATCAGTTGCATCCTAAAAAGAGGAGAAAGGAGGCATCAATGGGGCAATTTTTATTTGAAACTGCCTTCAAAGCAGAGTGGGTTTCATTTTGAAACCTACATTTACTGCTGTTGTTATCATCCATTGTCCAAGAGGACACTTCTGTGGCAAAACAAATTCTTGTAGGAAAATTCCCAGATTCCCTGTGGACTTCCATTTGGCAGCAGTTTCTCCACCGGGATCCTGCGGGACAAACTTCATTCATGTTCCCAACCTGAGTGATTCACTGAAATCGCTGTCCCACCTTACCTCAAAGATTTCATATTAAGCTAAACCACAAACTGCATTTTGAAACAAGAAATGGAAAGCTCGTTGTCTGCATTATCACACACAAATATATTTTAAACGTTTAGATTTAGAAACACTGGCTAAAGGGTAGCGGTCAGCCAAATAAGCACATCCCCACTGACCATCTAAATTAATAAAACTGGAGGTTTTTTTTTTTTGCTAATGCAATCATTTTATTTTTTCTACTTTCATCTAAATAAAAGTAACAAGAGAAAAATACAGGATTTTTTTTTAACTGGTACTATTTCATATCACCCCCCCCCACAGTTTTTTTTCAACCCTGTGACATCTTATAAGTCCTCCCCATATTATTATTAATGGTTTAGTCCAACTGTAAAGGTAAAAACAAGAAAATTCTCACATATTTTAACTCTGATGATAAAAAGGTAGAAACTAGTATAAATCTGTTACTTCTCCTTTTTTTTATTTTACATACATAAGTGAGGATTAAAAAAAATAGTCTCCAAAATTTACTGGATTTCTGATCTATCATTTTTATAAATAATTTAAATTGATTCATTCGTCCAAGGCTCATAACTGGAACAATTTGTGCCTTCTTGTTTGCAAGAATATTTTGTTCATATGTTTAGTTGTCATTTATTTTTCCCTTGCAGTTATTATCATAAATTACAATCTATTCTCCTTATTGAAAGATATCACTTGTTGTTGCTTTCTAACAGAATACTCGCTGATGTGATTTGTAACTGTCTGTGTTTGCATACTTTTGTACCTGTATTTAATTGTTTCTTTTGTCAGATTGACACCATCAAGCTCAACCCTTCAGCCCTGCAACACGCAAAATTATATTTACTATTCTTTAGAGAATATAAACAACTGTTTTGTAAAAACATATTGATTTGTTGTTTTCTTTATGCCTTATGATGCTCCCTATTCTAGTTATTCTTTAAGCTAAAATCTTCAAACCAACAACAAAACGAAAACAGTGTTTAGGGTTAAATTCTTATTAAAGAGCTGAAGATTTGACTTAAAATAATTTAGAATCAAATATAATGTATAATACAGGGGACCGGTGATTTCCAAGCAACTACGTTTTAGAATTATAATCACGCAGAAGTCAGATTGTTGGATACGGCTTGAATTTAAAACAAAAAAAAGTTTCAAATACCTTTCTACTAATTTGGGGGATTTCATGCCTATGTAAAAAAAAAAAGATATTTTCTGAGGTTCATTGTCTCTCATCTAATCCAATGTTCAGAAACACCATGTTTTGAGGTATATTATTTAGGAACCTGAAAGTGCACCGAATTGAGAGAATGACTCACCTGTAGAGAAATGTTTACTTTTCCTCTGTACGGATGGTTATCCAGTAGGATAGACACAACTCTAATTTTGATGGTATCACCCGGTCTATAGAAGGATCTGTCTGTTTGAATGAAGGAAGAGACATTCCTGTGGCTGAAGGTGACATTGGTTGAGTTGGTAAAGATGATCTGGTTGTCCTTGTAGCCCCAAACGTTCAACTTCAAGAGAGAGTTGTGTGGTATGGAGCCAGGAAGCTGGAGTGAAGATGACAAACAGATTACAACTAAAAAACTTCGTCTTTATTGCATCTATGTATGAAAAAATGAGAAACTTTGACTCACAGAAGGAAGATAAACGACACTGGTTGAACCTAAAAAAACAAAGTGAGGTTGTTCAGAACTCCCAAAGCCTTCAATCAAATCTGAGTAAAACTGAAGTGTCACCTCCTTGGAAGTTCTGTGTTAGAGCTATTTTGGTGTTGCCATGCGCCACCTCAGCTGTCACGCTCGCAGAGAAGTCAGAGAAGAGGGTGACAGCCAGTGGAGTGGGTGCACCGGCACGCAGCATCCCTGGAGCTGAGATCAGAAACGTCGTCGTACTACAGCAGCAGGGAAAAAAAGGGAGTTTTAAAGATCAGTCCTGCAATGGCTGAGGATGTGGAGACAAACAAAAATGAAATCTACAATCACACAAACCGCAGTACTTACTTGGCTAAGCTCAAACTCAGAACAGGAACAATCCAAACGAGGATCCAAATCTGGTCCATGTTGATCTTCTCAGTTACACGTTTGCTTCAAATCTCCTGACATCTCTGCTTTAGGTAGATAAAGTAGCTTGGATGTGCTACATATGACTCCACCCCTTGTTTTGTGCCAAAACTCCAAAACATATTGTTATCTGGTTCTTCTGGATTTTTCCTCATATTCTTTTCACCTTTTACCTTGTGGGGATGAGTCTCACCTGTCACTGACGATTCCCAGTCCTGTCCAACTGTTCTCATTCATGTACAGAGAAAGCTAAAAGCTGAACATCTGAAGGAGACACCGTTTATGAGATTGGGGACAAAATAATCACCTGGGGATGCAATTTGAATCCTGAAAACAGATGCTGCTTTACAAGTCAGGCATGTTCGAGAGAATGCTTTTATTTTGACATTTAAATAACTTTGTTGTATCATAGAATGGATTTTTAAAAGTAACAAATGAGGCTCTAAATTACTTTCAAATAAGCATTTGTCAAATGAAAAGCTTTGATTTTTAATCCCTGGAGTTCAAAATAAACGTATTTATTCTTTTGATAAAATAAGACAGAACAGAAATGAACTCTGCAACATCCAACACTTAAAGAGCTGTTCAGGTCGGTTTCTCAAATCTTCATTCACCCTTTAAAAAAATAAAACACGGATTTGTATTTATGTTACTGGTATGATAAGAATAATGTACTGTTGGTTTTTTGGAATGAATGAAACACAAACATAAAGAGAAAATAGTCTTTTTTTCAAATATGAAATAGTTTATACATTTTTATCTGAGGTTCACATATTTCCTTTTAAAATAAAATACACCCTGTGTCACATATATCAGTGCAGTAAATGTAGTAGTAGGTAGAGTAATGTCAGCAATAGTTGTGGTGCATCTCAGCCAGAAGTTTGTAGATCTAACAAACTAAAATGAAATTAGAGCTAATTAAGTGGCCCTGACTGTGATTTTTGAATAACAAGGCACACTAAAAACCCTTGGACTTGTTCAAAAGCAGAACATTTGCCTTAGAATCTGGTGCGCTTTGATTCTGGTTGTGCCTACTGACCTTCAAGGCGCACAAAAATCTGTCAAAATGTTTTAGTTGCAACTTTAGTTTTACTACGTACCATCCTTCAACTGCTTGTGAATGACTAGATTACGTTTAAACTAGTTTACTTTTTTTTTGCTTCACTACTTACTGACTTTTTACTTTATTTACTTTTTAAAAATGTCATTTTTTTTTCTTTTTCTTTAACAAGATAAAATATAAGAGATGAGTAGAAAAAAAGGTGCCTGCATTATCCTTTTTGACCACTAGATGACAGTAGAAGACATGCCCTAGACTGGAGTAGAGTCATTGACTGCAAACCAGAGGCAGGGTGTTTACGTCCATTCACAATCACAAATGTAAACTCCCCCAATAAACACTGACGGAGACATTTTTAACACTTTATTTTCTAACAGTTGATACATACATTTCACAATCAAAGGCACATTTTTCCAAAGTTTGACATGTACAGCTTTGGCAATAGACCAGTCTTCAAACATGTCAAAGCGGTTCCAGGTGTGTGAGAGTGTGAATGCATGAGAGTCTTCAGGTGATGTTGAAATGAAAGGCGCATCTTGTATGGGCCTGCATTCGCTTTTGTTTTATAATTTTTGCAAAACACAACCAAGGACACTAGATCTGCACACACAGAACACTGAGGCACTTTGAGAGGGAAAACTGCAAGAAAAAACAAATCAAATCTCTCGGAGTTTCTGATGCGGACTTTTTTCTTGGAAACAAAGATCTGATGCAACCAAAGCACAAGACAGAACTGAAAAGGGCCGCATACAAAAGCCGAAAGACAAATATTTTGACAGCTGAAACCATGTGAAGTTAAAGCTGAAGTACAGTACTTTCTGAGCGTAAAGTACCAGTGTAAAGACATGTACAGCAACTAAACATTTTTAACAAAAGTGGTCAGAAAGTTTGAAATGTCATATTTAGTTTCTGATCATGAGCATTTATCCATTTGAATTAAATCTAATTAAGATAAATACCTTTTTTTTGTACATCGTCATGGAATTAAGCTGTGCTGTTCAGCTAAAAGCAGACTTCTTTGTTTACAAGGTGATCTGCATCTACGCAATATTACAACTTGCAAAGGTGGCCTTTAAAACCATCTATGTCCAAGAGAAGGTGGCATTAAAGGTACCATTGCTTTAAATACTTGTATCTTCCATGCTAGGATTCCTAACATCCACAGATAACTTTGCCAGTCACATCTCAAAGTGGCGGTACATGCTCTCCACGTAGCTCAGTACCCTCTGCCAGTCTGGTCCACCTGCTCGCAGCATCTCTTCTATTGTCTGTTAGATAAAGACTTTGGTCAAACTTGTGAGAAACCCACTTTTTGTGTTGCAAAGCTGTCATTCTTACCAGAGATTGCGTAATCCCCACATCCTCTCCGGTTTTGAACGCCAGGCTGAGATTCTCTTTCTGCAAATGAAAGGCTGATTAGTTGAAGGTTTTTTTTTGTCTGCGACACAGGCTGCATATGCAATTTGTTTACCTTGTTCTCTGGTGAGAGGGTGCTGAAAGGGATGTGAGAGGGGAGGTAAGTGTGGTAGACGGCACAGAATGCCAGGCCGTCCGCCCAGCTGCTGCTGAAGTTAGTGATGTCAATGTTCTGCAGGAAGAAGACACGGACCACAATGCAGCTGCATAAGAAAGATGCCTCCAACTGCATTCTAAAATGTTTGCATGTAGAGTCTCACTCTGATCATCTTTTTCTCAATTGTAAAAGGGTTCCCAGTAGTCTTTTAATTATGATTTTCCAACGACATTTTTTCCTCTGCTACTGATTCACAACGAATGGAATAGAACATGCCTCAAAAGTGTAATTTTAACGTAATTGTCTTTAGATCATGAGAAAAATGCTACAAAAACATGCTAAAAACCCAGTTTTCATGGGAGTGGGTCTATATAGGATCACCTTGTAGCCCTGGGTTCGGTTCTGACACCAGCGGAGCAGAGAGTTTCTCTTTGAGCCTCCATGACGACGCAGCAGCAAGCTCAAACCATCCTGGGATCTGACAGCAATATAATTACTAATGAGGTGTAAAATCGTTGATTACACACAGTCAATTTAGTTATAGATTGGACAGCATCCTGACTTTTGTAGGGGGAGTCTCTGCGTCAACTCACTTTGTCTGTGGCAACTCGGTAAGAGCAGCGTTATACTTGTTTAGGGACTCTTCCCGCTTTCCTGCAATAGCAAGCAGATATTTGTTTGATTTTTATTCTACTCATTTTCCAAAAACTGAAATACTGAAAACAAAACAAAAAAATAAAATAAAATCCAGGATTTCAAAGAAGATAGATTTACTTTCTTCATCTTCATGTGATTCTGCAGAAAATTAACCCCTTCATGCCATCTGCCACTTCACAACTTACCATGAAATCCAGTACTCCACGTAACAGCATCACCTTGAGAGGAAAATCTTTTCAGAATATATATATATATATTATAATTGGAAATAAAGACAAGCATGAAGGGGTTAAATTCTAATAAACATGACATGGAAAAAGTCTTTAAAATTGAAATATCTTTATAAAAAGGTGCTGATGCTCACATAAACAGAATTGTAGGAATAGAGATTCTTACAGAGATAAAGGCCAGTATATTCATTTTTTTATACCTCATTTCTTCAATAGTTTTTTCAACCTTTACTAGTTTTCATATCTCAGTCTCTAACTTCTGACAGAGGTTCAGAGGATTTTCTTTCAAAAATAAAAGACACCTAATGTCACTTTGGATCATCTCAACGCAGCAAATGTAGTAGTATAGTGTAATGTCAACAGTGATTAAAAAAACAACAAAAAAAAAACGTGTTATCGTTTGAGGAGCATCTCAACCAGAAATATGTACATCTAACTAATAAAACTTGAATCTGAGCAACTTAAGTGACCCTTCAAAGCAGGAAGCGTGTTTAGAATCTTTGAATTTGTTGAAATATTAAAAAAATATATGTCTTAAAATCTGGTGCCTCTAATTTTAGTTGAGCTTGCTGAGCTCCGATTGACTTTCTGTGGTTCAATCTGTCAAAATGTTTGAGTTGAATAAAGTTCACTTTACTACTTACTTTTTTACTTTACAATAACTCTTTGAAATGAAAAATGTTTTACTTTTCTTCAAACAGAGAGCTACAATGGAGAGGTACCTCCATGTAACCTGGAGCAGCAGGTTTCAGAAACATTTTAAAACTTAAATTTCTGCAGAGGAAAATCCTTTTAAAATCATGTAATTATGGGTCTTGACTCCAAGCAATCTGCTTTTTAAAATATTAAAAAATGTAATACTACTGTTCCATTCAAAAACACTTGTTTGTAATCCTACAAAATCTCTGAGATGCAGAATAATCTCAGGCCTAAACATGAGCATGCTGCTATCCCGGCTGTGCACGTACCTGCACTGCTGTTCAGCTGGCTGTCCTGCCAATCCAAGCTTCTCCGTGGTTTTAGCGGTCCAAAGTTCTTGAAAAATACCGAAACAAGCATGTTGAAATGAGGTGAATGGGGACGGATGTGAGGTCTGAGGTGAGGAAGCATCTTACCTTCGGGGTTTCAAGTGTTAAAGCAGAGTTGGGTTGGGTTGATCCATTCTGCATGGTGAGGGCGTCTGAGGAGGCAGGTAATCTGGACAGACTTCTGCAGCAGAAAGAGAAAAAAAAAAACGATGACAAAGCAGCTGCATTCAGCTGATGATTAAACTGTCCCTGAGTAAGCTGCTGAAGGACAGCTACAGATATGCCATGAAGAATAATCATCAAGGACAGAGAGGTGTGGACATTTTAGACAAATTCAACACAAAAAAGCTTTCAGACGCAGATGCTGAAACTCACCTTGACCTCTCTGAGGTCACCGTTCTTCGTGTCTCACTGGACCGCAAATCCTTCCCATCTCTGTCCTCATTGGTCAAATTCCGGAGATACCGCTTAGTCACACCTTTACAATCCATTCTTGCACCTTCGGCAGCATGACTTGGACTTTTACCTCCCATACCCCTCCCTCTTTCACTTCCTTCTTTGTGTTCAGATTTGGATTCTGGTCCGGGTCCGTCGGGCGTCTGACGCGGATCCCGGGTCTCAGCTTTGTCTGGGGCCCTGGTCAAAGTGGTCAGTCTTTGCCTGCTCTCCTTCAGCTCTCCTTGCAGCGAGACCAGTTGCATATCCGCCTCCTTCTGCCTCTGCAGGGCCGCTGCCAGCTCCCTCTCAGTGTCTTTGTGGGCTTTTCGGAGACCTATAAGCTCTTCCTCCATCTCAGCTCTCAAACGGTCCGCCACAGCCACCGCCACCTGGAGGTCTGCTTGGAACTGCAGCCATTCTTCACGCTCCGTCTGGATAAGAATTAAAAACATTTAAAGTCCGATCATCTTCTTATCTATTTTAAAAGCGCTTATAGTGATCTTTTATTTTAATTTAGCCAAAATCAAAAACACATGTTGCTTTCTAGGACATAGTTTCTGCAGAGTGGCAAACGTTCATTAGAAATTAGAAGAAAGAAATACTTAAAAATACTGTTTTAATCTTAGTGTTCTTTATATATGTCCTCCATAATGGGAAAAATGCCTCAGGAAACTGTTAAAAACCTCATTTTCACTGTAGTGTCTCTTAAAAAGTAGATTTTTTTCATCATTCATTTTCTGAACCGCTTTATCCCTTTCGGGGTCACGGGGCTGCCGGAGCCTAACCCGGCTACTCATGGGCGAAGGCAGGGGACACCTCTGGACTGGTCGCCAGTCTGTCGCAGGGGCCACATTCACACACTCACGCACACTCACATCCACACCTAGGGAGAATTTTAGAGTGACCAATTAACCTATGAAGCATGTTTTTGGATGGTGGGAGGAAGCCGGAGTCCCCGGAGAAAACCCACGCATGCACGGGGAGAACATGCAAACTCCACACAGAAAGGCCCCCATTGTTGACACTATTTCAAGTCCCCCAGCCAGGACTTGAACCAGGAACCTTCTTGCTGTGAGGCAAGAGCGCTAACCACTGTGCCACCGTGCTGCCTGTAGATTTTTTTTTTTTTTTTTTTTTTTTTTTAAATCTCAAAACACTTTGGTTACCTAAATCCCTCTAGATTTTATCTGAGAATTCATTTACTTTTTTATGCAAAAAAGAACTCAAGTATGTTGCTTTTGCCTTATTTGAAACAATGAAAGTGCATTCAGCCTCTAGAAACTTTACTTAAAGTGAAATAGGGGACTAAAAAAGGAAGCAAACCTAAACCGAAACCCTAAACCAAGCTGTAGTGCACTTGGCAGATCAACCCTAATAACTCATATCTGAATCATGACTTTTAGGGCGTTTATCCTTTTATGTTTCCTAATTTCTTTGGAAAAAATCCAAACCCAGACAAGTTTGGAAGCACCCAGAGAAAAAAACAATTAAAAACGACACTCTGGGGCCGGGCCAAGAAAACATTGCGAAACTTTTTGGTGAAACTGTAACTCTGGTTTCCATACAACAACTTTTTTTCATCTTTTAGATATGAGCAGCTTTGTGAGATAATGATCTGTTTTTGTACTTTTGCGAATGAGGAAAAATATTTGTACTTGTCTTTTTGTAAATTAGCTTTCAGACATGAGCAAACGTGCCCACCACACATTAGAAAAGTTGCCTCAAACCAAAGACATTAAAAAAGAATAGATTTAATAAAATAAAAGGCAAATATTAAACCAAAAAAAGACAGAAGGATTTTTTAAAAAGTGGATTAAATCACACATTGGTGGAATGGAGTCAGATTAGACGCCAGAAGTAATGGAAGTCAGAGGCTGGGATGGAATGCAGAGGAGCAGAGGGGCTGGAAATGTTGGTAATTAGATGAAGAATGGACAGAGATGTGGAGGAGGAGGACATGTCTGCGCCAAATCGCTCCCTCATCTGACCAGTGACTCAAGACCGCAGCTGGACCTAATTACTCTGGACGCACACGCACATTTCATATTCCTTTCCTTCACTCCCACACATGCACCCCTTTGATTCTTGCACCACATTGTTATGACCCGCCTGACAACATGAAATGAACGCTGGCTCTCAATCGCCCCTTTGACCTAAATGAAAAAAAAAAAGCTCTAAAATGCCCATTGGGGTCTGGCAGGAAGTTGTCTTCTTGGTGTCTTTCTTATCTGGATGTTGACACTCCAACTAGAGCGTGTCAGCTCAAGAAAACAGGAAGGGACACTCCTCGGGTTATGTTGAGATAAGGGCGTGGATTGTCTTTTTTTTTTTTTTTTCCACACACTTAGTCCTTTGACATTTGGCCTCATGCCTCGTTGCAGGACCAGCTGCAGCATCGAGCCTCGACAGGCGCACAACTTTCTTTGCTCCCAACGCAAATCCTGAGAATTCCTGGCAAAGTTTTGAAATACTTGGAAAAGTGTGTTTTCCAAACGTCTGTCCCAAGTTTACCTCCACACCCACTCGTCCTAGAGTCGAGGGAAACATCCCAGCCCTGCAACCGGCCGTCACTTTTCTGTCTGCAGTCTGCACTCAAAAAGCGTGAGAATGTACCTCTAGACCCAGGAAGACACATTTTGTTCTGACCGTAGCAAATCCACGTGACACGGGAAAATAACGTTAGAGAGCATGCAAGGCGCCTATTTAAAGGTCGGAAATTAGATTCACAAGCATAAGAAAACTCAACAGCAGGCAATCCAGCGCTGATCATTCCTGACAAACTAAGGGTGTATTCAGACTGGAAAAGTCTGTCTTGAGCTTTTTGCCTTGCATTTGGTCTGAATTCGGACCGTCTTCAATCAGACATTTCTGTTTTGAACCAAGGCTTGTAAACAAAACCATGTGACTCAAAATCTTCAGTCTTTGGCCAGGAAATACACAAGGGTGAGGCAGAGTAACAAAAGAAAGAATGATGGAAGTGCTGCACTTTAAAGTCCTTGTTGGGATAGTTCACTTGCTGATTTTTAAATTTCGCTGATCAGTTTTGAACATCTGTATCGACGTCAGGTTTAACAATTTACTTGTGCTTTGGTACGGCAGGCGCACGCTGCAAGGCGGTTACTGAGGCGACGGTTAAGAAAGAACACTGATAAGCATTTATGACATATAGATGGTTGGGAAAACAGTGAGAGAATTCAATTCAATTTTATTTAAATTGCTCAGTATCACAACTTTAGCCGTTTCAATGGGCTTCAATGTGCATCATGTTAAAAGTTCTTTCCTACTCTGTTTACATGCCATATTGCCTGGTTATGGTGGCCGTTTTAGTCCAGTTGTTCT
This sequence comes from Oryzias celebensis, assembly GCA_014656515.1. Lineage (NCBI taxonomy): Eukaryota > Metazoa > Chordata > Actinopteri > Beloniformes > Adrianichthyidae > Oryzias > Oryzias celebensis. Next base: position 37,748,897 of record BNCR01000005.1, read on the forward strand.
GCTCCGAGCATCGACCCCATTCAGACTGATGAAACTCAGAGCGAACCGGAGCTCAGTGCGATTGGAAACTAACCGTGACCACCTTGAAAGATGGGTCACGGAACCTGCTTGGGTGCATTCAGACGGAAAATTTGTTACGGATTATCGGAGGAAACAAACTCTGGTTCAAACCAAATGTGTCCAGACCTAATATAACCTTGAAAGTCTTCGTTGAAGATGTAACCACCCTGTGGGACATCCAGATACCAGCTCTGTCTGAAGACAGGCTTCAGAGGGACTGTAGCAAGGGTAACCGAGAGCAGAAAGGAAAGCTGGAGGTCAGGCTCCAGAAGCAATCAACTGGAGCTGATCTTAAAGCAGGGCTTTGAAATCAGTGGTCAGGAGCCCAAATCGGACCAGCCTCATACACACCACCCAACTCTCCTCTTCTCTATAATTGGACTGTTTTCTCTGACTTAAGAAGCTGTTGGCTAGTCATGCACGTAAGCATAGACAAATGGTGAGTGAACATGAAGGAAGGAGGACGGGGGCTTCTGCAAAAAAATATTTAAAAAAGGCTCCAGATGAGAAAAAGGTAAAAGAATGTCAAGATCCAATTAGATGAAAATTGTGTTTCTTTTGTCAACATATATGTAAGAAAATTAAACTTTAAATTGTATTTTTGAGTATCTTTTATTCAAATAGTTGTGAATCAGGAGCAGACGAAAAATTAAACTGAAAAAAGCTTGTAGACGTAGAAGCTAAATATGCTCCGCTCCATTCTGATGCATCCACTTGTAGATGACCATGTACGTCTTTATAATGCTTTGAAACAACTCAAAAGATGATCGAAGTGGGTTATCAGGGGTCATAGCAACTTTACTTACACAAAAAGAGAAAACATTAGGTCAGATCCGAAAAGTACAACAAGCTGTCATCAGATGAAGGGATGAAGAACCAAGTAGAAGCAGAAAAATGGAGATAGTGCATAGTTCCTGCAGAGAGGCAGTACTTTATCAGACATGCACCTCTCTTAGTTGTGGGCAGGATCATTGGTGTGGAGTAAGCCTGCCTCCCTTCCCATCATCTATCTGTTAACACTCTCTCCTACCAGCTTACAGCCCCTCACACCTCCAACCTAACACAACCTGTGCAACAAAAATGTTGAGCATAATCAGTGCTATCCAGCTATACAGTTTCGGGCCAGATGCCAGCTAAACAAAGACGTACATGCGTCAAGTCTTCTAGAAGTGGATGCGTCAGAATGGAGCAGAACAGAAAGCTTGTGGCTTGAGGTAGTAGCTTCTACGTCATACTTACAGGCTTTTTCAACTGAATTTTTTTGTCTGCTCCTGATTCACAATGATTTGAATAACATAAAATACTCAAAAATGCAATTTTAAGATACAGTTTCTTTGTGTATGTTCTCCATCATGAGAACAATGGCACAAGAACATGTTAAAAACACCACTTTCTTTGGAGTGGGTCTTTAATAGCACCACACAAATCCCAAAAAACTCCAGTCGCTCAGAGAAGTTGCAGCCTGCAGCCCGCGCCGCCTCACCACACAGCACAAAACAAAACAGGTTTTGTGTCCTGGACAGCTGAATGTGAACCCCCACCTCCATTCTGCAATTCCATTCTCTACAAACACAGATTTGGAATGGCAGAGCAGACCAAAAGGGCTCATTACGTCTAGCTTCACTAGCTCATATCGCCCTACTGAGAGTCCATGTAAACACGGTGTTGAATTGCTCCAATTTCCATAACAGAGGGCCTTACCACAGCCTCTCTGAGATTAGCTGACCTGCGTCCAGGCTTGTGTTTCTGTGCACCTTATAAGGACATGGAAGGGATGAAGAAAAGTATGACAAATGCTGAGATTCACCATGAAGATGACTCTAAAACGAGTCAAAAGTGAGGATTTTTACTACTATAAAAAACCTGCAGATGGAAAGGAGTCTTTTTGTTCCGGTTTATTCCAGCTGCTGCAATATCTGGCAGATACAAAGGAAACTGGGCGCCTCCAGCTACAATGCTCATAAGGGAGTGTCACGATTTCTAGCAGGACGACCAACAGGAAATGATCAAATACTGTATCACACTCTGAAGAATACGGAGAGCTTTCGCAACCGAGTCCAGACGAAGAGTGCTGAATTTTATTCACCATTTTATGCAACATAAACCTGCAGAGAATAATCCCTTTTTACCGCAGCTCAAGGAAGAGATCTGTCTTTCAAGTCTTCCCTTATTAGGTGTTTTCCTACTATGAGTTCCACTCTACTTTACTTTCAAAGGGAGCTATAACTGTCAACACTATCTTACAGAAGATGCTCTGTGATTCTCCTCCTTTGGGGCCTCTCAGGAGAGGCAGAAGACAGGAAAGACTTTAATTAGTAAAGCTGAGCTCCCATGGGGCCGAGCAGGGCCCGGCCAGGCTCCATTGTGCTGAGGGGGGAGTGTGACAGAATGGGTGTGGTGGTGTAATCTTGTGGCTGAAAGGTCATTAGATCTGCCGGAAGTCATGGATAGCTTCCTTTAGTGTGCATATCTACTAAATCAAACGCTGTGACCCTTTATGGAATATGGCATAAGTAAGATAATGTTAAAACATTTCACTTTTGGTAGGAAAAGTATTTCTGGAACTACAGATATTCATCCATCTTCAGAACCTGTTCAATCCCTTTCAGGGTCATGGTGTTGCTGGAGCCAATCCGGCTACTGTTAGTTTTTCAGCAAATTTGTACAAGTTAAATTTTTTTTTAAAGTTGACATCGGTCAGTGTCCGCCCGGGCACATTATGAGGTCACACTGCGACAGTCGGGGATGGCACCATTACTAAAATGGGCAACAGCCGACCCGACACAGGTCGGTTACAGCCAGAATCGCTGGCTGGCTGCAGCTCTGATTTGACAATGTTAAAATGTCTATAGCTGCTGATGCGTACCCGTTGCACGGTGACTGTTGTATTTGTGACTGTAGCATTGAAGACACAATTAACCTATAAAGCATGTTTTTGGGAGGAAACCGGAGTGTCCAGAGAAAATCCACACATGCATGAGGAGAACATGCATAAGTTCCTAGCCTCCTCACTATGAGGTAAAGGCGCTGACCACAACACCACAGTGCAGCTCCACTGCAGAAATCATAACTGGTAAATAAAAGCATAAAGCTCACCTTTAACGTCGTCTTTAAACTTTTCACCTCTATCAACAAACGTTTGAGTATCTCTAAAAAGAAAAAAAAAAGGATATACACATGAAAAGATTCTATTAGCGAGAGAAAAGTCAGGAAAATATGCTGATCAAATCTGTTTCTGCCTTGCCTTTTGTTTTTGGAGTCCCATCCTGCCTTGGAGTACTTCCCAACGTTGATGCACACTCTTTCCACAGCTCCACGAGCTCCTGATCCTGACTGTTTGTATCCTCCGGCGCTGGTGCCACAGGCTGCTTCACACCACCGTCTCTTTCTTTCAAGCACTGACCCACAGAGCAGGTAACAGGGGCAGCAGCGGATACCGAGGAAGGACTCTTTATCGGGCTAAAAGACGCACTCTTTGCAGGGGAGGGCAAAGTTCTTGAAGTAGAGCTCAGAGGAGCTCCGTTTCTCCCCACACTAGATTGTCCTCTGCCTCCAAAGGCGCTTCCTGACGTCTTGTGCAAGGGGCTTACTCCAGGACTAGCTGGTGGAGGAGGACTCCAGTCGGGGGGTGGAATGGGAGTCCTAGGAGAGACTGGAGGGCTAAGTTGTGACTTCTTCCCACTTGGTGTGGCGGCAGGTGCTGCAGGTGAGTTTGAAGCTTGAACCGTAGGGGGCGCTTGAAGCTGGGCAGGACTGGCGCAGTATCCAACCCCATCACTCTGTGGAGAAGAAGGTGGTGTGTGGAAGTTCTCTACATGAGGCCCTGCAGACAAAATAAATGCATGAAACCAAAAGGGGTTTTCTCATGATTTTTTACCCCTACATAATGTATTAAAGTTCTGTTCACAAAAAAAGGAAATCATTTGGTTTAGAAAAAAGACTGTGTTAACCTATTTTTGTCTTTATGAAACCACCAATAAATTTAATACATTAAATCCATATGAGAGAAAGGTTGACCAAGCCTTCTATTCATAAAAAAACTCTAGAAAATTATTTTTGACCTATGAGACAAACCTTTTCAAATTTCAGGGCACATTTACACTTGAGGTCAAGGCCAGAGCGTGGTTGTGTCTGAATCCCGTCATCACTCACTACTACTAACCACTTAAGAGTTCTATATAGGGTGTTCGCCCTTTTGTTGGCCTCTGAAGCTATAATTGAAAAATCTAGGGTCCTAGAAATTTCCACAAAGCCTCAATGAAAAGCTAGAGTGCATCGATGCTCATGAGATTGGTGAATATAAACCACAAAGCATTGCGTTTAAACAAGTTGTCATATGATTAAAACATGTTTACATTTATTTTTTATGAATCATCCAAGACCTGTCCGGGTGTGTTCCGCCTTTGTCCAACAGTAGCCGGGTTAGGCTCAGGCTGGCCCATGACCCCGTAAGGGATGCAGCGAGTAAAAAAAATGGATGAACAGACGGACCGATGAATGGATAGTAAATGACCCAAGTTTTTATCATCAGAACACAATGGATTTAGAGTCTATATTTATCACTTTTTAAATTTTTTTTTTACTTCTGGATATAGGTGAAATCCTAATTTGGATTATTTTTAAAAAGTAGTGAGTACGTGTCCAAATTACTTTAACAGTCCTGCATTTGGTATTTTAGGGTAATGAGGGAACTCGGACATATTCTGTGTTTCCTCAATAAATATCTTTAGATTAGCAGCTGTAAATCCTCCTTTAAACTCTGGTGTAGTCCAAAAAAAAAATAAAAAATACAACCCTAGCTAACTAATAATAAGGGTCTTTGGGAATTTGTAAGTGAACTCTGGTGCAATATTCACCAAAGTGTGCATGACGGTAAAATACTCGGAAAGGTCAAAAGTAAATGAGGCCAATTATCCTTAGCTAAACCTGGTAATCCCAAAAAAGCGCAAACCAAATGTAAAAAAAAAAGAGTAAAGCTATGAAAAATGTAAAAAATGATGGTCAAAGGACTGGCACTTTGTATTTCCTGAACGGTTTCTTTAAAATAATATTAATTTTGCTTCTTGGTCAATAGTTCCTTTAGAAAACTACTCCGTACTAGCAACTTCAGCATCTATTAAGCTATGTCCATCTTTGACATTTCCTCAAAGCCAACACGTTGAACTTTGTTGCAGGCACGCTCATTCAATCCCAGCTAATGGGCTGCGGGGACAAAGTAGGACTAAATTGGTGGACAAACGGCAGACTTTTTAGCATCTATCAACAGGGATGCTTCTCAGATGTTATCAAACGTCCTTACTTGATGAGGAAAAAACGAAACAAAAAGATATTTGAAATCAAACTAATCATGTGAAAATGATGAGGTGTTCTTCGCGCAACATTTCCTGTTTGAAGGAGCCTCAAAGAGAAACTGTAAAATGATGGGTAAACACAGCAAAGGAAGCAAGTCGTTCTGGTGTGTTCTCGCTGACCACACCACTCAGTGGGACGGCCATAAAAACGCTGCTCCAACTGACCAGCTGAACATCCAGGCCACGCCCCTGAACATAAATGCCGTCATACAGACATCCCCCCTGAACTGCACATCCGTTGTGTTCCTCCAAGTCCAGGCGGAGAAGTTGCATCAAAACATATGATACATTTCTAAAAATAACAAAATGACACAACTGATTTATACTTTTTTGGCCTAACTCTCCCCCCCAACCACACCGCGGCACCAGCAATAACTTGGAAACCAGGGAGCCTGTTTCCTTCTTTCTTTTCCTTGTTTGGTCACAAACCCTCAATGAGGGCTTTTTTTTCCTCATCATTTCTTATGAGTGATGTTAGAGCAACAGTCGAACATGACTGAACGATGCATCACTCGCTTCAAGGCCCAAAAAACCAAAAAACATATGACAGACTAAATTTCATATTGCTCTAGTGCAATTCCTTCCCCTCTTTTCTGCACGCCAAACCCTGGAGTGCTCTTTCAGAGATCTGCATGGGTGGCCGATAAACTGAACAAGACAAATAAACAGTGTGTGTGACTATACGGCCTCTCCATGTGTGTGTCCAACTGCTTCATATGATTAATCTGCTGCCCTTGTACTCAGCTGGGGAATTCTGCTGATTCATCACAGCTGGCCAGGCGGGGCAAGAACGACTCGCACAGGGACGCGAGGAGAATGACCAGCCGCCGAGCAGCAACACGCGGGAGGGCTGCCAAGACTCCTGCAGCCACACACACCAGCTGATGTCACCTCTGTTGCTTTCATTTTCACAATTACTCCTGGGTTTGATTTCACTATCCTGACTAGTCAGATATGGCTGTAAAGAAATTACCTCAAAGCAAAAGATCAGGACTTAGTTCTAAAAAAAAAAAATCTATAATCTATAAAGATACAGTGGATTTCAGCAGAAATTCAAAACAATTCAAGTCAGGATGATGTGTGTTTGCTGCTGACTCACCTACAGATCCGTGATTGTCCTTGCTTGAAAAGTTGCCCATTCTGCTGCAGTGATGTGGCCCTGCAGGTGCCTCAGGTCCAGATCTCAACTCCGGAGGTCACCTACGCGCATGCGCACAGGACATCCACTAAATTAGAGCTTTACAAGCGACCACTCTTTAAACAAAGACTATAGTGACAAAAGTGTTTTGGAGGGTGGTTGTTTATGCAGATCACATCCCATTTGCTTGGCAAGAGAATGCTTTTTTAGCGTTAAATTTCACGGAAGCCGAGTTAGGACATTTTATGTGACCCCCAGCTGAGAAAACTAAAATATGTGATCACCTTTCAGTTCAGAAATGCGCACAAACAATCGGGCAACTGAATGACTTTAATAACTCTTTAATAGGCACAAATAAACATTAAAGTTGTTTTTCTGCGTTAAAATCTTTGGTGCCAAACTTTCATCCTAAAATACGATTAAAAAAACAGCGCGCAAAAGTCATTTTCTACACTTTGTGCTCTCAAACCAGTTGTGTGATTTGACAAAAACAATAAAAGCAGATACAGACCCTTTTAAAGCGGAATGGTAAACCCGTCCAAACTTTAGATCTGCGCGTAATCTTCGTGTCTTCCGCGGCTCATGACGCGCCGCCGCCTCGCTGTGTCCTCATCCTGGAGAGCCGATCGCGGCTGCTTCCATGCAGATGCATCGACGTGAGCTCAATCCCTGCTTCCCGACCAAGCAACAAAAACGTGTTTTTAATCCCCACAGTAGTGACGCCAGAGGAACATGGCTGAACGGCGGCATCAGGCTCCGCGCGTCCACTGGAGGGCACAGTCCGGCTGAGACGGAGACCTGTGGATTCAGCGGCCGCCCTCAGCCATTCACAACGAAGGGAGGTCACCCCATTACAGAGAATGCAGAAGAATAGAATGCTTTCAGATTGTTCATTCTTCCAGTGTCTTTTCTTTTTTAAGGTTTTACTTTTTATTCAGCGCAGATCAAGTCCGGGGTTGTGTCAGGAAGGGCATCCGGCGTAAAACTCTCTGCCAAACCACATGACGGTTTGTCAACAACTTTTTATTCAGCCTTTTTAAAATAAAGAAATACTCAATTTGACAACATATTACAACGTTAAATTAAAAACAAAAATCCAAATGTATGCTGAGAGGCAGAAATGTGCATTCACAAAGTCCAAATGAAAAAATAATCAAAGTAAAAACAACGATCTGGAAAATAGGTTTATTCATTAAGCTGGCAAACATTCAGTCTTCATTTTTTTCTTCATTTAAAAAATAAACTAAACAGGGGGGGGGGTTTAAATTTGCTAATTTGACATCAGCTTAATTGGGCCATTGGGTAAAATGGGTCACATATAGTTAGAGGATCTCAGCTCTTTAAAAGTTAATCCTTAATAAATGCAAATTAATTGAAATTTCTGCCACAACAGTACTTGACATGTGACAACTGATTGGTCTATTTATGCTTTGGTGGGCGGGCCAAAGCCGTATAGTAAGACTGCACTAGAAAACTTCAAGGTGAGTGACCTAATTGTACCTGTCATTGATAAGGTTGATAAGTCAATAAGAAGCAAATGTATAAAAATAAAAAAAATGATCTAAAATACTTTTGCTGATGGCTTCCATCAGATTTAATGCCAACTTTTTAATAAATACATTTATTTTTGATGGAAAACCTTTTTTTGTGTGTGTGTTTAGGTGAAATGAGCCATGCTATGAGTTTTATCAAACATTTTCTAGCTTAGCTCGTTAAAAAGTATTAATAATGAAAAGTAATGGTAGGAGACAGCAGAAAAACAAAGAACAAGAACAGCCTTGGTATGCCTGGCCCTCTACGGTGACCTCAGGGACAAAAAGGTCAATGAAGATTGGGTGCAATGTGGTGCCTGGTTCAACGAGAACTGTGGTTCAGAATGACAGAATTTGTGAGAATGACGACACCTGCTGGGACTGTCCCTAAAAACATGTCGTCTAAGGGTGTATTCAGACTGGAAAAGTCTGTTGCCCCGGATGTTTCCTCTTAATTTGGTCGGGATTTAGTTCTGAACCTTGCATTTGGTCTGTAGTCAGACTTCCATCTACTACACATTTGTTTGTTGAACCAAAGCTTGTAAACAAACCCATGTGACTAAAGATCTCTTCAGTTATTGGCCAGGAATTACAATGGTGGCACAAAACAACAAGAAAAAGAATAATAGAAGTCCTAAGTTTTGCAATTCTTGGTGGGATAGTTCACTTATTCAAACTTTATGATTCTCTGACCAATTTTGAAACGTCTGTATCAACAACAGGTACAACACTGTACTTGGTACTTTGGTACAGCGGAGACATGCTGTAAGGCGGTTACTGAGGAGACGCCGGCCAAGAAAGGTACACTGTTAAGTCTTTATGACATATATATTGCCAATAAAACAATGAGAAACAACGTGTGTTAAAAGTTGTTTTATTGATCCTGCATTCATCCGACCACGTTTCAATGAGCTGCTGCGTCTCATCGTTATAAAGACAAGAAACAAAGGTTCATTTTTTTGTAGCATGAAAGTAACATTAATTAAAAGCCGTGCCGGCTGCATCTGGGAGAAATAATCTAAAACAGCTTTTAGTGTTGAAGATTCAAACATTCAACTTTAAAGAGAAATTTATAATTAAGATTAGGAAAAAAATGCATTACATAGAGGACTAAAAGTACTTAAGACAATAAAAAAAGAGAGTCTGAAATGTTTTTATTAGTGAAAAATAATGTGTGCACAGAGACTGCATCATATGCAGGGCCAATGAACATATTTATTCCAGAATATCATTAATGTTAACAAACACAAATATCATGTTTTATCTGAGGAACAGCACAACAGCAACACAGTATTGAAGAGATACAAAAGTCATCATAACCCACAAAAAATACAAAATAAACTCATTTTCCTTGAACAAAGTATACGTTTGACCCCTGAAAAAAAAGCAATGCAGCTCAGCATTCCACCTGTTTGCTTTTCTTCCTACTTCTAATGATCTCTGGTTGGTTGACAGAACTGTCATATTTCAAATTGGAGCTAAAGATTTTGAAGGAAAATATTCTAACATTTACCAGATGTTTAAAGAATAAAATGGAACTTAAGTTAAAAATTCCTTTCACAATAAAAGCTGCTCATATTATTGGTACTCAGTGGCGTCTGGATGGCTCTGTTGGCTGTATGCAGGACTAGCGCATGGAAAACCGTTTCCTATGTGTGATGAACTCAATTCATTTTTGGCTGTTTGTCCCTTTCAAACTACTGCCTATGTAGCCACAAGGGGGCCCAAGTCTGGGTTTTCCTGTACCGGTCCCCAGCCTGGATAAATACAGGGTTAAGGAAGGAAAGGCATCAGGCGTAAAACCAAGTATGTGAATCAGTGAAGGGTGTTTCTCTGCTGCAGCCTCTGACAGGATAAATGCTGAAAGGTGAACAACATTATTGATATTGGATGGATTTGTTAGAATCCCAGTGAAATGTTTTTTTTTATTTTCCAGCATAGTAAAAAAGATACAGAAAGAAAAAGATTCACTTTTTTACAAGCAAATTTTTTGTTGCTGCATATCACAGAAACTTTAAAGACTCTAAGTATTTTGAGGCTTAAAGCGTTTTTTCACCCAAAAAAAATATTTTTTCAGTCTTACAGGAACATTTTAGAAGAGTTTAAGACATTTTTTTTTACTATAATGTTTGCAACCAACTTTCATGACTGATCTTCGCTCATCAGTTTAATTTTCAAGCCTTCATAGTTGCAAATAGAACTAAGTTCAAATGGTGGCTTTTGTCAAGAATAGGTGGAGCCACCAGTTTTTCTTTAATTTATAGTGTAACAGTGCAAGTTTTGCATAAATCAATGAAGATGATCCTCCGCAGTTTGTTTAGAGGCAAGAACAATAGAACAAAAAGAAGTAAAAGGTCTGTACGGGACAGAATTCCTGCCTGTTTTAGTGTTCAAAATTCTTAATTTCTGCACTGCTATATTTCTTTAAAAAACCTTCATTGTGATTAAGTTTTATATTCCGTCTCTCATTGTTGTAGTGTATCCATGATAAACAGACAACTTGCAGATCAGTGACAGATAAATAGTTCACTGCTGCGCTGACTTTTGAATTCTTTTGACATCACAAGTGAATGAATCAGGTCATTTAAAACCATTTCAAAGTTCCAAATAAATTGAGAATGCAAAATGCCTTTAAAATATTGCTTTTTAAGTTTTGTATGTGTGTTTGTTATGAACATGTCACTTTGTGCATGATTTAGAAATAACAAGGACGATTGAATATGGACTCAACAAAGATTTCTTGGGGGGTAATTGTAAAATGACTTAATCCCAGGAATAAAAATCACAAGAAGTTCTATGTGGGCTGTTAGATTGCAGATTCTCAGATTTTGTCAATACAAGTGTCAAGCCAAAAACTAAAAATCCTGATACAAAAGCTAGATGTGCAGATACATTTTTCTTTTTCAAGTTTGATGTGTAAAAACAGATTTACTTTTTTATTTTGAGGTTAAAATAAAAGTTTCCAAGCAATATTGCTTTCATTTAAACATTTTTTTGGTCTCTTTAAACTAGCATTAATATGTATTTTTTTTTATTCAGTCTAAAAAGGTTCGTATCATGACAAAACAACATAAACTGACATGTTTTGACTGTAAAACATTTATTTCTTTGTACAAAAGAAGGAAAAATAAAAATAAATATTTAATCTCACAAAATCATCCAGACCAGCTTGCAGTTGTGACTCAAGTCGAGCAGAATATTTGCTTTATATGTTTATTTAACATTTTAACAAGTTCTTTCTTACAAACACATCAGATCTACTGTAATGATCAACTCAGTTTTTCTGAAACACACAAACTGATGAGTAAGCATTGATGTGCAACTCACAGCAAGCTGACAAGTTAGCGCTGCGCCTTCAAACATCCCTGATTTTCAAATTTTTTTTTCATTTTCAGGGTTTCAAATTCAGTTTTCCATATCCGGTGAGTTTTCGGGACGCCTTCTTTTTCTCTTTCCCACACTGCACGACGGCGAGAGAACATTTGCTGCAGAGAGGAGACGAGCCCCCCCTCCCCTCACTCTCTGATTGAGATCAATAGGTTTCCACAGTGATCTGTGTTCACTGTGCATCACTGCAGTATGGAGAGAATCCATCAAAACCAGTGAGCTGCATTACACAGCCTCTAGCCCATAACCACATCGATTTCACTACTCTAAGGAGCGGGAAGGCAGAACAGGAGTCCTGATGCACTTCACAGCTGTGATGACAGAGTTTCAAGTTAGAGATATTTCTGGATTAGAGCTCAGTGTGTTTTTAGTTATTTATTTTTTTATATTTGGTGTTGGTTGGTGTTTGAAGTGAGTAAGGTGGCATCTGGTGCCATCTGGAGCCATTAGCCCCTTTGGCTTAGTGGATTTAGATCATTATGTTGCCGACTTGCAGAGCCTAAAATAATTCCCATATTGCTACACCTTTCCTCTTTTCTGATTTGGCAGAAAGATAAAGTTGGCTCTTCGTCCAAAGGAAAAAAAAAGAGATTATAAGGTCCGGCTGACCTGTAAATCATGAAGCACACAACTTTACGTCACATTGTCCTTCTCTGTTTGAGACTAAATCAATTTTCTCTTTGCTTGAGAAAAAAATAAAATCCTTCTTTTAATGACGTTTGTCGCCCATTTATGGGACAAACTTGCAAATTACCCGGCTAGACCAAATGCAGACGGTGTAATCCTGTTCAATCCACAAGGCACAGCACACGTTCTCAACCACACTCAGTTTCTCGCCACATCTCAAGTCCCCAGTTTTTTTCTCATTTCGCATTCTGAAAATACCAACGTCAATAGATGACGTATGACTGTGAGATAACTGGTGGAAACTGCAGGGAGAACGCGGCAGAAATTGGATGCACAGGAAATGTCTGCCTCTCACGCGTCCTTGGAAGTCTTAACGGTGGATTAGGTTAATAAGGGTGCGTGCCGGGATTGATTTTTCACCAGGGTTAATCCCAATGAGGACATGGGCTTATCCAGGAGGAATCCCCATCCTACCTAGCTGGAATACCACCCGCAGTGTCTCAGACAAGCAAATTAAGATGTGTAATCCAGCACAGAGTCGCTGTTGTGTAAGCGTTGTTTACATGTTGTAAAGTCGACTTCAACTCTCCAGTTTTCCAACAACAGAGCCGTCTTCTTCAGGTGTTGTGGGATTGGCAGTCTCTGACAGTGCCAGGCGAATGCTTGTTGACAAGTGGCACCTGCTCCTCCTCAGAGGGAATCAGATGAAGTCATGGGCTGCTTCAGCAATTACACATGGCTAGCTGCCTAAGAACCAAATGGGCGGGGGGGAGTTCTGCACAGAGAGAATGCGGCGGACCATCTGTGAGCCACACTGCCAAGCCTCCGTCTCTTTCCTCGCCAGGGCTTAAGAAGACACACAATGTCTTCAAATTAGGCGTGCCAGCTCAATAAAGTGACAATCAGCAACAGTTTTAGGGAAGTTCCAGCATCAGTCACACAACCCGAGAGTCACTCTAGTTGTTCATCGCCCTGTCAATGCCTCAAATTACCAACTAATGAAAGCGTTGAATCACCTGTTAAGCTATGTTCACACTGGGCATGTGACGCACTAAACGCGTGTTTAGAATATGGGGTTCACACTGGATAATTGTGAATGGCCTTCTTTTTCCTTTTTCTACTGTTTTCTGGCGCACATCTGCCACCTACAGTTGGAAAAGGCTTGGTGCAAAAGGCCAAAACGTTTTGACTCTCAGTCCGGGCTTTTTCTTTCCCAGCTCTATTCCGATTTGGTTTCACTTCACTTGGCTGGGCACAAACCACGTTTATTAATTTCTCCTCCATCATCAATTTTCAAACGGTCGACACTTCCATCAATTCAAGAGGATGCCATCGATAAATCACTGCCAAATCCAAGTCCCTGATTGGCCAAAGTTCAATCTGTTTCACTTTCAATACGCATTCGATGGTTGCGCATTGTACATGTTGCCCAAATGGATCGTTAAAACTTGCGTGATTGCAAGATCGCAAGATGTATACGAAGTCTTTTTATTGAAAGTAGTCGCTTGAACACGCACTGCAGAGGCCAGTGTGAACATAGCTTCAGGGTTCCTGTACTGAGCTAATCACAGAATTTGATGTTTCTAAATTGTACCATTTCCTGCAGACACACAGATTAAATCGAGCATCCACACCTACTCGTCATCAGAGAGCACATGGGCCACATTAAAGCAATGGGCCTGCATAGCTACAATCTTAGACAAATAGAAGAGCAGAAACTCAAACTCAATCTGTGGTGCTGGTGATTCTACCCCCAGTGCTTAATTTTAGGGAACTTTCTGGCCTACAAAGGAGGGTGGAGGGATGTCGGCGCACGCAGGAGCTCTGCGAGCGACATCTAGAGCAGGGGCCCGGTGAGCCACCACACCCATGCTGCTCGCATCAGTGTGGGTGCCAATCCAGTGGAGGACTCGGGCAGAGGGCCGGTGGTGGAGGGACAGCTGTCTGGAGCTGTACCCGCACATCCCGATCCCGACAGCCCCCAGCAGCATGGCCACACCAGGCATGGTCTTCTCAGGTGGAGCGGTCACAGACGTGTTGTGGTAGGCCTGGGTCTGAAAAGAGAGCCAAATAGTCGTTTGCACAAGCTCCACCCACAACAACGTCCTTCCACACACCCTGAAAAAATTCAACTGTGCTCCTACAAGCCAAAAGCGAATCTATCCTACAATACAAGTAATGTAGTTTATGATGAAGTGCAAAAAGGTGCAAGTGTGTGACCCTTCACCCACTTAAAAATCAATGGGCCATCACAGTTGGGTGTTTCTGCTAATGTATGTTATAAACACAACTTTTGCTACAGTCAAATGTCCAACATCCAGCAAATGCTGCCCCAGATGGCTGGTGGCATCTCCTGGTTGACAGTCTGTATGTTTCTGCGCTGCATTTAACCAACTTCGCACAACATTTATTAAAACAACGGACTGAAACCCGGGATTTGGTAAAAGAGTTTTTTTCTGATAAACGTCTGAGCATGGGCATCACATCATTTCTGTGAAGCATTTTCATCAAGCTCTGTTCTTTAGATCATCCGGTGAAGCCCCATCATGATCAAAGCAGTGGAGCTTTCATCTTACATCCAAGGCATTTATGAAACCATACGTTTATGTTTTTTCTTTTTGAAAAAGAAAAAAAAATATTAAGCAAGTTGAGCATTATTCACATTCGGCAAATTAAGAAATTGCTTTTAAAAACATTGCAGATCCAAACGTCAGAGCAATTATTGACAAAGACGAGAGCTGTCACAGTAATCACAGACTCTTACTCACCTGCAGCAGCCTGATATATCCAGGAGTCAGCCGTGGGAGCCTGAAAAACATCTTGGAGCTTTCCAGGATGGTCTTTTTGTGGGATCAGATGAATTAAAGGCCAGATGATGCTGGGCTTTTTTGTGCGGCTCCTGTCCCTGGATTCCCAGGACGGGCAACCCACTGACAGGGGTTCTGTCCGGGCGTGCGTCTCAACCCTCTTCTGCTCAGCTGTCTGAGCCAGGAAGGTCTGCTCAGCCCTTATACTGTCTCTCTTCAGTGTTTACATAACGGAGGAGCTGCAGGAGGTGAGACTAAGGGGATTACAAGAGCTGTCAACAAACACTAAAGATGTGGATCTAAGCAGAAGCCCAGCCAGATGATTCTTTGAATTCATGGAAATCTAACTTTTGGGTTCATTTACTTGTACCCATGCGTCATCAAAACAAGACGTGCACATGTACTGTTTAGCATCAGATTTACAAAGAAAAATCTGAATTTACTTTTATTGTTTTATTTCACATGAACATATTTTTGCTATGTTGCCTTGTAATTTCAGTTTGAAGCATGATAGACATGTTTACATTTGTACCCCCCACCCAAAAAAACAAAACAAAAACAAAAGCATATTCAAATCATTTTTTTAAACATATAAAATCACAGTTTTTGGGATTGTTGGGTTTTGGTTCTGTTTTATTTAAGAGAGCTTCTCTTTCGATAATTATATTTTTTCTTGTCTTTTTCAAGCAAGTTAAGTGTTAAGATGATTGAAGTTGACATGTTGAAAAGAAGGATTAAATGTTCCTTACTACTGCAGTTCTTACTTGAGTCAAATTGAGTCATGAGCGCTGGAACCATTTAAACTAGCTAGGAGTTGATTCTGTTGATGTCCGATGGCCTTTCCTGCCATATCAGGAAATTTCCTCATAAGCTTTAATATCCCGCCTGGCCTCGGGCTTCTCACTCTTATAATGAGTTAGCTGTGCTGCGTTGCTCCAAACCTCTGGAATTCTTTCTGGTGAAGGTTTTTCCCACCTTTGGGTGAAACAATGCTTCCCAGTTCAAAGGGTTACAATTAACTGCAGGAATAATGTTATAAAGTTTTCAGTTTATTGGAAGTTTTGATGCCTATTGAGTCAAGAGGTCTCTAAAGTAAAACTATAAACCATTTCTTTGCAACGTATAAAATAATTTTTTAGATTTCTTTAAAAAGAAGTTAAGGAAATCTTCTGTGAAGCCACACGTGTGAATCCAACGCTGGACAGTCTGAGGTTTGTCTGGAAGCCAGGAATGCCGACAATTTCCCCCAACCAAAATGATAGTTCAGATATTTTGTCTGCGTAACTTGGATATGCTGTCAACACTACAGGAAATTAGAGTGGATCTCCCAAATCCATACAGGGCATGCTTTCAGCAGGTTGAGGATCTCTCCTAAATTAAATTTGACCTATAATATGGAGAAATTCAGGACAACTAGGAATGCAAATCTGACATTTTCCTAAAAATACAGATATTTATCTTCAAAATGCAAACCAAGCTTAGCTCTGATCAAAAGTTTTTCAAACTGAATGAAGAGTTTATGAATCTGCTGCTTCTGTGTTACTGAAGGATTTGTATTTAGTGAGATCTAAGACTGGTTAAAAATGCACCAAAAGCACTGCTGTGCTGTGTTCTGCAAGCTTTTGATTCCAACTTTTTACAAATAATGTTGGATTACATGACCAAAAATATGCCATGGAGCTTTCTTAACATAAACACATTCGTTTCAACAGATTTAAATATGTCAGCTTGGAGAAAACCTGAAGTATTTGAGGTTAGCCAGGATGCTTCAATCATTTTTCCTTAATTTCAGGAGCAATAAAAGATCAAATAACTATACAATTGTTAAAATATTTTAGTTATTTAAGAATAATTTCCTAATATCATTTTTCAATCAAGTTACTTTTTTCCTCAAAATGTTTAAAATGTATTAAAATGTGAAAGTTTTAAGTCCCTAGCTGTCCCATCATCTTTTAAGTTATTTTCCAAGCGTTCCCAGTGATCTTTTAATGATGATCATGCCATTTTTAGCCAAAATCAAATAAATCTGTGTCGTTTTCTAGGACATAGTAGACATATCAGAGCTGCAGTAGTTCATTAGAAAGTCACCTTTGAATTGTGGGTGGGACTGTTTAGTGAGGGGCAATCCCGCCCCCTTCCCCTCTTCCTCTTGCTTACAGTCCATGACGACCCCAACCTAACAATTCCACTGCAACCACATTATATGGAGCTGTCCAGCCGTGCAGTTTGGAGCCAGATGTCAGCTTCAACGAGGAAAACAAAGACGTAGATGAACGTATCTGAATGGAGCGGAGCTTGTGACCTGATCAGCGTATTTATTGACATCACAACTACAATCTTTTTCAAACTGCATTTTTTATCTGCTCCTTATTCTGAACAAAAAAATACCCAGCAATGTAATTTTAAGCCTATTTTTCATATTTGTCCTCCATCAGAAAAATACCACGAGAACATGTTAAAAACAAAAAGTTTTTTTTATCAGTTAGTCTTTAAATTTAATTGACTGCTGTAGGCTTTGAAAACTTGATGTTAGGGTCACTTTTACATGCCCTTTCTGTTGAGATCATTACACCGTATTAAGGTCAATGTTGTTTTGATCACACGCCTCAAGTGGGAAAAGAGGAGATTTAAGATTTCTGAATGTATCATTGAAGCAGGACACACGCTTAATGTGGAAACTGCTTCAAAGCCTGAAGTTTCTTACTTGAACTGCAAAATCTCTTTGAATGTGAAGTCAAATGTCTTAATAAACCAAGAAGTTCCCTTAGTCATTGCTGACTCACCATGATCTGAATATTTAAGGTGTGATCTTTATAATCACCTCTCGATGTTCTTCATCTTTAGTTTGTATTCTGAAGCTTTACAAATGTAGGTCACGCGTAGCATTTTATGGGTTTGTTCACATAAAAAGACCTGCGGATGCCAGCTGTTCTGTCAGCCGCTGTCTGTTGGTGCCCCGTTTCTAGAACAGCAGTTTCTCTTGAGTTGGTAAACAACAGTCAGCTCTTTCTCAGGTCAGCAAATGCCAGCAACCATTTGAGATAATTCTTTGCCCTCCTCCTGAACTTGTCTCCTGGCAAAAAGCTTTAACAATTGCTTTAAAATAGCTTTCCTAAGCTGCAGACGGCTACCAAGTCCAAACTCCACAGGTGGTGTTGGTTCAAAACGTCTATCAACAACTCTCTACGCTACGATCAAAGACAGTTTGCTGTATTAAGCTTACAGTTAGATAATGGAGAGTTGTGATGATGTAATGTGAGGTTAAGGTTTGAGGCTACTTTTAGCATGAATGGATATTAAGAGGACAAAATCCTCCAAAGAGTAGAGTGAGTTGAAGCGGTACAAAGGAATAAAGTAAAGCAACACTGGATCTGAAGGGAGAGGACTTCAGATAATTGAATTATTAGCTTAGCTTGGAGATTAAATGTCAAAACATTAACAAACAAGGGCATAAACCCTGGCAGCTCCCTTTTCCCAGAGGGCTGAAAAAGGAAATGAGTTTTATTGTGAAATCAATTCAATGTTTTGATTCAGATTAACTAGACTGTGAAAAACAGCATAAAGTATCATTTCTTGGGAATCGGGAAAAAAAGTGTAAAAATTAAACTTGAGACTGTATAAAATGAAAATAAAGTTTTAATTAACTCTGAAACGGTTGGAAAAAAGTCTTTCTGCAGCCCGAGTTTTTCTGTGAGCGTCATGCTGTAGAGGGTTTCGTGGTGTCTGCCTGCATGGGAAGAATGTCTGTGAGCCAGTATTGGAACAGGGAGATGATTGCAGCGGTTTCCTCTGAAACACACAGAGAAAACACTTCAGTTAGTGCCAGGAAAACAAAAGCAAAGTCACTTCAAAATCTTTAATCTTGGACCTAGCCAACATCAACCCATCAGAGACAAAACCATTTTTAGGTTTCTTTCAAAGAAAATGGAACTCAATATAGTCTGTGCCAAATGTT
Organism: Oryzias celebensis; assembly: GCA_014656515.1. NCBI lineage: Eukaryota > Metazoa > Chordata > Actinopteri > Beloniformes > Adrianichthyidae > Oryzias > Oryzias celebensis. The sequence continues at coordinate 37,767,754 of BNCR01000005.1, forward strand.
ACATGAAAATTCCAGCTCACAGTCTGATAAAGTCGGAGGTGATCTCCTTAAAAAGCCGTTTTAGAGTCAATGGACTACAACTGCAGGAGGCAGACAGAATGAGGAGAGCTTTAGGGAATTCTACCGAAGGGCTTAAAAAGCACGCATGCACCTGAATTAGCTTCTGCATGATGTGAATGTAGGTTACACTTACATGCAAACCGTTTTCAGCATGAAGAGAACGGAAAGGAAAAGCTATGAAAGTGTGTCGAATCACAAAGGTGAATTTGAGTTATGGTGAAATTTTAACCGGAAGGTAACAGACACTCCAGCTAAATGTTTCGGTGCATTCATTTGGAGAACTGGTTTGAATCTGTAAGTATATAAAGAGGTAAATGCTAAGTCTCTCTTCTGTTCAGTAGCTCAGATTAATGATTTTGTAAGTTAATTTAAAGCAATTAAACAAAAATAGTACATTTTGTTTTATAGTTTCATGTATATATATTGGCCCATACAGACGCAATTAATAACTATATTTAACCAAAAGCCTGACAATTATTTATTTCTGCACATTTGATGCTATCTTACTCTCATTTGGTGTCAGAAGAGAAATCATTCAGACCTTAGAGAATGTTAAGCTTCAACATGAATGCATCATGAATTACATACAGACAATTTTTAAGGATTTTTAATAAATGTGTCAGGATGTCACACATCTGCAGCACAATTTAGCAATTTAACTGTTGCCTGGTCATCAACCTTTCCAGGCTTCCAGGTTCCCTTAATTTGAGGTTAAAGTTCATCTTCACCGTCTGTAAAATATCTGAAACTGGTTTGAATTTATTTGTACACTCGATTTCCTATAGGAACCAATGAAATGGGATAAAGTGTTTCCTTTAACCCATAACTGTCAAAGTGGAAGCAAAAAAAAAAAAAAGATGTCAACTTCATCCTGTCCCACTTTAAGAAGAAGAAAAAAGGCAAAAAATGTTATTTTCCAAATATAAACATAAACTGATTATTTGAACAACTTATTAGCAGCGTCTTCGTAACAATAGACACCCTGATGCTAAATATTCTGCTTTGCTTTAAACTATCACAATAAATCAATTTTAGTAGTAAAAACTCCTGGTTTCTGTCTGTTAAATGCTGTTTTCTTTTATTTTGAAGTCAAAGAATCTTCTGTTTCCTCACTGGCTCTTTTCTGCCAAAACAAACTTTCCAAAGACGTTTGTGCTTGAATAAATCTGCTTGTTTGGGGGATTCAATTTAGTGGTCGGTGCAGCCGCTTTTAAAAAAAAGTAGCAGGTATATTTTAAACCGTGCGATTTGACACGTGTCAGAAATGAGTTGGATGTGGTGGAGAATCCAATAATTCTTCAAAATAAAATTCAGAACCAGATTATAAATTATGAAATTACTGTATTGTTTTTTAAGGTGTCTTTGCTGATTTTTAAAAAAGTAATTGCCCCTTGGGGATAGATAAAGTGGAATTTGATTAATACATTACATATTTTACAGCTGTAAATTAAATCTGAAGCATAAGAATTTTGAAAATATTTTGTTGTTTTATTTATGAGAATTACTTATTTCTACTATGAAAAGGATTGGGAAAAAAGAAATGACAAACATTAATCCATAACATGCAAAGTAATTTTAATAGTGTCATGGTTTTCCTGAAGCTTGTCACAAACGCACAAAGAGGAAAGGCCCTGCTGTTCCTATCTTCAATGCCACTTGCTTCCAGAAAATGTAAAAAAACCCCAAGAGACCACAAGATGTAAAGGATGTAAGGCAGAAAAAGAGAGACAAAGGTGGGTTTCAGCATAAAGAGAAGTATGGAACAAGGTGGAAGTTGCATTTTTATTTTTCCAAAATAAAAGTTTGAGTCCTTGAAAACATTTTCTGTTCATCATTACGACTCACCTGCAGTTAGGATGGGGTTGTGGCTGAACTCCTTCAGAGCATTCTCCAGATTTTTTGTCTTATTCTGCTCAGCAAAGGTTTTCAGACAGAACAGCTGCTGCATGACAGAGTTGGCCTTCGATTCGCTTGCGATACTATCAACCAGGTCATCTACAGAAGCTGAAAGAGGTAGAAGCTGGTCTTTCTCCTGTAAAGCTGGAGCACAAAAACAAGGAAGGAAAGTATGTACAATTTATTATTTTACATAGAAAAAATGTCAAACCTTTAGAGTTGGGTGTCACCGCCAAATTCCTCAAGTGATTGCATTTAGTTTCACAAGTTTGAGATTTAATTGGAATCACAGCAACTTGATTTGATTAAATACAGATTTTTTGTAAAGCAGTTCCAGTCCAAAACCGTTTTGTTTCGTCATGCAAAACAATGACAAAAATGACAAATTCTTACAATAAAAACTCCCCAAAAAAGTTGTTTTTAGTCCAAATAATAGAAGATATTTCTGTAAAAAAAAAAGAACAGATGTATGAAACATTAAATTTTAAACATTTACCCAAATATAAATAATTTACAAATTAAAAGCAATTTCCTAATTGAATGGGGTTAACTTTACTAATCTTGTGTAGTCCACAGTTTTCTTAATTTCTTAATTTGATTACTTGTTATAGATGATTGACACACAGCTGAGAAAAGTCCAACCTTTCTGGATTATAATCTCCATTTAGGGACATTTCATTTTTTTATGTTTTACGATGAAATCTTTGGGGTTGAGTGCAGCGTAGAACTGGCAAATACTTACGATCTGACAAATAGATTTCTGCTGTTTTCCTTAAAAACTCTAGCAAATCTGCAGTTCTTCTTTTGTTGTCCTCCTGCTCCTCCTCAACTTGTTGGAACGTGAACTCCAGAGCAGAGGCCCGCGGCATCTGACCCATGGACTTCAGCTTCTCCTTGTGCCGTTTCTTCTTAAGCTTTCTCTTCCTGTTCTTGCTCGTGCACTCCGCTCTCTGCTCCACAGGCGCCTGACCCATGTTGGATTCGCTGGTTGGAACGGCACCATCTTTCCCAGAACCAGGGGGAGTTGCTGCTTGCCCCTTCCTTTTTCGCCTCCTGTTTTTTCTCTCATTAGCTTCTGCACATTTATCTGATTCTTCACTGCTCTCGTGACGACGTTCCTCTGCAGAAGAAAGGAGCAAAAGCTTTCAAACACTATTCGCAAAAAAGCTGAAAAAAGGAAACCAGACTCTGCAGCTTGCTGGAATTTTCTTTATGAATTCAACAATATGCATAATTCAAGACAAAACGGAGGGCATCCCACTGAACTGCACAAGCCTCCTCTCTCTGAAACGATGCTCCAAGCTTATGTAATGCTCTTTTACAGCAGTTTCTCTTTGTTTTTTCCATTTTGTGCGAGCATGTTTGTCACAGTGCTCCTCTCTCTGTCATTTTTTATTAAAGAACGATAAAAGCTAAAATGGAATCGCACTCGCAATGAATTCTTGGTGACCTTGACTGAAGTGGACTTGATGGAAGCTGGAACAGCTGCAGTACAAGTGACTATAATAATGGGAAAAAAATCAAAAGAGAGAGGCTCATTAGAGCTCAGTAAAGAGGAGGGTTGTTAATGTGGTCGATTAAATGAGTCCATCTTTCTAAAGCATAAAGAAACTATAAATATAAAAGCATTCTTTTATGTGAGCGTCCTTTGAGTTTGAGAAAGATAGAATATGTCGATTTAACAAGTCTAAAAGGCTTTTAGTGTCTCACATCTGCTGAGAAGTATCACAGTACAATGACTTAGTATCATCAGGTGTGAGGTAGCATAGAAACACTGTTTTTCCCTGGTAACCAATGAAAAACTCTACAAAACAAACAAGTGTGTTTATAATTTGCAACAAAAAACCCAACATTTAATAAAAACACACTGATCTAAAACATGTTCATGTGGCATTTAGCTCATAATGGAGGACATATATAAAGAAATATATAAAATAATATAACTTTGCATTTGAGTATTTCTTTATTCATGTTGTTGTGTTTCAGGAGGAGATGGAAAAAAATGCGTTTGAAAAAGAGCTTCTTTGTGATGTAGAAAATACACTACACAGGGGCGAATCAGCTCCCTGCTTCTGTCTATTTTGATGCATGCACTTAGATGAATAGATCCATGTGTGTAGGTTGGGCGTGGGAAAGGCATAGTGAGGGAGCATGTAAACAGAGAGTTCTCAGCAAAGAGGAGGGGAAGAGGGGCTGGGGTTGCTGCACGCCCCGACCACATCTCAGAGGTGAATTTCTAATGAACTCCAGCCGCTCTGCAGAAACTATGTCCTAGAAAATGACTCAGGTTTTTGTTTTTTTTGGTAAAAAATTGAAATACAATTAAAATGCCACTGGGAACACTTTGATCGGAGCGGGACTTTAGCACAAGTAGATTCCTGATCTCCTGCATTTCCTTTTGGACATTTATTAGGTCACCTATAATAAAACTGAACCTCCTTTGATTTTAATTTTGCTCCATGTGTGATGAATCTCCAGACATGATGCATGTCCATGGCAAGTTTCAGAAAAAAAGGTCTTCTGGACTCAGCGTTGCGAGTGTCTCCTACTTTGACTGTAGTTAAAAGGTTCTGCTGCATGGAGACTGGGATGATTTTCTGCTTTCATCGCTTTTACGAGCGATGAAGACGTGGGAGACTCAGATGAACCTACAAAACCCTCATTTTGCTCCTCAAGAAGAAACAAAAAACAATGTGAGCATCATCACAAAATCCTTAAGTTTCTAAAAGTTGTCGTTTTGAAGAAAAGTTGCTGTGTGGATGCAAATTATGCTTTATTTAGCTACCAAGCAGGTTTCAGACTCATAACCGTAAACAACCAAAAGATAATTTAGAAAAGATCTAACTGGTGAGAAGTGACTTACATACATGGAAAAAAACAGACTGAAATATGAGGCAATGCTCTGTCAGTTGGGCCCAGGACGACTTCTCCATGCCCCTATTTATTACAGCTAAAATGAGATCATTAAAAATGAGTGGGAGAGCCTCAGATTGTAAGTTTATGCCTTCACCCCTTCAACTTTATATGATAATCAACTTCAAATGAACATTTTACAACAAATTATTTATGGAGTGCCTTGGCAAAAAAACCCCAATCTGACCTTGAAAACCCACACCCACCAGATCTAAAATATGCTCATTTATGAATAACTATAGATAATTATTTAATTCTTTCTAATGACTTCCACTCAATAACGTCCTGCAAAAGCAATCAAACATGTTTGATTTTCCTGAGTAAGCATTGGTCCATCCGATCGATAAAAGGTCAGCGTTTATAAGGTTGATGAGCAAAGAGATGTGTAACAGTGAAGGGATTTTACAGCATCCTTATCGTTTTACGAGAGCACATAAATAGGCAGGCTTCAAATGCACCATATCTATGTGGGACTTATCTCTAAATCACAATGCCATCCATTCATCAGAGGTAACAATACAAGCACCTTCAGACTCTGTAGTGATAAGCCAAAAAGCTGTCTAAAACATTTCATCAGCTATGGTTAAATCAGTAGGTGACGAAAAAATGTAGTTCCTCTATGGAGGTGAAAAAATAATCGCCAGGATTACCAGCAACTGTGATTCATTCTGGTTTCCCACACTTTTTTCACCTACAATGCTATTCAGAGACCATCCAAAACTGACAACTGTTTTTTTTTTTTTTTTTTCTTGGATTACACTGTTGGAAAGAAGTCAGAAAGTAGAGATTTTTGCAGACCAACCAGTTAGATTTTTGTCACCATCCACTTCTAGCTGGGGAAGTGACGCACGTTCTTCTATATGAATGCTGTGGCCGGGTGGAGGCAGCAGGACTGTGTACATCTTCTGGGATGGGTTAACTGTGCTCCGCTTTTTACCTGCATCTTCTAAAACAGACAAAAAAAAATGTAAGGAGGGACACTAGGGTCAATCATTTGTGCTCACAGATCTTAAATCTTACCAAACACTGCATCACTTGAAGAAGTTTTCCTTTTTTTGCAAGCTCTTTTGGCTAAGGCGTTTACAATAGATGGTGTGCTGGTTCCTTTCTCCAACGAAGATGGAGCAGGGTAAAGTTTTTGGAGAACTTTTGATTGAAACACTGAAAGCAAACAAAAAAACACATAAAAAAAAGGAAAAATATCCCCTAGAATGAAGCAACACTATAACAATGAACACATTTACAAATAAAACTTGCCAAGCTTTCTGGAATAAAGATATAATATAGCTTTCACCTAAAATATCTACAGGTAAACATAAGGCATTTTTAAGAGAATATTGATAAATTACATGAACGTGTATCAGGATTTGTGAAGAACACTATCAAACCATTAGTGACACAAAAAGATCATTATTAAACTGTCAAATTAAACAGCAATTAAATTTAATAAGAAATTATGTTGAACCTAAAATAGTATGTGAAATTTTACCAAGACATATTGGACTACACACTTTAAAGCATTGATGTAAACGTTTCTAAATAAATTGCATTACAAACTGATAATCATTTTAGGTCTTCTATTGTTCCATCCATCGCTAGAAATGTGGAAGAACAGAAAAAGCTCTCCATCTTCTTAACCTGCTATTATATCAAATTCTGGCTCAGGAGTTTGCCGGAGCCTGTTTCAGCTACTGTTTGGGCAGAGGCGGGGATCGCCAGTCTGTTGCAGGGCACACCTAGGAGCAATTTAGAGTAACCAATTAATCCTAAGCAGTATGTTTTTGGAGTGTGAGAGGAAGCCGAGAGAAAACCCACGCATGCACAGGGAGGACATGCAAACTCATAAAGGTCCCAGCCAGGTCTTTTTACTGTGAGGTGCTAACCACTAAGCTACAGATATTACAAAGATCACTCACTACCGCGCAGTTTCATAAAATAATGCAAATACTATACAAAGTTCACACTAATCTGCTTCCTTGTAGAATTTAGACCTTGTAAAAACGCTTAACAGTATGGCCTTTATTTAGGGCACAAGACAGCAAAAAAAGGGGGTTTGAACTAATTAAAAAAATACATGTAAATTCACTCGGAAGATAATTTTTTGGAACAATAAAGATGTGATATTATTGATATAACGTTGAGGGTTTTTCCTCTTTTTACACTTGATTAGATTATTTAGGTACATCGACTGAGATGGATTTTGTTATTTACAATGTGTTAGTTATCAGTATTCAGTATATTAGCACAATGTAGTTCACTTGAAGTTTATTTGAGCATAAATAAAGTACAAAAAAAAACATGTAGGTGTAACGTAGACGTATGATGAATACTTCTCACTAAATTGGAACATTTTGAGTTTACAATACGGTATCTAAAAAGTAAACTGTACTACTAGACTTTGCTACGGGAATGTCTTAGATCATTGTTACGTTTTCTGGTATTATTAAGAGTATTGAGATAAACAGTCGTGATATAACAGATGATGTTAACAAAACTGTGTCTGTTTTCAAAACAAACAAACACAAAGTCCTGTATTTTGACAGTGGATCACGTGCGTTTGTTTACAACTAAGCTAGTTCTACTCGGCTAAACGCCGGGCTAACTAGCTAGCTACTTAGCTGCAATTACAAACACCTGTGTAGGAATATATTAGCGAAGCCTGATGCTCACCTTCTTTTCTTCGAGCCATTTACACATAAATAAAAAGCATATCCACGGCGTACACGCTCATATGACACGAACTGGGGGCAGCTAGACTGAAGCTAACAGGCTAAATTAGCAAGCAAGATTCGTGCTCTTCATCAGTCACTCACAGCTTCACGTACAAGTATCAGGCTTCTCTTAAAACATTGTTTCATTTATAAATATAAAACGACAGCAACAACTTTGCTGAAAGCGCCATAGATCTCAAACCAGCTTGCAGAAGCTACAGGTCAAAGCTAACCTGCTGCTGTCCCTGCCCGTCGCACGCTTACATGGTGAAAACAGGCAGCCTGGATGCGCTGCACCAAACTCTGTTCAGATATAAGCTAATAAAATAGTAACCACTTTTTCTTACCAAATTGTGTCGAATATATTCACATATTTTGTCGTACGGTTTAATTAGACCCTGTTGTCAATTCGGCTTATCATTTAAATATGACTTGCCTGATTTTAGACTTGTAAAAAAAAAAATAATAATAATAAATGAATAAAAAAAATGTAAAAAATAAATAAAAGTCAAAATAAATTCAACTTTACGTAGTGCATACCCCGTTTTAAGTAATATTCTGAGAGTTCTTGTGTTTATGTTCTTGAAATTACTCATCATTTGATGCCAAAAAAAAAAATCTCGGAGTTATTTTAATATTAAGATTTCTTTCATTTGACTGACAACTTTCATGGCTTTAAGGGCGAAGCATCAAGTTAGGGCTCCCCATGTGTTTGCATTTAGCAATAACATCAGCAGCAGCAGCAGCAGCAGCTTTGGGCGTGCGCACAGCAAGCCAGCTGTAAAACAGGGTGGAAGCGAGATGAGAATACTGAGCAGCCAACTCATGGCTCAGCATCAGCACCGAGCTGAGGGGAGATTTGCGCACCCATCAAACTTGGTTTGGGACCCCAGGATGTGAGAGGACTTTGTGGGAGGAGGATTCACTTTAGGATGTCAGCTCTGAAGAAGGTAAACACCGCCTCTCCATTCTCCTTGATTGTTTTCTCAGTCTTTCTGCACACAGTATGCCATGTTACAGTAAATGCAGGGATGTGTTGAAGCAGTGTGAGGATTTTTTTTTTTAATGTTGTGATGGAGAATATTCTTTAAAATGCCTTAATAGCACTCTGCAATGACATTACGTTTGCATAAAATCCCAGTTACAGATGACTAAATGTGAGTATTTCAAACCTTCAAGATAACACAAGTTTCTAAACACACATGATCTTACCTAGACTCCAATTTTGGTGTCATATTATACTGTAAATGCTGTGTCAACTGTAATCTCTGTGGGTGGATGTGCCTCACTGAATGAGTACCATCCCTAGTGTTGGCAATTCTGAATGAGAGTGGGGGCTTCCTATAGCTGATGAGAGAAAAGATGAGTGGAGCGTGATTCAGAGAGACTGCATGGAAAATTGTCATCATCTTACATAATTTTCTACTTTAAAAAAACACACCGAAGAAGAAGTTGTGTTTGAGAAATTCATCTTGTGGTGTAGTGTTGAGGTGAAAATGAAAACTTTTCAGTCTGTCTCAGCTCGACAAGAACTTAGAGTTTGACAAAAAAAAAAAAGAGAAAAACAAAGAAGACTGAGGAATTGAATGCTTTCAGGATTTCTGCTCGATCTAAAGCAAATGCACGCACTGTGAGTGACAAAGTGCTGGTTGCTCGCACTCATGTAGTCAGACATCATAATCACAGAGGCACTAAAAATAGGGGACCATATTCATTGCAGTTCTTTGAAAGCTCCACCGAGTTATTGCAGTCCACCGCTGCTGCTGCAGATTTACCACAATAGTCTTTAAATGCTTCATTATCAGCCTCCTCAATAACACAAAAAGTTGTTTATTTTTAGGCAGGAACCAGGCGGCCAACCCTTCTTTAATTGACACTTATGAGAATACATTGATTATAAAGTTTTCTTTTTACTTTATGCATGAAAAAATTGTGGCATAATTTTATAAATCTTTGACAGAAAAAAGCAAGCAAATTAGTCACTTAAATGAAAAGCATTTTTATGTTGGTGGGGTTTTGTCCATTAATACATGTTATATCCAAAAGTCTATTAAAAGATGCACAGGGTTTGTTTCAACTTTAGTGACAGAAAATTCAAAAACACACAACTCACCAGTGCTGAGTGTATCTCCACATTCATCAACACTTCTGCTTAACCTAATTTCAATAAAAATAAGTTGTCACAAGACATACAGAAACATCAGGTTTGATGTTTACTATAAAGTCGTCACTTAAATTGAAATGATTATAGATGCCTTCTAATAAACAAACTGCAATAAAGGATACATTTAAGGTTAACTTAACTAATCAATTAATCAGAGGTTAATACATTGCTCGAAAAAAATTAATCCCAAGACAGCACTCACGATCGATAACAATCGATCAATTAGAAAGCAATATACTTTTTTATTTTTTGTGTGAAAGATGAATAGGTATAAAGGAAAAGGCTTGGATCCGTAAGTGGGGTCAAAACTGACCCCATGGGTTGTTTTTTGTTTTCTTTAAAAACTTAGAACATAAACATGTTTGTTACATGAGTCCATTGCAGATAAAAAAAAAGAAAGAAAATGTATATATTTAGAGAAATTGCAGCTTTTTGCATAACTTTTCCACTTTTCCATAAGTGGGGTCAAAAATGACCCCGAGCATTTCCTAAGCATCTTAAGGAATGGATCTAGGAACTTTTGATACTTATCAACTGCGACTGCCATTATATGTTGACTGTCACACTTAACACATCTGCTACCAGCAATCTCACCACCCAGGAGGGCTTAGTTGGCATTAGGCCCAGACCTTTCAGACATTTTTATGTGAGAGACTTCATGCTGAGAAGTGAACTTGAAGATTTCATCCTAATAAAGCATCCCACGCAAATGTAAAAAAAAATTAGCACTGCAGCATGTTTGTTTGGAGTAAACAGAAAGGATTTCATTCATCTGCAGGGAATACAAATTATGAGCTTTAATCACATAAAATGAAAAGGTGGATTAAAAAAATTGTTTGCTATGTTACCTTTGTTTACTGCAAAAATAGGGTAATCTTAAAAGGCCCGTGTAAGGAAACTTTGTTTTGGCAGCATTTCTCTTATTATTTTTTTTCTTTTCAATTGGAAAATTAACAACATAGACCCCCCCTACATTCATCTTTTATGTGAAATATGGACTAATAACACTTACTGTTGTATTGATGCAAACTAGCAACTCGAGAAACACAAAAAACAAATGAAAACTAAGTGATTTTTTTAGAAAAATAAATATTTTATACTATCTGTTTCCCTTGATCTGTTCAGTGTTTTGTAAAACGACGGCCTTCTGACATTTCTGAGTCGTCCTCTGTCTGTTTTCCCTTTTCATTCTGTTAGTCAAAAAATTGCCAGGCATGTTGGCAGACAGTCTGCTGCTGCACTCTGATCTTTTTGTGCTGAAGTCTAAGATCTGATGCCGCAACAGAACAACATGGCGTTCCATATGTATTTCTGACCTTCATTCAGCCCCTGTCCACCCACCCACCAACACACCCGTGCACTCTGCTTCCTTATTTCCCTGATTATGACCATCTGAAATGAATCTGCTTCAACTTCTTCCCTTTCATCTACATGCCATGCCACATCTCTCTAACACTTCAAGATGCATAAGAAGTTCACACTCAGGCATTGCTGTATCATGGAGAAAACTTTGGATCTTTTCTTTAAAAAAGGAGTGAATATGTGGGATTTTTCTTTGCAATTTTGCTTGCAGAAATCTTCATTAATTTAAACATTTGTTGTTTTTTTTCATTATTACATAACTCAAGTAGAATGGCTGCAACCAATCTACTTTTTTGGAAGTAGAATCTTCCCAATCAAGGTGATAATTGATTAAAATTGTTGGTGATGATCATAACTGTAAAAAGGCGTTGTTGGTGTAACTTGAGCCAATTTTAAAAAACAATCTTTTTTTTTAACTGACTTAGCTTCATGGCCACTTCTTTATGTTGGACAGAAATGAGGCCACTGAGCCACAGCCTCTTTGAAGCTATTCAAAAACGAGCATTATTGTTGTTGCAACCATTAAACCTATTCCAGAGCGAGGGGTTTGTTTGGTTGTCACCTAAAAAGATCAAAATAAATTATGAGGTTCATAAAAAATTCACCCCAAGCAAAATGAGTGTTGATGCTATAAACAGAGCTCAAAAGGTTTTTTGGCCCAAGCCTGTAAACATCTTCTCCTGTTATTGTAAAGTTGGCCACTTGGTGCTTGAATTCCTCTTGTTTTAGTTATTCTTGTGAGGGATGCATCATTGTAAGCATTCTTCACTGACACTATGGTGTTCATTTTAAATTTTAATTTGTTTAAAAAAATAAATTAGAGAGTATTCTTAATGTTGCTTCCATTGTGTGTTTTATATTTATGGTCACAAAACCCCTTAAAATGTATTTGTTTGTATTTTAGGTGTGCCATTAGTATTCAATTAATATAATCTGGCTTTAATGCAGTAATCTGGATTAGGATTATGATAGTCTGGAAGAAATCGGATGATAATGATCATATTTAACAAAACTCAATATTACATTATTTTGCCTTTACTGACAACCTCAGTTGTTAATTGATGCTTTTTAAGTACCTATGTATAATCTGAATTGAAAGTAATTTATGTCACCTGGTCATTTTGTAACCATCTCAATTCTTCTGTCTGATAGGAAGGAAGTAAGTAGTTTTGCTCAGGTGGACAGGAAGAGCTTTAAAATGCACTGGAGTCACTCCCTTTCCTGTTTGTCCTCTTAGGTTTCCCATTAGTGCCTAAAGTGGTGCACTTTACCCCTCTGTAGCAAGAGGCTATCCTATGTTACACTGTGACTTGTGATAATTGCTGGTACCCTATGAGGTTTGAGGTGCTTGGAGGTGGTGAGTGTTTGTGTGGGACGTTTAGCCAGTCTTGTATTTATTACATTAATATCTCGGCTGGGACAACACTGGACTTTGTTAATAAGGTCATGCTCCTGACAAAAATCAGAACGATCAATTTAATTTCCCTGAATATTAAATTTGCAGCAACCAAACAGTGTATGTTCACAGATTTCATTAATGGGATTTCGAAACTATGTTTATATACTAGATAATATACAAGTTCTATTACAGAAACTGATTTTGATTTCTCCCTGCAGTATTGTGAGACTGCTCTCTTTAAAAAATACCCTTATGAAAAGATTTACATTGTAAAAATCAATCATTAGTTTAAACACTGTATCTTTGAGACGACTTGTGTTAAAGGAAAAGTTCGCCCGCTGACTCAAATGGGATGACTCATCGTCGGAGTAGATCCATTCCGTTCTCCATCTCAACTAATGAGCACACATTTTAGCTGTTTCTTTGCCCTTTTTGTAAACCTGCCTCGCACCAGCCTTTATGTTTGACTGCTCCCATATTTTAAAGTACATCTCTGTGATGGCATTAGTTTGTGGAAGCTAGAATTGTTTAGAAAATGCGATGCTCATTCTTTAAAAATGGCCCAAAAATAGTCGTCAAATCTGCAATAGATGCACTTTGTGACACAACTGAGTTTTTCTGCACTGCTGTTGTTTCAGTAAACTGGAAAAGTTTGGATGTTTTTTTTTCCCGATTGAGAGAGGAATTTAATCAGTTGCTGCTGTGCAACACTGTGTCCCTAAATACACCTGGGATTTCTGTTTTTAATAAAAAAAACAATGGACTCTATGCACGGAGCATATGTGACGTATTTTCTGTTTAAAAAATAGACAGCTCTTTTATTTCCGCTTGTGGCTAACTGTATGCATCAACTTACAAAATCTCTGTGTACTTTTCCTGGTATTGTCTAATTGTGGTTATTTTTTACATGGCCGATGTTATTCCCGTGTATTTACGTGTGAATAACATAAATAGTGATGGAAATTGAAGTTGGCCACACGTCATAAGGTCATCCAAGGCTGGATTTTGCTGTTGGCTGCACACATTTAAAATGATGCTTAAAGTTAAAGTCCTATTACCTGTCACTCACCTAGGTGGTGCGTGAAACGTGTTCTCCGTATCCCCTGCCGGACTGGGGGAGCTGCAGACATTCAAAAAGGAAAAGTTTGTCTTCCTGAAACACCAAAACACCCAGTACTTGCAAAACGCTACCATGTACTTTCTGGTGAAGATACGTAGCGATATTGCTTTAGGTTACACCTTTAAAACTCATTCAACGAAACGTTTAACATTGAACTGAACTTTGAAGTGATTTTCAGACTGCTGGTTCTACTCCCAGCTGATGAGGAGCCTCTGCCGTCACCTCGCCTGTCAGACTGGTTTGATTCAAGGGATCCTCTTAATCTAAGGGTTTGGCTAGCTTTGTTTGAGGTCTGGTTGTCATGTTGATCATCTGGACTGGGAGGGTCGGTTCATGCGCTATGGCTATATATATAAATATCTTTATATATAAATATATATATAGATGGATGGATGGATGGATAGATAGATAGTGTTTGTGTTTCCAAGTTACATACATTGGGGTTTTAATGAAAGTTTTCATCATGCTAAAGATATCAGGGTCTCATAATTGTGTGTGTTATCTGGTTATCTAGGGTTAAATGTATCATAGTTTATAAATATATGAAGAAAAGCATCTTTCTGATGATGAACAAAAATGCATTTAAAAGTTTCTGCCAATGACAAATTAAATTTTTATGTCTGTTTTCTTTCCCCCGAGGAGAGGAATAAGGTACAACAATTATTGCATGGGGTAACACGCTCTTGCATGTTTGGCATAAGACACCTCTTTTCATTCCTCAGGAGATGATGTGACAATTCTGTGTTATCAGGGCCAACTTCAGTTTAATAGCCTGGCTGATCAGCAGAGCATAGAAGTGTCACACCTATTACAGAGAACTAAAGTTATAACATAACATTTGAATCTTTTTGAGCCGAATCTCTTTATTTGCCACCTATAGAATGGCAGATAGACATACCTTGCATCCAGCAAACCGTAGCAGCACCAGGGCAGATTAGACTCTGATTCAGCAGGAAGTAGGTATAGGCGATGTATGAATAGTGTAAACAGGCTATCGCCTCTGTTTGTTAAATCAAATGAAAGTATGAGGTGATGACCAGCTTGCCGCAGAGCAGTCATCACTCACAGGTGTCTTTTGAAACTGCGCCCAAGAGGTAGCCATGCCTTATTTGAGTGCGGCTTCACGCTCTGGGGCAAAGGCAGACCCTAATTGGTGTAAGTTAAACAGATAGCTTCCACAATCCAATGTGAAAGCCTCTGCTTTGATAGAGGCTTTGCTCCTGGTTGTACAAAAAGCTGCAAAAAGCTGATCAGACTAATGTACATCCTGAGAGCAGTCAAGGTAGACTCACCAGCCCCTTTGTTGGGCACACCTTGCTAGTACCGGGTTGGACCCCTTTTGCCTACAAAACTGCCTTAATTCTTGGTGGCATAAGGTCCTGGAAACATTCCTCAGAGAGTTTGAGGCTGTTTGAATTCAGTGAACTCATTGTCATCTTCAAGAAACCGATGGTAAGGAGTCCAAAGTGTGTCTAAAAAATAGCCCCCACAGCATTACACCCCCTTCAGCCTGACGCGTTGACAAAAGGCAGGATGGATCCATGCTTTCAAGTTGTTGACGCCAAATTCTGACCCTACTGTTCAATTGTTGCAGCAGAGATGCAGAAATGCTCGGTTCAAACAGCAACACATTGTCCTGACCATGTCTGCATGCCTAAATGCATCGAGTTGCTGCAATCTGACTGGCTGATTAGAAATTTGCATTGAGCAGTTAGACAGGTGACCCTGAAATAATGCCCAGTCAGTGTGTGTCCACAATGGCATCCTTCATTCTTCAGATGCAAAAGGTGGGGCCAGATGTTCAAATTTAATCCTAAAAAAGTGTACAGTATTCATTTTTTATATTGTTCATAAATGTCTAGATTTCTATGTTGAAAATAATTAAGTTAGAA
Source organism: Oryzias celebensis (assembly GCA_014656515.1). NCBI lineage: Eukaryota > Metazoa > Chordata > Actinopteri > Beloniformes > Adrianichthyidae > Oryzias > Oryzias celebensis. The sequence goes on from BNCR01000005.1 coordinate 37,783,271, forward strand.
ACATACATTTTCTTTCACAAAATAATTTCTAGGTAAATGTGAATTCTTACCTCGCTTTGAATTCAGACTTATCCAGTTAAATGCCTGATGTGCAGAAAATAGTTTCTATTTCCTGATTCTCTGCTTTTGTGTCTAACCTGAATCTTTAAAGCCAACGAGATGCGACACCTGTATGTAAGATCAAAATCTCTACTTCCAGACTTCAATCTTTGTAAGGCTTGAATGAGAGGCGTGTGTGCCTGACAGCTCGATTTCCACACTTCCTAAATAAGTCTGCCAGGCAACCAACAGCATCCGTTGTGTGTGTGTCATGGTTGATGTTTGATTTGTTTCAAACTAGCCACTGTGTTATCATGTTCACAGAGGTATAGATTTGTGTTTGTTACTCTGTGGCTTTACATCCATTTGTCTTAATATTAAATGGATGATCAAGAGTACAGAGCATGCTGACGAAACAAAAGCATCAAACAATTACAATAAAAAATGCACTAAAATCCAATAATTTCCCATGTACAGTTAAAGGGAATTCCCTCTTGAGATAATGATAAATAATAAAAAAAAAAAAAAATAATAATAAAAGATTATTTTTTATCACTAAAAAACATAATGAAAATCAAAGAACATAAAATATGCTTCCAAGAATATTATTATTTGTTAACAAGAGCTTTACACAAACCCCTACCATACCATGTTTAGTGAGGGTAAAATGGGACTGGAGTTGTATGTGGTTTAGAAGCTGCTTTTTTAAGGTCGGCCTTCTAAATGTCACAAATAAATCGCTCCTCCCCCCTCCAAACTTTATTTACAAAGTTGCTTAGATATTGTTATGTAGTTGTCTATCATTTGGCATTTCTGAATTCAGTGTTTCACATCCAGGCACCACTCAATACTCATTCTGTCTAGTGGTGTTCCCCAGGGTTCTGTTCTGTGCCCCATTTTATTCCCTCTATATATGCTCTCTCTTCAGAGATTCATCAGCAAATTCAGTCACATTTCATGTCATTAATATGATGATGATACTCATTTTTAATGTTCCCTTGGAAAAAACAATTATTCAAATCTGTCTTACCAACTTGACTGTTTGACCAGGATCAATATGTGGTTGACAACCACTTACTTCTAAAGCCTCAAAAGACAGATGTATGAAGTTTTGCCCCTGTTGCTAAAATACCCACCATCAAATGACACTTGAGTTTACTGAGCTTCTCCGTCTAGTATAGGAACCTTGGTGTCTGGTTCAACAAATCTATGTCTCTAGACTCCCATTCGACCCTCCTGGCAAAAAATCCTTTTTTTGTCACCTAAGGAACGTGCCCAAGCTAAAAGCAATTTTATATCCAATCTGACCTTGAGTTGATTATCCATGCTTTTATCTCTTCTCGTTTAGACTACTCTAACTCTCTTTTTACTTGTTTTAACAAACAGTCTTAAACGCCTCAATATGTCCAAAGTGCTGCAGCTTTTAACCAATGAGCAAACTTATGTCAGCCCTCTGCTTTCATCATTACATTGGCTTCCTGATAAATTAAGAATAGATTTAATAAGAAAAGATTTTAATTTCAGTTCATTTTTCAACTCTTCAAAGTATTCTTTCCATCTTTCCATTACACTACTGACACCTGTTAATATATTATCATCCTTATGATTAAACACCCTTCCCTTCTGCATGTCCCTCCCATCTCGGTCTCTCTGCCTTCCTAATCTGTACACTGTAGGTCAGCCATGTTTTTCAGCAGTGTAGAGACAGCGGCCCTGAAGAAAAACATGAAGCAGAGCTGGAGGTAGCAGAGATGAAGATGCCGAGGTTGACCAGGATGTATAGGATCAGGAATGAGTACATCAGAGGGACAGTAGATGCTGGAGGTTTTGGAGATAAAGTCAGGGAGGCCAGACTAAGATGGTTCAATCATGTCCAGAGGAAAGACCGTAAATATATTGGTAAAAGGATGCTGAGTCTAGAGCTGTCAGGCAAGAGGTCTAGTCTAGAGGAAGACCAAGGAGGAGGTTTATGGATGCAGTGAATGAAGACATGAAGGTAGCAGGATACAGCAGAAGACAAGGTTAGATGGAGGAAACTGATTCGCTGTGGTGACCCCTGAAGGGAAAAACTCAAAGGAAAAACAGAAGCAGAGCCTTGCACTGATTAAGTCCTAACTATAATTTTGACCTTTGAACCCCCTAAACTTCTGCATGTTCATTGAGGCCCACTGAAGAATATTTTATGCATTCCTAAAACTCGTTGAAAAACTAAGGGAGATGTTGCCTTTCTCAGTCTCCCTCTGTCTTTTCTTTGGCTTTACTTGTGTTTGAAATCTCTGAGCAAGTTTTGTTGGGTTTTACCTGCTTTAAGCAGCTGGTATTATTTCTCTGGTTTTAACTCACTTTGCGAGTTGCTCTCTCTGTGAAAATAAAGATTTAGTTACTTAACCTTTTTTTCCCCTAATTTTTCTAAGCATTTTGGTGTTCAACAGATTCTCAAACAGCATCATGTTGTGCTTTGGGGAAAATTTTGCTTGTATTTACTCACTTTTTTGGTTGCTGGGATTTTTGGTTTTTGCTGTGTTTGTTTGGTTGAATGTACTCGTCTGCAGAATTATTGGCAGCATGCAGAAATGCTGTTGTCAGTATTGTTCTTAATTTCCAGCAACATGGCAGATTTGTTATCCACATTTTTGTGAGTGTGAAGATGTAGATTAATTTGGTGGGCTATGCACTGGTCTTCCAGGTTTGCTTTTTAATCCTGGAAGTAGGTGTTCTGCTTGGTATTTTCTGCTAAAGAGAACAATATATGTGGGTATCACTGGATAACCCATTCCTCCATGAAAAGCTGACTGTTTTCAAAACAAGTGGTGGAGAATTCCCATTGAGTACAGATCTACTCTGAGGGGAATTTGGTCTTTCGTCTACAATAATTTATTCTTTTTTTTTTTGCAGTTCTGTTGCGTTTTTGCACCTTTAAGTCAAATGTCAGATTTTTGTGTATCAAATTGACCAAACCAAAAAATTATGTTGAACTTTTGGAACTCCCAGCAAACAGCTTCAGTCAAGCATAGAATTGATGCCTGGAAGGTGTTTAGTATTTAGTGCAGAAGGAAGTCCAGCTCCCAACACGAGAGAACTAGCTTTTTGACCATTTTTACTGTTTCTCGTGGAATAAGAGTCACTCTGACAACAGCAGGGCTGGAATGGGATTAGTGATTTTCCTTTTGTTTTTGCTGTTCAGACCTTAGTGCATTAGTCAACTTGCAACCAACTTGTTGACCCGTACGGTTGCTGCAGGTTCTTTGGTTTTCCAGGCCTGTAGAGGGTCATAGAAAGTAGCGACTACATCTTAAAGGGAGCGCAGGTGTGTCTTGGAGTTCCCTTGAGGCTTGTGCGGTCACCTTAAGGGATGTCACCTGCGTGCCCCACACAGACTTCACCCCCAGACAACCTGTATCCACCTGTGACTAATGCACGAACAGTTAAAAATCTGGCAAATGAATAAAGAGCTTTTAATAACTTACGAAACATCAATAAGGTGGTAGTTGGGGCATACCATGTCACACATTCCACCTTCAATGGATATCAAATTGCAAATGCTCCTTGTTGATCAATCTTTTGTTAAAAATAATCAATCGTGTCTTTGAAATAGAAAATCACTCTGCTCTCACTTTCTCATGATTTGCATCAAAAAGTAAATTTTATGACAAAGTTAAAAACAACAAGTTTATGAATAGGACATACATATTAAAGCAGGGTTATCTTTCAGGTGAACGTGAATGACGAGATATTGAATGAACTAAAGTCTCTTTTCTCTTCTGAATGATGTTTGAAATCCCGTTCAGTTTTCTCCAGAGATTAGCCATTGGAGTTCATTTCTATTTTTATGTCTGGAGTTCTCTCCTTTAAAGGCTCATCGTTATCTTATATGCGCCCCACTTAATTAAAAGGGATGCTTGTCTGATGGGCTCTCATTCAGTCCATGAGAAGATCGACAAAACTTTGCCAGACGGATGAGAAAAGTGCACGTGTAAAGGAATGTTAACTTTATTACTATATAAATGATAAAGTGAAGTCTTTATTGGAGCAGTGAAGTAATTTTGAGCTGCAAAGAATCTGTCAGTCACATACAAGGACAAAGGAGCAGTATTCGCACCTGCTGAGCCGTCTCTATGACGGCCTGTGTCTCTGTCTTACATCCTTAAGCTCTTTTTTATTGGAAAAATAGTGTTTATTTGTTCCCTGTGAATGTCAGATGTTATATTGAGGTTTCTTGAAAAGTTTAACAAAACCGTAATTTCTAAACGTTGTTGTTTCCAGAACGAGAGCAGATAAATAAGCTAAAAGTTTGGTGAATTTTTTGCTCACAGAAGTGCGTAAAAGGCCCACATGCCGCATTGATTGACTGAGCATCCACATGGCAAAAGTGGCAAAAAAATACAGACTGACACGTATGCTGACTCCTGGTTGTTTGCTTGTTGATGTACAAGTGATCATTCAAAGCCAATTGAAAATGCACAATTTGCAAATTGACCCAGGTAAAGGCCAAATAAAGAAATACATTGATAAAATAAACATCTACAAACAAAAGTTAATAACGCTGCAAAGCTTTTTACTCCATTTTTAAAAAAAACAGGACTAGCACAAAGGGTCAGAAAAGACACCAAAAGTAAAATAAAAAAATGTTTCTACAGGCATGCAGGACAAAAAAGGGTGATGTGATGGTCGAAATGTTCACAAAAAGAAGAAAATATTCATTAATAATTAATCAATAAATAAAATTAAATAAAGATTAAAAATTACATTTTAAAACATTTCTTTATTTAAATTGTTGTGAATCAGGAGCAGACAGAAAAAAATGCTGTTAGATAATGATTGTAGCCGTGACGTAGAAGCCTTAGTCGGTATGCCCCAAGCTCCCTGTTCCGCTTCATTCTGATGAATCCACTTGCAGACGAAAGGATTCATGTTCATGTTTTCGTTGTCCGAGTTGTCTTCTGGCTTAAAACTGTACGACTAGACGGCTCCAATGTTGCTCCCTGTTTTGGTTACACTGGTAATGTTAGGTTAGGGGTGTGAGGGGCTGTGAGCTAGCAGGAGAGCCAGCAAAAAGGGGTGATGGGAAATGAGGGGAGGCTTACTGTGTGCCAACAGTCCCACCCACAACTCAGAGGCAAATTTCTAATGAACTACTGTCGCTCTGCAGAAACTATGTCCATGAAAATGACAGTTTTTAAAATTTTGCCTAAAACCAGTTAAAAATAGACCAAAAGATGGTTGGAATGAGACTTTAAGCCACAAAACGTCATAGTGTTCTGTCACATATGAGGTTTTGTACAAATGGAGCAGACTTTGCTGCTGGAACAGCCAGTTAGGTCTGGGAGGGGGTATGACTCAAGCGTCAATGATAAAGAGCAGTTCGCTAACCTAAGACAGCAGGTTGTAGATAATATAAATAGCATAGAGACCTCTGGTATTTTGAAACTATGATCCCTACTCTATTATTCTGGCTGTTACAGTCTATGAAATCTCCTTTGGGCTTTGGTTTAAACCCACTCTAGCAGTCATGGTGCAGAACATCTACAGCTGATTAAAGAAAGCTGTTGTAGATGAAATTAAAAAGCAAGACGAGGCTGCAAAATGTGCAAAAGCAGCTTCTCGTGACACAAGGTCAGTGGTCGAATTCGAAAGTTATACAGAGAAAAAACTCAGGCAAACCAACATTTTTATGTAGAGCAATGTATGCTGCTCTTCTATCTTTCCTGAGTTTGAATAATGCTGGTACAGTGTGTTTACTGTGTACAGAGGCAACTTCATTTCAGGAATTTCTGTCAGATAGAAAAGTAAACTATCACAGTAAATATCACAGAAGATATTTACATGGGGGAATAATCAAGTGCTTCAATGTTTAGACGCAAACACAGAAATAAAGGCAGCAAAAGCACAAAAAGAAGCGAGGAATGGTGTTTGTTTGTGAAGGGGAGAAGTGCAGCACACCGGTAACCTATGTGGAAGCTACTACAGTAAACTTGGAAGGTGAAGTTATGGATTATCAGAATACTCAAACTGCCGCACAAGCGTGTTGTAAATTGTATAGAGCTCACTATTCCATGCTAGAACTCTGAAGAAATTGCCCATGAAAGAAATAAAATCGACAGAAGCAGAGAAAGGTCGATGGAGAACTAGATTCCACCCTTTGGAAATGTTTGTAGGAGGTTTGTGGCAAAGTCAGTTTGCTTACTACAGAGTGTGGGGTAGTAAAGAATTGCGCACATGGCTGAAGAGTTACGGTTGTTGAAAGAATATAAACACTAGAGCTACAGCTCCGGTGTTGATATTCTTTGCTGAGGTCTGGAGCAGTATCAGTGAAGTACAAAAGCTAAAGATAGAGATTTGATTTGATGGATTTTCTGTGTTTTGTTTGATTGACTAGACAGGCTAAGCAGAGATGTCCGACTGTTAGTTGCATCTTAATGTTTGTTAAGCTGGGTTGCCTCTTTGTTAAGCAATTACAAATAATCTTTAGCCTGTATTGAGCTTAGAGGTTAACTGAAATGTCTAATTTGTTGCTGTAATCTATAGTAGTTGTTTGAATTGGGTTAACAATACATCAGATTTCTGAACCTGTTTAGTCCCATTCTGGGTTACAGGGTTTCTGGAGCTAATCCAAGCTACTTAACCACTACCTTTTAAACTGAGTTCTTTCCTGCCAATTAATGTCTAAGATAGTGTGTTATAAAATCCTGTATTATTCCGTTACCTCATTTTGTCAGGGTTTGCCAATACGCCTAAAATGAGTCTGTCCTGACTTTTCTGCTTGAGCATGTCTGCCTCTTTATTCACTTTCAATCTTTGACTTTCTTAAGTGTTTATCTCTTTCTGGGAGACTGCCTTCTATCATGATAGTCATTAAGGTTGCCTACTTGTCAGAATTGTGATTGTCTGCTGATTAGCAACTTGTGTTTGTGGATATGGAGATGAGTGCAGATGGAAAGGGTGGGGAGGGTGTTCCGGGATTCTGGACAACAGTGTTGAGCTTTCTCTTTATTGTGGTCCTAATGCGTTTATTCTGAAAGGATGTCAACCTTAAGACCTCAGTCACCTGTATGCATCCTTTTGTTTATTCATTTTAGCTATTTTCTTCCTGGCACACTTAATAAAGTACTTAGCAAAGTCAAATGTTTCAGAAAGAAATGGAAACCAATTGGAATGAAAGGTGAGAGGTCACATCCATCCCCCATTTCCTGTTTACAATTCTCTGAGTGAGTTGAAAATAATTAATACCTTAATGTTTGAGTGGATTTATACTCTTTTTTTTTTCTCAAATAAGCCCTTCGGGACCACCTTGAATATTCATGTACTGAAGCAGCAGTAAAGAGTTTGATAATAAGCTTCTAAAATACATACCCACCCTGCAGATACAGCATCATCTAATTATATATAACCTAGATTGCTGTGCAAAAGACCAGTGTAGGATATACATAGAAGCCGCTGTTTTTGATGCAGAAGGTGTCAGAAATGCATGTGTGTTGATGGATCTCAGCATTGAACTCCGACTTGTTTATCTACTCTGAGCTCCGGTGACATTAACATCTTCCTTTCTTCCTGTTCTCTCATCTCGCCCCCCTCTCCCTACATGTCCCTGTCTGGTTTCCCGGAAGGTGCTGCCGAGCATACTGAAGAAACATTGCTGCATCCTACCAGACAAGAACGCAGGTAAGAACCGGACAGGCGAGAAACCTCGAGTCGGTCTGTGAGAGCCAGGGGTGACAAAAGTCTGTCCACTAACTCATCAGATCATCCTTCCTGGTGTTTTTCCCACTCTGATTATGGTTTGCTCTATTTTAAGTGATCCCAGTGGACTTTCAATCAATACAATCAAATGATTATACCATTGTAAGCCAAAATAAAAATGAATTAAAAAAACTGTCATTGTCTAGGACATAGTTTCAGTAGAGTGGCAGGGATTCATTAGAAATTTGCCTCGGTTGGCACGTAGTAATCCAACCTCTACTTCCCATCATCCATCTGTTAACAACTGTCTGGTATCAACCATGAAATAATTTTACTTTTAAAGGTTCCCCTTTGAAGTTGTTCTTTTTGTCAAATGAACAGGCGTTTAAGTGCTCTGGAAAATGAGAGGTCCAGAGTGTGGCCAAGGTTTTTCCATGCTAAACTGAACGTTTAAAGAAGTGAACAGAAAGCCCTCAGTGTTTCCTTATTTAAGAGCTTCATCACATTGTTGCAGATGTGAAGAGATTACTGCTGATTTTTTAAGGCAGATACATTTATTCAGGTACCTTGCTGCAGTCCTCTGTGTACATTTTTCCTTTTTTTTTTAAGCAAGTCAACCTTTCTGACCTTCTATCTGAGCTGTGGCTGCACATGGGCACAAACACCATCCATTCGCCTAACAAAGGCAATTCGTCAGCACCACGGTCATTTTTTTCCATCACAATCCGGTAAACTTACAATTTAGTTACTCTGCTTCCACTGCATTCTCCTTTGAGGTGTGACATGCAGACGTGTGGCAAAGAAGCAACAGCCTTCAGAGCAGTGGAAGACTTTGTTTTTTTTTTTTTTTTGTTCTTTTTAGTTTTAGGATCTTAGAGTTGCTCACTTTAACTGTGATGAATCACGCAGCATGAAATTAATTCTTGATGGGCCATAATGGGAAGATTATCTGCGCTTAAGCAGACGAGAAAACTTGACAAACCTGTAAATCATCAGCTTTTAAAGTTTGAATCCAATCCGCTCTGCTTGTTTATGCGTTCAAAGCGTTGGCAGAAGTGTGGGAGGTTAATAAAAAATTATTCTAGTCAATAATCTAGTAGTTTTATGAGACTTAGCCTTACCTAAAAGGATGCGTTGTAATGAGTTAGGCAGGAAATTGCAAAATGAATATGGAAGACCCCAGGAGTGCACAACACAGCTGGCCTTAGAACATAGTGTTCTTGCGAAGTGAAAACATAAAAAATAACCCCAGGCATTGATATCTGTAGCTCTTAACATTTTCATGGTCATGTTAGTGTCTCAAAGTGGGCAATGACTTTGACCGACATACTTTTTCATCATCTACATCTACATCTGCATGCCTGTTTCATGCTGGCGTTTGTGCATTCTTGCACGTTTAAGTCCATTTCACAGAACTGCGCTCTTTAAAAAGCCTCAGAGCGGTAGATAGCACTCACTTACGCGGGGCCTCTCAGCAGCAGCGCATCAACAAACCCAGAGTTCATTACTCACCACTTGCCTGTGTTTGGTTTCAACTTTAAGGCAGGGCTTTTGAAAGATAAAGTCAAAATCGGCATCCTGTTGTCATGGCAACGGAGCCTCCAGCCAATGCAAAGGCTACATTCGAAACCATTTGTGAAGGCATTAGTGCGCCGCTGCAGCTGACTGAGGCTGGATTTGCATATGCTAAACAGATGCAATGATTTAACAGTGACAGTGGGCGATAAGGCTAATTAGGAAGTACGGTGTTGCAATGATGAGAGACACGAGGACACATTTAGGATACGCTTGAAGGCTGAGTGATGAGATGTGAATATGAGAAGACTATAAAATGTTTTTTATCTGCAGGTGGTGAATAACACTGCATTGCATCTGTTGGTATGTCTGAGTTAATTCGCTCTCTTGATTTGTACTTTATTGAATGTTGGCACCCTCTCCTGGCCAGTTAATAGCTCTTGAAAAATCCATCTTTAAAGCAAACCATCTTCCCTCACTTTTCTTTTTTTTGTACATAGAAGCTGAAGGGGATGAGGCTTTTTGCAATCTTTCACTCTCACTGGTGTCAGCGTGTCCCTTTGCTACAAATGGGGTCCATATGGAGGACCTCTTGTGCTGATGAGCACTCTGCATATCTATGCTTTTCATTCAGACTTTTCCTATTTATAGACATTAATTAGCCTGCAAATATTTCAGCATTCTGCTCCCGCTTTTTTTTTGTGTGTGAATATCTCAGACCCCGTTATCACATCTTCCGGTATATAAATGGTCAAAGCTGCTCGCCAAATCCTGATCTAGCGTTGAAAGTAATGAGACTGAGCAACTGCTTAATCCACTGAAAGAATGAACGAGTTTGCTGCTAAAAGCAAGTAGACCCAGAAGTGTCTGATCAGCTCGAGCTGTAATCCAAACGTCTGAATAAAATAAAGAAAATTGACTGTTGATTACAAAAAACCTACAAATATTCAGGAAAATCTGTTCCTAACTGTCAATCAGTTATCTGAAAAGACAAAAAATATGGTTTCTTAACAGTTAAATCCTTATGCTTTAGTATTAGCCTTATCCATTCATCCATTTTCTTAACTCACTATACCCCTTTTGGGGTCTTGGGGTTGCTGGAGCATGTCCTGGCTGCTTTTGGGAGAAGGCAGGGTACATCGTCAACAGGTCGCCACTTTAGAGTAACCTATGAAGCATGTTTTTGGATTGTGGGAGGAATCTGGAGTTCCAGGAGAGAACATGCAAGCCCCACACACAGGGGTCCCAGCTGGGAATTGAACCAGGGCATTCTAGCTGTGAGGCAAGGGCGCCAACTACTGTCCCACTGTGCAAGACCATTGCATTTATTTAAGAGTATGCTAAACTTTCTACAGATTGCGTTACGGTGCTTTTAATTTTTATTTTTTAGTCTAATATTTTATCTTTAAGCAGGATTTCTTCTAAAAAATGAGAGCACATTTGTTAGTTCATTCTATTGGCAGTGTTTTGTGCATTTCTAATATAGATAGATAGATGAAACTTTAGGGGGTCTAAATTTTCAAAAAAAGTATTTTAAACAAGCAGAAAAGTTTACAAAAAATGAAAACCCAAATGGAATAATTAGAGAATGGAGAAAAACATCACTTTTCTGGAAAAATAAAGAACCCTCTCAGTCATAATCCTTCAAGCTTTGACACAAACGTCCTGATTTGTCCCTGTACAGAGGCGGCGGAAGTCTCTGAGCTGCATCCAGCTTAATGGCTCCTTTCTTCCTTACCTCATGTATCTTTTGTTTGGAGCAACAGCACATCCATTTTAATGCTCCATATGTCCTATCTGAAGACCTCTGTCCTGCTGTGAATCTCCCTGTCAGGAGACTGGAGCAGCAGCTGTTCTGTTGACTTCTGTATTTAATGTGCTGCTTTCATTTAATGAGTCCAACTTTGTTTTGGAGAGACTACACATAAAATACACAGCGTGCGCACACCCCTGCGTACTGTGTGTGCTCTAGTGTACTTGATGGATACTTGAAGGCTGACAACATCCTCCACGTTTTGCCATTACTTGTAAGGGTTCACCTACTGCTCCTGCCTTTGCTCTCTCTTCACTCCCTCCAGTGTGTACTCACTCAGCTGCAACAAGACCCCTTTGTTCAAGCAGCTCTCTCTCCGTGCTTCTTGCTAGACTTTTGTTGCGTCAGATTGATTGCAAAAACAGTGTGGCACGGGCCTGTTTCACTGTAGGAAAAACTCTGCTGTCCACTGACAACATATAGGTCAAAGTGCAGCAAAACTTCTTAATTTAAAAGTAAAACTTATGACTTTGGCTACACTTTTCTGTGTGTCTGTGTACTGTTTTTGTACTTGTTTGTAATATAGGAATACGCACGAACAATTTAAAAAACCTACTCTGATCCTTTTTGTATTTATTTTAAAATTGTTCCTAGGGATTTTTTATTTATGATTATACTAAGCACAACTGATCCAGGTAATCTGAGTTTATTCTAAATCCCATTAGTGTGTGGAGAATGCTGTCACACTGTCAGTCTGAAGGACAGCTGGTCTGTGTGGACTGTCAGTGTCAGCCTGTCCCTGGCATAACGTGTAAACAGGGAGCAGCCAAGTTCTGATTCAACACCAAGTCAATCCTTTCCAAACTGATCACTGATGGACAAATAATAGTCCAAAGAGAATATCAAAACTTTGGCTTTTCCTACAATTATATTATACCTTTGGCCCTTCTCACTCGCTGCTGCATAAGATCTACGAAGCAAACGCCAAAATTCACACTGCACTCACCCGTGTGTACAGCCTCACTGATCTGCAAATCGGTAATCACTAATCACTAATATAAAATTATCATTGGATGGTTGGAACTGAAGTTTTGCGACTTTTTTCCCCATGTGGTAAATCCATCCATCCATCCATCCATCCATCCATCCATCCATCCATCCATCCATCCATCCATCCATCCATCCATCCATCCATCCATCCATTTTTATTATATCCCCCTTTGGGGGTCATTAGGTTGCTGGAGCCTATCCCAGCTATTTTCGTGTAATAATGGGCCTCTCCCTGAATGGGTTGCTTGTCCATCACAAGGCCTAACAGACTCCACTACACAGTCTGTTTACCAGCACAGTGGCCTTGTGGTAGAGTGTCTGTCCTGAAAGTTTGTGACTTCAAATCCACAGCTGAGCCAAACTAAAAGTTCTAATGCGTCATTCACACCAGACAAATTATTGTCTGCTGCCTCTATTTTAACATGCGTCAAATTCACCGCTCAACTCCTTAATGCCTTGATCCCCCGGCAACCACAGACAAATTGTATTCATTGACCACATCATGGAAAACATGGATGATGTTGAGGGAGTAGCTTGTGTTTAGATGTGTTGCAGAGCTCTACAGAGGTGCTGGCAAGCATGTTGTCATGTTTGGATTCACCAGAAGCTTCAGTGTCTCTTGATGACAATAGTGTGCTTCCCTCCTGCAGCAGAGCTGCGCTTGATGAACGTTTTAAACTGTACTTAGGGGGAAAAAAATAAAGCTGGGGATCTTTTTTATTATTGTCTTGATGAAAATAAGAAAAAAAAAAAATCAAAAGCCCATGGTTCTGGCTGTTGCCAGCAGCTGCCCTCGGGACATGGGCTAGCATAGCGAGAATAGCTCACAGCTAGCTAGTTCTGACTCATTTTGCGGCCTTATTGAATTCATTTTTCTGCCCTTTGATCTAGTCACTGAAAATGTCACATGCCCGAAGCTGAGTCCCTGATTGGTTGACCACTGCGCCCGACGCCAAAATTGCGCTGCACCGGCCGCGTCCGGTGTGAATACAGCATAAAAATGATACCCTATTTCCCCCTGCTTGATACTAATCCTTATGGGTTTGGTTCCCAAGGGATGGGTCAAATTCATCCATCCTCCTCTGCTCATCTGGGACCGGGTCTTGGCTCCAGCCGTCTAAGCAAAGATGCCCAGACTTCCCTCTCCCCGTCCACTTCCTCCAGCTCCTCTGGGGGGACCCCAGAGGCGTTCCCAGGCCAGCCAATAGACATAGTCTCTCCAGCAGGTTCTGGGTCTTCCCCGGGGCCTCCGCCCAGTGGAATATGCCTTTTCCTCAGGGAGGCATCCAGGAGGCATCCGGACCAGATGCTCGAGCCCCTCAACTGGCTCCCCTCGATGTGGAGGAGCAGTGGCTCTATTCCCGGGTGTCCGACCTTCTCACTCTATCTCTAAGGGAGAGTCCAGCCACTTAATGGAAGAAGTTCATTTCAGCCACTTGTATTCAGGACCTCATTCTCATGACCTCTGGGAATGAGCTCATGACTGTAGGTGTGTATGGGAGTGAAGATCGATCAATAAACTGAGAGCTTTGCTTTCTGGCTTAGCTCCCTCTTCACCACAACGGACCGATACAGCGACCGCATAATGATGAACGCTGCACCAATCCGCCTGTCGACCTCGTGCTCCAATCTTCCCTCACTCGTGAACAAAACCCCAAGATACTTAAACTCCTCCACCTGGGGAAGGAGCACTCCACCCACTGAGACAGAGCAAACTACCTTTCTCTGGCCAAGAACTATGGCCTCAGACTTAACTGATCGTCATTCCAGACACTTCACACTCTGCTGCAAAACGTTCCAATGGATGTTGAAGGTCCTGGCTCGATAAGTCGAATGTGAAAATAAATTTCCAACACCTAGGTGCGTGACCACTAATGGGACTTTAACTCATATTCACCCCCAGGGACAATTTAGTCTCCAGATAAACACATTCATGCAAAAATAGACAACTGCAACAAAACAGTGGGATAAAGGAATAAATATTCCAGACAAATGTTATCTTTAGCTTTTCTTTTGATTTCTGATACTTCTGATTGATTTTTTAATCTGTTCTGAAACATGAGAAAAAATAAAAGAACAGCAAAAAACTTTTTTTTTTATTTAGGGATAAGGTGGAGTCAACAGCAAAAGGCAAGAAGAATGCATTTGTGACATTTGAGCAGACGCATCCCAGTTAAAGTCAAAATGTGCAAATGAAGATGAAAAGATTGAATGATTTTGTTTAAATGCATCTAAGCTGCTAAAACCACCGGGGACAACAGGTAGATAATAATCTATTGCGACAGCCTGGCCTCTACCTATATAAATATGCATTAGATGCATAATGTAATGGATTAAACATGAGTTGTTCTTTACAAATGAATCATCCATTTGCAAAATGCGTGGTAACTCAAATCATCGTGACCAAGCATTTCTGCAATAATTATGAGCGACCTGTTTTTCAAGGACCAGCATTTACCACTTTATTATTTACTACTGTCGACTTCTGTCTAGCGACTAAAATGCATGTTGTTCCACTGAATGTCCAGAACACGTTTATCCCACTGCGGCAATTACGCCGGAGCAACTCCATTCATTCCAGCCCTCATTATTAGCACAGCAGCAATGCTGTGAATATATGGCACTCATTTAGCAGCCTGAAGCTCCCCAACACCTGTCAAGGAGATTTTAATTGTGCTCCCACTGTTTGTTTGGACATGCTCCAGGTGAACAATGCAACAGTGGAAATGCTTTTCGTCAGCTTTGCTTCCATCACTGACTGGCCCTCTTTTGTGGCGCGAGTTTGCACATGGTTACTGCTGAGAAAAAGTCAAATAGAACCAACATTTTCACATTTTATGTTGTCACACTTTCAGTTTCTAAGACCCAACAACACCATCACTTTTTAATAGAAGAAATGTTCTGTCAACTACCAAAGTTTCACTGTTCAAGTTTATTTCATTTGCTGTTGTAATGAAACAGAGCAGTAACCGTGCTAGGGGATTTAGGTTGCTTCCATAGGCTCCATTGAAAACTGAACACAAGACAGAAAAAGTATTAAAAAAATGGAAGATTTCCTGCAACAATTCATAGCATTTTTGCTTCAAGTTAACCTCTGATCCATTCTATCCCCATCGACCAAAGGTTTTAGCTCTGGAGCAGGTCATTGTTGGGAATAATCGGCCAATATGACCATCAGTGCTTTGGTAACGACGTCCTGTCTGCCTGATTGCACCTCTTACATCCAGCCTCAGACCTCAAACTGAGGAGATGATAAAAAACGAGCAGTGTCAAGCTCATTGCACAGCTCATCATGATGATTCAGAGCTCAGGGCTAAAATGTAGTTTGTGTTTTTGTGTGAGGAGAGTTGAAAAAGAGCTGTGGCTGAGAATCAAAGAAAACTAGGCACAGTTTGTATCATCATGAGGATTTTAATGGCATTTTTGCAGTTTGAGGATCAAGTTTGTTTTCAAAGTCTAAGTAAATTCAGAACCAAAGCAGTCCAGTTAAAATTACCATAACATGTAAATTAGCATAATTGCTTCAACTTAATATCTCATAATTCGACAAGTTAGCAGCCATTCCTGAAATACTAAGTCTAGTGATCATAGCCTGTGAGCCTTTGAACATAACTTTAGTATCCTTTAAAAAAAATGGTTGTTTCTATTTCTATTTCTTAATCTATTTTTATCAACTGTCATCAAGATGCTCAGATCCATTTGTTAAAACAGACTTTTATAGTAGATAAACATGATGTTTTATTCATCATATTCTAGGTATTCAGTGGGCCAAGAAGCTCTTCTGCAGCTTATCCCAAATACAATGATGACAGAGACAGAGGTTTGCAATGTTCATCATAGATACACTTCAAACCTAAGAGACAGAATATGGAGAATCCAGGAAATCACATTGTATGTTTTCTTTTTTTGTTGTTGAATTTATTTGTATAATGTTGCAGTAACTAAGCATTTGGCTTCAACAAACAAGAAAGAATTCTGTCCCTCACAGACCTCTCTTAAACCAGACCAGACTGTAACCTCTCCACCATGACCAAGACCAAAGAGCTGTCAAAAGAAACCAGGAACAAGATTATAGACTTGAACAAGACTGGGATGATCCAATCTACAATATTTACCATCTTGATGAGAAGATCAACGATTGGAGCAATTATTAGAAAATTAAAGACATACAAGATCTACCTCCATCTTAAGCTGATTGCTTCTACAGCTTTACATCCCAAAGACATCCTGTGAAGTATGGGTGTGGAAACCTCACTTTTTGGGGCTGCTTTTCTGCAAAGGGGACCAGATGACTATAAGGGAAAGGATGAATGGGGCCATGTATTATGAGATTTTGTGCAAAAACCTCCTTAAATCACTGAGAGGATTGAGGATGAAACATGGCTGGATTTTCCTGCAGGACAATCATCCCAAACACAAGCAGTGAAGGAGATGCTTACTGTAAAGCATCACAAGGTTCTGGAGTATCTTGGTCAGTTTCTGGATCTCAATCCAATATAAAATCTGTGGAAGGAATTGAAAGTCCATAATATGCAGTAACAGCTCAAAACATTACAGCTCTTGAGAAGATCTGCATGGAAGAATGGACCAAATAGTATCATAATGGGATTTCCTAGATTATTTGTTTTTCATTGAACATTACAGAGCCAACTCATATTGTAAGTGAAATAACTTGCAGGATAGACAGATGTTTTCTCCAATGGTTGTTTTTTTTACAGAAAACAAACTGGTTCTGTTTAAATGTTCAGTCTGATACAGCATAACACAAAGCGTATATACTTTTAAATGATTAATACCTAAACCCTAACTATCAAAAAGATGAAAATTGAGCCATTTGTTTCTGACTGTAGTCAAAGTTCTTTAAATGCTGTAATATTTTTTTTTATTTAACATTAGCATGGTGGTGAGTGTCTGTATTATTACGATTGTTTTTTTCATAAGTCAAGTAACAGAAAGCCAATTTTGTTTTCTTGTTTTCTTCACCTGCTCTCCCTGTGCATTTGTAGTTTGTTTTTTACCAGTTAGTGTTCTGGTTTCTTCAGAGTCAAAAACATGCATGTCTGCTTGTTTGCACTAAAGAAAATAGAACTGTTAAAATAGAACTGTGTGTGAGCACGAAAGCCTGCTCATGTTTGTCATGGATTGATAAACTTCCCTGGTTGGATTTTTACCTTCCACGCAATTAAAGGCACAAAAGTCTGCTGCCTTAACATGATGCACGTTGTCCACATAATGGACAAATGTTACATTTCTGCTGATCAGGCTCTTCCCTCAACACAGTGAGAAACATTAACATCCATTTAATTTTCCACATCATCAACTCGCCTATTATTTTGCTATAATAAGTTACAGTGAGGATTGTTTTGGTGACAGAGCCACAGCTTAGCTCAAAAAGTCCAATCTCAGTTTGTGTTTTCTAGTTTAAAATTGTCTGTCATAAGTCTGCTTCCAAGCTTTAAATAAAATCTGTCTCTGATTAGTCCTTAAAGGCTTTTAACGAATGTGACTAATGTTAAAGCTGTCAAATTGCAAAAAAATCTATTAATAAATATATGCATGTATATATATTATGTTATATTAATATTCTTTAAATAAGACATAATGTATCCCAACATCTAACGTTTTTAGTTGAGACATGTCTTTTTCTACTATTATATCATATTTGTCCAAACGTCTGGTGAAAGGTGAGGTATGCTTTTTCTACGGTGGCCCTGAAGTGCATATCGCATCAACAAATCCCTCAAAGCAAAAATAATTTTAAATATTACAGTGACAATTGAAAACCTGGCAAAGCAAATAATAAAAAAAGCAACATTACATTTTAGAAATCACAACAAAATTCCCCAAAAATTAACGAAAAAAAGCAACGTTTCAGATAACAAAAATAAGTTCTAGAAAAAATAAAAACAAAATGAAACACAATAAGAAACCCTAAAAGTTAGATATTTGGACATGGCTGAAAAGATGATGATGTTTGATCTTTTTGTTTTTTCAAATGTCTTCAATGTCTGCACACTAATAGAAAGTTTCATGATTAGTATGGAAAATCCAGTATCACTTCATACCAAAGAACTTTATGTTGAAATGATGGACAAACATCATCGTCCAGGATAAGCATTATTATTAGCATTAGCATTATTATGATTGTAGCATTATAGCGTAATCATTATTAGTAAACGTTTTTGTTTTGTTTTTTTTTAGCCAAGAGTTTAAATAATAGAATATATTTTTTTCAAAGCCATCATTTCCACTTATAACTTATTATTTCTTATAATCTTATTGCAGAAAACAAAATTTGTGCTGAATTTTAGGGCGAAAAAAAAAATCCAAAATAAGCTTGATTTTCTTTGTTTTTTTTTTTAACTCTTTAAGGTTAATTTTTAAGTTTTGTTTGTTTGTTTGTTTCAGCAAAAACAATGAATACAATAAAAAATAGGAAACAAATCTAAAATAAACTAACAAAAAAAAAAAAAAGCAGCCGCCAATTTTGATCCCATGGGTTATTTAGAGTTATATGTGTGAAAAGATTCATTGCTTGTATGCTAATATTGTTGTTAGTGTTTGTATAATAATTTGTTGAAATAGAAAAATTGGACAAACCTAAGTTTTTTCAACAAATCCTAATATTTTAGCTTTAATAAAACAAAGTTTCAGTGGGTTTTTCTTTAGCCGATTGCACAGTTATGTTGGACAATAATTTCCCAGACAAAGTTTGCACATGATTGTGTGCTGTGGTTGATCCACATGTGTACAAGAGCTCTTGCATGTTCTCACTAAGAACAATTGACCTTTTGCAAGGAAAAAATAATAGCTCTTCTGTGTGTGCATCAGCTTCTTTAATGGATGAATTTCTGAGTGAGGCCATCAGATGGTGCTGTGAGTCTGAAGTGTAAAATTTGTAATTTCAAGAAATTATTCTCATGCCGTGCTTTAATGAATGTTGCACTCACTTTTGATTTCTAACCCTATTTGGTGTTTGCTGATTGATAATCTGGGTTCCATTTTTAAAAAAATACTCCACGTCTTGTTATGACTCTAACACTGCAAACCATGTGGATAATTCCAGCAAATGCGGCGTCTAAACAAATTCGCTTCTTCAACCTTGTAATAAGATTCCTCCACACTACTTAGCATTCACCTGTCATGCACCATGAGTCAGCTTATCTTCAGTTGACACGACTGAAAGTGAATCGTCGGCCTTGGCTATATATGGATTTTTATATCGCTTTCTCAGACAGCAGCAGGAGGAAACAGTGGCAGGAAGTGGCCTCGCAGAGCAGACTAGAGGCCATGAAAGCCTTTTTGCTGTTTGACCCGTTCAGCTTCATTCCTCAGTTACATGAGATGGGGTTTTGGATGCTTCAAAAAAACTGTCCAATCATTTTTAAGTTGAGTAGATTTGAGCTTGATGTCAGTTTAAATCTTATTCATTGATTGAAAGAAACAAAAGGTGATGTATCCAGAATTTTGATTTGTGTTTGGTACGTTTCATTTGTTTTTCATTAACATTTCAGGTCATCTAATACTCTTCTGTTGTTTGTTTTTTTTGTCTTTTAAGCCTAAAAGTGATCAATAATCCCATAGAATATTCACAGCTCTTTATTTAATATTTACAGAGTTTTTGTCACACATTTTCACTGCTGTACCTGAATCGCTTGGAAAATTGAGGCAATTTATCATGATACGGACACTCTTTATTACCAAGAAGCACTGCCAAGACGTGGCCTGAGTCAGCATATATTGACTAAATCCAGTTAAATACTTTAATTATTAATAAGGTTTCTCCGGCCTAAGCACTGTAGCTTGGAATTACATCATTATTATGAGGCAGAAGTATGATATTTGAGAGTTCCTTTAAGCATTGCATGTCTCTAGTAATTTTTTTCACTGATCTTTAATGGAACTAATAGTTTAGGTGAAAAAACAATAAAGAAAAGTGTAAATAAAAATGATAAAACTGATATTTTGTATTGATCACAGGTTGTTTGGTGATTTATTGCTGCAATCCCATCTCTCTCTGGCGTCTGCCGCTGCAGGATTTAGGAAGTTGCTGAGGTGTGAAGAGATATCTGAGCGAGCGAAGGTTGCAGACACACACTCACACACCACCTCCGTCTAGTCTTTGTAATGGAACAAGATTCCATGCAGAGGGAGCAAGAAGGTTTAAGCTGCCATTCATCCATGCTGGCCAGCGGCCCAGAGAGAAGGGGAAGTGAGGGATGAAAAGCGAAGGGTTGGCTGTGGGCTTTTCTATTTGTAGCCCAAGAAAAAAATAAGAAGTGTCGACTTTTTGCCGATGCTGTATCTCTTCACTCTTGAGAGAAAAACTGATAAAAAATCATCACCTTTCAACAAATGTATTGTTGATAGGGCCGGAAAATGAATCACGGTTCATTCAGAGCTAGGTTGGTGCAGGCTCTGTAGCTGTTACCATGACGACACATTGCATCCTGTATCAAATAATCCGCTTTTTGGTGAAAAGGAATTCAAACTTTAGCATTAACAACGTACTAATAGTTGATTTAATGTTTATTTCTTTGGTGAGTAACCATGGTGGAAATGGAATAATGCCCCTTCAAGATGTCCATTATCAGAAGTCATTGGACTTTGTAGAAGCAACCCTCCGACACTACCAGGCTCTTTGCATCGTCAATTCATTTCTGATCAAGAAAACTTCATCAGGCATACAAAAGGCACTTTGTAGGCATCCCTTATAATAGTTATGGATTAAAAATGAGATTAACATGAATAAAAAAGTACTCATTAATTTGTCTGTAATTAACTAGCCGCCATTAACGTGATAATTTGACACCTCTAAAAAAACTTCATAAAAATCCTTCAATATTTCATTGGCACCAAACAGGTAGCAGTTTGTTGCAGGAGCTCCATGCAATCTGTTATCATTTTTTTCTATTTTCTCTATTTTTCTGCCAAGTTTGTCTCTCTGAAATTTTTTACAGATTTTTTTTCCCGCTGTTTTGCATTCTGTGTGGCTTTGATGAATTCTGCACTAATATTTGCAACTATTTAAGATCTTTAATGAGGATGTATGAAAGCAGGAGAGTTGTTTACATGGGGAAGCTACGATCTGAGCTTGCAAAACTTCAAGTAAAGCCTGGAATAAAGACCCTAAAGCTCAGATAAATTGGAAATATAAAGCAGAGCTGAGAGAAATGAAGAGAAGATTTGTTTTTTCCCTAAGTCATCATGAGGGAGGTTACTTTTGACAAATAAATTGGATGAGTGTGAAGTGATGACAAAAATCTATTAGAAACTTGGGAAATGCATAAAGTTTGATCATACTCAGACATGGTCAGGATGACATTAATGATTCTGGCTTTTTATTTGGTACTAAGGCGGTGGACAGATTAATGACATAAAGCAGAGAAAAGCTAAGAAAATTGGTCATTTTTAACAACAAAAGACTGTGGTCGTTTTTGTCTTCTATAAATTCATCTTTCAGCTGTGACCTGTAACCAAAAGAAAACTGAGAATGTGGAAGCTAAAGAAACCCTGTGGAGTTGGCAGACTTGGATGTGTTCTCTGAGCTGCCTGCCCTGACTGAGTGTGAACATCACCACAACAGGGATGTGTTTTCCTGCTAATAAAGCCTTGGTTTCCAGTCACTCCAAGGAGATAAAAAGAAATTTACTTAATATTTTAAATAAAAAATAATGTGAAATCTACAGGAGAATACTGGAAATAAAACTTCAGTAGAAGAATATAAACAAAAGGAGGTCATAGACTAATAAAATATTATGCTTCATGTGGGAGAAAGATCTAATTGATTGACAGCTGAAGAGAACCAATGTACTTTATTACTTTTACAGCAGATTTACCAAAAGAGGGAACTTTCCCTCTGCTCCCTCACACAGAGCTTCCCTGTCATGCTTCCATGCCCTCATTTTTCAGCATATTTCTCAAAATAGATGCATTTTTGTGTCTCCTTAGACATTGAAATAGTTACGACCATCCCTCTTCTGCCTCAGTTTTCCTGGAACGAAGCAAAATGATCACAGTAGTCCGATAGGACTTTGAGGAGCAGGAATTTTACAGCACCTTTTTTTTAAACTTCACCTAAACCGGAGGGTTGACTCTTCTTTTTTTTTTATTTTCAAGCACGTGTCTGCCACCTACAGTTGGAAAAGGCTTTTTTCGAAATGTTGACATGATCCGTATCTCATGAATCTTGCTCCAGGCTTTTTCTTTCACACCTCTATTCCTAGAAGTCCAGACAGATAGATTACGCAATAATTAGTTTCTCCTCCATGATCAATTTTCAAGTTTAAAACTTCCTGGAATTCAATGGGAAGTTCTCTATATGTCACCACCAAACCTGAGTCCCTGATTGGTCAAAGTCCGACCTAGTTTAGCTTTCAACGTGTGTTCATTAGATTCACATTTTGTTTGTATAGCCTGAAAATTAAAATGTGCGTTATAACAAATGTACAAATATTGCAATAAAGCACAAAAAGAAAGACATTAATATCAAAATCATAATGTTATGATTGTTGGGTTTTTTTATTCTCTAGTGACAAGCGTTGGAAAATGTGTCCATGTTGAAATGACAGCAAACCAAAACCTTATATACCATCAACCTCCTTAGCGAGAAAAAAGGGAATTTCTTTTGCGAATGCCTCAGGTGCCTGTCTCAGGTGGATGCATAAACACATGAGGTTTTGCTCATATCTGGTTGTAGGACGAAATGTGAACACACAGATTATTCTATGTCTTGATATGCAGAAAGAGTTGAGTCAAAAGTCATAGTCGTGGATTTCCAGGTTAATCTCCATTCCAGCTCCTGCCTGTGGTCTGTTGGGTCTAAAAGAATGAGATGGAAAATTAATGCAGATGAAACAAGTTTCCTGGTGAACGGGCACATCCTTATGGATTATAGAGGGTTGCCATTTATCTTGGACAATTACGGAGCACAATTGCTGCTTCTCTGCATTTTATCAGAAAGAGTTCTGAGCTTGTAATTTTTTCAAACATTCCCCATTGCGAGGAGGCTTTTGGACTGATTTAGGACTCTTGGGAGGTGAGATGACTCAGATGGCCCCTGAATGGTTTAGCCTCCCCAGCAGAACAGCCAGAGAGGGTGACTTTGGGTAAAAAAATAAAATAAAAAGTCTAACGAGATCTGCTCCTAACAGCCCTCCACCAATCAGGCCCCACATAACGGCAGATAATTGAGGAAAGGATTAGCTGTTCTAAAAAATACAAGTATAAATGTAAAGGTCGACATCTATTTAACTTCCTCTTTAGGTCTTTAACAGAGTCATTTTTTTTCTGTCTAGGCATCCTTGTTATGTTTTCCAGGATTAAGGAAATTGCCTTTTTTTTCTTGAAGTAAAAATTGCAAAAACCACATGCTCAGTTTAATGCTTTACCCTCCCAGATTGGACTGCAGTCTCCAGTTCCCTAAAAATTTTGAAAATTCCTCTTCTTCAAAGGTCAGTGAAGCTAAAAGCTTCATTGTGTTGTAGTGCCACCAGAGTCTTGCTGTTTGTTTGTTTTTGTTTGGGTTGTGAGGAAAAAAATAATAAATCAGAGCAGAGTTAATGTGGAGAAGAAATGATCGGAAGCGATGGAAATGAGCCAACAGTTTTCTTGTATTAAGAGATGTCTGCAATGTCTTGAATTCTCAGATCAAAGTGAGCACAGTGGTGAAAGAAAATTGCAGAAATGGGTCATTAATATTTGACAGTGATAGGAGGAATGTTTTTAATGCTAATCAGTACATGGAACAAATGATCAGACTTCACTGATGTCTGGGTTCCTTTTCTCAGAGTTGCTTTGTGTGGCATATTTGTCTTCCTATGCTGTAGCGAAGATTTGACAACACCTCCCAGGATTTCACACATAAGCTGCCACACACCTCATATCAGATTTCTGTTTAATTGATTAAAAAGAGAAAGACTCTGATCCTTTTTAACTGCAGCTTTGAATATTCTATACATTTCAAACTGTGGTAAACTTAAATGAGAAGGACTTTAAGGTAGGAAGTGCAAAAACTGTAGTCACAACTGCCCTTATGTGGATATGGGCAGTCTGCAGGTAAAAAAATGAAAGCAAAAAGGTGTCCTGCATGAAAAAGCACATTTGTAGATCGCACTGTGAGCCCTTAGAGTGAAAATGTTCAGGCATATTTGTTTTCCCTGACCATGCTGGAGGTGACCAGAGGGCTGCGTAAAAGCCGCCGTACAACAGCATCTTAGGTGCGTTCAACTTACAAATTACAGACGCTTACAGCACTTTAGCCTTACAGACGCTTCGTTTTCAACTTACCACACGCGCAACAATCGTACGTTACATTTTCATTGCGTTCCTTGAGGTGACTGCACATGCCTCAAGGAAACTGAAAGACACACCTGCGCCCTTATTAAGATGTGCCAGTGTTGCCAGATAGTCACTGTTTTTAAGCTCAAAATTCATCTAAAAACCGCCAGACCCCACAAAAAAAACCCTTTCTTTGCAGGATGTCACAAAATCCTCCCAGAGCTGCTGTGAACTGCCCCCCTCCCTCATAGATATTTTGCTTGAGGATGCTCCAAAGGTTCACAGTAGGGTTGAGGTCGAGGAAAGGGGTCACGCCATCAGTTTATCGTCTTTTATGCTCATAGCAGCCAATGGTGCCGACCAGCTTTAGCTTTAAACTTTAGTCGTTTCTCCTTTAATTGAGCTCACCTGAAAACCAATTATCACAGTTGTCTGAGATTGATCTCAGTGATCAAAAGAACCCCTAGAGACACTTTCATCCATGAGTTTAACAGAAAAACAAAGAATTGGATCTTTTTGACACCCAAATACAATGTGCACTAATTTGGAACGCACTGTAAGGAGAGCACAGAAAATGTTGCCTTTTTCTCTCACATTACAGCTCAACGTCCATGGTGAACTTACTGACTGCACACAAACACTGCAGGCACAGGGTGTGCACATGATGCACAAGTGCCTGTGAGACATGCACACAAACTGCGCTCTGATTGTCTCAGTCCCTAAATTCTATTGGTCAGGCTTCACACAAGGAGCATGCAAGGAGTGTGCACTTATTACTGGAATGGCATTTATGTCTCCCTTGCGCAGTGAACAAGGTTTTTTAATTATTTTATTTATTTATTTTTATTTTTTTGGGGGGGAGGGTGATCTGTTTGACATGCCTGCATCTTACCTACTCCCCCCTTACTCACTCTTGTGTGTTGTTTAGGTGTTTGCTACAACCTGGCGCCCACAGCACGTCTGTAGAGAAAAAATGTGCATGAAGATTTTGGCTTTATGGGCTCACAGAGTGGTCTTTACCTTTGATATTTCCAGCAGGCCACCTGCGTGCAGGTTTGGCCATTCTTCGCCTGCAGGCAGCCTGTCTCTACTGGTAAGGGCAGCTGTGCCTATGGCCTTAAGACGTCCATTCAACAGTTGTACTCTAAATTTATGAGGAATGTTGTGTAGTTATATCCACTAACAATACACCAGCTCCTTATTCTTGACAAAAACCCTCAAAGGACAAATTTTAGAAAACATTTTTCTCTTTATATGTCCTGTTGCTGGTGCTCTTAGGTGGTAAATTACTTGTGTTGGGAGCTAAAGTCCCAAGCAGGACCTTGGCCAGCAGTTAGTCAGATTTGTTTATTTTTTTAAGAAGAGTTGGACTCTTCCAGGGTTGTCCATGTCTGCTTTTTGTGTATCGTTTGTTCCCTCAAGCCATAGACTTCAGCCCTTGCTGGAAGATGGTACGTGAATGTTAATGAGAATGCTTTGGGAATCAGGACTTTTAAGCCAAATCTCAGCTGGAAAAATGAGGAATGCCCCAGCAATGTTTCGACTTTTACCCTATTGGTGTATAAAGGAAACAAAATGTGGTCACTCTGAAGACAGTGAGGAGTAAAACAGAGCCAGCTAAGGTGTTTTGACCAGCTGTATAATATGGAGCTTTGATAAAGAAACTATAAGGTGACACATTTTTCTTTTAACATTTACAGTCAATGTATTAGCAATGGGTTGCAGCCCTGCCTCTGTTAATGAAAGTAGGATTCAATTCAATTCAATGTTATTTACATTGCCCAAAATCACAACCATAGCCGTCTCAATGAGCTTCACA
Organism: Oryzias celebensis; assembly: GCA_014656515.1. Lineage (NCBI taxonomy): Eukaryota > Metazoa > Chordata > Actinopteri > Beloniformes > Adrianichthyidae > Oryzias > Oryzias celebensis. The sequence continues at coordinate 37,809,403 of BNCR01000005.1, forward strand.
CCGGGATTTATGCAAAGAACATAAAGTCAGTCATAGAAAAAAACAATAACTGGTTGCTAAAATAAACAAAACAGACTAATCTAAGCTGGAATCCCCGCCCTGAGATTCTACTTCTCTCTGAGGAAAAACTCTTAAAAAAAACTATCTTGGGGAAAAAAATAAGAAACCTCAGAGATGTCCACATGAAGGAGTGATCCTCTCCCAGGACAGACAGAACTGTTAAAGAAGAATTAGATTATCTAACTCAACAACTACATATTTAAATAACAGTGGAAAACAGGGACAACATATGAATTGGACTGCACCAAGCAGAGGCATGGCGAACTAAATAAAAAATAGTTCTGAATAAATGATAGAGAATAGGAGAGAAGTAATAGAGGACAGAACCTCAGTACACCACAACTTCTAACTTCTTGTAACCTGCTAGCAACTAATCTACATTAAAAAAACACATCTTTTGAATGTTACCTAAAGAAAACCAATCACTGAAAAAGTAAAGCTTGAAGTAATGTGAACGTTCTGTCTGATTGATTTAGCCTCTCCAGTTTCTGACATGTAAATGCTGTTTGAATAATGCTGACTTCACCTCAGTTTACTGTTGCACTACTGCAGTTTGGTCTCTTAGAGACAACAGACATCAATTCCAGTTCAGGTCTTTGTAAGTTACACATGAAATAAAGTCTTAAGGATAGTGAACAATAGCTGCTCACTCATCTGATTGTCTTTGTTTGTTTATTCATCAGCCCATCCTCCAGGTCACAATATAAAAAAGTCCAATCAATTTAAAACAACACATATAAACTATGGTTTGTCTAGTCTTTCCTGGTTTTCAGGCATCCCAGCTCTCTATTTCTGTGTGTGCATGTCCTAGTGCTTTAACCTGCGGTCCGCTGCCCTTTTTTCTTTCTTAATCTGGATATCTTTCATTTAAGAGTTTACAGACTCTGGTAATTCCTGGAGTATTTGTTAGATCTATTATAAACTAGATCATTTGAAAAAGAGTCATTCTAGCTGGTGAGACATTCAAAGCAGTACTACATTTTCCAGCTGACTTGACTGTTTCGGGTGGTTCTATTTGTCATTAAAAAAAGCAAGATGAACCAACACCTTATATTAAAATAGGGATCCTCAATTAAATGTAAGAGAAAAGACTGAAGTGACCAACTTGCCTTTCCTGCAGAAAACGGATTGTCTGAATGTCTCCAAAAGCACATATGTATTTTATGGACTACAAGTCGCCACAGATTATGAGTCACAGCAGCCAAAAAAATGCATAATAAAGATAAAAAAAATGATAAATAAGTCGCACTTTTGGGAAAAATCCCATTCTCCTCTATGTTTGTTTTGGTTGGTGCTTCTTTTGTGCATTGCCGTTAGTAGCAAATATACTGCTCTTTAGCGGGAAACAATCGCTAATAGGGCAACCTGTTGTTAGTGGGAAATTACTGCCTATTTAGGTTTTGAAAAAGTCACATATAAGTCTCTCCTGAGTATAAGTCGCACCCCTGGCCAGCAATGCAACAAAACACAACTTATGCTCAAAAATATATGATAATTAAGAAAAAAAAATCAATTTTCAACAAAGGGGAGATTTAGCTTGAAAAAAAGTGAACATTTTTGACTCGTATACCTTGGCTTCTCTGTTGGTCCACTTGGTTGATTAGCCTGTTATGTTGGTATGCAGACATCGCTTTCTATATTATCAACCGCTTTGTATCTTCAGAAGTCCCTGGCAGACTTTGGTGAAAACTTCCCAGATGGTTCTGTGAAGCAAACCATCTGCTGCATCAAGCTGAAAGTCCCAAACAGCTTTTGAGTCTATTCTTCATTTCCATTTAGGCATCTTAATAAAAAGCTGCAAATTCCGCATCTTTTCTGGAGTAAATGTTTGAACATAATCAACTTTAAGTCTAATTTAACTAAATTAAATGTAATCATTAAAGTCACACTCCAATCATCTTATGATATGTGTGTAAAAGTGTTCCCGGTGGTCTTTTCAGTTTGAGGATATCAATTTTAGCCAGGACATAGTTTTTGCAGAGCAGCAGTAGTTCATCCGAAATTTGCCCATTTTCCATCATCCCTTTGTTTACACTCCCAACTCACACTCCTAAACTATCATTACAGATGCAACCAAAATGATGAGCAGTACGGGAGTTATCCAGCCATACAGGAGAGCAAAGACGTACATGGATCTAGTTGTCTACAAGTGGATATATCAAAATGGAACTTGTATTAGCTGAGATTTTGTAGTTTGTACATAACAACTACACACTTCTTCCAGCTGCACTTTTTTCATTTTCTCCTGATTCACAACAATTTGAACAAAGAATTACTAAACAAAAACAGTAATATTAATATTCTGATATATATAAAAAAACAACAATAATGGAGGACATATATCCTCCATTATGAGAAAAATGCCACAAAAACATGTTGAAAACACCAAAAACACTTTTTTCATCTGAGTGGGTCTTTAATGACCATTTCTCAATCTTGGGTTCGCCTTGAATGTGAAATTAAACCTAAAAAAGATCGGAACCCTGGTGAATCACTAGTATTATCGTCCAGCTGTTTGCAAGTTGTGTTTCCCCCTCATTTAACAAAGCAGTTGTTTTACAAATGTGGTCTTCATCAACTGTTGATCTGATCTCAACCCGATTCAAGCTCCGTTTTAATGAGTAACATCTTTATTTGAACAGGGAGTGAGATCGGATAAACTGCTGTTTCATTTAATCCACCACGATTCGTGTGTCATCTTGTGAATTGCTGCCTGTAGTATCCAATAAGTAGACAAATATACAGAAGATTTACTGTGTTGATGCCGAAGAGCAAAGAAGGCCCCCAGTAACTCTCAATATTTGCAGGCTTTAGGCGTATCTTCTTTCTACAGGGAGGAATATTGTTATAAACAGGCTTTTTTTTGTCGATTTAGACAATTTCTTTTGTCACAGGCAGAAGGGGAAAAAAAACTTAATTTCATAAACTGCAAAAGCACACAAATTCACATCACATTACCAGCCATCTTGTGAGAGCTCATGTATTTGTGTATTCCTCAGTTATTTCTGAGCCATCTGGCGCCTTCCTGCTCCTGCTTTGTTTTTGTCTTTAAATCACGTCAAGGGAGATCAGCCACAAATGTACACAGTTCTGCGGCAGCAGGTTAGGCCACTTTACTGCAAGTGCACTTTGTTTTAATTTTCCCTGGCAAACAACGACAGATGACTCCTGATTTGTCTTTCTGCCCCAGCAGCAGATGCAGGGTCAGACTAGGAGGCAGAATTTTCTGCAAGAGGGCTTGTGAAATGAGTGCGAGCCACATGCTAAATAGTGTTAATTGGCTCTTGGAGACAGGTGAGAACAAATCTTAATATACAAAGAGGTTTGTTCTGTCTAAAACGGGAACATTTAAAACAATTGCTGCAACTCACAAGCACTCCAATCCATACCCTGTGGAATATAACCCAGGCAGATGAAAAAAGAATCTAGATTCATGGGCGTCATTTCTGTCTCCTGAGGTGACAACAGCAGTTTTTATTTGCTTCAACCAGCTAATTGAACAAAAGCTACTTTGAATCATTACTGACTGAAACCCCCTCTGCAGCTACGTTTTTCCAGCTCATTTACTTAAAAGGGAAATCCATAAAGACTTTGCCTGAAGGCTACACCCAACATATAAGGATGTAAACGTGGTTCTTCATCGAAGACATGGTTTCTCTGCAGATAGTGTGTGAGGAATTCATGAACAGAGATTTTTCTGGTTTGAAAAATGCCCCAAGGGAAATGTTTCAGAGCCATTTTAACTGGAGGCTGGGTTTTGTTGGATTAGTGGGTTAAATGAGACCCTGTTGATGTATGATTTCACTTTCAAGATGAGAAACTCCCCATTTTTACTGATAATGTTGGATGTTAATGCACAAGTTGATGCACTTTTTAATATTTAGGATTTTCTTGTCTTGTATTTTTTCATCTCTTTTTGGTGGCTAAACTAAAGCTGCAGGACTATTTGCATGACTATGATTCATGTGAGTGTTGCAAACTATTAGTGAAAAAATAAGTAGATTATGACATTTTTAGGCATTTAGGCCCTCAAGCCTGTAGGCATTTATACTATGGTGAATAACATTACTATTTGTTTTTGAAATTTCATCAAACTGAGCAGAAACCGCCTAGGTGTGCATTTTAGTGTGCATGTGAGTGTGATTGTGGCCCCTGTGATAAACTGGCGACCTCTCCAGGGGTGTCCCCTGCCTTCACCCATGAGTGACTGGGTTTGGCCCTGTGTCTTCGAAAGGGACAAACTGGGTATTGAACATGAATGAATGAATGAGCAGAAACCGGTGTGAAGCCTGTTGAGACAACTGTGTTGTGATTTTGGGCTATAAGAATACATTGAAACAATTGAAACCCTTGCCCTAAATTATTTTCTGCAGTGGACCTATTTTCTTTCAAAATATTCGACAGCGTTCATGGAGTTCAAGGCTTTTTTTTGTTATTTTGTGTCTTTAAGACACCGTTCAATTTTGATAAAAAATCTCCATGGTTGTGACATTACATGTTGCTTATTTTGTAGTTTAACAGTGTTTCAGGTATACTAAATGAATTGCTCATGTTTTGTTGGGGTTGTTGGTCAAAACAAACAGTTCTGTTTGATTGCCATTACTGCACAGATACCTGCACACATCAGTGGCACATGTGGAGGCAAACACACTTTGGCCATAAATTGCAGGAGATGATCAGGAGTTGCCACTCGGTTCTTTGAATTTTGAAAAAATCAAAATAGGAATATAGCTACTTCTTTTGTAGTTTTACTTTAATGATGTTCCCTTTGTATTATTTGTATGTGGCAGTGTCAAGGTTTGTCGGGCGGACACAAATGCAGACAGGGATCGGAAATGCAAAAATCTCGTATTTATTGCAAACAAGAAATTCTCAATAAACACGAGAAGCAACAAAACGATCCGACAACTAGTGCAGGGGAGACGAAGACTTATAACAAGGAGGAAGGGATGAGGTAAGTGGAAACAGGTGTGACTATCAAGAGGGAAAACACACACACTGGGGAGAGAACACAGGAAGTACGACCCATAACAAAATAAAACCGGAAGTGGAGACCAAAACACAACTCAAACTAAAGCGGGGTAAAAACCCCACAGTACTCCCCCCTCAAGGTGCGCCGCCTGGCGCAGAGGGAAGCCCCCCCCGGTGCCGGCGATTGAAGTCCCGGATAAGCTCAGGGTCCAGAATCCGTGATGCAGGCTCCCAGGACCTCTCCTCAGGCCCGTACCCCTGCCAGTCCACCAGATACTGGAGGCCACGTCCCCGCCGTCGAACGTCCAGCAGGCGACGGACAGTGTAGGCCGGTTGGCCATCAATGATGCGGGGAGGGGGTGGCGGAGAGGAAGACCGCTGCAGGGGACTGGTAACATGCGGCTTCAGCTGAGAGACATGGAAGACCGGATGGATGCGCAATGACCTGGGTAAGCGCAGCCTGACCGCCACAGGGTTGATGACCTTCAGGATTTCGAACGGACCGATGTACTTGGGGGACAGCTTCTTGGATTCCGTCCGAAGCTTGATGTGTGAAGTGGACAGCATGACGTACTGGCCTGGTAGGTAGGCAGGTGCTGGAGTGCGTCGACGATCTGCCAGCCTCTTGTTGGTAGCCCCTGAACGCAACAGGGCCGCCCGAGCCTCCCGCCAGACACGCCGACAGCGACGATACAGGTGCTGAACCGACGGAACGGCCACCTCCGTCTCCTGCTCGGGAAACAGGGGGGGCTGGTACCCCAGAGAGCACTCAAACGGGGACATACCAGAGGCAGATGAGGTGAGGGAGTTGTGCGCATACTCCACCCATGGCAACAAGGAACTCCAGGAGGTCTGGCTCCGTGAACAGACGCACCGTAGAGCGGCCTCCAAGTCCTGGTTAGTCCGCTCTGCCTGGCCGTTGGTCTGTGGATGGAAACCAGAAGACAGGCTGGCAGTAGTCCCGAAAGCACCACAGAACGCCTTCCAGACCTGTGAGATGAATTGTGGGCCACGATCCGACACTATGTCTGTGGGAATTCCATGCAGCCTGAAGACATGTTTTATGACCAGTCTTGCAGTCTCTGCAGCAGAGGGGAGTTTGGTCAGAGCCACAAAATGAGCGGCCTTAGAAAACCGGTCCACAATAGTCAGAATCACGGTCCTCCCGGCAGAAGGAGGCAGGCCAGTCACAAAGTCCAGGGCAATGTGTGACCAAGGCCGACCCGGGATGGACAGGGGGTGCAATAGTCCAGCAGGCGGTTGTGTACTGGCCTTATTCTGAGCACAAACCAGACAACCTGAAACATAGTCCCGGACGTCCTTGGTCATACTAGGCCACCAGAAGCGGCGACGCAGGAAGGAGTCAGTCCTGCGGATTCCTGGGTGGCAGGTGAGTCGCGTGGCATGAGCCCACTGGAGGACCTGGGACCTGAGAGAGTCTGGAACGAACAGTTTGTTAGCAGGACCTCCACCCGGGTCGGGCTCCTGAACCTGGGCCGCCCTAATGTCTCTCTCCAGCTGCCAGGAGAGGGCGCCCAGCACACGGGGGGGAGGAAGAACTGTGGCTGGTTGACAGTCATGGACAGCCGAGTCCTGTTGTCGGGAGAGGGCATCCGGCTTAACATTCTTGGATCCCGGTCGATAGGAGACCACAAAATCAAAACGGTTAAAGAATAGAGACCACCGTGCCTGCCTGGAGTTCAACCGTTTGGCAGTTCGTAGATAGGACAGATTCTTGTGATCTGTCCAAACCAAGAACGGCATAGCTGACCCCTCCAACCAGTGTCTCCACTCTTCAAGGGCTAGCTTGATCGCTAGCAATTCTTTATCACCCACATCGTAATTGTGCTCCGCCGGGGAAAGCCGGCGGGAGAAAAAAGCGCAAGGGCGCAATCTACTGTCCGATTCCCCCGCTGAGACAATACTGCACCCACCCCGGTATCTGAGGCGTCCACCTCGACAATAAATTGTCTGGAAGGGTCAGGTTGTGCCAGAACAGGTGCAGAAGTAAACAGAAGCTTTAATCGGCTAAAGGCGGCCTCCGCCGCCTCCGTCCAGGCGAACGGAGCGGAGGTAGAGGTGAGAGCCGTGAGAGGCGCAGCCACCGAGCTGTAGCCACGGATGAAACGGCGGAGGAAGTTGGCAAACCCCAGAAACCGTTGTAATTGTTTCCTGTTGGTAGGGGTAGGCCATTCCACCACCGCTCTCACCTTAGCGGGATCGGGTCTCACCTCACCCTCTGCTACAACAAAACCCAAAAACGAAACAGACGGAGAATGGAACTCACACTTCTCCGCCTTTACAAACAGTTTGTTCTCCAGTAGCCGCTGGAGCACCAGACGAACATGCCGCCGATGTTCACTGGCGTCCCTGGAAAAAACCAGAATGTCATCTAAATAAACAAAAACAAAACGATGAAGGAAGTCCCGTAACACATCATTTATCATAGCCTGGAACACAGCAGGGGCATTACAGAGACCAAAAGGCATCACCAGATACTCAAAATGTCCCAGGGGAGTGGTGAAGGCGGTCTTCCATTCATCACCGGCTCTGATGCGCACGAGGTGGTAAGCGTTGCGAAGGTCCAGTTTGGTGTAGATCCTGGCCTCCTGCAACGCTTCAAAAGCTGAGTTCATCAAAGGCAGGGGGTAACTGTTCTTAACAGTGATTTCATTCAGGCCCCGATAATCAATACATGGTCGGAGAGACCCGTCCTTCTTACCGACGAAAAAGAAACCTGACCCCACTGGTGATGATGACGGCCTGATGATACCAGAATTCAGAGACTCAGCAATATATCGCTCCATTACCTCCCTCTCGGGTTTAGACAGGCCATATAACCTGCTCTTGGGCAAGGTAGCGCCAGGTTGGAGATCGATAGCGCAGTCATATGGTCTGTGAGGGGTAAGGAGAGGGCTCGTGACTTTGAGAATACCTCAGCAAGGTCGTGGTACTCCGGCGGTACCCCGGATAGGTCAGGTGAGGGCGGCCGCCCTACCGGGACAGCGGGGTCTTCCCCAGGAGGCCGAGCTGAGCGTAAACAAGTGGTGTGACATTTATCACTCCAGCCAGAAACCCGACTGGAGGGCCAGTCGATGACTGGGTTATGAGCCATAAGCCAGGGAAACCCCAGGACCAGTGGGTTCTGGGCGGAGGAAAAAACGAAAAAACGGGTCTCCTCATGGTGATTGCCAGAAATAATAAGGTGAATGGGTTCGGTTATGTAAGAAATGGTAGCCACCTCTTGGCCATTTAGGGAGACCACTTGTAACGGACGGGGCAGTAGTTCACATTTAAGACCGACCTGTCTCGCTAGCTCGGCATCCATAAGGTTCTGCTCTGCTCCAGAGTCTACTAAAGCCTTAACCGGAAAACCCTTCCCATGAAACATGACCCGAACTTGAAATAGGCAGGCAGCAGGTTTAGCATTAGTGAGCGTCTTATCACCGCTCGTCAGCGCGCCCACTCTTACTGACGAGCAGAGAAGTTTTGGGCACTCCTTGCAGAAATGACCCCGCCTACCACAGTAAAGGCACTCACCTGCCGCCATCCGTCGCCGTCTCTCGGAAGCAGATAGTTTGCCCCGACCGAGCTGCATGGGTTCATCTTGAGCTAACAACGGGGATTCTGCGGGAGAAACAACACGAACAGGTGAATTTGTGGACCGACGATGAGGGCGGGGTACTACCCTGCCATGCTCCCCCTTAAGGTCCTGCAACCGGTTATCAACACGGATAACCAGAGCGATGAGGGGGTCCAAAGTTAATGGTAGTTCGAGTGCGATCAGTCTGTCCTTTAATTCCTCGGACAGCCCCTCCACGAAAGCGTCCATGAGCGCAGTAGTGTCCCAACCACTAGTGGAGGCCAAAGTCCGGAACTCTATGGCGTAGTCGGCTGCCCGTCGGTCGCGCTGCCTCAACTTCAAAAGCGCACGAGCTGCCTCCCGGCCTGGCTTGGTGTGATGGAATATCTGCTGGAAAGCCTCCAAGAAGGCCGAGAGGGATGTGCAGGTTGAGGCTCCACGCTGCCACTCGGCGGTAGCCCACGCTCCGGCTCTGCCGGTGAGGTGAGAAATAATGAAGGCCACCTTGGCTTGGTCTGTAGGATAGTGGGGAGCCTGCAACTGGAAGTGAAGCTCACACTGGGTAATGAAAGCCCGGCAGTCCCCGGAGTCTCCGGAAAACCTTTCTGGACGGGCCAGCTGTGCAGTCGGAGCGACAGGAACTCCATCCAGGATCCCCTGGACCAGCGTGGAAGACGATGGGCGTGGCGAAGGAACAGACGGTGGATGTTGGACCCGCTCTGCCAGTTGCTCAAAACGCTCTCCCAACGCGGCAAGTTGTCGCTCGTGACGGCTGGACATCTCCAGTAACCCTTGGCGAAGACAAGACGTCAGCTTCTCCCGCTGACGGAGTAGTGCCCGTAACGTCTCCGTGTCTGCTGTGTCCATGTTAAAGGTCGGATCGTAATGTCAAGGTTTGTCGGGCGGACACAAATGCAGACAGGGATCGGAAATGCAAAAATCTCGTATTTATTGCAAACAAGAAATTCTCAATAAACACGAGAAGCAACAAAACGATCCGACAACTAGTGCAGGGGAGACGAAGACTTATAACAAGGAGGAAGGGATGAGGTAAGTGGAAACAGGTGTGACTATCAAGAGGGAAAACACACACACTGGGGAGAGAACACAGGAAGTACGACCCATAACAAAATAAAACCGGAAGTGGAGACCAAAACACAACTCAAACTAAAGCGGGGTAAAAACCCCACAGGCAGTTTATCAAAATTCCCACTTCAGTCACTGTTTGACTATCTCTGAGTAATAAATCTTTTGTATCTCCTACCTAAGGAACTTCTGGATTCATTTAAAATAAGTACACCCATTTTTTAATAATGTCATCATCCTAGTAGCAGGAGCTTTTGAATGATTAATAAAGGCATTGATTTCAGCAATCAGGCGCAATGTCTTTAAACAAAATCCAAATGTAGTAGCTTCTCGTAATGCTTCTTTTGTGAAGCATAATGAGAAGATCCTGCCAGTTTTTATGCCTGTTTTCAAAGTTTGTGACAGACTAGTGAAAAGTCTGTCGTGACGATGTGAGATGACACAATCTCATATTTAACATTTACAACTCCCAAACTGGGAGATGACAAGTGGCCGTCTGAGATTGAACAGAGTGCATGCTGTGATGGACTGGTGCTCACAACACAGTTTACTTTGCTGTTTATTGCTGTGTACAACTGGAATGAACTGTTGTCCCCCTTACTCCTCAAATCCCATGTGACATAGTCTGTAACAGTCGGGTCATAGAAGTGTAGCATTTGACTACACATCTATTTCAAGTCAATAACACCATGATGTTATGCTGCTGGACATTCACATCATTAGAACATGTCTACCTCTGCTGCCGGAAGGGAAGCTATGACTGATAGCAGTTTTTCAACAGGGGAGTTGATCCTGATGAACTCCTATTGTTGTAAGAAAACAAGATTTTGAACCTGGACTTTTCACCCTTCAACATGGGAGATGTTGCCACCAAGACCAGAATAACATGCGTTTTTGACCTACCGTAACTTTTCGGCCATTCACACAATTAACACGAATCTGCCGATTCTTTTACTGCGACAGAGTAGGCGGTTTTACGTTTGATTGCACAAGCTCTTCACGGCTGTGAAGTGTTGCATGTCAGCGCTGCTTTTCTTTGATTTAGAATCAGCTGTAATTACGCTAATTGTGTAAACAAAGAATTACGGTAGTTGAAAGAACGTCAACACTGGAGTTTTTATGCCGATTTTTGTCACTGTGGATTATTTTCTTCGGGATTACAAAAGGACTGTTTTTCTAGTACGGCCACAAACAAACAAGCCCCTGGTGGTTCACTGGGTGAATTATGCCTTTGACCTGTGGAGTGTTTCTCAAACAAATCCAGAAACCATCACAAACGAACCGTTCTGCTTTCTATTTATAAAGAAACATTAAAATATAAAGCATTGGTAAATATTACAAAATCCATTACTCGTTGTCAGTGATTAAAGTTAACGCGGGGAAATTTGGTGAAAGCTGTTTAAAAAAAACAAGAGCACATAAAAAATGTTTTACGGAAATGACTTGACAAGGATTCCTGAAGTCCGTCAATCATTGAGCCTGTGCAGACTGTATGCACTTGCATTTCTCCTTCTTGTCATGCACTGGAAGTCGTAACGCTTTCTTCTCTTGTATTCTGGAGGTCTTTCCTTACCTTTAAAAACCAAGCTTTTAGTGTTTTTTTCCCCCCACAAACCTCATTCATCAAGCTATATGCTGACCCAGTGAACATGCAAGTGACTCAGAGAGTCCATTACAAAGTGATGCAGCTCTCCTCAGTTCACCCGTATCATAAAGGTGGTCTGAGCACTGCATGCTTTACACTGCAGTGAATTATTAAGATACCCAGAAGCTGCTTCAGTCCAGCTGAGACGCGGATCGATGCGTCGCTGTAATCTAGACGTATAAGTGGGTTGTGAGGCTTGTCTGCGTGAAACGTCCTTTTAAATACGCTGGGGGGTGGGCTGGGGGGGCATCACTCGTGCAACTGTATCAGTGAGTATGGTTGTTGCATAACACACGAACACACAGGTTTACACAGAGAAAACATAGCAGTAAATGAGATCAGAGAAAGCAGATAGAAGCGGAGGGCCATTATTTCAGCTGCAAGCAGACCCGGGAAAACAGACCATATTAAATTAAGTTTAGATTTGATTTGTCTGATAAACTTGGATGTTTCCTCCTAAATATATTTAATGTCACTGTTGCTTAGCAGTTTGGATGCTGTGCAGGTAATGCGCATTTACGACGATGCAGTCAGCATGTTGCAGACTTGGGATGTTACTTCCCAGACAGTCTTAGCGACTTATCTCCTGACAGTACTATAAAAAAGGTTAGTCCAGAAAACTTACATAACAAGGTGCCTTACTGAGGCTACTTGTCAAGGTTGATTTGTTAGAGGCACCACTGTTCTGTAAAAACAGCTGTGTGAAGTCATACCTGTCTCTGTGGAAGCCTTTATTTGTTTTGATGAAAATGCATAAGTAATCTCACTCACATGGCTCATCAGAGATTATCAGAGAGCAGAGATGATACATTTTAAAAACTCAAATGTGTGAAAAAGGTGATCTTTGAAGAACAAAATGCAATTGTTTGAAAATTTTTCTGATTTGGGCTTAGCTAAATGTGACAAAAAGTGAGGTTATTTACACAAAGACCCACAGAGCTGGAATCCTCACAAAGGCGTATAACACAGCAATTTCTGCCGCATTTAATGCATTAAAACAAATAACTGTGTTACTTTATGTGAACTGAATCTGAATGAGTTGGAAATGTCAGAGACGAATCGAGTGGATGGTTTCACACACAACACACATTTCTATTTTTAGACCAGTGGCATTCTCTTTAAAAAAAACAAACAAACTTGAGAACAATTATTCTGGTGCTAGTGCACAAGCAAGTTTTTCTTATAGTGACGATAACAAAAAAAAAAAACAACATATTTACCCAAAATAAAAAAAAAAAAAAAAACAACGTTTTTAAACAACGAATAAGTATCAGAACAACAGTATGTCCGCACAATAGAGCATACCAGATTGTAAGGCCCAGAATGGTCTATTTTCAAACTTAGAAAGTGTTCCGAACCAAAAGAATCATGAGTAAGAAAAAAGTCAAGATAAGTCTGTCAGTCAGTCAGACTTTAACTGCGTTCATAGTAACTTCAGAACTTTTTTGTTTAAAAAAAAGCTACATGTTAGCTTTATTAACAGCATTGGCCACATTAGAAACATAAGCAACGTTCACAGAAGTAACCCCCAACCTTGTTTAGAACACATAAGAAAACAGACTGATATCCCTAAAACAAACGCTACTGTGACTACGATAACTCCCAGCCTTCTCAGTAAGACTTGAGTTTCAGGGAAAACTTTGGATAACTTAGTTCAGTCGTGGATCAGGAACGGTGGCAGACAGAGTCGGAACAGAAACAGGGTCGGGAAAACAAAATGTCCAGCAATACGGCACGAACATTACTTCGCACTGAGTTAGGCTCAGTGGATGACTGTCAGTGGGATTCAGGTGAGCGGCATCTGGGCACTGTGCGCTGAGGCTGCTGGGAGATGTAGTGAGTCAGGAAACTGCCAATGGCTCCTGCCACTGACCATAGTGGCAGTCAGAGGTCTAATCCCTGTTTTTATTTACACAAACACTTTGTTTAGAACTTTAAAAAGTCAGAGTGACATTTTGACAGAGCGCTACTACATCTCAAAATTGCTCCGCTGTCAGTAAGCACAACTAGAATAAATCTGTATTTAAAGCGCCCCGTTTTATATGTCACACTGTCTTTTTTTTTTTTTATAATCAAGTGCGTCCTATAGAGTGGAAAATTAAGTACTTATTGTCTTAAACCAACTCAATTATTCATGACATAAAGCTACAGTAAATATCTGTGTTCTAAACCTGTGTTTTTTTTTTTTTATTTAATTGAAAGCATGCAAAGTTTTTCATTTTGCTCTGTCTCTTTCATGAATAATTTTCCCAACAGTTAGTGGAACTCATGCAAATTTTTCATCTGTTATTAAACGGTAAAAATAAAAAAAAGAAAAAAACCCAGCCAGTGCACATCAGCCCAATGCAACACGACAGGGGAGACGTCCCCTCTTCGCACATCATTTAGCAAAAGTCATTGGACAGCAATGATAAGGCTTGCTGGTGAATGATCAGAATGAATAGTTGGCAGTGACTGCAACCTCATTACAAGGACAAAACTCGTACAACAGGACATTGATATGTTTGGCCCGGCCCTACTTCACTGTTTCCAATTTAAATATAGACGGGGATAAAGCCTAATACCTTTCCCTCTGTGGATATTGGCTCGTATGGGACAACGATCCGTGAAATGAATATTTTTGTGAGATGAGATTTGTTGGGAACAAAAAGAGTGCTGACTGCGAAAGAGCCGTTAGAAAGATGGAAAAAGTAGCAAATTGTGGAAACCTAAAATTAAATGACAAGAAAATGAGGCATAAGAAAGGAATTAAGATGTCAAATGTGTTTTTTATTATTATAATTATTATTTTTTGCTAAAAAAAAGAAAGGAAAACATCTGATCCTAGCAGTAAATATGCTGCTGTCATTTTGCAGATCAATTGGACTCAGGAAAGTTTTGTGCTCGTTTTCGGTTTACTTCCCTGACAGAGACGCATTTGAAAGAAAAACTTTTGGTGACAAAAATTGAAATTCTACAGCAACCAAATAACTTTTCCATTACCTGACACACTCTATTGCAATAATGTATTTATTCTTTGATGAGGTAATTACTGTTGGACTCTGATTAAAGCTTAATTTTGAGGTTTACTTCCTGAAGACTTTTTACATGAACCAAAACCAATTACCACAGAGATTAGAGATTATCAAAACCAATAAAAATATAACTGTCGTGTGTTTTTAAAAACATTATCTACACACACAAGAGAAATGTATACATCAATAGTTATCATCTGATGTGTTCTCTCAATACAAAAGCCCCACTCTCCTCCTTAAGTTCTCCCCTGCTGTCTTTTAATTTTCTTATTTGATTGAGGGCGGTAATAACATCAGGCTCATGCATGTGCGTACCTCTCTGAAAAAGAGGACCTTTTTTTCTACTTTTTAATCAGACTCATAAATCCCCGCTCTACCTGGTTCTGCCCTGTCAGATTGTGGGGCGTTTGGCCGGCCAGCTCTCTTGGCTGAGACTATAGATCTGGATTGACATCCTCTCCATCCTGTCTGCCGCTGTTAATCATGGAAGGATTTGGGCTGCCTGCAAGATGTTCTGCCAAGCGACCCTGAGCTCTTCTGAGGCCGAAGGACTCGAGCTAAAAGCCTGTTCCCCTGTTAGAGCAAGTCACAAATACTCAGGCCATGGGGCCAGTTGCTACATAATAGGTATTGATTGATGGCTAAATATGCCACATTGCTAAAGCTTTTTGCCTATAAAATCAGCACTAAATAGGCTTTTGAAATGCTTGTTTTTAGAAATCTGCATCATATGATGATTAGCTTTTGTGTGTCTTTTTTATTGCTGTATTCTTGTCAAATGTGCCTTTCTTGTCTCCTTTCTGACTTAAAATCCCACTCCTATTATCTATGGATGTATTTGACAAACATTCCCAATGGTCTGTTAATTTATTTTTAGGCTGTTTTTGGCCAAAATAAAATAAAAAATAAAAAATAAAAAGTTTTCTAGGACATAGTTTCTGCAGAGCAGCATTAGTTCATTAGAAATTTGCCTCTGAGCTGTGGGCGAGACTGTTGCTGTCAAACATTATTGGTGCAACAACAATGGCGAGCAATAGTGTAGCTGTTCAGTTTTAATCCAGATGGGAGCTAACTGTACTTCTGGATACCTCCAGACAAGGAAAACAAAGACGTTGATGGATCTATTTGTCCACAAGTGAAATGGCATCAGAAGGGAGCTTGTAGTATAGCTGAGATCGTAGTTTGTGCATAACAACTATGAGCTTTTTTCAGCTGCATTTTTTCATTTGCCACTGCTTCACAACAATTTGAATAAAGAAATACTCAGAAATGCATTTTAATTTTCCTTTATATATATGTCTTGCATCATGAGAAAAAAGCTACAAGAAGCTACAAGCTACAAGTTAAAAAGCTTCAAAAACATGATTTTCGTCAGAGTAGGTCTTTAAAGTGCAAGAAAAATTTTGAGATGAATGAAAGAAACAATAGGACACACAAAGATAGCCATCATTTGGGGTTAAGGTCACAGTGCTGGGAAGAGCTTCAATATATCATCAAGATTAACAGTTTATTTATGGCGGCGAGAAAGATTAAAGGGGAGAAAAAAAAGCAGAATGGAATAGTAAAAAATTCAGCTTGAACAAATGACCCTTGCACTCGTACTTTTCTCTATTTGTCCCCCAATTGTCTCCATTACTCTTCATCTGGTGAATACCCACTGCAGGAATTGAGGAGATCCAGACTCCAGTCCCAGATTTTTGCTCCTGCCAAGCCGTTGGAACCAGCAGCAGTAAACGCTTGTTTCGCCTGCCTCTCTCTCTTCCCTCCTCTCCCTGTTTCGCTGCGCTCCGCTCTGTTCTGCTGCAGTGGATGGTCCTCACAGTGGCACAGTGCACTCGCAGCTCATCTCAGCGGAGGAGATCCGAGCATCTCTGTCATTTCACCAACCTCCTTTCCCACCTCCTCACTCCGACCTTCCTCTGCCGTCCTTCTGCCGTTCACCTGTCACAGGGTCTGGACTGACGTGACGGGAAAAGTCACAGGACAGATGAGAGCGCTCAAAAGTCCTCCCGTCTAACATCTCGCGTGCATATGACAGGCTGAGCTCCTGCTGTCGTGGGATGACAGAGAACACTGTACTCTTAGATGCCTCCTGCTTTTAGACTCTGTGTGAGGTAAGTTCTGTTGCTTCATGTTTGCATTCTGCATTTGATGTCTTTGGTGAGGAGGAGCATCTCCGGCTGTTTCTCCCTGAGGGGAGTTGTTTAATTAGGAGGAATTATTCTGACAGAAGTTGACTACGAAAACACCAAGCATGCGATAGTTAAAGTGTGTTTGTGAGAGTACAATTTTGTGCATGTTTGGTCTATTTAGGCATAGTTCTGCGGTAGAAATCTGCAGACTCTTTTTCACTGAAGCAAGTTGGAAATGCTTGTTTTCTGTTTGCTCCCATGTAATGTAAGATGGTTCAGGTAGTAGGGACTGGTGGATACTCCATTTCTTAATTTTTTAGTAAATGCTTTAAAGGGTAAAGTGTTTTTGACACATCTTTTCGAATAAAAGCAGAATTAACCTCCAAAGGTAAGCTGAGAGGCTCTGCTGCAGCTCTGTGAAGACGGGAAACTCTGTGTGCATGTGTGTGATGCGCACACTTGTGTGTGGGTGGCTGTATGTGTCAAATGTAAGATCTTGGGGGTGAGCTCCGCGTGGGCAGCTTGTGCGCATTTTATGAATCAAGAGCTTTTCATTTATGGTAAAAAAAAAAAAAAAAAAGTGTGCACACATGTTTTGCACCGTCATCTGATGTGTTTTCCCTTTCAACAACCGGCGCCCATCACTTCTCTGTGGACACCCGTCTCAGTGGCACACACCCTCTTCCCTTCGTCCCTTCGTCTGGTACTGAGTGGTGTTCAGCTGTGCGGGGTCATTCACACTCGGGTCTCAGGGTTCCTGTCTTAC
The DNA here is from genome assembly GCA_014656515.1 of Oryzias celebensis. Classification (NCBI taxonomy): domain Eukaryota; kingdom Metazoa; phylum Chordata; class Actinopteri; order Beloniformes; family Adrianichthyidae; genus Oryzias; species Oryzias celebensis. The sequence goes on from BNCR01000005.1 coordinate 37,826,660, forward strand.
CTCCTTTGCGAGGTGCACTGCCACTGCAGTCGGAGGAGATGCTTTGAATTTTCATGTTGACTGCTGCACTGCAGACTCTCTCCCACCAAATGTACAGAGAGCCAGAGCTGTGCTCAGCCTCAGACATTGCGGGCTTGATTTAAGAGGCCCTTCATAAATCTGTTTGGATGTTTTGAGTAGATGCTTGTCCTTCAAAGTCGCTTATTGTCTTATTTTTGCACACAGTTGGACCTGTTAAATGGATATTACCAAAAGCAGATGATAATTTTGACTTGGATGTACAACTTTGTAGCTAAACCTGCCATGATTAAGAGTGAGCATGCTGTAAGTGTGTGTTGTGAACTACATTGTATGCATGTTCCAGTAATGAAGCTTGAGCTGGTCTCATTGCTCACTCTGTCCTTCCCAAGAGCCTCTCACTAATAAGAAAAGATTTGGTCAAGCCCTTCTTTTGCATATTTCCTTCATTCTGTTTCCAAATGCCAGCTCTGCTTTCAATTCTGTATATAGGCGTAATTATTCCTTTTTGAATCTATGTTTATCGTTGATGGCTGTAAATGTTGCTCCATCCAGTGTGATTAAGATAATCTCCATAGTAACTGGAGGCTGTAAAGTTCATAGGAGATTCAATTGTATTACAGTGCCACCAGAAAATCAAATCATCTTCTGAAGAAGCTTTGGGTACTTTGGATTGTTTCAAATAAAACAGTGAAGTGAAAAACAAAGCTTAAGCCAAGAAATGTCTCGTAAAAAAAATTGTTGCCATGTGATTTCTAATCAACATACTAATACTGCCAGTGTAAAAGATGTCAAACAAGCAAAAGCTTTTCAAACCCGAGCACTTAGGAACAGCACGTTTCCAGGCATCAGAGGGAGTCATTACATTAAAGTTTGTTTCATATATAACGAAGTTAGATTTAGTCATGAGCAGACTGATGTTAGCAGGTTGTTTCCATGCCAAATCTGCCAATTTGAGATCTATTGGAGTTTAAACACGGTGTCATTTATTATCCTTCTGCTTTTTTTTCTTGCCTGTTTTTTGCACCAGATTTTGTTTTGGGTTTTATGTGTTTATTACTATCTAATAAATACATTAGGAAGTTTAGAATGTGTGTAATTCCACACACAGTCTAGGATGCTAGGACATATTCCATCCATCCTTCCTTCCTCCTATCTTCTAAAGCTCCTTACTCTCTGTTGGGGTCACGAGGTTGCTGTAGCCCATCCTATCTTGGATACAGACACTAGATGGATAAATGTGGGTCCCAAAACAGTTAAACCTAACGGTTAAACTGTTAAATATGTAGCATCCAGAAAACCCAATATTTCTATCTGTCTATTTTCAAAACTAGTCGAATCCCTGCCTAGGTCACTGGGCTGCGGGAGCCAATCCAGCCTCTGTTGGGTGAAGGTGGAGTACAAACTAAACAGGTTGCCAGTCTGTTGCAGGGCCAGAAAGAAAGGTCCCATCCTGGATTCGAACCAGGGCCTGTAAGGCGAGAAAGCTAACTGCTGTGCTGCCAAATATTCCCCTAAAAGACAAATGATGTCTGCCTTAAATAGTTAGAGTGTAGAATGCTTCTTTATCCTAACAATTGACAGATTAATATGAAACACATTTAGTATTTTATGTAGAAAATGTTTATTACAACTTGAAAACCTTTATTTATTTCATATTTTAACTTAAATATTTTTCATCTCCTAACAACAAGGACAGACAGCTCAGATGAGAAAACCACCATGACAGGTGTGATGGACAGTGAGGGTCAGATTAGTCTCAGTTGGTACACATGAAGATCCAGTGCTGTAATTTCAAATGATTCTCAGGTCACATGGTCAGTGACCCCAATCTATTTTTCTGCCATATCCAAAGTTTACCCCACTTAGCCTTTTGGTGGGTGTTAATTTCTTGCTCAGAGTGTGTATTAACCTGGCTGACAATGACGTCGAGTGCGGGAGATTGTCTCGACAGACACCTTGATCTGTTGGTCTCATGTCTTTGTGGAGGGAAGCAATAAAGAGACCAAGGCTGGGGCTTGAAGTGTTTTTTATTAGCATAGCTTTTTGGAGCATTTTTGGTTCAGATGAAACTATAAAGCATATTGATTCCCCTTCTTAATGATGCACTTGCGTATTACGTTTGTGTTTCTACAAAGAAATTGCCAAAATGGTTGAACGAGTTTCAGAAAATGCACAGATGGATGAGCAGATTTCTGCCGTTTTTGCATGAGCTTTCTGGGATAGCGACACAAAAGAAGCAATACTTATGGAAGCTCCAACACGAAGCTTGCAAACTTCAAAGAAAATCCGAGTGAAAAAAGTGACAGTGTTGAAGGAATCCCACAGCCCATCATCTCTCTGTCCTGACAGGTACAGAGAGCAGGAGGATGATTGCAATCAGTATACTGACATGCTTCTTTATATCATTACCATATGTGCAAACTCTATGATGCTTCTGACAATGAGCAGGGGATTCAGCAGTAAAAGGGAGATTTTAAATTAAAACATCCTCAGCATTTTTAAAACAATGGTGCACTCCATAACATTATTTAAATATTAAGTGTGCTGAAAGACACCTTAGATTTATAGACCCATTCTGATGGAGAAAGTGTTTCCAGTATTGCTAACATGTTCTGATGATGGAGAAAGAAAACTAAGCTTCAAATTGCATTTCTGAGTATTCTTTTATTCACATCAATGTGAATCAGGAGCAGATTAAAAATGCCATTTTAAAAAGATTGAATTAGTTACATAGAAAATACACTAGGAGGTTCACAAGCTTCCTGCTCCGCTCCTTTCTGATGCATCCACTTGTGGACGACTAGATCCATGTACGTCTTTGTTTTCCTCGTCTGAACTGGCATCTGGATCAAAACTGTACGGCTGGATAGCTCTGATATTGCGACATTTTTGTTGAACCGGTTAGTGTTAGATTAGGGATGTGAGGAGCTGTAAGCTAGCGGTAGAACGCAGAAACCAGTGGGTGACGGGAAGCGGGGGTGGACTTGCTCTGCTCCATTGGTCTACCCGCAACTCAGAGGTAAATTTCCAATGAACTCCTGCCACTCTGCAGAAACTATGTCCTAGAAAATGACACAGGGTTTTTTCTTTTGTTTTGACAAAAAACAGCAGAATCATAAAAGACTATTGGGAATGCTTTTAAGATAGATCAAATGATGACTGGAGTGGGACTTTAAGCCAAAGGTGACCCAGGTAACCCCCTGTCCCTCTCCTGTTACAGAAGGACTCTTGTTCCTCTGTCTGCCCTAACATTGACAGAAATACCAACAAAAAGCAGCTGCAGTCAATTTCAGACGCAGGGAAAACATTGCACTATATAGGAATGTGGAGGAGAATGATACACTGTTCTGAATACCAAGTTGTTGTCACATTGCAGATGGTGTCTTGACTTATGACATTAAGCTAAGCTGAATGTCTGCTGGTTGCACTTCTTTTTTTTTGCATGAACTGTGAGTCACTGTTGGTTCACATTCTGTCTGCAAAAATGAAGGTTTTTGGCTTCAAGCGCCGTCCAGCTGTCTCCTTCAGGCCGTCTCGGTTTGAAGACCTTAAAAACATACACCAGCACTGGGCACACTGGGTGTCACCAAGGCTTTGAACGGCCTCCTCTTCAGAAGAAGCTTCTCCTTTCATGGGAATCTTGAACTCAGTCCAAAATAAGTCTGACTGCTTTCGCTGCAGCATCCCTCTCCTATTTTTGTTCTTACCGACACTCACCAGTGCATTGCTTTTCTTGTTTTTCCTGGTCAGTGAATAAGTTGCAGTGCTCCCTGAGTCATTACCCGAACTCAGCCTGTGAGCCACAGGTGAGGCATTAAAGCCAAATGACTCGTATGAACTGAAAGAGAACATCATCTTTGCTACATGAAAGCTTTCCCTTCAGGTCGAAAAAAGTTGCACTGAAATGGGGCAATACCTTTCCCTCTAACATCTCCTCCAACAAATTGTTCCTTCATGTCTTTGCTGGAAAAATGAAAAAAGATAAAAGTATGTAATGAGATGAAATTCTGCCTTCCATGGCTTGTGTGCAACTTAAACTCTAAAGCAAATAAGAACGCCACACTCTTTGAAGGCTTTTCTGGACATACTAGTGAAGCACACTATCAAAACTTGTTAAATGTATTTGTAGAATTACTCTGTAAAATAAGCTACATTTTCCAAGAATAATTCCTTTTTGTTTCTCCACACAGAGGAAAATGATTTGTGATTGATAGTTCTGATCAAAGAACTCATATTATGATAATGTAGCAAGGCTTTAAAAGGATTTCTTTGGAAATGCGTTTTATTAATCACAGATGAGATGTTCTTGCTGCAAAAACAACTGATGGGTTGATGTGCACATAACACCGCAGCCATAGGAAACAAAAACAATTGTTGCTAGGAAACTGGATTTTAAAATGTAGCATCACTTTTAGCCCTGAACTCCAACAGTTTTTTGAAAGTCCTGAGAGGACCAGAGCTGGGATATGATCTCAGCACAGCAGAACGTTGGAGGGAAAGAGGTCAGTGGATGTTCTGAACTAATGGAACATTTGAGGAAAAAAGACTGATTTTTCAGTGTCATCCTCAAGTAGTAAGCGAGAGTGCTTCTTAGAAATTACAGTTAAGCAAATGACAATGTTTTTTAAAAAAAACAATTCTCTCAAAAAGCAATCTCCCTATTAAAGTACCATTCTCTAATGAAGTTACTCTCTTTCAGAATCATGGGGTTGCTGGAGCCTATCCCAGCTCTCACACCTGGGGACAATTTAGGGATACCAATTAATGCTACAGTCACAAATACAACTTTAGGTCGCAGCGCGGTGGCATTTTAGGGTGTGTGACTGTAGTCTAACCTATGAGGCATGTTTTTGGACTCTGTGTGAATTCTTACTGGAGAACATTCTCACATACATGAGGAGAACATTACAAACTCCACACTGAAAGGTCCCATCTGGGACTCGGAACCACCTCCTGGCAGGTGAGCCAAGAGGGCTAGAAACTACACCACTGTGCAGACCTTTTAAGCAAACCCCAATAATAAAATACTTACTAATAAACTACAAACTAATAAAAAAGTTGGAAGCATCAATCACACTTGAAATCATAAACACAATACCAAATACTTTATTTTAAAATATTCTTTTGTCTGTTGCACAACCTCCTTCCATCAAAATAAACACTGTACGTTGATGAGTATGCATTCAGTGTGATGCAAATTGTAATGAGACAACCTCCTTTTACGCAGCTGGTGTGTTTGCACAGGTTTACAAAGCTGTATTTTGTTTGAACCATATTGCAGGGCCTTGCTCCCTTAGTTGCCATGGCGACACCATTAGGCAGCAGTGCTGCAACGATTTTTGTATTTCTTTGCATAGTCCCATGCCAAACCGTGGAGCTTGGCGGGGACTCACCCGTGCCAACTGCAGCCGTGGGTGGGTGGATAGATGGGTGCATGTGCATGTTTAAGTGACTGAGAGCAAGTAGGAGAGAAGACTGCAAAAAAAAAAAAAAAAGAGCAAAACAAGGTGGGAGGGACTTTGAAAATGAACACATAAAGTGGGGGGGGGGAATAAAACTGACATCGAGATGAATCTGTAATGAAAACAAGCAAGGGTGACACACAATCACACACATACACGATGGTACGACTCACATTGACTGTACACACACAATCCCCCAGCAGAGATGAATAGAGAACGCACATTTGAATGATCAGGATCAGTAAGTAGGTGGAGGGATGCCGCAACAGTGCAGCTTGTTCTGTCTTGAGTCTGATATCAGCAATTCTCCTTCTTTCACATCATTCATTTTAAGTCAATAAAAGGAGAAAAAAGAAAGTCAACAACAAACTTCTTCTCATTATCCTGAGACCTGATATTCAAATAGAGATTCTAAATGCTGTGAAAACAAGTCTTATTTGTTCTCTGAAAGAGATGGATCCCTTCTTAATAAAAGTGGTCAAAACTGATCAGCATATCTAGTGTTTCATTTGCTACAAAAGTAATGGCTTAGACCACACATGTCCAACATTGCCACTGCGCTGCAACCTAAATGTGTTTTTCATCCAAATCAGCAGGTGGCGGCATTTTTACATGCCCTGTGACAGACGAAATTGGACGACAGCTGGGCAACCACAAGTCGGTGTCCAGCAGCAGCTCTGACTGGACGATATGTAAATGTCTCCAGTGGGCAGCTCTCCCTATTAAGTGCCACCAGCCACGCAGTAACCCGGGGGTATGAAAAAGCTGGCCATTCTGTACGCCTGACAGCCACCTGACTGCCACCATCTACATTTATGATCACGCCAACATTTTTTTGGAAAATTGTTTGCATTATGAAATCTTGAAGATTCTTCCGATGCGTACTCATTGTGAGGTGGCAGTTGTACGGCTAGATATGGGCTGTCTACGAACAAAATATGGGTAAACCTGTACGTGGCCCACAAGATATATCAAGGTCATAGACGGCTTGGTAAGCCCGTAGAGCCAAGATGTTCATACATGTTTTCTACGGACATGCTGCAAGCACCAGGTCGTAGCAACCTATTGTACAACACGCAAGAGTTGACAAGGGTGAAGCAGGCACATTACACATCAGTACATCGAACTGAAGTGAGTGCCCCTACAGACTTACCTTTTTTCCCGAGCAGCCAGCCCAGTACTTGTGTTAGCCTTTTGCTACTGTATGTTCATTCCGAATGTATTTATGCGTCTTGAACATTGGTTCTTGGACGCACTTTTAGCATATGGTGTTCACGCTGTAGTATTGTTGCTACCTGATCCAAGCACGTGTTTTTTACCTTCAGTTGGGAAAGGCTTGGTATGAAACGTCAAAGCGTTGCAAATCTGTTGAGCTTTGCTCCAGGGTTTGACTTTCATAATTAAAGGCTTGGTGTCATAAAGTTCCGGCCAGCAACAAACCGCAATTACTCATTTTTCCTTTGTGATCAATTTTCAAATGTTTGGCACTTTGACTACTCCCTGATTCGTCAAAGCTTACCTTGTTTGACTTTCAACGTAATCCGTGGTTGTGCGTGTTGTACCTAGAGCCCGAAGACAGCTCTAAAAAAAAAAGTTGCGTAGCGTGTGTATGCAGGAGTTTTGAACATGGAAGCCAGAAACAGGAATACATCACACGTCTATGATATGATATGATCACATAGACATTTGATTGGAAGTGGTCGCTTGAATGAACGTCTTTGAGACTGGCGTGAAAGTACCGTCACAGATACTTTACAATGCACAGTTACGACACTTCCATTTTCATCTAGCCTCAAGAGAACTGCAAGACACACTTAAGATTCTACTAATGGGACCACATCTTTAAGAAAGATGTGCAACGTATTTCCCAGCAGATATTGAAATATGAAGCTTCTTGATTTAAAAAATTGCAATTATTCTGAGAATAGAATAGTTCTAGCTTATTAAATGGCAACTTTTTCTTAATATTCAGAAAACCTCCTTAACGTGGCGAACAGAGTCTCCAACAAAACCCCTGAACCCTGATGAGCAATGGTCACAGTGTTTACCCTGTACACAAAGCCCTTTAGGAGAAGGGTCAAAGGTGAAACTGCATTGTTTTTCTTGGAGAAAATTGAGTCATTGCTGCCACAGTTACAGCAAAAATGAGCATGCAATAGAAATGGAGTGAGTCAGTTGCCCCTATCTGTTATGGCCAGAGGCTTGGTGGGTGCTGTGTCTTGGATATCATCCTTCAAATTTGTTTAAGTTTGCATTTCAGCCAAAGGACAGTTTTACTACATTAGAGGAAAAAAAATGTGATCAGAACCTGCAGCAATTTTAATTGAGTGTAACTAACAAGAAGCACTAAAATCTTTTGTAAATGTACAAAGTTTACAATCTTTGTACAAAAGTTTAAACCTTACTAAAGCCTCTTTATATATTATGCAAAGGTAAACTTACCAGTGTAATCCATTTTCTAAGTTCATTTGTAAGGTTTCTTTTGTAATCTTACTCTGTATTCCGCTACACAAACACACCAACTTCAATATTTCTCTGGACATCTTAAAGGAATCCACCGTGGATTTACTGTTCCATTTTTTATTCCTGGCATTTCTTCTTTCCCTCAGATGCTTTTGAAAACATCAAAATTTTCTTTCACAAGCGTTGTTGGCATCAATCTGTGCCATTCCAGACCCAGAAACATCTGCAAACACAATGCGATGTGCAAGTGTGAAGCAGATGATTTATTTTAATTCTTTTTTTTTTTTTTTTGTTAAACCTTAGAGTTTTGGAATGGCCTTGTCGAGGCTGCAGTCTTCTCACACTGCAGGGCTCTACTCAGTAAAACAATACAAAAACAAGACCCCTTAGAAACACAAGTCCAAAATTTTTACCCCATTGTTATTTTTCCTTTAAATAAGCAAAAAAATACGGGTAAGAAAAAGGGTCTTTCAAGATTCAGATTTTCAAGATGTCAGATTTGTGTACGTTGTAAGACAAAAAAAAGCAACTTTGTTCTCACCTTTATGGCTGATCAGCAGGTCTAGCCAGAGACATGCACCACCTGTACACCTGCACCAATGACCCAAAGAGGGTCATTGGTGCAGGTTGTGCTGCTGTGACGCTCATCGTTCAGCACGTTAGGCATTTAAACCTGCAGTCATGACCACAGAGGATCGCACTCGTTCACTACCATTAATCAATGATCAATCATTAACCATTTTTGTTTTGTTTTTTGACACAAACTGTATTTCAGACTGAATCTGTAATCCTGAAAGGTAGTATTTGTTTACCCTCTGAGGTCTGTGTTTGTCTAAAGGCTTCAGATACAGAACTGTTGCTTTGAATCTGTTTTTTTTCCTGCTGAGCCTCCACTCTGCCTTCAGATCCCCAGATGCTTCTGTCTCTTGAGCATCAGGCATGTTGTTATTAACAAATGAGCCAACTCCTGGTGTTGATGAAAAGCTGTGAGATGAATACAAAGCGTGGATGTGCTGTGCGAATGACGATGAAGATTGCCGCGTGTGCTTGCTGAACTGTCAGTGATTTGAGGGAGCATGTGCACTGTGCATATGGGCATGGGTCTTTTTCTCATTAGGAGGCACATGAAGCAAACTCTCCCTGTATCCACTGGACCTTTGTTAAGCACGCCTTTGTGATACCAACCAGTCGGGCAATTAGAGAATCTGACTGTCGAATCTTTACATGCAGCCATCTTTGCAGCAGCATTAATTATTAGTCTGAAATAGTAGCAATTAAGCATAAAAAACAGCTTGTAAATGCTTAGCTACCTGATACTAGCACTTTCTGCCTCCTAGAGTTGGTGCAAAATGTCAAAGTGGTGCAAATCTTGCTCCAGGCTTTTCCTTTCACAGCTTTAGTCTGACATGTGAAAGACTTGGTGTAATTCCAGCCTGGAAAAAAAAACAGTTTTTCAAATGTTTGGCTCTTCCCTGAGTGAAAGTGGACATCGTCTATTCGTCACTACCAAATCCCAGTCCCTGAATGGTCAAAGTTCAACCTGGTAAAACTTTCAATGTGCGTTCAGTGGCTGCACGTTTTGTACGTAGTCCCCAATAACGAAATTGCGTATCTACGGGTGAACGTGAGAGTTTTGAACGTGGAAGCCTGAAATGCGCATTTGCATAGACTTTTCATTGGAATTGGTGGCTTGAATGGGCGCCATCAAGGGCAGTGTGAACGTAGCTTGACAGCAGACACTGCACACATACCTCTCAACAGGGATCAGTCTGGATTTTTGGAAATAAATGGAGACAAAAATGAGATTGAATTTCATCACCTGGCGCCAGTATGAATAATATGGTTTCCTTTGAGGTCGTGATCTCATCTCCAGGATGCCATTTTACTTTTGTTGATGTGTCCCTTAGCTCTAAATGACTCCGAGAGGGAATCAAAGCAGATTGCATTGCCCCTGAACAAATGAGCTTTATCTGTAAAGCATTTTAAATTTTTCCTTACAGCATCCTTTGCATAAGTATTGTCGACCCAATGTTGATTTTGCTGTAAACGGTGAAAACTGTACGTCTACAGATGTCAGATGGAACTTTACCATGCATTGGTAATGACATAAGCCACATTACCTCAAGTCACAGAAACTTACAGCTCACATATAGGGGGATTTATTTTTCTACATGTAAAAAAGGTAAGAATTAAAGTGAAAAGTAAAAATCTCAGCAGAGCTATGTCATTAGTCTTATGTCTTAGTCGCATGCACCATATGTGATGCATGTGATCGTACAGGAGCTGCAGGTTTTTTGGTTTTTCTGGGTTGTTAAGGGTCATAGACAGGACAGGTTACATCTTAAGAGGAGCACAGCTGTATTTTGCAGTTCCCTTGAGGCTCTTGTTGTAAAAATGGAATGTACCATTGTCGTATGCTGTTATGTGGTGTGCTTTTGCCACACTATTAGTTTGGAGATACTGACCCATTATTGACTGTGCGAAGTGCTGCACGTTACAGGGTGTGCACATGATATGTCCTTCTTACTTAACTATACGTGTTATCAGAGGTTTAGCCACAACCTGTTGACCGCAGCATACCTGTCGAATATGCATGAATATTTCTACTCTATGCCTCACCGAAGGGGTCTACAACCTTGGTATTTCATCCACCGATAACAGACTATGGCCTGGTTTACATTGGACGCGGAACGGAGTGTGCTTCCATTCGGTGCCCCTATTAACCTATGGTACAGTTCACATCAGGCGCGGAAGCGCCACGGACCTCCGCGCAGGCTCACGCCGTGCAGCAGAACGTTTCCACGTCCGGTCTATTTTTTGCGTCAGCCGCAAGTGATCCGTGCCAACACTGGCAGGAAGTTACGCCAAAACACACAAGAAAATCCAGTCAATTTTCATAATATAACCAAATTTTCACACTAAAACACTCCGGTTGACAAATGTGATCATATTTTTGTATCTACACCAGGGATGGGCAACTCCAGGCCTCAAATGCCGCATTCCTGAATGTTTTCCAACATACTCTGCTCTGGCATGTTCTAACTGGCTGGACGCACCTGAAGCAGGTAATCAGTCATGAGTAGGGCTTGGATATCTGGAAATCCCGCACACATTGCGGCCCTCGAGACCTGGAGTTGCCCATCCCTGATCTACACAGACAGTAGAGTTAAAAATAAACACACAAACACAATGCACACAAAACAACACCGTTCAACGTAGTGGGCCAACTACGGAGCAGGGGAGGGGTTGGACATAAAAAAACAATCAACGAAGGAGAAAAGAGAGCAGTTGGCAACAAGGATATTAGAAAAGGACATTAACTTACCCATGATGGCAAAAAAAATAAAAATAAAGCTCCAGCAGAAGCGCCTGTCGACCGTTGCAGAAAAATATGCAAACACACACGCACACAAATACAGACACACACACAAATACAGACACACACACAAATACAGACACACACACAAATACAGACACACAAAGATCAACGTAGTGGGCCGTCTAAAGAGCGAGGGTGTAGTTTGGGGTATAAAAACACAATCAATGAGTGAGAGGAAGAGAGTCAGGATGGACATGTCAAATTAATTGTAGAAGTGGTGAAGTACAAGTACAGGGAGTTAAAAGAACCCCAGCACATGTTCTGCAAGGTCTACAATGTTTTAAATAACCAGAAGCGCCAGTCGACCGTTGTGGAAAAGTGAAAGCGGAGACCAGGCGCATTCCGTTCCGCACCGCTTTGTGGTGTAAAGTGTAAGGCGTTAGGTATGGTTTTATCAGTTTTAGTGAAGTGAGCATCATCCAAGAAAAACATTGGAAAAAGAGAAAATTGCACTCAAAGAAAATCATTGGGAATACAGCGCTCAATCTTTTATCGCTGAAGATACGTTTTTCTAAATACTCAACGATTGGCATAATCGGAAACGCACGATGGATGTTTTACGGTTGTAAAACTCCTCACTACACACTTATTACGATTTTTTTAAGACAGACATAAACATTTTAATGCTTCTTAGGAAAGTAGAGACAGTGTTATAAAATGAAAAATAAAAAGATCGTTTCACAATTGAAAATGTATGTAGATTTGTTTAAGCATTCTGTACTGGAGACACGATGCAGTGGAGACTGATTGACAAGGTCAACAGACAATCAGTACAAAGAACACAATGCACTTTAAAACTAAGCAAAATAAAAAAGCTAAAATGCAATGAAAAAAATCAGCAATACTGTAAGACCTCAGACGGTAAACTACAAAAAGTTTTTAGCTTTCGAAAAAACTTTCTTGTTCTAGTCACGTTTATTTCATCATTTTTTGAGTGTTTGCCATTTAAAAACCTCCAAACATGCAAACTATTGTAGGTGCTGCATTTTTCCTGTTGTTCTGCTGCTTCTGGCGGGCTGATTAGGTCCGAGGGCTCGAAGCTATTACAGCATTGATTGGAATGATATTCTGTTGCAGGGGCAGCAGATGCTGATCGACAAGCAAACTTCTAGGCGTGTTTCACACGTGGGAGTTGATGTGGTTGCCGTTAATTAATTCCCTCTGAGGCAGAGACTGCCAGCAGCTCACGGCTTTTATCTAAGGAGAGTAAATCACAGCATTAGGGCAAAAATGGAAATGAATCTAAAAGCAGAGGGTTGCTGATCAAATGGGGTTACTCAGCACAACTCTGTGGCGAGGATTTGGACTCCTGTGTTTTACGACTTTTCGTGGGAATCCCACAGAGATTCCTTCATGTAATTATGGTAAATCTTAATGCTGTTTTTCATGCTACAGCCCTGCCACATCCATGTGTTCAAAGCTTCATCTAAGGTTGTTTGCTGTCCTGCCTGCCAGAAAGATGGCTTGTTCCAGGGTCACCTTGTAACTTGGATGATGAGACTCGGGCTTCGCTGTGTGGTTTCGGCCATCAGCCGCCACATCCTGACTCTACTTTTTCTCCATGGGTGTTCAAAGTTAACTTTGATATTTTTAGACACATCCTGATAGTGTCTCTGTGTTTCTTAACTCATTGTTGCCATATTTAAAAAAAACATAGACCTGCGGAGATAAACTTTTATTCCTTTTGAAAATTATGCATAAGCCTCTGAAATTAGCTCAAAAGGGAAGTATTTGTCGAACAAGAAAACAAGTACATTTTTTAAGCGATCCTGTTTTTTTATGTGGCATAAAACATCTTTAGTCAGACGAGCAGTGAGATTCATAGTATTTTTATAACAGTTAGGACAGATATATAACAACCGTCTTTATTTTAATACATTTTTTTTACTTTTAGAACTAAAAACTCATGTAAAAAACCTAAATAAAAAATCAAAATGTGTGATTTAAGCTTTAGGAATCATTACCTTTCCATGAAATTGTTCAGTCATTGATTGTAAAAATATGGACTAAGCATGTGGTCAAATGATCTACTGATTCATGTTGGATTTCACAGCCACTTGGAAGATTGCCTTGGTATCATATATTAACAAGCACCAGCTTTTCCCACTACAGCAAACAGGCAGAACAAACGGACCTGACAGGTGTTTAAACACCCAGTAATGGGGTCTGACAGCTGAACATTTGACAGTCATTTTTCAGTCAAAAGACTAAGCCGCTATTTTGCATTTGTTTGATCTCAGACATGAGATTAAAGTTCCAAAAATACTATCAATTCAGACATATAATTTATAGATTTGTAAGTATGTCTATTTCTGTTGATTAACTGCAACATTTTGATTCAAGTAATTGAGGACTACTTGGTGAACTGGTTCTGGCTCCAGTTATTTTCACTTTTAACTTTGACCAATCAGGGACTCGGACTTGGTAGTGACGTATGGATGGTTTGTATCCAACTGAAATTATATGACACTTTTACTGTATATATTGGAATAGACTTTGGAGCAAGATTCACAAAAATTTGCACCGTCATTTTGCACCAAGACTCTTCCAACTGCATATGGCGGATATGCGCTAGTAAACAGTAAAGAAAATGAATAAGTAAGAATAAAAAAGCCTCTACTTGTTTGTCCAGTCTGAACACCGTATGCACTTTTAAAAATGCACATTTGGCGAGTTCTTGAGCATGCGCCACACGTCTGGTGTGAACGTAGCATGAAACCTACTGCAAACTCGAGGTCAAAAATCGACGTTTTTGTTTTAATGAGTGTCGGGCTTGTTTGTCCTCTCAGACAAAGTCCAGGTTAGCCGGTCAAAATTAATGACCGCTGTGAAAAAACTGGTTTAAAATGATCTTTTTGTAAGCAAAATACTAAATGCATTCTTGAAAGGTTGATGATTTACAGCTTGCCAATGTCTTAAGTTCTTTCATTTCACGCTACATTTTGTTAAAGTGTATTAGCTGTAATTATAAAGGGAGCCCTTACTTCTACCCCGTTTGTATGAAAGCCTCAGGTACTCAGAAAAGCTACTTTGATTTTTTTGTCATTTTAAGTGCACCTTGTGTTTAAAAACCTATTAAGCCTATTTTTTTCCCTCTTTGCCCTGTGACAGCTTTTTTTTAAGAAAAAAAAAGTAAAATCTTCGAGCATAAGCACCCCTGCAGGTGGCCATTTATTGAGTTTAGCAAAACTGTCGACTCTTGAATTTTTCATTTTAGAACCTCCTATTAACATACAAACGAAAGTCCTAAAACACCAGTCAGATGGATTCCTTAATAAGGACATGAATGAACTTTTCCATAATTATTCAGATTTGGATTCCGTTGTGGTCATGCATTATTCTTAAGTGCTTTATTCCGTCCAGCTTGAGAGCAGTCCTGAGGTTCTGTCATTAGGAAAATGCAGAGTTCCCCTGAAAGCTTGACTCCTCTCCCACTTAGTCATGGCTACTTAAAGGCAGCTCTGATGGAGTCCACAGCTGTCTCTCCACAAGTTAGAGCTTGTTAACCTGTTCTAAATGTAGCGTCAGATAATATAGTCCAGAAGTGCTTTTGGACTGTTATTGAGCAGCGCTGAAACAATAGACTGTAGAAGTATTTTTGAAATAAGTTACAATGTCTGGATTAACTCTAAAGTGGTAAAAAGGGGAACTATTTCAAAGCTTTACCACATAGTTTAATAACAGAGGCTGTTGGAAAGGAGGGTCATCTGGGAATCTATGGCTGGTTGCTCTCAGCTAGTCATCTCTCCACAGGACCTGCTTATCAGTGCAGAGAGGATCAACAGAAAGCAGTGGGACGTTTTATGGAGCAGACTCCATGAGTCAGCACGCCATTCCCACATTTATCTCTTACCTAGCTCTCCTCTTGATGAACCCACATCTTGTTCAAATAATGCAGATTAAGGCAAACAAATGGCTGCATGAATAAGTGAGTGATTTCATCCTCCTGACACCGCACCATGAATGGAACCGACACTGTGATAGATGACCAGGGTCTATAAAAGCTGTAAGGAGGACATGAAAGAAGCCATCTATGCAATATTTATTACATTTTCAAGCGTAGTTCGGCTTGAACTGCATGAGCAATAAGCACCAGTATTGAGGATGACCTTCCATTAGTTCATATTAATCTCTTTGTTGGAGATAAATCTTGCCCGTACTTCAACCTCTGACTCCGAGCGCCATCGACAGATCCTTGAGGGGGCCAAGGGAGGTGGAGACGAGAAGCATCTTGGTGCCATGCACATCTTCCTTATCTAGAATGGAAGTGGGCCACATTAAATCAGTCTTAGAGGAGACTGCAGAGTTGCTCTGTACTTATGCATCTGCTCCACATGAGAGAGTGCCTGGGAAAACACTTCGCTCACAGGAAGGCGATTCCACAAACACCCTCTCCTCTTCCCGTCTCCCTCCCAACCCATTACCATGGCAACAAAATGTCTTGGAACATGGGAGGGCTTGGGTTTGTGTGTGTATTTCTGTAATCACATTATGGGATTTGCTTTGTGTACGATGAAGTAAGCATACGATCTGTTTTGCAGATGAAGACTTTGCAGGGGTGTCCCTCACATCCCATGATTCCTCTTTTTCCCTCTGTTTTAGTCCAATACTTGATCATACATACTTTTTCCTAATTATGATGCTCTTCTGTATTCCCATTGACAAAAAAGTGGAAACATTGCTCCTTACATAGCTACACACAAAAAACCCCCATTCAGTGGTTGCTAGGCTACAAAGAGACAAGTAGGGCCTGTGAAAATGTCCTCAAATTGTTTATTGTTCCAATGAATGGCTTATAGCACCGAGTTACTTTTTTGTTATCCCATTTTGACGCAGATTCAGACCAAACTTTTCACGCTGCTTTGCTGCAGCTGCAGGGTATTTCCCAGCATGCCTGTGATTTCCTACTGATCCAAATGAAGAGCGGCCAGGCTTGTGTCAGCTTTCTTGTAGTCCTTTGGCTTCTGCAGTGTAGGCATTTGTTCCTGGGATCTTTCCCTTGACAACTGATGCATTTATGCTGTGCAAAACAGTAGTTAGATATTGCTTCTTTATACAAGCCTTCAAGGGAGATGTTTTTTTTTAGGCAATACAGCACGTCAGCTAAAGCTAAGGCGTCTACAAGGGCAACCCATAATATTTACAGTTAGTCGGCGTGCTACATACACACTAGATATGTGATGCATGCTCAACAATGCATTAAACAAGCATATTGTGTTCGCAGTGGACTGTCGCTACCCAACACTAGCACATGTACTCACAGTTCAAAGAGATTTGCGAAATGACAAAGCGGTGCAAATTTTGCCAATCTTGCTCCAGGCATTTTTTTTTCACAGCTTTCTTCCGATATATGAAAGACTTGGTGTCATATCATTCTGGCAGGGCACAAACCCCAATTGATCCTTCATGATCAATTTTCAAACAGTAGACACTTCCATGTTTTAAAAAGCACGCTACCCAAACGTCACTACCAAATCGGAGTTCCTGATTTGATGTACGTTCAGTGAGTTTTGTACTGTACCTAAAGCCCAACAACGTACTGGCGTGCACATGAGCCCATGAGCACATGAGTTTTGCACGCACGTAGTGATGCGTGCACATGAGTTTTGCACGCACGTAGTGAAAAAACAGAAAGAAAAAACAAAAGTATTACTTCATTTTTACCATTTACTGCTGAGTCTTCTAATGTTTGAATATATTAAAATGAATAAGAAGCAAGAATTCAGACCTGTTTAGATTTCTGCTTATATCTACATAAAGTGTGATATGCTGTGAAAAACATCTTTTTCTCACTTTATGCACAGTTTGTGTACGTTTTTTGGACAGTTGAATTATCACGCTCACTTGTATTAATGTATTAGAAATAACAAGATTTCTGTTGTTTCTTGCAAAGGAAGCCTCCACATCCTGTCCCCACCATGTACCAGTTAACAAAGAGACACAAGCAGCAGCTACAGCTCCAATATTGCCACCCGGTGACATGTCTGACCAGCTGTTAGTCACATCATACTCTGCCTCTGGGCTTGCTTCGCCTGCTTGCTCCTCATGGCCCATTAGGTATATTCCAGGAGATGGAGCATAATGCAACACCCAAGATAGTACTTGTTAAGCTCACATACACACACACACTTGTTCACTACTACATCTGTACCCGAAATATTCCCTGGCCAAACATCCTGAGCCAAGGGTGGCAGGTGTGCAGCTGCTGAAGTCTGTTCAGTAGAGGTGCCAGGTGCCAATCTCTCAACACCACACACACACACACACACACAGACACACAATCAGCCACAGTCATTTACATGAAATAACGCTGTGGCATGGTTCTGACATTTGAAGAGAGCAGAGAAAGGACATGGATGGTATGTTGCTGTGCCAAGTTTTACTTCTATCTGGATCCCACACAAGGAGATGCTCTACAGTTTTTTGTTGTTTTATATTATTGGCAAAGACTTCAGGCCTATGAGTAACTGAGGCAGTGAGTTGCTTTGATTTTGAAAACATTCTGACTCAAAAGACGTCAGCCTCGAGTACAAACCAGAGTTGAAGGCCTAGTTCAACACAAATGTCCTCACTTTATGAAATTACTCAGAACGACTTGTTTCTATGAGTAAAGGCAACAAACAATGGGTCCTTTTACATGCCAACAGAATAACAAATGACTGGAAGGAATGATGAATTCGGAGACTGACTTAGGTGTATGTCATCATTAAAAATTCTGATAATTTGTCCGTTAGCTAATTCATTTTGGGGAATTTTCATACATAAAGTCTTAGATGTTTCGTTACAAACATAAACTGTCTGGTCTGTTCTTCTAATGCATGTTGACACAGTGGATTGTAGTGTTGGGTAAAGCCTTTGTCACAATTGCCCTCATGAGTGAATATGGGCTGTCTGCAGGTAAAAAATGGCCAAACCTGTATATATGACATTTTAAGATTGTGAAGCACTCGGTGAGCTCGAAGGTGTGCTCCCTTTGTATGCTCAATGCTACCAGCCAAACTGTTACAGATTAGGAACTAAGTCAATCAAGGCTTACCCTGTGCGAGCCGCATTTCCACGTGATTAGTAAGCGTATTAACTTCACTTTTGACTGGTGGGCGGAAGAGCACCATTCGTTAGCATCACCAGCATGTCCTAAGTGTAACCTACAACGATATGTCTCCCACACGTTATGACAAGGGTACATTCCATTTTCATTAGATCTCTTAAGGTGGTCGGACGAGCTACAAGGGAACTGCAAGATACGCCTGCACTCCCTTTGAGCTGTGGTCACACCGACCCTCCAAAAGCCTGGATTACCCCAAAACCTGCAACACCAGTACAGGTCAACTCCTCTGCAGGTGCATATGACAAATTTACCATTGTGGGATCTACTATGTCTAAAAAATAAACATGTTGTTCCCGTTCTTTGTACTCTCTAAGAAAACAGTGGTTGCTTTGGAAACGCTCACATTTTGATTGAGACATCAATGTCCTGGGATAGGTTTGCACATGTCCCAATGTAAAACCAAAAGAGAAAAATTAAGAAGTGATACATCGCAGGACTTCTTTGCTTTTTGGGAAAACAATTTTTGATGATTTTTTACCATTTTTTAGATAAAGGACAGAAGATTATTTTGTTTACACAAAAAAATTGATTATTCAAGAAATCCAATAATGATTGTATGTTCCTTGTGCATGTGAGCGGGATCAATATCAACAGAGGAATGCACATGCAGACATGATATGTGATGCAGTGGAAATGAGCTGATGATCAGAAGAGTTTTCATTAAACAGCAAATACTTAAACATCATGGTTCATCAGTTAATGCTGTCTGTCACTCCTACTCCCTCCATCTTTATCCTCTTTTCTCTGCCAGACCCCCTTCCCTCTATTCCTTTCTTGCCCCACAGTGTAAAATATGAGCACAGGCGATCTATAAATCCAGAGTGGAGATAATGAGAGTTGGTCCCCTCAGTACGGCGGGCCTACAGCCGTGTTCAGTGCCAGTGACATCATTCTTTGAGAGAGCAGGTAGATTGATGAGTGTGGTGACTGTCCCATTGCCTCTGAAGTTTATTTATACATGCATGCTCATTTTAGAGCCTAAAAAGGCGAGCGTGCGTGTCTGGTGCGTGTCTGGTGACTGTTGTTGAGTTTGCCTTCAAACTTGGCTCTAATAAACAGATAGATGTTCATTTATAGGGTATGAATGCCTTTTTAGTCATTTTTTTCCAATTTGAGGGCAACACCTGTAAGACACATGACATTAACTGATTCAAAATCAGATTTTTAACCCCAAATAACTGTTGTATCATATGTGAACCATGCATTTCTGATACTCTTATCTCATTAGCATGATCAATTGCCATTTTTTCATCTAAAACTAACATTTTTGTGAGCAAAAACAAATAAAACAATGTATCATAATTAGGGCTGTCAACATTAAAGGCAATGAATTTAAAAAAATTACGTGTTAAAATATATTAACGCTGATTAATTACACTCAGCGAAGCAACCGTCTTCCGCCGGTTCAGGTTTCTGCGGCGTGCCGCAATTTCTGAAAATGCACACTTCGTCAGGGACAATTCAGCTTCTAACATGGTCACTTACAAATATTCAATCAATTTCTAGTACTTTATTCTTGTTTTTTTAAGGACTAAATCGCTTTTCACAAAAGGTGGACTTTTTGATTTGTGAAGTGGCCCGTTGTCACGGTAACACAATGCGCCTCTGACCTTGAATTGCAGCAGCAAAGGAAAGCGATATAAATGCTGATCATCGCGATTGGTTCAATAATGCATCAGTTCAGAAAGAAAGTTCACCTCTTTGAAGAAAAAGTTTGTTTTGAAGAAGCCTGCGCATAGAACATTGTGACTGGAACTTCTTCCAGAACACCTAGCAGCCAATCAGATTAGAGTATTCACCCGTACCATTTAAAGTGCAGAAGCACAATGTTTCTTGTGGCTGTATGTCAGCATATTTGTTTTCTTGAAGTAATACTGTAGACATAAAAGTCTTAGCGGTTCTGCTTTTCCTACTGCCGTTGTGTTTTATGAACACAAGTTAAACTTCAGCTTTCATACTCTATAAATGTAAACATTTCAGACAGTGAAAATTAAGAAAAAATGTTCTCACTGGCCTTTTTTTGTTCAAAAGCTGCACATTGTCATATAAAGTTGAACTCGTAAAACATTGTGAGTAACTGTTATTAATCACAATCTCAACGTGTGATTAATCTGATCAATTTTTTAATTGATCGACAGCACTTATCACAATTTTTATTAACTATATCCCATAAATACATCTTTATTCGGCTAAAATGTTAATTTTCTGTAAACTTTTTGATGTAGCTGGCCTTATAGGGTTACAATTTTACAAGCTGATGATTCACCGGAAGAATTTCTTTGGAGTGTACAAAAGAAAGCAAGAAAATATATTTTAAGGTAAAAACAAAGACGACATTACATCAAACTAACAACTGGTCTGAAGAGATCAAAGATTTTTCCTCAAAAGCCTCCATCTTGTGAATTTAATATCAAGCAGACATGGATATAAAACTGCAGATTGGCAGAGATATACAACCACATGCTCTTATTTCTAGATAATATGTTGACTATCTCATAAGGATTTTTTTTTAAAGATTATCTAACCAGCTGTCTGTACTCAGTCGCGTTGGCAGCATGATTATTGAAATATCACCATCAGCTGGTCCACCATTTGGCATCAAAACAAAAATAACCAACTTGATTTGACACCACAGCATTTTTATTGGTTCCTCTAGTTTTTTTTTCTTTTTTGTAACCTCTGAGTAGGATTCTCAGAAGATATTGTGTGGATCTATTTAATATATGGATTGCAGTTCCCTGTCCCCAGGATAAACCATTATTGTCGAGTAATTGATGCTCTGACCTTTTATCAGAGGCCTTCATGAAGAATTAACTCCCATTCATCCACTGGCACAGCCACTGAGTACCAATTACTAAATGTTAGCAAGCTAACATGCCAAACTATGACGGAGTACATGATGTACAGCTTGTCGGAATTAGGGCTAGGAGTGCCCAAACACTTTTATCCGTAAAACCATATTACGTTGCCAATGGACGGTCCACAGCGGATTGGGTTGTTTGATTACCCTCCCCAGGCATTTCATTAAGTAATTTTGTTAGCTGTTCAGTTTGAAAAATCGTGCCGGTACTCAGAAATACGTTTGAATCTATTAATGACCTTGGTCACAAGCCCTTTTTTCCAGAACATTTGTTAATTTGTTTAGTAGTATGTTTTATCTTTGGAAAATGAGGAAAAGTGTCCATCATGGGTTCATGGGGTGGACAGGTGACCTACCCAAGTTAAAAATGAATGACAACTGAATTTATAGACATAGAACAGCTAACTGTATTGTTCCTTATAGTATGTCACAGGCTTCTTCTGTTTGCCTTGTGGTGACGAAACTAAAACATCTGAATGAATTCGAACAAAACACAGTTGTATCGGCTCTACTGACCTCCCTGATTACTTTCATGCTTAAAAGAGCCCAATTTCTGCTTTCATTGCAGATGAACAAACAGGGGCAGCTTGGCAATTACAATGACAGTAATGATATGTATTGATTCATGGACAGAACAGCTATCAGACAACCATTGATTAGCTATGAAAGAGGGGCCTGTGCCCTTTGTGACTTTCAGAAAACACTTATTTAGGAACCGATGGTGTCTGTTTTAATAAGGGTCTATGTGTCAAGAACTCTTTTGAAAAAATACTCTTGTAATGGTATAAAAAGAGCTCCCTGAAGTGGGTTTGAAACCCGCAGAAGATTTGATATGATATGATCCTCAGTCTGCTTACACATCCATCATCGGCTCATCAGCTGGTGTTGGACGCTCCGCAGGCAGTTACAAATGACCGGGATGGTGCTGTGTCACCAACCCTGACAATGACTACCTTATCTGAGCAAGCACGATCAGGAATTAAAGGCACCACTCCAATGAAAATTGTGCTTGTGTGTTTTTAGCATGTTTTTGGGGCATTTTTCTCATGATGGAGAATACATAACGAAAATAAAAATTGTGAGTATTCCTTTAATCGAACTGTTGTGAATCAGGAGCAGATGAAAAAATGCCTAAAAACAGCATCATGGTAATTAAACGACCAAAGATGATTGAATGGAGTGGGACTTTAACAAGACTTAGTCAGATGAGGGGATAAATAATAATGAGAGGAAGAAGTAGTGAGCTACATGGCATTAATAACTGTACCACCACCCTCTTTAAGCAGAGTTCAAATATGGTCATCTGTGGGCAGTGCCCTCTTCACTGATGTTCCAGTAAGAGAGATTTCTGCTGGAGTGTGAAGGAGGCCATCATTATCTTCTTTTCACAAGTCTTTCCATCTGCTTTTTGTCCACCTCTCCTTCCATCTTTTTCTAGCACATATCCTTCTCGTTAGCGCTCGTCAACCTCTGCCCCCTGCATCCATCACCCTCACTTCAACACGTTTGAGAAGCGGGAACATTTCTCAACATTTTTCCTCCCTCTGAAAATATTTATGGTCGTTCGCTTTTGACTTTCATTGTCCCCTAGGACTCGCTATTAAATGTGACCCTTGGGTGGCTAGAAAACAATAGTTTATAAAGCCTTTTTTTTTTTTTTTTTTTCACCAAACCCATCACTGCCATCCACCATGTGTCTGCTCTCCGCCTCTTATCATCACAGTCCCACTGTCAGAATGATGTGTGAGGCTCAGGGGCTATCACGAGAAGCAAACTGCTAAATGAAATGTTGCTTCACATGTGCAAACACTCGCAGTGCAAACACATTGTGTTTATCCTTGCAGAACAGAGTGCATGCAAGCACTTTTGTGGGAAGGCATCAATTTATGAATGCATATCTGGATTGCACAGTGTGTCAGGACTCGCAGATGAGAGGAAAAACATATTTAAATATGCACCCAATCCCAGATAAAAGCAAGCTCTCAGGAGTAGTTTGGTTTTGTTCATGTCAGTGCTTCTAAGTGTAGTTTCAGGGTAGCTTAGTTTGGGAAGAAAATACATGTGTTACAGACGTGGACAAAATTGTTGGTACCCCTCAGTTAAAGAAGGAAAAACCCACAATTCTCACTGAAATCACTTGAAACTTACATAAGTAACAATAAATAAAAATTTATTGAAAATTAAATAATCAAAATCAGCCATCACTTTTGAATTGCTGATTAACATAATTATTTAAAAAAAAAACTAATGAAACAGGCCTGGACAAAAATGATGGTACCTCTATAAAAGATTGAAAACTATTTGACCAGGCTGACATGATTAACTCAGGTGTGTCCTTTAATTGACATCACAGGTGTTACCAAACTCATAATCAGTCAGTCTGCCTATTTAAAGGGAGACAAGTAGTCACTCTGCTGTTTGGTGAAAAGGTGTGTACCACACTGAAGATGGACAACAGAAAGCCAAGGAGAGAATTGTCCCAGGACATCCGAAAAAAATGATAGATAAACATCTTAAAGGTAAAGGCTACAAGACCATCTCTAAACAGCTTGAACTTCCTTTGACAACAGTGGCTCATATTATCCAGAAGTTCAAGACCCACGGGACAGTAGCCAACCTCTCTGGACGTGGCCGCAAGAGGAAAATTGATGACAAATTGAAGAGACGGATCATTCGAATTGTATCCAAAGAGCCCAGAACAACCTCCAAAGAAATTAAAGGTGAACTCCAAGACCAAGGTACATCAGTGTCAGATCGCACCATTCGTCGTTGTTTGAGCCAAAGTGGACTTCATGGGAGACGACCAAGGAGGAAACCACTGCTGAAAAACAATCCTAAAAAAGCCAGACTGGAATTTGCAAAAATGCATGTTGACAAGCCCCAAAGCTTCTGGGAGAATGTCCTTTGGACAGATGAGACCAAACTGGAGCTTTTTGGTAAGGCACATCAACTCTATGTTCATGGACTCAAAAACCAAGCATACGAAGAAAAGAACACTGTCCCTACGGTGAAACATGGAGGAGGCTCAGTCATGTTTTGGGGCTGCTTTGCTGCATCTGGCACAGGGTGTCTTGAATATGTGCAAGGTACAATGAAATCTATAGACTATCAAGGCATTCTGGAGAGAAATGTGCTGCCTTGTGTCAGAAAGCTTGGTCTCAGTCGCAGGTCATGGGTCTTCCAACAGGACAACGATCCAAAACACACAGCCAAAAACCCCCAAGAATGGCTGAGAGAAAAGCGTTGGACTATTCTAAAGTGGCCTTCCATGAGCCCAGATCTGAATCCCATTGAACATCTGTGGAAGGAGCTGAAACATGCCATTTGGAGAAGACACCCATCAAACCTGAGACAACTGGAGCAGTTTGCTCATGAGGAGTGGGCCAAAATACCTGTTGACAGCTGCAGAACGCTCATTGACAAATACAGAAATCACTTCATTGCAGTGATTGCCTCAAAAGGTTGTGCAACAAAATATTAAGTTATGGGTACCATCATTTTTGTCCAGGCCTGTTTCATTAGTTTGTTTTTTTTATATTTATGTTAATCAGCAATTCAAAAGTGATGGCTGATTTTGATTATTTAATTTTCAATAATTTTTATTTATTGTTACTTTTGTAAGTTTCAAGTGATTTCAGTGAGAATCGTGGGTTTTTCCTTCTTTAACTAAGAAGTACCAACAATTTTGTCCACGTGTGTATTAGTTCAAAGCTATCCACATGCCTCCTCCTAAATAGTAGTTCAATCACTCAGTTTTGCATACAGGCATATTACCAGAAAACCAAGAGTATTACCGGATTTAGCTCAATCTTGGTTTCTCATATTTCAATTGGCTGCACCTCAGCTTGATAAAATGCGACATGGATAAACTTGAAACCGAATATTGATCTACTCCAAGACCTACATATACAACAATCTGTCCCTTTTCTAAATGAAAATAAACACTCACTCCGTCCATTAGTGGGATTCAAGGCCAAACAATTCACAAGCACTACTTTGGAACATTTCTTTAGACTAACGGCCAGGCTGAAAGGCACCATGGGTGTTTTCACAGCATCAAGTGTGAAGGAGTCTTTTGAAATAAACATTCATGGTTACTTCCTTTTTAAATCCTTCATGACTATGATTTCGGGCTGCACGGTGGCGCAGTGGTTAGCGCTCTTGCCTCACAGCAAGAAGGTTCCCAGTTCAAGTCCTGGCTGGGGGACTTGAAACAGTGTCACCAATAGGGAGACCTTCTGTGTGGAGTTTGCATGTTCTCCCCATGCATGCGTGGGTTTTCTCCAGGGACTCCGGCTTCCTCCCACCGTCCAAAAACATGCTTCATAGGTTAATTGGTTACTCTAAATTGCCCCTACGTGTGGATGTGAGTGTGTGACTGTGGCCCCTGCAACAGACTGGCGACCTGTCCAGGGGTGTCCCCTGCCTTCGCCCATGAGTAGCCAGGTTAGGCTCCGGCAGCCCCGTGACCCCGAAAGGGATAAGCGGTTCAGAAAAAAAAAAAAAAAAAAAAAAATGAATGACTATGATTCCATTGATTGTATGTGAGAGCTGGACTGATGAAATCATAAGCATTTCTTTTAAGAAATAAACAGCTATTACTCAGTCATTTTATTTTTCAGAATAACCATTCTTGCTCTGCTTTTTTTTTTTTTTTACATATTTTTGCTAATCCTGACTTTTTTTGTCCTGATATTTTCTCTATTAATTGATTTCATGTCTTTGAAACCGGTAGCAAGCCATTTTCTACAGGTGTCGTCACATTCACTCGGTCCAGTCTGACATACAGCCAATAGGAAGACCCAAAGACAAGAGCTAACTGCAAGAAGAATGATTCTTAATCAGTGCGTCAAAGGCAGACAAATACAGAACACTCATAACGGCATTGAGTCAATTCTGCACTAAATTTATCTACAACCTAAAAAAACCCAAAAAATGTATGTATATGAAACTGTGGATTTGGCTAATTCCTGGTGATAGGTTGAACAATTAACAAGAATTCAAAAGGCTTTCACGTCTAAGTGACTGATGATGATTAGGTGTTTAAATAAGGTTCTTTTGTTTAGGAAGGTTTTTATTTGAAAAAGAAAAAAAAAACTAATTAAACATAAAGTAAGAGCTGGTTAAATCTTTTAAATTCTAAGTAAGGGAGATTTCATTGTCCTCTTTACTATCACATTCAGCACAAGAGATACTGGAAATCTCCTCATGAAATTAAAAAAGTAATTCATGTCCCAGAATTCTGTGCTGCTAAATTACTTGTACTATCTGTGATTCGCTTGAGAAGCTGCGGTGAAAAGAATGTTAGCAGCTCACTTTTGTCTTACTTTGATCTTGTCTAAATCCTTGCTAATAAGGGCCTTCTCTTTCACAATACTAAACATTTAAACACATAACTGAAATCCTTGTTCTGTTTTTAATGAAAACCTTTAGAACGAATGGTTTTTCACTCCATCAGACACACAACATAGCTAAATGACAGGTTTGTATCCTTGTTGAAGTTCAATTAAGTTTTCCTTAACTGCAAAAAGCTTCAAACTATAAAATTAACTTGCATGAGTTAAGTCATATTCTGCAAAATGTAATTTTCTGTTCTTAACAGATCTTTCAAATAGCCTATGCCAAGTTCCTGCCTTTTAAAAAAATAAGTTTGTCTCTGAGGGTTTGGCTTAAAAGATTGATTTAAAACAAACAAATCAATGTTATTTTGTGCAAACACCTTTAAGGCAGTATGCTGCTACATTGATTGTGGTTTAAAAAAAATAATATTTTATCCACAAATGCAGGTATAGTGGCCTTGCATGTATAATACCTGCAGATATCTTGAGAATTTCTTAAGGATTTGTACCTCCTTATTACTTTTTGCAACTCCTTATTGTGTATCAAAATATGTAAAACATAATGATTCTACATTCACCAACGACGTTATTATATTATATTATATTATATTATATTATATTATATTATATTATATTATATTATATTATATTATATTATATTATATTATATTATATCTTAATCTTTGGTGGCAGAGATATAAGGTACTGGATACATTCCTCAGTATGTTTAGTCCATATTGACATGATAGCATCACTCAGTTGCTGCAGATTTCTCGGCTGGACATCCATGATGCCATCCATGGTGACTGTGGAGGCCATTTGAGTCCAGTGAACTCATTGTCATGTAAAGAAACCAGTTTGAGATGATTTCAGCTTTATGACATGGCGTTTTATCCTCCCAGAAGTAACATCAGAAAATGGTGCACTGTGGTCCTAAAGGGATCAACATGGTCAGCAACAATATTCAGGTAGGCTGTGGAGTTGTAATTAGTTCTGTCATTCAATTATTTATTTTGTGCAACTATTTAATTGTGACCTGTAATTAATTATTCAAATTAATATATTTTAATTGCAGATATTTGATAATTACTATGGAAAGCCTCATTTTGAGGTGTGTTCATTGAAATCTGTAACACTGTGGCACAGTAAAAGTTTGTGGCTTCATTAAGTTTTTTTTTTTTTGTCATAACAAACTTCTAACCTTGACTTTTACTCCACCAAGGAGATTTTTTTTCAATCTCAAACAATTAAGAAAAACTAAACAATCACAAAAGTCCACCAGGGCCACAGTGCTCTAATTTACCACATCAAAAACAGTCAGAACACTTTTCTGAGCGATCCAAAACAATATTGGCCACAAACTTCTTATTAATACCATATGAATATGAGATGCCTTATTTCACAGTTTATTACAACAGCAAGACACTAGAAAAGTCACAAGTGATTTTTTTTGTGTTTTTTTAGACTGTTTAGTGAAGTCATCTTTTTGAAGAATGGGACGTAGCAGAAGAGAAAGAGAGAAGAATCTAAGAAGAAGGAAATGAAACATGAGGAAGTATTTGATTTTTGACTTTGTTAGAAAAAAAAAAAAAAAAAAAAAGGTTTGCTTCATCTTCTAAACAGAAACATGCATTAAGAGGTGATGTTTCCATGTGAAAGGATGCTTTGTTTAACTTCTCATGACGATCATTGTTATAGTTTGTAATGAAAACTATCACAATATTTCCATCAGGCCATCCTCCCTCCATGGCTTTAACCCTAAGAATACATTTCTTTGAATTTATATCCCAGCACTCAGTCATCCACATACATTGACTTCATAAAAGCATGCTGTGTGTTTTGTACATAAATATTTACAGGCAGGCTTGTTCACGAACAGTGCAGAGTTTATGGGTGTTCTGCATCCGGCCTAAACGTGTGTGACAGTGCAGTATAATTAACAGCTGATGAGGCAGGCAGGACCTAAAGCATACTGCCAGGTTTCTCATCTAGCTTTTATGCTCAGCTCTGTGTCTCCTCCAAGAAGTGCTGGGTCAGCCCCCCGGGGGAGGCTGCACGCACACAGGGCGCCCTGCAGTAGATAAATGACCCATGTCAAGAGGAAAGTAAGCTAAAATTGGTGACCATCTCAACAGTTAAGTGTGGCAGTGAAATGTTCAATTTGTGAGCATATCTTTATCTATTTGCTATTGTTTTCAGTTCTGTAAACAAGTCTTTGTTTTAGCGGTGTGTGAGTGAGTGTTAGCTGTGTGCTAATATGTGCGTTGCTTCCAGTAAATGTCAGAGTCATCGTTGAAAAGTTTTGTTTTAGTTCTGCTTTATCATGGGTCACAGTTTACACTTCTTATCACACTTTGCCGTGTAAAACCGAGTGTTCTTTATCTCCTCAAGAACATACTATTCTTGTCCAAACTAAAAAAAATAAAAAGAAAAGTACCGGTGTTCGCGTTAGCTAATTAGCACCTACATCTCATCATATGACTGGAAAAAAGAGAGAGAAAACAGAGCGTGAGATCAGCCACTAGGGGAGGTGTGAGAAAGCAATGCATATATGGAAATGATGACTTTAATTATGCATGAATACATTATCACTTCAAAGATAAGAATTTGTTCTCCTCGTTTGCTCTGTCGGAGGATTGGTAGATATCAGGGTAAAGCACCGACAAACCCCCAGGAATTACGTACGCGTTAGCATCCTGTGAGAGGAGCCCTCTCAACAAGGCACTGATGAGGCATGGACAGATGCAGACACATCTGTGATTCCTCTATCACCAAATCATCTTTCATTAATAAATGCATGGACTACTTAAGTCCTTGACCTGTTGTAGTCACGTCATTTCTTGCTTTTTTTATATATATATAAAATGACAAAGTAGCACTCAAGTATTTGCTCGGAAATATTTTTTTTTCAATCTCTCAACTTGACTTCACTGTGTCTTCAGTTTTAAACAAACCAAATGACTAAATGGTTTTATTATTATTATTATTGACGTTAACTTCTGCTGCGATTATTTTAAAAAAACAGGCCAAACCGACCCATTACAATAATAATTATTGACCTGCTTGTTATTGTTTCAACATATTTCAGATCTCAAGTGATAAATAAGTGAACAGGAATGATTTGTTCAGGAAAAAATGTTGAAACAAAGGAAATGCAATAACTAAACATCATGTCATATTTTTAAGAAAAAGACACGTTGGGCATTTGATTGAACAATCCAAATGTTGTTTTAAAACGGATCGGCATTTGTAAAAATCATTTAAAACAATTTTACAGATTCTTAACCCGTAGAAGGTTTTTTTTTTATTTTATTTGCAGTGATGCTTTGACCTTTTAGAGCAATGTTTGTCTTTATTTATCTCTGTTAGAATTGAAATCAGTTTAGTCTGGTTTCTAAGTGAATCATAGCTGAGATCTTGCAGCATCAGGATCTTTTTGTTTGTTTTCCTGCTTGTCAGGATTTGACTGAAAATGATAAAAAATAAATTTAAAAAAATGTCCCTGATATGTGACGTATTGAGTTGTGTCAGACGAGCTGCAGGTGAATTATATCCTTAAATCCTTTTATGAATGACCTTCAAATGCTAAGAAGTTTTTAGTTGACTCAAAGCTTTCTTTTACTCAAGAGGAGCAAAACTTCTTTAATCTCTTTGCTTAACCATTCTTAATAAAAGTTTTTGCTAGAATTATTTTTATTTGATTTTCAACAAACTCAACTCATGTTTATGCTGATTTGAAGAGGTTTTATTTTTCTGTCTTGAACATTCAACATTTTTACTCAGGTTTGTTGATAATGAGGACAAACGTTTCAATTTCTTGTATTTCTTTCACAGATTTCACTTTATTGTGAATATTTTCACATGTTGTGCTGAACATTTTCAACAATTGCTGAACAATTGCTGCCATTGCAGGTTTTAGAAACAGACTTGGGATGCATTCAGACTGGACACTTTTGGTTCGCTCAAAGTTAACCAGAGTTCATTTCCCCTGACAATCCGGAACAAATGTTCAGTCTGAAAACCCCCAAGTGGATCCTGTCCGGGACAAGGAATCACTCCCAGACCCATCTTTAGGTGGTCTCTGTTAGTTTCCAATCAAGCTTAGAACGACTTGACCAAAACGACCACCGTAGCTGGGCATGACAGGATGTGAACAAAGTGGCGGAGCAACAATGAGGCACAGCAGTTCATTGAAATGTGGTCGGTTGGATGCAGGTTCATTAAAACTACTTTTAACGTGGTACACATTGCTGCTGATGCTGGTTTCCCAACTATCTATATGTCACAAGCCGTCGTCTCCTCAGTAACCGCCCTACAGCATGCCTTCAACGTTCTAAAGCAGTAGTAAAAAGTGTTCCTGACCTTGATTCAAACATTCAAAATTGGTCAGCAAAATATAAAGTTTGAATTTGTGAACAAGGATTGCAAAGAGTAGGACTGTTGTTTATTTGCCACGCCCTCGTGGCTACTGGCCAATGTCTGAAAAGATCCTTAGTCAGGTGCTTTTGTTTACAAGTTTTGGTTGAAAACAGAAATGTTCGTTTGACAGCAGTCTGACTAAAAACCAAACACAAGGTTCAGGACTTGATCCGGATTGAATTAATTGAACTCTGTCCGTACTAACGGACTTTTCCAGTCTGGATTCTTGCTCAGTAATTATTTACAGACTTTCTTTTTTAACAGCCAAGGTTTTAACCTTTTTTTTTTGTTTTGTTTTCTTAAGGCTTTCTTGTCTTTTGATAACCTTATTTCCTAGATGGAAACGCTAAAAAGCTTTAAGTTAATTTGACTTTCCCTATTTTTTGAAACAAATTAAATTTTTACACTTTGAATCAAACTTTACAGTTTTTCTCAGTGTTATATGATGAATGCTCAACTGAAAAAAGGGGTGTAGATATACGTTTACTATAGCAAAAATTGTTTTACAGGTTTTTTGTGTGTTTGTTTTTTAAGTGTATTTCTTTACATGTGAATTTTTGGACATATATACGTAATATGAATGTTAAGTAGGATCCTAATATAAAAATAATGCTTTCCTAAAAGAGATAAAGGGAGTCAAGTTGACAGAATGCTACTTCTATGTGATAAGGGCAATAAAATTATACAATCACATCAAGTTTTTCTATAATCCTATATGAAATGAAGCATTCTTTTTTGTTTGTTTAGCTAGAGAGTTGTGCTCTCAGTCCATGAAGATTATAACAAGAGATTGAAGGTTTAGAAGTTTTTCTGAAGCCTCGGTGACCTACGTTTGCACCACATATTCCTTTTTTCACCAAATGCAGAAACGTAATACGTTTTGCACATGGCCGCTGGCTGTCAGCCGATTTACACTTCCAATTGAAAAGCAAATGAGAATTGCCCAGGAACACTTCCCGTACTGTAAAAATTGCCTCACCAGAATCAATACTGCTGCACACATGGCGATTTGAAAGGGCCTTAAATTTAAGCGGGCAGGACAAACTAATAGAGCCAATTGCTTTGACTCTGTGGAATTATACAGCTGGGAGTAGAAAGTAAAAAAGGCTAATTAAATCAGTAAATTCTCTCAAGGCTTTTACTGTCTGCCACTTCACCTGTGGCACTCTACTGTGCTCAACCTCCTCATATCCAAAACACTACTTGGCCCCAGAAAACTACAATGCAATTACTCCTACAAGGTGGTAATAGCAGCTGTGTTTATTTTACCTTGATTGTATTTACAGGTCCCTAACAGTGTGTTCTCACTCAGCTGCAGAAAACAACAGCCCTTTTTTTGATTTGCGCTCAAGCATTCGAGCATTTATTTAGTTGATATTGTTCGGAACCGCCCTCAGCACACGAGAGAATGTTAGCTTTTGAAGCCAAGTGTTATCAGAAAGCCCCAGAAAGTGACCAGCGGGAGGTTTAATAACTGACTGCAACGACAATCAGTTTACAACTAGTCCACTCCGACAGGAGCACCTTTAAAAAGGCCTCTTTTATTCACAGGCCGTCCTCTCTTTTTACAAGCCAAGGTCATCTGAGGACAGGAGCCAAGCAACAGCTGTGTTTCTGATTTGTCAGGAAAAGAAAAAAAAAGGTGTCCGGTCATCCATTAAAAGTTTCTGCTGCTTCTATGAAGACCTCAATTAGTGATGATTAGATGAAGGAGAAATTGGAGACGAACCGCACAGCAGCTGTTTTTGGGGCCATCCCTTCAACACCGGGCATGAAGGCATGACGCTCATTTTCATTGCTGTTCGCCTCATTATTCCCTCTGCTTGTCTCCACTGAGGAAAGGCTCTAAAAACTCTTTGTTTTTGATTAATCATGCTGAGATATGTTGAATGTAATTAAACAATAAGTGATGCATATGTTATTTTGCTGAGAAAAAAATGATTAAAAAATACTTGAAAAAGATGTTTTATTTTAAAGCAAAGTGCAGAAACAAATCAAATCAAACTTTATTTGTTTAGCACTTTTCCTATGAAGCATAACGCAACGTGCTTAGAACTGACTTACAGCAAGTGTTCTAATTAGAAATAACAGAAAGTGGACATTATGCACTGACCTGCCCCTGAAGTGCAAATCACATCAACAAATCCTTTAACCCAAAACATGCTAAAGATCACAATGTCACTTAAAAATAGCAAACAAATAAATAAAAAACAAACATTACATTTCAGAAATCAAATTTTGTTTTCCCAGAAACCACAATTCCAAAAATTGAAATTAAAAAAACAAAACAAAATTAAAACTGAAAAAGTTAGGTACTATCATCCCATCACCGACTGTTAGTTTATTTGTTTCAAACATGTGACAAAAACAACAATAAATACATTTTTAAACTTGCTGATAACTCTTTTTAGTCATTCAAAAGAGTCTATTTGACAACTTAAGAACAATGGACATGTTTGAAAAGGAAAGGCAGAAGGAGTAGTTTATTTAATCCTACTCCCTTATACTGATTTGTTTTTTACAGCAAAAATAAATAAAAAAACAGCTACAACAAAACAAAAACAACTTTTTAAATAAGTTTTATCATTAGTATGGAGCATATCCAGTATTGCTTCATGCTAAATAACTTTTGGCTAAATTTACATCTTCATCATTCAATAATCGACGTCCCATAGTACCTACCTTTTCCTGTTTCTTACTTTTTACTGTGGGACATCTCTGACTGGAAGATGACGTTTGAGTTTTAAAGAAGAGGCAAAGAAGAAGGATGTTTTGTCCAAACTGTGGTAAAGAGTTTCTGAGAAACCCCCCAAATTTCAGTGGGCGTGGACAAAAAGCCTAATGAAATATTATCATTACAACTTCTAGTCGGAAAGGTGAACAGACGTCAACATCAATCAGTGATGTCCTATTGAACTTTTCTATGGGTTTCTTCTTTTGTTTGATTTTTTTTTGTTTGTTTCATTTTGATTTCTGAAAATTACTTCTGTCTTCTGAAACATTTCCTTTGTTTGTTTTTCTGGGGTTTTTTTTAATTGTGTTTCGCTTAATTAAAATAACGTTATTTTTACTGGAATTATGTTTTTTGTTTCTAAAATGTAATGTTGCTTTTTTGTTATTTGTTTTGCTTTTTTAATTGTCATTATGATCTTTTTTTGCCTTGAGAGACTTGCACTTCAGGGCCACCGTACTTTATGGTTCATTTTAAAGTTTGAGTCTTATCCAGGTTTATTTGCTCCCAGTTGTTGACTCTTTGGATGTACAGCACATTGCAGTGATGAATTATTTTAATTTGACTGTGACGGAGGGATACAAAATCTTGAATAGCAGTTGATATTTTCTCACGGAGGGTGAAGATGTAAATGTTTGTCAGCACACACACATGCTCAACCACGCACCACATATGTGTCGCTTCTATTAATCTCCTGTTGTCTCTCTTTGGTCCTTGTTTAGAATCACAGTGCACACTGTGTGGTGAACCAGAAGGTGAGTGGGCCATTGCCGTTTTCTGAAAGCTCTCGTCATTGTCATCTCCCGGCTTGTTGCTGGCTGCTGAAGGAGGGTGGGAAGTGGAGCGTGGGCGTCACTTCACTGCAGAAACAATGTTCTTCAGTCTTCATCTCCAAATGCATCCTACTGGTGATGCTCCTGCAGAAACTGCATCCGTTTAAGATTCCCATGTGTAGGATTGCATTACTGAAGAACATATAATCCCGGGAGCCAATCGTGTCTCTGTTCTTGCTGACAGGATTGGTTGACAGCATGATGGCTGAAGGGCGCTTTCTCTGGGTCTTTTCTAACCTTTTGCTGCTTCTTTTTCACATTTTAGTTGTGTTTTCCTCAAATGACAACACTGACACTTTATTGGACAAAAACATCGAAACTATTTTAAGATAAATTAGGAGCTTTTGTCTTGTTCCTGATGCCTCCTTCATTTCTGATGCATATATTTCTTTCCATTTCATCATGAAGCCTTCTCTTTGCATGAAATATTTTTATGCTGGAATCCTCTTTTTTTGTGCTCAGCTACATTACATGTGCTTGGCGTTCTACAGAAAATAGACCAGAGACGAAATGTTAAACAGCAAGAACTAAGACACGATCGCAAACGTTTTTCCTTATGGACTCTGTGACAGACATAATATTTCACTGTGGCTTTAACCTTGTCCAGAAATCAGCCATGTGCCTCTAAGCCCAATAAGTACAATTTTATGTCTCAAAAATCAATGGGTCTCTCTCTGCTTTGCTTGATTGGATTAGGACGTAATCAAATCGAGCATAATAACTGTGTTCTTGTGACCTTCCTGCTGAGACAGGCCAACGGGAGAGGAAGACTGCATCAAGGATGGGAAGTGTGTGTGCATGTATGCGTTATTTTATGAGGGTGAGTGGGTTTTGGAGCTGGAGGATTATTTTCAGACTCTTTCCTACTGTTGCTTCAGAGGAAGAGAACAATTTAGATGGACCCGATGTCACTAGAACCAAGAAGAAACACTCTTTGAGAGTTTGGCAATCTATAGTTACTTGAATGCAATGTATGAACTAACAACAAGCCTTTTGCGGAGGAAGCGGATGGCACTGGGTTATTTTTGCATCATAGTAAAATAAACCCTATAATGTCTCAATCCAAAAGGTCTTTTCCAATGTTGTTTTCATGTTGTCATTTTGAAATGATATTTTAATGGTATAGATCAATTTGATTCGATTACCAACCTGCCCAAGATAGATTTATCTGGTTGGAACGTAGGAATAGAAATTAATTCATTTATTTGTGGTTGCACCCATAATGATTATTATATAAAAGGGAAGATGTTGTCACATGACATGTCGTTTTCAAGTCCTTTTTAGCTCTGCCGTTAGCTGTGTCTTAGCTGGATGTGACATCACCAAACCCTGACCTTTCTAAAAGCAAAAGGGAATTAATATCAGACACACAGGAGTAAAAATTGCTGGAAAATACCAGCAGTGAGGCTGTCACAGAGCTCAAGATTTAGTGTATATTTGTCCAGCTTCAATTAAGTCAATTCAGTCACCTTTTTTGCAATGTGGACGCCGCCATGTCGTAGCCAGAAGACGTCAATGATTGGTCCAAGTCGATCTGCATCTTCTGAGCCAATCACTCTTGCCAATCAGGAGTGAGCTTACTCGAAGGCATCTGATTGGTCACTTTTATAACTTGAATACCTTGCACTACAAGAAATAAATAAATAATGAAAGAAATGAGGATTAGCAAGAACATGATAAAAAAGGTATAAGAGCAATAATGGTTATTCTGACAAATGTATTGACTGAGTAATAGCTGTTTATTTCTAAATAGATGTCTATGGGATTTTGGCTTTTTGGTTTTGAGTTTACTTCCTGTTTGATTTTAGAATTACCCTTCAACAAATTAATTTTCCTCAGGAAATATAAGTGCACACTTCAGATGGTGCGCTTTTTGAGGGACTCTTCTTAAGAAAGCCAGCTTTTAGTGAGATCTGTGAAAAGATGCTTTCACCAGACGAGGAAACGGCACAGAAGACCAACAATTAAACTGTGGTTCAACAGAATAAAAATCATTCCTTCAATCTTAAATACTCCAAGAAGCCTCGTATTAATGTTTTTCCCATAAAAGAGATGATTTTGAAAAGTCTGCAAATTCAAATAAACAAGAAGTCACATAAGCAGTTTTTTGCATATCTTCTGTTATTTTTCTGTGGGCATTTTTAGTGTTTG
The DNA here is from genome assembly GCA_014656515.1 of Oryzias celebensis. NCBI lineage: Eukaryota > Metazoa > Chordata > Actinopteri > Beloniformes > Adrianichthyidae > Oryzias > Oryzias celebensis. The sequence goes on from BNCR01000005.1 coordinate 37,863,426, forward strand.
ATTCTAGCTCTTGTTTTGCTCCGAAAAGGTGTACAATCAGAGTTATGACTAATAACAGCTTTTCTGTTATGGTGGCATCCTTTAAAAGCTGCTTTGTATCTAGATCACATCAAATATTAATATTTCAGAGCCTTTTGTGAGGCAGAGTGAATGCTGTGTGGATTGGATCTGTTTCTGTGTATTTTTAGGCTGTATTTGTTCTGACAGTCGAGGGAAGAAAAGGGCAAATGTAGAGTTGCACATTTTCACAAGTATTTGGAAACTAAAAATCAAATAAGCCTTTTCTCTTTTTTTATTTCTCATAAAACATTCTTGGTGCATTTTCTTATGCTGCATTGTGTTCACAAAGTAAAATTGCAAACATTTTTAGGCCCTCAGTCTTTGTGAGATATGCTCTCTTTTTAAACTAAAAACTTGAGCTTTTGTAGCTTTGCAATTTAATAAAAAATTAGTACTGGAAAAAAAAAACATGTATCTTGTAGAACCACAGAAACTTTTAACCCCTTGATGCCTGACCTTAATTCCAGGTATGTAAACAAATCCCTCAAGTGTTTGCTTTCATGTAGATGCTAAATTCACATAGTTTTGGAACATAAATGGTTTGAAACAATAAACGACAATGGGCTAATGGAGCTACACTCGTTGGGATGGAGAAAAAGAGGACAACCTTTTTTTTCCAAGTTATGTGTTAAGTTTCTTTCCCTGTCAAAGACGAATGTCTGGTTATCTTTTATTTGTTTGTTTTTTTAACTTTTTTGTGTCACATAAGTGTCAGTCACAATATATGGAGACACTTTAGTGCTTCCAACAAAATTTCCAATTGAATGCTGATCTGAGATCTTTCTTAACAGTATCCAGAGAAATGTGACTTTTCAGTAAAAAAAGCTGTTGAGTATTTTTTAGAATTTTCTCCAAAGTAAAGATACCTTTCACAAATCAACAAAAATGTAATATTAAACATTTTGTAGAAACTTAAAACTCTATACTGTATGTAACATAGGAATAATTTTGATGTGAAAGTGTTCCTTAAATTTTCCCCTAACTTTAAATTTGGAAGCTTGGAATTCTGGGTCATGGGTACAACACAAGGTCATATGATTGGAAGGAGTTTAGGCAAATCATTCACTTTAATATAAAATGATCTAACAGCAATAACATAAAGCATCTTTAAACCTAATTTTATAAACATGTTCTTATCTTAGCCATATGGGAATGTATTTTTTTTAAATACTAATATAATGTTTTGCCATCACAGGCAAAAATGTCATCCCTTTTTTGTCAGGTATCTGTGATTGGATTTGTCTAAGAATCTCCCAGGAAGGAGCAGCAGCTATGCACCCCTGTCTAAAAAATCTGAAATTGCCAGTGTGCATCTTAACTCATTTACAAGTCCAACAGGGCCTTAATGCCTGCAGATAATAGTCTATCCACATGGACAGATAACGAGAACAATAATGTGAGACAGACTAAAGAGCAAGCATCTTCATTTGCACTAGTTGCTCTTGTGTTTTCTGCAGTATTTGGAGTTAGGGTTACATGCCTTACTGCGTCCGTCTGTCTTTGAACTCAGTTACCCTCTCCCTTGTGGCTCATAAACAAGCACACAATAAAAAAAAAAAAATCACAAATAATATTTCTTGTCGAGTGTGATGAATGTTAAAGTCTAAAATGCTGAAGGCGCTTCGTTTGGTGAAGATGCTGAATAATTCTATGTGCTGAGGTCATTATTCCTGCCCGGATTGTCTTGTGCAAGAACGATGAAAGATCTTTTTTTTTATGCACCAATTCAAGCTTTTTCCTTGGGTTGCTGTGTGAAATGAACCATATCAATAATTTGAAATGAAGTACACCAAGACAACAGAGTAATGGAAAAGACATCCACATGAGAAAGCACTGTGGCATAAAGTAACCTAACTTTTTGCTGAAAAAAATAAAAAGCGACATGACCTTTACCTCGCTACCTCGGTTAACTGTCTTGCTACAGATAGAAAAACACTGAGGTATGAATAATAGCTGCTTTCCAACAATGGTAACGGAAGGACTATTGTTGACAGTGTGGCCTTAAACATTACTGAAAAACCAAAGTCTTTTTGACAGTTGCCCCCTTAACATTAAACTGCAGATCTGATATTATTGGAGAACCCACCTTTCAAATGTTTGTTGTGACAGCTTTAATAAAAGTTCAAATATGTTCAGTCAAGATCAAATGGATTGTGTCAGGTTTATCCTGCATTTGTCATACGCTAACAAGAAATTCCCAAATGGTAAAATCCAAATCTCTTTATAGCATGACTTTTAGAACATGCATCCAGTTTGATAATCATTTCTCTGTTCAAAGACAGTGCATAGGCAGTGGAATCCACTTGGACTGATTAGGGAAGTGCCCCAAGAATCAGTTTAGGTTCACTCTAGTCAAACAAAGAGCTTTGAAAACTGTTCAGAAACCATTCCTTTAGATTTTTTATCCCAACTATGATAGTATTTCCAGTTTAAAGTTTGCGTGAGGGTTGATCTGCACAGGTTTTGGGTTTTTTGGGTTTTTGGGTGGTCCGGATGTATGGAGGGTTGTAGAGAGGAGTGGCCTCATCCTAAACAGATAGCAGGTGGGTCTTGCAGTTCCCTTAAGGCTCATGGAAAATGGAAAACAGGATTGTCATTCATGTGTTATGTATTGTCAATATTTGTAAGTTGCACGTACGAGTGATGCTAATATTTCACCTGCGTTGCCCATATAAGTTTTTGCTCACAGACTCACCATTTCTAACCGTATAGGGGCAGTTCTGACTAATTCTTATGATAGCAGGTGGTAGATGGCTTTATGTATCTGGTCGTTCAGATAATCTGAAAGTGCTTTTAGTTTAGGTCTATTCTGGCTGCTAATGGTCTATGATATCCCTACAAGTTTTACGGAAGGATTAGTGCTTTCATTAGAAAGGGGCAGCATAACTTTTCATGGAGGAAGGGTGCTGGACCTCCTGAAAACAAGTCGAACAGAGGAGATTAAATCCAGATATACTGTTATGTCGAGCAGAGCCCCTTAAAGTTTCTGCAGGAAGGAAGAGTTCAGGCAGCACCTAGACAGAGATGCTGTTGGACAGGTACAGCATCGACGTGATGGCTCTGGTTTCAACCCATTCCAGCTGTCATGATGCACAGCATCTGCAGCTGATGAGAGAAAGCTGTTGTAGGTTCATTTAAAAAAGAAGAAGAGGCTGCAAGAAGTCCAACAGGTCAGTGACTCAGATAGGAAGGCACAGAGAGATAAAAAAAGTGTCATAGTAAGACATATGAGATGGAGGAAGGCAAAAACATTCAGAGGTAACTTCACATGAAGAAATTATGTATGTTAAATAATCTTGTAACGCAGGAGATTTACAGAGGCAATATCAAGAGCTAAAAATTGTTCAGCAGCAACAACTAAAGGCAAAGACGTGAAAATAAAAGCAGCAATGTGGAAAAAGAAGCAGGGATTGGTGTTTTTTATGTGAAGCAGCAAGAGAAGTGCAGCACTCAGGCACCTTGTGGGAAAACTACTGGACTGTTGGATCACCATGGAGAACTTACAGGTTCTCAGAACATGCCTGCACAAATCTAAGGGCAGAAATTGTGTTGTGTTCTGAGTCAGAAAATGTATGTTTCATAGAACTTATAGTTCCCTTAGAACACTGAAGCAATAGCCCATGGAAAACATTGAAAAACTAGGTACAGATGCAGAAAAAGACAGATTTAGCCCAAATTCTACCCTACCCCTACGGCTCCATTTGTAAGGGCATTTGAAGATGTAGTGGTGTCCAAACTCGTTTTCTAAGTTGGAGCCATGAGGACTCAGGGCTGTGTGTTCCTCTGCCGATAGGCTGATCCTTTTCGCTCTGTACCGTGGAGGAGAAAGGCACTTCCTCAAGTGGTGTGCTCTGAAGCACAGAGGTTTATAAGCATTAACTTTTTGTTTTAGCGTGACTGTTTTAATGTATTGTTTTTGTATTTATGTATTTTCTGAGCGCTGACAGCAGCGTGCTAATGTACATGACCGGTGACTATTTATAACGTCATCGAGTGATAGTAACATCCACATTCGAAGACACTATTTTTCCACATCTCTCCGCTTAGAAGGCAGGAAGAACTAGGAATAGGGTAGGAATTTGGATTTGGAGTCCGGACAGTGGAAATGACTGTAGGTTTGTAGCAAAGTCAACTTGCTCTCGACTGAGAGAAATGTTTAGTGAGGAGCCGAAAGCAGGTGATTAACAAAATCCTGCCAGGTTTAGTAAGTATTTGAAATAGAGAAAATTTGTTTTGTAGGGCAGTACCAGTTCATAAGACAATAGCTAAGTAAAGTGACTAGGTTTGATGCATGTACTGGGCTTGGTTTGAAAGAGTTATTTTGGAAAGGAGGGATGTCAGACACCATCCATCCATCAAACCTGCTTAATCCCTCTCGGGATCACTGGGTTACAGGAGCCTACCCAGCTACTGTTGAGTAAAAGCAGCGAACACCTTGGATGTTTCCAGCATAAAAAAACTGGAATGTGACCCCCTACCCCATTCAAACAGTTGTTCCAAACAGAAGGTACCCACTGGTTCCAAAAACCCACGATCCCATAGGCGTCAATTGAGAAATAAACAGCTATTAACATGTTCTTGCTAATCCCAATTTTTTTTATCATTTGTTTTGTAGTGCAAGTAAAAAAAAGGCTAATGTGATTGCGACTTCTGTGACTTCATTTGGTTGGAGCCAGAAGTAAACTATTTGCTAACCATTTGCAGTCAATCGTTGTCAGTCTATCGCAGAACCAAAAAACCCCCACACCCACAGTCTCACACACACACACACACCCCCACACACACACGCACACACACCCACAGTCACACCTAAGGGCAATTTAGAGGCCACTCTTTTCTGTGTTTTCATTGGCAGATCTGTTGTTGCTAACCAGCCAGACTGTGACCTGCTCACTGTGCGGCTGAGCTGACTGTGTTTCTTATCAAGCTGTAAATTTGCCCTTTTTTTTTTGCACGTTTTGGGGAAAAACGGATGTCCATCCTATTGGAAATAGTTTTTAAGCTGAATTGCTTCTTGCTTATTGATGTCCAAGTTGGTGTGCTAAATCTGCCCTTTTTCTATGATCTTTCTCCTTGGGCATGCCTGCGTCTTCCTTCTCTTTCATTTTCCATCCCACGTTCTTTCTCTCTTGGAGACTGCAATTTATCTTAATAAACATTAGGGTTAACTAGTTGTCAGTATCATTGCTTGCTGCTAGCTAACTTGTGTTTATAGAGCTGAGGTTATGGCTGCAGACAAATGGGGGGGGTGGTTCTGGGGCGCTGAAAAAAAATTGTTTAGTCTTCTCCATGTCCTGTCTCAATTGTTGAGCGTGCCCAACTGAAGACCCCAGTGAACCGTTTGTACCCTTACACTCAGACGTTTTTTCAGAATGTGCAGCATAAATGTAAAGTCAGCTGTAAAATGGTGCTGCTTACTGCAAGACCTCACAGATTGATGTTGCTGGAACCTGATGTCTGTCTTGGAGACCAACCAGGTTGTCATTTAACGTGTCTGCTAGGCCTCTAATGAACTGGTTGTCATTTACCTATTCTGATAGTGAGGGAAAAATTCTTTGGCAGAAAGATAGATAAAGATAAAGATCATGTTCATCATAAATCCCCTTCAACTGTGATACACAATGGAAAAAGACAGATAAACAGCTTTAAAGTATGATGTTCACACCCCGGTGCTTCACAGTGTGGACAACTTGGCGTTCGTCATCCTCCAAACACAGCCCGTGGTGATTACCAGAGAGTTACATTTTGATCTTATCTGATCAGAGGTTATTCTCCCAACCCACTTCTTGACCATACAGATCATCTCTGGATTGAGGTATTCCTGACAGACTAGAAGTCAAACAGCAAGTCACTGAACGCTGAGAGGAATCCCCTTTAATAACTAGATTGTCTAACGTTGACGTTTTGTGGTGGTGGAGGAATGGTGATATTGAGCTGCTTTTCATTATTTGGTTGATTTTGTTTACTTTAAGGAAGGAATGAGGTTTGTACTTCAAGATAAAACTACACTTCAAAATGTAACTCCATCAAATCTTATATTTAGGTTAAAGGGAAGGGCAGTTTTCTGTATAGGTGGTATGAATGCACAAAGAAGGAATTTGACTTCAGTGACTTATTGGCCGAATCCGAATTGCTTCCCTTCCTCTCCATCTTCTCCCTATTCTTACATTTTTCCCTCCAAGTGGAGAAATATGTTTAAAAAAATAGTCTCTTTAAATTTTAACGATATCACCATTAGATGACATCACAAATAGTCGTCAGTCATCTATGGACAACACATTAAATCAATTTTAAAACTTGCATAAGTCATGCAAATAAACAAGAAACTTTCATTTAAGTGTAAACTTCTGTCCTTCAGAGCACACCCTCATAAAGAAATGAGTTTAGCACCCTACCTCAAAGAGACAGCCACCTCTAACCTTTAAAGAAATGCTTTAGAACACCACTACATATTCAAATGCTCCTACATTTGGAGCAACAGGGTGTAGCTAGAGGGGTAGGGAAGCATTTCATAATTGACCATCTTCTCGTGTACAAAATAAACAAAGCATGAATAGATGTAAACAAACTTAAAAAAAAATAAAATAAAAATATAAAGATTTGTGCATCATTTGAGCTGGTTTAACTAATCAAGTGGATCAAAATTGAATAAAACTAAACCAAACTAGACCCACATTTTAGCAATAAAGTATTTATCAGAAGTTTCCATGCATTTTTGTCATTTATTTATTTGTTATTTTTTGATGTTATCTTTTTGCTTTTCAATGAAATATTGAAACAACAATTTGAACTATTCCAGCAGTTTGACATAATTGTACACATATAATTTCCAAGTATCATTTTACAGAACTCTCACGCATAGCTTGGAGTGGTGTAAAAATATTGAAGTCCCATCGCTTGGGCTGCAACGTTCAGACTTCCTCAACATGGATTTTGGTAAAAGCTTTACTGCCCTCTGCCAGCGGATTTGCTCCACACCATAGTCCCACCACCAAAAAAGCCTGACGGCCAACACTGCAACTTTGTACTTGCAAAGCCTCTCTCAATCCTGGGAGACCATTCCAATGTTGCAGCAGCTTAACGTTTGAGGGGACGGCAAAGCAGCAGCTTTCTGTCAGCCCCAGCCATTTCACAGAGGAAGAAAGGGAGCGAGCAGGGAGAATAAAAAAGGAAATATGACATGGAGAGATTGCCTGCAGCTGACCAGTGCAGAGGGATTTAAAAACATGCTATTTAAACTGCTAGCAATTTTATTTCTTTTCAACAGTCGCCAAGGAAAAGTGCAGCTGGCAGTCAATCCTTTGAGCTTATCACAAGAAACTGAAGTTGCTCATTCTGCTCTCCCCACTCATATTTCAGTCAGAAAAAAAATCGCAAATTATTGTCTCTCAACAGACTGCTTTTTTCTTAACTCTTCCTATTTCAGTTTCTCACTTTTAAAGTGAGTTTTTAATGGCCTTAGAAAACCTATTCTGCCAACTAGGCATAAAAAAATCTTATCAAACTGAGGAAAAACTGCAAAGATTATTAAACGCCATCTAATGCGACCGCAGTTTGAGCACAGGTGTGACAAATGTGCCGTGATGGAGAAGGAAATGGAACACTTCTTACTTTCTCACCCTCTGCTGCCTTCAATCTGTCGAAGTCTGAGTCACCACAAGCTCCGAATCAGTGGCAGAATTCATGTGAGAGAAATGCTGATGGTTAACTGTGGAGAGACTCCTTCAGCTTCATTAGCACAAGCAGAAATCAGTCATACTACTCCTTTATTTGCACAGTGTGACACTGCAAAGCCCAATTCCCTCACTGGTGCTGCAGCTGAGAATGAAAGCCTCATCGCCTGTATCTGCTGCAGCTGAGGAGATGTCTGCAGGAGAGCAGATGTGGATGCTCAGACACTCCTGAGGCAGGAGGGGAAACACAGAAAAGGATGCAATTGGCATTACTTCAAACAAACTGCAGCAGGATAGTAAAAGGAATCAACTAAGAATGTGACATCTGAGATTTTTCCCTTCAAAAATAGTTAGAATTAAACCATACAGTGGCAACATAGACAAATATTGTGTCAAAAATATTCTTTTTTTTTAGAATTTACAATAGTTATTTTGCAAAGTTTATGTGAATTGAGTTTTCTAATCTGGGAGAAAACATGGATTTTTGTCAAAGGAAAGCAGCTTTTCATCAGCATGCAGAACAAAACTTTAGTGTAAATAGCTTCAAAGTCATTCACTTTCATAAGGTTATCCGCTAATTACCTAGATGCATAGTTAGAAAAATTCAAATGTGGCACTTTAATCAGCTAGGAAACACAACAATTAGTATAACCATCAACATATCAAACATTGTCTGAACTGTGTTGTTTTATGTATTCTCTGATCTTTTTTTTTTATTAGTGGTAAAATAGTTTTTAAATCTAATGTTCTGTAAATGTCCTTCTATTAAGTATATACTGTATATGTGTAGTTCAAAGTAACATGTTTGGTTAAAATTATTTCAAAGGAAATCTAAATTAGTCTTTATCACGGTAAAGCTGCGTTCACACTGCAGTTGATTCACGAGGCAGGGGCGTCCAGTTTAAATATTAAATATATGTACAGAAACAATCAGAAAATCTGTAGAGTGGCGGTTTGGTTGTAGCAAGGTGGTGCAGTTTGGGTGCCGCTACGAAAATTCTGCTTCATGTCAGAACATAGGCGGAAGACATGAATTTGCCATACGAAATGCGTTTGGTATAAGCACAGCATTACACTGGTATTAGACTTTGTCATCCAGATGTTACAGAAATTCTATGAATGAGATTATGACGCTTTTTCATGTTTCCTGTTTTAATCATCAGAAAGCATATTTGTATTACAATCATTCGTAAACAGTTAAAAAGGTGCAAAAGTTGGAGAGGATTAAATGAAAGATTACATGAACATACTTTGGACAACAGTAGCTCCACTCTGCAGCGCTGTGTAAAGTGTGTGTGTGTTTGTGTGTGTGTGTTAAGACGAAGGTAATTTCAGCAGTCTAATGGCAAAAAAGGAAGAGGCGGTCTTTAAATCTTACTCTTCTGCTTCAGCAGTCAAAACAATCTGTGATGGGGATGGTTGGGGTCCCTTCTGATTTTCTAGGTCCTAGTCAGGCAGTTGTCACAAAAGTCACAAAAAAGCTTTTTTTTAAATGGCATTTTTTTCCTCTGCACCTGAATCACAACAATTTAAAACAAGAAAAACAAATGCAATTTTAGGCTTAATTTACTTTCATTGTGTCCATCATTAGAAATAAACAACAAGAACATGTTAAAAACATGATTTTCATCATACTGTTTCTGCAATTGTCAGAAAGAATTAAATAACTCATTGAAATGCGATAGGAAATTTTGATCTTTGGTATTAAAAAGCACTCTGCAAGTAGATTACACTAATGGGAAAACAACTATTTTTAGGTAGAGAATTAGGTCAAACACTGTCACCATTGATCAATCTTCTAAATTTTTAGGTTAAAGATGAAAAAAATAGACATTTACTGCATAATTACAATATAATGACAATGTGTTCCTTGTTTTCTGTTTTGTTTTCTCTTTTTTTTTGCTATAATTTTCTTTTCTTATGTATATTTTCCCATGTTGTACATTTCAGCTGTTCACAAACGGCTGTTTGTGCATAAATAACATCACTTCGGCTTCTGCTTAACCTCTTGCCTTTGTCTTCTCTGTCATATAAATGTGTTCTTGGCCTCACACTGCTGCTGCCACAATTGCTGAGGTCTTCTCCCCCTGGACTAAGCTTCTGTCTTCTGGGTTCCTTATTAAAAAATCCAAACTTGGCCTCTGGGAGCTTCTCACTATCTGTTCTTTTGTCTCCTTTTTGCTCTTCCCTTTTTTCTTCAAGCCCTCTCACAAGGGAATACGTAAGGTCTCTTTCTTCTGGTTTTTTCAGCCATGAAGTCCACATTTTTCAAGCGGGTATTCATCAAAACAATACTAAAAATTCCCTAGCTGAAACATTGCAGATTTTCTGAAAGCTCAGTAGCTTTGAGATTATTGTCATTTCTGACTGTCGTTTCTTCACTGTACTTAAGCCCTTTCTGACAGGCCTATTTGACTTGCTGCACGGTGCACTTGTCTCCTTTCCACTAGTCGTTACTGCCGTGTAACCTTGCAGGCTGGAGAATAAAGGGTCCCTTTCCTTCCAAAGAATTGTCATCGGTGATGCCAGAGCAGCTCGTGAAACAGGCAGGCCTGTCGCTCTATGAAATAGCGCTCATCGCTTTATTGTGGCAAAATGTTTACAACTTGATAAGCTCGAACAGCTTGAGGTCGTGGCGCAGCGCAATCCCTTTTACGTAACAGTGAGAGTCAGTCCTTGGCGGCCTATGACAAATGCTGACACTGAATCACCATGACGTGGGAGCTGATGAATGCAACACACGTCCCACAGCAGAAGATTGGGATTATTTTTGTGCTCGCTTCACAGATCTGCTGAAAATAAACTTTGAAAGTTTTGTTCTTAAGTAGCATCCTTCTAACTTGTTTGACCTTATGAGCTCAAAATATTCTTTTTTTTCCCCCTAATGACAGTTGGTACGCTTTATAACATTTATGTAGGAATACGTGCACATCCACCCTGCAGTGGCTTGGGATGCTACACTTCAGCAAAGGCAGCATCTGCTGCACTATTACATGGATCCTTGAAAAGTCTGAAGAGGTCTTAAATTTAATTTAACTAAAATAAGGTAATAAAGTGCAAGTACCGACAGGGTCCAAGAAGCCAAAATCCCATAGACTTCTTTTAAGAAATAAACAGCTATTACTCAGTTATTATATTTGTCAGAATAACCATCATTACTCTCCTTAATTTTAACATGTTCTTGCTAATCATATTTTTTTTTCCATAATGCAAGTTATTTAATCTTTAAAGTGGCCAATCAGATGCCTCAATAAAAGCATGAGGCGTCTGCTAGACCCCCCGTCGAAAGTTTTAAACATTTAATTGATATGTTCTCTAAAGCCCACTTCAAGTGGTAGAGATGTGGACTTCCAACAAACCCACTTCTGTTTGGTGAGAGGGGTCATGATGGCTCAGACCAGCTCAGAGCAGTCATTGCTTACTGACTGACAGGTATGGCAACATCTGTACTGCAAGAAAACGGCGACTGAATTGACCACATTCAATTTTCCATGGGTAACGTCACACTCACTCAATCCAGTTCTTATATGCTGTCAGTGGTTTAAACCAGTTAGTCAAACGGTCTGCTGACAAATGTTTCACAATGGGACAGGGCCGGCTCTAGATTTTTTTCTCAGCTCAGAGATTGTTAAATGACTGCATGGAGTTGCTAATATGTTTTTATAATTACATTCCAAGTAGGAAAGTGACAGGAGGGCATATTCATACAATGCTAAATAATACTAGATTTAAATGTATTGTCTTGTCAATAGATTGCACTTTTTAACTGTTAGCTGACCAAATCGCACTGGTGCCAGACCGATACACCCCTCTTTGCCAATCAGATTTGTTGACCAAATGTTGCAATTGCTATAGCAACTCCAAGCTACAGCCTGGCGCCGCCCCTGTATTGGCGATCATTTTGGGAATCTTGGGAATTGAATCATGTATAGAGAAAAGAAACAGCAGACTCTACTTGTGTTTCATTTTCTTTGTATATACAGTCTGAAATAAATGTAAGCCTTCTTACAAGTTCTTAAAAGAACTCATTCATAAATATAACTTCTGTTAATCAGAAGACGCCTTGTATTAGCTTTTATTTTTAGAGACACTCACGTGAATCCAAAGTAAGTCCTTCAAGTTACCTAAGTTTTCCCACTAGGGCTGAACTCCCTGATTCCACTTGAACAAAGTTCTATTAAAAACATTTTCAACTTTTTTCAACTTGCTCAAAGGACCAGAAAGTTTGATACACAGGAAATTGAGATGAAACTGAGCCTTACTTGATAAATCAAGGCCAATATCAAACTGCTTCTAATGGTGCAATTGTTGTTTTGACCTAGTACCCATCTTTAATAAGAACCTAAAGGAATAAATGTCACATCATAAAAAAACAGTATTTTGTTCAAAATCACAGAGCAGGAACCCTGACTAATAACTATATTAATCAGTCATTTTTATTGTGTCCTTTCATACCAGTTTATGACACACGTGTCTGTTTTGCTTGCTATCCTGAGGCTAAGAAGCATGTCTAATATTATTAATATATCATGTTCCACTATTCTGTTTGTCAAAAAGAAACATGCTCTCAGTGAGCATTCATTCCAACGCTCTCTGTTGGAGTTGGCTCTACTCATCGCCAGTGAATCAAACTGCATTTTCCTCCCTTCTTTCTTCATCTTAAAATACTCTCATCACCTGGTTTTGTAAAAAAAAATTTTTTTTTCTGAATGAAAATCAGGATTTGGAACTAAAAGTTAAATGCTGCTTTTAGAAAAACTTGAGGTCAGAAGATGCCACTGCTGTGAGAATGGTTCAGATGTTATGTATCTGCTCAGTAAATCACTCTCCCTGTGCTCCTAAGCAATGAAATGACCGCAGCTACTTGTTGTCACTTTTCAATCGATTTGCCACCTGAAGGATTCTTGTTGCGTGATAACTGCAATGATAAGCTAATCCGAGACCTAGCGGTTAACAGTGCATGCCCCCACTTTAAAGAACCCTGCTTCTGGAGGGGTCATTAGAACTGCTTTATGCCTGCGCCCAAGGTGGACATCAGGGAACATGAATTCCTCCCTACAGGGTAATGTTCACAGCAGCAGGGCGGATGTGCTGTTTAGAATAGCGGGTGTTTTCAACTCACATCCTGCTGGTATGTTGATTTGAAGATTAAGAAACAAAATGGACTTTTGTGAATAAAAAAAGAAGAGTTTGTGTGTAAATAAGTGTAAACTTTTCAGGTCATTCAGGTGGCTTTCATGCTGGTCAGGTGTGAGAGCTCACTTGATCTTTGATAAGAAATAAGAACTCTAGTCTGCTTTACAACAGGAACACTTATTCAGGGCCTAGTCACAGCAAACCATCTGTACCAAACACACGCCTTTAATACAACAAGGAATGGATTGCTCACCAAAATGAGCTCCAATAACCCAGCATGTCAAAGAACGTGTGTTTTATAGGTGTTGCTGGCAACATTTCCTGTGTTAATGGGTTCAGAAAATACCCAAACATACCTGTATGTGTGTCTGAGCTCAACTAAGATGAGCATCACCACAGTAGGTGGAAGCAAATACTCCTGTCAGCCACAATACATGACAAGTCTTTCTTACGAGCAAAGAAAAAAGAATGTCAACTGCAGACATTGGTTTTCTGTGTATCATCTCTCTTTTTTATTTGTAGAATTTTCAGAATTTTCAATTCCTGTACAGGAAGGTCACAGCGTTTTTAGAACCTACCAGAAAGCCAAATTCTCATAGACTTCTATTGAGAAATAAACTGTAATTACTCAGTCAGCATGTTGGTCAGAATAACCATTCTCGCTCTTCTACCTCTTTTTAACATTTTCCTACTTTGTCTATTTTTTTTACATTATATATCTTCCTTATCACAAGTTATTCAATTTATAAATTGGCCAATCAGATACTTCAGTAAAAACATGTGGTGCCCGCTGGCCCCCACCTTGAACTTTGGAATAATAAAATTGATAGATTCTCCGAAGGCCACTTTCAGTGGAAGGGGTGTGGCTTTTCCAACAACCTCAATCCTGATTAGCGAGAGTGGTTGCCGACCTGGACTAATCACTGCTTGTTAGCGTTGTTTGATTCTAAAATGGCAAAGTCTGTACCACGGAAAAGTGGTGACTGACTTGACTTCATTTCGTTGGAGCCAGAGGTAAGACATTTTCTATGGGTGACAACATAGGGGCCATGTCCATCTCTCTCTATATGTATATGTCTAGGAGCCTACACAGCTACAGCCAGGCGAAGACATAGTTTGTTGTCAAATGCATTAACTAATACACAAAGTAATACATGTGCTGTTATGTGCTTATTTTATAGTTCATTAATGCATGTTTAGGCATTAACAATTATTAATAAAGGGTGGCAGGGCCTGAAGTAAATTCTGAAATTTGAAATATTTAAACTAAAGTTTGTTTGCATTGTGTTGTTTTACTGACTTCAGGATGTTCTCTGTCTCGTTTCGCGCTCACTGCACAACTGTGCCATTCTTCGCTCCAGGAAGTGAACGCTGGTTCAATTACAGTGACTGTGCAGGCTGACTATTCATGAGCCGAAGAGTTGAAGTGAACCAAAAAGAGTCTGGGATTTACTGTATATCCCCAGTATTTCAGATTGCAAATCCAAATAAAAGTACAATACTTACTTGAGAATGATACAATGGATGCATGAAGGACAAAAACCAATACAAGACTGGAGAAAATCAACAGGAGCTGCCAGTTCTCCTACCTGAAGGTTTTGTGTCCAATGCTACAGTCAGTGGGTACGGAAACAAGAAAAACTGTAATATCACATGGTTCTAAGACCCTTTGCTGTGACACTCATACATTTAACTCAAGTTCTGTCCATTTCTTCTGACCATCCTTGAGATGGATCTACACCTTCATTTGAGTCCAGCTGTGTTTGATTCTACTGATTGGACTTGATTAGGAAAGCCACACACCTGTTCTTATAAGACCTTACAGCTCACAGTGCTCGTCAGAGTAAGTGAGAATCATGAGGTCAAAGGAAACTGCCTGAAGAGCTCAGAGACAGAATTGTGACAAGGTACAGATCTGGCCATGGTTACAAAAAAAGATCTGCTGCACTTAAGGTTCCTAAGAGCACAGTGGCCTCCATAATCCTTAAATGGAAGATGTTCGGGGTGACCAGAACCTTTCCTAGAGCGGGCCGTCCAGCCAAACGGAGCTTTCGGGGGAGATGAGCCTTGGTGGGAGAGGTAAAGAAGAACCCAAAGATCACTGTGGCTGAACTCCTTTGGAAGAAAGTTGTAGAAAGTCAACCAGCACTACAGCTCTCCACCAGTCGGGGCTTTATGGTAGAGTGGCCCGACGGAAGCCTCTCCTCAGTGCAAGACACGTGAAAGCCCGAATAGAGTTTGATAAAAAAACACCTGAAGGACTCCAAGATGGTGAGAACTACGATTATCTGGTCTGATGAGACCGAGATAGAACTTTTTGGACTTAATTCTAAGCCGTATGTGTGGAGAAAACCAGGCACAGCTCATCACCTGTCCAAGACAGGCCCAACAGTGAAGCATGGTGAAATCTATGTGAATGATATGCACGTTTGAGTTCAAAACAATCACATTCACATGTTGCCACACAAGTTTTTAAGTCCGTTTACAGGCTGTATGTTAAACGCGTTCTGAAAGTTAAACCGATTGAACCAATCAGGGACCCAGATTTGGTAGTGACGTATTGGTATTGTCCCGAAAACATGAAAGTACCAACCGTTTTAAAAGTGATCATGGAGAAAAAAATAAAAATTGCAGTTTGTGTCCTACCACGATTATGACACCAACTCTTTCCTTTATGGAAATACAGCTGTGAAACTGAAATCCAGGAAAATATTCCCGAGATTTGCATTGCTTTGACATTTTACACCAAGCCTTTTCCAACTGCTTTAGTATGGGTTAGCCACAGTCCATTGTAAATATGCGTTCAAGAACCCGCGTTGCACACAGTTTTGAATGCTACACACATACCCGGTGTGTACAAAGCATAACAGGTCTGTATAGTCTTTTCAAGAAACACCACCTCTGCATGGACTGAATGAACAGTTACCAGAAAACTGCTTGTTTTGACTGTAACGACTTCCTTCAAATGCCACTAACCTAACCCAAAGATTCAGACACATGAACATCAACAGAGAACTGAGCAATCTCAATGATCATGCTATCATGCTGATCAATAACTTTTTTCTGAACAGAAGTCGTCAAATGTTTAATTGTTTCAAAAGAACTGATTTTTGTGAATCTTTATCAGGAAATATTTATCCTAAGATTCAATGAGATTTCATGTCAGGTTCATGACAGAAGAGAAATTGGGGTCATAATCCTTTTTGACTTCTTGTGTTGAAACATTTCAGCTTTGTCTTTTGACCTGAATGTATTTTTTTGAAAAACCCAGACTCTTTAATCAGTGCCAGCCTCATTTATCCTTACATTCCCACATACTGTGTCCCACTCCTAAAAATTTAAGACAGCTCTAGTTTTTGAACACATGTTCATCTGTCCTGATCTCTTTGTAATCATATTTCACATTAAGCAGCCCAGCGGGACTTAGTAAAACATTCAATGTTCCCTTTAAGACTTCACAACATTATTGATTTAATAACTTATTATCTGCGGCTTTTATCAATTGACAAGAACCCACGACATTAATGGATTTCTGAACGAACATCAATTAGATAACAGTGTAGTGTACCATTGTACATTGTACCTCAGTGTACCATTGTTCATTCTCAGGCGGTATTAAGGGGAGACACAGGAAACATAATTAGGTATTAAATGGTATTAAATTGACCACTGAGTGAAACAGATTTCCTGCGTGTTACATGTATCGCATGATAATTCATGCAGAACAGTAATAATCCATCACAAACAGACTGGGCTGGATGCTGGTGCCACCTTCTTTGTGTTCATTTATCTCTGCGTTTTGCTCCTAAAGGTTGTCTTTGTCATCACAAATCACTACAAGACGCTGCAGCACCTGACCTGCTCTGTTTTACAGCGCAAGCACATCCTCACACACAGACTGCCCTGTCTGTTTACCCAGTCTGAATCACTCCTGCAAATATTGAACACTCTGTGTTCTGCTAGACTTTTGTTTTCTCTCCAAAGAGATAAGGACCAAGAGTGGAGTGTTAAGAATTTTTTCACTAGAACTTTTTGTATTCCCTTTCCATTTGTGATTATTAGTGGCTAAAACGACATTTCTTGTCTTACATCCACAACAGTCATAGAATTTTTTATGTAAATACAAGAAAAGAATATGTTTGTGCAATAATGCTGAAGCCAATCTTTGGGTTCAATCATGATCCAAATGCAAATTATTGTATTTTTTCTGGCATATTACTGCAGCAGTAATCCTACAGTTTACAGTAATTCTTTAAAAGAAAGAAAGTAAATGAAAAAGAATGTAATATCATCTTAATGTAACCAACGACCAGGAACTTTGTTTTATACTGCTGCAAGAATGCAATAAGAAACATGAGCCTTATTTACTCCCAATACCATTAAAATATGTATTCCAACACCCTTACATTTTTGTTGGTTGTTTCAAAGCTAAAATGAATTACACTAATGTGTTTTTTAATCTATTTTATGTTTTTTCGCAAAATAAAAAAATCTCATTTGGGGAGGTTTCAAAGAACTTGACCTATTAGCCAAATTTAACTATGTCCTTTATACACATAACAAAAAACGGCAGTCTAAATCATAGACAAAATTTTGTATGTATTGTAAACAAATTGACCTTTTTTCACAGTCTAAATCTAAAACAGCACAAATTCTTCTAAAAACATTTTGCAGGGTTTTACTAACCAATATTTTAAAAGAAATTAACAGCTAGTAAGAAGTCCTGAAGTTTGAGGGTAGACAGTAAGGTTTTGATAAGTCTGTGCGTGGGGTGAAAATATAGCATGATTTGGGAATCAAACACCTAAAATATTTGCATTTTAAAGACCCCACAGAAAAAGGATTCGTTCACAGTACTGGGGGGATGGATGCCTGTGATTGATATAGGGGAGCATGGGGATGGTATTAGAAGTGATAACCATATAAAAATATTATTTTATTGTTACTTTGTATTTTATATTGATGTAAATGTAATTATGAGGCGTGTATTGTAAAGTGCATGAATGATGATGTGTGGTCTTGAATAAGCTTCTACCCGCTCCCTTTCCAACATGCCTAAACTCCACTTAGAGATCATAAATCCTTTTTTTTTTTTGTCATTAACACCTTATAATAGGGGTCCTTTATAAATGTTAGTTAATGCATAATTAAGCATTGAGTAAATAATAATAATAAATAAAGTGTTAACGGATTCTTTCATGCATTATTTTGCATTGTCAAGTGTATTGTATTAATAAATGCCTCATCCATTAACTAACAACAATAAAGGGCATTCTTTCATAAAATGTTACCAATAAATTAATTTAAAGGAAAAACTTCAAATGCAAAACAGAATATTTGTTCAAAATATGCTAGAAGTACCAGTTAAAACAGTTCTATTTGCTTTAGCTGTTGCTTCAACTACATTTAAAGAAAAAGTTTAGCTATGGGCATTACTGGTCACCATATTGGTTAAAAGGAAGTTAGAGGTTTTTAAGGTGTGAAATTTTGTGTCAACCAATCAGTGGATTTTCCAGACTTCTGAGCTTCTTGTCTTTTAAACCAAGTCCCATCTAGTTTAAGGGGCGTGAACTGGATCTGGTTAAAGGTGAAGGCCTACAATGTGAGACGGCACCACAGATTTTTTTCCAGGGAACCTTGTGCCATTTTCTTTTTTCTAATGACGAGCTTAAAGACATTTCACAATCTTCCTCAGATCCTGGCTGAGATTTTCTTTAATCTGGTTTCAAGGCAACATTAAGGTTAAAGCTTGGAAAGGAAAACTGCCATAAATTCATCTGTTGTCCTTTGTTGCAGCTGCTAAGACAAAACATAAAAAAATGTAGTTTCTATTAAAAAAGAATAGGCTTCCTCTATTTTTAGATCAAAATGGGTTGTGATGACGCTCTAGAAAACACCGTACTGATGTTGACCTCTGTGTCACCTCATAGTACTGCGTCTGACAAACAGTAGCCAGATTCCTACACACAGTTATGTATGCAAGCCAGTATGACACCATGAAATATTTGCTCTCACTTCAGAGATTCAAAAATGGCTTGTTGACAATATACAGACAAAGCTGCTACACTAAGAAAGACCCCCTCAGGGGGGAATATGGCAGCTGAAAATGGGTTACAACATTGGTTTGTCACCAATCAATCCAAACACCTGCTGTCGATATGTTCTCTCTGCCCGCAAGTGTTTTTTTTCCCTCTCAAACCAGGCTGCTTCGCTTCAGCGTCAAACTGCAGCTGACAGCCTCCATCCTGAAATCCAATCCAGTCTGCTTGGTACTACAGCCAACATCCGTGTTTTCCTCGCCTCCCTTCATCCCATTACAGCTCCTTCCAATGGATCTTCAGGGTGCAACTCAATCAGCCCCTCTCTCCGTTGAATTATTACTAGGATCATGTGTTTTTAGTGACTGCCTGGGGAAGCAAATGAAAGCCAGCAGGGACCCAAAAGATCGTTTTTGCACAGATGTCGATAATTAGAGCAGCATTAGTATGTCATATGGGTGTATATGTAACAGATGTGTATTGCAGCCTCATATGAGACTTTATATAAGGCAGTAAGCAACAGAGGACCCAGTGTTTAGATCCTTTTGTCTTTAACTTACTCATGCATTGTTCGATTTTGAACATCTTTCTGTTCACGTCCTCCATCATGCTGACTCAGCATCTCCTGTCATTTCAAGTAGTACCAGACGGTTGTCTAGCTGTTTTCCATCTGTCATTCTTGTTGCTCAAGATAGTCCCTTATAGCCTGCTGTGGGCTTCTACTGGTATTAATTTGCTTTGGGACTTGATGATGACACAAGAGGAGGACTCATTAAATATAAAGTTGTAAATTTTTTCATTTAAAAAATTCTAACATTTAAGGACTTAAGGACAATAACCACAATACAACCTGTAAAGAATACACACAAATAAATGGAGAAACTGCCTTAGAATCATATAAAACTAGAAATGCTAAATAAAGTAGTCAAAAATTCAAACTGGGAAAATGCGGTTTACTTGTGAGTTTGGATGTATTGACAATTCTGCTTAAGATAAAAGGTTTTGTTCACTTGAATGTGAGGGTGCATTCAGACTGGACACATTTGGTTCGCTTAAAGTGAACCAGAGTTCGTTTGCCCTGATAATACAGAACACATTTTCAGTCTGAATACATCCTGGTCCAGGAACTATTGTTAGAAAAATGGTTCAAGAGCATGTTAAAAACACCAAAAACACTATTTTCTTTGGAGTGGGTCTTTAACTACATACATTTTACATACAAAAACTTAGAATCCTTCAACCACCATAAAACTGTTTATAATTTTCAGAAGCCAAGCAGCAGATGTGAGATGCGTCTTTGTTTTTTAAAATGACAGAGTTTGTTAAGTTTACTATATTTGCCGAAAAAGTACTCACAGCACCATTTCTCTCCCGTTGTGGTCTTTTGGGTAAAAGGCATCTTTATTCAATTGTGGCTTCAACAGGAGTAAAAACATCTTAAATTCCCACTCCAACTTTAACCTTTTTCTATTGTGACATAGTTCTCAGAGGTCTTTTAGTTATTAATATGCAGTTTTTGGACAGAATAAAAAAATCTGTGTTGTTTTTTTAAGACATATTTTCTGCAGTTTGGCAGGAATTCATCCAAAATGCACATGTGGCTTCTGGACAAGACTATAGTTTTCCCATCAGTTCTTTGTTTCCAGTCTCTCCCACTAGCCCTTGGCACCTCACAAGCCCAAGATAACATTAACGGACCAACAAAAAAAATTATAATAACAGCAACAGTTTTGAGCCAAATGGAAGGTCAGATGAGAAAAATAAAAAATGTGTGGATCAAATCACTTACAAGAGAATGCTTCAGAATTGTAGCGAAGAAGGCAGACTTTGGCCCGCCCACATGTCTCACAAACCTGAGCTTTTTCAAACATCCGGTTTTCAACTGCTCCTGATGCAATGGAATACTCAGAAATGCGGTTTTAATCGTAATATTCATTTTTTCATCGGAGTGGGTCTTTAAGAATCATTTTGATTAAGATTCATTTGAAACTGAATTTTGGTTTGATTTGAGTCTTAGAAGTGTACTGAATTTTGAAAAAAAAAAGTCTGGAACAGTTTTTCCTATCTTACAAAAAAAAAATCCAAAGAAATCCTTTATAGAAAAGACTATTTTATGAATTCCAATATGTCTAAAGGAGAACTTTAAGTTAGCAGTTAACCTTTTGATACGGGAAAGGCTGAGGCAAGAGGGTAGAGGAAATGATGGCGTATGATGTCCTCTAACATCTGTGATAACCGAGACAGTCTCATCCCTATAGAGTGGTGGTTTCTGCTGGCATCAACACCATTTAGGGTTTGACTTCGTGCAGGTCTTTGTGAAAAACTTCTTTGTCACGGCTGTAAATTAGTCCAGTAAAACACTAGAACAGGCACTTACACTAATTACATTTACAGTCAGATGATTCCAGGTTCAACTCCCTCAAGTGGCAAGCAACCTTTCTCTGACCCCCAGATCAACACGTGGGTTTTGTTGGTGTGCTGTATAGCACAGACACAATTTGGGGTATTTGGGTAATTATTGCACCAGCAGCACCCTCTAATTCTGGTCAAGAGAAGACGTTCTTATCGAAACTTCTTCAGATTAACATTCCAGCAGTAGAGCCTTTAATGCACCACCGTCGGAAAAGAGGAGGAAAATCGGAAATACAGATCTGAGCTCAACTGTCAGTATTGCTGCCGTCTTTAAAAAAAGTCATTACAGTACCGAGGAGGGAGGCCCCCACTCTCCACTATCTGGTCATGCTGTGGTCCGCAGAGAGGAAAATTACTTTCGAGGGGAGCAGGGTTCAGCTGTCTTCTTAAGGCGGAGGACTTGTCTTTTTCATGACTTTTTTAGTGTTCTTTTTAAAAAATAGCTCTGTGATGAGACTGTCTCTCAAGGCTCGAGTGGGTTCTCTACACTGACGGAAAGCATGAAGTGGCTCCAGGAAAGTTGATACAATGATGAAGACGCAGCAAAAAAATAAATAAAAAACCATCAAATAAATGTTTAAGTAGACATCTCAACTTGTATTTCTGATTTTGTTCCATCCTTGCAGATAAAGACAGCGACATTGCCAAATTGGCTCTGTTTTCCCTTGAACTCCTCTGTGGTTGCAAAGACGGCAAAAGATGTGAACTTCAGAGCGCGTTGCTACAGCAACAGCGGTTCTGAGGCTTCCTCTAACAAGCTGCATGGGAATGCAGTCCTAGTTGTTACATAAGATGGGACTTTCTCTCTTTGTCTCTTCTTACACACTTGCCGGGCTTTTCCTGTGGCAGAATTTCGCATTCAGCATGGTTTATTCATAGCTGCAGAGCTTCACTGGATTTATGATTCCTCTGTGTAGATGCCAACTTATTCAATAGAGTTTCAGATTTTACATCATTTTATTTGTAAAAACACATCAGTATTTGTGAATGTTTTATTTCAGATCTTTCAAAAAAAAAAAGGGGGGGGGTTGATTTTTTAAGTGCCAACAACTTAAAGACCTACTCCAATGAAAATTGTGTTTTTAACAAGTTCTTGTAGTATTTTCTCATGATGAAGGACATATATAAAGAAAATTAAGCTTAAAGTTGCATTTCAGAGTTTTTCTTTGTCAAATTGTTGTAAATCAGGTGCAGGCAACAAAAAATGCAGTTTGAAAAAGCTTGTAGCTGTGACATTGAAGCTACAATTGGCAGGTCTCAGGCTCCCTGCTCTGCTCCGTTCTTCATCCAAACTAGCATCTGGCTCAAAACTGTACGATAATGTAATGTTGGGATTGTAGGAGGCTAGCAAGAGAGCATGTAAACATAGGGATGATGGGAAATGGGGTGGGCTCACTCCATGCTAACAGTTTCACCCTCAATTAAGAGGCGAGTTTCAAATGAACTCTTGCCGTTCTGCAGAAACTATGTCCTAAAGAACGACAGTGTTTTTTTTTTTTAATTTTGGCTAAAAACATCATTATCATAATTACAGGACCCCTGGGAACGCTTTTAAAACAGATTAAAAAGAAGATCAGATAAAAAAAAATACATTTTTAATGTTGAATTAAGAATTTATGCTCTAAGAATTTTTCACACATTGTTGAATTTCTTCTCGTCATCTATTGTTTTGTCCCCACTTTGACTGACAGCAGGATAGGGAACCGGAGAGAAGCGCTGAGCAAGCACAGATAAAACACTCCATCGTTAGCTGAGTCACGATAAGTATTCAGACATTCAGCACCTTCTCCTTATCTGCCCGCCGTAATCTCTCTGCACCCAAATACCTCAGCCTGCCGACATTCACCTTGCCTACTGAAGGTGAAGTTGAGTGTTAGAGAAGAGCGACTGCGGTTTTTACATTCATTGAGAAAGTCTGCCAATAGTTTCATCATTTTTAAAGAAATTAGTGCCAGAGTTTTATGGATCATTCTGCGGAGCACATGAATATTTATGTCAGCTTTTATAGCTTCTGTTTCCTCTAAATCAGAACCATTTTACAGTCTGCAGTATTTTCAGTCTCCCTGTACCTTCCCAGAACATACGGTCACACAAACCTCTGTTACCTTCTCTTCTCCTAATCTATTGCTGTGGCTGGCAGGAAAATGTCCACCCTGCAGTGAAATAGGTGCTGGGATGCAAACTTTGATTACTATGGAGGGATAAGAGCAAGTAGTTTCTCTCATGCTGCCATTTTTAGCATTCTCTCGTGTGTCTTTAGAGAAAAAAAATGCACAAAAATAGGGAGTTACAGGTATTGTGAAAACTCTAACAAGGCTAACGTGTAGAGATTTTGTACTGTTTTTCTTTTGATGTGTTACTAACAAGGTTGGGGGTTAGGGTAGGAACATTTGTTGTCCAATCGAGGTAGTAACATACAGGTATTGTAAAAATGCTAATGCAGCTAACGTGTAGCTGTGTCGGACTGTGATTTTTTTTTTGTAAGAGTTGCAAACAAGGTCGGAAGTTAAAGTATCGTAAATACGCGAACCCAACTAATGCCTATGATGTGGCTAATGTGTGGAGTGTTATCAACAAGCCCCAGTGTTAATGCAGTTAATAGTCAGGCTGACTGATGGACTTATCTCTAATTTTTTTTGTCTCACCTAATGCGCCTTAAAGTTCCTTGTGCCTTACAAATAACACAAGTTTGAAAATAGACCAATTATTGACGGTGCACTAATATTATCCAGTGCACCATATGGTTTAAAAAAATACAGTACATGATTTTCTTTTTTTTTATTGTAAGAGTAAAAAAGTTATGGTAGGTTTGACAGCAATTCTTTAAAAACAATTGTTTCATAGTTAAACTAGTTATTATACTAGAGCAGAATTTTTTATTAAATCTCGTGCTTTAAAAGGAAAAAATGTTGCAATGTCTATTTGACTTCATTTAGCAGAGACATATCTCATCTATTAAAGTGGTATTTCTTTATTGTTTTATTTTAATCAAAATCCCACTTTTACCATAAACTTACTCTCAATTTTCTGTAACTTTGTTTGAGTATTTATTAATTTGTCATTGGAGAAAAATTATACTTTGACAAATAAGTTAAAGAGTTCCGCTAGTGTAGCACAAAAAGTACACTTTTAGTAACCATTATATTAACTTACACCCAACTCAACACAGGTCACAGAAAATGTCATCACTGTCTCTACATTTGGAATTAATTCCCTTATGTGTCTGCATAACAAATAAATAAGACTTCTGCTTTTCTCGCATCCAAAGATGAGCCAGGAATGATAATTTGATTCCCTGTGTTCGGGGTCACTAGAGCATCACAAAGGTACAGGAAATTCATGCAAAATTAGATGTTTCTTAGTCCTTTTTTTTTTTTTTTACACATTTTTAACAAGTGGCCTATAACCTTTTACTTTTTCTGAATTTTGAGGTTAGATGAAAGAGTCAAAGGTCACGGTACAAAACTGTTTGTGTTTTTTGTAAAACTTTTAATCAAACACTTTATATTTTAAATAAAATATAGATTTTATCACATTTACTCTTGTTTCATTTGCAAAATTGTTTGCATATTACAGTAAAAACTGTCTATTATCTGGAAAGGAAACTTTGCATGAAGTTTACATTGGACTAATAACGCTAAGGATGTAGTATTGTGTGAAAAGCCCATATAGACATATAGTACATACAACAGAGTCTACAGCACAAAAATTATGTACTAATATCAATTTAACAATGTTCTGAAATGGTCAGTGGGGTGAAACAAAGTAGAGGGAGAGTGTATCTTATTCCACCCACATTGGCCCATCTACCTACAAACCAGGAAGATATTCTTTAAAAATGCAGAAATGTAAACTCTGGTAAAATATAAACAATTTACCATAACTAAGACCTCCACCTCATTCTGTGTTGTCATGAATTTGAATAAAAGCTCGGCCTCCAAAACAACTATATACTTTTGGAGGAAAAATAGAACTTTTCAGTTTAGGAGTCGAAATTGCTTCCATCTTGTGCTAACCTCCAGTAGTCTATTGAGGACCTGCACATTTGATATGTCCGAGTTTGCATCAACTGTAGGGGGGTGGGTGGGAAAAACACAGTTTCAAACTTTTTATGGTGTTATCAAGTGACCATGTTTGGCTTTCATGGTGATGGAGCCAACACCAAGAACCAATCTGCTGAGTTGTGAAAATGTTGTACGTTTTGAGACATGTACTGACTTTTAGATCTGAAAACTGTATATTTTTGACTCTTTTTAACTCCATGTGAGACAGCTTTGACATGGCATTGACATGCACGATCTGCTCTGTTTTCAGTTTTTCAACTGAAAAACTTTACTTTAAAAAATTGTTTTAACTGAGCAGTTTGAAGCTTTTCATGCCAGACAAGAATATCTTTCTCTGAAACAAAACCTGAAAGACTTTCTCTCATGTGTTGCATTAAATGTTAGAGCTCACTGTTGCCTTCATCCAAACCGTCTCCTAAACTGTGCTGTGACTGCACAGCACAGTTAGCCGCAATGCTAACACTGCCAAGTCTGAAGGTCGCACGCCTTTGATCTCCCAGTCTAGTGTAGCGCTTCATTATCTTTTAACTTTGTTTTCAGCTCTGGTTAGAGTCTAAACCAGAAAAAGAGTGGGAGCTGTCAGTGAAACTCAGTGAAGATATAATGCTATTTAAATGCTAATGCGTTAAGAGAAGCAAACGACCTTTGCTCACGCTCAGCATGCGGTCGGCCGCATAAGTTCAAGTTCCAATAAACAAGTTCCTTCCTGTTTTTTTTTTCCTAATTTTTCCTTTTTAGCAGCTAACCAAACAGATAAAAGCAGATGTCTTTCATGCTGGTTGAATTTTGTTCTTACAAGAGGGATTTGTATTCTTTGGACGCACCATATGTAATGCATGTAAATTGTAATTGTAATATGTAAATTGTATTACAAAGACATGTTAGGATTTATTGATAAGTATATTTTACTATTGCAAATAATTTTAAATTCATATATTGTGTTTTAATTTGTGCTAAAAAAAAGGTGTTTCAGTACAAAGTTTATTGGTCTCCTCCCTCTTTGTTTTCGTACAGACAAGTATTGATAAGAATACAAGATCGATAAGCAGTATCAATAAGAGGAGTAGTATTGAAAAAATTCTAACTATACCCATAACTAGTTATAATAACATGCATTTTAAGGGAACAACTTAAATATATAGTGCAGTGAATAACCAAAATGCAGAGTTTATCATATAACCTCTTCAACTAAAAGAACAATGTTGTGCAGCATTCGGCTTATCCTGTTAGTGGTCACAACAGTGAACCAGCTTTCAATGCTTCGCACTGGTGGTTTGGCAGAGTGTTTTTACACTGGATGCCCTTCCTGACACAACCCTGTATTTTCAAGGTATAGGGGGACCCAGTTAGGCAGCAGCATCAAGGGTGATGCCCAGGGACCCACACTGGATTAAGCTCAATGCACGACCTGGAAAGTGAACCCAGGCTTCCTGTGTGGCAGCCCTACAGCCCACTGAGCCATCCAGCCGCTTTCTTCTCCTTCAAGAACAATAACAGTGGAAACAAAAATTCACAATGTTGTATTTTAATTAATTTTACATTATATGTCTAAAATTAGTTTTTATTATTCAGGTACAGCCAGTTAATATAATATAATCATTGGTTTTTACAGTGCTGGTTGCCATATTTAATATCCTCCCAGTTTTCATTAAAATTGAAAGTAATTACCTTTGACAAACAACAATTCAGTCATGACTGAGTGTACTGCTACCACTGAAACTTATCAGTCCAGTAAAAATTGTACTAAACGATACCGGATTTGGTACCGCATCCTGAGATACCGTGGTCCCAGCTCTCTTCATGTCATTGACCAGTTCTCCTGACCAGTTTTCCCGAAGCTCTTTGATTTTGTTCCTGGTGTCCTTAGACATCTCTTTGGTTTTGACCATGGTGTCCTTAGACAGTTCTTTGGTTTTGACCATGGTGGAGAGGTTACATTCTGACTGCACAAGGGTGAAGACAAGTGTTTTTCATACATGTAATTCTGCAACATTACACAAATACATTCTTTCAATGTTATTTTCCTTTTTTTTTTACAGTCTGTCTCTTAAAGTTAAGTGTATCTATGATGAACATAATAGATGTCTTGAATCTTCTTTCGGACAACTTGCAGAATCAGTAACTGCCACAAATGTCTGTGTTGATGAAATGGTGATCAGATGAGTGTGGGTTTACTACAATACACAGTAACGTTACTGAATAAATAAAGAAAGGTAGGAACTGGACGCCCATGCACAGAGCTCTCATCAGATGTTTATAGCATTTAAAGTGAATTCCAGCATGCTACTTCATCTTGTTTTAACTTGTTTTAATTCCCTCCAGTTTATAAATCTGCTATTCGTCCTAACACTACATTTAAAACTGTTGACACCCTTGCCATGAAACTAATAATGTGATAGCAAGTGATGGTACCAGTGTAAAAACAACAAGCCCTCTCCATTTCTTCAGATGTCACTCATACTTGTCTCCCTGCTTATTGAGCAAGTGTGGTACACACCGACTAAGAAGTCCGTTTCCTCCTGTATGCCATGTTCAAATATTAAATAACCTTCAAAATATTATGTATGACTTTTTCTTAGCCGCAAACTATATATTTATATTTTTTTTACTTTTTCTCTTAGTCTGAATTTAGTAATAGAAAGACGGGGAAAAAATCCACAAGAGATTAAGAGTGGAAGAGTCTGTCATCTGTTTTATAATCTCAGGAAGTGCCTGAACTCCGCGGGTGGATAATTTATTCAGCGCAACTCCTTGAGCACCTCAGGGGAAAAGTCAGCCGTCAAAAGAAAGGCCTTGAAGCAACAGTGGCATAACATCTAATGGAAAGGTTGCCTCACATCAATCAATAATGCACCATCATCTTTGGCTGCATCTGCCAGCTGCAGTGAACAAGGCTGAGGATGACCAGATGTAATCACATTTTTCCCTATAAAACCTGTTTGACAGACACTTCCAATTTAGTTATTCCCCTACACACAAAAACTATTTTCTCTTTAGGGATTTTTTTTTTGTGTGTTTTTGTCCTCCTATGCCTAACGTAGATACATTCCTCAATCCAGCTGCCTTACAATGAACACCATCCATTTGTTTTTATTCTAAACAGACGGAGAACTAGAGCATCATGAGAATGATTCTGCTCCACAGGGGTCATATCTTAGACCTCATTAAGAAGAAGAAGCAAAACTTTGAAAACGATTTCTGTGACATGAACATCCATGCATATTTTTTACTAACAACACTTCAGACATAATAATCAAATGCAAAGTCCATACCAGTTCTCCGTGTTGTAACCTTTAATGCTGTAGACACTTAATTTAATGTCACTTTTTTACACTAATGACAACTGAGCATAAACTGTACTGGAGTCGCTTAGTACATCAAATGTCAACTAATAACAGAAGGTTGCGGTTACTAAGGTTTAATGATGCAAGAGCTGCCTGTGACCATTCAGGACTCTGTTAATTGGCTATTTGAGATGTTGAAATGAAACTACTATCTGGTGTATTGGTAAAATATCCTCTGCTTTGCTTGTTTGTAGCTTCCAATAGGTTGAAAAAACAAGATTCCGGTTGCCAAATGTTCCCATCCAATTCAAATGAGTCAGCAATCGTAGTATAATAGTAACATTTTTGAATAGCTGGTATGAACAGAAGAGAATGATTGAGTTGCTGCAGGAACACTTTGGTTGTAGTGCATAATAAAACTGGACAGTAAATTTGAGATGAATTTTGTTGAATTTTTGTTCCAGCACTGTAAAGAATGAGAAATTAGTTAATTGTGTGATCAGTGTAGCGCGAAAGGGACGAATATGAAACATTCTATCCCCAAGTTGGTTGACATTTTTTAAATTTTAGTAAACTGGAAATTTCATAAACTTATCCTCTAGGCACCACCTTTCTAATGAAGGAAGAATATCACTCATTAAATATAAGCTGTTACCTCTAATCAATAAAGGAAATAATTAATTTATCAGTCTCTCAACCTTAGGCCATTTGTACTATTTGAAGGGACTTCACCACATAAAAGAAATAATGAAATCTGAACAACGAAGTCCTCTGAATGTTTATTGAAAAAAATTTGGTTAAACAAGTATGGATAAAAGAGAGTTATTGAAAAACAATTAGCATATGTGAAATATAGATTTAAGCTTTCAACTATCAACTAGAAATAGGATAAATGAAAAAGTGTGTGTGTGAAGATAGTAAGTGTGTTGTGCATGAAAATGTTTAGGCTGAGTGATGAGTTTGAGGAAAGATCCTCAAAGTGGATTAAAAATTGGGGCAAAGATGTTAGGTTGGCCGAAATAAAAGTAATCTTTACTTTTACCACCAGCAGTGACTGAATGAGTGAAGCGGTACTGCTCACCACGCCGTCGATCCGTCGAGAATGGGTGTAAAATCCTGTTACCGACAGGATGCTTCAGGAATCTGGTGTTTGGGTCTCTGATCTTCATCTAGATGCAGGAGAGATGAATGTTTCCTTTCATATGACCTCTCAAAGGTCACTTGGCTTAGAGTGGTAGAGTGACTTCTTTCTTTAAAGTTGTGATCAAAATTATAAGTTGCGGGGGTGGCCGTGTGACGAAACTTATCAAGTGGTCATGTGTGAAAAATACATTTCAAAGTAAAAGCATGCAAAATGTAAAAAGGTTGGAGTTGGTCTATGAAATTAGCTGGAAACCAAAAATGTTGAAAAAAAAATCTAAAGAATGTGAAAAATCTTAAAAGGGGAAAATCTAGGAGAGAATTCTTAGGAGGTTCTGATTTAGTAGTCTTATTCTGGCCTTTCAGTGTACCACTTTTATCACTGGGTTAGGAAAATAGTGGTTTCCCTATAAAACAAATTTTGAACAAACTAATGTGTGTATGAGTCCTATGTGACAGAAAAAAGAATTGCTTCTTAATTCACATAACAGACCATCAAATTCTAGGGTGTTAATAGTTAAATCTGATTATTTCAATGATTTAGATCTCAAAGGAGTCGAGAAATCTTCTGTGAAAACAAAAGTGGTTATACACAGTTAAAAGCAGTCCTTTTCTTTGACTTTAACTTGATCTAACTTACAAACCATCTGTTCGCAACTTAGATCAAATTAAACAAGAGTTCTACCTCCCGCTTCAGCAACACACATGAAACAGTCATGTTTGTGTCATACTGAAGTAAAACCATAAAATTAAAAGCACTTCTGAGAAAAAAATATGCATTGAATGTTGATTGAATGTTTGAGTCAGCAATGAAGCGATCTTACCAGGATTTATTTAAATGCCATGATCACAAAAATGTCACTGTTGGCGCACATAAACAGAGACACAGTTTTGTCTGGAATACTCTTCTCTCTTGGCCTCTTCTTCCTCTGCAGCTCATAACTACTGTCCTTCACTTTATGGGGTTGCTGCTCTAGTGCATGAGTTTATGGCGCATATCAATTGCAAGCAAGTGGGCTTAGGTTTATAATGTTTGTTTTGTATTTCACCAAACAGGGTGAAAATACGTTAAAAATAGTCCTTCGTTACACCGTCATACTGTAATAATCAGCTTCTGGTGCAGAAAGGGGAGCAGTTGTTCAGAAGTACAGAAGTTTACCTGCTCAGAAGAATATGCTGTGGTCTTACAAGTGAACAATGTAAATGTAGCCACTTTGGCTGGAGAATAACAAAGTGAAGGAACTCATTTTAGTGTTTTTACTGTCTGCCTAATGAAGCCTTGTTGGGACAAACGCATTTATTGTACATCATGGTGCGGTGGACTATTTAAACTATTATTTTGGTATCATTTGAAATGCACTAAGGGAAAAGGACATGGCAGATTGACAAAATGATCAAGTAAACCTTCTCTGTAATTTTGGTTAAACATGTTGGACCACAGAGCTGGGATATTTGCCCTTGGGCACCAGTCATCCAGCGCTGCTTTTTAATCTGAAACTACATGACCAACAGAAGGGAGCGTCAGTGCATTTGGTGATCGCCTCCCAAGGACTTCTATCTGTCCGTGCACCCATCAGAGCACACCTCTGGGTTTGACGGATGACACCGGCACCGCAGAGTGATAGGCTATTATTTCACTTTGCATTGGATAAATGGCAATGCGGGCTCCTGCTCGCTGTCTGCCCCTCCTTTTATTCATTTTCTCTGCCCCTCACACCCCACCCCACCTCGACAACAGTGCCATAACAGGTTTGATTAAAAGAAAACGCTGTAGAGTTGAGGTGTTTTGACTCAGAAACCTACAGTTTGGATGCTGTTAAGCCTCGTTTCCACCGAGCGGTCCGGTCCGGTTTAGAATTGTCCAGGCAAATCAGGTGAGCGCTTCCACTCATAGCTGGACCGTCACGCTGCATGCGGGATTTAGACCTATTGCATAGCTTTGCGTCATAGTAGTGCAACTGCAGCAAAAGCAAATGGAGGTCATCTAGCAGCTCATTTTCTTTCTGCTTGGCTTTTGGTACTTTGTATATTCAAAGCATTTCATGTTTTCTGAGAGAAGATTGCAGGAGACGAAGAGGAATACAGCTGAAAAGAGGAAACATTTTTGGCTTTGGTTTGGCGCTGTCTTTTGTCAGAATGCCCTTCAGCCAATCAACGAGTTTCATCATGTGACGACAGTAGCTCCTTCCAAACCAGTCTGATCTATTTCTCTACAGGCCTAAAACCAACGAGGATCCAAAATGGTTTGGTTTGATACGGTTTAATGGGTCCATTTTATGATGAAAACGCTCAAAATACTGTACCGTACCGTACTATACCACACAGTGGAAACAAAGCTTTATTTAGAAGTTTTTGGTCCCAGTCTTTCATTGTAGTGCTAAACAAAAATATATATATATTTTTTAGAGAGAAACTTACCTTCCTTTTTATATTTTTAACAAATATTTCCATATTTTTGTGTCTTCTTTCTTCTACAGACCAGCAGTATTCATGGTCGCCCTCGCAGTGCTTCGATGAGGACAGCTACACCCCTCCACCCAGAAACATGAAGGGTCTCTCTGGTGGCCGGCCTCCCCAGCTCCAGCTCACATCCCCCACCTCAGCTCACACCTGTGGCCTGGCCGAATGTGACCATTCCCTGGACCACCATTTTCATGGTGATGCACGCTCCCCCTCTTACCTCCTTAGTCCTACTGAGAGCTACCCCCTTGAAAGTCTGCACCGCTGCTCCCCCCGCAGCTCCATCCACTCTGAGTGCATGATGATGCCCGTGTCCCTATCTGCCACAGACCACTCAATCTCTAGTAGCACTTTCCCTCGTATGCACTATGGCAGTGGCTCCCGGGACAGTGGCGGAAATACTTCGGGTGGAAGAGACTCCCGAGACGACGGCGGCTCCTCACACGGTGGTAGCGGCAAAATGAACCGAATCCCAGCCAACCTGTTGGACCAGTTTGAAAAGCAGATGCCACTGCACCGGGATGGCTTTCACACACTGCAGTATCAACGCACAGCCACCACAACCACAACCACAGAGCAGCGCAACGAAAGCCCCGGACGAATCCGACACTTGGTTCACTCTGTGCAAAAACTCTTTACCAAGTCACACTCCTTAGAGGGTTCTTCCAAGATGAACGGCACCAAAAGCGACTCGCACAGGGAAAGCTCGCGCCACCACCATCACCACCATCAAGGCCACCACAAACACAGCAAACGCAGCAAAAGTAAAGATCGCAAATCCGAGGGGGCAGCAAGCATCGTTCTGGGGGATGGTGGAGTTCAGATGACAATCTGGACAGTGACAGCACGTACAGAACCCCGAGCATCATGTCGCAGCATCCGGTGGACCACATTAGTCACTGTTACCCCGACTCAGTGCACAGCCACCTGGCAGGAGACCTGTCCCTGAAAACCTCAAAGAGTAACAACGATGTGAAGTGTTCGGCCTGCGAGAGCATGAGCATGGCGCCAGAGGGCAAATTCATGAAGAGAAGCTCCTGGTCAACGCTCACCGTCAGCCAAGCCAAGGAAGCCTACAGGAAGTCTTCACTCAATCTAGAAAAGCCCATGATTCCCTCTGATCTCAAGCCCAACATCCGTCCCTGCAGCTATCTACAGGTGAGTTTGGATATAATGGCTCGTTTTTAAAAGGTTTTGTTATGTTTCTCTTTAGTCCTCAAATCCACTGATTCATTAACCGTCTCCAATTATAAACTTGTCAAATACTTTTCTTCTCCAACTTTTCCACAAGCTGTCTTGTACTTTCTCTTTATCTCCAAAGAGTCCGGGATATAAATGTTTCATCTCGCTGTCTCTTTATTAAGTTTTCAGAATGTAAAATGACTAACAACGACAAGGACTGAATCCCAAAGACAAAAATCCATTTCTAAAACTAGAGCATGTTTTGAATAGCAGAGGCCTTTATGATGAATCAATAGACGGGGAAACATAGCAACTCATCACAGCTGGATTTCTGATTCTACTAAAAGAGAGCATTTTGTTTGTCATTTTCCTAGATATCACAATGTGAGCCTGCTCTGTGCCTCAGCATGAGACTGCAAGTAGAAAGAATGAGCACAGCAGGACTTATCAATTAACTCTGTAAATGGTCGTTGCATGAAGGGAAGTCTTACCAGAAATAAGAAGAAAAGTTCTGACATAAGAGTTGATTTTCCACTTTTTTTTGGCATGGTTTTCACTCTGGAGAAAGGTTAGCATTTACACTCAATTCTGACATTGGCTCATTGGCTCTGCCGGAAACCACAGACACCGAGCTATCAATCCTAAAGAGAAGTCAGCACTTTCTTAAAAGAAAGTTTCCCTGCTTATATATGCTGTATATGCCGAAACATCTCGGAAAATAAATGGCCTTTACCTTAAACCCCCAAGTTTTCAAATCTAAGCAGACAAAAATAGACTTTTAAAGTCCCACTCTGATCATCTTTCGATCTATTTTAAAGCATTTTAATAATAATTATGGTTTGTTCCAAATGTTGAGGTCAGAACTATGGCCAATTGTCCTGTCAGCCTTAACTGAAAGCTCTCTGTTAAGTCTCTCCTACTAGCTTACAGCCCCAACCTAACATCACTGGTACTACAAAACATTGGAGCATTCCAGCCGTACAGTTTTGATCCAGACGCCAGCTCAGACGAGGACAATGAAGACGTACAGGGATCTATTTGTCGACAAATAGAGACTGTAGCCTCTACGTCAAACAGAAACACTCAAAATGTGATTTTATGATAATTTTCTTTAAGTCTGTCATCATCAGAAAAATTGCATTAATAAACATGGAAAACTGACGGAAAGTGTCACTATTGTTTTTTCTTAACACAAACAATGCCCTTCAAAAACATTGAAAAAAAAACAATCAGATTTTTGTTTCTGTATAATGAGAACAGCCCTCTCTTGCTGCCAACAGAGAGACAGACGGCAGCGAGACGCCTGCCAAGGGACCATCTACAAAGTGCAAGCTCCAGGAAAAAGTGATAAAAAGTCAATACTGTTTCAAAAACAGTAGAAACAAATAAATACTGTAATTAATATGAGCCATACTCATCATCATATATTCAGGCTTTGAAAGTGATTATTCATTTTTAATAGCGATAAGAATAAAATATAATAAAAAAGCTACAGTCACCAAACTTTCCCATATGACTAGTTATGACCAGTTGTTACCAGTTCTTAGCTAACTATTTTTCCAGTTGGTAGTTGCACTGTTTTTACTTGATTGTTCAAGCTACTTCACACAAGTCCACTAAGTGTTAAGCGATATAAGAAGGTGGATAAAGTAAAAATTGGGAACAACCTGGATATGTTATTACATTTGTTCATTGTGTCAATGTATTACAAAAGTTTCAGATCAGAACTCTGAATCGGCAGAAACTCAAAATCAATTGACTTGGAATCCGATCGTGGCCATAAAAAATCTGATCAGGACATTCATTAGTAAAGCTGCATAAGGAATACTGTGTTGGAAAACTTAATGTGAATTCTGCCCGCAGTATAAAAAAGAAAGTCAGCTGAATGAGCAAAGAACACTCGGAAACTCCAAAGTAGAGAGTGGGCTGTAAGGATCCCAACGTCTGATAGATAGAAAACCAATACATTAGTCAAATCAGCTGGTGGAACCGGAGGAAGCCATCAGTCTAAGTTCCCGTCAACAGAAAGTTATGTAATTCTGACAGGCGCATTTTTAAACTTAATTGATCATCCTTTTGAGTTTAACTAGGGACACCCTCTTCCATTTTAATTTAATGCAATCCCACTAAGTGAAGTAATCTTTCAATGAAGCAGTGTTGGTGCCCCCCGTTTTCTTCCTCCTCTCTGTTTGGTCATTCAGCCGGAGTGGTGTCCAAGTCGTGGCCCCATAAACACTTCTAAAAATATCCCAGTCTCTTGCTCCTTGCCGCAGGGCTATATTTAGCTCAGCATTATCAATCCAGTCCGCACAGGGTGAGACACATCTTCCCTTCCCGGGAGGGGAATCGATGCCCTCTCAGGGATCTCTCAGAGAAGATGTATTAAAAAGAGAGGGGAGATGGGGGGGAGGGGGTGTCGGAGACGTGCACCTCTGAGTTTGATATCCCCGTGAATGCACTTTGGTTCCTCCAGAGAGTAGGAAAAACAGGAAACGCAGCAAATGAGATGACTGCTTTTGCTCCCCATTGCTTCTGTGGTTTGCTCATCACCGGGAGCAGTCAGGCAGAGAGATAGAGCCAATAGTCAGTAATGACACTCTGCACACAATAGGGGTGGGGTAAGAGTGGGGGGTCACATTGAGAAGTATTTAGTCCCTACTGCTGAATTGATATTAGCCCTAAATGTTGGGACGGTGAAAAAAAATCGAAAAGAAAAGTTTGTGCGTCTTGTTAAAAGAAGGATGGATGTGAGGAAGTGTTATTCGGTTTTATTGCACACCAGATGGTTCAATGATGTGCAAATCACCTTGTTTGCATCCTTGCACGATGAACGGAAAGACAGGGCAAAGTTTTCTCAAAGTATGACAAACTCTCTGCTCCCAGAGGAGATGCTGAAATGAATCCAAAGGAGAAGGATTATTATTAGTATGTTTCTCTGGAGCTTAGGTTAGCCGTCATTCTCTGACTGACAAATTAGCTTGAGTTAGACCTTCCTAAAACACTAACATGGGGCTAGATTTTTTAGAGGATATTATTAGGAAAAGAGAATCTGATAACACCTATTGCACAGATAACGAACAGTTAAAGCTCCTCTAAAGATAACCACATTCAAAAACTTGCTACACGCAGGTTCTTGAACGCGCATTTAGTCAAGGGTGTTCACACTGGACAAGTGGGAAAGGGCTTCTTTTTCTTTTGCTAATTTTTAGTAGCGCTAAACAGATGGAAGAGGTTTGGTGCAAAGTGTCGAAGTGTCGATGCAAACAAATGTCACCAATCTTGCTCCAGGCTTTTTCTTTCACAGCTCAGTTCCGATTCATGAAAGAACAGCTGGCACTTCCACAAATTTAAGGGACACCTCCCATTACTAAATCCAACTCCCTGATTGTTCAAAGTCATGACCGTTTATTTGTACCTAAAGCCCAAAAATAGTTGCAGAAACTTGCGTAGCTACCCATGAACGCCAGAGTTTTAATTGTGGAAGCCCAAAACGCTCGTTCACGTAGACTTTTCTTTGGGAGTGGTTGCTTGAACGCACGTTGCCGAGGGCGATGTGAACATTGCTTAACAGCTGTAAACCATATGCTTTGCTTTTTTTTTTTACCTGGAATATCACATCAACTTTCAGCTCTGACTGAGTAGGCTGTTTCCCAAGTTCAGACTCACTCTCCCATTAGCATCTGTGCTGTACAATAGGAGGATTAGTATTTGATGGTTTGGCTGATGAAAGATTTAATCGGCCAATTAATTGCAATTTTGGCTTGCTAAAGGGGAAGCTTGAAAGGCATAAGCACTGCTGATTGAACCACAAAGCAGAAGTGCAGAAGTAGCAACTGGCAATCAGACCGAAAAGAGCAGCATCCTCCTGCACTAAACAGGGGCTCCCTTCTAATTTTGGAAAAGAATTCCAGAATAAACATATTTATTTCTATTTTTTATTTAATTGTTGATTCTCTGGTTGTTCCTTTTTTTTCTTTGTTTTGTTGGAGATAAATTAGCCAGTAGAGCTGAGACAAAAATTCTTCAAAATCAGGTCATCCAGGTGTTTTGCCGTGTGAGATAATTTCATGCTGCATAAACAAAAATATTTTACATAACAGACTGAGGAAAGTGTCAAATGTGTACTGTATAGAAACCACTCATCTATCCTGTTGATGCATCAGTCTGATTTGGTGGATTCTTCTAAGTCAACATTTATCATTTGTGTTTTACCAGAAACCTTCTTTTAGTTTAACTTTTCAGCCGATTTGTTTCACAATATTCACTGAATAGACAAATAATTAGCACACCCTTCCACTGTACACTGAATATTGGTGTCCACAAATTAAATAAGTCAACTTCTTTGTCTTCCTTTGTTTTTCATCTGCTCTTTCAGGGGGTGCTCTAGCAAATCATCCGCCTCCATCTAACCCCATCTTCCACAACCTCCTTGCTCACATCCATCATCCTCAAGTTTGTCTTCAATCCGTCCATGAACCTTCTCTTTGGTGTTCCTTTAGGTCTCTTTCCTGGATGCTTCATCTTCAGTATTCTTTTTCCAACATCATCACTGTCCCTCCACCTAAGTGTCCAAACCATCTTAATCTGTCTCCCTCCATTTATCTTTAAAACATCTACCATTTGTGGTTGCTCTGATGACAGAAAATGATTTGGTTTAGGCGATACTGTTTATTCCCACTGGTCCCTGAAGTACACAAAGGATCGTGTGACGCATTTACAAGAGTTGTGTGTAGAATGTCAGAAGTGAATGCCATTACACTGTGTATTCACAGATACTTTGTTCTCCTGCAAATGACCTTAATTGTGTAACTCAGCTTCATTTTCATTCATCAGCTCTTTAAAGTTTTGCTTCCATCTTTCCATCACTCTTGTAAATCCTGTCACCACATTTCCATACTTTCCTTGATTCATCTGTCTTGCTCAAACCAAATCACCAGCTACCAGAAATGATCGCACGACAATTTTGAGTTTACTAGTTCTTACTTGACTGTTTAAATAATAGTCCTTTGAAAAAGTTTTTCTTCTTGTTTAAACTAAATTCATTATTTGTTTTGTTCAGACTTTTGCTTCATCTATATATACAGTCGCCTATAACCTTAAACCTTTGTTTGAGGTATGGGTGGGACCATTGCAACCCCCCCCCCCCCCCCCCCCCCTTTCCCCCAGCACTGAAGGCTATAATTCGCCGATTATGCTTAAGTGTGTTTTCAAAAATCGAGGTCTGACACGATTTCGAGGTTTTCCACCAAAAGATTTATTCCTGACACCAAAATATCTAATACATGTGTTTAGGGTCTCCAGCTGTCCCTAGGAAAGCTTCTAGCGGATGCTCTTCTCCGTGCACGAAGAATGAAGACACCCTTCTGCCCTTTGACCCAGAGTTTTATACACAATATGCAAAAAGAAGGTTGGATCAAAATAAGAGGTTGGATATTCTCCCTGGAGATGCATTCTCCCACCGTCGACCTTTTCCCATTCTTTCACAGGTGCCTCTGCTCCTCATTGACTCCTTATCCGCCTTCTGTTCACTCCCACCTGCACACATTTGTTTCAAAGCAGCATACTCCCTATGTAAACTAACCTTGTATGCTGTGAGAAACTATTCATTCACACAATCATAAACATGTCTACAAAGTTTAAACCATTAAAAACCCTTTTGTTTAAGTATTCAATGTCTACCAAGTTTATCACTTTTAACACTACATTTTCATACTGGTTAATACTGAATTATTATAACACACAAAAGTCTTTGTTTATTTAGACTTCATTTCTTCAGCACACAAACACAAATGCACAAACACTGTTTATGCATTCTCACACCCCCAGCTTTTGCAGTGCAAAAAAAATGACGAGCAGTACTGGAGCTATCCAGCTGGTTCTACAGTTTTGAGCCAGATGCACCTCAGATGAGGAGAACAAAAATGTACATGAATCTAGTTGTCAACGAGTGGATGCATCTCAATGGAGCGGAGCTTGTGCCATACACACACACAGACGCATTTTTTTTACATGGCAATTACAATGGTGAATCCAAATTCCTTCTCCTACTGCTCCTTCCTACCCTTACATTTAGTAAACCAAATGGACAATTACGGAAAAACGGTGTCTTCAAATTTGGATGTTACCACCACTTGATGATGTCTTCAATGGTCGCATGGATCTTCAATGGATCATTGTTGTTGTTTTTTTACTTTAAAAAGCCACGCTAAAACTAAAAGTCATACATTTAAATATAAACTTCTGTGTTTCAGAGCAGACCCACGTGAAGAAATACATTTCTCCTCCACAGCGTGGAGGGAAACACAGCTGTAGGAGGGATGTCTTTACGCCTAAAAAATACTATTTGGACACCACTAAAGCTTCAAATGCATCTTTAAGTGGAGGGCTAGGAAGAAACGTATGGGTAGGGGAAGAATTCAGATAATCTTTTTTAGACTGCGTTTCTTTTTCTCCTCCTAATTTACGACGATTTAAATAAAAACATATTCAGAAATGAAACTTTAAGGTTAATTTCCTTTATCTGTGTCCAAAAACACAACTTTCATTAGAGGCGGTACCTTTTAGCTGCTCAGAAGGAATTTTCTTTTTAAACATAAATTGTTTAAAAACTGTGACGGAGGTATTTTACAACAGGCTGGATGTTAATTAAAGCAAAAAGGGCTGTGAAAGCTTCGCTTACTTTTGCAATCTTGTTACTTTTTTTAAAGTCAGAGTTTTGCTTAGCTTTTAGTTTTTCAGCAATGTTTTTGAAGGTTTTTAAATTTAGCTTTTTCATTTTCATAGGAATGGTTCATCAGCCACTTTTAATGAGACTAAAAGAAAGAAAATACCAAGAACAAACAAAACAAAAATCTGCTTTTCTGCTTCAACAACAAAAATGAGAAAAATCCATGCAATCCAATTAAATGCATGCATCTGCACCAGAATCTTTACCTGAAATATCTTTAAGTTTTATTTTCCACAAGAGATGTGAAAGGTGACACTGCTCGTGTGTGAACAGCTCACAGCTTGTGTGTCAAACCTCTAACACTTTTTTTTTAATTCTCTTTTTATTGATCATGTTCGAGTCCACTTTCACACCAACACCTGACAATATCAGTGAGTTTATCACACACACACAGACTTCTGAATTGAACTGGTTTTTGTGTTAAACAGTGAGCAGTTTGGTTTAGTCGTTTAGTCGTAGTCCAAATAGTCGTTTTGCGCATTCTTTGAAGGAAAGATAGGAGTTTGGGATGAGGAAGGTATTTCTAAAGATTTAAGCTTCAAGCATTTAACTTTAACCCCATTCCTCCCTTAATATCACTCCCACTTTGCCAAAACTCAGATCCTGTCTAAAGAGCGACCTAAGTTTCCTGACAGGAACCCATACAGACTGTAGAGGTCATTACTTAAATGCAGCGCTGGCCAGGAAGTGCTTCAGCTCAGACCGCAGAAGGCCGCTGGCAGACAAAGACAGCGCTACAAAAAGCATTCTAGTGTAGCACATCACCCAAAATGCCAAAGCTTTTTTGGCTAACATATAATGTCATGGCTCTGCAAAGCTGGGTAAAATTGATTAAATTGAAAAACATAAAAACTGTGTTATATTCAAAGTCGAAATATTGCTATTAATATATTTACACTGTGTTCCCACAAACCTCCGCTCATGTCAACAGCAAGCTGTTATTTCAGAGAACAGAGGTGGATGTTAAATGATTTCCTATCACGAGAAAAAGGCCACAAGAACATGCTAAAAAAATTCCTTTGGAGTGGGTCTTTAAAATGCCATTATTTATCTTCACTAAGACAATTCTAAACAGCTGTGCACATCCTTTTCTTTAGCGAGTCTCTCTTTTTTCCTGAATGTGTTCAATAAGACACCTTCAGTGCAAGGACACAAACTTTGACTAGGTCTAACATCTGGCTTTCTAATATTTTTTTCAAGTAAATTCTGTTATTTCTTTATGTATTTGTTTATTTGGTATTTTCACTGAATAATATTGGAGCTGTTCAGGAAACAGGAGGTAGTCTAAGCTCTCAGGATGTTTTTCCTTCTACATTCTGTGGTCAAACGACGTCAGTTGTAATTCCTCCG
Organism: Oryzias celebensis; assembly: GCA_014656515.1. Classification (NCBI taxonomy): domain Eukaryota; kingdom Metazoa; phylum Chordata; class Actinopteri; order Beloniformes; family Adrianichthyidae; genus Oryzias; species Oryzias celebensis. The sequence goes on from BNCR01000005.1 coordinate 37,904,952, forward strand.
TAATGTCTTTGAGGAAGAGGTGCATTAAGCTTCATAAAACTATTCCTGTCAAGTCATTTCCGAGCGACCATTCCCTCTGCTTAGTGGGCTTATATTTATATTGACATGCTAAAACTGCAGATTTTCTATTATTTGTAGTAGTATTGTTTTTTTGTTTTTTTTTTTTGTTTGAGGTGACAAATTATTAAATCGAGTAAATAAAAACATCCCGTATCAATTTTTTTAAATGTTGTGTAACATAGTAATAACAGGAATGCGGCAAGCCTATTCTTTACTCTATGTATTGTACTTTCTGCACTTTAAGGAGCGCCGTTATTGAATGATCTGTTTTTGAACTTATGTCATATGCTAGATCAAACAATACAGTATATTAAACGAGACTAAAGAATTAGAGATAAGTCCATTTGTCAGTTAGACTCTTTAAAGTGTTTGTTTGTGACATGCTATACATTAGCTATGCCTTAGCCACGTCGACGATTTTGATGATATCTGTAATGCTGCAATTACTGCGGACGCAGCCGAGGCGCCAAATTAGCATCTGACGCATCCTTTAACGCCCCATGGCCATGGAGCCAACCCCAACAAACTTCATTTGTTGATCATATCATGGAAAGCATGTATGATGTTGAGCAAGAAGCTTTGGTTTATGTGTTTTGGAGAGCTCTACAGAGTTTGTTTTGGAGCAGAAATAATCTATATATATAACAGCTACAGATTATGTTTTGAAAAAAATGAAGGCCTTTAATTGTGGTTTATTGTGCAGAAAATACAGTACTTTTGACTTTTTGTTCTCTCATGCTATAAGATTATCTTTTGTGACATTTGCAAATTCTATGTGGCCTTTCACATACTTTTTATTGATACATTCTTACTATGTTTCTGGACCCTCCACTTTTAATTCCCAACCTAAACAGGAACTCTAGATCCCATTCCAAGTGGCTTTGGTTGGTCTCTTATCTATTTATAAAACCCTGTAATAAATCAGCAAGAGCTCTAGTCTGCTGGTTGCTTTAAACTTTTTAGTTCTGGGATCAATTTATATTTAATGGCTCAGTCATAACTTAGGGATGACTTGTAAAAGCAACAGGAAAACAAATATTCCTGTATTGCTCAAAAGAACTATGCAAGATCTTCTCTTTGATTGTTTTAAACTGTGCAAAGCACATCACAAAAGCAATCACAGCGTATCTCTGTATTCTTGTTATAAAATCTGCTGGTAGCTCAAATGAAACAGCTGACATTTTTCACTGTAACATGATTTATGAAGCCAAACATTAAAGTTGTTAAAGTGTTAGTATCTAAGTAATTAAGTGGTTGCTTTTTTATTTTTATGTAGCAACGTTTTTCATCTTTAGAGCTTTACAAAATATCAACCGTCAGTCAAATTCTTTCTTTTTTATGTATTTTTGTTTACTTGATCGCTAGAGATTGTTGGTAGGGGAACTATTGTGAATTCTTATTATCTTCTTTAAGGTGCTATAAACCACATAGTCTAGCTGCTTTCCACCTTTCTGATTTGCAGCATCTGTTGGAATTTAAAAGAAATGTGTGAATTTTAACTCAGGAAAAGCTGTTTCAAAGAATATCAGAATAAAATAGGAGTAGTAAATACAAGTATTCAGTCAATCAAATAAAGCAAAACATTAAACACATTTGCCAACTCTTGAAAAAGTTTTAAAATTTAAACAAAATAAAAAACAGTTGAAATAATAAGCTGATCTAAATTGTTAAATCTATGAGGACTTTTTCAGTAAACCAGTCCAGAACTTCACCAAGGTCACTTTACAGTGATGTTAGCTTATGATTCAAGTTTGTTCTTCATAGGGTTTTATTGTGATTGAAGAGAATACCGGAATTTGCCTTTGCTTTTACATTTAGTTTTTTAGATAGTTGTGCAGAATGTTTTGGTGGTTTGGTGAAATTTGAGATGTTTACCTTGCAGTTCAAACGTCAATCTTTAGGTTTCTGGACAAGGGGCAGACGACACAGAAGTTGGTCTATGCAGTTTGATTGCGATCAAACAGGGAATGAGAAACAAAAGAAGATGGATTTTTTTGCACAGCTCCACCAAATTTAAAGTTATACTCTTTCAACTGTGTCTCAGAAACATGCAATGTCCTTGCCATATCCATGTTAGATCTGTGTGATTGTGATTCACATGTATCTATGTGCGACTAAGTACAATCGTTGATATAAACTCAAGTTGGCCACACATGTGAGCGGCTTCTCATATCGGCTCTGTACTTATATGGAACACATCACTGATTTAAAGTGTGACATGGAGACAAAAAGCTGCTTTTCTCCGTGACAGAATCAGCTGATTTGCAGCACGTTGATTCCGTAAGCACCTCACTACTGTAAAGTGTATGATATCAGCGCAAATGTGCTTTTCTTTCAATGGAATCACATGAATTACGTCAATGGTTGAGGAGTAACGGCACTTAAAAGAACATTAACTCCAAAATTAAAACGTTAATGATCATTATGAAGAGAACTCAGTTTGCATGTACAGTATGACGCCATGGATCCTTCATTCAGGCAGCTGTAAATGCGACAATTCCTGAGCTTCTATTCCTGGGCTGTACTGTGAAGCGTTTTACCATCACTTTACAGAAAGAGGGTTCTAAAGAAGTGCTTCAAATCTTATGACAAATGAGAAAAAGAAAAGTTTAAGCATGAAAATTGGCAAAACTGTGAAAAACTTTCACTGCTTTTAAGGCTTTTCTCTTTTTCACCGTTGACATGTATTTTCACAACCGTCAGCACTCCTCGCTGTTCTGCTTTTCTTCTGTCTTCAGAAAGAGACGCCCCACACTTTCACATCGTTTATCAGCCGATCCAAATTAAACAAACCTCGCCACAGTATGCGCCTGTCCTCTGGCTTTCCCTTATTAATTAGATGTCTAAAAATATCAAACCCCTCCAAGACTTAATTAACCCATCGACTCCATTCAGAAGACGGTGTGTGGCTGTCTGACGAAAGGAGATGAATGACTTTTATCAGGGTGTGTTTGAGCATATGTTTGTGTTCTAATGGATACATGGATGCCTATGCTGACTACATGATCAGAATAAAATGTATTAGAGCAGGTTTGATTCATTCATTCACGTATAATGAATCCTTTTGAACTTAGATTCATTGTTATCTGTTAATATAAATTTAGAGTGCTTAATTAACATACATTAGTGATCGTTCTTTTGTTGCGGCACAAAAGGCAATAAACATATCAGCCCAGTCTCAAGGATCAAGACTGTCGCCATCAAAACTATTTTATTTTATTATAACTTTGGGTTAGGAGAGAAAAAAATGCAGCTTTGAAACAACACTTTCTAATGACAGCAAGACACATCTGCTGATAGTCTAAATTCAATATTTATGTCTCCAAGCAGTCCTAGACTATTATCATATAGTTTTCACAATTCTTCTTTCTTACTGTGCGTTTGAGTGAAAATTTCACCCAAAAATACACAATGATGCCATCACAGCAGGCAAAACCATCTGAAAAAAGAAGAAGGCCAAAATCTCTTGTTGGGGTCAGGAAAATGTTTCAAAATCCACAAAAAAAAATCCAAAGCACATATCTCAGGGAAATCTAAATGAAGTTTTAAAGTTATTTTTGGATGGCCACCTTCAACTTAGAAGCTATTTTGTGGCTAAGTGTGAAATTTGGCATTTTTCATATTTTTTTAACAATATGGACAAACTTTTGTGAGAGCAATCTTCAAAAAATGTCACACACATGCCACCATGTTGAGTCTTAAACCACCACCGAAGTTTCTCTGAATTGTTGAAGAGGCTGCCATCTTGCATTTTCCAAACCTTTAGTACCTCCTACAACTTTAAACAAGAGATTTTGACTTACTGCCTCATAACTTCTCGAACATAATCAGAAAGCTACTTGGGGAAAAAATGTTGGAAAATAAAGTTTGTAGAGTTTGAACAGGGTTAATGTGGTCAGGTTGCAAAATCGGCGTTTATCTGTTACTCGCACACTTTTTACCAGAATATTGTGAAGATGTAATGCACAAATTCCTCGTTCAAGATGAACAAAATAATATGCCATACGGTATGAACATATTGGTAAATTGGTAAACAAAAAACCTTCATTGAAAAATGGAGGAAATGAAAAAATTCCTTTTGCCAATTTTTCTAAGAATGACATAGACCTGTTCGTCAACCTCAGTTGGCAACAACAGAATATGGTTACTATGGAGTTTAAACCAACAGAAAAGTGAAAATCTTGAAATAAAGTGTTTTTTTTAAATGAATTTGTCACATGCAGCTCTGACCAGGGTTGGAGGGGCGGACGGGAGGATGGGGGGGGCTGTGGCAGACGTGGGAGAAGGTCAAAAACGTCTAAAACATTTGTTTGATCTAAATCATTTACCATCGCCAGGACATCAGCTCTGTGTTCATCCAAACAGGCCCTGATAAAACACTGAGGAGTTAGGATATGAAAGATCATAAAATACGTTTTTTTTTTTTTTGTGACAGCGTCTCTGCCTGCGCTGCTCTTAATTTTCATGAAGCAAGAAAACGGAACAAATTCAATTTCAGACTTTAAGCACTTTTGAAAAATTAAATAAAAGTAATAAGAAACAGGATTGTGGTTAAGTGGCCGACAGATACATTTAAACTGAATTGAAAATAATGTATTTAATCAAATACCTTTTTTTTCTTAGTTACATTTTTTTTATTTAGATAAAAGAAAAACTTGAATAAACATGAACATGAGCACAATGTTGGTCTTTTTTGTGTTAAATTTATTAGGCAAGTTTTCATTATAGTTCAAAGTTGCTTTGACATTAACAAACAAACAAAAAAAACATTTTAAAAAATAAATCACTATTTAGAAAAAAAATGTTGTTGTTTTTATTTGTTTTGCTTTGTGTTTTCTTTTTTTGTGAGGTTACATGAAATTGCATTGTATTTAACTGAAGGAAAACCAACTACCTGGGTAAACTTTCAACCAATTTAGTTGGAAATTATTATTGACAGCTATAACAACTTTTAGGAAAAAACAGCTAGAACTTTAAGCATTTTGTGCCTCAGTTATTACATTAAAATGCATGTGAGATTGTGGAGAAACTGTTCATCAATACAGATGACAGAGTTTCTCTTTGTTTTACATATTTGGTTATTGGTGTGGTTTGAGATTTTTGTGAAGGAAAAAGTGTTCCTCAACTCAAAAAAGGTCAAAAAACACAGGCTTGGAGCTTTGATTTTTCATGTGATTTGAAATGTCTTTTTATTTAATTTGCTTGTAAATAATAATTGCATGTCAGTTAACATTTGCCTCTGCATCAGAATATAATAAGTCTTGTGTCTGACACATTTGTGACATTTGCACAAATCATTTCTCATCCTGACATTTTGCCACATCCGAGCCCCTGTCACCCAGTTCCCCGTGAACCTGTAAACACGAGTTAGTCACTGCTCGCAGGAGCACAACACATCATTAGTCACAAGTATCATGATGAGCTTAATGTATTTATTTAAAAATGGCATTGTCAATGGGAGTTTGTAAACAGATCTAACAACTTCTATGTGTCCAAGTCGCATGTTGCAGAGGACACAACAGGCTTTACATGATGACAACACGAGTCGAACCATACAACGGTATTAAGTTTTAGGACATTCTGAAAGTCTAAGTTTGAGAGAAGATGCTAGCTCAGCAGTTACATTAATTCAGCTCTTTTGTTGCGATTCATTAAAAAAAATCTGCAAAACTGTAATATTCTCTGCAGTGACACTGGAGCGCAAGTTCATTATGGAGAGTGAGGCCAACCCCACAGATTTTTAATAAACATGGCCATTTCTAATACAGAAAGCTATTAAAATCACATAATAACATTACTGTGTTGCAGAGCAATGGTGTGTTCCATAATAGACTCTTATTGTGTGATCATGACTCAAAAAATAATGTTGTTCTACTTGTCTGTATTCATATTAAACTTAAATAGTTACACACACTTTGCTTGAAATTGATTCCAGCAATAAAAAGGCTCGGCATCAAAGTGCATAATTCTTCTCTATTACTGCACGTCCATGACTTCCTACATTTTTTCACACCCAGCATAATGTCCTTTAACAGTCCTTTCACACTTTTAATAAATTCTGTGAGTTAAAAATCTGAAAGCTAATTCTACAGCATGGGAAATATGATTTAATCTGCTTATATGTTTCTTCAAAGTGTTTAGAACTTCTAATTGGTTAGTTTGAAACGTGAGAGACAGAAAACTATAAGTAATCCTGAAAAACAAATAAAAAAATAGCAATTCATTTTCATTTTTTCAACCATCTATAACCATTTGTATCATATTTGATACATGCATTCCTTAGCCCCTTATCTCATTAGCATGATCCAAACTTACCCTAAAAATAAATTATACCAAATTTGTGAATTACCATTCCACTAGTGGCAGTACAAGGCCATGTCAAAAAGACTGCTTCCATAAAATCTCAAAAACACCTTTGAAAAGTTTATTTAATTTTGAAAACTTAATGGTATAAAGAACTCATCTATTGTTATTAATTTGTTTCAAAGGACTGATTGCTGTATTGAAAGAAAACAAAATTTGTGGATAATATTTTCTTTAAAACACAGTTACACCATGTTGAAAATGTTTTGATCAAATTTGAGACTGTGTTCAAAGGGAGATTTTTTTTTCTGAACACTAAAGCCAATATTTTTGCATCTTAATCTAACATCGTTGTGAGCAGAAACTTACAAAATCACTCAATATATGATATTTGACATTCTTTATATTTTATTTAAAATGATACTGCCGTTTTCTCTTTATTTCAAGGGTTTTAAAAGCATCTTGATTAAAACAATTGAAATGTTTTTTTTAATTCTTTGATGTAGTGACCTTTACAGGCTTAAGGATGACAGCCCTCCAAGTTTGAGTACAAACCTGATTCCCTAATGGCAGACCTTTGCCACAGAATAGTAACTTTTTCATGAATCCCACATTAGCCAATGTCCATTTCATTGCAGAAAAAGATTTAGTTTTTAAAGTTAAAGACATGTCACCTCTTTTTCAAGGGGCTTTTGCAAATAAAGTTATAGCTCAGACTCTACCAATGTTAGACTTTACCTCAAACTTTAGTTCTGTTGTTGTGTTCATGATTAAAAGAAAAAGCAGCTCTGTATTCAGTGGTGTAAATAACCCTGGTTCTAATATATGAAACTGGAATGAAAAGAAAATTCTGATGGTTGTGAAGCACTGTGGAGGTTCTAGTGAGAAGTCTGGTTGTGCATTTGAATGGGTGTGCGCACGCAGTTGGACTGAAGTTTACCGCCTTAAATTACAATCAAATCATGTTTTAGAATGATTTAGATATATCTATGAAGAAAAAGTGAAGCTTTTAATAATATTAACATTGAATTCAAGTGTATTGCTTTTTGTTTATGTGGACATCACAAGGTAATTTAGAGGACTAAGTAAAACTACACACCTGTAGACACAAATACTCTCTTTCCATCATAGTCACAGACTGAAATCATGTATACGAATGATGTGGATTCAAAGGAAAGTAGTTTAACCAATGAGGATGAAACAAATTCAGAAACACACTTGTGTGCTTCCAGAATGTTTGATGTGGGTTCGAATTAGATGTTTTATTTTAAAAGTACCAGGATATTTTCTGTAGAGTGTTCCCTTGCTGTTTTGTGGTTCATCTTTGGCACACGTGCAATTCTGCATGTTTTTATTTTAATTTTTTTTTACAGCACACTTTGTTCTGCAGCCTGATTGGCTGTTGACTTTGTAAATCAATCTCCTCCGTGGCGTGTGGCGTGTACAGAATGCATTCCGTTTACTGAATCTCCATAAATCTTGGTTCGCGATCAGATCTTTGACTTCATTTTATAATTCTGAACTTATTTTTCAACCAAAATTTTGACTTTGAGAGTTTTAACAAGAGAGAGACGTGTGAAAATGTTTGTCTGAGAGAAGTATGTGATGATGGGGATTTGTAGCCTTGATATTTTTCCAAAAAATAAAGTTGACTACTTTGCGGATTTAACTTATTGCAGGTTTTTTTTTTTTTTTTTTTGTTAGAGCTCAATAAATAAGGGACCACTTATTAATCTCTTGCTTCTGTGACATCTGTTTATGTCTGAAACATGCACTTGGACAAACAGTACCCAACTCATGCCGTGGTCATTTACAAAAAAAAATAGATATTGAATAAATTATTTGAATTTCAGTCCTGTTGTAGTTTTCATTTCAAATCATTTTTCACAAAATGTAAAAGCAGTGCGTTACGTTGTCATGGTAACAATTCCAGTGCAGTGCGTCCAGCGAGTGTGCTCTGCTCCATCGCTCATTCCTCCCTAAGGAAAGGGAGTATAAACAAATATAAATAAAGCATAATTTCAGTGGGAAAGTTTGCCTCTTCCCGCATGTTCTTGTCCAGATGATAAAACAAAAATTTGTTTCAAAGAAACAAAGTCTAATTTGTTCAATTCTCCCAATGTTTTACGTCTTCATGCTTCATTTCCTCCTTCTCTTCTCTCTTTCTTTTCTGCTTCATCTCAGTATTCAAAATGATCAAATTAACCAAACAGGCTAAAGGAAACTATAAAATCACTCATGCATTTTACTATCTTGCTTTTGTGATTAACTGTGGAATAAAGTGTGTCAACAAATAAATTATTAGGATATTAATAAGAAGTCCGTGGTCAATATTATGTGGATTGCTCAGAAGTGTTCTTATTGTTTTATGAGGTTTTTTTATTGGAGCACTCTGGACCTGATTTATTTATTGTTTAAAAAAATCCCCCTTGGTGGTGTAAATGTAAGGACAGTGAAAAACGCACAAAATGTTCAATCGTGTGCTGTTCATTTAAAGTGTGCAACATAAAAGTAAAGTTGGAAGTCTGTTATAATAAAAAAAAAACTTAATAAATCCACTTTTTAGTTTTTTTTTCATCCTTTTACTGCGCCACAATCTCAGAATTTAAAATAAAAATACCATAAAATGAGACTTTTCACAGCAATTGTTAGGTTAAAATATTTTAGATTTAATTCCATTAAATAGATAATGCATTCATATTGAAGTATAAGGACTAGTGCTAGAGTATTGTGGATCCAGGAACAGACTGGCGACCTGTCCAAGGTGTATCCCGCCTTCGCCCAACAGAAGCCAGGACAAGCTCCGGCAACCAGGTGACCCCAAAGGGGATATAGCGGCTTTAGAAAACGGATGGATTGATGGATGGGGCTGTGGACATCACAGCTCTCACTCAGACTTGGAGAGAAACTGTCAAAATGTTCTTTTTTTGTATTGGTGCTAAAGCTTCATATTTTCTACTTTGCTATGATTTTCATGCTAAACACGACCTTTTTATGGAGCAAAATGTTTCTTGATCCCTCAGTGTTCAAAGCTCCTCCAGCTGAGGCCAATGATGGAGACAGCTTGCATAACACTTGCATACATTTCCATCTTTATTCCCCTTTTTAACTTTTTCATATCAGCCTACCTCAGATGTTTTTTTTTTTTTTTTGTATCTTGCACTCTATCAAACAGGTGCCCCAGGACGAGTGGGGGGGCTATCCTGGAGGTGGGAAAGACGATGAGATCCCATGCCGTCGGATGCGAAGCAGCAGCTATGTTAAAGCCATGGGGGACGAGGAGAGCGGAGAGTCAGACTCCAGTCCAAAGACATCGCCTCAGAAGTCTGTACGAAAAGATGCCCTGGTCAAGGCTATCATCAGACCAAGGGACTTACTGGACTCCCACAGGTATGACTCAAAAACCTTAACTACCCATTTCAGCGTCCACATTTAAATGCCTTTTGGATTTCAGAAAATACAAACACTGAAGTCTCATACTCTCATAGATGATTCCTGTCTAAAGACCGCTTGTAGTGTTCTTAGATACTAAGAGAAGTTTTTCACCTGATGTGGTGAGTTGTATGATTTAAGAAATCATTTCCAAACATTCAAACATGTGTGGCAATGTGTCTATTACATTTTTTTAATTTTTTTTTTTAGTGAACTCTTTGTCTGTCTCAAAAGTTGGCCAAAAGCACTTTTACTTCTTCTTCTTTTAAATACCATCTTCTTATAAATCAAAATGACAAAAACATACATTTAAACTTTACATGTTTATAAAGCAAGAAGGGAAAAAAAATCCAGGTTTATACTAATGGTGTTTTTGGTTAAAGCTCTTTTTAGAAAGTGGATTTTAAGCTTTCTTTTCAAGGAAATTCACAAAGCCTGATTCACTTTCTTGTTGCTCAAATATAGTTTTGGCTTTTTTCTCAGAAACTGCTTTTTCTTAAAAAAATATGAATCATTGAATGTGAAGAAAGGTAAAGTTTTACTATAGTTTATCACAAAAAAACAGATTCACATGATTTATCTACGTCAATCATCAGTGTGCTGTCACTTTGTTTGGAGTCATTGGAAAGAGAATCATGACGAAAAAAAAACTGATTCTACATCAATCCAAAAAAGCATTTGAAATCATTTTCGAACAGTCTGGAAACAGAAACTCATAAGCAAAAAAGACATTTTACCAATAAATATTTTAAAAGGAGCTGCCCATCTTTCCAGGATTGCACATCTCAGCAATTCTCCCCCAAAGACACGTGATGGAATGCTTTAAAAAAAAAAAAACCTGCATCTGAAGAAACCACAAGACTGCATAATCAATATCCAATGGAAAGGGAAAGCCAGGGTGGAGATGTTTGGTCTGTATGCTCAACTTGATGATTGTCAAACACAGAGATGGAGGAGGAGCTTGGATTAACTTGAGTCAAAGAAAAAGGAGGAAAAAAGTCTGTGAAATGAAAAAACAGGAAAAAAAGATTTAGGATATTTTTCAACTGCCAAGTCTGGACTTTCATAGGAAATCAACAACAGGACCCAGAAGGAACTCGAATTAAGTGCCTGCCATCAAACATCAGAGAATGAAAAGCTTTTTATAAAGATCAATGAGCCGGTATACCTCAATGTAGACAGTCATACAAGAAATGACTACTTAAAGACATTCCTTTGAGGATTTAAAAGCTGAATCACGAAGATACATCCCGCATTTTCCTGACTATAAAGCCGTGCTTCCACTAAGTGTGCAGAATGGTCTGGTCCAGTATTTGGAGCGTTTCAATAAAAAAAAAAATGGACCCATTAAGCCCAACCTTACCGTTTTTGGGCCCCTGTTGGTCCATTGCAAAAGGCTGATTAGATACATGATCTAAGAATACATATATTTTATATTGTCTGGTAATTTATTTGTATTTTAATGGACTAAACCACATGCAAGTTCTGTAACACGAAATTTGTAGACAATAATAAACATCCAATTATTGATTACTTAATTTGTTCCTTCGTGTACGTACTGTTTGTTATTCTCAAATATATCATGTTATTATTATTATTTTAATTAAAAAATGGATTATTCACAGTAATGTTCTAAATACGTGCAGCCAGTGCTGAACTTTTTTTGTCCTCACAGACACTGCGGAAGGGTTCAGGTTAGGATCTCGGTTACGGTTAGGGTTAAACCACCAAATGGGTTTTGAGCGCTGCTGTTTCTGCAGCTCACCGCTCCTCCAGGGGATGGATCAAATGTTTTCATCATTTTAAACAGGAATCATATGAGAACAAGACTAAACTTGGGGGACATTTTTATTTAACTGTCTCAATGAAAACAAGAAAAAACATCATAAAGTTTAAGAGGCCCGAGCGAGCTGTCTCTCCATCAGCGGATCTCTGTCTGGCCGCCAGCTCATCTGCTGGTAGCCGGCATAGCGAGCGTGACCGCTGCAGCTCCATAGGTCTTGCAGCAGACTGTTGCCCAACAGTAGCGGAAAGGTTTCAGAAAACTTCGTTGTCCCAAAAGGGATACATCAGGTTAAGAAAAGGAATCGTCGTTTATTGGAAACCGGCCACTATTGGATGTGTATTCTACCGCTGTCACTGAAATCGTCAAGGTGCCCAAAGTTGAGTCTCTGATTGGTTGACCCCAATGTGGCGACCTCCCCAGAGTTTAGGTTTTTTTTTTGTACTCTGGCTTGCCGCGGCCGCCGCGTCGCTCAATTCGCCTTGTTTCCCGACTTACGCGCTGCGCCGCAGAACTTCAATTCTCGTCTAAACCATTGATTTTATACTGAAACTGGCCGCTTCCGCCATGCGAATCGCGTTCCTTGTCTAAGCACCTTAAGACCAGTTGTCCGGCTTTGCTCCTTCACCAGTCATGAACCTTAAACGAAAATTGAAGGAATGGAGAGAAAAAATGTCTTTAGCCTCTTGGTATATTTGTTAGAAACAAAAAAGAGGCACTTTCTTTACCAACTGGTTCATAAGGATTTTACACACATAACATTTGATAATGACGCACAAAATACAAATGTAGCTTCACTGCATTAAAAAATTCTTACAACACTAACTCCAGTCAGACAATACCAAAATACAATAATAAAAAAAATGTCACTATCATCATTTCACATAAGGGTATCTGTTTCATGAAGATACTGATGTTAGAGCTACTAGTAAGGAGGCCTTGAGGAAAATCAAAAAGGAGATTCATTAGTGCAGTGAGGGAGGGCATGAGGGTGGTTGGTGTGAGTGAGGAGGATGCAGAGGATGGAGATAGATAGGAAGCTGATGATTTGCTGACGTCATCCTTAAAGGGAGCCACTGAAAAAGAAAAAAAAAGGAAAAGAACATTATTGTAATTTTCAGGGGCGGAAATGAGACAGTTAAGACTATTTTTAAAGAAAAGAAAAGATTTTTGTCAGTTTAGTGTGCGTTTAGTTCTAAAGACACCCTTCTCCTTACGGCGTCATTTCAGTATCTGTATTAAGAGCATTTTTTTTCTGCACAGCCTGATAGATCTGTAGAACTTAAGGCAAAGAAAAGCTTGTGTCTGACCCCGCTGCACAGTGAGGCCGGTGACAGGCCCGTTTGCAGTCCAAACTTCAGCAAGACACATTCTCATTAACCCTGATGGTCCCCCTATTCTCTGCTGTGCTTCCCCACCCAGCACAACGTCTCCTTGTTGTAGCTGCAGTGGGAAGCTCCCATAGAAGCATCTAATCCATGTTGCCTCTGCTGCAGTATAAACATCTCTGCTCTTGCTCGCAGCATGAGCTGATGATGAGCATTTCTGGTTCTGTGCGGAGGATGTTTGTGTTTGCAGGACAGTAAAGATAGAGAAAGTATCTGCTATTTTTTTTTTTTAGAAAAATCCTCTTATGCTTATGTAAAAAGTAAAAATATTTTTCTATTAAATTAACAGTTTGTTTTTTTGTATTGATAATATCCTGATTTCCGTCAATAATGTTGACTCAAAAGTTTGGGGGAAAGTGGGGAGGGAAAGCTATTTGCTGGGGGGCCACTGCCACCTTGTCCCACCTTGTGTACTTTTCTGAGGATCCAGCTATTTGCAGGTCTCCATTCTGAACTTATACCAATGTGTTTGATCTGCAGCAATATATCTTTCTGTTCCCAACAGTTTGTTCCCCCTCACTAGTCATTCTGAATAGCCGTTAACAGTGTGTGATTTATAAGGATGCAACAGCAGGAAGGAGATATCAGCTGCTGTTATTGTTCTCCAAGGCCCCTCAGACTAAACTGTTCTCTTTGTGCTTAGACTAAAGGAAGATATGCAGGGCTCTGCTGGAGGTTAGTTATTGACCAGAGTGGGTCAGAACATGTGGCGTCCACTGACAGAAGCTCTACGATGATTGGCTCAACACAGGGAGGTTTGTCGCACCTCCGTTTCTGATGCCAGAACCTTTCCCGAGGGGTTACCAAAGACGCTTCCACAAATCCACCTGAAGATTAATCTCACTATAGAACGTCCACAAATATTTTTGTGATTTTAGGTTTACAAACATGATTTTGAGAGGAATCAAATGGAAATACTGCACTTCTATAGATTGTTTCTATTATTACCTATTATTTTTAGCTAAATAAGATTACCTCAAAATTAAACAGTAAAAATATTATAACCTTTTGGTTATAGTTCTTCACCAGGCTTTAGAAAAAAAAAAAAAAAAAAAAACAAATACAAGCACATAAACACTGGAATATAATACAACTCTCGTTATTTCCTAAGAGATTATTTTAAGACACAATAAATGAAACAACAAAATAAGGTGTAACAAAGTAAAAGCCCCAAAACAAAAGTGTAGATCAGTATAGATTAGTTTCAATACACACATTTTGACTTACTATAACTGTAGTGCAGAAAATCTTTTATTTTGTCCATTGTTTTTTAAAAAAAATCTTGATTAAGAAATAGAATAATCTCGCTAAATGCGAAAGGATATTTAGTGTTAAGTGAGCGGACTTAGATTGGCAATCATTTGACTGCTCGTTAGCCTGCTCAGGGTTTTTGTAATAATTCAAACTATCATACAGTAAAATGTTACGAACTTAAATTCTAAAGCTAAACACTGAAATATCAGGTACTCATTACAGCAAAAAAAACAAGGCTAGGTCTGAAAAGAAAGATACTATGATACTACTTAAACAACCAAAATAAATAAAGACCTTTAAATATAATGCTGTTTGTTCTTTTAGAAATTTTTGGGCCCTTGTGAGTGTGCGAAGTTTCTTCACAGAGTGTCTACAACTCTTTTTACACTTAAGGCAGAACTATTTGCCACCAGGCAGGGGTGGACTTACCATTAGGCAAAGGTAGAGGATTGGCTGGGCCCCCCATTTTTCACCATTGAAATATTTTTATATTTTTGCCTTCTTTAGTAAAACCTGACAAATTAAAATAAATACAGAAGACAGTCATAAGTTCCAACTGGAAAGTGTGTGGGCAACAAATTAGTGCCTTCAATAAAATCATTGTTGAAAATAATGCTTATTAATTAATTTGTTTTACATTTCTATGGGATTTCACTTTTTAAATGCTTATCAAAGCATTTGGAGTCGACAGTGATGCTACCTAAAAGTGAACCGTTTAAGAAGTTAATTGAGGAACATTTTAGCCAAAAGAAGGATTTTTTTTATAAAATTACTAATACAATAACTGCAGGGGACCTCATGTTGTTGCCTGACTGAGGCCTCCAAACTGCTAAGTCCACCACTGCCACCAGGGAACCAAAAACTCCTCACTGATTACTTAGTATGATGGGATTTCCCTGATGTTTTAAAAAAATTCAATTTTATTTAGATTTGACACACTCCTGTTCCAGTCGACTCAAAATGATGATCAGACCTGGGACTTTTACATCTAAATAGGTTTCTGTTCTTCATGAATGGGTTCCACCTGTCGAGCAACCTTAGAAGTAATTACTTTAGGAGACAAAAATGCAGGTTTTTGTAGGTCCAATTCTATCGTAGAGTAACATGGCAGGAAGAAACTCAGCTAGACTCTGATAAGCATCTCCACCTACAAAGAAACTTGTAAAATGCTTCTTTTAAATAACTGGAGCAGACTGCTATGTCTGGTGTGTCTGTGACAAGAGAGGAATTTTTCTTTAACACTTTGAAAATCACTCAAAGGACAAAGACATTGCACACAACAAGGATTTGATTTGATGGCATTGGTGATCTTTTTAATTTTTTTTAATTACCTACTTTTCTTCATTGTTGTCTTTGATTTTCACAGATGCAACTTTGCATGGTTTGTCCTGAAGCAAAAGACAATTTGGAGACTCAAGAGCCCCCCTGACATGAGGGCTTTCGTGGCTTTATGGTTCATTAGGCTTGATGGAACAGAATTAGATTGGACCGAGCACAGAAGTGTTGTAGGTTAGATTTCCTCTGCACCTGTAGCAAATTGATGTCCCTGTGGGATGTTCAAATTGGCTAAAGATAAATTTGACAGCAGTAGCAGCTCCCTGAAGCAAATCATGTTAAAGTGAGAACAGCCTGTCAAGTTGCTTTGCCTTTCTTCATCTTTGAAGCTCTCTGTTACTTTTTGCAGTTTGGGTCCTTGCTTGTCCCACCAATAAACAATACATCACAACCACAAGAAGTAGTGAAGCAGAACAGCCTGTGTACTTAAAATAAAGTTTAATGCCAATAAACGTTTAAACTGATGATCATTTACCCTCACCCTGTTCTCACTTTACTTCCATTCTCTCCAGAGTCGACAGCTGCGATAAACTCCATATAAAGCATGATGACTCGATAAAAGTTAGTTTATTTGTGGGATTGTAAAAGCTACAGAAGACACACAAGCAATGCAGTAATGGTGACAAACCTTTTGAAGCTTTCCCATCATTCACTTTGACTTGAAGTCAATCGCGTGCCACATGTGACAGACAGAGCAGAAACAAAAGCACACAGTGTGACTTAACATTCATCTCATTTAAGTTCTTATTGAGCTGGGATCTAATCACGGAGGTAAAACTGTCTCACCTGCTGTTTTGACAGGTTGGTAGAATGACTTCTTTTTTTTTTTAACCAAGATTCAATGATTGACTTTCTTCATGACTGTATTGAGCAAAGTCAAAGATGCCAAACCTCACAGGAATCCCTAATTGTCTGTTTTTTCAAAGTGTTGCAATCCTGTCAAAAGGCTTTGGCACTTAGCAGTGAGATAATTCATATAATTTCATTTGCATTTCATTTAGGAAATCAGGCATTTGTATTATCTTTCTAGAAAGAAGAAGTACTTTCTAGAAAGTACCAGAGTCTGTCTGGACCACTCCATGCAAACATTAATATGTTTCTTCTTCAGCCATTCCTTGGTTGCCTTAGTTTTATGTTTTGGGTTATTATCCCGTTGGAACACCCATCCAGGACCCACTTGGTCAGAAAGACTTGGGAGACCCAAACATACTGTGAGGGTCTGCTGGGAATGTCTGCCTGAGCCCTCTGTCTGGGAGGTCTTTCAAGCCTCCTTTCAGGGAGGCTTTAAACAGGTACCGAGGGAGGCTGGGGACATGAAGTCAGAGTGAACCATGTTCTCCACCTCCACTGTCACTGCTGCTGTTCGGAGGTGTGGTCCCAAGGTCTTTGGTGGCTGTTGTGGCGGCAACCCCCAAACCCAGTGGTGGACACCCGAAGTAAGGGATTCCGTCGAGCTGAAAAAAAAAAGAGTGCTACCAGGCCTGGCTGGCTTGTGGGACTTCAGAGGCAGCTGATAAGTACCTGTAGTCTCAGCGAGCTGCAACCTGGGCTGGTGTGGAGACAAAAATTCTAACCTGGGAGGAGTTCAGTTAGGCCATGGAGAATGACTATGGGTGGACCTCAAAAAGACACTGCAGCAAACCATCCAACGTTTCGGCAGGAAAGCGGTTTTCTGCAAGCACCATTTTCAGTGCAGGTGGAAAGATGCTTACTTGACTGGGGACATTGTCGGGCGGTAGAAGGAATACTTTGAGGAACTCCTCAATCCTGCTGACACGTCTTCAACCTCTTGATGAAGCTCCAATCTGCCACTGTTTTGGTCGTGGTCTTGTATTTTGGCACTATTGCACCGACAGTTGTTACCTTAACCCCCAGCTTCTTGCTGATGGTTTTGTAGTCCATTCCAGTCTTGGGCAGGTATACAATCTTCTCCCTTAAATCAACTGATAGCTCTTTAGACTTTCCCGTGTTGGAGAGTTTGAAGTCTGTGATTATTTCTGTGGACAGGTGTCTTTCCACTGGTGATTACTTCAAACAGATGTCTTCAATTCAACTGACAGGTTGATTAGGAGAGTTTAACTAGTCTGTGTGTACCAGAACTCTTAATGGTTACTAGAGGGTCAAATACTTATTTCTCCCAATTAGATTCAAATAAATGTCTTTGTTCATTTACTGATTGGAGAAAGGGGTTGGCAAAGAAATGTAGGCCAAGACTGATACGAACCAATCACAGCTTACCAAGGACATCTGGTTCCAGCATGGTGACGGTTATAATGTGGAAAAACGGCGACTCAATTGACTTAAATTAGTTGGAAGTAATTGTCTATGAGTGATGTCCCTTACTCTGTCCAGTTCTCATATACAGTCAATGATGCAAACCTACAAAAACATCAAGGGATGAAATACTTATTTTTCTCAATTCTAGCATTAAGGTATAACAGCGTAGGTGTTCTTTCCTACCAGAAAGCCTAGAAACTGTACTTCTGTGTGTTTTTATTAACTAACAACTCACCGATTTGTGCTAAATGGACTCCAATCCAATAAAGATTAGTGCATAACACCCACAGCGAAATCTGAACAAGCCAGGGTTCACTGGCAGCCAAGAAAAAGGCAGTAACTGAGATTTGCATCATCCCAAAGCCTTAACATCAGATGACAATGTAGAGACATTTGCACCAATCAGAAGTATTAGAGGAAATTTGCCATGGCGTGCTTTAACAAAAAAAGAAAAAAAGAAAAGAAAAAAAAAACACTCTCCAAACAGTCTCAATTTACTCAGATGATGATATTATCTCTGCCAGGAGGAATTGGCCTGGGTTGTGCTCTTCTGTCTTATTCTGTCAGCTAAAAGCTTTTCTAACTAGAACAGAGGAGGTGATTATTGTGTGCGTGAACAATGTAATGATCAAAATGGAACAAGAGGACGTGTCTGTGATGTTGATTCTGGGAGTATTTCATCTTCAAACTTTGGTCACTTTTGATGGTGGACACTGTTTTTCACCCGCACAACTCATAAAACCGCTATCATTACCGTGAGAAATTAAGAGCTCACCTTAATTTCCTCAGATGTTGGCTTTTTGAATTTTGAAGGCAACATTTTTTTTTTTACTCTTCCCATCCTCTGAGGCCATGCTGGTCATACTGTATCACCCTAATGTTTGCAGCACTTTTGGTGAAGACTCCACAGCAAACATTTGAATCCATTCAGAGCATTCATTGGACCAAGCTCAGCGAAATCACCTTCATCCAACTCCCCACTTGTGGGACCGAGTAACTCTGTTTTCTTCTCTGCCCACAGCTCTTACCGCCTGGATAAAATCAACAGTGACATGCGTAACTACATCACCAATTTTGCTGCAGACTTAAGGTGAATACAGGCTCAGCACATTCCTCTGCCTCCGTGTTGCTACCCAGAAGCAGTGGTTGGCTCTGTGAGGCAGCTGGCTCACTGCACTTGTGACATGCTCAATATGGAGGCTTTACAGAGAAAACACTCAATGAGAAGTCGCAGGGGTCAGAATGAGGCCACATGAAGAACAAGACTGATGTAGCATTCACTAATGCACATCTTAAGCAGGAATGTCACATGTAATCATTTTTTGTTTATTTTTTTAATCCTATTCCTCAAAAATTCTGTTTAACTAGGAATGATGGATGATTTTTTTTTTTTGCTGCCAAAAATTCTACATAATTCTGAGGAACTGTACCTGCCACTAACAGGCATGAAACCTGCTCTCGAAGTGACTCAGAGTTTTCTCCTTTCCAGTGAATGTTCATGTCTTCCTCATCTTCTCTGTCTAACCTGACACGGCTTTCTGAGCATTGCTCTTGCCTGGCATATTTATTTGATCTGTCTGACACTGCCCTGATCTCTCTGAAGTGCCTCACCAGCTACCTCCTGATTTGCATTTCCCTTCTTTTCCTGCATTGACTGTGTGTTTCAACACATCAAAAGTCAAACCTGTTTCCTAGAAGTCTCAGGTCAGGGCAAATAAGACTCACTCTGATGAAAATGATTTTAGGTGTTATTAACATGTTTTTGGGGCATTTTTTTTAGGATGAGGATAAAGAAAATTTTGTGCTGTCATGGGATTGCTTTGTCTTTTTTTTTGTGCGATTAATAATCACGACCTGTAATGAATTTATCTGCTTTCAATCTAACCTAATTATTGATGTGAAAAGCTTCATTTTGAGATACTTTCATTTAACTTTGTGACATTGTGGAACAGTAAAAGATCAAAATACAACTTAAAAAGTAGCTTTATAAAGGTTTCCTAAGAAAACAAACTTCCAACTTTTTCTTTTACACCACCAAGGGTGATTTTTTTATCTCATACAATTTAAAAAAAAACTTCTTAATATATGTGACACACCTTATCCCACTGTTTACTGTCCAATGCTGTCAGCCTTCGATGTACCCCATTAACTAATGATAACGAACTCCTTGTTGGGCTTTATCCCTTACATTATAAGTATGAGTTGTGGCTTTGTGAGGGATTAGTTCTGTAAAGAACTACAAAGTCGAACATTGATGATGTCACAACTGACATCAGCTGAGTTCAAATTAAGCGTTGCATGCAAATAAACAGTTGGACACGTGGTTTTTGTTATTTTTGAGAACACCACAATAGCTATAGCTTAAAAATGAGATTAATGTGATGCAAACAGAGAGCTCTCAGTCAAGGGGAGGGGAAGGGGGTGGAATTTTTTCACTCTAATAGTCATGCCCACCACTCAGTGGCAACTTTCTAATGAACTACTGCCACTCTGCAGAAACTGTCCTAGAAAACGACTCAGTTTTTGTTTTTTGGTAAAAATGGCATAATCATAATTAAACTGGAAACACTTTTAAATTAGATCAAAAGATGATTGGATTGGGACTTCAAAGAGGCACACAATGTCACAACTGGTCTTCCTGTTCTGCTTAAGTTGTCAAAAAGGGTCATTTCAATTGATATTACAGCTCTAACCACAAATGAAAGTGTTGATCCTTTTTCATAAGGTGTGTGACACACGGCTGAGTTGTTCAGGAAACCCTCATTGTGACTTAAGCCCCAATCTGTCCTTTTTTTCCATTTTTTCAGCCAGAACTACCACTTGCAAGCCACAAGAGAAATGCACCCAAGCTTTGCCCTGGATCCTTCCACCAACTACAACTCACCAAAGTTTCGCTCCAGGAACCAGAGTTACATGAGAGCTGTTAGCACGCTTAGTCAGGCTAGCTGCGTTAGCCAAGTGAGCCAGGTGAGTATTAGATTTTTGACAACAATTTCCTGCATGATTGTTCTTCTCTTGTTTCCTTTAATAACATCTCTGGAGAAAAGCCTTCAATCCCACAATTTGATTGTTTATATATATATATATATATATATATATATATATATATATATAGTTGGGTCTTTTTTTTTTTACTTTGCGGAAAAATTTGCTTGTTCTCTGCTGAGGTTTAAAAAAAACATTAGATTGAAATCTTTTCTTGTTGTTGTTGTCAGAAAATAAGAAAAAATATTTCAAAACAAATGCGCTTTAGTAAAAAGCAAAAAAAACCTAGAATAACCTCTTATACGGAATTGCGTCAGTGAAGTTTAAATTCACTGTGATTTCAAACGACTTCATTTAAAAAGGTCTTTAGCAAAATCCGCCTATTTGTGCTGAAGTTATAGATATACCAAGTTAATAATAATATCAGTTTGGATATTTTTGCATATGATGTATTGTATCATATGTATCATTTGAAAGTTTTAACTAACGTGCTTCCTTTAATATTTTTATATTATTTTCTATATATATCTTGCTATCTTTCTAAACTTTCAAGAATATAAAAGTAAGGAATTTCCTTTAATACATTTGACTAATGTATTGTCCATTATAATTGAACCAGTTATTTAACAATTTGTATTCAAATTCAGAATTTAGACTTTATAAAAAGCAGCTACTCAATGGGGCACTTTTCATGTTGTTTATCTGGATTAATTAAGGTATTAGGGAGTGAAGTATTGTGATATCCATCTCTACCCTGAAAAAGAGAGGTATTGATTTGTTTGGAGTCTTAAAAGCTTAACTTAAGCCGCATTCATTCTAAATCCAAGTAAATAGGTGTTTTTTTCTTGATTCTTGAAGCTGCCAAATTAGGAAATCTGATCATTTCCTCATGTTGAAATGAGACAGCATTTTACAAAAAGTCCCCAGATGAAATCATACCAGCAGGAAAGAATGACCTTGACTTTGTGACATTTTACACTACAGTGTCTGATATTTCCCATTGACATTAATCAAGAATTAACGGATGTTGGAACAATTTTCTGCCAAAAAAGTTGTTTTTTTTTCTAAGTTCTAATGATGGGTTTTAAAAAAAACCTTGATTTAAATCATCAGTGTCATGGTCAGCCAAGAGCAAAATATACATTTTCCTGTCTTTTTTGCCTGACAGGTGAGTGAAACTGAAGTAAATGGCCAGTTTGAGTCTGTGTGCGAGTCTGTGTTCAGTGAGGTGGAGTCTCAGGCCATGGAGGCTTTGGACCTGCCCGGGTGCTTCAGAACCCGAAGCCACAGCTATCTACGAGCAATTCAGGCTGGATACTCCCATGATGACGACTGCATCCCCCCTTTGGCCTCCACTGTCACCTCCACTATCAGGTCGACCACAGGTGAGGACACACGGACCGCAAAAAGAAATTTGACCCACACGATAATGATATCTTGATGCTTTTTTCATACTGAAAATGGTATTTAAATAAGACTAAAAAATACTTGTGTGGGGTATTGGATTAAAACTTGCAAAATAAGCAAACTTTTATGTATTTTTGCATGAGTTACACTAAAATAATTATAATTTTTAAGGTAAGATACTGTAGTGTGTGCTAGTTCATCTTACTGTACTTTGGATACAGTGCGTCATCTGCTCATCAATGGGATCCATCAGAGAGTAAAGCTATGAACCCTATTGAAAACCACATACTGTTCAAAGCCAAAGTTAGGTCAGAACAGGGACACAACTGCTTCATCCACTCCAGTGTGGATGTGTAACTTTCTGAATGAAAACGTGCCTAATATATCATCTCAAAGCAGAGCAATCTTCACTGGCAAACCCATTTAAAACGGAGCTGCTGACGTGATAGCATCTTCAATTTAGATCTCTTCGCTAAAAGATTGTCTTCTTCTCTCAAATGGTTTGGAGCTGGCGTGCTCACGCAGGGGTTTTATTGCAGAGCTGCAGATCACTTTGTTTCAAACTCTAAAATGAATTTTGTAAAGCTGACAATCATTGCACTGGTAACCCAACTGTCACACTGATTCCTCATAAATAACACCATAAGTCTAAACCTGCTCAGCTGATATGTGCATTTATATCCAACATGGGGCCTTGACTATTAATCGTGAGCTGCCTGTGGTTTCAACAATTCCCATAATTGCTGGATTCACAGAGGGAACAAGACATCCATTTACAGATGAAGAATGTGTGAAGAGATGAAGAAAAGAGGCCTGGACAAGAAATCTGAATGGATCTACTTCCTTTTGTGCGTAGACGTACAACCAAACTGGGTTATTTTAGGGAGAGTTAGAGGTGTGGACATCTGGAGATGTGCTTATTGTCAATTACACAATAAATGTTTGCTTACACTGCTTTCTCAATAAACTCCAATACAGTAATTTAAGTTGCAGAGTTTTGTACGAAAAGGTCATTTTGTTGGACATATTGGTGCTTTAATTGAGTTGGTCAAACTGGACCTCACTCTTTCAATAGGGTTCATACGTTACTTCCTGATCAATGATAAATGTTTGGAAGCTTTGTTCATCTTTGTTACTTTTCACTGCACAAAGTTCACATTTGCTCTATTACAAAAAGTCAACAGTCACAGGGCATTGGAAACATTTTTTGCTACTACTTTATTGATTGAATGCAGTGTTCATCCTTTGCGCTCTGAGATTTAGCTTGTTTAGCTTTGTGCACCGAAAAGTTGCGAAGAATGCATGCTACAAATTCTAGATGAGAAGGCAGTGTAAACTTGAAACTTGAGTCAAAATGGGAAAGTGTTTTCTGGCCTCTAGTGCTCTAACACAAATGCCACACTTTCATGTAACTCCTATGATGTTAACATGCAAAATTGGAACATAACTACAGTTTTAGCAGCTCCAACCATTACAAGTACAATCTTATTTTGACTCGTGGCTTTTAGTGCATGATTTGATCTCACTGCTTTGTGGCAATGAAAAGCACATTCTCTCCAGCTGCTCACACCTGTGGCCAAATTACAGATGCGTGTTTACATTTGTCTTCCAGACAGAACGTATGCACAGGACGAAACTTGTTTACCCACCCAGGCCAGCATACATGAGGATTTGGCAGATACCACCCCACTGACTCATGATGATCTAGGCTGCCCAGTCAGAAGAGACAGGCTTTACCACAAAAATAACATGGGAGCACCATCGGCCAAACCGGTGTCTGGACCACCTGTATCTCCGAGCCTCTTTAGATCCCCAAGATCGAGTGCTCCAGAACGGCCATCACCAAAAGCGATTCAGGCCAGTATTAAAGAGTCTGCCACTTTGGCTGCAGCTATCAGCATGCAGTGGAAGGAGGAGGTCTCTGCTATGCGTCGAGAGCTAGCCGAGCTACGTAGGGACCTCTGCAAAGAACTGCGTGCTTTTAACAACAATTTCAACAGCTTTACGCAACACTACAACACATGGTCTCCACAAGGTGGCAACGTGGCACCTGGAGCTAGGTCACCTTTTACAGAAGTTGGGACTGCTTCAGCAACAGGACCAAAAGCTGACGCGAAGCTAGAGTCAGAACAACACAGCGCCGCAACTACAGGCAGAAGCTCTGGTAAAACAAAAGAGAAGAAACCCCAGGTTTCTAAAGTCTCTGTGGGAACTCAAGCCAGAAGCAAAATCCTGGTCCGGCAAAGTACTGCTGATGCAGCCGTTAACTGTCCTGATGAGAAAGAGGACAAAAAGGGTATTCGGCGAAGTCTTCCAAAACAGCTGTCGATGGACCCAAGCATTCTTGCCTGTCCGCAGTCCATGTATGTAGAGAGTGCCATCCCACTCACTCTGGATCCAGTACTTCCTGGGCCTCTGAGAGGAGTCCAGCCAGAGCACAACTTGGCTGCTGGGCCCTTTAAAGCTAAAGACGGCCAGGATCCAGAGTTGCCACACAAAGCAGTTGGAAGTTCATCTACTACCGACACTAAAAATCCAGTAACCAATCGAGATGCAGCACCACATTCATCCAAAACAGCTTTTAAAAGCCAAGATGATTCATTTACTACACAACCTGTAATTCCCCCACAACTAACAGATGTAGACAAAGCAAAAGACTCTGATCCACATACCAAGCAATCTCACACTGATGATTCGAAATCACTAAACTCTGAACATATCAACATCCCAAAGATACAACTACCATTCCCAGTCCCAATAGTCACTGTGTCCCCACCAAATGAGTCTGAGCATGAAATAACATCTGATCCAGAGACTCCAGATATCATCGTTGTGGCCAAAACACAATGTGATTCACGAACCCCTGCTGCTGTCTCTTTACCGCCGTCAGGATTAGAAGACTCAGTCGCTTCAGATTTATCAGATACTGAACCAAAAACGTTGAACAAACCAATAGTGTCTTCATCTAACGGGATGAATCAAGGTGCAGTTCCAGTCTGTGATGCACCCTCCATTTATCTAGATAGTGCTCTATCAAATGTTTTACAGATGGATATTAAATGTCCATCTATTGTGGTGTCAGAGTACTTTGACGAAGACTCACCCACAAGTCCAACCGGTAGCGAGACAAACCCAGAACCCATAGTTACGTTCCCTGACTTTCCTTCAGACTCTCCTCTAGAACAAAGGTCATCCGTCTTTGCCTTTTCTTCCAGTTCGGTGGAAACTCAACCAAACACTGAAGAGTCTGAATCAGAGTGGCCACCACTTCCCGAGCCACTGGATACCACAACAATATACCATGCAGATCTAGTCCATTTTGACTTGGTCATGCTTACCTCCCTAGATCAAGATGACCTTGACTCTGTGTTTATGGACCCCGAACCCGAGCCTTTAGACTCTTCATTTAGTCCTGATGATTTATGTATTCCAACATATCAGTCAGAGTCTCCAAGCTCCCAACTCCCTGCAGACCCTGGAACAAGCTGCTTTATGGAGCCTTCAGAAGACTTAAGCAGTTTGGATTCACCAATGGAGTTCCCCCTTGATCATGCTCCTCCTAATGTAGCCTCAAAACAAAATCATGGATTTGCGTTTCCACAAGTCACTGTCACAATATCTCCTCCCAGTTCAGTTTCTCCTGATACATCACTGGAAATTGACGTGGAACCTGCAAGTCCAGCATCAGATTCCTCACTACCTGATCCCGATTTGTTGTTACAAGAAGTTGAAGGCTCAGATGATTCCACAGCAAGAAGACCCCAATGTCTGACTGCATCCCAGGAGACTGTGAGTCATTCAGAGGAGATAGAAGAAAGGATTCTGAGAAGTCCAGAACGACTGTCAAACGATCAAGCCTTTCTGTGGTACAGATGGCAGAGGCGGGGACGTAGGCCGGAATCGTTGCACAGAAGTGCAAGTGTGGAACTTTGGAGCGGCAGATATGAGTACAATAGTTCAGAAATCACATATGTGTCTCTCAGCCTGTGAGCTCATACCTCAGTCTCAGCAGACAAAATGTAGCTCAACATTCTAACGTTCATTGCTCCAGGTTTGTAGCTGCCAGTGCAATATAGGGCAACATGCAGACTATAGTCTTATTTGATGGCTGATGTTCAAGCAAGAAATGTTTTCTGCGAATTCTCATAGTGCATTGAGGAGTGCAAGATACTGCAGGAATGTAATAAACTCTCTGTGGGGGAAAGAAAATCCCAAAAATATTTTAATAGTACCTGACTGAAGCGGTACTCTTCCAAGACTTTGAATTCTCATATACCGCTATAAAACAAATGAGTAATGAATGTCGTTGATGTACCGCTAGTTCAAAATATATTTTGTTTTCTAAAGATCTCACATACAGACGACAGACTACTACTAAAAAGGGATCTAAAACATTAAATCTCGATAATCCCTATAGAAATGAGAAAAATGTCCACTCATCTTTCATTTGAACTTTTTGTATGTCGCCACTCATTTGGAGTGATCGAAACCTTTACAGTTATCATATAACTACAACAATCATCCTGCTACTATTTGAGCTGTTGGATTAACACTGCAGTTTGGGAGGAAAAGGATGTTGTGAAAGGCTGTTTGCACAATCTTAGACAAAGATGGGATACTGTACTATAGAGTAATGAGGAAAAATAACATGCAGCTCATATTTTGGTTGTTTCAAATCTTTTAGCAGATATGAATATTTTTCTTTATTTGTCTTTTTTATCTGCACTTTAACTTATTTCTAATCAAGACTGGTTGACTATTTTTTTGTGTAAAAATGTGGTTTTGTGCAGAGCTCCAAAAGGGACATCGAAGGAAAAAAAAGATTTCTAATGTGCACCAGATAGCATCTCGTGCACACCTAATTGTAAATGGTGCAATCCGTTCACACAAGAAATCCTTCAATTTTTTTTTTTTTTTTTTTTTTTTTTTTAACTTTGATGTCCCTTTTTATGACTTTGTAATTTTGCACATGAATGGCCAAACTTTTGATCATTACCTCTTTATTTAAAAAATTATATATCATGATTGATGCCACCAAATATAGTTTATCAGTATGTAGCCTCTTTTTCATACATTACTTACATGCATTTTGCTATTTGACAAACATCATTGCTGGACTGTAAGTATAAATCACTTTATTGTAAAATAAATTTAAAAAAATTTCTTAACTATGTATCTGACTATCAGCTATCACAAAGAACAACAGATGTTACTGGAAAATAATGTATTTTTTATAGTTAAATTTCATTTCGATGCTCAGGAATTAAAGATTCTTATTGTTATACAGGGCGAACATACATATAATTCAATGTTAAACTGTGTTTCTTCATGAAAAGAAGTGTGTGTCAAAGTGGAAATATTTTTTAACATGCGTGTCAATAGATGAACTGTAAAAATGCATGAAGCATTGCCTCAACATTTTGTACATTTCATACACTGTGCCTCGTTGTTAGCATCTGGTTCAGATCATTGTTTAATTCTAATAATTAGCACAATGAAAAGGGAAGGGGGGTCTGTACACCACCCAATCTGACAGCCGACGATGAACGAAAAGGTGAATCAAAAGATGTGCAAAAACTGTGCTCTCTGTCCAGTTAATGGACTGTACATGGAATTGCCCACTGAAATTTGTGCTCAAATAAAAAGCAACCGAAGAAAACGTATATTGAAGCAGAACACAGAAAAGTATTTTTTTGTGTGTATGTGTGTGTGCTTTTTCTTAACGTGTGAAGCTATGACAGGTTTTCAAATGGGTCTTCAAAAACTTTAAAAGATAGTCAACTTAATTAGGCTTTTTTGTGGCATTTATCTGACCAATTCCACCCTCAACCACCTTTTCAGTTTGAGTCAATTCATTCTTTTACTAATCCCTTAAAAAAAGGTGCTCCAGGAGTGTCATCCAGACTCTTTCCTACAGCAGGATTCAGTCGCACAGTCAGCACTAATGTTATTCAGTGACACAAAAGCAGAGGTTTAAGTGCTAATGAGTAGTATTTAACGATAAATGCCATTTTTGTGCAAAAACAAACTTACATTATATATATTTAGCAAACTTTTATATCCTCATAGGGACTCACAGACAACTTGGTGGTTCTAGTCTGATCTGAAAAAGGTTCTGTATGTAGCCTAAAAAAATATGCTTCTAAAACAAAAATTTTAAATAAAAACTATTATATGTCACTTTTTCACCTTTTGGTTACCTAGCTAATGCCTTAGTCACAACTGCCCATACTGGTGAATAAGAATTGTCCGTGGGCAAAAGTATGGGCAAAAGTATGGGCAAAACTGTTGGAGGCACGCAGGAGGTCTGCAGTCATAATCCACTTGGTGAGCTTGTAAAGTGAAAATGTCCGTGTCAATTTTTTTTCTACGGACACACTGTTAGCAACAGGTCATAGCGAACATTAATATACCATGCAAGGGTAGGTAAGGGTGAAGTAAGAGACGCAGGCACGTCGTCCTGATTTTTTACTTTTTCAGCCCCCCAAAACTGAGAACTGCGCAAGGGGCTCGCTAGTGCTATTCAAGTGATAAATGCACACCTGTTGTGTGTTCCGAGCGTGCAGCCTGATTGGTACAAATGAGGAAATTAGACAGAGAGTAGTGTGTGGGGGCATCCTGCAGGTCCTTTCGTATCAGGTGTACACCAAGCATTTGCATGCAGTCAAAAAGGAGCCAGTACACGCACATTACTATAAGAACATCGTCCGATAGCGTCACTGTATGTCACAAGTGCGTAACTTACATTATCCTTCCAAATACGTTACAATACACTTACCAAACGCACAACAGTTGTACATTCCATTGTCAGGTCTTGCCTCGAGGGAACACCAAGACACACCTGTAGTCCCGTTAAGATGCGGCCGCTCTTCTCTACAACCCTCCAAACGCCACGGACAACATAAAAACCCACAGAACCCATACAGATAAACTCACCGTGACAAAGGCATAAACATGGTGTTGTTACCAGTCAATTCCCACATTTTTGGAACATTTTTTTATTTTATAATTTCCTGTAAAGGTCAATCTTTGAAAAAATAAAATTAAAAAAAACATGAAAAGAACTCTCTTCAGATGGAGACTAAACCAGCAGCATGGCTAGCAGCAAAACGAGCAGGGCAGTAGCTCACGAGAAACAGGGTTGGAGACGCCTACTAAACAAAGCGAGCAATGTATTTAGATCGTTTTCAATCGTTCTCGTGTAACTCAAAAGAATCACGTACTTACATGGAGAATTTTTTCCCGGTTTAGTACGTTGAGATACTGCCTAAAGGTACAAAAAAAGGTGCTCTCAAACATAACATCAGCCATTCAGTCAATTTGAATGCACAGCTAACGAATAGAAATGTAACAATAAAGCATTGGAATAAAAAAGTTTTTATTTTCTAAAGAAGAATCAGGTCTTCTTAACTTAAGCATGAAGCATTTATTTGACATGTTTAGGGTAAAAGTTGATATTTTTATGCTTAACTTGAGAAATAAAAAGAACAAAAATTATTCAACACATCATCGTCATCATCATAGCCTGCTGGCTTTCTGAACCAATCCTGAGTTTGTCTCATGCAATGATATCAGTTTCTGCTGTGTGTTTGGGCAAAAATACCCACTTGAACTCTGAATGTCAACCTCCACCACCACCCCACTCTTCCTACTTCATTGTTTTCAGGGGTCCAGTTCTGCCTCCCCTCCACCTGCAGCATTGACTGGAGTCCTCAGGCGACCCCAGGTAAAACCAATATACCTGAGGCTTTCTCAGCTGCTGTTATTCCCGAGTTCAAGGTATTTGTTTAAGGTGATTTTAAATGTAAACTCTAGGATCCCCAGATGTTCTCATGTTAAAAAAAGGAAATATGGACATAATTCCTTCTTCACTTCAGTCAACCCTGATATTTGCAAAATGTCTGCATACTACATGAAACATTTTGGATTTTTTTTAAAGAGGTCCACTTTCAAATACACTAAGGTAGGGATATTGAGTGAAACTCAAGGTAACACTTTAAAATTATTTGCATATCATAGCTAGTTAACACATTATCGGTATTTATTTATTAAATGATAATGAACAAGCTGTTTCTACTTTCTAATGACTTCTGAAGTTTTAAGTATTTGTCTTCATATGTTACTGGGATTTTTATTTAAAGTTGCAACTATTCCACATTTATTAACTGTTAGTAAATGAGTAACATTTCAAATTTTAAAATAGCATCCCAGTAAAATATAGAAACTATTAACTGTTAGGTACTTAGCAAGCCTTTAGTAAGTATTTTATGAACAGCTGGTTCATGACCTTTAACTAATTTATAAGGTACAGTTATAAATCATTGATAAATAATTAACAAGTCATTTATAACTTGCTAAATAACAGCTTTTTAGTTTTCCATTGGCCTTCTATAAGGCACATGTATAAATTCTTAAACTCAACTGTTATTTAATAAGTAATGTATAACTCATTAACTAACAGTTTAATAAGGATTTGTTAACTAGCTATGATGGATGATTATTATAAAGTGTAACCAAACTCAGTAGATGCCTTATACAGTTTTTTTTTCACTTTACAGATTTTTGTGAAAGTATTTAGGTGATAGACATGATTTATGTTTTCCACCTAATGTTCTAACTGTGTACAATGTGTCTTACTTATTAAGGTCAAAACCAAAGCATTCTCAAAGATAAACCTTTTCAATGTGGTATTAACTCAAACATGCTGTATGTAGAAAAAGCTGATTTTGCCAGGAGGTCATTCCAAGATCATAATTCAAGCAGCCTTTAACTCCATCATAAGGAAACTCCTACAAGAACATGTTGAAAACACCCCAAACACAATTTTCCTTGGGACAGGAAATGGTCTTTAAGGGCATGACTCGATGTTGTAAAGATAGTTGCAGGTGTGGTTCCATGTGACCCAGGGAACCCAAGGAAGGACAGAAACTGTATTGTTAATTGTAATACAATGGAAAAGTTACATTAGAAATGTCAGAATATTCAATCCGCTATTACTGCAGGAGAAGTGTGTTGCACAAGCTGCTTTAAATGCTTCGCCAACTCAGCAAGCTAAAAGTGCTCTTCTATTTTCCAAGCAGAAGTTAAGAGTTTGGCAACAAATCTAGCAGATATTTGTAACGTCCAACAAAGGCCCAAAATGATCCTCAAATAATTACTTCAAGTGTTGATGCTAATTAAATGTTAATTTTACATTCAAGGAGTTTTACAAATAGTTATATGAATCAGACCTACCTCCAAGAGCCGCTGAGGAGACGTTGTCCTTTCTGACAGTGTTTACTCTCCCTGTCATCTCTAAGACTCAAAAATCTGAGCTGAATGCACCTATTACCAAAGAGGAGGCCCTCCTAGCGCTTTAAACACTGTAACCAGGTAAAGTTCCTGAGCCAGATGGCTTAACTTGTGACTTCTGTAAGGAGTTCAAAAGAGCATTCCTTTATCTCTGGTTCTCCTCCCCAGTCATTAATGGAAACAGATATCATACTTTTTCTCAAAAAAGTAAAGGATTCAGAACATTGTTCAAGTTGTAGACCAACTGCCTTGTTAAGTCAAGATCTTAAATTACGATCAAAAAATGTTAGCACTTTTATTAGACAATGGTTTGCCCTTTACAGGAAGAGAGGACCAGACAGACTTCATTAATGGTAGAAACTCTAGTCATAACATCAGAAGACACTGAATATCATGAATATATGTCAAGGACAAGACAATAGCTGCATTTTCATTAAACAGATGCTCAACACTTTATCAAAATTCTAGAAATGCCAAAAAAAACAATTTTGCAATTACACACGAACCAACTTACATGAAAAGTCATTCAAAACATGTCGATGGATGTGAACAACACTTTAATTCACAGCAAATACGTTCCAATTTCTGCTACAGCACTAGCGCTCATCATCGTCTATCACAGGAGTCTCATTCAGGCCATAGAGAGGATAGGAATGTTGCTATTTTGGGAAATCATCATTTGTGATTTTACCACCTCTGCTAAGGACAAAAACTTTTTTTTTATTAAATGCACACCTTCAAGTCAGCGCTTTTCTCCGTTTATGTGATTAGCTTTGCTGTGCTCCAGTTGGACTGCAGGGAATCTGACAAATTTTTTTATAGAAATTGTGATGTTTTCATAAGGTGAATTTTTTTTTTTGCAAATCCAATTTGCGTAATTTCTTAATCAATGGAAATGCAGCTTTTGAAAGCTCGGTCATCTCACTGGATGCAGAAATGCTTTTGACCGTGTCGAGTAGCTTGCAGCATCGTGTTCTACAGTGATTTGACTAAGGAGAAACATTCATAGCAATTCATTACAATATTTGGACACATGAAGAGATTAGATATATGAGTAAATTATTTGCAGGACACTTTTTACTCTCATTTGAACAGATTCAGATTAAATAGGGTCTGCCATAGTAGTCACCTCTTTAGATACCTGTAAGTCCAAGACTTTAAATACAAGAAAACTACCTTGATTCCATCTGCCACACCCTCACCATTAGAAAAGATAAAACCTCAAATCTCTTTCTAAAAATATTTACTTGCTTTTACAATGTTTTCAGTCGTCCAACTCATTGACTGTATCAGATGCAGCAGAGAAAAGACAAACAGACATGGTTGTGACTATTAAAGAGGATGTATACCAGACAAAACAAATATCTGTTTGCAATCATGCCAGGCTTTTACCGTATAAAGTTATTCAGTCTGCAAATCTCTCTTAACAGAAGACATCAGATGAAACCTCAAATGTCACTCGTGTTTAAAATGTAATACCAGCATTAGGAATTTACTCTCACCACATTTTGTTCTACCCGAAAAACTTGTCATATTTTGGAGGACATGGAAAGATCTTGGGGACAGCTCTGACCCTGAACCTGGTCTCTTTGCTTATGGATTATAGGGACAGTAAATTCAGCTCTGCCTCCAGCAGATTGTACGACGTCCTGACATACGCCAGATGTAAGAACATTTTCCTGTCATGGATAAGTGAGAAACCTCCCCATAGACCATAGACTTGTCATTGAACGTTTTCGTCTGAAATACCTGAACTGTTTTCTCCACTCCATGAAGGGTCATTTTATGAAAAAACGGTTATTTCTCACTTTGTTCTCCAAACTCCATGTTTGTGTTTGTTGAAAATATGTTGAAAAGACAATAAAAAAATAAATGTCAGAATATAGGTTTATGATATGGATAAGCCACAAGAAAAGTTGGATTTCCTTGAGAAACAAATAAGCTGTTGATGCAAAATCTGAGCGCTTATGTCAATCAATATTTCATGTCAGTCAATAGGATAAGTTGACAGCAAGTTTATCCCACTAGAGCTGCACTGCAGAGGATCTCTAAAATAGCCACCGTATAGCATAACGGTGTATAAATATACATAGTTTGTTTCCTAAACTCTTACGTCTGTCCATCCTGCTGTCTGCAGCTTTTTAACAAGCGTAGTCTTACACAAACCTCTAAATGCTGTAAGCTCGCTAGGGTGTCCAGTGATCTATCTACTTGACAGGAAGCCAATTTGTTTTCATGAAGGCTGAGGTGAAGAACATGGTGACATGCAGATGCTTTTGAGCCGACTGCTCTGAGCTGCAGTGGAGCTGTCTCCATTAGCAACTGCAGAGGTCGTTATTTATACACAGGCATGACAATGTGACTTTCATCTACAATTGAATGCCATCTGAGACATAGAAAAAGGAAAGAGCTCCTGTGGATTTATAATTCCAGAGGAGTGGTCATGAAATGAGGATGTTTGTGGTAAACATCACTTTTGTGGCCAGCGATTCATCAAAGTGCTCAGTGCTTTTAAACTTTCACAAACTGTCAAGAACGCTTAAGTAAGTTTGAGTAATGACCCGTTGGGTCTCTTTCTTTGCTATCTGTTACTGACTGTTTTTGTACTTCTTTTTTTTATTGTTTTGTGTCTGCTGAGCTTCATCATCCATCTTCCTCTCGCCCGTTTCCTTCCTCCAGGTTTTTTTTACATACCCCTAAAAAGCCTGCAGCAAAGACAGAACGCTGCAATCCCCTCGCAGTGATAAATCCAATCAAAGAGAAAGACTCTTAACAGAATGACACTCAGCTCCCCATCACCAAAAACCTAACTGCCATGTTAGTAAACAAGGCAGCTGTGATAGATAGAGACGTTCTAACGGAGATGGAGTGGCTGAATCTTCACAATTGGGTTTCACTTTGATCAGGAGGGCTGGTTCATGCTTGTTCTCTTGAGAGATAGAGCGATCAAATGATACAGATACTTAAGTGCCTCTGTTTGTGCTGGAAGATGGTTGAATAAAACTTGTGAGCTTTTCTCATCTCCACGAAGAGCCATACTGGGGATAAACTATTTAACATGTTCAAGCTTCAGGAGGTCAAACTTTCTGGTGTCAGTTGGACTTCATCAGGCTTTTAAGTCTTGTGTCTTTACAGAATGTGAATTGAAATTGGCACCTTCAAATCTGAGATATGTCATTGCAAAGTCATTGACCTATTCAATTCAACTCCTTTTTTTATTTATATAGCCCAATATTACAACACAGTTGTTTCAATGGGCTTCACACTGGTATTTGTACAGAGCCATTGGTGGTACTCTACCCCTTTTAGCTAAAGTAGTTTACAGATTCTTTACAGCTAAGAGCAACTTGGGGTTGAGTGTTTGCTCAAAGACAAGAATGTTAAATGAACACCAAAAAACTAGCAGTTGGAAATCCACTGATCCTCACAACCAAACCTTCAGAAAAAGGCTTTGTGGCTTAGTCTTCTTAGAACCTGCAAGAAATCTCCCTGTTTAGGTTTCCTCTCAAGCTACAGTACGTGAACGCCGACCTCGGCAACGCACTCTCAAGCAACCACGTCCAATGAAAAGTCTATGTAAATGTATTGTAGTGTATGTGCACGTTTTGGGCTTTCACATCCAAAACTCTTGCGCTCATGCGTTATTATGCAAATCTTTACGACAGTTTACAGGTTCTATGTATAATCCGCATGGCCATTGAATGCTTGTTGCAAGTTAAACCAGGGTGGAACTTTGACCAATCAGAGACTTGGATTCAGCAGTGACATGTGGACTCACCAGACTCAGAGCGGAGCTGTTGTCTGGTAAACCCAGACACGACGACGAGCCTGAAGACATTTGCTTTTGTTTTTCAAATAAAGATTGACCAAAGCCACTCTGCTGACACGATGGTAATCCATATCCGCCATTACAAGGATGGTAACGAACCGAATAGTTTCCATTTCATGCCCAATTTGTGAGATATGCACCACTTTAACATTTTGCGCCAAGCCTCTTCCAACTGTAGGTGGCGGACATACACTAGTAAACAGTAGAAGAAGAAGCCCCTCTGCTTTTTCACTGTAAATACCATGGTCTAAATGCCATTCTTGAACGCATTCAAATGCCCGGTGTGAACATACCATTAAACCATAGGTCAGCTCAGGGCCCTGAAATAACCATTGTTGTTCATTAAAACCCTATTTATATGCTTTAAATAGGTTCCTTGAAACAACAACTGCTTGATGTTAAGCTGTATCTTTCAGAAGCTCCTAAGTAGTGCAGCTGCCAAAAAAGGTCCAGTTAAAATCCACACTTCTCCATCGTCAGTTGTTTAAAAGTCACATTGTTGTGTTCCTATTCATAGTGCGCTACACCTTGCAGTACAAAAGTGGGATTGTGAACATGTAACAATGTCACGTTCACAATTTGAGAAGTCAAAACTCAACAGGTTAATAAAAGGCAACAATACTAATTGTCTGGTCATATTTACAGTTCCAGACTTCTTAATACTTCTCATCTGCAATAATTGTGTCTGTAATAATCTGGATTACTTCATGAATAGAAAGAAAAACCTGAGAGCAGGTGTGCCGACCTGAGTGTGGACAAGGGAAAGTTACTTTGTTGACAACAAGAAAAAAAAACAGTGAAACCAGATTGGACTCCATGTCTGCGCTGCAGGAAAACTTTTATTGATCTTTTTTTTGTGTAGATCTGTTTTGTGCCTCTGACAGGGAAGCACAGTAGGCATGTGGTAGTGAATGGAGACAAGTTTTTATTCTTTACCATTCAAATACCAAAGTGTTTTTTTCCCAGTGTTTCAGATATGTACCCTAAAAATCCATGTAAGTTGTAAAAAA
Organism: Oryzias celebensis; assembly: GCA_014656515.1. Taxonomy (NCBI): domain Eukaryota; kingdom Metazoa; phylum Chordata; class Actinopteri; order Beloniformes; family Adrianichthyidae; genus Oryzias; species Oryzias celebensis. The sequence continues at coordinate 37,941,306 of BNCR01000005.1, forward strand.
TACTGTTTAAAACATTGCTTTTGTTTGTAAAAGCTCTCTTCTAGTTATTGTAACTAAATGCTCAAATTTCATCTGAAATATTTAAACATCATTTTTAAAATGTCAATTACAATTCTAATATAATGTAAAGTATAATTATAATTTATAATGTTGCAGCATTATTTGTCGCTCAGAGTGGAAGAAAGAGGCAAAACGGAAGAGAATTTTAAAACTTTTCATGAATGGCAAAGGTTTTTTAATTTTCTTTGTCATCCGCTTTGACATTTCACCTCTTAGAGGATGTCTTTGGTTTTCAGTTATATTTTGACTCAATTTTCTGTTTACTGGTTTCTCATGGTGGGCATGTAGCCGTGTGTTTGACTTTTCCTGACTGACTGTAAAGAATTCAACACCATCTATGTCTTAGTCACGGTGCCCTTATGGGTGGACATGGGCGTTTTGTTGGCAAAAAAAGCGGGCAAACTTGTAAGTGGCCCATAGGAAATATCAAGGTTGTGGGCCACATTTTTTCTGTAGACATGCGTTAGGTCGTAGTGAACACTTAAACAAACACATAAATATAAGTAAGGGTGAAATGGTGAAATGCAGGCACATCGTAAAGATTTTACTTTTTTTTTCAACTCCCCCCCCCAAAACCTGCACACTCTGCGAAGGGCCCCTTAGTACTGTTCAGTTGGTAAGTGAGTGCTTCATGCCTGTTGCACGCTTTGTGCATATAGCCTGTAAGAAAGTAGGAATTTAGACATTTAAAGTGTATTTTGAGTGCGCATCCTACAGGCACTTCCGTATCTTCTCCACACCCCGTGTGTGCAGCATTTGTAGAGAGTCCAAATTGGAAATGTTAAAGTTGTTGCTTTTTTTTAAGTTGTGCTTGATATTTCCATGTTGTCCACATGTTTGTATTTTGCTAATTTGCTCTAAAACATGATGCCTCATGATTAAGGGATATTCACTTTATATTTATGGCAAGGATTATGACTCCTCTTTGAATGACTCGCAGGCTAATAATGGGTCTATTTTGGTTCTCCTGTTGAATCGTGTGCTTGGTACAGGTCATCTCATTCCTCCTTTAGCCCTCTATTCTCCCTGATTCACAATTTCTCCTCATTATGCACACAAACACACAGATGCATGCTCACGACTTGTCTCTGTTATTCCCTCTTTATGTCTATCAAACTACTTCTCTGATGCATCCGCACATCCGTTTTTTTCGTTCTTTCTTCAGGCTAAAACTTCTGCATCTACAACGGATTAATTGTATGAGTGGACATCCGTCTGAGTCATTTAGAGCCCAGAGCAGAATGCTGGTCCCAGACCAGACGTCCCTGGCTATTTATATACACAACCAAACATGGGTGAGAAAAAGGACAAAAGGTGTAGTAGAGTTGCTGTGAGGACCAGACTTATTAGCAAAATTATACTTTTACACAAAATTTAAAACAAGATAAGAAGTACCATATTTACACTCAATAGGGTCCCCTGGATTATCAGACACATTAAGCGAGACAAAAGAGTCAGAAATCATGTCAAACGATACAAAAAAGAAAAGGTAAATAACGCCAGTCACTTTATTAACTGTGTTCACAGAAACTCTAGAACCAGTTTGTCACTCGCTAATTGTTAGCCACACTAGACGTGTTAACTACGTTAGCATATTCCCAACCTTGTTTGCACAATGTAAAAAAAAAATAAAAACTAGACTGATACCCCTAAAACAAACATTGCTGTGACTGTGCTAACTCCCAACCTTGTTAGTGACACTTAAAAAAAAAGCCTCAGTCCAACAATGCTACATGTTCACCACGTCAGCATATTTCCAATTACACCAAACCTTGTTAGCATTCTGTTAAAAAACCAAATGGCCACCATTGCCAGGCAATACAGGATGTTAACAGAGTAGGAACATAGAAACTGATGAGCCGCGGACATACTTTGACGACAGTGAGACACAGCAACTCATTAATACGTGGTCAGATGAATGCATTTAAACATCTTTTAACGTGATACACATTGCTCCTCACACTTTTTTCCCAACAATCCATATCAATGTACCTTCATAGCTGTCACCTCATCAGTAACCGTCTTGCAGCATGCTTCCACCTTACCAAAGTAACAGTAAAAAGTGTTGTACCTGACGATCCAGTCTGCAGTTGGTCAGCGAAATGTAAAGTTTAAATAGGTGAACTATACTGATGAAGATTACAAAGCATGGGCCTTCAATTGTTCTTTTGTTGCTTTGCCCCGCCCTCTTACTTCCTGGCCAATGACTGAGGAATATTTAGTCACATACCTTTGTTTACAAGCTGTGGTCCGAAAATAGAAATATCCGGTTGAAGGGTGTCTGAATACTGTATAGACGTAACGCAAGATTTAGGAGTCGATCCGGACCCAATTAAGTGGGCTCGGTCCAGACCAACAGACTTTTGCTGTCTTAATGCATCCTAAGTGCTCCATGTAGTTCAGAAAATATGGTATTTAGTTCTTTGTCGAATTTTAGTTCTTTTTTCAGTTTTCCTAGTACAGGGCGGACCAGGACAAACCTTTGATTTTGATTTGTGTTGTGAACATCAGACAGGGTCAAATTGTGACGTGAAAGAAAAGATTACAGATCAGAAGGGGACATCGGTTAATGTTTCTTCATTTTTAAAGTAAATTCAATGTCAAAGAGTTATGTTTTGAAAGCATTCACCACCCAAGTTTTGGTTTTCCAACATGGACAGTTGCAACGTTCTGCATTCAGTGTTACGGTTTGATTGTGTAAAATCCTGTTTTTTTATTCTTGAGGTTTATTATCTTTTTTAAGAGTTAAACATTTCTTCTTTCATTATGTTCATTTATAGTGGTTAGTTTAGTGAATTCAGGCTCACTCACATTAGAGACGCAAATGACTTCCTGATTTTTTAATCTGCAGCTCAGACGCTTCTGACGCCTTTCAACTGCAAAAAAGTAAAGCTTGAAAGCCTGAAACTCCATCTGATTTAGTCATATGATGACTTTAGGTTTTTCTGTGTGATGCAAGCTTTTGAAAAACGAGCGTGATTCTGAGTTTGTACACCTTCAGAAATGAACTGATCTTGCATCAAGGAAAAAGGTAACCCTCAGCTTAACCTTGAATGAGTGTTCTTCCTCTTTTCTTTCTGCTCTTAGCTCTAAGGTGCCAGTCACACTCTCAGCTTTGATCAAATTGAATGAAACATAGCTTTTAGTTCAGGTGCTTCAACTCCACTGAGTGAGCTTCTCTCTAAGTTTTGTATGAAAATAATCAAATCCCAGAAGGCGTTCATAAACCGTTCCTCAGTCCTCCTTTCTGAGGCTTGCATCTATCTTCTCATTTGCACTTGAAAGAAAGCGACCTCTAGTCCTTCTCTTGCAAAATGGACGGAGTTGGTAATGAGAGTTGTCAGCTTCCTAGTCCTCCACCTGAGTGCTGTTTATTAACTTTGGTTTTCCATCATCATGCTTTGATGTTTTTCCCTTACTCAATCAGCTTATTCATAATGTTTAAAAAAAACTGCATCTGTTTAATACATTTCCAGTCGTTAAGTCCACACTGTATGTGGACTGATTGTGAACCAGAAAAAAAAAAAGATTCAGAGTCAAGGAACCATTTGCACCACCTAACTAAGCAGTTTTACAAAAAATAGATGTAACAGCAAAATCATCAACTACCAAAACGTCTCAAATCAAATGAAATCATCCTCATTTTACGTGACATTTTAACTGTGATAAAACAGCCTGTATCATGTTGGGATTTATAAATTGGAAAAAAAATCTATATATATTTTTTAAAGCTGTTTTTATTTCATCTACATACACAGATTTGTACTGTCACAAGTAAATTCACCATTAGTCTCTTGTTTTGGTTAAAATCAAATTCAACTTTATTTATTATGTATTTATTTGTTATTTATTTATATCACTTTACTCAATTTATTTTACCTCAAAGTGCTTTGCATGAATACATAAATAAAAGTGATAGAAAAATGAATTAAATCATTAAAATTAACATTGTTAATTATTATTAATAATTAATTAATTAATTAATTATGAATGGATTAAAATTTCAAACCAATGTGGTTTGAATTTTATTTCCCGCTTCTGGGTGGGAGGACAACTACACTTCTGACACATTTCTGCACATAAACTTGTTGCTACTTTCTTACCCAACTTATCCCTAGTTGAAGTTTATGAAAATATTCTACTAAACCACCATTTGTTATTAACATTTGCCTTTTTTTTTTTCCTGCATGCTTTTGCTGAATGATTTGGCACCATCACTTGTACAACAGTTTGTTAAAATGCCATTCTTTTTTCTGCCAAAATTCTAGTTTCATACAGCTTTTTCTGTCTACTTGTAGATCAGTCACTGCTGGCAGATATGAAAGGCATCTTTCTAAAAGTGCCAACACAGGCATGTTGCCAAAGACAACTGAACTCAAACTATGAGTTAATGAGATATTCAGATGGTTTTAGCCAACACTTAATCGCCACTTCTTGTACAAGTTGTACAGCGGCAGGCTGCTCAGCTGTGAAAACAGATTTCTTATTTATGATTCAGTCCCAGTTTTTTTAATACGCAGAAGTAATTAAGAAGAAACTTTTTGTCGTTTGTTGATTAAACTAAACCTAACAATACTACTACTAAACTTTTTATTTATTATATTTTCCGCACTATAAGGCTCAGCGTCAATAGCTGTGTTTCACATAAATGCGAGTTTTGTCAAAACTGTCTTGTTTCCATTTGGCAAATTTAGTATCACAAATCCCATTAGCACAATTTTAAAGTCAATGGAAACACAGCTACTGAATGGTTTATCAAACTTCGAACTCCCAACACATACAAAAACAGATTGATACCTCTAAAACATTGCTGCTGACGATGCTAACTCACAACCTTTGATAGCAACACAAAAAAAAACTGTCCAGTATTGCATCATGTTAGCCGTGTTAACTTATTCACGTACTTGTAGGTCCCAACCTTCTTTGCGACATGTAAAAAATTGACCACTATTGCGTTAACGTTGACATAACTACGCCAACTCCCAACCTTATTAGTAACACCTGTCTGACAACGCTTCAAGTGTGAAGCCACGTTTGCGTGTTCACATTAACACCCAACCAAACATTTTGACAGTGCTGTATACTTCTCAAATTCACGTAAGCACAACCAGAATGAATTCATAGGGTGCTCAGGATTGTTAGATGCACTGTCGTTTTTTGAAAAAATTTCAAGCCTTTTAAGGACACCCTCTGGTGCAAAAAAATACGATAGGTTACGATAGTTTTTTTGTTGTCTTTTTTTCAACTAAAATTAAATCAGTGAAGTAGAATTGCATAATACTGTGAGGTAAAAAGCTTATGGAGTTTGAAAAATAGTTCCAAAGTTTATGCTCTACTCTCTTTTCCAGCTATCACCTACACACCGAGTTATAAGAAGACCCCTCCTCCAGTTCCACCAAGAACAACGTCCAAGCCGCTCATCTCCATCACGGCCCAAAGCAGCACTGAGTCCACCCAGGATGCCTACCACGACGGGAGACACCCCCGTGGAGGGGTCTGGACCACTGATGGCCTTAGCCTGGGACTTAGCCCAGGCAGAGCCCTCTATAACTCCAACGACAGCCTGGACAGCACCAAGGCTGTGACTATAGCACTGGAGGCAGCTGGAGTGATGGCCGGAAAGAGACACCCATCTACTGACTCTCACAGCTCAGTGCTCACATGCGACAAGGCCATCCTGGTGTCCAAAGCCGAGGAGTACTTGAAAACACCCCGGTCCTCCATCGGAATACAGGTTTGTGCCCAGATGTCCCAACTCAAACCTCTGCATTGCATTTTTTATCTGAAAAACATTGTTGAAAGTGGTTGAAGGTGCTCTCCTCTCAAGGTCTAAAAATAGCAAGAGTGAGTCATCTTACTGCAACCAATTAATTAGGATTCAGCTCAGGCTGGTGGAGGTTTTGGTGAATGGTTGCTCACTCCATGGTTCATTCAGCTTTTTTGTTTCAAAATTCACGTATGAGACATCTCTCCTATAGGTCCCTTCCTTACTTTCCATTTTAGGTGTTAGCCACATGCACACTAAAAACGACAAACTACGGAAAAAAATAGAATAACAAGTCATTCAATTTTAGTTACATGTCACTGTGTACGTCTAAATCCGTTGGTGGATACAAGTATTTAATTTTTTTTTCTTTACAAGCAATTCAAGAAGAAAACATGTTAATTTTTCAAGTTTCTATGTATGCAAATGCAGATATCTTTCAGGTTGTTAAACTATTAATTCATACATAAAAATGGATGAATAGTCCAAAAAAAAACAGAAAGAAAAAGCACTCTCTATTTATGATGTCGATCTTCTTAGTTAAGAACCAAAAGTGGCTCCCCTTTTGTCTTTTTTGTCAGTTGAACAGGCAGTTACGCAGCTCTACAGCTCCCAGATTTACACAGAAAAGACCTGAACTTGGCTATTCCACATAAAACCAAATCTGCACTCTTTGATACAAGTAGAGTATGACACTAAATGATATTTTATGAGAATAGAGTATATCTAATCTATGGAAAAGATCTAATTGCCTACCTTTTTTTTTTTTACAAACGTGCACATTTTCTTCTGAGTAATTGCTCATCATAGTGCTGTTCTGGATGACACAAAGCTAACTGGTTTAAAATGGGAAAACGCATTGATTTTTACCAAAGTACAATAATTTGACACAGTGGTTTACAGAGCACCACGCTTCAAAAGCCAGAGTGACAATGCTGAACACAAACATTTAACAGAACATATTATCAGCAGCAAAGGTTTTTTTCACCTAAGTGAAATTTTGGAACACGTTAAACTTTTTACAAAAAAGTTTATGTAGGGGCCGAATCATTGCTTTTAAAAAAGGAGGATATTGCAATATTTTAAAAAATGAAAACCTACTTTCAAATTTTAAAGTGGCATAAAAAGCATAAACTTGAGGTTACGTTAAAAAAAACTAATCAAAAATAAAAACTTGCAAAAAGAAAAAAGGAAAATTTTTTTTTGTTCTTTGCTTTTCTTCCACATTTTTCCTTTATTTTATTTATTTTTGTTTTCATAATTTATGGTAAGTTTTGCTTTGAACCTTCATGTGAATGAATGAATCCATAAATATATACTAATCTGGTCTTTTGCTAAATAAAAAATACCTTAAAACTTAAAAAAAGAAGGAAATTGGGATCAGTTTCAAGGGTACCCGCTTGCTTTTTTTTTTCCCCCCGATGACATTAAAATGTCCATCAGTTTGAAAATTGATTTCACACCCAAATTACATTAAAGACATTGACTGCTGGATGTTGCCTCCAGGGTGTCATTTTGTTAATGAATGTTTCCTTCAAAGTCGATTGATCCTGCTGCACACGCTGCCGTGTATCATAGCAGAAAGTTTCACTCATACAGACTATGTCTTCAATTCTTAACTTCATGACCAACATTTGGAAAAAAATGGGTTTGTTTAGTGACAGTTCTTATCTCATCCACAAATCAAATCTAGCTTTTTTCCATGTATCTATACATAGCTGTTTAAGCTCAATCTTTCACATTAAGACAAAATAAAAATCAGTCAGCAGAAGTGCTACATCTAAAAACATTTTATCAGTTTTATTTTTAAATTTCAAGTTTTAAAAAGGCTCAAAAAAGACAAACAAACAGAAATTCTTCAACCAAAAAATAATAACTTAGTGCAATAAAAAAAATAAAAAAATAACAAAAAATGAGCTCCAACAAGGGAAGACTTTGAAGCTCCAGCTGCATTTCCAGCTGATTAACTCACTGCCTGCCTACTGGGTTATACAATATGGAGATAAACAAGAGGGAATCACTGATGCACACATGGAATTATGATGATATGTTACTCAAAGCATCTTATGAGGGATTTTATAGGTAAGATGTCTGCAAACAAAGCCAAAGTATAAAAAAAGGGTCTTTTGGGCCAAAGTTTTCCAAAAAAGACTGTCTTCCTATTCAGCCATCATATGTCCATCCTCTGCAAGTCACTTTCTATGAGTGATATCTATCAAATAAAGCACATGCTGAATAGAGAAAAAATAATTTGTGTATTCAGATCATTGCTCGTGCCATGCACTCATTTCCAGCTGCGCTGGACGCAGTTATCAGTGATGCATGTCAAATTCCAGCTTCCTGTTAGAGCCCACCCAAAGGTTTTGTCACTTCTGCAATGAGCAAAACCTACTATAACTTGGTATTGAAGATTATTTTAGAAACTGAAACTGTATTTTCAAGGAAGGTTTGGAAGGAAATCAGCTAAATGTTGATGGCACTTTTTGAGGAATCCAGGCTGCATTCATGATGTAGCTTTAAGTTTAGTGACTCACTTGTGATCAAGCAGACAAGCATGTTTTTTTTTCCTTCAGTTTTCTCTCAGAGCTTTGTATTATCCTCCTTTATGATTAACAATGTAATATTAATTGTTATTTCCTGGACATGTGGAAGTTTGAACAGATAATAGTTTCAAGAGATGTGATCTGCAATCTCATTTTATCTTTAGAACTCACTTTAATTACATTTTTAAGGAATATTTATCCATTATGCTTCACACTTAAAAGACTCACTTAAACAGATGCCCTATATCTGCCAATCGTCTCTTATTGACACCTGTTTCCAATATTCGCTGTGTGTGAAAATTGTTTGTTACTTCTAGACGCCGGTCTCTAATAATGGCTGGGCTCCTTAAAGATCCACCTACCTTCCCTGGGTCGAGCAGACGCTGGGTGTCTGTGGTATTTGTGTTGTAAGGGCTGTCAACATGAACGGGTTAACACACGCAATCGTTTTTTTACATTAATGTGTTAATATTTATTAATATAATTTTATTATAAAATGTATTAATATAATTATAGTAATAATAATAGTAATAAATATAGCGAATTAGAAGATGACAGGGAGGTAATGCTTAAGTCTCATGACGTGCAGATGCTGTGTGTTTTTGGGTAATCCATCCCATTGGAGGATCGTAGACAAGAGCGGTTCATCTGAATGGTACTGCAGGTGTGTCTTGCAGTTCTCTTGAGGCTCGTACGGCTACCGTATCAAATCAAACGAACTATTGTCGTGTGTGTGTGAAGGGTATTGTGTAGTATTTGTAAGGATAATAGAAGTTACACATAACTATGACATATGGGGGATGCTGGTGTACCTTTATGCCACACTCTTGCTGTTAGTGAGGTGTGCGTACAGGCTCCTCGCTGCACACATTGGGTGTCCACGTGATGTGTAAGTGCCAGTAGGATGCCCACACAAACTACACCCTTGATTAGGATTTCCTAAATCCTAACAGTTTGGGCGCATGAAAGGAGTGCACACTTATCACGTGGACCGCAGTAACGAGCCCCTTGTGCAGTATACAGGGTTCAGGGAGGTTGAAAAAAGGAAATATCTGTGCGATATGCCCTTACGTGTCGTTAAGTGTTAGCTACGACCTGTCACCCACTGCACGCCTTTAAAAAAATGTTGGTAAAGATTTTTGCTCTACCAGCTCAAGAAATGGTACAGTATCTTGATATTTAGTTTGACCATCCACATTGCCTTGTATAAGTTTGACCCTTTTTTGCCCACATAGCCTGCATCCACTCGTGAGGGCATTTGTGACTAGGGCCTGTAATGCGAACTGTAGCTGTTGACAGCTTTTGCAGTTTGCTCACTATTTGACAGATGGTTTTTCCAACTATCTTTAGCTGTTTGAACCCCGTTCGTACTCATTTTCACACAAACCTGTAAATACACTCCACTTCCCCTCTCAATCTCTCACTTCCTTTGTTCTGCAAGAGTCAATGTCATTAGTCTGACATTCTTCTTCAAGATCAGCTGTCATAAAGAACTGCTTTTTAAGCAGACTGAATATTTCCCTCTTGCTGATTTAAACATCTTCTTAGAAACATAACAAAAATGACACATTTTTGTAAAAAAAAAAAAGAACAAATAAACAAAATGAATGTTTATTTCATGCACCTTCAGAATCTGATGCTTTCATTAAAGCTTCTCATTGATAGCAATATTGTGCCATGTAGGAGGCACCTCTTCTGACATTGATTTTCACCTGAAAGCTGCAACCTCATCATAATACTTTAACTAGAAAATTGCATTTCCTGCGGAAATACGTTTGATTGCAGAATTGCAGAAGGTGGTTGCTTTTATATGCATAATTGTATAACTTTTAGCAGAAAAGGCTGAAATGTTTTAAAATGAAAACAATTTTTAATAAATTGCTAAAGTTTATTTAATTACCCAGTACACTGTTTGCATTTTGCTGAAATGTTGGCTAAAAGCCAAATTAGCTTGAAAAACCTTGCTAGTTGCCAAATTAGCTCAATCAACCAGCAAATTGCTGAAATGTTAGCTAAAGGCAAAAATTAGCTTGAGAAACCTTGGTAGATGCCAAAGTAGCTTAAACAGCTAGCATATTTCTGAAATGTTAGCTAAAAGTCAAATTAGCTTGAAAATTTTTGGTAGATGCCAAATTAGCTCAGTTATCATATTGCTGAAATGTTATCTTAAGGCAAAATTAGCTTGAAAAACCTCGGTAAATGCCAAATTAGCTCAAACAGCTAGCGTATTGCTGAAATGTTAGCTAAAAGCCAAATTAGCTTGAAAAATCTTGGTGAATGCCAATTTAGCTCAGACAGCTAGCAAATTGCTGAAATGTTAGCAAAAGGCAAAATTAGCTTGAAAAACCTTGGTAGATACCAAATTAGCTCCAACAGCTAGCATATTGCTGAAATATTAGCTAAAGACAAAATTAGCTTGAAAAACCTTGGTAATGGCCAAATTAGCTCAAACACCTAGCATATCGCTGAAATGTTAGCTAAAAGCCAAATTTGCTTGAAAAACCTTATTAGGTGCCAAATTAGCTCAAACACCTAGCATATTGCTGAAATGTTAGCTAAAGGCCAAATGAGCTTGAAAAACCATATTTGGTGCTAAATTAGCTCAAACACCTAGCATATTGCTGAAATGTTAGCTAAAAGCCAAATTAGCTTGAAAAACTTATTAGGTGCTAAATTAGCTCAAACAGTTAGCATATTGTTGAAATGTTAGCGAAAGAAAAAATTTGCTTGAAAAACCTTGGTAGATGCCAAGTTAGCTCAAAAAGCTAGCATATTGCTGAAATGTTAGCTAAAAGCCAAATGAGCTTGAAAAACCCTATTTGGTGCTAAATTAGCTCAAACACCTAGCATATTGCTGAAATGTTAGCTAAAAGCCAAATTAGCTTGAAAAACCTTATTAGGTGCTAAATTAGCTGAAACAGTTAACATATTGTTTAAATGTTAGCTAAAGGGGAAATTAGCTTGAAAAACCATATTTGGTGCTAAATTAGCTCAAACAGTTAGCATATTGTTGAAATGTTAGCTAAAAGCCAAATGAGCTTGAAAAACCATATTTGGTGCTAAATTAGCTCAAACAGCTAGCATATTGCTGAAATGTTAGCTAAAAGCCAAATTAGCTTGAAAAACCTTATTAGGTGCTAAATTAGCTCAAACACCTAGCATATTGCTGAAATGTTAGCTAAAAGCCAAATTAGCTTGAAAAATCTTTTTTGGTGCTAAATTTACCTCAAACAGCTAGCATATTGCTGAAATGTTAGCTAACAGCCAAATGAGTTTGAAAAACCTTGGTAGAAGCCAAATTTGCTAAAACATTTAGCACATTGCTGAAATGTTAGCTAAAAGTCAAATTAGCTTGAAAATCCTTGGTAGATGCCAAATTAGCTCCAACAGATACCATATTGCTGAAATATTAGCTAAAGGCAAAATTAGATTGAAAAACCTTGGTAGTTGCCAAATTAGCTCAATCAACCAGCAAATTGCTGAAATGTTAGCGAAAGGCAAAATTAGCTTGAGAAACCTTGGTAGATACCAAATTAGCTCAAACAGCTAGCATATTGCTGAAATGTTAGCTAAAGCCAAATTAGCTTGAAAAACCTTATTAGGTGTTAAATTAGCTCAAACACCTAGCATATTGCTGAAATGTTAGCTAAAAGCCAAATGAGCTTGAAAAACCCTATTTGGTGCTAAATTAGCTCAAACACCTAGCATATTGCTGAAATGTTAGCTAAAAGCCAAATTAGCTTGAAAAACCTTATTAGGTGCTAAATTAGCTGAAACAGTTAGCATATTGTTTAAATGTTAGCTAAAAGCCAAATTAGCTTGAAAAACCATATTTGGTGCTAAATTAGCTCAAACACCTAGCATATTGCTGAAATATTAGCTAAAGGCAAAATTAGCTTGAAAAACCTTGGTAATGGCCAAATTAGCTCAGACAGCTAGCACATTGCTGAAATGTTAGCTAAAAGCCAAATTAGCTAGAAAAACCTTATTAGGTGTTAAATTAGCTCAAACAGTTAACATATTGCTGAAATGTTAGCTAAAGCCAAATTAGCTTGAAAAACCTTATTAGGTGTTAAATTAGCTCAAACAGTTAACATATTGCTGAAATGTTAGCTAAAAGCCAAATTAGCTTGAAAAACCTTGGTAGATGCCAAAATAGCCCAAACACCTAGCATATTGCTGAAATGTTAGCTAAAAGCCAAATTAGCTTGAAAAGTGCATGCCAAATTTGCTGTATGAAAAAGTCTTGAAGCCATTAAAAATGATGGCAAAAGGTCAATTTACTGTATAACATGTAGTTAAGTCTAAAATGTTGAAAGACAGGCAAAAATGTACCTAAAAACCTTGTTGGAATGATAAATGTGTGTAAATGTGAATGAATCAATGAGATTCTTCAATTGTCACTGTTAGAATGAGTCAGGAAGACATCAAAGGGTCTGACAGGCAGATGTTTACAAACATTGGCCGCGCAGCTGCATGTCCTCTGCCTAATGAGACAGCAGAATCACTGAGCTGACGCTTCAATGTATTTCAATGGAGGTCACTACCTCCAAACAAATGTTCATATCTTCAAAAGTCTTTCACTTATCAGAAAAGTTGAACCCTTGTAAGAATCACGAGGCTTTGGGCTACAATGTGTAAAAGATTCATGCCTGTAGGTCAAAGCATGTTTACATAATCGCAAGTTAAAAACAGAGTTAGTGTTCGAACCAGCTGGAAAATTTAACATTGGCAGGTATAGGAGAAATTGGGGTACTTACTGTCAGTCTAGGGGCTGTGGGGGCAAAAGTATTTGCCCTACAGCTTTGAGAGTTAGATTTTATGCATCTAGAGGGATTTTCCTACGTTTTGATGAAAAAATCATGTCACTGCGACAAACGGTGGCCGAGTTACAGCGATTTATCCATTTTTTTTTTTTCTTAAAAAACCTGGTCTCCCCACTCTAGGTGATGACGTCACACACTCTAGATTCTCCTAAAATCGGCCAAAATGTACCAAATTGCCTCATTTCAAACAGCTGTAGTTCAAAAACTACAAGACATATCCAAAATAAAAGTAATGCATGTAATCTCCAAACCTTTCACTACATTTTAAAGTTTAAATGGTGTCTCTAGCTGAAAAATTGTAGGAGGAGATACATTTCAAAAACAGTGCAAAAACGGATTCAAAAAGCGGACATCCCATTGACTTCCATTATATTTTGAAATTCAAAAACTTTAAAAATTTCAAAAACTATAAATAATTGCAGAATTGTTTAAAAACTGCCAAAAAGTGCAAAAAATGCAGAACAAATGCATGTTTAAAATTTTAAAATAGCATAATGTATGCAGAAGTTAGGAATGCAGAAAGTTTGAAGCTGCAAAAGAGCCTTCCCCATGTATTCCTATGGGAAAAATTGCGGCAATTTTGTTGAATTGCATAAAAACCATAAGTTGCAGAAGAAATTTTAAAAGAGAGCAATAATGTCCTAAACAGGCTGAACATTTTGATGCGTAAATGGCAGAAATCGCATGAAGCATGCGGGAGATATGGATGACCGAAAACGTACGGAAGATTAAGAATAATAATAATAAAACAGAAGAACAATAGTTTGATTGCATACTGCAATCAAACTAATAATTAGCCTTCCTTTGCCACTACAAGTACTGTAATGAACCTTAATTAGCCTGATCTCATATTGATTTGTTTGTCAGCACATCCAACCTTGTGTACTTGTCTTAGTTTTAACTGTAAGGACCTTTTGTCCCTGTTTGGATGCAGCATTGCTGCCTCGCAAACTGACAAACACTTTTTGACTTATTCGCAGAAAAAGATGTAATTGGCACCACAGTACATTTTATAAAGAGAGATTTTTAAACTCCAAACTGAGTCATCAGCTGGGAAAAAGTCACCAGGTGGTGTTTGTGTGCGTTGGCTGAGAGGCGCAGTGGCTGTGTTTATCGTTTTGCTGATGCTCACAGTTTCCACACCTGTGTTGACACGCTGACTGTGATCACTGATGCAGCGTGTGAGCACGTGTTTGGGTTTGTGTGTGGAGCCAAACATCGGTTTCCTCATCTCATCGTGTTCGAGCCTGTTGAATGGGACTTTCAAAGCCTACGCATTTGTTGTTGTTCATTAGCTGACCTTCTTTTATATGATAGAATTGATGTACTCTTGACAAACTTAAAAAACGTTGAGTTCTGTTGTCGTGTTCAGCATGATGTCACACAGCGTGGATCGACTTTGCATTAACAGAAGCAAAAACAGAATTTACTTCTTTTTTAATTATTACACAAAATGACTTAACAGATTTTCAATAACTGCGTTGCCAAATCCCTCAACTCCTCTGATTTCAGTTCACAAGAGTATGATGCCACTCAACTTACTGTTTGATTCGGTATAAAAATGTAATTTTCTTTTTAAATTTCCATTCCAAAAAATGTTTTTTTTTAGCTTGAGATATAAAATCAAACAAAGACAAAACTTAATTAACAAAATTATAAATCCTCACGTCAGAATGACCAGATTTTCTTTTTTCTAAAAATTTGTAAGTAACATTTATATAGTGAGACATACACATTCAGAAAATATAATATTGTTATACAGTAATACATTTGTGTTTAATTAATAATCCAAACATCTCTATTAAATTTGTAATTTCAAAGGATTGCAGTTATGGCAATAGCTCCAAAATATATTATATTGTTGTCAGGAATTGTAGCTTGTTGAGGACCCAAATGCAGAAACTCAAGGATGAAAGTTTAATTGAATAAATACACTTAAAAACAAAACAAAAAGAATTGAAACAGAACTAATGACAGTGATGATTGTAGGAAAACCATCTTGAGAACCCCTTTGGGGTCATGGGGTTGCTGGGGCTCGCCACACACTCACTCCATGTACACACAGTCAGCTGGATAATGTTACGTTCACATCAAGCATGTGACGTGCTTTCTTGAAAACGATAAACACCCATTCTTGAACACACATTTAGTCCATGGTGTTCACACTGGGCTGTCGCTATCCGATACTAGCCCATGTACTCACAGTTGGAGGAGGCTTGGTGTGAAATGTCAACGGTTCAAATCTGGTGAATCTTGCTCCAGGCGTTTTCTTTCCCAGCTGTTCACGAAAGACTTGGTGTCATATTACTCCAGCCAGTAACAAACTGTAACTATTAATTTATCCTCTATGATCAATTTTCAAACAGTTAGTATTTCCGTGAATTGAAAGGGACGCTATCCATGCGTCACTACAAAACCAGAGTCCCTGACTGGTCAGAGTTTGACCTGATTTAACTTTCAGTGTTCGTTTATTGGCATTAATTTTGTACATAGAGCCCGAAATCCGTCGTAAAAACTTCCTTAGCTACACA
The DNA here is from genome assembly GCA_014656515.1 of Oryzias celebensis. Lineage (NCBI taxonomy): Eukaryota > Metazoa > Chordata > Actinopteri > Beloniformes > Adrianichthyidae > Oryzias > Oryzias celebensis. The sequence continues at coordinate 37,957,030 of BNCR01000005.1, forward strand.
TGAATGCAAGAGTTTTGAAGACGGAAGCCCAAGAGGCACATATACGCATAGAAAAAAATGCTTCCCATTGAATGTGGCCAATAGAAGGTGTGTTGCCAATGGCGACACCAGGGACAATGTGGGGTTTGATGTCTTGCCCAAGGACACTTTGACGCATAGGCGGGCAGGGCGGGAACCAAACCTGCGACTTTCTGATTGGAGGTTGACCGCCATTCTTCTGCACTACGACTGCACCCCACGCTCTGAGGCGAAGACACTAACCCATGTGCCACCATGCAGCCAAAACATGACCTAAACATAGTCAAAGTAAAAAGCAACGACATGTACACAGGTAATACACAGATACTGTAGTGTACTTTGTTTGCTGATGTTATTACACACAAACACAGAATCAGATATTTCATCTATTACATGATTGCCTGGTAGTATTACACTCTTAGCTCAAGAAGTAAAAGTCAGAAAAAAATTAGCCTCAATGAAAAACATTAATTTTTGTATAACCAACCTTCAGGATTCTGCACTTTAAGCTGGATCTGACTTGAATGTGCTTAATGGGGCAAATCATTTAATCAGAATTGATTTAGAGGCTAAATAATGCAGAAACGAATAGGTATTGATGGAGGGCATGAATGTTGTAAAGTAGGTGAATGAAGGACACAAAGGGTGCATTGTTATCATGCAGTTTAGCAAGTCTCTTTTCAGGACAGCCAGACTTTTGTCTGTAGACTGTTGCTGGTAGGGTCAGAATGAGAGCAAGTACAGTGTGATTTAAAGGAAAATAGACTAATGTGGCTTAAAAATGACAAACTGCAACCAACACAAAAGGACTGATAGTGTGGCGATAAATGAATGTGAACCTCTGTCAAAGAGGGAGGAGAGTGAGAGAAATGAAACAAAGAGGAGATGAGAAAACGAAGGGACAACACCTGGATGTGATTGAAAAGCATGGCAAAAGGAAGAGTTCAGACAAGTTTTTCATTTTCAGCTCTTAAATCATGTGGCTCCAGAGAAAAGTGTGGACAGCCATAAAAGAGACTTTAAGAACTGGATGTGCTCCGGGATCAGGTTTATCACCGTGCAGGAGCTTCCTGGATCATCATCAATCTTTCTTCCTTCCAGTCCTATTATATTCATGTATAATACTCCTTTTGTCATGCGTGTGGTCCCTCGGCTGTCAATATCTGCCAACATCAATCTATACTAGTCAAATTAAAGTGCTAAATGTGGTCTTGGATGTTTTTGAGGCCTGTGAATGCTGATTATTTTCTTTCTTGGAAGCGGCTCAAGCAGCTGCAAATGTGATAAAAAATATAAATGATTAAAATGTCTTGCTGGTTATTATTGCTCAAATGAGACAAAAATTCTCAACCAGCCTCTAAATGGTGTGTTTTTCTGTGGCTTTAAACACACAATAGCTGGAATAAAAAACAGCAATTTTTAGCTGATGAGCATGATGTTCAACAGGTACTCACCACGATTTCTCCTCAAGAATATTATTTAGAAAACATCAACACTGATAAGTCACACCTCCAGGATGAGCCTTAGCCACATGAGCCCATACGAGGAGGTGATTGGTGCGGGTGCTGTGGGTTTTTGGGGTGTCCAAACCTGTGAAGGGTTAAACAGCATACATTTGAATGATGCAAAAACCAACTAAGTAGTCGTGCCAGTGTTTTTTGTAATTTTACTAACCAAAGTTCTTGTGAATATTCCATTGTTTGACCCTGTAACACCAGAGATGTCGCCATGTGATGTAGCACTAGCCAGTTGTTCTCCTCTTTAGAATCATCTGGGATTACTTTAATTGCGTTAATGGTCAAAGATTTGAGGTAATTGAAAGAATTGAAACACTGGAACTAAAGTTCCGGGGTTAAAGGGTCAGATAATAGTTAACCCTTTAACCTTTTACTTTTCTGTTTTTATTTGCGTGTAATGGTCTTTTGTCTTACTTTTGGGTTTTTAAAATGAACAAAGCTGGAAAAGTGCTTTACACAATGGACAAGTTAATTTTGTGTTTGCTGTATTTTTATAGTTTTTCTTAGTCTTTTTCAGTTCCCCCTTTGTGTCTAGGTGGTTTGATCAGCCACTATATATGGTCCCTTGTGTTTCCAATTAGTTAGGTCAGTTTATGTTTGTCTATCTGTCCAGTTTTCCTCCTATTTAAAGCTACAGTTATTTTTGTTACTTTGACCTCTTTTAAGGGCCCATTTTTGTTCATCTAGATATTGTTTGAAAATAAATGTAATTTTCTTATACCGCTTTTTGCTTTTTACTACTCAGTCCCTAAGATATCCCTCTTAAAAACTGCTGAATCCCTTTAGGGGTCATGGGGTTGTTGGAGCCAACTGGCACTACTGTTGGGTGAAGGTGGGGTACACCCAGAACAGATCAGCAGTCTGTTGCAGGGCCACACAATTCACACAATTTAGAGATACCAATTCAGCTATGAAGCATGTTTTTAGACTTTCCCAGGAACCCAGAAACCCACACATGCCTGAAGAGAACACGCGAACACCACATAGGAAGATCAATCTCTGAGTGGAAGATTGTAGGTTCAGTTCCCGAATTGTTTTTGTGCAAGACACTGACATTGCTCATGATGGTTATAGGTTGACGTAAATGTTCGCCCGTGGAGCCGCCATCAGTGTGTGTGTGCGTGGATGAATGGGACTGTCGAGCGCGTTCGGCATAAAGGGAGGTAGAATAGCGCTATATGAATAAGAGCCATTATTACATCATTAACATGAACGAGACGTTAACAACCTTTGATAAAGAACACGCACGGACTCTGCTATGATTAGTATTGATGTTTTCCTTGCAATTCACTACAGAACTGAAAACGATACACTCACCAGTCTGATGCCAACTCTGATGAAAATTGTATTTTGGGTGTTTTTAACATGTTCTTATGACAATATTTTTTATGACAGACGATGTATTTGTAGAAAATATTGCTCAAAATTGCTGAGTATGTCTTTATTCAAATTGTTGTAAATCAGTAGCAGAGGAAAAAATAGTTAGCTCTAATATGACTCACCATTTTTGTTGGACCGCTAATGTTAGATGAGAGGCTGTAAGCTACAGCGTTAACAGAGAGCTCTCAGCTATGGGGAAGGGAGGAGGTACCGGACTTATTCTGCGCCAGCGGTGCCGCCCACAACTTTCTAATGAAGTACCGCTGCGCTGCAGAAACTGTGTCCAAGAAAATGACCCAAGTTATCGATTTTCACAAAAAACAGCATCATCATAACTTAAAGAACACTGGAAACGCTTTAAGGGACTTTAAATTTTGTGAACAACCGTGCAGGAAACAGAATAAAATTTTTTTTAAAGGTCTAAATTCAGCACTAAGATCTTCAGTGTGAATGCATAGTTGCTCATTCCATCAAAGTAAAACAGAAAAAACCCTAAAATATTATGTTGATTATTGTTTATCAAATTATCTCCTGCTTTGTTGTTGCCTTGAGTTTCTGTTTAAACTCCACACAAACGAGCCCTTCAGTCTTCCTCTGCAGCCTCCATAAATCACAGTGTTTACACTGTGACATGCTGTGTAAAGTTAAGTTGCTTTGTTCAGTCCCAACCCAATAAAGCAAAAACACAGGGGAATGGGAGCTCACGTAATGAGAGCCAGTGTTGTTCTGTGTCATCTCTCCCACATTAGGTGGAAACGGCCACAGACTCCGAGGCTGAAAGCAAAGGCTCACCAGAGTACCACTCTGTTGGGATCCAAGTAGAGGACGACAAGAAAGGGTGAGCTAATGACTGTAATTCCAGCTTTGATGTTGGATCTCACTCTCATGAAAGACGTGTGTGTTATCAGAGCAATCACTCCTCATTTTGTGTACATTTGCTCTGCTCCTCAGACAGGGGAGGTTCAAGCGCTCCAACAGTGTGACTGCCGCCGTGCAGGCAGACCTGGAGTTGGAAGGTTTTCCCACCATGGAGGACAAAGGCCTGCAGTTCGGCGGGGGCTTCCAGCGACACTCTGAGCCCAGCACACCCACCCAATACGGAGCGGTGAGGACAGTTCGCACGCAGGGGCTCTTCAGCTACCGCGATGACTACCGCACACCCGCTGAGCCGCCCAGTCCTCGGGAGACCACCAGCGAAAGCACTTGGCAGCTGGAGCCCCCCTCCCCTCGAGAGAGCACAGCCTCACCTGGCGAGTCGGGGAGGGTGTCCCCATCCCTCCGCAGGGATGGGAGCTGGTTCATGCAGCTGCTCCACAATGAAACCAAGAAGATGGAGGGCTGGTGTAAAGAGATGGAAGCGGAGGCCGAGGAGAACGACCTGTCTGAGGACAGTGAGTGTTCTGCCTGAAACAGCAGCATCTGCCTGAAGAGAAGGCGGCCTGTCTGACCCGCTGATGTGCTTTATGTGCTTCAGTTCTAGGTAAAATCCGGAGTGCAGTCGGAAGTGCTCAGCTGCTCATGTCGCAGAAATTCCAGCAATTTTATTGGCTGTGTCAGCAAAACCTGGTGAGACACAAGAAAGTATGAGAGGGTTCAGTTTGAGCCCCCACTATTCCTGTTTCACTATCTCCAATCATACTGATATAATATATTTCTTTAAGCTGAAAGACGCCTAAAGCACTTAAATGTAGGAAAATGTTAAACCTAGACACGCCTTGTGCCAACATGTCAGTACACTGCAAAAACTGACCCTTAGGAAAATAAAAAAGACCCTGGTTTGAAGGAAAAAACATGTATTTAGCACATTATGATATCAAGAACGTTTTTCAAAGCAAAATAATCTAGTTTGAGAAAACGTGTCCTGAGTAGTAGTTAAAAGAATTCTTGGTAAGACTATTTATCTAACTCAAGATTTTTATTTTTTTTTGCTTATTTAATCTGCCAAAACGGTAAGATTTTTTTCACTCATTTCTATGTGGCCTGTTGTTGCAGTGTAGAACATGATCAATAATCAGTAAGTCTTTATGGTCAGACCAGATGCTGCTTCAAAAACTGACAAGTGTGTTTTGCTTAGCTGCTGTGCCTCACCAGCTTTATTTTCATAAATATAGTTAAGCAGGAACACAGTTTTTTTCCTGCAAAGGAGGAGGAAATCTGCCGAAATTGACTTGTTTTACAAAATAAAGCAGAACTAAACAAAATATATTAAATACCAGATCCCATTAGTTGTCACATGCCTTTGTTCTCCGCAGTTGACCCAATCTGTGATTTAACCCCAAATCCAGCCCCTTACTGCTGAGAAGTTCTGAGGGCCCTGGATCTTGTAGATCAAAATATCTCTAATTAGATTAAAAAAAAAAAAAAAAAGACATTTTAATCTTAAATTAGACTTTATAAAAAATAATTAAATGAACCAAAACTCGGTTCCTAGGTGAATTGATTAGTCTATCTGACTCCAGGTGGCCTGGAAACAAAGGCAAAGCCTTCTGCAGATGCACACTTGCTATGACAGGACCTTGGCTCATTTTTAGTCAAATTAAAACATGAAACTTTACTAAATTAGATTTTTTGACTACAAATATATATTCATATGTTTGCTATTGGTGCTTAGTATTCCAGCTCCCACTTATCTAATGTTTACACCTTTAAAAGCTCTATTATTGGTGTTAGCAAAGTACTTGAATGAAAGGATAAAATTAACATAAGGTTTTATTCGTACCATGAAATTTTCTCTTCAAAACTCAAATGAGAGTCAATACAAATTTAAGACCAAAGTTGCCTCCATCAAAATGAACCTGAACCTAACTCTCCAATTCATTCATTGCGCTGCATGGTGGTGTTGGGGTTCAGACGCTTACCTCACAGCTAGAAGGTGCAAGTCCACATCCCTCATCCTTCCTTCCAAAGTTTGAAAAAAAAAAAAAACAGTTTAAAGCCAGTCAGATACTTCCTCCATCTGAAGAAGATATTTGTTCCTCTACTTTCCTGTCCCCAAAAGCAACAGTCTCAACAGCACAAAATCTTTGTTCAACTATATTTGAATTCACGTTTTGTCTTTGCGTATGAAAGCTTCTCAGTTTAGGGATTTTAGAAGCTTCTGATCTGGTTCTGACTGTGGAAAGTCTGCTTTTAAATGCTTCAAAGACAGTGGATTGCCTCTCCGAGATTTAACGCACGCACTGACAGTCACAGCTTAGCACACGCAACACATATCTGCCAGCTCAGGATGTTTGAAACCTCGCAGAAAAATTGAGACTGCTTGCAGAACTTACTATTCAGGGTCAGAGTTAAAGCTGATGAGTTGCGCTTACCTTTCACGGTACTTCAAATCTGTGAAACAGAAGTTTCACATTCCAATAACTTTATTTTCCATCAAATATTAAGTTAAATGTCATTTCAATGTTACATCCACATTTCTCCGAGGATTATTTTCTGTCTGCTGGTGTAAAAGGAGGATTTCAGATTATGTGCCTGGAGATACATAATAAAGAAATGAAAACACTAAAGTAATGCAACAACTCACCTATGAGCGTTAAAGGAAAAGACCACCTGCTGAGATCCTACTGTAAATCCATGAGATCATCAGACAGCAGCTGCCTTCAAAAACCACATCATCTAAATGTCATAATGCTTTGAGGATCTCGGGATTTATCAGATAAGCTGTGTCACTGATGTTCTGTCGAGGCGGGTGAGCAACTGATACAATCTAAGGAGTTTAAATCTGCAGATTGTGTCAAATATTTGCAGAGGGAAAACAAAAAAAAAGGGTCACTAAGAGTGTGGTGTTTCAGTTATCATGCATTCCATGCTCCATTAAGGAGCTGCACATTTGATGAGAATAGTGTCAAGGCTGCATGGTTTAATGTGTTGGCTCATCAGCCTGTCTCCACCACTGGAGGAGCCTGATAAGTAATTTGAAAATTAATTTGAATTGGGGGCCACAAATGAAATGGATTGAAATACCAAAGATTGGGCGGGAGAGAGTGCCCCAGGCTAAGCAGAGAGCTTTTACTTGGCCAGTTAGTATCAAGAAGTACTTTTGCATTCTTATTCGCATGTTTCCAAAAGTCTGTTTAATCCATTGGTGGAAACAGAATATTTGAAAGAGGGGGCGGGAGGGGGGCAGATTACTTTGGAAGGATGGCAAATGAGAACATGTTATTTTGTTTTATTTAAATTGAATTGAATTTTAATTAGATGTCTATTTTATTTTTTTTTATCTTTGCAATGCTTTAAGAAGATTGTTTTGGTGATTTATCGACCTTTGTCAATAGTGATACTAAAATTTGGGGGAGCTGCTGCCCCCCTCTAGCTCCGCCCCTGGTTCACTCCATTACATTGTGCTTTCACAAAAATAAAACATGTTTTTTTCCCCTTTTTAACGGAACTGCTTGATTTGGAAAGATGGGAAGAAAAAAAGAGAGTGCGTTCATGAAAAAGTGAACTGGTGACTCATTAAATCCTGCAAGACGCAGTTTTAAGAACAATACAGCCTCTCTCAAGCTGACGTCCTTATTTCAGAACCACAGTGAGGATAAGCAGCGAACTGACAAAGACAGCTTGTTATTTCTGACCTCTTTCATGAATTGTTTCAATGAAATCATTCACCAGCAGCCACGCTAGCATGCACGGCTGTTTTGGTTGGTCTTTTAAGGACATCTAGTGGATTTGACCTGCAATGACAGGCGTTTTCATCCTCCAGGACCCCAGTGCAATGCCCCGACCCACCTCTCAGGACCTGGCTGGATTCTGGGACCTGCTCCAGCTCTCCATCGATGACGTAAGCATCAAGTTTGATCAGCTGCAGCAGATCAAGAACAATGGCTGGAGGCCTGTGGACAGCCCAGAGAAGAAGGTGAGGAGCTTCTAGATGCTTCTGCAGTTTTCGTGACAGTTTTAGTCATGAAAAAGGCTTTTAAAGAATTATGAAAGAAACTAAGGATGTGTTCAGACTGGAAAAGTCAGTTGGTTCGGACTGGATCCACTTAATTTAGTCCAGATCAAGTCCGGAACCTTTCGTTTGGTCTGTATTCAAACAGCCGTCAACCGAACATTTCTGTTTGAAACCAAGGAACCCGAGGAGGATCCGCTTGGGTGTATTCAGATGGAAAATTTGTTTTGGATTATCAGGGGAAACGAACGTGTTCAGTCTGAATACACCCTGTCATATGCATAATCATGTGCTTTCTGTCCCTCTGTCAACAGCAGCCACCAGCTCCCATACCAAAGAAGACAGCTCGTCAGAAGAGTACAATAACGCGAGAGAAGTCGCTGGACCTCCCCGACAGACACCGTCAGGAGGCACGTCGAAGGCTAATGGCAGCCAAGAGGGCCGCCTCTTTCCGTCAGAACTCAGCCTCAGAGCGAGCGGACAGCATCGAAATCTATATTCCAGAGGCGCAGACTCGACTTTGAGAAGATTTGGGGTCAGGGGCCACCGCCTGCTCCTGCGATCCAAAAAAAAAGTTCAAACTAGCCCTTTTTATTCTAGATTACTACTCGCTCTACTCCTTTTTTCCCCCATTTGTTTTCCGGTAGCTATTTGTGCTGAGGCCCCTGTCATCAAAATCACATGCCAGGCAAAGGTTGGTCTCTGTCCCGGTCTGTTTCATGAGCTCTCCCGCCACCCAAACATCTGTCGTCTTTCTGCATTTGCAAAGTGCCATTGATGAAGAGCAGCTTTGAGAACCCACCAGCAACCAGACCTCTGAGCTAAAACAACAACAAAAAAAGCTAGTTTCTTTCAAGTTAGCAACCCTTGAGTATTTTTCAACCTATATGGGGACATTTCCGTTTCCGTCCTCCTCAGGAGGGGTTGATTAAAAGGCAAACCATCTCTAATTTGTCGTAAGTTCCAAGCTCAGAGAAGTGCCAATGCTTGAAATACCTCAGCTACGTGTGCACGGCACCGGCCACCCCTCTGAGTCTATTCAGGCAGCCATTACCAAGCTCTGGACTGGTGAGTGTTGAATAACGCAGCTTTGTATCCCATGGGGTTGTAGTCAACCATTGTTCATGATGGATGGAGCATCTGTCAGCTCATCGCATCACATCCTACATATCTCATCTCCATGCTGCCAACCCTCAGTTTTAGACTTGAAGCTCAAAACATGCAAGTATTGTGCCAACATTTTCATGAACAGTAGATAAGAAAAAAAAAACGGTGTGTAACTATATGGATCAAAAATGTGTAGACAACAAATGCACTTATGCACTTATTACGAATCTTTGTATTTCCAAGGGAAATGTACGTACCCAAGTTCACAATAGTACTGTTGTATTTTTGAATTGTGAGTGGGAAGATCATGCTTTTTTTTTCTGTTGTGGGAAATTTTTGACAAATCAGGATTTGCTGATTGCAAGATCCGCATTTTTATCCCTTTCGAGTTGCGCTTTCAGCCAAAGTTAATGAGGAATGAGACAAACAATCATCTAAACTCCCTCCATATTTATTTCTTGGATCTATGAGATGCTCTTTTGAAAAGAAACACATGAACCGAACATTCATTCATCGAAACCAATGCAGATCGATCCGCCATGGCCCACACGCCTCTAAACTAAGCAATAGCCTAATATATTTATAGGACACAAAAAGCCACTGAAAGATTTACTTATTGCGGATCATGTTCCATGACTGTGACAGTCACCGGATCTTTGTCCAGGTGGAAATATTCTTCAATGTTATTTTTGACATCAAAACATACATTTTTTTAAAGAATTTCATTCAATTGCTCTTTTATCTGCACATCCACAGGCTCTAAAATGTTATCAACGCTTAAGAAAATCTTAAAGAAGCACTCCAACCATCTATTGATTAATTGTAAAAGCAATCCCAGTAGTCTTTTAGTCATGATCATGCAGTTTTTGGCCAAACTCAACAAACCTGTGTCGTTTACTAGGACATAGTTTTTGCAGGGTGGCAGAACTCTTAGTTATGGGCAGGAGTGTTGGCGTGGGGCAAATCCACCTCCCCTTCTCCTCTCCGTTGTGTTTTCACTCTCTGCCACTACTTTACAGCCCCTCACACCCCCAACATTAACGGTGCAACAAAAATGGCGAGCAATATTGGAGCCGTACAGCTTTGAGCCTGACGCCAGCTCAGACGAGGAAAACAAAGTCGTACATGGATACATTTGTCTGCTAGTGGATGCATCAGAACAAGGCGGCGTATTTCTGTCACAAATAAGCTTTTTTTTTCCAAATGCATTTTTTTCATCTGCTCCTGATTCACAGCAGTTTGAGTCAAGAGCTACTCAGAAATGCAGTTTTTACATTTTCTTATATATATATATATAAAGGTTTGCCAAAATATAACCCTAATGGACAATCAAACATCATTGTCAACTTAAGGAAATATTGACTTGACTAACTTTGACAAATCCGATTCTCTTTTCATAATGAAAAGATTATTCCGATACATATATACTAGTTATTGGAGAGCAAACCCTGCTCCCCGAAAGGAATTGCTGGCTAACAGTGTTACTCCTCGGTGGGAAAATTGCAATTCTTTGTCTTCAGTCTCAAACAGCAAAAGAACAGCGCGGTCCAAATGTGAAGAAGCAGCTTTTATCTGCAGCACACGAACCCAAATGGATGTTATCAGTGTTTGCCAACAGAATAGAGAGGATGGATACAGAGATGGCACTTTTTATGTACATTTGATTTTACCGAACCTCAGCTAGGACACCTTTTTCATTGCTGGGATTATTTACAAAGGGGAGCGTGTTATGAGATATTTCCTTAGTGAACGGCAAAAGGATTATTTACTTTACAGATTGTCTTTGCTGGAACTGGAGTGTTTCCTGCCTGCCAGAAAAGGATTTTCAGCTGTTTCTTAAATGTAAGATAAACAAGGATGCAGAAAGATATCAAGATTTTTCAGTTTGTTATTCAGATTAATCACAATAATTATCATTTAATTATTATTAAAAACAAAGTGCAACTTCAGGTAACAATTTAGTTCAACGAAATGATTGGTGCTGTGACTCTTTGAGGAGAGTGCCAGTCCCCAGTCTGGATAAAATACCAGGTTGTGTCAGGAAGGGCATCCGGCGTAAAATTGAGTGAGCAGATCGGTGAAAGCTATATCGCTGTGGCGACCCCTGATTTGATATGCCGAAAGGCAGGGGCGGAGCTACAGGGGGTCAAACCCTCCAATACATAAATAAAATAACAAAAGCAATATTTTCAAATGAAATAAAAACAATAACAGTAATAAAACTATCGGAAATACACATTTTTGATCCTTTTATTTCTAGCATCCTTCCATTAGGCTGTTTTGCCACCCTTCCAAGGACTTCTGCCCCTTCTGCCCCCCAATAAAATGTTCTAGCTCCACCCCTGTTGAAAGGTGAACAACTCCTTGTTCCTTTGAACGTAAGCTGTTTTTTAAAGCTTTTTCAAATTCTAGACACAGACTTTTAGCTACAATCGATCTCATTCTATGTGCTATCATCATCAGGACATTACTTACATTTAAGCAATAATTGTTTAAATGGTTTAGTCTTGTGGTAACAGTAAGTCTCTGTGCAGGAGCAAATTTCCACCCTTAACAGAGTGCATAACTGTGTGCTTTTCCGGTGTACACATGCAAATAATTTTCTGCAAAATGATGTTGGCATACTCTGAAAAAATACAGTAATTAGAGCTCAGCTGGAGGCTGCTTGATTTCCCTGAATTTGGCCGACTTGCACTTTCGTGTGCACACACATGCGCTGCATATCAAACAGAAATCTTCTTTCTTTCAGGTTTTTATTAATTAAATTGTAGCCCAAGAAACCCTGAAAGAAGTGCATAAGATGTTGTTTTTTTGATTTGGTAAAACACAGGAATTCAAAAATCTGCAAAAGATTGAAAAAGCAGTAGAAAGCTTCTTTTACAGATGAAGCTTTTACTCTAAATGTGCAATAATGCTATTTGAGTTCAATGAAAAACAAATTCAACTATACTAGTCTGTGCTAATTACATTATGTTACAATGGTCACCCCTAAATCTCTTTCTAAACACGTAAATTTGTTTTATATTTTTACGATTTGTAGATTAAAATGTGGACATAAGCAACAATTCATCTAAAATCCAGAAATTTAGCTCATTTTGTTTCTCTCATGAATGTTTTTATTGCAGCAGCAGGGACCTGTAACAATTTAACGGCAGGTTTCTGGAAAATCTCTTGGCCTGTGATGCTCGGCAGCTGGCAGAGCCGAGACGGTGCTCCCGCTGTTACCAAAGTGGCAGGCAGGCATGCAGGCAGGAGGGAGACAGACTCTGGATGACATATGCTGGCTTAGAGGAGGCGAAAGTGCGGCACCAAGCCCCCAACAGCCGGCGCTGTGTGGTTCTCTGAGCTTGAAGGCTGTTTCTTTGAGGACTGTAAGACACTCTGCTGGATCATTTTCAGCCTGTGTTTGACAAAGCAAAACCGCTTACGTAAGATCTGGAATCCTTGGTGAGATCACGCAAACATCCTCCAAGGCCGTTCAGAGTTTGCGTTGCTGATCAGAAAAGTGTCCTGTGCTGAAGTGAGGAATCAACAGTCTTTTTGTGAAAAATGTTCTGTTCTAAGCGCACACATGCAGTGTGTGTCAGAGAGGCACTATTTGAAATGAAATAATTTATCTAATCCGGCCATAAGCAAATGGTCTCTATTTAAGAAAGATCAGTGACGAAAGTTTTTAAAAAGTGAATTAAAAAGTTGCTTTTCTTGCCACTTTTCAATCACACACAAATGGTTTAGAGATGTGTGGATATTAGAGATGCAAAGATTCACCTCCCCCACGATTCGGTTTAAACTTCAATCTTTGGTTCACGGTTGTGTTTCGGTACAATATATGATGTTTTTTTTATTACAAAGCCTAAAAATTCAGGAAAAATACTTTTTTTCAATGAGTTAATACGCAATTATCTATGAATAAAAATCTTTCCGTTGGCTTCTACTGAGCATGGTGGGATGCAAAAAACCAAGAAATACTAAATCCTTCATAGTTTTAGCACAACACACGTTTGACACTTTCAACAGTCATAAGCATAATGGATGTACGATTTGATTCAGTGGTGTAACATATGGTTAATAAATCAGTAAAAAAGAGTCATTTAAGTTCTTCACTTTCTTTAAAAGTGTGGCCCTGTGACAGACGGGCGATATGTCCGGGGTGTACCACACTTTAACCCAACAGCAGCTGGGACAGGCTCTGGCAACCATAAGAAGGATGCAGTGGGTTAAGAAAATGGATGGGCGGATGGACTTAATTTGGGATTTCTTTGTCTATTTGCTCTTTCTTTTTGTTCACCGTACTAGGCGTGATTAAATCCAACGTTTGCCTTCCTCTGAGCTCCATCAGAGGGAATCTAACAATGACTTATTGAAAGAGCCAAACGGATTTAGTCGTCACTTGCACACATGGCAATTTATGGGGAGTGAATATTCAGGAGGTTCCGCCATCGGTTCAGCTCATCGTTGGCAACAACAATGTCTTTTCCTTCAAACTGACCTCACAGGAACTCCAAGTTTCATAAACAGCATCAAAGTTGAATTAATGTTTACATGATTTACATCAGTATTGTGGTCATCTTGAAATCAGCCTACATTTCTGTCAGAACTTTGCATTTCATAAGATTTTCTGCTGATTTCAAGTCAGTCTTTCCAATAAATAGGGAAAAAGTGACAACATTGTGTTATATTTTTGAAATATCAAAGGATCTGCATCATTTTTCTTCAGTAGAAAAAATAAAGTGGTTAAAAATGCAGTTTTAAAGAATAAGAAAGAACTGAGGAGTGAAGCATGGAAATCTTTTTCCAGACAACCAAAAACCGTTTTAAAAGATGGATGGTGATGTACCTGGATGGTCATGGTCTATTTAAAAAAAAAAAACAAAATGAGGTAACTTTTTTTTTTTCTTTTCCACAAGATCTTAAAGGCAACTTCTTACAAAGTGATTCAGAAACACATGTCCAGAGTTCTGCCATGGATGACGTGCGTTTGTGTTGTGGGAACAGCATTTATAGGAATGTGTTTTTCTATTTTTCACATGACGTGCCAAACTTTCAATAACAGTCTCCTTTAACGTTTCAGAAGGGCAACAACTGACTTTACAGATGTTTGCGGACATCCACATCATCTCATCCCTCAGCATCATCACCTAAACCAGTTCCATTCACAAAAAAAAAATCCAAATCATTCTTTTCCTCATTATTTTAATGATGAATCTCCCATTTTTCTGCATTCTTTGGTATTCACCTCAGATACATCACAGATTTCTGAAAATCTCTAATCCAAACATGTCATGGGGACTTTTCTTTTGGAACTACTCCATAAAAATAGCTGCGCTGGGACTGACCCCATACATCCTAGAACTTTGGATTGTGAGACCTTGTCATAATTACTGGATCAAATTAAAAAATGTAGTTGTTTAGGAAAAATAAAACTATTTTCATCTCTTATGTATCATATCTAGAGTGAGGAAGACTATAATGCCAAATATTAATTATTTGTAAAGAAATATATATAGATATACGAAAATATATGATATACACAACACTGATGCATAATTTATTTCTGCTCCTGCCCCTATATTTGACTTTTTTTTTTTACTTTGTTTCAGAAGCTGACATGATGGCATGCAAAACACATTTATGATTGTAGACGTACCTGTTCTTTTCTTTTTTTTTTTGCTTTCTTTTTTTTTAAAAATAAGAACACTGTCCTATAATTCCCATTTGTTTCTTCAGTTAGCACAATTTGATGCTGAGCTTCTTTTTTTTAATTTGAGTTGCAATTCCTCTCAATTCTTTCTGAGGGGAGCTACTTTCAGATTTTGCCTCTTTAAGTAGTTTGGTCATTGCATAGGTCCTAACATGTACATAATTCTGCAATTAAACTTTTTGGAGAAAAAGATTTCAACAAGTTTGTCTGTTTTTCTTTTGCCATACTTGTTTGTTATCAGTGTGGAAGTGTCTTTGTTTCTTGCTCTCTGAGTGGAAAAAAGTGTTACAAAAAATACAGCACAAGCCTTTTTTGATGTCATTTGCGAGATTTGACATGCTTATAAGAGCACACGGGTATTTTTAGTGTTTGTTTTGTTTTTTTTTTAACAGAAATAAAGCTGAGTAAATGGATGAAGATGAGTTTAATCTAATAACACATTTGACACCTAAGTTCATCCAAAAATCTAAAAAAAATTACCCTGTTGCATTTGTCAATAAAGTTTTGTTTAGTTTTTGCAACAGTCCTCCAAATTACAAATTATATGCATGTCTATAAGTTATTTAAACTGAGTTTAATGTTCATTTCAAAAATAGATTTTTTGTTTTATTATCAAGCAAATATGGGCAGATTCTATTGATTCTAAACACAAAACATTTCTTCATAGATGTTGCTGTTCACCTTTCAGTGTATCCCTTTAGGGGTAACTTTCCCTGCTTCACACAGGTAGTTTGACAGAGATTTTTACACCAAATACCCCTCCTAACACAACCATGTATTTTATCCGGGCTGGGGACTGGCACAGGGAGACCCAAACTTAGGCCCTCCTGTGGCTACGTGAGTATATTTATGCAGATAATTTTACCTTTGCATGATGAATACTGGAGTAATATTGTCCACTATTATTGGTCAGTGCAATCATAACGAGGTATTATCCAGAATTTCACATGCCTGTCCCAAGTCTGGGTAAATGCAGAGAGTTTTGTGAAACCAAAGCTAAATTGATCATCTATGTCACAAACAAAACTTCCACAACAAATCAAGTTAACAGCTGCTATTGATGCTGTTAACCTACAAGATGCTGGTGGAAAATGGAAGGAGAAAGTCAGCAGAGAGAGAAAAGGAAAGACGAGTGAAAATAGGAAGTTTGAATGTTAACACTTTGACAGCGGGAATGAGAGTTGGCCAGCATGACAGACAGAAGAAAAGCGGATATTGTGTGTTCTGTTTTATCCTGGTGTGGATTAAAAGAGAATAATTGGATGGGATGTGAACTTGACGGGACGTCCAGTCATCTGCACAACTGACTGCACAACCAAAGTGATCATTGAGAATGGGTTGGGGTCAAGGACAGAAATGGAAATGTGTAGACAGGTTCCATAAGTGTGATGGAAAGATGGAAGGAGAACTTCAAAGAACTGATAAATGAGGAAAATGTTAAAGAGATCAGAGAACGTGATGACGTGAGAAAGGTATTAAAGAGGATGTAGAGATGAAAGGAAGAGACATGCAGAGTTGTGGAAACTACAAAGGAATAAAGTTGATGAGTCACACAATGAAAGTAGGGGATTGAGTAGTGGAAGCAAGGCTAAGGTCAGAAGTGAACATTTATGAACAACAGCAGGGTTTCACACTGATAAAGAAGAGAAAACCAGATGCAATGTTTTCTTTGAAGGCATTTCCACAGAGGAAGAGAGAAGGTCAGGAGCTGCATCAAGTTTTTGTGGATCTTGAGAAAGGCTATGACACGATACAAAGAGAAAAGCTGTGGTTTTTGTCGAGGTGCGATTTCCCATCCTAGAACGTTTCTCTGTGGTCTATTTTGTCAAAGAAGAAGCACAATCCAAGAGGTTAAACGAGCCACATTTTTATGAAGATGGAGCAGAATTTTTCCTTAGAGCTGCAGTTTTGGGGTGTCATGTAATGTGGGGGGCTGGGTGGATGAAGGGAGGAGCTGGGGAGGGAAGGGTGGTTGTAATTGTAATTGTATTTTTTTTGTTATTATTTTATTTGTATTATTATTTTTATCTCAATATTATATTTTTATTTTATTTTTTTATTTTTAATGTAAAGCATCTTGGGTTTTCACAAGAAGGAAAGGCGCTGTACAAATAAATAAAGTTTGAAGTTTGCAGACCTGGAGACCCTTTTCTCTGCAGCCCTCCCACACGGTCAACCATGACTCAACCCCCCTTTGTCCCTGGGTCTTGCTGAACCACAGGGGGGTGTCACTAGCACTTACAGGTCATTGGATACCTAAACCACTTCCCCCCCTCCTGCTTCTATCTGTCTCTGCATTCCTCAGGTCTGTTAAACAATAAACTTCTGAAGAAAAGTGCAATATCAAGTAACTAGAAAGCAAAAAGTATTTGATAAAAAAGTCAATAAAATGCAGTAATTTAACTATGTATAAGAGGTGCATGAACATGAAATCTAGAAAATACTTTCTTGAAAATAAATTCCTTCATGAAGAAGTCTGAAGTGGCATAGAAGTACAATGAAGTTGTTCAAAACATATGTCAGGGCTGTTAAGACAGCGGTTTTCTGTAGGCGCAACAGGAGTTCAAGGTGGAGGTGGGACTGCACCAAGGATCAGCATGAAGCTCCTTTTTGTTAGTCGTGGTGTTGGACAGACTGACAGATGAGATTAGACAGGCACTTCTGTGGATCCTGATGTTTGCAGATGACACTGTGATCTGAAGTAAAATGGGGGAGCAGGTGGAGGAACGTCTAGAGACTTGAGGATTTACTCTGAATAAATTAAAGGCAATACTTTCATCTGTTGATTGTTTTTAATAGGAAGGTATTTGAACCTGTCTCTTTCAGCCTTACGGGCAACAACTTTTCTTTGCCATGCTTATGCTTATATGCAAAATGTAATTCAAAAATGTTATTAGGGGACACAATAACATAAAGTTGTGACTTCATATCTGTTAAAAAATTGCACACTATTTTCTTGATGACACAACCAAGTGGTCTAATAGAAAGGCAATCAGTTTGCTATGCTTACACAGCTTAATTAATGACTTGAGTCCCCACGAGTAAGTTTTCCATCATCTTAGAAATGTGTTTTGCCATTCACATGACCATAACTGTTATGCTTGGAAAGACCATAAGTGTAGACTTTGCTGATGAGCAGTTTTCAAAAGGTCTGCTAATTATGCAAAGACTTCCAACACATCATACTTCACCACACACATCATACACCACATACTTCTAAATACTTACTTGCACAAAAATTAGCATTTTGTGCATAAAAAAAAATTTGTGAACACAACATGCTGATTTGTCCCCACAAAATGCTATTTAGTGCTAACAAAAGACTTATTTCTGGGCACAAAATGATATTTTGGCTTTTGTAGAAATGTTTATTCCGAAAAAAAGGGGGGGGCGGTATTTAAATAAAAAAATCTATACAAAGAGCAATAACGCATTTATAAATAACACACATAAAAAGAAAAAACATGTATTTTTTTTAACATTTCCGGTTTGTACAAATTACTTTAGTTGTTGGATCAAAACTGGATTTTAATAATTTAAAGCTTCCTGAAAAGCCAACGAAGGATGTTTTTCTGCAAGTTTCTCTGTCATGTGGGCACTTTGTTCTGAAGGTATCAGTGACACTGAGTTCAGCCAATAGGATTCAACGTCTGTACAATTATGACCAATGAGCCGTCACTCCAGCAAAAGAGGGCGGAACTTCCTGTTCAGCTGTCATGTGACAGAACTGGAATCTCATGATGCGACACTTCCTGTAAAGCAAGATGCTTGCGGTGGGAATGGTCAGTTCTGGAATCTCTGTAAAAATGTTCTATAAAATATTTCTGCGGTGAGTGAGTCTTCTTTCTATCTTTTTTAATATTCTAATAACGTGTCTCGGCCAACGGATGTTTACGTTCTGACTGTAGTAAATGAAGTTTCACTCACGTACCACAAAGACTTGTTGTTTACTTAATAATATTAGATGATGTGTAGTTTCCTGCTCTTTACAGTCCTTTTTTGTGCAGGTGACTCAGACAACATGCATGCAGCTAAATCGCCAGTTTTAAGGTGACTTTTTCTTTTTGGGAAGTTTTTCTTTTCCTGCTCAGAAAGGATGGATTCTAAATCTGTGCCTCAGCCCAGCTCAGAGTACTTCTCCTGGGACTACCGCCTTCATCTCATCGGATTAGGATTTGGTGTCTACACATCAGTATTCCTCCTCTCTCATGTCCTATCCTTACTCGTGAGCCAAACCTACAACTCTCTGCTCCCCAAGGAGAAAGTTTTCTGGAACCTGGCAGCAACCCGGGGGGCTTTTGGCATCCAGAGCTCCGTCGCTGGACTTCGAGCTCTGACTGAAGACTCTGAGTTAAGCAGAGACAAAGTCAGGGGCCAGGAGGACTGGTCGTGGTTTCACCTCCTTACAGCCACGGGCTTTTTTGTCTTTGAGAATGTGGCGCTTCACACATCCAGTGTGATATTTCGCTCATTCGACATACCCCTGGCGACGCACCACTTCTTCGCCCTGGCGGGGTTTTCAGGCGCCGTGGTGTGGGATTCCCAGGGCCACTTTCTGGCTATGGTCACACTCTTGCTGGAGATGAGCACACCTTTCACCTGCATATCCTGGATGTTACTGAAGGTAAGTGACCTGTATACATTTTATTTTTTAGTTTTGAGGTCACTGTAGATCTGAAAAAGTTTTGGTTCCTCTTAAGTCTTATGAACCAACAACAGAGGATGTGACACATCCTTAAAAACAGGAAGTTTGGTTTTTTTGCACCTGTTTTTTTTAAGCATAGAAAAGTATTAGTTACCAAAAAGTGTGTCTCTCCTCCTCCTGACAGGCTGGATGGGCACGCACCATATTCTGGAGAGCCAACCAGTGGATGATGATCCACATGTTCCACTGTCGCATGGTGCTCACCTATTACATGTGGTGGATTGCGCTGACACACTGGACGGAGCTCAGCACCTACGTGGCGCTGTCGCAGCGCCTGCTGTTTTTCTCCGGCCTGGCTCTGCTCACGCTTATCATCAACCCCATCTGGACGCACAAGAAGACCATGCAGCTACTAAATCCCGTGGACTGGAACTTTGGCAGCAAGCCGGTGCCAGAAAATAGCAAAAAAGACAGTAGGGCTGAGGCAATTTCCAAGCCCCACTCAAATTAAAACCCACCAAAAATGCTTTTTTTCTTCCTGTGGTTGTTTCTGCTTAATATTCCTTTTATGAATTTATTATTTTCAAGAAGTAGACAGCAGAACATTGACATCAGCTCTGTAGAATTTGAAGAAAGCTATTTAGCTACAATAATCAGATTTTCTTTTGGGGCGTGTGTCTGTGTGTGTGTGTGAGCGATTAATATAGTACTTATTAAAAGGCAGCATTGTAGCACCACCGCACATCTTAAAATCCTGCTGAACCAAAAAAGTTCCACCCAAATTCAATTTTTTTTGTTGAAGTTTGTTACTAAAAGTCAAGGTTAAATATTCCATGTCTGTTATCACTCACATCAAACGAAACTAGTTCCTCATTTTAACCACCGGACCAGTTTGATGTCAATCTGACAGGTCTTTCATTGTGATTTTTGACTGATGCTCTTCAAATAGACACAAGTTTCATTGCAGCAGCAGAGCACGCCGTCTAACAGGGTTTTTGGGTGGGAGAAAGCTCAGGAATGAGACAAGAACAAAGCGTTTACTGTCTAAAATGGTGACGAGATGTGGTGACACTGAAGCTGACTTAATACAGAACAGCAAAATTGTAATTTAACAGTAACCTAGTTTGAGATGAATACATTTTTCTCAATTGGGTATTTCCTGTGCCGAGTATAACATTTCAGTTATACTTTTTATTCAGTTATACTTTTATTACTTTTTATCATTGATTTTATTAATCCAGTAACTTTATCATGATGGCAGCATTCAAAGCATTTTCATTTTGATGTTACTTTTGTTTTCTGTTCACAATATTAAGCCTGGTTGTGTTTCAGAGTTTACTGCTTTTAAGACTTTCAGCATTTTTCAGATTATTTTGTGCACAAATTGGGGTTTTTTTTGAAGATGCAAAAGTTTACTTTGTATTAGGACAATACATTTTTGGTTTTAAAATCCACGTTTATTTTAACAGTTAATAAAAAGTTAATCTCCTAAGTTAATAAAAAAAAAATTCTTTGAGTTCCTACTTTTTCTTAACTCAACCAAATTTAGAAATATGTTTTAAAGCTTAAGATCATAGCCTCCAACGATATTGACTTGTTTCCTAATTGAGTCTGAACTGTTTCTCCTAAAAGGGTGGGTTTTTATTAAATGGGAGTTTCAGAAGGTCTACATTTGTGTTGTTAAATGGCTCGTTTCAGTGAGTAGTGAGCTGTTTGTTACCCTGCATAATTTTGGGACATTTATGGGTTTGTTTTAGAATTAAAATGTGTTCGGAATGTAAATTACATTTTGGCTTTGAGGCTGCAATATCAAGAGCTGCCTGCAGGTGTCAGTAGAGGATTACATTTTGAGACTCATTTTTTGTAATTATAAATCTACTTTTGGGTAAAATATAATAACATTAGAACAAACTACATAATTTGAACGACATAAACAGATAAAAGAAAAGATATGGATTAAACTTTGAAAAGTTTTGTAAAAATATCTTTAGCATAGAATTTGTGTTGCTGTTTGTGGGATTTTTTTACATCAAAAATCTACTTTTTTAAAATAAAATAATATATTCGAAATTCCCCATTCCGTTCTAGAAGTATAACAGGAAAATTATCCATCATTCTTTGCCAGCTGTTCTAAAGCCAGCCACCTCACACGTCACGTGGGTAGCATGCTTGCTCCCCTTCCAAATGAAAAAAAAATGGAACTTTGATTGACGTCCTTTTAGGCCAATCACAGCTCAACTCATCTAGCACTTTGGCCAATCAAAACGTCAGAAGACTTGAAGCGTTTTGGTGGTTGGGGTCTGCTTACATCGAGGAGTGCAAAGTGAAAAGCGCTGTGAAAAGTGGACTTGTCGTAATGTAACAAGCTGTATTTCAGTCAGAAAAGTGAACCGACTTTCCCAACTACGGTAATATGGCCGAAAGATAAGACTTTTCATCTATGGAATAGTCATATAATGGTGAGCTGACTTTCTTTAAATGTTCGTTGAAAGTTTTGAAGTTTTGAAGCTAGTTGTTCATTAGGTAGTTATCACATATTCCTAAAAGAATACATTTAACAATATTGACTGAAGTGACTTACCTCTTTGGTTTTCTTCTTTTTTTCTTTCTTTCTTTTTGCATTTATAGCGTTTAAGTGAGAGATTTATGCTGTTTTTTTATTGTTATTATTTTTACGCCTCGCCTTGACTAGATCTAATTAAATCAAACTTTATTTAAAAACACACACCTTATTAGCACAAAGGGCTAGCGTGGTGAAACAACTAACACACTCAATGCAAAATGAATCCCACTGCATTTTCCTCATAATATGTTAGAAAATGATTATTATTATTTCATTCTTAAAGTTTTGGTGAAGCAGTATCTGCATTATTTTTGTTCCATAAATAACGCTTGAACATTGTGACGTGTGCTGTTACTGATGTTGAGCATACATCACACTTGTTTAAACGGCCAGGTTACAGTCAGTAACCTTTTTGTTCTGGATTTTTTTTTCCGACTTGAAGAATTATTATTATTTTATTTTATTTTTTTAAACAAATAAAAAAAAAAACTTTGCAGCTCTTATAATGATCACATATGCATTACTCTAACCCACAGTCAGCAACTTTCCATGAGCAGCTTCTCAACAAATTGAAGAAGTCATGCATGGCATTCCTCAGGGAGTGCAATAGTGTCAGTCAGTCACCACCACTAATGAAAACCACTATTTAACTAAACTAACCTCATAAGAAAGGTAAATCTTACATAACTCTTAGAAAAGAAGTGATAGTACATACAAAGATGTTCTTATTGAGTTTTATATCAGGTTCCAGCACAATGAAGAGTTGAAACACTCAGCCTTGCACACTGAAGTCTCCTGTGGTTATTTGTTTAGCAAATAAGCTGGGTGGCCTGACTGCAAATGCATATCCTTACCTCTCCTTTGGTGTAATCACATTTAGAGAAGGCGGACCAGTGACCACAAAGCACAGGTGTGCAATGGCTGATCAGATTCTTTGTTTGCGTGTGAGATTGTTTTCTGCCTCTGTTCATGCAGAAACCATGCCTGCTAGCATCCAATCAGCCTCTTACGTTATACCAACATTTCCTTCAATGTTTAGTAGATGACTGAAATCAAATTTACCAGATTAGACAGTGGTTTGGCAGAGGAGCATACCATTCATTTTTGGAAAGGCTGATAAGAACTCACTGTACTCCCACTTACTAGCCTGTGATCCACTGTGAGAAGGCAGGGATTAGGAAAAAGTTCAGCAACAGCTGGTAGGAAAATGCTTGACTTTCCTGCAGGTGTGTGAGAAAATGCAAGCGAAAGTTTTGTTACACAAAGAGGAACTAGTTTAACTATTGATCCAGAGCTGCAAACCTTACTGAGAGCTGTCATAGTTTACCAAATTCCATTCCAGATCCTTTCTTGTTTTTTTTTTTTTAAGGGTGGGGGCTGTTAAGATATAGTTTTAACCTTTTTGAAGTCTGTTTAAACACAGATAGCTAAAGTAAATAGATTGAATTCATCTCACTATCCAGATGTGCCCTTGGATTCGTCAAGCTAACAGAGGTTCCTTTAAGAAAGCTGCCTGTCCTCCATTCTGCACGGGCTAAAAAGCTTTCTCCCTGTGACATATTGGGCTGTCAGGGCCTCAGTGTGGCTTACTGGGTGGGTGGAGACCAGTAAAAAGCGACAGCCAAGAATTTGGAGTCTCTGCTCTCAAATCAACACCACATTAGAGATGCTATTCATTCCTAGTCTCTCATTCTGTTTGGTAACTCCCAGAATAATTCTGTTTTTTTTTTTTTAATTAAAGAATCAATGGCTAAGAAATGGATACAATTATAAACAAAAAGGATATTTGAAGTCAAACCAGTAAAAAAAAAAAATACGGATTTGATTGTAGGACTATTATGATCTTAAAGGATGATCCTGTGATGCTGAGTGAGTCGCAGGGATAACTAGTTTCAGTTTAGATACGACTTCAGTTTGTGTGACATAGTCAGCGCTGCGTTCACAACAGCCTGATTGATCACTCAGCTGAAATCAGATAAACAGTCCTGTGACCTCATTATTGCAGTGTGCTCCCTGTTATCCATTGATTGAGTATAAACGAAAGCAGTGACGTGCAGTCAGGGGAGCCAGGTGAGGCTGTGCCTTACCTGCAAAATATTGCTTAGAAAATGCATAAATGAAATAAAATGAATATACTGGTTTTTTTATTAAAAATAAAAATCAGATATTATTTTTCGGTGTGGGTTTTTAACATTTCTTCTGTTAAAAAAACAAAACGGCAAATTCAGGAGTTTCCTGCTTAAATACACGAGACTGCGGCGGTTAAAGCTGCAGCAACCTGTGCCTCCCCAGCGCCACACTCACTGATTAGAGCTGCAGCTGACGCACACGCTTTACTAATGGTCATTTACGGTCTTTTTATCATCATAAGAGAAGCTTCATTTTATAATGACCAAATTTGCTTATTTCTCGCCATTTGTCTGATTACATTGGTGCCAGTTTGCGACTCATTTAGTCTTTTTATCCGCTAAAAATGTGCTTTAGAAATACACTAGGTGAGGCAGGCAGTATGCAGAGCTTTTTAACCTTTCCTATAACAACATTTTATGCGTTTGAAAAAGTTAGGTACTAAAGTCCATCAACAACACTTGTTGGTGATACGTCTTCTCAGTCTGCATTATATTGTTGGTCTGTGCAACAAATTTGAATAGCTAGCCAATTATTACACAAACTGAGGGGTGAGGTTAACTAAAGCCACGTTTATTAGACAGATAAAGAAAGGAAGAGACATGACTCATGGAATCCTACCCTTGTTCGACATGATAGGCCTGACGTGCTCTAGCTGTGACACCATGAAATCTGACTCTGAATGCCCTGAAGGCAAAGCTTAAGATGTTCAAGTCTAACAAGACAGAAGCAAGTCCATTTAACTCCAAGATTCCTCAGCTTCTTATTTTAAAAAAATCACTTAAAAATATAGTTTTAAAACCAAATTATTTAGCTATTCATTCATTTATTCAGTAAGTTGTAACTGCTTTTTTTATATTTGTTTAGTTTCTGTGCTATTTCATGTGACATCTAAAAAAATGTAGTCGTATCAGTAAGTATTGTTGACCACAGAATGGGTCCTATTCTAATCCGCTCTAATGTTGCATTTGTCATGTATTTGTGGTTATAAATGGTTAATATTTAAATATTCTGGTTGTTAAAGCTTTTTGCTATTTGGCTTTTGCTTTTCTCCACATGAGAAACTTTGAGGATCTTGATATCAAAAGGATGGTCTATGAATAGTTAAAAAAGGAAATTTGATGTTTTCTTGACTTACTGAATCTGGAAAAAGTGTGGGGAGTCATAGTAAAGTCACATTATGGGCCTATTTTTCGTAAAAGTCTAGCTGTTTTTGTCTGTGACGTATTTTGGGTCAAAATTCCACAGAGAAACATTACAGTATAAGCTCTCCCTTTAAAACCATGCAATTACAGCTGTTTTTTGGCCTACCTGATTTTACTCCACCCTATTTTTTCTGCATAATGTAACTGTTTGTTTTTTTTTATATATTAACCCAGCTTTTGGCTCTGGTGCAAAAAATCTGAACTTCAATGCCTTTTTAATATTTACCACATTACTGGTATAGGACAGATGTCAATGGGGGTTCTTACTGAACCAGGTGATGTCTTGAAATTGATTCATGTCATCTGGATCCACCCCAAAAATATGTTGCAGATTCCTCTCCAGAATGTTTTTTGGCTTATCCCACTGCATGAACTTTAAATGCTAAATAGAATGAGCGTTTCTTGGTCAGCGCTATACTGGCTCACAACACAAATACCACAGACACCCGGCGTCCACACAAATCCGGGGAATATGGGCGGATCTTAAAGGAACGTGGCCACTATTAGAGACTGCCGTCAAATAGTATCGAGCACCTGTTAGACGCGGCATATATTGGAGACCGGTGTCGATTAGAGAAAGGGCACGACTAGGAAGATGTACGGTTGTCAGTTTTTGTTCATGTAACTTCAGAAAAACTCAGTAAAGTTATATTCATTCTGCCAAACCTTGTGAAATAAAGGAGATTTTTGACTATAGGGGTCATTCTTGTGAAGAGAATATTGTTAAGCCTATTCTTCCTACTTGCAGTTTGTATTCCTTTTAAACGTTTTTCTATTGTAATGGTAGCAGGACGACTTACAGCCAATCAAAGCATCCACATCAAATACTTTTAAACCAAACACTCACAGCAGACTACGCGTTTCCCTTTCTAACTCCACCACCTTCTGTTTATAGCTTTCTGCTTTTGTTGGAATGACACTTGACTGTTTTTGGGTGCATCAGAAAGTTCAACAGAAGAACCATAACATATTTCTTTTTCTGGAATCTTGGTGTTGAATGGTTTATATACAGCATAGCTCTGGTTAGTGGCCTGTAAAGGTGATGTTCAGGGAAACTATATTTAACAGAATTTTATATTGTTGAAGCAAGACATTCAGAAGGACTTTAGAAGTTTCCAAGTAGTCATTTATATTTCATGTTATTTATGTTGGCCGTATGAATGGTGTGTACCTTAAAGTTGTTAAGGAACACACAGGTGTGCAAATTGTCTAGGTTTCACCAACAGGCCAGATGACTGCCTTCCTGTTCAGCCCTTTGAGCGTGTAATGACACGCTCCACTAAGCCTGTCATCAGCCAAAAGGATGACTTTACCTTTCTAGTATCTCCTTCCTCCCTGCTCACAGATTGGACTATAGTACAGAAGCTTTTAATTAAACACTGAATGGATTAGCAGTGTTGGTACACATTTTGTTTTCAGATTGGCCCACTTGCCCCGCTGCGAGTTTGAGGGTGTCCTTTTTGCTCACAGGCTGCTGCCACAGATGTAAGGGCTTCTTTTGTTGTCTCGGTCATTCCCGCGGAGAGAGGCAGAGGAGGTACTTGTTTGGTGCGACCACATTTGAAGTCATACCATACTACAGGGTTTGGAAGATGTCATTTGTGGAAAGATGCTTGATTCTCTTCCAGAAGGAGGTGAAAAGCAAAGGGTAATTATTTGAGAGAGGAGGAAAGGAGGAATTTCCTGTTTGATTTCAATAGCTAAAGTGAAAAAAAAAAAGTCTACTCCATGCATAATAAGTTGGTCCTAAAGTACAGTATTATAAATTGAGGATGAGTTTGATAAAAGTACATTTCAAGATATAGTTTTTTTTTGTCTATGTCTGTTGTTCGGTATGCACTGGAATGTTTGAGAATTTTACTCATTTCCTTTTCCTGTAGTAAATCTGTCAGACGTTGGTTTTTACTTTGCTGTTGCTGCTCTGTAGTGGCAGCTATTTGAGCTGTTTTTGATTTGTTCATGCATCACATCTCACTGGCTGTTTAGTGGACATCCTTGAGATGTCTATCACACGTTGATATCATGGTAGCCTCTCCTGGCTGTCTTTAAAGATTCATATCTGTTATGAAGTTTATAATTTCCTCAGAGAATGCATACTTAACCTGCCTTTGTTTTTGTACTGCACCACATTCAGCAGACACTGATTGTTCATGTGCATCCTCTGCTCTGGCATCAGGCCACATGAGCAGGACAGAGGACAAAGACGCAAAGAATTTCACATTATTTGTAGACAAAACAAGCTTTGAGTCTCAGAATGAGTTTTCGCTCCTGTTTAGTGCACTGTTGGGATGTAGACCGTGAACGTATGTTGTGGTTGATGTTCAATTTTGAAGATTACACAGATAATCTACGGAGAACGACAAAGGTTATTCTATACAAAAACATGACGTTATGACTCTTTCATCAAATGGTACAAATATTGAAAGTGTCTAAGCAGGGATATGTTTGATGGAACTTTTATCTTTGACTTCCAATTTCCCATCTGCAAAAAAGTCAGTGTTACAAAGGAATGCTGTGACTTTCATGCCTCTGCAAGTCTAAAGGGTTTTCCTTGCATGAGCACGCCAATGACATTTTCTGAAATGTATGGTTGCAGTCATGTCAGAATGGGACTCTGAACTTGTAACCTGAATGTTAGCAGCCTGCAGAAATCCTGTTTGGTACATGTAAAAGGCAACACTTGGGAGTTTGTGTTTTGTTATACGTATTTCCTTGTACTCTTAGGAGTGAGTAGTTCTGTAGTAGTAGGTTGAATGATGGCACGGTCTTTCGATACAAAATAATCCTGGTTCTTTAGAGCAGTGTTTTACACTTTTTCCTCAACAGAATTCCAGAGGCACAGCAGTAGCCAAAAATAGGAAAAAAGAGAAACTTTGTAGTCTGTATTAACAATCTACTAGTCCCTCCAGGATCTTTTGTGCATTTTTTGTGTTAGCTACGGCACAAAAAGATTGAAGCTGCGACAGTTTTTCTTAAAAGTTGTGGTAATTTTTAATAAAGGCCGTCAGGGTGTTCTTACACACTGTTTGATATTCGCATTTATTCTGCTTCATGACAGTTAACCTTAGTTCAGTAAGAGATACTGTCACATTAACCCAATGAATTATGGGAGATGTAGTGAAATAAATTGTGGCACAGATGCTAGACAGACTCACTCTTAAGCATTATTATTTTATCCACATTTTACACGGTCTCACACCGGCTCTTGCGGGAAGCTACACCATTAAATTAAATGTTTAGCTGTTATTTATTTTTTTGTTACTGACAAATTTTATGAATTATGTCAACACAAGGAAGGGAACACATTAACCACTTCTAATTGGTTAGATTGAAAATGCGAATAGTTGAGCCTTCAAGAATGACAGTTTAAGGAGTCTAACCTTTTCCAAAATGAGAGCAATTGGTCAAAGTTGTGGCAAAGTTGCAGTACAGTTATTCTTATCAAAGTGTCCTGGAAAAATAATGTTAAAAAAAACAAACAAGAAGAAAAATATCTTTTATGATTTTTCATATTCATAACCTGGTCCTGTTTGAATGATCACAGAGCCGATATCCTGGTAATGGTGAATGAGCTTTCGATCTATTTGGAGAAATTGAGCAGTTTCCCACTCCACACTAGTGTACCGCGTTGAAACACACTGCTATAGAAATCTATAAAAATGACAAAAATGTCCAACCTTCTTCCATTCAACAACATTAAAAATGATTTAAAACGTGAATGTGCTTTCAGTAAAACCTATTTGAACTGCATTCACCCACAGTCCAAATAACAGGGTGTAATTTATCCATTACCCTTGTTGCCCAAGAGGTTCATAAATGTTCCTTAATAAAAGGTCATAGTTAGAATTGTATTTTTCACACTTTAATGCATCCTATCGTTTACCGGCTCTCAGAACACTATGAAGACTTCTTTTGTTTTCATTCACCCCTCCATTTGTTCAAACTAGCCTTGGTTCAGAGTGAAGGTACCAGACAGAGACCACCCTGCTATGCTGCTCCACCCCCAGACACTTTGATAAAGTACCATAGCGTGCAGATAGGATTTTGTGGGTTTTTTTGTTGCGCACGTCATGCTAAGTCAGCGGTAGCTAATTGTGTGTCTCAAACTGCCTGTGTTTCTTTTTTCATGTTATTTGTGTCTTTTTCTTTAGGAATGCACGCTGGTAAAGTGAATCTCCTCCCTGCTGCTGTTTGCTGACTCTGTTTGTTGGAGGAGTAGCCGGCATGGACATGGAAGACTTTCCTCCCCCTCCTCCTGAAAGTAAAGACAGCAAAACTTTTTCACCAAGTTTTCCTTAAAGAATGTTGTGAAACTTTGTTCTCACTGAGAATCATTTTATGGCTGGTTAGCTCATTTGAATACAGCGTGGTGCTAATATTGCTAGGTCACAGGTTTGGTCCCCATACGGGTCACATTTGTTTTCTTTGGTAAACTTAGCTCAGTGGAATGTTTTATTTATATATATATATATATATATATATATATATATATATATATATATATATATATATATATATATATATAAACTGTGAAATAGGATTAATAATAATCTTAACTCCACTTTTTTTACTTAACAGGATGTTAGTGTCAGGCATCCTGCACCACCTGTTAGCCACTCTAGATCATAGCACGGTCTGTCAACTCCAGGAGGGTTACTGAGGCTAAACAGCAGCGTAAACAACAGATTCCTCTCTCCTGCCACTGTGAAATGTGTGGGCAGAGGAATGAAACAAATAGGGAGGATAAAATCTACTGCACTACTGTGAATCCCAGACAATGTCCCTCAGTGCTGGAACGGAGATGGTTGCAGAGGCACACATGCATAAACACACACAACTGCATGCATACAGCTCCTGGGAAGAGACAGGCTTGATGAATGCTTTGTGCAGAGCTGGTCAGTCACTTGCTTTGTTGCCACTGGGGGGGTTGCAGAATTGCATCGTAACCCGATGACTCATTTCAGTGGATCGTTATATGGCACAGTGGAAACAAGTCTTCAGAACAGTATCTGTATTGTGGGGAATTTGACAATTATATTCTTTTAAGAAAGAGAAGGGAAATATTTCTCATTTTTTATTTTTAGTTTTGGTTGATCTTCTTAAAGACCCGCTCTGATCATCTTTTGATCTATTGTAAAAGCGTTTTTACAAGTCTTTTTTTTTGTCATTTTCTAGAACATAGTTTCTGCAGAGCGGCAGGAGTTGATTAGAAATTTGCCTCCAAGTTGGGGTAGAACCTTTGGTGTGGAGCAACTCCACCCCCTTTCCCAGTGCCCACAACAGCCAGCCATACAGTTTTTGAGAGAGATTCCAGCTCAGATGAGGAAAACCAAAACGTACATGAACCTAGTCGTCTACAAGTAGATGCATCACAATGGAGCAGAAATGGGAGCTTGTGGCCGTGCCCGGTACATTTTTGACGTCACAAATAAGCTCTTTTTCAAACGTCTTTTTTTTTTAAATTTTTTTATCCACTCCTGATTCAAGACTATTTGAATAAAGAAATACTCAGAAATGCATTATTAAGATGAATTTTCTTTATGTCTTCCATCATAAAAAAAACACCACAGAACATGTTAAAAACATAAAAAATGATCATCAGAGTGGTTCTTTAAGCTATTCTTCGTTTTTCATTTTGAAAGACTTGTTTGGGTTCTGAATGTGTTTCACAGTCTGTAATTAAGTCAAAAGCACACAAACCCAAAGAGCCATCTGTCAGTCACTCTGCCAGAAAGTATCCCAAGTAAAGTGGATGTATTATTGAATGACCAGGAGGGACTCACGCTGACAGAATATAATCATCCACTTCAGTATTCTGGAATTCTGAAGAGTTGTAGTACAAACCTGCTCTTACCATTCATTAGTGCACAGATGAGAAGGGTAAGACAGCCTATTGGTTTCCACATTTGCTCTTTTTCTGCCCCATCAGTCATGGATCCAGATGGACATGGGGTCACAGTGTTGGCCAGGAGCATTATTACTCATACATTCAGGTGAAGTGAAGCAGCTAACTGCTGTAGCCTGAAGGATGCATACTGGGGGTTTAGTTGGCCACTCTTAGGTAGTTCAAAGTGAATGGATTTGCTGTTGGAGTTTCTGTGCATGACTGCAGTTTAATGTCTTAATCACAACAATGAGGTGGGGTATAATGAATAACCGTATCAGGTAAACTTTCAATAGAAGTTAGGCAAATACTGAGTGATTTAGGTAATTTAAGGTTTACTATTAAAAACTTGAGTCCTCTTTGAAATCCAGGATCAAACAAGGAACCTGCAGGTCTTTACTTAAATGTTCCCCTTACTGAATTACAGTGGTCCCTTGCTATGATGCAGTTTACCTTTTGCAGCTTTGCAGGCATATTAAGTAACTTGGCATGTTTTTTTTCTCTTTTTTTAACAGCACATTGTGTTTTGCGTCTTGATTGGCTGTAGACCACTGTCGATCAATCTCCTCTGTGCCATGTCTCCTGTAAACACAGCGTTCCGCTTGTAAAGTAGATTTTTGATTTTTTTATTTTAGATTTTATTTTATACTGGACTAGGGCTGCACAATAAACCACAAATTTATTGTCATCGCGGTATCAGCCCAGTGCGGTATGCATACCACAAAGGTAGGCATAAGTAAGTAGTCTCCTGTTGCACACATACTAAACTATCTCTTTGTAGTTTGAAGTAACAAATCAAATAAAACCCATAATACATTAAACCAATGGTATGGAGCTCTTTGTGTCATTGATCTATCATTGGAGTCCTTTAATGCTAGATGCTCGCCTGCTACATTGTGCAGGAAAATGAAGAAACAAAAAACTTTTTCCCTTACATTTGACTGAACAAGACTTGTGATATCTGGGAGCAGCACCTCAGAGGATGTGCTAGTGGCGAAAAAAGCAAGTTGGTCAGGGGTTTAATGGATCGAATAACTCGCCACGGTTTGTCACACAGGTGTACTGCGGATCCCCCACCCCCGGGCACGCATCATTTAGATCAATCTTCTGATCAAACAGCGCAAATTTGTGTATCAAATTTCTGTCCATTGTCTATAATTCTACGTGCGTCAAAGTCGCTGCCTGTGTGTCTAAAAAATCAGACATTACCGCCGCGTTTGGGAGGAGTTTTAACTCAGATTAACGTGGATGATGAGAGATCAGGTTTATTTATTGCAGAGTTCTACAAAAAACATCATTAAACACGTTTCCACATCCGGGTTTTTGAGGCTATCCAAAGATTTTCCTGGTTTGTCTCTGTCGACTCAAATAATGCTTGGCACTTTTAGCTTTAATCTAGTTAGTCTCTCTGTCCACACCCCCCTTTTTTTTTTTTTTTACTGATCCGAAAAATGACCTGGACCATGACTCCAAAACCTTTACACGATCTGAACCATGAGTTTGTGATCTGCTGCACCTCTAATGTGCCATATTTTGAGATACTTTGTTTTCAGGATAGGTGACATTCTACAAACACAGGTACAATGCAAACATCCTGAAAACTAAAAATGATTTAAATACACTATCATAGTGAAATAAAAATGTATTTGTATTTTTGTTTTGCTGTTTGTCCATTTATCGCAAATCATACCATCATCACATTTTCAAACACAGATATCACAAGTTCTTTCTCATATCGTGCAGGCTATACTGGACCTATTTGAAAGTTTGAACCTTGAGAGTATAAAATAAAAGGGAAAAGTGTATAAAGTGTGTTGTGAGGGGTTTTACAGCCTCAAAACATTTATAGTTTTAAATAATAAAAAAAATGGATGACTGCTCTGCTGATTTCACCTATCACTGGTAATTTTTAGAACATAAGTCCTGTGATAAACAAGGGGCCACTGGATTTCAACATGAATTACCTTGTAAGCAAAATCACAGTAGAACCTCTTAATTAAAAGACAACTTGGAATGCTTTTAAAATAGATCAAAAGAGGATTGGAGTGAGACTTTGATATTAAAGACTTTATTCTGCAACTTTAACAAGGGATCCACAATCAAGCAGTAGTTCTAAGTCTACTAGAAAAAGTTTGAGCGTTTCCTAAACTTAAAACTGATCTAAAACATTATTAAAACAATTTTCAGTTGTTTTTTTATAATTCCATATCTTTCTTCTGGGATTTTGGGCAGCCAGGATGAATGAAAGCAGAGCCTAAACCATATAGTGTTCATTAGCAAGTGACATGATAGAAACTTTGGTTTTACAACTCACAGGAGAGAATCCCAACTCTCTTTCCTGTTGGCCTAATTGCAGTGTGGAAACTGGAAATGTATTTGTTACTCCCTTCCTGTCTACCCTTGCGTGATAGTCACTCATGGTGAATGTGACTCTCCTGAAAACTCCTGCAGAACGATGGCTTTACTGCAGAACAATTTACTGAACGTGTTGTGTAGCTACGTCCGTCAATATAAATGCAAGAAGAAAAGGACCTCATATTGACTTGAAGCAACAATTCTCTTTTTGCTTCTGATTATGGCAGTCAATTATATGCTAATTTTGAAAAGTTTAGAAAAGATACTTTGTTAGTAAAACAAAAGTTTTTTCCTGTCTCCTTACTCTGGAAAATAATTCTTCATATTGTTTTATTTAGGTGTATTTCAGACATTTGTCTCACTTTTCTCAGTGAATTAACTGATACTTCAAATCTCCTTTTCTTAGTGTTGGCAGACGGTGTAACATTTGCTGAGGAAGATGAAGGAGAGCCCTTCAGATTTGATGACGACGAGATGCCCGAACCACCTCCAACCTCTCAAGATGGGAGCAAGGACAATAGCGTGGCCGGCCCTCCAGCACCTTCCATCACCCCTAACACAGCTCCATCACCAGCTGACAGAGCAGCTGCTGAAAGCTCCTCTGTAGGCGGAGTCCAGGCGGGAGCAGAGGGGACATCTGCTGCTGGAGGGAATAATGAAAGGGAAAAAGATTTACCACCTCCTCCATGTCCTCGCCCTCTTCTTGATGATGACCTACAGATAGATCCTGGAACCGCAGGTCTGCAAAGTGGAAGGGGCAGACCTCTATGGACCCTAGTATAAGTGTTTGATCTTCTTTTAGTGCTTATTTTATATAAACTTTTAATAATTAACTAAAAAACATGATGTGGAGCAAATATTTCTTTGTTCTTGTTAACACAACATCCACATTCTGTTTAGACTATTTTATCTTGAGCATGAGGCTAAACTTGGGCTGAGTAGAGGGGCTGCCTGTCTTTCTAACATCATCTTTTATGGTTGGTGCTGAAGATTATCTCTCCTTTGTCACCAGCGTCTGCTTATTCTCTGTCATCCACTTTGCAGCAGTGTCTGGAGCCATCAGACGGCTCCTTTATTTAAAGAACACGATTAGAAGAACACACGTGTTGTAACCACTTGCCTTCCCTGCTGGCTCCAAGAAGTCAAAATCCCACAGACTTCGATAAAGGAATAAACAGCTATTACTCAGTTATTCTTTTTGTCCGAATAACCATTCTTGCTCTGTTACCTTTTTAAAAAACAAATTCATAATCTTAATCTATAATAATTGTAATTTTTTCATGATAAATAATTTCCACTGCAGAAAAATTAAGTAATAAACTGGCCTATCAGACGCCTCAATAAAAAAAACTTTTTTGGACTATAAGTAGCTCCGGAGTATAGGTTGCAGCAGCCAAAATATGCATTAAAAATGATATATACAGTAAGTCACACTGGAGTATAAGTTGCACTTTTGGGGAAATACATTTAACAAAATACAGAAACAAGAACGGACATTTTATTTTGAATGGAAAATCATATTAGCGGAATAGATAATAGACTAAATATATGCACACTTCACTACCAGAACAGAGTGATGCCTATTTGACTTCATGAAACATAGGACGAATGTAGTATATTAGCAAACAATTATTCAGATAACCATGGCATAAAGAACACGCTAACAAGTCAACTAAACTCTTTATATGACTTCAAATCACTAAGTTCGTTGAATTCTTCATCCTCTGTTTCACTTTGGAATAATTCCGTCAAGACCGGCGTAAGACCAAATGGCCCTTCTTCTCCTGTGTTGTTGTCTGTATCAAATACTGATACACACCTAGAGTGCCCTCTAGTGGTTGTTTCCTATTTATTGTTGTCACTGTGTTGAAGCCAAAGCACAAAATTACGGCTTCACAAGCTCAAACTGTCAGACTTTTCTTTAAGAGTTTGGTGAAGAACTAAATAATTAAAGTAAAAATTAACCCTTTAACTGTCGAGCTTTACTTCGTTTGACTAAAAATTTATCAAATTCTGTAGCTAAGAAAATCCGCTTTGCACTGTTAAGCAACACTTTGTAGATCGGTACAAAGCCCAAATGAAAATACACTTTTCCCCCAAGTCAGAATCAGCTGATTCACCCTGTCACTTAAACTGTCAAATAATTATAATAATTCAAAGACCGTGTATTGTATAGCTGTCGCCTGGAACATTTTTATGTGGAAATCAAAAAGTCTACTTTATGAACCCTTTAACATCAGAGATGTTGCTGGAACAGGAGCGAGTTGTTATTTTTGCCCAAACCTTTGAGGCAAATGACCAGAAACCTTTGAACCACAGCTGAAACTGTAATTATTGGGTATATGTCAATGTTCTTTGCAGTTTTAGATCAAATTGATGTATATCAAGTTTTCATTTTTGGAAAGTATGTTTGGATGAGGCTTTGTTCTGTACAACTAATGTATTTTACCTTTTAGCTGAAGAACATCTTTTGTCTTTGTTATAGACATGGAAAGCCTGATTTCTTCCACCAAAGACCCTCCGTCTCCACAAGCCACGGATGGCACCTCCTCTCTAGGCAAAGTCAACCCCTACTCTGTGATTGACATCGCCCCTATCCCACCTCCCCCGCACCCCCTCCAGAATGGGTCCTCCTTATCCACCTCCTCCACAACTGAGACTAAAGAGCAAGAAGGGGAAGGCCAGGGTCTCCACAACAGCTCCCCTGGAATTACCTCGGGGTATTCGATACCAGTGCCATGCGGCTACGCAACCCCCTCCGGCGTGCCGCTCATCACGCCAGCCTACACTACTCCTGTCATCATTCGCCATCTCTCTATGGATGAAGATGGTAAAGTAGAGCCTGCAATGGTGGGAACTTGTAGAAAGCTTGTCATAACACCAAGCAATTAATGGTCAAATCAGAATTTAACTGTATACTTTCCATGATGAGGTTTACCTTAACAAGCGATTCAGTAATAAAGATATCTCAGCTATTATCATTTCCTTCCTTTTTTCGCTCCTGTTTTTTTCCAAATCCTGGCCACAAGGAAGTAGGGACTAAATTTAGCCCTCCCCACAGATCCGTGCTGGTTGCAAGGATTTTCCTGTTTCCCCGAGATCTTGCAGCAGCCGATTCTCTGGACTGGCAAGCTCAACAGCCTAATTACACAGTTATTATCTTACAAAAGGTCGCACCATGTTGAAACACTGGGGGGTTTGTTTTTACTAAAATATTTGAAGTGTTCTAATTTGGTAAAGCATTTTTTTCCCTCCAGGATAATGTATCTGCTCTACTAAAGCTAGCAGCAAAAGCTATCAGCCTCAAAATGTTCCTTTAAACCTAAAGAAATAAAAGTAGGGCAATTTTAAAGCAGATTTTGTGGCTTTACATTTCTACAGAACTGTATACTTTTAGCTTCAGCACCCCCTAGTGGCTTGTTCAAAGCTGCGTGTTGTTTCATCAGATTGATTCAATTTTTGTCTATTTTGTGAAAATATGGCTGAACAGTAATCATGTGGTCAGAAAAACAATTTTAAAAAAAAGGTGAAAATCTTGAATTTATATAAGGAATTTTTGTGCCTAAATTAGTGCTGATTTGCTTAAAAAAGTGTAAAGTTAAAAGTTGCCATTTGTCTTCATTTTAATTTATTTTTTCTTCATCAGTGACGGTTTTAAGGACTTGCAATACCTCGACCGACAGGTAAATCTCACAACGAACCCACTTTGTTTGTTTTTTTTATTTTTTTATTGTGTTTTAGCCTTTTAAGTTTTTACTTCTTAACAAACTGTTATATAAACAGAGATGTACATATACAGACATAAAGATTTGTTCAAAAAAATGGAAATCCACTTTTCCCCAATTATTTAATCTAAAATTAACATTTGTTTGCCTCTTGTTTTCAAAGATGTCTTTGTGGCTCAGCTTTTGGCAGCACACAAAGTCTAATCTGTTATTTATTTTATGTAAATTATTATTATTATCATTATTATTTTCTATAGTGTTTTCAGTGAAGAGTACCCACCGATTACAGAAGAGGATGCTTTGGCAAAGTGGGCGTCAGATCCAGCAAACACTGCATGGATGGAAAGTAAGGACTGATTGTGTCGTCTAATCGAGAAAATGCAGTTATGTTGTTTCTCTTTCTCCAAACATTCCCTCTGATTTGAAAGTTGTTGTTTTTTTTTTCTTTTTGACACAACTCGGTTCTCAGACGTTTCCTTCCCTGTTTTTTGGGGAACCAGGCCTTTCCTTAAGATTTCTGTTTCATTACATCCTGATTCACTTCAGCTGTCTGTTTGCAGATATTTGTTCATTATGGCGGGTTTTTTTGCTTGTGCTTTTCAGGTCCGGATGAGGTGATATATGATGACGTTCCCAGAGAAAACTCTGACTCAAACACAGGTTTGTGCTCTTTTGTTTTTGTTATTTGCAAAAACGGGACAAATTCAGCTGAAGACTTCCTGTCTTTGGCCTGAAGTCTGGCTGTGCTTTCACTTACATCTGGACTTTACACTGCTGTTTAAATATGTACCAAGAATGAATTTCCTCTGTTATTTTACCAAAAAAGTACATTCAAAAAACGATTTCTTTGCTTTTATTGCAGTCATACTTTTCTATAAAAAATTGAATTTCTTTCAAGCTCTGAACCTGAGGGTTTTGCTGTATGTTTCAGCTGTTTTCTAGTAGTTTTTTTTTTCTGAAGCAGAGATTTCAGTTTTTACAATCTTGTAGATGCTCTTTGAATATTTGCCTATTTTACTTTATGGGTCATAGTTAGATTGCTGCTCTCACCTTCTGCCTACACTTTTCTTCTTTTTTTCTTTTTTTCTCTGTGTTTTTGGGGGTTTTGTGTTACTTCATCTTGTTGCTGTCAGTTTAGATTAGTGCATCTGTCACCACTGCCTTCTTCTGAAACATGCCCACAACCATAATATTTATCATATCTTTTTTTTTTCCCACTCGTTTGGAGTTTTCCTCCATTTTGGTGTTTCGTTCTTCGTTTTCACGTTTTTCTTAAAGGATCTTCTTAATACGCTAGTCTCGACACTTGGTTATGCAGTTAGTTTTTGAATTAACATAATTGATGAAGACTCTTAAGGCTTAAGGCTTTACTTTGGCACATCTGCATCACATCTTAGTTGACACATAAAGTAGAATGTTCTTTAATCAGTGAGAATGTTTACATCGCCTCTGTCATATCTGTGTCTGATCACATAGGCAATGCTACTTTAGAGATTTCACTTATCACTGTTTTTTTTTTTGGAACATAACCTCTGCAATAAATAAGGGGACACTGTAATTAATTTGGAGCTAAAAAAAAAGTGTATTAGTCATTAAAAATCATGATATACAATTGGCAAGTGTTTTAACATGAGCAAAACTTGAATAAATGGTAATGAAGTGCCTTTAAAAAAGCCATCACATCCCCACAGTACAGTGATTTCTAAAAATCTTCACCATTGCACAGTTCCAGCAGATCCAGATTTAATTTGAGTATATAATGGGAGTCCTCTCTTTTCATCATAAACAGGACTGATCAGACTTAAGTGAAGCACCAGTTCATTTGTCCTATTGCTTACAGGATTGCTGTGATTTTTAATTTTCTGTCTTTATTGATCAGCATTTGTGAATCATGTTAGGCTCTGTAAGGAAATTGTTCTCTGACTGCCTTAGATGTCTGCCATCTATAAACACCATTTTACTGCCCGTTTTATGATTCTTCACTTTTTGTTTTGATCTAAAGGCATTTTGTAGCATTCACTTTTAACAACACAAATAATTACTTTAAAGTTTTAATCATGATTTCGGACAGGGATAAGCAACTCCAGGCATCGAGGGCCACATTCCTGCATGTTTTTTAACATGCTGTCCTCTGGCAGGTTCTAATTGGATGGACGCATCTGAACCAGGTAATCAGTCATGAGTAGGGCTTCGATATCTGGAAATCATGCAGACACTGCAGCCCTCTAGGCCTGGAGTTGCCTATCGCTGATTTAAGATATACAGATAGTTCAAGCTAACTCCACATATTTTGATGTAACACCTGAATGAATTTCCAACCCTGTAGTAACATTCCTTCATCGATTGATTGATTGATTGATCAATCTATCTATCTTTTCTGTTCGCACAGATCCAGATGAGATGATCTATGATGACGTGGAGTTTGGGGAGGAGGGCGGCTGCAGCAGCTCCCCCGACAATGGCTGGAGCTCCAGCGAGTTTGAAAGCTACGATGAGACCAGCGAGGGAGAAGCAGGGCCTGAGAATGGCCTCCCCAACGCCTTCATGAGAGGAAAACCACCGCAGAGGAAGAACCACGTGCGTTAAACAAAATTCAGAAAGAAAATTAAGCTTGAATTAGCATTTTATGAGTATTTCTCTATTCAAATTGTTGTGAATCAGGAGCAAATGAAAAATGCAGTTTTCGTCCTACAACAGGGAGGGGAAAGGGAGCTGGGGTTGCTCTGTGTGGTCC
This sequence comes from Oryzias celebensis, assembly GCA_014656515.1. Lineage (NCBI taxonomy): Eukaryota > Metazoa > Chordata > Actinopteri > Beloniformes > Adrianichthyidae > Oryzias > Oryzias celebensis. The sequence continues at coordinate 37,996,882 of BNCR01000005.1, forward strand.
CGTCCACTAGGAAGGGAATTTCTCATGAACTGCCGCACTGCAGACATATAGTGTGACCTCCAAAATAACACAGGTTTTTTTTTTTTTATTTTGGCTAAAAACAGCATAATTAGGATCAAAAGACTACTGGGAACACTTTAAAAAGAGACCAAAAGTTGATCAGAGTGGGACATTTCGGAGCCCCAATGATAGAATAATAATCTACAACAAAGATGATAATGTGATGCTGTGTTTTATATGTAATACAATTGTAGAAAAACACTTTAAAGGATAATGTAAAGGGAAATCAAAGCCAATTTCTTTTATAACTCTAAACACTGAGTTAATCCTTGCTTTGCTTTTGTTTAGCTCTCACAAGATCTGACGCGCTTGAAAGAACACTATGAGAAAAAGATGAAAGAGCTAATGGCAAATACTGTTGGAACGGTAGAGCTGCAGCAGCTAAAACAGAAACACGAGCAGAAGGTAAAACCACCTGAGGCTCACCTTCATTTGTAAAGCAGTCCCCACCCCTTTTACTGTCAGTGTGGCTAACCCCGCTCTTGGTGTCTCCTTCATCCTGATGTGAATGACTGGTGGTGGTGGTGTGGTGAAGGGTTTGTAGTTTGTTTGCCCCATAATTTGATCTTATTGACATGTTTTCAAATGTTCATTTACTCGCACATGTGCGTCTGAGAGTGTTAAGTTTTCCAATATCACAATAGCTGAGCTTACAGCAACATAGTTCTTGATTTTGCTCCGTTCACACCAAATGCAATTTGTGCAGCAGTGGCATGGACTTTCAAGTTTTGTATATTTATGGCCCAGTTTATCAAATCATCTTCCCTCTGCTTTGCTCTGCGGAGGAGTATGTATAATAGTTGTAATGAAAATGATAGTTATTCCCCAAAACTTCGTTACAGTAGCTGAGGTAGGGGAGCAGTGAATGAAATATTCTCTGATTACTAGCTTGCTAGGTTCCACCTCCAACTGTGCTTTTAGAAATTCTTGGAACCACAAGCAGTCCTGCATTTTGTGAGCCAAGTGTTCTGTTTGGTTGGTAAGGCACTATGAGATCTTTAATATAAGATGGGGCCGTACCAGTAAGGCCTCATAAATTAGCAGGAGGATTTTGAACTTGATTCTAGATTCAACTGGGAGCCAGTGAAGTGAAGCTAGCACAGGAGTAATGTGTTCTCTTCTGCTGGTTCCTGCTAACAATGCATCTGCTGCATTTTGAACAAGCTGAAGAATTTTTAGAGAACTTTTAGGACATGCTGCTAGCAAAGAGTTGCAGTAATCCAGCCTAGACGTGACAGATGCATGGGTGAGTTTTTAGCATCACTTCTTGATAATAAATTTCTGATCCTAGAAATATTGCCTAGGTTAAAAAATGCAGTTTTACAAGCCTGTGATATGTGAGCCTGAAATGATAAATCCTGGTCAAATAAAACCCCTAGGTTTCTAACTGTGGAATTGGAGGCTTTATTTACACCATCGAGGGAGACTATCAGATAGAGCATATCTCAGGTATTTAGGGTCTAGTATACTGACCTTAGTTTTTTTCTAGGTTTAGTTGTCATCCAGGTTTTGATGTATCTAATGTAGACATTAAGTATCTCTATGTGGTCGTTGTGATCAGGTTTGATGGACACTGAAGCATCGTGTCAACCAATCAGGAGCTCAGCTTTGGCACTGATCTGTTGATTATGTAATCAGCAGTCTAAAATTAACATGGAGGAGAATCTGATTGATCTCCTTCTGAACTTTATATTTGTATTAATTGCATTGAGACAAAAATAAAAAGTTGCAAATCGCATTTGATGTGAACTTGGCATAAGTGTGTCCAATATTTTCATTAGAAACTCACGAGTTTATATTATTTGACTTTTTAATTTTTTGTGTGAAAAGACTCTCTTCATATCAGCTAAGGTCATTTGGTCAGGTCTTCTCTCCTAATATCCTAAACTTTATATCTCCTGTGTGTCTCAGTCATGTTGCTTTTAGCCATTTCTTTAGCCAAAGTAACTTAGATTTCATCTCAGTTTCGATGTGAGTTTATGTTTCTCCTGATATTTCCATCTCGTTTCTCTTGTTTTCCTCAAAGATGCAAAAGTTGGTAAAGGCTGCGAAAGATGGAACTAAAGACGGCCTGGAGAAGACTAAAGCTGCGGTGAAGAAGGGGCGCTCCTTCATCAAAACGAAGTCTTTTTGTCATGGTAAGGAGAAATCATCACATCCGAGCCACTCCCGTTTATGTGCCTAAGCTGATGTTTTTTTACGTTTTAGAGAGGAAGCCCATGTATTTTGAGAGCGAGGAGTCCGAGCTCTTCATCGAGGTGGACTGTTTCACAGTGGAGCCGGTCCTGTGTCCAGCACCAGAAGGCCTTTCACAGCAGCAGGTAATGAAAAAAACTCCTCTTCGTTTAGATCTTAATAAAAAAAACTACGGGAAATGCTTTAAGTTTTGTGTTTTTAAAAATGTTTTTAACTTTTTTCCCGCAGCTTGTTAGAAGATGTATATTGGAATCTATTTTGGAAAGTGAGAAAAATTATCTCAGTGCCCTCAAAAGAATTTTAGAGGTAACCAAGTGCAGCAATTCCCAAACTATTATCATATTTTTTTAAATCGTGGTTACATGAAGTTATATTGTCTGCTCTGTCAGCAATATGAGAAGCCCCTGTCCCAGATTGAACCAAGGCTGCTCAGCGACAGGAAACTGAAGATGATCTTCTATCGTGTGCGTGAGATCCTGCAGTGCCACTTCCTGTTCCAGATTGCTCTGGCAAGCCGGGTCGCGGAGTGGGACGGCCTGGAGATGATTGGGGATGTGTTTGTTGCATCCGTAAGCAGAAAATGTTCCAGCTTTTTTTAGACCTTCAATAATAATTTGAACTTGTGTTTTTACTGTTTGATGTCAGTTTTTCTTCGCTCATGAATATTGGTTACAATTAGTTGTTTTTGTTCAAATAAAATGCTTTTTTTTGAGTAACTAATTCAAATTTCTCTGCTCCTTCCTTTAAAAATGTGTTTATTCTTTATATTTTTGTATTTTCTGACTTTACAGTTCTGTAAGTCTATGGTGCTGGATGCCTACAGCGAGTATGTGAACAACTTCAGCACTGCAATGGCGGTCGTAAGGAAGACCTGCATCTCTAAACCAGGATTCCTGGAGTTTCTCAAGGTTTTAGTGACAAACTAGTCCAAAAATGTCAACCAAACACACACATGACCTGAACGTTAGTCTTGTGTTAGGCACCCCAAAAATATATTCATTTCCAATTGGCTTTTTGTTGCATTGTCATATACATTTCTAGCTAGCCCTTACTCAAAAAAAGTTATTTGTTTGTTTTTTATTCAAAGATTGTGTACATCTCAGTAATGCAAAAACCTGTTTTCCATGTGTGCAGCATCGCCAGGAGACCAGCAGTGACCGAATGACGCTTTATGGTCTGATGATGAAACCTATACAGAGATTCCCTCAGTTCATTTTGCTTCTTCAGGTACCTTTAACACAGTCAAAATGTTCCATATATTACATGTTGTTCATATGTTATCCAGCAGAGGGGGATAAAGTCCTTACAAAATCATGCAAAATGTGTTTTCCTTTGTGTCCCTGAATGCTTTCTAACCTGTTTAAGTCAAATTTCTGTATTATTGTTTTTTGGGAAATGGGACTGTACTACTTTTAGTTTACATATTTCCTTACAATAAATACGACGAATAAAAGTTAAAACAGCAGAATTTTAGACTTCATCAGAGAAAACAATTGTAAAAATGCTCAAGCATCCTTAAAATTACAGAAAACAATGCAGTTGAATTTAAAAATAGAAAGTAGGGAAAATGTAAAACCAGATAATTATCATTATTTTTGCTGTGTGAAGTAAAATCTTCTTCATTCTCATCAGGACATGCTGAAGAACACTCCGGTGGGTCATGCAGACCGTCTGCCCTTGCAGATGGCCCTCACTGAACTGGAGACGTTGGCTGAGAAGCTCAACGAGAAGAAGAAGGAGGCCGACCAGCGCTGCGAGATCCGTCATATTTCAAAGGCCATGAATGAACGTTACCTTAATAAGGTCTGCACATTTGTCCTGTGAAATGTTTGTGGCAACTTTATGCCATTTCTTATTCTCTGAATATATATATTTGTATATCTAAAGGTCTACATTATTTAGCTGTAGGGATCCTAACTAGCTTCTGTTCACATATACTTTTACAAGAAACACATGGATCTGCTTGTTTGGTTTTTTTTTTTTTTATTTGGCTCAATTTATAAAAGCCAGAGTTTCGCCAACTTGTATTTAGAAAGTTGTTGGAAATACTTTTCAAGATGAAACTAGAACTCATATTATTTAATTATCTAACTTCTTAAAGTAGTTTCATAATCAGTTACCGGAACAAAATCCGGTTCACAAACTGCTGACTCATCAAATCTTCCCATTTAGCTGCTGGGTCATGGCAGTCGCTACCTGATCCGATCAGACGACATGGTGGAGACGGTTTACAGCGAGCGAGGAGAAATCCTCAAAACCAAAGAGCGGCGCCTCTTCTTACTGAATGATGTGCTCATGTGTGCCACACCCAACCTGCGGTAAGAGGGACCGCAAACCTGTCGTTAAGGTTTCATTACATTTGTACTTCCTGCTCACTTTTGTAGGCCACTCACATCATCCTGCAACTGTCTGACTAGAGGGGAGAAAGTTTTAGGGACTAAAAATATTAAATTAAGCAAAAAGGCCGAGTCCTTCAGCAGAAGGCCTGCAAACCCTGCATGTACAACATGTCCAGATGTTCTGGTAATGGCTTTTTGACCGCATAGATGTTAAAATCATGTATAATTGCTGCTTTTTAACCACGAGCAACACTTGATCTTATGCTAAGGATTTTTGGCTTCTGTTCTGTAATCGTAACATGCTGGTCACCACTTCCTGCCTCTGGGAAATCTATATATACTAACTGAAGGACAATCACCTCTTTTTAACCTTAAAACTCACTAATCTTTTTAAGTTTGGTTTTTATCTCATTCTCACACAAGTATCCGTTCTTCATGTTGATCATAGGAAATTCATCTCTTTTTTTTCCCCCTCCGTATAACCTTTGCCCTTCTTTTTACTCCACACAGATGTCAGGATGGAAGTGGGAGTGGAAGTGTTCCTCTTAACCAGAAGTTCCTTTTAAAGTGGAGCGTCCCTCTGTGCCTCGTGGAGGTGCTAGAGTTTGGCTCTAGCGAGGACTTGGTCGGCGGTGGCCGCCTTCCGGCCCCACATTCCGGGGAGAAGGTTGTGATCAGCGCAAAGCCAAGTATGAAATACACATTAGTTTTCTTTTTTCAAGGAACTGTTTTTTTTTTACATAAACAAAGAGGATTTCTTTATTTTTAAAAAATCACGTTTTTATGAATTAAACATTTAAAAAAATGTATTTATTAATGTGCAGTAAAAAATGTCTTGCCACTCGTGTGTATTTTTCCATGCTGGAGTCATCTGGCTACTGACCAGTGATTTTAGACTTTCCACTCATTCCTTCAGCAGCTGCCTCGTCACTTTAGAAACCCTGGATTAGACAAATAGGAGTGGTGAAGAGATTGTGGTCACAATGCTGCCTTTTACTCCATAATGTGTTTGCTGCACTGCTAAGTTGATAATTGCTCTGATAATCTGTCATCAATTTGATATCCCTGAAAGTTTGCTCTAAATTGCTCTAAACTGCACTTTGTAGCTCACCATCTCCTATTTTAACTCGAAATACTGTAACTCGAAATACAGGGCACACCAGATTATAAAATCTAAGATTATAATTACAGAAATGTTGAAATTTCTGTCAATTCTTTGATGTAGTGAGCTTTACCGGCTTAAGATGCAAAATGTTTAATTTTCATTATATCTTCATAAATATTGTTGTAGTTTAAGATCTTTAATCTGGTCTGCCATCTTATGTTTGGTATCTAAAAGGTTTTGCAGGAATGCAGTCACCAAAATCTCCCACTCCTTTGTTTCACTTACGAGCATTTCTTGTTTCCTTTTCATTATAACCCTTCATTTAAGCATCATTTGAATGGGTTCTCTCTGCACCACTTCATGCCTGGATCTACTTCACCAAGCCACATAAACAGCCCAAGCATTGCAGATAACAGATGGCAAAACAGACCTGAGGAACATCTGGTCCTCTGTGGCTTTTCCTAGGGCTACCACTGACAGGTTCATAGACTCATCTTAACCCATTGTAATGATGCAAGTGGGTTGTCTTAAGGTCTCTTGGAACTCAATGTTCATTGAGTTTAATGCTGTCTTTTTTTCATAAACTGTAGTTAAAGACCCACTCTGATCACTTTTTAGCTATTTTAAAAGCGTTCCCATTTTAGCCAAAATTAAAATATTATATTATATTATATTATATTATATTATATTATATTATATTATATTATATTATATTATATTATATTATATTATATTATATTATATTATATTATATTATATTATATTTTATTATACTGTTTTCCATGACATAGTTCCAGCAGCAGTACAATCAAAATCTGCCTGTAAGTTGTGGGTGTGGAGAGGCCCCTTCCCAAAGCTGAGAGTTTGAGTATCTACCCCCTTCGTAGTTTCTACATTACAAACACAATCTTTTTCAAAATACATTTTTTTGGCTGCTCCTGATTCATATGTATTTACATAAAGAATATATGCAATAATTGTGTTTAAACACCTTGGCAACAATAGATTCAAGATCAACATATCAACATTCCACTGTTGTGTGTCTTTGGAAGAGTACGCACGCTACACATTTGTCCAGGAACATTTAACAAGTGGAAACAACACTTTCTCAGTCATTTGTCGCAGCCAAAAGCAGCTCAGTGATCCGCCAACAACAAGTCACTGAAAAGACTCTCCAGCATATGATGTCATGTCTTTGGATGCCTCTTTGTTTAGTTCATCTCAGTGCAGTGCCGCGTTTAGACCACCGTGCACACTGGTCATTTAAAGCAGCATTCTCTGTCGGATTTTACAGAGTATGTCATTTGTAGGTATACTGTTTGTTTTCAGGAGATGTCATTGCAGGGATGACTGCCCCTGTCTCTTAGGATTCTCCATGTAGATGGAAAACTAAGTTTTAGTCCTATTTAAAATCAGTACTAGAGCCAAGTTTAATTTAAACATCAATTTTCTTCATACTTTCATTTATTCCTGTTTACAGATTATTTTTACAACTTGCAGTTCTTATGATTTATTAGTTATTTTTTTAGAAGGAAATTCTCTCAATGCTAAAAAAAATACTGTACAACTTCAGTTGGTTATCAACAGAGCACTTTTATTTTCAAGATTTTTCAAAAAGGCTATTGTAGACAAACACAAACTGGCATGATGCACGATAAAAGTCTCAAAGAGACCACTTAAAAATTCAACGTTTAGACCGAGACCTTCAAGAGTGGATGGGTTGCCATGGAGTCAAAAGCACAAGCCAGACTTTGTGACAATTGTGAATGACAGTGATAAGGGGGAAGGAGAAGAAAAGAAGGAACAGAAGAGAACTGGGGCTCTTTAGTGCCTCCTGTGCAGTTTAACTCCTTCTTTACTCATCAGCTGGCTGTGGTCGTGAAAATGATTCATGCAGGACAGCCTTTGAAGCTGGGTTTTAATTTGTTTAGCGTTGTTGTTTAACAAACCAGGTGGACAAGTGACCACAAAAAAATGTATATATATCTATATATGTATATATATAGATATATATACATCTATATATCTATATATTTAGCGTTATCGTTATTTTTTTAACAATTAAAGAAACAAAATCTATTTGGATGTACCATAACTACCTTTAAAAATTATCTATCTTCCGAAAATCCAATTTAAAACCTATTTTGCTTTGTGAAATAACCAAAGTGAACGCTGACCAGCTGAGCATCAAATTCTAAAAGATTTCAGTTCACTTTTTGACTTTGTCCAAGTTTTTGCCATAGACAGAGCCACTGAAAATAGCCAGATGTATATAAATAGAAATGCTAATACAATGTTAACAGTATTTGTAATAACCCTTTAGAAGTATGGTTTTTAAAAGTCTGCGAATACACCATTTTTAAATGACTTCTGTCTGAGAGTCCAAAGGGTCAGATCTTCAATGCGTTCAGTGGTGAATGGGTAAAGCAAAGAAAAACACATGAACTGTTCTCATGGAACCATTAGGTTTTATTTGATCTTTATCATGTTCTGTTGCACTGAGGGCGACAGAAGTTGACATACTGTATGAAAACAAACCCTGAAAGCTAACTGTGAATGCTTCTTGAATAAGGATGTAGATGACAATCACTGGCAAGTTTGCAGATCTGTCACTGCTGCTTGTTAATGAAGAACTTCATTGATCTTTGCCTTCACCTTTTCTGCTGATCTCACCAGCCTGACTCTGCTCATTACAGCCAGCCCAGCTACGTTTTGATGAGGCAACTGTTGACAGCCAAATTATTTTTAAATCTTTGATCTAAGCGTTTGGCTTATTTTCCCTCTAGGCAAGCATATTTCTTTTGCAATAATTATATGTGTGAAATTTTCTCAAAAATGTGTATCTGTATAGACAAACTGTATATGGGCCCTGGACAACTGTACCAAGATCTGCAGAACCTGATCCATGATCTCAGTCTAGTTCATCAGATTTCAAGCATGATCAGCAGCCTAAAAGGAAACTATCAGGTATTGTATTTCTTTACTAAAAACTGACATTAAACATAATTAAATTATATTCCTTAAAATCTGGTGTCTATGTAAAAAAAAAAAAAAAAAATCAGCACAATGTTGGTCGATAATGCTTCCTGTGGAAATAAGTTATTTTTTATGTCATTGCTAAAGCAAACTATTGCAAAGCAGCTAAATCTGTTAGCTAAATTAGCTTCATTTAGTACAAAACTTAGTTAGTTTTAGTTGAAAACTGTTTTTTGTTTTATATTCTTAGCTTTGCAGGTAGACAATTTTAATATCTGTCCGGGGACAAAAGATGAAAAATAGCCGCTGGGCTCATTTACTGTTCGCTGTCCCAGAAACATAAATAAAATCGGAGTAAAATTTAACTTTTAAAGTGAACAATAAAACACAAAATCACAGGTGATTTGTCATTCCTCTACTACTGAGTTCCTTTTGTTACATAAATGCAAATGTCTGGCAGATGTTTCGCATTAAAACCAAAATGATTATCAGAAGAAAAAATACAATGATGAAATGTAAAATGTAAAATATTTTTTAATGATAAAATAATCTGAGTGATGTTTATTTAAATGACTACAACCATAAATAAATGGGAATCTTTTGTGTTTTCATCAGCACTTCACTATTTGCAGAAAGAGTTACAAAAACACACAGATTTCCTTTTTTGAGCTCGTCATTTCTGATCAGCATCACTTCAACAGTCAGGATGCTGTTTCCCACAATGCACTGCTTTGTAGTCTCTAGGCAGCTCACAGTGCAATGCCAGATTTCCAGCTGCTCTCATCTAGGTAGGCGCCTTGCACCCGCCCCTTTCTTGCGATATTTGTATGATGAGTGACATGTGATGTCAGAACAAAAACTACCCAACATGCACCGCAATCCAAGCGATCTTGATAATTATGCTTGGTGCCAAATTTCTTGAAACACAATAGCTGTGTCTAAATTATTTCACTTCTCCCAAACTGCTAAATGATGATATAGTTCGTAATTCTGACACATTCTCACTACTTTTAAAATGTTTTAAATGACAAAATAACATCATGCTTTTGCCAGAGTAAAAATTTGAACATTTTACGAAGACTATTCATGAATCAACTGTGTTTTGATGATAAAAACTTGGATGATACTTTTAAATACATTTTTAAAAGGACAAGTCATTAAAACGCAATGCATTCTGGTCTATACTCTCTCATCTAGTGAGCACCAATGCACACTAGTTTATACAGAGACTTCTGGGGTGTTTCCAGGCCACTGGATTTCGTAATTGCAGATTCTGACTCATTAGCAAAATGACAAACCCCATCTACAGTTCACAAGTAGTGAGTAGTGAAGGAATTCGAACATAACCAATGAAAAAAACAAACATTTGCTCGACAAGCTAGCTTGAAGCTAAAATTACCTATGTCCGAAATCCCTCCCTACTGACTACTAAAAAACTAGAAAGTGCAGAACTATTTAGTGTCTGGATTTCAATTCAGACCCCATGCTCACTACTTTTTTTTTCCCCAAACGACAAACATGTTGTCACAGATTAAAAACCTAAAAAATACAAGCATTTTACAAAGTTCTAAGGCAATGTATTGTGTCTATAAATGTCAATGCAAGAGCACTGATGCACACTGGCTTTTCACAGAGCCTTGTGTGAAATTGATTTTGGTATTGTGGCTTTAGACCGCACTATAAAATGGCAAACGCACTATGTAGTGCACTAAGTAGGGAGAGAATCCAGACATAGTGAATAATAATTTAAAAGATAAGCTTTGCTAGCTAAAATGAGCTAAATTAGTTAGTTTTTAGTTAAAAATAAGGTCATGTGCCGTATTAAATTTAAAAAAAAATCAGAACATTAAAATAAGCCTAAATATATGTAAAGAAATGATCAGTGAAGGAAAGCTACGAAAACAATCACTGAAATTGACAACTGAAAACAAAGCTTTGATGAAAAAGATTTTTGCCTGTAATATCCAAGTAATCCAAGTGTTAAGTTTTCAATATGATGTTTTACAAATGTTTTACATTTGAAAAGCTGAAATCGACAAACATATTTAAGGTTTATCTTGACAAAATTGGACAATAGTACCTTTCTGTTACTAAAGACTTGAAAATCACATCTTTTGTGATTCATCAAACTCAAGCACTCGACTGTAATGTAGGTGTGCAAAACTCAAGCTGAGCGTGGGCAGTTTGTCTGAAGTAGACCAGGAATCTCTTTAGCTATGAATTAACTTTGTTCCAACCTGTAATATCTGCCCTCCAAGACTCAAAGACGCAGAGCGCAGCGTGAATATGCGAGGCCACGTTTGTGCTGTGCTGGTTACCATGTCAGAAGCTGAGTGGGAGGCAGAGTGAAAGAGAGGCTCTCAGACATGTGTCCAACTAGATTGAGGATGTGATGGAGATTGAAGGGAAGATAAACGATTGAGACAGAAAGCTTTCAACTCTAAATTTCACAACTTTAATGAGATTGAGGACAATTTAATTATAGATGTGGACTGAGAGGCATTCTGTGCAGTTTTGTGACTAAGTGAAAATGTCAAAAGGCATTTTTAGGGCAAAGTTCTTATTTCTGGTTTATGCATAAAGGTTTTATTTTATGTTTGCAGATTTAAAATTCTCCATCATCAGAAATAGTAAATCCAACCTTTAGATTGTAGTTTTGCTAGTTAAACAGTGTGACAAAATCGAGTTTTTATAATATAAAAAGCTTAAAAATGACAAGATGATAGACAACAAAACAAGTACTGCATCTAATAGTATATCAGGATGTAAAATCAATAAAAAAATCATTAAATAAGCATTTCTTATTGTGGTTACATTTAGTTGGCAGACAAATGGCAAAAATTTGCGTATTCTTTATTAGTTTGATAAGTAATTTGGTTTAAGATTAAAAAACAAGTATTTAAAGGACAGTTTAATAATAGCCTTGATAAAATTTTCATCTTTTTACCTTCTGTCCTTGTTGTTCATCCCCTTTTTTCTTGTTTTTCACACATTTACCCCCCTGCCCCTTATTTCCCTTCAATAAATATTATGCAGAATGTGAATTCCACTGTGGCCCAGGACTGGGTGTCAGGTCTCCAGAGGCTTATATTGAAGAAGGAAGAGGAGATCAGGGCAGCTGACCGGTGCAGGATCCAACTGCAGCTGCCCGGCAAGCAAGACAAGTCTGTTTCTTTAAATTGTATTGGACTGTCACTCTGTCAGCACATGATCACATTTTACTGCCTCGAGCTTTACCCCCAAAGTATTCTGTTAATCCTGGGGTAGTCTTTATCCCCTTTTGCCCTGCTTTCTTTATGCTTTTGCCCTTCTGATGGCATAGTAAATCACAGCTCTGTATTAGAATGATTATTTTTATTTTTTTAGAACACGAGCGAAAATCCTTATCAGGATCTGTGTGGCACATTAACACGTCATTATGGTCTCTATGACATCCCTCAGGGGTGCGTCTTGTTTGGCCTCTTGCTTTTTCCTGAGGCCACAGCTGTCTTTTTTTAAATTTTTTTCTGCTTTCCTGTTTGTTGTTTCTTTCTCCCACCATCACTCATCCCTGCCGAATTTAACTACTGAGATTAGCCAAGGGTATGCTTGGTAACACAGCTGCACCCGCGTTATTTCTAGTCTCGTACTTCCAACATGCAGCTCCTCTCTTACCCTCACCCGACGGTGACAGGAAGGATGCGTGTCAGACGTGAAAACATGTAAACGGTTTGGACAAAGTTACAAAAATAATTTCAAAAGCTAAAGAAATGTATTTCTTCCAGTCATTTGTATGTGCTTTTTAGACAACTATATCAATCTTTAGTTGTTTTCAATAACTGTCAACAGCAGAAAAATCATTTTTCTGAATCAGTACAATTTGGCATTGAAATATGTATTCATTCCTGCCAATTGCAAAAGTTCATGATGATCAAACAACAAAATTATCAAAGATTATTATCTTAAATCAGTTTAATTTTGGAGGAGAAAAATAATTCGGTCATGATTTTTTTCCAGTTTTTGCTAATTCATTCCAGCAGTGTTAATGTGTAACCTTTGCTTTAATATACAATGTGTTGTATTACCACAAACATTAATTTACAAAAGTTCTTGGAAGCTTTTCACTCACAGATTTGTGAACTACAGCTGCTGACGAGGTTTCATTTTTCCCATCCTACATTTGTGTGTTTTTCTCTTTGTTGGCAGGACCGGAAGGCCGACATATTTCAGTGCAGTGTTCAATACGCACAGTCCTGCTATCAAACAGTCATGGATCAGTAACTTGCAGATGGCTAAGTTGGCTTTAGGTATGATATGTGGTCTGAATCCATATTTTTCTGTAAAACCATTTTTGTGGTTATTGCCATGTTATAATGTTAATTCTGAATCAGTTTTTTAAAAATCTGCTTGCTGTGTGTTTTTCTATCAGAGGAGGACAACTTACAGGGGTGGTTTTTTGCTGAAGATGATGGAAATCAAATAAAAAAGCAGAAGCATCCTCTTCTACTTCGACAAATGCCTGTGATCATGTCAAAACTGCAGGAATTCAAGGTACATTTTCTTTAGCAACAGTCATCTCAAGCGTACTTATTTTGGATCATCTGACACACCTCTTAAAAAGTGACAAACTAATTCTCTTGATTTCTTTATATTTCACCAAACCAATAACAAAGAGCAGTGTATATATGGCTCCTGTTTTTTTATTGGAAAGTAGGTCTGGTTTTACCAATGCTGGCATCGATTCATCAGAAGAATTGTAAAAAGACTTGTGTTTCCAGACTTGTAGCTTGAAATCAGTTCCTCACACTGACTCGGTATCATGGAAGCACTTTCAGAAGAATGCGCACAAAAAGTATTTCTTTGTTTCAGGACACAACACTTCAAAGTTGTCCTATTCAGCTCAACTTGCTAAATTTTTGTACCCATCAAAACCCAAACCAGATATGGGAAAGGAAAAAGTTGTCAGTAAGGTTTTGAATTTTGTTTCTTGTTTTGTTTCTTTTAGTGTGTGTGTGTGTGTGTGTGTGCATGTTTTTTTTATTTTTTAATTGCACAGCTTTGGCAATAGAAGGTGGTAGTTAGGGTAAACTTGGTCTGCACGTACAGAAGAACTGCATAGAAAAGAAAAGAAAATCAGAAATGTTTTATGCTGATATAATGCAAAAACCAAGGGTCGCTTCATTTATGGAAGGAAAAAGGTGCATATTATATTTTAAACAACTCTGTTGTTTACCTTATCTATTTAATCCAAGTTACTAATCAAGAAGCATCGCTAGAACTTCCGAATTGAAGCACATTTTAAAATCAACACAACTGGAGCCAAGTCAATGTAACCAAGGCAGTTTCCTGTCCAACTGTAAAACAAATATAACAAAGCAAAAAAAAAAAAAAAAAAAAAAAGAACCACTCTGCAGTAAATTGTGTTTTTGTTTTCTAGCTGGAGAGCATGTGAACAGGGAGCTCTCAGCAACAAGGACAGGAAGGGGAGGCGGGGTTGCTCTGCTCTAATGGTCCTGCCCACAACTCAGAGGAAACTAATGAACTACTGCTGCTCTGCAGAAACTATCTCCTCGAAAAACACTTTTTTTGGGCTGAAAACGGCGTATTTAATATTAAAATACACTTTGACAACAGATTGAAAGATGATCAGAGAGGGTCTTTAAAGCACTTTTTCTTTGTTTAGGCTTAATTATAGACTCTAAACAGTTATAACGTGATCTTTTATTTGACAATGAAAACCATTAAAACTTGCTCTAAAGTGGAATTACTGGGTATTTTTAAACAATAGTTAGAATGTTTTTGTTAGAATAGCAAAACTTCCTTTCTTCTGAGTGATGAAATACATTTTTTAAGCACCTTTAGAGCTCTTTTGAGTTAATGTTAACATTCAGTTGTAAAATGGTATCTGTAAATTCAGGGGTGCTTTCATTTCTGGTACAAATGTGATGTTTGAAGAAAAAGTGGGAAAACTTTTTTATCCTTTTTTGAAAAGGTTACCTTTATAATGTAGAGCAGTGGGATTTAGAATGCATTCAGCCTTTTACTAAATGGTGTGACTAACCTCTTTACATGACTGTGAGTCCTGGAATGCAGTCAGATAACTGTGTTTGTGAGGAACTGAACTGGGAAACACTGACAAAAATAAAACTGTTTGCTAACTTTGCTAACACTCACAAGGGATTTCATCTTCTGGTCAAAACACTTTCAGATGAGTGATCAATATTGGCGTAGTAGCAGTGAGTGGATCTGAATTAAAGTTGTTAAAACTGTTAATTTAGTAATTTTGCTTCTTATTAAATATTTTTTGGTCCCAGAAATTATGCTGCTATCATCAAACTGACCAGCAACATAAACAACTGTCTTTTAAAGGGCCTATGTTGTGCAAAATCTATTTTTTTGAGCATTGAAGTGTATTATAATTGTATTAAAATGTTAATTCCTCACAAAAAACAAAACAAAACTGTTTTAGCTCCATTCACACATCTCTGAGTTTTCCTCTAAAATCCTGCACTCTGAGCATCAGCCCCTCCAAATCCACCACCTCCCTCACAATAACGCATACGCCCATTTTCTTCACAAAGCAAGCGATGGTCATCAAAACAGTTTGATTTCATCTTTTATATGCACAATATACACATTCATCTTTGCAAATGTTCAAATGTTGTCTGTTTTCGTCGATGAAACGCTGCTGTTGCCAGCTCTAGGTTGATGTCATAAAATAAACGACACCCACAGGAGGGAAAGGCATTGTCTCAGAGATAAATGAGCTTGTGAAAATAACTCGTACATCATTAACAAATCATTCTTTAGTGTTCTCAAGGTAAAATATTATCATATTTATGGATGTCATTTACTCTGAAAGTCTTAAGAATAGCCTGATATTGGCCCTTTAAAAGCAACTGACTCACATTAAACTGGGTTTGTTTGGGGGTTTGTGGAATTTTTTTTACTTACACCTGAGCTTAAAGCGTAATACGTCATGATGATTGTCCTCACCTAAATGTTTTTTTCTCTTCTATGGCAGATTGAATGTGCAGTTCACAACCCAGAGCCCTTCATAAACACGGAGAGCACAGCTGACAGTCCTGCTATGGGTCATGGATGCGTCTGGGTGAGATATTTTGGCACATTTTATCTCAACGATTCAACAGATGAACTAAATCTGCATTTTCAGTCTTAAAACCACTGCAAAAATTGATGTCCAAAAAAGTTTTTTGTGCCTTCACCTAAAATAATGTTTTTTTCTTGTGATTCTTGCTTTTTTTCATCAACACATGAGAGAACTTGATGACAGTGTTATTTAGTATTTAGGCAAAACTACATAAAGATTTTTGTTCTAAGATAATTTGCTTCAGAAATATTCAGTGTATTCAGATGACTTTTGGTCAAGGTCGAGTTTATTTCTGTTGCAAAAAGGGAGCACACTGCCTCTGAATCCTTTTTAAGGTCAAGGGTAAAATTACATTTTGAAAAATGAAGGGGGAAATAAATGGATAGAATGCCCATTTATTTGAAAATAAATCTTTTTTTTTCCTCTTTTACTGTTATTTAGCTGCTACATAAGACGTTTACTAATTGCTCATTTTAGTAATAAGAAGTAATGCCATTGTTAGTGATTCATCAATATTTGATTGATACATTAGTGGAATTAATAAAAACTCCACATTTGCTTTGCCTTTGCTCAGGTTGCAAGTTGCACAAACCAGATGGGTCAGATAGCCATTGTGGCCATGCAGAACTCCAGCCCCAAAGTGACCGAATGCTTTAATGTGGAGTCCCGAATCCTCTGCATGGCTTATGTTCCAGCCGAGCAAACCCAGGAGAATGGGGATGACAACCAGGTTCCCCAAGCAAAGACCAGTGACACCCCCACTGTCTGTTTGGGCATGGAGGAGGGAAGGTACCAGAATGTTTTTGTTTTTTCGATCATAGAAAATACTGTCATGAAGAAATGAGCTTTTCACCTTTTATTTACTTTTGTTTAGTATCATTGTATATAAGAGCAGCCAAAGATCCAAGAAGATTCGACTTCAGCATTTCTTCACTCCAGAGAAGTCCACGGTCACCAGCCTGGTCCATAGGAAGCAGTGTCTGTTTGTCGGCCTGGTCAGCGGCTCTGTGGCGGTTTACTCCAGATCACAAGGTGTGTGCTCCAGGAAAGGGAAAGAATCCTGTCATTTGTGGATACCGTCTGTTGCACTCTTTCAATTCTGTGTTTGTTGATGCTCTAAATTGCTGTCATTCTACTAAATATGAGCTGAAAAAAAGACACTCATTGAAGTAATTGTACATCATTTTAAGCGTGTTTAGTCTGCCTACAGGAACATTTACGTCTAAGAATATTGTCGTTGATGGAACTTTTCAACCAACACTTCAGTTCAATCTAACAAAAACAACAGCAAAAACAAAGGATCTGGCAGCAAGTGAGAAGAATTCACTTGCATTGAAGGATATTGGCAAACAAGAAGCAGCTGTATTGATTGAACACTGTAAGGAAACAAATGCAAGGAATAGTAAAACTGAATGAAATAAAAGAAATCAACAACATAGAAATGCAAAAAAGTTGTTTCAAATTTGCAAACTCAAAAATAGGTGCGTAACAGGCTATATTCAGGTGAAGTCGTCCAATATTGTGGAAGTCTGGGCATCGGGGAAGTTTTTCTTTTATTCAGTGTGTCTCGGCTTTCCCTCTGCTTGCTCGGTTGTCTAGGAGAAGCCTGTCTGTGAGCTGTGACCTATATAATCTCATTCCTTCTGTGCGCCCGAGCCCCTGCTCTGCTGTATTCTTTCCACTGGCATTCACAGTTTCACTTTTGTTTCATTTCTCACGAGCTTTTGTTCTGGAGCAGTCAGAGGAAGCTCATTTTTCTTCATCTCTGCGTTTCTGAGTCAAAATAAGTGCTTTTTTGAAACGTCAAACCTTTTTTTTTATCCATATCCTGTACCGTCTGTTGTCGGTTACTAGTTTAAAGTTATTTTGATCTTTTCACTGGCCTTCCAAATTAGATTTCAGCACATGCTTTTGCTGCAGTGCTCTGTAGCACTAAAAGGAAGCAGGAAGACAGAATATGGATGATGGCCTGAGGACAAAAGGACAAGCTGCAGATCGTTGCGATGAAAAAAAAAACATGTTTACTCATTTCTTCTGGAATGTCTTTGGACATTTTCATTCCAGTTCTTTTTTTCATAACAATATGAACCCCCTTCACTGTCCCCACATCATTAGGCCGCGATGTATTGTGTAATTATCCAGCCGTCAGGAACTCTATAATCTCTGGAACATTGTGCTTGATGCTGGAATGATTCACTCCACATTTGCTGCTAGGATGCTGTCCACTTTATCCATGAAGAGAGGCCTCTAGGACAGAGTGCCTTCAGTGGATTTGCACTTCAAACAGATTCTCAATTTACGTTTTTCAAAAACAAAGCAGAAGCAACATGGATTTAAATGTTGATCTGTCAGCTGCTCCAAAAGCTTCTTTAAAGTGTGTAGAAGAAACAATGCAGTGACTGTGCATCCCTTATACTGGTGAATAACGCCGCCAATTTTCTGGATCCAATTCAGTCAGATTATCTATTACTCCTTGGATACTTTTAATTACCATCCAAATAGTTCAATTATTTCATAACAACATTGCTAATGCTAGTTACAACAGCCCCTATGGGTGGATCTAAACTGTCTGTAGGAGAAAAATGGACAAATCTGTTGGAGGCTCACAAGAATCATCCAGGAACTATGAGGCTCGTAGACTGCTTGGTGAGCTCGTAACTCAAAAATGTTTATGCAAATGTTTTCTACGGTCATGCTGTGGGTGACAGGTTGTAGCGCACACTTAAACAACAGTGAGGGAAAATAAGAATGAAGTTGGGGAAATGCAGGTGCGTCGTAGGGATTGTTCCTTTTTTTTTTTAAACACCTCCAAAATCCTGCGCTCTGCGCAAAGATCAATTATAACCAATTAGCATAGTTTGTGTGAGCATTCTATGGGCATCCTACATTTGTTCACACCTCGTGTCTTCATCCTTTACTTTCTGTCAGGAAGGAGCCAGTATCTGCTCCTCACTAATGACTAGAGTGTGGCATAAGGGAACCGTACGACAGCATCACCTTCACGTCTTAAGTGCATTGGAGCTATCCAGCCATACAGTTTTGAGTCAGATTTCGCCTAAACAAAGACATTCATGGATCTAGTCGTTTACAAATGGAGTCACAGCTCTCTCTACAATCCTCCACAGGCTTGGACAACCCAAAAACCCGGACGGGCGCATGTGCCTAATAACATATGCAAACGTACAGAACTGCAATTTCAAAGGCTGATTTATGGTGTTTCCAGGATTGATTTCAAAAGCGGTGAATGGGAGTCATTCCCTTAATGAGCAGTAGACATTTTAATATTTATTGCCCGTCACTAAATGTGAATTTCTTCCAGTAAATTACTTCATGAGAAATTGGAGAGAAGGGAGTCATGAGTCAGCAAAGACTGGGCATCACAAATATACGGCTCTCTTTTCAATCATCAGCTTCCTTTTCCACTGAATCCTTTCTTTCAAACTTAGGTCAGAGACTTTAATCTACATTTTGTACCCAAACACACTAGACTTCATCACAGCTGATGGTTGTACAAAGATGTGGGCACACTTTAGCAGAACTTACATAAGTCTAAAACTTGGCACACCTTTTCACTCCCACTCCTTTTCCTTTTCCTTTTTCATTCACCTACACAAGGTCTTTTCTAAAATAACACACGCAGGTCATCTCCGCAGAGCCAAGCTTGGACCTCATGCTTGGATCCTTTAGTGGAAGATTACCTCCCTCGACAGCAAACCTCTAAAAACATCTTTCACTGCGTGGCACCTCTCCTATCAATAGCCCTCTTTGTGCCTTTGATTAAACAAACACTATCAGTGAGGCCTCATTCACTTTCTGGCTTGAATTAGCTTTGGGTATGTGTAACTAGATGAGCAGTACTCAGCCATAGGACCTGAATATCAGGACATTCTTGATTTCAGGGTTATCATCAGAGACTGAGGCAAAGACATGAAGTCATTTTTATCTGTCCTGGCATTTTGTCGCCATAGCAATTCCATTTTTGTGTAAATATCACGTCTGTGGAAGTGTTGATATTTCTAAAGATACTGCAGGCGGTGTTTCGTTGCAGTGAGACAGGCGCTGTGCTGAGGCCCGTGTCGAACAGAATGTGTAGGAGGTGCAGCTCAGCTCTGACTAATGTTTCACAGCCCATCTATATTCAAAGTGAAGCCTGTTAAAACCATCAATGGCCACTCAGTGAGCTTTCGGAGGGTTCTAAACGCAGATGACCTTTCACATATGACATTTATGAAGACAGATTGAAAGAGTGCATCCTTTATGCACTCTTAAAACTTTTGTGCCGACACCATAAAAACATGAACTATTAAGTTAGACTGTGTAGCAGAATGCCCACAAAGGCTGGAAAGAGGTTTTCAACTGCTATTAAATTTGTGTTCTGCTTTCTTCAGATTTATCAAAATAACTCATTTTCTGTTGTGTGTAAAATACTAATGGATGATATTGTGTTTCTTCTCATAGATGGCTTGTGGGACTCTGAAAAACCAAAGTTACTAAAGCTGGGAGTCCTTCCAGTCAAGGCCATGCTGGCTGTGGAAGAGCACCTTTGGGCGTCATCAGGCGGACAAGTCTTTATCATCGGCATCCACACACACTGTATCCAGGTGAGAGTACTTGAAACGATGCAGTTAACTGTTTAACACCAGAGATGTTAAGACCTAAAGAACACACACTATGGTGTACTGTAACTCTTGGGACATTTACGCGATGGATGTGATCAGCTGATTTACATTGATTGAGTAAACGCTTCACTACTTCACACACACACTTTACTAAGTGTTGCATGTCAGTGCTGCGTTTTTTGTTTTTTGTTGACAAAAATGTATTGACAATATCATGATCTCCCATTATTTGTGGCTGTTGTGGTGTTTCATGTTCAGTCACTTTGATCCTTCAATACTGGAGTTGTTGCCAGCGACAAGAAGTGACACACGGTCTTTGAACTGCCATAAATCTTTGACCGTACACGCAATTAATGTAATTCCAGCAAATTCACTGATATGCAACACTTTCCTACTGCAAAGTGTTGCATATCAGTGAAAAGCTGCTTTTTCTCAGCTTTATAATCCATTGGAATTGCGTTATTTGCATAAACCATTGGCGTCAAACTCCAGGTCTTTAGGGCCGGTGTCCTACACGTTTTCCAACTAAGCTGCCATTGATGCTTCTTATTGGCTCAACACACCTGATCCAGGTAATCCGCAGCAAATAAGGCAGGATTTCTTAAAAGGCGGCATGATGTTGGCCCTCGTTGTCTGGAGTTTGACACCCTTGGAGTTAACAGTTGAAGAGCTTTGGTAATTCAAGGAACGCCTGGCAACCTTAAAAAACTGCCGGTAATTAAACATGTGTTGCAGTCATGTCTCCCGTCTTGTCTCAGTTTTTAGATGCTTCTGCTTGGACTGAGTACTTGAATCAGGTGTGTTCCAGTAAGGTCAAAGAAATTTAGAACGCAACAGGACTGCAGTCCTTATAGACAGGAATTGAACTCTCCTTCTAAAGCTGAACCTCGATGCGGTTCACCTAAATTTGACTGAAAATGCTATCAAGATTGACCAGTTATCTTAGCTCTGGAGTTTTTGCTGATGTCAGTCAGTTACAGTTGTTTTAACAACATGTGTCCATCGATGCCACATTCCACGGACCATCCAGTGTGTGCTAACCCTTAGGCGTCTCTTGTCCTCACGATTTAGACAAGACAGAATTACTGCTGCATAAATAACTCTTGGTGTGTTTTTTCTTTGTTTCTTTATCTTTACAGTCTGTTCAAAAATCATAGTACACAAGCTGCAGTAAAACATGAAAATGATCCTAGAGTTTCCCACATCATGGTATTTCTTGGACCTTCTTGGACCTGGGATAACTTTGTGTTTTACAAAAGAATTGGCAAATTTACCATTTTTGCATGTTGCATTTTTGATTCATCCTCATGGCACTTCACTCATAGTTGTTTAACAGAAGTACTCCTTCTCAGAATATATTGCCTCGTACATTCACACACGAAAACAGTCTTTAATAAGTTGCAAGGTATCCACACTGTTGAGCTATGTTCACACCATCTTCAGCAACGCTTTTTCAAGCGGTCAAAGGTCAAGGAAAAGTGAAAAGTCAATGTAAACATACAAATATGTTTTCGTGGGTTAGGGTCACATAAAACTACCCATATTTTTAAATTCCCTTTCAGCTTTTGGAGCAGCTGACAGTACAAAACATGCGGCCATTCAACATGCGTTTAAAGGTTGAACCTTGACCAATTAGGGACTCGGATTTTGTAGGGACCAATGGATGGTATCTATTTTAATTCACTGAAGTGCCAACCGCATAAAAATTGATCACACAAATGCGATTTGTGCCTTTCCGGATGATATGAAACCAAATCTGAATAGAGCTGTGAAAGAAAAACCTGGGGCAAGATTCACGAGTTGCACCACTATGACATTTTGCATCAAGCCTCTCCTAACTGTAGGTGGCAGACAAGCGCTAGTAAGCAGTAGGTTAAAAAAAAGAGAAGAAAAAAAAAAGAAGAAGAAGAAGAAAAAGCCCCTTCCTGGTTGTCCAATGTGAACATTGTGTACTAAACAAATGTTCAAGAACCCACATTTAGTGCATTCTCAAAAACATGTCCAGTGTGTCTGTTGCTTTACAGTGAAAACATTCTGACTGGTTAAAATCTCCACTCTAAAATTAAACGTAGAAAAAAGTTCAGATTTTTCTCCCCTCATTAGGATATATGATATTCTGTGAAGCAGGGTTCAGTAAATGGGAGCACCTGCCACGAGTGCAGGAATAGTAACGTTCCTGTGACATACGCTCACTCATAATCAGTTTAGCCTCATTAAGCTCATTATGTCAGACCACCTGCCTGCTCACTCATTTCTTCTCCTCTGTGGTTACAGTTAGTTTGGAGTGGTGATTAAAGGTCAGGAAAAAGGGGAACAGGAAGAAGAACTGGGGAGATGGAAACAAAGATATTCAATATTTCACTAAGCATGATGGAAACACGTACTAATAGACAAGATATGGGAGAGAAATAAATGTGTAGAACAGAGAATACATTTCACTGCACATTATACTATGCATGTATATGTATGTGACTAACAAAATCAAATTTGAGTGTGCCTTTTTTATTGTGGAAATTGACTAAAAAGTAGGGCTGTCAACGTTAACGCTTCAACACACACAATTAATTTTTTAAAAATGAACACGTTATTATTCATTAACGCAGATTAATTACACGTCAAAAGCGTTCGATTACCCCTTTGCGTCGGACAGCTCAGGATTCCACGGGGTGCGTTAATTACTGAAAATGCACACTTCTCTGCATTATTCCACTTTACCATGGCCACTTACAACATAAATAACTATTCAATGCATTTTTAGGACTTTATTCTTGTAATTTTTTTCGTTTAGATTGCTTTTTCCCAAAAGCGGACTGTTTGATTGGTGGAGCAGGCTTTTGTCACACCTCGACTGCAGCAGCAAAGGAAAGCGATAAATGTGCTGATTGTCACGATAGGTTCAGTTAAGCATCATTTCAGAGAGAAAGTTCACCTTTTAGCACTTGTTTTTGTCCTGAAGATCAAGCAAAAAGTTTGTTCTACAGAAGCCTGCACAGTGATGTTGAACATTTCGGCTTTGTGACCAGAACTACTTTTTAAGGTGCACGTCAACACCCAGCAGCCAATCAAATTTGAGTATTCTTTTGGACCATTTAAAGTGCACAAACACAATGTTTTTTATGGCTGTATATCAGCATCTTTGTGTTCTTGGAGTAATACTGCAGATATAAAAGTCTTTAAGGTTCTTTAGAGTTCTGCTTATCTTCCTGTTGTTGTGTTTTGTGCACACAAATTACATTTCTGGAATATCTGCATGTTAAAGCATTATAATATTTCAGACAATAAAAATGTCTTTTTTGTGTTCAAAAGCTGCATATTGTTGTAAAAAATGTACTTATTAATAGATTGTGATTAATCTGATTAGTTTTTTTAATCAATTGAAAGCACTAGTAAAGACGGCAATGGATGAAATCCACAAAATGGTTATCTTTATTTTTACAATAATAGCAAGTGTTTTAATTCCTCACTAAACACTTTGTAAGTAAGACATGAACATTTTCACACTTGTTTCTTTTGTTTAAACTCTTAAAGTGCAACCTTTGTAGAAAAATAGGTGCAGTGTTATAGAATGAAACCAAAGATCTGCTAGCGATCAACGTTATATGTTAATTTGGCAAACTGAAAACATTCTGTACTTTACAGGATACAGTGAATGAAGGAGCTCGATTGACAATGCTCCATCAGCCAATCAAGATGCAGAATGCAATCCACTGTAAAAAAGAAACTTGCAAAATTGCACTCCATGAAACAGCAAGACTGCAAAAGGTGAATCGCGAAATAGCGAAGGGAAAGTTGTATTTATATTTTGCTACACAGGTAGACTTGTGAATTGTTCCTCAAAAAATTACATATTTGTTATGTGTGAAGTTAGAATTTTTTTTAGAGAAAATGTTGTCAGTTATAAAAATTTTGATTTAAACAACTTAGACAAAAACAAGGTTAGAAGACCAATAATTCCTGATATGGGTCAAAAGGAAATCCTCTCTGAACCACAGTTTAGTACCGTCTCCTGCAGCAAGCAGACTTAACTCAAACATGAAGACACCAGTGAAGGATAACTTTATTTCACGCTTGCTTATTCAATTAAATAGATACATTCCTAAAAAAAATAAAATTAGATCATTTTTGGAATGCACACATTACTTTCCATTTTTATTTTGGAGATTTTAAATCTCACTCAAACCTTGTTTTTCTGCCATCAGACCAGGTTTTGCTCTGGTTTATTCTCTTTTTTTATTGTACACTTAAAAAAATGTAAGGATTCTTTTATTTCTTTATTTATTCATTTTCTGAACAAAAATTCTGAATGTGGCATTCCTGGAATTGTCATGAAAATAGCTCTAGTAGTTGTGAGGGAAATCATTTTTCTCACACCACTTCACTCATAGTTGTTGAGTTGTGTGACTTTTCTTTTGTTTCTAAAACATAGTCAAGAGAGTGCAGACGTAACATTCAGAGTTCAGGGGTAGATGCAGCTGAAACAGACCAACTCAACTGAACTGTAAATTACAATTTATTTGTAGTTTTTAATCACAAGCAGCAAGAAAGTTGCGATTTAAAATTTGATTTTACAAAAATAAATGTTTGTTTCACACAGCAGAGATTTCTGTTTTAGTATAATGAAAATGTACTTTAGCTGCAGCTTTGAATCAAGTCTCTGTTTCCCTTCCGTAGAGGCACCTGGAGGCTCACCAGGAAGAAGGCATGGTGGTGTCCCACATGGTGGTGGCGGGGGTGGGCATCTGGATTGCATTCAGCTCTGGTTCCACTCTACGCCTCTTCCACACAGAGACCTTGGAGCACCTGCAAGACATAAACATCGCCACACCTGTTCACAGCCTCCTAACTGGTAAGACTGCTAACACAGTCAGGTGGGAAGTGTTTGACTTTTACTGTGAAATCAGGAGTTTTTGTGGTTTATTTTGGAAATAAATAGACTTTTTTTGTTTTATTATTTGTTACTTTATTAAACTTTACTGGAATTTTCTCCAGTTTACTTGTAAGCTTGTAAGTTGAATCCCTAACATATAATTTTTTACATTTTTACTATTGTCCAGAAAACATCCAGCTGTTGTGGGTTAAAACCTGAAGTTCTTTAACATATCAGACACTTTAGTCTGTGCTCCAATTCAACATCATAATTCCAAGGTCTGAAAACAGGAAAAGAGTGACTTAATTTGTCCTTCCAGAGTTGGTTTTGGTAATCTTCTAGATTACCACTCTGTCTTCTTGCTGGTTCAACACGATGTGATCTGCCTTTTAAGCAAAGAGTAACAACTTTTAATGTTTGTGAGCACAGTGTCAAATTTAAGACAGCTTTAAATTTAAAATTATAGGGTTAATTTCTTGGTTGATTAGTTTTCCATTTTTTTGTTTTGTTTTTTTTTCCACAAATGTAATCTAAATAACCAACCAAGAACTCGTCACTTGTCTCATTGGATTGAATGAAAAACACTCCTGGTGTTGTAAACTAAATGCACCTTTGTGTTGCATGGATGAAGTTGTCCAACAGGTAAACCCAGGTTGAATCTGAGCTCTGGTTAAAACCAATAATTAAGAATCCATTCAGTCACTGCCCTGAAATACACACATATGTGACGTAAAGTGGCACTGGAACTCTACTTCAAATCAAGGGGACTGACAAATACCAAGAAGTTATGTTTGAGCTGCATATTAGCTTTAAACATATTAGCAGACCAAATTAAACTAAAGTGATCCGTGTTTCAAAGCAAAAGACCTACAAAGATTCATGAAAGGAAACCACAATGTAGGTGCATGAAAGGTTTCTGCAATAAGATGACTTATTGTATACCATCGAGTGCACTCATTCTAAAAACTGCTTTATGTTTGCTTTGAAGAGAAATGTACTTAAAGCATTCCGTCATGATGGCTCACCTTTGCCTTGTGATTGTGCACAGGCTCCGCAGCTGCAAACCTGTGATTAGCACAATGTGATATCTGAGCCGCAATGCCAGGAGTGAGACAAATGAGCCATGCCTCCGAAACTGTTTAGTTCTTAATGGATTTTATTGTGGGAAACAAATATTTATTTTAGGTTTAGCTTTGAAGAGGAACAGGGTAATTAAACATACTCTGTAGGCAGCAATCACAAAAACTAATGGTCTTACATAATGTGTGATAAACCTTGCTGTCATAGTAAGTCAAGAATACATATAGAAGTGTATCTACTGGGAATGTGTTTGTTGTGAAACCAGGAGCTTCTTCACTTGCATGTTTTTTGAGGCTGTTTAGGATTATGAGATCAAGCTGTAACACTGTCCCAGTCTGAAATCATCTGTGACCTGCTGTTTTAGATCTTATAATCTGCTGCTTTAAATTACCCTGACCCAAAAAATGGCCTAAAAACATCCTTTGAAGTTATTTTTGTATTACAACTTCTTCTGTAGCAAAGAAAGGGAAAAAAATGGGATTTGTGTCATCAACTATGTGCGCCCATTCAAGTTTAAATTGAAAAACTAAATACTTTATTTGTGGCCACAAAATAGTTAAAACTCGTAAACAAAATGCTTGGTTAACATTTTTTTTATTTTTCTGAAGAGTAATCCCCAGGTAATAGTTGTGCCAATGTTGGTGCTTGTTACCAGACTTGTGAAATAGTATGTTATCTGTTGCACTAAAGATCGTATGAGTTTTCATTTGTGATGCCAGTTGTAGCTTAATAGTCGAAGTGAAGACCGGAAACATCCTTTAACATACATTTAAGGAATAATTTAGACTTTTTTTTCGATGTAGCGTGTGTTCATTGTGTTAATATTTTACTGTGAATGACAAAGCTCTATTTTACTACTTGCCCAAGATGAATTTTATGAGAAAATCATCAAATTTTGAACTCAATTTAATTGTTTTTGGAGAGAAATGACAGCCACTCTTTCTCAGACTTTGCTATGTTGTCTGCATTGTTTTTTTCTTGCATCTGAAAAACACTTCTATGGATCATTTTTGAGTTCCGGACCCCAATTTCTACATAAATGTTGCAGACATTGTCCAGATACTGTGGAAGAATTTAATTATGATGACATGTGGAAGTAACTCTGTCTGACAGATTTGAGAGATAAAGACAGCATCAGTATCACTTAGTAGAATCTATGAAACCACAGAGGAAGTTGGTTCTGGGAGGGCAGCACATGTGAAAGCTTTTGTCCATTGGGCTTTGCTATTAGGAGCTGGCTTCCTGTTACAACAGGGCTAAGATTTAAAGCTGTTTGTGGTCATGAAGGTCAGACTTCCGCTTTTTCCCATGTATAGTTTTTTTTCTGTTGACATTTTAATAAATCAGCCACTTTTATATCACGTCTTGTTAAATGAGTCAACAGTAAACTGACAGAGCCTTTTGTGACTCACTTGAAGGTTTTTCACCTGCAGTGGTCAGGCATCTTAGCTGGAAAGGAATTTACCAAACACTGGTTTTTCACTATAGTGCCCAAATAAATGGCCACTCTAAAGCTGGAGATTTATTATCACCATTAACTGTATAATAGAACTGTATCGAGTGAATGTGACATCACCAATATAAAATTTCTTTCTTCTAGTAATTTGAGTAAAAGTAAATTGACCCTGGTTTTATACTGGTCTGTCTGCGGTGTGTCCTCGTTCCATTGCGTGGGGAGTCCATTTCAAGACAGAGGTTTTACATGCCTCTGTTGCATCTCCGATCTGTCCCTCCTTCTCACTGGATCCTGGAGCAGTGGTTTGTCCTGTGTCATCAACATCCAAAACTTTGGCAATCAGGCCCCATGTCCTCTTCTTCTTGACTGAGTTCTTGAGTTCTGACTGATCAAATGTCGACTTAATAGATTTCACCTGTGTGTAATTTAATCTCAGTATACAAAACCAGCTGTTTTGTGACAGTCTCTGTGATTTGTCAAGAGAATATTGGGGAGAAAACGGCATCTTAAAGGGTAATGAACACAGCAGACAGGTCAGGGATAAAGTTGTTAGGCTATAAAAATATTTCCCAAGCTTTGGACATCCCACTGTTTGAACCACTGTTCAGTCCAGCATCTGCAAATGGAAAGAGTGTGACACAACTGCAAACCTACCTTAAACATAAAGCCAAAGCTACTACTTAAAATGAAACGTATTCCTGTGTTGGAATGGCCCAGTCAAAGTCCAGACCTAAATCCAATCGAGAATCTGTGGCAAGATCTGAAAACTGCTGTTCACAAACGCTCTCCATCTAATCTGACTCTGCTTGAATTGTTTTGCAAGGAAGAGTGAACAAAGATTTCAGTCTCTAGATGTGCAAAGCTGGTAGAAACAAACCCCAAAAGACTTGCAGCTGTAATTACAGCAAAAGGGGGTTCCATAAAGTATTGACTCAGGGGGGCTGAATACTTTTTCACACTGTACTCTTCAGTTTTTTATTTGCAAAAAAAAAAATAAAATCTTTTGCATAATTTTATTTCCACTTCACAATTGTGGCAAGTTTCTTTTTATAGCACATTTTGTGTACAAAGACAATTCAAAGTGTTTTACATAAAACATGAAAGACAGAAAACAATTAAAAGAAATATCAAAGGTATGATCATTAAAATAAGATTTATAGAAAGTTAAAATGAAGTGACTGTACAGTTATTTAGTGAACTGACCTGGCTCCAAAAACAAAGGTCAAAGTGTTGTCCTCTTCTGCAAAAATACGAGTCTGTAGATGAATATTGTCTCCTATTCATATATTACATCATCCGTACCGTTTCGACAGGAAGGACAATTAACCTGTAAACCACGATGGATTATTCATTAAGTCCTGTGTCAGATGATTGATTTTACAGATGCAAAATGATAGTGCAGTAACTGTCAGCCTATACTAGGGTATTTTGTTAGCCTGGAAAGTTCAGTTTAATTTCTGAAGGTGAATAGAAAAAACACGGCTAACTTAGACTATGTGAACACAAAGCCACAGAATATTTGCAAAAAAAATAAAAGAATCTGATTTGTCCTCAGCAGCTCTGTTTCTTTTCATGTTGGAGGTTTTTGGGGCGTGGCCGTGCTTCTCCTGTTCATACATGCTGGAGTAATCTGCCACCTCCCTCATTTACACACACGTTCCTTATCCAAACATTAGACTTTCAACTGGTTAATGTGCTGTTATGGCAGTCATTTGATCCTATGCCAGTGAACACGTTTTCAAGTAGAGTAGGGCAGACCCAGCCGTGAGACGTTGTCAGTCTGAACCTATAAATGAAGATTTTAAAAACACGCAAAGGAAAGCACCAGGTGATGCTAGTAATCTCAATGCATAGAGTTATCACTAATAGAAGTTTTTATTCACCAGAAGTTAAGAGACAGTGAGGACATCTCTGTGGATGGAGGGTGACTGATTGGTTCTGTGATGATCAGCCTTTGTTATCTGCTCTCTGACCTAAATACGCAGCCGTACATGTTCAATTGGGGGAGGCAAAACATCAGGGGGTCTATAAACAACACCTCCTTTTTCTTTGTTTGGGTGACACCACCCAAAATGAAACTTCGCTGGTGCAGCTGTGACATATTGGATGCACACATGCGTTCATGGTTAATTTTATATCAGCAATACAGTAATGTTTAGTCATTTTATTCCATAGTTTATTGTATCTGCCTTAAATATTTTAGAATATATGATATATATATAAAAAGTAACTTTATTGATTCCAAAATGATGACAGTGATTTGTTACCAAAAAGGAAAATCGCAGATAACAAATAACAAAATAATTAAAATAACATAGTGTATTGAGCTAGAATATTTTATTATGCTTTAAATAGACCAAAACTATAAGTCCCACTTCAATCATATTTCCATTTATTGTAAAAAGTCCAGTAAACCAAGTATATTAATTATATAAATAAAGATAAATTATTTATTTTTTAAGAAGCAGCAGTTTGTGTGTTGTGGAGATTGGAAGCTGAATCTTAGCCCCACCCTTGCATCTCTATCTTCTTTTTCCATTCTACATGTTCAAACAGTAGTATCATTGACACAATAGTAGGGATATATGTATATATATATATATATGTGTATATATATAAATATATACATACATATGTATATATATATATATCCCCTCCATCCTCAGAAAAAGGCCACAGAACATGTTAGCAATACCAAAAATCCAAATCAATCTTTGACTCTTTAACACCTAGATGTCACCGGCAACACCTAAATAACACGCACTTCCACATTCCGCAAATCTTTTTTTTTTTTTTTTTTTTTTTTTTTTTTTTTAAACTTGTCCTGTCCAACAGCTGAGCAAACAGATATGAGCTGAGAGCCTCTTGCATTAGACAGATTTTACTCTTACAATCGGGGGTTATAAATCATTGGGAACACAAAATGTATGTTGGTATAAGCCCCTTTTGTAATTTCAACGAAACTTTATTAATATTAATTTTGTTTGTGTTCTTTTTGTTGGACCGGACGGAAAAAGAAAGGGGGAAAAGAGAGGGGGGGGGGGGGGGGGGTGGTATAGATTCCAGAGGATGACCAATGGAAGGAGAAAGTAGAATTGCAAGTCTACAGGCAACAAAATGCTGAAGCTTATACCCATTACAATAGTGAGTGTTGGTCTAAAATGGGCGGGGCCTGTCCACACACTCAGCTGTTACAAACATACCTGCCGGCTCCAAGAGTGTTCACAAACTTGTCCACAACCAGTTTACACGCACACTTGTGCATACCAACCCACACATGTAAAGCATTACATTCTGACACGCACACTATTTGAAGGTGCAAATGTGAGCTGACGCCTGTGCTCAGGTGAATGTTATGTTAAGCTGAAGTGGATGAAGGAATGGAAAGAAAAAAAAGGAGGGAGAGCTCCCAGACATCCCCACACCAAGACCCCCGCCGAGGCAGCAGCGCCGACCAGGGCCCGCCCCCGCACCCATACTGTGGGGTCAATGGAGGTGATCCGCCCGCCAGGTAGTCCGGCCAAGCACCCAGACCAGGGCCCGCAGGACCACCACATGGGCCCCCAACACCCGAGCGCAGTGAGGTACGGAAGCGCAGAGCGCAGGGCCCAGCCCAGTCAGGAGAGCAGCCCCCCCACCGCACCGGGCGGTCCAGCGCGGGGCCCCACCCCCGAGAGCCCCACCACCCCAGACAAGCCGCCCACCACCACCCAGGAGTTCTGAGCATCCCCCCACCCCAGCCCCAGGTACGAGCCAGGACCCCCCAAGGGAGACCCGCTCCGAAGCTCCAGGCAGTTGCGGAGATCCAGAAGAGAGCACAGCAGGGGTCGGCTACCCCCACCTAGAGGAGGGATGACCAATAGAAGTGGGGGTCCCCGAAGGAGTACGTAGCCTGACCAGGCTCTCCTATGTTGTGACTTAGAAGGGGCCCGTCACCCGAGGGTAAGGACCAGAACCCGCACCACAAGGACACAGACACCCTCCCGGCTCAGATGGAATATGATCCCCCGCTCATGGACTTGCCAGAGGACTGAGGGATCCCTCTCCCTGCGTGGGGAGGGGGCCGCCGGGCCCAGGAGGCCGACACCCAAGAGACAAGGCCGCCACCGCTGAAGGCCCTGTTCCCCCCACCGGGGATGGGGTAGGGGACAGAAGATCAGTATTCCCATCTTCCTTGTGTAATGTATTTGTGTGTGTATGTTGAGGTGTGTTTCTTGTGGTTGAAGGGTGTGTGTCATAAAGGGTGCAGTTAAAATTGGCGAGCAGGGCACTGGGGACATCTCCTGATTGCTTACAGGGATGTCCAATCACCCTCTCGCCAAGGAGCCCTAAATGTCTACGGTGCAGTTAAAATTGGAGGGTTGAGCACTAGGAGGACATCTCCTGCTTGCTGGCAGTGATGTCCCAGCACCCCCCCACCAAGGGTCCTACGTGTCTAAGGTGCATTTAAAACCAAGAGAAGGGGGCGAAACTGTGCGGAGAGGGGGGGACCACTGCCAAGTGGCTCGGCCCCTCGAAGTATTCCGCAAGCACACCCCCCTCCAACCTAATAAGTGTTTGTATGACCGTTTACACGTTTCAGTTCAATTTTTTTTTTATTTACATTGCCCAATAATGCAACCACAACCAATGGTCTTCACACTGGTTTTTATGCACTGAACAAAAAGTCAATCATAAAAATATAAGCTGTTTGCTAAACTAAACTAAACAGACTAAGCTAAACTGACATCCCTGCCTTTAGATCCTCCTTTTCGGCAATCGCATGAATCAACTGAGCTTTTAACACCCAAAAGTCAATTTTCTCCATGACCGAATGAGCTGATTTATTTTGATAGCGTTGAACACTTCAGCACTGTAAAATGTGCTGGAATTACGTTAGTTGTGTCAATGGTTGAAGAGTTATGGTATATGAAAGAATGTAAACACTAGAGCTAAAGCTTCAGTGTTTAAGGGACTACCAGAATATTTGGGAAAACACTATTTACTATCACCATAAACGTTGTTTTTTCCGGCATTTAAAAAGCTAAAAAAAAAATGCTAAAATCACACACACACACACACACACACACACCCCAACAATAAAAGCTGATAAAGAAAACAGAGCACAAAAGCAGAAAAGACCGTTACTCAGTGTGCTGATTTGAATATCTGATGTTGTGTGTTTTCCTTCTTTTTTGGGAACTGCTCCTCCCTTCGACTATTGAGCATTAAGATTGAGGATCAAAGAGGTCCTCTGGTTTAGGATCAAGCCAGGCTGGGACTGTGTTGACGTTCACTTTGGTTTATTTTGGTTCACCCTCTGGGCGGGGAACTCCAAATATTATGAAAGGAGGAAGTTGAGCAAGGCCCCTGACCAGGAGTCTGCGTGTTCCTCCTCTGGGCCCTCATTAAAAGCACATGTGGGTAAAAAACCGCAGTGGTGAGCTGTACCTACCTGCCTGCCTTTCTGGTAATATTTCTGGAAGTTTGGCATCAGGGCAAGAGTGTGGCCCCTGGACCTGGGCTAGCTGTCATTCACTCGGGGGTGGAAGTTGGCCGCACTGATAACCTGGCAGTAAATGCTCCTTAGTCCCAAGAGAAGTTTTTTGACGAAGGATATTTCAGTGAAGCTGTTACAGCCGTAATGACTCATGATAAACACATAACAGCCGGCCTCCGAAGCAAGTTTTTACTATTAAAGTTCCTCTTACTAACCTAAAAATATGACAAAACGTCTGGCTAGACACTATTTGTTAGATATCTCTTTTCCGTAACGATGCTTTCATGTGGGAATGGTTTGAGTTCGGCGCTAAATTCCTCATCATAAGTCACAGACCACAAGCTGACAGCAACTGGGGCTTTATCACAGTACTTGTTGAAAGGTGTCATTAAATTAACAATCCCAGCATTCACAGTTGGAAGAAGCGTTTTTGGGGTGAAAAAAATGCTGAAAAAGTCAGGTCTGATTTCCCTGTTACAGTTGTTGTTATCTTCCTGAAAAGAGGCGAACCTCTTTCCTTAATTACAGCATTACGCTTCACTCACCTTGTTACATAACACTTTTGTGTTTGGTTATTTGACTCAAAGCCGATCGAAATGCTGCCTTGTTTTTTTTTTCTCTTTGTTTAGATGCCTGAAAAGGCTTGCTGTTATCCATGCTCCTCTTCACGTTGCCTCGGAAACAAAACGAGCTTTGAGCATAGCGGCTGCATAAAAGCTGCCAAAGCTATACACCTCCCACCCTTCTCTGCAGTAAACTGTATTCAGCTGGAAGTAGTGACCCATAAGTTGGGCACTTTTTCACATTTTTAGAGAAGGTTATGTATCTTGTTAACCCATTTTACAGCACACAACAGCATTTCTGTTCAAAATTGAAGAGCTACTCTGAAAGTGGATTCTAAAATGTCAAACTAAGCTGATGGTCTGTTGTTTTTCACCAGGTAACCAGAGGGTTTTGGTTAGCAGTCTGCTGGTTTGCCACGGTCTGCTGCTGGTGGGAACCAATTTGGGAGTGACTGTTGCTCTGTCTGTCCCCAGGCTGCAAGGCATCCCCAAAGTGACAGGTATGAACAGTTGGGGTCAATAAAAATCTCTGTTTGGCTCGACTGTACTTGTACTCAAACTGAAAGTACAGTCACTTAAAACCAACTAGAAATGTCATGTTTCATATCCAAAACCAAAATGTTTTCAAAATGTTCTCAGATGTTCTTTAAAAGCTGATGGATTTTTTTGCAAAATCCAATTACTCAGTGCAGATATTAGAGAAGGTTTTACCATTCGACACATATTTAAGGTTCTGCCAGATAGTCTTAAAACAAACATGAGGCTTGATAATATTCATTAATAAAAAGAAAAAACTTGCTTACATTCAGTATATATATATAAAGTAACGCTTTTCTCAAACTTCTGATAAATTAAAATCTATTGAAATAATTAAAGTAAATTTGCAATGCAAAGCTATAAAAAAAGTTCCCTAGTATACCAGCAGGGAAAAAAATAGTTAAACAAACTTAAATATCACCCAGAACTAGCCGATTCACGCCAAGCAAACAGTTCAAACAGCACAGACATTGTTGTTCAACCTTTCGGTATGTCTTTTCTGGGGTCACTACAGTGGATCAGCTTTCACTGATCCACACATTTAGTTTGGCAGAGATTTTTACGCTGGACGCCTTTCTTGACACAACACTTTATTCCATCCGGGCTGGGGACCGGTACAGGGAGACTCGGACTTGGGCCTACTTGTAGCTACATGGTTAGGCAGCAGCGTGAAGGGTTTTGCCTAAGGACCCACACTAGCTTAAAACTCATCCCGCCATGGAAATACAAACCCTGATTTCCCACACGCCAGCCCTACACGCAGCCACCTGAGCCATAACAATATGTGATTTGGAAAAGACCACAACCAGCACTTTCAATACAGTTATTATTTTTATTTTTCACAGAAAGTCATGTGTTAATTTCCACAATTCCAATATGCGGTCCAATGGGTTCCTTTCTTTCACATATGTTCAAAAGCTAGGACACCAAATAAACAAGGTGACAATGTCACTGTTTGTTGATGGCAAGACCTTCACTAATTCATGTTTTGCTGCTCAAAAGCTCTGGCTGTCTTTAAAGTGAGTAAACATTCTAGTGTAGTTTGTGCTCTTGCACCAACGCATGCTTACGCATTTCTTACCACGCCTCAGAAAACAGTTTCTTTCCACCTGCACTGCTACTCACGTGTGACTTGTTCATTTCTCATCCCTTTCCTCCCACAAAAATAGTGGAAGGGGCTTTATTTTGACTCAAATGATCCATTTTCAGCTTGGACCATCTTGACCTTTTTGTTTCCCCGTCTTGTAGGTCGAGGTATGGTATCTTTACATGCACACAATGGACCTGTAAAGTTCCTCGTCATGGCTGCTGCCGTGTGTAACCATCTGCCAGGAGTACAGTCATCCTCCCCACCCTCTTTGCCCCAACCAGCAGAGCCACAGTGCATTGAATGCACCCACCCACCTTCAGATTCAGCCACGCCTTCCTCTAAGGGACACGGCGTCTGGTTAGGGGAGGCTGGCTGTACCTCCATGGCTCTGCAGGACTCGCTGTCCTCCTCATCCTGTGGCTCCTTAGCTCCATCCCAGGGATCTTTAGAACACGGTCCAGAGGACGGAGCTCTCTATGACATCATTCATGACACGCCACACCACCAGAGAGCCCGCCGCTCAAGCAAGGTGGATGTCAGCTCACTGCTGGTGGTTTCTGGGGGGCTGGGACACCGCCGCGTCAACAAAAAGACCAAACCGTCTCGCCATGAGGACAACACCTCCACTGTCATGATCTGGCAGATCCCATTACTCAACATGTGACACATTTCAATATAACTTTCACTCGTTTCCAAATTTTTTCAACAGTGCTGTTCTCAAAGATCTGTAGGTAAATACAGAGTTATTTGTGGTTTATCAAAATATCTATTTAAACCAGAGCTTTATTTGGCATTATAATATATTTCTGAGCAGTTGGCACATGAGCAATGTTGCAAAAAGTTTAAATTTTTGTTTTGTTTTTTCTTTAGGAAACAATAGGTGCTACCTTCTGCCTGATGATGCTCTTTAACCTGGCTAATGCACGTCTTTATATTTCAGTTATTTTAACTTAATTCAATGGCAGCATTTAAATCAGTGTTGGCAAAGGCATATTACCAAGTGGATTTTGACGTTTGGGATAACAGGAGGTTTCACACAGAGGTTGGATCATCTCATCCTCTGGGTTTCAAAGGTCAGACGGGATCAGTTTTCTCATGGAACCCGTTTTTAGTTGAGACCAGCTCGCTTGCTGCTCCGGTTCTTCCCTTACAAGACAGAAGGGAATTTGTAAAGAAGGGAAACACGGATGGCTGAATCAGTTTGTGCAACCTTATGAGAATCTCTGGCAGGCCAGGTTTCTACTCATAAAGGGAGTTATTACAGAGATATCTTAACCGTAACGCTCCTGTGCGTATCATGTGGGATATTAAAAGATTTCTACATTTTTCAAACTTCTATGTACTTATGTATATTAAAAAATAAAAAGTTTCATAGAAGTATGTGCTTTAAGTTGATTTTCTAATCTTTTCTGTGATCTTTACTGAGAATTTTCTACTTTTTTTCTTCATACCAACATGTTTTCTTTTGAAGTTGCGTGTAAAAAATGTTTGTAAAGAACTGGATTTAGTTTATCTTTTATTATTGAAAACGTTTCAGCTCAACAACATGTCCGCCAAGCCTCTCAGAACCAGCGGACATCCTGACAGGGCCTTATCCAAATCCCAGATCACAGGAAGACGAGAATGAACAAGAGCCAAAAAGAAAAACGATTGTAATCCCAACCATCTCCGGATCATCTGAGAAACTCAAAAAGGATTTTTGGCCAGCACAACATCACGGTCTATTTGAAACCATTCAACACTTTTAGACAGAAACTGGAAAAAATGCAGAGCTACAAAGAGTAACATGGTGTATTCCACAAGCTACTGACAAACTGGGCATTATTGAAAACGGCCATCTTTCTCCAGACTTTTTCTTTCACACCTCTGTTCTTATATATGAATGACTTGGTGTCGTAGAATTCCGGTCGAGCACAAACCACAATTATTACTTTTTCCTTCATGATCACTTTTCAACCAGTTGGAACTTCCATAAATTAAAATGGTTGAACTTTCAGCGCGTGTTCAATGGCCATACGTTTTGTGTGTAGATCCCAAATATGGTCTAAAAAACTTGCATAGCTATGCGTGAACACGAGAGTTTTGAGTGCAAAAGCCCGAAAATGCACATCTGTGCAAGTTTACATGGACTGAAAGTGGTCGCTTGAACATGCGTTACCAACGGCGGTGTGAACAAAGCTTCACACTACAACGGAAACCAAACAGCCACTGGATAGGA
Organism: Oryzias celebensis; assembly: GCA_014656515.1. Classification (NCBI taxonomy): domain Eukaryota; kingdom Metazoa; phylum Chordata; class Actinopteri; order Beloniformes; family Adrianichthyidae; genus Oryzias; species Oryzias celebensis. Next base: position 38,034,557 of record BNCR01000005.1, read on the forward strand.
GACTTTATCAACATCACTGGAACAGTTCTAATGGACAGGATTCTGCAGTACATCTCCACCTGAAGGACACAAACTACATATTTAAGGACAGAGAAGAATTGTTTGAATAATTTGTAAAAGAAGCTATTTTTGTTAGAAAATACAAATCTCCCCTCTGTAGAAAAGGTCTACACAAATATAATCTTCTATGCGTCTACAGCCGTCTATTGAAACCCAAAAAACTGACTGTACCCAGAGGAGTTAACACGCTGTAGAATTCTCAACCCAACAAAAAGGACCTACAGAGACCTGAAACCGCTGACATCTTCTCAATGGAATCAACCTGGATAAAAGAGTCTACCCTGTTATCAGTTTTTATGAGTAATCTTAGCCCAGTGCTACATTCCTTTCGAGATTATTTGTCTTGCGACAGTCAAAAAAAGACAGAATTGAGCAATAAGGAAACACTCCGTGTCAGTGGGTCTCTGTGTCTGCACTCGCTTCGACCTTGTATTTCACTCTGGCTGTGTGCAGCAATCACTGCATGCCAGGACTAGCAATGTGCCTGAGGGTCAGCAGGAACTGAGCTTGATGCAGCTCTTCCGGAATCTCTCCTGCAGCCCAACATCGTGGGTCAAGGCTTTTTTCTTAGTGACACCCACCTCCACGATTGTGCAACCAGGCTTCACTATGGTGTTTGTTTGAACAAAAGACACACAGACTAAAGATGGATCATTTGTAACTGGAGTTGCTCCCACGTTAAAATCCATGTCCACTTTACGTAGGATCTAACATATTTACTTTAACCTTGGATACTGTTTCCTTTCTGACCCTTACGTTTCCATGGTGATGATTATTTTGTGTCCATCCTCAGCCCTCAGCGAGTCTTTGTTCCCAGTCTCTGACATTAAGATTTTTTTTTTTGTGCTGCGTCCTCTTTTGCTCACAGGGCTGAAAGCTGTGTGAAGCCTTCTCTACAGCTCCTCTCTATATTTACATCTGAAGGCTGGTTGTTGGAGAAACGGTCTCCATGGAGGAGATATTGCTATAGGTTTGGATTTCAGGAAGAGAAAGTCATTACCTAAGGTAATATGAATCACACTTCCAGGGAGCTGACTTTAGTCTTTAGTAGGCTGCCATGTTGTTTTAGCAAATGATACTATAGGTTAGCCTGCAGAAACCATTTTTAAGTAGCCACTTCTTAAGTGAGTTTGACAGGATATTCTAATTCCACTATCGAGTCCCAACCACTGAGTGTATATGAGAACTGGACAGAATGAGGATATTGCTATTCATAGAAAAGGACTTATTTCTGACTTCAACCAGATGAAGTCAATTAAATTGCCATTTTTTCACAATGAGGATGTCTCCATGTTTGAACCAGATATTTGGTCAGAACTGGTCTGAGTCGTTGTTTCTATGGCAACCACTCCTGTCAGTCAGTAGTGAGCTTGTTGGAAGACCACGCGCCTACCACTTGAAAGCAGGCTACACAAAATCTGTCAAACGTATAACCTGAGACCGCATACTTTTATTGAGGATTCTGATTAGTCCATTTATAACTTGAACTACAGCAAAAATATCATGGTAAAAATTCTGGATTATCAGGAACATGTCTAAAAAGTGGTGGCAAAGAAGGATGGTTATTCTGACGAATATCATGACTTAGTAATGGCTGTTTATTTCTCTATAGAATTCTATGGGATTTCTTGGCTTCTTGAAATCAGTGGGTACTTCCTGTTTGAAACTTGAGGGAGGAGGGGTCACTGAGTCCAGTTGTCATATACAGTCAATGATCCCAATATTGCAAAACGAATATCAAAAATATATATTCATTATTTCAGTTTACAAATCGATTGAGCACACAATATTGCACCCTCCCCCTAATAAAGATTAATTTTAATTTACATTTATGGCTCCAAAGAAAGTTATGTGGTAAAGGACTCTACAATTTTGTAAGATTATCACTGATTCTTAGATATCCATTGAAACATCAGTTCATGTTTTGGCCAAATATATATACATGTTTGTATATATATTGTGAATTTTTGCCATTGACTTAAAATGTAGACTCAAACCAATAACTACTTACTGAGGTTGTGTAGCTCCAACATGGCAGTCTCCATATTAGGGACCTCATAAAAAACTCTAACTTTATATGAATGATGTCCCACTCACTTGGTCCAGTTCTCAAATACTGTACAGGGAATTACTTTAACACACTTCATTTTGTGAGCAGGACATGAAGTGACTACATTCAGAACCCAGACCATATTCTGACATTTATGGATAAGAATTTTTTTTTATTAATATTGGTTTTGGTTTCTTTCTTTCTTTCTTTCTTTTTCTTTTTACAACAATTTGACAGATGCAAGTAACCCAAAAAAAAAAAAACAGCATATCCCTTTCTCATCTTAACTCTTAATAATTTGACAATTTGGTAATCAACTAGTTTTTTTTCTTAGTTTTATAACCTTTATCTAGTCGAGTCAGATTAAGACAAAAAATACTTATTTTCAACTGTAGCGAACTGTAATGAATATGGAAATGGAAGTTCAATTTAGTGCCAACAAAATACTTGAAATAATTAAAATGAAATACTTGCATTCTCATAGATTCTACTTGACAGACCCCAGTTTATCTGACATCTATTTTTCACCTTTACTTATTTATGATGGCGTGTTTTTAAAATAAAACAGCATATAAACATTAAAGAACATGAGTCAGAAATTGTTTTTTTAAGAAATAAAATTCTAAACAAGCTTGAAGTTCATAGATAATTTATGTTTTAGGGAGTTTGCATTCACAGCATGTCCCGAATTTCCAAAAACAGACATTTAAATCGTCTAATCCCGTCGTGGTACCCCCGTGACGGGGATGATGCCTGCAGGAATGCATCTATGGGATAGAGTGTCGCGCCTACAGCAGATTGAGCGACGCGTGGTCAAAAATCGTCAGAAGTGGGCGTGTTTAAAATAAAAACGCCTTACTTTTATCAAGCCTTAAATGAATATAAATTCAAAGAGGAAAAAAAGTGTCCTGTTTCTAGCAGATGTGGGAGCCGCCGGTCTGCTTCCTGCCTCTGCGCCTGATCTGAGGGAGGTGCGACCTGGAGGAAGGGAGAGCGTGGTTTGCTCCTCTGGTCTCGCCTCCTCTACGGAATCCAGGAGGGTTTCAGATCAGGAGCAGCGAGGAGTGCAGCCCTCCGAGGTGTCTGTGGACATGTAGGTAATCGCTGGTCGGGTGGGCTAAACCATCTGAAGGAGCAAAGTAGAGGCCGGCCGCCTGGTCGCCTTACATAACAGAGCTTTGTGGAGGGACCGCAGACGGAGGGATCTGCTCAGTCAAAGCAAGAAAACGCAGGTAGGTCTCTATAGGTTCTCCTTTACACCGCTAATGCTCAAAGATAACCCAGAAATACCGCGTTGTGCTTTTTACAAACACGTGCTTTTGATTCGCCACATATTATTTGACGTTTTGTTAGATGACATCTCCAGCTGTTTATGTAATTATCAAGGAGGACATCCGCGCTATCAGGAATTAATTCCACCAGCGAGGCGACACCGTTTGCGCATGCGTTCAGTTTGCATAGAAATGGTAAGCAGGGCGGTTATGGCGTTTCTTGAGGTTATAAAGCTGTGAAGTTGAGGGTTATATGTGACGAGTAACCTGGCAACAGTTGCAACGATATAGTTTTCTTTTTCCCTTTTTAAAAAAAGATTTAGTTCATAAGGAAAGGGCGCCCCCTAGTGGAAGAAGTTAACGTTGCAGCCTTTTATTCTAAACTTTAATACAGTGGCGGACATAGCAGTTTGGGGACCCAATGCTATTGAGCCCCCTGTAGCGGTTGAATTAATCATTTATAAAAATCCTTACCTGGGGTAAAACATCTGTTGAATAACATCTTCAGACTGCATCGATGTCAAGAATCCAAAGGTTTCAAAGTGAAATCATATTTTATTGTGATTTTTTTTTTTAAAATAACATATTGAATTTACTAATTGAGCCAATTTGGTTGAATATATATTTTAAATTCTCCTCCCTTGTTTCCCCTTTTCTAGGTGTCTTTTTGCTCAGTATGATTATTGAGGACGTCATCTTTGATCTGAAGTGAGATGAGTCAGGGGGAAAGTGCTGGTTCCATCCTCAACCAAGGCGAGCCGGATCTTCTCACTATTACAGACAAAAGCAGGAAGGACCGCTGCACAGATTGTGTCCAAAGGTTCCTGCAGGATGAGCAGGATTTCGGCTCACCTCCACTGTTTGAGAAGGAATACCTGCTGGATGGAAGACTGATGGAAAATAACCACGTCGCTCATCAGGAAGCAGGCCAATGTTTATTCCACAATAACGCAGATCCGACACACTCTGAGATGTCCGGCAGCACCGATGGTACGCCACAAAATACAGCAAACAGTGAAATCCATAATGGAGGAAAAGTGTCGTTCAGTGCAGACATGTGCCTGTCCACCCAAGCTGAACAAGAAACTGATCTTCAATCGAGCCTTAAACGCAAAGACAGCAGGCAGGAAGTTGAGGGTGCAGAAACTGAGCCGGATTTAGTAATTGAAGTGGGTGGGCAGACCATCAACGCGCACAAGGCTGTCCTGGCAGAGAAGAGCGACTACTTCAAAGCACGTCTGTCCCGCAGTATCCTGAAGGTGAAGGGCCTGAGTTACAAGACTATGTCCACATTGATAGACTACGTTTACACCTCTCAGATCAGTGTGAGCAAGAACAACATTGTGGACGTCATCACAGGAGCGAAAATCCTCCAGATCCACTGTGCCGTCCAGGCAGCTATAGACTCCATGTCGGAGCAGATCACTGCAGAGAACTGCTATGAGATCCTGACCATCGCAAAGAAGCAGCGACTCAGTGAGTTGAAGGAGACAGCGTATGGATTCATGAGCAATAACTTCCTACAGATCCTCAAAGACCCGGCCGTCTATGGCCGACTCACTGGGTCAGAGAGGGACCTGATCTTGAAGAAGAGAACTGATGGCAGGAAAGCTCTAATGGTTGCAGAAGTAAATGACGTGTTTGAGCGCGTCGGAAGTCGGCCCCCAAGTCGGTGTGGCAGCCGCCCACAGAGCCCCTTGTCGGTTGGATCGTTGGAGGAGAACCACATGATCTACTTCTATAATGAAGCAGAGCGGGACTGGCAGTCTTTGACTGTGATGCCTGAAGATGTAAACACCAAAGGGTGTGGAATCTGCACCATGTACAACTACCTGTTCATCGCAGGTGGGATAAAAGGGGATAAGGGCAAAGTTTCAGACAAGGTCTTCTGTTACAACCCCATCACTAACCGCTGGGCTGAGATCCGACCAATGAACCAGGCACGTGCACAGCTCAAGCTTGTGTCAATGGACGGCTTCCTCTACGCAATCGGAGGGGAGTGTTTGTTTACTGTGGAAAAATACGACCCGCGCATGGACCGCTGGACAACAGTGGCTCCCCTGCCCAAGGGAGCCTTTGCAGTGGCCCACGAAGCCACCACTTGCAGCGGCGAACTCTACGTTTCGGGGGGCTCTCTTTTCTATCGTCTCCTTAAATACGACCCGAAGAGAGATGAGTGGCAGGAGTGTCCATACAACAACAGCAGGAAGAAGTCCTCGGACATGGTCGCTCTGAAAAGCTTCATCTACCGCTTTGACGTGAACCGCGAGCAGGGCATCAACGTCTTCAAATATAACACTATTGTGAAAATGTGGCATGATTGCATGTCGCAGAAGCTCGGAAATCACCTGCCCTTCAGGTGTGCTGTGATCGGAAACTTCATCTACTGCGTGAACAGGAGCCAAACTCTTCAGTTTGTGGTGGAGGAGGACAACGCCTTTTTCGTTGAGGAGACGCTAGGAGCCCCCCTGGACGCCAAGGGCATTCTTTTTCCTTTTGTTCTTAGCTTGCCTGAAAAGCCTGAAAAAGTTAAATAATGCGTGTTCAAGTCCAGAATCACTAAATAATTGTGGTTTAGCCAAAACGCAATAAGCAGAAGATCTTCTATACTCTTCGATGTCAGCTCTTAGCTCGTCTCATTGACTGCTTGCAGTGGAATGTGTGCATTTGCATGGCTATTTAATGCATCTACAGGGTTCAACCTTAATTTAATGTTAATACTGTATCTGTAATAATAATGACATGATGAAAGTGATTCAATTTAGTGTTCATATGCTTGTTCAGTGCCCCTCTATTACCAAAATTGAACAGTTCATTCTAACTGGGCATACGTTGGCTATAGTGTAAAAAAAATAGAAATAGTAAAGTTTTGTATTGCAGGTTCTATGCAACTGAGTGCTGGTGGTCCTCATCTAATGCTACGGTCACAAAAACAACTGCCACCGCGCTATGGGGAGGCATTGGCAGGATCTTCACGATTGTTGCCGGCGCCCGATTGTTCTTTTGGAAATTGTCGGTGTGGTCATGAATGTAGATGGCGGCATCAGGGATGACAGCATTATGAAATTGGGCGACAGGTGGCCGGCCACAGAGCGGTGCCATCCGGATAGCCGGCCGGCGCAACTCTGATTGGACAATTTGTAAATCTCTCCAGACGGCGGCCATACGTAAGTGCCACCAGCTTCCAGCCGCCTGGGGGTGTATAAAAAGCAGCAATTCTGCATCACTGGTCATCCACACTCAGATGTTGAGCACACATTATTATCTTATCATCTTACAGATTTACACAATTTTTAGACAATATGCATCCCAAGAAAGCACAATGTTCTGTCTTCTTCGTATTCTTCTCAGCATCAGTTTGTCATTACACAGCGTGGTAGTCTGAAATCGACTGATCATCACTGGGACCTTAGAGACCCCCCCCATCAGTTAGTTATCGCGCTGCTGCCTTCCTGCCACCCAACTGTAACTGGACTGCGACCTCCAAGTGTGCTCGGACGGCCATTTACCCATGCCAAAAAAATCGTCCGGTGTTTTCTTAAAACTTCTGTGGTCGCCGAGCAGCATCTAAAAATGTGACTGCCACCTCTCAATTACAAATGCGGCCACCTGCAGAATTTACTGAAAAAATTGCATTTAGGTCACAGCGCGGTTGCATTTTGTGAAATGTGACCGTAGTTTAAGTGTATTTAGGTTTTATTATTAGGGCTTACACACTAACAGGGCTCTATGTTCTAATTTAATAACCTAATTTGTGTTCAAACCAAAAAACATTATTATCATGACATGTCTCGCTCTGGCTCCGCCTATATGATCGTAAAAAGGGCTGGTTAGCTGGAAAATACATCTGCAAGTGCAATTTGACCGGAATACAGTGCTGCTTTAGATTCAGCCTTAAATGATGATCAGCAAAGACTATCCATTTCAATCATCTATGGTTCTAATCCACTTAGACATTTTTATGCAGATCTGTTCAATTTCATGTATTTCTAATATTTCAGATACTATTTTAAATGAAAGATTTTGTAGAAAACATTAAAAAAAACACCACAATACAATAATAGGCTGGTTGGTTCTACAATTAGAGCAAAAATGAACAATACAATATAAAAAAACTGGACCTGAACTTAGCAGTACAATTTTTATAAAGAAACAAGAATTTACTTAAATCATAAAGTGTCCTTCTCATTTTTTAGCTGTTTACCTGTAATCTAATTATAGAGTTCAGGTGATTACAGTGCTTCGCAAATAAACCTCTGTTACACAACACTAACAGGTCTTACTGATCTTATTGCATTAGTGCATATTCATAAAACAGTTTCTTTTTGTTTTAAGCTGCAGCAGCCTGTTTGTGTGCTGCTGCAATAGCATTGCGGGAGTCTGGTTTCAAAGCTCTATTCTTGGAACAAATTGTTCTACTTTGCATAGATGTTGGTCTGATTCAGGTTACATTGATGTGGTTCTGGTATTTTGCTGGCTGGCATCTGTATTGCTGTGAGCTTTTTTTTTGTCTGAGCTTTAATTCAAGTGGGAACCGCTGCTGTGATGCTCTCCAGTAATGCAATGCGGGCTCATAGCTTCCTGTCTGTGGTATTTGGAGTGAGCTCTTGAATGAACTGCTGGACCATATCAGTCAAAATGTGTCAAAAAGTGCTTCAAATAAAAGATTCCATGTATCAAAGGTGTGCGTTCCCAACTGTGTACTTTAGATGGTAAAAAAAATGCCAATCCATTTTGGCTCATCTAGCAAAGGATGCTATTGCCCCCTGGTGGACAACAGTTGTAACATCATTTGGTTAATCAATGCAATTGAAAACATTAAGACTATTTTTTCTAAAAGTTTTATTGAAACTTTCTGTTTCTGATCACTATATTGAGAATTACATAGTGATATTTTGAAACATTTTTCAAGAACAATTAACCTGTTTCAGCAACTTTTTTACTAAACAAAAATAAACAAAAAGTCTTATAAATCCAAGACATTATATAGTTTACATGTTCTCATTCTCTCCTTGTTCATTTAGTGGGCTTTCTGCCCAGACTAAAAGTCTAAAAAAAATGCTTCATAGGTTAATTGGTGAATCTTAGTTGTCCCATAAATACTTATGAATGTGAGGACTTCCAATGGGCTGGCAACAAGTCCAGAGTAAACCTCCTTTTGCCATGAAGTAGCTGGGATAGACTCCCCATCTCCCGGGAGAGGACAAAACAGGTTTAGAAGATGGATGGATGATTGGATTCACACATGTGAGTTTCAATAATTCCAAGAAACAGTGTATACCTTTAAGGAAAAATCCAAAACCCTTTAATGTCTCAATCTTTTTTTCAGTATATTAAGCTGAAGAATTTTGTAGTGAGTGCAAGCAAACATTTTTTACCTGATAATCACAGCTGTTTTAATGCATCCTTTAAAACTACTGTGGCTGCTGTAATTGATGAGCTAACGGAGAGACTTGCTATAGAAAAGGAAAAACAAATTACAAAATAGTGAAGATATTACTGTTATATAACTGTTAACCAGGTTCAAATGTGGAAACTTTCACAGACTGCTTAGAAAACCTTTTGAATGAATTTATTGGAAATAAAACAATAATTATATGTGGGGATTTTAACATATCTATTAAAAATAAATACTAATAAACAAATTTTAGATATTTTGGGTGCAATATATGTTAGAGGGGTGTATCCATTAATCACAAAGCCAAGTAGAATTACTACAACTACTGCAACGTTAATTGATATTTTTACAAATGTACTGGACAAAAATATAATTAGTGGTCTAGTAATAAGTGACACAAGTGTTAATCCAAGCACCTGTATTTGCAACATTTAGTTATCAATTACCAAAAAATTAAAAGTTTTAACTGTGTTAGATATAGAAGAAACCAGACAGAAGAAGCAGTTAATAAATTCAGAAGTGACCTGATGAAACAAGAACTGAAAGAGGTTTATGTAAATTGTGCTTATGGGTTCTTTCTTAGTTGTCATTTATCCTTTTATAAGCACTGCCCAAATATATTATGTCAAAACAAACTCTGCAATAATAGAAAACCTTTGAGGTCGAGGGGCTTACAGAATGCATGCAAAAAGAAAAATAAATGTTATAAGAATTTCACAAAGTTTAGAACAGAGGCTTCTGAAAAACAATACAAGATGTACAAAAATAAATTAATGGTCATTTTGAGCAAAGCAAAAAAGGAATATTGCAATAAGATTTTTTGTTGAAAATAAACACATTAGGAATACATGGAATATACAAAACAAAGTAATGGGAAATGAAACAGGATCTGTTGGCCTACCAAAGTACAATCACAATACAAAACAAAAATATGGACACAATGGTTAATGAATGTAATTCGTTTTTTGTAAAAATAGGCCCTCATTTAGCAAATGAAATTACAAAAACTCAAGGAAATTTGAAAGAAAGTTAGAAAATGGAAATTAAGATGATGCAGTCAATGGATCTATTAGAAGTGAAGGATGCAGAGCTACTCTCGGTGATCCAAAAATTAAAAAACAAGACTTCAATTGATAACAATGGTATTGATATGAAAATGATTTAAAAAAAAAAAAGACCATTGAAATTGACCAAATGTGTTAAAACAGACATTTTCCCAGAAGGTATAAAAACAACTAAAGTTATCCCATTTCATAAAACAGACGACTGACATTCCTTCAACTACCACATACCAGTATTTCTACTTTCACAATTATCTAAAATATTAGAAAAGTTGTTTGTTCACAGACTGAATTCTTTCATCGAAAAAAATACGTTATGAAATGACTGTCACTATGGTTTTCGGACAAACCGATCAACATCCTTGGCGATGACAAAAGTAACAGAAGACATTTCAACTGCAGTTGATGAAGAGAAATTCACAGAAGGACTGTTTATTGATTTTAAAAAGCATTTGACACTGTTGATCATTCGGGGTTTTTTCTACTGGGACCAATGATGTGATGAACAATAATAACACAATGCAGTTTTGCCAAGATTGTAATGAAAATGACTTTTTTAAAACCTTCTGCAATTCACTCAGTCATCACTGGAGGGCAGTGTAAGCATTGTGGATGTTCTGCACCCTTACGTCTATGCTTGTTTGAGCATGTCTTTTGTGCTTATAGTTGGCTGTACTTTTGCAGAAAGTCTACATGAAGGTTGCAATTGTGTTGCACCTACAAACCAGCAAAACACACTTTGTAATGTTGAATTGTCTAGAACTTGGCGGCAAAACTAACCAGTTGGCATGGAGTCACAGCAATTTAAACGGTGCCTCACCAGCAAAATATATCTTAAAAATGCATAAATGAAATCAAATTAATATATATTTTTTCAAATAAAAAAAATACAGTATAATTTTTTAGACATGTCTTTTCTATGATTACCTTTTCTGTGTGGGTTTTCAACATTTCTTCAGTGAATTTACAAGATTCTTGTTCAAATATGCGAGACAGCGGCGGGTGATGCAGCAGCAGCCCGTGCCTCGCCAGCGCTGCACACACTGACTGGAGGTGCAGCTGATGCACGCGCTTTACAAATTCAGGTATTTTTAGCATCATAAAAGATGATTTATTTTAAAATTACCTAACTTTCTTTTTCTCACCATCTGTCTGATTACATTAGTGCCAGTTTTCAATTAATTTAGTCTTTTTATCCGCTAAAAACGCGCTTTAGATATACACTAGGTGAAGCCCACTGACTGTAAAAACAATATGTCGTATATCTTCCAATAATGGCCGGTCTCTAATAGATGCCGATTTCTGTTGTATTAAATTGGTGAGGTAGTGTAGCATGGCTCATTCCATTTTGTGGAATATGACAAATTAGATTCTGGTGAGGAACATGCACCACATTTTGGAATGAATCCTAAACAAATCTGAGAATGGTGCAAGCAGATGGGTAAAAGGGCAAAGACGGCTGCAGAAAGAAAAGGAGCAAACCTATTTCCTGGTGAGCAAAGAAAAGAAGCAACAATTCAGAAGAACTGGTTTAAACATGGATTATTAAGCAAAGACGGAAAGGTGCGCATTTCCAGGTGAAAGATTGGCATAAAAGCAAAGAGGAATTTTTATACGGAGATTGATGATGCTTCACAGAGCAAAGAAACGTTGACTGCCAGTGATAATCAGAACAGAATACAATGTTCTCATCATTTTAATGAATCCTGAAATGTTAATCTGGTGTTATCTGCATTTTGTGACTGAATTTCACCGCAAAATGAGCACATTAACCATCACTACTCTGTCTTTGATGGAATAAACGCCCGCCTCTAATAAACACCTGTCTGTCATAAATGCTGGGTCAGCGGACAAATTTTTGAAATAAACGCCCGCACTACTATTAGAAGATATACGATATATACAGTCTATGGTGAGCCCTGCATGCCTCACCGTAGTACGCCTGCCTCAAGGCAGAGGGCGCCGGTGAGCCTGGAGAATGTAGCACCGCAGCCAAAGAATAATAGAATCAGTGGTAACAAGTCAAGTGCAGCTACCCAAATACTCTTTCATATTGTATAGCATAATTTTTTAAATGGAGGATTACGTTTTAAACCCCTCAACTCAAGAATTTGTTTAGACATGTCAATGGTAGTGATGTCCACTGAGACAGACTTTTAAAACAGAAGAAAATAAAAAAGACTTTTACGAACAGGTTATTAATGTGGTTTTTTTCAGAAGGTGCAACCATAGATATAAAACAGGGGAGCGACTCACACACGGACTTCATTTATACGTAAAAGTAAGTCAGAATAAAAAAATAATTTTTTCCTCTGCTGCAGTTTTAAAGGAAGAAAAAATTTGAAATGAAAATTTTAAACAACATACTTAAACTGCTGCCAATCAAAACTGCGGTCAAGAGAGCTGCTCTTCACTCAGCCGTGGTCAAGCCAGCCGCTCTTTGAAAATGTTGTGCGCTCTTACTACATGGTTTACAGTAGAGCATGAAACTCAACGGGAGCCCTTTCTCTTTACATATTAAAACATCTGAACTGTTCTTAATACTGTTAAAATAAAAATGCAAAAGAAAAATAACGATCCCCTAACAAAACTATGTCTACTTTAATTACAAACTCTATTTGCATTATTCATCAATTATTGATTTAGGTCATTTCATAATAAAACAGATTTAAAGTTTTCAACCATGAGTTTAAATAAAGTAATTTTACTGCATTATTCAAGATCTTGAATACCATATCCTTGTTCTACAGGCAACCCACCATCATCTCACACAGACATGTATTTTTATAGTTTTCCAAATAATAGAACATAAACTTTACATTTTTTACAGGAAATACTGTATAAGAAGACAACTTAGCAGTGGAATACAGTGACTTTGCTAATGAATAAACTATTCAAGCCCTAGAATTATGCAGCAAAGTCACTTTATTCAAATTCAAAGTTGGTCACTTATACTATATTTTCAGTAAAAAGTGCAAAGTTGATGTACTATTATTTGGAAAACTATACAGTAAAAGTAGACAAGACTTTGTAAGACTTGACGACTAGAAGATGGTACAGGCCTGGCACAATAAGCATAAGCAAGTCAGACCCTGGAATTATGCACCAGAGGGATTTTATTTCCCATGAAATTGTACAACTTTATATAAAAATGCAATTTTTAATAGATATTTAAAAAAACAATGCAGGAAAAATTTAATCATCTTTTTAAGGAATTAGTACATGACTTCTAAACCAGGGTATTACTAGTATTGCATTGGATTTGTGCATTAAATGGATATAATATAACCTCAAATTTGTGAATTTCTACTTTAAGTGCACTAAATACATACATATTTAATACTTAATAAATAAAAAGCCATGCAGTAAAAGTACAACAATTTTTGTGAGTACATAGTAAATAATTTTCCCTGGAATTATGCACCAAAGTTGCCATATGAAATCTCACAGTTGAGAAGTGTAACTGTGTCTTCACTATGAAATGACAATTAATAAAATATAAATGAACAACTATTCAATTCAAGTACAAATATTTTTGATAAGGAATAGTTTTTTTTTTTTTTTTGCATTTCTATTTTAGTAATATTTAGAACAGATCAGGCATTTTAATGTGTAAAGAGAGAGGTCTCCCATTGAGTTTCATGCTTTGCCCTAAACAGTGTAATATGGGCGCACCACATTTTCAAAGCGTGGCTGGCTTGACCACAGCTGAGCGAACCACGGCTCACTTGACCGCAGCCAATCAAATGGTGAATAAGCTACTCTGTAGAGTTCATACGTTTGTAAATCTGACTGATGGCATCAGTGCCTCACCAGCCTATACCTCACCACACGTCATCGATTGGAGCTGTCCAGCCTTACAGTTTTGAGCCAGATTGGACGAGAAAAGTGAAGGAGTTCATGGATCTAGTCATCTACAAGTGAATGGATCAAATACGCTCTCTAACAGCATTTTGTTCATCTACGCCTGTTTTACAACTATTGTCGCTTAGAAGTAGAGTTTGAGCTTCCTCCAAAGATTTTCTATTAAGTTTATGTCTGGAGACTGGCTAGGCCACTCCAAAACCTTGATATGGTTCTTACAGAGCCACTAAACGTGATTTTAAAACCAACAGTTTAATTCTCGTTTTTGTGCAAAAATACAAACAGACCTTTTTCTCGTTTATCTTCATCTAACACACAGTTTTAGCAACAGCTAAATTTAGTTAATCTGAAAATCAGCAGCTCTGTTAAAAAAAGAAAAAACATTAGTAGTTTAGACTTCAGAGTTTAGTGTCAATTACTCTCACATCTTAAAAAGAATAAAGATAAAATTTGTAACGACGGCAGCTTATGTGATAAGCTTCAGAGAGGATTTTGTGGTTAAGGATAACAAGCTTTGAACAGAAAAAAGAAAAAAAAGTGACATTTTGCTGTTAATTTCCAGTTCATTATATACTAAAACTGTTAACTTGGACCTCTTTAAAAAAGGAAAATAAATGCAAATTCTAAAAAAAAAGGCTGCAAAATGAAAATCACCAGAGAAAAGTATGGCCTGAGGAAAGCATCATGTAATGTGCTTTTCCATATCCATCCCTCACTCTCTTATTTTTTCCACTTTGAGTCTACACAGAATTATTTACACCTTCAAGGCAATCCGACTGAGTTGCACATCACTCAATTAGTAAATCAAAAATTTTCTGTGAATCCCTTTTAGCTCAGAGTCCTTGGCTCCCTCTGGTTTCCCCCCTCCCGCCACCTCCCTCCCCTCCTTTTAGTCTCCCATATTGACAGTGACAAATTACTCCTCTGCTTGGCGAGATTGAAAATTAAAAGCATTTAAAGTTGCTCATGCATTTATGCTAATGAGAAATTCAGATATAATTTGCATGCGAAAGAGGCTAGTCTCAGAACTCATCAATGCTTCCACCACCTACAGCCCTGCGTTTCCTCCAGCTCTAAGCCTTTTTTTTCCCTTCACACTTTAGCAGAGCCAAACGTAGCAAATAAACAGACCGAAAGCATAACACTTTGTAAGGCTGCAGCACAAACACTATGTTTTATTGTTACCTAAGAGTGTTTTTGTGCCATTTTTGTGTTGCAATTCACTGTAAGCACCCCCTACAAGCAACCCTGGCAAACTGGGTCATTGTGTCTGCCTCTGCTCATCAAACTGCAGGAGGGAACAATAAAAATCTAATGACATTGTGCTGCAACAACGTCGTCTCCTGTCCACATGTGCAGCCAGGATGCACTTCCATCACAAAGCAAATTGTAATTCCTGCATTCAGTGTGTGTAAGCTCCCAAAGTCTAATATGAAAATGTTTGTTCAGATGAAAACGGCTTTGTTTTGTGATAAACATGCGCCAAACACTTTGTAGCCCCAAGGATTAAAATGCTCCTCTGATTCATTTTCCCCCCATCCAAAATAATAAAGCTTTCTTTGAATGTATTTGCTTTTTTTTTTTTTTTTCCCAACTACTGTTACTAAACGATTGTAACCTTGGCAACGAGATGCATTAATGAAGGTGGAAAATGAAATGGGGCTTTAATTTGTTTCAGTGTTCATAGCAAGGTGAAATGGATTAGCTTTGATTGAGGCGCGAGATGGAGGAGAAAAGCGCTGACATGACACTTGTATTTGTCACCGTGTCATTTCAAGGAGGATGCTGCAGCAATTAAAAGCGGTAGTGTTCATTATTAATTTTTGTATTAATTTTTCAGCCACAGCGAAACTGATTGCCACTGTGCGCCGGCTTTCCAATTATCAAGCTTAATTAGAAATGTCAATAATAAGAAATAATTAAAGTCGGGAACATTTTTGAGGTTGTTGGAAATACTTTCAAAAAGTTATGACCATCAGTCAGAAGATGTTTTGCTGATGGCAAATTAAAGGCAAGAATTTAAAAACATCTCTTTTCTTTAAAGTGTCCCTTTAGTTATAATTTAATTTACCGGTAGACATATTTTGAGGGGAAAAAAAATGTTAGCGAGAAGAATTTCGCAGATTCCAACCTCATAAATTCATAATAACTTTTGTTGACCAGATTTTGTTTTTTTTTTTTAAAGCTGATTTTTATCTGGATACCCTTCTTTCAGAACAGGAATCCAGCTTGATTCAATCAACTTGCTCAAAGGAAGCTAAGCAATTTGTTGGGGGGACAAACAATATTATTAAAATTGAACCAACACCTGTTGACTACATTGGAATAAAAGATCTGAAAGCTCTTGTAGCTCAAAGCTATGGCAGCCTGTGACAGGATGGGTTTTGGCACAGCATGTTGGCTACGTTTCCCCTTACAGTCATGTGTGACAGCTATTTAATTGCACTGCTCCCTCTGCGCTGTAATGTGGTGCTGGGTAGTAAAGCTGGACTGTTGTGTTGTAATTATTCCACAATAAACTCTAATGAAATCACAGACTCTCATATGTCTATATGAGAAGGCCACCAATTTCATGTTCGTCTGGACCTCAGTGACCCTCTCTAAGGCATGGTGGGTAATTTCTTCACCTAATCATGAGCAAGCTTGTGCACCCTGAAGAGTTAGTTTATAACAGTTAATGTCTTCCCCGTCTTTACTGTATTTTCCACACTAAAGGATGTACTGAATTATAGGGTGCACTCAAAACTGAATGATATATTTTTGAACTTATGTCATATTTAAGGGGCTGTAGTGAGACAAAAGAGTCAGAGATAAGTCTGGCAGTCAGTCAGACTTATTAACGGTAACTCTAGAACTTGTTTGTAACATGCTACACGTTAGCCATGTTAGAAGCATTAGCCACGTTAGCATGTTCACAGTACATGTAACTTCTAACCTAGTTTGCAACATGTAAAAACAAAAAAACATTACTGTGACTACGCTAACTCACAACCTTGTTTATAACAAGTAAAAAAATGTCTTACACTGCTGCACAATGAGCCGTGTTAACGTATTTACGTTAACGGTTTTGCGTTAACACCTAACTTTGTAACTCAAACAAAACCGACTGACACCGCCAAAACAAACATTACTGTCATTATATTAACTCCCAACCATGTTAGTAACGTAAAATTCCACTGTCTAAAACCGCTAAATGTTACCATTACTAGTGTATTTACAATAACACCCAACTTTGTTTACAGCTCGTAACTGATACCGCCTGACTGATACAACCAAAACAAGTGTTACTGTGACTACGCGAACTCCTATTCTTGCAACATGCAAAAAAAAATAACAGATGACATTAGTAAGCACAACCAGAATTAATCCATATTTATGGCGCTCCAAATTATACAGCGCCCTGTCGTTTTTTGAAAAAAAAATTAAGGCTTTTAGCTATACCTCATAGTGCGGAAAATATTGTACTAATTCTACATACAATACAGTAACAACTTTTTTTATAGATTGTATGTTTGACCTTTCTTAATCTCTCTGTTCTTTTGTCTGTTTCTCGCTGCTATTTCTTACCTCTCACAGAACAGAAAGAGCAAAAGAAGACCCTTGTGGGCTAATGCCCGAATGCAGAAAAAAAACTGAGCATGTGTGTATTTCTTCTCGCCTTCGGCTGCAGATTAGCCGTGAGTGCCAGAGGATCGCCCCAGCTCTCTGACAAATGAGAAAAGCCGCAGTGGCCCTGGCCAAAGTGACAAGCCAAATGAAAGCAATTCCTCCCGAGGCAGGGAAGAGCAGCTGTGACCAGCGCCCGCTATGCCACTCCAGACAGGACATGGTGTGTGCTTGTATGTCTGTGTGCTCGCTACTGAGACTTAACCTACAAGACAATTGGCACCACCGCCACCCCATGAAAGATGGGGGTTTCACTGACCTACTGTAAAAGAAATCTCTCCAGCTGCACGTGACCCTTTAACACCAGAGTTGTCGCTGACGACACTGAAATAACACATGCTCTTTGACATTGTTGATGTGATCTGCGTGTATCAGCTGATTCTGATGCTGAGTAAAGCGGCTTTTCACGTCCAGTTTGCACCGGTGCAAAATTACTTTTCTGCAAAACAGAATTCAGCTGATATTCATTGATTGCACAAACACCTCACTACTGTACAGTGTTGCATGTAAGTGTAAGGCTGCTTTTCTCTGCTTCAGAATCCACTGGGATTACATTAAATGGTGAAAGAGTTACAGTAGTTGAAAGGATGTCAACACTAAAGCTAAAGATCGGATTTTAAAGGGTTAACTTGAAAGGTGAGGCGGTGGGGCTTTGTGTTTTTTTTTCTTATCTGCTTGTCTCCTGGGCTAGAAACCACTGACTGAATTCCAATTCCAATGAAATGAAGATAATTCATTTTAGTGAAACAGACATTGCCATGTTGGAACCAGAAATTGCCAATAAGCAGTTTCACTGGATTGGTTAAGATTGGTTCAGGTTGGTTAAAGTCAACGTTTATGGCAACCACTATTGCCAATCAGGAGTGAGCATGTTAGAAGTCCACACCCCTATCACGCAGACTGCACAAAATCTGCCAAACATTGCAAACATTTAACGTGAGAGCACATGCTTTTATTCTGGAATCTGATTGGCTAGTTTATGACTTGCATAACTTGCAATAAAGAAAAAAACAAAAGTAAAAAAAATAGGCTGATAAAGATCATGTTATAAGAAAATTAGTAGAGCAAGAATGATTATTCTAACTAATATGAATAAGTCATTGTTGTTTATTTCCCAATGGAAGTGAATGGAATTTTGGCTTCTTGGAGCCTGCAGGTACTTCCTGTTTGGAACACATAGGAGGGGGGGCACTCAGTCCAGTTCTCATATGCAGTCAATTCTGAAAACCAAAACAGTTTTAGTGCCCCACCTGCACAGATCTTTTTCTTTTTTTTTTTTTTTTTTTTACCAATTCATTGGTTTCATTTTGAAATGAAGCAACAAAGCGCAACTGATTCCCTTAAAGATAAGTGTCAGTCCATGTCAGACGTTTCAGCGGTGAACCCCCATTTTTGATTAATTAAAAACCACCAAATCACCTGCTGCTGGTCGCAAAGCCACTTTGAAACAGGGCGATTCCACATAATGTGGGTGGAGTCTCTCATGCTGAAACCAGAAAAACAAAATGCAACAAATGCAAAAACATAACTGACTTGGAAAACAGGAGCACAGTTCAGAATCAGTGGTACTTCTACTACAGCTTTACTCTGCTACACTGGCAGACCTGCATATTCATGCGGTTTCATTCCCTCCTTTTTTCAGATCCCCCTCTTTCCTTCTTTTCTCTTCTGTCACCCAGGGCCAACTCATTCAGATTGACACAGCCAACATAATTACTCCATGCTTCAAGAATCAATTACAGCTAAGCACCATTGTTTCTAGAATGAAGCTAAACATTAAACTTTAACTATTCGGAATTATTAAAAACCTACGCTCTCAGGGACACATACAGAATATTTGCTGTTAACAAATAAATTAATAACTTCAGATCTAATTAATAATTCATGGCTCACACTGGCTTTGCAAAAGACTCGTCTCATGCCTAATTTTTCTGCCTTTATAGACCGTTAAATATGCATCACTTCTTGACTCTTCAATGAGAACACTCAGGAAATTTAACAAAAGTTTTTTTTAATAACTTTCAGAGAAAAGCTACTCTGAAAGTCTTAGCTAAATATTTTCAGGTCATTTTCAATTTCGTGAATACTTTTGATAATTCACACAGTTTTTACAATGCCTCAGCATAAATCAAATTAGAGGTTTTAATTAAGAATTTAAGCACAAAAGACAAACTTGGATAATATAGTTAGAAACAGGTTCAATGCTCAAACAGTTCCAGGTAACAGAAAGTAAAGTTAAATATAATGCATTGAGTTTCCTTAAACTTTACATAGTAATTATTTTGTTTTCTGTAAGATATCAGTGCTGCATGAAAATGAAATGAATCAGGTTCAGGTGCAGGAGAGCTCAAAAGTAGCCGGTGCAATGTGATTTGGGTGGCAGTTGAAGGTGAGTGCCTTGGCGGCCTAAACCCAGGTCGTGTAATTTGGCTTTTGGCTCATCAGATTTGATCGGAATAATTTCTTTTCACTCATCAAACAAGAACAGACTTCATTTACCGTCTTTTTTCAGCAGCTCATTAACATTTCAAATATATGAGTGTTTTTAGCAGAGTATCAGAACAAGCCTCCCAAAAATGAAGGAGTGAATTGCAGTGTTACGAAACCTCTAGTGATGATCTTTCCAGATAAGATTATGCACTTAGAGATTTTTGATCTAAACTCCAGTCTTTATTATGCAGCTTTTATCCGCTTGCTTCCCAATTTTCTCAGTATATCAGGGCGGTCAGTCCACCAGGGTCTTAATTACTGGGCTTTGATGCATATTTACGAAGCCATACGTCTAGTGTTGTTGATTACAATTCTCATTCGTTTCCTGGTGCAGAATCGCGCTGGTTGGATTTATTTGCCCATTAACGTTTTGTACTCAGTTGTTTGTTGGGCTTCTGTGAGATTCATGTGATGCCTTGCTGGTTATTATAGCCATTACTGGAAGCAGAAAAACATTTTCCATTATAGGTTACACACAGAGCAGTTCGTGAAATGCAAATACCACTCTATTCAATGACCTCTGTTATGGGAATAGAATTAAAGGGGACAGAGGATCCAGCTAAGTGAGTGGAGAACAACATTTCAGGGACTAAAATAGTTCACAGGTTTATAGAAAAGAGCCCTGGGTCTGTGAATTGGCTCTCAGATGAGGAGGGAAAAAACCCAAAGCAAAACAAAACAATTGCCCTTTACCTCTGAGGTAGCATGTCATTTCTCTGAAACTCACTACCGGGCAGATTAAGGTCAAGTAAACCATTTCCCTTGTTTTTTTCCAGGTCTACTCTGAAGAAAGCAGGGGAAGGGGGGTAAAATGACGACAAGTAGGGATTGAGAGAAAAGGGTGCATGAGAGTAGAAAGTGGGATTTTGAAGATCTTTGAAAGAGGTTTTACAACATTCCCTGTTGGTTTTCCTGTCTCACTCCACAAACTGGGTTGATAATAGCCGCTTATCAGACAGGATGAGCCCACCTGCTCTTTTCCAACTCAATCCTGCTGCTTCAGCTCAAAGACTCAACATCTACAAAAAGAACAAGAGCGGGTGTTAGTGGTGGACTATTGAGCTAAAGATGTCTCTTTTTCAGTTATTTAGACATTAAAAAAGTACATTTGAATAGAGGGCACTTTAGGATGCATAACTTCCAGAAAATATAGACTTGTACTTGTCCAACAGCTTAACTCACTGACATCTTTATCTGCTCTTGGCACATGCACTCCTGATCCACTTAGATGACCTGTTGCGTTAAAAGATCTTCTGATGTTTGTTTGTTTTAAAGAATAACTCTTGATTTCGGTCAATGTGTGTGTCGGTTTGTAGATCAAAAAATTTGACTTAATTACAGTAATGTTTTGCCAGGCAGTCTGGTCTAAGATCTATGCTTGTTTTTACATTGGGCTCTTTAGCACAATTAGTTTCCTTGCATTATGATATCTAGACACAGGTCTTAACTAAATTAAATTTACATTCCTCTTAGAATGAAGGTTTTAAGTAGCCTGCAAGTGAATTTCTGTGCGTTTTACCACAGTGTGAATGGAGATAGATTATTCAGAGAGCCACAAAGCAGGTTTTTTGTTTTTTTGGGAAAATTTTAAGCGTAGAAAATTTGCTTGAATAGTTTATTTCATATCTTGTATGTTATTAACGCACCACATTTGTATCAGAATGCCATGCTTTTATTTTGAAATACCAAAATGAATTTAGTAACTCACAACAGTTTTGATCATTTAAGACTAATCCCACATGTACCGGTAGATTTGTTTTCTATTTTTGAGGGTTTGCCAAAGCACAGACAGTTAAGTTTAGTATTTGTTAGACGTTTTCTTATTAATGAGGCCAGGGCAAACATGCATACATTTTTGCATTCACTGGATAGAAAGCTATGCTGATGTAATGTTTTAGACCATGATTTTCATGGTTTTATTTTTGTCTGTTTGTATTTGATAGCAGATCTTTCCAAAATTATCCAATGAATATTGTTGTATTTATATTTATATTTTATATGTATAATATTGTTTTTAGTTCCATGTGATTTTCTTTGGTCTCATATTAGTTAGTGTTGCTTCAATTCAAACATGTTGCAAATGTAATATATAAATCTAATCTTCCCTTAACCCATAGGAACTTAGACTAATTTTTCCTTAGTAATACAATTATGTGGGATATACCACAGACCAAGTGCACCAAATGATACATTTCAAACGTTTTTCTGTTATCTGATGTCACCATGGGTTAAAACGCGGAGCAGAATTATTTCCATGCATTCTTCGGTTAGGACATGCTCGCACTAGGTAACCATCAGTGTGTCTGTTTGTTCCTCAAATTCTAATTTTGTGTCACCGCTGTGATACAGCTTGATTTTAAAATCACAACAAAACTGAAAACTGAAGAAACCGAATCAAATGTTAAAAACCTAAAATGTAGTTTTTAATTTTGTAAGGCTTTTTTCCTTCATACCCTCAGGTTTCACTTTATAGTCCCTCTTTGATCATCTGTTGATTTATTTTAAAAGCGTTAACAGTGTTGTTTTTTTTCTCATTTATTCTGTTTTTAGCTTAAATTTAAGAAAAAAAACCTGTTGATTTCTAGGACATGGTTACTGCATTTTATGCACCTTAAATATAGGTGCGTAGGGCATAACACAACAAAAAGAAGTCGCTGAGTAAACCCTTAAATCACCAGAAAGAAGAACAGAACAAAACAAATCACTATAGAAATTTACATAAGGATTTATTATCCAAGTTTTTAAAGTTAACAAAGGAGAAATGAAGCATTTAACTTCAGGCCAATGTCCAAAATAATAAACAAAACAGGGCTAACTAAGTTGTCAAAAGACATACCTAACCTGAAAATAAAAAGTAAAATAAATCTAACTGTCTCCCTAAACCTAACCAAAACAGGAGAAAACATTCATACAAACAAAATGGCAGTCTATCCCTACTGCTTCCACTGACGTTTCAACATTTCAGTCTTAGCAAAGATTTCGAAAATTTACCCAATCAAAGGCTTCACAAAATGCTCAAGTCAATGGTGGTGGGGAGAAGCCACAAACTGACTACAGTCCAAATTCTCCCCACATGAGGAAGTGGAGATTGCAGGTATATAAGGCCTCCTCCACCAATCCGGAGCAGCTACCAATCTTCCTCCATCCAATCCTGAGCCGTCACAAGAGCTTAGTTCACCAAGCCACTTCCTGAAACAAAAACATGAGGAACCAACACACATACAAAAAAAGAAAGACCTTTCACACCAAACAACCCCCAAAATAAGAAAAATACAACAACAGTCATAACACTGCAGAGCAGCAGTGGCAGTTGCAAGCAGGATGGTGACAAGGATCAACCCCGCCCCCCTTCCCTTCCCTGTTGCCAAGAGCTCGGAGCAAGGAGCTTGCAGCCCGCCCATTGTATATTCTTCATCACAAATAAGCTGTTTTTCCTCTGCTGCTGATTCACAGGTTGAATAAAGAAATACTCAGAAATGCAATTTTAAGCTTTATTGTCTTAATCATGAGAAAATACCACAAGGACATGTTGAAAACACTAAACATACAATTGTCATCAGTCTGTCTTTAAAGGTGCTGGATAAACTACAACTACAACAAGGTTGATTTCTTTTTAATTCTGTGAATCAAAAAACAAACACTGTGAAACAATAGTGGGATAGGTTTGGAAACCTGTTAAATACATTTATAACTAATTATAAACAGAAATGTATGTTGACCTGTGTGCCATATGTGGCTTACCAGTAATCTGACGTTTTAGACAAGATTAATTCTCACTTTGTGAAAAGTTGGAGCAATATTTTTTCTTTAGGATAACAAGAAATTGAGAATATTTATGTAATTTCTTATCATTTGCATATCACACAGTGGCTACAGGCTGATGTGAACGTGGATCATCGTAACATTATTTTAAAGTCAAAATTGTCACATTAACAAAGAAAAAAAAATCCAGCAAACTCAATTTATGATTTATTAGAGAAATATCTAGAAATGTACATAAATGTGCAAAATCAAATGTGTTATTTAAGTAAATTAAGAAAAAAAAATCAAAGCAGTTTAGTTAGAGTGCAGACCAGTATGCAAACTTGTGATCCAGTGTCCAAAAACTGACCTCACACTTTTCAGCCCTGGTAAGACTGTCTGTCAGCTGTTATTTGAGCATCACACATAATAAATCAACAGAACAGAAGTAGCTAAACTGCCAATTGCAATTACAGACTTAAATGACACACAATTATGTCGTCTGATTGAGTGGATTGCCCTGTCAATCAAAAAAGTGCTCAGTAATGTTAGAAGGAACGTTTCCTTTTTCCACGTCAAGGTCACAGTTGTAAAGTCTGCCAGCAATTAGGGCCCATAGTACACCAAGTCAAGCGCAGCAACAAAATAAGCTGCAATTTCTTTTGCTCCTGTTGGAAATTATGCTTATCAGGTACCTTGCCTTAGCGAAGGGGAAAGGTCAGCTCGAGCAGACAGGCAGCATTTCTCCACATAATTGAGAGAAGTTTAGATTTAATTGTATAATTAATCTTGTCAAATTAAGTTACACACAAGTTCAACCCCTAAATTAGGCAGTCTGGAATATTTTTAATTGCCTTAATGTGAAATCTGGCTCCAGAATGCACTTTGTTCTCTCCCGATGCTACGAGGTAAGTTTTTATCCAGCCTGAACATGGCTTGCTGTAATAACCTGTTAGCAGTTCTTATCACACTGTGATTAATTTCCTCAGAATGTAATTGCAGTTTGAAAAAGGAAGGGTTCGTTTTATTTTACAAATTATTAAAAACCTGCAAAGTATAAAGGCTGAATTAATTTTAATTTTCAAGAAATTGAAGCGCAACACAAAAGTGTGTGTTCTGTTTTGATAAAACCATTAATTTTAAACGTAGCGTTTCTTCTTTTAAGGAGTAACATTTTCTTTTGTTAAATCTTGTTCTTCTTTTATTCAAACTAGATTAATCCCAAATTATAAATTTTTTACAATAGTATTTTGTTTATTTTGCCTCTTCATCATATCCACTTTCAATAGTAAGAAGGAAATTTAAAAAAGTGCAAATGAGCAGCTCTTATTTTTTTCATTTGTTTTGTTTGTTTTTGTGTCCAATCTGCATAGCTAATGACTGACAGGTAGGAACTGCAGATTATGAGCTAGACTGTTCATATTACTGTTCATATAGAAACCTATTAACAGAGTTATTTGTTAATGAATTAGTTCTAACAGCCTTGAAAATATTTTGTTAACAGAGCAGTTTGCGCCATCATCCCACAGTTAGAATGTTGTTTTGCTTTTTGTGCAACACTTGCACTCACAATACTAAAAAACTTGTATATGCAAAAAGTGAAAATTATACTTTTTTGAAACCATAGTTATAAAAGACCAGGACCACACGTGCATCAGTTTGGTGATTTAGCAGAAATGTGACCTTTTTTAAAAACTCTACACATAAACTCTGTGCATTAAATGAATGAAAAAAAATACATATACAACACATATTCCTTGTCAAACACTAAGTCGGTCAAATAATTACAGATTGAACAGCAAGCTTTGTTTTAAATTTAAAAATAACAATAATTCAAATTAAATTGCATAAAATAGAGCAATTGTTCATAGGAATGTTCACTATTTTCAGCTTTTTGACACTTTTCCTGCAACCTTACATCACACGCATCTGTTTGTAATAAAAAAATATGACAATATTTATAGTTCATTTATGTCCTGAGTCTTAAATTGACATTTACAAAAAATATTTTACACTTTCTGTGCTTTGCCACGACTTTGAATCTTTTTTTTTTTTCTCATAAGGTTTATAAATTATGATTCATTGCTTTTTTCTTCAGTTTGTTTGCCCTAAAGTTTTATTTTGGTGGGGTTTTATAAGTGTGGGAGCTTTCTCTTCCTGTGTACATGTCAACCGTGTGTGTTGTTATTGAGAGTGAGAGGTCACATTTGATTTTGATTGATCGCCTTACCTTTAGTTTAGTTTTTTTGTTTCTCCTCACTTTCCTGTCAGTTCTATTCTTCCTTAAGACATGTTTTGTATTTTTTAAGTTATAACTATCTTGACAAACATTTCCACTTAATAGTCCTTTCGTGGCTTGAATTGTGAAAGAAGATGCTGAATAATTTGAGGCAAAGTTTTTTTTCTTTAAATCAAAATAATTCTTTGTACTTTTTCTACATTGTTTTATTTGATTCAACTGTCAACTTATCTTTTTGTTCAGACACAAAATAAGAAGACACACCTGCAGCTTAGAAAGCAGAGGGCCCTTGGGGTATTTGCCAGCGTTATTCTCATCTTAACCCATCGACCTCGCTCTTGCTGTTGTTGTCAGATTTAGTAACGGCGCGCACGCGAGACGAGGCGCTGAAGAATGAAAAGACGAAAAAAAAGACTCTTTTTGAATGCCAGGTGTGACGTGTGTGAGCCTCTGTGTCAGCCACATCTCTGGGAGAGATATAGCACTCCCACACAACCCTCATGCCACCCACAACGCTGATAGATAATCTATGTTTGTGCACTTTCCCTGAAGTACTGGCTTTTGTAGATAGTTTTTGTGTGTATGAGACATACAAACAGGAAGTGTGTGGATTGTGTGTGCTTTCTAAAAAATTGTAAAAACTGCTGATCTATTTGTGAAATGTGTATATTTAGAGTCTACCAATTTTATGAAAGAAATCAGAATTCTAATAGAGTTCTGAAGACTTTAAAAGGGATGGATGGACATGTTTATGTATAAACCAGATGAATTTAAAGGACATCACACATCTTTGTTCTATAGTACAAAACTGAGCAATTGTTCAATCATTAAGTCAAAAAGCAGGTTGTGTCTTTGCCCTTAGAAGTGTGAATACACAACAGCAATAATACCCTGAAGTATTCTATGACTTTGAGTGCAGTACTCTCAGCCTTGAGTGCTTTCTTGTTCTTTATCAAAAGGCATTCCTTGTATGTCGGATCCTTGTCCTCTGGGTAAATCTGACTCATATTTACATTTTCTTCCTAACAGATGTTTTAAATTGTGCTGTAATGGACTGGCGAACCATCCAAGGTGTACCCTTCACCAAACAGTAGCTGGGATCGGTTCCCGCTACTCCGTTAACCCAAAAGAGATCCGGCTAGAAAATGGATGGGTGATTTACAGACACTTCAAGGAAAATTGTTTTCTGTGTTTTTAACATGTTCTTGTGTTATTTTTCTATTGATAGGGGACATAGACTAGGGAAAATTAAGCTTCAAATTGATTTTCTGAGTGTTCAGATCGTTGTGAACCAGAAGAAGATAGAAAAAAAATGCAGTTTTTAAACAAGCATAGAAAATACACTGCTTCCTGCTCTGAGCTCTCTGCAATTGGGAGGGGACGGGGGGGTGGAGTTGCTCCGTGCCAATTGTCCCACCCACAACTCAGGTGCACATTTCTAATGAACTACTGATGCCAAAAATTATGTCCTAGAAAACAGCACAATCTTTTAAAATTTGGCTAAAAACATCATAATCATAATTAGAAGACCACTGGGAATGGCTTTACAATCGATTATCAGGAGGGAATTTTAGATTAAATTGGGATGTCTGGAAGTTGAATAGTCGATTCCTATTGGTATGGTTTACTGAAAAGGGTGTGCTGCATGAAATATACAACCGTGGGTCAGCTCAACTTGGTTGGTTAAATTTAATTGAAATATCAAAAAATACTAAAATGAATGGGAAAAAGTTACACCAAAATAATGAAGCATTCAAACAAAAGAATAATTCCCACAGTCTCAAAACAAGTCTTAGGAGAATTGTTTTTTTCTATCACTAAGTCATTCTGTTTGTTTATTTCATTGGCTCTGCATGAATCATGTCCTAAGGAATGTAAGAGGACACTTTCAATGCTACTTTGGAAAAGACATCTCAAACATTAATCGAAGTCTTCCACGCTCAGTCCGTTGAACCTTCCCTCTCAATCCTCTGATGGTATTTTCCAACATTCAGTGTCTTCAGAGTTTTGTGAAATTGGATATCGCCTAATAGCCTGTTTTTGTTGAGTTTTTTTGTTTCCCCTTCTTTTCCCAATCCATCTTTGATTGTTCAGAAAAATCATGTGAAATGCAAATGAAACCAAACAGAATGTGATTGCTGCTCTGTGATGATTACAAGGGAGAACTAATGATGTCTCAACACTAAGGTCAGGAAGGGTTTAATTAGAAGAGGCACAATCAGTGTCATTCATGTCTTATGCTCTCCTGTTCCCGCTGCCTGCCTGGGCCTGTGCCAACATGCTCTGTGAGAGAATTAAAAAAAAAAAAAAAACCTTGCTGATACGACAAGAGACGAAGGGACAATAAACAATGCAGCCACGCTCTTTTGTTTAATGCCAGGATTTCTTTTTTTTTTTTTTTTTTTAGAAAATGAAGCCCCAGAAGAAATATGTCTGTCTGTGGATAAAAGTGGAGGTTAATCAGTGGAGCAGAATTGGAGAAGCTGCCAATTATTCTCCTGAACACATTAGGAAAGCCCTGTGAGGTATTCAGCAAAACACGTGCACACAGGAGCGCTTGGTAACAGCAATAGCCTTTGTGATCACGAACAACTTCTCAGCGGGAATATGTTGCGCAACTAAGCAAATTACTGAAACAGGGAGACCATATTGGACAGATGAGTGAGACCAGCCAAGGAGAATAACTGGCCAACATTCCTGATTATCCAATCAGCGCTCCAAAAACATCAATTCCATCTTGTCAATAGATAATTAAGAGGAATAATTGGCTGTCTGCTCTCCGGGCTAACATGCACTCCTGGTAGCGTTCCATCCCTTTCAGCAGAGCAAAGACATCTGGCCATGGAAGGTCGGCATCACATCTGGGGGAACAGAACCAAATTGTGGCTGCCTAATATACCGTATTTTAGACACTATAAGGCGCACTAAAAAAGCTTAATTTTTGTAAAAAAGTAAAAAAAAAAGGAACGGCCTTATATGTGGATTAATTCTGATTATTGATGTTTAATTAGTTTGAGAGGTACACAGCACTCTGTCAAAGTCTGTTTTTTATGAGTTGCAAACAAGGTTGGGTGTTATTGTGATTTTGCTAATGCGGCTTACATATAGTTGTGTCATACTCTGCTTTTTTCCCATGTTAATAACAAGATTGTGCGTTAGCGTAGTCACAGTCATGTTTGTTTAGGGGTGTCAGTCTGTTGTTTACATGTTACCAACAAGGTTTGGAGTTATAGATATTGTGAAAACACTAATGTGACTAACGTGTAGCATGTTACAAACAAGTTCCATAGTGCGTTCTAAATTATACAGTATGTATTTAAGTGTCAAAAAAGACAAAATTCTTTGTTTTTTAATTAAGCTCATGGATGATATTGTGTCTAGAGTCTCTTTGGATCACGAAAATCAATTTCAGACACCTGTGATAATTAGTTTGCCAGGTGAGCTCAATTAAAGGAAAAACTAATAAAGAAGGGCGATCCACAATATTATGCAGATCGACATTTTCAGCAATATGAGAAAGAAAAAGAATGGCTCTGCTGCTGGAAAGCTTGAAATAGTTAAATGCCTTGGACAAGGTATGAAAACCTTGGATATTTCACAAAAACTTTAGAGTGGTTGTCGTACTATTAAGAGATTTGTGGCTGATTCAGAGCATGCATGAATTCATGCAGATAAAGGCAGCATGAGGAAGGTTTCAGCCAAACAAATACATCGGAATAAGAGAGCAGATGCTAAAATACCAATACAAAGCAGCAAGCCCATATTTGAAACTGCTGGTGTCTCTGGAGTCCCACCAACATCAATGTGTAGCATCCTCCAGAGGTTTGCAGTTCCACGTAAACCTTCTATTTGGCCCCACAATAACAACACTCCCACGCAGAAACGGCTACAGTGGGCCCAGACATAAATGAAGACTCATTAACAAATGGTCTTGTTCCCTAATGAGTGATGTGCAACCCTGCATTGTCCAGGTGGATGAAGTAGTGGGTAGTTGGGTAGGTAGATGGCCACCATGTCATAACAAGGCTGCAATGTCAGCAAGGAAGTGGCAGAGTCATGGTTTGGGCTAGAATCATGGGAATAGAGCTGGACAGCCCTTTTAGGGTCCCAGAACGTGTGAAATTGACTTCAGAAAAGTATGTAGAGTTTCTGACTGATTACTTTCTTCTATGATAACAAAAGAAGAACCATGCTTTCCGTAACAAATCATCTTTGTGCATGACATGCACCATCTTATGCTGGAATACCTCTGCATCATGGCTGCTATGGGCATTAAAGGAGATAAACTGATGGTGTGGCCCCCATCTTCCCCTGACCTCAACCCTATTGAGAACCTTTGGTGCATCCTCAAGCAAAATGTCTCTGAGGGTGGGAGACAGGTCACATCCAAACAGAGAGTATTCTGAAATCCTGCAAAGAAATACAAACAGAAACTCTCCAAAAACTCACAAGTTCAATGGATTGATGAGTTGTGAAGCTGCTACAAAATAAGGGGTCTAATGTTCAAATGTAACTTGACCTATTATATTTATAAAGCCTGACTGACTAACGGACTCATCTCTTTTGTCTCACTTGATGTCCTTATAGTTTGTTATGCGTTAAATATGAAATAAGTTTAAAACTAGATCATTCTTTTGAGGTGTGCCCTATTGTGTAAAATACAGTAGTCACAAATTGTTCATAGGGAAACAAAATTAACTTAATCTCCAAGTTGTTGTCTCAGCCTTTATTTAATCCCAAGTTTTCTCTTATTTGTTTTCCTCTTGGTCAGATCCATTCCTCCTTTTATCCGTGAGTTGTCTTTAAAGTGCAGGTCAGCAGATTTAACCGGACAGGATCAGAGATTTGAAATGTTGATCCACCCAGTCTGAGCAGCTGCGTCGTAATCTATTCTGTAGTGTCCAATGTCCTCCCTCTTTTTTCCCGCTCTAGTGAATTGTAAGGTCCTTAATGTGTGAGATCAAGAAGAAAATAAGGCTATCCAAATGGAATCAAATCACACACAGGGGGTTGCCCCCGCTTGCTGCAAAAAGGCCCCACCAACATTAAGGCCAGGAGAAGATGGAACGCTCGGACTGTAATTCCTTTCCCAGCTATTAGCCCGTCACAGCTTGCCGTTTTCTCCTTTGCTTGGTTCACTTCTCATGGCCCTGCCCAGCCTGTCGCTCTGTGATTAATTCATTAATTCACAAACAGAGGCTGAATCACATCTCAGTGTAAGTTGAGCTCAAATTAGACGCATCGGTCTTTACTGCCCCAAACGGATCTGACGGGGGGAAAACAGGAAAGAATGAAAAAATAAAGCAGCATAACTGAATAAATGGATCTCTGTCCATTGGACCTGATAATTTGTTGCATTTTCATGTTTTATTTATGCTCAGAGAAGCT
This sequence comes from Oryzias celebensis, assembly GCA_014656515.1. NCBI lineage: Eukaryota > Metazoa > Chordata > Actinopteri > Beloniformes > Adrianichthyidae > Oryzias > Oryzias celebensis. The sequence goes on from BNCR01000005.1 coordinate 38,065,785, forward strand.
GCCTGCTCTCGTATATCACGAGCCAAGGAGGGTATTGATCTTGTATGACTGTGCACCCTTTTAGCCACAGCTACGGCCTATGCAGTTTGTATGCAGTGCAAGCTTCTAACCCTCTCTAGCCCTTATGTGTTGGCTCCGCCTTCTTGGCTCATAGAAGGTTCAATCCCATTCCCATGCATTCAATATTCCCATTATAAGCTCGTTAGTCTCCTCATTGTTTTGGACTCATTAATAGGATATCCATCGCCGTAGACACCTCTGAATTAGCATGTCACAGCGCGGCCGCTTTAAAAGCACAGAGGGTGGATTTGCAGAGTTGTCTGTGCGTGCGTCTTCTTTGCATTACGTCGACCTTGAGTTTGCTGACATGCCGGTCCCTCTAGAAACCTGCTGACACACTTCATGCAGCAGCGCACACACCCGCCCGCGCATGCATTCACTCAAGCCCCCCTCCCCGCGCAACCTTCATCCAATTGCTCGCCTCTCCCAGAGGTTTGTCCATCAGATATGTAGGAGACATCTCGGAGGGGCGGTGGGGGCGTGCACGGGGGATTTTAACATGCGAAGCAGGTCCTCCCGTGTGTTCATATTGATCCTCTGAGGGCTCCCTGGCCCTGCTTTTTTTTTTCTTCCTTTCCTTCTCAGGCAGTGGAGGCCATTCATCACCAAAGCCATGACTGGACAACTCAAATAGTCATCTTTGTCAGAAAATAAGCTGCAAATGGCTGCAGCAACAACAAACCTCTCTCTCTCTGTGGATTCCTGGTTCTGTTGAATCATGTTTTATATTTGTATGTTAGTTTTAATACAGTTCCTACTAAAGAAAAATGGGAAAGATTATATAAACTTGGCACAAAACATTTTTAAATTGTACTGTATGTATATATTTTATAAAGTCCGATCCTCTTTTTAGCTATTTTCAAAGCATTCCCAGTGGTTTGGCAAAACAACAAAAAAAAACTGTTGTTTTCAAGGACAGAGTTTCTGCACAAATTTGTCTATGAGTTGTGGGCGGGACTGTTGGCAGGGAGTAAGCCTGTGCTCATTTCCCATCATCCTTTTGTCTGCACTCTCTTCCACTAGCATACAGCCCCTCACAACCCCAAGCTAACATGAACAAAAATGGTGAGCATAATAGGAGCTATCCAACCGTACAGTTTTGAACCAGATGCTAGCTCGGACGAGGAAAACAAAGACGTACATGGATCTATTTGTCTGCAAGTAGATGCATCAAAATGAAGCAGAGTAGGGGGCCCTTGGGGTATTTGTCAGTGTAGGTGGCTTGTGGCCTGCTGATTGTAGTTTGTACATAACTACAAGCTTTTTTTGTCTGCTTCTGATTTGAATAAAGAAATACTTGAAAATGCTGTTTTAATCATAATTTTCTTTATATACGTCCTCCATTGTGAGTACAAAAACATGTTAAAAGCACCATTTATTGAAGTAGGTCTTTAATCTATGTTAAGACAAGATAGAAATCTCTCTCTCCTTTCCTCTTCTTGCCTTTCTCCTGCCACACCTAGGTCTTCTTCTACATCCTGATCGTTGATTGATAGTGACTTTCAGTACCATGGGGGAGAACTGCATCCCAGCTGGGCTGCCAATGACTGCAGCCTGAACCTAAGTTTGGGCTGTGACAAGGACAAACCGGGAGAAAGAAGGATGGCGAGTGGGAGCAAAGAGGAGTATAGCCTCAGCATCGGATGTGTTTTAAATAACTTTGACAGAGCAGTTTGAACTGTCTCTCTGGGCTGGAGCTAATCTGATGTGAGAGGATACCACACTGAGGCTTGATAGGACACAGAGATAGAGGGGGAGGATGAGGCAGAGCCAGGGAGAAAGGGTAATAGAGGTGCTCACTCAGCTGGTGGGAAATCTGCCCTCTCCATCTTTTTATCTCTCCAGCCTTTCCCTTTCTCGCGCTGGCCCTGCCTCCCATGCATCCATTTACCGTCAACCCCCCGACTGTCCCCTTTCCCTTTCACACTTTGCGTCACTCACACCTCCTTCCATCTCCCTGCCTGTCGTCCCCTCTCTCATCTCCCCTCGCCTCACCGCTGCCTCCCCTCTGTCTTTCACAGACAATTTAGGAAGTCACAGCCTCTCCCTTCCATTTATGAAATTGCTCATGTTATTTTCTGCCCCTTACCCCTTGTGGCCAGCTCCCCCCTCATAAGTCTTACTGCCTCCCTCTCAAATCATCCCCACATGACCTGGTCTTCCATCCAAAAGACACGCAACTCAGTGGTTCATGTTCTAAAATAACAAAAATCTGTCCAGAGGGCAATTTTCTCTGACAGCACAGCCAACTCCCAACACAGCGACCCTGCCATAACATCCAGTGTCCATTCTTAATCCCCACCTGTGGCCTCTTGTTTACCCCACCGCCCTCTGGCCACTGTAAAAAGGCGCACGCTGGCCCATTTTTCCTGTGGTTGCATCCTGTTTTATGGCGTCCTGTTCCGAGACCAGCACTCTTATGAGTGTTGTCCAGGAGATGATGCAGTCAGAAAGATTTAGAGGACCTCCAAATGTCATTTTCTTTGTGCAGTGGTGAACCACAACAGCAATTTTTGGGCCTTTGATTGAATTTGACCAAAGTTAAGTGTCTTTGACCACTTGGGGGCAGTGGAGCGAGGTACAAGCACAACATTATGACATTATGAGGAGAACCAGCAGCAGCAACTCAATCATCCAGAAGATCATAACTCTGTTTGGGTCCATTTTTAGACAAACTTCCGTCTTTAGTTAAAATATAAACAGTTACATTAGATTTGAATGAACTACACAGATATAATTTTATGTTGAAATTGTTTTTTATGTCATGCACTGAGGTCCGTTGTTTTTGAGCAAAATTTAGCTGCACAAAATAGAGGAAATGGTTATTAAAATAATTGGATATTTTGTGGTGCAAGCACCAAATCTGGCATCGATGTACTTAAGGATCCCCTCTTTCAGAAAAGCATGTTTTCCACAAAAAAAATATATGCATGAAGGTAACCATCAAGTTAAAATACTACATTTTGTGCATCAACAGACAGCAGACAGTTGAGACCGCAGCAACTAGAAATTGAATATATTTGTTACAACTGAGAGTACTATTAGTCAAAAGTAGTCTTTTTAAATGTACTAAAGAAATTCTAAAGGTAAGGCAGTGTTATTTTAAGTTGACTTTTTAGTAAATTAAATTCAATTCACAACTACATGTTTAAATAACAACTACATGTTTAAATAATAACTACATGTTTGAATAAACTACATGTTTGAATGAAAACTACATGTTTGAATAAAAACTACATGTTTGAATAACAACTACATGTTTAAATAACAACTACAAGTTTGAATAACAACTACATGTTTAAATAACAAATACATGTTTGAATAAAAACCACATGTTTGAAAAGGTTAGCAGATGGGCTTCATTCAGATGTAACTGTGGGTCAGCTGGGGGTGCGAGATGACCCAGAGGCGAGATCCACAGCCAGACAAGAGCACAGACGATCCACCTGGAATGATAAACCAAATAAAAAATAAACTGGGTAAATGAGAAAGAATAGAGGAGATAAGTAATAGATGACATATATAGAGAACAAAAGAGAACTCCAGTGCATACTCACATACACATACTCCGTACTTTCCCCAGGTTCTCGTAATACCAATGGATTGGATTTATCTGGGCTTTTCCAGATAGAGTTCCCAAAGTGCTTACAATGCATATCCATTATTCATTCACACCTCATTCTAGGTGATGGTGAGCTACTGATGTAGTCACAGCTGCCTATGATGCAGATATACTATCTAATACACGAAAAATGTTTCTATTTATTCTGAAGTATTCAGTTAGTATACGTTCTACACTACATGTACTGTACATGATCTATAGTATACTTGCTATAGGGTATACTTAAATATACTTAGAAGAGACAACTTCAAGTGTATTACTTTTTGCTAAGGCTATTCCCACCATCTTTAAAAATGGCCATCACTTTTCACTTATTTAGTCATAGCCTTTGACTTTTTATTTTTCTGGTGGCAAAAATGCTTTTTAATCCATTCATGGATCCATCATCCATACCTGATTTGGTACTTGTACCACAAAAAGTGCATTTTGTCTAAAATAACAACTAACAATTTGTAGTTGTTGATAAGCCTTCAGCATATCCCATCAGGCACAGGTGGTTTGGCAGAGATTTTAACGCCAGATGCCCTTCCTGACACAACCATGTATGTTTTTCGAGCTGGGGACCGGCACAGGGAGACCCAGACTTGGGTCCCCTTGTGGCTACATAGTGAGGAAGTAGCGTGAAGAGTCTTGCATAGGGAGCCACACTGGAATAAGCTCATCCCACCCTCTGCAAACCGGGAAACTAACCTCGGTTTCCCATGCGACATCCAGCTGCCAAATATCAACCTAACCGGCTGCTCTATCAATGACAAAATAGAGAAAATCATTCTGAAAAAACACAAAAAGTAGCTGAAAAACAACATTATATTACTTATTCTTCACCAGTTTATTTCGCCATCCTTAAGTTAAAAATAAATATTTTTAATTCAAAAAGTTCCAATCGAGATATTAAAAGTTATATTTTTTAAAAATGTATTTTATGTGGCAACCCTTCAAAAAATTCTAAGAATTATCATTTTTTCTTTGTTGTGCCAAAAAAAATGTTTTTTTCAATAAAACCAGATTACTTTTTACTGTTAAACCTTAATGAGATGTGACCCTGTCTGCTGTAATTGGTTGTGGTGTAGTGGGGCATGCAACCTTCCACAATGCAGAGGACCCATGTGAAAAGAAGTGCAAGGATGCGTGCATGCCTAACCTGTGACCGTGTGCATGGATGCACATACAAATACACATTTCAGGTTAATGTGTGATGTAGAACAAAACAGACGGAGCCACGTGGATGCAAGGAGGATACACGTGTGTGAAAGAATACAAAAAGAAAAAAAATATATTAATAAAAAAAGCAGAACCTTGATGGTGTTTGGCTTCCTGCAGGGAGACGGGTGGCAGGATGAGGGGAAAGAAAGGGAGGCTGAGTGAAGGGTGCATGTGTGAGGTCAGTGATGGAGTGTGGCGGCCCGTCCTTGTGCCTCCTCAACTGCTCTCCCCTCAGCCTTCCCCTCACTCCTCTCTGCCTGTTTCTGGCTCATTACCCTCTCTGCCAGCAGACTTTTCCCTGGGCGGCGGTGAAAAGAACTGTCCTCTCTCCCTCTGACCGACACTCGCAGCCTGAGCTCTGCCCTGCCCTCTTGATATTAATCAACACACACACAGCTTCACACACACTCTCCAGTGAGCTCCTCTGATAGACTGGGCCCTGGGCAGCCGTATCTTCTGCAGATTCTCACTTGCAAATGACACATCTAACCTTGTGGCGCAAGAGAGCTCAAGATTTTTTTTCATTATATATTGTCAGAGATTGGAAGATGGGGGTGTTGCTTCAAAGGAAAAGGTAAAGGAAAATGTTTAATAAAAGCCATCAAAAAGTTATTTTTTCAAGATAAAACTTATTTTTAAGCCTATTATTGGTACAATTTCAGTGTTAACTCATCACTTTTCTTAAAATGACCAACAGACATTTCAATCTATAGCTTCTCACATGTTTCGCCCATAAAGAAAAGTTTATTTTTTTTAATTCTTCAACTAACATACTGCCATTCACTTCAATCATTTTTTGGTGGTTGTGAAAGCGTTCCCAGTGGTCTTTTAATTATGATTATGCTGTTTTTAGCCAAAACCCAAAAGCCTGTCGTTTTTCAGAACTTAGTTCCTGGAGAGCGGCAGTAGTTCATTAGGAATTCCCCTCTAAATTGTGCGCGGGACTGTTGGCGGGGAGCAACCCCACCCCCTAACTCTCTCAGTTTCTGAGAGTTCTCTGTTTACACTCCTCACTGCCCCTTACTTCCAACTTACCATTATTGGTGTTACAAAAATGGTGAGCAACATTGGAGCTATCCAGGTTTGCAGCTTTGATCCAGAGACCAGCTCGCATGAGGAAAACAAAGACATGCAAATGTCCACAAGAATGAGGCAGAGCAGGGAGCTCGTTGCCACTCCTTTTGAATTATCTACATCACAAAAAACGCTCTTTTTCAAACTGCTTTTTTTAAATTCTGCTCCTGATTCCCCACAATTTGAACAAAGAAATACTCAGAAAGGAAATTTTGAGCTTAACTGTCTTTATATATGCTCTCCATCATCAGAATAATTTCACAAGACTGTGTTTAAAACACGGAGCGGGTCTTTAAGCTGCTTGTTTCAGGCTAACTTCATCTTTATGTTTCATTTTAACGATTTAAAAACTATAAAATAGACACTTGACATGCAAGTTACAGCAAAAAAATTAAGGAAAATTGTATTATTATTTAAATAAAAAATCTAATGTCATAGCTATTAAAAAAATCTATAAAGATAAGATGCGATAAATTGTGATGTAACCTACAGAGTATGGATAAAAAGGGTCAAATATTTTGGAGTGTCTCCACCCCTTTCATAGCATCTTTGCCCTTTCTCAAAGCTCACTGACGGAAAACCAGCTGTGTCTGCACCCTGGAGACATGCCTAGTGCCATCACAGTGGACTCCCTCGGCCATAAAGGGGATGAGGAATAGAAGCTTGGCTGCAGAATTCCTTGAGGGGGGGACTGAGAGCCTCCCTGGCTGGGGTGCGTGACATTAGCTGGCTGCGTTCCTTCTCTTCTCAGCAAAGCTGGCCGCCACAGAGCGCTGCCTTCACACAATGACTGGGGTATATGACCTGATGTCCAAGTGACATCTTGCCTGGCAGGGAATCAGAATATAAAATGGCGGTATTATTCATGTCCTACCTTTGACTTTGTCTGCTAGCTGTGCGGCAGGCGACGCAGGTAGAGCAACAATCTGGCAGTGTTGTCCTCCTGGGGTGTCTGAACAGCAAGTTGAGACCTGGGAAAATCCAGGGGAGCTGGCAGATTTCTGATTGGATTCTCAAAAAAAACCAACAACAGCCGTTCATTCACGCTGTCTCTTGAGCATTCCAGGAAACTTCCTGGTCTGATGAGAGTTCCCAAACTGCAGGGACTTTCCTTTCTAATGGTACATTCACATCGGGCATGTGAGGCTCAATCAAGAATGTGCTAAACGCTCATTCTTGGGCACGACTTTGGTGTTGACATCGGACAAGAAGGAAGGGACTTTTTTTCTTTTTTCTACTGTTTACTCGCACAAGCACTCACAGTTGGAAGAGGCTTGGTGGGAAAGGTGCAAAAGTTTGAAGCGGTGCAAATCCCACAAATTTAGTTTTTATCTTTCACAGATCTACTCCGATAAATGAATGACTTGGTGTCTTAGCATTCCAGCCGGGTACAAACCATCACTACCAAATCCAAGTGTTTGATTGACCAACGTTCAACCTGGTTTAACTTTCAACACAGTTTCAGAGGCAACGCGTTTTATACAGTCATAGGATTTTGCACTAGAGTTTAGAACACGGAAGCCCAAAGCCTGCATTTACATGCGTCTACATAGACTTTTCACTGGAAGTGGTTGCTTGAACAGGACGATGCAAGCATATCTCCAGACCAGTGGTCCCCAACCCCTTGACTGCGGACTGGTACGGGTCCATGGGACAATTGGTACCAGGCTGTAGAGAATAAAAGAAACACAACCTACATTGTTTTTCTCTTTTATTTATAATCTGATTCTGAAGGACGTTTTTTTTTTTGTAAAACTACTAGATTCTCCACAGCGTTATTTCATGCAGATACTGCTTTCAGGTCAGAAGGCTGAAAATAAAAAGAAATTGTTTTCGAGATATCAACTTTCCCCTTTTGATGCCGCTTTTTCATCTCCCCTGTCATACCTGTCAGTCCACAAACCCCCATTGAGAAGTGAATCATCACAGTCAGAGCGCAAAACATTAAAAGAAACATTATTCATTGATTTTATTTGCTACTTTTCTTGTCGAGCATCATTTCCACGGCAACCAGCAACTGTTGCTGGATTGCCCTTTACAGGCCTGTAAGCGCCATTGATGTACTTGTAAGAGGGTATTAAAGTTTCGCTATTCATGTCTTCTGTTGCGGAAGGAGTCTTTGGCATAACACAGCAGTCACTCTGCTCCACAACCAAGGAAATCACATTCCTTCACACAGACGACTCAATTTCACACCCTTAGCTGGATTAAGAGGACTCTCTGCTCCGGGCCTGCGCAGGAAAAAAGGGTAAATATCACCCTCGTTCTGGGTGCAGGAAAATCCGCTATTTAAATGAGGGGGTAATATAACTGACATTTTCCAGTTCATTATGCAGCCCCTGACCTTCACCGTGTATGACTCGGATACTTCTCCGGCAAAAGGCGAGGCCTGGTTCTCTCTAATGGGAGACGCTTGACCTTGTCAGGAACTAAGGGAGAGGTCAGGAGTGAGGCGGGCCGTAATGGCCCCGAGAGAGATGAGGCGCAGTCAAGAAACACCTGCAATAATGACAGAGAGTGCTGTAGCATTCAGCGCTGCAGCCCAATGTGGCATTTGGACACATGTAGGTACAGAAAACAAACAAGTAAATACGTGGTATGTGTTCTAGAAAGTTCCTTTGATACTTTATGTAAATTTCAGATCTGCGGGGATAATCTATTTCTGTTACATCATGTGGTCTTCAGCTTTGTGTTTATCTCTGTTTGTGGACAAACTGCATTAGCTTATCACAGATGGATTCAACTAATCTTCAACTGGCTCTCTGCCTTTACGTCCAACTGTACTTTAAAGACTTCTCAGGATTTCAGATAAATCCATCGCACTCAGTCACCAAACATAATAGAAAGTAATCAAATCAGGAGTCTTTCACGGATTAGGCTGTTGTGAATGTGACTTATAATCTCTTCTGATTGTGTGAACTACAATGATGTGCACTGGGCGCCTGGCAGAGATAATCTTATTACCCCGTTGCCTTTTGTTTTCTGCCTGCCTTGCTTTTATTCTTTATTAAAACATTTTTGCTGCATTAAACATGCTAATTTGAGGCTGGGCGTAATTGGGGTCCTGCTTTAAACACCTCTCTTCTGTTTGGAAAAGATTAGGAATTTCATCTTCACTGTTATGTATTGAGTACAGCGAAAGCGCATGAAAAAGCCCCCTTTTCCATTATGTTTAAAAGCACTAAAGCTTATTAAAGCTAAAAGAAAACGTATTAGTGCCCACGTAGTGTTGAAAAGATGTCAGATGGCATCTGGGACTGTTCGGTTGATGAGTTTCTTGTCCACTCGCTGTACTTCCAGGCTCAAATTCATTAAGTCCAGCAGCTCAATCCTGGTCATTTTCGTTCTCTTTATTACATGAATTCTTAGAGGTAGCCCAACAGTAGCAGTCTGGACTCTAATCATCAATTATTATTACAATTTGAAAAGCTGCAGTCAGCTTTTGGGCCTCAGAAGAGTAAGTCAGATGAAACCCAGCGACTCACACAGGAATCCTCATTGATCATTGGTGGCTTTTTTCATGAGCCTTAGATGTGCAGAGATCAGAGCCTGAATCATGCTATGAAATGATATCTCACAATGCGAAATGACTCCCAGATCCGCTTTAAAAAAAAAGGGAAAAAATTGTCAAAGAAAGTGCAAAGTGAATATTCAGGTGTCAGTATTTCTCCCCGGTTCACCTCGGGGTCTAATAAGTGATCACACGGAAGAAGAAGGGGAGCTCTGCCCCATTATGGTGAGCAACTTTTGATTTTCTGTCAAAACATATTTAAAATTTGAACAGCGCTGTCATTCCTGTGGCGTGCCGATCTCTCCGAGGGGCTTGTCACGGGTGGCGTCACGCCACGCAGCTCCAACACACCAGGCTCCTTTCATTCCTCTGCCTGACACGTTAAGTGTGATGCTACAAAGAGGCTCCATTTTAATTGTTTGGACAGATCACTCAAGAGAGAGGGGCTTTGATTCTGGGTGTTGACAGAATAGGCACAGGCTGCGCTTTGTCGTCTGTCTTGCTGTTAATGTCATTGCACCCTATGGATTAATGCATTAATGCTTTAGTCCCATACATCCATACGGGGGTTGACCTGTGTGGGTTTTTTGGTTGTCCTGGAGGGTCACAGACAGGTACAGTTGCATTTTAAAGGGGATTGCTGGTTTTGATTGTAGTTCCCTGAAGGGTTGGACAGCCACCTTAAGGGATGTCATGAAAATGGAATGTATCATTGTTGTGTGTGTGGTAAGCGTATCGTGAGGTAGTTGTAACCAACGGGCGATGCTGTCTTACAGTGCCGTTATGCTGCACTCTAGTCGTTAGTACTTACTGGCCACACACAAATGCTGGGGGGTGTGCAGGTGATGCATAGGTGCTCACACAAACTACACTCTGACTTTCTCATTTTTAACAGTCAGGCTACATGCATGGAGTCTTCATCAGGCATGCAAGGAGTGCGCACTTATCAGCTGAACAGCACTAACACATTCCTTGCACATCCCACAGGTTTTGGGGTGGTTGAAAATCAGTACAACATTCCAGTATTGTATCTACTACTACTTGTTGCTGAAGTGTTAGTTACAATCTGTCACCTGCAGCAGTTACAATCTGTCACCTGCAGCATGCTCATAGAAAAAAGATGTGCATGAAGATCTTGGCTGTATGCCTCACTGACTGATTGGTCTACGATCTTAAAATTGTGTGTGGGCCACCTGCACTCACTATACGGGTTTGCCCATTTTTGGCTCGCAGACAGCCAGTATTCACCCATAAGGGAAGTTGTGACCTCCGACTGTGTATGAAAATTGGACTGGGTGAAACACACGTTCCAAGAAGGAAGTACCTGCTGGATCAGACAATAATAAAACCATAGACTTCAACTGACCAATCTAAACAATTAGATGCTTCAATAAAAGTACGTTTAGTCTCAAGTCGAAACATTTGATTGGCAGATTCTCCTGAATCTGCATTCAAGTGGTAAGGGTGTGGCCTTCCGTTAAGCTCACTCCTGATTTGCGAGAGTGGTTGCCATAGAAACGTTGACTCAGACCGTGTTGGACCAACCCCTGCTTTCTGACATCAGCTGGCTTCATCATGTCGGCATTTGTATCGTGAAAAAATGGTGACCGAATTGACTTCAATTCATTGGTGCCGACAGTAAGCGATTTTCAATGGATGACCTTACACTCACTCAGTCCAGTTCTTATATACAGTCGATGTCTGTGACTAAGGTATCAAATGTATCCAGTGACTTTTTTTGGAAACTTTTAGGCCAAAATTCTGCTGAACTGATGTCTAAAGCCTCGCCAACAAGCCTGATTTACTCAACCCCAGAAGAAATAAAGTTTCATTTATGAAATAAACGTTCCTGCCGGTTAATGGACAAAAATATAGTTTTGCTTTTTTAAGGGCCGGAACCATGATGTCACACATCTGTTCATGTCCTCCTGTGCCCACGTCTTCCCTGTCTGCCATGAAGGTGTTCCCAATCCCACCTTGCTTCTTCCTCCCCTATTCCTTTTGCCCATCCTCAATTCCTCTACACAACAGCTACAAATTACCCACTTTACTCTCTATATTATCAGGCCTGATCGTTGGTGTCCATAATTAGAGTCTTAGTGTCATCTTGCCTCCATTAGTCTAACAATGGAGCTCTGGAACAAAGCCACTTTGGGCAAATACCATGTTGAGAACACTTGACTTTTTGAAAAGAGATAATGAAAAGCATCTGAGGCCGTTGCTGATCCAAACAGTCCCTTTCTTTCTTGCATCTATGAAAGCTCAAATTTGTGCATTTTCACTCAAACTGTGACAGTTTCTCTTATATTACTGACAGACAAATACAAAGATCGTCCGAGCACATGCTACAGTCTAGTAGAGCTTGGATTTCGGTGACAGAGCAATAGATTGCTGGCTGCCGTGTTTCCTCGCAGGCTGTAGAGAGAGAAAGAGCTGTATTCGGAGCCTGGGCTCTGTTTGATCTTCATCGCTGCCCCTCCAAGACATCATTGTGTAACACTGGAATAGCGGACAGCTTCACGGAGCGAAGGAAATATCAGGGAAGTTATTCATAAATATTAGATGAGTTCAAAACAGCCAGTTTTCCCTCAGACTTTGAGCTCCTGGGTCAAGCCATCCACATCTCTCAAATTTCTCTCCTTTCCACTCAGGCTTGGCAAGAAAGATTGCACAGAAATAGCAAAAGAGCTTTAAAAAACCTCTCATAGTGTGTAACGGATAGAGCAGTGATAAGACATAAATCTGCAGTTTTGTTTAGTTTCTGATCAACACTTCATTATTTATAATTCCCCCCTCCTTTTTATAAATTTTCGGATTAGGATCCCTAACGCAAGACTGCGCCCAACCTGAGGAAATTAATAGGCAGCTTTCTCCAGTCTTCCTCTTCTACTCCACAGCTGACACAAATTGGTGAAATATCACTTTGATCGTGCCTCCTGAACAACAAACAAAACACAAACCTAATTAGCCTAATTCAAGATCATTCCAAATGCCTCGCTTTGTTATGAAAGCCTTCCCTCTCCCTGTATCCTTGCTAAAAAACGAAAAAGCCAAGTATCTGGGTTTTAGTTTACCTTTACGTGTTTCTGGTGCTTTTTCTTGGAGTTGGAGCTGTGGATCAAAGCTGTTCTTTGACCTTTAAAGTTCCACTCTGATCATTTTGAATCCATTTTTAAAAGCGTTCCCAGTGGTCTTTTAATTATGATTGTCAAAAATGATTGTCAAAAATGTGGTGTTGTTTTTTTAGGGCATAGTTTCTGTGGAGCAACCCCGCACCCATTTCCCATCATCCATCTGGAAAAAGAAGACAATAATAATAATGATAAAAATAATTTACAAACTTTGTTAGATCTTAATGATAGCTTATCATAACATGGTAAAAATAGAAAGAAAAACTCAAATTAAACATTAAAAAAAGTAAATTCTAATTAATCCTATTTCAAAAAGTGGGTTTATGTCTGCTTTTTAGAAAGCCCCACTCCAATCATCTTTTGATTTATTGTAAAAGTCACGCTAGTGGTCTTTTATTGGTTTAATATGCTGTTTTTAGGCAAGATCAAAAAAACTTTTTTGTGTTCTAGGTCAGTTTTTGCAAAGTGCCAGTAGTTAATTTGAATTATGGGTTAAGGGTGGGACCGTTGGTGCGGAGCAACCCTGCCCCCCCTTCCTCTTACAATTTTCTCAGTGGAGAATTCATCTTGTGACTCGCACAGCACATTTTCTACATCACAATTAAGCTCTTTTGTAAAACTTTAACAAATTGAATCCACACATTTTTAATGCAATAAAAAGTAACTATAAACACATTTTACATTCTTCCAACCAAGAAAGAAGTAATTTCAAAAGGACATATGACAAAATATGAGTTAATCTCACCTTAAAGTTTAGAAAATTAGCTAAACTTTTCTTGCCAAAAGGGGCAGCATCCATTTTTAAATGAGTGAAAAAAGTCATTCTTCTGCCCCTGGTGGAATGATAAGGCACTGCAGGGAAGAAAACATTGACAAATTATACACAGTGAGTTTTTAAAGACCCACCCCCAATCATCTTTTGTGAACACAAAGTGTGATGTCTTTAGTTGCTTCTAGCTAGGTAAGATGATTCCCTCTCTGATATTTCTCCTGCCAGCTTTTTTCCTTTTTCTTCTTCCTATATGGGCAACAAGAAATAATCTCGCAATGATCTGCAAATGAACCGTAATGTAATTGAAGTAAATAATAATCATAAACGCACAGGTGGAACCCTGGAGTTTTCCATGTTGTCTTCATTATCATGATATGGGGGCACATCTTATGAATATTCAAACTTCATCATAGGATTTTTAAAATAACTAAACATTTCTTTGCCTTTTTTTGCTCCTTTTGTATAAAAAATGGATGTCTGCCGTTGGGTTTTTTTTTATTACAGAAACAGCACCCATCTCAAGTGTACACTTGCTGCAACCAGCATGAAGTCTACCTTGCAATGCTGGTAGATTAGCTCGCGTTGCCTTGCCTAACATATGCGATGACTGGCGGCGAGCTCTTTCCCATTAGGTTGGCACATCAAAGGCGGCGGGAGAAGTTCTTCACAGGCAGTTAAAAGTGGGCTCAGTGTGGATCTTGTAAATACCGTCTTTCAGTCAGTGCCTCTCGGGGGACACTTCACACACTCCTTCAGCTGGGAGACGGGGTTGGTGGGGGGGTATGATGCAGTGACAGGCATCATATTGGGGGGGGGGGGGTGAAAAGGAAGAATTGAGGTTGTGTTTTTTTCTTTTTTTTGTGTGTGTGTGAGCCCAGTTTCCTGTCTCCATCAGGGGGATGCAGAAAGTCATTCAGCTCTCCTTTCTTCCCTTTGCTTCTGTCTCATCGCTCGCTTCCTCCCCTTCACACATCACATGATAGCTGCCAGTGAAAGTGGAGCATGGCTGCTTTCTGATTTCTTTTGAGTCATGTCTTTCATAACACATAAACAGAGCCTGCCGCGTCCTGGGAATTCTCTGATTCTGTGTTTTTTTTCTTTCTGCAGACACAATAGCATCCACTCCTCTGAAGTGTTGCTGAAAACATTTTATCCATCACAGCCGCTAGCGAGGCCCTCAACTCTGCAAGGAGTGGAAAGCAATAAGAGCTGTGTTTTGTAAGCACACACGCTGAAACACGCTCCCATGACCATCGTTGGCTGGTTTTTGCAGAATGATCAATGCAAATGCTGTTATTTACCCAAGCCTGAAATGAAAAGACTATGGATCAATTTGATGCACTTCCATACTCTCACAATGGCTGGCTCAGCTACACCCCCTCCCTCCGCTTCTGCTTTTTTTAGCCATCATCTTAAACAAGACCCCTCCCACCAACTGCAAGATCTGCGGTCATAGCCCGTGTACACAATCATCTGTGCACCCTCTGTCTTTTTCTCTCAGCCACTCGGTGACATTAGGGCTGCACACGTCTGAGCCGTGTGTTTGTGTGTGTTCAGGATGACCCACTTTCTGTGCTTGGCCAGGCTTGTGCTGCTGCTGTCTGCCGTGCTGTGTGCTGCTAAAGGGGGAGATCCCTGCAGACTCCAGGAGAACAGGCTCTCTCCTCCTGACAGACACTCGCCGTGGCATGTTATCCCCCCATGGATGGGAGACCCTCTGTCTCTCTGTCAGGTGTACGTGCGCATCTCAGCTACACCTTGATGCAGATGCACAAATAGGCAAGAACGCCTGCACATGGCACACAGGCTGCAGCGCAGCTCAAACGCCCATGCAGAGAGCACACACTATATTCCATGTCTGTATATTTTTAATTCCCCCCCTTCCTCCGGCTCCTCCTCCTCTCTCCTCTGTGTTTGTCTGGAGTTATTGTTTCAATCTTGCTGCATCAGGGGGCCCCTGAAGGTTATAAATTAAACATAAATGCAAATGCGCTGAGCCATTTCCCCTTATCCACCCCCCCACACACACACGCACACACACACACGCACGCTACCTCAGCTTTCAAATAGATCAGTGTGTCTGTGAATTAATAGAACAGTGGGCTTTTTTTAATGAGCGAGAAAGGGAAATTAGAGTTGCAAAGTCACAGCGTGGCACACCCAGAGCCGCAGCCCGAGCTTGGAAAGCTGTGTGCCATCATAGAATATGCTAATGCCCAGGTCTCTCCCCTCCCTCTTCACTGTCAGTGTTAGCGTTGCGCTAGATGAGATCAGTGCTAAGGCTTTGATCTGGGATGCTGATGAGAGCCCGGATCGTCGTGTGTACAAACGTGCAGGAAGCAGGAGCGCTGCAGAAGAGGGATGTTCTGATGAGAACATGCGCACTATAGCGCAGAGATGAATGCGACGTGCAAGGGTCATAACTCTGCACACACACACACATTCCTGGCCTTGTGTCACCTGCACGCTCCGCCTCATCCTTACATTATCCATGTAGTGTAAATGGGATGTCCTCGCTTGGTGCAGCACTAAAAAAGAATTTTAAAAAAGCAACAACCAGTGTGATGCTATATACAAAATATTAACATCATGGAGACTTGGTTGGACTATAACAGCATTATTGCTTTTATCCTCTGCCATATGGGCTCATAAAGGCAAGCGGTTGAAAAAGGTTTCCGGGGATGTCACTGTGTTTTATTTGCCTCCAATGATTTGGAGAGTGGGATTAAGCCTCCCACAGTGCCCCAATATTATAACTGTGGGAGCTGATGTCTGCGTGAGACTTGGAAAAGCCTCAGATGAGGGCTTTTATTTCCTGCTGTAATGTTCTGGTGGAAAACACGGTCTTTTTGCCTGTGTTCATGCACCTTTTTTCCCTTTTCTTATGTAGCCCCTTCAAGCTCTAAGTTGCACTGACACTGCACCTCCACTAGGGGTCTTCCCATTGTCATGAACAGCAACCTCAAACATGGAAACCCCACGAGTTTTAATTTTAAATTGTGTTTGTGGAGTAACTCTACATCCACTGCTTGCACAACAGTCTTCCTCACTTTTACATCAGCCACTCTTCATCATCATCATTACGGCTGTCCTCAGCGCAACTCTCAACCCCCCAAAAAATCCTCTTTTCCCACCGCCTCCATCCCCTCCGCCCCTCTTTCATCCGCGCTTCTCTCTGTTGATCAAATGCATCAGATCTCATCAAAGCGGACCCTCTGCTCATTCAAGTCCCAGCAGACACCCTGGCTCTTTTTACTGAGCACTATTTTACATTCATGTTTGAATACCGACGATGAGTAGAATATCTTGTAGACTTTGGTTTTGTGTGGTCTTGCTTTGCAGACTGTTTTTTTGATCCTTATAATTTACAAGTTTTGTCTCTGATGAAGTAAACCTTTTGGATGAATTATATTTTGAAATCCCCTTTTGCTCAATAAAATAAATCGTTTGGATGCATTTTATTTTGAAATCCCTTTACTGTTTTTTTTTAATTTTACGATCAGGAATATTTATATTTTTTCTTTGGGATTCTTTAGGTCTCATTTCTGGCTGACAAAAGTGATTGGAGCATTTTAAATATGTATGCGTAAATGATGTGTTCCAAGGGCGACGCTTCTTTGCGCACCGTTTGTGTCCGACTGCTGTCAGAGCTGCAGAGAAACTGACTTGAGCTGAGGGACGTGGAAAGAGGAAAAAACAGATCTGGATAACGGAGCTGTTCTTCCCATCATTCAAAAACAATTATAATTTGTGTCAATTTGGATGAATCTGGGTGGACAGAGCACAAATCGAGTTCTATAAATGCGTAAATTATGATTTTTCACTAATTAATCCTGAAAATTGTGTGCGCACATGGTAAAAATCCAAGCTTTATGATTAAAAATGATGCGTTTTTCATCAATATTACATTTTTACTGACACATTAGTGATCTGATTCTTTATTTTTCTAACAGATTTCACTGGTTTGGTGTTAAAAGCTGAGGTAAACACTATAGAGCGCGCGCCGGCGCAAAACTCCACTCCGGATTTTCCATGTGCGGAACGCCTGAGCCCCGGAGGTGGATAAGCTGGTAGAGCCCGCTCTCTCTCGTGCCATGCTGGGCCAGAAGGGCTCCAGAAGACGCAGCTAGATTCCCGAGAACCGAGGATGGAGGAGAGGCGGAGGGGGGAAGGAGGAAAAAAAAGTTTGGCCTGAACCTGCCAGAGAAACTTTCAGCATGAAGCCTCGCTGACGCGCTATTTTCCCCGCCAGCTCAGCAGAGAGAAAGAAAGCACTCCGTTTCTTCAGTGCTTTTATTTTTCAGCACCACAGCTTGTGTTTCTCTCCCCCTCGCACCCCCCGTCTTGTGTTGTTTTCTGCGCGGAAGGCTGGTCGGGGCTCGCTGTCACTGCGCGTTGAGATGCTGGAGTGACCATGGCTGCGCAAGTGGCATCGGCTCCGACCAGAACCAACAACAAAAACAAGAAATTATCTGGCGGTTTGTGTCCGGATCTGAATTCTGGGAAGTCCGGAGGAGGAGGAGGGAGCGCGCAGAGAGCTGGACCGATGCTGGGACCCGGCGATGGGACTCTGAATAATGTGGACCACAACCGGCGGAGCGAGCTGAGCGCGCTCCATTCAGCCTCCGCGGCTCACGACGCGCCGGACGGCCTCGACAAGGCTGGGAATAACCTCGCCACCGCGCCGAATCCGAGCGCCGCGGCGATGGAAGCGGGTTCGATCGCGAACCACAAGCTGAAATGCGTCGGGGGCGGAGACCCCTCTCAGTCTCAGCCGCCGCAATTCGGCCAGTTTGCGCCCCACCAGCGACAGATCCAAAGTAACAGCAGCGCCAGCAACAACGGCCAGCTGCCCCGAGGGGACAGAGGCATGGACAATCAGCACCACGGCGGGAAGGAGAACCTGTTGGGGGTGCAAGAGGAGCACCTGTCAGTGAAAGGTGAGGGGGAGCTCACCTGTAAACCCACTGAGAGGATGATGAGCTCTAGGTTCGAGCAGCCAAACTTGGGGCCACCTGGCAACAACTCCGAGTTTAACAACAACTATTACACCCCGAGGCCCTGCTATGATCAACATGGCGGGCAAAGCACTATGGGAATAACGCACGCTCACAACAACATGGAGAACTCCCATGAAGGAAGCTACCACAACAGTCAATACGGGCAGTACCCAGCCTACCGGGCGGGCTACGGCGGCGGGGCCTACGGGATGATGGGCCCCTCGGGGTGCAGGCAAACAGGGAACATGATGATGGGCAGCAACTCCTCAGCAAGCCACGGCAAGCCCCCTCTGGGAGGCGGCTTTCAAAGGTACCCGGGGCAGACTCAGCAGCAGCAGCAACAGCAGCACCCCTCAGGGGCCACCCCGACTCTCAACCAGCTGCTGACATCCCCCAGCCCGATGATGCGGGGATATGGGGGGCCCTATCAGGACTACAGCGGGCCTGCGTCTCAGCAAGCCGGAATGGGGCTGGGGAAGGACCTGGGGCCCCAGTATGGAGCCACATCCGCGCACTGGGGAGGCCAGCAGAGGAACCATCCACTGTCGGTGACCCCGGGCAGCGGAGGTCAAGGCCTTGGCAGAGCGCAGGTGAGTGTAAACCTTACGGCACGCGCGGCATGGAACATTTAAGTGCTGAAATGCATTATTACTATGAACATGCATACATTAACATCAATTTGACCCAAACGTGACCGTTCTTTGGGTAGTCTGAGATTAGGATTCATTTACATGTGGAGACGTGTTGCCCGACACGTAGCGTTGTTTCCATGCGCGCGCTGCGTAAATGCCTGCGCAAAGAAGACAAGTGACCCAAAAAACCTCACAATATAACCATTAAAATACCCATCGTTTTGGGGGACATAAAAACACCAGTGTTACTATGGAATGGACCCTCCGTCCTCGTCCGTGCGCTCTGCGGCGCCCAGCTGCGCCACCACCTCACCTCCTCCTCCTTTCAGCTCCTGCTGCTTTCATGGACTCGGGATTCTGAATGCGCGAGTAAAAGTGGGTTGAAGCTCCAGGCTCACAGCTGACATTCAGTCTGCCATCTGATTGGCTCTCCGTGGCCCCCCGGGGCAGAATGCAATCAGGGGAAAAAACACGAGTATTCAAGTAGTGATCTCTGCGCCGCACTCATGCTGCATTCAGGATTGATAGGAATATTCACACTCTGGCGTTTTCAAGGTTAAACCCTTGTACTGTGTGAAAATTCAAGTGTGAAAATGGATCTATTTTGACCTGACACAAAATAAGGGTGACACATAGTTTTTAGGTTTTCCAGACATGTCAGCCAGATTTTCTCTGATTTTCACTCAAATCTGGATTTATTCATGCTCAAAAACTCTTGATATTGATGATAGTCAAAAATGCAGTGGATTTGCTGATTACTTCTGGGCCTACTCTGTCTGTTTGCCCTGTTTCTGGCCTGTAGATGGGTGTGTGACCCTGAGGGCAGAGCACGAAAACAAATGAATGAAATTCAAACAAGGTTGCATAAGTAATCCCTGAAGCTTCCTGTCATTGCTGTTGAAGAAGGAATGAGATTAAATGTTAGATAGATGCCAGGAAAAAAAACCCAAAAACCCTGAGCTGCAGCCATCCACAGGGATGATGTGCCAGTTCAGAACCGTTTTTCCGGTGAGGCGTTTGTGTGCTGTTGTTTTTGTTGTGTCAAATTACGCGCACTGCTGGACGGCACATCTGGATGGCTGGGGGGCGAGTGGGTTTATACTAACCACCTCCCTGAAAACAAAAGCAGCCATTATTGTTTTAATTAAAAGACATTGTGTTGGTTGAAATGAGGTAAAAATAACAAAACTAAGGCAGTAAAATTAAAATTTGTATTTATATTTTGGAGATACACATTTCCTTTTATTCCAGCCTCTTTTTCCCTTCTTTCCCTCTTTAACATTAGGCGTGTGTGCTACTTTTCTTTCTTTTCCTTGACTTTACCAACACTTCAGCAGCAGCGGATCCCTTCTACAAAAGCCTCATGTTTAATTCATATTTGGAGCAGCAGCTCTGCTCCTCTTGCGCGCTGACAGGCTGTGTGAAAAAGGCGAGAGGTGTAGTGCATAATACTTCCTCCAAATTGGCCCCGTGATATGACTGCGCTTCCCATCAGACGGCGTTTGGTCGAAGCGCGCCTCTGTCACCTGTTGGCACAGTTTCCCCTCTTTCAAATTCAATTTCCCTCCCCACCGCCTCTCTTCAGGAGCAAGCTGTGAACGAAGCAACCGCACCTCGCTGACAAGAGCACGCTCACTTGAATGGAGACTTACCTCTGTGCATGTAAACACATCCTATTTAGAACAACAAAAGCCAACTTGCGTCCAAACTTCCGATTTTTGACCTTCACCAGCTCCCGTACATCCCATCCGCCTCTGAAATTGTTTTCTCCCACAAACACCATGTTGTTGCAAAGCAACATATGTGCAATTTTAATGACTTGCTCAGTTTACAACACAAATGAAACATTTTGTGTCTCATCCCATGTGCTACAAGCCTCCCTCTGTTAAAGCTAATCAGAGCGCGCTCACACACAGAACAGTAAGAGTAATTAGTAGATAATAATGAGGGCTTAGTGAGTGAGAAATAGTGTTGTTGCTCAGATAATTACAACAGCAACTCTTTTCAAATCTGACCTAATGAAATAAAAATGAATGGATGTCTGCAGTTTCCACCGATTTATCACCATTACTTCCTGTTTTTTTTTTTTTTTTTGTTTTTTCTTTTTGTTAAGAATTCAAATTAAAGGTCAGCTGCTGAATATCAAAGACTGAAGCCAATTCCATCCTTGGTAATGTGCTTACCTCTAAATGATCTGTTCTCTCCGGTGCACACTGTTTACATTTCTCTCTTATGAATTATTAGTGTGATATGAACAAAGACTTTATAATGGGAGCAATGCATCAATGTCACTTTGTATTATGCAGCTATCTCGGGGAGCTTCGTGCATAGTGATGGGCCCTGACTATGGCTGCTGCAATTTAATTTGCGATACATGTTCTGCATCGGAGCAACAGCCTGCAAGGTCCAGCTGTGGAGGAGCGGTCCTAAAAGTGTGTTTGTGTGTTGGGGTGGCGCAAAAAAAAGTCGCAAAATGAACATCAATGCGATATCGTCCTGTGCAATATGGCGTAAATTGTGATAAATGTTTACACATGCTAAAGCAATCTCGTGACAGGTTGACGTTTTTAACAAATCAGATAGAGCCCTTAAGCGTTCGACTAATCAGATGTTGTTGACCAATTGGATGGAGCCCTTTTATGTTAGATGCCCGCCTCCTTGGGTATTTTTGGCATGTAATTTAAGTCAGGGGGTGGAGCTAGAACATTTGATATATATATATATATATATATATATATATATATATATATATATATATATATATATATATATATATATGATATGATATATATTAAGAAAGTTTTATGATTTTTAATACTACAACAGCAGGTTATTTCGTCATTGCAATATGGATCACTAATACAGAAAGCAACTTTTCCACATCGTCCAGCCCTAGAGTGTGAGGATTGTGTTTCAAAGAAGAAGGTTTGATCATGTACGTGTCCTACCCCTTACCCCTTCATCTCTGTGCTCTTTGCCCCCTCCCCTCCCGCCAGTGGTTTGTTTACGTTGTTTTGTTTGTATCTCTGTCTCGGCTAGCCAGCGCTGCACTGATTAGCAACACTAGAGTGAAATTTTAATTTGCTCTGTTTCACAGATAAGGCCCTGTGCTGCCTTTTTTTTCATCTGGTTCACATAAAACACAGAGCAGGCTTAGGTAATTGGCAGGCTGGGGTTATCCCTGGTCTGCATGTGCTTCCCGCAAAACACCAATTATTTCTTATTTTGACAAATTAGAAGAATTTTTAAAGCACAAAATAACAGTCTTAAGTCCAATGCTGGATGTAAGCTTGTCTCATATTAGCTGTCTTTTGGAATAATTGCGTTTCTTTTTTCTTTTCTTTTTTTTCCCCTCCGCCATGCATTCATAACATCCCCTTGAGTCAAAGGTTCGATTTAATTACTGGGAGATTTAAGATTTAATTAATCAGAGCGGGTGTTGATTTTGTGTCAGCTCTTTCTCAGCTCCGTCTGATCCCAGCTGTCGAGGTGGGCATGCAGAAAAACTGAAGCAAAAAGGCTCCAGCGAGGAGAGGAGAGTGTTCATGAGGGAGCTCTCTGACCTTTGAAAAGACTCCAGAAAGCTTTGACTTTGATTGTCTTTAAAGACCCACTCCAACAAAAATGTGTTTTTGGTGTTTTTAACATGTTCTTTTGGCATTTTTCTGGTGTTAAAGGAAATATACAAAGAAAATTAAGCTTAAAATGGCATTTCTGAGCATTTCTTGATTCAAATGGTTGTAAATCAGAAGCAGATGAAAAAATGCTGTTGGTAAGAACTTATTTGTGACGTAAAAAAAACAATGGATTGACTACCAGCTCTCCGCTTTGTTCCAGTCTGGTGCATCCACTTGCAGAAATTTAGATCTGTGTACGTCAGTGTTTTCCGTGTCTGAGGTGAAATCTGGCTCAAAGGTGTACGGCTGGATAGCTCGTATATTGCTAGCCATTTTTGTTAGCACTGCTAATGCTAGGTTGGTTGTTGTCAGGGGCTGTAAGCTAGTAGGAGAACATGTAAACAGATGGATGATGGGAAGTGGGGGCAGACCTACTTCATGCCAATAGTCCTGTCTTCAACTTCGGGACGAATTTCTAATTCTAATGTCTGAATTTCGATAGTGCTGGACATTCTAGTGCCCTGGATTTCAAAGAAGCACTTTCGGACACCATGCTCACAACTTTTGTTTTTCTGTTTTGAACATTTATGAACTTTTAACATAAATAGCACCAAAATAATTGGCTCACTGGTTAACTGGTTCACACCTTTCGATCACCGTGAATCAACTGATTCTGACGTGGAGAAAAGCAGCTTTTCTTTCTGACTTTACGCCGATATGCGACATACTAAGCTGCTTTTCTCTGCGGCAGTATCTACTGATAAATGTGGATTACGCAAACACTTCTGTGCCGTATATCAGCGCAAAGCTCGTTTACTTCGCTTCAGAATGCGCTGGAGTTACGTTAATTTTGTTAACGGTTGGAAAGTTACGGCAGACGAAAGAATGTAAACACTGGAGCTAAAGCTTCGGTGTTAAAGGATTTTAACAGATTTTTTTTCATTCGCTCAAACTGTCACCAGCATAACCACCATTGAAGGGATTCGGACAAAATCTATGTTCTAGAGAACAACACAGATTTTTTTTAATTTGGGCTAAAAACAACATCAAAGACCACTGGGAACTTTTTTTAATAATAGATCAAAAGATGATGGGAGGGGAACTTTACAGTTGAAATTTAAAAACTAAAGCACTCTTTAGCAAAAAGTTGTACCCCTGAAGTTTATTTTACTAAATTGGCAAATTTTATCCCTTATTTTGTGTTTGGGTCAAAATTGACCTGTATCAAGTGTGAAAATGGGTCAGTTTTGACCCAAACACAATATAAGGGTTAAGTCACATAGGTTGTATATAAAAAGAAAACTCCAAGTACCTCCTCACTTTTAGTATACTAAGTATACTTTTAGTACACTTAAATAGACTACTTTTAAATCATTTAAATCTGTTTTTTTCTGAGTGTTTTATGACATTTTCTGCTCAGAATACAGAAATAGTGAGTGACTGAGTCTGCACTCGCAGAGACACAGAAGCCGCAGGAAGCCAGAGATGTGGAAATGCAGGCGATGTTTGAAGTGAGTCACATGGAGGGCTGCTGACTTCTGAGGAACTGGCCTGACCGACTTTACAGAAACAAAACGGGAGAGACAGAGAATCCGTTAGTGAACCCTGGCAAATGTCAACACAGTTAAAATTCCTTTCCCTCTGGATCTCGACCCCACTTCACTTCTGTAGAGAGGGGATATAAAAAAAAGGGAGTGTTTTATGAACTGTCGGCCTCAAACAGAGTTTTTTTCTCATTTATTTGTGTGTCTTTGCGAGGTGGGAATGCCCCATATTTAGCCCATCCACCCCACACTACCCTGACATTCCCAAATGCTAATTAGCCACGTGTAGCTCCGGAATGCGCTTCTGTCCTCCCAGAGGAGTTCAGTTCTTCCCCTCTTTGTTCCTTTTCCACTTGAACATATCAAATTGACTGAAAAACAGGCATCCATTAAATGTTCTCTTTCTTTTGATTTTGATTCTTTTTCTCTCCATCTCCTTGAAAGTATTATTTTCTCTGCAGCCCTCCCAGGGTACCTTTCAGTTTGAAGTATTTAGAAAAACAACACATATTATTGAATTTTCCTACAGAGTAGCCACTGATACTCTGTCTTCTTATGTCTTGATTTTTTTGCAAATACCAAAAGGCTATAAAAATACCACTTTAGCTCCTTCTCAAATATAAAATCTATAAACGTTGCAACTGATGTTTTTTTTTTTTACATATCGGGTCAAAGAATTGAGGAAAAGAGCCTACTGACTGTGACTTTGGAGTTTTCCGTATTGAAATGTAAATCTTTTTTGGACTTTTAAGAAAGATAAAGTACCTTTAGGCTTACATTCACTTCTGCTGGTAGAAGAAAAAAGAAGCTTTTGGAGTGAAGGTAGCTGTTAAAGCAATTATTGCTTCTAATGGTGAGATTTTCAAACATCGGGCAAGAATTGTTAACTTTATATGAATTTAATGCCGACAGCTTACAAGCCTGTGAGCAAATCATCGTCATCGTCATCATCATCCTCATCTGTCATTTTACACACCAAAGCCTCTGCACTTGTGAGAGTTTCTGCCAGACTGCAGGCTGCTCTCACTCACACATCTAGCTGTTTTGGTTTGACTCGATCCTAATCACCACTGACATGGTGCCACTCACACATACACATATACGCACACACATACATAAGCACTTATGCACACACTTAGATAAGCAGCATACACACACAATATGTATATATATATATATATATATATATATATATGTACAAATTTCCTAAACTTGGATCAATAAAGTATTTTTATTTTATCTTATCTTATATGCAAAAATGCGCAAACACAGATACACAAATGCACACACATCACACATACATATGCACACAAATGCACAAATATATATATATATACACACAAACATATGCACACACCCATATGCAATCATTTGCACACACATGTTCACACATAAACACACATACATATGCACGTAAGCACACATGCATGCTCACACATGCTGTAGATAAACAGCACACATATACACATGCACACAGATTTGCACACACACAAACACATACACGCACCTACGCACACATATATGCACATGCAAACACACACAGATGCACACATGCATACAGTGTGTGTCTGCATACAGACATATGCACACAAATATGCAGGCACACATACGGACACACACACGCGGGCACAAAACAAGGGAATTCAAGTCGTTGATCATTTAAATTTTCAGATACGGAGAAGATGGAAAAAAATGTTTGTGGTCGCACACACAAATGCTTGTACAGACACACATCTTTGTAATGCCCCTTCAAAGCGTTTAAACCAACTTTAGCCAGTTCAGCCTTAACCTCCTTCTTACTCTATCTTAACCCTGAGACAGCTTTCAGATCCCCCCCCCTTCCCAACACTCCGAGTGGTCTGGTTTGGAGTCTGTGGTAATGTGACGAATGTGGACAAAGAGAGCTTCCTGAACCTGCAACCTAATTATGTGTCAACTACTGGAGGTGTTCTTGTATTTAACAGAATGTGAGTGTTAGCAGCTGCAGTTCTGCCAGAACAATTGCAGATTTGTTAGTCTCTGTTTTTAAGCTACGCTCACTGGTTTCTTTCATAATATCGGCACCACAGCTGTCGGGTTTAGTTTGGTTCTCCAACATGAAAACTTTGGCTATGTTTGCACCTGCTTCTGTCTGAGTTTACTTTAGGTGAAGGATTGTTGTGCACTGATACTAGATTTGCTGTCCACCACATCTTTTTTTAATAGTTTAATTTCCCTTCAAGCTTTTTTTAAAAAGACTTTTGAGATGATTGAACTCTTTTCTTTGCATGTTTTTTCATTTGCCGGTTTTGTTTTTCTGAGGCCCAGCGTGTTCTGACCATCCTGAATCTCTTTAAACAAACTCCATTACAGTTGATTGTTTTTGTGAGCTGGAAATATATCAGCAATTTATAAACAGCAGCCACAAACGGACACTGATGCTGCCTTCTGACAGCACGCTGCTTCATTTAGATCAATTTGAGCTTGATTTAAGAGGTAATTTCTCACCACAGCCTCTTGTGCGCAAGGATGCATTCACAGCAGACACACAAATGCACACTTGTGTGTTTTACCATATGTGAGGTGAAAAATAATTTATGAGAATTTGTCCAAAAAATGTGTTGCACCTCTGCGACTTCCAGACTTGTGGTAAACATTTCTGACAGAATCCAGATTAGACGTCCGCAACAAGTGAACTTTGTTTTGAAAATTCCTTCAAAGGATATCGATATGCATTGCTGGAGTATAACCCCAAGTTTCTCAGAACGTGCACGCCCGTGCGCCTCCCAGCTCAATGAACATCCATAGTTACTGTTGGCTAAACATGTAAAGGTTACTGTAATGTCAGACACATGCCAGAGGGGAGTGTGGAATACCACATTAACATAATCCATAGAAGGCTGTCCCATTTACAAATATGGCTGCACCGGGCTGGTCGCCACGGCTCTGCAGGAGCACATGACTGCTCACGCTTCTGCCGCCATGCAGGCGGGCAGAGGAAGCCACCATTTCTAATGGGGGGTCCCCAACAGCAGATACTTGGATTAATGCAAAGCTGGGAGTTTGATGACAGTTACACACGTTAAAAAATCCTAAATTGTGTTTAAATTCTTGAAATTTACCCCTCAACAACTGAATTTATGTACAGCATAAAAATTACTAATTATATTTTTGCTTTCATCGTTTTTTTATGCATATATGCATCAACAGGGTTTAAAAAGGAAGCGTTTCTACATGGTAACTCCTGAGTCTGTAAAGGAGTTTAAGTCTTCTGTTTATAGTTATGAACACAAAACATCCACAGAATGAAACAGTTTGGTGCCATAGAGAGGCTGTTTAATGGCTGGGATGTGGGACATCCTCACGCAGAGGCTGGAATATGTGCCAACAGTTACATGAGTATAAGCCCAGATAATAAAAAAAAAAAGACAAAGAAAAGTTTGAGACCTGTATTTTTATTTTTTTTTTTAAGAGAATAACTTGTTTTTTAATTACTCTGCGAATTTCCTTGAGTGCTTTTTTTCTGCTTTGCAATGCAGACTCTGTTAGCTCCAAGGCATTTCTCAGCGGTTTTGTCCCCCTCCAAAGAAAAAACAAATCAAAACAAACATAAAAACCCTGAAAACTCATTTTGTTTTAGGTCTTGCTCTCTTCTGCTGCCCCCTGTTCTTTCCTCCCAAGTCTTTGGGATGCTACTTGTGAGTGACCTTGACTGCTGACTACAGTGGCTTCTCATTAAGTAGTAAAGATGAATGGTTCCATTATGACAGAGGGGTGGGGGGGGGATCGAGCAGGGCCAATTAGTGGTAATTAACAGCAGAGAGGGTGAAGTGCTCTGGAGGACACCCCGACCTGGGATCTAGAGGGGCAGGAGCGGGAGCAGGAGGACAAAGGTGGGAAGGAGATTTGTGTTTGTGCAAGAAGTTGGAAAGTTGGCGGTTAAAAGCAGCGGAGATAGAAGATTTTATATTAGGAGGGGGCAGAGGACAGATGAGAAAAGCAGAGTGGAAAGCTGTTACCAATGAAATGATGAACAAGACATATTTTAAACTGTTTTATTAGTGAAGCAAATACTTTGAGGGGCTTATTTAAAAATATTGCTTTTGTTATTTTTGGAAGGCTTCTAAAAGCTTGTATTGACTCAAAAATTGGGGGGCATCTGCCTCCCCTTGCCTACCCCATAGCTCCACCCCTGGTTAATTTGGAGAAAAAAAAAAACCAAACAAATTACTCGTGAGTCTCGGCAGAGATATGTGTGTCACACAGTCATTACCGGATAAAAGCGTGTATCCTCGCTGACACTTCTGCATGCTGACAGAGGGGGGAAATATTCCCGGTGATCCAACACATTTGAGCAATTAGAGGTGACGAGGTCAATAGCAGGTAGACCCCCCCACCACCCCCCACCCCGCGGAGACCTCTGACTCCTAATGTGATGCCCCCCTCCCCGACCTCCTCTGCCTGCTTCGGTGTGGCCAGGGAGCTTGTTAGGTCTGAGTATAAAAGGGGCCTGAAATGCCAAGCCAACACACGGCGAGCACTAATGAGCACCATGTGATCATCTTTGTTCCTAATTGGGATTTTATTTGTGCTGATCTGCGTTATTTCTGCATATCGGGATCAAGACGACATTCAAGGTTGTTCAGCTGCCCTTGATTTGCTCACCATTTTTTTTTTTTTTCAGTCCTTGTTTTTTTTCTCAGGTATTCAGTCGTGAGGGTGTAATTGGGCACCGCCTGCATGGGCTCTAACATTAGATGAGAGCAGGTAATTCTTTTGTCCGACACGGAAATTCTGGCACGTCAGGAAAGCGACATCCCATCCAGTTGTGTTTCCTACTGTAATAGACATGTTGAAATTGGCAGTTGCTGCAAACTCGTCTGCCGACTGAAGGTTTTTTGGAGGTATTTTGCAGAGCGCCTGCAAAATGCTGCTTTCAGAGCCCCTGAAATTGCAACGCCTGGTAAATGGGATGGTTTGACAAGTATACAATGTATTAGAAGTCGATTGAGCTTAAGAGGGCCTATTTTCTGTACCTGAACGAGTGTGGCGCACCGGTCGTTTGCATCCCCGCCTATGTGCCTTTGCGCTCCAACCATTGTTTTTGTCTATATTTCCCTGTTGCTTCGGCATCTTGAGGCTCTGGTCGATCCGTAGGGCTGGTGGTGGGGGTTTGGGGGGGGGCGTACATAAAAGAAGTCATTACCCATAATGGCCTTGTTCCCTGCATTTTTCCTTCCCCCTCCGTTTTTCCTGCTATCATTTATTTTATGACTGCTTACGTATCAAATATTGAAATCTTTGACAGATCTATCGGGAAAAAAATTAGGTGAAAGAAACATTTTTCGGTCACTAGACGTGCACGCACTTGCACCCTATTCGTGCATAGGGTGCAAGTGCGAGTGTTCTGGGGATCATCTGTCAACGTTTCCTCGGGACACATGGAAGGAGGCCCATGTGGCCCATAAAGCAGGCGGCTGCGTGGAAACAATATCAGGTGAATGACAAGCGGCAAGAGGATCACAGCACAACACAAAGTAAGTAACAAAGGAAATAGTGTGAAGAGTAACAAAGTGGAACAGAACAAAAGGGAGGGCGCAGAAAAATGACAAGACAAAGAAAGGTAAGGGGAGGAGAAGGAGGAGGAAAAGGTATCTGCTTTCCTCAAGAGAGGAAGATGGAAGAAAGAGCTGACAGGAAGACGTTGAAGGGAATAGAGAGAATAAGAGAAGAGACATAAGACAGAAGAGTGGCCGGTCTCGTATTCACTGGCATCTGTGGGAGGCCCATTATTGTCAGGCTAATCTTAAAATAATTAATTGCAAAGTCGATGCTTTTTAAAGAGTTTTGTAATTGAATCCTAAATTAAGCTTGGGAAAGGGGACGCGTCCTGCTTTGCTGCAAATCTGCTCCCATTCTCCAGTCGCGCACGTGTGCATGCACCCTTGAAAAAAAAAAAAAAAAAAACAACAGGCAAAAGAAAATGCTAATGAAATGCATATTTGGGGAGAAAGGGGCCATCTATAATTTAGCCGTGCTCTTTGAAAGTGAGTGATATGTGCGCACGCGCTGTGATTTATTTTGGTTGTGCAGGGGGATAATTCTGTCAGAGCAGGCTTTTATTCTTGTAAACAAATGTGGGGAAAAGAAGCCAAGGAAAGTGGAGTAATAAAGTAAACATCATGCCATGAACGCATCCGGCATGAATAATTTGGGTGGTTTGATGAAAGGGAAATGGCATGTCGAGGTACGGAGCTGCTGTGGTGCTTTATGACGAGTTTGGTTGACCTTGAATATAAGGGATTTTTTGGGGGAATTCCAGAATCTGATCTGGATGTTTTGGATTTCCTTTGGATTTGGAGACGGAGGTCAGAGAATGTTTCTCTTTACAGAACATCTAAATGTATCTTAAAGCTACGTTCACATGTGACATGTTCAACAACGTGTGAAACTCGTGTTTTTGAACGGGCATTTAGCCTATGGTGTTCACACTAGACAACCAGGGAGAGACTTCTTCATTTTTTACTTTAGCGCATGTCCCCCACCTATGGTTGGAAGAAGCTTTTTGTCAAAGCGGTGCAAATCTCACAAACTGGAGTGAGAGATGCTTTGTAGTTCACAGCTCTAGTCTGATAAATGAAAGACGCACTTATTCATTTCTCCTCCATTATCTATTTTCAAACAGTTGGCACTTCCGTTAATTAAAATCAATTCAGTCACGAGATTGGTCAAAGTTCGACCGGGTTTAACTTTCAACACACGTTTGATGGTCGTGTTTTATACGTAGAGCCTGTAAACCATTGTAAAAACTTGCCACTCAAGAGTTTTGAGCACGGAAGCCCAAAATGCAGCTTTACATTTACATAGCTTCTTCTTTGGAAGTGGCCACTTCAACTTGTGTTGCCAAGGAGGGTGTGAACGTAATTTAAG
This sequence comes from Oryzias celebensis, assembly GCA_014656515.1. Classification (NCBI taxonomy): domain Eukaryota; kingdom Metazoa; phylum Chordata; class Actinopteri; order Beloniformes; family Adrianichthyidae; genus Oryzias; species Oryzias celebensis. The sequence continues at coordinate 38,096,860 of BNCR01000005.1, forward strand.
AGCGGTGGTCCCCAACCCCTTGGCTGCGGATTGGTACCGGTCTGTGGGGCTATTGGTTCTGGGACCCAATAAAAAAAAACAAAAAAACTAATATATAAAAATAAATTAATTAAAAACTAATTAAAAAAGGCCTACGTTTTTGTCTGTTTTATTTATAGTCTGGTTCGGAATAAACTTTTATTCTGAAAAGCTACTGGATTCTCTTGACAATATCTGACTCATGCGAAGTTGCTTGGTCTTGTGACAAAAATCCATCCACTACTTTCTTAAAGCAACTGTTCTGATTGTTAAATTAAGCCTCACAAACTAGCAAAGTTATCAAAAACAATCATATCTAGAAAGTTCTGTGTCAGTTAGGACACAGAAGAGCCTTCGACTTCAAAATAAAAGAAAGCTGCATTATTTATATGGATTTATTACAACAATATTCAGTAACTGGGTGTCTAATGTTACAAAGATGTTGCTTATAAAGTTGGTCAACGGTGGCTTCTCGTTTATTATTATATTTAGATAATACAGTGTTGTTTTTTTGCATCTGATGTTTTTTAACTTCCACTTTGACAGGTTTGGGTTAAGGAAACATTTTTAAAAATTTAACGAATTCTTCACAAACTCTAGTGAACAAATAAAGTGTAAAGAAACTGCAGATATTTTGCAGAAGATTAAGATAAACTTTACCCTTAAGGTGAGGGTTCAAAGGTTCAAAGTGAAGTGAAACAGGAAGTTTAAAAAAATCATCTTTGCACAGATCGGTCCATGAGAATATTGTCTGACATTAAACCGATCCATGGCCTGAGAAAGGTTGGGAACCACCGCCTTAGAGGAACCACAGAAGACAGAGAACGATGGGACTCAAACTAATTAAAAATAGATTGATTGGTGCTCTGCATCTGGGCTCCACTCTCCTCACAACCCTGGAGTCAGACTTACACAGCTCCTCATGGATGACCCCTGCAAAACGACGTACTGCAGAACTTTCAGGATCAAAGCACTTGGAAAAGGATTTCCATAAATGTCGGCCCGGCTTCATAACTCTGGCAGGATACTTGGAAGAATGATAGTAACGGGTTGCGGGGTCAGGGAGACGACTATTGAAGTCGGTTATTAAAGCTAAACAGCCGGTTGTAAACTTTCAAAAAGTCGAGGGACTTTGTTAACCTGCAGAAATGTCTATATCACTTCATTATTGCATCCATCTACCACAGCTAAACCTCAAAATCTAGCCAAACAGCTGTCTGTATTTATCTTTGCGACACCTCGAATATTGCGGTTTAAGGTTTCATGACTGAAAGAACGAGGACCCGGACGGGGTCTCGTGGACGAGGTCTGGACGCTCCCTTAGAGATAGGGTGAGAAGCTTGGTTACCTGGGAGGAGCTCGGAGTCAAACCACTGCTCCTCCACATCGAGAGGAGCCAGTTGAGGTGGCTCAGGCATGTCCCACTGGGAAAAAACCCCGGGAAGACCTCGGACACTTGGAGAGATGCCTCTCGGCTGGCCTGGGAACATTTTGGGGTCCCCCGCCAGAGGAGCTGGAGGTAGTCTGGGTATCTTTGCTTAGACTGTTGCACCCGCAACCCAGTCCAGGATGAGCGGAAGAAGATGGATGGATGGAGGGTTTCATATTGCCTATCAAAAAACACTTTTTCTTCCTTAAGATGTCTTCAAATTCGCTGCATCTGCATGAAAAATGAAACGCTCCAACATTTGAAACCAATTCAGCTGTTACTTGGCCCTGATCTGACAGCTATAAACTTGGCCCAGAACGTCCCATTTTCTCTTTGTCGGCTGAGATAAATAAAAGCAGAGGACGATATTGTGCTGGAGCTGAGCACGGCCGACTCCTCTGTCTCTGTGATCCCTCTATCAATAAAGAAAAAAAGCGGGCGTGTCAGAAGGCTTGCCAACTGTCTGGCTGTCCGTACAGCCGGTGCTCTACGCAACATCTGGACACAGATGGTTGAGGCTCTGATCACACGCAGACACCAGCGCACAAAATTACTGGCAGCCACTCACAGGCATGCTGTGCATTTGCAAAATGGTTAAAAAGCTGATCTCACTGTGTGTGAGTCATTGTCACGCATGAATTTAACTAACCGGAATTTGTTTTTGTTTATTCATTTTTTTTCTGTTTAGGCTATGGTCACAAACATAATTGTCAGCATGCGATGGGGAGGCATCGACAAAATCTTCAAGATGTCATGCCGCCTGATTTTTATTTTTAGAAAACTGTTGACATAGTCATGAATGTAGACGGCATGCAGAATGATCCACTTTTTATACAGCCACACAGCCGGTGGCACTTGATATGAACGGCCGCCGTCTGGAGACATTTACACATCGTCCAGTCAGAGCTGCTGCTGTGCCGCATTTTGGGATATGTGAACGTAGTCCTATCGTGACTGAAAACATCTTCCAGAAAACAAAAAGCCGTCCTCTACAGTTGTTCATCGCCTGTTCTTGGAAATGTAAAAAATATTTTTCTATGTTTAGGTTTTGGCAAAATATGATTCAAATGTCAGTTTAGTTCTGATTGTAAAATGAGTTGTAAAATGTTCAGCTCCCCAGTGGTGAAAGAAAACGAGGCCGAAGACAATCCATTTCATTTACGCTCATGATGCACATTGTTTTTCCTGGATCTTATCATGTCAAAATATAATTAAAGCTCTTCAACGGCAAATAACAGTCAGTTTTTCCCGTCTTGTTATTTATATGCTCTGGCTCAGCAAGTCCACCATAAACATAGTGGCCCCGGGGCTAAGCAATAATGGGAGTAAATGGTGGAGTTCAGTGTGAGTCAGAGGTGTGTGTGTGTGTGTGTAGCCAGGCCATGCATCAGGGCTCCCACAGGCCTGGGGCCGCGCATTGATCGACCCAGCACCCCCACCTCATGTTCCCAGCCAACTTCAGTGATTGATTCCCAGTCATAGCCCAGGAGATGCGGAGTACTGGCCCAGGCTGACAGGGCCCGGGGCCTCCCAGAGGGTGACCTGGAGGTGCTGCAAAGGGAAGAGAGGCCTATTTACGGGGTCCCTAATCCAAGTCTGGGAGAGCCTTTCTGGAGAAGCTTTCTCTGAGAGGTGAAGGGTAGAAGCACACTTTTATTACAGGAGAAAATGAGGGCCACGTCAAGTATGAAAAGTAACGCTGAAATGTACTGTAGGGGCTGGCAGACAGACACAGAGGAGAAAAGATTATTACACTCATTTGGGGTATTTAGCCATCACATATTTATACACATAATTTCTGAAGCACTACTGCTGCTCTGCCGAAACTATGTCCTAGAAAATTTGTTTCATTAATTTCTCTAAAAATAGTATAATCATAACTTTAAAAAAAAACCCTGGGAACGCTTTGAAAATAGATCAGAAGATGATCAGAGTGGACATTTAAAACCTCTAATTTGAAGAAATTAGCTTCTGTTCTTCAATACAATCCTCTTTATGTCACTTCATAGCATCTGAGCAAATGGAGGGAAACATTTTTTATGTGAAAACATAGATTTTTTTGTAATTAACTTTGTAAATTTCCAGCAGAGCTATGAGACATGCAGGCTGAGTATGTCATGCTGAGTGTGATAATGAAATCAATTAGTCTCAAATAGTTTCAGGTGACATTTAATGAGTTTCTAATATTTGCCTGAGGAAGCAAGGAAGGTCAGGAAAACTGTTACCAATTTTTTTGTTGTTGTTTTGAAGTGATGGATCCCCTGTAGAATCACCTGTGGACCATTGACTGTATATGAGAACTGGATAGAGTAAGTGTGACATCACCCCAAAAAAATGGCTTACTTCCAGCTCCATCAAAATTGTCAATTTAGTCACCAGTTCATCCTGATATGGACACTCCTGCTAATCCGGAGTGAGTTTGTTGGAAGAAAACAACCCTACCACTTGAAAGTGGGTTTGGAAGAATCTGTCAATCAAATGATTGGAACATTCAAAGTGAGACAACATACTTGAATTGTGGCTGACTGGCCAGTTTTATTTAAATAACTAGCACAAGAAAAAAAAAAAAACATTAGAAATGAGGATTACCAAGAACATGCTAAAAAAAGTATCTGGGCAAACGTGGTTATTCTGCCAAATATAAGGACTAAGTCAAATTAATACATTTATGTATTTACATTTATTTACAATTACTAAATTTAACTGTATTGAGAAAGAGAAAATGTAAAAAAAAAAACAAAAAACAAACATTAAAACAAATGTAAATATGCCAGATCAAAGCCGAAGGCTAATGCCCATCTGGAGTGCCTTGGCAAGTTGATGTTAAATTCTGTATTCCTTTTTGCCGCCCGCAATCTTCTCTCAAACAACATGAAATGCTTTGTATATACAACGAACCAAAACAAATAAGCTGCTGGATGACCGTTGTTGTTGCTGATAGCTTCACTTTTGCTGTAGTTGATCTAATATGACGCGAAGCTACACAATCGGTCTACACCCTGCATGCTCCATGAAGGTCCAACTTTGAGTGGGAGCGCTCACCTTAATTACCTGGACCGCTCTATACCGGACCGTTCAGTGGAAACGAGGCTTTATACAGTCAATGGTGTGGACGGACCACATGTCTTCTAAAGGAACAACCTGAATGTATAATGCTATAAGAGGAAAGTGCACTGCCGTTTGCTAATTAGAAACTGACCTGTGAAGGCGCCATACAAAACACAGCAGAATGTATGGGAAAGTTGCTCATTGAAGGGGAAGCAGACGTATTGTGCTCTTGCTTTAGATTTTTCCATATTCATACTTCACACAGCCTGAGGAGCCTGTTAAGCCGTCCGCACACAAAGGCTAATGGATGACTGAAAGAGCCCTCTCAGGACCTTTCAGCATCATTTCTGTTTGTTCACTTTGTATTCATGTATTTGTTTTTTGCTTGAATACGAGCACACGATCAAACACTGCTAAAACATTGCAAACATAGCAGGTGAAATAGGACTTTATTCATATTTATCCAAGAAGCATGTGAGTACATATGATTTCATCAGGAAAGGCAGAGATTTCCTTAAATAAGTGAGGATGTTCATCTGTGTAATCAATGTGAACTAACCTGCTTGGCTCTGCAAGGTGTGAAAAAACAAATAGTATATTATTTTTATGATAAACAGGCAGAAGAGACGAGATAGAGTTTTATCCTCCCTTGATTTTCTTTTGCCTTTCTTTCATTTAGTTGTGCATCTACACCTTGGTGGTTTTGTTGGCTCAGACACTCACATACTTGTACATTTCTGTTGTTTCACCGTTACGTTGTGACAGAACTTTTTTGTTTGCAGAACTTGACCAAGACTAAGGTTGCTTTCACGCCATGACAACATTTGGTTCAAACAGGCTGGAAAATGTTCCGTCTTGCTTTGGTTTGCATATATACTGCCCTGATGAGAGCAGGCTGGACCAGCTGGGAATGTCTGATTGTTTGAAGGCCTGAAAAGAAGAAAAATATTGAAGCCAGTTCTTGTCTGTACTATATTCAGGGTTTGGTTTTTTTTTTCTCATAATTTTGGCGATTTTTGTATTTTTTATTTGCTTTAAAAAGTGACACTGCAAACCACTCACTGTCATGTTAACTTTTGGTCCTTTTGCAGAATGGTCAGTCTGCTTTTTCTCTATTGCTGAACCAAACTAAGGTTTACTTGTGAGGAAACTAAAGGTGTATTCAGACTGAACCAGGGTTCGTTTCCCATGATAATCCGGGACAAATTGTCAGTCTGAATACACCTAAGCGGATCCTGGTCCGAGACCAGGAGGCGCTCTCTGACCCATCTTTCGAGGTGGTCTCAGATTGTTTCCAGTTGGAGTGATCTTTGCTTTGCCCTGATTTTTCTCAGGACAGTTTCAGGGCAGTTTTACTTTTGCTAACAGTTTTACTGTTGCTAACAGTAAAACATCCATTAGTTGAGAGACGATACAGAGCTGCCTGGTTTGTAGAAAACCTAACAACTGCTAAAGTTTAACAGTCATTTTTTTCAAATGAGACTTGTGAATGTTTTCTACGGTTATTGTAAGACTGCACTTTCACTGAAGGTTGTTCATCTCGTATAAGTTTGATATTATGCACATCCAATAAGAAAAATATATGTGAAATTACTATCACATACTTATATATTGTACAATTTTACTAAGGATTTTATAACTCCTTTGACTGTCTTTTGCTTAATTTACAACTTTCAGATAAAACAGACAAAAACTTTATAAGGTTCATCTATATCATTTTCATGTGGGGCAGTTCCTGCAGCTGCCTTTTGTGGACGTTATTCTAAAAAATTAAGGAGAGAAATATAATTAAGATGTTCAATTCATTTACAAAGCTCAAAATCAAGGTTGTTTCAAAGCCCTACACAAAGAGCAAAAACATCAGGCAGAGCTTTATTAATTATGATTGTTATAACTCATTTTAGTCCAAAAAAAGATTATCTTAATTGTACATTAATCGTCTATATTAGGGATTACCAGATTAAATCAAAGGGTTTTTGGTGTGATCTCCGATTAAGGCGACAGTGGAAAAAAAAGCTCCCTAACTGGAGGATTTAGCATCGGGAAGGGTGACCATCTGCCAGGACTAGTTGGGGTCTGAGATGACAGACAAGGAATATGCTAGAACATCTGGAAGAAGATGAAGAGGCAGGTTAGTCACTGCAGCAACGAGAGAAGAGGAAGCAGATGAATGATCCCAAAATCCCAGCAACATCTGCTAGAAAGCTCAATAAATAAGTTAGTCATTGCCACAGTTTGGGATCAGGAAGCAGACGAGCGCAATTTCATCGAACTTCAGCTGTAAGACAAAATAGATGTGTTAGTAATTGGAACAGTGATAGAAGATGATGGCTAACTGAGAATCCTTCAAAGTCTTGTCATAGAACAACAGTCAGTCAAAAAAGCAGACAAGAGTCAAAACACTGGAACATCTGTTATAAGGAAAAACAGGCACATAAGTAACTGCAAAAGCAAAAAAACAGGATCACGTCAAAAATACAAATATCTGTTAAGACAAATGAAAGTAATTAGTAATATTGAGCAAGAAAGAGATGAGCACAAAAACACTGGAAGATTTGAAAACAAGAGACATAAAGGACTGCTACAATGACAAATGACTCTGACAAATGAAAACTGATTTGAGACCTGATTTGTTGAAGGGTGAGCCCAGCCCTCCCTCTGGCGCCGGGTCTGCTCTGGCTAAATCAAAAAAGACATTGTCACTGAGGTATTTATGTATAAATATATTTATTTTAAAAAATATATCTATCTATCCATCCATCCATATATTAGAATCCCTTGGACAGCAAGTGCAGGAAGTTGGAAATGAGTATAAATCACCAATAAACGAGTAATTGAAGGGATTGGATACTGAACAGTATCAAGATTTGGCTGATAGTTTCTCATAATTTTCTAAGACTTTTAAATGGAATTCAAACTGTGAATATTTTTTTTATTGTGTCAGTTTCATTCCGCATTGTGTTTTTTTACACCAAAAAATCATTTTAACGGCATAAAATATGTCAAAAATTAAAAGGCAATGAGTTTTGAAAGTTAAATGAAATTTGTTCCTTCTCTTTTTTCATATTTTTGTGCTCACATTTGTATAAAAACAGACAAAACTGCATCCAAACGTACATTTGGAAATGCTTTCTCAACAGTTTGCAGATGGTTGCCTTTTAGTTGTTTTCATTCCTTAATAGTGTGTCACCAGCACGTCAGCTGCAGCTTGTTTTGTCATTGAGATTTTCTCCATTCTGCCCAGCCGCCTTTTTAGTTCCCAGTCTCAGCCGAGGAAAAGAGCTCCGGCTCCCCTTTGCCCCCAATCTCACTTGAGACAGATGAAGAAGCCTCCTGCATTCTGCTCCTTCCATCCCTTTATCTCCCCTCCCAGCCCCTCCGCCCCTCCTTTTCCCCCAAATGACGTGGTTGTGCTGGCTGTGATGAACCCGCAACTTTTCCCTCCTGCACACATGTTGGAGTTTTGGAGCATTGGATGGGTTGGGGTGTTGTCTGTGTGGTATGTAAATATCAGTGTCAAACGTTGAAGGCACCCCGATCCCCAACTCTGAAGGGGACGCGGGGCCAGCAAGCAATTATGTGCACTGCGGCGAGCTCAAACGCATCACAAAAGCGTCCGATTTGTTTTCCTTTTTTTTTGCTTGCTTGACTCGCAGCATCATTGGGAAAACATACACGCTGTATGTAAACATCTGTCCTGCCTCTCCTGGGATAATGCCATGCCTCCTATTGTTCGCCAGCCTTTCTGCCTTCCCGTCTTCACCATCCAGGCATAGTGGCTTGAGGAAACACAATTTGGCTCTTCTCAGCTCCCTGTGGGCCAGCGCCACTCCTCACACTGCCATTCATTATGAGTCTTCCGACTAACAAGGCTTACATGCTGTGATGCGGGATCAAAATGGTGTTTCAAGACCTAATTCAGTGAATTTGCTCCCATTAGTGATGTAGCAGAACACATGCCAACAAGCTTCACTTCTGTCTTGGTCAAAACATTTTTTTCTTAGCGTTAGATCAGTTTTTAAGAAACATTAGAGCTCGTCATCAGTATTTAGTATTGATCTTGTTGGTTTGAATCCTGCGATATTAAAGTACTTTAACACCGCCCTCAGCAATGTATGTTCAAGCGGCCACTTCCGATGTAAAGTCTATGTAGACGCATAGAACTGGGCATTTTGGCTTTCCATATTCCAAACTCTCATGTTCATGCAAAGCTATATAAGTTTCTATAACTGTTTTTAGGGTCTATGCATGAAACATGTGGCTATTGAACGCATGTTGCAAGTTAAACCCAGGTGAAATTGACCAATAAAATACTCAGATTTTTGGTAGTGAGTTATTTTAGACGTCCCTTGTAATTAATGGAAGTGCCAACTGTTTGGAAATTGATCATACAGAAGAAATTCGACTGATTTGCACCACATTTTGCACCAAGCCTGTTCCAACTGTACGTGGTGGACTAGTGCTAGTAAACAGTAAAAAAAGAAAACAAAGAAGAAGTCTCTACCTGCTTGTCCAGTGTGAACACTATGAGCTAAATGCCTGTTTTTGAACCCGCGTTTATCGCGTTCTTGAAAGCGCGTCATATGCCTGGCGTGCCCGAAGCTTTAGCGATAGCACAGAGGGATCTGCTTCTCATTCAGGCCAGGCAGGGAAGGGTTAACGGTGCTGCTCCTCTCCTCTCCACTTGATGACATCAGTATTGTCTCTGCATCCATGAAATTAATTTTTCTAATCTTAGTCAGCAGGAGCCGGGGAATTTGCACACATTAATATGGAAGTCGATCTGTACTCGCCCACCACTGCAATCTTATCTTCTCCCCCTTTTTTTTCCCTCCCCCTTTCCCATCATTCCTCCTTTTTTTTGACTGTGCACCACAGCGAGCCCAAACACAACCCTTTTTTTTTGTTCTGGAGGCACATCGCAGGGCCCCTCAGCACAAAAAGAAGTGGAGAGCACTCTGCTACAAATAGATACCATGAAAGATGAGGCTGATTGTCCCAGCAGACCGGCGAGGCTTTGGCTGCAGCGCGTTGACTCTCCAGAGGCAGACGCTGCACAGAGGATAAAGAGGATCTGTTGACAATAATTAGCTGTATTTGTTTCTCCTCACAAATGCACCCAGGCTACAATAGTGTCATTACACAGGAATTAAAGTTGGCTCTCCATAGAGGTCCATTTAAGAAAAAGAAAAGATAATCAATACTAAAACAGCAACTTGAGGCTTGTTTTTACACATAGCCTTAGTGGGCTTTTTTTCATTTTTTTAAAAGCAATATTTTTCCACGGCACTAATTTGTGCCATGTGCGTACTAAATATGTCTTTATGGCTAAAAATATGCTTTCCTTTTGTACACCCTAAGGAGCATTTATGTAAATGAAGCTGGAGAATCCTCCAGTTCAACAGGAATGAAATAGTTCTGGAGAAACTTTTTGATCCAGAAGAATAAATTCTCACGACACAGCTAAACCAGAGTTATACTATTTTGGCAATCAACCTATTTCTTATGTAGATATTTTGTGAAAACCATAAAGCAGACAACAGACATGTTCTGTTCTTGTTTTCCAGAAAACTGTGCCATTGATGTCAGAAATGTTAGCTCTGCACATCTTTTTGGGGTTTGCTCCACGCTAATAAAACGTTTGACATCTCAAGCTGATTAGATGCAATGGACACTTTAGACTTGTTCATGCAGGGTTTACCTATAAAAAGGGCAAGTTGACCACAAAAAAACACCCTGAAAAGCTTCAGCTTAAACCAAAGATGTAAAACAGAACTCTAAAATTGACTGCATTCAAGACATGTCAGCACTGCAACGGCAAATTTAATATTTATATATTAGATATATGTTTAAATAGCATTGCCATAGTTTCATGATAAGAGTTTTAATTAAAAAACGTCACAGATTAGTGCCTCATCAACCCAGATTACAGACAAACACTCTCATATTGCAGCATAAAGTTGGCAAAAGTGGAACATTTAGACACACTGATTACTGATCTCATAAAATGTAAAACAAATCACATCCGCTGACCAATGTATTCAATTCTGTTGCAAATGAAACGATAAATGTGAAACAATCCCCTTTATGAACTATGAAAATGAGGCACGATAAATATGTTAATCTAATTTGGATTAGATGTTGGTCAAAAAAAGAAAAAAAAACAAAGCAAAAGACAAAAAAACTTTAGATAAAATATCCAACAAAAAAACACATCAAAGATGATGAACCCTTACATAATCATTCATATCATATTTGATGTACATTACAAAGACCCGTATCTCGGTAGCATGAGCCAATCTTCCCTTAACCCTTTTATTGTGTTCGGGGGAAGAGAGCCTGCACGGTGAAATAGTCATCATTCTAAGCAGCTTGAATTGTTTCTTATTGTGAATCAATAAAGGTTTGTTAGTGTCATGTTGTTATCATATTTAATTTTTTTTATGAAGTGATCTTATGATAGTATAATAAACTTGTTTTTAAAAACTCCTGACATGAGACTAAAATAAGAGGCCTTTTGCATTTTGTCAATCCTCATATCAAGTATCAGAATTATTGTCACAACTGTTTATTATTAGAATAAATGTAAAGCAAATGTTCTTTTTTTGCTGCACAGCAGTATCTATAGTTTCTGTTCAGAAGCAAAGTTCAAATTGAATAATAATAAGTTCAAGTAAATGTATTGCTTTAGGAGGATCTGTTTTGATACTGAATTTTATTTTGAAATGAACTTGAATGTGCTGCTGTCAGATTGAAATACATGAAAATTGTATAGCCTATAGAAAATATAACAATGTCATAGTTATTGTAAAAATATTAAAAGCTACATTTAGAATTAAGTGGCCCAATGGCTGCAAAAAAAGTGTATTTTTATAAAAAGTGTAGTGAGAGTTTGTGGCTTTGTGCAGAGCTCTGGTTTAGCTGTTGCATTAAAAACGGAATTCAATACCATACACACTTTATATATATATATATATATAGACGTTGCATATGCTGGTAGTGAAATATAAACAGTCAATTTCAACTTTATTTTTGGTGGGAAATCTAAATTTGAAGTATTCTGGTCCAGCTCTCAGCCTATCAACCCTCCCTGTGATTATTGCCAGGATTAAATGAATAGCCTCCATGCGGCTTCTCAAACTGAATAAATATAACAAGAGCCAAATGAGACAGTCTTTTGAACGGCTCTTTGACATGAATTGATCCAAAAGATCCGTCTCCCTAAAAAGAGCATTGAATCCCATCTCTACAGTGGACAAATAAGGTTGTGGTTCCTAAACACTCATGTCAATATTTTTGTGTCTTATGTGATCCTTGTTGTAAGCAAAAACCTCTCAAATCCCCTAATGTGTCATCATTGATACTATCAATATAAAAACAATATTTTGAAGTATTGTTTTGTGGATTTCATCAAAAGGTTTATAAAAAAATCTTAATTCCAAAAACATGAATTTTTTTGGTCATTTTTTTTATTTAATGTGGGCTTTACATGGTTAAAAATATGCACATGATAAAAATACAAATAATTTCTCTAAAAAAGTCCCAGTGCTTTTACAGAAGGACTCCATTAGTTCCCTACACAAGTGTAACAGACAGCTCTAAACCTGAACAAACAGCACTAAGTAAATTTAATTTAGCAGAAATTTCCTCCTCCATTCACTTAAAACTGTGTTTTATGCATAAATATTACTGTTTTTGAGGCTATACTAGTGAGCTTTTCTATATTAGTGAGCTTTTTGCTCAAATAAAACACAAGAACTAAAGGAACATTTTAATATTTTAAACAATAGAACTTATTTTTGGCAACTCTTGATTGGTCACTCCCTCAGAGCAAACTCCCAACAAAGAAGGATTTCCACGCTGTGTGTGTTTGCGTGTGTGTGTTGTCCCGGCTCCAGCACGTTCCTCAAGCACGGCTGATAAATCTGCAGATTTCGCTTCGAACAGTTTCATCATTTAGCTCAGAACTGCATAATAGCCGTTTACTAATATTGTTTTATGTTTCTTGATCCCCGTGTGTGTTTTCTGAACCACATATCAGAGCCTTTGTGTCTTTTTCTGATCCACAACTTGACACATTAAAGTGAAAAGGAGTAAAATCATTTGGCAACATAAAAATGCAGTTGATTGATCTCGGGGAAGCAATTTAACCGGTTTCACTCCACAGTAATTTCACCCATGTTCATTCTTAATGGCTTTGTTTTTTTGGGGGAAAAAAAAATTGCAATAAAAATAAGCTCACGAGTTCATAAATTGAATTTTAAATTTAGCTGTTAAATTACCATTGTCTGCTATGCCTCCACCCTTTTTGGTGTTGAAGCCCAGATGAACAAAAGTGAAGAAAAATAAAAGAATTATTCTGAATTCCCTTTGCTTTTTTATTTTTATGTGCTGTCCCTTCTGGCACAAACAAGATTCACTCTGTGTCATATATTCATAATTTTTTTTAAGTACAGCCGTTTTCTTTGACACCAGGAAAAGGAAATAACATTTCAATTGATGTGCTTTTTTATTTCTTTTATTTTTGTTGGCTTGGAGAGAAATGATGGGCAAAACTATAACTCGTGGAAAAAAGTGGCATTTTATTTCCTCCAGCTTGTGATGAGAGCTGATTTAAAGCGGCCCTTTATTTTTACATTTTTCCTCCCACCTCCGCGTGGATGATCTGTGGAAACAAAAACGATAATAGACTCAAGTATGAATTGAAAGTGAGTGTTTTATTGAAGAAATCTCAATAAGTTTGTGAAAAAGGAGATGATAAATAGCAGGATTAGAGGCTGGAAGATAAATAGCTGCTAACACATGTGTGAATAGGTGTTTAAACAGCTTTTTCCTGAAGACTGGGTTTGATTTCTATGTTCCTAAGTGCAGCATTTCATTTTTTTTTCTTAAGCGTGTGTTCATGCTTGGCAGCTGGATGACAGGATTTACTTGTGTTTGCGCTCAGCGCTTTTTGGCTTGCTGACAACCACATGAGATGGATTGGTAAACTAGATTCGGAAAGTGCTAGGTAATGTGTGCCCCACGTCACGATTGGTAGCACTTCCCCGGAAATGCAGAGCCGTTTTACCCTCACGGGGTGCTTCTGTGTTCTCTGTCCAGATCACGCCCCCCCACTTATCCGAAATGGCCTTTTGGCTACATTGGAAACACATGAGCGGCATCAACTTGAGCACATTACCATCACTCAAAATAAATCCCCCTTTTGATTTCTCTCAGATGCTTTAACTTAGTTTCTATTAGAGTTGCGATCTGAATTGAGTTAATACCCCATTCCTGTTTCGTCATGCTCTTCACTGTCCCACTGAAAAACAAGTAAGGACGAACAAAAATATGATGAAGCTTTCTGTTGAAACAAATGCAGAAGATTTGTGTCATCAGTTCTCATTAAAAGGTTTTCATCCAGTCATAACAGAAACTTCAATAAATCATGGTTTTAATGATCATAATAAGTAATATAAGTATAATAGAAGTACTATAGAAAAATATGAGTGCACTAAAATAAAAAAGTCGAATGAAAATTAGCCTTATATAACCATTCCTATTATATTTGAAACAGATTTTTGTGAGACCACCATCTGATTATCACGATCAAAACCTTCCTTATGAACTCACTGTATATAACTCAATGTTTTCTTCTCTGTAATTCATCCTTCCACTGGGGGCAGCAGAGGGCTTTTCCTGCTTATTTCAAAATGGCTGCTCCCATTGAATCTCAAAAACACTTTTGGCGGGAAAAAAAGTTTAGCTAATTTTCAAAACGTTATGGTGAGAATGACTCATGGTTGTCCTTAATTACTTTAAATGACTACTTGCTGTATTGAAAATATGCCAACTTTGTTGATAATTAATTAGTTATAATACAGTCACACCATGCTATAAATGTTATGATCACATTTGATTTGTGGGTAAATAAGATGGTTGTTCCTTAACACTTATGTCAATATTTTTGCATCTTCAGCGACCCGAGCAAGCAAAAACTAATGTGTCATCATTGACACTGTCAATATCTTATTAAAAAATTATATTGATTTTTTTTATTGTAATAATGGGGTTTAAAAATATTTTACTTCCAAAATCTTTGAATTGTCTGTCTATCCTTTGATATTGTGGGTTTTAGTGTGTCAATACGGTTGGCCGAAAAACGAATAGTTACAGTAATATATATATATATATATATATATATATATATATATATATATATATATATATATATATATATATATATATATATATATATATATAATTTAAATATTGCGTAAATAGTCTAAAATACTTTTTAAACATGTTTTTCAAATAAAGCAAATGTTTACATCTCAGGTAAGCACCTGCTCTGTGTCATGTAACATGATTCAATGTACTCCACAAGCCTCCAAAAGCCAGTGTCTTCCACAACACTAAACGGTTGGTCACCTAAAGCCGTGCACTCCATTACTGTCCTTGTGATTGCATTTGCTTTGGCACTATCCTTTGCAAACTCTTTAAATATGTCGACCACGGACATATGCTGCTAGCTTTCCTTTTAGCTGCTGCAGCAGTCTCTCTCTCAAATTCGTCATGTTGTTCTGGGCTTTTAAATGGCATGTTAACGCAGAGGTCCTGTAGTCTGAAATTGTGTACCCCATTTGATGCTTTGATCCCACAATTGAGGCAAACAGCAGTTCTTTTGTCACTCTCAATCACTTGAAATACCTCCACACTTGGCCTGCACAATAAATCGCATGTTTATCATAATTGCGATATCAACCTGTGCTATAGGAGTATCCGATCCAGAAGCCGATTTAATTTGTGATAAAAGGTAACTTTAAATGTTTGTGCACATGCTAAAACAAGATTATGGCAGCTTAAAGTATTGAACACATCAAAGTGAGCCCTTCACGTATTTGACCAATCATTTGGACCGCTTTTTATTTTAGTTGCTCCTTTATAGACGAGGGTCATTTGGAATCAAAATTATGTTGCGTTGAGCTTTATTTAAATAAAAGTGTTGGACTGAAATGGAAATCATGTACTATTGGTTGTTTTTTGTTGTGCTTTTTATTCACGTATCACAATATATTATCGCTCATCGCAAGTTTTCCTCATATTGTGCAGCCGCATTCCATACTGAAGACTCTTTAAAGAAGGAGCAAAAATCACAAAATCAGTGCGCGTTCATTAACCAAACTTTAATTGCTCCGCTTCGTCACATGCCACTCTTTGGCCTTTAACTCAGGCCCAACGAAGGCTGAATGTGGCTTTTTTGCAATATTCAGCTGAATTTATTTGGTGCATCTCTTTAGAAAAGAAGTCCTGGTTAAGTTGTGAAATAGGTTTCTGCCTGCAATACAAAGGGCAAGGCGAAAAGTGTTCATGACTACACATAATTAAGTGTCAAAAATACTTATCACCTTTCCAGTGTTTGAACTAGTTGTGTTGCAAACCAGAACAGGATATCCATCCTTGTCCTCAATGCTTTGGATTAGTTTTAGAGCAGCTGTGCTTCACTTTCTTTTTTTTTTTTTTATTCAATTCTCCCACTGCCTTGACACACTCAATCGCTCTCTTTCTACTTTATACTCACAGGAATAGTCCAAACTGCTCCACACACATGCCACAGTAGTTAAAACCCTTTTACAGAGAGGCGCCTTAGCCTCACACACGTAACCTGCCGAATGAAGTGCTCCCCTCCCTTGACATGTTTTTCTTGATATTAGCCTGGCAATATGAGGCAGCTGCGATTTCTCCTCTTCGCTATAGACGAGATGATATTGAATTGGGGAAAAGAGAGGACACGGAGGAGGAAAATGTATGTGTGTGAAACAGTAATGGAGCAAAATAGCAAAAATCACTCGTAATCCCCCAAAAAAAGTGAAAGCATGCATGGAGGAAGAACGCTGGAGCACATCACTTTCTCCCCTCACCGACAGATAAAGTATGGGGGATAGATAAGCCTCCTGCTTTAAACAGGAGTTTTGCAACAGCTCTGTTAAATTCTCAACAACCCTATAAAGGGCTCTGAGAAACCAAACCACCACCTAATGTTCCCAAACTTGATGCCAATGAGGATGAACCAAATGTTGTTGTTTCTCACTGAAACTTTACACCACACATTCTCACCCTGATGGCAGTTCCACTGCCTAACACTGGCGCTAACCTATAGCCACCAGGAACAATGTGGGATTCATTATCTTGCCCAAGGTCACTTCACCACACGGGCGGGTAAGGCAGGAGCCAAACCTGCGATCTTCTGATCAGAGGTTGACCTCTCTACCTCTGCACACATTGTGCTAACCACTACATCATTGTCCTCCAGTGTGCAGTAGGAAACCAGTTCATAAAATGTGCAATGTGTTTAGCTGCTGAATATTTGTACAATTACATTGTAACTTTGACGTCTTTATGAGAACCTTTGAGGATGAGAAAACAAGAATGAGAAAATGAGAATGAGAAAGAATTTTGAATGTTTCTGAAGTTTTTTGGTAACACATTGAAGGGTTGTGTACGTGTAGCTTTCACTTTTCCCTTTAACTCCTTTGCCTTAACCGTTGAAACACCTCCTCTGCTCCACGTTAAAGCTGCCCCACACAAGTAGAATTACGGAGTGTCCAGAGATCCCGCCTTAAACTTTGAAAATCTTTTGTCTCAGTTATATTCTTCTCATTTTCCTTAATGCATAAACAAGATTTTTTAGCAGCGAATTCAAGTCTTTCCTGCCAATTTTTTATAAGCAACAACATGGCATCCAAGAGGGAAGCTCAGTGATTACTGGCACTGCTGGGTTGCGGTTGTGGGAACAAGGCCAAAACAGTTTTTTATTGCCATCGCTTCCCACTACTTTAAACAACATTTACAACACTTTAAAACCTTTTCAAACACTAAAACAAAGATACAAGGTCTAGGTTTTAATTAAATCATCTTGTTGTTGGCTCCCCGCCACTAAAGTTTTCTCCTTGTAGCCACACAATAAACATCTTTACTGACTTAATTCAATTTGTTGTTATTATCCGCAAACATTAATTTAAAGCTCCCACTCGTTGCGCAATTATGAAATAAATCACTGCATTTTGAAGTGCCTGCACTTAGTGGTATTCAGCTTTAAGTTCTAACTCGGCAGATAAATAGAATAAATCTGAACTCTTCTATCAGGCAAACCAAGCCTGGTTGTGGTTTATGAATCCCTTTTCCCGCCTCTGCAGGTGTCCTCCATGGATTTTATGGCAGTAAAGCGCTCCCAGCTTTACGGCATGGCCAACAACCCCTACCCTGCCGCTCAGCAGCCAGGGGGCGGACATTACCCCCCCAGCCAGCCATACACGTCTCCTCCTGCGCATCGATATCCAATGAACATGCCCACGAGGAGCCAAATAGGCATAGGAGGGATTCAGTATCCTCAGCAGCAGGTAAGTCAACAAACCAGAAGGCTGTGGGTGTTTTCTGATGGGTATTAGTGTAGGTTTTACAAGCAAAACTGTTTTGAGTTAAGTTTTAAATGATGTCTACCAGTAATCCGCTCGTATAGTTGGTCAGACGGACTGTGCCGTGACTTTGTGGATAGCCTTTTTCTAATTGCCTCTGAACATACAATACATTTGTACACGAACGCGGAAGAAATGGTCATTTCCATTTTTCTTTATGGTTCAGTTCTTCTTTGCAAAAGGCAATAGTTAGTTTGCTGACTTTATTGAGTCCTTAGCAAATCTCATTGGTACATCCAGTCCAGTGCGTGTTGGGTTGTGCGTGCGCTTGTAGAACCAATGCCAAAGAAGGGTTTTATATGGCGTGAAAACTGTCACCCACATGCTTTGCAGAGCAAGACCTTCCTCTATGCATGTGAATGACTATTTGTGTTCATCAATTTATTTGGGGGTTGGAGGGGGGGCATTGTGCCCTGCTGTTGCTGCATGCTATATTTGGAAAGCCCAGTTTGAACTTGGACATCTCTCTGGGCTGACTGAGCTTCCACGCATAGAGGAACTGGAGGATGCAGAGAAGGAGAAGAACATAAGGACTGACAGACTGTCAGATTTCTCCACAACATATTTTGCTGAAATGGACAAATAGGAAATAGTACACAGAGTTTACCACTGTGCTTTGAATATTTTTAGAGTAAAAGAATGGATGAAATGGAGAATACATTTACAATGACTGTATTTTCCGCTTTAGGCCACTCTGGATTACAAGGCACACCGTCAATGAACTTTCTACTTTCAAAACTTCATCATAAAGTACGCACAGAAAAAAGGCGCATAAAGCAAGACAAAAAAATGTGATACAAGTCCCTCGGTCATTCAGACTTTTTTAACTGCGTTCACAGTTATTCTAAAACAGGTTTATAACAGGCAACACGTTAGCCGCGTTAGAAGCATTAGCTGTACAAGCATATTATACATACCGCTAACTCCAAATCTTGTGTGCAACTGATACTGCTAAAACAAACGTTACTGTGACTACACTAGCTCCCAATCTTGTTAGTAATACGTGAAAACAGACCAACACCACTACACATTAACCGAGTTAGCGTATTCCCAATACTTGTACCTCTCAACACATAAAATAACAGATGGATACACTAAAACAAACATTACTGTGAATTCGCTAACTACTAATCTTGTTAGTAACACATAAGAAAAACAACACATTAGCTTCAACACATCCACACATTTTTAGCATAGATCACCATAACGGCAGTGGGATAGCGAGCCTTAAATTGTTACGGCACCTCCCTAAAAAATACTTTCGGTTAGCAATAAAGCTACAAATGCCCCTTCAATTAGGTCAATAGGGAGGAGCCAGAGGGGTAAAGAAGGAATTTGGATTCGGTCCTAGTTACACAAAAAAAAGCAGTCCGACATCGCTACACGCTAGCCGCGTTAGCATATTTCCCATAACACCCAACCTTGTTTGGAAATTTTCTAAAGTATTGTATTTTGCTGACTTGTGTGTACTGTAGTAGTGTTGGCCTAGTATTCGAATATACCTTAGAATGTTATAGTTGCAGGTCTGTAACCTGCATGTATGTTTGAGACAACAAAACTGCAAAAAAAATTGCTGAGCTTAATAAGAGGCAATAAATCATTTAATACACACATTGGGGGAAAAGTGATGGTTTATATGTAGAAAACATGCTATAGATAGAAGCTAATTCCAATGCACAGTCATACGCAAACAGAAAATACATCCTAGTACTATTTTGTGATGAAATCCTCCTGCGTATTACATAGGGGAGGCTGTGGTTGGGGTAGCAATCACTGCCTAGCGTTATGGAATGTAATTAGTTCAAATAGAATTAGTTCTTCACTCTGGCTATAGCCATGGGAACTGTGCTTCTAAAGTTTCTAATTATCTGGCTCCGGCTTTAAAAGCAGCACCACCGCATTGCCTATCTGCAGCCGGAGAAATCTAGCTCACAGCAATGAGTTTGGAGGAGGAGGTTTAATTCTACACTCTCGGATGAGCGTAATGAGCCTCACCTACAGAAAAGCGGTCAGGGGTCTGATCAGGGAGGAGCGAAGCAGGAAAGAAAATGAATATTTAAAAATATGTACTGCAAAATGTACAGCACAGCAGCTCCTAAAGCGACTGCTGTTCCCATATTTAAGATATGCTCCAAATGTTGTGATGATTGCAGCTGTGTGCGGAGGAGGAGGAGGAGCGGTCCGCCACCCCACCCTCTCTCATAAGCCCAGAGGTTGGGAAACTTTTTTCCCGGATCAGCTGCACAGACCAATCCTGATTGCAGCTGCAACAGCAAGGGGGATTGTGGGTGATGTAAGGCAAACAACACACAGTCACCCATGATGCATCACACTTGAGGGCTGAGACCTCAGCTTGTCACAGTCAAGCATGCTGGGATGTTGCCAGGCAACATGACGTCAACAAAGGCGTGTGTGTATCTCCCTGTCTGTGTTTTCCCTGGGATCCAGAGACGGGGTGTGCGTGCGTACGTGCATGTGTGTGCATGTGTGTGTGTGTGTAAAAGGGCTTTAACAATAGAACAAAAGGTCTTCTTTGACTTCCTTTCATTACTATGATTAAATCCAGCTAAAATTAAGCCTCACTCAATTTAAATAAGCTCTCCACAGCAATATTTCATCCACTGGAGTTATTGGAAATACGTAGAGGCTCATGTCTGTCCTTAATATTGCTATGGGGAGGGTCTCTGTACTTCAGCTTGTGGCTTGCATTCCCATGTAAGTCTTTCCCACATTAGGTTTGATTTTGACTCCTGACCACTTAAGTCCCCTCTTTCCTCTTTGTTTCATTAAAAGGTAAGATCTCCCAAATTACAGGAATGATGTGTTTTATCCGTCTACCTCAGTGACATTTAGCCACATGACAGTTTATGTTTATCCTGGCTCCCACTCTGAATATGTGACTGTAGGAGGTCAGCTGACCTCTCTGTGCTCAAACTTGGCAGAGACGCTCATTGTGCTGCACAAAGGTGTTTTTTTATTCATGTCATATCGCAAATATTAGTGCCTTTAACAACAACAACAAAAAACTACAATCAATTGTTCTAAACAATTTGAATGTATTGACAGCTAGCAAATACGAATAAAAGACATTGTAGCAGGGATGCAAGAAAATTCTCTCTGCCTCTAGTCATTAGCATAGATATATTTCATGATGTTGTAACTTTATCTGTATATAGTGCAGCATTTAAGCAGTGTCATAAGGACGTATACACTTGCAGGAACGTTAGTGTCCTGCAGTTGGCCTTGCCCCCTAAAATTCCCTCTTTTATTAGTTTGTATTAATTATAAACTAAATATACGATCATTTTTAATTATGAAATTAAATACCCAAATAATAATAATCTATGATATAACTATTTTAAAAACACTCTACTGCTGTTCAAGAAATTCAAGAAACTTCAGCTCTTGCTTTGTAAGGAACTGCAGTTCCATATTCTACCTTTGGGGGCGCAGTATTTTGAAAAGTCAGGGATTAAGAAGACAAAGAAGAATAGTTTTTTACAGTAGCCCTGAAGTGTAAAATCACATCAACAATTAGCTCAACACAAAAACATTTTAAGGTCACAACAAAAAAAAAGCAACACAAATATTTTTAAAAAGCAACATTAAATTTTGGAAAAAGAAAATACGGACAAAAATATTTCAGAAAGCGAAATGTTAGGAAAAACAAAACACAATGACAAACTGGAAAAGGTTGGTTCTATGGGACCACTGATTGGATGATACAGTTGCGCTTCAATAGAAATAGCTTTCAGTTGAAATGATGAACAAACTTCATCATCCAATCAGCAATGTCCTGTAGTGCCTGCCTTTTCCAGTTTCTGTAAAAGAGAAAAAAAAGGTCGGAAAACAAAAGTAATCAAAATGAGATGTAACAAAAAAAAAAAAAAAGAAACAGGATGATTTCCTGTTTTCTTCTTTTTTCATGTTTTTATTTCTGGAATTTTGTATTGTTTCTAAAATGTAACACTGTTTTTTTTAAATATGTTTTTGGAGTTTTTAATTGTCCTTGTGATCTTTAAAACGTTTTTTTGTCAACTGATTTGTTGATGTGATTTGCACGTAAGGGCCATTGTAGTTTTCACCCTATCATAACAATCTAAATCAATTTTTAAAAAGCTAAATTTTCTACAGTTTGATTATTTAATCAGTCGTCTTCACACATTGTGAGTCCAGTAACGTGACGTGTTTATCAAAGTGTTTAATTTTTGTCAAACTATTCATGCATTACCTGTAAGCTTTGCATTTTAAGCTTAGTTTTTGTGCTATCAATTTAATAAAATAAATAGCAAACTGGAAGTCTTGAATGTTAGAAAGCACAAAGTTAATTAATTTTGTGCCTTTTTTTGCTTAAAGTCACTGAATTCAGTGTTCTAAAAAGATGTTCATTTTTAATTAAAAAACTGACAAGCATTTAGAGTCAGGAGAAGTTTACTGCATGACCACTGGCTAAGCTGAATTTGAGTTACCCCCCAAGGAGAGCCAATTTGAGTGACTTAACTGTTATTTTTATTCAGTTGACTTACAGTTGAACTTTTTATTCCTCATTTGTCGTAGCTGCTGACCACCTGACCCAATGACCTATTCCGTCTATAGGACATGGTTTACCAATTTAAGCCTAAAACATGGAGATGCTTTCACTGCCAACTTTGCTTTTCAGCCTCACTTGCTTAACCATACGAGACGAGAAAAGACACCAGACTCGTGGCTAATGCCCTCTAAAAGAGAAGAAAAAAACACTCTCCTATCTCTGCAGCCTGCAGCAAATAAGGCTAGACCAGCCCCTAGATGTAGTTAAGGTCATGCTGAGTCTGCATGAGAGGCAGGTTGAGTGTATCAGGCAGTCAGAGACAGTGTGTGTGTTTAAACCCCAGAATATGTGTGTATCGAACAATATGAGCCAGATAAAAAAGAAAAGGGAAAAAAAGGATGGAAAGCAAAAAGCAGAGGAAGGAGGCGGGTGTCTTGGGGATGAAAGGCCACATGAGGAAAAAAAAGAGAAGAAGAAGAAGGGCCTGTTTTGGATGTGCTGCAAAGTTGAAAACAAAACCAAAAAAATTGCTGCCAATTCTGAGTGTAATTTCCTGTGATGTCAAAGTTGGCAGACGAAAAGGAAAAGGAATTTGAGGGAAACATTAGTGTTTGATGTGAAAAGAAGGGAGGGCTGATGGAGTGGGAGAAGAAAGATATCTTGGGAAATAGCTGAGTGTGTGTGTATGTGTGTGCGCGTTTGTGTGTGAAAGAGGTTGAATGTGTCAACGAGTCAGGCAGAAACCATTACCAGTGTTGGATGTTTGTTCCTCGCACGCTGGGCCAACTTAATAGAAGCCAAGCATTAAAGTCAAGTGGAAATGTGGCTGACCTGCCACCTGTTCAGAACACACAAAAACCACAGCGGCCCTCCACAAAACCTCTGTCCTTCGTGGCTTTGTGACGCTTTAAATAGCTTCCTTTCTCTTTTAACACATGACTTCTCCGGCTTTCTGTTTATTCATCAAAGAAGGAAAAAGGCAGAAAAATACTGAATCACTTTTAATCTTGTATTCCTTTCAGCTGGGTAACATCTGTCTTCTTTGAACTATAAGCTTTCAAAGACGGCTCAGTTTTTTTATTTACTTCACGTGTCAAATTTATGTACAACACATGAGGATGAAACAATAACTTAAATCTCTTCATAAAGGACTGTAGACTTTCTGATGTAGGAATTCATTTTTTCCTTTTGGATTTTAAATCAGTCTTGAAGAAAAAAAACATTTTTGGAGTCCAAGCTGTAAATGATGGAAGCTTTTTCACTAATAGATAGAGATTTTTTAATAATGTTTCATTGAAAGTCTGATGCTACCTTCACACCAGGCATGTGTTGTGCATTAGAATGCACATTCTTGAATGCTCCTTTTGCATATGGTGCTCTAACTGCTGTCATACCTGATACTAGTACTTGTACCTGCAATAGGAAGAGGCTTGGTTCAAAATCTTGAAGCGGTGCAAATGTTGCTCCAGGGTTTGTCTTCACAACTCTATTCCGATACACAAAGGACTGAGTGTCATATCATTCTGTCCAGGGAAAAAAAAAATTGCAATTATTTACATCACCTCCATGATCAATATTCAAACAGTTGGCACTCTGTAATAAAAAGGGACGCCATCCAAACGTCACTTGACTTCAAAGTAAAGTTCAATCAGTTCAACTTGCATAACGGGCGTCTATTGAACGTGCGTAATGTACGTACAGCCGGAAACTGTATAGGTAACTGAAAAACTTGTGTAGCAACACAAACCTTGCATGCTGCAAAAGGGCCCTGTCTGTCCTGTTCAGGTGATAAGTGTGTAATGATTGTGTTGTATTTATAAGGATGACTTAAGTTAAATACATGCATGATGTATGCGGGATGCTTTTATTCGGTGCCCTTGCGCCACAGTCTTGTCATGGTTTATACTTTAGTGGAATGCACTCATATGGGTGCTTGAACCGTACGGGTGCTGTAGGTTTTTGGGTTGTCTTGGCCCATGGAGGGTTGTAGACAAATGCAGCCACATCTTAAAGGGTGCCCAGGCGTGTCTTGCAGTTCCCTTGAGGTTTTTGCAGTCACCTCATAAAGATAGAGCGTACAATTGTGTGCTAAGTGTACCTGTTGGACGTCTGTAGGTTGCTCGCATAAACTACACTCTGATTGTTTACCAGTGTTTTCCTGTCTAAATAGGGTTTTTTCTGTTCATCCTTCAGAATGCTGTCAGCAGAAATACAGACAGACAGAATCTGTCTCACCCTTTCTCTAATGTTTACTCTGCAGCTCATCTCTTTCGTTTCGTCACCTCACCGTATCGTTTGACTGCACAAAGTGAGCCTTGCCGTTCACCGTCCACATGTCATTTCCACAGCACTGCAAAAATGTGTCACTCTCAACAGGTCTTTAATGCACTATTTGTTCTTGACACAGTGACTATAACTAACCTTTATTTTAAACTTTAATCACATATTTTTTATTGTTTTTGGTGCACTTAGAAAGTAAGAACAGTTTTTAAAGTGGAAAGCGGTAAATTACATATTCTTGGTGGACTTTTGAATTTTACTGAAAAAGGAAACACTCCATGACAAACTGCTGGTTTCATGTTCCCGTCGAAACAAAAAGCTGTAAAAATCTTTGTCTGTCCAAACAGCTTGTTATGGACTTTTGACTTCAAGGAGTTAGATGGTCAATTTATAACATCGATTGAGTCTGAGCAGTGGGGTGGGGGGTAGTGGTGGGGTTCCTCACCAACGCGGAGATTGAGGGCCACTTGGAAGCACTTATGGACCCGAGTGCCGGGGTTGTCTCTAGGGTTAATGCAGCCGGCGCTGCTGGCTCTGACAGATGACTAGGAAGCCCCGATAAATCAGCTCCTCTGCCAGGAAAGATGGAGGAAGAGGAGGGGAGCAGGGGCTTCATGGGGGACCACTCCAGACCACCCCCCCCTCCCATCCTCTGAAAGCCTCTTGAAATAATACAGGCTGGGTCTTCAAAGTACACATCTTGTCATGGTGAGGCACCAAACTGCCGCAACACCAGACCTGCTCAGCCGTTTGTGCAACCCTGAGTGTTTTCACCTCATAATTAAAAAATGCATTGAGGGGTTTGGAGGAAAAGCAGTTGGGAGAACAGGACTGAAAGTAAGGAGGATGATCTGGAAAGCCTGATTAATTAAGGGCTCATCTTCGACTACAGAACAGATGAAGTTTCAGGATCAATTAATTGGAAAGCTAGCCCTTGCACGTCAATGACTCTAATAGCCTTCTCTCATCTGTAACTTTTATTACCCCACTGCTGTGTTGGGGCGCTCAGCCAGTCAGATTTTTACCAGGAGCCGCCAATACCTGAAGAATCCTCTTTCGCGGGCTGTACGTTGTGTATCAAATAATTAACAGAGCTGTCGAGCATCCCCCCCCCTACTCCGACAATGAGAGCTGCACACTCCCATCATTCATGCTTAGAGGGATGAAGTAACACCAAAATACTATTTAGTGTCAAATTCAAGCGAGAGAAGTAAAAACGTCAGGAGCAGCCTGTTTTTGAAGCATCCAGACTCGGCTTTCTGTGTCTGTTCTGCTTGTTTATAAGATAAAAGAACCAATAGATGAAAGTACAGTGAAATGAAGGAAGCAAAGAAGATGGGGAAAAAAAGAAGGGGAAGCGTTGCTTCTTTTTGCCGTTACAAGGGGATTAGCCCCCTCGCTCTAATTGGCTCACCAAGGATACATATCAGTTTTCATCCAGATTAGAGACAGATTTTTCCACAGGTCAAGTCTGTCTGTGTGTCTCAGCTTCCTCATTTGTATTGCTGAATGGAGGAGTGATGCATTATCAGGATCTGAAAAACAGATCATAGACAGTTTGGTTTCATGTGTTATACAGTTTCAACCAGGAGGAGACAAGGATTACAATTTGTTTGTAATAAAGCTAAAAACTTAAATAATCCTTGAGTGCAGAACGTCGGCTAATTTTCTTTTAGCAACAGCTGTGTTTAAATATTGTATCATAAACATAGAGACATAAACATATTTTGTCTTTCGTTTGCTAAAACTGCATACTTGTCTTTCATCTTTTCCAAATTGCAGACCTTTTGTTTAATCATTTCCTGTTAAAATGTCTGATTGTAGCCTTTTGTCAATGACCTAATACATTCAAATATTTCCAGGAATAAAGGTACTCGTTCAAACTTCAAACCTAACCCAAAGTCTCTAATGTTGCTAGATTATGTGTGATAGAATTCCTGCACCAGACTTTGACCTGGATGTTACTCCATCATATGGAGTTTTAGGGGCAACTGCCTTTATGGGTAGATATGTGCTGTTTGCAGACGAGCCTGTATGAGGTATGTGGGTGGCCTGCATGAAATAGCAAAGTAGTAGACCGCATAGTCAGCCCGTAGAGTAAAAAACACTTAAGAGTAATTGAGGGCGAAGTAGATGAGACGCAGGTGTGTCGTACAGATTTTTTTTAAGCCCCCTTAAATCCTGCGGACTGCACCCATTAGTGATGTTCAAGTCTCCTGGCGTGCAGACTGACTGTTAAAATTTAGGAAGTTAGACATTCAGAGGATAGTGGGCATCCTACGAGCACTTACGTTTCACCTGCACACCTTGCGGCATTTGTGTGTGATCAGCAAAGGGCAGGTTTTCGCACCTTAACTACTACACTTTACACATTAACGACTAAAGTGTGGCATAACGATTCATAAATTACATTATTCTTAAAAATACTTCAAGGTACACTAACCACACACAATAATCGTATGATCTCTTTCCATGACGTCCCTTAAGGTGGCTGTACGAGCCTCAAGGAAACTACAAGACTCACCTACACGCCCTTTAAGACGCAGCTCTTGTCTACAATCTTCCATGAACCTGAAAACTCAAAAACCTGTACAGGTCAACCCGCCTGTACGGGCGCTACATATGACTAAGGCTTTAGGAAGTTACAAAATGAGAGTGAGTACTTGTTATGGGATAGTACATAGAACCTTTACTAGATTGGGTGGGAAATATTTAGGACCTTTTCTTTAGTTTGATTTGCTTTCACACTGTACTCAGACCAAACCCCTTTAAAGGAGTTTGGGAGGATCTCCCCTGAAACAAAGACTGTTTTAGAAAAAAAGACCTCAAATTTTACTGGAAGTACATGACACCTATGCCAATTACTTCCTTACTCTCTTTTTGGCCTGTTGCACTGTCCATCTGTGTTGAACCGCACCAGGGTTCACTTGCAAGTGAATTTAGGCCCTTAATTCCAATCTGATCAAAGTTTGCTTGTTTGTTTTGCAGCAAAAACTTTGGCGATTTTTCAGATGTGTTTAAAAAAGCAGAACACTGGAAAAAAAATCGTTCTTGAATTAAAAATACTTTGTAGTATTGATTGCTCAGCAGGAGATCGTCACTTATAACAATCTTGACTTGGATTCTCATGTTTTAACACTATTTTTCCTTTTAGGTAGTGTCCACATTGTTTATCCTTTCAAAATATATTACCGTGTTCTATTAAACCTCGAAACCTGCAATTAGCAGGACTCCATCTGTACCAGGAAAAAAGGGCTTAAAGCCGTCATCTTTGCCGGCGCCTCTACACGTCAACTTTCCAGACAGACAGCTTTGCACTGTGAGATGTGAAATCCAGACATAATATCCCGAGCTTTCTGTGACCGCTGATGATGAAAAGTGTATTTAATGTTAAAGCCCCAGCCCTCCCTTTTTGGATGTAATTGACATGAGTCTTACACGAGTTGGAGCCTGTCACTGTAGCGAAAGGTGAAAAATGAGCCGAGCCGCTGTGAATAGAGATGATTGATCTCTGAGATTTCAGACTGTTTAGATGTGATATATACATGTATCATGTAGCATTATTCTCCTATGTAATTGTGATTATTTTCCATCTGTCAGACCTCCTATATTTGAAGCTGAATGACCTGTTTATCTTTCTTTGATGCACTTTGGAAAACTCCCTCAGTATTAACCACTAAATCCTTCTCCTTATTCAAACCCATTTTTGACCCTTCACTGACTCACATTTGCTTTACTCACATGAATTTTTTTGGCCTCCATACTGCGTCTATCCTCTCCTCTCCGTCTTGCTTGGCCCCAGGTTGGGGTCAAGAGTTTAGTAGGGGAAACATTTGAAGTTGGTGGCACAGAGCCCAGAGTGTCTCTCAGAAAAGAAAAGGAAAAAAAGAAAGAATAAATAAATGGCTGTTCACACTAACATTACAGAGAGCATTAACCTGACCTGTTCTGCCTCTCTAAATGTCTCCATTACGGCTCTGCCTGGAACAACAGAGCCACTGCCAGTTGCAATCAGCCTGCAATAAAAACGTTTGTAGCAAGCTGGACCTGTTTTTTTATATATATATATATATATATATATATAACTGATGCAGACTGAAACAGGGAATTAGAGCAATGGAAAATGAGGAAAGACAGACTGGGGGCAAAGAGTATCGTTTGGCAGCTGTCAGAGAGGCATTCAAAAGAAAAAAAAGAAAAAAGCCCACGTCTGTGTATCAGTTGATGTCTCCACTATCTGCTCGCTTTTACTCATCTTCACTGTGATTTGATGTTATCAACAGGTCAATAAGTCATGATTGTTGAATAGACAGGCTTGAGTTTTCATGTGGCAATAAAAAAACTGTAGTAAATGAAATCTAGTGGGCTTTATAAAGAAAAGCTAAAAAAAGAAAAAGAAAATACCATCAATTTTATGTGCAGCTGAGTTTTATTTGGTGTCTGAAGGGAGCTTTGAGTGTTCAATTTGGCCTTCTACATACAGGCTGTTAACATGTCACCTTTTAGACTTGTGTATCAAAACTCGTGTCCGTCCTTCTGTCTTGCTCTCCTTGAACAGCAGCATATTCTTAAGCGTTAAGAGCCTCCCCGTGCGCGAGAATGGAGGAATGCAGGGAGAGATGAAAGACGTGGACGAGGGAGGGAGCAGCATCACCTTGAGGAAGAGATACCAGAGTGATGATGAGAACAAATAATGCATCTTTTCCTCCTCATGTTTAACCATGAGCCCGTTGATGCTAATCCTTCCCTCCAAGTCTTCACGTGATGAAGCTCACCACTTTCTTTTTTTTTTCTCCTACGATGGCCTGATTTTATCTCCACAGAAAGGCTGGAGAAGCGGGCTGATTTATTTTACTCCAGAGTGGGATGATAACCTCTAGTAAACTTTATGTGCTACATAAATGACAGCTCAGGTGCAGCACGCTTATTATGCGATCTCTTATCTGACTCTTGCTTATATTAACATAAAAAATATTTTAATTAAATGGTAAAAACATTGCTAAGTTGAGTGAGGCAAACAGAACACACTAACTATGCTAGAAATTAACATTGTATCGAAATAAATAGAAGTTTTCTTTTTGTATAGCTATGTCATTTAGAGAGATATAATGACCAGTGATTGTAAAATATGTGACCAAGGACAAACATGAATTTTGCATTTTCTACATAAAGATTTAAGAATGATCACATTTTCCCAAAGTTTAGAGTTGTATTTCCTGTTAAATATGTTGTCAAACAAAGATACAAACGGATTGAAATGGCCCTTCCGTAGCGTAGTTTAGTTACCGTGCTGTACAGCTCCAGGTGAGGATATTTATTTTTAAGTTCACCAAACGTTGGAAAAACAATTACATTGCATCTGAAGTTTCAACTTTACAGTTGTAGATAGTGAGCATTTATTTAAACAAACAACAAACAAATAATGAGGTGATGCAGAACACACTGCCTTGTGGTACACCAGTGTTGGAGGTTTTGAATAAATATGTATTCTTCCTTCTCCCAACATCATCATAAAGATTGACATGAACATAGTAAGAAATCATAAAACGAGAAAGTTTTAAAGAACAACCGGAATTTGCAAAACTTTCACTTAATTGTAAATTGGAGTTATAGGAGTTAATTGCTTGTCTGAGATAAATTAATGGGAAAATATTGAGTTAAAAGACCAACAAAAAAAAAAAAGAAAACCTAAAACAAGACAAAAAAAAAACCAATCCGTACATGCATAAATAAAATAAGATTCAAAAAGAACAACGCAAAATGATCAGAAAAGTGTGTAATTGAAATAACGGACCTGATAAACCGTAAAGAACTGAGAGCAGCTGTGCTCATTAGTAACACAAACCAGGTGACATGAAGCAGCAAAGCAGAACAGAACCCAAGTGATTGAACAACATCATTTAAAGCAACTTAAACACAAACTACGACCAATTTTATGAAGTCAAAATATGCAAACATCCTCAAAACAGCTCCAGTTAGAGCTTCTCTACAACATAGATTTACTTTGATTTAAGCAGTTTATTGTATTCATCAACAAGCCTGACCCTTTTTAATAATTCATAACAGAATAAGTGTTGTTTAAGTGGTTTTAGAGCCTCATAAATACAATGCAACACTAACAGAGGATGGATCTGCTAAACTAAACAGGCAAATAAATTATACATATAATTGCTGGAAAAACAATTTAATGCATAAAATGTGATATTGATATAAACGAGAATATTGCCATTCTATTATTTCCAACACTGTTCATTCATTTACCGTTGTTACTTTTTTCTAATTATCTATTCCCATTATAGAAAAATGAATATTTTCCTTTTGTTTGACTTGTGTGATGACAGTTGGTTAGATATTTTGACATGTAATTTTATTTTTATTTTTATGTTTTTATTTTAATTAAATCTTTGTCAACTCAGTTCACTGCACTACAGAGCATTGAAAAAAAAATACAGGTTTCTCGTGGACACCAGATAGTGACAAATATATATATACATACACATACATATACATATCTAATTATATCTCTATATAATTAGATATGTATACATATATATATATATTTTCTATTTTGATATCCCTTTTGGGGCTTCGTCGCTCTCTTCCTTAAAAAAATGTTGGCAGTCTTTGAGGGATGATCGGAGAGACAGTGAGAGTATAACGTGTGGGTCAGGTCAGCGGAAAAATGTTACTGTTGGATTATTTAAATGCCTCAAACGCTTGCTGTAAAGGAGCTTTGGAAAAGGAAAAAAAAAAAAAAGAGGTGAGCCAGCTGCCACAGTTGTCAGTTATTTTGAAAGCTGTACACTTTTTCATTCCTGTGACTGACACATCTGTCAACACTGCCATTTCTGTCTTACCTTTTTTTCCCTGTTATGTTCCCTCACTGAAATGCCCTTTGATAATCTGCTGTAAGGTAGCCTTTGCATTTGTAGAACTGCTGATTTAACCAAAAAATACGGTAGAGGGGGAAGGAAGAAAAATCCTCTTTTTCATTCAGAATCTGTTTACAAATGTGATTATTTTAATGTGGCCCCTTTTTACATATTCACTCGCAGGCCTCCAGCAAATTAGAGAACTGCATGTAGATATGCAGAAGTGCAGAATGAGGTTTGAGGTCTTTTGAGGGAGACTTATTAGCATTTGAAAAAGAATGGATTGGAAAAATGAGTCAGTGGAGAAAACACATCCAAAAATGCTACAAGTTCTTGATCAATACGCATTTTTGCAATGCAGAAAAAAGGAGAAAAATAGACGTAAACCACAGCAGCCTATTTCTTAATTTTGGATAGTAAAAGAAAGTTATTTTTAATGTGCTTTGAAAGTTTTTTTAGTGTTACAGTGTTAAATCATGAACTACAACAGGGAAAAAAGCATTCTGAGCATTCAAAAGGGGTAGACATTTATATCGTCTTTTGTCAAAATACTATAAACGATGAAGATTGTGATTAGATATTTGGTTTCCTGAAAAAAAAATTACCAAAACTAGTCATCTATGCTGGAAGCAAATTGAAACAGAGTGAGTAATGGATACTGTTCCGTTTTTTTTCCTTGACAGTGTCCATTGACTGTATACCATTATGAGAACTGAACTGAGCCCTCCTCCATCCCATTTCAAACAGGAAGTACCCACTGGCTCCAAGAAACCAAAATCCCATTGAATTTTATTGAGAAATAAACAGCTATTACTGAAATTCAAATTAATGTTATTTCTGAAGAACCTTTCATAAAAACAAGCAAAAACACAATTTTCCAAGTCATTTCTCAGTCATTGTATTTGTCAGAATAACCATTCTTGCTCTGGTACCTTTTTTTAACACATTCTTGCTAATCCAAATGTTCTTTTCATGATGTGTTTGCTGTATCGCAAGTTATGTAATTTTTAAACTGACCACTCAGATGCCTCAAACACTCAAAATGTTTGATTAAAAGATTCTCCTGAGCGTCCTTTCAAGTGATAGAAATGTGGACTACCAACAAGCTCGCTCCTGGTTGGCGAGAGTGGTTGTCATATATTGACTCAAACCAACTTAGACCAATCACTGTTTATCGACGGTGTCTGGTCCGAAGACGGCAATGTCCATTTTACAAGAAAATGGCGACTGAATTGACATATTTTCTCTAGTTGGCATCAGTTCTCAAATACAGTCAATGACAGTGATAAAAAAGACAACAGTTGTTCTCCCAAGGTAAACAAAAGCATTTTTCTATATTTGTTCTTTTAAACAGTAGTATATCAAACTGTCAACATGGTAGCAGTGATTTTCCATTTAGGTTGAAGAGTGGGATGTAAAAATGGGTTCAAATCCAGTGTTGCCCTTTGTTCATGAATCATGTCCGGTTCTTATCCTTCTATTCATCTTCCACCCATAGAGTTAGATCTATTTGATCTAATTTAGGGTAATGGGGTTACTGGATCTTATCCCAGCTACTGTTGGGCAAAGGCAGAAATTCATGACAGCTTGCCAGTCC
Organism: Oryzias celebensis; assembly: GCA_014656515.1. Classification (NCBI taxonomy): domain Eukaryota; kingdom Metazoa; phylum Chordata; class Actinopteri; order Beloniformes; family Adrianichthyidae; genus Oryzias; species Oryzias celebensis. The sequence goes on from BNCR01000005.1 coordinate 38,130,092, forward strand.
GTCGCATGGCGACACAACCACACACTCACACCTTGCGCCAATTTTGAATCATCAGTTAACCCAGGAAGTATGTTTTTACACTGTGGGAGAAAGCCAGAGCTTTCCAGTTCGTCTTAAAATTATTTTGAAATACCATATTTACCACACTAAAGGGCGCACCTGGTTGTAAGGTTCACCATCAATGAGTTCTGTTTTCAAAATGATGTCTTATAAAAGGCACATTAAGTGAGCCAAATAAGTCGGAGATAAGTGCCAGTCAGTCAGACTGTGTTTACAGTAATTCTAGAATTAGTTTTGACACGCTACATGTTAGCTATGTTATCATATTTACAAAACCTGTAACACCCAACTGTCATTCCAACATGAACTGATACAGCTAAAACAAATATTACTGTGACTACGCTAACTCTCAACCTCGTTAGTAACTCCTAAAAAAAAAAAAACAGTCTGACATCGCGACAACGTTAGCCGCTTTAGCATTTATATAAAACCTGTAACACCCAACCTTGTTTGAAACATGTAAAAAAATCAACTGATACTGCTAAAACAAACTGTGACTACACTAACTCCCGACCTTGTTGGTAACACGTAAAAAGTAAACGCAGTGCGACAGCGCTACACGTTAGCCGCGTTAGTGTATCTACAAGTCACCTATTTTGACACGGCGCCTTTTACCTGCCAAAATCACTTCAACATCAACAAGCAGAACCAGAATTAATCCACATATGAAGCACACCGGATTATAAGCCCCACCAGGGTTTTTTTGCAAAGATTTAAGGCTTTTAAGTTGGCCTTACATTGCGGAAAATAAAATAGTAGTTAAATAGGAGACATAATAAGGATTATTATAACGACAAAAATGTCAATATAGTTTTCTTTTTAGGATTGAGTGTTTAAAGCATGCATACACTGCCTTGTGATTTTTTAGCAGTGATTTATGTTTATTTATTCTTTTTTTCCCCTAATCTTTTTTTGAAATATCAACCCCCTTATTCATAAATAAAAACAACTTATCCTCCTTGTTACAATTCAACACAGTTTTTGTCCCTCACCCGACTGTCTGTCTTTGGTGTGTCTTCCTTTTTTTTGTAAGGATCTCTGGACCTCGCAACAACTTCTTTATGTGTCTTAATCCTTTGCAACAACGCTTATCTTTCTCTTCAAGTGTCTTGGTGTGAAACACCTATCTTATGCGTATCTCGGCCTCTCTAAACATCTTCCCTCGCCTTTCTTGTCATGTTGATTTCTTTGTTTTCTTTTGTGCGAACTTTCAGCTTCAGTAACAGTTTCCCATTTTTCCTGCTTTTTCGCTGATATTACTTACTGTTAGCAGGCCGCACGTAAGTGCTGAGGGTGGTGCACTGCTGATGTGCCTGTCAAGCCTGTCAGTGCACATGTGAGCGCCAGGAGCCTGGGTGGTGGCACTGCTTAACGCTCTGGTTGGCTGAGTCCATCTGTCACTCAAACAGGGGCAACCTTTGGTCCCGGTCAGCAGCCAGGCGTATCCAAACTCTGACAGAATTATGAAGATTCCTGTCCATCGCTTATTGGCCGGATTGAATTACAAGCAGTGGCTGGAGTTTGTTTAAATGGCTCATTTGCGACACATAGCCCCCGCCTCTCTGAAAGAGGGCCACTTCTTTTCCCCATTTTCCAGAGCAGGAAGTTATTGCCTTTTTTTTCTTCCATGCGACTCCTGCTTTTGATGGATTTTTGATTGAGTTATTCTCAGTGTTTTTGTTTGTGTCTTTATATTTTAATATGCCGCCAAGGCTTTTGTTTTCATCCCACTGTTTTTCTAGTTTATGGTGAATTATTTGCTTCACAGGATGTCTGTTCTGTGTGGTTTCTCCCTACAGCACTTCATATCTGTTGTCATTTCATTACAGACATTTATTTGACACTGCGCGCCTGCCAAGGCACTCTGGATAAATAACACTCTTATTTAGTTGGCTTTCACACACCTGAGAGGAAGCGAAAGGCAGAAAATGGTCTTATTTTCGCCTGCCAGCAGTTATTTTTATTGGTGTAACCAGAAGCACATCAAGTCTGTTTATTATCGTGCATATTCTCAGTCAAAGAGCATCAGGTTTCATTGAGCTGCTGTGTGCTCAGCAGGTACGCTTCTTTCATACAGTCTTCTCCTGCAATCAGAAACAAGCAGCTTTGAATAAGACATTCTTCTTCCCAAAGCCACTTTGACGGGTTACTACTTGTTAGGCCTCCCGTCTGCACACTGCCATTATTTCTGTCTCCCTCTACTAACATGTCGGTTTTATTTTCTGTTAGTTTTCCTGATTGTCCTTCCTGGTGCATACTTGTAGCTCACAGCTCCTTGTAGTTACTGTTTTCCTGCAGCGAGAAGGTCCTTGTTAGGACTCAACCATTCTATGCAGCCTTTGCACAGTCTCCTTTCTTGCTCGGGTTTTTATTCTCACTACTGCAGTCAAAAAACACGTGTGCTAAGTTGATGAGTGGGTTGAAATTGCCCGTGCGGTGGTTTTAAATCTCTTTGTGGCTGTTTAATAGACTGACAACCTGTTCCCTGACCTGACTGCAGCTGGCATAACTGTAACCTGTAACACTGAACAAAAAGGAATTTTAAAATAACACCTATCTATTTTTCCTATTTAACTATGAAAAATACATATGCATTTTTGGAACAATTACAAGCCTGGTTGGAAATGCACTTTAGCCTCAGTGAGACTTCTCGTCTTGTAAAACCTTATCAAACCTTTCTCTGTTGTTTTCTTGTTCAGCTGAAGAAAGCATAGACTGACGTGCCATCTTGGGTTACATTGTTGTCATTATGTTGTGCTTTCTTGTGCATTTTTTTTGCATTTTTAGGTGACAATTAACACAGTCTGATTGAATCTAAGAAAATAAAGTTTTCATCATTTAGATCAGGAGTCTGCACCCTGACGCTGTGGAGCAGGGGTGGGGAAACTTTTTGACTCGTAGACCTCTAAGGATTCTGATAAATTTGACAGAAAGGACCGGATCAGGTGATGCGTGGAGTCTTTTGATAATCGACTTCATGAGAGAAAAAAAAATTAACTGGATGAAAACATTCTTTAATTTTAATTGAAATCATTATATATAGTTTTGAAAGATTAACATTTTGGAGTTTTTATTTCAAAGCGTACTCTTTTTGTTCTCATTTTTGTGACAATTACTCTAACAGGTTGATGTCCCTCTGGTAAAAATGCAAACTTAGAAAAATACTGAGTTAATGTGGTGTTGGAATGATTGGAAAAATGTAAAAAATATTAAACTCAGAAGACGCAGAAGAGGGTTGGAATAACAGCAAAAAGTTCATAAATGCAAAATAACTTTCTGTACATAAACAAAGGTATTTGAAGCATTTTATCTTTTTTGTAGTAATTCTTATATATAAAAAAAACATAATTCAGTTATTGGAAATATTTAAAAGCCACTGGGCACATAAACATAAATACTGAACTGTGTATTTTTCTTTGTACATTGCGGCTTTCGCTGTGTTTTGGTCAGTCAAAAAATCTGGTCTAAATGTTTTTTATAACAATAAAGGTTGCTGACCCCTGATTTAGAGGATATTGCTTTTTTCCCACAGCTGAAATTTGTAATCATGATGTAAATGGGATGTGCTAAAGTAATAATTACACTCATAATGATTTTTATTTAAAATTCACTATGATAAAAGAGTTAACGTGCACAATAAAACCCAGAAGGAACACTAAATGCCACTCATATAGCAAAAATGTGGATTTTTTTTTTGTGCTGTGATGCTAAAGAAACTTTTAATACCTGTTGATACAGAATGAACTGCAGTGAATTAGCCTGAACACATCGGGTTAGACTCAATGCTTCTTTGTCTTCAGAGCTTGTGCTGAAATATTTATACACAGTTTTAAAACTTCTAGAATAGATTATTGTGGTTTAGTGGCCTTCTTTCTGGTGTTAAGAAAAATACTATTAATCACAAACAGCTTGTTCCAAACTCGACCGTACCCCTCTTACCAGGAACCGAGAGAAGTCTGAACACTCTGAACACACCCTTAGTGGAATTGGACCTTCATGTTTTAATTAAAACGGATTTTGGTTATAATCCTCCAAGAGTCCCCAGGCCGTCAGGTCCAGGTCTGCTGGTGGTCCCCAAGGTCAGAACAAAAAACCCATGTCCAGGTCTCATTCCATCTCTGTGTGAAGATGTAATGGCTTCATCCACTTTAGAGGGTTTTTTTTAAGAAAAAGTTCAAAACTCATCATTTAAGCAGAGCTTTTGAATAGTTTTTACATTTCAAATGTTTTAATTTGATTTTAAGGACTGTTCTTTTGTTTGTTTGTTTTTGTTGTTGAATGTGTCTGTGTGTTTGGGGGTAGTTTTTATGATTAATGTTTTTTTCTCGTATTTTTTTCATGTTTGTATTTTATGTAAAGCACCTTGAGGTGTTCTGTAACCGAAGAAAATTTGATCTATAATTAAAAAAGTCTCATTATTTGTAATGCAGAAAGGTGTGTGTTCTCTACTTTTGACCCACCCCCTGGGGGAGCAGTGAGCTGCAGACACAGGAACCATGTGGTTTAACCCTCCAATCCGACCCCTTAATGCTGAGTGTCATGCAGGGAGGCATTGAGTACCACTTTTAGAGTCTTTTGCCTGGATTTGAACTCACAACCTTTCGGCTGTCATGGTGGACATTCTACCACAAGGCCATTGAACTGATTGAAAGAAAGTTAAATATGAAGAATTATACAGACAAATTTGCTTTAGTTTTATCAAGCAAGACGAAACAACAGGTTTGACTGTTGTGTCTTTAGACTTTACTCCTTTTAGAGCGTAATACCTGCACTACTAAAGAATGTGTCCTACAATAATTAAAGGTTTTAGGTCGTTTAAAAGAAAGCGTCTTATTAACCTCTGTCTGAACTGCTACCAAGAAAAAGATGCTTTTGACTCGCTCTTGATCTCCATGGCGACCCCAGTCCTTTCAAACCCTGAGCAGTCGTTCTCCAGTTGATACCCGCTGTGTTGCACCAGACTGTCATCACTCATCCCTGGATGGTGTTGCTTCGCTTTTCTTGGAGTGGCTTTGTTTCACATCTTAATGACGCATCTGTGCAGGAGGGAGTGGAGCTGTTGTCCCTTCCTCGGCTAAATCAGACAACTTGCGTTCATTTGAGGATTTCACAATCAAATGCGATGTTAGGCGTGTGTGTGCATACATTGGTGTGTGTGCCTGTGAGTCTAGTAATGATTTCAGCGGTGCTGCTGGCATGAGCAGGGCCATGCTATTAACCTCTCCGCCAGCTAGACAGATCTCACCCTGCCTGTCTGTCTCTGGTTGGCCTAATGACACACTCACACTCTGAGCACAATGCAGACGCACACAAAACCTGTCCTTACTAATCAAATTTTCCACTGAAGTGAAAAGTATCCAACACTGCCCAATCATCTCTATTCAGAGAGGCAAAAAGCTTCAGCCGTCATTAGGGAGACGCTGGAAGAGTACTCCTTGGAAATGCTTTCAAATGTATTCATCTTCACTGTTCTTCTGCAACCAAATCAGATTTCACTATATTTCAAATCAGAAATGAGCTTCTCCATGCCCACCGTGAAGGGTTTTCTCTCATTACAGTCACATGTCTCAGTGTCATGTCTTCAGCTCTCAGAGCATCGTTATCAGAGGTATGATTCGCCCCAGGAAGATGTAAAACATTGTTTGAGTCTTTAAAAACTCCCCAAATTGTTGCATCTATGCGTTTATGCAGATACAAGGGATAATAAACAAAGTGGGATCGGTGAAAAACTCCACTTCCAGTACCTTTGCAGTTCAGGAATCTCTTCTTCCTGTGTCAGTGCATGAACGGGAAAACCCCAGCCCTGCTAGGGAAATCCTTCCAGCGCCGAGGAGCACCTGGTCCTGTCTGTAGTCATAACAAACAACAAGAAGGGATTCAGATTGCATTTGTATTTGTGCTAACTTGATCTCGACTCTCTCCTCCAGCATCCATCGAATGCAGCATTGCCTTTCGGCGTGGCTTCGTCCTTGCAAGTTACTTTTTCAGCTGAACTTTAGTGGAATGCTCCCCCATGTGTCCCTCATTAAGGTTACGGCCTGGGACGTGCCGGCAGTAATATCCAGCACACATCATCCCATCTGTGAGCTGACCAAGACAGGCGTAATGTGGAGAGGAGGGCGCATTTGGCAAGCCAGAGGACATAAAGTTAGTTAGAGGTTCCTGCCGTATGAGTTCATTAGATGGAGGGCTGCTGGGAGATGGGTGTGAGACCTGTCTAAGATAAATTAAGAGGTTGTAGCTAAGGAGCAATCTGAGGAACTGGAAAAATATTGTGGGGATAGTCTGCCTTTTGATTAGAATTTCATACTGTAGGAAGGTTAGAACTCTGGCTTTTATAAGGTTGATGTCACAAAGTCCTATTTATCTAAAGCTACATACATACCAGACATGTGATGCACGTGCAAGAATGTGCTAAATGTGCATTCTTGAACATGATTTTAGCATATAGCATAGTTCCTACCCGATAATAGCGCATGTACTCACAGTTGGAAGAGGCTTGGAGCAAAATGTCAAAGTGGTGCAAATCTTAAGAATTGTGTTCCAGGCTTTTTCTTTCACAGCTCTATTCCAATATATAAAAGTCCCGGTGTCGTGTGATTCCGGCCTGGCACAAACCCTAATTAATAATTTCCCCTTCGTGATCAAATGATTTTCACTTTCATGTTTTGAAAGAGAAGCTACCCATATGCTCCTACCTAATCCAAGTTCCTGATTGGTCAAAGTTCAACAGGTTCAACTTGCAACGCACGTTCAATGCCCAGAAGCACATATACATGCATTTACATAGATTTTAAGGTACATTCACACCAGGCGTGTGTTGTGCGTTCAATAAAGCGCTATACTCTGTTTCATGAACTCACATTCAGCCGGTGGGACAGGGGGCGGCAGGAAGGGAATTCTTCTTCCTTTTTTTCTGTTTACTAGCACCTGCCTGCCAGCTACAGTTGAAAGAGGCTCGGTGTGAAATGTTGAAGTAGTGCCAATCTCGTGAATCTTGCTCCAGGCTTTTTCCTTCACAGCTCTATTACGATACATAAAATTCTTAAGTTCTCCTCCATAATCAATTTTTAAAAGTTTGGCACTTCTGTGTTTTGAAAAGGATGGTACCCATACGTCACTACCAAATCCAATTCCCTAATTGGTCAAAGTTCAACTGGTTTAACTTTCAACTCGCTTTCAATGACCACACATTTTGTACATAAAGCCCTAAAATGGTAGTAGAAACGTGCGTCTTGACGCACAACCACGAGAGTTTTGAACACTGAAGCTAAAAACGCGGATATACCTACATTTACCTAGAGTTTTCACAGGAAGCATGTTTCCAAGCCCGGTGTGAATGTAGCAAAGCAATTTCACGTTCTGCCCTCCTATCTTTGCTTTAATCGCTGCAATTGTTTCAGCAGGTTCCACCGTATGGCCAGCAGGCGATGGGGAGCTACAGCCAGCAGCAGCAAGGGGGGCCGCAACAAGGAACCCCTCCATACTTCAGCCCCCCTCAGCAGACACCTGCAGGCCCCACCCAGAATTCTTACCTGCAGCATCGAGCTCCACCGCAACAGGTGCCACGTCACACACACGGAACATCCTTGCAGGCGTGCATTTTCCTCCGTCAGGCTGTTCAAACAAGCTCAAACAAATTTACCAAATGTGCAAAAACAGCAAAAAAAGGAAAAGCCGTAAATGCAGTCCATGGCAACAGACAGATCCATCACTGTGCATTTCTGCTCAACATTTTCAGCTGCTGCAGTCAGAGCAATCCCAATTTTCACAACTACAAAGGCTGCAGATACACATCAAGAACTTCTCCTGCCAAGTTTGAGAGTGCTTTTCTGTCAAATATTTCCACTGGGAGGCCGAGATTCAAGTGGTTGTTTTTGAGCTGAGTGAAAGCTACCCATGTGTTTCCCATCCACTCTGCAGCCAGAAGGATCTATCAGCCTGCTTGGAGTAAATCTGGCTTGTAGCCCCGTGCTGGATCATTACTGTGCAGAACAAGTTAAAAAAAAAAAAAAAGGTCGGGGCAAGAAGGGGTAGACTGCTGCACAATTGGACAAGAAAGGACAGATCAGATAGAGCAAGATGGAAAACAAAAGATTGGATGAATTTAAACGGGCTGGTCAGATGGGAGAGAAGTTTCCTTCAGGCCTGCATGTGAGATCAATATCATGCTTGATAAAGCCTTGTTTGGATAAATCAATACAGACAATCAGTGCATATCCAGTCCTAATGCATAGTGCTGTAAAGAATGGAAATGCAAAAGAATCTACATTTTTTGTTAAAAAGTAGGATTTTTTTTGCCCAAAGGTCCAATTTAAATACAAAGAAAATAAATATCCATTTAAAGTACTTTAAAAATATTCAAAATCAATTTCTGTCTTACATCAGTGCACATTTAATGCATGTTTGTCTCAAGTTTTGCTTTGAAAAATAAGGCCTGCAATTTATTTTGGTAAAAGTAGGATAAAACGAACGATTCCTAGCTGCACCCAATGACTACATATGAGTACTGGACTGAGTGACCCCCTTCCCCCTGGCGTTAGTACTGTTTAATTACGTTAGTACTTAGTAATTACATAGACTTTCATTGAGAATTAAACATCTCTTACTCAGTCATTATATCTTTTAGCATGTTTTTGCTAATACTAATTTTTCTTTTCATGTTTTATTATTTGCTGCAGTGAAAGTTATTTACTGTACTTTTCGCACTATAAGGCACACTGGATTATTATGGGCACTGTCAATCAATGATCTTTTTTTGAACTTATGTCATATATAAGGCACATTAAGCAAGACAAAAGAGTCCCATATAACTCTGTCAAGTCAGTCTTTATTTACCTTGTGTTCACAGAAATTCTAGAACTTGTTTGTAACACGCTACACGTTAGCCACATTAGAAGCGTTAGCTGCATAAGTGTATATATAATACCTGTAACTCGTAACCTTGTTTGCAACACTTACAACAATAGGCAGAAACCCCAAAAATGTTACTGTGCCAGCTCCCGACCTCGTTAGTAATACATAACAAAAGCACAACCTGACATTGCTACACGTTAGCCATTTTAGCATATTTACAATACTTGTTATACAGCCAACCTTGTTTGCAACACGTAAAAAAACAGACTGACACCATTAAAACTAACTTGACTTTACTATGACTACGCTAACTCCCGACCTTGTTAGTGAGACAAAAAAAACACAGTCCGACACCGCTAGAGGTTAGTCATGTCTGCATTATTACAAAAACACCTTGTTCCCAACTTGGAAAAAAAACAGACTGACATTTTGACAAAGCACCTCTCAAAATTGCTTTTAAATTGGTAAACGCAACCAGATTTAATCCAAATATAAGGCTCTCATGATTATAAGGAACACTGTTTTAAGGAAGGTCTTTAAAGTCACCTGATGGTGAGGCAATTGGGGTAAATTCTAAACTAGTCAATCAAATGCTTCGATTAAAAATATACGGTGCGCTGCTGGCCCCCCACATCGAAGGTTTGAAACATTTGATGGACAGATTTTGGACCAATCACTGCTTATTGATGTCATCTGGCTACACACAGCAACGTTCGTATTGCGAAAAAAAAGTGACTGAAGTGAATTCATTTCATTGGAGCTGGAAGTGAACCATTTTCTATGCATCATGTCATTCATCACTCGGTCCAGTTCTCATTTACAGTCAATGGTTGCACCACAACTGCAAATCTATGCTAGGAGCATGAATTCAATGAGCTAAAGCAACATGATCATTTTAAACAAAATGCAGTCCAAGGGAAAGGCGTACCGTTAAAGACAGGTTACAAAAACCTTTTATACTCTTTGTTAACAAGAAAAACTTTATTTCATTTCTTAAAGTTTAAAATAAAGATCAAAGAGTGCAGAAGTCTTGTCACAACGGGTTTCATATTCCGCACTTACAGGCCACATTGTGTTTGTCGAATAGCTTCATAGTTCATTGCTGATTTCTGCTGGGAGTGTGAAGGACAAATCAAAATAATCATTCATATATTGTTAAAGCACACATTTGTAGTGAAGGTTGGATTCTATACACCAGTAATTACTGCATTCCTGATAAGCACAGTTTTAAGAGGCCACTATTCATATTTAACACTTAGTTTATCTATTATATTGTGTTCGGATCAAAACTGACCCGTTTTTGTATAAAAATTTTGACCCGAACACAATATAAGGATTAATGGTTATACTAAAGGATAATAACTAGAAGTCAGCGTGTTAGCATAATAGATGATGGGCAGAAGTGTATTAAATTGGAGAAAGATTTAATATCCACAGGTCTGTAGAAAACAGGTGGATTACATAGTTTAGGTTCAACCACTTTAGAACCAACACAAGAACTCTATTAGAGGAGATTCAAGGCATCTTTATGACTTACAGAGTGTAAATCTAAGCATCTTTTGATAAGCATTTGTTTTTGATCAGCTCTGACATGTCGGTCACTATAGGACGTCTTCCATATGAACACACACTTTAGTTTCTCTCTAAAAAAGGACTTTCTTCTTTTAGCACACTGACCTACACAGGCGACATTATTCACCCTAACAAGGAGAGGCGGAGATCTGTGGCTGCGCCGACGCTTTGTGACAGTAATTGTGTGCTTTCATCATCGCAGATGATGTGGAGGCATTTGACCCATGCTGACATTTGTATAACAGGTATAGCTTTTGCGAAACCCAGTGATTGGCCGAAGCGTTGCTTCACCTTGATTGGTTGCCATGCCAACTCCTCTGTAGACCGAGGAGCTGCTTTCTTAATGTATCCCGCTGTAATGCATGCACTCTGCGCTAATGGAGACTGTTTCAATCAGTGTACGCGCTGGTTAAAGCTGCATAAAGGACTCCACACCTTCAGCCGCCACTGCGTCAATCTCTGCTGCTTTTTACCTACGATACTCTGACTTACAGCAAAAGCACTGTCTGTGCTTTAGAAGGCAGGCTATGTATATTATCATCAAGCATTATCTATTAACATGCTTGCAGTAGTTTGGCTCATGAATCCTATGTGTAAAACTTTAGATATTCGGTATTTTCTTTGCAGGGATTGAAATCTAGCTCCAATTCTCTTCATGTTATTTCAGAAATAATTACTAAAAATTCACATTATTGATCAATCAAAACCCATGACATTTAACGCATGACGAAAACAAGCCTGTGCAGTGACATTAAGACAAAGTTAATTGTCCATTGATTTAGTGTGAGAGGAATTTAGAGACGGGGAATAAATACCAGAAAATATCGGACTTCATTTGAATAACAAAGAAACGTGTTCCAGCTATTTGATTTTTTTGCATTCAGGATGACAACATGAACTGAACTTACAAAGTAAAAGTGGCAAAGATTATCCAAAAAAAGCCTTTGATTTGAGCTGCACCATGTGTTGCTTTTTTTAGATTTGTGCTGCATGCGTGTGTGTTCGCCTCTGTCAGTTTTTGCTCTGCGTGCGTCTGTGGGTACACTAATCAAGCGAATGTGCTGCAGCAATTCTGAGCTGTGAAAAGGTCAAACAGCGACCTTTTGTCTGTGATTCTGGACTGAAATGAGACATGATGTGAGCCACATGATGCGAGCGGATTACACGCGCACACACTTGCCAGCGCACGCCAGATTACCATGCAATTGCAGTTTTTGACCTCTGTTTTTTGACCCTACATTACTCTCAGAAATCCAAGCTGAAAAGTTCTTTATTTTGCTCTTCCGCTACTCTCAACAAGTTCCTTCTACCCCCCCTACGTGCTACACTCCCATTAACCCCAGCCAGAGGACATCCTCCAGCTGATGGAACCATTCCAGTTCCCTTTGACACAGAATTTGCTCTGTAACCGACCACTATTAGCTAGTTTTGTAACAAATCGAAGTGAAAATGCTGCCTTTCTTTGAGTTTATTGCACTGCTGTGACCTCATCTGATTGCAAGGAGCGAAGCAGTTTAAAAGCACATTTCTGAGACTCTCGGAAAAAAAAGGAAAATAAAAATAAATATAGCCTCGCAGGAGGGAAAAGACTTAGGAAAAGAACAAGAGGAATCTGGATACCACATGTGAGATTAGCAGATATTTTTAAACTGATTGGATGTTGATTATCACATTTAAAGACTGCTATTTCAGAAGCTCGTTATTTGGATGTAAACATGTCATTTTGTCAATCATATAACGCAGGGATCTTCACATTTGCAGTTGTTGTGACTTTATTTAAAGACCCACTTCAATAAAAATCATTTATTTGGGGTTTTTAACATCTTCTTGTGGCATTTTACTCATGAAGGAGGACATGTAATAAGAAAACAAAGCTTAAATTTCAACTTCTGCTTATGTCTTTGTTGAAATCTTTGTGGATCAGGACCAGGACAAAGAAATACAGTTTAAAAAAGATTGGGAAGACTGCGATAAAGCAAGTGCAAATACTTAAAGCTGAATCTGGCCACTGAAGATGCTGAAATTGTTAGCTGAAAACGCTGAAGCTAAAAATGCTGAAGGAATTTTGATCATGACAAAGTAGTTGCAGAAATTAAAGTTTGTCTAAGCAAAAATGTTTAATAATTAGCTGAAAAGTGGGTGGGCAGACCTCGACTGCAGGGCCGAAGCAAGGCAATATATTGATATATTGTTTTCTTGGAGTAATACTACAGACATAAAAGTCTTTATGGTTCTTTAGAGTTCTGCTCTTCTTACTGTTGATGTGTTTTGTGAACACAAATTACATTTCTGGGATATCTGAGTTAACATGTTTACAAATTAAAGCATTTCAGACTATAAAATGAACAAAAAATGTTTTCTCTTGCCTTTTATTTTTTTGTTCAAAAGTCACATATTGTTGTATAAAATTTACCTAGTGAAACATTGTGATTATCCGTGATTAATCACAATCTAAAAGTGTGATTAATCTATTTTTTTTGTCAATTGACAGCACTACTTAAAATGCTAAAGCAATTGGTTTAGCACAAAGTGCCAAGATATAATTTAGAATTTCAGAAATTCCAGATTCAGCTAAACAAGCTAGCATATGCAAATCCAATGGCTAAATGTCAAAATAGCATAAAAAACTGTAAGAATGTGTAAATTAGCCCAAAAAAAGTAATCATATTACAAATATATATGCTCGACTTAAAATTAGTTTAAAAACTAAGCAGATTCCAGGTTAACCAGTTGAGATAATGGTTAAATGACAAGTTAACCAACAAAAAAAAAAAAGTAGAAATCAGCTAAAACACCTTGCTTATTGCTAAAATATTACCTAAACTTCAAATTAGCCGCCAAAACACCTCAGTAGATGCCAAATTAGCCAAAACAATTAGCATAACACCAAAACAACAGTTAAGTGCCAAATAAGCCTAAAAAGCTGCAAAAATGTTTAATTAGCCAGAACAACGTTCCTTATGAACTCCTGCCGCTCTGCAAAAACTATGTCCTAGAAAACATTTTTTTTACATTTTGGATAAAAACGGCATCATCAGAATTGAAAAACCACTTGGAACAAAATAGATCAAAAGATGACTGGAGCAGTTCTTTAAACTGCACAAATGTTGTAAATATAGTTGTATATAGTTGTAAATAAATCTAAGTGTAGTACAGATAGGAGACGAAGTACGTAATCTCCCCGTTATGTTTACACATTCTACCTTATAAAAGCAGAAATGAATGAGGCTGTAATTTAAAGAATCCAGAGATAATCTTTTATGGCATGCTTGCTTTACAGGGTGGTTTTCGGCAGACAGAAAAAAACCTGGAATACAACACTGGCCAACTGCCAGACTTAAACTCATAACACCGTGAGAGCGTGTTTCTGGATTTGATCTGCCTCTCCATGGAGGACACAGCATTTAATTTTCATTGAGAAAGCACTGTGTTAAATTGGTGTTTATAGAGTAATAACATTATACAGATTATGGCCTTGTTTTAGTTGTGCTTGAACTGGATATAACACGATCTGCATGTGTGTGTGAGCGGTGTCAATGTCAGGATTTGACTGCCGATCTTTGAAAAAAAAAAAAAAAAAAAGGAAGTCGATCCTTGTAAGATTCACTTCCCATACTAAAACTATCTATCTGGTCTCCTGTGTGAAACTGATCCCAAATGCTCTATTGACTTTTACTATTTCCTCTTCCTGTCTGAGAGTAGGCTCTGGGGACAGCTGCTTTGGCATAGATGAACTCTCAGCAGATTGGAGGAGACATGCTCACTGTACAGGGACCAGCATGCATGAACGCTGATTCACCAGGGTTAGAGGCTGTTTAGCTGTGAACTTAAGCACATATTTTTCACCTTGTTTGTTGACAAGAAAATTATGTTTTTGCCTGACAGGTCAAGCTTAGAATGCCAAGAAACCTTCTCATTAGATTAGCCGTAGACTGTTAGACAGCAAATAAAAAAGGAATGCCTGTTTTTATCTACAGGGCTGTTAATAGACCCACTCCAATGAAACTATGTTTTTCAAACATGATTTTGTGGCAATTTTCTAATGATGGAGGAAATATATTAAGAAAATTAAGCTTGAATTTAAATGTTTGAGTATTTCATTTAAAAAAAAACTCCAAAAGAGATTTCTTTTTGATAAAGATTTTATTTGTTACGTAGAAATGTGCTGGGTGGGCAGTTAGCTTCCTGCTCCGCAATTTTTATTGCACCCGGAAAATTTAGGTTGGGGTAGTGAGGGGCTGTAAACTAGCTGGATTTAGTGTAAACAGAGTGCTCTCAGCAACAGGGAGGGGAAGGGGTCTGGGCTATGCTCCACACCAATGCCCCCCACCCCACCTCAAAGGTGAATTTCTAATGAACTACTGCCACTCTGCGGAAACTATGACCTAGAAAACCACACGTTTTGGGGGTTTTTGCCTTAAAATTGTTAAAAGTTCACTGGAAGCGCTTTAAGAGCAGATCAAAAGGGGTGGGACTTTAACAAAACATGGAGATTACTTTGTGGAATAGGATTAATAAGAGTTGGCTTTTTTTAATGTTTGGTTGAATTTTTCCGGTTTTACCAGTCTTATGAAGCACTATCATTAGGATCTAATAATGTTTCTAACTTATTGTGGTTTTTCCTCT
The DNA here is from genome assembly GCA_014656515.1 of Oryzias celebensis. Lineage (NCBI taxonomy): Eukaryota > Metazoa > Chordata > Actinopteri > Beloniformes > Adrianichthyidae > Oryzias > Oryzias celebensis. The sequence continues at coordinate 38,145,206 of BNCR01000005.1, forward strand.
TTTTCTATTTCCTGTCTGTCACCTCTCCCGCCGACTGGCTGCTGCAGCAGGCCTCTTCCCGCGCACCTCCACCCCCCATTTAATCACACCAGGTTAATTAAAAGGCCATCATGCCTTTCCGTAGCCTGCCCACCCCCCCAGCCCTGGCTTTATTACCCCCTCGCTGTAAACTGGTTCTGCTAGCTCAGCCGCCTCCTCACGTTTGCGCTTTCAATCACACGGAAATGGGAGTTCACCTTGGCGATGGCGGGGAAGCAGAAGGGGCGAAACAGAGGAAATGAGAGAAAAAAGGCTGGCAAGGAGACATTATCGCGACTTGGTGGTGGTGGAGGGTTAAAGTGTGGGGGGTGCAAGGGATGTGGGTGGGGCGCCTAAAGTTCAATGTCATTAATTGGTCAGCATTTGAATATTAGGTGAAGAAGTCTGTTAATTAACAGGATAATAAAAGCGCTGCTGGCTGAAAAGAGGGTGGACAAAAGGGGGAGGGAGACGCAGTAGAAATGGAGGGCATATGGCGAGATGGGAAGGAGGAGACAGGGAGACTGAGCGAGGCTGGGCGCGATGTGATAAGAGGGAGAGAGACGTCCGTGGGTAAAGGTCTGGCAGTGGTAATTTGCAGAGAGCCGCGTTAATTGTCATAACCTTTTAAATGGCAGAGTTTATCGGAGTCCTCTAAATGTCCCTGCATATCACCACGGCAACCCTAGGCCTGCTGCACCCTGATTGGCTGCTACCGAGGAGCACTTAAGCTTGATGAGTTTTCAGCAGAAAGGAAGTGATGAAATTGAAAAACAAAACATATATAAACCCTATAGAATGTGTCATTTCAGCGCGTGTGCGTGCGTAAAATAGAGAGGAGTATGTTTTCAAGATGAAATTTTTAATTTAGATTTTTTTTTTACCTTCACATTGACTGACACTTGCTAATTGCTCCACCAGAATCCAGCACATATTTTTTTTAACCCTCTCTTCTTTTTCTTTCTTTTTTTTTTTTTGATTTATGTTTGTTTTTGTACGGCTGAGCTGCAATTCAAATGCAAATGAACAAGAACGAGAGAGGTGTTTTTGGAACAGTTAGGACAATCATAATGGCTCTGGAAAAAAGGGGGCCGATAATTAGCAGCGCAGCACCCTAGGGGCCTCATTTAGCTGCCATTTGTTTGGAAATGCCGCTACATTTGTTCGTGGATACTGACTTCATAGACAGAAAGAGAAAAGGAAAATGCCCTCAAAAATGTCAACGTAGAGCTCGCCAACATTTCGCCACTGTTCCTCCTTGTTTTAGCAAAAGTCGTGTGGGTTTGGGTTGATGTCCCCTTAGCAGCGTGCCACAGCTATTGAAGTGAATGGGTGGAGAGGGTTGCTGTTGACAGCGACTTGCAAAGACTGTGTGAGGTGAGGAGGATTCAAACGCGTGTGTTTGATTAGACGAACAGAAACGAGCATTACGGCGTCGCCGTCTGCAGCACACACTGTTAAGCCACGTTCATACCAACTGCAGCAACTCGCATTCAAGTGGCACTTTCAATGAAAAGTCTACATAAACTAATATAATCCTGCATTTTGGGCTTCCACATTCAAAACCCCCATGTTTTTAAGTCCATTCTATGTACAAAATACGCCTTCACTGAATGTCCATCAAAACTTCAACCAGCTGAACTTTCGATTGCTTGAAACACCTGAGCTTTCACCATTTCAGGATTTGGTAGTGACGTATGGATGGCGTCCCTTTTAATTCACAAAAGTGCCTGTATCTGACATCACTCTTGAAGCTAGTAACTCACTGTGCATTTGACACTTATCCAAAAACACGCTGATTGTGGGTACTTGAACGTGCTTCTAGCATTTGGTGTTGTCACTACCTGATACTAGCTTGTGTATTTACAGTGGGAAGAGGACCGGTGCAAAATGTCAAAGCGGTGTCAAACCAGCACATCTTGCTCCAGACGTTTTCTTTCACAGCTCTATGCCAATATATGAAAGACTGAAGTTCCATGTTTTGTGATTTAGCAGTCAAAAGTTCAATCGGTTGAACTTCCAGTGCGCGATCAACTAAACTCCAAATGCTCGTTTTGTTTGTAGAGCCCGAGAAATGAGTTAAAAACTTGTATACTGACGCATAAGAGTTCCGCTGAAGCTTGAAATTTGGTTTGACATGTGATTACATAGACTTTTCATTGAAAGTGGCTGCTAGAATACGAGTTGACGCCACCGGTGTGAACGTACCTTAAGGGAAATATGCCGCCGTCTTCATGCTCTGACGTTTAGGTGTACAAATGTGTGTTTTATCTTTTTAATGCATACGAATAAATGTGCACTTGCAGGAGTGCAGGAGTGTGTGTTTGTGTGCATCTTGAGTCAAAGCTCTAGTCTTCTCTTGTAGCCTCTTTGTACTAAAGGTCAGGGGGATTGCTGAGATAGAATCCAATCTGAAGGACACAATACTAGAACAGGCCCTGCTACAAATGGACCTATTAAGACAGACTGGACACACATGCACACACTCAAAGCACAGTTTTACTCAAACTGCCATTTCTGTTGCCTAATATTAATAGACCGTGACATTGCGTGGAACAAAAAAAGAAAAATGTGATATTCTAGTACTTCTGGACAGCTTGGAGAGGTGGTTAAAGGAAAAGGTGTAAAACCAAGTCTGATTTTCCTGTTTTTTAAAGCTGTTCTCTCACACCCTGATTGTTGCTTTAATTATGATGCCGTCAGCCTGATTGGTGCATGTGTCTAACTGCACGTCTGAACTGTCACGTGTGTCCAACGCCGGGTGATGAATATGGATGTCCCCCCCCCTCCCTTCCTCCCTCTGGGGACCACTCAGACCAGTCATATTTTTTAACAGCATTTCCCGTTTTGACAGCTTCCCCAAATGAAAGCTAAATTAAAAAAATATCTGCTTTTGGGAGGAATTACTGGCAGAAAGTGGACCATTTACACACACACACAAAAAACTATCACTCTTCGGAACATGGAAATTAGCATATTTGTGTGCATGCTTCAGATGATGGAGGCTCCCTGTCCTTGTAAGGTGGAGGCACTGGTGTCCATGGGGTGTGTGTGTGCGGTTGGGTTAGTCTGTGCAGGTCTCTGAGACACGCAATTAAGCTTAATTTTTAATGAATATTAATGACATTAGCATGAGATTTTGTGGAGATGTGCATCTGCCAAGGTGGAGGGGAAAAGGAGGGATGACTAATTCATTAAGTAGTCATGAGAGGAGCTGTAGAAGAAGCGAAGGATAAGGGCAGAGGAATGGAAGTCAGAGCTGGAGAGAGAAGTGGGGGTGGATTTAAACAAAAAAAAAGGGGGATACGGGTGCATGAAGACTAATGATGCAAACTTATCAAGACACTAATGAGGACCTATGTTAGTGACCCCACAAAAAAGGATTTCCAATCGGAAAAATAAAAGTGAACAAAGCAAAAAATTCTTTTTTTTTGGAAAGCTTCTTCCATTATTTAGAGATGAAACAATAAATTAAGATTGATGAGAGTCACTGCTTAAACATGGAAGGAAGGTGTGGAGGAAACCAACCCAGAAGGCCCAGCACACTCCTCCTTGATGAGGTGTGAAACACCAAAATAGAAAGTGTTAAATTGATTCTTCCATGATTACTATTAGGGTTACCACTGTTTCCTCGGCTGTTAATGGACTCCAGCTCTTTATATGGGAAAGAAAATTTCCCCTGTGGCATAAACCTTAATACTACAGTTAACATAAAAAGTGGGAGACTTTTAACTCAGGTAAGCTTTTCAAAAGCGACATCTTTTCTGTTTTGTTTTGCTTTTTTCTTTTTTAAAAAAAAAATTGAGCGCTCCCCAACCGGCTCCCCCCTTCATGAGTTTGTGGGATCAAGGTGCTGCTGCAATATTGATTAGGTTCTGCATAAAGCTTTGCCGGCTCTATATATTACAGCACATTCAGCAGTCATCTATTCAATCAAATCTAATATTACACTGCCTCTCCACACAGCTGTCTAATAGCATTTAACTCACAGTTTGATTCCTGCATTCCCTCATGTACTTCAAACGCTTGCCTTCAATATCCTTCATGCGCTTCTACTGTGCCAAGATGATGTCTTTTTCTTTTTTTTTTCTTTCAAAAGCATGGAGGATGAATGAGCGTGGCTGGCTGCGTCTGTGTGTGTAAAGACAGGATTAGCTGTGGCCTTAGGCTTAAGGTATGGAGTGGAGTGTATTTTAGTGGCTTCTAAATTAACTGGGAAATGGGATTTTGAGACAATGGACTGGAAAAAACTCAAATGAAAGGATGCACTCGCAGCACTCTTTCATTTACCTCTGATGTTCTCTCACTTCCTCCTCATCTCTCTCCCACTTCTGGTGTTCAAACGCTCGCGTTCCTCCTTCTTGTTTGTTTTTCATCTAACCGCTGTCACATCTCTTTTTAACCTCCTCGCCCCTTTTAATCTTACAGTAGATTGTGATGTTAGAATTTGGGATTTGGCAAAAATGTTCACTTTGGCACTTTGATTTACAACACGTTTTGACATCTTCCCTCCTCACTCCTTTCTCAGGTTGTTTTTTTTTACCTATGAAAACGTATTTGTGCCAGGGGCGGAGCTAACGAGGGGGCTGCTACTCCCCCAGCAAAGACTTTTGCCCCACACTTGCCCCTCCCAGTTTTTGAGCCCATATTAGTATCATTTTTTGACAAAGATTAAGAGGACATCAGTACAAGCTTCTTAATGCATTGCAAACATTACAAAAGTAATATTTTTAAATGAAATAAAGGTAACGCTTGTTCATAGTGCAACTTTAAGAGAGTTTTCTCAATAAAATAAAATCCCAACACTTTGTACCTCCAGTTTCCTTTTCCTGTTCTAAACACATCAAACAAACCTGGGGCTAATCTTGGTCTTGCCGTTTTTCCTGTTATAACATGTGTATCACATTCCTATTACATGTATTTTGGCAGGTTATTACTGATTCATAAGCAAATTACGAATGGATTAAGAAAATTCTTTGTATTCAGTTCATTTTTTTTAGTTGTCAGAAAAAATGTTATAATTAACAAAAAATAAATAAATAAAGACCTCAGAAAAATTAGTGCTGCAACACATTTACATCCTAGTCACACAGCACAGTCGCACAGCTATAAAGCCAGCTTTTCAATACAAATGTCCTCAGGTTATTTTACATGTACATGTTTAATCAAAGTTGTCATTAGTGTGGTTTACAGTTATTATTTTAACCCAATTAAAATAGTCTGAAAATAATTCATTAGATTTAGATCAGATCCAGATTGCAATTTGTTGAAGTTAATGAAAGCTATTCAGACTTTGGTGAATTGTTCGTAAAAAAAGAGCTTAAATTTTGCACCAAAAAACTATTTTCTGCATATTTTGCAGCAGCTTGCAGTTATATTATTTTGATACAGTCATATGTATGTAATTTTTTATGATCTGAGACTTTATTTATATGCATTTATTAGTAATAGTTGGTATTTTAGGTCTTTTAACCTCTATGCATTTACACAAACTAAAAGTTCCGTAAATACGCCAAGTTGGCTTGTTTTAACCCAACGTTGTGGTTAAAAAAGTTATTTTAACTCAGAATAAGGAAAAGAAAATCAGGGAAAAAACAAAACTTGGGTGAAAATGAAACCCCAAAAATTAGCACACAAAAAGTATAAAATACATCTCTTTGTGAATAACAAACCATATGGCTGATGAAACAGCAATGTTTTAAAAGTGCATATTTACTGAAAAATTAAACTGGTAAATATAAAGTCTGAGTAGGATTTCTATCTACAAAACCTCTGAAAGCTAAAAGTTGTAATTTTCAGAAAGATGTTTGATTTGTTTGCAGGAAATATTCACATAAATTAAGCTTTTTAACTTGATTGATCTGGTTTATTTCAAGCAAAACTAAACTTAATGTACAGACATACATAAAAAAACATTTCTTTGTGATTTCAACAGCATAGATTTTTGTGGACCTGCTTGCAAAAAAAGGGAGTTTTAATGTGAAAAGTGAAAGTAGAACTCTAAAGAATCTACAAAAGGACAGATAATTCCAAAACGATTTATAGCCTGGAAGCTTGAAAGATTACACAGTTCATAATAATTCAGTTTTCACTTGATACGTGTCCTGCTGCGAGGGATTATCTCCAGCTATAAAATGATATCACCTGGCTGACAGGAATATTGCTCACCTGCTACATAATCAGAAAGAGGATAAGAAATCAAACTGTGGGGAGAAATGGATTTTTTGAAAGCACGAAGCAGAGGACAACCGCACGCTCCTGCGTCTGCATGTTGTCTGGTGGCGCCAGCGCTCGTGTGTGATCCCTCGCTGATCAGTTATCACTAATCCTCCCACTCAGAGCTCTGTAACAAGTTGCCATTGTGCTGTTGACGCTTAACATGATGGAGGAACGACCTTCGCGCTGAATGAAAAGAAGAGGTAGAGGGAAGGAGGGCGAGATTCAGAAGGAGGGAGATGGAGAGGGCAACACCTCTGACAATGGGGAGAAAATTGGTTTACACTAGATAGGCTTATGATTACAGAGGGAAAGAAAATGACTCGGCTTGAACAATGGCAGCGAGTGTGCACCTTTACATGGGTTTGTATGTGAGTGTGCATGTTTGGAGGATTAGCGAGTGGATAGACTGAGATTTGGGTGGAATGAATCAGTGGTTACAGTGTGCTGATGTGTTTGAACGCCTCTCAGACTTTGTGTGTGTGCATTTCTTGGTGCCTCTTTTTGATTGTGACTCCATCTAGCTGGAAATCGAGGAGTCTATTACAGCCCTGTAAACCCAAGACACTCCACGTCCAAACCCTCTTCCTTATCTGTCCAACTCGGTTATGGGGATCTTGTTATCGTTGCAGAGATGAGGCCTATTTGATGATATAACTAATTTTGTTGTGGCTTCACAATTTTAGCCCAAAGTCATCCTGCAAACAAGAGAGAAAAAAAAGATATGTTAACGTCCTGTTTGTTTTTGTATACTTTCACATCCACTAATTTGTATATCAAAGAGCTGCTGCAAATATGTCCTGGAGGCATGGTATTTCACAGCTGAACCATAAAATTATTTTTTCATAACCTGTCTATAAACTCAGCTTGTAGGAACACGAGTCTTTTGAAGTCACCCAAAGCACTTTTTTCTCAACGCGTTGATTCACTTCTCTTCTATTTCAGCCACAAAGTCACACTTGTTAGTGCAGTAATCACCCAATTTGGACGCACTTGGACTTAAAACCGTCAGCAGTGTGTGTGTGTGGATTTTTTTTAATTATTTATTCTCCTTAAGCATAGCATTTCTGCTAATCATGTGGCCCAAACAATAGAAACGTACAGTGGAGGAAATAAGTATTTTATCCCGTTCTGATTTTGTAGGTTTGCCCACCTAAAAAGAAATTGGCAGTCTGTCATCACAATGGTAGGTTCAAGAATTAATATTGATTTGCATTTCACAGAGAGAAAGAAGTATTTGATCCCCTAGTAACCAGTAAGAGTTCTGGTTCACACAGACCAGTTAAACTCTCCTGATCAACCCGAACTGAGACAGCTGTTTGAACTAATCACCTGTAGAAAAGACACCTGACCACAGAATCAATCACAAACTCTCCAACATGGAAAAACTAAAGAGCTTCCAGTGGATTTAAGGGAGAAGATCATAGACCTGCAGAAGACCGGAACGGACTACAAAACCATCAGCAAGAAGCTGGGAGTTAAGGTAAAAGCTGTTGGTGTAATAATGGCAAAATACAAGAACACAACCATTCATCCACCTAAAGGTCTAAAGCTCCAAACTAGATCCCACCTGGTGGGGTTTCCATGATTGTGAGAAATCTGCCTATAACAGCACGTCTGGAGTTAGTTGATGATCTCAAAGCAGCTGGAACCACCGTCACCATGGAAACCATTGGAAACACTTTACGCTGCAATGATTTAACATTTTACAATGATTGTGAAGTAACTCTGTTGATGAAGGAACATGAAGAGAAGTGCCATCCCCACTGTCAAGCATGGAGGTGGAAACATTATGATTTTGGGGGGGGGGGGGGGGGGGGGGGGGGGGGGGGGGGGGGGGGGGGGGGGGGGGGGGGGGGTTCTGCATAGGGATACTTCACCATGTGGATGGGAGGATGGAGAAAAACTTGTACCGTAAAGTTCTGAGTGAGAGCCTCCTTCCCTCCACCAGGAGGCTGAAATGGGTCGTGGATGGATCTTCCAACAGCAAAACATACAGCCAAGGCAACCACTGGCTGAAGATGAAGCAGATCGAGGACACGGAGTGACCCAGCCAGTCTGTGGGCCTCATTCTTATAGAAAACCTATGGAGAGAGCTGAAGCTCAGAGTTACCAAAGCAACAGCCACCAAATCTGAATGATTTAGAAATCATTTCCAAAGAAGCCTGAAGCAAAATCGTCCTGATGTGTTCAAAAAGCAACTAACAAGAAACTACAAGAAACATCTGACCTCTGTGCTGCTAAGAAGGGCTTTGACACGCAGAACTAAGTCTTTCCCTCAATGAAATGTGAATACATGAAGATAAATTCATTGAAGTGTTTTCTTTTATTTTCTATCTCTCACTGTTCAAGTGAACCTACCATTAAGATGGCAGACTATCATTTGTTTTAGGCAGACAAACTTACAAAATCAGCAAAGGATCAAATACTTTTTTTCCTCAACTTTACACCTGGGTAATGCCAAAGTACCTTTTTATTTTTGCCTTTCGTCCGTTTGTTTAAACTACTATTATGAAATATTGTTTTTGTATGTTTTTTGAAACAAATTTGACTAATTCTCATGTCTGACAGTCATTCCTAAACCTGGAGCTACATTAGGATCTCATCAAACTCCATCTCCTCTAATGTGTTTTTTTTTCTCTACGTTTTTTATGTTAGGAGGCCCAACAAGAAAACTACTGCGTTAGAGGTTCAGCTCCAGGGAATTCTGGGAAACCCAATGAGGACGGCATTGCCCACATCCGCCCATCCAGCCTCCCTGTAAGTGAACATCAGCGGTGACTACTGCGACCAAACTAATGACCAAAGCAGAAAATACTCAGCAAATCCCAGCTTCCTCACTCAATGACTCTGAATAGTTATTTATTTATTTATTTTTGCATCTTCATGTGGTTCACTGCCATATTGGATCTCTCATACACCCACATGCACAAAGAAGCATATGCATGGATGCAGACATTGCTTCCACTCTTATGGTCAGCCTCTTCGAAGAGCAGCTTGGCTGGAGGAGGAATTGAGAACAAATGTGAACAAGGTGATCCGTTGTGTGAGATTTGGTTTCTCTACATTTTTATTTTGTTGCTCATCTCAATGCCTGCTACTGCTGTCTCCTCTCCTCAGCACTTTTTGGATTTTGGTAAAGCATCTTGCCTCCGCTTGAGGTGTTTTTGCTCTCATTGGTCAGATTATGTGGAACAACCCAAAGAGTGGAGAAATGAACTGCTAGAAAAGCTTTATAAGGAGCGCAAACTCCAGTAAAGCAACAGTTTTTTTCATGTTCTGGTGCTTTTTAAACTGTGTGCTGGTGCTTTAATAGTTTGAATGTTCTTCACTTTAAAGCAGTCACCCTGATCTGTCATTTATCAAGGGATCTTGATTCCTCCTCTTTTTTTTCCCTCTGTGCACACAGGCAGTTACACACTCTTCCTTGCCTTTTTTATTCATAGCATGCTATGTCATCTGCATTTCTTCCTTTTTTCTTCACTCTTTTCGTCCCTTCGCCTTTCCCTCTAAAGAAACATCATGAAAGTTCTCTCCCCTCTATATGCTATAATGAGAAACGGCCTTGATGTATCAATGTGCAAGAGAACAAGACGAAAAGAGGAGCCGCCGCCGTCGTGGGGGCCAATCTGTTTGAACCGGCTCCACCCCCCCACGTTCCCTCACCCCTTTTAATCCCGGCGTTTTACCCCTTGGGCTTCTCCGTGTGTTTTTCACATCCCCATTCAAAGCCCGTGGCTCGCCAAGATCCTAATCGGCGGCAAGTTTTGATGAGAGACACAGATAAAGAGATGGATAGATAGAAAGGGGGGGAAGGAGAAAGAAATTGATCTGCGTTTGCCAGGATCTTCCAGCAAGTTGTCACAGTAGAGATGGTACTGCCCCCCTCCACCACCACCACCTTTCCCACTCTCTTGCCAGCGTTTGATGTCAGATCTAAAGGCGCTGTCATCTTTTTTTACTCCTCTCTGTCTCTTCCTCTGTCAGGGGCAAAGGAGAGCGGGTCGGCAGAGTGTCATGTTGTTGTTTGGGGAGGCTGTGTTATGAGGCGGAATTTTTTGGATCGAAAAGGATTTAGTAACTTCCCACAAATGCACACTTTCCCACCTCGTTCTATTAATCATATTTGAAAGAACAGGCATGGTAGTTGATTAAATATGATTATTATTAGGGTGTATCGATTAATCAATTGATCAATTTCTAATCCGACAATCCAATCAGATCGATCTGTCTATGAGTCAAGTGGTTAATTGAATCATTCTATACCATTTTAAAATTGTTTCAAATAAATCAATAATAAATTAAAAATGTCGATATTGGAAAATACCATTTGGAATTAGGTCAGTAAATTTTTTATCAAACAACAGTGGGCTGAACTTTATTAAACTAAAATGAATGGATTGGGCGTTAATTCTTGTTTACTTGTTTGAACACATAATCACACAAACACAAATCAACACGTTCCAGCTTCTATGGCGTGCATGAATTTCGGAAAATGCGCACTTCGTCTGGCACTATTCCGCTAAAACCATGGTCACTTACAAAAGAAATAAATATTCAATTGATTTTTAATACTTTATTCTTGCTATTTTTTTCAGCTTACATTGCTTTTTCACAAAAGCGGACTACTTGATTGGTTGTACAGCCTGTTGTCATGGTAATACGAGAACACATGCAAGGCGATATATATGTGCTGATCGTCACAAAAGGTTCAGTAAAGCACCAGTTCAGAGAGAAAGTTCACCTCCTGTTTCTTGTTTTTGTCCTCATGAAGGAAAAGTTTGTTTTGAGGAAGCCTGCGCAGTGATTTACAACATTTGAATTATGTGACTTCTTTTTGTGCGTGTGAATATACAGCAGCCAACCAGATTTGAGTATTCCGGACCATTTAAAATGCAGAAACACAATGTTTGTTTCTTCTGGCTGTAAATCAGCATCTTTGTTTTCTTGGAGTAATCCTGCAGACATTAAAGTCTTAACAGTTCTTTAGAGTTCTGTTTATCTTACTGTTGATGTGTTTTTTGCACACAAATTACATTTCTGGGATATCTGAGTTTACACTTTACAAATAACATTTCAGACAAAAAAAAAAAAAAAAAACAATGTTCTCTACTGCCTTTTTTGGGATGGCTGCGGTGCAGTGGAAAAGGCGGTTGGCTTTTGATCGGAAGATTGCAGGTTCAATTCCCCCTTGCCCACCCATGCGTCGGCAGTGTGTGAATGGGACTGTGACTGTAAAGCGCTTTGGGCCTTCAACGAAGGTAGAAAAGCACTATATAAGTATACTGCATTTACCATTTAAAAGCTACATATTGTCGTATAAAAGGTGCCTCGTAAAACATTGTGATTCATTTTTTTAATTGATTGACAGCACTACTTAAAATGCTCAAGCACTTAGTTTAAAGATAAGTCTAAGTGCCTAGATATAATTTGTAATTTAAGAAATGCCTGAATTAGCTAAACAAACTAGCATATGGCTGCCATTTTTTAGTTTTTGTCTTGTTTTGTTTTATTAGTTTTTCCTTACGTTATGTCAGTCTTAGTATAAATAAGTGACAGGTTTGTTGTCCTTGTTACTTGCTTATTAGCAAATTAAAAAAAAGGATTTTTATAAATGCGTAGGGTTTTGTTGTTGTTTTTTAAACCACAAATGATATAGTCAACCAAAACAAAACTGGTACTCAAAAAAATGGAGGTTTCAGTGGAAACAATGTTACACTGTTACAGAACAGTAAGCAGCTTCGTGCACAATTGTTCAAATGTGATTTGTAGTTAATTTAATAAAAAACAATCATTCAATAGTCCTCTCTATATAGCTTGTTTTTTTTATTTTTTCCTCAGTCTGAACCTCATTTTCTGACAGCTATCATCATATCTGGTAATAACATGTGAGATTACACCATATTCTGCCTTTTCTTTTTCTCCTTTAAATGCCAAAGTATTTGCAGCAAATGATGCCCTTTATTTCATGTGATTGTTAGATGTATATGTTGTTGTCAGCACTTTTCAACATCATCCAAATTGCTTTCATTTTTCCTTGTTGTGTAAACAAAGTTTGTCTATCTCTGCACCGATAAGGCTGCTATTTGTGCCTGTGTGTTTACACAGTCTCGCTGTTTTTTTTTTTTTTCTATAATAGAATCAGCGTTTTTCATTGTGTTTTTAATGAGCTTAGACTGTACCCAATGATTTGGAATACAGATTTAGCTCCTTTCTGTGTTTTTCGTCTGTAGTTTGTTCATGATGGTCATGTTTATGCTGTTTTGACTTGTCCATTTATCTTCTAAACTTGCTGTTTCCCTTGTGGGGTCGCTGGAGCCAACCAAACTACTACTGAGGGGTACACCCTGAACAGATCGCCACACACACATGTGCACCGAGGGGCAATTTAGACTCATCAATTAACCCATGAAGCATGTTTTTAGACTGTGAAGAAAAAAAAACACTGAGTGCCTGGAGAAAACCCACGCATCCACGAGGAGAACAGGCAAACTCCACACAGAAAGGTCCCAGCTGGGATTCAAACCAGGGCTTTCTTGCTGTGATGTAAGAGTGTTAACCACTACTCCACTGTGCAGCTGTGCTTTTACCCAAGCTCTGTGGGATTTCCTTCTTTGTTTTTAAAACTGTAAAGCTCTTTGGTGATCTGATGTGGATGTAAAGCTACAGGAATGTAGTTCATTCATTCATGAAGGTTTTTATTTTTTGACTTTTTCAGGTTGGTTGCCTTTTTTTTTTTTTAGCCCGTCATTATCGTTGAATTAAGTGCCTTTTCAAAAAGGAAATAATCTTTGAGCAGAAAAAAAGTAATAGATTTTCTTTTATGTTCTTTTTATGTTCTTTTATGGATTTCATGTGAATGGAAACACCTGTAGTTTTGGTTTGACTTAAAAGACCCACTCCTATGAAAATGTCGTTTTTCAAAGGGGATGATGGGAAGTGGGGGAAGGCTTATTCTGCACAATAGTCCCGCCCACAACTCAGATTTGAATTTCTAAATAATAACTGAATGAATCTGCAGAAACTATGAGGGAAGAATACCGTTTGAAAAAATTGTGTTTGTAAAGTAGAAAATTCAATTGGCGGGCCACGAGCTCCCCGCTTCATGTAAACGACCACATACATGTACGTGCATTTAAGCAGAGGTCTCTCAGCAATGGAAAGGAAAAGGGGGGCGGGGTTGCTTCATGCTAACTCTCCCACCCACAACTCGGAGGTGAATTTTCTAATGAACTCCTGCCGCTCTGCAGAAACTGTCAGATTTAAAGAAACTGGTTAAAATGGGCATAAATACAATTCAAATGTGTGACTTCAAATGACAGATTTTGTGTTCTCAGAAAAGACAGCGTGGAACATAACCTCTTGATCGTTTGTTTCGCTTTAGATTTTTCTGCTTCGACGGTGATGGAATTGCACTTTTCCAAGTTGAGTGCTGCCATTTTCAAAATGACTGATTTTTTGAGCTTGTGTGCAATCGCAGGTCAATGAAAGGTAACATGCTGGCTACTGGTGTTCCGTTGGCGTCGTGATTGGCGCCGCCCGCTGTCTTGCTGTTGCCAGCGCTTTTGTGAAACAAAAAAGAGAGAGGAGCGATTGCTCTCTGTTTTAGCCGCTCCGCTTCACCCTCAGCCTCCTCTGTAAGCCCTCACCCGACTTCTCCTTCAGCCCGCTGCCAACCTGTTCCAGTGACTACATGTACCCTGCTCTCCTGCTTTCCCCTGACAGCCTGCCAGGCTGCCGCACAGCCTCCCATCCTCTGGGACATGGGGAAGGATGGCCAGCCATGTGGAAAGACAGGGTGGGGGGAGTGAGGACGCACAGAGAGAAAGGGCGTGAAGCGCTGAAGTGAAACGTGGTTATCTTTTTGTCACTTGTTCAGGATGAGGGATGTTGAATCCATGCTGTGGGATTCTGGCAGTGGTGTGCTTTTCGGATAAGTACATGTGCACACACGCGCACTTTTACTCTTCCCACAGGCGAAAAAAAAGGAAAAAAAATGTTCTTACAGGTCTTCGAGTGCTTGTTTGTCCCTCCTTGACTTATTCAGGATCAAACCAAAAAAACCCTCTGAAACATAATCTCCTTCTCTTCCTTCAAGCCTTTCCACCTCCTCTGTTTTTCCTGATGTGAGGTCATGAATGATTGACAGGGCACGGATGAAGAGGCCGCCACCCCCCCATATTTCCATCTACTCCCTCCCTGCAACCACACACACTTTGATGCGCGCCCCGTCCTCCTGCACGTGCACGCTCCTCCGGCTGCCTGCTCTCATTCCGGCTCTGCCTGGCTCGCTGCCGGGTTTTATTTTAAAGTTCCCCAGACAGGGACAGCAGGCAGCACAGAGTAATGTCATCCAGCATGGTTAGATTCAGCCTCCACATTAGTGCCCGCTAGGGAGGAGGAGAAGGAGGGAATAAAGCAATACAAGGAAGATGAAGAGGAACAGATAGTGGAAGGAAAAAAGAATATAATGGGGATACATTGTAAAAGGAACCATATGCGTATGAATGATTATGTCTATGTGTTTTTGAGTGTTGAGAGAGCATGCATTTGCAGTATATGGAGGGGAGAAAGCCTGCCGGCTATTCTTAGAACAGACAGCAGCACTGAAGGCCACAGCAGATCCCTGCCACCGCCACCATAGTGGCTATGAGAGAGGACAGCTGATGTGCAGACGCCGTAAAACGAGCAGAATATCTGCAGGGGTGACTCATTTAGTGTAAATTCGTATGCTCTATTTATAAGTCGCTTTTTTTTCTGAAATACTTTTTTAATAAAATGACACCTAATAATCTGTGCTCCCACTTTTTTTTCACCACAGACCCCAGATATCATGACACAGCACATCAGAGGACTTCATCTAAAATGCAGACAGGCTATTTTTTCTGCTTCTATCCCAGCCTGCTCTCTCTCATGAATCATTTAGCTCACTCACACAGTTTCATGTACAAGCAGGATTTTTTTTTTGATCCTCCAGAGGCGGGAACACATGTTTTTCCCTGGGTTTACCATTTGTTTCCTTACGGCCGCAGAACCATATTAATTGATATGTGGAAGAAGCTATTTCAAGCACCTGAATCCATAAAGAGAATTAGACATTTAAAGGTAATAAAATATAAGGTAACTTAACTGGTTTTTAGGGGCTTAAAGCTGTTTAATTTTGTGCAACGCATTTTTTCCCCCCAAATATATACAATTGGTATCACTGCCAAAATACAAAATGAAGTTAAATAAATTTTACAAAAGCATAGTTTACACAATTCCATCAAATAGATGATTTTCTTTCCACTTTTTTGCCAAAACAACTTTATTTGGATACAAAAAGGTTTTTGCATAACTATTGAGTTGAACTTACATGTAATTTTGGTTCTAAAACGTAAAATGTTGTTACTAAACATTACCTTTAACAGTTTTTGCCTAAAAATAATACTTGAAATGGGTTTAAATAAAGTTATTTCATAGATTTGAAAAAACGGTTTATCATTTTTAACTCAAGCTTAATTTTTTTGGTAAACCAGCAATTTATGATTATAACCAAGAAAAAAATAAACATCTAAAGTGAGCGTATCAACTCCAAACCTGTAAATTATCAGGCATTTTAACTGCTATATGTAATGTAGCTTTTTATTTGCTGTGGAGCAGCTGCAAAATAAGATTCTTGCATTAAAAAAGTTGCTTATTTGTTTTATATGTTATTTTTTTGCCTTCTGGATTTTTGCTGTATATTAGGACATCATGTGTGGTGCCTGTTGTTACCAGCAACACACGGCAGACCCACAGTTATGTTTTTTTTTTTTCAAATTTCCATCCAGAAATAATTTTGTTTGTTTCAAAAAAAGATTTTTGGATGACTATCAAGTTGAACAAAGGTGGAACTTTGACCATAGCATTTGAAATTATTTTATTAAATACTAACAGGAAACAGTTTTTGCCCGTAAAAAATGCCGGAAATTGATTTAAATAAAGTTATTTTACAGATTTGAATAATTGCTCTCAAGGAAGATTGAATTTTCATACTTTTCACAACTATTTCTTATTCAAATTAGGACAAAAACAGCATTTAAAGTGTGCACTTTGATTCCAAACCTGTAAATTATTTTATATTTTAACTGCTATCTGTGATATCATTTGCTTTGTAGCATCTGCAAAAGGTCATCTCAGAGAAAAAGTTGTGGTTTTATTTGTTGCCTACAACATTTTTGCTGTACATGTCGTGGCTTTGTGTGCGACGGCTGTTGTTAGCGGTAACACAAGGCTGAGCCACAGTGGTGTAGGGAGAAGCTGGAGGCTCTGGTAAAGCCCAGCCACCCTTGACAGGCTTGCTGGCACAGCGGCTCAAAAGGGCAGACGCTAAATCTGTGTATTCATGCACACACTCGCCCCTCGTACTGCTTTCCTCACACACACACCTACTTCATGATCGCACATATTCCCCATGTGTCAAGGCTATATGACTTGAGACTCCGAGGAAAATAGAGAGGGATGAACTTGGTTAAGAAAACAGCCATCTTGCTCCATTGGCGCCTCTCCACCAAGCTCTCCTACAGAGGAGGAGAGACGTGAGGGGGAGATAAGGAGGAAAGTAAGCATAGACTGACCCTACAAGGAGAGAAATGTTTCCCCTCTGCATCCTTTTCAAATCCCTCGCCAGTCAGTTCTCCTCCCCTGACTCGTGTCTTTTGTCAAAGCTTGTTTCTCCTAATAGATCTGGAGGACTGGTTCAAATTGAGGACAATTCAGGACAGAGAAGTTCTTTGCTTTTTGATTCCAGCAACACAATTCTCTAAAAAAGATGGAAGAAGAGCAGGGGGACTGTGTGAGGCCAAATGTGTGTCACTGTGTGAGTTTGCAGTGAAACTCACACAGTGTTTTTATTGTAAGTTAATCAACAGTTTGTGGGGTATTGAGATTCATGACAAACTTTGTTGTCCTGATTTCATTTTAGAATAATAACAATGGAGGAGCTATGGGGGGCGGGAGGCAGCTTACCCCCAGAAATAAATATTTGAGTACATTTTACTGAGTCAGTATTAGTATCATTATTTAAAAAAGATTGAGACACTATCAATACAAGTTTATTTAAGCATTGCAAAAATAACATCAGTGTTTAAATTAAATCTTGAGCCCCTCAAATTACTTGCTAGCCCCCGTATTGCATATCTTGGCCAATCTTGGCCGTCAGCACACTGGCCTTAGCCAAATCTGTACTGTTTCCTTACTAAGGCAAGATGAAATTCTTCCTTTTGGAAAACTCATTAATATTAACTCATCAATAATAAAACACTTTGAAATACGTGTTTATGATCCTTTCATTTCTAAAAGCTTTTTTCCACTCTGGTGTTTTCAGTTGCCACCTTTCATAAGTTTTTTGTTCGAGCTCTGCAACTGAAATAACAATAATACCTTTCTAAACACTCAAGGTTGCCTTACAACAACAGAAAATAGGTAAAAGAATTACAAAATTAAGTTCAAAATATTATGAACCATCGTTGTCTGTGAACTCACCAGTGAGTTTGCTAACCACATTGGCTGTTTAAGATGACAGGAATGAAACGACCCCCCCTTTTGCATTGTTCTCCTTCAAAAATAAGCGCAAAGGTTTCAAAGTTTTTAGCTTTGAAATGTTGTTTTAAAGCAAACATAGGAGTTCTGACATATAATTGTAACACCCTTTGGATTAAATCCTTGGAATTTTGTGTCGTTCAGTGGAGCTCCAACTGATTTTTTCACATATTTCACATATTTTGAGCTTGTTTTTGCCTTGTTTGTGGATTTATACATGTTTGACCTTTTGTTCTAAAACATAAAAACTGATTTTAAGATTTTTGCAGCAATAAATAAATAAACAAATACATTTTGCAATCGCCAGGTACAGAGCCATGGGGGTAAATGAGGGGCAGCTGCCTTGCCAGCATAATGCTGGAGGGGCCCTTCCCACCCAATTTTTGGGTCAATATTATTATTGTTATTGACAAAGATTAACATGACAAAATAACAAAAGCAATATTTTTAAATGAAATCTCGAGCCCTTCAAATTACTTTTTTATTTTTTTATTTTTGCATAAATGTTTCAATCTTTCTTTTATGCTGTTCACATTTCCCACCTTTCCAAAGTCTTCTGCCCCTTCCCACACCCCCGTATAAAATGCCATATCTTTTCTGCTGACAGTGGGTTTTATGGACAGTAAATTGAAAAATTGTTGTGTGCTTATAGTCTAAAATATGTGTTTAAAAAAACTGGGGTTGTACTAAAAAGAAGGAGATTATTTAGCATTTTAACAAAAAACAACTGAAGATAAATCAGTAAAGCATATAGTAACAAAGGGGAAAAAATGTTCAAAAAGACCCCAGACTACTAGGGGTTAAAAATACAATTTAAAAGACAAACTGCTGATTTTTTTAGTTTTACTAGAAAGGTTCAAGCTACTTTTTAGTTTTTTATTTGAAGTTGCTAGCTGAGAATCTCGCCTTTTTTTGTTTGATGATGTTTACATCAGAATAATTTCAGTAAACAAAATGTTATGCATTTGAAATACAGATTTTATAGAACAGCTTGAATCTATCAAGTGTTACTGAACTTTTAAAGTTGAAATTAGGAGACATGTATTTATCATTATTTGTCATTTGCATTGGACATCTTTCTGTCCCAAAATGATTTGATTATGAAAGATTTCTTTCTGTTTAAAGTGCAGAAAAATGCTGCTTGACTGTTTTTTGTTTCCTCTCTGCCTCTTCTTACCTTTCTCTCCGCATCTTTAACATATTTTGCATCTCTGTGACTGCAAAGAGAGGAGAAATAAAAACAAGAACCTGCTTATGCTTTTTAGCTGTCCCTCATCCCACTCTCCCCCTACCTTCCCAAGTCTTAGTTGTTTCAGTTTATTTTTCTGTCTGTTCTTGAATGTCTGGACTCTTATGAGGCAGCCTGGAGAGGGCGGGGAGGTGCGAGACAGCAGAGGGACGGATGGAGGAAGGAGCCGCTGTAGGAGGAGCGGCCTGTCGTCCCCGTGGCTCCCTCTGGCTGCCGGGAGGCTGAAGTTACACCTCGCTTTGGAGTCGACAGCATCCGAACGGTTGCTATAGTGACAGGAAGAGTGTGCACGCAAACTCCTTGGGAGGTTTATTATGCATGATCCTCACTGAGACAAGTCCTGATGGCATTACAGTGGTGTTATTAATCTACTCTCATAAAATATCTTTAAACACATCCTCACGCGCGCACACTGACACACACCAGGAAGAGCACACACATCCCTTTTCACAGCTGGATTCAGGCTTCGTGTTGTGCCTTTTATAGATTAAGATAAAGTTTTTCCTCTTATTATCTTTGAGAAGATTTAGCTGGCTGCACACCGCTTACAGGCAAATGTGCACAAAAAAACCCCACACTCAGGCACATGCAGAGTGTCTTATCTGATTGCAGATAAAAGTGTTGGGTCTGTTTAAGCCGCTAATGCAGTCTGCAGCACGTATGGCTTTTGTTTTCCACGAAGGCCTGAAAAACACCTAGACAGAAAGATTGATTGATAGATACAGAAGTAAAAAAATGATGGCTGGGATGTATTACACACACAAAAAAATGGGAGGAGCAGATGTATCTGTGGCAGAAGGATAGAGGGAGGAAGAGGATGAAAGTAATGTTCCATTAATGCAAAGCCAGGCTCTCGCTGTGGGCCCCGGCACCAATCTGCATCTCCCTACAGTCAGGCTGCTATACATTTTTCATGAACGCTGAGCGAGAATTAGCGACGGATTGCTGCTGCAAATTGCTTCTCCTTGGTTGGGGGACTATGGAGGGAGAAAGGATGAGGTGCAGGGAGAAGGGCAAGATTTAAGAAGGCTGCGAACGATGCAGAAATCCAAGTGGGTAGAAAAGAGCGCCAGAGCAAGGTAATTCCAGGGATAAGTGAGAACATATATTGTTAGATTTTAACGGCTTTTTGTCTCAAAAATTGTCCCTAAACGTCCTCACCATATAAAAGTCCCACTCCGATTATCTTTGATCGACTTAAAAAGCATTCCCAGTGGTCTTTTAATTACGATTATGCAGTTTTAAACCAAAGGTTGCACCCTCTACCAAACTATGCAAAGAAATGCAACTTAAACTCCAACAAATTTACAATATAAGACATAGATTCTCCAGAGCGGCAGAAGTTCATTAGAAATTCAACTGTAAGTTCCTCTCCCTGCTGCTGAGAGCTCAAATGTGGCCCGTCCAGTGTATTTTCTACGTCACAGATACAAGCTTTCTCAAGCAGCATTTTTTGTCAGCCCCTGATCCACAACAATTTGAATAAATAAATACTCAGAAAGGCAAATTTAAGCTTGATTTTCATTTAAAATGGCCTCCGTCATCCCAAAAATGCCACAAGAACATGGTAAAAACGTGATTTTCATTGCAGTGGGTCTTTTAATTATCATTGTAATAACATCCATTCATGTATGACACAGCCCCAATGAATTCTAATTTGACTAGTTTCACTCCAGCTACACATTTAGTGCTTCTTTGTAATGTAGTGCGTGAGATCCTTCAAAAATCCCTCAAATTTGCCGTTTTTGATCATTATTTTAAGCTAAAAGACAATCAAAGTTGTTTTTCCATGTAATCTGTCTCCATTATTTGACCTTTTGTTTTAGGTGTGGTTGCTTGCATTGGGGTTATTTCTTTTTGATTCAACCGGTCTGACTCAGGTGTGTGTTTCTGCTGCAGTGCCTTTTATTTTTTTGGACGGGATTGGAAGTGTGTGTTTGTGTGGGTCTATGATTGCTCCTGTAATCTGCTCTCTCCTGTCAGCTACAGTTATTACAGTTGTCGATATGGTGCTCAGGGCTTTATAGACACAAGCAACAAGACTCTGTCTGGACGCCCGCCAGACTCTGTGTGTGTGTGTGCGTTTGGCTGTGTGTGTGCGCTCGCCAGTAGGCTTGATATTTGCCTGCACCCTTGTGTGTGCATATGTGTGTGTGATCTTTTGCTCTGTGTGTATGTAATTGATCTCTCGGCTCATGTCAAGGCCAGTTCAACTGTGTGTTAATTGCTTATGTTTCAAAGTGTCGGTCCCAGTAGTATGTGTCGGATACCCAAGGTGTGGCTTTCAGTTGCTGCGTGTACGTGGATGTGTGTGTGGCCCATCTTTGCATGGACGAGTTGACTATGATAATGGATGGAAGGTGGACTAAACACCAGTAAAGCAGTGAAAGAGGTCAGGGATGAGCTGTAAAAAGTTATGCTTTTTTTGGAGTAGGAAGAAGAAGCTCTGAAGCAGCAGTCAGAGGAGCACTCAGGATCCACTTCCATAAAAATTGTGTTTTTAACATATTCCTGTGGCATTTTTTTGATATGGACGGCATACATAAAGAAAATGAAGCTTAAAATTGCATTTATGAGTGTTTCTTTATTCAAATTGTTATGAATCAGGAGCAGACAAAAAATGCTGTTTGAAAACTAATGTTTTTTTTAGAGAACACGTCGTGTTTTTTTGCATAGTTTGGCAGAGGGTGCAACTTTTATGTGAATCTACGTTCACACCACCCTCGGCAACGCACGTTCAAGCGACCGCTTTCAATAAGGTGTCCATGTAAACACACGTAAATGCGAGTTGTGGGTTTCTGTTTTCAAAATTCTTATGTTCCAACGTCCCTACCCACATTTTTTAGATCTTTTTCTGGCTCTGCATACAAGCAGCTATTGAACGCTTGTTAAAAGTTAAACAAGGTCAAATTTTACCAAACAGGGGCTCAGGTTTGGTAGTGATCTTTAAATGCGTCCCTTTTAATTCACAAAAGTCTTAATCGTTTGATCATGGAGGAGAACTTAATTATATGTATATGTATATATAATTCGATGTCAGCATGTCTTACAGTCACATGTTGTCACATGTCTTATGTCACATGTTGGTATAGAGCTGTGAAAAAAAAAGCCTGGAGCAAGATTTGCAAGATTCGCCATTTCACACCAAGCCTCTTCTAACTGTGGGTGGAGAAGAAGCCCCTCCCTGTTTGTCCACTGTGAGCACCGATGTGCATCCTTGACAGCGGGTTACTTGCCAGGTTTGAATGTAGTTTTATTCTCCAGTGCGACTTGTACATCTTCTTTTCCTTCTTTATTATGCCTTTTTTGGCTGCTGCGACTTACGCTCTAAAGCGAATTATAGTTCGAGAAATATGAGATCTATTATGTTGAAAATACGACCACATACTCCCTAATCCTTTCCATTCTGATGCATCCACTTGTAGACGACTAGCTCCATGTACGTCTTCGTTTTCCTCGTCTGAACTGGCATCTGGTTGATTTCCTCTTCCTTTGTTTGCTGTTCCTCCAGCCTATTACTGTTGAGGCCTGGCAGAGGGCTGCAGCAGACTAACATTTGTTTTCGCAACACTGTCATACAAGCATACGCACGCACACAAAGACAAACACCGTTAGGGTCACTCATGGCTCACTTTACCAGCCACACTGCTCCTTTGAAAAAATGACCATCTGCCAGGGTTGGCTGAACGATTTAACAAATCCTCCGTCTCCCTCAGAGTGTGTGACTTGATTCTCTGCACATTTTGTTGACCTCGGAGAAGCATCAGCGTTCCTGCTGCCAGTTTTTTTTTTTTCTTTTTCTCAGACCAAACCTCCCTTTCTAGATGAGTGTTCCAGACTGAAAATAAAGAAGCAATATTGCTGCTCTTTAGAGAAAACATCCTGTTTTAATGGATTTTTTATGAGCTCTAATTTGTGCATCTGTATTGGAGTGTTCTGAGGAAGTTTTAGTTTTTTTTTTTTTTTAATAAATGATTCTTATTAAATTTTAATTACTACTTCCCTAAGGACTTCACACATTTTAATTGCCAACATTTTTGACTACGTTACAAGTCCATTCTTTTTTTTTTTTTTCTCACTAAAAAAAAATCAGATTTTTGTCCCTTTTTCACAGGAAAGTTATAAGACTTCCTTCAAAAGTTTTTAAATAGATAGTTTTCCTCTGAGTTTTTCTTCAAGCATGGCTCCTAAACGTGAGGATACTAATCTAATGTCAGCAATTAATAAAAATGAATGTAAAAAATCCATTTCTATGGCCATCATATTTTAATTTGAACATCGTTGTTATTTTATTGCGTTTTCCATAAGTATGATGAGTTTGGGTAGGACGATAAAAGTGAGGCTAGTTTTTAAAATATAATAAAAAACATTTTTTTTTATTTTTTTAGAAAACTTCACAATAGAAAAGAACGAGTTGAAGTGTAAAAGTGCTTCTACCAAACACTATTATGTTGCACAAATTTGAAGTCCCTCATTTCTAGCCAATGAATGGACTTTATGTAGGAAGAGGTCCAGACTATTTGCCTTTCCAACAGCCTGTTTCCCAATATTTATCTCCATCAGTTATGGCGGTGAGATTTATTTATATTTATGTGCTTGTTTTTATGTTTTGTTTTGGTGTAAAGCACTTTGTGTTATGTTAAATATGTAAAGTGCTATTAAAATAAAGATTGAAGTGGGCTCGAGAGAAGCTGTCAGTCAAAATGCGGACACCGCAGGCTTTTACTGAGGCATCTGACTGGTCAGTTTATAACTTGTATAACTTACGATAAAGAAAAAATATCATGGAAAATTAGGATTCGAAAGAAGATGTGAGAAAAAGGTATAAGAGCAAGAATAGTTATTCTGACAAAAATAATGACTAATAACTCTATTCCTTAAAAGAAGTTTATGGGATTTTGGCCTTGTTGAAACCGGATGGTATTTCCTATGTGGAACACCAGAGGGGAGGGGTTGAGATGTCCAGTGATCATACAGACAATACTTGCTCCCCATAAATCCATGAATGATGCATTCATTTTTTATTCAAAAAAAGAAAGCTGAAAAAACACAAAGAAGTTTTCATTTTTGCTGCGTGTTCATGCATTTTGTTATCTAACTTTTATGATATTTCAGCATCTTAACTTGCTGGTTGCTAACTTTGTCTTTTTGCTGCATGGTGAGGAAAAGAATGTACTTTTTTATTTTTGCCTAAAACAGTTTTTTAGAGATTCATAAAAGTGCCGAGTCAGATGATCTTCTCGTTGCTTATAATTTTAGATTTAAATTTCCCATGTAAAATTAATGAATATCCAATAACAAAATGAATGAATAAACCTTGCCTGCTAGAATCAACCAGAAATTCTATAGTTCACACACTTTTGAAAAAATTCCCAGTGGATTTTAATTATGATTATGCTGTTTTTATCTTGGACATAGTTTCTGCAGAGCGGCAGAAGTTCATTAAAAATTTGCCTTTGAGGTATGGATGGGACTGTTGGCATGGAGCAACCCCACCCCCACTTCCCATCAGCTCATTTTCATATGGTATTTTTTCTCATCTGCTTCTAATTCACAACCATTTGAATCAAGAAATAGTCCGAAATCCAATTTTAAGCTTATTTTCTTTATATATGTCCTCACTTTTGAGGACAATGCCACAAGAACATGTTGAAAACATCATTTTCATCGGAGTGGGCCTATAACAGAAAAGTACAAGATTTGAAGGTATCTTTTGTTTGCATTTGACCTCCAATAATGGTCCATTTCCATGTTTTTCACTTGCTACTTTCCTGCTTTTGTTCACACCACTTCTGCTCAAACAAATTCATCCTAAGGGTCTGGAACGTATCTGACTTCTCACAACTCTTAAGATAAATGCCAGTTTTTACAGCTGAGCAGTGAACTCATCAGAGGCATTTTTTTCTCCCGCTGTTGTGGCTTTTGTGGGTTTCTTACACACTAACACATGCTGGCGTGCACACACTCAGCCTGAGTAAGTTTGAAAGTCTTGTGATATGCTTTGCTAAGGGACTAATGGCGTGCCGTGTGCTTCCTCCCAGTTCAGTGCATCCATTAGCAGTCATATTACTGCCACATAATGGCTTATTGGATGGTGGGAAAAATTACCAAGAAGGCTCGATGAGGAGAGATGGAGCGAGAGGGGGGACAAAAAAGATGAAGAGACAGGGAAAGAGATGAAGAAAAGCATCTCGAGCAGGGCACCCAAATTGAGTTACAGCTGTTATGATTTGTCGTCTCTCAAGTCCTTTTCTCGCTCCTCTTCTTCATTTGTTGTTGCCACCACCTTCAGTTTCATCCTCAGGGCTTTGGGATGTTTTTATCTTTCTAATGAGCCGTTGATTCTTTTTATTTTTTCTCTTGTCATTACTTCATTCGTTCTGGATAGAAGGCAATATTTGTCATCATGTCAAGCTGGTGTTTGCATGTGTGTAGCGTGCCGAAGATAAGTGGTTTTGGTTAGTGTTGGCGGCTAAAGTGCACGCTGGGGTCAGAGTGGTTTGGCACGGTGGCCCCGAACTCCACGTTTTTACTCCCCACTTTATCAATATGCAGCACGGTGGGCGAATTGCACTCCACTTGATTGCTTTAATTGGCGAGGCACGCACAAAACAGGCGTGCTCGCCGCTGTAGCTGCGGCACAAAAGCGCCTCCTGATGTGTTGTTTCATTTTGTCCAGCCGCCGTGAGACTCCGAACCACTCAGCTCGACTTTGCATGAGTCATTGGGCTCCTACGCACTCATTGTGTGCTCCCTGTAAACACACACAAACAAAGAGTTTGTTGTGCGGAGAACTTTAAAAGGCGCTTTTGTGCTATGATCAGATTTGAGAAATCACTATACAGCAACAAAAGTCGTGTTTGTGTTTGTTTAGTGTTATTTCCCGCGGTGAGGGGACTCTACTCATACGAGCTGTGCCTGGGTGGCAAATGGCTGTGCGTAAGTGTGTGTTAGGTGTGTTAAAACGAGTTGGAAATCAAATTCACCTTGAAGTGTCCTTGCCACCCCCATATTTTTGCCTTCGTCTTTGCTTTGAACAGGCTGCTGCACTCAGTTCAAAGAGAGATGCAATCGTGTGTGTGTGTGAGAGAGATGGGGCTTCAACTATTTGTAAGGGATGGCAGCTGGGTTGGAGATGGAAGGAGGTAAAAGGAGAAGAAGACAGGCGGCTGCAGCCTCCTTCCATCATCAAAGAGCAGCCAGGCTTAGAGAAGAGAAGCGCTCGTCCTTCTCCCATCACCCTTCTTCCCAATTAAAAGCAACCTGGGACAGAGGAGAAGGAGAACATGAGACAAGGTCGAGGTGGGAAGGGAAGCGGGTGACAGGCGGAGAGGTGAATCGGCACAGAATGGGAGTAATCACGGCAGTGTCGGACAAAGGAGGCGAGGGATAGTTCTCATTTGGGCCTCGGCGACCTCTCACCTTCTTGTTCCTGTCAGGACAGCAGGGGATCCAACCGCAGAGGTGGAAAACTTTGGAGTGATCCATTTTCCAAATGGGGGTTTCAATCAAAGCTCACCGCCCCACACTTTGAACTGAAGTGGAGCAGTAATGGCTGCCGTGAAGTGTCTGAATTCATCACCGGTGGTTTTGCTCCTGATGTATACGTTTTCTTGTCTCAAATACTTTGCGACGGCGCCTATTTCTGTCTAGCCTCGGGATGACCTAGACTCACACACAGCGTTTGCATGAAAAGTTTGGGAAACTTTCAACCTTAAAGGTCGCAGGACGGCGTCGTATCAGAGCTCAGCGTGTGATATTTACAGCCATCTCATGCATAGATAATCAAATGTGATGAATGTCTCAGATGCTCCTGTGAAAGTATTAAAAAGATTGAGAGGAAAAGATGAAGATAGATCAATAAAGGCGAGGAAGAAAAATGAAGGTGTGAGTCAGAACTTTGAAAAGAGCCTAATTGTACGTGAGGGAGGGGATATTTACATCCTCCAGATGGAGAGCGTGTGTTCCCCCCATCTCTGCTTTTTCTTACTCGCTCCTCTTGGGTTCACAGATGCTAGTTTAAGAGGAGGAAGCTGCAGGGAAGGAGACAATAAAGGTCAATCTGTCTTTTCCTTCCTCTCTTCTCCTTAGTTTTTCCATCCCCGCAATGATTTCCAGTCAAACTCTCAGGTCAACTTCATTCTGCCTCTGTTATGTGGAGAAATGTCAAAGCTGAGCATCAAACTGGAGAATCTGACAGATTTACAACAAGTCTGGATGTTTTTCTCTTTGGAATCATCTCTATATTTGATTGTATGACATAGAAAATCCACAAAAATCCTATTAGTATGAAGCAGTAAATACAATACCAATCAAATATTTATTTCAATTTATTATTGTTGCTGAAGGCAAAAATCAAAATGCTAGCAAAATACTCAATTAATAAAAACATTTCCTTTTATATCATTAATCGTGACTCTTTTTATTTTTAATTATCATTCAATTCTGATTCTTCATCCAACTCTCTTTTGACGACCTCCTCTTGTCTTTTCCTCCTGCCGTCCCCCCTCTTTTTGTGGGCTCCTCCTCTCCTCTCTGACTCAGAAGGCTGAATCCTCCTAAAGGTCAGTCCCCGCTGGCATTTTCTCTGGAACCTCATTGATTTCTAGTCTGCACACGGCAATTGGATAACCGGACCCTCTTCCATTTCCCACCAATCCCCTTTAACTAGGAAGCAAGCTAGTCGGCTGACACCGAGGTCAGCTCGTTCCAAATAGCTTTTTCTGGACTGCTAGGGTCTTTTTTGCTCCATATTTCTCTCCTCTGTGTCGGCAACTTCCCTGCAGTCTGCAGCAGGAGCACGGACAAAGGGTAGTGGGAGATAGGAAAGATAAATCTTAAAGTGGAAGTTTGGAAATGATGTGGTTTTCATACCGTGGTACGTCAGCTCCCACAGTGCCTTGATGTGGCTCCTCAGCGGTACGGGTGAAACCAGGAGTCATTTTTTTTCTGCTTGACCTGGAAAACGTAAACTATATGTGGGAATAACAGCTTTTATAAAGAAACTATGTGATTTAAAAAGTAGAAATAAAACTATCCAGCTAGTGTTAAAAACATTTCCACAAGTTTTTGTTGCAAAGTTTAATTTGTTAAAGTTAAGTTTAGTTTGCTATACCTCACTTACCTTTTTATTGACATTTTTCTGTCTGAAATATCTTACCTTGATGTCTGCATTAATGCAACATTATTAAACCACAATAAAAGTACAATTAACAGCAGCAACATTCAAATTGACATGCTTTCAAATTTAACACAACAAAGGTCAGGTGCAGTTCACCACGCAACCACTAGGGCCTTGTTCAGGAAAACTTTCGTACAACTTCAGAATACAAATGAGCATACATCATGCTTGATTTTAAAATCCTATTTTGCCTATGAAAACATATGTTTCTATCGGCTTAGCACTAATATGCGACACTTTACTAACGTAAAGTAAGCATAACAATATCAAGTATAGTAAAGATATTATCTTTACTTTTTTAAATGTTAAGTAACAGAGATATGCAGCCTTTTTAAAGTGATGTAAAGACATGCAGCATATCGATATCGCGAAAGTACTTTTTCTCCATAGTAAAATGAGCCAATTGACTTTTATTTTGAAGGATCCGAAGTGAACCCCCGCCAGTCACGAACATTTTCTCGTCTTTAGCAAGTATGTTAGAGGGTTAGTCACCACATGGAGAGTAAATGTTTGTGTAATTTCTTTGGTCCTCTTTTTCTCCACCGTCTGCACACTAGATAAGCAAACACACGCCACACAAGACTTCACTTGTGTTAGTTTGGCTGATGAAACAGCGGAATATGTGGCAATTTATAACAGGATCCAGTCAGAACTGGAGGATAAACCTGCTTCATTTAAAGAAGCAACAGACAGATTCATAAAATGTGTTGATCTGGAGACAGCGCTGCTGTCAGACACTAATGCTATGGTGCTAACTAGCTGTTCTGTGTTTCCTGTCGGATCACGAACTGGTTTAACATCATTTTTACATTTTTACAGGCTGGCCTATAAAACGTGGTGGATAAATACAACAAGATTAATTCATATGACATTCACAAAAACTGTATTTTCTAAATAATAATAGAACTGATTCCACTGTTTTAGCAGCGTCTGTGTAGCGTAACAGTCTGTGTTACACTGAAAACAGTGACCTGTCAGATGTTGTGCTCAATCCTCCCGCCTCCTTAAAGCTGCAGCTTTAATTTCCATAGTGACAATGACCCAAAACATTATACTGCCTTCAGACGTTTTGTTATGATTTTATTTATAAATGATCACCTCGAGGTAGAATTAGAAAATCTACTAAATAGGTCCTTGTTTTCTCAGCATGTTTTAGTTTACAGTTAGATGACAGTAAAAACGTGTTCATACTATGTATAAATTACTTCAATGCAATTTCATTTTCCTAAAGAAATAATCAGAAAATAGAAGTTTTTCTGTGTAAAATAGTATCAGAATTTAGCTGGTAAAATATATGTTTGGCTGGTAAATGTTTTTATTCAACCCGCCAACTTGGCCAGTGTTTCAAAAATTAATTTTCGGCCCCTGTGTGAGGTATTTTAGTTATGTAAAACCCGGCAAAAAACAGAGTTACGTGCACTGTACATTGTGCAGAAGGCATGTTTATTCTAAAACTGGAAATATCACCAATCTTTTTTATCACCTGAAGCAGTGCACAATCTCAGACATGTAATTCTTGAGCAAAAACAACAAAGTTGAGACCTTCACAGCAGCAACAGTCTTAACAATGAGAAGAATTCAGAGAATTTGCTTTTAGTTCCTAGATTATTCACAGGGTGTTGACAAAATGTTTGTCAGTTTTTTGTTTGTTCTGTAAAACTTGAAAACAGTAGAATTTATTTGTAGAAGCATGCTTTGTTTTTAAATATAACTGATCAAGCAGTTTAGTGTTCTGTTTTATGTATGTTCTCTTTTGAAACTTGAAATCTTTTGCTTTATTTTTCAGTTTAGTTTGTAATTTATTTCCCTTTTTTAATTTATTTTGGCGCGGGGTGATTGTTGCATCATGTTCCTTCAGTGCCTCTGTTATGTTTAAAGTATGACAGGAAATAAATATTAAAATCTAAACAACCTGCTGATAATTACACATTTCCCTAATGAGCCACAGAGTGTTCAAATTTGACAGGTGTCGTTATTCAGTTTATACTGTGATATAAATCGTCATCGTCTGATATTAAAAATTCACTATCGCCCAGCCCTACTTCACCAACGTAAGGTAACATAAATGTAAAAACATGCAACACTTTGCAAACATAATGTGTTGCATATTGATGCAAAGCTGCTTTTTTTCTGCCCGAGAATCCACTGATTCACGTTGATCATGTAAATGGTCAAAGAGTTACAGTAGGTCAAAGAGCGTGTGTTATTTAAGTGTCGCTGGCGACATCCCTGGTGTTAAAGGGTTAAAAAATATCTGATTTAATGTCAGTAAGTCTCATCATCAATTCTATCAACAGTTGTTTTTGACAACAGGCACAACTCATAAATAAATTAAAATACCAGAAGTTGCAGTTCCTCCAAAGACCACCGGAGGCTGGTTGTAAAAGGGGGGCAATTTCTCAGTCTTATTTTAAAAAGTTATATGTTACACTAATAGCCACCCATTTACAAGCTCGTTCCTGGGGGCTTTTTAAGCAGCTTTTGATATCGCCTTTGCACCGATATGCAGCAGATTACCAATGTAAAGATCTGCATAACATCACTTTTATGACAGAATCAGCAGACTTATGTTACAGGTAACTGTGACGGTAACACCAGATAATAAAAGAAAACAAACCAAAGTTCTAAACTTTTCTTTAAAAGCGACAGTCGGGAATTACAGCTGTTTTGTGAACGCAACGTGATGTAAACACTCGAACAGCTCCGAAAATTGGTTCCAAATGTGCAGGACCTCATTGGGAAAAACAGCACTTGAAAAATCCTTGTTTGGATCTGTATTCTCCACCTCATTTGCTGCTTGTGTTTTTATCTGCTGCAGCTGTTTTTTCCCCTCTGCACCTCCACGCTACGTTCTGCTAAATCCGGCAGAAAACTGTCCTTGTGAGACAGCAGTGGCAGCGTTGGTAGAAAATTTCCAAAAGCAGCGGCGTAAACAAATAGGCAGACAGCTCTCAGTCTTTCTCTCTGAAGTGATAATGTGTTCCCCACACTGTTTTTTTGTTCCCATGCTAATGAAGTGGACCGTATCGGTAATCACTTTCAAACCCTCAGCAAGCGAAAAAAAAAGAAGAAACGGCAAAACAAAGGCTGGAACAAAAGGATGCTGTGCTGTTGTTACTGTCTGAGAGTGTGCAGAAGGGAAACAGGAACGAACGTGGGTTTTTTATTCTTTATTTTTGCATTTTTATGTATTTTGCAAACCGACTCGTTCATCGAAAACAAGGTCAACCGCCACTGGATTCTGCAGAAATCCCCTGCAGATTTAATGAAACATGATAGTATATGAAATGACAGTCCCATATTATCTCCATCAAGCTTTTGTGGAGCCACTTCACGTCTGTTTTAAGCCTTCATTTGTGCTGGTTAATCGAGTCTATTTCAATTAAAATTTACTTTTTTTTGAAGAATTGTTGCAGATACTTAAATATCAAATAAAGTTAGAAAAAAGTTTTTTTTTTTTTCACCCATTACTTGTGCCTCAGAAACCATTAAAAGCAAAATAAAAATAAGATGGAGCTTCATGAAACTGTATAAGAGTTTGAGGTTCAAATATGAAGGGAAAAAGAGAAAAATCGTCTTAGCGTAATATCCTCTGCACCATAAATGTAATGACAGAAGCTGTTGCTAAAAAAGGTTTTAGCCAAGAGACTCATCTCCGAAGATGAAGGGACAAATCTAAACTTTCATTTCCTGCTTGGTTTCTCTCTGTGTATTAATGCCTCCCCCCCTTCTTAATTCATCTTTTTTTTTCTACTCGTCTTCTTTTCAAACCCACTCTTGTTCTCTGTGCTGACAGAGTTTGAGCCGTAAAGCTGAAATGCAGCCTCCTGAGAGCCATTAGTTTACTGAAGACCTTGGAAATTAGCATGTTTTGTAGGACGGAGTACAGTCTGAAAACACATGGTTGTTTTTGACGCTTTGCGCTCTCAGACATGCAGATTTCTTAGCAGACACAATATTTTTTTTTTTTAAGTTTGCTTCCTTTCTTGTGTTTGTCTCCGCAGTAACAAGCTATTGATTGGACTGGAATAAAGGCTGATCTCTGGTGGAAATGCAGATGCAGGCAACAGCCCACAAATGCAGACGTTAGGCATCTAAAACAAGGTTCACTAACATGAAACAGGATATTAAAACTGAGATATTTAACCTTTATGGGTAGTTTGATGAACATCATCGTCATTTTCTGCAGATTTCTGATTGGATGTTCAGAACTTTTGTGTCTTTTCTCAGCGGCAGTAGTTCGTTGGAAATTTGCAACCCCCTCACCCACCCATAACTGAGAGCTCTCTGTTTACATGCTCTCCCGCTAGCTTCACACCCCCAACCTAACACTTGCAGTGCAACAAAAAATGGGGAGCAATATCAGAGCTATCCAGCCGTACAGTTCTGAGCCGGAAACCAGCTCATACGGGGAAAACGAAGACATACATGGATCCAGTCATCTACATATGGCCCAACCAGAGTAGTTTTTCACAATTAGACTCCTTTTTAAGCATCCTTTTTTTCTGCACCTGATTCACTACAATTTAAGTAAAGACATATTTAGAAATGCAATTTTAAGCTTAATGTTCCTTTTTTATGTCCACAATCGTCAGAAAAAGTCTACAAAAACATGATAAAAAGATCAAAAACATGCTTGGAGTTGGTCTTTAAGTTCTGCCACAGTTTTATTGTAGAAACAACCATTTTGTGGTTTGCCCTTCTTTGTGTGATATTTGTTTTTCTTTTTACAACTGAGGCTTTGGTGATCGTTAGTGTTGCAGCACTAAAAGCCCTTTGACTTCCGGGTTGAAGCTCATTGAAAAATGAAGAGTAGTCAGTAGGTCTGCATGATGTGAGAAAAATCTGCGATATGCGATATCTGTGTTTAAAACTGCAATGACGGTTTGACTTGCGATAAATGGACAAATACCAAAACAAGAATACAAATTCATTTTTATTTCACTGTGACATTTTTATTTGAATAATTTATGGTTTTCTGGATGTTTTGCGTAGTACCTGTGTTTGGAGAACATCACCTGCCCTGAAACCAATAAAAAATACTAAATAAGTTCATATGAACAAAAGTGCGTCATTGGGCGCCGCATCTTTAAAATAAATAACATGGATGGAAGAATTTACAACTTTGGATTCTTCATTGGCTCCTGCTGCTACAATAAATTAACCCCTACGTCCCCGCCTCACTGAGCACATGCAGCAACCGGGGTTTTTTGTTCTTTGTTTTTTTTTTTGCAGGACAGAGCCATCCATATACTAGGAAAATCTTAGGATGAACGCAAATTTTATGCGCTAATTGCGTGCTGTTTGTTTTAAATGATGCGCCAGGGGGTGGGGGGAAGGGGATCCGCAGTACACCTTTGTGCCGAACCGTGGCGAGTGATCCAATCCGTTATACCCATGACCATCGTGCTTTTTTTTTTCATCACAAGCACATCCTCTGAGGTACTACTCTTAGCCTTGTTCAGTCACATGTCAGGGGAAGAAAGGAGAAGGTGGGCATCTAGCATTAAAGGGCTCCAGTGATTGGTCAATGACACGAAGAGCT
This sequence comes from Oryzias celebensis, assembly GCA_014656515.1. Taxonomy (NCBI): domain Eukaryota; kingdom Metazoa; phylum Chordata; class Actinopteri; order Beloniformes; family Adrianichthyidae; genus Oryzias; species Oryzias celebensis. The sequence continues at coordinate 38,178,977 of BNCR01000005.1, forward strand.
CCATACCATTGGTTTAATGTATAAAGGGTTTATTTGATTTGTTACTTCAAACTACAAAGAGAAAGTGGCGGAAACCACATACCGCCATTTATGCCTGTTTTGCGGTATGAATACCGCACAGGGCTGATACCGGTAAATTTTTAGTTTACTGTGCAAGCCTAGTTGTGTGTTAGATACTACAAGTAACATTTTCTTTTCGTTTATTGTGAATGTGGAAATCAACATGACACATCTTTGCTTTGGCTCAGTTCAATGTGGGAACTGTGAGCGCCGTCAAGGGAGGAGCTGAACTAAGCGAGCAATTCCTTTCTGGTATCGTTTTGTATGTACTGCCTGATGTAAGCAGGCCTCAACCCAACGAAATAAAGAAAAAAACAGAATAAAAAGGCATCAGAATCGCACTTAAGCGAATCTGAGCTCAAACCTTGAACTTCTGCACCTCATAAGAAAATGTCACATAAAAATGTGTCAAGATCTACTCCAAGTATTTATCAATTTAGCTACAAAAACAGAAAAGCTGCTATCAAGGATATGACCTTGTGAAAGAGTAATAAAGGTTGTTCTTAGCATTTCTTCCAAAGCGCATTTTAGTTTGGAGCATCAAAGAAAAATAAATACGCAGTCATGACTCTCACTCAGTGTGTGTGTGCACATAGACCTGGGTTTGCTGCTGGCGTGACATTGGCGTCTCAGAGGTAATTAGACAGTTGTTGGCTCTGCTACAGCAGCTCGGATCCCGCGTCTGACTCCACTACACCTGTCTGGAAGGGGGAAAAAAAAACAAAAAACAGAGCATGTGGGCGTCTTTGAGTGCCTCTGCCTCATCAACGTTGTACTGCGCCCGCTTCAGGATTTTTGTGTGACACTGTGATGACACGTGTCCCTGTGATGTGAACACGCATACATGTGACGGCTTTTTTCCGTGATGATTTTCAGGTGTGTGTCGCAGCTGCCAGCACGCCGTTATTTTGACACGACTCTGATCTGGGAGGAAAGCCTTAACAACAGGAGCATATACCATCGTCTCGTCTCCGCCGCTCTCTGTCTCGCTTACACTCTGGTGCAGATGAAAAGGCAGACGTCTGGATTACAGAGAAGCTAACATGACAGGGCTGTTATCTGCTATGCTCTTTATGAATATCACTAGATGGTCTTTAGGATAGATAACACGGCCTTTGATGATTGCTGTGTTACTGGAATGACATTTTGGCAGTTGTGTACACTCGGAAAAGCATCTAAATGTATTGCAGTTGGCTCACACACACGTTTAACACACACACAAACAGGCACCGGTGGCAAATTCAGGGATTTGTTTTGAAAGTTGACATTGCTCACATTCCCTCTACACAAACACGCAGGTCATTGTGTCTCAGAATGTGTTTGGATTCTGTAAAGTTAAGTTACTTTCAAAATGCAACCTAAATGTGGTCTAACTGGTCAATGGCTGTATGGTGGTGTTTGAAATCTGGAAGTGGAATACCCATTTTTATACCAGAGGTTTTAAGAAAAAGTTGAAATTTTACAGCGACTGGATGATTTTTGACATCGGTCAGTGGCTACCCAGGCACGTTTGGAGGTCACGCCATAGTAGTCAAGTGACAGATGGGTGGCAGGAAGGCAGCAGCGTGATAATTGACTATAGAAGAGTCTCCAACGTTCCTAAAATCGTCGGATTTGATCTGACGTATCAGACTGCCACCCACCAGCCATCCCCTGCCCCCATACTGCCTGGCTGCCACCGTCTACATTCATGCTGGCGCCAACGATTTTCCCAAAAATTGAGTGCCAGCATGAAATCTTGAAGATTCTTCTAATGCCCCTAGATCGTGCAATGGCAGTTGTATTTGTGACCATAGCAAAAGCCTCTTTGTCTCTGGAAAAGGTACAAAAACATTAACAGGAGGGTAAAATGAGCTCACTTCTCAGTCTTATGAAAAGCAACAAATAATAGATTTGTACACTGTATTTCTTTTTAAATTGAGCTTTTTTTTGTTTATTTTTGATAGGTTTCTGCCAAAGTAATACGATTTTTTTACTTATAAATTAACCTGATCCTCCTGGAGGAGCAATTCTGCTCTTTGACCACTTTACTATTGAATTATATATTTCTTTATTATTAAACGCTGCTTCCTGTCCAACTGAAATACAAAAAAAAAAAAAACAACAACAAAGAGCTTCTCAGCTGGGTAAAAAAAGAAAAAACATTGATTTAAAATACAGAATATTTATTCTTTTTTTTCTCTCTTTGTGTTATTCTTGGAAGTCTGATATCAAAGCATTTGCTTTGCCTTTTTTGTGACATCCTGCTCTTTCTCTGACCTTGAACATGCTTTGCTTTTCATTTCTCTGTTTTTGTGCAGGTATAGAGCGCAGAGAGCAAAGAGGTGCAGATCAAAGTTCCATGCAAATGAGATGATGCAGACAACCTGTGTGTAATTTGGCCAAAACAAATTTTTTTTGACACATTGCATCTGAACTCGACTTCAGAGCTCCATTTGTCTAAAAATGTCACTTTAACTAATGGCGAAGCATGAGTGAAATTCTGGAGCAAAAGCTGACACGCCGTGGTTCATCACCAGCTTCAACTCAGATGTTTCTTCAGAAATGAAGAACTTGATAAATAGAATAAAGTGTGGATTTGCCAGATTAGCCGTGCTTGCTGTAAAATAAATCACTGAGATTAAGCCAAACCAAAAAAAAACTAAACACAACATTGGCATCTTCTGTGTATAGACTACTTTGCACAGCTTTAAGTGCATCACAATAAAAACAAAAACAGATGCATAAATCAAAACAAAAACTCAACACACTCTTTACCCGCCCCCCTACCCTCTGTTAACACGTATCTGTTATGATCCCACACACAAAGAAAACTTGTTTAAAAAAAAGCTTAAACTTAAAGAAACTTTAGGCTCTGTTGTGAAAAAACAGTATGTTGGGATTCTGTTCATACCAGGAACCAGCTCAGCCATAGGAATATTGCCACAGTGTCCACCCAGATTGGGACAGCAACATGGTCAACCCTACAGCTGTAAGGCTGAAAAGCTGGACCCCAGCTGCCATTTGCCAAGCCGGCAAACCCTGGCACAAAGAATCTCACTGGGAAAATCTTAATAAAATAATTAAACTTCACAATAACTCATGTTTCATTTTTAGTTAAGCAGGTTGTTGGAAAACTACTATGGCCCTGAAGTGCAAATCCAATCCAATCAAATCTACTTTTTACCCGTGATTGCTTAATCTGCTCTTCACCACAGTTCAGTAATTGTTTAATTTACTCTTACACACAGTTTATTGATTGCTTAAGGTACTCTTCACCACAGTTCAGTGACTGCTTGAGGTACTCTTCACCGAAGTTCGGTGATTGCTTAAGCTACTCTTCACCACATTTCAGTGATTGCTTAAGTTACTCTTCACCACAGTTCAGTGATTGTTTAATCTACTCTTACACATAGTTCAGTGAATGCTTAAGCTACTCTTCACTACAGTTTCAGAGAATGCTTCAAATACTCTTCACCACAGTTCAGTGAATGCTTAAGCTACTCTTCACTACGGTTCAGTGAATGCTTTAGATACTCTTACACATAGTTCAGTGAATGCTTAAGCTACTCTTCATCACAGTTCAGTGAATGCTTAAGCTACTCTTCACCACAGTTCAGTGAATGCTTAAGCTACTCTTCATCACGGTTCAGTGAATGCTTACGCTACTCTTCATCACGGTTCAGTGAATGCTTAAGATACTCTTCATCACAGTTCAGTGAATACTTACGCTACTCTTCATCACGGTTCAGTGAATGCTTAAGCTACTCTTCATCACGGTTCAGTGAATGCTTACGCTACTCTTCATCACGGTTCAGTGAATGCTTAAGCTACTCTTCATCACAGTTCAGTGAATGCTTTAGCTACTCTTCATCACAGTTCAGTGAATGCTTAAGCTACTCTTCATCACAGTTCAGTGAATGCTTAAGCTACTCTTCATCACGGTTCAGTGAATGCTTAAGATACTCTTCATCACAGTTCAGTGAATGCTTAAGATACTCTTCACCACGGTTCAGTGAATGCTTAAGATACTCTTCACCACAGTTCAGTGAATGCTTAAGATACTCTTCACTACGGTTCAGTGAATGCTTTAGATACTCTTACACATAGTTCAGTGAATGCTTAAGATACTCTTCATCACGGTTCAGTGAATGCTTAAGATACTCTTCACCACAGTTCAGTGAATGCTTAAGCTACTCTTCACTACGGTTCAGTGAATGCTTTAGATACTCTTACACATAGTTCAGTGAATGCTTAAGATACTCTTCATCACAGTTCAGTGAATGCTTAAGATACTCTTCACCACAGTTCAGTGAATGCTTAAGATACTCTTCACCACAGTTCAGTGAATGCTTAAGCTACTCTTCACTACGGTTCAGTGAATGCTTTAGATACTCTTACACATAGTTCAGTGAATGCTTAAGATACTCTTCATCACAGTTCAGTGAATGCTTAAGATACTCTTCACCACAGTTCAGTGAATGCTTAAGATACTCTTCACCACAGTTCAGTGAATGCTTAAGCTACTCTTCACTACGGTTCAGTGAATGCTTTAGATACTCTTACACACAGTTCAGTGAATGCTTAAGCTACTCTTAAACACAGTTTAGTGAATGCTTAAGCTACTCTTCACTACGGTTCAGTGAATGCTTAAGATACTCTTACACACAGTTCAGTGATTGTTTAATCTACTCTTCACTAGAGTTCAGTGATTGCTTAAACAATTTGTTATCACAGTTAAATGATTGTTTAATCTACTTCTCACCACAGTTCAGTGATTGTTTAATCGACTTTTGCCACCGTTAAGTGACTCCTTAATCTACTCTTCACCACAGTTGAGTGATTGTTTGATCTACGTATTTATGATGTACAGTGATTGCTTAATCTACTCTTTACCACAGTCCAAACAAAACAAATTCTTCTGCTTTCCCTCTACTTAAAAAATCTAATTCCATCAGTGATGTACCATGATAGGTATCTTTTCTGTTTTTTTTCTTTCTGTTTCTTTATTTGTTTCACATTTCATTTTGATTTCTGAAAATTAATTTTGCTCTCCAGTTTTTTCATGTTTTGGTTTCTGGAATTTTGTTTTAATTTCTAAAATGCCTTGTTGTTTTTTTTTTTTTAATTGGTTTGTTTGTTGATGTGATTTGCACTCCAAGGCCACTGTACCCCCCCAAAAACCCACAAAAAATCCAAATCTCTCTCCAAAAATGCATCAATTTATATGAAATGTTATATATTTTTTAACAACATATTGATTGATTGCACTTTTAATTCTAATTAATATATAAAAAAAGACTTGTTAGATTCATTTTCTGTAACTCTGGTTCACTCCTACCATAACATTCGTTTTAAAATTCATGTTTTTGTCTAAAGGTTTAGCTTGTAAAAGTTGAGTCAATCCTTCAAATTCAGCACAGGTGCTTATTATTTGTTCATGCGCTGCGATATCTATGTGCCAACAGCAGACCAAATCCACCAGGCTTTGTGTTTGCATATGTGTGTGTGAAAATACACCAAAGCTGACTTTCCTCCTTCAAAATGGTAGATCAAGGACTTCTCCCGGCTCAATTTGGAGAAACAGAGAGATGGAGCGGGAGGGATATAGGGAGAGCAGCCACAGAGAGAAAACAAGAAAGAGGATGAAAAGGAGAGGGAAACTGCCAGGCTGTTTGCTCCCACCTGTCTTGACTTGAAAGAAAAAATGGGAAGAGAAGACAAAGACGCTTGGGAAGACTTAAAAAGGGGAACAAAAAGTAGAGAAAGAGAGGAAGAGGGGGAGAGAAAGAGGAAGAGAGCAGATATGTGAGCGGCCCCAATAGGCACGTTGGTGTTTGAAGCTGAAGCTTTGGAACAAGCGGTAGCATTGACTTCATAGAGAATCGGTCCCCGGGTAAATGACTGGAGTGGAAGGAGATGTTTGATACTGGGAGCGCTGGAAGGGAAGGATCGCTCATTAGATGCATCCGCCAGCACGATCCCACCAAACCTCTGCCACCATGCCTTCTATATCTAAGGGATTAGGATATGTAAACAAGACAAAGTTATTTTGGGAAAAATCAAGTGGAATAAATGTATCTTGAACTGAGGTCTTGTCTTATCCTAAGAAATTAATTTTGATTTATTTTGTTAAAAAGACTGATGTCAGTCAGTCTGACTGCAACCACAGATATATTCATATTGCAAGTCCGTGTGAAGAGGGGGCGGGGTTGCTTTGCACCAACAGTTGCGCCCAAAACTTAAAGATGAATTTGTTATGAATTAATGCTGCTCCACAGAAACTATTTTTTAAAATTTTGCTTAAAAACAGCATAATCTTAACTAAAAAAACCACTAGGAACACTTTTACAGCAGATCGAAAGATGATCGGAATGGGACTTTAAAATATCCATTGACAATGGAGGACAATATTTGCATAAAGTGAAATATTGCAAGTTGTGTCAGCAACTCCCAGTAAATACTGTCAGCATCTATTTTCATTATTCTGTGTCTGCTCTTCTTAGTGTAGCTTTCTCTTTCATCATGTCTGCCACATGTTTGTTGTCCTCCTAAAGCCCCCCACCACCACCTTTACCTGCTCATGCACTGACTTCCACGGATCCCTTCATACGCTGTTATTCATATCTGCCGTATGACAAAGTGCTCAGCTAGAGTCATCTATTTGTTCGTCATCTCGCTATAAGCTCCCAGGGAAATGATCCGTGAGGTTAAAGACAAAAAGATTTGTCACTGTCGGGGGGGGGGGCAGCACATGTTTACTGTAATCAGCTTCATGAGCGTGTGGTAGCACATTTTCCCAAAAGCTCCTTCTACACAACTTAATGATGTCTGACCTCTGCTTGCAATTGCTGCCCGCCTTTCCTCCTCGTCCTTTAGGTTCCTTTTTTTTTTCGTTCCCTTTCAATTAAAGAACAAAAATGTTGCGGCTGTCGTCTTTGTCAGATTTAATTCGGCGTGCAAGCGTATTCAAATGTAAACCTCCCGCTTACATTAACCTCAGTAAAACAGTTAACCTATTTTTGTGTGGAGAAGTGTGTACCTGCGCTTGTGGTCATCTGATTGTGTGTTTGTGTGCGAGGAAGGGCATTGTGAAGGTTAATTTGTATATGAAAGCTTCTGCTCGTAGTCTTTTTGTGTGTGAGTGTGTGTGAGGTGGAGTGGCTCAAGCCAGTTATGCATTCAGGTTGAGCCGCATAAACAGGCATCTCCTCAGTCAGCCGTGCCTCTGCTGCATAATGAAGGGCGCCAATCCTCCGAGTTTCCTGCTGCGTTCAGACACACTGCAGTCTGCACATGGAAAACACAACCTTAATTCTTCCACACTGTCTCTGTCTTTTATATCGTCTTGATAATCATATCTCTTTTTCTTCTTCATCTCCTCCTGTTTGTCTTTTTGCCTCCATGTCTTTGAGTTTGTATCTCCGGTTTTTCTGCTCTCTTATCCCCCGCCGATGCTCTAAATTAGGTAAAGGAAACCTTTCTCTCTGTGTCTCCTTAGTTTGATAATCTGTCAGTTCTCATTTCATTTTCACTCTTTGATTAGGTTTGACAAGAAGACACCAACCTAGATTTGGCTGTTGGAAGAGGGCATAATAATAGTGTTCCTGTTCTTCTACTTTGTTTTTTATGAATATTAAACAACTTTTTAGAAACAGTTGAACTCTGTATCGCATGGCCATGTTTTTTCAACCCAGGCAGAACTAAGAAGAAATTTGCTAAGGCTAATGATCAGAGAGATTTGTAGATTAAATACATTCAAATTAATTCCAATTAATAGTGACATTAATAGTGACAAGACTTACCTGTAGACATATGAGGTATATATAAATCCAGATATGAACTAATCATCTCCAACTTCACCTGTTGAATTCTGAACAGCGGAAATGAAGCCTGAAGTAGGTTCTGTTCTTTGACCGGTGTTGTCTGTACTCAACTCAACAACAACTAAAACATTTCAACAAATAAACAACTTGATCACTTCAACAACTGAACAACTTCAATCACTCAAGAACGAGAATAACTCAACAACAACTAAAAAACGTAACAACTTGAACACTTAAACAACTCGACAACAACTTACAACAACAGTGTTTTTTGAAGAAATAACATTTAAAAAAGCATGTAATATTAATTTACCCTTCCTAGAATTTTCATGAGTATATTTCTGGTGGAAAGCAGGACTTTTTAACATTAGGTTCAATGGGGATTTGCATCTTTCTAAAATCAGACTTGTGTGGTGATTTGAGGAACTGCATCATTTGTTACGTTCGTGTTTGATTCAAACTTTCTAATGGAATGTGAGGCTGAGATTTAGCCAGAATTGTCCGCAATGACTGAGTTGTTTGGTCCAACAGCTAAGTTCATTTTTGTGTGATAGTCTGTGCCTTGATAAGTGAGAAAGTGCCTCTGAAAGCTGGTCTGGAACAAAGAAGTTAACCCTGTTAGTATTGAAAATGAGCCTCTGAGTTCACGTCTGCTCTCAGTTCACGATTCACTAAGTGTGAGATCGAACAACACATTCAACAGACCTCAAAAGTGAAGTAAACTAAAGAGGAAACATCTCAAGAAACACGTAAAAATGTGTTAAAAAATGTCTTTTGACCTAGTAGAAAGAAACTGGGGGTAGAGCGTTCCACCGTTACTGGTTTGATTCCCGCTCTTCCTGCCCTTGTCAGTGTTTTTGGCCAAGACACTGAACCCCACACTGCTCCTTTTTGTCTGGTGTGCTGGCTGGTGCCATCAATGTGTGGATGTGTGTGAAGGGAACTTGTGACTGTAAAACGATTTTGGGCCTAATTGAAAGTAGAAATCTCCATATACAATATAATACAAGTCGAGCTGCCAGTTAATATTAGTATCTTAGTATCCGATTTCAAGCATTTAGAGTACGAGTTTATTGCTGAGTCAGAAAGCCTTGTTTTTCTCTGATGGACTGTGGCGCCGGTGATAAAGCAACAGCTTCGTTTGTATTCTTGGAACAAGAGGGATTATTTTTTACCTTATCATCAGTAATGCGAAACTTTGTCGTTTTGTAAGTAAGACGAGGCTCCAGGTCTGATTCCCTTCAGCCAAGTCTTCATCGGATGCTTACCTATTGCTTTTTTCCCCTTCTCCTACTAGAAAAACACCTCTCTCAGAAACTGATTTACACGACAGATGCGTGTCCTCCGTTTCTCTAGTCGACCTGTCTTCATTCTTCGTCTTTATCTTCCTTTCTCTTCCACTGCCGCCTTTGTCAGCTGTCTGTCACCTTTTTCGCATCTTTACTGAGGATATAATTGATCTAAGTGTTCGTTCATTAACACCAAAGGCCTTTGCATTTAACACTCATTACATCCATCTTGTTTTTGTTGCCTTGTGTCATTCACTCATATTAAGGTGAGAAAAGGCAAGACACAGGTGGAAACCAAAGAGTGGTCAAAGTAACTACAGAAAGAATGCAAAATGTTTCATTTAAAGAACATGAAAGGACGAAAAATGAATGAAAAATACACAAGTAATACGTTTATTTAGAGTTTAAGGTTGACAGATTTTTTCAGCACAGGAATAGGAGGGCCAGCAGGGTAAAAAATTGCACAGTTTATGTTTTGTATGTTAGAAAATCTCAAAAAGAGAGCAACTGCGCTTTCATCTCTTTCTTTTTTTAGTGCGTCTGTGATCTTAACTCTGGAGGATTTCGTCTCTGCGCTTTTGAAATCATGTCCCCGTTCCCCTTTCTGCTGTGCTTCCTTCCTTTGGCTGTGCGTGCGTCCGTGCACGCCTGGCTAACAGCGGCGGCAACACAGATGCGCTGATGAAAAATCCAGAGGCTATCGGCGGAGCCCAGAGACACACACATATATATACACACACTCAGTGCGACAGCAGGGACTCATTCACCCTGGGAGACTGAAGGACACGTTGCAAAATTCCTGTGAGACATGCAGACATTTTTATGCTCATGCAAACCCATAAAATTTGAATTTCAGAGGAGTTTTTTGGAAGTTTACAAGAAAAGAAGTGACATTTTTGCTTATTTTTGCATCTATCCAAACAAACATTCGACCTAACTGACCCCTTTTTTCTTTCCTGCTGCCATCATGATAACAATCTCCCCAGCTTCTTCATCTGTTTTAACCTCCCCCCCGTTTTCCAATTCTAATTCACTTAAGAGGATAGATGGTTTATCATCCCATCTGATGCTACAAAAACCTCCTCCGTCCTCCTATTCTTTACCTCTCCCTCCCTCCCTCCCTTCATGCTTTCCATTTTCCTTTTTAATTTGTAGTGAAGGCTCCTCGCCATCATTGTGGGTAATTAAAATGAGAGCAGGGCGACTGAAAATGAGAAAAGGAGAGGACGAGCAGAGGGAGACGATGGGAGAAACGAGGAGTTGGAGAAGTTGTGAGGCGAGGATAGAACCAAAAAAAAAAAAACCCCACACATTCATACTGTATGAGCTGAGGACAAAGGGAAACACGAGTGTCTTTACTATAAGTGTGTAAAAGAAGGTTACCCTTTTTCCCGATTAAGCATCTGCTAAGTGGTTTGGTTGCATTTGTGCAATTTTAATTTCATCTGTCCAGTCCCACCATCATCTTCCTCACTGTGCAAACACAGTCATTATAAAACTGTGAAATCTACTGTGATTCTTAAAAGCGCTAATGATCCAACAAGCCCTTAAACAGAGCCTGTTCTCCTGCACACAAACCAACAAAGTGTTGCCACTGCTGCAAAACATTCCTGGGAATATATGTAATTAAATACACAATTCCTGCTGTAATACAGGCATGTAAAATTAATGAATTGCATGTTTTTCATAGCTATAATTATATGCAAATGCTATGGAATGTATAAATAATTACAGTGGTATCATAGTGCTGATCACATTATAATTATGGTCTTTCTCTCTTCTGTCTTCCGCCGCCGTTGCTGCGCCTTCATCATCATCTAGGTAAGTCTTTTTTTTTATCCCCAATTTACTGCTTCATTTTACATCCTCACAAGTCTATTAGGTAAATTAAAACATCCAAGGGAGCCAGTAAGAGTCTTAAACCTCAAATATATTTAAAAAGATGAACAGGAATGGGACAAATGAGAGGTAATTCCCTCTGACCTTCTTGTGTTTTTGATGCACAAGCGGCAAATTCAACAGGAAGTCATTTACAGGTCATTTAATATTACCTCATAAACACACAGGAGGACATCGTAGAGCAGTTTCCATTGCGGAAAGTAGTTATCACCACAATAAATAAGCTACAAGATGGAAGGAACGCTGTGCTTGACCACTTGATGTTTCTTGGCCAGTTCCTCAGGAGTGCATTGGGATTGTTTTCACGAACATTTTCACTTAATGCTTTTCAGAGGAAAAGGGTTGCTTTTTTAGCGCTAAAGGATTGTAATTATAATAGTGGTGGTTTAAGCTGACATTCTTAAGATTTTGTCCACTTGTGGAGTGAGATGTGAGTCCAGTCTTTGTCACAAACGCAGAAGATGTGGTATGATTTAATCAAGGGATGCCCAATATTGTGAGTGACCGGTTGATTGCGAAGGAAGTCTGGATAGATTTCAGGCCATCAAAACAGATATATATATATATATATTTTTTTTTTTCTTAATTGCAGCCAGCCATTCATCAAACTCGCCGTGAAGTACGTCACTTGATTGACATGCAGAGCGCCCAGTCAAACATCCTTTGATACATGCATCACTATGTTTGCTTGTTAGAAGGGGGATGCAATGATTCACTTTCCTTACGATTTGGTTAAAAGGCCTAAAACCAGGCTTTTCTTAAGCCTTTCAGAGAAAACTTTATCCATACATATGATCATATATTACCTTTGGCACATGAAAGAACAAATTATTGATGAAATATGAGTTATTTTTTGCCCAGAGTGCAGGTTTTTAGAGGAATACTCAGAAATACGTGGAATCAAAATACAGCTTTGTGGTTGTTTCTAGTGAGGAATGAACATTATAATACACTTAAAAGCTCCAAAAGCTGATTTTTCATGGTATGTAGGCACTTTTAAAATGTCCATTTTTGGGTGACAGTTTGTTTCGCTTTGATATTTGATTTGTGCATTACATAACACCAATAAAAACAAACAAATCGAAAACAATTTATTATTTACATTTGCTAATAGTGAGTAATAATTAAGAAAAACCTTTCAGTTGGTTCCTACTAATCCTTCTGTAATGTTTTAAAACTATAGATTTTAACACTTTTGATGTAAACATGATGTGAAGTAGAGATGCAGCATTGAATTGCTGTGTTTTCCACACGATTTGGGTTTGGATCAAAAATTGTGGCATCCCTGTAGCGCTACGTCCCGCAAGCAGATATGGAGTTTGTCTTCCTCCTCAACTTCAGAAAGGTGTGGACGTTCAGAGTCAGACTCCTAGCCATGGATGTAGCTGCTCGTGTGCATTTTTCTTCGACTGGCCTGAGGTCAGTCGTTCAAATAGAACCTCAAATAGAACGCACACGTTCCTGCTGTCAGCACGCTGCATTTTGCAGGCCCATTGGTATGACAAAAAAATGACAAAGAAACTTTTTATCATGTTGTTATCTTGCATATTCATCTAAATGTATTAATTAGTAAAAAAAAAAAATGTCTGTTTTATTTTAAAATCGGCTGTCTTAAAAAGTCTGTGTACATAAATATGAACATTTCATATTATGATTGTATAGCTTCTTATTTATATGACTTTAACTACAAGGATAAGTGGATCTTTTGGAGCTAGTTGTTAGCTTGCATGCTGAAAAAGTGCGGCCACGCCTGATTTTTACTATTCTGTAATATTTTGGTGTTCTGAAGATCACAAAGAAAAGTGCACGGTTTTGTCACTGCAAAAACGCTTTACTGTAAATCTACACTGAAACCAGAGTCATGTTAGTTGAAGAACAGCTTCTTTGATCTGATTCAGACAGAGAGCTCTGCCATGTCAAGGAAGCTCTAAAGGCAGCTAGAGATGCTCGATGGTGATAGGTTCTCATCTCTCCTGACTTCTCAGCTTTTGACACATGGCGTCTGCACTTCCTGAACAGCAGGGATAAGTTGTGTTTGACTGGGCATTGAGGTTAGCCTCCTATAGCTTCTGTTTGGAGTGCCTCAAGGCATGAGACTCAGACACTTTTTCTTTTCAAGAAACAGCGCTACTTTCAGACTCGTCTTCCATTTACGCAGTTCCTTGTACTTCTAAAGGTTATCAGTCTCTCCAAAATGTTATCATGTCATTCACTCAACAAAAAAGAGCACTCTCACAAAAAAATCACTATAAATTATAATATCTATATTGTTTTCCCTTTAAGTTCCCAAAAGGGGAAAATCTAGTGACTCCAATAATCCTAATCTTAATCTCGTTGTGCTTCAGGGTTTATTTAGGATGAACAATGTGCTTTGTTTAAAATGAACCAGAGCTCGTTTGCCCCGATAATCTCGAAAGTTTTCAGTCTGAATACACCCAAGCAAACTGTAGTCCAGCACCAGGAACTGCTCTCTGACCCATCTTTTGAGGTGGTCTCGGTTTATTTCCAATCAGACGGAGGTTTGGTCTGAGATTCCTCAGTCTGAGGCCGAATCCGAATTCTTACCCTACCCCTCCGGCTTCTCCCTATCCCTCCAATTGAAGGGGTTTTTGAAGGGAGAGGGGTTTCCGAAATAGTTTTTTTTAAGGGTAAAACGAAGGGACTTCCACCAGTAGGGGGAGCCGCTTCACTCCGTGCCGTGTTGGAGAAAAGCATTTCTTCACTGGGTGTGCTCTGAAGCACAGACGTTTACATTTAAATGTAAATATTGACTCACTGTTTTAGCATGACTTTTTTAAGTGTTTTGTATTTTTCGAGCACTGGCAGCTATGCGCCTATGTACGTGAATATTGATGACCTCATCGAGTGGTAGTGCCTATTTGGGCCGTCCAAATTCGAGAACAATTATTTTTCCATATCTCTCCGTTTGGAGGGCTAAATGTAGGAGTAGGGAGCAGCCATAGAGGTAGAGAGAGAATTTGGATTTGGCCTGAACACAATTTGCTCCAGGAGCGGAAAAACTGAACCAAAACTGCCACCGTAGCCAAGCATTACGTTTACAGTTTACTGTTTACAAGCATGTCAACAGAGTAGGAAAAATGCAATGAAGAAATGCAAAGCAACAATTGTCGTGCTATCAGTGAATAGCACACTGGTTAGCACTCCTAACCCACCAGCACAAAGGTCCATGGTTCAAGCCCCACTTCGGGGCAACTATTTGGCCAGCTCAGTGGCCTTGTGGTAGTGTCCGCCCTGAGACTGGAAAGTTGTGAGTTCAAATCCAAGTTGAGTCATACCAAAGACTCTATTATGAGACCCAATGCCTGCACTCAGCATTGAGGGGTTGGATTGGGGAGTTCCCTGAGTGCGGCTGTGTCTGCTCCAGAAAAATTTCACACATCTAATTACGTGACAACTGATGGGACTTTAACCTTGTTAGGATCGTTCATGCATGGGCGTGACTTCAGACCGGCCAATCATTGAATGTATTTACGAACTGGACACGAGTGTGACGTCACTCATACGACTCCAACGAAATGAAGCCAATTCATTCATTTTTTTTCACAATACAGACACCTCCATGTTGGAACCAGATGTCGTAAGCAGTGACTAGTCAGACTGAGTCTGTGTTTCCATGACAACCACTCTTGCCAATCAGGAGTGAGCTTGTTGGAAGGCCACACGCCTACCACTGAAAGCCTGGTCAAGAGAACCTCTCAGTCAAAAGTTTTGAACGTTCGAAGTGAGACCATATATTTTAAAGGGTCATCATGTAAAGAAATTAACAACAACATGATCAAAAAGGTGTCAGGGCAAGAATTGTTATTCTGACAAAAAAAGAAATAGCTGTTTATTTCTCCATAGAAGTGTATGGGATTTTGGCTTCTTGGAGACAGGGGGTAGTTCCTGTTTGGAATGGTAGGGGAGGGGTCACTCAGTCCAATTCTCATATACAGTTCAGGATAAAGCTCCAGAATTTTGGAAAACCTAAAGCGGAATTTCCAAATTATTTCAAACTCTTTGTTTGCTGTGTAAAATGTAAAAAGGGGGAGCTAGCTTTTCTTAGTTTTGCTGCACTCCAAATCACCAAAGAGACTGAGATTCACAGGATAACACACATATCATTCTTTTCTTTACAGTCAGCATGTTCCTGCGGTGCTGTGAGATTTGTGATGTGGAGCTCCTCTACAGAGTTCTCTTCCTTTCGCGCCGACACACATTCGCTGACACCTTCAGAGGATTTACTGCGCTCTGTTAGATATTTGCTTTGTCCAACATCCTGGCAATAATACACAAGACCTGGGAATATTTTTTTTTCTCCTCTCCATTTCTGGAATTGGCTCAATCGCTCTCTTTCACGAGAGCTGACACATTATTCTGCCCTCCTGGCTCACCCTTTCTCTCCTCACCTCACTCTCCAGCTCATCTCCCTCAGGCTACCAGAGAAGTTCGGTGCCCTTTCCCTGCGTCTAGGGTCCTGGCTTAGGACAGAGAATCAGTCACAGTTACACATATTAGATTAGAGGAGAGTGGGAACCAAATTGCCTTCTCCTTCTCCTCCTCCTCTCTCCAATCTTCAACCTGCTCCTCCTGTCCTTCTGTCTTTCCCCAAAGGAGGCTAAGTGTCATTGTTCTGTTTTTATTTCATTATTTCCTGGATCTGTTTGCTCATTTGCCTCTGTCCTTTGCCGTTTCAACATGTGTCGCTTTCCAGGAATGAGTACATCCGTGCAAGTTAAGGTCGCTGCTGCTTCAGTCACTTCAGGGTCAACGAGCCAGACATTTCTGCGCTCTGTTTGCTGGTCTGAATCCCCTCCTTTATAGGAATAAGTAACAGCAGATCTCTCTCAACGATCCCTCATGGTTTAACCGCTTTTGAATTTACTCTATCCAGATAAAAAGAAGTCACTCCTTTTGTGTGTGTGTGTTTTATACGCAGATCTATTTATTCACCGCCGTCATTCTTCTTCCCACTAATGACCCCATCTTACCCAGAAAATGGGAAGCTTGACTTTTCCCTTTAGATGGCTGCAGCTGACACAAGGGCAGTGAGGCAGGATATTAAAATGAATGGCTGTGATTTATTACCTGCGCATATATTATTCTGGCTCACCATTGTGTTGTGAATCTGTCATATTCACACCACTTCCTCTTAAAATTTTATTTTGATCCAGGTCGTATTTTGACCTAATAAACTATAAATATTCGACTCGGAGACAGAAAGAGGAAGCAGCGAGTCCTCCAGACGACTCCCAGGGCTGCTCTTCCTTCACAAAGACCGCTAATCCTTCCATTAACCTATCACATGGATAAGAAGGGGAATCCCACCCCCCCATTCCCAACCGCACACATACAACTGATAGGGGACCTGCGCCTCCCCTCTAATCCTCTGCAGGGCACATTCAGACACATATGCTCTATTTTAAAGCGGAATTGTCAAACACCTTGATGTTAAACTGAAGCCTCAGGATAAATCCAGCCAGGTGTCAATCACAGAAATCATGGTAAAGAAACAACGACCTTCTTGCTAAAAAGCACCTGTAGCAAAGTGTTGCTTTTAATGTCTCACTGCAGGGGTTCCAAGTTTAGATAAATGCACAAGGAGCATGCTGATGGGGGGGCGGGTTGCTGGGTGCACAAAGAACAAGGCGTCTCACATGAGTTAAGATACCTGTATGTAATAGTTTTCATAGAAACCTGTATGACTGTTGGAAACTGAAGCAATGGCGTCTTTCACATGAAACCGTTTCTTCAAGCTCCTTAGAAGACAGAGAGGATAAGTGTTACATTTAGTGACTTTTTTTTTCAGATTTGTAGAAAAGTTTAAAGGCTTTGATGTGCAAAAGTTTCATTCCTGTTTGAAAGCAGCACATACCACGCACCAAATTACAGTATAATACCGTATAATTACAGTATAAACTAGTCTGTGACATTACATTGAGACACATTACCAATAACCTATTGGACCCATAGAGAAGCTGCAGACACTGGGCATGTGATACACGTTCAAGAACGATAAAAGTGCTGAATATGAACAAGCACTGAGCCTATAGTGTGCACACTGGATAAGCAGTGTTCAATGGCCCCCCGTTTTGAATGCAAAGTCCAAAAACAAACTTAAGAAATTGCATAGCTACGCCTGAACTAGAGAGTTTTGAATTCAGATGTGTGTTTACGTGCATTTACATAGACTTTTCATTGGAAGTGGCTGTTTGAATAGGTCCAATTGAACCGCCACAGAAGAAAGTCTGGTTTGAAGTTTTGTTTCATCTCTGATCCATTTAAGAGACGTGAATAGTTGCTTGTTGATGAAGTTGGGAAGTTGTAACTCGTCCTGTGACAGACTACTAACCAAGCATCCACAGGGTGAAAGCAATTCTTAAAAGATGTATTTATTAAAATAGCCTTTAACTTCTGAAAAGTCAGATTTTCTATAGTATGTGCTGAGTCATTTTTGGGTGCTGCAAGCCTTTTTTCAACAAATAAATCAAACAAATTATTGATGATTAAACAATTACAAAATGCACATTTCATTTAGATGTATTTTTTTTATTTCAATCTTCGAATTGACTTTTGACCTCACCAAAGTGCCAACTCATCCAAAAGAACCTGGCTGCAGTCATCAACATCCAGAAGTCCTCAACCGGAGCCTAAATTCTCATGTCGGTTGAAAAAACTATTTTAAAACTATTTTAACTTGCACCCTATCATTTACAATATTTTCCCTTTTTAAGCTTTAATGAAAAAACAGTTCTAAAATTCTGAACATGATAGGGCAACGCTTCTGTTTCTTAGGTCAAAGGTGAGGGCATTCATTGAAAAATCCGCTGATATTTTTTTTTACCAAAACTATGTAGGTCACTAATTCATTTTGCAGGCAGAAGTTATGTAGAGACTCTGTCAACACTTTACCAAAGTCTCCTTTAAAATAAGATCTTGAGAAGTAACATAGTTTGCATGAGGTGCATTATTGGAAAAGGTTTCACAGTCCATTTAGGTGAACAAAAATACGTTACATGCATGTTTTACTGCTTGTTGTGGTTCAGACAGACAGATCTGTTTTCTGACAGCTTCATGTGTTGCTTCAGTCGATGTTGTGTCTAGTATGTTGTTTTTTTTCTTTCTGACAGCATCATCTCTCGTTAGGCTGCAGAACAAACAGATCAGACTTCTGCTGTTTTTCCTTCCAGAGGCTGTTTTTTCTTGTGTGTGTTGTACCAATTTGTTAGGCCAAGGGCATCAGTTTATCCTCTGAGGCCTGTCCTGAGGCAATGCTGGCTTTGACTTAAGAGTTCCTCCTGTTTTGAATTTTCCTCTTGATGTTTCAAAGCTTGTTGAACTCCTTACAGCCTTTAAGTCTATGGATCTAATCCAAATAAATAAGATGATATTTTTTGAGCATAGTTTTTTTTTTTTTTAATTTCTCATTCTTGTTTTTTGCAGATGTCTTTCAAAATAATATTTTGATTCAACCTGTTTTGTTCAAAATTTTTACTAATCTATTAGCATTTCATATTTAGGGCATATTTGAGATGTGAGATTGGTTTATTTTGAAAAAATAACCAGATCTTGGACTCTGCCAAGGGCCTAAAGAAAAACAAACAGCATTAGATGGATATAGCACTACTTTTAATGGCTTCACTGATCACTAAAAAAGATGAGAAATTGAAGAAGAAGAAGAAAGAAATAGTGAAATAGGAGTCCTAATTAGGGGGTTTGATCACTTTCATCAAAGATAATGAAAGTCTTGGACAGTCTCCCAAATCCCTCTCCAGTATTTGTAATATACCCCCCTCCCCCTTTGTGCTGGTTCATTTCTGTCTCCCTTTGGTTTCATTTTTAATTTTCGGGAACCTCACATCAACCTCACTGTGCAAGCATCCAAATGCAAAAAACATCAATTCCTCTGGAAGAAAAAAAAAGCCTGAAACAGAGCCATATTTCAGCATTAAGGTCTCCTATGAAAAGTGAACTTCTCAAATGTCCTTCCCTGGCCTAATGGAGCAAAAAATCATTCAGCCATGAACATTATGCTAATGCCCGCTAAGCTTGCTCTCTCTGCCTCTTTTTGTGAGTGTCTGTCATTCTATTTAAGCTGATAAACAAGTCTGATTTTCAATTATCTCTATTCAGATGAGGCCTGCGGCAGTATTTGCTTAGAGAGGTCCAATTTGTGTGTGTGTGTGTGTGTGTATGCGTGTGTGTGCCCGCACCCAAATGATTCTCCTTCAAACGCACTTAATTGTGCTGTCTGTGTGTGCTGGTGTGTGTCCGGTAATGTATTTGTGTATGTGTGGGCACTACCTGTAAACATTATCAGCTTCATGGGGATGAACCAAAGCTACAAGTGGTTTTCTACGGTGGCCCTGAAGTGCAAATCACACTAACAAATCACAAAAACATATTAAAGATCACAGCTAAAAAAGCCAAACAAAACAAAGCAAAAAACATCGTTTTAGAAACCGAATGACAAAACTCCAAAAGCCAAAGCACAAAAAAAATTAAACGAAATGAAAATGAATTGTTTCAGAAAATAAAACAATACAATTTTTAAAAATTAAAACCAATATGAAACCAAAAACCAGAAAACGAAGGTAGTATGGTATCTTTTTTGAGAGAAGATTGCAGGCTGCAAAGAGAGATACAGCGGAAAAAGTAATGAAGGCAGTTTGGAACCTTTGGCGCTGGTTTTGCTCTTTCTTTTGTCGTAATGATCTTCCACCAGTCAACAAGTTTCATGGTGTGACGGCAGTAGCTCTGCTCCAACCAGTCGGTTCCCCACTAATGTGGGTTAAAAAATGCTATGGTTCAGTCCAGCTTAATGGGTCAGTTTTAAAATTGAAATGTTAAAAATACTGAACTGTGTTGTGGAAACTTGGCTTTATTGTGCTTAGTTTTTTTTTTTAGCTATTTTAGCAATTACTTCTGTTGTTCGAAACTTTTCATTTGATTTCCTTTTTCTTGGAATTGTTTTTTTGCATTCCAACGTTTCTGTTTTGATTTCTAAAACGTAACATTTTTATATTTTGTTCTGCTTTTTAATTGTGATCTTGAACAGGTTTTTGCATCGATTGATTTGTTGATGCTGTTTGCACTTCAGGGCCACCGTAGGTTTCCATGCTATTTTATGAGTGAACTGACACATACCAGGAGGGCAACAGGCTGACAGAGTCAAACAAACCAGAAAAAATAAGGTTCAATTGCCACCGTGAAAACGTCGGACACAAAGTCTGGCTGCATCTAAGTGAGGAGAAGGGCAATTAAACAGGAGCGTGATTCATCTTCTTTCCTTCCCTTTTCTAGGAAACCTCTCTCATCTTTTCCTCCCCCACTCGCCTTCACTTTCTCTGTCCTCTATTTATAAATTCCCCTTGCTCGGCACGGCTGTCAGCGGAGAAGTTTTTAGTATGCAGCCTCTCTCAAGGACAGAGCCTTGTTAGAAAGCCTATTGAGCTGTGGAGCAATGGCGCTCTATAGCCTGCCAGTGGATTGGCTGCATCCCTCCATCCCCTCCTCCCTTCCTCCCTCCATCTCATTAATGATGTATTAGTTTATTAGGCGTTGGATATTGGGTCGGGGACCCTGCGACGGACTTCATCATGACGCCGCAGCATGGAGAGGAAACCGAGAGAGGAGGAATAGGACTCGGGAGCCAGAGGTGCATACAGATGTAGGACCCTCCACTCCACAATAACACACACAAACACATAAAAAATAAACAGTTTGAAACTTAATAAAGCATGGACACTGTCAGTATTCATAAACAGGAGCTGCTCACTCCACTGATTCGGTTAGAGTGGCTGGATTAGTAACCGTGCTCCCTCTACTGTTGGCGATGCGGTTAGGAGGAAGCAAGCCAGCTCCCATGCAGCACCGCCTGCCCCCACCCACCCAGCCTTTGGTCACCCCGGGACACAAGGTGATTTCCCTTAATGTCTTTGCGGTCTGTAAACTCCATCTGTCATGCAAAGTGATACATTTCAAGCCCTGAGCTGCAGTGATTGTGGTTTTGTTGCATTTGTTTGCCAATGCATTATGGAGCTGGCTCGTGTATAATTTATAAAAGTGGAATATTGAATTGTTATGAGCCTTTAGTTGTCCAGAATTTCTTAAGCATTACATTTTTCTCCATTCTACCTTCCTGCCTTTCACATATTCTGTAATATAGTACTTTACAGTAGATAAGAGGAGAGTTGTCTTTGAAATTACTTTATCCTTAATGCAATTGCTTTACAACAATAAATATGAACATTTAAAAATGTAAAGATTCTCTCCGGAATACACTAAAGAAGGATAAAAAAAATCTGTAGTTCATCTTCCTGTAGTAAAAAGAAAGTGCATTTTTGAATCAAAAATAGAATTTTTTAAAAGTGGAACAAAGTTCACTCAAGGTCAGCCAGTTAAAAGACAAATGCTAAAAACATTGATAAATCCAACATGGAGATGACATGTTGGATGTTTATGTTCAAGGCAGTACTGCTAGAATTTGACTCAGATTCATGGCCAGATTGGAGCAGGAAATCAAAGTTGGGTCAAACATTGATCTTGGAGGGTTTGTTTCGGGACACATGACCTCATATGAAGTTTCTGTTTACCAAACTGTTGCTGAGTCAGCTAGAATTTGGTCTGAAAAAGATCAGCAAATGGAATCAAACTTAGGTTTGATAGTAAAGTGAAATACTTCTCTGGGTCTCCATAACCACTTAAAGTGGTGTCAGTTAACTGGGAGAACTCAGTCTTACTTTTATTAGTCTGGTTTAGGCCTGCTAAAAATGTTTAAAAATGTATCGTCATCGCGATACTTACCTGATACGTGTATCGCAAAAGATAGTGTAAGCTGTAATAAATGTGTTTACACATATGGTGACACAATCTCATGGCAGCTTATAGTATTTAACAAATGAAATTAAGCTGTTTATGCATTTGGACAATCACATGGAGCCCTTTTATGTTAGATACCTGCTTCCTATGTAGATGAGGGTCATTTGGAGAATAATGCAAGTTATCTTTTATTCAAATAAAACTGTTGCAGTTAAATGTAAAAGATGAATTTGTTCTGTTTTGTTTTTCTTTTTCTTTATGTATTGCAACTAATATTGTCATGGCAATATTTACAGTATCTATCATATGGCACATCACACATTTTCCTCACATCATGCAGCCCTTTTCTGGTTATTGTTAAAACATTTTACGTAGATCATTTCTTTTGGAAATGTTATTTTTTATTGTAGATTTAGTAAATTCCTTATGTCTTTTTACTTGTACTTCAACAGTCTAATTTACCAGTTCAGGACATTTTTTTGCGATCTTGACTCTTAGTACTCTCTGCGCTCACCAGCGCAGTAAACAATCTTATCAATTGTTTACATTTACGTAGTTTTCATTCAGAATTTATCGTAAAAGTTTCAAATAGGTTATTAGCTTTTTTTTTTCCCAGTTTGTTTAAAAATCACCAGAGTTTATGGTAAATAATTAGAATAAATCCTTTGAACAACAGGTTTTTCTGTTTTTTTCTCATTTTTGCTTTGTTTTTGTATTTCAATATTTTAACATTTAAACATCTTAATTTTTTGAATAAAAAAAGACTTTTAACACTCAGAATTTAGGGTTTTTCTTGTACAGTTTCAGGTTCAATTTGGAATATTTATGTAATGTCATGAAAAAAGAAAAAAAAAAACTAGACAGATAAACTTCAACATTGAGGCAAAAATTAGCTTTAAAGGTAAATTATTGGAGCAAATTACAAAGTAGTAAAAACCTATCAGGGTTCAAACATGTAGAAAAGGTGAGTAGGAAAAAAATCCACCACATGAATTTGAAACACTTAACGTAATTCAAGTTACTTCTGTTAAAACGTTTCATTTTTAAACATTTAATTTTTAGTACACTTTTAGAGCAGATAGGGGTCAAATTCCTTTTTTTGTGAAGTTCTGATGTTTACAAAGAGTAGAGTACATATTCTTTTCCTCCCTAGAGAACTTTAAACACACTTATAAAACATAAACTCAAAGCTCATCTCCAGGTCCCTGCCTGTTAAATATTGTCCTTGAAATCCAGCCAGCCCATCACATCTCACCATCTCTACCCACCGCTCTTGCTCTAGCCAAGCGTCGCCTCACCAGAATGCCTTTTTTTCCCCTCCCTGATGCACTTTCATTGCTGCAGCTCTGTCTGCCTCTTCTGGAGAGCCAATATTTTAGACAGAATTGAAAGCTGTGCACTTAGAGTTTGTCATTGGCCTTCACCTTCATGCCAAGAGATGAGAGAAGCCCTCTGTAAGTGGAGAGTTTGACTGCATGTGTGTTGTTCTGCTGATCTGGGTAAATGTCGCTAAAAGGAACTGTAGTTCGATTGGAATTCAACAGTTTTCTGATATCTACAACATCAGCCACATCCACTACTTATTGTGTGTTTTGTGTGTCTCTTCGGGGGGTGATGGAAATCACAGTTGCGTCGTCCTTGACGGTTTCACAGAATCCCATCTTGTTCCTGGTATTGAGACTGAAGTGTCTCGATTGTGTAACAGGAGGCAGACGTGATAGATCCTTGAAATGACGAGGAAGAAATAGATTAATAAAGTCCTCCATTAAAGGAGAAATACTATTAATCAAAAGTGAAAGAGGTGAGTAATGTCATAGTCTTTGGAGTCGATGAGTCTAACAAGTAAGCTCCCTTTCAACAGTGACCCTTTAAGCATCTCCAAAAATAATACAACAAATAAATGACGCACAAACACTCAGTATGAGAAAAAAAACAATGCAGATCACAGCTATGAAACAATGTTTTTCTTTGATTAGTGAGAAAAACAGTCCCATAACATGGTTTCCTTAACAAGGATTAGATGTTCTATTGTGTATGTCTGAAAATTACATGGTCATGGATCTCAGAAGCTTAAATATATGGAAAATGATGCTGTATAGTGTGCATGACGTGTAAGGAAAGTGCTAGCCATAATGTACACACACTGGAGACTTTATTAGGCACACTTGTTAAAATGCTCGTTAATTTTGCTAATTTCCAATCAGCCAATCAGAACGAGGAAAAAAGGTGATTTAAGTTGTTGGTTCTGGACGGACTGGTTTGAGTATATCAGAAACTGCTGATCTACTGGGATTTTCACCCACAACCATCTTCATGGTTTACAGAGAATGGTCAGAAAAAAAAAGATGATTTGCATTGAGCTGCAGTTCTGTTGGTGGAAATGCTTTGTTGATGCCACAGGTCAGAGGAGAATGACCAGACTGGTCCCAGCAACAGTAACTTAAAAAACATCTGGTTACAACCGAGGTCTGCAGAAGAGCATCTCTGAACACACAACACATCCAACCTTGAGGTGGATGGACTCAAGGCCACACCGGGTACCACTCCTGTCAGCTAAGAACAGGAAACTGAGGATACTATTACACAGGATCACCAAAATTAGACCATAGAAGATTGGAAAAACATTGCCTGGTCTGATGAGTCTCCATTTCTGCTGCAACATTCGAATGGTAGGGTCAGAACTTGGCATCAATAACATGACAGCATGGATCCATCCTGCCATCTATCAACAATTCAGGCTGGTGGTGGTGGTGTCATGGTGTGAGGGATTTTTTTCTTGGCAAACTTTGGGCCCCTTAGTACCAATTGAGCATGATTTCAACGCCACAGCCTATTGTTGCTGACCATGTCCATCCCTTTATGACCACAGTGTACCAATCTTCTGATGGTTACTTCCAGCAGGATAACATGCCATGTCATCAAGCTGGAATCATCTCAGATGGGTTTCTTGAACATGACAATGAGTTCGCTGGACTCAAATGGTCTCCACAGTCTCCAGATCTCAACCCAGTAGAGAACCTTTGGGATGTGGTGGAACAGGGGATTGACATCATGGATGTGCCGCAGACAAATCTACAGCAACTGTTTGACGCTGTCATGTCAATATGAACCAACATGGATGCTGTTTCAGATAAATGCAACTCTTCCAATGTAATAGTGTAAAAGAAAGAATGATATTCATTTTTAGCACCAACAACAAAAAAATCCAGTATTTGCAGCATTTTTGTAACATTTTAAACTCTCTAAAACCACTGCACTTTTAAATGTTCTTACATTTGAGCATAGAGCAGCACTACAGGACAAAAAAAAGTAGTTTCACGGTGAAAGTGTGAAATGTAAGTCAGTCGGTCGGTCGGCGAAAAGGCCTAGCTTGAAAAGAAATGTCCCCAAAAATTATGTGTAACTGTCGTCTGTGATGTTCAGTGCTATGGCTGCTGCTGTCAGATCTTCTTTTCCACCTCCGGTGTCTGTCTCAGCACCTTTTCTTTTTCTTTGACTCTCCCTTCTTCGCTCTGACATTCACTCAACAGAGTTTGTCTGTTCAATTCTTGTGAAATAATGTAAAACCGTCTCTTCTAGCTCCTGTGTGAAGTGTTTTTTTTTTTTTTTTAACACAGGTGCACGGCTCATGTTTGCAAATGAGCCACCGTGGCCTTCTGCCCTCTGGTACACCGTAATGACCGTAGATCAGAAAAGATGGAGAATGAACTAAAGTCTTCGTAATTATGGCGCTAATAAAATCTTCAAATCGCAACATCTGTGATTACATTTGGATTATTGACACTTCTAATGACATATGTGCCTGTTAGCAATTTCCTTTACACCTCAAAACAATAAGGAGGGTGTGAGTTTGGCTGTAACAGAGTTTTGTGCTGTTGGTGTTAGATTATCTCACACAGTTGTCATCAAGTATTTACAGCTTTTTCTTTGCAGAAGATGAAGAGTAACCTACTTCTGCCCTTCAGAGGAAAAACCTTCGCACATTTTCCCTGTTTGTCCTTCTTCTTTTGGAAGTTTTGTATTTTTTATTATCCTAGCCTCTGCAACGCACATTCTAGCAACCACTTTCAATGAAAAGGCAATGTAAAGGCCTGTATATTCTGGCTTCTGCTTTCAGAACTCTCGTGATCATGCCTAGCTACTCAAGTTTTAAAGTCCATTTTCGGGCTACAAAACACGCTGCCATTGAAAATGCCTTGAAAATGACGCCAGTTGAACTATGACCAATCGGAGACTCTGATTTGATAGTGATGTATGGATGGCGTGCTTTTCAAATAGATCAAGAAGGAGAAATTAATAACTGCAGTTTGTGGCCAGCCGAAATTATATGACACCAAGTCTTTCATACATCGGAAATAAGCTGTGAAAGAAAACGCCTGGAAAAATGATTTGCAAGACTTCAACCAAGCGTCTTCCAACCGTGACTACATGCACTTGTATCGGGTAGCGGCAGAAGTGTGAACACCATATGCTAAAAGCGCGCTCAAGAACGCCTATTTAGCGCGTTCTTTAATGTGCTTTACTTACCCGGTAATGTTGTAAATTGCTAATTGTTTTCTCAAAATAGAATGCTATAAAGAATTCTCTAATCCAGTCGTAGTGCTGGCATGCTAGCACAAAGCGCTAATAGCTTAACCTCATACGTTGTCTTGTAGAGGCTCGTCTCCTTTTGTTTTAAGCTTGATGCAGTTGTTTGGTTTTCCATGTTCTTTCATCTTTAGCATGGCAACAAGCCACGGATCTAGCAGAATTGTTGTTGTCAAAGTTTGTTTTTTGTTTTACATTAAAGAAACATTAGTCAGTTTTGCCACAGCCCTGCTAATTCAAGTCTGTAATGAGAAAAAAAAAGAACAAAAGAGGGTTTTTCTTTGGTGAAAATACAAGTTCCTAAAAGCTGGAGACATTTGTTGCTTTTTTTCAGTCTGTTGTTCCTTTAAAGTGTTACATTTTACAGAAGTCTTTGTTTTTTCTAGTTTTAAGCCTAAGAAATAAAATTCTGCGTCTTAACTCATGTCCTTGAATGACTGGTACCTAAATGGCTGTGAATTCTACTCATACCGCTAATGTGCCGATATGACGACAAACAAAAAACCAGAAAAAAAACAAGCTTTATTAATCGGCCTGACTCCACCCTGGTGATAGATCTAAATGATTGAATTTTGCAATCGTAATATTTTTGCTAGCTCATGTCATGCTATTAGCACAGCAAATGAACAAAACCATAAAATTTGGGAAGTGAGCATCCATTTCTCAATACCACAAAAATAAGTTTATGTGACTTCAGCAGTTTGTCGAATTTAATAAAACACTAGAATTGAATAGTAGCAGGAACAAACAAGGGGCAAACGTGCTAAGCTCAAACAGATTCACATGTTTATTAGTGTGTGCTTGCCCTGTGGGTAATTCCTTGCATGAAAAAATAACACATTTGTCAGCTAAAGAGCAATACGAGGGAGAAGATTTAACATTGTTTGAATAAAGATAACAGTACGAAGGTCACTGAGTTAGGTGTCAGAGTTAGGTTAGGGTTTGATGAGGCATAGTAAAGCTGTGGCACGACAGTGTTTTCTCTGAATTGGAGTTTGCACCTCTAAGCCGGTTTTATTTTAAGACCTTGTGCTCTCGTTATCTCCATTTTAGTAAATATGCAGTTCAGTTTTTTTGCTTTATCACTTTCAATCTCCAACATCACACCTCAACTGCTAACCTTGAAAACCTGCACTGCTGGGTCTTTTCTTTCTTGTTTCTTTTTCTTTGCTTTTTGTTTATTCCAGCTTACAGAAAGAATAGTCCAGCAAACTGATCCATCTGTTTGGAATTGGCTCCAACTTGCAGAAACAAATTTAAACACAGGCAATTTACCATATTATCCGTACTATAAGTCGCGCTGGAGTATAAGTTGCACTAGAGTATAAGTCGCAGCTGCCATAAAGTGCACAGTAAATATAAAAATCATATACTAGTTGCACCGGAGCATTAGTCCCACTTTTTGAAGAAAGATGTGGCGCTTCTGAACAATTCCACCAAGCCCGGCGTAATGCTACGTTCACACAGAATGCGATTCACGCGTCCAATTAGCCTTTGCTGGTTCTCTGTTAACGCATGTCAAATTTGCTGTTTGGAATTTGTCCAAAAATGTGTTCATTAACTATACACTCCCGTCCCATATTGAAGAAGCTGCCATCACGTTTTTAGCTTCATGGCTACATGGAAGCATAGACTGTATATCTCATTTACAATGCACGGAAGACACAGATAATGTTGAAAGATCAAGAGTATTTTTTCTTGAAGAGTTCTACAAAAACAAAAACATCTCAATGTCTGGGTTCATGAAATTATTCAGTGACTCTCCTAGTATGGTGAGCTTCACCATCTACTGCAGGAGCTGCATCTAAATGACGATCGCTTTCAGCAGTATTTCTGTGTCTCTGTAACCCAGTTTGACGAATTGCTTCCCTGAATTAATCTGAGGAAAAATTCTGAAGGGGAAAAAAAATAATTTAGAGGACCGTTTTAGTATTGTCTCAATGAATATAAGAAAAATATCACAAGTTCAGGTCAAGGATAAGATTCTCCGCCATGTTGGTTTTGGACAGCGCTTCTTCTTCTGTGTTGCTGTGAGTAGCAACTACTGATAAACACACATACACAGCGCCCTCTAGCAGTTGCTAGTGGGAAAATAACGTATGTGCGTCTGTTTTTCTTTTTATATCACTTATAAGTCGCAACTAAGTATAAGTCGCACTCCTGGCCAAACTATTTAAAACACAGTGACTCATACTCAGAAAAATACAGTCTTTAAATGACATTTTTCTAACTCCTGCGAATGTCTTTGTCACTTTTTACTCTCCTAGTCACATTTTTCTGCTATTTTTTGGCATTTTTTTGTTTCTTTTTCCCATCCCTCCACCTTCATCTATTCTCTTTCAATCTATATAGCTCTCCTCCATTGTGTCTTTCCCTGGGAGACCTCAAAGGCAATAAATAAGAACTGTGAGAGGGTCAGCCAGTCTAACCTACCTAGTTGTGTGTGTGCAAAATGTTAGTGTAAACCCCCCCCAAACCACTAAACATTGGTCCCCCTGAGCAGTCTCGGAGTGTAATGGGAAAATGCCTCTCGTCCTTCACCTCATCCATTTCATGTATGAGGCAATTTTAAGATGCATGGAGCAAAAGACTATAAGCTGCGAAAGGCCCAAGTTGCCTTATTTTCCCGTCTGACAAACAGCAGAAATAACACCGGCAGGTCTGAGCAGGTTTCCTGTGCGCCGCACTCAAAAATTGAAGTCGGCCAAGACTCGTCAATGCAAATAGAAACAAAGGGTTTGAGGAAAATAGTCACACACCTGTTAGCCAATGCCCATTGTGCTCTTTGTTTTCCACAGCAGCCTTGGATTCCACTTAAATTCTAAGCACTAAATCAGTAATGGTATGTAGAATTGGTATTCGCTTGACTGTGGAAAGGGGGTTTGGGGAAAAACAGGCCGAGATTGAAAACGAATGTGAACTGAATGATAGTCTGCCTCCTTCCGTTTTCCTATTGTTCTGTATTCTCTCGCCTGCGTCTCCCCGTGTCACCATCCTACTTCCTGCACTCTCTTCGCTTCCCTCGCTTCCCTCCAGAGGGATTTGACTCTAACTGGCCTTGGCGCCCATAATGAAACCAAATCTATTTAAAGCCAAAAGCGATCCAAGTTTTAATTTCCTATTCCAGACTTAACCTTTTTGGCTGCGCTGCATTTTCACATCCACTTAATAACTTTTTACCCTCCTCTGCCTCTCTCCTCCGTTCTCCCCGTCACTCCCAAGCCTTTGTGGAACACCACCTCCACCCCCTCCCCAACCACCACAACCCCTCAACCTCTCATGAGTGAGGCACAGGCTGCCTCTTCAAGGGCAATATCTGTCAAATGATTCCCCTGTGAAATTAAGACAGAGCCATGACAGAAATTTGTGAAGGAGGGAGGGGAGGGAAAAGGATGCTTGTGTGTGTGTGTGTGTGTGTGCGTGTGTGGGTGGGTGTGTGTGGAGGTGAATTGAGTAGCAGGAAGATCCAGGATAGTAAACCAGGTGGAAGTTTTCCTCCTCTTTGTCTTTCACCAAAACCAATCTTATCTGACAGTAAATAAATAAATAAATAATGCAGTTAAAGACAAATTGGGCAACATCTCCCCTTTTTATTCCTTTTTCACATAAAAAAAGGAACCGAAAAAATGTTTTTAGGGAATAAGGAAATAGAAGATTTACGCTAAAAAGTACATTGTTAATTCCTTTTTTTTGGTGTTTTTTTATTTTAAAAGATTACCAAAAAATTTGTATTTTTTCAAACAAAAGTCTGTTTGTTATCATTTTTTATCATCCATTAAACACATAAATGTTCTTGTCGTCACAGATTGTTGTATTTGCTTACTTCTTGTTTCCAAAGGAACTGCCAGAAAAATTACAAAACAATCCTTTTAGTTGCCTAATCCAATAAGCAACCCCTGCCTGGCTCCTCCATTTGATTTTCTGCCCCTTTCAGCTTGAACAGCGCCATCTGCTGCTTATCCCAGCTACTGCACCCAAGTTACAACCCGGTCTTCAGCTTAAAAACCAGGTGCTTTTCTTTAGTAGTTTTTGTATAACATTTAAAACCTCGTCCCCCCTCCACTCTTTTCTTCCTTCCTTCCCTGCCTTGCATTTACACACTTAATAAATTGCTAAAATCTAATTATTCACTATCTCAATTATCAACGCTGATAGCCTTATGGTGCACTTCAGCAGCTAAAATTTACAGCCCTATTCTGCAAACGTCTAAAATGAAATTAACTTTTTACAAGGTGTCATCTGTGGCTTTTAAGAAGTGAAATTGAAGCCCCCACCCCTCTCCCGCCTGCACACACACACACACGTGTGTGTAGACCTCATAATGAGAAGCCATTATTAGGCTGTGATTGGAGCCAGGGTGCTGAGATTAAAAGTGGCAGGAGGCAATATCACCACAGTGCCTAATATTCCGGCAGATATGTCATATATTTTAAGACAGCTGCCACGCTATTTATAATTAATAGCAATTTAGCGCACAAACTGGATGAAGGTTGCAGTCGATGCAGGTTGGACTCTGCAAAAACTGTACAAAAATATCGTTTCGCGTGCACTGCTGATGGAGTTCTCTTTGATTCACTGTATTAAAAAAATAATGAATGCAATTCAAACAAAAGAGAAATGAAGTTAGCCTCCAAAGACGTGTGAATAGAAATAATCTGTCATTATTCTGCTTCCTCACAGTCATAAAACACTTCTTTTCAAATGACAGCCTCATGCACAGCATAGCCGTATGGCAAATGGCTCTGTAGTATAATAGCAATGTAGCACATAGCCATATTATCTGCTGAGGAGTATTATAGCGCATGTGTCTCTGCGCTGTGCCCTGAAGCACTAGCCAGATTACACTGGCCCAGCGACAGTTTTATAATAAGACTCGCCCATTAAATCATATCAGCACTGCTTTTTATAGGCCAACACCTCAGCTACGACACTATGAAACTGTCTATCACATGGGGAAAATGTGTGTCAGAATGTGTGTGTGCACGCAAAAGGTGGTGTGTGTATGTGTGTGTGCAACGGCGACAGTCTGGGAGGAGACACGTGTGTGTGTGTGTGTGTGTGTTTTACCAAACGTTGCTGGCGTTTGAGCTGCTCGCCGCAGCATCTGACAGCGTTTCATCTTCCGCTTTTATTAGATCAGCCTCTCACTGCTGTCACCTCTCCTTTCCCTGTGCTTACATCATACGCACACACACACACTTGCCACCGTGCACACGCAGCCCTAGCAGCCATTGGCTCCCCCTGCTCCACAGGGACATTCTGGTTGGTTAGCCGGTCTCTGTTCCGGGTAGAGAAAAGGGCGTGCAGGGTGACTTTTCATCTCAAATCACAGAGTCAGGATCCAAAATGTGTTAGTGCAAACTGAATTTGAATGAGGTCGTGCTATTATTAAACATTTTATATTGCACTCAGTTGTTTGGTTTTGCACCAGGCAGGTTTTGGTACAAAAGTAGTTTTTTGGTTAAAAGATTCTTTATATTATGTTTGTTTTTTTAATTGTTTTAGAAAAATCTGTTGAAATCAGACAGAAATGAAAAGCTGGTAATGGTCAAATTCAGGGGTGGAACTATTCGGGGGGGCAGCAAAAGCTCTGCCTTCTCACTTGCCCCCCCCCTGATTTTTAGGCCAACATTAGTATCATTTCTGACAAAGATTTAGAAAGCATTAAAACAAACATCTTTAAACACTGCAAAGATAATAAAAGTAATATTTTAAATGAAATCAAAACAGCAAACAACAATAAAACTTTTTTAATTTCTAATGGCCTTCCACTCTGCTTCCACTGTTCCACTGTCTTCTGCCTCCCTCTCCCCGAGATAACTTGTCCTTGCTCCGCCCATGGTCAGATTCAACATTTTTATGTTAACTATAAACCTGGACTGAACAATGCTGCGTTGTTTTACAAACTCCCCCTAGTTCCACGCTATGCCATCTTATTTTTTTGCGACTGCAGCTTCCTGATGTAGAGCTGTCACGTCACATTTGCATACCGTGATTGATGAAATTGATGGCGAGCAGAGAGGAGGTAAAAAGACGTGGAGAATGCAGTAGAGCAGTATGGATTCTTTTTGGACAAAGCTGACCAATTCTTTTTTTTTTTAAAGCTCAAAGAACTCTCTGTTTTCCTGCAGTTATCTCGCCATACTGCGGCTGCGCAAATTAAAGCAGAGAGTGGAGGCGTACATGTCTGCTTCATTTCCATCGTTGACAGCTTTGACTTTTTCACTTGTTCTGTCACTTTTTACTTTACTGAAGTTTTAATTTGGGATTTTTTCAAAAAAAATGTCATGACTATTTTAAAGAGCGATGTTTAAAGCTTCTACTTCACTATTGTAAAAGCGTTCCCAGTGGTCTTTTATTTATGACTATCATTTTTACCAAAATGAAAACATGTCTCATTTTTGGGAACCTAGTTTCTGCAGAGCGGCAGGAGTTCATTAGCAATTCACCTATAAGTTGTGAGCAGGACCATTAGTTTACATGCACAGATACGGATCTAGTGGTGGAACTTGTGACCTGACCAGTGTATTTTCTACGTTACTTTTTTTTAAAGAGCATCTTTTCGTTTGCTCCTGATTTAGGATCTTTGAACAAAGAAATACCTAAAAATGCAATTTTGAGCTTCATTGTCTTTATACATCTTCTCCATCATCAAAAGAATGCCACAAGAACACAATTTTTAATGATTTCTTTCAGGCTTTCTTTCCACAGATATTTATGTGCAAACTGCGTTTGTTCATCTTTATTTCAGATGTTGCTGAATTTGCACAATATTTTCACATTGGCCCACAGTTGAACACCTTTTCTGAGTCGGGCCAATTACCTGAATTCATTCTAAAGTAATAAAAAATGAGGGTTTTGGTTCGTAAGTCCCAATCAGTCTTCCATATACGTCCAGACAGACCAAATTATGTGATAGACAGGAACAGACACAAACATACACATCAATTCTTATGCATGCACAAAGCGGTGTAGTATACACACAGGGATGGACAAGCCGAGCTGCTGACAAGCAGAGAAGCACGCACATCATCCCAAGGCCTCTCCACATCTTGGTTAATCCAAACTGTCAGTCAGTGCTTCGGGGCCTGGATGCTGCCGTTAGATTGTAATTGCAAAAACCAGAGGCAGACAAGGGAGAGCGGGGGATGTCGATAGACAGGTGGAGGAATGGATTCCTCCTGCCTGCAGACAAGCCCCTGCACAGCACGCTGCGTGACTTTGTGTCAGCAGTTTGTCTTGTGCATAGCTAATAACGGCTCGACAGAGGGGGCGGGCTTCAGTCTGCGGCTGCTGCTTTTGTTCGATCGCCTCCTCTGGTCTTTGGCTGAATCCCCGACAAATGGGATTTTTTGCCTGAGGTGGATGTATGGGAGGAGAGGGAGCCCCCGTCTGTCTGGCTTTCGGTTAAGAAATCTCACAAGCCGTAAGGGACCCGGAGGATTTTCCCCTCCAAAACTTCCCCGTTTTTG
Organism: Oryzias celebensis; assembly: GCA_014656515.1. Taxonomy (NCBI): domain Eukaryota; kingdom Metazoa; phylum Chordata; class Actinopteri; order Beloniformes; family Adrianichthyidae; genus Oryzias; species Oryzias celebensis. Next base: position 38,212,910 of record BNCR01000005.1, read on the forward strand.
CCTCCTAGCCCCCTTTCTTATCCACGCTCTCCTCTTCACGCAGTTTCGGCTGTCTTCTAATTTGAGTCCGAGGCTGGAGTAACAGAGCTAGTTTTAATGAGGAGAAGAAGCAAAAGGAGAGCGGCAAGAATTGGAGGCAAACTTGAAATGTTAAAAAGGAAATTAACGAAATAGGTTTTGTTTGTGCGTTTTCCTTCCTTCAGTCATGGATAGTTGGTTTGTGGAGTGTGTGATGGATTGCAGCTCTCTCGTCCTTCTTCTCTGTCTTTGTTGAGGTGAAGCTTCACCCGTTTCACAGTATCTTTTTGCTGTGAATTCTCCATGCTTGTTTAGCAGAGGGGGTTCTTTTGAACTAGCGCAAAAAAGTCTCTTTGATGATGAGCCCAGCGTCTTTACATGTTGAAAAAGTCTGGCATTGGGCTGGCGATGATGGCGAGGCCTGTCTACAGAGTGCTACTCTGTTTCTTGATGTTTCTGTGCTATCTGTCTGCTTTAGTTGACCTATAAAGTGATAATCATACCCATAGGTATTTGATTTTGAAGGGGATCTTCTTTGATTTGAGAGTAATCAACCATTCATTTTCTGAATCTACTGAATCCTTTTTGAAGTCACAGGGTTGCTGGAGCCTATCCCAGCAACTATTGTGTAAAGGCAGGGGTACACCCTGGAAAGTATGTTGCAAGGCCACACACTCACATACATTCCTAATGGCAAATTAGAGATAAATGTTTAAAACTTTTTTCCATTGGATTGTGGGAGAAAACTGGACTCCTCAGAGAAAACCCACAAGGAGAACGTGCAAACTCCAGAAACGACCTTTTAACCTTTCTGCTGTGAAGCTACGTTCACACCTCTCTCTGTAAGGCATGTTCAACCAGCCGCTTCCAATTAAGTTGTCTATGTTAACTAGCAAAAACACGAGTTTTGGGCGTTTAAAACTAGTGTTCACGCTTAGCTACGCAACTTTATGCAACAGTTTTTAGGCTCTACGTACAAAACATGTGGCCATTTAAACCTGCATTGAAAGTTAAACCAGTTGAACTTTGATCAATTAAGGGCATATGGATGATATTTAATTCACGGTAGTGCTAACTGCTTGAAAACTGATCATGGAGAAAGCAATAAGTGTGATTTGTGCCCGACTGGAATTTTATGAGTCTTTTGCATATCCGTATTGAGCTGTGAAAAAAAAGCATGGGGCAAGATTTACGAGATTTGCACCGCGACTGTCAGGGTTGACGTGCGGACACAAATGCAGACGGAACTCGGAATGAAGAAGAAATAGATTTAATGACTCGAGAGAGGAACATTAAACCAGAGCAAACAAACAAAACCACCCGACAACCCGTGCAAGGGAGACGAGGCCATATAACAGGGAGAGAGGATTGGTTAACCACATACAGGTGTGCCAGGAGGGAGGGAACACACAAGGAGGGAAGTGTCAAATGACCTCGAAAGCAATGGTGAGCACAGGAAATACAACAAAATAAAACAGGAAGTGCCAAACACAACAACAATTAATGTCCTGGGTCCATAACCCCTACAGTACCCCCCCCTCAAGGTGCGCCTCCTGGCGCAGGGGGAAGTCTGTTCCGATGCCGCCGATCGAAGTCCCTGATGAGTTCAGGGTCCAGAATGCGTGAAGCAGGCTCCCAGGACCTCTCCTCAGGCCCGTACCCCTGCCAGTCCACCAGATACTGGAGGCCACGACCCCGTCGCCGAACGTCCAGAAGGCGACGGACAGTGTGGGCCGGTTGGCCATCAATGATGCGGGGAGGGGGTGGCGGAGAGGATGGCCGCTGCAGGGGACTCGTGACATGTGGCTTTAGCTGAAAGATGTGGAAAACCGGGTGGATGCGCAAGGACCTGGGCAAGCGCAGCCTGACTGCCACCGGATTGACGACCTTGATGATCTCGAAAGGACCGATGAACTTGGGGAACCGCTTCTTTGACTCTGTCCGGAGTCTGAGGTGCGAGGTGGACAACATGACGAACTGACCAGGTAGGTAGGATGGTGCTGGCGTGCGGCGACGATCTGGCAACCTATCGTGGGAAACCCCTGAACACAACAGGGCTCGTGACTCGGAAAACACAGTCAGGTCATGACATTCAGACGGAACCCTGAATGGGTCAGGTGAGGGCGGCCGCCCTACTGGGACGGCGGGATCACCCCCAGGAGGCCGAGCTGAACGCAAACATGTGGTGTGACATTTCTCACTCCAGCCGGAGACACGGCTGGAGGGCCAGTCGATGACTGGGTTGTGAGCATTTAGCCAAGGGTAACCTAATACCAGAGGGTTTTGTGGGGAGGAAAAAAGGAAAAAACGGGTGTGCTCGTGGTGATTGTCTGACACAATCAGATGAACCGGCTCAGTGACTCGTGAGACGGTGGCTAATTCTTGGCCATTGAGGGAGACCACTCGTAAAGGATGGGGCAAAAACTCAGACGTAAGACCGACCTGTTTGGCTAGCTCGGCGTCCATGAGGTTCTGCTCTGCTCCTGAATCCACCAATGCTCTGACAGAAACTCCCCCTTTCTGGAACATAACCCGAACATCCAAAACACAGGAAGCAGGTCTCGGGATAGTGGGAGCCGGACCACGGCTCTTAAGCGCGCCCACTCTTATTGATGAGTTGGGGCAATCCCTGCAGAAATGACCCCGGCCGCCACAGTAAAGGCACTCACCTGCCGCCATCCGCCGCCGTCGCTCGGAAACTGTCAGTCTGCCCCGGCCGAGCTGCATGGGTTCTTCTGAGACTAAAGACGGGGGTTCTTTGGAAAAAGCAGCAAAGTCAGGTGAGTCCATGATCCTGTCCTTAACAGGACTGCGTCGGGGGCGGGGTGCCACCCTGCCATGCTCCTGCTTGTGGTCCTGCAGGCTATTGTCAATTCTGATGACCAGGGCGATGAGGGGTTCCAAGGAGGAAGGTAACTCGAGAGCGATTAGTCTGTCCTTTAACTCCTCGGAAAGTCCCTCCACGAAAGCGTCCATGAGCGCAGTGGTGTCCCAACCACTAGTGGAGGCCAAGGTCCGGAACTCGATGGCATAGTCAGCTGCCCTTCTGCCCCCGTTGCCGAAGTTGCATAAGGGCTCGAGCTGCCTCTCGGCCCGGTTTGGTGTGCTGGAACACCTGCTGTAACGCCTCCAGAAAAGCCGCGAGAGATGCGCAGGTCGGTGCTCCACGCTGCCATTCAGCCGTTGCCCATGCGCCTGCTCTCCCGGTGAGGTGGGATATGATGAAAGCCACCTTAGCTTGGTCCGAAAGATAGTGAGGCGCTTGCAGTTGAAAATGGAGCTCACACTGAGTGATGAATGCTCGGCAGTCCCCGGAGTCCCCGGAAAACCTCTCCGGGCGGGCCAGCTGTGCAGCAGGGGCGACAGGAATCCCATCCTGGACTGGCGTGGGAGGCGAAGGGTGCGGAGAAGGAACGGACAGTGGATGTTGGATCCGCTCCGCCAACTGCTCCAATCGCTCACCCAATGCGGCAAGTTGTCGCTCGTGACGGCTTGACATCTCCAGTAATCCTTGCCGTAAGCAAGACATCTGCTCCTCCTGTTGGCGGAGTAATGCCCGTAACGTCTCCGCGTCTGCTGCGTCCATTATACTGGTCGGGTGGTAATGTCAGGGTTGACGTGCGGACACAAATGCAGACGGAACTCGGAATGAAGAAGAAATAGATTTAATGACTCGAGAGAGGAACATTAAACCAGAGCAAACAAACAAAACCACCCGACAACCCGTGCAAGGGAGACGAGGCCATATAACAGGGAGAGAGGATTGGTTAACCACATACAGGTGTGCCAGGAGGGAGGGAACACACAAGGAGGGAAGTGTCAAATGACCTCGAAAGCAATGGTGAGCACAGGAAATACAACAAAATAAAACAGGAAGTGCCAAACACAACAACAATTAATGTCCTGGGTCCATAACCCCTACAGCGACGACATTTCGCAGAAGGCCTATTCCAGCTGTAGGTGGCGGACATGCTAGAAAACAGTAAAAGAAGAAAAATAAGAAGAAGCCCCCCCTGTTTGTTCAACATGAACACCTTGCATCTTGCCTGCAGTAAGAATATGCAGTTAGTGCATGTAACTTTTTCTTGAAAAGCCCGCCACGTGCCCAGAGTGGTCATAGCTTGAGGCAAGAGTGGCAACCACTACACTGCTTAACCCACAAATGAAATGTAAAAAATAATAAAACACTAAAATAAAAGAATGTTGATGAGTGGATGAAATGTTTTTTTTTAAATGTGAACACTTTTAGAGGTTTTCACATCATAAATGGCTAAAACCTGGAATGGAAAGTGATATTTTTCCTGTGCAGATAAATCATCAGAGGGAAACATTGCTTCCTGACTAATATAGAGGAATAAAATACTAATAAAATATCAAAATACGGTGTGTATTTATAGACCAAATCTGTCATTTTCTCTTATTTTCTGCATATTTATAATGTTGACAGACCTTGACAAATCTTCAAATTTCACTACTCCCATTATTGATCAGCAGCGCAGGCTGATGGATTACTGAGGTGGATGCACTGACAGGCAGGGGCATCCATCTGGGGGAGAGTTTAGCGCTGTCCAGATCTTTTTTTTGTTTGTTTTTTTGACTGGCCTCTGCCACACGAGGAAAGTCGGGCTGACAGGAAATGCCACAGATCTCCAGAGAAACGGGGAGGATTACACCAAGAAACACACCCACTTTTAAGAAGAAGAGTAAAAAAAGGAAATCAGTGTTTCCTCCCTCTGTGGATGCAAAAAGCTGTTTATGGATCCATCATTCTCTGTAGACCTTTCTTTTCCCCTTAAAAAGAAAAGAAGCATTTTGTTTGTGTTTCAACTTTATTGCCTCAGCACCAGCCTTTCATCTGCTATGGACTGAATCCTATGTACCATCTAAATCAAAGCTGTTCTCCCTCAGCATCCCTTCCTTCTCGTCTCTGACTTCCTCTCTTCCATCAGGGAGAAGTGAATGGCGAGCGTTTCATCTCTCCAAAGCAGCGGTTAGACTAAAACACCACAGAGGAAGAGTTGGCTGAAATCACACTAGATTGGTTTCGAGCAAACACAAAGGCAGAGGGGGGAAAAAAGAAAGCAGCTGGGTTAGGCTGGATGGAACTACAGATGGGAACCAACCTTGCTTGGGTTCCTCTGATGTTCCTTCATACACTCACATTCAGCGCACCTATTATTGCCAACCCCTATTTCCTCCCCTCTCAAGTCATCCTTTTATTTGTCTTGTTCAGAGGACGGCGCCAAAGCATCTGAGGAATACGAGGTTACAGTGTATTAAAGAACACGTTGTTTGACCAAAAAAGAAGAAAAAAAAGGTCATTTCCTTTTCAGCAGGAAATACAGAGGCTGTGTAGAACTTCAAAGCTCCGAAAACTTCCCGTGAAACGACTCTGACTGGGTGCATTTGAAGAGGACAAGCGGGGGATTCTCTCCCTGGTGTTTCAGTACTCTTTTATTTTTTTATCGTTGTTCCTGGCTGCTCCTAATGTTACGCTTTGTTGCTGTACAAAAGTAAAAAACTATACATTCAGAAACCCACTTCGATCATCTTTCAATCTATTTTGAAAGCGTTCCCAGTAGTCTTTTAATTTTGAAGTGCAGTTTTTTTTGCCAAAATATAAAAACTTGCCTCTTGCTTGTAGGCGGGACTGTTGGTGCGAAGCAACCCCGACCCCCATTCCCCTCCCCGTTTCTGAGAGGTCCGAACAGGGAGCTTACCCGACTCGCCCATCTTATTTTCTTTGTCACAAATAAACTCTTCTTCCAGCTGCATCTTTTACGTCTGCTCCTGATTGACAACAATTTGAACAAAGAAATAAACAGAAATGTTAAAAACGCCGTTCCATAATTTTTTTCTTAACCGTTTTTATCTCGTTATCACGAGACAACAAATTGCGTTTTGTTGTGATAACAAAGATTTTACTGTTGCGTACCTTTCTCCTTTTTCCGCACTGAAACACCAAGATGTAATCTGATTTAAGTCTTTATTATGTGGTTACTGTAACTAGCAACACCTTCCAGCTTACACCAACAACTCTTGACAAAAGCTAAAGAAACGCTCCTAAAAAAATGTTACTTTATTCTACATTTCATTAATTAGTGCAGCTACGACCCTCAAACGCCTTAACTTCATCTCATGCACCATTCCCCCTCTCTTTATTTCCCTTATTCAGTCAATAACTGAATCTTTGAATACCAAACCCTGACAACAAGTTGAATGACAGGACCCAGGCCCAACAAACGCTTCTGCGTGGTGCGTTCACTGAGCTCCGAACATTAGCGGAACCGAAATAGCAACTAAGTCTAATACTTGTTTTCATTTTTCTACAATCTGCAGAAAAACAAAGCAGTTTGTCAGAGAAAATTGAACCCGCAAGAAAAACTGACCAGTTTTCTTATTATTTTCTTATTAGATATCATTGAAGATGATAACAGGCAGGAAATTTGTGAGCATCTTTTTTGTCTTATTTAGAAAAAAATGAAAGACATTGGAGGCAGTAAAATAAATAAAGGATTTATATGGACAACCTTTAGTGTTTAATTTCAGATTCTATAAACACCAGAAGGAAAAAAAGGGTTTTATTCATTTGTATCTAAGCTGGGTTTTGTTAAAAAAAAATCTCTGTGTTAGAAGTATTTTGATAAATCATATATTATAAGATGCTATCATTAAAAAGTTTTGTTTATTCTTTAGATATTAAAGAGAAAGGGGCCACTAAGCAATTTTTTCACTCCCAGACAATAATTAATTGTCTTTTTTTTTTATTATTGCTTCAAAATGATTTTGCTTCTTTTTAACTTTCTTATAAAAAAAAGAAAACATGAACGCACAAAAAAAAAAAAATTAAAACAGATCGTTCCAGATTCAAGCTGAGAAAATCTGTGCTTGTAAACTAATGGACGAGGAGCATTAGAGGGAACCAGGGGGAACTTAAAGTGCTTGTTTGGTTGTGTTTGCAGGAAGTGAAGAGTCTGCACTTTGGTGGACTCTCTCCTGATGAAATGCACACATGCACGTCCAAACCCCCCCTCCACCCCCTCCCTCCTCTGCACTCCTCCAATGGCCCTGTCGGTGTGCCAGGGCGGGTGATTACCAACGCTCTCCCCCAATTATGGGCTGATTATTCCGCCGCGCTCTAATTGACTGGGGAGATATGCAAATGGCTGTCATTTGGGATGATAAAGGATGCGGGTGCTGGATGCCCCCTGCATTATTTAGCCTCGGCTGTACGCAGCGTGAAGGATGTGGCGTGCGCTTTAATTGCTGAGGAGAGAGAGGTTAAGCTGAACGAGCAGTTGAATTAGAAATGAGAAATTTGGGCCATTTATTTATTTTATTTCTTTATCCTCGTTCTCCCTCTCAAAGACATGCACGTGTAACCCCCCCATTCCCATCGCATCCCCCCTGGCACCGTCTGTGTCACGCACCGTTTTTCAGCTCCCTCTTGGGTGAGTGGAGAGGTGAGGAGGTGGTGGGCGGGTGGCGGGATGTCATGGAGGAACGCCATAAATAAAAACATTAGCAGAGCCGAAACATGCAGAATGAGTAAAGGGGAGTGGGTGTTAGTGAAGCCGGTGAGTGGGCAGCGAGCGCGTTAAATGGAGTGCGATGAATCTTGGCGTCCTATATCTGCGTTCACACTGCCCTCGGCTACACGCGTTCAAGTAGCTACTTCCCACGAAAAATCAAAGTAAATGCACGTCAACACGCATGTGACGTGCATTTACATAGACTGAAACTCTCGTGTTCACGGGTGTCTTGCGTTTATGCATCTCTACGTTTTAAGTCTGTTTTCTAGCTTATATAAAGCGTGTGGCCATTGAATGCACGTTGAACTTTGACCAATCAGAGACTTGGATTTGGTAGTGACGTTTGGAATACGTCTTTCATAATTGGTAATAGAGCTGTGATTAAAAACCTGGAGCAAGACTTGCTAAATTTTGCACCAAGCCTCTTCCAACTGTGGCGGACATGCACTAGTAAGCAGTAGAAAAAAAGAAAGAAGAAAACACCCCTCCCTGCTTGTCTTGTGTGAACACCAATGTGGGTTCTTGAAAGTGCATCAAATGTCCGATGGGAAAGTGGCTAAATGAATGTTGAAAAGTTTCAGACAACAAAGCAGGATGGCCAGGACAAATGCCCCACATGAACGTAACGCATAATCCTGACCCAGTCCTTCAGTAAGAATACCTTATGAGTGAAAGTTGTGGACAGGAAGAACCATGAACTTCTTTGTTTACTTCAAACTTGGACTGATCTTCATCTTTCTAATCCCATCTGTGGACCGCAGTTGTTCAAATTACCTCCCTGTCACTGCTGTTGGTGCAGAAAACACTGCAGTGTGTTTGTGGGGTGCATTTCATGTATAGGGTCCACCGGCTAAGTACTTCTATCTGCCACATGCTTGGCACATTATCAAGGGGGAATCAGAGTGAAACTCAACACTAATCCCTTCGGTTTTGGAGACAAGCAGTGCCAGATTTGGAGCGTCTTTAACAGCTTACAGTTAATAAGGCCTCAAATGCTTCTTTCAAAGTGGTCCTACCCATATCTCCACATTACCGGAGGCTTAAGAGCCGGGGCAGTTATCGCTTTGGGAACCCCCTGTCTTACCACCAACTGTAATTACTAATGCAGCCGAGTTGCTGTTAGCATTCTCAACAGATTTAGTGGCTGTGTTGGAATAGGGAGTCAGGTGACCCAGCAGCTGCAGGACCCGTGCGCTTGACTCCAGGACTGCTCCCCCGCCGATTACCTTGTCTCTTCCATTGAAAAATATCGAGAGCGTTTCTTTTTTTCCTCTTATGGAGATGCGGCGGTATTACCAGGAGATTGTCTGGGCTTTGTGATGTGTGCAGAAAAAGGATTTGAAAAGAAAAGCACATTTGCTCTTCACTGCTGCTGTGACCTTCTTCTGCACTACTCTGCAGGAAAGCCCTTCATATGTTGGGGAGGTTTCTCCAACAAATGTTGACCACACATCACTACAAACGAGCATCCATCTAAACAACAACATATTTTGAACATTTTCGTCACATGCCTCTGTATGGGGGTTGACCCCATGGGGGTCGGCCCCTTTGAGAGGTGCAGCTGCATCTCAAGGGGAGTGAGTAGGTGCAGTTCCCTTGGGGCTTGTGCAACCACTTTAACAGACGTCATGAAATTATAATGAATGTCATTTGTGTTGGGTAAGTGTATCGTGAAGTACTCATAGGGATAGTAAAAGTTGCATGCAATCATATAATTCGGTTGATGTTATATTACGGTGTTGTTCGCTTAAGGCGTAAGTAAGATGAGTGTACTGGCTCCTTACTAACAGCGGGCAAATGTTTGCGTACAGATGATTTGTAGGTCCCTGGAGGACGCCACTAGGATGGCAACACAAACTACCCTCTGATTGACTAACTTTCTAATTTCTAAAAGCTCATTTACAGTTGTCCATCTGGGGTGTCTTTGTTGCTTTGACACAAAAAATTAGAACATTCATTAATCAGTTAGGTTGTTTACATTGCCTCCATCATGTCTGTCTCTGACGTTCGTCTCTCTGCAATGCAGGTTTTACACAGATGTTCGATGATTTTGAGTCCGTTGACGCGTCAGTGTTGCGGCAAAAAGCCGGAAACATGCCCAAGTTTCAAAATAAAAGCTTCTATTGTACTTTCAAAATAAAACATACACATTTTGTATTTTATATTTAAGGTGACGTACTCATGCAATAACACGTTAACACCATAGATAACACCGGTGTCGTCACCATTGACGACAACAGTTTAACTTTGGTAGTACAAAAATATAGCATCATTTATGAGGCAAAAGACGCATTTTACTAGGTCTTTGTGAGAATGGAGATGACATGGGGCCTGATTGCTTAAGTTTTAGGTGAGTGAAGAGAACGGGTTGAGCTCCTCAACATGGGGTTGGCAGGACAAACCACTCCTCCGGGAGCCAGGGTAGATGGGGGACCAACCGGAGACGCAATAGAGAGTATGGTGCAAAATCGGTTCATAAGGAAAACCTAAAGTTTTAACAACTTTATTTGTTTTTGAAAGATTTCAGGTGTAGTCAATACAACACCAAACGGGCCTCGACAGGGAAAGGAAAAAAACATGAAGAACTAAACTGGCTGGTCTTGCTGGTTCTTTGTCTATCATGCATTAATATTCATCTCCTCACTGTGCCACATTTACCCTCAAGACATTTCTCAATCTTTTTATAAATATTTTTAATATGTGCTGCAGGATTCTTTTTCTCCAAAATTGAAATTTGCAGCTTTTACTTTACTTAAAGTCTTAGACTCAGCTGGTTATTTGGTCTCCTAGACTGTTTGCGTTTACACTGTAACCCTAACCCGACACCAGAATTTATGGAGTGATATTTGTGCCACCATACTGCAAGCAAAATCCAGAGTTTTGAGATCAAAATTTTCTAAATTGCAAACAAAACGTAAAGTTTTAAGAATAAAATGTCATAATTTGCTAATGAAAACAATTCATATTTGCTTTCAAAACCTTGCGATTTGCGTTTGCGATAACATTTTTTTAGATGCATAGTGTCTCATCTCACTTCTGTCCTATTTTTGATTTTGCATTCAAGTTTCTTTTTCGTGTGATATTTGTGCCACCAAACAGCCTGCTGATCGGTCTAGATTCTATCCAATCCAGTCACCATATTTATCTAACATGGGGTTTGCTACTGAGGCTCAAACACCACACCGAACAGGCTCTTTTACCCTCGAAGTCTAGAAAGAAATCACATTTAAAAGCAAAAAATGCAATAAAAATTTTTGAAAGCAAAAAAAAAAAAAAAAAGTTTTCAAAAGTTTTTTGAGAAGAAAAGAAAATTCCAGTGTGGACCCAACAGCCCAGAGTGAAAGATGGTTTACAGTCTAAACTGGATCCAGGAGAGTTATTCTTTAAAGAGAAGGAACATGAGTCCAACTGTTCCTTTATTTATTTCACACACACACTCTGTTTTTTTTTTCTTTTGCATACTTGGAATACATGTTAGCCTAATTTCTATCAGTCATTGTTCTTTTTAGAGGCAGCAGGGTGGAGCAGTTACAGCAGCATGGCTGTGGTTATTATCTCTGTTTAACACTCTGACCTTATTACTGTAAAGTTATGTAATCCAACCTCACTGACTTTCTGTTAATAAGTTAAACGGCTTAAATATTAAATTAATGATTTAGATGGGGAGTGGGGCGGAGGTGTCAGGCTAATTTACTTGATAGCTTGTCAGGTTTTTTTTTTATTTTTTAGAAGGAGAATCCAAAGAATCCCCCTTCTTGTGTTTCCTTACTTTTTTTTCTTTTCTCTGGAGGTGCCAAAGAGTCCTGTCATCACAAATCTTCACTCACACTGTTTTAAAGGATAAACAGGGAAAAAGAAAAAAACGCATGACTCCGTTGCAAGAATTACTGCGCCTTGTCTTACCAGGCACATTTTATCTACATTTAACTCCATAAATATTCATCTATCCCCAGTCACATCATCTTTTCTCATTAGTGCCATCATTACAGATTGACTTTATCTGCTGAGGACAAAAAAAAATAGAAATTAGAATAAGTCTGTTGTGTAAAGTCCTCCTCTTTTGCTTACCACCCTTCAATCCCCATTACCGCACTAAAAATACTGTCTTTAAAACATACACACGCAGACGTTTACCAGCTCATTTGGATGTATTTTCATGGTATTTCATTTGGATTTAGTCTCAGTGGATCGATTGGGGGGTGATTTAAAAAGAGAAACATTTTTTTTAGCGTAATAGCATTCCCGCTTTGTCTCAAGTGCACCATAAAGAGAGGAAGCCGAGCGGCCAGAGCCAATAAATGACTTCAGCGCTGTCATGAGAAGACTCATCCCTCAGGCTTACAAACTATAGCTATTGCAGTTAATTACAGTTTACATCGTTACATTTATCCAGATAGGGAGGCAGAGAATAAAAGTGTCCACTGAGATTGCAGATTTTCTATACCTTTTGCCACAAAGAAAAGGGAGCGAGGTCTCCGTTTGTTTTGTTTTTTTTATTATGATGGTTTTATTCTGGATTGTCCAAACGTCAGCCCATGTATGGATGCATGTTCAAATCAGGTATCTTCTCTTACATGTTTTTCTCAAGAATAATCCATTCTCTATCTAGCAACATTTGCAGATAGTTTTATGACCTTCTATCAGTGTTTTTCTGCTAAAAATAGTTCCAATTTGATCTTTACTGTGTTAGTCAAAGTCCAGCATGACTTAAAAAGCTTTAAAAAGCAGAAAATAAATAATCAAGATATTGTTTTTGGAGCTGACATACTCTTCACAAGACAGGCCTATACCTCAGTCTTTTGAAATTAAATAAAGCCCAGGGAGATTCATGATTTTTATGGCCTGCAGAAGTTCTTATTGTTTTTGAAATTCTTGTTTCACCCTCACCACGTACCACATGACCTACCACTTGGCGACCAATAGTTTGAAATGGGCCAATTTTCCTTTTTTTTGCACAATACGCAACACCCAAACTTTTATACGGATTAACGTCACAAACTTTCACACACGCGTCACCGGGTTGGGTCTACAACCACTCCCAAACTTTTGTTGACCTTTGACCTCTGGAAGAAGCTGCCATTTTGAATTTTCCAAAAATAAATCCTCTTTAGTACCTTCTACGAATTTAAACTCCTCCTTGTCAGATATCAATTTATCACCTCCTTACCTCCTTGAGCATCATTGGGAAGCTACTTGGGAAAAAAAATGTTTTAAAGTTTGTCAATTTTTAATGCTGTTAGTGGGGCGAGCTTGCAAAGGTGGCGTTCCTATGTTGCTTGCCTATGTTTTTACCAGAATATTATGAAAATGAAATACATGAACCCCTGGCTCAAGCTTAAAAAAATCAGTGTAACATACAATCACACATATTGGTTAACAAAAAAAACTACTGTTGCTAAGGACATTTAAAAAATTACTTTTGCAGATTTTTCAAAAAATTACATAGACCTGTTTGTCACCCAGAGACGAACAAAAAATAAAATGGTCGCTATGGAAATAAAACCAACAGAAAGCTACCATTTTGTGTTTTTCTAAATAAATGTGTCACCTTCAGCTCTGACCAGGGTAGCAAAGGCAGAAGGGGAGAGTGAGGGATGTGTAGCAGCCGCTCGGCCAGTCAGATCATGTCAAAAGAGGCGCTACGTGCCTGCGGGCCACACAACACCACTCGCAGCTTCAGTGCTTAAAGCATACCCTATTCCTGTACAAGAAAAACTGTACTGCGTCCCCACAGTTCCTAAAGTATTATGTAAAGGTAACAATATCCTCTGTTTCAGAAGCAGAAAGCCCCACTTAGAAAAGTGACAGCTGATCTGCACACGTCTGATAAAGGCTGCTGATTCAAATGTCATCTTTCAACACTTTTCTTTTCCTGACTGTACTAAAGACAAGCACCAGTGACAGACACTGGAAATCTCACTGCTCAGGAAGAACAATGTCATAGCTGTGGGAAAAGCTGGAGAGATTAGATGAGAATGGGATTTTTTTTTGCTTTGAATCTTAGATTTTGGTGCATTTTTCCCCTTTCTTTTTAAGTTTTAGAAGGAAAATAGATTCTATTTAAAAGGGTGTCAATGTTCTGCCCATATTAAGGTTATTTGGTCCTGCTGCTCCTCTCAGTCACTGTGTTTGTTGTTCAGGCTCAATTAGCTAGCTGGCCATCTGGTGCAGATCCTTCAGCCCTGTGAGCTGCAGACGGAGGTCAACACAGACAGAAGTGCAGACACTTGTTACAGAGAAAATTAATATGAAAACAAAGGGTATTGGAACAAAAAAAAAGATGTTTTTTCTTTTTCAGGAGGCTTTCTTGTTCTGTAATTTGCAGTTCGCCCCTCCCTGTCTGGACCACACTCACACTTCCACACACACATGTGATACTTTCTGCCATGGCAAGTTTCTTTAATTCCCATTGTGTGGTGAGAAGAGACAACACTGCGGTCAGGGGAAAGGCCCAGAGTCTCCTGTATGTGACAGCTCCCTGCTTCACACGGATGCCTTATACCCCGCCGGTGTGTTTGTGTTTGTGTGTGTGTGTGTGTGGGTCAGTGGTATGAATGAGAAATTGGGTGGTGGTGGAGGTGATGGGGGGGTGTTGCCTCATCTGTCCCCTCGGTCGCATCAGTGCTCAAGCATGTCTCGCTGTGACAGCCCAGCTGCCTGTGCCGCTGTCACACACAAACAGAGGAGCGCTAAATGGGGGTGCAGGCATGCACTGGCGAGGTGAAGGGTCACGAGCGACTGCTTCTCCAATGTTGTGTGAAATGTGTGGATGGCTCATTATGTGTGTATATGTGACTCGATGCGTGTCTAGAGGCAGGTGGGCGAATGGGGGTGGGGGTATCTCAAAGTAACTGGTTATTATCACCTCAATATTTTTCTTATTATGACAATTACATGCTCCAGGAGCGAATTAAGCGATACAGGACGCCAAGCGGGAGTGGTTGACAGCTATTTGGAGACTCAATGCACAGAGCAATTTGCAGCCCAGAGCCAAACAAATTGGATTTGGGCCACTTTGGATAGGGGCCCCAGATTGTTGGGCGTTTGGATTCTGAGATCCAAATGCGTACTTGGCTGGTTAGCTGGTTTTGATTCCCTACACATGACTGAACAGCACACAATGGGCCAGGTAGTAATGCTCAGTGGCTACAGACGAGGATGAAGTTCACGTATGCTGATAAACTGATTATGGAGCAGTAACTAAATACACCTGATGGGCATTTCGGTTTTTCCATATTTCCATGTCAACCAGCTCTTCTACCTCTTTGGTCTTGGGCCACACAGCTGTTCTCAAGTGGGTAATCCAAATGAGCGTAATAGCCTCTAAATAAATTAGTGTTACTCGTTTTCCCGCCCTAAACTGATACTGGAAAAGATCGGAGCAGCGTCAGATTAAGTGAAATACAATTACATAACAGGTTAACAATCTAGCTTGTTCAACAATAGCTTTGGGTGTTTTGGAAAAACCATTGCTACGTCTGAACTCCATAACTACTTCCTAACCCCTAGAAGACTAGTGCAGGACGTGCACGTGTCAGGTTGCAACAATAACAAGCTAGTGTTACAGATGTTTCAAATGGCTAGCATAAAATGTTTGTCAAAAACTGAAGTTCAGGCGTTTTTTCATGAAAAAAATACTTCAAAGAAAGAAAAATGTTCATTTAGTTAGCATTTTTTCTCTGCACAAAGTAGCATTTTGTATTATAAAAGATAAAAATATTGTGTTTATCTTTAACAATGTTGTTATTTAAAAAAAACTTTTGATTCATAAATACAGAACCCTGGACATAAGATTGAAAAAAATTGGTTGCTCAAATTAATTAAATTAAAAATTAAATTACAAAATTAACAAATTTTCTATGGAGCCCAGAACGTGACATTTAAAAAAAAGTTATACCCTTAAATTAGTTTTTGTGCACACAAAATGCTTATTTGAAAGAACGATGTTTTAAATTTTTTCATTGTCATGTCCAGGGCTTCTTACATAATTGTCATTTTTTTGAAAGAGAAACATGTTTTTTTTTGTATTTTAAAACTGATAGTTTTTTTATTTCCTAAAACAAACTAAATAATAAAACAGCAATTAAACTCTTGGATTATTCATTGGTTTATCTTGATTATTGCCTTTGTTTTCTAAATTTTATTTTAATGATTTTGTTTCATTGCTAATCTTAGTCTAGGACTTTGCTCATCATTATTTTTACATTTTTTCTGCTGCTTAGACTTTGTTCCAGCTTTTTATTCGTGAGATGCTAAACTGTCTTTTTTAGATTTATATGTTCCAAATGGAAAATGTTATGTAATTTTGAATTTTGTCAATAAAATGTTTTTTAAAAAGCCAAACATTTAGGGGGTGGAGGTGTGACATTGGTTGCCTCTAAGGGCGACCCGATTGGATGAGACGGTGGAAAGGTGCGGTTGAGGAAGACAGACAGTCAGGCAAAACAAGCCCCATGTGCTCGGCGGAGCGAAGGTAGATAATGCCAGGCGACAGACTGGCAGGCCGGTTGAGCGGGTGGGCACACACCGCAGCGTGATGGAAAACAAAAGCATCACAGTTGAGATGGCATTAACTGAAACAAGCAGCAGGCTTGGGCGCGCCGCCTCACTTGCTTGGTTGTCTGTTCCACAAGTCACACAACTCCCAGCTGATGGAAGGAGATCAAGGATGCCTGACTCTTTTTCCTATTTCCCCCCACAATGTGCTGGTGTCGCGAAAAATGGCTTTTGCGCTGACAAACCTGTCAGACTTGTAGCATTAAACAGCTGAAACTGACAAATGTTGAATTATTTGAATCTATAGTTTGAATTTACTCTGGCATGAACAATAACATAATGCATCTTTTTGAGCGTTGATGCTGTTATGCGCCAGTTTATTATTTTCCACTGTGGCAGCAATAGCAACAGCTGTCTTCAGGTCTGTAAGACAGGATCTGCTGTGACACTGATGGTTGTTTAAAGCTCAGGTGGTAGTGGATCCGAGAGTCAGAAGGTCAGGTGGATCAGCTGGCATTCGCCCGCAACCCTTCCATCACTTCCCCAAGCAGACACCGGCCAGCGAGCCGGGGTCGCTGACAGGGTAACGTCGCCACCAATCGCCACATGCGGCTGTGACACGGCTCCATGTGTGAGACGTCTGACACCAGTCAGCCATCTTCTTTTAATCTCACCACGTCGCTTTTTTTATCCCCTGACTTCAGTCACCGCGGCATTCGGTGGTCTTCTGTCGTTTTTCAGCTGCATTAGTGGGGATTCCCTGGAATTGTTTCACACGGGGGACTACCTGGGAAGTGCTCACACATAAAAACAGGACTTTATGCAGTACGGAAAATGAAAGATGTATGAAGTCGCCCTTGGTCAGAATAAAATACCATTAAAATTCATATTTCCCCAGCAGCCTCTGGAGGACCCTTTTTTACGAGAAGTTTGTGTTTCTCCACGGCTTTCAGATGACACATACTCTCTAAAAAATGTAATAGTTCATAGGAAAGTCATCTTATATTTATGTTCATACAAAGTAAACCTTTGATATTTCTGCATTTCTTGAAGCGTAATCTTTGACCATACTATATTAACCACCGTGCCATGATTACATAACTCCATAGTCAAAGTGATCTGCTTTGCTTGAGCTTACATTGAAATGTGCCACCTGCTGCACGTCAGCTCTGATGAAATGCTTGGATGAGTTTCATAAATGCTCAATGTGAGCCTCTTTTTCTGTTCCAGGATCTGTCTGGCTCAATCGATGACCTTCCCACTGGGATTGAGGGAGGCCTGGGCTCAGCCGCCTGTGCTGGTGGATCCTCCAGCAGCAACAGCAGCGGCAGCCAAGGGGAACAGACAAACGCAAGTAACCAAGGACAATCCCCCTTTTCCCCCCACGCTTCCCCTCACCTTCAAAGCCAGAGGAGCGGGCCCTCTCCCTCCCCAGTGGTCTCCCCGGCAGGCTCCACACAGTCCCAGCAGTCCAGATCGGGTTCGGGACCCATTTCCCCTGCTAGTGGCCCCTCTGCAAACACATCTGCACCAAGTAAGACAGCTGCTGGATTCTGAACAAGTGTGCAAACATGGATGTGGTTTCACCTAAAACATGCTAGTGTCATCGACGTATATTGTAGTTCTCGTTTAGCCCTATGCTATGTTGCCACCAGGCTCAGAAACACGCATTCGAGCGACCGCTTTCAATGAAAAGTCTAAGTAAACTCGCACAGAAGCGCTTTTCGGGCGTCCTCATTCAAAACTTTAGTAGTACCTGGTATAGTGGCAGTCTTGTGTGCAGTCTTGTGTGAACATCATGTGCCAAAAGTGAGTTCAAACGCAACAGGCCCCTTGCACAGTCCCAAGGGTTTATTGGGGGGGTCCAAATAAAATGAAAAACCCGTATGACACATCCGCCTCTCACTCTACCTTACTCACCCTTGCGTGTTGTTTAAGTGTTCACTACGGCCTGTCGCCCGCAGCATTAACTGTAGAAAACAATTTTCATGAACATGTTCACTCTACAGGATCACCAAATGGTCTAGGACCATAATATTTTTATACATCTGCGTAGGTTTGTCCATCTTTTGCCCACAGACAGTCCTTATCTACCCATAAGTTGTGACTAAGGCTTTCACAAGACCTCACAAGAACAGCTCTGCAGCAGTTTGATGTCAGAATTATCCAGAATTTGAACTATTTTGTCAGAACTGTAATGAAGAAACCCATCTGAATTCCTCTAGTTGTCTATGGGTACAAGTATATTGCCCTGAAGCTCCGTTCATGAATAAAACAGAAATGTTTTTTTTTCTTTTTTTTTTTGTTGTTTCTTCTTACAAATTATACAGGCAGCCCTTTTTCTCATGCATGTTACACTACTGAACTCTAAAAGCCCATCACAGTTATCACACCCATATTCCTGCTTGACCTTTACATTTGTGTTTCTGTTTTCATTTGTTTTTAAATATGTGCATTTAAAGAGGGTTTTAAAAAGGTCACATGGAAGACCAACCTTAGCACAGTCTATCATTAAATAAACAAGATTTCTGTGGAGTTTTGTGTTGCAGCAAAGCAATGTTGGAACAATGTTGCATTGCAGTTCTCCACTACCAGATTTTCCTAAGTCTGCACTCTAAAAAATTCAGAAAAAATATAGCGTTAGTTATGTTTTGTTCGTACAAAATGGTGATCTTTGCATATATTTTTGTAGTGTTTTTTCAAAAAAAGAGTGATTCTAATTTTTTGTTATGCAGATTAACTATGAACTTTTGTAATACCTGATAGCTCTAAAAACCGTTGATGAAAATACAGATTTGGACTTTTAAATCCAAACTTTCTATAAATATTCAAACAGTAAGACTTTTTTTTTTTTTTTTTCCCAGCTCCAAGTCTCAGTATAATCTATCCCGATTAGCTTCCAGTCTGCCAGTTTGCACAGAGGGTGAAGCTGAGAAAACACTGCGACACAAGACCAAACATGTCCATCCTGCATGTCTAGACTTCCATCTGTAATCAGAAAGCAGGGAACTGAGAAATACCACACCAAGGCGCCAAGCGCTTTGTGAGACTCACTCACATGGTTGTGGACTGTTTTTTTTTAAGATTTTTTTCTCTCTGATCCAAACATTGAAAAAACTAGGAGAGTTTTCCACCAATTGATGAACTGAATCAGCATTTCTGTACTATAATTATCTCTGTTGAAGCTCAACTTAATGCCTTAGTCGCATGTATCAATACAGGGGTTGATCTGTACGGGTATTGAGGGACTTTGGGTTGTCTGGACCCTTGGAGGGTCGTACACAGGAGTGGCCGCATTGTGAAGGGAGCACAGGTGTGTCATGCAGTTCCCCTTAGGCTCTTATGGCCACCTCAAGGGAGATCTTGAAAAATGGAACTTACAATTGTCATTCGGTGAGTGTATCGTGAAGTATTTGTAGGAATAATGTAAGTTACACATGTTTATGATGTAATGCCATTGTACAGTACCCATAAAACACACTTTTGTCGTTAGTAAGTCGTGTGTACTGTGTACAGGTGATGGTGCCCATAGGATGCCCACACAGCTACACTCTGTTTATTTTCTAACAGTCGAGCTGCAAGCATGGAACACGCAAGGAGCCCGCCCGTATCACTTGAACAGCGCTGATGGATCACTGGCACAGTGGGACAGTTTTGAGGATGTTGAAAAATGAAAAAACAATTTGACACACCTGTGTCATACCTACTCCACCCTTACTTATCCTTACGTGCCGTTTAAGTCTTTGTTATAAGCTGTCCCCTGCAGCATACCCGTACAAAAAAAATGCAAGAACATTTTTGCCCTACAAGCTCACTAATATTTGGTGCACTTCACCTGCGTGCCCCGTACAGATGTGTCTATTTTTTCACCTGCAGTAGCTCATACCCACCCGTAAGGTCAAGACGGACTAAGGCTTCTTTGATGTGTGTGGCTTCCGTGTCATTCATCCACCAGGGGCAGCTGTAGTGCATTTTTCCATAACTCTCCGTTTCGAGGGCTAATTGTAAGGGTAGGGAGAAGCCGAATGGGAGGGGAGGGATTCAGATTGGGCCATAGAGTGGTCAACCTCTGATCGGAAGAGCGCAGGTTTGGTTCCCGACCTGCCTGCCTGTGTGTCGAAGTGTCCTTGGGCAAGACACTGAACCCCACATTGCTCCTAGTGGTTATAGATTGGCCCCAGTGTTCGGCAGCAGAACTACTATCGGTGTGAATATGTGTCTGCGTGAGTGAATGGAACTAAGACTGTAGAGCGCTTTGGACTTTCTAAGAAGGTAGTAAAGTGAGAGGATGCTTTTAAAAGTCTATGACATTGAACATTCACCTGTCTTCACGGGTGAGGGGCCGACCCAACCCGCTCTCCATGTGGTGGACCTAGTCTTAAGTGTCTTAAGTGAAAACCTAACTCCTCCCCTTCCTCCTCTCCTCCGCCTCCTTTTAGCTGCTTACTGGAGTGATTGACGCTAATGAAAAACTGGGACACTGCAGCGTTGTTGTTTTTTTCAGGCTCCAGTGCCAAGAATCACGAGGAGAATCTGGAATGAGGCAGCAAAGACGGGGGAGCGAGACCGATTGCGGGGACATTATTAATAAGATAATATTCAAAAATATTTCTGGTGCCAAACAAGTGGTGATAAAGCATGGAGCAGAGAGGAACATCTGGCATGCTTCAGCGTTTGTACTACATTCAGTTTGAATTAGATCAAGGCGCACCCAGCGTTATAGAGACACGAGGAGAACTAATGTTGTTAGCACACATGTGATTACTAATGCTGTGCTCTGCAGCACTTCATCACTAGTTAGAACACTTTGGTTTATTTTGTCCCTTCACTTTAGAGCAAGGCAATGAGTAGAGACATGAGTGAGCATCTTGCACTTTTGTGTGTTATTGTGTTAATATTCAGTTGTGTGTTGTCTGAATGAAATCAGAGTAACATTATTAGGCTATTATATTAGTTGGAAGAAGCTTATTTGAGCGTCAGCCACAGAAAGTAAGAGCTCAGTGTCTTATAACTGCATTCTGATCAATTTATGCTGCTTTTTAGAGGAGAAATCCAAATCACAGGCTTTTGAAAATCAATTTTGCTGCTTGAATGTTGGCAAAATCGACCTGAATTGCTGCTTTAGAAAACCAGAAATGTTTTTTTGTTAAAGACTCACTCAAATGATCATTTTATGCAGTGTAAAAGTGTTTCTAGTGGTCTTTTAATTATGATTATGCCGTTTTTAGCCCAAATCAAAGAAAATGTGTCATTTTCTAGAACAAAGTTTCTGCAGAGCGGCAGGAGTTCAATAAAATCACCTCTGAGTTTTGGGGGCAAGAACGCCTGTTGGCATTGAGCAACTCCAGCCCCCACTTCACATTTTTGTTGCAGAGAAATCTCTGTTTACATGCTGTCCCGCTAGCTTACAGCCCCTCACATCCCCAACTTAACATTAGCAGTGTAACAAAAATGATGAGCAACGTTGGAGCTATTCAGCTGAACAGTTTTGATCCAGATGTCAATTCAGACGAGGAAAACAGAGATGCACATGAATTTAGTCGTTTACAAGTGGTTACATCAGAATGGAGTGGAGCAGGGCGCTCATCATATTTTCTATATTACAAATACAACTTTTTTCATCTACTACTGATTCACATCAATTTGAATAAAGAAATACTCAAAAATTCAATTTTAAGCTTAATTTTTTTCTATATATGTCCTCCACAGTGGTGGAGCCAGAACCTTGTAAATGGGGGGGTAGAAAATTTGGAAAGGGTAGCATTTGGGTGGTATTTTATACTTCTTTAAACATTTTCAATGCTTAACTCCTTAATGCCTGAATTTATTTCCAGCTAAGAAAAAAACTTCACTTGTGTTTTTGCTTTTAATTAGATTCTACATGTAATTAACGAGGGGCTGCTGTCCCCCTTGCCCCCCTGTTGCTGCGCCCCTGGTTCTCCGTTATCAGATAAATGCCACAAGAACATGTTTAAAACACCAAAAACATAATTTTTATCAGAGTGGGTCTTTATCTGACTGTGCACATGCCAGTGTAATGTATCCAAACTTTGGAAAATTGTTAAAAGACAACACTGAAAACATGTGCCTGTCAGGCACACATGGGGGTTAAGTGTGTTTGACAACAATGTGACAAGATAAAAAAAGGCTGAATTAGTTCAATAGGACAGATAAAGTGGAGTGCCATTTAGGCGCTCACACTCACATGTTTGTGTGTCTGCGTGTCATCATTGTCCCACGGATGAGCGCGCATGTCCCCCCCCCCGACAGTGGTCGAAGGGGAGCAATTTCATTATGTCATCTTTCCACCTGGCTGTCATACAGAAGGAAGTTTGAGAATGCACAACACATATTTGTGTAAAAAAAGGGGGGGGAATATGCTTTTTGCATTTTGTTGTTGGTATAATTGTCACTGCATGTTTGGTCAAATGGATGAGCAGCAGCGTGTGAGGGAAGCTTTGAAAGAGTCAGACAGCCGGGGTGTTAAAGAGAGGTATGCTGACAGATTGCCAGCCTATCATACACCTATGTACTCTCACAAATCTATCTTGTCGGGGCGCCGCGGCAAGCCTGTGATTTCCTCGCCCCCCCCCCCCCCATGCTCTCTCTCCCCCTGTCTCTCTCTCTCTCCATGAAGCAAATCCAATACACTGTAACATTATCTGGGCCTCGCCTTGCTATTTGGATTCTCTCCCGGAACCAAAAAGGCACACGCGGGGCCAAATTGATTTTCCTGTTGCGCTAGATTTGTGACAGTTGAGCAGAAATCACATTGCTCAACTGCCAACACCCCCCCCCCCCCCCACACACACACACACACACACACAAACACACACCCTTCCTCCTCCACCACCTCATATGTGTGCACATGCTCTCCGTCAGTGTCTGTGGCATTTCTGAGCATCCTCGGAATGTTTTCCTCCTTCCCTGAGATATCAGGGATAACGCAGGCAGACATTTGTCTGTCATTTGGATGGATGGTTTGGCTGGAATGGGAGCAACCGCAGTCATCCATCCAGTTAAGGAGCGCGCAAAAGTTTCCAAACAGTCTTTTAGATAACATTAGCACGGACAGGATTATGAGGAGAAAAAAAAACGCTTGAATGTTTTCAGCTGTAATTCCATGTATTTACAGGATGTTTGGTGCAGATATCAGTGTTTGGTTTGAGTTTGCACATTTGCTGGTATGACAAGCTGTCTCCTGGTACAGCCTGTCACTGCAGAGTCGCTTCCTGTCAGCCTTACTAGCACTGTCTCTTCCCCAAAAATGAGCTGAAGACATACCCATTACCAGGCTCAACCTGATGCATATTACATCCAACTTCACACGAGCGCGGTGCAGAAACTCAGCTGTCATCGGCTCCGAGCGCTCTAACAGATAACATGGCAATGGAAAGACTGCAGGGGAAAATTTCTGCTCTCACAAAAATTTTGCTCCTGGAAAGGATGGTGCTTCTAATCCCTAAGTACAAAAAAATAAAACTTCCTAGCTTTCATTTTCCTTCTTTTATTTGAATAACCGTCTCTCAGCTGTTCTGCTTCAGACAAAATCCCTCCTTTGCATCTACACTTGTTGCTGCTTTCCAAATCAAATTATAACATGAAGTGCAACTTAAACCAAAGTTTCTGTGACAGGTTAACAACCCATAAATGAGCATACACTGCAAAAAAGGAATCTTAAGATACTTGTTTAAAGGCTCCTCTGTCTTGCAAGAAAAATAATCTGATCAAGAAAGAGTTGTAATAGCAAAATAATCTTAAATAAAGAAAGCATATCTTAGTAATTTTTTTTCTTAAAATAAATACTGTCGGGACAACCATTTTTCTTACCCGATTGGCAGATTTGTATGCGCATTTAAAGATCCACTCCAATGCCAATGGCATTTCTTGGTGTTTGTAACATGTCCTTGTAGCATTTTTCTTATCATAAAGGGCATGTATAACAGTTTAAAACTGTGTTTCTGAGTATTTATTTTTTCAATTTGTAATGAATCAGGAGTAGATAAAAAAAGCTCTGGCTTGTGATGCAGTAACTGCCATGGGCGTGTCCAAGTCTCCCTTGTATCCACTTGCAGACAAATAGATTCATGAGCGTCTTCATTTTGTAAACAAAGGGTTGATGGGAAATTAGCGGAGACTAACTTCCGCACCCCAAGAGTATTTCCTACAACATAAATTACTATTTTTTTAAATTTCATGAATAAATATTAACTTTATGATTAAAAGCTCTCTATATGGTAAATTTCTAACAGTAAAAATAGTTTTCATGTAAAGTGTGCATGATTTAATAGCAGTGGACATGCTCTGTGTTAGCTTACGAAATGATAGGTGGAGATGTCATTTGAAAAGGCCTGCTTTTGTGTGTTTGCTAACTAAATGGTGCAGAATTTCTGCATTCTGATGGAGAAGCTTAATGCCTGTTAGGCTCATGAATGTAGCACATGGCCTCCCACTGTTAACAAAGACGGCAGGTACAACAATTCAGCAGTATTTTATCTGTTGCTTGGAGAGCGGCAAAACGAAAAAAATAAATAAAATAAAACAAATGGATTCTAAATTACAATGTTATCACTTTAATACTTACATGGTACTTTGTATGTCTTAATTTGGTACTAGTTGGTTCATACTACCTACGAGGTATTTATGCACACACTGGGTGTTTTAAATTGTACCTACTGCGTATTTACGTGTTTTGTTAATGGGTCTTTAATGGTACTTTCCACAGGTAAGAACAGGGTAAGTACTAATAAACTACCTCGAATTTAATTAAGTTCAAGTAAGTTAAGAAGTAAATTTCAAGGTACTTTATTTGTCCTTACCCTGTTCTTACCTCTGGTAGGTCTCACCAAAGACACATTAAGACAACACCTATTTAGGTGTTTCCCAGAATACCCTGAATACATAAATACCCAGCAAGTAAATACCCGGTAAATACCTGGTAGTAGGTCCAAAAAAGTACAATGTAAAAAAGTCCTGTCCTATAAAAGGAAGCATTACCAATTGAACATTGTAGTGTTCAAAGCTATGGTGTGGTTCTTTGAGTCAGAGCCAAAGGTCTCCTTAAAAACTCAATTCATATTTTTATATATGTTTTGTTTTGTTTTTTACTTTTTTGCTTTTTTCTTATCTTTTTTTGTTTCTGTTCCTGCATCAAAAAGACAAGCTGCTTTGTTTTTGTGCACCTTGTAGCACAGCTTATTGACACAAAGCACATTCTTGCTCTTCTTCGGCTTCGTTTATGTAGTCAACATCAGAAAATCACCGGTAGTCTTATTTTTTTGTTTTTTTTACCTTTTTTTCCATTTCTTTCCCTCCAAAGCCCTCTAAGGTCCAGTTATTGTTGCCTGTTTCTGCCCCTTTTCTGCCTTTATTTAATTCTCCCTTTTTTTACTTACTCCTAGTTTTATTCTCCTCCATTAAGGTGATTGGAACTCGCAGGCGAGAGCTCTAGAGAGTTTGAGCTGCTTTTTCTGCTTTTCGCTTCAAGAGCTTCCGGGGCCGGGAAGGACACACAGAGGTCAGGGCAAGTGAAAGAGGCGAGGAGGTTAGGAGAGAGAGCACCAGATCTGGTTTGTTTGGTAGCTAAAGGGTCTTTCCTTAAACAAATCTGCTTTTAAACAGTTTTTAAATGTGTTCTTTTTTACATCTTGTTCCAGCTTGCCCTGTAGGGCTCTAATGATGTTTTCTTACAAACAAAACAAATCCCTGTTATCCTAAAAACCACAAGAACAGCAGTGGCAGCTACTGTTCTTCTACCACTCTGGGGTCAAAGATCAAACGTACATGCCCCAAAGCAGGAATGTACAAACTTTTTGCAAGCAGATTTGATGAAGTGGAAATGTGTGAGGAACAACTGTTTGACCAGCATTTTTTAACCCTGATAATTACATTAAATGCAAATTAACAATTTAATGAACATTTTTTGAAATGGAATACTTTTGATTTTATCACAGAACAGAAATATGTAAATACTTCTTTACCAAAAATTACTGTGAATTTCAAATATAAAGACCAGAAACAAAATAAAAGTGAAACGGATTCTGAAGTATAGTACAAACCGTTGGGGTTTTGACCACAAAAACGAATAAATCTGTTCATATCGTTTGACCATTAAGGCTCTGGAAGTCAGATAGTTGCCACAGGTTTACAACAGCTTATAACATAAATTAGCCAATCACAATCAAGAAATTCTAGTTCTTCAGATTGGAAAATCTGTTGGTCCAGACCGGGTCCTGAACCTTGCATTTGCAACGACAGAACAAATAATGGAAGTCCTACACTTTGCAATCCTTGTCGAGATAATTCACTTATTCAAACTTTTGATTTCTTTGACCACTGAGCGTCTGGATCAACGTCAGGTACAACACTTTTTAGCGCTACTTTGGTACGTCATACTGCAGGATGATTAGAGGAGACGGTGGCTAAAAAGGTACTCTAATAAGTGTTTATGACGTATAGATTGTTGGGAAAACAGTGTTAGAAGCAAAGTATCACGTCTAAACTTATTTGAATGAGTCTGCATTCATCCGACCACATTTAAGTGAGTTGCTGTGTCTCCATTACTTTGTTTATATTCCATAATGACCAGCTGCAGTTGCCGTTTTGGTTCAGTTGTTCCACTCCAAACACAGAACCTATTCAGACTGAGGAAACTCAGAGCGAATCCGAACTCAGTCTGATTGGAAATGAATCGAGACCATCTCCAAACATGGGTTCGAGAGCAGTTTCTGGTGCTGGACCAGATTTCTTCCGGATTATTGGGGGAATCAAACTTGGATTCCCTTTAAGCACTTCTGGGGGCCACATATTATTAATTTCATGACAGAAGTCTGTGAAATTTGAAAGCTGGCCACACTTTGGACATGCTGCGCATAAAAGATCCAAAGACTTCTTTTGTAAAAGAGCCATTTAGCGAAGAACATCAGTCAGCGACTTCCTCGACAGAGAATTTCATCTTTAAAAGACAGTTCCATGGGGGTGCACAAGTGAAACTTGAATTTTTTTTAGCCGCTGCTGGTAAAAGTTAGATGCAGAAAAGCACCGGTTTGGGTTCGGGGTTTTATGTGTGTTTTGCAGCACTGGGTGAGTTTTCTTGTCACACCACTCCTTAAGAGGCTGCGTGGTGGGAATAATGCCTCTGGCTGTCCCTGCCCCCCAACCCCTCTTTCCCTCCATTCCCTCATTATTTTTATCATGCTCACGCTCTCTTATGTTCCTCCTTGTCTCTCGCGTTCCCTCGCCGCCACGCTCTCCTCCCCATCTCTGTTTGCATCTGCTTTCGTCGCTCAGAGCGTTACTGTGGTACAGGCCTCCCACCGAGGAACAAGCCTGAATTTTCCATCCACATCTCTGCCTCCTTGCTTTTTCTCCCGCAGCTCTTTCCCTCCCTTTTTTTGGGTCTTTTCCCTCACCATCATCTGTTTTCCCTTCTCCTCACATTCTTGCGCCTCGCCTCGGCGGCTGATTGTGTGTGAAGTGAAACATCAAAATGCCCAGACATTATATTCACAAAGCACACTGTCAGCCAAAATGGGGGGGGTGGGAGAAACCTGCTTGCTGCGTTAGCCATTTAGTGAAAAAAAAAATACTACATTCTAAAACTGTCTGACTGGTAAAGCCTAACCTGAGCACAGTGGGCAATTATTTCCCTCCCCAACACCTATTTCCCAGCTTTCTCTTGCTTCATTGCTCCCCCTCCTTCTTTTTTTTAGCTTAAGCTGCAGTTTTGGCTTACTTACAGTTGCTACTCAGCGTCGGAAGTAATGAGGATCTTGGGAGAGCGCTTGTTTTGCGAGCCACTGCAGGCCTCTGTTTGTCCCCCACAGGGAGAGTTAACAGGCATTAGCCCCCGGCTTGGAGAGGCATTGACTCGCACCCATTGAGATCTAAACCGCCATTATTGGAGCCTGCTGTTTATCTGCCTCTTCCCCCTAAAGACACCTCAAATTGGGGGTATTACCTTGGCGTGTGTGTTTGTTGAGTGGTGCAGGTGTGAGCGCGTTTATAGCCTAAGGGTTGTATTAGGGGATGGTGCTGAAGCAGCCCTTTCTCTGGCTTCGATGCCAGTCTATTAGAGCTCACCACACTCACCTCACTTTATCCAATATGGCCCTTGCCGCTCCAGGGGATCTCCTTTGGTGAGAAATTCTTAGAAAGTGTTAGTGTTCATTCAGGCGAGCAAAAAAAAAAAATCTGTTTTTTTGCTTGCATACAAACACTCACCGGCCACTTTATTAGGTACATCTGGCTAGTACTGGTTGGACCCCCTTTTGCCTTCAGAACTACTTTAATCCTTGGTGACAGAGATTCAACAAGGTACTGGAAACATTCCTCAGACAGTTTTTCATTGACATGGCAGCTGGCGATGCATGATTTGAGATCTGGTGACTCTGGACTCAAGAAACCAGTCAGAGATCATTCCGGCTTTATGACATAGCATGTTATCCTGCAGGAAGTAACCATCAGAAGATGGTACACTGTGGTCAGCAACAATACTCACGTATGCTGTGGTGTTGTAATCATTCTCAATTGGTACTAAACGGTCCAAAGTGTGCTAAGAAAATAAACCCCACACCACACAGTTGATACAAAGCAAGATGGATCCATGTTTTCGTGTTGTTGACGCCAAATTCTGACCCTACCATCCAAATGTGGCAGCAGAAATGGAGACTCGTCAGACCAGGCAATATTTTTCCAATCTTCAATTTTCCAATGTTATTAAGTTTGTAAGAATTGGAGCCTCAGTTTCCTGTTCTTAGCTGACAGGAGTGGTACCCGGTGGGGTGTTCTGCTTCTGTCCATCTGCCTCACAGTTGGATGTGTTTTGCGTTCAGAGATGCTCTTCTGCAGACCTCGGTTGTAACCAGAGGTTGTTTGAGTTACTGTTGTCTTTCTATCAGCTGGAACCAGTCTGACCATTCTCCTCTGACCTCTGATATCAACAAGGCATTTCCGCCCACAGAACTGCCACTCACTGGATATTTTCTTTTGTTTCTGACCATTCTCTATAAACTCTAGAGATGGTTGTGGGTGAAAATCCCAGTAGATCAGCAATTTCTGTTATACTCAGACCAGCCTATCTAACAACCTATCCACTTTCAAAGTCTCTGCAATCACCTTTCTTCCAAATTCTGATTTTCGGTTTAAACTGCAGCAGATCGTCTTAACCACGTCTACATTGAGCTGCTGCAATGTTATTGGCTGATTAGAAATTAACATTAACAAGCAGTTGGACATGTGTACCTAATAAGTGAAGGTATAAAATCTACATTTTTTTCTCTTCAGTGCCCCACATTTGAACACTTTATGAACTTTTAAGCTGAATATAAGCCTGACTTTTTTCCATTAATGTCATGCTTTCAGATACACACACAAGCGCACCTAAGCGCGCTAGCTTCTAAGCTTCATATTAGCCAGAGCATGAAACAAAACTGAAATATGGCCACGAGTGTTCTCCCTCAGCTTTGAACTTCTCCTGCATTTGCGTTTGAAACCGTGATGAAAAAAAAAGCTTCAAAGACCTCGTTCCCCGTCTTCAAAGGAGACTCTGGCTTGCGTGGCCAGTCCACGTGCAGGAGAATTTGAAAGTGTGCGTTGGGTTTTTAGCAAGATGCATTATCTCCAAAAAACCTCAATGATCTCCGCTTATTTTCAGTTCTGCTGTCTCTTAATGTGAAGAAAAGTGAACATGTTTTCTGAGTGACTTTTACCATTGAGGAAATTGCTGTCATTTGACTCTTAAAATGCGTTTAGAAAGGCGCCTTCACTCTTTTGTTTTTTGCCCTTCATCTTGTCTCATCTTCCTCTGAACAGCAAAAATGCACAAGATCATTGTATACACTTTCTTTTAGGTGGGAACCGTAGACAAAAAAAAGTGACATACAAGAACAAACAACTAATTAAAAAACATTTCCTGTTATTTGCAAAAGCCAATTAAAAATACAAATCATCTTCACCTTTGATCCCCGTTGTTTTTTATAATGAATATGCCAAGTTTGAATATGAATGACAGGACTTGTTTGTCACTTCTTTGTGCATGTTTGGATTGTTTATGTGAGCATCTGCTTTATTAAGAAGGTGTAAATTGCATACAGGAAATAAAGCTGCAGAGAGCATCACAACAACTCCAGCATTGATTGCTGTGCGTGCTAATTGCTGTTCAGCTGCTATGGGGACTAAAGCATCATCAGAACGATCCACCAATTAATAATGTTCTCAATTATCTTAAACACGAACCACATATTTTTCCTTAAAAACTCAGCCTTTAGATTCATTCATTTCTCTGTAAAATAAATCCTATTTTCTGACAGCTAATATTCATGGGAAATAACAGCAGTTAACCCCTTTTTCAGAAAAAAAGTTTTTACCTTGAAAATATTTCCTGAAAAATTGCATTTAAGAATTAAAAATACATGTTAGTCACCAAGAAATATAGTAATTATTTTTAACCAGACATTTTAAATTAATCACTTAAACTGTTTATTTTTTAAAACAATATAACTTCTTAAAATCTTAAATCTTTTAGAAATGAGTCATCTGCTAAAATGCATTTCAAATGAACATTTAACATTCCTTGATGAAAAAAAAACGACACAGAAAAAGACACAGACTCAAGTTCATATATACAAAACTTTAATTTAAACCTGATTAGGTTAAGAGGTCATTAACGGACATTATGACCTTTTTTTTTTCTTTTTTTTTTTTTACAAGTTGATATAATTTCCTGCGGTCTTAATGAAGTGGCTCTGTGACATGCTTTTGGCTCCGTACCACTTGGAGCCAGAGCACCACTTTATTCTCAGACCCATGAATAGGTGAGAGTTTTGTTGGGGTGGAGTGAGTCACCTGTTTGCACTCCACGCGGCAACTCCATGGGGAAGGACCTCTGCAGCTCACGTTGCCATGAAAAGCGCCAGAACCAGTGACGCCTGAAGAGTTTCTGAGCAGGACAACAGACTTGTGACGAATACAAAAAAGTCATCTATATTCAAAGCAGTCCCAGTGGGCTTCTAATCATGATTATGCTGTTTTAAACCAAATTTTTGTTTAAAAAATGTGTTGTTTTATAGGACTTGATTGAAATGAGTAAATTCGAAATTTACCTCTGAGTTGTGAGTGGGATGCGGAGCAACCCCACGCCCATTTCCCAGCAAATGAGAAAATAAAATAAATAAAATTAGAAATGTGAAAGTCAGGATATCAAACATCATTACAAAATTAGTGCTTTTACTCTTTTTTTAATTTTATCGTCTTTTTTAATTTTAATTATGCAGGAAACCCATTGAAGTTATGGGTGAAAATTAAGGTGCACACAAAGATGAAGAGAATAAATAGCTTTGATGGAAAATATACTGTAAAAGTCAATAAATTATCCATTAAAAAGCATAACAGAAAAATTTGAAATTTTTCTTTTTAAAGAGTTGGTTGTTAGAAATTCAAACATACATTAGACTGTTAATCATAAATAAAAAAAAACTTTTTGTTTTGGCCAAAATTTTATTAAAATGCAGTTTGTAGTACAATAATAACATCTTGGGGTTTAAATTAAATTAAGTTATTTCGACACAAGCCAGAGAACAACACAGAATGGTTAGTTGTGAATCAAATTGTTTTTGACTGAAGGAAGAAGTAGAAAGCATCCACACTTTTTCTGGGTTTGTTTTTAAGTGATGCAGATTTATAACAACAGGACCCACACACACACATATACAAATGTGTTAGCAAAAAGAAGGTGTATGCAAACAAATTCCGGCTACGCAGTTTTCGCCGTGCATCTGCACACAGTTTCGTGCATCTGTCGCCTGAATGGCAGAGGCATTTCCATACAGTTTATTTGTTTTACATTTTTATTCATAGCTGGTAAAGACAATTTTCTGTGGGCAAAGGAAAGGTATACCGTCAGCTCCTGCTGACATTTAACTCTCGCTTTTTTCCCTCCCTTTCTGCAGTACACGAAGGAAAAACTATGTGTCAGAAATCCCGCTCATGAATTATTAATGGAAGGGTGGGGCTGAGGATTAAAGTTCTGGAATACATGTGGAACCTTGTTTTGTTTTTTGGGGGTGTAATTATGTCATCTTCTTTTAAAGTCCCGAAGGTGACATTTAAACAATAAATTGTTCCTTCAAGTTTGCATTTTTTGCACACAAAAAAGCACAAATGTTTTCCTTTTTTTCTGTTGCCACAAATTAGCATTTTATTAGCATTTTGCACACACAAGTTAGTGCACATAAAATGCTAACACATAAAACGCTAACTTGTCTGCAAAAAATGCTGACTTGTAATATTAACTTGTGCCCACAACATTTTAAATTGTGCTAAAAAAAAAAGTACTAACTTGTGTACAAAAAATGCAAATAAAATCCTAGTCTGTGGCCACAAAATATTCACTTTTAAGCCCAAAATGCTTATTTGTGCCCCAAATATGCTAATAAAATGGTAGGTTGTGGCTACAAAATAGCAATGTGTGCACACAAATTGTTGATTTGTTGTTACAGAATACTAATTTGCGCACACATAATACTACACTGTCTGCTAAAATGCTAATTTGTCCGCACAAAATACTAACTTTAAGACAAAAAAGGCTTATTTGTGACAAAAAAATATAAATTTCTGCTAATTTGATGCAACAGGTTTTTTAATGTCAAATCTAGACTTTTATAATCTAAATTACAGGGGAATAAAAAAGATAAGAAAGAGGTTTGGTTTAAAAATTTAACTTTTTTTTAAAGCTAAACAAATAGGGGGGGGGGGGGTTGCTCTGGACTATAAAAGTCCACCTGCCTTTTTTTGAATATATTTATAAAATCAGATTTTTTTTTACTCTCATTATCTTCACAGTAAATCTCTTCTCCTCATATTCACATGGAGGCACATCCTTACAGTTTAAGAAGCTGCCACTTCCACTCTGCCAGCCGAGCAAACGCGCTCTGACAGCGGAGCGGTCGCTCGGCGTGGAACCCTTTGCACGCGCAAGCGCAGGGGCCGAGGCGGAAGGTTGATTTCCATAGTTTAAAGGTTCGGTAAACCGCCCCAAGCATCCTTCATCCTTGCCGCTCCCCTCCCCGCCTCCTCCGTCTTAAGCTGGACTCCAGCTAAATCTGTCCCTCTGGCAACAAGTGGCCGCAGCCTTTTACAGTAACACATTCCTCTCCAGCCAGCCGTGTAAACACAAAATGCTACAGGAGAGCGCTGGTAAACTAGAACGAAGGCTTCTTTTGTTTAACTTCTATTAGGGAATTACTTTGACTTAAATTTTCCCTTATATACAGTACACACATTAAAGCACACTGCTTTTCTGTTATCTCACAGAGGCTTTGGTTGGTGCATACTAATGTTTCTTATTGCCTCCTGCAACATAGTGACAGACTAACTAATCGAATATTTTCCCTTTGAAGCAGCGCCGCTGGATCTATTCAAGTGTGAGGCAGGGGGTCTCTTAGTGCGCGTGTGAACGTTTCAGTACACATCTTATGTGTCTCTCCCTGCTCTTATGTGTGCCTCATGTACGCTTGTTTTGTGCAATTACATTTTGCGCCTCTGAACGTCGCGCGCGCGTGTGTGTGTGCGCGGCCGAGGGTGAGTAGGCGGCGGGTGGATGGAAATGTTGTTTATGCATTTTTATGCAAAGCAATTATGTTGACTTAATTGGGTTTGTTTATGTGGAGAGTGTGTCACCTCCAGTCATGTATTACTGTTGGCACACACAAACACTTCTCCATATTGTGTGCAATTCACAGACTGATTGAATCACGTGAATTGTTTTTCATTTTTATTGAAACTTGCAGCCTGGACGTTTTGGTACATTTTTAGAAATACGTCCGTTCAATTAAACATCCTTTGCTCTCGTGTTCAAGCAGTGTCAAGTTTTGTTTGTTGTTTTTCCCCACTTTTGCCTCCAAAAATAAAAAGGTTCATTTACCTTCTCTTTGCCGTCCAGGTCCAATCAATCCACCACAGTCTGTGTCTGCTGTTCGCCTAATCAGACACTTGAAGTCACTATTGGATTTCAATGCAGCAGGCGCAGACTGAAGGCCTGCTCAACCACCTAATCAATGATCCTGAAATGACTTTGCTTTTCTGGAGGGAGTTTGCTCTGGTTTTTAATCCTCACAAAAGGGAAGTGGCTTTGGGGACCTGTTACGTCCTCTGTGAGTGACACTTCCCTTTGGAGCATCACAAAAAAAACTCGACTTAAGTGTAAAAAATAGATAATAAAATATATTTTTTCTTTAATACAAATAAAAAAGTCTTCCAGTAAAACTGACCAAATTTGTCTCGGTGAGAGTCTTTCAAATAGGTTGTGATGTCATACTCTTTTGAAGCTACGTTCAGACTGCGTTCAGCAACATGCGTCCAAGTCGATGTAAACGTGCGTGAATGCGCATTTTGCCAACTTATGCATTCACACTTTTAAGACTTCGTATAAAATGCCTATCCAACTCGCATTGCAGGTTAAACCAGTTCAACTTTAAATAGGATTTAAACTCTGATTTGGTTGTGGCGAATGGATGGCGTGATTCGCAGGACTCACACTGCTTTGACTTCCAGCTGTGGGTGATACATGTGCTAGTAAACGGTCAAAAAAG
Source organism: Oryzias celebensis (assembly GCA_014656515.1). NCBI lineage: Eukaryota > Metazoa > Chordata > Actinopteri > Beloniformes > Adrianichthyidae > Oryzias > Oryzias celebensis. The sequence goes on from BNCR01000005.1 coordinate 38,247,543, forward strand.
AAGTCCCTCCCTGCTTATGCAGTGTGAACACTGAGTGAAACGCATTTTAAAGAACGTGTGTCACGTGTGTCCGAAGCTTAAGACAAAATGAAATCTTGAATTTAACTGTAAACACTTTCCTCTGGTAATTGGAAATATGATGTGTGTGCTTTGCTAGAATTTAGCTTTATATCTTTAAAGTAAGTATTTTGTACACTTTGCCCCAACATCTATCTTATTTTAAGACCTAAAACAGTCCAGCTATCCTTTTTTGTAGACCATAATCATCTTAAATTAGGAATTAAAAAATATAATGTAAGTTAATTAAAAAAGCTGGTTTTATTTGAAAAATTGCTTAAAATCAAATGTTTTCAAAATCAAATGACTCAAGAAATCAAGATTTATTGTCTTAAACCAAGTCTTTACATCTTAATTAAAAATTACTAGTAAATTTGTTTTGTCTTATAAGATTTTTAGGCTACAAACTAGACAAAATAACTAAGATATTGTGTTTTTGCAGTGGAATTTGCCATCGGAGCCTCTAAATACAGGCATTGTTTGTGATTTGTTCGTTTAATGGCGGCAAACTTTTCCAACAGAGTTCATTTTGTGACATTAAAAAGAAACCCAGGAACACAGAGGGGGGAAAACAAAGGTGGTCCTTCAGGAGCTGAAGGCTTTTAACATGCGTGCACAGACTTCTTTTATCCTAAAGCGGAGTAAATTGAAAGCAAATATAAATCCATTTCCAATTGACCTCCGTTTGGAACAAAGACGAGAGTTCAATCTGTGTGAAACACGTTTCCTTCAGGTGTCAGCTTTTGTTTTTTTAGGGATTGCATCGTGACTCCAGTGTTCAGATAAACACACTCAAACGTCTCTGCTTTGCAGGTTCCGGCATGGCGCCGCAGAGCTCTGGAAATGGAAAAGATGCAGCTCATCTACAGATGACACGCTCACCCATGGCTCAGGAGAGAAGTGAGTGCTGATATGCCACAATAAAGCTGATTTTTCAAAATAAAAGTGGGAAAAAAACATGAGAATGGCAAATTTTTGACATAATTTTACAAAAATACAACAACTCAGAAACAAATTTATTGTTTCTTGAGGTAATAAGTCTTTAAATGACCACTCTAATCACCTTTGGATCTATTGTTAAAGCGTTCTCAGTGGTCTTTTAAGTATGATTATGCCATTTTTAGGCAAAATCCCAAGACTTGTAATTTTCCAGGAAATTTGCCTCTGTGTTGTGGGCGGGACTGTTGGGGTGGAGTGAACCTGCCCTCATTTCCCATTATCATCCTCCTGAGAGTTTATCAAACTCCAGTTTTTGTCTGCTCCTGATTCAAACTAATTTCAATAAGAAATACTCAGAAATGAAATTTATAGCTTAAATTTCTTTATAATTCCTCCATCCAGGGGCGGAGCTTTGGGGGGCAGGGAGGGTGGCAGCTGCCCCACACTCTTTAAGCAGCACAAAATTAACAAAAGCAATGTTTTAATGACATAAAAACAACAATAATTACACTGTTAGAACTATATATTTTTGATTGTTTTATTTGTAAAGGCTTTCCACTCTGCTGTTCTCATTTGCCACCCTTCCAAAATCTTCTGCCCCGTCCTGTTCCCCCCCATATAAAATGTTCTAGATCCACTCCTGCCTCCATCATCAGAAAAATACCACAAGAACCTGTTAAAAACACCATTTTAATCAGAGCAGGTCTTTGAAATCAAAAGTTTTCTTTGTTGAACCGACGTTCACTGATCAACTACAAGCTTTTTTATTCAGATGTATTCAGAAATCTTTACTTTACACCCAAAACGGAATGAATGAACGACAAATTGTTTAAAAAATAAAAATTGACTGAAGTTGACCACTATTAAGTGATGAGTTATCAGGTCTTGTTAGATTGTTGCTGAGCTCAGTACACTGACACTAAGTAGAAGCTGTCTCCACCAGTATTTCCAAACTCAGCAGAGTTGCTCTCAGGAAAAATTACAGCTGTGTTCACACGATGCTGGAAAAAGACCGTGAAGTTTTCCTTACGGAGAGAGACACACACACACGCACACACACACACACCCACACACACACCCACACACACACACGCTAAAGAAAAATTTCATCAGGATGAAATTAGACTCTCATGCAATAAAAAATATTTTTACTAACTTGATCAAGTCAAAGTGAACATGTTTTGCTGCTTTTTGATGCCTGTAACCTTTGACCTCTTCCAGCTCCATCCACTGTTGTTGTTTTCTGGCACCCTTGCAATGATTAGCCCCCGCTTCACACACTTTGTTGGAGAGCTGTCCTCCCTGAGAGCCCATCACTTCTCTTCATTTTCATACACGCTTATGCTCAAACTCACACACACACCTACAAACACACACACACACACACACACTATGAAGTGCTTTGCCGCTTGGCTGTTGTTGTCTGACCGAGAGCCTTAGCCCTTTGCCAAGAAGAGAAAACGATTTTTTGAGTATGTGTTTGTGTATGTGTCTCCATTTGTGTGTTTCTGATTGTGTGCGTTTGATAGTGTGTGTATGCATTGGTGTCTCTGAAATTCGTTTGTGTTCATCTGTGTACCTGGGTGTATATCTAGATCTCTGTGTGTCTCTATATGTATGTCAATATCTGTGTGTAAATGCAGTTTAGTGTGTGTGTGTGTTTGAGTTACTGTGTCATAGGAGTGTGTGTCTGTTTAGAAAGCATGTGTGCATCTGTGTGTCTTTGTATGTTTGTGTGTGAGTGTATGTGTGTGTCTTTTTGTGTTTATGTGTATTTGTGTCTGAATCTTTGTATGCATGTACTCATGTGTGGTTGTGTGTGCATGCGTGTATATTTTGTGTTTCTCCAAGTGTGCGTGTGTATGTTTGTGTGTCTGCAGGTGTGCATGCTTGTGTGTATTTGTTTGTGTGTACATATTTGTTTGTCTGTGGGTGTGTATGCATATGTGAATATGTTTGTGTGTCTGCGGGTGTGCGTATATATGTTTGTGTGTCGGCATGTGTGCGTGTATGGGTGTATATGTTTGTGTGTCTGTGGGTGTGCGTATATATGTTTGTGTCTCTGCGTGTGTGCGTGTACGGGTGTATATTTTTGTGTGTCTGCGGGTGTGCGTGTACGGGTGTATATTTTTGTGTGTCTGCGGGTGTGCGTGTACGGGTGTATATGCTTGTGTGTCTGCGGGTGTGCGTGTTTGTGTGTCTGCAGGTGTGAATGCCTGTGTGCATTTGTTTGTGTGTATATGTTTGTGTCTTTGCGGGTGTGTGTGCGTGTTTGTATGTTTGTGCGCTTATGTGTGTATATGTTTGTTTATCTGTGGGTGTGCTTGTATTTACATGTATGTTTGTTTATCTGCGAATGTGCGTTTTTGTGTGTATATGTTTGTGTTTCTAGGAGTGTGTAAGTATATGTTTGTATCAGCGGGTGTATTTGTATGCATATGTTTGTGTGTCTACATTTATGTGTATTGCATGTCTGCTAGTGTGCGTTGTGTGACTTTACGTCTTCATCCATTTGGTTGTTTGTCCATATGTGTGTATGTGAGCGTGTCATTGTTTGTTTTGTGAGTTTCTGTGTCTGTATGTCCATGTTGTATATGCTTGCGTGCCTACTGGAGTGTGTGTATACGTGTTTTTTCGTGTTTGTGTCTACCTCTCTATGGTTTTGTGTGTGTATGTTTGTGTCTCCTTTGTGTTTGTGTGTTTATGCTGCATATGTTTGTGTGTTTACTGGTGTATCTTTTCATGTTTATGTCTACATTTGTGTTGTTTTGGGCACGTATTCTGTATGTCTATGTGTGTGTGTTTAGGTATGGGTGCGTGGGTGTGTGCCTGCGTGTGTGTGGGTGTGTGTGTGTAGTGAATGAAGCACACACACACCCACACACACACACGCAGAGGGAAAATTCCCTGAAAGTGTTATTTGCTTTTAGCACTGTCTGCACAATGTTTCTCTCTCCATCCATTTTCCAGGCAATTTAAAGTGCGGTATTACACTCTGTATTTTTTCTCCTCCTCTCCCAGAATCCCTTTACCCTAATGGAAGCAAAACATTACAATAATGTCCTCGCTCCTTAAACCCAGCACTCGCAGCCTAAGCACTTTCAGCCCCCAATCGCTCTTTTCCCTCCATCGCACTGTCTTTCCCTCCCACACACGCTTTCGCTCTGACTGTTGGTTTTTTATTTTTTGTCTTGGCCTTCGTTTCTTTGCACACATTCATTTGCTTCTTTCTTTATCTCCCCTCCACATACGTACAAACACACATTTGTACATTCAGGCATGTTTCTGCTCTGCACCTCACATTTTGTCCTCCCGAGTGTCAGCTTGCACTTTTCATCCTTTTTCCCCCCCTAAACTCCAAACTCGCTGAAGAGTCAGCTCAACAAAGACGTCGGTGACGAGAGCGTACAGCCGATCCATTTACGCCTAATCTGCAGCACCGGGTTCAGACGCACGTTTCTGCAGCCTCTCTGTTCCCTCAATGGTCATCCGGCGACCTTTCTCTATTGGCGGTGGATTGGGAGATGTTTTCAAAACCTGAAAGAGCGAGGCCCCGGCGAGGGCCGCTCCAAATGTCAATTTGAATGAGGCAGGCGAGTTCGGGCCTGAGAGGCTTTGACACGTCTATTGACAGAGAGGTTTGGAATAACACAGTAGCCATGGTGAAATCGCCGGCTATTCTGGGGAGAGTGGAGCACGCGATTTAGCTGAAGCCTTCGCTGCTCTTTCATACGTACACTCAGCTTTTTGGAGCCAAGGACATCTTTGAGCCCAAGTGTTGACCCGGAGTTTTGTCGCTGATGACATTCCCTGAATGCTCTGTGTGTGTTTATTTGTGCCGCTGGTTCCTTTTATGCCATATGTTTTCTCCAGTACCCAGTTTTTGTTGCATTGATCACCAAACAAGCTTTTTGTGCAGCAGCCGCTCACGGTAACGTAAAAGACCAAGGCTTTCGTGGAATTAAAATAAATAAAAACACCAGAAATAAAAAAAACTGTCCTTATTTCCCAACTTCAATTATCAATGATGGTTTTGAAGCGTTTGTAAAGCCAAATTTTAAATACGCTCTTTTATGTTTGATGTTTTTTGCAGGTTTCATGTCCAACATGCAGAGGAACCAGAGTGGCTCCCAATTTGCTTCTCCACAGTCCCCCCACCCACCTCATGGAGGAGGCCCACTGTATCCCAGCATGGGGCCGTACTCCCAGAGCGGCCACACTGGCTCCTATGGACCTCAAGGGCCCCAATACGGACACCAAAGTAAGAGTCTTCGAATCACATTTACAGCAAAACTTCAATGCAAAAGGACCATTTTTGAGTCATCTGCAAAAAGAGGTATCTAAGAATCAGGCAATGCCTTTGTGTTTCTACTGCCTTCTTGATGCAAAGAAAAAGACGTACAACCACAAGCTTACCTCTACCAAGTTACAAATGGTTGAAGGTGAACCACTTTTTTCACAGCACTGCAAACGATAAATCTAAATGACCACATGCCAGGTTTGTATGTTTGAAACTGTTGTGTCAAAGACATTTTGTTTTTGTTGCTTAAAATAAAAAGTGACCGTTAGAAATAAAACCTTCTCTGTTAAAGGCATTTTCATTTGTAGTTTTAAATGCCAAATGAATATAATACTTAGATTGCATCTATTTAGGCAATAGACTTGGACTGGATAGTAAGGCCACAAAGTTAGCTAAATCTTTTATCTTTTAAAATATCAAAATTGAGAAACAAGGAGTCCCACACAAGCTTTCAAACATGGAAAAAAGCTAAAAAAGCTGTTTGATAGAATTACTTTAAACTGAATGGTCTACAGTCCAAAAATATGTTTTTTTTGTCTAGTTCTAAGAAAAGGGTTTGAATTTTTTTAACCTAGCAGTTCACTGTGGTTACAGTGATAAAAAAAAGTCGTGAAATGAGTGAAAAATGACTAATTTTAGAACAAAATACAAACAAAATCTTAGTCCAAGTTGCCCCATGTTAGAAAGACCTCATAAAATCTAAAACTACCTCTTATTCTTAGAACATAAATCTACATTTTTATTTCCAAAATAATGAGAATTAACACCATACTAGCCTGTCAACATTTATTGAACCTTAAAGTAACATCTACAAAATTGAACCAGAAATAACAATGCTTCTTGTTACCTTCAAAAAATAAATACAATTTTAGCACTTAACGAAAATTGATTTAGATGTCTCATGATCATTTATAAATAAAGCAATAAATCCAAATCTGAAGCAAAAGGACTTTGATATTAATTTAATCCAAAAATGTAATCATTTCTGGCTCCCGATAATACAAAAAAATTCTCTACTGTCCTGATTTTGAGAAAAGCTTGTAAAGAAGTAGAGCAAAGATAAGTCATCTCTATGTAACAATTTGTATCATAATTGATACACACATTAATGACACTATTATCTCATTATCATGATCAAAGTTTTTTTAAAAACCCATTGTATAGAACTTGGTCCATTATGTCTGCCCTGTAGTACATTTCTATTCCACTAGGGGCAGTATAAGGACTTTTCCTGCTCACTTAAAAATGGCTGCTTCCATGAAATTGCAAAAACACATTTGGCGGGAAAAAGTTAAGCTAATTTTCAAAACTTTACGACTAGAATAACTCATCCATTGAAGAATGCAAACTTTATTGACAATGAATTCTTTACAACACAGTTACACCATGTCAAAAATGTGTGTACTCGTGTCAATATTTTTACATCTTCAACTAAACATTGAAGGCATCACCCGCCGTATCATAACTGATAATATTTATATAATAATGACTTGCATTTTTGTTTGTAGATTTCAATAAAGGGTTTTAAAAAACATCCTAATTCCAAAAGATTTGAATTTTTGTTTCTTCTTAAAACAACTTAAAACTTGATAAATGTCTTGAATGTGTAAAAACAAGGGTTTAAATCTTTGTAAGTTTCAGACAGTGTGTTAAAGTCAGTGGTTGGAGTTACAGTTAATCGCAGTTTTTATGCCCCATCTGCATCATTTATCCTGTTTGTTAACAAGCCTGCTCCCTCTGCTCACGCCAGCCTTTTAAACGCCGCTTTTATCAGGCATTTACTCTTTTACTCCGCTCCACGACAATAACTGCAAATGATATTTTTATTTGAAGTAGCTCAGGTTTTATTTTGATGAGGAATTGCACTTTTATCCCCGTTTTTCAGGCATCTCTCAGTTACATAACCGCAATGCGTTAAATGGATGTCAGTTTAAAATGTAAAACTGCTTTTAAACAGCAGTCCATTTGATTTCTTTGTATTAATTCAAAGCATTAGCAGGGGGATTATGGACATGTCCACATGACATAGATGTGAGGTGTTTTCTCCATTTTCACTATAGCTCTGCTATCTTTCTGTTTTTATACCAAAGGTTAAAGAGATTCAGCCTCCATCAAGCTGGTAGACCGTCCCCGTCTCTCTGTTCTCCTCTGCTTCCTCCTGATGACACCATTATGAGATATTAGAAAGTGAAACTCCTTTGATAAATCGATAGACAATGCCCCTGAAAACTGCACCGCGTGTTTATTTATACTCACACATATGAGCGTGGACCATTACAAGTTTCTTTTCAAAGGCGCCGCCGCCGCTGCTGTCCTCTTTTGGCCGACTCTTTTCCCCATCAGATAAACAAGCTTGTGACAGCACACACTCCCATATTGCGTTGACCTTTTTGAGGCTGGAAAACACAATCCGAAGGTAGCGTGTGTTCCGATGAGCTTTTTGTCGCATCTGAAAAAACTTTTTTTTTTTTCCTTTTCCCACCTTGAAATGAGCGTCTAAAGACAAGGCGCACAAATCCGATGAAAGCCCAGATGGCCCAGTTTTTCACCCACACTTAAAAACAGCATGCATTTGTGGATCTGTGAAGAGCTGAGGGTGTGAAAAAGAGGATCACACAAGCTGCTCTGTGCAGAAATCTAACTTGATGACTGCTCGGCAAGAAATTCATGCACACACCTTTAACCATTTGTGTTTTTTTAATGACGGATGATCACTAAAAATTGGTAGTGGTGTTGAAATTAAACCCTACATGTTTTTTTATTAATGAAGGGTAGTTAATTAGTAAAAACACTATTTTAGTTAAAGATCCACACTGATTAAAAGACTGTTTTTGGTGTTTTTAACACATTCTTGTAGCATTTTTCTCATGATGGAAAAATCAAGAAAATTGTATTTCTGAGTATTCAAAACATTATGAACTAGGAACAAATGAAAAAATGCAGTTTGAAATAGTAAGCTAGCAGGGAACACGTATACAGATGGATAATGGGAAGTGAGAGCAGGGCTACTCAGTGCCAATAATCCCACCCACAACACATAGACAAATTTCTAATAAACTCTGCTGAAACTACGTCCTAGAAAACAACACAAATTTGAACATTTAGTCAAAAGACTATGAAAATGTTTGCATTAGATCAAAAGATGATCGCAGTGGGACTTCTTGTGTGAATGCTGCGGAACAATTGCACTATAGTGATCCATTTTTCTTCTGCACACTTTTTGGACATCCGTAGCTCCTAATTTCCTTCAGCTATTCAGCTTATTCAGCTATCAAAATATTCAGCTCTTCTTGGAGATGGGTGTTCAAAAGTTTCAATTTCATAACTCTTTTACTTTTTAAACTATTCAACCAACTTTGTAACTCTACTGAAAATGACTTACAAAATCTTAAAATCCCCCTTCTTTAACTAAAAACTGTCAGCTTTACAAAACAAAAGAACTCAAAAGAGACTTTCAGCTGCAGAAACAATTCAACTTTTAAAATAATCAGCAGAGACTTTCAGCAAAATCTGCTGAAAGTCTCTTTTTGAGTTCTTTTGTTTTGTAAAGCTGACAGTATATATATATATATATATATATATACATGTATATAGGAATTTTAAAGAATTATAACGAGCAAATAAACTGCCAACATCTTTTTATTTATTGTTATTTGTTCATGCCAACTTATATGCATACAAGATATTTCAAAATAAAACAGGCAATTGGAGTCAGACAGAAGTAAATCTTCTCATTTCTTCTTCTTCTACATAAACAGAAAATGACAGCAAAAAATAATTCTTTCCAAAATCATATCCGCTTCCCAAGCCGCCAATTCACAGTTTGAGTTAGTTCTATTGCTTTCTATTGTTCTATTGTCTAATGTTTTGTCCTTAAACACTTTATTTAGCCGAATCTGTGCATTGTTTAAATGTTGGGATTTCTACAACGTTACACCAAAAACTCATAAGCAGATCTTTTTCATAGTTGTACATGCATAAGGAATTTGGAAATTATATATATATATATATATATATATATATATATATATAAATATATATATATATATATATATTTCCTTGTATTGTCTCTTCTGAAACAGACAAATGAGGCTTTAATTGTGTTTGGCAGTTTTTTATTTGTCTTTTATTATAATTAATAATATTTTGGATCTGCTAAATCCAGGAACTGAAGCATTTGCAAAATTTTGCATAATTTCCTTTAAACAATGGTTCTTTCTGCAGTGAAGTGTTGCCTGTTAATTCATTGTATCTTAAAACAAGTAAAATACTTTTATTGGACAACAAATATTTGCTAAGATTTAGTTGTCTTCAGCACAAGAAGCATTATAAGTTCAACGACTGTTAATAAAAATGTGAAAGCATAAAGCAAGATTTACATTTTTGGACTACAGGGACATCTCTGTGTTTTCCTCAGGCTGACAGTCTCTTGACGACCTTTGACCTCTTGCAATATTCACTTATGCATTAATCATTAAAAGCCATCATCGTACTTGACACTGAAACCTGGACCGTCGTTGACTTTCTGACCAAACTTTGAGCCTCAAAGAAGGGTTTGAAGAGAAGAAGACTTTCACTTTGAATGAATTTTGATCCCACCCCCTTCAGCCCCCTGCTACAGTCACTGAGGGCCTGACAGTTGTGTCACAAAAGTCAATGAGGAGCTTAATTAAGATAGAAAAAAAGAGTTCATTTGAAGATGTTTTTCTTTCCAATGTGGAATTTCTGCTTTCCTGTTTCCATTTTCTGGTTCTCTTTCATTCAAAGCCTGTGCAGCTCTTGGAACTTTCTTGAACCATAAAACTTGAAACTTAAAAAAATCTATGAAAAGAGAGTAAAAAAAAAAAAACAGCTATATTTTCTTTTTGTTGCACAATGTTTGCCTTTTTGGCAACAATTTCAAAAATGACACTTTTAATAAATTGGAAAAAAGTTTTAATAGATAAAAAGTAAAATTTGGTTGTCAATAATTAAACCATTTTCTGTTTTTTCTCCAGCATTCAGCTCAGTCTGTGTATATAGGGTTTAAAATACATATAATGTGTCACTTTGATCAATTTTGGAATTTCCCATTTTTCTCTCCCATTTTTTAATGCTAACTAATAGCCGTGATGGATTTGATGTCTGCTCTCTCCTTGTGTGCCCACTCCTAACTTCTAATGTGACTTTGGCTACACTGACAGCCCGGTAAGCAAAGAGAGATGGAAAATAAAAGGGAGCAGAGAGTGGCGGTGAAGCCGAGGAGGCTGGAAGGAAGTCTAGAAGCAGATGAGCGTAAAATCTGACTTTGATGACAGCAGCGATGTTCCCATCAGGAACAGAACAGCTCAGGCTGGCTGTCTTCTCTGCAGTTTAGATTTTTGTATTCAGTTTAACTCAAACTCTTATCAAAAGGCTTAAACTATCTGAATATACATTGATTGTTTTATTTTTTTTATCTCATAAGGAAGATATTTATTGTAAAATGTGTCAAAACAACTTGAAAAATTTTAGAAAATAGAATGTTTTCTCTTGTTATAAGTGCCAATGGAACAATGAGAATTTGTCCTTGTAAGATTCATTCAAATAAGTCATGATTCCCTGTCTTTTTAAGACAAAAGTTATCAATTATCAACATTAAATTTTGGGTAATTTAATCTGGTAATTAGAAATATTATATCTTAAAATAAGCATTTTTAGCTCAAGTTAAAAATTTTAGCTTTTTAAAGTAAATATATTCATACACTTTCCCTCCCAAATATGTCGTATTTGTACAACTATCTTTATTTCTGGATCACAATCATTTCAAAATAAGAGTAACATTACAAATTTCACAATAAATTTATCTTAAAAATTATTCCGAAAATTAAAAGTTTGTGTCTTGAAAAAGACTGCTGAAAAATGTACAAATAAAAGCTATGCTTAAAAATATATAGAAAATATATAAATATATAAAGTAAAAGCAACTTTTATACCTTATATCTTTCAATATTTTTTTTTAAGATCAAATGTCTTATTCAAGAGTGATTGTCCTAAAACAAGTTCTGTATCTAACTGAAAAGTTAAAAGGAAGTTAGTTTTTTTTTCTTTTATAAAATGCAATAAGATAATTAAACTAGAAACTACAAAATACTTCATGAGATTTTGTGCTTTTATGTTTAAGATAGCTTCACTTTTTATTTAGGCTGTTTCATTTATGCTATTTAAGCTAGCTTAATTTTCTATTTAAGGTATTTCTATTTAGGCCAATTAAGCTATTTTAAATTTTGATTGTTCTATTTAGGGTATTTAAGCTATTTCTATTGGAGCGATTTAAGATGGCTAAAAAAGTTCTTTTGTGGGTTGTATTGAAGTGAAAAACCCCAAAATGTTCTTCACATAAAGTTTTCCATTGTTTTTAAGCGAGGCCTGGAACTCCACCTCCTATCTTCTGTGTTATCGGCTCCTTGTTATAAAATCCACTTTTATATCCAACAAATGTACAGGAAGCTCAGAATAGTCGTCATCAGGTCAGGGGCCTGGGCGGTTCAGACAGTTCAGACAGCTGCTGGCCATTGTTCCTAACGACAGCTCCATCTGCCTCTCTTCCTTCTGACAAATGAACCAGCAGAGAAGCTGACTCCAAGTCCCTGAACTCTGCTCTGATGTTTTTCTTGGCTTGTCCATGACCGGCGAGCGTGTGGTAAAACATTTGAAGCTGTGACATTCTCTTTGAGACTGGTTGGAGCTGACCAAAGAACAGTGAAGGAGTCCCTGTGTTCTGCTGCTTTTAAGGCTGCTTTTTCATCAGCGGCAGCTTGTGTGATCTGGTGCATAAACATATACAAGGCTGCAGGAGGATGTTGCTCTTCTACACTCCCGAAAACGTTAATTTCTAGAGATCTGAGATAAGTTTGAAGATTTTTTTTTTCTTTTGTGGAAAGAATTACTTAGGTTTTCTACTCGTTTTTCATTCATATAAGTTTATGTCCTACTCCAGTCATCTTATTTTAGAAACATTTCCCGTGGTCTTCTAATATTTAAGATAATGTATATTATTCACAGTTAAATGCCCGCTGTAAACTTCTAGTTTTAAATCATGTCAACAGGAAAGAAACATAAACAATGATTTTGATCACAGAAACAAATAAATCTGTTTTTCTCGTTTGGCCCTTAAGGCTCTGAAGATCAAGTAGCTCCAGGTTGTTGCTACAGGTTTACAATGGCTTATAACATCATTTAGCCAATTACAATCAAGAAATTGTACGCAAAGTTCTTAGAAAGTGCATATTATTTATTTTAATAAAGGAGCCTGCGGGCCGTGCACCACATCTGGCTCACAGGCCGGACTTTGGACACTTTTTCTTTAGAAGCTAGCCATCCTAATCTCCCGAATCAAAATTCCTGCAGAAATTAATAAAACAGTTTTCTTAGACATAGTTTCTGCAGAATGGCAGTAGTTCATTAGAAATTTATGTCTGAGTTTTGGGCCGGACTTTGGACATGCATTCTTTTGACGCTAGTTTTGAAGCTAACTTCCCCAAATCTAAATCCAATAAAACTATCTTTTTCTATGGCATAGTTTCTACAGAGCGACAGTAGTTTATTAGAAATGTGCTTTTTCATGCGTTGTGGGCGGGACCGTTGGTACGGAGCAACCCTGCCGCCATTTCCTTCACCCATAACTGAGCTCTGTTTACACGCTCTGCCTCTAGCTTACAGCTCCTCATACCTTACAAATAAGCTGTTTTTCCAAACAGCTTTTTTTTTGTCTGCTCCGGATTCACAACAGTTTGAATAAATACTCAAAAATGCACTTTTGAGCTTAGTTTTCTTTATATATGTCCTCCATCATCAAAAAATGCCACAAGGAACATGTCAAAAATGGCAAAAACGCAATCGGAGAAGCTCTTTAACTAATCACCTATTGTTTGGGTTAATGTCACCTGTTTTTAAGACTTGGAGATGTGGATCTTGGAGGAGGGGATATCGCTTCAGCCTTCCTTTCTCCTCCACCAAATGCACCTTCCATCCCCCTAACATGCCCACCCCTGTCTCCTCAAGAGAGTTTGGTCCACCGCTGGTAATGACCCTGCCTCAGACGAAGCTTTTGAGCGGTGGTGCCTGGCTGGAGATGCGGTGTAATTCAGCTCCTCTTAAAAAATAAAAGGAGATAAAAAAGCCCATGACTCAAACCAGCGCCTCTGGGATGGAGCGGAGTTTTCAGAGGAAATTGACAGTGTGTGAAGCTCAGCAGCCCCTAGGCGCACCTTGGCCCTGCTCAAGCTCAAGAACCCTGCTGGGAAAGGTGCTGATGTTGCTGGGAGAAAGTGCGAGATGGGAGGTGGAGCCCCAGGCCAGAGGAAGCGGGAGGAAAAAAATATGGCGGGAATACTGAGTCCTGCACAACCCTTGCAAGGATGTTTATGCTCATTTATATTCTCCGTTTTATCTCTTTTCTGACGTTGCTCCTCTTTGTGGACTCAGACAGCTTCTGTCTTTGCAGATGAAGCAGGCAGCTTTTAATCATTGCTTCTTTAAGGAGTTCACTGCTCCTCAAACACTCTGCCGTCATCAAGAGAGCGGCTGCTCCGGCTGTTACTGCGGCCCGGTCCAGCCTGCTGAGGAAGCAGTAGACGGTAATCTACTTGGTCACACCGCAGCTCTGCTGTGGGGCTGCGTGGAATAACCCCGGCGCAGGGTATGGCGTCCACCAAATGCGTGACCGTACCTGGAATTTCCATGAAACTGGGAATGAAGCACCCCTTTTTTACCAATCAGATGGAGCCCTGTTATGTAGACGAGGGTCATTCTGAGTCAAATTTAAATTATGTTGACTTTTTTTAATAAAAAAAACTTACAATGACATAGAAATAATGCTTTCAGTAATTTTTGTTTTGCTTTTTATTTACATATCACAAGACATACCATCAATGTTGATCTATATGAGGGTTTCTCATATCCTGCAGGTTCATTACGGATTCTTTTTTTTTTCTCAGTAGAACGTTTTACTTCAGCAGGAATCTCAAAAAAGTCCTGAAAAACACCTTGAAGCTGAGGCGGAACTCTCAGTCATTTAAATGGGGGGGTTAGTCTGTCCTTGAAGAGGAACTCTGGCGCAGCTTCTGGAAGTGAAGAATTCTCTTCAAGACACAACATAACTCTCACAGGAGGGCTTTGTACTAACTTCACCCCCTCCAGCTGCTCCCTCTTCCCTTACCAATGCATTCTTTGCTCTCAACCGGAGCTTTTTAAACGCCAGCACTTCAAAACTGACAGCTTCTCTCAGCGTAGATGACATGTTTTTCCCATTTTTCTGTAAAATCTGGTTCGGGATCTCTTCACCTTCTCAAAACTTGGACATACTTGCGAAAACTTACCCGACAGTTTGTGAGAAACACCTCGGTGGGAGGTGCTCTGGAACCACGAAGGGTGAAAAACCACCCAGGTTTTTTGGGAATGCGTGGCAGGAGGCCACGGGTTTCTACAGCTGTTTATGAGAGCCGGACCACTCAGAAACGCATCCCAGCTGAGCTGAAAGCATGACGACTCCAGCCTCACATTCCCAGGTTTTTCCTGCAGCCTCGAGAGCAGCTGCCTGTGAATAGAAGAAAAATGGAAAAGTGTCACTCAGTGGTTGCAAGGTCCCCAAAGTACTATACATCCAATTCACGCATTGGAGTAGATATACAACCATACACATAGAAATACAGTGCAGCACTCCTAGCTTCCTGTGTTCATTAGCAGACATCCTTTCTTCCTGAGCGCTTCCCTATTATAGCCCCAAAACCCTTGACAGGTGTCAGCTGTACTTAGCTCACAGACTCACCAAAGCTCCCCAGAAATAATTTGCTCCTTTTCTCCACCCATCTCCCACAGCAGATTTCATCACAGTGTCTGGACAAATTCAAGCAGAGATGCTGACTTTTATGGGAATGACATTTATTTTGATTCAATATAAATCCTTTCTCCGGGGGTTGGGGGAGTCTTATCCCCACCTCCTTCTTTTTTTATTTTTTATGTCCCGCAGCAGCAGTCCTCCTGGACTGCAAGGACCAGATTGTTTTTGCAACTCTTCTTTCTTCCTGCGCCTCTGAGCAAAGATTTGACCCCCGCCACAAGCTCAAAGCTCACCAAACTTTTCACACTCCCACCCCCCCCCCCCCCCCCCCAAAAAAAAAAAAAAAAAAAGAAAACAATGACATCATAGCATGAGGAAACGTCAAAAAGTAAATGGTGCCAAAATCAAGTAGCAAAACCAAAACACACATGTCTGGGATATCTAAAGGAGCTTTTGAAATGATTTTGGGAGGACCACAGGACCCACAGCTGGGCAACCATTTTATCTTAAAGGGTGAAATTTGACAATTTTCACATTATTGCAGCCACAGCTGAGCTTCATTGACCTTTGACCTCGACACAGAGTGCCATTTTGAAATTAAAAAAAGCAAACAAATAGTAACTTTAGGGATTTCAATCTACCACCTGCAAACTCATCAAGCATCATTGGGAAATTACTTGGGGGGGGGGGGATTGTTGATTATAGATTAGAGATTTTGAATGGTGTCAGCATGACGCGCTTGAGTTCCCGTGTTGCTCGCATATTTTTTATCGAAATATTGTGAAAATGTATTGCATGAATCACTTGCTTAAGCTGATTCAAACAATATCACATACGATATGAGTATATCAAGAATGTGGCTGTGGTTAGCAAAAACCCTCTGTTGCCAAGGACATCTAAAATTCTACTTTTGCTGATTTTTCTACCAGTGATATAGACCTGTTTGGCGCCCCCAGACGGCCAAAAAATAAAATGGTTGCTATGGAGATAAAGTAACAGAAAAGTCATCATTATGAAAAATGTGTTCATGAATTTGGTATGTGTAGCTATAGGAGCAGAGAGTGAGAGTGAGCATGTAGCAGCAGCTTACCCAGAGAAATGCAGGTCAAACGGTGACCCTCGAGGGCGGAGGCGTGTGTGGTGTCTGCGGGGCGTACAACACCACTCACACCTTTAATTTATGTCCATTTTGTCTTCCTCTGGTTCCTTCTCTATGCTTTTGGACTCTCATATCATGGGAAAAGGGCTTCTGCTGAAGCACTGTGAGGACACCGGGGAAGCATTTCTATTCTCAGAGTATGGAGTTGTGTCATTTGAAGGTCCCTTCTTCGTTTCAGGCTGCAGAAAAGCCTTCAGGTTTCCAAAAGGGCTTGATCCCCTTTTCCAGACACATTCTCAAGGGATTAAGCAGTGAAACCAAACTAAAGCACCCATAATCAAATCAAAGTAAACAGCTTCCATTTCAATGGAGGATGCCACATTTTCCATTCCTATTTTGTCGGGGATTTGTTCCAGGGTGGGAAAAAAAAAACAGTGGGAAAGGCTGAGCGCCTGCAGAGGAAAGCAGTGCTGATTGTGTGGGGGTGTCTCCAGCTCTCTGATGTACAGTAGGGGTCTTCATGTGAATGTATGTACATCTTGCCTTTGACAGCGTACTGATTCCTTTTTTTCAGGCAGCAATGGTGGCTGAGCTGAGCTGGGCTTTTAAACTGAAAATGGAAGGGTTTAAGTGTGCCTTCGGAAAGCTTCTGGCGTCACGGCCGTGTGGCACTCCAGGGTAGCCAGAAAGTATTTACTGCAGATTAGAGCTTCCTCTTAAGTGTTTTTGCAGAGTCAGTCTTAAGCTTTCTATTGCTTCTGGTACTGTACAGCATCCTGCAGCTATGAAAAAATGTCAGAACGTCCTAATTACACTTTTTTGCTTCTGTTTTTAGCTTTTAGAGGTCAGGAATGAGGATTTAGATGGCAGCCTTTAGATGTTTGTTATTGCTTACCTGCCGTGGTGGGCTTGTTTTTTATTTTATTTTATTTTTAGGTATTTTTTGTTACAGTAAAAGCTGACAGGTACCCTCTATTACATTTGAAAAGGGTGATTTGTCAAAGTTGGGATTCGCAGAGGTCATTCTGGATGTGAGGGGAAATCAAATGTCATCAACCAGCATTTCTGGTTTTTCACAATAACATATATCAGGTCGATCATGACAAATACTGTCTTTAAATATGCAAGGAAGGTACGGCAAAATAAACAAAACCATTTTGTCTTCTCTAAACCTTCTCTTGACTGATGAAATAAGAAAATACATATATCACCAATATGTTGGTTCTTTTCAGGCTTTTATCTTTTTACGTGAGTCTATATAGAATTCATGCTCATAAATCTTTTCCTTCAGCGGATTTCATCCAGTCCAGCTCCTGGAGTGACTTTGTTTTTTGTTTGTTTTGCCCTGAGGCTCCTAATTTCTTTTGCTAGGACACCTTTCCGTGTTTTAGAGAGGTTTAATGATATTTTTCATTCTTTATCACCTCTTGTTTTCTCAGACCGCTCTGCTGCTGTTTGTCTATATTGTTGCACATTTGTTGACTCAAAGAATTCTAGTTTCGTTTAGCAATATAGAGTTTTTTTGACTATTAATAAGTGGGGATATCTGGGTTTGGAGTCATCCTTTTTGAGCTATTATTATTATTTTAACGCTTTTTACTTCATTTTTTCCAGATAACTACCCTCGGACGTCTAACTACAGCGGATCAGCCAATCCCAGCTACAATAACAGCCTGGGGATTAATGCGACCAGCCCCATGCAGGGTCAGGGTCCTGGGCAGCCCGTTCCAGGGGGGCGCAGTCACGGCCCCGGCAGCCATAACAGGGTTTACACTTCCATGAGTCCCAGTTCACCAAGCGTGCCACAGCCGGCTGGCCCCGGGATGGGTCCTCCTTCGTTGGGAGGATCTATTCGCAAAAGCCAAGACACAGCAGCAGCAGGCAGTTTGGCGGGAACCACCAACGCACTTAACAACAGGTGAGGCCAGCGAGAAGCAAAGCTGAACGTAGCTCTTAGAAAGTTGAGTTCATCGGGTCAAATAGGGATCAGCTTAGAGTGAATGAAAAGCCAAAAAAACCTAAAAATAGTTTTTAATTTAAAAGTACACAATGTAAACCTGAGGGAATGTTTAAAATTAAGATTTTTTTTAAGATTTCAAATAAATATTGTATACATAAAAATAATGTAATTTGAATTTAAAAGAAATGTTTCATCTAAAAAAGTACTGTTATAAAGTAATACGTTTTAAATTTACAATGAATTTAGACATTTTGAGAAACATTTGATTTTAAACTCTTTTTATTTTTCATGTTTTGCTGAAATCTTTTTTTCAGGCTGATGTTGCAAACTTAGAAAAGAAAGTTGATCTAAAAATAAAAATCTAAAAATGTTTGAAAAACAAAATTCAAAATTTGAAAAATACATATTTTTTTAATTTCAAGGAAATATTCAATATAATAAAAACATTGTATTTTTAAAAATCATCTATTTTAAGCTTAAAGGAAATTTTAAAGATTTGAACCAAATCATTAAATTAAAAAATAATCAATTTTACATTTAAAAGTAATATTAGAAATGTAAAAAATAAAATTGTACATTTGAAACTAATGTTTGACACTGAAAATATAAATATAAAAAATATATATATATATATATATATATATATATATATATATATACGTTATTGTAAATTTGAAAATAATATATTTTAAAATTAATCCAAATATTTAAAGATAAGAAATATTTAGAAGTAATTTTAAAATGCAAAGAAATATTTTTTAAAAAATACAAGTTCGTACATTTTAAAAATTATCTTAAACTTGAAAGGAAATTTGTCGAAAAATTGTGTACATTTAAAACTGTGATCAAACAAAACCTAAAATCTAAAACTGTCACTCAATAAACAAAATAATGTTTATTAGTAACAGCCGTTGTTTTGTACTTTAACTAACTGGGACATGATTGACCTTGGGTGATAAAGGGTTCAAGGATGTCATTTCTGTAGCGTCTTTTGTTGGTGCCGCATGTGTCATCCCTCCACTCATTCAGCAGTTATAATTCTCTCCCAAAGTTTTTCCTTTTCAATTCAAGTTTGAAATACATTTTTTATTCACATTTTCAGCACCAGTATTTATTTTGAAGTTAAAAATATATTTCTTTCAAATTTAAATTTTTATTTTTCAATTTCTTTTGTATATTCTTCACATTTACAATGTGTAGTTTTCAGTTTAAAACTGTTTTTAATTTTCTTTTTAATTGTCATCTAATTTTTCATTCACTTTAAACTGATCCTGATTTGACCCCATACAAATAACCAGGTTTTTATGGTAACAAGATGGTAATATTGTGGTGAAGGACAAAACGACACAACTCCTCTTCCCACGACTGCTTGACTTAAGTGTTTTTTTCCTTTAATAAAGTGTAGAACATTTAAGTGTGTTAGCAGCAGCAGACGGTAGTTTGTGTGGAGAGTAAACTCTTGCTGAACCCTGTCAGGGGAACTTGTGATAGCATAGTTGTCGCCTGAGTTTTCCCACATCCTAATATCAGTGTGATATTCCTAACAATGCATCATGGGAACAGAGTTTCTGAATTTACACTAAACCAGCACACTTTACATTTTTTCTGTGTTCCCCCTTCACCTGCTGAGGCCGGAGTTGCAAAACTTCAACCCCCTCTCTCTTTGTTGGCATTGACTGTATAGGAGAACTGGACTGAGTTGCCCCCCTTGTGTTCCAAACAGGAAGTACCCGCTGGGTCCAAGAAGCCAAAAGTCCCATAGACCTTTATTGAGAAATAAACAGCTATTATTCACTCACTGTATTCATCAGAATAACTCATAACTCATTCTTGCTCTGATGCATTTTTATTATTAAGTATTCTTGATAATCGTATTTTTTTACTTTTTTTGGCAAGTTATAAAATGACCAATCAATAGCCCCAGTAAAACTTAGTGGTCTCACGGTGGTCTCACGTCAGACATTTAAAATGTTTGGTTGACAGATTCCCTCAAGCCCGCTTTCAAGACGTTTAGCCTACTCTTAACTGGCTAGAGTGGTTGCCATAAAAACATCGACTCAAACCGACTCAGACCAATCACTGCTTACTGAAGGTTTCATGGCGGCGTCCATATTGCAAAAAACCTGGCGACTGAATTGACTTCATTCGAGCTGGAGCTATTTTCTATGGGTGACGTCACACTCATTCTGTCCAGTTCTCATATACAGTCACTCATATTCAACGGTTGGCGGTCTTACAGGCTTCACATGCAGCCTACCGAAACCATTGATCACACCCTGCCTTCACCTGTCCACCGCCGTCCCCTTCACCCAGACCTCATCATCTGTGTATTTTGGTAAATGCCGCTGTGACTAAAGGTATCTTTCACAAGGCTCCCCCCCTTAACAGAAAAAACTGGTGAGTCATTGTTGTTGCTGCTCAAAGAGCCATCACCACCTTCGTCAGCATCTTTCTCTTCATCTACATCAAAACAGACATGGTGGAGTCAGTCTAATGTCAACAGCAGGAGGCTGAATATCTTCCACGCGCACGCTTGCTGAGCTACAGATTGCTGTTTGTTTCACGGCACAATCCTGTGTGCTGAGGAGGTTTGGAAGGAGGGGCTGTCAGTATGGCTGAGTAATTGCATCGAGGGAATCAGACCCTCCTCTCCTCCCCCTACTAACACACACACTTATGCACACACGCTGCGATGCAAATGCTCGACAAGCCATTAAGAGATGGTTGCCTTGTCGATCAGAAGTGGCATGACATGATCCCCACTGCTGCGACCAATCAGGCCGGCTGTCAGTCTTTCCTCACATCCAAACGTTTTCCAGGACTCCAGAGACGCCGCTCACTGCGCCGCCGCTGCCGGGAAAGCAGCCTCTTATTCCCCCATTCTTTTTCTTGCAAACCTGACGGAAAAGTGGTTCATCTGTCGATTTCATCTCTTTATTTTTTTGTGAGGGTGTCCTGGATGTCTGTGTTTTCTTAGTTTGACTCTATTCCACTTAAGCTGCATACACACTGGATATGTGTGGTGTGTTGAATGTGCAAAAATGAGCTGAATGCGGGTTCTTGAATTCACTTTGCGTTTTGAAAAGACAATGTGTCACAACTAAAACCAAGTCCCTGATTGGTTCAACTGCTTAACCTTCAGTGCATGTTGCTGCACCTTTAATACGTAGAGCCTGATAACAGACTTAGAACCGTGCGTAGCGACGAGTGAACACAGCTTTGAACGTGAAAGCCCGAATTACGGACATATCCTCGTTTAGGTTTAGTTCAATCCGTTTCACTTTCATGGCGTGTTCAACAGGAGCTCGTTTTGTATGTAGAGCCCAAAAAGGGACTTCAAATCTTTTGAGTTTTGAGCGCGGAAACACAAAGCACATTTACGTAGGTGCCGCATTCAAGAACAGGCGGCACGTGGGATTTTCTACAGGCTTTAAGCATACGGTGTTCATGGAGGTCTTGTTGCTGCTCCATACTAGCACATCACCTACAGTTGGAAGAAGCTTGTTGCAAATGTCGAAGCTGTGTAAATCTGGTGAATCTCGCTCTAGGCGTTTTCTGTCACTGCTCTATTCCAATAAATGAAAGACTTTGTGTCATAGAATTCCGGTTCCTCGTTTTAAAAGGATGCTAACCATACTTTACTACCAAATCTGAGTCCCTGATTAGTCCAATTTGAAATGGTTTAACTTTCACAGCGCATTTTGTACGTAGGGCCCAAAAACGAACGTAGAGCAGCGTGTGAACGTCAGAGTTTTGAACGAGGAAGTCCAAAACGCACATTTAGACGCGTTTACTTGGACTTTTCATCGGAAGTTGTCGCCCAAATGCACTTTTCCGAGCCCGGTGTAAAGCCTAACAGCTTTTTCTTGATTTTCTGATTTAAACTCTTTTGGATCTTTTTACTCAGCGCAGTGCCTTCTCTGTTCACTGAGGAGAAAAAAAAAGCCCACAGTGTGAGCTAACTAGTGTTAAAAAAAAGTGCTTGCTATGTGAGAAGATAGGACGCCGAAGCAAACCAGGAAAAAGTTGTCCTACTTCTGCCAGCTTCTTTATTTAGTTTGCAGAAGGAGGAATTAGTTTTATGGCAGAAAGCACATTTTTTTCCCTCACTGATTTGATACAAAAGTATGTCAGTGTTTTGTCATGATGGGCATTTTTTTTCTCATAACTAGTTTGTGTGGGAATGCCTGCCTGTCTTACCCTCCATGCTTCTTTTCATCCGTCTGCTTGTGTCTCCTCCCACCTGTTTCTGTCTTTTTTTTTTTTTTTTTTGCCAAGTCTTTGTCTCTCCGCCGCTCTGTTATCCTACCCAGACTATTATATCCATCTCTGCCTTTCTTCTCTTCAATTTACTTTTTTTTTCTTTTTTCTCTCCGCCGTCTTCAACACAGCCTTGTTATGTTTTTCTTCCTCTGATCCCACTTTAGAACATCTGAGAGAAATCGGGAGAAAATTGGTCTCAGAAAAAAAAATAAAAAATGAAAAAAAACCTGCAGTTAGAAGCTCCAGCTCTCGGTGTAACGCTGCGAAACATTCAGACTCCTTCTTTCTGAAACTCATGTGTGGAGCTTTGATGAATCAAACCCCAGCTACCACAGCAACCTGCAACTTTCCAAATAAGTGTCTGGCTAGTTAGCTGTAGTTTTTTTTATTTTTTGTTTGTTCATTCCCACCAATAATCTTCTACCTCTCATCCCACACATTGTCCTCCCTGACTGCAGTTGTAGCCGCACTCGGAATTTATTAAACCAGAAGAGAGGAATTACAGATGAACTAAGGAGGGCCACTTCTGGCTTCCTGTGGATGTAGGCGTGGGCTGAGATTAAATTTTCATTAGGTGTGGTGCATAAAGCGCACCCCCTACCCTCACAAATTGCTAGAGCCGAATTTGCCCTCCACATGCAGGCTGTAATAAAAACTAACGTCCCGATAAAAATGTTCGTTTTTGGTGTTTTTAACATGTTCTTGTGGCATTTTTCTCATGACGGAGGACATGTATGAATAAACTCAACATTGCATTTCTTAATTGAAATTGTTGAGGACAATAAAATGCCATTTGAAGAAGAGTTTATTTGTGATGGAGAAAATAAGCTGGGGGGGCCACAAGTTTCATGCTCCGAGCTCTCAGCAAACAGAAGGGGAAGAGGGGGCGGGGCTGCACCAACAGTCCCGCCCACATCTCAATGGTGAATTTCTAACGAATTCCCGCTGCACTGCAGATACTAGGTCCCAGAAAACAATACTGTCAGGAGTCAGAGCTCTGTCTTCACCTCTGGTCACCAGCGGGAGCCTTCTCCAGAGAACTAGCTCACTACACCTCCCAGCAGCCCCAGCGTGTAGTCCTCAGATGCCGCTCACCTGACTCCAGTCTGACAATCACCCACCTGTCTGTTCAGCAGCACACACAGCCTCGCTCATTTCTATCTGGATCTGATCTTCTGCTTCTGGTTGCTGCCGCCTGCCCTGACCTCTGTCTGTCTGACTGATTTAGCTTTGTGGACTTTTAGCTGTGCTTGGTTTCTGTCTGAAATAATGAATCTGCTGCAAGTGGAACCAGCTGCCCGTTTTTGGCTAAAATCGGCTCCCTGTATTCTTTGGACTACGTCCCTACAGCGTATAAGTTGCAATAGCCTTAAAATGCATTACAAAGAGAAAAAAAAACTCAAATAAGCACTTTTGATTAAAAAAAAAAAAAAGTGCAAGACTTCTGAACAACTGGGCAAGTCTGGCGTAATGCTCCATTTGCACCAAATGCGGTCAAATTTGCATTATGCAAAGAAAAAAAAAAACATGACATACTTTAAAAGACACGGTAATCCTAATTAAAAGACCACTGAGAACGCTTTTAAAATAACTCCAAAGATAATTGGAGTGGGTCTTTAATCATGTTGAAGGGGTTTCAGGATGATGGGGTTAGTGAACTAGCTTCTAAAAACAAGGCATGTCCAAAGTGTGGACCAAATGTGTACCAGCACTTTCCAAGAACTGTGTGAATGATTTCTTAATTATAATGGGTAAATTTAGCTATAATTACGTTAAAAAACGTAACTCTGGCAACAACCTTGACCTTAAGAGCCTTAAGGGCCAAAGGAGAGAAACAGACTTATTCGTTTCTGCTGTCAAAACCACTATTTGTGTTATATTCTTATTCACGTGAATTCAATTTAGAAGTTTACTGTGAGAATTTCAAAGTAAACAATATGAAACGTTTCATAAAAGTCCAGATTTAATGTTGACAAAAGTTGTTTTTTTTTTCACGCAGATTTTTCCAAACTTTATTTCTGGTCCTAAAATCTGAAATTCACAATATTTGTAGTCAAATGTATTCAGATGTATTTCTGTTTTTAGATAAGAAATGAAAAGCATCCAATTGCAAAAGAAAGGGGGGGTGTTGCATTTCATGTTTTTATAAGGGTCCAAAAAATGTCACCTGTCACCAAATCTGGCTCTTTTCGCAAAAAGTTTGAGCATAGAGAGAGCTTTTAGATCAACATCTGTAGAGGATGGTGGGATTTTTTGGTGTACTCACCAAGGTCATCTAACGAGAAAAAGGGAAAGAAAACCCAAGAATGAAAAGCTCTTTGCTTTCGTTGGCAAGAGCAGAAGTGGCGTTTTCAAACAACTTTCCGATGTTGTCGGCGACGCTGCACACAAACTTCCTGAAGCTATAGGAACAGACGAGCTGTCGTCAAAAATAACTACTCACTAAAAGAAGAGCAAAAAAAAAAAAGGAGGGGAAAAAAGCCATAAATAAAAAGGAAATTGAAGGGAGAAAAAAATGTTGGATAAGACAAGAAGAGAGGAAAGGAGAGTGCTCCCAGGCAAATCCTCGCCAAATAATTCATTTCTGACCTCCTTAGTAAGTAAATTTGCTAAATAAATAAGAGCAGTGCTTGAATGTCAAGAATGGGAGATGCTGCCTGTGGCGCTTTGTCGCTCACAGTCTTGGCAGCGCTGTGGAGCGCTCTGCTTTCATTAGATGGGCAAAATAAATGGCTTCTCCTCATCCATCCATCCTGAGCTGTTTGATGTTTGAGGAGGGAGGGGAGGGAGAAGTAGCTTTTCTCTGGATTTAATATGTTAAAAGCTGTCCTTTTATTTATTTTTTGTGCCAGGTTTATTCTGCTTTGCCTTTGGTGTGGGTCTCAGTGTGCACACGTGTTTGTGTGTATTGAGAGTTGAGTCAGGGGTTTGGAGGAGCTGCCCTGGGATCAGACCGGGTCCATATATAATTCATAGCCTCCAGCCGATACGCTCCATCGCTCCATCCAGCAGCCCTTTCCCTGACTCCCCCCCCCCACACTCGCTTTTAAGCATGTAGCAAGCCAGGAGATCGATAAGGAAGGCCTCTTAGCCGTCACACAGTCCTGCAGTCCCAGCGCTTCGGCTGTCTGGTCCGGTTAGCAGCACTGGGAGGCATCGTGGCCGCCTGTCACCACGAATGAAGGACAAAGGCGCTGCCACTTCCAGAGAGGAACCGTCAGCTGGTTGGCTGGCACCTAGTAACCATGGCATCCCCTTGGCAACGGCACCCACCCTGCTCGCACAGACAAGGACGCACGCAGAGGCGCGCTTCGGTCTGGAAGCGGCCTTCCCCGACGCCCTTCACGCACAGACACCGTGGCCCAATGGCGCGCGGCTTTGGAGTTTGAAATGAAAGACAGAAACGCGAGTGAGGTGGATCTGGGCTCTCCATTTGTCCCTGTTGTGGGTTTGCGTTCAGTTTCACAGAACAACGATGACCTCCAGCTCTGGGACCTTGTGCACAAAATACGCCCCCATCGGTCCACCGGGGGGGACCCACGTCTCCGACTGTCGTCATTTGCCTCCATTCTCTCTGCACCAACAGGAAACTTCTTTCAATTTTTTTCCACCAACACAAAGGTGCCCAGGAGCAAGATGAATGTGCCCCCCCCACACCTCTTTTTCTCCTCCTCCTCCTCCTCATCCCCCCCCCAGCACTGATAGCAGCACATGCATATATTAAGTGTGATTAAACGCTGTGCAGTGCCTCCATCAAGTGCTTTCTAATGGGCTTTTTTATGACATGAATTAGTCATAATGGGAGAGTGCCGGAGTCAAAAAAAAAACTACCCAGCACCGCTGCTGTTGTTTTGATTTATTCTCTTTTAGGATTTTTTTTTTTGTGGGGGGGATCTTAGAGAGTTTGACTTCTCTTTACAGATTTTTCTCTTGAAAAGGTTCAAGAATCCAAAATGCATTTCGTGAGCCTTTTAGGGAACGCATCCCAACCCTTCTGATGATAGAAAAATGGGGCCAGATAAGTAAGTGTGCTTGTTTCTTTGCCATACCCCGCACCTCAGCCCCCATAGAGGGATTACATATGTATCATCAGCCGTGCTCTATGACTAATTACATCTGTGAGATGAGATTATGGCGAGGTTTACCGCCAATCCCTCCTCTCAGGCAATGTGTATCAGTTCCAACATTAGGTATTACATTATGTGTTTCTGTGAGTATGTGAAAGACGGAGACATGTTGTGGAAATCGCTTTTTGCTCTAAAATTGGTGTCAAAAATGTTTTCAGGTGTCATTTTTTTAAATGATTAATGGTATTTTTATGTCCTTCCTGGCTTCACGGTCGTCCGGGAGATATCTTCTATCAGCAGCAGGTGGACCGAACTGCTGCAAACAGAGTGTTTCCTTTCAGCCTCTTTGCCCCTGACTTGGTTTTCACGGCAGGCAATGCTACACACGCACAAACACACATGCGAGGTGTCTCACATTCAGCAGGTTGCAGATAAGCCCCTTCCATGTCACTTGCAATACCATGTGATGAGCCGCCTGAGATGGAAAGGGGAGGTTGAGTGAGGGGAGTCGAGCATCGATTTCTGCCGTCGCCATGGCAGCAAATAACATGATCCTCTCCAAAAGCACACCTTAATTAGGGAAATTATGAGTCGTGGGATGAGCGGAGGGAGGAAGAAAAAAGGAAAGAAGATCATAGACAACAAAAAGTGATGTTTTCTTTTTTTTCTGAGGTTACTCGTTTATCCTCAAGCTTTTGGAGCTTTTGTTTGATCAGAGATGTTTTGTCTCTTAAGTGTGATTTTCAGATATACATGCAGCTCGGTTGTTGCTACAGAATTAGGGAAGCTTGGCACTCGACAGACTGCCAGTTATCATCCCTGTGATTATGTGACTTGTGTTGCTCCACTGTTCCGCTTCCTCTCGTCTCCTCAGTCTGTCGTCACATTACGGGTCTAGCTGGATTCACGCCTGCTCGATCTGCTCACGTTTTTGTCCCCTGTGTGTGTGTTTAATAGGCAGAGCAGTTACCAAACCCCGGGTAGCAGCCAATCAAGCAGCGTCCCCTACAGTCAGCCAATGGGGAACAACAATTTAACCATGGGCAATACGCAAGCTCCAGGCTACAACATCCCACCTTCAGGTACCAACTCCTTCATCTGCACTAATGCATACGCTGACAAAGCCTAAATGACCAGGAAAACTGTGTTTTTCCTCAAAATTATGTCAACTTTTTATTTATTTTTGAAAAGGCAGAAGACATTCAAATTACAGTGCACAATTGCTCATAGATTATGCCTTTTTGTTCATATTATTATCAGAAAAAAAATGTAAAAAACAAAGACAAACATATTGTAATAATGAAAGAAAAATGTAACATACAAGAGGAAAGATAAACTAAAAAAAAACACACACATTTATGCCAGCTGAACAACATTTTGACACCTTTTCATAAAGATTTGACCTCAGCATGTTGAGAAATGAATAAATAAAAAGTTAAAACGCCTCCTTTAGTTAGACACTCTCCAATGAAAAGGGTGTTTTTACCATGTTCTTTTTGATGGAGGACATATATAAAGAAGGCATAATCAAGGAATCAAAGGAAGAAATGCAGTTTTTAAAAAGTTTGTATTTGTTATGTAGAAAGAACGCTGGTTGAGCCACAAGCTCACTGCTTCAAGATCTCACCAATGGGGAGGAAAAAGGGGGGCGGGGCTGCTCTGTGCCAACACTCCCGCCCACAACTCAGAGGCGACTTAAAACACTTTAAACACCTGAAAATGTCCAATCATAATTTAAAAAAACACTGAGAACGCTTTTCAAATGGATCAAAAGAGGATCAGAGTGGGTTTTTAAGGTTAGCCAGCCAAAATTGGCCAAAATGTTTATACCAGGAACTACAATGGACCATTTCTGTTCATGGACTTTTGTTAAATTATTTAAAAAAAAAAAATTAAAAAAGGTCTTCTTTATATTATAAAAATCATTAAAAAATTAAAATTTAGAAAATTGAAAAGGATCAAATTTGGATTCAAAAAATCTCAAACTGAACAGTTTTCAATATGTGCAGCAGCACAACAGTGAACACAAATAATAACCTTGTAAGAAAGTACCATATCTCCCCAAAAAGAAGTATTTTCTTGACATTTTACAATAATCTAAGTCTTAATCTGATGTTTTTTGTTGCTCCTCCAATCCAAGATTTCCATCCCAACAACTATTTAAAAACCAGAGGAGGTGCACCCATCAGGAGGTGCAGTAACTCATTTTTTATTGAAGGAGATCTCAGTGTTTTTCCTGAATAAGAAGCAACTCTTTCCCTTCTTCTTCCCATTGTCTTTGAGATGAACTGTCAGACAGCCTCAGAGGGGCCTTGAAGGTGCAGAAAAGAAAGATTCCACTTGTCTGACTTTGCCAATGACATTGTGTTGTGTATTGTTGAGCAGCTTCCAGCCATTCTGGTTTAAATAAAGAGACCTCGCTCAGAAAAATTTAAACTATGTTCCATTTATCTGCAACAAAATCATGTTTGTTATGAATTTCTAATTTCCTTTTACATGTTCTCAATAACATCTGACTTCTTTGCTAAATGCTTTCCTGTTGTGCAAAGTTTTGTGAAAAATTGGTCTTAAATGTTGCTTTTTTTTTTTTACTATATTTATGTTTGTCTCATCAAAGGGGGTGTGGCTCCTTCAGGAGACAACATGATGAGCCCTGATGGAAAAACAAAAATGGACGTGAAAGACGAAGGCAGCCTCAACAACGAGCCACAAAAGCCAAAGGTTGTTATATCCTAACTTTCTCCTCTTTTTCAGGTTCCTTTATGATTTCTAAATTGCTTTAATTCTTCATCTAAATGAACACAGTGATTACCCATCATGCAAAGCGAATTCTCCCCATCTTGTTTTGTGTTGCGTTTTCCAGCACTGATGTTCTCCTAGTTTCGCCTCTGCTTGCAGCAGTCTGTGCACGCCGTTGCTTTGGCAGCTCGTGCTGCATTAAAGGCAGGGCGTAAGGGAGGGCTCGCCATCCGCAGAACGCGCATGTACATGCACGCATTCAAACACTGATTATATATCCACACACTCAGAAAAACAAAAGAGTCGTGCACACTGCATTTTCCCTGCCTTATTCTTTCACACATCTCCAAACACAATGCTGACTTGTCAGTTTGACCCACTAGAGCAGCTTGGCTCAGTGCAACAACAACAAACTCACTGGTTTTTGCTTTACGACCTCTCTTCAGCACAAACACCCAGAAAACGTCCATCACATCCACTACACGTCCTTTCCCTCCAAATCCCCCTCTTTTCTTTTGCTGATTACGGTAGTAGGGCCTTTTGAATTATTTAAGGCAGCCTTGCAGCCAGAAAGACCCCCAGTGCTCCCAAAAGAGATGATCTGTCTGCCAAGTGAGGGAAAGGGAAAGAGAGGGCCAGAAAGATAAGCTTTTGCTGACATGAGCTTTCTGGAACACGGACCAAAAGATGTAGCAAGGCTGTTATTCCACACAGTGAAGCATGCACGTGCACTCAGATTGAGGGTTTTAAAGATCCACTCCAGTGAAAGTTGGGTTTTTGGTGTTGTTATCATGTTCTTGCTCAGCATTTTGCTTATGATTTAGGACATATATAAATGAAATAAGTCTCAAAACTGTGTTTCTGAGGTTTTTTTTAATTTAAATTGAGATGACAAAAAATGCAGTTGGAAAACGATTGTCGATGTGATGTAGAAACTACGCTGGGAGGGTCACAAAATCCCCTGTTCTGGCGCATCCACTTGTAGACGTATGTCTTCGTTTAGCTGTCATCTGGCTTTAAACTGTACGGCTGGATAGCTCCATTATTGCTCGCCATTTTTGTTGCACCTGTAATGCCAGACTGTGAGGGGCTGTAAGCTAGCAGGAGAGAATATAAACAGAGTAACAGAGAGGGGAAGGGGAGGCGGGCTTGCTCCATGCACCAAACGTTCACACTCCCCTGCAACACATGTTCAATTGGCTACTTCCAATAAAAAAGTCACCCATAAGTGCTTTTTGGGCTTCAAAGCTCTCAGGTTCAAGCGTAGCTACACACGTTTCTACAACAGTTTTCAGGCTCTCATGCAGCCATTGACTGTGATTAAAGCTAAACCAGGTCAAACTTTGACCAATCGGGGACTCGGATTTGGTAGTGATGAATGGATGGCGTCCTCTTTGAATTCACAGAAGTGCCAACCATTTGAAAACTGATCATGAAGGAGAACTTAATAGTTGTGGTTTGTGCCTGACTGGAATAATCTGACACCAAGTCCTTCATACATCATTGGACTAGGGCTGTAAAAGAAAAAGCATGGAGCAAAATTCGCAGGATTTACACCGTTTTGACATTTCGCACCAAACCTCTTCCAACTGTAGGTGGTTGACATGCGCTAGTACAGTAGAAAAAACAGTAGAAGCCCCTCCTTGTTGGTCCAGTGTGAACACCATGGGCTACACTCCTGTTTGATGATGAAGGTATACGTCACATGCCTGTTGTGTCCATAGCTTCAAAGGTAATTTTCTAATGAACTCCTGCCACTTTGCAGAAACAACGTCCTAAAAAACTACCCAGTTTTTTAAAGAACTCAAAAAATAAAAAGATCGGAGTGAGACTTAAAACAAAAAAGTTCTGTCAATTTGATCATATTTAGTGTTTTGTGAAACCATCTGCATGAATTGCATTTAACACTGAAGAACAGCTATGGAGGAAAAGTACACAGTCAAATACTCGTAATATAGTTTTGCTTCATGTGTAATGAAAACAACACCTGATGAGCAGTTTTTGGAAAGTCTCGTCCTATTTAAATCATAAATGTGGGATTACACAATCACACTGTCAAAGTATCATTTGAGCTCTAAATTGTATATTAAAGCATTTACAAATGACAAAGAAAGGAAATCAATAGTAGGTGTTGGATGATTTTCAGCTTAACTAAAGCCTGGATGTAATTGCAAACCATGCTCACACACAAACACGTGTGTTACTAGGAATATTTTATTTGAAAAACAAAAGCCTCATTTCAAATTCATTTAGGAGAACTTATGAAAGTGGTTAACACAATAACGTGTTTACAACCTCATTGCATCACCTCTGAACAGAGGAAGCCTTCAACAGGTTTTGGAGAAGTAAATACATGTTTACGTGCTATTTCGTTTTCTACTTTTGTGTTGACGGAAATCACTTTCAAGACGCGCATACTCTTCAGCATCAGGGCTTTTTTTTCTCAGTGTGTTTTATTTGATGGGTTGCTTTTGTTAATAACAAGAAACATGATCCCAGCCTTTATTTTTTTGGGGGGAAAAAATACTTTTAAGTTTTAAACCATTTCCCACAAGAAATCTTGTCTTCTTACACAAGTCTGGTATAGATGAGCGTAGATGCTATGAAAACAGTAACATCACTAGTTGTGTTTTTCTTGAAGAGCGATGTATGTCTGTAAATACTGAACAAAAACATGAATTTGCCTCCATCTTTTTGGTAAATGTGGTGTGAGAACATTTGTTTTTTGTTTGTTTGTTTAAAACTGATTGTTGACATGAGTGTTGTTGTTCTGTTGTTTGGGGTTTTTGGGTAATTAACAAATTATCAGAACATTAGGTTTAATAGGATGATCTTTTTTTGACCTGCAATGTCCATTTGCAATCCTTGGGGAGCATATTTTCCAGATATCCCACTCCCATCTACTTCCCAGTCATGAGGAGGAAGAAGAAAAGACAAAATTGGCCCTAAAAGACCATACCGTATGGTACTATCCAGTGCCCTGCATTGTAACACAATGCTCACTGCCAGTACTTTATTTATTTATGTAAAGACCAAACATGACATCATCCATATGGTAGAAAGTAACAGGCTAAATAAGAACATTTTAGGAAGATTTTATGAATCCACTATGTCCTGATGATGAAAACTCTTAATTAAAAAAATTAAAAATTAAAAAAATTAATTAATTAATTAATTTTAAAAAAAGAATTAATTTACTTACATTTTTTCAAATGATAACAGCAGTGCATTGTGGTCTCTTTTCTATTTAGATATGTGCAAATCTTGCTCCCATCAGTGCACTCTAGTTTTTTGCACAGACTTCTGGGAAATTTCCAGGGCACTGGTTTTTGGAATTCGGACACCCCAACAAAATGGCAAATGCCTTATATAGTGGAGTAGGTAGTGAGGAAATTTGGACACAGCCTTTGATTTTTTTGCATAATCATAAATGCAGTCCAAAAAAAAGAGTTACATGACCCTTATCTTCTTCCAGCAGATGCCAGAAGGTTACATGAACAGTAACAGTAATAACACGTCCCAGCCAGCCACCCCAGGTGGAGCCCTACCCGTGCCCTCACCCCTCTCCCCCAGCCCTGCCAGTCTGTCCTCGTACCACGGAGATGACAGCGACAGCATCAGCAGCCCGCCGTGGCCTCTAAAGACTCCCTGCAGCCCCGTAAGAACCAGAGACTGCACACACAACTGAATGCTGGCATTGTATGTGTGTTTTACACAGAACTTTGGCACAAACACCCAAATGAACTTCCTTTATGATCAAGGGCAGGGATTTATGTCTAATTGTTTGATCAAACGACGCTTCTAAGGGAAAAGTCGTCTTTCTGAGATTGGACTCGAGCCAGACTTTGTTATGTGGGATTAACTCTGCTCTTAATTTTAAACTTGAAAGAAAATATATTTGCTGTTAATGAAATTTAAAATAAAGGCAGGCAGCACATAGAAAAAATGTGCAGAAAAGATTTTTGTTTTTGGTTGAATACACAAAAGGCTCACTTGAAACGGTGTAAATAAAAGATGAATCCTGAATGGTTGAGTGGCTTGTTTACGTAAAAGAGAAACATCTCAAACATAAGTAAATCTAGGTTGGATAGCACACAATACATATTGTTGATGAGTAAACCAAAGCCTTACAATTTCAAGTCAAAAAGAATAATACATTTGTTGTGGTCGAGTTCTTTTTTTTTTCATTCTATGATTAAATTTTGTTTTTCACCAGAAACCAAATCCCAACTCCTCCCTGGGCAGCGAGCGCATCACGCGGCTGTATGAGCTGGGTTCCGAGCCAGAGAGGCAGGTTTGGGTGGAGCGATACTTGAACTTCATGGAG
Organism: Oryzias celebensis; assembly: GCA_014656515.1. NCBI lineage: Eukaryota > Metazoa > Chordata > Actinopteri > Beloniformes > Adrianichthyidae > Oryzias > Oryzias celebensis. The sequence continues at coordinate 38,281,093 of BNCR01000005.1, forward strand.
GAGCGCGGCACGCCTGTTACCCAGCTTCCAGTTGTAGGAAAGAAGCTGCTGGACCTCTGGAAGCTCTACATAGCTGTCCGGGAAATAGGAGGCCTCGCCATGGTAAAACTCAAAAACAGCTGACGAAAGTAGATGACATAAGACGGAGCATGTAGATGTTGTCTCACTGAGGTCATTTGTAAATAAGACTTAGGATTATGCAGTTGGTCATTGGTCTAAGGGACCAAAAAAGCTCAATACCTCTATTGGGTGTACAAATAATAGGTCCCAGTGCAAGACATTAAAGAGATTGTCATCTGCAAATGATTTTTATGTGATTACAAAGAATCTGAGGTGCAGTGTGGATTCCCAGAAAGCATCCTTGATTCTAATGTATCATGACTATGATGCCAGACTAGTTTTACCACTATTCAATTAAAAATAAAAACAAGTTCTAAAGCTAATATCTCACTGCTAGTAAGGCTAATATCCTACTGTGAGGGATTGAACACCAAACAGCGACCAAAAAGCCAAGGTATTTTATTTTTTAATCCTGAATCATATTGAACTCAGAGCATTAAGGTCATTTTTTTCTGAAGTTTACATAATTTGGAGTCATTTACTAGCGAAGACGCCAGCCTCAGTGCTAAAATTCACTTGCAGTTTACTGGATCTTCACCTGACAGTTGACTTAACAAAAGTGTGGTTCTTCTTTTGGTGCTTAATCTTTGACAATCTAGGTTTTTGATTTCGTTTTGTCTTTTTGAATTCAAGTAAACCAAAACAGGGTTGGAACACCTAAAGTTGCTCCAGACTACTTTAAGAGCAATGTTTTTGAAATGTTTCTGGACATAATTCAAGACATTTATTAAATATCTACTTCTAAACTTGACCAAAGAAGTGGTCTTTACAAATATGGACAGCGACAGTGAAATGCCTCTAGGGGGCACTATGATCTTTTTAGTTTTCTATTACTTATTTTTTTCTAAATAATGCGACTTTACCCAGGTAAACAAGAACAAAAAGTGGCGCGAGCTCTCCACGACTCTGAGCGTTGGTACATCCAGTAGTTCTGCCAGCGCACTGAAGAAGCAGTACATCCAGTACCTGTTCGCCTACGAATGTAAAATGGAGAGGGGAGAAGAACCACCGGCTGACAGCAACAGTGGCAGCAGCATCAGTGGAGGGGACAACAAGAAGCAGGTCAAGATCCAGCCACCATCACCTGGTAAGTGGTTACAGATCATCTGAAAGTGGCGCTTTGGCTTTTCCACAGAACATTGCTGCATTTGTAGCTTCACTCATCCAACACATTTGCTTCATTTAAGGGTTACATGTTGTTTTTTTTTAATTCAACTGAGAACATACGAAGAGTTTCCAAAGTGACTTCCAACTCCAAAACAAACACAGCACACTTTTGTGAGTCAAAACATTTGCCATGGCATTTAGAGATGCTGGGTTTTAAGACACCACGCACCCAACTCCGTAAAGAAGAGAAAACAACGCTCAAACAGAATCAGCACATTCCCAGTCTGCAGTACAGACTAGCAATGACAGACCCTGCAGCTACTCACCTGCCCAACACATCGCAAAGTGCTGATTGAGTAGAAGTGAGCATCTGTCCTGATTTACATTAATGCATGCACAGAAGCGCAGGCCATACTGTACCCATGACCCATGTCTGCACATGAACACATTTGAATAAACTCATGTTCCAGCTTTCTGACATAACTGCAGAATTAATCTGAACATCTGTCCTCCAAAGCAGCTCTTTGCCAGCGTTATCTGGGATGGATTATGGTATGCATAATCGCAGGGCGTGCTGAGGTCAAGACAGAAGAGACGACTTGTGTTTCAGATGACTTCTTGCTAAAAGTGAAATAAAAATGTTTTTTTTTCGGTGCAACCAAACATCTCAAATCACCAGAAATATTCATTGTCCTCACATTACTGCGCCTCTGAAACCAAACGTTCTAGGATCATTTGACTTTTCTTTTGCTTTACCATGGACATCGTGAAATAAAAGAAGACCTTTATTTGACATCTTCAAAGCTTCGAACTGTGTATGACTTTAAAATAGATGTATACATTTTTTTTTTCAGTACTTTACCTTAGTTAAAGCTGCCCTTAAAGGTGGATATCAGGCAAAAAAAAATGTATGGGGTATGCTGGTGGTCACATGAAATTTTAAGATTCGGTGAACCTGTAGTGTGAAAATATTCATGCAGATTTTTTCCTACAGGCACTTAAACAGCACGCAGACGGTAGGTGAAACGCAGGCACATCATACAGATTTTCAACCCCACTGAAACCTCCGCTAGGACTACTAATAGTATTGATGTGATAAGTGTGCCTTGTGTGCATCTTGACTGTTAGAATTAGAGAAATCACACAATCAGTCTTACGTGTGTCCTACAGGCACTAAAGTATGATGTCCTGCTGTACTTCCAATGACTAGAGTGTGGGCCCAGTACTGCAGCATCACTCATACATCACAAGTGCGTGTAACTTACAGTATCTTTATGAATGCTTCATAATGCACTTACCACACACAAAAATAATTCCGTCCATTTTCATGAACTGCAAACCATACCTGCGTGCCCTTTAAGATCCGACCACTTCTCTCAATCTAAAATACCTGTACTGGTCAACCATGAGACTATGGTACAATACAATTTTCATCAAAACAAGTCAATTCCTTGACATAAGCTTGATTAAAAGTGAAAACTTCCCATCCGTGCATTGTGTGGCTGTAGCCTGCTGCAATCCACCCCCTACCCTGCCCCCCTCTGACGCCCTCCCAGCCTATAAATAGACTGACAACAGCCCCGTGTTGTCACTGAGGGAGCCTGTCCAGAGGGGCTGGTGGCGGCGGGGCGGGCAGCGTGTGTTTATGTGGCGCCTGGTGGTGCACAGTTGAGAGTGATTAATGAGGACTGGAATGCAGAACGTAAACAAACGCGACCTCCCCCTCACCTTTCATTCACAAAAACCAGCTTGGCTGACTGCCCCACCAGCACTACCACCCCTCCGGATTATGTCACCCGCTCACACATGCAGGCTGTTCTTGCACACACACACATTAAGTGTTTGCCTCTTGGACCCCCCCATCTCTCATTTATTCTAAATGTGGAGCAAAGGGCACTTGAGTTCGAGCTCCTCTCCACCCATCTCCATACCTCCACTCCGCTGGATCTGCGCTTGAAGCACGCCTCTTAACCTTGGCTCACCCCCGCTATTGTTTGCACCTCTCCACCTGTGCATATTCATGCCGTCCCGACAACGGAGGAAATCCCAGGAAGTTAGAAATCACTAATGCTTAGTGACCCGTCTTTGCCCTCTCTCCCACCTCTGCTCAACATCACGGGACGCCACTTACCTCTGTCCGTCTCTCCTCCTCCCGCTCTCCTGTGATGTAGAGGCAGGAAGTACTCTTGAATAATTCACAGTCCAGCATGAATATTTAAAGCTTAAGTCTTTGGAATTTTATTTTATTTTTTCCTGTGTGGTGCAAAGCAAAAGGCCACCGAGATTCTCCCTTAAATAGCTTTCCTACACTAAATGCTCATTAGTTGGTTATTCCCTGGCTGTTTTTGTCATTTTTACAGCTGGAACGTTCCAATTTTCCAATCAGTTTGGAAATTTGTGTCCTGTGGTTTTGGCTGGCTGCAGCTGCCTTAGATAAAGGGCTCTTGCAGCTTCACATTCCTGTAATTTCTCAGTCATCTAAACTGGGAAACGGATTTTTCTTTTATATCAAAAGAGCAAATGAATCCAGTTTCAACTCCATCTTAAACAAGACGGGAGGTTTTTTTTCTGTTTGGATTTTTCTTCTAAAGCTTTCTTCACAATGACGTGTTTAAAAAAGTGATTTCAATTTTCTTTTTTTTTAAATGTGCTGTTAGTGAATAAGTACATGTCATTTAACCCCCCCAAACCCACCCCCCACCCCATGTGGTCAGAGGAACCCAAAAAGAAGGACAACTGAAGCATCTTTGACGAAGGCGCTGCAGAAAACCTCCACGTCTGGCTTTTTGTGCCTCCTCTCTGTGCTCCTCGTCTCCTGCTGGCCCCCTGTCAACACCTCCCTGTGTTCCCGTCCTCTGCGCTCGCGTATGGCGTGTTTGCTTGGGCTCAGTTCTCATGTTGGGCTTCCCTGTGAGCACTTTGGACTAAAGCCTTCCTCGGTTGACTCACTGTACAGCACCTCACTGAGATTAAATCTCACCTCAGCCGCTTTATCTTCAACCAGCTTTTAGATTGCAGTGATGTGGGGGGGTCCAGTTTGAACGTGTGACTTCAACTTTTAGTAAACCCCCCATCTGCTGTCTTTACAGCTCATTCAGGCGGCTCCCTTCAAGGCCCGCAGACGCCACAGTCGTCTGGAAGCAGCTCCGCAGCCGAGGCAGCAGGCGACCTGAAACCACCCACGCCCGCCACCACCCCACTGGGACAAGTCACACCACTGCCTCCCAACAGGTAACACCCCACACGCCGCAGAGTTCCATCTAAAAAACCTTTGTTTGGGAGATTTACAATATGTAGGTGAATTTTCAGATGTGTGGAATTTTTCTGTTCTTTTTAAATAAACGCCCCCACCCGTCCCTCTCTGCTCATATCAGTAATAAACCGCAGCAGCTGTGTTTGCAGAGCTTAGCACAAGAGTCAGGCTTCTTTGTTGGCTTTGGTTGTGATAAAATGCGAGCTGTAATAAACATGTCTAATGAGTCTTGCTTAACCACTACAGTGCCGTAGTGCTCATAAGCCAACGCTGACGAGGCATTTGCAAGTTTTTTTTGAGCGCTTTGCTCTTCATCAAGCCGTTTCTATCATTAATGGTACAAATGGCAAGAAAATTAAGCTTAAAATTTGCATTTCTGAGCATTTCTTTCTGGAAATCGTGGTGAATCCGGATCAGATGAAAATAGCAGTTTAAAAAAGATCATATTTGTTCATTAGAAAATACACTTTAAAATACCTTTGGGAACGTTTTTACAGTCTTACAGTGGGTCTTTTGGAATTTTTGCCTTGAAAATAACAGCTAGTACTGGTTAAAATAGTGTTAATAGTCTATGAAATCATTTTTATTTAATATCAGAGGTATAATAATGAAGCTTTTCATTTTATAAAAAAACAAAAAGTTATAAAAGTCATGTTTTTTAATGTACACGGCTAATAAATCATCTTTGTTCTCATCAGGAACATGGTGAGCGTCCAGGATCCTTTCTCAGAGGTTAGCGACCCCGCCTTTCAGAAGCGACCCACCACCCTACCCCACTCCGGACCCTACCAGCAGGGCCTCAGCATGCCTGATATGATGATGAGGATGCAGTACGACACCAAGGACCCCTTCGTTGGCATGAGGAAGAGTGAGTAATTTTTGAATTTTACCTTTGTGACTCAGGAAGCAGGGGTTTTTCTGTTCAGCATAACCATTTTACAAAACTTACTCATAAACTTCTGTATCAAGCTGAGGCTGTGATCCACAAAGTAAGCAAGCGAGCATGTGGTCTCACATCAGTGCAGAAACATGTCAGCTTCACCTCCAGAACTATGAAAAGGAGATCAAATTTGTTGGTTCCGCCACACATCTTTTCACTGATAGCACAAGGCCTGGTATGATCTTGGAGCTTTGTCTCATCTCTGCTTCACTCATCCTTTTATTCCACCTTGTTTTTCGTCTTTCATATTTTCCCTCTCCTGCTGAGACACACCTGTTTGGCCCGAGTCATGTGGTCCAGTTCTCTGAACAAACAGTAGCTTTAGAAAGAATGGCGGCCCTTTTGAAGGCTGACGAGAATGGAGTCGGAATGAATAATAGAGGAGGATGGCAGCTGCATATTAACACTACAGAACAATGCCTCTAATCAGGGAAAGCAGAAAAAACAATCCTGAGGGAATGCTGCCACCTGCTGGTAGTCAGAAGGAACACAGTCTCTCTTTATGTGTGATTTTAAATAAATCAACTTTGTTTCAGTCAGAGACAGATGACTACCACAACATTTTTCTGAAGTAAAATAATGTTTCTTTAAAATATTAGTATGCAGGTAGAAGTACAAAGAATTACTTAAAAACAATCATCTCAAGTATTGATTATCTATAATTTTGAAAATTGAAATTTTCTCATTAAAACAAATTAAATTTAAAGTTTAAACTTAAAGCTAAGAAAAGAGGCAATCAGTTTAAAAAAATGTGCAACTTGTGGTTTTTTCAGAAAATGTTTCAATCCTCTGCATAAAACAATTGATCTCCATTTTTAGAAAACCTAACATGTAGAATAAAATATGAGCAAATAATGTTGACTTTTTTTTCAAAAATAGAACAAAAGGTCTTTTGTATTTTTGAGTTTTTATATCATTAAAGTTGATTTTTAAGAATCATTTGTTTTGCAGATGTGCTAATGTAATTTAATCATCACAGCTCAACTTTATTATGAAGACTTTTTTGCAGAAATCTTTATACTGATCAATGTTGACCTTTTTATCCAATTATCTTTTAATACCAACACACATTCTTAGTATCCATGGAAAAAAAATGTCTTTAGCAAAGCAATTAATTTTGACAGAAATAGTCTACTGGAACTAAAAGCGAGGAGAGCTTTTTTTCAAAATAAAAGTACCTATGTAAAATGTCTGACATTTACTCTTAGCTGGACATTTTTAACAAAAAGTTACCCATACTAATTCATGAAGTCAATAAACCTTTCTATCCACCTCTGGAAATGTATAATTTTATCATTATTAAGTTTTTGGGGTTTTTTTCCTCTGCAGTGGCAGGAGTTGATCCCTATTTACCAAGCCAGATGCCCAGTGGTGGGATGCAGGACATGTACGGCCGCTCTCCCTCAGCCTTGAGCATGAGCCAGAGGTCACAGTATCCATACGGACCTGGCTATGACAGGCGGTAAGAAAACACAGGTGCTGATAGAGTTATAGGTGTTCATTATAAACATGCTGATGAAGTCCGACTCGTTTGATCCCCAGACCAGATCATTTGATGGGGATGGAGGGAAGTATGGGTCCACCCGGGGGTCAGAACAACCTGGGACCTGCAAACAGTGAAGGCAGCATGTACTCCCCCAGTAGATACCCTTCACAGCAGAGGTTAGTCCTCTCTAAGCACAAAACCTCTCTCTTTTTGGGTCTTTTCTAATCGGTAACACCTTCTTACAGAGTTCCCTCTTTTTGTTTTTTGCAGACATGACAGCTACGGGCAGCAGTATCCCAGCATGCCATATGGAATGCATCCATCTGGGATGTATTCACAGCAACAGGTGCAAAGAAAAAAATCAGCTCATCTGCTTTTTCTTAGATCTTCTCGTTCATAGTTTTAACACCCTAACTGTCTCTGCGTCTCCAAACGTGTGCTTTTTGATTAAGTGCAGGTTGAAAGACAACTCGGCAAGATTAGCTTTTTGGAAGAAAAACTGTTTTAACAATCAAACAAGACACTTTCACAACCTAAAGTGACACAAGTGGAGGACAAACTCCACAATTTTTGTTGTTGTTAAAGCTTTAAATGAATCTATTCTAGCAATGTAAAAGAGAAAGTCATGGAGCAGGAAATGAAAAATAAGTAAATTTTTTGTGTTTTTTATTGAGCTATTTTAATGCCTATTGTAGCTGCGAGAGGTCCTCAGTTTGTATCCCTGACAAGCCCCCAATTGATGCTATGCCCTCTTTTTAATCTGTCTAGGAGCTCTAGAAAATCTGCAGTTACACTGAAGAAAACATGTATTTATAAAATTTAAATTTAAAATAAGGAAGAAAAAACATTTTTTGAAGTCTTTAAAAAAACCCATCTGTGATCATTTATGTCACAATTCTCCTGCCCTCATCAGGGAGGCAAATATAAAAAAATCCTAGATATTTCAGAGATTTGCCACACTAATGCAAGTTATGTATTTATTTCCTGATTTTTCTAGCTGTAGCACCGTAAGATAAATAATTCCTTCCAGAATAAATAAAAGTTACTAAATGTCCACTTGACTCAAAAGGTTTGTCTTTAGTTAGGCTACTGACTTCTTCTCAGCAGGACAGATCTCATAATAGGAGAAGAAATGTATGCTCTTATTTTGAAGGAATTTTACTCGTTAATGAATGATTTTGTGCTTGGATTTTTTAGAACTTTTGGCCACAAATTGTTGATCATAATCCGTGTTTTTTGTTTGTTTCCACCCCAGTGGCTCTTGATGCTCAGTTAACATCAATGTCTCCAACGGGATGTTCGATGTTCAAAATTTAGACCACAATAACACACGTGCGAATTTGAGGTTCAGTATCTTGCCCTAGGACACTTCAGCACATGAGTGTGCAAGGCAGGAATTGAACCTGCAATCTTCCGATTGAAATCCTCCACTAAATATTTCAAATCTTTTCTTTAAATAAATTTAAACTAGTCTGAAAACAACTTTTTTGCAAAAGGATTTGTTTGTTTATTTATTTTTACTTAGTTTCACGATGTTGCACCTTTTGAAAGCTGAAAAAAAAAACGGTTGAAATTAACGGAGAACATTTTTAACTAGATGATGTTTTGGTTTTCAGCAGGGTTACAAACGGCCAATAGATGGAATGTACGGCCCCCCAGCAAAGAGGCACGAGAGCGACGTGTACGGCATGCAGTACGGCAGCCAGCAGTCAGACGTGTACAACCACTATGGGGGTGGATACTCTGGACCTGAGCACAGACCCCTACAGGGGCAGTTCCCCTATTACCACAGAGACCGCATGGTCTCATCGGGCCAGAGTCAGCACACTATTATGGGTGGGGGTCCCACCCCCAATCACACCACCGACGGGCCCAACATGTGGACTTCTAGGACAGACCATGGCTATCCGTACCCCAACAGGCCGCCATCTCAAATGGCGCCGTACAGCTCTATCTGTAGAGATGACATGGACGGTCGAGCGGGCCCGGATCAGTGGCACCGTCAGTCTGCCTACATGTCATCCGCAGGGGGAATGCCGCATCTACCATCACGCCAGCCGCTATCTTACTCCAACTCCTCGTCCATGGCCAACCATCTGCCCAGAGCTCCCAGTCCGGGGGCTTTCCAGCGCTCCATGGACATGTCCCCCAGCAAAGCAGCCTTTATGTCTCCCATGAAGAAGCCTGGGATGATGGGCCCGCAGAGCAGTGGACCCATGGGTCATTTTCCTCCCAACCTGAGAAGGGACCTCAATTACCCACCCGGGTCAGCCGAAGCCACCATGCCGGTTCTAAGACCCCGACGGAAGCTCACCTCTAAGGACACCGGTAAGATAAATGTCATGACTTTAACCCATATGATTCGACATGTACGAAGAAAATTAACATTAAAATGGCATTTCTGAATTATTTTATTCAAATGAATCTGTTTGAGGCTTGGTATAAAATGTCAAAGTGGTGCAAATCTCAAAAATCTTGCTCCAGGCTTTTTCTTTTTTTCTTTTCTGACTTGGTGTCATATAATTATGATTATTCACTTATCTTTCATGATCAATTTTCAGTTGGCACTTCCACATTTTGAAAAGGACGCTACCCATGCGTCACTACCAAATCTGAGTCTCTGATAGGTCAAAGTTCAACTGGTCTGACTTTTGAGGCCTTGTTCAACTGCTGTGCGTTTTGTATGTACAGACCAAAAACGAACTTAAAGACTTGCATAGCGATGCGTGAATGCGAAGGTTTTGAATGTGGAAGCCTGAAACTCACATATATGCGCATTGGCATAAACTTCATTGGAGGTGACCACTCAAACACACGTAGCATGATGCATCCACTTGTAGACGACTAGATCTATGTACATTGACATTTTTCTAGTCGGAGCTGGCATCTGGCTCAGAACTGTACGAATGGATAGCTCAGATATTGGTCGCCATTTTTGTTGCAGCAGTAATGGCAGGTGGGGTGTGAGGGGTTGTAAGCTAGCAGAAGAGAGTCTTAACAGCTAGCTCTCGTTTATGGACGACGGGAAGGGGGCGTGGTTGCTCCTTGCCAACAGTCCCGCCCACTACTCAAAGGTACATTTCTATTGAGCTGCTGCTGCTCTGCAGAAATTATGTCCTAGAAAACAACACGGCACGGTTAGGGTTAAAAGACCACTGGGAATGCTTTTAGAGCAGATCAGAAGATGATCTTGAACACTAAAAAAACTTAGAGCTAACCCTTTTTTTCTCAATGTTTTAACTCCAGGAATGCCGGAAGCATGGCGCGTGATGATGTCTCTAAAGTCTGGCCTGCTGGCAGAGACCACATGGGCTTTAGACACCATCAACATCCTGTTGTACGATGACAGCACAGTGGCCTCCTTCAACCTCTCCCAGGTAAAAGAAAACAAAACATAGAATGTGATGCAAAGTTTCTGCGTCTATATTGATACGTTTTTTTTCCATCTTTGATCGACCAGCTGCCTGGATTCCTTGAGCTCATTGTGGAGTACTTCCGCCGATGCCTGATAGAGATTTTCGGCATCTTGGAGGAGTTTGAGGTGGGTACCATGGCTCACAAACACCTCCTGGACGCTGATCTTACTCAAAGGAAGGAGCAGGAAACGGAATCTACTTCCTTCCCTGAGAGTGAAGCCTCCCCGCCGGCCGATGGAGCGCAAACAGGAAGCACAGACGCTGAGGCTACGACTGCACAACCGTCTAATGTGCACGTCCAAAGGAAAGAGCCAAACGCAACCGGGAAAAAGGATGAGGAAGACAGAAGAGAAGGGGAAAATGAAAAGGGGAAGGAGAGTAAAAAGGCGGAGCAGCATCCTGCAAAGTTGGAATCAAAAGTCAAACAAGCCAGCAAGTACGATAAATTCCCCATCAGGATTGTGCCAAACGAGGACCTGGTTGAAGACATGACCAAGCACTTGGGTTATGTCACAGAGTTCACCAGTGGGCTGCTGCACTGGCAGGCGGGAGGAGGCGACTCCACCAAACACATTCAGTTGCACTTTGAGCCTCGGAGTGACCCGCCCTCCCACACAGACGACAGGAAATGGAGCGACCTCAGACAGAGTGACACCCTGGGGGATGACCTACGGCACAAACATATCACCGCCACTATCGATGATGTTTTATGCGCCAGGGTGGATGCGCTCTCTCACGCGCACCCCGCCCGCTCCCTGCCATCCTACCCCTTTAGAGTGCACCCAGACGGGGCAGACGACGGCATCACCCTGCTGGAGGACGAACCCCACTGTCTCGATGAATCTCCTCTATGCACCATCTCCTCCTGGCAGGACTCCTTGTCCAAGCGGTGCCTGTGCATCTCCAACGTGGTCAGGAGTCTGTCCTTCATCCCTGGCAATGACTCGGATATGTCCCGCCATCCCGCTCTGGTTCTCCTCCTCGGCAAACTGCTCCTTCTGCACCACCTGCACCCTGAGCGGAACAGGTCAGCTCCGAGCTACCAGAAGGAGGAGCAGCAGGAGCGGGGGGTGGCCAGCAGCAAAGAGGAGTGGTGGTGGGACTGTCTCAGCCTGCTAAGGGAGAACGCCATGGTGACTCTCGCCAACATTGCAGGCCAGCTGGACCTCTCCACGTACCCGGACACCATTTGCCTCCCGGTGCTGGACGGCCTCCTTCACTGGATGGTTTGCCCCTCGTCGGAAGCCCAGGACCCCTTCCCCTCAGCAGCGCCGCACTCTCAGCTCACCCCTCAGAGGCTGGTGCTGGAGTGCCTCTGCAAGCTGAGCATCCAGGACGGTAACGTGGACCTTTTACTGGCCACGCCCCCTTTCAGCAGACAGGAGAAACTCTTCGCTGTCCTGGTCCGTTATGTGAGTCAGAGAAAGGCGCAGGTGTACAGGGAGATGGCGGTGGCTGTTCTCTCACACCTGGCGCAAGGGGACCCCACAGCGGCTCGTGCCATCGCCATGCAGAAAGGCAGCGTGGGGAATTTGGTAGCCTTCCTAGAGGACGGCGTCAGCATGGCGCAGTACCAGCAGAACCCTCACAGCTTGCTGCACATGGGACACCCCCCTATGGACCCGCCAAGCGTAAACATGATGTGTCGAGCAGCAAAGGGCCTCCTGGCGATGGCCAAAGTGGAGGAGAACAAGACAGAGTTTGTATTGTACGAAAACAGATTGTTAGACATCTCCATCTCCTCGGTGCTCAACACAGGAGTAGTCGCCATTATCTGCCAAGTTCTGTTCCACTTGGGGAAATTATGACAGGAAGTGAGGCGGGACTCACTCCACTGAGGCCAACAACAAATCTTTGTTTTCTATTTTTATTTATCAGAAAATTACAGTTTTTTGTTTGTTTGTTTTCTAAATAAATATCCAGCTAAACAAAAATGTCTATAAAGGTTTAGTGTCATTGTAAAAATTTAAAATAATAAAAAAAACGTTTGGGGTTTGAAAGCTCATTTTAATATAAATCTTTATTACTTGCTGGTGTTTGATGTTTTTTAGTTTTCAGCCAAAGCTGCCAACAGATGTGGGTGCTGAACCAGTTTTCTTTTTTTTTTTTTTTTTTTTTTTTGTTTAACTAAAAACGCCACTATGCTCATTGACATTTTGTCACTGGAGAGTATTTATTAAAAATGTGACTCTGTACAGTCGTTTGAACATTTCTTTTGTTGCCAACCGCTGTGAGGTAGGGAAGGACACTGAAGATTTAGATGTCTCCATCGCTGGAAGATAAACTGTGCAATAGGACCACAAAAAAAACAAACAAAAAAAAAAGTAAAAGAGATTTTCGAACACCTGCAGTGCTTGCTTCACAACAGCAGGGGGCGACATCGTATCAGCCAATCAACAACAGACCAGGAAAAAAAAGTGGTTGTCAGTTCTAGCCTCAAAGACTCACACAGATGAACTTTGTGTGTCTGTTGTGTTACGTCTGTATTTTTTCATCAACGTGTACATAAACCCTCGTGCAATAGTCGCACACGATTCTTTCCGAGCATAGCGGGACGTGGAACTTTCTGACTATTATGACAAATGCTTTTATTGTTGGTAAAATTTGGTATTGTTACAATACATATTTTGTTAATGGGTCAAATATTTGAAAAATGACATCTGTACCTGATGTTTCACTGTACAAACCCCTGTATGGAGTGTATTATAGCTGAGAAAACAATCGCTTTGGTAATCAAGTGTGGAAGTGCCAGGGTGAGAGGATGATATCATAAGAAAACTGAAAAATACTTCTGTTTGTTACTGTTCTCCATTCATGTTAATGGACATATTTTTGGAATCTGCTTACGGTTCTAAAAGAAACACGTGAAAAAGAACCTGGAAAATGTCCTCAGAGCTTATTGTAAATTTTGCCTTTTTTTCGTATGACTCTGTGTCTTTTAGTGCATATACACATTTATACTCTGTGCTGCACATGTCAAAAATAAATGTATGATGAACATTGTTAAGCACTGGAGACGTTGCATTATGTCCAGACAATCTTGGGCCAATAAAACAAACATCAACTGCTTAATCTCCTTTGTTTACTTAAAAAAGGTGGTTTTATCATAGATTTGTTTTTGTCACAAAATATCAGAAGAATAATAGATTTAGCATGAAATTCCCACTCGGATCATCTTTTTAAAATCTTATTAAAGTGTTATCAGTGCTCTTTTAGTAATTTCTAGGACATAGTTTCTGCAGAGTGGCAGTAGTTTAAAAAATTGATTAGAAATTTTAAAATATATTATAATCTTCTTTCTTTAAGTTTTTTCTTTTATTTTCATTTTTGCAGGTGTTTCTTTGGTGTTTTACTGCAGATTTTTTTAAGCAATAATCTTTAATGAAGGATTTATTTTCAGTTTAATTAACTATTTTTATAATTATAAATATCTAGTATTTTTTTTTATCCGTTTGAGTTTGTGAGGACTGAATATTTAAATCCTTCTGAACTACATACTGAAAAGTTATGAGCAGACATTCAAGTTTTGGTCCCTATTTTTATGTTTCTACATAGTCTTAAGCGCAATATAATCAAATGGCAACACTTTTTTTTGGATGGATGGAAGGAAGGAAGGAAGTTAGTTAGTTAGTTAGTTAGTTAGTTAGTTAGTTAGTTAGTTAGTTAGTTAGTTAGTTAGTTAGTTAGTTAGTTAGTTAGTTCAGGACGAGAAAGGTCAAATCAATCATCCATGTTAGATTTGTACTCGATCCGTTGATCAAGTCATTGAACATGTCACGTGTCCGCAGCTGAGCCCCTCATTGGTTGATTTGACCTGTCAACCTCACCAAACTTCCGATTTTTTAACTCTGGACTCGAGGTGCCAACCTGCGCTCAGACCAGCCAACGCTCACGTCATGCAACTGTATGCTGACCTAATGTTGAAACTGGATGCCTCTGCCGCGCAGAGCGCATTCAGAATTTTACGCCATTCTACACACCATCACCAATTAGGCCTTTGAACCAATAACTAAATCCCTGCCTTTTATTCTCACCTGATCACAATCGTATTGCCCCTTTAAAGTCATGGTTGTCTCTTTTTGCATTCTAGACGGTTCGTGGGCCCTCCTTCACCCTTTTCTCCACCTGGAGCGATGCTTTGACATGTTGACATGGTCCAGCCTCTAACGACCATCTAGTGTTTATACATTCATGGTCCGAGTTCATTCAAAGCACAAGACATCATCGGCCCAAAGTCTTATTTCTCAAACACTTTTCTGCAACACAAATAAGTCTTAACTCGCATTCCCAATGTGTCTACTTATGGAATGACAGTCAGATGTGAGAAGCTTTTTAACATAAACTTACACATTTATACTTTTAACATGTTGTTCAATGAGTTTTGTTTGGCTTTGTTGGATGTTATTCTTTAAATTCTGCCACTTTTGAATCCTCTCCCTTTGCCAGGGGAAATGTGGGCAGCATATCCGGCCCTATTTTCAGATTTAATAATAGTATTTGAGAGGTCTGAAGAACAGGGAATGAGGCATCTGAGAAGTGGCTCAAAGTTTGATTATCCTGAAGCTACAGTTTGGAGCTGGTAATAACAAATGCTCTTCAGGTGTTTCTGTTGCACCTTCACGCAGGAAGGATTCTTGTAATTTTTGAGACAGAAAGGGATTCTTTCTGTTTCAGGCGGCATAGAGGATGAGTTTCACGTAGGTGGCCGATGGCAGGAGAGAAAGCCTCCCACACACTGTGCTTCTGAAAGCTGATTCATCCTGCTCTGACAGGACGGATGTGGTGGCTGCGACAAAGACAGGCCTGTCATTGGCTAGCGCCGGCCTTGGAAACCCTGCTGGGCTGCCGCTCGCCACTAATGTGGGAAGGCGAAGGAGAGTTGGTTGAAAACAAAAGAGGCTGTGGTGACCTGTGTGTGTGGCAGCAGTTGTGTGAAATACATTTCAAAAAAAGAGCAATAGTTGTTAGATGGATGTTTTATTGCACAATTTCCTGTTTTTAGCAGCAGGAGGAGATCCAAGCCGTCCTTCGGTTTTGTGCACCACCGTTCCTCCACCAAACACGTGAAATGCTGTGTGCTATGGACTGAATTTCCAGGCGTTCAACACCAAATCCAACTTTCATCCATCAACTGTCAGGTTTCATAAAACGTGTAAACAAACACGAGTTTACCTTCTTAGCTCGCTCATTTGGAAACGGATAAAACAAACCAGAGTCCTTGATGAGAACGTGAATCACTGCCTGGTTGTGGGAGTGAATCCGCTGGATGACATGAGAACAATACAAGCGGGTGTACAGTATGCTTGTGTAGGTTTTAAGATGAGGACCGATGACGGTAAAACTGTAGGCCGACAATGTGGTCATCAGCTGGTATTAAATTCACCTGGAAGTCACATCTTTGGTAAAAATGTATTTGGTGATGTGGTGGTGAGTGATGTGCGTCTGCATGTTTAGTATAAAAAGGATCTTGTCTCCATCTTGAATGATGAAGCAGTTCTACAATCAGGTATTTGATCGTGATCATGTGTAAATGATGAGATTTACATTAAAAAAAAGATGCTCACTTTTTGTCTGGGGGTGGGGGTCCTTGGCCAGCTGAGAGACATAATCTCTCCGTGTCCTGGGTCTTCCCCGGGGCCTTTGCCCAGGGGGACATGCCCAGGACTACTTCCCCAGAGAGGGGAGGAATTCGGATCCAAATGCCTGATGCACCTCAACTGGCTCCTCTCCATGTGGACGAACAGCGGCTCTATTCCGAGCTCTTCCCAGGTGACCGAGCTTCTCCCTCTATCTCTAAGAGAGTGTTCAACCACCCAACGGAAGAAGCTCATTTCAGGAGCTTGTTCTTTCGTTCATGACCATAGGTGAGGATTATAATGAAGATCGACTGGTAAATTGAGAGTTTTTTCTTTCTGGTTTAACTCTGTTTACCACAACAGACCAATATAGCGACCGCATAACAATGGATGCCGCACCAATCCGCTTGTCGACCTCATGATCCAATCTTCCCTCACTCGTGAACGAAACCCCAAGATACTTAAACTCCTCCCCCTGGGGAAGGAGCACTCCACCCACTGAGACAGAGCAAACTACCTTTCTCCGGTCAGGAACCATGGCCTCAGACTTAACTGATCCTCATTCCAGCCACTTCACATTTGATTGCAAACCGTTCCAGGGGATGCTGGAGGTCCTGGCTCCATGAACCCAACAGAACAACATCATCTGCAAAGAGCAGAGAGGAAATCCCGTGGTCCCCAAACCAGACCACCCCCCCCCCCACCCCCCACCCCCACCCCCGGGGCCCTGACTGTGCCTAGAAATGCTGTCTTTAAAGACTATGATCAGAACCGGTGATAAAGGGCAACCCTGCTGGAGTCCAACATGCACCAGGAACAGGTCCGACTTACTGCCGGCAATGCGAAGCAAGATCCTTGTACATGATATTCATCTTGACTCAAAAACTGGGGGGGCAGGTTCGGAGAAAAACTTTTTGCTGGGGTGGGGGTGGGGGTGGCGGATGCCAACAATGCTCAACCCCACTTAAGGTGGAAAGTCCATTTTAAATTGTCTGCATATTCGTCTTTAAAATATAAATGTATTTATGTAAAATTCTAAAAAGAATGATCAGATTTTTAGGTATTTATGGGTAATTTTTTTTTTTGTAATCCTTGGTTCCAGTTTTGTTTTGGGTAAAATTCACAAGCAACTGTTATTAACACCTAAAAGGGGAAGAAATATCCATTTTTTTGTTCTTTTTCTTAAGCAGTAGAGTGCGAGTCCCTTTTCCAGCTGACAAAACAAAGTCAGAGCTCAAACTCGCTGAAGACAGGTTAGAAGATGACAAAACCACAACTTTGCAAGCAGGGGCTGGGGTTAAAATCCTTGCCCAGATGACCTTGTAAGCAAAGAAACTTGCAAAAAGCTGTAACAAAACATCATACAAAACACCAGTATTTACTGTACATTTTACTGTCAGCAAAGGCTTGTTATGACTTTCTTCAGATATTGAAACTTTCCTAGAATAATGCTGATTCTATAAATATTGTTCCTGTTAGAACTTCTGCTCTAGGAGACACTAGAAAGTAGGACAATGATGGTGTTTTGTGTTGTAAAAAGGTTGTCTCTATAATGACTGGGTTTTTTTGTGTGTTTTCACAGACATTTATTATAAATTGTAGCTTTGGGTTTCATTTTTGGAATATAGATGTACCATTTAATATTATACCATTATAAAAGTAAGAATTAATCTGTATTTTTTGTTTTTTAGTTATTCCCAGCGACAGACTGGCGGCTTGTTCAAGGTCGCCTTCCGCCTTCACCCAACAGCAGCTGGGATAGGCTCTAACAACTCTGAGACCCTGAAATATATTCAGGAAATTAAAAATATGGAGAGTTATTTGCAGAGTACTCATTAATATAATGATCACAAGTAATCTGTGATGGACTGGCAGACACCCAACAGTGGCTGGGATAGGCTCCAGCAACCTCATGACCCCGAAATTGATGTGATGGGTTTAGAAAATGGATGGATGGATGGATGGATGGATGGATGGATGGATGGATGGATGGATGGATGGATGGATGGATGGAAGGACATAAATCCTGGTTTGTCTTTATCATCATCTTCATCTACAATATACTACAGGCCTAAACACTGAGGCTACACTGATTAAAAACTGTTTGTTCCTCATTATTGAGAATGATTAGGTTTTCACATTCCTTACTAAGAAATCAAGAATAATGGTTTATCGTCAGGAAAAAAAATGTTGGTTACTATTTTTTTTATTTCCCCTGCGACAGACTGGCGACCAGTCCAGGGGTGTCCCCTGCCTTCGCTCAAGACTAGCCAGGTTAGGCTCCAGCAGCCCCGTGAGCCTGAAAGGGATAAAGCGGTTCAGAAAAATGAATGAATGAATGAATGAATTTCTTTCATTTGAATAAAAGTCCTTGAAATTCAAAAATGTAAGCATTTTAAATAGTTGGTGAAATGTTTGGACCAAACTGAATCATCCAGTCTTTACAAATGATTTATTTTCAGGTTGTATGAAAATAAATATTTTACAGTAAGTTTATTCTTGATGGTTACATATTTCTAAAGATAACATCAAATTGCCACCATAAAAAAAACAAAAAAACCCACTTTAATTCAGATTCATTCAGAAGAAAACGATGCAACGTGCACTTTTCTTGAGTCATTTTTGAAATAAATATTATTGTATTGATTAATTTGTATCACTACTAGTGTGTATAATGTGTATTTCATGTTATCTCGTCATATTTTAGTTTTGTGACGTCTTTTTCTCCCTACATCACCTTAAAATTTGTTTTTTTGTTAAAAGGCACTTGACAGTATTGTATGTAATTTGTGTTCTCAGGCTTTTGAAGCAAAGAATTTTTGCTTCAATGCAGTTTTCTGATTTTGCAGATATGACAAACAGCTCCTATCATTTTGCAGCTTACTTTCAAGGAACAATGAATACATTTACATGCAAACCTTATTCCGAATAAAGAGCAGGATAAAAAGATCATCTGAAGAAGATATTTATGTGTTTCAACAACAGAATAAAGCTCCATCAGTTGCAGTTGCTTTATTTTCCAGCAAAACGTCTAATCACCAGTGAAAGAAATTGCGTTCTTATTCATGCATGGAATTAAAACAAACAAAAATAAATCTTCAAATGATTTTGTAGTTGGATCCGTGAAACTTTTTTCTAGATTGCAAAGAAGACCAGAGTTTATAATGTTATCCTCCATGCATCTATCCATGCATCCATCCATCACTTCATCCATTGATCCATCCATCCATCCATCCATCCATCCATCCATTTATCCATTTTCAGAACCCACTGAATCAATTTCAGGGTCATGAGGCTGCTTGATCCAACCTCAGCTAGGTTGGGTGATGGTGGGGTTCATCCTGAATAGGTTGCCAGGCTGTTGCAGGGCCACACATTCACATACCAGAGGCAATTTATGCTTCGTTTACAGTATAGTTTGCTCCGGTTTAGAATGGACCAGGCAATTCAGATGAGCGTTTCCACTAAAAATTGGGCTCTAAGTTAAGACTCCAGTGGGTCCAGTGGCCCTTGGGCCACCACTGGGCACTGTCTTTGACCCTTCCATTGACAAAGTGTGAAGGGAAACAGTCATTCTCTAGTCTGTCTTAAATTAAAAATGAGCTCAGGATGAAATTGTGCTAAAATCAGTTGAATTCACTCCCCCTTCTTGCAATAGAATCAGAGTTAGTTTGACAACTCACCTTTGATGACTTCGTGGAAAACTTTGCAAGACGGAAGAGCAGAAATAAACTTTTGTAGAGTCCTTAGGCACAGTAGGTGGTGGGCGTGTGAGGACCCCCAATAACCATAATCAAATAATATTTCGTAATTGTTTTTTGTTAAAACAGTTAGAAAACATGGTAGGAAATGCCTTTATTGTGCATATGCTTGATGGGGAACATGACATCATTCTGGAAATGACAAATCCAAGAGTGTATTAGGTGAAAATTTGAATAAGAAAAAAATGTAAATATATATATTCTCTTTTTATACCTTGGTATTTGTCGATATAATAAAAATGAAAGCACAAAACAAAGTAAAAATGCTAATGTTAAGCTGAGCATGTTACACCCCGTGGATACGCCCCTGGGGAGGAATCTCGCCCCCTCCGCGGATGGCTGTGGGTCCCCGGCGGTGTGGGAGCCCCTGGATCAGCTCTGCGCCCTCATGACTTCAGCTCACGCCGCGCTGGAAGGGGGCGGAGCCGGCGGAGGCTCCGTTTCGCTCCGGTGTTTGTTGTTTGTGAGGAGGCAGTGTTGTGTGTGGACAACGGGGTGCTGTCGAGTGGCCTGCCTGCCAAGACGGTTCTTTTTTTCTTTTCTTTTCTTTTTTTTTTCGATTGCAACTTTTTCTCCCATGATTCGTGGCGGATAAGAGAGGCACGCGGAGGATGGCACGCGGAGGATTGAGGTCCCGCTTGGCTCTCTCGGTGCGCTAAGCCACGTCTTTCTGATCGACGGCAACTCCGGATGCCGGATCTCTGCTGAGGGCTCGCCGACGTGTGCTCTTTTTTGTGCGGATTCCCCCCTTTTTCCTAAATGAAGTTCCTCCGTACAGACGAAACACTTTCAAACTCGGTGGTTTATCTTCGAATGGCTGAAAATGGTGTTGGTTCGTAACAAACCAGGATAACGAAAGGGCAGCTACGTGACAACACCCCGCGTTACTTTCCCTCGGTAAGGCAGCGCTTCATCGGGCAGAGCAGACAAACGCAGCCGGGATGTGACGCCTTGCTGCCGGTCGTACGTGGTTGACAGTGCCGTCGAGAACCATTCTCACAGGGAGAGTTTAAAGGGGGAGAAGACTGCCATTAAGAAAAATGAGTCAAATTGGTAGTGGACGACAAGCTAACCTTTATATTCACAAGTTTTGCTAAATTAACTTACGTTTATCTTGTCAACTTGCTAGCCGTGCTAGCATGTTAGCGACACACGTTCGCTCGTGCTAGCCAGGTTGTTTGCTAACGTCAAGTTATATTTGACATTTAATTTTTGACGTTTCCTATAATAATACTATACTTGTTTTTTTATTCGTTTTTCGACGTAAAACAGGTCAATCAAACTTTTTATTAGTTTCTTTTTTTTTCTTTTTGTTAGTAACAGGAAGTGACATTTTCAAAAGTTTCTGTTCTTTTGGTAAACTTCATCCGTTTCCTTCACAGAAACTCACCTGCTCCTGGATTTTATTGGGATTATTAATCGGCCATTGATGCATCTCGGGGAGTCCACCAGAGAGTGCGAGTACAGCCAGATCAGCACTCGCTGTTCCACACCAATGGAGACTCCTTACAAGAAAAAGACTCCAAAGAAAAGAAAGTGGGAGACCTTTCCTGGTCGGAATAAGTTTTACTGTGATGGGAGGATTATGATGGCAAAACAGACTGGGGTTTTCTACCTCACCCTTGTTCTCATACTTGTGACCTGTGGACTGTTCTTCACCTTTGAGTAAGTGTGACTGAAAAAATGTTTGATTTCTTCTTGTTTACATGTGCTGATGAGGTGATTGCCAAGAGAGATTTATCTCCTGGACTCAGAAATTCAGATTTTTTGTTTTGTCCCATGTATGGCTGCATCTTTTTGTAGTATTTGAACATGTGGTTTTTGGTGACTATAAACATGTTTCTCATGATGAAGGGCAAATATTAGAAAAAGTAGTCCTAAAGTTGTGTTTCTGAACATTTCTTTATTCAAAATGTTGTGAATCATGAGCAGGAAAAGGCAAAAAAATGCGGTTTGAAAAAGAGTATTTGTAGTGTAGATAATACGCTGGGTGAGCCACAAGCTTCCTGCTCTGCTCCATCCCTATACATCCACTTGTAGATGACTAGATCCATGCAGTTTTTGTTGTCCTCATCTGAGCTGGCATCTAGCTCAAAATTGTACGACTGGATAGCTCCAAAAATGGTCACCATTACTATTGCGTCACTAATGTTATGTTGGGGTTGTGAGGGGCTCTAAGTTAGCAGGAGAGAGTGTAAACAGATTGATGTTGGGAAATAAAGGAAGGCTCAGTTCGTGCTAACAGTCCCGCCTGCAATTTGGAGGTGAATTTCTAATGAACAATTGCCACTCTGCAGAAACTATGTCCTAAAAAAACAGCACAGATTTTTAAAAATGATTTTGCATAAAAACTGCAAATTTATATATAAAAGACCGCATTGAAAACTTTTAAAATCAGCATGCAATAAAAGAAATTAGCATATATATAACCATCTGCTCCTATATTTATCTCTAAAAAAGCGCTTTTATTCAATTTACTAAGCAGTAATTAAAGTTAAACTCACTCCTTTCACCTGAACCTGTTTTAATACATCCAGGGTGTTTATCTCTACTTAATCCTGGGTGTTGTTAATCTGAGCCTGGGCAGCAGGATGCAGCTTGTGGATGCTGTTCGTAGTGTTTCCATCACAGGAGTTTAAAGCAATCATGCATTATATATCGCTTCTACCATTATCCCCTGTTTCACGTTGCACCTCAATAACCCGCATTTGTACCACTGAAGTTCCGTCCTGTCAGCGGATCTGTTGTCGGAACAACAAATCTTTATCAGTGTGAAATTTCTCACCTCTAAAAGGTCTGTAGGCAAAACATGAAGGAGGATGGCTTTACAGCAGCCTGTTCACCAGTGATTTTATCTCTTTATGACCCAGGTTGAGGACTTGCTGGTCCAATGAAGGAAAAAATAAAAATAGGAATAAAATAATAGGAACGTTTTATGTCTTGATGCAAATAAGAAAAAATATCATAAGGTTCATGACTGGAACAATCACATTCTTCCCCATTTGGATTTGGACTCCATCTGTGCTGACCTTATCATTGAACATTTGACGTGCCCAAAACGGAGTCCCTGATTGGTTGACGGGATGTGTCGTTCTTTCCAAACGTTTAGAATTTTTTAACAGGACGCCCCACAGGGCCCAATGTGCAACGTTCAAATCGCGCTACTGTTGGACCACTGCACAACGCCACGCCCGGTGCACAAATTGTGCCACAGGACCTCAGATCGCTGGTGTACATTGAAACTGGACCTATCTGCTGCTTGAATCACGTTTGGTGTTCAGTCACAACTGTCTATACAGGCTGTCTGCAGGTAAAAAAAAAAGACAAACCTGTACAGGGCACCCAGGAAATGACAAAGTTGTAGACAGCTCTGTGACTTGCATCTTCTCACTATAACTACTGGCGTAAGGGCACCGTATGACAGCATTACACACACGTCATAAGTGCGTGCATCTTACACTAACCTTATTCACGATACACCTATCACACACACAACAATTGTACATTCCAATTTCATGACTTCCTTTGAGATGGCTAAATGAGCCTCACAGGAACTCCAAGACACACCTGCGTTCTGTTTACGATGCGGCCACTTTTTCTACGACCCTCGACTGACCTGGACAAACCCATAGTACCCATATGAGTCAACCCTCTATGTGGGCGCATGTGACTAAGGCTTTAGATTGTTAGTTCTGAAAGCTTTATTGCTTATGTTGAACGGTAAGGGTAAAAACAAAAACACAACAGGGCTTTGCCTTGGCCTCACTGCCATTTGGTTCTGATTATTCTCTGTGCATCAGGCATTTGCTCCACATTTATCAGCCTTGACCTCTGGACCACTTCATCTGTCATTGCATTGTCACCTTAGCAGAGGAGCAGACATAGCCTATGACCAGAGGACAGCCTGCTGAAATGAGGCCCCTGAAGGCTCACACACCCTTTAATTTGAACTTGTTGATATAAAATATAAGGGTTATTTTTTAAAGCACCTATTTGAGCCTTGAAGTTTCTTTTAACACCCCCATAAAGGATGCCAGATGCTTCCTGGGGATACCTCTCCTCCTCCCTTGAATAGCTTTACTTCCTACTCTGATCAGTTATTGAAGCTGGGTTCTGTCTGCTCTGTGTCTTTTGTTTGTTGTGACTACAAGGTGGGGGGAAACAATTTTCAGGAACACCACTCAACCACAAAGCCTCTTTTCAGATAAACATAGTCTGTCCTGCTCCACTGTCCGTGCCCCCGGGCTGGTCGAGTCCTCCTGACTTTCATCTGTGTCCCTCACTCCCACACACACCCTTCTCCAATCAGCTGAAAGGAGACATTTATCAGACAGGACGATAGTCAGCAGACCTGCACTTTGGCTTCTGTTGTCATTAACTGTAATGTGTTTCGATTTGTTGTATTATCCAAGCATCAGTCAGTGCTTGTCAGCGAACCATACTGCAGCCAGTATGAGTTTGGCAATGTTTCATTTATTTGAATAATATTTTAAACCAGTGTTGCAGTCTGCAGCTTTGTGCATGGCTTTTACTTGTGGAGTCACTCATAAAAACGTACCGTTAAGTCATCAGAGGCCTTGTCACTTTTTTGTTTCTGTTTCTTGATCATATTTTTTTGCATTTGAGGTGTACAGCTGTGTGCATAAAATGTTGGAATGACTGGCAGACATTGCTTTGTTTGTTATTTTGTTCCCTTCAGTCTCCCAATGTAGTTGTTTTTGCTCATGTTGCTTTCCTTCCCCTAAGTCTCATAACAGAACACTGAGGCAGATGTTGGATGAAATGATCAAACGGACAGTTTTTTGTGTTGGTAGATTGCAAAACACTTTGGCATTTGGTGCACTAATCATTCCATCCAAGTTTTTTTAATTAGAAGAACCAGAACTGATGTTGTCTTGTAAAAACAAAATTACTCTTGCACATGAGGGCAGATCTCAAAAACTATTTTCATGGAAATTGTGCACAGCTAGATGTGCTAAAGCTACTCCTTTCTTGAGTTGTGGAGTAACTTTTCTGCCAATTCCAAAATATTTACATTGTGATGTTGTGCAGGAAGGGTAAAATTACTGCAACATATTATGTTTTAAATAAAATTAGTACTTAAAAGCTATGAAGGCGAGTTCACATCACCCCGATTTTAAAATCTCTGCATTGGCTCCCCATCTGCTTCAGGATTGATTTTAAGATACTTTTAATGGTTTCAAATGTCTGAACGGTCTTGTGCCATCTTATTTGTCAGATCTTTTAGTTAAATATGAACCCTCGCTGACCCTGAGATCCTCTGGCATTGGTCTACTAATCATTCCAACTGTGAAAACCAAAAATTATGGAGAGGCATCTTTTCAGCACTGGCCCCCGTCTGCCGTAGGACCTGAGGGCCGCATAGAACATAGAGGCCTTTAAGAAAAGGCTCAAGACCTATCTATTTAAATGAGCTTTTAGTTAGTTTTTATTATGTTAATTTATCTTGCTTTTACTATTTTTATCATGTTTTTATGATTTTACACTGGGTTATTTATTGCTTATTTTAATAATTTTTCTATTTTCATGTTTTATTGTTTGTTTGTTGCTTTTTTTATTTATATTTATAAATTTATAAATAAATTTTAAATTTATATTTTATTTTGAAATCCAGTGCCTCCTCGGCTGGGACCTCTCCCTCTGGGTCAGCTACGGTTCAGCTTCTGCAGCTCTAGATGGGGACCTGCCTCGCCACCATGCTGTGGTGGGGCTGGGTCTTCTCCTGTGATGCTGCATTAGAGTGGCTATGTGGTTGTCCACGGAGGAAGAGGACCCAACAATGAGCATGTCCACCAACCAACTTTCTCAGTGCTCAGCCTGTTTTCAAATGGTCAGTTATGGGGGTGGGAGTCTTTGTGTTTATTTTAGTGTAAAGCACTTTGCGTTGTGGTTCATAGGAAAAATGCTGTACAAATAAAGTTTGATTTGATTTGATTGCCAATTGGTAACTGATTACTCATTAGCCCCACAAATGCTGAACTTTTTAATTATTTTAAGAACTAGTGTGTCGGCATCCACTGTAGAGGTTGTTCCAGATTTTAAAAAAAGTAACCTAATTTATTGATTAGGTATTATGGCAAACTTTATCATGTTTATTTATATATTTTTGCATATGCGGTTAGAAATCACTTGTAGAATTTAAATTTATATCCACCAAAACACATAAAAAATACAGCTCTTTCTACTCTTCTTGCTGTTGCACCATTTAATCCGGTGCGCCTTAAGATCCAAAAATATGTTATGACCACACCTATAATTTATTACACTTAATGTGGAATGGTAAAAATGTCAGAACAGCTTTTGAACACACTTTAGACCAAAAAAAACCATGAAAAGACTGATATATCCATGTATGCACTTTTAGAACTAAGATAGCAAATACATTGCTTATCGTGGATTGATGGGCTTTTGATCAGCTGTGAGATCATCTGATCTTGAGTAGAGTTGTACCTACCTTGCTGTCAGGTTAGAACCATTTACTAATGTTTGAAGCTCAGGGGCTTTACTACTTAAAGCACTTTGAAGCAACGCTTTTTTTTAATCTACAGGCTTCATAAAGTACATTATTAAAAACAATGTAAAGTACCCTGAAGTGCTGCCTATTTAAAGTGATTATCCTCTCCTTTTGAAAAGAAGAAAACATTGATGTAAAATGAGAGGGGAAAAAAAAAACGTTAATAAATTCTTCAGAAACTGAAGAATAACAGAAGAGCTGTAAAGAGCCTTCAGCAAACGCATTGTGACATCTGTAAAATGTGCTGAGCAAAAACACCCATTCAACTTTTGGAGTACTATTGGGTAAAAATGTTGCACAATATTCTTTGTTCATGCAGTTTAGAGGCATGCCTTGTTCAGGTGTGGTTTGCAGCTTGAAGAAACTACCCTTTTCAGGACAATTAGTTGGTATTTCTTTAAGATTTTCTGGATTAGACAAAAGAAGAAATAATCATTGTTTTCTATATTTCTGTGTGTGTTTTACTTATTCCAATTGAAGTCATAAAACCCACTTGAGCTCAATTAATTAACTCTTATAGAAAAGTAATTGATTCTGTCTGAGGTGTGGTCCAAAACAGAATTCATATCAAAGTGACCACTTGCAAAAACTTGCCACGTTTGCTTTTTATCAAACGTATAGCTGTCAGCCTGTGTTGTTACTACCTTAGTGTTCCTATTACACACTTCTAACTTTGTATGGCAGAAGAAAGATGGGTGACCAGAGACACCATCAGTGAAAAGAATCCATGTGGTCACTCCAACAAAGACACACAATTGCAGCTGACTTTGAGAATATTTAGAGGGGAGTGTGATAATTGTGTCATGCATTGTGTTTAGCAGAAGTATAAATGGGGAAAAAACTCCACAGTGAAACAACAAGAAAAAAAAATAATCTTTAAATAATTATTTGTGGTTTTGGTTGATTTTATTGTCAAGATCTGGGAATAAAGACCAAAGATCATTGATTGCTTTTAATTTGATTGTGAAAAGCAGCGATTAAGTGCTGTTTTCACATGACTACATCTTTGTACCTCTTAAAGGCCTGCAGGGTTAACAAGAGCTAAAAGATATTTTTAAAAACAAGTTTCCACCGTTGTAGTAATGTTAGGTGGATTGCTTCTGATCAATGCACCAGCAAAGTTGGCCTGCGGCAGACATCAAACATGCTTTTGAACCATCAACTTTTACATGCTCAGGTAGTCATCTCTGTCTGTTCAGGATTTTGGGATCTTTAAAAAAAAATATTTAATTTCCTTCTCTTCTGGTTGAACTCAGACATTTGCATTCTTTATAAATCCTGGAGAAACACTATCCAGTTAAACGACTATTTTTATTTTTGTATTCTTTGGCGCCTTTAGATCACTTGTGGCTGTTTCCATGGTAACCACATTCCCTTTTGAAATGTACCATGTCTAATGCTGGATACTGTTTGTATCCATGACAACACAGCCCTTACAGTTTCAGTAAATGTACAATTTGATTAGAGACAATTAAAACTAAAATTGCGACACCCCCCCCCCAAAAAAAAAAAGTTTTCCGCTTAATGTTGACTGATAAAGGTTGATTCTTTTTTTTTTTGATAGCATTTTCTCCACACTAAAACTGTTTATTAGTTTATTACCTGTAAAAGATGGTTGTGTTAATCAGTTTATGCTCAATTGAAGAAGCTGGTATCTCTATGTTCGACGCCTGTCTGTTTTCCCTGACGAGTGAACCTCCCAGCTCACAGCTACACCTCCTCTGTCACTGTCTCTTTCAGTTAGGAGAGGAGCATGGGTAATCGCTGTTGTTGCTGCCTCCTGTCATTTGTCTTTTCCTGCAACAAGGCAGAATCTACAATCATACCCTACATACCAACATCCATCTGTTGCATCCCTTCATTGGGATCTTGTGTCTTAACAGACTTCTGCGTTGTGATGCCCCCTCCCAACCCATACATTTCTTAAAATAAAGGCATAGGGGTTTGGTGTCAAAGTCTTTGGTTTTATATTTAAACTTCAGGAATGCTCTACTCATTCTATTAGACATCAGTGAGGTGAATTTTCTCCTTAGAGTCAATGTATCAAACCGACTTCCATTTCACGAATATCCAAAAGTACAACTAAAATTGTTGCATACTTTTCTTAGAAACCATCCAAAATCACAAAGGCCAACCCCCCCCCTTTGTAGCAATAACAAAGTGATACTATAGTAAATAATTTTGCTGAAGGTTTTATTAGAAACCCCACAAGACTTTTTTTAATGTTGGATTATGAGATAACTGAAGTTTTCAGGTGTTGTAGAACTACCAAACACTTTAAAAACCCACTCCAACGAAAATCATGTTTTTGGTGTTTTTAACATGCTCTTGTAGTGTTTTTTTCATGTTTGAGGACATTAATAAATAATTTAGGATTAAAGCCACGTTTCAAATCTTGTTGGATCAGGAGCAGATGAAAACCTGCGGTTTGAAAAAGCTCAGGTTTGTGATGCAGCAACTGCTGTGGACGGGACAAAATTTTCCTTCTCTACCACAATTCTGAAGCATCCACTTGCAGACAAATAGATTCATGTGCGTCTTTGTTTTCCTTGTCAGAGCTGCTATCTGGCTCAAAACTGCGCAACTGAATAGCACCGATATTACTAGCCATTTTTGCGACGTTAATGTTAGCTTGGGCTTGTGAGGTGCTATAAGCTAACGGAAGAGAGTGTAAACAAAGGGCTGTTGGGAAATTAGCCGAGCCAACTTCCAGTCTCCCCCACAACCTAGATGAGAATTTCTCATAATGTTCTGCCGCACTGCAGAAAATATGTCTGAAAAACGACATAGACTTTTTGATTTAGACTAAAAAAGACATAATCATAATTAAAAGACCACTAGGACATTTTTACAATAGAAAAAATATAGTTGATGCGGGACTTTAATCAATCCTTGCGTACGTGTTCTAGCACAATGTCTTGTAAGCTTTTTTTTATAAATGTAAATGGAATATACTTGTAAAACGCGTTTCTACCTTTAAGGCCCAAAATGCTTGACAGTAACAGTCCTTTTCTCCCATGCAAACACATTCACACACTGATGGCTGCTCTGCTGCCTAACAATTGCTGAGTGTACATGTGTAAAATGTATTTAATCTGATCAAAGATTAGAATCGGATTAGAATTGTACATAGAGCTGAGAAACTTTATCGGAAAATAACACACATTTCCATTTGTTCGATCTGGATAAATCATTTTGACATGTGCAGAACTATCTAAAATTTGCTGATGTTATTTACATGTATTGATGTGCAGCCTTGGTCCATGCGACCAAAAAAGAAGTGCAGCACTGGCTGCACATATTTTGCAAATTACATGCGAATAGTCACTTTTTTATCTAAAATATCAGAAAACAGCCATAGAAAAAGTTCTGTTGTAAACAAACATGGCTGCTGTTAGCGAATAGCAAGAGGATCTTCTTGATCTACTTGACCATCCTTTTCTTTATTTTAGTGTTTACTTCTTATCAGTGACTATTTCTAGTCAGATATGTCTATTTTCTGTAGTTTGAGTCCTGTTTAGTAAACTAACATTCTAAAATTGTGTCAGCTGTCATGCTACTTTTTCATTCTTTGATTTTTTTTTTAAATGACTTCAGCCATATTAGGTGCTATTAGATTTGACCACAGAAGTGTAGAAAGATCTCCCTTATCAGCAAATGTTTATGATTAGTTCAGATTTAATTAATTTTGTTTTATGTCGAAAAATAGTTGGCCAACAGTCCAAAAACCTTTATTTTTGGAGGAAAAACCTAACACAGGTTATTAAAAGGACCACACTCACCCTGAGTATCCTTCAGATGTCCCACACATCTACACTTTTCAAGTCATACTTGGTTGAAGAAGACAGTGACTGGTCACACATTAGATACCGCATCACGCTGTGGCAATTCTATAATGGCTGACTCATGTTATTGCTTTTCTTCAATGATCTGCTCTTCTTCAGTAATGGTGCATCTTTGAAGAACCAAAGACCATAGCAGTTGCCATGTGGTTGTCTATTGACCCCTATCTTGAAGGACAATCGTCCCCAACAATTCTCAGTTATTGAAAATAATCTGATTCAAGTTCACTTTGTCTCAAGTTGTTATAATTTTGGATCAAACTAAATATACTCGGTTCATTAGATTAACTGGTGTTGGCACAGATCAGCGGATGTAACGGCCCTCCTGTGGTGTTACCATCTGATGGCTGCTGTGCTGCAGTGTTTCACCAGCATCACATGCAAATGTGTTATAAGAAAAATGTTGACTATATATAAAAGAACAGTTTATAAAAGATTTAAAATTAATGGGTTTTTTTTCTTTTGGTTTAGCTGACGTCCTTTCCTGTGAATGTCACATTCAGCTAGTTTTTGTTTCGTTTTTTTCTGGCGCCTTCTTCCATCCATATGGGTACCACATGTTTAGTTGCGAGTTTCCCTCGTCTGGAGTGTTTCCTCTGTAATTCAGCATAAATTTAGAGCAGCGCAGACTTCCAAATGATATGGGACAGAGCAGCTAATGCGCCACCCCTTTGATTCTAAGAAGCACCTGTGCTACTGGATGTTTACATAGGATTATGTGAAAATGGCTCATTAAAGCTGGTTCCACTGAGCTGTGGGTGGATGTGTAGCTCTGGTAGTTAACCAGGAGAGAATGGTTGTTTTCTAAACTTAAGGAACATTTAGGATTTATCTTCTGATGTTTGTAAAACCTTTGTAAATGTAGAAGTTCTGCCGAGTTGTTGAAAAATGTTTCTCATACCTGGTTTTCCTCCCACCAGTTGTTGGTTCTTGGCGGAGCAGCTGACCCCCATCATTCCAGTCATAGGAGGCGTGCTTTTTCTGTTTGTCATTGGGACTTTACTGAGAACCAGCTTCAGCGATCCTGGGGTGCTGCCCAGAGCCACACCTGACGAGGCAGCAGATCTGGAAAGACAAATAGGTAAGAAAAACCTCCCCTAAGATGATCCAGAAAACAGTATTTTTCTGTTTTTGCGTCATTTATCCTTTGATTGTCCCAGCTTTGCTAGGGTGCAACAAATGTAACACCCAGCATTCACATAACGTCAGGATAGGACACTCACTCATACCAGTATGTACAAAGTGAGACCTAGATTAAAAAAAATAACAAGTTTTCAGAAATCATACACCTCTAAATAGTTACTAACCCAGTAAGGAATAAAACCTGATTTAAAACAAACAGTCTGAGACAAAATCCTCTCACATTTTTATTTATATTTATATATATTTATATTTGTAATGTCTAATAATATACACAAAAAATAATCCTTATATTGTTGTTGCCAAATATTTAAATAAACTCAGACCGTTTAAACTAAAGGTTTAGCTGTTTAAACCCGGTTTTCCAGGATCCCTTTAGAATTTTGGTCTCTTGCGTTTGGAATAGGAAGCCTGAACTTTTCCATGCCTTAGGGCATTAGCTCCTCATTAAACAATCTCTGGGCTGGTTTAATTAATCTCATTAGGACACTTAAAAGCCTTTGGAGAATTGGTTCAGTATGGAGTTCTTTAAGTTCCAGGCTGAGACACCACTGTGGGAAATACGGCAGTGATAATAAACAAAGTGTAGGAGAAAATCTTGTGGGTGGCGTTGAAATGTTATTTCCTGCCACAGATCAGTGACATCTTGTTGCCTTTGGTTGTACCTTGTTCTGTGGGAGCAGACGTTGCAGGTTAGATTTTACTAGAGCCTCTTGTAGTAAGCTGGGCTGGCTTTACTTTTCTTTTTTTTCTCACCACCTTCCTGTTTGCTTATTTACTTAGATCAGGATGTAACAGCAAAACTTTCAAGCTTTACTAAAAAAGCACGAAAGCCTCACAGTACCTATTTCTTCACTGTGTTAGCAGCTCACTATTACTAGATAAATGCAGTTTTTGGTGGACTTGCTCCTAATCAGATTTTGACGGACTTAAAATGACAACTTTCCTAGCGTTTTGATTGATGACTAGGCTAAAAAAATCGATAAATCAGTTTGATCTTTACTTTGAAAATCAGTCTTCATCAAATCTATTACTTGATTTTCCATTTAAGTAATTTCTTGTATTTTTATGGAAGAATTGTTTATTTTTACTGAAGTTCTTGGATTTTCAGACTGACAAGTTTTTAGTTTAACTTAAAAAAAAAAAAACCTAAAAAGCTTTAGAATGAAATTAGAAAAGCTAAAACTTTAAAATAAAAACTCTAAAAACAAATCAATCATTTTATAATTCACAAGGCTATGAATTGAAAATAATTGATTCAGGGTTGGCTCTGCTGAAACACAACAAAAAGCTTTTAAACATAATTAAGTAACTTTACTATTTAACCAACAATGAACGTGCATACACTCATTCATCTGCCTGCTGTTATTTGAGTAAATTTCTTGTTAACTCTATGAAGCTGCGTCTTCTTCCTGACTGTTCATGTCTACCACTTACAAAACATCTTTTTATGGGTATGAGATCCGCCTTTTTTTTTTTTAAACGACTTTCTCTTTGTTTCATGTGGTTATATAAATAATTGAATGTACTTAAAATCTGGCGCAAGAGACTGTGCAGTTCATTACAGGACTCTGAAATAGTTGACAGTGTTTGCAGACAAAGCGCTGCAAGGTTCAGGTTCAACATATTTCTTATCGATTTGTCGTCTAAACTCTGAAAGGGAGCGAATGTCTGTTCAGCGCGAGGCATCGGGGCGTCTCACATTCCACATATCCCAGAGGGGAAACCTGACAGCTAGACTTTCACTGTCACTGCTGTGAACAGATTTATCTCTGTTCTGTCAAATGCTTTTTGGCTTTAAGCTGTAGTGAAGACCTTAAACAAAGCGAAAGGCGATAAGAAAAACGTGTGTGTGTGTTTTTTGGGGGTTTTTTTTTAGCCCCATTTTCTATAAAACCGTTTGATTGCAAGAAGGCAGAAAAGAATACTCATTCAACTGACTTGAAGTCAATGTGAATTATAAACTCAAAAGGTCGATAAATAATTGATTAAATGATTAAAAACCTTAACTAATAGCCATCGTAGAAATTAAAAGTTTTAGGGTTTAACCACAAATCTCCTAACAATGTTAAATTGAACATCTAAAGCTAAAAATATGTTAGAAAGAGGGTGGGTATCAAAGGTTACTAACAAATTATGAGCAGATACATCCATTCTACAGATTGATATTTGGAAAATGTACCAGGAAATAAAAGCGTGTTGAGTTTTCTCTGCTTATACTTTAGTCACAACTGCCCTTACTGCCGCAGTCTTTAGGGGGAAAAAATGGTTAAACTTACAATGCACACAGGTAACATATACGTCAAGAAACGAAACGTCAAGGTCATAGACCACTCAGTAAGCGTGTGGAGGGAACTTATTCATGCACATTTATTTCAGCAAGCATGCCGTAAGGTGACATAAAGGTGAAGTAGTAGGCACATTGCACAGATTTTTCAATTTTTTTACACCCACCAAATCCTGTGGACTGCGTAAGCGGCCCGTTAGTACTGCTCATGTGATAAATGCGGAGTCCTTTTGCGAAGCCCATTGACTGTACAAGAGAACTGGACCTAGTAAGTGCAACATCATCTATAGAAAAACACTTGCTTCTGGTTCCAACTAAATTTAGTCAATTCAGTCACCATTTTGGAAACATAACTAGTCAGTAAGCAATGATTGGTCCAAGTCGTCTGAATCATCATTTTTATGCCAACCACTGTCATCAATCAGTAGCTTGTTGCGCTTCCACATCTACCATTTGAAAGCAGGCTTGGGTGAATCTGTCAATCAAATGGTTTGAACGTTCGATGTGAGACCACCTACTTTATTGAGCATCTGATTGGCCAGTTTATAACTAGAATAACTTTTACTACAGCAAATATATTATACATAAAAATAGGATTAGCATGAAGATGTTTAAAAAAAGTTAGCAGAGTAAAAATAGTTATTCTGACAAAAATAACAAGCGAGTGATATCTGTTTATTTCTCAGTAGAAGTCTATGGGATTTTGGGATCAGTGGGTACTTCCTATTTGAAACGTGGGAGGGGGGGAGTCACTTAGTCCAGTTCTCTTATACAGTCAATGGCGCTACCTGACTGTTAGAAATTAGGAAAATAGACAGTGTAGTTTGTGTGCATCTTATGAGGGTCCTAGAGGCACTTACTAATAACTTCTATACCCCATTTGTGCTGCAGTTGTTTGAGGTCAGTAAAGGTCCAGTTCTCACACCTTACTAACGACCAGAGTGTGGTGTAGTGGTAGCGTACAACAGCATCACCCGTTCGTCAAAAGTTCATGCAACTTGCATTAGCCTTACAAATTCTTAACCATATACCTACTATACACAAAACAATCTTACTTCCATTTTCAACGACGTCCTTTAAGGTG
The DNA here is from genome assembly GCA_014656515.1 of Oryzias celebensis. Taxonomy (NCBI): domain Eukaryota; kingdom Metazoa; phylum Chordata; class Actinopteri; order Beloniformes; family Adrianichthyidae; genus Oryzias; species Oryzias celebensis. The sequence continues at coordinate 38,315,640 of BNCR01000005.1, forward strand.
GCGACTGTACATGAACCTCAAGGAAACTGTAAACTGCAATTGGATTATATGTGCTTTGTACACTTTCCATTCCTGGCTTATGTCATGTGAAATTGGGATTCGTCACAACAGTATTATTATAGTTTGAAGCATCTACAATTTAGATATAAAATAGGTGTTGTCATCTATTAAAGATAAATATATAGCTTTATGCTTGTTTATTACATAATAATTTTTATTAAATAGTGTGATATTCTCTGAGTTTTTTTTCCCCACTAATAAATTATTACTTACTACCTTTGATGGGAATATTTTGTCTAAAGATTTAGCCGTTGTGTCATTTATTAACTCACAGATTACCAGAGGAGGCTTGAGAAACTCCAAAAAACAGAAAGCCTATAATAAATTAATGTAACTTCCTTCATGGTTGCAGAATGACAGCACTGAGGAAGATTTTAACACCTCGTGAGTCTTTGTATTTTGGAATTTGTTATTCCGTCGTGGCTAAAGTTAGATGTCAGGAGTTACAGTTTTTCCCCCAGTTTTGACAGCTCTGTTGCTTAAAACCAGAGAACCAGAACCCAGTTTATTCATTAAAGATGATAAAAATGAGGATTGGGACCTGCTCTTGTCTAATTCCTGGTTAAAGTAAAAAAATACATCAGCCACAATTCTGTAAAGTGCTACAGATAGAAACCCACTTTGAAGGTTAGATTCATACTGATACTTGAATTATGACTTTAACCTCTTTGTTTCTCTTCTTGGTTCACCCAACCACATCAAGTCATGTTTGACTTTAGTGACTTTGACTGAATAATGAGTAATAGGAGTGCAGCCAGCGGAAACAGACTGTATTTCAAAATCCCTTGAACTTTCAGCCTCTGCATGTGCAGGTCTCTCAAGTATACGCTATTTCAGTTTAAACAAATATAACCTTGGTTGATACATTGAAAGTATAATGTCTGAGGATAACCTTTAAAGAAAACTTGGAAAAAGAAAGAAAACATTATTTAAACTAAATCCTCTGGAGGTTCCAGTAGTTCTTGAAGTCTAAAAACATTTGTAAAGAATGTAAATTTGAACTTTGAGTCTATCGCATCTCAATGAGGAGTTTTGTCTCATCCTTATTTACAGGTGTGTTATTCATCTAGATATTAGATTTATCTATTATTTATTGAAATTCTTGACTTTAGGTGGCCTACTTTCACACTGGAATGGTTTCCTCGTGTTATCTGGTTGGGTCCTTGTCCTTTTATTCAACCAGTCTCTCCTCCACCACTGCAGCTGCGATTGTATATGAATCCTTCAGACCGACATGCTCCGTTTGTTTATGTCAAACATTTCCTTTTTGGTCTTGTTTATCCAAAGCTAATTGTTCTGGAAGTCTTGTGTTTTGCTTAAATGTAACCTTGCAAAACTAAACTGGGCACATGAAAACTTTTGGAAAAAGGAGAGACTCTCCCCTGCGGGTAACTCTGCAAACAAACTGTAGTTTTCCAGACTTTTTTTCTGATTTTATTCTTGTCTCTGTTGATTTACAAAATGCCAACTGAGGCCTGAAAAGTGTAAAAATGTCTCTTGTTCTTTTGTGATTTCTCTGAGCGCTTCGAGTCCTGTCCTTGAGGTGAATTGGCACAAGCATGCGCTCATTGTACAAGGAGGAAATGTCTTTAATGACTTTTTTCTCATAAAAAATATTTTTTTAAACTTTTATGGGCGACTCTAACTTGCTTTGAAGTTGTTGACAAACCTTCTTTCATAAACTAATGGGCTGCAGCATTTTTTCCTTTTAAAGATAACTTGTTAATATCCTCACAAAAAAGTGTTTGTTGTCAACAAATCACGAAGTGTCTGCTTTGATTGTATTTATTGCGGGAAGGAATATTCACATTCACATTTTCCCCTTTTGTACAAGATGTCACAACAATATTTGGATTAGCTGTCCAAGATATGGGGAAAACAGCTACATTCTACTTAATTTTTGCAAATAAATATTTTGTCTGTGAAGTCTTTAGCTGAATAGCTTTTAAGATGAGGTTGGGGTTGGAAATGTTTTTCTAATTCTATCAGTCAAAGTTTCTTGGCTTAAACAGAAGGCCTACAAATGCTTAAATATTACGTACCTAAAATAAAAGCCTTTTTTTTGTCTGGTAAATGTAGTAGAATTAGGAGTCAAATAGATTTTTAAAAAGATGAGTTCTTAAACTCATTAATTGGTCGTAAATCAACAACATTTTACTTCACGGAGAAAGAGTCAGCTTAACTCTGTTCTCAGCTTTGGGTCGTAATCACCTCTGCAGGCTTCAGAACCAGGAGATCCAGTACCAACAGAACTCTGGTTTTAGAGAGGAACGTGAGGTCTAAGGAATTGTTTAAAGCAGGAATTGAAGACAGATGGATGTATTTACCCTATTAAGTTAATCTGAAACAAAAACATTTGTTGGTAAATTATTATGACAAATAGCTAATTTTCACCCTCTGCAACTTGAATAAAAATAGTATTTATATTATCAAAACCTTTCATTTATAAATGTGTAAGTATTTTTAAAGCAAATTGCATTGTTTTCCCATAAAAACACCAAAAATGATTGAGGTTTTGGGCATTAATGAGTAATCATTTTACCATCTTAGCCTTCCACTTTTTAGTGTATGTATGTGTAAATGCATGTGTTCTTACCAACCAGTCATGATGTACATTTTCATTTTATGCGAGGTCCTAAATAGAATTTTAATTGGCAATGACATGACCTTTAATAACTCTTAAATTCAACTTCCTTTAACCTGGTGACACCCAGTTAAAGTCAGTCAGGAAAAAAAGATGATTAGATTTTTCTATATATTGTGAAATTCAAATCAAGTTGAAGTTTACATAAATATTTTATTTTTCTTTTTGCGTTAAGAATACAGTATATCGTAAATGACCGTATAACACATCCCCAACAATGTTCTTTATCAGATAACATGAAAATTTCCTTGTAACTGTCAATGATTTGCTGTTAATACAGTTCGTTGTTCCTCTTGTGATAAAATTACAGTTTCTTTTCGTCTTGTCAAAACACAAGGGTTTTGTTTTCTTTGATTTCACTTTTTTAGTTTTTCAGATTTAAAATTATATTTCAACTTTTTTTTTAAAGAACGTTTCTCCTAAGCTTTTTGAAAATTGCTTTTTTTTTTTACTCATTCACAACAAGTTGAACACCTTTTAGGCATTTCATTAGAAAGTCTCAGCTGGAACTGTGAAGGAGAAATATGGTATAGAGGAGGCTGACCCCACTTTTCCACGACTTTACCAAAACGTCAGGATCTTTTTACACTCCAAAACTTCCTCTTTAACCATGACTGCACAGCTGTTTTCACATTAGCAGCTTTTACGAGCTAGATTGTGCTTCTTTGTCTTTCCATTCACTACAAAATCCCACTGTTTACATAGAAAGAACATCCAGTAACTCCTGAGGATGCTGACCCTCTGAGAGAACAAACTGTTTATCCTGAGAACACGTTAAGTGATCAGCAACTTAAAAGCTTATAATGAATATTTATTCATTTGTTTAACACTTAGCTTGGACTGTCTGCTTCCACTGTCGGCATATATTTCTACTTTATAATTTCTATAAAAAACACCATTATGGTTTGATTAAGTACAGTACTTTCAATAGTATATTTGAGGTGTGGTATTTAATTCCATCTATTTTAGATTACTTTGTTGGACATTTGTTTTAATTCCACCTTTTGTTTTATGCTTGGGCCTCATTTTTTTTGGTTAAAGTCTAATCAAAAGTGGTTTATTTACCTATCAGGCTTCTGCTGTGGTCTTTGTCTGGTCCTAAAGAAAAGGATGACTGTAGCTGCTTATCTGCTCTCTCCCAGAAACATGTCAAACATGAAACCATCTGCTGTTTACAGACCTGACAACCCCTGGTTCTGTCTCGCGCCTCTCTGTCCACTCGGATTATCGGAGAACCAGGGAGGCTCTGGGAAAAAGAAAAGAGTTGCTTTTGTGAAGTTTTACCTAAACATTTCACTGACAGTCCTGCAGTAGTCACTGGAAAAACTTTCTCAGAATGATTTAATCTAATTTTGTTCGCTTTCTGGTGCCTCCTTTTAACCCTGATGGGTCTTTAAACCTAATTTGTAGCCGTTTGGACTTTTCCAGTGACAAATGGCACAAAAACTCAAAACATTAATTAAAAATCAAAAGCTGGTGTCAAAGTTAATTCTCAAGTCAGGAACTCCTCCTCTTTCTAGATTTGGGTTCCAATAAAATTCCCAGCATCTTCAAATTGTGGGTGCAGCTTGACGACGGGTGTATTTTTACACTTGAGGTGTCTGAATTTTCTCAGAATGATATGACCTATATACGTCAGCACGCATCTTTTTCCGCCTGCCAACATTTTTTTTTTCGGTCTGTCCTGAAGTGCCTTCTACTTAATGGGTGCAGCCTTTTTTGTTGCTGTGCATTTTGCTTGACCTAATAATGAAAATACTGTGGTTTAACACAGTAAAACACTTTTTTTTCTTCTCTAGATTCAAAAGATGCGAATTCCTGTATTTTCCTTTTTGTCCTCAGAAATGTCAAACACCCCCACAATAGCACGCACAGGCAGCACTCGGCAGGGCATGCCACTGGCTTCTAAATGATCTCAAAATTACCTTCCTACACACATTGTCTCCTGCTCTCAGCATGCATGGAAGTGCTTAAGGAGAGAGGAGCTCAAACATACCCTTCATCGCTCCAAACCTGTATTCCCGCTCTCTTTCTAACTCTCCGGGCCTTCCTAATCCACACAAAAACTTTTCAGAATACCTGCTCTGGTTTTAACGGCAGGGGTTTTGAAGTTGAGAGCTCATTGAATTCCAGACTAATACTATTATTCTCCGAACTCGCTTTCATCTTTTGTAACTGTAACAGCTTACGCTCGGAAATCAAGAGCTGCTAGCTTCAAATATAGTAGTACAGGATCTGAAATTAACTCAAGTGAGCCATTTGTGTTGTGTTGAGTTTTTGAACAAACATTTTGCTTTGTTTTGTTTCTAAAACTGGTAAATTAAAAAAAAAAGACTAAAATACATCAAATATCTGCACTTTTCAGCTTTGGGCATTAATATCAACTTAATTATTATGTCATAAAACTTTAAAATGTTTTTTTTCAATTTAACCTATTACGAAAATACATTCCTATATTTCACCTGTGAATAAACTTTGTGTTTAAACTAATGTACAAGAGGAAATGACACACAAAGTGGGACAAAATAGTGTTTTCTATTTTACTGATCAAATGTCAAATGGTGTCAGTAAATCCAAAACTATAAATGTGACTTTTTCAGGTTAATAGCATTTTTTTCTTTATTTATATATATTTTAGTTCTTTAGTATTTATTAGGGAGGACACAAATCTGGGTTTGAAACCTAATAGGATGTTGCACAATAGAATTGTGGGAAAAGAGAATCGTTGCATCCTACTGCATACCAGCATGTTAAATAGTATCTATTAGTATCTATTGTTTTAGTACATTACACCAGGCTTAGTAAAAGCCAATTGAAAGGGGTTTCTTCATTGCTACTTGCTTAATAGCAAATTTAAAAAGGAATTTTTTGTTGTTTTATAATTTATTAGTCATATCGAACAGAAACAAAAATCGAGGTTCGAACTGAATCATGGAGAAAGTGAATCATTGCATCCCAAGTTTTTATTATAGTAAAATTTCCAAACCGTAAAATCTTACATACCCTGTTGTTCATGGAAACCCGCAGAGATAAAGTGTTCTTTTTTGTTTCTCTCTTTGATTTTTTTTTTCTTTAAGATGTTGCTAACGGCAGCACAGGCTACAGACCTCCACCCAGGACAAAGGAGGTGGTGATCAACGGTCAGACAGTGAAGTTAAAATACTGCTTCACGTGCAAAATCTTCAGACCACCTCGTGCCTCCCACTGCAGCCTCTGTGACAACTGTGTGGGTGAGTTGAAAAGGTTTCCAGAAGCATCTCTTAGAATGTTACTGAAAAAGAACGAGCAGCCGCAGTTAAAAAAAAAAAAACAACAGCCAAATAATAGTAAATTGCTCAAAAACAGTCAATTTTCCATGGAATTTGTGTCGTAGTTGTTACAGAAGTTTAAATGCGTACCAAATACTCATAAAATACATATTCACATGAAGAATATATCTAAAAATAAACCTAAATGACAAAAAAGTTGATTTTCATTTTTCCTCTCTTCGCATCTACAGTTTTCATCTGAAGAGCAAACCAAGTCGGTTAATAAAAGCCAGACGAGAGCTTTCATGAGTATGTTTTGATGCGGGGATTCTCACTCCTCCGAGACACCTCTGCTTCTGAATCTTAATTTTGTCGGGAGCAGTAGATCTGTCTCACAAGCTCGTAGGCAAAGATGAGGAGGCAAAAAAAGAGGTCATGGTATCAGGCGCTGCAGATGTTCTCTGGGAAGAAGACCTGTAATATACTAGACATAATACTAACTAATTTGACTATTGGTGCTTATAACATTTTATAATGTGTCACATATGTCTTAAAAGGTTTGTGACAACAATGAAAAAGCAGAAAACACAACAGGAAACAACATTTGGCTATTAAACACAGCATGTTTTTTTTTTTACCACAAAAGACCTTTTATCAAACAAATTTAAAAAAAAACAGCTGATAGGTGAGATTTTATTGGGATACCCAACATCAAAAAGGAGAGATTATTGAAAGTTTGACTGCTGTGAAAGGATGGAAAACACAGTAAAAGGTTACAAGAAAACGTTTTTTGTCAAAGTCCTGTGATTGTTTGTGAAATCTGAGCCTCAGCTGGGAGGTCATGGAAAACTAACACATAGTTGAACTGTCCACACTGCAGGTGGATGAAGGATGTAGGAGGAATCAGGATAGTATAAAACTGATTTGCAGCCATTAAAGTTTAAAAATTGTTTTAAAAAAGCTGCAAAAAGGAAAACCATTTTTTATAAAAGACAAAATACTAAGAAGCTTTTTTTTAATTCACTTCTTTTGTTTAAAACTGCTCTTAAGCAAAATAAATCTTTTGCTTCACATACATGCAGAGAAGGTAATGTTCCTGGCTTGCAGCCTAGATCAGTGTTTTCAACATTTTTTCAGGCAAGATGCACTTTTTCCTTGATAAAAATCAGGCATGCCACTAACCAGAAGTATTATTAACAAAAGGGAGAAAAATCTGCTGTCTATATTAATAATATACTGTCATTCTTATCAAAGTGTCTTGAAGAAGAATCAAATAAACACAAAGTAATAAAAAGGATTTTATGATCTTTCATTTTTCTACCTGCTCTGTATGAAACCTGCGTCTGTCTGGATGAGCACAGAACTGATATCCTGGAAAAGGTAAATGACTTTTTGGCTAATTAGTTGAAATTGAAAAACATTTCCCATGGTACACTTGAAGAGCTATCACAGTGCACCAGCGTATGCTAGCACACCGGTTGAAAAACATTAAACTAGATAAGTCTCATTAGAAGCAGAATGAAATAAGAAGATGAAAAGCCTGGATAAACCTGCATCAATTAAAAACAAACAACCAAAAAAATATGATTAATATTGCCAATAAGTGTGATTTCATTTGGGGGAACAAACGTCCACAGAAAGAGAAATGTGTTTATCTTTGTCGGTTGCTCTTAAGAAGCCAGAGAGATAACCTGCTCTTGAATAAGTTAGAAGGCTGAATGGATCGGCCTTCCCGGGTGGGAAGAGCGGAAACATGGTGGTCAGTTTTTTCAAACATTATGTTATTCCCTTTGGAGCAATGGAAGAAGCTTAAGAGAGAACAGAATCATCTTTAGCACACATTAAACCTCCCTGTTTCTGGTTGTTTTACTCTCTCAGTTTCTTTATGATTCACACAGGAGGGCTCAATAATGTTTTAATTTTGATCATTTGGAAAGGAAAGAAAACAGTGATTTTTTTTTTTTTTTTTTGCTTCACACAAGTTAAAGTAAATTATGTCCGTCGTGTGAAACCACTGGTTTAAAAACAAGAGGTTGTACTACTGTAAAGTTTTTACATATCAGCGCAAGGCGGCTTGAATTAAATGCATTAACGGTTGAAGATCGTCAACACTGGAGCTAAAGGTGTCTGTTTCCTGACATATTTTACCCAGGAATCAATCAATCAGTGGAGACAAAACGGGGTCATTTTACCCCACTAAGCTAATAATGGCTCCAACTAATTAGTTAAGTAGTGACCACTTTCCACAGTCTGTAATCCACTTGTGCTTGTTTGACTGTGACAGCCATAATAAACAGCCATAAGAAATCAGAAACAGGTTTGAGGAAGCAGTTGTACTGATGTGAATCCATCAGTCTGTGGAGGTTTTTCAACATATTTTATTTTTCTTCACCTCCATTCGTCAGATACAAGCGAGCATTCTTACAGTAGAGCCTTAATGGTGCCACTTTGGGCCTTCAAAGCATTTAAGATGTGGAATAGTGCGACACCAGTGGATGTTTTTCAGTCTGACGCAGCTATAACAACCAGTCTGTTTTTACTAGTTTATATAAATAGTCGCTCTGCAGTATGGGAAGCATTTTTGTGTTGTTGTCACAAGACCCAGAGGAGCACTTCACTTTTCCCTTTAACCATTCCGTTTGTGCTCTGTGCATTATGTGAAGCTGGATATGTTTGAACCCTAATGAGCTCTGTTTTATGGAGAATCAATGAGCCTCATTGATGTGTTTCGATAAACATCATTTTTCATCAAATCTAAGCTGAAAAACCACAAGTTTTGCCTTGTTTTTTTTTTAGCTGGTAAAACGAGTGGGGAAAAAAACAACAGACAGGAAAACCACAAAGTGGTTAAAAAGATGCTGTTTGTGGGGTTTTTTTGTCTTTTCATGTAAACTTAAGTGTTTCTCCATGTCTATGCAGAGCGTTTTGACCACCACTGTCCCTGGGTGGGGAACTGCGTTGGAAAGAGGAACTACCGCTTCTTCTACATGTTCATCCTGTCCCTGTCCTTCCTCACCGTCTTCATCTTTGCCTTTGTCATCACACACATTATCTTAAGTAAGTATCTGAGGATGGTGAGGGCATGTGCCTTCAGCACCGGTGCAGACTCTCATTCCTCCAGGCGAGGTTCTTGGTGTGCTTGGAACCAGCAGGTTGTAAGTGGGCGTCGTGAAAAGCTGCAGCTTTCTGGCTCGAGCCCATATTTCCTGCTGGGAGCAGGCAGTGGAGCATTCGGCTCTCTGTCCTCATGTATGTTCATGTTTAAATGATGCTCGGTGGATTAGCGCTGTACCGGGGGCAGAAATGTGGGTCAGGGCCGGCGTTTTATGCTGTCGCGTTTTCTTTTTTATCTCAAATATTGTGATTAGTAAAACTGTTGAGTTTAAACTCATAAATTCAGATTGTTATGAAGTAACAAATAACACATAGCTGGTAAATTGTGTGCTTTGGCTTTTAATGTTGATAGTTTATTTAAAAAATAAAAACTTTTCAAGAATAACAGATCATTTTGAAGAAAACAAAATTTCCTTTTCTGCAAAGTAGTTTTAGGGACTAGCATAAAAATGGACAGAAATTTCTGAAAGAAAACAAAGCGTCCTTCAAGGGTTTTTGTCTCGTATTCATGAGACAAGAGAACATATAGATCACAGCTTACAATCAGTCTGCCAATCAAAATCTTTTAAAACTCTTTGTTCTTATGCTCAGAAAATGCTCTGCATTTTTTGCGGAGAATTTTATTTGTTGAGTATATTCCATTTACATGCTTTTGTGATGTTGTGCGTTCAAGCAAACCCTCGTTCTTGCTTTGTGATACACTTGAATTGACAGTTATAACATATTAGGTTGGCAGAACACCTGCCAAGATGTAGAAATGACAAAAAACAGGACAAATAAAAGTTTCATTTGATTTTACTTGTGATTTAAAATCACCTGCATTAATTCACGTTAGGAAAATAAAGACATTTATCATTTAAATCCATACATATAATGTTTAAAGCAGAGCTGTCAACATTAACATGTTAATCCATACGTTTAACTTTTAAAAAATAATGTGTTCATATTTTAGTTAATATTTATTAACTAATTATTAACACGTTGAAAAGCAGCCGTCTTCTGCTTTGCGTCGGACGGTTTAGGCTTCCGTAGCATGCATTAATTTATGAAAGTGCGTCCTTCATTGGCCATTATCCCACTAATACCATGGTCACTTACAAAAGAAATACATATTCTATTGATTTTTAGTTCTTTAATCTTTTTTAAAAAGCGGCCTATTTGATACATAGTGCAACACGTTGTCACGGTAACATAATGCGCTGCTGAGCCGGCACCGGCCTCGCTTTCAGTGGCAAAAGAAAGTGATATATTTGCAGATCGCCGCGAGGTTCAAAAAAGCATCAGTTCAGAGAGAAAGTTCACCTCTTACTGCTTGTTTTTGTCCAGAAGATGAAGCAAAAAATGTGTTTTAAAGAAACCTGCACAGTGATATAGAACATTTGGGCTAAATGACCGGAACTTCTTTTTTATGTGCACATCAAGACCCAGCAGCCAATCATTAAAGTGCACAAACATAATGTTAGTTTCTGATAACTGTATATGGGCATCTTTGTTTTATTGGAGTAACACTGCAACCATCTAAGTCTTTATAGTTCTTTAGAGTCCTGTTTAGCCTACTGTTGATGTGTTTTGTGCAAACAAATTTCCGGTACATTTCTGGGCTATCTGAGTTAACACTTAAGAAATTAAAACATTTCAGACAATAAAATGAAGGAAAAATGTTCTCTGAGCTTTTTTTGTTCACAAACTGCATATTTTCGTATAAAATGCACCTCATAAAACATTGTGATTAATCGTGATTAATACTTTATAAAAGAGATTAAAAAATCTGACCCAATGTCTGCTAAACTAGATACTAGTTGTAAAGTTCTGAGTTTCTGCAGTTTGTTTTCAAATTTCAATCTACTTTAATCGACCATAATTTCATACTACATCAGGTACGTCATCTGTTGTGTACTTTCAACAACTCTGTTGGCTAATTTAAACTTTTGTTGTCTTTTTTCTTACAGACTCACAACGTATTGGGTTCCTGAGCGCACTAAAAGACAGTCCTGCTAGATATCCTTTCGCAAAATTGTTAAATTGTTTTCAATCAGTTATCTTTCTCCTGTTTGCTGAATGTGAAAGCTTTTTGCCTCGAATCATTTGACTTTGGTGTGTATTTATTTATTTAACTCCATTTTAGAAGGTATTTTGGAAGGTTTTATGTTTGTTTCAACAAAAAGTACTTGAACACCTGTAACCGCTTAAAAAAATGCATGTTTTTATGTGTATCCCTCAAAAATGTGCTGTAGGTACAAAGTGTGTTCATTTTCAGACAAAAAAGTTGGAATTAAGTAAATTATTGGATAATTTTCTGTCAAATCCTTTCAGTTTAAATGTTTCACAGAACTGTATTAGTCTTACAGCAGTTTGCCTCCTTTCCTTTCATGCACAGATTCCACAAACCATATGCAAAAATGAAATGATTGTCCTTTAACAAAGGATTTTAATGGCATATTCGTCAGAAGACATTAGTCTTCTACTTTACAATCTGATAATGCTTTGTAATTTTGGAGAAAAAAAAGACAAAAAATATATGGAAGTGTGATTACAAGCTTTACTTTTTATTATCTTACTGGTTATATAAATTATTCTCTTTATAGTCATAACTCTGTTTTAATGGGAACACAAATATTTAACTGTCAAAAGGAGATTTACCAAAACACAGTGAAGTTCCTGTCCAATTTATTGGAAAAAGTCGAGAGTTTTTAAATGATTTAAAAACAAAAACCACCATAAAAGCATCTTCTAACTTTGTCAGCATAATCGCCCACTCTGTCGGAATATTTGAATGTCCTCTTTCATTTAAATTCCCACTTAAAAGCTGCGATTGTTGATGCGACTCAGAACGAGACGACATCAGTCACGTCTAAACGCTCTGTTGTTTTATCCACGGTTGAGGGAGATAACATTCTGTGGTGGTGGAGAGAGCTTGCCAGGCCGCGTTGATAACCTCGTGTGTCCTACAGGACTTTATTAAATGAGAATTGCTGTCGATGGTATCACGCCGGTCTTTTGTGCTTGAAGGATGAGGACATAGTTTGTCCTTGCTTAGGGAGAACACTGCTTAGAAAGATGTAGATAAAGGGTACAAAGAAGGGAAGAGTGTTCACTTTATTTTTTAAGTCTGGTTAAACGGAGTGACACATGCTCTGAAAAAAAACTCTTCACTCCTTCTTTGATGCACTAAATGGAGACTTAGGATTCTCTTTGAGTCATTTTCAGACATTTCTTTGAAGATTGTGGTCAAAAATTAGATTTAAAAATGCAAATGTTCTTTATGTAGAGTGGAAAAAGGTAGTATTTAACAGCCTCGACTAACTGAACTAACAACTGGAAAGTATTGATAACCGTATAGGTCAATATTCTGGCTGCTAAAGCTGCATTTTTGTGCCCTCTCTGGATCCATATGTGCCTTTGATTGTCTGCATTTACTGTTGTTCTCAGCTGCTTTACATTGAGGAATGCGGTATTGTTTCTTAACTCCATGGTGTCACCGTCCTGGAGGTGGTGGTGTGCTTCTTCTCTGTCTGGTCAATTGTAGGTCTCTCTGGCTTCCATACCTACCTTATCAGCTCCAACCAGACCACCAATGAAGATGTGAGTATGATCTGCAAATCAAATACGACAGAAAATCTTTATGTTTACAACCTAATCAATGTTCATTTTTATTTGTTAAATTGAAATAACCTAAATGGATCTTCTTATTGTTAAAGCATCAAAAAACATAACTTTTTTTTCCCTCTGAAATACTTAAATAGCGTGAAAATTAAAGGCTCTTTTCCTCACAAAACATTCACAGTTTAGACTCTTAAAAAATACACATTTATACGTGAAGCTATGACGGTGACCAAGGTTGTAACTTCTCTAGATAAAAGGTTCGTGGTCGTCGAAAAGATCAAAGGACAACTACAACCCGTACAGCTACGGCAACATATTCACCAACTGCTGTGCAGCTCTGTGTGGACCCCTCCCACCAAGGTAGGGCATTTATGCTCAGGAGCGGTACTGTTTTCATAAAGGTTACACAAAAAAGCAGTCAGGCACCACTTTTCCTGACACACTTTCCTTTCACATTGTAATTTCATATTTCGTCCGAAGGCCAAAATAAAACCGATAAGTCCAGATTCTGTTTGATGTGAGGATCTCTTTGAAACAAGGCTGCCCGCCCGCAGCCTTTTATTCTCTAAACATAGCAGAGACGTCGCAGGAGTGTAAAGAATTTCGAGCTCTTTTAACTGAGTAAAGATTAAAGCTGGCTGGATAAATTAGATTTCATCCTTTTTCTGCTTTTAGTCGGGGCAGCTGTCACAGCTACTTCTGCTGTCCTTGTGACTGTCTGCAAACAAACTGTCTGCTGGTTTCTCCATTTATACCCCAAAATATGTAATATCTGCATCTAAATACAACAACAAAAAAGATTTTGTCTAATATGTAATGTTTTGCAAAAGAATCAAAATGTTTTTAAATACTTCACTTAAAATATCTTGTGTGTATAATGTGCTCTGGCCGTCACAGTCCATACGTTAGCAGTAAACGGCTGCAGTGGGTGGTGGAGTGACCTGAGTGAACAGGTGGCTGCCATCTGGGCCGCTCTATGTATGTGTGCTTGTGGCCACAGGCTTTGCACAGCTGGATCCACGGGTTAAAAAAGAAGGAAATAATTCAGTCTGAGTCCAAAGCCTGCAGCTTTCCTTTCACGTTTCCAGTACCACACAGACGAGAAGGAACCCTTTCCTCTTTCTGCAGTTTTCCTGTTCAGTTTTTTTAGTTAAAGTCCCACTCTGATCATCCTTTGATCAATTTTAAAACCCTTCCCAATGTTTTTTTGTTGCTTTTTTAGGCAGCATCAAAAAGTTGTATCGTTTTCTAGGATATCGTTTCTGCAGAGCAAAAGAAGTTCATTAGAAATTCACCTCTGAGTTGTGGGCAGGACCATTGCCGTGGCGCATCACTGCCCCGTTCCCCTTCCCTGTTGCTGAGCACTATCTGTTTTACTACTCTCCTGCTATCTTACAGCCCCTCACACCCTCAGCCTAACTTTATCGGTGCAACAAAAATGGTGAACAATATTGGAGCCATTCAGCCGTACAGTTTTGAGCCTGAAGCCAGCTCAAAAGACGAGAAAAACAAAAACATTCTGCTTTTTTTGCCCCATCTGGTCCAGATTCCCAACAATTTGAATAAAAAAAACATTCAGAATAAAATTTCAAGCCAAATTTTCCAATTTTATCTTGTAGTTCTCATTTGTGCAGAACATTTCCCTTTAAACGACCCCTATATTTATTTTTTCCCCACTTCCTTTGAAATAGAGGCATCTCTGAATCGTATGCACTCCGTCCAGCTGATGCAGAAGTCCGGTGGGTTGTCGTCTGCCCAGCTGTGTCTTGACTCTACAGCAGGACAGAACCTGCTCAAGCCTGTAGATATAAGTATTCGTTTTGCCGTAATTTGGTTGTCAAAACTTGATTTGTCTCAGTACTGATCAATACCTTTAAATGGATTTACAGTATATTACAGTGAATAATCTTCCCAACATTCACTGCTGTTGTGTTGGTGTATAAAGCATCACTGGTGCACAGAATCGTTTAAGCTATTAAATCTCTGCTTCTGTGAGATTCACTTTATGGAACACAGAAGTTTAAAAAACAAATTGAAATCAGAAAGAAATTCAAGTTTGGAACCTTAACCTTCCCAACTTTTTGAAGCTGGAGTCTACTTTAAACAACAAGTAAAGTAAAGGAAGGTGAAAAATAATTACACTGGAGGTTTTTATTGCTCTAAAAAAGGACTGAAAGATGAACCAGAAGTAGATAATAGCAGCTATTGAGTACCATAAAAAGCATACACATAAAACACTGAAGTTCAGAGTCTTGACACACTTTGATTCCAAATCAGGTTTTTCTATGACTTGCATCATTTATTGCTGACTAAGTAAGCCATGATATTTTTGGTATCATGAGGCGTATCGGATTATAATAAAGTTCATACCCTTGTAAATGAGTTTGAATACATTTGATATGATTTCACGCTACGATGGAGCTCTGCCTCCACTGAGCCCACGAGCGCAGGACAAATCCATCGATGGTAGGTCATGGCGTGGCGTCACTCGCTGGGGCTCGGCTGCAAATTGATTGGGTGCTGAAGCATAAATTATCCAGGAGGACCGCAGCATACGAGCACAGCTTTTGTCCTTCTGGAAAACCATAAAGCTCGATTGTGGACGGCGTCATGTGAGAGGAGAATGCACGGTCTGTGCGAACGAGCAGATGGAGTTCAGATCTGCTGGAGGGTTTTCGATAATCCTGAAGAATTCTGGGAAATTAAGAGTTTGCAGGATCTTAGTCGGGAAACAATACATGCATTATTTGTCTTTCTGAATTATTTAAAGACCACATGGGTTAAAAAAATTGAATAAATAAATATGAATCACATCCTGATCCAGACAAAAATGTTACTTTGTCTTTAGAAGAAACTTTTACCAATTGATTCATTTTATTTAGCTTTATAAAGAAGAAATCGACAGCAGTTAAAGCCCCACTCCGATCATTTTATGATCAATTGGAAAAGCCATCCCAGTGTTATTTAAACGACGATTTCGCCGTTTTTAGCCAAAATGAAAAAAACCGGTGTCAGTTTCTAGGACATCGTTTCTGCAGAGCGGCAGGAGTTTATTCGAAATTCACCTTTGAGTTGCAGGTGGAACCGTTTGCACAGAGCAACCCCGCCCCTCTTCCCTCCCTTTTGCTGAAAGCTTTTTTATGAAATATTTGTTTTTTGTGAGCTCTTTGTCCTTCCTGGAAGTAAGACACCTCGATCTCTGAGGCACCGCGATTCGCTCCTTGTGTCCATTTCATGACATCAATCTAGAGCTGGCCTGAGAGTGCTGAAGCACAGACTCTTCCTGGAAGGGGCTGTTCTCTCTTGTGTACGTCACAATGTGAGGATCCGCTCGCTTGTTATCGTGGATTAGGAGGACTGGTGCTCAAAGAGCAGAGTTTTAGAGGAATACCCAGAGATGTGTGACTAAACCAAAATACTGCTTTGGTGGTATTTTTTGTGAGAAATTAACATTATAAACACTCAGAAAAGTTGATTATGCGTGAAAAATGCCCTTTAATGTTTAGCAATTCAAGAAAAACTTTATAATATTCCCTCTTTACTTGAACCACTGCATTTGTCTATGCTTATTCTTCTTTACTTTTATTCTTGGATACTTTTTCCCTTCATTTGAACAAATCCGCTTGTTAAAAATCAGCTGACTTTTCTTCACCTGCTCTGCTTCTAACAGAATTTCCTTTAGATGGATTTGCGATTTGTCACGTCTTTCTCCTCCTCTGTTCACAGTCTCATCGACAGACGAGGTTTTATCCGATCAGACGCTCCGCAGCTGGCACCGCCAACCAACGGCATCCCCATGTATGGCTCCACCCAGTCCCAGCAAAGCCATATGGTGAGACGCAGAACTGCTCATGTTTGTAATGCACAGTATAAACAGTCGTGGGATTATTAATGTAGATCAAACTGTTAAAATAACAAATAGATTAACTACAAAAAGAATGTTACTGTCAAAAGTTTTCCATTACCTTAAAAACTCTTTCTCTTTCTGAGTTGTCACAGTAGTTACTGTAGCCTTGTCCTAAAGCAGATGACTCTGGTGCGTTGAACTGAATGTGTACGCATCGCAGCGTGTATTTCTCTTTCTGAGGTCATTTGTGAATATAGTGGGATGTTTATTCTGGTGTTAGCCTGGATCCTAATGTTCTGAAAGTGTGAAGTCAGCTTTTTCTCAGACTCAGTCCTCTAATGAGCCACATGTTTACTGTTTTCCACTAAATTGAATTTCGGGGAAATTATCCTTGGATTGCAGTCAGTTGTGTTCCTTGTGGTGTTGCTGCAGATTAGGTCTGCAGAGTTATCTTTAAGTATTTCTTATGCCAGCATGCTGAAAGTCCTGTAAACTTAAAAGAAGGTAGAACGCTCATTTGTCTTCAGCCTGGTTCGGCAGTAACTTTAGAAAAGGCGGTTCTCCTGACAGGATCTGGTTCCGTCTGTTTGTGACCTCTCTTCTTAAAATGTATCTACATTCTTTAAGCATTTTTCTCATGATGAAGGACATAGAGAGCATTAAGCTTAAAATTGCATTTCTTAGTATTTCTTTTTTCAAATCGTTGAAGACAAAGAAATGTAGTTTGAATAAGTGATGTGCACTGAAGTACACTGGGCGGGCCACGTGCTCCCCGCTCCGAGCTCTCACCACTAGGAAGGTTTTTACAAAATGTAGTAGGAGAGGAACTTTATCCCTGTTTAACTGGAGCCCTCGCTGAGTAACGCTGACATCTCCCTAAGCTGACCTCAGCGTCTGCATTCTCTGAGATGTTGAGGTCATCTGTCTTGATCCCCTGAATGAACCCGTTGTGTTGGGCCGAACGCCATCAGAACATTGTGTCACCATTCTGGTTGTTGGCCGGTCGTTCCTAGGCGCCCACACAGCTATGGGATCCATTCATCTTGATAAATTGGGATTATTCTGGGTTGTTAACACATCGGGATTAGTGAACACTCTTCCCTAAAATAAGTCTTTTAGCGAAGCAGGAACAACAGATGAAGAGAACATTGCAGAGATAATGATTCATCAGAATTCAATATCCTTCACAGATGTTGGGTGTACGGAGAAAGGATGAAGCCCAGGCATCAGGCGGCACGCTCAGGAGCGTGTAAACCGGTGGCGTTTTTGATTTCCAGTTTGGTCTGTTTTTAGCTCACTGTGGGCTTTGAGACGCTTCCATTTGCTGTCAGGTGATGACAGCTCTGTCTTCCTGTCTGTGCTGCAGTTCAAATCGAAGGACTGTTAGGGAGAAGCCTTTTAAGCTGTTGCTATGGTAACAGTGTGAGATATAAAGTCACGTTACACCTTTGACAACAAGCCCTCCATTGGATTGGACTGGGTGTATGGGGGGTGGCATGCCTTTGTCTGCTGTCGGTTGAAGGGTCGACTCTTTACAGATTCTGGGCGGGTTTCCTGTAAATCTACAATAAGGAGATGAATCTTTAGTTAGAAGTGCTCTGAATCTTCTGCAGCACAGAGGATAAAATGATAGTTTACTATGACCGAGTGGATTCTTTGTTTTGCTTGAAGCTGGTTTCGTTTCCATCACCTTTTCTGCTGCTTGTCTGTCGAAATTATTTGGTCTCATAAATATTGTTGCTTCTTTTCGTCTCCGACCTCCTCCTTCTCTGTAATCGTCACAGGATTAGTCACCACTTCCTTGTTGAATGTTGTCCTGTAAATAATGCCATTTGACGGCCCATCATTTACATGATTGTTGGACTGGTTTTCCTGTGAAATCCAGACATTCTGATCTTTTCTAGAACTTGTTCTAATCCAGCTAACTGCTCTTGACGAGAGGATCAGGACTCTTTATTTCTCTGTCTTTGTCTTTCTTCTTTAGCAGAGATTAGGTTATGTTTGAGGAGAAACACAGACGGCAGCCTTTTCCAGATTGAATCTGGGTTTATCTAATCTTTGGACTTGATCAAATACTCTGCTGGATTTCTACCTTAACCTTGGAATCAAGTTGCCTTGATTTGTTATCAGTAATCTTTTTGATCGAAACCATAAATTGTCCACTTTTTATTTACTTATCAACTGATCAAACACAGTAAAGGTTCTTCCTAACACACTACAGACATGCTAACTAAAGAACAAAAGTCAAAACTGCATCATGGAAAATTAGAACAGCATTTATTTTACACTACAGGTTTTCTCTGTTATTCTAATCCCTTTATTCTGCTTAAGACAGCATTGATAGCCCATTTGTAAACTTTACTTCATTTTTTTTTTTTAGTATTTAGTAGTTTCTTTTTTTTTTTCTTCTGTCTTTCTTCAGTAAGTCACTGTGTATTAAAACATGTTAAATCTCATTTGTGTATTTTAGTCTCTGTTTGAAACAAACCAGGAACGACTCCTATTTATGCAGGTTAACGTTGCAGAGGATGAATAATCTGTTGTTATCCTATCTAAATAAATACACAAAATGTAAAAAAAAACAACTGAAATTTAAACTAATTTGATGGAAGTTACCATGAGGAGTGATTTAGGAAGTCTGAGAAACTGACGCCCTTGCGCTCTAAACAATAAACATTTCTTCCCAATCAAACCTTTTCTAATTAAATTTTACACAAAACATTGAACTCCTGAGTTTTTGTGGGGATTCACTTAATACATTCACTTAATACATTTTCAAAAAACAGTCCAACTTCTATCTTTAATTTTTAAAATCTATCTATACTTAGAAGATCAGTGATGAAATTCAAATGTTTTTGTCTTTTTTCCCCCAAAACTAATAAAACTTTTTTTAGTCTTTTATGTAAAAAATCTACATTTTATTGAAGACTTTTCACTTTTGAGTTCAAATTTCTATTACTTTGAAAACTATTTTTTAAAGTAAAATTGTTTTGGAGATGGAAATTTCCAAATGAATTAAATCAAACTTTATTGACCCTCAAACTTGTGTATCTATTCAGTGTTTCTGCAGCCTTTAATATCATCATGTGTGAATAAAATACCTGCTGCAAAACAAGACTTGAACCAATTTGACTCCCAATTCTACGCATTCCAATTTAATCTAGATTTATTTATCAAATTCAGGCTCTACGTAGAAATCCTGCGGCTATTAAACACGCATTAAAAGTGAGATTTGTATGGAGTAAGGAAACTGTCAATAAGAAACTTAACGTGTAAGTTTCTTATTGACAGTTTCCTTACCCCAGAGGTTTGCACCACTTGAACATTTCACACCAAGCCTGTTCCAGCCGTGTACATGTGCTAATATCAGGTAGCGACAGTCTAGTGTGAACATATGCTAAAAGCTCGTTCAAGAACCTACTTTTAGCATGCAGCCGGTGTGAACGTAGCATTAGAGGTCAAAGGGTCATCTGTGGGTTGTGGTTCTGTTTGACTTTGAATCTGAAAATGTTACTAACAAGTTTTTCTCTCTCTTATCCAATCACCTACCCCTCTTTTTTAACCTTCTCATCACCTGCTTTCATTGTTTTGTTGGTTTTCTGAATTACAATCCCTGATTTCCATCTTCCTCCTCTCCCGCCTGGCTCCTCCCTCCCCGCGTTTCTCCTCTCAGTGTGACCAAGACCAGTGCATTCAGAGCACCAAATTCGTTTTGCAGGTCGCCACCACTCCCCTCCTCCAGCAGCAGAGCAACGAGCCGGTCATCCTCACCCCGGAGAACGGAGCATCTCTACCGGGCCGTGCCTCCCTCGCCCTGGGCGGCCCGTGCACCTCGCTCCCCCTGGGCCAGCCCACTCCTCCAGCCTCCACCCCCAGCCTCAGCTGCCATGAGGCCACAGACTTGCTGCCGGTTCATGGTCACCCGCACAACCACAGCCACCCTCTGCAGGAGCAGGTGGCCCACCACCATTTCCTGACTCCAGAGGAGGTGCCCTCACCCCCCGGCATGCTGCACTGCGGTAGCCCTCTGGGCCACACCCACACCATGCAGGGCGGCTTCTACAACCCGGCCAGCCAAGACTCGCTCCATGAGGACTCGGTCAGAGGACTGGTGAAGCTCAGCTCAGTCTGACAGCGGCGTGGAGTCCCCCTGAACACAACTCCCCCTGTGCTCCTTTAGGATCAGCTGACTCCCACTGGATCTACAGAAACTGCAGACTCATGGAGGGAAGCTGTCCTCAGCCAATGTGTTGCCAAACTCATCTGCTAGAACTGGGAGATGAACTTCCTGGAACGTGACACATCAGACCTGGTTCTCCTGGCTTTTCTCCTCAAAACAAGTCAGAAGCTGCGAGGAAAATGAGTCTGGTTTTCAAAGTGGCATAAATGTCTGTAAGCCATTTCAAGCAAAAATGTTCCGTCAGACGGCCGAGTTTGAGGCAATGAACAGACTTGTTTTTTATAGTCAACGCCGTTCGAGCTCGTTTGCTGATTGGACCGTGTCCTCTGCCTTTTATTTCTGGGGCGTTCTCCGCAGTGCAATGGTTGATGTAAACATGTTCCATATCATTGTTTTTCTATGTAAAAAAAAAAGAGGAAAAATACATTGTTGTACTGTATTATGGTTATTAAAACTCTTACAAACTATATTTCCTGTGGATATTGATAAAGCACCTCCGATGCATATGTTTGTATGAAAAGGTACAATAAAAACACCGCATGAGGTCACAATGTTTCCTTGAAAGTTGAGCTTGTGATCGCCGCCTGTGGAAAAACAAATCCAGACAAATTTAGCTTTTAAAGTAATTTTCCCCCCTCCGGACAGAAGTGCTGCTAAACGCATGCATCGTTTCTATTAATAGTTTTGTGTTTTTTAGTGTGAAGGAGAAACTTGATTGTTTTCTGCCACCATGTGGTTGAAAGGAGGTACTGCAAGTAATTATGATCCAACAAATCAATGAGTCAAAATGACCTTATTTGAACCATATGTGACTTCAGAATAAAAGAAATAATTCAGAGTTGATACTGCTTGGTTTTGCAGTAATTGACTGCAAAAAAATGTTAAAAAGGATGAAATGTTTCATTTTTATTCCAGACAAAAGCTTTAAAAGAAGCAGTTGATCTGTCTGCATATAAGGTGAAGATCTTTTCCAAACATTCAAAGGTCGAGTCTGATGGGTTACAGTCGCACTGTTGTAATGCGCCTTTTAATACATTGTGTTCTGCAGAATTCTGGAGGTATTGCTAAGGCTGGGAGATTATTCTATTTTAGAGATTAATTTGTTCATCGTTAGGAAAATCTGGATTTTTTTTTTTTTTTTTTTTTTTTGCTCTCCTGGGCTTCTGTTTGGAGTAAGGTCGCGACTCGCAGACTTAAAAATGGCAACTAGCAATCGCAGACGGAGTACACTGCCAAAGATATGGGGCCTTTCTATTCCTTCTTCTTTACCTACTGGGAATCTTTGGATGCTTCCATGGATGTGCTTCCAAGCCAGGAACATTTTTGTTGAAGTTGCCCTGCTGCACCTGGGAAAGATGGCAAGAAAGCTGGAGGCCATGAGTCTGTCTGCAAACACTTTCCAAAGGAGATGTTAAAAGATTTTTTGTTAAATATATTAACATTTGTCGTTTTTGTTTAAGATGGTAAAGGGAGGAAGAAAAAAAAATAAAGCAGAAATAAAATTTCATTTTAACTTATTTTATTTTTATACTTCTTGCTCTTTTTACTTGGAGATTTATTGATCTTAAAGGTCCAAAAATGTCAATGAGTTAAAAAGGAATGGCTGCAATGATTGTTGAATAGGAGGAAATAAAAGATGACATTTACATGTAAACTAAAGCCAAAAAAAGCGTCAAACAAATGCTTCACTTCTGACTCTCTCCAGAAGAATCAAGTTTTTTTTTTTAACTGACTTTTTCACAACATAAGTAGGAGCTAAATCAGTGTTTTAGTGCTCAGCGTTTGTCCTGTTTTGCAGGAGAGATGATCTAAGGATAAAATTGGACACCTAAGTAGTAGCTGTAAACAGTCATTGAGACTGTGGTGCTCCAGCCCCTCCTATGATCGCAGAACGGTCATCCACACGGGACCTCTGGCTAGTGACGATGCTAAACTAGCTTACGTGAAATCCCACTCAAACCAGAGCAGAAAGGCAGTCCTCAAGTCGGCACGTGCGTTTCCACGTTCAGCCTCCATCCTCGCTAAGCTAGTGTAACACTGATAACCAGA
This sequence comes from Oryzias celebensis, assembly GCA_014656515.1. Classification (NCBI taxonomy): domain Eukaryota; kingdom Metazoa; phylum Chordata; class Actinopteri; order Beloniformes; family Adrianichthyidae; genus Oryzias; species Oryzias celebensis. The sequence goes on from BNCR01000005.1 coordinate 38,338,385, forward strand.
GCGCAGCAGTCTTCACGCCAGTTCTCCAAAAATCACCAGAGTTTCACATCGGTGAGCTCCATGTCCCCCATGATCTCCAGCTGGTCGATGCTGCTCAGGTCCTGCACCCGATGCCTGAACTCAAACAAGTGTGAGCCGTTCACGGCGAGCTTGAACTGATGGCGCTGACAGAGGAGAAGGATCTGAAGAAAGGAGGAGTAAAGTTCAGCCAGTAAACCCCGAATCTAAGAGAGAGAGAAAAAAGCAGCGTCTCTCACCTCAAAGTATTCCCCCGGCGAGAAGGGGAAAAAAGGCAGCTCCCGCTCCTCCTGCCCCCAGGATGCAGTCAGGTATGAGTTCCTGATGAAGACGCTGGACTTCATGCGCGGGTTCAGATGCAGGGCGATGTTCTCCGTCTTGCTGTTGCAGAGGTTCACTGTAAAACTGGAGTCAATGCAGATTTTAGAAAGTAAAACACCTCTTATTGTCATTTCAGTTTGTAAACCCGCTTTTACTTAAGTCCACAGACCGAACCGTCAACAGAAATGTTTTCAAATTCATCTTGAGAAACAAATGTGTTCGCTGTACCTGTGAGGGTACGTGCTGACCTGCCCTTTTATTGTGATATGCTGTCCCGGACTCAATCCTTTAAGGATGCGACCTTTGTATGGGAGGCTCTAAAAGAAAACCCATGACCACATCTAGATATATATCAGCTAGAAATTCACGACAGAACTCATAAAATCTATTTGATGAAAAATATTTTTGGCAAGAACTTTGAAAAAAAACTGCAGTGAAAAGTATCTTGGTGTCATTTTAATGACTAGTCTGTAGTCAACAAAGCATGTGATCTGGCTGCTACGGCGTCACAAGGCACATCTAAAAGAGGCGCATTTATTTTGCAAGAGTCAAAAATAAAACTCACCAGGTCACCTGACTCTGAGTATACAGCCTAGGAGAGAAAATGAAGGATTTAGAAATAGTTTGAAATCATTTCTTGGAAAAGAAAGACCTGGAAAGGCGGAAGACGGATGGGCACTTACGGAGTTTGGAATGTAGCCAACGGCATGGACCCTGACTTTCCCAGAAATCGAAAACGTATCGACCCGATGAATGGGGATTCTGTGCTTGTACTCCAGCAGGTGAACACCGTTTACTGCCACCTGCAGGTAAAAGCAGCTCACTATGACTGTCCACACGGCTCAGGTTCGGTAATGCCACTTAGTGTTGGAAAAACGCCTCACTTTGAAAACTTCTTCCAGCACCAGTATGATGGCCTCAAACGGCGCTCCGCATTTGAAAGGCAGCTGGTGCAGCGTTTCCTCCTCGCCCCAGGTGTCCTCCTGCAGGGAGTTGCACACCACACGGGGCGAGGGCCTGAACCGAGGACTGAAGCGGAGAGCGACGTCTGAGCGCGGTTTGGTGCTGCAGCCGCTCGACAAATCCACCTGAAAGCTGAGGAGGAGGCAGGATTAGCGGCTCACTGTGGAGTTTAATGCAGATTATTCAGATTAAACTGGAAAAAAAAAAACAAGTACAAAATCTGAGAGCAGATCAGCAAAGACAGAAAAAAACTGATTGTTCCTGGAAAAAAATGAATTAAATATAAAATGAAATGAAATAAACTAATGGGAAATGAGTAACTTCAGTTGAGTTTTGTGTGAAAAAGCAAAAAGAAAGAAAAGTACAACAAAAAAGGCAAATTAGAGACATGACACACTTGGGAATCAAAACCCATTTTACACTTTAAAAAGTTATGGCCACAACTGTGCAAATTCAAATAAATGGCACAATAAAAGTGAGCAACTTGTGGCAAAACTCAACGAAAACTGAATTGGCTCAGATGCGCTTCTCATTCAGCCTATTCCCAGTTCATTCTGTGCATTATAGTAGGTCATGTGTGCTAAATTATAATACGATTTTGTCCTACTGATAAAAACAATATATATTTATAAAAGTAAATGTTTTGTATGCTTTACAATAAATCTGTTAATTGACTTTTATTATGTAGGATCATGTAATGTGCATGTTATTTGAGGTGCGTTCAGGGCAGACTGAAATGCTGGGAATTTCCACAATGTGGGCCTGCTCTTGTTTGCTGTGACGTAACATTTACCTGTCAGCATCTGGGGGCACGGAGCCCTGGATGATGATGATCTCTCCGGGGTGCAGGCCTCCAGGTATGGCTCCAGTGTACGGGATCACCTGAGGTGGAGAGACGGGGCTCATTGGAGTTCAAAAAACTTGATTTATAAGAGGTGAAAACACTCCCTGATGCTCAAGTCGCTATAAAACGATCTAAACAAACGCCGCAGGGTTTTCTCGAGCACATATGTGATGAGCGTCAGAACTGGGTTCCTGCAGACTTCTGGTGCCAGCAGAGGGGCAGCGTTGGTGACGTCTTACCGGACTCAGCACCGTGTGTTTCGCGTTCGCCACTGACATCGGGCTCCTCGTGTCAGACCGCCGCAGGCAGCCGAGAGGGGAAGACGGCGACAGACCGCGGTAGCTGCGGGAAACACGGCTGCTTTCAGCTGCTCAGGACCGTGCGGGGATGAAGCCGGAAACCATCTTCTTCTGTCGAGCTACCAGACGCGCATGCGCCAAGTCTGCCACGTGATCTGCTCTAAACAACATCACGTGCCTGTTTGCTGGTTTTCAATAAACCTACTCTGTTGAATTTACAGGATTCTGGATTATTTTTTAATGATATAAATGCTCCATCTGTCCATGGCAGTAGGATGATGTGATACTTCAAAAAGCTAAACCTCGTTTGGGGATTTAACATTTGACATCAAATTTATCCAATTAAAGATGCACTAAGAATATTTAAAATAAACATAGAACAGTCTTTTCTATTTGCCAAACAAGCAAGCAGATAATTTTTCAAAGATCAGCGGCGGTCGAGTCACACCAGCAGCCCCCATATACACACATATACAAACATTTACACTCCAACACGCTTGTGATCAGTTATGAATACATTTATATGTAATTTAACATTTATATAATATGTTATATAACATAAATAATATCTATGGTTCTGCTTCCATCAGTTCAAAGAGTAATTATTAATAAATTAACAAAACCGTGATTTATAAAAAAAAAAGGTGGTTTAAAAGTGAACTCCCACTGTCCAGATGAGACGATGCCCGGCGCTCCAGAAACTGAGTAGATGTGTTCTATTTTCTCCAACAGCCGCCACTTAGAGGGTCTAGAAAGAAGATCTCCCTGGTCTGTGCCCTCAGTAGCTGTTAAAAGTGTCAAAAGTAAAGCAATGTATTTGCTGATTGCATTAATAATCACGGACATTATAAATATCCTTACACAGAGGATTTAGTGTCTGGGAACAAAAACAGGGATGATGATCCGCTGCATCATCCTATAAAAATATAAGAGCAGAACATGATTTAATAAATCCAATTCAATATTAGCTTAAAAAACATGAGTAAATAGAAAATTACCAGCAGGTGGTCCATGGATTTTACTGATGATTCTGGCATGACTGTTTGCAGCAAGAACATGCTCCACTTTCTGTGATGGAGAAAGTCTGATCATCAGCCACAATTAATGATCATTTGAATTCTTAAAAAGAGTGAAACTGCTTTCTCCATCACCTTGAGACAACTGTTGAGGATCTACTAGGACACATAAACACCAGGTTTGTATTTGAAAACACTATGATTTTAAAGATTCATTATCACAGCACATTCTCAACGCCTACAATCCCATCATCATCTGGTTCTAACTCTGGGCTCCAAAAGTCAGAACATGTTCAAAAAGCGTTGTCCACCATTGCAATCTGTTCTCTTTGGACTCTTGGTCTTATACAGGACCTGTGACAGATAGTGGAAGAAAAACAAACTCTTTAAAAGCCAGTACCTGCGTAATTAACAGAAATAAATTAAAGCACGAAAAAAAAAGGTATTTTCCACAGAATCGCCAGAAGATTTGCAAGAATACTGAAAAAGACGTCATATTTATGAAAGAAAAGGTCACTAATGATCCTGCTTGTTTTGCAGCTAACCTGCTTCAGTGATTGCTGCTCACCTGGATCAGGTGTGTTCAGTCCATCCGAATCTGGGCTCACTCAATCCTAATCAATAAACGCTGATCAGCAGTTACTGAAGCAGGAAACAGGGCTGGAGACCCCCGATCGATTCTTAACAACCACCCCCCAAAATAACAAAGTTTTATCAACATTGACTGGAAAACACAAACAGCTGAACGTCATGAACGTCCGGAAGAGAGCCGCACTTGGAGAGAGCCGTAAAGCCTGAATCACATAAATATTAGAACGGCATGAAAAACAACAACACTGTACGCTTGTAAATACAAATAAAATCTCATTTCATGACGAAAATTTGTTGAAAGCAATAATAACAAAATATGTACCGGTACGTATTTTTGCAAACGTCGATGAGGAACCTTGTAAAAAAGAATTGCGGACAGTGGGCGGAGCTCAACGTTTAACCCCGCCCACTTTGGGCTGCGCACTGCAGTCAGGCTTGTTAAAGAGGTTTCGATTGCCTCGATCTTCTCAAAGCAAACTGCGCTTCCGCATCAGCTGGATAACCTAATAAACCGGTTGATTCTTAACAAGAAGTCATGATTGCTGGTGAGTAGCATTTGTTTTCTTTATCTTTTTATTGAAATATTGTTTTATACGGAAAACGATCATATCGTTCATATCTGCTAAAAAAAATTAAAATTTAAGTTTTATTTAAGTAACAGTCTTAGGTTGTTGCAAAGTAAAAAAAAAAAAAAAGATTTGTGTTAATTGGAATAACTCATATTTTTACTTTGAGTGAACATTTATTTTTGTATTTGTAGTATTAATATGTTCAGTTAATGTTAAATCAAACTGGTGTTTTTATTAATTACATTTTTTTGAGTTGATCCAAGTTACTTTTTTAGTGTTTCCACAAACACTAGCTTGTATTGTTTTTATTTGGCCCTGTTTTTAGCATTACCTTTTGGGCAATTTCAACAAGCACTGTATTTATCAAAATCTCTAAGGTCTGACTGAGAGTTTGAATATATTTTGTAGTTTGTTGCGAATGAATTCATGTGCAATTTTCAGGGCAATCATTGATCTTTTTTTGCCATTTTGGTTCACGTTTCCACAAAACTAATATTTTTCTACTGATCTTCAAATAAGGATACGTGTATTCTGATATCAGGAGAAAATCTCATGATGATTGGTTATTGCCAGTAAGTTGTTTTCTGGAGAACTTAAGTAGCTGAAAAAATCTTTTTCGCAGACATGGCTGCTCTCGTTTTCTGTAGCCTAGTTTTTCAACTTTGCCCTTTTTGAAGTATGACTTAAAGTTTGCCATTGTGTTTTATTTTTAGGAAAAGTCGCTGTCACAACTGCAGTTGGTAAGATTTTATTAGAGGCCTTTTAACCTATTTAATCAAGTTTTGACAAAGTCAGCAAAGTCAATCAAATAATGGCAATCCAAAATGAATATATAAACTTAAATCCACACAGGTGTCTCATGTGCAGCAGGGGCAGTTGTGTTGGCCCCTGTTGCCCTTGGCGCCGTGGGATTCACCTCGGCAGGGATAGCAGCTGGCTCCTACGCCGCAGGGATGATGTCTTCTGCTGCCGTTGCTAACGGAGGAGGAGTGGCAGCTGGAAGCTTAGTGGCCCTCATGCAATCTGCAGGTACCATTAGTACCTTGTATTTTCTGCACTATAAAGCACTCCGGATTATGAGGTGTCATTAAATGGCTTGTTTTGAACTTGTGTCATATCTAAGGCGCATTCAGCGAGACAAAGAGTCAAAGATCAGTTTGTCAGTCAGACTTTAACTGTGTCCACAGTAACTCCAGAACTTGTTAGTAACATGCTACATGCTAGCCATGTTTGAAGCCTTGTTAGCATATTCACAGTACCTGTAACTTCCAACCTTGTTTGCAACATCTAAAACAGGTCAATACCACCAAATGTTATTGTGAATACACTGACTCCCAACCCTATTAATAACACGTAAAAAATAAAAAAAACACAGGCCCACATTGCTACACATTAGCCTCGTTAGCACATTCACGATAACATTTTGACAGAGCGCCATGTACCTTGAATGCATAAGTGCTTTCAATCAATTTTTGAAATAAATGACGGCTTTTAAGTGCGCCTTATAGTACGGAAAATGCAGTTTTTTGATTCAGAAAATTGTATGTGAAAGTGTTGCTTAAGAGCACTAATAACAGTAAAGTATGTGAAAACTGTCAGCTGCATGTACAAACTCATGTCACTATAGTCAGGGGCGGATTTACCATGAGGTTAAGGGAGGCGATTGCCTGGGGCCCCCCAACACTTTAGGGCACAGAGCTAAACAATTCAACCAAATTGGAAATAATTAACATATAATTGATTATGGCTTATTATTTACATGAATTATTTTAAATTATAGATTAATTAATTATTATTCGAATATTTTGGGCCATTTTTTGTTGGACCTGGTGGTTCTTAAATGACTTTTGGGCTGAAACACCATGACTCTATCGAGCAACACCTGCAAAGATTAAGTGATGATTCAAAGACAATTCGGATGTCTCGTTCCGGGCTTGTCCCACTGGGAGGAGGCCCCGGGGAAGACCCAGGAAACACTGGTCTGGGAACATCTTGGGGTCCCTAAAGGAGGAGCTGGAGGAAGTGGCCAGGGAGAGGGAAGTCTGGGCATCTTTGCGACCCGGTCCCACATTAGCGAAAGAGGATGGATGGACGATAAAATGAAACACAGTTATCCTAGACCAATGCCACTCCATAGCGTGGAACGTGTGCATTCCAGTATTTTTGTTTATTTTGAATTCTTTAGTAAAACCTATTACAAACACACAGATACATACAAACAAACAGACATATTAAAGACGAGACAGAAAACTGTCATTTTTTTTCTGAATCAGAAAGTGGGTGAGTAACAAATTAGTGCATTCAATAAATTCTGTGTATTTTTCTAAGTAAACAATAGTATAAAATGCATTTCTTTGAAACTTTAATATGATATCAGTTTTTTAAATGCCAAAAAACAGGATTATTGACATTGATTGGCCAGGGGCCAAGCCCGCCACCGACTATATACAGTCACCTGCATCATGGTCAGCAACAGTGCTCAAACCAGAGACTGTGTAGAGCTTTTACAGGCAGTCTGTGGTTCACATCATAACAATAGTACAGTAGCCTCAACATCTGCTCGTGGCTGATCACCTGGATCAGGTGTGCTCAGTCAATTCAAAGCAGTGAACACCTAAGTCAGCTACTAAAGCAGCGGTCAGTGCAGAATGACCGAACATCAAGCAGGGTTTGAGATCTTTAGAACTGAGGATTCTACAGCAGCATTTAGCAGGACTAATACTGATCCTTCATGTTTTGTAGGTGCTGCTGGTCTGTCTGCGACTGCCAGTGCAGCTGTAGCCACTGCCGGAGCCGCTGTCGGAGCTGGTGTGACATCTGCAGTGGGATGGCTGAGCAGCTTTTACAGGGGCAGCAAATGACATTTTCACAGCAATGTTAAAGAATGTATATTGTGTGTCGACACTCATCAACATGCAAGCTGTCATCTCTGAGTTTTACAGCAAATTCACGGGTCTGTTGTGATGTTCTAGATTATAGGCCATTCTAATCAAAATTAAAATAAAATCCTGAAATATTACGACCTAATCATCCTACATAAAATATGACTTTTCCTTTTTTAAAGAAATTACAAAAAAGGAACTTTTGAGCATATTCAAACTTTGTGCAGTGTACCCATAAGTAAGACTTCTGGGGCTCCGGTGAGCGTGTGCATGCTGGTTCTTGTTTTTAGCTCTCTTACTGTTGGAGGGATCTGGTGTGTGAGCTGATGAGCCCTATGAGGTTACTGAAAGTATCTTGAGAGCTCCCAACATCTGTCGTCTGCTAGCATCTGTGGGAACTGCCGTCTCTACCACGTCTCCCATTGAAGACCCCTTCAACATTTATTTTCAGCCTGTCTTAATTACAGACCAACTGAATGATATTCCTATCGATTAACCCGACGGGGGAGGAAAAAGCGCTTGAAGATAAAGAATGGGAGTGTTGCATGAGGACCTTTTTATTGATCAGTATTTCTAGCAAAAGTCCAAAGTCTGCGGAATATCAGCGCACCTACCAAAAACAAGGATGTGAGGTATCACCAATGGTATGCAATGGAAGGAAGAGTAGATAATTAGAGATAAAACCCCAAAAGCAAACGAGAAGGGTAGGTGGGCCACAGTTTATCAAGATCTCATAGAGGAGGAGGAGGAACTAAAAGGAACATTTGTGAAGAAAACGGAGAAAGCGGGAGACGTGTTGGATGACTAAATAATTCGATTGTTGAAAAGGACTGAACCTCAAGTTATAAAAAAGAACTTCAGAGATGCAGCAAGACGTAGAGGGTACCAACAAAGACAGCTTTAAAAGAGTGGAGAGGGTTACAGAACAGGAGAAAGAAGAGATGAATACCCAGCAGAGCCACCAGCTGCTCTGAAAAGAGCAAACATCTGAGAAAGGCACAACAGAGACGAAAGATTATTTCTAAAAGTTATGCAGTTGGGCTTTGCTGCATGTGAATTTACTACAGACTGGATGGGGTTGAAAGTATGAATCATGGCAGGGTGCACAACATCTCAATGGAAATTGGGTTTATCATTAAAGCTTTAAAGTGGTTTGTGGGAGGAGAGACGCTTCAGTCTGGGGAAAAACTGGGCCACTCCAATGACAAATGTGTTTTTGGTGTTTTTAACATGTTCTTGTGTTCTCACGATGGAGGACCATGGTGGTATTTATTTATTCAAATCTTTGGGAATGAGGAATAGATGACAAAAATGTCATTTGAAGAAGCTACGCATCAACTACAACCAGCTGGCCACAAGCTTCCTGTTCCGCTCCATTCTGATGCATCCACTGCCAGATAAATAAATCTGTGTCCGTCTGTGTTTTCTGTGGCTAAAAACTGTATGACTGGATATCTCCAATATTGTTCGCCATTTTTGTTGCAGCGGTAATGTTAGGTTTGAGGAGTGAGGGACTGTAAGTTAGGAGAGAGTGTAAGCAGACGGATGTTAGGAAATGTTCTGCCCTCAACGCAGAGGCAAATTTCTAATGAACTTCTGCAGTTCTCCAGAAACTATGTCCTGGAAAACGACACAAAAAAAAGCAAAATCATAATTCAAAGGCCACTGGAACCGCTTTTTCAATAGATCAAAAATGATCAGAGAGGGACTTTTAGTCCATGATATCTCCATGACAAAAGTAGAGAAGTTGGAGAGGATAATTATTGTTGCTTTACATGGAAGAAATGTGCTGGAGCTCCCCATACTAAGTCTCACATCAGGAGTATGTCCACTCGAATCAAGTGAGCTCACAACAAGGAGATCAACATACATTCACAATTAAGAGCAGAAATGGCTGTTCTGATGTGAAAAAACACAGCCACCATCATCAGCTGTTCAGCCTTTGGTCTGAAGAGTCGTGTCGACACAAATCCACCACCCTGATGTTCAAATCTTTGTTTAGTAAACACCTGACTCTGTCAGTCTGGAGTCCATCTTCAACAGCTGCTCATCATGCAAAAAAACCTGATCTGGAACTTTCTGAAATGAGACTTCTCAATAAACAGATGGAGAAAACATTCACCCAACAGTAGTAGGGATAGGCTCCAGCAACCTTGTGATCCCAAAAGTGTGTTTGTTAGATGGATGGATAGATATAAAGTTTCCTTCCGAAAGAGAGTTGTGACATTTGGAGTTTAAAACTGGACTGGACTTGAGAACTTTGATGTGTGTATACTGCTCCATATCTCCTGTCCGGTTTATTGTTTGGTTTTAATGTTTTTGCAAACCCTATTTGGGAAACAGGTAAACAGACTCCGATCATCTATTTTCTATTTTCCCAGAGGTGTTTTATTAAATGTGATGTTTTTGAAGTAACTCAGAATCAGTGCTTTAGTGCTTTCGTTTTTTTATGCATTTCAAGCTAAAATGAATTGAAATTTTTAGTTAAACCAAAAACTCATTATAGTAGCATTTATTTAGCAGTAGAGACATCTGAAAGAGTTGGTGTCAACACAGATGCATCACCCTGATGTTCATATCTCTTCCACATATTCATAAACAGTCCAGGAACAGAAGCTAAGCTCACATTCTGAGAGCAGAGGAGTAAGTCAAGCGCAGAAATGACAGCTGTTTTTCCATGTGATCAGTCTGACCGAGTTTATCAAAGGCCCCCTCTCAGTCGGTCTGGTGCCCCTCCACAGCAACTGCTGGATGTCAACTGCTGATAAAATTGAACTCTGACATGAAACTGTTCCTGGAAAACTCAGAACACATCTCTCTTGAAATAACTTGTGTATATGGACAATTCTAGACTGGCTTCCACCCTCTTTGCAGCACAGAAACAGATTTTTTTTAAAATTCCTCTTAGAAAGACTGTCCACCATCAGGATCACAAACATACCCCTTAACTTAAAATGTTTTTGCGAACCCTGACTTGCAGTGTCAAAGGGCTATCCACCAACACATACAATTTTGGGATCCCTCGAACAAAGCAATTTCAGTGTTATAAATTACAGAGAGATGACTTCATCTGTTATCCAACAGTAAAATATTTTTTAAAGTTTATTATGTCCTTAAGGTTTCCAAAGAAAGTAACTTCAAAGTAATGCAGAAGTCATGTACAGGTTAGAGATGGTATTTGTGAGAATAGTGAAATCAAAGACCAATCCTCATTAAAATAATTGATTCATGATTTTTTTTTATTTGGGAAACAGGTAAACAAACACATCATACTTTTTCATTGAGTTGATTAGAACAAAAAGGGTGTAGTTCATCGGTCTCGGCACTAGGTGGTGTAAGCTCATCAGCAACAGGGCAAGGAAAACAACAAGCTGGAATGGATTCAGTTAAAACAAGATGATTTATCGAAAAAAAAAACAGCAGGAAAATGTGAATCATGAAAAGCAGGACAGGTTTTAGAATAATTAGAATAGCATAATCTAAAGAAAAAAGTTCAAGACTCCGATCATCATTGGATCTATTTTCCCAAAAGGTGTTTTATTAAATGTGAATATGCAGTTTTTAACTTTAAAATAATAAAACTCTGTCGTTTTCTTGGACATAGTTTCTGCAGAGTGGTTCATTGGAAATGTGTCTCTGATTTACAATGATTTGAATAAAGAAATACTCAGAAATGCACATTTAAGCTTACATGTCTTCATATCTGGCCTCCATCCTCAGAAAAATGCCAAAAGAACATGTTGAAAACACCAAAAACATGATTTTTTGTCATAGTGGGCTTTTAACCACGTTAAAAAAAGACCTTTCTCGTTCACCCCTTTGGTGTTTTACCCTGCAGGGTCCAAACACAGAGGATGAGATGATGAGACCCTGAGACTTTTTATGGCTGGAGGAGGAGAGTCTGATGCTTCCAGCCCCTGGAATGCTGTTCCTTTAGTGCTTTTCAAGGAAATCATTAAACTCTCCTGGTTCGAGGGAAATTAAACCTTTCAGTCAGCACTGCCTCACACTGCAGTCAGGGGTAGTTGGCATCTTATATAACAAACACAACACTTCAGTTACATTTCTGAGAAAACGAAACAAACTTTTGTCCAGTTGGGGGCAGTGAATCTACTCAGTTGGGTTTCACCGGAAACCAGCATCCTTTATAAGTCAGGCATCAGAGACACCACTTGCCTGTTGGGAGAGGAAGGAAGAAGACAGACATTCATAGCCTTCTTGACTACCAGACACAATGGGACTTTGTAAGTACAGAAAAATGCTGGTAGTTACATTTCTACTTTGCTTTCTTCATTTTTCATGATTTTTTTCTTTTGTTTCAGTGACTGCTCTCGCTGTTGGTGCAGGAGCAGGTAGGACAGTACATGACTTTTTTCAATTAAGGATTTGTTTTCTGTGTTTTTCACATATGAAAAGTAGCAGTCTAAACTGGAATCATCCCCATCATGTCATGCTTTAAAGTGACTCTCCCTTTGTTTTTGTGAGGTGGGGCTGTGGTGGGTGCTCCTATTGTGCTCGGAGCTGTTGGCTTCACTTCAGCCGGGATTGCTGCTGGCTCCTATGCTGCAAGCTGGATGTCAGCTGCTGCCATTGCTAACGGTGGAGGGGTGGCAGCAGGAAGCCTGTTTTCTATTCTGCAGGCAGCCGGTAAGAACAGGCTGAAAAACACAATAGATTTTTCAGATTTTACAAGATGTTTTGGTTTAAGAAAACTCACAGTAGAGCTGAGGAAACTTTGTGTGATCTGGTGATCACACTACTTCTTCTTTGTCTCTGCAGCGTAACATACAGTGTCTACCTTGTGTTCTCCTGCAGGCATGGCTGGTTTGTCGGGCACTGCCACTGCAGCTTTGGGGACTGTTGGAGGAACTCTGGGATTCCTGACCACAATCATCTGAAACAGAAAAATGATCCAGATCACAAAGAAAACATGACTGAGAATCCTTTTACTTGTGCCAATTATAATTGATTGACAACTCCTGTAAAATCATTTTCAGAATCATTGTGTTTGTGATGAAAGGACAAATGCTGGAAAAAAAAGATAAAAAAATAAAAATGTTTACCACTCTGATATGTTTACTTTTTTCCACAAAAACCGGATTTGTTCCATTAGAGGAAGATCAAGCTTCTTCACTTTTTTTTAAACAGTAGATTTCACTGAAGTAATAAGCTAACAGTCTTTTCTGTTTTTGTACTTGATCACATCTTTGTAAAACAATTAATTGTTTGCAGGGGCTGAAAAGGAAACTTAAAATATAATTTTAACTTCTCAGAAATAGAGATTAGTACTAGTATTAGCTATTGGATCCTTTATTTAGAAAGTTACTCAAAAAAAGATACTGTATGTGATTTAAGGCATGTGAGCAAATACTTTTGGCTATTTAGTGTATTTACCTTATTTAACTCTGTAAAAAAAAACTACATAAAAATTGCGGAAAATTCTTTTTTTTCTTTTAAATTAAGGTGTTTTGCAAACTCTTTGATGAAATCCACAAAAAATTGCAATATTGTTTTTTTGTTTTTTTTTATGAGATATAGTATTGGTTATGAGACGTTTGATTTGGTTAGTTTTTGCTTACAACAATAACTGTGTTTCCATTACACAGAAGCGCAAAACTTTATTCACATTCTAAAAATGTAAAATAAAAACAATTTCGAAACTACACTGTTTCCATTAAATCATAATTATACAAATAAACACAAAACCAACTCACGCAAATTTCAGGGTTAATGGAAATGCGACTCATGTTAGTTTAAGATGCAAAAATGTTGACATGAGGTTTTAGGAAAAATGGCACCTAATTTATCCATTGTTTTAAATTTGATCAACGTATTTTTAACAAGATGTGACTGTATTTTACAGTATTATCTCTGTATTTGGCGTGTCTGAGTGTACTGGCTGTCTCCAGTCCCTAAACCCCGCGAGTAAGCAGGGAATGCTGTACCAGACTTTTTTCTTTAGTTTTATTAAGTTTCGAGCTATTGCCTCTTGAGAGGTGCGTGATTTGTACAAGATTTACGATGATTTACATAAGCGGACTAACAACTTCAGATAAACGTAGATTACAAACAAATCTCATGCAAATCACGTACCTTTCAAGAGGCGCCAATAACTTGAAACTGAATTAAACTTTAAGTCTGTTTTTCGTTGTGCTGTAGCTTTTGTCTTCGTGTTCTCAACTTTTGTCTTTGTTTTGTCGGCTTTTGTCGTTGTGCTTTGATCTTTTTCATTGTGCTTTTGCTTTTGTGGTTGTGTTGTGTCTTTTGCATTTATGTGAGACCATAAATTACATTTGAAGTTTGTTATGTAGGATGAAAGATAAAATGTAAACCCTTTTTGCATTTCATTTTGGGGTGTTTTGGTGAACAATGTGCTTAAAATCATTTATATTGTCTCTGGGTAGCTCCAAAAGACATCTTGTTAACTCCAAATACTCCGCAATGTCCATGAAAACAACACAACCGGAAACGATTGAGCAGTCAAGGATCAAACGTGAAAATATGTCGTGCATAGAGCCTGATTCGGGAACTTGAATGGTTCGGCTTAAAAGATTAAACTCAAGTGCACTGGGTTATTAGAAATGAGTTATAAAGTAAGAATAAACTTTTTTATTTATGAATATTTTTATTTTTTTGGCATTTTTTGGGTAGCCCCTTTTTTAACTTGTCCTATCCAACAACTGAGCAAACAGCTGGGAGCTGAAGGCCTCTTGTGTCGGACAGATTTTACTGTTCAAAAGGGGGTTGTGAATATTCTGAAACACAGGGTGTATATTTGTATAAACCCCTTTTGCATTAGAGGCCAAACTTTATTTATGTTGATTATGTTTTTATTGCTCATGTTTGCCCCTCTTTGATGTAAGTTGTGAGTTGAACTAAATTTATTACTGATGTGAATTTTCATAGGATGCACAAGGATTTAATTGAATGTGATGTTTTTGAAGTAACTCAGAATCAGTGCTTTAGTGCTTTCGTTTTTTTATGCATTTCAAGCTAAAATGAATTGAAATTTTTAGTTAAACCAAAAACTCATTATAGTAGCATTTATTTAGCAGTAGAGACATCTGAAAGAGTTGGTGTCAACACAGATGCATCACCCTGATGTTCATATCTCTTCCACATATTCATAAACAGTCCAGGAACAGAAACTAAGTTCACATTCTGAGAGCAGAGGAGTAAGTCAAGCGCAGAAATGACAGCTGTTTTTCCATGTGATCAGTCTGACCGAGTTTATCAAAGGCCCCCTCTCAGTCGGTCTGGTGCCCCTCCACAGCAACTGCTGGATGTCAACTGCTGATAAAATTGATCTCTGACATGAAACTGTTCCTGGAAAACTCAGAACACATCTCTCTTGAAATAACTTGTGTATATGGACAATTCTAGGCTGGCTTCCACCCTCTTTGCAGCACAGAAACTGATTTCTTTTTTATTCCTCTTAGAAAGACTGTCCACCATCTCAGGCAGAACTCAATTTATTTTGCTTAAAACATTCACCTCCCTCACAGTTCCTGTCAGGTGTGCCCCAGGGCTCTGATCTGGGGTCGCTGCTATTTGTCATTTACCTCCTTCCCCTCACTCTTATCTTCCATGAACACAATATTTACTTTAACTGCTATGTGAAAGACACCCAGCTCTATATTTTCACCAAACCTGATTCTCTTTCACCCACTTCCCTTATCAATTATTTCACAATAAAATCTTGGTCTCCTTTAATTTGTCAAATTAAACAGTAATAAAACTAGTCATAGTGATTAAAAACGTAAGTAATAAAAACTGTAAAGTTCAGTTTGATTTGTTACTCTATGACTATAAAGAGTAACATCCTTTATATACTTCATTCAATTAAATATTTATCTATAATCTCAAGCTCAATATTTTTGTGTGAAAATCATGTTTGTGAGAAATCTGCGCTTACAGTTAAAAGGTTCCACACGTCTTTATAATCTTTGATGTTGTTTTATTGAACATTTCTTCTTCATAAAGAGAGTTATGACGAATGAAGTCTGAAACTGGCGGAGCTTGATGCCTCTGTTGTGATGTAAACATTCACTTGTTTACATTTGCAGCTGTGTGACTGAGGGGCTCGTGGTGCAGAGGTAGAGCGGTCGACCTTTGATCAGAAGAATGCAGGTTTGGTTCCAGCCTTGCACACCCATGTGTTGAATTGTGTTTAGGTTGGACACTGAACCCCACTTTGCTGCTGTTCTGCAGCAGAGTGTGAATCAGTGTGAATGTGTGTGTGCATGAATGAAAGGGACAATGACTGTAAAGGGCTTTCAAGAAGATGATAAAGCGCTGTATAAGTATACAGTATTCACCATTTTCACATTTACGTCTCTAGAAGGAGCTGGTGCAGAGTAAAGCAGTAAATTATCTCTCATGGAGTTCCAGTTTGGTTGCAGATGCCAGATATCATGTTTCCCAAAATGCTTCCAGTACCAAAAGTAAGCGTTAAGCCGCTCCAAGAAAAACCAACCGCACCTGCAGGAAACAATATATTTTCAAGTCAAATGTCTTGAGGTTTTTTTTCTTTCACCTCTTTAAAAGTAAAAACTTCTTCTCACTCAATAACTTTTCTATAATAATCTATTTTTAAACGTCTTAGCTAATCAAACTTTCTTTTTCCAAACATTATTGAGACAATAAAGACAAAAATCTTTTTCCAACAAACAGTTTCTGTTGCTTTAATGTTAAGAAGAATTTTTAGACAAAAACATGTCCTATCAAGCTTACCAAACGATTGTAGGAATGCTATGAACCCTGGAACTCCTCCTGCTGAAAAGAGAGCCATTAGTTTTGACGCAATGGATCCTGCTACTATTCCAGTTGCTGAGAAACCCAATGCAGCTACGACAGCAGGAGTCAGAACCACAGCAGCAACTCCTCCTGCAAATCAAACATAAAAAAGCTGATTTCATGTTTAGAGCTTATTTCAAGTAAATAATATTTCAATCAGAGTCCTACCTCCACCTATAAGAAGTGCTTTACCTGTAGATAAATTCAAGAAAATACATTGAAAATGTTTGTTTTCCAGGATTGAATATATTCAGTTAATAACTGATGAAATACAGGATTAAAAAAAAGGAATACCCACATAGTTCCTCCATTGTATCTTTGAGGAAGTGTTTCTTTTCCTGTAACTGTGCTTTTTGAAGGGCTGATGCAGGGGAGTGGTTTGTTTTAACGTCACGCTTTGGTAACTGTTCAAAAACAATCCAGTTGAGTTTTGTTTTCCTGGATATCTCCATCCTGATCATCAGATGTTCATATCTCCATCACGTGTTCACTGTTAAAAGTAATGAGGTTCTGTGAGTACATATAGATGCTGAAATGTCTGTTTTTAAGCTTCCTTCATTGTTCATGAAGCTCCTGTTGGAAGGTCTTCTATTTTTTCTCTTGTTTCAATCACTTTAGCTGCTATAGCTGCTACAGAACAGTGCAGAAATGAACACAAATTATTTGGTTTTCCTCACTGAACACATCAAACTGCTCTGTCATTTAATAACCATCAACCACTTTCTAGTGTTAGTCCTCTACTTTATAGATTTATGACTATTTTCTGTCGTTCATTTGCTTTGTGATTAAGCAAACAGCTGGTGGCAATGAGAAATATCCTTCTGTTTTCTCTGTGTCCTACTTTTTCTCAGCCAACCTTTGCTGCATAACACACCCCTGAGCTTCTTCATTAAACCAATATATCTCTTTATCAATCTATGAGGTGATCATTTGTTAACCTTAAATACAATTTCACTGCTGCAATAAAGGACAAAATAATCACTCTGGCTGACAGGATTGGACACAGTTTAAAGGACAGAGCGGTTTTATTCAAAATACAAACTCAGTTTCAGTGTAGATCTTTTAGAAGGAGGAAAATCTCTAGAAATATCAGCCTGAACACCTCCTTGATAGTGTTTGGATGGTGGTTTATGCTTTGCTCTTTGTCAGAAAGATAAAAACTTCTGGCAACAAATTTCCTTCTCCCCCAAAATGAACCAAAGCTGCACAGTATTGTAGTGAACTGCAGATTAGTTTGATGACGTAGGAATATGAAGTCATAACAGGAAGGATGCTTTAGGTTCAGAATTAGTAACTAGATGGGTGGATGGAGAAAATGAACCACAATTCTTATTTTGAAAATTTGTGATTTTGTGTGAAATTATTAAATCTGTATAACTTATAACTTATTGATAGCTAATGCAAAATACATGCTACTAAAATATTATTCTCCAAATCTCAAATGATGTCAGAAGCACAGTTCTTCCTTAATAAAAATTATGTTTTAAAAACAAACAAATACCTCAGATTCACAGATACAGCACTTCAGGTAAACAAGTGTTTAATTCACCTCTACTTTTTACTCTCAAGAAGGTTTATGTGATAAGCTGCCTGATTATTTAGAATTGATAAGATTCAGGTTTCCATAGCGTGCGTTCGTTTTTCAAAATGCAAACTTTGTTGGGCACTATCTTGCTTAAAACATGGTCACTTAAAAACAAATAAATATTCAATTGATTTTTCTGTACTTTATATGTATTTTTTTAATTATATATTATTATCAATACTTTTATTTTTATCTTAGAAGGTATATCCCTTTATCACAAACGGCGGAAAATTTGATACGCAATGCGGCCCATTGTCACAGTAGCACAACAATGCGTCACTCGGTTGGTAGGCCTCAACTGCAGCAGCAAAGCAAGGCAATATACAAGCTGATCGTCACGACAAGTTTAATAAAGCATCAGTTCAAAGAGAAATTTTACTTCTTGCCACTTGTTTTTGACAAGAATATAAAAGAAAAGTTTATTTTAAAGAAGCCTACTCTGTGCTATAGAACATTTGGGCTATATGACCGGAACTTATTTTTTTGGTGTGCATCAACACCCAGCAGCCAATCAGATGTGAGTATTCACCCAGACCATTTAAAGTGCAGAAAGGCGATGTTTGGTTCTTATGTCTGTATATCAGCATCTTTGTTTTCTTGCAGTAACACTGCAGACATAAAAGTGTAGGGTTTTTGGAACCAGGTCGATTTATTAGTTCAGTTACAGTCATTTCCGGTTTTATTTTGTTGTTACTTCCTGTGTCTTCCGTTTGTCCCAGGTCACTTGTCATTTCTCCCTCAGATGTCCCCTCCCCCCTTGCACACCTGTTTTCCATTTGGGCATCCTCTTTTTTCGTTATATACCCTCGTCTCCCTTGCACGGGTTGTCGGGTGGTTTTGTTTGCTCTGGTTTAATGTTCCTCTCTCGAGTCATTAAATCTATTTCTTCTTCATTTCGAGTTCCGTCTGCATTTGTGTCCGCACGTCAACCTTGACATTACCACCCGACCAGTATAATGGACGCAGCAGACGCGGAGACGTTACGGGCATTACTCCGCCAACAGGAGGAGCAGATGTCATGCTTGAGACAAGGATTACTCGAGATGTCGAGCCGTCACGAACGGCAATTCGCCGCACTGGGAGAACGTTTTGAACAACTGACGGAGCGTTTTCAACATCCGCCGGCTTTTCCCGCGGCACGCCCATCGCCTCCCACACCGATCCAGGGGACCTGGGAGAGTGTTCTGGTCGCTCCAACCGCGCAATTAGCCCGACCAGAACGTTTTTCGGGAGATTCTGGGGACTGTCGGGCTTTTATCACCCAGTGTGAGCTCCACTTCCAACTGCAGGCGCCTCACTATCCTTCGGACCAAGCTAAGGTGGCCTTCATCATATCTCACCTCACCGGGAGAGCAGGCGCATGGGCGACGGCTGAATGGCAGCGTGGAGCACCGACCTGCGCGTCTCTCGCGGCATTCCTGGAGGCATTTCAGCAGGTGTTCCAGCACACCAAACCGGGCCGAGAGGCAGCTCGAGCCCTTATGCAACTTCGGCAACGGGGCAGAAGGGCAGCTGACTATGCTATCGAGTTCCGCACCCTGGCCTCCACTAGTGGTTGGGACACCACTGCGCTCATGGACGCATTCGTGGAGGGACTTTCCGAGGAGCTAAAGGACAGACTAATCGCTCTAGAGCTGCCTTCCTCCTTGGAACCTCTTATCGCCATGGTCATCCGGATCGATAACAGACTTCAGGATCACAAACTGGAACATGGCAGATCTACACCCCGCTTCCAACACAGTTCTGTTGGACGCAGGAACTCGGACTCACCTGATTTTGCTGTTTCTCCCACAGAAACCCCGCCACCTATTCCTGAGGAACCTATGCATCTTGGCCGGGGTAAACTGACTGCTTACGAGCGACAGCGACGAATGGTCTCAGGTGAGTGCCTTTACTGTGGTAAGCGGGGTCATTTCTGCAGGGAGTGCCCAAACTCCTCTGCTCGTCAGTAAGAGTGGGCGCGCTGACGAGCGGCGATTTGGCGCTCACTAATAAAGGTCCTACTGCCTGTTTACTTAAGATACAGGTTGTGTTTCAGGGTAAGGGGAGATCTATTGAAGCTTTAATTGATTCAGGAGCAGAGCAGAACCTCATGGATGCCGAGCTAGCTAAGCAAGTCGGACTTGCTTATGAGCCACTACCTCGGCCGTTACAAGTAATCTCCCTAAACGGCCAAGAGGTAGCCACCATTTCCCACATAACCAAACCAGTTCATTTGATTATCTCTGGCAACCATCATGAATCCACCAGGTTTTTCATTTTTTCCTCTGCGCAGAACCCATTGGTTCTGGGGTACCCTTGGCTTCTGGCACACAATCCCGTCATTGATTGGTCCTCCAGTCGTATCTCCGGCTGGAGTGAGAAATGCCATAATTCTTGTTTACGCTCAGCTCGGCCTCCTGGGGAAGACCCCGCTACCCCGGTTGGGCAGCCGCCCTCACCTGATCTATCCGGAATCCCACCGGAATATCATGATTTAGCTGAGGTATTCTCCAAATCACGAGCTCTCTCTCTACCCCCCCACCGACCTTATGACTGTGCTATCGAATTACAACCTGGCGCTACGTTACCTAAGAGCAGGTTGTATAGCCTGTCAAAGCCCGAGAGAGAGGTCATGGAGAAATACATCGCTGAATCACTGAATTCTGGGATTATCAGACCTTCGTCATCACCAGTGGGATCTGGGTTCTTTTTTGTGGGGAAGAAGGACGGGTCGCTCCGACCGTGTATAGACTATCGGGGGTTGAATGAGATCACGGTCAAGAACAGTTACCCCCTTCCATTGATGAACTCCGCTTTTGAGGCATTGCAGGAGGCTCGGATTTATTCCAAGTTGGATCTCCGCAATGCTTACCATCTCGTGCGGATGAGGGCTGGAGACGAATGGAAGACCGCCTTCACCACCCCTTTGGGACATTTCGAGTATCTGGTCATGCCTTTTGGTCTCTGTAATGCCCCTGCTGTGTTCCAGGCAATGATCAATGACGTGTTGAGAGACTTCATTCATCGTTTTGTGTTTGTATACTTGGATGACATTCTGATCTTTTCCAGGACTGCCAGCGAACATAGGCGGCATGTTCGTCTGGTTCTCCAGCGATTACTCGAAAACAAACTTTTTGTTAAGGCGGAGAAGTGTGAGTTTCACTCTCCGTCTGTTTCTTTCCTGGGGTTTGTCATTTCTGAGGGTGAGGTGAAACCCGATCCGGCTAAGGTGAAAGCGGTGGTGGAGTGGCCTACCCCTTCTAACAGGAAACAGTTACAACGTTTCCTGGGGTTTGCCAACTTCCTCCGTCGCTTCATCCGGGGTTACAGTTCGGTGGCCGCGCCGCTCACAGCTCTCACCTCATCCTCTTCCCCTTTTTTTCTGGACTGAGGAGGCAGAGGCAGCTTTTAATAAGCTTAAACACCTTTTCACCTCTGCCCCTGTTTTGGCTCAACCAGACCCGTCCAGACAATTTGTTGTGGAGGTAGATGCCTCGGACACAGGAGTGGGTGCAGTCCTGTCCCAACGGGGGGCTTCGGATAGCAAAATGCGTCCTTGTGCTTACTTCTCTCGTCGGCTTTCTCCAGCCGAACGCAACTATGATGTGGGGGATAAGGAGCTGCTGGCTATTAAGCTAGCACTCGAGGAATGGAGGCATTGGTTAGAGGGGTCCACAGTGCCGTTTTTGGTCTGGACAGATCATAAGAATCTGTCCTACCTACGGACTGCAAAACGGCTCAATGCCAGACAGGCTCGATGGTCTTTGTTTTTCAACCGTTTCTGTTTTATTGTTACTTATCGACCTGGTTCTAAGAATGTTAAACCGGACGCCCTATCCCGTCAGCAGGAACCGGTTTCTCAGGATAGCCAACCGGCCTGTATTCTTCCCCCCTCATGTGTGCTGGGCGCCCTTTCCTGGCAATTGGAGAGAGACATTAGGTCCGCTCAGACTCAGGAACCAGATCCGGGGGGTGGTCCTCCCAATAAACTGTTTGTACCCAGCTCTCTCAGATCTCGAGTTCTCCAGTGGGCCCATGCCACCCGTCTCACCTGTCACCCCGGGATCCGCAGAACAGAATCCTTTCTGCGTCGTCGGTTCTGGTGGCCCAGCGTGACCAAGGACGTCCGGGACTTTGTTTCTGGTTGTCTGGTGTGTGCTCAGAACAAGGCGAGCACACAATCTCCTGCTGGACTATTACACCCACTCTCCATCCCGGGTCGGCCTTGGTCACACATTGCTTTGGACTTTGTGACCGGCCTGCCGTCCTCCGCTGGAAAGACCGTCATCCTGACTATAGTGGATCGGTTCTCCAAGGCCGCCCACTTTGTGGCCTTGTCTAAACTCCCTTCAGCGGCAGAGACGGCAAAACTGGTGATAGAACATGTATTCAAATTACACGGCATTCCTGCAGATATGGTTTCTGATCGAGGACCTCAGTTCATCTCGCAAGTCTGGAAGGCGTTCTGTGGGGCATTCGGGGCCACTGCCAGTCTCTCCTCTGGTTTCTACCCACAGTCTAACGGGCAGGCGGAGCGGACCAACCAGGACCTGGAGGCTGCGCTCCGGTGCGTATGTTCCCGACACCAGGCCTCCTGGAGCACGCTGTTGCCGTGGGTGGAATATGCACACAACTCCCTCACCTCATCTGCCTCGGGTATGTCCCCTTTCGAGTGTTCCCTGGGGTACCAACCCCCGCTGTTCCCCGAGCAGGAAACGGAGGTGGCGGTTCCATCGGTGCAGCATCTCTATCGTCGCTGTCGGCGCATATGGCGGGAGACTCGGGCAGCCTTGTTGCGTTCCAGGGAGACCAACAAGAGACTGGCGGATCGCCGGCGAACTCCAGCTCCTGAGTATCGACCGGGCCAGTTCGTCATGCTCTCTACTGCTAACATCAAGCTTCGGACGGAGTCCAAGAAGCTGTCTCCCAGGTTCATTGGACCATTTGAGATCGTCAAGGTCATCAATCCTGTGGCAGTCAGGCTACGCCTGCCCAGGACCTTGCGCATCCACCCGGTCTTCCATGTCTCGCAGATTAAGCCTCACGTCACGAGTGCCCTTCAACCGCCGTCCTCTCCGCCACCTCCTCCTCGCATCATTGATGGCCAACCGGCCTACACCGTCCGTCGCCTGTTGGACGTTCGGCGACGGGGTCGTGGTCTTCAATACCTGGTGGACTGGCAGGGGTACGGACCTGAGGAACGTTCCTGGGAACCCGCTTCTCGCATCCTGGATCCTGATCTCATCAGAGACTTTAATCGGCGGCGCCGGAACCAGCCTCCTTCTGCGCCAGGCGGCGCACCTTGAGGGGGGGGTACTGTAGGGTTTTTGGAACCAGGTCGATTTATTAGTTCAGTTACAGTCATTTCCGGTTTTATTTTGTTGTTACTTCCTGTGTCTTCCGTTTGTCCCAGGTCACTTGTCATTTCTCCCTCAGATGTCCCCTCCCCCCTTGCACACCTGTTTTCCATTTGGGCATCCTCTTTTTTCGTTATATACCCTCGTCTCCCTTGCACGGGTTGTCGGGTGGTTTTGTTTGCTCTGGTTTAATGTTCCTCTCTCGAGTCATTAAATCTATTTCTTCTTCATTTCGAGTCTGCATTTGTGTCCGCACGTCAACCTTGACAAAAAGTTCTTTAGAGTTCCTCTTATCTTACTGCATAAATGCATAAAAGCAGATTATAAATAATTATAATGTCTTCTTTATAAAGAGAGTTGGAGTCTGAAACTGGTTTATGGAAGCTGCTCTCATGTTTCCTGTCAGATCTATGGTTTGGTTTTGAATGAAGTCACTCAGTCTATTGTTTCTTCAGGTGTTTTCATACCTTTAGCTTTTCCATCTGAGAATGGAATTTAAAAACAAAAGGTTTTTCGATTCTTTTAAAAAGAGATCTTAGAGGTGAGAACCTGAGAGAAGCAAAGAGGACAGTGACACTTATAACAGAAATTTGATTTTAAATGAATTCCATTTGTGTATTTACATTTTCAGTGAAAACTCAAACAATCTTAGCTGTCAGAGCAGAACTTCTGCAAACGTGGAGAAAAAGCACAAAAAAGCTGCAGAAACCAGCTGATGCATGGGCAAAACCTGGTTTTGCTACTTTGATGTTTAGTATATATGGATGCATAAGAATGACATTCTCTAACTGTAACTAGGCTGTTATTAGTTACAGTTACACTGTAATTAGTTACCTAAGAGGGATTTTGTCATTCAGATGGAAGGACAGTGTGCTAAAAGTAAAAAGCTAAAAGGAAATGAACAGATGCTCCATGAAGTAGAGATAGAGATATATAATAAATATCACCAAAAATAAACTTCAAAAATTAGGACAAAATCATGACAAATGTTTGCAATAAACTGAAAGTCAACAGCAATGTGGCATTATCTCTGGTGCTGTAGGGATAAACCAAGGCTTGTAAATGTTTACTCGTACCATTATGATGGAAAATGGCTAAACACACATGAACTTTAAAAAATACATAATGTAAAGTTGTACTGGGAATACGTGGGTGTAACAATACCGGCTTTGTCAAACTCTCCAAGTTGTGAATCAACAACTGAAAGCATAAATAACTCAAACAGAAGCTTCAATGACAGCTGTTTGGTTCTCATTTTATTCTGTTCAGAAAGTCACAAAATCACAAATATATCAGGAAATGTATTCGGAAAATTTTGGAAGGAACATTCACTTGTTTACATTTGCAGCTGTGTGACTGAGGGGCTCGTGGTGCAGAGGTAGAGCGGTCGACCTTTGATCAGAAGAATGCAGGTTTGGTTCCAGCCTTGCACACCCATGTGTTGAATTGTGTTTAGGTTGGACACTGAACCCCACTTTGCTGCTGTTCTGCAGCAGAGTGTGAATCAGTGTGAATGTGTGTGTGCATGAATGAAAGGGACAATGACTGTAAAGGGCTTTCAAGAAGATGGTAAAGCGCTGTATAAGTATACAGTATTCACCATTTTCACATTTACGTCTCTAGACGGAGCTGGTGCAGAGTAAAGCAGTAAATTATCTCTCATGGAGTTCCAGTTTGGTTGCAGATGCTGGATATCATGTTTCCCAAAATGCTTCCAGTACCAAAAGTAAGCGTTAAGCCGCTCCAAGAAAAACCAACCGCACCTGCAGGAAACAATATATTTTCAAGTCAAATGTCTTGAGGTTTTTTTTCTTTCACCTCTTTAAAAGTAAAAACTTCTTCTCACTCAACAACTTTTCTCTAATAATCTATTTTCAAACGTCTTAGCTGATCAAACTTTCTTTTTCCAAACATTATTGAGACAATAAAGACAAAAATCTTTTTCCAACAAACAGTTTCTGTTGCTTTAATGTTAAGAAGAATTTTTAGACAAAAACATGTCCTATCAAGCTTACCAAACGATTGTAGGAATGCTATGAACCCTGGAACTCCTCCTGCTGAAAAGAGAGCCATTAGTTTTGACGCAATGGATCCTGCTACTATTCCAGTTGCTGAGAAACCCAATGCAGCTACGACAGCAGGAGTCAGAACCACAGCAGCAACTCCTCCTGCAAATCAAACATAAAAAAGCTGATTTCATGTTTAGAGCTTATTTCAAGTAAATAATATTTCAATCAGAGTCCTACCTCCACCTATAAGAAGTGCTTTACCTGTAGATAAATTCAAGAAAATACATTGAAAATGTTTGTTTTCCAGGATTGAATATATTCAGTTAATAACTGATGAAATACAGGATTAAAAAAAAGGAATACCCACATAGTTCCTCCATTGTATCTTTGAGGAAGTGTTTCTTTTCCTGTAACTGTGCTTTTTTAAGGGCTGATGCAGGGGAGTGGTTTGTTTTAACGTCACGCTTTGGTAACAGTTCAAAAACAATCCAGTTGAGTTTTGTTTTCCTGGATATCTCCATCCTGATCATCAGATGTTCATATCTCCATCACGTGTTCACTGTTAAAAGTAATGAGGTTCTGTGAGTACATATAGATGCTGAAATGTCTGTTTTGAAGCTTCCTTCATTGTTCATGAAGCTCCTGTTGGAAGGTCTTCTATTTTTTCTCTTGTTTCAATGACTTTAGCTGCTATAGCTGCTACAGAACAGTGCAGAAATGAACACAAATTATTTGGTTTTCCTCACTGAACACATCAAACTGCTCTGTCATTTAATAACCATCAACCACTTTCTAGTGTTAGTCCTCTACTTTATAGATTTATGACTATTTTCTGTCGTTCATTTGCTTTGTGATTAAGCAAACAGCTGGTGGCAATGATAAATATCCTTCTGTTTTCTCTGTGTCCTACTTTTTCTCAGCCAACCTTTGCTGCATAACACACCCCTGAGCTTCTTCATTAAACCAATATATCTCTTTATCAATCTATGAGGTGATCATTTGTTAACCTTAAATACAATTTCACTGCTGCAATAAAGGACAAAATAATCACTCTGGCTGACAGGATTGGACACAGTTTAAAGGACAGAGCGGTTTTATTCAAAATACAAACTCAGTTTCAGTGTAGATCTTTTAGAAGGAGGAAAATCTCTAGAAATATCAGTCTGAACACCTCCTTGATAGTGTTAGGATGGTGGTTTATGCTTTGCTCTTTGTCAGAAAGATAAAAACTTCTGGCAACAAATTTCCTTCTCCCCCAAAATGAACCAAAGCTGCTCAGTATTATAGTGAACTGCAGATTAGTTTGATGACGTAGGAATATGAAGTCATAACAGGAAGGATGCTTTAGGTTCAGAATTTGTAACTAGATGGGTGGATGGAGAAAATGAACCACAATTCTTATTTTGAAAATTTGTGATTTTGTGTGAAATTATTAAATCTGTATAACTGTGTTATTGATAGCTAAAGCAAAATACATGCTACTAAAATATTATTCTCCAAATCTCAAATGATGTCAGAAGCACAGTTCTTCCTTAATAAAAATTATGTTTTAAAAACAAACAAATACCTCAGATTCACAGATACAGCACTTCAGATAAACAAGTGTTTAATTCACCTCTATTTTTTACTCTCAAGGTTTATGTGATCAGCTGCTTGATTATTCAAAATTACACATTTATAAAGTTGGTGCTTTTCTGCTGTCCATTAGAAGAAATGTTTGTTTATTTCATGCATTTCTGTTTGTATTTATATATTTTGTTTTTTCTGAATTATCTTTCTAAAAAGACAGAGCTTTATATTTATATATAAATACGCGAGACAGCGGCGGGTGAGGCAGCAGCAGCCTGTGCCTCCGCACACACTGAGCGGAGCTGCAGCTGACGCTCGCGCTTTACTCATTCAATGTTTTTACCATTGTAAAAGATGCTTCATTTTAAAATCATCTCATTTACCTTTTCTGTTTGATTACATTGGTGCCAGTCTGCGACTCATTTAGTCTTTTCATATTTTAAAAATGCGATTTATAAATACACGAGATGAGGCAGGCAGTACGCATGCCTCACGCCTCACCGCAGTATGCATGCCACAAAAAATAATAGAATTAGCAGTACAAAGTCAAGTACAGCCGTCCAGTTACTCTTTCATATTGTTTAGCATCATCTTCTAAATAGAGGATTACATTTTAAACCCCTAAACTCAAGAATTTGTTTAGACATGTCAATGGTAGCTGTATCTTCCTCCCACAATCCCCAACAAATAACTGCTCCAACCTTCCACACCGCTTCCTGTTAAAGTCTTGCTGCCCCTTTAGTCTACACCATGGAGAGCATTATTACAAACAGTTCTTCCATGACAGGACATTAAACTGTAAGAGGTTGAGCCCCCAAGCAGGATGCAAAGCAATGAGAAAGAGATGAGAAGGCTCTCCAACCAGACAAAACGGTGCAGACAAACGAAAATGTGATGTGATGTCATCAAACTTCTGCAGACTGTTTAAATCTTCAGTGAAATTACATGTGTTTGTACAACTCTGAAGAGTACGTTTTTTTTCAATGTGGGAAGCTGCTGAGGCCTGGAAGAGGAGCACCTATGAGCCAAGCTTTAGGAACCAGCAAACCAGTGGAAAATCAGCTGCCGCTGGGCATCCAAAGGAATATACGTGGTAATAATAATGTTATTCTTACAATCCAGAATGATGACAGAAGGTCACAGTTCTTTCTCGATAAAAATTGTGATTTATATCATTAGCCTTTAAAAACAAACAAATGCATATTATTCACAGCTACATCACTTCACATAAGCATATGTTTAATTACCTCTATTTGTTATTTCAATAAGGTTTGTGTGATTAGCTACTTGATTATTTTAAATTACTGGGTCATTTTGTTGGAATTTGTCGCCCTCTGCTGTCCAAAAAGAGTTTGCAGGAGTTTGTTTGTTTTGTGAATTTCTTTTAGTTTTTACAGAATGTTCTGTGAAATGACAGAGCTTCAGATTTGTTTTTTGTTTTTTTATTTTCTGTTTCATTTAATCAACTCCAGACACACAAAGGGCTTTCAAATATGTACAATCACAGACAGCAAATGCACAATATACTCTTGACTTCTTCAACACTAGCCTCAAGAACAACATGTGTTATAACATCTGAATAAAAAAAAATGATCATAACAAGCTGGCAGGCTGCAGTTTATCAGATGTGAGAAGTTGATTCTTTAGGAAGCAGAACCGCACAACATTGAGAGCAGAACTTCAAATGTACAGAGCCTGTAAACTAATTTCTTCCAGTGTTTTTAGTATTAAAAATACATTCACAAACATTATTAATGAACATGTGGGAGCTACTCATACTAACATGCATAAACGTACAGCAGAAAAAAGGCACTGCTTTGACTCTGTACAGTAGAATTGCACTAATCCACAGGTTTGCATAAAACAGAAATTTACAAAAATAGTTGCTCTGTTTTTATCTAACATTAGATAGAATCAACATATTTCAATAGAATATCTGGTATGTTATATTTTTTAAAATACTTTACTTTAATAAGGCGTTTTGCTTTGGAAAAGGGGCATCAAAACATCTTAAGGGCTTAGTATGAATATAGAAATAATGTCAGTATATTTTTTATATCAGGAAAGTTCTCTAATTGATGTGTTAAAAAAATACCCACATGTGAATGTACTCATTTAAGTGGTTAGAAGAAGCAGGAAATGCCAACTATTGTCATGTTTGGAGTTTAATAAGGTTTATTTGGAATTTTAATATATTTTAAAGTGAATCTCAGTGACTAATTTATAGACTTTGCATAATTTTAATTGCACTATCAAGGTGAGCAACAACAAGACAAACATGTTAGCTTTCTTAAAGTGAATCTGTTGTTGGTATGCTGTTTTCTGATTATTAAACTTCTATAAGTAGATGATTGCACGTGAAGTTTTTGGTTAATTTAATGATAAAGTACAATATGGCTTCATTCAAGTTTTCCCTTTCTGGACCTTTTATCCAAGGTTTCATTCTCCAGCGGTTCTCGCATCTTACTGCCAAATGTAAAATGAAGGAATCCCTGTAGGTGTGGTCCGCTGGCCCGTCTCTTTGCTACTTAACTGCAGGAGAAGTCTCTTTGTCCTTCCCTCCTTTCCTCACAGCCTTCTGTGCGATCCCGTAGGGCACATGACACGCTACTGTCCCCATTTCTGCCGCTCCCTCCACGTGAAACATCTGGTCGTCAAAGAAGATGTGTGGCCTGATCTTCTCCAGCATTGGGCCTTTTGGGGCTCCTGCTAAGAACAGAGCCTCATCGATCTCAAGACCCCACGAGCGGAGAGTTTTCAGGGCTCTGGTGCCAGAGCTGGCTGCACTGCGAGCGGTCACCAGATAGGTGCGGATGGGACAGTCCATGCGATGGCCTTTGGCGTAGAACTTCTTCTGGAGCTTCCCTAGAACCTCCAGGAAGCCCTTCAGTGGTCCCTGCAGGAGATCGAACAATAACATCTCAATTTACATCCCAACTTTGAAAGAAAGAAGCAACTGAGTTTGGAATTTTCTGAAGTTTTCTGCATAAATGAAAATGTAGGAAACAATACAGCAAGTGGTTTGTCATTCATGTACTGTACATGATCCAGAGGCTTGTTCTCATGCGCTTTCTCGTGCTCAAAGAACTTATCCAGTCCGTGGGCCTTGTAAATCTGCTCAGACTCATCCGAGAAAAGGACAGCGTCGCCATCGAAAGCGACACGGAGCTGCGTCTCAGACACTTCAGTCATCTTCTCTGGAGTGAACATAGTGGCTGCTGCTATACCTGGATTTAACAGACATAAATCTGATGTTTGATTCACAGCCTGGGACCCCCGCTGATGGTGGAAACGCTTGTCAGACTAACCTGCCTCTAGAGCCTCGTGAACTTTATCTGGATCAGCAGACAGATACAGGTTAGTGTGGTAGGCCTTCAGGTAGCCGATGGGACTGTTTCCTCCGGTCATGCAGAAGCGCTCGATGAACAGCTCTGCGGAGAAGAGATTCACTTCACAAACTCCCAAATGTCAAATCTGAGTAAATTTCAGATTATAAATCTGTTTATCTAAAGCTGTTTTTTATTCCAATGTCGTAGCCATGGATTTGAGGATCTTTCTGAGAAGATGGTAAAAGATTTGGCGCCACACCAAATGTTTTACCTTGATCCAGGGCTGTCCTCAGTATCCTCCTCACTTACACCAACTACCTTTATATCCTCCTACATTCTTGAACCTCTTCTTTGGTCTTTCTCTACGTTTGTGTCCTGGTTGCTCCAACCTATCATTTTACCGACATCCTTGCTGTCCCTCCTGAATGTGTCCAAACCATCTCAATCTGCTTCCCTGCACTTATTTTCCAAACATCTGATATGAGCTTCTCCTTTCCTCCACCCATTCTAACCTACTTGCACATACCTCTTCACCAGTTTCCTCTGGTCTGGACTGTTGATCCTAAGTATTTGAAGTCCTTTACCTTCTTTATCTTCGTTCTATGTAACCTCACCGTTCCACTTGAGTTCCTCTCATTTACACAAAGATTCTTCATTCTTCTGAAGCTGAAGCTCTTCTTCCCCTTTCCAGAGTAATCCTTCACCTCTCTAGATGTTCTTCCTTCTGCTCCCTGCTCTCACTACATATCACAATGTCATCTGCAAACATCATGATCCACAGAGATTCTTGTCCAACCTCATTTGTCAGTCTGTCCCACCTCCACCTCAAACTCCGCTGTCACATCGACAGTATACCACAACGCTTCTATCTGTAACTAAAGTGCAATCTAAAGTTGTGAGAATTATTATCTTCGGAGCACCGCACCTATTGTGTAAGATTAAGAGATGTTAGACTTCATACTCACGGTAATGATTGATGGTATTGATGAGCCTCAGACCAACATTGGCATGGTTGTTGGTGATGAGAACCACATCAAAGAGCTCCTCACTTTCAGGATAAAGTTCTCTCAGCTGAGCATTGACGGCCTCCAGAGCCTGGAAACACACACGCAAAAAAAAAAAAAAAAAAACACAATTATGCGCTAACATGCAGGATCAGGCTGTATTGCTGCAGTGAGATGGAGATGAGCGTGATGTTCTGATCCACCGCCTCCACAGTCACGACAAGGATTAACTCTGTTTGTGTGTTTGTCTCTCCTTCTCTTAACAGACACACACCTTGACAAAAGAGAAGGCCGGTCCGGGACTGAAAGGCTCTGTTTCATGCGCCACCTGGAATTTGATGTACTCCTCCATCCCCTGTCTTTCAAAGATCTGCTGCTCCTTCTCCATGTTGAAGAGAACTCGGGATGAAACGGCAATAGTGATGGCATTCTGCGGCTTGGGCTGGAAGGTGAAAAGTCAAACGTTCATATTTAAACCAAGAGGCAATGATTTACTTTCACGTTAAGTTCAGATTTAAATCAAGTCGATAAATATTAAAAAGATATGAGAAAAAGCGGAAGCTGAAACTTCACCAAACCTCATGTTGGTACACTTGACCGTTCATATTCTCCTGCCTATTCAGAACCAGATGCCAAGAGCAGCAGTCTAAACAACAACACACACCTCTAACATCTCTCTTCTCAAAAACCTCCTTGGGGGGACCCAAGGCACTCCCAGGCCAATAGAGAGACATAGTACCAACAGCATATCTTGGGTCCTCCCCTGGAGCCCCCTTGTGCTTACAACAGCCCGTCCCAGACTGTTAAGCTGCTTTCACACCAAATGCAATTTCAATGGTGAATTCAGCTTGGACGCCTCTCTTTCACCACACGGCAAATTTGCTGCCCGCCGCGAGTCCAAAAATGTGTTCCTACAGTAAGTTTGACACCCCGGACGCGTGTGGGAGGAGTTACCAGCTAATGCTTTTAGCCTGATTGCTACATGGAGTGGAGTCTGTGTTTATCTCATTACAATGCATGGAAAACACCAATGATGTTGAGAGATCAGGTTTGTTAATTTTGAGGAGCTCTACAAAAACATCGAGGATCACGTATCCATGTTTGGGTTCATGAGATCATTCAGAGATTCTCTGTGAATAGTGAGCTTCACTACTGCTGCATCTGGATGACGCCCGCTTCCATGGTGTTTCCATCTCTCTCTGGCCGAGTTTGAAGGATGCTGTCCCGCTTTTACCCGAGAGGGCAAAAATACAAAAAAAATCTTTTTTATTATTTTCTTTTTGAAAATAGGAAAAACAAACATCATAAAATTCAGGAGACCCGAGCAGGGTGCTTCTCCATCCCGCAACGGATCTCCGTCTGACCGTCAGCTCTTCTCCCTAGAGCCAGTTGGCATTGCGCGCGTGATCGACCCTGCTCTTGTCTAGGACCAGGGGTGTCAAACTAAAGTCCTCAAGGTCCAGTCTCCTGCCTGTTTTCCAGAAATCCTGCCTTATTAGCTGCTGATTACCTGGATCAGGTGTGTTTAGTCAATAAGGAGCTTCAATGGCAGGTTGGTTGGAAAAAACTTAGGACACCGACCCTTGAGCCCTGGAGTTTCTAGGGTGTATCCACCTTTGCCCAACGGTAGCCGGGACGGGCTCCAGAAACCCCCCTTCCCCGAAAGGATACAACGGGATAAGAAAATGAATGGAAGTTCAGGAGAACCTATACCAATCCACCATATCAGATTTGTTATCTACTTGCTGTCACTGAAAACGTCACGTGCCAAAAGTTGAGTCCCTGATTGGTTGATGCGAAACATCGTCCCCATAGTTCCGATTTTTTTTAACCCTGGCCTGCAACAGCATGCCACCCAAATCGCCACTCAGATCCCCCCGCAGGACCTCAGATCGCATCTGTACCATTGACTTAGAAACTGACCACCTCTGCCGCTCGAGCTGCGTTCGCTTTAAATCCAGCCCCACAACAACCATAGACTTGGGAAACTGAAGGTGGACTTTATCAACCCATTCAATGCCTTACCACTGAGGAGCTTGTTTTCTGTTTGTGAAATGGAAAATTAGCTAGCCGCTCTCTGCTCCGCTCCATTCCGATGGATCCACTTGTAAACAAACAGATCCATGAACGTCTTTAAAAAACTCTTTGGCATTTTTCCTAAAACTGACTTTTTCAAAAATGTGACATTTGCTTAACTTTATAACAACCCTTAAAGTTCGTGATTAAAATGAGCTGCATAAACCGAAGACACTCAGCACTAGAACAAAGAAATATGACACCCTGCATCATATAAACTGATACTCAGAGCCACTTTAATGAGAGCGGTCAGTCTAAAGACAATAACAGATACCAAACCTGATATCTAAATTGTTAATGACATGTTTGGTAGATATGCTGTGGAAGCAGAGACAATGGAAGCATTCAAAATTATCTAATGGTTTTATTACTCACTTATCATGCATTAAATACAATATAGCTGTTTCAATGTGAAATAAAATAATTGCTGCAGAGGTGAAAAACACATTAAGTAACCAATTAAAATGTGATCATCTGAATACAACCTAAGTCCTACAAATACAGCTACTTATTGAGGAGTAGAGAATTGATTTCCATTAGCCTTTCATATTTTGTTTCGTTTCCTTCAACTCTTGAAAGTGATGCAGTATGGAAATAGCTGCAGAGATACTCACTGGTTGGGGTTTTCTGGTGGGGGTGGTGGGCTTTAAAACTGTCCCAACATCTTCCCAGGGGGCTCTGGTGTTGCTGCTGCCATTCTTGGCCAAATCATGTCCACTGACGGCGAGTGTGTGGTCACTGTTTCCACTCATCTTACGTTGTGGGGCTCACTTCTTCCCGGGATCACACTAAGTCACAGTGTGTTCCCGATAGCTCTCTGGCTGTGTCTGTTTGTTGCAGGAGTCCTGCTGCACTCAGGCGGTGAGATCACTCTGACTGCAGCTGCAGAGTCACCTATTTTAATCCCTCAATAAGAGCCGGAGCTTGTTGAAACAGAGATAATCATGAGGAAGACTAAATGCTGGCTGGCAGCCTCCTACCTTGGTCATGACACAGGTTAAAATCCTAAATGGACTCATCTCTGCTGCTCTGTCTGTCCTCCCCTCTTCCAAACACGACTTGCTAAAAGCTATCTTGCATCCTCCCACTTTTAACTCTTTCAGACACCGGATCACAGCAGAGCATGTGATTCAGACTACATGACAACCGGTTGCTGCACACTATTGGTCAAAACACGGTGGTGTGTCATGAGTCGTGATGCTTCAGTTCCCCCAGCAGAGAAGCTGAGAAGACTTTGAATTCCCTTGTTGCTCATTTTTGGAGCTATAAAAAATCTTGCAGGTGTTTTTCCGTTAGACAACACAGAAACTGAAATTAGTGTTCTTTGTGATCTCTCCTTGATACCATACTCATGGCCAGCACAGTGAGAAATCATGATGGCTCATTAGCCTCTCGTGGTGCATGGTGCTCACATGTGAACCCCTGCCAGTTGTGGTGAGGATTATATTACTTAACAGCAGCACCGGTTGCCCAGTAACAGTCAGATAGTCAAGACAACCGGGACTCCTGCACCTTCACAAAGGATCTGACCGACCGTGTTGACGTGAGATCAAACATGATGTTCTCCAGCTGTGCCATCGACAAACTCGCAGTTGATTGAGAAGATGAAAGCGCTGGCAGGCCTTTGTTGAGCATAAACAAAAGATTAGCCTCTCTTTAATCACAACAAGAAGGTAATTTGAGAGCAACAGATGCTTCCTGGGATGGAAATGCTGAGCAGGCGCAAAATCTGACACAAGGGAGCAGGCTTTTATCGAACAGTCAGCATTGTTGTGAATCAAGATCAGATGATTTCCTCGTCTGAGCTGGCATCTGGCTAAAACTGTTCGACTGGATAGCTCCGATATTGCTCACCATTTTTGTTGCACCGCTAATGTTAGATTCGGGATGCGGGGGACTATAAGTTAGCGGGAGATTAACAGGTGAATGATGGGAAATGTGGGCAGACTTACTCCCTGCCAACAGCCCCACTCACAACTCGGAGGCAAACTTCTGATGAACTCCTGCCGCTCTGCGCAAAGTATGTTCTAGACAATGATACAAATTTGGGTTTTCCATAATTGTAACGAAAAGACCACTGGGAATGCTTTTCAACAAAAGATGATCAAAATATGAGACTTTAGAGAGATTTTTGAAAATGCAAATATCAGATCCAGGAAATATCCAGAACTTTCTGTTTCAATCCATCTTTATGGGGTTGATTTGCAGACAGATAAAGAAAGCACTTTTGGTGATTTCCTCCAAACCCTCATCTCAATAGATGTGCAAAAGACCTCCAGTGGTCAGCTAATCAAACCTAATAAAATCCCTCAAACCACTTCATGTTATAGATTTACCACCACATATTTTGGATTTCATTTTGACATCAGGAGATCCTGTTTCACCCCTCTCAACATGATCTTCTTCCACAATTAATATAATTGAGTTCCTAATCTTATTAAAAAGCCCTGTCTGCATGCTGCATTGCCTGCATGTTTGATTGCCCTCCATTGACTGGCCAGCTTTAATTAAACTGTACTAGTGATACCAACTCTGATGTGATGGCTGGGTTCTCCCTGTCTGCCTCTGGCTCATTTGACTCCCTTTCTGGCCCTTAGATCTGCCTCTCTAGTACATCTCTGGATGGACTTTGGACTTGGAATAAGGATTAGGGATTATCTGCCTTGTTTTTTCTTCACCTGCCCTTGCGCTGGACGCGCCTCCTGGCAACAATGTTGTCACCTAGCACCAGTAAATTTTTTTTCCCCTTTTTCTTCCACAATACGTTCATTCTCAGATGCACTTGTGCGCACGTGCAAGTCTGTCACTAACCTGCTTCTCCTGTCATTCCAGAGCAGCCTGTTGAGCATTTCCCATCATCTGACGCCTATCCACACTTCCTGGATCAAAACCTAAAACAAATCTGTTTATTTTCAAATCATTGTGAATCAGGAGCACTTAAATAAATCTAGGATTTGGTGAAATACTTTAAAGAACTTCATGAAGAGCATCAACCTGAGGTTCATGACCTCTAGATAGAAGCTGTACTTACTGCTGCTTCTCACACAACCACACAAAAAAGTTTTTCTTTCTGAAGAAAAATAAATAATAAATTGGAACATTCTTTAAAATAAAAATAATGTTTTCTAGGTGTGAACGTTGATTTGGTTTCAAAGTACTTATTTAATTTAGTGTAAATAATGGGGGCAGACTTACTTATAAACGTGGATCCAGGGTTAAATATCTGCTCCAATCAACTTTTGAACTATTTTAAAAGTGTTTCTTTTAATCACAATTAATTATGATTATGTTGATTTTACCCTATGTTGTTTTCTAGGACATTTTACATTAGAAATTCACCTTTTAAATTGTTGGAGGAACTGTTGATGCAGGGAAAGCCCGCCCACACTTCCAATTATCCATTTGTGTACACACTATCCTGCTAGCTTGCTGCGCCTCACAACCCCAATCTAACATTACTGGTGCAACAAAAAAGGCAAGCAAAATTAGAAGTTTTCAGCCAGATGCCATCTTAGACGAGGAAACCCCATACATGCGTGGATCTAGTTGTCTACAAGTGGATACATCAGAATGGAATGGAGTAAAATGGCACAAGAACATGTTAAAAACACCAAAAACATGACTTTCACTGGGGTGGGTTTTTAAAATCAAAATGATAGGAATAATCATAATTTAAAAACAGATGTAATTTAAGAAAAGAACATGTAAAATACAACATAAGTCAAATGAACAGATAAAGGATACAACAAAAAAGTGATGAATTCTGTTTGTTTTTTTAAATGAAAACACACCTGTTCGGTATTCAAATTAAGGCTGTGGAACTTCAGTCTTCAAGCATCTGCATGTTTTCCAGAAATCCTTGCTCTAATGACAGCTAATTACCTGGATCTGGTGTGTCTAGCCAATTAGACCATTCCAGAGCTAGGTGTGTTAATAATTCTAATTCAACTTTATTTATATCGCACTTTTTGTGCTAAAATGCACCTCAAAGTGCTGTACATAATAAATTAAATAATAGTAAAAATATTCATCACAATAAAAATAACTAAAACAAATATTATTTTTAAAATCAAATTAAAACATGTGGAGAAGTAAAAACAACGCAAAAGCTGTATTAAAAATATGAGTTTTCAGTTTGTTCTGAAAAAGCTCCACAGTGGATGTAGCCCTCACATTCTCAGGTCGACTATTCCACAGGTGAGGCCCACAGTGCTGAAATGTGGTTTTTAGTTCTGACTTTTGGTCCACCAGCAGACTTGATGACCTGAGGGCTCTAGGAGGGTCATAAACTAAAAGTAAATCAGATAAAAATGGTGGTCCAATTCCATTTAAGCTTTTATAAACTAATAAAAGAACCTTAAAACTTGACCCTAAAGCTGACTGGGAGCCAGAGAAAAGATTTCAAATGTGGAGTAATGTGCTCCGTCTTTCTGGTCCTGGTTAAGAGGTGAGTTTTGAACAATCTGGAGCCGATTGATTGTATTTTTTTTCTTAACGGCAGAAAGAAGCATTAAAAAGTACTCTCCCATTCAGGTTTCAATATCTAAAATACAGCTTAAAAGGTAATGGGTCCTATGTCACCAGGAGACAGCCACATATAACTGGGTGTCATCAGCATAACTATGAATGTTTATAGCATGTCCCCTGATGACAACATCAAGCGTATAAGTTAAACAATGTGGGACCAAGGACAGAGCCTTGAGGCACTCCACATGTGCCTCCCAGATGACGATTCATTTACACTGACAATAATATCTAGGATTCAAACCAGCTGAAGACTGTTCCAGTAATTCCAATCGTGTCATGCTGCCTGATTAAAAGAAAAGATCAAGTCCAACTATAAATCAGGTAGTCTGTGAATTCTTGCATTTGCTGCGGACAGCCACAGGGGGTCAGCAGAGACTCTCAGTCCCTCTGAAGGCTGCAGTTTCCTCCATATCCTGGCGCTATACAAAGAGGATGTGAAAAAGAAACTACTGAGAGGAACTGAGTCCGAAACTTTGGCTTTAGTGTCTTTGTGGAGGTCTTGATGTGGGTATTGTTTGCGTGCTGTCGCCATTGTTTGCTTTTAGTGCCTAAAAACGACAGAAAAGTCCGGAAAATAAACCCGAAAGTATATTTATGGAATGAAGAGTGCAGCTGGAAAAACGAGTCAGGCTTTTGGAACATGAGCGTCGTCCTCCTTTGTGTTTGCAGCCCTGACGGGGGTTAACAGGACGTGGAGACAGTTGGGCCTCACCCACTGAGATCATTTGAATAACGCCGGCTTTTGGCGCGAGGCTCGGAGGAGGCGCGGCCTTGTCGTTATGACCCTCCTCTCCGCGTGCACCTTGGAGTGGCGGGAAACAAGAACGAAAGCGCTTGAGATAAAGCAAAGGGGGTGGGGGGGTGTATTTCGTACCTACGGTTGCCCTGGAAACCTGCGACATAGAAAGGCTGGTACACCTGAGAGAGGATTCAGGAAAAATGGTGGCAGGAAGAGAAAGCGGCACGCGCGCACTCCTGGGTTTTGGCGCGAGACTGCGGGAGACAAAGCTTGCTGTGGGTGGAGACAAAAGAGCGCGTGAGTGGAGCTGGGCAGAACAAAGGGGGAACAGCCTGGACTACCCCCTACTCTTCTTCAAGCCCCACCCTAACATAGCCTGAAGGCTTGAGGCAGATGACTCTTCAAATCTTTAGTCGCAAAGTCTTAGAGCATCACAAGGTCTCACATTTTTTTCGGCTGTGATGTTAAAGACCCACTCCAATTTAAGCATTTGAACACGTTCTTGTAGCGTTTTCTTATGGTTGTGGTCTTATATGAAAAAAATAAGCTCAAATTGCATTTCTAAGTATTTCTTTATTCAGGTTGTTGTGAATCAGGAGCAGAATAGATCCGGGTACGTCTTTGTTTTCCTGGTCTGAGCTAGTATCCAGCTCAAAAGTGCACGGCTGGATAATTCCAATATTTTGCTCACCCTTTTGGTTGCACTGTTAATGTTAGCTGAGAGTTGTGAGGGGCTGTCAACTAGCCAGAGTGGTGTAAACAAAGGGATGATGGGAAATGGGTTGAGGCTTACTCCGCACCAACAGTACCAACCACAACTTAGAGGTGAATTTCTAATGAATTCCTTCTTCTCTGCAGAAACCACGACCTTTTCTTTTCAAATTTGAGCTAAAAACTGCTTAATCAAAATTGGAATGCCTCTTTTTAAATAGATCAAAAGAGTAGAGATGATTCTGGTGACGTTTTCCAATATTAAGGTTAAGAAACCATAAAAAAAAGACCTGCTATCGTGACATGGTTAAATGTTTTGGTGTTTGCATTCAAAAATCCCCAATCTGTGGCATCAAGTCGCTTCACCTTACTGAGCATTATGGCTTCACGCAGCACTATTAGCCCGTCACGAAGCAAAAAAGAGCAGCGGTTCCTCTCGTTTCCTGCCCCCAATGAGTTCCACACGAAAACAGGAAACCTGTGTTACTTGTCTGTTTCCTAGGTCTTGTTACACAGCCTCTGTTTTGTGTTCTGCCAACATACAGCCCCTCAAGGAAGAAAACAGAAGCAGTGATTATTACATAAGAGCCCAGTGATGGATGACAACACCGAAGAAGGGCTTCATGGAAGTCATTCCTCCGATAAGATCTGCTTTTAAATTTGTGCTTTGATGCAAATTCACCTCACCGTGAAATAATTAGTCAATAAATTGAGTTGGGGGCTGGGAGGGGGTACTTAGTGCTTAAGGGGTGGAGCAGAGATCTGTGTTGGTGGCATGCAATACACTAGAGGTCTGACTGGGGGGTTAAAGGGAAAAGGGGGAAGGGTAAAGCCCCCCTCCCTGAGTAGCTTTGGGATGAGGGGCTAGGGGGCGGGATCGCTGGTGACGGCAATGAAAGGGGCTAAATTCAAAAGATGCCCAAAAAAAAGTCCCAAACTCAACCGAAGCAACCTTACACCACAGGGACGAACAATGGAGCATCTGCTGGCTGACAAAAGATGGAAGTTTGCTGCGAGAGCAGCTCTGTGATTGGCTGCAGCGTGTTTGAACAATCCACTGACCGCAGAAACTTTGTGGTCATCTCTGTTTCCTCAAGTTATCATTTGGCTTCATTTTGTCAAATGAGATCAAAGTGAAAGCACGCACCCTGATTTGTTTCACTGCTGTGTTTCGAATCCCAAAAAATCAGCTTTATTTAACAGAAAAGTGGTTGAAATACCAGCAGAAACACCGCTGGATGTTTGGTTGCTAACCTATACAATTACAATTAAACGATGGGAATCTAAAACAATGGCCAAGTCAGAAAATCTTTAATGGGCCAAACCATGAAAAAACAACTTTTTGAGATTTTACGTGTATTATACTGTTCAGTCCTCACTATAAATAACCTCAAAGAGGAAGTTTGATGCGCTCACGCATTTCTGAGTTATCCTCTAAAAACCTTTGCTCAACGTGCTGACGTCATATATTAAGGACAGCCCCTTTCAGGAAGAGTCTGCGCTCTTAGCACTGCCCCCAGGCTAACACACACACTTTCTTTGCGGAGCTAGCTGTAACCCGTAACATGCTTTTATTTTATATGCCCAATATGTACGTCCATCAAGAGTCTGTATGTTGTTTGTTTGTACACTGAGGAGGATAACAGGATAACTCTAGGATAACAGAGGGAAATGGGCGGGACCGACAAGGAACGAAAGGCGGTGCCTCAGAGAGCAAGTCGTTTTACTTCAGGGAATGAAAAGAATCCACAAAAATAACTCGTATTTGATAAATAATCTGCTTTTTAGTGTTCCAAAGGTAATGGCATGTGGACACACGCATCAACTGTTTAACAGTCTAAGTCTAGAGACAATAAATCGGATGTTCTTAAGACTTTCAACGTTGAAATCATTTGACAAAATACCAGATTTGATAAAATTGTGTTGATTTTTTTTTTTTTAGAATACTAAAAGATTTTTTATTTTTATATTTTATTATTATTATGTATTACAGAAAATATTTTTTTTTATTTTATATTGAGAACTTTTTTCAAACACCTACTCTCCGATAAAAATTTTGTTTTGTTTTTGATAACGGAAAACATAAGAAGAAAATTAAGATTCAAATAGCATTTCTGAGTGTTTCTTTATTCAAATAGTTGTGAATCAACAACTAATGCAGACCAAAAAAACGCAATTTTTAAAAGAATTTACGGTATTTGTGATGGGCTGTCTGCAAGCGGCCTGCTGCACTACATTCTGATGCATGAACTTGTAGACAAATAGATCCGTGTACGTCTTCATTTTCACGTCTGAGCTGGCATTTGGATCAAAACTGGAAAGCTCCGAATTGCTTGCCATTTTTGTTGCATTTGTTTGTAATGTTAGCTTGTGTGAGGGGCTGTAAGCTAGCAGCAGAGAGTGTAAACTGAGAGCTCTCAGCAATGGGTAGAAAAAGGTGGGGTTGGTCCGTGCCAACGGCCCCGCTCACAA
This sequence comes from Oryzias celebensis, assembly GCA_014656515.1. Classification (NCBI taxonomy): domain Eukaryota; kingdom Metazoa; phylum Chordata; class Actinopteri; order Beloniformes; family Adrianichthyidae; genus Oryzias; species Oryzias celebensis. The sequence goes on from BNCR01000005.1 coordinate 38,380,044, forward strand.
CTCTGAGGCAAGTTTCTAAAGAACTACTGCCCCTCTGCAGAAACTATATGTAGAAAACTGTGTGAGTTTTTTGAGTTTGGCTAAGAATGGCATAATCGTAACTAAAATACCACTGGGAACGCTTTTACCATAGATCAAAAGATGATTGGAGTGAAACTTTAAAGACATGAGAACCAATGGGCCAGATTCCATTCCTGTTCAACTGAAGCACTAAAATCTCTTTTGAAACACATGTAAATGTATTGTTTTGAAGCTTAAAAATGAAATGATGGTCTGCCCCCTCAGCTCTCACCGTTTGTATGCAGCAGGTGGTCAAGAGGAACGATGATAAAAGGGGGGATTGCAAGGGAGAGGTCAATGTAACTGTTGCATCTGCTCAGGGCCTTTTTTCCACTCCCTGCCCCAGATTATCTATTAACCGGTGTCATAGTTACATCACAGCAGTTACAGAAACACAATATTTATATTCTCCAGACTGATTCTTGCTTTGACCAGTTCTCTCATGTCCTCTCCTTTTGGTGGACCATTTATTTGAGAGTTTCAGTGCTTAATTTGAATCAAAAGTCTCGGCATCAAACGTACAGGGGTTCTTCATCTTCTGGTTTTGTTGTGAGCCGGTCAGAGTTTGTCCTGACTCACTGATAGCTCATCTGTTCAAATGGCTTCAACATAATCATCCCTGCTGAGTGTCTGGACCCACATGGCCCCGGTGTTTAACAGGATTACGATTAGGCTCCAGATTAGATCACCACATCTTAGGTTTATCTGAAACTGCTGATTCCCCCAGTGAGTAAGGACGTGTTTTCCAAGAAAGAAGGAGTCAAGTTAAAACCAGAGCGTGGTTGATTCCTGAAATTTCCTTTTGGTTTTATTGGCCTGAGATTTTCAGGGAAAAAAAACATTGTTTTGACAGGAATCAGCTGTGCCCAGATGTATCCATACAGAGAGGAAGCCACAGGGCCTCCTTCCACTGAATCATCCAGATTATGTAACGCCGGCCTGAATGGGGAGGGCGAGCAGCGCAGAGGGGGGGACAAACCGAAAGCAGAAGACTGACCTAGATCAGGAAAAGGTACAGAGAGGAACCTGAAAGGAGGGAAGGGGCCGATGCAGCTGACGGGAATTGGGGGGTGGGGGTCCACGTGAAGACGAATGAGGTTGAAAAGTGACCCCCCACCCCTGCCTGGACAGATATTTTAAGTGACACAACCAGGCTGGAATGTGGGTCAGTAGGCAGATAGTAGGACATCGGTCGGGAAAAGTTTCCTATGGCCACACGGCCAGATGTGCTCATCTGTGCCCTTTCCCGCTTGTGTTTTCCACATCTTCCTTGACCCTCCGCTGTTTTAAAATAGAATAAAAGGGAAGCGAGTACGTCGCGTGTTGAGTAAGAAGAGGATGAATCTACTTCTTGTCTTAAGAAGTTGTGGGAGCGCATAACCTCCTCAAATTCCGTCCCTACAGCTCCCAAGGCGTTCAGTGGAGGAAAATATTGCCACCCAAGATAGTAAAAGTCAGAAATAAATGTATTAGTGTTCAATTTTCACCCAATAAAAAGTGGTGATTGTCTTTAAAAAGAGCAGAGCACTCAGCAAATACATTCCCCCCTTAATGTAGGTTAGGAATAAACAGTCAGCTGAACTAAAGCCTTAGAATCACAAACCAGTGAAATGGGTTTATGGTCCGTTTCCTCCTCTGTCCTGTGTAAACGCACAATGCATACATGCTAAGCAAACCACGCTAGTCACAACACACCCAGTCAAACATGGTGGAAATATTGCTCAATAAGTGTTTTTTTCCTTTAAATTGCAGCAGTAAGTGTTTTTTGTTTTTTCAGAACAGAAGCTATGGGACGATAGCAGTTGCGAAAGGTGACCTTTTTCGTCTTTGTCATAGAAATGCGTGGTTTTTTTTTTCTTTTTTCTTTCTAGGTGAGAAAACGCTTCAGATGGAAACTGATTTCCACTTGTTTTATCTTGTTAGGTTATCTGCAAGAAATACCAGCGCAGCAAGAACTACTGGTAGAGTTTCCCGTCAGGAAACAATTTCAGGATTTGCTCACCTTCTCTCTCGAAGATGCAAAACAGTAATAAAAAAACAGATTTCTGCTAAATGTAGCAGCATCTGAGTTAGTATTATAGGAAACATGTTTGTTACTTTTAAGTAATCAATATAAGGCATGCATTTACATAAAATAAAACATCTCTGGGGTTTGATTTTAATGGTTAATTTCTCTCCAGCTTCCTTAAAGTGACACTAAAAAAAATACAAATAAAATAGAAGCACAGATGAGTGAGAGTCAGCTAAAAGACTGTTCACTCTGCACATCGCACGCTTCTGTCAGGGCCGTCGGGAAAGCTGTAAAACCTCGTGGGAAAGTGCAATCTTTACTCACATCCACGTTACAATCAGTTATAAATTTACTTCGCAGAGCAGCGAGACCTCCAGAGCATTTATTTTGAACTCCCAACAAGTGTGGGAGAACCAAACGTTCACCGGAAGAATTCAAGAGAAACAATTCAGATTCAGAGCACCTTGTGGAGAAGGCAGGTGTGCTACAGACGTTGCTCAGTAGGAACAAATCTGGTCCAACAAGTTAAACCGTCAAAACGTGACCTATTGGGGGGGGGCCTTCAGAGTTCATTTTAAATAGGGGATCAATGGGAGCAAAATTGATAATCATTCAATGCACTGCTTTTAATAATAATATTCATTGTTTATTCCACACAAATTGTGATCTATATATAAACAAAGTGTGTGTATATATAATACACAGTTGAGTGGACCAGTGTCCATAATATATGGATCAAATTCAAGCACGTCCTCTTGAAACGGTCTGTCAACAAAAGTACTGCGCTCAACCAAAAATACTGGAGGAATCTAGACTTCCTCACAGATTCAATTCAAGTTTGGAATGTAACACCTCACATTAGATTTCACTTTCTGACTACATGAGTCACATCGGTTGTTTTTCTTTGGAACCTTGATGATGTTACGGTTCACTGAAAATGGTGTTGCAATCATTGCTCTTGTGATGTTTCTCATGATGGAGGGCATGTTAAGATGAAAGAAAATTAAGATTAGAATTGAGTACAAGTTTTATTTTTTGTGAACCAGAAAAAAAAATGCAGTTTGAAAAACGCTTGTAGTTTCTGTACAAACTACAATCCCAAGGCACTAAACTCCATGCTTCGCTCCTTTGTTTGCTCTTTGTTTTTTCATTTACGCTGGCACCTGGTTCCAGTACTGAGTAGTTCTTTGTTGGCACCTGGCTGTAAGCTGGTGGGAGAGTGTAAATAAAAGGGATGGCGGGAAACGAGCACAGGTTTACCTCTGCCATTGTCTTACAAAGAACTCCTGCTGCTCTGCAGAAACTATGTCCTAGAAAACTATGTTTTTTTTTCTGATTTTGTCCCAAAACGGCATTACCACATATACCATATATACCATTGGAAACACATTGATAATTAATTGAAAAAAATCCAGTGAGTTTGAGCATAAGAAAACCTCCTCAGGGTAAAGCGAACAGCAATCCCAGCAGCAACAAAGAAGCAGTGAGGGGCAGGACGGTTGGAGCTCAGGGTGTGTCTGCCTCGTCTGTCACGCCGGACTGCTGTTACTTAAACGAAGTGATTCATCCAGGCTTGCAGAGACTCGTGTTTCATTGGGTCAACAAGGGGGCAAACTTTAATGTACTGGAACACTGAGGGGGCGACTGACAGATAATCGTCTGTGGATCTTGTTTAAATATATATTGTGATTTTGGCTTATTTCTATGTAATTTCAATGTCTGACTCCAAGTCTTGTAGCACGCTAATGCCGCTATTGTGCTTCAAACATCCTAGAACCCACTTATCCTGAAAGAAACAGGACACAAATCCAGAAAGAAGGAATTTTTCTGACTTAATCCCTAGATTTTAAAGGAAGTGCTCCAACTCTGCACACCTGCACCAGATGCTCGCCACAGCAAGGGGACAACTGCAGATACAAGTTGCATTAATGCAAGTCTGACCTAATTTGTTGCACCTCAGGTGGCCGGCGTGTAGCAGCCACTGCAGAGAGGAGGATCCAGCGAGCACACCAGCTCCTCAAGGACAAACCTGAAGGACAGGCTGGGCGCAGCAGCAGCAGCTGCAGCTGCTAAGGTGCATTTTTCTGATCTGCCTGTGTTTACAACTGTAGATGTAGCTCCCCTACAGCGAAACTTTGGCTTAAGAGAAACATGTGAATGCATAACACATCATAAGACAGCAGGTTTATGTTCAAATCTGGTATAAAAATTTAATAATGTTAGCATGCTTACAAAAATCTGCAAACAAACGGCAAAGTGACGTGTGAATTTTAGTAATAACAGTGATTCTTTTCCTTATTTTTTGGTCATTTTGGTCAAAAAAAAGAAAGAAAAAAAAGCTTACCAAAAAAGTGGCATGGGTCAAAGGCTCATTAAATTCTTGGTGCCACCTCCTTCACCAGGAGAAATAAGCTATTATTTACATTTTTGTACATGAAGTCATCCAAGCATCTGTATTGACTGAAGGCAGAACGGCTTCTGCTTCAAACCTGATGGTAAAAAAAATCTAATGTCCCTGAAAGCTGCAAATGCACATGATCACACCAGCGAACGAAGAAACGAAACATTCTCTTAGCTCTAAAACCTCAGTCTAACCCCTTTTCACGACTTAAAAAATGTGCAAGAAGAAGCTGAAAGGATGATCTGCCCCTCCCCGTTGAGGTTCACTGGGCCGCACTTGGTTCACGGGAACCCCACTGCCACCACACCGATACACACCAGGCGTGTGTGCCATGAAAGGATCAGTGTCCAAAGTGTCAAGTGTTGAGGAGTTTTTGAGGAGCAGCCTTAGGAGCGCTTGAGTTCAGATAATCTGCGCAGAAGCTGCTGCTGCCGGGACCTGAGGCGCTTCTTCTCTGAGAGTTTCTGCTTCTCTCTGGCGTGCAGCTCCATGAGGTATTCCGCCGCCTGGGTCAGGATGACCACTTTGGGACTCTTGGCTTGCTCCAGGCCGGGGATCTGGTCCCGCAGCGCGAGGAAGCGAGACCGGAGGTCATTCCTCCTCTTCCTTTCCAGGAAGTTGTGGTTCCGCCTGCGGTCTGTGTCCTCCGCGTCGGAGTTCTGCGGGGAGTCGGACTGCGGTTCCGGCTGCTGGTGGGAGTCCCTTTGCCGTTTGCTTTGAGGCTCATCTTCAGAATCCTCCTCCTCCTCTTCCTCTTCCTCCTCCTCCTCTTCAGGGTCGCTGTCCGGGGACGGGGCGGCGTAGTTGTGCTGCTGCCGGTGGACCGACATGTGGAAGCGCTTGGGGCAAGGGTCCGCCCGGACCCGGATGGTGACCGGCTTCCTGACCAGCCGGACTCGGCTCTGCTTGCTCTCCACGGTGACGACGTCGATTTCCTCTTCATCATCTATGATTGCAAGAAAACAGCACATGAAGACAACTGGATACTGGGTGAAAGGGTAACTCTGACGGAAGTGCATTCAATGTGATGAAGCGGGTCACCCCGCCCCCTGAGCCGCACCCTGATGCTGTTGCAGCAGACAAGAGCTCAGATTAAACTAAAGGGGCGCGGTTTTGAAAACTCCACATGGCTTTTATTTGAACGAGGAGGGAGGGGGCATCACGGGTGACCTCTGTGACCTTCACCCACTACAGCAGCTTTGTAAATACCCCATTGTTAATGGAAGGAAGAAAAAAAAATCCTGGGTGGAGCTTCGAATTCCTTACCAGAGGAGTCAGAGCGCGACTCGGACCCGGACGACGCCGGCTTCCTGCAGCTGCCGGCGGGGAAGGTGAGCACGGCGGCGGGGTCCACGCACTGGGTGGAGACCTGAGGGGCAGCCGGGGATGCGCACTGCGCCTTGGCGCTGCGCACAGAGCCCTGCGCCGCCGCCTTCTCCAGCTGCTTGCTGGCGGAGAAGCTGCTCCACATGCAGTCGCGGATGATGTGCGCGTCCAGGTTGCCGAACAGCTCCCCGGTCTCGGGGAAACAGTGACCCTCGCAGTCCTCGTCCTGACCCAGGAATTTGGACAGCCAGTTCAGTTTGTCTCCGGTGGAGAGATGCAGAGTCCGGGTGGGAGACATGGGAGGCGTGGGGAGCAGCTCGAACTTTTTCCATATGTCCTCACTGGGAGCAGTCGACGTGTAAAAGTCCTCCTCTGTGTCAAAATTGTCGTAAAAATAGGGCTGGAAGCAATCGAACTCCATTTTTATTAATGAAAGGTCCTGCGGGGGAGAAAACACACGTTCAGCCAACTTCTACAGATAGGAGCGCATTGAGAATGGATGACATCCTCCGCAAGCTCCGGCATTGATGGACATCGATGCACAGAAAAGTGTTACATAAGCTGACCGGCTGCGCTTAGATTCATGAATGAAGGAGAAAACCGAAAAAGTGAGCGCGTAAAAGCATTTCCTGAAATGCTTCTTTGTGCAGCGCGTGCACGCCAAAGCCTCACTATTTCCGCATCAAAAACGTGCGCATAATCCACTCACCGCTGATTGTAGGGATCCCAGATTTCAGGACATTAAAAGTCCCCCAGGTGCCAACAAACAAGAAAGAAACAAAGGCAGGAAAATCCCTTCTGAGCTGCGGTTTCAAACCGTCCCCTGTAGAGGCTGATTTCTGAAGTTACGCTGGTTTCAGACGGTTAGTAAACCCGAAAAAAAAGCCCGGAGAAAGCTGAGTGCGGGCGCCAAACCCGCCCCACAATGAAGAGCCACGTTCTGCGCTTTTCGCGCCAGTCTGAAATCCTGTTATAAGGAGATAAAAGAGGTGGGAGGAGCCAAATGTCTGCAGCGGCAGATCCGGGTAAGACCCTTTATTTTCTGCTGAGCGTGGCCACGCCCAGATTCAACGTCAACAGACCCCCCCTGCTCCTCCTCCTCCCCAATCGCTTTTATTGATTAAAAAACCCCAAAGAATACAAAAATCCTCTTTTCAGTAACGCAAAAATACTCAAATGTCACACAAATCCTAAGATTTAACAAAAGAAGAAGTGCTTAGCGGTTTAAAAAGATGCAGGGTTTTCTTTTTGCTCAATGTTGTGTTTCCATTCAAGGAGTTTTAGGATTTGGAATAATCTACGACTCAAGAAAAAGACACACAATTGTCACTGTCTTTCTGAACAGACTATTACAAATGAACCTAAGAGATTCATAGCAAATTGTGTATTAGTTACATTACTTAAAAAATATATAACTTTGAATCTTTTTTACATGTATGTGTGCATTGATTCAGTAAGTCATCTACTGTATATATATAAGAACAAATATGTCTATTTTTGAATAAGAGTAATGATAAAAGCCTCATTTACAGGCATATGTGAATGTCTCTCATACTTTTCATTGTTTGTGGTTTTTCTGATGATTTGTTGGACTTAATTGTTATAATTTTGAAATATCTTTGTATAGGTGTAGCTTATTTGTTTGTTTTATTTAGTATTTTGGTGTTTTTGGTTTGTTTGAAATAAATTAATTCCAATACAATTTCAAAATAAAAGTTGTAACATATATTAGCGTTTTATATTTTTAGCGTTTTTGCTTATTTTTTTTATTTATTTTTTTTTTTTACAGCTTTTCTGTAAACATGTGATGATGTTCTTTCAGATTTGTAGAAACAGCATGTGATTTGACATTTGGCTTCAGTGATGTCTGTCAATCTATTTTCATCTTGTCGCTACTGCCTACTTATAAAGCCAGGATGGGGTCTGAGTCTGGGTTTCCTGTGCTAGTCCCCAGCCTGGACAAGGGGACATCCGGCATAAAACTCTCTGCCCAAACACCTGTGTAAATCTGTGACAGCCGATTCGCTGCAACGACCCCTGACGGGAAATGCCGAAAGGTGAGGTGGGATTTGAAGACGAGGAACACACATTTAACTGTGTGTAAAAGATGACACAACAAAACAGTCGCACAACCGCTTGGAGTCAGGAAAGTTCTAGTGGATCGGCAGGTTTGACCCCTTCTGCTACGAAGCAACTGTTACACCACCACTGAAGTAAATACCTGTTTCAAAAACAGGTCTATGCAGGAATTTATTGATCATTTTATATCAGCTTTAACCTTCCTATCAGGGGTTTTTCTTGCCTTTATCGGCATATATGCATTTGATTTGGTAAATGTAAACATTTCGTTTTGAATGCCTGAAATTTTAACTACCACAGCTACCGTAATTAACCAGAGATAATGCAGATTTTTCCCCCTCCCAGGAGCATTCATGTGAGTAAGAAAGGTCAGAGGTCGTTTTCGGTCTAGTCTGATGTCTTCATTGTTCAGCCCATGAATCGTGACACCAGACTGCAATCCTCTGACGTAAAGCTGACACGCGTCAGCCTCAACACCAAAGATTACTTGTAAGATTAACCTACTTTTCGCTAATCTTGTTAAATTTAGAGGAACTTTGTGATTGGAGGGCGTTTCAAATGCTTTTTAATTATGAAAAACCAATCCCTGAATAGAATAGAACAATATTAAATGATCTTTTTTATGTTAACTGCTGTTAAATCATACAGATTTGACTTGGCTTGAAGTGATACATTTGGAGATGCAGGAACACATTTGTCTGACAAAGAACCAACAGTCAACAGCTTGACTTCCACATTTCCATTTTTGCATCAACACAAAGACCAGGTCAGAGCTGTTTAGAATGGGCTCCATTTAAAAGCTGCCGAGCATTTCCAACTTGTTGGGTGGGGTGCTCCACTCTGACTGACCCTCTTTCCAAAATAAAAGAGTACAAAAGTGCGGCTTTTGCTGCTGAAAGCACTGCAACTTCATCCATAGTGAGTGAATCAGGTGAACGTCTCCTGCAAACAATCGTATTTGCTTTTGAATTTTGAGGTTCAAAACCTTTTGAAAGATCACGCCTCTTGAGCATATTGGTTTTAGGAGTCTCATTGCGTTAAAAGCAACAGTCTGAGTAAGTTTAGGCAGGTGATGAATCAGGACAGGCATGATTTGCTTGTTGACTTCAGATTGATTGCTTAATGCTCGACGGCGTGCAAACGCTTGGTGGAGAAGAGAGCAGAAGGCCAGAATCACTACACTACCTCTTCCTAACATATGTATATTGAACTGTTTGGTCTCTCCCGTACTTTTAAACTCTTGTAATTAATCGAGTCTACGGCGGAAACAAAGCTTTTTCTGTTTCAGGTCAAATGGAAAACGTGGATTATTGACGGACATCTGCCCTTAGCATCGAGGTTAGGCTCCAACATATGTCCTGAAAAAGTTGCAATGAGCCTTTATAATAAAGCTTTTCAAGAACTGAGGCAGGAATTTACAGGAAGTGAACCAAAAGTGACTGTTTAGGAACTTGCAAAAATGTAAACGATGAAATTTGTCTTTTACTATTTGAGAAGAATGCACGAGTGCAACAGATTATTAGAGACACCAAAAAAAAGAGGAAAAATGAGCAAATACATCAGAATAAAATCCTAAAATGATGAAAAAAAGTCCAAATGTTACCAGAATGAAGCTGTACAGTTGTGTTTTAGGAAGTTGTAATATTACAAAGAAGAAGCAATGTTTTTTCAGAAAATTAAATGTTAATCTTACCCTCAAAAGTTTTAACAAAAACAATGAAACATTACCAGTTTAAATTGTAGTATAAGATAAGTCTTTATCGCCACTGTCTGCATATACAATGAGATTCAGGCAGTCTCCATATCTGTTCAAACAAAAGAATAACAAAATGAAAACAATATAACTAAACATAAAGTGGTGTGTAATGTACAAAAAGATGTGTGCAAAAATGAGCATGAATAAATACTTAAACAGACACAGTATATACACATACACACAGTGAAGATGTAACTTTGTTTTGTTAAACACTTTATTTTTGGAAAAAAAAAAAGTTTTTTTTTTCCCATTTAGAGTTACTAAATAATAAGTCTATGATTTTCCATTCGTACTGTGTTGAATTTTTCTAATGATTATTAGATTTTTTCTGGTAAAATTTTGATTTTTTATTTATTTTTTGCTTTCAATTTCACAACTTTAGTCTCAAATGTAAAAGAAAAATGATACTATACAAGAGATATGACTTAAAAAAACAAAAAAAACAAAACAAGGAAAAACGGTTTCCTCAAAAAAAAAAGGTTTTGAATCCTATCTTGATAATTCAACAGTACTGTTAGATTTAAATAAATGAATCAAAGGTTTTAAATATGGCAGATGTGGGGCCTTTTGTAGATCTCAAATATGTTAATTTTTTATAGAGAAAAAAAAAGTTTATTCATCACATGTGTTGTGAAATTGTGCTTTTTTTTGATTAAACTTGTTAGAAAAACACGAGTTAAAGCTTAGAAACAGTAAAATTCGTCATCACATGTGTTGGCCTTGTAGTTTAAAGTTAATACGTTGTTGGTATGATGGAAAAAAATAAGCAGAAGAGTCTTTTTTCTCCTTTCTTGAAATGAACTCGTCTTAGGAGTTCATCCATGTGAATCCAGAGGGATTTTTTCGGCAAAGCAGAGATCCCTGCTTTTGAATGCTGGAACTTTACATCCTGTAATTACACTGGAAGCCAACCCTTAGCCTGCTATGTTGGGACTATCTTATCCTACCACAAAAGAGAAGTAAGGAAAAAAAACGTTGGTCGCACTATTTTCAGATGCGTTTCCAAACCCGTTCTCTCTTTCTCCTTTCTTAGGACATTAAGATTTTCTTGGGGCAACAATGGGGGTAACAATGCTTAACACCAACAAAAGCAGGCACCCCCAAGTCATTCCCCAGCTTAACTTCAAGTACCCCCTCATTCTTCTTTATGGTTAAATTAGCATATGTGTAAAGTGAGGGGTGTGAGAGCTGTGGATCGACCTCACAGTCCTTGTGTAATTTGCAACCCCCGTTTCAGCCCACTGCAGGAAAACGGCTTCAATGAGGGTGTCCTGCTTTTCCCCACGACCTCCACAGCAACCCTTGACCCCGACCCGTGATGCCCTCCTCCCAGACGAGAAACAGGCTCATGTGCTCAGAACTAAACAGTCCCAGCTATCACTGAAATGGACAGATCCTGAAAAAACAAATGTTGTATTGCATCCACATCTGCAGCGATCAGCAGTTCAACCGGGTTTCTGCGGTAAAAGGCCGAACATCTCCATGTGTCCTAGTAAGCGTTACATCACACTTTTGCTGTTTACGTTATCATTTGTTCACTTTCTCAATCATGCATGACAGGACTAAAAAATAAGAGAGAGAAACTGCCAGACTGCTGCAGGCGGACTTCCTCATGACCTTAACAATATCAAGTTAATCGGTAATAAAAGACTCTAACCCGCTGTAAATAGACCAAAGGTTGTGCTAAGTTTGTAGAAACAACAGCTTAAAACACAGAACTGTGATCCACTTTAGAAGGAATTTCTTTTCTGTGTGTGGGTGTTTTTTTATGACAGTGATAACAAAACAATAAATTTATCTGCATTGCCTTTAGGATGTTCAAACGAATGCTGCCACCTAGTGTTGGCTTGGTGAAAATATTTCAGGCAGCAGTAACAGACACAAAAAAAAAGATTTTAAATGAATTATAAAGACAAAATATTGAGTTAGTTTTTGTTATTTGTTTAAAGTTTTACCAAATTACTACTAGTAAGCCCACCATAAAATACATAAAACATGTCGACATTTTATGAGACTAAAATTGTAAAATTGTGAGAAAAAAGTCAACCTTTTTCCGAGATTAAAATAGTAAATTTGTGATTTTACAAGGAAAGAAAATGTGATTTTTTAAAATTACAGTTTTAATTTCCTAAAAAATAATGTACATTCACAATAAAAAAAGAATAGAAGTTTGCCTAAAGCAGATTCATTGAGATGCTTGAACAGTGTTTTGTCCATCTGAATTCTCTGCATCGTCTGCTACTGGAAATGTTCAATTGTCATTGTCAAAACGTTTAAAAACCTAAATGTAACATTTGATTTCTAAAAAACCATACATTTTTCCCTTTAAGATGACACATTTTTGAAGCATAAATGTAGGACTTTATTCTTCAAAGCAGAAAATAAAACATGAACGTCTTTAGATTGTCCCAGGTGTGCATATGTTTAGATTAATTCAAATGCTAATTATAAAAAAGAGGAAAAATATCATTCCTGTAAAAAATGTACAGTTATTAAACTCAATCTTACACTTAAAAAATGCAAAACCATAAAGAGTTTAAGAGCAAATATATAGAAATAATTAATGAGAGTTATTTACATATGCAACACAAGTAAGCAGATCAGTAAATATTTATAAATCTAGATCTGAATTGTAACTTTATATGTTGTTTCTGATGTTTCTGATCTGAAACCTTTCGGCAGTTCTGTATAAACTTAAAGGAATTCAAGTGTTCAATCTCGCGGACAAATCACCACTGGACATCAGTGAAGACAGCAGACGTCAGTTTTCAATCTTTGCCGTTGGCATTTTTGTAATCAAATGAAGACAACTTGAGGAATGATACAGTTATGTTCATAAATGTGTAACCATTAGAGGTTTTAATTTTTTAATATAATCAAATATCAATAGTGTTTATCGGAACATTACCAGACCTAAATGTGTTTTTTTCTCCTTTTCTGTGATGATCATTTAGCCCTTGCAGAGAAAACTATTTTCCTCCACTCAGTGGTTTTTGCAAAAGCATTTGTTTGTGTAATAGCAACCTTTTGACCTTTTACACCCATCCATCGTTTGCTGATCCAGAGCTGGGTGACCAAATCAAAGATGTGCAGACCTTCTTCTCCACAGTGACTTTCTCCAGTTCTGCCAGTGGAACCCCAAGGTGTTCCCATGACAACAGAAGCCTCCTCGGAGCCCTCCTCCTGATGGGGATGTGCCAGGAACACCTCCCCAGTGAGGCGACCAGGAAGCATCAGGAAAAGATAGCTTATTACAATGACTTAAGATACGTTTTTATCTCTTTTTATTTTTGTTTTTGCCACGGAAGGTTTGTTTGAAATAATAAAAAAACCTTCCTAAATCTGTCTCTGATTTGAATCAACAACTGTGCAAAAGTAAAAAACTTTGTAATAAATTCCTCAAGTAATTCAACTTATTTTAGTGTTTATAGTTTGCAAAGGTAAACCTATTTTTTGACAGTTTTGGGTGCAATGTTCTTATATGTCTATAATACAATAGAACCATCGAGGATTGAGAAGACTTGTTTTTTTTCGGTTGCAATGAAATGAAATTGTGTACAGTCATTTTCTTTCTCCTCTATCCTGGTTTGTTTTCAGTCACTCCTTTTCTCAAATTGAATTGTTTTTATCTCCAGGAGTTCAGATTATTCTGTTTATGATGGACAGTGGAAGAGAAAAATAAATAATGTTGATACTGGGTCATTTTGAGGCTTTAAAATATTCTGCACAACAGATATATTTTCTGAACGTGTGACAAAAGAAAGCGGCTATTCTTTTGTGTAAGGTTATTTACAACACAATAGTTAATTCAAAAGCTACTTCTTTTTTGTGGGTCAGAGTCAGTGACTCAAATAAAAAAAAGAACACAAAGTGATCAAGAAAGAATGATCTGTGCCGGGAACAACTCTGAACATTGACAGACTGTTAAATAAGTAAACAAACTATTATAATCTGAACTGAAATACTGCACAGACAGCTGGATCAGAATGAGTCTTGCAGTAAGAAGTACATAAAGGTTTCATTGGTGAACGTTCTTCCTTCGGAAGTAATCCTATCTGCTTCACATGGCTCTATTCTTTGTTATTCTTTAGGGAAATTGGCTGATAAGTCCAAAAGACTCAACTTCAAGACCAAAATAGACAGCTTTAAAAAGAAAATAAAAACAATTAAGTTCATCTGAACTTTTTATAAAGCAATAGTTAGTATAACTATTATGAGTCAAAGAGTCTAAGCTCACTAATGAACTGAAAACCCAATGATGTGGATGAGTCTTTAACAGAGGTTTAGATGGTTTTTATTTATTTTTTATTTTTGGCTGTTTGGGAGCATGTCCCCGACAGACCTCAGTGTTCCTGTAAACGTGTTGATTCAGACATACAGAGTCAGCCATGTAATATTAAACAATGTAGCAGTGAACAAGGTCCTAAAAGAAAAAGCCTGCAGAGAGCATCAGGTGTGAGGTGAGCGGCTACATTCTGAACCAAAAGGAATCTCATTCAGCAATATTTGGCAAAGCCCTCAATTTTTGGAAATTGCCTTATGTCAAGCACAGTTTAACATAAACATAAATACCAACAAAAGTTAAAAAATATATATATATACATATATATATAATATACAATATACATACATATATCTGTGTATCTATATAATAAACATGGATATATCAAGCTTAGAATAATTGGTCACACATTGGAGGAAAACAAAAATGAAGAAAGATTCACATTTCATTGAGGGAAAGACTTAGTTCTGCGTGTCAAAGCCCTTCTTAGCAGCACAGAGGTCAGATGTTTCTTGTAGTTTCTTGTTAGTTGCTTTTTGAACACATCAGGAGGAATTTGCTTCAGGCTTCTTTGGAAATGATTTCTAAATCATTCAGATTTGGTGGCTGTTGCTTTGGTAACTCTGAGCTTCAGCTCTCTCCATAGGTTTTCTATAAGAATGAGGCCCACAGACTGGCTGGGTCACTCCGTGTCCTCGATCTGCTTCATCTTCAGCCAGTGGTTGCCTTGGCTGTATGTTTTGCTGTTGGAAGATCCATCCACGACCCATTTCAGCCTCCTGGTGGAGGGAAGGAGGCTCTCACTCAGAACTTTACGGTACAAGTTTTTCTCCATCCTCCCATCCACATGGTGAAGTATCCCTATGCAGAACCCCCCCCCAAAAAATCATAATGTTTCCACCTCCATGCTTGACAGTGGGGATGGCACTTCTCTTCATGTTCCTTCATCAACAGGGTTACTTCACAAGCACTGTAAGATGTTAAATCATTGCAGCGTAAAGTGTTTCCAATGGTTTCCATGGTGACGGTGGTTCCAGCTGCTTTGAGATCATCAACTAACTCCATACGTGCTGTTATAGGCAGATTTCTCACGATCATGGAAACCCCACCAGGTGGGATCTAGTTTGGAGCTTTAGACCTTTAGGTGGATGAATGGTTGTATTCTTGTATTTTGGCATTATTACACCAACAGCTTTTACCTTAACTCCCAGCTTCTTGCTGATGGTTTTGTAGTCCGTTCCGGTCTTCTGCAGGTCTATGATCTTCTCCCTTAAATCCACTGGAAGCTCTTTAGTTTTTCCATGTTGGAGAGTTTGTGATTGATTCTGTGGTCAGGTGTCTTTTCTACAGGTGATTAGTTCAAACAGCTGTCTCAGTTCGGGTTGATCAGGAGAGTTTAACTGGTCTGTGTGAACCAGAACTCTTACTGGTTGGGAATAAAATACTTTTTTCCACTGCACACCCACATTCACATTTAAATGATGAAATCAAATTAGTTTTCATCATTAAAAGACATGTTTGCACTTATAAACAGTACAAGAAATATTGAATCCATTAAATACAAGTCCATAACTACAAAACTGAGGTGGTCTTTTGCTCTACTCAGAAGTTTATAGTGATGAAAACTGGATGTAAACATTAAGACTATTTGTTTTATCTAAACCAGGTATCTTTTTTTTACTTTGATTACCCCCAATGTCACTGTTGCCATTCATTCATTCATTTTCTTCTCCTGCTGAATTCCTTTTCATGTTGCTGGAGCCTGTCCTGGCTACTGTTGAGTGAAGTTGGGGGTATACCCTACTCAGGTTGCCAGTCTGTTCCAGGGCCTCACATTCATACCCAGGATCAAATCAGAATCATTAATTCAACTATGAAGCATGTTAGTGGGAGGAAGCTGCAGGACCCGGACTAAACCCACACATGTACCTTTCCCATTTCCTCAGACCTTGTGTCATCATTCACCACGATGTGCCGGCTACACGCCTCTGCGCCCTGGAGATCAGAGCTTTCAATTGTTCCGCCCCAAACCCTGGAACTCTCCGTCCCACGATATTCAAAACAATTGCTGGGTTAAAATCAAGAGTCAAAAGTAATCTGTTCAACACAGCATTATGTTTGTGATCTCATTGGCAAGTTTGTTTTGTCCTAGACTGTATTTTGTGATGTTGATTTATACAGTTTTATTTTGTGACCTCAAGTATCCTGAAAAACACTTAAAATAAAAATTAAATTTGAAATGAAAGACGATTCATGTCATAGTTCTGAATTTAATCTCTCGAATGTCATTAAAAAGTCAGAACTTTGGGATTTAAGTATAACCACAGATATGATCTCATCCCAGTCTCACTGTTCATATACCCAGTAGTGCTTTATTAGTAATGTCTGACTTTCATATCATAATTCTTGCTTTTATTTCAGAATATTGATTCTGGTATCATAATTCAAAGTTGAATCTCATAATTCTGATTAATTTGTCATAAATCCAATTTGACTCAGAATTCTCATTTTTGTGTTTTCATTTCAGAATATTGATTTTGGTATCAAAATTCAGAGTCTAATCTCAGAATTCTGTCTTTATGTTAACTTTATTTTGGAATACTAATCTTTGTGCCATAGTTTTGACTTCAGTGTTAGAAAATGAAGTTTGGTGTAAAAATATTAATTTTATTGTTTTTAAATCATAATTCTGAGTTTGGTTTGATGATTCTCTTAGTTCCATCTAAGAATACTGGTTTTGGTTGTGATCATTTTAATTGTGATAATTAATGTCATAATTGTAACTATAATCTAAAAGGACAGAATTTTTACTTTAAACTCACAATTCCAATAAATGTTCGGAAAAGATCAGAATTACATTCCGAAAGATTTAAACATGGACGTTCATTTTTCCCGCCTCTTTTGCCTGTTTTCAGACCAGACTAATCATCTGCTTCCGTCGTGACCTTGATTGATCTTTAGGGAAATGTGGGCTTTCGAGAGTGAACCAATCAGAGGCAGAGGTACACGTCACAGGATGACGTAGTCAGCTCATGAATGACCTGGACAAATGCACGAGCCCGACCAGATATAGTGAGCTCCGAGTGACTCCGCATGCAGCCCTGAAGTGCTTTCGCTTTTATTTGATTCGTAAACTATCCTAAAACATAAATATAATATAAACGACAAAACATATTCATCTATTTTCTGTTTTTTTGCGCACAATGGCAAGAGGAGAGGGCGCCGAACCGTACGCCGGGACTTTACTGACAGTCAAACCTCTTAAGAAAGACATCAATACGGTAAAGGTAAGACGCTTCCTGTTCAGGAGAGCTTTAAAAATGTGCTTATTTATTGTGTTTCTTTTCTTTTTTCTTTTTGTCAGTCTCTATATTTATATTCCACATAGTTTAAACGAAATGGGTTTTTTTTAGCACCCCAGTGCTGTATATTTTTACCCGACTGTTTGCTGGTCCATAACTGACTCACACGGTCCACTCACGCAGAAACGTGATGTTCTCTGACTAATCCCGCATCAGGCGCGACGCCGGATGACTTGACTTGGCCATTCCCAGTATTCCTTATCACCACCTGGAAGCTCAAAGTCCTGTCGTTAGGATGCAGCTGGTGGTGCATCCCTGGAAAAATCAGGGAATGTGTGCGTTTCTGTGACTGGATCAGTCCACATCATATCTGCTCTGAGTAATTGTTCATCATTATTTATTTCATTTTTTTC
Source organism: Oryzias celebensis (assembly GCA_014656515.1). Lineage (NCBI taxonomy): Eukaryota > Metazoa > Chordata > Actinopteri > Beloniformes > Adrianichthyidae > Oryzias > Oryzias celebensis. Next base: position 38,397,674 of record BNCR01000005.1, read on the forward strand.
CTTGGTTAATAAAAAAAAGCACATTTTCATCTAATATAACATCACATCCAGTGATATTTCTCTTCTCGTCTTTGTGGCTATTTGTGTTCATAAAGATGGATTTTTAATTTTTTAAAGGGAAATCCATTTTCCAACACCTGAATGTTTGCTGATTCTGCATAAAAAGTCATGCTACCTCCAGCATCCTATCACTGCAATGGGCTGTGAACTCAAGTAACCCCATAGTAGCGCCATGTGACGCTCAACAAAGCGATGTCATCTCAAAACAAAAAAAAAAAGAGGATCGAAAGACTCGGTTTTTAAATTCTCTTTCTGTTTTTCTCCAGCCGAAAGAACAGCAACCTCAACTGTCTGTGTGGAATAAACTGTGCTTTGCTTTTGGAGGAGCTCCTTATCAGATTACAGGGAGTGCGCTGGGCTTCTTCCTCCAGATCTACCTGCTTGATGTGGCACAGGTAAAAAAGAAAACAAACCAGCGGACATCAAAACTTAACTTAAAATTCAACTTGTTTTTAAAGCAGATTTCAGCAAAACAAACAAGAAAGGGACATTACTTTCTTAAAGGAAGTCTGTAATGAACACTTCTCAGTACACATAGTTTTTCTTCTTCATCAACACACAGTAATCTGCAGTTTTACTTTCAAACTAGTTCAGTTTATCAGATTTCCACAAGTCCTGCTTCATTCTTTGTTGACCTAGTTGTCTTTTCTTATGGTCTCAGCAGGAATGTGCGTTACGGCTATTAGAGAATAAAACTACTGCAGGAGCTTTGATTTAATATTTCAAACTTTATTTATTCATTTTAAAAAAAGTATATTTTGTTCAAATGTAACACTTGTTTTCCCCTCCTTTGTTTTAGTTGGACCCCTTCTATGCCTCCATCATCTTGTTTGTGGGGAGGGCCTGGGATGCCATCACTGACCCGACTGTGGGGTTCCTGGTGAGCCGCAGTAGATGGACCAGCGTGGGCCGCATGATGCCCTGGTAGGTGTCTGTAGCGGGACGGACATACGTGAGCTGCAGGGGAAAAAATAAATAATAAAAAGACAGTAACCGCGGCAACAAGGTGACGGAGATGAATAAGAAATAAAAATGGATCTATACATTTCAAGGGGAGGCCCCGGATCAAGTACGGGTTTGTGTCATGAAGGGCATCTGGCGTAAAACTCTCTGCCAAAGCACCTTTAGTGTGGCGACTCCTGACCGGATATGCCAAAAGGTGTACATTTCAGACATGCGGTAAGATTAACGCGCACAGAAATCAACAAACGGGTCAACATCTGTTTTAGTTTTTTATCCAGGTGTATTTTGGGCAAGTATTTAGCACACGGGCTTCACAGCTCGGTTTAAATATGAGTTGTTCCTCATAGATGACATTACTGCAGATACATTCCTGCAGCTCATGTGAGTAAAAGAAGTGTGTTAAAGAATGATGACCTTCACGCTGTGCTGGCAGAGTTGCTTCAGGGTCTTATTTTAGAAACCACAACTCAAAGCTGCGATCTACAAAATACAAATGTATACAAAACGGCTTAATTCTGCTTTTTTTTCTCTATGAAATCTGGACCTATTAGCTCCTAGAAATTACTATCTCTTAGTCATAAGAAAATAAATATAAAAAGCCGGCTGTGCTCCACGTTGGATCTGGCGGGGGAAGGGAAGAGGAAGTTGCCATCTTCTGCTCGCTATTGGTCCAACCCACAACACACCATCAGATTTAAACCAATGGTGAGAGCCGAAGCCAGAGCCGCGTGTACATTTGATTCCCCGACCAGGGAGGGGAGTTTTTGCAGTGAAGACCACAGGCTTTTTTGTGTCAGAAGACTGAAATTTACTGTTAAATTGCCAGAAAAAGGCAACTTATTTTTAACGTTAGTCTCATTTTTGATCCCTCTTTTGCTGAAAATGTAACACCTTACAGGATATTTCTGGCGCTCTTTGCAAAAATAATTTCAACACCCTTTAAAACGCCTGAGACATCTACATTTATCTGCTTCAGAATGGATCCAAAATGAATGTGTATTCAGTCACGACAACCTGCTTTCACCTAATAAAATGATTCATTCTCTGAGTAATAATTTTAGAGATGAGAGGAGCAGGTTGACAAAGACGAGAATGAACACCGTCATGCTCAACAAGGACTCCTAAAAACCACAGCCTGCAGCTAGTCTAAGAGCTGCTGAGGTGTGGCTCCAAAATGAGTATGAGACCTCACAAAGGAGAGTTAACAAGGACATTGTGCGGTGAGAATGAGCTGAGTGTGAATAGATCTGCCGTTGAACCCCTGTCCCACAACGCTGTCTTGACTGACTCCAGTTGTGTTCACATGAACAGGATTACAGGGATTATTCACGAAGTAACACAGACTGTAGAGTTGCATGTTCTTGTGGCATTTCTTTGATGATGGAGGACATATTTTAGGAGCTCCCTGCTCCGCTCCATTCTGATGCATGTATTTGTAGACGAGATGCATGTGCGTCTTTGTTTTCCTTTTCTGAGCTGGTATCTGGTTGATGCTGGAAAGCTCCAATTGCTCACCATTTTTCTTGTGCTGCTAATGTTAGATGGGGGATGTGAGGGGCTAAAGCCTATAAACAGATGATGGGAAGTGGGGGTGGGGTTACTTTGCCCCAACAGTTCTGCCCAAATTTTTAATGAATTATTGTCGCTGTGTCCTTGAAAATGACACAGGTTTTTGGCCAAAAACGGCATAACCGTATTTCAAAGCCCACTGGGAGCTAAGTCCGTAAGAATTCGTTTTAACGATTCGATTCATATCCTAAGTTGTGGTTGCCGATCCGAATTACAGTCGGTCTTGGTTCCTTTTGAACGATCCGATTTAATTTGATTCACTGAACAAAATATTGACCGAGGACATCTTTGGCCAAAAATTCAACCATTGTGAGTCAGAGATAAATACCGGGGGTACCGAACTGATCTTTAAAATAGATCAAAATGTGATCAAAGTGGGACTTTGAAGAAAAAAGAAAACACGACAGCATGCTGTCAACCTCTGACTGTTTGTGAACGCTTCTCTTCTGTCTTCTATCCAGGATCCTCTGTTCCACTCCATTCGCAGTTCTGACATACTTCCTGATTTGGTATGTGCCTCCTTTTGAAGAAGGGAAGGTCATCTGGTTTCTGGTATTTTACTGCCTCTTCCAGTCTTTGCAAACGGTTTGTACTTTCCTCTAAAACTCCACAAATGGTCGACTTCCATTGATTACAGTGAAGGCAGTTTGTAATGGTGTTCGTTTTCTTTATCGCAGTGCTTCCATGTTCCATATTCCGCCCTCACCATGTTTATCAGCAGCAAACAGGAGGAGCGGGACTCCGCCACTGCATATCGTATGTGAGACTGCTGCAAGAAGAAGACCTTCCTCTTTTGTTTTGAGGCGCGTGTGCTGACTCCTCCCACCCGGTTTTGCAGGTATGACGGTGGAGGTCCTGGGTACCGTGTTGGGCACTGCGATCCAAGGACAGATTGTTGGTGGCGTCTCTGCCTGTCCCGTTTATGATGCCGATGATGATTACAAGAACAGCACAAACCCGTCCACAGTCAACAGAACCATAACCTCACTAGATGAAACGGTAAGGAAGAACTGGCCAATAAATGATCACATTTTAGCCTTCTGAATGTTTCAGGTTTGTAGTTTGGTTTTTATTGACATCCTTATTAATGCGGATAAGACTCTACAGATAAATGTACACATATAACCAGAAGTATTGATCACCCATCCAAAGGATCTGAATCAGGTTTCCTAAACCTTTGTCCTGGCCACAGGTGGATAAAATCCAGCCTTCAGGAATTCAGACTGTTTTCCCAAACATTTGTGAAGGATTTGGCCGCTCTCAGGAGCTCAGGATGTCACCTGTGCAACAAATGCAGTTGTGACATTTCCTCACTCTTAAATATTCCTGTGGTAGACCACGTAAACTGATGGAGAGGGGTCAGCGGATGTTACAGTGCAAAGAGGTCGCTGACTTTCTGCACAGTCAAATGCAACATTTAGTGTTGTGTTTTAGCTGAAAATGTAATATTTATTCAGCATGATTAATTAGAAAAACATCAGAAGCATAAAAGACTGCTTCAAAAATGCTGTGGAAAGCATTTCTTTGCCTTAATAATCAGGGGTTTGTGTGTGTCCTCAGAAAGAAGCATATATGATTGCTTCAGGAATCATCTGCATCATCTACGTCCTGTGTTCTGTGATCCTGTTTTTGGGTGTGAAGGAGCAGAAAGGTTTGTACACTCAAAAACACGTAAATAATATTTGTTTGGCCACGTTCTTCAAAAATATCAAATTTTTTTTTGCAAGTCTTCCAAAAAGTTTTTTGCAATTGAACTTTTTCTCTCGGTGCGATTCCAGAGAGCGTCCATAGAAAGTCGAAGCCGCTCACTTTTCGCCAGGGCTTGTGGCTGATGGTCAGCCACAGACCGTACGTCAAACTGGTCTCTGCTTTCCTCTTCACATCTCTGGGTTTCATGGTAATCCCTGTCTGTCTTGGATGATCATGTGGTTTCTAATTAACTTTAGTGTAACCTGGCTATTATAATTGACTTACTGATGGTTTCTTTGCAGTTACTGGAAGGAAACTTTGCTCTTTTCATCACATATGCTCTTGGCCACAGGAAAGACTTCCAGAATATTCTGCTGGTGATTATGGTGAGTGAACTTGTAACGTTTTTTCCCAGAGAACATCAGTCTCTCTGTTTGAGATGCTTCTCTGAACACTGATGTCAAAAGGGGTCAGGATGTGTTCCTGAGACTCCCAGGAGCCTGAATCCCACACGTTACTATTATGACATAATGTCAAAAGACTGAGTGAGACCAGAACAAATCGTACGGCTTTGTTGCCCGTTTTTTGTGCCAAAATCTGGCGGGGATGTTCTTCTTTTGTTCCTGCTTTTGTCTGGAGTTGGGAATAGAAATGTTTTGTGATTCTGTGGTTTGATCAAAACAGATATTCAGATTTCATTTATCTATTTATTCAATACAAACGCATCCTAAATTACACCCACAATCACAGTGTTCTCTTTCCACTTCAAATGTCTTCCACCGAGTCAAATGTTTTCTTTATTTCTTTAATAGAAACATGAAAGTAGTTATAAATCTTTGATAAAAATAGTAAAAAAATAATTTTTATGATTGTTTTTAGTATTTCTCTTCTTTTTAAAAAAGCTCTTTTTCAGACTTTTCATCTGCTCCTGATTTACAACAAGTCGAATAAAGGAAGATTCTCAGAAAGACTATTTTAAGCTTCATTTTTCTTCATAGATGTTTTCCATCAGGAAAAGAAAGTAACAAGAACATGATCCTTCAATGAAAATCTGTGAACCTTGACAATAAGTTGCTTTTATGCAGCATAACGAGAAAACGAGCCTCATCAATATCTTGGTAGATTTTAAAATTCTTCTTCAAAGCATTTCTGTTTTCTCCCTTATACGGGTCAACATCTGTTTTAGTTTTTTATCCAGGTGTATTTTGGGGAAGTATTTATTATTATATTATAGATTGTTTGATAAACTGTTTGCAAAAGGAAATGCAAACGTTTTTTTCATGATGAAACTAAAATAATGTCGGTACCTTGAAGAATGCTGTTTCTGGAACACGTTTTTGACATTTCAACATGTTTATATATAAGACAAGTTTCATTCTCTCTATTTTTGTCGTCTGGTCAATCGGTTTTTTGGTAGTTTACTTGCACGTGCCTTCCCCCTGCTCTAACAATATTAACATGTATTTTTAGCTCTCTGGGACTCTGTCCATCCCGTGGTGGCAGTGGTTCCTCACCCGGTATGGAAAGAAGACTGCAGCTTTCTTCGGGAATCTGGTGAGAGCCTCGCCCGTTCTCTTCATGAATTCTTCTAAAGTAGTACCGACGTTTGATAGCAGGGTCCTTGACAGGCTTTCTCTCTGTTCTCGCAGTGGGCCATTCCCTTCATGATCCTAATCGTTTCCGTCAAGAGCAACCTCACCTTGTCGTACTTGGTGTCTGTGGCGGCTGGCGTGAGCGTGGCAGCGTCTTTCCTCCTGCCCTGGTGAACATCCAGACTTTTTGTGTTTTGGTTACTTTTTTTCCTCCGTTTAGGTCATTTTTGAATGTGGTTCTTCAGGTCGATGCTTCCAGATGTGGTGGATGACTTCAAAGTAAACAATCCGGACATTCATGGCCATGAAGCTCTCTTCTACTCTTTCTATGTGTTCTTCATCAAATTTGCCTCCGGCTTATCTCTGGGTATTTCTACTCTCAGTCTAAAGTAAGCAACTTTGTTCTTCATGTATTTATGTTTTCTCATCTCCAATATATAATTTATGATCTTATAAAAATCCACTTAGCCATACTGTAAACATTTTCTCTTCAGATTTGCTGGATATCTGACCGGAAGTTGCTGGCAGCCAGAATCGGTCAGTTCAACTCTGAGAGTTCTGGTGTCCCCGGTTCCCATACTTCTCATCGTTTTGGGGTTGTTGATATTATGGAGGTACCCCATCGATGAGAAAAGGAGGCAAAGCAACCGCAAAGTACTGCAGGCGATGCTGTGAGTGGGACTGGAAAATAATCGACCTGTTTTCATTAGCTGCCACCATCACCGTCAGCTCTACAATAAAAATAACCCATTTTTTCTTCTTCTTTGCTGCATTTTTAGAGAATCTGAGTCTCACACAACAGAACTTCACAACATTGTGTAGCACGAGAGGACAAGCGGACGACACCAGCAAAAGCAGAGGCTGATTAGATCCCAGACTCAACAAGTGCCTTCTCACAATCACCATGCATGGACATCTCGTCAGTAGCTCTACAGTGCCATCTAGTGGACTTTTTGTAAAAAGGAAAAAATGTCTGTGTACTTGTTGAAATCAAATCCAAAGCTTTCATTTCATTTTTTCCCCATCTTTTCTGGTTCAAAGCTTTTGTCTGGCCTTAACCTGACAAACTCACATGTTTGCCCAAAGATTTATTGTTTACTCAGAGAAGCTTTGGTTGTGCTTCAGGGCATTTTGAGGTTTCCACTAGCTTTTCCACCACCTCCACGTTTTTCCTCGTGCGGCTGCATTACACCATCAGTGCCTGGCAGCTACAGTCTTGTCTGGTGCTAACGTGGGTCGTGAAATTTTATTGTTTGAGATCTGATTATTTCTCGTGGAGGAAAAATGGATTATTTTACCCATTGATGCTCAATTCTTTTGAGCATTTCCACATCGTTCCACTAAGTGGAGTCATATGTTGCTTCTTTTTTTGTTGTTGGTTTTGTTCTATTTTGGCAGAAAGAAGGATATCAACTTTCAGTTTGCGGTTTGACTTTAAAGTCACATGGTCAGTCGATCAGTTGTTTGCAACCATATATTCTGTGACTCTAAGCGTCATGTTGCATCTGAGCCGTTACTGAGAAATTCAACACTGGTGTGAAATGTGTTCATTTAACATGCTGCAACTTTCAAAGAAAAAAATGCTTTATTTAACTATTTATTGACATGCCATAGGGATTATTGTCCTCCTTCTGTATGTGAATATGAGTAACTTTGAAATGCAGCACAAAACTTAAGAATGTCACAAATGGTGCTTTTGTTTTGTTTTGTTTTGGAGGAAAACGTTGCAAGTTTGAATTATCTAAACTAAATGTTTTATTTAAAGAAGCTTTGTGAAGATTTTCTCCTGACTTTTAACTCTAGATGAGGTCGGGTTGGGAGGTTCTCTGTAAAGACTTGAAATTGCACAGTACGTAAATAAATACATAAAACATATTTCGTATTCTTTGTGTGTAATATGGGCATGAGTTGTTAATATTTTAATCCTAATTCCAACCAAGTGTGTATGTTGACTGAAGTTTTAAGTAAATGAATAGAAGTTTATAATTTAAGGACATTTTTGAATATTTTATGTAACTAGATTTAGTGAAGTCCGGAAGTCTGTAATTACATTCATTGACACAATAAGAAAATCAAACAAACGATTTATTTGAACTATGAGAGGAATTGTGAAATGTTCTATGCCAACATTATTAGATAATTAATGAAACATTTTTTGTGTGTATATGTATATATATATATATATACATATATATATATATATATATATATGTATATAATTATTTTAATCATAAAACAAATATTTTAAAATATATTATATAAATTATAATTTGCCACGGAGAAAACACGCTAAAACCTAGCTCCATGTCCAAAAATCCTTGTAAATTCATTTTCAATGAAACGTGCTCAAAAGCTGATAAGCAAAAGTATTACAAAAAGACACAGGTGGGAGCTACAACAGTTTTTTGGGGTTTTAAATAATTGTAAATTTTTATATTTTTTTGATACAAATTTTGATTTAAAAAAAAAAATACACTATGAATAAAAGTGATAAAATCACTCTTTTGTTGAACAAAACATGAAAAAAATCATTGTCTTTAACCAAACGTACAATAATTTTTAAAGTATACTGGAAAAATGCCTTGGTTCAAAGTGGGGACATATTTCATCACACTCATGGAAAGGTGTAGGTACTGGTAAGTCATGCATAGGCAAATAGAAAGTCATTTCACTCTTAAACAAATAAATAAACAAACATTTTTTTCTTTGCTCTAATTACTTGAAGAACTACTTTATGCTTCGTCATCAATATTTTTTAAGTAACCACATTTACTTAAGAACAATTTTTGGATTATGAATTTTGTCCCACACTTTTTTTATGATAAACTTTATTGAACAACACACAGAATTACAAATCACACCAGCAAGTACTCCATTGGGACAACCATTGATATATTTTTCTAAGGAGAATCAATTATAATTAACCACAGTAATAGGGACATATTTATGCAACAACAACAACAACAGAACATTTGTAAGTAAAAATAAATAAATAAACCTTTTAACACAATTATTTTTCAAGAGAAGGCAAACCTGAAAGCAAAAAGAACAAATTGTGTCAATATTTTTAGCCTTGAATGTATTCATCTGTTTAAGATATGTATACAATTGATCAATCTCTAAATTCATTAAATGTGAGGTTTCCTTTTATTTATTCTGCGCTTATGCATGCAGAATTTAGATAGTAACGGAATAATACAATTTTCAACCATTCATTTGAAATTTGTTTTAACATTAATGTTTAACTTGGATCAAGTGAAATTCAAGTGAAAGTTCACAATGGTAGAATATCCCCAACTTTTTTCTGTTAACAAAATAAAAGTTTCTTTTATTATCACTTCCGTTTTGACAGGCTCGCTCAATTTCCTCTAATTAGCGGCAGGTGTGACGGATGTGTTTTCCCGCGCGCAGTGACAGTGGAAAGTCGGAGGACAGCCGTCTGCTGCGATGAAAACAAAGTGGAAACTCCTTATCTTGTTTATTTGTGTTCTATCAAAGGGAGCCGTTAAATGTTTGGTTGAATCCCGCGCGTTTCCGTTTAGTTTGGGAGAAGAGCTTTTGGAAGCGCGCGAAAAGCCATCCAGGAAGGACAGAGCGGGGCCGCACAGATCGTCTCTGCTCAGTTCGGGGAAGACCTATCACTCAAAGACTCTAGTGACGCCGTCCTCCATGCGTCCAGTGCGGCCCGGCGCGGGGATCCAGGCCGACGCTGGTAAAAGCCCAGACGTCTCCGTCACCTGCTTCCCGTCTGACTTTGTCGTGCGGGTGAACCCAGCTTTCTACGGTTTGGGCGCGGACGCGCAGGAGCTGACGCTCGGCAGCAGCTGCAAAAGCAACGGGGTGCTGAAACCTCAGGGAGATCTGCTCTTCAAATATTCCTTGACTGCGTGTGATGGAGTGCGTGAGGTAAATGCAGCTGCATGCGGACGTTTGAACTGCTGGAATGAACATTTTGACTTGTTGCTCTGGTTTTTACGCACAGCTGTCTCATGGATATCTCGTCTACAAAAACATGCTCCATTATGAGCCCTCATCCAAAAGGTTTCCAAGCAGGGCCCAACAGCTGAACATCAACATTGAATGCCATTATCGAAGGTACTTTTTTTTCTTTAATATTTTTACACTAAGTGATTTGCACTAATTGACTTACAGATTTTCTATTCCTACCATCCAATCAGATCGATCTGAGACAAATTGCTAATGATATTGACCTATACCATTGTAAACTTGCTTTAGAATGAGAAACCGTTAATTGTTATTCGAAAAATTCGGATTGAGGTACAGTAAAGTCCCATCAGAGCGGACAACATACATGATGGCAGCAAAAAGTACCAGGTATTTATTCTGAGGGTCACACTGGTTGATTTTTTGACTAAAGATGTGGTGGATTTATTTTAGGTCAGTGAATTGGATCGATCAAAATGAACCGATATTGACTGAGTCGTATCGACAGCCACAAATTATTAAATGAATCGAATTGTTGTTAAATTACACTCAAAAATGACTCTTTCCACTACGTACCAGAACCCAAGTAAGAAAAAAGAGCACAGATACAGTTTTTGAATCACAAAGAATTTTTTTGTGTGTGTGTGTGTGTGTGTGTGTGTGTGTGTGTGTGTGTGTGTGTGTGTGTGTGTGTGTGAATTTGCCTGGTAATGGAATTTGGGATGTTGGCAAAAATGTATAAATAAATACATGGAGTGAATCGTTACAGCACCAGTTTGGACCTATCTCTGATTGTCCATTCTGCAGGGATCACTCCGTACATCAGCTGGCAGTGCAGCCCACTTGGCAAACGGTATTAGTGCACAAGAACCTGAAAGGACGTCAAGTGGATTTTCAGATCAAGTTGATGGACGGTAGGTCTAGAAAAAAACCTTAGATCTGTAAATCTTAAACCCAAATAGGTGTTTCATGATTTCTGACCTTTAGATTCCTGGAAAATGCCAGCCAAGACGCAGGCATATCTACTGGGACAAACTGTAAACATCCAAGTCTCTGCTCCCCACCTTCTCTCTGGAGAAAAAGTGTACATCAATAGCTGCTACGCCACACCGACCAGCTCTAAATCGTCCCTCAAATACACAATCATCGATAACTATGGGTGTGTTTTAAGAAGCAGTAGATCTTCACATCTTTTAGATCTTACAGTCATTTGTTTCTGCAGATGCATGTTGGACAGTAAACAGGACCCTGGAGCCTCACAGTTCATTTCTAGGACAGACGATACCTTGAGGTTCTCTCTGAAGGCCTTCCAGTTCACAGCTGATCCAGACACTGAGGTGAGGACGTAAAATATGTTTTTGTTCTACTATCAGCTGTCCTGGACTCGTTTTGCATTTAGGTCAGCATCCACTGCAAATTATTAGTCACATCAGAGGAACCTGGACCTGTGTATAAATCCTGCACCTACAGAGGCCACAGGTCAGTGCTGATGGGTAGTTAAAGCTCCTACTGTACAGCTTTGGACGATGTGTTTGTTTCTGGGCAGATGGATGGCCCTCACTGGCGACGACTCGCTTTGTGAATGCTGCGAGTCAAATTGTGTAACCTCCAAGTCCCGAAGGGCTTTGAGGGAAGGTCTGTATCTTAATTTGGTTGGTCAAGCAAAGATGAAAAAGCTCCAAAATGATTTTTTTTTTTTGTATTTTGAGGTTTGGCAAGTAGCAGGCCACTCCTGGTTTCTGATCAGCCACATGCATCAGATGAAGGCTTCCTACCTGCTGGTCCTTCTGCAAGTAACTGGAAAAGAAGGGACGAGGAAAACCATTACAACCATGGGAACTTCCGGGAAAAAGCAGATGCAGAAAAGTATGGCAAAGCAGCTGAAAAACCTGAACTCGTCAAGTTTGATTACATGAAGGTTTTGGAGGAGTGGGATCAACCGGAAGAGACAAATCCCACTGACTTGGAAGGGGGTGGGTCAGGGTACCAGGAGGAAGACTCGCAAAATATTGAAGAGGTCAATCTGGATAGCAACGAGGAGAAGCCCAGCTTGAGCCATCAGTGGAGTGAAGGGCCCAAAGCCAGAGAGAAAATAGTTCAGACAGAGGAAAGCTTAAGGGAGGAGCTTGTTGCCTTTGAAGAAAAGGAGCTGCATGGGTGTGGAAGCAACAAGACCACGAAGACTTCTGACCACCTTCCATTAAATGAAGACAGTCTAGCAGATGAAAAGACCTGGTATTTCACATGGAAATAGTTAAATCCATGAATCCTTTTTTTGATTAAAGTTGTTTTTTCTCAATTGAATAAACTTAAATGCAGCTGCATGATTATACTGTCCTGATTACTTCAATCTTGTTTCAGGTGATTAAAAGAACTTGCATAAAAGGATCAAATATGAATTGGGAAATTTAGAAATAAGCGTAGTTTTTAAAGTTAATGTGAAAATGATCAAAAAGTCTTTACATGCATATGCACCAGGCACGTGTGGCGCTTTAGCATGTGGTTTTCACAAAGTCTGCTGCTACCTAATACTAGTACACATACCTGCAGAGGCTTAAATCTTGTTCCAGCCTTTCACAGTTCTGTTCAGATGGTTGAAAGACCTGGCGTCATAACTTTGGCCGGACACAAACCATAATTATCTTCTCCATACGGTTGACGCGTCGGTGCTTTGAAAAGGATGCTACTTGTACTTCACTACCTAAGCAGAGTCCCTGACTGGTCAACGTTCAACCTGGTTTAACCCTTATATTGTGTCTGGGTCAAAATTGACCCATTTAAGTCTGGAGAAATGGGTCACGTTTTTCAGCGTGTATTCAGTGACATTTCTTTGGTACTTAGAGCCGGAAATTGACTTAAACTTGGAAGTTTTGAAAGCGGAAGGTAAAAAAAACAGACTTTTCACTGAAAGTGGTCACTTGAACGCACGTTTAGAGCCTGGTGTAAACATGCGTTAATGTGAGAATTTTGGAAAGTAAAGTGAGAAAACAGACAATCACACAATGAATATGTATGATTTTCCTTGGATTTTTATTTTTTCCTCCGGTTGTAACCCATTATGAAATATGATCAAAATGATGCAACTTAGACATTGCCTCTACTGTGAGTAACAAAAAGCAGCTGAAATATTTGCATTTATGTGCTTATCTGGATGAAAAAAAAAGAGCAAAAGTAGAGTTTTTGTCAGATAATTCGATTGTGCCTCTGCACTTAATTTTAAAGGAGACCCCTTTTTGAACAGGACAAATAACTTAAGATAGCTTTTTAAAAAAAAAAAAAACATAACAGGTGTGGAAACTTTCATGGAAACCAAACATATCCATTTTAACTGGGTATTTTTAAATATACAAAAATGCTTCGATATTTACATATGAGCTCCCAGAAGTCCCGTACAGACTAAAGCTGTGACATCAGCAGGGGACGCTTTCAGTGGTACAATCACTGCTGAGGGCAACAATACAGCAACAGATTCCCTCTAATTTAAAAAAAACAAAACATATATTATTAACTCTGTAAAATGGACAAAATTAAGACCCACACCATTAACGTATAACTCAACTCCTACACAGAGCGGTTTCTGAAATAGGCATTTCATCTGTTCAAACCCAGCTTTTTTAAGTCGCACAAACAAAGCTTTGCAGTAGAGTTTCAGAGTTATTGATAAGGTCGTCCCAGGTCTCCTTCAGTCTGGATATGCAGGAGGTTCCTCTTCTAACAGTTCCTGCTGTCTTGGTCTGTTTACTCCTCTGGATCTAAAGATAGAAATGTGGAAAGAGTTAGCCTGCAGGAACGTTGGACCACAAAGTTGGAATGGTAGCCACTAATAGAACATAGTTTTAAGGATATCTGTGGTAGTCGCTTGAGGACAGATGTGATGTTTGATCTCCATCACTTATTCAGATTCTCTTACCTTTGATGCCTTCTTTCGGTGCTTCCTGTCCTGCAGTTTGCTTCGTGTCTTCACTGATCTCGGCCTCTTTGGTTTCGGTTCTCGGCTTCTTTGCAACAGGTGGCGGCACCTTGACTTCCTTCTTGACTGACGCTTCTTCGCTCATTATGTTTGCCACTGAGGAAACCTCCTGGTTCTTCGGTATAACTTTGTTCTCCAGACCCTTATCCTCAGTCTTCTTGCTAATTTTAGAGAAGACGAAGTTGGCTGTGCTCGTCGGGGACTTGTGAAGGTTTGAAGGTGATGTTGGGTGCAAGTTGAGACTAGACGAAGGATTCTCCTTCGATCTGGCTGCTGTCCTCATGCGGATGGCCTCTTGAAGGTTAATGGAGCGAGATGCAGTAACAGGCGCAGAGGGCTTTGCTATGGAGACAGTTGTGGATGAAGGAGCAGCAGCAGACTGGGACGTGGGTAGGGTTGGTTGGGAAGCGGCAACGGGAGGTGCAGCAACTGGAGGTGGAGAAGGAGATGCGGAGGCTCCCAGAATGAGAGACCTTCTGACGGGTTTCTGAGGAGGATCGGCAGGAGCAGACGAGGTCAGGGCCTGGCTGTCAGGTTGCTCTTGGTTCAGTTTGGCCTCTGGCTCTGGTTGCTCTTTAGCTTCGGGGGGCTCAGGGCTGTTGTTGACCGACCGAAGCTTCACCGTCTGCAGCAGAGTCTGGGTGATGATGGGACTGGCTTCCTTGTGTGAATTTGAGATCTGCTGGTGAGCTTCAGGAGGTTCAGGACTGCTGTTTACAGAGCGCAACTTCACTGTATTCAGGAGGGAGGGGGTGATGTGGGATGAGGGTTCCTCATGCAGAGCAGCTGCAGCCGTCTGCTTTTGACTTCCATCCTCTTGACTAACCGGACTCGACTGCACCTTGCTGCTGACAAGACCATCCTCTGGTAAAGGTGGAGGTAAAGGGATGCTTTTGGGTGGAGTAGGAGCAGGTTCCTCAACATCTTTTGGTGCGGGAGAGTTTCTAAATTCAGATGGGGGTGAAGGAGGGGGCTCGTCGGACGCTGAACTATCAGTTACTTCAGAGGACGCTTGAGCAGGAAGATCTAAATGAGGTGGAATGCTCTGAGGAGGAATACTGTCGGATGAGTCTGCTTCACGTTCCAATGGGATGTCCTCTTGCTGCTGTGATGGCAAAGCTGGCTGAGGAGCAACACTCTGCGGTGGAGTGAGCTTGCTCTCCGGAGGTGCCTGAGTTATCGTTAGATTGGTATCTTCTTCAGAAGGTGGAGCATTGTCATCAGGGGTTTGAAGAGCAGCCTGATCTGGAAGGGGATGGGAGACTTCCACAACGGGAGGGAGTGAGTCTTCCTCAGCTGTTGTAGCTACCGTGATGACCTCTTTGCCTGGAGGAGCTTCAGGCTTTGGTGCAGGAACCTGCTCCTGCTGAGGAGAAACTGGTCCAGTTGGCGGAAGAGGAGCTGTGTAGGAAGGAGGAGGAGGAATTTTTAGAGGTGGAAGAGCGGCCTCCTTAGACGGACAGTTCTTTGGTTTAGCCGTTGTGATCACATCGATATGTGCAGCTTTCGCCTCTGGTGGCAAAGACAGCCCCTCCTCACCAAACAGCGGTGGAGGCGGAAGAGGGAGGTCTATCTCATCAGACCCACTGGTGCCTACTTGTGTCAGTGGTGGGGGTGGCGGGGGCCAGAAGGACTCTGGGGATCCAACTTGCCCTGATTTAGCATCCGAGGTCCGTCCAGTGCAGAGCTGATGAGGAAGGCGGGGTTCAGGGGAAGGTGGCCTAACTATAGTAGCAGGGAGCGTGCACACATTGGGGTTTCCATCTGTAGCTTCTATTGACACTTTCTGATTCTCTTCCGTTTCCTGACGTCTCTCTATGACCTTCACTAACAGTCCATTCAACACATCACTTACTCTCACTTTCTCGTCTTTTTCTTTCAGACCTTCATTCTGCTCTAACTCTTCATTGTTCTTCTTGTCCGCAGACTCCGTTCGCGAATTCCCGCTTTCTTGAAATGACTGTCTGTCCGTAGCCTCCAGTTTCCCAGCTGGATTCTTGTGTTTCCTTTCTACCGCCGCGCCTTTGGTGGAGCCCTCTGTGGAGGCAGAGGAGGACTGCCGCTGTTGTCGTCTGTCTTTTGGATTCTTCCTGATGATGGCAGCCGGGTCGATGGGGGCCGGGGGTCCAAATATCAACTCGAACGTCCGCTTGCTGTGTGCCCATACTTCCGGTGGAGGAGGTGGAGGGGCGTGGACCTTTGGTGGGGGTGGGATGTTGAAAAGGTCCCTTAAGGTCCGTACAGAGGGGTGGGGGCTGACTGTGCTAACTGACACAGGCTTCAGTTCCTCGGTGGGCTCTGGTTTTTTCGGTGGAGAATGGGAACCAGAAAATAACATTTTAAAATTATTAAAGATGCTTTTCTTGTGTTTTGTAGATGATCTTTGAACCTCCTTAGTATCTTGTAAGGGTATTGGCTCCTGGTTGGAGGAGCCATTGTGTGGAGGAAGGGTTTTGTTGAGCTTATTCTCCTGCTTCTTGTGTGAAACCTTTTCCGCCTCCACTTTGACCTCCTCGGTCTTTGGTTCTTGTGGATGAGGCTTGATAAACTGGAACACCACGGAGGTAGTAGAGTCTTCAAGAGAGCTTGTGTCTCCGTGGTAGCCAGGGCTGTCCCCACTCTTGGATGGCACTGAAGCTAATCCAATTATGTTATTGTTCTCCTCACTTTGAACTGATGCTCTTCCAGCAGCGGAGGGCTGAGGTTCCATCAGATCTCTCGAGCGTCGCTTTAATTTATTGTGGAGGGAATAGGAGCGGCTTGGTGGGGGCGGAGCCCTTTTTGGTTTTTTGACAGACATACTTCGACCAAACTGTCCATTTTTCTCATCTCCTTTCACAACTATCTTACCGTTGTGGGTGTATTTGGAGGAAGTGGGGCCTACTTTTTCCTCCTTGGCAGAAGGATCTTCATACGGAGATTTGTTCTGCCTGGCGGTGCTGTTGCTGAAGATGGTTGAGGTGTCCGACACCAAGGTCCCTGAAGAGTCGGAATTGCTCCAGCAGGAGCTGTCGGACAGCGAAGGAAGAATGTAGCGGGAAGCAGAGGTGATGTTTGATAAAGTAGATCTGGAAGAGGAGGCTCTCGAGGAAGGGCGGGAGGAAGTCGGACTGGACACCATCAGGCTGCTTTTGCTGACTGTGCGCACGCTGCTGCGGCTCCGCCCACGACTGATTTCCACCACTTCGATGGAAGGTGGCAACACTGCATTAGGGATAATTTTGGACATGTACGCAGCCTGGGGTGACATAGACATGACAGTGCCGGGAGAAAGCTTCTGGTTGCTGGAGGCAGTGGTCATCCCGGGCACCGCCAAGGACTGAGGCCTCTGTCCGTGACTTAAACCCGAATCCAAGTGATGCAGCAGCGCCAGGTTGTCCCTATGACCAGCATGGGTGGCACCGAGCTGCTCAACATTGTCTTTGCTGAGAGGCTGAAGGTTTTTCAAAGCGGTTACAACAGTAACAGCTTCCTCTGTTGATTCCGGATTCTGCTGGTCGTCAGAGGTGATGCTGTTATCGGTCTCTCCATAATAAAGATGCTCCTCTTGTAATGGCGGGTTGAGCATCCAACCAGTTCTGTCCAAACCTGACAAAAGACGAGAGGAGTGATGAGGACCAAGATTTAGAAATACGAAGAATAAAACTTCTTTCTTTAAACTTCCGCTGCACACCCAGTTCTCTCTGCACGTGGTGTGGGATCCCCAAAACAGTTCTCCTTTGTCGTCTTCTCTTCTTGCTTTTTTCAGCCTTTATCCCAGAATTCAAAGGTCTAAATGTTGATCCTAGAAAAAGTAAGAGAAAAAAAGAGAGTAATAAGCTGTAGACCAGAGATGCCCTGCAGCTTGTTTTCCAGCTCCTACTAGATCAGTTATTTTTCTAACAATAAAATATGCAATATTTCCTTATTTCTGTATTGTTAGGTAGGAATGTTTGCATTTTGGGGGCTCTTTATTGTAGGATATAAAATAAACTTTAGCTTTTATTTACCTTGTCTCGTGAGTCCAGAACGAAAAGATCTGGCGGACACTGCCGACTGGGCCGAAACCACCGAAGACGAATCCGGAATAGTGCTGTCTGTCACAAACCCCGCACTTTCCCCATCTGTTTGAGCCGTCGTGGTTGACTGGTGAAAGAAAACAACGTTTTTTTCAGAGTTGAAATGGGCAAATAGAGATCAGCTGCACAACAACTGTGCTTTGTCGAGTGTGATAAACTTACAATTGTGCTTTCATTGTCTTGGTACTCCACTCCTTTATTGCTCTCTGCAAAAATTATAACCATTTATTGCATCAGTTGCAGCCACATGCTTGGCAGGGATTCATTGAACTGAAACATGCAGACAAAGATCTCCACACTAAGGGAGCAGCACCAGAGATCCTATCAGATAATGTGACCATACCTTCCTGCTGCATCATTTTCAGTCCTTCCAAGGCCTCGCTATGCAGGTCCTCCAAGTACTTGGGCCTGCTGGCCTCAACAAACACATTCTCCTGGAACGGTGGGGGCGCCAGGCTCTGGTCCACATTTTCTCGCTTTGATACACCTGGAAGCAGACAGGTCAGCAGGTCAGCCTGGATCATTACAAAACTGTGTTTACAGCAAAAGTGTTGAAGGGCCCCAAACTGAGGGCATTTAAACTCCTTTATTTAACACATCAGAGTGAGATTTAAATCACTTGTTCCATTTATTTTCATGCAAGATTAAACATACAGACCCTGGTTTAAAGAATAGGTCATTGTTTAAAAAAAAAAAAATCTTAGTAGCAACATTTTATGCACATATCGGGGAAAATGAGCAGCGTTTGCTTTAATAGCCGTTAGACCTTTTTCCTCACAGGAAAAATGTTGAAACTCAAGTTATTAAATATTTAAAATTAAAAAATGACTTAATAAAAATACATTTTTAATAATGAATTAACATTTCTAAATATAAAATTGTGTTTTATAGTTTCATTTTTTATTGTTTCAAACCTCTAAAGGACTTTTCTGTTGCTGCTTCATGAGAAGGGCTTTATAAATAAAGTTTGAACTTAATTAATCAACAACATTAAAAATTGTTTGTTTTTTTTTTAAAGTAGAAACCAAAAACACACTACGATTAAACTAGCGGATCCATAGACAATAGTAGTGAATCCCACATTTTTTTTTTCTGTTTTCTCTAAAAACATATGTGAAAATCAGAGCAGACCTGCTCAGACAAACCGTTAAATGCAAGTGTTTCAAGGAGAGATAAAAAGCTTGGGTATAATTGGATGTAAAGTAAAAAAAAAAAATTAAAATAAAATAAAAAGGTTGCTAGAAGGATTGCAATAAAAATACAATTCTGAAATGAAAAGTTAAAGTAAAGCACAAAACACTTTTTGTTAAAGGAAAAGACAACTATCCAACACTGTTTACATTTTTTTTTATCTTAAATGATATGAAATATCTTATTTCCCCCTTTTAAAAAAAAAAATCAGGAAATATGTAAAAACAAGTGAACTGAAATGGCAGAAAAACAGTATTAAGAACAATTCTGATCAAGTTTTTCTAAAACATTAATGGAGTAGGGAACCTATGAGCCAATTTAAAAGGGAAATATTTGTTTATGAGATTTTTCTTTTTTTGTTTATTGTTGCATTTATTATCATTCATGTTAAAATAATCTTTTTCTATATATATTTTTGAAGCACACATTGGGTTGGCATCATCTTCCCACAGTAGATTACATGTCCCTATAGGACACTCTTGTTTATGTTTGTTTTTTAACAGCAATAATCTCTAATGTCACTCTTTCTTCATTGTCAGCTTGAAGCAAACTTGTTTTTAGAGATTGTAATGAATAATGAAAGTGATGGTTCACTTACCTTTCCTTTTCAAAAGAGTGGAAAAGCAGTAAAAACCACACCAAGAGTTAGGGGTCAACACCACCACCAGATCTCTCATTTCTAGTTTAAATAACGTATAATCTCTTTGAAATTATTCTTGAATCTTGCAGTATCTGAACATACATCCTCCACTGGTTGAGATTAGATTGTTTAAATCAGTGTTTGTTCATGCAGAGCAGAGGATGCCTCCCCAGCCAATAGACAATGAAAGCCCAGACACTAATCCTCAACAGACTAATTCCTGCTTCTCTGTTGTGAAACAAATGCCTAGGCTGCCGCTGTTGCCCCCAGTATCTAGGCGTGCTCAGATTGCACTGACCAGTAAGGAAGCAGATTAGACTCGTGTCAAACACGTAAACATCACAGAAAAGAGAGAGCTGAGGATTTGAAGTGCCACCTTCCAACAGCTTATGGATAAACACCAGGCCATAATGTTGGATCATTTTCAGCACCTTTCTTTGTTTCCTGAGACCTGGCCCCAAATCTACTATTGATGCAAATGCACAACCAATCACTTCTGCTTCAACCTCACCTTAATTTAGCAAAAACCAAACAATCTGTCAACTTCTTTTTTAAAGATGGAAATAAGTTCAGGCGCCAAGGGGATAATAGCAACCTGGCCTTGAGAGCCCTCAACACAGAGGCCCACCGCATGCTTGCTAAAAATAAAAATTGGACATGACATTGTAAAAATAAACAAAGAATAAGAAAAATAGGAGCACTTTAGAATACTGTCGAGGTCCCATGTATATACTAAAACTTCATAGTTAAAAATAACCCAAGTTAGGTTGTTTTTAATCCAACTCTGAGGTTAGAAAAGGGACTAACATTTCTGGTTATTTTTACTAATAAAAAAAAAAAAAAGCTCAGTAAAAACTCGCAAATTAAACAAAAATGAAACAACTACGACCCAAAAAAATTGTATTGCACCATAAAGTAAAAAAATTATCCCAATCCTGAGAATTGGGTCTCACGAGTGTTTTGGTTTATGATAATTTGCACACACAATAAAAAAGGCAAACAACAAAGTCATAAAATTGAATCCGTCCACCTTAGGTGATATTTGACCTGCAGGCTTCTTACTTTTCATCAAGTGACATCAAGCTGCAAATAAGGGAGAATATATTTATAAAATGGGATCCCAGAACTATGGGTCCCCCAGGAGTGTTAATCTTTTCTTGATTTTGAAAAACTTTTTAAAATATGATTTTTAGCTTTGCCACAAGGGGGCGAAAGTGGCTCAACTTTTTCATCTTAAAAATATGTTTTAAAGAAGTCCCCAGCTCAGGGGCACATGATCACAACAAAGCACAGAAGAAAAAGTATGCTATTGTTTTCAGAAACACTACACCCAGTTTGTTTTTTTAAGAAGCAGGAATACAGAGGAGCACACATTCACATTCCCAAGAGGCTACAAACACCTATGAAAGCACAGAGTCCGAAGAACCTCTTTTAAGAATGACTTCACAATAGGACACCACAACTACATCTGCAACTACAGTGTTTGCTCACTTCCTGGTCTGCTGAGTAGGCATGACATGCAAGGTATGACATCTGAGCAAATGGAAAACATTACTGTGCTTGTTTTCCTACAGAGCGAGTCAGACAAACACACACAAAAAAACAGAGGAAGATAATTAGTGACATGTGGTATCAATGCCTAGTTATGAGAGAAAAAGAACAGAACACAAGTAAGACGATAAAGAGTCTCACAGCAGAAAACACTTATCAAGTTACCGTGACGGTACAGAGACAACTGCAGTGATGGGTGGGGCCCGCTAACAAGGTCCTGCAATCACTTTTCAAGTGATTCCATATTAATCACACCATCTGTCACTGCTGGATTGTGCAAAAGCTGCATGTTTTGTCGGGCTGGGGTGACAAACATCGACCCGTATCAGATATTTACATCTGTGACATAAATGCCAAATCGAATGGATTCTGAATCATGTGATGACTCCATTCAAGTCAGAAACGTCAGCATGTAAATAAAGATATACAAAGCTTTAAAAAAAAAAAAAAAAGAGGTAAATACTGGTTTGTTATTTTCTGAAATGTAAATAAAGTGGATTTAAGGGAGACTGGCAAAAAAGAAATATATGTCTTAAGGTTATTTTACACATTTTTTTAGGATTCTTGGAAAGTATTTGATAAAAGCAAATTATTGTAGACACAAAAAATGAAGACAGTGTTAACTAGGAATGGAACTTTAAAGACCCACAGTAATAAAACTGCTGTTTTTGGTGTTTTTAACTTGTTCTTGTGACATTTTTCTCATGATGGAGGACATTTATAAAGTAAATTAAGCTCAAAATTGTTTTTCTGAGTATTTACGTGTTCAAATTGTTGTGAATCGGGAGGAGACAAAAAATGCAATTGGAAAAAGCTTATAGTTGTTACATAAAATCTACAGTCTGCAGGTCACATCACAAGCACCCTGCTCTGCTCCATTCTGATGCATCCACTTGCAGACAAATAGATCCATGTGCGTCTTCGTTTTCCTCGTCTGACCTGGCATCTGACTCAAAACTGACCTGCTGGATAGCTGCAGTATTGCTCACCATTTTTGTTGCACCGCTGTTAGATTGGGTTTGTGACGGGCAGTAAGCTACTGGGAGAGAATGTAAACAGAGGGATGATGGGAAGTGTGGGCAGGCTTATTCTGTGCTAATGAACAACTGCCACTCTGCAGAAACTCTCTCTTAGAAAACAACACTGGTTTTTTTAATGGTTTTTTTTTTTTTGTTTGTTTGTTTTTTTTGCTGAAAACAGAATAATATGATTAAAAAGGCCAGTGGGAACGCTTTCAAAACAGATCAAAAAATGATCGGAGTGGGACTTTAAAGAACAATGGGCAATATTTACATTGTTGGTTTTAATGCCCATTTAATATATTAGATGTTTTACATGAATTGTAAAACATCATAAAAAAGTATAAACAGGTATAAGTGGTACAAATTAGATTTTACTTCATTCATTTTCAGTAATCTAAAAAAAAACAAAAAAAAAAAACAATTGTTTTCTTTTTTAATTGACGTGTCATTTCTAACGGGAAGAGTTGTTTTAAAAACCTGTTGTGAGAAGGAGATCAAGGAGGAATTGCAAGAATTGTAAAAGTGCTTTAGGAGGTTAAGTTGTTTAAACGCCTACTTGTACTGATAAGACAACGTGTGCCTTATAATGAGAGAAATTGCAATCATAGTACACGTGAGGGCACGCTAAAAACATTATTATACGCGTGAAATAATTTGGGAACAATTTGTAACATTTTGAACTAATGAGTGGGGCAGGATTGTTACTGAAGTCATGCAGATTGTGCAACACTGTAATTAGTCATGGTATAATTGTGAATTGTGTAAAGATGAGAGAAAGATGTGTTAATATGTGCTAAGAATGTACAATTACTTCTGTGTAAACATACTTTTTATACGCGTAGGTTAAAAAAACATTAAGATGAATGAAAAACTGCCCCTGTGGGGTAAAGGTTGGTCCTGACAGAGGTTCTGCGTCAAGTCCTCCTGGCCTCCTCGGACGCTGGTCCTTGATAGATTGCGTCCCATCCGCCTGCCGGCAGACATTCTGACGTTTGTCTACGTCTTTAGCATCGATACAGACAAACTGGCTCTGATGTGGGAATCGGGCAATACCTCACACAGAACTCCCATCTCTGCCCAAACATGCCTCTTGTTTTGCCCAGCCAAGCAGATAACCATGAGGAAACATAATCTCCAGCTGTGAGGGTGGTGTCTGTCAAGAACACAGGCTCCAATCAGCCCAAACATCACTAAATACTCTATGATTGCAGTGGGAAAAACCTCCATAGCAGAAATCAGCCTGGAGACTGAAAGCACACAAAGACGCTGCCAGGTCAAAGCCTGTGTGCTCCATTGTCTAACTGCGCTCTTGAATTAAACATCAGAGCTGAAAAAGAGGAAGCAGCAAGTGTAGTATGACAAGGACTGCCATTTAGGTAATAGATACATCGTGCGGCATGCAGGGCTGCACCCTAAAGCAACGCAGACCCATGAAAACTGGCCTGGATGAGGCTCCACATTCTAGATTTTGCTGCAAAGTTAATGTTAGTTCCCATCTTGAACCTTCAAACAAGTAAATATTGCTCAGATAATTTGCTGGTATTGCAAGATCTAGACCACTTCAAATAGATTTCTTTCATTTGACAACATTGTCTTTGGGACAAAGTTTGTTTTATCAGGAACTGGACTCTGCTCCTTAGGAGTCAAACTCCAGACTTTGATGGTCAGTCCCCAACACTTTTCTAACTAATCTGCCATTTCAGCTCCTTATTGGCCAAACATGCCTAATTGATCTAGGCAATCAGCTGCAGATAAGGCAGGGTTTGGGAAACATAACAAAAGGCCGGCCCTCAAGGCCCAGAGTAAGACACTGCTGTGTGATGCTACGTTCACACGGGAATGAGACGCGCGCTCTTGAACACCCGTTTAGCCCACGGTGTTCACACTGGACTGTCGCTACCCAATAGAAGCGCATGTCTGCCGCCGACATTTGGAAGAGGCTTGATGCGAAATATCAAAGCAGTGCAAATATCCGGAATCTTTTTCCAGGCTTTTTCTTCGCAGCTCTATTCCGATATAAGAAAGACATGGCGTCATGTTATTTCGGCTGGGCATAAACTGCAGTTTTGAATTTCTCTCACAAAGCAAGTTCCATAAAGACATGGACGAATTTGGAGTGGCATTTCTCGTCCAATGTCAATGTCTGACCTGGGAAATGAACCCCTGGAAGAATGACCAAACACAACCATAATTCTACAGAAAGTCTTTCCAGAAGACTTGAAGCAGTTGTGGCTCCTTAGAATATGCTAATTTAGAAAAGTTAAGAATGGGAGGCCACTTTTTCACATGAGTGTAAAGACAGATGAGTTCATACTCTTCCCAATCTATTGTATTTAGGCATATTGGGAGCATGCTAAATTGATAGATGAGGAGTTTATTTAGCTGTGCTGCATTTAGTCAGGGGTGTCCAAATCCAGGCCTCAAGGGCTGGCCTCCTGCTGGTTTTCCAGAAACCCGGCCTCATACTGTTGATTACGTGGATCAGATGTGTTTGGCCAATATGGAGCTTCAATGACAGGTTGGTTAAAAAAACATGTAAGGCACCGGTCCGCGAAGTCTGGATTTGGACACCTTTGATCTAAGAGGTTCTTCTCCTCCTCGCTTTTGAGTTCTAAAACATTTCTTCTTGACTTATAGTTAATGATTACTTTATTGTTATTTGAGCCAATATGAGTGACAGACACCTAGGAATGGGAGCTCTCTCAAGGTCCAGATTACAAACATTACAAACTGTAATAGCACAAGTGTTTTCTTTTTTCCCTTTTGCTAGACACATTTTAGAGGCTCAGTGGCTCTAAATCAGGGGTGTGTTCACATTCAGGCCTTGAGGGCCGGCATTCTTCATGTTTTCCAACCCGTCTTAGACAATGTGAAGGACAAATAACTTCTTATTAATTACCACCTGTAAATATGAAAAATTGCAAAATTACTTCTACACTGTGACTTTTTTTGTCTTTGTGAAAGAGAAAAACAAGGTTACAAAAGTCCTGCAACACATCAACCTCGATGCTACTGCAGCAAAAAGGCTGAGATGATCAGATAACTCCCCCACAGTTCCCTTCTCACAGCAGTGTGCAAGCCTCACAAACAGGAGGATTCAGAATGTATTCAATCCTTAGTCATACTCAAATAAACTCCATGTTTGTTATTCAAAAGCAAATATTTGTATGAAAGCAAAGTGAAGTCAAAGAGCTTTGGTGGATCATGACCTAAATTTATCGAGAAGCAAGTCTGCGCCTGGGAACAGCGTTGCAGTTCAGCAGAATGGCTCTTTAAGAGTGTGTTTGTTATTCTGTCTACCACAGAAATTGAATGGACAAACCTACTTTAAGCAAATCATATTTTTGAATATTTAAAGAAACAACTGGTTCCAAAATAAATCGGCTGAGTGGTTTAAAAAAAAAAAACACTTTACATATATACCCAGCACTTCATCCTCAACGTTTCTGCTCAAGCAAGTTAAAAACAAACAAAGTTATCTCTAACAAGATTATTCCTTTGCTCTGAAACTGCAGAACTGAAAGACAGAAGTCACAAGGTGACTCACAAAACTCCAAGAATGTTCTTATCAGCCCCAGTTTGCTGGCAAGCATTCCCCTTCAGTCAGACTGCAGAAGAGCTGCTCTCACTCTTCTATCCTTTGTGGAAGAGTCTCAATAAAAGCTCAATTTGACTTTGCATTTAAGAAAACACAAAGGAAAAACAAACTTTTTTTATTGTATTGTAATAGTCAAACTAAGAAGAAATCAGCATGTTTTAAACAAACATCTCATTGATAAAAGTATTTGTCATTTAGCTGTAGTGAAACTCAAAAATCTCACAAAAATGGACAGTAAGACCATTTTCCTCAATTTAGTATTTACTTCCCATCAAAATACTATTTACAGACTGATTTAAAAGGAAAGCAATGTGTGTTTTAAAGTACAACACCAGGAAAACAAAACACACACTGTAGTCTGCAAATGAAACCGTGTGAGCCTTCACACAGAGACGACCTCAGGCAAAAGTGGATAAAAAAGGAAGTTGAATAATTCCCGCCATTAGATGGAGAAAAGGAAACTAAAGGCAGTCCTATCAAACCTGTTCTTCTACCCTTGGTGCTTTTGAGTGATGCATTATCAAAAGTGTTCATGTTTAGCTATTTTCCAGCAACTTTATTCATCAGCTTAGTGATTAAAGTTTAAAGCAGTAATGAGAACATTTTGAATTATTTCAAAAATGTTCATTTATGCTTTCAGAAGGGTTCTTTGCTTCTTTTAGTAGCAGAAAATCCCAGTCTGCTTGGACCGTCAAGTTCTACATGTCACCTGGGCCCGCCCACAATTCCACATCAACTCTGAGGCTATTTTTAAAAATTCACAAAAACGTCTCATCGTAAGTTCAGCTAAGTTGAAACTCCATGCAGGTGAAAAGCAAGTCTGATTACCTGAAAAAATACTGGCTGTTGCTGCTTGGCCACATAGTTTAAAAAAAAAAAAAAAAACAGGAAACTACAGACTTCAAAGGGTTGTATATTTTACTTTGCATTTTAAATGTGAGAGAAAGCGAGGGAAAAAAGTCAAATTTTCCAGAACATTTTTGTTTCCAAACGAGAAAAAAATGTTTATGAGAAAAATAATTTTTGTTTGGCATCATTTCCCTCAACATCTGCATAACCAATGACCGTACAATAAGTTTAGATCATAACTGATGATCTACACTGCAGTGTAAATGTGGGATTTTAATAACAGAATACGGAGATGGTCTGAGGCCAAGCCATTTATTTTTTTGCTGCATCTTCTCAGGTAATAATCAATTTAATTTTAATATGTTCTGTCATGTTGAAAGATGAATTTCTGTTCATTGAACAGACAAAGTTTATCCATCATCAATTTCAGAATTATACATAATGTTAAAAATAAATAGTAAATAATAACTTTTTTAAAAGAAAATTAGCTTCTCTTTCATTTATTTAAACAGAGATAAGCTTATTGAGATACTCAATTTTTCACCCAGTTTTTTCCCATTTAGCCGTTACTTTTTAAACTGCAAATCTAAGACATCAAACTCAACAATGTACTTTTTTTAACTTTGCCTTTTTTGTCTTTTCAATAAGGATGATTTTTCTTTTGCATGATTTGTTATTTTGAAGAGCGTGCAATTATGGGTAGAAGGAAAAGACTTTCTGTGTATTATTCTTCTCTCAATCAGTCTTTTGTGCTCCAATAATAAGGTCTAAGTCAGTTTTTTCTTCTTAATATTTGTTTCCAATGCAATCCAATATAACTGATATCAAACCAAAGCTCCAAAACACATTAAAGTCTCCGTCAGAGAGCGGAGCTCCATCTCATGTGTTCAGCAGGGGTCCTGGGCTCCAAAAACATCCTTAAATGACAGAGATTTACAGCCCGCTGTAAGGGCTGATACCGTAAAGCACAGGATGGAGTCGGCACAGTCAGGCTTACCAGTCCTGGTTCTTGTAAAGCAGTGTCTAAATATTTGACAATAAAAAGGCAGATGTAAAAGGCTCAGATGTCCTGATCCGGGCTCAAAAGCCAAACACGAACTCGCAGCAACACAAAAGGCTCTCTTTTTCTGGCTTCCTCAAAGGAATATGTCAAGGATCAGGAATGTGAGGAATCCACCAGGGAGTGTTTCGAGCAAAAAGGTGACCTCCAGAGCATGAGACTGTACGACCTAATTAGACCTCAACTGGCCTGTTTTCAATTAATTGGAGGGGATTCCTCCTCCTTCCAAAAGATAAAGGGGAGAGAAAAGGAGCAGCAGAAAAGAGGCTGAGGTTTTAGTCTAAGACCTGATCTGGTGAACGACAAGTCATCAGAAAGACCCACATAAACATGAAATGAAATAAACTTGTAAGGGCAGGTAATCTCTGTTGTTTGGTTTGCAAAGATCACAGGAAAAACAAGGTGAACGGGCTGGTTTCAAACGCCTGGGAGGACACTGCATCAGAGCAGGTCTGAAAAAGTCCTCACACTGATTTCTTTTGAAAAAGTTGTCCTTGTGGATCAAAAGAATAAGATAAAAACTACAAAAAAAAAGAAAGAAAATGGTTGGGATGTTCAACCTGCCACGAAAGCTCGGTCAACCTGTACTCCCATCTTCAAGTGAAACTCAAAACAAGTTACAGCTTTTGCTGTGATGACAGAAGTTCAGTACTTTGGTTTATTCTCCAGAGGAATACAGTTTCACTTGACTGAAAGTATCTCAACAAATTACCATCTGGTTTTTATGTCTTTCATCCAATTAAAGCACAGAAAAAAAAGGTTTTTTGTTCAAATTAGTTTTACTATTTTTTAAATAATCTAATCTCAAACTAACACAATTTGTCCTTCAAACCTTCCTGGAACTTGCGCCGATTTCATAACTACTAATCAATATTTCAGTTAACCTGGATCAATTGCATTGCTTATGAAACACGGCCGCTCGGAAAATGTCATAAAAATGTTTTAATCTTATTTATAACTAGTAAACTATAAACTCATGTGTCCTGTCAGGATTAATAATGTATTTTGTTGACTTTGATTAGAAAAAACTGAAAGATTTAAAGTACAAACCATTTGCGTCTCATCTCATGTCAACTAGTTCTTTACATTTTATCACCGAGCTTCTACTGCCAGCCATCTTCTTGTACAAACACTTACTTTAGACTCTAAACTTCAGTCTCCGGTAGATGTAAACACTACAGAAAATGTTTGGATGACCAAGAATCCCAAATGCTCTTCATCACTGTCAGTCCTGGCATGGATTTGTGTCACACACAACAGGAAGAACAGCTGGAGGTCTCCTGATTTACTTTTCTTAAAGTCCGACTCCGGTCGTGTTGTTTTGCCAATTTTAGCCAAAAACACAAAAACTGTTGTTTTCTGGAACAGTTTCTGCAGAGCAGCAGGAGTTCATTAGAAATTCAACTCTGAGTTGTGGGCGGTACCGTTGGCACAGAGTAAGCCTGCCCTCATTTCCCATCATCCGTTTACATAATCTCGTCCCATTTCCCGGTGTAATAAAAATGCTGATCAATATCAACGCTTTCCACTCGTAGTTTTAAACCGGATGCCAACGAAGACGTACATGGATCTATTTCACTCCAATTGGATGCATCGGAATGGAGCTTGTGGCCCGCCGATTGCAGCTTCTACGTCACAACTACAAGGTTTTTTCCAACTGCATGATTACTTCTGCTCCTGATTCACAATGATTAGAATATAGAGATGTACTCAGAAATGACATTTATGCTTATTTTTTTCTTTAAATATGCTCTCCGTCATCAGAAAATGCTACAAAAACACTATTTTAATAGAGTAGATCTTATAAAAATGTTGGGTCTTTCCAGAACTCCTCCTAATCAGATAAGTCTGCTTGTTCTTTCCAACACCAGGGCTCAACAGCAGCTCAATAATAGACAAACTCCCAGGATCAATGATGAGATATTCTGTTACCTGAAGGCAAATGATTAGGATTGTTATTTCTGTGTTTGCAAGTTACAAAAGTGTCCAGGAAATCAGATTGTTCTTGCATTCCAGCAGAGCTCAATAGTTTAAAAGAAGAAGAGGAGGATTCCTGACCCCGGATGCTGTGGGAGTTCCAACCTTTGGGATCGACACAAATCAAAGGACAACAATTGTGTAATGATGCTCACAAACTGAGCCCGGCTGAGGTGTTTCTCCCTGAATTCATCATCTAACAAAAACCACAGCCCTGACTGAGAACACGTCGCCAACTATTCATCATCTGCTGTGGGTGAATTTACACCAAGTCAGACCAAATAAGTCGGAATCCACTGGAAATCCCCAACACTATTCCCACTTGAGATCTGAGCTTCCTCTATGAGAAGGCAAAATAAACAAGCCTCCTCTGTCTGTAAAGCAGGTAACCACAAGAGTAACTATTGCCAGACGAGCAGCCCTGAGAACTTAGTTTCTTCCTTTTTTAATGCAGACGACATGCAACAATGCTCTCATTGGGTTCCAGCTCTGCCTGCCTTACTGAGGATTTATTTGGCAATGAAGTGATATCTATCAGACAGTTCATACCGTGCTGCCGAACAGGTACAGTGCAGCCTCCCTCTGTGCAAGCTCCAACTTGACCTGTGGCTTTGGGAAACCTCCAAGTGTTGCTTCAGTTTTCTTGGTACCGAAAATCTGAGAGCCTTCTTGTTGTTCAACAGGCTTACAACATGCATTTGCTTGCTTTCCACATCGGGACGAGGCAACTGTCTATGGAGTAAGCATAAACTGAAACCTACCATGCTCCCAAGACTCTGGGAGGTGCCTGGGAAAACCCCCCCGGATGCACGAGGGAACATGAAAATTCCACACAGAAAGAACCCTCAGTAGTACCCCCCCAATTGGAAAACAAATCCGCAAAATAATACATGACACAGTCAATATTAGTTATTTTAAAGACCCACTCCAATGGAAATGTGTTTTAAAATGTTCTTTTGACATTTTCTGATGATGGAGGACATTTAAGTTTAAAATTGCATCTCTGAGTATGTATTTATTGTTGTGAATCAGGAGCAGACCAAAAAAAGGAGTTGGAAAAAGCCTGTAGCAGACGTGGAAGCTACAATCAGCGAGCCACAAGCTCACTGTTCCGCTTCATTCTCATGCATCCCCTGGTAGACGAAAGGATCCGTGTACGTTTTTGTTTTCCTGGTCTGAGCGGGAATCTGGCTCAAAACTGTACGGCTGGATGGCTCCGATGTTGGTCACTATTTTTGTTGCACCTATGATGTTGTTTTGGAGTTGTGAGTGGCTGTGAGCTAGCAAAAGAGAAAGAAAATGGATGACAGGAAGTGGGGACAGGCTTACCCCATGCCAACAGTGCCGCCCACAACTCAGAGGTGAATTTCTAATGAACTCCTGCTGCTTTGCAGTAACTATGTTCTAGAAAACAGCAACAGTTTTTTAATTTTATTTTGGCTAAAAACATCATAAATATAATAAAAGAACATTGGGAAAACTTTGAAAATAGATGTAAGGATGATTGGAAGTTAAAGAAGTCCTTTTCATGTTTGTGTCTCAAGATGCTGATACACACAAACTAGAAAAACAAATCAGGCAAAATCATTAAAGCGGGAAAATGTCCACGCAGAGGTGGTCAACATTGGGAAAAAAAGAGGAAAAAGAAAACGTAGGTCAAATCATCCAAAAAAGAAATCCCATTTCACTATAAATTCAGGAACAATTTGAACCAATTTAAGTCCAACAATCAATTTCTAGCAGTTTATCAACTTAAAGACTTAAGTGTAGAAATTGTTGACATTGTGGCTACTGAATGACAATTATTTCTGAATGGATGCAATGGCTCCCAGCCCCAGTTTCAAATATTCTTTATATTCTTGAACATATAAAGTTGCCCTCTTACCATGACTATTTCCTTGTGGATGAGACTGTCTTGCAGATTTGTGTCCTCCCTTGTTTCCTCCTTGCTGCCCAGTAGACAGCCCGTCCAAGGCCAGGTCCAGAGGAGGACCAAGACCCGGGCTCTGGCCGTTGGCTGTGAGCTTCCTGCTCTTCCTCCTCTTTAACCAGCCAAAAGCCCGGCCCAGGGAGCGGGTTCGCTTCTTTCGTCCCCTTTTGCCGTTCTTCTCCTGGGCAAAAATGTTGACCACATCCTGGGGAAGCAGGTCCCCAAACCCCAGCGAGTCACGGTTTGACATGCCGCTTCAAACTGGAGCTATGCCCTAAGAAAAAAAACACAAAACCAAACAGTCTTCACTTTTGTTCCCCATTCAAAATGGATCACAAACAGATGATTTGAGGCTCATTTTTCTTTTTTTCATTTTCTTGTGATATTTATGGCAACACTGTGAGCTTAAATAGAAAAAAAGAAACTCACCAAGCTGTTTTAAATTAAACACCATTACAACTCTAGTGGCAGCTAAATGAAAATCTGCTGGAGATTACATCAGATAACTGATTGTTTCCAGGTTTGATTCTCTTACAACTGAACCTCGCTGCTGCCGTCTGCTTCTACACGTGGACGCAGGGCCTTGATCCCACCGCAGCGTTCGTTAGGCGTTTCAGAACCCATTCCAGTGCAATCAGATGTGCATTGTTCTTCCGTCTGCTCCACAAAGCCTGTTGTTGAGTCTCTGTGGTGACTGCTCGTTCAGCCAGAACAGACCCCACTTCTTGTTCTTAACCAAACTTTACTGTTCTGGAAAAGAAAGAACTGGCACCACTCCCTTCATTCCACAACACGGAGTCATAATTGTGGAGCCGCGCCCGTCAGCTCCTGCACTTCTACACAGAAGAAGAGCTGCAGAAATACATTTACAGCCACTTATGTACGCCGAGGCAATGCTATTGAACAGTAGGCATTGAAATATCTTCATAGTATGAGCTCATTGCCCTCCCTGTTGTTTCCTTCCTCCCCCCATTCTTCACCTTGCTCAACTTCCTCACCATGAGGCAGATTTCCCAGCTTTGCTGCTGGGGATGCGTCCCTTGTGCTGGGCTTCTTCCAGCAGCATTTTATTACCTCCAAATCAAAGACTGAATGAAAGAACGTGCTCTTAAGATGACAGGAACCGCGGCTCAAAACAGTTCCGCTGGCGGGGATCACGAAATGACAGACTTACGAATCCCTCTTGGTATTGAGAAGGATGTTTTTGGCTCCAGAGTCATTTTTAGGTGATTCCCATGGAGGAATGTTGCAAACTGAAATTTGTAACGCATGAGAAACACAACCAAGGGTCCTTCAGGCTGCAAGGAAACATGACAAGACACGATGCCAAAATACTAAACCTTTGTCATGTTCTGAGAGGAAGACAACAGCGACTCATCACGGCTCTGTGAGACATGAAGACGTAACGAGAAGTAGGATAACTCTGATCTGGAAATGTCTCGTGGGCATTCATTTAAAAGATGTGCCGCCACATGTCTGAAACTATACACACTAGTGGTAAAAACATTTGTTCAGCTTCAGTTGCTTCTTTGCTGGAATCTCACCAGCAAAGCAATGTTGCTTCAAAGACTTAAAGGGATGCGTATTTTACCAGTCACCTAATCCTCCTTTTATAGAGCTTGTTAAGTTTGTAGAAGAGTTGATTTAGCTTCCATCCAACCCACAAAAGCACTCACTGGGAGGTAAAGACAATTTTAAAAAGTTTTCCAACATCAAGTATCCAGAAGAGTTTTTGGCAACATCATTAAATTTGGGAATTATGGAAAATACCATGTTTCAATGTGGTGGTCCTACTAAAAATATCTTTATAATGTATAGAAATACCAAAAGACTTTGAGGCATTTCCTGTCCAACCATCTAATCCAAATGTGGTCATTTCGAACTTCAGAAGGTCCAGTTTTCCGACAGCCTAATAAATGTCAAGTTTATCTAATGCTTATCTAATAAGTTTCTATACAAGGTCATCTACTGCTATGTTCACACCACCCTTGACAATGCGCGTTTAATTGACCACTTCCAATGAAAAGTCGATGTAAATCTGAATTTATGCGAGCTTTGGGCTTCCATCAGGAAAAACTCGCATTGAGTTTTAAGTCCATTTTAGGATCTACGAACAAAACACATTGAACGTGTGATAAAAGTTAAGCCCGTTGAATTTTGGCCAGTTGGTGACTTGGATTTGGTGGTGGCATTTGGATAGCGTCCTTTTTAATTGTGAGAGAAAAAGCCTTGAGAAAGATTGGTGAGATTTACATCGCTTTGACATTTCACACCAAGCCGCCTCGAACTGCGAGTACAAGTGCTAGTATTGGGTAGCGACGGTCCAGTGTGAATACCATATGCTAAAATTGTGTCTGGTGTGTACATGGCACAGGTACTGTGTTTAAAGACCCACTCCCATGCACTGCAGAGCAGCAGTAGTCCTTTAGGAATTCGCCTCAGAATTGTGGGCAGGACCACTAGTGCAGAGCAAGCCCGCCCCCCTTTCCCCTCCTAGTTGCTGAGCGGGGAGCTAGCGGGGAGCTAGTGGGTCCCCAAGCGTATTTTCAACATCACAAATAAGCTCTTTATCCAACTGCACTTTTTGTCTGCTCCTAATTCACAATGATTTGAGTAAAGAAATATGATAAGGACATGTTAAAAACACAATTTTCATCGGAGTGGGTCTTAAAGCTTTTGGAAATTTGAATCCATAACTTTCATCACAGCCAAGAAGAACTGTGTATTTCATCCCTCCATCTGCTGCCACATCATAGCGACAGCACTTATGCCTACACCTCCCTCTCCACAGACACTTCTTCCAGCTCTGCTGGGGGGACCCCCATGTGTCGTCAGCCCAGCTAAGGGACCTTGCCCTTCTAGTGTCCTTTGGATCGTCTTTAGTGGCCTCCATCAGGTAGAACCTGCTTCCTCAGGTGAGTCAACCACGAGGCATTCTGGAGAAATGTTAAAATCATCTCTCGAGGAAGCTGCTTGAATTCAGGTTTTTTTGTCCTCTCAGACACAACCAAGGATAAAAACAAAAAACAGGAAATTGTGAAATAACCGAATAGACTAATAAGAGTTTTCTTCAAATAATAAAAAGAATTCTAGGATTAATGCTTTCACATTTTTCTTTCCTGAGGATTCCCCAATATGCTGCCACAGCTTCCTTGGATCTGTCCAACCCTTTTAGTTTTACAAGCACATAAATAAAATAAAGCAAAAGTCACCCATTACATCAGGAATCATAAAAATGTTTCAATTACAAATGCTTCATCACTAGCTATGTTTTTCGGTTACAGTCCACTGATGACAGATAGAGCTGCACAGTAGATGCGGTCCATGACTCTATAGCGTTGATCTGAAGCATCGTTTTTGTATAGTACATTTTTGTGAAAGTGGAAAAAGTTCCCAGTATAACCCCTAGTGGTTACTTGATGAACTGCACCTTTCTTACTTTTGTTTTGAAGTGTGCTTCAATCCGGAAGTAGTAATTCCCATTATGTGAACGACATTGACCTGTAACAGATTGGCGACCCGTTCAGGGTGTACTCAGCCTTTCTATAACAGTAGCTCGGTTGGCTCTAGAGATTCCCGAAAGGTATTCAGCAGGTTCTGAGGATGGATGAATGGATGGATGGATGAACACCATTTTCAAGCTTTTTGCTTGTCCCATGAGCCTCTCATTTTGTAACAGAAGGAAGAAATGACTACATCCATGGCCTTTCACACAGGATCTTGAGTTTCCACAGATTAAATCTTAAGCAGTTAGTCATTATGACGCAATAAGGCTAATTTTATGTTTAACTTTTGCTGAAGCACATCTGAAACAGCTTAGTGAATGTGGAACTATAAGTAATGAGTGTAAAAAGTGAATAACACCAAAAAAAATAAAAGTATTCCTCTTCTGCAGAAAGTACTAGCCTCTCCCTGCACTTATTCCTTCACTGCTCCTGCTCAAAATTACAGTCATTTAAAGGATGACTAAAAGTCCACGCATCAGCGTTGGGTAATAAGACGCCCCTCTCAGCGGGGCAAGAGGCCTAGGTTGTCTTGTTGCACAAAGACCAGTGAGAACTTGACTCCTTCTCAACAGGACAAGAGCAATGCTGTGAACTGTAGATCACAGCAAAGACCACCCATAAGACCAGTGTCGGTGCGGAGATGTGACTCATGCCGCGGTTCCATGCAGCAACCTGTAATTATCAGTTCTGCAAACATATGCAGCTCGTTTATGCAAAAACAGGAGAAAATTTCAGATAAATCTCCACGAATATCACCGGAATTTGGTACTTTTGTTTGCGACATTGACTAAATCAATAATTTAAAACTTCTGAAGAAGCCAGAAGTTTGTTTCTCAAACTACAACACTGACGTCTTAATTATAGAGCTGCTCTATTGTCACAACAATTACTTAACCCCAAGCTCCACTGTGTCTGTAGTACATGACACATAAACTACTGACACAAACCCAGAAGTAGCCCATTTTGATTGAGTCATATTTAGATCAGACGCGGGCGTGTTAGCTGAATGGCCATTTTTATCTGTTGAAGCTGGAGAAGATTCCAACACTCAATGCTCACTAGATACCCCTTTGACCCCCCACCAAAAAAAAGTTCAACTCGTGTCAATATCAGAAGCGCTGACTCAGAAAGCGCAATGAATCGATCTTATACAACTGACAGCTATATGAATCGTGGCTTCAGGACACAAATTCCAGAGGAAATCTTGGTCTCCCGTCGTCCTCGGCAGTAAAGGCAACAAACTTAAAGCAACATCGGGTGCTGACATCTGTCTGCCTGAAGCATGCAGCCTAGATAACAGAGAACATTTAAAAGGAAAAGTAACCTATATGTGTCTGTCAATGAGGCACAAAATCCTTAATGCCTTAAAACAGCTGAGCTCATAAAATGTTAGACCAGCTTCACGAAGCAGCGGAAAGAGGAATGGATTCATAAAACTTTTCAAGCTGCACGGAATACAGTGATAAGCCGGGTTCAAACGTGTCATGCACGGCAGGTTAACATAATATTTGATCAAATCGTGAATGACCAAGGTCTCCATGGAGCAAAAAGCGCAGCTTTTACCTTTTTTTCATGTACTTGCAGCTTTTTTTTTTATTGTAATCTTATCAGCTCTGCCAAACAAAAGCAGCAAAAATCTCACAAGCCCCAAGAGACAAGGGTGGGTGGGGGGTTAGGAAATGTAACTTTGAGTCACCCAGAGAGGCCGCCAAAGCAGACTGCAATGCCGCACGAGGATAAAGAAACAGGGAGTGGTAGAGACAACCACCTTTGTTTGAATTAGGACTGGCTCAGTTTATCCATTAGGGCCGTTCGTATTTACACCTGAGCTGTGGGTTTCACGTGGCAGGTTTCCTTCAGATGACAGTAAGGCAACATCAAACATCAAACCAAGGGAGATCAGTCCGCACTAGAAAGGCAGATTACAGGGTAAATACTTTGAATGCTTTGGAAAGCTTCCAGATGCTTCAAAACAACCAGAAAAAAAATCCTATATACGTCTGTTTTCTTTGTTTTAATAAGAGAAAATGTTGAGTAAAACTACTGCTGCTTCTGTGCAGCAACTGCAGGCATTTTATCGGGGCGTTGGCCCTCCTTTCTGGTCTTTCTCAAACAAAGGTGAGTGCTGCTACTCAAACTTAAGTAACCTCACCTGAACCACAGCTCTGCAGACTCATCTGCAAAAAAAGGGCAAGCATGGAGGACAAACTGGAAAAGTGTTTATAATATCTTCATGCAGGAGCTCTGCCACAGATGTGAGATTTCTTACCTTAATGCCAAAGGCTGAGTTATTTCAACTAAAAACAAAAAAAAAAAGTAAACTTTTTGTTTTTGAAATGAAGAATTCGCTATGGAAAAATGCACGCAGGTAAGGAGAGCAGCACATGACAAACAAATGAG
Source organism: Oryzias celebensis (assembly GCA_014656515.1). Taxonomy (NCBI): domain Eukaryota; kingdom Metazoa; phylum Chordata; class Actinopteri; order Beloniformes; family Adrianichthyidae; genus Oryzias; species Oryzias celebensis. The sequence goes on from BNCR01000005.1 coordinate 38,435,244, forward strand.
GTAACCTTTTTGGAAAGTACTCAGGGTTTTTCCTTGGTCACCAGATTTGTGAGAAAGTCTGCAAAACAGTCTGACAAGTAACGCGAGCTGGTGCGCCGAGGCCGTTTGAGCCATGCAGCAGCATGTCCGCTAACAGAGGCTGCTGCATTCCACAGAGATTCATAATTACCGTTGGAGGAACTTTTCTGTCCAAATCTGGTTTCAGGAACCTCCTCAATGCCCCCAAAAAGTCCCACGTCAGCCCCCCTCCCCACACGACGCTCTTATTCCACCCACATAGTCACCGTCACAGGATCGTGTCAGTCAAATGGGAATTTTGATGTGTGATATTATCTATTTTAGTGCTGAAATCTCATGATTTTAAGTTTGCAAAGTAAAAATAGAAAGAAGGCAGGAAAGCTGGTTTTTAAGTGTGCCGTTTGTTTTGCTCTCCGGGGTTGCCAGGCTTCCAGAGCCAGGATTGTAGCCAGCGTGGAGCATGAGACCCCTGAAGTGGCAACTTGGATGAAAGGAAACTGCAGTGCTGCAGTGGTGGGTTGTTTACAGAGAAAGCAAACACAGCTGGACACTTTGGATTTGAAAATTCACCCTGGCAGCTCTCCCCGAAAACAATCTCTCTTAAAAGTGGATCAGTCTGAGAGTTGCCAAAGTCATCCAAACCCCAGAATGGGTCATCATTTTCAATCTTAAGAATGAAAAATAATACCTGCTTTGGTTATATATTCACTTTACATAAATGTGGTTATTTCCACACAGTTGAAAACAATCTCACTGATGAGAAACTGATCCAAATCTAATCCCTTCTGATTAACGTTTCTTACTCAAGAGCAGCTGCTTCCTCTCCGAGTTTCTCTTCCAGCGCGGTTCCTCTTCTTGACCAGCAGCTTTTGACCTTTCCTTCACAAAGACGGTTCAAGAGGAGTGGATGGAGCTGCGCGTTTCCCTCCTCTCCGTCCACATACCTGTAGCGTCTGCTGGATCTCACCTTCTGCCATTACAAAGCTTGCACAACACACCTGTAATCTCCATGGGTACAAGACTTGGCAGCTCAGTGAAGAAGCAGCACCAGTATGCGACACACCCTTTCTAAACAAATGGCTCTTTCTCAGCCTCACCTTTCAAGCAGAGACTAAGGGGCACCGCTTAAGACATAACAGGGAAATCTATCTATCTACACATATATCTAGATAGATCAATTTGCATTTACTTTTCAGTTTGTTCAAGAGCTCAGTCCAAGGTCCAGAAGAGGCAAACAAGCAGAAAAGAGGTCCAAGAATGGCTATTTTATCTCCTACAGGTTAATCAACAAGCAGCTGCTCCACATCTTGTCTGGCACAGATAAACCATGAATAGGAGCATCTCTTGCCATGTCAGGAAACAGTACTCTTCATTGTCAGAGGTTGGAGCAAAAGCTCACACCTTCTTTTTTAATGCCATGTGTGTTCCTTAACCTCCTGCCATCCACTTTATGGGGAATATATTTATGGAGAAATTACTTCTAAAGCTGAATTTTGTCTCAGTTTGATATAAAGGCATGAATGTGCATTGAACTAAAATACAGTTGTTTTGTTTTTATTACTTTTGTCTTTAACTGTGAGGCAAAAACTTTTGGATGGAAATGGAAAACTTTTTAAAACTTTAATGAAGAAAGCGTTAAAGTTACCTGTTAGTTTAAAGATCCGGAGTGATTCTCTCCATTTGAAGCGTCTCGCTGCTTCCTTCCTCTGCGACTCCAAACTTTTCAGCGTCCGAAGGGAAACTTCAGGTGAAGCATTTCCGTAAAATAAAACTGCTGCGCACTTTGAGGAACGAGCGGCTTTGTTTGTCCCAGTTGGTTCACTTCAGTTTAATCGATCGGTGTTTCCTGCGCCGTCAAGCTGCTGACTGTCTTCAGGCAATCCCCTCAACCAAATCAAATAAGCGGGGACTGAAGGAAAACTTTTCCAGACCCGCAAGTCCCACCTGGAGGAGGTTGGACATGCGCGCAGGTAGGAAAGAGACCGCTGTCAATGTTGTAAGGCCATCTAGTGGTAGAACGACGAAACTGCAAGAAGCTGGAATCAACTCAAGAATGATAGATCAGGCTTAACACTGTAACAATTCGTATCGTATGTTTGATTTACAAGTTTTAAAACCACTAACTCATTACCATAATCAAACGTTCTTTAGTTGTATATAACTTGGTTCATGTTTTCTTCGCTGCAGTGCATAATTATCCCACTAGAGGCAGTAGAAGGGTCCATCCTGCTAATTCCAAAATGGCTGCTTCAGGGAAATTACACAAATCAACAAACACTTTTGGCGGGAAAGGTTTAAGCTAATTTTCTAAGATAAACACACATATATTGTTATTTTAAAAATAATATTTTCTGTATTGAAAGAATGCAACATTTGTTGATAATTACTTTTTCATATAATACTCCATCATAAAATTAAGTGGCTAAATAAATTGTTTTGTACCTGAACACTTACGTCAAATTTTTTTTTTGCATCTTAAACCAACATTTTTGTAAGAAAAACTTACCAAATCATCCAACGTGTCATAACTGATTCTTTTTTATTGATCAAAAAACGAAGTTGTCAAAATGTTCATTGGGGATTTCATCAAATAATTTAAAAACATCTTCCTTCCCCAAAACTTGAATTTACTTTCAATTCTTTGATAAAGTGGGATTCACAGAGTAAAAAATGTGTTCATGGACACATGACAAAATTGGGGGGGGGGGGGGGGGGGGGGGGTGAATTTAAGCTAATAGGAAAACGTTACAAACACAACATGATTTAAGAAACACCATCGAAACATCTTAAACATTTAGGAAAACCCCTGTTAGTATCATGCTTTTGTATTTGATTTTAAACTTTTTAAATTCGTTTTTACGTTTCCCGTCTACTAAACTATAGTGCATAAAATGTACCAATCAACAAACAACAACCTACATAAAAACATAAATAGCCTTTAATAGTGTAACTTTTACAATCTTGTCTTCTGGTGTATTTTTTTTATGAAGAAAGAATGCATGTCAAAATATTGAGTTTTTTCTATATTACAAATACTAAGGGTGCTGCTTTTTGTCTATTTTCTCAGTCCACTAAAATTTCTTCTAAATACCCTAAATGAACCAAGATTGCTCACTTGATAACAATCTCAGTTTTCCTCTCCTCTTGTGCCTGTACAAGATACTGAATACAATTGGTCTGAAATACATTTTGTGATGAGCTGATAGTCAAGAGATTGAGAATAATCTTTATTTTGCAATGAACGGAAAACCTTGCTTGTCTTTGGAAAGCCAACCCTGCAGTAAGCAAACCAAACAATAGATCCTAATCAAAGCTACGATTCTATCAAGGAATGATGATGAAGATGTGATTAACTGCAGCTTGTTTCCACAAAGGTCACCTCTCCAGTTTAACAAAGATTAGAGGAAAAAAAATCTCATGTGCTTGGAATTTTTTAAAACATGAAAAAAAACAAAGAAATTACATTTAAACAATGGCAATTTAGTGCTACATTGTGTCTTATATGGAAAGGTAATTATGACTTTAACCATTTGAACCATTGTTGTGGCTAAAAACTTCAAAACTAAGTGAAACTTTTTATTTTAAAAAGCAGAGATTTTTTTTTTTCAAATTCAACTTTATTTGAAATGTTATTTTTTTTAAATATACTTTTTCTTGAAAAATAACCAAGAAACCAAGAAGTATATATTTAAAATATATATATTTCTAAAAAAGACTTTTAAAATGAATACAATAAGTTTTCCTAAAATATAGTAGAACAGGTTTATTGAAAAGTGTCATGTTAAACAGTCGTGTTATTTAGTATATTTTGGGTTGTTAATATTTAATTGATTTAATTTAATTAATTTTTTTGATCCAGCGGTTACCTGAAGGAATTCCCAGACTTCATCAGAGTTGCAATATTGTACAACATCAAATGAAGCTAAGCCTGCATAAAAAATTGCATCTTCAGGGGGAATGCTGTATTGAATTTACACATGCTGCAGTTAACACAGTAATTTGTATTATTACTTTGTTTATTATCCACCTAAAAACTGGCTACAGCACAATCAAACACAAGGCATTACATTCAAATTACCAAAACAAACACTTATTTTGTTTGTATACTTGTGTTGATTAAAAAATCCTGAGTGGAATTAAATATTTACTTAGACACTCAATAGCACTGTATTTAACTAAGATATCAAGGGTGAATGGAAATTCAACAACCAGTAACTGCTGAAATTTGATTCTGTTATTTGTGCTCTTCTGTCAACAGAAAATGGATTTGTTACATAACAAATAGACATAAACATTAGAGGAAAGAAAACACTTTAACTGTAGAACTTGAACTATAGATAATGGACTACATAAAATAGGCCTAAGTAGTCTCAAGAAACCTCATTAAACTGCACAAAATGCATACAAGTAAATGGTTTTTATTGTGTATGGTGCAAAAAGGATTTGGCACTCATCAATACTGCAGGTTGTCCCACTTAGAAACATGAGAGAGGTCTGTGAAAACCAGTCCATGACCTGAAGAGAGGTAGACCACAGAAACAAAAGTTACTTTAGTAACATCATCATGGATTCAAATCTTACAGAGAGCTCCAAATGTTCCCTGCTCAAGCCAGCACATGTCGAGACCCCTCTAAAGTTCTCCAGAGACCATCTGGATTAGGAGAATGTCACGAGGTACGTTGAGACCAAAATGTAACTTTTTCGTACAAAAGCATCTCCTTATGTTTGGAGGGGGGAGAATGTTGAGTTGCATCTCAAGAACACCACGCCCACCGTAAAGCATGGAGGTGGTAACATCATGCTTTGGGGCTGGTTTAAAACCTTCAGTGAGATCAGTGATGAAACATGGCTAGATTTTCCATCATCACAATGATCCTTTGTCATTTTTTAAATTTTGTTTCTCACAGTTGAAGTGTATCTATGGTGCAGGCCAAACTCATGCTTTTAAGTGGGACAACTTTCAAAATCAGACTGAAAATATAGTTTTCTGCCCTACTTTTATAATTTCATTTAAGGGGAAATGCATTCTGACTTGTTTTAGCAACACAACCTAAAATTGACAACCTTTAACTTGTTTTGACATAACTAATCTCCAGAATGGGGACAACCTTTGAACTAAAAAAATGCTTCTCCAGTTATGAAATGAGAAGCATAACTGCATACAAACCACAGAGATTTTTACATTTAAGTTACAGATCTCCCTTGATTAAAAAAAGTTAGTTTTAATTGAAAAAAGAAAAAAACGGCAAGAATTGAATGTATTTCTAAGATGCAAAAAACATTAACTTTTCTTAAATAGTTTTAATATTCCTCCCTAAAACAAGACAATTGGATGAATATTTACAATGTTCAATCTAGATTCAGTACAGACTCTAGAATAATGTATTTATAAAATGAAATCTATCAGTTCAACAGCCACACTGAAAATACTTTTCATTTGACCCAAACCTTCAACTTTGCATCAACTTGAGCACTTTGTCCTCACAGGAAACTGTTCCCACCTTGATCATACAGGACATTCATGTTTGGTTTGAGCTTTAAAGACACCATCAATGCCAAATATGTACAGCATTGCTGTAAATACTTTTATTATCAATATACTTAGGAACACAAGACAAAAGATGCAGCACAGAAGAAATGAAAAAGCAGCAACATACACAGACGTAACACCACAATTTGGAAAAGTTCTACCACAAACATCAGCCGTTTGAAATGAAAAGCTTTAGTATGTACAGCCACTTTAAAAATGGACCTTCATAGAAATGTTTATGCACAGAAACCTGAATGGAGACACACATCTGTGATGGTGTTTGTTACAAGTCAGCTTAAAAGTTTAAAGGACTAAAAGATCTGAAAAACTGACTAAGACAGGTGGTGTTTTAAACATCACAAAACACGGCTGTCTGGAAAGTATTACAAAATGAGGATTTTATGCGCCCAAAACTTGGTAACTGATCCATTTTTTAAAAGCAAGTGAAGAGCGGGTGCCCTGGGGACCGGATTTATGCCTGGACCTCAGAATCTGCTGCACCCTCTGGGTCCTCGTCGTTGTAGATATTTTCAGCCTGTAAAAGACACAATTTCCCATAATTCAGCCTCTGGTTTTCTTTTTTTCGTGAAAGGTTATGCTCTTTGAGACAAGTCCCGCCCTAAAGATCTCACCATCTGCCACACTTGCATGATGTTGTCCTCGGATACAGAACAGATGACCCACGGCTCATTTGGATTCCAGGAGAAGTCAGAGATCTTAGCCGTGTGTCCTCCGTGGATGAACTAAAAAGGGGAAAAATAAATGGAAGGAGTGAATACATCGCATGAATTTATTTCAAAATCCACATGATCTTCAAAAACTACAAACTTACCAACAGCTCAGGAGGTCCATCCTCCGCATCTTCAGGTGACTGCTCCTCTCCGATCTTACTGAGGTCCCAAACGTTGAGCCGCCTGTCTGTTCCGCTGGAGGCGAGGATGGTTTCGTTATGAGGAGACCACTGAACCTGTGAGGACATCACCCTGGTTTAAGATTTCCTAAATAAAACTATCAGTAGGAAAAAATTACATACATTAAATCTACAAATCATTTAAAGTTTTATTTTATTTGGAGAAAAAGCTCATTCCAGGTATTTATGATGTAAGAAAACCACATTTTATTAGTAAAAGTTCTGCCTTTGTTAATTTTTTTTTGTAAGTTATGAGAAGTGTTCTTAACCAAATCATTTTAGTTTTAATTGAAAATTTGGAGCAACGTAATTGATATTATATTGTGAATTTCTGAAGCAAAAATCAAATTAATCTGACTGCAATAATCAGCTGTTATCAGAACAAAATGCTGATTGTAAATCTATAAATTATTTAAAATGTTACATAAATCTTACAGGGTCTCACAAAATGTTAAGCAACTGTAAGTTCAATACTTAAAAAAAAACCTTTTCTGCTCCACAGATGATTGAGAAAAAAAGCAGTTTTAAAGTCACTCTATAGTGCAGCCATGTTTCATTAGCTCTGACACTAATTCTTTAAGAAAAATGTTGAAAGTTCTCCAACAATTTTTCTTTAAAATGGCACTTATCTGATCCCCTTCAGATCACCTCACATTCCCCCTTTCTATAAAAACAGAAACGACTTTAGCAAAGACACACGATGACCGGCAGCACTTCTCAGTCTGCCGCTATTGGACAACTGATTAAAAAAGCTGTTCTTCTCAGTCAGATCTTTGAGGTTACTGACATGAACCCCCATCAGGTTTCAGTTACCCACCACACATGAGGTCCTCATCTCAAACAGCCCAAAGACCAGTGTCCCACAAGCTTCATTACACACACAAATGTCCTCTTTGGTCGTGTGGAAAATCATTTTGCTGTAATGATGCACTGCTTTACTGACGGCAGCAGTTTATTGCTTTGAGTATCTTTTTTTGTTGGCAGAGATTGGCCAAGGGTTCGACTTAATGCTACTGACAGCAATACAGAAGAAGCGCTGTTCAGTCTTACGGCGGAATTGTTCCAAACTGACACAGAAGATAAATATTTCAACAGATTTAGTGGTCTGAAGCGAGATAAAGAGTTTAGTTGACTTGTTAGTGTGTTTTTTATGCTATGGTTATCTGAATAATTGTTCATGTGTTACGCTAATATACTAGATTCCTCCTATGCTTCATCAAGCGAAAAAATATATCATTAATCTGTTATGGTAGTGAAGTGTGCTTATATTTAGTCTATTATTGTTATATATTCAATTTTTATGATTTGACTTTTAAAACCAAATGTCCGTTCTTGTTCCAGTTTTTGTTACATTTCTCTCAAAAGTGCAAATTATAAATTGAGATATATATATTATAGCTGCAGTGACTTATTGTCCATAAAATACGGTAGACAGAATAAAAAAATTAATAAAGGTTACACCAAAGTCCTGTCTCTTTCGACCTTGATGGGCCTCAATAGTATTGGCCCATTTAATTTCACTAGGACAATAACGAATTAACAAAGAAAAACCTTCATTAGAACTGCAATACATGATAAAGGACTTGCAGGTTTGGATTTATTACTTTAACAGAATTCTACCTGGAAGATCTCGTCTTTGTGAGATTCAAAGGAGTGGAGCTTCAGCTTCAGGTTCCTTAGGTCCCAAAGAGCCACAGTCTAGACACAAAAGTATTTTTCAAAAAAATTGAAAAACCAAAATCTGCACACCATGAGAGATTTGAGTCTCGGAAGAGTGGACTTACCTTGTCAGCAGAACCTGTGGCCAGAATGAACTCACTGTAAGGATTAAAAGACAGACAGTTGACCTCAGCGGTGTGGGCGTCCACCGCATGGCTGGGTTTGGAAGTGTTGTTCGACCGTGTGTCCCAACTGTTCAGAGAACAAAGCAAAAGCACACGTTGTTCAAACTAAATTTTAAAAGATATAGATCTATTGAATGTCAAAAGGGTATTTGCTGTTTATTTTTCTTACATCATGAGTTTCTGGTCATCTGCAACAGATCCAAAAAGTGACTCATGGAGCAGATGCCATGAAACGTCCTCCACCACAGCAGTATGGCCTGTAAAGATGGTTTTGGCATCCACGATCTTCCCCTCCTTGGGCACCGTGCTAATATCCCACAAGCATATGGTCTGAAGAAAAATACAGATGAGCACTTTTTTTCCCCTGAAAACCTGATTCCATGCAATATGTATAGAAATCACTCAAATTGTTGTAAATTGGCAATATTCCGTGTGTGTTCTGACATACGTGGTCATCAGAAGCACTGAGAAGGCATCCGCTGAGGTTTGGGTTCCAGGAGAGGCCATATCCCTCCTTCTGGTGGCCCCGCAGACGCAGGTCTGGGGTACATTCTCCAGAAGGGTCTAGAATCAAATAAGATCATTAAAACAAACAAAATTAAGAGCTTTATCATAAATAAAAGCTGTTAGTGACTTTTTCTGAAGAAATCTTCAGAAATCTTTCTTAAATCGGGGTCATACCAGGCTTGGAAGGATGCTTTGTGTAGTCAAAGACCAGCACATCACTTGTGGGAGTTTTGGTAGCAATGATGCAAGGATTCTGAGGCATGTAGCGGGCTCTGTTCACCTCTCCCTCATGGTTGATCTTGATTTCAATCTCAATCTTTCCACTTACAGATCCGAAGCCTCCGAACTCTACAAACAGCAAAGAGATACAAAAACGTATGAGTTTTAAAACATAAAACATCATTTTTCACTTTGGGATATGTGCACCACTTTTGGCACATGTGAACAGTGTAACTCACCTCCTTTTTCGCTGTCATAGTGTGAGGCATCAAACTGGGCGTCATCATTTGGAAGCTGAACACTGGCGATGACGAGGTGGTTCTGCTCATCAGAAGTGTGCGTCCCCAGAACTAGCCTGTGCACACTGTAATCCTTCCCCTCTGGTCTGTGGAAAAAGAACATGAAGGCTACATTAGATGTCCAAACCTCTTACAAACTCCTAAAAAATATAAGTCATCCTTCTCACCTGGTGACATCTGGGAGCCACTGAGCAGTGAGACTGGGCCACTCCAGAGCGTGGGTCATTACCAAGTCATAAAGAAAAGGGGTGTTCTTCTTCCAGATCTTGTACTCCTCATTGATCACTCTTTCTTCCACAGCATCATCAAAAGCAGCTAAAAAAAAAAAAGAAAAGAAAATACAATAACTTGTAAATCTTGACAAATATTTAGTATAGAAGCTTTCCCACACTATTTTGGTTAGGAAATGTAAAGTTGTTTAATTCCAATCATACATTATTGAAAGCTAAACAAAATATGTATGGTATATTATTATGAAATACAAGGGCTCCGTGATGAATAAAGACAAGATAATGAAAGTAAATTGAACTAAATAGTCTACTTTTATCTACGTAGGTTGACGCTACAAGCTAGCATGCTAACAGCTAAAGTGCTACTCTAACAATGAAAGGAGCCGCTGGCCGGCGCGCAACGATCCCCGGCGCATCCGAAACTCTGCTTTTAACCACTCCGCGTAGCAAACGTCCACATTTGATCTTTTCGTTCAAAAAAGTAAGCACTCTTACCGTCTTTGTCAGCCATCGTGCAAACGGTAAAATAAATGGTATTGGCACAAAATAAGTATTTTGTGGGACAGCGCTCAAAAGACAGCACGCAGCCTTTCAATGGCGCCAACTCCGTGGAAGGAGATTGACCAATCCCGGTCGAGAATACTCGACAGGAAGTTATAACATCGAAGAGACGACTTCCGGAACCTCCCATCTTGAACGAGTGCATTGTGGTGCTTTAACCTACCAAAAGAAACTCGGGAATTCTGAATTTCTTTCTTTAGAAAAGCGCAATAGCACACCGGACAAACGAGGATGTGATGCTTACTCTTTAAAGTCGCGTAAAATTTGGATATGACTATTTTTATTCACATAAATTAGTTTAAATTAGGATTTTCAAAGAAGTTATGTATTATTCCCGTCACAATATATTTCAAAGTGTCTTTCAGAAATTATAATGCCTGTTATATTTTAGTCCAATAATTGTAATATCTGCAGTCAGTGACTTTCTATAAAAACTCAAATGTTCCTACATACATGTTGTCTGACACTTTTCAAGAGAAAGAGTTACAATTTCCTACTTTTGAGTTCCCTGAATGCAGCATGTTTTCCTGTACCGACATGATTATAATGAGTGGTAGTTTTTTAAATACTCGATGAACTTTGAACTATGGAGGACCGTCAACTAGACCTGACTGAGGAACAGAAAGCTATCAAGTCAAAATATCCTCCTATCAACAAGAAATACGAATGTAGGTCTCAAGATAAGAAAATAAATGCTGTTAGCTTAGCTTCTTTCTAGCTAAAAATTGACAAATAAGTGAAAAAACTGAATTAACCTTTTGTTATTTTAATATTGTAGACCTGGATCATACAGCAGATGTACAGTGAGTATGTCTTTTTCTATTTGTGCCGACTGATTTTTATGTGTTATTTCTGAGTTATTTTGTGTTGTTTTTAAATTCCGAGAATTCACTCCTGGGGAGACTCCTTGGAAGAAGCCTTCGAGCAGTGTGCCATGGGCATGTTCGGGTACATGACCGACACAGAGACCGTGGAGCCACTGGATACCGTTGAAGTGGAGTCAGAAGGTGAGAAAAAGAAGCAGGAAATAGTCTTGTTATCTGCTCAAAAAAGAAACAACAGAAAAGCAGTTACATGAAAGGGTGCATCTCATTCAATTCATTCCAAGTGTCCAATTTTAGAGGCTCAGTGGGTTAAAAAAAGAAGTTATCAGAAAGAGGTGATGAAGATATTTTATAAAATATTTTTATTCAAAGGCAAAAATATTCAAAGTTAAATTAAATATGCAATTCTTTACACTATATACAGTGGCTTGAAAAAGTATTGATACCCCTTGGCCTCCTCATTTTCTCACATTATGACAACAAACAAAGTAGCACACAATTGTGAAGTAGAAATTAAAATAAAATTATACAAGAGTTAATTTTTTTTTCTTTACTTTTAAATAACTGAAAGGTGAAGTGTGCAAAAGTATTCAGCGCCCCTGAGTCAATACTTTGCAGAACCCCCTTTTGCTGCAATTCCAGCTGCAACACTTATGGGGTTTGTCTCTACCAGCTTTGCACATCTAGTCTTACATCTAGAGTCTGAAATCTTTGCTCATTCTTCCTTGTAAAACAATTCAAGCTGATTCAGATTAGATGGAGTGCGTTCGTGAATAGCAGTTTTCAGATTTTGCCACAGATTCTGGATTTAGGTCTGGTTTTTGAGTGGGCCATTCCAACACATGAGTACGTTTCATTTTTACCATTCCATTGTAGCTTTGGCCTTATGTTTAGGGTGGTTGTCCTGTTGGAAGATGAATCTCTGCCCCAGTCTCTAGTGTTATACAAACTTCAACAGGTTTTCCTCCAATATTGCTCTGTATTTGGCTCCATCCATCTTCCCATCAACTCTAACTAGATTCCCTGTCCCTGCTGAAGAGAAGCAGCCCCAGAGCATGATGCTGCCACCGCCATGTTTGACAGTGGGTATGGTGTGTTCAGAGTGATGTGCAGTGTTAGATTTCTGTCACACATAGTGCTTTGCATTTAGGCCAAAAGTTCAATTTTGGTCTCATCTGACCAGAGCACCTTCTTACACACGTTTGCTGGGTCACTCACACGGCTTATGACAAACGGCAGATGGGATTTCTTATGGTTTTCTTTAAACAATGGCTTTCTTCTTGCCACTCTTCCATAAAGTCCAGATTTGTGCAGTACATGACTGATTGTTGTCCTATGGACAGATTCCCCTAGCTGAGCAATTGGATGTACTCAGAGAAAAGGGGGCTGAATACTTTTGCACACTTCCCTTTTCAGTTTTTTATTTATAAAAAATAAACGCTTTTATAGTTTTCTTTCCACTTCACAGTTGTGTGCCACTTTGTGTTGGTCTTTCACATAAAATTACAATAAAATGTATTTATGTTTATGGTCATAATGTGAGAAAATGTGGTGAAGTTCAAGGGGTATCAATGCTTTTCCAAGCCACTGTACGCTCTTCTTAAGTACTTTTAGTGTACATTACAGACATTTTGAGAACCTTGCTGCAACAAAGCACATTTGTACTTGAAATATGTTATAACATTTTTATTATTTGGATTGAAGCTGCTAAAAGGTTGTCAATGACAGACTGCACTTGACAACTAACACAGATGTCCTGTATAAGAAGAGTCTGAGGTCCTTTTAAGTTTGAAGGACTCTATTAAAGTCTTTTTATGATTGTATTGTTGTATATGTGTTGCATCCTCTTCCACGGAGTATGTTGCTGGTGGGGGTGGATGCACTGAAGGAAACAGGAAGAGGATCAACAAACAGGTGTGGAGATCTGGCTCCGTTCTGGGATGACCCCTTGAGTCTGTGACACTCTGGTGGGTGAGAAGAGGATGTAATGGAAACTGAAATCCATCATGGACAACCCTCTTCCCCCTATGCTTTAAGGGAAAAGCCTTACTAGTCTTTGTTATCTAGGAAGAACAGACCTGTTGTTAACAGTTTTTATTCGCTTTCTTAAGTCCTTGTAGTTCCTCTCCTCTCTCTTTTCATTAAATATCACAATTACTATTAAAGTGAAAACATGTAACTACAAATGAGTAAAATGCACCCTCAGTTGTGTTCAGGAGCAGCTATAGTGTCACATTTACAGAAGGAAAGGGTCATTTTAACTCAAAGCAGCAAACCTGCATGTCATGAGATTATCAAAGCTTCATTATCTGCTTAAAGTTTAAGTGTGATATACTGTTTTTGGATACAATTTTAACAATCAATCTTGGAAAAATTAAGTTTTTGTTTGCATGTCTCAACCACAAAGGATTACCCTAAAGAATTTGACTTGTCCAATAATTTTATTATAATACATGCACATTTTGTTGCCTGTGTCTACTGGAAAGTGTATGTGCTTGTTTCCTTACAAAAGGTGAGGATATGGAGTCTCTTCTCTTCCACTTCCTAGATGATTGGTTATACAAGTTTAGTGCAGATCTCTTCTTTGTACCCAGAGTGAGTATGTTAATGGTTTTTATGGAGTAACATTGTTATCATCATTATATGTTTTTGTTATATGCTCTTTTTTCTGTTTATCAGGAGGTGAAAGTTTTACACATAGACAGAATGCATTTTAAGATTCGCTCCATCGGGTAGGTTCGATCTCATTTGATCAACTTTATAAATACCTCAGACATTTTTTGATTGCACTAGTTTAGGTAAAACTTCAACATTGAGAAGATTTTGCATTCTCCACGCCATTTTTACTTTGCATAGGTGGGGTGAGGAATTCTCCATATCAAAGCATCCACAGGTAGGTCAGAAATAAAATAAGTCATGCATAAAAGTCAGATTTCGGCAGCATCTTTAACCAGTCTTATTACCTCCTCAGGGGACTGAGGTCAAAGCCATCACATACTCTGCTATGCAGATTCATGATAAGGAAAAACCAGAAATATTTGCCATTATTGACATCTAAACCCTCTGAAGGCAAGCGGGTTTAGAAATGAATGAACGCTCTGAAGGCAGAAACACTCCTCATACAGTGTGACTGAGTTCCAACTTTTAAATCAGTGTACAAATCAACAAATGCTTTTATTTGATTGTTTACCGATTCTTCAAAATAAATATTTTCAACATTGAGTGGTCATTCTTAAGAAAGCAATATTACATAAAATAAGTTTGAGCTCTGGATACCAGAGTTAGACATGAACTGTTAACTTTTCATCAGTAACTGGACATTTGTTGGTATCGGCTAGGTCATTCTGTTTTCTCATAATTCAAACTTTAACTGAAAATAGCTTTTTACACATTTACCCATACTGATTCTTATTTTAAAACTTACAATGACTATGATATTTTATTGTTAACAAATACTTTAACCCCTTGACTTCTGAATTTATTTCCAGATATCAAAAAGAAAAATTCAACAATGTTTTTGCTTTTGAGTAGATACTAAATTAAATAAATTGTGGACAATTTGTACAACCTCTGCTGGGGCTTCTTCTGGGAAGAGTCTATGTGGGAGGTCCACTTCAAGTCCATTGAGATGGTGGGCCCTAGAAACCTGTGTGAGTCTATTGAAGGGACTGCTCTGCTTAGGAGCAGGTAGAGAGATGTTCTTTCTGTTCCGTCTTCTCCACTGAAGTGATGATGACAGAGGTTTGTGTTTAAACTCCCACTCTAATAATCTTTTGATGCATAGAGAAAGCCTTCCTAGTGGTCTTTTGATTACGATTATGCCATTTTTAGCCAAAATCAAACACTGTCCTTTTCCAGGACGTAGAGCGCCAGTAGTTCATTAGAAATTCATCTCTAAGTTGTGGGTGCTCGTTCGTTGGTGCGGTGTAAGCCTGCCCACACCTCCCATCATCCTTTTGTTTACACTCTTTCCTGCTAGCTTACAGCCCCTCACAACCCCAACCTAACATTACCATTGCAACAAAAACGACAAACAATACTGGAGCTAACCAGCCGTACAGTTTTGAGCGGGATGCCAGCTCAGGAGAGGAAACAAAGACATACATGGATCTATTTGTCTGAAGGGGGATGCATCAGAATGAGGCAGAGCAGGGAGCTTCTGGCCCACCAATTGAAGCACCTACGTCACTTCTATAAGCTTTTTCCATAATCGTTTTTTGTCTGCTCTTTATTGACAATGATTTCTATAAAGAAATACTTAGTAATTTAATTTTAAGCTTAATTGTCATTATATATGTCCTCCGTCATGAGAAAATGCCACAAGAATGTGTTAAAAACATCAAAAATGTGATTTTCATTGGAGTGTTTCTTTAACCATAACATAAGTATAATTATTACTTCTCTGTCTATGTGCGCAATCTTCTCTTCTTCACCGTCTGCGCAATTTTCTATTATGGTTACATGAATCTCCAACTTAAGGATTGTTGGTTCAAGTCCCAGGACCAGCAGGATCAAACATGGGTAGAACAACAGTGTAGGCATATCCTAATTTTACCACTGTGGTTGCCCTCAGAAGGCCCTTGACCCTAATTGCTCCAGTGGAGTAACTCATTGGTCTTTAGAGGGTTTATGGTTACTCTGGGAAACTCCTTCAAATGAATGTCAAACTTAAACAGTGGGCAACACTTTACACTGGTTATCAAGTTAATAAATACAATTGATTTTAAAGTCTTGCTGCCAGTTATTAATATTTTTAATGGCCTGGAACTCACCTAATTATACTTTTCTTTTGGTGCAGCACTTTGACTGCTGCATTTAAAGTCCCACTCCAATTATATTTCTAGATATTGTAAAATCGTTCCCATTGGTCTCTTAATTATTATTGTGCAGTATTATAGCAAAAGAAAAAATAAAAATCCTATGTTGCTTTATAAGACTTTACATGTTTATGTAATATTATGGAAGTTTTTTTTAGTCTATGGAATTATGGAATTTTCAATTGACAATTCAATATGCAATTCAGGCATTTAAAAGGAAAATACATTTTGCAATTTAGAATTCAATATAAAGATCATATATATATATATATATATATATATATATATATATATATATATATATATGTGGGTGGACAAAATTTATTCTGAAAATCTTGAGAAAATCATGGTATGGCCCCTTTAAATCTTTGCAAAGCGCATTCAATTGTCTTTGTTTAAATTATCCAGTAAAAAAACATTAACAAATAATATCTTGTGATGTCATACAATCAGCATTTTTCTGATTGGTTGTGGGATTAATTAAAGTGACCTACTTAATGACCCGAGGGGAGGAGCGAGACTCGGCACCTACGTCACCGATTGCTGCTTCTCTCAGATGCAGCTGCGCCATCCTTCTTTTGTCTGCCGAGGAGTACGGAGAGAGCGAGCACCAGACCCGCCATCCGGACGCTGTTACCCCCCGTTCTGTGCTAGTTTTTCCCCCCCGACTTTGGTGTTTTACTCGCTATTTCTACCCAGACTGGAAACAGGAAACGAGCGACGTCTCCTTGTACCCTTACGAGTCCGTTAATACTGCTCCATAGACCGACTCCGTGGCCGCCATAGTCGAGCTCTGCTAAGAAGAAGAAGAAGAAAAAAATCAAAATGGAAGACACGAAGTACCTCCCGGAACTGCTAGCCGAGAAGGACAGCCTGGATTCTTCGTTCACGCACGCGATGAAGCTCCTCGCGGCAGGTAACGTTCATGAACATTAAGAAACTTGCATGGATGCGTTTTCGGCGGCTCTGCGTGAGGCCTACTTTTTTTCCCCTCTCAACAGGCCAGAACAATGGCGCAGTAAAACACGTGGTTGTTGGAGCTGTGGGTCTAACACATTCTTTAAGGGCATTCCTACCCAATTGTTTGTTTGCGACCGCTCAACACCCATCTGTTTTATAGAGGACATTTTTTATTACATTTGTGTTTAAACTTACGTAATAAGTCAGAAATGAAATGCGTTCATTTTAAATTTCATTCAAACTGCAATCAAAACCATTTAAGGATTTAAACATGGACAAGTAATGCAAATAAAAATGTATCTACATTAAAAATACCCCAATACTCAAACAAAACTGTATTTATTTTTTATCAGAAATTGAACGGATCCAGAAAGGTGAATCCAAGAAAGAGCCAGAGAAGGAGACCTATCTGGACCTTTTTGCTACCAAGAGTCTGAAGCTGAAGGAGCGAGTGCTCATTCCCATCAAGCAGTATCCCAGGGTAATTAACAATTCCTTTATAGCCATCTTTATGAATTTTCCTTTGGAAAATAGTATTTTTTTGTTTGAAGAATAGCTTTGTTTATTACAAACCATTGATCAGGTTTTCTAGATCGTTGTTTTGAGGTATGGATTTTCTGTCTTTGCTTTTTAGGTCAACTTTGTTGGGAAGCTTTTAGGGCCTCAGGGCAGCACAATCAAGAGGCTTCAAGAGGAGACGGGAGCAAAAATTTCTGTTCTTGGGAAAGGTTCTATGAGGGACAAAAATAAGGTCAGTTAAAAAGTAAAATTGAAGTCATACATTTATTTCATTCATATATATATATATATATATAGCTAGCTATCTAATAATTCTTCATATCTGTCTCTCAGGAGGAAGAACTTCGGAAGGGCGGGGAGGCAAAATATGCCCATCTTGCCATGGAACTTCACGTTTTCATTGAAGTTACAGCGCCCATACCCGAAGCTTACATGCGTATGGCTCACGCCATGGATGAAGTGAAAAAGTTCCTTATCCCTGTAAGAACTTAAAGACTGAAATTTAACTGCTTTTCTATGTAGGAGCAACAATTAATTCTCCTCCTTATGGTTTTACAGGAACCTGGTGAGCATGAACCATACATGGATCCTCACTTCCTAAATGGATCCCAAGATGTCTCAGGCAGGGGGCGTGGTCTTGGCAGGGGCCGGGGTGGTCCACCCGGGGCAGGGGGACCGAGGTAAGTTGAGATTTACTGTTTCCGTCTCAGGTGAAGTTGGTTGTGCTTTGCCGATTCACAAACGCTGAACTCTTAGGGGTCGGGGAATGCCACGTGGGGGTCTTAGAGGGGCCGTGCGAGGCGGGGCACCGCGTGGAGGACTCGGGCGCGGCACTGCACCTAGAGGAGCACCAACAGGCAGGGGAGGACTTCCATCTGCTCCTACACGAGGAGGCTCGTCTGCACGCTCTAGACCACCTGCTGCAGGCGCTGCGAGGATGCTCCCGTCTGCTGCCATGTCTCACCAGCAGCACCAGGGTGGTCCTTCGGGGTCCCAAGCTAAACCAGATGCTTATGATGAATATGTGAGTGTTTTAGTTGACTTTTTTGCTTCCGTCTGTTGGATTGTTGACATTTTTCTTCCCTCTTTCCAGCCGTCATATGAGGAAGGTTACGCGGAGCCTGCTTACGAGGGATATGATAGTTATTACAACCAGCAGCCGGCTACTGCGTAAGTTCAAACGGCTCATTGGGTTGTTTTTGTGACTCTTCATGACTAATTTATTTTATTTTCTCAGGGATACGGAGTATTATGACTATGGGCATGGTGAAGCCCAGGACACTGGATATGACTCCTATGGTAAGTTCAAAGGACATCAAACTGCCTCTCTAGATTAATAACAAATTATATTTTATATATAATTCATCACTTTTGTCCTTTTTCAAAGCTCAAGATGATTGGGACAACTCCTGGTCAAGCGCCGGTGCTGGAGGCAAAGCCCCCCCATCGCGGCAGTCTAAGGGATCCTATAGAGAACATCCATATCCAAGATATTGAACGACTACTGGTAGAGGGTTGCTGTGGCAACTGCCTCCATTGTAACTCACTTAACCTTTCAAAAGTAATTTCCCTCTCTTTTGTTCCATTTTTAAAAAAAATATAAATATATTTTTTGTTTTTAGACTACAGTAGTAACGTTTAGTTGGATGTTAGTGCCAGAGGATAGCGTGAAGGCTTACTTATTTTTGGTTTCCATTCAATGTTTTAGTTGCGTAGATTTAAATGGCGTTAACCTAACAAAGGCACAATGGTGACATTTTAGTGTTTCTGGTGGTTATATCAGTTAGTAGTTTTTGAGAAAACTGATTGTGGCGATACACCTCATTTAGGCTGCATTTTCAAAAGTACCTACTACTAGAAGAAGATTTTTAACTAAAATCCATTGAGAAACCAATTTAAACTCAAACTGGAGTTCATTTTTTTTATTTTTTATATATGAACAAAAAGTATTTCTGTTGCAGTTAAAATCTAGGTTTGTGTGAATTGCAGAATCTCTTAAAATCTTAAAGCCCATTGATCATTAATAGACACACATTTGGTACTCAAAATACTGTAACCTGCAAAAGGGTCACTGATCCGCTAAATCTTGTGAAGCCTGCAGGATTAAAAGTCTGTGTGTAAAGAATTCTGCAGCCCGCTCAATATTTTGTACATAATCTTAGAAAAACTGTGTATGCTTTAAGTCGTGCCGTTTCCAAAATGCATTATTGTGTACTTTTTGACTAAATAGGAACCTAAACATATCCCAAAATGTTTTTCTGCAGTGCGTGTTTCAATAAAGTTTTATAGTTTCTTTTTAATCACCCTGAACTTGGTATTTTGCCTTTGTTGTACCAAAGGAATGCCTTCAGTTTGTGAATATGGGCCTCTGTGGTTCCCGACTTTGCTGAATACGCTGTATGTATACAAGATAAAGCTGATCTTTAAAAAAACAAATCAAAAAGGAAAAAAAAAAACCTGCAGTGTTTTGCTAATGAAGCTATTCATTTGTTTTTCAAAACTAAACTTGTAATGCCACATTCGAAACAAAATAAAGCTCACCATTCCCTGAGGTTATGTGCTGCCAAATATGTCTTATTTTGAAAATGATGCAGTGCTTTAACATGTTATTGTCCTTTAACCTTTAGTTTAGTGCATTTCTCAAGGCTCTCAGAAGAGCAGTTGTATCCACAGCCACTTGAAAATGACTGAATTTCAACAGTATTTCAAATCAAGCTTGCAGGGATCTTACTTGACTTTGATGCAAAGTCATGCTGGCTGGTTTTTATAAAAGAAAAAAATCGCAGAGGAGAGGATTCTAAAAGCCAAAAGATCGCCACAAGAAGGTAAAACTAACCCTAACACTCATTTATTAGACTTTGTTTTGTGTAGCAAACAAGTAATGCAAGTCATCCAAAACATCAAAATCATTGAAGTGCAAAAAATCTTGTCTTTAGTTAATCCCAGCAAAATAAGCGACCCAAAATTATGATATGGTTGTAATGCAACTCTTGCTCCAATAAAACTTCTCTCATTTCACTCAATACTTTATATTTAATATTTCCATCTTGATTATTTTCTATGGAGTAGTTTCATATCAATAAGTACATAAAACATTTAAAACCTTCCATTGTTAAACAAATTTAAAATATGAGTTGCATGAAATTCTAGTATAAGTTACTTTTGCATGTATTTTGTTTAGATGTAGGCACTGGTGTCTCCTGGATCTCATTTTCTTTTTTTTCCTCTTAGGTTGGCACAACTGTGCAGGTACAGTTGCTAAATTCAACTCCAGAAAAACGGGGCTTAAGGTTGGTACAATAGTTGGAGTGAAGTTTAAGGAATGCTTTTGGCTGTTGCCTCAATTGATTATATCTTCTTGTCATCATGACAGGTCCTCTGAAACTTCGTGGACTCGGCTACATAGCTTATGAGTGGGGGGTTTGAACCCCAAAGCGGTCTATTGTAGCATCATTTTTGGATGTGGGTGTAATGTGCCTGGATGGTTGGGAAGAAAACATTTTAATGACCAGCTCCATAGCTTTTTTTTTTTTTTAGACCTTTGAGTCATTGGTCATGCGAGTTTTATACTGAAGATTTTTTTACATGTTTTTTATATAATAGGGAAAATAAAAATAATTCTCCCAAAATGTTTCTTTTTTTCTTATACTTTTACAGTAATTTTTATTAAACTAAACTGAACTCACAAGGTTGTGAATCAGTACAAATTTACCGTAAAGTGTTCATTTATTAGCCTATGGGGGTCTGGATGTGAAATCATACTTGAAATTTAGAGGAGAAAAAACACTACATGCTGATATCAATGTAATTAAAACAAGTCAAACTAAGGGGCAACAGTGTGAGTGGCCTTCATGAGCTCATGACTTCGCTGCAATGCCTGGGTGTGCTTCTGGTGAGGCTTCTCCTGGGGGATCTCTCAAACCAGGACCAAAGCATCAGTTGCTGGACAGTCTTTTGTGCAACCTGGTGGTGGGTGGACCAAGACACAATGTCCCAAATGTTCTCAATTGGATCCAGGTCTAGGAAACGCATGGGCCAGTCCATTACATCAATACTGTCGTCTAGCAGAGACTGGTTAACAGAACGTTCTCCGTGGTGTCTCCAGATTCTGTCGTGTCCTTAGCGGGACCCTGCTTTTATCTCTGAAGATTACAGGGTGCCAGTGGTGAATTTGCCAGTCTTGGTGTTCTCTAGCAAACGCCAAACGTCTTGCCCGGTGTTGGGCTGTGAGCTTAATTCCCACCTGTGGACATCTGACCCTCATATCCCCCTCAAGGAGTCTGTTTTTAATCGTTAGAGCAAACACGTGCACATTTGTGGCCTGCTCGAGGTCATTTTACAGGGTTCCTCCTGTTTCTCCTCACGCAAAGAGAAGGTAGTGCTCCTGACGCATAGTTGTTGCCCTCCTATGACCTCCAGATCTCCTGATGTTTTGGCCCGTCTCCTGGTAGCGTCTACAGGCTCTGAACAACACGCTGACAGACAGGGGAAACCTTGCCACATCTCGCATTTGATGTGCTGTCCTGCTTGCACTATCTGAACCACGTGTGTTGTAGACGTCATTTCATGCCACAGCTGAAGTGACAAGACTGTCGGCATTGATAAGTCACCAAATCATCAGATGAAGTTGTCTGTGGTCACTACTTGCAGAACCACTCCTTTATTGGAGGTGTTTTGCTGATCGCCTATTATTTCCACCTGTAGTCTATTCCACTTGAACAAAAAAAGTGTTGCTTTCAATTGGACAGTTTACACAGAAGTGTGATTGACTTGGAGTAACATTGAGTTGCTTAGGTGTTCCCTTTATATATTGTTATATGTGTGTGTGTGTGCATTTATTTAGATGTAAATTCTGATAAGTAATAGGGAATTTTAATATGTATGTTGATGAGTCTAGTGACTTTTTCTATATGAATACAAATTTTACTTTATGAATACGTTGCTCTTTGACAGTTTTCTTACCCCATACCCATAGATTCATCTGTCCGGTTATTTGCAGTGACGAAAATGTGCTACTGTCCCTTTAAATGAGACTCCGCCTTTCCCTCCATCTAGCATCCGCGCCCCCACCCACCACTGAACACTTTCACATCAACAATGAGTGTCTTTGCAGTCTTCAGCCAAAAACACCTCAGCATTTCAGTAAACATTCGGGATTATTTTGCGATTTGCTGGTAATTTTGCACGAGAGCAGCTCGTGACAAAAACCAGGCGGCGGTAAGATAACATGTCATTGTTTTGTTTGTGTGTTAGATGGGCTAGCTAACTAGCTATTAGCTTAGGCCTCGATTTTGATATTTTTTTCAAGCATGGTCTTGGTGAACAGACGGGGGGTGGGTGCCTCATTGTGTTGTTCCACGTTGATTTTTAATCTTTTTGTGTAATGTTGCGGTCAGTTCTAACATACATAAATATTTAATTAGCAGAAAAGCAAACATTGTAGCTACGCAGCTAAGCTAAAATATCAACTTCCGCTCGAATTTTACCTTGTTTGGAGAATTTCTGCAGCTTGTACTGACTTGTTTGGTGTTACCTGGTTTTTGCCCCGTGCGAGTTTATAAAAATGATGAAGGCAACCAGGCAAGATTGCTCAACTAGTATTTACACAGTCGGTGAACTGTTAAGGTTTCAAGGATTTGTTTATTTTGGCTCATTGACTTACTGTTTGCAAACTCAAATTAGATTTTAAAGCAGCTTTAACATAAAACTGTTATTAAATATACACTTAAGATCATAGATGATAGAGATGTTTCTAATTTATTACTCTGTGATTGTAGGAAAACTGAAAAAAGGGTGGAATTGCTCGAGTTTTAATTTTAATTTTTTTTCTTGATGGTGCAGAAATAAAAATTTACTAATTAAAAATAGAAATCCAAGAGAAGCGTGGGTGTGTCTGCGATGGCTGGTGGCAGGAGAGGAGCAAATCGCAACACGTATTGCAGGCCACCGGTGAGCAATGACCAAGGATCTGTCAGCAATGGCAACCACACGACCAGCTCTCCAGTCACAGGGGTGCGATCCCGTACAAGGTAAGACCTCTTCCATATTTTGGTTAGTCACATGGAAGCAGTGTTTTCCAAATCTCTGACGTTTGTTTTTTATTGACAGGAACGGCTCGGGGACGTGCATGTCCAGCCCCCCGCTTGCCGCACAAACCGTTGTTCCTTTGAAGCACTGCAAGATTCCAGAGCTGTCTGTGGATCAGAACGTGTTGTTTGAGCTTCATCTTTTCTTCTGTCACCTCATTGCTCTGTTTGTCCACTATGTCAACATATACAAGAGTGTGTGGTGGTATCCCCCATCACACCCTCCCTCCCACACATCACTGGTTAGTACTGTTCTGTCACTGATGATCATGTAATTGCTTTGACATTTGATGTGAATAAATGATCACAGAAATATGTTACAGCACTGTACAAATCTTGTGCATTTTCCATGTCTGATGAGGTAAAGGTAGTTTTAGTTGTAAGTTATAAAGTGATGTTGAGCAAAATCATTTTGGTTTTTCTTGTATACGACCATAATGTGTTAATAACAACAATAATACAGTAATTTGCTCATTAAGGTTTGAAACACTTTTAAGTTTGGTGTTAGCGGCTCTAAAAATTAAAGTAGAAAACAAAGAGGCTTCAAATAAAGTAGAAGACAATCCTGTAACGGTGACGAAATCTTCTGCACCTAAACTAAGTCCCATTCTGACCATCTTTTGATCTGTTTTAAAAGCACTCACACTCTTTTAACTGTGATTGTGCCGTTTATAGCCAAAACAAAAATAATTGAAGAAAAGCCTGTGTTGTTTTCTAGGACATAGTTTCTGCAGAGCAGCGGTAGTTCATTGGTAATTCACATCCGAGTTGTGGGCGGGACTGTTGGCACAGAATAAGCCTGTCCCGTTATCCAAATGTTTAAACCCTCTATTGTTAGTTTACAGCCCCTTACAACTCCAGCCTGACATTACCTGTGCAACAAAAATGGCAAACAATATTAAACTTGAATGAAAGGAAAATAAGGACATGGATGTATCTAGTTTACAAGTGAATAGAGCAGAGAGGGTTCATGTTGCCCGTCTATTGTAGCTTCTATGTCACAGCTACTGGCTTCTTCATATGGCATTTGTTTTTGTTTGCTCCTGATTCACAACAGTTTGAATAAATACATAATATGAAATGCAATTTTGAGCTTAATCTTCTGAATATATGCCCTTTCATCAGAAAAGTCCCACAAGAACATGTTAAAAACACCAAAAAAACTATTTTCATCGGAGTGGGTGTTTAAAGCAAGACAGAATTCTAAACCAAATGCATAAGTATTTATTCACATAATTCCTTCAGTATTTTGTATTTTACTGTTGGCATCAACTGACACAATTTCCTTTCAGGATATTTATTCCAAACTTTTAATATTTACAGAACTTCCATCTTATCGATTACAACATGCTGGTCCTCACAATCATCATTCTTGCAAGGAGGCTAATTGCAGCAATTGTGAAAGAGGTAAGAGTTACCTACTTTACTCAGAAGAATGCTAGCTTTGAATTTACAAGTCAAAAAACTTCAGCTACACAGTATTTATTGAGTTAACTTTCCTTTAAATTCAGTCTCTGCTCCACTAATGTCCTCTCTGCAGTTCTCACTCTGCTGTTAAAGGGAAGGAAATCCAATGACTGTTCTGACGACCTCGTTTTTTTTCTTCCCCAGGCATCACAAAGTGGGAAACTTTCCTTCCCTCACTCAATATTTTTGGTAATGGCTCGGTTTGCAGTGCTGACGCTGACAGGCTGGAGCCTGTGCCGCTCTCTCATTTACCTCTTCAGAACCTACTCTGTCCTAAGCTTGCTTTTCCTTTGCTACCCGTAAGTACTCAGAGTAATGTTTACATGCTTTGTATTAGCTGCAGGACAAAGGCCTCCATGCTGTTTCTGTCTTAGTGTATTTTTCAAACCAAAAAGTTTCAAAATGTTCTTGCTTTTTTTTTTTTTCTTTTGCATTCAGTGTCTAAAATCTTCCTGTATCGATAGATCTCTTTAGAAAACAGTTTTATTAAACAGTTTAGAATTGTCAACAAAACAATTATCATAATTGTGTGGTTTTTAAAATGTTTTTGTTGTACTTGACAGAAGTATATTATGATGCCTTTTGATATTTTTGTAATATTTTCAAATACTTTGGGAGGGGGTGGCTCAAGGAAATATGAATTACATTGTTTAAATGCATTTCCCTCTATTTAAATTACTCGACAAACTTTTAGATTTTTACTGAAATCACAGTGTAAAAAAAACAATTGGTTAACAATTTTTCCAAATGTTTAGGAAAATTATTAGCAAATTTTCTGTAGTTTACAAATTCAATAAAAGTTTTGCTACAGTTTAGCAAGTTTTTTATGCAGCGGATCCTTAGAAATTATATAAAATTATTGAAAAGAAAAAAAGTTGTGAAAATCTTTTGTGTCCTGTAGTCGATTGAAATAAAGGTGTTTGTGATGAATTACTCAGCAGCGTTACTGTGGTTACACTTTTGACTGGTTTAAATGCCACTCTCCGCTCCTTCCACTATAGATCTATTGTTTTTTGTTAATGAGCATGTAGCATCGCTTGTTATCTGTGCAGTCTGGTTTGACAGGTTGGAAGCACCTGGATCAGAAGAATTTTTAATCAGTGAAAATTATGTTATCACATAATAATTTGAGAACATTATCTGTATTTCCCACAGGTTTGGGATGTATATTCCTCTGTTCTGGTTAAGCTGTGACCTCCGGCGAGCAGGTCCCCTCTCCCCCATCGCCAGCATCGGATCCAAAGAGGCTGGCAGCGTGAGTCGAGGCAGGGACTACCTGTCCGTGCTGAAGGAGACGTGGAAGCAGCACACCAGTCAGCTGTATGGCGTCCAGGCCATGCCCACTCACTCCTGCTGCATCTCGCCTGACCTCATCCGCAAGGAAGTGGAGTACCTGAAGATGGATTTCAACTGGAGGATGAAGGAGGTCCTCGTCAGCTCAATGCTCAGTGCCTACTATGTGGCATTCGTACCTGTGTGGTTTGTAAAGGTAAGGTGCAGTCGAACTGCAACATATTCTTTTGTGAGACTTGAATATTAAAGTCTTGAATGTTTCCCGCTTGCTTCCTCTTTCAGAGTACCCAGTATGTAGATAAGCGATGGTCATGCGAGCTCTTCATCCTTGTGTCAGTCAGTACATCAGTCATCCTCATGAGGCACCTGCTGCCACCTCGGTACTGTGATCTTCTACACAAAGCTGCAGCTCACCTCGGATGCTGGCAGAAAGTAGACCCAGCGAGCTGCTCCAACGTCCTCCAGCACATGTACAGACCTTTCACCTCGAATTAATGGATTTAATTTAAATGAAAACTCGTATTCTAATTCAGTTCTTTCTTCTGTTGCACAGATGGAGCGAAGAGTACATGTGGCCACAGGGAGTCCTAGTAAAACATAATAAAAATGTCTTTAAAGCCATGGGCCACTATAATGTTGCAGTCCCATCAGATGTGTCCCATTACCGCTTTTATGTGAGTATTTGTCCAAAAAATATTGATGTTTTTGTACTACAACCATTTTACACAAACTTGTCTCATTCCTTCCCCTAGTTTTTCTTCAACAAGCCTTTACGAATATTAAATATACTCATCATCCTCGAAGGCGCCATGATATTCTACCAGCTTTACTCGCTGATATGTTCAGAAAAGTGGCATCAGACTATATCGTTGGCTCTGATTCTCTTCAGCAACTACTACGCCTTCTTCAAGCTCCTCAGAGACAGAATAGTCCTCGGAAAGGCGTACTCGTACTCCAACAGCTCGTCAGACCAAAAAGTCAGTTAAGATGCTTCTTAAGTTGGCTGTTCTCAGTTTGGAAGGAAAATGCAGAGATATTTTCTCCTTTTTTTTCTACAAATTTCATTTTGTGTCACATTTTTGTTTTGAACTGCCATAATAAATATAAATATTTTTGTATGACTTTACATACTTGTTGAGGTTGATTCTGTCGTTTGTATACATTTATCAGGGTCATGCACAAAAAAAAGGGTAAAAAATGCACCAGATTAGTCAAAACAGGAGTTCTGAGTGAAATATGCATAGCAACAAAGCTCAAGTTGCAGTTATATTTTAAACCAATCACATGAATTGGTTTTTGTTTTAACCATTTGCTTAGTTTTATGCTGCTTCTCGGCCAGTTTGTTAAAAATAAGGAGTGGTTACTCGAGGGTCTTGCCAAGTTCCATAAAGGTTCAAGTTTAAGTACAAGTGATGAGCTTTGCAGAAATGGATCCCATTAGTGGGCAAAGATCCAGAGAACTGAAGTCAATCTGTTACAGAAGGAAAAACACATGAATTGAGGTGTTAAAATGAAGGCTGCACTGGGCACTTTTTGCAAGTCGTTTTAAAGAAAAGAATCGTTTTAACAATCGTTAAACCTAATCAGTTGTCACAAAATGTAATCTTTACAATGTAAGAAAAAGTCGTTTTTCTATAAAACAGGAAAATGGGAAACATGCTTTGATTCTTCAGAAAACGGAAATAAAAAGGACTCGAGTACACAATTCACATTTCTGCCCAAATCCTGCTACTCCATGAAGGCATTAAAGGAAGTTACTTCACAATGGTGCAATCTACTATAAAACTTGCATTATTAATGTTGAAAGTGGTTACAAACATTAATTCAGACGTCTTTCGTTTTTCTGAAAGATTCAAGCAGATTTCTACTCCACCTTTTTTAACAAAAGGAACACATCAAGTCCTGCTCTGTTCATCTTTTGATCCATTTTACAAGTGTTCCCAGTGGTTTTTTCATTCTGATTATGCATTTTAGAGCCCAAATCAACAAACCCGTGTCATTTCTAGGACAAAGTTTCTGCAGTTTCGGCAGTAACTCATTAGAAATTCACCTCTGAGTTGTGGGTGGGACTGTTGGTGCAAAGCTCGACCCCACTTCCGATCATCCATCTGTTTACACTTTCCCATTATAGTTTATAGCTTCTGGCATCAAATCCCCAAACTAACATTACCGGTCAACAAAAATAGCAAGTAATATCGGAGCTATGAGGCTGCTCGGATGAGGAAAACGAAGACGTACATGGATCTAGTTGTTCACAAGTGGATGCATCAGAGTGGAGCAGAGCAGGGAGCTTTTGCCCCGCTCAGCTTTCAAATACGCTCTTTTTCCAACTGCACTTATTCATTTGTATTTGATTCACAACTATTTAAATAAAGAAATACTTAGAAATGCAAATTAGAGCCTAAATTTTCTCATCAATGCCACAAATGCCACAAGAACATGTTGAAAACACACAAAAAACAAGATTTACATTGGAGTGGGTATACAAAAACTTTAGTAACATACAAGAAAATTTGAAATATTATAGTCACATCCGTGCAAAGTCATATAGGCCACAAAAAGTCCCAAACTAAACACAAAATGTCTTTACCAGTATTTGTTCTATGCTGTTAAAGTCTATGAGGTAGAACTGTCATTCTTAATTTGGGGCCTGTGGGGGCTTGTGGGTTTTTGACCATAATTGTAAAATTCAATAAGCAAAAGTTGTACACTAGGAAACTGACAGAAAAAAACACCACGGGAGTAAATCGTTTAAAAAGATTTATGCACAGGGTAATATTTACATAATCCAAACTGGTTCAAAATGGTGAGCGTCATGGAGGAAACAGAGCCATCGTGTGGTGTGGTGGTGGTACTGCAGCCTCCTGTCCTCCTCTCGGTGTACTGGCCCTTTAAGAGAGAGACAGACAACAGCCGAGCGCGTCGATGCCGCGCGTTACATCTCAACGCAAATTTACGCATCGACTGTTGCTAAGGTTATTTTATTTAGCTGAGATTTTTTTTTAAATGCTCACCTGTGTACTTAAAGGTTTTACATAGCGGTGGCGCCGTGATCTGCAGGTTGGCTTTCTGGAGCTTAATTGATTCGGTAAGTCCTATTTATCTCATCCGGCTATTATAAAGCTGTTTACATGTCTTCTGTCAGACCTAATTTGAACACACCTCGATCAGCATCCTTCATTCATAACTTCACTTTGGATGAAGACATTTCTACGAGAGAAGGATTTCACACAAAGTTCCCTTTGTGTGTTATTAGTGTAGTGGCCATCTTTGGATTTTATTTTGAAAAGACGCTGGCGCAAACAATAAAATGCTGTCATCCTTTCATTTAACATTCGACTTTTGTGTTCAACAGTGGCACACATCAAAACTGTTAACTAATATTTTATATTTGCAGCTTAGTTTGAACATTTGAATGACTAAAATGCAGTCTAGACTTGAAGGTTCACAAATAAATTAATTTCTGATTTTTTATTTAATTTCTTTGATCACATTTATTGATGTACATATAATAATTCACGGCATCTATCCACAAAGTCTTATTGGAGTGATTTATGATTTAGTTGTCAGAAAGCTTCTTGTAGCCCGCTATGTTGGTTGTAAAATCTTTTTTTTTTCAAACTACTGAAATGTTTTGAATGCATCTTCATTTGTTCAGCATAATTTAGATACAGAAATAGTTTAATGTGCAACAGAGACAAAAAAAAAAAGAAAAAAGAAATTAACCAGAAAAAGGGAAAACATAGGTGAGTTCATTTTTTATTTTGAAGGGATTTCTCTTTAACTAAATAACCTAAAAAAGATTTAGCACTAAATATGATATTTTTAATCGAACAATAATTTATTAAAAGGAATTTAAAATTCCGCACAGAAACAAACAAACAATTATGGTTGGCAGTGTTTTTATGAGTCCCCCATAACATGAATAACTCATGTTTTAGGGATTTAAAACAAAGAAATATTCCACTTGAACAAACGTTAACGTTGTGCAAATGTGAGGTTTGAAGGATTTCTTGAATAAAATTGGGTTTACTATGATATTTCCTAAACGTTTTAAGTACCCCTCTGGTGTACAGCTCGATTGGAGGATCATTACTGCTGGAGTCTGTTGGTTAAATGCTCCACTCAGTGTGTCTGAAAGCAAAGTTCAGGTTATGCAGGTTTCTCAAATGTCTAACAACAAACCAAACCTGTCTAAAAGGAATGAGTTGTGTGTTGCACTTAGGAATCCAAACAAGTTGCATCCATTAGAGCTTTCATCCTAAAGCAATGCAAACCCATTTAGGTAATGAGAACTTAACTTGCTGAGAGCCCAAGCATCCCAAAATGTGCATAAAAGCTGGATCCAGGGCTGCTGCTGCACTAATTTTGGCACACTGCTGCCAAAATTAGGCTGAAGGCCGGTTTTCTTTCTTCAGGATGTCCTGTGCAGCTGCTGCATTCTTTTTTTTATTGGCAGAAGGAAGGAAAAACAAGCAACCAATGGAGGACAAACGCAAGAAGCGTAGCCCCAAGGTCTCTCTTCCCCAGCCTCCTCCTCCTCCCATCAACCCCAGGAAGCTCTCCGTTCTGCCTGCCAGCAAAAGTGCCACCTTCTCCCTGGGCCTGCCGCAGCCTCCCTCTCCCAAGAACAGAAGCAAGTATAAAAGGTCGATAGGAGCGCCGGGACAGCCAAAGGAGGCGTTCACAGCCGTCGTAGCTCCACCTAAAATCACCAGGTGTGTAACTTTGAAGCTTTCAGCCTGAATCCGCTCACCACAGGCCTCATTTGTGATGTACTTTGTCCGCAAGACCTCACAGGGAGAAACCCAGGGCCCCACAGCCAGCAGGTCCCAGCAAAGTTGTCCAGTCTTCCCCCCTGCAGCACTCTTTCCTTACAGACGTATCCGATGTGAGAGAAATGGAGGGAGGCCTCCTCAACCTTCTCAACGACTTTCACTCAGGCAAATTACAAGCTTTCGGTAAGACAATCCCCATACCGCCGGGGGAATATTCTATTACGGACCGAAAAGAATTACACGGCTTTGCAAAATTAGATGATGGAGTTTTATTTATTTATTTATTTACAAGATTCTCTAGGATGAAAGGAAGTGAAACTTATCAGAACAAAAGTCACCTTAGATGGCTCTGACTTCCAGGAAAAGTCTGCTCGTTTGAGCAGCTGGAGCACGTCCGGGAGATGCAGGAGAAGCTGGCCCGACTGCACTTCAGCCTCGACAGCCACGTGGAAGAGCTCTCTGAGGACCAGAGGAAATGCGCCTCTGACCACAACCTGGAACATCTGCTTTCTAATGTAAGCGCCGATCTCACTCACCTGCAAGTTTGTCCCTAAATGGAGCTGTAGACATCAAAGTCACATTTGGGAGGATATGTCACTCATTGCAAAACATTTTGTTGTTAAAGTGTTTTATTTTCATCAATATTTCTCAGAAATGTTCGATTTTGACACAGATTGATTTCGTATACAAATTATAATATATAGGAAATGGACTAATCATATTAGAAATGAACAAACTGATATAACTTTAGTGATTCCACAAAGAGGAAATTGATTTGTAACCACATCTCGACAAAGAAACAACAAAAATAAAAAAACACTAAACAAGAACACACAAAACGTTAGTGTGACAAATAACTTTTATGTAATTTTTGTACACAAATGTATTTTAATAGGTGCTTTGAAATCAAACTAAAGAGGGAAGGAAGGAAAAAAGGTTTTAGATTTAGTAGTTCTCACTAATAGCTGTCATCAACAGATGCTTATTGGTTACCATGGCAACACATGATCCAAATATCTTTTCCACATCCTAAAATCCAGTTTCTCCACTTAAACCTCTGTGTTTCTCCAGTTTCTATCAGAAGAGCACAAGTATGCATTCAGACTGGACACATTTGATTCCCTGAAAGTGAATCAGAGTTCGTTTCCCCCGATAATCTGGAACATATTTTCAGTCTGAATACACACAAGCGGACCCTGGTCCGGGACCAGGAACTGACCCATCTTTTGAGATGGTCTTGGTTGGTTTCCAATGGGACTTAGTTCTGGTTCTCTCGGAGCTTCCTGAGTCTGAATAAGCTCCGTGCTCTGGACCAAAACGGCCACCGTAGGGACTTTTCCAGTCTGAAAACATCCTTAACGTCCCTTTTTTTGTATAAAAGTCACAACTTTGCCCCAAATATTACAGCAAAACTACAGTAGCTACTGGAAAAAATACAGAGGATTCCACACTCATTGAAGCCAAGATTTAGTTAATTCCTCACAATAGATTCAATTTAGTGTTAATTGTTTAGTTTTAAGGTCAAGGTTGACGTACGGTTCTGCTTTAATGGAGGTGTTATTAGAAAGCCAAACATGGGATTGATATGCTGTCTGTGAGGGAGGTGAGGAAAAGTCTTGAGCTCATTACAGAAGCATGTGAGCCTCAGCAGCAGCTTTGTATCTGTGCCACAGCAGACGGGCTGTGGAGTGACCGTTTTTTACATTAGACCCAGCAGTCGTAAGCTTCTGTAAACACTGTGACATTTAAGTTGGAATAACATTGACCTGACAGCAACATCATATGATCACATTTGGAGATTAGTTCTTTGTATGGCGGGATCATAATGTTTGCTTTCCTTGCTCCTCTCTGTTTCCACAGCTGGAGGAGCTAAGCACCTCGATGTATCCTTTCCCAAACCACATGCTTGATTGTGTCTGGGGGCCCTCTTTGAGAAGACAATGGGCTGCGGCGGTTTATTTTTACCTCAGCGTCTCTGCGTTGATCCTGAATTTGTTTGTGTTCAGACAAAAGCTCCACTTGGCCGAGAACCAGGACCTGCCGAAGAACTCCGGTCCATGACGCGTCCAACTTCCAACCGGCTTGGCGTTGATCAAGCAGGGGGGTGGAAAATGTCTACTAGAAGAGTTATTTCTTCTTTTCCAGAGCACTGCAGCGACTAAAAGCCGTACATCCTTAAATCCATCCTTAACCCAAATGATAAATCCTCTCATCAACGGCACAAAAGTGACTGGATTGTTTGTTTTGGACTGATTTCAAACCTGATTTATTTATTTCTGAACAGTTTTGTGCATCAAAAACCATGAAAAAGCAGCCTTAACTCTCAGAAAACCCCTCCCTTAAAAAAAGCACACTTTCTAAGAGCTCATAACATTCATGTGTGGTCAGTAATGTTTTAAAAGTGCTTCTACATTTAAGTTTTCTCTCCAATAAGACAACCACTGTGTTTTTAAGAGAGATTTCTTATTGTAAAATCTGTCTCTCATTTTTTTATGTTTGCAAAAAATGTAAAAATAATTATCGTTGTTTTTATGTTGAGCTCTGGAATGAGGCCCAGTGCAAATGAAATGCTTTAAAACCACAAACCCTCAGCGAATCTATTCTATTATTCATAGTCTCATTTTATTTGTATCTGAGCAGCAATTATTTGTGCCATTTGCAAAAAATGGGAGGTGCTTTTACAGATTATTATTAATGAAGATTGTTTTATTAATACACAGGCCATTATGCTGTTAATTTTTATGATAGTGATTATGGAAAAACTGCTTCATAATTTTGCTGTTATTTCAGATTTTCAAGTTTTGATGTTTGTCTTGTCCTTTTATAATTTATTGTAAGAAGAGTAAATATTTTAGTTCACCTCATTGCTTTAAAACATGGATATTTGATAGTATTGATTTATTATTAAAGCACAAGGAGAAACAAATATAGAATAGTACTGATTGTGGAAATATGTAATTAACCCAATGGAACTGCTTCAATTTTTTTATTTAAATGAACAACAAATGCAGGAAAACTTTATTTAAAATGCAAATATTCTATTGGTAGAAACACAAACTGCTTTCTGGTATAATAAGATATAGAAACATGATCATTCTAAGCTTTTTATTTTCAAGTTCTTAACATCTTTTAAGGCGGTATGTGAAAAACCATCTGCCAATAAATGATTTTGTTTGAATGAAAGCTGTTAATTGGAAAATATTAGTTTTGATAATATTATGGTTCAAATGAAGCACACAAGGTATGTTTAAAGAAATAAAACTGTTTATTCGCACGTACATATATATATATATATATTTATCTTGTTCACACACAAGCTCAAAATAATTTAACAGGTTTTGTTACAAGGCTACTTGAAGACTGGCACTATATGTGAGACAGAAACCAACCGGATCTTTCTCTGTTTCTCAGGCAACCGCAGGGGGGAAAAAAACTCCCGTTTTCTGCTCCGGTACCCCTGATCCAGGGATAGCACTTTGCAAAGCGACCTTGATCAAAGCCAAACACGTTACAAAAATACAAATTGTTTTTTTTGTTTGTTTTAAATCTGCACTATCATTTGATCGTCCAAAATAACAGATGGTACCATCTCAGCACATCTTTAACGACACACCACAGGTAAATTTGAACAGTACCATCGTACAGCATGTAGAGAATAAACCAATACTGTGCAAATCCACATTTACACGTTTTGTTCATGTTGATCTCATTTCACTGATGCAAAACTTCATACATTTCAAAAATATGACAACAAATTTAGAGAAACAACAAAATATACATCTTTTTTTCACCTTGTGCATTTACTTGTACATTCTGCAAGAGTCTCTGATTTGTCAACAGTACATATCATGGAGAAAAAGCTATGACAAAGACCTACAAAGTGCAAAAAGAGCAGGTTGAGTACGCGTAAGACCTGATATTTTACAATGCCTCTGCATTCTAGTAAATCTCTGACAAATTGTTACGGATTTGAAGGTTGTTATTCACAGAAAAGTGCAGGCACTGTAAGAAATGTCTCTCGTCTTCCGGTGAGGTCATTGTAGATGAACTGTTGTTCATGTTTGGATTCTCGCTTAAGGTAATGTTCTCAGGATCTCGTTTAGATCTTTGTGGACACTAGCGGGTTGAGAGGCGGCACATTCGCTCAGGCTTGGTCCCATCTGCACATACATGGCTTGGCACAGGCTGACAGTAGCACCTCTCAAATTGCTTCCCCTGCTGTTGGTGGTGCCACTGTGGGCGGAGCTGCCCAGGAGGTGCCACAGTAAAGGTAAGACTTTTTGCTCCACCGTCTGGGGCTTTCGGGGGTAGAGGTCCGTCACAAGATCTGGAAGGGAGGAAGAAATATTAAGGAAGGTAGAAGGAGAAGTGAGAGCTGCCAATGTTTGTTGCTGCTCTGTCAAACGTACCTGCAACCTTTTCAATGAGGTCCACCTTTGCCTTACCGCTTAAATACTGAGCCTTGGTGCAAAAAGGCTGGAGGAGGAGCATGTTGTCTGTGAAGACAGAAAAATTACAGTCAAAGAAAGCCTTACCCATGGATCTATACATTAATATAATTCTAGATGAGCACCCAGATTGGAGACGAGCGCATTAATTGCTCCGATAGCAGCAGAATAGATGGCGTTGTTTTTAGAATTGAGATGATTGTCCACTATTGCTGGGACCAGGATGTTGACCACTTGAGACAAGTTGTCCTTCAGTAAGTGGATTATTTTCTGCAAAGACTCCAAGGCGTAAAGGTTGACCTTGCTGTTGGATTCCTGCAGTCTGGCTTTTAAGGCATCAAACACCTACAACGAGAAAAAGCAGGAAAAAAAACAAGTCAAAAACCTCAGTGGTGAAACTCATCTGAATTGTAAGACAGGTGGGAGCAAAAATTGCCTTTACTAACCGGGAACATGCTATTGATGACCATGTTGGGGTTGTCTTGACAGTCAGCTACTAGCTGGTCGATGCCCTTAATCCTCTCTTTGAAATCTTTTGATGCCAGCAGACCTGAGATCTGTTCGATGTATTCTGTTTTGTCTGCGATACTTTTTGCCTGAGATCTGCAGCTGGGATGGCTACGAGATTCTCTGGAAGAGATTGAACATGTACCCAATATCCAGGTACGAAACTTGACATTTTTACATCCTTTGATGTTTACACCTACCTGTTGGTTTGGTGGAGCGGCTCTCTGTTGAGAGAGGAGGCCCGGGCTGTGCCGCTGCCGGGGAGGGAGCGCCTCCCTCTCGCTGACTGAGTGTCTTGGGGCGTCTCGCCAAGACCCTAAAACCCCAGGAATCAGGGTTTGATATACCAGAAAAGGTGTACGCCACAATCCTCCTACAAACAACAACCTACCCTTGTCTTGAGAGTAAAGACGGTGTCTCTGACAGTCTGCAGGTCTTTGCTGGGGATATATTTCTCCAGGATCTTCTCAAAGTCGGGGTGGGAAGACAGGAACAGGAGGATTTGACGTCCAAAGTACCTGTAAAGGCGAGCAGCATGATTAGAATTTTAACATTTCATCTTTATCTTGTTTTAAACTCCCACGCTGACCATCTTTTGATCAAAGGTAAAAGCATTCCAAGTAGTCATTTAGTAATGATTTTGCAGATTTTAACCAAAAAAAAAAAAAAAACCAGCAGTGGCAGCAGTTTATTAGAAATTCACCTCTGAGTTGTGGGAGGGACTGTTAATGCAGAGCAGCCCTGCCCCTTCTACCCTCTCAGTTGCTGAGAGCTCTCTATTTACACTCTCTCACTAGTCTACGGCCCCTCACAACCCTAACCTAACATTACTGGTGCAACAAAAATGGCGAGCATTATCGGAGCGATCCAGCCGTACAGTTTTGAGCAAGATGTCAGCTCAGACGAGGAAAACAAAGACGCACGTGGATCCATTTGTCTACAAGTGGATCCATCAGAATTGAGCAGAGCAGGGAGCCGGTGGCCCGCCGATTGTATTTTCTGTCACAAATAAAAATTTTTTCAAACATTTTGCATGTTTTTCACTTCAAATTAAGTATTTCTACAGTTCATCTGAATTTGTGCGAACAGATACAAAGCGAAAGCATGTAACGATGTGTAAACAAACCTCGCATCCTGGGAAGAATCTTGTGCCAGTTTGGTAACAGCCGGTAAAATTCTATCGGTCAGATTTTTTCCTCCAGAAAGTAGGCGTGCCACACCAACCTTCTTCACCAGGTTTGACAGGTGTTGTGCAGCACATTTCCTCACAACTGGGCTGAGGTGACTGTGAAAGGATGAGAAGTCAATGAAGTGAACAAGCACTAACCCTTTTTAGGTCTAACCAAGCTGCAACTTCTTCTTCAGGTTTCTTCCCACCTGAGACCTCCAGAGAGCAATGCACTGATGCTTCGGGTTGGGGTGCAATGCTGCACCATGCAGTCCAGCGCTGCGTCCACGTCTTGCCTTATGAAGGCGTTACTCTCACCCGCCTTCTGTAGTAAAGCTTTAACCGTTCCTTCCAGCTCCAGGTCCATTGTCCTCTGCAGGTGTTTGTACAGGTCTCCCAGAGTGCACACAGCCACTCTTGACACACCTGATCGCAGGTTTTTTACCTAAATGACAGATCGGATCTGAGACTCACCCAAAGAAGGAATTCAAGCATAAAGATTTACTTCAAGTGTTTGTTTTGTATAGAAAAAAAGTAATAACAGTTTCAAAATGGGTCAGTGGTTTGTAAAAACCAGCCCCTTAGAATAGATCAAAATTTTTACCTTATTAGCAAAGTTTCTTTAAATAGAAAAAAATAATCTGTCAATAGGGTAAAAAAATGTCTTACCAAGAAGTCCCAATCTGATCATCTTTTGATCTGTTGCAAAAGCTTTCCGAAAGGGTCTTTTAATTATGATTATGTCGTTTTTCGTCAAAATCACAATGATAAAATAATAATCACACAACAATAAGTCATTTTCTAGAACATAGTTTCTGCAGAGTGGCAGCAGTTCATCAGAAATTTGCTCCTGAGCTGTAGGTGAAACTGTAAGCTTGTGCTTATTTGCCATCATTTCATTGCTTACACGCTCTCCCGCTAGCTTACAACTCCTAACCTAACGTTGGCAGTGCAACAAAAATGGTGAGAAATATTGGAGCTTTCCAGCCATACAGTTTTTTTTAACCAGATGTCAGTTCAAATGAGGAAAATGAAGACATTCATGGATCTGTTTTTCTTCAAAT
Source organism: Oryzias celebensis (assembly GCA_014656515.1). Classification (NCBI taxonomy): domain Eukaryota; kingdom Metazoa; phylum Chordata; class Actinopteri; order Beloniformes; family Adrianichthyidae; genus Oryzias; species Oryzias celebensis. Next base: position 38,473,293 of record BNCR01000005.1, read on the forward strand.
GGGTGCATCAGAATTGAGCAGAGCAGGGAGCTTGTGGCGTGCATTTTGTAGTTTGTACATAACAACTACAAGCTTTTTCATACTGCATTTTGTAGTTTGTACATAACAACTACAAGCTTTTTCATACTGCATTTTGTAGTTTGTACATAACAACTACAAGCTTTTTCATACTGCATTTTTTTGACTGCTCCTGTATTCACCCCAATCTGAATACAGAAATACTCATAAATGCAATTTATGTCCTCCATCAATAGAGACATGTTACAAGAACATGTTAAAAACACCAAAAACATCATTTCCCACAAACTGGGTCTTTTCTAAAGCAAAAATGACTTTGCTATTGAAAAACTTTTTAGATAAGATTATTTTGTTGTAAAACAGAAAATAAACTATGTTTTCTTGAAACAAGGGTCTTTTTGCTTTCTAAAGTTTCAGTTTTTGCAGTGTTCCAGTTATCTTCAAGTTTGTTTTACAGTTACACTTCTGCAGTAGTGACGTATTTTGAATATCTGCACATAATGTAACCTTAAAAAATCTGCAGTTTGATTCAAAGTAATTCTCATTTTCCTTGCATGACCTTTTGTCACAGTGGGTTGGTGTTAATTCACGGTGACAATGTAAAAGCAGTTCCATTACCTCCTGAATGACACACAGACAAACTTCATGAAGATTGCTGTGTAGTGTGTCAGGGTGATAGAGAGCTAGAGAGCGTAGGAGCATCAGACCCTCAATCTTTTTCTCCCTGAGAACAAAAGCACAAAAAACTGAATTAATGTCATTTTAAAAATATAATGATTTTCTTGAGGATTGGAAGAGAGGTATTAGTATTACTGCATATTGGAGGGCTGTGTGGCTCACCAGTCTTCAGAGCTCAACAGGTGGAAACTCTGCGTCAGAACTAGCTCTGGCTTTGAGAACGGACCCATGTCTGCAGGTTCTAAGGGGCTTTTCTTGTGACTCATGGTATGGGTCAGCTCATCTAATCATGTGGACAAAAAGCACACAATGATTCAGTCTTCTGTTACAACTCTGTCGGGGAGCGAGCGCAGCGGTGCATTAACACAAGGTTGTCAAAACAAAGCGTTGTGGCACAGAAACAAACATCTTCCTCTGTCGTGCTCTGATGATCCTGGCATGATAATTAAAACTGCAACACTTTCAGTAAACAAAAGGCCCGTTCGTGTGCTGCTTCGTGTATTACTAGTGTGCACAGATGTTGCCAAACTGCCGTTAGTGTCGGGGAACAGCGGCTAACGGCGCTGCCACAGATGGCTGCAGAAAACACTGACTAATGAGGCTTTCTGCAATCACTGACCTGAACTGTGAGACTGGGAAAGCCGCGTCCTGTTGAGACTGGATACCCTTCTTAGACGAGACCCGTGTTTTGGGTGTGGCGGCTCTACTGGGGGGCTTGGCTGGTGGGGGGGAGTTGGGCACTTCACTGGACTCTGGGGTCCTGGGGGGCTGGAGGGACTTATGGCCGAGTCATCGGAGTGAGACTCTGCTTTGGTGGCTGTCAGAGCACTGTCATTCAGCTGAAGGCCTTTAACACAAATTTTCAAATTAAAAGCCCTGCAGTAAAACACCATCAAAGATCAAATAACATTAAAACCAACAGAAACATATAGTGCCTTTGATGATTAATTCTTTGCTCTCATTTGTGGGTGAGTCTGACAGCATCTGCCTCACGCGGTGGCGGATTTTTTCTCTGTTTTGGTCTTTTTGACTCGACTGAACCTCCATTGGATCCAGACGCTGCAGCTTTGTTTTATGTCGACCCAGTCTCACGGCTTTCACCTTTTCCTGCACAAGTATGAGAAAAATGCACAACAGGTGAGACTAAAATAGCCAGGAATTTCTGCAAGGTGACAGATCACGGCGCAGTGTGACTAACTAGAGCCTCGTCGGGATGCTTGCTGCCCATGCTGTCAATGTGACTGCTGAACATTGATGCTGGAGGCTTGCTGGCAGGTTTGGCTGCTAAACTACCCTGTTCAGGTGGAAAGGAAACTCCTGGACTGTTGAACACTGTGGCCTCAAACATGCCTAGAAGTAAACAAAGGAGATTTTTAATGGCATGAAAAACACTTCTTAGAATAATCTAGAAGGTTTATAAGGATCACACTGTTATGCTGGAAGATCAAAATAGAGATTTTTTTTTACACTGGCCCTAAACCAACAAAGCACTCGACGCAAAAATACATTTAAGATTTCAACAACAATTAAACAAATACAAAGAAAAAACACATTACAGTTTAGAAACCAAAACACTATTCTAAAAAAAAAATGATCAAAATACAAATGAAACATTTCCTGTTTCCGGAAAAAAAGAAGAACATTTCAGAAAACAAAGTAATTTCCAAAAATGAAAATGAAATATTCAAAAATGTAAAAAGTACAAGGAGAATAAGAAATAGGTAGGTACTATGGGACATTGCTGATTGCATGACATTTGTCCATCGTTTAAATTTTGAGGTGATGCTGGATATGCTCCGTACTTACTGATCATAAAAGTTTTATAAGTATGCAACGTTTGAAAAAACTCAAACGTCCAAAATCTAATGTTACTATAGTATCCAATCAGTGATGCCCCATAGTGCCCCACCTACCTTTTCCAGTTTCATTTTGATTTCTGGAAATTACTTATGTTTCCTTTTCATTTCATTCATCTTTTTGGAATTGTGTTTTGGTTTCCAGAATTTTGTGTTGATTTCTAAAATGTGATTTTTTTATTGTATGTTTTCCTTTTTAACTGTTGTGATCTTTGAAATGTTTTTGTGTTGAGTGATTCGTTGGTGTGAATTGCACTTCAGAGTCACTGTAGTTTTCAGCAGATGACTCAAAAGAAAACGTGTTCTCATAAACATCCTTTCTACATTTAGTTTGGTGGTGACATCTTCCTATAACTCGCTCTGGAATATCTGTGCCAGGTGAATTCCTGACACTGTCATTGATTTTGGATCCTACAAAATTGTTTGTTTTCCTAACGTTAGAAAACTGCTGCGTTTGCAGCAGAAAACTTCTGTTGTGTTTGTCACTCCAAGCTGGACTTTAAAAGTTACCCAAAGGAGGAGTTGGATCACTTGAATCTTCCTCTGCATTGATGGCTCCATTAGAATAAGTTACTCTCTGCCCAGTTGATAGTTCATTTCTCTGAAATGATACTTTAAAACAGATAAAAAAGGGTCAAATACAAACCAAAACAACACGATGAGTGAAAACATTGTATTTCTCCGGTACCTTGAAGGCTGCTGAAGTCCATGGACATGGAAGACCTCAGTTTTGCAGAAAGCATCCTTCCAACACGAGGATTTGTTATGGATTTTTCACTGATGAAAAATGAAAAAAATATTCAGATAAAGTGTAAACATTTTAATAAATGTATCAATATTTTCTTGCATACGGAGTGTCCTCTAAAAAACATGCAGTAAACTCTTTTTAAACAGCTCAAGAACAGAGATCTCCGACCTGCTTTTGATGCCATTGAAGCTGGTGTTGGTGGCCGAGCTCATGCTGGAAAGCCCACTCTCACTAGCTGAGCTTGTAAGGGGTTTGGTGGATTGGGAAGTAGAGTTTGAATTCCCGTCCGTCCTCACAGCTGAGTCAGGACTGTCGGGATCAGGACTGCTTTGGCCAACTTTGGCCCTCCTTTTGGTAGTGCTGTTTCGTAGTGAGCGCAGTGAGTTCACCATCTGTGTCCAGTAGTTGTTTAGAGCATACAAGTGTGAGAAGATGAGGAAGCACTTCACACAAACATGCTGAACTACAGATCTTTATTCCTGACCTCATGCATGTCTACAGCATCGTCCTGCCATGTAGTGATGTGCTCGGAGTTTAGAAGAGCGTTCTTCTCAGGTTGGTGGTTCATGAAGCTGCCAGAATTATAAGATCTTTCTCCATTGAGAGAGAGGGAATGATCCACTTTGGGGACCACCGGTGAGATAAAGAAAGTGGCTCGAGGGCTGCTTAGAGCGTGCCGAAATGAAGAAGTCGAACAGGAGCTTACGAGGGAGGCACGGAGCGGTCTAGGAGAACGTCCACTGAGGAGTTCCCCTTGAAAAGGAAAAGACAAAAAGACGAACGTGAAGCAGAGATCGGTGAAACTAAATGCATGTGATTAAATGCAGTCAAACAGACATGAGTCTCTGGGATAATTACCCTTCACTTGGCCTGCTGTTTCTCTCCAGGGACTTGTGTCCCGTTGGTGAGGACTGTTCTCTTTCTTGTTGGGCCAAGTATTGGACATGGAGAGGGAGGAGTCTGCATGACGGCGGGGCAGAGTTGGAGTTAGCGCACCCACTGGGTGTGTAGCCAGCGGGTAGGAGGGTAGAAGGAAGGAACCGGGTGTGGAGGGGTTTGAAGGGAGGGAGAAGGTTCGCTCGACACTGGGATTCCTCGAGAGAACCCGTCCTTTGGGTGCAACTGGGAGACATTGCATTGAATACATGTGACTTTTGAAGTGTTGGGGATTGGTTTATGGATGCTGGATGAATTCTTCCACACATTTCATCCCAGCATCGTAGATGTACCCATGTCTCCAGGTTCAAGAGACAAAATCAGAGACTATTTTTCCAAATACATTTCCATTAATATTATTTGAGTTTTGGTAAATCAAAATTAAATGCATTTATTTATTTTACACGTAGAAGAAAATGTCCATAATTTAAAAAAAGGGTTATTTTTGTTGATTATACTTACCAATGCTTGCGTCAGAGATGTTTGCGGTTTTAAAAATATCTGTATCTAAGATGAGGCTTCCACTTCTTCTGAGTTGTGAGGGAAACTCCCCCCTCCTGGAAGACTGACGCTTCTTTGGGTCAGCAGAACCTTGGGAGAAAAAGTAAAAATTAATATGTTCACTGTGAAGTCAAAAGGATTCAAATATAAAACCAAAAAAGATGCACAATGCTGAATACAGCAAGTGATCAGAAAACGTCATAAAAGAATCTAAAGTCTACCATAGGTACTCTGTGTAAAAAAAAAACTACTTCTATGGCAGGATGGAAAACACAAAAAAATTAAAACAACAAGTAAAGATTTCTAAAAACCTAATCCAACCAAAACTAACTAGTGTTAGAAAAATGACAAAAGGGCCTCTGTGATCATAAAGACCCACTCTGCTTTGCGTTCCCAGTGGTCTTTTAATTATTATTACAGTATGTCGTTCTACAGCCAACATATAAAAAACCCTGGAATGTTTTCTAGGACATGTTTTTTTGCAGAGCTGCAGTAGTTCATTACAAATTTGCCCCTGAGTTGTTGGCGCAGAACAATGACCCCGTTTCTCTTCCTATTGCTGAGAGCTCTGTGTTTACATGCTCTCCTGCTAGCTTATGGCTCCTCACATAGCATTCCCGGTGCAACAAAAATGGCGAGCAATATTGGAGCTATCCAGACGTACAGTTTTGAGCCAGATGTAAGCTTAGATGAAGTAAACGAAGACGTACATGGATCTATGCATCTGCATCAGAATGGAGCAGAGCAGGGAGCTTGTGGCCCTGCCCAGCGTATTTTATACATCACAAATACACTCTTTTCAAATTGTTTTTTTTGTCTGCTCCTGATTAATAATGATTTGAATAAAGACAGTTTTAAGCTTAATTTTCTAAACACAATCTACTTTATATCTTCAAAGATAAAATACAGAGTGAATATATGTATAAAAGTATATTTGGGTTTTTTTATATAACAAAATAAAGTCTTGTCTTAATTAAAATTGTATTTATCTTATCAGTACTGACAGCCTGCTTTAAATCTACAGTTTTTAGCTACGGTCTACTGAATAAGTGGGAGCCAATTAATTGCACTTTTTAAAAATAGCTTTTTGTTCCCAGTTTCCTGGAATGTGATACGTTTTCTCACAATTTAAAGATTTCCACTTTGGACTGCAATGAAAAGCAGTCATTCTAGTCAATAATTTGAGAATTTGAGGTGGATTTCTAGTCACTGTCTACTTTGATTAGACCTGATGTTATAGTCATTTGCGGCAGAACGCGAATGACAGCTGCATCCCTTCCTCTTTGTACATCTGGGAGCTTCTGTTGTCTCTTGGAACTGCGACTCCTTTGATTTAACATCCTAATCCAACTTAAACCTGCTCTAAATCGTGTGGAGTTGATGCTGACCATGTAAAGCAAGTAGAAAAGCCTCTGTCACTTACTGAAGCTGGGTATGTAGGTCTCTGACTTCCTAGACACAAGCGTAAAAACATCAACTGGCACCTAAAACAGGAAAAAAATGTTCATTCCAATAGCAGCCACAATGGTTTTTAAAGTTTAGTAACTTGAAAAATAAAATCACTCTTTAAAAATAACAAAGACGTTAGTGTAATTCCATCCACCGGCCTGAACAAAGAGATGGAGCCGACACATCATTCAGACAAAAGCTGTGAGGGTATGAGCGGGCATCTCTTCAGTTGCTGTATAACTTAATGCACTTCTGTAGATTTTACTGAAACGGCAAAATCTACAGTTGAAAGATTAAAAAAAAGGTGCTAGAATTGATCTCAGCTCACATACTGTAAGACAGCATGGCTGTGTGTTTTTATTTTATACTGCCTACGATGTGAACACTCATAGTAGAGCGCCGGGTGTGATTGCAATCAGCATTAACCTGGCCGTGTTTTACAAGAATGACCCTGTGATATGAACACTTATGCTTCGCAGCCTGTTCCATAAGTGCTGTGTGTGGCTCAGGGTTGCTGGGAAACAGAGAACGTCGTCAACACAAGGCTTTTAAAACAGCTGGACCAAAGGGCTCGAAAACAAATCAGAAAATAAAATAATTGAGACCACAACAGGCTTATTCAAATAAAACTGAGGACAACAGCTTTAGTCTGTTAGGGCATACAAAATGGGATTTTCTCTGTTGTTTTGATTGAGACTGACAGAGTAATTAAAGTAATTAATTAAGTTTACAGCTCAAATTTCATACCTGCTATAAATACACATTAAACTCTTGTTTTAGTTGTCAACTAAGCATCAAAAAGGAAATAAGCAAATCTGTTTTCAAAGATATGATTCTATGTAGCCTCATTATTAGAACATCAGAGAGGAAAGGGGAAACCCATCTCGATTGTGATGAACTCAAACTATAACAACGTACCCATGAACACCCTATTGCAGCTCTAAATCTGTCCCTGATTTTTCCTCGTGTGCATTAACGCCTGTCTTTCACACTGTGTTCTTGCGACCTGATCACCTGGTACACATGATAGCACCTGCTTTGGACAGGGCCTTATTTTCTACGTATTTACAGCTTACCTGTCCAGCTCCGGTAACATGGCAAATGAAAGCACGCCATGTTTTCCCTCCAGATTCTTTCTCAATCTCTACTTTACCCACGGTTTGAATTTTAAGTTTTATGGGCATGTCCCAGTTTAAAAAAACTTGTCACAATGCAGTTAAGTAAATGGGTTTCTAAGTGATTTTCGTGTGTATGGGTGCACTGATGTGACTCACACCTCACAAAGAAGGAAAGAGATACCAAATAAGAAACACACCTCCCACTCTGCCTCCTTTTTCTATCCATTCTGCACCGTGACACAAAGATTCTAAATATAGTTTTGCCCCTCGAAGAGTCTCTGAGGAAAGTGCTAGAATTAAGACTTCCTTCAGTGTGATTCATGCCTTATAAACCAAAGAATGTAATGCTTTTGAAGCTCCATAGGAAAAAACAAGTGCAAGTTTTGCACACGTTAGATCAGGGATAGGCAACTCCAGGCCTCGAGGGCTGCAATGTCTGCATGATTTCCATATATCCCAGCCCTACTTATGACTGATTACCTCGTTCAGGTGTGTCCAGCCAATTAGAACATGCCAGAGCACAGTATGTTAGAAAACATGCAGGAATGTGGCTCCCAAGGCCTTGATTTGCCTATCCCTGCATTAGATCATTTCTAAGAGCCAAAAGACGGCATCTTTCTCTGACCTGGATAAATGCTGGAATGATAAACCAGTTGAATATTTACCAGAAGGTGAGAAGACACAAGAACTCACCTGATCAGAACTCCTCCCGTCAGGAGAGCTGCTTTGCTGCTGCTCATTCTCTGTTGAAGAGAAGCTTGACATCTCCCAGGGTAGTTTGTTCTTCCCTTTACTCGCACTGACAATCCGCCTTTGGAATGGCAGGTCGTCAGTGAGGGACCCTAAGCTGCCATAGCCGAATAGTCTGTCGGAGTCATGGTCGGATCTGTAGCTCCTGGTATTGCTAGTCCGCCCTCCGTTCATGACCCAGTCCAGATCAGCACCAGATCCATGCGGTTCTGAGCACCACTGTCCAGCTTTAGGCACCACCAGGCCGTACTCCAATGTCCCCTCTAGAGTCAGTTTAGGAAGGGTGTGCCTCATTCGCCTTGTCTGTACAGCAGCCGCGAGACCCTCTGCGTCTTCGTTTTGCTCAACCATGTTGACGGCTTGAACTAGAACCTGCTTTTTCCCTGTGTCCAGGCGGGAATCAAAAACAGCAAACAGTTCAAGCGCAGCAAGGCGGACCCTCCTTTTGCTGTCTGCCAAGTATGGTGCAACCTCGAAGCAAAGCTTGGGAATGTTGAAATCCTTCCTCGGATGCGTGAGAATAGCTGCCATGATGATGTTGAGAACATCTTCCCGAACCCGGGAGTTCTTGTGCTTCAAGTTGCCGATAACGAGACCCAATACTTGTTGAGGTTCAACAGTTTTCATCAGCTGCTGGAATACATTCAGGTATTCATTCCGGGTGAGGGTGCGAGTATCTCCTAAGGCTTTGAGGGCTACTAGAACTATGTGTTTCAAATATCTGTCTACACCGCTTTCTAGCTTCTCAATCAATAAGTTCAAAACCTGCAGAGCTCCATACAGCACCTTAAAGTTACTATCATCCAGCAGTCTCGGGAGAAACTTGATGAATTCTTCAATGCTATCACAGGGAACCGACTTAATTTCCACTTCTGAGAGGATGCGTTTAAGCTCTTCCACCCCATTCGTGCGACTTTGATAACTCTTCAGGTCCAGAAGCTGCTCGTGTAACTCTTGGGAAATCAATCCAGGTATCATTATTGAAGGTCTTTTAGATCGTGTCAAATTTGAGAATTCAAGGAAGCCAACATGATCCTGTGAGGACAATTAGGTTCCTCAGCTTTACTTCGTACAATCATCCTCAGGGGCTGATGATGTAACACAGGCTTCTTCTCAGCTAAGCTGTGAAAAACAGAAAAAACCCTCTTATTTCAAAATGATAGGAATTATTTTATTTTGAAAGGCAACCAATGATTTTAAACGCATTTTCTATTCCCATATCATATTTAAATGTGGATATGTATAAAATGTTAACACAAGTTATATGCTTTCTTTCCCTTTTAGTGATTTTAAGAATGATATTCATTTCCATAAATTACCTTCCAAAATAAAGGCCGCTTAACTTAGCCCGTTCTGTTAAACCGGGAGGAACGCAACCACTTGTGGCTTCTAAGCTCGGTGATAACAAGGACTGAGACATAACCTTGATTGTATTGTTTCCCCAGTAGTTAGACGGGTACTGGTTAGGTACACGAAGTCCTCCGACGAACCCCCCCGAGTAACAGTTGTATGCTAACTAATGTCGTTATGACGCTTTGGCCCCGTGGAACTAAACGTTACCGTTAACCAGCCTCACTGGTGACACGGCTAACGGCAGCGCGAAAGCAACAGCGCCGAGCTAACGAGCTTCTCATTTCACCGAGTTGGAGGCAGTCTGCGCTAGCAAAGTTAGAAAGAAACCAGAGCTTACGCTTCTCCCTCCGGTCCTTTTCTATAGCCTGGGATGAAACTCTCCAGCGTGCGGTGCTTGCTTATGTCATGCTGCCCCGGCGACAGTTCTTCCAGCAGGGACGGACATAGCTTCTTTTAGCTGTTGTCAGAATCGCGGAACATTAAAAGCTACAAAGGTATTCACAGCGAGAGGTGCCCCCCCAAAACACACACACATACATATATACACACACACAGGCAGCAAAATGGCGAATACATGTCGCAAACTGAGCGCTTCCATGGTGACGCGAGTTCGAGGCTCGATACTGCTCCAGGCGGCAGCATCGTCAGTGCGCAGCCGCAGCACGGAGTCCTGTTAAAAGTAGAGAATTACGTAAAAAAATGTTTTTTTATGAAGGATATTTAATTTCCTCTCCCCCAAACTGTGTAATTTCTTTCATTTGCTTTCTTTCATCAATTTACTTTCTTTTGCAGTCTGGGAAAATTGAGTTTAGACAACTAAACACTTTCACTTTCTTTGAATCAAAGACAGTCCAGTGGCGGACTTAGCAGTTTGGGGGTCCCAGATGGGGCCCTCTGCAGTGATTGTATTAAACTCTTTCTTTTTTTATCCTTACTTAGGTTAAAATGTCCAATAACTTCTTTACTGGCTCACCAACAGAATCAATATCAAGAATCTAAATGTTTTAATAATAATTGAGAATAAAAATGAAATACTTACAATCAAATGTTTAAATTGCATTTATGTAAAAAGTTACTCAAAGTGGCTCATTGTGGCAGTGACTCTGGCGGTGGAGCGAGTCGGCCAATGGTTGACCATTTCAGTGATTTGAGGTCTAATTTATGACAAGAGTTAGATAACAATGATTGTTCAGCTCAAGGTCTCAAAATGTTGGGTCCAGGCAATCACTTATTTTGTCTAATAGTAAGTCTGCGCTTGGTTTGCATACTTTAGTCTTTTGTCAAACTTATGTGTACTTTGTGTGTTATATTAAATCTAAAAATAAACAAAATGACTTTTCCCCAAACATCTTTGTTGTAATACGATTGCATGACTGAGATGAATAATATCTGAAAGTTTGATCACTGCGATTGTAGTATTTTCAGAGTTAATAACATTTTTTGATTAATTATTCTTCATTTTTTTAAATAAAAAAGTGACTTACTTTCAACACCTTTCTTGTAGTAGAAGCATATGCTCATGTATAACCGTGGGAGGAGATTTGGTGAATGTAACTTGTGTTTATTGTACAATAAACAAAAATGTTTATTGTAAAATGAATATAGTGAGAGTATTGATTTTTAATAGAATGGTTGTTTTCTTAAAGCTTGCACCTTGGAGCTTGAAGAGAACACTTCTCATTAAAAGGCATAAAAATTATCTTTTTTCTTTTGAAATGTACTTGTTGGTCACTCTCTGTGTTGATACAAATTGATTGAGATACTTGGTGTCACATTTAAACGTTTATCAGAAGACTTTATTGTGCCCGGAATCCAGAATCTGTGAATATCTTTCTAACTTCAAAGAACTATAGTTCTTTGTGTGGTTCTGTCCACACAAACCCGGTGCTCAACTGCTCAGTTCGGTAAAGTTATATATATAAGTTATAAGTTTTATATATATATATATATATATATATATATATATATATATATATATATATATATATATATATATATATATATATATATATATATATATATATATATATTATTGCTTATATATATATATCAAACCGAGCATTTCAAAAATATAATCAAAACAACTCAAAATAACATCTGCTGACAGATTGTCTCTATTTAATCAGCTACCGTCAGCAGACCTGCACGGATGCCTGCAAAATAATTTTATAGAATATAGATTTAATTATTTTGCAGATATTTAGCAATTATTAACTGCAATGTAATATTTGATATAATCCATGTATATTTCAAGGATACGTTTACATTTAAAAAAATTTTTTAAATATACGACATACGATTTTTGGGGTTTGTTTTAGATTTTTGCTGTAATTTTTTGCTTTCCTTGCGTGCAGCCTTTTATTTTGAAGGAAACGGAAATGGGCGTTTCGTCCTGCTAGATATTAGGAGCTCCCTGTTAGCTTCGTGGCTAGGTTGGTTGTTGGTCGGTTGTTTTCTTGAAAGCGGTCCGGGGTTCCTCCTTGTCGGCACTGAACTCCGCCTCTGCACACTAGTCCATCGCCCTGGCACGCTTAGCGGCCCACAAAATACAGGTTTGACTTCTTCATTTGAACAGGGTTACTTGTCATTAGAATGCTGGCTAAAACGTCACGTTTAGTGTCTGTCAGCCATGTCACTATATCAATCAATGATGCAGCTAACACAAGAACAGTGTTTATTTTTAGCAGCTAATCTGCAATGCAAAGAATCTAAACGTATAGATACCGTTTTGTCGCTTAACTTTTAGCAAAAAAATTCGGACGAAACTGCGTTGACATGACGGTTGAAAATAGTAAATCCTAGCAAATTATAGCGAAAATGTTCGGGGTTTTCCACTATGTTTGCTAGCGTGCTAGCTATCTGCTTATTTAATGCTAGTAGGAGGTAGCTAGCATGTTTTTATGTGACACAGGCTTGCCTTTAGAATTCTGTCATGGTCCGTTCAAAAAAAAAAAAAAAAAAAGACACTATTATTATATATTGTTTAACCAAATGCATTTTGCTTTTAGAAACGTTTAAGCTTCGTGTTTGGGGCTAAGTGTAACAATTTGGAACCGTTAGGGCCCATATTCCTGAATGTTTTAGAAAATACATTTACATAGAATTTAGGACATGCTACTTCTTTTCTTTTTTAAATTGGAAAGTAACTCATATCTCTTGAGTAAACTTAAAAAAAAAAAAACCTCAAAGTGCAGCGTTCTGCCACAGATACACATATATCCCCATCAAACCAAAACTTTTTGTCTATTGAAGTTATTTATTGTCATTTTCCATAGTATTCGGTTCATTTCCCCCCAGATGGACCAGCAGGACCAGTCCTATATGTTTGCAAGCCTCACACGACCTCACTCGGAGCAGCTGCTGCAAGGCCTCCAGCTCTTGCGGCAGGACCATGAACTGTGTGACATTGTCCTACGTGTGGGTGATGCCAAGATCCATGCCCACAAAGTAGTGTTGGCCAGTATAAGCCCTTACTTCAAGGCCATGTTTACAGGTAATCTGTCAGAAAAGGAGACCTCTGAGGTGGAATTCCAGTGCATCGATGAAGCTGCCTTGCAGGTAATGTATAGCATGAGGAGACGCTGGCAGCTCTGATTAACGGCTGTAAGGCCCATGTGGTGACACATTTTTGTTTTACTCCTTCAGGCCATTGTAGAGTATGCCTACACGGGCACGGTGTTCATCTCCCAGGAAACGGTGGAATCACTACTACCTGCTGCAAATTTGCTGCAGGTGAAGCTTGTTTTAAAGGAGTGCTGCTCTTTTTTGGAAAGTCAGCTGGATGCTGGGAATTGCATAGGCATTTCTCGCTTTGCGGAGACTTACGGCTGTCACGACTTGTGCTTGGCCGCGACCAAGTTTATATGTGAAAACTTTGAGGAGGTTTGTCAGACAGAGGAATTCTTTGAACTGACGAGAGCCGAGTTGGATGAGATTGTGTCTAATGACTGTCTTAAAGTGGTCACAGAGGAGACTGTTTTCTATGCCCTGGAATCGTGGATCAAATATGACATAACTGAAAGACAGCAGCATCTTGCTCAGTTGCTCCATTGCGTTCGCCTTCCACTTCTGAGCGTCAAATTCCTCACTCGACTATATGAGGCGAACCACCTCATACGAGATGACCATGCGTGCAAGCATCTTCTGAACGAGGCCCTGAAGTACCACTTTATGCCTGAACACCGACTGTCCTATCAGACCATGTTGTCAGCACGACCCAGGTGTGCCCCAAAAGTGTTGTTAGCGATAGGTGGAAAAGCTGGACTGTTTGCCACCCTGGAAAGGTATAGAGAACAAAATGCAAAACCATATTTACTCTTGCTTGTCGTGTCTGTATTAATATCGTCTGCTTTTTTTTTTCCAGCATGGAAATGTATTTCCCTCAGACAGATTCATGGATAGGACTAGCTCCTCTTAGTGTCCCTCGATATGAGTTTGGAGTCGCGGTACTGGATCACAAAGTGTTTGTAGTGGGAGGCATTGCCACACACATGCGGCAAGGTATTAGCTACAGGAGACACGAGAGTACGGTGGAGAGCTGGGACCCCGAGACAAACACTTGGTCCTCAGTGGAGCGGATGGCAGAGTGCCGCAGCACCCTCGGGGTGGTGGTTCTGGCCGGAGAGCTCTACGCCCTGGGAGGGTACGATGGCCAATATTACCTTCAGTCGGTGGAGAAATACGTTCCAAAGCTGAAGGAGTGGCAACCTGTTGCTCCCATGACAAAGTCTCGCAGCTGCTTTGCTACAGCTGTGCTAGATGGCATGATCTACGCTATTGGAGGCTACGGCCCTGCACATATGAACAGGTAATGCCATTGATATGAATTCATACATACATTATTCTCTCAGTCCATAAATAACCAGACATATGTGAAATCTGTGAAGTAGGATTATAGGTGTTTTAGGGCTGTAAAACTCCAACACACACTTCATTCACATCCCTCAGAGGGACACTTTTCTCTCTCGTTTAAATTCCAACTTTTATAGAAAAACAAGTTCAGTATCATAGAATAAAAACAAAGATTGAAAATTGATGGCCTTCGCCCATCAGTAGCCGGGTTAGGCTCCGGCAACCCCGTGACCCAGAAAGGGATAAAGCGGTTTGGAAAATGAATGAATGAAAACTGATGTAGATTTGACAAACTGAACACATTCTGTACAGGAGACACTGCACAGTGGAAATTGCTTGACAAGATCAACAGCCAATCAGAAGGCATAACAGAGAGAGCAAGTGTGACGTAAAAGAGGAAAAAAAAGAGCATGCAAATTCCACTGAAAAAACTCCAAGACCGTGAAAGGTGAACCGTGATAAAGTGAGGGAATGTTGTATGTTTTAAACATGTTACTCCAGATCCATTTTAACATGCACACGGGAAGAAAACTTAAGTTTGCAGGATGTAAAGACATCCTGTGGTTTTCTTTCCTTAACTGCTCTGCGTTTGTGGGTTTTAGGCTGGAATACGAAGGCCATGCTCATAGTAGGTGTGGTTGTTATGTGACATTAATGTAAAGGACATCAGTTACACTTATTTAAAAAGAAATCTCAGATCATTTTTGTACTCAAATATGTCAGCACAGTTGAAAAGGCGTTTGCAGGTTGAGAATACTGAAGTAAAAGGAAAGGTATTTCAAAAATCCCAGTGCTGTTCACTGTTGCCGTGTTGGGGACATATTGTACGGTGATTGCTGTTTTCTTAAATGTGCCATGGGTCAAGTGTATTAGAGGAAGGCTGCAGAAAGCTGCACAGGATCAAAACGATGCATGAGGGTCTCACACTAAGATTAGACTTCAGTCTTTACAGGGAAAGTTTAGTTTCTTCATAGACCCGATAACCCATCTTCTCTCTCAGGGTCTTACAAGATACTAAATAGAAATAGCAATGAAGCGAGGGATCTTGAGAGCTGCTGAGAAAATGTCCTGGGGCCTTTTTATTAGGTGAGGAAGAATCAGAGCATAGGTGATTGCTGATGTTTTATTAAGGGGGTGTTTGTCTGTATTGCTGTGATTCAGCAGAGCTGCATCCCTTGGCTGGTTTCCTTGACACCCACAGCCCTTCAGGAAAATGTGTTTGGACTGAAAATCTTTGGGGAGTTTTTCATTCCCTGGTGTCTTGAATGTTGTTGCTGGTGCTGCAAAAATAATACCAGACCACCAGTGCTCCCCCTCCATTTGCAGAAAGTTGCAAAACTTGATTTTAAAGGATTATTGCTTCTATTTAAACCACAAGGAAATAAAAAATATATATAATTTGGGAATGCCTAACCCCACTCTTTCAGCCAACATCCTGTTTGTTTTCCCTAAACTAGTTAATTCTGTTTACTTGGATTAAGTGTGCTCGGTTAATTAGATCCCCAATTCCAGCCAATCAGGGCAGAGACTGCTGGAAAACAAGCTTTTGAGGACCAGGATTGGACAGCCTGCTCACAGCAAAAATTGTTGCTGAAAGATGTTATTGATTAAAAAAAATAAATAAATAAAGCAAATGTTCATAAAAGCAAGGCTTTGGTATTGAGCATTTTTGTGAACAGATGTGCATCAACGTTGTATTTACTGATTGCATTTGATCTCATTTACGCAGTGTGGAGCGCTATGACCCCAGCAAAGACGCCTGGGAAATGGTAGCCCCCATGGCAGATAAGAGAATAAACTTTGGAGTGGGGGTGATGCTTGGCTTCATATTCGTGGTTGGTGGACACAATGGAGTATCCCACCTGTCCAGCATTGAGAGGTATGACCCTCACCAGAACCAGTGGACGGCTTGCAGACCAATGAATGAACCTCGCACCGGTGAGTCTGAGTCTGAGTCATAAGTAAGCAGTTGAGTCGACAGTTGTTTTTATTACAAAAAAATAATTGTAATTAATTTGTTTTTCACTTTTATATATTTAGATTAATTTTAATTATGAATTTTAGCCCCAGCGTTTCCATATGAGAATCTAAATACATTTTTTTTCCTCTTTCTTTGTATTTTGTTGTCTCTGTTTTGATTTGTAAAGCACTTTTAACTGTGACCCATGAAAAGCATTTTAAAAAAATTATAAAGCTTGAATGGTCTGGCTCAAAACTCTATGACTGGCTAGCTCCAACAGTGCTCGCCATTTTTGATGCATAGGGTAAACAAATAGCTCAGTTACTGGTGACTGAAAGAGAGACAGGGTTGCACCACACCAACTTCTTCTCCCACAACTTCGAGGTGAATTTCTAATGACCTACTTCTGGTCTGCAGAAACTATATCCTGGAAAATGAGACGTTATTTTTATTTTTAGCCAAAAACGCCGTAATCATAATTAAAATGCCACTGGGACTGCTGTTAAAATGAGGCAAAAGGTGATCAGTGTGGGTTTTTGGATGTTTTTTTCTTGACTTTGACCAGCAGAAAGTAGCGTGTAGAGCTAATTGTCAGTCATTGTCTTCCAGGTGTGGGCTCGGCCATTGTGGACAACTTCCTGTATGTGGTAGGAGGCCACTCCGGGTCGTCTTACCTGAACACTGTCCAACGTTACGATCCTATCTCGGACAGTTGGTTGGACTCAAGCGGCATGATGTATTGCCGCTGTAACTTTGGTCTGACTGCCCTTTGACCCATGGAAAAGCCAGCTAGGACTCGCTGAAGCAACTTGGACACAGTAACTTTGCTCTTGCCGTCTTCTCCTGTTTTCCCACATTAATCCTCTGGGTGCAGATGAGTGGTGCTGCACACGAAGGAAAACATTGTGGATGAACGAACGTGCAAGGAACCACAGTCACTGCTGCAGAGATGACCAAAGGCATTAAGTGAAGAGCAGATGTTTGGGTGGAAATTGGCCAACGCGTAGATGGCCGCTCTTCTGCAGCTGAGCCATGTCCCAGAGACTTGTGGGATTGTCCCAAAAGTTTCTGTTGGCAGACACTTTTAGTTGTACGTTGTGTCGCGAACATCAAGACTTCAAATGTCTTTTGTTTTTCTGCTGCAACCACAACTGTTTGTTCAAATGTTTTGACAAAAGCAGTTTGCTTGTTTATTTGTATGAGTCTGCGGTTGTTGGCCATGCAGTGTTTGCTCAACAGGTACATGCATGTCAGATAGGACTGTTTATTTTGTTACATGTTTGTGTGCAGAACTGAGGCTCAGATTGAGACGTTTCTGCATCCAAATGACTGCTTCGCAAAAACAAGAGAAGCAACATTTCAAATCTTTATATTTTTCTCTAAAAAAAAGGGCTGCCTTTTCTTTCATGTATATAATATAAATGAAGTATATAGAAAATAATATATCCTTTAGTGCATTGCCTGTATGTGTTTATTTGCACTGAGTCATTAACATGTGCTCGAATGTGTGTAGTTTGATTCCCAGAGTCACTTTAGTTGTGAGATGCCACTCATCCTGGCACCGTTCAGAAAATTCCGTCTTCTGTCGCATCGGTCTAGTGTCAGTTACTACACAATTGTCTGTTCACAACACTAACTGGTGCTATATTTAGAATTCAGGATTCAGCTATTTGCATTGCTTCTCGTTAAACATCTGTTTGGCTGCTGCTACATTAGATCTCCTTAATGCACAACGACTACAAGGCTCCACACATCGCAATAAAAGTCTAACAAAAGGGAAATGGTTTTTAAGTCAGTGATATATTTCACTCATTACTTTTTATTTTTTTTAATTTAATTTTAATTATTTTCAGTTTTGGCGCCCTCATGTGGCCAAGTCTTGTTTTTTTTTTTCCTGTGGTGACTGATCACAGCTTTGTGTGAAGTGCCAAACTTTGACTTCTTTTTTTTTAAATTTGCTATACTTAAAATGTATATTTACAGCATTAAAACGGAATAGGATCTTCATTTGCCACATTGACACAGCTTCTTTTCAGTATCAAAGCTTAGATTTCATGTATCCGTGGGTGTATGCAGATGTAGAAGCACTCAGGGCTGTGCAAGCCAACTGGGGCCAAGTTCCTGCCGTCACGACTCCTGTCTTTGGACGTGTCTTTTGAGGGTGTTGCTTTGCACGCCGTTGCTTCACTGGTGACACAAAAATGCACAGCTGTAGCAGAAAAAGCTGAACAGAAGGTGTGTGCGTTGCGTGTCCATCTTTGCGTCTGCTTTGTGTTGCTTCGTCCACTAGGGTTTGCACAAAAGTGGAAACTTTAACCAGGCTCTGCGTTGCACTTACTCTTTGATACACATTGTAATTTGTATGTACGTTAAAAGCTAATGGCATTTAGATGATGCAATAATACTTGTGTTCTCCTTGTGAGACTTCTGTGTTTGTGTCTTTACAAGGTCAAGGCGTCTTGGCCCTGTAATGTGGACTTCTGTGACTTCAAATGGTACCATTAATCATTTGTGATGCATGTCAGTCCCTCTTTACATGGCATGTTATTTTAATTTTTTTCTTGTTTAGCTAAATTGGTGAAATTTAAAAATGGTAGCTTCCGCCACAAATTTTGTACAGTTTTTTATTTTTTTCACTGTATTCCTGTTTTACACCCAGTTTGTAAAATGAAAAACTGTATTTAGCTCTCCAGTAAGTCGGCTCGTCAATCATTATTTTTTCTTGTGTTAATCAGATTGATGGGAGAAATCCTTGAATTAACTTCTTGCAAATGTCATTTCGTTTTGAAATCAAATGTTTTAAACGTTTTGTCCAAAGTTTCGTTTTTTTTTCTCAGCACTGATCACGCAGGCGTAATGATGTGCTGCCAATCTGATTCATCAACGTTGTTGTGATAGAAACAAAAATACTTTAAATTCTTAGCAAACAAGAATCTGCAAAACTTTTTTTTTTGTCAGCACCTCTCTCACCAAAGTGCTTGTATTCAGAAGGACGACATAACCTGGTATGCAATGAGGCGCCCACCTATGTTTCAATCGGAACAAACTCCTGTGAAACCCTCCGCTACTTTTTGCATTTCTCCATCGTGTGTCTGGAATGAGGTTGGAGTTTTGTAGAAAAATGCTGGAAGTGTAAAAACATTCTAA
The DNA here is from genome assembly GCA_014656515.1 of Oryzias celebensis. Taxonomy (NCBI): domain Eukaryota; kingdom Metazoa; phylum Chordata; class Actinopteri; order Beloniformes; family Adrianichthyidae; genus Oryzias; species Oryzias celebensis. The sequence goes on from BNCR01000005.1 coordinate 38,492,658, forward strand.
AAATGTAGCCTATCACATTTCATTGAGGACATTTCCATAGATTTCAGCCAGTTTTTTGTGGTGCAGTTGTACCCAGTTTTAAAAAAATGAAAATAAATGCTTGCCTTAAGGTACTCTTTGAAGTTCTGTGTCTCTTTTCACAATTCCAAGTACACCACATGAAAACAAATATTTCAAAAAGTTTTATTTGCATTTTAAGAAAAAAAAAATTGGGACAAAAATAGTTCTGATTCAGACTTAACAGCAAAATACATGCAAGCTTTCTACAGTATGCCACAGGCACTATTTGGTAATTGAGGTCAAACATGTTCTATAAAACAGCATAGGAGAGTGATTAACGCAGGGGTGTCAAACTCCACACTTCAAGGGCCAGAGTCCCACCGGTTTTCCAACCAAACTGCCGTTGAAGCTCACTGGCTAAACAAGCCTGATCCAGGTAATCGGCAGCAAATTCAGCAGGATTTCTGGAAAGCCAGCAGGAGGCCGGCCCCTGAGGGCTTGGGTTTGACACCCCTGGTTTACCTACTTACATTCACATAGATGCCGCATCCTTTATTATTTAGATTTAAGACGAGAACTTTCAGTTTTATGAATTTTAGGAATTTTACACAAAATGCTCAAACTAATCTCATTATCTCAGTAGGTGTGTTAGCCAGCATGTTTGGGAATTTCTATTCCATAAAGCAGTGCAAATTGAAAAAGCACCAGTATATGTATGCTTAAGGGAGCATTTATGTTTGCTCTTTAAATGCAGTGAAGCCAATTCCCAAAGGAACAGATCAAAGTCGTATCTGTGTTCTGCTTTGAAGGAATATTCAAATCACCAACATAATTAATGTGCATCAACTCAGAACCATTATAGTCCATTGTGTGCTTGGATTACAGTTCAAGACAGAAGCTAACTTCCACTTTGTATGGGACTCCAGGAGAAGCAGTGCACACCATCAGTTTTGCAACTGACACAGGAATCATAAAGGCTTGTGAAAACTCACAAAAATGGCGGAAAAATTGTTCAAGAATTGTATCCCCAAGGTTTATGCCAGAGAAATCACAGAAAAATATATTCATGTACTTGATGAGGACTTGGCTCATCTATCCCGAACATCTTTCTGGGACTGGAAGGTTTTTTTTTTACTTCTGCGAAGCGCGAACGTAGACCAGGGAGGACAGCAGCAGGAGCTCTGGCGGCTTGTGCAGCAGGATTAGATTGTCACTTCTCAGACCATCATAGTGCATCCAGCAACCATCTATCTGAAAGGCTGCAGAGTAGTGATGCTCCTCTTTGTTGAAGAGTGTGGCGCCCTCTAGCAAGTACCTGTAGAAAAGACATCCCATCTAAATTTTGGTGCATAAAACTGAAGATGACACACCTGGGCTGCACATTGAAACACTTGCATCAAATGATAAATGGTTGTTAAATTATAAAAAGTTTCCGTAATGTGTAAAAGGGAGAAAAGTAACTACATAGAAATGATTTGAACTGGTTGTGTTAAATGACAGAACTGAACAATAAATGATTAAATGAATAATGTGGTAAAAACATGTCAAGTTGAATCGTTTCTGTCACTAGCCGGTAAAAGGGACAAAACTCCATGAAAGTAAAAGTTGGCTATTTATGAATTGGAAAAATAATAGAAAATGGACAACTTTAATAACAAATAGACAAACTTTTTAAGAATTACTACTACTTTTTGGAATAAGAGATCCAGAAAAATATTAACAATTGTGCCATCAATGAAAATATGTGCCTGTGGTGTTTGTGACATGCTCATTTGTCATACAAAAAAGATCTATGTTTGATAGGTTTGTCTGAAAAAAATGACATTTGATGCCACATTTGCAAAACTTTTAAGCTTCTACATTTTTGGTGGTTTTAACATGAACCTGTGGCATTTTTTTGACGATGGGGGAGATATTTATTAAGAAAATGAAGGTTAAAATTGCATTTTGGAATATTACTTTATTCAAGGTATTGTGAATCAGAAAGCAGACAAAAAAAAGGCTGTTTAAAAACGCTTTTTTGTTGCGCCGCTAATATTAGGTTGGAGGTGTGAGGGGCTGTAACCTAACGGGTGAGAGTGAATACATACGGATGATGGGAAGTGGAGGTAGGCTTACTCGGCAAATTTCTAACTACTGCTGCTCTGCAGAAACTATGACCTAAAAATGGCAAATTTTGTAAGATGTAAGTAAGGTGAGATCCTTTCTACCTGTGCCGACAGAGAACCAGGTGGTATGGAACATATGAGAGATCTTCAGACCTCCACTGCTGCATGTTGAGAATGACAAAGGGTGGAGGACCATGGCAGAAAACCCTCTGAGAGAACTCCCTTAAGCCATCACACCTGTTTGGATAGATGTATATTACAAAAAACATGTTGGAATAATAGAAGCACTGAAAGGGAAAGCCTCCTTAAGTTGTCTGTTGGGTGTCTCACCCTTTTTCTGTGCAGAGGAGGAGTTTGGGGCTGAAGAACTCGTCCACAGCTGACTGAATCGGATCTCTGTGTGGGAGCTCGTGAGGAGGGCTGATGGAGAAAATAGGCTACAATTTTAGGATTTGTGGATTTTCGTAAACCGAAGATGCCGATAAGACACCGTAACGCAACATTCACCTGACGTTGATGGTTGTTTTGGTGATGTCTTGAAAGCGAGTTGGACAGCTCCAGTTGGTGCACAGGCTCTGCTGCACGGTGGACATGAGGTTCTCCAGGTTCTCCGTGAAGTTCTGGTGCTCATTCCCGAACAGGTCGATCTCCAGTGCCGTCTGGTGGATCTCCGAGCGATACTGTCTCTTGGACATCCTGTTCCAGATCCACAGCATCTTCACTGTGGTGTAGTCACAGGAGTCCATCGAGTGCAGAAAATGTTCAATAAACTGCTTGCCGAGGAAAACAGCGAGCTCCCTGTGGAAACCCCGGTTGTCCCGAAGAATCACATACAGGATCATGAGAAAGCCGTCGATGGTGCAGGTGTTCTTCAGCTGGATTTCCACGTACAGGGGGATGCAGGACACGGCCTTCCGTCCAGCCCTGATGGTGAAGACTCCGCCCCACGGGAGCACAGGCCTCCAGAAAGAGCGGTCCTCTTCTTCATTGTTGTTTATGGAGGCACGTATTTCCTCAAAAAGCGTCTTAGTTCTATAAAATAGAATAAAACAATCAATTCAACCAGCTTAAAGTACGTTATTTCCATTTATTCTAATTAGGAGGGAATCGTTTCAAAGGGGGAGGGCGCTACCCCTCGAACGTAAACACCAACACGTTTGGTCACGTATGCTAACCTAGCAAGGCGAGACATGCAGAAAAGTTCACGAAAAAGAAAAGCTCAAGTCCAAGAGCATACGTGTTTCAACACTTCAGCAGATAGGCACCGCTTACCTTTCGAAATGGAGATTGTTCTCTGTCGTGGAAAAACGCGAGAAGTCTCCGCTGTCGATCAAAACACTGAATCTGTTCTCCATAGTTTGTTGTGTTTCGTCATGTCTTCAGTCGGTGATAAACGCCGCAAATAAACGCCTCACATCGATTTTACTCGCATTTTCTACAGACTATCGGTAAGGAATATTTGAGAGGAAACAAGAAGCAATGCGTTGACATTTACAAACAAAAATAACGTGTATTTTCTTGGGATATTTACGTCAACCGTGTGTAATTGCGGCACTGCCCTCTAACGATTCTCTGCAGATTACACCTTTAGCCCCGCCTACTCTTGACTTCATCCATGACGACCGAGGACCACCAGGCAGGGGATTGGTCAACTACTTGCGCGAGCGTGGAAAACGAGGTAGATGATTGGCTGGGGAAAAAAGTAAGCCCCACCCTTGACTTTAGCTCATTAGCTTCCTCCGTTAGCCGTATTCCTGAACATTCTACGCTATTTTCCCCGCTGGGATCCCTGTTAGAAAAGGAGGATTGCGTAACAACGTTAAGTCTAATACGAATAGTTTATGAACTAAACGCCACACGGTCACCACGCTTTCATTCTTCAAGACTTCACTCAGCATTACTACTTTAACAAAGTTCAAACGAAAATGTCAGCTAAAATTCTGAGCGGAAAAGAGGTTTCGGCGTAAGTATTTTGCACATTTATGAATGCATGAAAATCAAAATATCTTAAACTATCTAACATGTTTTGCTAACAAATCTGAGTTGCAAAGGGGCAGTATTCGGGGTTAATTTTTAAACTAAACACGTGCTTTAAAAAAAAGGATTTGATAGAGTTTTGTATTATTTCCACTAGTCCCCTAATACATATAAACAGAAAACTGTAAATATGTTATGCATGACTTGCACGAGGAAGAGCACAAGCATTGTAGGCTCTAACAAGTATGGCTTTTTTGCTAAACTGTTGTGTATTTGCTCTCGCAAAATCACAAAAACGTGTGCAGTCTTAAATGTCACGAAAAAGCATTCATGCACCGACAGAAATTCAGCAGCATTATGTAAGATTTCTGTCGGGAAGCACGAGAGGACCTCTCCTTATTGGTCACTGACCTCGAGGGTAGGAGGCTAACAAAAGTCCAGGGATTACTTTTTGACATCCAACCTATGAACTCTAAGGATTTTTCTTTCAAAGTATGATGTAAATGTATGTGCAAACACTAGAAACATTTGGATTTTGAACTTTTTGAGTCAGATTGTTGAGCTTATTTTTCTTTTTTCCTGCACCAGCTTACAGGACAATTCATGGCATGTGCTGGTCATAAGACACATGACCACCTGCAGCCTGTTAACATCTGCTCACAGCTGTCATTAGGAGAACTAATGATATGCATCAGTCCTCTTGAGTTAATCCAAAACTCTGGGACACAGGCCTGCTTTATGATCTGTATTTAGGACAGCTATTTCATCACTTTTACAAGCTATAACTGATTAAGATCTTTGTGTCTTAAAAAAAATCCATTGTTAATATTTAATTTAAAACAAGTGAATTAAAAGAACCAAACGACCTCACTAAAGGTCAGTTGTTTCACATTTTAAAAAGCTTGTAAAAGCCAAACAGTTCAAAACAACCTCAAGATTCCGGTTTTTTAGAAGTATCTTTTTGATATTTGTTTTATTTTCCATTAAAAGCACAACTGTGACCGAATGAGATAAGTAAATAAATAGTTGAAAATAATTCCCCTTTTCTGAACTTGTTTTTAATGACAAAAATAAGAACGGTAGAATGTCAAAGTTCAAAGATTTTAACAACAAGGATCTGAAAGTTAACAGAGGAATTACCATCTCAGACTTTGATTAGTTTATCTTGCTTTTTAAGCGCTTTCTTTTTGCTCAGTTCAGAATTCAGAGTTGTCTTCAGAACAGTAAACAAAGATAAGGTAAAGACATTGATCGTATTTGAAGCCAAATCTCAGCTCTTTTTTTTTTTGTTGCTTTTGCTATCAAACTTGATGCAGGAGAGTGGAAAATCATTAACAGTTGCACAACAAAACAGTTAGATAGCATATTATTAATCGTAAAACGTTATTAATTTTTTGCATAAAGCAGAAGGCGTTGCTGTCGTGCTGCATGAATATGTCAGATATGGATGCCCATAAGCTAAACTGCAGTTTTGTTTTCTCAGGCAAGTGAGAGGTCAGCTGAAGAAGGATGTGGAGCAAATGAAACTCAAAGATCCAAACTTCAGACCTGGTCTGGTAGTTTTGCAGGTAAATGGAAAATATTGTTCTTTTCTCATTCTTTTTTAACAGTAAAAACACATTTTTACTGAACATTTGCGTTCTTACGGCTTTTCATGGGGCGCAGTTTAAAGGTAAGAGTCTGAATTAACACTTTTGTGCTCTTGGCTGTTGTGGTGTTAGCGCATGAGTAAACATTGCGTTGGAGGTTCTGTGGAAGGACATGCATATTCAGAGGCGGCTGTTCTTCCACTTGAGCACACTGGGTAATTCTTTCTGTCTGTGCAGGTTGGAGATCGGGAGGATTCCAACTTGTACATCAGCATGAAGTTGAAAGCGGCAGCAGAGGTATGTCCCACCATTGGTGTTTTTGTTACTTTTTTACTATCTTGACAGTTGTGTACTTTTCTTCCTCTTATGTAAATTATCACTTAGAACTACATTCTCTCCATATTTAAACACAAGAGGAAACATTCACTTGTAATTGTGGCCACAAAAGCCGCTGACGAATAACATAAAGGTAGCTAATCTAGTTTCCGCTTAATAGATTTGACTGAATAACATCAAGCTGGTTAAGAACGTTTTAACATTACTATGCAGAGTTTATTTGTACATTTCAGCCTAAACTCTGTCTTTGCAGATTGGAATCAATGCAACTCATATGAGACTCCCAAAGACCGCAACAGAGGAGGAGGTGAGGTGTGATCAGCATGAATATTCTCACACTGTGGCTGATGTCATCTGAAACTTTTTGCAGGTTTTGTCAAATCCCGCCATGATTTTTCGTCTTGAAATTGAGTCTTGCGCTCAAAATCGTCTTTCTTTCATTTCACCACTAATCCCAATAGATTTATCAAAGTAATGATGAAGTGAAGTGATGAAACATTTAAAGAATTTAAAGATTTTAAGCCCAGATGTCACGACTTAACTTCAAGATGTTACCCGGGTGAATCAGAACCTTTCTCCACTGTGTTATTTGTTCATCGAGAGTTTAGTGTTTAACACTACTTTATATAATTCCATTGGAAACAGCCTGTTGGTAATAAATGTTAAAGTGTGAATTATTCATTGCTGTTTATTTTCTCATAAATAACCAGGAAAATAACTCTTTTAGTTGCATTTGATAAAATCTGATTTTTGGCATTACTTCTTGCCAATTCCGGTAAGCATTTAGGCAATTGTTGACAGCTAAAAGACTTAATGAAAAAGTTTTATTATGCGAGAAAATAACTAATTTTTTTTGTAGAACTGTAAAGATGAGATGTAGGAAATGCTTCAGTTGCATTTACTCCTACTTATGTCTTTCAGTCTTCTTAAAATGTTTTTTGTAGAATTGTTTATAGACGAATTAATCGATAGTGAATTTGTAAAAGCTGGGATTTTAACAACTAAAGTCCTTTGTCTTGTCTAAATCATATCTATGTCAGAAAGCAAAAAATATATTCATATTTTTCTCCAGTTTGGCTTGCTTAACAAAACAGAAATGTTCATGGTTTTGTGGAAAACAAATTTAAAAGACTTTTACGTTGTAAAGAAAGTTTATTTAAAGTAACTTTTTAAACTCTTTAAATAACTTATTTAAAGTAACTGCGCTTTTATTGTGGAAATTTGGTTGTCTGTCCAATCAGAGTGCTCCTAGAAGAATCTGTTGTGTGAAGAGTGTGTGTCTGTAGGTGCTCCACGCCATCACAGAAGTGAACGAGAACTCCTCCATCCACGGCCTCATCGTGCAGCTGCCTTTAGATTCAGTCAACAAAATGGACACAGAGAAGGTGACGAACGCCGTGGCTCCAGAGAAAGATGTTGATGGGTAGGAGCCGACTTAAACTCCCTGGAATTAAAGAGTGGATTTGCCTCATTTCATGTTGTTTTTTTAAAGTAATCTTTACTTGATTCTATGAAGTTGATAGACCTACACCCTCATTTAGGTGTTCATGATTTTCTCTTCACAGACTGACCAGCATAAACGCAGGGAAGTTGTCACGGGGGGATCTTGGTGAATGCTTCATCCCCTGCACTCCGAACGGTTGCATGGAACTGATCAGACAAACAGGTGACATTGACTCCTGAAATCATTGAAACTGTGTTTCCTGGTAGCTTGGTTCTCATGCATGTTTGGGAAATGTCTGATGGGGTTGACTGTCTGCCCAGGTATGACTGTGGCAGGGAAGAGGGCGGTGGTGATCGGTCGCAGTAAGATTGTAGGCGCACCGATGCACGATCTGCTGCTGTGGAACCACGCCACCGTCACCACCTGCCATTCAAAAACAGCTGATCTTCCCGGAGAGGTACATGTCATCCACTTGATTCAGAACAGATCTACAGTTTTGCAGCCGCCATTATTAAAACGTCAACAGTGTGCTAAAAATTAACTACGAATTAAAGACTTTAGTAAATCTTCACAGTTTGACGTTTTTTTGCTTTATATTACTTCTTCTTAGTTCACATATGTTGTGACATTTAGCCTAAACATGGCAGTTATTTGGTAGTGCATGCACACAAACAGAAAAAATGCTTTTGCATCCTTTTTCAAACACGCAAAAAATAATCAAGAACAATGAATAGGTCACAACTTCAATTTACAAACATAACAATTGATGTAATTTTTGAAAAACAAGTTAAATAAGTAACCTAAAGGCTTGAATGAAATAGTTTTCATTTGGAAATCTGAAGGCTTTCTCTACTTTTTTTTTTTTTTTGAGCTAGATTTGCATTGCTTTAAAATTTGCATTATGTTTTCTCATGCTGAGAGTGTGGGTTTGTCAAGGATTTAAATGGTTTTAGGGTTTTAGTCACTTTTTAATGTTTTGGCCTTTTTTCTTTTAGATAGAAAATCCGCATGCAACAGAATAAAGCAAAAACTCTCTTCTTAAAGTGCAATTTTATTCAAATAAAACCCAAATTAAAACTAAATTTAAACTAAAAATCAACACTTTAAAGGCACGTAGGTATATTTTTTAGCTGCAGCTGATCATCTACTAGCCATTAGCCTGCAAAATCATCCTAAAAAGGAGACCTTTGCTGCCACCATGTGACTGCTTCTCACAATTTTCAACATCTTTGTACTTGTACAGGTGGGTAAAGCAGACATCCTGGTCGTCGGCATTGGAAAAGCCGAGATGGTGAAAGGAGAGTGGATCAAAAAGGGAGCGGTGGTCATCGATTGTGGTATCAACCACGTTCCAGGTATCGGTGCAGTCAACTTGGTCAAGAGTCCATTGATAAATGTATCAGATGCAAGAGTTGCTGTTGTGTTACTGAGCTATTGGGATTTTCTGTTTCAGATGAAACCAAAGCCAACGGAAAGAGGGTGGTGGGTGACGTCCACTTTGACTCAGCCAAGGAGCATGCAAGCTTCATCACACCGGTACCTGGAGGAGTGGGACCTATGACTGTGGCCATGCTGATGGCGGTGAGATCTTGTTTGTCCAGCTGCTTTTACTTTTGAACAAGTACTTTAACTGAATAGAATGTCTTAAAAGAACTTAATCTTGTCTTTAATATTCACAAAATCAGCAGTGTGCCTTTTTGCTAAAGAAGCTTTGAGTTGTTAAAAAATGAGGGAAAGAAACTGTTTGTCTTTAGAACACCGTTCTGAGTGCAAAGCGTTTCCTGGACAGCCATCAGCCTGGAAAATGGAACATTTCTTACACCAAACTTCATCTCCAAAAGCCGGTGCCCAGGTTAGTGCTCTTAAGAAACGGCAACAGTTGTTCTTGATCAAGATGAGGGGAAATTCAAAAGTTTACAAAGACTTCTGAAAAACCCTCTCCGATCATCTCGAGTTATTTTGAAAGCTTCCCCAGTGGTCTTTTAATTATCATCATGTTGTATTTAGCCAAAATAAAAAACACGTGTCGTTTTCAAGGACCTATTTTCTGCAGAGCAGCAGGAATTCATTAGACATTCACCTCTGCGTTGTGAGGGGGGGGACTGTTGACACGGAGCGGCTGTGATACACAACAATTTGAATAAAGAAATACTCACAAATGCAGAATGAAACCCCATTTTCTTTTCATCATCAACATGTAAAGATCACACCCCAAAAATGCAGTTTTCATCAGAGTGGGTCTTCAAACAGTTTATTATGGACACATTTGTGAAATGTGACTGCTTCCATGATATAGTTTAAAACCAAAATGGCTCGCGCTCGTATGCAAGATTTTTGCGGTAACTTTATTTTTCCTCCTCAGTGACATTGTGATCTCTCGCTCCTGCATTCCCAAACCAATTGATCGTCTAGCGAGGGAGGTGGGCCTGCTCTCCGATGAGGTGGAGCTCTATGGAAAGACCAAAGCCAAAGTCCAGCTCAGCATCATGGAGCGACTGAAGTCCCAGCCGGATGGCAAATATGTGGTGGTGACGGGGTATGTTCCCCCAGCTTTATAGGAAAAGTTACCTCTTTGCCAAAGTTGGGTCTCACTGAATATTTCTTTTGGGACTGACATGGATTTTCTGTCGCAAGCATTACACCCACCCCTCTGGGTGAGGGGAAGAGCACCACCACCATCGGTCTGGTCCAGGCCATGGGGGCCCACATGAAGCTCAATGTGTTCGCTTGTGTTCGGCAGCCATCTCAAGGACCTACGTTTGGGATTAAGGGTATGTCCTCAACCCCTGGGCTGCAGACTGGTCCAAGTCTGTGAGACAGTTGGTACCGGGCCACAAAGTAAAAACAAAACCTACATTTTTTTTTCTCCTTTATTAATGATCTGATTCTGAAGGAAATTTCATTTTGGAAGCTATTGTACTCTCCACCGTATCCAACTCATTCTTGATGCATGCCAGGTCACTCAACCATGTGTTGAAAATGCATCTGGGTCATTCTTGAATCAGCTGCACTGGCTGCTGAATTAGAACCACCAAGCTAGCAAAGTTAACGTTAAAACAAATGCTTGTTTTTTTTTTTTTTTTTTTTTTTGCAGAAACAAGACCAGTGAGAAAACAGAAGAGCCTTTTACTTTAAAATAAAAGAAATCTGCATTTAACAGACAAAACCAGGAGTCTTTACTCCAAATATGGATTTATTGTGTCAGTTGTTCCCACGCACTATGCTAATAGTGTATGATATTCAGCAACCGGCTGCCTGATGTTACGAGGATAATGCTAATAAAGTTGCTCAAATTATTTATAATTTATTTTTATATTTAGAAAATACCTGTTATAGTGACCTTTTTAAAAAAAAAAAAAAATTGGTATTTGTCTGTCACACCTTAAAAGTTGGACGAGGCTGAAGTTGCCGTCTGATTTTTTTTTAATTTTAATTTTTTATTTTTTTTTGCTTTGACAGTTATGGGAATATCTACGGTATATCACATTTTAATGGTTCCTACCTGAATCTAATATGCAATTAAAAAAAACAGTTAAAGGTAAACTTCACCCTCTAAAACATGGGGAAACTAAAAAAAAAAATTGGTGGCATGCTTTAGCCTCCTGCAGGCTGGTTCTGTGAAAATATTATTAGACATTAAACGGGTCTGTGGCCTGAAAAATGTTGGAGATTTGGACACTGCTTTGGAAGATAAACCTAACGAGGACTGCAGATTGTTGTGATTCTTTCACCTGACAATTCTTTTCTCTACCAACAGGTGGTGCTGCAGGTGGTGGTTATTCTCAAGTTATCCCAATGGAGGAGGTATTGCACTGTTGTTTCTGTTCCTTTTTTCCCTTAGGAAATCACTGTGCAGGGTTCTGATGAGTTTTCATTCTTGTCCAGTTTAACCTTCATCTCACAGGTGACATTCATGCCATCACGGCTGCCAACAACTTGGTTGCTGCTGCCATTGATGCTCGCATGTTTCACGAATTCACACAATCCGATAAGGTAAATTCTGTTTGCATTTAAATAAAAAAGAGCTTTGTTTTGTGGTTATAGTAATGCTTTCCCGTGTCTGTGCCGGCAGGCTTTGTATAATCGCTTGGTTCCGCTCAGTGGAGGACAGAGAAAGTTCTCACCGGTTCAGATCAACCGGCTTAAAGTACACAATAAAAACTGAATTATTTCTGATTTATAGATAGATCAAAGTTTAAGTTTGTTTTATATTGTTTTTTTAGAAACTGGGTATCGACAAGACGGATCCTCTCACCCTCACGGATGAAGAAATCACCCGCTTTTCCCGCCTGGACATTGATCCAGCCTCCGTTACCTGGCAAAGGGGTACGAGGAGGTGCATTTTTTTCTCTCCCTGTAATCTGAAATGTTCTGAAAAACGCATACGATTCCCCTTCAAGCACATAAATGGGTGTACTTTATGTGTTTTGCTGTAGTTTTGGACACAAACGATCGCTTCTTGAGGAAGATCACTGTTGGCCAGTCACCAACTGAGAAGGGATACACAAGAGAGGTCAGATTATTCAAAAGAGGGGCTGCAAAAAAACAGAGCTTAAAATGTGTTCAAAAGTAATGTAATGTTCCTCTCATGATATGTTATGATTTGTCCCCCAGGCTCAGTTTGATATCACGGTGGCCAGTGAGATCATGGCAGTTCTGGCCCTCACCAGCAGCCTGAAGGACATGCAGCAGCGCCTGGCTAAAATGGTCGTGGCCACCAGTCGCAGCGGTGAGCCCATCACCACGGACGACCTGGTTAGTCCAGCATCACGAGACCCTTTCTACAAACCAAAGCAAAGTGTCTGTTCAACGACGGGTTTCTCCTGCAGGGTGTGAGTGGAGCTCTAACGGTGCTGATGAAAGATGCCATCAAACCAAATCTGATGCAGACGTTGGAGGTGAGTTAGACTTATCACAGTCTGTTCACTCTACGCTTTTATTTTGATGGGAATCATCTTGTTTTGAAGGGAACACCGGTGTTTGTTCACGCTGGCCCTTTTGCCAACATCGCCCATGGAAACTCATCCATTCTGGCTGATAAAATCGCCTTGAAGCTGGTTGGAGCAGACGGTTTTGTAGGTAAAGATGACTCTAAATGCTTTATATGTTTTTTTTTTTTTTTCTTAAACAAAGCTTTGTATTCAATATTTCTGCCTCACCCCAGTGACAGAAGCTGGTTTCGGGGCTGATATCGGTATGGAGAAGTTCTTTAACATTAAGTGCCGCTACTCAGGCCTGAGGCCTCATGTAGTGGTGCTGGTGTCCACGGTCCGAGCTCTGAAGATGCATGGAGGAGGACCGACGGTGAGATTTTTCCTCATCTTTCTAAGAAAACCGTTGAGTAATAATGGAAACAGGAGAGATTGTGGAAATCTTTTTATTAACTAATATAATTTGTGTCCTCAGGTGGCTGCTGGGATGCCTCTGCCAAAAGAATATATAGAGGAGGTAATAAAGTAGGTCTGCAGGAGTTCTGGTACAAATAAAACCTCTTATGGCTTGTATGGACTTGTGTTTTGCAAAAAAGAAAATATTTCCAAAATGAACACACAGAGGCACATTTCTAGGAATGTTCAGTTGTAGCACATCTGGTTTGATTTACAGTCTGCAGATGCAAAATAGAAGGGAGGCGAAACATTTTTGAAATCTGTGTGCTTAACTGTTTAAACATGTCTGTGTGCAGAACCTGGAGCTGCTGAAGAACGGCTGCAGCAACATGAGGAAGCAAATAGAAAATGCAAAGCACTTTGGCGTGCCAGTGGTGGTGGCCGTCAATGCTTTTAAGTGAGTTTTAATTGTTTACTTAGGACAACCACACCATTATCTAAGGTCATATGTCAAAAATGGGGGTAAATAAACTTTAAGCAATATTTTTTTTTTTTTTTTTTTTTGCAGGACGGATACAGAGGCTGAGCTGGAATTAATCTGCAACATGGCGAAAGCTGCTGGAGCCTTTGATGCCGTGCGCTGTTGTCACTGGGCGGAGGGTGGAGCTGGTGCTGTGGCCCTCGGTCAGGCCGTGCAGAAAGCCAGTGAGGCTCCCAGCAACTTCAAATTCCTCTACGACTTGGAAGTATGAGCTTTACCTAAAAAGAAAAAGAAAAATGCATTTGCCGTCTCCGTTTTGTCTCTGAAACCGCCTTCTTCCCCAAATCCTCCTCAGCTCTCAATCGCTGACAAAATCCGAGCAATTGCTCAGAAGATCTATGGGGCTGATGACATTCAGCTTCTCCCAGAGGCCCAGCATAAGGTGGAGCTCTACACCAAGCAGGTGCATCAATGTTGACGTTTTAAACCCTTCATGTCTGTTCAACTCAGCATCAGGCAACCACCTTTTTTTTTTTTTTTTTTTTTTTTTTTTTCTAAAAATGTCATTTTCTCTTTCTGGCTTCAGGGCTTTGGCAAACTTCCTATCTGCATGGCAAAGACGCACTTGTCTCTTTCTCACGAGGCGGACAAGAAGGGCGTGCCGACCGGTTTTGTCCTGCCGATCAGAGACATCCGAGCCAGTGTGGGCGCTGGCTTCCTCTACCCTTTAGTTGGAACTGTAAGAATTCTAAGAAGCTTGTAAAAAACTGCTTTACATTTGCTGTCAAACCAAAACGTAACTTTTTATTCCGCATTGATGCACATCAGTCAAACACAGAAATGTACACAATTCATGTTTCTTATTAGACCTAAACGTTTTTCATTTTGGGTTAATATTTTCTGAAGGAATGTGGTTGTTTTTTAGAACATTTATTTTCAGTTTGTCACATTTAGGACTTCTGCCTGTCATTAATTTTTAATGCTGAGGAAAAGCCCCCACAGGATGAAGCACAGACAGCAGCTGGCTGAAGTCCACCTAAGTTTTTATAGTAAAAATATTTGGAAATGTGCTGAAGAAACTTGTAGGATTGTCTGGAATTTTCACAAACCTTTTATGTGTTTGTGTGTGTGTAGATGCCCACCATCCCTGGCCTGCCCACTCGACCTTGTTTCTACGACATCGACCTGGACCCTGACACCCAGCAGGTCAATGGGCTTTTCTGAGCGCAATCATTTCCCTTTCAGTGCAAAGGGATCAAAGGCACACATGAAATACAGGAATTCAATTCTGCTGTCATGCTTCCCTTCTATTATCTAGAGTTCCTCATTGCTTAGACTTTGAGTTTTGTTGGACTTCAATGAGTATTAAGTCTAACCGCTCTAAATCTTTTAGGTTTTAGCAGGCTTTGTTTTTATCTAGCTTTAAGTGCAGAGGGATGGGCTGGTTGTCAACGGTTACCAAAGTAGACATACCGGTAATCAAAGTCTGCTACCTTTAATTGCTTCTTTATTTGTCTCCAGTGAGGAGTTCTGACGGTTTTCTGTTCACACGCCATTCAGAAGCAGAAAAACCATGTTTTGTTTAAACTTTTTAAATGCTTTTTTTTCCCCCCTGAACACTACATTTGGAGCATTTTCTAGTAGAAAAAAACATGTTTTAACAGAAGTCTGAAGCTGTGCTTTACTAACATTTGATGTAATTTTAATTAAATATAGTTCTATTAAACAAAATTTTAACTGTTTCTTCACCATTCCTTTACATGTTTGTTTTGTTAAAATGTTAAACTGCTATTGTAAGACTTAAACGTTTTTATTGATCTGTCAAAGAGAGGCCCAAAAAAAAGATTTTTTAATAAATTACTGCAAATCACATCATTTTGTCTGTTTTTGTCTTTCAGCTCAAGAATTTAAGCCAAAATGCAGACAATTTAAACTGTTTGTAATGTGTAATGCATGTATTTTGTAATTCACAACGGTAGTTATTTTTTGCACACTTCTCAATGTCTCAATGAGACTAACTTAATATGATCCTCATGCCTGATCCAGTTTCAGTTTACACAGCAATCTGAATGTTGAATACACTTCCAAACTTTTGTTTTTTCACCTTATTTGGATAGCAATGAATTTAACAATGTGGACATTTGACATTTTTATAAAGGTAATACATGTGTCTGTTTAAACAGATACAGATATTAAAAGTAAGTAACTTGCAATCTAATTAAATGATGACATGCATGCTAATTTAGCTTGAAACTTCAAGAATTATGGGAACAAATCTGTAAGTTTATACGGTTTAAGTCAAAAATTTTAAAGCTGCAAGAAGTTTAAACTGCTTCAGCAAAGGATTCCTTGTTTTTTATACTTTAGAAGTTTTTTTTTTCTAAAGGTGTTGGAGTCTGTATGGTAGGGAGTAACTTAGTTCACCCTACATCACCTGATCCTTCACGACTCAAGTTAATAATATAAACGGTTGGGAAAACAACAGGCTGAAATGCATGCACAACTGGATGAACCTGCATCAGAGCATGTTGCAACGAGGCGATGTGATGCTATTTTTAATGGTGACTTGTACTTGACAACCTTTTGTGTTGCTGCAGAAAATGTATGTGCAGCCAAATGAGAAAAACTACCAACAAGTATTGATATTTGCACGTTTAGAAACGGCAAAATTGGTCTAAATTATTCAAAAATCTGTCAAACTTGTTATCTCTTTTATTTTATCCCATTGCTTTTTGGTGCAGGAAATACTAAATAAAACATCTAAATATGTGATTCATAGCATTCATCTAAAACTTTACTTAAATGATGTATGTTCAGATTTGATGGATTCTTTTTTAGATAATCAGAATAAGTGCTTAAAAAGAGGTTTATTAAAGTTCATAGCTGGAAATGCATATACAGGGCTCAAGGGGTTAAACAGATTTACCTGCTTAAATGTTTTGTACTTTCTGTCTTCTGTCAAATCTCTTCCTGACAATCTTAGTGGGGATTTCACTTTAACTTTGTTTATTTTTTATAAGCAGGAATATTTTGACATTCTAGAAGTCTAACCTGATTTTGCTCGGATAACTGTCATTTCTAAACTATAGTTTAGAAAACCTTCTGGAAAAGCTGAACTGTCAAGAAATGGATTTTCTGTTGTTTAAAAAAGTTTAGACACGATTGTTTTTTTTCAAAACTTTTAATTAAAATTTGGAACTATTTTCCAAATGGGCTCCACTGTGGCGTTGATATCTTCCTAAGCTCCAGAGTGAGTTTGGACAGGAAGAAACACACCCTGCTCGTCTGAAACAGGATGAAACAAAACTTGAATGTAATGACGCCCATTTTTTAAAAGAATGCTTATGTGGTTACACATCACAGAGCCTAAAGGTTGTAAACATAATTATGAACAAAAATGTCAAGTGTGTCTGCATTTAGAGGCTGCCATGAAAGTTGTAAGCAAGACAACGGAGTGCTTTGTTTGCTGTGAAAGACTCATTTCATTCTATCCCCAATTATTTCATTCCTTATGTTTTATGTCCTGTGTTTGCATTTTATTTATGTCCAATAAAAAGCTGCGTGAAACTCAACTGTGCAATAGTTCAGACCTCCTTTTTGAAGTCTTCTCTGAACTCTGCAGTTTAAAAATCTTGTTTTTTTTTCATTTTTATTTCAAGTTTCAGATTGTTTCATTTGAGTGACATGATTTTTGACTGTTTTGACAGCGGGGAAACAGATGACCTCATGCTACCTACAGAGAAAGCTTGAAAGGATCAGCTTCCTACTGCCATATTCCAGAGATGCAGAGTTGTTTATCATGATGAACATGCATCTTCGATCATGCATTTCTAAACATACACGTTATAAGCTTGATTCACGTTTCTCTTTGCCAAAACCTTGAATCTGTTTGCTTTTTAAAACTTTGCACATGTGGACAAAAGAAGTCAGAACACTTTCATTATTTACACATTCATTTATGAATGAACCTTCTCCCAGATTTTGAATAGTCATACAGTGAAACTCAACTCCAGTCACAATTCTTGCTTTTTAGATTATTTTATTGAATAAAAATGTAGCTGTGATTACATCTTTGAATTTAATTTATAGACTCAATGCTTGGTTTCTCATTTAGCACCATGTCGTAAAGTTTTTTAGTTTTTGCCATGTCCATGGCTGTGGCCTTTTCCATGCCCATGTCCGTGCCGATGCTCCTCTCCTTTACCATGTCCATGTCCATGGCCTTCCTTGTTCTTCCCCTTTCCCTGGAAAGAGTCACAAGAAAGAGCGTCTTATGTCACAGAAAAAAAGCAACCACCAAACCTGCCATCCTGCAGGAAAGCAAAATAATGTCTCACTTTTTGTCCAGATTCTTTGTCTAAATCTTCTTTCTCAACTTCTTTAGGATTCTGAGGGATGAGAAACAGCCCAATATTAACCACACATTTTAACCTTGAATTGGGAAGTTGGAAAACAAAACAAGTAAACTCACCTTTGGCTCTGCTACATTCATGAAAAAACAAAGAGAGAACAAACATGAGTATTTGCGATACCTGCTTTTGAGTTGATCAAAATCTTGATCGTTGCACTTGATATTTAAAAGTATGACCAAAAACTTTCAATCAAATGACACAAAGAGGGTCAACATTAAAGATCTGATGAACAAATATATTTTAAAAACATATATTTTTGAGAACAATTTAAATCAAGAGTTTCAAACTCACGGTCACTCATTTCGTCAGGCTGATGAGGCTGAAAAAGACTTTCTGAAAGACGAAAAAATAAGCAAAGTCCTTAGAAAAGTTATCACAGGTGTTGTTATCTCTGCCAATAAAGATGCTCTTCTTACCTGCTGTAGAGATGAAGTGAGATCTGTGAAGACAGAGGGATCTCTCAGCATTTATATGGAGGTGAGTGACATAAAGAATGTGGGAGGGGAGCACAGTTGTCAAGAATCTACACCCAGACAGGTGAGCTGAAGAACTGGGCGTGCTGTCATAACATCCAAACACAAATTATCAACAACATTTAAAAATCCCTGCAGGCAGGGAGGCTGTGTACATATTTTAAAAATTAGTTTAACAAAAGTCCTGAACCACCCAAACAGGAACTGGTCAAACTGCATCTATAACTCCTAAGTTAATGCACTAAATGAGGGTTCTGGAACCTTTAGTGCTAAAAGAGACATTTGGGCTGGTTCCATAACGACCAAAACCCATCTAGAGGTGCACTTGTCCCATTTCATTGTTTAAAATAATAGACCGTATGTATGTTATTGTACCCATGAAGTCATTCATTGATAAAATGTAGCTTTTAAATATTTCCAACAATTGAATTGTAACAGTGTTATATTTTTCTGTTTGTAACTATTTTGATCTTATTTTACCTTTGATAGCAGCCTATACAAGTTCCTTTCAAAATAAAATATATCCTGTGTCAAATAAGATCCTCCTTTTGCAGAAGATGTATTTGAATTAAAAATACAAGAAAATTAAACGTGGCTTTTTCTATCATTAGGATTTTGCTGTGCTGTCATACTTTTTCTGCTTTTACTTTTAAAAATAAAAATGACAGCTTTGGTGAAGATTCCCACTTTTAGACAAAAAATCTAGCCACGTAAATGCATTAATAAACTTTAAGAATGTTGTCTCGAAACAACAACTTCAGCTTATCCTAAAACTAAACAGCTCTAAAAGCATATTAAACCTTTACCATCATTTTGATCTGACATCATACAAATCTAAACATAAATGACAAAACATAGTTAACTAAAGAAAATAGGATAAATCAAAACTACAAACCAATTCTTTATTCAAATCTTTTCTTCAAAGCCAAAAATCTACAATGAAAGGATAAAAGAGTTGCCTGTGACTGCAGAACCTCAGGTTGCAGAACCCCTGCACTAGAGCTCTGTATTATGGAAGTTTTTTTTCCACCAATAATTGCATGTCATTTTGAATTATGGGAGAAAAACCCCTAATTTATTGGGTTTAATGGAATTTTGAAAAAAATCAAAAAGATGTGTTAAAATTTTAAGAATCCGAAAGCAATAAAATAATATTAACTGTCAAAAATTCTGTATGAAAAATATCTTGCAAGATTCATCTAAATGAATTCAACATTAAAGCTAAAAGGTTAATGTGTTAAATAAAAATAAAGATCATTTTTACATTTTTAGGAACGACAGGTGAGTTTTAAGAATAGCATTGTGTTTTAAAGCAAACAACTAAATTATGTAACAATATTTTAAGTGTCAAGAAAACAAATCTTGCAAAATAATTTTTATCCTCCAGTTCATTTTATGAAAAAAAAGTTAATTCAACATGTCTTTATTACTGCTTTAAAATATAGGAATTTGGGTGGTTTTTACGCGTTTCACTCTAAACTCTAATACCGTAACTGAGTTAGATTTCAATGACATGTAACCCTTTTTTGATCCAACTTTAGTGACATTAGGTTCAATAATTGAGATTGAAGGGAATATACATATTTGAGGACAAACCAAATTTAGATCACAGATGTCAATAATTTGAAAAAAGATTTTTATTTTTGTTTGTTGATGCTATTCCCTTTGTGTGTTTTCTTTGTGACAGCTGTGTGATTGTTAAAGGTGTGGTGGAAGACACTTGGCATCGTCACCTTGAATGCTCTCACCCTTTTCATTCTGGAATGAGGGAAGGTTTCAACACTTTTTAATCTCTTTTAAAAACAAAACAAAAAAAAAACATGGGAAGCTGGTTGTATTTTAAGATTGTGTGTAAAAGATAAAAAAAATCTTTCAGATATCTCCAGGCTTCATTGTCAGTTATTCTTCAGTCGTAACTTTAGCTGAAAAAAGGGTCCAGGCGATGATAAAGTGAACAGAGAAATAGCTGCCGAATGTGAGTTTGTCTCCTTATTGTTGTTTTATCTGTCTGGGTAGCTTTGGACAGTTTCACTTTTGAGTGAAATTTGTCTGTTTTTTTAAACTGAGCTCATGGGGGGACAGTTTTCTTTGAACAATTGTTAACTTGCTGAAAAACTGTGATGAGAACTTCCAAATGTGCAAACTCAGATAAAAAAAAAACAAAAAACTGTAGCACTAAGTAAATGTAAATTCTAGTGTTTGTGAAATCAAATATGTTTGAGATGATGACACAGAGCTTGGGGACAACAGATGGCTAACAGATTCTGAAGTTACCGGCTCTTCTATGGAGGTTTTGTGAAGGCGAGACGGCGCATCAGGCAGGATTTCATTTGACTCCACATGTTAAACCATCTGTTTTAAACTTGGGTTTGGATAGTGATTTTAAGCTGGACTCTCACATCAGCTCAGTGGTAAAGACCAGCTTCTTCCAGTTGAGGCAGTTAACTAAGCAGAATGCACGTTGGCGGGATTGAGGAGATTCTCGAAGTATTCCTTCCGCTGCCCGACACTGTCCCCAGTCGAAGTCAACAGCTCCCCAACTACACTGAAAATGGTGCTTGCAGAAAACTGCTTTTCTCTTCTGAGGCACCAGATAGTTTACCAAAACTTCTCTGAGGTCAACCGATAGTCCTTCTCCGCCCCAAACTTCTCCCAGGACCAAGTTTTTGCCTCCACTACAGATCACTTAGACTGTTGTTACCCATCAGTTGCCTCTGGAGTCTCACAAGCCAACCAGACCTGGTAAGACTCCCTCAGCTTGACAGCCTCCCTTACATCCGGTATCCACCACTGGGTTTGAGGGTTGCCGCCACAACAGGCACCAGAGACCTTGCAACCACAGCTCTGAACAGCAGCAGAGACGACGGAGGTGGAGAACATGGTCCACTCTGACTCAATGTCAGCAGCCTCCCTGTGGACCTGTTTGAAATTTTCCCAGATGGGAAGTTAAAGACTTCCCTGACAGTCAGACGTTCCCAGCAGTCCCTCATAATACGTTAGGTCTTCCCGGCTTACTTCCCCACCAGCAAATCCAACTCACCACCAGGTCGTGATCGGTGGATATTTCTGCCCCTTTTTTCATTTGAGGGTCCAGTGTACTTCATGTTTAAGTAAAACATTAGTGGCTGTTAAAAGAGTTCAATAGGAGCCCGTTATTTTATGTTTCGCTTTTGGTAAAGTTTTGACAGAGAATAGATGACTTTATGGTACCTATTTAAAATTTCAGAGAAAGCTTGAAATGATCAGCTCAGTCCAGTTGCGGCGTGCTTTATACCAGTGTTCCGTAACCACAAGGCTGCTCAATTGCCACTGGGCCGCAGAAGAAATAATAAATAATTTTGTTTTGAATCCCAAAAATCTTTTATTTTGAAAATTATTTTATTTTGAAAAATAACAGGATTCTCTGAGCTACTCCTTTGATCACTTGAGCTGTAAAGTTTGGTCGGGGGAGCAAAATGTCAATGACTGAACGATGTTTGGTTCTGAAATGTTTTTGTGTTGAGATGTTTCACCTGAAGCTTCTGCATGGACCTTCAAAGTAATCTGATTTGTTTCTTATTAAGTACAAATAATGGATTTGTTGGATCTTATAATAGTAAAGTAAACTCGTTTTAACCACTCCTGACACCACACTGTTTTTTTATCTTACTGTTGAGAGAAAATGAAATGAAAGAAAAAATATCTATTTTATTTCTTTAGAGTTTTTTAAACTCTTTATGTTCTTTATGCTTTTTATCAATCCTCCAAAAAGGATACGTCAGATGACTGAGTAAAATGATGATCAAATCTATTGTCAGAACTGTTTATTCTTAAGTCTAAAGCATATATTCTTGTTCAAGTAAACTGTTTCTTTGTCATTGCACACACACATACACACCCTGGCTGTGGTAAAATCCTCATGGGTTGACCGGTCAGCAGCCACAGAAAGGTTGAGGAACACTGCATCACACCACTGCATCTGACGCTTTGCACTTGGATGCTGCTGCTCGGCCATGGAAACCCATTCAATGAAGCTCTCTGCGTGCTGTACTTGGGCTAATCTGAAAGTCACGTGAAGTTTGGTGCTCTGTAGCCACTGACTGGGCTGAAAGGTCAGCTGTGAGCCCGCTCTTTGCTGCTTTATCACTTATTCAGAAGCAGCTGCGGGCTGATGCTGCTAAAACTCGTTGTCAGGGCTGCCAGTCTTTCCCTCTTCCGACCATCAGAGAACCCTCGCCTCAGTATTAACTGCTTCTGTCATCCTGTGGAACTCCATTCTCCATCATGCATCTGTTCATCAGTTCCTGCTCTCACCAGCTGTTTCTCATCTCCAATCATCCACACTGCTAATATGTTCCTTGAGATGTCTTGAACTGATTTATCCTTACGGTCATTCTAAGCTGGCTGCTGGTTTGGTGCCTGTGTTTGCCTGTTTATTTGACTCCTGCTCTGCTCCTGTGTTTTGACCCTGGCCTGTATCCTGACTACGTCCTTGCTTTGTCCACCTTGTGCTGCTATGTTAAAATCAGTTGCACATGGATCCACACGCCTCAGCGTCCTCATTACAAACGTACAGGGTACGTTTGATTTGTTTCCCGGGAACGCTTAATTCATTCACAGTCAAGTTGGCATATTTCTGTGCAAGTTGGAAGTTGGTTCATTTGCAACGAGACAAGAAAAACTAAATGAATTCTACGGTTTTCTGAACACTTTTGTTATTGCTGGTTCAAGATAAAACCGAATGCAATGTTAGAAGAAAAACATGCAGAAAAGAAAATATATATATGTTTGAAAAAAGAACAATGCAGGGAAAATTGTTCAAGAGGAAGATTGCAAGTAAGAGTTTTGTTGATGTGATTTGTTATAGTACTGGCATAAACAAAATCTACTTTACTCCTGGTAATATCCCTGTTGCCTTTGGTAATCTCTGTTGCTTTCCTCTATTTCATATTTTTTCCTTATTTATGTAATTTCGATCATGCATTTCTATACATGTAGTTTATAAGCTTGATTCACATTTTTCCTTGTCAAAGTCTGTTTTTTTAAAACTTTGCAGTCATGAACAAATAGAGTAAAAAAGACTTTCATTATTTACACATTCATTTACGAATGAACCTTCTCCCCAGTTATGAATATTTTCATACAATAAAACTCAACTTCAGTCACAATTCTTGCCTTTTAGATGATTTTATTGGAGAAAAATGTCGTTTTGATTACATCTTTGATTCCAATTTATTGACTTGATGCTTGTTTTCTCATTTGGCACCATGTCAACAGATTTTCTTTAGTATTCGCCGTGTCCATGGCCGTGGCCATGTCCGTGCCCGTGGCCGTGCCCGTGTCCGTGCCCGTGCCCGTGGCCGTGCCCGTGCCCGTGGCCGTGCCCGTGCCCGTGGCCGTGTCCATGGCCATCCTTGTTATTCCTGTTTTCCTGGAAAGAATCACAAGAAAGAATGTCTTACGTCACACAAAAAAAGCAACGACCAAACCTGCCATCCTGCAAGAAAGACCAAAATAATGTCTTACTTGTCCAGATTCATTGTCTGAATCCACTCCACTGAGTTCCTCCAGATGCTGAAAAACTTTTAATCAGAAGGACACAAAGAGGGTCAAAATGTAAGATCTGATTAAGTATATTATGTTTTTTAACAAAAGTTTTTGCAGAAAACCTGGAAAACAATTTAAATCAAGAGTTTCAAACTCACGGTCACTCATTTCGTCAGGCTGATGAGGTTGAAAAAGACTTTCTGAAAGATAAAAAAATAAGCAAAGTCCTTAGAAAAGTTGTCACAGGTGTTGTTATCTCTGCCAATAAAGATGCTCTTCTTACCTGCTGTAGAGATGAAGTGAGATCTGTGAACACAGAGGGATCTCTCAGCATTTATATAGAGGAAGAATGTGGGAGGGGAGGCGGTGCAGCCCAGTTGTCAAGAATCTACACCCAGACAGGTGATCTGAAGAACAGAACGTGCTGCCAAAACATCCAAACACAAATTATCAACAAGATTTAAAAATCCCCGCAGGAGTTCCAGCTGCTGGGGTTACGGAGGTCCTTGGGAAGGTCGACTGAACCTCCTTCACCTTTGACTCTGGAGGTGTAGTTGGAGCGCCTCGAGTGGCCTGTGTATCGTGTATAGCAGAGGTTCTTAACCTTTTTGATTCCGGGGCCCAATTTTCCCACTACAAAGTGATTCAAGGCCCATTCAGATATTAACATGTCAATGTAAATTGATATATCTTGTTTAATTTTTATTTCACAATTAAATCAAGTCATTTTATGATTTATCGAAGTAAAATCTTGCGGGGAAAAAATATACAATGTGATCATCTCAAAGACATTTATTTTCACACCGAACAGGTAAATTACAATTGTCATGTTTAACACAAATTAGAATTCCAATAATATTTATAAGGCATTCTGATAAATAAAACTGTGTGATAATAAAACAAGCACACTTCAAATACGTTTGAAATTAAATAAACTATAAATGACATTTAAATAAAGACTTAATTAAAAGATTATCTACTTACCTGCTGATGAAGTTGACATATTATGTGAC
Source organism: Oryzias celebensis (assembly GCA_014656515.1). Taxonomy (NCBI): domain Eukaryota; kingdom Metazoa; phylum Chordata; class Actinopteri; order Beloniformes; family Adrianichthyidae; genus Oryzias; species Oryzias celebensis. The sequence continues at coordinate 38,517,344 of BNCR01000005.1, forward strand.
TTAATTTTTGTACTAGGATCTAGTACAAAATCCAGTGCGCTTGTGGTGCCTGTCGCTGCTCTGTCTGTTGCGGACTTTATTTAACTTATTAACTTTTTAGCTTTTATGTTGATTTAATTGAGGCGAATCTTTCAAGGTTTTTTTGCTCAAACTTGTTGACAGTTAAAATTGTTTCATCTACGAGTTATTATTCTTAAAATGTTAACACTTCTTTAGTACTTTTTAATAAATATAGAAATTTGTTTTATTTAATTTGTTTCACTCTAAACTCTCATAGCTGAGTCAGAGTCTGCAATCTGACTCTCAGCGTAAAGCATTGTTTGTGCCGCCTTGCATTTCAGTCCTGACCTGATCTTCTGTTCGCGGACTTTGCCTGTTTTCTGATTGCCTGTCGCCTGCCCTGACCCTTGACTCTGACTACTTGAATTATCCCATGCCTGTGATTGACCTCTGCTTGTTTGACTCTGATTTAGTTTTGTGGACTTGATTCTGGTCTGAATATATTTACCTGCTGCAAGTGGAACGAGCTGTCTGCCCATTTGTGACAGTGTGATTGTTAAAAGTGTGGTGGAGACACTTTACATCTTCACCTTGAATGCCCTCACCCTTTGTTCTGAATGAGGGAACGTTTCAGCTCTTTAAATAAAAGTCATGGAAGCAGGATTTCCTTATTTGCTGTAGTCAAAAATGATCCTCCTCTGCATACGTTTTATTCAGAACGCTTGTCATTGTCTCTTTATTTGCAAAAACAAATTAGTAATAGACCGATACAACTCCACCAGATAAATGAAAAGCTTAAAAAAAAACACGTTTTTCATGGATAAATTAATTTCATCCCCATAAACATTCAAAAATGAGACAGACAAAACACAGAAATACTGCCCTCACATCATGTCCTATATTACTTGAAATATTAAAGTTGCTCAAATTAGTGACTAAAACAGAACAGTTGGCTCTCAAGCGAAACAAAATAATTAAGTAAAAAAAAAAAATACTGACTTTAAGTCCAATACTTTTAAATGCATAAAATACCAAAAAGACCATTTAAATCTGTATATTTATAGCATTCCACTAAAACTGTTTCTGATCGATGTTTTAGATTTAAAGGATTTCATATATTAAATCAGAATTTCTGCATGGAAATTTACTATTAAAGCAAAACAGAACAAAAAAGTTTCTTTCGGTCATCTAGTCTTCTTTAGAGATTTTAATACATCTTTTTAACCATTAGATTTACATTTAAACTTTTAAATGAAAACAATCAGAACCCATGCATCTTTCAAATGGAGCCCATCCACCTAGATGCACGACAAGAGCATTCAAGCTTCAGTTCTTTCTACAGAAAGTACCCAGCGCAGACTCAAAATAGGGCCTTCTCGCCCCGAAGGCAGAGTTCTAAACCCCACATCACTGTGCAGTCCTGTGAGAAGGTAACACGTGCGAAAAGTCTTTTGTATCAGTTCAGGATTTTTGTTTTACACCACAATTCAAAGCTACAGCTCGAGGACAGAACAGTGTCTACCTTTTCTGTGGTCCATATGAAAAAAAAATGACAGGCGTCTTTAGTCAGAGTCAAAAATCTACATGCCGACAGGTAAACTGCAGAACACGGTGTGCTGCCCAAAATCACATGAGAACAGAGTGTACTTTGAGAATATTCACATGAATATTTCTCACAAAAAGAAAAATAATGTTTGAACAATTGCAGGCTTGTTTTGAATGTGCTGACACGAGCAGTGGGCACACACCAAAATGCGGAACTCAAACCAAGTAGAGACGTGATTCCAAAGTTTAAAAGAATGATTTATTATAAAAGTTTTGGTTAAAATGTTGGATGATAAGAATACCTAGAATAAAAACCACTAGGGGCCTAGAACCCACCTACAAACAGACCTGGTTACTCAAGTGATACCAAAATGAACCAAAACACCCCATTCTCAAGCGTGTACCTAAAGTGAACAGAATCTAGTCCAAGGAGAACACACAGCGCAAAAAAAAGACATAAGAGAGAACCACCACTTTAGTACCAGGCAGCTCTGAAATGATAAGCAAAGAAAAAAAAAAACACAAAAATCCTCTTCTTGGGCATTCTGACTCAAGTAAAAAACCAAAACAATTTACAACAAACTGTCTCAGCTTCTCCACCAGGACTCCAGCAGAGAAATGTGGAAACACAAGTCCCAAAGGGCCACCACATCCCAGAAGCGCCTGGACAGCAAAGTGATCGCTGCACGAAAGGAAGGGAGATGGTGCTGCTCAGCGGCTGACCCAGTGGCAAGGTGGAGTAGATGACTCATGGGGACTCAGTGATTCTGTTTCCCTGGCTATGAGCATGCTGGTCAAGGCAGCAGAAGTGAAATGTAGGGGCCCTTTGTCCAAATCTGGCACTCATCAAACACCAATTAGGGCCTATATGGATGACCTGAGCGTAACTCAACATCAGTGGCAGGTGGCTCCTCCATGAGCTGGAGGGAATGATGAACTGGGTGAGGATGCCGTTCAACCCAACCAAATCCAGGTCCCTGATTTTGAAGAAGGGGGAAGTGGAGGAGGAATACCGTTTGAATCTAGGAGGGGTCCCTATTCTATCGGCGTCAGAGAAGCCCGTTAAGTGCTTGGGGAAGATCTTTGACATCACCCTGAAGGACAAGGCAGCAGTGCCATCAGCTCAGAAGTAACTGACAACTTGGCTAGCAGCAGTAGATAAATCAGGCCTTCCTGGAAGGTTCAAGGCATATACCAGCATTGTATCCTCCCAAGAATCCTGTGGCCACTGCTTATTTATGAAGTCCCAGTTACCATTGTGGAAAACTTTGAACAAAATATCAGCCAGCATTTGTGCATATGGCTAGGTCTACCAAAGAACCTTAGCAACATTACCTTGTATGGGATCACCAATAAGTAAGCACACCCCATGACTGGCCTTAATGAGGAGAATAAAGTACTAGAGCTATTTAGGTGTTGCTTTTTTAGGAATTCAAATGACGTCAGAGTGTCTTCTGCAGGCACAAATGTCAGGAACAGAGGAAATGGCAAGCACAAGTTGCAGTAAGCAAAGCTAAAGCACGGCTGGAACATAGTATCTTTGTAGGCTTTGTAGCACTTGGACGTGTGTGGCTTGGTAGCCACATAAGGCCTCGTTATGACAAAGCTCGAGGACTTGAAAGAAGCCAATTGGTGTAGAGGTTCGTGCAGAGATAGAGGAGGAATGTCAGAGCAAGACAGTAGCCATGTGTAAACAACAGGTCTGGATAAAGTGGCACGGAAGATCACTTGGACAGAACTATGGAAGTCTGAACCAGTCTGGTACTGCCTACCCCGACCAGATTTTTTACCAGTACGCAGTACTGGACTGTACCGGCTCACCTTCAACCCTGGATATTACCAAAAATTTTCCCTCAGTCATTCAAATGATCAGAAGTGTTTGGGAACAACAGCAATCAGCCACGAAGTGGTAGGCCACGTAAACTGACGGAGAAAGGTCAACAAATGCCAAAGTGCAAAGAGGTCACCAACTTGCTGCCCAGTCAGTGGCTACAGAGCACCAAACTTCACGTGACTTTCAGATTAGCCCAAGTACAGCACGCAGAGAGCTTCATTGAATGGGTTTCCATGGCCGAGCAGCAGCATCCAAGTGCAAAGCGTCAGATGCAGTGGTGTGATGCAGTGGTGTGATGCAGTGTTCCTCAACCTTTCTGTGGCTGCTGACCGGTCAACCCATGAGGATTTTACCACAGCCAGGGTGTGTATGTGTGTGTGCAATGACAAAGAAACAGTTTACTTGAACAAGAATATATGCTTTAGACTTTAGAATAAACAGTTCTGACAACAGATGAAACAATATTAACTGTCAAAAATTTTGCAGGAAAAAAAACCTTGAAAGATTCGCCTCAATTAAATCAACATAAAAGCTTAAAAGTTAATAAGTTAAATAAAGCCCGCAACAGACAGAGCAGCGACAGGCACCACAAGCGCACTGGATTTTGTACTAGATCCTAGTACAAAAATTAAGTCAATTAATATGTCAACTTCATCAGCAGGTAAGTAGATAATCTTTTAATTAAGTCTTTATTTAAATGTCATTTATAGTTTATTTAATTTCAAACGTATTTGAAGTGTGCTTGTTTTATTATCACACAGTTTTATTTATCAGAATGCCTTATAAATATTATTGGAATTCAAATTTGTGTTAAACATGACAATTGTAATTTACCTGTTCGGTGTGAAAATAAATGTCTTTGAGATGATCACATTGTATATTTTTTCCCCGCAAGATTTTACTTCGATAAATCATAAAATGACTTGATTTAATTGTGAAATAAAAATTAAACAAGATATATCAATTTACATTGACATGTTAATATCTGAATGGGCCTTGAATCACTTTGTAGTGGGAAAATTGGGCCCCGGAATCAAAAAGGTTAAGAACCTCTGCTATACACGATACACAGGCCACTCGAGGCGCTCCAACTACACCTCCAGAGTCAAAGGTGAAGGAGGTTCAGTCGACCTTCCCAAGGACCTCCGTAACCCCAGCAGCTGGAACTCCTGCGGGGATTTTTAAATCTTGTTGATAATTTGTGTTTGGATGTTTTGGCAGCACGTTCTGTTCTTCAGATCACCTGTCTGGGTGTAGATTCTTGACAACTGGGCTGCACCGCCTCCCCTCCCACATTCTTCCTCTATATAAATGCTGAGAGATCCCTCTGTGTTCACAGATCTCACTTCATCTCTACAGCAGGTAAGAAGAGCATCTTTATTGGCAGAGATAACAACACCTGTGACAACTTTTCTAAGGACTTTGCTTATTTTTTCATCTTTCAGAAAGTCTTTTTCAGCCTCATCAGCCTGACGAAATGAGTGACCGTGAGTTTGAAACTCTTGATTTAAATTGTTTTCCAGGTTTTCTGCAAAAACTTTTGTTAAAAAACATAATATACTTAATCAGATCTTACATTTTGACCCTCTTTGTGTCCTTCTGATTAAAAGTTTTTCAGCATCTGGAGGAACTCAGTGGAGTGGATTCAGACAATGAATCTGGACAAGTAAGACATTATTTTGGTCTTTCTTGCAGGATGGCAGGTTTGGTCGTTGCTTTTTTTGTGTGACGTAAGACATTCTTTCTTGTGATTCTTTCCAGGAAAACAGGAATAACAAGGATGGCCATGGACACGGCCACGGCCACGGGCACGGCCACGGGCACGGGCACGGCCACGGACACGGGCACGGCCACGGACACGGGCACGGCCACGGGCACGGACATGGCCACGGCCATGGACACGGCGAATACTAAAGAAAATCTGTTGACATGGTGCCAAATGAGAAAACAAGCATCAAGTCAATAAATTGGAATCAAAGATGTAATCAAAACGACATTTTTCTCCAATAAAATCATCTAAAAGGCAAGAATTGTGACTGAAGTTGAGTTTTATTGTATGAAAATATTCATAACTGGGGAGAAGGTTCATTCGTAAATGAATGTGTAAATAATGAAAGTCTTTTTTACTCTATTTGTTCATGACTGCAAAGTTTTAAAAAAACAGACTTTGACAAGGAAAAATGTGAATCAAGCTTATAAACTGCATGTATAGAAATGCATGATCGAAATTACATAAATAAGGAAAAAATATGAAATAGAGGAAAGCAACAGAGATTACCAAAGGCAACAGGGATATTACCAGGAGTAAAGTAGATTTTGTTTATGCCAGTACTATAACAAATCACATCAACAAAACTCTTACTTGCAATCTTCCTCTTGAACAATTTTCCCTGCATTGTTCTTTTTTCAAACATATATATATTTTCTTTTCTGCATGTTTTTCTTCTAACATTGCATTCGGTTTTATCTTGAACCAGCAATAACAAAAGTGTTCAGAAAACCGTAGAATTCATTTAGTTTTTCTTGTCTCGTTGCAAATGAACCAACTTCCAACTTGCACAGAAATATGCCAACTTGACTGTGAATGAATTAAGCGTTCCCGGGAAACAAATCAAACGTACCCTGTACGTTTGTAATGAGGACGCTGAGGCGTGTGGATCCATGTGCAACTGATTTTAACATAGCAGCACAAGGTGGACAAAGCAAGGACGTAGTCAGGATACAGGCCAGGGTCAAAACACAGGAGCAGAGCAGGAGTCAAATAAACAGGCAAACACAGGCACCAAACCAGCAGCCAGCTTAGAATGACCGTAAGGATAAATCAGTTCAAGACATCTCAAGGAACATATTAGCAGTGTGGATGATTGGAGATGAGAAACAGCTGGTGAGAGCAGGAACTGATGAACAGATGCATGATGGAGAATGGAGTTCCACAGGATGACAGAACCAGTTAATACTGAGGCGAGGGTTCTCTGATGGTCGGAAGAGGGAAAGACTGGCAGCCCTGACAACGAGTTTTAGCAGCATCAGCCCGCAGCTGCTTCTGAATAAGTGATAAAGCAGCAAAGAGCGGGCACACAAGATTTTCTTTAGTATTCGCCATGTCAGGTGTGCATGTCCATGACCGTGGCCGTGGCCATGTCCATGGCCATGGCCATCCTTGCTATTCCCGTTTTCCTGGAAAGAATCACAAGAAAGAGTGTCTTACGTCACACAAAAAAAGCAACGACCAAACCTGCCATCCTGCAGGAAAGACCAAAATAATGTCTTACTTGTCCAGATTCATTGTCTGAATCGACTCCACTGAGTTCCTCCAGATGCTGAAAAACTTTCAATCAGAAGGACACAGAGAGGGTCAAAATCTAAGATAATATTCCATCTGAGTCTGGAGGGTGTCTGTGTCCTTGTGGTGCGTGTTCTGGTCCTTACCCTCGGGTGCTGGTCCCCTTCTTAGTCACAACATGGGAGAGCCTGGTCAGGCTACGTACTCCTTCGGGGACCCCCACTTCTCTCGTTCATCCCTCCTCTAGGTGGGGGTAGCTGACCCCCGCCATGCTCTCTTCTGGATCTCTGCAACTGCCTGGAGCTTCGGAGTGGGTCTCCCTTGGGGGGCCCTGGCTCGCACCCGGGGCTGGGGGATGCTCAGAACTCCTGGGTGGTGGTGGGCGGCTTGTCAGGGGTGGTGGGGCTCTCGGGGGTGGGGCCCGCGCTGGGCCGCCCGGCGCGGTGCGAGGGCTGCTCTCCTGACTGGGCTGGGCCCTGCGCTCTGCGTTTCCGTACCTCACTGCGCTCGGGTGTTGGGGGCCCATGTGGTGGTCCTGCGGGCCCTGGTCTGGGTGCTTGGCCGGGCTGCCTGGCGGGCGGATCTCTTCCATTGACCCCACAGTATGGGTGCGGGGGCGGGCCCTGGTCGGCGCTGCTGCCTCGGCGGGGGTCTTGGTGTGGGGATGTCTGGGAGCTCTCCCTCCTTTTTTTTTTTTTCTTTACATTCCATCATCCACTTCAGCTTAACATAACATTCACCTGAGCACAGACGTCGGCTCACCTTTGCACCTTCAAATAGTGTGCGTGTCAGAATGTAATGCTTTACATGTGTTGGTTGGTATGCAAAAGTGTGTGTGGGAACTGGATGTGGACAAGTTTGTGAACACTCTTGGAGCCGGCAGGTATGTTTGTAACAGCTGAGTGTGTGGACAGCCCCCGCCCATTTTAGACCAACTCTCACTATTGTAATGGGTGTAAGCTCCATCATTTTTTTTGCCTGTAGATTTACAACCCTACTTTCCCTTTCCATTAGTCATCCTCTAAAATCTATAATCCACCGTTCCCCTCCCTCTTTTTCCCCCTTTCTTTTTCTGTCCGGTCCAACAAAAAGAACACAAACAAAATTAATATGAATAAAGTTTTGTCTAAATTACAAAAGGGGCTTATACCAACATACATTTTGTGTTCCCAATGATTTATAACCCCTGATTGTAAGAGTAAAATCTAATGCAGGAGGCTCTCAGCTCATATCTGTTTGCTCAGCTGTTGGACAGGACAAGTTAAAAAAAAAAAAAAGTAGGCTGCTGAGGATTCTTAGAACAGTCCATGCATCGATCATTCAGGCTCCCTGGCATCAGAGGATTGCTTGAAAGAAGAGCCACTAGAAACATCAGTGAGGCCACTGAAAAAGCCTCTAGATGGCTCTGGATCAACAGAGGGGAGGAGTGGAGTAGCTTGCTGGTTGGACACAAACGGGGGCCTGATCAACCCTGGTTGGGTCACCCAGATGAGGGTGTCTGAAGATTAAAGACCCGAAACACCATATGACCCTGGGTTCTTCAGTGACGATGTGTTCAAGCTGCGCCAGTTAGGTGTATTTTAACCAATCATGTTTGACTTATATTTTTAAAGGAAGTCATGCAAGGTTCTGTCAAAAGTAAAAACTAATTTAAGTTAATTTAAGTTTAAATTTAATTTAAGTTTTCTTTGTATTTCTGTTTTTATTCATACCAAAAATGAAATATGATTCATATTTATTTTAAAAGTAACAATGTAATAAATACAAAGCGGTATTAAAGTTTCCTAAAGTGTAAAATAGGACTTTGTGGCTCCTACTAGATTGGGATCACTAAGAAATTGTCCTTCTGCTGATAAAGGCTGCAGACCCCTGCACCATAACAATGTTCCTTCACTTATTTATTACTGCTTCCTAATTTTAATAATTCGTAGGCTATTTTAAAATGACCGACACGAGGGCCCTTTTAGTCTAAAAAGCTGAGTATTTTAACTTATAACACTTCAGGCTTCATTGTCAGTTTTTTTCAGTCGATGTAGTTAATAAAGATTTGGTGCCACCTAGTGGATAAAGTTAAACATTGCAGATGAAGAGAAGAAGCACCTGCTATATGTTGAACTCCAGCTGATGATGAATTGTGTGTCTGTGTCATTAATGTTGTTTCATTTCTGAGTAACGTGTTATAGTTTCATATTTGTGCCATAAGTAACTGTTTATTAAGCTGAGCATGAGAGGGGAACCATTGTCTTTGAATGGTTGTTCAGCTGTAGATGTACACACTCAAAAAACTGTTGGAAAAAACAGCGCAAAGAAACTGTAAAATATTCAGAAAGATGCTTATATATTCCATATTTAGCATACAAATGAATCAAACTGATCTAAGCAATAGAACACAAAGTACTAATAAGCTAATTTAAATAAAATAGGCCTACTTAGGAAAAGATAAGCTGTGTTTTTATGACACAAAACAGTCCAAAAGGTAAAAGAGTGAAGGTTTACTAGAATTTGAATAGAGGCTTCTCTAGCTTGGCTGAAAAATGCCAAAATCGTTAAGAATAAAATGAAAATAATCAAATGCATAAAATGGGCGTGAACTCTCTCAGTTTATTCCCTTTAATTTATTAGTTAATTACTGTAAACCCAGAGGTTATTAAATTATAATAGAGTTTGTGAAATCAAATATGTTTGAAATTATGCTATTGGAATTGAAAATTTGGTGGAAATCCCAAGTCTGCTCGGATCTTTAGATTTGGCAGGAGGCATAATGCTCCTGACAAAGAAGTGTGGGAAGTGGTACGTTCTGCTCCCCGCTGCCCTCCTGCTGTTTCAGGAAGCATCATTAGTACTCTGAACATGTCTGGAACTCAAAAGACTGACAGCTGTACCACTGTGAAAATGGAGTCACAGGGACAACAATGCACGCAGGCAGAACATGCACGGATCACCGTTTCTGTATGCAACCAAATTAGAAGTTTTTCTACAAAACTTTGCAACAATTTAAAGCAAATTATTTACTTTAGTTCATCAAAAAATGATTTTTTATTCAATTTATTGTTTGTTTTTTTTTCTTTTTTGTTCTTCAGAACTGCTGCCTCATTGACCGGCCACTGCTGTGATGCCTCCTTGTTAGATTGTAAAGTGAATTAAAAAAAGATGATTTAAAAACCTCTATTTGAACCTCTATATTTACTATTTAGAAAACATTTATAATAACACATTAGTATTATTGCAGTAGGCTGACTCATATTTGAAGAGGAGGGGGGAGCAAGTGCTTAAAAAGGGGGAGAGGAGCGCCACAAGCAGGAGGGTGGGAGGTTTGGAGAGTCACAGAGAGGCAGGACGAGCGGGTGGGTGCTGTGAAATCTGTTAACAGGGGAGCTCTGTGCGTTTGTTAGACGTCTTGGCTGCTTGCCCAACTGGGCTCATTGTAATTGAGGCATGATTGTCGACTCCAGGCTGCCCTCCTCGCCGCCTCGGCTGCCTTGCGTCTGGACACAGCCCTGCTCTGAGCGCTGACATGGAAAGACCCGTGAGTGGCTTCTCCCGTCTCTCTGGTGTTAGGTTCCCCCCCCGTCTTTCCTCCTCCGCTGTGTCGCAGATTTAGCTGAGGCTGCATGCAGAGCTTCTCTCGTTCTTTCTCTGCTGCTGCTGCTGCTGCTTTTGTAGGAGGCAGGAACGCCGAGCGGCGAGGAAAGCCTTCTCTCCACAGGCCCCCTCGTCCTCCCGCTTTCACACGCCTGCCTGGGCATGGGTGCTGCCTGTCCACAGGCAGACCCACGGTGCACTGTGGCAGAACCATACCAGAACCTGGAGCTTCGTCATCCCCTTACAGGGTTATCCCTGTTGTGGGTCACAGAGGCCGCCGTTTGCTGAGGTTTAGATTCAGTCTCTCCATTGCGCCTATTCTTAGTGGTATGTTCTCATCGTGTGTTGTGTTTGGATACCCTGACAACTGGATCCTCTGGGGTAAGCACTTTCCAGCCTTCTGCCATTCTGAGGGAGTCCAAACTTTTCTAGTACTGCTGCATCGATGCATGAAGCTGCTATGATTAAATGAAAGATCAGATCTCTTTCATTAAAAGACCTCAAACATCTGAGCAGCAGCTTTCTTTAAAAGCATCTATAGTGGCTCTTCATTCTGCTGAGGTAAGGTCAGCCAGAAACAACCTTGACTGCTGCATCGTCGCTGTGGTGCTGAGTAGGGGATTAGAGATTCACATTGGCACATCTGCTTCTAGTCTCCAGTCAAGACCCTTCAGAGTAACAAAGCGTGGAGAGCGCCATGCTCTCTGATTCTCTTTACTGCGAGCGGCAGCACGCTCTCTGTCGGCGGCGTTGCCACACGTTTCCTGTAGAGCTGTGAAAAACAGCAGATGATGCTGAGTTTGGAGAACACATGCTTTTTACAGTTCGACTTCAGAGCTGATCTGCTTGAAAGTTTGCCATGTTTTTGTTGCATTTAAAGGATGACTTTAGACATTTAAACATAAATATTACCTTTATGAATGAAGAAAAGCATTGAATATGGTATGAAGAGGAGAGAAAATCCTATTTTCTGATTTTTCTTGTGTTTTTAGGTAAACACTAAAAGCCACAAGCACTTGTGTTTTTTTAGTGGAATACTCTCATTGGAGTATGGATCAGTTTGTCAGCCATTGATTCGGTTTTTGTGCTGCTTTTGGGATGCTCTAACATCACGCCAAGCTGGACAAATTTCCCAAAAGGGAACACAAAACTTGATAAGCAAGATCCTATTTACCCTAAAGCACAGAAAACTGAACTAAATGATGGACAAGTCGATCAATATGATTAAAAATAGAATTTACGCTGCTTTAGTCTCCCCTCAGACAGGTTCAGTGCAGGCTTTGTTTTGCAGTCTTCGAACGTTGGATGGAAGCTCTGAAATGTTGAATTTGCTGGCATTTTCACACTAAAGAAAACGGTTTGGAATCAGAAAAGGCAATTCAAAGCAGGAACCAGAAACAGTTTCTTCTTTCCTCTTACCATTAAAGCCCCACTCCACTGAAAGCTAAAGAGAGCAGGGCAGCAGGAGCTCATTGGAAATTCGCCTTTGAGTTAAGGGCGGAACTGCTGGCCCCTAGTTAGTCTCTAGTCTCCGCCCCCTTGTTTAAAGTCTCTCCTGCTAGCTTATAGCACCTCACAAGCATAGGCTTACATTAGCGTAGCAAAAAAAAATTCCATGAACAAAAAACAGTTCCATTATCATTGGATGTGTTTACTTTTAGGTTATAATAATGTAATGACACCTTTACCTCACTTTTGTTTTAAACTGGGACAAATCTAGGCTGATTTTCCAAGAAGCACCACTAAATTCCACATTGGAATCAGAATCAAAACAAAAACAAGTTAGTATTCTGGTAACCCATGATTCAGTCATCTGGTTAATTTCATACATAAAACAGAAAACTAGCAATCTTTTGTTAACTGTTTGAGTAACAAAAAAGGATATTATGTAATTATTCCAAAAATAAATAAAGGGAATAAAATAAATTCAGTATGAAATGAGTCCAGCTTTCTAATGTGTTTGTCACCTTTACATACTTTTACTGTGCTTCCTGTTGTCTACTTCACCTCAAGGCTACAGAACAAATATAAAAATAATAATAAAGCACAAACTCCTTTATGAGAAGGCACATCAAAGATCGAGTTACGTCGCCCGGATTGGCGTTACCGGGGCCTCACCCTGGAGCCAGGCCTGGGGTTGGGGCTCGCAGGCGAGCGCCTGGTGGCCGGGGCTCCGGTCGGGTAAAACACGAACGGTTGACGTGGGATCACTCCCCAGTGGGCCCACCACCTGCAGGAGAGCTCAGAAGGGGCCGGTGCAATGTGGTTTGGGTGGCAGTCGAGGGCGAGTGCCTTGGCGGCCTAAACCCCGGTCATGGAATTTGGCTTTTGGGACATGGAACGTCACCTCTCTGGGAGGGAAGGAGCCTGAGCTTGTGCGAGAGGTTGAGAGGTACCAACTAGACATAGTTGGGCTCACCTCTACGCACAGCCTGGGCTCTGAAACTCAGTCACTCGAGAGGGGTTGGACTCTCTACCATTCTGGAGTTGCACATGGTGAGAGGCGGCGGGCTGGTGTGGGCTTACTCGTGAGCCCCAAGCTTAGCCGCCAAGTGTTGGAGTTCACCCCGGTGGACGAGAGAGTTGCTTCCCTCCGCCTTCGGGTGGGGGGCAGGTCTCTGACTGTGGTTTCAGCTTACGGGCCGAACAACAGTTCGGAGTACCCAGCTTTCTTGGTGTCTCTCGGAGGGGTACTGGAAAGCGCCCCGACGGGGGACTCCATTGTCCTCCTGGGTGACTTCAATGCCCACGTAGGCAATGACAGTAGCACCTGGAGGGGCGTGATTGGTAGGAACGGCTTGCCTGATCTGAACCCGAGCGGTGTTTTGTTGTTGGACTTCTGTGCTAGTCATAGTTTATCCATAACAAACACCATGTTCCAGCACAAGGGTGTCCATCAATACACGTGGCATCAGGACACCCTCGGCAGGAGATCAATGATCGACTTTGTAGTCGTTTCAGGCGACCTCCGGCCGTGTGTTTTGGACACTCGGGTAAAGAGAGGGGCAGAGCTGTCCACTGATCACTACCTGGTGGTGAGTTGGATTCGTTGGCGGGGAAGGAGGCCGGAAAGACTTGGTAAACCCAAACGTACCGTGAGGGTCTGCTGGGAACGTTTGGCTGAGCCCTCCGTCAGGGAAGTCTTTAACTCCCACATCCGGGAGAGCTTCAAACAGGTACCGAGGGAGGCTGGTAACATTGAGTCTGAATGGACCATGTTTTCCACCTCCATTGTCTCTGCTGCTGTTCGGAGCTGTGGTCGCAAGGTCTCTGGTGCCTGTCGTGGCGGCAACCCCCGAACCCGTTGGTGGACACCGGAAGTAAGGGATGCCGTCAAGCTGAAGAAGGAGTCGTATCAGGTCTGGCTGGCTTGTGGGACTCCAGAGGCAGCTGACAGGTATCGGCAGTCTAAGCGAGCTGCGGCTCAGGCTGTAGTAGAGGCAAAAACTCGGTCCTGGGAGGAGTTCGGTGAGGCCATGGAGAAGGACTATCGGTTGGCCTCGAAGAGGTTCTGGCAAACCGTCCGGCGCCTCAGGAGGGGTAAGCAGTTTTCTGCAGGCACCGTTTTCAGTGCAGGTGGGGAGCTGCTGACTTCAACTGGGGACATTGTCGGGCGGTGGAAGGAATACTTCGAGGATCTCCTCAATCCTGCTGACACGCCTTCTGTTGAGGAAGCAGAGGCTGAGAACTTTGGGGTGGGGCTGTCCATTACCCAAGCTGAAGTCACCGAGGTAGTTAACAAGCTCCTCGGTGGCAAGGCACCGGGGGTGGACGAGGTCCGCCCTGAGTACCTCAAGTCTCTGGATGCTTTGGGAGTGTCTTGGCTGACACGTCTCTGCAGCACTGCGTGGCAGTCGGGAACAGTACCACTGGACTGGCAGACAGGGGTGGTGGCCCCCCTCTTCAAGAAGGGGGACCGGAGGGTGTGTTCCAATTACCGGGGAATCACACTCCTCAGCCTCCCTGGGAAAGTCTATGCCAGGGTACTGGAGAGGAGAGTCCGGCCAATAGTCGAACCTCAGATTCAAGAACAGCAATGCGGTTTCCGTCCTGGCCGTGGAACTGTGGATCAGCTCTACACCCTGTCTAGGGTACTGGAGGGTTCGTGGGAGTTTGCTCATCCTGTCCATATGTGTTTTGTGGATTTGGAGAAGGCGTTCGACCGTGTGCCCCGAGGTGTCCTGTGGAGGGTTCTTTGGGAGTATGGGATCCGGGGAGCCTTACTCAAGGCTGTCCGGTCTCTGTATGACCAGAGCAGGAGCTTGGTCCGCATAGCTGGCACTAAGTCAGACCTGTTCCCGGTGCATGTTAGACTCCGGCAGGGCTGCCCTTTGTCACCGGTTCTGTTCATAGTCTTTATGGACAGAATTTCTAGGTGCAGCCAGGGTCCGGAGGGGGTCTGGTTTGGGAACCACAGGATTTCCTCTCTGCTCTTTGCAGATGATGTTGTCCTGTTGGCTTCATCAAGCCAGGACCTCCAGCATGCATTGGAACGGTTTGCAGCCAAGTGTGAAGCGGCTGGGATGAGGGTCAGCACCGCTAAGTCTGAGGCCATGGTTCTCGACCGGAGAAAGGTGGTTTGCCCTCTTTGGGTGGGTGGAGTGCTCCTTCCCCAGGTGGAGGAGTTTAAGTATCTTGGGGTCTTGTTCACGAGTGAGGGAAAATCGGAGCGTGAGATCGACAGACGGATTGGTGCTGCGTCCACCGTCATGCGGTCGCTGTATCGGTCCGTCGTGGTGAAGAGAGAGCTAAGCCAGAAAGCAAGGCTCTCAATTTACCGGTCGATCTACGCCCCAATACTCACCTATGGTCATGAGCTCTGGGTTATGACCGAAAGAACAAGGTCCCGGATCCAAGCGGCTGAAATGAGCTTCCTCCGTGGGGTGGCTGGGCGCTCACTCAGAGATAGGGTGAGAAGCTCGGTCACCCGGGAGGAGCTCGGAGTAGAGCCGCTTCTCCTCCACATCGAGAGGAGCCAGTTGAGGTGGCTTGGGCATCTGGTTCGGATGCCCCCTGGACGCCTCCCTAGGGAGGTGTTCCAGGCATGTCCCACTGGGAAGAGGCCCCGGGGAAGACCCAGGACACGCTGGAGAGACTACGTCTCTCGGCTGGCCTGGGAACGACTCGGGGTCCCCCCAGAGGAGCTGGAGGAAGTGGCCGGGGAGCGGGAAGTCTGGGCATCTCTGCTTAGACTGCTGCCCCCGCGACCCGGTCCCGGATAAGCGGAAGAAGATGGATGGATGGATGGATGGATAATAAAGCAACTGAACGTACATGCAACTTTTCCACTCTAAAGAGCAAACTTTACTAGATATACAGTAAAAATATGTATTCTTACATCAGTTTTCATTATGAAAGGTTGTAAACTACAAATCCTGCTATTTTCAATTTCAGTTTAACCTAATTAGTTGTAGTAAGATTGCTTTAGTCTGCTGCACAGATTTGAGACAGAAAAATAAAACTGCAGCAGTATAGAAGAAGTAATAACATGAAAAAACAAAAACTGGAACATGGATTGTTTGTACGCTGGTGCTCTCGTGTTCAGCAGCTGCTCTGGTGTTTGCAGGCGTGTGGCAGAGCAAGCTGCAGCTCTGTGAGTTCATGTGGAGTCTTTGGACCCCATGTGAGGAGCTGCAGCCTGCTGACTGCACTGGGATGTTTGGGATTCTCTGCATAAGTGTAACTGAGCTTTGTACTGAGCGCTCCAACTGTGGCACAAGGGTGGATGTGTTGTGTCCTAATGAAGAAGGCAGGGTGCTGAAAAGTCTTTTCCTTCAAAGACAACATTCTTTTTAATATTTTTGGTAAAGCGTTTAAAACTCACATGTCAAACCTTGTAAATATTGTAACTCATTGCTTTTTTAAATGCTGTTTTTAAAACGTTTTTAAATTAACATTTTTTAATATCAAAAGTGTTTTTTTTAATGTATCGACATGTGTTTTCTTCCCCAGACCACTGATGACATGAAACCCAAGCGTGATCAAGAAAGGGATCTGGAGCTGGACAAAAAGATCGAGGCCCTCCGCAGGAAGAATGAGGCGCTCATGAAGAGGTATAAGGTGAGGACAAGTGTTTGCAGGCAGGTTTAGATTCCAGGTGGGAGCTGAGCTCCTCAAACGTTCCCGTTGCTGATGTGCAGGAGGTGGAGGAGGACAGAAAAAAGGCGGAAAAGGAGGGAATGGCTCTGCAGAGCCGGAAGGGAAAAGCTGACGATCTCACCATCACAATCAGCAAGTCCACCAGCGTGAGCGTTCACAGCCTCCTCAGACAATCCAACCCACCCACACACCCATACACACCCAATACCAAAACCCCACCATGTAGTTCTTTGAAAGAGTTTCAATATTTCATGTTGTCTTTGGAGCAGGACAGCCGTGTGGTGGTGACAAAGCCATCCGGCAGCGAGTCACCAGCTGTTCAAGGACAGCAGGGGGCCGAGTCTGACAGGGGCGGGGCGACCCCCACACAGGCGGCTGAGCCGGGCCAGACGAGGCAGCTGACAGTCACCATGGCTGGCAAAAAGGTGAAACTGCAGATTTGTGTTGACGTCTGTGTTTAAAGACCTGAAGAAAATGGTGTTTTTCACATGTTTTTGTAGCATTTTTTATGATGGAGGATTGAAACGTTTCATGGTGGACTCTAGATAAACACTGCTTTTATTAACCCACATCTTGATTTTGATCTAATTTGGAATAAAAGCAGTTATTTGTTCCCTGGATATTTACACAAAACATAAATGAAATTCCAGCAGCAGCAGGGCATTGAAATATTAAAGAGATAAACTGCTGATGAAATGCCAGTTTTTCTATTGTTGTATTTTTAAATCAGAGGCAAAGCAAATGTGCAGAATGGGATAATACCAAAGAAATGCCTGTATTCAGTTTGGTAAAGGGCTATGAGGATGTAAAGTTCATTCTGTTAATGAAACATAAGCTGTTGATTCAAAAAACATTTAGAAAAATATGGGACTGTTACAACTCTGATACAACATAAAACAAACAATAGTTGAATTTTACTTAAACTTTTAAGGTAATTTTTGTCTATTTGTTGCAGTTTTGTAAAACCTGGACAGACTCAGAAACTATCTTTTTGTTGTAGCAGCAGCTGTGGTACTCATTAATGTGGCTCCCCAGGGAAAGAGGGTGGTGCGGGAGAAGCCGGAGAAGAGGTCGGACTCAGCAGACATCGGGAACCCCACGGAGGACGGACAGGCCAGGAGAGTGGAATCAGTGAGGAGGAGGAAGCAGCTGCCCCCCACAACCAACAAGAGAGATGCAGCAGCAGCAGCTCAGGTCTGATCCACTCAGGACTCCAGCCGCCGTGAACTCATCCACCCTTTGGTGCCCCGCCACCCTCACGCCCCCTTTATTGTGTGTGTTTGTTCTCTTGTGCTGCACCCATGCGTTTTACATAGATGTCAGACATGTCGACTGGCCCTTCCCCTCCAGTGATGAGAAACAATGCAGCGTGGAGAGGATGTGGTGCTAGTATTGGATTAGGAAAAGGGTGGTGGTGGAGGGGGGGCTGTTAATAGAGATGTTGGCTGAATAGAACTCTATTTTTGCAAAGGGTTTTAGTTGATCAAGGTTTGAACCACAAATCACACCTAAAGGTTTAGATTGAATCATCAGCCTTAAAAAGTAAGAAACAGCCAGATCTAAGTTTTGATCCCACTGATGTGTTTGTTGCGTTATTGTTCTATTTATTATGCTTTTGGTTGGAAAGCTGAAAGCGTCCTAAAAACGTCGAAGGACTTGTGAAAAAAAGATGCAAACGCTTCACAAAACGTTATGTTAAATGTAAATGTTAAAATGAGAACACATACTTTTAAAATATATTTCAAAAGCTGTTTTAATCAATTTCATGTAGTAATACATTGGGTGAAACATTGTGTAAAATATTTTCAAGAATTCATAGTAAAACATGTTATTTTGAGCAAATTATTCTTTACAGGATTCATAAAATCATTTATAGGCCTTTTTAAAATTAATTTATTTCTGCACAAAACCATAAAAAGCGACAAGGCAAAATAATGAAAAATCGTCAACTTAAATACACTGACGGCATTTACTCAGATTAAGAAAGCTGTGGGTAATGAGCAAATGAAAGCAGGTGAGACTGACAAAAAATACATGATTTATTGAATCAAATGTGTAAGAGAGTTTCCTACCATTTTTGTGAACACAATGAAGCTTTCTGTCACAACAAAAACAAAACAAAATTCCTAAGATGCGTTGTCATAAGGCCGTGACCTGGTCATACGGTGTTTAATCTCAGCTAGTGGAAATTCTTATGAAGCCAACTGCACTTACACTGTCAAAGTGTTGAAATGAGAGAAGTCATGATGAAAAATCTCCAGCAAGTTGCTTTTGCAATTCTACCCTCTCATAGTTTTTAATCATTCTCCAGCGTCTCCTTTTTTCTGTTTCTTTTGTTCCTTTATCCCCCATCTCTAACATTCCACGCTTTCTTTCTCTCATCTCTATTCCGTCTCTTCCTACAAACAAAACAAATATAAAGTTTAGCCTCAAACACAAAAGGAGTTTATACAAATATGGATGTCGTGTGTCAGAAGACTCATAAACCACGATTGTAACAGTATCCAACACTAGAGACCTTCAGCTCCTATCTGTTTGCTCAGCTGCTGAATAATAATAATAATAATAATAATAATAATAATAATAATAATAATAATAATAATAATAATAATAATAATAATAATAATAATAATAATAAAAGATCTTTAGAATCTTTTGAAAACTTCAAAAATTGCTTTTTCATTTATTCTACAAGTACATTTTAATCTCTTGGATATTTCATTTCAGGAAGGTTTCATCCAAAGCTTTTTATAAAATCTTTTGTTTAGGCTTTAATAACACAATTCTGTTGTTACAGCTAAAGATGATTCCAAACAAACAGATTTAACACTTAAAAAAATCATCTTTTGATTTCCCACTACTCGAGGTTCAGTTTATTTACACGGATGCATTTCCCCCGGTTGCTCTATGAAATGTCGGCCCCTCAGGCTCTCGAAGTATGCAAATAGTCCGGACCAGCTGCTCTCCATAATTCTGGACCCTGGGGTTCACTCTCCCCCTTTGCTCCGCCGACGAGCTGCTGCACAGACAGCTGATCCTAATGCAGGTTTGAAAAAGATGCCATGCAGCAACTGGCAATGTAATGTTGGGCCTGTCCCCCTGCCTGTCCAGCACAGACTTCGCTTCCACACTAACATTTACACAACCAGTGTCTTCTGAAGCAGCCGTGAACAAGTGGTGGGAACGTGAGGGGAACCTGTTAGGAAACTGGTTGGAAATTTGGAGAAACAAAACACTTTGACTGTGGAAATTAGCAATGAAATAAAAGTGTGGCTGATGGGACTGATGGAAGTCACACATTCATGAGAAAAGGGGCAACATAGTGCGGTGGAAGGGGTGGTGGGGACTCTGTCTATGTCCAGTCTCCTCTATAAAACTTTCTAAGTGCTCTGCCCACTTCTGGAACGATTGTTTCCCCTTCCCCTCACCCCGAAAGGGCTGATTTAATCTAATTAACATTCAACCGCCTTCTCGCTCTGAAAAGACTCATTATGCCGGCAGAGACGAGCCTGGCAGGATGCCAGAGGAGGAGGCAGCGCGCTGAGGAAAAAGGTAGCCAGAGGTCTGAAAGTTCATGCGATCGCCTGATGTGGGCGTGCGGGCGGATATGTGGGTGCTCATGCCTTTAGGTGCACCTCTTCTCCCTCTTTCCTTTCGGACTGTTGCTGTTCATAGAAGCGTGACTCATGCACGGCACTTAGTGGAGTTTCTTTACTGTAAAATATTCGCAAACTCTGTACCTGTGATGTAATCTGGCCGTGTGCATGTTTTAGCTTTTTTTGTGTCCATCCTCTGCTGAGCAAATGGATACTGTCATGACTTGAAACTCAAGGGTTCAGTGTGGCTTTGAAACCACTTGAGGGCAGTGCAGGCTTTAAATCTCTCTCAGTGGCCGAGTTAGTGTCTTTCTCTGCCTCTGTTTGGCTGTTCATGGCTGCATCATAGTGACTCCTGACATCCAGGTTTCAAATGCTGCCCAGGTTTTGCTTCTTCACAGTTTTTCTTGTCTTTTTTTCCATTTTTTTCCTGACAGGAGGAGGCAAAACAAGAGCAGAGGGAGTCTGAGGAGCTCAACAACCTGTCAGAGCAGTGCCAGGTAAATATCATTTAAAAGGAGATGCATTCACTACTCTTTTCTACCCATCATCACAACATGGTACCATGTGCACTCCTCTTTTTTTTTTGCTTGTCCTGGTCTGCCTCCTCTTGGTTTGCATGTTGCGTCAGAAGAATAGCTCTGAGCTGTTTCACAAAGCAGGCGTGTGATAAATAAACCCGAGTGGCAGCAAGGAGGGGCTTTGAAAGGCTCAGCAAAAACCACACACGACAAGAGATGCTCTTCATGCCTCCCCAGGCTTTCCGTGTACTTTACCGCTCTGCAGTTTGGGTGCTGGCATGAGAAGAAAAGGTCCCATTTTTAGGTTGAATATGTGCTTTTAGCCTCCTCTAACATTGTAGGGGGTAAACCAGCCCAGAGAAACAGAGGAGACGGAGCATGAGCCAGACTTTTAACAATCAGCTTCCATGTCTCGGTCCCCGATGTGGAGAAATTGAAAAGTTGCAATTAGCGATCGAGGAAACAGCTTCAGCCTGCCTGTTGTAACATGCGAGAATGACTTCCCATGAGGCACTGGTCATCCTCTGAGGACAACAGCAGAGGGACAAGAACAGGCATGAACACAGATGCTCTCCTCTATTAACTATAAGAAAGAAGGCAACATGTTTACCTGATGATGGTGATTCACTAACGGGGATTCCTTGATTCTGCCATTACAAGATTGTGAAAAAAGAAAAATGTTCGTATGTTTAAGACAATTTCTAAATATTAACTTAGACAATTTGTCAGAGAAGTTGCAGGATTTTTGTGTGACGTTCCTCGTTTGCCATGTTGGTTTTCACCAACATTTTTGTGTCAAGCTAAAAAGCGTTATTGAAAAAAAACTAACAAAAAACATTTATTCAACTTGATTACACGTGAACATCATGTACAATATGTTTGTATGGCTATATAAATGCAATTTAAGGTTATTTATTATTTACGAGTAATTTATTGTTCCTGTTGTGACACTGGATGTACACATATTACACTTTATACATAATAATTGTCTTAAATTTTACATTTCATATTTAAATTGTATTTTAATTGTAATCCTGACTTTTATACATTATTTTAAACACCTTGTGAGCATCATCATTTTATTGAACACAAGGATAATAAAGGAAATTTTGATTCTGATTTAATCAGCTCTGCCTTTATTGTCTTAAAATATCACATGAATATTTCCTTAAAAATCCAATGTTTCTTAATCCGAATCACATTTTTCCTCAAAAACTTTTTTCTCTATTTGATTAGTTCTGTCAAAAACAGATCAAGTCAAACAAAACTGTCTTCAAAAGCAAAGTTTGTCAAACAATAATTTTATCATTAACTGGTGGTGTTGGAGCCAAAATGCAAGAAACTGGACTTACGGTAAAAATGTAAGCATTTTATGATTAAACATAACAAAACCAAAAGGGTGCAAAAAGAGGGTGACATAAACTGAGGGAAATGACTTAGGTCAAGACAGGTGCGGGGAAATTAATCAGCAAATGAAATCAGGTGAGACTGCCACGAAATAAACAAGTGTATAACAAGGAAAATGTAGCTGACAAGCCACCAAATATGGGACGCCGAATATAATAATTTGTGACGACTTTGCCACATTTAGACATTTCTTTCTACAATCCTCCAATTTTATCAAGTTTTATTATGTCAGAATTGAAAGGAATCTTTTAAAATGAAATCAACTATTAGTTTGGCAGTAGTACCCAGCTCCACATGCTAGTCTGACCCATTCTGATGAAGATCAGGTTTTTGGCGTTTTAACATGTTCTTGATGTTCTTTCTCATGAAAGAGGAGATTTAAAAAGAAAATTAAGCTCAAAATTTCATTTCTGAGTATTTTTTCATTAAAATTGTTGTGAATCAGAAGCAGACCAAAAATGCTGTTTGAAAAAACTTGTAGGTGTGACGTAGAAAATACACTGGGCGGGCCACAGCCTCCCTGCTCCGCTCCATTCTGATGAATCGATCCATGTACGTCTTTGTTTTCCTCGCCTGAGCTTTCGTGTGGCTCAAAACTATACGGCTGGACAATTATACTAATGCTCGCCGTTTTTGTTACACCAATAATGTTAGGTTGAGGCTCTGAGGGGTTGTAAGCTAGTGGGAGAGCATGTAAACAGAGAGCGCTCAGAAACGGAGAGAGGATGGGGCGAGGTTACTCTGTGCCAACAGCCCCGCCCACAACCCAACGGTGAATTTCTAAAGAACTCTTGTTGCTCTGCAAGATCAAAGCATTATTAGATTGGGTCTCTGCTGCATAGCTGTCTTTGATTAGGTACAGTCGAGGGTTGACGTCCTGAGTGAAAATGCACAAAAACACACATGTTCCAGTGGACTGCCGTGCTTAATGTGAGCTTGTCCCCTCCAGACTTTCTTCTAAGGCTGAACAGTTGGATGGTTGTTAATTAAAAAAGGATCTTTTTCCACATAGGATCCTGAAAACCAACAGGGCGGCTCAGACCTCAACATCCCCACATCAAGAGAGGAGCATGAAGAATATCTGCGCTGGAAGAGAGAGCGCGAGCAAATTGACAAAGAGAGGGTTGCTCGCCATAAAAATGCTAAAGGCCAGTGGAAGCGAGCATGGGACATGGACAAAACTGAGAACATGTAAGGCTGAACATATGTTGCAATATTTGAAGCTGTTTTGGGACTTTGTTCTTTTTATAGCTCTTTTTTTATGTCACATGTTTTCCCCAAATTTTCCCCACATGTTCTGATTTCTAAAAGGGAAATTAAGAACTCTTTTAATTTTTTAATCAAAGTAAACGCAAAGTAAAGCGGCAGGTGTCAAAGATTGTGATCTTAACTTGGATTCAGATGACCCTAATATAGTTCCTTTGAATCTACACTAAAACAGCATTAAAAATGTTAAAATAGGTAAAGGGATAATACTGTTTAATGTTTATTATTCATATTAAATCGTTTATTACCGTTCAACAGATAAAAGGTTTAGAAAGTCATTGAAAGTATTTTAGTTTTGATAAAAGTTTTACTTCACTTTTACTTTACTTCCACTTTTACTTCATTTTTCTCTCCATTCTTTGTAAAGGCGTAACCGATTAGTTGTGTCATGTTCACAAAAAACCTGAAAATGCTTAAAACAAAAAACAAACACTTTAATATAAATACGCTTTTGAGATTGTTAAGTTTTAATCAAAAATCAATTTCCAACATGTGTTTGTGGGGGAAAATGGCATGTTTTCTAATAGTTTATGCTCTGACAGAGTTTGCTGAGTAAAACCTGAATAAAGCTTGTGCAGAGGTAGTAATTAAAAAAAATAAAATCTTATACAAAACAGTGCAATCATTTTATGATTTAGGCATATTATCTAAATATATACAATTTGTATATAAATATTGTTATTATTAGGCATTTCCATGGCAAATTGATAGAAAATTAATATGTTGTATATAAAGAAGCGATACAGAAATCTCTAAAAGAATCAATTTAGACAGGATGTTGCATAGTGAAAACATCAGATTATTAATCCTCATTCACGTCTACATAATCATTATTTTGCTTCAACCTGATTTGAATAGAAGCTTAAGGAGTTGTGTCCCATCATAGTAGCAGCCATAAATGACATAGATGGATGCTTTGTTATGTTTTAAGCAAAGTTTTAGTACAAAAAGTTAATTAATGTCCTGTTTAGGGAAACATCAAAATACAAAGAGACAAGGGAGGGTTTGCTATTTTTAGCAGGGGATCCAGGATGGAATGCTTTGCCTTATTTGGTGAAGCCTAAACGAGGGCTTGCAGTACAAACACAAGAGGAAATGTGCTCTCTATTCAAATGTTTGGATGTGCTTTTCAAATGTTGGGGGATAACTCATGGAGAATAGTCCCTGCAGAATTTCACTGTATGAAAAATGTCCTGTGAGTGTCTGAAATATCACAGGAATCTTTTTATGAGCTCTACGATCTGGAAGTGATGGGTTGTTTTGAAATATGATGAAGATTTGTTTGTTTGTTCCTTCTATCTGAGCTGAGTCTTTGCTCCTAGGTTTTCAGGTAAATCCCTCCCGGATGGAGACTGGGGGACTTCCAGCAGAGGTAATAAAGCAACGAGAAAGGGCTTTCATTAAAAAAATTAAGAAAAACCATCATGCTAACAACGTTTTCTGCATTTTTCCAGGTGGAAGAAATTCAAGAAGAAAGGCAGGCAGTGACCCAAGAGGTGTCCCGCTTACTGTTGATTATTTCACATCAAATTAGGCTGTAACCTACAGAGAAATGTAACTTTGCGTGTTCCTCTGCTTCAGGTCATGAGAAGCGAGGCAAAGACAAGGCAGCTAAAAATGTGCTCGTGATGAGCAGCAAAGCCAAAGGCAAAGATCGACTGACGGGGCGAGCCAGGAGGTCAGTAGCAGTTGAACGCCATGCACGAAAGGCTCATGCCACTCCAAACATGTGGACATCTATCAGGACTGTCATGAGAAAAGGAACTTTGGGTAACAACATTTAGCAAAAAAGGAAATGGAAGGTCATTGTGTTTTTCTGCACTGTGCCCTTGTGTACAAAATTCCCTGGGATGTCATGAGACTTGACTTAAAAGATGTGACAGCTGTTTAAATAACACAAACGTTTTCATTCACATCTTTCTGGATGCTTTTTTTTTAATTACTCTTTGGCTTTTGGAAGTACTGATTATGTACAGATGGGGGCCTGTGATGCTCGAGATGCTTTCTTGCTTTATGTATTGCTCAGATCTCCACAAGTCCATGAAGCTTTAGGTTTGTGGGTTAAACAGCCCTCAGAATTGCTTGAGTTGGCCGTTTTAATCACAGCTTTTACTGGATATTTACCTAAAGTATGAGTAAAGGTTTTCTCTGTCCTAGCTACATAGATTGGATAGCTAATCTCTGATGTCACTCAGTAGTCTGTGTGAAAAAGTGAAGCCTGAAGTGGGTCCTCTAATGTACTCCCCTGATACCCTTTTCTCAACATGCTCTTGATAATCCTTTTTTTGTCTCTTTAGTGCACTTTTCTTTCATTGTGCAGAAATGAACTGCTTTAATCAATAAAAAAAACAAATAATTTACTTGTGCAGAGGTGTGACAGGAGTGTATATTTTTCAGATGGCAGGCAAATGACGATAGTGAAAGCCCTCAGGTAAGACGTCTGATTTTTAAATATATGATTTATGTCAACTAAGAAATGATTGAGTGTTTTGAGATATTTTTTTAGACTACTGACACAACGTTGGAAGAGTTCCTTGAAGAACTGGATGTTCTCACAAAGGCTGATGGAGAAGAACCAAAAGATCCAAACTCGAGGACAAAGATGAGCCCAGATCCAGGGAGTCCACCGGAAGAAGCGGTCTCAACTGACAGCTTGGGGGAGCGTCCCCCCGCTCAGACGAAACCAGAGGTCTCGTCCCCTCGAGGCTCAGAAAAGAGGGTACGCTTCTCAGAGGAGCTCATCCAGAAGCCTCCCATGAAGCAAAAAGCAGCCTCTCAGGAGAGTGGCAGTTCCGAATTGAGAGGCTCTTTAAACGCTTCTTCACCAAAAAAGATTAGGCCTGAAGGTCAAAGGTCACAGCTGCGTGTTTGCCAGAATAGCGAGGCTGGACCCTCTTCTCCTCCTGTTCTCCGGCATCAGCCACCTGACAATGAACACACTAAATATGAAAGCGAACCTGCTGAAAAAGCCAAAGCTGCACTGCATGAGGGCTCCATCCAGCCTGTAGAGCGGACGGAGTGCAACATCAGCAACACAAACACAGGTATAAAACAGTTGTACAACTCCATTTTTGCTCCACAAACACAATTAATCCCTTTTTCTTTGATCTATAGAGGAACTAATAGACTCCAGTTTGTCTGTTCTGAGCAAGGAGTCAGGAGAAAGCCACCCCACACACACCACCAGCAGTGACAAGGTTAGTGTCAGTAAGAGGGGAGGTGGGGGTTGTTGTAATGGCTGTGCAAATGGACCGATGGGTGTCGGAGGTGCAAATGGTTCAGAGTGATTTATTTGCACCGCAGCTTTTACCCAAACACTGCGTCTGAGTTCTGATAGAGTGCAGAAAGCACCACCCCATCATCCGCTGCAACACATAATCTGTCAGCCGCCCACCCGAATCATTCATGCAGAGAAAGTGGTTACATAAATAGTAAATTATAGTTTTTTTTTTTTCTGTAAATGTCTCTGTTTTTTCTTCTTTTCACAGGCAAGGGAGCATGGGAAGATTGTGTGACATTTTTTGAGGAGAAACTGTAAATACAAAAATCAAAACACAGCGTTTGGATGCTTTTTGCTCCGGTGGCTTTCAAGCAGAACCTTGCTTTTTCTTTGCTGTGCTGTGTCTTGTTCAATCTAAATAAGCAACAGGAAGGCGGATCGCTTCGGATTTTTTTTTTTCATCCAAGCACTTTATGGGTATACAAGTTAGTGTACTGACATGTTTTTAGTATGTAAGTATGCTGCTTGAGTGCAATATCACTGAATGTTTACATTGTACAGACATTTTAAAGTACCTGCAATGGGGCTAGCTAATCAGTTTATACTTTAGGTGACAATAAACTAAAGCCACAGTCCAATTATTTAGTGCCTAAATCTGCCTTAGATCTCTTTAAAATTATGTCTATATAGTTTGATTGCAGACACACAAGAGTCTTCATATTTGAAACCCATGACCACATGAAACAGAAAGTACTCCCCTTTGGAATTAAAGTTTCTTTTGGTCATGTTGTTCAGTAACATTTGTTTTCTAATTGGCAACCTGAAATAAATAACAGCTTGTAATAGACTTTGTGGGACTAACATGGCATCAAAAACCAGCAAAAATGTTCAAAAACAAAATGTAGAGTTTGTTAACTCTCACTTCAACAGAGTTGTTCATTAGGTGATCAAATCATTGGAAAGTCTGGTTAAGTAAGTAAAGTGCTGGTTCACAACTCACGTTGTTCCAGAGTGCAAGCTTTTTAACTGTGTTTTATTTATTTTTTTTAGATGTGCTAGCTTTGCTTGTATACCTGCTCTCATAGGTTCCTTCCAAATAGTTCAGGTCCAGACTTTGACTCCTAAAGCACTTAATTTGCTTGATAACAATAACATGTGACTCTAACATTTTTTTTTATGTACAGAAGAGTTTGTGTCACTCTGTATGACTTCTTAAAGGGGACCCCACGCCTCCGGATTTGACAGCTTGTTTGAGCTATAACTGTGTTATGGCCAAATCTCTCCAAACTGTAAACCGTGCATCATTTTCAAAGTTGTGTGGTTTAAGATGCAACTTTGCAGACTTTGGTGTTGTTTTTAAGGAGGCTTGAGTGTCACCTTTTAACCTTCCAGGCAAGCCATACTCCTTCAGTCGTTTGACCTTTTTTTATGGGACTTTTTTGAGCTCGCCTCCTCCCCTCTTTGGATGTCCCAACGCAGCAAAGTACACATTTCCATGGACTCTATGAGTTGGAGGGTAGCAAATAATCAACTGATTTGATTCACAAGATTATCAGCAGCTGACCTTATGCTCTTAATTCTGTTTAGTAACAGCATTAGTGTGTTTCTGTCCTCCCTTACTGATTTTAAACTCATCAGAGGTTAACAACGCAGTGTAGGACATGTGAAGATTTGGTTTTTTAGATGTTAATACATCACAAAAAATGCACAGAAATGACATGATATTGATTACTCTTTCAGCATTAGTGAATAAAAAGAACATCACTCTTTTGCTAAAGTGCAAGTGTACAATGTCAGTATTTAAAACAGTTTCCAAATATGACTACCAATAAACTGTATATCTCTGCAATGCATAGAAATTGCATTTTGCATCTAAAATTGATACAAACCCACAATAGTTTTACCTTCTATGAGGGTGACGGGTAAGATTTTTGCAAAACATCTCATATAGTAAAAATAGTTTTTGTCTTTTTTGTCCGACCAACTCCGAAGCACTTTGCCTTTAAAACAGACATGTGAGTGACTTTTGTCATGGTAATGGTTTCTAGTAAAAAAATAGGAGTTGAGACATTAACTTAACTCAATTAACTCAACCTAGAGTAAAATCATTTCACCAGCGACCCCTTTAATACTCCCTAAAGCACAGTTTTTCTGTTTTTAATTGAAAATATCCTGTCTTCCTAGTGTTATTTTCAGCAGTTTTTCCTATAGCAGGATTTCTGCTCCTGAATGCTGAAACAACCTATTATTTAATTGTCCGTTGAGCCTTTTGGCTCCTGTGGAAAAAAAGAAAAAACGGACTGAAGTGTTTAAAAATTGATCATTCGGGTCTGTCCAGCTTCAGCCTTTTACTTTATTGTAAGAACTCTGGCATTCAGATGCAATTCCCCTTTGGCACTGTAGTACAACTGCAGCTAGTGCATATTTTTAAACAGTTTCTCTTGTGTAAATGAAGAAAGTTGTGCCTTGCTTGTTGGTCTCTTCAATATTGAAGGTTTACTTAAGTTACATGATTTGTGTCATGTCTCTTTTATGTAATGCACTGTTTGTTTTTGTTCGTATTAATGGCAGAGAACTCTTACTAATTGACGGACTGATTGTTTCTACTTGACATGTATGGATTTGTTTGTATTTATTCTTTACCTTTTTGTTTTTGCCGTATTTTAAGAGGAATCCTCACAAGACCTTGTGAAGGTTTGTGGCTTTCACGGAGGCAATCAGTGGTGTAAGCCGGTATGCACTGACCTACTGGGAGGCCTGATGGCTTCAGCCGACGTTTATTTGAATCACACTGACAAAAATTGGGATGTTTGGATTCAGTAAATGTGTCGTAAAATAACGAGTAGGGGCCTTACTTTCTGTATAAAGCATTAGTTTGAAAACATGACCTCTGATGCCTTTGAAACTCTAAATTCGATGTATTTAAATGGATTTTAGCAGCAGCTGAGTGTTTTTAGGGATGTAGTTTTTGCAGCATTACCTTCATTGAATGTCCAATTTAACTGTACATGCTCCACCTGTGCGGATGAATTTGTTAAGGTGTGATCTCTGTGGTGTGGAATCTTCATTTGCATCGGCGCAAATAAGAAGGAGGCCCACAGAATGCCAATAAAAAAAACTCAGTATTTCAAAAAGGTGTGAGTGCTTCATTGCTCTTTTACACTTTCCCTCCTCCGCACTTGCAGCAGCATGGCACACGTGTACGAACTCATTGTCCTGGGAGTTTTTTTTTTTTTTTTGTCCTAAAAATAATTGGCGTCCTGCATGGAAACAGGTGGAGAGAGATATGGATCACCTCTGGTGCATTTCCTGTTCCTGCTTGACCTTGGACCACACTCGCCTTACGTGTTGATTAATTTAGGCTGTGCCCTCTCCAGGGCTGTTGCACTTCAAACAATCTGGCCCTCCCATAGGTGCTACTATTTAATTATCTTCTCCCAAGGCTATCTCCATAGCAGCCTTCTGGGCTGGTACACAATGTACAGCAGATTGCAAGCAGTGCTCTTTCCCATAATGCACTTAATGTAAAATGCACTTCTTTTCAACACAAACCTGATAGATTCTGATTTCTACAAAATACACCCACTGTTGGTGTGCAGAACACCCCTTGTTCTATTCGGTACTAAGTTAATGCTTTTAAGGGTTTGACACAGTCGTACACTGCAGTGGGGGTGTTATGGAAATAGGTCCTGTAGGCTGTATTAGAGGACTGAAGTGCAGTGTAGGCTTATGTTATCTGTAATCTGCTGTGGAAAAGCTCCAGGACAGGGAGAACAGAAAGGTTTGATCAACGCAGCTCTAAACGGAGGTCGTTTGCTGGATTTCTCAGACTTAAGTGTCTCTGCGTGCACTCATTCGAAGATTTCATTTTAACTCAAAATAAAACAGAAGAAATGTGTTGATTGATGACTTTTGCAGAAGTCAAAATAATGTATAACTTAAAAAAAAGGAGTCACTCTGTAGCAAAGGTTTATGTGCTTAGCGATTCATTCTCCCTCTTGTTGAGTTTGATTTTAACTCCAAGGCGACAGTTTGAGGGGCTTTATTTTGAAAGGGGGAAAATTAAAACTAGGACTTGGTCAGACATGACCCTGAAAGAAAAAAATCACAGATCAAGTCATCACCTTCCCACTTTTGTCACAGTTTGTGATTTGCTTCTGGAGTGCTGCAAACCACAGATAACACTGAGGACAGAAATGCATCGTATTTTGTAAAATGTGTGCATTTTTTGTAAAAACTCATCCTACCGGTATATCACTCTCGACATGCCCGATCTGGTAATCTGAGCAGCACTGGGGATGGTCAATTCCTGGATGAGAGAGCTGGAAGTTATTGAAACCATATGGTGCCATTTTCAGGGTTTTCACATGTCCATCCCAAGTCTGGGGCATTGCAGTCTAGCCATAAAGCCACAATAGGGCCCGGGTCTGGGTCTCTCTGTGCCTGTCCCTAGCCTGTATAAAGTAAAGGATTGTGTCAGAAAGGGCATCTGACACAAAAAAGCAAAACCAAATCACTAAAAGCTGATTTATTGTCGGGATATGCCTAATTTGGGTTGGGGGCGGAGCTAGAACACTTTATATGGGGGGCAGGAGGGAGTAGAAGACTTTGGACAGCAGAGTGGAAGACCATCACAAATAGCAGGATCAAAAGTTTCAAACACTTTTTATTATTATTCTTAATATTAAAATAGCAGTTATTTTAGTCAAGGTGCTATTCCTAATGCTTAAAGAAGCTCGTGTTGATGATTTATTCATCTTTGTCAAAAAGGATACTAATATTGACTCAAAAATGGGGGCCCCCCTGAAGCTCCACCCCCTGGTTGGGGTCTTGCTACAAAGCGAATGACGTCATCCTGAATTTTCAAGGAGCAATTGAGTGATTTCAAACCAGACAGTGCAATCATCTGCATGTAGGTTTACTGGGTTATGTGCTGTGTCCTCAGTCATAAATATAGATCCCGACAATAACTGTCAATGAAGATGAACACTTTAATCAATAGGCTCATCATTACTACTCTCATGTGTCACAGAAAAAAAAAGATCCTCCTCTGCAGCACACGGCTGTTGTTTGCCGCTTCAGACAGTTATTCAATGATCCTGCTTCATTCAGTGATGAACAGGCTGTGTTGCCTTAAGAAAAATCATCACGTTAAGACAACTGTAGCATCCTGGCGAGGAGGTGGCCACGGAAATCCAACTGTTTCTATTTTAACGTTGGTTTGTGAGCGATGCCTCTCGCAGCCGCCACAAAAGCTCAAACTTTTTCAGAAAGAGTGGGATCAAAAGAGCACCGAGCGGCAATGCAACAACTTGGAGCTTGAATTGATCATCCCCCCCAACAAACACACACAAACACTGCTATGAAAACAAGAAAGCTGGCTGGTCTTCCTCTTCATGGTTTGGCACATGTGACTGAAGAGATTTAGGTGCAAGAGCTGAATGTATCAGACAGTTCCCAAAGATTAGATGCTTTCATGAATTTCAGCAAAGATCTGACACTAAAAGGAGACCCTTGGGTTGATCTTGCTTCTTCACAACAGACTTCTTTTAAGTTTATCCAACACTTGCTTAAAAAAATACGGTAAATCGCTAAATTTCTGAGAAATAAACACCTGATCCATGGTCAGGATCATGCTGAAGATCAACTCTTGATAGATCTGAAACCATAGTAATGAATCTTTTTTAAGGATGTTTATTTGTACTTTATCATAAATAGTACTTACACTACATAGTGTACCTTTAATAAAAATCCTCTAAATAGACTAAAAGTTGATCAAGGCCAAAAGATGTATGCCTGTCCTATTGTATATAGCCAAAGACACAATACGTTTACATGGTTGCACATACTGTACCTGAGCAGAACTTAAGAAAAGCAGGATATTTGAACAAAAATCCAGACTTTGCTCCATCAGAAGAATCTAAAAATTCATAAATACAGAACTTAGTTAAAAGGACGGATAAGTGGCAGTGATTTAAGCGCTTTCTGCTCTGCAAAAGCACCGTCTGGCTTCTTGCTCTTCAATAAATACAGGATTTGTCCACAAATTTGGGCAAACAAGCGACCTCAGAAGGAATCTGAGGTAAATGAGAGACATTAAGGCATACAGATGGCCTAAAACAAGTCAAAAGTGTAACAAAAACGCATAGTAAAAGGGGTACAGTGTTTTGAGAAGGAAAACAGCTCTCTTAGGGGAAGTTTTTAGGCTCTAATATTGGACAAGTGGGTTATCCGACCTGCGGGAATGGCAAACATTCCATCTTGAGTCAGTTTGAAATGAAAACAGTGATAGGCCCGCGCCTTGTTCCATGTCCTGATTTCCTTCTAGGTCGGTCGGAGAGCGTCTCCATCGCCCGGCGCTCGCTCGCGCTCGTCGTTGCGCATCTCCTCCTCCTGCCTCGTGGGTTCCCTGGTGCTTGTCGGGATGGATTGACTAGTTTGAGACCCGCGTGTCACCGATCTCTCTGCGCCTTTGAGGCCACGAGGGGGTGCGTACAGTTCTTCCTTGAGCTGGGAGTGCGCACTTTCTGCCCCTGCGCCGCGCGGGGACGTGGACACCCGCTCGGCTCTGCCATCCCACTGAAACGCCTGTGCGCGCGCCGCCGTGCCCAGCAGGGTGGTGTTGACAGCCAGCAGCCTGGTCTGTGTAGAGTTCCACTCCGAGACACTGTTGTTTGTGGAAAGTGTGCTGTCGGTCGACATGTTGGCGCCGGGAGTGACCCCGTCGGGCATCCCGGGCTTCCCAGACGAAGAGGACGCGCTGGTCGGTTTCCAGATCAGGCTGTAGTAAATGGCCAGGATGATCGCCGCTAAGGACACCGACAACACATATGCAAAAACAGTGGCTAGTCTCACCCACTTCTTGTTCGTCTTAGCAGCCATCTTAGCCTTCTTGTCCCCCGTGTAAGTGGCAGGTTTGCCCCTCTCCATATTGGGCATAAAGTCCCGCTCTCTCATGTTGCCCCTATTTTTCCCTCGGTGCTCCACCACCCCCTCCGTTTTGAAGGCTTTTTCTTATCTCCAGTCCAGGGGGAAACGAGAGGATACGGGGAAAAGATGCTGGAGCAGTCCTCCACAGCGATTCAGGAGCTAAACTGATTTAGTTCATTTGATCTCACAGGCGCTCCATGTTGGGTACCCGGTGCGGCGCTGCGTTTCATAAAAACGGACATCCAGCATCCACGGAGTGACTGCGCGCTTCAGCATCCGACATCCGCAGAGCAACGCCGTTTCCCAGAGAGGATGGTGTCCAGGGCGCAGCTGGCTGGAGGCCCGCGGCGGTTCCGCAGGATGCGATTTGATGTCATTTATTCGCAGGATGGAGTGCGGTCACACAACTGTCTGTCTCATCCAGCAAATGAAGTAGCTGGCTCAGCTAAAAATACAAGAGAGGGGGCGGGCGGTGGCTCTTAAAGAAGCAGCAGCTGTGCGGCAGCCCTTGGAGAAGAAGGCAGGGAAAAAAATCCCAGATCGCATCACCTTCACATCAGGGACCCAGTGGAAGACAAAACAGGATGTTGTAGTGTGTCTGATCGCTTGTCCAAGCGACCGTGGACAGAGTTTAGATGTGCGCACCCAAGTGGATAGGATGACACGCGCGCTTGGCCATCACTGAGCTCATTTAGTCAGTTCTATTATGTAAGGCCTGGTGTTACAACCACAAAGAGGTGTGATTGTTGTATGTTGGAAGCAGTTTCAGACACATGTGAGTGTTTTTTTAAGAACGTGTTTTCAGCACAATGGACAGCGAATCAGATTTGTTATTGCGCATGACTGTAATGATGGCTTGATCATTTTTTGAAGCCTTCACATCTGTTGTCAGCTGTGATGGTCATTTTTATTGTAAAATAAACCTATACCATGCTTCAATCCAAATGGGATTTTCAAATAGAAAAAAGTAATCTCAAGTATAGTGCCTCACTTTTAGTATAGATTAACGGCGGTACATGTGAATAGGCTATACTTTTTGAGTTTTTTTAAAAAGATATTTAATATGGAGTCCTATTTGTGTACATTTAAAGTACACAGAGGTTTCAAAGGCTTTTTTCTGGTTGCTCTTGTTGTTAAACCAGCTGTGGTGATTCCTCTCAAGCCTTCCTTTGTGAATCTTCCTGACAGACTGTTTACATTAGATATTACACAGTCAATAGGTTTATTTGAATGATATACAAATACTCTGGGAGTCATTGTTGAAACTGCAGTCAGTGTCCTGCCATGAAAAGTCAATAAACTATGTTAAAACACAGCAGAAATGCAGTGGAGTCATTTGGTGTAAGCTAAAATGACACAACACATTTAAAAAACATCTACAAATGTCAATGATATTAGAAGCTTAAATAACATCTGTCTATACTGAAACATCGGATCATAACATACATTTTTCAATACAATTCAATATTATTTATATACCCCACACTTCCACAGTTGGCTCAATGGGTTTCACACCGGTATTTGTACAGAAAAACATAAAGTCAGTCATAAAAGATAAACTTGTTATGGATGCTGGTTGCTAAACTAAACTAAACAAAACAGATAAGGCAAAGCTGGACATCCCTGCCCTTAGACCCTCCTTTGAGAGGAAAAAGCATCAAATGAAAGGATCAACTCTTTCAAAATGCATGAAAAGCACTTTTTTCTTCAATCAATGTACTGTAAAAACATCCAGACAAACCCTAACTTTAATTGCTATCTTTTAAAAACACCATCTGTTTGTCTAAAATAATCCACAATCAGTTTGTTTCCAATCAGAAAAAATTCTGTTAAATATTCATGCATTTATTTAGCATTTTTGGTTAAAAAATATCCTGTTTTTTTCTTTTAACTTGACAGAAATTGTTTCACGTAGTTCAAATGTGTTGTCACAGAAATTAAACAAATAGACAATCATAATTGTCATTTATCATTCAGATAAATCAGTGTTTAAAACAACAGTAATCCCAGCTTTTTCCAGTTTTTCTGGAGCTCAATGGACACCTTTTGTCGTGTTACATGATTTTTTTTTCCTCCCTAACCTCATTTGCAATGCATATTTGATGGGGTGCGTCCTGACTACAGCCAGATCAGTTGGGCTCCAGGTCAGTACATCTCTAGTTGGAGTTGAAGACATCAGATTGCTGTTAAGTATGACCCTGTTAGATATCCAGAACGTGGCAATTTCTCAGCTATAGCATCACTGGAGCAAAGGGAACTCTAGACAAAAACAAAATGAATAAGAAAAGGTACTTTCTGGAGCCTCCAGAGGTCAAAGACTACCTGATCAAAGGAGAGAGATTCACCAAGTGGTCAGAGGTGAGTAGATAAATAAATAAAATAAATGGAGTTAAGTTTTATCAAAAATTTGACAAAAAAAATGTTGGTTTTCAGGACTCGACAAAAACTGTTCCGGTGACGATGAAGATGGATCCAAAAGGGTTCTATGTATACTGGATGAACCAAAGCAAGGTCATCACTTCTTTAATATTACCCCATCTTAATATATTTAACATTTTTCATTTTTTAAATCTACATTATTTGTGTATTTCTGCATTTTTTTGAAGGGTCTCAGCTCAGTCACAGCGTCATCAAGCAAAATTCTGATTTATGCTTTGTTCCTAGTTTGTTTGTATGACAATCTTAGTAGTTATTTTGGATAAAAGCCAGTGAGATCAGTGAACGTGAATTCATAACTGAGTGTTTGTTGTGGAATATTATCTGATGAGGTCTCATTTGTCATTTCTTTTTCTACGTAGCTTTATAAGCTCCTGCCTTTTAGTGCAGTCCAATTGAGACTTTAGAACTGAGACTTTATAACTTTGAGTTTAGCGAAAATCAGTTATGACAAAACTGGACTCAAACACAGTGCATTAAATTAGAATGTATTGGATTCTTTATTGATCTACATATCAAGAAATTAGAGGGCATCCAGGACTGATTGATTAACTGTAATGTGCAATTTAGGTAATCGGAGTTTCATTTTTTCATGAAGTTCCTTCTGGTTTTTAACCCCTGAAGCACGCTTGTTCGTCTGAGCTCAGATGTGTTGCTGTTTTGTTGTGGATCACAGAATATTTGTGAACAGTGGTACAGAAAAAACCCAGCTGATTTCCTGCTTTAAGACAATGCAACGACATGTTCTTCACACAAACAAAACAAATCCCTCTGTTTGCTTTTGTTTTTTTTCCGAAAAGATGACACATACCTCAATCCATATCTGGCTCGGTGCCTGGATTTAGAGTTTAAAGCTGGATTTGATTTTCTGCCTTTGGTTTCTAGGAGACAACATTCCTGGACGTTGCTACAATCAGAGATACCAGAACCGGGAAATATGCAAAACTTCCCAAAGTGAGTATACATTGTAGTAGTACATGCTCAAATCCAATTTAGTCAAATTCATTTGCCTCTTGTGTAAGAATCTCTGCAAATATGCAAATTGAGGTGTCAGGCCCTAAATTTGCTCATTAATCCAAAAAGCTAATTTGCAATGCAAAAGCAGCATGGGGTAAACACACCAGGGTAACTCCTCTACTGCGGGAAGCCGCAGATGCTCAAAACCATAAACGCACAATTCTTTGAGCTTCTTGCTTTTCTTTTCTGTTTTTTTGTAATTGAGCTGGAGGCTGACGCTTGTTGATTCTGCAGCCCTCACTCGCCTGCAGAGAGTGTTGCCATATGCAGCTGCAGTCTGTTGGTTTTCCTTAGGGAATGCCTGGAGCGCTGAGTCATTTCAGTATGGGTGCAGTGCATACTCTTTTGCCCCAAAGGAGCTGTATGGGAAATCTGCTCCACGTTTGACATCAGCATCAGTGAGAGAAACAGCAGATTTGACAACGGGACTCACTCAAACCAATGCTTCTGGCATTCCACTCCTTTTCACAGCATCCAAAAGTCCGCAATGTGTTCAACCTGGATTTTCCTGACAGCAACCACCTAGCCAAAACCTTGACCATCGTTTCAGGTCCGGACATGGTGAATCTGACCTACCACAACTTTTTTGCCTCAAAAGACAAAGTGACGCAGGTAATCACACAGTTTTAGTTTAACACTTTGTTTGATTGCTCAAGCACGCCACTGGCTGTCAGCCGTTACACAACAAGCCCTTGTATCCTTGTTAACAAGAAACCTTCTGCTAACTGTTCGCTTTTATCAGACATTATGACTCCAACAGGCAGATTCAATTGACAGAAATGAAATTACGATAATCTTCTGATCAAATTTAAACTTTATTCTTATCGCATCCCAGAGTGTTGCTTTGTTAATGCCATCTAGTGGAGATTGCTTTGGGCATTTAATAATGGAAGCAGGACTAATAAAGTCTGAGCTCTAACAATACAACTTTGTCTGCTTCTTTCTCTTTCTAAATGCACAACAGAACTGGGCAAATGACATTCTTGCAATTTCTTACAATGCCGCAAGAAACAATGCATGCAGACAAGTCTTTTGGGACAAAATGTAAGTAAGCAATTTGGAATTTAAAACACATTTTTTTATCTTGCATAAAAGTGACAGTTAATAGTGTTGTACGTTCAACTGCAGATACGTGCGTATTTCCCTCCAAACCAACAAGGATGGCAAGATCCCAGTGAAGAAGTAGGTTACAGTATATAGTTCCAGGATGAGTCAAAACGGCAGCTTTTTATATATTTTTGTCTCAGCCTTCCATGTGTGTTTTCCCAGCATTTACAAGATGTTTCCTGCCGACAAAAAGAGGGTGGAAAGTGCCTTAGCTGCAGCACACCTTCCAAAAGGAAAGGTAGGAAATTACAAGCTCACGCTCCAGACAGAGTTTTTACCTTTTTTTAAACAATTATCCTTTTTTTCATGACTTAATGCTTCAGTATGACTCCATGAAGCCGGATGTGTTCACCGAAGCAGCATTCAGGACCTTCATGATGAATCTGTGTCCTCGACCTGAAATCTACGAGATTTTCACATCTTAGTGAGTCTGCCTCTGTGCTTTTCGTGTCCTTGTTTTTGTGGTAGTTTAGCATCAAAAAATCTGTGGGCTGCAATAGAGCCTTGCTAATGTGGTTGTCGTGCCTCATCTTCCACCTCAGCTCCACCAAACCCACAATGACCAAGGAGAACTTCACCAAGTTCCTCAACGAGAAGCAGAGGGACTCCCGCCTCAATGAGGAACTGTTTCCACGTCTGCGACAAGACCAGATCAAGGCTTTGATCGACAAGTATGAGCCCATCTCCACTAACTCCAACAGAGGTGAGCCTCACAGATAACCCGCTTGATATTTGAAGGACAGATGGCCTCAATAAAGTTGTACATTTTTATTTTCACTTGCAGGGTTTATTTCTCCAGAAGGTCTTTTGCTCTTCCTAATGGGTCCTGAGACATCAGTCATCATGCAAGACAAGCTAGCAAAGAGTCAGGACATGACCCAACCGTTACCCCATTACTTCATCAAGTCCTCCCATAACACTTATCTAACAGGTCCAACGCACCACTTTCATTTTACTCATTGGATCCTCTGTGAAGTCCTTCAAACCGATGGATCATGTTTTCCTTTTCTCTAGTTTGCCTTTAGTTGTAATTATTTAAATGTCTTCCCTGCTTAGCCGGTCAGTTCTCAGGCGTGTCCTCCCCAGAGATGTACCGTCAGTGTCTTCTGTCCGGATGTCGATGTCTGGAGCTGGACTGCTGGAAGGGAAAACCTCCAGATGAAGAGCCCATCATTACCCATGGCTTCACCATGACCACTGAGATCCTCTTTAAGGTCAATACTAAAGATGCAAATTTCACTCAGAAGCACAGTTTGCAATAAAAAAAAGACACAAGTTGGTTGATTTACTTGTGATTTATTTGAGAAATTCTGGTCTGAAACAAGGATCAGAAGTGCAGGAAAGGCTTAAAAGGCACAAATGTACACAGGCAGCTCACACTCCCATTTATGGGCTGCCGGAGCCTCACAGTCCCCGGAGCATACTTTAGTTTACCTCCTTTAAGCCTCCTTTAAGTCCACTCTGAGGCTTTCATTGTCTCCATTTATGTTTTCAGATAATGGCTTTGAAATCCTCAACTGAAGAAATAAGCTTTTATTTCTCTTCTATTCTTTCTTACAGGTTTCAACATCATTTAATTTAATTCACATTAATGTTAACTTATGACGCAACATTCATGTTTTTTTTTTTTTTTTTTTTAATAGGATGTGATAGAGGCCATAGCAGAGAGTGCCTTCAAGACCTCCAAATACCCGGTGATCCTCTCGTTTGAGAACCACGTGGACTCGTAAGGGCCTGAAGCTGCCATAAAAAGCTGTAGCCACAATGCAATAACATCAGGATGCAGTAATGTTAACTGAAAAGCAACAAAAGGTTTTGTGGACGTAGCTGAAGGCATTGCATCTGCTTCTTTCTTCTGATTTCTTTCAGAGTTAAACAGCAAGAAAAGATGGCCAACTACTGCAAAACCCTATTTGGAGATGCCTTGCTCACAGAGCCTTTGGAGAAATGTCCCGTAGGTCGACAACATGGCCTTGTCTGCTTTTCCTCAGATCGCATTATCACAAGGACACAAATATCTGTTGACTTTCTTATCTCTCTCAGATAAGAGCTTTTAGGACTTCAAAGCTGATTTATATCAGCAGCCAGTGACTGATGACCTCCTCCCTGCTCTGACTGCATGTTAAAGGATATTATTGTGTTTGTATATTTGAAGGAGAGACAATGTAACGAGGACGCATAATTCAAATGCAAAAGGCTTAAAAAATATTCTGAATTTTGAAAGAAATGGTTAAAACTTAATCAAATTTTCAAATTCCTAATTACAATAGGTTCCAATTAACTATGTAAAATTGCTTTAATATCATAACATCAGCAGGATTTTGGTTAATTGATTCATTTTGCATTCCTGTTTTAAAGATTTTTTTCTGAAATTTGGCTTTCCCATCCAGCTGAAGCCAGGCCAGCAGATCCCCAGCCCCTGTGAGCTCATGGGGAAGATCCTCATCAAGAATAAGAAAGGCACTCATGAAAAGCCAGCCCAGGCCAAGAAAAGCAGCACAGCAGTCACCGATCAGGCAACGGCAGCAGCTGCAACCCCCCAGGATCCAAACGGTCCTTCCCAGGATGAAACTAACCCATCACCCCCCAGTCAGGAGAACCAAGGTGCACAAACCTGAACCCCAACAGAAAGCACATTTGATTATTTTCTTAAAGTCTCAAATGTTTCCTTCTTTAGCTGATGGAGAGGCAACTGTAGAGGAAAATGAAGAGCAAGAAGATACAGAAGAACAAGATGAAGAGAAAATGAAGACATCTGATGAGGTCTTTTACAAATGTTTCATTTGTTTCCAGCAAGAAGACTCCAAGTATCTGTTAACAACGCCCTTCTTTTCTCACATAGGGAACAGCAGGACAAGAAGTCACAGCTTACGAGGCGATGTCGTCCATCGTCAATTACATCCAGCCAAACAAATTCATCTCTTTCGACAATGCCAGAAGTACGCTCATGCACAAAAACTTTAACCTCACAGCATTATTTCATGTTAAACACATCAAATGTCTGTTTATTTTTTATCCTTCGCAGAGAAAAATAAGAGTTATGTCATCTCATCCTTTGTGGAAACCAAAGGAGAAGCAATGATTTCTAAGACTGCAGTTGAATT
Source organism: Oryzias celebensis (assembly GCA_014656515.1). Classification (NCBI taxonomy): domain Eukaryota; kingdom Metazoa; phylum Chordata; class Actinopteri; order Beloniformes; family Adrianichthyidae; genus Oryzias; species Oryzias celebensis. The sequence goes on from BNCR01000005.1 coordinate 38,558,291, forward strand.
TGTGGAGTATCCTTGAAAAGTGCTCCAACTAAAATTAAAATAAGCCATATTGAAAGGTGTATTTTTTTTTTCTTGGAACCAGTGAAAAATATACATATTTTTGCTCACTTAACAATTTTCATCAGATATAATAAGAGGCAGATGAGCAGAATTTACCCCAAAGGAACTAGAATGGACTCATCCAACTACAGCCCTCAACCTTTTTGGAACGTGGGCTGCCAGATGGTGGCGCTCAACTACCAAACCATGGGTATGGTACAAAAAAAGAGAAGAAACAAACAAACAAACAAATTTATATATATACATATATATATATATATATATATATATATATATATATATATATATATATATATATGTATATATATATATATATATATATATATATATATATATATATATATATATATATAGTCTATAAGAATTTCCTTTGGTGTCCTTGAACTGAACTTTACTTTTCACCACAGTGGGGCAGTGTTGCACCTCGTTTTTTGCACAGGTCTCTGCTGTGCTCACTGCTCCCATTCAAACTGCAGACAGGTGGCATCAATGGACTCTTTGTGTGTGTTTGCAGATTTCCCCATGCAGCTGAACATGGCTCTGTTTGAATTCAATGGCAGGACGGGATATCTGCTCAAGCATGACGTCCTGCGTCGTGGAGACAAGAAGTTTGACCCTTTCTGTGACAGGATTGACACAGTCGTGGCCAGCACTCTCACCATCAAGGCATTCATGCTTTTGTGTCTTTCTTGTGATGTCTAGCCTTTATAGAGAGCAAAACCAATCTACATGGACATGCACACAAGTCATTTATTAGTAACTGATCACTGCATTGCATTTTTTTAATAAAACAATTTCTAATTTATTGGAATAGGCCCAACAGCCCATTTGTTTCTTTTTCTAGATATACTCGGGACAGTTTCTGTCTGATAAGAATGTGAAAACTGGGGTAGAGGTGGAAGTTATCGGACTCCCCGGTGACCCCAAGAAAAAGTATCGCACCAAGTGGTCCACCACACCCAACGCCATTAACCCTGTGTGGAATGAGGAGCCTTTTGTTTTTGAGAAGGTGGGCGTTGAAGTACCAAGTTGGTTTAAATCAGAACACTTACGAGTAAAATGATTTTGTTCTTTTTGTTAGATCTTGCTTCCAGAAATGGCCTCTATAAGAATTGTGGTCCATGAAGAAAATGGGAAGTTTCTGGGGCATAGAATCATTCCCGTTGATGCCATCCAGTCAGGTGAACAAACCCACACTTCCCACATGAGCATCATGGTATAAAAGGAGTGTGGAATTCCCCAGTGCTCTGTTTTAGGAGCAAAATTGTTCATTCTTTATTCAAATGATAATTCTAAAGTTTCAAAAAATGGAGCATGTTATTTTTACAAATAGTACAAATTTATAATATGCAGGTCAAGACATTTTAAAAAAAATAGTAATGGAGAGAAAGTTCAACATAAACTTCATTTTGAAAATCTGCACTATTTAAAAATCAAATATATTAAAATGTGTTGTTCATGTAAGAATGTTGAACATTTTATTTTGTTTGCCTGTAAGAGGGCAGTCATTTTTTTAAAAAGAAAACAGGGACATTATAATTTTATGTTTGAATCATGTAGAGTAAGAAGTCCTTCTGTCTTTGGGTAAAAAAACCACTTTGGAATTGTTTGGATAAAGATCTTAGATTAGTTAATACATGAAAAAAATGGTTACTGTAAAAATGTCAAATAATTAGCAATAATTATATATATATATATATATATATATATATATATATAGGTGTGGATGTGAGTGTGTGAATGTGGCCCCTGCGACAGACTGGCAACCAGTCCAGGGGTGTCCCCTGCCTTCGCCCATGAGTAGCCGGGTTAGGCTCCGGCAGCCCCGTGACCCCCAAAGGGATAAAGCGGTTCAGAAAATGAATATATATATATATATATATACCTAGTTGCTGTGAGCTCAGAGTAGGGAGCTTGTGACCCGTTCAAATATTCCTTTTTGTGAAAAAGTGATCTAAACTTAAAAAATAACAAGAACAGAAAATTGAATGAAAATGTATTTCTTTTGTAAGTGACCATGTTATGAGCAGATATGTGCCAGACAAAGGGTGCATTCAGAAATTGACGTACGCTGCGGAAGCCTGAAATGGCGGAAGACAGTTGATTTGCAGAATGTAATTACGTGAGGGATAATGCCCGACAAGGTGTGCATTATAAGATATTAATGCATGATGCGGAAGCCTGAGTGTCCTCCAGACGCGTTCATTTCTTATAATGCACACTTTGAAGGGCATTATCCTGCTCATACCATGGTCACTTAAGAAAGAAAGAAATATTCGATTGGTTTTTAGTACTTTTTTTCATTTTTTTGGTACTTTTTTTTAACAGTTTTCACATAAAAAATGTAATGTGAGGTCCACTGCATTGTCACGGTAACATGACAACACGTTAAGTTTTGTTTCATGCATCCTTGGTTTTTTTAGGTTTTAATTTGATAATTATGATGCTTTAACGCGGCCCTTTTTGCTTGATGCTGATAATTGTTTAAAAGTAGGAAAAAGTCAAGTACCAAATAAAGCATTTCAAAATCTGTGCTAAATTCTCATCCAACTTTTCCTGAATCTCCAAGGATTTTGTTTTTGCTCTGCAGGTTTCCATCACATCTGCCTGCGCAGTGAGAGCAACATGCCTCTCACTCTGCCTGCTCTTTTTGTGTACATCGAAGTTAAGGACTACATCCCTGCTGCCTTTGCAGGTACTCAGCCCAGACTTCCCTTTCTTTAAAAAGAAAACACAAACTTAAGATTACTATCTTCACAGAAAAGTTTGTGATAAAATAAGTACAACTTAAAGGTCTCTCGTTTTCTGATGTCAGATTTCACAGATGCCTTATTTAATCCGACAAAAGGCTCAGAGAAAACCACAAAGACCCCCAAAGAGGTAACAAGGCCAGTCAAACAATGATCTGATGTCCTCAGATTTCCACTAAACTCTATGATTGCTGAATTAGTTCCTGGAACATGTCCAGCTTTGCCAGATTGTTCCTGTTCTATTTTCTACCCCCTGCAGTCATCCTCCGACTACATTTCTCCGTACGAGTTGCCTCTTGTCGTCCAGCCTCCCACAGATAAAGTCAAAGAAAGTGAAGTCCCTGCAGCAGGTAATGAGTCCCTGAAGGCAATGGAGTTCAGGATTTTTTTTTCCTTGATAAAGTCTTCTTTAATCTGAGAACTTTCTGCTTTATCCAGAAAAGGTCACATCTGAACTGACGCCGTCTACTGATGCCACTGACCAGTCAGCCCCTGAATCCAGTCCAGGAGCAGCAGATCCTCCACAACCTGATCCTCCTTCGCCTCCTCCTGAGGATGCTGGAGGCCCCCCGTCTGAAGTCCTTCCAGAAACTGCTGTTGAGGAGAAGGAAGCTGCCCCAGAATCTGTCGCAGTTCTTGATGCACAAAACCAGCCAGACGTACACTCAGAACCTGTTGAAGAACAGGCGGTACCGGACCCCTCCAGCTGTTCTGAAGAACCTGCTTCTGCTCAGCCCAAACTGGAAGAAACAACCCCCCAAACAGAGGCAGCGGGAGCAGGTGACAACTCTCAGACGCCTTTGTGTTTTCCATTATTGACCTCCAACTAATTCTTTGTGCATTTGCGGCAGAGCCTTCAACTGTGACTACTGAGCAGCTGACGCAGCACAAAAACTATCTGAAGGTCACCAAGCGTCAGGAGCGGGAGATGAAAGAGTTTGAAAAAAAGTATCAGAAAAAAGAAGAGGAGCTGATGCAGAAATACTCTGATGCCTTCAAGGCTGTCAAGAAGAAAGTTTCTTTAAAGAAAAAAGAGTATGCGGATGCTTTTGTTTTCTCACACTAAAACCACGTTACATTTGTGTTGACATGAGGAAAAATGCTTTTCTCAGAGCACAGGATTTGCACCTTAGTAACATTTACTATTGGCTTTGACAAAACAAAATGCAGAAAACTCCTGACTATTAGTGGAAAAGTGACTGAATGTATTGCTGCAGTGTCCCTTCTAAACAAGCTGTCAGTAAAAGCCAGAAGTTATTTAAAAAGAACATTACAGCTGTTTGGTTTCTTAGGTTTATAATCTTTTGCAAATGTCATGCTTTTTTTGTGCTCCACCAGAGGAGACGACGAAGCCTCTGACAGCAGCGTGAAGACAACACGGGTGCAGGAGCAGAAGGAAAAGATGCAGGCTGAGCTGCAGGCTCTGTGGACAGAGCAGTGCGATCAGCTGAAGAAGAAGAAGGAACAGTGTGCTACAGAGGTCAGTGATACTAACTCTGAATGGATGTTCTCCTTCAGGCAGTAGTTCATTAGAAATTCACTTTTGAGTTGTGGGCGGGACCATTGACTCATAGCAACCCCGCCCCCTCTTTCCCCTCCCAGTTGCTGTGAGCTCAGAGTGCGGAGCTTGTGGCCCGTTCGGCAAATTTTCTTTGACACCTCCTTTTCCAACTGCATTTTATCGTCTGCTCCTGATTCAAAACAATTTGAATAAAGAAATACTCAAAAATGCAATTTTGTGCTCAACATTCTTAATATTTGTCTTCCATCATGAGAAAATTTGCCACAATAACATGTTAATAACACCCATTTTCATCAGAGTGGGTCTATAAAATAACTAAATTGAAGCCGGAGGCCAAAATCTATATGCAGCACACTTAGCTAATGCCTTTTAATTTGAATTTTGATGAAAATAAACAGCTGAACTGCCTAAAATCATTCATGCATTAGCTACTTAGCATCTCCTTTTTAAGTAGGTTAGACTCATCATCCCATCCATAAATGAGAGTTTTCAAATGAAAAATAAAAGAAAAGCTCCACTTGTTGTTGCACGCAGTCTCGGTTTAATCTACTCCTCTTTTAGCAGCCATTCTTGCCCCTTTCAGCTCTGGGCTGTCTTTTTTTTAATGATCTGGGACCAAAAATAGGATTAATTTTTATGATGCTGCAGGCATTCATCTTCCCCCTGCAGCAGCTAATTTTACCTCTCTTTGTAGCGTTTTTTTGAATCACAAGCAGCAAAGGAGCGGCACTTTAGATAAAGGCTCTATTGACAAAGCATCTGACTGAGGTGCTCTCAGCAGAGAGTTCAAAATCTGTGCAATAGTTTATTTTAAGATGTTTTAAGGCAGGTGCGCTCTTAGAAAGCAGTGAACCGAGTTTTCAACTCCGCATTAGCACTGAGGCACCATGGAGAGCATTTCATTCACTGTGACTGTGCCATTTCTGCATCTTTTTTTTAATGACAGAGACTTGCCAAACTTATGGAGATGGCCATGGAGAAACACACCAGTGAGCTGAAGGCTTTGGAGAGGTGTGAGCACACATGCAACACATTTGGGACATGATGCACAAATCAGAAGGCCTAGCTGAGTCTGTCCAATCTGTGTCCTGAGGCTTTGGTGCCACTCTCCCTGTATGTGTCATCCTAGGTGAAAAATGTGACATTTTGAAAGAGAATACCTCAAATAATAGATGAATCACCTCAGCAGACGGGTCTTCCAGTGTCCTCGGCTGACTTTTGGTTGTTCAGAGTCGTATTAGGACAGCTGTTTTCTTGCGGGTGTACAGCTGATATCATCTACCTGTCTGTTAGGATAAAGTCCAGTTAGACACACAATCTTATTTGAATCATTTGTCTGCCTGTTTGACATCTTTCTGCCTTTGCTTTTCATTGCAGTGAAACCAAAGAGAAAAAGAAAACGGTCTCCAAGTGTTCATCCTCAGAAAAACCAAAGTGAGACCTCAGTAACTTTCATTTCAATTTCACTCTATCAAAATAACCAGCTAAAGAGAAGAAGAAAAAATAACTTTTAATTAATTAAAAATGTAATTAAAATATACTAAATGAATTACAATTAATTTTAACATTCATGCATGTTAATTAACTTCTATCCTCCTCTTTTAGGCTGAAAAAAGCGATGAGCACTGAGGTGCTGGACGACACCAGTCAATCTGATGGAGTAGTAAGTATCTAAACCTTTGCTTTTAAATATGTTTAATATGTGTACAACTGGTAAACATTGATAATAAGATAAATGATTGTCAAACTTAAGACATGAAGCAAATGATGACAATATGAGAAAACACTGAAAATTAATGGTGATTTATTTTGGAGATGTTGGATGGAGAGTTGAATGTGTGACGCTTAGATAAAGAAGCTTGAAAATAGTTTTCTAAAGAGCTGATAGCACAGAAGTTGCTTGATTCTTGATGGTAAATGAGTATAAAGTGGAAAAGACAAGGTCATTAGGAACAAGTAGAAAATTGACTATTTAAAATAACTCAGATAGTCAACATCACTACATGTTGGTTTTGTTTACTATTTTTAATTGTCTTTTGGTACAACGACTAAACTTTTATTTTCTTTTATTTAATTTTTGAACAAAAACATCTACAACAAAACAGAATAAGCCAATCTTGTTGATTGTGAAAAGAAATACATTAATAAGAATTCAGATCTTGTAAACAATTTCAGGATTTGTCCTTAAACTCAAAGAAGTTTGCGCATACAAATAGATCCTGAATTGATCAATGTCTGAAAACGAAGCAAAACTATGCAGAATGGTAAATACTGTAAACTTGTATCGTGCATCCTTGAAGGCCCAAAACACTTTACCGTCACAGTCCCATTCACCCACACATTCACACACCGATGGCGGCACTGCTGCCGAACACTGGCGCCAACCTTCCACTAGAGGCAAAGTGGGGTTTGGTGTCTTGCCCAAGGACACTTGTTCAAGGGAGTAATCAAACCTGCAATCTTCTAATCAGAGGTCGACCACTCTACCGCTGCACCACGGTAGAGGATGTGGCTAATCCTTCACCCCATCGACTGCTTTTTTCTCCTCTAAAATACAAGTTCTAACTTTATTCTCATTTGTTTGAAGAGCATTTTCATTTACTTTAAAAATCCCAGCAGACAGAAACGAGTGTAGTGTGAAAACAGAATTGCTTATCATTTTTTTTCTTCTCAAACCACCTTTTCTTTTTCTTTCTTTAAAAAGCTTTTGTGTGCCTGGCAAAAATATTCTCTTGCTTTGACAGTAACTGGATAGGCTCCAGCAACCTTGTGACCCCAAATGGGGAATAGGTGTTTACAGAAAGTGGATGGAAAAAAGTTCATATATAAGTTGCCCTCAAGGACCTTTGGTCCTTGTTATTGAGTTTCTAGAGGCATTGCTCAGGTCTGCTTGTTCTACTTTCTAATAGTTTTGCTGCAGCCTGAATCAACTTCACAATTCCAAACAGAAAACTGTCAAACCACCTCACTCTCGCATCAACACAGACATCTGTATGTGTGCAGCTGATACATGCTTGTCTAAGTGTGTACACGTGAGTTAGAATTTTTGTGCAACAGGCAAAGTGGGGCATAAAAATATTTATACAACGGTGCAGAAAATTACAATTTGATCTGTAACACAAGTTTACCTCAATACTTTATAATGGAACCCTGTTTGTCAATGCCAATCAAATGTTTCCTGTAAGCTTTCCTCAGGTGTGCACTCAGTGTATCTGTGATTTTGGTCCATTCTTCCATGCAGATCTTCTCAAAAGCCGTGATGTTTTTGGTACTGTTGGTGGAAAACACAGACTTTCAACTTTCATCACAGATTCTTTGTTTTCTTGAGTCCAGATACTGGCTAGACCACTCCAGAAACCTTGAAATGCTTTTTGCATTTCTTTTTCCACGGTACAAGTCAGAAGTCCTGTTCTCTTTACAGAAAAACAGCTCCAAATTATGAAGTTTCCACTTCCATGCTTCACCCTAGGTATGGTGTTGTTGGGGTGCAAATCAGTATTCTTCTCCCTCCAAACACAGCGAGTGGCATTTATACTAAAAAGTTGACATTTTCCTCCTCTGGATCATCCAGATGGTTTTTGGTAAACCCTCTTTCACTTCTGCTATCTTAAGCAGGAGGATCTGGATTCAAATCAATGACCACCTTTGTTACTGTGGTCCCAGCTCTCTATAGGTCATTGACCAGTTTCTTTTGTACCTCTGGGCTTTCAGATCACTTATGCCCCATGCTGCCTGGTTAAATTTTGCATGGATCTCCAGGTGAAGGGAAATTCCATTTCCAATATTTGCTCCATCTGCTGGCTTATTGTAGATTGGATCATTCCAGTCTTATTCAGGTGTACAGTTTTGTCCCTGGTGTCCTTAGACAGCTTTTCGGTCTTTGTGGAGGAGTTCCAGCCTGATTGTTTAGGGATGTTGACAGCTGGGATTAATAGAGGTAACAAATGGAGGATAGATGAGCTTCTTAAAGAAGTAACATGTTTATGAGGGACAGAATCTTTCCTTGATGGAAAGAAATTAGTTATTTTCTTATAAAAAAATGCAATGTGTTTTGGTATTTTTCTTTTTTTTCTTACATTCTGTCTCTCATAGTTGAAGTTAATCTGTAAATGACATTACTGACCTCTGTCATTATTTTAAGTGGGACATCTTGTAGAATCAGTGTCTAACCAATACTAGTTTGGTAAATCTGGCATCTCTGTTGTGTCTTGTATACGTACATCTGTTTGACAGTGTCCAGTGCAGTCTGACATGCTCAGATGGGAGAGGAAATTAAAAAAAAAAATTCCAAAAGGGTTGAAGCTTCAGTTGAATTTTGATTTGAAAGCTTTTTCCATGTGGTTCATATGCACCTGAAACCAAACAAAAACCTCCTTGTTGTGAGATACTTCAGAAAGGAGTGTGGCCTAACACTGTCATCAGAGTTACAAAGTAAAAACACGAACAAAAGACGACAACTAAACATTACCATAGGCATGTTACGTGTCGGCAAACGCCCACATGTGGCTTACAGGAATACATGTACAATGCTAAACTCTGTGCACACCTACACAGTCAAGGATTTTTGAACAACACAATGAGCCCCACATCACAAACCCTCAAACACAGTCTTGAATAAAGTGCAGCACACAGTGGCCAGAGCGAGCTTGCCCATAAACTCAGAGGCTGTTTACAGTGAGTGGGTTCATCTATGTGAGAGGTCTATGACTCACGAAGAGCGTCTCCTCTTCTTCCTCGACTTGTCAAGATTCAGACCAGATACATCTGGGCTAATGAGTCACTGTGGATGTCTCAGTCCTCCACACATTCAGGTGGCATTGAGGTCCGAGCCAATCAAGTCAATCAGAGTTTATCCTTTAATTGCTGCAGCTCTTTTGTGACAAAATCACTTGTTTAATCAACTGTGTCTCTGTACTAAATGCTCAATTGCAGCGAATGCTGTATAATCCAACTGGACAAGTCCAACCTGCTACTTAAATGTATTGATCCTTTCTCTCAGGTTGCCTCCCGTGGGTACGTATACATTCACTCACTGAGAGGAACACGAGTAGATGAACTGCTCGCAGACACAACGGCGGTGTGCATCTCTCACTCGACATGCACGATCATGCTCCCGCACACATTTAAAACCACAAATCGATGGAGCTTCTCAGGAGTGACATGCTTTGTTCTTTCCTGTGTTGATGCAGTCTTCAGAGTACATTCCACAACAAGAAGCTCTGATGAGGAAACAGGGGGCCACACTGGAAGAAATCAAGACCTTAACGAATCAGGTATGCCGGTAAAGTACAGGAGAAGGTGTAGACTGAAGACTTTTTTTTTTTTTTTTTAAAAAAGGGCTGTGGTCAGTTCCAAAATTTTTTAACTTAGTTATACCTCCTGAAATAGTCACATTTTAGTTAAAAATGAGTCTTTTTCTCTGTAAATTTTTCGCATTTACTAAATGATTTGTTTACGCCCCAAACACGTACAATCCAATTTACACCCACAAGTAATCCCTGTTTTTCAAATGCATTGTTAAGGCAAGCCATCTGTCCATTTGCGTAAATGCTGCGTTGTGACACATCCTGTTTAAAGAGCAAACCAGTCTACCACAGCTGTAAATGATGTCAGAGCGCTGCAGTGACAATCACTCTCTTTAATTTGGAGAAATCCTGGCCGTTATTAATGGAAAAAAAAGATGTGAGATGGTTTAGATGTGTGAACGCCAGATGGATGCTGTGGTCTCATCAACAGTATTACAACTACAGTTTTTTTTTTTTTTTACTTAGTGAGAAGCTGGGGGAGGAATTGAAGTATAATTCTCAGAAAAAAACAAAGGAATGAATGAGACTCATTCAGTTTTGAGCTAATTAATGAAATACATGATGTAGCGGTTGTGTTTCATCAACAACTGTGATCACACTAAATGCAAAATCACAATCTTTGGCCCCGAAATGATCATTTTTTTCACAGTTTAAGCTATAAATTTGTTTTGGACATTGTTCTTTTTTGCAGCTCAATCAAGAGGCGGTAAAAGAGCATGCTCAGAAGCTGAGGTCTTTGCCAGCAGAGGTAAAAGAGGCTGTAAACAGTTGCATTGGGGCGCACTTCCCCGAACTGGTGGACAAGACTGGAGAGAAGAAAGTCGGAGAAATGGGATTCTATGGAGATGTCTTCTTAGGTTAAATTCCCTCTTATCACAGAGTGTAGCCTTTAATGTGATTTACCTATATTTATTAGTTGCAATCCTACTTTACAACACAAGGTTTGGGTGTAGCAAAAAAAAAAAAAAAAAGAATTTGATTTGATTTGCTCCTCATGTATTCTTTATAAGGGCTCTAGACTTATAATGATGTATTGTAGTGTGAAAATGCATTTTTGGTTTGACTAACTTTTCTGATGCTTCTCTGATCTAAAAATATTATAAATAAGAGACAAAACTATTCTAAATAAATGAAGTCTCTCTTGTCTTGGTGCTTACAGCTCTCTCATAAACAATAGGAAAATATTTGAGAAAGTAGGGGATACAAATGTCTCATCATTGTCTGCTGGCTGATAGAAGCAGTGACTCTGTTAGTTACACGTCAGTAAAGCTTCATTTTATATGTGTTAAGGTTTCACAAAGTAGTTACTTTGGACCAGGATGTGAACCCATCCGCAGATTTGCAAAATTCGGAATGAACTGAGTTTTAATGGCAATGCAAAGTCAGTTTAAATTCTCAAATCGTGCAGCTTTAAAACACCAATGTTATTCTGGCTGCCTTAGAAAGTTGTGAGAAGATTTTACTTCATAACTTACATCAAAACAATGATGAATAAAACGGAATGAATTGAAGACTAAGTTTGTCAGTTTCTTTAAGGAGGATTTATAAAAATGGGCAAAAAAGTCAGTGCGAAGAAGAACAAAGTAAAACTGGAGACTCTCTTGTCTAATGATGATTTTTCCTTAAATTTAAAAGGCAAATTCAAATATAAAATGTTGTAACCCTCTGGTATTTTTCCCCTCTGGAGCTTTTAAAAACTCTTATCTTTGAGTTCACTGTAGGATGAGTTTTTTTCTTGATTTAAATAGTTCAGGTGGCTTGTTTTTATTGGACATTTAAAAAGATTCCTTGTTGTTTTCTGTGGTAAACCGATAAATAAAAAAAAACATGTTACTCTATTCATGTTTTTGCCTCTTTAACTTCAGTCACAAAACTTTATCTAGAAAACTCAGATAGTGTGAATGTTTTCAACAATGTCATGGTTGAGTTTTTATTTTGAAAGTTTTCAACCCTGAGTGTGTATCAAGTCCAATTGAAATTTGGTGGGAACTGTACATCAATCAAGAGGGTAGGGTCCTCTGCCGACAACACCCAGGACATGTCACACGCCTACCCCCTCCCCAAACACTCTACTGCCTAAGGAAATACTGGCAGTTGCGGGGAAAATTTCCAAATTGTCACCAGCCCCCCAGATTAGGGGTAGCAGGCCTCCCAAGTTATGCAGGAGTGGGAGAAATATTGCTGGGTACATCGACATTACCAGGCCCAGCTACCCTGAATGTAAAGAGGAGGTGGGTAAGTGTCTCCCCCCAGCAGCAGACCCAGGCCCTTGAGCACAGGGCCCTCAGTGGGAACTTTGGTGGGGGCTAGGCCATGCATCCCACCAACCCAATACCCCAAAGGGCAGGTATCTAGGAGGTATCTAGTGCACCTGACAGTCCTAAAAGGCAGCTCCAACCTACCACTGGCCCCTGGGGCAGCAGGAGCGTAGTTTAGGTTGAGACAAGCACCCAAATGGTACCTAGACCAGCTGTATCTTTCTGTTTTGGTATGGTGTTCGTATGTTCTTCCTCCTTCCACAGTTTGAAAACATGTTGTAATGATTGTACTAGTGTTTCTTCATTACCTTACAGTGAGTATGATCATCCTTTAGTGAATGAAGCCCTGCGATGGACTGACTTCCTGTTCAAAATGCTTCTGGTGTATGATGGCTGGTATAGGCTTTGTTTGCCCCCATGACACCACTCAGGATGTGGAAATAGATAATGGACGGGCGTTCGAAAGGAAGTGCAGGTTTTTTAAATGCTTGCCTCGATGAGAGCTGGGACAGGCTTTAGTTCCTGTGACTAAGAAAGAGATGACATTAAGATGAAACCTAAAAGCTGTCCAGGCAGTCTCAGAAACGGAAACGAATTCTGGTAAAAATGCAAAATCATTTGTTAGTTTTATAGAGGTTAACCATATATAACCCTTTGCAATACATTTGATACGCTTTTGATATACTTTTTACAATATGGACAACTTTGGGGGGATAATAACTCATCTATTGTCATTCTTTTTTATATTTAGCTACTTTCTGTATGGAAAAAATGCAACATTTGTTAAAAATGAATTCATTATAATAGAGTTAAATAATGTCAAAATGTGTGAATTAAATTTGAAACAAAACTGATAGTATCTATATCCCATAAAAAAATGACATTTTAAATTTTATTTAAGGATTTCATCAAAGGGTTTAGAAAACAAATAACCCCCCCCCCAAAAAAAATAAAATTTTCTGTCAATCATTTAATGTAGTGGCGTTGACTTGGTTAATTGTTTGGCAGAGGGATATGAGACTGTAGTTTTATATTCAGGTGTATGTAAACGTATGAATTAGTTGTAAGATGTTTTAGTTCATTTGTCTTGTTCTTTTTTTATCTTCATGATGCTGCTTTGTTAAATTAAGTCCTGGTTCAAGTTCTGTTTTTGTGGTTGATGTTCCCTGTATTGTTAAAATCACGGTTTCAGTTGCTTCTCATCAGGTTCTCGTTGCACATTTTGCCTCCATCACTGCTCTCCCGTGTTTTAGTTTATGTTGAAATTAAACCTTTTTTTTTTTTTAATCAATGTGTGAATTCTATTTAAGTTGATAAACGAATCCTTTTACATGTCTGTCAAGCCTGCATCTGGTTTGTGTGCATGTAGATTGTCCTAATAATTATTTCTAAAACTAAAGACCGATTGGTTTTGTGAAATTCTGCCTGTACAGACAAACAAACAACTCAGTCTTTAACATCACAGTCAAAGGTTGCTCCTCAAAAAGTCTGCAGTCAGATTTGTGTAATGTCTTCCACACGTTTAAATGTGCATCAGTGCAAGGTCTACATCATTATTTTATTCAGGAAGCTGCTTTCCTTTTCTGTTTGCACGGTCCAAATCTAAGGCACAGACATTTGAAAAACATTAAAATTCATGTTTCTTACAAAACATCCCGTGGTTCAGCTGAAACAGAGTAAGAGATGCATTCATTATATGCAGTCTATAATGACCACCAAGGTCTTCTTTTCCTTCTGTTGCACAGAGGTTTATTTTATTTTCCAGTACAACAGGAACATTATGTCTCATTAAATTTACAGACACAAAGCACAGAAAACATATTTTTTCTGCTCTATAAGAGGAAATAATGGATGCTGGTAAAAACTTCATAAAATCTAAGAATGTTCTGCATTCATTTCAGCTCCAAATGCATCTCTTTTTAGGTAATAGCTACTTGTTCCACCTTTTCACTCACGTGCGTGCATTTATTACTGAACCAAGTCCTCTCTGACTCACCATCCGCAGCTGTTTTCTTGTTTCTTTTTCAACTGGGAGCAGCAACACCCTTTCTCTGAACCAAAAGACTTGACTGACATTTAAGAGCGGCGAACCGGGACGAATCACCAGGAGACACATCTTGTGCCCAAGAGTCCTGTCACCTCATGCACAACACAGACGAACTGTGAACTTCCAAAGTGTGAATCCAGTCAGCCCTGAATCACAGGGGTTACAATCTTACATAAGACAAACGACACATCCTCCAGGGAATGGCCTGAAATCACAAACACACACTCTGCAGCTCATTGAGAAATAGGTCAAAAAGGCTGCAGATGATACACAAAGCACTGACTAGCCAGAAGAAAAGATGGAAAGTAGATTAACGGCAAGAATTCATTGAGAAAAGTTTGAATCTAAATCAATAAAATAGTTTTTTTAATGTTCAGCTCTTATTCAAAAATCCTTCATGATGTCCAAAGTGGTTACAGATAAAGTTTACGTGTAAAGACAAGAGCGTCCTGAAGAAACGATATATTTTAATGAATTAATTTTATTGCAGTGTATCAGGACAACCCAGATGCAGGACAGAAAAGGCAAAGTTCCACATTTTTCCATAATAAAAACACACAAAACAGGACAGCTCTTTATGTTTTCACGATGTCTTAGTTGCAGCGTTGCAAGACAAGAGCACCTTTAACATTTTATGTTTAAGAATAGCTCAGTTTTCACTTAAGGTTTAGTTCCAAAAATTCTAAAAAGGTCTAAAAATTTGTAATGAAAAGCTAAGCTCAAACTGCAGAGGTGGCATTAAATCAAATTGTTGCCAAATTTGCAGGATAAATACAATAAGAAGAATAGGCTAACAGAATGTAAGAAGTCCATTTTGAAGCATGTCAAGAACAAACTACAATTGTGTCTCTCTTGTTTCCTGTAATAAAGCTGTGTGAGGAAACTGACCCACAGGAGCTAGAGTCATGGTTGTCCATCCTGGCTTGAATTGGATGCCATCCTGGATGAATACTAATCACCCACGCACGCCACCCACATAAACACCACCTGTTGAGGCTGCGCCGTTACAGGCTGTGGATAATTCTGTGAGATGTACTTACGCCTTCTTTAAAGATAACAGACGGCTTCAAAATGATTTCTTCTTGGAACTATTTGCATACATGTTGAAGTTTTGGAGCTATAATCTCATTAAAATCCCAACTGTAGTGCTCTTTGCCCTCACACTGTGCCATACAAGAGCTTTGCAAGAGGCCTCTTCACATTCTCAAAGATCTACTGTCCCCTTCCACTTAGTGGGCACATTCAACACACTGGGATGCACATTGCACTTAAAAGAAGAAAGCTCGCTCATAGCAACACACATTCCAATTTCTGATTCTCTCTTTTTGGGCCTCATGTTATTTACAGCATTCCGGTCCTTTGCTGCATAATAATAACTCCATGGCCCCAGCCTCTCTGGGGGCAGGAGCATGTGTCCCAGCATGAGTTACCACCGAGGCACAGGAGTGATATCAGCAGCCTGGCAGCTGACTTTACTGTTACGTAATCGAATAGCTGGCTAGCTCCAGGCGCTGGAGGACTGAGCAGAAAAATGTTCGGGGTCCGCTTGTTAATGCTGAATGTCAAGGACATTGAATTTCAAAGCTTTTTCCTGAAATTTTACAGAAATCTGTTGTTTTAAAGTGGGTTTGTGCGCAGAACTGATCGATAAACAAGCAAAAACCAGGACATTTCAACAGATTTGAGTCAGCTTGACACGTGCTTGGGTTATAGTTTATTTATTCTTCTTATTCCTCTAAAGCAGAACGGTTTTTAAAATAAAAATAATGTGGATTTTGCTGCCGTGCAGCGGAATACAATTTAATAAAAAAAAGGTTAATCTTGCATAAAAAATTAGAAGAGGTCAATACTAAAACGCCCCCTCTAATAAAGTATGACTGTTCTGCAGTATTTGTGGTTGATGGTTTAGGTACTAAAGAATACCAGAAAAGACAAGTCAAATTAGTTCAAAGATTGTTGCAAAAAAAATACATAAAAATTAAAACATTTGTCAAACAGTTAAGATGTGTGATTGTCCCCAAAGACAAAATTGGTAGAATTACATAAAAAACAAAATTAAACTGCAACAGCCTTCTGTCCGATTATGTTGGATGCCAAATGAACAGACGGCCTCTTTCTCTACAAGTAGTTCACATTCTTCTCTGCTTTATTTTTCTTTTAGCTTGTAATTCTCCATACTTTTATTTTATGTTCTGGAGGTCTCAGTCATATCTGTTCCTTATTGTTGTTTTTAATAACCAACCCATGTGTACCATGCCCTTTATAGCAGCGAATAACAGACAATAATAATAGACAATAACGTGCATATTTAGTTGAATAGAGTTGAAATATATACATATATGTATTTATAAAAATATTTTTATGAAAAAGATATATCTATTTTCTTAAATGTGTTGTTATGCTTTTATAAAGCTTCACATTCTGTTCCAAAATCTGAAAAAAAAAATTGAAATATCAAATCCTGCAGTTCCTCAAACAACTGCAGGAGGCTTTAAGAAAGTCCCATTGGTCCCATCCCCCTAATTCAACTCTTTTATGCTGAGTGTCAAGCAGGGAAGCATTTTTACATTTTTAGTCTTTCATATGGCTTGACCAGAGATTTGAACCCACAACCTTCCAGTCTCAGGATAGACACTCTACCACTAGGCCACTAAGAAGAAGAAAGCTCTTTTACTCCGACTGACACATTAAAATACTCAAATCTATATACAGCCTGGCACTAATATCCATTGAACAGCTGTTCTAGTTTGAGTACAGCTTGAATGTTTGCATATTTAGCAGCCTGTCTTGTTGTTTTGTCAACATGATAGAACCAATAAAACGTTCATTTTATATTACCCTGCTCAATCACCCATTTTCCAAAAGCTGTTGAGTAGAGAGGAAGAAACTCCAGTCAACACGCCCAAACTACAATGAAGGATTTCGCCACAATTTAGTTTGTATAATTATTATTATTTCTGCTTTTCTGCCAATCCTGCAGCCAGTTTCCTGTAAGTTTAGTATCTTTTTGTTTAGAATTCTTGGTTTATTATTTAGACTGTTTAGAGGAAGTGGCTGTTGTGGAGCAGAAAAAAGCTAAGATCATTTAGGAAGAAGTGAGGAAGGCATTGAAGTAGAGGAGTCGAAAGGCATTTGGTCTTGGTGGAGGTATGGAAGTGGAAGTGGGATGTCAGAAATGGAGAAATATACTTTTTTTAAAGAAGAAGGGAGACGTGCAGAGTTGTGGAAACTGTGAAGGAGTAAAGCAGATGAGTCAGCTCAAGTTATGGGAAAGAGTAGTAGCATCTAGACTGAGGTCCCCAATGAGCGTTTGTGAGCTTTTCATGCAAAGAGAAAGGCTACAGATACAACATTTGCTTTGAGCATGCTTCTGGAGAAAAACAGAAAGGTCAGAATGCTGCAGTGTGCCTGAGCGTATGAGACCTGTAAGACAGTAGTGAGATGTGCTGTAGGTGGATGAGTTCAAGATGGAGGTGGGGATGCACCAAAGATCAGCTCTGAGCTGAAAAATGAGGTTAGACAGGAAGCTCTGGAGGAACACCTGGAGAGGTAGAGGTTCGCTCTGGAAAGGAGAGGAATGAAGGGCAGCTTCAGAAAAATAGAGTATCTGTGAGTCAGCAAGTAAGGAACAGTGATGTTACAAGAATCGGAGGTGAAGAAGGTGGAGGGTTTGAAGTACTTGGGGTCAACAGTCAAAAACAATAGTGGGACAGAAGTGGAGAGGCGTGTACAAACAGGTTCAATAAGGTCTCAGGTGTGATGTGTGACAACAAAAAGTGTCAGCAAGAATAAAAGGAAAGGCGTGGAAGACTGTGGTGCATGTTTTTGCTTTAGAGACAGTAGTTGTGAGGAAGAGACATCAAGTTGTTGCTGATATTTTGTCATATTTGAGTTCAGGTTTGTCTTTTTGTCACGCCATACTTACATTTATTTATTTTGGTTCCTGTCTACACGTTTGCCTCGTTTTTGGGTCCTTCTCATATCATTCCTGAAGCTTCCTACTTCTTGAGTTCTCCAAGAAATCCTGACAGTTTGGGTTTAATGAATGGTCCCCATCCACACATAGTGCACATTTGTATCTAGCTCCAGGCAGCTGACAGGACTCCTAGCCTTCTGCACAATAATTGCTGAAGGGCAACAGTTGTGATGATGCTCTGAATCTTTGCATCATGCAGCACAATTGCATTTTTTTTTTTTTTTGGTAACTGAAAAGATGTGTCAATTGCAAGCAGAAAGCCACATATGTAATAAAAAAACGTTAATGTTTTTGCATGTTGCAGTAATGCACGTTACGAGTGTCAGGAGTCTGACAGGAGTCCTGAATACTGACACTTCATCTCCCATCATCCCCAGCACACAGTGTCTGGATGCCTCCCACCTGACTCTCATCTGACAATCAGCCAAAGGACACTTAAGCCCCTCAGAGCCATTTTCAGTGCGAAGTATTGTTTTCGCCATTCAGCCTGCATGCTGAGCAGTTTATCCTGATCTGATCACCTATTCACCTGTATTTGACTCTTCCTCTTTGCCGCCTGCCCTGACCTTGCCTAGACTCTGACCTTGATTTAGCTTTGTGGACTTTTAGCTGAGCTTTGCGTCTGTCTGCCTGTTTGAGTCCATAAAACCTTCTGCACGTGGAGCCAGCCGACTGCCTGCTCTTGACAACGAGCAGCAGCAGCTCATGCAGAATACTTGCACTTCCCTGATCCACAGACCGACCCCCGCACTGTCAAGATGACATGCGTTTCATGTTAAGCACTTAATGTGCTGAGTCACTCCTTCAGGGAGAATAATGGCCTTATCAAAAGCTCACTTAACATGTAGTTGAGGAAAAGAAAAAAAAAAGCGACATAAATGCCATTTTTTTCCTGTCAGAGTTGGAACAACGTGAGCGGCAGAACATGTGAGAGAAGCAGCAGCCAAGGCTTCAGGGTCGGCAGGTTGCAGGTTAAAAAAGAAGTGAGGTTTCCATTTGCAGAGATTTTATGTCTTTCAATAAAAAGTGACAGATATTGTCCTCTTTAATTCTGAATATTATATACAGAAACGCATTTTTTGAATCCGTAATTATGCTTTTTTGTAAAATAAACACATCTGCTACTTTTTTTGAAACACGTTTTGTCTTTTTTCTTTCTGAAAAACACCTCAACCAGTCATTTGCTCCTTTTTGTGTGCACAGTTTTACACTTTCTTGAATTGTAAAACATGAACAGGGTTATAAGCCTCTAAAAGCTGCTGTGATACATCGATGCAAGATAGGAGTTTACATCCAATGACAAAAAAAAAACAGGTGTTGTGTATGATTACTAACATTATTTGAACACGCATTGAGTTCCTGCAGGAGCCCACATAAAATGTATTAATCTTCTTTACAAGTTCATGCTTGAGCTGTAAATTTTCTCTTTTAAAAGCTGGAAGCAGGCATAAAGGAAAAAGCTAATATGTGGTTTTTACTTGTCATGCATGTTTTTATTAAAACACATAAATGAAGGCACTTGAAAAAATACTTTTCAAGGATACTTGAAGGTACTTAAGAAAGTTAAGTATTGCATTTTTACTTCAAAGATCCAATCTGGTCATCTTTTGATCTATTTTAAAACTGCTCCCTTTAATTGTGATTATGTCGTTTTTAGCCCTTCCAAAAAACTGTGTTGTTTTCTAGGACATAGTTTCTGCAGAGCGGCAGTAGTTCATTAGAAGAGTGAGTCTGTTTTAATTTTCCATCATCCCCTTGTTTATATGCTCTGCCAGTATAGCTTACTGCCCCTCACGCCCCCAACCTAACATTACTGGTGCAACGAAACGGCGAGCAACATTGTAGTTATGTAGCCGTGTAGTTTTGAGGCAGATTTCAGCTCAAACAAGGAAAACAAAGATGTACACGGAGCTGTTTTTCTGCTACTGGATGCATCTGAAAGGAACGGAGCAGAGGGCTTGTGACCAGCCAGTTGCAGATGTTATCTAAAAACTACAAGCTTTTTCCGACGGCATTTTTTTTTTCATCTGGTCTTGATTTAAAACAATTTGAATGTATAAATAAAAACACAGAAATACAATTTTAATCTTAATTGTCTTTGTGTTTGTCCTCCATCATGAGAAAAATTCTACAAGGGTCTACATGGGTCTTTCATTTAAAAAAAGACAGTTTGAATCTTTCAATGTTTTAACTTAACTTATGCAAAGCATGTGTACTCCTGCAGTGCTTTTACATTTTGTAATGAGTAGTCCTGTCCTCTGTTGCCATGGCAGAAGAACACGCCCGATCAGTGCTAATGTTTAGTTGTCCAAAATCGCTCACTTTGAGAGCTGATATTAAAGTCTCCTACATCCGAAGAGCCTACTGTTTACCATCTGTCAAAGCAGCCTGGTTTGCTCAATGCAGGGAAATAATTGATGAGTGGAGCGTGCAGTATGAGGGCAACCACTTGGTCAACAACATATGAGCGACCCTCTTGATTGTTCCTTGTCAGATCCTTCAACTGCAACCCTGTAACTCTGCACAGTTGTCCTCCTCCTCCTCCTCTGCTTCTCCGTTCCTGCTGTGTTGGGTCTTCTCACAAAAATAAAAACACTCTCTGTGTTGCTGGTTCTTCTGGGAATAATGAGCGGATGTCTTCCAGTGAGCTTTGGAGTTCATTTTAAAATGATGATATTAAAGGTGGCATTTGTTTTCTGTTACAGAAGTACTGCGACCTCGCCTGAACTTTGGTGATGATGCATACATTGTAGTTACGAGGTGACAGCGGGCCAGCTGCTGCCTCTTTCCCAGAACAGAGGGAGTGTGAAATCCCAAATCAGCCTTCGACTGCTGTGTCCTTGTATCGAATCAAAAGGACATTACAGGAACTGAACAGACATATAGACACATGATTGTCCTTGCTGAATGGGAATACATCATCTTAGTGTTCTGCTCCCTGCAGGAGATGTTATCTGGGACAGTGTTACTCTTGCTAAGCATTACATAACTAAGAGAACACAAAAGCCTGACCGTTATTTGTTGTGTTTCTGAACAAGGATCTCTAATAATTATGCCATGTTCTGGGAAGGTTTCATCTCTCCAGGTTGTACATTGGAGCTTGATTAGGTTAATTGGAGCCGAGCTTGGCCTGTTTTTCTCATTACAAATTTGTTGTTGCGAGCGGAAAATGGAAAGGTTGCTACTAGTTGCATCTTGTTTGTCATATCGCAAAAGCAGGCAGTGACCTTTAACACGTCACAGTCAGGTGTGCTCAATTAGTGGGCAGAAGATGAAGCCCTCGGAGGAGAACAAGGGCATGTTGAATCACTACACAGAAAACATATTTAGTAGCGACCAATAGGTGTAGCATTTGCTCTCAATTTGACTCAATTTCCCATCTTGTGCTCATGCACTAATTTAAGTGGAATTGCTAGGCGTTTTGTTTCCATATGCAAAGGTTTTTGTGAAGAAGCTTTTGTTGTTTTACTAGCACCGGGAGTGCATTCTCCCCAGTGGCTAATTAAGACATTTAGGGCTGCAGATAGCACCTTAACTTGACACGAGATTTAATTTCCAATCAGACATTCAGCGTGGGTCCTGCCTGCGCTAGCTCTCAATGAATGGGAGATCAGGTATTTACCATGATATTTCTGCTTTATTGCATACATCTGTCCAATTAGCAAGTCTCATGGCACCAACTCGTGTACGTTCTGAATATTTCATCTACTGAGAGTCATTTGTAGGGATCTTTATTTTATTATTTACTCAACACTGTTACATACTTAAATTGTCTCTGTCTGCTGCTGCTGATTTCATGTCGTCCATTTAACTGTAACTCAGGAGCTTAATTAGAGACAACACAAAAGCAGCTCAGGTCAAGCAGGATGTCCAACTGCATGAGGGTAAAGATGCTACAACATTGTTCCGTTTCTGGACATTTTATAATAATTCAAGGAGAAGATCTGCATCGATTGTACTGGATTTAGATGAAAAACTCCTGAGTTTTCCATTATATTAACAATATTTTGAACATTTTAAACACTAAAAATTCAACATTAATTTTTTAAAATGAATAATGGCAGAAACTCAAGGAAAAAAAATCATCTCATCTACTGAGTCAAGGAGATGTTTTTTATCATTTAAAGTGAACACATTTTTGCCATAGCTTTTCAATTTAACTTTGTAACTGTTTTTGTGCTGCTTTCTGCTAAAAGACCTGTTTTGATGCCACATCACAGAACTGTCAAGGATTTTATCTTATTCATTAGAAATCTTCGCGTAGCTTTGTTGCCACAATTCTATAAATTTGTGACATAATGTCATATTTCTGCAATTATGCGTTTTAAAGTTTCTACATGCTTCTTCAAATGTCATCTCCTCTAGCAAGTCTGAGAGGCTTCTATCAAATTATTGTGGCTTTCTCCAGTTATCTCAGCAACATCCATTTTAAACGTGCTGAAACATCAAATTTATCCCACAATTCTCAGCATTGATGGTGGACACTAAAACATCTCTCTGTTTCATTACTGATGTTGGATAATAGCAGTAAAAGACGTGAAATTCTCAAAAGTTATTAAGCAAGAAGGTTCATTGTATTAAGTGAATACACACATAAAAACGATTCAAAAATCTATTTATTAGAGGTATAATTCATATCAATCTGCCACTTTAGCACTAGATGTGAATCTGCACCACAGCTGCCAACACCAGACAGAGTGCTGCGGTGTTCAAATCCCACTTTTAACATGCAGTTCACAGAAAACTGCAGGGTAAACACAGGTCACCTTCTGTTTATAGTAGAGGTGTAACGATTCATTTTAAACAACAATCTGATTTGATATTTGTGGTTGCCGATCCGATTCACAGTCCATATTAGTCCGTTTTGAACAATCGGATTCGATGCGATTCACTGCCCAAAAATCGGTCCAGGACGTCTTTGGTGAAATAATTATCCAGTGTGACTCAGAGATAAATACCTGGTTACTGAACAGTGAAGTGTTCCAGATTCTTTGTATTTCTCACAAGATAATCAGGTGTAAATTAAATATGTGTACAAACAAACAAACGAGTAAACAGGAATTAATGGCAAATCCATTCACCGTTTAGTTTGATAAAGTTCAGCCCAATGTTGTTTTTCCACATGAAAATAATCCAAAGGGAACATCATTAGAACAGTATACCGCACTGTGTGGTCACGTCTTCGGTCAAATTCAAAGAGGTTCCACACATTGGACAGTAATGGTTAATTGGTCTGGTATTTTCTAATATTGATTATAATCATTTTATTTTATTTTGAAATTCTTTTATGACGGTATAGGTCAATTCATTTTAGATCATAGGAAAATAAATCCATTAATCGTTACACCCCTAGTTTTAAATGTCAAGTAGTATTTATTTTAAAGTCATTTTCTAAAATTCTTGAGAGTCATCGCTGTACCTAAAATTGTTCATACCCCAGGGGTATGAATAAAGCTGCACCCGCTGTGGGAAGGAAAGATCTCTGTCGTGGTTGAATGTGAGGAACCCTCGGCATGAAGACATTTTGTTGTTGTAGAAAGAGGGTTTTCAAGGTTTTCCTTGCCGTTCTTCCTCCTACAAATTCTCCTTCTATGAACAAACAGCTCTGGAGCAGAACCCAGAACAGAGCCAGTCTTTTTCATCAGGCTAGTTTGGCCTCACGCAATCCCGTCCCCCAATCTTACTGCCCCAACAACTGCCCTCAGAAACACACTTGATAAAGATAGGACAAAAATGCAAACGTTGAAGGACTTAAACTTACAATGTGCTTGTCTCTTCCTAAAAACAGCATCACTGATGCATCTCTAGACCAGCTTGTTGTCCAGTAAGATATTTAACCTGTTTACTGCTTTACACATGGACCCTTTTTTATGCTTGCCACACCACTGTCATGTTACTTTTATCGCACCCTGCAATAGAAACGCCTCTCCTTTGTTCAGTACTATTCCTGCTTCATGCAAAGACCTATCACAGTTAAAATGTTTTTCACAACAAATGTGACCTTTTTTTTTTTTTTTTTTAAAAAAGAGTTACTGTTATTCTTTTATTTCCACACCTCTGCAGTCGTTTGTTCCTCTTCAAACCACATCACCTTTTTGTTTTTCCAAGGTACCAAAGCAGTTTGGATTTTGACAAGCAGCAGATTCAAAAACACAATTACGATCTAATTTTTATTTTTACATTTGACTTCTGTTTTAAAACTAGGAGAATGTAAATAAAGCTCGTTTTAACTTATTTGGTGATAAAGTAAAGAATAAAGGATTTCACATGGAGGCTTTAAATAAATAAATAAAATTATATGTGGAGAATTGAGAGAAAGTGTCCCTCAAGAAATTGATGAGCCATGTTTGGATGAGCACATGGCTCTCAGTGCCGCATTAAAAACCCGCTGAGGCTTTGATGAAGCTGCATAGTGACAGGTGAACAGAGTAAATAACAGGTTATATTTCTGTCGCCTCTGCTGGTTGGCACAGTTTTAGTCCTGTTGTGATTTATATTAGCAATTAAAATTAAACTGTGGTCCTGTGTGGGATGAAGGAGAGTGTGTAGGCTCCATGTCTCAGACCTTCAGCTGAAATAGGAGGCTGTCAGCAAATTATGTCAATTTAAAGCACATTTTTTCACTGCAAATGAGGTAGTGACCTTTACGCAGGTTTTTTTTTTTTAAAGAAATAAACTGTAATATTTCCATGGAAACCTTTATTTTAATAACAATCCTTCCTGAAAAAGTCAGGAAGGGGGAATTTGAAAAAGGTTTTAGAGCAAATACACTTAGATTTACTGCAGGGGGATTTGTGGATGAAAGAACATAAAATGGAAATATAAAAATAAGACTAAGAAAGATCTCAAGGACGTGCTGTAAATGAAAAAAAATAACAGGCACGTGTTCCTTTTCTTTTCTTTGGCTTTCTCTCGCTGAAGTGAACCATCTGACCTGTCAGCCTTAATTTAAGCCTCTTAACAATTTTGCTAAGAAATTTAAATTGGACTCAACAAAGGTTCACATTTTACTGGAGTCATACAATTGTGGCTTCATCTCTACTGGTAATAATGCATTCATTGGTTTGATTAAAACAAAATAAGGTGTATGTAAAGTGGTGCATTGAAGTGTCATGTTAGACCTGACATGAAAAACTGTGTCTGTTTTTCTCCTTGAGTAATTATTCTGTTCAAATAGCACATAATTCTCTCCAGGCAAAGAGTGCTTGGGTTGAATGGATGCTGCCACTGCATAATGGTCCTCAGACGTTTGTTTCCTTGGCAACGTGGGGAGGGCATGTGGAGAGGGAGGTATAAAAACACTGCCAGCTCCTCTCTGAGTCTTACTCTGAGTTAAGTGCAGTCGCTGTCATCACAGAGAACCTCAGACAATCCGTGTCCTCTCGCCACTTGCAGGATCAGCTTTACAAGTAGGTGTTTGAGAATGATGCGGCCAAAAGACTTAGGCCACGGCTCCGGTACAAAGACTTTCCTTGATGCCATGCAAGCTGGCAAAGTCCATCTTGCACGCTTCATCTTGGACGCCTTAGACGGCCGTATCATCAATTCCAAGACAGAAAACAGCCGCACTCTGCTCATGTGTGCCGCGTGCCTTCAAGATCCCGGAACAAGAGGGAAGTTCACCCGGCTGCTGGTGGAGAAAGGGGCAGATGTCAACTGTCAGGATGAGGACGGCCGCACAGCTCTCAGCCACGCCTGTGAGATGGGCCACCTGGATGTGGTCAAACTTCTTGTGCAGTTCAACGCTGACCCAGACGTCTCTGATGCTTGGGGTAACAGCGCACTAATGTATGCTGCCTTCTCTGGACACAGCCAGGTTCTAGAGTTCCTGATCAGGGCTTTCAAAAGACTGGGACTGAGGCTGGACAGGACCAATAACGCTGGACACTCAGCCATTGAGGTGGCCAACTTTTTTGGACACAACCAGTGTGTGCAGGTGTTGAACTTTCCTTGCAGGAAGTTTAGCAGAGATGATCCACTTGTTGATTTTAGCGCCGCTGTTGACGGAGAAACCCGTTTGCCCAACAAGCTCCCCAGGCATGTCCTGGAGAGGTTCTCCAAACCAATGACAAATGAGGACCAGCTGCCAAGAGTGTTTCAGAGACAGATGAAAATTGGAGATGGCAGTGGACTGTGGAGCCGATTCAGATGTCCCAGAAGCCAATCTCAAGAGGACAATCATGACCATAGTTGGAGTTTGCCTCCTCAGCTTGAGAAGAGCCAGAAAGAGGGGGATCACAGCATTCTCTTTGCTGCCAAACAGCTGCAAAACCGCCAGCTTAGAGAGCTGAGGGGGCCAAAAATCCCAAACTCTCTATCTGAGCCAAAGCAAAAAGATGTCAGCCAGAATGCCAAACTCCCAGAGCAAGCACCTGAGAGTTTCCCTCTCTGGGGAAAAGCAAAGTCATTTAACCTGGACGTTGTGAGCAGCAGAAAGCAGTCCTATCAGGGTGATGTGCGTGACATGAGCCTGTCAGCCAGTAAATTGAAGAGAGCCTCGCTCCAGGATGAGCGATGTCTGATAAACAAGATGGACTGTCAAGGGAACACTCGGGGCCTGACAAACGACTGCAACAAAACTATCTCAGTGCCAAAACCTGTTTTAAACAGCAAGGGTCAGCCAGTGAAAGCACTCCAGACAAATGTCACATCACAGAACACTGAGGCCACTGACACGGCTCCGTCAAACAGAAAAGAGCAGCAGAAGAGGGGGAGCTTTGGCTCGACTACAAGACACAACAAGCTGCTTTTTGCCAGGGCAGAGATGGAGGCGCAGAAGATCCCAAACCAGACAGCAGGGTTCGTGGGCCTCGGGACCCGGCTGCTGCGCCGGTTTACTGCACCCGAGTTCATGAGGATGGTGTTAGACTGCTCGTCCGCCTCCACAAAAGGCAGGGGTCAGATGTCCCGCTCTGATACCTTCCCTCTTTCGCACACGCACCAGCAGGTGAACAGTCAGCCGAGCGCCGACAGCATCAGTGCTGTCAAATGTGAGTTTGAGAGCTACTCATCTCAGTCCACCCTCGATTAGTTTGAGGTGGAAATGTCATTTTCATTTATAAAGTAGCTTTTCGTGTGCTTTGACAGCTTTGTTGCTATCTGTTTATCTGATATCTATTTATAAGATTAAAGAACTTAAATGCCTAATTCCTGTTGTATATTGATGAGTACTACATTTAAAATACTTAAATGTCACCAAATCCCTTTGTGAGGTAATAAAATATCATTTTTAACACATACAAGATTTATATTCTCTTGAAGCTTTTAATAGTGCTTCTGTGTTTTCAAGATAAACTGTATTTTGCTTAAGATATTTATTGTGTATTAATGCAAAACATCTAATAAAGAGAATTTAAAAAAAGCATTTGGGGTTTTTATTGAGGAAATTAGTACAAAATGTATGAATGGTTTGTTTCAATACACATTATTTATTGATTTATACAAAATTAAAATATGTTATTCTCTTTTTCATGAATGATCGACGTAGAAATAGAAAGACATGAAAGGTATCGACACATATCCGTGTGAGAATACAAAGACTATGTGCAAAAGTGTTTCTCAGCAGTGTCGTGTCCTGCAGCATTACATGCTAGGCCCGTGTGCTTTATCTAGGCAAACTAATGCAAATGGAGTTAAATACATCACCCTCAGCAGTGGAAACACCCCCAAAGTCTGTCACAATTCACAGAGGGTTGGATCGGAAGCGAAGACTCGAAAAATAAACACCTGTGTCCTCACACACATCAATGCACTCACATTTCAGTGAAGAAAATTAACATTTCAAAATAATTTTATATGTAATTTACGGCTGCAAATCAGCTGGTGCACAGACTCAGCAGTCTGTCGGTTTATTTACACGGCCAACTCAAGTCCATACTTTATTATGAAGCCTTATTTGCAACTTCACATTATACAAACAACCAATAATATCTTATGAAAATAAAGAATAAATAAATTTATATATATATATATATATATATATATATATATATATAAAAGAAAACGGTACTGGGGATATTCCCAGTAGCCTAACAGTAGCAGCTGGGCTTTTATCTACCCATTTATTATGCTAATAGGAGAGAATTGTCTTTCACATCCCAGTTTGGTACGTATTCAAGCATTCACATCAGGCCAGGTGTGCGTCCGTTTGGCCATGCAAAGAGTGTATGTCAGTCAGCTTGTTCTCTACTGAGTGTGGATAAAGGGTAGCTATCCTCTCACAATGGCCTCTCATGTTTTTCCCCTAATACCAGCTTTAAAAGCTTTACACACAGCTGGCACTCGAGCCCGCTAACAACACTATCTAGGATTTTTAGAGTAGCATGGGTTTGGTATATTTTGAAGGAGTGTTGAGTTTTGCTGTTAATAGTTTGTGTTTGGTGGTGAGTCCAAAAAAATGTTACAAAAAGAGAATCCTTGTTCCGGTCAAACTCAGCTGAAAGGTGAAGACTTGCATGCTGCCTTTAACTCACTCCTGAAAGGGTGTCTGACAAGCCGGGGATCATGTCGGCCTTGTCTGTCAACCGCTGGTTCTTCTGCAGCAAAATGCTGCCTGGGTTTGCTTCCCTGGAGCTGATAGCCCATTTGCCTGGTTCTAGAAGAACTAGAACCTACGCTTTTCTGAGGCAGGCCAGGCAGAAGTTTGAAGTGAGGGAGGGAGAGCTGCACACGGTCAGCATCGAGACATGCGCTTGCGATACTGCTCCACCAGTGGGACCAGACACTGAGGTGAGCCACTCTGCAACAGGAAGGGGTGCTCCAGCAAATCAGTGGCGCTGGCTCTCTCAAAGGGGTCTCGAGTGAGCATGCGGTCCAAGAAGTCCTTCAGAACTGGAGAGACCTGGATCACAAAGCAATGCGTCAGGCATCCAACTGTTTGTGTTGTTCTAGACTGATATTTCCACACACTCGTTATGTTTGACCCTTCTCATACCTGGCTGACGTTTCGGACTGTTGGAGCTGGCTCATCTCTGAGCCTCTTCATGGCTGCCACAGGGGTTTCACTGAAATATGGCGGCTCTCCATCCACCATCTCAACCACCATGATACCCATAGACCACACGTCAACCTGAGGCACGAAGAAAAGAGCTTTTCAGTGGTACACAAGTAAGAGTGTCTTTAATTAAAACAACATTACCCAAATTTAAGAAAAAAGTAGTCATCCAAATAATAAAAGTCCAATTTCAATCATTTTTTTATCTATTTTAAGAATGTTCTCAGTGGTCTGTTAATTATGATTATGGTGTTTTTGGTAAAGTTTAAAAAACTGTCGTTTTCTGCAGAGCAGCAGGTGTTCAGAAATTTACCTCTGTGTTGTGAGTGGAACTGTTGGTGTGTACGTGTGTGGAGTAAGCTTCCCACTACTTCCCATCATCCATTTATTTACACTCACCGACACTAGCTTACAGCTCCTCACAACCCCAAGTTAACATTACAAGCAAGAAAAGTGGTGAGTAATATTGGAACTATGAAGCCTCACAGTTTTTCCAACAACATTTTATCGTCTGCTCCAAATTCACAAGATTTCATCAAAGAAATACTCAAAAATACAATTTTAATCTTAATTTTCTGAGTACACGTCCTCCATCATGAGAAAAATGCCACAGAACATGTTAAAAACACCAAACACATTATTTCCATTGAAGTGGCTCTTGAAGTTAATAAAATGTAACTGGTGAAAAAATTACACAAATACTCAGTTACATTCTGGAGACAAAATTCTGGAGACAAAATTCAACATTCTGGAGATAAAAAAATGTAAGACAAATTTGAACTTTTAATAAATATATATACAAATATTAAAAATAATGATTAATTAATTAATTATTAAAAATAAATAAATAAAACAATTACACAGATCTGTTTTATGAAATAATTAAATTTTAAAGAACGCAACAATGAGGAATATTTCTTGCTCACAGTCTTCTTGATGAATCCTGATATTGACAGATAGCCCAAATTTATGTCTTAACTCATATCCAATATATAAACATTTGCTTCTTTTATTGAAGATTTAACACAGTCTCTCTTGCATTAAGGTAATTTCATTAAATGTTTTGCCTTTTTTTTTTTTCTTACTTTTTCAGTGTCTCTTTGTACAGATGCACTGATCAGTTCATTGTATTATTTTTAAACGCAAGTTAAGTAAATAAGTGATGCAAATATTTTGATTCCAGTTGCGTAAAAAACTGTTGCACAAAAAAAAAGAAACAAGAGAAGTTTAGCTAATTTTTAGATCCAAAAAATAAATAATTGCGCTTAAGTAAATGTAGCCAAAAAATTGTTATTGTGAGTAAAATTTTATTGTTATTGTGAGTTATTGTGAGTTGCTGAAGTCCGTGATTAAATGTAACTTGTTACCACCCAGCTCTGTGGCATTCCCCAACAGCTGAACATGGGCCTCCTCACCTCAGTGCCATATGGTGATTTGGAGATAACCTCCGGGGCCATCCAATAAGGGGTCCCCACTAAAGATTTCCTCTTCGGGATATCCTTACTGATTTGAGCACAGAAGCCAAAGTCTGAAAGCTTCACCTAATACAGAAAATAGAAAAACGTGATTTCAAGAAGAAAACAGGAAGGAAGGAAGAAAAAGGACTTGGTCTCATACCCTTCCGTCCAGTGTGAGTAATATGGAGTCACTCTTGATGTCTCTGTGAATGACTCCCTGTGAGTGGAGGTAAGCCAGAGCTTGCAGAACTGCTTCACATACTGTGGCAATCTGCTCCTCACTCAGCCTGCAGAAACACACACATTTTTAACAAGCACACACACTGATTTCACATGTACAATTCACGCATTTCCATTACTAGTTGCAGGCTGAAAATCATGAATCACTGCACACTAAAGGCACCAACAAAGGGTGCAAGGTTCAGAACAATGACTCCCACTCAACAGAATGACGAATGGGCATTTCTTTCTGATGTTAATGAGATTCTGATACTTTATGGGTGTAAAATAAACAGGAAACTGAGTTGGAAGGTAAAAAGGCCAGGTATCAGTAGAATAAAAAAACAAAGTGGTCTCTGAAAATCCGGAGAAGTGAAAACAAATGTCACAAATCACAGAAAATAAAACTCACTTTGATAAAAGAAAATCTGTTGATTTCAATTTTTTAATTTATTGAAATTGATTAAATGTGCATAAACTGAGTTTAGTCAGTGAACAAATATATATATATTTATTTGTAGACCTTGACAAGCACAATTATCTCATTTTTTGTGAGCTAGCTCCACAAAAACGATGTTATACTTTTCAAATATGACATTAACCCGTGAAATCAGCCTATAGATCTGGTCTTGTGTTGCGAATGTAAATTGTTTTATGATGAACAAAAACTGAATGTCAGTTAACAAACTACTGAAGACTCTGCAGCCAATACTACCCCCTAGTGGTACAAATTGTTATTAAAAATGAGGTGTTTGCACAGCAATGTTTTGAGACACTTTCATTATCGTGGTCTTACCTGGTTTCAGACACAATGTTGGTAAGTGCTCCACCCTGCAAGTATTCCATGATAACCCAAAGTTCCTCCTCCACCAGGGCAGATTTGAACATTTCCACCACGTTCTTGTGCTGATAATCCCTCATGATGACCACCTGGAAGAATCATAATTCGAACATCATGAAGGGGTCAGTTCTGTGCTGTTGGATGACACAGTAGGGGCGGAAGTTAAGTAAAATTATTGTCATAGGTGGTTCGGAAAATGGCAAATGTGTGCTTGAACGGGTTTCCATACCTCATTGAAGAGCAGCTCTCGTCTTTGCTGTCGCCGCAGGTCCATCATCTTTACCGCCACTTGCCTTCCTGTGTGCTTTTCTGTCGCAATACACACCACCCCTGTTGACCCCTCTCCAATCTTCACAAAGTTCTCCAAATAAGTCCTTGGGTCACCCTTGTCAACCACCATCTGTAAAGCTGCCTTGAACTGTTCATGTGTCACCTTGGGTGGATCGGGGGGTGGTCTGGGTGAGGGGTGTTGTGGTGGCCTGAAGGCGGGGGAGCAGGTACCTGGAGGACTAGTAGCCAATGAACCTGTGGGGGAAGGTCGGGGCTGGGAAGGGCTGTCCTGCCGGGGGTAAGGAGGGTTTGGGCATCCAGAGTGTCTAAGGAAAGGCTCCGGTCCACTCGGCCTCAGACCCATGTTAGGAGAAAGACCTTGGGTGTAGCTGGCTGAGGAGCGCACTGTCCGCTGAGGCCGAATTCCTCCAACCAGAGGACTGCTGGTGCCAGTGGGCAGAAAACCAGAGTGGTACCTCACAGTTGAGTCCGCCTGAAGGATCACAGAAGATAAAGGAAGACAAAGGCACACAACCCTCTTAAACCTGCATGTAAACTCACTTTCACGTGCATCTGGTGCACCCTCACCAACAGAAGATGGACCTTAAAGTCTCACTCCATTCATCTTTTGATCTATCGCACAAGCGTTCTCACTGGTCGTTTAATTATGAGGATGCTGTCTTAAAGCAAAATCAAAAACACTTGTTTTTTTTTTCTAAAACATAGTTGATTCAGAGCAGCAGTAGTTTTTGCCTCTGAGATGCGAGTGGGACCATTGGTAAGCTTTCCCTTAGTTCCCATCATCCCTTTGTTTACACTCTCTCCTGCTAGCTCACAGCCCCTTCCAACTCCAAGCTAATATCACAGCAGCATCAATATTGGAGCAACCCAGCCGTACAGTTCTGAGCTAGCTTGGACGAGAAACACAAAGGCGTGCGTGGGTCTGGTCATTGCAGCGGCTACATCACCGCTGCAAGCTTTTTCCAACAGCATTGTTTGGTCTGCTCCTAATTCACAACCACTTGAATAAAGAAATACTCAGAAAAGCAGTTTTAATCTGAATTCTCCATCATGAGAAAAAGGCCACAAGAACATGTCAAAAATACAAAAACATGATTTTTAGTTGAGCTGGTCAATGATCAACACCCCATGACCACAACTTAAGCATCCTTATGGATAGTTTATCATGAAAACATTGAATTAACTGAAAACATACTTACTTTTAGGTCATAGGAGGAGAAAGGCCTGCCTGGGCTGTTCTGTGGATGCATGTACATTGGCAGGTTGGGGCGTAGATCTGCAGTGATCGCTCCTTGATCTCCATGTGTCTGCTGCACATTCATCACAGGGGTGTAGAAACAAGCCACAGGTCTCTGATTTGGTGGCAGTCCCCAGGGCAGCGGGAAATCTCTTTTCCAAATCACTCTTTCCTGAGGACTCCCTACCTCCCCACTCATAAAAGCCCCATGACTTGGTGGTGGAATGCTCTGAGACTGCAAAGAAGGTACCTCCCGAGAGCTGACTCCAACTTCATAGGTGGACGTGGCCTTTGGCAAGATCCCATTTGGCTGCAGAGTGATGCTCTTCTTCATGCCCAAGTAAGGGGTGTTGGTCTCACTGTGGATATTCCTGGCTTTTTCCCTCCAATCATCCTGACCTCCATCTTCATCGTCGTCGTCCTGCGTCAGACCCTCGTACTGATAGACGTCTCCCTCGTTCACCTCTCCAAGCCTTCCCAGAGACTGAGCTCTCTTCCTGGCTGATGGGCTACTCTTCCTCAGTGAGTTGGAGCTGGTCACAGACAGACGGCTCATGTCGTTGATCATGGCTGCGATGTAGTCTCCGTGACCAATCATGCTCCCACGTACTATGGTCTGAAAGGAGAGATTCATCACACTCTGATAGCCTCCATTGAATTAAATAGAGATATCAGACTAAAATGGAGAAGAAGGGTGACAGAATTATTGCTCAGAGGCGAGTTAAATTTAAACTTGGGAATGTGTAAAGGACATACTTGTCATTCGTCAAAGACAGTGGCTCAGACTCGTAGCATACACAGAGCCTTTATGGCTGCTCCTACATTTCCAGATATTCCTGATAACTCCTCTGAAGATCTTTGAAGTATTATGAACATTTGGCAGGCATACAAATGCCCAAACCTGCCCTGACATAAAATGATCAGACAAACCTTAGATGCTTTGCCAGAACAGAGAGACTGAATGCACGGAGGCTTATTAGTCTCGAGGTAGAGTCATGTTCAGCTCACAGTCAGTCAACAGCCTCTCTTGTTTCTCTGGCTCAAAGCCATTACATCCACACAGGGGATGGAGGTCAGATGACATCTCGCCTACTGTGGCACCTCTGTGATAGGAGAGGTTAGCAGGTGATAATGGCCATGGGAACGCTTGGTCGTTTAAAGCTACAATTTGTTAAAAACAACAACCCTGTCTAGTTAGGCACCCTTTCTCCGTGCCCTTTTTCAAATGAAACAAACCTTTTTCACGGAGCTTTTCAGTTTGGGCATATTTTTCCGTCTGTTTGTTTGAGGCCTTTTTGCAGTGTGCCTCCAGTGTATTGATGACACCTCCAAAAACTATAAATCTGACCTAAATGCTGGTTCAGTAGTTCTCATGTTACACAGCACTAATCGCCATCACATCGTGCAGTTTTTTATTTTTCTGGAGGGCCATAAAAACAATCGACGGTGCGCTCTGTGAAGCGCGGAAACCCTGATCTGCAAGCTGAATCACTCACAGGCATTTCCTTTGCTGTACCTGCACTTTTTATTTGACATCTGTGGGAAGGCACCCTGTACTGTTATTAATTGCCTGCATGCAGTAATAAATCTTGTGGTCCCCAGCATTGTACAGTTAGTGTACACAGCAGTCATTAGCCAAGCCCCGTGATAGATAAGAGAGCAACAAGATGGGGAGGGCAGCAGTAATTCTACGTTGTCATCAGGGGATTATGGCATTTTCTGAGACAGCAGAATAGCTCAGTATCACTGGAATGATCAAACTGCCAGCATCCTTTTATTTGTCTCTGATTTGGAGTTGCAGCTCTTGTCCGACTGCGTCTAGAATGGTCAGCCTCTCGTCAAGTCAGTTCAAATGAAGGACAGAAAGCAAAAGTTACCTTTTTTGGTCTCAGCTCAACTTCTGTGATCCTGGAGGGGTCCACCATGGGTTTGGGCCGGCGCAGGTTTTCTATCAGGCTCTGCCACTGGGTCGGCAGGCCGACAAAGCAGCCTCTTTTGGCATCGAATGAGGTGTGGACGCGGTGCTCAAAGTTCTTTGGCACAGATATCTCGGGCCTCTTCTTTTTTTTCTTGCGAAACATTTTTAGGTGTAGAAGGACAACTGCTCTCCAGCCTCAAAATGTCCCTGTTTAGAGAAACATTCTGATTAAAAGAAGTTTACTTTTACTATTTACTTTACATATTGAATTTACACTTGATTATCTTGCAAGAAATAAAAGGAATCTAGAAAACTTCACCCGAACTGTTCAGTACCAGGTATTATCTCTGAGTCACACTGGTTGAATTTTTTTTTTTTTTTTTTTTTTTTTTTTTTTTTTTTTTTTTTATACTTGTCCTGTCCAACAGCTGAGCAAACAGATATGAGCTGAGAGCCTCTTGCATTAGACAGATTTTACTCTTACAATCGGGGGTTATAAATCATTGGGAACACAAAATGTATGTTGGTATAAGCCCCTTTTGTAATTTCAACGAAACTTTATTAATATTAATTTTGTTTGTGTTCTTTTTGTTGGACCGGACGGAAAAAGAAAGGGGGAAAAGAGAGGGGGGGGGTGCTATAGATTCCAGAGGATGACCAATGGAAGGAGAAAGTAGAATTGCAAGTCTACAGGCAACA
Organism: Oryzias celebensis; assembly: GCA_014656515.1. Lineage (NCBI taxonomy): Eukaryota > Metazoa > Chordata > Actinopteri > Beloniformes > Adrianichthyidae > Oryzias > Oryzias celebensis. Next base: position 38,593,865 of record BNCR01000005.1, read on the forward strand.
AAATGCTGAAGCTTATACCCATTACAATAGTGAGTGTTGGTCTAAAATGGGCGGGGCCTGTCCACACACTCAGCTGTTACAAACATACCTGCCGGCTCCAAGAGTGTTCACAAACTTGTCCACAACCAGTTTACACGCACACTTGTGCACACCAACCAACACATGTAAAGCATTACATTCTGACACGCACACTATTTGAAGGTGCAAATGTGAGCTGACGCCTGTGCTCAGGTGAATGTTATGTTAAGCTGAAGTGGATGAAGGAATGGAAAGAAAAAAAGGAGGGAGAGCTCCCAGACATCCCCACACCAAGACCCCCGCCGAGGCAGCAGCGCCGACCAGGGCCCGCCCCCGCACCCATACTGTGGGGTCAATGGAGGTGATCCGCCCGCCAGGTAGTCCGGCCAAGCACCCAGACCAGGGCCCGCAGGACCACCACATGGGCCCCCAACACCCGAGCACAGTGAGGTACGGAAGCGCAGAGCGCAGGGCCCAGCCCAGTCAGGAGAGCAGCCCCCCCACCGCGCCGGGCGGTCCAGCGCGGGGCCCCACCCCCGAGAGCCCCACCACCCCAGACAAGCCGCCCACCACCACCCAGGAGTTCTGAGCATCCCCCCACCCCAGCCCCAGGTACGAGCCAGGACCCCCCAAGGGAGACCTGCTCCGAAGCTCCAGGCAGTTGCGGAGATCCAGAAGAGAGCACAGCAGGGGTCGGCTACCCCCACCTAGAGGAGGGATGACCAATAGAAGTGGGGGTCCCCGAAGGAGTACGTAGCCTGACCAGGCTCTCCTATGTTGTGACTTAGAAGGGGCCCGTCACCCGAGGGTAAGGACCAGAACCCGCACCACAAGGACACAGACACCCTCCAGGCTCAGATGGAATATGATCCCCCGCTCATGGACTTGCCAGAGGACTGAGGGACTGAGGACTGGTTGAATTTTTGGCTAAAGATGTCCTGGATCCATTATTATTAAGTGAATTGGATCGTTCAAAATAAACCAAAATTGACTATGAATTGTATCAACAACCACAAATTATGGCATGCATAAAGAAAATTAAATGTTGCACCCCAAATTTCACTCTCATTACACACAGAATAACCATACAATCCTTGTCCTTTTTTTGTGCTTTGCAGACAATGCAAATAGGACTTGGCTGTTTTTGTCCTGCTGGCTGTCGCAAGCTTGATTAGTTGAAAACAGCTTCAAGGAGATTGGATGGATTTGTAAGCACATGTGTAATGAAGGATATCGGGTCAATTAGGGCTTATTCATTTTGTGTCCTTTCACGGATGAGCTCACGTTTGGCCTGACCAGCACCCAAAGGCTTTTCTGCGCATTTACAAAAACAAAATAAAATAAAATAATAAACTCCACACATAAAGACAAGCAGAAAACTGTTGTGCCAAGCTATCCTTCATAGCTTCCTCCACAAGTTTTTCATATCCTAATTAGTAGCTTGTACGCCCTTGATTTCAGGGAGGGCAACCACTTAATCTTCGCCAAGCCACCAATCCAGGTTTGCTGTGAGTGCTGCTTAACTTTCCATTCTACTGGAGGGAAATAATTAAATACAGTACATTTAATTTGCTTAGCAAGAAAGCTGCACTGTGAGATAACCACCCGCATATAAATCTGAAGATTAATATGGATACAGTTTGAAGTAGCTTGCATTAATGCGCACACACCTATGATTGTTCATTCTGGATTGAAACTTCGTCCAGGGTCTTGGTTCATGAATCCTCTCTTATTCTCACAAATTCAGTTTAACCAGAAAGCCTATGCGTTTATTATCTTAGTGATAAAACTACTAGACCCATATTTACCAGGAAGATGGGCTTTTCTTGCGCTGTATCTATATCGAGACCTAAAACTGACAAAAATAATTAAAATATTTATTAAGTACATGAACAATTTTAAATATTTGCACAGGTCATGGTAGATTAATTACTTATATAGACATTAAAATGTTTAGCAAAGTCACAACTGATTAATTAAAAATAACCATAAATTATTTGAGAATTTTAAAAACTAAATATGAAGTAGGCTACTTTGTTTTCTGCATCATCACAGATGGCAGTCATTGGACAGAGCGATATAAAAGCAAGACATAGTAATAAATCATTAACATTTGCATTTTAGTAAATATTAATGTATTTAAAAAGGAGACAGTTTGTCTTAAATATGTAACAATATAATAATAATAATTATTATAATAATAATAATAATGACAACAGCAATAATAATGATAATAATAATAATGAATAAAGCAAATAATAGAATGTTAACTATACACCTAGGTCTTTCCTAATACAACTTGGTTTGCTGTAAAATAAGACATTTGTGAGCTTAGTTTAAAACTCCTACTTCCGACTAGGCACCAGTTGTCTATTAGATACCTAATCTACTGTAAATGTCTACAGAACATTTCAAACAACTCTATTTTGTTTCTCTGTTAGATGTCTACCAACAGTGTTCTGAAAAATATCTGCTTATAGTGGTCTCCTACACATCTACTTGTACCCATCTAATCTTGATATAGTTTTAGTCCATTGTTTATTAGTACTTTTAAAAAATATTAACTAGTTAAAAATTAAATGGTGCAATTTCACATACATCTATAATCTTTAGAGCCCACTGAGACAGGTCTGCTTTTCCCAACCCTGCTACTGTTGAAGGTGGAGTAGAGTAGACCCTAATCAGGTCACCACTTTGTCACAGGGCCACACAAACACAGGACCAATTTGCAAACAGCAGTTAACCTATGAAACATGTTATTGAACTGTGTGAGGAAGCAGGAGAAAATTCACATCTGTAGAGGGAGAACATGCAAACTTTACACAGAAAAGGCCCGGCCGGGATTTGAACCAGATTCTGGTCGCTGTGAGGTCATAGACAACTAGAAATCACAAAGTTTTACATTCTAACAAAGCAAACACTTCTATTGAAATGCACCTGGAGTTGAATGAAGGTCTTAGAAACTTGAGTCAAAATACCAATCCAACGTAAATATTTTGTATAACTGAACAGTTGTCAGAATGGATTATTATGAGAATGATCTTAAAGCACATTTTCTTGTCTTCTGCTCAACAGTGTCAAGTTGCTGTTCAGAGGTAAAGCTCTAAAAGTACAAAAGTAGACTTGCATGTACATGCATTGATTTGGAATCAAGTGGACATGGTGATGGAACACCAAAATCAAAGATAGAAACATGTGTCTATCATTTCTGAAATGTTCTATTTAGTAAATGTTTGAAAAAGTATTCCCATGGACATCTAAAAATAGACAGACAGATACTTTATTGATCCCTAGGTAAATTGCATGGCAGTCTGTTGCTCCAGATCATTTACACAAACTGACATTAAAAAAATAAATAATAAATATATAGGTAAACCTTGTTAGATGTAGCAATTCACACACCCCTCCAAATAAATAAATAAATAAATAAATAAATAAAAAGAGAATAGAAAACAGCTGGACATTCAGGGTGTCATGTCCATCCTTTCCCTCCCTTCTCCCAGCAGTGTGATATGCAACAGACCTCTAGGAATTCATGTCTTTCCGATGCATATCTATGGCTGTGAGGTTAGAAATGGCCATGATTTAGATAGATATGTCTGTGCCAAGTTGGTTATTGTCTCATTTAAAATTGTATTCAAAAAATTAAGTTTAAAAATTAGAGTATTATTTTTAAACACTTATAGGCTGTGAAGGACCTAAAATTCTGTAGGTTGTTGGTTCAAGTCTAGGTTCATTGTGTCAAGTTTTGCAAGAAAAATAATCTGGTGTAAAGCAAAATTTTCAATAAATGTGTAAATTTCCTCTCTGTGGCAAACGCTGATAATATAAAGCAGATTAAAATTAAAAAAAATGTTTTATTGATTTTCCTTGTACAGAGTGACTGTATTTTGTCATCTTTTGTCCTCCATACATGTGGGAAATATGTTTTTTTTCTTTTTGATGCAAGTTAGTTGAAGAGCCTAGCGTGACCCATATCCCAGAAGAGCTTCAGGCTTAGTGACACCCTCCAAATGAATTTTGCATCCCTTCTTGACCCAGTATGTGATCAAGTCGCAACTTTTCCTCTTCCCACTTTGAACCCTAAGACCAACATGGTGCTAATCTGTGTCAGCGGAGCCTGTTGTGAGATATGCTGGTGACTAACACATGCCATTCACCCTCCTGCATCACTAGAGGGTAGAGCAAGGTCAGGACCACCAATCACATGAGCTGATCCCTGTTTCAGTGCAATATAAGAGGGGTGGGGGTTCTGCTCTGATAGATGTGTCCCCCTCTAAGGAAAATTCAGCTGCAAGGCTAATATGCTAAGCGTTGCATAAATGTATCACTCTGTGCTCTCCCCATGTACAAATTCTGATGCCAGGTAGGATGTTAATTCTATCTGACAGGGACATTATGGTGTGAGAAGAGGAGCCGGAGCACAGATTAACGTCAGACCTGGGAGTACGTGGGAGCATTTTCATTTCCACAAACACGGGAAAGCTTTTAACCACCAATTCCCTAATACAAAAAAAGCAGAAAGCCAGAGAAAACAAGCTGCCCGCCAAAGATTGCTATCTTTTTTTTCCCTCCCTCTTTGTTTCACATGCAGGTATCTGCTTAGCTTGCTGTTCAGGGAGGAGATACTGGCATTGCATGAACAAATATTTACACATTAACACTCAAGTAATCTTTTACAAACAGTTAAATCGATATTTGCTTGAGCAAAAATGCAAGCTACAGTCCAGCACTGTCAACAATAAGATGCTACCAACATTAAGAGGCAAGATGGTTTATGTCTCTGAAATATAAAGATGATTCAACAACTCAAGTCTGTGTACACAGACAACAGAACAAATTCAGAAGTTGATGAGTTTATTGATTTACAAGGCTTAATCACATGCATCTGACCCCATCGTGACCTCTCAGGCTCAGTCATGCCGCTGACCGTTTTGATCACGGCACTCCATTGATTTCAGCAATGGTTGGATAGCACACAGAATTTGCGGAGTATAATCCAGCTTTCAGGTCACATCCCTCAAAACAGCTGGGACCTGACCCCATGCCTTACTGGTTTATGTTGAATCCATCAAAGTGCTGAGGCAAAACTCAGCTGCTCAGTTGCCATCAGGAATACAAAGAGCCAGAGAAGATGAGATCATCCCTAAAAATCTGCTACGGGTAGCACAAATTCATTTACACAACTTTGTTCTGCAGCAACCAAAAAAAAGTAGATCCAAATCACTTTAAAAAGTAATGAAAAGCAAAAAATAGACAAAAAATAGCATGTAAAGATGGATCAAAAACTGTAACCTGCAAATACTTTCATTTTCACTTTTTCAAGAAAATGTTCACCTAATCTAATTTGAATCCAGGTTTAAATCTCAACCTTACCCCAGACTGGATGGAGCTTCTTCACCTTGGCCACTCATATCATGCAGTCATTTAACCAGGCGATCCATAAGCTTCCCGTAGACAACACGACATGCCTTCCTCTCATGTTTAAATCACCCTGAGCAGGAGTTGTGGTTGAGTGGGAGGAGATTGGGAGATAAAAGATACTGGATTTGCTCAATGTTAGAGCTGCAAGCCATGATGATTTTTTTATCTGCCCTGATTTCTGCTCCTTTCCTTTTTTTTTTTTTTTGTTGGCATGCGTGCAGAATTGTAGCAAATGTGCAGGTGACTGTGCTTGCGGGATTAGTATTTTATTCAGCCCTTCAGTGATCTAATTTTAGTCCACATCATCCCCCTCTCCTCTCTAGTACCACACACATGTTTATCTGGTGCTAGATTCATGTCAAACAGTGAAGTGAGGACAAGAAATGGTAGAAATCCTCTTTTTTTGGTTGTTGTTCATAAATGCATCTTTTAAGAATAATCCTGCTCCACAGAAACACAGGAACTGCATGCACACTGTTTCATAACAGGATAGAAAATCATAAATGTTGTCCTGTACTCTTAGACTGAGCATGGAGGGCTTAGAGATTGTTCCACCATCATTATTTTGTGCTTTTTTTTTTGCAGTGATGTTTCATTTTAAAAGGAGCAGATTTGAGCATACAGGTTTCATTAAAAAGCAAAGAAAGTACAAAGCACTGGAAGCAACTGATCCAAGCACGGTTTGGGATTTAGCTCATGTCTATTTTCTCTTCAAAATGGTCTTGAAAAGGCATAGAATCCAAGAGGACAATAGACGGTGTGATATAACAGACTGCATCTAGCAACAGGGAAAAACAAGACGCTGCCGTATATACATTTTGCTTTGGTGATCTAATGTTCCACAGTAGACTAGAAGTCCCACTGCATCGACTTTTGATCTATTTAAAAACTGTTCCCAGTGTGTTTTTAAATTTTGATTATGCAGTTTTTGGTAAAAAAAAAAAAAAGCTTGTGTTGTTTTCTAGCACATAGTTTCTGCAAAAGTGGAGTTGAGAGTTGCAGGAGTTCATTAGAAATTCACCTTTGAGTTGTGAGTGGAACTGTTGCCGTGGAGTACCCCCTTCCCGTCATCCACATGTCTACGCGTTCTCCTGCTAGCTTACAGCCCCTCGCAACCCTAGTTGGAGCCAGACACCAGCTCAGATGAGAAAACAAAGACAAGTATGGATCTTTTTCTCTACATCAGTGCATCAGAAGGGAGTGGAGCAGGCACCTTGTGGCTTGCCGTAGTAACTTGTACATAACATTTACAAGCTTTTTCCAACCACGATTTGATTAAAGAAATACTCAGAAATGCAATTTTAGACTTCATTTTCTAAATTTGTACAAAAATTGCACAAAAGCGCGTGAAAAACACCCAAACTACAATTTTCATCATCAAATAAATAAACAAATAATAAAATTTTCATCATTAATCAGATTCCAATCACTTGATATAAAAGTTTGGCATTCAGATGAGGCCGACTGTGCTGACCCTTCGATGTACTCTGTGAGCAGTCAGCAGTTTTCCTCAAATCCTGAAACATCCGAACATCTGTAATTCATCCAGTGAAAAAGAGGAAAGAGCAAAGGATAAACCCAGTGGAGGAAGCAAAAAGAAAAAGAAGAATAGCTGTGGCTGCAATTTTCAATTGACAGCAGTAGTCTTTGATGTATCTGTCTGTTATAAGCTGTGAGGTCTGCAAGTCTAGTACACCCAAGGGCAAGTGAAATGAATGCTACAGACTAGCTCCAGATTATAATCTGTCAGTAGCAATAATCTGGATGTTGTTGAGAATAGGTTTCAAGAAAATGGGATGAACTAACACTGATAGAATTGTCAGCACGTCCGTGTTTTGTCTATTCTCTTCCATTTCTGAGGGTATGAAGGAGAGCTAACTGAAATAATGCCACGCTTTACTTTAAATCTCTGCAGCAACTCATGCAAGCAGGAAAATGTTAGAAGCAGTGATCAGAACGCTTGTCTGGTATTTTCTCACTTTATTTCTGGGTAGGAGAAATCCTTGGGATGTGAAGCGTGTCTGCACTCCAAAATACACACTATGTACAATGTCTGAGCCCAACGAGATGCAGTTTTTCAAGGACAGACATGTTGTGAAGGGCTGCTCCCCACTCCTGTGTTATTATTGACAGATGAGTGGAGGTAAGGGGAGGAGGAACACTCAGCCATTGTCACAGAGAAACAGAAGAGAGTACTTAGAAAAAATGATGAATATTTGTCAGTGAACATTATGGTCTCATTTAGAGGCACAGAGATGCTGTTAGCGTCCTTCATCTATCATGTTTTCTATAGTAAACTGGTGACAGAAAAAGGGACTTGAGCAGTGGCCAGTTGCATCAATACACTGCATGCATCATCTTGTCACCTGACACAATGACACTGATTCTACTAGATGAGAACATGAAAAGTAGTTTGTTGCTCCTGCTCTGAGGACATAACAGCACCTTAAAAGGCATCACTGCAGACCACAAACAAATATTGATGGTGATGCTGTAAAAACAACTCCTGCAGCGTCCCAGGAACTTTATCTGATCTGGACGTGCACACAAAAACAAGCCGTCACGTCAGCTTGTATCTTCATGCAGCGCAACTGTTTGCATTTTACAATCCAGATAGTAAAGACACGCAGCACTGACCATCACTCTGTTTAATTAAAGATCCTCTTGGCTCTCACACATGCTTTGAGTGGCTGACAATAAATACTGCATTCCCAACTCTTATTAATGCATCCAGCTTCGACAGTGCTTATGGGTGGTTTGGGTTATCAATATTAGAAAATGCAAAATTGATTAATCAAATCCATTCATTGATTTTCTTTTTGTAATTTCTTTCCAAGCAGAAAAAGTAATTCTCCATTGATTTTTTAATGGGAAAATTCTTTATTTTATAATGAAAGGTCCATGTTTTAATCAGTTTCAGTCACTGGTTATCTAAAACAGCCAATTGAATGAAAATAAAAATAAACAACATGTTTAATTAAATCCAGTTTGAATATAAATTGACTATAAATATATTGTAAAAGTTAAGTCAAATATGTTGTGAACTCGCAAATTAAAATTAAATAAAATATTTTTGCTGTGAGTTTTTTGGACAGATTTAGTCTTATTTTTATTTACGTTTTTAGGCTCAGTGGTTAGTGCTCCTGCATCACAGCAAGAAGGCCTCTAGTTCAAGTCCCGGCTGGGGGACCTGAAACAAATTCACCAACGGGGGACCTTTCTGTGTGGAGTTTGCATGTTCTCCCTGTGCATGCAGAGGTTTTCTCCAGGAGCTTCCTCCCACTGTCCAAAAACATGCTTCATTGGTTAATTGGTCACTCTAAATTTTCTTTAGGTGTGAATGCTGGTGTGTGATTGTGGCCCTGTAACAAACAAACATTGCCAAACACAACGGTGAATCCTGCAGGTGTGTTCACCAGGATGTGAGAGGTTGCTTTCACTTCCTGTCCTGTTAGTATTGCTGCTGCTGTTTCTTCTGGAGTCTGTGCTGCCTGTGTTTCATTGTGAGCCTGTAAAGCAAAAGAACAGAAGCGCTAGGCAACTTCTGTGTTTTTTTTTTTTTTAAATAAGCTAAATCGGTGGATGCTGGAGTTTACACATCACTCTCATTAAAGCAGATTTCAGCTTTGTGTGACAGATTTTCTTTGTCACCCTCCTCTTCCTCCTCAGTCATGAGGAACCTGACGCACAGTTTTTACTTCAAGTTACATCATCCTGAGTGGTTACAGAACCCACAGCCTATTTTTGATCTATAAAGCTTTTGGGCTCGGCCACAGAGAGCTCCTGCCCGCTGTTGGTGGGACCGTGCACAGATAACAGGTGAAGTTATAAAGTCAGAATCAATAACTGTTTTTGGTTGTGACGCTGTCAGTGAGAGTGAAGTCCGTTGTTGATGCTAAAGCTCTGGACAGCAGCTGCAATCCATACTCTTCCTTTAAACACCTTACCCTTAGATTGATTTTCACTTGACACTTTGCATTTAATAAAGAGACTTACAGAGAGACTTTGCAAACCAACTTTACTGAGAGGAGTTCTTCCTTACTGTGGCTTAAATTGGAAGCGTCCAGATCAGTATACATTTTTGGAAACTTTTAATCTACAGGTTCCACCGTATCGAAAAATCTCACATATCTGTCTTCTGCAGTGTTTTTTTCTTATGTGACTATTTTTAGCTCCTTCTTCAAAAGACTCTCAAACAAGCACTCAGTAGAGGACACAGTCGAGAAAACGAAAAGCATCTCTAAAGAATGCACAAAACAGCAGTGATTATCTCCGCAAAGTGATATCTAGAGGAAAATGTAAGGATCATTTTTGAAGACAAGAAGATTGTGAGGAGGAGGAGGAGGGTTGAGCAAGCAGCATCTCTTCTGAGATCTGGTCCATAACTGGAAGCCTCCAGCATCCCACTCGCTTGTGCCTTTTTCTCCATTTCCCCCTCTCATCTGCCTGAGCTGCATTCTGCTCACAGCCTTTGCATCTCTTTCTTCCTCCACCATGGCTTCATGTCTGGTGTACACTAGCTAGCTCATTATCAATGACATCTCATTCTTACCCTCCCCACCTTTCCCCCCCGTTTATCGTGGAAGGAGAGGATGCTGGGCTCCGGAGGTACAAGTCATTGTTAGAGGAGAAACAAAACAAAAAAAAAACAGTTTTTCCTCCTTACCTTTCCGTCCAGTGAAGAGGACAACTGCTCTCCTCCAGGAGGGATTGGAAGCAGGAGTGTGCACTAATGTACACTCATAAACACCGCTCACTCACATTCAGACACACACTCACAGCTATAAACCGCTCTCACACACACCACGACGAGGAGGGCTGGCTCTTAAGCAGGAGCACACTGCAGGCTGCCGCTTGCCTGGGAAAGCCTGATGCGTTCCTCCCTCCAGGCACACACTGCCATCTCAAAGGCTCTTTGTTGGAGCTGATTCATCCCCGGCTCTGTGGCTGAGTGCTGCGCTGAGTACCGGTGTCTGCTCCTACAGACACGGTGCAAAGCAGGGACAAAGCAGCCAGGAACAGGAACGGCAGCATCCAGGAGAAGGGAATATCACCAGCCCATAAAGCTCCATCCATCCATCCATCCATCCACCCCCTTTTCCTCTTTCTCTCCTTCTTAAGCTTGCCGTCTCTTACACACACACCCTCCCACCTCCCTCTCTCTTTATCACTTCCCTCCTTCGCCGCCTCCTCCCATTCCCTCATTGGGTTGCAGGAGAACTGATAGCTGTGTGTGTGTATATGTCAGTTTGCGTGTGTGTGCGTGTTAAGCTGGTTTCCGGTGACTATTAGGCAAGGACAGCTCCTCCGCACCTCATCACCTGAGATGCCTTGCGTGCCCCTCTCCCCCCCTCCCCCTACCGTCCATGAATGTGGGTGACATGAGAACACATGGTTTCACCCACTTTGCTGCTGTTCAGTCAAATGCATTATCTATGGAGGGACAGAGTCAGGGATGGCAGATGGCAGAGGGAGGGGGATGCTGTATCTGGATGATCATAAAGGGGGTGTGGGACCACTTTTATTCGAAAAGCAATTCCGGCCTCACAACCTTTTCTTTTTTTTTGACCCAAAAATCATTGTGGACGAGTTTCAACTCGCTGCTCCCGTCCTCCATCAAGATCCGGCATCATTAGTCGAGTAAAACATTCCCCTTTCGTTTCACTACAATCATTTCCTGAATAATTCATAGAGCTGCTGGGACAAGACTCAAAGCAAGAAGATGTATTAGGGTCAAGATGTGCAGAAATTGCATCTAAGAGTGAGTCAGATTTAGGGCATGCATGCAGCATGAAAAATATTTACCAACATGCAAGAACAGACAAGAACCGTGATGTTCCCTCTAACCATTAAAACAAAGTCATGTGAAAATACCCCAATCTGCAAGCAATAAGGCAATTGCCTGTTGGCGAGGTGGAATGGAAGCGCTCCAGTAAATCACCAAAAAGCAAATCTCTTCATCCTCTTGATGTTCATGTTTGCTGGTGCGGCTATATTTTACTGTCTTGCTTTGCATATTTGATGTGGTTATTTTGGGATCAGAGCTGTGAAGACTACTAAAATGGTTTCATAACGTGTCCCCATTCTTGATGATTGTCACAAAAATGATTTGAATTTCCCAACCAGCTGAGCTGAGTCACTCACATGCTCAATAGAACTGAGAAGTCAAAATCCTAACTAATAAACTCCTGGTGTGATTTTAAGATGGATTTCTACAAATGTTGGCGCATCCATATTTCCTAAGCAGCACCACACCTGGTAATTTATTTTTATGATTTTGCAATAACCACTGCCTTAAGCTAATTGGGTGTAGTTGGAAACGTTTAAAAGCAAAAGATTTAGTTATGGTGCTTGATAAAGAAAAAATAGAGATGCTTTGGTAATAAGACTTTCACAGCACTAATTTTTGGTTGGGATGATTGTATAAGAGTTATAAAATTGGCTTTAATGGCTCAGCTTCTGAGGCAACAAAAATTGTTTCCTGCTCTTCTATAATCTTTTCACATCTTAAAGGGTCAGCGTTTATTAAGCAAAAATACATAGGAATTTATTATGCAAATTATGTGATGAAGAAAACTCACAAATTATTTTTGAAGTGTTCCTATTTATTTCAGATTTTTCTCCAATTTATTCATTTTATTATAGTATACCTTTATTTATTCTTCTCACTTTCCTACATCATTTTGTGTCTTTTACATTTTTTGTAACTGTGTAAAATAGTTCACAAAAGTGTGATGCTTTTCAAATTAAAGATTTGCTCACAAACTCACTGAAAGACTATTTATCTGTGGATTTTTGCTGCGAATATAAACATGACCACCTTTTTTTTCCCTAAAATATTTCATCACTCATCTTTGTGGAAGAAATGTGTAATGGACCAAATGTCATTCTTAAATTAAACTTAGAGGAAAAACAGATACTAGTCTAAACACTAAAAGAAATAGACGAGATTAGAGTTTAAAATAAATCCATAACTATTTAAACAAAAACACTAAAATATCTCTGACTGCAAAATAAAGATCCCTGTTTATGTGTCAGAACCAGCAATCACTTAAGTACGAGTGCTTCTAAAAACAAACCTGTCAAATAAAATGTGAAAAGAGATTGTGTCACACTATACACTCCTTCTCAACTCATTTGCTTATTTTTTTATTTTAAAGTAAAAAAAAAAAACTCTGCTGGATTTAACGTTTACTTTAAGGAAACTACACAGCTTACTTATGCACATCCACACATCATGGTCAATTCAAGTTTTCTATAGTTATCATGAACCCCTTAATATTATTATTACTAGTAGTATTAGTAGTAATATTGATCATGTTTTCATGTGCCTTTGGCATTTTTGAGTAACACTTGAAATTGTTTTTAAAATGCATTCATTGTTGTGAACTTTTTAATAGGAAACCCTGTAGCTCCTTTTTATTTCTTATTTCTTAAAATTGAAAAAGTCCGCAAGAGCTAGAGCAGAGCCCAAATAGAGGACAAAAATATGCATAAACTGCTTTCTGCAAATTAGTAACCTCTTTAGTTTGAATAGAATGAATAGAGTAGAATAGAATAGAAAATCAAAAGTTATTGATCCCACAAAAGGGAATTTATCTTTACACATCTCTACTAAAAACAATAGTTTGTGAGAATAAATCCCAAGACTCCAAACCATCATATCAAAGGTTATACATGTCAAACGCTGCAGCAATAAAAACTTAAAAAATACAGAAAATACTTATTTAGGGACAATTTCTATCTGCAGCAGCTTTTGTTCAAATGAAAATCATTAAACTTTTATTAATAAGTATTATTTGTATGTCCTTTTTCTAGATAGTTGAAGAGAAAATCTCCAAATTGTTTTGCACAATTGAAACATTTAAGCATGGACTTAACACGGACGTGCTTTGTTTTCTTATTTTGGCGCCAATCTTTTATGAAATCTGTTATTTTAAATTGTTTCAGTTGCATTTATTTTGTCTCACAGTGAAGCATTTTGAAAGTCATTTGAGTGAGAGGAATGTGCTACACAAACAATACAGCCATGTGCATGGATGGAGGATCTTGGCAGGAAAACTGGTTCACAGAACATTGATGAAGATCAAGAACCACTACATGAATGATAAATCAGCCTGTTTCTAGAAGTCTGAATATCAGCCAGCCACCATCTTTAGGCAGTTCATTAAAATCAATTTGACGCTGTTTTTGTCAACTATGGGGCAGAAAAATCAACATTCTAGGAAATGTTGTGTGATCTCTTATCTTACAGCAAAGCTTTCACAGCATCATAAGAGCCCATTAGTAATCTGCACACCATTACCTGTGTGCTGTCGCTCTTATGCCCCCTACTGACAGTGCAAAACCCTCATTTTCACCAAGCATCAATAACACATCATCTGTGAGGTGCTTAGGAGGTTTATTAAGCATGAAAAGAGCATTAATTCAGAATATAGACCAAAAAAAAAAAATCACTGAATACACTCTGAGTAACATAAAATGCTATACATGACAAGACAAAACTGTGAAGCAAAACTGAATGATAAAAAGCTATAAAAGTAAACGGCACATCTGAAAGGTAGTTTTAGAGAACAGAGCAGTAAAGGCGAACAGATAAAAATGAAAATTGGAAAAGTAAATCTTTAGTGAAGACGAGACGCTGCAGTGGAAAACCATGTTAAGAAAAAAAACTACTTACAATGAAACACCTAAAAAGATTTCAATAATTCAGTATTTACATTTATATTTAAACCGGTTTGTGTATTCCACAATATATTCAAATGGTTTTGCCCCCCTTTCCCAAAACAACAGCAGGAGTTTCTTCTCACTGTGTTTTAAAACTCAACAAAACTCAAATTCATGTGTTTTCATTTAAACGATATTTTAACCGTTTTCAGAAATTGAATTTTTTATGAGAAAAAAAAACAGAAAATTCAAAACAGACATAGTGATCACATGAAAAAGTCAAACAAATGTGAATCAAACTGAAGGCTGGTCTGTTTCCTGTTTGGCACATTGCGAGTGCTGAACCATCTTTATGAAGTATCGTTCAGCGCGCAGCTCCTCAAAGCAGAACTCTGTGGCACCCCTGAGCAGTAGCTCTTTACAGTACATGCTCTGCTCCTGCACTTTTCCCACTTCTGCGTCTTTCTGGAGCTGATGATGGTCTTGCAGTCTTTTCAAAGGAGTTTCTTCTCTGGTTGGCTTACGTGCTGACAGAACTGTGTTCACTGCTGGGTTGATCTTACATGGGGTCCTTATGGAGGCAAGAAAGGCTCATGTTTTATTCTGGTTTACACCAAACTGATATGATTCATACTTACTGTTTAGAAAGATTTGAAATTACTTTACAAGCTGTGTGAAACATATTTTTACTACTCACATTATTGGAGGCTGGGTTGACTCCTCAACGAATGGTTGAAAAGTTGGTTTGGGGGGCGGAAGAGCCATAACAGCATGTCCAAATTTTGTTTTCTGTGGCATCTGTGATTTATATAAAAATACAAATAAGTCGTCTGCACTGAACTGAAATATTAACACCTCAACAAACACTATTCTCTTCTACCTTAACATCACACCATCTTTCAGCCTTCTGCTCATTCTCTTTAGCTCTTGATGTAGGAGGAGCTGCCCAAAGATCCAACGCAGGTCCTGAAGACCCGCTGCTCTGGTTTTTGTTCTCGTCAAAGATCATCAGTCGACTGTTTGAAACATTGCCGAGAACTGGGGCACCACGGGACTGCAGGCCTCCAGAAATGCCTGCCCACAGAGTCATCAATAATTAAAATAATTTCAATATTAATGCTGTTGGAGCTCTGGTTACTACTATTACTGGGTACTTTCAGATTGCAATTTCACCACTTTTTTTTGTACTTTTGATCGCTGGCCCAGTTCTGTTGACAGGAGCAATGGCCTTTTTCTTTCCTCTGTGTTTGAGGTCAGCCAAAGAAACTCTCTCAGGTTGTTGGGGCTCGTCGTCACTGCTGTCATCATGCACAGTCATCATTATCTGCCGGGACACACGTGCCTGCAGAGCCCTGTAAACAATTATAAACAATACACAACTGTTCTAGGAATAAAAACTGAAAGAAAAGATAGTTTTAATGCTAATTTCATGGCATACCTGTGAAACTGGAGAAGCTTGTCATGTGGCTCTGCACTCTTAGTGAAGCCTTCTTTATAGACTAGGTCTGCTTTGCGATAGTTGCCCTGCTTTTCATATTCTTCAGACCAGGCAATATAAAGGGAAGCCTGCATCACCCCTATTCCCTGCGCTTGCATGTACCTGTAAATGTCCAAGGGCTCTGGGCAGTTTTCTGCCTGGTCATGGACAAACATGTAAATGTTAGAAAACAGATGCATTAACAGAGAAAAAGATTAATCTAAATCTAAGAGCACTTACAAATTTGATCCAGAGGTCAACATAGCGAGGATCATTGAAGTATTTTTTGTCTTCAGTGAATCTGGTTACAGCTCGCTCCAACAGTGTTGTGAGGTGACTCTCTTTTCCCCCCTGTGGGAAAGTCTGCTCTGTCCACTTTATATATCTGTAAAGAGTCAACTAGGTACATTAACATTTCAGATCTAGAGTTTCAAACGTAGCAGCTTTTTAAAATCTATGGTTATCTAAAGGCCTTTAGAATATACCAACGAAATTAGCCTGGCAAACATTATTAAAAAAGTCTGCCCTGCACTGTAAGTTAAAATTAAAATAAGAACCAGGGATGCCACAATTCTTAGCTTAATACCCAACCGTATGTTACAACACTGAACTAAATCGTGATGAAGTGAATCACTGCATCCCTACTGTAGATTTACAGTGAAAGTGTGAATGCCATCCCTCAGCTAGCAGCACGGATTGAGACATTCTTTAAAAAAAAAAGATAAAAACATTTTTTTTTCTTTTTAAATGCCTTTGCAGGTCATGGTTTGCATTAGGACAAACCAATAGAGACACTTGCAGTCAGTTTATGAAAAGTTATTGATCCTGGAAGATTGAATGTGTAAATTTCTTGCTAACTTGATCAAACTGTTTTTGTGCACCTCCTACTCAAACCAGTGCAATAATCTACTGTGCTTTACGACAATACAATGTTGTGATCTGTTCATGATATGCACACTTCTAGTGCAGGATTTACCTGTAATAATAATAGCACAAATCATAATAAAAATAAATAAATATCTGATTCCTGATCGAAATACAACATCTGACACTAATTAATTCTTTAAAACAACATGATTGGGGCTGATTTCCAAACACATGATTGGATTGGGACGTCCGAGAGCCAAAAACCGAGGTTTGAGGAACCGAATCATAGGTGAGTTGTACCTAGTAAGAACTCGCTTACCTATCCCAAACACCAAGAGGATCATCTCCGTCATACATGCGCAGCTCTGATTCAAATGCTCTGTGGACACAAGATAGTTTCAGTTTTTAAATAATGGAAATCCAACTATTTTCAAATTCTAAAACATGTTCGGCTGAAAAGCTTCCAGATCAAAAGCTCAAAAAGCAATGTTTGCATAAGCATTCATACTGTCTTTGCTGGTTTATGGCTGATGTTGGTCCATCTTGTTGCTGACTTAAGGCTTGATGCAAGGCAGATATGTCTCTGCCCCGCCTCAGTGGTTGAATATTTTCTTTGCTCAGCTCCCACTCCACATCTCCACCTTCTGCCATTGTGGAAATAGGCGGGCGGGGTGGGCAAAGATGACTACAAGTAAAACATTACAATCAGTATTGCTAGGTAAACAAGCCAAAAAAGTTTTACACGTGAATTTCATCCCAAACTACAATGTCATTTGGTCTCATTCTATAACATTTTTTGTTTAAGATTGTAAACAATATGCTATTTCAGCCCAAGAGGAAATCCTGCATTAAGGCAAACTATACTATACTATTTTACATGTAAACTCGACTAATTTTGTCGACATTAAACCCGTATTTTTTAAAAAGCAATAAATTGGTCTAATACAATAGAATTTACCCAAATGTGTCGTTAATATCCACAGGGGTGTAAACGTGTTTAAATGGACTAACGTATACATTTGACATTAAAAGTCCTATTAGCTACAAGTTGCATTCTCTATAAGTATGTCAACAACAGCTGTTTCATCTTGACATTTAAAAAAGTTTTTAGAAAAGCTATGTCTTGTTAGCTAAGCTAACTAGCTTAGCTTTAGGAAATGTAAGCAGTAGATATGCCAACACTTCTTAGCATGCTTTAAAAAATGGTGGGCATTTTTTTTTTAAATTCTAACAATCAAATTATGGTTAAAAAGAAATATTCTGAAAACTAAAACCAAATTGAAATGGTATTAATATTACTTACAAGCCTCTTTTTGTTGTTTAAGCAGGTAATTCTTTGAGCATGCAAAGCTGAAACGGTTTGCTCGCTGTTTTTGAACAAGTCCCGCGAGAGCACACGGAGAAAACTGATTGGTGTGACAAAATACCGGAAAAACAAATCTGACGACAAACAACGACTTCCGGTTTACTTCCTGTATTGGTTATAGCTGTGTTCAGTAAGATAACACGAGAACAAGAGATAATTTTCATTATTGCTTTTTTTTCTTCAGATTTTTTAAACTAATCCTCACGTTTAATTACCAGAGTGTTGTCTGTTAAAAACTCATATTTATTGACGCGGCAGTAATGGACGGTCGCTGTTTTTGCTGCGCATCTAAGTTCAGTCTATTCAAAAAAGAGGTACAGTATTGGTGGCAAATATTAAAACATAACGCGGTTGTGTTTTAATGAATGTGCACTGAGTGATTATTCTATATTATATTGTGTTTGTAGCTGGGCTGTAAAAACTGCGGGCGATCTTTTTGTCCCAGCTGTTTGGCTTTTAGTGCTGTGGTGCCTCGCTGCGGAAACACCCAGCAGAAGGTCTGCAAGCAATGTCACGGTAATCTGACAAGGTAAAGCAGCAAAAAAGATGCTGAATTGTGTCTATAAAATCTCCAAATTCAGTTAATATTTGGTTTGGTATTCTCTTTGTCAGTGGGGAACCTCTGAACTGTTCTGGAAGATGGTCTCCACCAGAAAATTACAAGAAGTATGTGATCAGATTAACAAGAAAAAACATGTTGTTTATTAAGCGCACAATAAAAAGCTGGTGTCTTTTACAGGCGTGTCGCCGCTCTTGAGGCCAAACAGCAAGGACAGTCTGTAAAATCTGCTGCACATGGAGGGAGCAGCAAAGTGGGTCATCTACCATCTAAAGGTTTAAGTAAAGAAGATCAGGTTATTGCTGAGCGACTGCAAAGATTAAAAGAGGAGACTAGACCAAGTAGGATTCCATTTTTAATTAGCAAAAACAAAGCACTAATAATAGACAGAAGTTTTTCCTCAAAATTTTCATATGTATATATATACTTTTGCCATTTGTGTAGAGTCGTCTCCCTCTCAGAGTGAGCTTGAGTCTCGCCTTGCTGCTCTCAAAGCACCCAGCCAGCCAGTGCCTTCCACAGAGGAGATGGAGGACCGTCTGGCGGCTCTACAGGGTCAACCACCGCCATCTCAAGCTCCTCCTCCTGTGAGTTAAATGCCCCTCCTACTCTGTTTTATGAGTGTTTGGCTATAAAAGTAAAAAAAAAAACAAGTTAGAGTCCCAAGTATCTTTTAAATAGACTGGTCTCCCTGCTAACACATCATTATGCTCTCGTCTGTGCAGGTTCACCAGCCCCCTGAAAAACGCACTCAGATTGAACAAGCTAACGATTTGATTACTCAGATGACAGAGGAAGTTTCCATTGACAACCAGCAGTTAAACCCTGAACAAAGTAATATTTTGCTTATTTAAAAAATATTGTTTAATTAAAAAGTAATAAAATGTACTACCTTCACAATGTAACCCCTAATAACTGGTTTAATCCTACTTATTTTACCTTATTTTTGTGTCCATAGACATAGATAGCCATATGAATGATTTGAACAAAGGGGAAGGTGCAACATGGGATGAGAACTTAGAGGAAAATCAGCAGACGGTGAAACATTTGGAGGCTGATAAAGACCGTCTTCTCGAGGAGGCGATGCAGGAGCTGAGGAAGGAGCAGCATTCCCAAGAGCAGATCCTCCATATGGCAAAAAGGCTGGCGCAGCTCAAGGGGCAGGACCCAGAAAAAGGTGCAGGGAGCAGTTTATAAACACATTTTGCAAGTTATTTATAGTTTTATGACAGAAAGTTCGAAAAAAATGGCTAAACTTTGAATTTCAAACTTTGTAACTGACATTTTCATGATACGCTTTTAGTCACAATGGAAGACCTCCAACGTGCTGACAGTGACGAGGAGACTGAAGAAGAAGCTGTTAGGAGAATCTTGAAGCAGGTAAGGCATTTCAAGAAAAGGAGAGGGCATTTCACACTGCGGCTAAAAGACAACACTTATTTCGTTGCACCTTTTTGGGGACAGCATGAATTCCTTTTGACCACAAGAGGCTGCTGTTTGGCTTCCTTAATTTAAAATCTTTTGATGCACTAAGATGTTTTGAAGTTTTTCTGATTTTCCAGCTTTCGGAAGAGGTTGCTCTCGATGAAGCTAGTGGCTACAATATACCCTTAGAGCAGAGTGGCCCCAGGAACACAGAAGAGAAAAAAAAATCTAAGAAATCAGTAGGTTCATCCCTCAAAATTTGTTGGTTATTTTTATGCTTTTTGGCTGCATTTATTTAAACCACTGCTTGCTTTTGGTGTTGAGAAGAGTGTAGCTCCTGCTCCCAAGAGCAGAATTTCACCTTCTGCTGTCATGCATCAGCCATCAGTCAGCGACGAGGAAGAGCTTCCATGGTGCTGCATCTGCAACCGTGATGCCAGCCTTCGCTGTCACACATGTGACGGAGACCTGTACTGCAACCGCTGCTTCCGGTAACTATTTCAGATTTTTGAAGCTAATATTCCAGTCTCAAAATGATGCCCTACATGAAAAATCCTAACTGACATCAAGAATGTTGATTTGAAATGCGTATTATGACCCAGAAAAGATGTTGGAACGCTGCTGTACTGTTAAGCAGCATGAATATAAAGTATTTAGAGTGATGAATTATCAATCCATCTTCCTATTATGTCCCCAGGGAAGGCCACGATAAATATGACAGAATGGAGCATCAGACTACCAAGTACACAGCGCCAAAGAAGAAGACATGATAGTGAAACTCTTTGCCATATCATGGATTTTTAATGACTGTAAGGTCATAAAGCTCTTTAGTCCTGAAATGTCCTGTTATTGTTGCTAAAGTAGAACCTTTAAAATGTAGACACTACATTTATATAAAGCGAGGCAGATCCCGCTATAATCCATCAATTTGGAGTCCTTTGCAGAAAGACCTGTGCATATTTTCTGAAACTTAGCTTAACCTCAGCAAATTTTAATTAATAGGCACTGAAAAACCCACACAAACCATGTCTAGAAATGATTCAGAAACTGTAGAAAGTAAAAGTAGGTTTAGCTGTATGTAGCATGACTACACAGTGTCTACAAACAGCGACAAATAAAAGCTGTCAAGCAGATTTCTTTTATTACTTGCTGTCAGTTGTCCTACTTTTTGCTAGCAAGAGTGAGATACTGTAAGCGTACTTTGCACTTGTTATCCGTTTTCCCTTCTTCAGTGCACACAGAAAGCAGACAGATTCTGAGTTCATCTGGAATGTCGTAGATATTTAGGCTTTTGGGAATATCAGCCTGAAAACACTAAAGCATCAGTGTAAAAAAAACTCACTGACAGCTTTGTTTCCTTTAAGCTGTCACTCCTACAGTCTATATTTGGATTTCTTTTAACATAATTGTTTAATTTAATCTTTTGGCACCTATTTATGCATCATACCACATTGGCTCTAAAATTACCTTAATTACCATCTACTTGAAAGAAAAAACATAAGTAAAACATGTTTTTTCATAGCTAGAAATAAATTCAGGCACCAAGGACTTAAAGGAGGAAAGCAAATGGACCATATTCTGGCAGACCTTATGTGTAGGTTTTCTCTACATGGATGGATAATTAGAACGAAGGACAAAAGTGGGGTTTAGCCATTCAATTACTGTATAGGAACAAAAGGACCCCCACAGTCTGTAGGAGTGTAGCATCATCACTGTGCATTACTGTTCAGTGAGCTGAGGGTGAAGCATAATTACATCGTCCTCGGGGGGCTTGCTCCATTAAGGTCTGTGCGGAAGCCGCTGCCTGTTTGTCTTTTCTGGTCATGCCTCTCACCACCGCCACAGACAGGAAATGGATGGGGATAATGCATACTGGACGGAACATCCGGCTGCTGATTTCAGTGTGTTTACTGCCAGGGTTGACATGTCAACCCCCTTCTTTTGCGTCCATCGCTTTACTGAAAAATTTACGACAAAGGCCAGAACGATGCATTCTGGGAATTTGCTGATGGGCAAAAAGCCTTTCAGTTATCTCCAGACAGCGAGACATAATCACTTCTTGTGTTTCTGGGTTATAATAAAGTGCTACAACGCTAAGAGGGTTTTCCATTTGTACCGTAAAAGTAATGGCAGTAATAAACATTTCACTATGCTTATTTATAGATTCTCTGTTTTGATATTAAAAAGAATTGTGTTTGGATTGTGTCCAATACAGCCATCCACATGATACAGAACAGCCTCGTTTTGAAAATGTTCAGTTTTATTCCAACAACACTGTTACCTGAACAAAATACTTATGTACATAAATAAGCAGCTGGGAATGAACAGTTTGCCACAAGTAAAGGACCCCTATGAGGAAATGTTCTGCCAACCTTCACACATGTTTGATAAAAGGGAGACAAAATAGAGGAGTCTTTAAGGGGGAAATCCATAAAAAAAAAACAAAAAAAAAATCTCTTGTTTAAGACTTGTATTGAACCGGAAGCGGGGAAGTCGTAAAGAGTCCATTTGAGATATGAACTGCACATACAGGCATCCAGATGGTTAAAACATGGCAGATGGAAAGAGACAGAATCCTGTTGTCTTGAATCCTTGTTTTGACCTACGGTTATTTCTTCAAGGGGCCTGACATTTTGCGTAGACCTTTTATCCTGTAGAGTAGTCCGTTGATAAAATCCTGTTGGAAAGACATTTTATAAGATAATTAAAATTAAAATAAGACAACTGTAACACACACGTCATGTTCTATTAACTAATCTATTTCATTTTCCCCCCGATATGAGTGTTTTATCTCACCTCTTTTGGCTTTCCACATTCTTGCAGCAGCTCCTAACAAGAACAAAAAAGGAGAAATTTACCTTTTTTTTTACCATTTCATAATTTAAACGCATTATAAATTGTTTCCTTGCATTACAGGTTGACAGCCATAAGTTTTAAAATATTAACTAAAAGATTAACGGTGGCTTAAAAGTACTTGTTTTTTGATAGATGTTCCTCAAATGTTTTTACGTTACGAGAGAGAAAAACAACTGCATTTAAAATGAAGGACAAA
Organism: Oryzias celebensis; assembly: GCA_014656515.1. Taxonomy (NCBI): domain Eukaryota; kingdom Metazoa; phylum Chordata; class Actinopteri; order Beloniformes; family Adrianichthyidae; genus Oryzias; species Oryzias celebensis. The sequence goes on from BNCR01000005.1 coordinate 38,616,720, forward strand.
GATATCTGATGGGCATCACTTGAAAGAGAGATAAGCTCAGACATTGCGTTCCTTTTAACAACAGAAAAATTTCACAATTCTTCCTGTTTTAGCCATTGACTGTTTATAGATATAGATGCAGTCCGATACAAATATTTCTGTTATAGTTGTGTCAATCTAAGGGGTTTCACTTATACTGAAGGACATTATAAATTATGGCTTTGCAACTTAATCCTTGATTCTTTAAAATCGTAGTATAAGTACAGAAAATAACATCTGCCTTTGTCCCACATTTATAATTTTAAAAGCCTGGAGGTTGCTCTTCAGTCATACCTGCAGCCGACTTCTTTGCCCTTCGTCTGATAGCTCCAGGAGCTCATCAATATCAATTTCTAATTCTGGGATCTCCTCCTCCTGTAAAAGAAAAGGTATAGAACATTTTTAAAGGTGTTCTGTTTCAGATAATAAAAATCTGGCTCTTACTTTTTTATTTCTGAGTACTTCAAGCGCTTTTGCAATGTTCATTGCATGATACAATGATGGCATCTGGCCCATCTTTTATTCACAATGGTTGGAATTCCATATCATTTAGCACGGTCATTAAAAAAGAAGATAAGATCAAAGAGAAACCTCATAATATGTTTAAGAGCATCTAGGTTTTACTTTTGTTCGATACAATCTCTAAAACCGTGCATAACAAATATATGTCCCAATAATATGATGTGTTCGCATGTTTAATGGACTGATTACACTAAAACAGAGGCTCCAGGAGACCATTTGTGGCACATTATGGTGTCAGATTTCCAGCTGGAGTGAAGCCAATGATTTCCCCTTTAAATTATCTCTAAAGAACATATTTGTCTCTGAAAGCCAGTAAGATCCAATCCATGTACAACAACTAAAAAGAAAGTTTATTTTAGTAAATATCCCCTTTAGTTAAGCAATAGCTGGAAATAAGTGTTAATATTGATGATGAGTTAATGTACTGGTTGAAGTCCCTACTCATTGAATAGAACTCATTTTAAAGAAGGAACCAGGAGTGCTCACCAGTAGAACACAAAGGTATCTGCAGCCAGCAGGTCAACCCTCATGTTTTATAAGTTTTGCCCCTATTTTAGAGGGACTATTTTATGTTTTTGGGGAATTTTATTGGCTGAGGATCTTGGGGTGAGGAGAAAGTTAATCAATGAGGAAGTGCTGAGTAGTGGAGTTGATGGAGTTTTCTTTAGTCCCCTGTGCTTTTTGTAATTGATACAAGCTGCCCGTTTGGGATGGTGTGATTCTGCTGATGTCTGCAGAATAAATGCAACTCTGAACTCTTGGTCCACTCTGTGCCGTGTGGGCTTTCGAGAGTTGTTTTGTTTTTTGTTCTTTAGTTTCCCTGTGCTAACATGCTTATCTCTCAAGTCAACTGCAAAAACTGTAAAATAATTTAAATGACACCATTTAAAAAAATAATTACATAAGAACAGTGGAGGATAGATACAAAAAAAAAACAAAACAAGTAAATGAACAAAAACATGACTGTGATCAATAAAAAAGACTCAAAATGACTAAAAAAAAGTGTAATGATAAAAATAAAATGTGCTGTCAGCAGAGTCTGTTATAAAACCTTATGGCTGCCGGGATAAAAGACCTTTTGAACCTCTGTTCTGGCCAGGATTACCCTCAACCAAAGTCTTCACAGAAAGAACCTACTCGCCCACCACTGTTGCACACTTGGCCACAGGTTTTTGTAGGTGGTTAGTGTCCCTTGCTGTGATGCTGTTGCTCTAACAAACCACCATAAAAAAAACGCACTGACAACGACTGACTGATAAAACACTTGAAGCATCTTGTTACAGACTTTGAATGATTTGAGTCATCTTAAAGAAAAATGTCTGCTCTGAACCTTTTTGTTTGCCTGTACAGACCAGTCCAGTTTGTTGTCCAAGTGAACCCCAAGTTATTTAAACAATCTCAATAGTGGAGCTGTCAATTTTTAAAGGCTGATCCTTATCATCCTCGTTCATCCTCGTTCTTCACACACACCACAACAGCTGTGTCATCAGAGTACTGCTGTAAATGACTAAAGTGTTGACCTGTTTGTGAAGTTAGCAGTGTACAGAGTGAACAGGAAAGGAGAAAGAACTGTACCCTGTGGAGCTCCAGTGATAGTCAGTACAATATCAGACAAAATGTTTCCAAACCTGACAAATTGGGGCCTTTCTGTAAGATAGCTTTCAATCTATGAAATAAAAACTGATTCTAAAGTACATACGTGGTAAATACCAAAGTATATACGTAGTATTTCTGCGTATATCTTGCGTAGAAAGCATTTTAAATTGATATATTCATTCTGAATGAGCATTGCTCAACTTTAAATTGCAAATCATTACACACATACGCATAAAAGACCTAAGAACCAGGGGCGGAGCTACAGGGGGGCAGCTGCCCCTTCAGCAAAAAGCTTTGCCTCCCACTTGTTCCCCCAATTTTTGAGTCAATATTAGTATAATTATAGACAAAGATAAAAAGAAAAAGAAAAAAATGCAAGTTATTTTAAACATTAATGATAGTACCTCAGCAAAAAGAACTGCTTTTTAATAGTAATAATAATAACTTTTTGAAGTAAATATTTTTGATCCTCATTTGCCACCCTATCAAAGACTTCTGGCCTCCTCCCGCTCCCCCATATAAAATGTTCTGGCTCCACCACTGCCAACTGCTGATCAGTAAATTGATCGAAAAACTTTAAGTATTTGCAATATTTTTATCCTTCATAGACGCATTTTCTCTGTTTCACATTTTTGCTCAATTGCTGTTTTGAAGTTGCTAAGTGTTGTCAGAGAAGCACTGAATTTTAATGAGGCCTCCAGGCATAAAGATCTCATTTCCACTCTGACAGAAAGTGATTGAAGTCAAAATGAAAGTTTGCACCAAAGAGGAGTTCATAAATATAGAATTGCATCTTTAAATCTTCTAAAATACAAAATTATGGTTATGACAATTCGACAATTCCCAACTCTGCAAGTGATGTCTGAATAAAAAGGGTTTAAATAAAAGGTTAAGGTTGACGGGATTATTAGCCATTTTTAAATCACATTTAAGCCATTTTAAAATTGTGGTAAAACTCTTTATTTTACGTCTTTTGTGCGGTGGTGTCGGTTACTTTATGTTGTGTAAAAATATTAATTCTGCTTTAGTTTTTAATCCCAAAAACCATCCTGATTATATACTCAAAACCTGAAATTCAAGATGGACGTTTAAATCACTATAAAACACACAAAGGCTGCAACCATAACCTTTTGACCATCCTGCACCGCAGTAAACCTTATAATCAAAACCATGTTTAAAAAGGCTTGAGGGGATTATTGGGGAAATTCTTTGGTATAAGCTAGTCTTTGTAGATGTGGTTGAGTTCAAACAGACTCAATCATACTTCCTGTAGTTAGTTATCTTTCTGGAAAATACTACAACAACACATTAGCGTCAAAGGTAATGTGTTTTTGTGAAGGAAATCGTGCTCCGGAAAATGTGTTCGTTTGTTTTCGAAAAGCTGCTGATTCATGTTTAATTTATCAAACCCATGATTTCCAAGGAAAACAGTTAGCTTAAAAGCAAGCTTTACTGAAAGCAGTTAGCATAAAATAGTTCAAATAAAATATAAAGAAATGATTTTTGCTAGAGGTAAAAAAGCAGCCCAAAGTTTTAAGAATGCTTCTTATCACCTTAGATTGCTTAAAAATACTAAATGATTGACTGTTTTAAAGTAGATGTTGCTATTTGCACCTCATTGCCCATTCATTTTTAAAGTGTTAGCATTTATAGAAATACATTGTGCTCATAGTGGATCATTTTCAGGTCTTTGCTAACTAACCAACAGCTAAGATCAATTTTTCACACCATGAAACTTTGATCTCTTCTTTCAAAGGTGTGAACTATGTCATAAAGGGATCCTCTCCGAACGAAGGCAGCGCATAGATAAATTAGAAATGCTGCTAAATAATTCAGGAGGAGACAGAGGGGACTTTCGGTAAATGCTTCAACTCTGAAGACTAAACAGGGTAGTCTTCACCTAAAGAGATACAAAATGTATTGGACTGCCCCTACACAAGAAACAGAAACATTCTGCACAATTGGTCTGTGGCAAATATTGATGCAAATATTACATGTATTGTTTTTATGTTGCAATTTTTGCTTCAAAATGAGTCAGACGGTTGAAACTGAAGTCATTTTGAATCAAATTTGCAAGTCTTGTTTGAGTTTGTTTAGGTTGCATCAACATCAAAGTATTCAAATTTTGTCTTGTCATGTTTTGCAGCTATTATCAATACCATATGGAAAGGATCCCTTGTGCAATAAAGGAATGCCAAGCAAGCAGGTGGCTGCAAGCCATTTGCAGTCCCGTTGTTTTCTAAAATAAGGTGAGAAACTCCCATGTCTGCCCTTTTCTGGCATTTAATTGAAAGCACTTTTGTATTTTGATCTGCATTGTCACCTCGATGCTCACAACTTCTTGGAGACAACCCCCCCTCATTTCCACTTAATGCCACGCTACTTCTGGTGGGCGAAGAGACATCTGTTGCCATGGTTTCCTTTCAAAGAATGCCAAGCAAACCCATATGGAGCCTCTGACATAACTGAAGTGCATCCCACAACATAGGAGTGCAGTTGTGAGGATTGTGTTGTTGTGTGGGTATGCTGGTTGTGTCGATCCAGTGCAGTGCACAATACCAATTAATTTTGTAATACTAAGTTGACAAAAAATATGCTGCTCGAAGGGTGTTTGTGCTCTGCATTTTATTTACAAAGACTAAATTCTTTAAATTATAAAAACATACATGATGTAGTCTGTTTTTAATGTGTTGGATTGTCCTTTTGGATGCAAACATTGAAGAATTCATTTAAAATGATTTTTAAAATGCAGTTTTTCAGTTCTTATAATGACATGCAGAGAAAACATCTGTTCCCTTACATAACTTAGCACTGTTTAGATCCATACATTACATTTTTAATGAGCCGTGAGGCGTTCAAATGTTGGCGGTGACTCAGGTGATTCACGGAATAGAAACATGCCTATAAACGCTCCTCAGGGGCTCCACTGGCTTGTCTGCAGAATGATGGTGTGTCTGTGGTAAGACACTGCAGCATGCACAGCTCACTCTGCAGTCAGTTAGCTGGCACATGAAGGCTACGTGCTTTCCGGCCAGCCATCTCTCATACATGAGCTTCCAAACGTGCACCTACAACCAGTTCAGTGTCTCCCCAACACTCTTTATCGCCTCCTTCCTCCTCATGAGACAATCTACATCTCGTTGTGTTTCAGTGTGCCCTATCCTACCTCACAGTCAAACAGCAAGTGCAGCTGCCCGTCAATCCACTCCTCAATGTCCAGCCTCCTCTGCAGGTCCTTGCGGTTATATTTCACTGTCAGCTTGCCCAGCTTACGGTGTGCTGGCTCTTCTGTTTTGTCCGCCGCCTGGAACATCACCCTGGACTGGGTGCTGGGCTCTGACGCCATGGCTGCCACGGCCTCAGGAGTACCGTGGAGGCACACAGAGCTGTATCACCCCGGACGCACACACACTCACAGGCTGACTCCTCTGCACAGTGTCTGTCTAAAACTGCTTATCTGGGGAGGCTGCTTCTATGCATATATCCTGTTATCTTTTCGAGTCTCCGTCTCTGAAATGCCGGCTCTGCTTCCCTGCCTTTTCCTCTTCCTCCCTCCCTCCTTCCAAAGCTCACAGTCTTGCTCTCCTTCCCTCCTCCTTTTGCAACACCCACTGCCTTCAGTATCAAGAGAAGGGTAATGAGATATGGCTTTGTGTGTGTGTGTGTGAGCACTTTTCAGGGTGTGTGTTTGCCTTTTGGTTTTAATGCTGTGTCCTATGGCAGGTGGAGGAGCATAGGTCAATTACAGCAATAAAAAGTGAAGAAGAGGCAAAAGGGCAGTCTGCCTGTGACTATTGCTTTTAATGAATATAAAGGGCTATCTGATGTGATAAATATTGAAAAATCTCATAGCACTTTTGTACTTTTTTAACACATCACTGCTTATCACGGATCACACTCCAGAACCAACTCTTTCTTTCTCCCGGGAGTATTTATAGCAAGAGTTAGCTCATGAGGTTTTGACATCCTGACTGCTCTTGTGTTCACAGACCTTTAATGATAGTCGGGTCTCACTGACAGGTGAGCCAGGGTTTCTCTGGTGTGGTAGGTTCTTTGTCGTCTGTATCATTATCCGATGTGAGTTTAATAAACCTCGAAGTCCAGTCAGGGTCATCAGTTACGCATTCTTACATAATGGATGAAGGAAAGAGCCACACTCCGAGGTTTTATGAAAAAATGTAAACTAATTTCCTTAAATTATATGGGTTTTTTTTATGCCAAAAGCTGTGATGCTTATTTCTGCAAACAAAACAAACAAACAAAAAAGAACAACAACCTACCAGTAACAAAGATGTTATTATATAGGATAAGAGAATCAACAGGCTGGAGAGTTTCCACATATCCTGTTACCATATGAACAATAGGGTTTAGTTCTTGTTTTGGCAAAAACTCCCTATCAGTCGTAGCTGTACATGTTCACCCACTGATGCACCGTCTGTTACAAACACTGAATTATTGAAGGCAGTTAGCGGTTCACCTTTCCAGCCAAACAAGTAAATTCCTCCTGTCTTACACTGCGCGGTTCTACGCTATCTAAAAAAGATCCTGGACTCGAGACCCATGTTAGGGTCCCTTCTGACCTAGACAAGTGACTCAGTACTAGGAGACGGAGATGCAGAAAACAGCCTTTGTGTGTGAATGAGGTTTATTGTGCCACTTGTGATCATTTTTTCTGTTAACATGCTTTGTCTGCACTTGTGAAACAATTCTTCTGTATTCATTTAGCACAAAGCAACTTCCTCCTCAGTGGCCATATTGTGTCTAAAAAAGAATTGGTTGCAAGTTTTAATCTTTACGATAGTTAATGGTAAACTGTATGATTATAGTATGTCAGAACACAAACAAAGGCTTGAAGTTAAGTTTTCAACAGAAACACAGGGATCACCCGTATCTTTTCTAATCATTGGTGGGGTCACACTGCCACCCTGTGGATGAAAATGAAAAAAAATACAAGCCAATCAATTAAAGTTCTTGCTGTGTGAAGTTTGCTTGTTCTCCCAGAGCATGTGTAGGTTTCTCTTGGTACTCTAACTTCCTCACATAATCCAAAAACATGCTTCGCAGGTTAATTGATGACTCGAGATTGTGAAGTGTGACTGTGTGTGTGTGTGGTTGTCTTTGAAGGGTGTACTTTGCCTTTAAAGTTCCACTCCACCTATATTTTTGATCTTTTGTGAAATCGTTCCCAGTGGTCTTTTAATCATGATTATGCTGTTTTTAGCCTAAATCAAAAAGTCTTTAACGTTTTTTAGGACATATTTTCTTCACCTCAGCAGGAGCTCATTAGAAAATCACCTCTGGGTGATCAGAATTGGAAGGAAGCAGGAAGCAGGAAGACTATGGCCCGCCCATTTCAGTTGCTGCATCACAAACCTGAGCTTTTTCAACCAGTGGGTTTTCATCTGCTCCTGATCCATCATGATTTAAATAAAGGAATACTCAGAAACAGTTTTAATATCAAATTGTTTTATACATGTCCTCCATGTGAAAAATGCTTCAAGAACATGTTAAAAATAACAAAAACACAATTTTCATTGGAGTGGGTCTTAAATCGGCAGTAGCTGGGTAGACTCCAGCAACCCTATAACCCCAGACGGGAATAAAGTTATTAATTAAAAGCTGTAAATTATATCAATGCTGCAAATCATGATGATAACTGAAATTGCAACATACATAAAGAGATAATGCTGTGATGTTGACATCTTTTATCTTTAATCTAGGAAATAAATCGATTATTGTTTCATAGTATTACAAAATAATCGGTTCAGTTCTATTGGACAATTTATTAGCAATAAAGAAATACCAATCCATTAAAGTAAAGTTGTTTAAGCAATTTGTAAAATGTTTCCCAATAAAAGATTTTCTTCACTTTTTACTGACGTACAAATGACTTCTGCCTTTTTTCTTTGGGGTAAAACAGATCTAATTAACATGTTACCAAAGACTTCAGCATTCCATTTCTAATAGTTGTTGTCTTTTTTGTGGCTTTTGATACATTTTTTGTTGCACAATCATCCACAGAGGTTTCAGTCTCAAGCAGGTTTTGCAAAAGTTAACCTTTCCAACGCTCTGTTTAACGTCTTTAAGTTACTTGTATTCAAGCTGTTCCAGTAAATTACAACAAAATCTCTGCAAAAGAATCACACGAGACGTCCCACCTCAACCTCAACCCAAAAACAAAGAAGAACTTAATCAAAAATAACAGCTTGTTTTGTCTTTTTTGAAAATAACAGTAGTGTTCTGACCAGGCCTTAAACAATGGGTGGACTACCATATACTAACTGGGAATTCTTTCTTTTTTTGTGCATTTTTGTTATTTTCTAAATTATTAATACAAATTAATATAATGACTAAATAACTTTAGAAATGCATTATTTTTTCTTGTTTCATAACTAAAATAAACAACTTAATTTTATTGATTGTTCATAATTTTTGCTCTGACTCTTACTTAACACTGAAACACACAAACGCTGCAAGAAATTTGTTTTTCTGCACCTAAAATGAGTGAATACTTAGAATTTCATTATTGTATTATTTGACTCTCACATAAAAATAAAACGTGTTTAATGTAGTTCACTATCTAAGCTCTGCACTGGTGTTAATTATCTGTAACTAAAATCAGAAGTGAACCAATATATTTTTTCTTAATTGGCATGTATGATGCCTGCAATTTTGATCAAATCGACAGTACTGCTTTTCCAAAATAAAGACAATTAGAGGAGTCAAACAGATCTGACAGTTAATGTAACACATCCCAGTCAGGCTATTGCAGATATGACATTGGAATAGTGATCATAACATTATGCCATACCACTACAACATCTGGTTAACTTCAAATTGAAACACAAAATAGAGCATGCATAAACCAAAATGTAGCACCTCCCCAGATGTGGTGACATTGACTGCAGTCAGGCAGGCAGAACTGGGTCTCAAAAGGGGTGTGCCTCTCACATGATTCAATCTCGATACATGGTCCACAAACTAATACATTAAAGATTCAACTACCTTTGTAGTGATTTTTCCTTACTTAAACTTATAGTTTTAAGATTAAAAAATAAATAAAGAAATGTCTGACTTAACAGGTTGAAACGTCTAGATCTTTTAGACTGCTTTGTTCTTTGTGGTTGAAAAAGTGTCATTTTAATGTATTTGAGGGTTATCATATGTTTAGTGCACACAACACACATCCTTACTCGTGGTTCAACCGTATGTAACGGACCCAACTTGGAAGAAGCAAGCTTGTGGTTAAATGTTTTTTGTTTTGCATCACATGCACATATAAAGACAAGGGCAGTAGGGAGGACAGCAGGAAGAGAAACTCAAAGAGTTTGCCAGAATCAGATTAGTTACTTCCCAATCAATGTTATAAAATTTTACAAAATAAGCTGGTTCACATCTGTGGTTTTAAACCAATACTGTGATTACTATCAGAACTAGATACATTTTTCATTACGTATCTGTATACTTCAGGAATTTAACTTTACACCAAGTTTCAAGTATTTCTTTTGTGAAGTTGAAACTTTTACTTTGAAGTAAATGAGGGTGATTTGTTTTTTAAACTCACAGTGATAACTCGGGGAATTTAGCTGGATCAGATTAAAATTACCTTAAGTGTTTTAATCCTGAAGTCAAAAACAAGCTTCCTGTTGTATTAGATTTTGGTTTCTAAAAGAGCCACTTCAGATTTTGTTTTAGCAAATACTATATAAAGTGAAGATCTTAGCAAAAAGCTGTTCCATTGTTCCACACTAAGCCATGGCAACTTTTTTAACATTCTCTTCATTTAAACAATTTGAATGGTAAGAGGAATTACCGACCTATTGTACACTTTCTTGATCAGACTGAAGTCCCACTCCAATCTATTTAAGAAGTATTCCCATTGTTTTTCTGTTTTTCTTTCATCGTTTCAGCAACAGCAAAAGTTTGTCAGAATTCCGCCTCTGGGTTGTGGTTTAGGCTGTTGGTGCAGAGTAAGCTTACCCTCATTTCCCATCATCCCTTTGTTTTACAATCTCTCCCGTTAGCTTACAGCCCCTCACAACCCCAAATGAACATGAGTGGTGCAACAAAGATTACACACAACATCAGAGCTATCCAACCATACAGTTTTGAGGCAGATGCCAGCTCCGATGAGGAAAACAAACGTTCACGGATTTATTTGTCTTTAAGTAGATGCATCAGAATGGAGCGAAGTTTACTGACTATACTATATTCTACAGGGTTTTCCAGCAGCACTTCATTTATCTGCTCCTGATTCCCAACAATTTAGATAAAGAAATACTCAGAAATGCAATTTTTTATCTTAATTTTTATAATATATGTCCTCCACCATGCAAAACAATGCTACAAGGACATGTTAAAAACTGCAAAAACACAATTTTCAACACAGTGGCTCTTAAAATGCTGTTCTTCCCTCGTCAGAAGCCTATCAGTGTAACCACGTCAGAAAAAAGAAGAGGAGTCACTTCTGCCGAACTTATTATTTCACAAGTATTCATTTTTCTTTTAAGGCTAGACCTTCTGACAGATACACTGAAGTATGTGAGGCTTGTCTCTCACTCCGCCCACAATAAAGTGACCTATATGTAGAGAGGGACTCATGTTGAAACCGGTTTCTAACTCTCACCATGTGCTTTCATAACTCAACTTTTCACTTTTAAGTGGATTTAGTGTTTTTCTGCCAAACTATAAGTCTATTGTTAGAATTACGCTTCTATAGCTGGCAGGCTTGTAAAAAAATGTGCATGTAAGTCCTTCCTGGTGGAGGAGGAGACGCGCAGTCTATAAAACAGGAGGCCTATCGCGTTGGCTTCACCTGTTTAACCTCCTCTGGGATCATAACAGTCGGAAGGGAGTGGCCGGCGACACGAGTGGAATTTCACTTCCTGTGTTGCTCAGGTGAGTCTTCGCTCTCAAACCGTCGATAGCTTAGTCTCTTTATTCGGTACCATCGCTGACTTTTTTTTGGTTTTGTTTGTTTGTTTGTTTTTTTTAATGATTTTATGTGTTTGTAAAGACATAAGTGGCGCGCGCGCGGAAGCGATTTAGAAGCTAGTCGGTTTACAAGATTGTTTCCTTTTTTACGGCCTACAATCGTATATCTGTATTAATTGTTTATTGTTTGTGTCTTTTTTTCAGAGTTGTTTTTGAGGGGATTTGTGAAGACTTTTTTTTGAAAATATACAATGAATCTTTTTATAGGCAAAGGAGCGCGTGCGCTTCTTTTACTTTTTGTTTTGGTCAACTCCTCTTTTAGCCAGGAGACGGGCGATGCGTGCTTTTCCAAATTGAAAAAGGGAAAGGATGAGTTTGTTCTCGATACCGATGAGTCTATGAAACAAGGAGCCGTGTTCCTCTCTGCGCCAAACCTGTTTCAAGAGAAGGACTGTGTGGCCGCCTGCTGCAAGGAACCGAAGTGCAACCTGGCTTTCATGCAGACGGGAGATGAGGAGAATCCGATTCAATCTTGCTTCCTGTTCGACTGTCTCTACAAGAACACGTACGCCTGTCACTTCGTGACAAAACAGGGCTTTACGAGTTATGTCCTGGATTCTGTGTATGAATCTTTCCTCAAACGTAAACCCCCCATACCAGGTATGAACGCCGTTTCTTTTTATGAAAACTGTTCTCTAAATGCAGGAGAAGAACATGCGTTTATCTTATTGCTATTTGATTTTTTTGTTGTTGTTATTGTGTTGCCAAGAACAAGTGAGTCTGTAGTATTGTCACACAAGTGAGGGAATTCACACAAAACCTTTCAAGTGCAAGTTCAGTCATGTCCATAAATTCCTGAGGCTGCTTTTTGTTTCTGTCACACTTGCATCCTGATGGCGTTAACATGTTTTTTTTTTTTTTAATGTCCACTTTCCCTAAACTGTCATTTTACCCCATCAGAAACAGATAATCCACCCGTGGCCAAAGTGGGTTTCGACCTGGTCGTTCAGCCTGGGGAAACCGTGACACTGAATGGCCACCAGAGCAGAGATGACCATGAAATTAAGTCTTATCAATGGGACATGCTCAGTGATTTTCCTGCCGCTGAATTTAAGGTGAGGAAAGCAAACTGAGCGGATCTGGTCAAAGTTCATTACATGAACAGAATGAACTCTGTTTTCAAATCTTCACTGTCATTTATGTATTTATTTTGTAGAAAACAAACTTTCCTGACGAGCTTCTAGTTTCCAAATTGACACCTGGGAAATATAAGTTTAAGCTGACTGTCACTGACAACATTAATCAGACCGATTCAGCCATCCTCACTGTCCTGGTCCTCAACCCCGAAGAATCAGAGCGTAAGTATAGACCCACATTTTTCTGCTTAATTTATAATCTGATTCTGAAAGGAGTTTTATCTTGGAAAACTGTTGCATCGTCCCCAGCACATCCAACTCTTTGTTGGGTTGTTTTTGTCGTACATCAAGTCGCTTGGTCACGTGACAAAAATACATCCCCTAGTTTCTTACAGTGGCTGTACCGATGGCTAAATCGAAACCCCTAAAGGTAACATTGTTAACAAAAAACAAACCTATTTCGAAAGTTTCTTTTCGTAGAAAAGAGCCAATAAGCTGCGTTTCTATGGACACAAGTTATCAAAGTAAAGATTAGTCAGAATAAAAATGCGTCATGTAAACAAGCCAGAATACTCTGCCCCAATTAGACTCATTCAGACCAACATTTCCTTCTGGTTGAGGTAGGTTGATTATGCTGATTGGTGATCTGATCGGTGATCTGATCGTGGTGCGTGTAAACAATTTACCCGGATTGTGGGTCAATACTGCGCTAGCTTTTACGTCATTCGTAGGCGGTATGGCGCCCCGGAGGAGACTCTTCTTCTACTGCTGTTTCCGGTATTTTATTTCTGCGCGTGTCAGAATGATTAATTCTGATCAAACGTGTGGCAGATGTAAACGTTGGTTATAATGGGATGAAGTTTTTCAGAGCCGTGTACACATTTAAATTCTAATCCCATCTTTTATCCGATTAAAGACATTTTGCACATGTACACGCAGCTAGTGAGGTAACGGAAGAAAAGCTTTCGACTTCAAAAGAAAAAGGAAAGCTGCATTTAACAGACAAAAACCAGGAGTTTTACTCCAAATATGGACTTATTGTGGTGTTTGTTCCCACACACCTTTATAATAATACTGCATAATATTCATGAACCAGCTGTCTAATGTTAAGAGGATGCTGCTAATAAAGTTGGTCAAACAGCGCATTTAATGAACAGATTCAGGCTGTCCCTGATTTTAATAAAATTAATCTTTTTTATCGTTTAACCATTACACAGAGCACTCCTGTGAAATCATTTGAACAATCAGGTAAAAATAGTGCAACTATTAACTAGAAAAAAATAATTGACTATTATTTAGGTAAAATAGATGATAATTAGTCATCTGAGAAAGTTTGGTGACTGTAGTCTTAGTATCTTCAGAACATTGTAACATTTTTTGATCATATGTCATTCATATTTAAAGGTAAAAGTTAATGATGACATCAGTTTTTAGGTTTTACTACCAGAGGAACATATTCTTCTTAACCTCTTACTCTGTCAAAGATAAACCATGAGGGAAGCTTAGATCTTAAAGGGCTAAGTCACCTTTTCCAAATTGTTTGTCTCGTAATGGAACTGAAAATATCGTCCGACATAAAACCGATCTGTGGCCTGAAAAAGGTTGGACACCACTGCTTTAAAAGTGTCTGACGCCAGAGCTGTCCTTGCAAGTTTCAGTTGTAGTGAGTCATGTTTCTGTTGAACTCTGGTGATTCATTGTTCAGCTCTTTAAGTCACCTGCCTTGAGTTTTAATGTTCGAACATACCTGTAGCTTCAGCGTAGTCACTCGCATTATTTCAAGTTAACAAACCAAAAGTCTTGTTTTTTGTGGCACGGTTGATTGTTGGGATGTTTAGGTCCAACAAGCCTGTCATGGCATGTTCAACTACTTATTAGTGACAAAACAGTCAGGCAGATACTCTTAGAGCCTGTCTTACAATGCTATCAGCAAGTTTCATACAGGAAGTGGAAACGAAGCAGGTTCTTTTTTTTTGTTTTGTTTTGTTTTTGGTTTGTGTGTATTGTTCTGATTCTCCCTTGGTGTTAAATGGCAGTTAAGGTTATTTCTTTTGAAAGCAGAACGGAGAAAAAGCTGTCTGTTTTTCTGCTCCTTTTGATACCATCTCTCCTCCCCCATGTGAACAAAACCTGTTTGCCGAGTTTTGTATTTCACAGCACAAACAATACTTCCATCACTGTTGTGGTTGAAACCAAATATGGCTTGTTAACTTTAATCCCTTTTAGACAAACTTTCATATATTTAAGCCCTATTTGCACATTCGTCTGACATTAGAAAATCTATTTAATCTCTTATTTCCTGCATAATAAATACATTTTTTGAGTGGCACATTTTCATGTTGAGATCCTGCAAATGTGTTGCCCTATGGTAACAGGACCGACTAATGAAAGAGTAGCTTATTCTTCCTCATTTTATTTAGCTGTAAATGCTTTGTCTTCATGCGAAAATAAAAAAAGGACCCAGACAAGAACATGCGTGCAGTTCTCAAACCACTTGCAGAAAGACGCAGTGCAACTAGTGGTTTGCCATTCAAGATGTGGTGAACGTTGCCATGTCAGGACGAGGTTCTGACGTAAATGGAAAAAAACTGAAACAGTGCTTCACTGCACTCTTTACTTTTTTATTTATTTTTTTATTTTGTTTAATTTCATTTTGGGGAATTTTTTTACATTGTATGAATTTCACTAGAACTCTATTGATAAAAGTTATAACTTGCTTTCAGTAAATAGTTTTATTTAGGGAACATGGGCATTTAAAAAGTATAAGAAAAAGCGTCAAAATTAAAGATTGTCAGGGTATTTTATCTGTTTTATGTATTTAAGGAATCTGCACAAGACGTGTATGTGATGAGGAGGCATGTTACATGTTTTTAAAGCTATGTTTACTTTTCACTGAACTTTTCAAAAAAAGCTTGCATGCCTTTGTGATTTTGAGCCGTTTATATTAAAATTGAATGTAAATTCAAATTACCATCACTGATAATGTTCTTGCCATGTCTTATTTTATTTTATTTAGTTTATTTTATTCAGATTGTTATTGTAACTTTTTTAGAGCATTTTGATAGACAGAATTTTTTTCATTTTCACATTTAAGACCATTTCATAATTATTAAACTTCCTTAAGTAATAATGTTTGTGTGCTTGTTGTTAGGATTGATCTTTTTTTTAATTATGAAAAAATACAAAAAGCTGTCACTAATCAGCTTGTTTATGTTTACTTATGCTTTTTAAATTGAATAAAAAGTACTTATTTAAACTACATTTACATTATGACTGAGGAATCTCGTGTTTGCTTTGTAGGAGTTCCATCTTCTTAGGATTTTATTTACTTGTTTTTTTTTTTTTTTATGTAGTGCAAATACGACAGGATTTCTTTTGCAAAAGAACTTCATTCAAAATTGTCTCTGTTTTAATCAAGACTCTCCAATCCATTTCCTTTCAGATCACTGTAAGGCTCCAAAGAAAATCGGGCCTTGTCGTGGATCTTTCCCTCGCTGGCACTACAATGCTGCCTCCCAAAAATGTGAGCAGTTCCTTTTTGGAGGCTGCAGGGAAAACCGGAACAACTACCTCACAAAAAAACAGTGTGATAATGCCTGCTCTGGCTCAGGTATTATAAATTATTTTCCATTGCATTGTTTATTTATTTTTTATGCATTTATTAATTAATTTTAAACCAGTTAAAGATACAGAATGTATATTTATTATATATATTTATTTTTCTTTTTAACAGACACATTTATTCAACAACTTTGCTGTTATACTCTGTTATATTGTCCTAATTTAAGTGTATCTCTTTTTATTAATTTTGTTAAAAGAATTGTTGAATCTTAACCCCTTTCCCACAATTCGTACGGTTTGCTGGAGTTTTAAAAATGTCAGACATGCTGCATAAACATTTTCTCCACGCAGCTTTGACTAAGGTTTCCAGACTTTTATGAAGAGCGTTAAATGTCTTTTTAGGTTAAAAAAAGTCAATTACGATGGTTTGCCCTTTAGCTGGGCGACATGGCCAAAAAAAAAAAAATCAGATTTTTTTTTATTACCTAATTCGATTTTTGATTTTAAATTGATTTCATTTCTTTATTTATTTCCTTCATTTTACTTTCTTAAAAAAAAAAAATTCTAATGACAGAATGTATCTAACAAAGACCATTTTATTTTAATGTATTCTTTGGAAATATGCCCAAAAATAAAGTTAAACTAAATACAAAGTTATAAAAATGTTTTTAGATCAATAGCAAAATACAATAGAATTAGAAAATAACAAATGCACCTCCACCTTTCTGGTTTGGTCATATTTCAGACTCAAAGCTAAATACTTGTGATCTGCTCCCAAAAATTGGAGTACAAATATTTGCGACGTTCAAGATCACGGATTCGTGACCCTTTTAAAAATAGTAGAGTTTTGTAAAAAATACAAGTTGGGAACAATGTATTTACAGCTCTGAAATGCAGAATAATGCTGGATTTTAAGTTTATAAACTAAAAATAAGCTGAGTGTCACTGTCACCGGAATAAACAAATCTTCAAAATAAATTGTCAGTGAAGCTTCCCATTTTCAAAATAATAGTATCAAGTGTTTTTTGTTGTATGTTTTTCCGTTATAAAAATGAGACTGAAGTTCTGCTTATTGACATAAGTGCTGAGCAGATGAATGTTAGCTCCAGTGTTTACATTCCTTTGATTTCGGTAACTCTTCAACAGTTGACCCAATTAACGTAATTGCAGTGGGTTCTGATTCAGATAAAAGCAGCTGATCTGCAGCGCTGCACAGTAGTGAAGTGCTTATGTAATCAACGTGGATCAGCTGATTCTGCTACAGAAAAAAACAATTTTTTTATACCGGATTTTTGCCAATTTGCAATTCTTACAATGTAAAGTGCTGCAGAACTTTGAGGATGGAAATATTGAGGAGATCATTTTCAGGATTTGTTGTTCAATTATTCAAAACAACAGTGATGTTTGCGTTTTATATGCTGTTTGTGTTACTGCTGAATTTAACTCACAAAAACAGTTCAAGTTGGCAAGATATTCTCATATTCAGACTTCTGGGGTCAATAACTCTTTTAAAAACGTTTTAAACTGACAGCAAGTGTCTTTAGTGGTTTCTCTTAAAGCAAACAAAGACTTACAAATGCATTTCAACCAAAATAAATATATAAATAAAAAGATTGTGTTTTTGTGTCTTTTTGTTGAAACCAGCTCTCTCTATGCTGCCGACAGAGACAGCAGTGAGGCGAGTGCAATGTGGAAAAAGTCGACTTAACCTAATGAGATCTGAGCTTGTTTGATATTCCCTTATGGTTTAAGCAGATTATATTACTCTAGTGATATAACCCAAAATCTCATGTCCACAGGTGGGTCTTAAGACGTTAAAAATCCTATAATCTTTAAAAAAACAACCAAAGCTAACTAATGGTTTCAATGATCTCAGCAAGTCATGAATACTCATTGTCATATTTATGCTACATTAACAACTGTAAATGGTCATCATTAATTTTTAAGTAAGTTTAACGGCGATATTTAAGACATATGATCAAAAATATTAATTAGTTCTGAAGATACTAAAACTACAGTCATTAAACTTTCTCACATGACTAATGCCCTATTTTTACTAAAGAAAAGTTAACTACATTTTTCTAGTTAATAGTTGCACTACTTTTACTTGATTGTTCAAGTTACTTTATGTGTTCTGTTTTAGTGTTAAATGATAAAAGAAGGTGAATAAAGTAAAAAATCTTGGACAGCCTGAAACTGTTCATTAAATTTGTTCCGTTTTTACATGCAGTACAAAAGTGTCCATCAGCACTTCGTTTCGGCAGAAACTCAAAATCAAATGACTATGAATTGCGTCGGGCCCGAAGAAACCTGATCAGGGCATCCATAATAAAGACATTTAAAGACGTTACGGCTTGCAGAACTTGTAGAATTTAAAAAAAAAACCCAAAATGTACTTGCTATTTTTAGTATTTTAATTTGTTTTAATGTTTAATTTGTAATTTAATTTAATATGTTTTAATAGTATGAAAAGTGACTTATAAATCAAGTTTGGTATCATTTGAAGATTAAAGTAATGTTGTATTCTAAACCACGACATTTTTCTTTCAGCATTAACTTCGCGTGGATTTACTGTACCAGGTCAGTGAATTGCTGTTTACGATCTTTTGATAGAAGCTTTTATAACCAGTATCCCTACCTGCCTTCTCCTTTTTTTTTTTTGGTGTCGCTCTTTTCCACATTTGATTATGCGATACTATGTTGTATTCGCAACATGACTGGATGCTTTTCCTGTTTAGGCTCAGAGACGTGTGGAAGTCCTTGCAGTTCGGAGCAGTTTACCTGTGGCAACAAATGCTGTGTGGATATAGGATATGAATGTGACGGTACAGCTCAATGTTCAGATGGCTCAGATGAACAGAAGTGTGACATGTGTAAGTATTCAGCTAGTCTTTTTTTTTTTTTACACTGGATTGTTGGTAAAATGCAATATTTTAGTATACTTAAGTCATGCTAACATGAATGATTTCCTGTGTCTCATCAGTAAAAAGTGGATTTGGTAAGCTGTTGCAGATTCAGATTGAAGAGCGGAAAGGTGACTTGAATCTTTCTCTTACTGTCTTTAAATCTGTGTTTATCTTATTTAAAATGCATGGAACACAGATATGATGTTGGGGTCCTGCAACAGGCTGTACAAGGCGTACCTGCCTTTGCCCAACAGTTGCCGGGACGGAAACCCCGTTGCCCCGAAAGAAATTTAGTGGGTTAAGAAAATGGATGGAAGTTCAGGATGAGTACTTTTGATCAATTCACCAAATTGAATGTGTATTCTACCTGCTGTAGATGCCCAAAGTTGAGGCCCAAAAACGGCACAGAACCTCAGATCGCGTCTATGCCATTGGCTTACAATTGAAACTGGCCACCGCTGCCACATGAAGGACATTTGGTGTGAACGCAGTTTTAGAAGGCATTACAGTCTCCTTATTAAAAGCACTTTGTATTTCTGTTTGCAGCTCGCTGTACCGATGTCGTTGACACAGGAAGCTGCCAAGACAGTCTGACAAAGTGGTACTATGACCCCATCAAGCAGAATTGCTTCCGCTTTAACTATGGTGGTTGTGAAGGAAATGATAACAAGTTTGACTCCAAGGATGACTGCAATAAATTTTGCAATGGAATAACAGGTGGATTTTCTTAGTAAACTGCATTAACAGTATCTCTGTTGTTCTTGCACCCTCCCACTCCATAGCTGCCCCTGGTGGCCCGAACTGCCTTTTTGCATTTAAGACCTTTTTTGGGTTTTATGAGCATTGTTAAAAAGATGAGGTAACGTTTTTTTGTTTTTTCCAGAGAAGGATGTTGTCATCAGACCAGGCATGTTTGAGAAAAGTACAGGTGAATCCAACAAAGGTATGTTTATTAGCATTTCTTTTAAGTACATAAACTGTAAGATTGCTATGACTATTAGTTACATCTATCTTTCTTGAAATATGTTATTTATTTTAAGGTTTAAGACTTGTTTTCTGTTCCACGGGGCGTATGATTTACAATGCAGTTTTGCACTGAATCTACTTCGATTTCACTAAATATTTCTTTTACATATATTTGCAGGAATAATAATAGCCATTTGCCTGAGTGTTTGCATCATCATCATGCTTTTCATTATTGCATATTGCTGCTGCAAGCTTAAAAAGAAGGGTTCAAAGGATCAGACAGAGTCAGTTGTCCCCTGGAATGACGCCAAATCTCATCATATCTACACTGACAATCTGACAAAGCCCGTTTGAGCCCCCAGACCTTGTTTTTGATCTTCATCCTCTAAAGCAATCACTCCAAAGATGGATCACACATGGAACAAGCTCAGGTTGATGAGATACATTTTCTGTTTTTGTTTGTTCAAAATGTATTTTATGGCGATATACACAGCACAAAGGCCAAAAAGCCTTTACTGATAAATGTGATGTTTTTGGTTTTATCCTTCTGCTTTACATGCTTAAACTATTAAAACAGAGGGTGGTCAATTAACCATGTAATTTACAGGAATTTCCTTTGTAATTTCCTGTTGAAATTCCAACAGTTTTTAATGAATATTTTTTTCTATTTTAGTTTTTTTTAGGACCAGCAGCTTTAAATCTAGATCATTTATTAAATGTTACTTCAAAAGACGACTCCTGCCAAGTCTGTTGCTTTTTCGTACAAAGTTATTTTGGGAAGGCTTGTAGATTTAAATAATACCAATACTTTTTTAAGACAGTTTCTCCTTTTTTTATCTGCTTCAACAGACCGTTGTTACAAACTAAACAAAACCAACTCATAATGCTGTACATATTCATGGAATTTTAAAGTGAAATCATTTTCTTGGTTGATATTTTTTAAATAATACATAAAAACACATTAAATATTTCACTCTTTGAATATGTTTATCACTTCTTTAAGTCTCTTACACATGACCTTGTAATTTCCTTGTGTTTTAGCTGTATTCTGGTATTGAAACTGAATAAAGAATGTATAAAACTTTAGAAGCCAGTGTTTTGTTTTGCCCTAGGCTATTTAATCCACTCTTTAATGTCGGGAGTCAAACTTGTAGAATTAAAGTTTGCTTTCACAACATTTGTTTTAAAAAATGTTAAAGATGGTTTGAACAATTAAGCAAATGTTTCCTCAGATATCCAGCTTGTTTGGTTTGTTTTACATCAAATCTGACCTTTTTTTTTTTTTTTTTAAACAAAAGATGGTAAAAGAAAAATAAGTCCGAATTATTTTAACATTTTTATTTCTAAAGAGAGCTTGAAAAATATTTTTGGTTTAGAGGTGGTTAACATCCTGTTTTGATGTTAAAGGCTGTTAAAGGCTGGACCGCTCAAGAGTTAATGACCTACTCGGATAAAAATGATGTTTTTGATGTTGTAACATGTTCTTGTGGCATTTTTTTCACAGACAAAGAAAATTAAGGTCAAACCATTTTACAATAGATCAAAAGATGATCAAACTGAATTTTTAAAAGAAGTCTAACACTTTGCTTGAAACATTGGGTTGTTTTGGATGATGTTTTGTGCAACAAGTCCAATTGTGAAATTTTACACTTTTAAATACTATAAATCTGACTAGATTTCACATTTAGGATACCCGTTGTGAAATTTGGTGGTAGTGGAGCTTTATTCAAGAGAATGGAATTCTGAATGCTGCTTCTCCAAGGCCGGATATAGGCACGGGCCCCCTTTCATGCTGTGTCTGCCACCCGAAGGTAGAGGCGTGCGAAGATCAACAAACAACGAAAGAAATGAAAATTGCCAAAAAAAAAACACGAACAAACAAAAAACTTAATTTAAAAAAAACATAAGGATGGACTGACTGAAGGACAGATGAACAAAAAGACAAACCTAAAAATAAAAAGAGAAATGCAGCCTCAACAGGACACAACCCAGTGTCATGCTTGCGCCAGGCCCAAGCCTGGCAATGCAATGGGTGGTGTCATGAAGAGCATTCAACATAAAACTTAACTACATATCAAAAGGATCAAATGAGTAGATGGATGTATGGTTTGCTATGCGTTTTAGGTGCTTTGAGGGATTTGTTAACCCAAACTCAGAATTGCTGACAAATAGTGGGGCTGTCTAAATCCGGACCTGATGCTTTCATGCACCAAGAGGTTTTGGACAGTTCCACGCATCCAGGAATGGTTCATACCTGTTCCAACATCCAACTGTGCAAGTCAGAAAATACTTGAAAAAGCCAATTTGGTCAAAATCAACAGGATTGTCCTCCAAAGTCCTGACCCAAACCATCAGAAATCATTTGAGATAAAAACTAGGCAAAATGGAAGAACCAGGCCTGTCATTAACATCAATGTCTGGCTTCACAGACAGCTATCATTATTCATTTAATTCAACTTAAAGATTGACATTTTACACACTTTACTAACTTTCATAAAGAATGAAAACAGCCTAGCTGATATTCTTGTCTAAAAACCTTTCACTTATTTCTTTAAGAGAAGTTCTAAGCAGCAAAGTTCTAAATCGTAAAGCAATCAAACAGGTTTTTCTGGGGTTTTTTTTTGGCCCTGGGAATGGCAGTGACAGCATTGTTGAAGCATCACTTCCTGATTTACCTCTGTGGTCTCAGTGGATTTGGAAAAAACCTGTTTCAAGAAAGGGACCGTGTGTTCACCTACTGCAAGGAACTGAAGTGTAACCTGGCTTTCATGAAGAAAGGAAATGAGGAGAAACCGATTCAGTTTTGCTTCCTGTTTTACTGTCTCTACAAGACCGAATATGTCTGCCTCTTCGTCAAAGAGCAAGAATTTCTTAACTATATTCTGGATTAGGTGTATGAAAAACACCTAAACTTGAACATAAAGTAAGAACACACATTTAACTTCCTCCATTCAGCAGTTATGAACCCCAAATGATTGACTACCAGATTGAGCCCAGTGCAAAAACAGAATTACCTTGAACTATATTGGTTTTATAAGTAACACTTGATGGCTTGTTATAGAAAAATATCTGCTTTGAACATGATGCTTTGACACATTATGACCACAAACATAAACATTTTTTATTTGTAAAAAAAAAAAAAAAGAACTCTTGTATAATTTAATTTCCACTTCCCAATTGTGTGCCACTTTGTGTTGGTCTTTCATATAAAATTCCAATAAAATGTATTTATGTTTGTGGTCATAATGTGGGAAAATGTGGAGAAGTTCAAAGGGTATGAATACTGTTTCACGCCACTGTATAAAGAATTATGAACTCAAAACTGCATTGAAGAGTATTTCTTTATTAGTAATAGTATTAATAGTATTTCAAATTGTGGTGAATCAGGAGCAGATGAAAAAATGCTCTGCAAAAACAACGTCCTAGAAAATGTCACAGTTTTTTGAGTTTTACTAAAAACGGCATCATTGTTGTTAGACAACACCAAAACCAAAATCTTTCACTTTCAATTTAACATGTTGTAATGTGAGGAACAGCTTTTCCTTTCAGTCTTTGTTGCAGTGAATTACCTTTTTGGAATCCGTTTGTAACTCTGATACGTCTTACATTTTCTTGTTGCAGTACCAGATGCTTCACCGACTGCCAACAGTGGGCCTGATATTGTGATCCAGCCCAATGAAACTGTGACACTGAATGGAATTCAGAACAAAGATGACAAAGGAAATGTCACTTATATGTGGCAAATGCTCTCTCCATATCCTTTTGATATCATGAAGGTGAGGAAAACAATGCAGGGTTGACTTTAAATCAAGCATGTCCAAAGTCCGGGTTGTGGATCAAATGTGGCCCGTGTTCAAGTTTCTACTGACCGACTGGCCCTTATGTTATAAGCTGTTTTGAACCTATGGCACAAACCTGATCTTGAAATCAGAAATTCACAGTAATTTTGGTTAGAATGTATCTAAGATTTCTGTTCTATGTGAAAAGTGTGAAAAGTGTCCAATGCAAAAAAAATTTTTTAAAAATCATTAAATAGTTCAATTGCGTTTAATATAATTATAAGAGATCAAAGAATGCAGGCTGAATGGTTGCATGGTTAAATGCATCAAATCTGCATTAAGTCATCAGTGGGAATTTTATGGAACTGAACACAAAAGGAAAAAAAATAAAGGGTTTGTTTTCTATGGGCTTCTAATACAATATTGTATCTTTATTTCTTGTTGAAGAAAACCAAAAATGCTGACCGGGTTCTGGTTTAACTGTCACTGAAACAATAGGTCAGTCCGATTCAACTGCAGAAAGGGTTTCGTTTATTCAGTCGCCTGCTGTGGATTTACTGACAGGGTCCTGTAGGTACAAATAGATCGTGGCTAATATTTCTAAGCAAAAAAAAAAAAACGTTTGTTCCTTTTTTGGAAATGGAATTTAAGGCAGTTGCATGGGATTCAAACCTGTCAGAGCATGCTCAACTCATTCCTGTCGAACCCGTGACACGGTGACATGAAAACGAGATGCCATAAACAGGTTTTGCAAAGGGAGCTCTGGGATATGGAAAAGTTTGCTTCACATGGAAAGACTGTTGTTGGATAACAACGTTGTTTTTAAAGAAAATACCCAGAGGGAACAAATGACCCTTCTTCAGCCTCCAATGAAAAAAAACTCTAAATGTTTAGCTTTTTCATGGAAAAATACTCTTGTTGCTGTTATCGTTTACAGTGATTAAAGTTTCAAATACATTCTAATTCCCATTTTACTGGGTATATGTGCAATCCTTAAAACATGAGAAGTGCTTTAAAGGAAAAAAAAAATCACCATTAAATAAATGGCTTGTGAATCATCAACAAGCTGCATAAAATCATTAACTGGGAGACGAGGGTCCAAGGATATAAAAAGTTAATATGTTGACGGTACTTGTGCATTAGCAGCCCTCTGCTCTCTGTGTCTGCTTGTTTTTTTGTTTACACTACTAACACAGTGAATATTGCAAATGCACTCCGTCCTTCTGATTTTAAAACCAATCTTTCAAAAAGTACGTTTGAGCTCCAGCTTAACACCAACCACAGGAAGTGCAGTGGTATGCTCAAATGCACAAACACCTGACCTTCAAAGATCTGTTAGTCTGCCTTTAAATAGTCCGCCTGCACTCAATTTATATTCTAAATTAGAAGCACTTGTTTGAGGTCATTAGATGCATTAAGACACCTGTCCACCCCACACAACCAGTAACTACTAACATAGCCAAAACCAAAGAGCTGTCCAAAGACACCAGAGAATAAATTGTTGACCTCCACAAGGCTGGACAAGGCACCAAGCAGCTTGGTGAAAAAAGATCCACTGTTGGAGCATTCATTAGTAAATGGAAGAAGCTAAACATGACTGTCAGTCTCCCTCAGACTGGAGCTTCATGCAAGGTCTCACCTTGTGGGGTCTCAATGATCCTAAGAAAGGTGAAGACTCAGCCCAGAACAACACACGAGCTGGTCAATGACCACAGTTTCCATGGTTACGGTTAGTAATACACTAAGACATCATGGTCTGAAATCATGCATGACAAAGAAGATTTCCCTGCTTAAACAAGCACATGTCCAGGCCTGTCTTAAGTTTACCAGTGACCATTTGGAAAATCCAGAGGAGTCATGGGAGAAAGTCATATGATCAGATCAGACCAAAATAGAACGTTTTGGTCTCAGTTCCACTCACAGTTCCATAGCCGGGTCTTCCAACAAGACAATGACCCAAAGCACATAGCTAGGATAACCAAAGAGTAACACCGGTAGAAGCATATCCAGGTTCCTGAGTGGCTTAGGCAGTCTCCAGACCTAAACTCAATAGAAAATCTTTGGAGAGAGCTCCAACTCTGTGTTTCTCAGTGACAGTCCAGAAACCTGACTGATCTAGAGAAGATCTGTGTGGAGGAGTGGGCCAAAATCCCTCCTGGAGTGTGCGCAAACCTGGTGAAAAACTACAGGAAACATTTTAGTGTGAAATCGCAAACAAAGGCTAATGTACAAAAGATTACCATTGATTTTCTCAGGTGTTCAAATACTTATTTGCAGCTGTAGAAGACACATAATTTATTTTAAAAATCCTACAATGTGTTTTTCATGTCTCTCACAGTGGACAAGCACTTAAGATGATCATTTAGATAGTTTTTAAGTGGGAGAACTTGCAAAATTACAGGGTATTTAAATACGTATTTGTCTCACTGTACATAATCCTTGTTTTCATGTTTAAACTCAACTATTGCATTTTGTGTCATAATGTTGAGGTTATGGTACCTCGGAGAAGTATTTCATGACCTGTTATTGTGTGTTTTACAGATTGTTGTTTGACTCCAAAGAAAGTTGGACCATGCCGTGGATCTTTCCCCCACTGGTACTAGAACACTGCTTCTCATAAATGTGAAAAGTTTGTTTTTGGAGGCTGCAGGGGAACCAGAACAGTTATCTCACTGAGGAGCAGTGCACTTTGGCCTGCAATGGCACAGGTACCCTCAAAACCAAGCTTCTGTTGATGCCACTTTGAAATGTTATAACTAATTTAAGCTTGAGCTCATTCTTTCTTATCACTGAGGTGTTTAAATATTTCCCTCTTTTATTTTAATTTTGGTTAAGAGTCTATTGAAACGCCAGCAAGACAGACACGAACTGTTATGTTTAAAATAGTTAGGAAAATCCTTTCTTTGAAAACACGAGTAGATTTCATCACCAAAATCTGTAATCATCAGATCTGCTTTGATTAAGATAAAAATATCTACTTTTGAAATGTTAATTTATGCAAAATCTTATTATCTTTAATACTAAATTTATTGTTTTTCTATTAGCTTGAGTATGAGCCCTTTGTAATGTTTTGATGTTGATTAAAAACAAAGCTCTATTTTATTCACCTTTACCCATTGAAGCCTTTTTTCAAACCTTTTTTTTGTTTACCATTTTGTTTACATAGTTTTTAAATTTTCTTTGATTTTGAACAGTATTTGAATTGTAACTTAATGTAAAACATTTCTCATTTCAGATGAAATAAACAGCACTGACCAGGTTTGTACTTTCTGATTGTCGATCAATTATTGCTTTCAAAATTCAATATCGAAGTATATGTAATGTAAAATAATGAATGTTCCGCTGTTTGCAAAAAGTTAAGACAAAAACTGAAAAGGATCCAAAGATTACTCTATTAGATGTGTACTAAAAGTGTCCCCAAAGATGTAGGTCTACTACACATCTACTTGTACTCAACTAGTCTTGAGATATTTTTAGATGTCTATTAGAGTACTTTTTAAAACATTTACTTGTTAAAAAAAAGAAATACTGCAATTTTGCATCCATCCATTTATCTTCAGAACCAACTGAATCCCTTTGGGGTCTCAGGTTTGCTGGCTCCTTTTCAGCTACTGTTGAAGGTGGAGTATTCCCTTGTCAGGTCACCGGTTTGTCACAGGGTCACACAAACACACAGGATTTGCAGGCAGCTGTTAACCTATGAAACATGTTATTAAACTGTGGGAGGAAGCAGGAGAAAATCCATACATGTAATAAATCAATCAATCAAACTTTATTTACAAAAAAAAGGTTTTTTTTTCATACTTGCGCAGCTAAAAGCTCTTTTCAGTTAAAAACAGAAACAGACAATAAATCAATCAATCAATGAGAAGTGAAAAACCCAGTCCAGCCTTTACTGTACTTACCTCCTCCCTCCATTAACACACATAAGCAATAACCCCACAAACAATAAATGATTGTAAAACTAAATTCTAAAAGAATCTTAAGGCTTTGCTGTGCTGTGAGGAAACAGTATTTTGGGAATCTGTGGACAGGAACGTCGCCACCCAGATCTGGTCAGCAATGGGGTCCAAGTCGGACGCCAACCACCCCCGCCAAGGGCGACAACTGCTGCAATGAGCCTGGAAAGAGCCGGCAACTCTCTGGCACAAAGGATCCTCAAAGGGAAACACTGGGGCATAAAACCAAAAAGGAAGATGTTAAAATTCATTACTTAATATGTTTGTAAAATCATAAGGTTCTCCTGAGGTTCTCCGGCAGGCTGTTCCAGCGTTGATTATTGTAGTGGGAGAACAAAACCTCACCTCAGGCGCCACGAGAGCTCATTATTTCAAAGCGAATCAGATGAATAAGAAGGCCCAAGACCATTAAAACATTTATAAACCAATAAAAGAATCTTAAAATAAGCCCGAAACGCACAGGGAGCCAATGCAGCCATTTTTAAAATGGTACTCGTCAGAACTCGTGCCGTTGACTTCTGTAATAATTGTAGCCTTACAAAAGATTTTTTTTTGGTAAAGCAGAGAGCAGTGCATGACAATAATCTAAACAACTAAAAATAAAAGCATGCATTAGCGTCTCTGTGCTGGAAAGAGAGAGGAATGGGCCTGTCCTGTCTTAACAACATTTTTAATAAATCACATTCAGTTCAGAGTTAAAAAGGATGCCGAAGTTTCTCACACAGTGAAAAGGTTTAAAATTTTGAATATGTTGTAAATTCATCTCTAATTGTCTTCAGGACAGATGATTGTCCTGGTTGAGCTGTAAGAAGTTTTCTACCATCCATGACTTTATATCTAAAATACAATTTTAAAAAGTTTGTATAGGTTCAGGAATCATCAGGACACACTGTGATATAAAGCTGCGTATCATCAGCGTAGCTGTGAAAGTCAATGCTGTGTCTCCTCATGACATCTCCAAGAGACAAAATGTATAACTTAAATAGTATGGGGTTCCCAAAACTTATGTCATGGATTCTCAAAGAGCGTGATTCCATGTAAGATAAGAATAAAACCACTTAAGAACATTTCCAGAGAGGCCAACAAGACTCCTAAGGCTGTCCATTAAAATCTCGTGATCTACTGTTGATCTCTAAGGTCCAACAGTCCCAGAACAGAAAGTAACATATTTCTGTTTAGGTTTATAACTTGTCATAGAACTGAATAAAATGATGGTATAACTTTTAATCTATTGGTCAGGGTGGAGTTTTATTAGAATGATCATAAGACACTTTTTTTTTTATCTTCTGTTTGACTTGGCATTTCTATTTGATCTCAAATAAACTCTAATAGACATCTAAAAATATCCAAAGATTAGATGTCTACAGTTAGATGTGTAAGAGGCCCCTAAATGCAGAACACCAATGGCAGACATTTAATAGAGTAACAAAGTTTTCTGAGACGTTCAGTACACATCTGCAACAAATGTCTATTAGTTATTAAACCGACAACACTTGTGGTGGGAAGAAACTACCCAAATAGCTTGTTTACAACGAGCAAGGCATGATGAGACTGCAATGCAATTAGCTGTGGTAAAGTCGTCTGCTGGAGATTTAAACTGCGATATGCAATAGACTTCTTTGAATTGATGTCTATCGGATGCATAATGCATATCTATGGCTGTGAG
This sequence comes from Oryzias celebensis, assembly GCA_014656515.1. NCBI lineage: Eukaryota > Metazoa > Chordata > Actinopteri > Beloniformes > Adrianichthyidae > Oryzias > Oryzias celebensis. The sequence goes on from BNCR01000005.1 coordinate 38,645,763, forward strand.
GTTTAAAACCTGATTTAGGTGAAAGATTATGTTATATTTCAAAGAACCAATACAGGTCAACATCAATTCACTTTTATTCTTAGTAGAAAATACAAAATAATTTATTCTGGTTTTTGTCTAATATGTATTTGATTTAAAATATAAACCTGTTTGGTCAAAGAGGTCATTTTGTTACATTTTTGTTGAACATGTTTTAAATGGTTTGTTCATTAAGGCAACTTCGAAAAATTAATGAATTAAAAAAACATTTTCTTATTATTACCTTAAATTTGCAGCGTTCCATGAGCAATACAACACAAGCTTTGTTGCTAAAACTAATATTAAGAACAAAAAAAAGTGAGGTGAGGAAATAAGAACTGTCCTCAAGATTAATAACAACAAACGGTTCAGTTTTGAATGTACATAAACATAAAACTGATGATGAACAAATGTGATAATCTATCAAAAGAGAACTGTTGCTGGTCTGAGAACATGATGCCAAATTGCCAAACGTTCATCCATAACATGTAGATATAGGGACATAAGAAAAGAAAATACACAGCATGTCAGCTAAATTAAGATTATTTTTTTCTTAACTAAGAAAATGAAATCAGTGGATGAAACTAAATAATGAGATAGTTTAGCAGGTCCCTTGTCCCTCTGCCGCCCTCCTCTGGTTATCTTTGCCATTACTGTCCTCTGACTTTTAATACACTTGTCTCCAGCATTTTCTAGCCTGACTTTACACTGAAAGCATTCTTATTTCTGACAGCAGTGACTTTCTACCAAACTGGTTTCAGATTCCCCCACCTTCCTTCAGGGTCAATGAACATCAGGCAGCCTCCTCCTCTTGTCTTCATGATAAATAAAGTCAGTTAATAGATTTGCTTGTCGCAGTCTAATATTACTGGTATTCAAAGGAGATTTGAACAACAATCAATACATTGGTGTTGCAGTCAAGCTCAGAGAATTCTGTACTTTTTTAAACTTTCCTAAAGTTTGATTGTACTACCAGCAACAAAATTACAGTGTTTTTGCTTACGATGTCAGCAGAAATAAAGCTGTGAGGTTGAAAACGTTGCTGATAAATATGAATCAGCGCAAAAAATATGTTTTTGAATTGTTTTACTTGAGACTGTTTTATCAACTAAGAGTTTGATTGATTGGATTGTTTAATAATCATTATAGTTGTGGTTTAACAACCATTTTGCCCCAGAAAAAAATCTTTTTTCATCACACAACACCTTTGCTCTCTGAGCTCCTCTGTCCAGCTGTGTTCCCTAGAACACAGAAGTGTGGTTTGACATATCACTATCTGTGGAAGAACACTCTAAACTAAAAGTCAAAAATTCCCTCCACCACCAGACAAACGGGACAAATAATAATTTTTTTAAAATGGTATCTAGATCCAACCTGGAGATGATTATTCATGCTTTAATTTCTTTTCATTTAGCTTCCAATAATATTATTTTTTACCTGTTTTAACCAAAGCTCTTTAATACATCTGCAACTGGTTCAAACTCTGCAGCAAGACTTTTAACAGGAGCCAATTAATGAGCAGATCTGTCCTACATCAGCTCCCAGTTAAATTTAGAGTTGATTTTTACCATTTTACTTTTCGTTTTTAGACTCTTCCATGAAGAAACTCCCGCATACATTGCTGGTCTTTTAACCCCCTAGTTTTCGACCCGGTCCTCAAACCAAGTCTCTGAAATGTGTAAATAAAAATCAACGACTTTGCTAACAGTTATGTTTGAAACCAGTGACTATTGTTATCACTCTGTTACCGTGTTGGAAGTTACATATACATTTCAAAAGTTATGTGTTAAAGTAACCTTTTACTTTGTGCTGTAACAAAGCACTGTAAGGCATTGCTAATATTTAACTCGTACCTTATTCAGTAACGTTTTTATTACAGTCATTGTAATTGTTGGAAATAAGCAACTATTGAAAATGAATGGTTGGATGCAACGGCCGAGCTCGAGCATTTTATATGTGGGAGCAAGAGAGAGGGCAGAAGACTTTTGAAGGGTTGCAAATGAAAACAGCAGAATGGAAGGCCATTACAAATGAAAGGATCAAAAATACAAATACGAAGAAACTATGTGAAATAATTCTTTTGGGGATTCTAAGTTTCTATTAAAAAATTGCTTTATTTTTAGTAAGGCTTAAAAAAGCTTGTGTTGGTGATCTTTGTCAACAATGATACTAATGTTGATTCAAACGCTGTCATCTTGTGGTTGGACACTTCAGGCTTTTTTAATTAATTTGCTTTTTTTTTTCTGTGCATTTAAGCCTCAGGCTCCCTAATTGATGTTTTTTTTACTATCTTTAATATAGATAGCCTCCAGTTTCATTATCATTGAGGCTCCAATGGTGTCTCCTGTGCTTTCACTATCAAATGACAAACAAAAACTAAATTATTAGTAGTTTTTTGCTACAACATTACTAAACTAAATAAATAAATTTCAGGTTTAATTTCAAGGCACATATTGTGAAATTTGGGGGTGGTGGGATTCATTCAAGAGAAAGGAACCCTGGATGCTTCTGAACACCAAGAGGTATTGGATTTATGGATAATTCCATACCTGTTCTAACAGAATTATCCATCAGTAGACAAAAAAAAAGGTCAGATAAGACATGGATAAGGATACACAAACTTCTTAACCCACGGTATCCCTGTCAGAATCACGGGAATGCCAAAGCCTAAGCTGGCCACTGTTGGGCAAATAAAGTACACCCTGGACAGGTTGCCTGCCTGTCCTAGTGCCTCAAAATCGCACACCCATACACACTCACACGCACATCTAGAGACAAAAGAGTGATCAATCAACCTATGAAGCGTGTCTTTGGACTGTGGAAGGAAGCCGGAGTTCCCTTAGATAACCCATGCATGGACGGCGGGAAAATGCAAGCGCCAGGATTTGAACCAGGACCTTCTCACTGTGAGGCAAAAGTGCTGCACCACTAAGCAGACCCCATCAGAATACATTTGAGATAAAACCAAGAAAAGTGGGACCTTTTCTTAACATCAGTGTCTGGCCTCATTGTTAGTTTAATTTAACTTAAAGCTGGACATTTTAACACACCTTACCATCTTTTATAGGAAATGACTAATGGTAGTCTGTCTGTTATTCAATCTCATCAAAACAAGACTTTAAGTACTTATAACAAGAAGTGCCATGCAGCAAAGTTCTGACTCATAAAGCAAGCAGTTTCTCACACTTCCACTTCTTTGTTTTGTTTGGCCTCAGGAACAATGGGAATGGCGTTGTTAGAATTTCACTTCCTGATCTTCCTGATTGAAGTCAGTAATTTTTTAAGTCTTGATATAAATGGTAAATACAGCACTTTTCTACGTTCCTTGAAGGCCCATCCACACACATTCACACACTGATGGTGGCTCCATTGCCACACGAAGGCGCCAACCTTCCACCAGAGGCAATGTGGCAGTGTCTTGCCCAAGGACACTTCAACACATGGGTAGGCAGGGTGGAGCTTGAATTTACAATCTTCCAATCCAATCAAGGTTGACCGCCCTTCCGCTGCACCTCCTTGTTGATATGCCGGAGTCGGTTTCAGCAATCTCTGCTCACTAAGCTGGATTTCTGTAAAAAGACAAAATAATCATTTTGTCGTACTTGAAAAATATCACTAAACTGAATTAAAGATATTGGCTTAACAGGGGTACTGCACTGAAATCCCAAAAAATAAGAACTATTTTTTTAATTTAAAAAATATTATCAAATTCCATCACTGTAAAAAAAAAAATCCTTCATTACTTTTTATTATTAGGTTAGACATCAGAACCAAAATCTTTCACTTTCAACCTATCATGTTGGGTAATAGTGAGGTAAGTCTGAGTTGACTTTAAATTAGGCATGTCCAAAGTCTGGCTCCTGGAGAAAATGCGGCCCACAGGCTATTGTCATTAATCAGTATATGCGGCCATGATCCCTTTTTAATCATGGTCTGTATGATTTCTTGATCTTGATTGGCTGAATGACGTTACAAGCTATTGTAAACTTGAGGCAACAACTGTGAAGTTAGATTTGTTGCTAAAGTATTATCCATCTGTAAAAATATTTTGTAATTGTTCTAAGAAATGTGTGTGTCTTTAAAACAGAATTTACCTGTAGAAAAAAATTGTCTGTAAAAGTGTTTTGTAACTGTAAAAAAAAATTGGGTCAGTAAAAATGTTTTGTATGTGTAGAAACGTCTGTATAAAGATTTTGTACTTGTCTAAAGAATTTACATCTGTTAAAAAAGTTGTGTATCTTTAGTAACAAATATATGCATCTGTAAAACATTTCATCAATGCAGAAAAAAAATGTCCCCCCAGTTAAAATGCTTTGTCTCTGTGTGAGACGTCACGTCCACACACGAGCATGTGCATTGACCTGCAGTGACAAAACCCAACAAATACAATTCTTTTGCTTCTCAACAAAATAAGACCAGTGTGCTGCTTGGACCTGCCGACCAGATGCTCGATATTCATGCCAGGAGAACAAAAGGAAAACATTTCTTAACATAAATCCGGATTCATTGTGTATTTCCTTTAAACACAGGAACATTTTATGTGCTAAAGTTTCTTAACAGATGTCTGCCATATTCACCCTTACTATGCAGTAAAAAAACTCTTAAACGTCCCTTTTACAAGTTTCCACAAGTCAGAAACATCTGCAGCAGGTCGACAACTTTATTTGACTGAATCTTCCTTCTCTGTTAAATGTTTGTAAATGGATTTCATTTAGTCTTTGTGTTGAAGATGTTCCCTTTACCCTCAAAGTGGTGCCTAACAACCGGACGCTGACTTCAGCAGCGTCTGACCATTAAGGTAGAATGGATAAATAATGCAAAATAAAATGACACAACTGTCAGAAAACTAGAATTTTAAAGAATTTGACAATAAACATGAATTCCCTGTGTCTGCAACTTCAGTCACTTCAGTCAGTCCAAGAAGTCACTTTATGTCCGCTGACACGGTCAAGAGAAATGGATGTGGTGAACATAATCCAGTCATTTTCCAAAATTTAAATGTCTTCAGAATCAGAAAATAGATCAAACGGAAAGTTAGTGCATGTATTTCCTTTTTTTCTGTCTGCAGGCCGGTACCAAGTGGCCCTCGGACCAGTACCAGTCAGCGCGCCCGAGATTGAAGACCAGTGTACTACTTTAGAGGATAAAATAGTGGAACATACCATGGAAATGTCCTAAAACTAACAATGATCAAAAGGTTTAGTTTTTTTCTGTTGTAATTTCGTAATGAAGTACATCAATTACAATATTTTGAGTATCGCCCACCACTTCATCTTGTCTCTTTTGTGTTGAGCGAAGAAACTTTTTTTGCAGTTGTCTTTGTTGTGTTTTTGTTCTCCTGGCATGAATATCATGCATTTGATCACCAGGTCCCTTGCAGCGCACAGATTGGGAGACAGTAAAAAGCTGTTAATTGGTTGATTTGTTGAGAAGCAAAAGAATTGAACTTGTAACTTGGGTTTTGTCACTGTAGATCACCTCATCAAATCTCAGTCTCTCTTTGCAAAAAGGTTAGACATGCCTGCAATAAAAGGTTGTTTTAGGAACTAAATAGAGAAAAACAAAACAAAAAAAAGACAATTTTATAGGTTTTTTTCTGTAGGCTTTTTAATACAGCATGAAAACCAAATACGCTGACCAGGGTTTAGTTTCCAATTTAACAGCCGGGAGATACAAGTTAAATTAAACTGTCACTGACACAATCGGTCAGTCAGATTCAACTGTTGTCAGCGTTCTAGTCCTTAACCCTGAACAATCAAAGCATGAATAGCAACTGAGAAACGTTATTGTGAGCCTATAACAAAAGCTAAGGATCATTTTTGCAGAAAATCTCCTTTACAAAAACTAATACAGTGCATGTTTTTTGTCTTGTTGCCGTTTCTGTAAAAAATATTGCTGAAAGGATTCAGTTTTTCCACTCACCTGCTGTAAGTTTACTGTTAAGGAAACTGTTGATACTAATAGATTGCGCCTAATATTAATAAACAAAAAGAAAAAAGTTTGTTCCTTTTTGGGAAATAGATGATGAGGCAGTTCCATGGCAGTCATAGCGAATCAGCCAGACATTGTAGTGGTGGATAAAGAACAGAGGAAAGCTGTTGTGGTGGATGTGACAGGACCAAGAGATGGTAACATCACAAAGGAAGAACATGAGAAACTGGGGAGATAGCAGGGACTCAGAGAAGAACTGCACAAAGTTTGGAGGGTGAAGGTGACAGTGGTGCCCGTGGTGATTGCAGCACTCGGGTGCTAAGAACAGCTAAGATACTGCAGGACCTTCAAGCTCCCAGGCCTCTGGTTAAAGGACCCGAGTTTGGAGTGAGGGGTGAGAGGGGAGTTTTTTTTTTTTTTTCCTTTTTAAAAATATAATTAACAGAAATGTGTTTCTAATAAAACTTAAAAACGTTGCTGATTCAAATATAAATACATGTTTTTTTTTGTTTCCCTTTTTACTGTTTTTTTCAGTAAAAAATATATCCAGCAGATGGCAGTATTGATCTGTCAATCTGAACTTCATTTGGCCTTTCGTAGAAGTGTGAACTCAAGTCATTAAATCTTGACCTATCAGTCATTTATATTTACCAGCCTGAAGCTTTTTTCAGTCATTCCCTCTATGAGACATTTAAATGATTTCCAAAGGGACCACGATAAAAAAAGGCGAGATGAGCACAAAAAAAGAAAGAAAAAAAGAATCACATAAATTGAAAGTCATCAATAGAGCCACTGAAGGGGTCTTTTGAGGGGGCCCCCCATTCTCCTGACCAGACCGAAATACATGTTTTTGACAGGGTTTAGAAATTATGTTCTTTCACAAGAATGTCTTTGTTTGGCAGTGAATTAATAAAATAAAATACATAATCTTTCAAATAAAAATCTGAAAGACGAATAAAATACTAAAAGTTCCATAATGGCGGTAGTGCTCTGAATTAAACTGCCACGTTAGAACCGCAGACATCTATATACAAAACTATTTGCTTGTGAAAACAGGCGTTGCTTTGGTGCGTTCAGTGTAATCTCGTAAATTAGCACTTCTTTTTTGGTTGCAAGCACTTTTATCAAAGTTTCACCTTAGCACTCAGCAGATATACAGTAGTAATTAGACTGTTTTTCAAACTAAATGAACAAGAGTATAGACAGTGAAGGAACATAGTAAATATATGTATATTTTGTTCGTTTCAAATAGGTTCGGAGAATATATTTGGGCTTCGGGCAGACAATTTGTGTGTCATATTTCCGTGTGTCCGTGAAAGCAGCGCGTGTTCTTCTCAGGTCTTCAAAGATGAAGCAGCGTGTGCAGTTGTTGGACGCAGTTAATGAGCTGTGTTGAGATGCGTGTACGTAAGCAACATGTGAAAAGAGGAAACTAGCGGATTTAATTGATTATTTTAACACACTAAACCAGACTGAAGAGTTAAATCCCGAGTTGCGTTCACTGGAAGGAATAACTGTTGGCGAATTCGGTAGGTTTGTGCCTTTTTCTCCCCATCAGCTGTATTTATTATCACCTCATCGCCTAAGTTTAGCGTCGAAGACGCTGCAGCTGCGTGTTTTTTCTTAGTTTGTAAACATATTGTGTCTATAAAGTTTTTTTTATAAATAAATTTTGGGTTGGAAGCATTTCTAATGAGAAATGTTGATAGTTGTTACTTATTAACCCCTGGAAAAGCCATTTTACATGTCAGGTGTTGGTGATGTTTAGTGATGTATTTGAAGGCTTTCTGGAAAAATGTGCTATGAAACCAATTGTCCATGTCTTTTTAAATTTAAATTTAAGGTGCATGTCTGCCTTCAAACTGTAGAGTTTCCGTCAGATAAGTTCTGTTTGTCCTCAAAGCAAAACCACTCCATGCTGACTGAACTTTGACCAGCTGCTTTTAATATGCAATATATATTTTCCATTTCAGCAATAAACTCTGAATGATTTTGGAAAAAAGAAATAAAAATAGCCATCATTCCACTGTTGAATCATTTCCTCTTTTCCTGCAGCTCAATCCTCCCCATGGTGCCCACGCTTGGCCCTTCCAAACCTAATTGTTTGCTCTAATGAGCACCCCACTGGTGCAGGCTGAAGTTTGAAATGTAGTTTCTTTTATAGTTCAGTAAGTCTTCCCACCACCAGCAGCTTCGAAAGAATGGGACAAAAAGCAATCAATTACTCTAGAAAAGTCGCATCTTGTGCTTCTTTGACCTCACTTGACCTTTTGCACAATGAGGTCGGAACTTCATTTCTGATAAACGTGATGAACATTGCTCCCTGCTCGGTGGTCCAGACAGGAATCCTGGCCTTCGTATCTCGTTGCTTACGTCCCGGCGTGTTGCAACTGTCATGAAAATCCTAAAATCTGCAGCATTAAAGTGGCGTTTTGTCAAGGGAGGCAAGGGCTGCATTATATGAGGAAAACATGAGATGTGCGATACTAGTGATCAGTATTGCAATGATATGACTTGCAAAACAACTAATACATAATTTCCATTTCACTTCATCAGCTTTATTTAAAAAAGAGGCAACATAACTTAAAAAATTTGACTGCAAGTTATTTCAGTAGAGTATTCGCGGAAACACACCAAAAAACAGTTTACCAACAGTTACCTACCTTTCTGGTAATACTGGATCAGAATGCATCAGAATGAAGCAGAATAGAGAGCTTATGGCCCGCGAATTGTAGCGCCTATGTAACAATGCTACAATCTTTTTCCAATGGTATTTTTTTCGCCTGCTCCTGATACACAATTTGAATGAAGAAACACTCAAACGCAATTTTAAACCTAATTTTCCTCACATTTGTCCTCTGTCATGAAGAAAATTGCACAAGAACATGTTAAAAACACCAAAAACATTATTGGAGTGGGTCTTCCAGCCTCTACGGTTTCGTGACAGAAGCAGAGGAGGGAGTGGGGCTGTCTTGAAAAAAAAAACTGCTCGATTACTTTTTAGCCTTCTTTTAAGGGGTACTAGGTATTAAAGTAACCAGTTATTGCAGTTTATGCCGTCTTTTGCGATACGCATATCACACAGGCTGATGCGATGACAGTAAATATTCAAATTATTGTGCATTTCTAAAGGAGATTCCTCCTGTGTCTTGATGTGCAGTTACAGTTGCTTTAAATCAGAATCCTCAGACTTCTAATTTTACTAGCTGCAGCTACGGTTACACTTTTGAGAGTCAAAGGTTTACGTTCAACATAACCCACTCCCCTCTAAAGCAGAGAATGAGTGCCATCTGTTATTGTTCTGCTACCGTAGGGAGTTTCAGTGTCATTTCTTTGATTGCCTTGTTGACAAATCATCTTTATTATATAGAAGACCCCATTCTGAATAGGTAGTAGAATACACCTTTAAGAGCGCGTACTGGAGTTCTATTTGAAGACCGACCATCTAATTTTACCCAGCAGCCCCCTCTTCTCTCCTTCAAACTCTGCAGGACTTCATGGAGAACCGCTTGTGTTCTGTATCCGCTGTTGTCGTTTTGAAGAGTCTAAAATCTTCACTCGTCACTTGCTCGGTCAGATGGCACTTGCCCGCTTCACGTTCCAGGTATGCGTCTGTGCTGATTGGTTGCAGGGGCGATGAGGTTAAAATGCAATTTTTCCCTCCCCCTTCACAGTGGGGAACAATTACTTCACCATTAAAGGTTATTTGACTGCAGGAGAGTGTGCGCTCCATATGGAGCAGAGGACCCTGTGGGGGCTCATTTATCGTTTACCCCGTTTTTCAGCCGCATGGTCAGAAATGTGATGGGTGATACTAAAGAAGCTCGTATGTTGTGTATTTGAGGCTGGTGGGGGCCGTTCAGCCAGTGTCTTTGATGAAAAATGTTGGTTTGTTTGAGATAAACACTGGCCATGAGGGTGAATTGTTTTGTGAATGAAAAGCTGTTGGCCTCTCAAAAGCCTGTGTGTCAGAGGACAAATAGTAGGAGTAATGTGGGAAAGGAGGGCACTTTCTAAAAGTCTTTTTTTATGGGGAGGGGGGTAGACATTGGGGCCTAACAGAGAAGCAGTCCATAGTAAATGTAGCTCTTTAAATTCTTTAAATTTAAATTGTAAATGCTACTTCCGTCAAGGTCTTTTCCCTTCCTTTAAATGTAAACATCCTTCCTGATGGATGTTGTCTTAATGGAAACCAGCCCACCTTGTCAGGGTTAAAAGATCCCAGGGGTCTCATATCGTTCTTTCAGTGGCTCAGTGGGCATTTTGTGGTAGATATGAGATATTTGGGGTCTGACAGCAATGAACACCATAGTTCTTCTCCACAATCAAAATCCTCCCATACAAAACATGTTAAGCTGGAGGGCAAACACATCTTTCACAAAAGGCTTATTGAGGTCTTTTGGGGGTTTGAGAAGGGAAATCTAATCTAAATCAGTGCACAATTATTTAGCACAATACTACGGTATCTAAATACAACCAACTAATAAGAGTTTGGATAGACTAATAGTTATGGGACACAGTCGTCAACTGTTTCCTCTATCAAATGTTTTTGGATCCATTACTTTGTCAATAACTTGAGTTGTGGCATTCCAATTGCAACACCAGATAGCTTAGAGGAAACATCTGCGTTTAGACGATGTTCTCATGCACGGTGCAGGAATTCACAGATGATCTTGTGAATAAAAGGAGTGAAATGTGACCACTCATAACACTGCAAAAAGATAATCATCAAATTTAGTTGTTGGATTGCTTTTTACAGCTAAGAATGTGTGTAAGAGCTGCATTCAGAAAGTAGGTTTTGAAGACCCCATGGAAATCAAGTTTTCGATGTTTGAACATGTTCTTCTGGTATTTTCCTGATTTTTAGAGGACATGTATAAAGAAAACTGAGACTAATATTGGATTTCTGAGGATTTCTTTCTGTTTAAACAAAGCGTATTTGTGATGTAGAAAACAACACCAAGCAGGCCACAAGCTCCATTCTGATGTATCCACTTACAAACAAATAGATCCCAGCTGGAATCTGGCTCAAAACTGTACGAGATTGCTCCAATTTATGGGGGCTGTAAGCTAGCGGGGGAGCACGTAAACTGAGAGCTCTCAGCAACAGGGAGGGAAAGAGGAGGAGGGGTTGCTTCATGCCAGTGGTCCAGCCAACATCTAGTGGTCCATGTGTGTCTTTGTTTTCCATGTCCAATTGTACGGCTGAGCGTGTAAATAGATGGACGATGGGAAGTAAGGGTAGGCTTACTTCTTGCTGACAGTCCCCCCCCCCCCCCCCCCCCCCCCCCCACACACACACACAACTAAGAGGTAAATTTCTAATGAACTAATGCCACTCTGCAGAAACTGTCCTGGAACGCAACATATTTTTTGATCTTTACTAAAAACTGCATAATCATGATTAAAAAAACACTGGGAATGCTTTTACAACAGATCAAAAGATTATGGGAGTGGACCTTTTTAATGGACAGATTTCCGTCTGAAATATATATTTCATATAAGATTGGAAATTGCTTGTAAAGCTGTGTTGCTAGGATTATTTTTTGTTAAGCTTTAAAGCTTTTTGTGTAAAATAAAACATTTAATACAATGCAGGAAAAATTTAAGCCATGAAGTTGAATAAAAAACTTTTCCACTGTACTCTCATCTGATAAAAGTGGAGTTCTTAATAGTTGTGTAATCATGTTGTATTTTCTGATTTGCTGATCCTTGGTCTAGGTAGTCGTGTCATCTTGTCGTGTTTTTTCTTTATAAATACATTTACTATGTATAAAACATAACTGTGTTGCTATTACATATTTGTGTGTCTGCAGAATATTAGACCCTGATAATCAGCAATTACAGTTATGGACTTGGTCTCTTGAAGGATTTGCATTGCAGCCTTTTATGTGGGTTTTTTCTTTTGTCATCATGCAAGATAGTTTTGGTTAGATGTTATGTCACATCCATAGGAGCTGGTCTGTGCCCTCTGTGCGCCCTTACTGCAGGGACAGAGAAAGTGGCATGTCTTTGTGAGAGAAGAAGTTATGTTTTGGTTTCCTCTGCAGACGCGTTTACCGGTTTCACTTCTTTTAGAAACTCCACTGTCAGTTGTGAAACACTAGATCCATGTATGTCTTTGTTCCAGGGCACGTCTTTTTTTCCTTGTCAAATCAAGACTTACTCGGAAGTTTTTGAAGTCTCTAGATTATGACATATCTTGGTCACCATCTTTCCATATTTGTTTTTCTTAAAGACAGAAGCTCACACTTTAACCGAGTCTGTACAAATCATGTTAATTAGAAAACAAAGCAGGTTTATCCTTCCATCTAAAGAAATGGTTCTCTGCAGATCTTTTCTTTGATTATATCAGATTCTGTTTTGTTGCATCTGTCTTCAATTAAGGAAGAAGTTGCAAACTCCCATGCAGAGTGGGTTCATGCTGCGGGTAATGCAGTAATCAGCTGTGGGAACCAAATGCTCTGTGCGTAATAGCGTGGAGTCCAAGCACAGGTGGTCAGCCCGGTATGAATGTACGCCTGTACGTTGTGTTTTCTTTAGGATTTTGAAATGTGGCCTTGCCCCCTCCCTAGAAAAACAAGGATTTGAAATTGCCAAAGGTGGGCAAGTGGAAGCTGAAAGGTAATGAGTTATGATTGTTGAGCTTTGTCCAAAACTTTTGGGGTTTGCTTCTTTTTTTTTTCTTCTCATTACCGGGCAGAGTGTTTAAAAATGCGTCTTTTGTCTTTATCCAAACAGTCTTTATCCAGCTATTCCACAGCTTTGGAAAGCCCTCTGAAAAAACATGCTTGATTCCCAGACGTCTATGTTGTATCAAGCCTATTATTCCTGCTCTTGCTCTTGGTGACCAGAGACAGATTAGCATAGTTTTTAGTCTTGGTCATTATAGTGGGTGAGCTCAGAGGTCACAGTAGGTGGCATTATTGCAGGATTTTATTAGGTCACTTTTCAGTGAAGCAAGCTGAAAGCCAGCCATCTTGACATCAGGCTTTCAACATGCAAAATAAACTGCCACTTGAAAGTCAATTAACCAAATTCTTTTCTAAAAGTCCTCCAGGGTTCACATAGAATTTCAGGAAATAAAAAATCATGTACATGACAATCAAGTGAGGGTTTTTATTTTGATTTCTTTGGACTGCAAGGTATTTGCTCACACATACATGAAAAATGTTGTTCTTTCGGCACATCCCTTTAGGTGTCGCCACAGTGGATCAGCTTTCACTGAACCCCACATTGACAGAGTTTTATGCCGGATGCCCTTCCTATTTTATTCGGGCTGGGGATCGCCACAGGGAGACCCAGACTTGGGTTTGGCAGTTTCAAAGTTTGGCAGTAGCTTTCACGGTCTTGCCTAAGAACCCACTTTCGATTAAGGTCATTGCTCCACCCCACAAGGCCTACAAGCCATCCAGACGCTTGCGTAAAAGAATTTCACTTTTAAATGTTAACAGTGTATTGTTCAGTTGAAATTACTGTGGACACATGTTTTTTTGTTCTGTAAATGAAGAACTACTCTGCATATGTATATGTCCAGTCAGAGGTATTTGCTTCCATACTGAGGTTCCATTATATTGTAAACGGAAAAAGTTGACTTTTTTTTTTTTTAATTATGCTCACTCACACCTTTATTAGTTTCTGTGAGTGACTCATTTCACCCCCTGATGTGTCAATACTCATAACCAGAGGGCGTTGTTCAAATCCTATTCCAATGTGCTTATCTTCCGTGTATCGGCTCTTCCTAACAATGGGTGTGAATGGAAACTGCAAAGCGGTGAGCACATTTCTGAAAGTAAATGGAGATTTGTAGGTAAATTATGAAGAATCAAGTGAGGTTTTTTTGCCCTCAAACCAGGCTCCAATAAGAGGCAATTTAATCACAAATGTAATTATTCTTACATCCTGGTGTCAAAAAAAAAAAACTCCATGGCTAGATTTAAGTCTACAATAATATTCCCTTTAAAGAGGCTTGGTCTGTTTCATCAACCACTGAATTCTTATTGACATTTGACCGAAAAGGCCAAATTACCCCTTGTATTATGACTTCTCATTCTTGGTTTTGATTTTATATTAAATATGATTTTTTTTACCATATGTCAGTCTTCAGGGACATAAATTGAAAGCTGATAGTTTAGAGTGATTGCAGGTACTTTCATATCCTCCTTAGTATCGCATCTAACCAATGTGGTTGTAAATGTTTTTATTTGTATTCTTGCTTTTGTCTTAAAGGAGATCCTTAAGAATGAACAAAATAATGCTAAATTTTAGTTTAAGTTGAACAAATCCAGGCTGCATTTCTGGCAGCCTTGCAGTGAACCAGTGATCATTATGTTCCCATCTAACTCCATGACTTCTTCCTGCATTCCTGCACATCCTAATTGGCGAAGCTTCTGGCAGTGGGCTCAGTTTGGCCCCAGCTGGCCTGGCTGTCAGCTCAGCACCGCGGCTAGCAGATGCAAAAGGAACAATACTTCATCCTAATCCCAGAAGAATTCCTGCTCCTTCTGATCTAGCTGGCCCAAGAATGTGGGGCTTGAAGGGCACGGGGCTCAAAAGGAAACACAAATGGACAAGTTCTCATGTACAACATGAATCTGCAGTGAGGAGACACGAGGCAGTGATGTGAAAACCTTCCACCAAAGGGAATTCAGAAGAATGCAGGTCATCATCATCACACTTCCTCGTGTGGAGCAACTCTAATTTAGAAGATGACTATCTTTAATGTTCAAGAAACAAGTGAAGCAGATGCTGCACCTGCTTGTTCTTTGTAGTTTATGGTTAAAGTTCAATTCTGATCTTCTTTTAATCTATTGTAAAAGTGTTCCCAGTGGTCTTTTGTATTATGATGATGCCATTTTTAGCCAAAATGATAAAAAAAGAAAAAAGGTTGTTTTCTAGGATACCACTGCAGGTTCATTGGAAATTCACCTCTGAGTTGTTGGCTGACTGTTGGCGCCCCAAACTTCCCGTCATCAATCTGTTTATATGTTCTTTTGCTAGCTCACAGACCTTCACACCCCAACCAATCATTATCGCTCCAACAAAAATGGCAATATTGAGAGTTGTATAGAGTTTTTAACCTGATGCCAGCTCGAATGAGGAGAACAAAGACGTACAAGGATCTTGTCGTTTAACAGTGGATTCAGCAGAATGGGGCTTTGGCCTGCCGATTGTAGCCTTTGTGTCACACCTACAACCATTTTTAAAAGGTACATTTACATCTACTCTTGATTCACAACCATTTGAATAAAAATACTCAGAAATTTAATTTTAAGCATAATTTTCTTTATACATGTCCTCCATTAGAAAAATGAGGCGTCAAAAACACAGTGGGTCTGTAAAGTGCTGTTTTCATAGAGCATTTCAAAGTGGTGTGCCCAGAGCCGACCCAGCAGAAGAACCGGGAAGAATTTCCATCTCATGTAGAAGACCTGTGTAAACACTGACCAGTCAAGAGAAAACAGAGCGGTCATGGACAAAATGATTGTGCTGTTAAAAAAAATAAACAAAATTCAACCTGGTGAAATGATAAATGTGATCCTCATTGTTTTTACTGTGCGACATGGTATGTCTGGATAATATCTTAACCTTTTTGCCTTTTTTCTTCGGTCAGCTCCAGAGGGCTGCGTGCCATGCCAGAGGAATCCTGCTCTGCTCTCCACCAGGGCCCGATGGGGGAAGGTAAAATTCTAACTTTTTTTGGTGTGCCCCCCCCCCAAACTTAACACTTTTTACATGCAGTTTCAAATGCTGCGTTTATTCCTGGTGGCGTGTCAAGTTAGCCAGGCCGGCGGGCTCTCTGAACTCCTGTCTGCAGCACAGATGATTGGGGGGAAAATGCTGAAAATGGAAGAAAAAAAGGAAATGTCGAGGCTATGAGAGACTCGCTGAAAGAGCAATGAACTTCTCTCCTACACTCCCGGCTATCAGAAGAGGTTCTTTGTGTCGCTGTGGAGCTCGGCCAACCCCTTTCACACAACCCAAACTCTTAAACAGCAACACATCAAAACAGATTGTGTCGTATTCTGTGACAACTACGGTTTGTCTAGCCAGCTGTGCCGACCTTGTACATGAGGGGGCCACTCAAATTACATATTATTTTAGAGTTTGTAGATTTCACATGTGGAGCTACTGCACTGACACAGGAGGGCTTTGTACTCCTTTTCCTGCCCTGCCCTTCAACCCACCTCCTCCTCCTCTCTTCTGAACTCATTTGGCTGTAGTCTTCCATTTTGGCTAAAGAATATCAATGTCTCAATGATTGCCTTTTTTCCTCCCAGCACATGTCCTTTTTTTTTTTTTGGTTAGGCGTTGGCTGGATGAGGTTTTTGGCTGGGGAAGACATGCGCCTCCCCAATGCAAATTTTTCTGCCTGCTTCTTCTCAAAAGGGCATGTTCCCGCTGCTTCGCTTTCACGACAGTGCAAGCCATCACTTGCAGCTAAAAACCCTTTTACAGAGGTTTTCATTTCAACTTGTTAAAATTTCAGTGCCTAGGTCTTTTATATTGAGTTAAGATAATTAGACTAAACTTGTATAACTTTAAAGACCCATTCCAATCTTCTTTTGATCTATTCCATATGTGTTCTCAGTGGTCTTATATCTATAATTGTTGTCTTTAGCCCAAATAAAAAAAAAATAGTAGTTTCTGCAGAGTGGTATTAGTAATTGTAACCGTAGTAAGGACCATTGGTGTGGAGCAACCCTGCCTCACTTTCCCTTTCCTGTTACTGAGAGTTCTGTTTACATGCTCTCATGCTAGCTAATAGACCTTCACATCCACAACTAACTGTTACTGGTGCAACAAACAAGGTGAGCAATATTGGAACTATCCAGCTGTTCCGTTTTGATGCCTGCCCGGACAAGGAAATCAAAGACGTTCATGGATCTAGTCGTCTACAAGTGGATGCATCAGAATGGAGCGTAGCAGGAAGCTTGTGGGCCACCCAGTGTATATTCTAGGTCACAAAAAAGCTCTTTTTCAAACTGCAATTTTTTATCTGCTCCTGATTTACAACTACTTTAACCTAGAAATCGACATTTGAGCTTAATTATCTTATTATATTTCCTCCATTGTGAGAAAAATGCCACAAGAAAGTGTCAAACACCAAAAAACACAATTTTCTTTGAGAGTGGGTCTTTAACAACTGGATTTGTTTAACAGAAAGAAGAATTTTACTCTGTCAGGGCCTTCTCTCTGTCTGTTTGGGGCTAAAAACCGCATTGTCCATCAGAATTCTTTGACATAATCTTTTTAAAGCTGGATGACCCATTTCAGCTGACTTAGTAACTCATCTAATAGTTTACATAACATTTTTTCTTTGATAAAACAACCAAAACAAGTTCCCTCATTCTTCTCATAAAAACTGGTCTTTTATCACCCAGGGGGAATGTAACCTCTTCCTCATGATACGCACGAGAAAAAAATGTTCCAACCTGAAAATAAAAGGATATGTCCAGACTGTCAAGTCAAAAGACAGCAGCTCAACCAAGCAGGCATTAACTGACCTGAGGCCGGAGGAAAGAGCCGTCTCAAAGATAAGGCCTGCATCTGACCTACTTAACCCCAAACAAGAATGTGGCTGCATGTGCAGAATGTACAGCGCTAAAGGGGTTCTGGGGGATGGACAGCTCATCTCCATTCACTGCAGCTTTTCCAAACCAGTGAGCATGGGATTGTGGACACAGGCAGATGATGGCAGGGATGACCGTTTCTCTGAGTGGTTGTCAAGTCTTTAGCGCTGCAGCGCCTGTTCTACTCGATTGCATGTCATGTTAATCACTTGTAGCTTTTGCTGTGACATGGAGCACTCCTTTTCAGGAAACATTTGAGCTCATGCACTGATGCTCACTGAAACTCCCAGCAGCCTCTTGTTCTGTGTGTCGACACAACTTAATCAAACTATGAAATGTTTAATCACTTCTACTAATGAAATAAAACGTACACTCTAGTATTTAGAGTTCTCGATTTACGATTTTGTGTGTTTACTTTCCTTTTAAATGAAAAAATTATATATTTTTAATTAAATAAAAATATAATGTGTAAATTCTTACAGTAAATTACTCACATTAGTTACAGGCTTTTTTCTTCTGGTTGTTCTGGTGACCTCTTCGAAACTCAAAGAACAAACAAAAAAAGGCATCTGGCTCAAATCTGTACGGCTTGATAGCTCCAATATTGCTCGCCATTTTTGTAGCACCGGTAGTGTTAGGTTGTCAGTGTAAGGGGCTACAAGCTAGAGGGAGTGCGTTTAAAAAGAGATCTCTCAGTTGCTCCATGTCAACAGTTCCGCCCACAACTTAGAGGTGAATTTCAAATAAACTGCTGCCCCTTTGCAGAAACTGTTCTAGAAAGCAATTCAAGTTCATTGATTTTTGGCTAAAAACTGCATAATTATAATAAGAAGACCTCTCTATTTTACAATAGATCAAATGATGATCAGAGTGGATTTTTAGATGAATTAGGAGGGATCTAGTTTTCTTTACTGCCTCTGTCTTTTACACTTTGTCTCCAGATGGGATTCTGCAAAGAGTCGCTAACACGACATCTGTTTGGATGTAGACTGTCAGATTGTTGGTAATATTTACAAAGGACTTGCTCTTTAGCTTTCAGAAGCGAGGCTTGTCCTGAGGAAATGTGTGCAGATTCAGCAAAGCTTTCTTGTGTATGTGCATGCGGAGACCTTGGAGGGGGGGCATATTCTTGGAAGAGTTTCCAAGCAGATCATCACATGCCAATGCACTGAGGTCAACTGGCATGTCTGGATCCTTAAAGGAAAAGAGGAGACCCCCACCCTAGTAAAAAAAAAAGATAGAAAATCCGGGGATAAAAGTTTTTTGGAATATTTAAAAGTTTAACCCCAGTTCTTCATGCATCTTTTTTTAGTTTTTATCTTTTTTGTTAAAAAACCAAATTAAGATTTACATTAGACGTTCCCACGCTGTTGATTTAAGTTATCATGCTTTTCATTTTTTATTTGCAGAGAAAGTCTGAAAAGATTGTAAATTCCCTAAAAATGAGTTTCACTTTTAGATAGAAGGATTTCCCCTAAAATATCTAATCTATCCCAGGACCTAGTTTCAACCTTGCTGTTGATCAGGAATGTAGATTTGGTGTGTTTACATTTAACATCTGTCGTCCACAGAGGTTTATTTACCGACCTTCAGGTTAATAATTAACGAAGCATTAAGGAAGGGTGGGGGGTCAAATGCAGGTGTAAATGAGCTTTAGTACATTTGAAAGGCTGCTTTAAGTTAAAACCATTTGCTTTAACCCGAATCAATGAGAGAGGCCATTCGTTTCAGTGGCAGATCAACATGTTCTGAGTCATGCTGGTTTACAATGGGCTGTGAAATCCCAGAGCCCAAGAGGGACCCTTTCTGTCCGTGCCCTCCTGAGGTGTGACCATTCACCACCTCCAGCTAGGGAGGAGTCATTCTTAGGGGGCTGTCTGTGGGGAGATACAAATGGCCTCCTGTTGTTAAAGATGTTTGAGAAAGGAGATTTTGATTTATTTTGAGAGGTAGGAAGGCTTTTTTTAGTGTGCAAACCAAAGCATGATCCCGTTTGTATTAATTGAGGCAAACACAAGCACTTGACCTTTGGGGATCAGGTTACTGCGTAGTTGTCACCTCTGGAACTTTAACACTTTACCATTTCCTTTCAAACAGAAGTAAAAACTATTTAACAAGTTAAAACATGAATTTCTCACAATTTCTTGAGGCGTTTTCAGACTGGACTCAGGGTTCGTTTCCCCCAATAATTCGGAAACACAATTGGTTTGAAAGACAAAGTCCACTTGACAGCAGTCTGAATACAAATCAAACTCAAGGTTCAGGACTCAATCCGGACCAAATTAGGCTGACTCAGTCCAGACCAATGGACTTGGACAGTATGAATTAACCCTTTGTTTGGGCATTCCCTTGCCATAGTAAAATCATAGAATGAC
This sequence comes from Oryzias celebensis, assembly GCA_014656515.1. Classification (NCBI taxonomy): domain Eukaryota; kingdom Metazoa; phylum Chordata; class Actinopteri; order Beloniformes; family Adrianichthyidae; genus Oryzias; species Oryzias celebensis. The sequence continues at coordinate 38,665,660 of BNCR01000005.1, forward strand.
AACTATGATGTTTGTTCTCTAAAAAAAGGAAAAAAGCTATGTTTGTTTCATCGGGAAAATTGCCACTTACAGAGCAGAAAGGAAATTATCTTTGCAGACAACCCCAAGTCGCAGGTTCTCTGGATGAATTGACTTGGAAGCGAATTCAGATATGATTCACTGTCCGCTGCGTTCAGATTCATCCTCATCCGCTGCATGATTCATTGTGAATCAAGCAGCATGATTCATTGTGAATCAAGCAGCAACAAGTGTCTTAGTACCTGAATACCTTTTAAAAAGGTCAAACATTGTGCAAACACAGAATCTCAAACTAAATGCAAAATTTAGAGGAACCCATGATTTCAGACAGGCTTCTTTTGTGCACTACCAAAGAGTATAAAGTTTTTTTTTTTTGTTTTTTAAGACGGGTGTCCATGTTGCTTTTGTATTGGGGTATTTGCATGCTGAACATAGAGGTAGTCTGTGTTGTTCCTGTTTCCTTGCAGCTGATTTGCTTGGTAAACAAACTTCCACAAGGCAGAGAATGCAACCGGAAACGAGCTTCTACACAGTCTAAAGTTTGCCATCAGCACATTCAGGAGTAAGTTAGACTTTGCTGAATTGGTCACACAGATGTGTCTTGAGTTAGTACTTCCATTGCCTGGAGGAGCACACCTATCATTCATCATAAAAGGCTTAGTCACTGAAGAAAAAGGAAGTTGGGCGAGGTAAAGCTGAGAAGGTAAGCATTTAGAGATGAACATTTGCTGGAATGAACAAAAAAGTATGTTCATGTACATTGAGTATTTTTTAGGAACAAAAAGGAAAAACAAACGTACATCTAATTGATGTCTGGAACAGGTATTATAGTATTCAGCTGATTTGTTTGGAATGTACAGTATATTACATAGAACGTGTAGATTCTTTTTTATATCCTCTTTTAAAAAAGCAGTTTTGTGTTAATTGTTAAATGTTAGAAAACAGACGGCGTTGCCTTGGAAATAATTTGCATTGTTATCTACATAGAAGCTGGTTTGCATGAACTGATCAGAAAAAGCAAGTTAGATCATCTCCTAGTTATGCAACCAAGAACAAGCATCACCAGAGCATGCTGCGGATCATAATGGTCTCTGAAAAGGTGGTAGATTTCAACTCTTTTTTTTTTGTATTATAGCCAAATCTGCCGTCAAACTAAAAGTGCTTTCACCAGAAACAGTGGCTCCTAAAAGAACACTCTGTGTTTTAAAAGATCTTTAGACAGAAATGTCTTTCAAATTACAATTTTAGAGAATTAATTACTAGGTTGTAGTGCATTCTCTCTGCTAAACTTTGCACATCACTCAAGTAACTATGATGTAAAAGGCAGACAGCTTCTTGAACCGTCTGCTTTGTTAGTGGTCTGATAAGTTCAGGCAAGAGGAAATGCAGGTGTGGACTTAACATCAGAAGTTCTTAACATATTTGTCATGGATCCTCCCTGTAAGTGGAAACAAAAAGTGTTTCCAGTGATGAAATGTTTTTTTTATCTTTCAGAGGTTTTGTTCCTCATCAGAAAAGTCAGTGTTATCTTCTTTTGGATGTTGAAATCTTTTTAGTTGGCTATCTGTTTTTTTGCTTATTCAATAGGGAGGAGAAACACGGTGTCAAGCACCACTGCACCTTTGTTAATAGCAGCCTTGGTCTAACATCTTTCAAACTGGAATTTAAACTATTGCAGTGAGGGTTTGTAGAGCTTTCTCCTGGAATTCAAAGTATTTTGTTTTTGGTAATCTCTTAAGTGATTAAGTGTCTGACCTGGTGTTGTACTTACAGATCACTTTAGGCTTTTTTAGTGTTAAAACTGTTTATTAGGATTAGATTTAAATACTACACTACCTCTTTGGCATTGCCTTGGTTAATTTTTACATGCCTAGATTAGCAATTGTCAGTGCACCTCTGAAACAATGCTGTTTGAAGCTTGATTGAATTGCGGCATGTGGTTGTACAAAATCTGAGTTTAAGCTAAGCAGACAAGATTTTCTGTTTAAAATTCCCCTCCAGGTTTCTATTTTAAGATGGTCTATAAAGGTCTCATACCCCAGCACTTTATTGAAGTTTTTAATGTGAAGATAAAAATTTCACTCATATAAGAGTTGTTAATGAATATTACCCTACTTGACCAGTTTGAATCTTTTTTTTGCTTCAGAAATCACTTGAAGTACTTGGTTCTAAGAGTTACTGGATTTTTACTTACTCAAAAGTAAAATGATGGCAAATCACATTGCTGAGCTCTCAACGGCCTTCAATCTGTCCATCTGGTTTGTACAGAGCCTGTTAAACTGCCTGTTGACCTTTTTAAATTACATTAGGACTAGTCGAAACAACATCTGTTGTGTTTTTAATATCTCTCCTGTTCAGTGTAATCCCATCAAAACATTTCAATATAATTCTGCAGGTGCCTCAGGACCTTGTCGTTTGAAATCAGTGTATTTGGGTTGCAGGTATGAGTTTAAGTGTTTTAAATCTAAAGATAGTTCTCCCTCTTTAAGTGTCCTACAGGTCGTGCTTCTAGCGTTTAGAGATCTTGTTTGTCCAGCAGAGCCGCTATATATAGAAACTTATACCCAAACTTGGTTAACGTCATCTTGAAGCTCTGCACCAACATGCAGGTTGATTTAAAGGAAATTTCAAATACGTGAAATTGGTTCTCTTTGGGCTAATCTACTTCACCTATCTCTGGCTTCTCTGATGCGTGCATTTCCCCTAAAGAAAGTGTCATGTACTAATGCTATTACAGAGGCCTGCACAATAAATAGAAAATTTGTCATCTCAATGTGTGTGATTCGTATACCCCAAAAAAGGGCATAAAATGCAATAAATGGTTAACTTTAAATGTTAAGACATAAGCTAAAATAATCTCATGGTAGAACGAAGTAATTAATAAAATAAATAAATGTTTTTGCACATTTGACCAATTGGATAAACCCCTTCATGCCATTAACCAATCAGCTTGAGCCCTTTCATGTTCGATGCCCGCCTCCTATGTAGACAAGGGTCATTTGGAGCATTATTACATTTAAGTTGACTTTTATTTAACTAAAACTGTTGCAGTGAAATGAAAATAATGTGTTTTTTTTGTTTTGCCATTTGTTCATTTATCACAAGTCATATCGTCATTGCAATATTGATTACTAAGTTTTCCTCATTTCCTGCAGCTCTAGTGTTCAATTATAAAAGGTGCTATAATGATGTATAAAATAAAGTAGTACCTTATGTGGTCTCAGAATAAGAGACATTGTGGATGATCCTTTGACACCAAGAAGTGGATGCAAACGCTGTGTGTGGGGGGAAAAAAGTAAATCTGAAAAGATTTAGAGTCCAACCGACTTTAAAGTGTATCCATAAATAGACAGAAACAATGAGCTGTCCATGCAAAGTTTTTCTGACCTCTTAATGAGAAGGTTATGGCGTTAACATCAGTGGCGGGTTGTTTAAGAATAAAATGTTGTTGAAAAAGCAGCTTGATTTTATAGTTAAATGGTTTCAGGAAAGATTAGATCACACCAGGAACTATTCAAAAGGTTAAATAGAGAACTGTTTAACAACTTTTTAAATGTTTCTGTTTTTCCTCAACCCTTCCTCATTGTTTGTTATCAACTGTTAAAACTTTATTTCACTATTGTTACGAGACATAAGAGCAGAAAACGCACGCAAGCACTTTAAACTTTCTGCTCTTCAGTTATTTTGTTAGTGGCAGATTTATTCGAAATAAATTAAACTTTATTGTCCTTTCAGGTGTCACAAAGCACTGACAACGGTACTTGGTGTAAATTGTAAAAATATGTAAGAAAAATATGTAGGAAAGGTATATGTAATATCGTATATAAATAATCAAGGCATTGAAATTCCAGTGTATATGACAGCTTTTGGCACAAGACAGTTTGATGATTGACAAGCATACAGTAAAAGAGAGTAAAGTTACAGATGTATTTACTGAACACGTTGCTTACAAGTGGATTAAAAGATCAAAGAGGATCTTGGAGGGGAAATGTATTAATATGTAGTAATGGGTTGTTTTTTTTAGCAATACACTGCCTACATTTCAACCTTTTCTTGGAGGTCCTAGACTAAACACTTCATAGCCTGTATACTGATCAGGAAGTAGGGAGGCAGGGGTGTGTGTAGTGTATTTCTTTCTGCCGGTCCTTGGAGGCAGGCGGTGGTGACCCATAAATGCCCTGTGTAGTTTCTCCACATAGATCAGTTAAACAAGCCACAGTATCGTCCACCAGGAAGCTCCTTAGCAGTAGAAGTTAAAATCCCACTCCAATTTGAATTTTATCGATTTTAAAAGATGTTCCCAAATCTGAGCTTATTCAAACTGTGGGTTTTCTTCTGCTCCTGATCCTTCACAATTTGAACAAGGAAATAATATAATTACTCTTCAGTTATTTTATATATGCCCTCCATCTTGAGAAAAACGCTACAAGAACATGTAAAAAAAAAAAAAAAAAACCACCAAAAACACAATTTTCCTTGGAGTGCATCTTTAACCAGGACAATGACATGTCTCCTCAGGAATTTGAAACTATTCACACTCTGCTGTCATACTGTTGTTGTAAATGTAGGTGTGGTCCTGCTGTCCACTGTGCGCTCCTTTGTCTTGTCCGTGGTGAGGAGCAGGTTATTTTAGGGCGCTTAGGTGGGTCATCATTGCTGTCAGTCATGAGGCCAGTTTGGTGTCATCGGGAAACGTTTAGAAGTGTTAGAAGTTTATGTTCATACAGATGTATGTGTGCTGGAAAATATAAGAGCTGGGTAATGAAAAGGCAGTTGAAGCTGTTCGGTTGAACATGCAAATTTCTCGGGTTGTTTTCTTTTTTTATAGCTTACCAATATGTCTGGCTCACTGGAAATAGGTTATAAGAACTGAAGGCTATGTGGCAATGAGAAAACCTAATCATTTGAATTATTGTTGCACGGTTTACTGTAACATGAATCATAGTGGTGTTGGTAGATTAGAACAACAGGTTTGGTTTATCTTGAGCTTACGTGTTCACACCAGTCCTGTGATACATCACTTAAGCACGTCTGGTCCTTAAGCTAGCTTGTTTGGCTCAATTTGCCAAGCTGCGTACAAGACGATAGAGGGGAGTGTTTTTGCTGCAGAAGGAGGTGTGTATGTATGGCTTCGATGTTGGACTGCCTTTAGAGTGTTGCTTTTTACTTTTTTATTTTTGTGCTTTTTAACCTGGGAGTTTCACTGCAGCTTTATCACATGGGGGTATGGGATGGGAGGAGGCAATGGAAAGAGGAAGGGAGTTTCACAGGGCAGATAGTGCAACGCTCAAAGCCAAAAGTAAAGAGTGGCATAGGAAGCAGACACTGTTCTAACTCCTATTGGTGTGGTGAGCGTTATAACTTCAAAATACTCCCTTTACACCATGAACCCTATGATTTGTCACAGACTGTGACAGGACTTTCTCTAGTGGTCAAATGAGGCTTGCCAGATCATCTGTTTCTCTCTGGGATTTTTTTCATGGGAACAGAGTTTTTGTTGTGGACGGTTGAGTAAGGACTGTAGTGACAACCACATGAGCTCAGTACTGACTCATGGAAAGTTGAAGTGTGCCAAGGAGTGTGTGTGTGTGTGTGAGACTCTGAGGGAGCTGAAAGACAGTCTGTCTTTTTGTGTGAGCTGCACATCCAGCTGCACGCCACTGTTTTCAGAGCAGACTTTTCCTCACAGTGTTATTAGGTCGGCGGTGTGTTTGATAGTGGATGTTCTCCTACAGATCATCACATTTAAACTTTCCTCTGTCCAAAGTCTTGAAAGCTACACTATTTGTGTAGCTTTGTCTCCAAACTTTTGGTTTTATTTTAGAAACACTTCAAAGCAATTATTAGTCTTGGGTTGTGCCCAATTCACACACTTTATTTTGCCTTCTGTTGCAAATGTTTTGCATGTGAACAATACTTCCAAAATAGAAGCTTTCTTACCTGTGCATGAGTCAAACATGCAAATATGTTGCAGGTGAACACATTTGGTTCCTCGTTTTCCACATTAGGTTTGCGTGCAAGCTGTACACTGGGCCGGATGACATTTAAAAGCTGAAATCTTTTCAGACCTCTAGAAGGAAAGAAAAGCTTTGATGGATCTGCAAGCGATCAACACCAAATTATACATGCCATCTTTGCTTGGCTCTAACATGCAATTTAGACACTTCATTGATTTGCTTAATGATCTCTTGTAAATCAGCCAATTTCCTTTACTTGGCAGAATCCCTGAGTTGTAGATGAATTTAAGGAAGTGTAGCTCTCTGCACAGTGGCCACTCAATGCCCCATCCTGACACTGCTCTTAGTTTATGTGTTTAGGGAATTCTTCCAGTAAAAATTCCCCATCACTCCAGGAAGGGCATGAAACTGAATATGGGTTTCATTCCTTCTTAAATTCCAACATTGGTCTATAAAGACATATAAACAAAGCTATAGGCCCCCACTTTTTTCCCCTCCAGTTTTTCCAAAGTTCAGCCTTCGGTAGTTAATTGAACAGGAGAAAATAGTTAAGTGTAAAGCAGAAAATGTGGTTCATCATTTAGGTCAAGTCTGCAGTGATTAGTGAAATACTGTTCTTCATTTTAAGCCTGTTTAACCTTCTGATTGTTAGTTTTTACCGTCCAGCTTGAACAAATTGACTCGTTTTATTCAGTTTTTGCCTCTTTATGGTGAACATGTGGAACATGAACACATTTCTTTTCTTGGCAAAGAACCATTTTATTAGGACAATTAAACGTTATGTATGTTTAGACACAGGCCTAAAACTTCTTAATAATATTGTATCTAAAATGGTCTTTAAAAACTCACTTTAATAAAAAAGTATGTTTTGGGTGTTTTCAACATGTTCTCACAATGGATGGCATATAAGAAGAAAATTAAGCTAAAAAAATGCATTTCTGAGTATTTCTTTGTTCAAATCATCAGGAGCAGACAAAAAATGCTGTTGGGAAAAGCTTGTAACTGTGAAGTAGGTGCTACAATCAGCAGGCCACAAGCTCCATTCCGACACTTGCAGACAAATAGATCCATGTACGTCTTCGTTTTCCTTTTTCTGAGCTGCCGTCTGGCTCAAACTGTACAGTTGGATAGCTCATGTATGGTCAATTTTGTTGCAACACTTAATGTTAGGTAGGGGGTGTGAGGGCCTGTAAGCTAGCATGAGTAAATAGATGGATGATGGGAAATGATAGCTGGCTTACTTTGCTCACAACTGAAAGACAAATTTCTAATGAACGCTTGCTGCTCTGCAGAAACTGTCCTAAAAACAACACAGGTTTTTTTTTTTGGTTTTGCCTAAAAACTTCATAATAATAATTAAAAGACTACTAGGAATGCTTCTAAAATAGATCAAACAACTGCATCCAAATTATTTAATTTTCTATCAAATTATTTAATAAAAATTGCTCATAGTAACAAATAATTATAATTTTAATAACTTATGTGTATCAAATGTTTGATCTGTCCAACAGCTTCCAGTAAATGAAATGAAAAATGTGATTCTTACTCCAAAAATGAGTTTAAAACCTCTTTTGTTCTCTACTATTCCAGAATCTCCTCAGTTATCCTCATCCCTCTCTAACCCAGACCAAACCCAAGGTGACATTGATTCGGCCCCAGACTGTTACAGCCAAGTATGTTTGAAGCCACTGGACGGAGAGAGTGAGCGTCCCGTAAGCTTGGTGTCCACCCTCTCCTCTGGTTCATCCCATGATAGTCGCACTCTATTCGGAAGCTCCGTGGCCCTCCCTTCCTCCATACCGAGTGAGGAGGACATCGACCTGGATCTCAGCCCTGCAGACGGCGCCATAGAGCAAACTGGAACCCACAGCCCCATCCTCCCAGTTTCCAGGAAGCGCTGGTGGCAACAGCTGGATCCCATAGTGAACAGCAAGCAATGGAACAACAACAATGCTACTGCTGGCTGTAGGGCAGCAGGTGAAATAGTCCATATCCCCACCTCGCCTGTCATCACTGATACCATGGCACCAAACCCAAAACTCACTTACGTGGACCGTGTCGTCATGGAGATCATTGAGACGGAGCGCATGTATGTCAGAGATCTGCGCAGCATTGTGGAGGTGAGTGCACCCACACCAAAATATTTTCTTTTACAGCTACTCTCAAAGGATCTGGAGAGAAATACAGCTGTAAATTGTTTTCTGAAATGATTTACTAAACTTCACTCTGTTGGAAAACAAACCAGGCTAATTTTACTGACTTCCATGTACTTTATCTTCTATTTAGCAGCTGCTTGCAATGGAAACGTACTCTTTTTTTTCCATGTTAGAACTATTTTTTGACAAAAATGAACGTCTGACATGTGGCAGCTGCTTTTGTGTTGTTTATAGATTGTAGTCATTCAGGATGAAGATCCTTAGCAGGCAGTTTATCACATGGATATGATGTTTTATTTAAACTATTCTGTATATTTACATAGCAGTGGAGGTTTACACAATCCAACCTGGGTTTATTGATTGACTGCTTATATTTGGGGGGGGAATACGACATAAAATTGTGGGTTTTTCTTGCACTTTTGTTAGAAATTGTGAAGGCCTAAACCTAAAAATGGGGGGATTTAAGCTTAATTTTCTTTTACATCTTTATTGTCATCTTTTTTGCTACTTTGCCTTCTCTGGAAGGATCTTCCAAAACTCCTGCCTCAGCCTGGTTATTTAAAATAGCAGGAGCAATCACCAGTTACTGAGCAGACTGTAATGGCTTTAGCATGTGAGACTCTTTCAGAGACCTAATGCAGTAAAACAGCCTGCACCCCTTCATGCCTTGTCTCAGACTGTGCCTGTGTCTGATATTATTGCTGTGGGAGGGAGTGCTGCTCCGTTTCCAGGTTAAGTAATGACTTGACAGACACTTGAAGGACTTTTAACTATTTCAGTTGGCAGGAGCTGCAATCCCGTCTGGCCTCCATCACAAAAGCCCTGCTGCAAGCCCCATCTAGTGTGAACTCCCAGACTCTCCCTCCGCCGGCACAAATGTCTCCATATATGCACCGGAATAAGAGGGGATGCAGATGGATGGATAGGAGGGTGAAAAGGCTTTCTGTATTGTAGAGCAGAGTTAGTTACAGACGCCACATCTGCTCTGTCAATTAAAGCTGGTTTTATGCATCTCATTTATTTCACAGCTCACTTGAAATCTGACAAAGACATGTCAAATTTCTCCTTCAGTTTGGCCTCTCAGCTTTCCTCTGATTCCGAACTCATGAAAATCTGCCTTATCAGATCTAGCTTCCCACATTCACTCTGAATTCTCTGTCTCAGACATTTTTATGAGCAGATGTTTGATCTCCACGGGTTTTGTTGGCCTAAGTCCTTTGCTGGACAGCTGGCCTGAAAACACCCACATCACTGAACCACTAAATCACTTTTGGGAAAGTTGGACATTCATGTTACTCGATGATTTCGAGTTCTTGAAGAGATTTAAGTTACCTGCCAAAGAGCTGCAACACTAAACCAAACTCTGTCCGTCTTATAATAGAGAACACCTTGCAGTAATCCAACAAGATGTGATAAATCACAATAAATCTCACAGTCTGGTTAAGGTCACATGTGTGTAGTCAAACAAAAGCGTTTTTTTTCTTCTTATTTTTTAAAGTTGAATGTAATCAGGACTCTACCAGTCAGACCTGTTTAAAGTACCTGTGTTTATTTGCTCCTCTCCATCTGATGAGCTGTTTGTTTGACCAGTACTTTGTTTTCTGCTTTGTGTGTTTTCCTCTTAAAAACCTCCTGTTTAGTGTCGTTTGTTTACCGCACGGGCGTGTAAGGCACGAGAGAAGGCTCCAGATGTGGCCACACTTGCCCTGGTCTTTACACATTCCCTTGTTGTGTCCGGCAAGAGGGACTACAAGAGGGTGTTGAGTTGTTATCTTTGTAAATGCATTTTAAATATCTTGGGCAAAACTTGTTTATTTTAATTTTTTTTAAAAGAAAATTCCTGAAATTCTGGTCCAATCAATACAAATGTCTTCTGCTTTAAGCTACTGTCAAGGTAAATGATTACCACCAGTCAATGTAAACATGCTCCCCCTGCTGGTAGGAATCTGGAAATGTCTGTTTTGGCGAAATGATTCAGTTTGAACAATTTTTAACTTTTTACCTTTTTCCCCTCACAGGATTACTTGGCACACATTATTGACGAGGGCACCCTCCCCATCCGGCCTGAGCAAGTGTCCGCCCTGTTTGGAAACATAGAAGACATCTATGAGTTTAACAGGCGAGTCATCCCACCACATGGAGAACAATACATGTCCTACAAAATGATAAATGTTAGATTGTATCTACAGAGAGTCAGAATCAGGAAAAATAAACACGTGTGAAGAATTAGTTCTCTACATTTGATCTGAAGCATGTTCACTTGGATGGGAAGTTTGCTGTTAATCAGCCTAACAAGACACATAACAGAAGATCGGCTGTTTTATTAGAATCACTGATTTTTCTGAATGACTGGTGGCATTCAGTGAAGGATTCACTGTCTTGAAACAGAAATGGCTCTGGAGGCTTTACATTTCATCATCTTATGTCTGCTTTGTCTGCCAAAAAGTACATTAACATTCCTGTCTCCTCTCATCTAGAGAAGCCTCTCAAACAGCCTTAAAGCAGAAAAACGTCTTGGATACAGAGGTTGCTTTTAGTTTTCAGATTAAGAAGCAGTGCTGTTATTTTCAAATGATGTTTTCTGTTTATTCATGTTTGGATTGAAAAACAAAGACCCTTGAATCTGCCAGTGAACAGGTGTCTCATGTTTGCCCTCTGTTGCAACACAGTGTGCCCGAGGATGACGGGGAAAAAAGCAAACTTTTACTGTACAGGGCAGTATGTAGAGTACATGTTGTTCTTTCTTTTACTCTGTCTCTGCTTCTTTTCCATTCTTATTTCTGCTCTAATTTCTAATAATATGAACTCAAACTTCAAACAAGCAACATTTGTAAAAAAAAAACAAAACAAAAAAAAAAACATAATTTCATTTCTTTTTAAATGTATATTTCATTGCAGCACCTTACACTATGTATTATAGAGGCATAAGTACAACCAAAAACTAAATTTTTGTCTGTTAAATCTCAGTTCGTGCTCCTTTAACACGCAGGCTCATTTTTTTCGTCTTAGTTCCTGTTAAATTCAGTTTTGAAATGCTGTTTGTTTCAACTGACTTTGGCTTTAAAAAAATAGTTTCTTAAACTTCAATGAAGCATATTTATTATGGGATTGTGGTCATGGAGATATATGCAGCAGTTTTTTTGTTCAAACATGAAGAAATGGCTTTTTAAGGCAGATGGTGCCCCCTACTGGTAGTCTCATCACATTTTAATGATTTTTTTAATTTGATTTTTTCTCTAATCTGTTTTGTTTCTCATTTCAGTGAACTGCTGCAGTCTTTGGACATGTGTGAGAGTGACCCTGTTGCTGTTGCTCAGTGCTTTGTAAACAAGGTCAGTTCAAGCATGTTCCTCCTTCCCATTTATTTGTTTTTCCAAAGAATTTACTATATTGATGCCTCGTTTGTGTTTTTACTAGAGTGAATACTTTGAAATATACACCCAGTATTGTAACAACTACCCCAAGTAAGTCAGGCTAAATGGATAATTTCTATACTGTTTTGCTCAAATCCGTTAATGAATGCCGTTGTTCTCGGTCTGCAGCTCAGTCGCAGCTCTAACTGAATGCATGAGGTGTAAAATTTTGGCCAAGTTCTTCAGAGATCGACAGGCTGAGTTGATGCGTTCTCTCCCTCTGGGCTCCTACCTCCTAAAGCCGGTTCAGAGGATCCTGAAGTATCATCTACTCCTTCAGGTATTGTCTGCAGGAATCAAGCAAAATGTAATGTCTGTACTCTACAACTATTGATACTACAGGTACTTTTCACAAGAATGGAACACGCAGCTCTAATTTTTCTATTCTAGGATAAAATGTCACTTTAACCCACTTTATTTCCTTGTGCACTCCCCACATACAGCAAAGTATTCAACTATTTACAGGGCTTTGTGTTCTCCATTGTGCTTTGTGTAAACGATTGACTAAAGGTCATAAAATGAAATATTTTTGCAGGGCAACAAAAAGGTGAAATTCCTTTTAACTGTGTTTGTGTGACTTTCTAGGAAGTAGAATTTTGTCAAATCCCGTTTTTTTTTTTGTTGTTAAAGGAAATTGCGAAGCACTTTAACCCAGATGAGGAAGGCTACGAGGTCGTCCGGGAGGCTATAGACACCATGACAGCGGTGGCGTGGTACATCAATGACATGAAGAGGAAACATGAACATGCTGTCAGAGTGCAGGTATTAGTCATAATGCATTCATTTTGTCCACTGAGATCTAACAAAACAGTATATTTGAGCACATCCATATCTGTGGTTTAGTTGATGTAACAACCTTTTGCTTCATTTAGATGCAATTTTAACTTTATTTGCAACTACTGACCGGTGTCAAATCCCATCTAAAAGAAAAGGGACTTCATTCTTTCATTATAATAATTCAAGATTTTATCCTTTTTTAAATTGGAAATATTATTGAAAACTGACTTTTCCCCCCCAGCTAATCACAAATATCTGTTAGGCTTTAAACAGCACCAAATCACCGAGACAGTAAACACTAAAATACAAGACCAATTCAGTAAAAACACCAGTTTTAGTGCTTCTAAGGGTCACTTTTAGTACAATGGACCACAAAATCCTTCTTGGAAGCCTGGGAAAGTTTGTGAGATTATCAGGAACAATCTATAATTGGCTAAGATCCTAACTTGAAGGCTGAGTTAAGGTGACTCCCATCAGTGATCATAATTCGGAGTCTTCTTATCATGCGAAAGCTTCAGGGTCCAGGAGACCATGTTGGACCTCAGCTTACTGTAGGTCAGAGCATTCACGCTTAGAATGTTTCGAACTACAGTCATGCAGACGACACCCATAATCATCCTTTTTTTAAATTGCATTTTCATATTTTTAATCATATCTTTAATAAAAATTGTTGGAACTTGGAGATTTTGTGTCCAGACAAGATTTAGGGAACATTTATCTCCTGCAGGCTGGAATTCTGAAACAGCTTTCTGCCTATTAATCCAAAATACATTGTTAAAAAAACTGCAGCTTTCACCAGTTTTACCCAGAAGTGACCACATCACTGCTGTTGCAAACCCTGAGATCTGCAGAGAGCGATCCGCTTGTTGAACCTTTAGAGTCAGAACCAAACAGTGAAGCTGCTTTCAGCTACCGTGCTCCAATACCATTGGCTGAGCTTGTGTGCACTTTTATGTTCATCCATAGGAGATACAGTCCCTTTTGATCAACTGGAAGGGTCCTGACCTGACCACCTATGGTGAGCTGGTCCTGGAGGGCACCTTTCATGTGCTGAGAGCAAAGAACACCCGTACACTCTTCCTCTTTGAGAAGATGCTCCTCATCACGAAAAAAAGGGGAGAACACTACGTCTACAAGACCCATATACTGGTAGGATTTTTTTTCATTAGTTTGAGACTTCGAACAGTTCAAGAAAACCCACAAAATAAAAACATGGTGGATAATGAGAAAAGACACGCATGTATATTCTATCGCCATGTCGTGTCATTATTGCTGCATTCATTCTGGTTGCAGTGCTCTACTCTAATGTTACTTGACAATGCCAAGGATCCCCTGCTCTTCAGCGTTATCCACTTCAAACGTCCCAAGCAACCACATACAGTGCAGGTAAATGCAGTTTGGTATTCATGTCCTGCAACACACAATATATTGCTTTTCTTGTCACATCATCCTCCAAAACCCAGGGGATTTATGCACATTAACTCTTCATTTTTCAACTTTTATGTTCTTTACTCTGGAATTCAAAAGAGTAAGTCAAGTAAAAATCACAACACCAAAGCATTTTGGACGTTTGAGTTTACAAAAGAATGTTTTTCAAGAGTCTGAGGGCTTTTGGCATCAACTAGGATCAAGATCAGACATTTGTACATATGTATTTGGCTTGCTTGAGTAGTTTTGTCATAAAATAGCTTTTTATTCAAATAAAAAAACTAAAGCTGAGCCCTTGGGTGGGCAAAAATATTCACATAGAGAATGGAAAACAAGTCATTTTTAAGAATCCTATGAAAGAACAGAGGGTATAGCATTGCCAAAACAACTCAAAGAAACCAGAGCTGTTTTTAAGAGGCCTCTCTTATTTATCTTTCAGTTTTGCAATTTTGATTGTCAAATATTTGAAAGTGCTAATATAAGTGCAATCCTGTCAGGCTCGTATTATAAAACTCTTGAAGAAATTAATGCAGCCTCTTCTTTAATGGCATGAAAGGGTTTACGGGGCAGAACGTGCAGATTTTTGTGTGTGTTTGCAAAAGGATCATTTTTCTGCATATCGATGACCTTCATGCTCCTACTGTTGCATAGATAGTAGGAGAGGTTTTCTTGGTTTGGTTTGAAAATGCAGCTCAAAGTGAATATAAAACTTAAACCTGGCAGTAAACTTTGCTTAATTTCATTTTGCAGTTTTGGTTGCGATGAGGTCTGCATAATTAAATGCCAAACTCTGAATGTAAACTATGAGAGAACTACAGGTGTTCAGCTTAATCAAAGTTCCTCCCTACTCTCTAATTACTCAAGAAACACTTTCAAAAGCAGTTCTGACGCCTTACAGACTACTTTCTTTTATTTTTGAATGGCAAATATTACATCAACTATTTCCCAAAGGAAAAACAAATCAAATATTATATAGTTTGAAGATTTTACAAAGAATATTTATGATTTTTTTTTGTATTCTGCAGATGAAAACTTGGATGATTAATAAAAAAATAAGTATAATTCCTTTCTTTTTTTGTTTAGAATGAAAAGTCATGCAAACGCAATGCATTGTGGTCTGTTTTTGCCAGTCTAGTGGCCATCAATGCACACATTTGTTTGTTTTTTTATACAGAGACTTTTGGGAAATTTTGTTGAGTTCTAGAAAATTTCTAGAGCAGTTGATTTTGGAATGTAGATTCAGAAAGTCCTACAAAGTGGATAACGCACTGTTATGCACTAACTGGTGAAGAAAATCAGACAACCACTTTCTAATCAAAAATGTCACCTTAACAGATCACACTATAGTATACTCATTTAAAAGAAATTGTAGTATAAAATATACATTAAAACTTTTTTTTTTTTTTTTTTGCTCTTTTCTTTATTCATGTTCATATATTGAATCCACTTCTCCTTTAGTAAGGGAAAGAAGTATTAAAGTTCATCTTCTCATTTGCACATGTTTATTGAGAGATTCGTACTGTGGAAGAATACAAATACATTTTAAATCTATGGCACATTTTTTAGAGTTTGGTTTATATTGTTGCTCAGTTTGTAAGGTATATAAAAGTCGTCATCTAAAGCAAATGTAAGATAGTATTGACAAATGTTATCTTGTAACTCACAAATTTATCTCTAAATCCTTGATTTTATATGTTTAGTGCACAGTTTCAGTTTTATAATGATCTTTATAGCTGTAAACACTCGTACACTGCCTTTTTTTTTTTTTTTTTAAGGCAAAAACTGTTGAAGAGAAGCGTCTTTGGAGCCACCATATCAAGCGGCTCATCCTTGAGAATCACAACGCCGTTGTACCACCAAAGGTAAATGTCATGCTTCTCAGCAGGAGAGAACACTTCTACTTACTTTGTCTCTGAAGAAAGGAATTCAATTAAATGATCTTTCTTCCTTCTTTTCTCTTTTTTTTTCCTTTGAAGGTTAAAGATGTCACAGTGGACAATTGGATCTGTAAGTTCTCCAAATAAAGCCTCCTGTTCGGTTCAGACCAGTTTAACTGTTGCCACAGCAACAAAAGATGCTGCTCGTGAAATAGAATGGTTGTTAATTTTCAATGAAAAATAAGGACTTTTGTTAAGTTTGCTAAGAGGACTTAGTTCGGAGCCCAATCAGCTGGGTGTAGAAAATAGTTTTTGGTAATTGCAGCTCTTGGTATAATGAGATATCCTTCCGCTGATCAGATCCGGCGAAGCACCAAAGCAGTCCTGAGAGGCTGATGAAAGCGGAGAGCTGCCAGGCTGCCGACTTCCATCTAGCAGGACGAAATGGGAGGAGGAGATCCGGTAAAAGATGTCTCTTCATCTGACAGTACTTGATGCATGAAAAAAAACACACTCGTCCTCTTTTACTTGGGATATTTAAAGGGCACATTCAAAAATGTTAAGAGGAAAAATTTGACTCGCTCTGTTTTTTAATTTTTTTTTTTTCTTTCTCTAGAGCCTGCAAAACGGACCATAAGAAACTCTAAAGGTTGGTATGTTGTGATGTTTTTGTTTATTTAATTTAGGAAGACAAAAGAGGAAAATTCATTACTAGTCATTTAGTGGGATCCACTATCTGGCAGCCATCCAGGTATACAGCAGCTCCAAGCCACCACTGTTAGTTTTCTGATGGATAACTGCTGTCTCCATTAAACTTCTGCTTTGTTCTCCTTCAAAGACACCTGGAAAACAGATCAATAGCACACACACTCACAGCACCTCACCCATAATGAAGTTGATTATATGCCACTCGGGTCGAAGCTTTTGTCATACACATGCTCTTTTCCCCTGTCGAACTAAGCCCTCCTCTCAGATGTTTGTATTTTCTCTGTTATTGATTAACCATTAGGAGAGTTAACCTGCTGCATTCTGTGTCCAGATCAGTTTTCAGAGCAATGTAATAAAGATTAAATGTTCGTCCCAGCCATCTAATTTGGATGAGGGAGTAGATCCTCACATCCTGGTTAATTGCATCATGTCCAGTTTAAGCCTTTGTGAGCAAAATGGCTCTTATCTGTAGTTGGAACCGCAGGGCCTGCCTTGAGTCAGAGCCAGACCTCGCAGCCGCCAGACTCTCAGCCCCTTCGTTTATACACTGCAAAACAAGGTAGCCTAAAAATACCCGAATCTTTAGAAGAAAATGATCTGTCCTTGTAGCACGTCGCTTTTACTTAGCAAGAAATCTTTTAATAAGATATTCTAACCGAGAAACGAGGAGTTTCACACAAGCTTTCAAAAAGGGAAAAAATAGCTACACACGTGGACAAAATTGTTGGTACCCCTCAGTTAAAGAAGGAAAAACCCACAATTCTCACTGAAATCACTTGACACTTACAAAAGTAACAATAAATAAAAAAATATTGAAAATTAAATAATCAAAATCAGCCATCACTTTTGAATTGCTGATTAACATAATTATTAAAAAAAATAAACTAATGAAACAGGCCTGGACAAAAATGATGGTACCCATAACTTAATATTTTGTTGCACAACCTTTTGAGGCAATCACTGCAATGAAGCGATTTCTGTATTTGTCAATGAGCGTTCTGCAGCTGTCAACAGGTATTTTGGCCCACTCCTCATGAACAACTGCTCCAGTTGTCTCAGGTTTGATGGGTGTCTTCTCCAAATGGCATGTTTCAGCTCCTTCCACAGATGTTCAATGGGATTCAGATCTGGGCTCATGGAAGGCCACTTTAGAATAGTCCAACGCTTTTCTCTCAGCCATTCTTGGGTGTTTTTGGCTGTGTGTTTTGGATCGTTGTCCTGTTGGAAGACCCATGACCTGCGACTGAGACCAAGCTTTCTGACACAAGGCAGCACATTTCTCTCCAGAATGCCTTGATAGTCTACAGATTTCATTGTACCTTGCACACATTCATGACACCCTGTGCCAGATGCAGCAAAGCAGCCCCAAAACATGACTGAGCCTCCTCCATGTTTCACCGTAGGGACAGTGTTCTTTTCTTCGTATGCTTGGTTTTTGAGTCTATGAACATAGAGTTGATGTGCCTTACCAAAAAGCTCCAGTTTGGTCTCATCTGTCCAAAGGACATTCTCCCAGAAGCTTTGGGGCTTGTCAACATGCATTTTTGCAAATTCCAGTCTGGCTTTTTTAGGATTGTTTTTCAGCAGTGGTGTCCTCCTTGGTCGTCTCCCATGAAGTCCACTTTGGCTCAAACAACGACGAATGGTGCGATCTGACACTGATGTACCTTGGCCTTGGAGTTCACCCTTAATTTCTTTGGAGGTTGTTCTGGGCTCTTTGGATACAATTTTCCTCTTGCGGCCACGTCCAGAGAGGTTGGCTACTTTCCCGTGGGTCTTGAACCTCCGAATAATATGAGCCACTGTTGTCACAGGAAGTTCAAGCTGTTTAGAGATGGTCTTATAGCCTTTACCTTTAAGATGTTTATCTATCATTTGTTTTCGGATGTCCTGGGACAATTCTCTCCTTGGCTTTCTGATGTCCATGTTCAGTGTGGTACACACCTTTTCACCAAACAGCAGAGTGACTACTTGTCTCCCTTTAAATAGGCAGACTGACTGATTATGAGTTTGGTAACACTTGTGATGTCAATTAAAGGACACACCTGAGTTCATCATGTCAGTCTGGTCAAATAGTTTTCAATCTTTTATAGAGGTACCATCATTTTTGTCCAGGCCTGTTTCATTAGTTTGTTTTTTTAAATAATTATGTTAATCAGCAATTCAAAAGTGATGGCTGATTTTGATTATTTAATTTTCAATAATTTTTATTTATTGTTACTTTTGTAAGTTTCAAGTGATTTCAGTGAGAATTGTGGATTTTTCCTTCTTTAACTGAGGGGTACCAACAATTTTGTCCACGTGTGTAACTGTTAGATTAAAATAGAATATTATAAAGCCCAATAATAAGCATTTTTTGCTAGTTCTATGCAAATTGTTTTTATGTTTTGAGTTTTATGTACCGAATTGCAGTTCATTTAGGTTACAATGATTAAAAACTACTGCATTAAGTGGAAAGGATTCATTTTAGAACAAAATGAGAATAGCATCTTAGTACAAGTTGGCTTATCTTAGTAAATCTTCTTAAAATCTAAAAGTAGTTTTTCAAACATAAATCTGAATTTTTGTTTCCACAATGACAATGACTGCCAATCTGACTTGTCTTCATGTATTGAACTATAAAATAACATCCTTAAAATTGAACCAAAATTTACAGTGCGGTTTCAGGGTCTGAGTCTTAAAGAAGCTTTTCTATTGTCACAAGTATGGAGCAAACAGAGTTTGACTCATTTTAATAATAATTTCCTTGTTTCTTGATCCTAGCTCTTAATCAGGCAAAAACATATCGACTGTGCTATTTTTGAGAAAATCTTAGACAGGCGTAGAGCAAAGAAACCTGGTTAAAACCTGGTTAATTATCTGGAATGTCTAAAAACAAGGTTTTAAGTATGAAATGATTTGCAGTGTATGCAAACATTTGTCCTGATTAATTGAACAAAATACCTTAATTTTAATGTTTTGCATTATTTGTGACATCAGCTTCATATTTTGTTTTTTCCTTTTTCCTCTAGATGCATCTGTTATGAAGGTAAGTGCGTGGAAAATCCAATTTACTCAGGTAAAAAGTTGTACTAATGCACTCTATTAGTGTTGCCGGCCTGTAATGAGATTCAGCACTCCAGACCTAATGAATTAACACAGCCCAGTCTTTTTAGAATCCATTTTGAATCTCCCTAGTTTCTAAACATAAATCTCTTGTATCACATCGTGTCACAGAGACTAAACTGCTTTCAGACTTTTCCTTTCATCCACAGCTTTGCAGTCACAACATGTCTAGCCGTGCAGTAACACACACGTCTCTAATTTCATGCTACAGCATGCAGAAAGTGAAGGTGCACTGGTGAGAGACAGGTCTGCCCTCATGTCAGGCACTAGTGACAGTACGCTGACCTCCAATCAAGGCAAGTCTCAGGATGTGAAGCCTTGTACGGAGCAGCTGACCTCCAGCAGGGACCCCATGGAGCAGCAAAATTCTCTGGACGCTGACCCCAAACTTTGCCCTTTACCTTGTGAGGGGGGTCTGGAGCAGGACTGTTACAGAGAGGATGTGCTAATGGGAGACGACCAGGTAGCCGACTTTGCCAGCTCAGTGCTAGCAGCCATCTCCTGCTGGCACTATAAAGCCAGGGCTTTGCTTTCCACTCACTTCACAACGGTGAGGGTTTCTGCCACCCACAGGTTTCCAATTTCCTGCTCTCCTCCACTGCTTCACCAATACCACCACAGCACTCTTTCTCCCACTCCAGCTCTCATCCTCCTATCATCCCTTTCTTTACAAACTGACCCAGCCAACACTCATTTGTGCTGTTTGTTCCTGCATGAATCTGCCTGTTAACTGCATGTTTTAGCTACAAAGGGGGAAAACTTTCATGTCTTTGCTTGCTTGGTTTAACTTTCAGATAAGCAGGCGCTGGATCATCTTTTGTAAACTCTTTGTATGTAGATCCCATCTGTAATACAGCGTTTGGTTTAAAAATTGCTGTGATTGATGATGGCGCTTATGCTGTCGGCTCCAGGCCTGCATTTGCATGAGAAGCAGCGGCTTAATAGACATTGTCAAATTTCCTTTGACTTCAAAGGCTGACGTTGGCATTTATTAAAAAATATTGTAGTGGTGGCTTAGCTCTTTGATAATCACATTTCTTATATTTCCCCTTTCATTATCTGAGAGTATTTGATGTAATTATTTTTATTATAACTGTTTTTGAAGGATTTTAAATGTAAACATTTAATATTTATGCTCTTGTAAAATCATCACCTGCATGTTTGGTTTATAGGATGATCAGACTGGAGACGCTTCTGAGCGGAAACCCACAGCTCTCCAGGCGGAAAGCTCCCCACAAGAGGAGAATAATCAGCCTGTGAAAGGCGCTCTCAACACACAGGTGCTTAAAGCCTCAATCTATGTTAATACACACACGCCTCTCAGGCTACATAGGGGCACGGATTTTCCGCATTAGATGTATGCCTCTATCTTCATAATAGTTGCTAAACCTATTTTGTAGCTTTTGTATGAAACTCTTTCAGGGATTTTGCTATTGTATCCGCTCTTTCAATGAGAGCAAGGTGAGCACATTTCATTAGATCTCAAAAAAAGGATTGCTACCCTCTGCCGCCAACACATCAGTTGTGTGCGGCCTGCGTGCTCACTGCATATTCAGCCTTTAATAATTGGAATACCATACATAGTGTGTTCACTCTCGCTAAAACAGGGAAAAAAATGTTAAAAACAGTGTTTGATTTGAAGGCCGCTACCGACAGCTTCTCCACCTGAGCTGAGCGTGGGCTGTTATGTCCTAACTTTCACCACGCTGCCCCCCTTTTTTTTTTTGCAATTTCTAGGCACTCCAAAAGAGCCAGCAAGACCTGGGCAAAAATTTAGATTAATGGCAGGCTGGAGTGAAATCCCAGAGATGAATATTTGTAGATGTTGCATATGGAGGAGAAAAAAGTCACAGCAATAAAACATAAGTGGATCTAATGAGAAAAAAAACACGTGCTGCATAAATTATGGATTCATTTGATTAAATAAATAGGACCATTAAGGTAATGGCAAACAAAAAGCCTTTCTCATTAGAATGTGTTTTTTTCTCATAACCCCCAACTTTGCCAACACTTTTATCATGTTTCAGGTCAATTTGCAGGAGCGTCACCTCCTAAACTGCAGGGAGGAAAGCAACCAGGTGGAGGTGGATTACTCTGAGTCGTGTCAGGGTCCAGCGTTCTCCTCAGAACGTGAAGCCGACATCCCAGAACCTTTTAATTCCTCGAGGGAAACCGGAGAGGAGGATGAGAGAAGTGACTCTTCTGGTCTCCCTGTTGAGGAGATCAGTGTGCGAACAAATGGGGAGCTCTCAGAGGAGGAAGAGGAGGTGCTCACCTGTCCTTCACCATTGGTAAATAGCGAAGCATTTCAAAGCCCAAACAGGTGTAAAGACTTGAACAAACAAATGCAAAAAATAGCCGACTCCTCACCAAAGCTAGCCAAAGAAGCTAACCAACCACTTCTTGCACTTGTTTCTGAGCCAACCCAAGGAGAACACAGATCCACTCTCTCCAAACAAGACCGCCTCCTAATCCACAAGGTCAGAAACTACTACGAGCAGGCCGAACACCAAGATGCCAACTTCAGCCTCAAGCGAAGGGAAAGCCTGTCCTATATCCCAGCTGGTCTGGTCAGGCATATGAGTCGACAGCTCAATGGCAGTCCTCAGGAGATGGTCGTCTCTGTCCAAAAGAAAAGCCCCTCGAGGAACAGGCCCACTTCTTGGTCTGTGTTCAACCTTCCTGCTTTAGAAAAGAGTCAAAACACTGAAACTTGTCAGAAAACTGAACCCCTGAGTCCAACTAAAGCCACAGTCAGACCTCACACAGAGGAAGACTTCAGACCTTCATCTGAGATGCTTAAAGTTTGGGAGGCTTTGGAAGCTGAAGAAGAGAGCCAGGAAGTCCAGCAGTCTGCAGCTGAAAAGGTTAATTGTGGTAGAGTAACTCTTACGCAGGAACTCACTTCAGAACCACCAAATACCAAAAACGGCGAGCAGCCATCTCGCATTATGAAAGAGTCTGAAATGAGCGCTGCATCAAGTCTGTCCTCCATGTCTTCATCTACCAGCAGTTCCACCGCGGCAGAGAGGGGTCATGATCTGAGCCGGTCCCGGACCTTTGCACTTCAGAGGAATAACAATTTCCACCCCAGCCATCTTCCTAAGACCGTTGGCTTCCGAGCCAGCACGGACGAAGACCAAATCCTGCAAGACACGGTGAAGATGAAGAATAAGGTGTTTCAGCTGGCTCGTCAGTACAGCCAGCGCATTAAGAACAACAGACCTGTGGTCTGTCAGAGAAGCCTGCAACCATCAAACCAAGAAGGTGTCAGGAATATGCCTGTTGTCAATGACAAAGTAAAGGAAAGGGGTAAAAAAACATATTTTTATACTGCTTTTCTGCAGTGCACTTTTATTTAACTTCATAGCAAAAAAATATGTAAATAATTTGTCTCTGTTTTTGTTTAAATCCAGGTAAAATGGGTTTTAGATTGCAGTTGAATCCTTGCGGTCAAGCAGTCATCCATGAAGTCTCTTCATCTCCAGTCCAGACACCCACAGCCACCCCGCAGGATACTAGTTCCCAAAGTCCACAGCTGGAGACGTTTCTGTGGCCGCATGTGCAGGAGCTGCGCTCAAAGTACTTTGAGCCATCTCAGTTCTCCAGAGTAACTTGTTCCTGCACAAATGGGAAGCAGGAGGAGTGTGGCATGGACCAGTGTAACACTTCCTCTCAGAAGTACAACAGCCTTTCAGACCTTCACAAACCTCTGACAGACTGTAACCATTGGAAAAGCGTTCACAGCGACACGTGTCCAGTGTTAGAGGGCTTACCTCAGCACCAGACAGACCACCCGCTGTGCAGGTGGAGCTCCGTGGACCACGTGCTTGGTTCCCTACCTTTAAATGAAGTACAGAACTTTCAGAAACTCCACGATGAAGACGGCCATCTTCAGGAAAGCCTAAACAGTGACAAGTCTACGGTCACAAGTTCAGGAAAGGCCTCAGAAAGTACCTTTGTAAAAGCTTTACTGGAGAAGTTTCAGAGTTTCAGCACCAGCTGATGATCACATTTGTTTTTAACATCATAAACTCCGACATGAAAACTTCATGCATTGATCATATATCATTTTATTTAATAGAGCATTTTCTCTAAATTCTGGTTGATCTCGGTGCACATTTTGGTGTAGGGGACATACTGAATAGAAGGGATGTTATCATTTTGGTTATAATGAGAAAACATTTTGTCCTTTAAAAAGGTGAATTGTTATTTTTACACTGAGGGGGTTGTAAGCACGATAAAAAACTTTGATTTGAAAACATGCACAAAGTCCACTGTATCAAATGAAGCTATTCTGTTAATGCGTCATAGCATCCTTTATTTTTAGACCTCTCTATTTCAATTCTCACCCAATATAGTTTGATAGCATTAAGCTGTTTGTTGATTTTCTGTTCATAAACCAAAGACACTTGTCTTCATGGCGGCAATAATTAGCATTGTAAAACTGTAAACATCACTTTAACTTTATTTTTTCAAAGTTGTATATTTTGACACTATTTATGAAATGGTTTCATGTATTGAGAAAAATCCTGATATAGGACTGGAAAATATCATTTTTACAGATTTTTTTCCCAGAATATTAATTGATTCATACTGTATATGCAGTTTACCATATTTTCAATAAAATGGAAATGGTTACATTTGTTTTGAACTATAACATATTTTTGTGAAAATTCTTGAGAATCTAATAGGTATAATATGATAAAACTGAGTTTTTTTATTTTATATATATATATTTCTAAAGTACAAGAAGGCAGCTGAAATTCTGGGAGATTTTCCTCCTTTTCCTGCAAAAATGTTTCAAAGGTAAATAATAATTTAATTATAAGTAAATATTTATAATTGGTGTGTTTAAGATCACCCAGGCGGACACAGTGCTGCGCAGATCGCCTGGATTGCGGTGCATGCTGGTTCGATCTCTGCACTAGCGTCACATGTGTGGCCCCATCCTACATCAGAAGGCTCATAAGGACTTACCAACCAAACGGAACACTCGGCTCACAAAATGCAGGACTGCTTGTGGTTCCTAGAATTTCAGAAAGCACAGATGGAGGTAGAACCTTTAACCACCAAGCCCCTGTCTCATGGAATAAGCTCCCAGCTCATGTAAGAGAGGCCAACAGGTGTCTATATTCAAAGTTAGGTTTAAAACATTCCTCTTTGGACAGGCTAGGCATTTACCCAGTACTATTTTTCATTTAATTCACTGTGTCTCTGTTTTTTTGTGCAGTGCAATTCAAATGTTGTCCCCGTTTCCCACTCCCCGGAGAGATTCCAGGTGGATCGTCTGCGCTCCTGTTCCTGACCTGGATCTCACCTCTGGCTCGTCTCGCACCCCCAGC
Source organism: Oryzias celebensis (assembly GCA_014656515.1). Lineage (NCBI taxonomy): Eukaryota > Metazoa > Chordata > Actinopteri > Beloniformes > Adrianichthyidae > Oryzias > Oryzias celebensis. Next base: position 38,690,444 of record BNCR01000005.1, read on the forward strand.
TGCCCCACAGTTTTATCTGAATGAAGACATCTGCTACACTATTCAAATATGTAATTGTTATTCAAACATATATTTGTTATTTAAAGATATAGCTTTTTATTTAAAGATGTATTCTTTAAACATTTAGTTGTAGAGTTGGATAAGTTAAGGTTCTAGCACATCGCCTGTACGTCCTGGGAGAGGATCCCTACTTCATGTGGACATCTCTGAGGTTTCTTGTTTTTTTTCCCTCCAAGACAGGCTTTTTTTATGAGTTTTTCCTCACCGAGGAGGCGGCTTTAAAGGCAGGGATACCAGTGTAGCTTAGTCTGTTTAGTTTCACAGCCAGCTATCATTTATATTATCACGACTGACTGTATGTTCTTTGCATAAAGACCTGTGTGAAGCCAATTCAGATGGCTATGGTTGTGATATTAGGCTATAAAAAATCAAATTGTATTGAATAGAGTGACGGGCAAAAACATGAGCTTTTGCATCATGGGGGCATTTTTGCTAAAAAGGTTAGCTGGACTCCAGAATTTACTAACCTTTTGTAAATTAATGCATTAAAGATCCATAAAAATAATAATTCTGTAATATTCTGATGAAGGTCTGTGACCTTGGTCCTTTGTCAATAACGTTTACTGTTTTTGGAGATGAAACTAAATACAATATATGGCTTCATATATGTATTTATGTATTACTATTTCCATCAAAAGGCTTGATTGGAATCAAAAGGAAAAAAAATACAATGAAAAAAAACTTGTCGGGATTTTTGGAGGCTCTTTCCTTTAAACTCCACGGATCCCAGTCTACCGGTGGCACAATTGTAAGGTTGGCGCTCATTCGTGTCAGCCTGTTTTATTTGACATGACCAGCTTCTGCGCCTCAGGTGATGGACTGGAAACCTGCTCTTTGAGAAGTTTCCGGAAATGAGCCTCCAAGACAGGAAGTTCTATGTGTTACTCTTCAAAATAAAAGACAAGACCGTTTTGCGTGCCTGGCACGGCAGCGTGAATACAAGGATTTGTGTATATTTTGAAAATCTGCCCGGAACTTTGTTTTGTCCATGTTTGCTAACTTGATGATCATTGGCGCTTTTCACGGAAAGAGTGGAGTTAAAGATGCGCATTTAAATCAGGAGACACCAGCAGCGAAAATTTCCCCCCTAAACTGTACTTTTTTGGACTGATTTGAATACATTCGGCCTTTTTTTGTGAGTGTCACACCAAGAATGGGCTGCGCAATATCAGGTCTTGCAGCAAAAACCGAGTTGGCAGACCGGGGCAGAGAGGACGCCGCCGCGGAGCATCCCAACGAGGAGCAGATCCAGATGATCAAGGACTCCTGGAAAGTTATTCGAGACGACATTGCCAAAGTTGGAATTATTATGTTCGTCAGGTAAAAAATCAAACACTTTTTTTTTTTTTTTTTTTTTGCTTTTGATTGTCCTAAACTTAAAAAAAAAGAATTGTTTTGGAAGGCAGCTGAAAATGTAAATGGTTAGTTTAAAAAAAATATATGTCTGGACACAAAAAGAAATGTAGTCATGTTTTCATGATTCCAGTTGAGGGAAAATGAAAAAAGAGAGCATTCCTCAGTCAAATTAATCAATCAAACTCCCTTTTTTGGAGCAAAAGCCTCCAGAGGGTCTGACAGATGCTCTCTGAGGAGGACAACACGCTTAACCCCAGTTTCCCCAACACCCCTCTGAAGACCTGCAGCTTTTTATGGAGCGCTGGGAGCAAAGTGCCCTCCTGGCCCTTTCATCACTTCAGATTACATCTCCACATCATTACATGATAATCTAGAGCTTCTGCTCTGCTGTGTCACTGGAGAATTAACGGCATTAGCTGCCAAGAGAACTCATTTCTATGAATTATGATAATAACCAGCGTCCGGTAAAGCAAATGTGACTCTTGGTAGCTGGCAGGGAAGTAAAAGAAATGAGTGAACTGTGATGGAGATTGCTGGAGGAGTTCGGGTAACAGTTGGAGGAGTTGACCTGCCAATACTTGAGGGTCAGCGCCAGACCAGGGCCCCAAAGCTGCCAGAACACGCATGTCCTCACTATATGGTAACTTTCACAACAAAATAGTAGCTTATTTCCCCCAGAATTTAACATTTTGCCTCTCAGATACCATCAAAACAAGATAAGGGGCAGACGAAACGGTTGAAGAAAAGGCTGCCTGTATGATGGCAATTCAAATCCCACTTGGGCTTTTCAGAGTGTGACACTGGCTACCCATGTGGGGGTTTTATGTGCTTGCTTTATGTCCACAAGAGGAGCAAACAACACAACAGAGAAACAAAAGTGACTGTTTTTGTTCCACACATAAAGCTGGTCACCAGAAACATCAGAAATTGTTCGTTTTTTTTAGTTGTCTCTCCATTTTTTGGTCCTTTTTTGTTCTAAAAATAAAATCTATGAAACTAATTTGGATTTATTCCTTTATTTTTGCGTCAGCTCATTCAGCTTTAACTCCTAGACGTCTTCATTTGTGTTGCACACAGAACATGAAACATGCCGTGCATAATCATCCGTCCATGTTAGCCATCTCAGCAAATCTTATTACTGTTACCCTCTCAGCCCTGGAAAGACCACAGCGCCGCACGCTTGGCCTTTCCGAGGGCTCATTATAGAGGCCACCGTGTCTCTGGTACATCTCCTCTGTCTGCTCTTAAAAAGGGAAGAAGTCTCGGAAATCTGAGCACTTTCTCCATCAGTGCTGCTGGCTGGGGGAAAACGGTTTATTTGACTTGCCACACCTGCAGTTATGAAAGCATAATTAATCAAAAACAGATTAGCAGATGCTCAGTTTGTGTAGGACTTGTTGTTGACCTAATAAATCAAACAATACAAGAGATAACTAGTCTGTATGAGTCTGGTAATAGAGAGATTGTTTACTATTGGCTGTGATCTCAGCTCACGTTTCAACAATTTCATTGAAAGATTTTAAGCTTCTTTCAGGTTTTCCTTCATTTTAAAAACCAAAAGCATCGATTTGTTTTTTTAGTCGTTGAAGTCTGTAGTTCAACTCGAACGACGACGAGACGCAGCAGCTCTTCTGTCCTCAGAGCATCATGACTGCAGAGAGATGCCTGGGTTGCCAGGCTGAGAGGATTCTGACTCTGCAGCTGAGAGAAAAGGTTGAATCGCCACCACGATTGAAACGGCTGTTATAGTTCAAACGGCCAAATAAGGAGAAAAACAGGAGTTTGCACATTTACGCCCCACATCCCTGCACGCAGGTTTGTATTTGTGTGACCGCCCATGCCCAAACTCCTGCCGTTACAACATCATAGTTGGGTAAACTCCTGGGTTGGTTTGTTTTGGTGAGGAAATAAATGTGACACGCTGCTCCTTAAGTGGCTCTGAGAGGCTCACGGATGGCTGCTGCTGCTGCTGCTGTTGTCTTGGTAACAGGTTGTTTGAGACCCATCCCGAATGCAAGGACGTTTTCTTCCTGTTTCGAGATGTGGAGGACCTGGAAAGACTGAGGACCAACCGGGAGTTGAGGGCACACGGCCTACGGTCAGTGACAAACTGCACATCTTCACACATCAATATTCCTGAGTGATGAAGGTCCGTGGAATCTCGAGGTCAGGTGGCCAATTTCCATTTGGATTAAGATAGCAACTGGTGGACTCTGAAGTCAGTAAATCTCACAAAACATGTTTAATGCTTGAAACATGTATTTGTTGCTGTTACTGCAGCAATATGTCATTAAAAGCTTCATTTGCGCCCCCCATCCCTGCAAGGCTCCACTCCCTTGAGGCTTATTCTGCTTCGATTGATCAGCTGATTCGACGACTGCGTGCAGAGCAGAAACAGCTAACTAACGTATAAGTTAAAGCAGTTTGTTCATTTGCAAACTCTTTAATCTTATGAGCTCATCTGCCTCCGTTTTTTAGTCAAATTCAACTTTTCTGATCAGCACAACATCGATAATCAAGAGTTTACACAATTTCCTTAAGTATAAAGTTAAACTTATTAGTCAGTAAAGAGAATCTGACACTATTTGTTCCTAAATATTTAATAATGAACTTCAAGCTTATTTGTTTTTGCACTTGTTGGAATTAAGCAGCAGTTTTAGCAGCTAATTAAGTTAATTTAGCAAAAGTTTAGATTTTTAGACATTTTCTCTGTTTAACATGGAGGGACAGAGATAGAAAACCCACTTGAAATTGAACTACATGTAAATCTGAGCTGTTTTTATAGTTCTAGACTTTATGATTGGAAAAATTGATTTTTCTTACCAAAAGTGCAGTGGAGATCTTTGCAAGCTTTCATAGAGAAGCGCCAACAGTGTTTCCTCCTCAACTTAAGAAGCAAAACAAAAAAAAAAGAAATTTAAAGCCACACTCTGACAACATGTCTTAAATTTATACAATCTTCTCCATAAAGAGGTAAAGCTTTCATTTAAGTCCAGCTTTTTTTACTGACTTTCTGATGGCAGATGGCTCTGACGTGGGGATTTCTTCATCCTGCTGCTTCCTGCTGGATCACTCACATTGTGAATCTGATGCTGGGCATGTTCCTCATCTTTCAGGGTGATGTCTTTTATTGAGAAAAGCGTGGCCCGACTGGATCAGCCAGAGAGACTGGAGGTTCTGGCCGTGGAGCTGGGCAAAAGCCATTATCATTACAACGCACCGCCAAAGTATTATAATGTAAGAAGCTCATCTTCTGGCTTCCTAAGACAAGAATTTCTCTCATCTGCACACCATTTTGACTTCAATGGTCATCTTTACTAAAGCGAATGAATGTGTTTTGCTTTCCAGTATGTGGGTGCAGAGTTCATCTGTGCCGTGCAGCCCATCCTGAAGGAGCAGTGGACGACTGAGCTGGAGAAGGCGTGGAAGGTGAACGGCACGTTTCACCTTTTTACCAAAAAAATCACTAGTTGTTTTGGGAATTGTTCTTTTAAAATGACTTTGTATTGCAATTTTATCAACTCATATGTGTCTTTGCATCACAAAAAAAAGATTTTTAGCAAGTATCTAAAAATAATGTGGTCATAACAATAATGACAGATGACCCAAAGCTTTTAAAAAGGAAGAAATATATTCAAGTCTCATGAGGCATGTCAACATAGAAACATTTTGCAACAAAATTACTTAAAAAGTTCCTAAAAATGACAAATTAATACGGTTATTCTCCAATTAGGCTGTTCTGTATGGTTTTTTAAGTAAAATTGCAGAGGTTTACCTTAAGTCAATTCTCAATCTGCTTATTTGGTTTTCAGGATTTATTCATAATTTTCACCATCCCAACTGGAACCTTTTTTTTGCTCAACCCACTGAATTTTTGAATCAGAAATAATTTTTGCTTTTAAAAACGTCACTTATCCAACAAGGAGCATCTTCTCGACATCCAGAGATTTTTGTGCTTTAGATTGTTGCATTTTCTGAATGAGAGCCTCCACACCTCTGCACGATTACGTTCCGCCTGCATTTCAACTGAATCCCACGTGTGCAGCTGTTACCGTCAGTGGTGATCCGCAGCTCGCTGTTGCATCAAACTTGTGCACGTCTCCGAAATGCGCCGCGTCAAAATAGAAGGCAGTGAAAGGAGCTTGATAACTGTGAATTTGTCATTTCGGATTCAAATGCAGTAGAGCAGAGTTTGGTCACATTATATCACAATAAAATCTAGAGGATTTTTTTCTATTTGGTTACATTTTATTGAAGTTTTAATGCAACAAGCAAGTTTAAGAGTTGTAATTGGAAAAATGAAGGACTTTTTTTCATCCTCTGAATTGAATACTAGGTTTTATGTTATTTATAAACTGCTGGGACAGGAAGTTTTTAAGATGATGACATGTCTGATTATAACCCCACTGAGAAACGAACTGGAGACACTGACACTTAAAGGGCTACAGCTATGGGTATAAAAGAAACTACAAAGATCTTAGAGAGAATAACACAAAAATCAATGCAAGCTTAGACAAAAACCAAAGATGCAACAATGCATAATCCTGCCAGGACATGTCTGCATCAATTAAATCCAAGGGTGGTGGAACAAAACCCTGATGTGGTGGGATTGTATGTTCCATTTATGTAATCCAAAACAAATCTGCTTTAGTCCTCCCACGCAGTTTGGTTTCAAAACTAAACGCCCTGTGTCCAATTAATAGCAAAGAAAACCCCACACGTATACTTGGATGAGAAAGATTTATGTCAGAAGCAACATGTGACACTGTTTTCTGATCCAGACATTGTTCCAGTTTGTGACTGCCTTGATGAAGCAAGGATACCAGGAGGAGAGCGCCCGACAGCGGCAGCTCGCCACGTCCCCGAAGGACAGACTCGACAAGAGGAACACGGCGCTATGAGAGGACAGCTCTTCAAAACTCAGACTGTTTAACCCAACAAAACATGTATATGTAAATATGTGACGTCTTGTTTTATAAGCCATTCAGTTGACACCATTTTTTTTCTTTTAGAATAGACAAAAATAGCCGCTTTGTTTTCTCTTTAACAGAGCACTTTATTTCAGAAATTAAACTGTTACAGCCCTCTTCTACGAAGGGACTCTGGAGGAATAGTACGAACACTGTCTGTGCGTAGACCTGCTTTGTAACTATGATAATCAAAAATAGAAGTACAGTTATAGACCATGTACGTCTCTGTAGTCCTCATTCATAACACATTTATAGTACTTCTAAATATTTCACCAAGAAAAAAAAAACGAAATTTAGCGTAAACAGATGGTTTTCTTGCTTTAGACAGCAAAAGGCTTTGCTTAAAACGGGGAAAATATAGTTTTCATAAAATATTACTTCTAACCACAAAACTGATTTGATTTAGCTCTGGGTTTTGAGAGCATCCACATGGAGTAAGAAAAAAAAATCATGGCAAAAAGAAGCTCCACTGGCAGCAGAAACATTGGCTCTCTTCATTCTGCAGACAAACAAACAAAAACGGTCCTTGTGTCTCATTCCTTATGACTGATGGCACCAGACAGCCCAGGATGAGACATCCCCATGCAAGACAACGGTATAATATCTACAGTCACCGGGTGGATGTACAGTGAATGCGACGGGGAGAGTGCCGAGTGCAAAGGCAGTCGGCGCCCTCTCCCATCCCCTCAGACCGGAACGGTACAGTTCTTGAATAAGTCCCCTGATCATTGGGTGGCTTTGGTCTTCTTGCTTTTGCTTTTCTTATCTTTCTTCTTCAGGCCATCCATGTGAGCTCGAAGGAGGTTGGAGTATGCCTGGAAAAATGTTCAAAGACACAAACATTGAGCTGAAGTTTCAATATTTAATAATAAGCAATGGACTGTTTATTGAATCAAATGTAAGAGCAAATAACAAAAAAATAATAAAAACCTGCACCTACCATTTGAAACTTGATTACTTCTTTGGTACTAACCTGAAAGAAAAATGGAAATCAGTTGGAACATCTGATCAAAGACAAAATGTCTAAGATCACCACCAGCTTACCACTGTGCTGATTTTCTTCTTGCCATCCGACGCTCTGAGGAGACATTTATTATCTGCTGGTTCATGTGACTCTGAATGGCCCTTTCTGGGGACGGGTTTGGTTCTACCGTCATCTGGAAAGAGACGTAGTTTTAGCATCAAAAGCTGGAAAAACACAATGAGGGAAATTTCAAACAACAAGCTTACACTTCTTTAGCGTGATGACAACACTGCCTGATGTTCTGCACTTCTGGAAGAGCCGAGTGAGCTCAGTGAGAAACTGCACAGAAGATAAGGATTTTGTGAGAATGACAGTCATAATCTACATAAATGCATTTCTAGTTTCTAACGTATCTTTGATCATTACAGCTTTATAAAATAATCGATGCCAAAATAAAGACGGAGCATTTAACTGGTTTTAAAAACATGATTTCCACACATGGCTGTGTACTCCACATTGTGCACATCTGTGTAACCCATAAGAACCCATTATACCATTGATGTATTTTATTTTTAAGGAAAATTACTTTGAGTTCTTACTGGTAAAAATGAGAGCAGCATTTGTACTGTATAGGAAAAAGCCACAAATTGACTTTTTCAAGTTAATATCTTTTCTATAATCCTAGTTTGAAAAAAATCATAGTAGGATTTTTCGCAAATTATGTCTGCCGTCACCATAAAACACGCATTTTTTCCTGATGAGCACAAAAGTACTTGATGCTAATTCTCAGCAGAGCTAACAGTTGGCGTTTAAACTAACATAGTTACTGAAAATGTTAACGAGCACAACTCTAGGGGAAATACTTGATAAAAGCCGTTCTTTAGTTACCAAATATATTTACATTATCATTATAGTTGGTTAGGTTAATTTCGTAGTTACACCAAATAGGACTACAAACCAGCCTCGTTAGCCCCAACTAACCTCAACAAGCTAGTTAGCGAGACAAGCTTGTCTCGCCACGTTATGGTTTTAAACCACTTTAATAAACCTATGCCAGAGCTCGTTGGTTTTAAATCGGAATAAGTAACAAAAGTTAAATTTTCCGGTCATGTCATGATTTTCCTTACCGAGTCGTTTTCGAGCAGCACCATGGTTTAGGCTTCAAGAGGCGAGATGCAGCGAAGCACACGTACTTTAACCCGAAGCCCCGCCCTGCGCCCCGCTAACGGCGTCTGCAGCAGCGTTACACTGCCCCCTGCTGACAGGGAGGGAAACGACAACCATCTTCCCAACTTAAAGATACAGACCTTGTTTTATTTAAGTTATTTAAAATGATTCCAATGGTTTAATCCTCTACAGTTATTTGAAACTATATTTTGTCGATTCAGAGACGCCTTCATGTGTGTTCATATGACAATCAATTTAATATCTCAAAAATCGGTGTTGCAAAGGAAGGAAACATATGTCTGTGTATTTGATGGTGCTGTTAAACAGAGCAAATTATTTTTAACACAGCTTTCTCTAAAATTCTAGTTTTACTTTGGATGCCTTTATTATTTTACTTTGCATGTAGAAACAAAATTATGTTAAATTAATTAATTAATTCATTAAATTAAATAAATAAAACGCATAAAACTTTCATTAGTGTTTTAGCAGTTCTGGGTCTTTAGAAACATCTCTAACTCCTTTTCTTTGCAGAGTCTTTGACATATTTGGCCCGGATTCCTCTGTGCTGTGTGGCTCTCATTAAATCTCTTGAAACCTCTCACTCCAGATCTTGACAGTTGAAATCACTGTGATAACTTGGTAGATCCTTCTTCTGCTCTGTGAGCATCAATAATCCTTTTATCTCAAGTCTAAACTGATTTCTCTTTTTTTTTTTTTTGGCATGATGCTTTCTCAAATGACACCTAAAACCTGTAGAGGTTTTTACATTGTGTATACATTGAAAGAAAACCCTCAGTTTAAACTTGATTTTACAACCTTTGAGCATTACAAAGTTGTTTTTCCTTAAGGTCAATAACAAGGTCAGTTCTTTAGGGGACTAACAATTTTGACCCAGGTAGTTTTTTTTTTTTATTATTTTAGTGAAATTCTTTTGTTTCCACATGCAAAGTAAAATAATGCAAGCATCCTAAATAAAGCTATGATGTTAGAAAAAAACTGATGAAAAATGATTTGCTCTGTTTAACAGTACTTGGTTAATAGGGACATTTTCATGGGAGGCTAAAACCTTGGTCCTCAAGTGAAAATCAAAACGTTATTTTCAATTTAAAAAAAAAATCAATTTAGAAACTTTTTTTAAAAAAACAAACTGCAAGTTTTTCCATCTCCATTTATGTAAAAATTTTAAATCTTGACACAAACATCTTTATTTGTATGTGTCTCACATGCATTATATTAATTCAGGTTTTTAATTATTCCATTAAAGGTTTCAACAAAATATGATACAGTACATTTTTTATAGACTGTGTGAAAATGAATTGTATTTTACAATATATTTAAAAATCAATAATCTCAAAGCTGTCATATATTGGACGCAATTAAAGAAAAACACACGATTTTAGAACAAAAACATCTACGATGTCGTAACCTTAAAGACAAAAGTGTTAAGGTCTTATTTCCTCAGAGCTTCGGTCATTTGGATAAAGCACAGTCAGGATGGTGACCAAGATCAGCCAAGTTCACTGCAAACTCTGAGTTCCAGTCTCGGTCAAAGATCTCCTTGATCTGACCATGCAGTGTATCTGTACTCTTTGCAGGGTAGGGTGCATACTGGGAAACCACCAGACTCACTCCAGCTGTGGTCAGAAAATAGTCTCCGGCCCAGTTGGAAGTCCCTGGATTATAAAGCAAATTGTATCTGATCAGACTTACAACACACACAAACAAAAAGCTTTCCTCCTTATGGTTACTCACCAACATAAGCTATTTTATCTGTCACCATGTATTTGTTATGGTTGACTCTGGAAAATGGGATGTCGGAATGATTTCCTACTGGGATGATGAACAGTTTCTAAAAATCAGAATGACGTGTTAGGGCCAAAAAGTCATGTTCTAGAGATGTAAAGGGTCGTTTTGCATTTTCACTGACAATCTGGACATAGATGTGATGCTCGGGGGAATGCACAGAAGCCAGAGACTGGAGAAAGGGCAGCATGGCTGGATCAGAGTCTCGCCCACAGCTGACCAGCAGTCTGACCTTCACCCTCCTCTCAAATGCTGCTGTTCTGATGGCATCATCAATGAGCGGCCAGTACCTGCAACAACACCGCAAGTCAGATGGGTAAACAGAAAAGGTTGTTACAGAAGCTTGTTTTGGGTTTTCCACTAACTTCTGAGGCTTCAAGAACCTAACGGTGGGGGAGTACTCCATGACAGCTCCATCAATAAAGTACTGAGCTTCAGAGATGGTGCCGAGAATGGCCTCCAGGTCCTGAGTTCTCGATGAAGGGCAGAACGGAGGTGGGGAAGCCTGAGGAAAAGCACAAAAAAAGGCCCCTGCTTCCACAAAACATGTTTAAATGATTGAGAAATGGTGACATAGAAATATAGGAAGTGGAACTCACAGCAATGTAGACCAAACTGGAGATGTTATCCTGTCTGACCAGCAGAGGGCGATGTTTGTTGAAGTTGGTGTCAAACTTTGAAGGCCACTGCTGTGGCAGGGAGCTGTTGGGCTGACCCATCACCCAGTAGGACTGGAAGATCTTATGGAGGTCTGTCGCTAGACTGGAGCAGTTGTAGACCACAACTCCGAGTTCCTTCACCTGCACTCACATATACAAATGGTGAAGGAAATGACCAAAGGCCTGGTGTTTAAGGTCCCACTCCAATCATCTTTTGATCTATTTTCAGCATTTCCAGTGATCTTTTAATGATGATTATGCCACTTTTAGACAAAATAAATAACCCTGTGTGGTTTTCAAGGATATAGTTTCTGTAGAGCGGCAGGAGCTCACTAGAAATTCACCTCTGAGCTGTAGGCTGGGCTGCTGGCGAGGAGTAAGCCCAGTCCCACCTCTCCCGTGAGCTTACAGCCCCTCACACCCTCAACCTAACACAAAAATGGCGAACAATACAGGAGCCATCTGGCCGTACAGTTTTTAGCCAGATTCCAGCTCAAATAAGGAAAACAGTTATTTGTTATTTGAATAAAAGAAACACTCACGAATGCAATTTTAAGCTACAATTTCTTTACACATGTCCTAAATCATCTGAAAAATGCCCCAAGAACATGTTCAAAACACGATTTTCATTGGAGTGGGTCTTTAAGGCCTAACCTGCGTCAGAGCTCTCCAGTCCATGTTAGCGCTTCCAATGAACAGATGTTTTCTGTCAACGATCCAGAACTTGCTGTGGAGAACACCTTTAGCCAGACGCCCAAAATTCACCCACCTCACCTGAACTCCTATCAAACGAAAATCCCTTTTAGAACATGCAAAGTGGGTTAAAAACCAACTCAAAGCTGAATATTTCCATTCAAACCTTTTTGTTTTAAAATCTTTAAATCAGTGGAGTTTGTTTTGACAGTGGGAACACTAGTCACCACTCGGACGGAAACATTCCTCGATGGAAGCTCTCCCAACCCTGTGAGGATGTCCCTCCCCTGCAAGGAAGTGTTATTTGTTTTTTGGGAGCAATCTTTTTTTATTATCATTATTATTATTTATCTTTTTTCCTTTTGAGGTGGTAACTCACAGATAGGTCAGATGATGTGTTCACATTAATATCTTCTCCTGTTAATGTCCAGTAGAAAGAGGTCACCTCCACCCGCTCTGTGGCCATAGATAGAAGATCCTTCCAAACTTGCTCCAGCGGCCTTCCAAATGTGACATTTCCGGAATAATATACATCTTCTGGAATGCTCTCTACAACCTGCAATCTGGGAGGACAAAAACAAAATTAAAACATTACTTTGAAAAAACTTAAATATTTTTAAAAATTTACATATTTTTACTGATACCATCTATTGAAAAATATATGTTTTAGTAGCTAATATCTTTTTTCCGATCCATAGCTTAGTCCGGCTTCTTCTAAACATCTGGAGCATTCTGTAATTGTTTTTAAATTGTCATAAAAATGATCTTAAATACACAAAATACTGTTACTTTAAGAATATTTTAAACTATTAAGTCAATTAATCACTTCAAGCTAAAAACTCTGTGGTCCAATAAAAGCTTTTTTTTGTTCTTAAAGTGGAACTTTAATGTAAAAAAAGGAAATTTACTGGGTGAGAAGAACGAGAACTTTTGTCATCTCTAACTAACAGAAAACAGATGGTAAATGTACAATCCTAGAGTTCATGATTCATACCTGCAGTGGTTGTTGAAGGAATTGTCCCCTGCGGGCTCCTGTGGAAAGGTCTCTTTGTTTTTGGGAGGTCTCTCCAGTACTGCGATTGCCAGAATAATGCCCAGAACAACCAGGCAGCCCAACACGCCAACCAGAACCGCACAACTGGTCTTCCTCTGGAAGCAGCGCAAGAAGCAAGAGAAAAGTTTGAAACAAAAACACAGAGGGAAGTTTGCTTGAATGGATAAAAGCAAACTTACCCCTTTGTTTGAAATGTAATTGTCATGGAGGCTTCTGTACAACGAGGTCATCTTCCTCCCACAAGCTCTGCTCCTATATTAGAGATTCAAAGCAGGAAATAAGCAGTTTCATCAGCAGCTTCTAGCAAAATGTTACAAAAAGGTTTTTCAAGAAATGAAACAAGAAGTGACTTGAGGACAACAGATGTCCGCTGCCTTTCCCCTCTCAGCTTTGAAATGTAGCTCCCCTGTTTATCTGTGTGTAATGTATTCCAGCAGAGTTCCTCTTTTCACTTTCATTTCAGCTCTACAGACATGATTGTAAAGCGTAGCCACAGCTTAAATGAAAAACACACACACACCCAAAGGTTTGCTAATTAACTTTATTTTTATTTTTTTTAAATCAACAATTTACAAATAATTTCAAACATAAATACCAGCAAGCTAAAGACAATCATTTTGAAGTAAAATGAGCAAAATCTGACCATCAAAATAGTTCAACCTTTTACTTGGATAAGATAAAACTTCAGGGTGGGTTGTCCCACAGACGTGTAGCAGCTTTTTATTCAGAGAAACATACTTATCAGGTTTGCTTGGGTTAACAAGCTAAACTAAACTTGGCTGGAGGAACCATCATCCCACACAGCTCAGGTGGCACTTGTAGGTGCATCCCAAACAGAGCCCCACGCATGGTTCTGCTTCAGAAACAGATAAAAAAAAAAAAGAACTTGCTGGTTCACCTTTTTTCTGCTTCACCAGCAGCACAAATGACGATGCTTCAGCTCTGCAGCATTTCAGGATGAAGAGACGATTTTTACATTAGTGCAAAAAATAAAAGATCAAGAGGTATTTTGCACGTCTATGCACAAGTCATCAGACGTTTACTCAACAAAATCAGGTTTTACAACTTGAACGCTAAAATTAATGGTCATATGAGAACTCAGCAAAGGAGAACTTGTGACTTTAGAGAAACTGGCATCACAATGCTCTGCCAGATATAAATACAGTCTACTGTAGTGTGAGGAGCTACTTTTGTTTTTGACACTAAATGCACCTCATATATCAGGAAGACTTTATATTTAATATATTTATAATTCAGGTTAAAAACCAGCAAGTGATTTCACTGCAGTGATATATTATTTTTAGGTTGAACTGTCTTATAGCATCTGTGCAACATTGCATAAACTGCATGACAGAGTCTCCCAGAATCTGATAGTTTCCACAATCTACTACAGATCTGGTATAACGGTTTATCACATAAATACACATTCATGAAAAAAAAGAAGTCACGTATGGTTGTTTCATCTCCATAAACAAGCTCCATTTTGACTGAAATGCTCTGCCTGAAAATGACTCGGCTGTAAACAACATTTTCTAAAGATTTCCCTGAGATGTTCCTGCTCAGGCTGATTCTCAAACAAAGACTTAAAAATCACTTATGTTGGTCTTCTCTCATTGGCAAAAATATCTAAAGTAATTTAAAACAAACAGAATCTGGTTCAGTTGTTTTACAGGGGGAATGCTGTGAAATGTTTGGGGTTTGGATGAGGTGGAGTCTCACTTCTCCTTTACCTGCTTTCACTTGTGTACAATCAGAATCAGGGTTTATTTATGGCGAACATTCAGCTGTCCTGAGCTTTAAAAAATGTCTGTGCCGGATCTCAGACTAAATAAGCTTGTCTGAGATCCTCTGGCGTGACCGCAGCTCTCCGGACGCTTTCGCTGGGCCTCGGGCCTCCGCCTCGTTTGGAGATGGAGTGGACTGTCCTCCAGTCTCGTGAGGAAGAAACTCTGGATGATCTACCTCCAAATGAGGAGGAGGCAGCTAGAGCTGAAGTCTTGAGAGGTTCTTGTATACCGATGGGCCCCATGATGGTGTTGATGACTAAAAGAAAAAACAGTTTACTAACAAATATAACAACAAAACTCTTCCATGACTGATGTTTTACCTTCAAGCTGTTTCTGAACGCTGCAAAGTTTCTTCAGTATAGACACAGTTTCCTAAAAAACGAAATAAGTATCCACTTAAAAACAAAGATCTTATTAAAAAAAAAATATTTTAGAGGCATTCAAACACCATCACAAACCTTGTTTGAAGATGCAATATCTGGAAAATCAGCATCAGCATCCATCTTTGTCTCCATCTCTTCCCAGTTATCAACCCTATCCTGAAACAGAACCCTGTAGAAGAAGAACGCTTTAAACACATGGATATTTCTTTTAAAAGTATTTTAATTTTAAATGACTTGTGTTTTTGTCAGTGAGCACACTCATTAAGTTTTGTTCATAAAAAAGGATCATTGATGCAATCTTTTGATCCAACAAAGACAATAAGGTTTTGCATTAAATTAGGTTACAAATGGGGGATTGTATGATCAGGATCTCCTACCAGCTCCATCCTGGACAATTTAAATCTGAGGAGGAGCTGGAGGGCCCGGTTCTGGATCTTAAAGTCTTTTTGGATTTTGGTTTGTTCCCACAGAAAAAAAGGTTCCCTTCTCTCTCCTAAGCTGTTCTTCAGAGCTTGTTGTCCTACTGTTGTAATGTAGAGGTATGTAAAGTGCTGCATGTTACCTACTTTATTTTTTCTGAAAGTTGCTCCGTGTTTTCACTAATGGCCATAATGACCTGATAAACTGGATTCAGCACCAAACTGTTCAGGGAATCCTGCAAAAAAGAAAATAATAACAATAAAGAAGTCCACCAAAAGAGATTTTTGATAAATCCCAAAAGGCACCTGATGACATCATACCTCATCTCTGCTTTGAGCTTGCTGTTTGGATTTCTGTCCAAGGTTGATTAAACTTGGATCAGGTTCCTGACTTGGTGCAGAACTTGGCTGGACTCTGTGGTTTAATCCAGCTTCTAGACTCTGAGGAACCAGCAGGAAATGAATCAGGTTTAAGAGGTTAGTCTGAAGGAACAAAATTATTCACACTTGTCATTTAAGGATAGCTTTTAAGTCCCACTCCAATCATCTTTTAATCGATTGTAAAGACGTTCACAGTAGTCTTTTAATGATGATTATGTCATTATTAGCCAAAATTGTAAAAATTCTGTTGTTTTCTAGGACATTGTTTCTGCAGAGCGGCAGTAGTTCATTATAAAATCGACCTCAGAGTTGTGGGCGACAGTTGGTGCAAAGCAACACTGTACCCTTCCCCGCCCTGTTGCAGAGCAGGCCCGCTCAGCATATTTTTGACGTCACTAATATGTAATATCTTTATTTTAAAATGCTTTTTTGTCTGCTCCTGATTCACAATGATTTGAATGAAGACATCCAAAAAAGCAATTTTGAGCCTAATTTCCTTAATATATGTCCTCCATTATCAGAAAAACGCCACAAGAACGTGTTAAAAACACCAAAAACATGATTTTCATCAGCAAATAAGAACCTGCTAAAATGTAACTAAATCTACAAAAGAATTGTTCTTCCCTAAAAATCTATTTATCATCTTCAACAGCTTAAAACAAGTGCTAAATGTGTATTTATCTAATAGCTTTGTTTTCTCCTGGAAAAAAAAAATTGAGCAGAAACATGAAACTTTTCCTCAGTGCTACCTGCTCGTGAGCAGCAGTGGAAGCAGTTGCACCGTTCTCCACCTCTAAGACCTGTGGATCGCCATCACCTGCAACGTCGTGGATCTCTCTGGCTAAAATAGCCAAGTCTTTGGCCAAATCTTGACTCAACCTGGCAACAAAATGAACATATTTGAGCAAACAGGCTGCATCTCAAGGAGCTTTCAAGCACAAATAAGTTACTTAAAACAAGAAGTCAGGTTGACCTTATTCTGGCAGCACAGAAATGACTGTTGAAGCTTTGGAGCGTTATCTGGCACTGTTGTTTGGACGACATTAGAAATTTGTTTTGAATTTAAAGCATGCCTTCCTTGTGAGCTGGAGCTAACACTGTACTGTGTTTTTAACCAGACAGCTAAAGATTCCTTTGTCTTAATTTGACAAACAATACACCTGAAGTTGCTTTTTTGAGTTGGATCTTTTGTGGGAACCTAAAATACAGCAGAAGCTGAAGTGAAAATCTTTTACTTCGTTTACATGAAGCAAAAGCTGAGTTCTGCATTGAAGAAAAGATCCAAACAGAAAAAAATGAGCTTCCATATTTCCCTTTTGAGGTTTTTATTTAAAAAAAAAACCCCATCCTATAAATATTATTAATATTAACTGATATTTTAGTGAGCAAACTGTTGGCAAGAAAGTTACTAAGAACGCAGATCCACCCTCTGAAGGGCATCCTCACCAGAAAGTTTCAGCTAACTCTTACCGGGCGATTTCAGCACTGTGGGCCGACCAGCTGTGGAAGCTCTCTCCCTGGATTTCCTCTTCAGAGTCTCTGCCGTTGGGTTTCGGATGCCGCGCCACCAAAGGATGACCGCGTGGACTTTGAGAAACTGAGGAAGGTTGGGAGCGTTTGTGTTTAAGATGGCTCCAGCTTGAGTCGTACTCCTCATCTGAGGTAGAAGTATAGTCAGAGCCCTTCTGCCGCCTCCTAGAGCCTTGCCATTGCCGATAGTTTTGAGTGGTGGGGGAAAGAATCAGGAGGAGAGAAGTGGGGAGGACGAGATAGAGAAAAAGTGCCATGAAAGAACACCCCCAGGAAAAACACAACCACCTTTTTATTCAGATGGAAATCACCAAGACATCTCCAAACCCAAAGAATAAAAGAGATCATATGAAAGCCTTTGTCTCCGCATCAGTCACTTGTTTTCAACTTTTCTTCAATCAAAACAATTTCCAAACACAAACTAGACCAGGGCTTCCACTGGAAGATGCAGAGGAGAAGATGAGTTCCTCAGTGAAAAAGCGGACACAACCCATGAAATATTCTGCAGGGTTCTTGTCCAACACCTACAGAGTGTGTCCCCGATGTGAAACAGTTGTTAATTTTCTTTTGGTTTGCTACAAAAGCAGTGGGAAGTTTATGTGAGGATACTGTAGTATAAAAGTTAGCAGCAGTGATGTTAGTGAAATCCCAGAACCACAAACTCTGCTGCTGATGGAAAACAGAATCAAGGCTCCGCCCACATTGACTTTTCCAACTGCAAACCTTCAATAAACTTTGTTCTGCTTGTGTAATATACTCACTCGCTGTGCTGCAGGTGTATTTGGCGATGCTGGAGCGTGCACGGGTAAGTGGGGCTTTACTGAGAACCTGCTTCTGTGGCCTTTCAACGGGCTTGGCTCCGGAAGTAGACGCCCTCTGAGCGGAACCGCTGCTGGACTCTGTGCTGCGGTTGGACATTCCTGTGCTCTTGCCTGTCCACTGAGCGGTGGAAGAGGCCTCAGGGTCGCTGGGTGTGTTGAACGAACCTGCTCGTCTACGAGGCATAGCCAGCATGTCTAGTCGGGAGAGTTTCTTCGCCTCCTGGGGCTGTTTAGAGGATGAACTGTCAGCGTCCTGGGTCAGCTTGTCGGGCTCTATCCCCTCGTTGTCTGAGGACTCTCCTAAGCGTGCACGGCGGAGCATGGAGGCCCTTGTGGGTCTTGGTGCAGACAAGCTGTTGGCACGATTTAAAGCCTGAGATGCTCTTGTGGTCTTGCCGTCCCCCTTCTGAAGGGGGACTGTGTACCTGGTGCGTGCTTGACTGTTGTTGGACTCCTGATCAGAGTACGGTAGACTCTGGGTGTCATCGCTTAGGTCCATGGAGCCACGCTTTCCTACGCTTCGCCTCAGTGCCACTGGCCTCTTGACAGGATCCACCTTGTTGTTGTTTGATCCATACAAGAGCTGCTTTTTAGACTTGAGACTTGCATCCTGGCTGGTTCCAAAAGTGTTAGATCGCTCTCGATAGAAACCGCTAGAAGTTTTTGGTTTGGTCTTGTTGCTCTGCTGGCTGATGGTGCTGGAGGTATCAACGTCCGATTCTCCAGACAGAGAGTCTGTGATGGGCGATGGAGTGATCCTGGGATGTCCGGATTGCAATTTGGCTTCAAGAACAGCAAGAGCATCCTCAGTCTGTTTGAGGTAGGCATGCGTCTCCTGACCGGTGCTCCCCTGGAAAAACCCTGGGTCTGGATCTCTTTGAAAAGACTGAGCAGAAATATTAGGCAGTTTGGCATTAATGGGTCCCTCCTTGGTAAAGCTCTCCTGTCTGATTAATGATACTGCGGCTTCTTTCCCCTCTGGACTCTGCATCGTGTGTCCCAGTACAGGTTCTGAAGCATTGGGTTTGACTTTTGCATTTTCATGAGCCCCTTTTTGTTTGATAAGAGTGGCTGTTGAGAATGTTTTAGTCGTGTGTTTTCTTTCAGTCTTAGGCGTGTTGCGGTTTAATCCAGCTTGTTGCGCTGTGACCTCCTCTTCTGATCCAATGTAGAAAGACGTAGATTTCACAGAGCTTCCAAGCTGGTCTCCTTCGTCGTACTGTTTTCGTTGACACTGATCTATAATAGATCCATCATCGGACTTGCTGGCATCACTCAGGCTGTCTGGCTCTACGTCGTCCTGCACAGTTAACCTGTAAATATCATCTTCAGGCTTCAAGCTTTTTTCTTCTACTTCAAATGTTGAATTGGGGTTATAGTGAACATGAATACTGGGCACCGGGGCGTCACTCTTCTCTCCTTGTGGTAGTTGTGGTAAACTGCGTCGAACCTTTGAACCATCAGCAGCGTCTAACTTGTCCTGGCGTTGGCTGAGAGTATCTCGTGCTGAAGTGGAACCATTTAAATGCATATTAACCACACATACTGAATATCATTCATATTCATCAGTGTCTCATTACAATTTCAAATAGACCAGCGCATGGTCGGGAGGCTTACCCTCTCTTGACAGTTCCATCTGGGAAGCGATGTCAGAAAGGCCAGACGGCGGGCCAGGTTCTGTGTAACTGTCTGCCAGGCTGGCCCAACAACACTTCCACTTTGGACTCTGGAGTAACCCTGCATCTGCTGCCTGAACCTGCAGGAAAAGGCATTCAACTTACTCAGCAACCTTTAAACATATTTTGGAAAACATAATTATCAGTTCTTGTTTTAGATTTAACTCAAAGGATAAATCAAGTTAGTATCTGGTATAAATGCAAAACACAAATACATCTGTGCTGAAAATTTGGTTAGATAGAGACACCAAAACAACAGAGAGCCCAGAGTCTGGATGAAAAAATGAGTCCCGTAAGTATAAATGATTTAAAATTGCACCAAAAGAAAGGAGGAAGAAGCTGAATCAAAACCAGCAGTATGTGCTGATTTATACTTTCAGCAATAACTTATTGACCCGAAATGTTTGTTGTTGTTAGCCCTGGTGTTAAGTAGTTTCTAGACAAGTCCCACCCTTCACAGGAGAGGTTACCTTTATCAGATCATGTCCCTGCTCTGGGGCTGGCCTCACTCCCTCACAGCTACTCTGCCTATCCTCCTCCCTGCCCTGACCAACAACAGGCCTAAACGCTGATGATGTCTCTGCTGCACTGTAGTACAATGGTTCTGGGCTTTCAACAACACCAAAGACCTGTCAGGAACAAAGCATTTTAAAAAGCATGTGTGCACGAGAAAAGAGAATGGGATTCTGGGTCATCCGGAGCTCATCTGACAGGACAAAAAAGCTGGTGAATGGCAAGGATATTTGCTTTATTTACCATGCTGTGATTTTTAGCAACATCAAACATTTCACTAAAATAGAAATGACACAGATGGAGTGTCTTGCCTTATCAATCTTGCGCCGCGCTTCCTCCAGTTCTTTATCTTGAACGTCTGCTTCGATAGTGTACGTTCCTGCATCACTCAGATTGTCCTCCTCCTCATTTCTTTGACTCTTGCCTTCTACGGTGTGGGATGCCTGGGACATGGCAGGTGTTTTCAGAGGGACAGGGGAAGAAGTCTGAGGCTTGACAAGTTCATCCGCTGGAGGAGGACTTTCAAAAATTTGACTGGATCGTAAAACGACAGTCCTTTTGTGAGCCATTTTAGGGGAACTAGAAGAGCTTTTTCCCAAGCTAGAGGAAGAGTTCTGTTTCTGCTGCTTGCGCAATTCAGCGGTAAATTCCTGTGTCAGTTTGGATCTCCGGCCGACACTACTAAAGGGCCTTGCAGTTACAGAGGAGGAAGAGCGGGAAGAAAAACCGGTGCTGATGCGGTCTTCTGTCTTCTCTCTTCGTAGAGAGCCAGATCGTTGAAATCCTGTGGGGGCAGCATCCTTCAGTGGGATTGTGTACCGCTGGGTTGGAGGCGTGTTTAAGGATGTGGGTGGAGTCTGTTTACCTCCAGAAGGGCTTGAGCTCTTGCTTGTTTTCTCCTGATGGGGCTGTGGACCTGAAGGCTCAGGTGAAATGTTATTGGTGAAAGACTGAGAGTGGTTTTTCCGTGAGTTATCAAAGAATTCAATGACAAAGGCTTGATGCGGGTCAGCCTTGCCTTGGGTGGAAAAAGTTTGAGACTCCGGTGGAGAGTCGCCAGAATCTGGGGAGGAAAAGTGTTGGGTTGTGGAAGCTCTTGAGGTTTCTGAAAACTGAAGTTCTGATTCATTAAAACCATCATCTCGGGTTGGAAGATGCGTCGAATCTCCATGATTCATATTATCTCTGCGTTCTGTTGATATCGGAGACAAGTTAGCTTAACTGTAGAATAATATAAAAGAAATCGAGCAACCCGTAAAAGCACTCACCTTTGGCAATCTCAAAGATGGATGGGTCACTATTGGTACTATAGATATCTTCACACAGCGACTTCCTCCTCTTTATCATACTAGCATTACTTTGGACTAGCCAATCAGCAACTTTATTTTCTGCAGATATAACCTCTGTAGGTGTGGTTGCAGCCTCTGTGGCGACTTGTTTACGTTGATGCCGGAAAGCAAACTTGGTCACGTGGTCTTTGATCTTCATTTTACCTGGAGTGCAGTCGTCAAATTCAATCGTGAAGGAAGCGTGGCTTTGCACCACAGGGGGCGTGGGAGTGGAAGGAATGCCGTGAACTGGGTCTGATGTGTCCTTTGTTGGAACCTCGTGAAGCTGAGACTCAGGTTTCTTTACAGGCTGCTGCTGTAACTCTTTTGTTGGGATTTCAAAGTAGTTGGGCTCCTGACGAGAAGACAACAAGGACTTGGCCTGACTGTCCGACACAGACCCGTTGACCTCACATTTGAGTGTGTCTTTAGAAGGCTCTGTTGAGGGGGAGAAGATGAAACCACATAAATAGCTTTACTAACAGCACCACATATGAACATTTTTCTTTTTCTCAAACCTATAAATGACATATTAAATCCAGCTGCTAGGCTGAGAAAACACATTGCTCGGTTTTTGCTGAACGGAGCCAAATATCAATTTAGCAGTTCAGATTCCAGTAGAGAGAAGTGAAGCGTTAATCTGTTTCTGTCTGGGCAACATGAGGACAACAATCACCCGTCCTCCCCTTTGGCAGCTTAAAGGGTCATAATCCATCACGAGGCAGACAGGCACTACCCACCGTCCTGGCAAACACTCCACAACTGTAAGCCAGAGACCTGCCAAACATTAAACACCCTCCATCCCTCCGTAGCCAGCACACCATCACACCATAGAGCCACAAATGTCTTGAATAACCAATTAGGAGCTATGTGACAGAAGACTGTTTGGACATAAAACAATCCTTGCTTAGATTATACATAAAACAAAGAAAATATTGAAATAAAAAACACATTCTAACCTGGGGACTGTTGAATTATTTCATCATCTTTCTGCTTTGGATTGGCTGGATCCTCATCCTCCCCCCACCAGGACGGTTGGCCATATAGTGGTGTAGGCTTAGACCCTGGAGTATCTGTGGAGGCTGGAATAAAACCACACAGAGATGCAAACAAAGAAACAGACAACATAAGAAATTAAACAGCATTTTTATTATACTTGTAAGATCATTTTCTTATGAAACACAGAGAAAAATCTGCATTGAATCTGACTTGATGTGATGAAACAACAAATCACTGCAGCAGACAGAAAATCCCATCACCATCATCCTAACAGTGGGGGTTACACTGATCCCACCATTCCACCACACAATCCCGCTCATGTGATGTCAATGGAGCTAATCCTAATCTTTAAAGTAAAACAAGTCTGGTCATAAGGCAACACTCCAGTTTGGCTTCAGTTCTGCATGATATCTACAAACTCTACTAACTTTAGTAAACATTCGAATTTGTTTGTATTTTGTTACAATGTCTGGTGAATATTCTGGGATGACAGCAAGCGTATAATGATTAATCAGATTATCTAAAAGACAGTTTTTGGCTCTCGAGCAAACCTGCACTTCTGCACTAATTATTGCTGCACACAGTGAAGCAAGAGACCACTGTTACTATGGATGCACAAAAGAAAAGACATCCACACAATAACGGGATTAAGAAGATCAGATCCTTTGTTGTTTTACGCAATGTTTTTGAGACAACCCATTTGACTCAAACACTGCAGATTATGTTAAAAAAATAAATGTATTCTCTCATTTAATGTGTTTTCTGGTTATGAAAGCCAAATAAAAATCATATGTTCATCGTTCATAAAGGGGAAGCTAAAATGTAAATGTTATGGCCATTATCCAAAAACTAAAGATCTCTGAAGGTGAAGTTGATCTAAGAAACACACTCAAGGAGAGAAAAATTAGGTAATGTTAGTGATTAATAATGTGAGCCTATAAGAAATAAACATGCAACTTAAATCTCGTGTAGTACATCCAGTTCATGGCAGGAGAAAGAAAATGTATCCAGTCAAAAAGGTTCAAATGAAGAAAGGGTGTTTGCATGAAGCAATCCAGACTGGACAGCCATGGTGATCTAATTGGTCTTGGATCCCATTGCAGGTGAGCAGGTAGAATATGCTAAACCCATAAGAGAACTTTAGAGAGAGAGACATTGCAGTGTCATAGTTTCATTACCAATTTATTGGATGTCACTGAACATATTTCCTTATGTAAAGGTTGCTGCTCAGATGAAAGGATGACTGTAACTCCTTAGGCTGCTTGCTTTTTCTTTGCATACAGTGTGTCAATAAGATCACCCATGATAACAACTATGTATCAGATCAATTTCACTAACCTAGCTAAAAAACAAAGTCACAGAAGTTGAATAAAAACGTGGTGAAACCTGAGAACGCAGCTGGAGAAAAAGTGCTTTTTTTAGTGCGAGCTGCGTCTTTCCCACCAACTTCTCACGGGGCCAATTATAGAGCAGAAAGCGCGAGAATTGCTGGATCAACAACAGCTGGAATAGTTTTGTCAGTGTGAATAAGCGTCATTCACAAAACCCCTCCACTGACAGGACAGTACACTGACTGTTCTTCTGTTGCCTGCAGTCCAAAACGTGATTTACCGACTACTTCTCACTGCAAACAAGCTAGTGAGAGAGAAGGATAGATCCACTATTCAGACAGACATGGGTGAATAGAAGTTTAACAACAAATCCACAATGCACTTGAACTATCTTCACTCTGACAGAGGCTCATCTGTCACCAACAGTCAGGCATGGCTGGCTGAGATAAGACTGTTTGTCCTTAACCTCTCACCCCTTCGCTCACACTTAAATATACCTTTTCTGCCAGCCGTGGGATGTCACCATCGATTTCTTCAGTGGCATCAAGACTGTAGCTTCAGCTGCTCTAATCACATTGCATCCTAATCTCACAACAGGGAAGCTCTTAATAAAAGCAGCCAAAGTTGCTCTCTCAAAGGATTTGAAACCAGAAGACTTCCTCTTCATCGTGTGTGCAAAGAGGTTCTCCAAGTTCAACTCAGTGAGAGCTGTTTTCAAACCAAAAAAACTGCTAATAGTAAACCGCCATCCTTCCTGATGACATGCATCTGACCCATTGTGCATGTGAGCATGTGTTTTCACCTGTGAGGGATTGGGCTTTACGCTCAGCTCGGTCCAGAAGTTTGCCCTCTTTGCTCTTTTCTGAGCTCTGGAGCTGCTGTTTTTCTTTTGTCTTGGCTTCCAGGGCCTTCACACTGAGCTGCAACTGGCTGGTGTACTTCTCATGCTACACAGGGAACAGAGAGGAAGCAGGATGTGAAACAAACAATCCAGATCCTCTTCAACATACAAGAAAGGATGTCCACCAGAGTCCTCTAGTTAAACTCTTTACATTGTGTCACATGTTAGAACTATAAAGGTGAGTTTATTTAGCAACTGTTATGTTAATATCTATGACAGGTAGAAAAATGTTCACTTTAGTTTCTCCTCATCCTTTTACAGGGAAATCTTTTGTCAAGAAGTCCTATGCTCCTTCTCCATTCCTTTCAAAATAAAGTCCAGAGGTTTCAGATTTATTCTTAAAAAAAAAATCTTTTTTTTTTATAAATGATTATCAACTTCTTTGAGTCACTGAGTGGAGCTCCCTCCTCATTAGATGACTGCATATGTTACCACAATCTCCACCACAGGGTTGCCAAACATCTGCAACACCTTGATACACATAACAAGACCTGTAAACAGTGTTGTGTTGCAACTCCAGTTTAGTCTGATGTCTGACTAAACATCCAAGTATCTGTAATTTTCCATCTTCTCCACCTCTTTTCTTCAAACAAAAAAAAAACATTGCTCAATTTATTCCCAAGCCTCCTAAATAATTGCTTTTGTCTCCTTCCAATTCTATTTTAAAAGAATATTTTTAAGATAATTCAACAAAAAAAATGTAAAACATAAGCAGATATTTTTGGTGTTTTTAATCTCTAAAAAACTAGTCTCATGTTAGCTATATTAAAAATGTAAACTATGCATTTCTCCTAATAAGAAGGGGTGTAACAATTGGTTTTAACACTTTAATTCATATATTCATAATTTGTGGTTGCTGATCTAATTCCTAGTCAATATTTGGTTCATTTTGAGCGATCCAGTTCGATTTGATTCACTGACCTAAAATCGATCAAGGACATCTTGAGCCAAAAATTCAACCAATGTTACTCAGATATAAACACCTGGGTACTGAACAGTGCAGGTTAAGTTCTCCAGATTCCTTAAATATTAAAATATTAAAGTGATTTCTCATCTGTAAACGGATGCTTTTAGGAGATTTTCAATCTTTCCTTGGGTTCTTTATGCAAAATAATATAACATTTTATCTGGAGTGCCCAAACCTTTATTCCCCACTATATACAACACTGCATTCAAAGTGTTTCCACACACTGGACTGTAACTATGGTTTGATCGTATTTTGCTGCCATCACGTGTGTCATTCACTGTAATGTCACTTAGTCATCTTTACATTTAAACTAGTACTGTCAATTAATCAGATTAATCACACTTTTGGAATGTGATTATTCACGATTATTCACAGTGTTTTGAAGGGTAAATTTTATAAGAAAATATGCGGCGTTTGAACCAAAAAAAAAAAGGTCAGAGAACATTTTTCCTTCATTTTTATTATGTGAAATATTTACTTTGTAAGGCGTTTACTCAGATATCCCAGAAATGTAATTTGTATGGACAAAACACATCAACAAAAAAGCAAAGATGCTGACATGCAGCCATAAGAAACCAACATTTTGTTTCTGTACTTTAAATGGTCTGGGTGAATACTCAAATCTGATTGGCTGCTGTGTGTGCACCCACACAAAAAGAAGTTCTGGTCACATAACCCATACCTTCCAGTCTTCTTTTCTCTCTGAACTGATGCTTTATTAAACCTATGCTGACGATCAGCGTATATATCGCTTTCTTTTGCCACAGCAGCAGCGCTTTGTTGTGTTACCATGCAAAGCGAAAGACGGTCGCTTCTGACGTGTAATTAATCTGCGTTAATAAATAATAATACATTAATTTTTTTTAATTAATTGCATGTGTTAACATGTTAACATCAACAACTACATGAAACTAAACCTCCCATGCCTCAATCCAAATGTGGTTTTACCAAGATCAATGATCAATTTACGTCATTTTGAAACATTTTTTTATGGTATAGGTCGATTCAATTCTGCCTCAGACCGATCTGGTTGGATCGTAGGAATAGAAATTGATTAGTTGTTACACCCCTACTAATAAGCAAAAGAGCAATGAAGAACAAAAAAACAAAATAACCTTTAAGTTTTACTTACTTTCAAAGCTTCTTCTGGGACCTTGTGTTGACTTTTCTCCAAGATATATACGTGAGAATGTATGAAGAGTTAAAGGGCTTCAGTAACTAAGATTTTTGTAGCTCTCAGAGATCTAAAACACCATATATGTCAATCATCTGTGCGCTTTGCTACAGTGAAATGTCCTTCAAAAACAGTTATTTTGTGCTGTTGGAATATATTTTCACCATTTATCATGTTTTCCTACTGGGGGGAGGGGATGGTCAAAGTGTGCTAGACGCTCCCTCGCCAGTTGACCATAATCCGAAACCACCGACTGGAAAACCACAGAAGGATTAACATGCCATTGTAGAACAGGACCACAAAAGCTAAAGACTATACAATAAATGTGTGAGTGAAAGCGCTGCCAACCACTGCATCAGTGTAGCTGTTAATGGTTAACTTACAACTGCATTTCAGTCTCACAAAATAAAAAAGAATCCAAGATTTCAATATGAGAATACGTTAAAACATTTTTAAAAAGGATATCATAACCAAAGCGAATGACGTCTGACAGCTTGAGGGTGATGTAAGTCTGGTCCGGGATCCTGAGGTCATTCACAAAGGTCTGAAAAACAAATATATTTTACAATTTTCTCACAGACGGAGCATCCTAAAGGTGCTTGCAGATGCCTCTAGTCCAACAAAAATGATAATCCACAAAGAAAATGAAACTGATGGGAAAGTTCAGCTTTTGTGGCTGCAGGTTGAAATGAAGGTAAGAAGGTCAATGGGCTCTGTGGTTGCCTAATATTTTGTAGTGAAGAAGTAGTAATAGGTTCAAGTGTTAACATTTTTCTTTTAAATTTCGGGAGCTAAAAATCACCCTTTACCCAGAAAAAGCTCCTAGTCTGAGTTTAAATGAAGGTAATCAGAGAAGGATTACAGTTACAAGTCTTTCACTGTTCTGCTCTGATTAGTTTGGCCATGGTTCCTTCATCCAACAAGAGGTATTCCAAGAACAATGGTGGCGTTTTTCCACACTCGCCAGCACGAGATTGGTGGAGCAATCAAGAGGCAACTGAGAAGTAAGAGACGGGAGCTTAAGGCTTCTTGGTTCACCAAGAAAATCCAGTTTTCAAGCTGTATTCTTCACCTTTAACAATGCCGGCTGGCCTGAGAAATGTTGAGAACTTCCAGCCTGCCTTGTGCTGTTTTCTTATGATTAAAGACAAACAAAAGAAAGATCAACTCACCCCATTTAAGCTGCCAAGGTCTTTCACCATGTGCTCATCTGTGTTTGAGGAATAGTTGATCACTGCGTGTTGTTTGTCCACACTGCGAGACTGTAAAGCAAAGTTAAATGATAACAGATCAAACACTTTTATGATTGCTATTCTAAAATGTGGCAAATATGAGATAAAAAGTTAAAAATCGTAATTTAAGTAGTAAAACAAAACCAAGAAACTAGCTTTCTGTTAGAGCCTCTTCTAAACTAATAAACAAAACGTCCTTTCATTCATTCAAAGAGGACGCACAATTCAGAGCTAAAAAATGCATGATAACAGCATGGTGATATAATAGTAAGAAACTAGTGGGAAAATGTTTGTAGTTTCATATAAAAAGCAGTCATTTGTTGTTATTTAGATTAGGTATGTCATCATACAGACAGTACCAAACCACATTTGGTAGATAAAACATGGGTTTGAGATCTTGATAAAAATGTATAAAACACTGTCATCTGCAGCTCTAAAACTCACCAACATGCTAATTTAGACCATCAGAGTAAGCGTGGCAAATGCTCACAAGCTACCGTCTCCAAACAATAAGCGTGCTGTACGGCACTAAGTGCTGATCCAAATCGAACATCTCAAATCGTTTCAGCTCTTGCATGCAAATCGGCAGAAACAATGAGCTTCATTCTAAATTTGCTTCCTTTAATTATCTGCAGGCTGAGCAACTGATAAAGAGTGACACAGTCTCTACTCATTAGCACTGAAGGCTTCTCTGTCACGTTTCCCACATGGACATTCTGTCTTCCAAAGAACAGCTTTGAAGGTTATGAGAAACGAATCCACAGCAAACATTAGCAGTATGCTAACCAACCCACTCTGCCTTTTTTCAGGCTTTTTAAAACTCTACTTTTCAGCTGATTTACCACTTTGATTGGGTTAACTGTGTGGGCAGCCACTCATTGATACCACATTCCTTGCTCAATGACCCTTAACTTGCCTTTGCTCACCCCGCCTTCATTTCACAGAGGAAAATGTGAGCTCTTACTTTGAAAATAATTAAACGCATTATTAAATTAGAAATGAAATTCTGTGGTTTTCATCTAGACTCAATATTCCAGTCTTTAAGCAGCCATTTCAATACAGAAACTATTACACAATAGCCACAATTGAACACATTAATTACAAGCTTCAAATGGTTCAGATTAGAAACCCTAGTACATGCCAAGTCAGGAAGCAATACCAAGAAAATCGGCGGAGAAAGAGAAAAATGTGCATCTTTCCAAAGAGGGAGAGGCTGAAGTTTTTCCTGGACCCAACAAGAGCCAAGTGTGGTCACAGAAAATGTTTCACTCTGGTCAACAGAAGAGCATTTTGGGGCATACCACACATACAAAAAGAAAGGTTTCTGGAGTTGAAATGCAGAGTGAGAAGTCCATTGAACAGTTCTGGGGTTGTGTTTATACCAAAAGAAAACAGCCGCTGCTCAAATTATTATAGCCAATAAAAAATAAAAGAGTTATCAGGTGAAGAAAATGGAAATCTGAAGCTACTTGGTCAGAGACACATGCTACATCGGAGGAGGGAACCATTTCTTTCAAGTTTTTCACGGACATTAAAGACCTGTTGGGTGTGACTGGAGCTCACCTGCAGCATAAGCTCGCAATCATCTCGACCAACAAAGATCATCTCCCGGGGAAGCCGATGGCGTGTGCCGGAGCTGCTCACCAGGAACCACGATGTCACACTCATGTTGGAGCCACGTGTCAGGATCTTTTTTGCATCCTTAAAAAGGAAAATATTGTGTTAAATATCTGTGAACATGGGAGAAGAATTAAACATTTATGTAAAAGTTGCTCAGCAACTGTTAGACTAATGTGGAGAGAGTACAAAATTAAATTTGTTTATGTAAAACAGGGGTACGCAACCTTCAACACTTAAAGAGCTACAACCCTCAGTATTACTTCCCCCTTTAGAAAAAGAAAACACTGATTTGTATTTATGCCAATGTTACTATATTAATGAAGATAAATAAACTGTTGTTTTTTGGGCACTAAAGAAAGTCAATCAGCTATTTCAATCCAAATAGCCAAAACGAAATCAGAGCAATTAAGTGTTTTTCATAGTATTTTTTAATGATAGTGGACAAAAAATCCTGGAATTTGTTAAAAAAAATAAATAAATAAAAAAAGAAGAAAAAAAATCAACTCTATAATCCGGTGCACCTTGATTCTGGTGGTGCTAACTTACCTCCAACTGGTTTTCTGTGGTGCATGGCGCTCAAAAATGTCAAAATGTTTTAGTTCAACTTGTGATACTCATTATCCTTCAATTGTTTGTGAACGAGTTGAATCTAGTTTCTTTGCTTTTCTACTTATCTTTGCTCTAGATCTGCAGGTTGCAGTTGATCTAAATGTGTTTTGGTGATGTGATTAAATGATCACACAAACATTTGCAATAAAGGCTGATTTCCTATAAGACTTGTGGTTACCCCCAACCTTTTTTTTTTTATAAAATAAAATTTGAAATAATAACTTTTGAACAAAATAAGAAAATGCAATTATTTGATAATCAAACTAAAATCTCAGTATTTTTCAGTTCTGGTTTTAGGACCCTAATCCTGTATAATTTACATTTTTCCCTGTCCAGCACACCTGATTCAAATATCTGCACTGTTATCAAGCTCATGCGACAACTGAAGAGCTGATGATTTGAATTCAATGAGCAAAACCCGAGAAACATGTCAAACATGCAGTGAAAGGAGAGGATCAATGTTGGGAAACAGCCTCAACATGAACCAAAGAGTGATACACCTCAGAAGATACCATCTTTGTTGTGGTCTAATACATTTAGTTGATTAGTATATTCTTAACTTCTCTGCTCATTGGCTATTTCAAAATGTTTATTTACTTATAATAAATGAAAACCAAAGAAATAAATACTTACAGGAGCGTAAGCAGATCAGGCTGGTGTACCTGCTGGAATGGTCCCTGTGAGTTAGCTAACAACTTCCAGAACACAGTTTACTTCCTGTAAGCAGCTAACTTATTAGGGAAACAATATTTATATGTATATATTGAGCTTTTTAAAGTCTGGTAAAGACGGCAAAAACGTTTTGAAAGTCATCCAAAGGTGCTTGGAGTCTGTCGGTTGACAGTGACGTTGCTGTGCTAACAGAAACAAGCTTTTCCCCAACATTACGCTCCCAGCCAGGACTCACCTTTATCGCCTTCTCTGTTTTACGCCTGAGTGAAGCCAGCGTTTTACGTCACGATAGTAAACTCGCTTAATTTTCGAGGTCCAAATGTGTGTCTGCCCCAACTGCCCCCGAGAGCACTGAACAGGTAAATTTCAAAACACACCCTCTTCCTCCTTTGGGAATGACAACCGGACGAAACTATTCTCCCTGTTCAGACACGGTGACGTATCTGGTCAAGTCCCATCAAACGAGTTTAATCCTCCCCAGGCAACTGCGAGAGGTCTCACTCTGTCTGATTTTTAGGACCCTGAAAGCACTTGAGAATCCAATACAAGGCCATGCCCACTA
The DNA here is from genome assembly GCA_014656515.1 of Oryzias celebensis. Taxonomy (NCBI): domain Eukaryota; kingdom Metazoa; phylum Chordata; class Actinopteri; order Beloniformes; family Adrianichthyidae; genus Oryzias; species Oryzias celebensis. The sequence continues at coordinate 38,722,075 of BNCR01000005.1, forward strand.
AAGTCAAATTGCAATTTGATGAATCTTATAAAATAGAAGAGCAAATGTGTTGTTTTGGTGATTTTTATACCTATTTAAATGAGCAAAAATGAACTACTGTCAAGACGCTTTCGGCTTCTAACAAGTTTTTGCAACAAGCGAGTAATCGTTTGTGCATAGACGAGCTCTGTTGTATTTGTGTTTACTGCCTGTCATTTTAAATATTAAACTCAGGGGTACAAACGTTAGACATGTCCTTGATCCAAAGTTCATAATCATTCATTCTTCCTTAATTTAAATTTAGCGAACCATATTTTATAACCACGTCGTCCTGTTTAGGTTGCGAGGCATAAATATGTGTTTTTTAATGGAAAACTTAGATTATCTGTCCACTTTAGGATCCTATGATTGTTTTTGTCCTTACTTTACTAAATATTAATCAATATAGGTTATATATGGTTTAATTGCTTTAACTGCATGTGTCAGATTATCTAAAGTATACTTTTCTAATAGTTTGGTTTAATGGTTGCAGACGGGTTTTAACCACTAGATGGCGGTAGAGCTGTGATTTATTGGATCAGTCTTTTCTTGTCAAACTAAACATTTCAGAACTGTGTGACAAAATCTTGAAATTAAAAATGCATGTTGACTGTATTCAGTTTGAGCTTCAAAAAAATATATGTAAATACCACATTTACATATAAAGCTGATATTTTATTGCACACAGCAGATGTTTGACTTAACTTTAGGTCACCTCTGACAAGTTTTCTACAGACTCAAAATAAAACCTGTTTTTTTAATTAGTCAGCTGTACATTTAGAATAAAAGGCTTATTTGAAATCGATAATACAAGTCATTGCCCGTGTAAGCACAATGTACATTTTTGCTGCAGTGTGAACTCTTAGCAGAACAGCTGATTTTATTCTGTTCACAAGCAGGAAAATAAATACAATTTTAGACGTAGCTCATATCAAAGCTACTATTTTAAGATGTCTTACACTTTTCTGTCATAGTTTGGCAAAATGATTGATAAACTAAATTGCATTTTTTATCAGCTTTTAGGAGAAACAGCAATTCACATTTGTCTAAAACTACTAATTGCAGCAAATTAGTGGTCTTTTTTTGATTTGTGATGTTGTTCAAACTGATCTTAAGTATTTCAGTTTGGCTTGAACAGTTAACTGACTGTTCACAAAGAACTACGACACAAATCATTCAAGTTCCCCTGGTCATCAAACCACTTTCCATTGCTCTACATGTGGCAAAAGTCAATTACAATTGGTAATTATGCTATAAAAGTTGTAATTCCTTAACCATAGCGGTACTTACAGTGGGACAAGGAAGAAATGTTTGTCAGTCACCAATTCTTCAAATTGTCCCACCTAAAAATACGAAAGAAGTCTTTGAGAAACTATGAGAGATGGGATAAATACATGATCTGACAATCTTCTTTTGTCTGGGGCGTCATGCAGAATTCTCACCTTGTGGCTACAAATGATCTTGAGAACGCTGAGGAATCAGATCATGACCACATGAGGGAACTGGTCAATGACCGGAAGAGAGCAGGAACAACACTAACAAAGGTTATTATAGCAACACACAATATTGTCATGCATTCAAATCCTGCAGAGCTCCAAAGGTCTCCTTGGTTCACCCAACACATGTCCAGGCCTGTCTAAGGTTTTCCAGAAGAGAACTGGGAGACGGTCATGTGTCAGATGAGACCAAAATGGAACTCTTTAGTATAACTGTCACTTGCCATGTTTGGAGGAGGAAGAATGCTCAGTTAAAACCCAAGAACACCATAATCACTGTGAAGCACAGGGATGGAAGCATCATGGTTTGGGCTGCTTTTCTGCAAAGAGAACAGATCCATATTAAGGAAAAGATGAATGTGTGGTGAGATTCAGGACAAAAATCTCCTTCCATCATTGAGAGTATTAAACCCCGACTGGGTCTTCAGCAGGACAATGATTCTGTCACCAACCAAAGAGTGGCAAAGTAAAAAGCTTTTCAAGGTTATGGAAAGAATCTGTGGAGGGAGTTGAAAAGTTTGTGTTGGGAAGCACAACCCTGTCAGTTCTATTTTCTGCACCACTCTGCAGATAAATTACTTCAAAATTCATGTGTTGATCGTTGGCACCCTTTCCTACATTCTGTATTTCAAACTGAAGTGTTTCTATGATGAACATTACAAACGTCATCTTAATGGAACAACTTGCATAATTAGAGACCAACAAATATTTTCACTGAACTTTTACGTGTTAGATCTGCTGCTTTACATTTAATTACATCAAAAACCTCTATCTGGCAGATTCATCATCTGCTTGAGGCAAGTGCAAGAGCTCCAGAAAGCTTTGAGAACACCAGCAGAAGTCAGACAAGCTGCAATAATTGTCAAGCGATGACCGCGCTGGGCCAAAGCCTCTGGCTCACTAAGTGATGCTTGTCTGCATTGCAGGTGGCCAAAAGACCATACAGTGGGTTCTGGCTGTCAACATCTGCTCCAGAGACTGCGCCATCTGCACAAGGCCCTGGGGGGAGCATCCTTCCTCATCTTTGAGCAGCTGCAGAGCCTCAGACGTGGACCTAAGCGGCCTCGCAGAGTCAGAGAACACAGCCAAGAGGCGACTGGAGCTGCTGAGTGTTGGAACATCCATTTCACGAAGCTTGTCTTGAGGATGTAATCACAAAAAGGTACAAACAAACTCCCGTTTTCACTTATTGAAACTTGCAGCTCACTGATACATTCATCAGCTACTATTCTCCCCCCAAACAAATTAATCCCTAAAAAAAAATATATATATATATATATATATATATAGATCCAGCTTGTGTCATTTTTGTAACAATAGATTTTTTTCAGCGTAGAAGATGAGTCAACACAGCAGACCTTTAAAACCTTTTTTTATTTCATCAGTTCGAAAGAAACGAGTAAAAACCGTGTACAAAGTTTATACGTTTACTAAAGCTGGTGTCATCAGTCATGGGAATAAAAAGAGGGGCAGGTACAAAAAAAAGTTTGAATGAAAAAATATAAAAGTCATTTTCCCATTGTTCAGAATTTGATAGTAAAAAGGGAGAGGCATAGGAGTAAGTAACAAACAGACTCAAAAAGCAAAACAAAAAAAGCTTGCAAACGATTAAGAACAATATAAAAATCTTTACATTCATTTAGGCAGTTTTAAAGAAAATGATTATCTGGTTTCTTAAGAATACTGAAGTGCTGTTGGAAACTCAGAAGGAAGCGTTTGCCTTTCAAAAGAGACAGTTCTGCTGTCTTTATGGAAAGAGATCAAACCAATTGTGTCTAATTGATATTTAAAAAAAAAAAAAGAAGCAAACTTTGTTTTTACCAACCACAAAATACAAATATGGGCCAAATACAATCATTTTGGGGCAGCAAAGTGCATGTTATTGGCACAGTAAAACTTTTTTTTTCTCTATGCGGGTTTATAAATAACTCAGAAGCTCCTGAAGGGTTAGAAATCCCCTAAAGTAGCAGAACAGAGATGCCTGTGTTTTGTTTTCCCTGAAGCCCAGTTTGCTTGCAAAGTATTCTTAAAGAAGTGCATTCTGTTAAAGTGACCTCATTGAGGCTGCAGCATATGCACTGGGTGGAAATTACCCAATAGTGTTCTGCACATAGAAGAACAATCCAGAGGACAACAGTTTCTGAGCAAAGAGATCAGAAGGAGGTGTCTGCAGAACAGCATTCGTATCAAACGGCTTCTGGAAGCGCCTACTTTAGGGGAGCTGGTAAAAAGCTACGAGAAACGGGGAAACCGTGGGTCTTTAGTGATGTGCAAACAGCAGACCAACCTATGGTCAAGTGATTTCTCGTGCTGCATCTTTCACGTGTGTGCCATTCCTCATGCCGAGGCTGTATTGCACAGTTGATTTATCAGACCAATGATGGTGTGGCACAACAACACAACAGACTGACTAATATCAGTACTGCATCAGGTTGGGCAGAAAGTGGTAAAAAAAAAAAAAGAAAAGAAAGAAACTTTCTCCAGATGAGGGAATTTCAGTCTTAGGGAAGTTAGCCATGTGTTACCACACATACAAATGCAGGAAAATCAACTTTATTTGATACGGTACATTCAATTATGAACCAAAAAAAAAAAAAAGTGTCGGAAAAGGACTTGGGAAAACATGGATTTACCATCCACTCAAAAGGAAAAAAAAAAGTAGACTCACTCTCTGCTCACATGATGTTTTTGGTCCACAGCATGCCATATTTTCTATTTTAAAATGCTTGATATTTTATTGTATGTATAAAATACACCTATTGAGATTATTTGATTTATAGCAGTACCCTAATTTGTGCAACTATTCCCCCCCTTCCATCCATTATGGTGGACAAATGCTCAGTACGAGCCAACCAGGAATGAAGGGTAGTGTAATCTCCTTGGTCCGTTTTAAAAAGCCGCACAGAGCAAACACATGCATCTTTGTTTTTACTTGCAACCCCTCCTTCCTATTAAACACAGCTTTTGCAGATTGTGAATGTTGCATCCAACGCGGGCTCCTGCAGACAATACTGAGAGGACACGGCTGACGCCTCGGCCTTTGGAGAGTGCAGTCGAGTGGAGATGGTGGGACCAGAGGAATGTTTGAGAGTTTAGGCCGTCCCACTGGCAGAGTAGGAGAACTGAGGGAAGTGGGGTCTCCGTTCGCTGTCAAAGGATTCCATACTGTCATCTGAGTTTCACAGGGGGGAAAAAAACAAAGGATGACAATATTAGAAGCACCAGAACCAATTAGAAATGTAAGCATTTAGATATATTTAAGCATTTAAGTATGAAAAGTAGGATTATAGATATTTAAAGTCTGTGAAACACCTCACTGTACCCGTTTCTTAGACATTTTCACATGTTTCTGTCAAGTTTCAACTCTTAAAGTTCAAACTTTCATTGATAAATTCATTCAGTATTATAGAATGAACCAAAGATCTGATCCCAGTCAACGATTTTTGTTGATTTGGCAAAGCGAATGGATTCTGAACAGGAAACATGACCCCGTAAGGATTGAATGAAACGGAAAAAAGCCAATCAAGACACAGAACACATTACGCTGTAAAAAATGATGCAGAATTGCATTGGAAAAAAAATCTCAGAAACAGTCAGGTCATGAAATATAGACTACAATATAGAGTAGTAACACTGAACACTGACAAAAAACTGAAGTGACTGTATCAAGAAAAAATGTATACTTTGCTGAAAATGTCTATTGTGTTTTTTTAAATTGTACAATTCTTTAAGATACACTTCAAGGAAAAATTGGGTTTTGAACATGTTCTTGTAGCACGTTTCCCATGATGGAGGACATTTATGAGAACTTAAAATTAAAACTGCCTCTCAGAGTATTTCTTTACTCCAGTCAAGACGGATCAGGAGCAGAAGAACACACGCCGTTTGAAAAAGCTCACAACTGAAATGAGCAGGCCAAAGTCTGCCTGCTCTGCTCCATTCTGATGCATCCACTTGTATACAAATAGATGCATTAACCCACCTCCCTCTCTATCTGTCTCCCTTCCTATCGTCCTGTCTGAGAGGACAGAGCTCGAAGTTCAGTTACAAAAAGAGTTCATATTAACACACCTGAACAAGTACTAAACCCCAATTGTAAAAGCAAAACATGTCCATCCCAAGAGGCACTCAGCTGCTGTGTTCATTTGCTGAATAAGATAAAAAAAAAACAGACATTCATTAACATCTCCGTTTTCCTCCTGTGTGCTGCGATCTGGCTGAAAACAGTATGGCTGGAAGCCTCCGATTCTGCTCGCCGTTTTTGTTGCACCACTTTTGTTAGCTTTGTTAACCATTTGTGGAATCTGTAACCGACTTGCCCCGCTGTATACATCAATCTACTTCAATGGTGCAATTTTTCCAGTAGAGGGCATTCAGAACACACTTGAACGGTTTTTTTAGGGAGTGTTTCTGCAGAGGTATAAACTTGAATCTACTCTCTTTGTAAATTTGAATATGTCTGGTATTTTAATTAGACATCAAACTAAATTAAAGCAATTTAACTGTAGTACTTACAAAACAATCAAAATGACTATGTGAATGTAATTCTATTTTCTCTAAAGAGTAATTAAAAGCCATGCAAAGTAGAGTTAAGGTAAAGAGGAATGTTTTTTACAGGTTTATGCATCGTCACTCTGTCCTTAATTGCTCAGCAGCTTTGTTACAAAACTATACATTTACATAAACCCAAAGTGAGATTTTGTTTTGTAATTTATAACTGCAGCAAAGTTGAATTTTTGTGAGTTTCTACCTTGCCCAGGTGGTGTGATAGTGATGGTTTGTGCTGTGAACTCTTCGTCAAAATATCGTGTATCCGTCTCTGAGGTAACTTGGGGCTTAAATGGTGGAACCAGCTGTGGAGAGGACGAGACAATTATGTGAGGACATTTGCTGACATGAGATGACAGAGCAGCAACAGTTGCCAGTCAGCTGATGCTGGTCAGACTTGTGTAGTCGTCATGATCCCTTGAAGCTTCACTTATGCATTCAATCAATCACAGTTAAAAAAATAGTAAGATTACTAAACATAAAAGTTTTACGTTACTTAAGTTGGTTTTTTATTGACATAGATCCTAATGTATGAAACAATAAATGGGACTTTTTTTTTTAAATACGTGACAAAGCAAAAGTCAAACTTGCTGATCATTGAGGGTGGTTCTCATAAATATTAAACAATGTCTTTTGACTTCTGTTGTTTCATAGTTTTTATTTCCCGTTCCTAAATTCTTCTTCCTCTACATCTAATCAGTATTTTCTATATTGTCCAGTAAATGAACCAAAACTCGAGAGTTTCCAGGAAACTAATTTCATTCAAAGCCTTGTGATTACAAATGATTCGGATCCACTTCAGTTTAAAATGAAACAGCATCAAATCCGCTGCTTTGAAGGAACCCACCTTTTTCTCATAAACATCCTGCCAATTAATACCAGCGAAGAACTTGTGCTGCATGATTTCTTTTGCATCATTCGGCCCTCCACCTAACCTGGAAACAGAAGCACAGCAGATTCATGTCGCGCCTCACCTAAAAACAAACAGACTACAGTGGTCCCTCTATGCTGTTCATCTTCCCTGTTCTTTCACTGATATTTATGGGTGTCATTTTTTTTAAACACATTGTGTTCCGTGTCCTGATTTTGAAGTTTGAACTTTGGCAGAAAAGAAAGAAAAGCGTGAAACGGTTTGTGTTAGAATAATGCTACGTTCACATCGGGCTTGGAAAACCGCGTTCAAGAAACCCTTTCCAATGAAAAGTCTATGTAATTGCCTATATAGGTGTATTTCAGACATTTGTGTTCAATATTTGCGTTGCTACACGTTTTTTTAGTCCATTTTCAGGTTCTGCACACAAAACTCAACTGCCACTGAACGCACATTAAAAGTTAAACCAGTTGAACTTTCACCACTCAGGGACTGGTAGTGATACTTGGATAGCATCCTTTATAATACAAGGAAGTGTCAACTGTTTGAAAATCGACCATAAAGGAGAAATTAATGATTGCGATCTGGGCCCAGTCGGAATTATATGACACCAAGTGTTTCATATATCGAAATAAATCTGTAAAACAAAATTTTTCGCGAGATTTACACTGCTTCGACATTTCACCCCAAGCCTTTTCCAACTATAAGTACATAGTAGCAACAGTCCAGTGTGATCACTGTATGCTAAAAGTGCTTGCAAGAACCCAAGTTCAGAGTGAAAGCATCCCTGGTGTGTAGATAGCATTAGAAATGTGTAAAAAGTGTGTTATGAGAAGTTTTACAGCCTTAAAACGTCTATAAAGATTTAGAAAATAAAGGCGACTGCTTTGTGAATTTCGTCTATAGCGAGTGATTTTTAGAATGTAAATCCTGCAATTAGCAAGGAACCACTGTTTATGTGTTCAATAGGCGTCACATGGCGTCTCACCGTTGCATTGGGTCTTTCTTCAGAAGACCGGAGAGCAGGGAGCGTGCTTCGGGTCCCAGAGTGCGAGGGAAACGGATGTCTTCCATGAGGATGAGCTCGAACAGTTTCTCGTGGTCCTGGTTGTAGAAGGGCAGTCTGCCACACATCATTTCATACATGACCACACCAAGACCCCACCAGTCCACGGCACGGCCATAGTCGTTGTCTTCTAAAACCTGCAGGAAAAGGAGTTGTGGGTAGAAAGTTTATTTTTAATCCAGCTCTAATGTAGTTTGACACTTTGGCAACAAAACTTTGACCAATGAGGCGGTTTTGACTGAGTCACATCTTCAGCTACCACTGACAGGTCTCGTCTTAGAGTTTCCTCTGGAGCTTTGAATTTTTAATTACCACAGGGCTTTTTTACAAATACACACACATCAACAAACAGCAGAGGTGCACTTTAAACAAACATGTGTAAAATAAACAGTCCAGGACAACAACAAACTAACTAAAACTCTCTGAAAAGGAAATATTTTGTCTGAGTTTTTCCAAAACACTTTTGTTGACAGTTCTTACGAGAGACACTCCTCCACTGTTACACTTGCTGAACATCACAACCTGTTGAATGTCTAATGTGCTGTTGAGCGGAGGCGTTCCAAGGTCTCTGGGGACACGTACAGGTTTTTACCTCACCAGGCGGATGTTGAAGGTGAAATCAAGACAAGGAGAACCGTCTGTTCTCCTAAACCTTCAGTGGCTTGAAGCAAAATAATTCATATCTAAGAATAGGCACCTACATAAAAGCTGAAGGTGGAGAAAGGGTTTAGATATGGACAGAGAAGGTTGTGGGTGGGGATTAAAAAAAAAAAAAAGAAAGAGCTTCTGGACCACAGACGACAGAGGTGCCTGTAAAAGGAATAAGGCTGGTGTGCATTTGAGAATGCACCCGTGAGCTCTCAGCCTGGAGCTGCGGTGAGCGCTGAGCATCGCGGAGGGCAGAGGGGGAGTAACGTGAAGCCGATGCAGGGCTAGGATTACTGGGTTGTCTCTATTTCCAGCACTGCTGTCGTGTGATTCACACCGTGCGACAGCTGGGCCTGCAGCTGCCCCATATATGTAGAAGAGCACCACAGCTGTGAAGCTGCCAGGAGCGCAGGAGCCAAGCTCATCCCTCATATATGTAACCAGGGCTGCTTCCGAGCCCGTCGGATTCAGCCCCCAGTCCCAAACTAACACGGTTACAGCGCCCCGGTGGAGCAGATAAGCAGGAGGGAAAGGCAGGACAGGATAAAAGGCACACTTGCTGCTTCAATTCTTTTACTGCATCTTCTTCTGCTTACAAAAGCTCTATGGTGGACATCATTAATCTTTGAAGCTGGTGAATCCAGAGCAGCGCTGGTGGCTAAATTAAACACATCAACTTTTCTTATTCTGTAGATGTTCTAACAGCCAATTCCCTCAGCCAATAATGGTTTTCTTCCTGGAAGTGCTTCATAAAAGTGACTAAGTGAATTTGTCTCACTCCTCACTCTAGAGACACTCTGGTCAGGCTGTTGCAGATCCAGTCAGACCCCCCTCCCACACTCCCTTTGCTTTTCTCTCAGCAGCTCAGGGCGGAATATTCCCAGACGTTACAACATTCCTGTGCAGCACACACACACACACACACACAACAAGGTCATTGTTTACTGCAGAACAACCTGTAACACTGCCTTGCCTGCACTCCATGGAGACGCTCACCAGCAACCCCGTTACTGCGGCAACGCCCCCTGATGCTCGCCTCTGCTGCGATGCTGAGTTTAGGAGCTGTCTCGAGCTCTGCAACTCTTCAGGGAGGCACAAGTTGGCACAAATATGGAAAAACAAACTTTATTTTCTCCAGGTGAGAAGATTTGAAAAAAAATGTTTCAGTCTTCTCCCTTTACAGAAGCAAAACATAGCGGCCTGAAGATCTGTGGAGCAGAGAGCTCACACCAGCTCTGAGTAAACTGGGGTCAAGTGAGGCATCCAAACCAGCATCAGGCTCTGCAACCTGGTATCACAACAGCTGTAGCCACTGATCTCTTTCAACCCCCCCCCTCACCTTCCAGAAGTGGAAGCTCGCATTTCCTTGGGTGCTGCCAGGCTTCCTCCTCCCCCTAACCCCGAACTTCCAAATGCGGTCTAAAAGCAGCGATCCAACAACTGTGTCAATACAGACGTTCTTCTTCCTGAAGCATTTTTACAACAGCGGGCAAAAGGGACCAACAAACACATGTACACTTAAAGCCGGAGATCAAGTTACACAGCCCACCACAACATACCCATACCTGCACGCAACTGGGAGAAGCCACACCCCTCCCTTAGAGCCAAGGCGAGAGCAGGCTACCCTGCCCTGGTCACGCAAAGTACTCATTAACTCAACTTCAGCTGGAGATTAGAAAGGTATTTTTGGACAGCTGCTCTTTTGGTTAAATTGTCAAATCTATTGATGTGCAACGACACGTGCTGCATTTTATGTGATATCTGGAACTGTCACATGTGTCAGGGGCGTCGACTTTCCAAAAGGGAATGCCGATCATGCTGTAAGAGCAGCTAATTCTAAAGATTTTTCTCTGAAAATCAAAACGGCTTAACAGTAGGACGACATGTTTGACAGTTATGCGACTCAAATATAAAGGGACAAATTTTAGATACTGTAGTGTAAAATGCGAGGGGTTCGAGTTTGGTGGCCTTACACACTCAAGTGTTCGGTTTTTCTTTTAGGTCCAAGTGAGATCAGACTGTTGGGTTTTAAAAAAAAATATTCTTGCAGTTACCTCGGGTGCCAGGTACTCCGGTGTCCCACAGAAAGTTTTCATGGTTGCGCCGTCTTTGATCCCCTCCTTACACAGGCCAAAATCTGTGATCTTTATGTGTCCATCTTTGTCCAGCATGAGGTTTTCCAGCTATGAAAGACAAAAATAAATAAAGAGGAACCCCAATTAAAATCATAAACTCACAATAACTACTCATGGTTCACTTTATATAGTTCGTTCACTATCTGCAGGTCTTGCTGCAAAATATGCCCAAATCATGATCCCTCCACTGCTGTGCTTGGAGGTTATAGCCCATTCATATAGATATGCTTCATTTGATCATAGTTCACAGTAATAAGTTTGAAAACATTAAAAATATATATGTTTGGACTCATGTGTCAAAAGAAAAAAAACAGAACTGAGGCCTTGGACTCTTAAGGAGTTTTTTTTATTGGTTTGATCTCAGTGGGTACTTTCTGCGGGGTCACCTCCTGCTACAGGTTGGTGAAAAATCCATACATGGCCTTTTTCGTTTTTTCTAGTCTAAGTCTTTTTTCCATATCACCGAAGGTGTTTTTTTTACCCTCAACACTGTTTGTTATTCAAATGCAAATTTCAGCAGACGAATCACTTGGCTGCAACAAATTTAGATCCGTTGCCGAAATGCGATGCATCACACATTGTCACGATTTGAGATTGTACGGCTCTCCTCACCATCCCGCTTTTTCAGTCCAAGTCACCTGACAGCTGTATCTCACACGTGGCCGGCAGCGCCAGGCCAGAGTCAGCACATCCTCCAATCCTGCTACTCTCGCATTTTCAAGAGAACCCTAGCAGGCTGGAATCCTGCCTCATAAACCCAGGGGAAAGAAGGAGGGAGAGAGGAAAGGAGAAAGGGAGAAAATGTGCTGTGCTGACCTGGCTGGTATAGTTTTATCAGCAGGAAGTGTTGTACAGCTACAGAACCTCACTGCAGCACTGATAACCCCTCCAAACCCCAACATGCACCATCAATCAGTGGCATCCATTGCTGGTGTAATTTTAACACGTGCCCTGCTTATCTGTAGAGCTTCGCTAATGTAGCCACTGAAATTTTAATTCAGTGTGACGTGATTGTTTTTCTTCTGAAAACACATTTTCTGCTGAAAACACATATTTGGCATTTATTTGAAAAAAAAAGTGCAATCACCTACTAAAAATATGCATTTGAGCTATATTGCTAAGTGGTTGGCATTAGAAAGCATTGGTGGCTATTTTGGTCATGCTGCAGCAATGATCAGACTAAGCTTGCTTCCAGCTGCAATAAGGTGTGGGGGATGATCTAGGGGAGGCAGATCAATAAGCCCATGCCGACCATTCGGAAAGAAAAAAAACATTTATGTCCAGGCAGGAAAGGGAGGAATAAAAGGGAAAAAGGTGAGATTCAAACCTTCAGTGAGGCTTGGAGGAGTCAAGGTGATCGTGCTTTCCTCGACCTACCTTTAAATCTCGATACACCACGTTTCTCTCGGCGTGCAGGTAGTCCAGCGCTGAAACAATCTCCGCACCATAGAACCGAGCCCGCTCCTCTGAGAATACCTGATCTCGTGACAGATGGAAGAAAAGCTGAAGGAGAACAGAGGGTGTTAACCACAGGGAGGCTACATCAAAAGTACTGATTTTAACTTTAGCAATTGATAAAAAAGGGTTTACCTCGCCGCCGTTTGCATACTCCATGACAAAACACAGACGGTCATGTGTCTGGAAGGAGTACTTCAAGCCCTGCAAAAACATTTTTTATGAAGTCATATGTTGGGATTTATTAAGCAGTTTTAAAGTACAGTAGTCCCTTGTCTATTACAGGGGATATGTTCCCTAAAAAATCTTCAATAGAGGAAATCTGCAAACTAGGATTATTGATGCTTTAAGGCTGTAAAACCCCTCACTTCACACTTTCTACATTTTTCTCAGACACGTTTCTCCCGTTTAAACTCTCAAAGTTCAAGCCTTCATAAAAAATTAAGTCCAGTTTTATGGAATGAAAACAAAGATTCATGTAACTGTGGAGAGCTGAACGTATTCTGTGCAGAAGACACGGCACGGATGAGATTGATTGACAAAGTCAACAGCCAATCAGAATGCAGAGTACAGTTTACCATGAAAAAAAAGATAACTGAAAAGCATGTAATTTTGCACTGCAAAAACACACAAAACAACAAGACCACAATACAGCGAGGGACCAGTGCAGTCAGCATTTTGCCATTCTTTAGCTTTGTGTTTGGAAGCATTTTTGAGTTGACTGCCAGGTTTAAACAGCTCTCTTTTTCCTGTGTGTTTTCTACATCTACCACTTACAGGAACCACAAAAACCCACCTCTGTTTCCTAAAAAAAGGGTTAACAGGTTGTTATTCCTTTACAGTTAGGTGATTTTACTATAGATAGTCCCCACTCAGGTGCAGCCTTTGAAAGTTGACCACTTCAAACAATCCTGATCTCCTCTCTAAATCAATGCTGCTGGTTGGAATAAGTTTGGTTTAGCTTCATGGAGGGAGTCCTTACTGTTAAGAATGGATGCTTTGAATTCTGGAGGACTCTGTTTTCTGTCAGTGTGTGCGCAACTTCATCCTGAGGAGGGGAAAAAAAAGATTCAGTAACTCTTAAAACAGCTTTAAGTATCAATCCTTGCTCAACGACATCCTAAATTCCCCCCGAATTTTCTAGCGGCTACTCACTTTTGCTACGATGACCTCCTTCTTTAGGATCTTCATGGCATAGTAGCGTCCTGTGGCCTTCTCCTTTACCAGAATAACTTTGCCAAAAGTGCCTTTTCCCAGGAGTTTGAGGTATTCAAAGTCGTGCATAGTCTGGGGGGGGGGGGGGGGGTAAAACAGAAGTGGCATCTGGTTACAAGCAGAAACATTAACAAACCTAAGCTCTAACTAGCGAGGACACTCAATCCCACTGACAACAACAGTGAAGCATTTTAGATACCCTTTTACGCACTGAGCAATTTCCATTCCACTAATGGTTTGGCCTATATGTAGTTGTGTCTCTGTTAACCTTTGACCCAGGCACTAAGGAGAATGCAGAAAAGGGTTGTGTGGGGGACATCCAATCCCATGGCCTTGGACCTTTATGTGGTGACACATGTGGGGGCTGTGGACATGGTATCTGGTGTTAAGCCACCCATGGCTGATGTTTGGTAAAGAAGGCTGGAAGGAAGTTCTAAACTAGACAGCTACGTTATTGCAAATAAAGCATGAAATTGGAGGAAAAGGGGAAGATGATTGTGGTAAATCCTCGCTTGGCAGGGAAAGAACAGATGTCTTTCGAGTGATAACTAACAATGTAAACATGTCCGTACCACTTTGTGTCTAGGTTTGGTCAGGTAGACCTCCATGTCCATGGGGTCTGGAGAAGAATCCATCATCTCTTCTTCTTGTTTCTGGAGGCCTTCAGCCACTGCCTGGATGGCTTTGGTCCATTCCTCCCTGAGAGAGAAGCAGGCAGCAAAGACAGATTACATCAGCCCATTTTCCACCATGCGAGCCCAGCAGCCCAATCACGTAATTGTCTTCTTATCAACAGGAAGGCAATTTCAAGAGTGAGCTCTGCCAAAAGCAAGTGGACCTTGTGCTGGTGCGCGGCAATGATTAAGTGCACATATTTTGCAGCGACAGAAGTGCATCCTCTCCGTTTTAATAATTTGCGGCTCACAATTCTGCGAGGAAGAGGACGCGTTCGCTTGTCACTTGCCTCTCCTCGGGGGTCTCCACGTGGAAGGTGCGCTCAATGACAGTGGTCCACTGCAGGCAGCGGATGATAAATGTGTTGGGCTTGGGCCGCTCCGTCTTCATCAGCTGGCACTCTGACCACAGCCAGGGAGAGTGAGGAGGGAGATGAAGAGAAACATGGAGGAAAGAAAAAAAAAAAAACTTGGTTATCGCCATTTATCTTTATCGCCATTGTCGGCCAGTTTGTAGAAAAACAGGTGCCTTTGCACAGATTACAGCTGTAACCCATTTTGAAAGCATCTCAACATCTAGTATATTTTATCTATACGAACCAAAGTGAACAAAAAAAACTTTCATTTCATATCTATTTTTGGCTTTTTTCCAAATAAAAAGTTACTATTATTTTATAAAACTCAATCATATCTTTTTCTTTTTGAACAGTTGAGACTTCCCTAAAATGTAAATTAGTGATGACAAACAGAAAGGGTGCCACGTGTTGTAGTCTGGAAAGCCGTTTCTCTCTTATTAACATCTGCTCCCAAATGAAACATGTCAGCATCTATGTCAGGACGTGACACGGAAATGGCCTCTTTTCTGATAGATGGAGGACCATGAGACCACCGCTGAGATCCAACATGGCTCCATCAGTGTGTATATGTAATCCAGCTGCAGCCGCCCCGTCAGCTGTGACACGCCATGTGTCCTCTGCTGTGGGGTCGCAGTAGTGACAGAAACCCAAATCCCCACAGATGAAGACAACAGTCTCAGCACCGAGCCAGGATTAATAACTGAAATCAGGCGGCTAATGGCCACGATAACTCAAAAGCGTCAGAGAGGAAACATTTCGTTAAAACAAACAGTGTGCTGTCTAATTGCTGTGTTCAGTCATATGCACAGCTTATTGCAGCAACTTTCTGTTAGAAAGATAGGAATGAGTGAGCTCTGGGCATCTTGTTCAGCAATTTAGTGTTTTCTCCAAAAAACATTAGGTTTGAGCACTAAAAAGTTACAGTTCAGGAAAAACAGGAGGAGAAAAAGAGGAGGAACAAGTAACCAGAAACAGAAAGGAGGGAAAAAAGTGAGGAGGTTTTTTTTCTGAAGCAGATACTCACGTGCTACAGAGAAGTTATTTAAGGGGGTTTCCAGCTGGTCCACATCTTGTGGTCGCTCTTTGTAACCAATAAAAGTACCGTCACTCTTCAGGAGAAAATACCTTGGCCTCCAGGTTTTTATATACTCTCCTAAGATGAGAAAAATATTGACAAGAAGAGGCAGAAATAAAAAACTTAAAAGGCAAGATTTGTCAAGCACAAACCAACTGAGAAAACAAATGAAAATGCATTTTCTTTATTTTTCTGGTTTACTGATTAATGTCAACAGTTTTATCTCAATTTCCTTGAGCTGGAGCTCATTTTAATCACTGTGTTGCTTGTTGATAGAAATAAATGAAGAAAGTAACCACATTTTAAAGTGTAGGTCTCTTCTGCTGGACAAATGCGGGTTTCTGCAGGAGTTGTGACTCTGGAACTTTGTATTTTATGAACCCATACGAAATTCATTTAAAGACCCAGACCAATGAAAATTGTGTTAACAGCTTTTTGTGGCATTTTTCTGATGATGGAAGAAAATTCCTTAAGATTGTATTTCTGAGTATTTCTTTATTCAAATTATGTATCAGAAGACGGCAATGAGACTGCAGTTTAAAAAAGAGCTTCTTTGTGAAGTTGGAAATGCGTTGGGTGAGCCACAAGCTCCCTGCTCCACTCCATTCTGATGAATCCACTTGTAGACGACTGGATCCATGTACAGTGCTTTGTGAAAGTATTCGGCCCCCTTGAACTTTTCAACCTTTAGCCACATTTCAGGCTTCAAACACAAAGATATAAAACTGTAAGTTTTTGTGAAGAATCAACAAGTGGGACACAATCATGAAGTGGAACAACATTTATTGGATATTTCAATCTTTTCTACAAATAAAAAATATTTTCAGTGCAGCAAACTCACTCCAGATATTCAGTGAGGATCTCTGAATGATCCAATGTTGACCTAAATGACTTATGATGATAAATAGAAGCTTGCACTGTGCAAGCGATAATATTGAAATGGAAGGAGTATGAGACCACCTCAAATCTACAAAGATCGGGCCGTCCGTCTAAACTTTCATCTCAAACAAGGAGAAGACAGATCAGAGATGCTGCCAAGAAGCCCATGATCTTTCTGGATGAAGTGCAGAGATGTACAGCTGAGGTGAGAGTCTGTCCATAGGACAATAATCAGTTGTTTACTGCACAAATCAGGCCTTTATGGAAGAGTGGCAAGAAGAAAGCATTTCTTCAAGGCATATCTAAAAAGAGTTGTTTAAAGTTTGCCACAGGCCACCTGGGAGACGCACCAAACATGTGGAAGAAGCTGCTCTGGTCAGATGAAACCAAAGTTGAACTTTTTGGCAACAATGCAAACCGTAATGTTTGGCATAAAAGCAATACGGCTCATCACCCTGAACACACCATCCCCAATGTCACACATGGTGGTGGCAGCTTCATGGTTTGGGCCTGCTTTTCTTCAGCAGGGACAGAGAAGAGGGTTAAAATTGATGGGAAGATGGATGGAGCCAAATAAAGGATCATTCTGGAAGAAAACCTGATGGAGTCTGCAAAAGACCTGAGACTGGGACGGAGATTTAAACGATCTAAAACGTAAGGCAAAATCTACAACGCAATGGTTCAAAAATAAACATATCCAGGTGTTAAACATATCCAATCAAGAATCTGTGGAAAGGGCTAAAAACTACTGTTCACAAACGCTCTCCATCCAACCTCCCTGAGCTGTTTTGCTAGGAGGAATGGACAAAGATTTCAACCATCAGTGTGCAAAACTGATAGAGACAAACCCCAAGCGGCTTACAGCTGTAATCACAGCGAAAGGTGGCGCTACAAAATAGTAACTTAAGGGGGCTGAATAATTTTGCTCGTCCATTTTTTTTGTTTTTTTTTATTAGTAAAAAAAGTTTGAAATAACCAATAAATTTCGTTCCACTTCATGATTGTGTCCCACTTGTTGATTCTTCACAAAAAATTACAGTTTTATATCTTCACGTTTGAAGCCTGAAATGAGGCAAAAGGCTGAAAAGTCTGAATACTTTCACAAGGCACTGTATATTAGTAGTTGTGGATTACACGAGGCATTCCATCGTGTGCGTCTCTACCCTTTCACATAGCAGCAGCTATGCACTCTTATCTCAGTCAATATCACGATTCGGCATGGTGACAATTTTTGGGAGACTATTGACTGAGAATGTTGGACTGGTGTGATCACAGACATCCATGTGATCAACCTCCCCCCTCTGCTGAAGAATGCCTCCAAATGTAGCACATGCCAAAGCCTTGAGCTGCTGCGTCACACATTACCACCCATGCTGCTTCTCTGGTGCGTCAGTGGGGTTGGCAGGGAGCGCTCTTAACCTTCCAAGCTGAGTGCGGACGTCATTTGTTGCACACATGGCATGTACAGCCTTCATGGCATTGCCCAAGCCAGGGTTTGCACAGAGCACTGTTTCTAGATCTTAAGGTAAAAGACAGTCTGGAATTGATTTGCTGAATTCCTCACATCTGAAACCTCACTGGCGTTTGTGCGGGAGAGACGAGGGGTGAACGCCAGACCCCCGGCTTATGTCAAGGTGTCAAGTAAGGGTTTCATTATGCTGTCTCCAAATTGTGCACATACTGTCCTCAGAGTTTGCTGGCTCGGACTGTGGGGGGGGATATGGGTCAGCCAAAACCTGACCACAGAGAGAGGCACCAGCTGGGGCTCTGCAGAGGAAAACGAGGCTTGCTACGAGAGGGCCCGGGGGACTTTCTGGCTTTATATTCAGGCACCTCATGTTTGTTGAGGATGCTCTTGATTTACCTCCCAGCTGTGCAACCACTTCTTAAATCTTACCTTGCACTCTTGGCTACTCAGATTTGGTGTTAGACAAACAATGAGCAGGATCGTGTTGAGAGGAAAGCTTCTGGTTGCTCCTGCTTATTATAACCATGTTGAGTTTCTTCAAAGTGCAGGGTGGATCTCAACATTTTATTTTTGATTTGATTCATGTATTATTTAATTTTTTTTTAAATATTTTGTTATATATATTTTATTTATTTAATTTAACTTTTTTATTTGAGCCTTTTTTTTTATTTATATTTTCATTTATTTTTATTCTTATTCATATTTTCATTTATATTTGTTATTACATTTGTGTTTATTTTTATTCATTTATTTATTAATGCAATCATTTCTTTTTGGGAAAGAGGAGTAAACACCTTGTTCAGATTACCAAGTGCACAATTTAGATCCAAAAAAAAAAAAAAAACCTGACATGCATGAAAGGTAGTCTGAGGACAGCTTTTCATGCAGTGGATGTGGTAGAAAACACACACACACAAACACACACATAGACACACACACACACACACACACAACTATCATGCTGCGCAACAATACAAACCATACCAACCACAGTACAACCACTGTGCTGCCTTAAAGGGAATCCACTTCTAGTAATCCAGGTGGGCCATGAATTGAAACGAAAATGTTAACAATTATCTTCACTTAGATCCTTTCACTTTCATTTATTCATGCATATTTTTTTATTAATTTTAACTATATGCACCACTGGCATTTTCCAAATCTGAAGGATTAACTTTGTGCTTAATTTTCTTGCTGCTCTGCCTTTCATTTTGACCCACAAGCAGGATGTCTTGTCACAATGCACTGCTTGTGGGATCCCCTAATGGGCAAAGAAACTTAGAAAAGAAGCAGGAAAGGCAGACAACTAAACTGAAGGTGTCGGATACAACCATCCTGAAAAGTGACTTTCAGCCAGTGTTACTAATTCATGTGATTTCTTTAAATATTTTAAAGCGGATGAGCTCCAAACAGAGGGGACACCATTAGCTCTAGCGCGCTCCAACATGTCAGATATCTTCCCAGTTTCGTTAATCAGAAGTGGGTTAATCAAAAGTTCATATTGACAGATCTTCAGTGTCAGTTTACACGCTCGCATGCCATCTTTCTTACACTCCACACTTCTGTGTTCGAAGAAATGGGGCAATTAAGGACAGCTTGGTGCTGCTCTGCAGGGGGTTAATATGCAGCTCCGTAATTAAAAACAAATTACAGTTTTCCAGTATAAATATTCAAGTTCCACTCCACCGTGTGCTATTGCCTTGTTATGATATGTAAGCATATTTTGTTCTTCATTTGTGCAACATCTGGTACAATATTTCCTGAAGCATCTCTGGAATAAATAGTCTTTTTTTTCCTTTCTTCAGAGATATTAATTTGTGTGACGCAAGTAAGTGAATGAGATGGACACGCGTTGTTTGAGTTTACGGTTGGAGTTTGGAGGTTAGCCGTTGTACGAAGTTTTTGAAGCAAGTTTGCGAAAAAAAATTTGGTGCCTCAGCTCGCATATTGTTTATTATTGGATGAAATGTGACCAAAAATGTTATAAAAGCCTTTGTTGGGGAGGAATTTTCTATTTAAAGACTCAATTTGACCATCTCTTGATATATTGTGAAAACCTTCCCAGAAGTCTTTTAATTATCATTATACCGATTTTAGCCAAAATAAAAAAATTTAACCTGTGTCGTTTTCTAGGACAGTCGTTCATTAGAAAAATGTACCTCCGAGTTGTGGGCGGGACTATTGGAGCGGGGAAACCCTCCACCTCCACATCACCCATAACTGAGAGCTTACAGCTAGCATTACCAATGCAACAAAAACGGCAAGCAACATTGGAGCGATCCAGCTTTATAGTTTAGAGCCAGATGACAGCTCAGTCAAAGAAAACGAAGACGTACAGTGCCTTGCGAAAGTATGCAAAATCCTTCAGATGTTTAAAGCTTGGGAAATCTTTTTGTATCCAAATCCGGCTTTAAACTTCTCCACAACAGTATCTCTTCCTGGTGTGTTCCTTGTTCTTCATGATGCTCATGAAGCCTGAAATGTGGCAAAAGGTTGAAAAGTTCAAAGGGGCCGAATACTTTCGCAAGGCACTGTGTAAGAAATATTTGAAAAATTAGTGATAAAAAAAAGCTTTTTTATGACCTGCCTTAACAGAACACTAAAAAAACAAACTTCCCTGCACTTCCTTAAGTAGTGCACACTTCTTCTAGACAAGAGGACACAGCGACTTCCTCCTCTGTGACAACAGTGGAAGCAGTTATGTTCGCTTGTTTGCAAATGTACGTCTCCACCACATTGCCGTCTGGGGTGAGCAGAAACAACAAAGATGACCCTTGTCTGCTTCCTATTTACACTCATTTCCCCTTCCACTTTTATTCAGATGTACTTTCCACACAGTAGCTTTTATTAAGCCTGGCCATGTTGAGAAAGTGAAACTCGCAGCTGGGCTTTTTGCATCTTTTAAACAGTTTACAAAAACATCATCAGTGGAGGGATTGTGGTTACAGAACATGCACTCAGAATTGCACTGCTGACAAGAAAAAGAAGCATGCAAGGGAACAAAACGTGTGATTGCTAAGAAGGTTTCTGAATGTAAACATTTACTGCAGAAAGTTTATTTTTGCTAATATAATCACTATTGCAATTACTTAAATGGTTATTTAGGAATAAATAAATAAAAGTTGAATTCTTTAGCCAAACAATGCTTCCCTATTCAAAGAGAATATCAGTGCTTTGTAGAGTAATCCCCCAAATACATCCTGTGTAGAGAAAATGATGCAGAAGAGGCCTCTGATAAAAAGGACAATGAGCCTTTTAAATAGCACAGGAGAGACTTCTGCTTTTAAGTTGGTTCATCAGTGTTACAATAAACTAGGCCCCTGTTGATGTCAACAAGTTCTTCAAAAACAGGAAAGTGGCCAGCAGACTGGCTGACCACAACCCAGATATCAAAACCTGTTTGAAGTGTCTGACCGAGACGCACACCAAGGAAATCCGCTGAGTTATGAGTCAAAGAAGAAGTAGGTTTTTCAGCGAAGCCGTTACAGCTGACAAGTGGCTCAACTCAGCTAAGAAAGAAAGAAAAAAAAAAAAGGGGGGGGGGGGGTTAATAAGACTGGTGTGACTCAAGTTTGAGTAATGAAAGAACTGTAGGGGATGAGAAAAGCTTGCAAGAGTGCAAAATGTTGAGCTGAATGGAGAGCTAGTGAGACAGATCCCTACATATGTCTCCCACATACGTAGGACTTCAAGTGGAGAGAGGTGGGTGTGTGTGTGTGTGTGTGTGTGTGTGTGTGTGTGTGTGTGTGTGTGTGTGTGTGTGTGTGGGAGGGGTTGTCAGGGCCTGATGGAGTGTCTTTACATGACAAGCAGCTGCTGAGGGCTGGGATGTGTGCTGGGCAAAGTGGAAAATAATGAACAAAGAACGGCTGCCAAACACAACAGAATTCATCTTTATTTGCCAACTGCTGCACGGCCTCGTGTGTGGACAGCTCCCAGCATGCAACGGCTATGCCCTTCTTGCCCCAAAACATAAAAAAAAAAAACCCCACCCCACTCACGCAACAGGTGCAACAAGTTAAGCCACAGCTGTCCCAGGTGGGGCATCTTCCTTTTAGCCCCGTGTTTGATCAAATCCCAGGCAGCGTGTGCTTAACCACACTTAAGTTCACATCTGTAAAGGCACTCCTACAGCGTGGCGTCAAAATCACTTTTTACCGCTTCACAGGCTTCACCTTAAATGGCCTTGCAAGTAAAAGAAAGGCCCGAGGGATTTAAAACTACATGAACGCCCTCATCGATGCAGCTGCTTGCAAGTCCACTTAGGGAGACTAAAAGGGTAAAACTTTTCAGCCCTTTAGAGAAATGAATACGACGAGGGGGGGGGTAAAGTCTTTACAAAGATGGAGAAGAGAGAGGGAGTTGTGGATGTTAGTGGCTGTTTCCGAGGAGCTTCCTGTTCAATCCATCTCTATGTGACAAGTTCAGGAATGCTCAGGTCCCAGCTGCTGTGGCTTTTTGGATTGGAGCAGGACACGTCATGAAGCATTCATCTGCTGGCCCCTAAAAGAAAGTCCGCAGTGTTTTAAAAAGCTGCTCTGTCGCCTAATTTCTCACCGTTACTGCATCTGTGGAGATCTGTCATTGTAAATAACAGACATCTTTCTAGCTTATTTTAATACAAGTATTTCTTTATTCAAATCGTTGTGAATCAAGAACAGACAAAAAAAATGCAGTTTGAAATTATATCCCAGAAAATAATGCAGGTTTTGACTAAAAACTGCATTTTCATTATTTAAAGACCATTACGAACACCTTTAAAATAGGTCAAAAGATGAACGGAAGTGGGTTTTCAGGAAAAGAGGACTACAGGGGACATCCACACTCACAGTACAAGAGGGTTGAAAGATTTTGGACGGAGTTGGAACGAAAAGGGTAAAACAAATGTGGCGCTCAGAGCCTACACCCAGTGGTTGGGCTTCCTGAGAGGGCTGCTGTTGGGTTTTGTCCCCGTCTGGCTATTCATGCTTTGGGATGAGAGGAAGAGAGCCAGTGGTAACTGCATCAACTGTGCATGTGAGCGTGTTTGTGTTGGAGTGGTGAGAATCGGATGAGAACAGGGGCGGGGGTGGGCTGCTGGGCGGAGGTTGAGGATTAAGGATTTAGAACTCCAAAGCGGGGGTGGGGGGGTGCGCGTTTCGTCTTTTGTTGGTTTTTCCTCAGCCGCCCCCGCCATCCCTTTGGCCCTTTTCTGCCGGGTTCTGCCTGTAGGCTGCAGCTGCGGCCTGCCGCCTTGTGCCCTGCATCCTAATGAGCTGCAGGCTGCCCGCTCCAGAGGAGAGGGGGCTCCCTGATCCGGGGGTCACAACTGAGCCCCACAAACCCACATTTCCATCTAACCATAAGGATTGTATCTGGACTCTGAATGCCGCTCAAACCCCAATCACTTGTCAGACCAAATAAGGCAGTGACAGCTTTTAGATTTCCTTCTAAACTATCAAAAAAGTTTGCATTTCTTCTAAGCTTCCTTCTTCTTTTATTTATTTTTTTTAAACTTCCTGACACTTCCTTACTCCATTGTTGGCACCTCTCCCCCTGACAGCTGGACAGAGTGAGACTCTGATGGCAGGAAATTTGGCGGCAGCCTCAAGTTGCACTGAAGGGTCATCCTGATCTCCAATCTAAGCCTCTCTGTCACTAAAAGCTGCTGCTGCTACCCTAACAAGGAGGAGGAAAAGAGAGGAAAAAAACTCCAGTTAGGGGGTTGGGATGCAGTGGAGGCTGCCCCTCTTTCTCACGCTTGTAAGAAAGCCCTCACTTCTTCTCCATGGTGAATGACACCTGCTGATTACCATAGAGACACTGTGGGAAGTCTCTCCCCCCCCTTGCTACGCTGGAGCTGAGTATTGCCACTCTTCCTGGATAAACAAGCAACCTATGGATTAGTTAGTGTGCTGCTGCAAAACTAATAAAAATATTTAGAGCAAATTAGTCTCCATGGACTCAATGACAAGGATAAGACTCCACCAATGAGAAGAGAACAGCGACATTCTTCTCGGCGCAGCTTCAAACGTTCGAACTACCCACCTTGTAAAAACTGGATAACAGCTTAACTCAATAGTAAATCTAAGCATACGGTCAACTCTAGTTTAAGACGGTTGAGCATCCACCTAATTCCTCCATCTACCTCTCCAAACCGAGGAGCAGAGCCAGCGATGTGATTGATGTCAGAGACTGGGAGCCTTTTGCCGGTTCATAGCCGCTTCCGCCATGGGCTGGAATAGTCAGCGGTGTCACTATCCTAGCAACAAGATGGTGGGGTGGTCGGCCGGGGAGGGTGCGTGCGGAAGAAGTCGGGGTGGATCAAGAAGGAAGGAGTCTGTGAGCAACAGGGTAAATAATGGTGAGTGTATCAGGGATCTGGTCGCAAGAATGAAGGAAAACTAAAGATTATAAAACTTGAGCACGAAAGCAGGCATAAGAATGACAGAGGTGTAGAGAGAGTCATGCTAAGAACCACAGTTGTGCCAAACAGGCGGGTTCTCCACAGAAAAGTAAGCACACAGCGGGCTTGCTGCGAGAGGAGGTGAATGGTGGAGGTGCCACCTCCCGCAGCCTCCTGGTTCCAGCGCCGTGCCAGCCAGCCAGTCAGCCTGCCGACAGCTGCACCGCAGTAATTTACCTTCTTCACCACATTTAGCAAGAACGCCGCCTCTCATTACGGAGAGCAGGGGGTCTTTGCTGACGGCCAAAGTGCTGGCCTCCCAGTGCGAAACCCTCTGCTGCCGGACGCAGCCGACTTCCACCGCTGGTCATCAGCTGGTTTCTAAAGTTAGAGTCGCTGTTTAAGTCTGTTCCGACTAGATTATTCTTTATATAACCACAATTAAAAAAAAAGAGAACTTTGATTTTTCCTCAATAAATTGCCTTTATTTAAATGCATAGTGTTTTGACAAAAGCAGTTTGCTTTAATTAATAGATAGGAAATCATTCCACATTAAAAAGTATATATCTACAGGTCAACTGGGAGAGCAATGTCTTGGGAAAAATCCCAAAGATGCTGCTCAACTTCTTTCTTATGCCCTTCACCACCTCTTACATCCTTTCCTTTCCCATCTCACCCCAAACCTCCTCTCATGACTCGGAGCCAGCTGAGCGTGCTAACCAAATCCAACAGTTGTTGTGGCCTTAGTTAGGCTAACGAGGGGGCTGGCTCTTTATACTTGTCAGGGAGCAAATGAGTCAAACAAACAAGGGCCAGGAAAAGGGTGAGGACATGCGAACGCTGTTCTGTCGAGCTTCACTGGGTTTTTGGCCGCAGTGCTTCCCTGGAAACTAGGGAACCCACAATCCGCTTCTTTGATGCCTGACAGTGCTCTAGCTTTGATGGAAACTTTGGAGAAAAAAAAATGGAAACACACTTGCAAAAAGCAATGATATGCTATTCTGTCTCAGTGACCACTAGAGGCCGTAGATACGTTCAGAGTGCATGGGTGAACACTGAAAGCTTAAAACGGGAGGCATGATTTGGGGACACATAACCACTGGGTTTGACGGCAACAATAAAGATACAGTGCAAGCCTGCACTTCAAGTGTGGTCTGTGCACAACTGCACCGCATAAGATTCTGTGGATGCTTTCTAAGCAGAAGACAATCACAATAGCAACCACAACAACAAAGTCCAAATATTACCCATAATCCCAGGCATATTTCAGGTTTAAAATGAAAACAAGAAAGTTTGTCCTTCAATTTAAGATCATTTCACCGAGTGCAGCTTACTGAGCACTCCAAGGTTGAGAATCTGGAGCTGCAATGGTAGATTTGGTCTTTGATGAACCAAAGCACAATGCTTGCTCTACTTTGCGTCTGGTTACGGTTTGCATGTGCACGCTGAAGATGACTAATCAGAAAGGAATCAAAGGGTGAGACAGAATGAAGCGCCTGCGAAGACATGAAGTGGGTACGGAGCTGGTTCATGGAACACAAACACAAAATTTTGAGAGAAACATGAAGGTCTAAGACATTAAATTGATGTTTTAAGTGCACACATGGTAATAATGAGCATGGTGGGGTTTTTTAAACCATTTATTATCACGCCCACATGGAGATTTGAGTCACTTGGGTGGCGTTACCACAGAAAAAGACTGGATGGGGAGGCAGTTTATGAGTGTGCTGCTGGGCTGAGGTGATGGACAGCAAGACAGGTCGACCACAGGTTCACCTTCTGTGCAGTGGCTCTGGGGGCAAAGATTGCATGACAGTGACGAGACACTAAAAGCCCTCCTGTCAAAGAAGTTAGCAGACGTCCTCCAATCAAAACAGAGGAATTGGGTGACATTTTGCAGGGCACAGCTGCTGGGCTCCGACCGCATGCCAACTTACTTTTTCTGAAGGCTTGTTTGTTTAGTGTGTGTCACGGCTAAAAGGTTGTCAGCGGCGCAGTTGTGTGAGCACGTGTCAGCTTCACAACTTTCTTACCGGTCACTGTTTGACTAATGGTAGATATATTTTACTCTGGCTGTAAAATGTTCTGTTCCTATCAGCAGTGTTGTAGGTGTGGAAAATGGACATGCGCCGATCATGTAGAACAAAACAAAGACGAAGTATACGCCGCCACATCACAGCTGCCTGCACAGTCATAGATTTTTATGAGAATTGTACAAAGAAAATCTATCAAACATTTATAACATTTTAAAATTTATCTTAATAAACAAAAGATTTTGCTGCTTTTTTTTAGCACTTTACAGATTTAAAAGGGGTTTTTACCAAAAATAATGCGTTCAATTTATGAATGCAACTATCATTAATACAAATATAAACTCCCCATTAAAAGATCCAGAATATTAAAAAGATATTCCTGGTGATGAAGGAAGGAGACATTATTTTGGCAAGATTTAGACAATTTCTTTTTACCCTCCATTTAGCTCTCAGAACAACTGAAATATTGTAATACAATTGATTTAGACGTTCTGATTGTGAAGCAGCTGTTTAAAATACTAAGAAAGAAGATAACAGCAGTTAAAGAAGCTGCTTCCTGAACAATTAAGTTCCCTGGCCTGCTAAAAACATCTCTAACCGACACCTTTATAGTTTGACGTTAACTTCTTCTTCGTTGACTGTATAAGAGAACTGGACTGAAGGAGTGCGACATCACCGATAAAAAATGCCTTCCTTTCAGCTCCAGTGACTTGAAGCCAATTCAGTTGCCATTTTTCCACAATACAGACGTCACCATGTTGGAGCCAGTGGACAGTGATTGGTCCAAGTCTGTCTGAGTAAATGTTTCTATGGCAACTGTCGCCGCCAATCAGGAGTTTGAAATTCACACCCCTTCCACTAAAACGACTTGGGAGAATCTGTCAATCAAGGTGGGGGCCAGCGGACACCACATGCGGGAACGACATGCCTTTACTGAAGCCTCTGATTCGTCAGTTTCAAACTTGAATAACTTCAGATTAAGAAAAAATATCATGAAAAAAATAGGATTAGAAGATTTTAAGAAAAAGCTATCAGAGAAATCTTTTTTTGACAAACAGAATGACTGAATGATACCCGTTTATTTCTCAATACAAGTCTATGGGATTCCGGCTTCCTGGAGCCAGTGGGTACTTCCTGTTTGAAACGTGAGGGGAAAGGGATCACTCAGTCCAGTTCTCTTATACAGTCAATGTTTTCTACAAAAAAGACATTTTTTGAGAGACCATTATCTCACCTGTTGGAGTTTCCCTTTAAAATCTATAAAGGCAAAATTTATAAAGCAAAAGTTTATAGCGCAAAAGTTTGCCAAGGACTGCAAAATATTGAAATATTTGTTGGGTTAAACTGGATAACTAAGTCCATGCTTTAATCTCTTACTTGCTGCTGTGTGTTATTAATGACTCCAAGAGTTCACAATTTCACAAATAATAAAGAAGCATCTTGGAAAGTCAGAACTAATTCAATTCAAACATCTCTTCCGGCTGTTTCCGTGTGACGCTTAAAAGTTCAGGTGCTGCGAATGAATTACAAGAAATGCATTAATTAAAGATGATCAACAGCAATCAATATTTCATCCTTAACTTGATGGAAGGATGCAGGTGTGTGCCTGAGGCCGACCGAGCCTCAGAGAGAGGACACAACACAGCAGCACTCTGTTACCCCAAGAGTCTCAATCTATTCCTGTAACCTGCTTCCTTCACCTTATCCCTAAAGTGTGACTCTTGCTTTCCCTCATCCAGTAAAGTCTTGGTTATCTGGCTCAGGGCCCGGGAGGATTTCAGCACTTTTGAAGAGGTTTCTTATCCCATTTTGCCCCTGTTGTTAATAGAGTGGGCTCTGCGAGGGACCTGCAGTAGAAGGCAGAGCGAGAATGCACAAATAAAGCCAGCAGGTATGTCAGGAATGCCTTTTCATCCAAACAACAGGACTCTTGCCCGACACAGAGCCACACAGCACTGTCAGACGAGCTAAACGGGGCCACAATAGGGACTGGGTAGCTCCTTTTTTCAGGTTTCAAGATACATTTACTGAGTGGGTCAAGCGCTGCTAGAAAAGTAAATATTAATAGCTAACCATCATAGGATATTATCAACATATCATCAAGATCACAAGATCCCAAGAACATAAAGGACAAGTGAAATTCCAAAGAATGCAATCCCAATTCTCCAACATGTATCAGCAAGAGATTAGCACATTTTTGTGAGGGATAAAGATATTTCATGGTCCTTAAATATTTTGTTTCATGCCAACATGCAAGTTTGAACAGCTGGGGTTTCTGAAACATGACATTATGATCAAAGGGACACACTTTAAGAAGTGCATAAAAGATACTTAAGTTCTTGAGAAGTACATTTCAAAACTGATCAAGAACTTGTAGGGAAAAAAATATGATGAGGCTAGAATTAAGCCTAGAATGGAGCTGTGCAGTTACCTCTTTTATGCAGCCATCCCTCCTTAACAATCACCACATTGGTCATGTTGGTGGGCAGGATGGAGGATCCAGGTTTCCCACAGGGAGAGACACAACCTTCTTTCCTTCAGTCAGCCCTGGGCAGGAGCCTGAAGATGGGGTCCCGAGGTTTAAAGCCGCTCTCTCAATGGTGGTAACCTATTAGCTGAAAGAAAAGTAAAAATTAGCCCGACTTTGAGGTGAGAGATTTTTTTCCATTTGTCTGAATATTAACCCTCAGGTCAACACCATAGAGAGGGAAGGTAGTGGAATCGCGAAGCTCCTTGAGCTTTATGGTCTGGTTAGAGGAGAACATGCAACAGCTGCAATAGAGTTTCCTTAACATGCAAAACCTGCTGCATCTCAAGGTTTAAGTAACTATGCGAGGCCATGGTTTTTGGCATTCAGAATGATGTCTCTCTATTTGGAAAATTCCATGTTGTTCACCAACAGAGCCATTCCTCATAGACGAGAAGTTTTCCTTTCAACTCCTGACCTGAACAAAAGTGAAGTCAGTCTCGGACATCTACCGGTATACTAACAGAATTCATGAATTTTGGGTTACAATATGCCAAAGATTTTAATCCAGAATTTGAAGTAATTGCTGTATACTTGTGCACTAGGCCCCTGAAGACATCTGCAGTTTCTGACTTCTAAATGAAAATCTAAGAGAAGTTTCTGTCTTACTATTGCTTTTATTATAAAACTAAGAAGTGCCATTCCACTTCTCAGAGTCAATGCTAAAATTAATAAATAAAATCAATAGCTCCACGGAGAAAGTAGGTGTGTGTTAGCCTGAAGGCAGAACTGGCAGCACAGACTCGTCCTGGAAGGGGGCTGTTCCCCCACGTTCATACGTACAAACATGGGGACCTGAACGTTCTCGGGGATTGGAAGGGGCTGGTGCTCAGAAAGCAGGCTTTAGAGGAATGGAGATGGGTGAATTGAGCAAAATACTGCTTTGGGGTTGTTTTTCCTGAGAAATGACCATAATACACTTAAAAAGCTCAAAAAAGTTGATTTTGTACAATATAGCCCCTTTAAAAAGTTTCATTTGCGTATAAATTCTATTCATTAGAAGTGTAAAAAAATAATCCATCTCTTTTGTCCAACAAGTTTCTATGGCTAAAGTGTCACTACACAACAATCTGTAGGAACTTAAAACACAGGAAATGTTAGGCCAATGTTAAGATGGAGGAGTAAACAATAGCAAGAGGAACAAACCTATCACCAAACTAAATGCCATGCTAAAATCTAGCATCACTTTGACTTTTTGAAGAAGTTTCAAACGAATAATCATTCAGCTCAGACTCATTGTTTTATTGCATTATTGTCACATTGTCTTTTTCTCCAATACAAAGGCTACCAAAAGACTATACTGATTTTATTTTTATTAAAAAGTTCATGATTTAAGGTGATTAAATACATCATTTTATTCATTTCTATTTCAAAACCTAAGTTGTTGGATTATTAAAAAAAAATAATGTAGCATGAACAAAAGTATACATTTAAAAAAAAAGTGTATTCCTACAATCAACATGAGAACTGTTCAGCCTCAATAAATGTAAAGGTAAACAGTTTAAAGGAACATTTATATATTTATTTGATGAATTGACATAAAATATTAGTGGATGATTGATTGGTTTTTAAACTCAGCCCTGTCTCATACCATGTCAACTTGTGAGATACAATATAAAATCACAATAAGGAGCTGGACGCTCTTTAAGCCTTTACATTTAAACCTTTTTAAAGTTTCATCAAGTAGCCACATCAAACTCAAGATTTGTTCTACAAACTGAAATATACCATCATTATTTAATGACTTGTATGAAACTCACTATCAAGAAAAGTAATAATCAAATAAACTAAATTGCTAGATGGCATCAACAATACAACTTATTTTTGGGTAAATAATTAATAGCTTTATTTCATACATCAGATTTACAGAAATTCACATTTGAATCTTATCAGCTTAAAAGAATCACGTGATCTAATCAAAATATAAACATTTACTATAAAAGGCTGTCACACATACATCATTAGTACTAATAAGGAACAGAAAAACATCCCATTCAGAGAGTAAACATGTGGTTTTGTGTTCAGAGTAAAGCATTCAGAATAAGGGCTCTTAAAAGCACACAATGCATGTTAGAATGATGAGACTGCAGTCAGCTGACACATGAGGCTAAGCTAAGTTCCATCACACTTATCTGTTATCCACAGAACACACATTAAACAACCCAAAGGCCATCCCATCCAAAACACTTGACCTTTTGGCCCTTTAACCCCTTCTTTATTTCACAAAGACGCCATTGAATCCAGCAAGAGACATAAACAAGAATCAATTGCCATGCCTGCACACACAAATGTCCTGCACAAGGCAATTTCTGACTATTGATGGGAATCAATTTTATTCTCCTGATGACATCGAAAGAGGTATGCCTGGCTAACCTCATCCAGCTTATTTGATATCAACAGGAAGTGAATGTGACTTGACAGCCTACGAGTGACATCAGAACTGCCCTGGGGCTTGATAACATCTGTCATTGAATATCTGATGAACATGCTTCTTATTGCAGTTCCGTTCTCACTTCCATCATAGACTAAAGTTCGAAGTTTCTTGCAGCTGCTGTTTGTGTTTACTGCACAGTGGCTGGGGTTGTGGTACTTATGCCACACAGTCACCGTGTGAAGGACTGCGCACGTGGATTTAAAGCACACAGAGCGCCGTTAATCACTCGAGCAGTTGGGATCGCGTCAGCACCTTAGGGCGTACTCTGTGACATTGCGCTTTCATACATGCATACGAACCGGGACTCATTCCACAAACTAAACAAGCGACACTGCAAACAAGTCCAACTCTGGAGCCACAACAGAGATCTGCTGTTTTTAAACCGGGAACGACCTGTCGCTGCTGTGGCCCTGCTGTGTGGAAAAGCTGGGCTGCAGCCAGCAGCCACTGAATGAACCCAGTACCCTGACAGCAGGTCACATGATCTGCAGTCCTGTGGGCCACCGCCTTCCTGGCTGCCCTGATGTCAGGGCTGCTTTCAATCATTCATCTTTCTATCTAAAGCTTTGCAGGGAGGGAGGGGAGGGGGACCCCATTCAATACTAATCAGTGCTATGAAGCAAAAGATGTCAAATAGTTAGCTTGTGACTGGGACATCCTGAGTTTGAGGCAGGAAGGAAAAAAATGAACAAAAAACTAAAAAAACAAGCAGACAGAGCATCACTTCCTCCACTACAGATCAATAGATTCAAATCTGGGTTTCCTCATTTTTCTGTTAAAGTAAGTAAAACTTGACAGCTGGTTGCACGGGTAGAACAGTACTCTATTTGAAATCATTACAGGAAAGACGAGATCAAACGCTCTCACCTGATCCTGGCAATAGAAAACATTGAGGCAATGCAACATGTGCTTAAATGCCATCGTAGGAACAGGCATTAGTGTGATCTACTACACATTACAGTGTTCCTCTTTCAGGTTCCATAAAACAAATTACGCCATTAAAATGAATAAAGCTAAGTGGAGTCGTCGTTTCTAAACACCAAACCACATTAGGTGCAATCTTGACAAGCAAGAAGACTTGTCGGCTTAATCTTGTGATGACATGAACAGCAAAACCCTTTATGACTCATAGTAATGTATTCACTTTCAGGCTGTCCAGACAAGCTGTGCAGTAGTGTAAAGATGCACTTCAAAGCTAAACTTTTGACCTGTTCTCCCATGTTGCTATCGGTTTTTTCCATCACGCGATGGAGAAGCCAAACCTGAATCACCTGTGGCAAAGTCTGGACCATCTGGGAGTCTGTTTTGGAGAAACAAAACATTTCAAGCAAGAACCCTATGATCCAGCATGCAACCAGTGGCAAATTTGCGTCAATGAAGCTGCAAGGGGATTGGGTGGGAGGCGGCTGGTATTTTCTAAATAGAACAGGGAGAGCCCAGCAGTCACTGGCTGCATCACCACACCAGCTTGTTGCGTCTTCTCTGGGGTCACATGTCACGTCCCCTTGTGTACACAAACTGAAGCAATGCAATCTCATGACCAACAAAACAACTTTGACACTCAAGAGAACAGCCTGCCTGGGGAACAATGTTCTGAAAACTTCCAGAGACGGAAGTCAAACATGATTTCACACATCCATGAAGGCTGTCCTATTCCGATGCGCAGCGCCTCCATATAAAATTGCTGAAGGGGAAAAATGAAAATAAACCTACTTTTGCAAGAGGAGATGCTTTTAGAGACCCAACTGTCATCGCTGTTGGTGGCATAATGACAGTGAGAAAAGCAGAAACCATAAAAACAAGCATTATGTCATTGAACTGATTACTGGAGAGGAAAACATGAAAATAACAGTTGAGGCCTCTCCTTAAGACCTCCCTGGTGTCCAAAGCCAAGGGCCAAAAAAATGACACGTTTTAAAGAAGAAGTGTAGGGTGACAATTACCCAGCAAAGATTTGTTGACATTGATAGAAACAAACCTTTAATGACTGAAGCTGAAATGTGAGGCAGCATTTCTGAGCTCAACAAGCAGTAAACAAAGTGCTAATAGTTAATGAATGAGCTGCTCTGTCTATTATTGGACGTTTTAAGTTACTTTTTTCATGGTCTAGTTGCGTGAATATTTTCTGTGAGTCTTCAAGTGGTGGCTGTCAAAAATAATTATTAAAAATGAATGGTTAACGAGTGAAAAAGTGTCTTTTTGCGGAGAAAAACAACAGCGAGATTCGTGGAGTTCATAAACCCCTAAACTGGCACGCGGAGACTTCTTTCTACGGCGACAAAAAAGAGCCACAAAAGTCTCTCATTTCGGGGTTTTTCACTTCGCGATGGTTAAAAAAAAGGATATGGGGCCTAGCAGGGCAGTTTGGGTGAGAATAACCGCATCCCATGTAAGTACAATGGGGACCTACCCTGTCTGGCTGTCGGCCTCTTGAAGTTTAACAACGCGACGGAAAACGCGGCCGTTTACCTGTACGGGAACTCAACAGCGTGTCCGCCTCATTACATTGGGCTGTTTCGGCGGTATTTAGAGTTGGTAAGTCCTTCAACAATGTGCACAGAAGTCTCTCATTTACTCCGTTTCTCTTGCCTTTCTTCCACTACACCTCCCAAACGCGCTGTCTGCAATGCCTCTGTGTTGGCCCGCCTCTCCCGGGTCCTAGCGCCGGTCCTTTATCCGCCTCACAGGCAGATCCGTTGGATCTCTGCTGTCCCGTTCAGGAGAAATGATTTTTTTTTTTTTGTAACGGAGCGGGTCTGCAGGGTCTGGATGCACTTGATGAACTCCTGTGTGTTCTATCTGGTGGTGAAGTGGGTGTTTGGACCCCCAGAGGTCCCGCTAATGTTTCAAGGGTCTTTACTGCAATGAATGACTTGATTCACTTCATGGAACATGAGATTCTGTTCAAGATTAACTTACTGTAGGAAGGCAGCGGTGATTCATTTTTGTTAATTTGCTACCCTCTTTGCAGTAATCTGTGTTGGTCTATGCGTTCAGAGAAAACAACAGGATCAAGGCGGAAGTGAAAGTGCAGAAGTTGAAGGATGATGTAACAAAGGATAAAAAGATGGGGAGGCTGAGATGAAGATGCTGAGGTTCTTTGTGGTGGAATACAGGGTATGAAACAAGCAAAGGTTTGGAAAAAGAAAATTAACAAATATGCATGGATGTCACCTAATAAAAGAGTTTGTCGTTATAAATATGTTTTTTAGAACATAATCAGTTAAATAAGAAGATTAAACAAATATATAGCTGGTCAGAACAAAAAATAATAATAAATCAGTAAAGATTTCTGATGTCAAAAATGATAAATGTGCAAAGCTTGGTGTGGAAAAACTTTTCCTTGCAAAACTATGAAAAAAAGTAAATTGTATGTATGTCTTAAATTATTTTTAGCATGTGTCAATACTACTTTTATTACATATTTTATACATTTTGTTAGCACTGTTTCAATATTGTGTATCTGTTAATATATTTGAATTAAGTAATATTTCAATCAGCATGCCATCATTAAGTGAGGAAATGTTTTAACTATTTTATTACTTTATTTTTTTTTAAATGAATTGGGTTTCCTCTTGTTTTGTAGACATTCGAGTGAGAATTGTTTAAGTCAATACATTTTTTTAACTGCATACAATTTTGAGATCCTTGGGAAAATGTAATATGAAAATATTAGCTTATTGTAGTGTGGTGAGCCTAAGCAATACTGTGTGGGGTAACTCATTGTTTTACCTGAGCAAAACCTCTTGTCCAGAAATACAAATGATCATTTAATAAGACTTTTTAAACATAAAACATATTTAATCCAAAAAAGTAAACAAATGTTTACAAATGCCACTCTATAGTCCAAAGTTTACATGAAATTAAAGATGGAGTGTTTTTATTATGATGGGACAGCATGTCAGCATCTTTATGAGTCAGCTGGAGTCTATTTGTATACAGAACGAAATGTGGTTAAAATTCATATGTGCAAAGGGATCGCTAAAGCCAATAATAATTTTAGTCTTTGGGGAGGAGCTATATTGTATTCATCGTGTTCGATGAGTGAGTGGGAAAGCAGGCACTTTTCCGAACTACTGAATTCAAACATAAAACTAGGAAATAATTCTGCATGTTTATTTTTAAACTATAAAAAACTCTCACCTCTTCTCAAAAGCATGTTTTATACTACCGGAACAAGGATTGCTTTTGTTGCACACAAGCTTTACAACTCTTTTTTCTGGAATTAATGAGAATACAGATAAAAAAAACTTGTAGTCTCAGCATTTGATGTTTCACACTCCCAAAGTTTTAGTAGTTAGTGCGAAACTACTAAAACATTTTAGTTTGCTGAAAAGTGACTGAAAAAGACATGTTGTAATCAAGCTCAAAATGCTTAGAAAAAAGGGTTATTTTGCTTAGCAAAGCAATTACAATACCCAGTGAAAGCAATCTGACAATGATTTTATTATTAGAAAGCGTGATGTAATCTGGTTTTTACAGATAAACCATTGCGGAAAACTCAGAGCCGGAGAGGTAGGATTTAACCGAGTGTCAGACAGGTCCAGGCAGGTCAGCTAAGTCTGTTTAAAAGCAGTCAAGCAGCTGTAATGTGCAGTATCAAATGAAACCCAGAGACACACTTGATGCACTGTACACTGGTTAAATGTACAACAATGGCAAAAAAAGGTCTTCTCTGTCTGTCTGTCCTCTGTGATGAAAAATTCAGTCCCCTGTGCATCGTCTGCTTCTCAGCCTCCTCTGCTGTCACTTCCCCTCTTTGTCACTCACTCTTGTGGTGTCCTCCACATGAGTCAGCTTTTCCACGCTGTTTCTGTCTTCTAAAACAGATTCTGATGGAGGGAATCCCAAGCTTTCAGCAAGAGCCATTCCGTTTTTCTCCTCCTCTTCTTTGCTGATGTGAAGGCCTTTCCTGCAATCCAACATTTTCAAGATCATTGAATCAAGTTCGGCTCAATGTTTCCTTTGCTCAAGAAGACTCTCATCAAGAATATAGCACACAGTGCCGAGCAGAACCTAATGATCTGCTGAAAGGAACAGATAACATGCAGTGACAACAATTAGACAGAGAAGGGTGGGAGGTTCACAGCAGAGGAGGAGCTGAGGGGGGCATATGCAGGGAAACACTGCTTGAACTGTCACATTCAGGCGGTAAGATAAGTACACACAAGGGTTGTTCAAATGGAGCGTACAACAGCTGTATCAGTTCACTTGTGTACAAAAAAAACAGAAAAAAGGTGATGTGAGGATAGTTATCAAAATTTATAGGCATAGATGTGATAAAACAGCCTTTAAGCAACTCTAAAAAGGGTTTAAAATGTTCCCAATGGTCTTTTAATTATGATTTTAGGTAAAATAATGATAAAAAAGTGTCATTTTCTAGGACATAGTTTCTGTAGAGGGGTAGTGGTTCATTTTAAATTTGCCTCTGTGTTGTGGGCAGTACCGTTGGTGTGAAGTAAGCCCGCCCCCATGTCCCATCATCGATCAGTTCACGCTCTCTCCTGCTATCTTACAGCCTCTCACAACCCCAAGCTAACATTACCAGTGCAACAAAAATGGCGATCACTACTAAAGCTGTCAAGCCATGTAGTAGTGCAGCAGGGAGCTTGTGGCCAGCCACACTTGTAGTTTGTATGTTACAACTGCAAGCTTGTTCAGACGGCATTTTTTGTCTGCTCTTGATTCACCACAGGTTAAACAAAGTAATACTAAGAAATGCAGTTTTAATCTTAATTTTCTTTACATATGTAGAAAAATACCACAAGAACATGTATAAACACCAGAAACACTCTTCTTCAGAGTGGGTGTTTCAGTCTTCCCTCATTCCAGATGTGTTTGCCTGAATTTGGGGTTTCAGTCATTCTGGTTTGAACAAAGACACTTGGAAAAGAGGGAAGATGCATCACCCTTCAGCGTTCGGCTCAGAAACCGTAGACGTAGAGTTGCATCCCAAACACCCTGCCTCTGTGATGGGATTCGGGTCCAGCGGGGAGAGTGGTTAGGTCGAGCTGTGGCTGGATGGCTGGCTGGTTGGCCAATGAGGCTACACTGGAATGTGGGGTCTTTTGTTTGTCTGAGAGAGGAGTGGGTCAGGGGGAGAATGCCATTGATGATTGCAGAGAGGAAGAATGAACCTCCAGGAAGTGTTCTAGCGGTCCCTGCTCCCCCACTCTCATTCTCTTTGCCTCTATCTTTTCTCTGTGTGTGAGAACCTTCACCGTGCCGAGCCTCCCTCCGCTGAGGCCACGGTCCGCAGGCACAACCACTGCTTTGTCTTGCCCTGTGAACACACACACCCCTCCTCTACTGGGCGCCTACGTTTGCCAGGTCCAGATAATCACAGGGCTGCTCCTATTCTTATCCACATTGCTGCTCCTGCATGGATGTGGATCTGGAATACACACAAGCAGGTTTCTAATGTTGGCAAACACTTTGAAAATGTGTGAATTCTGCCGCAGGACTTTTTTACTCTTATCATTTTGTGCTGTTGTCCTCTCTACCCAACCGAACACTAAAAATGGAATAAAGCGGTAAGTGGACAAAAATCTAGCTGGTGGCCCCTTCTTCTGACGCTTCCCGTCACACCGCTCCATTCCTTACCGGGTCAGAAGGGCTGCAAGAAGCTGCAAATGGCCCTTTCAAAAACGCACGACAGCTGGAAGACAGGGCAAAGGTGACTGAAGCGGTTGGGGGAGTGCAGGGAGAATCAGAGGAGAGGGGCCACGAAATTAGAGCAGCTGCAACTTCAAGCCTCTGTTTCTCTATTTTTTCACCATCCAGTGCTTTTTAAATGATTGATGAACAATTTCAATTCAAAAAGCTTAACAATTTAGAAAAAGAAAAATGAAATCAACACAGCTTTTGTCCTTAGATGGTCCGAGCACAATAAATCACCTCCAACGCCTGGTTCTGTCTGGGAAAACAAAGGCAGGGGTTGGTCTGGTGCCAGGGAATTCCACGACTCAAAGCAGGATTATAGAGAACAGCTTTTGAAAAGATCCCAAAAGACTCTCCAGTATGCATAAAATGTGCGATTTACACTTTTTTGATCACTTCTGATGCCACAGATAGGACTTCTCTGAGAGTCAAAAGAGCTTCTTTCATCCAAAGCATATGTTAAAATAAAAAAACACATGCAACATTCCTTTTTTCTTAAAGCTTGCTAAATTGATCAAGTTTAAAGTCTGCTTTGGATCTTCAACAAGCACAACAATTCTGAGAAATGTCTGTGAAGGTTCTGAGAAATGTCAGAAAATGAAGACGTCAGAAAGATATGTATTTATAATTTTAATTGTACGTTTCCTGCAGTTGTCCACACTTAAAGGATTTAATTCGCTGAAAGCCCACCCTGTTGGTGGGACAGGTGTTTTAATAAGAGCCAATTGATGTCCCCCCACCCACCCAGAGTGCTCTGCTGCTCCTTGCTGCGTGAATTCGCCACAGCGCCGCTGAACTTCCAGTGGAAATATCGCGAGACTTGTGCCATTATCAACCTGCTTGACACACAGCAGCGCTGAGTGCAGCCTGCCTTCCCAGGGTCGGACCGGAGCTCAAGAAACGACAAGGAGAAAGCGAACATCTGGCTGCACATCATGAAAGGACGGCGGGCTTTATAGGAGGAAAAAAAAAAAAGAAAAAGAGACGATCAAAGTAGGCGGGATAAGTGTAAGTGCTGCGTTTTCGGGAAACTTCACAGTGTCCTCTCGTTGGGTTTAGCGCAGTTGCTGAGTTCCTCCGCTGTTTAAAAGGCTCGCAGCATTGCGTTTCCTCAACACGGAATTGGAGCTCGGGTTTTTTCTGACTCCCCCGAACACTTTTTTTATTTAGGAAAAAAAATAATGTTCGCGCTCAAGTTTCCTCCAGTGCATGCGGCTTTTAAACTTTACTCTTTGTTTTCTTTTTGATTGTGAATAAATGCTCAGCTGTGTGCGTAAATCTGACCAGAAGGAGTTTATTCCATGCGCTATACGCTTTGGGATAAATCAACCAATTAAAAAAAAAAGCATAAAAAAGTTGCGCAAATTCTCCACTTGTATAAGATATAGTGTTTTTGATCCATTTCGTGAACATTTTCTGTTGTATTTTGCGTCGGCGGAGCCCCGAGTTAACATATGGCTCAAAGGGGAGCACAGCTGGAGGTAGCGTTTCCATTGCGGTGATGTCAGAGCAGCTGACTCCACAGCTTGCAGTGTAATTAGCAAACAGAGCACCAGTTTACTCACTCTGCACTGCTCTTATTTTTTTACTCTCCTCCTTTCCCCCCCGTCCTATCACTCCCGGAGCCGCCTGCTTGATCTGTAAACACTCTTGTTTTGCGTTTGGAGAAGCGCCTGTGCGTCAAAATATTTCCTGCGTTTTTTTTTGTTTTTTGTTTTTGTTTGTTTTTTAGGGGAATACTTTGAAACTATTAGTAAAGTGGATCATATCGCAAAAATATGGGTGGGTTTTAACTTTATGGCGCTCTCCTCCGAGTCAAGACATATTTGTTTTTTTTTGCTGACACTTTAGAAATCGTTTTTGGTCACCCTGAAATTACGCAGCTGCGTGCGTCCTCTAAACGCTTGGTTCACCGAGTATCCTGTTTTTCCTGTTTCCCATCAGGTTATGAGGGAAGAATGGAGTTCCCAGACCATAGCCGCCAGTTGCTGCAGTGTCTGAGTCAGCAGCGTCACCAAGGTTTCCTCTGTGACTGCACTGTTCTCGTCGGGGAGGCTCGATTCAAAGCGCACAGAGCCGTGCTGGCCTCCTGCAGCATGTACTTCCATCTCTTCTACAGGGATCAGCCAGACAAAAGGGACGTTGTGCATCTCAACAGTGACATTGTGACAGCCCCGGCTTTCAGTCTGCTCCTTGAATTTATGTATGAGGGGAAGTTGGACTTCAGCACTCTGCCTGTGGAGGATGTCCTGGCAGCGGCCAGTTACCTCCACATGTACGATATAGTGAAAGTGTGCAAAGGCAGGCTGAAAGATAAGGAACTTTCCTCCTTGGATGAAAAGATGGGCGAGGGTTTGGGCCTGGGCTGTTTGGACAGGGAGAATTCCTCAGATGGTGAGCTGCACACTAAGCAGCTCATTCAGCGACAGCTCCAGACACAGTCCCAGGGGCTTCACAGAGCCCCCCCTGCAGAAGAGTTTGACATGGACAACAGTGAAGTCAGGCTGGCTGTCACAGATTGTGATAGGTCGACACAGAGCCGGCAGCAGGCGAACGGTCACTCCGGCAGGTCCCCGGACCTTGTAGGTGTCAATTATGTGTCAGCAGAGGCCGAGCCCTGCGTCCAAACAGCTGGAAAAACAAAAGCTGATGTCAGTAGTTCCACCGTACTGCTGTCCCAGAGGTCCCGGGCTTCAGATGACATGGACTGCGCACTGGATTTGTCTTTCAAGCCTCTGTCTAGCAGAGATCCCTTACACCCCTCCTACGTCTCGGGACAGCTGGCCCTCGACAGCCAGCAGCAGGGCACAGAGCCACTTGTTAAAGACGAACACGACTTGCTGTCAGAGCAGGAGGACAGTGAGCCGATGAGCCCCGAGAGCCAGCGCTTTGGGAATAGTGCCAGGAGTTCAGTGGTGACAGGGTTCGCTGCCCTCTTCCCAGGCAACAACGGTGCTACAGCCGCCCTGCTTTCCCAGGAGGAGGACCTGATGGACGAGGAGGGGGACGCCTGCCGAGGGAGGGAGGGAGCCCCAGGCAGGGAGGTGGACGGGAGGGGCAGGCTGCTGGGGGACAGCGAGGAGGAGGAGGAGGACGACCTGGCCTCTTCAGACATCTCCACTTCCAGCGGGGTGCTCTTGCCCCCGGGGCAACAGGTGTGCGTGTGTCCCCTGTGCAGTAAATGCTTCCCCAGCCCCCACGTCCTGCAGCTGCACCTCAGCTCGCACTTCCGGGAGAAGGACGGCGCCCGCTCCAAGCTGTCCCCCGACGGCTCTGTCCCCACGTGCATCCAGTGCAACAAGACCTTCTCCTGCATGTACACCCTCAAGCGTCACGAGCGCACGCACTCTGGCGAGAAGCCATACACCTGTGGCCAGTGCGGCAAGAGCTTCCAGTACTCTCACAACTTGAGCCGGCACGCCGTGGTCCACACACGTGAGAAGCCTCACGCCTGCAAGTGGTGCGAGCGCCGCTTCACTCAGTCCGGGGACCTCTACCGCCACATCAGGAAATTTCACTGTGGCCTTGTCAAAACTCTCGCCATTGGATAAAAACGCCTCTCACCAGTGCCATGACCTGAGACAGAACGCCTGTCTTTTCTTACACTGAAACATACTACTGATCAGTTTTTGCTGTTATTACTGTTTTGTTTTTGTCAGAGACATATCTGTTGGATTCTCCCCCAGCCCCCACATGTGGCATTTCTCAAGTTTGAACACACAGCAGCAAATCTCCAGCTGTCTGCTGCTCTGCACGGTGTGGTAGCACGCCAGTGGTCAGAAGCAGTCAGGCAGGCGTGCACAGGCTGTTCAGAAAGCTGTGAAGCTCGAGCTGAATGATGATGCACTTGTTTCTGTCCTGTATGAGTTTAGAAAATGCTTAGAAGAAAGGAAAGAGAACAAAAAAAGCACATGTTTAAGTCTTTGTGGAGACAATGCTAACACGCAATCGTCAGAGTCATACTTTATTTGTGCACATGGGAGATCCATACCGTCCGTGAGTAGTAATATTCTATTTTTGATTTAACAACTTCATTTAATATATTTATTTCTTTTTTGAGATTGTAGTTTTGAAGTAAAATATCACAAGGCAGCAAAGCTTACGAAGTCTGACTACTGGAAGTATGATTTTTCATGGAAGGTTTTGTTGTTTTGTGTGTCGCTAGAAGAAGCAGACCATCGACTCTCTTTCTGTTAATTTATTTAAGGTTTTTCTTTTGCCTTGGGTTGAGTTAGAAGTCCTTTCTTGATTTACTCTGCGAGTGAACACCTTTTGGTGGGTTCAAAAGAGGTCATCAACTCTAAAAACGAATGCCTGTGACTCTGGTACGCACTGAAACTCCTGGTCTACTAACAAAAACAAAATGTAATGACAATTTTTCCTTTATTTTGGTCAAATTAAACATTTTGGAGGCCTTGAAAAACTTTAAACGTGCAAGGTATTGACAAAGGTAACGATTGATTTTTAAAAAAATTGAGCAGAACAGGTTAATTCAGTTTTTGTGACATGTTTCAAAGCCTCGTGGATCCTTTTCCTTTTATGACAAAGATGACATTTAGGACACGAGGGGGCAGGACTAATGCTGGATGGTGTAAACACTGTCATTCTTTATGATGACCCTCATTTCTCTGAGTGGATGTTACTACTGATGAAGTTTCAAGGGATGCTTCATGTAAAAGAAATACATCAGGCTGGAAAGATGCCTTTTTCTCTGTTCACATAGATGCTGTATGGATTCTTATCAAAGGTGTAACGTTAAAAGTTTATCAAATTTGTCTAATCTGTCCTGAGAAGACTTGATCAG
Source organism: Oryzias celebensis (assembly GCA_014656515.1). Taxonomy (NCBI): domain Eukaryota; kingdom Metazoa; phylum Chordata; class Actinopteri; order Beloniformes; family Adrianichthyidae; genus Oryzias; species Oryzias celebensis. Next base: position 38,764,822 of record BNCR01000005.1, read on the forward strand.
AATGTATTTATTAGTTAAACTTGGTTCAGGGTTTACTGTAGTTGCTATTTCTTTAAGCTGTCATGCCTAGCGATCTTGGTACTCATTAACTGGTGTTGGGTTGTTTTTTTTTTTTTGTGCAAATCAAATTACTGTTATTGTATTTTAATATATTGTTTAGAAGTTTGAACAAAAACTATCAACTTTTTGTCACATGAAACATAGACAAGCACTTGTTTTTAGCATGCAAATAGTTTCAACACTATTGTCTAGGCTGCTATTTCTTACGATTTTGTTGTATTTATTGTAAATATATAATATTTATCAACATTTTTTGTTTTTTTGTTCATGTTACATCATTCAAAAAGGTGTCTTATCAAGACTCCAGTCTTTTAGTGTCATGTCTTCCCCAGGGAATCTGCCTGTTTTTTTTTCTTCTTAATATTCAAGACATAACTGAGCTCCAGCTCAATTCAAATCAGAGCTGCTGGAACCGCTTCAACTTCTGTTCTACCACAAGAAACTGTTGTTCTCAAGCACAGCCGCACCGACACGGCACAGGCTACCTATAGAAATGAGACAGTGGAGGCATTGTTTCGCCTCTCTTACAAGTTCCAGGTAGTTTCCAAGGGATCATTGTGTATCTCTCTCTCCTAGCTGTAGAGAGGAAAGGGACTCCAGGTCTCTCTTTGCACTTTTCTGCATTGGACAGAGCTGCTGGAATGTGATAAATGCATTTAGAAAGGGCTGTAAACAGGCGGTTTTGTTTTGAAGGCATCAACAGTGTCTCTTCAGCCTATCAAAATCATGACACTGCAAGATTTAACCACATTGACTAGTGGCGTACTTGGTCTTTTTTACCAAGACTTCACAGTAATTTTTTTTCTTTTTTACCTGACTTACTTTCTTTATCAGATCTGAGAGTTTTGTCCAGTGCTGACCTTGCAAATTTTGACCATAATTGAGCTCGTTTTTCTATGCGAAACACTTTAGTGAGGTGCCAGGGAGAACTGTTTCTGGTTCTCTAATGTACATTTGTACAAAGGTAGAAGGACTAACGATGTGTAAAGAAACTTTCTCCTCATTGTTTGCAGTCTTTATTTATGCCTCCAGGATGGTCACCAAATGTGCCTTGTAGACACACAAATAGGTGTTGCATCTGGAGAAGCCTTTTGTTTTCCTTTTTATTTTCAGAAATAAACCATTTTTCCATCCTTAACTGCAGGGTAGGGTTCATATCGCAGAAACAGAGGCCCTCTGACGTTAAACGACTTAAAATTGTTGCTCCTGTTTGTTTTTTTTAACTGTTACACTGAAAGCTCTGACTCTGTTTTAGTGCTGCTTTTCAAGAGATTACATCAAGTTTTTTGACAATTTCTGTGAATAAATATGTTCTAGTTGTGTTCAAATGAAGTCAAAATGTCTTTGTGTTGGCTCTCAAGCCAGTACTACTGGGAACTAACAATATCTTTCTTTTTATTTTTCTGTCAGTGTTGAATGTGAAACAAATGAGATTGTGACTTGAAACAGTGCTACTCTTGATAGAGGGCTAGCTTCGCCTGATTCATGCTGTATGATCCTTCCAGTCTGAAAACCACTGTTGATACTGGAAATGTTGTCCACAGCAGGCTCCAACTGTGAAAATGTGTATAACCATGAGAGATATTTATTGTTGCAAATGCTTCTCGTGCAAAATTGGACTGTCTCTGTTTTCATTTGGTTTCAAAAGACAAAAAAGAAAAAAAAGCTACATGTCAAGTACAAGAAAGTTTTTAATAGAATTTGTAGAAGTGCCATTTGAATTTAATATAATTTTTTAATAAGAGGTATATTTTATAGTAATCAATTGCTTCAGTGGTAGTGGCGTAGAGATTAGAGGACAATCTTTATGCAGAATTGACGTTGCTTAGATATTGAGGCAATTTACTTTTGATCTATAACTGTAAGTGCATTTTCTTTGCCTTTGGAGAGTGCTTGTGTGCGTGTGCTGTGGAAATGTGACAATCTTGATTTAGGTCTTTATGGAGAATATTCATAGAATTAAATGGAACGACTTTCTCTCCTTGTGTGAAGCTTCTTCTCTTTTCCGCCGACTGGGGAAAGATAGACGCCTGAATATGCTTATTTGAACATGAGGTCATGCTGTGTGTTTACAGAAACCGCAGGAGGATGCTGGTCTTCCAGGCTCCATCCCTCTGAAACTCCCCTTAAATATTTTTGGTGATACTTGCATTATGTTCCTTAAAGAATTAATTGTAAGTATATACATAAGCATCTCAAAGGTGGGTCTAATTGAGCATCGTCATGCCAAATCACTGCACATTTCAAAGGCAGGGACTTTTAATTATTTCCCTGCTGCACCATGAAAGAAATCCAGCTGCTTTCCTGCTTTCCAATTGGGATCTGCTCAGATTCCCACCACCCTCCCCCTGGATATCCCAGCTCACCCACTCTGGGAACACCGTATAGACAAGGGCTGCATCCATCTACCCCCAGCCCAGCCATCCACCCTACCTCCAACCCCCAAAACTGTGGGCCCCCAAAGCTCGGCCTCATCCTACCACTCCATTGTGTGCGTGGGTAGTAGCTCAGTCAGGCTATTGTCTGGCACAGCTCCCCAGCACGTACTTTATGCACATGCAGACGACACAGCGGCGCTAGCTAGGCAGCTCAGACATAAAGCGGAACAATGTCCTCCCAAGATCATTCATAAACACTCCGAGCAGCGCACCGTGCTGTAAATAAGGGCCCTCTGTAATGTTGAGGCCACTTCACACCATAAACAAGAGCAGGAGCACAAAGTGGCACCAACATCTGCCTGATGGGATTCAGGGCTTAGAGCTGCACGGTGTGTGTTCCTCAGGAAGCAAAAGCTTCACAGGGAGAGCAAAGGGGGCCATGTGATAGAGCTTAGCCGCCGGCTGACAAGCCGGGATCCACGCGGGCGTAACGCCGTAGAGCCACAACTCTTTGCTCATTTGGTGTGCTTGGAGGCACTCGAGAAAAGTTAAGAAGAAAGTTGTGTGTCCAACACCTGAACAAGGCCAGCGGTGGGAGCCCTTGACCTCTGAGGGGGACGGACTGCCAGGGACAGCTGGTGTGTTTATTATTTATTTCTTAACAAAAGACAGGTGGTCACACTTGAAAAGGGCACACAAACAGCCACACTTAAGGCTTGTATACAAGCAACACACACACATGATTGGATTTTTTTTTTCCTTTTTACCCCCTCCCTTCTCCTCACACATGCATATGGTTATCATCCACTTAATTTTGGAGGAGGCAATTGTTTGACTTTCAGGCAAATCCCCTTTGTCCTTAGGAATACATCTTAATTCGGTTCCAAATTACTTATAAAAGCCACATGTGAGCATTCCCTGCAGACTCCTCCTGCTATTTCTCCGCCACATTAGGGCAGATTTGAAGTTTAAATCCGACTACCGCTGGAGCATAAATCCATATCAACTTCTCACCCTGGGTTTGCCTTTTTTGGACAGGTTCGCCCTGGCCGTGCCAAGGCGGCGTGCCCTTGGTCCACTGTACAGCTGTCACTTACTCACACTCATTGATGCATATTTATAGCAGCAGCATCACTGGACTTGATGCTCGCCGCACTCAGACCACAGCTGGTCCCCAAGAGAATGGGTGAAAGACAAAGCCACGTGCTCCTGCTGGCCTGCAGTTGGTGCTGTCTGGAGCGCTGTGGGTGATTATTTACCCCCCCCCCTTCCTCCTCTTTTTTTTTTTTTATATAGACACATGTAGCAAGGAGTTGAGGAGCATTCTTGGCAAGAAAAGTACTAAATGACCTTTACGTTTTATGAATAAATATGCCGTTTCGGTCAAAGCTCCGTGCGAAGATGAGACAGGTACTAAGCCAAAGACAAAGTTGCAGAAACTGATTTTTTTTCTTCCTCCCATCTGATCAGAATCATTTCTTGCGGCCATGACATCAACTGTTCAGACTTCAACAATAAATGTTTTTCTTTCAAGTATTCCGTATTCATGAGTCTTATCGAGAAATGTGCAGACAACCTGACGCCTCCCTTTGCCAGCAGCTGTCTGCTCACTCAAGCAGAAATCAAGCGGTGCCCTGGGCCACCAACTGCAAGAGCTCCCAAAAGACGGGGGCCACAACTGGGCCGTCGAGCGGCCGATGTGACTAAAACGCTCATCTAAGCCTGTATCCATAACACTATGTCACATGCGAGACTATTCCAAAGTCTCGTTGTGGACCTTTGCCATGAAGAACTATTACTCAGTGTTCAGCATCTGACCCTGAAACGGATCGTCATCTGTGACGAGAAGCAGCCAACTGAAAGAGATGACTCCACCCCAAGGTCACGTCCAGCCGGGATGACTGCAGCCTGCTTTACCGCTCAGGTCTTGTTCAGCACTGATTCGCCTTGTTTTATTAAATGCATTTGATGTACAAGGTCAGTCTGGACAAGCTGCAATTTGATTATCATTGTCAGCAACTATAAGGAGTCAGATGATCTTCTTCAGAACATTTAGGGAGTGGCCTGTGGATATATTCCAAGTCTGGGTGGTTTATTCCTCCACCAAGTATCTGATTGTCATCCCAGCAAACTTTCTGGTTCCATGTTTAGTTCCTTTGTGTAGATTTTTTTTCATCTGTTCGGGTAAAACGGCAAAAATAAACCCCAAACACACACACAAAAGTTTCTAAAAAAAACAGAAAAGAGTTCAAGTTTATTCATTCAAACTTTCAAATGACAGCTATATTTACAAAAACATGAATTAGGAAAAAAAATGGTATAAAATAGGTTAATTAATGCAATTACATTGTTTAAATATACATTTGTGTTCCATCCTTTGGTTTATGTTGAGCAGCTGCAGCAAAGTATTTCATCATATTGCCCGCTGTAACTGTAACACACAAAAGATTTCTCATGTTAATATTCAAGCAGACTCTTTATGAATACATTATTATGTATCAGGAATACTTGGGAAAAAAAACAGCGTATTCTTCAACTACAGTTGTCTTACACTAATCTTTGAAAGAGGTAAGTCGCACACTTGGCTTCTAAAATACACTTCCTCCTGAAGATGTGTGAAGTTTCATCCTCTTTATTTGTAATTGCAATTAAAAAAAGAAATAAAACACTTAATACTCTTCATTGAAGGCAGGAAGATTTCTCAAAAAAACCTTTCATCTTAAAATTAATGCTGTCAATCGATTAAAAAAAAATAATTGCGATTAATCACAATGTTTTACTAGGTAAATTTTATACAACAATATGGGGCTTTTGAACAACAACAAAAAATTATTGAAATGTTTTAACTTATAGTGTAACTCAGATCTCCCAGAATTGGAATGTGTGCGGGCAAAACTCATCAACAGTAAGATAAGCAGAACTGTAAAGACTTGTCTGCAGTATTACTGCAAGAAAACAAAGATGTGGATAAACAGCCATAAGAGGGACGGGTGAATCCTCAAATTTGATTGGCTGCTCGGTGTTTATGTTCATCTAAAAAAGAAGTTCTAATCACATAGCCCAAACGTTCTATATCACTGCACAGGCTTCTTTAAAACAAACTTTTTGCTTCATCTTCTGGACAAAAGCAAGCTATGAAATGTGCATTTTCAGAAGTTAACGCACGGCTTGGAAGCCTGAACCGCCCGACACAAGCGGAAAATGGTTGCTAAAATGGTTGTAATTAAGAGCAAATTATTTCAGTTTTGATAATAACAGCATGTTCTCACAGCTGTGAGAGAGAACCAACAATTTAACAGATCAATGGGATTTGATGTAAACCAATAATCAGACTACACTCCATATGTAAATGGAATCTCCTACATGTATTAAAGTTCAAATAACATTCATTAGGTTGTGTTTCAAATTAGTCTTTGGCTTACTTATATTGATGTAAACATTTGTAAGTCTTTAAGTGAACCAAACCTGAAGGATAGTTTACATTCACACTTTTGTTTTTTTTATACTAACAAGTGGGCTTTTCCAACTAACATGCAATGATCTTGAAGCAAGCAGTATGCATTCAAGAAGCCACTTCCATTGAGCCGTATAAGCATTTTTTTGGGGTTTCATGCTCAAAACTCTCACGGTCAAGCGTAGCTGCGCAAGTTTCTAGGAAATTTTTCAGGCTCTGCGTACCTTAGGAAGCTATACCAGGTTGAAGTTTGACTGATTAGGGACTCAGGTTTAGATGAATGTGTTCAAGAATACATGGTTGGCTGTTTCGTGAATTAGCATCAAATGTCCCATTTGTACGTAGTTCCAGAGTTTACACTTTCTGATGTTAGAATAATGTAGCGATTCTTTAAAGCTTCGACAAGCATAAGAGTTCTGTGAGCAGGAGTCAACAGATAAATAACGTAACTAATTTAAAAATGGAAGTGGCAGACTTGCAGAAACAAATACTTCAAGTTAATATCTTTTTAATTTTGAAAAAAAATATTTGAATTGTGACTCTGAAGGCAGCAGAAAGCTTTGTCTAAAAAGTCATATTAATATAAAATAAATTAACCGTATCTGGATAAACCCCTGGGTTTACCAGCACCATAAAACCAGACCGCAGCAGAAGTTGGAGAACAAATGTTCTATCTTTTCATCCCAGAATAAAATAAGCTGCCGAGGAGCAAAGACAGGCAAACGGAGTTTAGTTTAAAACAAAAACCATGTTCATTTTCAACTTACTCTAAGATGGTGCAGACAGAGCAGCATAAGCTGGAACAGTTGGAACACTGTCGGACACAGGCTGAACATGCCAGTCGATCACACTGAGAACATGGCGTCCTGGATCCCTGGCTTTTCTGACACACGCAGCAGCCTGTGGGACCCACTGGGTTACCTGGACAAGTCACATACATAAGCCTTTAGTAAAGCAGTTAAGTTGTTCACATCAGGCAGGCAACTTGAATGAAGCCTGCCACCTGCTGGTGGAGAGTATGAAGTGAAATAATCAAGTGGTTGGAGAAAACCCAACTCCTTTCAATGTGATCTGAAGGGGCAAAGATTCTGTCATTAAAATGAATTGTCTGCGAGAGGAAAAATGTTAAAATATTATTGCATTGGTTGACATTAAATTTGATGAAGAAAATAACAGAAATTTAGCTAATCCAGATAAAATATATCTCTAAATGATGAAAATGAGATTCACTTCACTCATCAACAATATACTCGTTACTGTCCAACCTTTGACTACACTGACCAAAAAGTTAAAATACGTCACAACAGAGCAACTTGTAAGACTGAATGAAACAATTGTTGTCGATTGACTGACTCCCGGTGGTAATGGTGACTAGTGCATACTTGTTCAGCGCTTTTCTACCATCCTAGAAGGCCCAAAGCGCTTTACAGTTCCATTCACACACTGATAGCGGCTCCACTGCTGAACACTGGCACCAACCTTCCACCAGATGCAATTTAGGGTTCAGTGTCTTGCCCAAGGACACTTCAACACATCAAACCTGTAATCTTCTCAGAGGTCGCCCACAACAACTATGAAGTGTTGGGTAATAATGAGTCTTAATTAACTTTTAATGGGTTAGGGTTAGGTGAACACATGAACTGGTTATTCAGACTCACCTGAACTGGCAGCACATGCTCTCTTTAGTCTCCCGTCGTGGCCAATCAGCGTCTGTCCTCTAAGAAGAGTTTTACTGCATGCAGGTGAATCCGCTTGTTCAGAGGGTTGAGGAGCTGCACTCTTTTCCTCCCCGGTCCATATTTTACCCATCACAGCTTTGGCCCCGTTGAAAAGCAGGTTCTTGGTTTTTTCTGCGTGACACACAGACACAAACAACCATTCAAACGGAACGTCACAAGAGACTAACACACACAAACACGAGCCTAATAGAAGCTAGTAACCTGACGCTAACCTGATCTAAGAGCGAGAGGACTTTTGCAAAAACACTTTATTTAAACGAAACCAGCAATGGAAGTGTAAACATAGGTGGTAAAGCGAAACTTTAAAAGGACGAGTGGATTCCAGCAGCTAAGTCAAGCACAGCGTGAAGCTAACTTTAGCTAACTAAGTAAATAGCTTCCTCGTGCGTGTACTTACCGTATATCTCTTGTCTATACTTCCTGCCAAACACTCCATAGTTGTTCAGTTCTTGTTGTCTGACGTGTATCTTATATTGAGAAGAAAAGACTTCGGGAAAAGGACAAGCTCGTTTAGGCATATCGGCTGCTAACCGCGCGTAGCATGTGCTGCGACACAGACAGTTCAACACTTGTTTGGTGCGGGAAAAATTCTTGCGGACCAGGGAAGGAGCCAATCACAGACGCGCAAAGATGTCACGTTGTGAGTTCAGCCAATGAGACTAGTGGTGAAGAAATTACCGCCATGATTCAGCCCAGCCCTGTTGGCACCGTGCAACTTATAAAATAAAATAAAATAAAATAAAATAAAATAAAATAAAATAAAATAAAATAAAATAAAATAAAATAAAATAGTAAAAGCATCGTCTATTTTTGTTTCATGCAATCAAATATTGAATAAAAAATAGTTCGAAATACGAAATATGTCTATATTTGAAATATATATTTTTTATTTATTATTTTATTTATAATTATTTATTTATTTTTATTTAGTATTTTTTTTAATTTATTTTCCTTAAAACCAAAAGTCAACACAACTTCATGATCAACAGACATTTATTTATCTGCTTTAAAAGGTTGAATTCTTCTTTCGTCAAGATGTGTCCTGACTCAGAACATTTGGATCATGCACTCCCTTGATTTGCCAACACCAACCCATTTGACTAAGGAGAGAAAAACAGAGAGAAGATTAGATGTAAACATGTCAATGTTGGGAATAAATGAGTTAACTTCTTTCCATTCTTTTTTTATGCAATTAATTAAACTCCTTTTGAAAAACTTAGTATTTATTGGTTTAAATGTGTCATGGACTGTATGTATGAATACTACTATGTCTATTTATGATTGAGAGTAATTATTGTTGAATTGTTTGCATGTGTATGTATCTTTTCCAATCATTATTATAATAATTTCTTCTAAGTTAAATATACCTATGTATAGATACATATTTCTGTTGTTTGTCTTTTTTTGTTTTTGTTTTAATTTTGTTTTTATTGCTTGAAATAAGCCAATTCCAAATCAAAGCTGCATAAGTCAGCAGTAAATCCTTCTAAATAAAAGTGAACAGTGCCACCTTCTGTCATACATACTGGGAACTCCAATATGGTTTTCAATGAAGCGAATGTAGTTTTGTGCTTTGGCTGGGAGGTCATTCCATTTCCTGGCTGCAGATGTGTCTGTCTTCCAACCGGGGAAAGTCTCATACTCAACCTCCACTTTTTGCAAAACATCCATGTTAGCTGAAAAAACAAGTTATTGCAGATTATCACATCATTTATCATAGTAACAAAAAAAAACTGAAGATTTTTTCAATGTTGTCGTTTTTTAAAATTTCTTCAATTTAAGTACCTGGAAAATGGGGAATTCTTTTGCCATTGAGTTTGTATGCAACTCCAACTTTAATTTCATCCAGCACATCCAGAATGTCAAGTTTTGTCAAGGCAATGCTGTTGGACAGGTGAAAAAAAAAACAACAACTTATGTGTTGGTTAGTACTATATGTGTAGCATTTGTTGGTTCACTTGTAAGATAAAATGTCAAAAATCAATCTAAAAAACAAAAAAAAGTTGTTTTTTTTTCTCAGCCACTCACGCTGTGAAGCCATTAATCATGTGAGCATATCTGACAATGACAAGATCCAACCAGCCACAACGCCGCTTCCTTCCTGTAGTCACGCCAACCTCATGACCCCTTGTCTGCAGCAGCTCCCCAACCGCCTTTCAAAAGAAGAAATAAAGTTTAATGCTTATTTATAAGCATAGAGATCTGAAAATATGAAACAAACAGCAAAGTACAACAAACTTCCTTGACGGACAGGATTTAACAGCTTAAATCGCAACCCTTTCGTGACAGGTAACATAACCTCCGATCAGACAGACTCTGGCCCTAAATTTAACCTTGTGAGCATGTGAGCTGCAAACAAGAGGAAGAGAGTTTGGACCTCTCTCTTGCAAAATAAATGACAGCTGCACTAAGCTAGAAAACAACCTGATAGTTAGTCACACGATAACAAACTGTACTTGTCAGAATGAATGTTGGTGAAGCACATCACATTACGGACCAGAATAGCAAAAACCTCACGTGACATTTTGCACTAATGGCAATTTAGAAGCAATCTCAAGCACTTACATTCAGTTGTTCTGTGGGGAAGGCTCCTATTCCCACTCTGGTGGTGTAGGCCTTAGATACACCAAACACATCGCCTATATTCATGGGAGGGATGCCGAGGCCAGTGCAAGCTCCTCCCACGGTGCAGTTTGACGATGTCACAAAAGGGTATGTGCCTGAATGGGAGCGTTTATTACAACACTCGATTTCCATTAGAAATGATTTAACTAATGCAATACGAATAAATAAAAATGTACCAAAGTCTATGTCAAGCAGAGCAGCATTTGCCCCTTCAACTAGAATTTTCTTCGGAGGTCCGTGAAGAGCTTCATACATGTAATAGACCCCATCCCTGACCATTGGGCGCAATCTCTCTGCATATTCCTGCAGAAATGAGAGCTTTACAGTCAAAGCAGCTTGTCACAGCGGTTCAGCAATGTTACCTAGCAACTACCTTCAGCTTTTTCAGCTGCTCCTCAACATCAGCTGTCAAGGACGGATACATGGACTGATACTGATGAACCAGATTCTTAAATCTGAAAGTATTTTTTGAAAAAGTAATATTAATTCTACTTGCAAAGGAATACATTTGACTCGTTTTTACCTATATTTTAAATAAATAACATCATTAAAACCTTGTAGAAAAATCCTTGAAGTCACCCAGCAGGTCACACACACGCAACCCAGTACGAGACGCTTTGCTTGAATATGCAGGACCGATTCCTTTCTTGGTTGTTCCAATGCTGTAATGGAACATATCGCATTACTTCTAGGCACATTTGAAGAGATTTTAGGTTAATCATTGCATTTTCTTCATACTTTTTCCCTTCTTGTGCTTGTCTCTCCGTCTCCTGTAAGCCATCTACGACTTGATGAAAGTCAAACACTGTGAAGAAACCATCACACTCCTCAAAATCTTGATTTCCAAAGTCTCTGCTAAGTGAAACAAAGCTAATAGCTATTCACAAACCAAGATGGGCTCTGTCTGAAACGATGAGGCGCTTTTCCCAGCCTTTCAGCCCTGGAAAAAAATTGAGAAGTCACACCTGGATGAGCACTCACACTCAACCAATCATATACTTTTATGCTGAAATACCCTTTTTCTCATTTTTATCCCCTTCTTCAAACAATCCAGGGAGATGTATGACCACTCCATTACCTGGAGGAGCAAATCAAGTGTCAAGAGGAGTTTCATTACATCTCCTCAAAGACTTAAGTTGGCATTTACCGATCAGAGATACACTTTTGGGGTTAATAATTCCACTGGGTAGAAGGTGAAAATCATACTCCTTTCTGTCCACGACCACAGTGTGCCCTGCATTGTTGCCACCCTGTAAATCAAAGAAGATATGGAGAAGTGGATCAGAAGATGCTGCCACGTGAACTGATTGTTCCTGAGGATATAAGAAACTTTCCTTCCTGGTTTGCCCCTTTCACGGCACCTATTTAAACAGACTTGACTAAGCCCACCACCCCGACTAAAGCCTGGCCTTCTCACATATCAAGCCTGAGAATGTGACCTCTCCAGAGGTGGGCGGGGCTTTTGAGCCTCCAGAACACAGGGTGCTGGTCCTGTCAGCATACAACAGTTTGACAGGTTTCAGTGTTTCTTCCCTCTGGGGTGTTGTGTGTCACACACAGGTATTTTATTTTATTTTCTATATTTTTATTTTATTGCCTTTCATAAATCTTTTCAGCTGAACCAGTCAGAGCAACTTTACACCTGGTGAACAAAAAGTCATGACCTTTGACATTATAGGGAATGCCAGACAGATCTTTGATGTTTCCATAACAACATCCCTAAATATGAGTCACAGTCTAACAAACAACACAACAAGAAGGTGAAATTGTGTTTAAATGCCCCAAAGATGAAGGATTTTTTAAGGTGGTTTTGGTTTGGTCACCGGCGCCAGTTTTAATGACGCATTTGCTTCAAGTTTACGCAAAAAAAAAAAAGAAACAAAAAACGTTATAAAGTTTGGTTGAAATGAAAATTTTAGGTATTTACCTGACATCTGCAAACAATGTCAGCTTCAGTAGCAAGTAAGTCGACGACTTTCCCTTTCCCCTCGTCTCCCCACTGCGCGCCGAGCACCACCGTCACTCCGTTCACCGCGTCGTTGCGCACACGCTTCTGTCCCGTCCCGGAGGACTGATTCGTGGTTTTGTGGTCTTTGGACGACCAGCTGAGCGACATGTTGAAGGCTGTTTGAGACCGTCTCAAGAAGACTAAAGTGCTTCTAAGAGGTGGGGGTGGATTTGGGATAGCTGGATCATCTGAGCGTGTGATGTCAGAGGGACGCACAACCGCAAGTGATCTCCAACGCCACAGGAGCCCACAGCTTTTATTTCTCCTTCAAGCTGCACTAGATTGCCAGTAGAAACAAACTAACAGATCAACATTTTATTAAAATATATCTAACATTAAAAGTTACATTCCAACATTTTTCTCTTTAGAATATATAAATGCAGATAAATTCATCTTTGTTTGGATAAATTAAACAATTTGCACCAATACTGCCAATTAACACAAGCTTATGGCCAAAAAAAAAAAAAAAACAAAAAAAAAAAAAAACACATTTACCAAATATTACAGAATACAGATCTATTTATACAACTTTTTTTTTTACCCCTTAAATAATCAATAATCACGTCATTAATAGCCACAAAACAAAGTGACCCATTTGCACCCAAGCAGTGAAAAATCCCATAAATCTTGGATCCATCCCCTTTGCTCTCAATGAAGAAAGTTTTCTTGAATCCTCTTGAACAGTCAGTTTGCTTTTCTCACAAAAAAAAGGTTAAAAATGGTCTTTTCAGTCTTAACATTTTCTTTTTCCTCTTGATTTTCTTTTTCTGGAGTCACCTTAGAAGAAAGAGAGAAATACTGAAGTGAGTGGAGGGTTCCAAAACGTTTTATGGCACTTTGGAAGTGTGCATATGCTTAAGCAGATACTGACTTGAAAGAGAAACAGTTTTGCTTGCAAACTGATATTGGGCAATATATATATTTTAATGCATTCATATCAGTATTATTCATAGGTCAGACTAACAAAAGACAGCAAACAAGAAACACACGGGACTGTTGGGAGGTCTAACAGTCCCAGATTTAGAGGATGGACAGGTAAATATGGACACAAAAGTGACAGCTTTCATGGGGCAACTGTCCACAATGACTTGAATGATCTCAAACTGACAGGCCAGAGCCGTCACGTCTGATTATTTGGTAAAGAATTAATCGAAGCGCAAGGCAGTGCTTTCAGTCACTTTCCTTTCGGCTCGTTTGACATTAGAATCACTCCAAAAGCAAGATTTCAGCAATGAGAACCACTGAATTTTGAGGGGGGAGAGTAAAGGGGTTAAAAGATAGCGAGCATTAAACGCTGGACGACACACACAGACATGAAAACCAGAGTCCAGTTAGAATGACAGATGATGCGTTATTGGCACAAAGCTTGGACGATGATTTGAGGCCGTTAGGCGGATAGTCTCCGTTTGACACTTGCGTCGATTTGACCTACCTCACTGTAACACACAGCCTGTTTTATGTTTACTGTGTCCTTTTCCCCTGTTACCTTGTGTTTCAGAGAGTCAGAATGGAAAAGAGAGCATTCAAATAGACTGAGATTTACATCCATTCATGTTAAATCTGCAATAAAAAGTCCTTCAGAGTTTTTTTTTTTAATTAAATGCATATATTTGTTAAATTACTTGCAAATAAAAAACCCATACATAAAGAAAACGGTAAGCAAATTAAAAGCAAAATAAACAAAGATTTTACTTTACAACACATTGAGAGATGAGCATTCCAAACATGAACTTTATTTGAGAGGATAGATCGATTACCTTGATTACTCTTCTGTTTGGTTCGCTTAAACAGCCTCACTTGTTTCTTTGGTTCGGACTTCAGGGAAGTGGGTGCAGCTTCAGACGCTGAGGGCAGATCTTCTGGCCCATCTGGAACGTCACACCCACCGATGCCCTCATCGAGAGCAGTCACGCTGACTTTAGGGTCTGAAGGTAGACGTGTGATGAGCTCCTCTTGGCTGCAGTTTCTTGCATCACTACCCTCTTCTTGCACCTTCTCTTGACCCGCAGTCTGTGTTTTAAGACCCACCCTCCCACTTCCTGTTATACTGCTGTCACTAGACTCCACATAAATGTCTGTGGTAGGTGAGCCAATATCTGATGCATCCTCAGGCGTCAGCTTGTCAGACTGTGTGCTATCCAACGCCGCCTCCAGCAGGTCTAAATCAGAAAGGGTGGAAGGACTCAGAACACTGGTCTCACTTGAATCTACTGAGAAGCCATTTGTGGGCAGAGTTTTTTCAGCCAGAGGCGGGGGTGAAGTCATATCTAGCTTCAAGTCGGAGAGCTTCTCTGGGCGTGGACCATCCGGCGCCACCAGACATCCCGGGTGTTTCGGATCCGCTTTGGCTTCCTCTCCTGAGGGAGTGATTGGGGACGTAGCTGTTCCTCCTTGGCCTGCGTTGAGCCGGGGTGCTGTCGGAGTTTCTTCTGACGGGGAGAGGCAGCCGTTCACTTCTCCTGTGAGGCCTCGCCGGGCCTCTGTCGGAGCTTTGGCGGGGGAGGACGTGGTGGGTGCTTCGCCGGCCTTTTCGTCGACAGACTTCACATGTGATCCTGAGGGAGAGAAACCGGTTGTACTGATGGTAAAGAGATTAAATTAAATACACTCCTATGGAGAGGATGGTGCCATTTTGCAAGCAGGAGTCAAAACAGCTCAACGTAAATAAAAGCAGAAATCGCCAGCAAGGAAGCAACATTCCTACAAGCAGGCTTGTAGTTAAGCGGATCAGGGGCGAAGCTAGGGGCTGTGGATGGCAACCACAACTTCTTGTCCTTACCAGGCAAGCAGGTATCTCTACGATTTTCACTAGTAGGGAGGTTATCCGAATCGCACCTTGGCCGGGTCTTTCTTAGGCTGAAACCTTTCCTGATATCCGCCAAGAGGTGATCGATGATGCAGCCATCGTTCTGTGGAGTGATGCCTTTTTTGACTGGAAAAAAAATAAAATCAAACAAGTGCCATATTACATCGGGTAGCTTAGGGATAGGCAACTCCAGGCCTCGATGGCTGCATTCCTGCACGTTTTCCAACATACCATGCATGTTCTAATTGGCTGGCCACACCTGAACCAGGTAATCTGTCATGAGTAGGGGCTTGGATATCTGGAACTCATGCAGACACTGCAGCTTTTGAGGCCTGGAGTTGCCCATCCCTGGTTAGATGTTTCCATTGCACTGTTGCTAAGAGCTTACTTATTTTTCCGTTCTCTCCCTTCTGCCTCTTGGACTCTTCCTCTGCCAGTTGCTTTTTTCTCTTCTCGGCCTTGGCTGCCTGCTCCTTCCTCATTTTGTTTTCCTTTAGTGATGAAATAAAACATTGTCACTCTCTGCCAAGAACAAACTACACTATCATTTGATGAAACAACGGAGAAACTGCCGTGTAGAAAAACTGGAAGAACTTCATGTTTCAGTCAAAATGTTTGGCTGAAACAAAGTTCTTCCAGTCATTCAGCAGGTCTATTTATACACATATCCCAAATAAAAGAACTGCCCTTTTAAGCTGATGCCTCAAGTGTATTTATGCGTGCGCCAAACAGCAGGAAAATATGTAATCCGAATAGCTAACTCCCATCACCTTCAGTGCCTTGATGAAAAGGTCTCGGAAAGTACTGATGGTCCCGAAGAGGTCCTCCAGCGACAGCTGATTAGAATCTTCGCACAAGTAGACGGCCAGCTCGCTCCTCTTCTTGTCAATCTCAGCAAATCTCTCACCCAAAACACTACAGGCCTCCAGATTTTCCTGTACAGGAGGGCGAGGAGCCAATTAGAGAGAGAAGCTGCTGAATCTGTTTCTGCAAAAATCCTCAAGCCTTACCTGAAGAATTTTAGAATACTGTTCCTTCACCTCATCGTCGGAGTTGGAAACTTTCTTGATCGTGTTAGTCAGTTGTTTCAGTAAGGTATTGCTTTCCGACTGAATAGAAGTCAGATTGACTCTGCAGATAAAACATGCATCGTTACAAATCTAACGAAGCCAATTATATATGTATATTAAAAGATAAATCTTTACCCTGCTGCTTTCTGACATATCTGCATTTCATCTGGCAGTGCCAAAATCTCTGGGTGGTTCTCCTCTGCTTCCTTTGCAAGGAACAAAAAAGCCAGAGTGAGAAGGCAGGTAGATTTGAGCTTGGAGATTTAAAACCGCGGTCGTTTGTGCACCTCTAAGATGTGATGCAGCAGAGTGACGCGGCTCTTGTTGGCTTTGGTCTCTGTGAGCCGGAGCAGGGAGCTGATCTTGAACCCCTCAGCGTTCCCTGTGTGACTCCCCTGAAAGTGGAGCTACTGTTAAAAATGTAAAGCTGCCGACATGAACGTCAGCGAGGAGGAAGAGCCCTTACATAGTTCAAAAAATTGCCCACGTCCAGGATCAGCCTGCAGAAGCTGGGTATAAGTGCGCTCGTTCTGATGGCTGAGAATTAGACAAAAATCTAATTAGCTGAAGGATAAGCAGACGTAGGTAGCGGTGCATTTCCACAAAGGTTAACTCACACTGACAGGCCTCCTCCACCACCTTCACTTTAGGCCTGAGCATCTCCAACATGGATGCCGTCTCCTCACACAACAACATGCACTCAATTCTCAGCTGATAACTGAGGAAAGAAAGAGTAAACAAGTGTCGAATGGCAACAGCAGCAGATATGAAATGAAAACCAGACCGGTACCATGGCACAGTGAGGAGGCAGCCGTAGAAACGATCTACATTTGCCAACTTCTCCTTTTCTCCTTGGAAAGACTTCAGGTTCTCAATCTATATTTAATAAAAAAAATATATGATGTCATTGAAATTTACTTTCAAAAAAGTAGATAGATTATTTTAGTTAAGGAGCATCATAACCTCGTGCTTCTCTGGTAGGAGCTTGAGAAGTTGGTGCAGCACCTCGACGTCAAACTTGCTCCGGTCTCCACTCTTGATCATCGCCACAAAGTCCTCGTTTGTGCTGAAAAAAGAAACCAAAACCAACAAGTTATTAACAGACACCCCTCAAAAATGAAAGCTTCAACTAATAAGCAGCATCTCACCATTTGAACTGCTTTAAAAATATGTTAATATTCAAGCTTTTCTTTGGATCAATAAATGTTATCTAGAAAAGGGGGGAAAAAAAAAAAAGCATAAATTTAATCTTTCAGCTGCTTCAAGTCAGAATGCTGTCCATCACAGATGAAGCTGACCTCTTTAGGCTCCTTCTTAACAGGTGCAGCTGCCCCCTTGTCTTTAGCCTCCGTCACAGGGAGGCAGAACAGCTCCTCAATGCTGCTGTAGTCCGGTTCATGAGGAGGCGGCTCCTTCTGCACTGAAGCCCACATGGAGGGACCGTCTGTGCACAGAGGCAGCAAAACACACATCAGGGGGCAGTTTTTTAATTGGGTTAGATAACAGACATTTGGGATTTTATTTTAACATCTTTTCTCTGCAATTAGTTTAAAACTGTGTCTTTACTGATTTTGATATACGAAATGGGGGGTTATTTCAGTCCTATTGAGTAAAATAACCATCAGAAAAGCTTCTCACCAGTAACAGAGCGCAGCTTCTGCCAGTTGAGCTTTTTCATCTTCAGAGTGGGGCACCGTCGCATCGTCGCAGGTGTAGCACACCCCAGGGCTTGGCTACTTTGAGCCACTATCCCGCCCGGTGGAGGTGGAGGAGGAGGCATTCCAGGTGGAGGCGGAGGAGGTGGGGGTCCCATTCCCATTAATGGCGGGGGAGGAGGAGGCGGTGGTACACCAGAACCACAAGGCAGGGGTGGAGGTGGTGGAGGCATTCCAGGCAAGGGAGGAGGAGGTGGAGGAAGAATGTTAGGCCCACCAGGTAGCGGAGGAGGAGGAGGAGGAGGAGGAGGAGGAGGAGGCGGCGGCGGCGCAGCAGCACACGGTGAGCTCTGAGGGGATTCTTTGTTTCCGTCTGGCTTGTCCTTGTGATCCAGATCAGTCTGCACAGACTTATCCACCCTCAGCACAGGCGCGTCCACTTCATGATAACCTTCACAGCTTCTCCGCTTGGAAAACATCAGCCGCTGCAGGATCTTTTCACAGGACTCCAAACAAGCTGCAGCACGAGCCAAAACAGCATTCAAGAAGATTCTCCACAACAAAAGCTTTCAGCCCTCTGGTTACTCGCTACTGAGTTTATCACACACTTAAATCACTTGTTATGGATAATTGCTTCCCTTAATGCATCAATCAGCCCATCCCAATTGTTGACTAAGCAAATAAGTTGTTAGAGTGCCGACTCACAGTCTTGGGCCAGCAGGATGGCTCTGTTTGTAAGGGCCTCAAGGGCCAGCCAGATATCCGTGCGACTCGATCCCAGCACCAACAACGTCTGTAGGATGGAGAGCAGCTGAAGGGAAGCAGGAGAGCTGCTCACCTGCACAAAATAAATTAAAAAAAAAACCCACAAGACTAAGAGTCTGAGCCAAACACTTCCCCCTGACCCTCGTCTCCGTGTTCCCCCCACCTTGTTAAAGAGTGCGGTGAAAACCTCCAGGTGATTACTCATGTCGATTCCCCCGTACACCCTCAGCAGCTCGTCCTCATCTTCAGCCATCGACTCCTCAAAAGCTTCACACTGAATGATTAGGTCTTCATCCTCCTGCTCCCTGCACACAACACAACACACAAACAAGCAGGGAAGGATGATTGGTTTTCAAAAGGGAGTAAAAAGCCAAACTCTCAGGCCTGAATGACTTATAAACCTTTAAAATGTCTCTTCTACAAAAGTCAGACAAACTGAGAACAGCAGAGGAGCAGCTTACCGTAACTTAGGCAGAATATCCAGTAACTGCAGGCCTGTGAAAAGGCAATGTTTAAAAACACAATGGAGATGATAATATTGTTTAATAATTTAAACATGAGCAAAGCTTTACATTATTAAAAAAAACAAAAAACATGCCTTTTTGTACTGTAAGCTAGTTTAGGAGGCTGCTCGGGGAGTTACAGGTGTGCAATCACACAGGAGGCGTGGCCAATCAGGCTGCTGATTGTTTTAAGGTGTGGAGGTTTTCCGTCATGAAACTGCTCAGTTGGGTTTGTGTTTTCCTGGATACTCAAGGTTATGACAGAGAAAGATTCTGAATTTTCAATTGGACTGTGATCCAAAAGAGTTTCATAAGATCTTATTATTTAGTTGAATCAGAGTTATTTAATTTGATGAATTTTCCTTTTAGGGGTCAAACTATCTTTTATTTTAATGTCTTTCTTGATGCAATTTGCATTAAAACACAATAGACAGGGCAGGTTGTTTTATTATTATTTTTTTGTTTAATAAGAATGAGGTCATTAGATCTATTCTTAGTCAAAATGCAGGGACGCTGAGCTTTGCAACAGAGCTCCCACTGCTGGCCTGCTTTAACATGTTGCCTTCCCATCACATTATCAGCTTGCTACAGCATCACCTTGAACTACAGCCTAAACAAAGGCAGCTCAACAGATTTCCCACCAATGAACTCTTTTCTCATCTTGTCTCTCTGCCTGAGGTCATCTGTGCCGAAGATGAGCGCGTTGGCGACGCTGAGGAGCGTGACCATGTAAGGGACGTTGTCTGTGGCCTGCAGTTCGTTCATGATCACGCTGAAGCGATACTGCTGCATCTTCACGCCCTGGAGAGAAAAAAATAAAAATAAATCAAACCTCTCAGTCAGGGAGGAGTTTTTATTTACAAGCTGCCAGCAGAGGGCACTGTTGCTGCATCAAAAATGAATGGAATTGTGTTTGCCTTGTAGTGATCCAGAGCATCAAGCGCCAGGCGGTGACCATCTGAGGAGAACATGCTGAGAGCAGCGAGGAGCTCAAACACCTGCTTCTTCACCATGATGTTGGAGGTGTCCAGAGCTGCAGGGATATCACCATCACACAAAAAGAACTGTTGAAAATCTTGTGTCTTTGGCTCCAAACTTGAACAGGATGCTTTTTCCTAACAACTTTCAAGCTGCATAAGCAAAACTGCAGCTTCTCTGCCAATGTTTGTCTGTGAAGCGTCGAGATATAAATACTAATGTGTGTGGCTGGGGATAGAAGTGCTGTGAGATTACATTTTAATGTCCTGACACAATCCTTTTTAATTTGTGTCTGTATATGAAACTGAGAGGAGCATTATTCATTAACAGAACAGTTATGTAACACAGCATATAAGTGCTCTTTCCTTATTCTTCAATGCCAGATCCTACTATACAGAAAATAAACTGTATTTTCTGTAGCCGTCTCTCCCTTTAGTCTGGAAGTGAATAGGAATAAAGAAGTGCTTATAAGAGGGGACATTAGGTCAACCTTGCGAGAGCTTCCGGATGTATCCCTGGTTCTCTATGATGAAGTGGATCCCAGCAGAGGAGTTCATTACCGCACGGACACAGCTGACACACGTGAGCTGCAGCAGAGCGTCCGCAATGCGAGAGCATCCTCTCCCAGAGAGCCGGTCCAGGGCCTCCAGGAGGAGATCCAAGCCGCTCAGCTCCAAGAACTGGACCATCCAGGTCTGATCGCTGCCTTCCAGGCGGCGCTTCAGCCCGGAGTAATTTACCACCGTGGGTACCTGCAGCAGTCGGATGCACAGCTCTGGATCGGCGCTTTCCAAGTTGGCCTCCTGCTGGGTGTCAGAGTCTTGGGAGGAGCCCAGGCGACCCCTCACCGCCGCCCACTTCTTTTTCCCATCTGATTTTCCAGACATGGTTGCTGGATCTGCAAATAAATACAAACAAATATTCCAATTTATGTTAAAATTATCTATGATATTTAAGCTTCAGTCCAGGTCTGGTAGTGACCTTTAACTAATAAATAAATGGCTTTTGCATATCTATCTACGTCAGAGGAAGCAGCCCATAAAAATAAAAGCTTTATCAGAACGGAAAAGAAAAAGGGAAATGACAGCTCTGCATGCTGGGAGTGAGTAAAACATCAGTCAGCATTTCAGTCGCCCGCAGCTCTGCCAAAACATTCCAACAAAATCCAACACGAAACAGTGTCTCGCTCTCTGAACACAATCGACTTCCGGACTGGACAAAGCCAGACTCATCCCTTTCTGCTCTAGGATAACATACAGGACAATCGAGAATGACTTTGCTGTTTATTTCTTTGTTTATAGGGACATTGCACTTTTGAAAATATGCCAGAATACTTCAAAACTTCAAAGTTTGTACAAAAATAAAACAACTTTTTCCAAATAAATTGGGGAAAAACTATTATTAGCAGCAGTTATTTAAAGAAGTAGAAAGTTTTTTTTTTAAATAGAAAGCAAATCATGTTTTTTAAATCTGACAAATATTCTCAAAAGTTGAACAAATCCACAGCTAATGGGCTCTCATGTGACTTCAAAGCTTTAAAGACGGCTAAATGAGATTGTCAGGTATCAGGACTTTTGAAGCATTCTTTGTCGCATTCACAAAAGCTGTTGGGAGCTGAATGCTGCAGTTCCAGAGTGCCACACCCGTGCATGACGTGGTTAAAAAACAACAAAAAAAAAAACGTAAGATCAGAGGAAAATCCTTAATGCAACGCTTGGAAAAGTAAAAACTGGCCTGAACGTCCCCTACCAAAAAAAAAGGAGATGCCAAAATACTCTGTGCTCTAAAATAAGTACATTTGTAATCAAAGAATGCTGTTTTTAATGAATAAAACGAGCTAAAAGTTTTGTCACATTACAGACAGAATTGAGCTAAAGCCAGGCTATTCTTTCCCTCTCCTTCTCTCACATTTTTCTGACAAGACATTTGTTGATTCTGACTGAACAGTCTCGTCCTGCTGCCACTCGGAGAGTGTTACCGTGGCAGCAGGCAGGCAGACAATGGTGTTTTCACAAAGGGCCTTCGCAATCCCCTTTAAAGAGCTGCTGCGGACACTGGATGTGAAGTGGATGGAATGCTTCTCTGGAATTCTTTTTTTTTTTTTTTTTCACACCTCCTGCATCCTGGTGTTGTACAAAGCAGAGCGACAACTTGTCCAGCTAACTATGATTTAATAAACTCTTAAGTCTGATTTGGACGTTTTGGGGGTGTTGAACTCCTCATCGAGACTCTGAAGGTTCTTAAAGGGAAGGAAAGGACTTTCCCACAACAGGAAATTCACCACTTGACAAAGAAGGCGGCGTGACATCTCAACTTCCCCTTCAGGATTTTTTAAAAAGTTTTCCACCACAATTTCCCAAACGAACCTCACAAACACCTTGTTTTTAGGTGGAGTTTTGAACATCGGAATACATCCCACTATGCGATCATTTTTTGATATTCATTCAGTCATTTTCAGCTCTGAGTTGTGGGAGGGGGGCTCCCCCACTTCCCATGATCCATCTCTCAATAGCCCCTCACACTCTCAATCTAGCGGTTCAAAAAAAATGGCGAGCAAATTTGGAGCCATCCTTTCAACTGCATTTTTTCGTCTGCTCCTGATTCACAGTGATCTGAATAAAGAAATACTTCGAAACGCAATTTTAAGCTGATTTTCTTCTACCATTTAGTCCATCGTGAAAAAAAAAAACACCACAAGAACATGTTAAAACCCCATTTTCATCGATCTTGAAAGGAACTTTGATTTTTGTCCACCTCGTCTGCTGGAGCTCCCATGTACTGCAGGGCTGATTCACAAGCCTACTCATCTGTCCTCAGGTTACACCACCCACACAGCAGCCCACTGCTACTGTACAGCATCAACACATCCAAATGTGCAGCAGCATCTCCACGGGTTTGTTTCCTCCGAGACATATGCTGATCTGAGATGATGTCCTGCACATGGCAGCAAAACTAATGGAGCAGATAACCTATTAGATTTGTGAGAGGAGATGATCAAATAAACCAACAGCAGTTTGCACATTTCTGACATTTTTCATGTATTTGTTTTTGATTAGGGAGACTAATCAATGTGGTTAGAAGGCAGGGAGGGGGGGGATCTGTTGTGGCATGTTGAGCTTCAATTTGGGGACCTTGTACGTGGAAAGACGTCAAACCCTCCTTTCAAATGCCACAGATAACATCTGCAGATCATCTCCTCGCCTCTCCTCCCTCCTCCGTGGCTGAAGGGAGTGACTGACATGCCTGTTCACTCCTCCAGCGCATCTCAAGAGTTCAAATCTTATGCAATCCTCAGCGTTATTAATCCAGTCCAGAAAGTCTGCGGATGTCCAACTGTTGAGGAGGGAAAGAGGGGGACAAAAAATCCTGAAAAGTGGCAAATGATCTGGCAACTAACGTTTTTTTCTAGCCACAAATTATGAGGATTTTTTTAGACGCGCATTACATCCCCCCGAGGGGAGAAAAAAATGCAGTTGGAATTAAAAAAAAGGGGAAAAAATGCTGCCACGCAGCCAGTGCGCAGCCAACAGCGCGTCATTAGAGCCGCCAAATTGCGGCATTTAGGAGCAGCTTTGCCACTTTGCGCTTTCTTTGATGAAATACCCAGAGATAACGGGACGCGTTACATCTAATGTGGCGTTTTGGCGAACGAAATAAGCATACAATGACAACAGTTGTGTCTGCTACTGTGCAGATAACGGGTATAGATCGAAGGATGTCTTCTTACCTGAGGACGATCACTTCAAAACCCACTTCGGGATTTCATGCGGGGGGGATCACTTCGCCGTCCAAACATTTCCTCCCAAGAACACGTGAAGATTTTCCGAACTCCTGGTGGTTTCAGCTCTGCGTGGCGGGCTGGACAGTCTGCTACGTTGATGGTGCCCCTTTTGAAAGCGCCACTGCCCCCGAGCTCTCACTCACTTAAGAAGCCCGTCCGAGAAAGGAAGAGCGATGCCGAGTGGCAACATCCGGTCAGTACTTTCAAAATAAAACGCAACTCAATAATTGACTGTATATGGAAAGCTGGACTGAGTGACCCCTCCCGCCTCGCGTTCCAAATAGGAAGAACCTGCTGGCTCCAAGAAGCAGAAAACGCATAGATTTCTCTTGAGAAATAAGCAGCTATTATTCAGTCATTCTATTTTTCAGAATAACTTCTTGCTCTCATAACTGTTTCTTAACATCCTCTTGCTAATCCCCGTTTATTTTCAAGTTATAAGTTGGCCAATCAGATGGCTCAGTAAAAAGCCTGTGGTGGCTACCAAAAACGTTGACTCAGACCAATTGCTCCAACATGGCGATGTCCACATCCAGGAAAAAAATGCTAACTTTTTGTCCATCTCTATGTATCTCAATGACTCAGACCGACTCAGACGTATAAACTATGAAGTAAGTGGGATGTGACCCATAGAAAATGCCTTACTTCCAGTTCCAGCAAAATGAAGCCAAATTTGAGGGCCATTTGGACATCACCACGTTGGACTGTGTACGGTTTTTTGATTGTGATTTGCTAAATTAGAAGCTGTGGCAACATTGTCGCTGGACCTTTCTGTGGGTCCCCTCAAGCTCATTTCTAAAATATCGACTTTAAATAAAAATGAACAGATTTATATTGTGTCTCGGATCAAAACCATACTGTACTTCTGAATAAGATAGGTATTCTGTTATTTTCCTGTTCACATGATTTGCACTTAGAAGTGTATTGTGAGTAAATAATTATGAATAACATGCAACATTTAATGTGAACCCAAAGTTAATGTTCACAAAAGATTGTTTTTTCCAGACACACTTTTTCTACATTTTATTTCTGGTTTTCAAATAGAAAATTCTTATTGATTTAGGTATAAATGTATTTAAGTCCAGACTTATTTCTGTTCTACGTGAAGACATGAAAAGCTTCCTATTACAAATATTTGAATAGTTAATTTGCATTTAATGTTATCATCAACGTTTAAAGAATGTTGGCCTAATGTTTAGGCCTCACACGTTTTCATCTCACTAAATCTGGCCCTCTGTGCAAAAAGTTAGGACACCCCTGCATTACAGGAAAACTGCCAAAAAAGGAGTTTTATTCTGAAAGTACCAAAGCATCTACTTCCGGTCCTGCTGTTTGTTTTCTATGTAACTTACAGCTGCTTGTGATGCTGAGAGCAGCCAGCGGTTTGACCCTCTTCCCACACTCCCCCATCCCATCAGCTGATGTGAAACAAATCGTAGCAAGTTGTATGTAACCTTAGTTCCCAATTTTATGTCAGGAATCTGAAAATATTTATGTTGTTACTGTATAATAATAATTACAAAAAATAGCTGTCAGCATGGAAAATTTAAAAGAATGAAGCAAAAAAAAGGAAAACCACTATCTCAAATTGACCCACAATAATTATAAAACATTTAAAACAAAGTACAGGATAAAGAGGGATGGTATTTGCAAGGAAAACAATGCCGCCAGCTTTTGTTTGTACACGAATACTTTCTAAAGAATTTGTGCTGCTGCAATGCACTGATTGTCATTGTGTTTTTGACTTGGGGCTGTGTAACTCTCTAAACTTTCCCTGCCTCAAAGAAAAACAGCAGACTGCTGTGCTCCTTTAGAGAGTCGAGCCACAGCGTGACCTCCTAAAGATGGATTATTCGACAAAAGGACAATGGTGCTGCTGTTGGGGAGACTGCAGAGAACGCAAAAGCAGACTGAAAACAGAAAGAAAGCAAAACGCATTTGTGTGTTCTCTGATTGCAGAGGCATAATATATGAGGCTGCCAAGTCTGAACAAAAGCTATTGAGCATCGGAGATGGAGCACTTGTTGAGCTTGTTTTGCAGGGTCAGGCAACACACTGGCTGCAGTCAACGTAATAAAAAGTGATCTTTAATTAAAGTCAACATCATTGGGATGGTTCCTTTCATAATTACGGACAGCATATGAAACCGCCCAGGATCTAACCATCAGAATCAATGCAAAACCCTCTATTATAGGGTAATTTTTCCCATTGTAATCCAGGATTGATGCAACTTCCTGCAATGTTGCTTTCTTGTTAAAGAAAAGTGTTTGCTTTTAAATGCCAAAGGCAAAGAACAACAATAATTGTTTCAGTTTGCAAAATACTAGTTTTTCTGTGGTTACTAATTCCTTTGTTTTCGCACTTTACAGCCTTTTCCTAGTGCTACATTTTAAGGAAAGCTGGCAGGAAAGGCTGCAGCAGTTGATCAACTCAGTGAAAAGATAAACACACATCCTTAAGTAAAACACAAAGTCATCCTTTTGTGGAAATGTCATTGAAAACCTTTATGAACAATCATGAACAAAAAAGTTTGTTTCACTCTGTCTCAGATGTTTATATGTTTTTCTGTCATCTGTTATGTTTTTTGTAAATTCAAACATATTTTTTTTCTTTTTTCCCAGTAAATTATCTTGGCCATGCAGTTAATTTCTGTTGTCTTTAATTGGAGTCTTTCCGAAGAATTTATTTAGATAAAACTAACCCTGGCAGGAAGTCAGAACAGTAAATGTAATGCAATCTTCCTGCAAATAAAACTAAAACAAACACAGACAAAGTTTAAAACTGATAGTACAAATTAAATAAAAGGAGCAGCATAAACATTTTTTCAATGTGTACATTTTTAAAACCTTTGAAAAATATTTGCAAATGTGTTTAAGACAGGCCACTTTTGTTAGTGTGGAATGCAAAATATCTTCATTTTGATACAATCCTTGCCTCATGACAAAAGGGTCTCATTGTTGTTGCCCAATGTTACTGACATGTTGATTTTATGTTTGTTTGTTTGTGTCTGAGGCCAAAATAATGTGTCCAAAAGACCCTACAACACACAGAAGAAAGATTAGAAAATGTTTGGTAGCCTTTTTTCAGACTATGTAGCTCCACTGATATGCACATAGTAATAAAATTCATGCGGCATTTAGGAGCACCGTTGCCACTTTCATGCCCAAATTTCTGCAATTAAATACATATTTGTGGTGATATATGACTGATTTTAATCATGTTTTCCACTTGACACCACTTCTCACCTATTTCATGCATGTTTTATGAATTAATTTAAACTATGGTATTGTGCGAGAGAAAAGATGAAGAAAATACTCCTGCAGATGTTAGGACAAAAACAAATAATTTCAAACTGGACCACCATGGACAATTGCGACAATCATTCTCAATGGAATTAGATTAAATAACCACACAAACAAACAAAACTAAAAAACATATTTAAAAATTATAGTTAAAAAATGTGAAACAAAGTTTCAAAGTTTTCAGATGAGAAGGTCGGTGGCAAAAGAAAAAAATAAAGAAAAGGTAAATAGAAAAATAAAGACCTTTAATCAATAATAATCATGAAAGAATGAGCATGACGTTTTCAAATAAATGAACAACTAATCAAATCTGCAGGCATACAGAATGTGGCTGTGTGCAAATGCGGAGTAAATGTGTTTAAAAGTACCCCATAAATGTCTCTGGACAAATAAACTACATTTCCTAGAGTGCAAAGAACATCCGGGTTATTTCGAACGTCACATTCACGCGACCCGAGTCTTTGCTGTAGCATGAAACAACAACAAATCGCCCAAATAAATTGGACAAATCCTCAAAATTATTTTAAAATTTAAAGAGTAATATATATTCTTTACCTTACCTTTTACTTTTAATAAATTTAGAAAAGATGTCTGGAAAGGCCAAGGATATTCTACAGATGGATTTGTATGGCTTACTCGGTATTGAGAGTTCTGCCACAACGAAAGAGGTACGTGAAGTATTTGTTTTATAACGCTGTTGCATTTTTTTATAAAGAAAAAAAAAGCATATTTAAACTGATCGTTGAATTTAAGGAACAAACTTTCGTAAGTGTAACTGTTTTAATAAAAAAATTTAACTATGCTAAGATGCTAACATTTTTATTTTAACGCTGTTTTTCGAACTTTGTATAAAATAAAGCTTAACGTTAAGACTCTTGAATTAGTAATGTCAAAGTAAGGCATTGCTATTTACCATTTTAATGAAAAAACCGTTTAGATATTAGACAAAGTGGTGCAAGACCAACTATCTGCTCACGCACAGTGACTGCAATTACCAGAAGAGGCCACTAGGTGGTGGTATTGTACCAATCAGCTCCTCTAATGTGTTTCTGTTAGAACATGGTTAGGATGATGTCAAGAACAGTAACTAACATGCATGTGAAACCCATCAGGAAGTTCATATATGAACGCATTTTATGTATGCATATGCAGCACAATTATACATTAAAAATATATCTCCCATCAATTTTGCAGAAATATAATTCTTTTATAGTGATTATCTGAATTCTTTTGTTAACTTTGGGAAAAATCTATCCCCTTTAATCTACTAGATCCTTTCTTCAAAAGTGGTTCACCATAGTGTTTTTCCTACGACCACCTCTGCCTTTACAATCCTCTGGTCTAAGGGGAAAATGCATTTGCTGCCAAAATGAGGGAAGAAGTTAATTTTCTTAACTGGATTTCAAAGTGCTCAACTCTCCAGAGGATTATTGTGGAGGGAAGTAAGGGGTTGTGGCTTGGGCAGGATCGAGGCTCCACAACAGAGAGTGCTGGTTCTGTGAGGTCTGCTGATGGTTGGGAGAGATAGTGGACTTCAGTGGTGATGGGAGCTCTAAATCAGTCAAATGTGGGAAGACGCATGTCATCGCACTTGTTTGGCCCACTGCCCTATCCTCACTCTAATACAAGTTGTTTATCGCAGTTTGCATGGAAGAGGCCGCACTCAAGGGTGTTTATGCAGGCTTAGCTTGTGAGGAACTTTCTTTGACTTTCACATATTCCCTTGTGGTTCTCCAAACTTGCCTTCCTGTTATCACCACTGTTGACCTTCCCTTGTGTGCGGCTGGTAGAGACATGTCGGAGAAACGTGCATGTCAGAGCTTATGATTTAATGACTGTGGATGACTGGGGTTTGCTTTATGGTGCTGCTAATGCAGGCTTTTGCTCGGGTCTAGCCACCGGAGTTGTACCTACCACAGATTGCTTTGGTGAAACAATGTGAGCAGCCAGGACCACACAAATCTTCTCGCGGTTATTCAGCTACTCAAATTTTATTCAACCAATTACCTAATGCTTTGCAGTTTGCAGCAGCAACATGTCTGCGTGATTTACATCCAGACAGCATTTTGAGCTGAATTGTTGGTCACATCTATGGGGGCTTTTGATTTCTAGCACAGCCTTAATAGCTGTGATCCCCCAGTAAACTGATGTTTAAGATTTATTCGTTTTTAAAGAATACCATTACAGAACAAGATTTTGCTCAACAAAACTGTGGAAAAAGATCTCACACATTAAACTTAATGACACACTGACAGATCATTGGAAGGCCTTATAGCTTTACAGACATGGAAAGACATTTGTTGTTGTTTATTTACACCTCGAGGTCAAATGATTGTACAAATTATATTTTTCTAAGATTTTTCTAAATACTCAATGCAAATGAACAGAGCAAATTTTTCAAGTCATTAACCATTAGATTATTAGGTCAAGCTACATTTGGACATAGGAACCCTTGAACTTGTGAGTTTTTGGAGAGTTTCCGCTTGTGTTTCTTTGCAGGACGGCAGAATAGTCTCCCAGAGCTGATGTTTAGATGTAAACTGTCTTCCACTGTCATAGATATTTTGCTACTTGATCCTACATCCTGATGTTCGTGGGACTACAGAGACACCAGCAGCTTCACATATGTGCTTGCTGCTTTACCATTTGCTCTTTTAGTCCATTGTAATTATTTGGGAGAAACCTATAAAGAGAATATAGTATCACCCCAATTTGTGTGTGCGTAATTCTTCATTTGTAACTCATACAATGCATTTTGTGCATAAGCACAAAATTAAAAAATTACAAAAAATACAATGTACACATACACAATTTAAAGTTACTACAGCTTAAAACTAACAACACGCACAAATCTTTAAAAATTATGCTCCAATTACTTGTTCGGCACACACAAAACCACATTTACTCACAAATCTGATGTGAGACTCTTTTCACGTCTCCAAGATTTGTGCGTAGTGATGCGTTCAAATGCTGCTAGAATGCTGAGTCATCAGAGTTTTTTATCAGCCACATTCAAAAACAGATCTGTCCATTTATTAATACAAAAAAAGTCGAAATAAGCATTTTTAAATCACTTATCTCTTAAAAAATAAGATACTATATTCTCATAGAAACTTTCCCCATTCTGACTTTTTCTGCGCCAACCCGTGTGTGCTCTGAATAATAATACAATGATCACACTAACATTTATGTGAAACATCCAAGGTTTTCATACCTTGTCCAAGGCATTCAACTGTTTCACTCTTTTTTTGCAGCAGCGATCTTTTTTCCTATTGCTTGAAAATGTTGATTCTCAATAATATGAAACGTCCTTCTTTAGCAGTTTTTCTTTAGTTGAGCTCATCTGGTAAACTAATTATTACAGGTGTCGGAGATTGATTTCAGTGATCCAACGATCTCTGAGACACAGAAAAACACAGAATTGATCTTTGTGTATGTAGAAACAAATTTTCTTCAGCCTTGAATTGAATCAAAATAATTTGAGAACGTGGCGAGGATACACACTGCCTTTGGTGACAGACGAACCATATTTTTTAAATTCATATTAAAATTTAGACATTTTTAGATCCAATAACATTTTAGCATAATCTCAGTACAAATGAAAAACATAACAAAATGATCATGTTTGAAATATATTGACTTAAAAAATGTGTGTCTACTTTGAATTTAACAGCCGTAAATGTCAAACAGGCAAAAAAGTATCTGTCAAGAACTGGCCAGTGACTTGAAAAGAGCTGGGACCACAGTAATGAAGATTCCTGTAGTAACACACTATGTCATCATGAATTCAAATACTGCAAATCTCCCTGCTTTAAGCCAGTACATGTCCAGGTCCGTCTAAAGTTCTACAGAGACCATCTGGATGACCCAGAGGAGGATTAGGACAGTGTCATGTGGTCAGATGAGACCAAATAGAATTCCTTGGTTAAACGTCACTCACTGTAGTTGGAGGGGGAAGAATGCTGAGTTGCATCCCAGCATCACCATACCCACTGTGAAGCATGGGGGTGGAAGTATCATGGTTTGGGGCTTTTTTCTGGATGAATGGAGCCATGAATGGTGAGATATTGGTCAAAAACATCCTTTCTCAGTGAAAACTTTGAGGATGAAACCTGACTGGATCTGCCAGCAGGACAGTGATCCCAAACAGATCACCCCGACAAGAGAGGAGTGGAAACATAGAAAGCATTTCCAGGTTCTGGAGTGGCCTAGATAGGATCTGGGCTAAAATCCAATAAAGAATCTTTGGAGGGAGTTGAAAATCTGTATTCAGGTGCACAAGTACTTTCAGAATGGACATAATCCACACTTCAAAAATGAAAACCTCTTTTCATTGAAAACTTCGTCAAGAAAATTGTATTGAATAACTAATGGTACGTGTTACAAATCACAGCTTTATCTTCGGACACCAAGGTAAACACATTTTTTTTTTCAGATTAAAAAGAAACAGGTGGTGCATCATGAGAGGAAACTACTCAAACCTTTTATAAGACAAGCAGACTGTCAGTCAGTCCTCCTCGCTTGAATTCAAACAAGTCTCACATATCGGACTTGAATTCAGTTGCGAAAAATCAAATTCTGTATCTGCCAAATTCAAAAATATTCATAAAAATATATGGTGGAAGAGTGTTTTATAGTTTGCGCATTTATCTCATCTTAAATAAGGACATTTTATAATTTGTAATGTATAAAATTATGTGCCTTTTAAAACACATATTTTAAGCTTCATGTGTTTAAATTGACAGCAGAGGATTGTTTGATTTGCTTTGTTTCCAAGAGAGTTTTAAGTTTTTGAAGAAACCCCTTCATGCTTGTTTTTTTTTCCTCTTTTATTTTTTCACGACAATATTACAATTATTTGACACAACCCAGACTTCCCTCTAACAGTAATTGGTTACATAACAGATGTAATTTGGTTGGATTTAATGTTGTTTGTCTTTTGGGTGCTAGGAAATAAAGCAGGTTTTTTTAAAATATTTTTGGCGCACTGACTGGCCTCTTTCCCTGATATAATCAGTGATGATGCGCTGAATTGTTGGTCCTTTTTTAATAATTATTATGAGATTTCTGCCGGAGGAGACAGAGGAATCTAAAGTGCTGTGTTGACTGTGTGTGTTTGCTGTGGAAATTGGTGCGTTGGAGGTTTAGAATGGTGGATGCAATTATTTCAGTGGCTATTTCTGCAAACGCACAACCTCCCAAAAGACAACAAAAACAGTTACAACCATGTGGCAAGACTCTTTCATTGATTCTTTCTCCAGATATAAACAGAGGGGTTGCATGGAAACTGTCCCTAAACAAGTTTTCAAACAAGTGACGTTTGGTGTTAAATGTTCTTATTTGGACCAAACAGAGACAGCGATAATAAAAGAAAGATTGGGAATAAACGGGAGACTAAAGGAGATGTTTTTCAGGCCAGGGCATGTGCTTTTGATCCTTATGACAAACACATCTTACTTTAATAATGTTTCCTCTTTTTCAACCTTTAAATTAAACAGCTGATTTATCATTGAAAAGATAATAGAAATAAAAAGACATAAAGTTCAAGGCTTGGAGCGTAACAACACTTTACTGTAGGTACGTAATCACGCAGAGGTTTAGTGATTGTACATTGGACAATCGTCTAATGTGTCTCAGTTTACTGTCTTGGAGTCTTTGCTGAGTTTTTCTCTAAAAAGCTGCACCCTGAGGGATTACCCCATTGTACGCCGTAAAGTCAGCTGCATGTGCTTTGGCTTGCATTGTAAAGTTAAAATTGTGCTTAAGGACTTTCTGGGAAATGCTGCGTATGCCAGAAGACAAATGTAAATGTTTCCCAGACATGAAGGAAGGCGCTCCCACTTTTTGTGGCCTGTAGCGTGCTGGCAAGAGATTGATTTACGCAAAGGCAGGAAAACACACAGAACATTTGAAAGTCTGATTGGGGCTTTTGGGGGAGTCTATGTAAGTTTGGTTTATCTTAAATATCTGAATATATATCCTGCAACAAACTCCTAAGCTGTAATGCATCTGAATATATGTTTCTAAGAAAGTTTTTCTATTTTCTTTGGACTGTCCTTCCATTTGGTCTTTATTTCTTTATCTATTTTTGTATTTCTTTGAGAAATTGTCATTTATTTTTTGCTTCACTTATCAATAATATTAATAAAGATTAAACTACCGAATCCTATTGGATTCACAACGACTGATGTCTAATTAAGCAGATTTTAACCAAGTATTGATGAGGAATTAATTTAAATTGCTTAAAAAA
The DNA here is from genome assembly GCA_014656515.1 of Oryzias celebensis. Lineage (NCBI taxonomy): Eukaryota > Metazoa > Chordata > Actinopteri > Beloniformes > Adrianichthyidae > Oryzias > Oryzias celebensis. The sequence goes on from BNCR01000005.1 coordinate 38,798,196, forward strand.
TGTTTTACCATAACTAGTTATTAGAAGTGACCAAAAGTGGAACTTTTATTTACAAAATTATAGAATCCTCCATAGAAAAATACTAAGGAACAATTCCTGTGTCTAGAAAAATATATAAATTTGCTCCAAAAGGTCAATGAATGGATATGATGAGTCAATAATGCATCATGTAATTGAAGATCAATGAAATAGAACATTTCTAAGCTGTGTTGAATTTCAATCAAAAATGGTCAAAAAGAGGTATTAGCATAAGGTGAATTTGAGAAAATTATGAAACCAGTTACTTGTGATGTATTCAGTCATTATTATTATTTTTTTTCTTTAACAGATTAAAAAAGCTTACAGACAGAAGGCCTTGACTTGTCATCCAGATAAAAATCCAGACAACCCAAAAGCAGGTAAGTTTACCTCTTCAATGACTTTTTGGTCTTGAAAAACAACTTTTGTAAGATTTTGATTGATGAAGCTCCAGCCTTCTCTTGAGTTTATTAGAGTTGAAGTCTCCCAGACTACAGCAGGCCGACTCAACCGTCACCATCACACTGCTATTTCCACTCTGGTTTCTCCTCGCACTTGCAAGTTTTCTGCAGCTTCTTGCAAACCCACATGTAGACAATTACAGAAGGAATTTTTCATATTTTTTATCTGTTAGGGGGAGAACAAGCACCTTGGACAAAATGGTCATGAGCTGTGTTTTCAAGCGAGGCTTATGCGGTTGCTGGATGGCTCCCTGAAGTTCTTTATGTCAGGGGAAAAAAATGGGGAAATTGGTAGTTAGGAGGTTGAGGGGGGGATCATACAAAAGCAGGGGGTCGGTTTTCCTGAAATGGAAAAGAATTGGTTTGGAGTTCCTCAACATTTGAGTCTGCACATTGACAGACTTGGCCTGAATCGCACGAGAGCAGAGGAAATCTTCAGACTTGCAGCACTCGAGGGGAAGGTTACATGCATGTGAGAGGTAACTGCAGGGTCAGGATGTCTTTCTGGCTGCAGATCTCCTCCTTATACTCTATAGTTTTCCCCAAGCCACTATGTTGTGACACATTGAGCTGCTTTGTGGCCATTGTTCTCTTCCCCCCCCCCCCCCCCCCCCAGCTTGGATTTCATACTTGTCCATTATAGCCGTGAAAGTAACCTGACAGCCTTTGCTGGCAGCACGATCTCTGCAGGCTTCTGCCAGTCCCTACAGAGAGAAACAGTATCAGCCTTTTCTGTTTTCCGTAAGGGAATGATTAAGCTTGGCTTGTATGCTGCATTTGTGGTCTGCCCAGCGTTTTTTGTGTGTTAGATGACAGTTGTTTTAATGAAAGCTGGATAGGAGAGAGGACATGGCAATCGGGATTGCCACAGATAACAGGTTCATGAAGATTCTTCTCTCATTCTGGCTTAGCTGCATGTTCCACCACATTCTTTTAGGGAAGATAAAACTTTTGGAAAAAGTTATTTAAAATTTAATGTGTATTTCAGAAAAAAATAATCTTTTTTGTTAGTTTTTATTCAAAAAAAATCTATTTTTTCCCCAAAAGTTTTTGTTCAGTTTAAATAATTAATAATTAAGTAAAATTGGTTTTAAAATGGAAATGTAACAAATAAGTTGATACTCAATCAACCATTCTGCATTTGAACCTAAATTTAAACTTGTGAGTCAAAAAGTGAATTGATTTTGTAGTCATGCAGTGATACGCTGCCCTAATTGCAAGTAGTCCAATCTTGTAAAAACATATGCCGTTATAATTTTCTTTAAATTTCGGCAGCTGGATGTTGTAATCAGAAAAAACGTCAGCATTGTCTTCTTTCTGATCTTGTTGCAGCTGAGTTGTTCCACCAGTTATCCCAGGCTCTTGAAGTTTTAGCTGATGCTGCTGCCAGGGTAAGGCTAACAGTATTTTCTTAATATGTCTAGTAAAACCTTCTCCACAGCTAAAGGAAACACCTCCTGATGAATAATGTTGTCTGCAGGCTGCTTATGACAAAGTCTGTGCTGCCAAGAAACAGGCAGAAGAAAGAAACAGGAAACTAGATGATAAGAGGAAGAAAATTAAACTCGGTGAGTCACTTTTTCAGATTCATTCATTAATCTCCGTTTTTTTTTCTTATTTCTGTATTAGTTTACAAAAAAATGTTTTTTTAGAGTAAAAAATGTCCTGTAACCATGGACTTGTGAAGATTATTTATTTAGGTGTTTTTTTAAAATAACAGACTTGGAGGCCAGAGAACGACGAGCAGAAGCCCAAAGTCAGGAGGAGGTGCAGGTTACTAGAACCCTTGAGGAAGAGGTGAGAAGGGAGACACATGGAGCTTTCCCAATGGTCTTTTTTTAACCTTGATTATGCTGGTTTTTTGGCAAAAATCAAAAAACCTGTGTCATTTTCTAGGTCATAGGTCCTGCATAGTGGCAGGAGTTCATTAGAAGTTCACTTCTGAGTGTTGGCTCTGAGTAAGCCTGCCCTCATTTCCTGCCATCCATGTATTTACAATCCTCTTCCGCTAGCTTACAGCCCTTCACATACCGAACTGAACATTAGCGCTGCAACAAAAGTGGCGAGCAATATCAGAGCTATCCAGCCGTACAGTTTTAAGGTCAGATACCAGCTTAGAAGGGGAAAACGAAGACGTACATGGATCTATTTGTCTGCAAGCAGATGCGTTTTGTCTGCCCCTGATTCACATGAGCTTAATTTTATTAATATGTGTCCTTCATCAGAAGGAAAAAAGGCCACAAAAACATGTTAAAAACACAAGTTTCATAGGAGTGGGTCTTTGAGCACGAGTAGGTATTTTATTTTTTATTTTGTACTAAATACTTATTTGTTGACAGCATGTTATTGGAAAAACTGGATTAAAACATTTACTAATTTTTGCAACTTTTTGGGCAAATGGTGAACGGTGTATACTTGTAAAGCGCTTTTCTACCTAAAAGAAAAAAAATGAAATATGGTTTCAGTCAATCCTTAAAATACAATTAAATGCTACAAATCTTTTATTAACGTTTACATATTTACAGTAATGTGTCTGTGTGTGACAGATTGCCCGCTTAAGAGAGGAGGGATCCCGACAGCTCGAGGAAGAACAGAGGCTCATCAGAGAGCAGATTCAGAGGGAGCGAGAAGAACATCGACAAACTGGAGACTATTCTCAGAGAAGTACACACTTTTTTAATAATAATCCATGTTTTTTTCCCCTCTAAACCAAATATGTCCATTGGAGCCGTGCAAGACCGTGATGAATCCAGCTTATTTGATCATTCTTCCCTTTTTACTGACTGTCCTGTAACCTCTGGTCTGTTTAACCGCAGCAGTCACAAGAAACCCTGTGGTTTACCAAATATTATGCAAGAAACGGTCAATAATAAAAAGAGAAGAGAAGAGGCCTAATTTTAGGCTCATGGCAGTAACACAACTCTACAAATATGCGCAGGAATGCCAAGCTTTAAACATGTACACATCCCTGTCCATCAGTTTTTAACCTCTTAATACTTTTTGCTGTTAATCGTTGTTCACTTTAAAGCAGCTGGAAAATCTACCTTCTTACTGCCTTAACTGTGCATGTTGGCACTTATTGTTAAGTCTTCGTGTTCCCTAATCTTTCATTAATGCTATTATTCAGATTCGGGAGTGAAGACTGGCGCAACCCCAAAACTGAAGGTAAGCTTTACTGTGATGGGCTTTTCATTAGGAGACAAGATTGAAAGTTGGAAAGATCAAATGGAAAGTCAAAGGGAGTTCGTTACATGTTCAGATGGAACTGCTCCAACTTTGGCAAAGTGCTAACAGGAAATGGGATTTTAACACAAGTTAGGTTTTTTTTTAATGTGTTGACCACATGGATCGTCTTAACTACGGTGTAAGGAACCTGATCAATGTCAGAGAAAGACAGCACCTGCCTGTATTAAAGAACACTGGTGATGATAGATTATCTGTTTATATACCATATGATTTTAAGTTTGCATGGCCATTTGGTGTTACAGCATTCTTTTCTGGTGTTTGGTGTTTGAAAAAAACAGTTTGTTTGTTTGTTTTTTTAAAATTAATTTGAAAGACCCAATCTGATTATCTTGTAAAATATTTTAAAAGCATACCCAGTGGCCTTTTTTTAATTATGATTCTGCTGTTTTTATCCCAAATCAAAAAACCTTTGTCGTTTGCTAGAGCAGAGCAGCAGGAGCTCATTTAAAATTCACAGCTGAGTTGTGGATGGGACCATTGGTCCGTAGAAATTCCACCTCCCCTTCCCATCCTTTTTGCAGAGAACTTTCTATTGACATGTTCTCTCGCTAGCTTACAGCCCCTCACACCCTAGGGTTACCAGTGCAACAGAAATGGTGAGCAATATTGGAGCTATCTAGTCGTACAGTTTTGAGCCAGATGCCATCTCGGATGAAGACAACCATCATGGGCCTAGTCAGATAAAAGCAAAAGCATCAGAATGGAGCTGAGCAGAGAGCTTGTGTCCCACCAAGTATTATTATAAATTAGATAGATTATAAATGTACTAATTTGAACATGTAAAGCCAATTAGTAGTTTATTTATCTAAGACTTTGCTATTCACACTGAACTGGAAATGCTCAGTTCTCTTCTTCCTTTAAACTACAAGTTCTGTTTAATATTTTATTTTACATCTTCACTTTTGAAATGTTTGCTTCTTGGTCATACCACAAAGCCCCCTTCAGAGTCATATTATCTGCAAAAAACCAAGAACAGTTTCAGTACATTTTACACCCTAAAAATCTCAATATTAATAATAAATAATGTTGGGTCTGCTTTATTTGCCTTCTGCTGCTTTCTTTTAGCATAACAGGTAACTAAATAATGCTAATGACATGTGTCTGTTGGTTTGGAAGCCATACTTGCTTGAAAAAAATGTTCATTCATCCTTGGACGTGGGAATGAATTTTTTACTAAAAAACTAACTAAAAGAATGTTCGTAGCATCTGCTTTTTTTCAATATTCAAGATATTTTTTATCATTATGAGAGAATGACATTTTTTCCTGAAGATCTTTGGCACAAAATAAATAAATGAACAAATAAATTGGTTAAAGGGAAAAAATTAGGGAGAATTGACATGTTTAGGGGTCGTTAATGGCAGTGGGTTTTGGGCATTGCATTGCAGGAGGGGCTTTAACAGCTCCAGGGAAGAAGCTGATCTTCAGTCTGCTTGTTTTACACCTGATGCTCTTGAACCTACGTCCTGATGATAGTGGGATAAAAAGTGCAATGCCAGGGTGGGAGTGATCTTCAGCTGCAGTATACGCTGAGACTTTCTCTGGATTCTTGTGGTATAAAGTCTAGATCGGTATCCCACTATCCCCTGTGCCATCCTCACCACACGGGCCGAGCAGAGCAAGAATGGTAATTCTTCTTTTTAAAATATAAGTGGAGGATGTTTGGTATGTGTTTGAGAATATTCAGCTATAAAATACTTAACTACGTTTTGTTTTTTAAGAACAAAGTATGATAAGAGGATTCAGTGTGGATTCTTTGGTGGATGAGTCCAGGTGTGAAGTTTCTCTCACTCCTCCACCACCCTTGGCGTGGATGGAAATTGACTTCAGTTCTTGCAGGTGGTTCACTGGTGACGTTCCAGGAGCTTCACAAGCTCGTTCTCCTGTAACTTCAGTTTGACCCGATGGTTTTCAGGAATCTGTGCTTCATCAAAGCCAGTCCTGTCTGGCACTCAGTGCCTCCTCTGCATCTGAGTTTAATCAATTGTGCACAAAAAAGATTAGACATAATCATGCACTTCTTTAGCTGTTCAATCCTCGTGACTAATATTGGCATCTCCTCTCTTTGTCCTCCTGCTTTGTCTTTCTTGCAGTTGAAGTGGAAGTGTAAAAAAGATGACGAGATGAACGGGGGCTACTCTCACGACATTCTTTTCAAACTGCTGCAAAAGGTAGGCATCCAAAAAAAAAAAAAAATCAACAATTTACCCACAGAGTTGATCATTTAATCAACTATCTCACCTGTACAATAAAATACTAGGTAATTATTTATCTGGACATTTCTGCCCGGAGACAACGAATCTGACCACAAAGGCAGCTCATGCTAGAGATTTGCATGGCATCGGTGCTGTAGATTGTTTACTCTTTTCTTTAACAACAAGGCCTATAAAGTTTTGTTGCAGTGAAAGTGCTCAGGGCAATGTTGAACTGCCCATTAAAAGCCACGCACGGCATCGTTTGTGCCCCGCTTACCAGGTGGTTAAACAGTGCCAAGGGAGGAATAAGGAAATGCGCTCTTCTCATGCAACGCACTACCTTAAGTCATGAGCCTTCGCGTGGAATTTTCAATGGGGGAGGTGGTGGTGATGGGGGGGTTAGAGTGAGGTAAGGATGGAGCAAGTGTCAAGGATGTCAAGCTGGCAGGAAACACAGATTTGAAATTTATCCTCGGCACGCATCTAGTGGATTTAGTCATGAGCTGGAGTGAGAAAAGGCTGAGTTTTTTCAGCAAAGGGAGCACATTTTTGAATTAAAAAAAATGTTCAAGCTCCAGTGAGTGACAGTTAATGGCTTGGGTAAATGGAAATAGCCTCTGCTGCGTGGGAAAGCGAGGATCGTTGTGTGTGTTCGTGTAGGAGGACATGTGTAGACTTGTGTTCTTTGGCAGCTCAAAATAATAAATCTATGTTGAGGGGGTAAAAATATGTTAAGATATTTATATTTTGTGAAATAGAAGCCTTTTGAGAGTCTCTTTTGTCTCTGTTGGCTGGCTCAAGAGTGTCCTCGGTAAGTATTCCTGTTTCTGGACTTTCCCAGAGATCTGCGTTTGTCCAGAAACGAGAGGCCACATCACTCCTACTCTTTGCTCCCATGTCCAGTTCTGGTAGAGGTCAGCAAAGAGAAGTGTTAATGCGGTTACTAAAAAACTGATGTTAAAACATATTTTCTTTGTGATAAAGTATTAATTTTCTCCAAAAAGACAGAGACAAGTAGCTCAGATGGTCTTTTTCTTGTTCATATTTTAAACCTGTGGTGAGACACTTTATCAGGCAAACAATCGGGCAAAGGGAAGTTGAAATGACAACATCCGGTTTTGTTTCTGGTCTTTTTTAAAGATGTAAGGCACTACCTAACCCTCACTTCTTGTCTTGTTTCCAAATGTGTTGTCAAAACTATTGTTCAGCCGTGTTTTGAATTTTCAGTTCCGCACATGTTTTTCTTTTTACGGTTATGGCTTGTACTCCGAAAGGAAAACGAATTTGAATGTTCTGCCTCTTTTTCCTCTTCCTCTGCTTGACTTTTCCCTTTTTCTCTCTGCTGTGTCTTGTAGTACGGGGATGTTTTGAATCTAATTGTGTCAAGTAAGAAAAAGGGGAGCGCTGTGGTGGAGTTTGCATCCGTAAGAGCTGCTGTAAGTACCCAACGTTGTTCACAGAGTTTCTGAAGGACACATGTGGATACAATGTTGAACACATGTTTAAACCTCTTGAGTCAGACTCTTGGTTTGGTTTTCTTTTTTGCAAATACAGTCTCTTATTCTGTTGGAACCACTGGACTGGGGAACCAGACATTGGGCACCAGCGTCTGGTCCTTCAGGCCCACATGTTCTCTTTTGTTGTGGTATGCTCTTGCTGCCACATTCTTTCAGAGAAAAACCGTCTGCCAGTCGAGTGGGGTTAATGTTCTTCTCTGCATTAGTAACACCAACATTTCTAAGTGTATTTCTTTTGTACCAACTCTGGAAATATCACATTGTATTTCAAATTGGGCTATAGCTTGGTTAGTTTGGAGGTCACTGGCATTTTAGCCAAAATTTCCTTATTTGCTTATAATTTTTTTTATTGTTTCTGTTTTTTCATTGAATAGCAAACACAAACCAACTAATTTGTCTCTTAATTGAAAAAGCTTCTTTTATGTCGGTCTGAAGGTCATATATGCATTTTTGGGATAATTTTTCTTTTTTTTTTTTTCTCTTAAGAACCAACTGATTATCTATTTGACAATTCATTGACACTTTTGTCTTCTTTTAGGAGCTGACTTTAAGCAATGAAAGCGGTTTGAGTGGGAACCCCATCAAGATTTCATGGCTGGAAGGGAAACCCGAGCCAGCATCTCAATCCAGCCAGTTTCTGTCCTCACAGGTAGTTGTTTGAACACGGTGATGCTTGGCTGTCTTCCTCTAAATACCTCGATATGCCTCAAATTTGCCTCACAGAATAGCTCCTATTTTAGTTTTTATTTTCACATCAGAGGTGAAAGCATTGCTGCAGGCCTCGCAGTCCTTTCGTCTGCCCTTGTGCAGCAATGTTTGGGTAAGTGGACCTCAGTTTATTTGTTTTGGGGTTGTGAGGCACCGGGCTCGGCCCTGGCCCACAATCTCCTGTTGGCCACTCATTAATAGAAATAACCTATGAGACCCCAGGAATTCTTCACTCTGCACAACAGCCCCAAAAGGCAGTTGCAGTAATGGATATCTGGCACATGAGACTGACTAAATGTCTCAGCTGTTGCCAAGTAAGTTTATACTTGTGGTGCTATTGATGAAAAGTGCCAGTTTTTTATTGTGATCTCATTCATCACATTGATCCTCAATGTTATGATATTTTGTTGTCAGGGTTTCTATTTCTGCACTTTTGAGTACGTTTTGGTTGCAATTCTCCTTTATCCTTATTATGTATTGTGTCATTTGAAAAAAAAAATGAAGTAATTTCCTTCTTAAAATGTCTATATTCAATGGCTGACAAAGTACTTTACTATCCAAGGACATACTGATCTCAACAGGATCCACTGAGAATGGAGCAACTTTTCATGTTTAATAGGAAGTAACATCCAGTTTTGCCAAAAGCATTATATTGTTTGGCTTTAAGGATGAGAATTGCACAAGATTGCAGGCAAAGGAGGTTTTCACCCTTCAACTCAGTGTGTGGCGTCAGACCACCTGCCTGAGGTTAGAGCCTGACACTGAGTATGCGCACTGGGACTTGTCTTACAAATCCTTTTTAAATGTTACTATAGTAACTTGGTTTCCTAGTGTTTTTCTTCAGTTGAACAAGAATAAAAACATGACTAAAGTCGGGGAATTCTCAAACCAACTCAGAGGCGTCACATGATATTGTAGAAATTGCATGTGTCCATTCACAGCTGGCTTTGGATCAGTGTAAGCTTGAGTCATTTCAGAAAGAAAAAGGTAATTAGACGCCATAGTTATCTTTTCTTGACTTTATCTTGGATCTGAATATTTGATCCCTTCCTGGTGTCTCAGCATTAGCCAGCTGAAGCGCATACGAGCTTAGTGTGTGTGGTTCTCCTACTTCAGCTTTGGCGACAGAGTTGGTGAGTCTGGGTCTAGAAAGCTTAGAGACACAGATGAGCTCAACTTTCCTTTCTTTTCAGCGTAACACACACATTTGGAACTAGGAAAAAGATTGAAAGTGGAGAATTATGACACAGCTCACTTAGGATTCTGAAGACAAGAACATTAAGAAGTACAAAGAACTGTAAATATTTGCTCACAGAGTTTATTAAAAGCACTTTATCAAAATTCTTTTCTATTTGTTCAGAAAGCAGAGGACATATCGATCTATCTTGTTTTTTTTTAACTTATCCAGTTAGTCATGCTAGATCGATGTATCTGCATAAAGAACAAAAATACATAAATTATCAAGAAAATAATACATATATTAATAAACATCTATCTTATTTTTTCTTATTATTTATTTATTCTTGTACTTTTATTTGCTGTTCAGTTGTTACCTCTATCCATTTTCAAAACCCAGTCAATCCCTTTTGGAGTTGCTAGAGCCTATCCCAGCCACTGTTGGGATGAAGGCCCAACAGTCGCTACTCAGTCACACATTCAGACTAGGGAAAATTTAGATTCACCAAGTGATGACCAATGTATGTTTTTTGATTGTGGGAGGAAGTGCCAGGAAAAAAACCCATGGATGCACGGAGAGAACATGCAAACTCCACACAGAAATGTTCCTGCCGTGAAATGAATCAGGACCTCCTCATTGTGAGGAGAGTGCTGGCTTTAACCGTGCAGCTCTCAGTTCAAATCAAATCTTCTTATTTTTTTTGATAAATGCTAATTGCTTTTTTAAAAAAAAAAAAATAAACCAGTTTCTGAAATTGATGTGAGAAATTGGTTAATTTAAAATAAAAGTTTTGCTATCAGAATACAGCATAGATCAGACAAATGGATGAAAGTGAATCTTTTCCAGGATCTGTATATAACTGTTCCTGAAAAGTCAACTAACTGTGGATTACACAGCTTGTGATGGAACTCTCAGCCCCTCATAAATGTGGATCCATAGCCTGACGGTCTGCTGTGTCTCTGCCAGGCTTGAAGTCATGGCTTCCAGGAAGATGATGCCATCATAAATCAGTGGCTTCATGGTTTACTGTGCAGTTTACCATCAATTATTTAAAGGAAATCTAATGCAAGGGAATTAAGTGGGTGCATGTCTCTCTCTTCCAGAGTCACTGCAGCATTGCTACAACACAAACCAGATGCGAAATCGACATTTTTTAGTTGTTTTTCCAATCCACTGGTTTACTGGTGCATGAAAGGTTCTCTCATTGAAACAATTTTTTTGTATGGAAGAGATGCATTTAGGACACACTATAAATGCAGTCATATCAAGTCTGTTTTTTTTGTGGAAGGAGCTACTTCTTCAAAAATCAACAGCTTTTGGTCTTTTATATGCTTTTGACTTTAATTAAAGTACTATTGGTGCCATACTTAATTGATCTCTTCTTGGACAATAATGAGCCAAATATGTGATATATGAAAAAATAAGCATTTATTTGGTTGTTGAGCATGTTTATTATGCAGTTTGGGATAACTATAATCTAGTTTTTAGATTTTAGTTTTTTTTTCTTTTTTTTTTTACCTTTTTGCCCATGTTAGACTCTTTTTTGTGAGCTGATAGTTGGCTAAACAGATGTTTAGAAACCCTTAGCCTTGATATTGCAATTTATTCACTCTTTTTCCAGACATCCAAAAGTCATCAGGATTTTAAAGACTACTTGTACTTTTTTCTCACATGCTTACTCCTCTAAAAGCTTAAAATGATTGTTTTCTAGATGTTTTCTTGGATGTTTGCTCATTTTAAATTCAAAACAAAATTTGCTCCTGATAAACGATGAGAAAACAGGCTGGGAATTTTTTTAGGGATTAGTTAAGATGACTGATAAAGCAAAGGTTTGTAGCTAATCTCCTAGCATACAAAAATGTGTCTACTATATTGTGGGCAAAATTACTGATTAACCGTGTTGTTCTTAAGCAGACTCTGGCCTTCTGTTGTGTCTCTAGAGGTTAAAACAAAGTTATTCAAAACTGACAATGTTTAGTTAAATATTTTTGTTTTTACTAATATATTAACTCTAAATTTGACTGAGATTTTAGTTTCACATCATGTTATTTCTACAAAAAAATCAAAAGAAGTCAGTTTGTGACTGACAGAAACAAACAGTTCATTAATGAGATGTTTTCTTAGTAGCCTCTATGACAGAAGTTTTCATTTTGTGGAATAAGAGAAGTAGTACCACATGTGATTGGGATATTTGACAGATCAAGCTGTATTTGTAGTGCGGAAAAGATAAATTGGCCTCTATGACAGCCCTCTTCATTCTTCCATCTGTCATGTGGTGGATTATTCATTGAGTTTATTTGTTTTTGTTACGTAACACTCAGAGGGAGTAGACTTAGTCCGCATATTATAAAAACAGACCAAAAAAATGTCAACTTGGATGTTTAAGAAACGTTTTTATTTCTATGAGTGTTTTTTGTCAGCTTTGGCTGACAAGTCTGTTTATTTCTCTTCTTGTGTTGATTTAGTCTCGTCTTGGTCTCTCAACACGATGTGTCACAATGTCTCTTTGATACTGCACAGTTGAACAAACTGAATGTTGGTTCTCCAGATTTATTGTAGCGGATGAAAGGTCACATTCACAGAATGCCTCTGCCCATTCTGCAAAGTGCTGACACGCCCTGATTATCCGGAGCATCCCCTTTTTGATTCAGGTGCATCGAAGACCTCAGAGTTGTTAGTTTCCAACATTTAGAACTTTAATGAATTTATGGACTCATCTAAAAACAAACAAAAAACTTTCTTAACATTGAAGGTTTTTTTTATTATTAGTTTTATTCAAATTTTAAAATGTGCTTTTTGATGCCTTATATTGTTTCCTCCAGGATGCTTCCACAGCAAAAAAAAAAGGTTTCACGAAACGTCTTCAACATAAATAAAAAAAAAAAAACCTACTTTCGGGTGAATTTTTTACAAACCTTTGCTGCTATGTCCAAGTCTATCTTTTTCTTTCTTTTTCTGGTAGGTATGGGTCAGGTGAAAATCAAATGATCATATATGGCGTCTGATACTTGAAAGCCCAAATAATTCTCTGTCCGTCAGGACGTGTAAACATTCTCATGAGGTTTGGCAACAAAACCGCCAATCTTCAAATTTGAAGGAGGTATTTCTTTATTTATTTTCTTAATGCAAATAATAATAAAAAAAAGAAGATACGCATAGCAGTTCACTTTTTATTTCTCAACAAATGTTTCACAAACGACAGAGTTTATAGAAGACATATAAAGATGGTGTTTTGAATGTGAGACACCAAAATATACATGGAGTGCAGGACACGCAGACTGAGCTGTTTGTTTCTTTGGACCTCAAGCTTTGATTCTGCTGCTTGAAGCAGAACATTTGCGGCTTCTATCTGAAATTGGGTTTGGGTTTGTCCATAGAAAGGTTTGTCAATTGTCTCCCATAATACACAAGCTTGACCAACGTTTGAAAAGTTATTGTTTCTAGGCTCCCAGTTTTCTGCATTATTTTGGTTTTGTTTGTAACAATTTTTTTTTTAATACTTTTCGCCTCGGTGCATGCGAGATGCAGCGTGCATGTCTTTTGTGTCAGGGGTCTGTTTGTTCAGAAGGAAGCGTTTAGACCGATCAGGGCTTCTGCTGCTGTAATGGATGTCTCTGGCCCTCCTCCCCTGACACCCCCTGCATATGTGGAGGTCTCATGTTACTCTTTTCTCTCACGATAGCATCAGACTCTGATTTACAGCTAAGAAAACAGGGCTCTGTGGATTCTTCCGAGGTCCTGGACCTGTGGCCTGGTTTGCTGTCCTGCCCAACCTGCCACCGCTGACTGGCTTTTATTGGAAGCAGAGCAAAATGTTTGTTTTCACTGTACTGTTGGGAAGGAGAGATGGGGTGGAGGGGGTACCTTGGTGTACCTTTGAGTGGGGCCTCCGGGATGCGTGCGAAGTCAAATTGCCCTCTGCACACAATAGATCGGCAAGCACGCCAAGACATCACAGCTCGAAGACCTTGGACTCTAGCCTTTTGCTTTTCCCTCCTCAAACACAACACTCTAAAGTTTTAACAGCCGTCCTCGGTGCTGCGCTGTGAGGGGCTACAGTACCAAAAGAAAAATGCAAAATGTATTAAAAATGCACATCTCAAAGTTTGACAGGGTTCAATAATTAACCTTGATTGATAATTAACCTTCCATCTGCCAGAGGGACGCTTTAGGGCAAACATTAACTTTAAGTGCCGCTCTGTGGTCTTTACTTTTCACACATTGTTTACACTCCAAAAATGAGTCTATTCCCTTTGAACGCATAGACTTTTGGTGCTTGCTTTAGGATACAAATAGATTTAAAACTCCAAAAGACCGTTAATAATCGGCTAGTTCTCACATTTTTCAAGCTCCCTCAGCGATGTTTGTTTGCTATTTTGTTTAATTGTGTAGCTTTTCCATCACTTGGAGAACATCGTCCAGGATAGAAGGGCCTAGGTCGAGACTGAATGAAAAGCAATTGTCCTCGTCTTTAACATCCCCGTCGTAGCTCTCTGTAAACTCTCCATCAGTGCAGGAACTTGTGTAGCTTAGTCCGTGAGCCTCATTTAACCCATTCTTTTTATTTCTTTGGCAATCTTCATCCTTGTACGCCTCGTCTCCCTCGTCACTATCCAGTAGCGGCATGGAACTACATTTCTGCTTCCTGTGGTCCAAAGACCAGTTAGGGCTCTGCTTGTCCTCAGTCCCATTCAGATCCAGGTTCAGCCGAGGGGGTTTTGGAGGCGGCACACAGGCGAGGAAGAGGTTCTGCTCGCTCTTGGAGCTGTGTCGGAGGAGGCTGTTTCCCTTTTTCAGAAACGACAGATCCCCAAAGCTGTCTGTCAGAGTATTATTCCCAATATGGGAGATGTGGCGAAAATCCCCCAGAGGCAAACTGATCATGTTGACCGTCAGCGACTCTCTATGCTTGGAGACCCTCTTGGATATGCTGCTGGAGGATGGTTTCCTGTTCGTCGATGTTCTAAGCGGCATAATGTCAGACTTGCTTGAGCTTAATCTCCTTTGTGTTCTTCTTGGTTTGTCACTTTATCCCGAAAGTGGTAGAGCTTCAAGGTGTTAGGCCATCTGCAACAACACACAAAAGACCAGATAAGAGAGAAATCTGAGCGAACAAACATCGGTTTAAAGCCCGTCTCAGCCTGCATTTATTCTTTTTCTGCAACAAATTAAAGTATTAAGCTGTTCCTGTCAGCTTGATGAGAATCATCAGCCGTTGTTTAGACATTGCACCTGTTACATTTGATTGTAGTTTAATGAAATGCAGCATTGCTTGGCACAAGAGGGTCGTTCCAAAAATGCTTTGAAGCCTTTATTCCTAAATATTTACTTTCCAAGTTCCATTTTCTTCCCATAAATGCAGGTGTGGTCCACAGCAGATCCGCCAGAGGAAATCTATTAATCTCTTTAAGACTTTCAAGAACAAAAAAAAAAAAAAAAGGAAAAGAAAGGCAAATCCCCCAAATATTGTTTTGTGTTTTGTTGGATCTTTTATAATTTAGCTTTGGGATTTTTTTTTTTTGGAGACCACATTACTCTTTTATAACTTAATAGTTAAGAGTAACAATTTTTAAATGGAATTGTGAGTTACAGAACAATTTGTCAGCCAAAAAGTCCAAAAAGTTCAAATAGATCCTGATAGATACAGCAAATGTTTAACTATAATACATTTATTTCACTTAAATATTGACAAAAAAATCTAAATATAAGACACTATTAAAGAAGTTTGAGCAAAAAAATCAGTTTTTAATCTGTCATTTGTTATAATTAAAAGGATTTTTACTTATCAATTTAGGGATGTGGACGAGGTGATCTGCCTTGCGTCTGTGATTTTATAGCCTCCTAACAGCCCACATCAGATCAGCGTTCGTGACTTCACACACACTCACTCCGTAAACTTGTAGGCCACTTCGGCGAACAGGCTTTGTTGGCCTGTAAAGGTTTTTATCGGCACTTCAGTCACAGCAGGGGATTGGAGAGCGTGTACACAACAACATTCTTTTCCAAACATGTCAGTTCAACCAAGGAAAAGTCTTGAGATTTCAGCTGTCTGTAATATGGAGACACTACGTAGCCAAAATAAATGCTAGAGTATGTAATTTGAACTGATTGTCATCTTTGTTGGTAATAAAATGAGATAATTCATAGAAATGTGGGGCTTTGTTCATCATTCAGATAGTTTTAAATTATGAGGTGAGTAAAAGATGAGTTCATATATTTACCTGCCGTGCTGTAAAACCTAGGATTGTGGAATCCTGCGCATGTGAATTCCTCTCTGTCAAGAATCAAGGTTGTGTCTACTTTCACGCCCCAAGGAGCTCCTTCATGGCATGATGGGACTTGTTGACTCTTACAGAGAAATCCTTGTTGTATTAAACAAGGAAATGCAACTGTTTTTTCCCTCCCATTACTCAGAATTTAGTTTGATATTAAGAAAGACGCTTTTACATTTTGTGCACCTCGTTCTACAGTCATAGAGAGCTAATTTAACTCACCTTTGTCTCTTTTTGTTCTGTTGCTTGGTAATGAATCCGTTTTTGCTAATCCCGAGGGTTAGCTCTCACTTGCTTTGTCGGCACTCTTCAGGTGTGGTGCCGGTGAAAGTCTTTTGTTACCCCAGTGATGTCAAAGTACTATTAACGTCCAGTTAGAGGTTATTCCTGTTTTTTTCTATTATATACAGTCTTTTTGTGCTCGTATCGTCTCAGAAATGTTGCCAGTCCTCGGGTTATGGAGTTCTGTCAGCCGAGTGGGTCTGCCTCGTTGTCGTAGGTGTTTTCAGTCTCGTTGGAAGTCTGACTGCCTGCTGCACCTGCAAAAAAGTGTGTGCAGAGCAGGAGCGCCTGCTTGTTATCCATATATTTAGAGTCCATGACTTATTGCTAGAGCGTGTCTGCGAGAAGAAAGTTGAGTTTGAAAAGAATAGTGAATGTTCACAGATTATGTACTTATCTGGAAACAAGGAAGTCATAGCCGGTGAGCAAACAGGTCACTCACCCAATGGAGGGGGTTAACTGATGCCTAATCTCCGTGGTATTGTCCCTCTGCTCTGCTGGTTTCCTGTCTGCTGGCTTGGTTAAAACCCCACAGTCCAGCACCTCTCCACACTCTCTTCTGCCTGACTGACGGCCTATAGCTTCTCTGAGTAATCAAATCACTCACAGACATGTATGAGCAGGCACACGGGGTTTCACAACAGGGACAACCTGTTGCATTTTCAATTCCCACGCCTACAGGGCTTGAAGCACCATAGCTAATTTTGAAAGAACAAAAAAGGATTAAACAATTGAGAATAAATAGTTTAGCTTTAAGAAATAGCCACTTGATCTAGATTTCCAAATTTGTCCCACTTTCAAAGAGCACAAAGACGTATCTGCCTTAATGATTGATTACTTTGTAACTGGAAAAGAACTTCAAAAACTCAAAATCTCTTGAACATATTAGTTCCAATAATTGTCATATTATTTTTTTTTCTAGAAATTGCTCCCCTTACATTGCATAAAGGAATACAGACAAAAATTCTAAATGCAAGATGTATATGAAAACATTAATTCTATCTAGCTAAAATTTGACTTTTCTAAATGTTATGTCTTCAAGTCATTTGAATGAAAACCTGGCAAAAATGCTTGGTAATAGTTTGAGCTTTTGCAGCCAAGATGAAAGTGGTGTATTTCTGTTTAGTGCATTGAAATGTTCTTGTGGGTTCTAGAGAACAAATAACATTTTTCAGCACTCCTTTCAAAGTAGTCCAATAAACAACAGGCATGCTGCTGCAGCTACATTTCCTTTCCCGCGCTGCTCTGCAGCCCCAGAGCAGTCAGCAAGACCAGACACAATTACTCACGCATGTGAAAGAATCATAATATTTGCCCAGGCTAAAACGGAACATCTTTCTTTTTTCTTCAAAAAAAAGGGAAAATTAAAGAAGGTAATTCCTTCACCTACAGCCACAAGACTGTGTATAGGGCAGTCGATCTGTGGTATTTGGAAGATAAGCTCTTGTAGCTGCTCTCCCATCCCATGTAGAGCATGATTGTGCCTAAACCGGCTTAATTTAGAAGCCACATCTCTAAGCCCTGACCATAGTGGGTAGTGTGGTATGACCCAGCTATGCTTATCCTGAAATTCTGGCCAATACATGTCTTCTATGTTGCTTAAGAAAAGTGTTTCCAGATATTGCTTTGACTGGTGCTGCAATCCCACAAGGGAGGCTATAATCAATATTTCTTTGTTGTGTGTTCTGCTGCTTCCGCTTCCACTTCAGCTGGATTTACAGCACGCATTGTTTGAAACATGAAAAATATTGTCTGATGAAAGCAGCTATGATAAAAATCTCAGCCATGCGTTACAGATTAGTATGTTTGCACGTGATTTTATTAAAAAAAAAACTCTTTGGACAATTGATATTTTTGGTTTGGAGTATCTTTATTTTTCTTTTTTTGTCATCATTTTACTGTCTGCAAAGTTATGACTCAACAAGCTCCAACAGAAACTTTGCAAACAAGAAGCCTCATAACAGAAATGCAGAGACTTTTGGTCATCTAAAAATAAGGCTTTTAATAAAGATAAAACAAAAATTATTGAATTTGTTCATTTTGATTGTCATACCTTAGAAGTAAAACATACCATAGAATCCACTGTATATGAAGTAATGTAAATATTGAATTGTTCTTTCACTTATTGTTTTACTCTTTTATTTGTTTAAAAAAACTGCCAACTATTCAATGTTAGAAAATGTACATTCATCTCCAAAGCATCAAACATGAACTGTTCTTCTAATGTATTCATTCCTGATCCTTTCCCACCTTGTTACTCCCAAAGAGAAGCTCAACATCTTCAACACATCCCTTTATTAGAGCTACTGTCTCTAAAACCACCAACACGGTGGTCTCCCCACAGTCTCGTACACCTTTCCTTTTATTCAATTCAGTTCATTTCAATTCAATTTTATTTATAAAGCCCAATATCACAACCATAGTCGTCTCATTGGGCTTGCACTGGTATTTGCAAAGAACATAGTCAGTCATAAAAATGTAAACAATAGCTGGTTGTTAAACAGACTAAGCTGAACAAACATCTCTGCCCTTACACCCTCCTTCTTGGTGAGGAAAAACTCATTAAAAAGAAACCCTATCTCTTTTTGGGGGAAAAAAAGGAAGAAACTTCAGGGTTGCCCACATGAAGGAGCCCTGGACAGACAGGTGATGCGCTAGAACTATTAAAGAAGAATAAGCTTAATTAATTCTACAGCTACGTGGTTGAATAACAAGTATATGTCTAATAAACAGCCACATGTCTAGATAAACACCTACAAGTTAAAGTAACAGCTAAATGTTGAAATAAACAACAACATGTTTGAAAAGTGTAGCAGGTGAGCTTCATCCAGACGGAGCTGTGGAACAGCTGGGGTTGCGGGAAGAGCCAGAGGCAAGGTCACAGGCAAAGACAGGAACACAGACGATCCACCTGGAATCAGGAATCTCTCCCGTTCCCCCTTAGGGGAGTGGGAAAGAGGGACAACATGTGAATTGCAGACACTCCTTTGTCATATTGTACATCACACCTTACACCTTCCACCCGGTCCAACCTGCTTACACACCACTCCACCTCTTTCCTGTATAATAGACTGTTGATCCTAAGTACTTAATGTCCTCCACTTTCTTCATCCTTACTCCTTTTAACCTCATCTGAGTTTCTCTCATTTACACACTATGTTATTGCAGCTGAACTTCATTCCACCTCTTCCACCGTCTTGCTGCTCTTACTACAGATCACAATGTCATCTGCAAACATCATTGTCTACAGAGATTCCTGTCTGACCTCGTTTGTGAGTCTGTCCATCACCACAGCAAACAGAGTTCAAACCTGATTCTTGATCCAGTCCCACCTCCACCTTGAACTCCTCCACCGACATCTCACATCTGTCTTACAGCTCTCATATGTCTTGAACAACTCCAACGTACCGCTATGGCAATCCAGACTTCCTCATACAAAATTATAAAAAATAATGCTAGAATAAAATGAAAACATTTTGTTATTTAATATTAAATAAACTTGTACTTTTACAAAATTTTCTACTAATGTAATCTTTTACACATTTTTTCTCTCATGTCAAAGCCTAAGCTAAAATGTTCTCAGCATACTGTTTCCCATTCCTTATAGCCTTCTTTGTTTTAATAGGAAATCTTTTGCCATCAGAGTGTTGTTCTAGTAAAAGCTACAATGTGAAATGCATAGTTTTGGTTATAAAAGAATATATTGTAGGATATTAGAGAAGCCAAAACCTTCACATTTTCTTTTTTTAAATGATTTTTAAGCCCATCCATCAAAAAGAAAAATGCCAGGGACCCTGGGGTTCAGATCATTGCTGCCAGTTTTCTTCACTGTTTATTTATTTTACGTTTGTAGATTCCAAAAGCAATCTGTCTCTGCAGCCCGCATGTATTCTGCTGAATACGGTCACCACCTACAACCACATGCTTGCACAGCACATATATGTGGAACTTAGCGCTCCACGTGCCTTTTAGATTCATGCTCTGCTAACATTTGCTAATACATGTGAACAGTGTTCAACTCAGCACAAGTGTTTGCAGTTTGTCAAAGTTACAGCCAAAAACTAGAGTCCAGGTATGATAAATAGTATTTTTTTTCCTTTTCTTGGTTGTAACCATGGCCTTTGTGGGTTTTTACTTTCCTGTGATTGCTATATCTCAGGATTATATGATAAACGAAAACTATTTCTACAATTACGTGTGAGGTTTAGCCTTTTACTTCAAATACAAGAGAAGAATTAATTTTACAAGTTTAGAGCTTCGTGTACATGGATCAATTCCAAAAAGAAATGTAAGAAATTGACACCCCATAATATCTCGTGTTGGGATTTTATAAAGAGTGTTAAAAGTTGTGTATGGGGCGTGTACAAGAAATATCTAATTAATGGTCGTGTATTGGTGTGGTGTGATGATTGGTGAATGCGCTTGAATCACCAAGGTCTTTAGTAATTGAAACAAACCAGTTCGCGTTCAATCGACCACTTTCAATGTAGAAATCTATGTGGAAGCATGTACTGTGCTAAGCATAAATGAATACACCCCACTACATTTTTCATCATTCTACATTCCTATTATTAGGGAATGGGTGTAAAAAAAAAAAAAAGCAACTGCAATCTGCATTTACTGCAGCTGTGACATCAGTGATGGAGCAGTCAATCTGGCTACCTTATTGCAAACAAGTTGGTGCAAACATTCAAACCATTTTCAGATGGCGAACTTGAGGGAAAAGAATGCACGCTGAAGGCTGCAGAAGCCATGTGCCCCAAAAAGCAGTTATGTTATACCTTATGTTCATAAATGTTTGCAAAGGTTAATTAGGAGCGGTGGGACCAAGTCATTGCTTTCCATCTATTTGTGCATCCTCTGTTTTCACAAGTAAGTCTCAAGTCTTTGTCCTCAAGTCAGAGTCAAGTCCCAAGTCAAAAGTAGTCAAGTCACAAGTCAAGACCAACAAGTCTCAAGTCGAGTCACAAGTCTCAAGTCGAGTCACAAGTCTCAAGTCGAGTCACAAGTCTCAAGTCGAGTCACAAGTCCTGCTATTGATGTTTCAAGCCCTTTCAAGTCATTTCAACGACAAAATAATAATAAGAACTGTATTTATTTATCAACATTTTGCAAGCATACTAGGTAAAGTGCCTTAAAGCTTATACATTCCCTCTTTAAAAATCCAAAATGATTTCTTTATAACAGAAACCCACTTTACTACGTTTGTAATTATTGTACCCGGAAATGAAAGGGAATTGAGGTAAAGTATGAAAATTAAATGATCTCACCACAGACCAGTTTGTGGCTGATGAGGCTTTCAGAGTCAGATTTACAAAAAAAATGAACCGAGATATATTTATAAACTACTGACTGTGTCTCATACCTCATATCAGCATATTTTTACAAACAAAGCAGACACATATTGGATTGAGGAAGAATGTAAAATGTATAGCAGTTCAGCATGACAAAAAAATATGTATAAATGAATACAACACTGTTTAACAAATCTGTTGTGAATATTATTTTTCTCTGAACAACAACAAAACTGGCTTTATATATATATATATATATATATATATATATATATATATATATATATATATATATATATATTTGGGGTTTACAGGGTTAGGGTTCCCCTTTCAAGCCCTCTCTAGCACTTTCTGAGGTGTTTCCCATTTTGACTTTGGGGTTTCCAGTCCATATTCTTCACACATGTTCCTGTATACTATTCCAGCCACTCGGTTGTGGCAGTATGGCAGCAGTAGTATGCTTTCCCGGCCAGCATCTTACACCCTGCAGTTATGTGCTGGATTGTTTCAAGCGCCTCTTTGCACAGCCTACACTGTCTTAAATAATCCACTTAAATAAAACTAAGGTGACAGCCTTAGTTAACAGTTTCATTGTGTCATGAACTGTATGCAAAAGACTTAATATGTGTATTTATGAGTAATAATTGAATTATTTATTAGTGTTGGTGGACATATGCATGTTTTTCAATCAATTTTATGACCAATTATCCTAAGTTTAATATATATTTGTATGGATACAAACTTCTCTTGTTTTTTTTGTTTTTGTATTGTCTTTGCTTTGATTGCTTGAATAAAACCATATTCAAATCTAAAACTCTCACATTCATGTGTAGTTTCACAAGTTTCTAAGTCAGTGTTTGGACTCTACATATAAAATGTGTGGCAATTGAACACCTATTGGTAATTAAACCAGTTGAACTTTGAGAAATCAGTGACTGAGATTTGGTGACTAATGGGTAGCGTCCTTTTCAATTCACTAAAGTGCCAAAGTTAAAGTTGATCATGGAGAAGAAATTAATAATTTTGGTTTGTGTTTGGCTGGAATTTTATGAAACCAAGTCTTTCATATGTCGTAAAAAGTGATGATATAGTTAGGGTTTTCCTCTAAATTGCAAAAAAATAAAATAAAAAAACAACCCTTTTTAAACAAAAACCAAAAAGAAGAATAAATCTCTGGAGTTTTATTTCAAAGAGCTTATAGCGTGAGGGACAGCTCAGCAGCTTGGCAGTTCACTAGGTTCTGGTTTGATGCTCACCTGTGACAGCAAATGTGTCCTCAGGCACGACCCTTGACCCCACTTCTGCACAAACGCATTCATTGTTGGGCGAGTGCAGAGGACAAGCATTGGATGAGTGTTTGTGAATCTCTGCCCAGTTTTATAACGAACAATCATTAATACTTTACCAATTATGTAGCCACAGCTTTGTCCGCATTGGAATTTAACCTTGGCTGTCCCATTGCATTAGCAGTAACCGTGCCTGTTTGTTTGCATAAGTAAGAAGGTCTGGGCACTGGCACGCATGCACGTGCATTGAGGCACTCGCTCAGGTTAAACTGATCTCCAAATAAGTATTTGTAACTCATAAATCACGTACTTCAGAGTTCAGTTACATATAGAAATACACACTTCAACACCACACGCACTCCAGATAAATACTCCCTTGATTAACTCCACCGCAGTGCTTTATGGGCAGAAATGTAAGCCTGAACCACAGAGCAGACGTGTTAAGGGGGTAAAATCAGAGTCCCAGGAATTTCCACAGTGCAACGCAAAAAAATTCACAGAGGCTGTTGACTTTTCCTGCTTTGGAATAAGTTATTTATTATGACAACATTTTCCTAACCAGTGAACATGAAGACTGCTATGTCTCATCAGGCTGATTGACAGTTTCTTTGGTTGAGTTCCAAAGAAATACACGAGCAAGAGTGTAGTGAGACTGCAAAAATGTTGACCCTCAGTAGGAGGCTGTCTGTGCCGAAATATTAAAGAAAAAAGATGTACAATTGTTGAAATTACTTGCTTTTCCATAAAATATAGGAAGTTTGATTCATTGTGGATTCTCAAGGGTTTTTCATCTGGAAGGAACATTTTTTCCAATGGAGTTTCTTTATCCGTCATTTGAAATTTTCAGTTTTTGGATTAAATAAAAAATGTTAAAAGTTTCTTGTCATTTTCCAGTGGAGTGACCGTCTGATGTCTGAGGCTTGATGGTGTTAATGAGTAATCCACTTAGCAAATGCGAGTGTGAGACGAGTGTGAAATTGCAAGTGTCTTTTCTAAACAAACACAATGTCATCTTGCTCAGGTCCAAACTTGTCCTCTCTCGTTTCCACACACGCTGTCACTCGCCCACTCGTTTGTGTTCACACTGAACAGGGTGGCGTAATGCGAAACTGAACTGACAAGTTGTTCTTGGGGAAGCGGTTGCCACCTGCTCTCTGAAACTGTTGTGTGATTTGTTTTGTTTTTTTGGGAGGGGGGCAGACTCCATACTGCTTAAGTCACATCACGGCACCAACGGCTTTTCATGATGTCACAGCTGGCGCGGGATCAGACTGGGGAGTGCTGATGTAACGAAGTTAATCCTCAAGTTGTCTGCATGGATGTATTCGCGTGTGGATGTGTTTTTTACTAGCATCCCTCTTCCGAGGTGGCCTTCCTCTCTCGGCTTTATGAAGGGGCCCGTTGTTTGTGCTCTGTGGTTTCCTACTCGCCCTGGGCCCCAGCTTTATGGTACCAAACACACACACTGGGAGATTAGTTACAGAGTGATGCACTGGCTAAACATGCACATTGGAAACACCTCCTCCCCATCCAGGAATCATCCCTCGCCTTGAGAGCAGTGGGGCACCTGTTAATGCTCATAACTCCTCTTTGTCATCAGAGAAAAGGCTTCGACCACTCCTGGCTTCCATTGATTGGTGCACTTTGATACTGTGACCAGTAGAGGGCGGAACCTGGCAGTGACATGTTTACTTAAGGGGCTGGAGCATTTCCTCTGCCTCTGTGTACTTTCTTATGGTTTGTTTGATTTGAAGATGTAAGAGATGTTTGTTTACGTAATGGTGTTTGCGTGATGTGCTATGCTTAGACGAGCCCTTGAACCTATATTATTGTAACGATAATAGCAGCTTTCCTCAATCCAGACCTCGTCCTCTGCTCTTCCTGCTTGTACCCTCTCCTCTCTGCAGAGATGGTGAAGTCCCTTTTATGTTTTCCAGATGCCTCAGCTCATTGAGTTCATTGACAAAAGACAAGCTCTTCTTTTTCTTTTGCACCCTACTGCTGTCTTAAAGAGACATTTCCTTTTCTCTGGCAGAAAAAAAACTACCTAAAGCTTATTTGAAGTAGATTTCTTGAGTGTGCATATCTGTGAATGGCATGCTTTCAGCGTTTCTTGTTATTTTCCATCACACAGATTGAAGACTGAGGCTTATATGAGGCTTGTGTTCCATCTTGCTTGATTAGCAGTTAGTGGCTTCCTGTCTTTGATTCCTCCCACAACCACGATCTGTCACCATTGTCATCCAATCTAAAGTTCTCCTTGAAAATTAGTAAACACATCGATAAGCCCAGCATCTGCAAGACCTCAGTTTTTTAAGAGATTAAATGATCCTCAAACAGTGGAAAAAATAAAAAACCATCCCAGCATATGTTTAGCTTCATGTATTTTAACTCTTGCAAATTGGTAACTAAGCTGTGAGCATCTGTCCAGAAATGCCTCTCCCTCCCTGTTCTGACACCCAAAGGTCAAGCTATGAGAGAAAACAGACGCAAACATAGAGAATGGCTCGTTTTTTTCTATATTGTAACATTCAACTGGAGGAAGTCTGTCTGACCTTGCAATTTTGTCTTCCCTGCAGGGCTCACTTTCAAATGAGCGCGACTATGAGAGCATAGTGATGATGAGGATGAGGCAGGCTGCAGAGCGTCAGAAACTCATTGAACAGATGCAGATGGAAGATGAGGACGAAGCCGCCGGGTCGTAGCAGCAGAAGATCCAGCGTTGTTACCAAACCATAACCTGTTTCACACTTTAATTTCATAAAGTTCCTGAAAGATTTTCTGTGCATTATTTGAATGTTAGATTCCATTTAGCAAATAAAAACTTTTTTTTTTTTTAAAAAGAGAATGTTTTGTCTGTGTTTTATTGTTAATGATTTCCTTTACTTTTATTGGGAATGTTTGAAAAAGGTTGTTAACAATGAGATTTTTTTATGCACAGCGTGCATTTATGAAACCATGCTGCACAGTACATCTTTGCACTTCCTTGTCTTCATTTTTTCTTTCCACCACTCAATCTTTTTTGAGTATTTTTTAACCATGATATTTAATGAAACACTCATCTTTTAAATATTAAACTTACATTTTTATTAATTATTAGATTTAATTTGGGTTTCTCCTAAATAATGCTGAATTTCAACTTTTTGTGTGTTTTTTTTACTTAAAACATAATTTTCTAAATATTGAACTAGAGTTGACATTGAATTTTTTGATGGTATTCTTTACAGCTGGAACTAAGATACAGATGTCTCAGTAAATGAATCTTTGAGAATTTTCTAAAAAGTACAAATGATATCTGCAGACTAATTTTTGCCGAGTGTTTTTTTTTTTTTTAAATTAAGGGTCAGAATTTTTCTTTTGAGCTAGGTCTTGGTTAAAACTTTTTAAAATCTGAACTGCTGCAGCAATGATCTGCTATCACACTGAATTGTTATGAAACTCCAGGCTGCCCTGGAGCTTCAGCTCTTTTGCATTGTTGCGTCTGGAGCCTGTTTTCTTCCTCTTTACAAGGCCGTTTATGGGGTTTAGGTCAAACAGATTTGCTGGCTAGTAACAGGGACAGTTGCTCTGATCTTGGACCTGATAAACTCTGGACGAACGTCAGCAGATAACGTGGCTTCTCTCAAACCACCTCTGACAGGAAACCTTACACTGGACCTCAAACAACCTATACGTATGTTCTCTTCCTTTTTGACTACAGAAAAAGAACTACATTTACTTAAGTCTGATAAAAATAAATTGGTACTACTAAGCAGAAATTAAGCTCTTTTAGTCTAGAGTCCATTTGTATGTTTCAAGAGAGGCTTGACACATGGACTGAAGTTCTGGAAGTCTCTGTGTACGGTGGCTCTTGAAGCTCTGACTCAGACAGTCCACTTGACTGAACTCTGTGAACAGCCAGCTTTTTTTTGTACTAGTATTTAGTATCAAACCCTCAATTTATTTATTTACTGATTACTGATTACCTGATTAGTTTATCTGGTTTGTTTATAAATGTATTACCCAATTGGTGTAACCCTGGGTTTCTAACATTGAAATTTTTTACAATTTATTGTGAAGCTGAAATTAGGTCTTTAAATTTCAAAATAAAAGAATCCTTGAATTATTTATCAGTCTGTGTGTTTTGACTATTTATCTTAGTTTCTCTTTTCTTAAAACTGAATTATTGAAGTTAATAAACTTGCAAAAAAAGTGCACCCAGATCACATTTGATAGGTTTGTATCAAAAAAAGTATGTTACCTTTTCATTATCAGGGACTTTTTCTTCATTGATATCATTTAGCATAGAAAAGGTGAGACGTACATGTCATTGAGGGTATCAGATGAGGGATTTGAATGTATATTGTGTTTTAAATTAGACAAATGGTTCAATTCTCTTTCATCACTAATAATGTCTCTAAATGGAACAAGTCATTACTTTATTACTCTAACCAAACAACTTGTACTGTAAAAATCCTTCTCCTCTGTTGCCAATGTTCTCTGTAAGGAAGTTGCGATCCAAACCACAGACCAGTAATCGCACTGTGATTGAAATACGAGGTGCATTTTTCTTTTTTTTCTTTTTTTTTTTTTTTAAATTAAATTCTTGTGGCCTTGTTAGATAAAACATGAAAAATCTCTGGAGAGGCTTTATTACAGAAATGGTTGTTTAGATAATTGTTCTCCTGGGATTTGTAAACAATATGCTTGAAGCTCCAACTAAGACAGATGGGTTCCTGTGAAAGGTCCTTTACAATGTTGAGATCTAAGTTTTTGTTCTGTGGTAGATACTGGGGTGTTTATGTGTAATTTATACAGACTGTATATAATATGAAACTGCACAAACTAATGGAAATCATCTGATCTGTGTTTGGCAACAATTCACAAAACGGTCAAACAGGAATCTGGAGGTTAGGTTTTTCTTTTTCATTAAAAATAATTGCCATGACAGTAGAACTATTGATTGACTGTAAATAAATTCTGACAAATCATCTGGGAAAGGAGTTCTCTGCCAATACTGTCAGCAGTAGTGATGATGAGCTTCTGACTTTAACTTAAGATACTGTCCAGAAATGGAAGGAATCATTCCACTGGGGAGGCTGAGACTGGGGAGGCAGAAATGAGCCAGTCCATCACCCTAACTGAAGTCAAAGAGACAGAGGATATTGTCTTCGGAATGGCAGACAGGATGGTGTCTCCTTTCAAGATGAAGGACTAGAGGCTTTGCTCAACTACAGGGGATCTCACTACTTGGCCCCCCTGGCGAGCTCTACACCAGGGTGCTGGAGAAGAGCATTCAGTCTGTAGTCAAACCTCTGATTCAGAAAGAACTGTTCAAATTTCATCCTCATCGTGGATTTATCTTGTCCCTCATTGTGTCCTGTGGTTGATATTCTGAGAATTTGGGGTCCAGGGCCCTCCAGTCTCTGTACAACCAGAGCAGAGACTTTGTATTGCAGGCAGAAAGGCAAACCTGTTCCCAGAGCATGTTGGACTCCATCACTTGTTACTGGACATCAGTTTAAGGTACAGTCAGTTGCCAGAGGGAATGTGGTTTGTGGACCACAGGATTTCATCTCGTCTTTTTGCACATGATGTCTTGTTGGCGTCATCAAACCAAGATCTTCAGTGTGTGCACTGGGACAGAAGCTGAAATGAAAATGCAAATGAGTCCCTTTAAGTCAGAGGCCAAAGTTCTTGAACAGGAAAATATCAGATGCCCTCTCTGGGTAGGCAGAGTGGTTTGGCCACAAGTGAAAAAGTTGAAGTATTTTGGGTTCATGAGCAAGGGAAGAAGGAGGCGTGAGATTGACAGGTGCATTGGTATCATGTAGATCTGTTGTAGTGTATGAGATGAGCCAAACTGGAAAGCTCTGGATTTAGACGTCAATTTGGGTCATGAACTTGGGTCATAGCAAAAGAATTGAACCGTGAAAACAAGCAGTTGTGGGGTGGCAGGGCTCACCCTTATATTACGGAGATACTGGTAAGTGATGCAAGTCCAAGAATGTGTATGGGGGCCATGGTGTTCACACTGGACAAGCAAAGAGGGGTGTGTTCTTCCTTTTCTACTGTTGACTAGCGTGTGTTTGCCAGCTATAGTTGGAAGATGTGAAACATCAAAGTGATGCAAATGTTGCTCCAGGCTTTTTTTTTCACCTATTATTCTATTACATTGTATGAGAAGCTTAGCGTCATACAATTCCAGTCGGGCACAAACCGCAACTATTATCCTAATTTTTCCTTCATGTTGGATTTTCAAATGGTTGGCACTCCTGTGAATTATAAAGGACGCCATCCATACGTTACTACCAAATTTGAATCCCTGATTAGTCAAAGTTTGCCCCGGTTTAACTTTCAACGCATATTCAATGGCTGTGTGTTTTGTACGTGGAGCAAGAGTTTTGAACATGGAATGTTTACACAGACTTTTCATTGAGACTGGTTGCTTGAAGCGCATTGCTGAGGGTGGTGTGAACTTAGCTTTGGAGATAAGTTGAGGACCTCTGTAAACCCAGAAGAAGCTAGGAGTAGACCCCCCATTGAGAAAATCCAGTTAAGGTGGATCTGGCATCTCTGAAGAGATATTCTGGGGTGCGTCCCTCCAGGAGAAGGCAGCGGGAAAGACCCGAGGTGCACTGGAGGGACTATGACTCTGATGACCTGGGAGCACCTTGACTCCCAGGAAGCTTCGACAAAAGAGGCGATTTGGGTATCTCTGCTTAGACTGCTGCCCTCTGCAGGCCAGGTCCGGATAACTGGACAGGTGGAAGGAAAGATGGCAAGACTAGACAATAAAAGGGCCTTTTATTAACAAATGAATTAACGTCAGAGCTTGAAATAATAGTTTGAAAAGAGGATGATCTCATAATAGTCATACATGACATTCTCCTGCAATTCCGTTGTTTCAATCACATGGAAGCTTAACAAAATCCAGTTCAGTCATCCTTCCCCTCCGCTGCTCCTGAGTTGCCTCCATGAAGCTCTGTTACGCAATGTCCAGCTGCAGAGCAGCGGCAAGTGGTGTGTTGGGAGACATCTGCTCCTCTTTCCCTGCAAAATCCCCTCATCACATGGTTTTGTTTATGCATATCCTTTTCCAATATCCCAACAATGTGAAAAAGAAAGCCCAGAAACACAAACTTGGTCCAAATGACAAGAGAGGAAATACAATTACAGGAAACACACTCACCAACAGCCCCGCCCTATTCCCACAGTGTCTGGCATGAAAGACCAGCATGGGAGGATGAGTCTGTTGTCGCATGTCACAACAACACTTTGATACCTAGTGCTGTAACATTTTCTGCTTCAAAGCAGCCAGGGAAAACTGCATTGAGAAGGTCTGTAGCTGGAGAACTGGGAATCTCCAGCTCTGTTTGATCTCCAGCAAGGAGGTGGATGTCATGTCTGAGGCGGTGCGTCTGCTCGGAGTTTGGCTCGGAACGTTTCTGCGTTGTTGATTAGCGATCCAGGTCGACCTAAAACACGCACTGGCAAACAAATGCCTGCAATCAAACCACCCAGGATTTTCTGGATCCTGAATGCAGATTCCGGCTATGTGCATGTGTGCCGATGATGCTGTATTATAAGGAGGCTGCAAGAAGGAGCTGCAAAAGTTTTCAATACAGCGTATCTGCTAAAAGTCTATCTAATCTTATGTAGGTTTTTATTTTAAAAAAGTGAAGTTGCAAAGTATTTTTAAAAGGTGCTTTCAGTAAAAACTTCTTTTCAAGAGTTTTTTTCTCAGGAGAAATACAATGTGACAAGATGATGTCCTGTATTTTATAAGAAACGATTAAAAGCCTTGATTTATTTTTTAAAAATGACTTGTATATAGATTAATTCTGGTTCTGTTTACTGATGTTGAAGCAATTTGAAGAGGTCTGAAGAGGTCTGTCAAAATGTTTGGTTGGGTGTAATTATGAATACACTAGCGCGGCTAACGTATAGCGGTGTCGGACTGTGTTTTTTTTTTAACGTGTTACGTACATGGTTGGGATAGTCACAGTAATGTTTATTTAAGTGATATCAGTCTATTTTTTTATGTGTCGCAAACAAGGACGGGAATTACAGGTGTTGTTAATATGCTGATAGCGTGTTGTAAACAAATTCTAGTTGTGAATGCAGTTAATACAATCTGATTTACGGATTTATCTCCGACTCTTTTGTCTCGCTCGATGGGCCTTATAACACGGTGCGCCCCATGGTGCGGCAAATACAGTAATGTAAGCAGGTAAACCACCTTCAGCATGATAAATATGGTTAAAAATTCCACTTTTGACAGCTTTAAAGTTTTTAAAAGGGCTTCATATGTTGTTGAAGCTACGCTGTAAAACAAATGAACATTTGGATCATTCACTCCATCTCCTTGTGGAGGCACCACACCAGCGTCTGCCCCACACCCGTCATGGATAGCACACGGAAGCCGATCTTTTCCAGCTTGTCCAGCACCAGGCGAGGCGGCTCCTCCACGTGGTATTCCGAACTGAAACGAGTATAAACAGTCACTTGTTTTCTGTCTTTCAATAAACTTTCCTAACAAAGTATAATACTGCTAATTGTTCTGGTGCTTGCTGATTTCCCTCCACACCTTGGTCCATTTCCCAACAGAATTTGAATCCGATTGCCAATGACAACACTTCCCTGATCTGTATTCCATCACCTCCAATAGTTTATTCTAGATCTCCAAAGCAGGAACATTTCCCCACCACATTTTTCTCCCCGTGGGGATCAATCTCAGCTGTCGTCAATGTGTGCAGGTTACCAAAAAAATCCACGTTTGACTGCACAAATGGAGAAATATGGCCCAGTGGTTTCTGACACTTGATGTTTTGGAGTCATATTTTTGAGCAGCTCAGTCTCTTTCTATTGTGTGACTGAGATTTTTTTTTTTAAAGTACTTTTCTCAAAGTTCCTTTTTCTTCAACTGTCACAATACAACACAAAACAGGCTGCTCTCATTCCCAATACTCACAAATTGTTTCCCAGCACGGTTGTTTTCCTGGCTCCCAGGTAATTCATGACAGCTGGATCAGAAAATTCATCTCCCACATTTGTTGGACCGGTCTCCTGCCGACAGTGATTACAAACGTTACAGCAAAACTAAGAATAAATGCTAGATATTTACAGACGGTGCCTGTTGCATGCAACAAAACTGCAGAGCTCTGCAGGTGCGGATTATAATCTCAGACTAAAAATAGATTATCCCAAATAGAATTAGCTGCTGGAGTGGAGCAAACAGTATAAAATGACGAGTAAGGTCTGAGAACTGGGCAGCATGTGGATTTAATTATAGGACCAGGAGCAAAAGGAGAGACACGACTTGCATCCGTGACAGTTTCCTGTGTTTTCTCTCCTCTCTGCCCTCAGATTATCGGCGCAGAGCTGCAGGGGTTAAAGAGAGAAGGAACGCGAATACACACCAGACGGATTTGTGTACTGATCAGTATGTAAGGCATCCCTGCGCCCGGGTTTGACTCCTCTTCTTCTTCCTCGGGAATGGCTGAGAAGCTTCCCTCCACGGACGCGACAGCCTTCCGCAACCTTCGCTCCTGAGGAAACGCCCACCGAGAGGAACCAATCACAGTTCCCCTCCTGGTGTCTGACAGAAGCGTGAGTCTGCAGGAAGCATGCCTTTACACATGATAATAACAATAATAATAATACTAGTAACAGTAATAATGATAATAATAATAATAATAATAATAATAATCATCATCATCATCATCATCAACATCATAATAATACAGATTTTTAAATTGTTGGTATATTGCTCTACCAACAGGGAATTAGACCTGATATTTTAAGTAGTCCCTACATTGATTTGATTTTAGCAAACAATTAAAATTCAAAACTATTTAAAATACTAAAAACATTAAGAAATGCATGTATACTAAAAAGACCCATCAATGAAAATTGTGTATTTTTTTTGTTGTTGTTGTTATCAGCATGTTCTCGTGGCATTTTCTCACAATGGAGGACACAAATAAAGAAAATTAAGATTAAAAATGCATTTCTGAGTATTTCTTTTTTTTGATTGTTGTGAATTAGGAGCAGATGAAGAATGCTGTTTAAAAAAGACTGTATTTGTGACGTAGAAAGCTCTCTGCTCTGCTTCAATATGATGCACTAGTAATAAATAGTAGTAGTACTAAATCCATTAATGTCTTCCTTTTTCTTGTCTGAACTGGCCAAAACTGTTCAGCTGAATGGCACCGGTATTGCTTGCAATTTTTGTTGCACTGCCAATTTTAGTAAGGGGGTAAGGTGCTGTAAGGCTAGCAGGGGAGTGTGTAAACAGATGGGTAACGGGAAGTGGAGGTGGGCTTACTATGCACTAGCAGTCCCACGCACAACGCAGAACCTGAGTCCTAGAAAACGCCAAATTTTTTTAAATATAATTTTTTCTAAAAATTTAACATTCATAATCAAAAGCCCACTGGGAATGGTTTTAAAATAGATCAAAAGATGAGTTGGGGTGTGACTTTAAAGGGACACATATTTGTGGGTTGACCAGAAGAGCTCAGTATGTGGCCATAGCTTTCCTAATCTTTGCCGTTTCTACTAACTCTTGCTTTTTGGGTGTTGGTACCTCAGGTTCTGTAGAGCAGGTCTCTGATTGGTGCACAGTGGCAATCCCTTATCTCCACTGTCTGGGACTGAACTCCCTCTATTTATGAAATCACACAGACTGCTATTTATCTGTCTTCTTGGTGAGTAAGGAGTGAAACCCATTGAACACTTTGAAAATCAACTTGAGCGTACTGTTCATGGCAGAGTGACCAACACCACCACACTGGTTGATGAGTGGGATGCCATCTTGGTGCAGTGTGGAAGAGGTGGCCGGTTGTTGTGGTTCCCACTCAGACTGTGGTTTGTTAAACATATACGTTTTTAAATTTAGTTGTATGTTTTGCCCTTATAAATCAGTGGAAGAATTAACTCATTTCCATTGGCAGAGGAGATCCTTAAAAACTATATATTTTCTATTTTCTTGAGGGCATACCAAGCTTTGCTGCTAAACCTTCAAATGCAGGTTTTCCAGAAATGTGGTTCCATTTTACAAAGAAAATAAACAGACTTTCCAGTCCGTTTATATTGTTGTTACAAAAAGGACTGTAACAACAAAGAAAAAAAAAATACAAAGCACAAATGTAATTTACTATAAGTAAGCCCAAACATAATACCGAGCTAGAAAACTGCCAACCTTTTTGTTTGAAATTTACAGGTCTGTATATTTAAATTTCCTTTACTGCTTCTATAGTTTTAAACTAGTTTTGTATAAAAAGAAAATCATACCACAACTATTTAATTTAAGAAAACTAAGAAGATTTATATTAAAAATCAAACTTTACTTTTTGTTTGGGCGAGTATGTATGGGGTGCTGTTTTTAAATCCGCATAGTCACATTTTAACAATAATATTTTTAGTTACATAGCCTGTTTTAGGAAAAAAAAATATAGTTTTAGTGTTTCAAATGTTTTTTTTTTCCCCTTTTAATTATTGGCATTTATTATTTATTATTGGCAAGTATATCTAAAAATGTTACATTTACTGGCTAAATATTTAGTTAGCAAGCTAAATATTTAATTCTAAGTCAGATATTTATTTTGTAATTATATATTTAGTTTACAAACTAAATATTTAAATGTGTAAAATTAAACATTTATTTTCCAAACTAAATATTTGAGTTTGTTAAATAAATATTAAAGTCTGCATTAAATATATAGATTAGAGCTAAATATTTAAATTTGGAGCTAAGCACTTAGCTATTAAACGAATTTGCCGATAAGCAGCTGGAATTTGTTGTATCTCTGAACTGATGCCATGCGTAGGCTTTAAGCCTTAGTACAATACATCTTATTTAATTTAAAATTTCAAAATCTCTTAAAGAGCTGCACGATGGTGCAGTGGTTAGCGCTCTTGCCTCACAGCAAGAAAATTCCCAGTTCAAGTCCCGACTGGGGGACTTGAAACAGTGTCACCAAAGGGGGACTTTTCTGTGTGGAGTTTGCATGTTCTCCTTTGTACATGTGTGGGTTTTCTCCGGGAACTCCAGCTTTCTCCAAACATGCTTCATAGGTTAATTGGTAACTCTAAATTGTCCCTAGGTGTGCATGGGTGTGTGATTGTGGCCCCTGCGACAGACTGGCTTCGCTCATGAGTGGCCGGGTTAGGCTCCAGCAGCCCTGTGACCCCGAAAGGGACGAAACAGTTTAGAAAATGAATGAATGAAAATCTCTTAAAGAATTTTTTTTTCACCTTTTCATTGTTTTTCTTGTTTATGTATTTACTTTTTGTGCATGCTAATCATTTCATTAAAGCCTTGAAAAAACTGAAACTTGAAAAACAAAACAATGCACTCACTTTTTGGCATAAAGATCACTGTGTGTGAAATGGTATTTTGCATAATATTTTCTTGGTTATTTTCCGTAGCAGAGCTCTCACCTGCATGTTTTCAGATCTAGAATTCTTTTTAGTTTATTCAAAATCAAGTACTTTAACAAATACCAATCAATTTGTTTCACAAGGAAAAACATTCTTATCAAGCTCACAAAAACAGTGTAAGCTTGCTAGTAAGAGACAAATTCCATCAGAGACTTATTAATTTCCTCCTCAGTGCGGTTGCCATAATTCTGGATAAGTCCCAGAGGGAAATGAAAGAGGGAGACCAAAGAAAAGGAACAAGGTCGAGGAGTCTGATAAAATCAGTAATATGAGTGTAATGTCCTCGTGGTTGCTGGGGGAGCCCGATGATCATGCAGTTGGGCGTTACTTGCGTGCCATGCTCTGTGGGAAACAGGCTGATTTTAAAGCCTGATCACTTTTTTTGTGGGGTTGTGGGCAGATGTGGAATTAGACAAAATATATATATATTTTTGGTCATTTATTCAGTTATTTTATCACAGAGAATTTGTCATATATTGTATGGATAATCTACTATCAATAAAAAAATTGTAAATTTAAGTTGCTTCATGGATGTTTTCAGCGGTTTCGCTGAAAAGCTAATGGTTTCAAGGTGATGATGGCATTTTTCTTTTTTTTTGCATTGGCCAAAGATTTTCAAAGCAGCCAGTATTAATTATTTGCACTTCTGAGTGCTGATTACATAGTTTGGAATATTTTCAAACATAAATGAGTTTCAAATAAACCGTTGCTGTTTTTTTTTTTTAACGTCTTAACAAAGTGTTGAAACGCAATCAACAAAGAAGCCAAAATATTTGATTGTAAAACATTTTCAGATGTAAAACGATGACAGCCCCCTTGCTCTTTTTGTAGACTTCTTGAAATATTTGATTAAATAATCTTATGATTATTTTGATTTATTTTTAAAAGTGGTCTTTCAATTATGATTATACAGTTTTTAGCCAGAAAAAAGTTGTTTTCTAGGACATAGCTTCTGCAGAGCAGAACCCCTGCCTCTGAACTGTGGGCAGAACCATTGGCATGGAGCAACCCTGCTCACATGCCATCGGTTTTCATGCTCTCCTGCTACCTTACAGCCCCTCACCCCTAACCTAACTTTACCGGTGCATGGAGCCATCCAGTGGTGGAGTTTTGAGCCAGATGCCAGCTCAGACGAGGAAAACAAACACCTTCATTTATCTATTTGTCTGCAAGTGGATCCATCCGAATGGAGCGGAGCAGGGAGTTTGTCCCTACGTCACATCCACAAGCTTTTTGAATGGTATTTTTCTGTCTACTCCTAATTCACAATTTAAGTAAGAAACACTCCAAAATGCAAGTTTGAGCTTAATTTTTTTTATTATAAGTCCTCCATCTTCAGAAAAATGCCACAAGAACATGTTAAAAATACCACGTTCATTGCAGTGGGTCTTCAAGGTTGACACAAACACATTTTAACATGTACATTTCCAAGACTTTCTTGCAGTATATTGATTAATAGTTGAAAATTGCAGCTACGTTTTCCTGAATTTCTCTCTCTCTCTCTTTTTAAATATTATTCAGAATTGACTTTGAAAATCTCTAAGGACGTTGTCACCTTGTGCTGCTTAATCCGATCACAAGTGAACATTCATGTTGAAATGCTAAGAAAGATCTGAGAAGATATCTGAACAAAACAGGTTTTGAGCAAATTTAGAGACAAAATGCCCAGTCTGTATATAACTTTGTTTTAATTAATTGTGCTGAACCAAAAGTACAATAAAAAAAATACATATCCAATTAGAGCTACCAAGGGTCTCTTATTTTAAAGAGAAAAACAAAACCAAGAATGCTTTCACCACACATCACCTTCTTCTGCCTCAGTGTCATCCTCAACTGACACATCTGCTCCCAGTTATTAAAGTCCTAGGTCAAATCTGAGGCGGTCATGGAACACATCCCTGGTGAGTTCACAGGAAACAGTTGGACCTTTTGATGTGGCCTTTGACTTCACTCTCTCGGCTGAAGTGTAATTCTATAAAACATCCTGAAGTCAGCACTACTTTTGCATATTCTTTTACTATGTTTGTTTGTGGTGAATGTAGAACTGCTTTTCTATAAACACAGCATATTTCTTAATTGTAGTCATAGAAAAAGATTTAAACCACAATTGAAAATCCTGCAGAATGCAAAACTGGTTTTCAGAAATATTTTTTATGGAAAAAATAAAAAAGAAATGTCCTCTATTTCATTCGGAGAAGCCTATTTAATGTCATTTAATATGGAAACTAAAACCCTTGGAAATGGTTTATGCTTGTAACGTCTAATTTCCACTGTGTCCGACATCCCAAACACAACATCAGGCTTCCTGTGATAAATGCGTTTGATGGATTTACTTGCTGTGAATATGCGTGGGTGAAGGCCTGCGTGGAGTCAGTGCTCTGCTGAAGCAATCGCTTTAAATCACCGGGCGGGAGCTGAGCAGAAATGAATTGCATCACAGTCTGTGTGTCCCTAATGATTTAAAGCGCCAGTGTGATGGAGCGATTTTCCCATTTTTAGCTGAGAGATTTAAACGGTGGGAGAGGAGAGACAACGTTCAGTTTCCTGATAGATTTGGTGTTAGGTTTGTACAACATATAGTTTTACATGGACTTAATTGTGATGAATCGCTGCAGGCCCTTGTGCTCCCTTCAAATTTATACATCTGCGCCCACCGAGGGTTCATACCCCCTCCTCTTCTGCAGTCGGACCACTCATCACCTCTCTTCACCTCTCCTGCTCTTACTGTCACGCTGCGCTCCCTGACAGATGATACTGCCGGGCTTTGAAATTGTGCAACACACCATGGAACGCCACGAAACATTTCAAGCGCTGTCGCCAGGTTAGCGTTTTGTTGAAAAACTGCAGGATGTGGTTTCAGTGGTTGTGCATGCTGGGAGGGACGTTTGTTTGGGGAGACTTTTCCCTCAGTGATTAAGAAAAATGCCATTAGGTATTTGGGATGACATGTTCTCGCACACTGCCCCGTTTCTCTCGCCACCTCAATTTGGACCTTTTGATTCTTCGCACGGAGAACCTCTCCCTGGGCTACCACAAATCAGACCGTCTGGACTATTAGTAACAGGAAACAACACGATGCAAATAAACAGAGCAGACGGGACATTTTAACGGGTCGACTGAAAAACTTTCTTTTTTGTTTGAGCTGCATTCTGGCAGAGCCTAATGGGCAGTTTACTGTGACTGATTCTGAAGCCTTCAAAATGAACTTCTGAATTATTTTCTTTGCAGAGTGGGGATCCTGTTAACCCGGAATTATAAAGTTCATCCAAAAGGTTCCAGGAACAGCTGTCGCAGACAGGAGTCCTTTGGGATTTATTAAGGAATTAGTAGCTACAAAGAAGGATATTGAAAAATCAGATGTACTTGTACACCATCTGCTTTTTCCTTGAGATGATTCACGATGAGCTGTTTTAAAATGCAGCCTCAAACTCCGGTCGCCGTCAACCGTTTTTTAAACTTGGCTGTTCATCTCAGAAGAATTTAAAGTGTTTTTTTTTTTACTTTTCATGCAGAATAATCTTTGAAGCTTTTGAATTAAAATAGCAGATCTACCTAATTTTCGTAATCACCCCAATAAAAATCAAATTGCTCCCTTTAAAAATGTTCTAAAGAACACTTTGAAGTTACTCAAAAGCACACAATGGAAAGCTTTACCATGCATTATCAAAGCACCCAAAAGATTTTCTGAATTGAACAGAGTTCTAAAAAGAAATCTTCCATCTTCCAAGCTATTGTCATGATACGCTGTCATCTCATTTGCAACGTTTTACATGTCACACTGTGACTTTTAAACTATTATGTCTATCTCTCAACTAAAAGACTTCTGTCCTAGGAATAACAGCTTTTTTTTCTTTTTTGGCAAACTTCTATTCATTTTCTGCCCTTGAAGCTTGTAAATGGTTTGAACTTTGAGGCGAACCCTATTTTCTCCCTCATGAAATTTTGGATAATGGTTTGGCTATAATGGGGAGTATTATTAACTTGGATGAATGTTTCTTAAAGTGCTTTTTTTAAATAGAAGGAGTCCTATAATCATCCATAGCTGACAATTTAAAAAAACGAGGCCTTCTTTCTTTGCACAGTTCACTTATAGGTACATTTAGCAGCAATTTTGCCTGCAGTGAAATCTAAATTGATGGCTGATTTGACAGCTTCCATCTGTCAAATTGTAAAAGAAGTAACATTAGATAAAGATGGAGTAGCTTTTAGCTTCCAAAAAAATGGTAAAATAATAAAAAAAATACTTTGCATTAGGATCCTTTTATGCAATGAAGTTTAAAATTAAGACCATTGTGTTAAAGTTTAAATAATTTGTATTTATGCTAAAGGTGATACACAGTTTCACCACTTTAAAACATTAAAATAGTATCTTAAAGGTGAAAAAAAATGCTTTAAATGACAGATTGTATGAAAAGATCTGACAAATGGATCAGGATTCTGATCAGCTCTGTGATTGCCATCAGGTTTTGCAGAACATGCTTGAGGAGATTTGTGAACGTGTCTCGCAGAGGTAATTTTGTCTGATTTCTCCTTGGGGACCAATAAAATATTTTGGGAATGAATTAAACCAACCTGCTTTTGTCATCACTGTAGCCTCTTCAGAAATGCATTGGAAATACAGTTACAGAGGATACTTGGCTTGGTTTAATGCATGGCAAAAACACAGACGGCAGAGAACACAGAAGCCATTCCTTGTAGTTTTGCACAAATAAAACTCTGGTTGCTCCATCACTTCTCTTTGTTTAAGGCATGAAAGGACAAACGGCTGTGTTCAAAGCCTCTACCTTGCATCAAGTCCACCATGTTGATTTTGTCAAAATCTTGTCCAGACAAGAAGGGGCCAGAGAACTTGATGAGATTGGATGGAAAGTGGCAAGAATTGTTATAACTTTTAACAACATTTTGTATCACGTGTTTTTTTTCAGGGTGAATCATGCATGTGGTTTCTATTGTCACATGTTTTTGGTCATTAAGCACCAACCAGCAGGAATATCGGACAATATCATAAAGCAAAGCATTCCCGAATACAGTGAGGACTAATAAACTGAACAGGAAGCAATTCAAGTAATTTTTTTTGAAATGTCATTCTTAAAAACAAAAACTTAAAGATGTTATCATGTATTGCATGATACAAATACATATCAGGATAAAAATAGAATTAGGAATTATTCAGACTAGCTCATGATTCTCTGATTAGAAATATCCTCTACTTAATCCGTGTCCACGGGATTACACTTGCATGTGAACTTGCCAATCGGTGCATGTGTATTATTATATGTATTTTGAAACCAAAGATGGCAAAATTTAATATTTTATTGCTAATTTGAACATTTTGTGACCAATTCTAA
This sequence comes from Oryzias celebensis, assembly GCA_014656515.1. Taxonomy (NCBI): domain Eukaryota; kingdom Metazoa; phylum Chordata; class Actinopteri; order Beloniformes; family Adrianichthyidae; genus Oryzias; species Oryzias celebensis. Next base: position 38,838,424 of record BNCR01000005.1, read on the forward strand.
TGAAAATAGTGTTTTGAACATCTTCTTGTAGCATTTTTTTCATGATAGAGGACACGTTTTAAAATAATTTACGATTGAAACTTTATTTCTGAGTATTTCTTCATTCAAATCATGTTGGATCAGGAACAGATAAAAACCTGGACCACGACAACGTCTAAGAATGTCACATTTCAGTGCACAAAAAAATCTGCAGGCACACAATTCAACAAATGAAAGGCCACCTTAAATGGGCTTGGAAATCACAGGTTAGTGCATTTAAGATAATCAAAACACACTCCGTTACCTTTAAAGACCAAAGTACACAAGTCTCACTTTGCCACTGTAGATAACCGTGTCTTTACCTCTACAGAAAGTTCCCTGTGTACCTGCTGTAAACCTTCACTCAGCTTCAGTAAGTGGTTACTCCCAGACTTTAGCTGGGATTTACTATCAACAGTGTTTAGATGACCTGCGGCAGCTGGTCAAACTGAATCTGAGGGCCTTTCTAAAGCACCTTCACTTGCTCTTCACATAAATTGTCCTCCCCTTTCAACTTTTTGGACACAACACAGATTTATCAGAACCAACGGGTCAGAACAGCCTCTTTTCTCCCACATGCACTCACATGCCTTAAAGCTCCTCCTCTCCCTCCATTTGCAAACATCAAGAGTAAAAATAACCATAAACAAACCTCCCCAACAAATCGTAAAAACAGACTCACTTTCATTTAGTCATACATCATCTTCATTTTGCTTATTTTCTTTTGTTTACACAGCACAATCATGTTTGACGAATCCCAACATTTATAGTGTTTATAACGGGAGTGCAGCCTTAGTGGAGAAACTGGGAGTCTGTTTTTAAAAGGTTTGAGAAGCTGCTGTTCACTGTTTCTAACCAGCCAGCATAAGGGTTTATTATCTTGTATTTTTATCTGTTGCCATGGTTACCTGTGTGTGGAATTTAATGGAAGAGTTGAAAGCTGAACTATTGACTGTAAACTACTGAAAGGAGTGTTTTGTGATGTTTTGATTTCCTGCATTTCACTTTTGATTTAAGTGCTCAACCATCTGGATAAAAAATTTAAACAAAAGTGACTACGTTTTATTTCTTATGCTACATTCACAGCGGCCTCTGTAAGTTGAAGTGACCAATTTTCAATTACAAGTTTATGTAAATGTGCGTGCATGTAGGTTTCAAAACTATTGTGCTCACGCGTTGCTATGTAGTTTCTAAGTCAGTTTTCAGACTGTGCGTACAAAATGCGAGGCCATTGAACGTGTGTTGAAAGTTAAACCAGTTGAACTTTGGCCAATCAGGGACTCAGCTTTGTTAGTGATGTATTTTAATTCACGCAAATGCTAACCATTTAAAAACTGATCACAGAGGATCAATTGGAGGATTAATTGCAGTTTGTGTATTTGGAATTCTTTGACACTAAGTCTTTCATAAATTGGAATGGAGCTGTGGAGCAAAATTCGGTAGTTGCATATGCTAGTATTGGGTAGTGACAGCCCGATGTGATGCTAAAAATCAGATTTTTGAACATGTTGGGTGTGAACGGAGCTTTAGAATCTCAGTAAGAATATATTATTTTCAAAGTCACTTCATGGATTTAGAGCAAAACCACGTGTTTTATAGGCTTCATTGGTAGAATATCGTGGCTTGAATTCACCATCATATGAAAAGCAATTCTTCGAAACGCATGGAACATAAAAGACGTGTGATAATTAAACTCAGAAAAAAATGTCAACACAGGCTGCACTTATGAGTTAAAGGAAAAGAGGAACTCAACTTTGACCAGAGTTACAGCAAAGCACCACTTCAGAGAAAAACAACAGTAAATCTTCATCTTTTTTTTTTTTTTCTGCTTTGTTGTGATCCAAAACAAGGAAATTGGCATTTTGGGTTTAAGGAGGACACGTTCAGTGTATTTCACCATTTTACATGTTTTTTGGGGTTTGGTGTTACGACACTCTTGGTCCGACTGCTATGAAAAACCCCGGGGAAATTCTGGGAAGTGTTTGCATGTAATACACACTCACACACACATCAGACATTTATGGTTTAATGTGATGATGGATGTTACTAAGGGCATGGAAGGCCCAATCTAAAATGCAGTGTGGCTGAGGTTGCTGTGTTCCCAGACCAATAGCTCACTGACACTTATCTAATTCATGAATTGGAGTTTTATTGCTGACTTTAACTGAAGCAGAAGGTCACACACAATGCCATACATTACCACTGACACATGCACACACAGACATTATTTTTTTCTGTAGACTTGCATGTTCTCTATTTTTCTCTCACTTTCTGAAACTGAGTGGGAGGTTGAGTAATGAGGCTTAGGTGTAATCCAGACCTCTCTGTCTTATCTTTGCTTCTCCTCATCTCTGTTTTTGCCGTTATCTTTCATTCCACCTCTCAACACTTCAGGGAAAAGTGTAGTTTATCTTCAGAACTCCTCTTTTTTTCCTTCTTTAGAACAAACCGCACTATATTACTGATTCTGCAAGTCAGATCCTCATCATTCAGCCTGTTGGTGGGTTGGTTCATGATGATGGTGAGCTTCAATCATTTCACCTGCACCTTTAAATTTAGAATAAACATCTGGATCAACTCCACAGCCTGAAGCAGAGGTGGACGGAGTTGAACTATTTTATAGATGGGAAAAACTATAAATGAGCTGCAACTGAAAAAATAAAAAAGGTTTGGGAGGTATTAATCTATACACAATTAAAGAAACATTTTTTTAATTGAAAAGGTTTGATTAAAATGTAAAAAATTGATATAAAAGGATTGATATGGTGTTTTTTTACAGTTTTTATTATCGTGTTGTATATTTTTGTTTGATTATTTAACCCTTTAACATCAGAAATCTCAGGGAAGACACTTGAATTACGTACGCTCTTTTACATACTGTAACTTTTAGACCGTTCAACAAGAATCACCCTTGACTTGGAATTTTGGAATCACGTGCAATTCTTCACAAATGATTGCGCTCAAGAAAATGTCCATCAATTTAGTATGCCTTTTATAAGGGACATCTTTTTCAATTGTAACATAAAAAAATATATATTTTTGCTTTCCATTTTCCTTGTTTGTGCTTTACGCTTGTGAGAGTTGATACAATGTGTTTAAACATTTGTTTATTTTGAGTTTGACCTGCGAAACGTGACTTTTAGGCTTCTCTATTTAACTTGACCAGAAAACTTGTAGCCCCATTTATTATCATAATAATGTAATGATTTTCACGAACAAATCAAATTATTGCAACAATACAGCAGACATAACTATTACTAAATAGGACTTTCCACTTTTGAGTTAACTTTGCTTTATTCCCTTATACATCCTGTATCTCTGCTTCAACATTAGAAAATCTCTTTTAACTCACTGGAGGCTGAACTGTCAGCTAACCAGATGAGATTTTAAAAGAATAGATTTTCTTAACCCTAAAATTAGTAAACAAGTTTGACTTCTAAAATCAGAAAAGCTTAGAGCTGGTTACACAAGAGAGAATCAAGATCCCTGAAGGGCCTGCCTCTCATTCTACTTTTGGAACCTCAACAAACCTCAAGAAAGTCTGCAGTCTTGGGTAAAAGAGTGGCTTTTCTAGGAAGTTTCAGAACATTTTTTGTTGTGTCACAGTACATTCTGTCTCCCTCCATTCTGCTTTTGCCTCGGTGTGTAACCCTAACCCTCTTACACATATATATATATAGAGTATGTATTTATTATGAGTGAGAATATTTATATGTTTTTGCTTCATAATGAAAAATGCCTTGTTTGACTCCTCATAGTTAGTCCAATTGTCAATTTCCCCTTTAGATTTTACTCATGGATTGAACCATTTACTGTTTCTGTGCCAGGTTCCTGTTTTCTTCAGCAAGTCAAAATTTTGTAATTTTATTCATTAACATTTTCTGCAAAATTATGAGGAATTAGTAGAATTTGAGTTATTTTTATGCATAAATGTTGGTTCCAGAAGTCAGAATTAATAAGGCTCCAGGTACTCTGGTTCAAGGTTAGTCTTTGTGTAACTGGGAGTCTATATTTAGTCAAGACATGGACTTGTCAAGCCAACAAGTTTCTGTCTGCCGTTTCATCAGCATAGAGTTAGACTTCAATTTTGAATATTTTATATAGAAGATTGAAACATTTCTTAACAATGAAAGAGCATTTTCTCAGCTTAAATAATGCAAATGGTCTGTTAGTTAATCATTAAAAGAAAGACAAAACAAAAAGACTGACATCTACTGCAATTAACTCAACTTGAATGAAACTGCAGGAAACTTTCACATTTTTAATTTGCATTTTACACATTTATTTTAGATCCAGTTAGACTTTCAATTTAGGATCTGGCTTTCTTTTTTTTTGCTTTCTTTAGTTTGTGTACTATCTGGATCAAGAACATGTGTTTTTGCATATTTGCAGTTAATGAAAGTTAGCTAATAGACTTACCAGAGAGCACTCCTGAGTGTAAAAAATCAAATATGCCAATTTGTTATTGATAAGAAATGTATTTTTTACATATTAAAGTCAAAAATGTCCAAAATAGTTAGATTTTATATTGTATTTTTAACATTTATCTTCCAACAGGTGCTGCAAAAATACTTTTCACGAAATATTTGTATATCCAAAAGAGGATGGAAAGGAGGTTTCTGATAAAGGTAATGGTTTGTTTCAGTTTAGGAAGAAAACCAGAAACAAGTTTGAGATCACACATGTTACGATGAACTAAGAAGAACAAAGTGTAACGGTTGATGTTAATACATTTTTTTAGAAGAACCCATTTCCAGGAATGGCATTTCTTAAACTGCAAAGAGCCTCTCTCTTTTTGACCGTCTGAACAAACATTTGACAAAAAATAAAACTTTTTACCACACACACACTCCCATACATCCCAGTGAGTCTAAGTCTTACCACACTGCTCTGACGTGGGAGACAAGACAACAGATAACCCCAACCCATCAGATAGATTAGTCTGATGCATTCCTTTCTTCTATTTTAGTTTTTTTTTTTTTTGTTTTTCTTGGAAGCACAAGTTCTTCTGGGAGCTGTTTTACAGCCGATTCAAAGCCACAGAGACTCTCCCCAACATACCCCTTGTTGCTCATTCCCTCCCTCCATCATTCCTGCCTCCCATCCTTCTGTCTGTGGTCCATCCCCAACATGTTGAATACACTGTTTTTTCACATCTGCTCCTCTATGGGCTGTTTCTCATCTCCTCTTGCGTCTCGCTGCAAACGCACCCGCCTGGAAGGGTGTTTCGTATTCCCTGTCACACATAACCAAACTAGGCTGGAGCCTAATGAATCACTTCCTTCAAGATACAGAGAGATAATCTTTTTCAGGGATTGTGGAGAGATGATGCAGCCTGAAACACAGATGCTCTCATGCTTGCTCTGCCGAACTCTGTTGCAGAGTCATGCAATCCTTGTATACACGAGTGCTTGCGAGACGGTGCACATGCACGCAAACACAAAGAAAGAAAGCGGGTTTTTGTTTCTCTTGTTCTTTTGTTTTACAAGCAGCTAAAAAGGCACCACTGAGCCACAGCTTTGATTAAAATGATTCTAGACAAATGAGCATATGGAAATCAGATGTTATGCCTTCTTTCACAAGACTCTGCCCTTCCTTTGCTTTTCACCTCAAGAAATGACAAATGCGTTTGCAACCGCCAAAGCATGTAAGCCTGTGTGAAATCTCGTGTACTACATTTTTTTTCAAGAGTGTTAAAAAACGACTCATTGGCTCCTTCAGCTTGACACAAATACTTTCAGTAACAACCTGCTCTCTGTCACGTACCATCTCCCTTTTGGTTTTTTGGACCTCCCTGCTGCACAGGCTGTGCGACTTGGCAGCACATTCTGCTTAAAAAAGAACAACAAAAAAGAAAAACTGCTTGAGGAGGTCCTCAAGTCCATGTCTGCTCTCTGAAAAAGAGTAGATCAGATCCTGTGTGCAGTGTGTTTTCTTTCAAATCATGGTAAGGGCTCTTTTCTTTTTAAACTAAGCATCAATAAACAGGTGGCTCCAAATCTCCTCCTTATAAGTAACACCTCTGTAGCTGTTACGGTCCCTCCTGGGTTCTCAGGTTTTTATTTCTGCGCTCTAATAGTGTTCGTTTCGGTTTGTCTCATTCACCTCCCCAAACATACTTTGCTTGAACTCTCCGTTTCCCAGCTACAATTTCCAATTTGCCTCCTCGAGGTGTTTGGCTTGGCCTCCTGCCCGGATAAGTACGCATTCTGTCCCAGAGCCATCCTGCTCATTTCTCCGCTTTCTTTTCTGCGGGTTTGGTGCTCCGCAATTTGTCCCCAATCTACTACTCCATTAAACAGATGACTCTTTCACCCAGACTAAAGCATTAGCAAGAAAAAGCTGAAAATGCTATATGGAATGCTTTTAAAAACACGTGTCACAAGCTCATCTAGAGTTTTTGTAGCCTATATCAAATAGAAGATTTTCTTAAATATGGTTCTGTTTTGATACGTTTAAAAGTTCTCTTTAAATAACTAATATCTGATAATCACACATAAAAAATAAAAGAACTTATTTGTTCCAATTTACAGTTGATTCGTCCGAATGCAAATTAATACCAGAGAGAGATTTTTGACTTTTGCAATCAGTTTGCAATCCTGCAGGCAGGAGGTTTAGCAACATAGATTCTCAAACAGCATCATCAAGCTGCTGTGGATCTTCAGATGTACAATCTTGATCCTGGTGTCCTTCGACAGCTCTTTGGTCTTGGTCATTGTAGAGAGGAAGCAGTCTGTCTGTCAAGTCAGTCCAATGTCTTGCATACAAATAACCAATTCAAACAGGTGCCATTAATACAAATAACAAGGGGAGGATAGAAGAGCTTAAAGAAGTTGCAGTACTATGAGGGACAGAGTCTGTGTTAGATTGTAGGTGCTAAATTCTTATTTTCTGCACCAGGAAATAATCAAAACAAAGAATGTCTTTCTCTGATGATGGAGAGACAAAACACGGCTAAAGAAAATGGTCCAAATCCCGAAATACTTTAAGATCGACAAAGCTAATGATGAACTATTTGAAAATACAAGTCAAGTCAAGTGTAACTGTGCAAAGCTTTCCTTCTGTGCTCAGTTGAACCATTAGTTAAAGTTTAGTCAACTTTGCTCCATCATCTATTACTACTGTAAACATTGTAATCTTCAATAATATATGGATTTTTACTGTGCTTCAAATCTGCCATTACTCTTACTCTGTTTCAACACTGTAATTTTTGCCCAAACTATGACTTTTCAATTGGAAGAAATTAAATAAAAGACTGGATTATACTATTTTTTGTGGCTTGGTGGCTCAGTTGGCTGGGAGTAGGACTGGCACACAGTAAACCAGCGTTCACTTCCCAGTTTCCAAGTGTGCGTCCTTAGACAAGACCCTTCATGCTGTTGCCTCTGATATATAATCATAAAGGGGTCCAAGTTTGGTTCTCCCTGTCCCAGTCCCCAGCCTGGATAACATACAGGGTCGTGTCAAGAAGGACATCTGGTGTAACACTTTCTGACAAACCACCTATGTGGATCAGTGAGAGCTGGTTTACTGTGACGACCCCTGACAGGATGTGCCGAAAGGTGAACTTGGTGAGAAGTTAACTCTGTCTATTTCTTAAAAAGTTCTCTCAAATGACACGTTTTCTCATATTGCAACACTATTTTGTACTTTACAGTCCTAATTCAATATGTATTGTCTGTTTTTACTCATCACTGATGATCAGACTCATTAGTTGTGCTACAATCAAGTGTGAACGTTTACAGCCAACAGTCCGAACCCGTGAAGTTCTGCATGCTAAGCTGTCGCCTTGCAATGTGTTATGTAATATGTCAGCTACAGGAAACAATAGAGGTATTTCTGTATGTATGTGACAAGAATCCATTTTACCAAAGAGACTTTTTATCTCCAAGTGTTTTCTCAGCTGGTTTACCAGCATGGGTGGCTGCACTCAAATGCCCACATGCACTAAAGCTAAGTACGAAGATCTAAAACATCAGGGATGCTTCGTCCAAGTGCTGGTGGCCTATTTCAAGAGCAAAGACACATTTCTACTAAACCACCGATAGTCTGAGACTCTTTAAAAAGTAAACCACTTTTAGATCTTTTACTAGAAGTGTTCAAACTCTTACTGTCTACGGTCATTAAATTATATGAAGCAGAATTTATTGTGGAGCAATTCCAGTTGGTTCTATAGTATGAAAACAAAACAATGAGCTTCTCTGTACTAAATGATACTACAGTTTTTTAAAAAACTTTTTTTGGAAAGTCTTTAAATATTTTGAAGGTCTCATCAGAACAGTTTTAAAGAATTTCTAAAAAGGTGTGTGTAAGGAATACATATCAAGGTTGTGGGAACAATCATTTCTCTATTTAGGTATTTTATTTTTAAAAGTTACTTCTGTCTGACTGGACTTGACTGGCTTTTGCAACTGAGTTTGAGTGTGTTTCCGTAAAATGTGTGTTAGTTTTTTGTCCAAGAATGACGCTGCAGATCATGTCTGTTTTTATTTAAAAGTATTGTTGGGACAGCTTTATCTGTTTGTATTTTTTTTAACACTGGCAAGTTTGCAATGCTCCACATCCCTGTAATTTCCTATGTCCAGCTGAATATTAATAAACCTAACGAGAGGTCCAGCCTCACCAGCCTATCTCGGACAGCAGACATTACCTCGCTGTCTGTATCTATATGCATTGTACCGGGTGAAGCGTATATCTTTCAGAACCAGGGGAGTGGGGGGGGGGGCATAGCAGTGTAGCTGTTGGCTGCAGCTTTTGGCAGGGAGATGGACGTGGAGAGAGGAGGCAGAGTTGGGAGAAAGAGAGCAGAATGTCTTATTTTTGCTGGCAGTTGGGAGAAGTGCTTCCTTGGAGGCGGTTTTCAGCAGAGGCCTCAAGCATCTCCGTTTCTGGCAGGCGAGCTGGCGGGGGGGCGGGAGCGTGCGAGGAAGACGTGAAGGGGAGGGAAAGCGTAGGCCTGTGTTCTGGTGGGGGAGTCATCCAGAGTGCAGACTTGCTTAATGGGTTCTCCTCAGCTGAGTGATACCAGTTTGGAGAATTGGAGCAGACACCTCGACTCTGGGCTCCACCGCAATAAGTCTTTACTTGTAGATAGTGGTGGGGAGGAAAGGTACAAAGATATGCGGGCATGTCTGCCTCTTAAATAGTCCTCAGATACACAATCCCAGGTGGACATGCCAGTCCCTCCCCTGCCGTTCATACCAAAGCTTTCTCATCCTCTGACTCATCAAGTTGCACTTTAGAAAAATATGTATTTTTACACATTTACTTATTAGTTGTTAGAATCTATCATTTAAACCTGGATCTGGAGAAGAGTTTAGATTTATACTGTTAAAGAGAACAATTCAGCGCCCCAAGAAATGATTCAAAAATTCTTCAAATTTGAAAGAATCTTTTTTAAATAATGTTTTTTATGCTTTATCATTTTCATGTTTTTACCCTTTCTATTGTTCAGGCATTACAGTTTCTCCTTAATATATTAGCCACAGCATTTCCCCTCCATCTTTTGATTGTCTTTTGATTGTTGTTGCTTAATTCGAATTCATTAGAAATACTCCTCTGAGTTGTTGGTGTGGTGTAAGCATTTCCTATTTACTTCCATCCAGTCGCTTACACGATCTCCCACTAGCTTACAGCCCCTCACAACGCCATATCTCAGTGCATCAAACTTGGCCAGGAATATCAAAGCTTTTCTAAACAGCATTTTATGTCTGCTCCTTTTTCTTCACAACAATTTGAAGAAAGACATACTCAGAAATTGAATTTTAAGCTTAATTGTCTTTACATATGTCCTCCATTATCAGAAAATGCTACAAGAAAAAGTTAAATCCACAAAGAACACAATTTTCATTGGGATGGGTCTGGGTCTTTTAAGTGACTGAAATTTGAAACAAACAATAATAGAAAGCTGAACTGCTTTCTATTAGAGACCTTACAACAGTGTGGTTCAGGTTGATCACTTCAAAGACGAAATCTCCATTTCTGCTTAAACTGGTTTATTTAAATTAGTCAAAGTTACTACATTTTTTTCTCCCTAGATTTACCTACAGTCTTATTTGAATTCTAGCATGGAAATTATACGTATGCTTCAAAAACACTTACCTCATCGCTTTATAAGGTTCACTGTGGGTATTGGAGTAATCAAGATTGAGAAAGCTCAACTAAATATTTCTCCAAGTATGGCATGCAAAGAGGAGAGCTGCGTGTTCAGCTGGATGCACCTGAATGTCTCCCCTGCACTCTGTCTGACAGATCTGGCAGGGCATCCCCGTCTTACATAATGCTATGAGATCATCGACCAAAGGTAATATAGTGTTTGTTGTCACAAGTTACATTTCGTTTCTTTACCCCCCAGTAAACTCTTCGGCTTTTGAGAAACAGTCTGCTCGAAGGATCTAGAGGTGATCCTTCTAAAAATACAGCAGAAACGGTCTGCTTCTGCAGGCTTTCTACAGAGCACTTTGGTTTGTTTTTGTAGAGATGAAGAGCTGGTCAAGTCTTAAGATAAAGAGTGATGAATCCCCACAGATGCATGTGAACATCATGGAATACCACCCAACAGTTCCATAGTTTTACCTTTCTCTACTTGATCATTCAAAGGATGACAATAATCATCATGATGGACATCTTTTGGTCTATTTAAAAGTGTTCCAAGTGGTCTTTTAATTAGGATTATGCCATTATTTGTTTTAAATTTCTTCAGGGCACTTCTTGCCAGATTTCCACAGATGCTCCTCTTCTTTTTTGCCTGGTGGGGAAATCAGGATATTTCTGAACATGTCTAAACTTTTTGGAGAGGTGCTGAGGGCTCTCCTGGAGGATAAAGATTTTATTCTTACTTTGCCTGCCCCCTTTCTCACTTGATTCTGCTCCATCATGGATACTTGGACATTTCCTTGTTTTATTCTGTTAATTTGTGACACAACCAATTATCCGTGTCGTCACGTTTGGTTTGCCTTTTTGTATTTGTTTTCTTTGTTTTGTTTTTTTTTTGTTGCAGCTTACAAAAGTGATGTTTCATCCATCTCTCGTCCTGAGTCCTCTACCAACTCCTGGCAGGGTGATGTGACCGCAAAAGGAAAAATGTCTCACTTTGAATTTAGATTTTCTCACTTTTGATTGAGAAATGTTGATCCCATTTGTCGCAAGTGTTTTGCTGACTTTGCACGATCCATCTTATTTGTTATGCCTGTGTCCTGCTGGCGGCTTGTGTGCTGTCACGGAGCAGATGAGTAATGAATAAGACATAAGGTACACAGTGTGCCCAAATGTACCAGTTCATCTGTGTGGAGTTGGGGTTTTCATTCCTATGCTGTAAAACCACAAAGGACTCCTGAAAACAAAAAATGTAAGCATAATTTAAAAACTTAATGCCACTAAAACTTGATTGCATTGCTTTTTTTTTTTTTTTTATCTCACACAAATAAATGATCCTAAATCGATTTTTCATGATGCCATTGGGATGAATCAATGTAAAATGCGAAAAATCTCTAACTTTTTGTGACTTATTTTCACTTTCTTTCTCAAAAAATGTGTATTTACTGCGATACACTGACTGTATATGAGAACTGTACCGAATGAGTGTGACATCACCCATAGAAAATGGTTTTTTTCTGGCTCCAATGAAATGAAGTCAATTCGGTTGCCATTTTTTCGCAATATGGATGATGGAGCCAGACAACTGCAGTAATTTATAATCTAAAAAATATATACAGTACATATATATATATCATTACTGTTGCGTTGATTGGCTGAAATGAACAATTTCTAATCTAATTAAAAAAGAAAGGAACGGTGGTTCGAGTTGGTCATCGTTTTTAAGGCAGTCGTGTCATTTTCCAGCGCTCAAGCACCATCACGCGATGGTTTGTGGCCCACAACAGGATGCTGATGAATTTCCTCTTACCCCACTCCCCATTCTTTCACCTCACTGAGGAATTGTTTGTCAGCATGGAAAGCATATGATTGGTCAACAGCCACACGTGCAAATGACTCTTCTGGCTGCCTCAGATACAGCGTATAATAATATCCCATCAGATGCTAACAGAAGCTACACAACAAGTGCTAAAAGATTCTTTCCACACTGAATGTGGATGATAATGTGTGGCTCAATAAACTGTTCTGGAGGTGTTGAAAGGCTTCACTGTAATTTCCACAGAGCTGCATGAACAGTTTTCCTTAAGGAAAACTAATCTGCTTTTGTCTTTCTTTGTTTTATCTCAGTGATTAAATGATTAATGATACTTTTCCAATAATCTGCAGCAATTGTTTGGAGAAATGTACTTCAGAGATTATAGATTATATCTAGATAAATAGATAGATAGATAGATAGATAGATAGATAGATAGATAGATAGATAGATAGATAGATAGATAGATAGATAGATAGATAGATAGATAGATAGATTATTTTTTATTTTCCCTCCAACACATTCCCTTACATCAGAATCAGAATGTTTTTATTGCTAACTAGGAATGTTTTGCTGTAATAGTTGCTAAAATGGAGAAGAAAGTAATTAAGAGTAAATTATTCACATAACGTAAATACAAATACAAGACATCAACGGAAATAACACTCACCTAACACGCTGCCTTAGGTTCTCTCTCCCTGCATTCCAGTATGTGAGGCAATATTTAAACGACTGAGTTTATGATTTCATTTAGTAATGAATAAAAATCCTCCAAACTATTTCTGAACTGAATTTTTTTGAAACTCTTCTGCTTCTCATCTCTCCCCCGTATTCAAACTAAAATATTAAAAACACTTCCCAAATTCTCAAGGTACTTGAAAAATAAACACAGCAATAACCGGATTTATTTCTTAGGCTCTGTGCAGCTTTGGAACGTGATTCAGATCTGGATTCTGTTAAAGTGGTCCCTGCGATTTGTAGCTGTCAGAGAAGATGTGAATCTCTCAAGCCAGGCGAAAAGATGGATGGTTGAAGATTGAGGTTCTAGATACACAATCTAGACATTTTAAAATAGATAAATAACATCAGTTTTTTTTGCAGTCAGTTTAAGGTAATATTGCTTAGGTTATTTTCTGAAATGTTGTCAACTGAGCTTTGAAAAACAGGGTTTCTCATTTTCCACTCTTAACAAAACAATCCTTTTGTGTCATATAATACGACATTTGTAGAATCTAATGTTAACTCTGCCCAGTGTGACAACAACAACACTGCCTCCAAAATTGGATTCAATTTAGAATAAATGTCCAAACTGTTCCAAAAGACATAAATAGCTTGAAGTCACAAGATGTGATTTGGATTATTTTATCCTATAGTGAGTCGTTTCTCATGTAAGGAGTGCGGTTGCGTGACTGAACAGCGCGAGATTTCATATACCCTTTGACTGTTTGAGTCACGTTTTTAAAAATGTCTGAAACCTTTGGAGATTTTAAATAGACATTACAGATTGTAATTTCAGATGACTGCATGTTCTGCTCAGTGTTTCTGACATCATTTCACAGGGGGGTTGGAGTGGGGAGGCAATCATGTGAGCTAACTAATAGAACATCACATTAAAACCTGAGTATGTCACGCAGAATTAAATGAATGGAATTTCAATTTACCGCAGAACTTTTTGGAACTGCTTTTTGTTCAAAGAAATAGAAGGAAAAGTTTGCACAAAGTAGTTGTATGAACGCGTTTAAAGAAAGACCATCTATGGGGACACTGGCTGCAAATTCATGATGGTAAGTTCTAATTTTGGGTTGTTTGTGTCACTTTTAATGTCTTTGAAGTGTTTTCAAATTGCAAGGGCAGGGTTGTAAAAAGGATCGGCAGGATAAGACTGTAAAAAAGGGTTTTTAAACAGCTTGAAGAGCTAATGCTCTGCAGTAATTCAACAGATGATGACCTTTGTCTGCTTCCAAGTACTCCTGCATGTCAAACTTGGAAGAGGCGGGGCTTAGATGCTGATGATGTGAGTGGTTGTTGTAGTAGAGGGAGACATGTAGGAGGTCATTGTGCTGGTAAAATGTGTTCACAGACGGAAAAATAGCCTTTCAGCTAAAAGAAAAAAAGGTGTCTGACAGTGGATTTATTTGTTTGTCTTTCAGGAGTCAAACTCAGCAGGTCGAGGGGGTGTGTGCAGCTCAGAGCGAGTGAGTCGGGAGTGTTTCAGCTGGACATATTTCATGGATGTTTTGGAAAGCTGTGATGGAAACAGTGGAGGTCAAGCAGCCTGTTTCTTCCTCTTGGGTCCTTGTGGTGTCAAAGTCTGTAAAAGTACAAAATGTCTTCGGCCTGCCTTCTATTAGGCTGGATGAAAACAAGCGGAGCTGCAGTGCTGCTTCTGTGAGCCTGCAGGTTGACTCGACCACTCTGTCAGGCGCTGCCCCCAAGGGACTGACTAAAAAGGAAAGAAGGAAAGTCGCTAGCCCACACTTAAACTAATATTGATGTACCATACTTATGGGAAAAGTAAATGTTGATCATGGTTCTGGTTTTCCCGTAAGGAAACAAGCCAACAAGGTATTAATATAAGGTGGAAAATAACAGATATTTTAGTTGATCTAAAAATGAAGAAAAAGTAAAAAGTCTCCAAACTAAAACACAACCTTGTAAAGTAAAAAACCTGTTTCCCTTTTCACACATTTTTTAGTCAAATTCACAGAAATTTCACATTTGTGTTTTCAATTAGTTTCATGTATTTAATTTTCCTTGTCAGGATGACAACTGGGACTTCAAGGAATCATCACAGTAATTGTAAAGTACAAAGAATTTGAAAAATATTTGACAAGATTAAAAAGTTAGTTTTTGTTCCTTCAATTTGTGCAGACCAAACAAGATCACCTACAATCCATGATTATGATACACAACTCTCTTTTTTGAAGGGCTGGATTATTTTCTGTTAGCACATGTTGTGTCTTCAATAAAACAGAGATTGAGATTCCATAATCTGTGATCATGTTTCTTTAATTTCCAGACACAACGGAATATTTTTTGTGTAATCTGTGAATTATTTGTACTTTACGACTCAGTGACAGTATAAACGCAGGAGTATGAATCATAGAAAGTCCTTTTTTAAAATCTTTATTGAACATTTGAAGACTTCCCTCAAAGACGGCTGTTTATAACTCGCTGAATTCCAGTATTTACATTTATTTCACAGTTTTTGCATTAGTGATAGAAATGTATCGACCAAAAGATCGACAAGATAAAGGGTCAGTCCTGGGGTGTTTTATGTGTCACTTATACCAGCTGAAAAATTAGATTTTTGACAAAAATGTGACACTTGTTTATGTGAGGTGAAACATGTTTCAAAAAAATAAAACAAACAACATATCCAAAAATGAAAAAGTTACTTTTTAGACAAATACTAAAGATTTATACGAACATACATGAAAGGTTGTATATTTTGACAACGTGTTAAACAAAACCACATCGAAAGGTATTTTTTTGTATATTACTAAACTGATTATTTTATTTTGTTAAAACAACCTTTAAAAACGGCATATTTTAAAAGAAGATAAAATGAAAGTAAAAGCAGTGGATGTTTAAGTTTGTGTGGTTCCTACTACATCACACAATTAACTTCATGCCTGTGAAGTTGTGTTTGAAGCATCAAACTTTGCATAAAATGTTTTAAAAGTTTAACATTATGGTATTTAAAGGATAAATATTCAAAGATCTGCCTCATGTGATATGAAAGAAAACGGATTCTCTGAATCAAAATAATTGCATTTGCCACCAAACATTTCTGAATGTATTTATCAGAAGAAGCTTATAAGCTACATGAAGAGTTTATAAGTTTTATAAGTTCAGTCAAATTTTTAGAGAACAGACCTGTTTTTATAGCTTTTTAAGTAAGTTACCTCTGAGTTTGGCTGTGACTCTGTAATCCAAAGGCTTTAGTGTTAAACCGTAACTGTAGTTCAAAGACATGTCCTTGTCTGGGCATTTTTCAAAGCTGCACTGATGCAGGAGGATTGCGAAGAACAAAAATATCTCAGTTTTGGCGACCTGGTCCCCGATGCACCTCCTTTTGCCCGCTGAGAAGATCAGGACATTGTTGGTGAGGTCTCTGTCCAGGGAGCCACTCTCATCAAAGAACCGCGAGGGGTCAAAGACTTCAGGGTCCTTCCACATCAAAGGGTCGTGGTTGACAGACCACTGGTTGATGAACACCACAGTGTCCTTGGGGATGCTAAGGCCGTTAACAGAGACGTCTGAGGTGGTGGAGTGGGGAATGGTGACGGGGACGAAGCTGGTGAAGCGCATGGTCTCGTAGATGAAAGCGTCCAGGAAGGGCATGTGCGGCCTGTCCTCCACCGACGGCAGTCTGTCACGCCCCACCACCCTGTCAATGAGCTCGTGGAGTTGCTTCTGAATGTCTGGGTGTTTCGCCAACAGGAGGACGATCCAGTGCAGCGCAGTGGAGACAGTGTCCATACCTGCACCGATTAAATCTGCCACTGTCGCCTCGGTGTGGTCCTCTGTGAGCTCAACGTCTGCCTCGCTGATCCCACGGATAACAGCGTCGCTCATGTCTCTGGTGATCGCCGGATCAAATGTCTCTCTGTGTTCGTCCACTTTGCTCTTCACAAACACAAAAAAATCTTGATTCAGGCGCTTAAAATTCTTGAAGACCGTTCGGACGGGATTAGGAAAATACTGGAGCCACGGCATCACGTCGACCAAACTGCCGGCTCCGACAGTTTGTCCAAACTGATCTATCTGGTGAAGCAAGGCTCTGAACTCAACGTCGTCGTGTCCGTAGCGCCTTCCAAAGCACAGAGCACAAATCACATTTGCAGCAGCTACAGTTACTTCATGAGCTGGGTTGAAATACTCGCCCTGAGAGCTGAGTTTTAGAAAAACCTCCACCAGCTCTGTGGCCTCAGCTGTGATCTGCTGCTCAAAAGCTTTTTTGGTTTGGCTGTTGGCGGATGAGAACGCTCTGATGGTGGTTTGAGCGAGCTTTCTGTGCATCCGCCACTGTTTGCTGTAATTGGTGAAGGTCAAGCTCTTTCCCTCAGAAACAACCTGAAACGACACAAAGTTTGGTCTGCCCGCAAACTCAGTGCTGTTCAGAACCAGGGCCTCGCGGATCACCCGGGCTCCGTTCAGGACCACGATGTCCCTGCAGCCCAGACGGATCTGATACACATCTCCGTACTTTTTGGCGAGCTTGCTGAAGGTGATGTGAGGCATCTGGCCCAGCTGTAAAGCGTTGCCCACCACCGGCCAAGCAAAAGGTCCCGGCAGTCGTCCTTTGAGATTCCTGAACCACAGACAAGCTTGCAGACAGAAAAGGAAAACAAGTGAGACCACCAGAGCATTATGGAGCTGTCCACTCCACTCCCTGACGCTGCTGCCGCCTCTCACACCAAACTCTGCTTCCATTTGAGCCATTTTCCTACTGTGCCGACACTCCGTCATGCAGAAGGACAACTTTTACCGCAAATTACAGATTTTTATATAAATTTGCGACAATCTAAAAATGCTGAAGAAATTCTGCAAGGCCTCAATCGAAGTCGTAACTCCAGTCACATTGAGAATCTGTATAAAGGGGGTTCTCCATGAAGCAGCTCATCTTAGAGTGACCCCTTAAGAGGAACAGCGATTTTAGACTTAACAGTTGGTTTATATGTATATCTGCGGTGGGAGGGACCAGTGACTCAGGTTTTAAATGATCTCCCTCCTCCTATTTTGACCTTTTTCTCCAAACCTTGGTCCTCTTGCTGCTCAGAGCTCATCTACTCTTTGTTTTGCTAGTAGTAGAAAATGACAAATAAGGGGAGCAGTCACCTCATTTTTTATGTTCTTTATGTTGAATTAAAAAAAAAACCGAAGTCACGCATCAATGAGTAATAAAGGATTTATTAACAAATATTTTATGGCTTTTTTTTGTTTGCAAACTTGTTGGAAACAAAGAATGAACAGAAAAAGCTTGTTGTTTTTTTTTTTTTAATTAAAACTTTATTTTTACCCTGGAGAACCCACAGGTTCGAATTTGGCTGCTGTTTTTCGTTTAACATCATTTTCTTTTTTAAATATATTTTACTTTCTAGGTAATCTTTCTTGGTAATTCTAATTATTTTAGCTTATTTTTCATTTCTTTTTTTTTGGCTTCTGTAATTGGTGGTGCCAAAAATATACAAACAAAAAAACAATTAATTTTGATAGCTTAGAAGAAAATGACCTCTTGTGTTCTGCAGGGTTAAACAACATTTGTGTCTTCTGAGCAGGACACGAGTTTATCAGAATTCCAGAGAGTTTCATCTATATTTCTTCTTTTTCTTTTACTAAACAGTAGCTGAATAAATAATCATCTAGGAATCTAATGATTTCCAGACAGATTTGGAATATTTCAAAACCTCCATGTTTTATATGGATCATTGATGTAGAATGACGGGATATTTCATTCAGCTGAATGGAAGAAAAAGGAAAAACAAATCTGTAACACCAGAACTTTACTGTAAAATCAAAATGCACACAGCAACTCATCAAAAATCACTTTATTTGTGTAAAATACAGCTTATTTTCCTTCATGTAAAGTCTCAGTGAATTTCCAAGCAGTCCTCACAACTTTCTACTTTTACATTCAGAACAAGCAGAGTTAATTCCTTTCTTTTTTGCCTCAACGAAGAAAAAAAAAAAACACATTTCTTGGGCATTATGACATCAAATCAAACATAGAGGCGAGCATAGTGACATCCATTAAAAAAAAAGGCCCTGTAAACAAACATGATTTTGAGGAGAGCTCATGAGTGAAAGGAACTAGCTGCACATGTGCTTTGTTGAACTGCTGAGATGGGTTTGGCATGGCGGTAGCTGCAGTGCTTGTACAGTAAACTTAAAGTTTTGAGAGTTCTCAAAGGAAATTTGTTCTCTTTTTGACTCCTGCTGTGTTTCCTCTGTTCTTATGCTCTAACTACAGTAGCTAGTGATTGAACTTAAATTACTTTTTACCTGAACTATGACTTCGGCAGCACAGTTAGAATACATTTCCACAAGACAAATGAGAACAATGAACCAATCAAGTGACTTTATAACATTCCCATGCTCCTACATATACGGTTATAGTAGTTTAAATGCATTTATTTATGCACACAAATACCAACACGCTCCAGAAAAGATTGAAAACAAGTACACAATGCACAAAATTGAATCAATTCTGAGAATGCAAGCTTGTGTTGTTTGCAGCTCACATCTTTAAAACAATACTCTTCAATCTGTGCTGCAAGTAAAAACAGACTGTATGCATTAAATATTTCTGTTAAATATGTTTTTTTTTTACAGTTAAGTGCAGGTATATTGTTGCTGTTAAATATTGTATTTAAAGTGTGTCCTAGAGTCACAGTACGGAGGCATGCTGTTCATTTAGGAAGA
Source organism: Oryzias celebensis (assembly GCA_014656515.1). Taxonomy (NCBI): domain Eukaryota; kingdom Metazoa; phylum Chordata; class Actinopteri; order Beloniformes; family Adrianichthyidae; genus Oryzias; species Oryzias celebensis. The sequence goes on from BNCR01000005.1 coordinate 38,857,778, forward strand.
AACCTTGTCTGGCAACTCTCCCCTAAGCTTGGTGCTAATGCTGTATCTGAGGGGCTTCAGTGCCAGACTATAGGAGCAGTCAAGAGTGAGGGGCTCTGAGGGGTCACTCTCAAAGCTGCACTGGTGCAGCAGAACTGCTGTAAATAAAAACACCTGCATCTTGGCGATCTGGTCGCCGATGCAACGCCTTTTACCTGTGGAGAAAATCATCACGTTGTTAGTTTTGTCCTTGTCGAGGTCCCCGTTTTCGTCCAGGAAGCGAGTGGGATCGAACACGTGCGGCTCCTTCCATTTCAGGGGGTCGTGATTGACGGAAAACTGATTGATGAAGACGATGGTGTCCTTGGGGATGTGAAGACTTTCAATGGTGACGTCTGAAGTGGTGGAGTGGGGGATGGTGACGGGGACGAAGCTGGTGAAGCGCATGGTCTCATAAATGAAGGCGTCCAGGAGTGCCAGGTTGTGTCTGTCCTCGGTGGAGGGCAGCCTGTCCCTGCCCACCACTCTGTCTATGAGCTGCTGCAGCTTGACTTGCATGTCTGGATATTTGACCAGGAGAAGAATAATCCACTGCATGAAAGTTGACATGGTGTCTTGACCAGCTCCAATCAGATCTGTGACGGTCGCTTCAACAAAATCCTTGCTCAGCTCGGTGTCTTCTCCGTGCTCAATCACATTGATGATGGCATCGCTTATGTCTCGGGCCACTTCAGGTTTGAATGACTCTCTGTGCTGCACCACCTTGTCTTTGATGAAGGTGAAAAACTCCTCATTGAGGTTTTTGAAGTTTTCATAAAGACTGCGGACTGGGTTGGGGAAAGATTTCAGCCAGGGCATGACATCCACCAAACTGCCTGCCCCCACTGTCTCTCCAAACTTGTCCAGTCTCTGCAGAAGGGTTGTGAACTCCAAGTCATCATGTTCATATCTCACGCCAAAGCAGAGTGCACACATGATATTAGCCACAGCCACTGTCAACTCATGAGCTGGGTGAAAGTACTGTCCGTTTGAGCCCCGCTGCAAAAATACCTGCACCAGCTCTGTGGCCTCATCTATAATGTGCTGCTCAAATGACTTTTTGGTCTGGCTGTTTGCAGAGGAAAAGGCTCTGAGGGTTGACTGAGCAAGTTTCCTGTGTGCTTTCCACTGTTGGCTGTAATTGGTGAATGCCAGACTCCTGCCTCCAGAGACCATCTGGAATGACACAAAGTTCGGTCTGCCTGCAAACTCTACGCTGTGCTGGATGAGAGCCTCGCGAATAGCCCGGTCTCCGTTCAGAACCACCACATCGCTGCAACCCAGTCTTATCTGGTACACGCTGCCATATTTCTTGGCAAGCTTGCTGAAGGTGATGTGAGGCAACTGGCCCAGCTGCATGGCGTTGCCCACCAAGGGCCAGGCAAAAGGTCCAGGCAGTCTTCTCTTGAGCCGGAGGTTCCTGACCCACAGACAGGCTTCCAGACAGAACAGGAAAACAAAGGAGGCCACCAAAGCTGGATGGACCTGTCCACTCCACTCCCTGATGAAACCCTTCACACCAAACTCAGTGTCAAGTGCCATAGTGATGGATAGTCTGCTTCGTTTTCCCCTGAAAAACAACTAGAAAAAAACTACCTTAACATTAATAATTTTAATTTATCTGAAAGAAAAAAGTGAAGCATCAAAATCAATAAAAATTATTGATATCTAATGGAGTATTGATAAAATCATTGTGATGACGTTTCCTGTCATCAGTGTGTCCCTTCATGAAGATTTAAGGCTTAAGTGCCAGCTTTTGCTCCATTCCAGCGTCTTATATGTTTTGCAGTTAGTGGGCAGGGCTCAGGAGAACTTTCATACTCCTCCCATTGTGGTAGCTGCACTGGAACATCTCTATGCGCGGGTGCGCGCTTTCCAGGGGGACACAGGGAGCGAGCAGCGCGTCCGGCCGCCGTTCACACGGAGGAGTAAAAGAGACTCAGCAACTGGTGACCAAAGGAGTTGCGTCGAGCTCATTTTTCACTTTTTGAAAAGCAATTTTTGCGATGATGGTGTTTCTTTTCAGGCGCAAAGGACTGATTTGGCGCACATAAGGGGAAAAGAAACCTTTTTACGCATGTTTTACGCATCGCTTTTCTTAGCATTTCTTTAACAAATCTGCAAATTTCCCTTCAGCGCTCTATGTATCTTTAAGAATAAATAAAACTGCACGCTTTTTATATAATTATATTTTATTTCGTGTGTTGAAACCAACGCGTGTCATTGCTTAAAGCATATATTGCGTGGATAAATAAAAAATAAAGCACTTTACATTTGTTTTGTGTTCATTTTAGTATGTTAGTTTGATTCGATGATTTTTAAATTGTTTCCAAAAAGTTGTTTCTTACTTTACAACATCATTTTCTAACTAATTATTTTTTTCTGCTTTTAATCCTTTGGACATGAAACATTGTACTTAAAAAAATTCTAAATAACTAAATAAATCAGTCCCAAAGAAGTTTTTTCCTTTGTCCTTTGTCGTGTATTTAATTAATTTGAACATCCAAAAGCACCTAAATATGTTAAAATTAGGTTTTATGCAACAAATAATTCATAGCAGACAAACAAACTCATTAACTACTTAATGTTGCTGTCGCTAAATCATTATAAAATTAGTTTTATGTGACTTTTTGGGATCCCAGCATCATTTCAAAGTATGTCAGATGGCAGATTCACTGAGTCTTGCAGCTGTTGCATAAGTGTCATTCATTTGTGTTCAGTTTAAATAAAATTGATCCCAACTTTTTCATCTTGAAGTGGATGACATAATGTTCCTGTTTCTTATAAAGTTTGTTTTTGCAAAGGTTTAATGACCCTAATTAAAGGCACTGAGACATTTCCGAAGTTAGATCCAGAGGGGACAGAAACTCAACAGCCACACAAGCACACTCATCATGATATTATGATAACCAAAGCGGGAGCAGTAGCTGGAGTCAAAATCCCCTTCTTGAATATTTATTTGGCTTTGCAGCACAAGAAATGAAGGGACTGGTTTGGTCAAGAGGCGGTCACGCTTCAAAGGTTGTGAGACAGATTTGGCAGGAAAATCGAGCATCCTTGGCTTGTATTTGTGCTTTCATTTTGTTTCATATTTCCAAATGATATTGTGCAATCATCCATGTCAGGTCAGAGCACATGTGAAAACAGGCATACATGTATGAGGAGAATAATGACTCGGGCTGTTTTGTCTCACTCTTTCACAATGATGGCTCTCGGACAGCCCCTTACAGATGGGGAGAATTCTCTGAGCTCTGCCTGAGAGCTGTTCGTCTTGAGCAACGCACCAAAGCTCTCTGACTGGTTCCTCTGTGAAGCATGTGCATAGTCCAGTCTTCAAGAACGGCACTGGGGATCGCTGTTTCCTCTCTGTTCCTGTACGGGGAATACCCCCCCAACTCCACCAACGCACCACTGCCGTCTCCTTCACATGATTCCACATGCACACATGTGGCTACTCACTTCCCCGTCATGCTAATTGGAGCCAGCTTTGTGGCTGTGGCTGGGGGGTGCATGGCTGGTTGGAGCGGGTTTGGGAAGAGGCTAGATGGGGGTGTCATGTGTGCATTTTGCGTGTGGCTGCGGTGTTTGTCTTTGATTACCCCCCCCTGTAACCTGGCCGTGAAAGGTTGGCCCTGACCTTGTATTGACTCTGGCCATATTGGGGGGGGGGTCATTTGTGGCAATAGGCGGAGCCAGGAATGGGGCCCGCATGTCATTTGATGAAGCAGGGGGCATGCTTACTGTGTGGAGACTGGACCAATGGCAGAGCGGCCTGCCCCGTCTCTGGAGCTAATCATTGTTTACTAGTCTCATTTCCACTTTTCAGTGAGCTACTGTCACGCACAGCACCTACAGGGAGGCAGGTTGGGGGAGCTTGGGGTCCAACAGGCAGCTTGAAAGCTGCTGGGATTCAGAAAAGAGCGGGCGAAATCTAAACTAAATAAAGCTGAACTTAACAAGCAAACCAAGAAAAATATTCTTGGAGTCGGTTCTGTTTCAGGCAGCCGATGGGGGGGGAATCAGACCGGACATTGCTTGTTAAAGATGGTCTAAAATGAGCGCCGTTCTGCACGCCAGACCACAAAGCCTTCTGACTTTATTGTGATGTGTGTGTAAACAGACAAAAAAAATCACATTTTACTTAGAATTTATTGACAATGGAAGTCTAAACTGCTAGATTAAGAGGAGCTTAAGGGACATTTGACAAAAACAAAAGAGATTCAAGTTGAAATGTTAAAAAAAGATTTGATTATCTTCATGATAAGAAAAATGAAAGGGGCAATTGAAAAAGCTAGAAGTCACAATTTCTCCAATCAGAGGTTAAAGACTATAAAGATTATAATGCATAACAGAAGATGCATTCTAATGGAGTTTACTTTGGTTTGTTTTAGGCTTTTGAAGGACCATAAATGTAAATGGACAACTCTAAGGGCATAATCCAGCTGATTCAGTAAAAATGACATCGTTTGGTGTGCAGCTTTCACACTGCACTGCTTTGTTAAGCCCCATATTACCAAAATTGCATTATCAGAAAATTAAACATGTTCCCTCAGAAAATAATTGACAGATTAACCAAATGGTCTCTTAGGATGTGAAATTATTTTACCTAAAATATATATATATTATTGCTTTCCGTATTGTTCACAAAAAACACACATGACATACATGGGTTTATTTTGGACAACCTGTGTTAGCAAAATTAGATAGGAAGATAAGCCAGACATGACATGAATTGTGCTTTTATGCAGCCGTTTATCAACAAGCCTCAATCAGAAACAGAGAAAGAACCTTCTGGAGTTGAAATTTCCCACATGCATCTGCAGGGCCAGGCAGAGTAATTTGGGGGCCCAAGTCCACAAGACCCTACACATCTGTTGAACAACATATTTTATGAGTGGAAGTGAAGCTTTTTTTTCTTTCAAATGAACATAAAATCTTATTTGCAAATTAATAATAAATGCAAAAAAAAAAGAAAATCTCTAAATGATGACTTCAAAAAGTTCAAGCAATTAGATTTATGTAATTTCAGTTTAGAATTTATCCTCTTTATTAATATGTACTTTTATTACCTCCATTCTTTATATATTTGACTTCTTTGTGTTCCAGTCGGCAGCAGAGCAGCACTGAACTTTTGTGCCATGCTAGCCCGACACACTCGCAGCACAGTCACTAAACTCTATATTCGCTTGGGAGTGGGGGTGGAGGGCAGAGGATCTGTGGAGCTGCACTAAGTGATCAAAATGAGACCAGAGAGAAAGCACAAGCAGAAATAGCTTCCATATGACCCCCAGCTCAACAACATCTCACACACAAAAAAACCAGACACTGGAAACAGAGGACAAAGTTCAATAAACCTTTTGCACCTTCTGCCAGGTTAAAACAAATGAAATTAGCTTATTTGCAAACCTAAATTTGACGGCTGCAGTTACTTGTGCTTTGTAGACTTGAATTCAAGTTTAAAGCCCTGTTTGGAGAATAAGTAGAAAATATGTTTTAGTGCCCACAACTAGTACCACAGTTCTTGAATTTTGAAGTTTTCTTTAAAACTTTAAAAAGTTTCACTTTCTCATGTAAAGTCCCACTTCCATCATTTTTTAAAAATGTATTTTAAAAGTGTTCCCAGTTTTCTTTTAATTATGATTATGCTGTTTTTAGCTAAGTTAAAAGAAATAAAAAAAAAAAAAAAAAAACCTGTGTTGCTTTCTAGGACATAGTTTCTACAGAGCGGCAGTAGTTCGTTGGAAATTCCCCTTTGAGTTGTGGGCAGGATTGTTGGCCCAGAGCAACTCCGCCTCCCCTTCCTGTCACCCATAAATTGAGAGCTCGGAGCTGGAAGCTTGTGGCCCACCCTGCACAAAAACGCCACAAAGACCATTTTCATCGGAGTGGGTCTTTAAATACATCCATAACAATTACACTCATTCATCATTCAAATATGGATTTGTGAGAGTTTTTTTATGTAAACAAAATCCTACATAGCTGGATAGAAAAATATCTTATGTCTTCTTAAATAAACTGGAGATAAATTAAAATGTCTCCAAAAGTAAGAAAACATGAAAACAAATCTTCTACACTTGCAAAATTGATATAAAAACATTTGCTCAAAGATTGCTAAAGTGTCCTGGGATCTGGCAACCAGAACCACCAGGTTTGTATAGGGAAAAAAAAATCCAAGTTTAAGGATTGTCGGTGAGCTGAAACAGGGAGATAAAGTATAAGAAAAAGCAGAAGCATCAGATTCTACAGAATAAAAAAGGAATTGGAGCTGACTAAAGTGCTTAAATACATGACAAAGTTTACGAAAAACAAAACAGAGCTGGAAGACGTGAATAAAAAAAGTCCTGGTGGTGTTTATCTGATTTTGCACTTAATCCCACCCCATGTCCACAACCCCCCAAAAGAACGGCATTTTAATTTTTTATTTAATGAAAAATGCATGAACGGATTCCCCTCAGTCTCTGAGGACGCATGTCTCTGACTGAGATCTCTAAATTTGGGACCAGGTACCCAGGCACTCTGAACATTACGTGCAGCATGAACACCACCAAAAGGCTCTTCAGGTCAATGTGTAATTGAGCAAACAATGTTTCGTGATTCTCTTCTCTCTGTTTTTGCACCTCCACGTGTTCCACTTCAGCAACTTGGTACTTGGTACTTCGGTGGGTTCCCCCAACCCGTTAGTTCAGCAGATGAGCTCATGGGACAGAAATAGCGTGGACTCCTGCGTGGGTAAGGTTGATCTATGCTCTTTAAGGGAATTAACTCTAACTGCTGTTGTGTTATAACTTAGTTTCCATTTAGATATGCATGCTTTGCTGGTTTTTGCTCCCGGAGTTAAAGTTCCAATAAGGCCAGAAAGGAGAACTTTAAAGATTCAGTGTTTTTAACATGTTTTTGTAGCATTTTCTCATCATGGAGGACAAATACATAAAGAAAATTAAACATAAAATTGTTGTTATAAAAGATTGCAGTGACGTAAGTGCTGTCAGTGGACTACAAGCCCCCTGCTCCACTCCATTCTGATGCCTCCACTAGCAGACAAATACATCCATTGACATCTTTTTTCCAAAATCTGAGCTAGCAACTGGCACAAAACTGTATGGCTAGATAGCTCCGGTATTGCTCGCCAATTTTGTTTGCACCGCTAATGTTATGTTTGGGTCGGGAGAGGCTGTGAGTTAATGGTAGAAAGGTGTGAGCAGATGGGTGATGGGGAATGAGGGCAGGCTTACTCCACGCCAACAGTTCCGCCCACAACTCAGAGTTAAATTTCTAATGAACTCCTCTGCAGAAACTATCTACTAGAAACTGACTTTAGCTAAAAACAGCAAAAATCACAATTAACCACTGGTAAAGCTTTGAAAATGAATCAAAAGATGATCAAAGTGGGACTTTAAATATGTTTCTTATTGTTGTGAAGTACAAAAGATGGCCAGTGTACCTTTTCCAGTTATTGGAAGAGATTTGTAAAAATGTTCCTGTTTATTAGTCACACGAATAAGACCAACATTAGGAAATAATAGAGGGCTGATGGGTAATAACTGTTGAGTATTCACAGTGTCCTGTCCATGGTCCTGAATCCCATAAAAACATTGAAAAAGTAAATTCTATTTTAAGTTTTGATAAAATATCAAGAAAACAGACTATTTAAGATCTAACTTTGAAAAAGGGGCCGACTACAGCCAACATTAATGAAAATGTATTGAGATATTTGAAGGTGACTGAGTAAATATCTAAGATTTGTTAAACAAGGAGTTTCATATGGGTTATTTTGATGGAAATGTATGTTACCTTTGTCATTTTCCAATGTTTTTTATTATTATTGCTCATGTTCAAATAAATAAGTATTTAAATTAACCTTACAAAAAAGTCATTCAAACATCCACCGTGTACGTAAGAGCACATCTTTTTGAGACGTAGGAAATGGCAAAGTGTGTTTTATACCTTCCAGGTTCTCTTTGAAGACGGAGAAGAAAATGTTCTTTTAAAAAATGCATTTCACCCAGCTGAAAAGCTGTGCGTGTATTTGTGTTCCAGTGAACAGACCTAACTGCTGCAACTTTATCATGCAGAGCACCCACCGATTGAGGGTGCATTGAGGTCGCTGGAGTTGTTTCATAAGATTTTTCCAAGAGGTGAAAAATACATCCTCCCTTGCTCACTTTTCTGTTAGCTGGGGACAAGGAGGGGAACCCTCGCTGTGCTCCTCCTTTGCTCCCTCGCTTTATTACCTCTGTCAGCCCTAATTTAGGTTGATGAGGTAGCTGTTGCATGACAAGACACATGTCTGGGCCCCTGCGTGAGAAGCCTGCGCTCACTCTTGCTGGGATTGTTTTCTTTGCGTGACCATGTCCCTCCCTCTGTCACTCCTGGCACCTCCCGGCAAGGCCCCCCCTGACCTCGTTCATGCCCTTGTTAGCTGGCATGTGGCTGGTTTATTTGCTTTGGCCAGTTGCCCGTGTGAAAGGCAGCTTCTGTCCACACTCAGGGACACCAGTTGAACAATGGAGAAGGTGTTAGGTAAAGCCGCTGTGTGTCTTTGCAGACAATAGACCGTTTTCACTGTGACGTCAGACAAAATGGCGAAAACTGCGCTACTGTGCAAAGATACCTCCTTCCGGCTTATGGGTTTAGACCAGCAAAGCTTACAAATGAATGCTGTTTAGTACTATTTTATATTAATACGAAAAGTAGTGAAAAATTTGTACAATATTTATTTTAGAAATGTCCTACCTAAATGTATTAATTTTCCTCTCTTAGATCATTCACAAATCACGTGGTATTTTAAGGGGTAATTGTAAAACGCAGGAATGGTTACCAAGTGGCACAGCAAATATTTTGTATTTTCAACTTTCAAAATAAGTGCAGCCTAGAAAAACGTTCAGCACTGACCACAGATATTTTAGAAATGACGTGCAACTAGTGACTTCGTTATATTTCTTAACGGTTTCCGATTCATTTTAGGCTTTTTCCCGCTGATCAGACACAGTTGTATGCAAAAGCAAAGGGGAGCAAGCTTACAGAATAATGTAAGAGTAAATAGTTTTACTCTTTTACAAATTTGGAAAAGCAGTGGTGCAGTATTCCGCAGACAGGATTACTTACATTCCTATTTTGATTCGTGAACGATCTAAGATCGAAAACAAAAACCAGGTAGGACTTTTATTGAATAAATATTATTCGAATTTACGTTACAATTGGTTACCCTGTGCGTTTTAATTACATAGAATGGTGCTAAAAAGTTTTCAATTGTCAGCTTTGCTGGTCTTTGCTGGTCCAGAAGTAACTTTAGTGGCGGCAAGGTCCCCATTTTGTCTGATGTCCCATGAAAAGGGTCAATTATGAGGACACAAGTGGAGCAACCAGAGTTTACACCTGAAAGGCCGCTGTGATTTGCACAAGCTGTAGGCCTGGTAGGATGCTGGCACAGTTATGAGTGTGAACTCTCTGCTTGGTCAAAGGGAAGAGCAGTGCCCTCAGTGCCCTCTAATATTTGGGAGTGACTAACGTGGGTCACCTAGAGTTTACCGTGCCACTAAGAGAGCTTTAAATAAGGGAGCATGGCTGGGAGTTCATGTGGTCTGTTGTAAAACACCACATGTAAAACGTCATGTATGTGTCATTGTGGATCTTTCATATATATAGATTCAGACTTTAAGCTAAAAAGGAGAATTAGTAATATTTGCATTATGTACCCGTGAAAGACCCATTCTGATCATGTTTTTATCTATTTTAAAAGTGTTTCCAGAGGTCTTTAAGTTATGATTTAGCCGTTTTAGCCAACATTTAAAAAACGGAAACATTCTTGTTTTGGACATAGTTCTTGCAGAGCAGCAGTAGATCATTTGAAATTTCCCTATGAGTTGTGGGCGGGACCATTGGCGTGGTGCAACTTCTTCTCCTCCCTGTTACCTGAAAGTAAATATTTTTTACATCATAAATACACTCTTAATTGAACTGCATTTTTTGTCTGCTCCTGATTTACAACAATTTGAACAAAGAAATACTCAGAAATGGAATTTTGAGTTTAATTTCGTTTTTATTTGTAGAAAAATGCCACAAGAACACCAAAACCACAATTTTCATCAGAGAGGGTCTTTAAGGTAAAGGACATTCAAAGTGGGTCTCTTCAAAAGTTGCATGAAATGGTTAATCCAGTGTTATTGCACACATTTATAAATTACAAATATATTCAATTGTATAGTCTGTATTAACAATAAACGACTATTCTTGTCAAAATGTCTTGAACAAGAATCAAATAAATACAAAGAAAAGCGTCTTTTATGATCCTTCATGGTCCTAATTAGAGTGAAACCTGCACCAGTTTGGATGAACATGGAGCTGGTATCCTGGTGATAATAAAGCTATAATAGACCAATTAGAGTAAATTGAATAATTTCCCACAGCGCATCTCTCATGGCACATGAGTGTACCGCAACACACTGGTTGAAAAACACTGAAGTAGTCATCAAGACAAATATAGATTTGGAGCGTTTCAGAAATCAGCTTGTGGTTAGTCTTCATATAGTTTTCCTAAGAAAGTCAATATTAACATTTGGTCCCCATGGTCAAAATCTGAGTGCACATTTCTTCTGTTCTGTAGACATATCCAGTTATAACATTTTAAGAATAAAAAAGTTTGTTGAAAGTTTGGCATACTTTTTTATAGAGTCATAAATAAATTATATCACAAATAAATTTTAGGTTTAGGGTTGGAAATTGTTCTAAGTAAAAGGGGAAGTAAAAATTCAAGACTGGTTTTCTCATATTCCTGCACATTGTACTTCTAGATATCATAAAATGTAATTTTCAAAATAAAAGAACATACGAGTTGTGACAGGTTTAATACTGTGCATAAAAGTGCAGTTGATCAAAATTTACAATGTATGTACAACTTTCATAAAAAAACGTGACGGTTATGGGATTCATGGCCCACTATTTTACTGTTAGAGTGGACACAAAGCTGACAAACACTGGATCTTTTGCTTTGGTGACAGTGTGTTACACGTCAGTCAGAGCAAAGGATACTGTCATTGTTAGTTCAAGCTTTCCCCTTCAATTGGTTCTTCTGCAAAAAAAGAAGAACACGGAGAAAAAATGCCAAGTAAAATTAGAGCTGTCAATGTAAGATCTCTAGTTTCGTTAAAAAAAAAAAAGTAAAAGTGTTAAAGGCTGTATGATTTCAAGTCTTTCACATATCGGAATAGAGCTGTGAAAGAAAAAGACTGAAGCAAGCATCATGAGATTTGCACCGCTTCAACTTTTTGCACCAAGCGGCAGACGCGCCAGTGAACAGTAGAAGAACAAGAACCTTCTCCCTGCTTGTCCAGCGTAAACAGAGAACACCATATGCTAGAACGTTCTTGAATGTGTGTCAAGTGCCTGGTTTGTCCGTAGCTTAAAAGCAGCACTCCAACTATATTGCAAAAGTGTCCCTCGTGGTCTCTTAATTATGATTAGGTCGTTTTTCTGCAAAAATAAAAAAGCTTGTTTCGTTTATTACGATATATTTTAAGCAGCGTTGTAGGAGTTCATCAGAAATTTGGAGAGGATAGTTGATGTGGAAGTCTCCCTACATTGGCATCCCAGCATGCCTTTTCTACACACACTTTCCCATTAGCTTATAGCACCTCACAACCGCTAGTGTAGCAAAAAAAAATGGCAAGAAATATTGGAGTAGTCAAATTAAGTAAGACCTTTAGTCTAATTGAAGTAATTTAAGTGACATCGTTTTGAAAGAGACAGTAGGTTGTGTGCGATCTTGATTTTTGTAGAGCTTTGTTGAGTACAGATTGTACAAAAACCCCTCCTGTGACTAAACTCTCCAGATAAAAAAACTCAAAAGAGGAAGTATCTAACGTCACTGCCCACTAATCCTTAAACTCAGCAAGGAGTCAAACAGAGCAGTGCTGACAAGAGGCCACAAGACTCTGACTCAGCGTCAGGACGGCAGGAAAACACAACCTCATGAGGTCGCAAGTATGTTCCAGATTAACCTCTGCCACTGCATCAGTCAGTGCGTCTGCTGGGATGGAATCACTTGGAACTGTCTGGCTGCGGAGACTGCAAGTCACGCTTGAAAGTTGTAAACACGGACACTTGTTCCTATCAAAGAGTTGTGGAACAAAGTCGTGCCACTAACTGGTGTTACTGGCAGGGAGTTGTGCAATTTTTCACATGAAGATATTTTTATAGCTGACCAACTGCTGCTTCACAGGGCGAAAGCCCATCCGTCAAGGCATTTAAAGGGCCGAGTCAAAGCTGCACGCTAAAATAATTTATCCGCTCCTAATGAACGCTCATTATGTCAGAATGACGTGGTTTTTCTGATGTATTATGTGAAAGAACGAGACCGCATATGGTGACAGCACATAGATTACTTTAAAAGGGCCACATTTTAGCGTCATGAGATTTCCTTAAATCACGAAAACATAGACATTAAAAATGAGCCATGAAGCAGCAAAAGAAGAAGAATAAAAAAGAAAAAGACCTTCAGGAAACAAACTTTTCTGGTGGTCCTCAACATTAAACAGCCACTAACTCAAACTCAAACACACAGATGCAAACAACATTTGATTAGGACTAGCCTGAGAACGGACGCTTTCAGTATTTATCTCCACATGTGATCCTGGTTCATTTATTTATTTAAATTGCAACGTATTCTCCCTCTCAGAAGTGTAGTGGGGAGCAGTGGGGAAGGATTAAGGCCTCCCTGTAGACAGAGACTGAAGAACTGGGAGAGTTGATCATTCTGGACCTAGCGTGTGGCTTAACTCAGATCAGATCGTTTTGGAATCAGAATGCAGTTGTCTGAAATATGTTACGCACATGTCTGATGCTGTGTAACTAAAACACTCAAAAAGCCATTTATGTTTTACCCAGAGGGACTGTTTTCCTTTTGATATGAATCAAATTAAAAAGCTATCTGCATTAGCACCATACTCCAACTTTTAAGGACCTTTACAGACCCTCTCTGATGAAAATCATGTTCTTGAAGCCTTTTTCTCATAGTGTGGTGTAAAGAATACTGATCCGAAAATAGAATTTCTGAGTATTTTTTTATGCATTCATGGTAAATCAGGAGCAGAAAAAGAAACGCTGGTGAGAAATGAATGTCATTGTGATGTGAAAAATAAACTGGACGGGCCACAAGCTCCCTGCTTCACTCCATTCTGATACATTCACTTGTATCTTTTCGTTTTCCTCATCTTACAGTTGGCCCAACTGTAAGTAAGTCACAAAAACTTGGTCAGAAAAAATGAATCCATTTATCATAAAGTCATTGAAAGCCTGGATCAACGTTGGTGTCAAGAAGCATGCATTGCTGACCAATCAGTAAAAATGAGGGAGATTAAAAGGCTGAATGGCGTTCCCTGTCTGCAAGCACACAAATAGTTAAAGCTATGGTTCCACACTCACCCTCGTGTCAGGAGGAGAGTAGAGGGCTGATCACTTTGTGTAGGTGTGGCTCATGCTCTCACTAGTTGTGTTACGTCCATCTGGATGTAGTGTCCAATCTGCTCTCTCCTCCTGGCTCCTGTCATGAGGGCGAACGAGGTCATTGCTGCTCAGTGGAAAAACGCCTAGACTGAAGCTGTCCTCCAAAAGTCAGTTTGCTCCATCAGAGTTAAATCATGTATGAATGTACATAAAAGGCATTAAATATACTTAGCAATTATCATTCCTTTTGCAACCTTTGTTGCACATGTAATGTTGTGGTTGTTAGGGGCTGTAAGCTAGAGGGAGAGCAGAGTTCTCAGCAATAGTGAGGGGAAAAGGGGGTGGGGTTGCCCCACCCACAACTCAGAGTTGGATTTCTAACGTAATGGTGCCACTCTGCAGAAACAATGTCTGTGAAAAAGACGCACGTTTTTTAAGTTTGTTGGAAAATTTATATCTTTTGATAGATAGATTCTAGTCTTCAGTTGAAGTCCATATCTTAGTTAACATAATGTCATTTTATCACCATTAAATATAGTCTTTCATTCTGCTGTTTAAAACCAGCAAGTCAGTGACTTTAGTGAATTACTGGAATCATTTGTATGAGAAAAACACCACAACTTCATCAAGAGTGAATTTTCAAAGTCCAAACATCTGCCAAGTCACTGGCAAACAAACAAGAGTCTCTGTGAGTGAATCCAGACGTAAGGATTCTCAGCTTATATCTGAGGGGAATGCATGTTGATTCTGCTTCATTCTTTCTTTTTTTATTTTGAAAGAAGAAATCTTTCTAGGTGAAAAACTTATAGTTTCTGTTTCGAATAAAGAATGATTTAATGACACATGTACTGGAATCGTAAGCTCAGATTATTGAGGATTCCTTTGTACACACATGTGGCATTGAACTCTACTATCTTTGATAATTTATTGAAAACTGTAAAGTGCAACTTTATTTTATTCATCTGGGACCAAATTTTATTTGAATTATGAAATTTAATGCACTTCCATTGTTTTGTGAGACTTCAAGCCAGAACATTTGCAGGAAAAAAGTACTGAAGATGATTAAGATAAAACCATTATAATAAACTTTGAGAGTTGTGCACTCGTTTGATAGTTTATTGTAAGTCAAAGGTATAAATCTGTCATATTTACATCTTGATCAAATCAGTTTTGTTTAAACATGCATCTTGCAACATGCATTTTTGTTTGTAATTCAGACAATGCAATTGAAGATCTGTTGGATTACAGACAAAAAGAAATAAATAAAATACAGAGAAATCTCTTTTACTGTACTCTCTTCCAGAGTACAGTAAAAAATCTTTGATTTTTCACGACTTTTGTGGGAAAATGTTTTTTTTTTTTAAAAAGCATTTAAAAACAACGAGGACATTATTCCAGAACTTAAATGCAAACCTTAATTTTCGTTGGGATTTGATTAGAGATTTCATTTTCTATGCTCCTACAATTATCGTGCAGCAAAGAAAAAAGAATGCAAAACCCCAAGAAAGATTTTTATAGTGTCTGTGGGAACTGCCATGCTATAATTTATCAGTAAAATTACATTTTGCTCTTTTTTATGTAGTCCAACCACTTGTCTTTGCCAGTGTTAAAAGTGGTTAAATCTGCCCCAACATGTCAGCACTACAGACTGCAACTGCTTTGGTGCAAGTTGTTGATATATCATTACAAGTGCAACTTGGTTTTAAAACACAGAAAATTCTTGCATGAATAGAAATGCTTCTAGGATCACATTAATCAGTAATTTGTCTGCAAGGTTCTTCATGGTATTTGTCTAAAATGTAGCTTTTATTGTCATTTTATTGTTATTTATGATTTTCTCCTGTCTTTTCTTAATTCTTTAGAAATGCCGTTCAGGAATTATGTCTGGTTTTCCTCAGAATGCAGAGTTGTCTGATATTTTTCAAACTTTATATAACAAATCAGAGTGAAACTGATGGTCAGGCAGATCTTTTGATCATTTTTAAAGTGTTTCCGATGGTCTTTTGATTACAATTCTGCCGTTTAAGCTCAAATCCAAAAACCTGCGTCGTCTCCTGTGACAGTTTGTTCCTGGGACAGACTGTTAGTGCTGAGTAAGTCTGGCCTCACTTCCCATCATCCGTCTGTTTACATGTTCTCCTTCTAGCTTGCAGCCTCTTACAACCCCAATCTAAAATTAACAAAATTATCAACTAAAATGGCGAGCAATATTGGCAGCATCTAGCTGTACAGTTTTGATCCAGATGCCAGCAAATGGATGCATGAGAATGGAACAGTGCAAGGAAAGTTACGGCTTGTCGTAGCAACTTGTGTCACACTTACAATCTTTTTCAAACAGCATTTTCAAGCTTAATTTTATTGATTTTTGTCATCCGTCATGAGAAAAATGTGACAGCTTGTTAAAAACACGATTTTCAGTAGAGTGGCTCTTTGACAAAAATATAGAGTAATTATGGACTTTTGTGCGTAATCTGTGTTTAAATAAGGAGGCTGTGGCTCATCAACAAAGTGCTCATCTGTCTGATGAAAGATGTGAGCTCCCACCTGTGCAGTCCACATGTCAGAGTGTTCTTGAGTAAAAGGCCGACGTCATGTTGCCTCGTGTGCATTTCAAAAAGCGACATCAGTGCAGATCATTACAACTGTCTTGTGTGCACAAATAAACAATAACAAGCAAGCCAGTTAATAAATAACAGAAAGTCATGCAACAAACTGCAGAGGATGCACATTCTGTACGACTTTGTGTGTGGAACAATCATATGCGCGATGGATTTATGATAAGGAGAGACGTTTGATGGATAGATGGGGATGTAGGAGTTTCTCATTTCTTATTCTGTCAGATCCTGTGCTTTCAACAGGCTATAAAGTGAGGGATGGGGATGATTTGTAGCATGAGGAGACAAGGAGAGGCACATTGTGCTCTTTGAAGGGGAACACTCAATCTTCCTGCAGCTCATGACGTGAGAAGGGGAGACAGAAACCTGCAGGAGGGGCATGCTTCAAATCCCTGCAGGACACGTTTTCAGTTTGTTTTTAGAGGTTGTGCTCTGCTGAGTCTCCCCCCCCACTTTTTCGTCTTTCATGACTCCTCAATTTTCAGCATCCTCCACATCTGCCCAACTGCTGAAAGATGTTGATGAACAGCACAGAGAGTTCAAACTAACATCCAGGTCTCACGCAAGACCATCTCAGGCGTGTGTTCTGCAACCATCCGACCTCCAGAACCTCTCTTGGATGATAACAAATGGGGGCGGGGGCTCTTTGGAGAGCTCTTTAAGTCATAGCCATGACCCCCAAAGCCTCTTTGAAATTATCCTTTCTTTTTATCGGTACCAGGCCTGCGAGAAGTAAAGTTTCTGACACATTGCAATTGCCTCTCGTAAATCTGCACACCTAACAACGGGCCCTTAAGTCTATCAGCCTGAGCTCCACAGGTCTCAGGTCACTTTCTTAACATGCACGGAGGTGGGGGAGCTTACAGGTGCCCCCCCTGACTGAGACTTATGGCCTGTGCTCCCCCACTCTGCAGTCACGCAAGCTTTGCCCTGCTGCTGGACCCCAGCCTGATTTTACTGCGGTGTGTGGGGAAACCAGACGTTGGAAAGACCCCGGGTTCACATCAATTTCACGAGCAAACTTTCAAGAAAATAAATCATTTGGAAAAAGGAGGCGGGAACGAGGGTCCTCGTGCGTGTGCTGCCTTGACCTGCCGGGAGGGCCGAGACAGGGGAGAAAAAAATATGTTAGAGGTGTCTTGTATTGACAGACTGTTGTCAGCTCCACTTCGCACTGACAAACGCTCTTGTGCTTAAGAAATAAATGTTATTATACGGGACATTCGAACGTCTTTTTAGTCTGGTGGTTGTTGTATTGAACTTATCATATTTCCACTTCTCATGCAAAGTTTCAGGAATGAAACCTTGGACTTTATAGGTCATTTGAGATGCACATATGTGCTTTTCCACAGCAGGACTCAGTCTAGACTTCCTTTAATAAAACACTTGCAGAGTCCATGTCTCTATTTCTGCACATAATGCACTAATTTTGGGTTGAAAGTTTATCAGATTATTTACTTTTTTTGCTCTGATATCGGCTAAAAATTAGGACTTATTGGGGCTTGCAATCGCCTTGTATTGTGAATGAACCCTTTTCATCTTGAATTTGTGTTGTTAATATTAATTAGTAGATGCATGCATGTGATTTTTTAATTTTTTTATTATTTTTGAATTTGGGTTTGGATCTGCAGAACTGCACACACTCACTCATTCTGGTGGCTGTGCTTTCGCTCTGCAAACATTTTTTTGGTGGGTTGCGTGAAATTTTGAACATTCCGTACCAGACTCATTATGAAATCATCTAAACTGACATTCCCCAATGCCTCAACATGAGGGTTTCCTTTCAGACATTTTTCAGTGATGCATTGATTTGGGAAAGCCTGCAAAACCACATTCCAAATGCGTCGTGAGAACTTTTGACTGATTTTGATCTCATAAAAAAGCACAAGTTGTTGATCTTAGCGTCAAATAAATGCATATTTGCTAGTCAAATCTCCCCAGCTCGTGATATTGATATATTTGTTGATATATGTGTTTCACCATCACTTACCGCAGAGCTGGGGTTTGTTATCGCCGCTTGCACGGCAGCCTCGGTTTGCTGTTGCTTTATGTAAAGACGCACATACTCAGGTACACCACAGGACCCTGCTGGTCTCTGCATGAAAGGCATCCTTCTGAAAAGAACTAATATGATCCAGTTTTTACCTTCTTGGCAACATGAAGTGATAATTTAGGTGACAAATTAGTCATTATTAAATACACTTCCTTTTAAAATAAAGTTGTGTCATTAAGTTTATGGTCTATGGACAAAATGTTTTTTCTTTAGCAGACATTTTTTACTTAAAAATAGGAACTAGGGCTTACTTCTTTGTAATAAATTAAAACCCTGATTAAGTTTCTTTATATACAAATAAATGCACCCATTTAAAACTCATCATATTTCATTAGGGAAAAAAGTGAAACGCTTTATAGTAAGAAAATAAAAACCCTTCTATTGGCCTCTTATTTGCCATAACTCTTCCTGAATGAAGTCTGTTTTTTAGTTATCAGTCTCTCTTAAAATCAGCATCTTTAAAGCAGATATTTAATAAACAGATCAGTTTTTTTTAATTCATCTAAAAATATATACTGACAATTTACAAATGACCTGTCCAGAGTCTCCTCTTTGCCTAACAAAGGTTGGGATAGGCTCCAGCAAGAGCTGCAGAAAAGGGATAGATGAATGGATTGAATAAAAAGTAATTAAAAAAAAACTTAACAGGTGAGCTAAAATATGATTTTTTAAATGTTTTGGAAATAGAATTAATGAAAAATTAAATTTGTCAGACAAATGTTTGTATTTTGGGTCAAATTCTTGTACATGTTTCCATTTTTTTTCATAGAACTTATTCCTGTTTTCCCTCCACAAAATATTTTGCATTCCAGAGAAGAAATTTGCTGCTTTTTCTGCATGAAATCTTTGAAGGCTTTTGTTTCTTCTGATTTCTAAACCTTTGCACGTTTGTTTTATCTATTTATCATCATTTCCTCAATGGATTTATTACCCTTTAACAATATTAACATGTTGCTGAGTCAAATCAGTCTTTCCTTTTTTTTTAAGAAACATGCTGTTTCAAAAGCTTCACTGACAATTCAGTAAAGCTTTCATTCTTTAAAATTCTGATGCAGCATAAGCAAATTTATCATTCACAAATAAATAAACTTTTAGACAATATCAGAAGTACAACATTTATGGAAGTAGTTTTGACTGATGGGCATTGCCTCAGGCATCTTATTCCTACAGGTCTTGTTAGCCAGTAGATACTGCTCTCCGCAGGCTCAGGGTAATTATCTACAGTCACGCAATGACTTGAGGTTAGCCCCCAAACTGAGTGCTCACATTTTTTTTTGGCTCTTAGCCATTTTTAACCCCCATGACAAACGAGTCATAGCATTTCCTATTAATTGTTCACACTTTGCGTTCCAGACCATGACTGAAGCTCAGAGCTTTCATGAGGGATGTGAGTCAGGAAATATAGTCATCCTGAATAATGGCTTCCAGCCAAGTGCTTCTTCTCATTGTTTGAAGAAAGATCAACCAGATTTCAGATCAGAGCTGATGAAAGCTTTGCCTTATGGGAAGTGGAATGCTGCCCTCTTGTGGCTCTAACATTCTAACATTTTTTTTTGTTTGTTTTTTTGGAATGGTTAAAAACTTTCAGGTCGTTTAAAGTCCACGATCATCTGACACTTGTGCTCCAATATCCCAATAAAATACTGATTCAGATTTATGGCATAATCTTTTTTTCAGTGTATTTCTTAATCATTTGAAGGTTGCAGGGCAAAACTTTCTATGGTCTAAATCAAAACAAATGGAACTGCAGGCTCATTCCTACCCTGTCTTGCACATTTTTTTATGGTTTTGTCAGGATGTGGTTTGATTCTTTACGGTTTTTATGCAGATTACAGTCTGCTTTGAAAACAAAGCTGCAGAGACGAGCATTCTGGGAAGCAGAGATGCCAGCAATGCTGCCATTGTCAAGAAGAGACAAGTTTGGGGTAACAGGATCTCAGTAGTTTTTCATGCTTTCTTAATCTGTGAGTTAAAATTCAAAACAGGCTTGTGAATGATTGTAAAAAAGGAGATTGCGTAATATCCCTCAAATTAAAATCAGCAGCAGGCCTGCTTTTCTTTTAGTCTTATTGCACAGAAAGCTTAAGTTAACTAACAGCAAAATATCAGTAAAAAAAACTTTATTTTTTGTTTTTTTACTTTCAAAAGTTGAATTATAAGACAAGAGCATTGGACTCTGCTATTTGACAGACATCGGAGGACCACCCTCAATGCCCAGCAGCACGAAATGTTGGCTTTTATGAAAAAAATTATCACTTATATTTATGTTAATGGAATTTGTTTACTAGTTTATGGTCCTACTTTAAAGATTGTTATTATTATTATTATTATTCTTATTCTTATTCTTATTCTTATTATTATTATTATTATTATTATTATTATTATTATTATTATTATTATTATTATTATTATTATTATTATTATTATTATTATTATTATTATTTAAAGTATCAAACAATGTCTCAAATTATAAAATGCTGCAATTTCATTCATAAAAAAAAGTTTTATTTCAAAAACAATTCTAAAATAACAATAAAAGATTCTTGATGTTAACTTGTTTACACTGTATGACACTGATTCATAACAAACCTTTTAGTTTTATCTTAAAAGAGAAAAGAAACCATTTTTTAAAAACTCAGGCATAAAAGGGGTTAAAAAAAGCAAATATTCTTCTTTGAAAAATTAAAAAATTTGCTGGATTTTGATGTCAAACCAAAATAAAACCATGTTTTAATTTCTCTGTTTTATTATAGCCTACAAAAAAAATGTTTTTTTCCATCATCCCCCCTATCTGTGTTCACTTTTATTTGATCATTTTTTTCATCACTGCAGGCGATTTTTGACCAAAGCATCAAACTCCTCAAAACAGTACTGACCACACACGGCTTCTTTTGGACTCAGAGGGAACTCATTGCTAATCCACTGAGTCAAAAAAATGGGTTTTTAGTTGCAAACATACAAATATTAGGTTTCATCTTTACTTGGAGGATTTTTCACCATTCCTGTATTATTTCTGCATTATATTTTAGTTTCCTAAAAGGGGTTTAAAAGTTGTAACCTTTTAAATATTGATCTTTCTGCTGTTATTAGAGAGTACTGCTTTAAATGAGAGCTACAGTATGTCAATTAGTGACGAGATTGAGAAGTAAATCCAATATGATCAACAGGGGTCACTGTTGTCTCACTGCTTTGCCTCCACCAAAGCTTAATCAGTGTTACCTGTTTTGCAGGACTGTGACAGCATGCATGATCTGGCTTCATTACTCTTGCAGATGGACAGAGTGTCTTTGTTTGGTATGGAGTCTGGGGTCGTCTGTCGCTACAAGATGCATCATTCAGTCAGTTGCAAGCCTTGACTGTGTTCATTTCAATAACCACTCCTCAGAAAAGTTTCATTTATGTTTTATTTTTGGAAAGTTTGACTTTCCTACTCAATGCGATACATTTGAATCTGAGATTAAATACATTTTTGAATACCCCCCCCCCCCCCCCCCCCCAAAAAATATTAAAGTAAACAAATAAAAGGACAAAGGGGTTTTACATTTTTCTTTTTTTTTAAACTAGAAGTTTACGATAAAGTGTTCGTGTTCAGAATTAAATCTTATTTATGTGAATCATAATGTGGGTTTGAGTGGTACGAAAGGGAAAAATCCAAGCAGCTATAACTTTCCAATAGTTCTTGAACTAAATTAAAAATGAGCGCTAAAGATCAGCTTCTCCGTTCTCGAGTTCATTTAGCCCTCACATATTTGCAATTTACAACTCTTAATGTTGCTTTGTTTTTAACAAATCATCCTTAAAACTTAACTTTTCCTAGAATATCTGTATCCCAAGATGTTTTACTTTGTTTGTTTTGTTTTTTGCTTCAGTGCCATTTATTCCTTTTTTGCTGATAACAACACTAGTCTGGGATTATCAGAGCTAATAAATCAATTTGACTTCTTGCTTTAAGGGACGTAAAGATACCTTCGGCTGGCTCCAGCCCCAGCAGTGAAGGTCTAAAGTGCTCATGAAAAAACTGTTTTTGCACTTTTGAAACCATTAGAATTTAGTGTTTGCTGCTGCGTATCATTGCCGTCCAGCTAGAACTTTCTCTCATCTTCTTGTCTGTCCGCTCATTCAATTTTCGTTCTCGATTTTCCAGTGTCTAATCTTTTCAGGTGATTTGCTTGAAAAAATGTTGATTTAATTTTTTTTTCCTGTTTGTCAACCACTGCAGTAAACAACAGGTCCAAAGCAGAACTCCACCTTCAATTCATCTTTCAAACCAACTCCTTATCCCACATTAATTTAACCAATTACTGTCATCCCTCAGGACCCCGTGAAGCTTCTTATATGAACCCACAGAGACAAAATGCTTCTTCTGTCTGTACATTTACTTTTCTGCTGCAGATATTCTTTCTTGGCATTAAACTATCCTCCTGCTCACAAACACTTTCATCCTTTTTCTGGCTAAAACTTTGATTTGCCCTGCTGAGATTTGTCTGACTCATCTGCTGCACATCATTCTGCACATCCTCCTCATCTGGATACTCTCAAGCACTTCTCCTTCCAACACCAAGTCTCCTTACCTTCTTACTCAATTCCAGATGATGCACCAAGTACCTTTCCTCTTGTCTCCCTGATCACTTTTACTCTTAGAACTTCTCACAGTACTTGTCTTTGGTCCACTTGAACTACTTAGTCCCCTGTTTTTTTGTCTCTTTCTCATCATTAATTTAATTTCTGAACATCCACTCCTGACAAGCGCTCTCCTGCTCCTGCTCCAGTAACGTTCAGACTGCATCTTCAACAGAAGACGAGGCTCTCCTTCCCTAGTTCCTCTAAAATGTCACTTAAATGTTCCTGTGTCTTTTAGAAAAGGGTGTTGCTGTGGAAGCTGTTGAAACATTGCCAATGGAACGCACAATGGCCAACATATATAATTCATGCCAGTCCCACCGCTTTCCAGAACCCACATTTACACTCAGGATCCAAGCAAGGAGTGTTTAGTCGACTTCTTTGCACAAAACAAATTGTTGTTCTACTGTTGAAAACTAAAAATAATTAGATACCAGAGACACAGACTTCAGAAAAGATGTTCTTTACCCAAGACCTTTGGACCCATTATTGAAACATCACATCACGGGGGTGGAAGTTCTCCTGTTTTTGTCATAAGAGAAAACTACAGTGCAGACAGGATTGTGTTGGAGTTTTGTATCTCAAAAACATAAAAGTAACCCTGTTGTGAACTTCAAACAAACTCTGAATCTCGATCACTAAGTTTCAGTTTTTGTGTAAAACCACTTTGACATTTGAAGATGTTAGTCTTTGTGCTTGACGACCTTCTGTTATGCTGTTAAATTCTCCAGACCTCTTTTACTTTAATGAAATAAAAAAGAAAAAAGAAAAACTGCAAAGAAGCCCCCAATACAAACAATAAAACGATAAAATAACTTAAGCTGGCTCACTGGATCTGCTCACTGGAATTAAAAGCCTGAGTAAAAAGGTGAGTTTTTAAAAGTGACTTAAAATCAGTGAGAGAACTGGCTGACCTCACGAGAAAGGGGAGAGCATTTCCGAGTTTGGGAGCTACAGCTGAAAAAGCTCTGTCACACAAAAATTTTCCAACAATTAAAAAAAAAACGGGCAGCGGCATGAAATCTTGAAGATCCTGCCAATGCCTCCCCATTGAGCGGTGGCAGTTGGATTTATGACCGTAGCCTTGACCAATATTAAAAAAGGGACCCTTATTGCAAAGTATGAACACATTTTATTTGGCTCATTTTTGTTTATAGCATATAACATATGCTTTTCAGGAGAAGATTTCTTCAAACACGCTTGCGGCCTACACCACGCATGCGCTGTGAAAACAATCCTCTCAGTTGAAGCATAGCTTAGGTGAGTGGAAACGCTCGCCGGAATGAACTGGACTGTACCGGACCACTCAGCTGAGGAAGACCCTTCATGCTGCTGCCTTAATGTAGCCACAGGGGGCCCGAATCAGGGTCTCCCTGTGCCAGGCCACAGCCCGAATAAGATGCAGCATGTCAGGAAGGGAATCCAGAGTAAAAACCTCTGCCAAAACCAAATCTGCTAATAGGTGTAAACTGATTCGCTGTGGTGACCCCTGAAGAAATGTGCCCAAAGGTGAACAATATGGTATCAATCATAGAAGTTGATGGGTGAGCGTCCTTTTAAGGGAACTCCTCCTCTGTGGTTGCTAACATGTTGGTAATGCTATTACAACCTGACTGTGAGGCTGATTACGGCTCCCACAGTGACACTGAATACATTTCTGAGCTGGTCACGCTCACTGTGGAATGCCTTCATTGATTGAGTTTTTATTGACTGACTCAACTCAAGTTATGAGGCATGTGGTCACTCCAGTGATGTCATTGTTTCCATCATTACCAGCTGTTTGGTCATTAGTTTGCTGTTAATGCTGCATAATTTTCAGATTTAAAAAAAAAAAAACTGATTTATTTTGGTATGATCTGCAGCTTGTGCATCACATCTGATCATCTCATAAACACAGATCAGTGATATGTTGTTGTGTTAAACGGTAATTCAAGTTAATCTGATGTGGAGGAGCTTCATTGGCACTCTGTCTGTCGAGATCTCAGCGCTGTATGGCAGATGAATATTTGATGGCCCTTAATGGAGTCTTCCCTTCATGCCTCAGCTCGGTTTCAGCCATTCCTTGAAACGGAGAGCTGGGTGGAGATGTTGGTTAGAATCCACTTTGGAAAACCTCCCTGGTGAGTGTGATTGCCTGCCTGGCGGCGCTGCCACCCAGCAGGTGCAGATTTTTGACAGCTGTTAGGGTTTCCTGGCAGACAAATGGCTGCTGTGCTGATGCTCTGATGTAAATAATTCTCGTTTCCCCAGGACATCAATTCAGCTATCATCCGTTAAAGTGAGGCGGTCTGGTGTTGTTACCCCACAAACTCCATGATTTATCAGATCGTTGTCCTCAAATCTGTTAGAGAGAATATCTTATTGCACGTGGCCATTCAATTAAAGTGACAGTGAGGAACAGCAGGGTTGTGTTTTTTTTTTTTTTGCATGATGACCTCATCCACTCAACAGCTCAATCCAAAACTGTTTGAGGGGGGAGTTGCTCTTGCTGGTGGTTCTCCCTTGGCTTTGTGATGTAAAACGATCTGGTAATCAAAGTGTTTGGGAGTCCTGAAAGTGTCAGATGCAGGGTGTGAGGAGAAAGGGGAGCGGGTGCAGCCTAATATAGGAATTTGGCATGTCAGAATTGATGCATGTATGGACAAAGTACCAGTTCAGTTTGTTTGAGGACGCAGTCGCACAGCATCGCAATGACAAAGCCTCAATGTAGGTCTTTTTTTCTTTGTCGTTTCATAAAAACTCACTGCCACACAAGGTCATTTTGATCCACCTTATCCCAATTCAGTTAATAGCTACTTACATTGACTGCAGCTTCACATTTTTCATTGATGAGTGTGATGACAGAACAAAGCGAGCATGACTTTGACTTTTAACTGTAGACGTAATGCATTATAAAAAGAAGAAGAACAAGAAGAAAGCTACAGAGACGGATGGATTTCTGCCATTAATTTTTCATCACTCCTCTTTCACAAGGTCACAGATGACAACCCGCACTGGTCAGTGCATTCCCTCCCTGGACCTCCAGCTGAAAACACGAAACGTATTGATGAGCAACCAAAGCAAAGATGAAATGTTTTAAATTAGTTTCAGAAAGTTCATTAAAAGTCAGTTTGCAAAGATCTATTTCATGTGTTGATTGTGAGAATAAAAGGTTGAAAATTAAAAGGATTTCTCTTTTTTTTTTTTTTTTGGTGAGTTAATAAGAAATAAGGTGATGGGGTCATCTGTCTAATTCTAAAGGCTTTGTCACTACCAGCACCCACCCAGCAGATACTGAAGCACGCTATGACATCAGCGGTCTGTGGCTCAACCCTGAGGCATCCTGCCATGACATCAGTGTCTGCTGCCAGGTGGGGGTGGGGGGGGGGGGTGTGTCTTTCTCTGTCCCATGACCCATTAACTTACCCCCTTCTTGTGGGTCAGCGACCCCAGCACAGTAACCTTATCCTGGATCTTGACACAGATGAGATGGGGGGGGGGGTTAGAGAGGGTAGTTAGAAGACAATGCAGCAAAGTGAAGAAAAGAAGTGTGGACCAGGAGGAGGGAGGAGGTGATGGTTAGCTAATATGTTTCCAGGTTTGGTAGCGTGGGGGAACACGGAGGTGTGAAAGTCCTGGGAGGGGAGCCAGAGATTACCAACCCGAGTCTCCTGCACCAGTTAAAGAGCAAACCGAGGGGGGGGGAAGTCTCACAGGAGTGAGAAAAGTGCGGAATAAAAGCAAAAGAATGTGGAGGCTGAGGTCATTACCTGGTGATGACGGGCATTGGGTGGTCAACTGCACTTAGAGGGGAGGTGAGAAAGACTAACAGCTTGGACAAAGAAAAATTCATGAAGTTTCAGCCTGTTGTGAAAGAGCCTCAATGGCTCGTTATTTAGAGCATTGAGTGTTTTAACGTTTCCGTTCATTTTAGTGATCATCTTGGTCTTAGGTTTAGTCTAAGATAAAACTGAAATCTGAAGGCCTCTCATGAAATCACTTTGTAATCTACTTTTATAAATGACACTTTTTTGTATACTAGCAGATACTTTAAGGCTGTGAGATGAGTTCCTTGTCACAGTCCTCCCTGTCGTTTAAAAGAAGCAATTTGTTTACATTTTTCAAATGTCTGTTCTGTTGTGTGTGGAAATAATGAAAAGGAAGTGCTGCTGCTGCTGCTGGCAAGACACAGCATGACATCATTCTCTTTGTGTCGAGGTACTATTTGGTGACTGTCTGGTTACTGTCTGAAAAGCTGGCAGCGATTTGATTTGTGTGTCTGTTTTTCCAAAAAATCCTTCTGTGGTGCAGCCGGTTAAAAGAGTTCAGGGTGATCTTTTTTTTTGTTTTTGTTTGGTAGAGATCCATTTAAATAAAGTGTTAGAGGACTGTTGCCATCAGTTAGAATACTGGCTGATGGGTTTTTCGATGTGCAGTTCGATGGCTTTTGTATTTTAAAAAAAAGTGCATAAAAAAGTGAGTCCTTGAGATTAGAAAGCTCTTTGTGTTGTGGCTGTGTTGCACCAATGACCCGTCCTCCAGTGTCCTGCATAAATTTCAATTCTCCCAATGAAATCTACTTTTAAGAAGATTATTAGGAGGCTGCTAAATCATAATTGATATGTTACTTTAAACTTGTCTGTATTGGTGCGAAAAAAAAATTACATTAACATTTATTAGCTTGGTTACATTTTTAAACTTCTGCACCAGGAATCCACACAAAGTGTTCCACGGATTGTACTGGCCATAATGGAAAAATGTGTAAAAACGAGGGCAACGCAGTGGATTATAGTGGCAAAGGTTACACATGACTTTAAGACCAAAACAAATGATTCATTTCATTTTTATGTGACACAATTTCATTCATGCAGTGACAACCTTCAAAGAAATGTGTTTCTGAAATTTACTGTAACAAAGCAATTAAAAATATATTTATTGCAGCTTCAACATTTAATGTCCAAACGTAACAAAATGTATTATTCTTAGCTATAATACCAAATGAAATCAAACTTTATTGGTATTTCACTTTCCCAACAAAGTTCAAAGTGCTTCACTTAAAAATAGTTAAGCATATACAACACACACACAACACAAGACAAAGCAAAATGGAAATTCAGTTTCATACTAAGTGGGGAGACAATATGTCCACATCAGTGACACACACACGTTCAGAGAAGATGCTACTACATCATTCCCCCAACTTTTTTGCTTCGAGCGTTCTTTAATTTTCTTTTTTTCTTTTAAACTTTACTGTTGTTAAACCCTTTGTAACTTTTGGCAGTAAAGCAAAATGTATGCATCTGAAAACAAACTGAAAACTCAGATCGTGTTTCCATTTAGATAAATTCTAACAGTGGTGTTAATTTAAATGGAACACAAACACCAGTCTGTCCTTTTATTCCTCTGGAGAGATCCTCTTGTACGTTGCCAGGTTTTAGTGGGTGTAAAGGCATCCCAGCTTGACTTCTAAGAGATCCTTTTGTTTAGAGTCCGGGCCTGTTCTTCAGCTGCAGGTGGTCAGGAGTGTCCTGCAGGGCAGCACAGACTCTTCAAGTTAGTGTGTTAGCCTAATAAAAGAAAAAGACGGGGCAGAGGGAGACACTCATGCACTCCTGCTGAGTTAACCTCTCCCTCTGCTGCTTTCGCCATTAACATTTGTTTGTTTTATCAATTCAACTGCCAAATCTATTGGCTCTATCATGCACACCGCATAGTTAATCTCTTGAAATTTCAATTCACAATGATGGGAAAATTCAGAAAAAAAAAAAGTTTAGAAACAACATAACAGTTTTTTTCTGTTTTTCCATCAGGCAGATGGGAAGCACACAAACATGACCTCCTCTGTGCTCAGATTGTTCCAGCAGAGACTAGAGACTCGAGACCTGAGGTGGGAGCAGAGAAAAAACTTCACTGCTCATTTGTCTGGTCTGAGAAATCAATAACACACTTTCATGTCAGCTTCAAGGAAGAAGCAAGTCAGAAAAACACAGACTTATTAGTGATTACATTTTTTTATCAACTGCAGAGAAAAAACAGTGATTATAAGCCCAGGGGCAAAGACAGAGATCCAAAAGTCCTAAAAAAAAATATTTTCTAAAGATTTTTTTGCACTATAGATTTATCTCACATATGGGTATACATTAAATATGTACGCTAATCTATATGCCCATAAATATTACACTGTAGTACATGTTGTGGAGTCCTACAACAACACTAGAGAGGTCAGAAGTTTAGAGGCAGTCTCTTTCCTCTTTCCTTGATTGTCAAAACTATTTTGATCAATAAATCACAACACCTGACGTGCTGCATCAAAAGATATGGAATTCATTGTCAGCTGGCTTAAAAAATATCAAAGAACAAAGCCACTCTAGGGGTAAAGTATTGATTGAGAGGCACAGCGAGGTGGGGAAAGTTCAGGTGTATGCGAATATGGATTCGTGCATCTGTGGCTTGCCGGGACAGATGTTGGGGTTATGTGGAGGTGAATGTCATGGGTTCAAACTCTTGGCAGCTGTTGAATGATATCAGCAGGTTACAGAAAGGCTAAATTTCTTGTTGATGCGTGATTGCATCCCCTTAAAAAATGCTATTCTTGTTTAAGCAGCGGCGCCTGCGCACAATGCGAGCCTTTGTCTTTCTCGAGAGGTGACTTTAAAATTAGTTTCTGAAAAGATTTGAAAGCCTCGAGGTTGTTATTTTGTGGATGCTGTATTTTGTTTGAATTTCATTATCTAAATTCTCTCCCACTTGAAAGGGGACCCTTCTCCTCCATTAATAATTGACATTTTATTACTTCTCCTCCTGCTTGTGGCAGCCGTTCGCTTTGATGTGAGCCACGCTCTTTTATCAGCACAGAGCCGTGTATTGATTTCTGGGCAGATAGGAGCACTATCAAAGGGATTCCTGGTGGGGCAGTCAGCATCAGGTCACCTCATACTTCTGGAATTTGGTCAAGCTGCTTAAATGGTGTCTCTGCATCCCTTTACTTCTCTTTTGTTTCCTGCAACATCCATACTTGATATCAGTTGCGTACCATCAGGGCCTGCAAAGCCTTCAGTGATGGCCTAAAATTGTCTGAAAAGAAGAATTTAAATCACAGAGAAATTATTTATTTAAACGTATATTTGTCCAAAATATATTTTGGATCAAGTTTCTAACCAATCACATTTTAGCCCTCCCTTGTTGTTAGGTTTATAAAAGTCCGTCTTACACTCATCCAGTCAGTGCTTCCACTCTCACTTCCGGTTTTGTGGGAAATTTTCCATAAAAAACACAATTAAACCATAAACATATATGGATTAAATGCATTGATTCAACCAATCACAATTTCTGATTGGATGGTCAAAGCTGGCGTTATCAAAAACTAACTTCTTCTGAAGGCTACTGTGTTTCAGGCAGTTGGCACTAGCTGCTAGCTTGATTTTTGTTTGAAATATTCTCTGTTTTGCAGTTAACAATAGAAAACGGGGGAAAAGTTGAATTATTTGTGGATTTATTGTTTAAGCCAATTTTAAAGACAGACTTCTGCAGTTTTGTGACAATGTTGAGCAACAAAGAGACAAAAATGAGAACTTCTATGCCGCCACTAAACGCACCACGACCTCTCTGACTGCACTAAACTGCAGTTTAATAAGTTGTCAATTCTGCTTTGATGTTTTTTTGCAGCTGTTATTGCAGTGAGTTTGTTTTTACAATATGTGCAATTATGGAGAATTCATTCTATACAATTAATATTCATATATTAATATTCTAAATAGTATTCATATTTAACAGTATGGTGTTAGAAACATAAAATAGTTAACATTAATGTGGATGGTTTTGGCGAAGGAAAACTGAAGGCTCAGCTCTGACATGCACGGTCGCCACTGCTGGATATCTGCATTAAATAAATGGCATCATCTGACTAGTCTCAAGTGCTGTCTCTTTCCATTATCTGCAAAGTCCTCTGTTATGACTAAAGAGTACAGAGGTGATGATCTCATTTATAATATTCATTGCTATTGACTGGGAATGGTTATCATCAATAGCTGCAATAAAAAGGTTAATAAATGATGCTACTTATTATCAATGTGGGTTGCTATGTAAAGCACACTTCTGGCATTTGACGTGCGTTCAAGAATGCACTACACATTCTTGAACGTGTTTAGAGGATGGTGTTCACACTGGACCAGTAAGGAGGGGCTTCTTTTTCTTTTACTTAAGCTAGTTTAAATTGTAACGCATGCTCAATGGCAACACGTTTTATGCGTGGAGTCTTAAAACATTTTAGAAACTTGCATAGCTATGGTTGACTGTGACAGATTTGTACGTGGAAACTCAGAGCAGCCAGTTTATGCACGTTTACGTAGACTTTCCATTGGAAATGGCCGCTCGGGCAGTGAACGTAGCTTCACTCCTGAATGGAGGACCGCAAGATTTTGCAATTCCCACCGGTGTTATCAAAAAACAGACTTCTTTAGCTACAGCCTACTCTCAATCTAAACACTGAGGTCCCATATGCAGCAGCTCTTAAGGGCCGGCCATTGATTGGTTCCCAACACTTAGAGAGCAGTATCAGCAGCACTCACAACGCAACCCAGAAAGCAGCCATGATGAGTGTTCACTAGTCAATCGAACTGAAAAATACATACTTCGTTTTTAAAGGTGATCACTTACAAACCATTAGTGTCTGTACTGCAGCAATCAATCTTCCTTCTATTATCATTATCCCATAAACAAACCTCTGAATGAGCACCCAACCCATTGGTGGAATTCTCCCAGGTTGTTGACTGCGGTCGTTGATGACTCGTCCAGCTTGACTGACAGGATTTTTCCGTGGATTAGGGAATCTGACTTCATCACCCTTCAACCGGGGGTTCACGTAATGCATGACAGGAGGTTACTAACGAACAGGCCTGCCTCTTAATGGTCAAAGACATGCTCTGAAGAATGAGGTTCACGAGGGGAACTTAGTCCTGAAGATTAACTCTCAATTCTGTTCAAAACAAACTCTCAGAAACCCACACAAGCTCATAAGTGACACTCTTGGATCAGCGTGTACATCTTTTATGAAATATACATGAAGGAGCATTCATGGGGTGATACATTACTCATCAGCTAATATTTCAACAGACTCAGACCCGGATTGAATGATTGATTTTCTATCAGTCTGCTTTTGTTTGTTGAATGAATAATTCAAGATCATAGCCTGTGAAACCTTTAATGTATTGTGTTACGCGTGCTGACCAGCGAGGCTTGGTTTGATTTTTGAGAACAACTATAATTTACTTTAAAAATTCTTGGGTCTTATAAGAGATTGCCTAATCTTTTTAACCAGTTAAAAAAACATTTAAATCCTTGTTGGAACTGAACATGCATATAAACAGGATGTACACATCTATAAATTTGATGTTTCAGGAGTTGAGAGGAGAGCGTACGTGCAGGTTGTGGACTTTCTCTCATTGTCATCTACCTTCTGATAAGAAATGAGAGCCGGCATGTGTCTGAGGTCACTTACTGATTACTGCTCCCCACAAGGGGTCAGATGACTCTTAAATGTTTTGTTTACACTTCTGCTATGATCTCTATGCTTTGAACAAAGTGCGACCGTCTTAAGTTATAGAATAAAACTGGATTTTCTTTCTGATCCCGTGCCTGGTTGATTGTTAATACAACGTGAGATGGGGGTTTGCCAAAAAAGGTCAATGCTGAGACATCACTAACCAGTTTTAATTTTATAATTTAGCTTTAGAATTTGTAACACTAACAAGTGTAAAAAAATAGTTATTCTAGTCACAAAATAGTGCTAAAAGTGAGCACAAACCTACAACTACAACATAAAAAAGTTTAATTTTCTTTCCAGTTTTTTGCTTTAACAAACAGAAAAGTTAAAAGATTTTTTAAAAATGTACCTTGTTCGGTTTGTAAAAGTTGCAAAATATACACAAAGCAAAGATTTGTTAATTCACAGCTTAAAGAAAGAAAATATTTTGTTAAAAGCTACTGCATCTTTTAGGAGCATCTCCTGTTTCAGCTGGCGGGAGTCCTACAGCTTGCAATCTAGTGCTGGATCTAGTACTAATTATTCACAGCAGTGTTAAGTACAAATTGCTCAAACCCCCTCTTGAAAAGACTTGCTGAAGCATCTGATTCTGTAAGTCCCTTATTACTCACATTATATATGGATAGGACAGTGACATTAAACAGTTTTTACATTTGCAACCATCCAAAGTAAAGCTTTTTTGAAAGGGAACATCACGTTTTACCTGTCTGATGGTTACAAGAACAGGTGGGATAAAGGTATGTTTGATGTCCAACAAGAATGAACTTACACCTGAGGAGCATCGCTTCACGATGACTCTAAGCGGATAAGCCGGCAACAAACTGCCAGATGTTGTGAGAATAAGGGATTAGCCTTTCTTTTCTTTTTCTGCTCTCTGAACCGGAACGTTCTGAAAAAAAGGGTCTCACGTGAAACTTGCTGAGAAGGCACTAAACTGCTTGTGAGTCACTGAGATCCCTCCAAATTGAAGGGCAGTGCTGCAGACGTTGCTGCCATTTGTTTGTGTAGGTGCCGATACCTTTGAGGGGGGGAAATCTGTTTTTCTATTTGTATGTGTCTATCGGGCATATCAGGTAAAGTCTCTGTCTTTTTCCTACATTGTTGCTGGATAATGAGGTGTGATTAAATATGAATGCTAAGTGTTTGGTGGCTGCAGCCCAAAGCTGAAACCAGATCCCGTCGGGCCCACAGGCAGCATAATTAGTAGCTGATGATAGATACCGTTAATGTTGCTTTTGCAAACGTCGCCTGCAAGCCTCTAACCTGGGACCTACACACAGCAGCAGGCAGCCTCTCAGCTATTCAAAGTTAATTAAGTTGCAAATAAATACTCCATCCTAAAGATGCGGTGAGTCTTCAGTGTCCTGCAAGCACTGCGGTGATTGTAATCACCTTAATTTTAATTGATTAATGATTAACAGTGATTAAATATTAAGTAAATCTGCTGCTTTTATTTGATGTCTTTCTATTATTATTGCCCCCAGGGGTTTCATGTTGAAAGGATGACGAAAATCCTTTGGAAAACAATATCAGCATTTCAAAGTGTTGAAAGACCAGTGTTATGCCTTTTATGGAAGAGAAAAGCCCTTTGTGCACGCCTGAAGGGCTGTGTTTAGTTTTGAGGAGCCTTTGGATTATCGGATCCCTGGTGTGAGACTGACTCACTCCAAAGTCTTCATCCTGTCCCTGTGCAGCACTGATGCTGCAGAGCTGCTGCACTTCACAGGAAAAGGCAGAGCTGGAAGGACATGTCTGCCTTGAGCTGCGGTGATTAAATGTGGAGCAGATTAATCTGGGTGCTTTTTTGTCTCTCCAAGGCTGGAAAACTGGTCAGCACTTTCACACACTTATCCAATCAAATCTGATGTGAGAATATAGTGAGTCATAGTTGCTGGTTCCACATATGTGCCCTTCATTCATATCAACACAACTCCCATTATTAGTTTTAAGTTAAAGCAGAATAAAACCTGAAAGCTTGTTTTTTTTAACACAAGGTCAGCATCAAAGCACCACTTGGACTCTTTGAAGGGATGGACTTTCCCTGTAAAGCACAGCATATTGTGCAATATGAGAACAGTACTTCCACAGAACTATGACGACAGGCTGGAGATCAAGTTAGTGCTGGTTGAGGAAAAGAAGCAGATAATAAAGAAGAAAATTTGCACATTCAGTAAGCCGGTCATTGACAGATCACCACACAGTGACCATGGTTCTGAACATTACAGAAAAAACTGTGAACAGATCATTTTTGGACTAGACGTATGAAAAAAAAAATAACTCTGGAGACCCCAAGAGCCATTATCTCCTAGGTTTTTAAACTTCATTCAATATTTTTGTGCGAATGCTTTACAGCATAAGCGATTCTGCTGCTCCTTTCCTCAATCACACTTTGAACGATTTTATCAAAACGTTTAGCTTGTTCAGGATATTATTGCTTGTACTCTTGGTATTGTAAGATTTTACCCAATTTATAAAATTTTCTCCATTTAAAATGAATGGGAAATTATTTCAGTTTCAATTTTTTTCATGAAATTCTTCAAATTCTTTGTGCACTTTTTAAACCAATGTCATTTTTGAATCAAAATATTCAGCATGTTCAGAACAGTCATGCTCATACTTTCGGTATTCAGACCTTTTATGCATTTTAAAATTTAATGTGATTTCTTTTCATTTTTTTATACGAAAATGTTCATATTCTTTGTGCACTTTGAACACTATGCAATACTGGTATCAAAACGTTCAGGACGGCATTATTAAGCAACTGAAGGAATTTGCTTCAACATCTTTAGCAATCACAATGAGCATAAAGCATTTACACTTGGAGTATCGCAGGTAATGCAAATCTTCAAGTTTTTTTTTTTCTTTTTTTTTTCATTTTGAGCCACATTTAAAAGCTGCCGAAAAAAAACCTGGAACAAAATCAAATAAATAAATGAATATATGATGACAATATTTTATTTTGGACATATACTTAAAATGGAAAGGTATTAATTAAAGAAATATAAAAGAAAAGAGTAAGACGAAATAACAGTCTTTTAAATGCCCTACAGAGCACCCACTATCTATTATAGCCCTTTCTCTTCCTCATGAGTGCTCATCCCTTTTTAGATTACCAGTAAAATCACACATATAAATAAATACACACATTTGTCATGTACAAATGCTCATTTGGATCCATTTAGGTCTTTTCCACAACACATCCAAGTACACCCACACATGATTCAAATGTACATAAATACATATTTACAGATGCATCATTTATGTTTTGTCTATGTACATATATATCAATAATCTTATTTATATACTTGTTATTAAACTCAAATAAAGGATTGTAGTGAAGAAGTTAGTTTATGCCACAGCCCGAGTAAAGTACTGCTGTAGTCAGACTACAGTAGAGTGACACAATGTTGCGAAAAAAGTGAGTCTAAATTCATCCACAACCATGAAAAGACGGAACACTTTCATGCAGGGAACTACTGCTCCAGCTGACGAATGTGGCTTCCTTCTTGAATCACACTGTCTGTCTAGATTTTCAGACACTTCTACATTTGGTGCAGTCTACTTATTGAACCACGCTGGGCGTCTGTATTAAAACAGTTTTTAGCAGTGTGAGATTTGGCCTGCAATCTGTAACCAGACTGAAATGTAGCGGGAAACCCTTAAAAAAGTGACTATTTGTCAGGTTTCTCAGTTACAGCAGTCAGATTAAGTGTCACTTCTTCATAACTGGCCTCCACCTCCAGACCAAAGTCCTGTTCACGTGCAAAACTGTGACTTTTTGTCTAATAAAAATTGATGTTATCATTGTGTTTACACTCAATTTGAGCTGTGAGAGGCTGTTAAATAAGAGCTTATTTATTAGCTCCTGTTTTTATTTGTCATTATTTTTATTCGTATTAGAAGATAAAATCATACTACTGATACGGCCAACAAAACTTCAGGCTTTTACAGGCAAACTTGTGTTTATACACATGCGATTAGTCTTGGTCACAGTCATTAGTCTTTATCAAGTTAACGATTCTGATTTAGTCATTCTAACGAAACTGCAGAGGGAATCCCATCAAATATCTGAGTTAAACTTATTTTGTTGAGTGAATTTTGAGATTTATTGTGATCGATTGCAAAAAAAGATAAGACCATTTGAGTAATGGAGCCAAGGCTCTTGTGTGTGCTCCAGCTCTGAGTCGGCACACGTCTCACCAAGCTGGCTTCAGTCAAGATACAGTTGCCATGGAACATTTCCAAGCTGGAGCAAATGAAATCCCTCCATTCTAGTTGTCAGGCAAGACTCACATGCTGAGAACGCTTTGGCGTGAGTGGAGTGTTTGCAACAACAAACGTGCGCGCAACTGAGAATAGAGAATGAGTGATGAGGGGAGAATGTGCTTTTGAGGTTACGGAGGATGTGGGCCGTGAGATTGTGCAACCATGTGTATATGTGCATGAATGGGTTTGCAGGTACGGGGACTCATTTGTGCGGGTGTGCTGCCCTTCAAAAACCCTTTCTGATGTAACATAAACTTGAGTATGTCCTCTCTCATTGGGTTCGCTACAATTCTTTTTTCTTTTATCTCCAAAAGCAAATGCTTTTGGGAGCTTTTTCAAGCGTGAAAAAAACCTTTTCATTTTATTTTCTTTTTAATGCTTTGTGGTTTTATCGATTGATTGGTTTGTGCCTGCAAATAGACTGAGTTGAGATTTTCATCAACATTTTTTAAATTATTTTTCTACTGAATTAAATACTAATGACTTTCTGGTTAAAATAACTGCAGCAAGTATGACTGTATTATTAAGTATATATCTATCTATCGATCTATATATATCTGTCATGTTGTCTATGTTGTCTACACAACAATCTGTCATCAACAGAACTTTATTGTAATTACATGTGTATTGTGGTCAGTCTCTGAGGGGGGATGGTTGTATGGTGAGGGCGCCTTTGTTTGGCCAGATTGCGACCGTTGTTGCGTACAGCAGCCACTCATGCAAGAAGTGATCAAGTTTACAACGCGCACACACCGGCCAGTGCTTCTCTTTGACTGTCGATCCCCACCAGTTCAGAGGGGCTGGCAGGGGTGGGGGGGGGCTAAACCCCAATCTTTTTAAACCACAGCTGGGGACAGAGCGGTGCATGGGGCCGTGACTTCTTACACTGTTGGGTGGCGGAACAGGATGTTGCAGGTGAGGGGCAGGGACACAGAAGGAGTTGGTGGTGGACGTCTGTGTGGATATGCAGAGGACTGGCCTCACCTCCAGCTGTCCTAGCTTTACTGATCACTGTGACAGGAGGAGGGGAACACCTCAAATTCCCAAAAACATGCCTGCAATCAACTCAACATGGACTTTGACAAGGTTCAGACTAATTTAACTGTAGATAATGCTACTTTACCGATTGCTAATACCGATTCCTGGTCATTTATTGTTGGTGATTTCTTTTTCTCAAGCAAATTATTTGTTTTTCCTAATAACAAATACCACCAAAAACTGAACAAGTAAGAATTTTAAAGTACAAGGCAAAAAATACAAAATTATTCTTTCTAAAATGTGTTGCTACGTTCATACCTGACGTGTCACATGCTCAAGAAAACCCTGAAC
The DNA here is from genome assembly GCA_014656515.1 of Oryzias celebensis. Taxonomy (NCBI): domain Eukaryota; kingdom Metazoa; phylum Chordata; class Actinopteri; order Beloniformes; family Adrianichthyidae; genus Oryzias; species Oryzias celebensis. Next base: position 38,895,639 of record BNCR01000005.1, read on the forward strand.
TCAGGTTCTTGAATGAACTTTTAGAATATGGTGTCCACATTGGACTATCGCTAATTTATACTGGTGGATTTACTCACAGTTGGAGGAGAATTGGTGTGAAATGCAGAAGTAGTGCAAATCTAAGAAAACTTGCTCGAGGCTTTTTCTTTCCCCACTCAACTCCAATATAATGAAAGACTTTGTGTCATAGAATTCCAGCTGGGCACAAACCGCGGTTATTACTTCTCCTCAATGGTCAATTTTATTGAATATTTGGCTCTTAATATTATCATATCACTTGGCACTCAGTTGGCACTTCTGTAAATTAAAATGGATGCTACCCAAATGTCACAACCAAAGCCGACTCCCTGATTGGTCAAAGTTCAACTTGTTTTGTGTGAAGAGCCCAAAAACTGACTTAAAAACTTGCATAGGGATGGGCGAAGACGAGATCTTTGAACCTGTTTGGTGTTCAAGCAGTTGAAAGCTAGAACTTTCATGGCATGTTCATTGCACTCCCAGTTTGTCCATAGAGCTCAAGAACAGACTTTTAAAAAATGCGTAGCAATGCATAGACGTGAGAGTTTTAAGCGCAGAAACCCGAAATTCTCACAAAAACTTTTTCTCGATAGTTTCTCGTTTCCGAGCCCAGTGTCAATGTAACATAACATGCACAACTAGCTGCTCCTCTGGTCATGTGACTATTGGAGCAGTTTAATATGTTGTGGGGTGGGGGTGTTTCGGCACAGCACAACAGAGTAACTCACCTAATCACCAAAAATATTCAGAAATGACACATTATTTTCTCATGTATTATTTAGTAATCAATACTTTAAGAAAGCAATCAATACCCAAATTGACGATGTACGGGTATCTATATTTTGACATCAATACACCTTTTCACTAGTTTTTTTTCTAGAAACTTTGAATAAAATAGACATGCATTTGCAATAATAATATAAAAAATGCTCTAAAGTGAAAAAAACTTTAAAATGTAAAATATTTTTGACTAAAAAATTAGTTTGCTCAACTTGTCATTAAAAACACGTGTTTAACGTGAGTTTAAAATAAAATAAAAGTTAAAGTAAAAAAAAAAAAGACGTGGCAGTAAATAGGTAAGGTGTCTTTCTCTGCCTCTACTAATATGGTTAGAGAAAAGGCAGCGGAGGACAGGCAGGCGGCCTTCGGACCACATGAGCTGCGTAGTAGCGTGAAAGCGGTCTCGTGCTCCGGGGAATTTCCCGTCCACGTGTCTGAAAACACGGCGGCAGCGGCGGCATATAAACAAAGGCAGCCATTGGCTGGCGCGCGCGGATGTAAATCACCCTCTATTTACTAAAATTCTGCTCCCGCCCTGCTGGCGGAGTCATCTCAGGCTGACGTCGGCGAAATGAGTCCGACCGTAGCAGCTCCTCTCGCAGAATGGAAGTAGTCGTGGAGGACTAAACTCGCTTGACTTATCAGGATTTTTTATCTCCGGAGTCATTTTCTTTCTTTTTTGTTTTTTTAAAGTTTCTTGTATTTTTTTTTTCATTTTTCCCGCCATACACAGAGTGCAGGACAAGTGTTTCAAACGACGCCAGTCTTTTCGGTAAGAACAGCCTGTAAACGTTCATCGCTTCTTTAGCTTCGACCAAACGAACCGTTGTCGTTGTGGGAAAACAAACGCAACAAACAGGTTTTGCTTTGTGGCGCTCGGAAGCGGCGCTTCGCTTGAGCTGTGCTCGTCTCTCGCAGCAGAGGAGATTTGAAAAGCACCGGCTTTCCCGGCTGACACAGCACCAATGGAGTCAGCGCGGTGGGTCTCTGTCATGTGTCTGCACTTTGTTCAAGCAAATGACAGTCACTTTTCCCAACAGAAAACCCACCGCAAACTCACATTAGCACGTAAATAACCGTTTATGACGACATTTCCGCCTTTAACATTACGTTTTTGTTTGTAGAACATAAAACATAAATAACTTGCTTTAATTTTGTTTGTTTGTTTGTTTTTGACCCTATTAAAGTTAAAATTAGAAACTTGAATGATACTTTTTCTCCCTTGAGTGATCTTAATTCTACTTAATAATTGACTTGCATCGTAAAACTTTATTCTTATTATTTGGTTTGAAATGTTGACACTTTATCGAGCATTATCCAATAAAAGTTTGTGCCGCTGAAAGTTTAATGTTAAATGGAAGGGGGTGTCTTGATGTTTGTGCATCCATCCCAGAGCTGTTGCTCCAAAACAAGCTCACTATAATTGACTTTTGTGTGGAAATTCGCTTTCACCAGCAGGGGGAGCCACTGCCTGACACAAAAGTGTTTGGAGTCAAAATACACATAAATATATATGTATAGTTGCAGTTTTTTTTTATTGTTAATTAAAAAAAATCTGGTTTTGTCAATGACCTTCCACGTGTTCCTGGGTGTGGGCAGACAGGAGCTGAGTGAGTAGCGAAAAAGAAGTCCACAGGGAGCTGGAAAGCTGTCAGAGAAAGTGGTAGGACTTTCCTCAGAAACTGTCATTACCTTTTTAGCTGTGATCCCTACTTTGGAAGCGGGATACTACTGGAACCCTGTATTTACAACTCAGTGGTAACTTGGGTTTTGCTGGGGAGCCAACATAAGTTTCACCCATGTTTTGATAACTTCTTGACACAGATCTGGATTCAGGGTTAACTCCAGGGCATCAAGACTTTAAAGAATAGCTTATGTTTGGTTTCTATATCCACTTTATTGGATTAAAAGTTACTTGTTTGTTTTTATTCAAATAGGGAAATAATACCCATTTAGGGTAAAATTGATAATTTTATGCTTTCTTTTAGCAAGTTAACCAATCTAGCTTCTGTGTTACTGTGGCTTGATTGACTCCTAACCACACTAAATCGTGTGGTTTATTCACTGAGCTGAACAGAGTCATTTGTTTAAGAGCTGAGCTCTCCACTTCCAAAGCACAGCAGTCGTTTCATTTCCCCGTTCCACCGCGGTTTCATTGATCGGAGCATGCTCCTTACAGGCCAGACAGGTTGTCTATAATGATAATGAGTGCCTTGGAGAAATAAAAAAAAAAGGGCAGATAATGAATGCGTCTGAGATCATCTCTTTAGATCTGACACAGATTTATTCAAGGTTCGTTAAAGAGAACGCCCTTGGTTTGTGTTGTTGCCCACAAATGCACTCATTCTTAATTTGCCATATCGCTTTCAAGGTCGCTCGTCTTACAGTGCCCCCCCGTATGGACGATGAGGAAGACGATGTGTTTGAGCCGGACCCCAACAACTGCCGCACGGCAGTCAGGAAGATAAAGCGTGAAGACCGGGGCACGCAGACGCCCGGTCCTGCCCTGGTACCCAACAACGGCATGCTTCTCTGTGGACTTGCAGAGGAGCCCAGACCACTTTTTTACGGTGAGGCTGATGACACACTGTTTCAAAAGCAACAAAAAAGGGAACATCGCCAGGTGTGTGATAACCAGAGTTATAAAACTCAAGCGCAGAGGCATAATGTGACACTCGATGTGAGAAACGCGCTACAGTGTTGCAGTCCTAAGCTCACCCCTGGCGCCTGGGAGTCGTCATCAAACTCACTTTTTATTGTCATTGTGGCATGAAACCAGCTGCTTTGCTATTCAGAAGGCGCCAGGCCGGCTTTGGGACTGAAAAGATGTGACAGCAGTGCTCACCTGTGTGACAACTCCTCTGATAAATCATTATCAGTAGCAGCAAAGCTATGCTGGCGCCATATACAAGCAATCATACCAGTGTAGTTCCATAACAACTAGCTGCTGAGGCCCTTTTGTGTGTCAGTGACCTATAAAACTATTATGTGCAATAAAACAACAGCTGGGGCAATTGTTTGTCAGCCAGGCAGTCTGTTTATCCAAAGAGACATTAGTCAGCACTTGGGGAAAAAAAAATCTTGGTACCTGAAATAAAGAGAGGTATGTCAGGTTTCAGTTCTGTGTTTATTTTTTTTTCGCAGAACACGTTGTTTACGAGATATTAAGTATCAGCTTTGACACTCAACAGGTAACGCAGGTTTTCGATTGCACTTCCCAGCACGCTTTGAGCTTGCTGGGGATCTTGAGGAGCGGCGGCACGACAGGGAAGCGGAGCGGAGCGGGATGGAGCGGCTTCCCCGGCAGCAGCCTGTGGCACGCAGCACGGAGGCCTGCATTGCACAGAAACTCCAGCTGATAGGGGACCAGTTTCACCGGGAACGCCTACAACTGGTGAGGAGGAGAAAAAAAAAAGCCTGCTGACAGTAAAAACTCAGGACTGATTTCCTGGTAGATAATGTCAACAAACAAGTACTTTCTACATTTGACATGTCAGCATTGTGCCGTACAGTGGGTAAACCGATACCCTGACAGATTTCACCTTTGACTCAGATTCTTCACTCTGGATTCCAGTAGATTAGGATTAAATGCCTGTAATATGTTTAACTTTTGGCCTTAAATGTAACAAAGTCAGAGTTAAATGACATTTAGAATGTGAGAAAATAAAAGCATGGAGATGTTTTTGTTTTCTACACCCAATCAGTCTCATCTTTTCGCTATTTTTACTGAATATGTCCATCAGGTTACAGGTAGTTTGGTTTTTATCTGTTGTTTTATGTCAGGTTGCCCTTCCAGCAAAACAAGGAATGAGTCCACTCACTTTGCATACTTTAAAAAAAAAATACCTGCTCTTCATGGTGAATTATAGCAGGTCAAAAGTTGGCTCTCATATTGTTTGGACCCTGTTTTTGTTTTGGAAATTCTTTGCAGAACTTCAGTTTAGTGCCTCTGCGCTGCTGCCCCCCTACGCCCCCTTCTAACCAAAGACACTGCTAGATGCAGGACAGCCCTTCCCCCCACCTACCCGCCAACCCCGGGCCCTTTCCCTGCCTCCTCTTCCTGTTTATTCCTCTCTCTGCTCGCCTGCTTCCTCACCGTGTTAAGAAGTGGCACTGAGGATGCCTGGTGTCAGACATGTCAGTGTGGTCAGGGTGACTGTCTGCAGAGTTTCCACGCATCTTTTATTTCATTTACATCAGGATTTATTCAGCTCCTGAATATTACCTAGAAGACTGGAAGAGTTTCTGCAAAGTCCGGTCCCTGTGACAGGGCGGCTCCGCGGCCCCTAAGACATATTTAGTCACATATTTGACATAGAGGGGAAAAAAAGCAGAAGTGGCAGAAGGCAAACATGTTGTAACTCGAAGCTCAGCACGTGAGCTCAGAGGAAAACAGCTGTGGGTTCCAGGGAGCCTCCAGTCCGCCGTCGCAGGAGACAGCCAGATAAGAGGACCTCGCTGCTACCGGCGGTGCGATGCATACGAAGAGATTTGAAGGTCTGGAGATTAACCCTTAAGATAGTCAAGTCAGAATCATACTTCGTTGCCTGAGACCGTCTTTTGGTCCCTCACACCCTTTTTCTGCTTTTTAACTTTTTTTTCTTCTAACCGCAGCTACAGAGTGCAAGACAGTTTCTTATTTTCTCATCCGCTTATCGAGCAGATGTTATTTATACCCCCTGAGCGAAGCGTGACTCATGTATTGTGACACTGGCAGGCACACGCAGACAGGATGGTTTCTGTGTGTGCTGGGATGGGATGCTGTGACGCACAGTGGAGGCTGGACTCAGTCAAGTGATGAGGAAGTAGCTTGTGTGCGCCCTTTTGCTGGTAGAGTAAACAACTAAGAGGAGAGTCGGGGTGAAAACAGCACTGTGGTGTTGCATCCTCTGTAGATACTTATCGGGACACAGATGACTAATTAAGTGCGTAGTAGGGCCAAGCAGTACCTCTGCTTCTGCTTATTAGAGGAAACCTTTTTTTTTTTCTGCAGAACATCACCTCCAGCAAAGTGCACGGTCATGTTATCGTTTTTGCTGTCTATTTTTAGCTCTGCTTACGAAGCTGATTGCTCTGTGAGTAAACAACCACGCACAAATTCCCCGGACTCGTTTGTCACCTCTTACATGTCGCTGTCAAGAATTGACTCCTTAAAGACCCACTCCAGTGAAAATTATGTTTCTAACTTGTTCCTGTGGTATTTTTCTCATGATAGGGTACATAAATAAAGAAAATTAAGCTTAAAATTGCATATTGGAGGATTTCTTTTTCCTGCAAGCTCGCGGGAGAGCGTGCAAACAGATTGACGATGAGAACAGTTCAGCCCACAACTCAGAACTCTTGGTGCTTTGCAGAAACTATGTCCTAGAAAACAACACAAGTTTTTTTGATTTTGGCTAAAAATAGCAAAATCATAATTTAAAAGGAACAAATGTGTTTGAAATAAATCAAAAGATGATCGGAGTGGGTCGTTAAACGCCACACGTTTTGGATTTATGCGATTCCTGATAGCTGGAAACGTATACAGCAGAGGTTTCAGTGCAAACACTTGTTCCTGGGCAATCCAAGTGCTGTCTCATTGATGGATTCTGAAGCAGCATGGCTGTAAATGTCCTCCATCAGGGCCCATGGCCCCCCTGGCGAAAGAGAGGGGGGATTAAGTAGCAAAGGAGTGCTGGTGGATGCTGACAGATAAATGACTCCTCAGTCAGAGAGGACTGAAGGGGACTCAGAGGTCCCCAGAGCACGGCTGACATTAGCCAGCCAGCCATTTGAGACACAGCTGTAATGACAGGCACAATGGCAGGAAGACTGCTCCAGCCTGTGCAGGCCAAGGAGCAGAGTTAGGTTTCATCCCCATGTTTTTTTAAGGGAGACGACTCCTGGTGCTTTGGAGGGGAGGTGTTGAAAGCGAGGCTGAATATCGCCTGTGGCTGTGTGTCCGTTTATCTCTGCTCCTGTCAGAGTGCTGCTCTTTCTTTTCATAACTTGTTTAAAAAAAAGAAGTTTTACCCCAAAAACATACTTTTTCATTAGTGCTGAATGATGTTATCAGTAGCCTATGTGTTTTTGTCTATTTCACATTTATCATTGACTTTTCTCTTTTCGCTGATACCACTGATCCAGAGCCTCTCTCTATAAAGGGTTTGCTGTTTACTCAAACGATAAAGCTGTGCCTCTTAGCAACTGTCTTAACAGACAGCCTGCAGTAGACCCTGATAAAACCCATCAGGCTTGTGTCAGAGTGACGACACTGACAATCTGGCTTCCCTGTCGGAGCTAAATTTGGAATCCAGGACTCATTTTTGACAGCTGGCAGCATGAGCCACAAGTAAGCCGTGACAGGCTCGCACCCACCTTTTGTTTTTCTTCACCTTTTCTGTCTTTGACTATTTATCTGAGTATCACTTAAGCTGACAGAGCTGAGTGTAAAAGGTCAGAAGTACAATTTGTTTCTGTCTGTAAAGACAAATGACCCCTCAAGAAGATCACTTTGTGCTCTGGAGTCTCTTTGAAACAACATTGAAACTTATCGTCATCAAACGTTACAAATTGATGTGAATATTAGTTTACCTGTGACTTCCTCTTCTGACACCAAACTTGTGGTCTTGTTCCATTTAGCTTTAAGGCATAAACATGTTGTGGAGTTTGTGGCGCTGCATCACTTTGTTTGCACTTTTCTGTTGCTATAGCGAAAGTTTGCCCCAAGCATTGCGTGCCACAGACAACTACCTGGAAGTCGTTTCCATATTTCTTTTCAATGCAAGTGGAAAGTATGATAAAGTCAGGCTGTCGGGAACCTGCCAGTGCTTATGCAACACCAAGCAATGGTGACCACCAAACTGATATGATAAGAGTCTGCAGTAAAAACCCGCCAGCTTACCACTGTTTCTGGCTACTAACTAGAGCAAGGTTAAGGCACCACGTTGAGCCAAGTGAAAATCTAACCTTTGCCTGTAGCTTATTTGTCTTTCACAAACAAGAAAAAATAGCTTTCAAGAAGGTCATAAAAACTTTACTTTACTGGTTGAAAATAGCCACACTCTTTATCAGACATGGTGGAGTCTGCCTTTTGTCGTCAGATGAGCTGCTGGACTTACTGTAGCCCTCTCACGCAGATACAGGTTTTCCAGAGACTCCCTGCCTCTCATCAAGAACCCCCCCCAATCCCATTTGGTGCAATTATCTTATCTCAGGTCTCAATGGCTGAGATAGCATTATCCCTCTAATCGCACACAATCCAATTGGCTTGGAAAGCTTTGGAAGACTCCTCCTCAGCTGCCGGCCTCTGCCAGAAAGATTAGAAAAAAGAAAAAAAAACCTGCAACTGCTTGATGTGAAGATCAGCAATGTGTGGAGGGATCCTGAAGGAGAGTCAGGCACAAAAACAGGCTGTTGGGAAGAGATCGGCGTTGTTACAGCATCTGCTTCTCCGCCAACAGTCAAAACAAGTCCTAACTTATGGTTTTAAAGACCCATTCCAATCATCTTTTGGTCTGTTGTCCAATCATCTTTTGGTCTGTTGTAAAAGCATTCCCAGTGATCTTTTAAGTATAATTATGCTGTTTTTAGCTAAAATAATAAAAAGTTTTGTTTTCAAGGATATATTTTCTGCAGAGCAGCAACAGCAGTAGTAGTTCATTAGAAATTCACCTATGAGCTTTGAGCAGGACTGCTAGTGCAAAGTAAGACCGCCCCACTTCCCATTGTCCATCTATTTACAAGCTTTCCCGCCAGCTTACAGTCCCAGACAACCCCAACCCAATATTGCCGGTGCAACAAAAATGTCGAGGAAAATCAAAGCTATACAGACGTACAGTTTTGAGCCAGATGAGGAAAACGAAGACGTACATGGAAATAGTCCTCTAAAAGTGGATGCATCAGAATGGAGTGGAGGAGGCTTATTTTCTACATCACAAATAAGCTTACTTTCCAACAGTATTTTTTCACTTGCTCCACATTCACAACGATTTTAAAAAAGAAATACTCACAAATGCAGTTTTGAGCTTACAATTCTTTATATATGTCCAGAAAAATGCCACAAAACATGTTAAAAACACCAACAACAGCATTTTCATTGGAGTGAGTCTTCAACAAAACACCATTTAGAGTCCAGTCTAACTTTTTTTGATGCACTTTAAAGTTTGTAACAAAGTTCTTTTAGGACAGACAAATGCAGTAATACCAGTTCAGATAAAACCATGTGCAAAATAAATAGAATTTCTGCAAATCTTCAATCTTTTCAATCTTCTGATGCCTAGTTATCCTATGTTTGACATGATTACTGATGCAAATCTTTGTTGTTGATTGTGTTACACATGTCCTATATATTTTTCTTGTCTGCTTGAAATAAACCATTTTGAAATCAAATTCAAATCATAATGAAGTATATTTCGTTAGCAATAAAATGACAGAAAAGTAAAATTGGGTTGAAATAAAAGTAAAAGAAATCACTTTAATTTGTCTGCCTGTCTTCTTTATTTGTCGTTTCAGTACCATCGAAACCAAAGGAACCAGGAGCCGCTGTGGTGGCGCCTCACCACGGCTCTTGTCAGCCTTCTATTCGATAGAGGCTTTATTGCTGGAGGAGGGGGTGCAGGACAAAGGTAAGGGGGATTTGCCCCCTTATGTCCAATGCCTTCATCTCTGTTAGGAACTGGCCTCCTGTTGGCACTGTCAAATATAACACGGGTCTGTTTGAGGGAGAAAAAAAAGAGGAGACAATAAAGGTCGCCGCGGGACGGAGACATCCATTTTCTTTTTTTTTTACATGGTCACGTGCGTTTCTTGCAAGAAAATGCCATAATCCTCCCAAGATTCCTCTAAAGGACAATGTTGATATTTTGTCATACATGTTGTGTGTTGGTTTTGTACAGTTGTTCAATTTTGCACTCTTGACATAGACCCACGATAAATGACCTCTGCAGACCCTGGGGATGCCTTATTCAGTGTTTTCTGTGAGAAGGAAAAATTGAGTATTTTTTAAAACAAGCAAAGGTTACACAAGAAGAAAATGAAAGGGTAAAAAATATTTTAAATCCAGAAGTCGCTCAGTTGGATCAGTTCAAGGGATTTATTAGCTTCCAAAGACGCAGCGTCTCAGAACAATGCATTTTGCACCCCACCTCAGCAGGATGTTCATTTTTTTATCTTTTTGATCATTAACTTTAACTTTTTATTTTTATTTTATTAATAATTGACAACCCTGATCACTTTTCGACAAAAAAACTGAAATGACATGAAGTTTATGCACATGAAAAAGTTGTCCCACTGTTAAATAAATATAGGCATCAATTATGAGCTGCATGCAAAATTCAAATGAGATCTTTCAGAACATCCAATCGGTAACCACTTTATAAACACACAAAAAAGGAAAGAAACCACTAAAACCTTTCAGAAGCAACAATTCCAGTAGATAAAAGTAGTATATTTGGTAAATAAGAACGCTTAACTACTTGATTAAAACACATATTTCTATCACTTCGATTTTATTCCTATGTTAGTTTCTATTTGAAGTAACATTAGGACCCCAGTTATGTCTTAATTTCCACAAATATAATTAAATATGCATTTGTCTAGATAATTTTACTGACAGATTTATAACAGGATTGATAGTGTTGTAGTTGTAGCACATTAAAGGCATAATGATAAAATCATGGGGTGCTTTTTTTTTATATACTTGTAAAAAAAATAAGCACCATGCACTAAATCCGAACAAAAGATTAAAGCACACTGTTAAAAGGAGCAATCCTCCCAAATAAATCAGTTTTTCCAACTATATTGTTTTTATTTTGATTCTTTTTTTTAGCTTTAAATATTATTTCTAGTTTTGTCACCCCCCCCATGTCTAACAAATAGTTTTTTTTAGCTGCATCCTCGTGTATGTGATTGTTTTCAGACCTCCATGCCCTTTGAAGTGGAGCTGTGGATCCACTGTTTTTGCACTAGACTTCCACCTTTGAAGAGTTCCGATTGTTACCAAGTCAACTTCTGTCTTGCATGAAGGTTTTCATTTGCGCAACATTTCAGATGCACTCGGATGCACGTTCAAGGCAACCGATCAGTGTTGAGGCATGACTGAGCACAGTCCGGAGTCTGAAGTGGATGTCGGTTTCTCCATTTGTCTCTCCTGTTTCAGACTTATGTTCCAGCAAAACAATGTTTGCTTTTCCCCTTTTCTGAAAAGAAACAAAAAAAAATCCAAACTCAATGAAAGAATCACTCTGAGGCAAAAATCTTTCCCACTCAGGACATCTTTGCCGAGTTTACTTATTGTCATATTTTGTTGTTGGTGCTGACTTTCAGATTAGGATCTATAATGCGAGCACAACCAACAATGGGTCAGCAGACAGTTTCTGAGAAGAAAAAGTGAAAGAAAAAAAGACTGTAATTTTTCTATGAATAGGTTTTAAAACACTGTTAAAAATGCTGTTTTTTCCCCCTTGCCTAACCTAGGCTGTTTTGAATCTAAGGAGCAGCACATGTCAGGGGTCTGTGCTGTAATTAGTTGCTTCTCACATGTGTCAAGTTTATCACTGCACCATCCAGTTTTTTCCCCCTCCATTTCTCTCAAGACGTCTCAGGGAAAGATTTTGTTGGCTACTAACCTTGAGAATCCGTTACACAGTTACAGGAAGAGTAATGTCACCCTACCTAATGGTAATCAAAAGTGATAACAAGTCATTTTGATTTACAAATCCTCCCCGTCAGACTATCTGTCATGATGGTAGTGTGACTGTGGAGTCTGATTTGCTGGTTGTGGCGGTGACGAGGCCTTCTGAGTATGAGGCGTATGAGGTGCACTGAAAGCGGTTGTGGTTATAGTTTCCTGCGGATCCTGAACGCTGAGCCAGTCTCTGTAGTGCCTCGTCCCTCCACCCCATCCTCCTCAATGGCTCCTGACCTCCTCTTTGTGCTGCTCCTTCATTATATGCATTTTCTTTGTAATTTATTTTTTTTCTTTTATTTATTTTTATTTTTTGTAATAGTTACCCATCTCTACTGTATATGTGTGTGTGCAATCACTGCTTATTCTCTTCTTCCTGTTTTGGACTCAGACTTTGACCCTGCGCAGCATGTTGATTATCACTGCGCCTGATGTTGCTTCCTGTGATACTTTTATTTTGGCATCACTTCTCTTCCGTTGGCCACAGAAAAACAGTGGGGGAAAAACTGCAAATGTCAGTGACTGCTAACTATTAGGAGTAAAACATAAAAACCCCCTGTCACTACACACACGTCTCCTAACAGAAATAAATAAAACTTTGGGAGGGAGATTTTCACAATAAAAGGTAGCAATTTTCCATTTGAACTGTCCCAACAAATTTAGACCCGTTTTATTATCCCCAACCACACTGTATGTGGTTTCAGACATGCAGTAGTTTCAACAGGGTTCAGTCTGTCATCACATCATGACTAATCCTTTTTTTCTCAATGAGTCATTTCCCATCCCATAATGAGAGTAGTGACGGGAAAAAGTATAAAGTGCACCCACTGAGGTTGCCACAAGTCACAGGATGTCAGTACGGTTGTCAGTCCTTTTGTTGAATGGTTGTGTTGTAATCAAATGCACTGGAAAGTACTTTGTTTCTTTAAAACTTTTAGGTCTCTTTCCTGTTGTGCGTCAATGTATAGCATATACTCTGGATCGTTCTTTTGGGCTAATCTGGCCGCATGTCAGTTGTATATCTGTACATTTACCCTGTAGGTTCAGGCCTGTTGATTTATTGAAGAAGGGAAACAAGCCACCATAGTGCCCTTTTTTAAAAAAACAAAACAAAAATGTTCTTAGTGGTGTTCTCAAAATGCACAAATGGATGTGTATTTTATGGAAACTATCAGCGTGTTGAATTTAAAACCTGTTTTCCCTGAATGGAAGATGCTTTGCATACAAAAAAAAGAAGAAACTTTTGACTTTTTATCTAATTTTTATTGACTTTCTTACTTTTTTTAGATTGTATTTTGTGAAGAAAAACTGTCTATTTTTAAGGACACTTCACAGTTGTAAAATTGTGTTTTATTCCTGCAGGATCTTTTTTTTTTAAACCACGAGATAAAGTGAGCAATGTTTTTTAACTTGAAACATTCCTGGTATCTGATGTATACACAAAGCCGGGCAAACCCGAATAAGTCAGGATATGGTTGATCTGGCTTTATGTAGCCTTGTAAGTCCTGCAACTTTTTTTTTTTTTTTTTTTATTGTTTAGTTTTGTTTTATTTCATGTATATGTTTTGCTTAAAACCCTTGAATATGCCTTTAACTGCTCAGTTTCAATGAAGTCTTGATTATCACACACTCTCTGTTATACCAAGAAATGAGACCCAGCGAAAATGTAGCATTTTTGTAAACATTGGCTGTGTGTTTTCGAGACTTTACTGTGCACTCATTTTTGCGTGTTTATATATCTAAATATATATATTTTGGTTGTTGATATGATATGGAAGTAAAGATCATTTGTTATGTAGTGCAATATGCTGTACATACAGAGCTTTGCTCTACAAATCTTTTTTTGTTTTTTCCAGGATTTTCTTGTGTTTTATTGGTACTTTTTTCAATAAAACTTTATTGACCATGTCAAGTTGAGTCTGATTTTGTCGTATTTTATTAATGGAGAATATCAGCAGCGTTGCACCTGGCTTTGTAGGTCACAAGCAATGTTTGCAAAAACACTTTCACACTAGAATGGTTTCAGTCACACCAGAGTTTGTTTCATAGGTCTGTCCACAAACCTTGGTTGCAAAACCAACAAGGTGACTATCAGGTGTATGTAGGACTATTTAGTCGATCAAAGCAGAAGCAAATCCCATAGGAATATTTGTCAAAAGTCACATGCATTTTAAGTAGAAAAACGTTACATTTTTAATCTAAACAAATAAAAACTGAACAAAATTGTTGGCAGTTGTGGTCTAGCATGAAAGCGAACAGTATTGCATTTTCAGGCACTTTGGTCCACCCTTAAAAGTACACTGTGACAGTACACAAGACATAATATAGTGGTAAAAGATCCCATTATTTCTTCCCAGTTTAAACCAAGCCTTCTGAACTATCCTGGTGTAATCTTAGCTAAAGTTTAAACAACCACGGGTGATTTGGCAGGAAAATAACTCCCAAAACTCAGTTTGACAAGGCCCCAAAGTTTCACACATTAATGAAATTGTTCTCTTTGCCTGCAAGTATCACACAGTTACAACCCTGACTGTTTTGGGGGCAATATCTCAAAATAAAATCAGACCAGAAGGAAAAATAAGCACAAAAAAGTTTTCTGAACTTCAGTTTTATCACTTATCCTCAGTTCACCACTGTCTTTTGTTCACTTATTAGACATCAATCAATACGTGTGGTAAGTTTCTGATCATTCAGATTTTAATTGAAAGTGATTTACATTTTTGCTCTGCTCCCGCTCTATTTTAGTCATAACTTGCATCAAATGGAGTCTGTAGTTTGAAAATAAGATGCTAGTGAAAACATGGGTTTCGGGTAAACTGATCACATCAAACCAGCAATACTTCTAGCAATGTTCAGGTCATTCTTCAGTAATGGGACTAGAACCTTAAATCCAATTCTGATCATATTTTAACCTATTTTAAAAGCATTCCCAGTGGTTTTAAAAAAAATCATGATTACGTAATTTTTAGCCAAAATGACAAAAAAACAAAAAACAAACAAACAACTGGGTAGTTTTCTAGATCATAGTTTCAATACAAATTTGACCTCTGAGTTGTGGGCAGTACTGTGGTGTTAGCTTGCACTGATATCCCATCAACCCTGTGTTTGTTTGAGGTTGTGGGGGGCTGTAATCTAGCGGTAGAGAGTGTAAACATAGGGTTGATATCTTTACACTCTCTACCACTAGATTACAGCCCCCCACAACCTCAACCAATCATTACTGCTGCAACAAAAATGGCTGCCAATATCAACACTATCCAGTCGTACAGTTTTGAGCCACGTGCCAGCTCAGATGAGAAAAATGAAGACATTAATGGATCTTTTTGTCTGCATATGGATGCTTCTGAATGGAGAGAAACAGGTTGTGGCTCCTTCACACTACAGAATAACTATGTAGTCAAAAGAAAGCCCAAGTCTCCCTAAACCAGTTCCCAGTCTGGGTAAAATACAGGGTTTTGTCAGGAAGGGCATCTGGAGTAAAATTCTCTGCTAAACCACCTGTGTGTATCAGTCAAAGCTACTTCACTAAAGGTGAACTTTTTTTTTGTCTCCTCTGATTCACCATGATTAGAATAAAGAATTATTCTATTTTTATCAATTTTTTAAAAATAAATGTCCTCCATCATGAGAGCAAAAATGCTACAGGAACACGGGAAAAACACAATTTTCATCAGAGTGGGTCTTTAAAGGGAACTCACAGACCCACAATTGTGTTCCATGACATGTAAATAACCCCATGTATTCTCCAAGAAAAAAAGAAGTCGATGACACATCCCATAACACTCGAGCAAACTTGGCTAGGCTTACAGATTTGTCACTCGACAGCAAATGAGAAGTTCCCTAAGGACATATTGGTGATAATATGGTCTTAAAACATTGAAATATTAGAGTTTAAGTGTTGTGAGAGCAGAATCTTTATGACTTTCTCCACGTTTTGACCTCAGATCACAGCAAAGGTTTGTGTCCACGAGCAGTCAGCCGCTGCCAATAACTGTTTTCTCTTTCTTCAGACAGCGGCAGACCTACAGTCTCCTCCCTCAGGGCTGACGTGTGTCTGGTATTGTGCATGCCAGGTTGAGTTTCGTGCCTCGCTGACACCTGACTCACCTGTTTGGCTGCTTACAGCAAAAGAGCTCCCTTGTTTGCGGCCCCTGAGAACACCAGCGCCGGCGCACAATGAGTGCGGCGGAGGATGTGGTTGAAACAGAACAGCAGCTTCTTTCCCGGTCACGGCTGGTTTAGCATACACAACTGCTGAATCTCTCCCTCCTAATCCCACGTCTGAGATGTTTAAAGATGAGTCTTGTTAGCAGTATCTGTAAAATTCTTGAAATATGTATTGATTTGATCGAATTTAATGATAACTTTGACTGGAAAAACAGCCTTGAATAAGGTTTGTTTTTGAACTTTTTATGTCCAATATGAAAGGGCAGAATTCCCCTCCCCCCCTTACATACACACACATTTGTGGCTCCTAAAGCTCTCCTTCAAGATCAGCACTTAAATGAGTAGAACACTGGCTTTCCTTGCTTATAACAAAGGCTTCTCTGTTCCTCTAGTTTGGCTGCCTGCTGAAAGAGACTCCCATTAGAGAAGTGTCTATCTCTAAGGTCAGATTCAGAGGTCACGCATAAGCACGGCTCTTGTTTACGTCTGCAAAGCCAATCAAAACACCACAGTCTCTCGCGCTTCTACCTCTCTGGTTCAGCAGAGTACTTTGTGCTCACTTTTAGGCTAACAATAGTTGCCTTAATCTTTAGTGCGCTTCTTTAAATTTCAAGAAAAAAAAAAGCGGTGGTTTGTCTGTAGCTGCATACAAACAAGGGCCGACTGATTGCACCTGCAGAGCACCACAAGCCACAGATTTCCCCCCGCAGCCTTCAGACAGCTTCAAGTAGCAACTCACTCGAGAACACAAAGGCAATTACTGAGTGGTGACGTGTGCACTCACCCCATTAATTGAGCTGTATTTACAGTAGGCATGCTCGAGGAGATGTACTAAAATGGATTCTAGCAAGTCTGATGTTACGTAACTTGTAATTTATCCTAAAAATGACCATTTTTGTTGTTTAAAAAAGAATCTTTATTCTGTCTGCAATTTAAAGAAAACTGACCTCAAGACATTTTTACTGTCTTGAATGAGCAGATACTGACCATATCTTGTTTCTATTTTTCTGAAGACTTTTCGCACAAGTAGGTATTTATTTTATTATGCCAATTATTTCCTTATTTTAGAAGCAAGCAAGTGAATCGGTAGTAATCTCAAACAGAAAAGTATGACTTTCCTGAACACATGAACTCCAGGGCACAATATGAACCAAAAGGGCCTCTCTAAAACACTCCCTCTACTCTCTGCTTGCAGCTGCTCAACACATGCTCACGAGTCATCTTGACTTTCGAGACTCTGGAGGCTAGTACACTCTCTGATGCCTTCTTTCCTCTGATTATTCCTTGTTTTGAAGCCTTGCATCACAAAAAACAAGATCCCTTAAGAAGATTTCGGCATAAGAGACTCACTTTGTCAAGCTTTGCTTTCTTTTGATTGACCTGTAAAACTCGTTACTACGACTATGAGGTTTAAATCATGTCATTGGTTGTATTTTTTTCAGATCTAAATATTTAATCAGATTCAAACTAAATTTTCATGACACATGCGCAATCAGAAGTAGCAAAAGTCCTTTTAACCACATGCAAAAGCAGTAACTGCAAATATTTACAATGTAAATACACATTTACTGACTGATTATTGACCAAAACTGCAAGTATTATCTCAGTTTACAGCATCACAAAAGACACAGAATTGAAAGCAACCCTCTTTTAGTTGCAAAAAATAGACTCCAAAAAACATTTTATCTGTAAAAACGTACATGCATGAAACTTTAATCACCTGATTGTCCACATCTGAAGCCGCGGGGTTGACCTGTGTGGGTGCTTTGGATTTTTGGGTTGTCCAGACCTGTGGAAGGTCGTAGAGAAGAGCTTCTGAAGAGACTCACGCTCCACCTCAAGGAACATCATGAAAATAAAATTATCAAGTGTGTTGTAAGGGAATTGTAAAACTAATGTAAGTTGCATGCACTTGTGATGTGTGGGTGATGCTATCATATGGTGTCCTTATGCCACAGTCTAGTTGTTGGTGAAATGCATGCAGCGGCTCCTTACTGACTGCGAACAAATGCTGCATGCACGAGGTGTACAGGTGGTGCCTGTAGGTAATCAAACTACTTTTTTGCCCGCAGACAGCCTGTATCCACCTTTAAGGGCAGTCGGGACTAAGGCTTTGGGTTGTCACTCCTAAAAGACCACTGGTTAGTTTTGAGTTTTCTAGCTTAGACGTTTGTCATATTGGAAAAAAAAAAAGTTCTTGTTCCAACATTCTCCGTTGTAATTTCATCCAAGATCTCTTCTACTTCTTTGCGCACAGCTATTAGAGGATTTTGTGGGCTGAAACACACAGAAACCTGCCCTAAGTAAAAAAAAAAAAGTGTTCCACTGTCTTGGTGTGAATACATTTGAACACTTTCCATTCTTTACGGCTTTTTGCACACATCTGGCGATCAGGCAGTTTGTTGTCAAGGGAGAAAGTAGCTACATCAACAGTGCAGCACATGTCTTTTCTATAATAGAAGGGGGCAATAAAGTCTGAACGAGTCTTCAGCTGGGCATGCAGTTGGTGCAACAACTTGGCGATCTGCCCCTACCCCCTTCTCTCAGCTGTGACTACACACAGCTGACCAGAGAAAAGAAAGTAGGATAACTAAGCCTCTTACATTTCCCTCAGCACTACTAGTTTAAATTTAAAAAAAGCGGATCATGTAGAAAGGCATCACGTATATTCATGAAAAAAACATTTTCTTTTAATTTAAAATACATATTTTTTAACATCTACTTTGGTTTCCAACTTCTCCTTTAATCTGCTTCACTCGAGTGGGTCTTTTCTTTCTTTTTCTGCAGGAGAGGTTGGGCAATCACTTCACAACACTGCGAGTTCCCTTTTGTTTACCAAGAGTAACCCAGCAGAGTGCAGCGCTTTGTTGAGCTGCAGTCACTCTCTGTCTCACAGCTGTGACACACACACACGCACGCACGCACGTGCACACACAGAACAGAAATCTCTGACTCACAAACACTCGCAGTATCCTGTGGTCAAGGGGAGGGATTTAAATCCTTGGCTCGTGAACCTGCTGAACTTGTCTTCTCCATCCCCTGCTGGTTATTGTTCCCTTTCAACATTTTTCACCTTTTTTCAAAAATCTTCATACTGATCCACCAACATTTGGACCCAATTAAATGATCCACCCCGTAAACCTGCAGCAGCAGGCAGCTGTCTTCCTACGTGTGAAAATCCATGCGCTTGGCATGTAGCTTAGAAAGACACCAGCCCTAATTGTGATGGGGGGGGACGTCACTCAATAAACAGAATACAAACTAGAAGGGTAATTGCTGGGAACTAATTGGCGGGAGAAAGATTGCTGTAGCAAGATAAAAATGAGAAACCGCTGCGGTTTCCTGAGGTCACATGAGGAACCCTCTGCGCCGGCTAGACCTGCGGTGTGCAGTAATGAGACAAAAGTTTTCCTTCAGCCCGCTTTCCACATGCAGTCCCTTTACAAGGAAGCAGCACCCATACAGGGCTGGCTGAAGCCTCAAGGCTAAAGAACCAGGCAGTTGACTTTTTTTTTTTTCTGGCGCCCTGTCAGCCTGCTGGGTCTGTGGCAGCGGGCCAGCCAGGCTGGCAGCCAGCCTTGTTAGCACACCTCACCTTGATAACAGGAGTGTGGATTGAAGGATGAGGCTAAAGAAGAAAAACAACCCGGGGTGGAGTTCTGGGACAATTGTGTGTATGTGTGTGGATTTGTTAGTTTCAGTGCGTGTGACGACTCACGCGATGGATCTCATCCAAACAGTAACAACTGCAAAAACATTGGGCTGAGTGTTAAACTCAGAGCACTTTTTTTTCCCCTCCAAGCTTATGTTTCACAACACAGCACCAGGTTTTCCCTCCTTTCTTTTGCTCTCTTTTTCTTACTCAGCTTCCCTCCCCCTTCTCCGCTGGTAAATCTTATTCTTAAGATTATTTGCACTGCTCTCCCGCACTCCCTCACTATCTGTGCTTCTATCGCAGACACACAAAAACACACACAGACACACAGAACTTAGTAGCTCCACACCCCCTCCTTTGTCCATGTGTACACGCTCTCCTCCCTGTCTTGCTGACTGTTTTTGCTGACTGACAGTGCTGATAAATTAGAGTTAGGCAAGAAGCCAACTCCCCTAAATGCTACGTTCACAGGGCATGTGTCGTACACTAAAGCGTGCGTTCTTGAACGCACTTTCAGCATGTGGTGTTCACACTGGACTCTCGCTACCCGATACTAGCGCATGTTGGAAGAGGATTGCCAAAGTGGTGCAAATCTCTCGAATCTTGCTCCAAGCTTTTTCTTTCACAGCTCAGTTCTGACAGTGGCGGCCCGTGCATGTCAGAGCTGAGCCTTCAGTTTACCTCCGCCAAAACCATCCTCGTTAATATTTCCTTATTTTATGTTTCTAACACTATCCTGTTATTTATGAATAGTTTTTCTGGCGCTCCAGAAATCTCTGGGGTTGTGATGGGTGATAAACATTAGTATTTTGTGGTCTTGAAACCTGTTTTTTGTCTGGCAAATGATATTATCCTGCCGTGAAGCTGCCGGAAATGAGACACCACAGTTCAATGCTCTAACTCAAATTCTGATTGGTTGAATCAATGCGTTTAATCCATATATGCTTATGGTTTTATCAGCAGTGTTTTTACGTCAAGTCCCACCCAAAACCGGAAGTGATGTCTGAAGCACTGACTGGATGAGTGTCAGGCAGACTTTTATGAACCTAGCAGCAAGTGAGGGCTAAAATCTGATTGGTTAGAAACTTTCATATGAAAAAACAGTCTGACAGCAGCTCGGCGTGGGAGTAGGGCTGTGAGAGATGCTGACAGAACAGTTGGAATGATTCAAAAAATATTTTGGACAAAAATTTTTAAAGAATAATTTCTCTGTGATTTAAATACTTCTTTTCAGATCATTTTAGGCCATCACTGGAGGCTTTGCAGGCCCTGACGGTACGCCGCTGGATTCTGATAAATGAAAAACATGGTATCATATTGTTCTGGCCGGGCACAAACCGCTATTAGTAGTTACTCCTTCATGATCCATTTTCAACCGGTTGGTCCTTCAGTGTCGTGAACAGGATGCTACCCACACGTCACTACTAAATCTGAGTCTACTAAAGGTCAACTGGTTTAACTTTCAGCGTGCGTTCAGTTGCCTCATGTTTTGTACTTTGAGCCAGAAAATAGACTTAAAGGCTTGCACAGTGATGCATAAGCACAAGTGTTTTAAATGCAGAAGCCCAAAATGCACATATGTGTGCATTTTCATCGAACTTTAATTGGAAGTACTCACTCAAATGCATTTTTCTGAGCCTGGTGTGAACACAGCATGAAGCTATTCATCCCGGCATGTGTATACGCAGTTTCGTGAACATGCATTCAGCTGGTGGCGTTTACACTGAACAATCAGGTAGCGGCAGAAAAGGAGCTTCTTCTTCTTCTTTTGTTTTTTTATGTTTACCAGTGCTTGCCTGCCACCTACAATAAGTAGAGGCTTGGTGTGAAAAGTCAATGCAAGAACATGCGGTTCACGTGTGTTTACATTGATTTTAATGAAAACTGTCCACTTGAACGCAAGTCAACAATGCGGCCAATGTGTATGTACCATCAGAGTAAACCAGCATGCTTACTCTGATCAATTTAGAGTTATATTAAACGGTTGGCACTTCTATGAATTAAAAAGAATGACATCCAAAGGTCACTACCAAATCCGAGTCCCTGATTGGTCAAAGTTCAACTGGTTTAACTTGCATAGTATGTTCAATGGCCACTCGTTTTGTACATAAAGCCTGAAAACATACTTAAAAGATTGCATAGCTATGTGTGAACTAAAGTTTTGAACACAGAAGCCCGAAACATGCGTTTACGTTGCCTTTTCATCGGAAGCGGTCGCTTGAACGCGAGTTGCTGAGGCTGCTGGGATTGTATCGTCACAATTGTATGAGAGAACCAAGTTTAGTTGACAATAAAACAAATAATTTGCACTTTTTCCTTTTCTCCAATTCTTCAGTTTCATGTCAAATTGATGTATTTGTTACAAACTGTTTTAGGTTTTCAAAAGACTTCCCAAAGGAAGGATTCATTCAATAAGGGATTTCTGAAGACTAGGGCTTTGTGCAGTCTTGCTATTATTGTTCCTAATTTTCTTTTTTCTTTATCGTACCTCAGTCCAGACAATGACAAACCAGCTCAGCGTATCTCTTCACAAAGAGCTCTCTCAGCTGTGATTGCTGCCAGCTAACTGTCACCATTTCTGCAGCGGGATTGGCTAATGCGATTGCCCAGAGGACTGGATAAACTCCTGAACTCGTACTTCTCAAAGGGAAAGCTTCAGACATCTGGAATGGAGAGCCACCTGGGAACGAAGCTCTGAGAACCAAACGCTCCAATCGTCTCTTTTCTAGCCACTCATTATTAACCCGTGCTCACCTCTGTTCTACCATGGGAGGACATGAAAACCCCATTGAAGACAAACAAAACAACAGTTATGCAGAAACCGATGAATAACTCTGGAAAAATGTGACACTAGGTCATTTTAGTAGAAGATTGTAAAATCTGCATGGATTCTGTAATTATATTACTGTAAAAAAAAGCAGACCTTTGTATGAGCTGCTTGGATGCAATGGTTCAATTAAAACTGGTTTCTCTGACAGGCAGTCCCTGCTGAACCACATCAGGGCAGCACAGTAAAACAAAAACAAGATAAGTCATTCCACTGAACAGATTTGCTCATAAATAATTCTCTTCCAAGATGACTGAATGAATTTCCAATGCAGGCAGAGACGAAGGTGGACTGGGAAACAAGTTAACAACATAACATGTCGTCATGCAGCGTTTGTCTTTGTCTTAGGTAACAGTGAAACTAATTTCAACTGCCGCAGGGCTGATGGAAAAAAAAAAAAAGCTTCCTGCTGCTATTCCAAAGCTGTTTACTCTACGTTAGGAGATTCACGGTCCAAATTATGACTACAAGTTTTGACCTTATTTCTTTGCTGTTTCACTTTGTGCTTCACATTGGGGTGCAAGCCCTTTCCATGCAACTCAATCCAATCAAGCTGAGTTGACCATGTGGTATTTAAGTCTGCTACAATTACAAATCACTCTGCTTTGGAGCTGCATGGTTCCCTAGCTTGTCGCCACACATGTATCAACACTGCAGCAAGCGCAACTTGATGTGAAACTCCGCGAACCAAGCGAAAGCATCACTGTGGCGCGTTTCTGCGGTGTGCCTCTTTTTTTTCTACGCGGCAGCAGACACAGACAGACGAGGCAAGCGAACCTTAAGGCCTGCAAAGGTTTCATGCGACTCTGGCTGTGTGCTGGGTTGTGGTGTGGTGGAGTTCGGTGAAGACGGGGCCCTGCCTGCCGAACGGCTGCTTCACCAGGGAGAGACGGTGGTGAGCCCTGTGGTGGCAGCAGATGAAGCGTGGTCGCAGACGCTCACCGCATCGATGTGTGCAGGCAGGGGCCTTCAACTGAATCCTGACCACTCGGAAAGCCACC
Organism: Oryzias celebensis; assembly: GCA_014656515.1. NCBI lineage: Eukaryota > Metazoa > Chordata > Actinopteri > Beloniformes > Adrianichthyidae > Oryzias > Oryzias celebensis. The sequence continues at coordinate 38,918,753 of BNCR01000005.1, forward strand.
AGCATACTATGTTATTACAACTTTTTGAGCATTATGGCCATTTGTTTGAGTGTGGCATGTCTGGAGTTGCCAGACAATTGCAGGTCAGGGATGGCTACAAACCACACATCTTCTGGCAAAAGTCTGTAAAACAGTTTTTCTTTTCTCTGAAGAAAGTTTCCTGAGGAAAACAACAAGTCAAAGCAGATAACATAGATGTTCTGAGTAAATGAACCCCCAATCACCAGCTTTAACTAAAACTATTGTTTTTAACTGACTTTGATCAGTCTCGGTTGTTTGACAAGATCACACACAGAAGTCGGGCTCATTCTCGAAAACATTATCACTGCTGCTGCTGTTATCTTACCTTAGGCATGTCCCCTAATGGGTTTACACTGCAAATCATGCAGATTAGAAGCATTAAGGCTTAATAAATCCCGTCATGGACGTAATAAAGATGGACCTGGGGAGTCTAAGCTGGAGCTGGTTCCTCCCTGTTGAGGCTTGAGGACGGGAGCATTGCTCTAATCTGGTTAGGAGCGGGAGGATTTCACCCTGTAAAGAATTACATCAACCCCTGCGCTATCTCTGATAAAGTTAGAAAACAGATGTAGAAATGAAGTTTTCACCAGAACTCATTTGACACCTTTTTTTTTTTTTTTTTTTTTTTAACAAATGGATGTCCAATCAGGGACACACTGTCCCACTGTATCCTTTAATGAGCCGTCTCAGCTCGCTGCTCGCTCCAAAACAGATTTCTTGTAAGGCCCAGTAAATAGAGGGCACGCAAGGGATGAATGGGGACTCCTCAGACGGCCCACCGGACAATGCCGACTCCAACAATACCTTTAGCTGCACACATTTCAGTAATTAGACTGTGACTGTTGCTGGCAGGGCTAAGGCTGGAAGATGGGGTAAACATGCACTGAATGCTCACTACCCCCCCACCCCCCCATTCTGCCCAGCCATGTTTACTCCTATCAGCTACTAACCCACAAACCCTTCACTCTCCACCCCCTGTATTTCCTTATGCTTTTTATGGGTCTAAGTTGGGGAGGGGTCACAGAGTTTGTTGGATTTATTTACTGTTGGGTAGTTTGTAAGAAGTTAGAGGGGGCTTTTCAAGAGGGGGAGGGTAATTACAATGGTGGGGAAAACAAACAGGATGGAGCAGAATGGGACTTTGGCTTGGTCACTTGGGACTTATGTATTCATTATTGGCCAATAGGAATTTTCTTAGCTTTAAGATATTTAATAGTGGGGTTCAGACAAAAATATATATTGAGGAGTATTTACAGCCACCAGCCATAGTATAGTTTAGAATCATTTTCTCCTTTTTTTCAGTATTTCATACTTATGAGGTGGATCAGATGAGAAACGTTTGCTGCCGGTGTCTGATGTTTCCTCTGTCCTCATCTTTGTGAACTCAGGCTGAACCACAGCCTTCTGCAAGTTTTTACGATGCACGAATCACGGTCAGTCACCCCAAACCAAAGCTGGTTGGCAGAGTGGCGTCGAGTGGTTAACAACACAAGACGAACTGCCTAGATAGGATCTTGAACTCTTGAACTTATCACAAATATACATCTACTGAGGAGGCAATCAGTATCACTCAGACTGCCTATTTCAATCTTTATCTTTTTTCTGCAACAATTACAGTGGCAGCAAGTGGTTAAATACCAGACCAATAAAAAAAACTCAAGAAACTTGCATGTTTGTGTTGTCAAAGTGATATTTCTTTCTAACAACTGCCTCACATGATGACTTTTTAAATGTTCAAGTGTGTGAGAGTCTGGACAATGTCGCTCTAAGGCGAGTTTTCCTCAGGAGGGGCACAAAGAGTGAAAGGGGGAAGGGGAGTTGGCAATCCCCCTGCTCTCACGCATCCCCTGGATTAGAGCAGGAGAAGTCACAAGCAGGGAACGAGATAGAAATACCCCCAGTGTCTGCGATCCCTGCTTCACATCACATCAACCCCGGGGCCAGCTCCCTCTGACCTCTGCTCACTCTCAGTTTGACTGGGCTGGCGTCTCATGTCAGTGGGCACTTCCAACTGCAGTTTGTGTGGAGAATTATGAAAGAGGCAAATGCAATTATTAATCAGAAAGAACATTAGATTAACAGGGAACACTCTAAGCTTTGTGCAACTTTCCTTTGACGTTGAACATAGTTAAATGAGTTTGTACAGAGAAGAAAAGAGAATCCTGGATTTCTTGACTAGTCTTGAAACAAAATCGGTTTTGACTGTTATCATCTCAGTTATAAAGTGCACATTAACATACATTGAATAATTAGAAACAGCTGATTTTCTAATTGACCTTGCAAACTAATAAGTAAACAAAGATAATAACTCTGAGTCTAATGAAGTCTATTTAGCTTATCAAATGTCACATCGCATTCACTCCTTCACTCCTCCACAGCAGAATGCCTTCAGTCACTCACTTATTTGTGTTGGCAGCACACGTTACTGTGGCAGCTTTTACTAGTAATTCAGTGCTATGCTGCACCACTTTGAACAATGGAAAAGTTCAGCTGCTGAGCCTCTGAGACCACGGAACAAGTGGCCTTGTCTGCTTTTTTCTCTGATTGGCCTCTGTGTTTGTCCTCTCAAAAACGTCTTTCACGTGCCCCTCACACCCCGACAACCTCATGCTTTCCATCATGACCATGAGGGCTGACTATCTGACAATGGCTAACAGCCGCGCTGTGTCACGCTTCTGCTCCTCAGATTTTGTGTACAACCTTTCAAAAACCTTTTTTTTTTAATTTTCACAAATAAGCAATGCCAACACAAAGCTTCGTAGTGATTCAATCAAGTGATATTGCCGTTGAAACAAAATCAGCTGTTTAATCTCAGAACATTGACAAAAATGCATTGGCATGTTGTGTGCAAGTCATTCAATAACATGCTATTTTTTAAAATTTGAATAAAAAGTTATATACTCTCTAATGCAATTTTATCTGTGATTGATAGATGCTCATATTAACCCTTTAAAGTCCCACTTTTATCAGCAGTATTTTACAGTAAAAGAGTTCTCAGTGGTATTTTAATCATAATTATGCCTATTTTAGTCAAAATAAAAATAAAAAAACAGTGTCATTTTCTGGGCTGCCGTGGAAAGGGCAGTGGAAAGGGCAGTTGTCCTGTGATCAAAGGATTGCAGGTTCAATTCCCGCCTTGTCTGCCCATGTGTCAAAGTGTCCTTGGGCAAGACACTGAATCCCACATTCCCTCTGATGGAAGGTTGGCACCAGTGTTCAGCAGCAGAGCCACCATCAGTGTGTGAATGTGTGTGTGAGTGGTTCTGTGACTGTAAAGCGCTTTGGGCCTTCAATGAACGTAGAAAAGCGCTATATAAGTATACGCCATTTAGGACATCGTTTCTGGAGAGCATTAGAAATTTGCCTTTGAATTGTGGGCAGGTCCATTGGTGTGGGGGAAGCCTACCCCCATTTTTTATACACTCTCTCCCGCTAGCTTACAGCCCCTCACAACCTCGATCAACACTACTGGTGCAGCAAAAAATGGTGAGAAATATCAGAGCTACCCAGTCGTGCAGTTTGGAGCCAGTTGCCAGCTAAGACCTGGAAATCAAAGATGTACATGGATGTAGTTGTCTACTATGCATCAGACTGGGGCGGGGCAAAGAGCTTGTGGTTTGCCATTTTTAGGTCCTATGCTACACCTACAAGCTTTTCCAAAGACATTTTTGCATCTACTTTATAATGATTTGAAAAAAGAAATACTTGGAAATTCAATTTTAAGATTAATTTTCTTTACATTCATTATGTCTTATATTCTTTAATTCTATATATTATATATGAATACTCAATTCTGATTGGCTGCTGGGTATGGATTAAAAGTAATATACCAAAGTGATAAACCACACCTAAAAAAGAAGTTCTGTGAAGTGACTCTGAGAGGGATAAGCGTGTTAAGAAAATGGATGGATGCATGGACCAAAAAATGTTTAAAAAATCAGCAAATTCAATCAAACACATGAACTTCCTTTTTTATTTGGCATATTTGAAGGTATTTATTTGCATCTCTTGATGGAATGTCAAACTGTTGGTTTTGTTTCTCAGATAAGTTATTGTATTAACCAAAATAGAACACGTGTACAAACTGTTTATTCATTTAATGCTCTAATTAAGTAGAATGTGTAGCTCTGTGACAGTTTTTTAGATCAGCATTAAGCTGAATAGTTGAAGTCCTGAGCTATTGGGAAACAGTTGAGCCCAAAGGCTGAATCTCTATGTGTGTTATCAATGAAAGGTTAATGACTTGACCTTTGGGTTCTCCCTCTGAAAAAAATGGTTGAAAATCCTCTGCAATATGTCCTTTTTAATCTGCACGGCTTACATTCTTCCCTTAACTTTCAGTCATTAACTCTCAATTCGACACACTGCCATCAGCCCCTTTATCTGCAGTAGCTCGACAAACACCTGTATCTAGCTGGCCCAACAAATTGGCTTCAATCTCCCTTTGCCCAAAGGCATGTAAGAATGTGTCATCTGGAGTTTAATTTCATGCTAAAGTCACAATCTTATCCAAAAGTATATATTATGATCAGTTCTAACTTATCCTCTTCTCGTGTGCATTTTTTTTTAAGCAGGAAACATCAGCAAAACCTTCATATCCAAAAATGCAAATTAGTCCTGCAGTCTCATGTGCCGTTTCTGATTGTTTGATTAGAAGCTGCAGCTGGTATGTCACCTAATTTGGGCTCTCAAACAAGATAAGAACTTCTGTTTACATGATGATATGAAACGGTATTAATTTTCTAGTTCAACCAAACTCCACCAGTCTTGAACGTGCACCTGCAATGTCAGCTTTGTCAGATAACACTTTAAAACCTTTATAGTAGACAGGGATGTGCCTGCGGGTGATGATTCTACAATCAATTGCAATCTAAAGAAGAGGGAGGGATTCGCCTCAGGGTTTGCTTTCGCTTTGAAGTGATCGCTAACTAACTCGAGCCAGAAATGGATCAAGTGATGAATTTGGATTTCGAGCTGCCGAGGTAAACTGGTTGTCCATGCTGGAGTCTTGTTCAACCAACTGGACAAAAACAAAAAAGGGGAATTGATTTGCTCCAAATGACATCTCTGATTGACAGGTTAGTGTCGTTATTGATGGCTAAACCATGAGCAGTGACCTCTTGCCTGCAGCATTTTTTTATCCTACTCCAATAAACATCTGCTTAGTAGGATTACTGTAAAATGCCTCTTTGTTTCCCCTTTCATTGTTCTTGTTTGCTGCATCCGACCCTGATCTGTGCAGTTAAACTAAACAAGCTGATGTCTTCCCGGCCAGCTATTAAAGCCAGAGGAAGCCAGCAGAGGCTCCAGTCTGAGGTAATCACACCACTGAGATAATTGCACTCTGTAAAACCCAAACTGAATGTTTATGTCCAAAGTCCCAGGGGAAGTCATTAATGTCATCCTAATTAAGTGTAATGAAAGTCTGTATTTCTGTCTTTTGGAACAGAATGACCTTGATTTGATCTCAGAAGTGACATATGGGTCACATGAGAAAGTATCACACCTTCACATAGCATTTAGTTATATCTCCACTGCTGAGTTCTGATGCTGTTATGACTGGAATAACTTGACTGATTCGGTACGCCTGTTTGACTGCATTCTGCCTGCTCTCTCTCTGTGTGCTTTGTTATTCTGGTAAATCATTTTGTCTGCCAAACCACAGGCTCCGCCCACCCTACAACTCACAAAACACTTGTGAAGTCGGCACACAAACAAGCACAGGCATCACAAAAATGGCAAAAAAAAAGGAATAAATTATAACCCAGATGTTAGCCACATCTCTAAAAGACAACAAAAAAAATATTTCTTTACGACTTAGATTGAAAAAAAACAACCTGCCAAAGTTGGGTCCGTTCGGCTAAACAGCAACTGAAGCTTTGGCAGCTGAGAAAGAATAGCTCAACGTCAGAGGAGGAATGAAAGAGTGTACACTAATAGGAGTAATGGCAAACAGCTGCCCTGACCAGCTGCTAAAAATACACACAAATGTGAGCGAGGCAGGTGTGTTTGTGTGTGCTTGTGCAGTTTACAATTTGCTGAAAGCTTAATTTCACAGATGAAATTACAGATTAAAATTACTGAATTAGCCTTACCATGCATCAAGTGTGTGGATGTGTTTTTTTTTGTTTCCCACAAGAGGTGAAACCAACAATTTTAGGGAGTAAAAATGTTCCGCAAGTGTTTTTTCTGCAAACGTGCACAAATTACTGTATGTGCATGAGACAAAGCATGAGTAGATCTCCTGGAAGTCAAACAATGTTTACAGTATGAGCTTTCTTATAAAATGTCTTGTTTTACTGGACTTCCTGGAACATTTATGAAATGTTGTTATAAACAGTGATTATTTCTCTCTGTTTGAAGAGTCAGAATGAATTTCTGAAGGTTTTGAGCATGCTAAGAAAAAATAATAGAAAAATGCACACCAGAAGGCACAATTCAAACACTAGTGGGTTGAGAAATTGATTTATTTTTCTTTTTTGGAGGGATTCTTAAGAACACATTCAATTGCATGCCACAGATATTTATTGTATTAACATATTTTGACTCCAGAAAGGGCTTTACAAAGCACTGTTCGGGATGCAGGACCAATTCAAAACAAATACAGATTTTTTTTTCTGCAGTAATAGAACACAAAGTGACTGTTTACAATTGGTCGGCCATAGTGCTGAAATATAGCTGTCGATCTCTGATTGAAACATGTACAAGTTTTGGTTCCCGTTCTGCCCGCCAATGTGTTGACGTGTCCTTGTTGCACCAGCAATGTTAAGCTGGGGTTGTGAGGGGCAGTAAGCTTAGCTGAAGAGAGTGTAAACAGATGGATGACGGGAAATGGGGGCGGGCTTACTCTGAGTCAATAGTCCTGCCCACAACTCATGGGCAAATTTACTTCTGCTGTTTTGTAAAAACAATGTCATGAAAAACGACACAAGTTTTTTTTTTTATTTTGGCTATAAACAGCATAATCATAATTAAAAGAGGCTTTTACCATAGATGACCTGAGTGGGTCTTGAAAATGTCTGCAGGTCCTTTCTCCAAAAAACAATGTAATAATGAGAAGCTTCAAATACATGTACTCTATATTAAAATAAACACTCATAAGTGTTGCATACAGTTGCATTGAAAGTATCTCTATATACTGTACATGTGTGCAGTCGCTTACAGTTTCTGTTACAGATTTGACAATCATTTCAAAGCCTTCCAGTGTGAGACTCTGTGACTGAGTCCAAACCAGCCCAAGCATCAAACAAACACTTTTTCTAACCTGTTCTTTTAAAAGTTGCATTTCCACTCTGGCACGTGATGTCATGCCCATTAGATCTAAACTACAGATCTCCTTTTGCTAATGTCTCATCTCACCTCTCTGTAACTGACATTTTTTCAACAAGGTCATGACATAAAATATAAAAAAGTGATACCTGTTTTTTTTATTTTTGGCTGTTCAGACGTACTACTGGTTTCTGTTATTTATCACCACCCGTGTCTGCTGGTGTTCATTTCCTCTTTACTCATATGCGTGACAAGGAATGACCTTTGAATACGTTTGTTATGTCATTGTTTGTTGAACATTTTCACAAAGGGAAATCTAAATCTAAAATACAATCACATTAAGTTAAATTTAAGTGTGGTTGAGTATTAAACACAGTTTGAAGTTAAGTGTTTATGCTATTGCATTTGGTGCATAAATGCACAGAAACATCATGTATTAACTAAATAACTGTTCTGTTAAGCGATCATTCAAAAACACAGTCTATTATGGGAAAAGAATAAACAAAAACAATGACTTGAGACCTGATTTACTTTCTCTTTCTGTGTTTAACTGTCAGCTGGAGCCCAGTGGAAAGGTCCGAAGTTCCAGTAACGGGATCTGGAGAGGCGAGGTCTAAACCCCAGGCAGCAAAAACAATCATTTGGCTTCTACTGGGAGTTGAAGGCAGGCTGTCTGCCAATGATAACAACTCCTTGATCAACCAGGAGGGAGGCAGAGAAATGGGGAACAGTGAGTTGGGAGTGGACATGTTTATCTCATTTGGGTTGTCTCTGTTGCCTCATCAATGCCTGATTTGAGAGACAGAGGAAGGGACTCAACCACAAAGTCAACCTTGTGACCTTTTGTTCTGTCACTTACAGAAATGCACATGCAAAATGTTAAGTGAAACACCAAACACTAGAATGTTTCCATCACTGTTCTGCCATCCTCATTTATCTTGGACTACGGTCACATATCCCAAAATACCGCTCTGCATCGACCTTAATGCAGGTTTTTCAGCAAGCAGGTGGCTGCATAGCGGCATTCGTAATCAGTAGGTGGCAGTCACATTTTTACACGTCGCGCGATGGTCATGGAGGGTTTTAAGATAACACATTTGTGCATTTGGAGGTCACGCAGTGGCGCGCACTGGTCTGGTGGGTGGCAGGAAGGCAGCAGCAAGATAATTGACTCAAAGGACGGTCTCCATGGTCTCCAAAATTGTCTGATGATGGGCCGATTTCAGAATGCCATCCTACTGCCCCCGTGCTGCCACCTTCCAATTGTTAGAAATCATACAGAAGCAGTGCGGGCACTCGACCAGGGCTGTTGACATGACCTGGCCATGACCACACGTCAATTTAGGTCCAAATGGGGAGACATCATTGATGCTGCACAGCGAGTCTGAGACCTGCGCATTGACAAATTGTGGTTGATTCAGAGAAGAATACAAAGACGACAGAATCTTGTGCTTTCTTGGTTGGCATGTTGTCTAAAAATGACCAGTTTTTTATATACCCTTGGGCTACCGGGCGGCTGATGGCCAGTGGAACATTTACAAACCGTCCAATCAGAGCTGCTGCCTGCCAGCAATCCGACTGCCACTGACCTACTGCCACCCAGCTGTCACCCGATTTCATGATGGCGTCATCCCCAATGCCTGACGGCCGCCTGACTGCCGCCGTCATCTTTCATGACCGTGGCAAAGATTTTCCAAAGAACCTGGCGGCAGCAGCAGCATGAAATCTTGAAGATTCTGACGATCCTTCCCCACTGCACAGTGGCAGTTATATTTGTGACAGTAGCATTAATGTTAATAGAAAACAGATACGTGCATCAAACTAATCACAAACATACCCGTATGGTAATATTTGTATTTCTTGAACTGATTCCTGCTTCTACTTTTGCTGAATTCCAAATTTTGTTTTGGGAAATTCACAAAACAAAATTTGGCAATATCCAGTTATTTTCTTTTCCTGTTTTTTCTCCAAACAGATCTTTTTTGTGTGTGAGAGTGTAGCTATGTGTTTGTGTGACTTTATAGTCCACTTAACTGGATTAGAAAAGGCCTTGGTAAGATATTCAGTCTGGTTTCCCTTGAGGCCCTCTGTGAGGACAGATCCCTGTTGGAGACTGATTTGGTTTGCATGAATCACAGTGTGGGTGTGTGAATGTGTGTGATTCTGTGTTTACAGACATACATTCCACTTTTCTCGTGCTTTGTTTTTGCCTCACCATTCAATAATCCCTCTTCTACACATTTTCCGCTTTCTAATATTATTTTTATCCACTTCATTTTTTATCCACATTAACAAGCGTCTTTTACCCTGAAACCTCATATGCAAACTTTAAGCTGATATTTAGGTTTGTCATGAAAAAGTCTCCTCTTTGTCTTCATCTCTGATTGGCTGAGTCGCACTGAAAGTGGCAGTAAAGACAGAGGAAAATGCACACCTGTGACCACAAAACGGCCACCCGCAGAGGCACGTATACATCATTCAGCACAACTACTGTTCAAAAAGAACTAACTATAAGCAATTTGACTAGAAAATGAAACCAGTAAAGTCAAATGCTAAATGAAAAGTAACAATTTTCTGCTTGCTCAGTATTGGATTAAGCCCCTTCTTTTTGGTTCTCACTATATAAACTTTTGTCAGGATTTATTGCTGTAAACTCACCACCATTGCCAATATTCAGAAAGTGATTAGGTCAGACTTTTTTACAGTGGATTTAACATTTTAAATAAACATGTAGCTAATGTTAACACTCAGCCTCATGTTGGCTTTTATTAACAATCTCCCCTGTGAGTTGCAGTGTTTGTGAAATATATATGCGGTTTCCACTTTAATGTCTTTAAAATGGCAAAATACTAAAACCTGTCTTTGGATCAAAAAAGAGCCATTCCGCAGACATTCAGACTGCTTTTTGTGCAGCGAAAACAAAGGTTATTAAAAGTTCACCGGTCTGACAGCATGGTAGAAACGGGTGGTGCTGTGCAAAACCTCAGTGGCCACATGAGCTTTACAGTGTTCCTGAGTACGTGCCAGCACGTGCATGTCATTTGCAGATGCATGTACGACCCAGTTAAGATGCACCCTGCTGCAGCACTCGGGTCTTATCTCTCCCCTGGATCTGAAGGGCTCCTAAACGGGGGGGTGTGTGCTAAAATTTGTGGTCATTTCTGCCTTTTATCACATCACAACCTATTGCACAGCTGATCCTCCAACCTTAAATTGACCTACAGGCTCGTCAGAATACTGACTTTGTCTCATTTGTCATGTTTTTTGTATATATCAAGTAAGATTTGGAGAATTTTTCCATTCATAAACACCAACTAGATAAAAAAGATCATAGTAAAGATACTTCTGAGTTATGCACAGGGAATAAGCCAGAGTAAATTTAGCCAAACTACAGACATTCGGATACAGAAAGCAGGCCCAGTGTGCAATGGTCTTTAAGGCATTTGTGGATCCCGCTCATGGCTCGATACAGAGCGTTACTGCTCAACACCTGCAGTCTGTTTCTGTTTACTGCACGTGTCAGGTCACAGTGTTCCCGCTGGGACTGTGACTGCTGACAGGATTTGTCACCGCAGCAGGGACACATCCTGCGGACGGACTGACTCAGATTCTGGGAGAAAAGTGGACAGTGTTAATTCCATCTGATGGTAAAATGTTAAATGACCCAATAACACAAAGTACGGAAGAAAAGTGACGCAAAGTAACTTAAACTGTCATTTTTTACATGCGTCTCCTTTGTTTTTGGATGGAATAAATATGTCTGAAAGAAAAAACGGAAACTAAGTAAAGCAAATTGCTTCAGAGCAGTTTGTGTTCTTTTCTCCTCTTCTCTCCGTCTTCCTGCTCTTCTGGAGCTCGCAGGGTGTTTTGATTTCACAGCAGCTGAGTGGCAGCCTCGACCTCACCTGACCCCCAGCTCAGCTTCTGCTGATGTCAGCATCTTGCTGCAGATTGGAGCATGCAGTTTTTAAACAAAGACCCAGTCTGGACGCCCCAAGGGGTGCGGGGTGGGGGGATCATCCACTTCATTTCTTAAAGGGACCGTGCGCTGGCAGTAACTAGTGACTGAGTTGATACACATGGATTTCTCACTTACTACCCTAGGGTTTGTTTTGCTTTGAAACTTATAATCCTGTACAGCAAAGACACATTTTTGATTTAATTGAAATTTGATGGGTTGGCAGAAACACTTTTACTAAGAAAAAATGTGATTAGTGTCAGTGTATTGCTGGATGTTGGGTCACATTATCTTGCCCGGGCCCCCTTTATTGTAATTGAGGTCTTTCTGGAGTGAGCAACACTCTAATTACCACTCCCTGTCTTTATTCCCACGTGAGTCACATTCAGAATATTTTTAAGTACCCATTTCTTTACATCTAAAGTTTTAAAACTAAACAACACCAGCAAAGTTTTCATTTGTATCTTTTCTTCTTGCTGTTAATCTTAAAAAATTCCCTAAACAATCAGTTTCTTGAACTGGAACAGAATGCTTTGCTACACAGTGATGTGACTGAATCTCCACTTCTACAAACATGTAAAGTTTACAGCTGCTTTAATGCGCCTTAGCGTTTGTGTGTTTTTGCATGCTTGTGATTTGTGCTTGTGGTCAGTCAGCAGATGGAAAGCATTAAGCAGACTCTCCCTGGGACAAATACCGATACATAGCATTGAAAAATAAAAAGCTTAAAAGAAACAGAAACAAGTGAGAGACCATGCCCAGAAAGGGTCAGCTTGGTTTGGTCAGTGTAAACATTCCATACAAATCTCATGTGGACTGAAGTCATAGAGCTGCGTGTCGTCTGCACCTGACCTAACTTTACTGCCTCCGTATGCTGCCCCTGGTTGAGTGTGTTTTGTGTGGAGGTTTTGTGTGGACAGCTGGGTTAACCATTTGTGGCCCCATACCCAATTCATCCAAAATCTTCTAGCTGGCCTTAAGGTTTTTAAATCTGTACTGTGCTACAAAAAAAAAAAAAAAAGCACCCCAAAAATACACTTATCCGAATCATTCAAGACAACAGAAGTGAATTCTCAAGGGCTTTGCTATCACAGACTATTCATTATTTGTTTGGTTCAAGTTAAGGCTAACTCTTGCTAATTCAATTAAAGCCAGAATCATTTCTCTTACAGAAAACCTTCTTCTTTCATTACCCTGGCAACAAAACAGGCTAAGAGGTCTCAGATAGCACTAACAACATTAGCGCTGTTCAAGGCCTTCCAATGCAAAATGAAACACATCAGTCAAATTCACTCCACTCACATTTTTGCTCTTTCAAATTTAATCAGTCACACAGGATGATTTAAGGACCTGCTACTGAAGTGCAATGCTAGTATTACACAGATGTCTGCAAAACACATAAGAACTCTTTATCTAACAATGGCACCATTATCTGTTAAGCCACACGGCACTGCTGATCATCTCATCATGAGACTTCTATTAGGTTTTGATGAGAAAAATATCAGATTTGGGATTTTGGGTATTTGAGGAGACAACATCAACACTTTAGGTCTATAAATAGAACTGGCTGCTTAAAGTCTTCATCTAAAGCTGCGTTCACATGCGCCTTGGCGAAGTGTAATCAATCAAAACATCTTCTGTGATAAGTCTTCATAAACATGCACAAATGTGCATTACAGGCTTCTGTGTTCACATGTAGCTACTCATATTTTTAGACCATTTTTGGGCTCTACATACAAACGCATAACTTTCAAAAGCATGTTGAAAGTTAAACCGGGTCGAACTTTGAACAATCAGTGATTTAGATTTGGTAGTGACATTGATTCCAAGTCGATACCCGGAGGGCGCAATGAGCAATTGATGGGGCAGTTAACATAGGAATGGCGAGCTAATTAACATAACCCAGTGTGGGTCCTTGGGCAAGACCCTTTAATGCTACTGCCTACCTCAGAAAATATAAAAGACAATGAAACACGTGTCATGCCTGCTCAGACGTCGCTCGGCCAAACAAGGTCTGCGTCAGATGCTGGGGAACCAGAGCACAAGACGGCAATGGACTAGATGTGAGAACAAGGTACTGTTGGAATGCTACAACTCAAGTAATCCTATTTAGATTTTACATGATGGTTAGGTTACATGACGAGAATTTGGAGTGAATGGACGCTTCGAAACCCACAATCAAGGCTAACTGCTAAACAACTAGTAGCTCAATGTTCTAACATCCAAAAACGGAAACTGCTGTCACAACTTGAGATTGACAAAGTACAGCACAATTGTAACACCTCGGGAGAGCCACAACATTAGATCAGAGAGGAGGGTATGCTACAATCCCAACCAGAACTTGGGAACACAGCCCCAATAACCACCACGCTGAGCGAGGCAACAACTGACCTGAAAGACAAGATTATGCCTAAAATTAAAACCAGGCAACCCCAACACCAACTACAACACTTGAGTGAAGTACCAGTTGAAAGTCTCCTGGAAACTGCAAATGAAGCATTGAGGGCAGTTCCTACCACAACAATCACAGAAACCAATGAACTGGTTTACACTTATATGTTTTTACAGGCGGATAAACTCAACCTGCTAAAGTAGACGCTCAGTGGCAGGGTCAAAACATCAGCAGACCTACCAAGGCTGGAAATTAAACAGTACTGGAAAAGTATATGGGAGAAAGAGACAACACATAACAGCGATGTTCAATGGCTGGTCTCTCTGAGAAATGAGCACAGCAACCTCCCTGAACAAAATCCAGTAACCATCCCAGTGGCAGAAATCCAAGAAAGATCTTCAGGCATGAAAAACTGCACGGCACCGGGCCTTGACATGATTCATGAATATAGGCTTAAGAAACTCACTGGACTCCATGAGTGCCTGGCAGCACAAATGAAGCAGCTGCTTAGAGCTGTGACTCACCCTGAATGGAAGGTAAACGATCCTGATCCAGAAGGGTCCATTCCCATCCAACCCCTGAGCAAGAACCTGTCTCTCTACAACATGGAAGCTCATGTCAGTCATCACTACAACCAAAATATATCGGCACATGGACCAATTCATGAGCAACCAATTCCTTGTTGAGAGAACAGTTGTTCAAGACTGCAGGTCATGACACACCAACCTGTGTACAGCCTGAATTGGTTACAAGAAAGCTTATGACTCAATTCTACACACCTGGATCACTGAATGCCTGGAGCTGTACAACATCAACAGGACTCTAAGAGCCTTCATAGGAAACTCAATGAACTAGTGAAAAACCACCCTTGAAACCAACTGCAAGCCACTTGCACAAGTGTACATCAAATTTGGCATTTACCAAGGAGATGCTCCCTCAGCCAAATAATCAACAAGACTGGGTATGGATACCGACTCAGGAATGGGGCAACTACTAGTCACCTCCTCTACATGGATGATATCAAGCTATACGCTAAGAGCGAGACTCCCTGATTCACTCCACCAGGATCTACAGTACTGACATTGGGATGTCATTCAGGCTTAAGAAATGCAGTCGGATGGTGACAAAGAGAGGCAAGGTAGTCCACACTTAAGGGGTCATTCCCAGAAGGAGCAATAGCAGACATTGAGGACCAAGTACCTTGGAATTCCACAGGAAAATGGCAACCTGGAGCAGACAACAAGGAAAGCTGCAACAGCCAGATACCTCCAACAAGTAAAGCAAGTCCTGAGAAGCCAGCTCAATGACAAGAACAAGACCCGGGCAATAAACAGTTACACACTGCCCGTCATCAAATACCCTGCAGGAAGAATCTGATGGCTGAAAGAAGAGATGCAGACCATGGATGTTAAGACACGGAAGCTCCTCACCATACATGGAGGGTTCCATCCCAAATCCAGTACCCTGAGACTGTTTGCTAGCCACTAGGAAGGAGACAGACGACTAGTGAACGTAGAAGCACTATCCAGGATGAAACATCCAAGATGCACAAATACATCAAGATCAAGGCCCCAATTCACAGTGTGGTCAGTGAAGACTCAGGCAATGGGCAGCAGAGGATGCGGTGCTGGAGGACAGATCTTCATGGGAGGACAAGCCCCTGCATGGGATGTACCACCGAACCATAACTGAAGTGGCTGATAAGTCCTACCAATGGATAGAAAGGGCTGGTCTACAGGACAGCACAGAAGCACTCATCCTGCTAGCACAGGAACAAACATCGCACCAGAGCGATAGAGGCTCAGCTCTACCACACCAGACAAGACCCAAGCCCAAAATAATCCAGCACATAACTACAGGGTGTAAGATGCTGGCCGAGAAAACATACATGGAGCGCCACAACCAAGTGGCTGAAATAGTATAGAGGAATATGTATGCAGAACATGAATTGGAAATCCCTAAGTCAAAATGCCCCAAAATTCCCATTGCATTTGCAAACCTTTGCGCAGACTGAGCACAGAAATAAAAAATTGCTACAAATATGATCAGAAAGTTTTGCATTACTGGTTGACTTTGTAGTTTAAAATGTAAAATTATTATATCAATTTTGCACTTTAGAGATTTGTGTTCAAGGTCTTTGATACTTTTATTAATTACATCCCCATGAAACCCATTTGTGTAGTTTGCTTAAGTTCCCCTATTTCATCCCCTATTCTTTAAACCAGCCGAGTGAGGATTGTGTTTCTCCAGTTTGGTTTGTTTTCAGTTTTCTTGGTTCTGTGTTTTCCCCTGTCACAGTCACGCCAGGTTTAAGCATTTATCCACAGCTGCCTTCAGTTAAGTCAATCATCTTCAGTGTATTTCAATGTCTGGTTTCCAACTCAGTTCTGTCAAGTCATCTGCTATTGTCACCCTTTTTGTTGGTCTCCTTGTTTGTGGGTTTGTCATGCTTTGGCTTTATTTGTTAAAGTTTTAATCTCATACCACAAGCAAGCCTGGCCTCTTGGCTTTTTTGGGTCCTAACCACCAACTCCTGATGTACAGACTCTGAAAACATTTGAGTGTACATTGATCTTGATTTCATAATGAAGTAAATATGTAAAATAAATTCAATTTTGATCAATTTCACTGGGAGTGTTTCAACAATGAACTTGTCCTTCCTATTTTAATCAGCCTACTGCAAAAATTGATGGGTAATATCTTAAATGTATCCTACTGTCTATCCATCCATTCATCTTCATAACCTGCTGAATCCTTTCAGGGGGTCATTGGGTTGCTGGAACCAACCCAGCTACTTGTGGGCAAAGGCCAGGTACACCCTGGACAGGTTGCCAGTCTGTTGAGGGACCACACATTCACATGCACACATATGGATGCCAATTAACCTATAAAACATGTTTTTGGACTGTGAGAAGAAGATTAAGTGCCCTGGGAAAACTCACGCACACACAGGAAGGACATGAATACTCCACACAGAGAGGTCGCTGCTGGTTTTCAAACCATGCGGCCTTCTCACCGTAAGGACAACCACTACACAATGTGGAGCTCGCTTCTGTTAATTATTAATATAAGAAGTCTTTGAGTTCCACTTGAAGACCAGCTGGAAACAGAAACATTTTCTCATCTTAACGCTGCCAAACGGCTGCACAAACTTCTTAGTTGATTTTGCTGCTACCTGACCAGCTAATCCCAAAGTTAGCAAAGACGGCCAAATGCTTTGACAGAACTCAGCAGTAGCAATTAAAACAACCATATCACCATTATCTGTTTTGCAGCTTGTTTAAGCAACTTTTCAGCTGGTAAAGGCATGCTTTGTTATTAAAAGCGTGTTATTTAAGGTTAATAATCTTTCTTCCTTCTAAGATAAGAAGCATAATAACAGCCTCAGATAGATTGTCCTGTGCAGAGTATTACTGTATACTGACAATATACAACTAATGCCCCATTCAGAGCAGTAGTTATTCAAGACGACTGACATTTGGCCTTTTGGACCCAGACTTGTTTTTCTAGCCTGCAGGCTATGGCTCATGTACAATACATAAGCCTTACTGTTTAGTCTTTATTTCTTCCCTGGCATCTATCCAGGACCAAAAGCTGTCTGAACAGTCACAAAAAAGAAGTCTGTCATACAAACTAATCTCAGAGGAGGCCATTTTGGATTCTAATGAGCTGCTTGTAAACACTCTAGTTCCTGTCTCTCTTTCCCACATTTTAACAATGCTAGATCCAAAGTAAAATTAAATAGATGATGTTTGGAGGGCATTCAAAGAAAAAAAAGTTTAAAAAAGTTAGTAGTCATTTCCTCTGCAAGTTTCTGCTGTGTTTTCACTCAAAATTTCTAATGAGGCAGAAGGAAATTTAGTTACAAAATTGAAATAAGATTACATTTCCTCAAAAGTTTTTTGTTTCTAATCAGCAATAAAAAATAACATGCCGGCAATAAAATAGAATGAATGCATAAAAACGATGTGCTCTTTTCTGTCAAGCAAACAAGGAATTTACACTATTTCTTATATCAGATCCACTTCCTAAAGGATGCATAAGATAAATTAACTTGTCCTATACTTAAGATCAGATAAGTTTCCCAAATATTATTAACAAAGAGGTAATGCAGAAGGGCTACCTCTACGCTTCCTTCTTAAATTACCTAAACCCACTTGAAAAAAATAGACCAATAGTTGTTCCACAGGAGATCAAACTAAAGTTTAGAACTTGTTCATATTCTAAGAAAGAGAAGGGATGCAACAATGTAGGACTGCAAGTTAATGTTTTCTTATTTCTTGAACATTAACCAGACTTTAGACTAGACTTAGACGTCCTCTTCGATGTGGGTGTGGCCTTTAACTATAGGGACTATAAAGATCATGAACATAAGCTATCAGGACCATCACACTCGAGGCAGTAATGTTTTAGTTTATTTATTTAAACCTGAATATGACTCTGAATACCTGCTAACAACTTGTATTGACTAGCACGGTCAAAATGATGGATGAATGTCATCATTCAATCAGCAATATCCCATAGTACCTACCTTTTCCAGTTTTATATCGTATTTTGTTTTTCTAACATTTCATTTTTAATTCTCTAAATTAGTTTTGTTTTCCGTAACGGTTATTTTTGTTTTTTTTACGTTTTGTTTTTGTTTATTTTACACCTTTTGTCACAACAGGCAAACAAAGTTTGGACAACCATACTTAAGGTATAACATAACTCTTTGGAAAGCTAAACCAAAACTCACGTTAATGCTTTGCTAGTTAACACAATTTAGCAAGACTAATTCTTTTTCTTAACAAATGTGACAGCAGTGATCTGGTGGCATTGGTTGATATATAATGGTTTTTTTGGCTTTAACCGTTTTTTGTAAGAAATAAAGTTAGATTTCAATGTTAAGTGTCCAGAAAGTTTTGGTAAAATGCAAAAAAAAATGTTTTTTTTCTTAAATAGAACTAAATCACCTTCTTCAAGGCCCAAAGTGCTATACTTATCACAGTTACATTCACCCATTCACACACCACCAGTACATGAACTACCATGCAAGGTGCTAATTGAGCAATGTGGGATTCAGAGGCTCGCCCTAAGGCGCTTGACACACATGGGTGGACAAACCCAGAAGCAAATCTGCAACCCTGCAACCAGAAGTTGATTGTTATACCTCACCACTATGGCTGCCCTTTAAAGAGCGTATACCTAATGCTTGACTCTAAACTCTGTGGAGCTACTTCCTGCTTGTATGGTCATAATTCTGTTTTTGTGGTAGTTCATTGTCTCCAATTTCCATGTGAACACAATTACCATAATGAGCATCTTATAGAGGGAGTTGTTACCAGGTGGCAAATAAATGGCAGAAGTGGTAACCGCAATGTGACATTGCAGAGACAAATGGGTGAAAACACACACTCACACAGACACATGCACGTACAAGCCAGAACGATTAAATCTGTAAGTACAGTTAGAAGTCTCAAAGTCAGAGTCGTGTCTTGACTTGTTCCCTGACCTCAGTAGTGAGAAACAGCTTGCGGCACGGAACCACACTTTAATAAGCTGAAACTCTGACATGCTGCATCAGCTACAACCTTATTGCTGCCAGCGATCATTTGAGTGTATCTAATAAAAGAAGAAAACACCATGAAAGCTTTTATTTTCAAAGGTACCCACTTGTAATGAGCTGACAAACAGAACTCTTAAAAGAGACTTGTGTGACTGACATGCACTGCTTTAAATTGGTTTGTCTTTCGGACTTTGGTTTGCTCCTCTCTTTTTGACCTAGTGTGACATAAAAGCAGGCCACTTCAGAGAGCTGGTTGAGCTTTTAACTGCAGTATGTGCCTTCTGAGACCTCCACTCACTGACAGAGCGCTGAGAACAAAGCTCTCCATCCAGTCAGCAGCCGCTGGAAACATTAAGATGGAGTGTGTGTACGTGTTCTTGTGAGTGATGTCTGTGTGGGACAAAAAGTACAGAAGGCTTGATAAATTCACAGAGATGTCACTGTTTCAGCACCGATATGGCATTATTGTCACAGAATAATAATAAGTCGGTTTGCATGTTCTCTTTTAGAAAAAGATACATTTTTAAAAGATTGCAGACTCAAGAATGACCAGATTATAGTCATCCATCTTTCCCACTTTCAACGGGATGTTGGTTTTGCTGCAGACATGAACTTTTAATACAAATGATGGATGATCTCTAGCATCAACCATAAGATTCTGCCGGAAGTGGGAAGGGCACAGGAGTTTACTCTGCCAAAAATCAACAAAAGTCCAAAAAAGGCAGGATCAAGTTAAATAAAAAATTCTGTTGGGTTCCCTTATTACTCAATTCACCTGCCAATCAAAATGTTGCAAGCCTTTTATAAAAATGAGCCAATTTGAGCTAAAATGGAGCTCAAAATCAAGACGTCTCTCTTTTAAAAAAAATCACTTCCCTCAGAATTATTATAAATAATAAATAAAGCAATAAAACCAGAAAAATACCCAGAAACCAACACAGGTTTATTTTAGATGTGAAGTTGAACTTTTGAACATGGGAGTCAATGTAAAATTCCTGCCTTCTAAAACCTGCTTCCACTGGTCTTTAGAGGAATTGCAAAATTTGGACATTTCTGGTTTCCATTTAACTTTGGAATGGAAGTTGGGCTGAAATATTTAGGGTTTTAACTTAAACCTTAAAATTGGATTTGACATTTGATTTCTGTACAGAAGCCACAGGGTTTATCAGAACCCAAATGGTTCAGTTTGCAGGACTTTGTCAAAAATACAGCATATTTGGTGGCAAACAAAAACATGACAACATGTTTGTTGTTATGTTTGTAACGTGTGCAATGCTTCAGACAGCTCTCTAGTGCTATATTTATTTATAATATTTATTGAAATTTTCTTGCCTTTCTTTTTCTGCCATGAAAGCAAGTATCCTTAGTGATTCTTTGTTAATAATTTTCTAAATATTGTAAGCTTTTTTTGTTTGTGTGAACATTATTAACTTCCTCTTTCATTAATAGACTCAAATATTCATCTTTTTTTATGAAGAGGTTAAAATAACCATAATGAAACATAAAAGCAAAACTGACTAAGCTGGCTTCAAACACACTTCACACACAGAAAGTTTGGGTTCATTCTGTCTAATTTGTCTTTTTTGCTTTTATGTTATCCTTGGCCTGGATGCAAACACATCTTCAAAGAGAGCTTTTGACCCCAATTTTCCATCCCTTCACCTAAGCACCCCCCCCCACACACACACACATACACATACATGCACACTCCTTGCCAAGTCGCAGTTTTTACATTTCATTGAAGGTGGGCAATTCAAAGACTTCTGTTAGCCACAGTGACCTGGCCTGACCACAATGACTGAAGAGCAGTCTCTTTAAACAAACAGCCCTCCGAGCTGTGATTCTGTAGGTCACCTGGCTGACCGCAGCCCGAAGGGAGGAGAGGAGGATGACAAAGAAGAGTTAGGGTTACGAGTTTATATGTTCCCTCCTCTCGCACCTGTAGTGGTGCAATTTCCTTTGTGCTGATCATATTTCTGCCCTCCTGTCTTTCTCAGACATGCAACCCTCTTCTCACTGCCTCCCTCCTCCTTTTTCTCGTCATCCTTCTCTCTTCGGCTCATCTGGGCAGCATTAGCGGGGCTGCTGACACTCGTGACTTTGATGGGTGTTCAGCGGTGTGGAGACGTGTTGTATGTGCCAATGGAAAATTCTCCTCACAGCTGAAAACAGAAAGCCTCATAACCAGACCACTGCGGTGCTGCCACCTGGCTTGGCCTGGCGCAGCAGGGAAAGAGAGCTTTCAGGGGACTCGCTCAGAAAGTTGAGGAGGGGAGAAACATAAAAGGCAAATTCTGATTTGATAGCTTTAGACTGAGCTGACAAGGTGGATCAAGGCTTGTCAATCCGGTTGACACATTACTCCGCCGACAAGCCCAGCTGCTTAAACAGCTCAGACCTGCGCTCAGAGCAAATTGGCCATCCTTTCAGTCAGAGCAGCTTGACTCAGATCTGTGGACTACACTGTTACCTGAGGCAAGTTTGGCCAAGAAGCTGCATCCCTTCAAGCTTGCTCGTCTAAATTATAGCTTTGCCCCATTCATTGTGCCTGAGGCCAAGTGTGTGTGCAAATGCAGTGGCTTACTTTTTGCTTCTGCACGTAAACACAAATACATGCAGCAACAGATACAGAAAAACACAGAAAGGCATATCCCCTCCCAACACCACTACCGCCACCCCTACCCCTCCACTTATCTTTGAACGGACTGTTCCAGATTAGCAGTTTCTGCAGCCTTGAGCAACACTCCCTATAAGAAAAAAAAAAAAAGCTCTGTGCTGTAATTATCCTATAATAGGCTGCAAGCAGTAAATGTTTAGAGCTCTACTGTCACATATTCTTTAAGGAAGAGGCAAACAGTCAAACAGCTGCCTGTACTTCACCAAATTACAATTCTGTGGAAATGTGTAAAATGAAGGTGTCTCTGTATGCTTTCCTTTTTTTTCCCATTTCAAAATCCAAGTAAAGACCTGCTTTGAACAAAAGCAATGTTTTTCAACATTTTCTTGTGGCATTTTTTATGGTGATGAAGAACACGTAGAAAAAAAATAAAACTTAAAATAGCATTTCTGAGTAAATACTTATTCACATTGTTGTTCATCAGAAGCAGATGAAAAAAATGCTGTTTGAAAAAGAGCTTATTTGTGTCTGCTCCCCAACGAGGAATGAAAAAGGGGCGGGGTTGCTTTAATTTTGATTTTGGTTAAAAACTCCTAAAAAATACTAATTAAAAGAATTAGGCTAAAGGAACACTTGATGATCAGAATGGATCGTTAAAGACCCTTTCCAAAGAAAATGGTGTTTTTGATGTTTTTAACATATTCTTGTTGGATATTACTCATAATGGAGGACATATGTAAAATAACTAATGATTAAAACTGCGTTTCTGAGTATTTCTTTATTCAAATTGTGTTGGATCAGGACCAGATGAAAACCTGCGATTTGAAAAGCTCAGGTTTATGACACAGCAACTGCCTCAGGCGGGCTGAAGTCTTCCTGCTCTTCTACTTGCAGAAAAGTGGATCCATCAGTGCAAGGCTGCTCATTCCTAGTCCTTGAGGTCTACCATTCAGACTGTTTTCCAGATCTCCAAGCTCTGCTAGCTGCTGATTAGGTCCATTGGATGTCTCCACATTCTGACTGAATGAACACACCTGGTCCAGTTAATCAGCAGCAAGCAATGGAAGGAGAGCTGGAAAACAGGCAGGGTGGTTGATCTCGAGAACCAGAAATGAGCAGCCCTGCATTCATGCATTTATTTTTTTCGTCTGAGCTGTCATCTGGATCAAAACTGTATGGCTGCATAGCTCTGATATTGCTCGCAGTTTTTTTTTTTTTTTGTTATGCTAATGTTGGTGTCAGGACTCGGGGGTCCGTCTCTCCCTCCGACCACCAGAGGGAGCCACCCCCTGAGTACTGACATTTTCCTGAGCCTCATCGTCCCTCTTTCTCCCATCATACTCAGCTTACTGTTTCCAGTCTCCACTGGCTGTTCCACATTTTGTCACCACCCACAACAGTATATAGTTTGACACTGGGCTGTGCTCAGTGCAAAGTCTTGTTTTGCCCTCCATACAGTCTGAGTGTTTACCTTTATGATCTGTCCTTGTGTTCTGACTTCTGCCTGTTTTGATTACGTCTTGTCTTGCCCGTCTGCACGTGTTTGCCATCAAACCCATTGCACATGGATCCAAACGCATCCGCCTCTTTGTTACAGTTAGCTTGGGCTTGAGAAGGTCTGCAAGCCAGTAGGAGAGAGTGGAAACAAAGGGATGCTGGGATATCAACGTAGGGTTACTTCTTCTCACAACCTCGAAGCATATTTTTGAGTGAGTATGCATGCCACAAGGCAGAGGGCGCTGATGAGCCCTGAGAATTTGACACAGCAGACACACAGAATGAAAGAATTAGTGGTAGAAAGTCAAGTGCTGTCGTCTAGTTACTCTTCTATTTTGATCAGCATAATTTTCTAAATGGAGGAAGTTGTTTTTAAACCCTTAAACTCGAGAATGTGTTAGACACTTCACTGCTAGCGATCCCCACTTATACAGAAAGACTTTTAAAACTGAACAAAGAAAAGGAAGACTTCTACAAACAGGTTAATAATGCGTTTCTTCAGGAGGAGCGACCACGGACATAAATCAAGGGAGCGACACACGAACTTCGCAAGTAAAAGTAAACTGAAGAAAAATGTTGAAATGAATTTTTAAACAACACACTTGAACTGCTGCTAATCAAATGGTGAATAAGCTACTCTGTAGGGTTCATACGTTTGTAAATCTGACTGATGACGTCAGTGCCTCACCAGCCGCGAATCTCAGCCCATGTGACTGAGTGACAGCCAGCAGCTGCATATTTTACAGTGATGATTTCTCACTGCAAATGACCGGAAACCCATTGAAGTCTTAGCTGTGATTTGGTTGGAGTTTTTTTTGTCGAGGCGGAGGGAAAATTGAAAACCTTTTTATAACTTGCTCCACAGGTTTTTTTGTACTGTAAACTATGTGGTTTTGACATACCATGAGACAATGGATAGACTTGAGAGGATAAAGTATTCAGTAGCTACCAATACAGAAGAATCAAAAGAACAACATCACCCTGTCTTCATGTCTTCAACCAGTTTGATCTTTTTGCCTTGATTAATCCACATCTTATTACACAATGAGACTAATTTTAAAAATATTTTATTGCATGTTTCAATATTTTTTTAATTGTTATTTTTTTTGGCTAAGATATAAAGAAACAAGAAGAGGCATTTAACCAGCATCTTTTGATTTATTCTAAATTGGAGCCATGGAGCAGTGGTCAACCACTGAAAAGGATCATATGTTTGATTCCCCAAACCTCACATTGTGTCTGGTGGTCTGGCTAGTGTGTGTCACCATCAGTGTGTGACTGACTGAATAGGAGAGAGATTTGTAAAGCACTATGGACCATGAGGATGGTGGAAAACCACAGTTTATGTTCATGCCATTCACTATTAACCATTAATCAGAGATTATTAATGGTTAATTAAGAGAATAATAACGATTAATTAAGAGAATGATTCTTATTGGACTTTTCTTCCAGGGTATTATTCATTATCATTTCCTTTTGCCCAAATATTCTTACTTTCTTGTTTTTTGTGTGGGGGAGGCATTGTGGAGACGGTGTCTATCCATCTCAAATGATTACTATTTCAAGGAAGTATAATTTTATGTTTTTTTTCACACAGCATGGACTTTGACTAAGAAATATAACTTTTTTTGTAGCTAGAACACTTCTATATTTATGCACCAGATTCCACTGACACCTCTCCATCCCAACTTTGTACTATACTTTTATTAGAGAAACTAAAAACAAAGCAAACCCCCATGTGAAAGTTGGGGTTTTTACACCATGCCCTCACCAATTTGTTGGAATGTTCTCATGTTGGGTTTTACTTTTTTTTTATAATGAAATATTAGAGATAAGGAGAATGGTTTACCAGACCACAATACATTGATGGGCTTAAAAGTTTTTTTTTTTCATTTAATGACCCACTCCAATTAAAATTGTGTTTTTGTTGTTTTTAACATTTTCTTGTAGCAATTTTCCAGTGATAGAGGACATACATAAAGAAAATTTGTTTTGAATTTTTTTTTTAGTATTTCTTTATTCAATTTGTTGTGAATCAGGAGCAGACAAAAACTGCTGTTTGAAAAAGTATTTGTCTAGTAGATATGTAAGGTTTCTGTGGTTTAGTTTGATTTTTATATTGTTTTTGGTCATGTTCATAGCTGGTCTTTTGTCAGTCATAGCAGTTGCAGGTTCATCATGATCCACAGCTGTCTTCATTTCAGTTAGTTCTCCTCAGTCTGTTTAAGTGTCTGGTTTTCAGTTCTTCCTTGTCAGGTCATCTGTTCGGCTTTGTCCCCTCTTTGTTTTGCCATGGGTTTTGTCATGTTCTGGTTAATTCATTTATTAAATGTTTAGGTTTCTATCACCAAGCCTGGTCTCCTGCATTATGGGTCCATTATGGGCCACAAGTTCCCTGCTCCACTCCATTCTGATGCATCCGCTTGCAGACAAATTGATCCATGACCGTCGTTGTTTTCTTTGTTCAAGCTGGTATCTGGCTCTTAGCCATATGGCTGGATAGTGTCAATATTGCCCGCCATATTTGCCGCACTGGAAATATTAGGTTGGTGATGTGAGGGGTTGTAAGCTTGCTGGAGCGCATATAAACAGAAAACTCTCAGTTATGAGTGATGGGAATAAAGTGGGACGCCAACAGTTGTGCGGACAGCTCAAAGGCAAATGAGCTACAGCTGCTCTGCAGAAACTATGTTCAAGAAAATGACAGCTTTTTTTTTTTGGCTTAAAAACAGCATCATCATAATTAAAAGACCACTGGGATCGCTTTTACAATAAATCAAGAACAATCATTGTGTTATTTATTTAATAGACCTACTGATGATTATTGTTTTCTTGCAAAACTATCTGTTACACTTTTCAATTTAAAGCAGTAGCAAATGCACTTTATTTATTAGGTCTTGTTTTAGTAATTCATACAACTCATGTAATGTGTCTTGCTTGTTTTTTGGTTTTAATGCCATTCCACTCTTTGTCTCCCATCAGGGGCACCTAAAAGGAGTTCATTTCGAGGTCTGATGTGTAGATGTAAGCAAAAAGATCGGGCCAAGTAGATGAACCATGATTCTACCTCCTGAACTTGTAAGTTTTAGTCCTAAAAAACTAAATCAATATCTCTGCACTTTCTCTCAGACCACATTAAGTTTATGATTTCCAAAACTTGGCAAGCAGGAAAAACTTTTCTGTACTCTTTTCAGATGAAGTCCTAAATCTTTGGACTTATTTGGATGTGTCAACAAGAGAAGGATGGGAAGACTTAGCGTCTGAGAAATGGGAACAAAATTAAATAGATAAAAGCAGGGAGATGTCACAGACAGAGACAGAAAGAGTATGTGTGTCAGTGTGCTTGAGGTCTGGCGTCTTTGATGTTGGCCAAGTAGTGCCCACATGTCCTGCCCCTCACTGCCAGGAAATTACAACTCCGTCCCCCCGGAGCCCTGCTGACTGCCAGGAGAAACCCTTTGTTTGATGTCCTAAAAGAAAGATCTCCAATGCAATTTTAGCCTTTCATCTCTTCTCTGTTGTCTGTGGTTCCTCCAGACTCCAAGAAAGCCACCGACATTTTCATAAATCAAAACTAAAACTATACTGTACTCTGCTCTAAACTAAACAACTTGTAATAGATAGACACATAAGAGGCGGGGAGTGTGTGAACCATCCTTCCATGTTATCATCACACAACAGGCGATGGCAGATTGTGTGATGAATTCACCTCTCAATGGTTTTTGAGGTTTATTTTATAGGTTTTTTGTTCTTTTAATCCTTGTCATTTCTGAGCCTTTTAAATAAAGTGTACTTTCTTTCATATCTGTGTTTTTAGGGTCATGCATTTTTTTTTCCTTTCTGAGTTGATGAATCAGCCTAAGATATCTTTGTTTGCTTGATTGTATTATAAAAAATCATCTGTTTGTCAACTGGCTGTTCACTGACATACTTTCAACCACAATTATCTTTTCCCCAGAAATAGTTATGAACTTTTTTCAAAACTTTTCTCTGATGTGATAGTTTGTGGCTTTTAACTCAGTTCTGAGAAATCTATCCAATATAAACAGAGATAGTTGGTGAAGTACAACATCTGCTTAAAGCTCAACTCCAAATTCATCTTTTGATCTACTTTCAAAGCACTCCCAGTGGTCTTTTAATTATGATTATGACATTTTTAGACAAAATCAAAAAACGTTTTTCATTTTTCTGCAGAGTGTAGTTTATTAGAGCTGTAAGGTGTGGGGTGACCCCGACCCCACTTCCCATCACCCGTTTGCTTACACGGTCTCCTGCCCTCTTACAGTCCCTCACAACCTCACCCTAACATAACGGCAACAAAAATCAAGAGGACCTGGCTGCAGACATCAATGTCCAGAATCAGAAGAACCCCCTTATTGCTAAAAAAAAAACCCAAAAAACATGATTTTAACTGGAGACCCAAACAATTACAGTTTTTCCTGTTTGAAGCTTTATTACAATCGTTTTCTACAATCCTGAACACTTTTGGATTATGGTTAAGATAAGTTATATAGCTTCCATTTCCAGTCAATGATGTCAGGTCCCTCTGACAAAAATAACAAGCAATATTGGAGCGATCCAGCCATACATTTTTAAAGCCAGATGCCATTAAAACGAAGAAGTGCATGGATCTATTATTTTATTTCATCTGCTCCTCATTCAGTAATGATTTATATAAAGTAATATTCTTCATTGTATGTGTCCTCCATCATCACAAACATGCCACAAGAACATGTTATAAACACAATTTTCATTGGAGTGGGTCTTTAAATTTGATTTACCCAGATACACGAGATGCAAAACAAAAGAAGAAAAAAATATTAAATAAAGGCAATCAAGAATCTAGTCTGAAAATTATTAATCAGCTTTTACAATCAAAGCAAAGAACACTGATCAGCTGTCATATAGCTACTTTAACCATTTGGATTCAGTAATGCAACAAACACTTTTACAAGACTTTTATTTCTTTAACACTTCTTTTTCTACTTCCTTTGGACAGAATGGCCAATAAAAAACACTCCATCCTGAGAGTTTATTGCTGGATAGTATTATTGACTAAACCTGGTAGTGTTTATGTTCTTTAAAAGTCAATTTAGTTTTTCCTTTTAATATGTTTGTTTGGACTTTTTCCTGGCTGATGTGACAGCTTTGCACACTTAACATCTGTCTTTTTTTTGACAGGAAAAAAAAAACCCATTTGGCAGAAAATGTAATTTGGAATTTAACAGCCAGAAATTGCCCTCTCCAGATTCATCCTCCATTGTTGATGCAAGAACACACTGCTGTTTTGTGTTGCCCTTCGGTGGCTCTTAGCTTTATTCATCAGTTCTCAGTTCACCCCAATGATTTATACAATAGTAACTCTTGAACAGGGTAATAGATGTCAACTGCAGAGCCAGCTGGGGCAGGAAGGGTATGGGGGGGCAGGTTCTGCTTTACACAGATTAATGTTCAACACCCTGTTGTGGTGAGGAATATCGCCGTTTAAGTGAGCCATACAGCGGCACCACAGATTTTCTCTGCCCACTTGTCACTGGCTGGTCTTTGCTTCAGCTGTGATGCTGCAAAGGAGCACCTGGCGATTATTCAGCTTTATTCCTTCTTCGGTTTATATATATATTCTGGTGTGACTGGGTACAAAAAACAACTATGACTAAAGCAGGCTCGGATTGTTTGGAAAAGAAGGAGACCTTTTCTGACATCGGTGCAGTGAAACCACAAATGTTGACAGTGTTTTTGCTGAGAGACCCGGGCTTGTCTTGTGCAGCTGGATCTCATGAGCTTGTTTGCAACAGTCTGGTTGACCCTGGTGAGAATGAGACATCCCGCTAAGGGGCCTTGATAGTCTCTTTTGTGGCTCCACGGGAATAAACCTGCATA
Source organism: Oryzias celebensis (assembly GCA_014656515.1). Classification (NCBI taxonomy): domain Eukaryota; kingdom Metazoa; phylum Chordata; class Actinopteri; order Beloniformes; family Adrianichthyidae; genus Oryzias; species Oryzias celebensis. Next base: position 38,947,935 of record BNCR01000005.1, read on the forward strand.
TGTCAGACTAATTGTAACTTCTTTTTTGGGTGCTAAAAGTCACAGAGTGCGGGGACAGGGCTGGTGTGTACAAATCACAACAAACAGTGCAATTAGCAGGTCAGGGGGAGCACTGATGACTGGTGAAAATGTTTGACAGAGTACAAGCACGTCATTATTGCCTAAAAGTATTCTTAAAAAATGCTCTTCGACCTATCAGCTAAGCTGCTCTTAATTATAACTTTACAAACATGTCAAACATTCTTTTGGCAAAAGTGTTAAAGCATTTCTTAACACTATGACACAGCATCCAGAGTGCAAGAAAGGACACTGTGACGCCTGTTTTGATAAATAACGTTAGTCACATTGTCTCAAACATGGTTGTGATTTCCACAGGAACAGCAAGGCACCGCAAAAGTTTTCTTTTGAATAAGTGATAATAGTATGTGATGCATAAAGGTTAACTGCTTCTTGTTTTTCCTCACATTTCTCTTCACAAAGTCCCAACCACATGACTTCCCAAATGATTAAACAGTATGTGTTGTTTTCTATAGGTGTCTGCCGAAGAGATGCGGTTCTCAGGTCAGATGGAGACACTTGCACACGTGGGTGATAATCTCACTCTGTCACAGGTGCATGTCCCTCGAGTATGTGCGGTTTTACAGACGACTCACACAGCTGTGTGTGTTTGCATTCACCCTGTAACACAAAGACAACAGCTGCTGGAGTTTCACTGAGAAGCAGCAGAGCAGTTCAAGTGACCAAATTGGTTTTGAAAGCATGTGGGGAAAAGTGTAAGTAGTAGTTTCAGTCCTGAAGCTTGTGTGAGAGATTGGCCGTTTACTGTGATTCATCTGCGTTCAAGAGTGTTGTGTAACTCTGAGAAAACAGTTGATTTACTTTGTGGGAAAAAGAAAAAATCCTCATACTTGGTCCGAAAAATCCCTTTTACATAACAGTAGTAAATTCATGTCCGGCAAAGTAAAAATTAAATTACACATCTTTTCAGAAAAATGAGTCGGGATTTCCAAAATCCAACAATCAGAACCTTTATTTAACAGAAGCAAAGATAAAAAAAAATGTTTGTTTTTTTTTATTAATCTAGCTTCAAGGTGCCAAATAAGTGTTTTTGTTTCACTTTGTTACCTGCAATTGTAGGACTCTTTCTTAACTGGAGGATTAAGAAGCAACACTCTACACATAAAAGCTGGTGGTTTAAAGAGTTAAAGATCTGACACATAAAATAGAAACAGTTTGAACAATGTTTTTGAACACATCATCGCAAATGCTTTCAACACAAAACATAAAGCCAACAGGATGAGAGGCACCTTGCAAAATAAAGAGGACTGAATGGACAAATCCTAATGTCTTTATGCCAAATTTCACAATAGCAGCTGCAATAAATTGCATATGATGAAAAAGCGAAGTACGTTCATTCCAAAAAAGTTTGCAATGCAGCTCACCTTTCATAGCTACTTGGCAAAAGATAAGGAACCATTAGCTTTGGTGGAGTTCAATTTTCTTTAATAAAACGCAGATGCATATTGATAATGTGTTTTATGCTTTTTTTCCCCTCATGGGATAGAATTTATGGTAATCTTTGGCAAAACCCTTTAAATCTTATCTTATCCGTTCTAAAAAGATATGTGCAATTGGTAATGTTTGGTGTTCAGATTTTGATTTGATGTCATTCAGCCTTTTTAGTGCTGACTGATAGTCTTTGTACTAAGATGGGATGTTCAGCTGAGACACTTGGAGATGCATTGAAACAATTCTGGAAAGCAGATGAAAAATCTAATGAATTCTCCTTTTAATAAAAGGCAAAAATAAACCTGAAATGCTTCTATTTTTAGTTTTTTTTTTTTTATTCATTCACTTCGTTGAACATACAGATAGTGCAATAACTTGTTGAGTCAAATCACAAGAACAAATGTCAAATGATCAGCTTTAAGAGAAGAAAACTTCATGAGCTTATAAATCACAGCTGAACATGTTTTTCTTAGTCTGTCCAGAAAAAAAGATGGTGGTTTGGAGCTACTCAGACCCCCACCCAGTGACCTCCTGACCTCTTAAACCCAGGTCCCCCATTAGGCCCCAGAACCTGGAGGTCACTTGCTTGACCTATCCCGGTTTGGCTAAGCAGGCTAATGGCCTGCCACTGTCACTGCCTGCCACAGTCTGACAGCTCTATGAGGCCTTATCACACTGCGCAAACGGGAGCACACAAGCCAGATAGAAGGGAAAGGGGACTGTTTTTGTGCATCAGGTCTCGGTATGCTTTTGTGTCAAACAGCTCTGACTTCTGTTTCACTGCACACACATGCACAGAAGCCATCGCTTGCAGCCATGAGCACAGAGGGGTTGTGTGTTTACACTCTGTGGAAGCATGAGGAAGCATGTAGCCCACAGAATATTAAAACAAGGGTGACTTTGGTGGTTTCACAAATGGCACTGTAGCAATAGAATTGTGTGTCTGTGTTAAGAGGACTTGTGATGCGGAACAATGGTTCCTCTTCATCTGGTCATGTGGTGTGTGTGTGTGTGTGTGTGCAAGCAATGTTGTGTGCACTTGTTTGACCGTGTGAGTGTGTGTCGCTTGCGGTGCAGCTAAGTCACATGAAAATAGGGCTAATGACAGGCTGTACTTTTCAGCTGGCACAGGCTTCCAACCTCTTGCTAAACACACACATCTGTACATTAAAAAAGTGGTAAAGGGTGAGATTTTTCTCCTGCTTAATGGATGATGTACATTAAAACTTTGTGTGATACTTTATCATCTATTAAATCTGCAATAGTTAATTTAATCAGAGAAATCCAACATTGCATGTTTCAATTTTTCAAACCCTCTAATTTACTAGTTGGACGGATTTGTAAAGTATCTTGAGAATTACTGTAGTTCTGCGAGTCCTTGATTTCATAAAAAATGTAAAAAAGTGGTGATGAATTGATCAAAAATAACATTTTTTATCGAATGGAGGTTGCTATGGCGTTGATGAGGTTAAAAAATATCCTTTGAAAACACGTAGGTGCTGCTTGAAATCCCAGCTGGACACTTTCTGTTGGGAGTTCACATGTTTACCCTAATGTTGTGTCTCTCTGTGGCGCTTCTCTTTAATTGAGTTCCATAGAGCTTTTAGGATTGAGCATGCAAGGCTTTTTGTTTTATTTGTTTATATGTGGCTCAGTGACAAATTTGCTGAATCAACTGGTTTATTTATAAATGAGTGACTGTGAGCAGAAGCTGTGAAACAAAACTGATGTTTTTGACATGACCAGTTGTTTGAAATCGTTGCTGAATGAAGATACTAATTGGGTAATAGTTTAGAAATGAACTGAAGTTGATAAGGATTCTTTTGTTGACAGCTTTGCATCTGTACGAGACGACAATTTGCATACATTTTGTGAGTGGACCATTGACTGTATATGAAAACTGGAGCAAGTGAGTGTGATGTCACCCAAGGAAAATGGCTGACTTTCAGCTCCAGTGAAAGTTAATTTAGTTGTGATTTTTCCACAATACGGATGTCGCCATGTTGGAAACAGATGACGTCAGGAAGCAGTGACTGCTCCAAGTCGATTAAGTCAGTGGCAACCACTCTCACCAATCAGCAGCGAGCTTGTTGGAAGTCCATACATTAAATCTGGCTCGAACCTGCAATCTTCCGAAAAGAGGTCGACTGCCCTACCACTGCTCCACGGTCGCTCTTAGTATTTGGAATGCTGTGGGGGAGGAGGTCTGTCTTTCCAGTTCTCCCAAGCCTCGTTTCCACCGAGTGGTATGGTACGGTACGGTCCGGTTTAGAATGGTCCGGACAAGGTGAGCGTTTCCACTCAAAGTTGGACCATCAGGGTGTGAACCGGTTGCATCATAGTAGTGTGACTACAGCAAAAGCGAAGCTATCAACAACAATCCATCATCCAGCAGCTCATATTTTTAGTTTGGCTTTTGATACTTTGTATATAAGAAGCAATAAATAGTATTTGAGAGAAGATTGCGGGTGAAATACAGCCGAAAAAAGTTAGGAAAGCTGTTTGGAAAAGTTGGCGCTTTCTGTTATCATAATGACTTTCCACCAGTCAAAGGGTTTCATCACGTGACAACAGTAGCTCCGCCCTAAGTGGTCCGATCCATTTTTCTATGGACCTACAACCAACGAGGGCCCGAAAATGGTCCAGTTTGGTCCGGTTTATACATCTATTTTATAATGGAAAAGCTTAAAACACCACACTGTACCACTCAGTGCAAATGAAGCTCCATACAGTCAAAGGTCTGGATGCATGAATCAAAAGAAACAAGGGGAAATGTGTGCTTTCAAACTCCTGTGAAATCCAATCCAGTCACTTGAATTAAATTTAGGAATACATAGTTTTACTTTTCCCTCATAAAAAAGAGTAGGAAGAAGTTACCTTCACACCATCACATTTCTTTGACAGCTTGGCTTTTATTTTTTAATTTAACTTACTAAAAAGATTATGTTTTCCAACACTGAGTTGCATCCTCTTGCAGTAATTGACCATAATTATTGGAGACAGAATGACAAGTGTGAAAAGGTGTCATCAGCTCACCACAGTACATCCCAGTGAGATTAAAATGCGCTTTGCACAAAATTCCCCAGACAGTTCTTCTGTCATTACTTTGTGGTGCTGATAAAGTTTGCTCCGGCTTTGTTTTTCATGGGACTCACTTTTATTTGTCTGGTTCTATTTTTATTGTTTGACCTTTTGTAGTGAAGACTGCTGATGCCTGCATGAGGGAATTGTTGAAGTCAGTTCTGGTCTGGCTCACAGCGCATATTTACATGTACTGAGAAACAAACACGTTCACTTATTTATCTTAACGTGTACACGGTACATATGCACAAACTTGAGTGTCCATTGTTCAAGACAGTAATTATGGCTGCATTGAAGACTTTAGACTAGAGGGGGTTGCTTTCAAGACCTTAATCTCTTGTGTGAGTTTAGGGATTTTGATGGCAACAGCCAAGTATCCAGGTGATATGTTATATGAGGGAAGTGCAGGTTTCCTGCTGTGTGTGTATGAGCGTATCTAGCCCTTATTGGGAACAGGCCAGCTGACAGCATTTGGCAGCGCCTGCTGAGGCTTTGTGCAAAACCTTTCTTCAGCGAGAGAAGCAAACACAGTGTGTATTTGCTCCCCACGTCAGACGTAATCCAGCACAACATGGTGTTATTGCAACCAGATGAAAATGGATCGCAACATTTGTATTGTTTTATAAAAACAAAGGATTTTGTCTAATTTTGTTTTCTATCTCTCACATTTGCTATTCTAGAGTCCAATTATAGAGTTGGATTAAAGCACCCAGCATGACCCAAGAAGAGCCATCTTATCCTGGATCCTTTTGAAGAAGGAGATCCGCTGCTTTAATTACCAGTCTTCATCCATTCAAGTTTCACTCAAATTGCTCCATGGTCACATGATGGGGGGGATTAGCTGCCACTCGTGGTCATGGTTGGTTGTTTGAAGATCACACAGCCTCTGAAACGCCACTCATACAAGCACACCAACTAACAAAATGCTTCGTCTCATCAGCTTCAGCTTGAAAGCACATTCAAGTGTTTCATCTGATCCAAAACTTTAGCTCAGGTCTTTGAATCAAAGCGCATATAAAGACTCCCGTGCAGGTAAGTCGTGCAGATTTGCAAAAACCCAACCCCCCCCAAAGCAAATGCAATGAGATTCATACATTTTTTCTGAAACCAATCAGTTCTTCTGGACTTCCTCTGTGCCTCTGCCACTCTGTGTACTACACATGCAGTTAGCTCACATCAAACACTGGTAAATAGGACTTTTCTTTGGTGTTTGCTAATGAAAACCACACAATTCCTAATTCAAGGGGGAGGATATGCAGTGGAAACAAAGGATGAGCCTGAGGCTGTGAGTGATACATTACCGCCTAACCTTGAGGGACTGCTTGGCTCATGGCAGGAACCGAATCAATGCCACATGCAGCAAGGAGCAAATGCATGCAGAGTAGGAATCTATCACATCTGCGTGACAAGATAGTCTTAAAGTAATGTTTCTGTTAAGCAATTTTCCTGATATGGGGTTACTTCGTGTGAACGTACACATGTGTGCTGAAACACAAAACAAGTGAATCAAAAGAGGAAAAAAGGGTGAGTCAAGATGTGCGATTAAAACCATGTGTTTGGCTTGATGCCATGGAGCCAATGGTGCCTGGAAGAGATGGAAGTTCTTTTTTTTTTTAGTTTTTACAGTGGCTTTCAATCAGGAATAAAAAATGTCTAAAAGGAGGTGAAGTTTATAAGCAAAAAAAAAAGTTTTCAGTCTCAGGTAGACAAGAAGCCATGGATTTCAGAGGGTGCTCACTGTTCCATTACTGAATATTGAATATAGTATTGCATTTTTGATAAAAAAATAGGTAATATGTAAATAACAAAGTAAATAAAAAGTAAGAGCTGTGCCCACATCTGAATGTAAAATTAACAATACTTTTTTTTCTAACAGCCAATAGCACCAATTTGCCAACATCCGAGCAAGCCCATTGTTTTTTTTCCACCTCTGTCAGCCCTTTTTTCACTGTTATATAATGTGAGGCTGCGGCAAAAGTCATGGAACAACCTAACAGCTCATTCTTCCTCTGTAATGCCACAGAGGCAAAATCGTAGGCTTGTAAACAGACAATTAGAAAAGTGGGACAAGCGTGCGGCTTATTGATAACTTTTTATTTTCTTTTTTTGTGAAAAGCTAAACCAGCATATTTTTTAAAAAGTAGGTTCTGTGCAAAACCCATTATGATTAAACAAAGAGGGAGACAAAAAAACAACAAGAGGATGATGCCAAGAATCCATTTACACCATATTACAAAGAAGGAAAAGACTTTTTATCAGATTTTTTTTTTAAAATCAATTTATTTTAATTTTTATTGAATGATTTATAATAGAAAAAACATACCACCATATAAAACTTTTATGCTTAGACATTTTTTGCACAACTTTCTGATGACCAGCTTCACTTTAGTCATTCCTAATGCCATTCACTTGGGCTAAAAGAAAAACCATTGGAAATACAAACTACAAATGCAAAGCACGTCTTTTTTCCATGCACTGCACACACAAACACGCTCGAAATACTCCGCCTACAAGAGACAACAAAATGTTTTATCATCGAGGACACATCGTTAGCCAGTTTATCTGACACTGTTGTGCAGAAGTGCTTGATGAATGTTTGCGGCTCATCATTTACGCACCACATCAACGCCTCTTTGGGTTGCACAACCCCAGATCCTACTGGGAAAAGTCAAAGCGGGATGCAAGCTTTCCTCGGATTAAAGAGAATGCATGGATTGGAGGGCTTTGCGAGCACAGGTGTGAGCAGCTGTGCTGATGTCACGTGTCGCTGGTGCAATTACCGAAGCTTTGGTTGTAATCTGCAATGAAATTTGCAGACTCTATTAACAGTGATGCACTGGGAGTGGAGAGGAAGCTGAGGCTGCCTCACTCTCTTCATAAGGATGTGGAAATAAAGTTTTACATCGCCAGCTGTTTTACAGTGCCATTTTATAAGACAGCAGGTGCAAGGCTGTTAAAATGTCCCTTTTATGGTAAACTCACTTCTTAAGGATTGTACAGCCAGTTTTTAACAATAACCCAGGCAGGGAGGTAGCAAGTGGGGATGAGGAGCAGAGAGGAGAGTGGAGGAGTTGTTTCTGAGGGCTCCAGTTTAGGGCTAGTAGAGTCTAAACACTCAAGCTTTCTAGGTCTGCTTTGCTTTTGCTCTAAAAAACATGATGTGCCTTCAAAATGTGCAAGACGACTCACACACTAAACACAGTGGTTCATAGAAAGAAAAGCACTCCCACTCAATGCATTAGGAACCTTTCCAAAAAAAACAACAAAAAGAAGGGGGAGTAGAAAAGTTTGCATGGGGGAGGGCTGCAGGTGCTGAGTCTCAAGCCTGGGGGGGAGGAGGAGAAAGACGAAGAGGCGAGAAGTTAGCGCACCGGGATAGAAAAGAAGGGAAGGAGTCCTGGGGCCACATGTTTAAAGACCAACTCTGATGAATATTGTGGTGTTTTTAAAATGTTCTTGTAGCATGTTTTTCATAATGGAGGATTTGTATGACCCAATTGCTTTTCTGAATATCTCTTTCTTAATGTGATGTTCAGAGCAGATCTAAACCGATGGTTTGAAAATTTTGGGTTTGTGATGCAACCACTGACATGGGCGGGCCACAGTCTCCCTTCAGTTCTCTCCTACAAATCTAAAGCATCCACTTGCTGACAATTAACATCCATTAACATCTTCATTTTCCTCTGCATAGTTCCGACATTCCGACATTACTGCTAGCTTGTGGTCCTTACAGCTGGTTCAAACCGGATCCTTAAGAAAATGCTTAAAAAGCATGCAGTGACTGCTTCCACGCCTTTTATAAAGACTAACCTGCTGTCTGTTGTGCATAAATGCATAAAGAGATGTGCATAAATGCGCAGATAGGAATGTGTAAATCTGAGTATAAAACCATTTTTCTAATTACCTTTAGCTAATTAGCTTGATCTCAACATGCATCTTTGTAACGCAACATCTTTAGAAAAACACTTTTCTTGGAAACTACAGAAACGGAGCACCGTCGTTTCATGCGCACTATTTAACTGCATTAATATGATGATAGAAAGCATTATTGTTGTTCTACATTTTTCTTGTGTGACATTTTAAATATACAACATTTAAGCATAAAACAGCTGAATTCAGTCTTTCACAGTTGCTTCTTACTGGCTGCTGCATCACAGGTCAGTGATTGCAATAGGTTGTTGGACGATAACCTTTTTATGAGTCATTACCATAAATATATTTGCTAAAAGGTGACAAAAGATTTGACGTTTTTCTGGTGTAGTTGTGTAATTTTTACATTTAAGTATAGTAAAGGGAAGTCAGAAGGATCTTCATCATGATACTCAAACAATTCAGAAAGTAGGAATAGAGAAGTCTGACAACCATTTCTACTCACCTGACATATCTATTTAAGTATCAAAAACATTGAACTTGATTCTCTTGACACAAGCAACTCTTTTCATAAATCCTTTTTTAAAATTCAATAATTTCTTCCTCCAACCCATATACGCCTCTCATCAATGTGTTCTTTTCCCAACTTGTTTTTTTAACCTTTATCAAGTTCAACTCCAGTCATTAGAAATTCGTCTCTAAGTTGTGGGCTGGACCCTCCAGCAGTACAGTTTTGATCCAGATACTAGCTCGGACAAGGGAAAATGTACATGGATATTGTACATGATACAATACATGGATATTGTCGTCAAAGTGGATTCATCGGAATGGAGTGGAGTTGGGAGCTTGTGGCCCACCCAGTGTATTTTCTACGTCACAATCCTTTTCCAACAGCATTTTAGTCTGCTCTTGGTTCCTATCAATTTGATTAAAGAAATACTCCGAAATGCAAATTTGAGCTTATTAGCATTGTCTGCGGTCTCCTCCAGCAAACTCACCAACGACATGAGGCGGCCGCCTGTCTGCATGACACGTAGACAAGTTCATCCTTCACATCAGCCTAAAGTTTGATCCACTTTTACACTATTTTGTCATAGCTTTTTAACAGGAAAAATGCAGAATTTACCCCATCTTTTTGTTAAAAATAGAACTTTTTTACTCTATCCTAAGGTACACACACATTTGCACACATTAAATTATCTCCTTTAAAAAAGAGAGAGAAAGAGAAAGGGGGGTGGGGGGGGGGCATGCTGGTAGATTGTATTTGCTCAGCAGAATTTAATATAAGCAAGCTAGTGGTGCTTTTCTTCTGGGGCCAATTCCCTGGAGACACATCCATCTCTAAGAGATGGTTGGGAGGACAAAGGAGGACTGCCCCCGAGGCTCAGCCCAGACGTGCTCAAATACACACACTCACACACACAAACGCACACACAGCATGATCCTGCACACAGATATCAACAGTTACAAACACCCACATAGCCATGCACATATTCACACACAGAGTCTGCCTTGTCTGCCAACAACTACAGACTTAGTGGAGGAGGGAGATGGAAAGAAAAAGAATTGAAAGGGACACTGAAGTAAATGGATGGACTGAAGGAAAGAGCATTTCATAGAAACTGACATGCTGGATATTAGGACTTGAAAGCAACAGCGAGCTGCTTGGAAAAGAGAAAATCGAAGAAAAAAGGAGTGAGAGTTTGTAGTTAGCAGTAATGCCTCGTGACAGCCCTGTCGATCCAATAAAAACAGCAGGAGGACATGTTCACGTGGAGCGTCATGAAGGCATTTCAAGCTGTTTGGATCTTCACCTTCTTGTGGTCAGTCAGGATCAGTCATTTCTGACATGTGTCTGACAGCCCAGTTAACGCGATGCAAAACTATCAATGCTAAACTTAAAAAAAAATCCATGGTATAAAAAATAAATCTATAGCTTTTCTCAAACTCGCTTTCTCCAACCTAATTACATACATTTAGATTAGAGAATTAGATAATTGGGTTTGGGCTAGTGGGTGCAACAGGTCACATAATCACTCTAGTGCAAACCCTTTGGAGAATTTCCTCTAAAGAAAGGCCTTCAGGCCAGTTTGGTTCATTTCCTGTCCTAAAGGAGGCAATGAAAGATAATAAGCTACACCTACTGGTGTGGTGATGTAGTCATGCAGCTTCTATTATGAAGCACTTAAAAGGGATTTACAGAGGAACGACAAGACAGAGCGCCAACTCATCAAACCACACTTCCCTGAAATCTGATGGATGTTGGGAGTTGTGAGGAACAGCAATGACAACAACACCAGAAAGTCGCACTCTTCCTTTTTAAAGGTATTGCTCATCTTTTTGTCTAAAGTGACTGCTGGAAGGAAAGACTGGTCTAGAATGGTTTACACTATCAGTAGTCCCCTTGAGGGTTATTGGCAGAGAAGGCCGAGGAGCAGACATGAGGGGATCGTATTCCGGAGCAGGGCCGTCACACACTTGTGATGGTTTATGGCGAGAAATGAGGAGCGTGCTCTGTCAGTCACTTTGCATTTTGTGAAGCGATACCCATTTTTGGGGGGTTTATTCATACGTTTAAAGCTATATTCACACCAGGCATGTGACGTGTGTTCAAGAACGTCCTGAACGCGCATTCTTGAACGTACATTTAGCCAACGGTGTTTACACTGGACAAGCAGGAATGGGATTATTCAATTTCCACTGTTTACAAGCACATGTCCATCATCTACAGTAGGAAGAGGCTTGGTGTGAAATATCGAAGTGGTGCAAATTCCAAAATATGAAAGACTTTGACTATGCTTGAATTCCCTCCTTTCTCTCTAACTACTAATAAACCGCTAGTTTAACTTTCGATGCGCGTTCAATGGCTGTGCATTTACGCGCGTTTAAATAGACGTTTCATTTAAATTGATCACATGAACGTCCACTACAGAGAGCAGCGTGAACGTACCTTAAGGCTTCTACACCAGGGTGTGATAAGGAAACCAATAAAGTGGGGGATGTGAATGAGTCAGATTACAACCCTGCAGCTTGAATGGAGCTTAAATGTGCCCATAACCAACCCTTCCTCCCCCATTATTCTCTCACAGCAACTCCAAAATCACAAACAGACCCAGTTATTTTACAAACTGTACCCCAGCCTGGCTGCAGATACCCATGACCAATCTGATTACACACTTACCCAATTACCCAGTGAGACTTAGCAGCTGAGGAAACACGCTGCTCACACACACGTGTGTGTCTGTACATGAGGACATGGTTAATATTAGGCTACAGGGGTCGTCAAGTGCACCAAGTAAGCGATACGGAAAAGGTGCACAGAATTGTGCATAGGCTTCTTCCCAGCTGGCTTTTGACCACGATACAGGTGGCACAATGGATCACTACCCCGACCCCTGGACCCAACAACCCCACCCAAGCTGTCAGCTTCCACAACAGGTGCAGTAGACAGAATCCAGTAAAGTAAGAGAACAGATTTATTTTTTTACCATAATATCCTCCTTTGGTTTTTTCTTTGGATGTTGTTTTTACTTTCTCTTCCCTTTAAACTTTTTTTTTTTTTTTTTTTTCCAGAACTGCCCCAGGGAGCAATCGAGATGTCCAACCTGAACACGTAACCCGAGAACGGCTCTTCACTATTGTGCAGAGATGTTGAGCGAAGGAGGGGAAGTGGGGGATATGTTGGACAGCTTGGCTGTGTGCCTGAAGGGTCTGTTTGCGTGTGTGTGTGTGCGTGTGTGTGTGTGTGTGTGTGTGTGTGCACTTAGTGATTACATGGTCTGCTTTGGAAGCAATAAATAAGAAAATGAAGTGATAGATTTCTATCTTACTGGCAGTAGCAAAGTCAGTCACAGGATTAGACATGTTGCTTACACTTGCTGAGTGCTGTTTGGTAATTCATCCATCACAGCGTCTGCTAATAGTAACAATATGAAAAAGCAGGGCTGTTCTATCTTGCACACATTTTTTTTTTACTTCTAAGAAATCGCAGATGTGAAAGTGCTTCACAAATGGAAGTGATGCTCAATTCTTCTCTAATTTTCTTTAAATATATATATTTTTTTTTTGCGCAGGGAAACTTTGCAGCCTTGCACATTTCATCATGTGAAATCCAGATGTGCGTCTTGGCTGCTGGCGTATGTCTTCAGCTTTGTATGACATTGTTGTTGGCTTTCTTGCTCTGAGTGTAGAAAAAAAAAAGAAAGAAAAAGACGCCTGAGGGCAGGACTCTCCTCATCCAGCCTCCTCTTTGTTTCCCACTTACTCACACTTTTACACCCTCTTCCACGTCTCACATCTCATCCCTTTATCCTCACCTCATCTTTTTCTGTCTCTTTTATCACTTTGTCTTCCCAAAGAAAAAGTGGTTGTTCTAAACAGTAACAGGTAGACGGAGGGCAGGAGGGAGCAGGCTCCAGAAAGTCTGTCCTTGTACCAACTCCTGCCTCATTCACACTCTGGCAGTCATTTATAGCCTCTATGGTGGATCATTCATGTCAAATGTCATCCAACAAATTACTCAAAAGCAGCAACAGACAAAGACAAACATCGAATCAGTTGAGTCATTGTTATGAACGGACATCAGTCATCAAGACTTCTGTGCATTTTGTTTTCAGTCCTTAAAATACGACGGATGAGCACTTTGTTTTTGTTATGCACTCTGAATATTGTGCGAGGAATGGGTTGGCAGGGGTCAAGGTCTTCACATTTTGAAAGATTCAGTTTCTTTGTGTGGATGAAGCAAAGCGACTTTGGATTTTAGGAAAAGCTTGTTGTTTAAACTTTGTTTTTAAAAACGGGAAACCACATCCCAAAAGGTCCAACTCACACCACTTAAAAAAAAGTTTTTAAAAATGTTATAAAATATCTCATTTGTGCACAAAACTCTACTCTTTTCAGGAATCCTACTTTGAATCTGGAAGATTTATTATTTTTTTCTTCATTAAAGCAGACAGTGACCTTAAGCGACCCTGAATGAGAGCTTATTGTGTCATTCTGGCCTCTGCTGGTAAAAATATGCAATTACATCCCAGTCTGACATGTTTTGTCCTTTTCACCCTCTCTTTTTACAGCATCCAACTCCGACTTTTCAATGATTTTTTTCGCCATAGGCTCTTGCACAATCCTCACCATCTTTGATAACATTTAGGGGCTAAGAGGGAAACACACAGCATGTTACACCTAAGCCTCTTTTCAGCAGCTTCACTGACCTCTGCTGAAGGTCAGTTTTCAAAGCTCTGATCAGATCTCCGGCAGCTGACAGACCACAGTCTAGACAAAAAGCAGACCCCTTCCTTGTATTGTTTGTTGGTGCTTAGTGGTGGGAGAAAAACAGGAAGAGCATGTGCCTCTGCCAGCAAACGCTTTGAGAAGGTAAAAGTAAAGGTTTCCTGCCCTTCAGATGTTTCTTTGTGTTTTGTGAAGCAGACCTGAGTGTGCAGACAGGCAAAAGCTTTGTCCAAAGTGTTCAAATCTAATCTGATGATGACTGGCTGAGTTGCAGTGGCCGCCTGGAACCACTCAGTGGCAGCACTGCAATGGCAAGCAATGTCAAGTATATTGTTCTCTGAAGGTTGTTTGTTTCCAATTAAAAAAATACATTTTATTATTAATGAAGAACATCTACGTTCATGGAGTTTTAATTAGCTTATGAAAAATAGTTAAAGTAAAGGTTTTTGTTTATGGTTACCACTCTATTAATAAATTGGGTCCGATATAAAAATAAGAAAGTTTTTTAAATATGTATTTCATTTTCAAGCATTGAAAATTGAATTTTTCATGGGGGGTGAATACATGGAGGAAACAGGTTCATAGATTACATAAAAACTACAATCAATGCCAAAATAATTATGAATATAAAGTAAACGTAAAATTGGATTTTGCTTTAAAACTATTTATAAGTAGTGAAATCTTTGCTTTATTTAATGCCGTTTACTGACTAATAAAGTCATGAAATCATCCATTTAGCTTAAAAAAACCTCTGATGATTTTTTAAAATGTATTTATGTGTGCCAATATTTCATTTTTTTTAATGCATGTTAATAATAGTGGCTTGCAAGTAAATAAAAAGTTAATGTTTTGTTTAGAACTTTTCCTAAATAGATATATTCTGATAATAAATTAGCACTACAAATCTATTGCATAAAGTCTGATTTACTGAAATTATCTAATAATATTTTCACATCATAATCGATAAGTACTACATTTTGTCACTTGATAAATAATCCACATTTGATTCGATGAGGATACGATTTTGGCAACTCTGTAAAAAATAGAAATACATAACTCAATAGGGGTGGAATGTTATAAATTTGCTTCTTCCCACTGCCTGTCAAGCAACAAATCAAACTCTACTTGAGTTTACAGAATAATCATCATATTTAATGAATGTATCATGACATATGTGTGTACTGTTTTACTGCAAAAACGTCTATTTATGACTTTTGGGTAATTACACTGTCAACGATCATATTCCACCATATTGGTTATTTTCCTTTATTTTTTTCTAATCAGTGTATTACTTTCTTAAATTATCCATCCATTTTCTTAACTCACTATATCCCTGTTGGGGTCACGGGGTTGCCAGAGCCTGTCTAACAACTGTGAGAATGCTAACAACTGTGTCACCAATGTATGACTATTTGAAATTGGGTTTGATATTTTCTGTGTTTTGTTATGTTTTATTGTAGTATTTCGTTATCCTTAATGCTTGAATTAAACCAATCAAATCAAATGAAAAGAAATAGAAATTGAAAGTACTTTACAGTGCAGGTCAAAAGTACCTCGAAAAAATAAGATAAAACGAGGAGTACAATACAATAAAGATTAAAATAAAAATCTAATAGATTTGAATTCTAGACTCTCTTCAGAATTATCAAGTGAATCATTACACACCCATTGAACTAAAAAGAATAAAAGACAATGAAGTAATAGCAGTTTGCAATATTGTGGTTACTACTTCCTGAATTGGGAAAAACTTTTGTGATTCTACTAAATATTTATCAAACCCGTTCACTTTCTCCCTTATTTGACCTGCTTCCTCTTTCCTTTGACCCCTGTGACTTCATGTTTCTGCATGCCTGCTATGCTAATGATGTCAGCTTGTTGCTTCACTTTCACAAAGGTCAGAGAACTCACACATTTCTCACATTCTTGCTCTGGCCGCCGGCCCCACCCTCTCCCCTCCACAAAGACACGGGTAAATCTGTGTTCCAGACATAACATTAAGCACTGATCATTTTCCTTCAGCAATGTGGTTGTTTTACCTTGCTGCTTGAGTGAGTTGCACTGTAATTAAGAGAATTTACAGCTGAAACACAGGTTGACATTCCTCTGCCAGCTGGAGGTCTGCTTGTAAATCTGGCGCCTTTACCTGAGGATCCTCCCCTGCTGGAAGTCTGAAGGGTATGTGCAGCCTCAGGTATTGCTTCCATCTCCTAATTTGAAGAACATTTAGTAAACTTCACTTTAACTCATTTACCAGTCCCACTCTTTCAAAAAGTATCCCCAAATGAAACGCAGTGCTGCTGCACCCTTAATGCACTTATTTCTAAAACCCAATTCATGGGATACTTAGAATATATTTTTGGGCTACTTTTTGTAGCAATACTATCTTTTTTACGGCTTTAGTGGTTTCATCTTAACTCAATTCGTGTTTGATTTAGGCTTTCTCTGATTTTCCAGTCAATGTATTCTTTCCCTGAAGCAAAATCTGTAACCCAAAAATCTACAAATTTTGCTTCAGGGAAAGAATACATTGACTGGAAAATCAGAGAAAGCCTAAATCAAATGTTCCCATATCCTTTTCAAAGTTGTTACCAACTTTATCAATAATAACTGAAAAAAAAAGATATTTCTGGAAATGTTTTTCAGTGATTATATCTGGACATTGTCAAAAAAAATCAAGAAACGAACTGAAAAGTTTACTACAAAGTGCAAGATTTTAAATTCAAAGCTAAAGCAATTCAGCCCATGGATGACCGGCTGAGTTTTAGGTTAATAACAGCACTTTTTAGTTAATTAAAATAATGTTGAGAGTATTTCTGAGTTGCAGCAGCTTTTGGACTTCATGTGAGTAATTTTAACCTGATTTCTCTTGGCAGACTTTCTTGTTTTTTTGGTTCCATAAAAGGGCCCAGGCCCTTTGTTTGGTCTCGTTTTTTATTCCAAGTTGATACTCTATGTTTAGCCTTCATAGTTAGTTCTGTCAACAAAAATGAGAGAAGCTCAAAATTGATTTTTTGGGACTTCTTGTGAAAGTAATATTCCCATCATGCTCTCTCTGTGCCAACAATTTTGTGTTTGTGAACCTCTTAACTTCTATAGGGAAAAAGGATCTACCAAATTCTGAATATAGGCTTGGATTTGAGTGATTCTTCCCGTCATATTTTCTTACATTGTTGCATTCCCTTCACTTTGCCAATAATGAACAGATAGAAGCTTGCATACCCTAAAGTAACCTTTCACACCACATTGCTAAATGTTTTCCTAACATTAAAGCACATTAGCCACTTTAGAATACTATGGTCTCTCTCTGAATGTGATAATTTTGATGACTTCCAATTAATAAATTAAATACTAACCTACAAACTCAACCTTTGCCTCTGTTTTTTTTTTTTTCAGGTCCATTTGTCCCATCCCATTTGTCATGAGATGAAAACATTTTTATGTACACAAAATAACCATTTCCCTCAATTGCTGCGATTATCCGTTCCACCTCACAGGTGTTCCATGTCAAGATGCTGATTAGACAATATGATACTTGCACAGGTGTGCCTTAGACTGGCCAAACTGAAAAGACACTCTGATATGTGCTATTTTGTCTTATTGGGAAAAAACTGGTCAGTATCTGGTCAAACCACCATTAGCCTCATGAAGTGCAACACATCTCCTTTGCATAGAGTTGATCAAGCTGTCGAGTGGCCCATGGTGGCGGTGGGTTTATGGTATGGGCAGGCATATGTTATGGACAAAGAACACAGGTGCATATTATTGATGGCATTTTGAAGCACAACGATCCTTTGAGGATGTGTTGATGCCTATTGTTGTGCCATACATCTAAGAATATCCCCTCCTATTGCAGCATGATAATGCACACCCATGTGTTGCAAGGATCTGTACACAGTTAATGGAAACTGAAAGCATCCCAGTTCTTGCATGGCCAGCGTGCTCACCGGACATGAAAGCCTTTGAGCATGTTTGGGATGCTCTAGATCAGTGTATACGACAGAGGCTTTCAATTTCCGCCAATATCCAGCAACTTCCCACAGCCAGTGAAGAGGAATGGACCAACAGACTACAGACTAGCACTTCTAAAGACAACAAACCACAACCTGATCAACTTTATGTGTTGCACTGCTTGAGACAAATGGTGGTCACACCAGAAACTGACCAGTTTTTTTTCCCAATAAAACAAAATGGCACATTTTAGAGTGGCCTTTTATTGTAGCCAGTCTAAGGCACACCTGTGCAATAATAATAATAATAATGCAATAATCCTCATTATCTTGGCACACCTGTGAGGTGGAATGGATTACTTCAGCAGACAAGAAGTGCTCACTATCATAGATTTAGACAGATTAATGAACAATGTTTGAGAGAAATTGTTATTTTACGTCTGTAGAAAATGTTTCAGATCTTTGAGTTCTCCTCATGACAAACAGGAGCAAAAGCAAAAAGAGTTGTGTTTACATTTTTGTTCTGTGTCGTTTATCTCTCATCATTCCTCCAGATCAAGAATAGGAGGCTGTTTTCAACAGCAAGGCTTATTCATTTACAGGAATAACTGAAACCAGCCCCTAACTTAAGCAAAAGGGGGATACAAATGTGACATTTCTGAAACATTAAGGGTTTAAAATAAAGCATAACTCAGTTGTGAGGCCCCAAGAATACACCAAACTTCCATAAAAAGTGAAGTTATGTTAGACTGGTGTTTTGGAAAAAAAACACACAGGTTCCCCTTGGCTCCAATCTACTGAGGACTTCACCGTCACCACAAAGGTCTGCAGATTAAAACTTTTACAAGGACCACTTAACATTTGCTGCAGCTCCACATCAGTGAGCAAGTGAGCCACTTGTAATTGTCATACAAGTTAGTGGCACTCTACTGCACAGGGTCACAAGATCCCTTTTAAAGGGCTGCAGGGAAAGTGAGTGAGGCCCAAAGCCTGACACAACCTGGAGCTGGAGGATCTGAGCCATGACAGGAAGGGTTAGGGGCTGAGTCATGCTTACTCATGATGTCAATTGAACCCAAAAACCTCAAGACGTCACACTATGAGAGGCGATCACAGAACACTGTGAATGACAGGAGGAGAAAGAGATAGATGCCAAATATGTCATTATGAGACCTTCACCTTAGATGAAGAATAGTGGGAAATTAATGAAACAAATAGGGTGTAGAAACATTGTGATAACTGTAAATTGGTTTTGTGTTGTTTAAAATCCTGAAATAATAATGGCAATGAGCTCACTAACTTGGAATAGTTAGTTAGATCCCCTAAAAACAGCGTGTTTAGGCTTCTTTGACACAAAAAAAGGTTGAAATTTCAGGCTAGAGAGCCTGCAGTGGACCAGCAAGATTTGCATGTAGCTTTGTACAATGGAAATATTATATTTACTTGGCTGGAATGCTCAGGTTGGCTGTCATGAGTCACTTAGTGATTCTCTACATCTGCAGGAAAACTGAAGGCATGCTACCTGTTGACTGTATGAAAAACATTTTGTTTCCTTGTTTTCTGTTTTGTAAATTCTCTTTTGCCAGATTAGTTTCGTATTGTTAGTGTTATTTCATCGGCTTTCATTCTGAATTTACATCTAAGAATTGTAATAAAAGTAATCCAGTTCTCCTCAAATTTTGGACAGAAACTGTTTTACTGTTTTTGGTTGCAAACACATCATGAAGTAAAGTATGTTTAGTTTGTTGCAGTCAGCAGTATTCATCTATAGACTAGACCAGGGGTCTGCAACCTAAAGCTCTGGAGCCACATGCGGCTCTGTCATCCCTCCATTTTTGCTCTTTGGCTTTAAGAAAAATGTAAAAGATTTCATACTCGGCTTGTAGTTTTGGTTTATTCGTTTTAGTAAATCAGGCTATGCCATTGATATTTGGATTTTTAACATGAAAAATGGTGGAAAGAGATGATTATTATTAGAAGAAGCCAAGAGCACAAATCGATTTTTTTATAGGAATTTACACCAATTTTGTCAAGCTTGTACTCTAAAGTAAAATGTAAAAAAAATAGTGATGGGAAATCCCATGTTTCATTTAGCCTTCTTGCAATCTTAATTCAAAGAGGTCTGATGCAGTGCTTAGCGCCCTTGACTCACAGCAAGAAGGGCGCTGGTTCAAATCCCAGCTGGGACCCTTATGTGTGGAGCTTGCATGTTTCCCCTCATGCATGCGTGGGTTTTCTTCAGGGACTCCGGCTTCCTCCCACAGTCCAAAAACATGCTTAATAGGTTGAGCGACTGCTCTAAGGTGTGAGTAACTGTGTGTGTGTGATGGTGTGGCCCTGCAACAACCTGTCCAGGGTGCACCCCCACCCTCGCCCTGCAGCAGCCAGGGCAGACTCCGGTGACCCTGAAAGAGGTTTAGAAAATGAATGGATGAATACATCAGCTGCAGCAGGAGAGTCTTATTCGATACAGATTTTATTTTGAATGAAACTTGTTCTTCAATATACTGCACTCTTCTGAACTCTGAAGACGATAATAAGGAACTTCAACAATGAAATTGTATTTACTTATTTATTTATCATTGGTTGAGACAAGTCTGTGCCTGAATTCATGGTAATTCCATCAAACTCTGAGGATATTATACACAAAGATGACAAAGTAAACCTCCACCATGGAGAAACAGGGACCCACCCACCAAAAAAACAACCACATCTGGCAAATGACATGTTTCACAGTAAACTACAAAGCTTTGACACAGAAACTTGGAGGATTGCCTGATGTTGACATGCTTCATTTTCTGCAAGGAAATGAGAGATGATGTGCCACTCGCTGAATTTATGTCCACTTCACACAATAGGGCGCCTTTCAAAGACTACAAAGCTAAAGGTGCGTGTCGAACCCTCTGCCCTGTGTGACCTTACGGGGGCCTTTTAAGTTCAAAAAGCAGTGTTCAAGACAGGAGGATTGAGCACCTCTGGGATGCCACACTGATGCTGAGAACATAGCCGCAGGTGATTTGACAAAGGAAATGATTAGATTTTCTAAATTTAAACAAAAATGACAACAAGGGAGTGTTTTCCTTTAAATTTGATTTTAAGGTTTGATTGGTTCTTGTTTTTGTTAATGTTTCAAGCAAATTCTGATTAAAATCCAAAAAGATTTGGGAATCACTTTGGCTGGCCGAAATGATTAAAGACACGTTACCTTCTCTGTGGATTATTTCTTATTTCAATATGCAGCTCAGAAGTTGAAATCACAAAGTTGCATGACGTATTCTCATTCTGAGCTTATTTGTGAAAGGTTTTGTTCACAAAAAACCTTTTGTTCGAGGTTTTTGTTTTTTGTTTCACTGCACTTATAAAAAACAGATGATCTCATCCACTTTGAGTTTGAAACCTGCCGTTCATTTGTGTTTGTGTTGCTCCATAATTCTTCTGTTTAAGGCTGTCTGGGTTGCTTTGAAATTCTTTGAAACTGTCACTTTGCATTCCTCTTGTGTCCTTCACTGCTGACCCCCTTAGCCCCACCCACTGCTCTGAATCAGAAAAGTAAAGTTCAACCTATCGCCTTGTGTTCCTGCACAGATAAGCTCAACAACTAGAGGAAAAAGCCCCAGCACATGTTTTAATCAGGTGTGCTGCACGCCCGATCACTTGGCGTGCATTCGACACTTCATGCCACACTTTACGTTCTGACCGGTATCACCTTCAGCTTTCGGAAACACATCCTCACCAGCAGCTGGACATGTCTGCGACTTGGAGCTGAGAGCGAGGTTGTGTAATCTGCTGGTCAGATCCCACACCAAGAGCTCTCATCACGTGCACAGAAGCAATTACCTCACCTCAATGTGCATTGAGTCAATCATCACAAGGTCTCTATGGCAAGAGAGAGCAAGGAGAGCTGATGAATGGAACCTTCTTACAGACCTGTGACTCTAAACAACACTAGCATACCGCAGCTGCTTGAACCATGAACGTTTTCCCTTCACTTCTTTGAAGACAAATGAGGAGCAAAGTTAGAGAACCATAAGCTTGGTATTTTCCCTAATCAAAATCTTGGGTTTATCAGTCTGGTGCATGTTGTGGATCAAAAATATAACGCTTTTTTTTTTAAATTTAGATCTTGTTCAAGTGGAAAACAAAAACTTGTGCCCATATTAGCTGATGTCCTCTACTGTTCTCCAAAAGCAGAAATCGTATCCTTTTATTGCTGTCTATGCAAACCTCTCCAAATCAGACGCCGCTTGGGATCGTTTTCCAGTCTTAGTCAGCCTGCAGCAACACTTCCTTCATTTGCAACATCTGCCTGGAGCGGCTCGCTCCAAAACAAACACAACATCCAGGAAACCAGCTTCTTAGCATGCATAATTAGTCCTTGCAACACAAATCAGCTTTTGTCCTCTGCCCCCAAGCCGCTCTCTCCGCATACCCAGCTTAAAAGCTCTGCTGTTGACCTGCTGACCACTGGCCTGACACCTACAGTGGGAACTGAAAGTTTAGGCACCCCAGGTAAAATAATATCTTATTGTGCATAAAAAAACAAGGAAAGATTGAAAACTCTCCTAAAGGCATTAGTTTACAGATGAGAAATTATTTGAATATCTAAAAAAAAATAACGGAAAAAGAAATAATGGCGTGCGCAAAAGTTTGGGCACCGTGCGGAATTTATTATTCTTACTCCCTTTGGAAAAGCTGAGACCTGACAGTCTCAAGGAGCGTTCACAATCATCGTTTGCAAAAGACCAGGTGATTTCAATCTCAAAGATTTGAAATAATCGGAGTCATCTGACCTTGCCCCAACAATCAGCATCATGGGCTCCTCCAAGCATTTGTTCAGAACAATGAAACTGAAAATAGTTGATGGTCACAAAGCAGGAGACAGTTATAAGAAGATAGTAAAGCATTGACAGATGTCAGTATTCTCTGTTCAGAATGTCATTAAGAATTGCCAGTCGACAGGAACAGTGGAAGTTAAAGCAAGATCTGGAATATCTGGAATAACTATACAGAGTGCCCAAAACTTTTTGTTTTCTGTTCGTTTGAAAGAGTAAATGATGGAAATAAAGCCACATTTTCTGACATACTAAAAAGATGTCTCATCTGTAAACTGATGCCTTTAGGAGATTTTTTTTCAATCTTTTCTTGGGTTCTTTATGCAAAATAATATAACATTTTACCTGGGGTGCCCAAACTTTCGCTCCCCACTGTGTGCTCCTAAGTAGGGGGTTTGGGGGGGTGTCACAGAGTTGTCGGGGTTGCCAGAAGCTATAACTGTGACAATCGGCTTCCAGCTGTGCCCACACACATGCAGGCCGTCCATTTGTCAGTGTGAGCACAAATAACACATGACCTTTTACCTTCTCACAGCCATCTGGATAAACAAGAAGACACCCCAAACACATGTAAGCACACTCATCCAGAAACACAGGGGCAAAGGTAATGGAGGGGGCCCAGAACTCTTCAAATGAGGAATTATAGTTTAAAAAATAAAAGAAGAAGCACAAAAGAATACTTACAGATCTGACATTCAAAGTTGCATCATTTCTTACAAGGGGAAAGTTGTGCGTATGAATGTGTCCACATCCTCCCTCCTTTCTTTGGCTGTGACTGGTCGGTGGCGGTGTCAGTCAGGGGGAGGGGTGCTCCGATCATTTGTGTATGCCTGGATGTCAGTTGAAGGCTCAGAGTGCGTTTTTTTGCTCGTGGCTGACAGTAGCAGCAGCTGACTTCCGCAGCCTCGGCGTTGGATTTCCACATGTACGTGAGCGCAGGAGGCGCACAGGACGCGCGTCTCAGGGCACACGCAGGACACATCCACGCGCCGCTGAACCGTCTGCGCTTGGAGTGAGCTGCTGGGAGACAAAAAAAAAAAAAAAAAGCTCACCCCCTGAGGGGGGGTAAGGACTTGACATAAACTTTGACTGAAGATTTGGCGACTTTATTAGTTATTCTGGGAAAACTTTGGAAAATGTTGAAGAAATTCTGCGCGGTGCTGTTGAGCGCGCTGTTTCTGGTGCGGGCGCGCTCGGCTCACGAGTGCACGCCCTGTAACCTCCGGACCTGTCCGGTTAAACCCCCGCACGGCTGCGAAGGTGCCCGGAGCCTGGCCAAGGACCCGTGCGGATGCTGTGATCAGTGCGCGCGGCTGGAGTGGGAGCCGTGCGGCGGTCAGGACTGGACGCTCGGTTACTGCGCGCTTGGACTGACCTGCGCCTCTGTCAACGGCACGCGAGCCGCCACCATACCTGAGACTGGAGTTTGTAAAGGTGAGCAGAAGTTTGTCTTTGTTTTTTGTTTTAATCTGTGAAGTCTGCAGTTTGGCAGCCCAATAGACAAACGTTAGAGCGCAGCAGCAGCAGGGGCGCTGACTGCTCCTCTGGAGCGGCTCCCAGCGTGAGGGGCTCCTGATTGCCAGCTAGAGGAGTCATGTTAGGCAGCTTTCTTCTTCTCAAAGCTTCA
Organism: Oryzias celebensis; assembly: GCA_014656515.1. Classification (NCBI taxonomy): domain Eukaryota; kingdom Metazoa; phylum Chordata; class Actinopteri; order Beloniformes; family Adrianichthyidae; genus Oryzias; species Oryzias celebensis. The sequence continues at coordinate 38,972,030 of BNCR01000005.1, forward strand.
TTCACTCCTCACTCAGAAGCACAACAGTATCTGGCATGCAGCAGTGATTTTTGGCGCAAGGTCTCCTAATGGCAGGTTCTGTTCTTTTTTGCTTCAAAAACAATGCAGTTCAGATAAGGTGGAGCAGTGAATGGGAGGGAAACCCTTTTCATCACCATAACTGTGCTGTTTGCTGTTTCAAGCTGGGCTTATCCACAACCTGAACAGCTCTCCCTTCTTCAAAGCGTTGAGTTTCAACTTCAATAAAATTGGTCAAACTCAGGCCCCTTCTAAACAAGCCACCTGCCCTCTGTCTGCCCCCACTCTGGATGACCAAAAATGACTGGCACAGCTCTAGTCGAAAGTGAACAGCTCCCAGTGGGTGTCTGGACCCCCTGAACCCCCCCATCCTCCACAGGGGTGGTCCAAGTTCAGGGTTTACAAGAGGTACCCCTGGTGTTCCCAAAACATGCCAGTGCTTGTTCTGCCTCATGCGCCTGCATCTGGAGGACATCTTTACAAGGTAAAAGTATCAGAATTTGCGGGAGACCGCATGATTTGTCTGACTGGGTAATAGTGCTGGTCTCACTGTTGACCCTTTAAATCACACATATGCACACAGCCCCATTATCTCAAAGGGTCTGGTAGGGGGGTGAATCAACGAGTCCCGTGTGCGTCTGCTGGAGGCTGATCCCTTATTTCCTACCTCAAGTTGCAAACGGTCTTAAAGTGATTAGACCTGCAATCAAGAGCTGTGGGGAAATGTTTCGTTTTTTTCCATCCACTTGCAGTTTGATTGACTGGGTGGTAAAACATCTCTACATGTTGAAGCAAGGAAACTGTAGAGCTTTGGTGACATGTAGATTTTCTTGAACATTTTTTTTCACATTCTAGCTTTAAAATGAAGAAAATTTTATTTTTTGAAAATCAAGTACTGGTTTTGATTAGTCCTTTACTCATAAATATACATGTTTTATTATCTTGTTATTTTTGGAGGTTAGGGTTTGGTTTCCCATATGTCCTGCCAAGATATGTCTATTCCTGAAGGTAAAACAACCAAGAAAAGTGGCCTAAACTGAAATCCTGAAAAGAATATTGAAAACTGTTATTTTTCTGATATTTGACCACTTAGATCTGACAATAATAAGAAAGGAACTAAATGATGTAGTTTGATTTAATGCAAAGGTTTACAAAATGTATTCATTTGTGCACAACTTTGTCTTTATGAATACGTTTCCTTTGACAGTTTCCTTACTCCATAGACCAAAATCTGCCTCTGAAATGCATTGTTTTAAAGCTCCTCTGTCTCAGGCCAAGTTTAATATCTCTGCACACTGCTCCTGTCTGTCATGTCTCATCCACCGCACTCCTTCATATGTCTTCTGTCCCTCCCTGCTTCTGCTTCTATCTAAGTATTCATAGACTTCATTTTAAGCACACTATCAGCCTCAGGGCCTCTAGAGGTCATCTTTCCCATCCTGACTCTGGATGCAGAGACACCAAGTCTTGAGTGGCTCAGAAAGCGGTGTCTTCCTGCCATTAAGATTTATTGATTTTGGTTAATCCAGACAGATAAGCAAAAGGGGCCATAACAGACAGGTTTATGTACAAGTCAAGCTAAAATTAATGGGTTCGTGCCTTCGGTTTCCGCCTATTTGTTGACAGTTGCGTGAATTTCCGATGCCACATTGAGCAACCGTTGTGGTTCCACCATCTCAGGTGAACAGATCCTGGCAGACATGGGAAAGCCACAGGATGGGAAAACATTTGGATGTTAGGATCCTTTCAAGGAGAGAGGAAATCACAGAGTTTCAGTTGGGTTTTGCTGAAGAGGCTGCTTGTGCTTTGCCACTTCACTGGTCGTCCGGGAGAGCTATTAAAATCGCCAACTGGCTCAGGTTAAAGGTACCATTTACCTTTACCTTTACCGCTTCCAGTTTACCGTAGTGCAGGGACTGTCAACAAAATCTGCTCTGAACATTTACTGGAAACTTTGTTCTTCTTCCAGTCGCATCAATTTGCTTCAGCAGATCTTTTCATCACGGGCTGTTCTCTTGGTAAAACATCTGTTTTTGATTATGAAGCTCTACACATGTGTCCTATTATCATCTTCTCCTCTGCATCTGAAAACAAAAACCACAAAGTGGCTTTTCTTCCCACTCACTTTGATTCATCCGGTTATTGTTTGTTCATCCCATAACGGACGGGGACTCTGGGCTCGCCGACTTTCACTCAGGTAGGATCTCGACAGTAGCCGAGCGGTTAAAGAGGTCATGTTGATGCTGGATGGGTAAACCTTTGACAGCTTTTCCTCCCGTGCATTGTTCTGCTGTGTTGCTGTTTGGAGAAGAAAGCCAGAATATTTTGATAAGCTGCAGTCACTCTTCCATGCACTAGACTGAACGCATGGGAGCCAAACTCCTGCGAAAGAGGGTACTTTGTGTTACACTTTGTCCCATCCTGTTTATTCTGCTGCCACTCTTGGTGCCCTTGGATAACAAAGAAGGGCATTTTGGGGGTTATATATGTGTGTTTAGTCATGCATGAATGGAACTCTATGGCTAATGTGTATATTGTGGGGGTTAATTCCGGGATCTTGGTGGATACTGGACAGCTTGCATTCCTCCCCATCTTGAAATTTTGTCCAAGTGGGGATTTTGTCCATCGTGGATAAAGCTTATTAGAAGGAGCAACAATATATGACGTCAAGGTTGTAGCTGTAGCCAGCTGAAGGAGGGACCCCCAGAGGGCCCCATGTTGTGAAACAAATGCAAACAAATGGTCTCAGTGGTTGTAGTAGTGTGACACAAGACAGAGAGAGGAGGGTTGTCTTTCCTTTGGTCTCTTTAGTGTAGGTTGTGAAAGCGCATGTTGTAACAGTCCCTGTAAGCTGCCTTATCCATCAGCATTTTTTTTTAATAGTTTCTGATACACATTTACGCAACTGCAGCTCCTTTGTTTCCATTTAAAATAAAGAATTCTCTTTTGTCTTTGCTCTCCCTAAACAGTTCTTCCACAGCATCCGGATGCAGGTCTCGAGGATGAGCGCTGCCCCCTGATAACGGGCTGCGACAGAGCTGGAGAGCAGTGCTTATGCGATGCCCGCCACTCGTGCTTGGGCTCCTTTACATACCCAGACCAAGAAGCTTGCATGAAGTCCATCAAGTCAGGTGAGCTCGCTCCTTCCATGAGAGCAAAGTGGCGAACAGAAACTGAGGGGATAATGTTGTCCATAGAGAAAAACCAATCCACAACAGATGGGAAAAGACTCATACTACTTACATGTCATAGTGATGACATGCAAGCTTAGCCTTTGTGTGGTGGTTCAACACTCACCCCTGAGTGCTGCCATTGAGTCTGACTCATTGATGACTGCGGTTTGTTTCCGCCGATTTTCAGATGGTCGGAGGCACGAGCACCGGGAGCGGCACAGAGAAAAGTACGTGGGACCTTCCAACCCGGCGTGCATGTTCTCTGGGTGTAACCTGACCACCGAGGGCTGCGTGTGCGAGTCTCAGAGCTGCCACCACCACTTTTCCTACATCAACCGAAGCCAGTGCCAGGAAGCAGCAGGTAATCCCCCAGATGGCTCCAGACTGACGCCCCCTCTCTTGAGTCTTTCTTAAATAGATTCCATCAGGAAAAATCTGCGTTTACGATGCAAAATGCAATCGTTTTGCAATATAAACATTTAGATATATAACGAGCTAAAAACCATCCTGATTTATTAGGTGTGAAGGTAAACAACATTTATCTGTCACTCTAAACATATTATAACAAGTAACTAGATCCATTTGATGCTGAAAGATTCGACTTGTGTGGTTGTCACTTGTACAAACTGTTTCTTTTATAGCACGGAGAGCGAAGGGAAAGTAGGTGTGAAGGAAAAAATTGTGTTAATTTGATTGACAGTAGCAAAACACAGAAAATGTGTGTTTGTAAAGAGGTGGGGGCGTGTGTAAAATGTTAGAAATACTCAGATGCAGGACAGAGTCGCTTAGGTGGGGGTAAGTGGAGTGTTGCATGAATGTTCTCCTGTGCCAGAGGTTAAAAAAAAGAAGAATTTCTCTCATTTTGCAGGAGAATCCATGAATGAATGTTTACCTTTGCTGTTAGCAGTTTGTTTGATTGACAGGTCTGTGTGAATGACCGTATTGGCAGGAGGAGTTCGTTTCTTCGTTTTGCATTGGGAGGTGTCTGTTGGACGGACAGGCGCAAAGTGGGGTTTGCTTCTTGAGTGACGTTTAAACAAAAAAATTGAAAAAAAAAACTGAGTGCACTGACTGACTGAACTCTCTTTTCAGCCGTTTCTTGAGGATCTTGGAAAACATTTGGTGCTATAAAAGATTAAGTTTCAAGCTTGTGAATGAAGTTGTCTCTCTCTCCTTTGTTGAATTTCAAATAAAAAGCAGCCCCCCCTCCATGCCCCTAGATAAAACCAGTGCTGTGACTGGCAAGAAGCCACAAAGACCCATTTGAGTTTGTTTAGTCTGCAGCGAACAGTGAGCTTATTACCGAGCATCCACATCACAGCTGGATGTCTGATTGTCTCTAGCCAGTTACAGATAAACCCCACAGGAAGTGTGTTGATCAAATATGATATTGTGTAGACATAGCATCAAGTCCAACATTAACAAGAATGGATGTGCTGTGTATCTCATTCCACAGCCTGTGCCCGCTGGATGACAGTTTAAACTCCAACTGTAAACAACATTTTTTAGCAGCTTATGAGTTTTTACTGCGGTAAACAGCCACTCCTCTCACTGTCCATGATGAAGCAGAGGACCTGCATGTGTGCATCTGTTATGCCTTAAAGGACACATGCTTGCGGAACATGCTGATTGCTGTTTCGGTATACAATTTCATGTGCGGAATGAGTCTTAAGTATGTAAGCATGCTTGCTGGTTTGTCTGCACGTGTGTTTGTGCATGCGTCTGTGAGAGATAGCCATCTTGTTTGTCTTGATCTCCTGGCAGATTTTCCTCTGTCTGTCATCCGCAGGAACTTTCTCCGCCGTGTCTCTGGGATTTTGCGGTTGGAGACGCACTCCTTGGGGGATTGATTCCATCATAATGTTGCAAAAATCTGGATAGATTAAGGCAAAAAATGCATTCTGTAAACCTGTTCTCAAAAGGTCTATCAATGAATCCTGTATTTAGTCTGGGCTGAGAATGAAAGATGGATGAGATAACAGTGACATAACCCAGCATTTCTGCGCTGTAACATCCATTCAGGTTAAACGGATCTTCTTCTGCAAAATAAAGTGAATGGGATGCACAGGTGTTAGATATATCTGTCACCAAAAATATCCTAGGTGGAGCCGATGCTCTTGGATTTTTGATTCAAGCTTTGGCATTTTATTCTCAGCGCCAATGGAAACTGCTTCTATACAATTATTGGAAAGCAGCAGGGTGAAGCAGATGTTTTTCCAGCTTGTCAGAGAGGAAAGCAGATGGAATGAGTGTGTGAGAGGAAGGGAAGACACAGGAAGATAAGCAGTCACAACAGAGACTAACTGTTTTGTTGACATTTTTGTGCTCAGGCCTCAGGGTCATGGCAGGGTGGTATTTGGTGACTTTTTACTTTCTTGGATGGTTTACATATTTTGTTGTTGATAAGACCCCCTTGGTGCTCATTTGGAGGAGTTTCCCTTCTATAACTTACTGGCAAAAACAGTCATCAAGGGCTGTTATTTTTTTCAGCAACTCAAAGCTACTGGTGTTTCTCTGGTTTCACCAAAGTCGACAAGCTAAGGTGTGTGTTCCCTTTCTCCCAGGGCCTTACGGACGGAGTGAGGAAATGTGTCCCACAGACATGTGATAGTTCACAAGTTACAGGGAGATGGTGCCCACTGTAATGCCAAGGCACCAGCTGAACCTGCCCTGTCTGCCCACATTTGCCACCTCTGCCCTTCCTCTTTGTGCCCTTCTAAAAGGGCCGTTAGTTCTGCTTGGCTGCAGCCTCTTTGTGTCAGGGGTCTATTACTAGCCAAGCCAGACTGCCACCGGTTGGCGGGGGCACGAGACGTCTCAGAGCTCAGTCGAGGAAGCGTCGGCCTGTTTGTTTCCCATGACAGTGAGCATTTATGCGTGTGGGGAGTGATGAAAAAAGGCTTCTGGGTGGCTTTGAAAAGCATTTTAGAGTTTCTTTTAATCCGAATGGTCAGCTGCTAACCAGGTTAGGCTGCAAAGACACAAACAATGTGTTTAAGCTCTGTATAGTTCAGACTTTTTTATTATTTTGGCATTAAATATTTTCTAACTGACTGAGCTTAATTTATTTAAAAGGTTATTACTCAAATCCAAGCCAGTTTTTGATGTTCTCTGGCCTGTTTTATCACTGTTTTCCTCTGTCTTCTGGAAGGGATTGGTGACCAGTGTCCAAAATCCTTGTGTAACTCAACCACAATTTTAGCAGTTGTCAAAACCCCAGCTGTCTTTTAGACATTTCCCATAAATATCTCTGAAACCATTTTTTTTATTAAGGAAAACGAGGCTTTTATTTTGTGGAATGCTTTATGTACACTCCCCTTGGGGCAAATTGTGTTTAGCCTTATCAAGTGGATTTGGTGCCAGATGGAGCGACACATAATAGAGCATCTCTAGTGGCATTTTGATCTCAACAACTTTTTATCTTAAATCTTTTGAAGGGCCTCATCCTGAAAAGCTCAAGGGTAGTTATTTTGCTCCACCTAAATAGATATGGAAGGGAGCTTGCATATTTGAGACGAACAATTACAATGTGGCTTGTAATGCCAAACACTTTTATTTGGTCCCCTCTGAGTCCTAATTGTGCAACAATTAGCACCTAATGACCACAAAATATGTTAAAATTCAGAGTTTTATCATCAACATTATTGCCTTAGGGGCAAAAAAAGAACTTTCAGTCCTGCTCACTTCAAACAGAGACATTTACAGCAGAACCTTTGACCACAGGTGATTGCAAGTCAGCAAGAACTCATAAAATCTTCATTTCTGATATATTCACAGTTTATATAGATAAAATATAAAGCATTGCTAGATTTTTTTTTTGTAAAGGAAGCTAAGACACCAATATTGGTTTCCATGTCTTTATGTTGCCTATCAAATCTTTATTTACTTAACACATATTTCTACCAGTATTGCTATTATTATTATTTTTGTTTCTATTCTTTAAAAATGTTATTTTTGCAGTGGATGAATAAGCTCGTATTGATGATTTCTTAATCTTTGTCAATAATGAGACTAATATTGAGTCAAAAAGTGGGGGGGCAAAGCTTTTTTTCTGCACCCTACCCACCCCCCATAGCTCCGCCCCTGCGCGGAGCAACAAACATGCTTGTTTGTTAGTTTATTGCTTCAGTGGATGGTATATAGGCTGTGCACACTCAGCAAGCTTTGCTTAGGTGAATACAGAGATGGGAATATGTGTCCAAAATATCACATCTGCTGTGGTTTAATGTTGAAATTATAGTTCTAGAGGAGTGGAGTAAGTCATCCAGCAGACACAGGGAAACCTGCTACTTCATGTCTGCCTACCCGTGTATCAGCTAATGATTGTGTCTCGCTCATAGATTGGCTGGTCGGTCTTCATAGACATGCAGAGAAAAAGTTGTCTCCGTTTTAACCACAGGCAGGAGCAGGGGCGGACCCCCACAGCTTAGTGTGTGAGACGGCCCTGATGTGATCCCTTGTGGAGCAACTTTATAAAACCTGAAGACAGACCAAAAAACCTTGGAGGGCAGCTGGACTAAGAAGGCTTTGTTCTCTGCTGACTTGTTTTCTAAAGTCAGTCGGTGAACAGAACTCACATTGTGTGCTTTTTCCATGAGTAAACTCAGGCTGTCAACGCAGCCTCCTCTGCCCGGTTGAGCTGCTCTGCTTCGGGGAAAGACTGCTCTCCTTGTACCTAATCCCAGGGGGAGGTGAAAAGTACTTAAAATGAACTATTTTCTTTCTTCATTGACCTGCAGATAAGTTAAAGGTATATAATGTGTACTGAAGACACAGTTTTGTGGTTAGAAAAAAGCTGTACCTTTTCCAGAAATTACATATTGTTGTCGGCTTGTCTTTCTGGTCAAAGGTTTTCCCTTCTCTTCATAGAGTCATAAAAAGCACATGCTGCCTAATCTGCAGGGAGAATTTATCAAGCATACCAAATCAGGGCTTTTGTGTTTGTGCAAGCTGGAGTATTGCCACTATGGTGATAGAAAGATTGTTTCTGCGGTTGATGACTCACTAATTATAGCCATTTATGCTAAGAGATAGAGAACAAACCGGATAAAAACCATTAGCTGCTGGCTTTTTCCATGCCTTGTGTTTGTCTATAGTGCTTCTAAATGTTCCAGCTAAAAAAAAAAATCTATATATATTAATTAGAGCTGCAAGAGCTGGGCCATTTCCACAGATGAGTATAATTCTGTTCATTTAAATAACAATGGTGTGTCTGCCATCTGCTTTTCCCAGCGCTCTCTAACCCCAGCCATTATCACAACTGAAAGAGTAATCAGCCTTCTCCAGCGCACACACTCAATACACAGAAAAGTGTTTGTCAGTGCAAAACCTTGTCTGAGATTGTCCCAATATACTTTCTTTAGCATTAAAAAAGCTTTCAACTGAGCAGCATAGAATGGCACAAGAATTACATGAAGGTGAATCAGCGGCTGATAAGCACTGAAGTTTTCTTAACTCCAGTAAGAAAATGAGACCAGAAAGCGTTAAAGGGGGTTGTAGCTTTGCCTAATTCAGGGGTTTTCCCCTCTATTTCTATAACACTATTCAGCTTCTCAATGAAAGCTTTGTGGCTGTCTGCGCTGTGCCAAGCTTGCTTGAGCAAACAGTACAGTACAGATAACTTACACTCCTGCTGTATTTATCTGGAGCCAGAAAATCTCAACGTTTCCCTTCTCCTCGCTTTCATAGGTCAGTTGTGTTAACTCCACCCACAAAAGTACAGTGGTCACAGTCAGAGACCTTCTCCCTTCTATGTTTATTCTGGGACCGACTGCGAGTCAGCATTAGATCTTTAAAACTGTGATGAATGAGAATATGGAGGTGGGAAACTGAGGAATGGCAGAGTAGAGTCATTATCAGGGTGTCAGTCTGGGATACCTTGAATTTATTATTTTTTTAATGTGCCTTTTTAACCGTAAAGCTTCGTACGCACTGACTGGGCATGTGTGGTGCTAAATTGAAAGACGCCATCCAAGCGTCACTACCAAATGCAAGTCTCTGATTGGTCAAAGGCTGTGCATTTTGAATGTAAAGCTAGAAAACGTAAAAACTTGTGTAGTTATGCATGAATTTAAGAGTTTTGAATGTGGAAACCCAAAGCGCGCATATACATGCGTTTACATAGACTTTTCATTGAAGGCGGTCGCTCCAACGTCCGGTGTGAACGTAACACAAGAAGGAAATCTGGTTTTACTGTTGATTGTGAAACACACTTTCTTGAAGGGTCTCGTGTTGCTTGTTGGTGCCAGCACCAGTCTGAACAAAATCACCAAAGCCTTATGATTAAAAAGATAATAGAAGATAGAAATAACTTCATTTTTTTAAATAGCACAAAGGGTGCATATTGCACATCTCAATGAATAATTAATGGGCTGAATTCAGTAGGGCTGGGTATCACTGGCGAAACATGAAATCCATTTTATTTCATTTAGCAAGTTCACAGGTTGATTTGATTTATTTCTAAAATTTGCTATTTTCATGCATTAAAAACTTAAAAACAGTTTTTTTGTTTCACATCAGAAACAGAAATGCATTAAAAGTGTTTAGTAAAACACTTTTATAGGTTTAAGAACGCAGAAACTCATCTCAAAAATGGTTTGGAGACAAAAAATTCTAAACAAATTACTAACATGGTAACTGTGCACGCAACACAAATCTGCATCTTTTTAGTTTTCCTTGTTCCCAAGCTCATCTGCTTGCAAAAGCAAAAGCATATTGTCCCAGACAGCAATCTCTTTTCCAGCTGTTTGGCTCATTTTGCTGCTGGAACTCTTCTGTCTTCTATTTACTGCAAGTGCTTTTTGCCCATCAGGGAGTATGCGAGAACAGAATAAATATCGACATATTCTCAACCCTCCTGTCCTAAACTACAAGCTCAGGACTCAGTTTCATTCCCTCCAAAGTGGAATGAAGACTGCCAAACTGTCATAAAACTCTCACAACTAACTGATTAGGTTGTAATTTACTCCTCTAAAGAGGAGATATTAAATCAAATTTGCAAAATTTTCCTGCCACTGTTCTTGCACAATTTAATTTTGGTACTATTCCAGCTCTGAATATCTCCAGATTTTCCTGTTTTTTCCCCCAATTGACGGCAGGGGATCTTGGGAAGCCATAAGTCATTGATCACAGGAAAGACAAAATGGTTCTTTTTCTGCTTTTCATATATTAAAACATCACAGCGAACCAAAACAAATACAAAAACTTTTGGTTTGTGTTATTTCTTTGAGATGTGAAAGTGACTGTTCTCATGCAAGGTCTGTGCCCTTCCTTTTCCTGAAAAGACTCCAAGATACACCTCCAAAACCCCTTTCCTAAATTAGCTGCATCCCTGTGCCTCTTTTTTAGGGGTGATATCAAAGCTATGACGTAGGGTCTGCAGATCAATGGACTAACACGAAAGCTTTGATAAAGGCTTCCTGCCATTAATGGCTGGTTTTAGAGGGCTGTTTGGATTGTTGGCCTGTCAAGCCGGGCTTATTAGGATCAGATTTGCGTTGACAGGATATGCAGAAAGTTTCGTTAGGTGGAGAGAAGGCTGCAGCCTCACTTTTTTCTGACACCATGCTGTGGAGCTGACAGGGGTTGCGGTTGAGATCTGGTGACCGGGAGCAAAGTTTGTGTTGGGCGACTTTGTGAACTCAGCCTTTAGACCGTAACATGAGTAGCATCCCTCTAAAGTGGCCCAGCTGACACTACCAGGATTTCACTCAACCCACTGCTCCCTCCAGAAGAACACTTGGTATAGAGAGTATATATATAACACCTGAATGTCCAGCTGGTTGTTAATGCTCACCGATGTGTGTGTTTTCTCTGCAGAGCAGCTGAGGTGTGGTGGGGCTAAATGCCCTACTTTGCCGGTGCCTTCATGCCCTAAAGACTCAGTCCTGACCAAGAGTTACACGCCCCCTGCTGGCTGCTGCCCCTCCATAACACCCCAGTGTACTTGCGACTTCCGGGCCTGCCAGAAGCCCCAGTGCCCAAGCGGAGAGCACCGCGTCCTCCTCAGTCAAGCCAGCGGTCAGCCGGGAAACTGCTGCGATGTCTTTGAGTGTCGTAAAGGTGACTGCACTTGATTTCCCTTTTTGTTCGTCTCCCAATCCAAGTAGCAGCCATTGAGTCCGATTTTCTTGCAGGTGAATTTACTCAGACTAAGGCTTTATTTACCGTTGTTTAAGTGTCAACAGGAAAGAAAAGCAAAAGGTTGGATTTTACTGTTTAGCTGCTTATTAAGCTGAATCTCTGCCTTAAAACTGATTATCGACGTCATTCGGGCTTGAAACTTCAGAACTTTTTGTAAATAATGAGAAGGCAAACATGGGGGATCCCTAAAAGAAAGTAGCTCTTCTTTTAGAATAAAGGCTTTAAGATTGTGATCTTGCAGAGATTGAGGAAGCTCAGATTTAAAGAGTTTAAAAACAGCAGTTAAAACTTCAGATAGCAGCACTTTCGTACCGCAGAGGCAGAGTGAGCAGAGCTGGGAGGGGACCTGTGGTATTGGCCTGTTTACTCTACACACCCAACAAATATTCGCTGTTTTACCAACAGAACAAATTCCCGTCCTGACCCCTCCAGATGTATAAATGAGTGCCGTGCCCTGGAATTAATGGATTTAACAAGCCCGGTGACCAGAAAGTTGCTTAGGCAATGAATTTGCTCAACAGAAGTGCAGTGTCAAAGGGTTTCTGTCTGGTCACACATCCAGAAGGGAAAAGGTTCAACAGTTCATTGATGGGAATGCTTTTTATGTGCTCCAGTCTGCCAGTGGGGAGAGTAATCGAGTCCGGCAGGCCAGCGGGGGCCGACTGGCAGCCGTAGAGGCCATGGGATCAGTGTTTTGATAACAAGTGTCTGCTGCTCTCTGGACCTGGGGTTTGATGCCTTTTGTGCTGCTTCTACTGTCCATTAGGTCTGCATGACTGCGTGTCGTGTCAGAAAGCTCTGCAGAAAGGGACATGGACAAAGGCCTACACTGGGCCCCGCTGTCAACTCCCCAATCCTAAATTGGTCTCTGAGGCAGCACCTGCAACACAGCATCTTATAATATCTAACCGACTTAAGAAGTGTAAAATATTAGAACACATCCCTGTGTCTCCTGTTCCTGTGGAACTGATTTTCTTGCATCTGTTGTTAGCCTGGCGAGATGTGGTGATCAAAATGTACAACCATCCTGTTTGGTTTGACCTCATGAGCAGTAGACGACCTTTGGTCATAACTTTTGGAAGTTCCACCAGCACTGCTGAAGTGCTGCACATCTTGAGACTTAAACTGACTTTAAGCCATAATGTTGGCATCCTCACACTGGTTATTTGTACAAACACATAGCCAGTTTCAAATGTTAGGCTTTAGTCGCAGCTGCCTTTATGGATGGGGCCAACCTGCAGGTGGCCTGCATGAAATATCAACATCGTAAACCGCAAAGTCTACGGACAAAGCAATGCTACCAAGAAATGCTAATGCTTATTTTGTTTTTGCAGGCATGTTGAAAAAAAAGGTCACAGTGAAGCGAGCACTAAAATAACATGTAGGGATAAGTAAGAATGAGGTTGGTGAAATGACGGCATATCGTACGGATTTTTTATTTTTTCAATACCCCCTATCAAGTTTGGTAGGTGTTCCCCACTGTAGCATTTCTAGTCGCATTTTTACACCTTTTTTTTAACACCCTTTTTTTAACACCCTTTTTTTTTACACACTTTTTTTTACACACTTTTTTCAGGAAAAAGTTTCAATTTTACGGCGACCGGACGATTTTTTTGACGTCGGTCAGAGGCCGTTTGGAGGTAGCGCAGTGGCAGTCCAGTGACAGGCGTGGATGACGCCATTGTGAGGTCAGGTGACAGTGGCCCCATTTCGGTGGCAGCCGGAATGGCCGGCTTGCAGCAGCTCTAAGTAATGTGTAAATGTCGAACTCTGTGTGGGTGTATGGGTGGCAAAGGGTTGATTTTTTTTCTATTGTGAAGGCGTTCCCGGTGGCCTCGCTCATTTCCCATCAGTCCTTTGTTTACATTCTCTTCTGCTAGCTTACAGCACTTTACAAGCCCAAGCTAATGTTAGCACGGCAAAAAGGAAAAACTGTGAGCAATATCGAAACTATCCAGCCGAACAGTTTAACATGTTAAAAACACCCTTTTCATTGGAGTGGGACTTTAAGTTTATAGAACACGGGACAAACCTTATAGACTGATTATAGACTTTCTATATTGATGAATCTCTCCGTATTTCATGTGCAGGGGAAGTTTTTTTCTCGCTATTCGTGTTGACCAGAAGGCACACTAGAATGACAGTCCATTAGGAATGATTAAGAGAAGCTTTTGGACAATTTGTTACAGCCCATCCATCACCACTGCCAATCCTCACGTTAGTTAAGGGAAGACAGAACAACAAAAAAGCATGACTGACTTTAGACAGTCATATGAGGGATAATTAACAAACTCTGTGAAAATCCCATGTAAAAACCTTTTATGTGACTTCCAATTATTTCTTTGAGTATTAAAAAGCTTTTTGGATGTTGGCCGGCTGTGTTTTCCCTGTGATTTCTGCACGCAAAGTTTAGAGATGTGGTCAAAAAAATGGCAAGAAGGAGAATAAGAGATCAACAAATCCTGCTCTCTTTCAACTTGGCGGCCGCACCTGCTTTGCATTAAGAGTGCTGCTTGTTGAGAGGCATGGGGTCATTGGCACAGACGCTTTGAGTCTGTACTCAGAAGTATGGTGTACAGATGAGGCTCCAACCTCTGCTCTCCTGCACAGAAACTGCCGCCTCCACATCTTTTTCTGTTCCTTTTTTCCAAATCTAACTTTCATAGCTCCTCTGCATGTGTGCAGACTTTCTTACATAACCAGATAGTCTCACTTTCTTCATGTTGACATATGTTTAATTATAAGGTACTGTGTGGTTACAGTGAATCGTATAATTTCATGGCCTCCAAACCACAGTGGGTCTTTTGAATTGCATTTATTGTAATCCTCTGTTTCCTCTCCCTCTGAAGCAGCCATAATTAAACTCAATTTTTCTTTAAATTGTGTTTAATAAGAACCACACCATTTACTGGCTTTGTTTTTTTACTGTTTCTTTTTTTTTGTCTGTGTATTTGCAAAGGTACGAAGTGTCTGCACAACCTCAAAAGGTGATGCAACTAAGCGAGTTTTACGGTTGGGAGAGTGCAGCTGAAAGAGTTTCAGAATTGCTTGGATGTTTTTTGGGGGAAAACAGAACAGAGTATTGATTCATTCCACCTGCCACCAGCAGACTGAGCCCAGATCCTGCCAAAGCCTCAGACCCTTATTGTTTTCTCTTTCTGCGCACTGCAAGAGTCCAGAGTCTTTTAAATAGTTGATAGTTCTCTGTGAAATTCCTCTCCACCGACTCCTTTGTATGATAAATGCCATTTCCACACCACAGGCCTATACAGCAGTCAAACTCACCTCTGCTCCATTTGGTTTCGATATGCATTTCCATCCATAAAAGGGGATGAACAGATGTTTATGAATGTGTCATTGATTGAAAGCTGAGCTAATAGCCTCTCAAGGAGAAAAAAAACATTATTTTATTTACATCTGCCATCTTTTTTTCATGAAGTGATGACAGGAAAAGTCTTGTGTTTATTTTAGCCAAACGTTAAGGACACATGATGCCTTAAGAATATTTCCCACCCATGGAACACGCTTAAAGACTCGATTTTTTCCCCCCTCTTTTGTGTCCTCAGTCTCACCTAAATGCGTTCATAATGGGAAGGAGCTCTCTGATGGAGACGTGTACCGCATGGACTCCTGCTGGCTGTGCCATTGCCGAGGAGGAATCTCCTTCTGCTCCAAGGCGGAATGTGCTGAGCTGGACTGTGAAAACTTCTACGTTCCTGAGGGCGAGTGCTGCCCTGTCTGCATAGGTACACCCTCATGTAGTGTTACAATGATTCATTTAAGTTTATTACGTGTTCGAGGATCCCATTTAAGTGAAGTCAGCGTGGAATCCGTCAGTGTGTGGCTTCAAACTCTGAATTTAACAGAGAGATGCTTTCACAACCATGTGCTGAAAGGCAGGTAAAGAGCTTTGAAAATGTGCTTTTGGCACTGTTAAAAAAAAAGATCATGGGGGTGTGGGGTCTCGCAACCCATATGGGAAGCACATTACAGCCTGCCAGAAGCTTGTGGATGGAGATGGTAGCCAGCTTTGACCTCTGAGTGCGTGGCTGCAGTTAATAAGCTCCCTGAAAGAAAGAAAAAGAACAAAGAGCACAGTTAGTGTTGGAGAGGTTTCTTTAGTCTGCAGTTCCTTTTATTATTCGCTCCGACTCTACTCACTCCAAGAACTTATTGCATTTAGATCACACAATCTAACAGTTGAAGGTCCATCTTTATTGTTTTAGAATGCATCCTTAAAGAAAATGATAATCCATTGAACAGTCTACCCGAGCAAACGGGCATTTAGGTAAAATATGATTGCAAACTTTGTATTTATTATTCCTTCAAGGCAATAGGCAGCAAAAAACATTTTTCATTTGATTTTATCATGGCTAGGTATTATTTTTTTTATTTATTAAAATAGAATTGGTGGATTCTGAGGTAAACATTAATGCAGCTTAATTTGTAACTGGTGAAAGCGATAATCTGAAGTACGACTTCACTTCCTTTTGGTTTACCTGTGGTTATAACTTACAATAAGTGCATGCTGTAAGAAAAGGGAATACCAAGCATGTGGCCCTCTCAAACATGCATAAATTATATGTTGTTACATAAAATATGACTTCTCCCATGTCCACAGTACAGTTTTAAGAGCAATTGTTCATATTTGAAAGCTCAGGTCAAAGATCATCCATACTTTCAAACTAAGAGAATAACTTCTCAGTTACGTTTTCAGTCTCAAATTTTAGGGTTCTTCTGAAGGTTAATTACTAGATGTAAAAATGTTAAAAGGCCGTCTTTGCTTTAGACAGACGTTTCTGCTCTAAATTCCAGCTTCTCCTTTTGACCTTTAAAGGCGGGGGGTTGACTGGAAGTCACATGGATTAGTTCAAACCTTTGCCGAGAACGTGAGCAGAGACGGTGGGGACCAGATGTTGTGAAAGTCGTCAGTCTATTCCGTGTTTCCAGACTCTCACCGGATGATTCAAGAACACGCTTAACGTCATTTGTGTGATTTCAGCTTTAGTCTATTCACATGTTGTCTCAAAGTCAAAGGCCTCTTCCTGCTTATTAATGTAAACGCGTCCTCTGTAGTTAACAGGGTTTTAGCTCTTGGCTAGAATTTCATTGTCTTCTTTGCTCTTTTTTATATCTCAATGTGCTATTTTCACTCTGCTGCCTGTTATATGGTAACTTTAGAGTGGCAAAATCAAAAATACATGTCATTTATTAAGGATTCAATTCAAAGATTCTGCTCTTTTTTTGGTCTCATGCATTGGAATGTTTTGCCTCTCAGATGTGGAGTTGTTGTCCATGGACAGCACCAAAGCCAGCTGCTGGGTGAACAACAAGCTGCGAGCGCACGAGGAGCAGTGGAAAGAGGACGACTGCACCTTTTGCCAGTGTGTGGATGGAGACCCGCACTGCACGGCCATGGCCTGCAAACAGAGCTGCCAAAATCCTGTGAAGATCCCAGGAGAGTGCTGCCCGTTCTGCGAAGGTATTTTAAAGTCCTCCAAAATGTGCGTTTTTGAGTATTTCTTTGTTCAAAGCGTTGTGAAACAGGAGCAGACAAAAAAAAATGCTGTTGGAAAAAGCTTGAGGCAGTGATGTACAATCAGCAGGCAACAAGCTCCCCATTCCGCTCCATTTAGATCCATCTGCTTGCAGGCAAATAGATCCATGTACGTCTTTGTTTTCCTCATCTGAGCTGGTATCTGGATCAAAACTGTATCTGGACGGCCCAGCTGGGGTTGTAAGAGGCTGTAAGCTAACAGGAGAGCAAGTACACAGACGGCTTACTTCACGACAAACAGTTCCGCCTACAACTCAGAGGTGAATTCACGAACACCTGCCGGTCTGCAGAAACGACGTCCTGAAAAACATCACAGGGTTGTTTTTTTTTGTCTAAAAACGGCATAATCATAATTATTCCAATGGGAATGCTTTTACAAAGATCATAAAATGATCAGAGTGGGACTTTATTGTTTGTTGAGGCAAACAGGAAGCAAAAATGGAAATGAGCCACCCATTAACCTTACACACCTCATGCAGAGGGTTCATGCGGCTTTGCAGTTTGGCTGCAGAAGCCATGTCGACGTGGGCTCATTAAAGGGGAGGCCACAGAGCATTCTTCAAACTGCAGAGTTCTTTGTGTCGCTTTATTACCCTTGCTGCCAAAATGATACCCACCTGTGTGTGAGGTTACTGGATGCTCTTAAAGCAGGGGAGGCTTCGAATTTGCCCCTTCTCCCTTGCTTAGTTAGTTACAGCTCGTTGAGCCGCTCCTCCCACAGAACGTGGCAAGAATCACTCTGTGGCACAAGTGAGTCTGATCCACGTTGGGCCAACCTCAGCTCACATGAAAGCTGGCCCAAATTTGAAGCCGTACCACAACCTGACGTAAGACCAAAGCGCAGCTGCTCGTCTTCATTGGTGGAGCCTGAGCAGGAGTTAGACACGTTCAGCTTGTTAGGAGGAGACAGCTCTGCACAATGCGACAGAGGGGTATTATCCCGCAGTGCCACCCACCTCAGCGTAATTGCTCAAAGCTTATCTTTAATTACTGTTTAGAGCAGTGTTAAAAAGTAGCAATTACAGCTGGCATGAAATGCATGAATGAAACCTAAGAAGCTTTGAGCACACACAGCATACAAAAGAAAATATATATTGAAAGCATTTGTACTAATTATGGACACAGAGTGTTTTGACAAACACGGATACTTTACAGTGATTTGGTTCAGTCTCTCTACCCTCAAAAAGTCATTCTAAACGTCTAAAGTGATGTAGGACAGAAACGTCTGAAGATGAGAAGTGTTTTCACAGATGACATTCCCACAGGACAACACTTTGATTCCCTGTTTGAGTCCGATTATAAACAGAAATAACTGATTCCAGGTCAGTTCAGCAGATTATACACGTAAGTCAGGTCCTGAAATAAACATAGTTTCTCTTAGGTTTGAAACCTTTTTTTCTTTTGTTTTGAATTTGAATGTTTTAGCACACATGTAACGGTGAAGTGTCTATCAAGCACTTTTCTTTTTTAAATTTTTTATTTACTTATTTTTCTTTTTTTTATTTAAGACAAATAAAAAAGGTTTGAAAAAGCTCGGGTTTGTGACGCAGCTACTGCCATGGGCAGACAAATAGATTCATTACCGTCTTCATTTTCCTCGTCTGAGCTGCTATCTGGCTCAAAAGTGTTGATGTGTTGATATTGCTCGCCATTTTAAAAAACGTATTGAAAAACCTACAGGTCATGCAACCATACGTCCAGAAGTCTATTTGGAGCGGCTTGGTCGTGAGACTGGGACTTGGGTTGAACTTCAGTTTCACAGACTTGACTTTGACATCAAGTCATGGGGTTCCATTTTTTTAAAACTATATATCTTTTGTACACTGTTTATGTCTTTTGGTTTTAGGACTTGTGAATAGTGTGTTTTTTTGTTCTTGTTTAGCTCCATGACTGCTGGAGTTGAAGTTAAAGTTAACCACATTTTTGCATTGGAATGGCAGGAATACAAGTGTCAGCACAAGTTATTCTAAAGTAGTTTACAGTAATGACAATTTGTAACAGTAAAACATTAATTTTATTAATATTCCACATTGAGACTTGATTTGGATTTGCGGCCAAAGACTTTAGAATTTGTTTGAAACTTAAATGCAAAGACTTGTGAGGATCTTTGTCTCTTGTAAAATTGTAAATTATAAAATTCTTATACAATTTGTTGCACAAACACACGACTGGCAAATCTAAAAGGAAAAGTTTTGTTTCATTCTATGTAAATAGTTCTCTCCTCTCATTTTCTCTTTCTTTCTTCAGAGCCAACCTATGAAACCGTGAGCCCGATTCTCTGCCCTCCCTTGAAAAACTGCTCCCTGTCAGTGAACGACTGTCCTTTTGGCTTCTATCAGGACCTAAACGGATGTCTCCTCTGCCAGTGTCTCAACAGTAAGTCTCTAGTTTGCTTTTTTTAATTCAATCCTGATTTATTTTTGCACTAAAATGAATTGTTGCTTCATTACATTGACTTCTTCATAGGCTATGTTTATGGTAAGAGTCTGTTTCTGTCAACTTTTTCAGATGACTCCTGCCCAGACCTGGAAAAACACTGCTCTCTCCGGTGCCCTCTGGGATTTGAAAAGGATGATTTTGGCTGTGAGGTGTGTGAGTGCGTCACCCCGATGCCCAAGTGCCGACCTCTGACCTGCACAAAAACCTGCCCTTATGGATATGTGTACGTAAACCAGCCTTCATACCTTTAAGTTATCAAAAAATAGATCCTTGCTACAACAAATATGGAATTTACAGTAAATGTTATCAACTACACAACCTTCATGAACTACTGTATTGCTACTATTGTTTGTGTGTGAGTTGCTGTGAGGTCCACATCCGCATCTCATTCCCCCCTCCATCACCTCCTTTCCCCTTGAACCCATTTAAACCAATCAAACATCTGGAAGCTCTTTGTGCTGGGACGCTTGCTCCCTCGACACCACTCTCATTTTATAAATCATCTTCCCGTCTCATAACAGCGATCAAAAACGCATCAGGACAAAAGGGCCCTTCATGGAACATGTACACGCAGGAACCTTTTGATGTATTAACCTGAGCTATGGCTTAAGATGAGCTTGGTATGTCTGCAGAGGATGAGGAAGATCCGGTGTGTGTTGGGAGGGGAAGGGGATCAGGAAGTCTTGGTTTTATCCTTCATAAGCAGCTGTTTAGCTCTGTCAGAAGTTTGAATCCCTGCACGCTGCATAACGTAGATCCGTAGTCTCACATGAGGTTACAATGGAAAGAGCGAAGGATTTCTGTGTTTATTCTGAAGACACTAATTACATCCAGCTAGTGCCGTATTACGCAGCTTAAATATACATTTTTTTTAAACAATCATGAAGCACATGTTTACTTCTCTTGTAGAAAACTAATAGCTATGAGGGAAAACCTACAGCTGACTCTCAATTGTTCTGTCATCCATAATCAGAATTTTGTTTTTAGCTGTTTATGTCAAGAATGGCCTTTTTCCAATCATCCCAGCTGCACTGCACTGGAAAAAGTGCAGTGCCAGCGGTCCCTGGCCCAGGGGCCTCACTGTCCTCCTAAGCCTCTCCATATCCCTCTGGAGCCCAAAGTGCTGCTTGGCATTCCTCACACTATCTTTGAACAAAAGCTCTGATCTAAGGTCACTGGGCTGTATTTCTACAGTGATGCACAGCTTCCATACCTGTGAGGGCCTCAATGTCCTTCACCCAAACTTATTTCTCTAAAAATAAGAACAAACAGTAGAAGCGCAAGGAAAGCCTGATAAAGGATTGCAACAACAAAACATTAATAATATAAATAGGGGTGTCAAATTATTACATTAATCGTGATTAATTAATTACAGAAAACTTGGCACGTTATTTTATTTTATCATGTTAATCTCAGCTTAAATCTATGACTGTCGTCGTGTTCTCAACTATAAAACAATGGTCCAGCTGTTTACTTGCATGAACGTTTTATTAGAACTTGGCTGAAAACCCGTCTTACATCACGGTCAGTGCAGATCTTGGTGTACCTCTACGCAGCGTGCGCCACATCGCGGCTGTGACGTCTGCAGCTTTGTAGTTCTTAACAAAACTAACCCAAAACGTAGGATAAATCAACCCATGTATTACAGTATTAAGTAGTTTGTGATCAGTAGTTTTTTTGGATTGATCAGAAATATATTCCTACTGTTTTTATGCGTTAAATTAGAGCGCTCTGGACCTCACGTTGTGTTTTTGTTTTTTTTCCCTAATTGTTTGATGGTGTAAAAGTTAAAGGTGGAAATAAGAAAACTTCATAAATGCACCTTCTTATTTGTGTTTGGCTCTTTGACTGTGCCACAATGTCACAAAAAACCCTCACAGTGAGGCTTTTCACAGCAATCATTAGGTTAGAATAAAAATAGATTAATTAATTATAGGTCATTATGAATTAATCGCACTGAAATATTAATCACAGGAAAGCACTATAATAACGCAGCAGCATGTGGTAGGAATGGAAGAGGTGTTTTTTGGTTGACATTTTTCTCTTGCTTTCATGGAAGCGAGGACAAATTTCTCTTCGCGCCGTCTTCTCACAGGGCCTCGCACATCTGTCACCCTCACAGAACTCGCCACGGGCCTGTTTTGATTTTGGAAGACGGTGATTGATAAAGTAATTAACCTGGGCTAATGAGGCCTAAGGATGAAATAGAGATCATCACTTTTCTGCAGAAAAAAAAAAAAAAGGAGAGCGGAAGGCTTAGTGAGGGGGGAGGAAAAAGTGAGGCGAGCAATGAAACAGAGGAAGTCCAGAATGAGAAGTGTAGGTGCAGCTTCGTCTTTCATCTCCGTTTTGACAATCCATCAACCTGCTCGTCCGTCTTTTATTAGGCGGGTAATTGAATCCAACTGTCCTGCTTCCACATCCTGCACTTCGAGACCCTCCTCTCCCTGCGTGCGAGCTTGTTCCTTTAACTTTGCCGTCTCAGGTTTCCCTTCTACTCAGCTGCCAGCGTGCATCAGAAGCCTCAATATTATTAACAAGCCCTTATTGTCTATGTTAGCCTTCAGAAGGCCACAGCTCACTTCTGCATTTATGGCTCCGCCCGAGGCTTTTGGGGCAGTAAAGATGGCAGCAGGTTGAATTAAAAGCATGTGAATTAACTGTAGACTGGCTCTTTAAGTCTTTAAGGTTGGTATGATGAACAAACCACAGGGATCTCACATGTTGGCTTTTTATTTGCCTTACTTCAAAGGCAGCTAATGTGAAAGAAAGAAAGCCTGTCCAGATGTTGATTATTCTTCACTTGAGCATCTGGGTTTTGCTATATCACAAAAATTGAAGTACTGGGTGCTCTTTAAAATTCAGTGACTGCAGGCAATGTTTACTCCTTGGATGGTAGAAAATGCCTGTTTGTCGTCCTGCAGGAGGAACAAACACGGCTGTGAGATGTGTCGCTGTGTCAAGTGTCCGCCCTTCACCTGTGACAAGCACTGCAGCAATGGCTACCGGCAGAACAGGAAGGGCTGCTCTGTGTGCATGTGTAAAGGTAAGAGTCCATCTTTCTTTCTAATCACTCCGATCATCTTTTGATCTATTATCAAAGCGTTCCCACTCTTTAAGGTAACTTCCCCTTTTGGGGATCAATACGTTTTTTCTCTTTTATTCTGTATCTACGATTATGCCATTTTTAGGCAAAAATTACAAAACCTTTGTTGTTTCTTGGACATATTTTCTGCAGAGTGTTAGAAATTTGACTTTGAGTTGTGGACGGGACCGTTGGTGCAAAGCAATCCCCCCCCCCGATTTTCCCCTTGCTGAGAGCTCTTTGTTTGCACTCTCTCCTGGTAGCTTACAGCCCCTCAAACCCCCAACCTAACATTAGTGATTCCCATTTAAAGAAAGAAATACTCAGAAATACCTAGACATTTTAGCTTAGTTTTCTTTATACATGTCTTCCATCATGAGAAAAATGCCTTAAGAAACATGTTAAGAGCAGGGGTTTCATTAAAGTGGGTCTTTAAGGAAAAGAAAAACGTTACTGGAGTGTTTTCACTCCCTTTTACATCTCAGGTAAACATTTACACACCTGTAGAGGTGCATGTTATCACAGTGTTATATTATCATTATATAGACTATGCTAAGTCGCTCCTATATTAGGTATTTATTGAACAGTTAGCACTTTTGGAGCACGGGACACACTGAGAAGTCACGCAGCAGTGAGCCTTTGATCCTGCAGCGGCTGCTCCGATTCTAAATGATCCTTTGCTCCCGTGCTGGTGGTTTTATGTGTGCTCGTTTTGTTCCTGTTGGTGTTTACTTTAGTGCTGGGGAATGTGTGTAACTTTAATTAGATTCCTGCCGTGCATGATTTTAAAGCCTACATACAGAAGCCACATTTATGCTCTTTCCACATTATGGGATGTTTGTGCTGCCCGGTATTATAAATATTTGAGCCCGATGCAGTTTTTTTTTCATAAAAAGGTTATGTGTGCACTAGGAGCCTCCTCTCCATAAACACTGAAAAGAGCAGGATCTAATGGACTGCTGATATCAGATGTTTTTTTAAGCAGCAGGAAAAAATCTGTTTTTGGATGTTTTTATTCTCTACAGTTCAGTGGGCTTGTCTTTGTTCTGGATTTCTTAAAGCTTTTAAGTAGTGCTGTGACAACTTAGTAATTCTGGCTTTTAATAAGGTCCCAGGGTGCAGTCAAATTGTCTCTACTGTTTAGGAATGTTCCTCACTTGGTGAAATGACCCAGAAGCATCCAAGTGACAGCCATGAGAAAAGCTAGTTGGAATCTCCTAAACAAAAGAATTGATATTTTCTGTTTCAAAGTTTGTCTGCAGATTCCCTTTTTTTTGTCTTAATTCTCTGGATCTCATCGTGGATCCTGTCAGGGTCAATGAACAGTAAAAAGATGCAAATGGTTTCAGTTTTTTCTGTGTTATTACACTCCAGCGTTTGTGTCTGAGCATCAACCTGAACTCATAAACTCATAACTAATCTGTTTTTTTAGGCTGTGGCAGCAATACATTTGGAAAATTATTATGAATTTACTTTGGCAATGGGTTCTAGAGAAGACTAAAGTGCTGACTGATTGAATTAAATCTGTACCATTTGGTTCAATCCAAAAACACTAGTAGAGTGTTTTATTTAACCTCTAATGTGAATCTATTTATTGTTTCCTTTACCACAGTAGGTTTCATGACCTCCTGACTTTCACTCAGCTTTTCCATCACCTCTTCCTTCACATCTCCACCTTTGATGTATTTCTAGAAAGCCCTACTCTCCCAGCTCCAACGCCCAGCTATTGTCTCACCTCCAACGGGCACCGCTATGAAGAAGGCAACAGCTGGCACGATGGCTGCCGCGACTGTTATTGCCACTCTGGGAGGGAGATGTGCGTGCTCATTTCCTGCCCCATGCCCAGCTGCTCGCATCCTGTTGTCAAGCCGGACCAGTGCTGTCCTTCCTGTGAAGGTAGGCGTGTTTTTCTTTTTCTTTTTCTTTTTTACGCAGATAAAATAACTTTTATTTGTTATTTTAGTCCAATTAAATTAACATTAGTCAGTTTACTTCCCTGATTCTAAAGGGGTTGCAAGAATGCAAGAATAGAATTTTTCACATCAAGACTTCTTCTTCAGTACAGCAGTGCTTATTACACTAAATTGTTAAAATAATGATCCAAAAGTTAAAGTGTTACTAAAGAACTAACATATTTTTTTATTTAAATTCTTATATTAAAAAATAAAAAGGTTGGTAAAATTACTGCATCTTAATATTCTATTTTATGTGATGAACACAATGTATTAACAAAAAATAGAAAAATATTTGTCACACTGCATGAGACAAAAATGAAGAATATCTTATTATCTTATCCAAAAAAATGAATATTTGGGATTTGAGCATTGCTAAAAGATTAGATTTTTTCAAAAGCTCTCGAGTAAAAAGGAAACACCCACATAAAGAGAAGTCTAAATCAACATTGATCTATTTTATGCAGGAAAAGCAGAAAAGCTGAAATGAAAATTCTAACTAACCTCATCATCACATCACCAGCTCAGTGGCCTTGTGGTAGAGTGTCCGCCCTGAGACTACGAGGTCGTAATCATATCCAAAAATGGGACCCAATGCCTCCCTGCTTGACACTCAGCTTTACGGGGTTGGATTGAGGGGAAACCACCAAATGGTTCCCGAGCTGAGACTGCAGCTCTCTGCTCCTCCAGGGAATGGGTCATATGTGTAGAGCAAATTTCACACACCTAGATGTGGGACAACTGATGGGACTTTAACGTTTATATTTACATGTACATCTTTTTTTTTGTTCACCTTTCCATTTATCCCTTCAAGGATCAGCTTTCACTGATCCGCATATTTGATTCTGGCAAAGATTTTGATGCCGGATGCTCTTGCTGACACAGCCCTGCATCTTAACCGGGCTGGGGACCTGCACAGGGAGAGCCAGACATAGTTAGGCAGTTAGTTAGGTATGAGGACATACATTTACATCTTCACCATTTTTTTAAGTGGTTTAAAAATCTCTTACACAACATGTAAACTTTGTGTCCTTTCTCTTACTACACTGCACACAAACATTGATAGGACAGTAAAGATTGAGGCTATGGATGGTTCTGCTACTTTCGGTTAGACTTTACCACTCTGGCACTAATTATAGATTTAATGATGGTGTTTGCGATTATCTTTTGTTAATTCAGAATGAAATTAAAACAAACGACCCGCTTCTCCCCATGAACATTCATTGCTCACAGAGCTCTGCTTAAACCCTGGATTCCATTTTTTCCACAGACTCCTGGCCAGTTTAAACACAGTCTGGCAAACCAGCAACGTAATGAGTTTTGGTTTAGTTTACAACGCTTTTCTCTGTGTCCACATTTATCCATTTCTGCCACATTCTCTACTTCTCACCATAAACTTCCTTTAGGAGCAAGAAACTTTTCTTATATTTAGTTATTTTTGGTAAAAAAAAAAAAGTACGTATAAAATTCCAGTATAAAAGTCGGGGTATTACTCTTCCTAAACAGAACAGCACATGAACATAATTGCAACAAGTGACTGCACCTCCTGTTTTCTCTAATCAGTCCAAGGTTTTCTAGTATCTGATAAACGGTGGAAACAAGGTCATTTTAAAAGTAAAGCAATGAGGAAATATTGCAATTATTTACTTGGAAATGTAGCAAAGTCAGATATGGGTTATGAAACCATAACATTAGATATCTAAGGAAACTGACACATTATGACAGCATTTCTCCACAAACTAAAAAATGCTTTTATATATTGAATTTTAATCGCTAGATATTTATAATTTATCATTTTTAATTTGGTTCCTTGTCTGTAGACATGTCAAAAACAACATAAAGTCTTTTCAACTAAAGGTGGAAGAGAGACTTTTGGTTCCCTTGCCCTTTCACCCATTTGATTTTCGTTTTTTTGGGGGGAATTACAAGGCAAACTGATCCAAACCCAAACTTTTTTATTCAAACTCTCTCTTCAAAACTCTGTGTCTACAGCTTTCGGAAGCTATGTACACTTTTGCAAGAAAGGGACTCAGTCCTTACTGTTTGCAGATGTCTACTACTCTTTAGGACCTTTAAATAGCTTAATCTTTTTCTGATGCTCTGAGTTTTTTCAGGAACACAATTTTGTTTGGCTATGAGATAGATTTATGTTCGTAAAATCTTACGTTGGAGTCAAAGGTTAATGTTCTTTCTCTGGTTTGTTGTAGACGAGTCAGGCAGTGGTCAGCCAGAAGGGATGGATGTCATGGTCTGCAGAGCACCTGGAGGGGAGTTTTATGTGGAGGGAGAGACCTGGAACCTGGACGAGTGCACTCGCTGCACCTGCAGAAAGGGGCGTGTCCTATGCGACACCGAGGTGTGTCCTCCAGCTCTCTGCCAGACACCAATCAGAAACAAGGATACCTGCTGCCACGTTTGCCCAGGTAATTTGAAAAAGAATGCCTTTGAAAAGATGCACTCTGAAGATACACTTTTAGCAGAAACGTGTGATGCAAAAACCATCTTTATTCAGAAATGATCCTGCACGCCTCTTCCACTTTTAAAAACAACAAACCCCAATCACTCCCAAGCTTGAGGCCCACAAATCAGTAAAGCATGACTGAGCCTGAGAGCTGCTCCTTGAGAATGCTGACATGCCTTATCACTGCATCTCCTCTCACAAAGGGAAAACTGTCAGAAGCCAGGCTTTGTTATCTGTACGGGCCTGGTCACAAGGAATGTGGGAATAATACACATATCCTGAGGGGCCCTGTGATGGATGTGTACAGTGGAACCACGCAGTGTGTTCATCTTAATGATGTGCCCGGCCACAAAAGGGCCAAAAATCTCAGACTTAGGCGGGGGTGGGATCAAAGAGTCAGATAAGATCTCAGGCTGCACTGACAGCTGTAATAAAGTCGCCTGCGTTTGCGTTGCACACACAGCAAAGGATCTTACATGAAAGCTGCCTTCAGAGTGCTGTGACAGTTGTGGGTGAAAATGCTAACTTCTTTTGACCTTAAAGAGTCGTGTCACACATCCATCTCACCCTAACATGTTTTTTGACTTTCAGAGGACACGATGGGCCCCTTGCTGCCAGTGAACAGAAGTCAGCAGCAGTACTGCCTAACTGTTGAAGGAGAGGTGCTGCTTGCTGGTGACTCCTGGAGGGCTAACGCCTGCACCAGCTGTACGTGCAACAACGGGAACGTTCAGTGTTTCTCCCAGCGCTGTCCAGCCGCCAACTGCAGGGTACCGGTTTTACGCAAGGGCCAGTGCTGCCCGCACTGTCTCGGTGAGTTTTTTTTTGTTTGTTTTTTTACTTGTAAAACGTGCATGTCTATAGAAGGAAATAACAAAGACAAGTGTATAGATTGCATAGACCTAGCCAGCGTGGCGCTGCATGAGCAAACAGGAGCGCTCGCTAAACATTCCATGCGACGCAGTCACGCAGAGCGAAAACATTCCTCCAGCATCCGCACATTCACGCGTTTCCTGCCCCCGACTGAATCGGCCTGCAGCGCTCTTACCTGCAGCAATACAGGAAAGCAAAGCTCCATATCAGCTTTTCCTTTAGAGGAAAACCTCAAGCTAGGCCTCCATTGTCCCCCTGATATTTAGCTCTTTCACCAGGACTTTTGTTTGTGTTGTTTCGCCCAACTGTGTTTTGCGTCACGCTGTTACAAAGCAGGCCAATGGAGGATAAGGGAACAGATCCTGGATACAGTGATTATCAAACAGGTGCCAGAAAACATGAAGTCGCTGCTGAAAATATTAATGCAAGTTCTGTGTGATTCCATCCAGAGGTAACCACATCAGTGCCAGTGAAAGTGACCGCCAATACCGTCACTACGACACTGGAGATTGTATTTGAGATGACCACAGTCACTGTACCACCCATCACTGCTGACACAGGTAACTATCTTCTTATTCTTTAGTTTTTAATGTCTTAGCCAAAAGTTTTCAACATGGAAGCAGCAAGTTATGTCAGGAAAGCCTGAATACCAGCCAGAGATTCCTCAAAATATGCTTATTTCTATCTCGATTTACAGTAGGTAGAGCTGACTTTTTTCTGATAAAGAAGCAATCTGAGCAACAGATGTTTAAAGTCACGTTTGTCTTTATCCTCCAGATGGTTCAGAGTTTGGTGATAATTACCCCAGCCAAGCTGAGATGGCCCTCGTGTACCAATCAGCAGCCTGGATTCTGACAGGCCTCCTCCTGGCCATCATCATCTTCCTCTTTATTGCGTTTCTCATCAACAAAAAAAAGAGATGGGTGCAGATGTCCTGCTATAGTGCACCAAAAAAGGTGACAGGATACTGTCAAATAATGACAAAATGTGTTTACTGTGAATTTCTGGCTTAAAATTGGGTCTATGATTAAAGCTGTGTTGTTGTTTTTTTATATAGAACATTTTTTAAGCCACTTTTTCTTTTAAACAGATGTCCTAGCTTAAAAATATATTTTAAATAAAATAAAAACTTTGCCCTTCCTTTTCAAATAGAAAGATTTAAAAAAAAAATGTCAACCTTTAAATGAAACGGAAAGGCTCAAGTTAATTAGGTGTCGCTCCAGACCGGCAGTGAACCAAATCGCAGCCTCTGTGTGTTTATTACTTCTTATTTCTTTGCAGACGGTGATCCTGAAAAAGCACATAAACAAGAACTCAGTGGTCTACATGGAGCCCTCCAAGGAGAACAAGTTTCAGAATGTGAAGAACGACTGTGGAGTCATCCACTTCTCTCCAGACATGAGTTCCCCCTGCAAAGACAGGATGACCATCCCCAGGGCCAAACTAGCCAATGACTGGACGTCACGTTAAATAACTGTTTAAAGAAAACTCTGCGGATCGGAGCTTTCCTTCCTGCACCTCTGGCTGTATCCCAATGTGGCTCTTATAGTTACTGTTCACACACATGAGGAGTCCTTAGTTTTTCAAGCTTCTCTTGTGTGCTACTTCAGTAAAAAAAGAAAAAAACAAATGACCACTTTTTCTTCATTTTACACCCATAATCCTCTGTGTTTTTTGGACTTGGTGGAGTGACAAACCCAGAGGTGGATGGACAAGTGGACATGTAAAAGGACAAAGTTGTCCCGGTTAAATCCAACATTTTGACTGTGAACAATATTTTGTTTTTCTGCTGCTTGGTGCCTTGTGAAAAACTGGAACTTTGGGGCATTGAAAGCAGCACCAAAAGCTTAGGGGAGAGGCTAGAGACACCAAGGATGCCGCTGCATGTTGGTGCGACCATCGTAATCCATACGGAGCCCAGAGGCCTTGAAGTCAAGCTGAAGCCCTACAGGCACCCTTGATATAGAATGTGTGGTTTTCAATTTAGTTTTTGTATATTTTGACAGTATTTGTTCTAGAGGTGTTGTGTCTAGTTTAAGGCCAAGATTAAAAGATTTTGATAACAATTCTAAAAAAAAATAAAAGTTTTGCACATGAAGTAAATGTATTCAGTGAAAGCTCAGATGACCAACTACAACTTTTTGTTCTACTTTTGTGATTTTGGCTCTTTCAAGTTGTCATTTAATGATCAGCAGAGGAGGGCAGCGTTGGTGCCAGCTGATTTGTTTCATACTTAGAAGAATGTCTTTGATATCACGCCTGATTTAATTCCCAGAAGTGTGTGGAGTTGTTGTTAGTACATACTGATGTAAGCAGGATAAAAATGTCCAAATTAAGCAAAAAATAAGAGAAATCTAAATTAAATGTAATTTTTAAAAAAGTTAAATGTTGTGTTGACTTAGAATGAAGCTACATTGTCACAAAACTCCTAGTTTTACATCTTATTAAAGAGGGGAAGCTCTCTTCTGTGGAGGAACTGGAATCCTTGAGGGATTAAAAGCAATAATCTGGGATTTTCATATTAAGTACACAAAAATGTTAAACCAGTCAAGAGGACACGCTGCTGCCTCTAGTCCGGTCCACAAAATGACAGAATTGAGTGTGGCAACTCCTAAATTCTGAGTCAATGTTCATTATTTCAACACAATTTCACTGCCAAAATTGTTGCGAAACCAACTTCTATTTAGGTGTTCTCCTGCGTTTGTATTTGTTTATTCGTGTGCTTTAAAATGATGAGAAAACTGTAAGAGCTTAAGCGATTCTTTGTGTTAAAAAAGGTAGCTTAAGTAGCACCGAAGAGGACCCTATTTATTTTTTCATAGCTTTATTTATTATAACAAAACTATAGTTTAATTTTTTAAAATAAACTTTAGTAACCAAAGTTCCTGTGCATTTTAGACCTCTGACCATTTTCTATCTGATTTCTCTGCAGTTTTATTTATTTCTTGTCTTAAATATTGTAAATATGTTTCCTAGAATATAGACAATAACATTTTCTTTTACTTTGAAAAATAAAAGTGGTATCCAAAGTGGCTTGGACTGATATTTTTAAATCCTCAGAGTACGTAGTTGTCATCCAAGCTGGGATCACTTTGTGGTTTCTTTGCTGTAACATCTGGTTCTGAATTTATGCTTCTGATGGGAAATTTGCCTGTCTTAGATGTTTTGTTTAAGCCACTTTTGTTTCAGACGCAAATACAGATCAATTAAGTAAATCTGTTTTTTCCCAAAAATAAAAAAATAGCAACACAAACTATTCTTTGGGAAGGAGTGAATTCATAGTCTTTCTCAATAGAGCATGACAACTTCAATTCATGAAGTAGAGCTCAGATTCTTGCGTGTTTCAAGTTTTTCTATCTACATTCACGAGGAAACTGCATTTAAAACATATTTTAATTTTTACCCCAACAGTTTAGCTCAGACTTTGTCTGACTTTTTACATTTTGCAAAATCTTACAATCTAAAGGGAGGATGTTCCACCATTTGAATTAAAAAATAATTACATATTTTTTTTAGAAAAGCAAACATTACTTAAAAAAATTTTCCCCTTGACTAGTTTTTATATTTACATGCAGCTGTTAAGGAGATGCTTTAATGCAAATCGGCTTAGTTTACTTGAATGTAATGCAGAGACACAGTGAGTGCCAAAGACAATATTGGCATTTAAGGGATTCAAACCCATCCATCCACCCATCAGAACCGGCGGATATTTTTTTCAGACCCACAAAGCTGCTGGAGCCTATCCTAGCTATTATAAGTTGAAGGTGGGGTACACCCTTAACAGGTCACCAGTCTGTTGCAGGGTCACACACAGCTCAGGGCAATTTGGAGTCACTAATTAACTTTTAAAGCATGTTTTTGCCTGGGAGGAAACAGGAGTGCCCATCCATTCATCCGTTTTCTTAACCCGCTTCATCCCTTTTGAGGTCACGGGGTCGCTGGAGCCTGTCTTTGCTACTTGTTGGGCGAAAACGGGGTATACCCTGGACCCAGGACAGGTCACCAGTCTGTCGCAGGGCACAACCTGGGATTTGAACCACCAACCACTTAATGGAGCTAAGGCTTCATAATTGCAGCATGCAGTAAAATGCTTTTTTTGTAATTGTGTCACTCTAACAAGGAGCTTGTACACCATAAATGCATTCAACTATAAATGACAAATAGGAAAAGCTGAAAACCTTTTTTTTTTTAGTATAAAAGACAAAGCTAGATACCTAAAAAAAAATTGTACTGCTACTGTTTATGAAAAGCGTAAACTTTATTTGTTGGTCAATAATTTACACTGTATAGCTTTTAAAAATTGGACTTAAAAAGACTTAATCTTGAGTTGAAACCTCAAGATTTTCAAAGATTACTGATTGAAAAGAGATGAATCTGATAGTTTGTCCCAATTAAATCGATGAAGTCTTCTGTATTTTCGTTCTAACAAAACAAGGCTTCAATCAATGGTTTAACTGGCAAAGATCTATTTTAAAACAAGTCATTCTCAGCTTTTGTGCACATATGAAAATAATTAAGTAGACATCCACACAAAACGGATGAGAAAAATGAGTTTTATTCTCTTTATCCAATGTGTTGATAATAGAAAAGTAACACTCCCCTGATTGTGGTGTAATCTTCAGTAAAAAGCCCTTCCTCTTTCAAACTCTAGAGTTGTCTTAAGGCCATAGAGTCTAATGAAAACCGTGTCCAGACCAGAACTTGTCAGAAGTCTCTTTGGAAGAAAGTACAATTTGGCTCCAACACCTAGATCCCCATTCAAATAGTTAAAACCAAGTCATCTGTGCCTCTGGGCTCACTTTTTCTAAGAGTAACAGCAGAAATCAGTGAAATTGTGGATTCGATTTCATAATTTAAAAGTAAAAAAAAAAAAAAAGCGGCCTCTGAAAGTTGGCTTGATCCAAGTCAAACTGAAATAATTCCCAGTCCGTCGGGAGTCCTGCGATGCTCACAGGAGGATCTTGTAGTAGTCATCTTTGTAGCTGTACAATACAACCACAGCCACCCTGGAGGAAGAGAACATGTGTTTTTTATAACGCAAAACAAAGAGAAAGAAAAAGAAAAAGTACTTTCAAATGGAAGATTTCAAAATCAGATCAATTAAAGTTCCTGGATAGTTTCCAGGAACATTGTTCTGTTTAACAAGAGAAAACAACTCTACTGAGAGTCTATTACAGGAGGCCGGGACGCTGTGATGCAGTATAACAGTTGTAGAGGTGTCTATTAGCATAAAAACAATATATCAGGGCAAAAAACTAAATGCTGAACCTCACAAACAACAGCTGGATGCAAGTTTACTGTCCATTAATGAGCACTAACAACACTGCTGCTGTTTACATCTGCAGAATAGCAAACGTATAGCTGATGGAAACACAAGGCAAGAATAGCAGCCGTTTCGTCTCTAAAGGTAATTTAAAAAAAAAAAGTGATCCTGTCACTTTAAAAGAGCTGATAAAAAAGAAACAACATAGAAAAACCTTAAAATAAACTACAGGCACCCTCTCTGGAAGGAGTTTTATTAACCATTTAATAGTTAAAAAAAAAAAAAGACTGGATGTCTCAGCGTTTACTGGCCACTCATAACATCAAACACTCAATAACAGGGACGTCAGTCAAAGAGGCGTCACAGACCAGACATGACAAGACCAAATAAGACAGAAGGCCTCTCTTCCCTGCTCCTCGGGAAACGGGATCAGCAGAGGATTTATGTACTCTGTGGTTACATTTTACTGCTCTCTTTGAAGATCTGATTGTCACAGTCACACCTGAGTGTCGGCTCGCCCGCAGCTTTCTTTCATTATTTTTACATTTTTAACCTTTTGCTCTGAGCTTTATTTAAAAAAGGGGGAAAAAAGTTCAGAGTGGAAGGAAACCAGCAGGATTGACAGAATGAACATTTAGAGTCCTATTAAAATCAGTCTATGTGCTCCTATATTTCCTGTCTTTCTATTATTTTTGGAAAATGGAGTTTAAAGTTACTATTCATCTGTTTCAAAAACTGCAAATATGTTTTGATAACCTGAAATAAGAGGACAACCCTGATTTGTTTACATTTATTATACAACTGAATCAGAAGTTTTAAAACCCGCCCACAACTCTCCAACCGTACATTGCTGGGGCAAAAAAATAAAATAAATTTAAAAAAAAGGCGAGCAATATTGGAGCTATCCATCCGGTCAGTTTTGATCCAGATGCCAGCTCGGATGAGGAAAAATGAGACGTACGGATCTAGTCGTCTACATGCAGATTTATCGGAAGCTTGTAGGAGCTTGTGGCTCGCCCAGCCAGATTTTCCACGCCAAAAATAAGCTTTTTTTCCCAACTGCATCTTTTCTTCTGATCCTGATTTACATTGATTTTAACAAAGAAATACTCAAAATGCTATTTTAAGCTTAATTTCCTTAATACGTGTCCTACATCATCAGAAAAATGCCACAAAAACACAAAACACCAAAAACACAATTTTCCTCAAAGTGGGTCTCTAAGAAACCAAGAAATGATATTCTGTTTTTGTTAATATGGTAAAATTGAACTACTGTTCCAAATCTGGACTTTTTAAAGTGATTATGATCATGCAAAAACTATTTTACAACAAAGATATTCAAGAAAGGACCTTTTTGTTATTTTGAAGTGATGGATCTCATCGCAGATGGACTTCAGGTAGCGCTGCTTTGCTTGATGAGACAGCAGGGTCTTTACGCTGCTATTGAACTGTTCTTCGCTTTCAAACTAGAAAACAAAATATTAAAACATGGTAAAAATATGAATTCAAAAAGAAGGAAAAAAATGCATTTTAAATGAGGATATCAAGGACAATGACCCCAAACAGATCCAAGTGACATTAGCTGGTTCAAGAAATGCCTTTTTTTGCAGATAGTATTTAGATTAAACTGAAATAAACATTTTTATACCTGTAGCAACAGAACAGTGAGGGTCTTTTGGTTTAATTGGCTTCCTTGAGCTGTTTAAAAACCTTCCCAGAAACCCACATGTGAGGGTTGAATGCACAACGTGCCGTCATTATTGCACGTGCTGCTGCATAGGTGGGCCATTCATTTATGGAGGGGGGCTTTCTGCTTATTTAACTGCAGCGGTAAGAACATTTTTCAGCTCTCATCGTGTTTCTTTACTTTATAATTAGCCTTTGCAGGAAGAAAACTGGGACTTTTAGGAGCTAAAAAGCCTTAGTTACATGTTAGGAATGTGACCATTACCACCTAAAATGTGTTTTGTTAACTGCAGTGCACATGCTGTTTTTAGAAAGGGGAGCCAAACTGGAGTGTCCCTGGACTCTCCGGCCCCTGGAAAGTGCAGGGGGAGTTCCCTTCACTTCGCTCCTCATCTGCCAAGGAAGGAGACGGGATTCCCTTTTCCTGTCTGGGATGCTGACCTCCCCTGGCTGTTCTTTCCCTTCCTCCTTCCTGAAAGCCGTCACCGGTGTGCCAGCATTTATTAACATATTGTGCTTTTTATGAAGCTATAAATGAACAAACCTCCAGAGACAGGAAGTTGATCAAGGTTTCCTTCTGCAAGTCAACCTGTGGGGGGGGGAAGAGACAAAACTGAGTTTACAACACAAACTGAACAAAATATCAAAAATAATCACGAGAGACTGTTCAAAAATGATCAGACAACCCTCATATCTTGATTCTGCGCTTCTTCAGTCTCACAGACACAATAAAACTAGAAAGTCTCACCACCATTAAGGTGATTCTGTTAAGATCTACAATTCACTACAGATGCAGTCCAGATGTGAACACGTTTAAGCAATGCATTTAGAATTAACAGCAACAGTGGAAAAACAGGAAAATGAGGCTTTAATCCCACAGCCACAAATCGACGACCACAAACTAACATCTATTAGGACATTTATTCATTTTGTGTTAATGGTTTAGAAGCATCTGACCACCAGCAGCAGGCTGTAGCACAAAAACTGAACAAAGCTCGTCCCTGTTTCTTTTATTCTCTGATTCAAAAAATAAAAGTAAAAAGACAAAAATGTTCATGCTTTGACAGAAATAGTCATTAGAAGAAACAAACTTACTGCCAGAACCTCAATTTCATTGCTCTTGTTTTGTAAATTGGTACTGAGATTCTGCAGCCTTGTTTGGATCTGAAAAAGCAGAAAAACAAAAAACAAGTTTAAGAAAAGACGAAAGAAACAGTTGTTCCTATGAAATGAAATGACTGAAAAAAGCAAACCTCTGAAAGGGCTGTACGTTGAAAGAATCAACATTTTTAGGAGAAATACTACAATGTTTAAAGGCCCACTTCATCGTCTTTCGATTTACTTTTGAAGCGTTCCCAGTGGTCTTTTCATTTTGATTACCGGTATGTTGTTTTTGGCCAAAATTAAGAAACCTGCATCATCCAAGATTATCAGAAAAATGCCACAAAAACATGTTAAAAACACAATTTGTATTGGAGTGGGTCTTTGTGCAGCAAAAAGAAAGAAAAATCCAAAAAACACGTTTTTCCGAATTCCTAAGTAACCAGAAAGCAGGTTTCCACATCCCTCTCTCATCAGCCGGCCTTTCCTTCAGCTGCTTCCTTCTCAAGGAAAGTGAGCCCTGTTCCTAAAAATCTGCTAAAAACAGATCCAAGCATGATGCAACAACACAAAAAAGCAACTCAGCTGAAACCTGTTTGTGCATCACAGACCTGAGTCTCATAGCGCCGTCTGGTGCTTGCAGAAACCTTTTCCGGACTAATGACGTTCACATTCATGTTGGTGGTGCTGCTGCTCCCATGAGGCTCCGATGAGCCTGCAGAAGATTACACAGTCTAGGTTAAGTAATACACAGCATGTCGTGTATGTTTCTGCTTCTGTTTAAAACTTGCGTAACAAAATATGACATTTAAAGTCCTTTAGTTTGTCTCAAAAACATGATAAAGAAACCATAAAAAAGTGCTTTTTGTGCCACTGAATATCACATTTGAAAAAACTCCAGAAATAGAGGTGGGTCGGCGTACCTGTGCAGTTCTGAGTTGATCCTTTGGGGTTCTGAAGGCTCATGCTTTCGGTCATTTCTCTGCATTGGCAGGAGGGCAACATTAGTAAGAGGATCTCCTGGTTCCAGAGCTCTGAGCAGAGCCTACAAAAACATTTCTGTACCTGATGTTTCTCTCATCAAAGAATTTGGTCCGACATTTCTGAATGATGTGGTCCACCAAGTCCGACTCTGGAATTCGCTTCTCAGACTGTCTGTCCTTCTCGAAGGATTTCACCTGAGAGATGGAGATCACTTTAACATCTGAGGCCAGTGAGGCCTTCACAGCCTGGGCTTTAACTCTACTGATGCATTTGTGGCTAAGATCATGTAAAACATCTCAGATGCCGTCTGAGGCCAGGACTGAAAAAGCTGTATCACCTTCACATAGTTTCCTTCTTTGTCAGACACGAGGGCCACGCATGTGATGCCTGCCAGCCTGCAGTGCTCCACCAACGTCTCCTGGGACTGAAAACACAGAGCGAGAACACTTAAGCAACACGCCTTGAGTCAGAAATTCACAATGAATTGAAATCCGGTTTCTTTGCTCTCATAATTCCACATGAAACATGCCGGTCGGTGTGGGCGGACTTCTCAGAGTTACAAACCGCTCGACAGCTTTCCCTCCTTATGCAAGTTTTACAGTGTGATTTGTTCCATGAATTAATGAAGGGTCATAAATTCACTAAACCCAAATTACGTAATTAAAGTGTCATAAGTCTCTATTTCCTCGGTGAGTGATCCGGTTGCAGAAAGTGAACAGACATTGATGAGAAAAAAACAGCTAAAGAACATCCGGGGGGAAAAAACAGTTGAAATTAGAGAGGGAGGAATGAGCTCAGATCAAAACCACAACCAGGATCATTCACGGAAGGAATTGGAGCACAGCAGTAACCCGGCGTGATTGCGTCTGCGTGGGTGCAGTTTTTTTTTTTTTTATTTTCCTGGTTCATTTTGGTTTGGCTCCTCTGAGCAGCGATGCTGCAGAACAGAGGCAGCAGTGTCCCACAAATGTGCTTGTGAATCCACTTTGCCGTGTCATGATGCAAACCCTCACACTTCTTCCTTTTTCCCAACTTTCCCACTGACAGATGAGGTCATGTCAGAGCTAAGCCGCGGCTTAGAGGCAGACGAGCAATTCGGGGCCATGTGGAAGGTGTTTGCCATATTTGGTTGATGAAAGCCGCAAGAATAGAAGCATCTCTTGAGGTTCTGATCTCTTCTAGGAAGAGAGGAGTGTTACAATCCTAGCAGGGAGGCGGGTAATGGGTGAAGGAGTATAAACATGGTGCTAAACAAACAATCAAAAAGCACTCTGCGATGATTTGGTTTGATTTTGGCGAGACTCAAAGCCTCCTAATTTTTTTTCTGTGGACTTCAGGGGAAAAAAGTGGAAAATAAAAGCAGGGATTGAGTGCAGAGGTGGGAAATTAAGACAATAGAGGAAAACAAAACAGGAGGGAATGTAATGGGCTGTGACAGGAAGCATCTTTCCACAAACACAGCGAAGGTCAGTTTGTCACACAAACATAGCAACAAAAGCTCGGCCTTTTGGACGCTTTTATTGTGGAGGAATCCCTTTGACTTCAGTTATTCTCAAATTTCAGCACAATTAATAGTTTTTGAAAGAATTTATTAAAGTGTAATTTTTACGTCTAAAAAGTTGTGCAACTGAGCCTCTTTGAAATGCAACCACAAACCACAGCTCAGTTACCATGTTGTCACGTTGAGTCTGCTGCTGAAAAAACAAGCCTTTTCCCAACAACGGAAATCCAGCTTGAGCTTACAACAGGAGCAGAAGCATGTGAGCTGTGTGTGTGTGTGTGTGTGTGCGTGGGTGTGTGTTTGCGTGCGTGTGTGTGGGTGGATGCTTAGGAAGTCACCTGCTTTACACAATAGTTTCTACTGTCTGATCTGCGATGAAGAAAATGTGAGATTCACAGGGAACTTAAGGTTGAGACATCTAACAATTGATTTGAGCACAATCTGAATAAAAGTTTTCCTCATGTGTAGCAAACCTGAATTTGCATTTTTGTCACATTTCCTTACACTGATGTAAAAAAAAAAAAAAAAACCAACAACAACTTACAAAGAAGCAAAACTAATAGTAAAACTAATTGAAAGATGTTGATTTAAGAATTTAATTTGTATCAAGGATGGAAAAATGTGTTCAAATATGAAGCAACACAACTTGGTCAAAAACTAAAGTTAATAAAAAGGCAGATTGTAAAATCAGTCACATGATGAACAGAGACTGATAAAATATAAAAGCATACTTAGATTACGGTCACAAAATGCTACAGCGCGGCGACCAAAATGCAAGTTTTATTTAGCAAATTCAGCAGGCCTGGCAGCATTTGTAATTAGGAGGGGGTGGTTGCATTTTTACACGCTGCGCAGTGGCCGCAGTTAAAATGCCATGGCGACAGGACAAATTTTCTCTGAAAGTTGACATCGGTCAGAGGCCGCGCAGGCACATTTCGAGGCTGTACATTGGCGGCCTTGTGACAGGCGGGGCTGACGCCATTATGAAATCAGACGACAGCTGGGCGGATCGCCTGCTCGCAGCAGCTTTGACTGGATGATGTGTAAACGTCTCCGGATGGCGTCCGTCCGCATCAAGTGCCACCAGAATTCTACACGCCTGACTGCCACTGTCTACATTCATGACACCAACAACAATTTTTTTTTTTTTTTTTTAAATCGGGCGACGGAATGAAATCTTGAAGATTCCGCCATTGTCTCCCTATCACGCGGTTGCAGTTGTATTTGTGACCTTACCCTTACGCATACATGGGATTGTTTCGTTTTTTAAATACACAAGAAAATATTGAGCTAAAAAATACTTAA
This sequence comes from Oryzias celebensis, assembly GCA_014656515.1. Taxonomy (NCBI): domain Eukaryota; kingdom Metazoa; phylum Chordata; class Actinopteri; order Beloniformes; family Adrianichthyidae; genus Oryzias; species Oryzias celebensis. Next base: position 39,011,570 of record BNCR01000005.1, read on the forward strand.
TGAATTAAACTTCTGGTTCATTTACTAGATATTATATGAGACATTCATGTTGCCACTTAAAAGAAAAATCTTGCCAAGTCTAAATTTTATACATCGAGATGATTCTTATCAAATGCTAAAATGTATTACATTTGTTACTTTAATTTTGTCAGACCAATGGAAGAATGAAGATTTGCCTAACAAAAACTACATGGAAGACAAAAAGATTTTTAATTAAATACCATTTTAGTTAAACTCATACATTTCTCAGTCCAGAGATAAAGAAAGTCTGTCACACTCATGCATATTAAAGATCCAAACTGAACGCTGGGTTCCAAATTCATGGAAAATATCATAGAAGTCCAGCTACTAATGAAAATGTAACAAAAAAACAGCATTTATTGAGACTATCTTGCTGCTTCCTAACCTTCAGTTTCAAAGAAAACGTTTCTGTCAGCTGCTTTTGGATGGTACTATTGCATCGGATGAAAACAGAGTAAAACTTAAAATTTATTTCCCCCTTTTGTGCAAATTGTAATAGTTTTTCTCCTCCAATTTGTAGCTAAATTGGTCAGCAACACAACAGCAAAAGAAGGGAACAAATAAATCCGTATTTTACGTTAAATCAAGGTCAGAAGAAGCAGCAGGAACCAATATGTAGAGCGGTTGTGTGTGCTTCAATGACAACCTAAAAAAATTTGAAATACATGCAAACCTGTGAGAAATCGTAGGCGATGTCTGCACAGACGCCGCTGCTCCACAGTTTCTGGACGACATTAATAGCTCTGGGCATGGAAGAGTGTCCTACTGGTACCACCAGAGCATCACAAGAGCTCACCATCGCCTGACACAAAGAGACAAAAAAAACACTCAGCAAGATCAAAATAATAGAAATAAATACATCAAACTGTTTGAATCCAAAACACAGAAATTGACTCCATGCAGTCAATAGCTGCAGTTATTATAGTTATTAACAAGTTGCTAAAGTAGCCGTGTGGCGGTGAACAGCTGCAAGGAGTCGTCATTAAATGTGAAACTAAGCTGCCTGCTCCTTCATTACAGTAATCAGGATTGTCAGGTCTGCAAGTGTGTCTGTCTCACTGGCTCCTCCATGCTGGCCATGGCAGCACAGACTTTGTCCAGAGCCACACTGCCCCCCACAGCATTGGGCACCGGGATCGTTGAAGCAGGACTTCGAAATTCCAGAATCTATGTGGAATAAAACGTTATATAATACATTAATTTTACAATACAGGAAAGTTTGATAGGGAAAAACAGACTCAAACATACCAAGTGGTCGTAGCGTCCTCCAGCAGCCACTATATCTGGGACAGTTCGCTTGCGCTTCCTGATGAAAGCCACAAACTGGAAAAAGACTCCAGAGTGGTGCTGCACCTTGTAGACCAGGCCCAAATTAACCACCACCTAGACGGGGGAAAACACCTGCATTGAGAAAGAAGCCTGCAAAACAACCTCCTGTTCATTTGACTGTGTAGAGAATCACCCTCAGTTTCACGCCCAGTCGGCGCAAAAGCAAAATCAGCTCCTCCAGGTCCTTCAGCCCCTGCTTGGCCAGCTGGGTGACGGCCGTCTTCTGTTTGGTAAGCGACGCCAGCAGAGGTGCCAGTTCTTGAAGGTTGCCCTTCTGTTCTATGTATTTGTAGAGTGTCTGCAGCTGAACAAGGGAGCCAAATGGTTACGACTGAGCACATGAGGAAACCGTAGTATGTGCATGAAGCAGGACGATGCTTACGCTGTTGCTCGACAACGAAAAATTACAGAACTTTGCCTCCACCTCACGTTTGGTCAGTTTTTCATTCTGAGTGAAAAACAAAGAGATAAAAGATCATCTCTATTTACTGAAACAATCCCATCAATAAAGGGTCAGCACTGACCATGGCGTCACACAGAATGTTGGAAGCCTGGCTCAGTTTATCCTCTGGGACGCCGCTGTGAAGCAGGATGGCCTTCAACAAGCTGGTGTGGTTCAGATAGATGTTATAGTTCCTTTCCTGCAGGCACAAACACACCTTTAACCCACTCAGCTGCGATTACAGTCAATACCAAATGGCACCATCGCGCGATAAATCCCCTCTGTGAATAACAACCTCTGTGTCCAGCTGCCCTTTCATTCTGTCCTGGACATACTCTTAAAAGCTTTCAGACAAACAGCAGGGCAGTGGAGAGGATCAGAAACGGGATCTATAAAAAGGATAACCCAGGGCCGAGGATCAAGGTTGACTGGGTTCATGGGGTATGACTGACGCAGTGCAGGAATGAATGTTGACAGGAAACGGACTCTACCAGGAGGGAGGGAAGTGGCCGGACAAAGCTTGACAAAACAGATTTACAACATGAACAACAAATACAGTGTAAATCAGCAAGGCTTGCTAACACTTTGGTATGTTAAGAATTTAATTAGGAAGTGAAGGCAGGGGGGGCAGGAGAAAAAACAACAACAAAAGGTCAAGTTGAGCTGACGACAATTGAACGACAGACTGTTCAAAAGGAGAGGGCAGCTCAGACTCGGCGTTTCACCTGAAGCGCTGGGAATTCCTGAATTATTTCCGAAATGGTGTAAATGATTTCTGCGTCAGGCAGCAGGCTGTTGGTGACGGGCGTGACGATGTCGAAGGCGCACTCCACAAGCTCCCGGGGGTGTGCACGGTCCAGCTTCCTGGGGCGGAACACGCGCTCGATGCTGTACCTTTTCATAAACAGGAAGCAGAAAGCAATCAAAGGGCAGCGGTCTTGAAGATTAGTTGTTTCTGACACTCACAAAAACACAAATGTAATCAGAACATTAAATAAGGGGGGGCCTCACTTTTCCCACAGTTACATAAAAAAAAAGGAAATGATTGTTAAGTGTAGAAACTTTACCTCTTCAGGTGAGCTATGTTATTGCGGGCCACAAATCTTGCAAACGCCATCTAAAGAGAAGGTAGAGGGGAAGCATTTTTAATGACAGTGAAGTCCGTACATACCAGTCTGTAATCAATCACAGACTGGAAACAACCATTTAGTCCTCGGGGTTTCCTGAGGCTGAAGGGTTTCGAGACGGCTGCTGATTGCAGCTTCACACTGTGAAGTGTTTGCATTTGCTGATGCAAACAGTTGTGCGATTAGCGCTCGCGTGGACGTGCGTGTGTGTGTGTGTAACGAACTCACTCGAAGGTCAAAGGGTAGCGTGACCAGCATGCCGCTGTGGTCCATGAAGCAGGCGAGCTCACTGCCGTCGTATAGCTTCCTGTTTCTTGGCAGAAGCAGTGGAGTCTGGAGGCGTACGGCACCTGGAGACAAACATCAGCCGTCACTGGAACATCTCCACCCGAAGCTCCATGCGAGCCGATATAAACAAGCACAGCTGCACGCCATCAGGAAGAAAAAAGCAACACCAGTTCAGAAATCTGCGCTCCCCAACAGTGAGCGTATTGTTTGGGGCAGAAGCTGGAGCACCTGAAGCGGGCTTACAAAAAGACGGCAGCGCGAGAAGAGTAAACAAAGACTTTTGTTCGTGCACATTGAACGAGGCAGTGTGCTCACCGTGCTTCTTAAAGATCCTGGTGATGGCTTCGTACACATGCTGCTGCAATTTGGCAGTGTTAATACTGAAGTTGCCCTGGAGGGAAAGCAAACAAACAGCCTCTGTTAGGGATCATTAAAAGTATGAAATAGGGCACCCTGCTCTCCTGTGGAGCTTCATGGAGAAAGATGTTTGTGTGTTTATAGTGACATCTGCAGGTTGAGAGCAGACAAATCTCAGAGTTCAAGAAAACTCAAAGAGTTTTTTACGCAATCATTCCTGATCTGGACATGCTGGCTCATTAACTGGTACATTTTAAAAGTTGTGCATCACCTTGTGCAGATCAATATCATAGGTGTAATCCATTACTGGTGAGGTGTTCTGGGCAAAAAGCTGGCCCACCATGGTGCGGTAGGCTTTGCCGTTGATGTTGGCCATGGTGTGCTGCAGGACTTCGTGCAGCTCTGACTCCTCCATCTGAGGAGGAGGCAGGAGTTCGCTCTTGAGCAGCTCCTGAGCAGTGGGCCGAAGGGCTGGGTCGTGTTTTAGTAGCCACTCAATCACCTTTCTCTAAAAGACGGAAAGGCAAACTGGAAAAATGCTTCTGCAAACAAAAAACAAATGAATACAGAAAAAGCTCTGCTGCGATCATTCTCACCTGTGTTCCCTGATTATATGATGGGAAATCTTCTGGGAGGGAGATGGGCTCCTGTAAAGTTTATAGAAGATGCAGCTTAAACGGATTCAACGGGTTAATGCTCAAATTGTCTGCCTGACCTACCACTCGCAGGTTGCTCAGGACAGAAATCCGCTCTGCGCCAGTGGTCATCGGCCTGTAGGACATCTCAAAAAGGATGATGCCCAGACTAAACAGGTCCACTTTCTGCAAAATGATGAATAGGAGGTGCTAAGGAGTAAAGTAGACGCACTTAGCTGAAATTGTAGGAGGCGGCTTTACCTGATTGTAAGTGGCTTTGGTGTTTCCCTGTACCTCTGGACTAACATAAAGGGCTGTACCAACCATCCCTGTCATGTTTCCTGAACACAGTGTGCAAAAGGAATTCAAAGGGCTGGACAAGCGAATGTTATTCAGCTGCCACAGCTTTTTCAACTCAGAGTTGTACATCTGTTTGGTATTTTCAGTACCTGTTGGGTCGGGTTTAAGAGCGGCAGCAGAGCCACTATCTTCCAGCTCAAACTTCCCTGCAGCCTGGGAATACATAAACAATAAAAAACATTTTAAAAGTTCAGAGTTTTGATAAGGTTTTACAAAAACACGTCAAACTTTGTACCACGTTAGCAGGATGATCTGTAGCCAAGCCGAAGTCTCCAATTTTCACGTGGTCCTGGGAGTCCAGGAAGATGTTGACAGGCTTCAAATCTCTGTGAATCATGCCCTACAAAAAAATAAATAAATAAAACTAGGCCACACGTCTTTTAACTAATGACCTAAATGATCTTGATTTTCATGAATGAAGTCCAAACCTGCTCATGGATGTAAGCAAGACCATCCAATATTTCCCTGAAGAGTCTCCAGAGTCGGTTTTGGTCCAGGTGCAAACTTTGATCAATCGTGTCTCGTAAAGTGCTTTTTTCACAGTATTCCATCTACCAGGGAAACAGGAGTCAGTTGAAAGTAAAGCAAGAAACCACGTGGTAAACGTGAATATAAAAAATGTGATTTCATAAATGCAAATGCAGGCTCACCTGTATGTACAAGTAATGTGCTATAGACAGCTGCCGATCGGAGTCTGAGCTCTCCGTCGTGTCCGTCGGCGGTCTTTTGCTCTTCTCAGCCTGCCGGAATAACACATCAGCTCTTTGATGACTCGTGATTTGACAAAGTGAACAAAGATGAGTTGAAAATGTTCAAACCTGGGACATCTCATCAGCACTTTCATCGCCATTATCGAAGATGATGTCGCTCCTTGAGTCGCTGTCTGAAGGTCTATAGAAAACAAACTTAGGGTGTTTGAGCTCTTCCAAGAAACAAGTCTTAGTTTAGGCGGGAGAGAAAACTTACAAAAAAGAAGCTCCAAATACATCTTCATCATCATCTTCATCATCATCACTTGACTGGTGTCCACTGCACTTAGCGCTGGAGGATTTCTCAATGGAGGTGGACCACTCCACAGAGCTGGACAGAGCAGGAGGCGGCGCCATGTCCTCTACATTGTCAAGCAGACCCAATTCATTCATGCGCTGAGGTGATGCTCCGCTCTTTGGATGCTGGTCAGCTGCGTTCTGCGCTTCTGAGCTGTCCGAGTTGCTCAGGACGCCTGTGGATGGCAGCTCGTGGCGCTCAATCCACGCATTGTAATAACGGACAATGTTCTCGTGGTTCAGGCGTGACAGCAGCGTGACCTCGCCTTTGATCCGCCTGAACTGCTTACTGGCTGGATTGACCTGGATGCGCTTCACTGCGTAATAACAGCCATCTAGTTTGTTTTGGACCTGCGCAAGAAAGACGAGAGGCAGAGCTAAGCTTCAAAGTAAAATTATATGTAAAAATATGTCTGGTAAACTAAAAAAAAATCGAAATGAAAGAGTAGTTCACCTTAATTACAGCACCAAAAGCCCCTTTTCCAAGGAGCTGTAACTCCTCAAACTCATTGAAATAACGGGAAAACTGTCTCTGCAACCCTGAACTGAACGGAGCATTAAGGATGTGGTTTTGTGGGATGACCGATGATGCAAAGTCCTCAGCTAGATCTGAAACATAACAAAAAAAAAACACATTTGTACATTTGCCAGTGCGTTTCAAATGTGTATTTTTCACTGAAAGATGGCCAACATCACTTCTTAAAGCAGTTTTTTTAACTGTTGACTTACAAAAATGTCAGGATAAATGTAAAGTTTATGAATGACCAAACCACAAAAAAAAAAAAAACACACAAAAGCAGATAGAATTTTTTAAAAATGGCGAGCTCCAATGTAGAACACTTCAAAGAGAGAGGAGAAAATTGCAGCTCAGGTGAAGAAAACAAAGACGTTTGTGGATTCATTTGTGCTTTTTCAAACCGTGAGTTTTCATCTGCTCCTGATTCATCACGATTTGAATAAAGAAATACTCAGAAATGCAGTTTGTATCTTAAATTATTTTATATATGTCCTCCATCGTAAGAAAAATGTTACAAGAACATGTAAAAACACCAAAAACCAGATTTTCTTCAGAGTGGGTCTTTAAAAGATTGTGTGTTTTATTATGCTTTTTTATGTGAAAGTGTTTGTTTTGTTTTTGATATTCAAGTTTGTAAGATGTTTTATTCTCAAGCATTTTGTGTTACCTACTAAAAGTACTTTATAAATAAAGTTTAATTTAGCTTAATACAGTTTGCAACACCGTCTGGTAGCCAAAACCTGGTTGGAGAACAGGTAGAGATTAAACCTAAAGCATGGGCCTGAAGAGTTTTATTTCAGCTTTGTCAAACCTGGTCCCAAATGTTCTGCCACATCATTTGCACTACATTCTATAGATTCTACCTTCTGGACTGGTTTCCTGGTACTGCAGAAGGTTTTTAGATATAGGAGGTTTGAGGAAGGAATGGTCCAAAAGCTGCTGAGTTGTCCAGCGTTCTGCATCATTCAGACAAACACATCTGTAAGAGAAAAAAGATCACAGTCCATGTTTTATCTTTGCCTATAGTCATTTTATTTTAATGTCTTGTTAAATTATTTTGTTGAATACATGTAAATAAATGATATTGTGGGGGACGCCAATTTGTTTTGAGTTAGGAAATATTTATCAAACCAATCATGAGAATATTTCTGCATTAATAACTGATCCAACGTGCAAAACTAGCACAACAGCACAAATAAATGTTAGCAGGATACAATTCTATGTGTTGTCCTTGAATTCTGACTTAGATTTAAAGAAGAAAAATATTTAAATCAATGTTTTGTTTTGCTTTTCCAATTTTTTTCTTATTAGATCATTAGAAGAGGCTCCTTCCATGCATACTTGTGTAAAAAATCCTGGAAATCAGCAGGCAGGCTCCCTGGCACCGTCACTGGATACTCCATCACCTCTTTGCCCTGACTCAGAGCCAGAAGCATCAGCCCCAAGTTCCACACGTCCCCCTTCTTGCCGGTTTTTGTTGGCATGACCAGGCCCTCTGAGAAACGAACGTGGGCTTGCTCAAAAATGTCTTCCTTGCAGATATCGGAGAATCGCTTCGATAAGCTGTAATCTGTTAAGAGAACGCTGCCCCCAGAGTCCACCAGCACGCTGGAAGCGCCCAGATGTTTGTGGACTACAGAGTTGGTGTGGAGGTAGTCAAGAGCAGACAGCAGCTGCGCCGCGTAGTGGCAGAGTTTATCCAGAGGGACAGGGGAGTTGGTACATAAACTTTGATTCAAGCTGATTCCTGGCACATGCTCCACCAGCAGATGTACAGTAAGGCAGTCCTCCTTCTCCGTGGAGCTCAGCGCCATGTAGTGCACCAAGTTTGGGTGACTGAGACGCAGGAGGGAGTTAAACTCATTTTCTGCTGCATGGATCTGATAAGGGTTTCAAACAAAAGCACAAGAATGTAAAAAGCTTTCGAAGAATTTGGCTTTGAGAAGCTATAAAGCAGAAGATTTGGCTCTAAAGACATAATTCCATATACAAATTTCAAAAACCTTCCTTCCTACTTGCCTGCTTCTTACAGTTCTCTATCTTTGCTTTCTCCTGGCTGGTGAAGAACTTGCCCATCTTCTTGTTCCAGTGCAACGACCACTCATAGATGATGGAAAACTCTCCAGAGTTAGCTTCGAAACCGCAATAAACGCTGCGACCAAGGCGCTGGCTTTCACCTGTCAGAAGAAGCACGGAAATGAGGTTCTCTGATTCAGCCGCAGACCCTCAGCACTGACTCGATGTCGCTCTCACCCAAACATTTGCCTTTGTGGACAACAAGCTCTCCTAAAGTGTTGCTGTGAAAGTGGAGAAGCTCTTGCAGGCGGAGGCTGTCGTCGTTAACCGTGTCACGTCTGGTAAACAAAACATTTCAATTCAATTTTATTTATGTAGCCCAATATCACAATACAGTTGTCTCAAAATGACAAGATTAGAAACCTCATATGTGGACTTCTTTTTTTACAAATGTGATATATTGGGAGTAAATATCTAGTACAAAAATACCATCATTTTTCAAAACTTTTGCGTTTGCTATTAAGATTTTTTGCTTGGTAAACCACAAGTTTACTTTTAGTGTAGGGATTTAGTTACAGAAGTCCACCATGCCAAGAAGCTTTTGCCTTTTCAGCTTTTCAAAAGCTTATTTAACATATATGAACCTGAAAGGTAGCAAAGAAAATAATAAAAACAAGACGGGCAAAATAAAATACAGTAAACAGTGGAACGCTTAAAAACAAAAAACAATCAAAAAACTGTATTGTGCTAAAAATTAGTTTGTTTTCAAAAACTGGTCCTTTTTAGAAAGCAAATATGAACATAATCATTTTTAGAATTTGACAAATTATACTTTAGTTTGCATTTATTTAATTTTAAATTTTTCAAGACATTTAAAAAAATGAAAACACATTTTTAAAGATCTGTCAAGATTTTACTACATTTTTCATTCTTAAATAAAATTGCCTGTTATTATTTGACATATATAATATATTTAAAAAGTCTAATATAATTCCTTGTTGTTAATTAATTGTTGATTTTGTTTTGGTTTTTTTCTGTGTTCATGTTTAAAAAAAGAAGTAAGCATTTAATGGCTCTTTTTGCTTCAAAAATATGCTTTCCACTGAACCCAAAAAAAAGGACATCAGCTCAGAATCAGATGGTCTTGTACCTGTGGCGTGAACTTGAAGTTGTTCGTCGCCGGTTCCCAACAGTTGTTTTGGCTTCATTTAGTTCAGGATTGGTTCCACCAGAACTGGGCGGACTCTTTCCTGACACAGACACCGACTCTATGCTCTCAAGACGCTCCTGTGGTAAGAGAACCGCAAAGCAGCAGTAAAACAGGTCAAAATGATGCCGTTTTTCTTCCACTTTTCCTCTGTAGCCTCCAAAGAACACATTGCTTTGAATTCACTGCTTTTCTAAGAGGATGAATGGACATTATGGGCTGAAGAAGTTTCTGAAGCTTTGTTAATACACATCTGTTTGTTTTAATGAATGAACAAAACGTGCTGATATGATCACTGATGAAAAACTTCAATCACCCCTCTGAACAATCTCTTAGAAGAACACCTGTTTGGCAATTTCCTTTCTTCTCTTCTCCTCTCGCTTCTCCTCTTCTCTTTTTTGGATTACAGCCATGATCTCCTTTTCCTAAAAGAAAGAAAACACGTTCACAGTAAGGGTTTCATTTAGAGATAGAGCCCCTCCCCTCCTTCCTGACCATTTCCTCCTCTTTCTTGCGCTGCTGGTCCATCCTCTGCTGCTCCTCCAGGGCCTGTTTCTCCTGCTGCCGCCGCTGGTTCTTCAGCATCTCCTCGTGGAAGGAGCGGGATGGAGGTTTGTTGTGCTTGCTCAGAAACCCCTGGACGTGGTCTGCAAGCTCATAAATCATCACCTGAAAGCAGGTAGATCCATTACATAAAAATAACCATAATAATCTGAGCAGGAGTGATATCAAAATGCATTCTAGGGCATCCTCACCTCGCCACATCGCACTGCTGCCAGCTTAGTGAGTTCATCCTGGAGGTTCTGAAGTTTTTCGTTTGAGAGGCCTTTGACGTTTCTCAGTTCCAGCTCTGGAGGCCTGATAACAGCAAAAAATAAAAAGGACATTTAAAGATGTAATCTCCTCTTTGAATGACTGTGAACATCACCCTAAAACCTTGGACTTTTTCCGCCAAAAGCATGTGAATCTTTGCATCACACAATTAGCCTCTGTCCAAATTCCCTCCAAATTTGGACTTGGAAACCTGTGTGTAAACCTGTATGTAAATCTATTTATTTTAATCAACCAAGTTTTCATCACCAGAACATAGTGGATTCATGAATAGTCTTTGCAAAATACTCATATTTCATAGGTTTCGGCTTTCGCAAAAAAAAAAAAAAAAAAAAAAAAAAAAAAAAAAAAAAAAAAGAGAGAAAAAGTAATGAGCTGATCTGAATTTTGTTAAAATTTTGTTAAAATCCATGGATCAGGGCTATTTACCAGCACAATTTGGGGGGGTTATTGAGTGATGAGAAAATACAAAGATTTTTGACTGAAAAACAAGGAAGAAGTGTCTACTTGGCTCACTTTTGTTTTACGCACACTTTCTTAATCTCAGATTTAAGCACACTTAATAAACATCTGATCTTACAACTTTATTTACTTAAGAATTCATCTAATTTTTCTCATACCAAGTTTTTTCAAATAAAATTTCAACCAAGCTCTAAAGCATTTAATTCTGCTATACATCTGCAGAAAAACAAACTATACAACTAAAGGAAAATCTCTTTATGGTCCACATTCAATTAAAAACAGCAGAAGAATACTTTATTTTGCACAGCTGCATCTTTAATGTTTCATGTCTTTTCTTTTTTTTAAGTTGCAGTAATGATATCTTACGTAAATCTCCAAAACATATAATATTGTGAATAACTTAAACATTTATATCATGCATTTCTAAAATTTAAAATTTGCATTTCATTGTTCTCTGGTTAGATTTAAAATAAATAAATGCCATCATTAAAAAAATATAATCAGTTTTTTAAGGCATAATTTTGAAATCTACACTGGAAAATTATTTTCTGATTTTAATCAAAACTAATTTAAAATTATTTTGAGGAAAACGGATTTTAAAGAACTAATACTTAAACTAAAACTTGATTATGTAAAACTTTAAGTTTTAAATTAAAGTTACATTTAATTTAATTTAAATAAAAAATTTTAACTTTGCATTTTTTTTTCAAAGAAAAACAAAAAAAACCAGGATTTGGAGGGTGCAACTTTTTACGGTTAGTCAATGTGTAATTGAATAGATTATTATCCTAACATGTAGTGGAATTTTGTTCAGCATCTGTGCAGTTTTACCTCTCTTTTCATTTATAGATCACCAATAAAATACAATAAAGTTATATTTTGAATTTAAAAATCTGTTGTATTCTTATTATTACCGTTAATCATAAATAATATTACTATTATTATTAGTGTTTGTTTTTATCATTTGTTTGAGTGACATGTTTGACATTTACCACATTTCCGGAATAATTCAAAATAAAAGCCCCTCATAGTGGAATGCAGGAGCTGTTCTATTTAAAGCATGAATTGAGCAGCAGATATGGTTCAGTTTGGCCATGTTAGTCAGACAGTCACTATTCTCTACAAAAACACGCGTGTCATCACATATCAGTACTCACACGTCTGGGTAAGTGGGGAGACATTTCACCTGCAGGTCCACAGTCACGTGGCATTCCTGCCCATTGTTTAACCCGTTGGGTCGTAGACAGAGAAAGACCTCGGGGGGCCTTTTAACCTACAGGGGATGAAGTTAGGGGTATAAACGCCACTGTAACTGCTCAACAATCCAACTTTTTAATCAATGCATACAGCTGCCACCTTCCAGGGGTCTTTGCTCCGAAGATCCTGGAAATCCTCCCCAAATATAGACGCGAGGGCTTCTAATTCGTTCTCCTGCTGCACCGTGTAGTCGTCTGTCCCATCTGTTTGACTGCTCTGACTGCTCATGCTTCTCGGCTACATGGCAGCTCAACGGTCGTGTCTCATTCCACAGCAGTCAGAGAGGAGGAAGAGGAGCCGCTCGCTTCACTTCTCCTGCAGGCGAACGTACCTCCGGTCAACGTCCATCTACAAACTCACTCTGTGAATGATTCTGAGACACTAATAACATTCCACAACTAGTTTTAGAAGAACGCCTCTACTTTCCCCCTGAGGTTCCTAAGCAAAACACACCAAAGCTACATTTTGCGCGAGGCTGTTGCAAGAGTTGACTGCTGTGTCGCATGTGAAACGTCATCAGATTTTTTTCCCGCCTGCCTCAAGGGGGCAGTAGTCTTTTTTTTTCTTATTTCAATCTTTATTTATAAGCAATAAATACAACAAAGCAAGGGTGCCATGTGGAAGGAAAATAAAGATACAAAAAATATATAGACCTTAAATACAGCCATAGTACAGAAGCATCACATAACCAAATAAATTTAACATGAAGCTACATAGTTCATTAAAAAAGAAAAGTAACTTTCTCAAAAATTACTTTTGCTGAAATTGCCTTTTTTGTTTTTAATTTGTTTGGTGATATCACCATGTTGCATTGTGGTTCAGAGACAGAGTGGTTTCCTTGAGCAAGACACTGAACCCCACATTTCTCCTAGTGGTTATAGGTTGGCGCCAGTGTTCGGCAGTAAATATGTGTGTGTGTGTGTGCATGGGTGAATAAGACTGTAACTGTAAAGTGTTTTGGGCCTTCTTGAAGGTAGTAAATATATATATATATATATATTATTATTATTATTATTATTATTATTATTATTATTATTATTATTATTATTTTACAATAATAATATTTAACATTAATTCATGCAAAAAGTTTTCAAGATTTGGTTTGGAGTTTGACAAATTTGAATTTCCCCAAAACACAATGCCAATGCCTTTTCACGAAAGTTTGATCGTTTGATGATAATTTTCAACATCACTAACATATTTTCCAAAATATTTGTGTACACCGGTATACAATTTACAAACAACATTTTTTTCCTATTTTGATCCACAAAATGTCCACGTCCACGACTGGTCCATATCCAGAACAAATCTGCCTAAAAAAGTTTTTAACAAATAAATAGATATGATGTAGTATTTTAAATGACACTTAACTTATTACTGAAACAGTCCAATTAGACAGATTTTATCCCAATTTACATCCCTAAATTTAGAGTCCCCATAAAATCAGCCTGCAGGTAGGTTTGTAATATATAAAAGATTTCTTATTTGTTTTATTGTAAATTGAGCCAATAAAAATAAAAAAGACAGAAAATCTGACCATTGACTCAGAATTGTTAGAACCTTTAAAAAGCTCTCATGGTTGTGTCTTTCGGTAAAACTGGTATATCACGTTTTAAAAGAAATTCTTCAAATCATTGTAAGAAAGTGAGACACACCTTTAATCGTGACACGAAGAAAAGTAAATTGTTGCTCAATCAGAAATCATTCACATAATTAATCACATTACAAACAAGTTTTACTGCACGTACGAAGAACATAAGGAGGGTTTTATAAAAACTGACATGTTTAAATAAACAACTACATGTTTGAATTGTGTAGCAAAATCAGGACCAAGCACTGGTAAACGCTCACCCAGAAATGACGTCACAGGATTATTTTTCCTCTCTTGTATTTGTGAAATTCCCATTTAGAACAGATAGGAGGAGTAATATTGTTAAGAACTTTTAAAACCAACAAAAAGTTTTGGTGATACAATCTAATGGCTTCCTGTGAATTGAGTTTGCTATTGTACATCAGAGTACGTTGTCTTTTGAAATGACTAACTGTTTTCACTAGACAATGGAAAAAAGGTCATTATTTCAAGTTTTATACATTATGGAATTTAAATAATGCTCTAGATCCATATGATGTGTAAGTTACACCACACAATCTCTATTTAGTCATCAGAAGAGGTGAAAAATGTACTTAAACATAAAGTATAACAAATCAAAAGTAGACTTTTAAGAATATAAAATAAATATAAAAAAATCCCAATTAATTTGGCTATAACCTCACATTCTATGAACTACATGTTATTGTCATCATAGCAAATTTGCAACTTCAATTCTTGATGAGATACTTGTTTTGGAGTAATTGTTTCTGAAATGTCAAATTTGTGCACACTAGATCTTTTCAAATTCCTAATTTGGGAGCATGTACTCATACATGATTATGGTGGTCCCTATGACCTTAGAAGGAAACAGCTGGGCCAATCAGAACGTGGCAGCCACAAAACCAGGCCTCTCAAATGCAGAGCGTCACCATCAGCTGTTGTAATCACTGAAGGGGCTCAGCCCACATACCAGCAGCGGTGTGTGTGAGTCCCATTGACTGTGTAAAACAATAGTAATATATACAGTCTGTGGTGTGTCCATACACCGTCTCCTCATCGCCTTAAGAAGACACTGGTGACAGTGCATTTACGGAGTGTAGTAGTGTAGTGTAGTACCACTTCTAGATGGTTGTAGCTACAGTGATAGCTCTATGGGTTTTGGGTTTTCCTGTCTGGTGTGCAATCAAATTATAACACAGAGTCAAAAAAAGTCAAAAAAACAACAACATGTAAAATGTAAAGGTAAGTACAATATCATAGATTAATATAACCTATCATGTAACTTTCCTGCAACACACGTGTCTCTAAGAAACAGACATTTATCACCCTTAAAATAAAACTATGGGGTTCCTTTTACATAGATTCCTATGGGGTTCCATTGGAACCCCATAGGAATCTATGTAAAAGATGTTGGGGTTTATGGATTTGTGCTGGAAGCTCTTATTTGGACTTGTAAATGTTTGGTCCCGCCTCCGGTCCCTAGATGGGTCCTATTTAAGGAGCTATCTCCACTCTGAGACTTCATCCCAGTGGAAGCATCCTCGTGCGTTGGTGAGCAACCAGGTGAGTAGAGCGAAGACTGATGTTTTGTGAATCTCAGAGGATGTAGACGGTGTAACTTTTGTTTTTTTTGGTGGTTAAAGTGTAGTAGTTCAGATGTGCAAATGAATGACACATTATTCAAGTGCTAAAGCTACTTTTTACAGTATATCTGCTTGATAGATTAGTAATTTTAAAATGGGCAGTCATCAGTTTTTTTTTTTTTTTTGCTTTGAAATGCTCTCCAACTGTATTCAAAGATCCATCTTTGTTGCAGAAGTTGGAGAATTTCAAAAGAGGCTGGAGGAAACTTGTATCAAAAGGTAAAGCCAGGTGGTCAACAAACAGAGAGGGTTTCTTCTGGCTCTTTTAAGTTTAAACCGCCTAAAAAAAACATTTACCACTTGTTTTACAATTTCAAAACCTCCCAGGTCTCTGATATGCCCCTCTTTGGTGCTAGCTTAGTTGTTCTAAAATGTTCCAGGAACAATTGAAGCTTTAGACAAAGATATGGTATCAGCAGCAGAGCAGGTCTTGGATTAAAATAGCACATAGAGGAATTTTTATTTTGTACTCCACAAGTAGCACCCATTGAGTTGGGTTGTGTTCATGATTACAACTGATAACAACCTAAGAATAGTTGCAAGATAATGTTAACAGGTCTTCAAAGCTTTCTGGATTACTGCTAACACCCTTGTCAATCAAATAAGTAATCAAATAAACCCATTTTATTTATGCTCAACTACTCCAGAGAAAGTCTGAGACTCTTCAGGTATCTATGACATGCAGAACAGCTGCTCCTAACTCCTCAGATTTAACACTTGTCCCCCTGTGTTTCATTCCCCATAGCTCAAATTGTAGACCACCCCGGTAAAGCTTAACCATGTGTGACGATGACGAGACAACTGCGCTTGTGTGTGACAACGGCTCTGGCTTGGTCAAAGCTGGATTTGCAGGAGATGATGCTCCCCGTGCTGTTTTTCCTTCCATCGTTGGAAGACCTCGCCACCAGGTAAACTGTTAAAAATACAAAAACTTATGATAATAGCAAACGCTGAAAAGAAAAACCTCCACATGAGTGGTTTCCTGTTTGTTTTGATTCTCTCCTAAGGGTGTGATGGTAGGTATGGGTCAGAAGGACAGCTACGTAGGTGATGAGGCCCAGAGCAAGAGAGGTATTCTGACGCTAAAGTACCCCATCGAGCATGGCATCATCACCAACTGGGATGACATGGAGAAGGTGATTGGAGCACACATGGTAGTTGACCATCTGAATGCTGTTGTTTTCAAAGCTAGGCCAGCCAATATCCTTACAAAGAACTTTATTTTTAGAGTGCATGCTTTATTCCTAAAGCCTGGCTTTTGTTTATCCATCCAGCAGCTGTTCCTGACATGACTACAGCTCTTTTTTTCCCTGTCAGATTTGGCATCACACATTTTACAATGAGCTTCGTGTAGCACCAGAGGAGCACCCCACCCTGCTCACCGAGGCTCCTCTAAACCCCAAAGCCAACAGGGAGAAAATGACTCAGGCATTTACAGCCTTTTGCTTTTCCTATCATAATAACATTTGTTTTGAGGCATTTTTAATATAAAATCCGGTTTAATTGTTGTTTCAGATCATGTTTGAGACCTTCAACGTTCCAGCCATGTATGTTGCCATCCAGGCTGTTCTGTCTCTGTATGCATCTGGCCGTACCACTGGTCAGTGAGTTCTTGGAGCAAGGCATCATTGTAGAAGTCTAGAATTGGTCTTTTCTGTCCTCCAAAAAAAGGATATTTTGGCTAATTGTTGAAATGCCCCGTTTCTCTAAAGGTATTGTGCTTGACTCTGGTGATGGAGTGACTCACAATGTCCCAATCTATGAGGGTTATGCTCTGCCACACGCTATCATGCGTCTGGACCTGGCTGGTCGTGACCTTACAGACTATCTGATGAAGATCCTCACGGAGCGTGGTTACTCCTTTGTCACAACTGGTAGGAAAAATACCATATTTATCTTGACTCCTTTATTAAAGGTGTGGAGGTGCTGTTCATCCATGTTTTCAATCGTTCCGCTCTTCTCAGCTGAACGTGAGATTGTACGCGACATCAAGGAGAAGCTGTGCTATGTGGCTCTTGACTTTGAGAATGAGATGGCTACAGCTGCCTCCTCTTCCTCTTTGGAAAAGAGCTATGAGCTACCAGACGGACAGGTCATCACCATTGGGAATGAGCGTTTCCGTTGCCCTGAGACTCTTTTCCAACCTTCTTTCATTGGTGAGCTTAACATCTCAAGGTGTTATCTTTGTTTTGTTAGGATCATACAATCTTTTACTGAAAAAAACCCATTTCCATTAGGCATGGAGTCTGCAGGCATCCACGAAACTGCCTACAACAGCATCATGAAATGTGACATTGACATCCGTAAGGATTTGTACGCCAACAATGTCCTGTCTGGTGGGACCACAATGTACCCTGGCATTGCAGACCGTATGCAGAAAGAGATCACAGCCCTGGCTCCAAGCACAATGAAGATTAAGGTAGGAGAAGGTTCCACCCAATTCACTACTAAGAAAATGTAGCATTCTATGGAACTGAAAGGGGGTTCTATCCTTACTTAGATCATTGCTCCACCTGAGAGGAAGTACTCCGTCTGGATCGGTGGCTCCATTCTGGCTTCTTTGTCCACCTTCCAGCAGATGTGGATCAGCAAACAGGAGTATGATGAGGCTGGTCCCTCCATCGTCCACAGAAAATGTTTCTAAACACACAAACATCCACTTTCTTTCATCCATTTTCCCCCCTTATTTCCTTTTGTACATAGGTCTATGGTGTAATAAAGACAAGTCTTTCTGACAGTAAATCTTTCAAAAGTTAATGACTGACAGCAAATAAAAAAATGTGAATAAATAACATAGAAATGAAATGATTGGGCGTCTCATTGAGGTGCAGACAAGATGGAAAAGGCCCTTTGGTGACTGCGATCCAGTAATCCTCTGCTCGCTTGACCACAATCTTTGGTGCATGACTGACATTATTGACTGACACATTATTACATAATATTTAATCATGGCCATGTCTCTTTTGGGGAAAAAGGTGTGAAAAGGGTGAATCATCTCAATGGGACTTCCTGGTTGAAGTGTGGTTTCATAATCAAAACAGTGACTATTGTGGAAAAGTGTGTGACCACAATAAACGCAAAATGTTTAAAACTAAACTGAACTTCAGGCACGAATAATGAGTTTAAAAAAACACAAAAAGGCAAAAAAAGGGCAGTCATTAAAACTAACAACATTTTCACAAAAAACAAAACACAACAGGAACGTACACAAAGTTTGCCCGCTTGTTTTTCTCTCTTCAGGAAAGCGAACAACACGACAGCTGTGTATTTTGAGATTCCGCCCAAACTGCTCCGCCCGTCGGGCAACGCTGGAGGATAAAATACACACACCGACAAAAAAAATCAGTTTTCATCCAATCATAGCGCAGAACGTCGACAGCGCCTGAGTTTGAAAATGTTCCGGAAATGACCAACTTGGCAACGTTCTGCTGAGGAAACGGTAGTACAATGCAGGTAGCTATTGTACGTTAGAATCCTGACGATATTTGAGCAGTTTTGATCGCTTATAAAAACACAAGTGAGGATCGCGGGTGTTTACAGCGTTTACAGTTTGTTTTAACCAAAAACAACCTGTTGACAGGATGGTGCGAATTGCTAATATGATTTAGCAAACGCTTGCTAGCGTCAAACTGCGGCTGGACCACAAAGCTGGAAACTACGTGCGCTTCGTAATGCAATGTTATTCAAGACGTTCGCCTGTTTCCTCCTTTAAGATGCTTAGGTGGTTTTAGTTAACATGATATTGCGTGACTCCTGAGCCGCTCTCAAATTCACGCGACGACGTCACATGTTTGGAGAAAGTGAGTAAATTAGAAAGGCTAGCTAGGTAGCTAACTCTAGCAAAATAATTTTTGCTCCTCCTTGTTGGGAAAATAGAGACGCGAGGAGCTTAAAAGGTTGATTTTTAAGGTACAAGGCAGATTTTTTTTTTTAAAGATGAAAGTCCCAGAGAGAAATGTGATGCGTTTAGTGGCGGTGCAGGAGCTCCGAACCGCTTATGGGATAAAGACAAAGAACTGGAACAAAAACAAAGCTACCAAGTCCACCACCAGCGACTCGGTAAGACAACAATTCATTTATTTTCTATTCTTCGCAGCGTTTCAAATGTGCATTTATGACAGTCATAAAGCGTTTGTATTTGTTTATATGTTCTGGGAACATTAGTCACTGCTGACCGTGTTGTCAGTGATCGAGTTAGCTTATTTGCTGACAGCACAGAAGTCACTTCATGCAGACGCTATTTTGTGGCTAAAGCTAAAACTATTCGTAGCATAAATCTATGTTAAGATAAAAGAACAATTCAAAAACAACAGGACAATCCCCCCATATTCCCTATAAAATATATTTGTTAGCTATTCATTTTTCATACATACTTCCTTGTTTTTGATTGGTTAACACGGGTCACATGATCTGTCGCAACAGACTTCTGCAATTTATGTTTAGTCTTCACTAAACTCTTAATCTCTGACAAACGTTGCCTCAATTAGAAAATACAAGCTATTAAACAAAAAGGGGTTTTAAAGAAATATGGATCATTCCAATAGCTTTTGAAATATTAAAAAGAATACTACAAGAATAGGTTTTGCTTGTTAAAATTGTACAATAATACAGCCCAGAATCAAATTTTGTATAAATGTACTTAATGTACTCCCTGAATTTGTAAGGCCAAGGTGTTTGGTGTCTCCTTGGACAGCCTACCATACTATAATATGGAATGTGGAAGGGTGCCAGGGTAAGTCCTAAGACCTAATTTTGCACGTCTTGACTCAGTTAAGCTTTAATACTAATGGCATTTTGTTCCCTTACAAGCTTTCTGGTGGATTCATGCATGAAGCTGCAAGCGCATGTTGACACAGAGGGCCTGTTCAGAAAATCTGGCTCTGTAGTTCGCCTAAAAGCTCTCAGGGTATGGATCTTCAGAAGCTCTTTTGTTTGTTTACAGCAGAGCAACCATATGAAACTTTGTTATTGATGTTTCCTTTTCTCCTGTACTTATTTGCCTGTCTGTACAGGCTAAACTGGAGGTTGGAGAAGAGTGCCTGTCCACTGCTCTTCCATACGATGTGGCAGGGTTAGTGAAACAGTTCTTCAGGGAACTTCCAGAGCCCGTGCTTCCTACAGAGCTGCAGGACGCCTTCATAAAGGCCCAGCAACTGCCTACGGACCAGGACAGAACAGCTGCCACCATGCTGCTGACCTGTGTGCTGCCAGACAAAAACATTTGTGTCTTGCGTTACTTTTTTGACTTTCTTCGGAATGTGTCATTAAGGTATTCATGTTTTTTTTCTTTGTAGATTTGAATATTATTTGAATACATTTTTAGAGTGATTAATTGTGTTTCCCCCCTCATCTAGGAGTGCAGAAAACAAAATGGATAGCAGTAATTTATCAGTGATTTTGGCTCCTAACCTCCTTCACTTTGGTGATGGTGCAGAGAAGATGAATGCAAACACAGAAAAACGCCTCAGACTGCAGGCTGCAATAGTCCAGTGCTTCATAGAGAATGCAGACAACTTTGGTATGACTTAACATGCTTGTGGAGCACTATTGCTGTTCAGCAGTACTTAATACTGAGCTGAATTTCAGGTGTTTTACCAGACTTTCTTCAAGAGAAAGTTCCAGCCATGATGGGCTGTGAAGGCGGAGTTTTGACTCCCACTCAAAATGACTCGGAAGAGCTGGACTTCACTTTAGGGATGAAGAGGAAACAACGACGCAGCTTCGGAGGTAAGACCAACAATTAAAAAAAAAAAAGTCACGTATTTAAATGTTCAAATAAGATGAATAATCAATTAGATTGTAATGATATTGGTGAAATCCCACTTGGAAAAAAGGAACAGTAAATAAATGAAAATGTAGTTTAAGGTACTTTGATTTGTTTTACATTTCAGATGTGGTCAGTGGTGCTCTGAATAAAATAAAAACAAATAGAACACCCACAAAAGTCAATGAAGCAGACAGCCTTGGTAGGTGCTGTGACAGATGAGATGCGATTGGTTAACATGAGAAACATGACGCCGCCATAATCCATCTCTGCTGCACACGTCATGACAATCTTGCTGTCTATCAAGCAGAAATCAACCTTTTTCCTGATGTTGCCGTTTTCTTGGGCCACATGTATGAACCAAAGGTCTAAAAGCACAATTGATGCCAGATTTATTCCAAATATTTTGATATTATTTATAATTTTTGATTAACTTTTGGGGACTCTAAATAAACGCCTTTAACAGTTGTCCAGTATATGGCCCCTCAAAACCAGACTTTTCGAGAAGCAGAGTATTAAAAAGTGATTTATAGGACAACATAAAAAAGTCAGTTTACACGCAAGGATTTTGTTTAAAAAGTAGGTCAGCGTAACTTTTTCCATCTGTATCTCCTTCTTCATGTAAGAACAAAGCCACGCCATCCAACTTTATTTAGTTTACATTATATGCAAATTTCTTTCCGATCACAATCAAAGAACTTCTGATAAATAAACTACATTTGTTTTTTTCTGCTTTGCTGAAGGGCGTCTCATTTTCACTTCAGGTCAAACAGCAGTTCTTCCTTGCTTTTGATATTATCGCATGTCTCCTAATTTCTTTTTTTGGCTTTAAAAAGGCGTGGAAAACTGGAGTTGCTCAATAGAGTAGTGTTATGTTTACACAGTTTGAAAAATCTGAATTGAATCCACAATTCTTTTGAGTCTAAGTAACTTCATACATGCGACCCTTATTGTTTGGGAGGAATTTTTTTCACATGCCTCTTGTTTTTGATTGATATCTTATTGAAATAATGAAGTACTGCCTGTATTTACAGCTTTTTTTTTTTTCTTGACTGATCTTTGCATGAAGATCAGTCTCGGCTGCCGTTTGCGCTTTTGCATTGAATTCACTCCTGAACTGTTTTCAAATGTGAAATGATAAAACCTCCAGTGTGCAATGCCGTTAATCCTCTTCTGATTTTATCAGTCTTTTCCTCTGCAACTCCTGTGATTGTGACACCGTCAAATAAACGCAAGCCTCCTTTGGAATCCGCTCACTCTTTGGGATTTTCAAACAAGAAACGTAGATCTGTCAAAAAGAATCTTGGGTTAGAACTACTCTCTAACACTTTGTTCAGTGGAAACAGCACTCCAGCTTCAGGTATTAGTAACATTTGGATCACCTGTTGTGCAGTCTATAACTTGGTTAAGTTTTCTTGTATATTTGTTTGTGTTGCAGCTTACAGCGCTTCAGGAATCTTGGATTCTTCTTCTAGTAGTGTGTTGTCAGCAGGGAGGTCTAGAAGACAAACTGCAGCCTCTGGAAGCAGAAAGAGTTTACGACGAAGCAGCAGAAATGTTATCAACAGGTAAAACTCATTGTTTTCAGCACTTTTTACATTATTCTTTTATTTACTTATTTTTACAGAAATGTTTAAAAAGCAAGAAGTCTGTTCAAATTTACTACACACGAAAACGGTCCAGATTGGAAAAATACAAAATATTTCTTACTAAAGCTTGCTTTAACTTATCAAGTTAAATAACCCTTTGTTTCAATATAAAAGTAAAACGGATTCATCAACTCCCTTAATGAAGTGTGCATGTGGTGGAGCCTGACGCTCTTGACCCACAGTCCGATTGTCTTCTATACGCAGGTCTCTCAGTTTATACTCTCTCCTGCTAGCTTACAGCCTCTCACACCTCCAACCTAACATTACTGTTGTAACAAAAGTGGTGAGCACTATTGGAGATATCCAGCCATATGATTTAGAGCCACACACCAGCTCAGACGAGGGAAAAAAGGACTTACATGGATCTATTTGTCTGCAAGTGGGTGCATAAGAATGGAGTGGAGCAGGGAGCTTGTGGCCCATCCACCATATTTTCTGCAACACAATTACGCTTTTTTTCAAACATTTTTTTTATCTGCTCCTCATTTGTAACAATTTCAATAGAGAAATAGTGAAATGCAAGTTTAATCTTAATTTTCTTTATACATGTCCTCCATCATCAGAAAAATCCCACAAGAACATGATTTAAAAACACAATTTTCATCAGTGTGTATTCATTATTAGCACTTTTTTAATCTTTTTTTTCTTTCTTAGGGTTGAATCTGGAAGATCTGGCTGCTTTTCTCCTAAAGTCAGCAAAAAAGAAGCTCCACGCAAGTCAATGCGCTTACGTTTCAGCCTGGGGAAGAGCAGCAAAGACACTGTAAGTGCGCCGGCCCAATAGAATCTAACCATCTGCTCTACTGGTAACCAGAGGAAGGAAAAGGGGTGTTTTGTTATGCGTGACGCCACAGATGATTTGATTAGATAAAATGTTTAACACTTTACTTTTTTTTTTTTTTCACTAGTTGACACATTTATTAAGGTTTTATGACAAATACTGATATAGTATCATTTATGTAAAAAAAATGTTGCACATCTTTGTTGAGTTGAAAAACCCTGACATGTATATTACTACTACATGTATATTAATAAAAAAGCCTAATAAAAATCGGTTACGTTTTTTGGTTATTTTTAAATGATTTCTATTTCAGGAAGAATGAACCCCCCCATGGTGTTTTTAACATATTAATAAGAAACAGTCTGGGGAGTTTCTGTCAGCTCTTTTCTAACAAAATCCCCCTTAAATATCTAACACTACCCGAAGGTTTCCTCATCTTTCATTTCTTCTTTCATGGTGCTGGTGAAGGGATCTAAGTCCATCGGTTTGAGACTCGCCAAGCAGGATAGCAACACCAGTTTCCATTTTACTGAACCGACCGTGTTCAGTCCGTCGGTTTATTCAAGAAAAGCTGAATCCCAAAGTGAGTATTCCAGAGAGTTAACTATTTTAAATGTAAAAGTTATTTGCTATACACGTATATAAACGTTTAATTTGATCATTTAGGCTCCAAGTACATCAGCAAGTCTGAGGACAACCTGCTGACTCCAAAGTGCGACCCCAGACTCAACCATACCTCATGGAGCGGCGATACTCCTGTTGGGGCAAAGACTTTCAGCGAAGAGTCATTCACAGACACCCCAATGTGTGTGTATCTTAAGAGCAACTACGTGTCTGAGCCTACTATTACAGCGTCCAAGCCTCCCGCTGGGAATAACCTGCCCAAGACGCTGTGCTGCGCCGCCAGCGCGAAGAGCCTCGACAGTGGAAGCAGCACGGAAACTCTGAGACAGACTGTTTCACCGGTGCTGAAAATGGTCTGCGCGGAGTCTTCTGCTGACGCTCAAACTGTTGACCTGGAATCGGACAGCGCTCCCAACGCACCACCTGAGACCTCCGTCAAAGCTTTGTCTTTGGCCCTCGAGATCCCCAACCTCCCATCCAAGCAGAGCTTTCTTGCTGATGACCAGAGCTTCACTTTAGGTCAAATTGACGTTGCTGCTCTGACTCCATTGCATATAGATAGTGTAGATTTTGAGTCCAGCCTACATTATAGTCCAGGAGGTGGCTCTGCAGTCGATCCTCTTGAAATAGAGAGGGAGCAGATGAACTGCAGCAGGCTCATCGATGCCCTGGACATCCAGAGTCCAGCTCGTTTCAAACACCATGTCTCCTCTGGACTGCAGTCCACTCCGTATAAACCAGGTGTTGAAACTAAAGATGAGCAATATCCACCCACAATTCCAGGTTATGTTGTCAGTCTGCTGCACGAGAGTTGTGGAATTTCAAAACCAGTCCAAAATCAACAGGCCGGGTCCCCTCAAAAGCAGCCGAAGAGAAAACCCAGAGTGGCTGACCACATTCAACACTTCAACAAGCTCACCCTTTATTCTCCTCCAGGTTCAAAGACCAAACAAATCAGGTCACCTCTCAAGTTCCAGCGCACTCCAGTCCGGCAGACGGTTTGCAGGATCAACTCTCTTCTGGGAGACAGCAGGAGGCCCAGAAATATTGTGGAATTCAGCGCCTGCCAGAGCGCTCGCGTGGCGAAGACTGTGAGTCTTGAGAGCGGGCTGTCCCCACAACAAAGACGACCACAAACACGACTGTTCAGTCACACGTCCGCTGTGAAGAATCCGCCTCCTGTTCCACCAAAAAAGCTGGGAACCTTGGACAGAATTCCTAAGTCCTGCGCTCTGGGGGATGTGACCAACAAGGCTCAACAAAAGACGAAGGTGGACCACTCTACCTCCAGTCAATCTGAAGCACAGAAGCTGCTTTTGCAGCAGATAGCAGAGAATGACAAGCACCATTACAGAGGATCCCCCAGAAACCCTCTGAACCAAGGAAACCTGCTGTCTGCCATGAAACCAATTGATTTATAACTGCCTTTCTTCTGTTTTTGTGCTTTTTTTTCTGTGTTGCTATGCAGATTCGTCTGGTAAGACCGCATAAAATAAACATTGTGACTCATTCAGATCTTCAGGGTCCTAATTTATTTTTTGTAGCTACAGCAGAGGTACCTTTTTGTTGTAGATTTATGTTGGGAGAGTCAGTTTTACATCCAGTAAATTCCATGTCACGTTAGATAGCATTTTACTTTTGTCTCGGAATAAAACTATATTATAAAGTGTCATTGGCAGAGTGGCTGGAATTTTTCAATCAAGTGTATTTATTGTTTTACATTCCTGTTATTGACTGAAAAAAAGAATATTTCAGACAGTTAACTTGATTCTTTTTTTTTTTTTCTTTTCAAACTGAAAATATTTGTATTGTTTTTAGACGAGAAAAGCACCTTCTGATGCATGCTATGAAAAAAAAAACATTTGCCAAACAGTGTTGAAGAGAAGATTTGCTTCTGGTGTTTGTACAACTCATTTTTACAAAACCTTCAAATATGAAAATATGAACGTCTGCTTTGAACTGCTTCAGTCAAATAAAAACTGCAACGTTTTACTGTCCAGCGTGATTGTTGTGTTCATGGACACCACAAGGGAGCAGCACACATCTACTTTCCCCCCAAAACTACCATTCATTGTTCCAGTTCTCAGAGTGGAGAGATTAAAATCTGAATTTCATTTAAATGTAATGTTTGGATTTTATCAAAAAATGTTTCAACTAATGCTGTTTTCTTAAGGTTGTAAACAAATAAACAGCTTTAAGTCATTTTAAATGACAAAACAAATTAAAAAGGATTATGCTTACCTTAATTAAAGTAAGTGTCAATTGTCCATGCTTAAGGGGACTTTACTTTTATAAAAGATTTGGTGATGTCTAGTTTTGGCTTTAAAGATTTTTTTTTTTACAGCCAAACCTCTGGAAGTATTTAACACAAAATAACTGTTTTGAATGACTAAACAAGTTTAAAAATGATATTTTTTGCATTCATTATTAAAATAGCTGTAAAGATTTCCTGTGCATAAGGAGACTTGAGTATAATAAAAGATCAAGTGATTTTTGGACTGATTTGGGTGCAAAATTCCATCATTTGAAAGTTTTTAGTTTTCTAGTAAAACATGAACTATTCAGAGGAAGTTCAATTTATGTGATTAACGCAACAATATTACTGAAAATATCTGTCATCATTTAAATGAATAGAGTTTGATTAAACAAAATCCAAAACATTTGGCAAAAGTTCACAATTCATTACAGCATCAGTTGTCATATGATCAAATTGCATTAAATGTGCCACAGGTGTGCTATCTTTTCTTCAAGTCAGAAGTTCAAAAGTCAAATTATGATTTTTTTCTTCCCTAAAAAATAAACAAATAATATTATTTTTTTCCCCAAGTGACTTCGAGCTTGGGTCTCGAACCCCCTACCACCGCACCCTGGCTGCTCCCCTGTTGTCAATCTCAAAGTGGATTCAGGGAGCCGTGGAGGGGGCGGATAGTTCTGATTTTCTCCACATCGTGCTTAGCCAATAACTGTTGTGCACATCTCAGCTGGCAGACATTTAAAAGGGAGACAGTCCGGCGCTAGAGCAATTTGTATTAAACCCCCTGGCCCCTGTCTATGGAGTGCTTAGTCTTTCACCCACCCGCAACCCCTCCAGTGTACAGCCGACTGCCGTAGGTGCCGATCACCTCCAAAGGTGACGTAGAGGATTTAAAAGGATCAGATCATCCTCTTTTTTTGTAGGCGTGGATAGTCACGCAGGTGAGTAATTTTTGACTATTTTGATTGTAAAAATGTTGTTTAATTGGACCGATTTTGGGAGAAACGTTTAAAAATGGTTTATAAAACAGCTTGGTAATTTTTGATTTGATGCGTATTTATACTCCAACAGAACCCCCCCACTTTTATCAGTTTATCTGACACTCTCTGTTTGACTTATATACTTGCAAACAGTCTCCAACACACAATTGTCCAGACTGATTTGTAGGAAAAAGTCAAATTTCTCACGGAAAAGAAAACAAACGGTGCGCTTTTACGCTGCGTAAAAACCTCGGAGCGTTGATCTCATGAGGACTGTTAAAGCTGCATGGTGATCCAATCCTTGTTCTCTTTTTTCCCCCCTTTTCTCCTAAGGATGGCGTTCTCGTGGCGCATTTTCTGCGGTATGGTTTTCATCACTGGCTTGTTGTTCTCTCCCGGGGATTCAAAAAGAAACCGAGGTTCACAGGGGGCAATTCCTCATCCTGACAAAAACAACCCGAACGAATCGGAGCAGCAGCCGCAGCCTTCACAGGCGGGCTCCGGCTCCCGACAGAAGCCGGGCTCGTCCTCGCCAGCTGACGAGGTGCTGGAGTCCAGCCAGGAAGCCTTACATGTGACGGAGCGCCAGTATTTGAAACGGGACTGGTGCAAGACGCAGCCCCTCAAACAGACGATCCACGAGGAGGGCTGCGTCAGCCGCACCATCATCAACCGCTTCTGCTACGGACAGTGCAACTCTTTCTACATCCCCCGGCACATCCGCAGGGAGGAAGGGGCTTTCCAGTCCTGCTCGTTCTGCAAGCCCAAACGTTTTACCACCATGACTTTTACCTTGCACTGTCCGGACCAGCAGCCACCCAGGAAGAGAAAGCGCATCCAGCGCGTCAAGCAGTGCCGCTGCATTTCCATAGACCTGGATTAAAGACGCACAGTCGCGTTATTCCTCTCGTGTTTGGAGGGGAGTGCGTCTGTCTATGCGCAGAGATGCGCGTGAAAGAAAAAAAAAATGCAAAAGGTTGGACGTCGAGCGTAAAACGGCAACACAACGTGACTGCATGGAGACGCTGACTTGGAATGGGCACATTTTTACGCACGGCTTCTGTACATGCTTGCCTCTGTTCATGCAACAAAAATGACTGATTTCTGTTATGATTTTTTTTACTGCTCCGAACTCTCTTTATGAACGGAAATGTTTTTTTTCTCTTCCCTTTCAGTCTTATATTTTACACATATATTTGTAGAACTGGATGTTTCCACTGTGTGGAATTTTTGACGAATGAATATTTGAAAATAAAAATGTGATTTTCTTTTATTATTATGTCGATATTTCAAGAATCTCGTAAGGTTAACCTAAATGATTTCTGTGAATTTCGAACATATTTTTTATTGCATTTCTTGGGAAATACTCCTAAAAATACTCATACTCCTAAAAATATAGAGATATTCTTTTGTTAGTTTATGCAGAGTATGTACAGTGCTGGTTTCTTAAACCCTAAATAAACAGTTGATCTTTGATTTAAACGTTTTTTTCCTTTTCATTCATAAGAAAATCATAGGAAAGGATGCTGGAATTTATATTTGTGGCTATTATGTAATGAAATGTGATATTGCCTTGTATTTTGCATAAAATCCTTTAGTTTGATGACAATGTACCCTATATCTTTACATAATATAACAAAAGTAGATTTCAGAAGCAAAAAAAATCCATAGTAATGTGACAATGCAATAAAATGTCGTTAAATGGAACGTAAGTGTGATAAAGTATGTAAATTTTATTCATCTAACATATCTTAAATATCTAGTTATCTCACTGTATAGGAAGTTGCTCCTATTAAGGTTGACTAAATATTCTGGGCAGGTTTGCAAAGTGTTTAAACTGTAAAAAAAAAAAAAGAAAAAAGAAAAAAGCAAGTTCAAGTAATATCACTTACACTTTGAGACTATTCTAAAAAAAAAATATTATTTGGATACCTAAATTATAGCTTAAAAACCACCAAAAAGTTTCACTCAAGTGACTTGTTACCCAGTAGTTTATTTTTGTAATTTAAAACAATTAAAAAAATGTACAGAGCACCTAATTGAGAGCTTTCTTCAGTTACATGGAGGGACATACACAGTGAAAGACTACAGTCCATTACCCAGTATCAGCTCAACTTTTACCTTTTCTGAAAGAAAAATAATATTTAGTAAAGTCTTTTGTAGAAAACAAATGCAGGATAAAAATATATATAAAGCTGCGGTTTGATGGATCTTCTTGTAAATGGCAAATCTGAGGTATTACAACTAACATGGCTTGAGGTGGAAATCTGAAACCCTGCTACCTAAAAGCAGCCATGTTACAGAAGCAGAAAAGGCAACTCTTTCCGTTCTTTTAAAATAACTTTTTCCACGTCAAATATTTACAGCATTCAAGTAACATCCCATGTGAAAATACGAATCTCACCTGAATAGATGACCAAGCAGCAGTACAACTCAGAGTGGAACAGAACTAAAGGTTTTTGGCTTTAAATTATTATTTTTTACATAGATAAACTTTAATGACACAGGAGTGACGTTAAATAACACATACATACATAAAATACAATTTTATTACATGATCTTTAAAATAATCCAACAGGATGACTTCTTTTAATCTTACAGAAAAAGACCCTTATTCTTGCATAGGTCTAAAAAAAGGTGCAAGAACGTAGTAGTGTGATTTATAGCGTGCTACGCAAGCAGGGAAGTGCAAAACACTACATAACCTTTCATTCATTCATGTGAACCCTCTGTAATCTGGTGTTTTTAGATCTAGATTACACATATATGAGTGACTCCAGAGCAGCTGGCAGGTTCTGCTTTGGTGCAGAACCACACACCGCATGGCCAAAACCTCAACAAGGCTGTCTGAAGGAATCCCTGCTCTGATGCGTCTTTCATCTGCAGCAAAGTGCAGATCATTTGTCATATTCCTCAAAGCTGCAAAGTTCCCGCTGATTTTTGCAGCATGACATATTTATAAGACTTTTAATGAGCCGCGGTGAAATGAAAAGCTATTTGCTACAGCAAGGGATGCTGGGATAGAGCTAACTTCCTGCTCAAGAGTGAGAGATCTGTTTTGTCAACAGGGATTTTCCTCTCCGGAGACTTTGCCAGGAAGCCACATCTGTTTCTACAACAGCACCGGCCGCTCAACACTTTGACCGTGTCTGAGTATTTTCTTTTGGTGCTGATGAAGTTCGTAATGAAAAAAAAAAATCTCAGCGTTTTGACAGTGCAGGAGGAGTCTCGTTGACTTGTCAGCTGGCACTGGTGCGAATCCCACTAAACCCTAGAGACCTTTGACAAGCTGGGCACTGGGGGGTCACGCCATGCTGGATGAATGAGGTCAACCTTTGGCCTTTAAGACTCCCATCACTCCGGCTGTGTCAGCCATGCATCCTCGCGGCAGGGGTTGAAAAGAAAAGCCCTCGACACGGAGGTGCTGCCTCGTAAGGGAGGGGTGTCCGATGCTTTTCAGAGGGGAAAGAGAAACTTCAACAAGTCCAGTGAGATTTTATTGTGTTATATTGTGCGGCAGGTGGTAAACGGAATGGAGTGTGCAGTTCTTTCTTTTTCCTCCTTACTCAGCTGGAGGACACGTTGGCTTCTTTCTGCCGCAGCCTGTCTTTCTGTTGACAACATCCACAAAAAACCAGAACATTTAAATCGAGGAAATTCACTTTCTCGCCTGAATTTTTATGCCTCATTTACCAGACTGTTGGCGTTGATCTTTTTGGTTTCTACTCTCTTCTCTGCTGTGATCTTCTTGATGTTTTCTTGAGCTTCCTTCAGCCTAAAAGCAAAAAACAAATGCATGGAAGCGCTTTGCGTGAGCAGACCAAAATAATAACAGAATTAGATGCAAAGCTACGAGGGAAAACTCTCATCATTGCGTCTCGTCAAGTAGTTTGTAAGGGCAGAACGTTTAAGTTACTCCCTAAGGTGCAGCACACACATGCAGTGTGCAGTCAGTGAAAGCCTCTTAAGTGAGGAGCAACAGAGAGTGATAGCGAGCCGATTAGATAATGAGGCCTCTTTTAAAAAAAACACTTGGAATTTATGTACCAACAGTATTTAAAATAAACGTAATTGTACTTAAATACAATCAGCCAGGAGAAACACAAGATCCCAATTCCACAGAGAGCACACTGGATTGATGGCACAGCGGAGAAAATCCGTGTCCTACAGGAAGAGTTGAAATGTGTGGGATTCTGCTTAGGAAAATTTATTGTTAAGCCTTCATCTTCTGAGGATGAGGAAGAGCCACGACTTCACAGGAACTATTTGCTGCTCTATTCTCAGATGTTTTCTTTTTTCCGTTGCATTATGTGGTTGTCCTTCTCTTCTAATTGCATGTCAAGACTCATTACAATGTTCATCAGTCCTCCACTGAGGCGCAGCCTCTTAACTGCTACAGGCCTCTGTCCGCTCGCCACTAAAGCCTGGCGGCCGCCAGAGGCATCTGCAGCCTCTCGGTGAAATGCCACAACGTGACGCCTTAGGTCAAAGGAAACATCATAAATTCAGGCCCCAGTCCTTCAGAAACAGAAGCATAGCCTCAGCTACTCCCATCTGCCCCCTCTTTGATGGCCTCCCTCTTTGCCTTAATTACAGCCCAGCATCTGCACATCACCTTTGTACACTTAGTGCTAATTTGACATGATGTCCAGAGGTGTTAAGCACCTACCCAGGGCTGACAAAGATAGGATATGTAGTCTGACCATTTGGAACGGCTTTGTTTTGCACATTTGATACACAAAGGACAAAGAAATAGGAGAAATGATGAGCCAAACATAAACACAAAGGACTCACTCTCTCCTCCTGACACAAACTAAATCTCCCAGACGGAGCACTTGACAGGAATGCTGTGCAACAATCCGCCTCACCTCTCCTTGGAGATGTTCTTGCTTTGCCGCACCCAGGCATTCTTGAAGTCGTTGCAGAACTCGTACCAGAGCATGAAGACGTAGCTCGGAGTCACTTCTTTCTCCCCACCTTTCGGCTTTACGCCAAAGAAGTCCACCACGTTCTGGAAACTGGATAAAGATTTTATTCATTAACTTGTGTCAGTTCAGGATCAACACATTGAAAATGAACGGTGAAAAAAAAAAAAAAACCTCAGAAAAAGAGGGTCCAGCCCGCTGGGCCACAAGGGAGAGCCAGTAGCGGCGACTCCATTATCACATTGACCTCTAGAGCCTGCAGGCGGATAAATACAGGAGGAGAAGGGCAGCTCCTCCAAACCCCAAATCTGCTTCTGACTTAGACACAACAGAGGAATGCACAGCTAGAGGAACATCCTCCCTAAAAAAAAAGTTGAGCGTGCCAAAGACAATCCCGGCGTGTAAATACACAGTTTTCCTGTTGCACTGCTGTAAAGCAGCTTGTCGTCTAATTCGATTGTAACCAAATCTGAACTCCTTAGCAGGCTCTCAGTGGCGTGCTGAAGGTATGAAAAGCAGCCCGCTGCTTCAGATTCCCGCCGCTAACCCAAACATGAAAGACATTTCCTAGCTGTGCCTGTCAGAGGCTTGATAAAAGGCGGCCATGATTCACGGGATGCTCTGTCCCACTGACACCCAGAGAGGCTCTGACCTCTTGATGCTAGGTGGCTTTCTGCGGCGCTAATCGAAGACATGTTCATGCAGAGGGAAGCGGTGCCCAGACAGCCAACAATTTGGGAGAAAAAAAATTCTGCATGAGCCTGCTTCCCATTCTCCCAGAGATCATTTTGCAGGATCTAGCGCTGTAGATCATTCTGCACTGTCCAGAACATGACTCAGGGATGGTCAGACTGAGTCAAACCAGATATCGTGTCAAGTATTGCTGCAGCTGCTTGGGTCTGGCATGACCAACAGGTCCTCGTCTCTGCAGCTCGTCTCATGAGAGTGAAGCGTGCACAAATCAAATTTTTCCTGTCAGCCTCCACTCATAAAAAGCGAGCAGACACCTGAATCATCACAAAGGACAGATGCAATACCTTTCCGACTGCATAAGGTAATCTGCAAACTCATCCACTTCCACACCGAATACCTACACTTCATAATCTCTGCTATGATGCCATTGCCGTGCAAGGGTTTAGTGCAGCATCCACCACCAGCATTCCTCTCTGACAGGCATATAAAAAAAAACATACACACACACATTACGAAACCATGAGCAGCCATGAGAATCAGAGAAATATTTGGACAAGCAACTCCGCATTCCTTTGTTTCCCCAGTAAAAAGATTACAGACGTAAACTGCATGTTGTTGGCTGGTTCAGCTCTGGCGCAAATCAGAGCTGCTTTTCATTGCGCAGGAACCGCAAGAAACAGCAACACCAGCTCCCAGCGGCAAAACCCTCACTGTACAGCAACTGTACAAAAAGGGCACATGAGCCAGGTGAAATTGAGCGTGATGAGAGGGAAGGAAACTTAATGAGACAGAACTGAGGACAGAACTGGAAATCCTCGCTGGAACCAAAACATGAAGCAGACAAATTAGATCTGCATGTTACCGAAAAGGTCAAGTGAAGATCAAACAGGAAGTGAAATCAACAAAGAGAGGATTCTCATTGTAACGGCGCTTTGCAACGATGCTTGGACCAAAGGAATGGTTTCATTTAAACTGTTTTAAAAGCTTCTGACTCCAAAATAAAAGAAAAAAATGTTGAAGAAATAAGTTATTTAAATGTTCAGTTCCAATTTTAAATTGTCACAACAGTTGGTTTATCTTAATTAAAAAACTAAAAACTGAATAAAACCCCAATAATATTGCACTAGAACAACTTAGGTAATGTTTTAGCAAAGAAATAAATAGTT
This sequence comes from Oryzias celebensis, assembly GCA_014656515.1. Lineage (NCBI taxonomy): Eukaryota > Metazoa > Chordata > Actinopteri > Beloniformes > Adrianichthyidae > Oryzias > Oryzias celebensis. The sequence goes on from BNCR01000005.1 coordinate 39,045,535, forward strand.
TATTTTACAAAATAATAGTAAAAGTTTAAAGTCCTAGCCCCTGTGTGAGACTATCTTTTCCTCTAAAAACGACACTAATCTACTGCACTCATTTATTTTTCGGTTTTAAGTAAGTATTTTAGTTGCCTAGCAACAACTGACTTCACAACATAATTCTGCTTCAACATCATCATCTCTTTTAATAAAACATGCTTCTGAAAAGAAAAAAAAATGATCATATTTATCTATTATTGATCCCCATGTTTGTAAAATTCAAGCTGTCATGTGAACAAATTCATCTAACGAGTGCATCCATCAGTCACAGAAAAAGTGGGAATCCTAAAACCAGAGTCAAAGTTTTATTTTCTTTTTAATCTGAACAGCTCCTCTTAACTGCAGACATTTTCATTTGAAAGTCAGTTAGTTTTTTGTGTTCTGAGCTCCTAAAATTGAAATGACTCAAATGTATTATAGATCCTTTAATATTAGCTTTTTATAAAAATAAATATAATAAAAAATGTTTATAGAAACATCCTAAAATAAATACATTTCTAAAATATTACTTGTTTGGTCAGCTCGAGTACATTTTGCTTTTCAATTTTTGTGGAAGTGAAAAAAATCTCTAATGTTTAACATTTATTTAGTTTACATGTTTTTTTTTTTGTTTTTAAGATGCAGAAACATTTATTTTTAGGTTAGAAAACAGTACAAAACAAACCTAAGAATGACAATTAAACATTTTTTTTCACTTTTTAATAGAGCAATAAATACACATGTAATAGACAGTTAATACATTAAAAACATCAAATTGGAGTTGCTGAAAATGGTCAAATGATGATTTTTTAAACTAAAGATTAAGCAGTTGTTTTGATATTATATTATGGATAAGATGGTTCAGTTTTGGGGTATTTTTACTGTCAAATCAAAGAGCATTAATGGTGGTTTATTTAGTTAACCTGGAGTATCTGGTTGTTTTTTTAATTAATAATTCTTTTAGTCATACAGCGCATGTGATTAGCAACCTGTGCTCATGGTGGTGGGGGGCTTCCCTAACAAATGTGTTGCCTTTATTTTATTTAGCATTATCCTCGCCACCGCTACCATTTGTCCGAGGACCCCTGATCCAGCACAGATGTAGAGCCCACCCAAAGCCTGGAGAGCCCGCTGACGCCCAAATTCATCAATGGCGTGTCACTTTTACGAGGTGGCTCTGTGGGAACCCGCTATAGACAATACCCCCTCCCCATTCTTGACCCTAAATAATGCCAGTCCCCCCCCCCCTTTTTTTTTTAGATGAAATTAAAGGAAAACTTCATTAACTGTGAAGGGGGCTGTCGGCTGCGGGGGCCTTTTGATCAATATTCACCCACCAGTTCAACACCTTCATTTCAGTGGTGTCACTCAGACACGGGGAGGTGCGCAGACGCACATTTCAGCGGCTCCCAGTGAAGGAGGGCTTCAGACAAAGAAGGAGGGGAGCAACTTTCTCTCAGTCATTCTCTTGGCTCGGAAACAGTAACATGAAGCAGAGCGGTTCAGAGCCATTCGCTGACTTATGATGCTGTCCAAAGCAATCAGCTTCATAACTGTTTATAGGTTTCATTTTCTTGTGTCCGGTGTCTTTCACCCTCTTCTTTATGCACTGATTTATTTTAGAAGTTGGAGCGTTGTGATATAAAGCAAACAACCCCGCTCCCTGTCCAAACAAGGCAAAAACAATCTATTTACTTTGTTTGTCTGCTCCACCATCTTTTTCCAATATGAAACGTTCCAGATATGATTTCGCTCAGACGGCGAGCTCAGAGGCTGCCAGTGTGTCTCACGCCTATAAATCAAGTTTCTTCTCAGAAAACTCCTGGGAGTCTTTTGCACAAAACATGGCAGATAAGGGAGATAGGAGCTGCCTGGGAGGAGGTTCGGAGCGTCCAGGTTTACATGTCTACGTGGAGGACCGCTGCTGAGCATCAGGCCAGACATTTGTCTTCTTGACGAATTAAAACAAAACACAAAAGAAAAAAAAACTAAAAGGTTAACGCACACAGATCTACTTTTAAAGTTTAAATCACCTCCTACCTGAAAAGCCAACATTATTTATTTGTATTCTTTTAAATAAATAGTAAGAAAGCTTCCTAATCTTTCCTGAAATGTTATCAGCTACTGTTGATATCAGTTACACAAGCAGAGTGCATTAGTGCTATCAGCCGTGTTATCTGTGAAGCATGCCCAGTGACGCAGTCGAGCTCTGTCACGTTTCCAATCCACACTTCCCCAGCTGTCTTCTTACCTCTTCTCAGCTGCGTTGAGTCGGTCCTCTTCGGCAGAGTGTTCATTTTGAGCTGCAACCCCAGAAAGAAAAAGAAAACAAGGCATCAACAATAAGACATTTTAACCAGCGTTGTGATTGCTGATAAAAACAAGCATTTCCAAATGCTTTTCCAGCAACAAGAGTTATTAGTTGATGTGCAAAGCAGTAGAAATGCTCGTGGTTAGGATGTCACCGGCGGTGTCTGACAAGTGCTTGACACCCGAGCTTGCGGCCTTCTTGGCGGCGTGTGTGTGACACACATGGCAGGGGTTGAGGCTGCAGCAGAGTAGCTTGGGAACTGGAGGCTCCGTGGACTCCTGCTATGTAAAAGTGTCTAAATGCAAGGCAGATGTGTGCGGCGGGCCAGGCCGAGGTGCAAGAATTTATCTAGGGCCAAAGAGTGCCTGTGATCTCAGATTTATTGCATTTTTCCAGATTCATCCTTTTACAATGATGGGGGGGACCTTTCCTACTTGAAGATTTAAGAGGGGGGAAGGCTCCAAAAAAAATTGTTCAAAGGCAGGTTTGGGGGTCTTTTGGGAGAAGGTGAGCTAAAGCTTGCAATCAACATCCCCCTTTTTACTTTTCCTCCTTTTTACATGTATTTTGGGCAAACCTAATGAAGGAAAAGAAAAAAAAAGAGAAAGGAGGGGGGAAGAGGAGAGCAGCCGTGACCAATGGTGTTAGTCTCAGTGGGGGTCAGGCTGGCGCCTGAGGTACCCCTTATGTTGCGACTGTGCAGAGGTGGCACAGCCGCCGAGAGGCTCGCAGAAAGAGAGCGGCCCGCCGAGGGAACGTGTGAAGTTTCTCTTCCTCCACTCCATGTGTAAACATGAAACCACTAGTTGCTAACTAGAAAGTTATGAGACCTGCATGCTGAGAAGGACAATAAATTAGGGCTTTAAAACTCTGACACTCTCCTCCAAACTGCTGCTTAAACCAGCAGCCAGATAACAAAGAGATGAAGAGCAGTCGAGAAAGGATGCTGAAGAGTTTCATAAAGCATCCTTCTTCAACTCTGTTTAGACGCAGATGTTCCTCAAAGGACTCAAAAAAAAAGAGTTATTATCTGCACATTCTGCTCTGTTTAGGTAATTCACAGTCATCTCCATGCGTGGAAGTTTGGATGCTTTTTCTGACTCACCCACAACAAAGAAAGTGCGAGGATGTGATCATACACAGTTTTTTTCCATGAAGAGAGGTGAGACGCAAGGTGAGATTAAAAGCAAGACTTCTTTCTTTTTTATTATTAGTCACGGCACATATTAAACACAAAAGAATATGCCAGCATCACCAGGATTTTCCAAGATTTCCAGGAGGACATGGAGGAGTTTCTTCCCACGTTTTTGAGGGGAAGAAAGATTGAATTCTAATTTAAAAACACAGATTAAAAAAAAATAATGATGCATTTAAAACTTGCAAGAGAAATAGTAAATTGCTGAATTTAGATCTGGGAGAGATAACACAAGGAACAAAAAGAGAGCCGAAAAGATTTTTCCTCAAATCAAATCCTCTGCACTCCTTTTCTATTAAAACAAAATCATGTGTGCCACATGTGTATCTGTATATAAAGTGCTGAGGCATTTACCTGAGTGAAAAAAACCTCACTAATTCAGAGATGAGTCATGGTTTAATAGCCTCAGCTGCTCTTTCATGCGAGAGCTGCCGCTTTGCCTTTTCTTTTTTCTTTTTTTTCAAATCCTCCGAAATAAAAGCTTATGGGAAGTTACGAGAAAATTAAAATCTTTTAGAAATATTTAGCTAGAAATGAAAGATTCAGATTGGGAACGTGTGCTGTTTTGCTTGAAACTGACAATTGCAAAATCATTTTATCCCAATAGACCTGAATAATACAGGCAAAAATTTCAAATACTAAAAAAATGTTTTGCTATAAAGCTGATGTTATTAATAACAATAGGTCACAAATAGTCACGTCACAAAGCTAACATAAATCAGTTTATTAATTTAAAAAAGGTTTTGTGATATCAAAAGTATAGCTAACAAAGTGAAATTTAACATTTTAGACAGTTAAGTTAATGAGATTACTTCCTGATTTTTCTCAGCTTATTTTCACTATTCTAAAAGTTTGTTTAAGACTTTGACCAACTACTTTGGCAAGGATCTTACCATATCCAGCCTGACAAACCTCAAAAATCCACTGCTTGAGGTTTTACTTGATGCAAACGCGTCAAAACGCTCGATGCAAAAATAAAAAGATGCATTTGTACTTGCAAAAATGAGTCCAAAACATCAGCATTTTTGAGGGTTTGGGGACACAATGACAACACGTCAGTATTTGCTGCTCCTGTCCTGGTGGTCTCAAGAGTGATTCACTGAGGCCAGCCGGGCTTTACAAGGCCGCAGCCAGAGATGTCCTGCCAGCTTTATGGAAGCTGAGAGTACATGAGAGCCATGTAAGAGGCAATGTGATCCCTTCTACAGGCCTGTAAGACCCCTGTCCTCATGCTGTCTGAACACACAGACACTCTCTTCTCAGCAAGAACAAAAACACACGCATGCCCGCCGAGACAGATTCTCGAGCAGGCAGCTCTCTGTCTGACATAGCAGAAAAAACATTATTATAAGTCCCTGGTTTTAAAAGTCTCATGCTGTGTGTTTGGGTGAAAGCGGGGGCCCATCCTGCTCTCTACTTTTGGTTTCATGACTATCTCCTCAGCCATAAACCCAGTGTACGAACCCATGTTTCATCTTTGAAAAGACTGAGAATTGCCTTAACAGTGTCACATGAGCCTGTCCAGCTTATGAGCAGGACTGAAGGCAAACATTTATCACTCCTCTCTATGGGGAAAGACCAGAGGGTGTCACTGATTTTCACGTCTCAGAGTACATTTCTAACTTTTTCCAGTTTTTAATATCAAAATAAGCCAATTCGTGTACAATTGTCAGTGAGGAAATACTAAATCCTTTTTTAAGCTTTTGAGGCAATCCAAAAAGCATACAGTAAAAACAAAAACTCAGAGTCATTTCTAGTTCTTGAACAGATAAGAGACTTGACATACCAGTAGATATGAATGCTTCCATCTTCTCCTTGAAGGGCTGCAGGTGTTCCTCTGGTGACTTGGAGCACACTTCCTTAACATTCTTGTCGCAAGCTTGAAAGTGAGAAGAAAACAGTAAAGTGAGAGCAACATTCACTAAAGAAAACAAAGATGCAACACTAACATAAACACACCTCAACAGAAACGTAATTTTCATCAACTATATTTTAATGAATCCCTAAAATAAAGTACAAACTTAACATAAAACACTAAATGAGAGAAAATATCAGACCAGTTAAATTGTTTAGGATTGTTTCAACACAATTCAAGATGTAACACAAAACAGTCAAAAATGTATTTTAATATTGGCCTAATAAGGTATCAAACAAGATACACTGATATTTTTAAAGCAATTTTTGTATTTTCAATCATTAGGGCAACATTGAAAAGGCAATAATTCCTGATTTTTTTGGGAAAAAAGTCTTTTCAAGTTATTATTGTGGCTTCCAAAACAATCATTTTGGAATCCATTTGTTTTAGGAGAAGGCTGACAGATTCCACTTTGACACCAATTTTAGAAAACCTGATATGATAAATTTCACATCAGTTTCCTTTATTACATTCTTTAAAAAAAACTTTTACTTGAATTGTTTTTCCCTCCATGTTGCTACTCTTTTTATTACAATGTACATGCAAAAAGTATGTAAATATCTGCCTTGATTTAATAAATACAGTAAATAAAGCAGCAAGTTAATTGAATGGCACAAAAAAGATCAAATTTTCATCAAACACTGAGCTCAGGCTTTTTTCCTTTAAAAAAGGAAACATGTTGTCCTGATGTAACAACTCTGACGTCCATGCTCAATTTCTTCCTCATGCACAGCCATCACATTTGGTTATTTTTGCTGAAGATCTAGCATGAAGTTGATTCAGTTTGTTTGTTTCCTGATTTTGGAAATTCCAGGAAACCTTTTTATTCATCCTTGATGAGACTTGCGGTCTCACGGCTGCATTTAGGTATTCTATCTACTCATTTCTATCCACATTTTCCTCTCTACCACAGGTGTGCAATAAGAATCCTATAATGAAACCATTATCCCATCACCGTCATAAAGCCTTACAATTCTTTTGGTCAAAACAAGCAGAAAAAAAAGTGTTTCTACATTTTTTGGAATGGTTTTTGTGTTTTAAAGGAACTTTAAAAGGAAATTGCACCTTGTGCAGCGTACCAGCTCCAGTAAATTAATTTCCAAAGGTTTTGTGACGTAATTGTTCACAGTGTAAAAACCTAAAAACAAATAAAAATGATAAGTAAAGCCAGATAATCAAATATTGAACATTTAAATAATAAAAGAACGTTTTACAATACAGTTTCAATAAATCAACTTCATTTGTGACACTTGTTTGTCGTTTTGGAATAAATCCCAGCAGTTAGGAAATTTCAAATTAAAACTAACTTTACACAACAGTGCTGGACGGCACTGCGTTTCATCCTCAGTGCTCTCTGGGTGTACAAGTGAGGCAGATGTGTTTGCGGTTTGCGGATAGTTTTTCATTGTCATGCCAAATGATCCAACTCACACAAACTTAGAGGAAACAGACGTGACTGAGCGAGTTCCAGCCGAACCTCTTCCCATTTCCTCTCAACTGTAAGCCTGGCTTTCTATACACACAGGCGCCGGCTGAAAGAACTCTGGCACAATCCACCAACCTGTAAGTCATTAATGGCTGCTATAAATACCTCCACTTGCTTATGACTGCATAGCTAAATACTTCTGCAAAAGAACAAGAGCATTAACAGGTCTGGCTGTGGTCTCGCTTTGCTCCGCCGCTTTTTCAGATGGGAGCTTGGCACTCCATATGTTTGCATGTGTTGCCATTACACCTGCATTGCTGCAAATATGGTCATTACAGCCTTTAATTTATGAGATGTCTTGATTAAATTGAGAGGTGACACAACATGCAACCATCAAAACCTAAGACTAATTACAGCTATAGAGGCCTTAGCCAAAGAATACCAAAAAAAAATCCAAATGTGTTATCCATGATATTCTGTTTGGAGATGGAAAAAATCATTACCAGAAATCCCCTAACTCGAAAGGACCCAATAAAAAAAAGTGTTCAAAACACCAAGTCTACAATTTAAAGGCGGCACGCTTCCAAATGTGGTCCAGACAGCAAAGGCCGCAAAGAGGAAGCCCACAAAAACAAAGCAGCTGCAAAGAATAAACTCAAAGCTCGACTTTGAGACATTGTCTTAAAGTGACAATATATTTTTTATTTTTTGGAAACCTGTACTCAAAAGGAAGTTTCCTCTCCAAATAACATGAGTGATGCCATCAGGGTAGACAGAATGCTTATGTCATCAGGGACCTTAACCTAAGTTTTACTTTCTTCTTAACAATGAAGCATTGCCCAGTTGAGTAATAGGTGTTTTTATTTAAGACAGTCAAAGTGAATCATCTCAATTATTCCAAAAAATGTAAAGACCTTCAGCTTCTCTAGGTGATCAATAAAATCCTGTCAGCAAGAACGGCCAAAGAGTTGTCTCAGCTGGAAAATCTACAATCTGACTGAAACTCCTGCCTCACTTTTGTCTACAAACCTGAAAATACGCGGTTGAATGTGACGTGAGCTTGCTTGCGTACGAACACAACCTGTAATATGTTTCATAGTACCTTTCAGCTCAAATTAATGGCATTTTTTAGTATAAATATTTACAGACATCCAGTTAGACTTGCACGATCAATCCCATAAAGTTTTTAACAACTCCCCCCAAAAAAAGAAGAAAAAAAATTCCTTGCATTTGGTGGTGGAAGACACAGAACCTGCATGCGTGCTGGCTTTGAGTGGAGCCTCTGTCGTAAAACAGACCTCAGGCTAAGGGCCCTGACTGAAACTGACATTAAAGGCCATTTAAAATCAGGACACTGTCTGATTTGCCATAGTGATGAATGCATAACCCCGGCCAAGCCTTCTGTGAAACACTAAACTCCCCTGAGCAGCAAATGAGCTCTGACTGTTCCTTTTTATTCGATACTATTTCATTCAGTTGCATCCCTGCCTAAATGTCAGGTCCAACTATGTGGCAGTTAAAGGAATCTTTGAATGTAATCACTAGTCTGAACGGGTAAATACAAAAAATGTGAACCTCTTGGGAACCTAAAAAAGGTCTGTTATATAGACTTTGATATAAACTTAGCTATTTGTCTGAATGCAGAAACCTACAGTAGGTCTTTGTGGCCTCTCACTCATCCCTCTCCCTTGAGTGGAGCCCGGAGAGAGGTCATCACCCTCTCCCCAAACAGGAAGCCCCATCAAAAGAGGATCGTGTTTCTTCAGTCCCCAGTGAAGATGGGGGCAGCGAGGCAGACGACGGCCCATCCAGGAGCATCACCACCGAATATGAATCAAATCTTCTGCTCAAAAGCCGTTTGGAGACCCGAATGCTGTGATGCACACTGGGAAATGACAGGACTGAGCGGACAGAGATGTGTTTCTTTTGACCTTTGACCCCAGTCTGTGGGGGCAAGACACTGCTGATCGCTGCAGTCGCCACCTCAGGATCAGGTGAGGGGCAGGCCGTTAGTGTAAACCAAAGTGTGATTCAGTGTTAGCTCCTCAGTGTCAGACAGCGTTCATGATGTGGGTGGAGGTGATCTGTGTTAGCTTTATAATTAAGAACAGTCGCCTTCTTTAGGCTGGTTTATAATAGCCAGGCATAAATATTTATTTCTGGCGGATGGAGAGGATAAAAATGGTCGGAGTCATAGGTGGAGCTCCCCTAACACCCGAACCTGCACTGGCCTTCTGACGCTAATACCCCCGAGGACTACTGTGCCAGACTGTGCCGCAGCAGAGATCAAATACGAGGGCCCTTATGTTACATTTATTGTCTTCAAGTCTTCCATTTTTCCTAATAAATGAGTGACAGCTTGAGGTGGGTCTGGGCTCCTTAGCAGGCTCTTTGTATTTTTCCCTCGGGTCAGAGAAGAGAGGCTTTTAACAGCGATGTGGAGCATATCTAATTGCTTTCATATGCCGTATTATTGCTTGATTTAAATAACCACAGACACCCGGGGAGTGGGAGGCATCACCTTTAACCCCTGTATGGCCCTCGCCAAGACTAACTGGCTGCCAGGCGAGGCTGCTACGCGGTGAGGCTGTGAGGACATGCCAAACAACGACCATTTCGATTAAAAAAAAAAAAAATCCAAATATTTTAAATACACCTTTATATAAAAATAAAATTTTCTGCTTCCAAATGCTATTAGATTACAGTATGAGTTTGTGATGACAAAGCAGTCAAGATAACATTTTTGGTGCCTGAAAAGTCGCTGCAGGACATCAGAGGCCCTTAACTCATGGACAAATTGCTCAGAAGGAGGTTGGCTAAAGTCCATGGTGAGTACATTTGGGTTTTAAAACTGTTCTGTTGAAGGATGGTAATGTATACTATCACACTGACTGATTAACACTGAAATAAATATGTCCACAGCACTAAGAAACCGACATATCCAAGACTTGATAGATGCAGAAAAGTGCTTTGCAGAACAGGGCATGTCCTACCAGTTAGGTCTTTCTTTAGTTTTCTGACATCTTTGGCGAGGTCATCGAACTTGACCTGAGCAGCTTGAAAGAGGCTCTGAGGCTCAGGCAGAGGGAATACACTTTTTTCCGTACCAGCATGCTAAAAAAAACAAAAACAAACAAAGAAGGAAACAGCTCATAAATGTGTCTGAAAGAAGGAAACAGCTTCTTGAATGCACTGATTTGATTTACCTTGTCAAAATTACGCAAGTAGTATAGAACCACATAATCCACCAGGTTGATGCGATTGTCCTGAGAAGGGTTTGATGGACAAACAAGATACCAGTGAGTGTCAAAAGGCCATTTGCTTAGTATTTATTAGAGTATGTTGGTACTTTTGAGGAATGTTTACCCTGCTTTTGACATCTTTTAACTTGGGGAGGATCTCAAGTCCAAAGCCATCGGCCTGGCCTCTGGTCCGGTTACCTCCATTCATGTAGTTCCCAAAGGCCAGAACAAGACCCATTACATCCTGCAAGGCATTGCACTCAAGTAGGTCCTGCCAAAGAGACCCGTGCACAAAGACGTTTTGGGTTAGAAAGAATACTTTTTTGGGCTTTCTGATGCTGCGCTTGTCAATGACCTTACTTTGCAGACATTGGAGATGGTCACCACCTTGCAACGCAGAGAGGAGATGGTGTCAAGGAACACCGACTGGAAGATGATACAATGGGCCCGGCCTGCAAAGTTAGGAATCTGGGAGAGCTCATAGAGAAACCTGGAAAACAAGGAGGAGGGTTGGACGGAGGAGGAATGGGGTGTGATGTGTTATGACAGAATTAAACAAAACGTCTAACAGGAAGAACTATTTCGGGGCTTTGGCAGGCCGAGCTTCCCCACAGAGGCTGGCTGAGTCAATGTTGCTTTACACAGAGAGGCAGGCAGCTGATAGTCATGAGAGGTGCTGCTCGGCTGGGTTTGAAAGGTCCACAGGGTCGGGTGGAGGGAAAGCAGCGAGCGGCGCACAGAGACTGATCAAAGGTACCTCTGGTCTGATGCGGGACGACTTATGTAAACAGTGCCGTGTCGGAGGGGAGTGGAGCGGTAACATCCTGTGTGATTAGCCCCCGCTGATGGAGGCAGACACTGAGTAAAGATGACTCAGGCAGCTCTAGTGACAGCTCTGGTCAAACATGGAAATAGGAAGACCAGGCTGAGCGGCACCGCTGGGTCCAAACCTCGTTAAGTGACCTGAACTACTTAACTTTGCCCTGCAGCAACATCCATTAATGCATCAGTTTGTAAAGAGATCATTAAAAACGACATAAAAATAAATTTTTGTGCAGACGCCACCTCTATAAGTAAACTAACAATGGTTTGAATCCAACAATACATTTTTAAAAATTGTTTTATTCACACAAAAATGTTGTAAAAATACGTTTTCAGTCATTTTTTATAGACAATTTTACAAAACAATCTTCCAGAAATGATCCTACTGTTCTGGTTTGTCCAGCAGTTTGGCTTCCTCTTCTTTGGATGTCTGAAAATGGTTTGAAATTCTTTCCATCTCCTCACTAGTGGCTCTCTGCAAAGACACAGACTTTAGCTTTAGAAACAAAGAAACAGATTTTTAACTGATTTTCTTTTTCTTTATATGAACCACACAGCTACTTACATTTTCATACAAAGCTTCAATGGTCTCCAAATCCACCACAGAGTTGTCCACATTGAGAACAGCTGGTAAAGACGACATAAAACACAGTTGGTCTCATAAACGGGTAAAATCTTGGCCCAAGAATGACATCTTTATGGTATCTACACTGAATGGGCCTCAAATAAAAAGAAATACACCAATGGCAGCTTGTAAATCTGTTAAATGTTTCAAAGGCAATGCATTTGAGGAAACAAAATGTTTGTAAAAGAAAAGGAAAAAACATATTCTACAAAAAAGACCACTTTTTGTAGATTTGATCACATCTGAGAAACCTCATTTAAATATTTGACACTGTATGTATTTGTTTCATGTGGTGAAAACGGAAGTGCAGCTACACCAAAAATGGCAAACCTCTCATTCGCAAAAAGCAAAATTGAGAATAAAGGCCTTCAGCAAAGAAGGAAGAAAGAACAAACCATGATTACAGATGGAGGTGAAATAGGAGGTAAACTGAGGGAGAAAGAGGGTTCAGAACAGGGTGCAGAATATTGCTTTTCCTAACAAGTGTAAGTGCAAGTGTAAGTACAATAGATTTGGACAAGAAGGGGGAAAAAAAAGGTGTTCCTGTTCTGTGTCTGAGAGTAGTCTCAGGTTTATTGCTGTGTGATCGAATGGGAGGAGGCCATCACGATGGCTCCACTGCTCCTGGATCAGCTGATGGTTGTCTGGCTGCTGTTCACCTTTGGAAGACTAAACACCATTTTTTCCTCTTATATCAGTCAGTGTGACAAAGAATGTCTTGGACGCACCTCAGGAGTTTTAAATTGAAGAGAAAAAAAAAGCGCTGCAGTGAGTAAACTGTGGACACCCAGAGAAAGCGGCGCATGCTTCCAGTCTATTGGACTCAAAAAAAAAAAAGTGTCCTGGCCCATTTTTACTATTAACTTCAGCAATAATTTCAATCACAGCCAAACTTGGAGCTAACTTAGCTTCAAGCTCCACAGCTGCTCTGCAGCAGGAACTGTCAATGTGGTCTCCGAGACTGGGTCCGAGAAAACGCTGGAGGTCCATTTCCTACATCTTATTAGAGTGGATTATTCAGTCCCTCAGCCATGCAGCCGTCAATCACACACCAAAGGGGAGCCTGCCCCGTGTGCACAGAAGCACTGTGATCCGAGGGGAGCCGGATATCTCTCCACACCGACAGATCAAAGCTTGCCTGCCAACGGCCTCACACCCTCTCCTTCCACTTTTCCCTCCTATTTGTGTGTGTGCGTGCGATGAGGTGGTGTGTGTGTGGGGACCCTCCACTTGCCCTTGAACCATGGTGGCCCTTGAGGTCCCCCAGTAGCTCTGATGGCTGCTCCTAATCAGAATGCCGCCTCCCCTCCCCTCCCCTCCCCTCCCTCATAGCTGTAATTACATTACATGTACCATGTCCTTTTAATTTGGCAACAAAGGGGAAGCAAGTTGACCTTTAGAAGTGCTTTTTAGGGTGCAGTCTTTTAGTGTGAAATTCAAATTGTCCATTTCACATACACCTCCTGTTAAGGTGCAGGGAAGCAACCACATGCTGTGTGGGAGCAGACCTTTTTAACCAAACCACCCCCTCCACAAAGTGACACTTGAACAGAGACAGAGGCATCGCAGGGAAACTGGGAAAAGAAAAATCTAAACAAGATGGTTGCACGGGTGTATGAGTGCTTTTCGGCTTGTGTTTGCATCGGTTTTATGTGGTAGCACAGTGTCTGCTAACTGTGGAAGGTGGTTTTGTACATGCTCAGATCATTAGTGGGGTGTCAGTCCCATTAGGCTTGTGGAAACCGTCACTGACTATAATAAACAGATCTGCTGGCCGCATGCTCAGACTAACAGGCGGCAGGCGTTCTCCTCCACAGTCCCAGGACAGGACTAATTCCTGGCCCATCTATGATGTTCCCAACACACATTCTATGTTTTCACACACCCTTATAGCCATACACACACACACATCTGTATTTTTCACAGGGAAGCAATTCTTCTGCAGCCCTTGAAATAAAGAAAAATCCAATCTGACTTTAACTGAAAACCTGAAAGATTGCTTTCCTATCATTGTTACCATTACGTTTTGAGAAATCGAGGTATTTTCATCTCCCCTATCCTCACAAGAAAAATGACCAAAATAGTTCCACTCAAGCCTTAAGTACATAAAAAAGAGGGTCTTGAGTTACAAATTATTTGTCATCAAGAAGTAAGAATTTATCCTCTTTACCTCTATAGCTACAAGCAACCCCAATCTGTACTTTATCAGACGTCATCCTCCGTTAATGGTTCTATGGTAGACTAAATTTACCTGTCAGCTGTGAACCTAAATCAGCCTTTTTACCTTAAAAGAAATAGCAGAGTCCCAAGCTTCTTTTTAAACGATGTTTGACAGACTGGGACAGTGTGGTTTACCTTGCTGTATGTCTTTCATCTCCAGGTGCAGACTCGATATCAGGATGCCCACAGCCTGCGAACGCTTTGGATCCAGCAGCTTGACAATCTAAAATATAAAAATAAAAAACTGATTTTAGCCCAGTTCAACAAATAGTAAGTAAGGTGTCAAACTGTCTAGAAAAGTGACACAATTTTCCAAGTTAGGAATCAGACACTTATTGATGAGTTTAAAATATAACAGGATCATTGGCTCTGATTGACATGCTGTCATAGAGAGAAACAGCTTAGATCAGTTCAAAGTGGTATGCTCTGGAATGACTTCTTTTGGTTCATTCACACCAGACGTAGCCGTGGCGTCAAATTTGTGCCTGCCGCATCTCTTTTGAAGCCCGTCAAATTTACTGCTCAACGCCTTGATGCCCCGGCTGTGGAGCAACCGCCGAGAAGCTTCATTCGTTGACCACATCATGGAAAGCATGGATGATGTTGAGCGAGGAGCTTGTGTTTATATGTTTTGGACAGCTCCACAGAGGCGCCGGCAAGCACTTTTCCGTGTCTGGCTTCACCAGAGTCTCTCTTGGTGCAAAGTGTTGCACTCCCGTAGCAGAGCTGAGCTGACGGCTTTTTCACTCTGTACTTCCATCTGTCTGTGGCCCAGTTTGAGCATACACCCGAGAGGAGGAAAAAAAAAACAAAAAAAAAACTGGGGGATCTTTTATTATTGTCTCAATAAAAATAAGAAAAAAACTCCCAGAAGCCCAGGGATCTAAGGGGATCGCCTTTAGCTTCATGGGCTCTTTAATGGGCTGGCAACCTGTCCAGGGCGTATTCCGCCTTTACCCAACAGTAACCGGACAGTCTCCGGGAACCCCGTTGCCCCAAAGGGTTAAGAGAATGGATGGAAGTTCAGGACGAAAATCCTCGCATTGCACAGCCATGTTGAATGAATTTTTTCTACCCTTTGATCTAGTTACTGAAAGCGTCATGTGTCCAAAGCTGAGTCCCTGATTGATTGAAGCACCGCGTCAACCTCTCCCGCTGCCCAAATCAAGCCGCGTCAAATTGCATCTTTATATTGATTTAGCATTGAAACTTGGCGCCTCCGCCACACCGGCTGATGCGATTCTACCATGAGTCACATGAACACAAAGATTGACCTGTACAGGTGCTTGGAGAGTCGTAGAAAGGAGGTGCATTTTTAAAAAGAGTACAGGTGTGTCCTGCAGTTCCCTTGTGGCCATCTTAAGGGACATCATGAAAATGGAACTTACCATTGTGTGGTAAGAGTATCATCAAGTATTTGTAAGGATAATGTAAGTTGCACGCACCTGTCTGTGCTAATACGCTGCACGCACAGGGTGTGCAGGTGAAACGGAAGTGCCTGTGGGACGCTCTCAATGCCTCATACCCAAAGTCCTTTGCAGTTGCGCAGGAAGCACCTTAATGCTGGTCAAGTGATAAGTCCGCGAGATAAGTGGGTGAACAGTTTCGCTCTATTGGTTCACCGACCAGTCTCTGACTGGTTTGCCCATTTTTTACTCATATCTACCTGTAAGGGCAATTGTGATAAAGGCATTAGCTCTTGATATAACAGTGAGCGTACAGATGAAGTAGGGGTGAAGTCTCATTTCACCAATTTGTTCATGTTTTTTAATGCCCAATTTTTTTCCTTCTAAACTTGTAATTTTAAAGAAAAATCTGTTACACTTCAGTTTCGAATTTAAACCATGGTTTAAAAAAAATATAGACATGCAGATTTCAGCAAGGCTTCAGTTCACACAGTGACATAACGTAGACTCAAGGGATTACTTTTGCAGTTAGAAGTTAATGAAA
Organism: Oryzias celebensis; assembly: GCA_014656515.1. NCBI lineage: Eukaryota > Metazoa > Chordata > Actinopteri > Beloniformes > Adrianichthyidae > Oryzias > Oryzias celebensis. Next base: position 39,061,253 of record BNCR01000005.1, read on the forward strand.
ATGTACACATTTTTTCGGAGGTTGTTGAAAAAGCGATGAGCCACACTCAGCGGCCTGCCCATCATTTGGATTTAACGAGGGACCAGGGAGGGGGCAAAGCTGTGCAAAAGCACACGTCTCTTTTAGTTTGCACAAGAACACGTGTGAGAATATCATCAAAAAATATCAAGTCACAGACAAAAAAAATACAAAGGCAAGAGTGGCCCCATGAAAGGACAGTGTAAAAGAGCATGGAGAAGAGACGTGGGGTTTTTATAACAAACTATAAATTCACAGGATTTTTATTTGTACCTACACATGGTCACAATTACTTATGCCTGAATTAGCCGTAAAGCCAGAGAAAGTTTTGGCAAGGTAAAGCCCTGCTCTAAAAGTTAATGTGTCAGGGTTCTTCATTAGCTCTGATGGTATCGCTGGCTACTGGTCTGTCCGCGAGAAGCTGGAGAACAGAAGCCTTAGAAGTGAGCATTGCATTACAGGGCTACAGTGGGTGCCATGCTGCTTCCAGCTCCATTACCCGGATCACTGGGATCTCCCACTTTGGAGACTTGAGACGGCTGGAGCACCAGGCTTTCCCAACACTTAATTAACTGCTTCGGACGGGCCACACTAAAGGCAGCTGAGGAGCTCTTCCCGCTCAACTGTAGCTGCAAAATTCGCCAATTAGCTGGAGCCGTTAAGTTAATGAGAAAGGACAACTGGTGTTGGATGCTTGATCTCAGACACGCAAACAAGCGGAGGGAGCAGAGCGATACTGAGACAGGTAGGCATCAACAGCTAATGGCTCCCTCCTGTGGGAGACGGGAGAACTGAAGGGAAGCTTTCGAAGTACAGAGAAAACGAGAAGAACAAAAGACTGGGAAAGAACCAAAAAGTAAAAACAAGAGCAAGGAAGGGAAATAAACTAAACTATGGCTGGAGAGGCTTGGAGTGAGTGAGGTCTGAGCTGAAGCAGGTGGCTGGTGTTAATCGATGAGGGATGCAGATTCAGAGCAGATAGTTTACAGTGGCCGAGCCGCCAGCCTGCTCCTCCCCAACTGTCTGAAAGTCTTTCCAAGCAGATGTTCCAGCGAGGACTGGATTGAAACTTTGCATTGATGCCTGCTCCCCTCACACCCACCGGCCTTAACCTTACGCCCGCTTCCCCACGTCATAGCCACCACTTCAGATATTTCTTTAATAAACGCTTGGTGATTGCTCGTAAATCATAAGGTGCATAAAACTACTGTTTATTTCATGGGATTGTGACGAGCGAACTAGAAACTGCTTTGATTTATGCATGTGTAGGAAATTGTGTTTACTGAAGTGCATATTTGCACCCAAATAACCTCAATAACATACTTGGCGCAAAAGATTTCTTCATCTTCATCTATCTCAACCTCCCTCCTCATCCCACAAAGAAGCACCAGCGTGCCTGCCCCCCCTCCCGCCCCGTTCCTATAGGTGCCTCGTCCTCATTGCCTCTTCTAACCAGTGGGGTGAAGACACGTGCATGCAATTACACCCCTTGTCCAGTCCGGTCAGGTCCGGTCTGTTCTTATGGAGGAGCTCTCTTCCATGTCATCTCCATGGCTTTGATATGCTAATCAGCACAGAGCAAAAGGCTCCTGAATAAACAAGAGCTTTGATTTTTTTTTCCCTCTATGGCACACATGATACAGATTACTCACTCACACAGGCATCGGCTGCATCCCCTGAATTTTTACTTTTTTGGGGTGTGCAGTTGTCGGAAAGTAGGGAAGTGGCTCATATGCATAATGCACACATACATTCCATTCCCACACGCTCATCTCCTCTCGCCGTATGACTGCCCCCCCAGGCTGTGGCGTTAGCATGATCTGGCAACACTTTCGGAGCAAGTGCATAATGAGCAGTGTGGACGGGCTGTCAGCGCACAAACACACAGACGTGCTGTAAACACGGCCATGTTTGCTGCATATGCAAGACAAACTGCAACGAAGAAACACACACATGTGGTGGTGGCGGTGACTAAAGCAACCTCTCCCCTCACAAACACCAATCCAGCAGCAACAACAACAGCAACAAAAAAAAAAAAAAACTAGCGGTGGGTGTGCACTGACAAGAGGCAGATAGTGTGTCTGTGAGTCAGTTGGTGTTCACACGAAGGGACTCACACCACTGTCTAGTCAGACTCTCAGAATTAAAACAGAGTAAAATAAACACATGGCGAGCAAACAAGGAGACATTTTCAAACAATTCCTGGAAATGACACAATCACTATTGAAATGAATTACTGTCGCTTTGTGCTAAATTTGGGAAACTAATAACTGCATGTTGCCCAAATGAGAAAATAGATGGTTGTGTATACACTAGTGCTAAACGTCTTCACTCATTTGCCTGTACATGCCTATCAGTGAATAATAATATGATGGCTCAAACTTAATGTTGTTCACCATTCAGCACATCCCTTCAGGGGTTGCCAAAGCGAATTAGTGTTTGACTGATTTACACAGGTGGTTTGGCAGAGAGTTTTACGCCAGATTCCCTTCCTGACACAACCCTGTACTTTATCTGGGCTGGGGACCGGCGCAAGGAGACCCAGACTTGGGCCACCTTGAGGCTACGGAGTTAGGAAGTAGAGTGAAGGGTCTTTCCTAAGGACTCACACTGGATTAAGCCCATTGCACAACGTATGGAATGAACGCTGGTTTCCTGTGTGCCAGTCCTACACTCAGCCAGCTTCAAATCTTCTGTTTGATTGTTCCTCTAATGGCGGTTTAGCAAACTCACACACCAAAACGGCCTTCGCTCAAACTGCTCACAAAGGAGGAGACTGCTGGTCAATTTTTTTCATTGACTATATATGAGAACTGGACCAAGTGAGCGTGAGGTCACCCATAGAAAAATGGCTTACTTCTGGCACCAACCAAATAAAGTCAATACAGTCATCTTTTTTTTTTTTTTTACAATATGGATGCTGCAAGTTGGAGCCAAAAACTGCTAGTAAGCAGTGATTGTTCTGACACAACATTTCTGTGACAACCACCCTCGCCAATCAGGAGTGAGCTTGTTGGAAGTCCACACCCCTATCACTTGAAAGCAGGCTACACAACGTCCGTCAACGAGACCTTTCGAATGTTCAAAATGAAAGCGCAGCAGGTACTTCCTATTTGGAAAGCAAGGGGGAGGGGTCGGTCAGTCCAGTTCTCACATACAATCAACAGTCTTTCCACATCAAAACTGTAGTCCGTGTCTGTATGGACCTTGCTTTGCACATTTGTGTTCAGTAATCTTGGTACAAGAGCGGGCATTCCCAGCCAGTTCCCACAAAGTTGGGATCATGGATTTGTTTAAAATGTTTATGCTGAAGCATTCAGACCTCTTTTTGGTGAAACTTCTGGTCCTAGCTCCAAAAGTGTTCTGGGACAGCAACTGGTTAGCTTTGTCAAGCTACTGTGGTTGAAAGGCAACATTTTCTACAAAGACGACTGAACAGACAGAAAGTCTTCAATTGGAAAGCAGAAAATTTTAGCTTGATTTTCAAATTCTGCAGTTTTTCAGACTTTGAATCTCATCATTTCTCTGAAAAGCCAGCACTTTCTGCACAATACCTCTGAAAATAACCAGTTTAAGTTACAATTTAAGTTAACAAAAACAACTATGCTTGTTTGTCCAGACCTATAATGACTGTGGTTGAGGTTCTAAAATATGCTAATGGATGAATGGGCCCCTTGCAATGAGAAAGATGCAGGCTGTTGGACTGCTGCAGAGGAAAACAGGCCTCTTCAGCTACAGCCTTTTTCCACTTTCTTACAAAAACATTTACGCATCACTATCAGCATCTTGTTCTAACATGCCTGTTTTTCATGATAAATTTATTTTTCAGCACATTGAAGAGTATTAGCAAAACGTAATGCTGCTTAATTATATTACTAATATGCTGCACTTTTTGCAGATTTGTGTTAAAATTATTCAATTATTTTTTCCTTATTTAACTGAAAATCAGAAGCAAAACATCTTATATCACTTTTATAGAAATATGCAGTGTATTTTTAACCCAGCAAAACAAATCAGCAGTTTGTCTACTCATTCATCCATCCATCCATCCTTGTTTGAAAAATGGCACATTCGGCTTTCTGTTTACATCTTTGAAAATATCACAACTTTCTAATATATATAAAGTGTGAAAAAAAAATAAATAAAGTTAAAAATTAGACAACTTGCAAATGTTTATAGTACAACATTATTTTGAAGGATGGCATATGTTTTTTTGTTTGTTTTTAAAAAGTTGTTGCTAATTTCTGTATTTTTTAATAGAAAAATATGATTGCTAACTACTTTAGAAAGATTAAGCTACAAAACATGACAAAGCAAAAACTAAATGTTGCTTTATCATGTTTCATCAATCTACTGAAGTTCCAACATTGTTTTATACTACCTATTCCTATTCCTATTCCACACCACTGACTTTTTGGCTCACGTCTCTCATCAGGTTACCCTAAACAAAAGTTTTGAACTCCTTCAGCTTTGAACACCCCCAGTATTGTCTTTCCCTTTTTTCAGTGCAGAGCTTTCGGAAAATCATCATCACATAGTGAATGAGTTAATTCCCCTTTAAAATGATTTGACTCAGATCCACAGACTGTAAACTCACAGCGACTTCAAATAAATAAAAAAAATATAGTAAAGTAAACTAGTCTCTATGGTTTGATGAGTTTTCCAGAAAGGCAAAAGTTTAAGCCGATTGGAAGTGAATCCAAGTCTAAAAGGACACCTTTATGTCAGACATGACAGAATCACACTGAAAACAAATAATTAACAAAAAAGCATAACGTCTCTGGACAATGCTGTTTTCTTAAATGCCAAATTGTTTTTACTGATATCATTTTAGCTCAAGAACATCATTGAAAATGGTTCAAGCTCATCCACTTCCAGGTAATCCAAGACGGGAGACAGTCGTCTGCATTGGATCAAATGTTGGACAATACTAGTGACCAGACTAAATGGAAAGATGTTGGGATGGAGACCAAGGACAAAAAAGCACACACAGTCACACACACTCAGACAAGCATTGCCCTCTGGAGCAGAGTGGAGCCTTCACAAATTGATCAGAATAGGGGATGTCTATGGATTTGGGAGGGAGAGTCTGGGGCAGCTGCCCTTTTTTCAAGAGCTTGGACGCCTCTGTGAAGACCACGAGGCAGCCAGGTGCTGACGCAGCGCTGGCTGCAGCAGAAGTGCAGCGCCGCAACATCTGACAGGACCATCAACAAGTAAGGCTCCAGTGGGTAACAGGGAACAAAGGATCAATCGGGCCGTAATCACACATTAGCTGCTTTTGCTCAACTTGCTTTTATCTTGACAAAATCTTACACAAACTGTTTATAATACAATCCTTCTTTGCTTGCTGGACGGGATTTGTTTCAGATGGAGAAAAAAAAAAGTACAAACACACAGAAACACTAGATGGAAGAAAACTTGCAAATCCAAAGCGAGCCGCTGACCGCAGGAACCTCGATGGGAACTCAGAAGTTGATACATACAAAAAGGGTTTGACCTTTTTTTTAAAAGCTAAAATCTGAAAAACGATCCAAAAATGTTTTACCTTTTTAGTTTTTGCTTTCTTCTCGTAGGTATCAGAGAGGGGTTTCTTCTTTGGCTGCTGTGTGACTTTAGAGAAAAGATCCTCAAATTCATTGGTGTTGACAATGTCAGGCTCTTTCAGGGAACCCCACAGTGTGTTGTTGCTGCAAAAAACAAACAACCAAACAAAAAAACAAGTCAGGGGGTGCAAGCATTTTTACCACAGACGTTAAAAGAGAAGGAAAAACACAGAAGAGTTAAACAAAGTGAGCTTTTTTTTTGTATTGGAAAGCTTAATTGGTGTTTATTTTCAAATTTTCCATTTTCCGTTTAGTAATCCAACAAAAACCTGGCAGGAGTTGTCGCAATCTCTACTTTCAAAAGGACTGTTTATGAGTGAGGTGATAAAAATAACAAAAAGTTTCAGACATTCGGCATTACGAGTCCATTTCCCGCAAGGGCAAGAAACGAGGGAGGCAAAAAGCTGTGTCTCTGAAGTTGCTGAGTAACGTGGAAAAAAACAAACAGAGGCAGTAACAAGAACAGGGGACGGCTAAAGTCAAGAGGATGTTCATCATGTTGCTGTTTCAAACATGTCTTCTTCCTCCCAGATGGTTGTGTTTTCCTTTCCAAAGCCTCTTCATCAAATGGACATTAACTACCCCATCAACAGATTTCAAATCAAATAAACCAATTCTAAACAAAGCCTTTGAACTGATGATGCCACAGTTTCTATTATCAGGTCACGAAGTCTCATCTGGAATGAGAAAGAGAGCCTGAAGAAAATACGAGAGGCTTACAGTATCTCAGATATGAGACGAGAACATTCCCCTGCAGTGCCACAATGATGAAACATCTGTGTACAGTGTTGCAGAAAATAATTCAAATCCTCCTTTAATTAGGTCTTCCTATGAGTTCTTGAGTAAAGAAAAGCCTTTTTGGAAAAAAGAAAAAACACAAACTGTATTTTTCTGAGTTTAAGTCACATTCTTTTTTTTTGCACTGTTTGGACAGGGGTATGACTTATATGAAACTTTTTTTTTTTTAAATAAATAACAACAATCACTAGGTGTTGCTGTAGTTGTATCAGTATTTGCTACAGAAGAAGCAGCAGCTCAGTCTTACACTGGGCTTGTCAGAATTGTTCCAAAGTGACACAAATGATGAAGAATACAAAATATTAAATGATTTGAAGTGAGATAAAGAGTTTGATTTGGTAGCAAGTTCTTTAAACTCTGGTTATCTGAATAATTGTTCACATGTTGTGCTAATATATTAAATTCCTTCTATGTTTCAAGAAGCCAAATAAGCATCGATGTGTTACGGTAGTGAAGCGTGCTTATATTCAGTCTATTATCGTAATCCATTCCGTTATTAGTTATTGCTTTACAAGATAAAATGTCCATTCATGTTCTCGTATTTTGTTACATTAATTTCTTTCAAAAGTGCAGTGTATATATGATTATTTACGTTCATTTTTGGCTGCTGCGACTTATACTTAAAAGTGACTTATACTCAGAAAAATATGGAACTGTTCATAGCAAAAAAAACGCTGAATTTGTTCAGAAATCAATTGGCCATAAAGCCATAAAAACAGAACCACAAAGTCAGGATAATCCAGTTGTTATTCCTAAGGATCCTAACTGGCCTTTAAGGTGAGGGTGATGTGGCACACAGACACTTTCTGTGACACCTTTCACTGTTCTTCTGTTTAATCAGCCTGAAGCCGACACACTGGACTATTTCAGGTCCAGTTCACTTTATTACTTCCATTCTGAGGGTTTGTACTCTAAAAAAAGTTCACAACTAATCTAAATAATTTTTTTTTACAGAGCAAATCTCTCCAAAGCATCTGTATGTACACATGATGCTTCGGACGACTTAAATGTGTATAAAACCATTTATAATTTGTTCTGATAAAACCTTATGTGTGAGAATTCTTCTGTGTGTTTTTCTTTTTCATTTTGACCTTGTGCTCACAAATGAAAGGAACCTGGACGGATACGTACTTATTGTCCTGTATTTGTATCCTGGTCCAGTACAGGGGCTTCATGGGACACGCCGGCTCTATGGTAGGTTTCCGTGGGGCCATGTCCACTTTCTGCCCGAATGCCCCCATGGGGGGTGGAGGTGGGGGCCCCATGCCTGGGGGCGGGGGTGGAGGTGGGGGCCCGCCGCCTGGAGGTGGTGGAGGAGGTGGGGGCCCAAAGCCTGGTGGTGGTGGAGGAGGTGGTGGTGGTCCGTTGCCAGGTAGACCAGGAGGAGGAGGAGGTGGAGGTGGAGGTGGAGGTGGACCCCCTCCTGGGAGGGGAGGCGGTGGCGGAGGTGGTACAGCAGTGTGGCCTGGCAAGGGGGGAGGAGGGGGAGGCGGCAGCGTACTTGGTGGGGGTGGAGGAGGTGTTGCTCCTGAAAAGCCCGGGGTTGTTTCGGCTTTGAGGTTTAGGCCGATGGAGTCAAAGTTGAGCTTCTTAGGCAGATTCTGGTTGGGGCTCTGCGTCGACCGGCCCCCCTCCCCCTCTGGGCTCCTAATGAACGTCTCCTTGTCCGTCTGTACAGCCACAGTGCGGTAGGTCTTGGAAGTCAGGTCATCCGCGGTGGACACGGCTATATCACGGACATCGCCCTTTTCCCTGCATGTGCTGCACGACTTGTCTCTCCGCAGCTTAGCGATGACTTCCTCCAGTTGGGACACGGAGACGGCGTGCTCTCCTCGCACTTGGAAAATTTTGAGCTCAAATTCCGACTATAAGCAGCACAAATTCCAGACATCAAACAAAAACAGAATGTCACAAATTTCAGACATAAGCATTGTGAAATGATACTGTAAATGTTATCATTGGAACAAACTCATGTTATGGTAGATAATTACTCTTCTGAAGGCATTTCATAAGAGCGGCTCTTCATAACACAAATGTTAATGTTCAGTCACCAATAGTTTTTTTAAACACTGAGGTCAACTCAGTTTCAATTTCACCTTGTAAACTCAAAAAACCCCAACAAGAATCCACTAGAACAAAAAAAAAGTATCTCAAAGGTTTCTTATGGTCCAACTGTCATATACGACTTTCTGTAAATGGAAACTATCTGAAATGTTCCCATTAAGGTAAAACTGTCCAACAGACAGACTGGGAAACCAATAATCAGGTAAGACTTTGGAGGCGAAGGCTCATAAAGTAATTTATCTGTAATACAAATTATGCAACGCAGCCAGAGTTTGTTTCCAGAAAGATTTTTCTTTTCTGTTTTTCCAAAAATCATTTAGGATCTTATTTGAGTTGGATGAGTGGACAACATCTGTAAAATGTACCTTCACAGTTTTGTTATTGATCAATTCAACTTAAAATAGATTAAGGAAGAGCTGTCATTGTGGAGACATAAGACTCTGCGTGTTTAGAGAAGACATATACATATTTTCATACATTTAACTAAAGACTCATCCTACAGATAGCATTGTGAAGCATAACTATAACATTTTACAATTTTTGCACGAATTTAATGAAACTATTAAGCAAGAAATTCAATCACATTTTAATTAAAAATCAGCTGATGTTAGAATTAATCTAAAAAAAAAGCTAAATATTGTTTTAGATTTTGTCACTGAATTATCTTATTTGAAATTATTTTTAAAGTTTTGTCTCTCCAAAAAAGGCTGATTGCAGAATCACTCCTGAATTTCAAGATTTTATGTTCAAATGGCGCCCTCTTGTGGTCATGCACTTTTAGAGATGGTTGGTTTTATTTCCCCAAATCAGTAAAATTCACAGGAAACCTTTTGTTGCTGACCAATGTCTTTTGCGTATATCTAGTAACAAAAGAGCGTTTTGTTGCCTCTAGAGCACATGTCATGTTTAACGGAGTTTGAAAATATTTTAAAATAGTTCCAGCTTTTGCATAGAAACATTACTCTTTGATTTTCTTTGGCTTCCACCAAAGTAAACTTACACGCATCTTCTCCACGTTCTCCTTGCCCTCTCTCTTCAGCTGTAAGAGTGCAGCCTGATGTTCTGAAAGCAACCACACACAAACACACACAAAAACACTTGTTTTAGAAAAAAAGGGTTTCACTACTTTCTTATATTACGGCATGTATTTCTTTATACCAACTGCAGAGTCCGTATTTGCTTTTCAAAGGTAATCAAAAATGCTTCACCTATTCTTTAAATGAAAGTAAAATCATCTGTAGACTAGAGAGACTAAACAAACAATAAAGAACTTCCTTGTGTTTGTTTAAAGGGTGGATCTGTGTATGATGAGAGCTTTAAAACTAAACTGGCCAGTTCAAAATGACACTAAAAAGTGAAGTAACGATGGTCCAAGACACAAATCCAAAATCTGTTGGAGTAGTTCATGAGAAAATGAAATCCAACTGGCCAGATTTCACAAATATATGTCCAAGAGTGAAAATGAACTTTGATCTTAACAATCTGTAAGGAAGCTAAACATGTTCAGTACAAATGAAACGGTTATGCAAATAAATACCAGTTTTAAGGAAAAATAAATTAACTTAAGCATGTTTGAGGTTAATTGGAGGCATTAACTGGGAGTAGAGCTGGATATCAAATTGATTGTTTTGTATTGTCATCATAAAATCATTTCATTATTTTATTCTATCATCATTATTAAATAAATCATTGGGACTACTGTTCATTGTTAATTTTTTAATGTAAAATAAACAAAGATGGAACTTCTTGATTTTATTACAATAAATTCTTAATTTAAAGACTAAAAATTGCCATAGGCAAACATTAATTTATTGATATTAATAGGATTAGTTGGTTTTGTATTTACTAACTGAAAGTCTATTTGATCGTTCTTACCCAGTGTTATCAGAATTGGATCAAAAACGCCTAGAAAACCTGTTTTCTATTAATCATATGTGCTTGTGGTGCATTCCTACATTTGCAAAGTCGGTGTTTAGAAAAGCGAGTATGTGATAGGATCGAACCACTTAAGATTCCTCTCTCATTTGTCTCACTTCACTCTATAGTACAATCCTTTAGAGAAAAGATGAGACATTTTGCTTTATTCAATTTTATCAATTTAACTGTGCCTTTTGTTCTGCTGATCAAATTACACACCCTCTATTCTCTTTGGCGAGAGCAAAGCTGGAAAATGAAGTGCACATCATTGAACGAATCCGCATTAAACTGTCCTTAATTCATTCTCTTGATAAATCTGCACCTCAAGGAACATGGATCTGCTGCGGCAATCCCAGATACAGGCTTTAATTCAACATCGAGACTAAAATAAAGAAACTTTCATTTAATATCCTCTTTTCATTTTTTCGTTTATAACACATTAACAATAAAACTGGGTCAGACTTTATACAACATGGTATATATGTCTTTCAGACTATTAGAAAAATAATGTCCAGTCAAACTCTTAAATCCACCAAAAACTTCAATTCCTAAAGCCACACTCCTTCACATTTGCTATAATCAACAGTCCTCTGTAGATACCAAAAGGAGTTAATTCAGTAGCGTGCAGTGGTTGGGAAATATTCCTTTTTACAAACGACCCACACAAAGGACAAAATTGCAATTCCGGTAGTCAGGAGGACACTGCACCTTGTTGCTATCTGTAAAAAAGCAACTGTGCTCAAAGTTTTGTTTTATTGCCCATATTGTACTTATCTATACATTCTATTGTGGTTTAACTAGTTGTTGACTTTGTACATGTTATCCACAAAAACAACCAGCCTGTGTGTGTTGGTGTAACCTTAACTAGCATGATCCTCATCAGCATTTCTCCATCTCAGCTGTAAACAAGAGTGTTCCAGCTCATAAGCTGCAAGGGCTTACCTGCCTCTGTGTATTTGAGCCCGACCTTCTCCTCCTCATCCTTAGGCTTGGGTGGGGGCCACACGGCCTGCAGACGGCCTGGGGTCCGCTCCTCACTGTCTGCAGGGGACGTGACCTCTGTCTGAAGGAAGACAAAAGACGAGATTCTGACCCTGATTATCAATCTGGCTCATATTTCTGAGGCAAACATGAAGCAGTAGCATCAGGTGGTGTTTTGTTTTGGTTTTTTTGTGGTGTGTCTACGTACACTTGTCTCTAATGGATTTGAAATTTCCTTTCCAGGAGATTTGGAGGTTCTTTCAAAAATTGACCGCAGATTCTCTTTATCGCTCTTGATTCTTCTTTTCACCGCAGCCAGATCCAGTTCTTCCGTCTCTCTTTTAACAGTCTTGGGACCAAAAATGTTCCTGAAGGTTTCATAAGCAAGCTCTGTTGTTTTCTTTTTCTCTGGTACAAGTGTGGGAGTTCCAGAGCCTGGACTTTTCTCTTCTGCAACTTTTTCCCCGCTGTTAGACTCCTGTTTGACACAATCAACCTTCTGCTCACTGTTGGACTTTTTATCTTCGCCAAGCTGATTGAGGGGTCCCAATGTCCTGGTTTTCGTGTCAGCGGTTGATTTAGGCTCAGAGGGCCTCTTACCCAAAGAGGAGGCTGTCATCTGTTCAGGAAAAAGTCTGGCTTTGTTAACAGTTTTCTTGAGGCTGAGTAGGGCCAGATCAGCATCCTTTTCCCTCTGTTTAATTTCAGACACCACCTCCCGGTCTTCTCCCACTGCACCCTTCTTCAGCACCCGCAAACCACTGAAAAGAGCCGGCATCTGGAAGGAAGGGGGAGAAGAAAGTGTCGTACTGGTAGAAACTTTGGAAGGGGAGGCAGCGGATGAAACTGGGGACCCAATAGTTGTTTTAGGGGTTTTTGTTTTGGTGGTTTGTACACTGAGTGAGCTGTCAAGTTTGGACGGCTCACTAGTGGTTGATTGCTCCTCCGTCTTGATCTGTGATTGCTTTGTTTTGTCAGCGATACCCAAACTGCAAGACACAGAGGACGACGTCTGGATGGAGTGAAACTCTCTGGATTGTTCCACAAATCTTTTATCAGGTATCTTCTCTTGTTCTGCCTCTTTACACAAAGGTTTGACATCCCCATTTAGATCTGGACCTTCTGGTTCAGGATGCCCAGAGATGACAGAGGGGACAGGCTGAGAACAATCTACACCAGTGAACTCTTCACTCGATTGTTCACTGCTATCCGCCTTAGTATTCTCCTTCTCCGTTAGAATTTCTACGGATTTCTCCTTGGAACTAAGTTTTGACTTCACTGAGTCCAAAGCTGGTCTTGACCGACCTCTTTGTCCAAATTTACTAGAAAATAAAATTGCTTCTATTTGGGATTTTTCTCGAAACATGTGTGTCCTAAATATAGGCACACTCTGCTCTTCTTCATCCATGTGTTCAACTTGTTTTGGTTCCCCTTCAGGTACCGAAGACGCAGAAGAACTGCTGGACTCCTCTGCTAAAGCTTTACAGTTCTTGACCCCCTCTTCGTCCTCATTTTCTGTGTCACTGTGTGTTTCCACTCTTGCGACCTGTACCAGATATGGGTCACCTGTAGCTTCAACTGTTCCACAGGAATACTTGACGGTCTCATCAGATCTTCGCTCTGCATTGTCCCGATTCCCGTGGATGTCACTTGGATCATTTATTTGACTACCCTTATCCTCTCCATCAGGGAGCTCTTTGTAAGCCGTCAACACGGCTACATCTGAGGAGTTTGCTCTGTCGCGTGTGAAGAAACTGTTCAAGGTGTCTCGTAAGGAACCGCTCAGTTGCTTCCCAGGATCTTTGGGGTTTTTACCTGTTATGTCCATTTTTACTCACTCCAGCTGTCAGCAGAAAAAGGGTGGACAGAGTAGGTAGCAGTTTCAGTGTTGAAAATGCCAAAAACATTCATTTCTTTTCCAGTTATTTCTTGTAATTTTACAATTTAGCTTGGAACAAAAGGCCCTTGTAAGGAAAAAAAAAAGAATCACCATCCTGGTCTTCTTGCCTTTCCTGTGAACTTACAAAAATAGAACAAAAACAGTCCTTAGACCTGGTTTGACAACATCCACGAGTTAACATTACCAAACACTATTGTTCCTGGTTGTTTTCCGTGTGCAGGTTAAGGATCCCCATGACACAGCAGGTGAAGCCAGTGGGCGCGAAGCCTGCTCTGCTCTAATCTCCCAGGAGAGCAGAGTTCACCTGATTTTCCAACTCATCAGACAAACTGAGCGGCGGTCTCCATAAAGGTAGTAGTTGTACTTCCTGTCTTGTCGCTGCGCAGTCTGGAATCCATGACTTTCACATTCCCTCCGACTTCTTCTGTCCTTTTTTGTCTCAGCTTACAGTAACACAACACTTGTGTTAGTGAGTGAAAAAAAAAATTCCTGTACAGTGGGGGGAAGAAAAAGTTTCACTGATCTGCCTAGTCTGAGAACGCCTTTCTTCAGGTCCCTCCCTTCCTGGGAGGAGGCCTGGAGAATCAGGAACTACAGGTATCCAATTACCTCAGCGTAGTTCCAACCAGAGGAGTAGAGGAGGATTACAAAGGAGCCTGTTTTTAGTCAGGCAGGGAGGTAGAGGGGGTCTTTAGAGCAGCGTTGATTAATAAACTTGAGCACTGCAGTAACATTTAGCCTCTCAGGTACAATTACACCATAGCTAGCTTAGGCTAATATGCTAAGTTGCTAACCTGTTCCTGGCACAGTGTAAACACAGACACCACAGGAGGACAGAATTAAGATACAACAAAACACAACTTTAAATTACTTACCTTTAGTACAAATGTCAGCATACTCACAAAATTCATGACTTTTAGAAAGAAGGTTAGTTGTAAGAATTTTTTTCTAGGAAGATTCCAAATGCTACTGCAAACTAGAATACATGGAAAATTCCACAAGCTAAATAAGATCCATTCAACCGTTTTACTACAACCCTGGAAACTTGTTACACGCTAACGTATTTGCCAGGAAAGAAATAAAATGAAAATGTTTTAAACTGTAATTGCCCCTAGCAACAAAAAGTCAGCCTGTTGAAAGAGTTCTCCTTTTGCCAGTTTGAGCAAAACGATTTGATTTGGGAAAACTGACAACAGTTTAAATCAAGATTTAAAATATTTTTTTGTTACATATAAAAAGTTTTGTTAAGTAGCTAAACCATTAAAAAAGTTTTTACAAATATTCGTATCAGTTTTCTGCAACAAATAAAAAATAATCTGATTATTTGTAAACAAAACAAACATTCCAATCCCAGAATGCCACAGATGATGTGTAATAATTCTTTAATGCCTGAACCTCATTTAATTCACTTTTTTTTATACTCTTTTGGATACATTCCTTTTGTAATATTTGTTTATATGCTTTTTCTTGATCCTCTAAATGTCCACCAGATTATGATAAATTCTGTTAAATGTAATGACAGTGCTTTGTCAATAGTGTTTTCTCTACCTTCTTGTGTTAAACCTTCAAGCTTCACCTGCAACTTCTTGCAGAAAAAAAGAACCTTTTAATATTCAGAACACAGCCAAGCTTCCACTTGATGCCAACAGCTAAAAGCCTGGTTTGCTTTTTATCTCTGTTTGTGATCTAGTGCCAGTTACAGGTTGCCAAATACTGCAAAAAAAGAAGACTGATTGTACAAAATGCAGTCTAAAACTTAAAGTTTTAGACAAAATAGGCTTTGAATAGAAATTTCTGTGTGATTCAGACATTGACCTCTAATGATGCCTATTCAAAGCACATTCTGTTCAACATGCTTTGTTGAAATGATTTTGTTCACAACTCGTGTTTGAAGAATACGCTTCATCTGCCACAGGAATGAGGGCCTCGCCCAGATGCTCTGAAGAAATTTTGACAGCCTCACAAAGGTGGAAATGATTTCTCAGATAGTTTGAATGTTTTGCAGCATTACTTACATATTTAAAAATGGCTAAGGGGTTTTAGAAGAAAGCAAACTTCTGCAGCAACCCTTCTTTTATTAATGGGTATTTACTGGCAATGCATTGGCTATTTTATGTCATGTCTGGTTTTGTAACTTCTGTTCAATAACAAAAAAAAAAAAAAAAAAAAAAATCAATGAGAAATCAAAGAAAGTGAAATAAATGTTGAGATTTTTTGACAATTAATCAAAATGCGAGAGGTTTGCAAGATGTGACCTCAGTCCGTGACCTTCTAATCCCTTTCTAGAAACCAATGGTCATGTGCTCAGATGCCCAAACACAGAGATATCCCCATGAACGTCACGAGGGGAAAAGAACAAAAATCAAAGGGCACACCGCACCAAATGAAAAACACATTACCGCCAACCTTTAGATATTTCTGTGGCCTACATTTTACGGATTCTCACCGTGCACTCCAGTTTGGGATAGTAGGGTGTGTCTCCAATGATGTCATCCTCTGGTGGTGTGATGCGTAAGAAGTCAAGGTGATCAGGTCGAGGAGCCCGGGAAATGGGCTGCTGTGGGTCATCGCTTTCCAACATCCAAATATCATCCTGATGCAAGAGGGAGTCTTCTATGCAAAAAACACAGAAGAAAAACACACAGCCACATGCTCCATTTAATGTTCCACTAGGGTTGCACAAGGCTCCAAAGCATAAAACAATTACAAAAATACCAAACATTGCAGCATAAAAGGTGAGGCTGCAAATGAAACAGCCACATAGCTCTGACAACACCAAATACTTTTGCTTTTATTTTTTTGTGTGTCTGTCTTATAAGTTGCCACACTGGCATGGTGTGGAAAGCAGTAAAGCCAACAACAGAACACCGTATAATCAAACAGACAGCAAGACAGACCTCTGTTTAGCCGCAGGCTTAAAGGTCCAAAGCTATTTTTATCTGCACTTGGCATCTTCCCATCCACAGTGTGATCCAATAAGAAAATACAATGCCTTCGAAAACAAAGACTACTGCCTAATCTTGGTTTGCATTCATGAAATCCTTGCTGTAATAGCAGCATGACAGAGCATTACTCAGCATTAGCCAGAGCCTGTATTTTTAGTTGCACTTAGGTGCTGCTCTACTGGAATTACAAGGTTTTAAAGACCCACTCCGATGAAAAAAACAGTTTTTGGCGTTTTTAACATGTTCTTGTGGCATTTTTTCTCCTGATGGAGTACCAGGACAATAACTAAGAATATTAAGCATAAAATTGCATTTCTGAGTATTTTTCTTATGCAAATTGTTGTGAATCAGGAGCAGATGAAAAAAAAAGCCTTTTGAAAAAGCTTGTAAGTGTGACGTACAAGTTACCACGGCAGGCCACAAGCTCCCTGCTCCATTCCATTCTGATGCATTCAGTTGTAGACAAATAGATCCATGTATGTCTTCTTTTTCCTTGTCTGAGGTGGCATCTGGCTCAAAACTGCACGGCTGGATTGCTCCAATATTGCTCATCGTTTTTGTTGCATTGTGTTAAGTATGATTTCTAATACACTCCTGCCGTTCTAAGAAACTATGTCCTAGAAGACATGTTTTTGATTAATGAAATAAACGGCTTAATCATCATTTAAAGACCACTGGCAACAATTTTAAAATAAAAACAATTCTAAAATATAAACAAAACACATTGGGTTTTAGCCTTATGAAGTAATAAGCAAGTTCCCTGGGTATTTAGAAATAAAATCAAAAGTTTCTGTTAATATAGTTGGTCATGTATACAGATGCACATGTGTACAGCTAAGTTAATTTAGAGAACATTAAAACATTTAAAAAACATTTTTTTCCCTTTTCTTTAGCACAATACAAAATCTTTGAAACATAAGAGCATTGCAGCATTACACAACAAAAGTTGGGAAGTTTCGTCTCAGCTTAGTGAATTTAATTTAACCCTAAAATCCACAAAAATCCTGAGGAGGGTCTTGGGTAAAAAAAGAGAGGTCTCTAACATTTAGCTTCATTCACAACCACACATTATGAGAGAGCAGCTATGCTTTCAGTCTCAGCAGTTATCTGGGACTTTGACAGCAGGGGAGGGGGAAAGAAAAAAGGATTAGATTAATAACTCTTCATTATGATAATGCCCTGCTGCATGGTTCTGCTTCAGAAACTGCTGACTGTGGGCTGGGATAGTTCCAAATGCAGGGATAAGCTCAGCCTGGGCCAAGGAAAGAAACTACTTAACACAATTCAGGGTTGCTGTAAAAAGGCTTTTGAACCATTCCTTTGAAAAGATCACGTTTTCCAGGCCTCCCTCAAGAAAAAAGAAAATAATTGTTTTGGAAATTAAAAAGAAAATTTGGCTCTGATTGGCTGTTAATGAATACATTTCTCTGTTTTACTAATCTATACATTCCTGTAGTGTGTTCACATAGCAGCTCAGACTGCCACCAAGTGTAAAGACACAGAAGAGAACAGCCATACAGCCCTGGTAACAGCTGTGCAAACATAGACATGGAGACATCTGTAATACTGAGGAGGTACTTTTCATCAAAATCCATTATACATATATTTAAAATGTCAGGTTTCCAGATAATTTAATATAAACAGGAAGTTTGGCACAATAGAGCAGGAGAAAAACAGCAGAAGAAAAAGCTAAATAGTTCAGTGGAGATACAACAAAAAAGAGCAAAACAGTTTTTAGAGAATGGAAACAGAAAAGAAAACTAATGATGGGCAGATAGATGGGAGAGAGTCTCCCAAAGATTGACATGTTTTTTTTTTCCAACTAATAAACAGTGAAACCTGGTGGCCAATCAAAGTCACTGCAAATGCTCAATTCCAGTTATTATATCAATTTGTATCTTTTACCTCACAATTATACATTGCAAAAACAAGTTATATCCTTATTTTTGCAACACTTTTATCAAATGTATTAAAGATTCCTTGTTAAAAAAGGGGGGAAAAAACATATAGATGTCAGCCTCCAAAGCAAAAAAAAAAAAAAAACAAAAATTCCAAATAAATTAAAGAAAAAATGTAAATCACTTCACAAAAGTAGTTAAATTAATGGCATAGGTCCAGAGAAATCCACACTGCTGCTTTTAGCTAACAATGATTAACCCAAAATAAAATAAAATATTGCTAGCAAATATAATACATGGCTGCAACCCTATAAAATATAAAAAGCTCAGTTGTTTAGGAGCATCTTTGCATCTCTGAAACGTTAATGTTTGGTGTAAATTCTTGTCAATCTGATCTGGGAGTTCATGTGTTGAGGTGTTGCTGTAAAACTAAAAAGAATTGTTGTTTGATGCTCCATTAAAAAAAAAAAAAAAAACACAAAATAGTATTTTGTTTAGAAATCCACAATAGAATTTTCATTTGGCTATAGAAATCAAACTAACATTTAAATTCAGTTTAAAATATAAAACATGAACAGCCTTGGACTCTTAAAAATGTGCCTTTATCTTTCCAGCTAAAGAAACTTCCTGGAACATCTGGCAGCCTCATTGATTTCTGAAAATAAATTGTGAAAAAGGCTTGGATTTCATACAGTAAATGATGTTGCTTCAATTCTCTTGCCAGAGCTCTTTTTTTTTTTTTTTAAACCCAGGCTTTTGTCTCCTATTTACGTGACACACATGCAGGCTCTGCTTCATCAGCTGCAAGTGGAGTCTGAGAGAAAACGCTTCAGGAACTCAGCATGACGTAACATGCTGGAGAGGAAACATTAGACAAAAAATGATTTGAAACACCACATAACATAAAAAAATGTCAAAATGTATTAGAGAATGATCTTAGCCTGTGTTTCTGTTTGCAGTACAGAACAGAACGGAAACACACAAACTCTGGTAGTTGTTTTGGTAGAACAGACTTCATTATTTGAATAGAGCAGCTCATTGTCTTCACTGGTTGGAACAATCCTGTCTGGCACTGGGCTTTGTGTCGATCGACAGCGAGCACAGAAAGAAGGAAGATGCATGCTTTCTCCACAGTGATCATTTGCGTATGACCTTGCTGGAACAGATTAGATAATCCGATTATGGTATTGGCCTCCATATCTCAGGAATATGAGAATAGGAGGGATAAGAAAAATGAGAAGGGAGAGGCTGGGTTTTTGATAACGTATTTGAAAACAAAAATGAACAGCTCAGTGACTTGAAGTTTAACATTTTTCATTCAGTTTCCCTAAAAAAGCAGCTTCATAGTTCCTATGATTAAAAGTCTATAAGACACAACATGAGAAGAAAAAGAAATAATCAAAGCTCATTTAATTGCTTAAAATGTAAAAAAAAAATGGTACCAGTGTATTGATATTTGCATTACATTAAAAGTGGGATTTATAGTTTGATCAATTTCACCAAAACTAACCTTCTTTGGTCAACCATAGTGCAGAACAAAAGGCAGACAAAAATTTGCTCATCTATGGCACTTTGAATTTCTTATTTATTTTTTAGCATTTTTCTCATATTTGATTGGATGCATAAAAGGCGGAGAACCTGAGCTTAAATAAGAAATAAGTGTATTTAAAATGCAATTTTGTTCAGATTACTACCTGCATCAGAAAACAGTGGAGTGCACTGCAAGCTATTGGATCCTTGCAAAGATTTGAAACTTTGTTTTTAGACATTAAAGATATTTAGCAAGTTTTAAATTTTTTTCACTCATGTTTGCTCTACATCTTTCCAAGCTTTTCTCAAAACCATGACATTCAGGAATTTTTTGTCTCATTAAGAGGTAGGATCTAGAAATAAGGACATGTTTTACTAACATTTTCCTTCACACGAGAAAAATTTGATTTAACAATAAAAAAAAAAAAAACTTAAATTACTCGATTCCAGGAATGTTCATTTGACATCTAAATGCATTTTATGAAACTGTTACTTTAGAACATAGAAAAGTCACATTAAATCTCTCAGACGGTTTTATAAATACTGAACATAGTTGTTCTTTAGACCATAATTTGACGATTTATAAAGATGGACCAACTTTTATTAAGATTGCTTTCTAACTTTTTTCACAATTTGTTTTTTAATGAGTCATTTCAACTTATTACACAAATTTTTTGTGACTTTAATCAAAATGAGCTATATTGGGTTGTATAACATTCATTTAAAAATAGATCTAACAGTTAGCTTGTTAGCCTCTTTTACCTGTTTGAATTTTTGTGTGAAACTCTTTGTTTCTAGATTTTGATATCTTACTATAAGATACCTTAAGTAAAATTACTTGCTGCATGATCACGTCATTTTACTTTTCTCTAGTGATTTCATTTTCAAGATTAGCCATCTTTTTCTATTTTTAGGATACTTCTTTTTGCAGTGTGCAAACATCAAACTAAAAATCATTCACAGATAGAAACCGTATAGCACATTCTTAAAGTTAATGCATAAGGTATTAAATTTAAGATCAAATTAATTATTAACGCAGATTAAAAACAGGTCAGAAGCAACAGTCTTCCACTTTTCGTCGGGATTATTCCACTTATGCCATGGTCACTTATAAAAGAAAGAAATATTCAATTAATTTTTTGTACTTTATTTTTGTTATTTTATTCACAAAAAGACAACTATTTCTTGCAGTGGGTGGCCTGTTGTCATGGTAACATGAGAATTTGCGCTGGGCTGGCAGACCTTGACTGCAGCGGCAAAGGAAAGTGATATATCCTGATAGCCACGATAGGTTCAATAAAGCATCAGCTCAGAGAGCAAGTTCACCTCTTACTGCTTGTTTTTGTCCAGAAGATCAAGCAAAAGGTTTGTAAAAGTCTGCGCAGCGACATAGAACATTTGTGTAATTAATCTGATTATATTTTTAATCAATTGACAGCACTATTTCTAGAACAATCACTTTCATTAATGAGAACTGAACTTCAATGAGAGCTTAGATTAAAGTGCAGGTTGTAATTCATTCGTTTTCAAACCATCAAAGGCCACCAAGATCACTCGGACCACAGCTAGGACCTTCTGATGTTCACTTATTTGTGTTTACACTGGAAGTACATCCAATTTAATCTTAGGAAATTCAGAACCATTTAGAAGAACATCTGTGAATATGTTTTTGAAATAAGCATGTAATCTATAGTTCATTTAGACGGTTGAGGACAACACAAAAAAAGTGCACAGAGACTTATTTCATAGAATGTAAAATATTTAGCAGCATCCTGCTGATTAAATCATCTGTTTGAGACCAAACCTGCATTGTTTTTTTGCTGGCTGAGCCCAGCCAACAATATTTGACAAAACTCTAGTTGCACCTTTACAAAGCTAGTGAACAATTAGAATTACAACTGCATCACATATGTAAGTCTCTCACTGAGTGTCTCTGAAGCAGTTCAGTGCAGTTTGACTACAAGTACTACAAAACTCAAAACAACCTTTACACCCTTCAGGGAAGAAGGCGGTTTTCTCACGAATCAGGACTTTTAACAATAACCAGAACTACCGACAAACATTCTAAGTAACTAAAACACAAGTCTGCCTAATGTCAATGACAGAAATGATTCGAATAAATTACAGATTTTATTTTAAAGCGAGGGTATTTTGATAACAAATTTGAATGGAAGACTATCCAAAGTACCAGAGCCAAAGACAAGTCAAGACTCCAACAAAAATCGTATTTTTTTTGCTGTTTTTAACATACCCTTTTGGCATTTTTCTGATGATGGAGGACATATAATAAGGAAATTAAGCTTAAAATTCTATTCTGATTATTTTAAATTCAAATCTTTGTGAATCAATTGCATTTGTGACATAGAAAATACACTGGACGTGCCAGAAACTCCCTGCTCTGCTCCATTCTGATGTATCCACGTATGTCTTTGTTTTCCTCGTCTGCGCTGGCATCTGATTCAAAACTGTACGGCTGGATAGCTCCAATGTTCCTTGTTGTTTTTGTTAGGTTGGTGGCGTGAGGGATTGTAAGCTAGCAGGAGGGTGTGTAAACAGATGGGTGACGGGAAGAGGGGGCGTGGTTGATCCATGCCAACAGTCCCGCCCACAATTTAATGGCCAATCTTTAATGAACTACTGCCGTTCTACAGAAACTGCCCTGGAAGACGTCACAAGTTTTTTGATTTTGCCTAAAAACATCATCACAATCAAAAGACCACAAGGAACGAATTTATACTAGATCAAAAAAAGATTGGAGGGGGACTTTGAGAAGAAGAGGTCACAGAATGGGCAGGAACAAGTGTGTCTAATTCAAGCTAAACAAGGACAGTGATTGAAACCATATCTGCAGCAGGTTTGTAGTATCCTTACAGCTTTGTGTGATTAGACAGACTACATTAAGAGCATTCAAATCCATTTACAGTGACATTGTCAGATTTGCATGCAAAGCCTTTTTTAGTATTTGTTATTCAAAGCTCCTCTGTCTGATATTTAAGCTTTTAAGGTGTGGGGGAACAGACTGTCGCTAATATTTCCAATTGGCAAAGCTTCAGTTAGCAAAAAAAAAAAGCTCTGGTCAGGTCGAACTCTGTCAACTTTAAGCCTTTGATCTGGGACATTTCCACTAATCTCTGGCTTCCCTGCAGTGCTGAGTGAGTTGAAATGGATCATCAGTGAAACTATTCCCAGGCACTGCTTCAATCCAGTCCAGCACCACAGCTCTGACAAACCAACTCAAAGATCCGATTGTCGAACACACTACTGCGATAACACTTGACATGGTGTGTGCAGGAAACGTTTGCCACATTCGCTGCTGCACAGGATCATTTCAACAAACACCCTAAACACACACTCACCTCTTCTAAACCTCCTTGTCTTCTCTTTTCGCCTTCTTTGAAACTGCAGCGGTGACGCCAGATCAAAAGGACTGTTCTGACAAACACGTTAGTGAGACGATAAAAGCAAAGACGTCTCCACTTACACCAAGGCGGGGAGGGTAGACGCGAATCGGTGAGTTCAAAGTGGGATTTTTAATGACTCACCTGTTGTGGTGGAGTTACTGGAGGAGTTCCGCTTGGAGCTGCTCGGTCGCCTGCTGAGGTTAAGATCCAGGCGAGTCACAGTCTGCTTGTTGCCGTTCTTGTCGGTGACTTCAGTGAAGGTTTTGACTCCCTCCGAGTTGCTGTCTGCATTTGGCTCCCCGTCCTCATCTGGAAGCAGTACAATGCGATGGTTGAGCTGAGCCTTGGATGATAGTGGGGACAACACTGGGGACATGCTTTGGAGAGTATTTGAAGTTGGAAAAGACGTGTTGAAGACTCCAGCGAGAGAAGACGAAGGGCTCTTTGGGTGGGACGTCCCAGGGCCTGATGGGTCAGTAGTGTTGAAAAGCGGCAGCCGTAGACCTTCATTGCGCTTATTTAATGTCTTTTCCTTACTAACATCCAACAAATCGTCGCTATTTGACCCTCTAAACCTTCCAAGGTCCTGACAACATTGACTTGTCCCTTGATGGGGTTTTGTTCTGTCCGGACTGGCGTGACCAACACGGAGAACTTTTCCTTCCACATTCTGAACTTTTGCCACCACCATTACTCCTGTGCTGCTTTGGCTGACTTCGCTGTAAGGCTGCTGAGCTGACTTGGCTGTTGAGGAATCCCCAACTGGAGAATCAAACCTTCTCATTGGCCGTAGATTGCTCCCGCTTTCTCGTCTCGTCAGCCCCTCCATCAGAGTACAAGAGGAGGACTGGTAACCCAGCTCCCCGTCACACTCTGAGAAGTCGGTGCAGAAATCAGGGTCAAGCGTGTGATTGTCATCCGTGAAATCCCAGTTGTCACGAGACATCTGGAAAGGTTCCTCCGTTGGAAGAATGGGATAACTGCCAGAGCTGGCATGTGACCTAGTTGCCGGGTTGTCAAAGCTTTGGTCAGATCTTGATATTTTTGGGATGAGTCTAGCCTGCGTGGCTGTAGAGTTGAACACTTTGTTGGCAGTTGAAGGCTCCTCACTCACATCTTTAGAAACCTTCCTTTTCATCTTACTGTGCAACAAATCCTTACTGTCGCCAACCTTGTTCCCGCCTTTGTTCCTCATCTTTTTGGTTTTGGATGCAACTCTTTTCTGCTCAGTAAAGGATGACCTCCTGCTGTTGGGAACCTGAGGATGAACTTCTCGAGGGTCCACGTCGTTCTCCAGCTTCCCGTCCTGGTTACCCATCCTGACTTTGTTGGCACAATCCTGACACAGGGATAACAAATCTGCCAGCAACTGGTGGTGCTCAGCAGCCAGCCAGCGCAGCTCCGCAACTGCTTCCTTTGTCGACTGCTGGGAGTTATAGAGTTTGATTGAGTAGTCGGAAGACTGGCCCTTTTGTCTGGACACAGCAAGATCCTCCTTCCCTCGGTCACGGACATTGCTGGGATTTTCTGAATGAGACGTGCGGCTCTTGTATTTGAAGCTCGGGGGCCGCCTCTTGGGAAAGTAGAGGCTGACGTTGCTCAGCTCATGGATGGGTGTGTAGAGGATCAACACGGTGTTTGTGCCCTCCATGATGGGTGCAAAGCAAAAGAGACAATGCGAGCCTGAGGTTCTGGAGGCAGGCCCAGGCTATTCATCACCTGGACAGGAGGGGAAAGTGGAACACAGACAAATCGGATTTCAGATATAAAGACTACCCATAATGCAGCAGACATTTATTATCCCAAAAAGTGTGCAACCTAAGTCAAATTTGTCTTCTATTCTATTTATTTTTTTGTTCATCAAGATCCTACAAGTGAGATATTTCATTAAGCTTAAAAACAGACTTTCAGTTCCATGCATGAACCTTTACTGAGATGCATTTCATCAACATTTAAGACGCTGTATCAGCCAGACTCTCATGAGTTGATGGCAAAGCTCCATCACACACATGTCAAACAGCCTCACATGAGCTTCTAAAGGTACACGTTGAGTCTCAGCTGTGATTGTCACAACACAACACAACCCCGTGAGATGTTGTCACCGTGTCAGAGTAAAAATGGCAACGATTGAAACCTGTGATCCTTCAGGGCTTACGAGCTACTGGCGACAAAACAGCGAGTACAAATGACGCATATTTTTCCTTGCATGTGTCTTAACTTTTCCCTGATTTGACAGTAACTGCGAATATCCCGTTCCTGAGTTTTAAGTTGTGTTTTTTATTAGAAGGCTGACAGTCTGTTCAAGTTAGCTGCACTTGCTGTAGGTGCAAAACCAGCTGCTGCCGAGTGAAGATGAGCAATTACTTACCCGATTTTAAGGCCGAGCAAAGAATTTCTCCTCATCTCTGTACTGCGCCCAGCCGATGCTTACCTCGGATTCTCTGGGCCACTCCAACGTGATCCACAGGATGTTGGGCCAATGGGAGGGCTCGCCGCTGATCTGCTGGTCTCTGATTGGCTGTATTCTGTTTGGGTACCGCCCACTGTTTGAGTCATTACAGCTGCAGCTTGCAAGTGGGACATGTGAGGGGATTTCAGTCGATGCCTGTTCCACGTGGATATTTTTAATTCCTGTTTTTTGATGATAATAATAATAAAAATACCCCTAAGCAATTAAGTCAGTTTCACGTCTTTAAACTAACGACTTGGTACGTTAAACAAGAGCTTTGACGCATTATTTTACTAAAGAGAGACACCTAGCGGCAAGTTTATGTATTGCTCAACACATGACATCCTACATAAAAAATTGAATACTTCATGCTAAAACACATTTTTTATTTATTGGATTTTTTTTCTTTAAGTTGAATAAAAAATGTTATATTTAAATAAATATTAATCTCGATCGTTTTATGATATATTTTGAAAGGAAATTACAATAAGTTAATTAACTTAAATTATTTATAGAAGAAGCTGGAATTTATAATATAGAAGAAAACTATAAAACAAAGCAAAAAAATAAAATAAAATAACCCAAACAATCAAACATATTTTTTATGTAGATTATATTTCTTACTATCCTTTTAAATACCTCTACAAAATTACGGTGCTCTTGGTTTTCATTTGGTTTTTTAATTAGAAAAACTACCGCACAGAGAGGAACCAGAGCTTACTAAAGTCCCAAAGATCAAGCTCAGATGATACCTTTTTTAAAGTTGGCAGTTAGTTTTAAGGGTTAAACTTGTAGCTTTTCTGCTTTATCCAGTTCAGAATATATTGAAACTTTAATCAGCTGACACTGCATGGCCCAGGTTAAATGGGACTAAATGGGACTGGTTACCAACCTATAAAAGGGGCCACATTATGAAACAAAGCTTCTGGGCTTCAATCCAAACCTTTAAAGGCTGAACAGGCTTAAGGGTCAACAACGAAACAAAAGTAACACAATGTTTTTATTTTATTTTTTTTCAGCCAGTTATGCAATTCCGTGTGCAGTTAGATTTGCATAGTTACAGTTGATCCAGGTCGGAGTACAATTACCCAGCCTTGCCATACTTCTGTTTGCACAGCCTCTCTTCACTCTATATTTGCTGTACTTGACTGCGGATAAGCAGGTGGGTGTATTGTGACTAAAGTGGTTCACTTCATTCCCTAAAGCTAGGAGCTAACTGCAGAGTATTTGGAGGCCAAACTTACTAGTAATACATTACTTTGATATTTGTTTCTATTGAGATAAAATAACCCTTCATTCATCTCACAGTGGGGAAAATTCCGCGTTACAGCATTACAGTTGAGAGATAAAGATCAAGATATAGGATTTACAGTAAAGAAAAAGTATTAGAAATTTATACAATCTTACATAAATAGTTGCCCAACAGGTAAAAAAAAATTAAACAGGTTAAAAATTGCACAAAACATTTTAAAAGTGATTACAGTATAGGGTAAGTTGTACAGGATGCACAGTGGAAAATGTCACATTTTATAGAGAAAAGGCTTTTAAATTAACTAAATTATATCAAAAGTATACAAAAACAATTATTGCATAATTATTTAATAAACGCAAAGTAAGCGACTTTTACATCCAGATGATTTATATTCTGCTTAGCAAATATTATTTTAAAGCACAATAAAACGTTCTCATTTTGCATTTCACAATTTTACCACCAGAGGGTAGCATTGCATCATGATGATTCATCAAACATTCATAAAGGCTGAGAAGAAGGATTTGTATTATACTCGGAGGAAAAAAAACATCTTCATATGATCCTTTTGAGGGACCAAAATAGTAAAGTTTTCTTATTTCTTAAACGAATGTCAAGGAGGGCATTTGTGTGTGGAATCAGAACTATTTAACATTGTTTAACTGCATGTGGTTCACACAGGTCACTCATCCAGAATGGCTTCTGAATGAGCTCCGCTCTTCAAGATCAATATAAGAGCTTTTTACTGCCAACTTTTAATGACTGTTTCATCAGCACCATGGTCAGCGCACTGATCTGATTCGGGGCGCTGTCCGTGGTGCTGATCCTCTGCATCTTCGCACAGTGGAGACGCTCAAATGATTGGAACCTCCGCGCTGTTGACGCGGAAGGCAGAGATCCTGCTGCTGCTGCTGTTTGCAGCATACAGCGTTCAGCTCCCCACACCTTCCCTACTTGCACCAGCCCACCGATGCTGACACGCACTCCTCCTCCTCCTGAGTGGGGCGTGAGTGCAGGGGCTTGACTGACACACGCGGCGGCATTCTCCGCGCTGCATGCCCGTGGACTAGCTGTATGCTAATATCGCTAAGGGACAGGAGCCAGCGGAGTCTGAACGGGCTCCTTTGCAGCCATGGCTGAAGGTGGAGAAGGAGAGGATGAGATCCAGTTTCTCAGAACGGTGAGTAAGCCCATTTCCGACTGCTTGTTTTGGAACCGTGGTTCTCCTGGGGGTGGAGGAGAGATGGTTCATCTGTGAGGTGAATTGTGCCATTTACTTTCTCCACATGCTGGTGAAGCAGCGAGAAAACCTCCACCTTCCTGCAGATCCCTGTTGTTTGTACTCATCGGTTTCTGACAGCTATTGTCTTCCCTGCAGCATCTCTGTAGAAGTTCACAGCAAAATCTGGGAGGCAGATGAAAACTTAGCGTTGGACCATTTTTGGACACTCACAGGCACATCAAACAAACCAGAGAATCACATTTTTGGAACATTACTTTTTTCCTTTGAAAGGGGAAAAACTAATTTTTATCCTTATTCAAACCTGCTGCTGTTACCCAAAGGGATCTCAGTGTAGCAGCTGCAAAGGTTGCTGCAGTTTTTACGCACAACTGATGTTGTGTCACTTGTTGGATGCAAAGAAAATAAAGATAAATTAATGTATAATGGCCAAAAAAAAAAAGAAAACTGGTGCAACATTCATAAATTTATCAGTTGCAGAGTTAAACTGTATAGCTCTTCAGCCAAGGATTACCATTTTTTGGCCGTGGCTGCACACCTGACAGAGATGGATGGTGACACCACCGGCTCATCTATGGTCAGATGAATTTAGAGACACATCACGGCTGAGTATCTGTACTCATGTGAGGGGCCAAGGAACAGAGGGCTGGAGAACGTCCAGACAGGAGGAGGTGTTAGGTTACACACGTACACCCTGATGCCCCAGGTTTACTTTTATTAGGCTGTTCACTGATCCGCAACCTGCTGCAGGTAAGGCAGCCTCAGCTTTGTTGTGAGAATAACTAAGAATGTTTTTTTTTCAGTAAATTCAGTCAAATTTGAGTTGAAAGAATATTTTACAAATTGAATAATGCAAAATCTGTTTGCCCCAAACAACTCCTAAAGACTAATGTCATAAAGAAAACCTTAGCAATGTGTAAAAGTTACAAACATAAACTTACTAAAAATTAAATAAATAGCTAGAAAATGTTGACATTAGTGACTTAGCATTTACATTTCTTTCTTTTGCAACTACGGACATCTACATTTTCTGCTTTTGGAGCTTTTACTTATCATCTTTAGAACAAATGTCACAACGTCAACTTTTCTAGAAGCCACATTGCAAATGTCAGACAGCATCTAATTGTATCAAATTTCAGAAGTTTACAAGCTAGGAAACTTCCAATCTCACAATGCTTCCACCTTTTAGACAAAAAGAAAAAAAAAGAAGGATACCTTGTGCATATTTTTTCCTGCAGCCTTCTAACCTTTTAACCATAGCTCAAAGAGGTCAGCACATCAGCATGCCTGCCACTTCAAAATAGAGCTGACATTTCAGCACAATTTCCTCTCTTAACGGGCCTTGAGCCTAAATGCCACAAAGATTTTTTACACACAACCCTCAGTGACAGTGGCGGATGTCGTTTATTTAGCTCGTTCATCCATTTAATCCAATTTGCCACATTCCCATCGGATATTTCTTTTTCTTAGAAGTTGAGGAGAATACTTGAAAATGAACCGATTAATGGCGATTTACTAGTTTTGGTGTATTTAACAGGCTCAGCAGCTTGTATTCCTCCAACGTGAAGCAGTTGAGATGTTTAATGGTGTTCAGATGGGCTCGCAGTTAGCAAGTTTGATTTTTTTTTTTTTTTAGAGTGGAGATGAGTGTGCGCGCTCATGTGCGTGTCTGTATGTGTGTGTTGAATGCAAATGCGGAGCTCTTGCTGTGTGGTGCATTCAGGCTGCACCAGACGTGCCATGGCAGAGCACAGTGCAGAAATTATTCATCAGCCAGGCAAAACGCATCTGAGCTGCGGATCACAGAAGAACAGAACAGATTCGAGCACGAGTGCACAATCACGCACCCGTGTCAAAGGACTTTTTATTGCACATGCATGCAGCCAAACCAAAACAAAAAAACTGCATCTTATATTGGCATTGCACAGAGAGAGTTGAACGTCTAGAGCTCTATTTCTTGCTATTTCTTGCCTGCATCCAAATGTTGACTTTTATTGGAGTCAAGGAGCTTGATAAAGCAGTTTGCAAACTGCCTTTTCTCTAACAACATAAAGTAATTTCCCTGGAGTGGTAGCAGAAATTACTCCTACCGGACCACAGCCTATAAACCCAACTCAGTGGGTGGAGAGGGAAAGAGAGAGGATATCTCAGCTCAGGGTAATCTGATGTTGAAGGAACAGGGTTGGTGTTGGTGCTCCTTCCTCAAGCTGCCATGTAATGTTAGAGAACTGAAAGAGGCAACACAGAAACTTTCCCAGATCTTATCTTACCTTTCATCTGCTGCTACAGCAGTGAATAGACGTGAGGTCATTAAGGTCAAACATGTCAAATTAGCTGCTTAGCTGTGAGTTCAATCATCAAAATTTTTTGTTTTTCTATTTTATTTAAACCATCCAAACAAAATGCCCTTTTCAGTGACTATATGCAACTCACACATACCACATACACCTTTTCTGTAGCGAGGATTCCTGCTGGGCGAATATCAAATTCTAGGGATCTATTAGCAATTTCTGTGGGTGTAGTGACTTTGAAAAGGCCAGACTACAGCTGTGACTAATGCACTGTGGCAACGCATGGCTTGTTTGTATGAAGGCACAGACCTCACTTTGCATCCAGGCGATGACTGTCAGTGCAGCAGAGCAGAGGAAGAAGACAATGAGCCAAAGCAAGCTGGTTCTAAAGTTAGACTTTGCCTGGAAGAGCAGCAAAGCATTTGTTTAGGCCTCTAAACCGGAGCTTGCGTTCATCCGGCTGGGTCTTGAGTCTGCACTTTTTGGTTCAGTTTCTCTGCTTCTCTTATTTTCTTTGCAGCGTGATTATTGTTGAATGTTTTTTGTGGTTTCTTTGCACACTCTGTTGGATGTTGTCTCTTATTTGTAACAGCTGGAAGTCAAGCAAAACAAAAACTCCTAACCCAATAATTGCTCACTACCTGTTGTGAACTGTCTGCATCTGCGCAGCATCCAGGCACCCATTTGTTTTTTTCTTTTTTTGCTGTCATCTGTCTGACTCACTTTGTGTTTGACTCCTCTCGCCGCTGCCTCCCCCTTGTGTGTGTAATTGCCAGAGATTACCGTGAAATTATTCCACCTGATGGGAATTCAACCGGGTACATCTCCGCGTTCTACTTGACACTAAGGAAGGGAGCGTTAATGTTATTATGATGAGGTCTGCTGTCATTTCACGGTTGACTGGGAAAAAAGAATGGCTCAGTTTTGCTTAAAACCAAAATGTGTTTTGAGAAAATTCAAGCACAAAGAAACAAAAAAAAGTCTTTTGTTTGCAAAAAGAGTCTTGGAGCACGATAGCTACATAAGCGAGATTTAAAAAGCAACTTTCTTTGCTTACTTATATACATTTTCTTTTGTTTTATTCCTAGAAAAACGAAATCTGTTGGTTTATTCATTCAGTTTACGTTATCTTTAAAGACTCACTCCAATGAAAATAGTGTTTTTGGTGTTTTGACCATGTCCCTGTGGCATTTCTATATTGACAGAGGCCATAAAGGAAGTTTAAAATGGCATTTCTGGGAATTTCTTTTTTGGAATTGTTGTGAATCAGGAGCAATGCTTTTGGAAAAATGACTTATTTGTAACATAGAAAATACAATGCGAGGTCCACAAGCTCTCTGCTCTGCTCCCTTCTAAAGACTACAACACTAGATCCACATGCGTCTTCATTTTCCTCATCCGGGCTGACATCTGGCTCAAAATTGTACGGCTTGATATCCTGTTGCACCAATAATGTTAGGTGGGTGGTGTGAGGGGCTGTAAGATAGCAGGAGAGCATGTAAACAGATAGTTCTTAGTAACTGAACAGGAAAGAGGGGTGGGGTTGCTCCAGGCCACTAGTCCCTCCCACAACTTAGTGATGAATTTCTAACAAACTCCTGCCACTCTGCAGAAACTATGTCCTAGAAAACGACACAGGTTTTTCTTTTTATTATTTTGTCTAAAAATAAAATGTTCATATTTAAATTACTACTGGAGACGTTTTTTAAATGGATCAAAAGATGGTCTGAATGGGTCTTTAAGTTTTGAAGATTTTGATTTTGTAGAATGTATAAAATAGATCTGATCTGTACTTTAAAGGGTCTTGTTTTTTTACATTTTATTTTTTGAACACACATCGAAGCTCCCAGAGGCCAAGCTGCAGTATTGATTCCCCTCATTTTGTGCATTAACAACCTAAAAGCCATTCACAGCTCTCAAAGTTACGCAATCAAAAACTGAACTTGCAGAAAATGGAGTGTGCCCGTTTGGTTTCAGAGTGGAAGCGCTGTCCAGACTGCTGCATTGATGAAGATGGACAGATCAGATAGGCCAGTGGTGTGGGGAATTCAGGCAGCATGCCTGCCTATAGAGACAACTCAGAGCAAAGCCGCTGTAATGAGCTATCGATTGTGGCCCTAAATGAAGAAATTTCTTCTGTACTGATGGTGGGATGAAGTAAGTGGACCTGATTGATTGGGTGTTTTGGAGGATGAATATTTGATAAGACTGCAGAGGAAGCTTCCTTCTATGGAAGACCTTTTCTGTGTGGTTGAGGACCTCCGAATGTGCCATTTGCACTTTCACCTTTTGTATCGCATGGAGTTCAAGTGTGCCATACTGAGCTTAGACAGTCAGGATATTTACTGGAAAAATCAGTAATACTTTAGCCTAAGCTAACAGAAAACTTAAGCCTAGTGTGTTTTTCTCACAAAAAAACAGTCTAGATCTAATATTTTGTTTTCTTTATACTGTTGCTTTTGTTTGACAAAATAATTTAGTGTTTTACAAATAGCATCAGTGCTCCTTCCACAGTTGGAATGCAATCTTCCTGGTTGGAGTTTCTCCCCTTTAGGCTTTAACTGCCATTCCTGCTTTGAAGTAGAATAATAATAATAAAAAAAAAACACTGTAACTAAGCCAGCCTCAAATGGCAGCAAAACACACTTGCCACAATGAGCCCACCACCTCCAGCCTCTGCTGTTAGCTCCTGCCTCCTCCAGAGAAAATAAGGGCATCTCTTATCTCTTATCTCGGCTTCCTTTTGTTTAGCTTTTTGGCAGTTTTTGTTGGCTTTTTCTTTTTCTTTTTTTTTTTTTTTAGTATTTTGCTTGAATCCATAGTATTTATCCAAAGTATCTTAAAAAAAGAGCATAAAGTGCAACAAAGAAAATTCGGTTGCTTTGTTTGATCGTTTTCCATTCTCTCTTTTACTTTGAAAGCGCCGTTTACTTCATTGACTGTCCAGCAACCAGATGAGGTGAATTTCGGTTTATTATGAAATGTATTCTGTAAGAATAGAAGAAATCTAGTGTGCACGACAATAATTAAAGGTGCTGCATTTGCAGGAAAAATAAAGATGTTCAAACTCAGATTTCTCATAGATATGGTACGTATTCATAATTGTCAGTAGTTCACAACAGATCCAACAATTTTCATGATATTAATTCCTGGTAACTTGAGGTTTAGCATATACAGTATTTGGTAAGTGCCCATTTTTGTTTGTTCCCCCATATAAACACAAACTGGAGGAACAGCAAATGTTCTGTGGCGTACCATGAAAGGACAAGAACATCAAACATAATGAGTTTTCCTTTGCTTTACAGTGATTGTTGTAGCAAAATACGAGCTTGATTTGCTTTGTTGCATTAATTACAGGTGATCACTTTGCCAGGTTTGCCCTTTGCTGCCAAATACTGGATGTTCAGGCACTGATTGAAGTGAAGAGATTCCAGTTGAGTTCAGCTTTTTGTTTTTGGCAGAGGTTGTGGTCCTGTTAGCGTGACCCATAGGAGACTATACGGCAGCAAGGATGATAAAAAAGGTTATTCAAAAAGTCTGAATGAGGATTGTTACGTTTTTAGGTCGCAGTTCCATCAGAAAAGGATGGATGTTTCTGCTGGATTTTGAGACAAGAATTAATGTGTTAAGGTGAGGTGTAGACATGTGAGAGCAGTAGGGAATGACAGAAGGAGTGGAAACTTTTACAAGTTCTTCACACACACCAAAAGCATAAGAGTTTATGGGTAAACTCATGCCCTGTATAATTTAATCCAATTAGTGTGGGCGCAATGCTGCCATATATCTAAACAGATGCAAAATGCAGTCAGCAGTGTAAAACAATGTTGCTTTTTCTTTTTATACTTACAAAAGCACAAATGAAAAGCCTTTGTCAAACTATTGCTCAAATATTTCCACACTGAAATACAGTACAGTATTGATTTATTAGTGGGACACAATTCAGGCTTTGACCAAAACAAAAGATAATAGTTCTGTACCTATACAATTCAAACAGTCAACATGATGGGATTCTACTAGTGATTACAGGTCTGGTTAGCGCTGGCCTGTAGCACAGAACCCCCAAACACACTTAAACCCAACCAAATCCTGCTTGGCACCATGCTATGCACGTTACACAGGTTATTGCATTTGTTATAAACAAGGAAACATACATGCACCACCACTGTGCACACTTTCTGCTGGTTGCATGATCAGGTACTTGATATTCCCTCTGTTCTGGGGTAATAAGCCCACCGTGCTCCAAAGGGGTGAACTCTGGAAGGTGGTTTGGCAGCAGGAAGTCCAGGGAGCTTTGCTTAACCGTTGCCCCTCTCTTGCAGGTTCAAGATGTTTTCCATCTTCTCTTAACTAAATGTTAAAGTCGGTCAGGTTTTCTCAACACAGATCAGTAGCAAACACTCATGGAGCTGCATTAGTTTTGAAAACCAAACCATAACCAGCCTTTCTGTACTCTATTCGATAAATGGTGCTGTCCTTGGTACTAAAACTAGTTAGACATTTTTTTTCTTACTTATCGTGGATTTGATTCATTTGTTGTTTCAATTTATAAGCAGGAGGATTTCAAAGGCACATTGGAGGTTATGTTGCTACTTCAGATATATTTTTATTGCATTGTGTCTTTTAGAAAATAAGTACATTTATTATAATTAACAACATAAAACTCTAGCTTTTCAAAATAAATTATTGGTATGAAGATCTTTAATAAAATGATTATCACAGTTAGAACCACATGAAATTAAAGAAAAAAATCATATGAATTAGTTAGGTCTACAGTTTTTAGATTTAGAGAATAAAAATGTAAAAAGTTTACAATGAAGTCAAATAAAAAAAATATAAGTTAACTCTTTTACCTGTTGGAAAAATAGTGTATAATGTCATAAAAAAAAAATTCTTAGTTTGGTCCCTCTTCAGCTTTTTCCGAGTTACATTTCCATAAAAGTGTTACATTTTTGATTTTGTTCAACAACAAATGACAGGATTTCAGAAAAGAGAATCTGGCAGGGATTAAAAGAGGACAAAATTATTGCTGATCAGACCTTACTGAAACATGAAATTCAAATAGTAGATCAGAAAAGAATTATTACAAACCCCAAAAACATGACATTCTTTGAAAACCATCAATTTTTTTGGACAAAAATGTTTTCAGTAGTTATTATGAATATAATTTAGCTGAAAACAAGATTATTGATCACACATAAATCATTCTGCTCCTACGTAAAGTAGCTCTGGTATTTTCAGTAAATATTTCCAATGTTCTACCTCTGCTGGACCAATATTAAGTCACAGAGAGGAGTTTTTACTGCCTCGATCTATTGTTGGGGAATGTGTTAGAGGTACTTTCCTTTCCTTTTAGGGAAAGCTTTACTATTGTGGAACTTTGATTGCTGGGTCATTTTGCTGCAAGCCAAGTTCTCATACAGTAGTGTAATTGTTGGTGATGAATCTAATAGACTCTGCTAAGGGTGTACAGCGCTCAGTTAGCAGGATCTTCACACGCTGGTGCATCCCGGCTCAACATAATTGCCTTGCTGGGAAATTCTAGAGCTGTCAGAGATTTTTATCTGATATGGACGTTGGTGGTGTAACTCATAAAAGATTCATTATTGTGCCATGGCAGCACGGCCCAGACATTTTCACCTTCTTTATTCAGCTTTTTGTTGCTGCAGTCGACAAAAGTGGGTTGTAAAAACAATGCACTCACAGAGATACGGAGGTGGAATATAAGAGAATTACCTTCAATATGGATCAGTTTTTGCACATTTTACTATTTGCCAAGCATCTGTAGCTCTTTAAATGAAAATCAACATTTACAGTTTTACTTTCAAGTCAAGTTTTGCAGCTGAGGGATCGGATGAAGACAAGGGAGCATTCTTCAATCTGCTGCGCCAAGCCTCTGCAGCATTACACAACGATATATGCTTTTCTACTATATACTTAAGGAGCCCAAGCTTTCAAGCTCCTTCAGTGTAAGCCACACGAGGATGGAAAATTTAGATTTTTTTAGTTTTTTTGTTGAGATGGAATAAAAAAATGACTGCCTCGCGAAACGGATGTCAGATGACATAAGAGTATTGGTTTGAGCAACAACTCCTGCTTTTTTATTCCCTCAGGGTGACATGCCTCTGTGTTAGTGATGGTGTCAAACAACCTCTTTTCTTTAATATTTCCTCTCACCGTTCAAGGTTTTTATGCTCATAAAATCAAAGGTTTTCAACTAGGTTATCATTTCCACTTTCCAATGAGTTCTTTAATAGTGTCAGCTTATCCATGGAAATTCACTGCCAACATTGGACAGCGACTTCCAGATAACTAGTGGATTTTCCATGACCTGCATTCAGATTTAATCTGCTTCTTACCAAAGGTCAGCTAGAATAGAAGGTCCTTGTAACTCTGCAAAAAGTCATCTTTATTTACTTATTTGTAACCATTTAAAATGAATGTTTGTGGATTCTGTTTTTTGTCAGTAAGATTTTCATAAGCATAAAACAAAGTGTAATGTTCACATAGCATTTTGGAACTCTAAGATTGTTTTACAATCTAGAGATGATTTAGGCAGAGAAATAAAAGGTCTAATCTAACATTTAAACATTGCAGGGAATGTTTAGTAAAGTCAAGCTTTGGCTTCTGCTCTTTCTGGTCATTTATTTGGTCAGCAGTCACAAATTCTAGGTGGAGTGAGTCAGACTAAGTGTCGTTATGCTTCCTTTTTTTATGTAGCGCTGTGCTTTTACAAGTGACCTATAAATTTCTTAGGCGTTGAATAGAAAATGCTTTTGCACAAATAAAACATTTAGAAAATTCAGAAAAAAGTCTTTTTTTTAATTAAAATTTTTCTTTTCTTTCAAATATTTGTATGGTTTGGTTAAGATAAATAGCAAGAAATGGCAGATTTATACAGGGTAGTAAAAAAAGTTGAAAAAAAGAAGTCCTTGCTTTACATTTTTTTTAATTTAAGTCATACAAAATAAAACTATGAATTCAAACAGAACCATGATATATTGTCATTAAAGCTGTCTTTTTATTTAATCTGCATTTTCTATGGAACTTTTGCTCTTTTTTTGTCATTTCATTTATTATTTTGAAGTCTCTTTTAACAAAACTCACGGAAAAAGGAAATTAATTATAAATTATGCCTTTGCTTTCAAGTAGATACCAGATTTAGGTCATTTTGGAGCCGAAGCAGTTTGATGCACATTTGAATCAAAAGGCATCTTGGGGTTAACAAATTATTGATACTTTTTAGTAAATCAATTGAAAAGACATTAATAAGGAAAAATACTGAATACCTTGGATCATGGTTTGCCTCACAGCAGAAAGATCCTGATTTAAATACCAGCAGAAAGCTCTGTTTAGTGGTTACATGTTCTCCTGCGTGTGTAGGCTTCCTCCCACACTCCAAAAACATGTGTCATAGTTTGATTGCTTAATCTTATTTGCCTTTAAGAGTGAGTGTGAGCATTTCTGTGTGTGCGTTTCTCTCTTTGTGGCCCTGTGATAGACTGGGAACCTGCTTTCGCCTGAAGACGGCTGGAACCGACTCCTGTTTGATCCTGTTTAGGGAAAAGTGTGGATGTAATCTGGACGGATCAGATTTATTTTCCTAGATTTTGCAACAGAGGTAGATTAGCGTTAGCAGCTGCTGATAATTGGACGGTATCTTATCTGTTCCATGCTAAATTAAGCGCAGCCATGTTCCAGGTCACATGACATGTACGTCAATGCCTTTGACCTGGAAGCAAAATGTAATTTCCTTTCTCGTGCCACTTGGGAATTTATTTTTTTGTGCGTCATACAGTTGAGCAAATGAGTTACATTGCACGCTCTATTTCCTTCACACAGGAAGGGTACTGCCATTTTATCGGTTTGTACTTCCGTCCCTTTGGACTCCAGAAGAGGTTTTTCCCCCATGGCTGATGCAGGATGTAGAATCAAAGTGGTCTACATGGAAAACTCACGTCTGTGGGCACGAAGCAGTAGGAGGAAACTGCTGCCATCATTGTCACATATTGTCTCTGAGTATCCCTAGTCTACTTTTTTGTAGTCTGTGGAGAAGCAACATCATACCTTTTTTCCTGCTGTTTTTGATCAGTTATGCTCAATTCTTGAGGTTTTCTTTATTTTTTTCCCAGTAGAGTGGACAGTTAAAGCCTCAACCAAAGAAAGAAGAGATTAAAAAAACACGTACCTTAGCTCTGCACATGAAAATCATCGCCAGGGTGGAAGAGCAGAAAGGTTTTGTCGTTTTTCTTTTTGGGTTTCTTCACTCCTGACAAATGCAGTCAGACGTTTTATCCCCAAACCTGAAAGGTAAAGGAAGGTGCCTGCAAGGCGGATAAAGTAAACTTCTTTCTCAGATGACCTGCTGTTCAGGATCTCTCAGTTTCAGCAGCATAAATACTTTGACAGAGCCATGGTATCGCAAAGCCAAAAACATTTGCCGCTGTGTACAGTCGAGCTTTTTTTCCTTCACAGTGATCACCAGAGCCGTCCAATCTTCAAGATGGATTACCTCGGCCCATATGGCTGCTGCAGTTCACAGCTGTATGCTGGGAGTGTACTGTGATTGGCTAATTAGATTGCCCACAGTGATTAGGCAGCCAAAGCCTTCGGCACAATATGTGCCAGATGACTCTTAACACAGGCGTTTACCCAAAAATAAAAATCTGGATTAGACTTTTGAGCCATAGATTAGATAACCTTCCAGTTCCTTGAATGCAATTACTCATAAGGTTGTTGTTGGCTGATTTACACAAAGATGGAGGTTTAAGGCTTTAACACCGGTGACTCCTAAACAACTCTTTGACATACCATAACTCTTTACACCACTGTTTACAACAGGCGAGGTGAAAACTTGTGAGGGCCATCCATTCAGCGTGCATTCTTTGACCCTTTCTGATAACATTAAATGAAAGCAAATTATTTTATTGACATTTTTTGCAATGGCATACTTTTAGTTTCTTTATTAAGAGCAGAAAAACAGCAAAATCAGTTTTAAAGACCATGCACCATTCTTTCCCAGTTAGCTTGGTGTAGTTAGTGTGTGTTGTCTTGTAGTGACTTTTGAGATTCAACTCTCTAAAAACAGCCAGTGTCTTAGCATATTAGTCAGACATTGATGTTATGTACTTCATTGAAAAATTTAAACTTCCATTTGTCCTGAAACTTTCATTTTTTCATTTACAGTCAACTTCTTAAAAATGAGCCAGAAAGAGTCACGGGAGGTCGCGCGACAGTGATGCAACAAGTTTAAAATGATAGAAAGTAATGGGGGGGTGAGGGGCTGGTACAGGACACAGACTTTGGACATGCCTGGAGATCGCGATCATCGTGAATCGGCTGATTCTGACATGAAGAAAAGTAACTTTTCATTTTGACTTTGCAGTAACATGCAACACATTACTTATGTAAAGCATATCAACACAAGGCGGCTTTTCTCCGCTCCAGAATCTGATGGAATCCCATTAAGTGTGTAAATGATTGATTACGTTAGTTGAAAGATGGTCAGCACTGGAGCTAAAGCTTCTGCGTAAAAGGGTTCAAACTGTTTTATGATCTTCTTGCATTGCCCTCTTATTTATGCTTTGGATAAATGTGACCAAATGGATCAAATTGACCAGATTTTGCATTTTGTGGCATCAGATCAGAGCAAACTCTATGTCAAATCATATCAACTGCTGCAAGCTCATTGAAATCTGTCTTAGTTTCCTAGTGATACAAAAATAGGTTTTGGTGAAAGAAAATAAAGTGAATCAAAGCTGCTTATAAACTAACAAACAATGTTAGTAGCCTTTTCTGTCCATACTCCTTTTTCTTTATTAAGTCTTAAACAAAAACCTGTCTGATAATGTTAATTTTGGGTTGTAAGTGCAAATTTATTGAACTGCATTGGGAGAAAATCCCTCAATATATTTAAATGTGTTTTTCCTTTTGATAAAAAGCAAATCCAGTTTTCCCTCTGATTTTATAAAGCAACTCCCTCCTTTTTTCTTTTGCTGCAACTGTTTTCCTCATGCCGCTCATGTACTTGAGCTCCACAGCCCATCTCGTTCTCAAAGCTATATATCTATTGCAATTACTGTAATAATAAAGAAACATTTTTTTTGTGTGTTGTTAAGGTGTCATTTATAATTAGTGGTCCCATTAATTCTTGTAAGTGTAAAAGAAACCTCAAGGGCTTTTAGTGTAAAAGTTCCCTAATGATCCAAAAAAACATAAAGTACTCGGTATATATTAAGAGTTGCAGTCCTGGCTGCTGTTGGTTGCATTTTGTTGCCAGCAGCCGGCATCAGTGACAAGATTCAAGTCTGTCATCTGAAGAAAAGCCTTTATAGGGTGAAAAAAAATGGATTAATTTATTGTGTCACTCTGGCCTGCAGATTTTAATGAGGTGTCTGTCAGTGTGTGAGGTCTTAGTGCTCCTTATAATTCTGTTTGCTCTCCCGTCTCTTTTCCTCTGGTTCTGTCTGTGCTCTTGGGGGAGCATGTTCAGCAGTTTTGCCTGGAGATGAGCATTAGTGCTCTCATTTGAACAGTAACACTGAGTCATGAGAACAAAGCCTCACTCCTTCGGTCCAAAGTTTTTTTTTTTCCCCCCTTCTCTTTCCATCCTTGCTGCTGTCGCAGCGCAGCATGCGAAAGCATTAAGCTACAGACCTGTGAATCACTCTGACAGTAAACTAGCAGAAAGCTAGAATCTCCTCCAGAATATTCTTGAAAAACAATGTTCCCCGCTTCATAGAGCTTCATATGACACCGGAGGAGAAAATCCAGCAAAGACGTTCATGTTTGCAATGCAAAGAATATCACACACTTTAGCCTGACTGCTGGAGAATGTATGACTTTTAGAGTCAAACTATTATTGCAACTATGCAAAGTAAAACAGTATACTGCAGATTTCAATGCAAAAACTGCATCTTAAGAAGGTAAAAAAAAACGTTATTTCAAGAAAAAATGTCTTATTTTCTGTCTTGCGAGCAAAAAAAGAGCAAAATAATCTTAGTTTAAGAAAGCATGTCTTAGTGACTACATTTTTACTCCTAAGATAAGAAAACTTGTAGGAACATTTTCCCCAACCCATTTACCCTTTACTCATAAGATGTTTTGCTTGTTTTTAGATTTTTCTTTCTTCATTGAAGAATTTTTTACTTATTTCTAGTGGATCTGCTTCTACAGTGTTAAATCTTTGCCTTTTAGTGTTCTAGTTTCAGTTTTCTGTGTCATCAGTGGTGTTGCTCTAAATCAGGGGTCTCAAATTCAATTTACCTTGGAGCCACTGAAGGCAGTGTCTGGCTGAGGCGGGGGCCACAACCTCAGAGCACATGCATGTGTGCAGCTCATGGGTGTCTGGGAGTCAATGCCAATTTGAACCGGAATTTTTTTAAACAATCTTCTTGATTTTTTAAATGTAATTTATAATGCCATAAAAGATGAAGAAGGACCCTGGTGTAAACAAGTTGTGTATAACTTTCTCAGTTATCTCCCTTCTTTTACTTCGTTAGTAGAAAATTTGGTAGTAAATTTTTATGGAACATGTACTGTATTAATAACTGTAGAAAATAATAAAAAAAATCGAAATCAACAAATACATAAATCAAAAACTGGTCGGTTTGTCAGTTCTACACACAACACGCAAAGTGTCATTCACACAAAACTCGCAGGCCACACTAACATTTAACTTTCATATTAACGTGGGGGCGCAACATATAGTCTTGGGGCCCACAAATTGCCTGCGGGCTGCCAGTTTGAGACCCCTGCTCTAAATCCTTAAAGCGAAAAACAACACAAGAGAACTTTAACTGTTGAATCTTTGTCAAAATAGTCAAAATTACTAATCCGTGTGCACAGTGAAACACTTCAGCTACTGTAACAGACACGAGGACTTCCAGGTTTTTTTTTCTGTGGATTTAATTTGTATGTTGTGTGTAAATTGAGAATATTCCAGTAAGGAGAGCAGCTTTAGTCCATCTTTAGAAACAGTTCTGTATCTAAGACAAAAGACCTTGTTAATGGTGGAGATTTGTTACCTGCTGCATGGGGACAAAAATTATCGCTGCAGTTTTCTCTGTTGCACACAGCAGAAAGAAGTAGCCTAAAAATAGGAAAAGAGCACTAATCTGGAGAACAAAATCACTAAAAAGTAGTAAAATGTTCTGTCCATGCAGCGAGTCATTTTACTTCACAAGAAATCCTGGCTGGTAAGATTGCAAAATCTAGAAACCAGGAGCTCCACACAAGCATTCATAAAGCAAAAATAAGCTAAAAAAGCTAACTGTTTGACAAAATTGATGTAAACAGTCTAATAATAAGTATTTTTTTGCTAGTTGAAAACAAATGCTTTGAAATCTTTGACTTTTTTAACTACTATGTTTTACGCACTACATACTTAGAAGCTTTAGTTACAGAAAAAAAAAAATGAGAGTCTGCCTTATAATCTTGAAGGTCTTGTGGATTCATGTGGATAAATTCTTGTTGCGATTACTGATGTTGAAGTGATTTTGAGAGGAGCACGGCGCTCGGTCAAAATGTCTGTTTTTTTATGAGTTACAAACAAGTTTGTGTGTTATTGTGAACACGCTAACGGAACTAACGTGTAGCAGTGTTGAACTGTTGTTTTTCAAATGTCACTACTAAGGTTGGGAGCATAGTCACAGTAACGTTGGCTTTAGCGTTATCGGCCTCTTTTTTTACTTGCTGCAAAGTTTGGGAGTCACAGGTATTGTCAATACGCTAATGTGGCTAATGCTTCTAACGCTTTGAATGTAGCTAGCATCTAGGGAGTTACAAACAAGTTCAAGAATTACTGTGAATGTAGTTAAAGTCTGACTGACTGACTTATCTCTGACTGTTTTGTCTCGCTTAATGCGCCTTATAGTTTGGTACACCTTACATACAACATAAGTTTGAAATTAGACCATTCACTGATGGTCCATCCGATGGCTCAAAAGATACAATGATTGTGGTTTATTTTGATTACAGCGACAAACATTTTTCCACTATAAGTGTAAAGGACTGAAAGGATTGAAAATAGATTCTTCTTATTCTTAGAACATAAATGTACATTTTTGTTCCCAAAATAGTGAATGCTAATCTAACTTGTCAACATTTATTGAACTTCATCCTGAACATTGAACCAAAAATTACAATTTGAGGTTGCTTTTCAGTATTCAGTCAGGTTTTTCTGCCGTCAAGAATGTGGACCAAAAGGATTTTGATTCATTTTTATATTATTGTCCTTATTTCTGGATTTTCAGTGGATGAGACCTTTCTCCACCAACACTCTATCTCATCCTTACCTTTTCTTTGCCTTATATATCTCTGTCCTTCAGCTTCCTCTCTTGGGCCCAATTGGTGCCACCCTTGGATCAACTTGTTGTTTATTCACCACATTCCTTGGCCTAGGATCAAGACTAGGAAAAATAGCAACTCTGACCTTGGAGAATGAATGAGAGGATGCACGGCAGGAAGAAAGATGAGACTGATCTGTAAAACCATCAATCACTTTCTGTTTGAATTAGTTATAATGAAAATTTCTATAAGAACTCTTTACAGATGATATGTGAAAAGTCAA
Source organism: Oryzias celebensis (assembly GCA_014656515.1). Taxonomy (NCBI): domain Eukaryota; kingdom Metazoa; phylum Chordata; class Actinopteri; order Beloniformes; family Adrianichthyidae; genus Oryzias; species Oryzias celebensis. Next base: position 39,105,107 of record BNCR01000005.1, read on the forward strand.
ATTCATTGACTCTAATGGTTTGTGAAGTCCTGCAGTTTCTAGTTTGCATTTGGGACATGTGATGTTGTCTGATTTTGCATGATTTCTGTTTCTATTAAGGTTCATCATAAACTATTTTATTTATTATTTTTTTTCTGAAGCTTTTATTCTTCACACATACTCCTTAAGCGGAAGTTTTACAGGTGTGATGGGAGGTATTACAGAGAATTATAATACTCTGAAGCCCTGCACGGCTTGTAACCTGTTTCATTGCTGATGCTGTCTTTGCTGCTTCGTGACTTGGACATATACTATCTGAAGTTGGATTTACCGCAGCTGTTGTCATGCCTTTGGGACGTACAAGAAAATGCAATGCAGCCCTGTGACGCACTGAGTGAGAGCTTCTCTTCAATCACTAACTGCATGAACTGTAGTGCATTCTGCATTGTTTTGTACCTAGAGGCTTTAATGTCCCATTTGGGAGCATTTGGGTTATAATGCCTATTTTTTCTGGTACTTAGGCAAGAGAAACTTGTTTTTTCCAAGATTGGGAAAAAGCAGATTTAGAGTGGATGAAACCTGAGAATGAGATGAATAAAACGATTTGAAAAGACACAATTATCAAATAAATGCAAACTACTACATCAGGAGTTTTTTTTAAACAAGTTCAATGCTCCAAACGTAATCAATGCACGCAGCATTCAGAAATATTTCTCTTTGAAGCATTATTGTTGATGAAGTCTATGTCAGCAAAAACAGAATGATTTTTACATCAGCACAACCTGATATAATATTCTGAACTGTTATTGACTTTCTGTAACCTTGTGGAAGGACATCTTGGTCGAGCCGGTCTGTCTCCATGCAACCTTCTCCACCAATGCCATTATTCCCACATGCAGGGGGAGGCTGTGATTGGCCGACACGGGGACAATAACATGAACAAGCTCCGATCACAATCACCACGCTCATTGACATGCCTAAGCATGAGACTCCACCGAGCACGCTGGTGCTTTATGCGATTCGTGTTAAACATGTTCACTGGCATCCTCTAGAGGGAGGGGGGTGGGGTGGGGGGTGACGGAGGCAAAGAAAATGTGAGTAAAGGGAAAAAAGGGGATTAAGTTAATTCTGTCCCAAGGTGCCCTTGAAATCTCAGCATATTTCTTATTTTTTTGTAGAAATGGATTTTGCAAACATAAATATGTAGTTGAGTCTGTATTTTTAAGAGATTTGATAAAATGAATCCAGTTTGCAGAGGTCAGTCTGTTTTTAGTAAAGTCTTTGATATCACAAGACTGAAAAAATGGCTGTTTTTTGCTTAAAATGTAACAATGTACATCATAAAATCATAACTAGCAGCTTTTTCTTTTCTTTTTCTTGACTGGCAATTAAAAAGTCTGGTTTCTGGCCAATTATCGTTTTTCCGTAAAAGCAGCTAAATAGTTTCTTCATTGGAACAAAATAAATGAATTTGTCAACATGTAGATTAAACATTATAAATCAAATGATTTGGTCTTTAGAATAACACAACTTTTGGTGGGATTTTTTTATAAATACAATTTTTTTTCTATAGTACTTTCTTTATATGGCATAAATGTTTTTCTAAGACTTTAAAAAAGTATTTCAGATAAGTAAAAACAAAAGACGTTACACAAATAATGAAACAAGCAGGATTGAAAATATGTTAAATAACCTCAAGCAGTAAGTGTATTATTTGATTTATTTTTTATAACTTGATGAACACACAAGCAAAGAAAAAGAAAATGTTTGTACAGACTAAACAACATTCATTTTAATCTTTTAATCATTTGTCCTAAATAATAAGTAAATAATTATTAATATAAAAATAATAATAAATAATACAATAATACATAATTTCATTTGTCCTAAAAATTATTTTATTGTCCAATAAAGAATGAAACAAACTTTAACAGTTATGTTGAAATGTAAGTTTTTAGAGAGCAGCAGCAGTTCATAAAACATTCACCTCTGAGCTGTGGATGGGACTGTTGCCCCGGAGCAAACCTGCCCCTGCTTCCTACTGCTTCCCACTGCAAAAAAAACGGTGAGCGATCCAGTCGTACAGCTTAGGGGCAGATGCCAACTTGGACAAGGAAAACGAAGACGTTCATGGATCCAGTCAGTGGATGCATAAGAATGGAGAGGAGCAGGGAGCTCATGGTCCACTCTGGATATTTTTTACCTAACAATTACAATCTTTTCCAACAACTTTTGTTTGTCTGCTCCTGATTCACAATGATTTGAATTAAAAAATAACCCTCAGAAATGCAATTTGTAAGCTTAATTTTCTATATGTTTCTATATGTTCTCCATCATAAGAAAAATGCCAGGGGAACATGTTAAAAACACGGAAGACAAAAGTTACCAATGTAACTACGGTTCTATGAATCTGCCAGAGTTCCCAGTCCCCTGGCTTCCTTGCGTTCTTGTGAGAAGTGTTGGGACCGTGCTTCTGGTTCCACGTGACTTTATAGCCTCAGCTGGGTCACAAGGAGGTCACAGGTGACTTTGCTGTCATTAAATTTCGAACTACGCATGCGCAAGAAGGAACATTCAGTGCTTGAAGCCCCACCTCTGGCAGTCAGGAGGGATGAAATAGAACAATGTTTTCATTAGATTTGGTCTTTAGAGTATAGATTTTCAGAAATTAGTTTTCAAAAGTCGGAAAAATAACTATGTAAATTAAATTTTCTTTTCCTTACTTAGAGCCTTCCTTCAGCTTTTTATTTTGATTTATTTGAATAGTTTCCAGAAGGAACTGTTCTCTTCTGAGCATAAATAACAGGAGATGAATGAGAAATATGTGTTAGCGACGGAGGAACTGAGATTTACTGTGGGAGCCAGACAGTGGCAGCTGTTTGGGGTGAGAGGGGGTCAGTTGTGGGTTAGACGGTGTAGAAACATTTTATGTTGTAGGTGGTCAGAGAGACGAGATTGGATCGATATGGTCCTGATGGGGTCCAAGTCAATCCACTGCCGTCTCTCTTAACAGGGTGAGTAATGGTGTGTTGAAACCAGCCAGGTGTTGTGTTGCTGTGAAGGGCTATTCATTGCAGTTCAGAGCTGAGCAACATTTTCATATTGATCTGAGATCGGATCATCCAAAGTCTTTGCTGTGATGCTCATGAATGGCGCCATCAATCCCAGCAGACGTGTGTTGGCTCGAGTGTCTCTGCTGAAGATACAATGGTAACTGAATTGGAATGGCAGTCTGCTTTAATAACATGATTGGATAATCAAAAGTGATGTTGTTGAACACGGGAGCTTGGTTTGAATTCTGAACAGGAGTTTATCTTTCTGTGCAGATGCGGGTTTCATTCCACAGTTTCAAAAGACCTTTGTGTGGGTCTGTCTGATATTTGAAATCATTTTCTGTTATTGTGGTGTAGCATTCCTACCTACCGTTGATAAGGCTTGTTTGAATCCATGCTTGGACCTTGCCGGCTGGAGTTTGCATGTTCTCCCTATGGTGTTATTTTTCTTCCTTCCACAGTCCAAAAACATGCTTCACAGGTTATTGGGGATTCTAAATGTTGTGAATGTGTGTGTGATTGGGCCCTTGATACACTGGCGACCTCTCCGAGACGTACCCAGGCTTCACCCAATGGTAGCAGGGATAGGCTCCAGCAACCCCCTGACCTCAGGTTGGAATAAAGTCAGTGTTTTTCACGTTGCGCAAGACGCAGCACCAACTGAAAATGTTATAAAGGTTAAACTCTATGCATTCATTCTTATCAAAGTGTCTTGAAAAAGAATAATAAAAAACCAAAGATGGAAAAAAAAGGTTTTAAAGGATTTTTACTTTCTTACCTGCTCAGTGTGAAACTTGAGCATGTTTGGATGGAGATAGAACTCATATTCTGGCAACGTTAAATGATTTTTCTTCCAGTAAGGTGAAAGAGATTAATTTCCCAAATCAAACCTGACCATGTCTCACAATACATTAGTGAACCACTGTATGCTGGTTGAAAAACACTGGTTCAGAAGGTGGATGGCATTTTGGGATCCTTTTTCAGGTGTTTAGAAACTGATTTGACAAACATAGAGTTAGTTGTACTTTAATAGGAAAGGGCCAAAATCCTGGTAATCAGCAGAAAGGAGTGCAGGGTGGTAGGGGTATGTGAGTGTGGCTTTATGTCTCCGTATGTGCTCCTCTGATGGATTGGGAACCTGTTCATGGTGTTCCCTGCCTTTACCATATGAAAGGTAGGATAGGCTCCAGTGAGAGAGCTTTGCAGTTTCCACTGCTGCTGCACACCGTTCTCAGCACAATCCCCGCTCGCATTAAATAATGCAGCTGGCAATTGTGTGGATGCCCCCACCCTTCCCCGTCCCACAGCAGCCAACATCAGCAAATTTCAGAGAGTAACTATGTTCAATTCAACATTTACAAGGCCAGCACTATAAACGCAAGCTGCTCATTTGTTTTTTTCCAACAGTGGCATCAATTTTCACCATTAATGTTCTCAAAATATTTTTCAAAGTGTGACTTAAATGCCTGTTGTTTCGACATAGATTTTCAAAGTAAAAGAGAAAAATGTAATAGTAAGCACTATGAAACCTGTAATCATTTTAAAAAATTGAAATGATTTGCCTGTATTGTAAACTTTACTACTTATGCACTGGGCATTTTTTTTACGAAGCAAAAAACTGACTTAAAAACTTACGCAAACGCAACAGTTTTTGAATGCTGAAGCCTGAAACCTGCATTTACTCTCATTTGGGAGGACTTTTCATTGGGCGTTGTCATTTGAACACATGTTGCTGAGCCCAATGTGAACGAAGTAAAGGAATCATATTCAATGTATTGATGTAAAGCCATTTATCTTGCTATGTTTGTTCTGTAGATTGACAATTGTTTAAATATTTTGGGAAAAGGACTAATTGTGATTATGTTTAAATCTTTAAGTATGGAATGAATGTGTTCATTTATTTATTTCATATTACATTTTTGAGACTTTAAGAGACTTTCAACTTCTGTTTTAAATGCTAGTTATATCAGTTACTGCTTTGTTAAATAAACTCTTTTAGTTCAGACCTTTTTGAGCTTTTTTTTTTCCTATTTTACATTTTGCCCTAAAATGTATATTTATACACAGTTTTTTTTGTGTCAATCCCTGATACCCATCCTTTTAGGACAACCCTAGTTTCTTTTTTACTGATTATATAGTTTTGATTATACTACGCAATAATCCTACAATAACCTGAAACTGTGAAAAAACAGGTGAAGGACCACACAAAGTTCCAAGGAGTTTCTCCCAGGTGAAACAAAACATTTCAAAGCTAAACACTTTTTGAAACCTTCACAATAACTTTTGAATGACAACCATACTAATGAGGGACTTTTTTATTCCTGCATCAATGGCAAACTCATCTGTGGTTCGACTACTGAGGAATAACCGTTTTTTAACCAAACTAATCTCAGTGTTATGAATGTCCACTTCCTACTTACCTCTTCAGTAACTCCTCCATTATTTCTCCAACTTGAGAATTTACTAAGACACACAAATACCACATGTTGAAAAAACTACAATCAATATTAACTTGATTTTCAATAATGTGACAGCTAGCCTGTTGATATGACTGAATAATTCCAGGATAGTGTCCTCATCTCTCTGTCTGATATGGTTCGTTTTCCTTCGCTCAGACAGAAACCTTCTAGTTTTTGTAGCACAGTCAGGGCTCAGTGCACTTTATCAAGAGAACCTTTGGTGGGCGTCTTAATGCATCCTCTCTCTGCACCACCATGGATACTTCCAGTGCTGAGGCAGAGAGAGTAGAAACCTTCACATACCTGCTCTAATCAGCAGAAGAGAATGGGTCGAACTGGGTTTCTGCTGAAATGGAACATGCACGTTGGGTGTCTGCACTTGCTTGGGTAGACCCAAAAAAACTGAAGTCAGTTTTGTCTCGACAGGATGATGAAGTGGTGCTTCAGTGCGTGGCCTGCATCCAGAAGGAGAATCGTAAGTTCTGCCTGGCTGCTGAGGGGCTGGGGAATCGACTGTGTTACTTGGAGCCCACATCAGAGGCAAAGGTGGGTTCAGTGACTCAACTTTGAGACAGTTTCTCTCAGAATGTAAAGAAATGAAGAAGCTTTTAGAGAAACAGAGATACTGATGATGGAACATCTGACAGCAGTCATGGTCATACGTTTTACAGGTGAGCATATTAATGCAGCCCAAAGAGTCAGAAACGTTGGTTTGAAAGCATCTATTTTTGTAACAATACTCTCTGGCATTAAGTCTTAAGGCATTTCTATTTCAGATAATTCTACATTTGTAAGAAATTTGCATTTGAGGGACAATAGAAGAGTTTAGTATTTGGGTTGCAATAGTTTAAAAAATCAGCTTTATATGTTGTAAGCATTTCATTTTATACTGTATGTTAATATTACATTTTGTTTGTCTTTGTTGTCATGTTGAGCTCCCTCAGAGAATCAGACTGCATCACTGCTGCACTGACACAGTTTACATACTTATTTTGGATGAATCTTCCTGATTCATTATTATTTGTTTAGATCAAACCCATTCAAGCACACAGTGCTTGGAAATATGCCGGGATGCTTCTCAGAAACAGGGATGAGAAGGAAAAACAAATAAAAATCGTACTTGAATCATTCACGTTAGCAAAGATAACTGCTTTTATGTGTGCTTTTGCCCTCAGCGTTTGCATGTCAAAAGCTGACAATAGGCTTTCACCACATTTCAGATTAAAATTACTCCTGACAAATGCGATACATACTCACATTCAAGTGTTTTATCTTCGTTTTTTGGTTTTTGCGTATAAGACACGACCTTATACCGTAGAGAGCAATAGAGGTAAAACATGAAACCCCAACTGGACTAATCAATAATATATATTCTTTGTTTAGTGAACCAGTTAAGTGATCGGCGAGAGATCCAAGTGGTGGGCTGAAAATGATTTAAAACGTGAGCATCCTAAATAGCGTGATCAATCAGTTTGCGACAATGGTTGATTATGATTTACAAGCAGCAGCTCTCTCCTCGTCAGAGACTAAATGTTATAACCATCAGAGGAGTGCCTGTTTAACACTTTGGTATTGATGATGAATTAAAGCAAGCTTTTTTTTGGGACCAGTTAACAGTTTCAGCCCCCAGTGATCAGTATAAATTAAGCTCCCTCTGCAAAATAATTGTCACCTTTTTAAACAACTCTTGAACTATGTTTAATCAAGCGTTTGTACAATTTATTTTCAAAGTCAATGATTCTTAATCTGTTTATTATCAAAGATTACTTCAAAAATTAATTAGCCATGGCAACTACTTAATCCAAACTTACTCTAACATAAACACAACTGGTTATTTAAAAAATTATAACTAGTTAAATTATTACTATTTGCATTATTAAATACATTTATTTTCAAAGTGGCTGCTGTTTCGGCGGGAAAAACTTTATTTACTAAATAATTGCTTGTTGTATTGAAATAATGCAACATTTGCGATAGTTAATTCTTTATAATACAGTTACATCGTGTTAAAAATGTGTGGATCAAATTTGAGACAGTGGGTAACTAAGGTGCTTTTTACCTGTAATTATTTTTGCAACTTAAACTAGCATTATTGTGAGCAAAAACGTAATCATCCAATTTGTTATTATTGATACTTCCTATATAGTTTAATGAAAATAGTTTGGCAATATTATTTGTGGATTTAATGAAAGGGTCTAAAAAACATCTTAATAAAACAAAAATTTCTGTCAATTCTTAAACATAGTGGGTTTACATATTTTTGTATAGCTAAACATGCTTTAAATAAAAATAAAATAGAAAGAAATATATCTATATCTATATGGTTATATATATGTTTGGTTTGCATTTTAAGCAGTAAACTTACCCTTAGATTTTGCTTTCATTCCCCACAAAAAAGTTAACAGAAGTTAACTGTGCTGTGAGGTTTTTTAACAAGGCCAGAGTCACCTGTGTGAATGATCTACTTTAGAAAAAGTTGAGAAGTCCTGAAAGGAGCTAGTAGGCTGTTTTTGGGTTGCCATCATTTATCTTGTGGTCTTGACATTCCTATTTCTGCTATCAAGGCTGTTTCTGTCCTGTTTTTATGTAAGATTTGGCAACCTCATTTTTTCCTTTTTTAGCTATTGCTCACTACAATTCACCAATGTGGAGATGTAGAGTTCAGAGAGTACCTACATGCATGGTTTACAAAGTTAGTCTTAGTCAATGGGGAAATTTTTATGAGTTTTTTTGAGTACAGCAGTCAGCTGCAGTTTTATGAGTGAGCATCTTATGATCTATGCAGACCAAGAAGCTGTATTTTCCTCTGTCAGACTTATAAAGTACTAAAACACAACAAAAACAAGTGTTGATTGTTGGCTTTTAATTTGAATGTTTGGATGAAGGCTTTCTGCTGTGTGACTTTCTAAAATCCCATTAGTTATTTTTCCCTGACTTCTTTCTGCTGTTACTGACTGTGCTTCAAAGGAACAGAGTGACATTTCAGGAAAAGATAATTAAACCACTTTTATGACTATTCTACACACTGCACACCAAACGGCCATTTTTAACTGTAGGAGCATCGTTTTAGTGCAGCTGAGTACCTGCCCCACAATGAAAGAAAACAAATACACTTGGAAAATTGTGAGAAAAATGTAATTTTCCAAGAAAAAAGCCAAGCTTTTTTTTGAAAATAAAGTTAGTTGTGTAAGCTCCATCCACATCACTTACCGACTAGATCCATCAATGCACCCATCTATGGTGAGCCTTAAGGCTTTAGTTTCCTATGGGAATCTATGCACCATGATGCATTTGGACCTCTGTACAATAAAACAATGTTAACTCACTAAAAGACTTAGTATTTCCTTATCTGTGAAAACAGTGCTGGCATAGCTGCTTACAATGCGCTATACGTCTCTTTTTTGAAACACGGTATTGGTTCTTTTTTAGTTGTTGTTTATTTTTTCTTAATAAACAGCTATTTGCCTTAAAAATTATGACTTAAAAATTATGAATTTATCAAATTCTAAATTTATGACATTACTACTTTAATATTGTAAAACACTGACTGATTAGTTTATTCTTGTGAAATTATGACTTTTTTCTTATAATTTAATTACTTTAATCTTGTTAGATTACGACTTTTTTCTCAAAACTTTACAACTTAAATTTAGTCAAATTATGACTTTTTACTCATAATTTTGATTTTATTCTTGTAAAATTTTGACTTTTTTCACAATTTTGCAACTTTATTCTCTTTTCATTTAACCTCTTTCCTGTAGTTTACAATTTTATATTAGTTTACGGTTTTATTTTTGCTTCTGTCATAATACTCCATCGTAAGTCGTATGTTAGAAATACATTTTTTTAGATTAAAGAAATTTACAGGCTGATCCTTAGAAGAAAATCGAACAACACAACCAGTGGGGATTGCTATGTTTTATGTGGGATACTGTTGTTGCAGTATGTACCTCCGGACTTGTGCATCTGCACCTTCGTGCTGGAGCAGTCGCTGTCGGTGCGGGCCCTCCAGGAGATGCTGGCTAAAAGTGGACAGAACAACGAAGGGGTGAGTAGCAGAAACACTCTCCAACAGACAGGAGAAAAAAACCTTCATATGACCCATACTCTGACTCATTTGCATTCATGTCCCACTTTGCTTAGAGATTCTAAAGAGGCAGTAAAAACGAAATGCAGCTAAGCTGAATATTCCTGGTCAGACGCTGCTTGGAGATTAATAGACAAAATAGGCCCATTATACCACTCTGACTGCACAGAGGTCCAGGACATAATGAATATTAATGAAGATGAAAGGGATACCCCGTTATTACTTCAGCTTCACCCGTGTACTTGTAGATTTATTATTTTAAGTTTTGGACATGTAATTTTCCAACCTTTGTCTTCTATTTTCTGTGTGTAATCTCCATCCTGTACATGATAGACACGAGGCCCGGATCGATGGGTAGGTTCACCATTCATACTGTTTTCCTCTCACTTCCTCTTTATGCATGTGTAAGATTAAAATACACCGCTTTTTTCATCTCTTAGCACCTAAAACCAAATTCAGTGGAATCTTTTCCATGAGGAAGTTATTTGTACAGGACTTCTTTTTTCTGCTGCAGGGTTAAATAAAGGAGCTTCACTGTTGGGTTGGTCTGGCATTCAATTCCCTGTATATAATGCGCTGAACGCAGGTTCTTGATTGTGCTTTTAGCCTATCGTGTTCACACTGGACGGTCGCAACCCGAGACTTCCACATTTACTCACAGTTGGAAAAAGCTTTGTCCGAAATGTTGAACTGGTGCAAATCTTGCTCCAGGCTTTTTTATTCTCAGCTCTATTCCGATATATGAAAGACTTGGTGTCAGAATCCCACTGGGTACAATAATTAATGTCTCCTTCATGATCAATTTTCAAACAATTGGCACTTACGTGAATTTAAAAGGACGCTACCCATCTGTCACTACCAAATCCATAAGTTCGACTGGTTCAATGATTGAACGTTTTATACGTAGAGCTCGAAAATTGACTTAAAAACTTGCGTAGCAATGTGTGAATGCAAGAGTTTTGAAACAGACATAAACATGCGTTTACATAGACTTTTTATTGGAAGTAGTTGCTTCAGAGTTATCACTGGATCTTTCTCAACTTAAAAAGCCCTCATCCGTCACACTTTTTCCAATGATCAAAGTGGTCATACGATCCCACTATACGTTGCACAGAGCTCGTCTGGTGCACGCACATTTCTATACCAGAGATGATCACGTGTGACATAGTCAAAAGACGAAGATCCCTGCATGACTCTTCTCCCTCTTCAGCTGCTAATACCACATCAGTAATGACAAGAAGAGTCTCCTTAAATCCTCCGCTTTTAACGCTGTGTTCCAGAGATGAAGGGAGGTGTCAGGGATGAAGAATTTTAGCCACAGGGGACTCTGTGCAACATAATGATGGACATCAAGGCCATTAGTTCCTCTGCTGTTGAGGGGAGTGTTTGTTCTAGCTGGCAGGAATCTATAGGAAAAAAAATCAATATAATCTCATGAAAACCTACAGGGATGACTGAATTTGTTTCATTTGGGCTTTGACATTGCATTATTCTGAAGGTGCTAAATCAATCTCTGATGTTTTTTAATAACTTTTATTCCTTATGTGACTTTCAGGGAATACCAGGGGAAACCTTGGGGCGGCATTTCTCCTGAGTATTCCCTACTGCCACATTTAGCCATTTTCATTACGGTCCAACTTTCATTGCTCATCGCAAGCTCTGAAATGTCACGCGCCCGGTTAGAACGAAAAGGGGAAATTAGATATGTCTCGGCTGAGCTGTGGGATCAATGGATCCATCGATGGATGGGCTCATCACTGGGCAGATGTTGGGGAAAACAGATAGTTTAGGCCGCTTCAGCCAGATGGTATCGACGTGTATTGAAGACCTGCAGAAATAGCAAACAGCCCTTTCAAACCAATTTCCTCAAGTGCAGACCTGTTGCCAAGCGATCCGGTCGGACAGTCTAACCGACAGACGCGCTCTGATGATCTGTGCACGCCTTGTTTTCGCCGATTATCCCCTCACCTGTTTCCATTGTTTCCAGAGGGACGCAGCTGAACTGACCACTGCAGGATGCATGTTGTTAAATGTCAAGCACATAATTTAATGCAGCTGTCACTCAACAGCTGCACATACAACCTGTTCCTTCTCCTTTTTTCCAGCTGTCGTCTCTCTTTACATTAATTAAATCATGGGTGTTACACTTGTGCTCATTTTTGCTGCAATATCTGTCTGCCTTGAGAGGATTTCTCCCCTTAATGATAACGCATTGCCCAGAGTGGAAAATGAGCTGCAGACTGGAGTCTATGGGTGGTGGAGGTAGTGGGGGGGATGATTGCAGCTCTGTGTTCCTTGCTGCATTAAGCCCCGCACCTCCACCAGCATAAAGCAAGAAGCCAGCAGCACAGAGGAAACCTGGAAGCCAGTGCTGCAGTCTGCACAACACAGCTGCATCACACTACAGATGGGCTATTGTTCCAGTGGCCAATCAAAGGCACATAGACGGGAGGCGCAAAAACACACCAACAGAAGAAGGGACACGATTCCTTTTTTTCCTTTCAACCTAAGGATTTACTTGTCTATTTTATTGACTTTTTAGGGGGAAAAAACAGAAGACATGGCAATTCTTGTAAAAAATGCAAAGATATGTTAATAATATTTACTTTACTTTACTTTTAGAACTTTATTTAACAATAAGAAAAACACAAAAGCACAGGTCCCCTATTATCAGTAACACAATACATGACAAGGAATCCTTCAAATACACAAAAAGCAACCTTAAAGCAAAAAGGGCTGCAGGTTTCTTCTTTATTTTCTTCCCTTTTGATCTTTATTTTACAATATAAGAAAAGCACAAAGCACAAGTCCTGCATCTTATTTTTATAAGATCCCCTATTGTCAGCAAGAAAAGCAGTCCTTCACACGATAAAAAAAGCAACATTCATACTTGTAGACCAAACATGTTTATCTTCTTTTTTCGTCTTTCTTGAACTTTTATATAGCATTACTTAAAACACATTGCACCGGTCCTATACTGTCATCATAAAAAAAGAGTTGTTTTATTGAAAAAACTGCTGCTGTTTTATGTGTTTCTTATTCTTTTTATTTCCCAAAAAGAAAACCCAAAAGCGCAGGTCCTGTATTATCAATTAAACAGTGCAAGACAAGAAAAATAAGAATTATAATGATTCACAAAAAAAACCCAACAAAATTATTTAAAAAAATTATCTGACTTAGTTCCGTTGGTTTGGGGAATTGCTTATTTGTAAATGATACATTTCTATAAATATCCCTCTACATTTATATTTATAATATAATTATTGGTCATTTGACAACTTATGTTTTATATGCATTCTGCCAAAAACAATCATATCTTTTTTTTCACAAGTTTAATGAATTTTTGCATCAATATCTTTTATGGAATTTACTTCTTTCATCTTTTTTTTTGCCTTATTTTTGGATACAATGGTTCAAACCAGTTCACAGTAATTCCTATCTGGCTGTCAATAACAAACCTTTCAGAATAACAGTTTATTTCCTTGAGGGAAAGCTAATATTACTCAACAGTGTTTTGTATGCGAGGACTTCTGTCTGTCATTTGCTTTTGCTTCCGTGATTTCCGTCTGATATTCCTGTAAATTAGAGTAAAATTACAAGCCGTCTGACAATTTCTCCAGCAGCATTTAATTCATATCTGGTCATAGTTTGACATGTTTGCAGTAGTCTGTAGTCTCCATGCAAATTTTTTCCAACTGTGCCACAACTCCCATGATTCAATCTGCATCTCCAGCCCCCATTTACTTTTAGTAAGTTTTTTTTGTAATTCTTCTCGCTCTTAAGGCGGTTTGCCATCAAAAACAAGAAAAAAGTCTTAAAAGAACAATTAGATACATATATCTATATCTATATATAGATATATAATGCCACTCTCTTATCTTAATGCTTCACAGAGGCTCATAAGGAAGGTGAGTAACCCCGGAGTAGCTTGCAACAGAGCGCCAGATACCTTTTTTTATTTCTTCCCAGAAGAGATTCCATTCGTATCCCCCCTTCCTGCATCCCTAAAACCCCTTTCCTTTCAAGAAACAAACTACGGAGCCACTCCTTGCTTGAGACTGACAGTTGCTGCGCATCCTTCCCACATTCTCGTAGTCGGAAAAGATGACCCTGTATCTGGTTCAATCCCGGATACAAGAGCCAGTAGCACCATCTTCTCCTGGCGAGTCAGACTGCATGTCTTCATTGGCAAGATAGGGAGATCAGCACTCCCCAGGAGACATGTTCCTGCTGCTTGAGGACATCATCATCATCCAGGAGGTCTTGGATTAGCTTAACATGTCAGGGACGGAGCAAAGAAGCAGAATCTGAAGAGTTCTTAAAAACATTTTTGTTCTTCTGAAAGCTTGTTCTGACATGTATTTGGATGTTTTTTTGTGTGTGAATTGTCCTAACAGGCAGCACAAAGCGGTGGACACAAGACACTGCTGTACGGTCACGCCATCCTCCTGCGGCATTCCTTCAGTTCTATGGTGAGACCTCACACAAAACTGTGACAAAAAAAGTGTAACATTTTGGTTTATTGATTCAAATACTCGTGTGGCAAGCAGGGTCACCAGATCAAAAGCGTGTGAGAGCTTTCATCTCTAATTTGATGTACGTGTTGTTCGCAGTACCTGGCCTGTTTAAAGACATCAAGGTCCCAAACAGACAAGCTATCGTTTGATGTCGGCCTACAGGAGGACTCCACAGGTAAAGAGAGAGACTCTGAAACAGTGTTGCTTTTATCCGCTATTGTCTCTTTCTGTCTTTTGTTCTGTTTCATTCTCTCTGCTCAGCTCTTTCTCTACGTACCTCATTTGACTAAATTTCAATGTTTCTTTTGGCCGTTTGAGTTAATATTCCCTGGGAAGTGAGTTAGACACACAGTGTGCCTTCTATTGTCAGTAATGATATTTTTGATAGTGTTGTTGTGGTTTCCTCATAAGCTGGCCCACTTTTACCCACTGTTTGGATTTGCAGCACAAAAAAAAATCCCATCTAAGCAATATGCAGGTTTGTTTAAGGTGCCAATATTATTCCTACAGCCTCCTAACACCATTTTCAGTAAACAAATTATATATATTTGATTTACTTATTTTTTTTAATCAGAACAACATTTTCCTGAGAGGAAATGTTTTTTGGCTTTTGTCTAAAATTCCCTGTTTTTCTTGGTGTGATGTGAACAACTGGAAAAATCAGACTCCAAACAAGGTGCTTTCCAGGTATTATATCTTTGGGTGTGGATAATATCTTCCTCTGATGTAAATATTTGATACATGATACATACATTATTTTATGTATGTTAAAAGTGCTGCACAGGGGTGTAGTGGTTACAGCAAGAAGGCCATGGTTCAAATCCCGGCCAGGACATTTCTGCATGGAGTTTGCATGGTATCCTCCTGTATCTGTGGGTTTTCTGTGGCACTCTGACATCTTTCCATAGACCAAAGACATGCTTCTTAGATTGATTCATGATTTTAAAATTGTAGATGAGACTGTGTGTGTTATTGTGTCGCTCTGCAACAGACTGTTCAGGGTGTACCCTCCATTGCCCAACAGTTGCTGGGATAGGCTCCAGCAACCCTGTGACCAAGTCAGAAGATGTATGGATGGACATGCATAAAAAATAGAACCTAAAACCCAAAGTAGACTATGAGGTTTCAAGATCGAAATATGGAGGCAACATGAATAAGACTATTTGTTTTTTGTAGGGGAGGCCTGCTGGTGGACGATCCATCCTGCCTCAAAGCAGAGATCTGAAGGAGAGAAAGTGCGGATCGGTGATGACCTCATCCTCGTCAGCGTGTCCTCAGAGCGCTACCTTGTAAGTGTTTACAGTGTTTAACTGTATAATCCTTAAACCGTTACCACTGTTTGTGAGATGGGTATGGAAAATTCCGTCCTGGTCCAAGACGTATTATTGTCACTCGCTGGATTCTCCTGTTACCTGAAAGCCCAGCATCAGAAGTTATTACCTTTTCTTGTTCTATTATTTCAAAGCTGCTCAATATAATAAGAAAAGTTTATTGAACCTGGAACTTAGGAATGTTGTAATTTTCTGCCAGGGTCATTTTTACCCAGCTATTGTTAGTTATCATCCAGGATGCATTAATATCACATCACTGCTACATTTCTGAACTGATCTAATTCATGAAAGGGTTTAATCAAAGTCCTTAAAGTCCCACTCCAACTATATCTCTATCTATTGTAAAAATGTTCCCAGTGATCTTATAATTCTGATAATGCAGTTTTTACCCAAGATCAAAAAGCCTGGGTTGTTTCTTACGACATAATTTCTGCAGAGTGGCAGGCATTGATCAAAAATACGCCTCTGGGTTGTAGGCGGAACTGTTGGTGAGTAAATTACTATGCTGAAATAATTCCTTTGCTTACACGCTTCCCAGTGGAAGACGATGGATGGATGGGTTTTTGTCTGTTCCTGATTCATCACGATTTAAATAGAGAAATAGCAAAAAAAAAACAGTTTTAATCTTCAATTCTTCTGTATACATGTCTTTCATCATAAGATAAAAACATGTTAAAAACACATAGAAACAAAATTTCTAATGGAGTGGGTCTTTAAGGAGTCTATGAGTAATAAAATGTGTTCCTAATTTCAGTCACACACAGGCAGAGCTGTGGGCAGATAACTTTTTCACCTTTCTGTCGCACGTGTCAGTATGAGTTTTATTCCAGCTGTCACTGATAAAGTGACTCCTAAGGGCTGCAGAGGGAATCTGGATGTTCTGTGAGGGCCCAGCTGCTGCAGTTTGCAATTATTTATTTATTTTTAATGTTAGAATTGGGACTTTATAACACCTCACTTCAAAAAGAAAAAAAAAATTCTCTGAAGACTTGAGGCATCTGTCAGTCTGTTTTTCCTCGTTATGACATGTTTTTTTTTTTTGTTTTTTTTTTTTTCCTGGATCACCAATGTCCTGAAATTTTTAAACACACTGTTTATTTCTTTCATTATATATATATATATATATATATATATATATATATACATATTTTACAGCTCAATGATTGTGCAGTTTCTTATGTACTACTAATAAATAACATCAAATTTGTCTCGCAGCACTTATCCATCTCCAATGGCAACATCCAGGTGGATGCCTCCTTCATGCAGACTCTTTGGAACGTCCATCCCATCTGTTCTGGTAGCAACATCGAAGAAGGTAAAGACTTCAACAAATCTGATCAGTTTGTTTCATTTCAGAGGTAATGTGCTTCCAGATGGATGATTTTAATTATGTGGCTCGCTTAACTGTAAGTATAAAGTTCCAGAAACCGAAAAGCGTCTCTTTACAGTCTTTTAATTATAAATCTGATAATGCGAAGATAAAGATATAGTTTTTTAATGTAAAATAAGTAAATATGCTAATACTGATACTTTAGAATTGTGAATAACTTACTACACATTTTGAGATTAACCTGCTTAAAATGTAGAAAAAACCAAAACCACTCATAAACTTTTTCTCCTCCAATAGGTTACCTGTTAGGGGGTCACGTGATGCGTCTATTCCATGGTCACGACGAGGTAGTAACCATCCCAGGATCGGACCAGAGTGAAGAACAGCAGAGGTGTGGATCACAGTGCAACTCCTGTCCAGAACACACAGCATGCAGTGTGAACTGAGGATCTCCTTGACCAGCGCTGAACACTTGGCCCTCCAGGGAGCCGTAATGGCCTCTGAAGTTATTTTTGGCAACACTGTAGCTACAGGATGTCAACACGGATAAAGTTAGGCTGAATAAAAATGGCACACCAGGCTAGAAGTGGGTCGAAACAGAGGGCACCCACACACACTCATCCAGGTGCCAGAAGATGTGCTTCCTCCTCTCAGACGCAGACGCACACTCGGCGTCTATTTTTAGCAGAGAGCATGGCGAACACGGGGGCGGGATTGCATTCCCTTTTTCTTCATTTAATCTCCTACTGTTGACCTTGAAATCCAGCGGAAGCAGCAATCTTTCGCGAATCAATAGAAGGCGCCACATTTTTCCACACACTTCAGGCTTCTATCTTTTGTGGGGGGCGGGGGTTTCTTTCTCTTTTATCTCCAGACCCAGTCATATATATCACTGATAGGGAGCATGGTGTCGTTTATCTGCGGCCACGTCCCTGTTTGAAGGATGCAGCCTGTGTGTTCCTGTGTTTATTTATGTCTTTGAGTGAAATATCTTGTTGGTGAACACAGGTGTAACAGATGCAGGCTGCAGGGGGAGGTGGGAGTCTTTTATGTATGGCCTTAAATATGTTCTAAACCTTGTAAAACCCAATACATCAAATAATTTATATAAAGCTCAAATTTGTAGGAATAGAAATGTTTTGAAGCCCTTTAATACAATCTCCACCAAATGTTTTGCAATCCCATTTTTTAGTGAAATATGAATAGTATCAATTAGAGGTGTAACGATTAACTTATGTCGATATTGGAGAATATCATTTAGATTAAGGTGTGGTAGGTTTATTTTACTATAGCATACAACAAACATGTGAATTGTTACAGCCCTATTATAAATCATGATTTGTTAGTTTTTGCTCACAGCTATGCTAGTGCTAAATATTGACACTTTATTTACTGACATTCTCAAATTTGATCCGAGCATTTTTAACGTGGTGTAACTTTATTATTAGAATTAATTATTTCTAAAAATTGCATTATAACAATACCACTCGTAGTCATTTAAAGAAATAAATAACAATAGATGAGTGTTTCACACCATAAAGTTTTAAAAAAATGTGCAAAACTTTTCCTGCCAAAAGTGTTTTCAGTGATTTCAGGGAAGCAGCCATTTTGAAATGGGCAGGAAAAGCCCTTCTACTGCCCCTAGTGGAACGACGATGAACTACAGGGTGGAAAACATGGACCAAGTTCTATACAATGTGTTATTAAGGAAACTTTGATCATGCTAATGAGATAGGGCTCTCAGAAATACCTGGATCAAATATGAAACGAATTGTTTTAGGGTTAAATAGTCTTCTCCTATCATCACAGGATAATCAATTATGAGACAGGTAAAGCAGGTGCCAAGGCACGGTCCTTATGGAGGCTGGAACCTCTCAGAATCAGGTAGGTAGTGGGTTTATTTTCCTTTTTTTTTTCCACGATATATTTTCTTTTCCTCTCCTATTTCTCCATCATCCACATCTCCTATTTCTGTGCTGGATCTTCTAGCGACCCCCCCCCTCCATATGACTTTTCTGTTATCCTCACTCTTCCTATCAAGACTTGATGCAGTTTGGCTCCTTCCACCTCTCTCAATTTCCTCTTTCCCTCTCATCTTTGAAACTGCCTGTCGTACACCATCGCAGCCGCCTGTCACATTTGTTCCTTTCGGAACTTTCTAAACAGGCTTTTCATTTGTGTCGCATCCCTGCTTGCTAATTAACAGCTCACAGCAGCTTAGTGTCAGAAAATTCTTTTTATTTCCTGCCCTTTTATATGATCTCTTGTGAAAATGACAGAAAACGAGGCAATAGAGTGCAGTTGTAACTTTATTTTATATCTTTTTTTTCTATCTTTACAGCTGGAGTGGGAGCCACATCCGCTGGGGACAGCCCTTTCGGTTGCGTCACCTCACTACGGGTCATTATCTGGCTCTGACTGAGGACAGGGGTTTGGTCCTGCAGGACAGGGAGAGGTCTGACACCATCTCCACCGCCTTCTGCTTCAGAGCCTCTAAGGTAAGAACCCCCATGCTGACTGTAAAGACATAAAGGAATAATTCCAGCTTTCTGTCAGGATGATCCATGATCCTTCAGGGTCGTTCATTTATTCCATAATTGCCTCAAAACCTTTACAAAAGAACCACCCACAGACATCATAGGAAAATCATCATTTGTTTGGAGGACAATAAAAATTAAAAGAGTTACTAGACCAGTGCAAAATAAAGCATAGAGGTTAATTGAGTTGAAATTGCTAACTGCCACTAAAGGACCATTTGGCTGTGTTGAGCGTAGTACCATTTTTTTTTTTTACACGGCTATATAGTGTGAACCTATAATTGACGTATGTTTAAATCTTGAAATATGCTATGTAATTAAAGTCATTTGTCATATAAATTTTTAATTCCTTTATTGTCTTTCACCAAGATGTGTCCATAATGGGTGGAGCCACAAATAGCGGATACTGTTAACTTTCTGTGCACGTTTCCTTTGTGGCAGCAGGCCCAAGTATTTCATGACAGTTTTCATTGCTCTCCTTCTGTGCAGGAGAAGCTGGAGCAAAGCCCCAAGCGAGACATTGAGGGCATGGGGGTGGCGGAGATTAAATACGGGGACTCCCTCTGCTTTATAATGCATGTGACCACGGGTCTGTGGCTCTCCTACCAGGCGCCTGATGTCAAATCTTCCCGCCTTGGTCCTCTCAAGAGAAGAGTGAGTGGTGTCCCAAGCTCTAATTTTTTTTGGATGCAAAGCACAAAGAAAAAAATGAGTTAATTAAAATGATTTCTCAGTTGTTTTTTTTTGAGTAATAAGTTAATTGAGTTGATGGGATTGGTCATGTCTCCTTCACAGTGCCGTAAACATTCTCCCTTTGCCACTGTAGCAGAAATAACAGAATTGCTTGTGCAGTCATGTGATGTGTCATCAATGCAAACAGAACCAAACAGCCTGTAGTGCTAAAACTTGAATCCAAACACACAAATTCGGCAAACTTTCAATACTTTTCCTTTTTCGTCTTCTGTTGTCCATCTGAATGTCACACCAGGCGTGCCTACATTCTGAGGGTCACATGGATGATGGGTTAACCCTCCAGCGCTGCCAACACGAAGAGTCCCGCGCTGCACGAATCATCCGCAACACCACGCTGCTCTTTAACCGATTCATCAGGTACACAGCGCTCTGAGTAATTGCTGCCACGGTTGTTACTTACATCTGCACACAGTGATGTGATTGCGCAAATGACTCGGTCGAACCGAATTATCATCTGCACTTGGTTTTGCCAAATATCCCATCTTCTGTGGACGTTGCATCAGTGACTCTAGCCTTGTTAGCAGAGCATTGCTTCATATTAATAAATCAAGTTGGAAAATTCAAAATGTGCTGAAAACCTGACACCCCAAAGACTTTTTGACAATGTTTAGAGTGTAGATTGAGAGTGTGACCACTGATGGAGAGTGAAAGTTAATGTCTAGGAGCACCAGGCATCAGTATGCCAGATATCCAAGAGAATAATATGTGGCATTTGGAGCCAGAAAAATTACCTGATGTTGTTTTCAACTCTGTCTGATGACGAAAAACATAACATCAGAAAAAAAAAAAAAAAAAACTTTTGAGAGTTTTGCATGCACGTAAAAAAGATTTGCATATGTGAAGTAATTTCTACGTTTTGTTTTTACATTTATACTGCAGAAGCTAAGCAAAAAACTGAGTGTGAGCTTCTGAAGTTGTGGTTGCGAATTCTGTTCCTGTCTTTACACGTCTTTCTGATTGGATGGCTACAAATCAAACTGTCCAATCAAAGACCAGGTGGCTTCCTGCCAAAAAAAAAGCCAAAAAAACGTAAAAATTATTTTACAAATGCAAATCTTTTTTTACAGGCATGCAGGTCCCTTTTTACACATTTGCAAACCTACATTTTTTTGGGCAGATTTATTTTGCAGTATGATGAAACTTGATTTATGTGCGAACATGCAGTCGCGGTTGTGAATCCATTCAGTTGCGATTTTGAATCTTTATGGCCTTTTATTGAGCCCATAAATGAGTGCTTTTCTCAACCCTGACCTCCACTGCAGAGACTTGGCTATGCATGGATGGCTATGCTGGAGCATGTGTAAGCGGATGACACTTTTATTTAAGGGCCCGGAGAGCCCCCCTGAGTCTCTTCTCGAGGCTCTCATGATAGTGACGTTCTCTGCACACACACTCGCACACACACACACACACACACACACACACACACAGCTAGAGCTATTTCTGGCAGGCCAGTGGAAATCAGTATTTCAGCATGAATGAACTTGTGGGCTAAACATTGTGTTAGTCATCCCCTCTTTCCTTCTTGTCTCATTTGCCGTCCAACCACATGTTTAATTGATTCTGGAAGAATTAGGAGATCAGATGTGATGTGGGGTTGTAAACATCCTTTTGTCTGTTTCCCCGTCACAGAGACCTTGACTGTCTGAGTGTGAAGAACCGGGTGCACGGCACCCTGCCTGTCGAGGAGGTGCTCCAAACCCTCAATGACCTCATCACCTATTTCCAGCTTCCCGACGCTGAGCTGGAGCACGAGGAGCGGCAGATCAAGCTGCGCTCGCTCAAGAACAGGCAGAACCTCTTCAAACAGGAAGTGAGTATCACCGGCCACAAAGATCGAAACTTTAATGTCATCCCAAACACTTCCGAAGGACGACACAACCCTCTCTGAATGAGGTTGAACTGCATATGGCGATTGAACCGACAGCAGAGGCAAACATATGAAACAGCAAGGATTGCGAAAGCAATAAAGCAATTGATCCTTTGTGGTGCGTTTCATTGCCGTCCAGGATTCAGAAGTGCTGAATATGAAAGTGTCAGCAGTTCTGCAGTTATAAGTTTTCCCTGAGGCGGACATAAGTGCAGTGAAGCTTCCCGCTAAGCCTCCGGGGCCTAAATTGCTTTCATCAGTTATGACACAGCAGCTGCTTTGACTGATGTCAAGTCGCCAAACCTGCCATTTACTCATTCGTTCAGCAATAACACACATGCGTCATGAGATTTCAGACAAACCCTTTAGTTAATACAGGAAATGTGGTTTTTTTTCTTAATTTGAGCCAAAGTTTTTCTTTTAAATCTGAAATAATATTTGTGAATAATCCTTTGTTCCATTTCATCCAATTTTTCTGTCGTAGCACAGAAAGGAAAAGCAGGAAGTCCCGCTCCTAAAATATTACATTCCTTTGGCCAATTTATCACGAGACACAGCTGACTCAGGATTTTTCCCGGTATTATAAATCACTTGGGCTCTCTGCTTTGTGTTTTAACACCCTCCCCTTTTGCATACAGTAGCTGATGACTTCAGATGTTTCTCTGTAGAATAAATCACCACGGCACCGCCACCAAAATGCCTCACAATGTTTAGCTAATTGAAACCTGGAGAGATATTTGCCACATAAAGCTCTTTTGCTAATGAGAGTGTCATTGATAACAATTTAGTTGTGTTGATATTTAAATGAGATGGTTTCTTAGTCAAATCAATTCAAAGGAACACATTTCAGGACTTGCTTAAGATTTAAAATTATTCATTAAATTGCACATCACATCTTTTAAATAACTGACCACTGAACTAATAGAGTTGGGATCTATCTGCATGCAATACATCTTTTTTTGTGTGTTTGTTTTGTTATAAATTTAACAGAAGGAACCTCTCAAAAACAAGATGAGTCATTTTAAGGGACCAAACCCCCCATTGCTTATTAAGTACATGTTTGTTTAAACTTCCAATTGTTACATTTAGACAGTTTTTACCTGACAATATTTCTGAGCTTGCATTCAGGTTATATTAAAGATGCTTGCATGCAAGCGGAGTTTTTGCTACACTGCAGTTGAAAATTACAGGATTTAGCAAATATTTTTTGGTTTTCTTCCCCTCGATGTCAGAGAAAGATGCCATTGAGATTGACCTTCCAGATGTCAAAAATCTCATCCCAAAAATTAGATAATATAATTTTTTTTGAATTAATTGAAGGTTTGTTTGTGAATTTTAAAATGACCAAATGATCTTAATATAATGTAATTTGGGTTTCTCTGATTATTTTTAATCCTTAAATCCTATTTTTTTAAAGAGCTCATCTGTGACTGTGATTATTGTGTGTATCTTCTGTATTTTTTTCATTTTTTTTCTTGTCAGACACATGGTGTTCTTATGTTCATTTGTTTCCACTAGTGTCCAGCAATCTTCCTCAGAAGGTTTGATGTCTGCAATGACCATCTCTGTTACTGTCTGTTGTTTGTGATGGGCATGGCCCATTTAACAAACCTGTCAGATCTATCTGAGTAGCCACACCCCCTTTTGCCTTGTGGTCCCTAGAGCAGAACATGAAAAGTGAGTGATGTGTGTAGCATCCTCATCTTGTTTTCTTTTCTACCTTTTTTTTTTCTACCCTATTTTGCTATTCTAAGCTTCTTTGAGCAAACTATATCCACATATATGACAAAATATCATATTTGACACGCTAATAATAATATTAATAGGAATAATAATAATGGATACGATTTTTCTGGGCTTTTCCTGACGCTCTACGCACTTACAATGTATATCCATTATTCATTGACTTCTCGTTCATATTTGTTGATGGTATGCTATTGATGTAGCCACAGCTGCCCTGGGGCAGACTGACAGAGGCGTGGCTGCCAGTACGCACCTACAGCCCCTCTAATCATCACCAAGACATTCATACGCCTTCACTAGGCAGGGAGGGTAAAATGTCTGTGTCCAAGGACACAACAAATGACCTTTTGATCATTGGCTGACCTGCTCAACCACTGGAGCAGGTCATTTTTAATGAAATTGAAGTTATCTTTGCAATGTCCTTTTTCCTCGACACCTCGATCTCTGAAGCACTGCCTTTCGCCACTTGTGGGTGCTGCTCATTTCATGACCTCAAACTGCAAAATAGCGCTTTTTTGTGAAGAGCTAACATTATAATGCACGTAAAAGCTTAAATAAGTTAATTTTTCATGATATAGGTACATTGAATGTGTCATTTGATCGAACAGTTTTTTTGTTTGATTTGAGGTTTTATTGCTCTGCTTCCTCTTCTTTGACCTTGTTAGTCCTGATTTTCACATTCATTTTTGTGCTTCATTTTTTTTTGGTTTAAACATACACCATTTCTCCATTGTCAGCTTTTCCACAACCATTTTCAGTCTTGTTCAGTTCTGTCCATGCCTCAGTTTTAGGTGAAATTTGGTTGCTGTGGTTTCATTGTTTGTCTCTTTGGTGCTGTTATTCCCCAGACATATGGAGTGGTTATTGGTTCTTTGTAGCTGTTCTCCACCTTCTAGTTGTGTTTATTTAATTCCATGGGGCGTTTTATTTCCCTTTCTTCCACCTGGTGTTTTCTTTTGTTTGCAGCCCATTTTAAAATCTGGCAGCACTCCTAAATCTGGTTGGATTTGTCTTTCCTCTTCCCACATATCTGTCTGATCATATCCTGATACTTGATATTCTGATGATTGTGGGTGTTTTTGCTCTGTATGCATGTGTTTTCTCAATACTGGTATTTTATACACTAAACATTGCCTCCTGATATTCAGGAACGCTTTTGTTTAATCTGTTTCAGGTCTGTATTTTTCACCCTTAATTTTGCGTACTTCAAGCCTGAATTGCAAATTTAATTGTCATTTGAGAGTTGCGCATCACTCTTAATTATCAAAGTGTGAGTGTGCATTTGGTTGGTGCTGTTGGTTGTAGGGGGCGTGGCTACTCCGATAGACCTAATCGATTTGTTTATTGGGCACATTCACATCCCAAACAACTTGGTCAGGTTAGTTGATAAATCCTAAAAATGAAAACTTTTTGCAAGAGGTTGAAATCATTGACTGTATATGAGAACTGGACTGATTGACCCCTATCCCATTCCAAACAGGAATTACCCAGTCATTATATTTGTCAGAATAACCATTCTTGCTCTACTACTTTTTTTGAAAATATTCTTGCTAATCCTAATTTTTGTCATGAACTTTTTTTTCTGTAGTGCAAATTATTCAAGTTATAAACTGGCCAATCAGATGTCTTTATGTAGGAATGTGGTGCCGCCTGGTCCCTCATTAAACATTTGGAACATTTGATTGCCAGATTTTGAACCAAACACTGCTTATTGATGACGTCTGGCTCTAAAATTTCCACATCATGATAAAATGTCTACTCAATGTACTTTATTTTGTTAAAGCTAGAAGTAAGTCATTTTCTTTGGATGACGTCACAGTTACTCTGTCCACTTCTCATATACAGTCAATGGTTGAAGTATGTGAAGATAAATCACACCTCTATCCTTCCATTTGTTGGACAAAAAACAACTTAACCTTTATTTGTTAAATATAGATTTTGATTTGATCCTCATAAAATCCCATCTGATAGTTATATGTCAAGTAATTATAGAGAAGTTGGGCACTTGAACGACACCTTAATGGGGGCTGTCATAGATTCTTAGCAGAAATCCCATTAGTTAGAATATTCTTGTGTTCATTTTTTGCTTTAGGGAATGCTGACCCTGGTGTCTAACTGCATTGATCGGCTAAACGTCTACAACAGCGCTGCCCACTTCGGGGAGTGTGCTGGACATGGAGCTGGTGCCGCTTGGAAAGACATCCTCAACCTGCTATATGAGCTTTTGGGTAAATAAGCTGATCTTGTGCACAAGAAACACACAAAGATGGATTTCACCTGATAGGTTTATAAAACAAATCATCACTTCTGAGCACTTGAACAGAGATCATAATTGGTAGTAAAATACAAATAATTGTGTCATTCATGAGTACAAATCTCTAACAGTTCCCTTCAGTAGCGTTATTGTCTGTGAGCGATTCAATAAAGTGTGTGGCTCATTGGATTTACAAGGCTTCTCTCTTAATATGATGCAATTCCATAGGCCAATAACAACAACTGCAATGAAATCTTGAGCATCCCTGTTGGCAGGATGTAATTGTTGATTTCCAGTTCCCATTGTCATCTGTTTTGTTTTGTCTTCCTGTTGTGTTATTTTTCCCGAACATGTGGAGCAGTGTCTGAAAAATCACTCTAACCTTTGAACACAGCTGCCATATGTTCTGTCAGGCACAGCCATTTCTCACTAAAATGACCTGACAGGGAGAATAATGCTTTTTACTCTCCTTCTCTGTCTGCACATTCTCGTCTTTTTTTTTTGTTTCAGTGGAGAGCGGCGCATGTCATGTACCTTCGACCTGCTGTCGTACTAAACAAAGAAAAAAAGCAGACAGAAAATTGTGCGCAGACATGATCTTTAATCTCCTATGTCCTTCAGAATGTCCTTCTTGCTCTTTTTTATTTGCATTTTCACCTCCTGGCTTAAATTAGTGTTCAAGCCACGTCTCAGTTCTGGTTCTTCCTCAGCACACCTGCTGGAGCACAGCTCTAAGTATTTGAGATGCCTTCCTTGTCTTTTTTTTCTTCTCCCAACACCTTTCTTTTATCCTGGAAACACTCAGAGCTAATGGGTTTGGAAGTGTAAAAGTGGTAACTGCCCTTAACAAGCTTTGGCGTGACTTTAACGTCAACCTTGAGTGACATTGCTTGGTTGCTCTGTAAGAAATCATGTTAGTCAAGGCACCAAAATGGACCCACTTCCTCCTCAAAATGAAGTTTTTGGTGTTTAACATGTTTTTGTGGCATTTTTCTGTTGATGGAGGACATATATTAAACAAAAACGAAGCTCCAAATTGTATTTCTGAGTGTTTTTTAAAATTAAAATTTATGTAACTCAGGAGCAGACAAAAATGCCATATTGAAAAAGAGCCTGTTTGTGTTGTTGAAAATATGCTAGGCGGGCTCCATTCTGATTTATCAACTAGTAGACGTCTAGATCCATGTGCGTCTTCATTTTCACCGTCCAAGCTGAAATCTGGCTGGATAGTTCCAGTATTGCTTGCTATTTTTTTTTTTTTGCACTGGTAATGTCAGCTTGGGAGTGTGAGGAGCTGTATCTGAAGCTGGAGAGCACATAAACGGATAGGCCGCTCTGCAGAAACTATGTCCTACACCTGGAAAACAACACACATTTTTTTTAATTTTAAAAATGGCATCATCATAATTAAAAGGGAAAACTTAAAAAATGCATCAAAAGATGATTAGAGAGGGTCTTTAAGCTTCACTCATACAAACTTTTTTTAAAACTTGCAGCGGCACTTATCCGAGGGAACCGGAACAACTGCACCCAGTTTTCCAACAACTTAGACTGGCTGGTGAGCAAGCTGGAGAGACTGGAGTCTTCCTCAGGTACACTCCTTTGAGAGTAGAATGTTTTAAAATAGGTGCTGTTATAGCTCCCAACTGAAGCTTCTGCAGGTGCCTCTTTTATTTACATGTATAATTAAGAGCAGACCAGCAGCACTCAATGTTCTCTGTTGATTCATGCTGGCTGGATTTGTGCTTGAAAGGTGTCCTCTGTTGTGTCTTTCTTGTCTCTGGGGGGATTAACTAATTGATTACTTTTGTGGCCACTTAGGCATCCTGGAAGTTCTGCATTGCATCTTAATTGAAAGCCCTGAAGCGCTCAATATCATTCAGAAAGGACACATCAAGTCCATCATATCACTGCTCTACAAACATGGACGCAACCACAAGGTAAGCACCGGTTAGCACCGGAATGATCCTGAAAGCATAGCAGTTTTAAAATACACATCTGTTAATGGCAGTACAATCAGCAGTCTGGAAAATTAGCCTTCCCATTAACCTTTGGAAAGTGATTTATTTTTAATTACATTGATGAAGATGTCATCAAAAGAGCACGTTTCTTTCGAAGCAAACTTTATGCTTCTATTAAGCACTCAACAAGATGATAAAAGTTTATGTGCCACAAGCAAGTATTAACAGACTGACCTATTTAGTGGCCCAGTGGTGGAGTGTCTGCCCTGCGGCTCAGAAACCGTGGGTGTGAATACACTAAAACTCTGAAAATGGGGCAGAACGCCTCCCTGCTTGACACTCATCATTGATGGTTGGATGCGGGTGTTGAAACCAATTTCAGCTGGACTGCAGCTTACTGCTCCCTCAGGGGGTGTGGCAAACGTGGAGAATACGTTTCTCCCTCTCTGTTTTGCCTTTCTGAAGAATATAATTATCATAAAAAAAAGATGAGCATGCACCTGTTGGCTAAACACATAACTGCTGCATAAATCGCTTCTCCAAGATTAAAGACTGGAGAAAACCTTGTTTTTTAATCATTACATCCCTGCTGTCTCTGGAGGATTTATAATGAGAATCAATCTGCATGGTTTGTAAATTAAAAACATAAAGTAATTCTTATACTCTAACCTATCATTTTGTGATGAATTTTCCAGTACATTCTGCTTTTTTTGTTTTTATAGCATTTAGCTGTTTCCATATTTTACGTTTTCTAACCAAATGGCTTCATTTTCTTCTGTCCAAACGAAACATTAGTGCAGTTTTCTAACAATGAATAATCTACATGTAAACATGACCAATCACTTTTAGATTTTATAGTGAATCAGTGAAGCAAACCATCGCTAAAACTCCTCTGTCTGTTTTATTTCGACTGCAACTCATCTACAGTTCCGTCACCATGAATCCCTCTGTAACATTTAGTCAATGAATATTTGTTTCTTCACAAGCTCCCTTAGGGACTCTGTGTCATCTCTTCTCTTTAGCTATTAATTGCTTCCACTTTCGTCTTCCCGGCATATGTTTCCATCATTTACTTGAGGTTCCTTTGGGGCTTTGATTCTGATGGTTTCCCATCATGAGTCATTCTTTAGCAGTCAGTAAGAAGGCTGAGGTCTTAAATCAGCCAAACTGTGTCATAAAATCTGGAGGAAAAGGTCAGCGACTCGGCTCAGCCTATGTGGCAACCTGACTTTGTTGTCTAAGCAGGGATTTTTAGACTTTTTTTAAAAAATAATTGTGCACTCTTTTCTGTTTTATTTCTATTTTCCTCAAAGTCTCTTCTTTTTTTTTAGATTCTGGATGTCCTCTGTTCCCTCTGTGTGTGTAATGGGGTCGCTGTCCGAACCAACCAAAACCTGATCTGTGACCACTTGTTGCCCAAAAGAGATCTGCTGCTGCAAACACAGCTGGTCAATGATGTCCAGAGGTAATAACAGCCTTACAACTGCCAAACTGCCTTTTAAGTATAAAGATACTAAAAACTGTTAGTTTAGAATTATTGTCTGACTGACTAAAAAGTGACTGATTGACAGGAGTTTCAAAAATATAAAGTGCATTAATGTCCTATGAGACTTACTGGACTAAAGACAACAGGATCAACAGCAACAAATGATGTTGAAATATCACATATTTTAACCCCCCTTATGCCACATGTGGCTAATTCACAACGTACAATTAAATCCAGGACTCCATTTACTTTAGCATCACCTTGAATAGAAAAAAAACCTGAAGGAATATTCTTTTTTATACATAATTAGACATTAAGTCAGGCATGAAGAGGTTAACAATCTAAACTGTAACATGTGAACTTTTAAGCTCAAATAGTTGAATGTCTTAAATACTATAAAGGGAATTCTTGTTTTCTGTTTTTACCTTAGAATTCTCATTTTGTTTTGCAAGGTTAGATCAGTTTTAAATATTTGCCAAATGTACACCACGTATTTGTTTTATTTAAACATTTTATTTTTCATTTTTTCCTCATAGTGAATTAGGTTTGCGAATGGGATGTTTACATGCTTTTATTTGCTCTGGGTAATAATCAGGGATTTCCTGTTTCACTGCCTTCCCCCAGCATGAGACCGAACATTTTCCTCGGCATTAGCGAGGGCTCGGCTCAGTATAAGAAGTGGTATTATGAGCTAATGATCGACCAGGTGGACCACTTTGTGACCAGCGAGCCCTCGCACCTGAGAGTGGGCTGGGCCAACAGTAAAGGATATGCGCCCTATCCTGGAGGGGGTGAGGGCTGGGGGGGCAATGGAGTCGGGGATGACCTGTACTCGTACGGTTTTGATGGACTCCATCTCTGGTCAGGTGAGTTAGCAGGTGGTGTTTCAGTGCATGTTTTAAGATTACACAAAGCAATCACACACAGGTAAATATGCATTAGTTCTCGCCATTGATCTGGTCTTATTTTGTGGAGTATATCTCTTTGCCAAGACTGTTGCGGTTTGCAAAAATGTCCCATTTTATGCAAAATTTTAAAATCTAACCTGTTTGTGGTTCACTCATGAGGACTGGTTATCTCGTCTAACAGTGAACGTGTTGCCTCCACAGGTCGGATCCCACGGGCAGTCGCCTCTGTAAACCAACACGTTCTGACCTCAGAAGACGTGGTGAGCTGCTGCCTTGATCTCGGAGCGCCAAGCATCTCCTTTAGGATCAACGGACAGCCTGTTCAGGGCATGTTTGAGAACTTCAACACGGATGGACTGTTCTTTCCTGTTGTCAGCTTCTCTGCAGGTGTAAGGTGAGAATTTTTCTTTCACTTATTTTAATTTTTCAAGCAGTCCACCGTGGAGATGTGCAGATTTCTGAGTAGACGTGGACTTGGCATGTGTTTGTGGTTTTTTTCTTTCCTATTAAAAGACACCCAGAGTTCTGATACATCTACATGGGTTCTTTAAAAGTTGGTTGTTTAATAGATATGGCCTGAAATTTAGTCTAGCTTGGATCTGGGGCGATTTGCATCAAAACTGGGTGTTGTTGGTGAAAGTTCTTATTCCAAGTTCCGGTGAAGGTGGCGTAGTCTTAAGTCTTGAGCCATAGCAATTAGACTCAAAAATGTCTTTCTTTGAAACGTTTTGCTGCTCATCCAAGTGGCTTCCTCAACCAAAATTGGGTGTTTGATGACAAATTAATTAATAAAATTAACTAATGCAATCGTGAACCCTTGTCCTTCAATAATATTCCAGATTTTTTTTTTATTTTTGTAGAATTTATTTTTCTCTGTTGTCATGGTAACAGTAAATAGAGTGATCGACCAACTTAAAATTGAAATTTCAAGCTCCAACAAATTTTTCACTGACTGTGGCTTTAAAGAGCACAAAAACAATAGCAGCTTTCACAGATTTTTTACTGCGCATTTTCCGATGACGCTTAAATGAAATGTCTAATGCAAAAAGACCAACAACTTTAATGTTAAATTTAAGATAAACCCTCTCTTTAAAAAACAATTAAAAAAGGCTTTACTTTTTACCTTTCTAAAGGAAATGCATGTATAGTTTTTACTCCGTATTTAATATAAATCTCATTTATGTTATCTGCCGAACACCCTTGAATACACACTTGTGGCTGCACGCTGCTTGTCTTCATGTCAAACAGCTTAATGAAAGCTGCTTGAACAGATGGTGGTGCAATAATCATGTGAAAACAGCTAATAGTTTCTGAATGCTCAAGAAAATTGCTTCAAGCAATTCCTTTTTTGCAGTTTATGCTCTTTAGGTCTTTTTTCCCCGCTTTTCATTAAAAACAACATGCAAACTGTATTCTCATAATTTAATGTGAATGTGTTTTCAGAAACAGAACTCTGAAAAGGATTATTTGAGTAGAAAATATAGTGGTTTACAAAAAAATAATTGTGAAGCTCCAAGTGTTTCTGACATATCCTTCAGCCCTGCCCTTACCCTGAAAACGAGTTAAATGAGCAGCAGCCAAAGCGGCAGAGATCTGGCTACAGAGCACAGCAGTAAACCAGAGCCACACACTCACAGGGATATGTGCTCCAGAGGATTTCTTTTCTTCTTTCCTTATTCCTGAGGAATACCCTGCTGAGTGTTACTCTGACTGGGTACAAAAATATGCTGTAGACTCAGCACAAATGTTTTCAACGAATGAGAAGAAACTATACACCTGCAACATTTACAAATGTGTTCTTCTTTCCAAAATAAGGAAAATATTCATTGGAGTTACATCTTTTTCCATGTTTTAAAAGACAAGACTTCATCCTAAATAAAACAAAGTGGCCCTGGGATTATAGTTGAAAAAAGACAGGTTTATACGGTGGCCCTGAAGTTCAAATCACACAACAACTCTTTCCACTTTCCGTCCATCCATCTTCTGCTCATCCAGGACCGGGTCACGGGGGTAGCACTCCAAGCAAAGCCTTCCTCTCCCTGGCCACTTCCTCCAGCTCCTCTGGACCTCCTCTCCCACCTAGTGCCCGGTGAAAATGAATTTTGGGCATAGTGAAACACCCCTCCCCCAAGGTGATGACATCATGGCGAGCAAAACTGTAAAAAATACAAATGGGCCAAAAATCGCAAATGGAACTGAAACATTTTTTTCAAAACACACAAATGAAAGGAAAACACGTGTCGCGGATATCCAAGGGAAGTTTTGAAATGATTATGGGACGGAAGAGGACCAGCTGCAAACCAAAACTTGTCCTGGGGGTTTTTATTGATTTCTTGAGCATCATTGGTGAGCTACTGCGGAAAAAAGGAACTTCGCAAATGTTGCAAAAAAATGTTGGAACTTCACCACAGTTGCAATCCTAGCTAGCTCGCTCATTTTTTTTTTTTACCAAAATGTCGTAAAAATTCAAAACATGATTCCCTGGCTCAAGGGGAACAAAATGAGATAGCAAACAATATGACTCTATACGGACTTATGGCATGAGAAACAAAAAAAAATAAACATTGCAAAAAATGTCTCCTGTTACAGAAATGTTAACGTAAAATTGTGAAAGTTTCAAATATGTTGATTCCAGACTAAAGCTGAACAACATAATATACATATAATTTTCTGAAACTCATGTCAATTTGTTTGGTAACCCCAGGCGACCAAAATATAAAATGGTTGTTATGGAGATCATACCAACAGAAAAGCTGCCATTTTGAAAGAAGTGCTTTAATATCAATTTGTGACAGGCAGCCCAGACTAGCCTGGGTCAAATGTGAGCGGCGTGGGCAGGCATGAGTGAAGAGCTGCAGCGAGGGCAGGGGTGAGCAGCGAGAGAAGAGGTGGGTGGCGAGAGAGGAGGCGGGTACTGCTTGCAGGCCATCCAATGCCGCTCGCGGCTTTAATTTTGTAATTGTGTTTTGGTTTCTGGAATTTTGTTTTGATTTCTAAAATGCAACTATTTTTATTATTTGTTTAGTTTTTTGATTGTTGTTGTGATCCTTAATATGTTTTACACGGAGTGATTTGATGGAGTGATTTGTACTTTAAGGTCACCGTAGGTTTGGCTTCTGTAACTTGACCGACTGTCCATGTGTGGATTTATTTTCTCTGTTCCTAAGTAACAACACCACCTCAATCAGTTTTGTTTTTTTGTTAGTACCACTTTGCACACATCTGACTAATGTGTTTGCATGCTGATAACCTAATTTACCGAGCACTGTCTTCATGCTGGAGACTGCGGTTTCATCCACTCACATTGTGCTTCATTAGGACAGGGACAATATAGCCTATGCCTGTTGTTTAAAAACTTTAAAAAAATTGAAATTGAATGAAGCAACCGGTGAAACACAGCAACTCATTGAAATGGGGTCGGCTCATAACTTTTAACGTGATACACATTGCTTCTCACACTGTTTTTCTATACGTCATAAACACATCAGCATACCTTCTTCGTCATGTCCTCAGTAACCACCTTGCAGCATGCCTCTGCCGTACCAAAGTAGCAAGTGAAAACCGCGGTACCTGACATTGACAGACACGTTCATAACTGATGAGTGAAATATAAAGCTTGACTAAGTGAACAATCCCGACAAGAATGCAAAGAGTAGGACGTCCAATTTTTCTTTGTCAACTTCTCTTGTTGTTTTGCCCCAACCTCGCCAATGACTGAAGAGATCTTGGTTTTGTTCACAAGCTTTGGTTCGGAGCGGAAATGTCTGGTTGACAGCAGTCTGAATACAGACCAAACGGAACGTTCAGGACTCGAACGTTCCAGACCAAATTAAGGGGACTCTGTCCGGAGCATTTTCATAGTGATGACCTGAGATCAATTGACATGACCAATGTTTCCCTCTACAGCAAAACAAGTCAGGCTGTATTTTTTGTTATCATTATGCAGCAAAATACAGTAAAATACACAAAAAATTGTCTATCTTTTTTCTGTCAGGGTCCGCTTTCTGTTAGGCGGACGACATGGCGATTTCAAGTTTCTTCCTCCGTCAAGCTACGCTCCATGTTATGAAGCTCTTCTGCCAAAAGAAAAGATGAAAGTGGAGCCAGTGAAGGAGTACAAGCGAGATGTGGAAGGAGTCCGAGATTTGCTGGGCACTACTCAGCTAACGTCACAGGCATCCTTCATTCCCACCCCAGTGGAAACCAGTCAGGTAGGGGCACTATGGGGTCACAATGCTGCCATGGATGGGATCCATTTTTTTTTTTAATTGGAGTTATTTCCATTCAGATTGTTATGCCACTTCATTTGGAGAAAGTTCGGGACAAGCTGGCTGAGAATATACATGAACTTTGGGGAATGAACAAAATTGAACTGGGTTGGACATATGGCAAGGTAAGAAACAAAAAAAAAAAGCGCTTTTTTATTTATTATTGTCACATGATTAAAAATATAAACTAAATGAATTCACACATCTGTCCATGTTTGTGGAGAACTAAGCATACAGATATATGTATCTTTTTTTAATTATAATGTCCACTTAAATACATCAGTTAAAAAAAAGAAGTAGATTTTTACTATCACAGAAGCCTATTCATCATCTTGCTTTCTCTTTTATAATTTGCTGTTCACAACTAAAGAGGGTAAGTGACAAGAACACTAATTTTTCATGATCAATGGTTTTCATATCACCCACAGAAACTTCATTTTAGTATTTTTTTTTAGGTAGGAAGTACTTGTGTCATTGTGTGTGCCTAATATACACCGTGAATTTGTGTTCTTTACCAAAGACCTGAACAGGATGTTTGGCAATTTCAAGACATAATAACCTGATCAAAATTGTTGCCAATGCTAGAAAAAAGATCTGCAATTTATCTGGAATTAATATTAACATGCAACCCAACTCACAGTTCAAATGCTAATATTTAAGCCACCATAGAACCTTAGATATATATATATATTTATCAGTGACCTATTTGACTAGTTGTCCCACTTAGAAATATGAGAGAGGTCTGTAATGTTTTTCATAGGAACACTAGAACTTTATTTGCTACGTACACACCAGGCATATAATACGTGGACAAGAACGTGCATACTTGATTGCGCTTTTATTATAAGGTGTTCACGCAGGTCTGCTGCTACCTGACACTGGCACATGTAGTTACTCTCATTTGGAAAAGGCTTGGTGCGAAATGTCGAAACGATGCAATTCTTGTGAATCTTTCTCCAAGCTTCTTCTTTTACTGCTCTACTTTAATAATGACATACTCAAAAATGGAGTTGTAATCATACATTATTTTATATGTCCTCTATCATGAGAAAAATGCTAAAAAATGTTAAAACACCAAAAAAAACCTATTTTTATTGGAGTGGGTCTTTAACCACAAGTTTGCTGTTTTGAATGACAAACACAAAGGATTAAAATAAAAAAAAAACTCTTTCTGTATTATTTTTTTCAATTTAATAAAAACGCTTCCATAGTTTGGTAGATTAGCCAGTTCAATTTATCTTAAAGTAGCTAAGACTATTTATTACTGTCTCAAAGTTCTGTCCTGGAATGGGAAACATAAAAACTATTCAAAAAATGTATGTATTTTTTTTAATTTGTTCAGCAGCAAGAGCTGGATGCTAATCTTTGAATTCCCATATACACACACAGAAGAACTTCACACTTTTGCATATAGCTGTATATCTGCACACAGACCTGCATGTTTTCTTGGTAAACATAAGCCATTGCCATGCCACTTACTCTGAGCAGTATTGCCGAAGGGATTATTTGGCATAAAGCCTTGAGAGTGAGGCATTCAACAGTATTCCAGCAACACACCTCTTTGTCTGTCTCCCCCAAGAAAACATGCTCTTTCATCTCATGTTTACAATGGAAAACTTTCTGATCACTGCATCACTGAGAATTTAAAAAAATAAATAAATACAAACATGTTTTCCAACAAGTTACTACACAGTAACTTTCAACTAAAACAGTTTTTTATTTGTGCATTTTTGCAATAAAAAACGTGTCCATTTTTGTTTAGTATTAGGTCATTCTAGAGGGCTATGGTAGCTGTTAGAAATGAAGTTTAAAGTGTAAAAAGTTGTCTTTTATCCTTTTTTTTCACAGATAAGGGATGATAACAAGCGGCAGCATCCATGCTTGGTGGATTTTCTGAGACTGCCGGAAACGGAAAAGAACTACAACTTGCAGATGTCAACAGAAACTCTGAAGTAAGTAGAGCTGTAAGAATTAACAGTTTACAAATTCCATTTCACAAAAAAAAAAAAATCAATGTTCTTGAGGCATTTTTCTGATGATGGAGGACATGTGAAGAAAATGAAGTAACAAATTATTTATTCAATTATTCCTTTATTCGAATTATTGTTCATCAGGAGTAGATGAAAAATGTAGTTTGAAAAAGATCATATTTCGAAAATGCTGGGCTCTGCTCTGCTTAAACAGAGAGTTCAGCAACAAGTAAGGTAAGGAAGGCGGGGGTTTCTCCGCACCAAAAGTTGCCCTCAACTCAGAGGTGAGTCTTAGAAAACAACATGGGTTTTTTGGGGGCGGCAAAATCATAATTAAAAGACCACTGGGAACACTTAAAATAGATCTAAAGATGATTGGAGTGGAACTTTAAAACATATGTTGAATGTGTAGTTTTCACTTTTCAGTGCATACAAATTCACAATCAATTAAAAAAATTATTCATTTTTTTTACATTTTTGTGCTTTAATGTGGAGTAAAAACATCATTGTTATCTCTGTCCTAAGATGAACCCTTTTTCTTTTATTCACAGAACTCTGCTAGCGTTAGGTTGTCGTGTAGTTCAGGTGAATCCAAATGCTGAAGACTCCCTGAAAAAGAAAAAACTACCCAAGAAGTAAGTGGAAATACTTTGAGAGACTCAGATTTCCCTTTTTATGTCACTCATCTTCTCATCGCTACTCTAAAACGTCAAATGAAGTCTTCATGTGTCTTCATGTCGTCTGTGTCTTTTAGTTACATGATGTCCAATGGTTATAAACCATCTCCACTAGACCTGTCTGACATAAAACTGACACCCGGTCAGGAACTTCTGGTGGATAAACTGGCGGAGAATGCACACAATGTGTGGGCCAAGGACCGCATCAAGCAGGGATGGACCTATGGCATTCAACAGGTACCGGACATTCAAATGAATGACGCATTGTTTAGCATCCTTATGTAAATCCTGTCTCAAAGCAGAGGAAGCATTCTGTCTTTTTTAAAAGCTGGACGCAGTGTTTGAAAGCCTGGATTTAAACATCACTTGTCATGCCAGGCTTCAGTTTTGCCTTGGTCAAAATTTGAAATGAAAACTTAGCAAAATAACATTCTGAAATGAATAAAGACTGTGCCCTAAGTCGTCATTGAATATAGAAATAACTTCTTTATTTATCTATATTTATATTAGTTTTATGCTAATGAAAAAAGCCAGACAGTTTGAAGCACTAAGAGCTGAAAGACAACATCAAGTGATGGCATCAAAAACACTACATTACTTTAGACTGACTTTTCTCTTTGTAGGATCTGAAGAGTAAACGAAACCCTCGCCTGGTTCCTTATTCGCTGCTGGATGAACGCACCAAAAAGTCGAACAGGGACAGTCTTCGGGAAGCCATCCGAACTCTTACTGGATACGGATATAATATCGACCCCTCTGACCAAGAAGGCGGTGAGCTTTTATTTATTTATCTATGCCTAACAAAACATGCTTAAATGAACATTAAAAAGTTTTTTGTAAGAGATAGATTTTGTTCAACTTTAACTTAATTTTTTAATCTTAATGTGGGTTCTGCTTCCCACTGCATTTAACTGTGTCCTCTAGACTTTTTATAATCAGACAAACCCTACATTGCTGGGAATCCTGTATTTATTCAGAGGAGATTCTCGTTCGGTTGACATCTGTTCCTTCCTCCCTGCAGGACAAGCCGCTGAGAGGCTCAGCATTGATAAGATTCGCTTCTTCAGAGTGGAGAGGACGTACGCAGTGAAGACTGGAAAATGGTACTTTGAATTTGAGACTGTTACGGGAGGAGACATGAGAGTTGGCTGGGCCAGACCTGGGTGTAAGCCAGATGTGGAGCTGGGTACAGATGAGCTGGCTTTCGTCTTTGATGGATACAGGGTAAGCAGTCAAGCATCAAAAGTACAGACTTCTTGCCATTTTCATTTCGTTATTTATTTCTACTGTTATGGTTTCTGCACAAGGGCCACTGCCTGAACATGGGCAGCCGGATGTTCGGGCGCTGCTGGCACGCCGGAGATGTAGTGGGCTGCATGATCAACATGGCAGACAAGTCTATGATCTTCACTCTCAACGGAGAGATCCTGATTACCACCAAAGGCTCTGAACTCTGCTTCACTGACTTTGATACTGACGATGGTGAGAAATGTCTGTAAATGTGACTTCGACTAGACAAAGGTCAGGGAATGTCAGCCTGATAAGGTGATTGTAAAAACGTTTGCTAACCATTCTAAATCCCATGCTCCTCTTTTAATAAAGCCGTCACATGTGGAGCAGAGAGCTTTAACCTAGAAAGACCATGCTCTGAATATAAGCTTAAAATAAGTGGCTCCCTGTAACAAATTTGCCCTTATTTAATGTGATAGATGTAAATTGCCTTTCTGGAAAAGCTGAATTGATTTCTTTCCCTCCTGCGCGGTGCCTGTTCTCACAGTGAATGCTCCTTTCTTCTTCTGCTGCTCTCTCCTCTTCATCACTGGCATCCTTCGGCCATCTCCCAGGGTTTATTCCAGTGTGCAGTCTCGGTCTGGCACAAGTTGGTCGCATGAATCTGGGGAAGGATGCCAGCACCTTCAAATATTACACAATGTGTGGCCTGCAAGAGGGGTTCGAACCCTTCGCTGTCAACATGAACCGCGAGGTGACGATGTGGTTCAGCAAGCGTCTGCCCACCTTTGTCAATGTGCCGAAAGACCACAACCACATAGCAGTAAGATGAAAGCGCAGGGAGACATTTGATGATTCAGAAAAGTTAAATTAGCCATGATTTGAATATTCTTTCTCTTTGCAGGTGACCCGGATTGACGGCACCGTTGACAGCCCTCCGTGTCTTAAAGTCACCCACAAGACATTCGGCACCCAGAACAGCAATGCTGACATGGTGTTCTGTCGCCTCAGCATGCCTGTGGAGTTCCACTCCTTCTTCAAGTCCAATCCTGTTGTGGACATGAATGGAGTTCATGACGAAGATGTTCTAAAAGTGAAACACAGGTGAGGTGCTAACCAGCAATTCTACAGTTTACCGCAAAATTAATTCCATGCTACATCTTAGACTTAAATCTACCAAAATCAATCTGCTTAGATTTAATGCCTTTCTTTTGGCCTGTCACAGATATCCTTTAAGATCTGTGAGGCACTGTGAGGAGTGCAGACGAGTGGACTACAGCACCATCACCACGGTATTCACTCACATTTTTGGGAGTAACTTGCTTTTTGCAAATATTTGGACTTTAACTAACTCCTTTTTATTTTTTATACAGTATTACCACTCAGTGAGGATCTTCGCAGGTCAGGACCCTGCCTGCGTCTGGGTTGGATGGGTGACCCCTGACTACCATTATTACAGCAATAACTTCAACCTCAGCAAGAACCGCACAGTAACTGTAACTCTGGGTGACGAGCGTGGACGGGTTCACGAGAGGTAATGGCCTCTCGTCCGCATTTTAATGTAACTCTTGAGTTTTTTATTTGATAAGAAATGCCTCTGACTCCTTAAACATTTGTCAGTGTGAGGCGGAGTAACTGCTACATGGTGTGGGGCGGCGATTGGACCAACACTGCTCACTCCTCCAGTCGCAGCAACGTGGACATGGAGATAGGCTGCCAGATAGACTTAGCCACCGGTCTGGTGACTTTTACTATCAATGGCAAGGAGATATCCACATCCTACCAGGTACCAACTGTAAACAATCATCGCATCACAATTTAAAGTAAACAATTTTGTGGTTATTTTGGACTTAAAGTGAAGGTTTTGTAGATTCTGTCATACTTGAATCCTTATCTATCAACACATAATATCATGTCACAAAACACAACTCTATCCTTCACTTACAAAATTTGTGATTTCTGCTAAATACAGACAATCCATCTGATCAATTTTTTGCATTTCAGGTCATTTACATTGACAGCAACTCATTTTATTTGAGACCTGCAATATGTAGAAACTTCAAGAGCTAAGTTTTACTTTTCAGGTATTATAATTATATGTTGTCTTTCCTTGAAAGTCTGAAACCTGCCTCATACTCCCACCTAACACACAACAGTCATAAAGAGCACACAGACACACTAACATGCACTCACTAAGTAGCATTTTCATGACTCATCGTTGAGCTGCTTCACGGCAGACTCACTTTTCCTCCTCTTATGCACTTAAATTGTATGCACCTTTAAAATGACGCTCTGCTCTGTTGCGTTTTCAGGTGGAACCAAACACAAAGCTCTTCCCTGCCGTGTTTGTGCGACCCACCAGTCCTAACCTTTTTCAGTTTGAGCTGGCCAAACTTAAGGTAGAGGCCCTCAGTTGTGTTAAAATGTTAAAATGGAAGCTTGACTCAAAAATAAAAACATATTTTAATGGTATCCTCTTGAGTTCCTTCATTCCATCTGACAGGAATTAAACTTTTTAACGTAGTATTTGATCTACTGTAGTGTTTTATAAAAACACACAGGGCTTTGGCAAAAATATGTCATTTTTTTAAATAAAAGAAAGAAATAGAAGCAACATTTGTGCAGTGTAAGAGTGTTTTCCTATTTAGAAAGATATCTTTAAAGGTTAACGACTGATGGTTTTTTACAAAACCTTACCTGTTGTCTCTGTTTGTTCTCTTTAGAATGCCATGCCTCTCTCATCAGCCATCTTCAAGAGTGAACACAAGAACCCGGTGCCTCAGTGCCCACCACGACTAGACGTTCAGACCATCAATGCAGTGCTTTGGAGCCGTATGCCCAACACCTTTCTCAAAGTGGAAACGGCCAAAGTCAACGAGAGGCACGGCTGGCTGGTTCAGTGTGTAGAGCCCCTGCAGATGCTGGCAGTACATATACCTGAGGAAAACAGGTTTATTTATGCACTTTGTCTTTAGTAATAAAAGCAGGAGTGAAAATCAAAACAAAAATGTTCATGCAGATGAATGACAACATTTAACATGTACTTTCTCCGTTCAAAAGGTGTGTGGACATCATGGAGCTGTCAGAGCAAGAGGACATGAAGAGATTCCACTATCACACCTTAAAGCTCTACTGTGCCCTCTGTGCTCTGGGAAATACCCGTGTTGCTCATGCGCTCTGCAGCCACCTGGACCAGTCCCAGCTCCTGTACACCATAGATAATCAGTACCTGTCTGGTATGTTGCGTGAAGGCTTCTACAATCTTCTGATCAGCATCCACCTGGAGACGGCCAAGGAGGCCCGGCTTATGATGAAAGATGAGTTTATCATTCCAGTCACCCCAGAAACTCGTTCCATCCGTCTGTTTCCGGATGCTTCAAAGAAACATCTCCCGCCAGGGGTGGGGTTAAGCACGTCTCTAAAGCCCCGCCTCAACTTCACCCCTCCCTGTTTCATCAGCACCAAGCGGGACTATCTGTACAGTCCTCAGATCCCGCTGGATGCTCTGAAGGCAAAAGCGATTTTAATGTTAACAGAAGCTGTTCAAGGAGGTGGACATCACATTCGCGATCCTGTAGGAGGCGGTGTGGAGTACCAGTTTGTGCCAATATTGAAGCTCATTAGTACTTTGCTGACAATGGGAGTGTTAGGCAGTGAAGATGTTCAGAGGATTTTGCTGCTCATTGACCCGAATGTGTTCAGAGACATTCATGAAGGAGGGACAGGAGCGACGGACAAAGAGGGACTTACAAGAACAGAGGACAAGGCGGTGGAAGCTGGAGAAGAAGAAGCAGGAAAGGAGATGAAACAGCCTATGAAGGGACTGCTAGAGAAGAGATTACCAGAACCTGTGAAAAGACAGGTAATGACAGCTTGAATGGACACTAGGGCAGCACAAAATGAGGAAAACTGGAATATTGGTGATCAATATTACGATGACAATATGACGTGGGATACATAAAAAAGTAGCAAAACACCTTACACCAGACACACCAGGAATGTGTTGCCCATTCAAGAACGCAGGTTCCTGAACGGGCTTTTGGTATATTATTTTCACACTGGTCTGTCTCTACCTGATGCTGGAGCATGAACTCACAATTAAATGAGACTTGGTGCATTGCAAATCCCACTAGTTTTACTCCAGACTTTTTTCTTTCATAGCTCTATTCCGATAAATGAACGACTCTGCATCATATAATTCCAATCATTCTTCCTCCATGATCAATTTTTGAACTGTTGGCACTTTCGTGTTTTCAAAAAGATGCTACCTATATGTCACCTTCAAATCAGAGTCCCTGATTGCCCAAAGTTCAACTGGTTTGACTTTTGGGCACATATTTTGAATGTAGAGCCCAAAAGTTGACTTAAATCTTGTGTATTGACATGTGATGAGAGTTTTTGAAGGTACAACTTAAATTATACTGCAAGTTATCCCAGTAGTAGACGGGTAAGAGCTCATACATTGCTGATTTATTGTTTAGGCCTAATGGACACACATGACTTATCATAAAATTAGGCACGCAATAATGTTACGCAGTGAAAGTAAATCATTAGAACCAATCAATATCAAATTCAGGACTGACATGGCCGTCCTCTCAATCACATGTCTCATCACTGTTAAGCTGTAGGAAATCCATTCAGAGGTCAGTCAAACATGAAATAACTTGGTCATAGATTGAAAATGATCTTCTGGACTGTAATATGTCTTTAATGAATTGGATGAGGTGATGCCTAATGCAGTTTAACTGTTTTTTAATGACAGTGTCCCTCAGAAAACAATGTGCAAACACACA
Source organism: Oryzias celebensis (assembly GCA_014656515.1). Lineage (NCBI taxonomy): Eukaryota > Metazoa > Chordata > Actinopteri > Beloniformes > Adrianichthyidae > Oryzias > Oryzias celebensis. Next base: position 39,148,313 of record BNCR01000005.1, read on the forward strand.
AAAATGATGTTGTGTTGTTTGTCTCTTTTCTGCTCTTCAGATGTGTGAGCTGCTTCACTACTTCTGTGACTGTGAGCTGAAGCACCGCATCGAGGCCATTGTGTCCTTTTCCGACAGCTTTGTCTCTAAACTGCAGTACAACCAGAAGTTTCGCTACAATGAGCTCATGCTGGCCCTCAATATGTCCGCTGCTGTGACGGCAAAGAAGACCAAAGAGTTCAGATCGCCTCCACAGGAGCAGGTGAGACAACACTCCTGCTGGAAGCACAAACATCACAGGTTTTTGCATCACTGAGTTTTAAAAAAAAATCTATATCCTGTTTATTAAAATGTTCTAAATAAGGATTTTTTTTATTTGAATTGATTTATTTCAAGCAATTAAAGCAAGAAATAATACAAAAACAGTACAATCAACAAAGGTTTAAATCCAAAGACATATTCTCCTCGGAACGAAAAACAGAATAAAAGAAAAGAAAAATTGGAATACCTGTAATTTAATTCTCACATAAAAGTTTCATCATAATTTTCATAAAACAGACTGCTGAAATAAAGCCCAAAAAGTGTTTTGAAAAGTAAGACTGTGTTAGACTCATAGATCAAGAGCCATGCTGAAATAAATTTCACCAAATACTTTTTTATAAAATTGTTATTTTTAGTTTGAGCTAGAAAAATCAAGTGCAGGCTCATTTATTAAAGACTGAAACTTCACATTCATTTTACGGGCTGGTAATTACCATGGTATTAAAAGGTTTATCACTTTAATTTATAAAATTGACTCTGGAGAACCCCTTGGTTCAAATGCGATTGCAGTTTTAAAAAAGGATTTTTTTTTTCTATTTTCTAAGTTTCATGTATTTATTTATCTGGCTGCTGGTAATTGCTGCTTCCCAAAATTAAATTTGCTTTAAACTTCCAGAAGAACATTCTGGGCTTGTTCTTGGGTTCTCCAAGGTTAAGCAAATTCAATATGAAAAGAAAAAAATGTTTTTTTTAAATAATACGTTTTCAGACATTTAATGGAAGGCTTTAGTACTTGTTTGTTATTTTGCACATTTTCACCGTGAAAAATGTTGCAGAATAACTATAATTTGGAACTATCAGTATCCGGTCCAACCATTCTTTCGGTTTTTCAGTGCTTTGCAGTAAAATCCTGTTTTATGCTTATTGGTTTTTGCCTGTAATGTGGTGGTGGCAGATTGCTGCATTAGTTACAAAACGAGTCTATAATAAGTGACCTCAATAACACTGCGGGGTCTTGGCTTCAAATTATGCATGTAAGTGGATAAATGAAGGTCAGCATTATGTCATTTTATGCCATTTTCCACTCGTATTGTTAATTTCTTTTGGAACTGTAAAGGGCCTATAAAACCACTGAGTCCTGGTTTGCAGCACAGATGGCAGATGTGTGCGCCCTAGTGTCCCACAGGCACAGTGACACTTTTCATGCTTTGCGCAGAGCTCTGCTTTGATACAGAACGACAGAATCCGCATTGAGCGTTGATCGGATGAAAAACAATCTTACTGCACAAGGGATGCTTTAGACAAAGTTTTATGTTCAACTTAGAACACGTTAAAATATAAATGTGCACACCTCAACTTTTGATCTGTAGAAATAATCTTGACAATGACTTTGAGTTGGATATTGCATGAAAATTTGCTCATTTTGAACCACAATGACAATGCAATGATGATGAGCTGGTGCCATTGCAAATGTCTGTGCACCATCCTTGGAAATGACAGATCCCTAAACTGTTTTGATCAACTTTAAAAGTAGATCCTCACACCCAAAGGGTGTTTGTTTTACCGATACCTTTTCATGCAAAATTAATATGATGTCCTTAACTCCATCTCGATGCTCAGAGCTGCTAAATATTTCCATTTTGGCTTTTGTGACCTGGAAAGCATGAAAGCTTTTTCTTGTTCAAGATGTTCCTCGATGGCACTACTTTAGGCCACACTGAGCAATGCTGTGAGGCTAATTCCTCCAGTGCACCTCTGAGAGTTTGCACTCTCACTAAAGAGTGGCTCCTTATGGACCCGGCAGGAGACCGATCTCAGCACTTCTCGGTTACTTTAACAGCCTGTCGTTTTGACCTTTTGTCTGTGAGTATGTGGGGGCGGGGCATTACCCACTGGAAAAGTGCTTTTACCTTTCTGTAAATGCCAAAATGAGTTAACATCAGATTCAGTTGATATCTAAAACCAATAAGAGAACCGATTATGTGATATCAGGTGAATTTCTGTAGAAATACTTTAAGTTTGTTTTTCAGCTTCCAGGTTGATGCATTTTCCTCGTATTAGAGATCACAAACCTTTTGACAATTGTTGGAACACAATTGTTGGAACACTCTCTGAGTAAAGGTTAACAGCGCTTTTTTTCAGCAGTTTTGAACACGTTCAAGAGGTCAAATATCGAAATGTATTCATATTTAAGAAAACTTGAACCACTGTTCACATATGGGTGAATGTTAAAATGAAAAATGTAACCCTGACAGTCAATTCTTTTCAAACCAGACTAAAAATACATTTATTTCTTGTAAAGTCAAACTTTTTTACATTAAAGTAAATAGGAAAAAAAACACATTAGTGCAACAAGCGCTTGGTGGTAAGCTGGTGAACTGCACCTGGCTCCAGTTCATTCCATTTTTAAATAAGCGTCAGTCCAGAAACAAAACGCTTTCTCATTTGAAACTACAAGACATGTAAGAAGTTATTTTTTCAAAATGGATTAGCGATCACCAAAAAAAAAGGTCTACAGACAAGAAGAAACACTCACAAAACAAACCAATGAATTCTGCTTTTTAGCTTGACTTTCTTCTAAATTTCAGATCAACATGCTCCTGAACTTCAGTACGGGAGAGGACTGTCCATGTCCTTCAGAAATCCAGGAGGAGCTCTATGATTTTCACAACCAGCTGCAGCTTCACTGTGGTGAGACACACTTAAGACAACAACTCATTAAGCTAAAGTGGTAACTCATGTCAGGGACACCAATGAAACGTTAAACCGCCACTCTAAACGTCATCTTCAGTAAAGCTTCGTTCACATTGGGCATGATATGCACGTTCAAGAACGTGCTAAACACGCATTCTTATACACTTTTAGTCCATGGTGTTCACACTGAACAAGCATGGGTTTCTTCTTTTTTTCTACTGTCAACTAGTGCATGTCCACCACCGACTGTTGAAAGAGGCTTGCTTCTTGCTCCAGGCTCCGTCTTTCACAGCTCATAATTCCGAACAAGCACAAACTGCAATCATCAATTTCTCCTCCACGATCAATTTTCAAATGAATGGCACTTCCGTGAATTAAAAGATATCCATGTCGCCACCAAAGCAGAGTCAAAATTCAACCTAGTTTAACTTTCAACGCATGTTAAATCAAGGTGTTTTGTACGCAGAGCCAAAAAAACGGCCTCAAAAATGTGCGTAGCTATCAGTGAATGTGAGAGCTTTGAACGTGGAAAGCCCAAATTGCATGTTTACTTTTCATTGGAAGTGGCTTGAGCCTTTTTTGTTGCTGAGGGCAATGTGAATGTGACTTCACAGACTATGTTTAATATAAAATGACTTAAATAAAAGTATTTCCCAATTAAATTGAGAATGTATTACCAATATTTCAATAGGAGGAGTAAAATGTGACTTAATGTCATGAGAATATGATTCTGGTACACATCAGGTGGATTTCTTGGCCCTAACATCATGATTGATGTGAAAAAATGAAGGATAAGAACCAAGAAAGGGCTTTGCCTTTAGATGCTCTTTGACTTGGGAGCTGTACAAAAGGCTGTATTTCATTGCAGGAAGTGCACCGGGTCAGTAAATTTAAGGTAGTTTCAAGTTTAAGGGGTTAAGTAATGACTTGGCCAACATCTTCGACTGACTTAAATCCTCTTGAACACTTGTGAGTTCCTTTTAGGCGAGAGATTTACTAAGGGGCAAAGACTTAAGGTCTGATTGAAAAGCGCTAAGGAGGCTGGTTGGTGACGGTTTATTGTGAGAAAAAACCCCAGAAAATAAACAGTCGTCATTTATCAAGTTATGAATGTTTTTTTTTAGCATTTTGCCACCTGCTAGTGTGTCAGCATGTACATAATTGCTATTGCTTTATGAAATGTCTCTGTTTTATTCCACCTTGTACATCTTTCTGCATCTCAGCAGAGAATTTATAGTTCAATTCCTCTACGATTGCTCTGACATCTTGTTTTGAGAAATAATTAAATTGCCCAACCATCCATGGCTGCATTGAATGAAAGACAGTCCCAGATGTGCCATATGGCTCCAACGTGCCACAACAACCTGCATTGAGAGAAAACAATAAAAAACTATTGGAAAAAGCAAAGACACTTACTTCCTGTCCTAGACATCATGCATATGATACATGTGATGCACCCACACGCAAAAAAGCTGCACAGAGACGCCACTTTGCTGCACTCCTCAAAAATGGTTAATTTGTCCTTTTTCTTTGCTTTGCAGGAATACCCATGGATGAAGATGAGGACAAGGAAGACACGTCCATCAGAGGCCGCCTCCTTACGTTGGTGAACAAGATCAAAAGTCAGTCCAATAAAGCAGAGAAGCCCACAGAGAAGGAGCAGGCTGCACCATGTGAGGAGGCTACTTTTTTCCACCATATTATTAAATTAACAGCAGATGAATGCATTTCTAACATTTATAATGAAAACCAAACTATTGTTTTAACTGAAAAGAGTTAAGCTCTGGGCAGAGATAATTGGTTTTGCCTTTTCTGAAGCATAATTCCAATGTTATAGTCTGTTTGTAAATCTACTAAGGTTCTATTTTCTTGATGTCTCTTTCAGAAATGTATCGAGCGCAAAGTTGAATGAAGGAGTTCCTCCTTTAGTTGAGGTGTACAAATTATACCAAAACTATCACATAAATATACCCTTTCAAAATTGACATTTAAAAAGGTTTCAGAATTCTTACAACTTTTCCTAAAGCTTAACATTGTAAATAACCAGTAATTTTACCAGCTCAGTGGCCTTGTGGTAGAGTGACCCTGGAAGGTCATGAGTTCAAATCCAGGCTGAGTTATACCAAAGACTTAAAATGGGACCCAATGCTTCCCTTGATGACACATGGATTGGGGGGTTAAACAACCAAATGGTTTCCGAGCACAGCTGAGACTGCAGGTCACTACTCCCCCAAATGCGAAGAACAAATTTCACACCGAGCCGCGTCACAACTGATGAGACTCTGTTATGGTCACCAGTACAAAAGAGTTTGGTGAACAAGATAAACTAAAATTGGGGCAAAAACGATAATCATAAAATTGCTTTAAAATGTAATGTTAAGAAAAGTATTCAAAATTGTAAAAAAAAAACATCTTTATTAAAGCTTAAAAAAGTTAAAACTTAAAAAAGTTTTAAAAAAAAGCTATTCTTGAGCGATATGAGAGGGACTTCAGGTCTTTTAGCTAATGATGACTGCATCCAAGTCCTCTTGCGTTAGTTCGGACTTTGTGATCCTTTCATTTTTTAAGTAGCATGTCCTTGACCTCTCAAACAATAAGCCACTGTGTTGGCTAAAATAATAATAGAAAAGTGAGCTAAGTAGAGCACGCTTTAAAGCTGGAATACGCAGATCATTACGCATCTGATTCTCCTCAAAAACATCCAGACTTATTGAAATTTAACATTTAGAGCAAGATCTTGGAGTTTCAGCTTTGCTTGTTTTGACATTTAGTTTTATTTTTGCATTTTTCATCAACTGTGGCACTTTCACTCTATGGTAGTCCTTTAAAGTGGATCCATTAAAGTGGCTGTGAAAAGCTGAAAACCTATTTCAGTTTTATTTCATTTTAAGCTTATACAGTCCTCCAAATTTACCAAAAATACATTTTGGAACTCCTTAAAGATTTAACTGTCTTCAAACTTAGGGGGAAGTTTTAGTTTTATCACAGTAAACATGCCAGGTTTCACTTGTGTTGCATTCACATTTGTCAACGAAGCAAACTTGGGTTCACTTTCTGGTTGGTGATTCCATTTGGAGAGAATACATCTGCTGTAGATTCCTCATGGGGAAAATACACCATGTTATCAAATACATCCTGTAACAATAGGCTATCTTCATGATTACAGTAGTAGAAGTTTGTCTTAAGTATAAGTAGTATGATCCTGTCCATTTTGTAAGTGAAATCTGGCCAAAGGTCCTTTTTTGCACACTTCTATTAAGTTCCACATATATCAAAAATGTCTGGAGGAGGAAAATAGCTTCATTTCTTGTCAGAAAATACTCTGTTAAAGTCAACTGCATTGGAAAGCTACAGACAAGCTGGTGAAACTTGAATACATGCAACTGCAATGCCTGGTTGGGTTCTAAAAATGATTTTCAAATGGTTGGCACTTCCGTGTTCCAAGTCCCTTATTGATCCAAGTTCGATCTGGTTTAATTTTCAACCCGCATTCAATGACCCCCAAACAGACATAAAAACTTTTGTGGACGCAAAAACCAAATAACTACATCTGCCAAATTTAAACACTCTGTGTTCACAAAAAATGCATTACCTTACTGAACAGATTTACTGAAGGTACATGATGCAAGAGCTTTTATCCAGAAAATCCTACAAATAAATTCTAGTGTTTTCAAATTTACAGAACAAACATAAAATTGACAAACATTGTTGTCAAAATCCAGTGAATAAACTAGGAACTAAAAGTAAATTATTATTATTTTTTTTTCTAATTCCTTCTCCAGGTGATCACATTTTATATTAAATCATAAGAAACACGCCTGATCACACAGAATGGATCACAGGCTGTGATCACACAGGACACATAGAACAGCTAGTTAGCACCATGGCATTAGCGGCTATCAAGCTAAAATCATGGCGTTGGTGTCTAACAGTGCTAATCATGACTAAGTTTATGCAAACATTTATTCTCTGAGTAGCGTTAATTTTGGACCCTTCGAAATAAAAGTCTATAACGATAGACTCCTTTTACTATCGAGAAAAAGCTAAATATCGTTTTATCACCCAGCCCTACGCTTACATAACCCCTTTTTTCGAATGTGGTCACTGGACTGTGCATTTTAGAGTCCGGTGTGAACAGAGCATCACTAATAAGTTGCACTAAACTGATGACCCGTGAAACTAGAAAATGCAGCACTGCAGCCCACAGTTGACAACTGTAAACATGCTTAAGTTTTGCTTTTTATGAATATTTGTATATTTTAGAGCCACACAGTGTTGTAGTGGTTGCCCTGGTCCAAATCCCAGCCGAGTTCTCTTAGTGAACGTGTAGGTTTTTTGAGCATTCCAGTTTAGGGACTTTTCAGGGTGTGCTGTTATGCTCCTTTGTGGGTATTGGGGAGTCTGGAGGAGCATAACAAAAGTAAAATGTGTCCAAACTAAATAAATAACAAAAACACCAAGAGACTGTCTCCATAAAATAATAAACTATTTTTTTTTACCATAAAACAATAACTTTAAGGTGAACCGAAGCCAAAATCAAAACAACAAACAAAAGCCCCCACCTATCTAAACACAGAAATCTTACCTGAAACGAAAGAAACACTACAAAGAACACAAAGTGCAGCACAGACTACAAAAAGTAGAGAAGAGCGCCCAGTTGCAGTGACAACATGTTGCAGCCAAGCTCCTTTCTCACATGTTGGAGGTCCACGTTGCGCTTCTAAAGGCTGCTTCCATCAGCTTTGGTCCAATTGGGAGCCACACCTGTGCAGCACCACACCTGTAAATGATTAACAGAGACAGACACACAAAGATCCACAAAACAAAAAGGTCCCACTCTGACCCAGAATACAATACAAAAACACAGAATAAAAAGAAAAAAACGAAACTAAAAAATGGCCGTAACATGTAACCTGGCCTCCGCCCAACATTAGAGGAGATAGTCTCCAGCCACCTGGTGATCTCGAAAGGGATTCAACATAGAAATGGATGGATGGATATATTTTAAAAACATTTTCAATCACTTCCAAGCATGAATGTTGACAGTAATCCATCCGAAGCACATTGTCATAACTTTATCCTACCTCCTGAATTCTGGTTCTTTACTGCCTCCCTTGGCTTTCATCATATTTATTTCATGTTGCTGGCAAGATTTTACAACTGTGTGTTTAAAAAAGGTCTAGTGTCACCTTCATACCTACTTCAATCTACTATCACTTCAAGGACAGCGTGTTTTCTCATTTTCCACATTTGTTGACAATTCCTCTGGTTTTAGCAGCATCTTTTATCCTCTTTGACATCAAAACATCTGATTAGACAAAGAGATGAAGTGTCTTTTTCTCTTTATATCTCAATGCTACAGACAAACACTTGTAAAAAGGTCGGCACGTTGTGAGAAAAATCTGCGAAAGGCGATATCTGTGTTTGAAACTGCAATGACGGTATGACTTGCAATAAATGAATAAATAGCAAAACAAAAACACTAATACATCCTCTGAGATGCTGCTCTCAGCCATCGCAAGTCTTCTTCAGTCACATCTCAGGAGAAAAAAGTGGAGGGTGTGCATTGAGCATTTAAGGGTTCTATTGATTGGTCAGTGACACAAAGAGCTCCATTGTTTTAATGCATAAAGGGCATAAATTTGATTTGTTACTTTAAACTACAAAGAGATAGTTAAGCGTGTGTGCAACTGGAAAACACTTATCGCCACTTACGGTATGCGTAATTTTGTGGTATGCATACCGCACTGGCCTGATACTGCGATGACGATAAATTTTCGGTTTATTCTACACACCTAATAGTAGATTAAAAAAAAATGAACACCCATAAAGCATTCAGTTACTGACCTAAATCACTAATGGCACAACAATACAGACGCAGAACAAATCAGTTTAAGACCTTCAAATAACTGTTTGCAAATGATTTCCAAGATGATTTCAAATTCCTTTTTGATTTATTTCATTGGCCTTTCAAGTGGAAAGCAAGTGAGTTATTAAAAATTGCACACAGCTTGAGATGAGTGTGAGTGGAAGTCTGCGTCTGTGGCAGCAGTTTTTAGACCTAAAAAATGATCATGATCTGGTGGTAATGAATGCAAATATAACTGCTTCTATTATCTGCAGACTATTGGCTGTGAAATACTTCATCGCTTCTCAAACCTTTGTAAAACTGAGACAGAAAAATGGAGACTATTAAAGTTTTATCTTTGCTTCTTAAATGGTGAAAGACGAAGCTTTTATAATGAGGCAGAAAAGATCTGTAGAGTTTTAAAAAATGCAAGAAAACACACTGCATCATGTATGTTGGCTTCAAATAAACTTTCGAGTCTGGTTTCCCTTTCCCTTGTTCTCTGAATTGACAACAGTTGGACACTTCCAAACTGCTCTTAAAGTTGATTGAAGTTACGCAAAGATTAAATAAAAGAGAAAAGGCTTCAACGCTTGGTGTATCCAGCCCATAAAGTGTTGGCGTACACAATTGAAGACTGTAGAGTGTGGCAGTGTCTGGTGGCTAACAAATGCTCACACTTGCAGTAACGTAGCATTAGCAGCATAAGAAAACCAGGGAAAAACAACCAGAAATGGTTTATTACTTAAGAATAGGAAACACACTATTAGTGGTTTTAAAACCGAACTGAAAAGTTTGAATGAAGTTCTACTTAAAGGCTGGTTAGGTAAAGACAAATAAATATATGAAAAAAAGGTAGCAACCCCTCTAAACAACCACAGAGCGGGAGGGTTCATCAGCCCACTGACCCACTCCGCTCTACGGCTGTTTAGAAGGGTCCAGCAGCACCCGCAATCCCCATAACTGGTGACCAGCGCTTGGGCATGACCAGTGTTCGTGTCGGAGGCACTGTAAGGGGAGGGGCTGAAGAGAGGACGCAATCAGTTCTGGAAAACATTTTTATTTTTAAGGGATTCTGGCAGCATTTAAGCACATCACTTACACTGATCTTGAAGATGTGAAAAGAGTCTCACGTGAGATTTGTCCATAAATGGGGTTTTGTGCGGTTCGTGTGTAATTTTTTTAAATTTTTGTGCCTGTAGTTAGTTTCAAGCTGTTGTAAAAAGTTGTGCATGAGTGCATTGTATTTAGTATTTTTTTAATGTTGTAATTTTTGTACTTATGCACAAAATGTATTGTCTTAGTTACAAATCAAGAAGTACGCATGCGAAAAGCCAAAGTTACGCACAAATCAAGAATGCACAAATTGGGGTGATACTATATGCTCGCCACAGACTGGTGCCTTACCTGTGGCTTTCCTGTGTATTTTAACAAGACATTTGTAAATTTGTTACTTTTTTTTTTTTTTTTACCAAAGAAACATTGAAAACCCACACAGAAATAAAGTAATCAAAGAGTAGACATGTCTAAACAATAAGATTTGATCTGATACGTCCACCACATCATCACAAAAAAGCAGATTGATTTATGCTTTATTTTACTTACGGGGGTCAAACTCTTAATAGCTGATATCTTAATGCTTCTCGCTTTTATTTATTTATTTCAGAAAAAAAATGAAATGACAATTCTGGAATAAGATGTTCTTTTCCTTCACATGGAAGGAAAAAAAGGTTTCACAGTGTTCAAACACTTTTAAAACTGCTGCTGTTTTGGCTCTGCTAGAGAAACACCAAATACAGAAGGAAGCTGTCTGCATTTCTCCTTTATGCTCGAGGGCTTTTCTGTCACAGAGGCATTTTTTTTGTACATAAAACATTTTATTTGTGTGTTTGAAAAAAAGATAGATGGAGGAGAAAGCTTTCATTACCCTTCAAAATAAGTTCATTTGTGCGTCACCAAGTGATGTAATATTTATTATACTCTCAACAAAACCTGGTGCAATGGTTACCTTTATGGTGTAATTTTAAAGGCTTCTTCAGGTAGGACATTGTGAGGAGCTGTTTACTGCAGTAAGGCCTCAGAACTACTTTTTTCCCTCTATCATTTTAGCACCTCTCAACTTTGTTCAGCTCAAAACAATCATTTTTTGCCTCTCCCACTGCTCTCGCCTTTCAGTCAAAGAGGAAAAAAGTGTACGTTGATGCACCTCAGCACCATGGCAGCGGAAATTGCAAAATTATTCATTGTTCTGCTGTTCCGGGAACAACACAAAGACACCTAAAAGCTCTTGATGCCTTAAATATGTTAATTTACATCACTTAATACCTAGATGAGGACACATTGAAAGCCCTTAAGCAGAATAATTCTAAAAATATTTTTCAGTTGTTACACAAAATTTAACCGTTTTTAGGTATCAAATGTAGACAAACCCAAAATCAATTATTGTGAAGCGTTTCATCCAACTAAGTCTGAACTAGAACAGCTGCCTGAAGTCAAACAGATTCAGTCTGGTCATTTCACTGTAAACAAAAACAAGTTTTTTTTTTTATGAATTCATTCTTACATACCACAACATTACACATTAAGAAGGTTTTTGTTGAAATTATTGATGTAACCATGAAAATAAATGTGGTTTTCATTGAATTTTAACCCTGCTCTGCAGCCTAAATGATCCATTAAAGAAGAAGAATTGATCTTATTTCTAGATTTTTTGAAACACTGACTTCTCTTTGCTCAATCCCTTTTCAGCAAATCTGAAGGAGCTGGTCTCACAGACCATGGTTAGCTGGGCCCAGGAGTATCACATCCAAGATCCAAGGCTTGTTCGGAAGATGTTCAGCCTGTTGAGGAGGCAGTATGATTGCATAGGGGAGCTGCTCCGTGCCATGAGGAAGACTTACACCATCAGTGCTGCCTCCGTGCAGGACACCATCAATCTCCTGGCCTCCCTCGGTCAGATCAGATCTCTGCTGTCTGTCCGAATGGGAAAGGAAGAGGAGAAGCTCATGATTGATGGGCTGGGGTAGGTTTCCAGATGGGTGGCTTGCTTCTCTCTATGAGACTTCCTTTTTGGTTATAGTTTTTAATGAGCATCTGTTTTTATCTTGCAGTGACATCATGAACAATAAGGTCTTCTATCAGCATCCAAACCTAATGAGAATCTTGGGGATGCATGAGACGGTCATGGAGGTGATGGTTAACGTACTGGGAGGAGACAAGTCTCAGGTATAGGAGCTTTTACTGTCATATTTATCTGATGAATCAAGCAAATCTCATTGTTGCTGATTTCATTTGTGCACAAAAGGTGACATAACAGAAGAATTGTTTTCTTAACTCTTGCTTTGCAGGAAATTGCCTTTCCCAAGATGGTGGCGAGCTGCTGTCGCTTCCTCTGCTACTTCTGTCGAATCAGCCGCCAAAACCAGAAAGCCATGTTTGACCACCTGAGCTACCTCCTGGAGAACAGTAGTGTGGGCTTAGGTGGGTTGTGTCTGCCACTGCCTGAGGTCATTCTTGACAGAAATGTGTTTTCACAATGGTGGACGAATTCTCCGAAAGAGAACCCGACCGCAAATAACTCATATTTGATTATTTTTCTCAATAACACTCATGCTTCCCCATACAGGTCTATGGGTGTGCATTAGCTGCAAGCATATTTTTTATGTGATGTGTGCAAAAACAGATACACAAAAACTATGAAACTCTAAAAAGATTTCAAAGTAAAAGTCATTTTTATTGAGACTACACCCTTTGCTGTTTGTTGTAACTGGCATAAACATGAATCAGGTGATAACAGACTGTGTGTGGTTTGTATGCAGCCTCTCCGGCCATGAGGGGGTCCACTCCACTGGACGTGGCTGCCTCCTCTGTGATGGACAACAATGGCCTGGCGCTCGCACTGGAAGAACCAGACTTAGACAAGGTGTTTTTTTTTTTCAGCTGAAAGTTGATTGGAGGCCGCATGGTGGTGCAGTGATTAGCGCTCTCAACTTATAGCGAGAATGCCATGGTTCGAATCCTAATTGGGCTCTTTCTGTGTGAAGTTTGCATGTTCTCCCTGTGCATGCATGCTTTCTTTCCACACACTCCGGTTTCCTCTCACAGTTCAAAAATGTGTTTATTGGTCGATTGATCACTCGAAATTGTCCTTAAATAGTAAATGGGGTGTACTTGTATAGCTCTTTAAGGCCAAAAGCGCTTTACAGTCACAGTCCCATTCATCCATGCACACACAGTCACACACCGATGGTGGCTTTGGTGTCAAGCACTGGGACTAACCGATAACCACCAGGAGCCATGTGAGGTTCAGCGACTTTCCCAAGGACACTTCGACACATGGGCGGGCAAAGCGGGAACCAAACCTGCAATCTTCTAATCAAAGGTTGACCGCTCTACTTCTGCACCACCTTGGTGTGAATGTGTGTCTGTTTGGCCCTGCGACAGACTGGCGACCTGTCCAAGGTGTACCATGTCTTCCCCAACAGTAGATGGAACAGGTTCCGGCAACCCCGACGCCCCAAAATGGAAATAGCTGGTTAAAAAAATGGATGAAAGTAAGTGATCAGGTATTATGTGTTAAGCTTATTGATTGTAGTTCATGCAATGTGTTTGCAGGTGGTCACCTATCTAGCTGGCTGTGGTCTCCAGAGCTGTCCGATGCTCCTGGCTAAAGGATATCCGGATATTGGTTGGAACCCCATTGAAGGAGAGCGTTATCTGTCCTTCTTGCGCTTTGCTGTTTTTGTAAACGGTGCGAACACAGCATTCATTTTACTCTCCAGAAATCTATCATTTTTTTCCCTATAAATCCATAAAACACTGAGACAAATCAAATGAAGTCTTTCATGAGTGCCTTGAGGCAGTCAATTCCTTTTTGTGAATCAATGATGTGTGGCATGTTCAGTGATGTTATTGTGAATATTTGTTCATTTTCTTAAATATTTGAATTCCTTCATTTTGTGTTTTGGCCTCAGGGGAGAGTGTGGAGGAGAACTCCAGTGTTGTGGTCAAATTGCTCATCCGGCGTCCGGAGTGTTTTGGACCTGCCCTCCGGGGAGAAGGAGGAAACGGCCTGCTGGCTGCAATGAAAGAAGCCATTAAGATCTCAGAAACACCAGCACTGGACCTGCCAGGCTCTGTGCAGGGAGTCAGCTCAGATTTGTAAATCAAAACCAAATCCTCCAAAATAAAAGCAGGATTTAAAATTGAAATTTTCTCCTTTTATTTTAATATAATAGCCATTTTCTTTCCTCCGTTAGATCTGCTGATGGAGATGATGAGGAGGAGGTTGTGCACATGGGCAATGCCATCATGTCCTTTTACTCTGCACTTATAGACCTGTTGGGACGCTGTGCCCCTGAGATGCATGTATGTTTCTTTGAAGCTTCAACAGTAGAGTAGTAGAAGAAAACTTTACAGCTTCCTGTAATCGGCATACTCTTTCCAGCTCATCAACAAGGGGAAAGGGGAAGCACTGCGCATTCGTGCCATCCTGCGCTCTCTGGTTCCAACCGAGGATCTGGTGGGAATCATCAGCATTCCTCTAAAGATGCCTGTCGTCAACAAAGGTGCCTCTGAAGCTTCCTGTTTTCTTAAATAAGATGATGTAACATTCTTGTTCATTTTTATTTTAGAATTAGATTTAAAGTTTGCAAAATAAATCTCTAAGCGTTTCTACATCGGCGCTTGATTCGTTGTTTTGCATAAACACGGAAAGACTACATTTTCTGCTGTGATCAATGCCACACAAACTCAGCAACTCCAACTGCCGCATGCAGTTTAATGAATACGTATGGCTTTCCTAATCAGAAAAGACTTGCCTTTATGCGCACGCCTCCCACTGCCTCAGACATGCATGGATTACATTGTTTAAATTTTGCTTTTGTGTCTCTGTTACGTTTCCTGTCAGATGGATCAGTGACCGAGCCAGACATGTCAGCAACCTTCTGTCCGGACCACAAGGCCCCCATAGTTCTGTTTTTGGATAGGGTGTATGGGATTGAAGATCAGATCTTTCTGCTTCACCTGCTGGAAGTGGGCTTCCTGCCTGACCTGAGGGCCGCCACCTCTCTGGATACGGTGGGTCAGGATGACCAAACAAAGCTGATTTTTTAAGTTTTAGCTATTACTTTTATGTGAAACTGGATAAGTATCATAAACTTTTTAAAAATGCAGATCTTTTGTGTATACATTTTTGTTTTTATCACTTTAGGAGGGTCTGTGCACCACGGAAACAGCCCTGGCCATGAATCGCTACATCGGTTCAGCAGTGCTGCCCCTTCTCACTCGCTGTGCGCCTCTCTTTGCTGGCACCGAACACCACGCCACCCTCATCGACTCCACCCTTCACACCATCTACCGCTTGTCCAAGGGCCGCTCTCTGACCAAAGCACAGCGAGACGCCATTGAGGAGTGCCTGCTGTCTCTTTGCAAGTGAGGCGCAAACATATCTCTTTATTTCAAGGGTTAAACAGCTGGAATCATCAGGGCAGTTTTTTTATGAATACTGAGGGGTTTAAGATAATGTTTTTTAAATGACAAAGTTGATGGTAGTCTGATGACGCTCGGGGCAGCAACAGCCTTATCTGGTCTCTTCCTATTTTGCAGGCACCTCCGTCCCTCTATGCTGCAGCAGCTCCTGCGTCGCCTCGTCTTTGATGTGCCCTTGCTGACTGAATACTGCAAGATGCCTCTAAGGGTGAGCATTAAAAATACCCCCCTTATTGTGCCCTATCTTTCCCCCCATATTGGCAACCTTAGCTCAGTTTTAGTTATTAAACAAGTTCCAATTTTATTCATTTTTTTCTATTTTAAGCCAAAATCTTTTTTGCATTGCAAGGTTTCTTTTTTTTAATGTGTTAGATTCTTAGTCAATCTTGGTTATTTGAATAGATTATCTTGATTTAGAGCCGAAAGCAGCTTGTTTTCTCCAGCTCTAATGAAAATATTACCTTTGATGTTAAAATCTTGTTGTTTTCCCCATAAGCTCCCAATTTGATACACCTTTATGTATAATAATAATAATAATAATAATAGTAATAATAATTTCTTATTAAAATTATTATTAATAATAATAATAATAATAAAACTGGTTAATCTAAAATAAAATAAGACATTTAAAAATATACCGTCAGGACAACCAACATAATTATTAAGTCTAACCTCAGGGGTAAAAACATATTGATACTGGTCTGCTTGTATATATTTTCAATTAAAAAGATAGACTAACTTCCACTGGAGGTAATTTAGAATGAAAGAACAATCCCCTAGCGGCACGTCGCTTGGCTCCAGTTACTTTCTTTTCTAATAGAGCTTCAACTTGAAGTTGAACTGTTGCGTCTTGGTTTATTTTGCAGTATTGCTGCAAATTTCTGGTTATTGATGTTTGCTCCACCATAGTTTGTGCACTCATTTATTCAGACCTTCTTTTTCAGCTGCTTACTAACCACTATGAGCAGAACTGGAAGTACTACTGCCTCCCGTCAGGCTGGGGGAGCTTCGGAACGGCATCTGAGGATGAGCTGCTACTCACAAAGAGGATCTTCTGGGGAGTGTTTGACTCTCTGTCTCAGAGGGTAATTTATCAGAACTTTGAATTTGTTTGCAAGTATTTTGCTCTGATTTATGAAAAATTGAAGAAAAGACACGTTTTTATCCCTTACATACAATTTTGTTTGATGTTTTATGCATTCATTATTTTCTAAGGAGTGAAATTGTCACTACGCCATCACATCATTTTATTTTTTGAGTTTTGATTATATGCAATGTATTTTTGTGTGTAAATAAACCAAATCAAATCAAATGAAACCAAAGACTCACAAAAATTGGCATTATTTTTAACTACTTTAAAGTATCAGTAAAATCTAATACACAAATTTACCATATATTACTGTTTGCAGAAGCCCTGTATAACTTTTACTACTTTGATTATGCGTTTAAATTCACTACCTTTGTCATGTAGAAGTACGATCAAGAGCTGTTCAAGATGGCCATGCCATGTCTGAGTGCCATAGCAGGAGCTCTGCCCCCAGACTATGTGGATGTTTCCATTAGTACCACAGTGGAAAAGCCTGTGTCTATCGATGCCCAAGGAAACTTTGACCCTAAACCCATCAATACAGCTAAGTAAGCCAATTCAGAGTCTAAAATCGATGCCAAATGTTGCATCAGGCCAGCTAAATACATTAAACCTGTAACGACATGTATACAACTTCATTTGCACACATTGACACACACTTGCAGAGTAATCAATGTCTTTTTGTTTTTGTTTTTTTCTAGTATTGCTCTTCCAGAGAAGCTTGAACATTTTGCCAACAAATATTCTGAGCACTGCCATGAGAAATGGTCTGCAGAGAAGGTAAGCCTAAAGAAGAGAGCTCCTGGCAGGGATATGATAAAGTTGTGCAGTGTTAGACTAGGAGCAGGCCACAGGGGTCAAGAGAAAAAAAAGCTTCTGCAAGTGACTAGTCTTGATAAAATGCTGCACAAGATCCCAACTAAAAAGCAATCAACCAAAGTAAAGTGTGGAGAAAAAAAAATAGATTTCGTCTTCATAGTATTTGACCCAAAAAGAGGTATTTTTTCTACTGCAATTTAGGATAATAAGTCTTTTTTTCTTTTCTTCCGTGGACTTTTTGATAAAATATCCTTAATTTTTTGGTTTCTCTCAGGTGCTGCTGGGGTGGAAATATGGTGACGGCATAGATGAGAAGGCAAAGACTCACCCTCAGCTCAGAATCTATAAAGCTCTGACAGAAAAGGTACAATGCCATGTGCCAAAAGCCAACAGCCCCAAGATTAATGTCCTTGCTCGCAGAATTCCTTCTCCTAAATTTCTGTTTCTGTGTTCCAGGAGAAAGAGATTTACCGATGGCCAATAAGAGAGTCCCTGAAGAGCATGCTGGCAATGGGCTGGAGCATTGACAGGACAAAGGACGGAGAGAGCATGTCTCAGCAAAGGGAGAGTGAGAAAATGAGGAAAATATCACAGGTGTCACAGGTACAGTTTAAAGATTCACGTTTTTGTCCCACAGGAAATTATAAAAACAGAAATGAACACATGGAAAAGCTTCAACATGCATAGACTGAGTTTAAGTAATTTATTTTCCATCCAAGCACAAAAATGAAAAGAATATAAATATTTGTCATATATATATATATATATATTTTTAATGTGTTTTTATTTAAAGCAAAAGCTAAAATACTACATTGCTTCCTGACAGACAAGCAAGCAAACATTTACTTTTGTTAAAGCACAGTAAAAAATGCCCTAATAAATATATATGTCTTTTCTAAATATGCATAGTGTACGTGGAATGTTAACTTTAATGACCAAAAATTGGGGGTGCACATACAAATAAATTGGAAATAAAACGTAAAATGTAAAAAATAGGTGCTTTCATTGAGAAAACGTCACCAATGTTACATGTTTTCTATTATGGTGTTTAAAAGCAGTACATAATGTCAGTGTCCTGTGTCTATGAAACTAATAACAGGAAGGCTAAAGCTGCGATCACACCAAATGAGATGCGGTGAATTCACGTCGTCCGCCTCTCCTTTGCAGCTTGGCAAATTCTGTGCTCACCGCGTGGCCAAAAATGTGTTCCTTAAGCTCGCCGCCCCGGCTATGTGTGGGAGGAGCTACCAGCCAATGTTTTTAGCCTGATTCCCACGTGGAGTGGTGTTATCTCATTTACAACGCATGGAAGACACGGATGATGTTTGGAGATCAGGTTTATTTATTTGGATGGGGCTCCACAAAACAACAGTGATAGTGTCTCCATGTTTGGGTTCATGAGATCATTTAGAGCAGGGATGCTCAAGTGACGGTACATCGCAGGCCATCAAAAATCAATAAACAAATATAAACCATCTATTTAAAAAAAAACAAAAAAAAAAAATCAGTCACTAAAAAGCACCCAATTATAGTAACTGCTCTTGTGGTGATGGTGATTTGTCGAGTAATACTGGAAGTAACCAAGTTTGAACCTTGATATATCTGTGTCTAATTTTCAAAATGCCTAACTGCATTTCATTAGGCATAGAGAATGCATGTTTTTTTCTTCATTCCATGAACATCTTTTTTAAGACAAAAACAAATATTAAACTATAAGCATTTCATAGACTAAATGTACTTGTGTTAACTATGTAGGATAAAAAAAACGTATGCCTGTAAAGAAAATACATTCTAATGATGTTTAAAATCTAGTAAATTTTCCTGATGTTTTTGATTCATATTTATAATAATGTGTCTTAAGTAATTTAGTGAAAAAAAAGAAAAAAAGATTTAACGAACTACCAAAGCTGAATGCGGGAATTGAACCTGAGGTCTTCTGATTAAAAAACAATTACTTGTACACACAACCAACTACAGTTTCAACAAGAGCAGCTGATGGAAAGAAATCTTGTATACTTCATAAAGCTGACAGCAACCCACAAAATGCTGAGTGTACGGTTTGCTCAGGTCATCCTGAAAAGATTTGTTCAGCTATGGATTTTTCATAGTTTTTAAACAAGAATCGTGTGCTTCTGTTGTAACAGCTTGTGTATTTGAGCACTTCAAAATCTACCTGTCTTGGGCTGTAAGATGGCATGGGACCGTGTAAACAGATAGATTACGGGAAGTGGGTATGGGGTTGCTCCAGTCCAACAGTCCTGTCTACAACTCAGATTTCTTTTCTGCAGAAACTATGCCCTAGAAAACAAGTTATTTATTTATTTATTTTTTAATTTTGGCTAAAATCAACATAATCGTAATTAAAAGAGCAGAGGGAACGTTTTTACAAAAGATCTAAAGATGATCAGATCGAAAGATTGGCAAAATAACAGAACGACTCACGTGCTTTATGTAAACTTAGTGACGGCTTTCAAATACCATATTGGCTGTTCAGCCTAAAAAGATATTCATTCATCAATATCTTAAAATATTCAAGAAAGACTCAAGCTTTTCAATTCTTTTTTTCAACTTTTTGTTGAGCTTTAAAATAAGTAGTTCAAGCGTAAAGCTGCTAACATCTCTCAAGCTCTTGCTTTACAATTCAGCTTGTCAGGATTTTCTAACAAGTATTCCTGTTTTTAGTTTCAGATTAGCCTGTAAATCTCTTCCTAATCTCATTCCACAAACCACACATCTCTAGTGTTTGAGCGATTGTTTCAAGGAAAGCTGGGAAGGCAGAAATATTGTGTCATCTTGTCAACTTGTTGATTTTGTAGCCCACAGCACTCAGATCTCCACATAATATTTTTAGGCAAATGGCTTCAACCCAAGTCCTATTGACATGAGCAACGTGATCCTTCCCAGAGAACTGCAGGTGAGCATTTCCTTTGTTACTAGTATGAGGTAAGGAATCTTTCAAAAAGAAATGAAGACAAAGAAACGTATTCGTAAAAGCAACATTGACTTCATAAAGACAAAGTTGTGCACAAAGTATTGTTTTGTGCACAACTTTGCAGAAAAATGTAAATACAACATTTGGTTTTACGTTTAACATGTCTCTTTTGAATACAATTTTTCTTTGTCTTGAACATGAAATTGGCCTTTTAACTCACTGACAAAAATCACGGTGTCACAGGCATATACATCAAATTCCGAAACATCGATAGCTGAAATTGCGCATGCGTGTTGTTGAGGTTTGAGGTGCCCCTGAACAGGTCCAGGGGCTGAAATGAGTGCACTCCAGCCCCTGAAGTGATATATTTGGGCCCCGCCTGTCCAGGGAATAAACTGTCCAGCTAAGCGAGGATTGTCAGCAGAGACGAGGTTCCCTCCGCCTTCTGCTCAGGAGATTTTTTTTTTATTTTCTTTCATCATTCTCTTATTAACATCTCATTTTTTTTTTTTAACAAAAATGGACTTTTTTACAGCTAGTATAAGGGATATCTGATATTTTATCTACCACTTACGGGTACGTCGCAGTGTTTATACACTCCGCTGTTGTCATCTGGCAAAAAAAAAAAATGGTAGGACATGGCTTTTATCTCTTTTTTCCCCAGCAGAGCTACGGTATCTAATCACGGAAATTTATCTGCCAGGGATCCAATAACATTCTAAAAAAATTAATTCTGTTGTAGTTTAATAATTGAGCCACAAAGCGCATGCTCACTCATGTCATATTCCTGTGTCGGTGGGCAGACGAGGTAACCCAGGAGCAGGTCCTTTGGCTAAGACATGAGTTTTAATAACATGTCCAAGAATAGGCACAGCAACCATGAGGAACCAAGACGCTAAGACAGAGAACAAGGAAAAACACATCAACTATATACACAAGAGGGTAATCAGAAACAGACAACACCTGTGGCAACCACAGGAGGCACGGGGAGGGAAGGGAGTCCATGACAGTTTGGGGACATGATGTATATCCCCAGTGACCCCATGACATATTTTTGACATATTTTTTTAAGCAGGAGAAATTTGAGACAAGCGAGTCGTATTCAAAACAAAGACAAATTGGATTCAAAACGTGAAAATAAATGTGGTATTCATATTTTTGTGTAAAAGTTGAGCATAACGTATTAATTTGTGCACAGCTTTGTCTTTATGAATGTATTTCCTTTTGACAGCTAAAATACTTCATATATTTTCCTTTTTTTTCTTTCAAAAATCAAAGGATGTCTCAAATGAATGCAAGATCAAAGGCTACATTTCTTGAATATGAATGAGTATTGTGGGTGAAGTGCACTCCTGAGTTTGTCTCTCTTTATCTTTGGTGCAAGGGGATGGTGGAGGTGGTGGCTGAAAATTACCATAACATCTGGGCCAAGAAGAAAAAAAGTGACCTTGGAAGCAGAGGTGAATAGCTAAGGAGGTCAATCAGTAAGGAATGCTGAACAAAAATGAGAATCTTGTCTGTTCATGGGTTGATAAATGTTCACATGAGTCTGTGAACGGATCTAATTCAAATCTAAATAGAGGTGTTTCTCAATGCATAAAGTAAACCGTGACATATGGGGGGTTGTGGTTACAGGTGGAGGAACACATCCTCTGCTGGTGCCTTACGACACGCTTACAGCGAAGGAGAAAGCTCGCGATCGAGAAAAAGCTCAGGATCTTTTCCGCTTCCTGCAAATTAACGGCTTTAGCATCACAAGGTCAATACACAGAGAGTATGTCACTGATGTCATGCTTCTAACTAACAGGGGTTGGCGTTGAAGGATTTCAAAAAGAATAGTACATAAAAAAAACAATTTTTAATATGTGTTTCAGGGGTCTGAAGGACTTAGAGCAGGATTCTCCCTCCATGGAGAAACGGTTTGCCTATAAATTTCTCAAGAAGCTGCTGAAGTATGTCGATTCGGCGCAGGAATTTATAACCCATCTAGGTATAAAAAAATGAAATAGAACCATACTTAAAGCCAGAACCTGTTTTTTATCATGAAAACAAATATCTTTTTTCATTTTAGAGGCCATGGCTGCCAGTGGAAAAACAGAAAGGACACCTCATGAGCAAGAAATCAAGTTTTTCGCCAAAGTAAGAAAAGCCTTCAAGTGCTGTAAAGCGATGTTTACCTTTATGCCCTTCATGTAAATCTGGTTTTCTCCTTTAGGTTCTTCTGCCCCTCATAGACCAGTACTTTAAAAACCACTCTTTATACTTCCTCTCATCGCCCAACAAGAACCTTAGCAGCAGTGGTTATGCCTCCAACAAGGAAAAAGAGATGGTTGCCAGGTAGTTCAGTGGTTGACTGCAACAAATGTCATGTTCTGGTGGAGAAAGTTAATTACTAACTTTTTTCTGATGAGTTAACCCTTTGTGATTTTCTGTCTACTCCTCTCCGCTGCCGACGTCTTCAGTCTGTTTTGTAAACTGGCAGCTCTAGTCAGACATAGGATTTCTCTCTTTGGTAAGCTGTTTACTTACAACTGGCTGAGGATGTGTTGGCAAATGTAACTCCATGAATGTGATGTCTTCATTTACACCAGCCCAGACATACTAGCACACCTTGAAAATGAGCAAAACAAAACTTTTCATCTGTTTGCAAGTTTTCTTACAAGGAAAAACACACAGAAAAGTGTCAGAAGACAGCAACAAAGAAAAAAATACATAAAGAAGAAAATAAACATATATGTCGTTCTGGAGTATAAGTTACATTTTTTGGAGTAAAGAGCAACACTTTAAAAACCTGGCGTAGTGCTGCATTCCCGCCAAACACAATTCACATCTTCCACCTCTTTTTTGATGCACTTTAAGTAGTTTGATGGCTTGCTGTAGTCACAGGAAGGAAAAAAAGAATAAAATGTCTTAATGGAAATTTGAAAAATATCTTGAAGTTCAGGAGAACAATCAGATACTCCTCCATGTTTGCTTTAGACAGCGCTCCTTTTTTCTGCATCACAGTCAGTGGCAAATACGGATACCCACACCTACAGTGCTCTCCAGTGGTTGTGAGCGGGAAACAACTGGTACAGGGTAACCGCTTGTTAATGGGGAAATAACAAATATACAGTATGTGCCAATATTTATTTATTTTTAAATTACACATAAAGTAAGTCGCTTCTGGGTATAAATTGCACGCCTAGCTAAGCTATGCAAAAAAAATGTGACTTATATTCGGAAATACATGGTACCTTAAATTGTCATCACTTCTTTGGGTTACATTAACATTGACATGCTAACTGTGGTGCATGCAGTGACTATATAAGAGAACTGGATTGAGTAACTCTGCTCCCCTCAAGTTCCAAACAGGATGTACTCGCTGTTTCCAAGATGCCAAAATCCCATGGACTTCTGTTAAGAAATAAACAGCTATTACTCAGTTATTGATCAGAATAACCTTTTTTTTAAAAACATGTTCTTATTAATTCTAATTTTTTGTTATGATAATTTTTCTGTGGCGCAAGTTCTTCAAGTTATAAACTGGCCAATCAGAACTGTGTGGTTGAACTTTCGAAGGTTCAAAACATTTGATTGGCAGATGCCTGCTTTCAAGAGGTAGAGGTGTGTACTTCCAACTAGCTCACTGTTGATTGGCGAGATTGGTTTCTATAGAAACAATGACTCAGACTAACTTGAATCAATCACTGCTTACTTACTGACATTGGCTTGTTCCAACATGACGGCCACATTGCGACAAAATGGCAACTGAACAGAATTAATTTAATTGGAGCTGGACGTAAACTGTTTTCTTTAGGTGACGTCACACTCACTCAGTCCAGTTCTCATGCAGTCAATGGGTGCATGTTTTGATTGAAGGCATCTTTGGTTTTCAAGGTAGCAAGACTGCAGCCATGTTTTAGTGTCAATCATTTCAGTGCTACTGGTCTTTCAAAACTTTTCACGTTTTTTCACATTAAGAAAAAAGATGAGGAGATGGACTGTAAAATATTTTTTTGTACTCATATATAAGATAAAACAAGTTAAAGCCATTGCTAAAAGAATAAGTTTCAGTGAGTATTAATGGTTTTTGTGCTTCACAGGGAGCGACTCCACCACCATGGTCAGCTGTCTGCACATCCTGGCACACACTCTGGACACCAGGTTGGTACACATTCAGCTCAGAGCAAGGAAGATGAAGTGCTACTTTACCAATGAGTGTTGTGTTCCACACTAGCAGATTTGAACGCAAACGCACATCCTGCAAATGTTAAGTGGATCTATCCTCACGTGGACCCTGAAGATGCATGTTTTTTTGTTGTCAGTGTTTCCTTCAAGCGCTCATAATTGTCACGGGAAGCACTGACATTAACAAGAGCCTCTTCTGGCATTTCAATAAGCCGCAGACATTTCATGCAGCACGTTGCCTTAGGACTTTGGTGTTCTTTAGAGACCGTGTGCTGTTTGCGACGGCGGCTCCCACATAATAAGGCTAAATCGGATAAGTATTGTTCTTTCGTGTTTGTGCTGAAGAGCTTCAGCTGCTGGTGCTCTCAGACCTGCTTCGTATTCTCCTTCCTTCCATGAACCATCAAGACTAACAATGGGTAATTTGTCACAATCCTTCTGAACTGTGAAGTCAAATAAATTGCCTTCACTACTTTATGTTATGGAAGCTTTGAATTTAAAAAAATCTCATATTTCTTGGACAAAGTCAGTATATTTGAATGGTAGTTTATTGCTTCTTGTATGTTTTTGCACTGAAACACACGGAAGGTGTAGTATAAGGCCAGAAGACACCCACAGGTTTGTTTGGGTCTTTTCACACTGTCCTGTTCTCTCCATCAGAACAGTGATGAAGTCCACCTCTGAGCAGGTGAGAGGGGGCCTGAGGACCTTCTTTGAGAATGCAGCAGAAGACCTGGAGAAAACCTTTGAGAACCTGAAGCTAGGGAAGTTCACTCACTCCCGCTCGCAGATGAAAGGCGTGTCACAGAACATCAACTACACCACTGTGGCGCTGCTCCCCATCCTCACCGCTCTGTTTGAACACATCACCGAGCACCACTTTGGAGTAGACCTGCTTTGTAAGTCTTGACAGCAAACAAGCCATCAAACCAACTGTTTGAAATGCGGTGAACAGCTAAAGTATCGCTTACTGTGAGACGGGATATCTGACACGGGATGAGTTTGCTCTTGTATCATGTCAGCCTCAGTAGATGTTCAAAGAACAAAGTGAGAGGACATTATGGATGAACCAAAATGGTTCACGATAACAACAGTATAGATGCTGAAGCATATCCACACTTTGAACGTAAACATGGATTTACATTAACACTGACATGCTAACTGTGGTGCATGCATTGACTGTATATGAGAACTGGACTAAGTAACCCTGTTACCCTTGTGTTCAAAACAGGAAGTACATGCTGGCTCCAACAAACCAGAATAATAAAAACAAGTAAAAGAAAAAAAGATATCACCAACTACTAAGTGTTAAAAGCTATTCAAAAAAAAAACTGAGTCTAAGGCTAACATTTGAAACTATTTAGATCTGATATCATGTACATCTCTGGAGGAATATTATTCCATAACAACAGAAAGTAAACGGCCACCCCGTGTTCTTGTCACGCCATGGGCACATCAAGTAGATACTTGTTGGTAGACCTTAAAACTCTAAAATGGCTGTGAACAGTTAAAACGTGAAAATGAACACATGATTAAAAACAGGTTTTTTATTATTTTTGAAAGAGTTTATAGTTGTAACCAATAAATGTAATCCTCAAAAAGTATTTTTTTAAATTGTATTGTTGTTTTCATTTTCTCAGTGGATGATGTTCAGGTGTCCTGCTATCGAATTTTGACCAGCCTCTACGCATTGGGTACTGGGAAGAACATTTATGTGGAGAGGTACCTGAGCTCCATCCATGCACTTTTACATGAAAGACTGAGTGAGAAACACACTGACGGGTTGTGTGTTTGTTCATCTCAGGCAGCTGCCAGCTCTTGGTCAGTGTCTGGCCACTCTGGCGGGGGCCATGCCTGTAGCCTTTTTGGAGCCCAAGCTCAACACACACAACCCCTGCTCTGTGTTTAATACCAAGACCGCCAGAGATCGAGCTGGTGAGACACGTCCTTCTAATAAAAACTCAAACCGTTGCACTTTAAAAGAGCTTGATTATCTCAGTTAAGTGGGGTGTTTTTAGTTCTAGGAGTACGAGACTCGGTGGAGGAGATGTGTCCAGGAATGCCGCGGCTGGATGGCCTCATGAAGGACATCAATGACATGGCAGAGTCTGGAGCTCGCTACACAGAGATGCCTCATGTGATCGAGGTGGTGCTGCCCATGCTGTGTAACTATTTGTCCTACTGGTGGGAGAAGGGTCCGGAAAACCAGACAACCAGCGGAGGAAGCAACTGCTGCACCACCGTCACCTCAGAGCACCTCAGCCTCATCCTTGGCAACATCCTCAAGATCCTCAACAACAACCTTGGTATTGATGAAGCTTCATGGATGAAAAGAATCGCAGGTGAGTGCGACGAGAGATATCGTCGCAACACTTCCCTATAAATGTATCAGAGCGATGGAATCCCTTTAAAAATGCTTACTTCACTTGCCGCTTCAGTTTATGTGCAGCCCATCATCAGCAAGGCCCGAGCGGACCTGCTGAAAAGCCACTTCCTGCCGACTTTGGAGAAGCTGAAGAAAAAGACGGTGAAGGTGGTCGCTGAAGAGGAGCTTCTCAAAGCAGACTGTAAGGGGGACACACAAGAGGCCGAGCTGCTGATCCTGGACGAGTTTGCAGTGCTCTGCAGGGACCTGTACGCCTTCTACCCCATGCTCATCCGCTATGTGGACAATAACAGGTCAGAGTTGTTCTTCAAGCAAACACTGAAGCTAAATATCCCCAGTGGTAGATGGGAGTGCATCTGTATTTGTGTGTTTCTTCAGGTCTCGGTGGCTGAAAGAACCTGATTCTGACTCCATTGAGCTCTTCAGAATGGTCGCAGAGATATTTATCCTGTGGTGCAAGTCCCATGTACAAGTTTTGATTTTATTGTATTGTAAACGCCACTATCATAATAGAATCAACACTAATTTTATTTTCATTTCTAGAATTTTAAAAGAGAAGAGCAGAACTTTGTGGTACAAAATGAAATCAACAATCTCTCCTTTTTGACTGGAGATAGCAAAACAAAGATGTCAAAGGTCAGTTATGTTTATTTCAACTTTTCTATGCATTTTTTATTTTATTTTCTAAAAACAGCAATGCAACTGACTAATACTCTTTCATCCATATTCAGCTTCTCTTCAGAACAAATGAAGAACTGTCATTGTTAGCTTTTATTTTGAAGGAACATGTTAACAATGTTTCTGCCATGTCAATGAATGAATTTCT
This sequence comes from Oryzias celebensis, assembly GCA_014656515.1. Classification (NCBI taxonomy): domain Eukaryota; kingdom Metazoa; phylum Chordata; class Actinopteri; order Beloniformes; family Adrianichthyidae; genus Oryzias; species Oryzias celebensis. The sequence goes on from BNCR01000005.1 coordinate 39,175,804, forward strand.
ACATGTGCTCACATGTTGGACACCGTGTTTAACACACACAGATGCACGCATGCATCTGAGATGAGACAAACTCATCTAACAGATCTTTATCTTGGAACGTGTGTGTAGACTGTGTGTGTTAACGTGCACGCTTTTCACAATAAAACACACAAACTAACAGTCGCTCCTTAGCCGCTGTTGCTGTCACAGAGGCTAGAGCCTCTAATTTCTTGTCTGCTACATTCAGCTGTTTTAATGGCAAAGAAATGGTTTTCATTTTAGCGCACACCCATGTGCACCTCCATTAATATCCTTTTCACCTTGTTTTTTTTTCTACCTGCCTCTCTGTCTTTTAATCTCTCCATCTCTCAGTCCTTTAAGGAAAAGGTAACGAAGTGCATGAGCTGTTTGCTTGCCAGCTTATTGGCCTCTGCTCTTAAGTCAGCAGGCAGAGGAGCCAATAGCTTGTGCGGCTGTTTGCGGTGTAGTTCTGCCACCAGGTTATATGTGCTTTCCATTTGTCACCATTAAAGTCATCAATGAAGCCAATAGAAATCATGTGATTTTGTTTGTCTTTGCAGTTGATTGTAAAATGTTTGTGTTTTGATGGTAGTCATACTTTTGTATATGTTGCTGTAGTCAGTGATTCATCAGTTAGTCTGTCTCTGTGTTAATGGCACCTTAACCATATATGTAAAAAAGTTTTTTTTTTAAAAAAGGCCTTTTTTGGTTCTTACCAGCTGTTTATCTCTGGTTGAATAATTAAATTGCAAAACTTTTTATTTTAAATGAAATATTTGATCATGTTGAAATCATTATGAAAATTAGTTTATTATTTATCATTCTTAAAAAATATAAGTCCTGAGAAACTTTGTATCAAGGTGTTTTGGACTCACTCAAAAGAAAGAAAAAAATTAAGTTGTTTTTAATTTGAAAAAAAAATCTGTTTTTTAAGGGAACGGATGTCACAAAATAGTTAACAATTTTAGCAAAGAATTTGTTTCTGCAAAAGAATATAGACTATTTTTACAAGAGCAAATTGTATTGCAAGTTATGATACTTTTCAAAAAAAGCGATATAATGGTCCCTAAACAGTATGATGCATTTGATTTATGCAATTTTTATTCTAGTCTGGGTCTTAGACAATCTTTTAGTAATATTAATGTCCATAAATAATACATAATGTTATGTTATTTTATGTTATGTTATAATGTTAATAAGAACTTGTTGTTTGTCCACCATGAACAAGCATCTCTACATGTTTTGGTGTTTGAAGGGGATGTTGCATTCGGACCTGTGGGACATTGCAGTGTTTGCTCAGATCAGCTGGATATGTTTTGTTGTTGCAAAAATATTGATCCGAATGAGTTTCCACATGTTGAGTAATGAATAAAAAATAAATAAAATAACTAAAGCAGGCCAAAAAGAACATGTTGCATGGATAAAATGTGATGCATTTGAAGAGCATTCGGGTAATTTTAAATGGTCTTTATAAGAAATTAAGATCTATAAGAAATAGATCTTTTTTACTATTGAAAAATACTTCTCACCTTTTTTCCCTTAAAAAATCTGCTTTTTTTTCTTCTTTTGAGTGATTGCAATGCGGTCTGACATCCTGACTTATAAAACCACAAAATGTGACAAAAGGCTTTCTTGTTAACACCGCAGTGGAGCTCATAATTCGAACTGGTTTGTGGATTTATACCAATGCTGAATGTCCTGAATGCTTCTGGCTTTTTCTCAAACATAACCTTCCTGTTCTATAAAAGAAAAACACAAGTTGCAGCTTTAAGCAGAACTGGATTGCCTTCACCTTTGCTGCTCTCCACATTTGCTCCACATTGCAACACTTTCACATCAGAGAGTTCAACAATTAATTAAAAATGTGGTCAATTCATCATTTTATATGATAAAAATAAAGGAGGTTTTGACCATAATTCATAACATATATATATATATATATATATATTATAAACATCTTGACTAAATATGAAAATCAAAGCTTAGGTCTTTAATATAAATGTACTTTTCTTGATGGTACAAAAAAATCACACATTTCTGTGACTCTGGGTAAAAGTAATTTATTTTTTTTCAATTGTGCAGATATTTTTTTAAAAGTGCAGCATTTTGTTTCATGTCCTTGAATCTATCATGTGCCTTTAAACAGTAACATTTTCCTCAGGCCTTAAATGTTTTCCAAAATTTAACAGTGTGTTTAAATTCAGATTATCAAATATGTTTTCCTTTTGTAAGTATTACATTATTTAAAATACATTAAATTGCTTAAATATTGAAAATAAATTGTTAGAAATTACTTAAATGTATTTTCAACAATAAAAAATATATACATTCTTCAGTGGGTTTTTTTTCCCATTCTACTGGATTAAAGGTATATTGCCAATTAGCAACAAATTGCAGGAAATTATACATAAATTAAATTGTACATTTTTAAAAAAAATGTCAACTTAATGTACAATAAACAAACCAAAAACAGATCTTGTCTTTGTCTGACACTGTTATCAGTTAAATCCATAAATAAATATCTTTTTGCATTTTATTATCCATTATCTCTAAAGTTTAACTGTAAACTTTTCAGTCTGGTGGACAAGACCAAGAGAGGAAGCACAAAAAGAGGCGAGGAGAATTCTACTCCATCCAGACCTCTCTGATTGTGGCTGCTTTAAAGAAGATGCTGCCAATCGGTCTGAACATGTGCACCCCTGGAGATCAGGAGCTCATCACTCTGGCAAAGATGCGCTACCTCATGGTGAGGAAACCCTCCATAGATGAAGATACAAGCTCTTATGCAAGAGCAAAACAAGGTCATATAAGGTCACACGCAGCAGTTCTCTTGCAAGTCACATGGGGACGTACCATTTATTCTAGTATTACATACATTTGCACCTAGTAACATCTGCATTTCACCTCATATATTGGATATAAATACACACACACATAAAATATAAACATTTTGTGCAGGAAAAGTTACATTTCATTTCCGTTTTAAACTTATCAACATAGGAAGGGTCAACAACAGCTTTTATGATTCCTGCTCTACTTTTTTTCAAATTAAGTGCACAACTGTTTCTTAATTGTCTATTTAAAAATAAATATGTGTACCGTATTATATTTGCATGTAATTGAATATTGTTCCAGGGTTGCATTTACAATGTTAAATGACAAAGAAAAAAGTTATATGTCTTAAATTGTAAAAAATATTTTATTTAGCTTGAACTGATTTTTAAAGCAACCTGGGTTTTTGTTTGTTCTTTTTTTGCCATGTGACTGCTGAGCAGAGAGACACAGATGAAGAAGTGAAAGACCACATTCGTCAGAATCTTCACCTCCGAGAAAAGGTAAGCGTGTCGTGGTTAAAAAGCCTTCCAGGTTTTAGCTACCTGTTGGACTTACATGCCCTAATTTTGTTCTTAGTCTGAAGATCCAGCTGTGCGGTGGCAGCTGAACCTGTATAAGGACATAGCAATGAGGACCGAGGGGCCCCCTGACCCCGAAAGGGTGGTAGATCGTATCCAGAGGATCTCTGCTGCTGTCTTCAACCTGGAGCAGGTCAAACGCCTATGCAGTCATAACCACATTCTGATGAAACTGATTTTATTCTGAAAAGTTTATAAAACTTTCTGGGATGTGGAAAAAAAGACACAATGTCTTGGGTATACTGGGTCCGAGCCATCTTTTAAATCAATTCAATTTTGTTTCTATAGCCCAATATCCCAGCCATAGCCGTCTCATTGGACTGACATCACTATATTGCAAGAAACAAAAAGTCAAACATGTAAAAGTAAACAAACATCTCTGCCCTTACACCCTCCTTTTCGGTGAGGAAAAACCATCTTGTGCTCTTTTAGTTTGAAAGTTTGAAATTTAAAGAAAACCACATTTCTGAAGCACACGAAATGCAGAAGATTGCCTTTTTTTATAGGAGAAAGACAACTTACAGAAAATTCCATTTTTTTTAAATTATATTTTTAGACAGTGGAGTCTAGAATGAGTCATCTTAGCTCAGCAGTGAGGGAAGAGATAACCACGTCAATGCAAATGCCGGGGATGTAGAATTCTAGTTCGCTCTACGAACCAGAATTCTTTAGGTTTAAGCCATTTCTGTTTTCTCCTCATCAGGTGGAGCAGCCACTGCGTTCCAAAAAATGTGTTTGGCAAAAGCTGCTGTCCAAACAGAGAAAGCGAGCGGTTGTCGCCTGCTTTCGGATGGCTCCGCTTTACAATCTGCCAAGGTAAATCTAAAAATGTTCACACTTTTTTCCTTCGTTGCAATTTAAAGTCACTGTATTAGAGTACTCAGCCTAAGCCCCCAACTCCAGCATAGAGTGGCAGGGACCTCCCTTCGGTGCTTTACACGGACGTTAGAGAGTACAACAGCTGCTGTGGTGTCACCTCTTCCACCACTCTCCTGTTGTGTGTTCTGGTTCTGGTCCTGCATTAACAAACAGCCTCTCTCCTTCTGTAGGGCACTTGTCTAGCCTGCAGCTGTTATTTGCGTACAGGAGTAGAGAAAAATTAACTCTGGCAATTTCATGGGCTGCTGCTCCCTCACAGAGTCACAGAAAGTTGGGGTGGAGAGCTAAGGCGGCGAGGAAAACAATTATGAGGCACAACCGTGGGGTGCCTGTGCTCAATATGGGCTCACACCACACTTCCCGCCTACCTGTCGCCATGACTCATTTACTCAGAGTTGTTGACACAATTCCAGAGCAGCTTCTTCTTCCTTTTCTGATTAATAGGCTGATACATCTGCAAATGAAAGGCCTCACATTCAGACTTCCATTTTTGTGCATTTCTTTCATCTTGGTTTTTGATGGCAGTGTTACCTCTACCTCATCTCTTCAGGCACAAAAATAATAATTACTTCCTGAGTGTCTACCGACACTTTTGGCTGGAGATAATACATGAGAACACCGACTATGACAGTCTGCTCTCAATGCTGACGGTAACGTAGTGCTGATCCATGTGCTGCTTCCCTTTGAATCGTGGTTCTCTCCTCATACTGATGCTCTGGTTCTGCTGTCGGTTTCCCTCCTACTTTCCTGGCATTTCCACTGGTCCACTTGTGTAAACAATAAATTGTCTAGCAAAAAATAAAAATAAAAAACACACAAAAATTAAATATAAAAGCAACTTTATAAAAACTCAAGATATCACTATTGGCTCCTCTGCCTGCTGTCTTGTTTCTATTTTTTTCCACTTGATGTAAGATTCAGTTATTTTACTAGTAACTTTTTAGTGACATCTAATATTTTTAGACAATAAATCTTGAATATTTTACTCAGTCATTTGATCTTGAAAAAAATGTCATTTTAAGCTTTTTTGCCTCATAATTTACATATTATTCTGACACATTTATCTTAAAATGTGTAGTTTTAGTCTTATTTTATTTGGTTGGGCTGTTGTAGCACCTAAAAAATAGAATAAAAAAAACTATAAGCTTGTATGTATTTATTATGTGAAGTTTTTAAAGATAAAAAACTTTTTTTAGCAAAAAATTCTTATTTTATTACAACATTTCTTCAATAATCAGAGCAATAGATCTAAATATGTGTTTATTGTTTAGTTCAAGATTACATTTGTCTTACTTCACAACCTATTAAGGACATTTTACTGAAACAAACTCTACTTGTTCTAATGGCAGATTTTGTTTTGTTTATAATAAGAGAAAATCTCTGGTTTTTTTTTTTATACAAACACACACACACATATATATATATATATATATATATATATATATATATATATATATATATATATATATACACACATATATATATAGTCAAATTTTAAACTATAAAACATTATCCAAATAAATAATTTAAATGGAAATTGTATTTTTCCAATTTTTAAATAATATTAAAATAAATAATAGGATTTACTGTAAACTAAAGCGGAGATTTCTTTTCTTGATTGAAAAAACATTTGTCAATGTATGGTGTTTGCTGAAACATTAATTTTGTTGTTAAAATAGTTTTTAGAGAACATATTATTGGGATACAAATGATTTTGTTTTGGACATTTGCTTTAAAATAATTTAAAATAATGAAAAAAAAAAACAAAAAAAAAACAGAATTAGTAAACCCAATAAATATCTTTTAAAGAAAATAGCAAAATGACACTTCTTTCAAAACTTTAAGTAAAAATCTGGCCCAGACCTATTTATTCATGGTGACCACTTGGATGTGCCTGCTCCCCACACTAATCAGCACCAACCTGCTCTGAAATGAAACCTCTTCCCCCCTTTTGCGCTTCTCCTCTCTAACCCAGACTAATCTCCTCTCCCCCACTTCCCAGGCATCGCTCTATTAACCTCTTTCTCCAGGCCTATCAGAGAATATGGATAGAAACAGAGGAGTACTCTTTTGAGGAGAAGCTAGTGCAGGACCTCGCAGTAAGTATGTGCTTCCATATGTGTCTGTGATCAGAGAGCTCTGCGTCACTCCTGCACCTGAGAAAAGAAAAGCTCTCAGACTTTTCCACTGTGAGTCACTGAGTCATTCTCGGTCATCCATGCAGTGGTTTTCAACAAGACACATTTTTGGCAAGCATGACATCATCGCTGATGTCAGAGCCAGTCGATTGACTTCCGTCTCTCATCCTGTGAAGGTAAGGAAGCATTTCGATGCTTGAGCTTACCTTTGAAATTCATAAAGTCCCTGTCTTTCTAAATTTTCGCATTCTTACAATGAAAACACCATCCACTGAGTTTTTTTTATTGTTTTATTCTGCAATTAGAACCTTTTAAGGAGACTGAACATTAGTTCTTAGGGTGAACTCAGGGGGCGCTCCAGGATTTTAAATCTGCATTATAGCTTAGAGGTTGCTAAGGGACTGTAAGAGAGCATTAATTCATTTACAAGAAGCAAAGTAACAGGAACACATATTCATATGATGCTAATCAAAGCCAGGTTTAAATGTATCTTCTTGTCAAAGTCAGAAGAAAGACATGTTGAAGTGTGGCAGGAAAACAAATAGTAATTTATTTAAGAGGAGCTGTTGAGACCCCACTCTACCCCTACTGGAAGCCTGCTCTTTCCTCTGCCGTGTGGTGAATTCGACGCCTGTCTAAAAATGTCTTCATAAGCTTGACGTCCCAGTGGGAGGAGCTATTACCATATGTTCCCAGCCTGATATGGAATTTATAATGCATGGAAGACATTGATTTGAGATCAGAATTGTAATTCTGATTGTAATTAGTTATTTAAAAAAGCAAAAGCATCGGTAATCACGTCTCTTCTGCAATCTTTCTATAAAGCTGTTGCCAAAGTTTTTCCCAGCTGTAAAAGGTTTTCAACATGTACAACATGTAGTAACAGATTTGTATGTGCGTGAAAAGATTTTGTACTTGTAATAAGAAACGTGTGTGTCTGTGAAACTGTTTCATAACAGTAGAAAGTTACGAAAGAGTCTGTGACGTTTCACACACCGACAAAGCTTTTTCACGAGCAATTTTTTTTCTACAGTTAAAAAGCTGTTTTACAGACGCACACATTTCTTATTCAAAGTACAAACCTTGTTTCTTTTAAAGACAGACAATTTCAACAACTTCATATATTTCCGTCTCTTGGTGACCCAGTTAGAAGACTTCCTGTCCCGCATTAACCCAAGAGAAGAGAGAATAAAAACAAAAGTTAAATTAAAAGACCTTTTTTATATTGTTGTCTCGGTGAAATATGTAAAACTATAATAAAGGTTAGGAGAGAGCAGGCTGTCTCCAATGCTGGAGCCTCCCTGTCTCTGCCCTCCAGCCAACCTCCTGAGGTCAGTGTAGCTGATTCTACGAGCTGATCAAGTCACTAAAACAGGTCACATGTCCAGAGATGAGTCCCTAATTGGTAGATGCGACGCGGCGATATCTCCAAAGTTCAGATAATTGAACTCTGGCTTTGCTGCGCCACGCCACACTGCCCAAATCACGCCGCAGAACCTAAGTTTGTGTAAATCGCATTTGGTGGGAACACAGCTTTAGGCGTGCATACATTTGGAGTTGCTTTGCCAAATCTTGCAGTTGCCGCAGCAACCCCAAGCTACCGCCTGGCGCCGCCCCTTGGTGAACTTTACAGATTCATAAATCTTCTAGCGGTCACTTTTTAAAATAAACACAGCAAAAACACAATCTTAAAAAAAGTTTAATTGTCTTAATTTCTGTCTTGCATTAAAAACGAGTCTTAATAAGACAGTTTTTTAATAGTCAAAATATTCTCAAAATTACAAGTCTTACTGACTAGAATTTTTTTCTTTAATTATGAATTCTTGGTAAGACCATATTTTTCCCATTGGCAGATTGTTTCTTTTTTTTTGTGTGTGTGTGTGTGTGTGTGTGTGTGTGGGGGGGGTGCAGTGTAGTGAAAAAGTGTTTCAGAAACAAAAAGAATTTAAACTACTTTCAAAAAGTGATCATAATTCATTAACTTGGGATATTAAATAAAGAAAAAAATAAAGATTTTGTATAAATGAACAGCTTTCTACACCATTCTGCACAAAATTCATTAAGATATTACATTTACATTTAAGATGTTACATTTTTGTGACTAAAGAGAGACAAAAAAACACTTTACGTTTTAACACAAAAGTTTTTTAATTCTTTGAAAATATGCTCATAGAAATAACATTACACATGAAAGAACTGATTTTCGCGACAGAAGCAGCTGCAGTAAGTTAAAGGAGGATGGTTCTTCTACAGGATTAACTGAGACGGGTTTTACCTCCTTTTATCGATTTCCCGCAGTACACTTTTTCTTCCTTCAGCATTTTTCTGCATGTGAGCGGTTGCATTGGTCATCATCTCCATGCATTTGATTGTGTTCTACCTTGCATGCTTTCGTTTTGTCTGTTTTCCAAATGCAACCTTATTCTTTTGAGTTTGTAAGCTTTGCGTTACCGTGCACATTCGTCATGGATGACTTCTTTAGATTTCTACCTGATTTAGCTGGAACACTCACGCGGCCTTTCTGCAGAAAACACAACCTAAAGTGGAAGAAGAAGAAGAGGAAGAGGAGGTCAGAAAGCAGCCCGATCCTCTTCACCAGCTCATTCTGCATTTCAGTCACAATGCTCTGACTGAATGCAGGTGAATACACACACTCATACACACACACTCACACATCTGGACTGACCTGCTCCATCTTTGGCACATGATTGATTTGGCGTGCTTCTTCGCCAATGAAGAGAGCCATAAATTATTGCCATTGCAGTTTGTAGCAAAGACAATACATTATTTTTAACATTTATTTATGTAAACTAGTTTTGCTTTAATGGCTATATGTGTAATAACAAAAATCTGAAAGCTTGAAAGAAAGCTTTTACCCTTTCAAAGTTTTTTCTTTTCTTTTTTTAGTGCCTTAGAAGAAGATCCCTTGTATATTGCATATGCGGATATGATGGCAAAGGTACTACTGAAAATACTTTTCTATTTTGTTTGCTTTTTATATATAATTTAATAATTATAATATAATTTAAATCTTTTTTTTAAACATTTTTATAGAGTTGTGCTGAGGGCGAGGAAGAGGAAGAAGAGGAAGGAGGAAAAGAGAAAACATTCGAGGTTCCACAGCTTTTCTGGAAAATACTTCTGTATCTCTTTGGATTTTTTATATGTTCGGTTTGCAAATTTCCAAATTTCTTACAGGAAAAGGAAATGGAGAAACAAAAGATGCTCTATCAGCAAGCCAGGTTACATGACCGGGGAGCTGCAGAGATGGTGCTTCAAATGATCAGCGCCAGCAAAGGTGCAGCTGGCAAACTCAAATTGATTCGTCTTGCAGCAAACGTACTTCATCCGAGTGTTATCTGTATCCCTCCAGGTCGCCTTGGTGCCACAGTCACTTTCACCTTAAAGCTGGGGATCTCCATCCTCAACGGGGGGAACATTCTGGTCCAGCAGGTTTGGATCGCTCCTCATGGTGCCGGTTTGATAGCTAGAGCTTCATCACTGATTGTTGTTTTGTTTTGCTGCAGAAAATGCTGGACTACTTGAAAGAGAAACGAGATGCTGGGTTTTTTAAAAGCTTGTCAGGTCTAATGATATCATGCAGGTAATGAGTGCCGACTAAACAACATGCATCAAAGCTAGAAATGTATTGTTGCATTTGCACATGTGCAGTGAAGCCCAGCTGGTTCAATAATACTCTGAAGATACAAATGTTACAATTTATCAGAATATAATCACCAAAAAGGTGTTTTTATTCTTAAATAAATCAATTTTTTGGCTTATGTTTTATACATACATTAGATAGATTAACAGTGGTGAATAGGTTTTTTAAACTCTCACTCCAATCATCTTTTTAAACTATTCTAAAGGCATTCCCAGCAGTCTTTTATTTTTTTGATAATGCCATTAATTGTCAGTTTCTAGGACATAGTTTATGCAAAGCAGCAAAAGTTCAAAAGAATTCCATCTCATCCAAGTTGTTGGTGGGACTGTTGGCGCTTCCACTTTCCCTCACGGTTGAGTTCTCTTTTTATGTGGAGCAGGAAGCTTGTGTTCCGCCCAGTTTATTTCCTGGGTCACAAATTCAATCGTTTTCAGAAGGCAGAGAAATATTCAAAAATGCAATTTTGAGTTTAGATTTCCCGCTCATCAGAAAAATACTACTAGTATGTTAGTATGTTAAAAAAAAACAAAAACAAAACACTATTCTTTTCAGAGTGGGTCCCTAAGTTGTTTTTAAAAGTGTTTGGTTTGTTAATTTAAACAAGATTCTTTGGTCATAGAAAGAAAATCATTTTGATTAGGATGAGGAATAAAACGCAATCTTTTTGCCTTTTTTACACATAGAATAAAAGGATGACATTTTCCTTAAAAACTTCTTTTAAATGTAAAAATACAAGCTATCTGAACACAGCAGACGGTTTGATGATTCTGCTTCTTTCTTTTTTTCAGTGTTTTGGACTTAAATGCTTTTGAAAGGCAAAACAAGGCAGAAGGTTTGGGAATGGTAACTGAGGAGGGATCAAGTAAGTGTGAAAGCCAAACTTTCTAACATGGGCGTACATGTTTGCTAACTTTTTTCTTTTGTTTTGCCTTTAACCTATTAGAATAAACAACAGTAAACAACACAGGGGCTAGTTGGCAGACCACAACTGTCTGGAAAATATTTACCTAAAGTGATGGAAGTTGCTGTATGGACAGCACTTCCGTTGTAAAAGTTCAACCTTTTTAAGTCCAGTTTAATGTTCATAAATAAAAAGCTGAATTAAATAGGTTTTCATTTTTTATTTTTATTTTTAATAAAATGAAATGTCATGTTAATAAAATGTCAAATCTTTGTGTGTCAAGTCTGGCCTCCAAATGATCACAAAACAAATAATTCAAGCTTCACGGAACATCTTCTCTTGAGTTTCTTGTTGCTCAGGTCCATCTCCATATTTGGCGTTGTCATGTCATCCTGCCAACCCTGTGCTACTGTATGTCCAAGTCCTGTCTGGGTCATGTTCTCCATTATTTAAATAATAAAGATAAAACAGTCTCTGTCCCAGCAGGGGGTTCTCTTTAAACAGATGGATTGCATACAGTATGTAAATATACTTTTGTCCTCCATTCTCCAGCTCATTTCCACTTCATAAGCTCAGGCATAAGTGATGGTTACTTGGTTTGAACCCAAACACCAGCCGAGCTGGACGACTGTAGTGTAAATGTGACAGCTCAGTGTCTCTGGAGTGTGACGGTCCTTCTCTTCTGTTTTGTACTTCTGACTGAATCTAAATGTGTTCTCCTTTGCTTATGTCTGCTTTTGTTTTGTTTGTTCCCTTCTGGTCATATTTTTATGTCATCGGTTGCAGTCAACGTGAGTGAGCGGGGTAAATACACGGTTTAGATTCTACTTATTTAATGCAATGCTGACTTTTTCTTTTTTTTTTCCCCACTCTGCTCTGATCTTTATTTTTCCTCCTCACCCATCCTTTTCCCCTCCTTTTTTTTATTCACACTTCCAACTTCTGAATGCAATTTAATCTCCATTTGTTTTTTTATTTATTTTGGAAATCTGGACTGAAAATCTAAATGCATGCTCTTTGAAATGAGTCCTCTGTCAAGGCTACCAAAACTAACTTTTACAAGTGCTTGTTATTTGCGTGTGATCCTTTTTTCCCCTTAAAACTCAATGAAACAAACTAACCAGAGTGTTACCAACTAAATTTCTCAAAGCTTTGTTTGGAGAAAACCACAAAGCTTTGTTGGTGGAACATTACAGAACTCATCTATTCCTATAATAAAAGGCTATGTTTTGGTCAATATGGCTTGATGCTGTTTGGCAAGTAGACGTTTTTGCAAGAAAATGCAAATCGGAAAAATGGAGGTTGCATGTTACAGGACTGAAAAGGACAGCTAATCTGATTTCCTGTTCTCAGGTTCCAAAGTTCTGCAAAATGATGAGTTCACCAAAGACCTTTTTAGGTTTCTTCAGCTCCTCTGTGAAGGACACAACAATGGTATTCTCGGTCATACTTTAAAATAAAGCTGCCTGAAGTTTTTCATAAGAAAATAATAATATTTTTGATGAGTTTGTTTTATAGTATAAAAAAAAATGTGTTTCTCATTTAAGATTTTCAAAATTTCCTGAGAACACAAACGGGGAACACGACTACAGTCAACATCATCATCAGCACCGTGGACTACCTGCTCAGACTCCAGGTGTGCAGAACAGGCAGAATTCAACTTTGAGAGAGTTTGTGATTTCATGGTTTTTATTTGTCCAAATTTCAGGAGTCCATCAGTGATTTCTACTGGTACTACTCTGGGAAGGATGTAATCGATGAAGCTGGCCAGAGGAACTTCTCAAAAGCGTTGTCAGTGGCCAAACAGGTCTTTAACTCTTTAACTGAGTATATTCAGGTCAGTCATCTGAGCTGCTTTCAAAATAAAAGCTGTAAATGTTTATTATTTTTAGAGCTTGTGTTCTGACCCCTTGTTGTGTTCTTCAGGGTCCATGCATAGGTAATCAGCAAAGTCTGGCTCACAGCAGGCTCTGGGATGCAGTGGTGGGTTTCCTGCATGTTTTTGCCAACATGCAGATGAAGTTATCTCAGGTTAGTGAACTCTCCCTACAGTCGCTAAATCTTTAAATCACTTAAAAATTCCCTCAACTGGTTAAATAAAAATGTTTTAATCAAATAAAAGCAGATTTTTAAAGATCATGTAAGTTTGTACAGTAAAGTTTATCTTTGGAATGCAATCCCAAAGTGAGTTTGAATCACTTGCTGAAATTACTTAACTAAACATAATCTAATATCAACTTTTGTTTTCTAAAGTTTTCAAAACTTTTTTTCAATTTCAATAAAAAAAATGCAGATGCAAAAAAAAAGATAACTGTCAATGATAATTTCTACTGTACGATAGAAGTACTGTACTTCTAATAACTGAATAAAGATTTGAATTGCATTGATGTTTTAAATATATATAAATATCACCACTAGAGGTCTCTCTTGCCTAAAGAATAACCTCATTGTGGAAGTGTGCATGTCAGGCCATGCTGGAAACAGATGCCAGTCACATGAACACCCTCCCACCTAAAAAAAAATACTTATTAAAAGTTGCAAACATTTCAGATACCTCAAAACCGATGCAAAAAGAAAAAGTACAATTTCTGTCTCCTGTATTTTCTGAACTATCACCAAATATATCCTCCTTCACTGGATCCACAAAAATGTTCATGTAGGAATGTTTGAAATGTTGTTTTTCTTTGTCATTGCTGTGACAGAAACATGAGGAATACACAATTTTAGCAGATTAAAAGGAATCAGCCAATGGGAAACATTAACCAGGGTCATGTGATCAGCTCATCTGTTATCAGCGAGCAGTCTCCCAGCAGCTTTAAGAAAGACAACAGACTGATATTATTACCAACTGTCATTCAAAGTGCAAAAGCTATAACAGTTTAGACTTCAATGTTCTAGATATTATAGTATGCCTTTTTATGCTTTGCGGCGTGTTTATCATTTTTATTTTAAAAATCTGTGTCTAATTTTATTAATTAGTCTTTGTTTTATTTCTGGCTAGTTGAACATTGACCATTGTCTATCAGTACATTTTCATCATCAAACAAGTTATTATTTTTCCATGTTTTCATAGATAAATCAGTAACAATCCAGATAAACTAGACTTTGGATTAAATGACTAATCTAATCTTTGTGTTCACAGAAAAAAATATCCTTCTCAAGACAAGTTTTAAGTATAGAATTTCTTGTTAGAAATGAAAAAAAAAATGCCAATGGCACTAGTAGAATTTATCCTGGTAAGATTTTTCCCAAAAAGTTGTGATGTCCTGCCCTTTTAAGACAAAAATAAGCCATGAATTTAGCTATAAACACACGTGTATGTGGTAGGTTGCTCTGACTAGTGAAGAGTTTTATATTCTTAAAGTAATATATTGTACTACATCAAGCAAGTCTGATTCTTGAAACAAGACCACTCACTATTCATAAACTAAAGTTCTGTCTTATTTATTTTATGTAACATAAAAAACACTTCTTTTTAATAGGGATATTGATTTAAAACCAGATGTTTTCAAGATCAAATGACTCAAAAAGGTTTATTGTCTTAAAAAAAATTGCTACATCTTACTGAAAAGTTACCAGAAAGTTTGTTTTTCTTATATCAAGAGTTAAAAGAAATCCAAACTTGAAACTAGACACAAATACTCAGTGAGCTTTTGGGTTTTTGCAGTGTTGGAGCCCAAAGATCTGGCTGTTCCAGCCAGGATAAGGGAGAGAGCGCAGGTGGAGGTAGAATTTAGCTCGTCAAAGTGTGGTTAAGATTTATAGCATCTTTAGTAGAGGCTCTGTGGAGACCCTAAATGAGTCAGAGTGACCCAACCATCTGCTCTCAGACAGTTGAATAACATCAGCCCTGGCCATGATGGATGAGTGTTCTATAAAGAGACCTGTGGCCCCCTGCACCATCTGAAACCATCAGGGTTATTATAGAGGTCATCAATGTCCTTGAGACGAGGCCGGTTGTGCTCACGGGGTTTTTAATTCTTCTGTCTTCAGGACTCCAGTCAGATTGAACTGTTGAAGGAGCTCCTAGACCTACAGAAGGATATGATCGTCATGATGCTCTCTCTTCTTGAAGGTTTGCGTCCTTCAGTTAGCGTTTTCTTTGCCTGACACGCCCTGCTGTAATCTCTTTTTCTGCCCCAACAGGCAATGTCGTCAATGGGACTATTGGGAAGCAAATGGTGGACACTCTGGTGGAGTCCTCCAGCAACGTGGAAATGATCCTTAAATTCTTCGACATGTTCCTCAAGCTGAAGGACTTGACCACCTCGGATAGCTTCAAGGAGTATGACTCCGACAGCAAAGGGGTCATCTCAAAGAAGGATTTCCAGAAGTCCATGGAGAACCAGAAGCAGTATTCCCAGTCTGAGATCGAGTTTTTGCTATCATGTGCTGAAGCTGACGAAAGTGACATGTTCAGCTACAAACAGTTTGTGGAGAGGTTTCACGAACCAGCCAAGGATATCGGCTTCAACGTGGCGGTGCTGCTGACCAACCTGTCAGAGCACATGCCGCATGACGCCCGCCTCTCCACCTTCCTCGACCTGGCCGAGAGCGTTCTCAGCTACTTCGAGCCCTACCTGGGCCGCATCGAGATCATGGGTGGGGCCAAGCGCATTGAGAGAGTCTACTTTGAGATCAGCGAGTCGAGCCGCACACAGTGGGAAAAGCCCCAGGTCAAAGAGTCCAAGCGGCAGTTTATATTTGATGTGGTCAACGAAGGCGGAGAAAGCGAGAAGATGGAGCTGTTTGTCAACTTCTGTGAGGACACCATCTTTGAGATGCAGCTGGCGTCGCAGATTTCAGAGCCAGACCCGGTGGAGCGCTCAGAGGACGACGAGGAGGACAGCCAGGGCGTGGTGGAGAGCCAGGAGGAGGAGGAGGAGGAGACGGTGATGATGGAGTTTTCCTCAGCCTTCACCATCGCGTGCATCTCCATGAGAAAGAGCCTTAGTCATTTCCGCCAGCAGCTCACTGTGAAGAGCATGAGGCGGCAGTACAGGAAGTTCAGGAAGATGAACGTGAAGGAGATGGTGAGGGGCTGCTTCTCCTTCTTCTGGATGATCATCACAGGCCTCTTCCACTTCATCTACAGCCTCATTTGGGGCTTCTTCCACATCTTGTGGACCACCCTGTTTGGGGGCGGTTTCGTCGAAGGGGCAAAGAATATGAAAGTAACAGATATTTTGGGAAACATGCCCGACCCGACTCAGTTTGGGATTCACGGAGATGTGCTGGAAGCAGAGAAGATGGAGACAAACGAAGCATCTGTGTTGGCGGAGATGGGTCAGATGGCTGAGGGCGGGGCAGCAGAGGCTGACCTGATGGCTGAGTTACTGAACATACAGCCTAAGAAGGAGGGCAAACATGGGAGTGAGCCGGGCTTGGGGGACGTTTCTGAGGTGGTGGTGGGAGATGCCCCGTCCATAGCTAGTGCTGTAAAGCAGAAGAAAGCACAGGTACTGAAGGGTTTCTCCATTTGTCTGTTTTTGAAAGATGCTTTAAATATTCTAAGTGTTCCTGTTTTTGTGATAGATGGCTGCAAAGAAGCGAGATGCCAATGGAGACTACAAATCAGACTCAGAAAAAGGAGAGTGAGTGTTTTCGTCCAGCTTGTGGCTGACAGAAATGTATCCAGAATAACTATCAGGTGTTTTGGTAAGCAAACGTGTAGCCGTCGTCAAAACTGCCCTTACGGGTGGATATGGGACGACTTCAGGCAAAAAAATGGGCAAACCTTTACGGGGCGCAGACGACATGGCAAGGTCGTAGATCGCTCGGTAAGCCCGTAGAACACTGCACAGGGAGCTTGTTAGTTTGAGCTCCTTGTTGACCCCTTTATGACTGTTAGAAATTAGGAAACAGAGTGTAGTTTGTGTGGATGTCCTACAGACACTTACGTATTCCACACACAGCCCATATGTGCAGCTGTTGTCAGTAAGGGGGCATTACTGGCTCCTTACTGACGACTGGAGTTGCAAAGACTCACATTGGAAGTGGTTGCTTGTTACTGAGGGTGGTGTTAATGTAGCTTTAAGCTTAAAAATCGTTTGGGCTCTTCTCACAGCATGCATGACGTTTCACTAACAAAGCCTTTGTTCCTGCAGCTCAGAGGACGGGGAAAAGAAAGACAACGATAAGTCCAAAGACGAAGGCCCTCCGCAGAGTTCAGTGGAGGAGAAGCGAGCTCCAAAGAAAAGGCTCGGTCTGAGAAAAGAACCACCGGAGGCCTTCATGGCCAGCTTCTTTGCTGGCTTGGAAGTCTACCAGACTAAAATGCTGGTGAGATGTTTTCCTCAGAGCCTGGAGCGTGAATGCTGTGCTTAGAGAAAAATTAAACCCTTTGGGTTTTTAGTTTCAATTTTTTAAAATCCTTTTCCTGCACCAACTGCCCATCACTTTACTAAAAAACCTTAAAAAGACCTATTTAGCTGAGAAGAGCAACATTTTCAGCCTCCACACAGCAACACAAGTCTGATTTTAAAGTGATCTTGTACACTAATCACATGCTTTATTTCCTTATTAAAAAAGATCATACTTCTTGGTTATCTAAATGGAATATATGATTTTTACAAATAAAATATTTACATGCTTTTTTTATTATATTTTGAAGAACTACCTGGCCAGAAATTTCTACAACCTTCGCTTTTTGGCCCTCTTTGTTGCCTTTGCGATCAACTTCATTCTTCTTTTCTATAAGGTATGCCTCTTTTTTAATTTGCTCCCATCTAGAGAGACAATGTCAGGATTTACACTGAGCGTGGCCTTTTTTCCAGGTGACTGGGGATTACTCGGATGAGGAAGACCCCTGGACCAGCCGGAGGAGAGCTGGAGAGGAAGAGGACGCTCTTGAGTACTTCGTTCTTCAAGAGAGCACGGGTTACATGGCTCCGACTCTTCGCTGTCTGGCGATTCTGCACACCATCATATCTTTCCTCTGTGTCGTGGGATACTACTATTTAAAGGTACAGCAGTGACATTTATGGATGAATTTCCTAAAATATTTCCTATGTTCATGAGAGTTAAGTGAAGGAATGCTTTGCGCTGCAGGTTCCTCTGGTTGTGTTCAAACGGGAGAAGGAGATAGCGAGGAAGCTGGAGTTTGCCGGCCTCTACATCACCGACCAGCCGTCTGACGATGACATTAAAGGACAGTGGGACCGACTGGTCATCAACACTCCGTGAGTTAATAAGTTGTATAAATTCTGGGCCATTAACATGTGTAAATAAAGTTTATTACCGTCCTTTTTTCTGGTTTTATCAGCTCCTTTCCCAACAACTACTGGGACAAGTTTGTCAAACGCAAAGTAAGTGGCTAAAATGGCTTTTTTACTTTAATCTGCAATGCAAACAAACTCTAAATAAACCTTTTAAAATCGTTTTCTCTCTTGGTGATTGTCTGCGGCTCCTGTTTTTAGGTGATAAAGAAGTATGGAGATCTGTACGGAGCAGAGAGGATAGCAGAGCTGCTGGGGTTGGACAAGAGTGCCCTGGATTTCAACCCTACTGAGGAAACGGTTGCCAAGGAGGCCTCTCTTGTGACATGGTGAGAGATAAGACCAATAAATAGCCTCCAGGTTTGGCTGAAGCAAAATTAAAGGGTCAAGCTAAATAAAAGGAGTCTTTTCTCTGCCACCAGGTTAAGCTCCGTTGATACAAAGTACCACGTCTGGAAAATGGGAGTTGTTTTTACCGACAATGTAAGTACAAATTAAAGGAGTTCTGGTTTGTTCTTTGTGGGTATGGTAGGGTTTATTAATATTTCTGATGGATTTTGCTCCTTCATCAGTCCTTCCTGTATCTTGTTTGGTACACTACCATGTCCATTCTGGGCCACTACAATAACTTCTTCTTTGCTGCCCACCTGTTGGACATAGCGATGGGCTTCAAAACTCTTCGCACCATCCTCTCCTCTGTCACCCATAACGGCAAACAGGTGAGGAAAAGCACCGGGGTGTCATTCTTCTCTGTCAACAGCAGGGGGCACTCCAATTCAGGTGGTTGTTGCAGGCTTCCTGAGAAAAAAAACCCCAAAATAGTAAAGCCAAACCATAAAACTGATTGAAATACTCGTCCTGTGTGTATGTTACGGTTCAGTCCATGCATATGTATTAAA
The DNA here is from genome assembly GCA_014656515.1 of Oryzias celebensis. Classification (NCBI taxonomy): domain Eukaryota; kingdom Metazoa; phylum Chordata; class Actinopteri; order Beloniformes; family Adrianichthyidae; genus Oryzias; species Oryzias celebensis. Next base: position 39,194,915 of record BNCR01000005.1, read on the forward strand.
TTATGATAGTGGTGTCTAAATTTTAATTTGTTTAAATTATTGTATTTATTAAGCACCAGTTCATAATCAAGATCGTGTGAAAACATCAGACTAAGCAAAATTTACTACACTGGAATTCCATCCGGATCATTCCATTAATGGTTATTTTTAAGTGTAATTGTGTAATGTTAATATACTATAATGTATTTTAATGACTGGCTATACAAGTGACCAACAAATAAAATGTTATTCAAGCAATAACAGTATAAAGGATACCTTCTTACAAATGGAAGATTAGGACAAAACCTCCAGCAGATTCAGGGTTGATGACCATCTACAGTGACCGGTTAGGGCAGGGGTCTGCAACCTGATGCTCCGGAGCCACATGCGGCTCTATTGCGGCTCTCTGGCTTTAAAGAAAAAATGATATCTTTTTGAATAAATAATGTAGTTTTGGTTAATTTGTTTGAGTTAATTAAGTTTGGTCATTTCTGTTCAGAATTTTTAACTTGTCAGTAAAGGTTGAAGAGGCCTCAAAATCATAATGGTAGAAAAGGACTTGCTTGACTTGCCTTAACTTGGACTAAAACTAAAAGTTAGGAGGCAGACAAACTAAAAAACATTAGAACATCTGTTATAAAACAAAAGACATATAGGTTAGTGCAGGGGTGGGCAAACTGTGGTCCAGGGACCCCAATTTTAACTATTTCTACATGCAAAAAAATTTGTTTTGGTGCAGAAAGTTATTTTGTGTTTGTGTTTGCGTTGTGTTTGAAGATAGCTTTGCCCACTCCTAAGGTAGAGTCTGCTAGTGTGGCATACAATTTAATGGATAGAAAAGAGTGTGAACGCAGGTTAAGGTATACAGTAAGGTATGTGAGCACCTATGCATCCTAAATTAAAAGTGAATATGATTTTTAAAAAATTTTAAGAAGTTTAGGCAGGAAGTCAGATACATGTATTGAAGTTTAGACATCAAATCGTATCTTAACAAATACGTTTAAGCAATTAAAATAACAAATTAATGTAACGTTTTTTGAATATTTTATTCCTTCTTTTCTCACATAATTACAACAATCTCAATAAACAGAGTCGCCAATCCCCTGAATGAATCTCCTGTTTCATATCTTGATAAATATTTTTCAATCTTTATATTTTTCAAATTTACTAGGATGGCAATTTTAAATATAAGCACACCATATGAGGCTATGGGAATGTTTTTTTTAACATGTGTGTTTGAATATTTGTTCTTTTTTTGTACTGAGAGGTGCAACATTTCACAAGTTGCTTGGGACTGCGTTATTTCCAAATGCTAAAAATGATGAGGCAAACGTTAAGTTAGACCGGCATGGAGTTGGTTATTTTAACAGGGGGTGTCTTTGCCTGCTTGGGCCTGTTAGGAGCCACTATTCCAGCAAGTGTAATTAGAATGACAAGAAAAACCACAGCCGGAGCTGCCCTTTGGGAAAGGTGCAAAGACTGTATGTTCTAATTAAGAAGGAGAGAAACATGTATGTACTTGATGGTGTCTCCATTTAGCAAATGTGAGGTGAGAATTGACAATTAGATGTACCAAATTCTGTCTTTTCTTTTCCTGTAAAGTCTTTACAGCTTGTTCAAATATTGTTTTTTTTTTTTTTGGAACACAAATTCTATAGAAAAACTGATCGAATTGGAAATTACATCTTTTATTTAAAGCATTTTAATTTCCACTAAACCAATTTAAGAAAACCTTAATCTTATGTACAAATCTACGTGATGCTAAAATATATCATTTAAATTGTCCATTGCTGCTCATGAAAGCTGACCAGAGGTGCTTGTATGTATAAACTCAGATGTCGCAAAGATAAGGCAACTTGCTAAGGCTCAGACTACCCACAAGAGTTTGCCTTTGCTTTCATAAAACCATAAAACCTTCAGATGCATTTGAATCCATTTGAAAATCCCTGGGATTCCCACTGAGTTCTTTCTGACTGTTTATCAAAAAAGTAAAACACAAAAGTTAATTTTTCTGTCTTTTACTGTTGTTTAGAACTCAAAAAAGTCTATGTTCTTTCTTTCCCTGCAGCTCGTGTTAACGGTGGGTCTGCTGGCCGTTGTGGTTTACCTCTACACAGTGGTGGCCTTCAACTTCTTCAGGAAGTTTTACAACAAGAGTGAGGATGACGAGCCAGACATGAAGTGCGATGACATGATGACGGTAAACAGGAGCTGCTCATAATTTACTTTCTTGTTTTCATTCTCGGATCTGGATTGACTCTTTTTTTTATGTGTCCAAAGTGTTACCTTTTTCACATGTACGTTGGAGTGAGAGCAGGAGGAGGCATTGGAGATGAGATTGAGGACCCAGCAGGCGATCCCTATGAGCTCTACCGCATCCTTTTCGACATCACTTTTTTCTTTTTCGTCATCGTCATCCTCCTGGCCATCATCCAGGGTTCGTTTGACGTTCCATTGTTGCACATTCCTCAGTTAATTTGCCGGCAGATGCAGAAATCCGCCCTAGACTGCAGCCCAGGTTTACCACAGAGATGCTGATGATTTGCATGTGTTGCAGAGCCTCTCTGTGCAATACTTTCTCAACGTTACACTCCTTACTATATCCCAAGGGAGTTGCAGTTTATTCGATATGCTTACGGCTATTCCTTTGTGGCTGCAGGTTTGATTATTGATGCCTTTGGAGAGTTGAGAGACCAGCAGGAACAAGTCAAAGAAGACATGGAGGTGAGATGACATTTCAGTTGCAGCTGCACTTGCATAAAGAGTGCTGATGATGTTATCTGAGCAGCAGGAGGGAAATGATGAAAATTGGGAGTTTGACCTTCATTGGTGGTGACTCTTACATGTTGGAAAAATCCTTACGCACCAAATGTTCCAGTTCTTTTTTTATTTTACTTTTCTGTCTTTAGACCAAATGTTTCATTTGTGGCATCGGAAATGACTACTTTGACACGACCCCCCATGGCTTCGAGACACACACCCTACAAGAGCACAATTTGGCCAACTACCTGTGAGTCATGATAATCATACATCACCATATGTTGCTTTTTTTTTATTTCAACCCCAAAATTAACAATTGTATTAGATTAGCATGAAATTGCACTCTGGATGTGTAAATGTTACAGTTCTCCGGGTTATGTTTTTCATATCTATCTGTGTGCTTCTCCTGCTGTCATTTTGTTTTTTTTTCCACAATAGAAAATGGTCATGTTTTCACCTGACAGGTCGACAGGGCAGCAACCTCATTATGTTGCCTCGTTCCATTTTCAAATCCATGAACTTTATTGGAGAAAAGGTTTCCAAAAGCGTGACTTCGTTTGGTATTCACAGCAGCTTAGTTACTGTGATGCTCGCTGAGATAGAGCAGCCTGTTGCCATTTAATCTTCATTTAATAAAAGAACATGGTAATGGAGATAGAGCGTTTCATCAGAACTGGTAAAAACCACCTAGAAACCGAGAATAAAACATTTACCTGACTGACGTTGGAAGCATGTTGCATCAGTACGTCTGTACCCAAAGGTTTTCTTATTGAAACTAATTAGTTTTGACCTTTTTTCTTTTTCTTTTTGTTAAAGGTTTTTTTTGATGTACCTTATCAACAAAGATGAAACGGAGCACACTGGCCAGGTAAAGTATCGATGTCACATGACTGGACATGCAGGATGGAAGGCAGCTTCGCTCACTATCAAATTGTTTGTTTCGAGATTAAAAATTGTGTAAAAATATTTTAAAATCTGTATTCTGGTTCTTTAGGTTAATTAAATAGTCAAACTAGGTCACACTGCCGCAAACAGCTCATCTTGTTTTCTCGTCTTGTCGTGAGAAAACAAATATTGTTGTCTTGTTATAACGAGATGACAAAAAATATGCATTTTTTTTACACTTTCTTTTAAATTTTTCTATGATTAGCAGCAAAACAAGGCAGTTTGTCAGAGAAAAGGTCAAACACCACAACAGTTGATCGATTTGTAATTGATTACTTTAATCATGGCCTAACTCAGGTGGAAATTGGGCTGATGTTGTTGGTGGTAAACGACGTCCAAATCAATCATCGCCACTTGAGGAGAAGGTTGTCCCGGTTACAGCTGCGCAGGCGGCTGCAGTTCTGTGACAACAACAGCAGGGTCACTGAGCCGAAAACGGTAGACAAAAAAGAAAGGCGCTGTATTTTTTGGAGTATAAATCATTTTTTTTTTTCATAGTTTGGCCAAGGATGCGACTTGTGTATGACAGCGACCTTTAGTCAGAAAATTATGGTAAATGGGCTGAGAAAAAACAAAACAACAAGGTAGACTGCCCGCAGCTTCCTTACTTACTGCTCAACACCTGTGTCATTGAAATACAGCTCTCTGAAGATTATCACTTTGTTATCCATATGTGGGAATCATAGTCATTTAATTGCTTCGTTCTGTTTTGGGGTTGTCACAAAATAACATTTAGCCTGTTTTACATCACTTTTCATCAAAATGTTGACTCTTAGTCTCTTGAGGAGCAGATATAATAAGACCACAGCTTGTAGCGTTAGCTGCAGCTAACTGTCGTGAACGTTAGCTAAGGCTTCATTTGCCAAAGCCATTTAAACTTGTTTTTGATCATTAGTAGTGTAAACACTTTTCAAAGTTCCAGCATTAAATTAAATTTTAGGTTAATAAACAAGATAACTTTGCTGTAGTTTAAAAACATACTTGTAGTTAAAAGACCCACTGCAATGAAAATTATGTTTTAACATGTTATTATGGCATTTTTCTCACGATGGAAGACATTTATGAAACAATTTCAGATTAAAACTGCATTTCTGAGTATTTCTTTATGCAAATTGTGTTGGATCAGGAGCAGATGAAAATCCGTGGTTTGATAAACCTCAGGTTTGTGACGGAGCACCTGCCCTGCCAGTTCTGTTGTATCCACTTGGAGACAAATGGATCCATGTACATCTTTATTTTTCGCGTCTGAGCTGCCATCTGGCTCAAAACCGTACCGCTGGATAGCTTCATCTTTGTTCGCCGTTTTTTTGTTTTGCTGCGCTAATGTTAGCTTGGGCTTTTGAGTGCAAGCAGAGGGTTGATGGGAAATTAGCCGAGGCTAACTTTACCACCCACAACTCAGGCACAAATTTCTGATGAGCTCCTGCCACTCTGCAGAAAATATGTCTTAAAAAACAACACATGGTTTTTTTATTTTTGCTAAAAACTACACAATCATAATTATAAGCCCACTGGGAATGATTTTACAATAGAAAAAAGTATAGTTGAAGTAGGACTTTAAGAGTTTCAGCTTTCTTTTCCAAAACGTTATCACCAAACGCGGTCAAGATAAATGATTACTTTAGGCCTGAAATTAAATTAAGTGTCGCGCATTAGTTCCGTTTTTGTTAGCTTAAATATATTACTGTGATTGAGAAGAAAAAAAATTCATGATCAAATGTGTTGTCAGGCAGTTTTCTACATTTGTGCATTGAATAGAAGTATTAAATAGCACCTCAATATGTATAAAATTTTGACTTGAGTAAAAATAACGTCACAGGATTTCTTAAAAAACACTTGATTTAAGCAAAACCTTCACAAAGCACAAGGATAAAGTCAGTTTTTTTTTTTTCCATGCAGGAATCATACGTGTGGAAGATGTATCAGGAGCGCTGCTGGGATTTCTTTCCCGCCGGTGACTGCTTCCGTAAACAGTACGAAGATCAGCTTGGATGAAGCATCTACCTTACCTCTTTCTGGGTGAAAAGACATCCTTTCTGCAACTAAAATGACTACGACTACAAAACCTAACACTCAGCCCAGCTTTGGACTTGTTTATGTTAGTACAGCACCAGTTTAAATGGGCCTGTCACTTGTTACAGGTGAGCTGGTTCTCTTTGAGATTCTTGACTTGTCTTTGACAGTGTGTTGCCTTTTACTCCACATAACCTGATCATTGCACAATCTATTCATTCATTTATTTTTCTGGTTGTCTTTTGGGAGAACCGGTTGTGTGGGGTCATGAGATAACGTGCTTGTCTCTTTATGCACAATGTATGAATGTTAAAACTTGAGACTTAATGCCAAAAGAAAAAAAAAAAGAAAATTTAGAAAGTGAGCAAAAATGTGTCTAGTTTTTTTTTGTGAAAATGCATACTAAGGCTAGAGAAGCAGAAGCGAAGGGGAAAATAACAATAATTAAAAAAAAAAAGCCTACATTCTTCAAGTGCCTTATAGTACTGTGTCTACATTACAATGACGCTATGCAAAACTTTTGTTTATTTATTTGTTGTAAGTCTGTACAGTAGTTTTACTAAAGTGGTAACATGATTCGTTACGGTTTGTAGTTTGTGGCAGAACGTTTTTCTCTGAACATGGACGAACAGATTATGTTTTATTTTATTGCTGAATTATTGCAGATGTTCAAATGTATAATTGACATGAATGGCACTTATCATCACCGAAACGTGAAACAAAATCTTGCAATTGTATGGCCATTTGTATGTAACAGCTTTGTTGAATTGTGCATTTCTTTTGAAGAAAGAAAATATTAAAGAAATCAAAGGAAATCTTTGTGTTGGATTGTATCTTTTCTGATTTAGTAAAAACTAAAATAATCTGAAATGTTTTGTTGTTTTAAGATTTAAACAGCATTTTTACATTTGCATAATGCACATGAAAGATGCATAATAGCTGTGACTTTTCTACAGTTTTTAAGCAACAAGGTACTAATAAACAAACTGGCAAAGCTGAACGCATTCTGCTGGCCAGAGAGGTGGGACACGGTCTCCATGGGGAGCATCATGGGAGTTTTGGGCTCTGTTACCTATGGTGCCACCTGTCTGCTCACATCATGTCACCACACCTCAGGCACCACACAGTGCTGCTTCCTGCTGCTGCTGAGAGCAACTTGGAGGCAGAAGCTGTTCTGCAGAACTTTCTGGCCCAGTGAGGAAGTTGTTGTGTGGAATTATAAGAGTACTTTAAAAATGCTGCATGCATTGCAGTTTAAAACTTTTTTGTAGAAAATAATGTAATCCATCAATCCTGGAGATGTCGCCAGCGACATCTAAAAAACACACAGTCTTTGGCCCACTGGAACTCTTTAACTGTTTTTGCAACCAATGAGAATCAGCTGATTCTGATGCAAAGAACACGGCTTTTCATATCAGCTTTGTACCAATATGCAGCACATTACAAACATAAAGTCTTGCAGCCCAAGGCTCCATTTCTCCTCTTCAGAATCCTCTGGAATTACAATAACTGTGTAAACGGATGAAGAGTTACCATCGTCGAAAGAATGTCAACACTGAAGGTAAAGCTCCTGGTGATAAAGGGTTAACTTTCTGAAGTCTGCTTTGCTAAAGGTTATTAGGGTCTCAGAACCAATCAATTCTCCCTTTTATAAGCACGTTATTCATTGTCTTCTCTGAACATATCTTTTTATTTTTTTGGTAGCTATTTAGACACACGTCATGGCCATCATCATTATCTGGCAGAACATTTAGATGAACAGCAAGGATTAGAGTCTGGATTATGTTTTTTTTTTTTTTTGCCTGTTTAGGTTTTAGAGCTGGGTGCTCTTGACTCTGAACATCTGGAAGGAGAACCACTGGTTCTGAGGTGATAGTATCATCATTCATCCAGTTGAGCCACAATAAGTTTGAATAAAGTTATTACATTTACATAAAAGGGAAAAATAGAAAAGATAAGTAAATCAGCTTTTGCAAAACCCTCCTCTTAGAATAATTCTGTCAATGCACATTATGCAAAATATAATTATTTTACTTGATCGGATTTGACAAAAACTATTTTTCTGTTTTTTGTCTTTTTTTTTATATTTAAAAAAGAGCTTTTAGATTGCTTTTTTGTTTATCACTTGTTGTTTTTGGAGTTTTATTCACACAAGATTGCTGGTTGATTTTAAATCTGTAGATGCCAACTTCTCATTTTCCAACTGCATGATTTCCACAACACATATTGAGGATGTGGTTGAAAGTTGTGTGTAGCCTGCCATCGTGGGCCCCCGCATGGTGCTGTGCTGTAGTGGAGTGACAGATCGCAGTGAGGAAATAAAAAAAAAGAAAGAGAGTAGCAGCTTGAATCACAGTCTGCGTTGTCACCTAGAGCAGGTCACCTGCAGACAAGTCCCCAACTAGTGACAAGAAACCACATAAAATGCTGGTTCCTGTGTGATTCCTGTCAGGAGTGTTTCATAAAACACTGCAAAACAAACACCATGGCAGCTACAGAATACCATCTAATGGAGAGAAGATGGAAAAAGTTTGTTCTTAAACTCTGATCGCTAACCTAAAATTATTTTGACTCAAGATTCCTCATATAAAGGAAATTTAAGCGCATTGAGTTTGTTCATGCAAGAACCCAGCAATCACCCAACTTTTATACTTGGACTTAACAGTAATCAAAATAGCTGATGTGTATTTTGGATATTTTTTGTGTCTCATTAGCAGAATATTTTTCTTCTGTTTATGTTGATCACACATTCAGTGGAGAAAATAATTTGATCTCTTGCTGTTTTTGTTGGTTTGTCCGCCTACAAAGAAATTGACAGTCTGTCATATATATATATATATATATATATAAAAAAATATATATAGATAGATAGATATAGATATAGATATATTACTTTAATTTCAGTGAGAGAAATGAGTATTTTAATTGTTTTGGTCAAATGTTTTAGTACTTTGTGGCAAAACCCTTGCTATCACCACAGAGGTCAGACATTTCTTGTAGTTTATGAGCTGGTTTCTGCACATATCAGGAGGAATTTTGGTTTACTCTTCTTTGGAAATAATTTCTAAATCATTAAGATTTGGTGACTGTTGCTTGGTAACTCTGAGCTTCAGCAGTCTCCATAGGTTTTCTATAAGGATGAGGCCCACAGACTGCCTGAGCCACTCCCTGTTCTTGATATTCAATTCAATTCTATTCTATTTACAGTGGGTACAGAAAGTATTCAGACCCCCTTACATTTTTCACTCTTTGTTATATTACAGCCTATCGATAAAAGCTTTACATTTCTTTTTTTTCCCTCAATAATGTACACACAGCACCCCATATTGACAAAAAACACAGAATTCTTGACATTTTTACAGATTTATTGAAAAGGAAAAACTAAAATATTACATGGTCCTTAGTATTCAGACCCTTTGTTCAGTATTTAGTAGCAGCACCCTTTTGATCTAATAAAGCCATGACTCTTTAGGGGAAAGATGCAACAAGTTTTTCACACCTGGATTTGGGGATCCTCTACCATTCCTCCTTGCAGATCCTCTCCAGTTCTGTCAGGCTGGATGGTAAACGTTGGTGGACAGCCATTTTCAGGTTGGCTGAAAGTTGTTGAGAAGCCACTCCTTCACATTTTAGCTGTGTGCTTTGGGTCATTGTCTTGCTGTAAGGTGACCCTTTGGCCCTGTCTGAGGTCCTGAGCACTCTGGAGAAGGTTTTCATCCAGGAAACCCTGTACTTCGCCACACTCATCTTTCCCTCAATTGAAATCAGTCGTCCTGTCCCTGCAGCTGAAAAATACTCATACAGCATGATGCTTCCACTACCATGCTTCACTGTTGGGACTGCATTGGACGGGTGATGAGCTGTGCCTGGTTCTCTCCACACATACAGCTTAGAAATGAGGCCAAAGGGTTCTATCTTGGTCTCATCAGACCAGAGAATCTTATTTCTCACCATCTTGGAGTGCTTCAGGTGTTTATAAGCAAACTCCATTTGGGCTTTCATATGTCTTGCACTGAGAGGCTTCCGTCCGGCCACTCTCCCATAAAGCCCCTATTGGTGGAGAGCTGCAGTGATGGTTGACTTTCTACAACTTTCTCCCATCTCCCGACTGTATCTCTGGAGCTCCGCCACAGTGATCTTTGAGTTCTTCTTTACCTCTCTCTCACCAAGGCTCTTCTCCCCCTATAGCTCAGTTTGGCCGGACAGCCAGCTCTAGGAAGGGTTCTGGTTGTCCCGAACATCTTCCATTTAAGGATTATGGAGGCCACTGTGCTCTTAGGAACCTTAAGTGCAGCAGATCTTTTTTTGTAACCTTGGCCAGATCTGTGCCTTGCCACAATTCTGTCTCTGAGCTCTTCAGGCAGTTCCTTTGACCTCATGATTCTCATTTGCTCTGACATGCACTGTGAGCTGTAAGGTCTTATATAGACAAGTGTGTGGCTTTCCTAATCAAGTCCAATCAGTAGAATCAAACACAGCTGGACTCAAATGAAGGTGTAGAACCATTTCAAGGATGGTCAGAAGAAATGGACAGCACCTGAGTGTCACAGTAAAGGGTCTGAATACTTAGGACCATGTGACATTTCAGTTTTTCTTTTTTAATAAATCTGCATAAAATCATTGTTTTTTGTCAATTTGGGGTGCTGTGTGTACATCAATGAGGAAAGAAAATTAACTTAAATGATTGTAGCAACTGGCTGCAATATAACAAAGAGTGAAAAATCTAACACTTTCTGTGTATGAGGTATGCACCAGCGCTAAAGGGAGTTCAGAGGAGAGCTGTTGATCTGTGCCCGGGTCCTGTCTCTGGGTTGTCATGTTGCACGACTAACGCTAGCAGAAATGTTCCTAGAAAGAAGAGCGGTACCATACGGTGTGGGATGGATGTCATCTTCCCGCATGAGACCGGGCTTTCCCCAAAACGCGCTTCAATTGTGTACAAAGCCAATGCCATTTTCTGGACACCATCTAGCTAACCAGCAATTAAATGATGATAACCAGCTGTAAATGTTATCACTGTCTCGATTCAGAAAGGGACCAGAGAAAATTACAATGTCTGACATTAACTTAGCAAGTTTACGCACTGATTCTACGTTTAATTTAAGGACCTTTACATGTCTCTGTCAGGCATCGTTATTGCCTGCCTGCATCACAACTGGATGGAACCTGGACTAACTCTAGACTAACATCCTAAGGTTTCCTTTGATGTCACCAACTCTGGCCCCCGGATAACACCTGACAGTAGCCATTGTGAGTTTAACGTGTCTGATTTCAGAAGAGCCAATAACCAGAGTTGACAGTCCAGCGGGTGTGTTGCTGAGGGGGGTGAAGCTATTGCATAGCGGGAACCAGGAGCTTTAAGTTTTTGTGTTCAGCACTATGCTTCCTTCCCACCTGTACAAACCCATCCAGTGTATTCCCCGGCTACTGCCTGGGAGGGGCTGGGGTGCTAGCTAGTTTAGCTCTGGCAGCACAACCTGCACTTTGAGTAAAAACGTGGCTAGCAGGGAAGCACCCACTGTGTGGAGCCGCGTGTCTAACTGGTCTAGCCTGGTATCCAAATCCAAAACAATCAATAGACAATCGTTGATCAAATAGGCAATCGAATAACAAGAGCAACAAAAGCAAAGACCAAGCACTGGTTAACGCTGACCCAGAAGTGATGTCACAGGAACAATACGTCTCCCAATATGCTTCTTCTTCAGCCATTGGTTGCCTTGGTTGTATGTTTTGGGTCATTATCCTGTTGAAAGACCCATCCACCACAACCCATTTCAGCTTCCTGAATGAGGGAAGGAGGTTCTCACTCAGGATTTGATGGTACAAGGCTCTGTCCATCCTCCCATCCATATGGTGAAGTAGCTCTGTACAGAAAAACACCATCCAATCATGTTTCCACCTCCATGTGGGGGACGGTGTTCTTGCAGTCATAGGCAGCACTTCTCTTCTTCCAAACACAACGGGTTGACTTAATGCCAAAGAGTTAATGCCTCTGTTTTGGTCTCATCTGACTACAGCACCTTCTCCCAGTCACTCTTAAGTCATGAAGGTGTTCATTGGCAAAATTCAGGTGGGTCTGCACGTGTCTTCTTAAAATAGGGCTACTTAGTGAGCACTAAGGAAGGACACCGGCCCTCAAGGTCCGGATTTGGACTCCCCTATTTTAGGGCTATTTCTCACTATTCTGAGATCTTGTTCAGAGCCTCAGACTTTATCTCAATCTACACTACAGCTCGTCTTTCTCCAACAGATCTAAACCAACACTCACAGATCTACACCAATGGCTCCAAATTGTTTGGGCTTTTTTTCAAATGAAAACAATCACCAGGATGATCTGTGCAGTGTCTCCACACGCTGTTATGATCCAACCAGCTGGCTTTTTTTTATTAATCTAAAAGTAACATATGTTGGATTTTTTTTAATGCAAAGAGTTCAAAGTGAGATTAAAATGTTGCACGTTTGCAAACTTATCAAGTGATTTGGACTAAATGAAAAGTAGTAGAAGTCTCCTTAATCTTATTTGCTCCCCCCTTTTTTTTTTTTTTTTGCTTTTTTGTAATACCCATAATGCCTTCCTGCTGTGAAACACACAGTTCAAGGAAAAAAAAAACTCCTCATGAAATGAAAAAAGAAATGAAGCAATGAAGGACATTAAAAAATATAAATTCAGAATAGACCAAGTTTTTTTAAAAAAAACATAAAAATATGAACAAGGACACCTATTATTATAATGTTAAACAATTAAAGCAAAACAGCTATCAAGTATTGAAAAAAGGTACCAAAAACCTCATGTATGTGATTAAGTAAAAGAAAAACACAAGCTGAATGACTATATAAGAATATATGTCAATGTGAAACTCATCTTTTATGGAAAAAACAAAGTTTACCTGTTTTTTAAAGGAACAGTATTCTCTAATAACACAAGGTATTGCATTCTTTATTGGAAATTAAGTTCTGCCCTTTCTTGAAGTTTTGTTGCTGCGTGTTTGGAGGAGTTTCCTGCATTTAATGTCAGCCTGTAATCCCTCACAACGTTTCCATGGGATTTAAATCTGGGTTTTAGCTTTGCTGTTCGATAACTGTTTAATGTCCTCTTTTATAGCCATCCCTCAGGGGATTTATTTGAGTGCTGTTGAAAGGTCCATTTCCAGACCAGCTTTCAAGAAGATCACCTCACATTATCCCAGAGTCTCTCATCCTCAAAGCAGAATGGCAGCACTAAACTACTGTTCGTGCGCCTGATGCTATTAGATTCTTTTCTCTTAAGCTGTCTTTGTCTGCACCAATCACATATTTTACCATTGTGGATAAATGCTGTTTAGTTTTTCTCCATCATAGCACATTTGTGCTCAAGTTCTCCTCTCTAATGGCCTTAGGGAATGCTTATTTGGCTGTACTGTAAATTTGTGTATTTTTTAAGATATATATTTAACCTGAACTTATGACAACATCACATATTTTTCTGTGACATCATCTGAAGATGAAACTGGACTTAAATATTCCCCGGCTTGAATTTAGGTCTGAGAAAGTCTGAATGCATCCTTTTGAGGCTAAAGGCTTTTCCACACATTAATCTTCCAACCTGCTGATTATTATTGGGGTCACTGGGTTGCTGGAGCCTATCCCAGCTTCGGTTGTGCAAAGGTGGACAGGTCACCAGTATGGGATCAACATAAGGACTTAAATATTCAAAACTGCAAATAAATGGATTTGCACCCGCAACTGCATGTTCACACATAAATCAAGTTTCATCATACTGCAAAATAAATCTGTCCAAAAAATGTAGGTTTGCAAATGTGTAAAAAGGGACCTGCATGCCCATAAAAAAAGATTTGCATTTGAGAAAAAGTTATTTTTTGAGCATTTTTTTTTTTGCAGATGCGAAGCAAAGAATTGCGTGTGAGCTCCTGAAGTTGAGGTTGCGAATTCTGTCCCTGTCTTTACACGTCTTTATGATTGAATAATCACAACTCAAACCGTCCTATCAGAGAGCAGGTGGTTTCCTGCCGTCCTGCCCTGCCACAGACTTTAAGGGTGATATCAGTGTTAACATGACCAAGAGGAATGTACAGTGTTCCGTTTTTTCCGGTGTTCAGCTGTGCCACTTCCGTGCATTAAAAACGCTACTGTGCTTGAATAAATGGACTATGGTGTGATAGGTTTTTGGTGTTCTTCCTGTGATCTAACGGTTAGAGCAAATGCTAACAAGGTTTTTCTTCCATTGAAATATAAACCTTTATGGGAAAATAAAAAAGTACAGGAATTCATTTCAAAATCAACTGCTCAGGAAAATTCTAGAGATGTTTTTACTTGCAGTTTGCAAACGCGTCTGCCAGACATGCTTGTAAGCTGCACAGAAAGGACGAGCCGGGATTTGAACTAGAGCCTTTTTACCGTGAGAAGATGGTACTTTCCATTTGAGACATTTCTATTCTTTCATGGGTTGCAGTAAAAATGAATTAATCTGATAAAGACAAACCTGCGAAAGTTATTACGTGCTACACCAGGCTAGTTCAAAACAGTTTTATTAAAAAAGTACAGGGGGAATAGCGGTTCATTGACTTAACTGATTAATACATTTATATTCCGATTATCCAACCACATCGATCTTTCTGAGGCATGTTGTTTATCAAATCAACCTATGCCATTATAATATAGTTTCAAAATGATATAAATTGATGATAATCAATATTGTAAAATACCATTTGGATTGCGACACGGTAGGTTTATTTTACTAAAACATAAAAATGACCATCACAGCAGACAACACACATGTAATGACAGCAACAACTGACCAGGCCACCATTATAGGCCAATGTGTGGAAACACTTTGAATTTTGCAAAGAAATGTGACCATACAGTGTGGTAGAATATTCTAATAATGTTCTGTTTGCATTATTTTGATGTTGACTGAACCTTATGAAACTAAAATGTAAATGGATTTGACATTAATTCTTGTTTACTTGTTTGTTTGTACACATATTTATTTCATACTTGATTATCTCACAAGAAATACAATGAATCTGGAAAACCTCCCCTGGACTGTTAGTAGAAAGTAGAAATGAACAGACCTGGGAATTTCATTACATGAAAATTTCCACAAAGAAAAAAATCAAAAGCAACAAAATCAATCTTGTTTCGATACCTGGTAGACAGTAATTCTGTCCATCGTCAGAATCTCACAGGTTTTACTTATTATTTGAATTTACACTATTAGAGTTGTAGAAAGAACCTTTGGTCCTCATCTACTGATCTCTGCAACACTTAAGGACAGCCAAAGGCACCTGTGAAAGCTGCAGGGCCAGCAGTGCTCTTGTGCAGGGATGAAGGTGAGTGCCTCTGAAGCTGCACAGACGGATTCTCCCTCCATGGTGTTCTATTGTGCTGACAGGGGACAAACCAAGAACAGATCCATCTCTGATGCTGTGGCATTAACCTCCCCTGAGAGGATGAACGAGAGTTGAGAGGATTTTGCCTAAAGGCTGGATTTTTCTGGCTTGTATGTGATGTGTGCAGATCAGCTTTGGATAATGCACTGCGGTTATTGACTGGAAAAGGTCTACTTACCAACTAATCAGATTTTGTCATCTTTTGAATTATTATTTGTTTGTTTGCTAAAATTAATGAGAGCCATATTTTTGTGATTTTTGAAAATTAGATCAACTTTTTAATTGTAAAAGTATTTACTGTCAGGATTCTATCCCCTCCCCATGTCTGAATCACCTTCCAATCACCCCGATCACCTGCATCTGTTCACCTGTCTATTTACTGCTCTGATCATCACTAGTTCTCTGCCAGAAACTTTTGTTTCTCTGCAGCCTTTTGGTTGATCTTGTTTTGACCCTGATCTGGCCTAGATTCCCCCCCTGCTGGTCCCCTGTCGGTTCTACTGCCCGATGAGTAAAATCTTGGTTGTGGGTTGAATCTGTAAGGGTGTATTTAAGGTAACGTGAATACAACATTTAGTCTTACGTTTAACATGACTGTTTTGAATCAAATTTGTCTTTTTTTTTAATACAACTTTTCTTTGTCTTGAGTACAAAATTAGTCCTGTTAACTCACTGTCAAAAATACGTCACAGGCATAAGCATCAAGTCCTGAGACATTGATCGCTGATAATGCGCGGGCATGTTGTTGAGGTTTATTTAATAAACTAAAATAACTTTTTGGGATGTTATTGATGTTGGAACAGGAAAATTATCTTGATAAACATTGCTCTGTTGAAAATGGAATAAAACAGATCATATTACAGCGATCACCAGCTGCATTTTGTTGTTGTCAGGCAAGAGCAGCGGATTGTTTTAGACCCAGAAATGGTGGAAAACTGTCCAGAAAGGAGTGGCAGACATACCACCTCATTCATTAGGTGTAAATAAAAAAGGTCCATGTCTGTCAAAATTGGTTGATAATAAGAGGGTAACGAAACAAAAACAGCTAAGCTAACTTGGAGCCAAAGTAAGCTAACTATCAGCTGACTGATAAAGCAGTAAAAAACAGAACAAAAAGTCAGTAAAATCTACACATTTAGAAAGATCCCACTCCCCTCAGAGTTGTCATGAATCAAATAAGCAACCACTGATGAAATAAGAAGTTTAAGCACCAGGCATTAAAGGGGCTTATTTGAGGGGTGGGAATGACAATTTGAACATCAATGGGAAAATGCTCACTGTTAGCACCAGCCTCTCTGATCAGTTCGGCACTGCAATGTTTTGTTACTTCCCCGGTTGGCTTCACCCTCTAGAGTTACCACTTGGTCTGGAACAGCGGACTTTACCAGTATGAATACACCCTAAGACTGTGGACTGGCGTTTGAGACCTGCTTGGCTTGGAATTTCATGTCAGGTTTGAGGTCTGAGTCAAGTTTTTTTCCAGCCTCTCTTTTCTGGGTTAAGTGAAGGCCCTGATGCAAACTGGGACCAACCACCCCTGAAAGATGGCTGCATCTGTCAAATTGCCCAGCTCTGTCCTGCCTGTTCTGAGTTTAGAGGAACACGGCTGCAGACAAGATGGCGCCTGACATCATCAGCCAGAAGTGGGAATTATACAATCTACCCTAACCCAAAAGTGTTCAGAATTGTAGAAAGAATGAGAAAAAAGGCATAACTGTTAGGATTGTCAGTTAAAGTAAAGTTTTTTTCCAAGTGATATATAGGACCACCAGGTCCTCTTGTCTAGTTTTTCAAGAACAAACCACTTTTTAGTCCTTTTCATAAAGATCTCTGTTTTTATTTTTAGTCACTTGAATATATGAAAAAGAAAAACGGCTTGAAAATACTTTGTTTTGTTAAGAAACTTAATGAGAACCCCTAACCAAAGTTTTTTTTTTCTCTTTATGTGTAATATTATGTTTAGTCTTTTACGTGTTATATTTAATCTTTGTTTTATGTTATGCTAGATAATTGTGGCTATTAGTCTACACAATGTTTTTGTTTATGTTGTTCTTTGTAATGTAACTCAATTGTAAATAAAATGCTTTTGGGAAAAACAAATGTCTTCCTGTCTGAGCAGCTTAGAATCAACTCAGTGCTGCCCCCTTTCTGTATGGAGGATCTTGTCCCATCATTGCCCACTCTTCTGTTTGCTTTTCAGAGAAGACTAAACTTACTTTTGTTTTGTCTTTTCTGTCTGGAGTGTTATTTTCTTGCATTATTGGATTCATTTATTTTCTAAATGTGACAATTTTACTTGCTTTGTGAAGTGACCTGCACTAAACATTGAAATACCAAATCTATCTGAAACTGACACTAAATTAAAAATGTTCAAGAATGCATCTTTTTATCTCCTTGTTATTTATATTTGCACGAACTATTTCCCCCCTTAAAAGGAAATATTTTTGAACTAGAATTAATAAGTTCGTATTTGCTAACTTTACTGCATTGTGGATGAGAGGTCTATACCAATTACCTTTTACAGAGAGGCTGTCTCATTGCCACTTGCAGCTACAAGGGCTATTTTGAGCAAGTTACAGGTATGCTAACTTGTAGTAGTCTAAGTGATGCCAAATAAGTATTTCAGAGTTTTCTTGATGCTTGTCTCTTTATTTGGCTTCCAAAATGATTTACTAAAGGTGGGTGTTGTTCAATAAATATTTTGTTGCAAATGTAATCAAACACAGAAGCGCTGTCATCCATACTGATAACATTATTTTTCGACAGAAGGCACGATCTGACTCCCTGACCCTGTGATGATTGTTGCTCCGTCTGAACCCGTCTACACATCTCTCTGCTGAAGGGAAAGGACGGCGCTCGCTGCCATTTTCATTTACTTCAAATAAGACTTCCCTGTATGATGTGGCTGTATATCTCAAACCGCAGGCTTTGACTCTGGCAAATTTCACAAAGTCTTTTTGCTCCTTGGTTTATCTTGTCAGCTAAAGCAGCAAAATCAAGATAACACATTTTGAGAATGACATTTTCTCTTTGACATTTTCTCTTGGATACATGTATTTGTTAGCAGTCTTCCTATAAAGAGCCTCATTTGGCCTTTATTTCGTGACAGTCTGAGCAGAAATACTTTTGATTTGTTTTCCTGTTTTGTATCAGTTAATGCCAAACACTTTTGTATTTGGTTATGAATCTATACGTTTAGTAGACAGTATCACAGTCAGTGATTTAAAAAGTAGAATGTCAAAGAAACATATTTACGTGGATATGTGGCATAAAAGCACTTTTTGAAGGAACAATTTATACATTTTCTTACTATGCAGGTAGATGAGATTTTAAAAAGTCGATGCTTGTACTTGTATCAAAAACTAAGGAAAAATATTGTCATACCGTCATAGCAAAAAACACCACAATTCTTTTTTTTAAGTTGCATGTTAAAATTGCTCATTGTTCATAAATGCAGATTTTGTTTGTACTCAGAAGTGATCCAGATAACAGTTTTTTTTCTAACAATGTACTTAATGTTTTTTATTTGTTTGGAATATCATGTTTCTAATTTGTGTCTGTCAACTGAGCATTTTTGATGGCCCTATTTTGATCACCTATGTTTATGTAGAGCTCTTCAAAAGAGAAAAAAAGCTGATTTCTAAACATCATCCTTGTCTTCCATACATTGTAAATGAGATACAGACAAAGCTTCATGTGGTGATCAACAACATTAGCTGCTAGCTCCTCCCACGCGAACGAGGTGGCGAGCATAGAGAACACATCTTTGGCCTTGCGGTGAGCAGCAAATCTATGACGCGGCGAGAGACGGGCAGGCTACACGAATTGGCTGGGAGAATCGCGTTCGGTGTGAATGCACCTTAACTCCAAGAAAACAAAGATCCTGATATAAAGCCATAAGAGACAAACATTGTGTTTCTGCACTTTAGCTTATATAGCTCGGGTGAATACTCAAATCTGATTGGCTGCTGGGTGATGATATGCACCTTAAAAAGTGGTTCTGGTCATATAGCCCAAATGTACTTTATCGCTGTGCAGGCTTCTGTAAAAAAAACTTTTTGTTTCATCTTCTGGACAAAAAGAAGCTGTAACAAGCAGTAAACTTTCTCTCTGAACTGATGCTTTATTGAACCTCATGACAATCCGCACATATATCACTTTCCTTTGCTGCTGCAGTTTAGGTCTGCCAGCTAGCGATGCATTCTCGTGTTACCATGACAACAGGCCCCCCACAGTATAGTCTAGAATAGTCATTTTTTGGTGAAAAAAATAACAAGAATAAAGTATTAAAATTTGATTGAATATGTATTTCTTTTGTAAGTGACCATGGTATACGTGGAATAATACCCGATGCAAAGTGGAGGACATGTGGTACTGATGTGTAATTAATCTGCTTTAAAAAATAATAAGGTGTTCATTTTTTTTAATTAACTGTGTGCGTTAGCACGTTAACATTGACAGCCCTAGTCAGAATTTTTTTTTTTTTTTTTATGTGACAGAAGTAAAACAAATACCTTTAAGCTCAATAATGTCGATTATAACCCAACTCCTGGAAGCAGAAAACCTCAGACATGGTGGGCAAGGAGTTGTGCTTCTGGCTGTGGATGAATTGAGGCTCAAAGTTGAAGGGATTATATAGAGGGATCGGATTAAGAAAGAATAAGTGTGTGAGATAGAGAATGTGAAAAAGAAAATGTCAAACATAAAACCATCTTTCTTCATTTCTGTGTGCTTCAACAGAAGCCCGTTTGATGTCAAAATAAAAGACACTTAAGGGAACTTCTGGCAGATACAAAAAATTGTTTTATTCAATGTAACAAAGTGGAAAACACAAATGAGGGTTAATACTTATTGTTGTCATGCAGAAAACATATACTACACTATTACTGTTTCCAAACACAAATGTCATTAGAGTCCAAAAACATTGGGACTAAAAGTGATAGCTGCAGAACAATTTCCTGCAAATTAATTCTTGAGATATCTGTTCCATGTGAATAATAAACGCCACGACCAAAGGGAAGTGCTAATGTGGTTGACATTCTGCTGACTAACTCAAATCTGGGCTGCGGCTCTAAAAGCTTTTAATGACGTCTCTGTAATTTTCGAAGCAGTTTTAAATTTCCACTTCATGGCCCATTTGCTGGTCATAGGATGAGCGCCAGAATCGATTTGTGTCATTCAGAGTGTCAGAGCTGAATGTATTGAATAATTGAAATAGGAGACCTAGTGAACTGTTGCAGGATTTTTTTTTAAAGGTGTGCTGTTTGAAACGCCCTCTGCATCTAACAGGAGGGTGGAAGGAAGCAAAGTAAGCTTATACATGTTCTCATCGTGTCCGTTCTCCTAGTTTTAGTGAAGTTCTCAGTAAACATTAGTGATAAAACTACCAGTATGCTCTTATTTTGTAGTGGGTGTTACTATTTACTTCTGTCACATGACTAAAAAAATGCAAAATTGACACAAATCTCAGCCAATCATAATTTTTGTTTGTAACATTTGTCACTGGGAATGGAACCTAAAATAAAAATATCAAAGAAACATTTTATCTAAAACTCAGCAGTTGTAACCAAAACTTAGCTAATTTTAGACGCAGATACACAGGACTGATGATCCTGGTAAAAAAAAAAAAAAAAAAAGGAAGTCCAAGGTGGGTCAGCGCATGTTGACTAGGGTTTTATTCCGCCCACCTCAACAAGTCCGGAAAAAAACAGACTAGATGGGACAGAGTAATAGTAGAATTATGGTCCACCCATCTGCCAGTCCAGAAAATTACCCCTCTAAAAATGCAAACATTTGATATCAGGTAAAATGGACAACTTATTTTAAAAATAATCCTGCCCAAATAGAAAAAAACTGCAATAAACTTAAGGATTTTAAAACCAGAGTTCCTTTTTTTATTTCAAGTGTAAAATCTGCCCTTTCAAAACTGAAGTCAAGGAGAACTTGCTCTGATTTCCAACCAGCCTCAAGTGTACATAGAAGGAATAACAAGATTTTTTTAGGCTGGATTTGAATCTGGACATTGAAGGTGGGATTCTTAATTTGGAGGTTCTCAACCTGTGGTAAGAAATGAAATAAGACAGCTCTTACATAAAAGTCATGTCATGATAACTTTGTTCAACTGATGATTTATTATTCCTAATTCCTCCCTGGCAACAAGTGTTGGATTGGGGCGAAAAACGAAAAAAAACCCCAGATGTTTCTTAAAATCCTAACAAATCAAATAATTATTTTCAGCTGATATTCATTGCCACAATGTATGAGGTGTTTCTCATCTTTTTCATCCTCTATAGACTCTTTGTAACCATTTAACCTTTTCCTTAACACACTCCAGTCATATGCAGTCAGCCACTTTAAAAAAGTTTTTTCCATAAAGATAACAGAATAAAAACTGATTTTGCTTAAGGCTAACAGATTCAGATTATTACAAATCAATAACTAAAAATGATCTACAAATTAAAAAATGTTAATGGTATATGTGGAAGTCTTTTATTTATTTTTATTTCTTAGGTTTGTGTTCTGATTGAGGTGAACGTTTAAACAGTATGGCTACAGTTATATTGGAAAAGACCCCATGAATCTTTTGATTTTTTTTATAATTATTTTGCAAAGAAATTAGCAAAGGCAGTTCATTAAATGGCAAATCATTCAAATGTAATGTACTAATTAACTATCCTAATCAATTAAAGCTGTAGGTTTCATAAATATATTGCTAAATGGGTAAATATTAATATTTAAATAAAATGTTTAGAGCTGCAAAATAGTCTAGTGTAGCTTTTCCTGGAAAATATAAACCTATCTTCACCTGTCTTTCTTTTTGTTGCACCATCGTTTGTTGCTTTGATCTTGTCAGTGTACTTAATTTATGCTTGCTCCATTAGGGTGTGTAGCGCTTGCATCTGTTCTACCACCTGGGGCGTTCTGCAGAGCAACGTTTGACAAGAAGCTGCTGCAGCACCAACAAGAAGCAGAGCAGCACTTAGACCAGGCGACCGCCCCATAACTCTCTGCTCCCCTGAGAAGAGGTTGCAGAGATAAGGTAATTTTACCCTTGACACCACAGAGGAGGGAAAAAATGACAAACAGTGTAATTTGATTCATTTTAAAAGCCCTAAGTGTGTTCCCCAGTTAATTTCCCTTCAGCAAAAGCTTACAAATGCATTTTACTGCTATATTTTGTGCTTTCTTTTTTTTTTGCTTTAGGATTTGCTTATTGACTTCATAAAATCTATGCTGCTGTTTTTTTTACATAAGAAAAAAACATTACTTATTGATTAAAGACGGAAAAGAAAAACACTCCAGTTTCATTTTTACTGTGATTTTTTTCATGTCTTTTAACACTCCAGCAGATGTGAAGATGAGAATATAATACAGCCGCAAACATGTTCTCTAAAATGACTGTGTCAGTCTATAATGTGTGCTGGTAAGAGTCCATGTTCGTTGAAATTGAGACATTCTTGTTTGTTGTTGATGATAATTGTCGTGTTTTTTTCACTTTTTATTCTGATGATGTGGCTCTTTTTGAAGTTTTCCAAGCAGAAGGCATTTTGGAACAGGATGGGTTTCTAAACTCTCTACGTGGAGGGTGGAGAACCACATGAAGGACACAACTGCCTGCTGACAAATCCTTCTGCAGAAAGTTGGGATGGTGCTGGGTAACAGCCTGCAGGTATCAGCCCACTGAGGACTCCTGACAGACATCTCAACCAATTACTGTTCTGCACCTTGGCTGCTGCTTTCGGCAGTGAAAACTAGTTTAGTGCGGATTCATTTTCATGAAGGGACAGGCTGGGCGACGGTTGCCTTTGTTTTGTAAAGAAAGACTCCCAAAAGGTTTCTGGATGAACTACATATTACCAGTAAATGCTGCTTGTTTTCTTTTGTGTGTGTTTTTGCAATTGGTGAGATAAGAAACCAGGTAAATTTGCGTTTCTTTGTTGAAAGGTCAGCCTTATCTCGAGTTTAGCAAATGCTCAAACTAAAATAATAATCGAAAACCTCGCAAGAAATAAAAATCTAAATGCATTTTAGGCATTATTACAAATATGTTGCAGGTCAGAAAATATGTATATTTTTTAAGCTGAGAGTTGGAAATGTCTTTTTTCCTTTGTCCTTGTTTCTTTCCTTATCAAACCAATAATGTTTGTCTTTGGCAACTTGTTTGAAATACAGACCTTGGTCCTCGTGGAGTAACCAATAAAAACAACTTTGGTTCACTCACATTTTTCTTTCACACTTAAACTGCTGCTTGTTTTCCTTCACGTGAGTAAAAATTAAGATAACAAAAGGTATTTTTAAGATTTTTTGCGTGTTTTCTGAAACTACGCATAGAAAGTGTAAATGCTCCTTGACTTTAAACATCTTTTACTTGCAGAACCAAGAAGGAATAATGGTCAAAAAAGAGATTTGAAGGGCAAAAATTCTATTCTTTTATTGCAGATTAAGTGTGAAAATGAATTGCGAATTGTGAATGAATTACACAATAAAGTTCTATAAAATTTAATTATAACTACAGCAAAGCAGCAAAATAGTTAGTAAATTGTCATACATTTTGTTTTATAAGACCTTAAAGAACATAAGTTAGAATACATAATTATTTGGTTGTAAATGTTTTTTATGTTTCAACAGCAAGGGAAGTAATTGATAGGAATATTAAAACAATTTTTAATATACTTAAGCTATGGTCACAAAAACACCAACCACCATGCGATGAGGAGGCATCAGCAGAATCTTAAAGATTTCATACCGCCGTCTAATTTTTTCTAAAATTGTTGCCGTGGTCATAAATGTAGACAGCTCACTGTTTATATACCCCAGGCGGCCACTGACCAATGTCAACCTTTAGAAAGAAATTGTCTGGTCACCACAAAATTGTGACTTTTTCTTAAAATCTCTGTTGCCAGGTGGCGGCGTGTGACTACCGGTTACAAACGCTGCCACGCGTCCACCTGCTGAATTTGCTGAAGAACTTGCATTCAGGTCGGCGCGTGGTGGCATTAAGCAGTAAGTGTAAGGCAGTAAATGTAGGCAACTGCAAACAAGTAGTGAAAAAACTACAACAGCAATATACTGCAGCTGGTTGAAAATGTTTCTCAGTGAAGTCAGTTCTCCTCCTTTCAAAGAAAATCTGTTAAGTGTCTCACTTAAATTCTGTTTTGTGACCGTCACCCTTAAGCTTCAGTCGCATGCACCCAAAAGGCGGGTTTTGGGTTGACTGGGCCCCTGGAGGGGTTCTTAGAACAGAAGCTGCTGCATCTTAAAGGGAGTGCCGGCGTGTCACCTCATGGGATGTGGTGCGAGTGGTAAATGTATCATGAAGTATTGTTAAAGATAAGGTAAGTTGCACACACTTGTGACAAATATGGATGGCGCTGTTGGGGGCCTTGCCCAGTTTGCAGGATTTGGAGGAGGGGGCAAATAATGAAAAATCCATACAACTGACTTGCAGCATGCCTGTAGAAAAAAATGTTCATGTACATTTTTGCTCTAAGGGGCTCATGGGGAATTCTACGACATTGATATTTGCCCACTTTATGCCCACAGACAGCCAGGATCCACCCATAGGGGCAGTTACGGCTAAGACTCTTTGTTACTTCTGTAATCGAGATAAACTGTGTTCTTCTTCTGATGCTGGTTTCAGTTTCCTATCTCGATTCCCCGTCACATTCTTCTGAATCTTCCTTCCACAGTCCAACGCCCTGCACGTTAGCTTGATTTGTGATTCTAAACTCTGTCTGTGTTGGTAATGACTGAAAGGAGGGAGGTATTTCTGGCACAAACACATCAAGAATGATTCACAAAGATGTGTGACCAGCACACACTAGAGGAAGAGACATGAACTTTCAAAATAAGACGGGACAAATACTCAACAACCTTTAGAAGGAGGATGAAGCCAAACTAAATCGGGAGACTTTTTTGTCACTGCATATTGAACACCTTGTTGATTGGAAGAACATTTCAAATTCTTCAAAGTTCTCCAGCAATGAAACTGCCAGAAGGACTGCCCATTACGCTTTGATAAAGAATATGTGTAGGTACAAGTCTGCGTCTCCTGAGCGCCATTAGAAAGGCTGAGTAGAGTGGCGTCTGTTCCAATGAGGGGCTAAGCGGCTGTAATTTGCAGGCCCAGAGCGGCGAGTAGAGGTTGTCCCACTAGGTGGCTGTTTTCAGGCCTCACATGGCCGTGATAATGAGGCAGGTTGCCTCATTAAAAGCCATGAGGCTTGCACACAAGAGAAACTGACATCAAAAGCCTCCACTCTGCTGTGAGTAAGCCTCTGCACACATGCTTTTGACCACAATATTAAAGTGAAAGTGTGTCGCAGACCTGCTCGCTGCTGCTACTGCTGCTGTTGCTCTCATCTTGTTATTGTCCACAAAGCCAGTTGAAAATGCAAATTTGTGACATTTGCTTCTGTATTAGATTATTCAAATAACATGTCTGCCCCGCTTTTGGGGATTTGGATACTTAGGAAAAAGTCTTAATTTGCATTATCAGACAAAACAAATAATCTATTTCTGATTACTAAATTATTGGTTGCAGGAAGATTAAATTATGACTGAAAATGTCCATAGGGTTGAGTCAAAGAGAAGTGTCAAACACAAAACTTTAGCTCAGGGATGCCTAAATCCAGACCTGAAGGGTCGGCCTCCTGCTGGTTTTCCAGAAACCCTGCCTGATCTGCTGCTGATAACATGGATCAGGTGTGTTTAGCCAATAATGAGCTTCAATGGCAGGTTGGTTGGATCTGGGCACCCCTGCTTTAGCTGGTGTTTTTTTTGCCTCTACCAGTGTCTTTTGGTCAAAAATCTTGTTGTTTTTAGATCTTTGAGCGTCTTGGCCCCTGTTACCTGTATCAGTTTAAGGGTGGGATGGAAATGCCTTCGAGTTACTAATGAAAAAGATCAAAGAATGACACTTTATGTATCTGTTAAAATAGTGTATTAATTGACGGTGTGTACATTGACAAAGGCTGTGATGTAAGCTACTGGTTTGTTTAGGGTTGAGTGAAAGCCATGTTGGTCACATAGGACCCCATTACCTCGGTCCTTACGCAAAACGATCAAAGAGGCCGGACATAGACAGTTGCCTTTACTTTCAATCTCGCCACAAAGGAGAAAAATAGCTTAAATCCAGAATTTAAAGTTGTTGTTATCTGTTCCTATTTTGGAACAGACTAAAAGAGAACTGATTCGTTTGTGGAAAAAATCCCTTTGCAGTTCCCTGGTGAACCGACCTGGGTCCTGTTGCTGTTGTCTATGAACCTGCTTCAAACAGGAAGTTGCTCCTTGGTTATTCAGTGAGTATATAACATCTGTTAATCCAGAGATAACATTTGTAAACATTTCTTTTTAAAAATATGGCAGTTTCGACGTTTAGCAGATTACAACAGTGGTAACAACTAGTTGGATGTTGAAAAAATATTGCAAAAATCATTTCAGTTTTTGAGACGTGTAGGTGTGCAGGAACCTAAATTCTAAACTGATAAATAGTCTTACTGCTTACCACATCAGTATTTGTATTTTCTATTATTATCTTCTGTACTATATGTATCTCTATTCATACATTTCATTTTTCATTAGTTAATTATTGACCCTGTTCTCCTTGATTTGCTCATACCTGAGTTTTATTAAGGGCTGCACGGTGGTTAGTATTGTCACCTACAGATAAAAGCTCCTGGTTCAAATCCCAGTTGCAACCAGTCTGTGTGGAGTTTGCACGCTCTCCTTGTGCCTGCATGTTTTTTTTTTTTTTTTTTGGGGCACTCCGGTTTCCTCTCATAGTCATGCTTCACAGGTCGTCTCTAGGTGTGCATGTGGCTTTGCAACACAATGATCTGTGTACTGATGGTTTTTAATAATTGCCACACCAGTCTCTTTTTTCAAGTCAAATAATATTTTTGAAAGAACCACATTTGCATCACAGACATGAACTTGCAATGCTCATCTGTAATTAGTTAAGTCAATGCACTCTGCATGAGATTGGGTGAAACTTTTCTGTTGAACCTTGGGGGGTTACTAATTTTCTTTGAATCTGTTTATCTTGTACGTCTTCATTTCTGCCTCACCAATCCCAGAGCAGAAAGGCTGATCAATATTATGGATCGTGCAATTTTGGCTGCTGAGTGAACCGATCAAGAGGAAGTGCCATTTAAAAAAAAAAAAAAAAAAAAAAAAAAAGCTTCTTGTCTAGTTCTTTTTTCTGCAGACATTGTTTTGTCATTGAGCTGCTTTGAGTTGCAGGAAGTTGATGATGTGTGAGAGTGACAGAAAGCAGATGAGATGTGCTGTAACAGCGCTGCCACTTCAGCTGCAGGAAAACAAAATGTCAGATGTGGAACATCATATCTGCAGACACGAGAGCGAGAGGTCAGCTGGTGTTGCGTGGGGTTTATTTAAATAAAAATCAGCTTTATGTATCCTACCATATGACAAGAACATTTGCACAGAGGAAAGTAAATTTAATACAAAGGAGCAGCACCTATTTTCTCATTGAAAGTGTTTTATATGGACAATAGATGGATAACATGCAAGCCACGGTCGGTCAGTCACGGAGAAAATTCAACGTCTTTCAGAACCTCAGGCCATGGAGAGGGCAATAAAGTATGGATGGATTTGCAGATGCACATTGCTCAGGCAGGAACTGTTTTCCAAGAAATGTTGAAGAAGAGAACAAAGAAAAACGTGGAATGACAGCGACAGACCCAGAAAGTACAGAGGAACAAAAAAAAGGAGTGAGTCACCATGCAGAACACAGAACGTATTGTTTTAATCAAATCAACATAATTCATATTGTATTCTTTTCACAAGCTGCCACTGATATTTTTCTTTTGGTCAGAAAATGGTGTGGTCTGTGTTGTGTTTATGCTAAATATATTTCATTATCATTCACCTTTTTTAAATAATGTAGTCTTTGACCTTTTTATTCTTGCAAAATGTCAAAGATCAAGTGAGGCCTAAAGGCTTCATGTCATTAAAAGGTCTAAGAGGAAGTAAAACATGTGTAAACATGTGTTTAGTTAGGTTGTGTTTTTGCACACTTTAGTTTGTATTCTCTTTTCAAAGAAACTGAGAATAAAATGAAAAGAAAATGGCGTCTACTTCTTTATGTAGGGCTTTACCACCTTCAAAGCGCTTCACAGTAACAGTCACCCATTTAGACACACATTCCCACACTGATGTGTTGTCCAACAACCAAAACCACCAAGGTTTAGTGACTTCAACATGGGTGGGCAGTGCGGAAATTGAACCTACAATAATCCAATCAGAGGCCACGCTCAAAAAAATTGAACATTATTTGCCATAAAACAATACTTTTTGCATTTGCACCCTGAGTAAAACATCCCATTTGGTGAGCCCTCTGCCATTTTCTTCTTGGCAAGGTTCCTTGAGAAGACAGGATTAGGATTTAGAAATGTTGTCCTTTCTAAAAATGCATTGTCCAAATTCTGTAAGCATAAACCATAAACACCAATACATCCATTATCCATCTTCAGGAGCTGTTGAATCCCTTTCAGGGTCACGGGGTTGCTGGAACCAACCTGGCTGCTATAAGGGGAAGACAGTGTACACCCTGAGCAGGTTGTTAGTCTGTTTTAGGACCCCCCCCCCCACTCACATGCACACCTAGGGACAATACAGTAACCAATTAACCTACCAAGAATGTTTTTGGACTGTAGGAGGAAACCGGAGTAAATCCATGAATCCACAGGGAGAACATGCAAACTCCACACAGAAAGGTCCTTGCCAGGATTCTAACCAAGGCTTTCTCAATGTGAGGAGAGAGTGCTGACCACTACACCTCCAAGCAGCCCTAAAATAGGGTAATTAAAAAGTAAGAAGCAAAAGTTAGGCATATTGACAGTTGGCAAGTGTGGACTACAGTGCTGGATTTAGCCATTTTTGAGTCATTTTTATCAGGTTTTGAGTGAAACGCCTCACCAGAACCCTCTAATTGTGAAGCAAAAACTGCTAACCACCATGCCACCTTGCTGCCGCTATGTTTGTCTTGGACATACTCCTTAGGAATTAAACTTAAACTGAAGCAAGAATTTCCCTAGGTGTGAATTCGATTATGCATGGTGTTATGTTTTTGTGCGGCCCTACGATGGACTGGTGAGTTGTACATCAAACATCCCACTTCACCCAATATTGGCTGATATAGGCTCCAGCAACCCTGTGACCCTGAAAAAGATGAAGCAGGTTTAGAAAGTGGATCTATAAATTAAGACTATTACCCAAGAGAAGTTAATTTTAGATTAATCTTGATTTTGGCTAAACCAACATCTTGAGAACACCTGCTGAGTGAATAAAGAACTGGATGGCTTTAAAAGTCCCCAAACAACCCAGAATGTGTTAATTGTTGCTGATCTCAGGCATTGAAAGTGTTGAATCATCACAGAGTTGATGAGGAAACAACTGTGTGGCGCGGCAAGCTGTGAACGGGCACACAAGGGCTGGACATTTACTCTCCCAGGGGGTCACTATGAATCAGCCAGAGAGAGAGCAGAGACTGATCTTGATTGTTTCTTTTTTTCTACAACAGCACTATGAAAGGAGCTTTTGAGCCTCAAGACAAAAAAAAAAAACATGAAACTTGTTAAAAGTTGGAGGAAAGTGTGGAAACTTGCAGAGTTATTCATGTCGTCTGTAATGTCTGGAGCTCCTGCTCAGCTTTTCAGTAACACTAGTCTCCTTCTCATGCTTGCACATTTGTTCAAATCTTCAGCTGCAATTCTACACTTCAGTTTCTACAAAGAACAATATAAACTGTGACTTCATTTAAAAACACTGCTTACCAAACTACAACAATCATTTCCACTTTTCTGAGCTTTACAAACTGAGATACTGTGGAAAAACTGTTTGGGCAGGGGTGGAGCTACAGGGGCCCATTGGGGTCATAGGCCCCCTCAGCAAAAAGTCCCCCCCCAAACAAATGTTGAGTCAATATTAGTAAAATTATTGACAAAGATTAAAATATCATCAAAACAAGTTTTTTAAAGCACTGCAAATGCTAAAAAAAGCAATACATAAATAAAACTATTTGAAATACTTATTTTTAAACCTTGCATTTGTAATGGCCCTCCACTCTGCTGTTGTCATTTATTAACTTTCCAAAAGTCTTCTACCCCCAACAGCACAAATATAAAATGCTCTAGCTCTGCCCATGAGTTTGGTAAAAACTCCAATGGACAGACTAGTATTCATAATTTTGCAGAATAAAAGCACTAAAAGGGTCTTGTTTATTGTAATACAAAGAAAGAGTGCGAACAACAATAAACAGTACAGCTAAATGGGACAGATTATAAGAGCAGCAAATCCACATCAGAATTGATTGAATAAAGTTGATTTGTTGTTGGAAAATTTGATTTTATTCCTAATCTGCTTGATATGCTATGGCGTAACCTTAAAAGAACCACACATAAACTAACTCTAAAAACCTTAATGGTTATTTAAAGGTCTGTTATTAAGGAAAATAAAGAAACATCCTCTAGTTCTAAATAGAAGAGTGGCCTAAAATTACACCCCTCCCCATTAAAATTAGTATAAAGTAGCATATAAAGTATAATAGTATAATAGTAGTATAAAAAGAGTATAAAATTAAACCAAGCAATCGCTTCAAATGTATTAAAATACTGTTATTTGATTATTTATTCTGTTAAGTAAATGTGGCTTTAACCTCTTAAGACCAGACATCCCATTTTGGGCTATACTACCAAAGTAGCTAAATCTGCTTCGCTGGTATAGTGCGTTTGCCCTTAATAGTGTCGTCTGAATCTAATGTTCCAAAATCCAGTGCCCTGAAAATTCCCCAGAAGTCTCTGCAAAAAAAAATGCATCAATGTTAGATTGGCAAATGTTGACCATAATGCATTGTTCCAATTTTTTATTGGAACAAATGTATCAACATTGATTTTTTTAAGTTAATAATAAGTTAAGAATGCACACTTTGTTGGGCACAAGCCTGCTAATAACAAGGTCACTTTCAAAAGAAATAAATATTCAAGCAATTTTAGCACTTTATTCTTGTTTTTTTGTTTTTGTTTAGATCGTTTTTTCACAAAAGGCGGACTATTTGATACATAATGCGGCCCATTGAAACGGGGCGTCGCTGAGTCGTTAGACCTTGACTGGAGAGGCAACGGAAAGCGATAAATGAGCTGATCACCACAAAAGATTAAAGAAAGCATCAGTTCAGAGAGAAAGTTCACCTCTTACAGCTTGTTTTATTCCCCATAATTAATTAAAAGTTTGTTTTGAAGAAGCTGGCTCATATAGAACATTGTGACCGGAACTTCTTCTGAAACACCCTGCAGCCAATAGAATAAAGTATTCACTCGCACCATTTAAAGTGCAAAAACACAATGTTTATTTCCTATGGCTTTATTTCAGCATCTTTGTTTTCTTGACGTAATACTGCAGACATTAAAGTCTTTACAGTTCTGCCTATTTTACTGATGATGTTAATACTGAGTTAATACTTTATCAATTAAAAATTTCAGACAATAAAAAAGAAAAAAAAAAGTTCTCTCTGGGCTTTTTTGTTTAAAAGCTGCACATTGTCGTATAAAAACCAACTTGAAAAACATTGTGATTAATCGTGATTAATCACAACCCAAAGGTGTGATTTAATCTGACAAAATGTTTTAATTGATTGACAGCACTACTAAAAATTCAATTTTAGGTGAACAGATGAAGCAAAAAAATTACATTATTTTAAACATTGCCTAACTTTAAAAAACAATGCATTTAATTTTTTTTTTTTTTTCTTTTCTGAACCACTTTATCCCTTTCGGGGTCACGGGGCTGCCGGAGCCTAACCCGGCTACTCATGGGCGAGTAGCCAATGCATTTAAATGTCGGCTAAGTTTAAATTCTTGTTATTTGTATGGAAATGTCACAGTATTGTACTCAGTGTTGATATTTGTGACATCCCATTAATTTACTATGAAGAAGGGGGATGAACCTGTTCTAAATATGCAGAAATTACAAGCCCACGTTCATAAAAACAGAAGAAAACTCTGTAGGAGGACAGCTTTCTCATGATCTGATTACAGCTGCTTGTGTCTGCTTCTGCTTATGAAGGAGAAACGATCAAAATGACTTTAACTTCAGCGCTATCGGAATCATCCAAACATCCACTTGTCAGACACCTCCTGTCTGCCCTTCCTCTGACTCATCATCACTAATTCAGCCAGCGCAGCAGTCCGTCAGGTCTAATGAACAGAAAGACTGTCCTTGGAAAGTTGGTCTTTTAAATTACAGCAGTCAAAATAACATTCCTTTTTGGTAATTTCAACATGTATTAGAAATATTTTTTTATTTCCGTAATCCGTTCTTGAACGTTTATTATTCAAAATATATCTGAAATGTGTTGGCATTAGTGTTTTTACATTTCTGGTGCAGAAGTAGGCCTGCAGGTCAGGAACGGCTCACTTTCGTGCAGGCAAGAGACAAATTCAGCTATTCAAAACCCACATTCAAAAGTAGGTCATTCTGTTTTTGGTAACACGATCTAACGGGGTCTTTTAGGCCACATTGACAAGTTTTATCTCAGAGAAAGCAGAGGCTGTCGTCTTTGTTGAACAGAGATCTTTGATGTGATGTCGAGAAACGGATGCTTTAAATCCACGCGTGTCCCCTTGTTTCAGAGATAGGATGAAGAGATCATTTATGGAGTTTTAATCTCAGACAGGAGGGATTGTTTATGATCTTTTTTTTTTAATTTAGCAAACAGAAGTAGAAACTCTCTGTGGATGAAAAATTAGGACACCAAAAATAAAATAAAAAAGCTAAGATTTATGAAATAAATAGAGCATGCGAGGAGCCGAGACATCAACACGGCTGGATATTTTGAGGTTTTCTGTGGAGACATGGAGCAGGTCATATTAGGTCAGACACATGACTTCAAATATTCACTCTAAAGGAGAAAAAAAATACAATCATATTTCAGAAACCCTAACTTCTCCTTCTCGTAGGTGTTAATGTTATAATTTATTTTATTTAAAGGGAAAAGATCTTGAAAAGGACACCAGACATTACAGGCCCTGCATGTGCTCCTGTTGGCAAATCTGACACTTTCACACACTGGTTTGAAATATAAGATGAAAACTTCAAAATTGTATTTTTTAATTAAGAATGTCTATTTCACGTTTTCATATTGCTACTGGAAAATTTTGAAGCTTGTTTTTGATTTTAAAAAAAAGAAAGAGTTTGCAGTTTGTTAGAGACGTAAACACAAAATTTTTCCATTAGTTGATTTCTAGAAAAACCAGACCAAACCAGAGAGAGTTTGGTCCTCTTTGTTTGTTTTTCTATTTTATCTCAGCAAACTTTTCTTCTCAAAAATGAGTTTTTTGGCATGATAAAAGAGAAAAAAAAAATTTTACTTTCTCCCCCTAAAAACATGTTTTGAGGGACAATGATGCATCATTTTGTTGGTGTGTTGTGCACCGAGCTGGATCTGTAATGTCTGGGGCTTTTGCTGCAGCCGATTGCATGTATTTTACTCCAGAAGAAAGGACCAAATTCATCTATATGATGTTCCAAATCATTTTACAAGCTTTAGAATACCCAGAAAAAACATGGTGCTCCGTGAAAGGATCTCAAAAGAAAAGGCGTATGTGAGGCAGTGGCAGAATCTGCCTGGATTAAGATTCATGTTTGAAGCAAGAAGAAACAGAACAAATCTCAGTTGACTGAACAGTTTTTACAAGCTGGGATTCTGGCCAGAGGGTTTAAATGAAATCGGACTTTTCATGTTTGTCTGAGATTAATAATAAAAAAAAAGAAAAATAGTGTTACTTTTTTTTTTTTTTTTAATATGAACTAACCAAGCAAAGCATGAGCATTAAACCTGCCCTCAAACTAAAAAAATGCCAGAAGAAAGATGAGCAGAAACTCTGGTTGATGGCTTATAGATTTTTTTTGTGTCCACAGAGAGGATTTGTCCACCACAGCATGAAGTCAGTCAAAATCAAAGTCACCTTTGATGTGAGCTCTGGCAATGTATAAGACATGCTGGTGCTGGAATGTTTTTCCACCAAACACCAGTGAGCACTGATAACACTATGAAAAGGTATGGCAGCACACCACAAGACAAAAAATAATACTCCACACAGTAATTTTAAAAACAGAAAACTGCTTGTGCCTAAAAGAAGAATTTAGATCAAACTAATCCCAGATGGAAAGACTGGGACTGCCGTCCCGGAGGTTATGGAGGGCGGCAGAGGTGGATCTCCAACAATGGGGACGACCAGAACACCAGGATGAGGAATTAAAGAGTCAACAGGAATCTCCATTTGCTGCAGGGTCTTCTGGCTGTCAAATGAGCAGCTTTCAAGCGTGGCTATGATGCTGCATGTCAGAATGCTCTGAGTGGTGCCACAATGGAGCATTGTGCATCATTGGGTTACGAGGTTATGGGTCTTTAGTTTCCCTGAGGAATTACAGTGAGGAAGCAGTCAGTGTAAAATCTTCCAGAAACAATAATCTGTGTCCCCCTTTGGGAGTTTAAACTTTATTTCATCCACTAATACTATCTCATGATCACTGATTGTGACCTCTGTGGTTTTGGGTTTTTGTAAGTAATAGCGGTGGGTTTCTGTCATCCAGACGTGTGCATAAAAACAGAGAAATGTATCTTTCTCTGCTGCCATCTTGCAGCTGGAGAGAACAAACCTCAAGTCAGCCCCTTTTTCTTATGGTCGACGTTGCATGAGATGCACATTAGAACAAATGAATGGAGGAACTCACCACGGGGGATTCTTGTATGCTTTGTCACAGAGCTGCAGAGATGAACTGAGAGTCAAAGCCTCCCCCGGGGATCAACATATTTATACATATTTATAAATACATGTACACAAAAGTAGTTGATATTTTTATCTGCTTTCTAAATTGATCGTTTTTCTAACACTATTGGCCGCTTTTAATCATTTCGCATCTCAGAAGGAGGCAGATGGAGGTCCGGTTTACCGGTAATAAAGGGAGACACAGAGTGCACTGCAAAGTCAACAAATCATCATAGAATACCAGGTGCAGTTACGTCAGAATCCCGTTTAAAAGATTCGCTGAATTTCTCTCTTGTTCATTTTATATGATTTTTCTGTGAGGTTAGAATGAGGTAAACCATTGTTGAAGTTGATTTTTCTTCTTCTCTGTGGAGATTGAGGAAAAGTTTTTATTGCGAGCCAGAATCCTTTTGGCAAATTCTGCATTTGAGCTTTGACACTCATGGTTTCCGGTGAAACAGATGAATGGTAACTGGAAGTCCTGATGGGGAGGAAGTCTGAACATCATGTACCGAGTGTCCCAAGCAGCATCTGCGTCAGTATGCACACGGACGTATGCACATGCACCTGCGCAAACAAGGACAAAAGCAAGGCTGATATTAAGCCTGTGGCAAAAAAACGTGTAAACAAAAATTAAATACAGCTGCGCTTCCTTTCCTTTCTTTTAATTCTTTTTTTTTCAAATTTTGGTCATTCATCTGCATTTCCAAGAATGAACACATTAGTCAGACTCATTTACTTCCAGCATTTCTGTGCTTTTTCATCATACACAACCTTGATGTACCTTTTTGTCTCTCATTCATCAAATTCAGTTAATCCTTGTAATGCGTTTGGGTCATAATGTACCTATTTTCGCACTTGTAAAACGGGTTACTTTCAACCCTAATACAATATAGGGGTTAAATGATGGACACCACTGGAAACTTTAAAAACAATATAACAAAAAAATGTAAATATTTTAAAAAATGAGCTATTTGAACATGTGTGCAATTTGAACCTTTCCGTTTTAGGACAACAAGGGCAAAGTAAAACCGTTTATTCCGTCTTTTCTAACAGAAAAATAACAGAGAGGATGTAATTAAAAATGGAAAAGTGTGAAGACGCACACAGGCTTAATTCAAACAGAAGAAAAGTTTGAGGACCCCCTATGTCACTTGGACAACATTAGAGGGGAAAAAAACACCAATGTTACTTGTTTTGATTATAAAATCATAAACTCAAACGCTGATGCGGCTAGTTGCATTTTTTTAATCGAAGTATGGTTTCTAATAGCCATTTTCTTTCTTTTGCCTTGTTGTTGAGTTGTGCATGTGTAGGCGTGCATGTGTGGGCGTGTAATCGTCTGTTTCTGTCTAACCATCTCACAGAACAGCATGATACAAACTGTCAAATTATCTAAGGGATTCACAAAAATGGGAAGCTGCAGAATGTTTCTGTGCCACACTTTAATCAACTGTCATTTTTACTCTTAAATTGTGAATGTGGTGACAAATAAGAAAGATTAGATCATTTTTAAAACGATGTTATTTGATAATAAGTAAAACATAAGTTAAATTCTCAGTGTGGACACTCTGAAAGATGCAGGATTTGGTTTGACCCTTTGAAGACTCTTTCTCATTAGTTGGCTGCCCACTGGCATATCCCACTGCACACATCACTCACTTCTACATGTGAGGGAACCAAGTCAGAGTAAGTAAGCAAAAGCAACAAAGAAAAAGAAAGCTGTTCTTTTTTTTCCCTCCATTTTTATGTCTGTGTTTTAAAGGTTTGGACAGAGTCAGACTCGGAACGTGAGATCACGACGACCTGGACAGAAGCTGCAGCAGGATGTCAGTGACTTTTGTCTGACAAGAAAATCCTCTTATATTTGTTGGCTTGTAAAAATAAGAAAAGGTAGTGTTGTAACCTTGTCTGCAAATTATAGAAAGACATAAAAAAGTTCCTGGCTGTCTACAGAAAAAATGTGCTTAGGAGTAAAAGCTCTAAAACACCCAAAGTATATTTCATCAGCATTTCATTTTAATATGTTGAGAAGCTACTATCTCTGCTAGAACCCAACAAGATTTTATAAAAATCCTCCCTGGATTAACTCTGCAGTTTTGCAAACAAGTCCCTTTTTTTGGAGAAAGGACAGTGCCTCACAGCAGGGATGTGGGATTATAATACATGCCACCTTGTTGCAACAGTTGTGTGAAAAAAAGGGGGTTTGGGGGCTTTAGCCACACTAAAGCCAGTCCTGTTTGAAGACAAAATATCTGATGCTGATGAAAACGTTTTAAAAAGCCAATGCTTTTATTGTGGTGAGACTAAAAGGTCAACAGTTGCATTAAAAGTTAAAAGGAAGCTCCAAAGTGAGATTTCTTCTCAGATTCAGCTTGATATTTGTCTTTTAAATTCATTGGTTCTTAAACTTTAATTTGGTCAAAAAATATAGTCAAAAATCTATTTACAGCTAATTTAATACATGTCATGGTTCATAGATGTTTCCAAACGAAAAAGCTTCTTTTGATGCATGGAAGGCAGAGATGGTCGGCGGATTAAATTTTTACCTCTTCCATGTCGAGGCAGATCTTGTTTTCCTTTTAGCCAGCATATGGGTGCAGAATTGGGTCAGGAGATAAGCAAGCCCCTGTGGACTGTGGACAGGTTCAATCCCTCTCCGGCTGTGCTGACGTCCTCCCAGTGTCACTCACAAGCTTGAAGGGATCTGACATGGACTTGTGGAAAAACAACCCTGACTCTGGGACGGAGGTGGCGGATGAGTAGGACAGCCGGGCTGCAGCGCCTTCAGTCCTAACCACCTATTTTCAGAAGCCTTGCGGCTGACACAGATTGAAAATGAAAATAATGTCTGGTTCAATGAGGTGTTCCCTCTAATAACACCAGCATATCTTTATTATCCAAGGTCACACACTAAAATCGTCCGGATTGCTGTGATGCAATTGAATAAATCATAATATAATTGAGATTTTAATGAGGAACGAGAATGCTGTAAATTCAAATTAGCGTTAAAATGTATAAACACATCAAATTGTGCAGAAGTAATGATGAAGCTTGAGTGCCCATTTGTGTGTTTTCTCCAGTGCAAGTACCTCACATAATTGTGTGGAGGTCAGCGGTTGAGTGGCAATGGTGCGCCAGGTGTCTGTCCTTTGGCCGGACGCCTGGAAATGGCATTAATCAGATAGTCAGGCAGGGCTGAGAGAGGAGAGGGCAGAAGGGAGATTTAGATGCTCTGCAAAGCTGAGGCAGAGGAGTCTTCATGAAACACATCAGTCATGATGTCATGGCCAGGTTACTGACTAGAAACATCCATTTTAGTGGCTAAATTTGACTAAAGTTGTTGTGAAAGATGGTAAAAATGTATCTGCAAAAAATCTGTTTAAGTTTCTGCAATCCTTTTTACTATGTCAACACATCCTTTCTTCCAAAACTGGATTTGTTTTTCAAAGTTAAGATAAAGGAGTGTTAGAATGTGTCTAGACTCCATTGTTTGATGAATACTGAATTGTTTGTTGATACAAAAAAAAACATAAAAGTTTCTTGTTCCTTTTTATCAACTTTACTAGATGTTTAAAACAGTTTTATTTCAAAATAAGACATTTCATGAAAGTTTACTTATTCAACACA
This sequence comes from Oryzias celebensis, assembly GCA_014656515.1. NCBI lineage: Eukaryota > Metazoa > Chordata > Actinopteri > Beloniformes > Adrianichthyidae > Oryzias > Oryzias celebensis. The sequence continues at coordinate 39,233,421 of BNCR01000005.1, forward strand.
TTCTTTTTTTATTAAATACATGCTAAAAAGGCAAAAGGAGTATTAACATTTTATGATCAGTTTGCAGTCCGTTTATATGTTATTTGATTGGTTTTCTATATGGTGAATTAATACATAATATATGTTACTCAAAATAACAGTAAAACATATACTCAGTAGAACTTTTTGGGAAAAAGCTGTAATGTTGAAAAGTAACAAAAAATAATTGAAAAAATGATTCATTCCATTAATAAACATAATGTATTTAAGATCTAATTTGATATTCCTAAACTACAGACGTTGTAGATAAAACTGTTTGAATTCATGCCAGTGTTATCAATTATGTATGAAAATGAAAGGATAACTTTGTGGATGAGAGTTTAGGATATTTGTTTGGATGTAAACACTGAATGTGAAGTGACAGCTAAAGGAGTAAGAGGACATGTGCTGGATTGATTGGTGCAGAACACTGACATGGAGATGGGGATGAGTCAACACCTGTCTGATTTTACAACAGGTATGTTGTTTTTTTTCCCCTACAACCTTTCGGCCGACAGCTGAGGCTGCAAGGATTACATTATATCAAAATTTGAAAACATAACTTAAAAGATTTTACATTTTATTCCAAAATTGTCCATTAGTAAAGTCAGAGTCACAAACAAACAAATAGATTACACGACAGCATTGCTGACTATTGCAAGATCCTTCTTTCATAATCATATTTTATCAACATTTTTACTTAAAAATACAGAGAAAAAAAAAGCGAGCTTAAAGCAATTTGAGCAATGACAAATAAAAGGAAAATAAAACAAAGCTAATATATAGGGATACACATTTTGCACAACAATTCAAATGTCTGTTTTCAGAATCTCTTATCCTGAAATAGTCTTGATAAGGATATGAGAGAGGGGTGTACTGAGCACACACCTAACAGACACATAAGGGTTCCCCCCAGAACAGATCACAAGCAGTCCAGTAGAGGCTGCCATAAATCCATAAAAACGTCATCGCTACCCTTTAACTCTGCAGTAAGTTAAAGGAAGGATTTTGAAAATGATTTGTACCACCAAGTCAAAGTAAGAGGCTTCTTTTTAAAGCAGATACGTAAAATACATTTTTGTCCAAACAATAACAGTAGTTTACGAAGTAATTTAAGTCTTATTCTTATCTGATAGTTCGTTTCGTTTCACCCCAGCAGGAACTGCTCTGGATCTTTCCATGATCTGCATTTCAGTAGCAAAATCTTTTACAAAACTTTAAAAAAAAAAAAAAAAAAAACCCAATAATAAATAAAGAACTATAACCAATAATTTGCATGAAAATTAGAATAACAGTTCTGAGTACGAGTTTGAACGCCAAAAATGTAGGCTTTTATTGTAAAGCTTTACTGAATTTTACTAATGTTTTATTTGGATTAAGAATTATAAAATGGGAACTTTGTCTGGATTAGCTAAAGTCTGAGGTGTTAAAAACCCACTTCAATCATATATTCACATATTTTAAAAGCATTCCCAGTGGTATTTTAATTATGATTTTGCTGTTTTTAGACAAAATAAAAAAACAGTGTTGTTTTCTAGAACATAGTTTCTGCAGATCGGCAGGAGTTCATTGAATATTTGACTCAGAGATGTGGGTGGGGCTGTTGTTGTTAAGCCAACCCACCCGCACTTCCCGTCACCCATCTATTTATACGCTCTCCTGCTACCTTAGAGCCCCTCAAGCCCCCAACCTAACATTATGAAAATGAAAAATTGGAGCAATCCAGCCGTACTGTTTAGCCAGATGCCAGCTCAGATGAGGAAAACAAAGACATACTTAGATTTATCTGTCTGCAAGTGGTTGCATCAGAATGGAAAATGCAGCTTGAGACCAGCCCATGTAACAAAAACACATTTTCAAAATTCATTTTTTATGTCTTCTTCGGAATCACAACAATTTAAATGAAGAAATACTCAGAAATGCTATTTTAAGCTTAATGTTCTTTATACGTCCTCCATTATCAGAAAAGTCCCACAAGAACATGTTAAAAACAGTATCATTTTTATCAGAGTGGATCTTAAATCAATGTGCAGATTCTTCATGTCTGTATTTTTTTTTCTACAACCATCAACCAAAACAACTATTTTGTAGGACTAAGCAGGTATTTCTTCTCAAACAGAGCTTTTCTTTCGGTTCAGTTGCTGGCAACATTGCTGCATCAGCACCAGCTGAATCATAAAGAACAAAAACCTTTATGCTCTGCAAAGAAAATGGCATTTTTCTCTGTCTGTGGTGACTTAGATGAGCATTTCTGGCACAGATAAGCGCTCAGCATCCAAAGCGTGGTGCACCTTCCCATAAGCGCTCAAACGAGGATCCCTGTGATAAAACATCTGTCACTTTTGGTGGTCTGCTTATCTGGCCGAGCCGGGTCTGTGCTCTCCCACGCGAGCACAAAGCAGCAGCAGACTGAGCTTGATGATGGTCACATAGCTCCAGCCTCCAACCGTTCACAGACCTAGAGACCCTCAAGTGGTGATAACCAGGATCTCTTTTTAGTTTTTCACAGAAGTCTGTGTCTGAGGCACGCGCGCTCCATTTGTCCTCCCGCCCCCACACTTTCCAAAAACTGATCCCTCTGAGCTGCCCCCACCCACTGCTTCCTTCGCTCTCTAAGCTGCATGTTCGTTGTCCTGAAACATGATGAACCATTCAGCCCTATGGGAATTTCTCCTCCCAGCTTGAGAGCGTCAGATACATCTGTGTCTGTCAGCCAGAGGAGTTCCAGCAGAGCGGCACTGTGGCTGCAGCACTAACTTGGCTCAGACATCACAGTGACATTCTGCTTCACTTTGTCTGATACAGAGCACACTGATTCTTGCTAAGCTCACTCGGGGAGGAAAAGTTCTCCTCTGTTCTCTGTCTCTGGCTCCTGAGTGCACTGGTCTTTAATTTATGAATGAGTTTAGCAGGATGTTTTACAGCTGAGGATACTTTTCCCCTTTGGACAAACTGGTTGTTTTGGAGCTAAACGGAGAGGAGAGGGATGCTGCTCTGGAGAAGGGACGACCTCCTTGTATCCGCCTTGCCATTTGTCTTCTGTCTCTCCCACTTCTCAGCTTCTTCCTGACTCTTCAGTCATGCATGGGTCAAGTCAGCAGGATGTCTCATCTGCCACCGTCTCCTCTTCAGCTGTGTTGCCGTCCGTTTCCCCAGAAGACTTTGCAGGCAAAACAAAGGGATTAACTATGAACTTTGCTCTCACCTGGAGATGCGAGGACTGCAAGATCTCCTCTAAGCCAGCTGTGAGTATTTAGAGTTTTTTTTTTATCACATCTTTGGCTTGTGTTGTCTCGAAAGGTTCATGACTGACTGAATGTGCACCTTTTGATTAATGCAAAAAGGCATGACCTGGATTTAAAGGGAAACAACACGAGAATGTCTGAGAGACCTCGGCATGTATTTTTAATGTTGCCTCGGAAAACGCACTCACAAAGAAAATGCATGTGTTCCACCAAACTGCCTATCCTTTAATTGAGATCTATTTCAGCCTCTATTGCTGTACAAATTTCCACTCATTCATCTGATTGCACTTGCAGTCTATCCAAAGATCTCATGTCTGTGGCAACTTCAAACTCTTCATCTTCAGTTCACGAGCACTTTTATATGTCTTCATATTGTCTCCGCTGTTCCACATCCTTATTTGGACCCCATCAGTGTGAGATCTCCAAATAAAACATTTGCGGTTATTAACCACCTCTCATAAAATTCTTTAAAAACATCTCCCCTCCAGAAAAGCAATCAATACTTTCCTAAACTGCGCAGCTCCTGCGCTTCTTCCTTGCTCCCCTTGATTAACTGGAAATGACAATACAGAGGGGGATTAAGCAGTGAAGCGTGATTTTAACGAGTCCGTCCAGCGCCCACTGATCTTCTGAGGTGCTACAGCAAATGAAGAAAGGGGCTATTAAAATATGTGACACAAAAAAAGTGATGGCTTGGAGAGGCTGGGGGTCAATAGTCACCAGACTTTAGATGAGTTGGCCCCAAGATCCTTTTGTCTTCGGGATTTTAAATCGGAAGTTGTCAACTTTGGACAGATTTTTTTGCTGCAATATTAGCTGAGTCGAAGCTGGACTAGTTGGGAACAAACATCAAAAAAGAAAAAAAAAAATTTCAGAGGCTCATTTCTAGAAATCTCTGTGCACAGGAGCACAAATGAGCATATAGCCAGACTGTTATCCAAAGGATGTGGCAGTAATGAAATGCTGAAGTCCCTCTAAACACAAAACTCCGGGAGGCTTTGAGTGTTATCATTTTACTCCCTTCAGCCATTGCCAAATCCACAGTGCAGTTCACAAGCTGAGCAACATATTTATCGAATGATCTTTTCTTTTAATTCTCATCATCGGGGAGATAAAATTCATGTTTTCAACTCATTGCATTTGGGAAAAACAATATTTTTTGTTGTTACAAGACATTCATGTATGAAAAAAACCTTATTCCAAAGCATTACATGTATGTAGATCTTCTGCATTGGTCAGTGGAATGACGCCAACGTATTTGAGTGTGTCATCGTTTGCGTGCCTGCCTCCTCCTTCTTCTGATGGCCGCCCACATCTCGGTTCCACAAAGACCCACATGCCTTTTTCATGTTTCCTGTGCACGGCACTTCTTTTGCAACCCAAGTTGTGTGTGAAGAAAGGTTATCTGTGACTAGAAGGCCTTTATGATGAAGGCCAGCATATGGAGTTGCAAGATAGAAGCACCCATGGCCAGGTGCCAGACGACCTGAAGGCAGGCTCAGTTCTTCCCCTGTCCTCACTCACATGCTGGCCTCTCAGACCACTGGATCAGTGACCATTACTTATTCACAGGCCAGTATAGGATGTTTACATGGTGAGGCAGTTATCTTCAGAGTTGGAATTAGATTTTGTTTGTCCACCACTGTAATATAGCATAAGAAGGCTCTTCCCAACCGACGATCAGATCCCCGCTGAGCTCTAAATGTTCCTTTCAGATGCGGCGCACATCAGTTCAGGAATTATTCCTCACCTTGACTCGTTCTGCCTCTTGAACTCAGCAATAGTTCTTTCCATCAAAGCACACGCTTGTTTTTTGTTACCATTTTAGGACCAGTTTCTGTTGGAGTGTGGATGGAGGTTAGTTAAGATTATTGGAAGAGTTTAAGTGAGCAAATGAATGCAAGACAATGCAATGTTGTCATGGTAATGGCTGTGCAAAAAAGTGTCTGTGAGAACAGCCATCATTACACTTCACTCTTTTTTAAAAACTCATTTCAATTTAAAGTCATTGTTTGATCTATTTTAAAATTGTTCCCAGTGATTTTTTTATAATGATTATGATATACTGTTTTTAACGCTTTCTCCCACGAGCTTACAGAACCTCACAACCCTAAGCTAACATTACAGTTGCAACCAAAATGGTGAGCAATATTAGAGCTATCCAGCCGTACAGTTTTGAGCCAGATACCTGCTCAGACGAGGAAAACAAAGACGTACATGGATCTAGACGCTTTAGAAGCTTGTGGCTTGCCATTGTAGATCCTACGTCACATCTACAATTTTTTTCCAACAGCATTGTTTCATCTTCTCCTGATTCACAATGGTTCGAATCAAAGAAATACTCAGAAATGCCATTTTAAGCTTTTCTTGATTTCTCTGATTTTCTTTATCTACCTCCACCATGAGATAAATGCTAGCAGAACATTTAAAGAACACCAAAAGCACCATTTTCATTGGAACAGGACTTTAAAAACTGAACAATAATCAACAATAATCAACATAGGCAACAAATTAAAGGATCTCCTTGTTTATTCATCTTCTCTTCTTTCTAAATTCAGAGAGAGCGCCACAAAAAACTGTTCATGGATTCCTTAAACAGTGTTACGCAACAAAGGAAACGAGGAAGAATGACCGTGGAATGATTTTTCTGTGTGTAACTGCAGAAAAGACACAATAAGGAGAAAACATTTCAATTCCTACAGTTTCATAGCTTACCAATATTAACATAATTTTACACATATTTCTCCTGCCAGCCTTTCCCTTTCTGTAACAAGATTTTTGGATCCTGTCTCTGTCAGGGAAAAATAAACTGCATCCAATGCTGGCAGATGCAAATAATCCTCGGGAGTGACAAACTACTTTACAGATAAAAAACACTTTAAATGACAATCTGGATCAATAACTCCCAAACAGAATAGCAGAAATAGAGACAGATGTCCCTCATGTATGTTGTTGCGCCCCCTGTTGCCTGCTTGGCTTATTACAGAGCAGCATTCCTGACATGTTTGTTCTAAACAGCTTCCAAAATATAACCATACCAGATAAAAACTAAATAATTTTAGACACTTTTGTATTTTAAAACATATGTTTTTAAACGTTTATTGTGTGTATCACTTGCCAACAGCAATAGAGATTAGAAACACACATTTTCAAGTAATTTGTTTCTTGGTTGGGTTGCTACAGGGTTGAAGATCCTTTCTCATAAATATTGTGGGTTTAACATGTTCCTGTGGCATTTTACTGATAACTAAAATAGCATTTCTGAGTATTTCTTAATTTAAATAGAAGGATCAAACCAAAACATGCAGTTTGAAAAAAGGAGTATTTGTGACAGAAAATACGCTGGGTTGCTCACAAGCTCCCTCCCAACCACAACTCAGAGGTGAATGTTTAATGAGCAACTCATGGATTTTGGCTAAAAACATAATAATCATTTTTAAAAGACCACTTTCAAAATATCTCAAAAGATAATCAGAGGGTAGAGGAGTAATTACTGCAACATCATTCTCTGAAATAAGGACAATTACAACTTTTAACCTTTTAACCATGCTTATCAATTTAATTTTAAGTCACAATTTGTCAAACTTCTACTCTTACAATCAAATTTGTTTGATTATGGAAAACTGTTTTAACAAAACTGGTGATTTAACTGAAAAAAGAAAGTTGAATTTATATATTTATACATTCTGACATAAGTGTCATACAATAAAGTCTTTTTTCTACCAATAAAATGCTAAAAAAATGTTTTAAGGGAAAATTGTTAAATAGATTTGATGAATGAAATTTGAATTTTCTGCTTGGAGGTCAAATTGATTTGAGAAATCGACATTTTAAACCCAGATCTGAAAGTTTTAGTGGAAAAATAGAGAAGATATTTGCATTGAGTTAATTTTACCCATCTACAGTAATTTATAGAAGAATGAGCGTGAAGAATTCAAGTTTCAATTCCAGAAGTTGCTACTAACTCTGTGTCTTATTGTTTCTAGCCACTGTTGTAACTCCTGAAAGCCTTGCACCGTTTAAACACTGGTGTTCAAGGTATTTTTGGCACGGAGGGAGTCAATTTATGTCCAAAAAATGCTTAATTGCTTTAGGAGCCAATGAGCTCTCAAATTAAGAAGGAATTTGGAGATTTTCCTAAAAAAATCACTGAGAGAATAGACTTTTTGGAGACAGTTTTTTTTCATATACAGTAGGGGTGGACTTTGGAAAAGCTATAAGTAGCTGAAAACGCTAAATATCAGTCTTATCTCAAGTAAACATTTCACTATTCCCTTACAAACAGAACTAAGACACGTCATCACCCAAAAAAGCCCAAGTTATTTTAAGAGGAAGACTTGTTTGGTACCTTGGACTGGATTTAGCCAGCTGTCATCTGGAACAATCCTAGTACACAATTTCCTTCTGTAGTGTTTTGATTAAAGATCTCCGACAGGGCAGGTCTGTGTATAAAGGAGGTGGCCAACGTCGGTCAACCAGGATATGAATGTTTGTTTTAACAATGTGTCTGAAAGCCAATTTTCCCAACATGGTGCTATTTATTCACTGCTAGAGGGGATAATGCGTGGAGCTATCTTTGCCTACATGTGTGCTCTTGCTCTGGATGACCGCCTGAAGAGTCAGTTGCTTCGACCCACATGGAGGATTTTTCCAATAGATGCAAACAACCTCTGCGATCACTTTTGATCCACACCGAGAGCCTTGGTGAGCCTGCACCTCCGTAAGGAGGCCTTAACACTGAACTGGTAATTTTCAGGGATCAAGGTCAAATACAGGACACCGGTGGTGTGTAAATGGTTTTATTACCAGGCAAACCTGTGGCTCAGCTGAAAATACTGTGGTTATAATGCCAGGTAGGTCAACTATTTTCAGAAAGACAGAGATTGAATTCCTTTTGCAAAACAATGCATTAATAAATCCAATTTAATTAATGCAAAGTATTGTTTATGGACAAAAGCCCTTCTTGTTGAAGATGTCATCAAGTCTTTGGAGTGGTTACAATAGCTTAGAAGTCAAAATATATTGATTGTGTGGTTCTAATTTGTTCACGTTTGGTATTTATTTCCACATGTGTGCAAAACATTTTTTTGGTTTTTTGCTTAGCATGAAACCACATGTGAATGGTATCTTCTGCCCTCTAGTGTGCAGAAGAAGCATGAGCATCCCAGCACATTTCAAGCTTTTGAATAATGACTCAGAAAAAGAAAAAAAAAAACAGAAATACATTTTTATTAGTTTGTCTAGACTAGTGTCCAACTCTTTTATAGCTTTTCTAAAATTTAACTAAATTCCTTTGCTGATTTTAAAAAATGTAATAAACATACTAATAATGGAATGATTGCACAGCAACATCATGATTAATTAACAAAATCCTTATTATTATATGGAAAAAGTCATTTAAATATTCAATTATTAGAATTAATTTTTTACAAATTTTAGAAGAAAACATTGTTTCCACTTAAGATCCACATTTGATCATGGTGGTCTTGATCTATAAACTTTTGATCTTGATCTAAAGAAATTCAGAATGCTAGTAATTTAACTGAAAAACTGAACTCCATGCATACATGTAGACATTCTACATTAGTGTCTTACAGTAAACATATTTTTTCGATTTGAGAAAAAGACATTTTGAACACAAATGTTATAATTATTTATCTATTTGTTTGTTTGTTTATTAAAGGTTAAAGATTACTTGAAAAAAATAATTTCTTGCTTTCACAAAAAAATGACTTGCATTTATGTGCTTTCATTTCGTTTTTGAAGAAAATCAAACCAAGTTTTCCTGTTTATTACAAATATAAAAGATAAAATAAAGAAAAGTTTGGTTTTTCACACTTCCCAAAAAAAACTTTTTTTTTTGTCTACTTTTCAGGTGACATTTCTAGACATGGAAAATCCAAAGGAACTCGAGTTGGCTGGAAGCCAGTAAGAAGCAGACGACCATGGAAGGAGAAATTGTGCCAAACTCCACGCTGAACGCCAGTACGACAGACATCCACCTGGTGACTCACAATCTGTGGGAGGTGATCACCATAGCAACAGTGTCAGCTATAGTCAGCATTATCACCATTGTTGGGAACATCCTTGTTATGCTGTCTTTCAAAGTCAATAGCCAGTTGAAGACAGTCAACAATTATTACCTGCTAAGTCTGGCGGCTGCTGATCTCATCATAGGAGTTTTCTCCATGAACCTTTACACCTCCTACATCCTGATGGGCTACTGGGCCTTAGGGAGCCTCGCCTGCGACCTATGGTTAGCGTTGGATTATGTGGCGAGTAACGCCTCCGTCATGAATCTGTTGGTCATCAGTTTTGACAGATATTTTTCCATCACCAGGCCTTTGACCTACAGAGCCAAACGGACTCCCAGACGAGCCGCCATCATGATAGGCTTAGCCTGGCTCGTGTCCCTGATTCTCTGGGCACCACCTATTCTGTGCTGGCAATATTTTGTCGGGAAAAGGACGGTACCTGAGAGACAATGCCAGATCCAGTTTTTCTCGGAGCCGGTAATCACGTTCGGAACAGCAATCGCTGCCTTTTACATCCCTGTTTCAGTTATGACGATACTGTACTGTCGGATCTACAAGGAAACTGAGAAGAGGACGAAAGATCTGGCGGAGCTTCAGGGAGTTAACTATTTGGCAGACAGTGGGGTGACGCAGCCTCAAAAAACCATCATCAGATCCTGTTTTAGCTGTAAGCTACGTTCAACTTCACATGAAATGAATCAAGCCTCCTGGTCCTCCTCTAGTAGGAGCACCGCAGTCAAATCGGCAGGTACAAACAGCGATGAGTGGTCCAAAGTGGGTCAGCTCACCACCTTCAACAGCTATGCCTCCTCAGAGGAGGACGACAGGCCTGTGTCTCCAGCTGACTTCCAGACCTCTCTCAGAAACACAGACTGTGAGGACAGCAAGAGCAGAGTTGGGAGCGTGAGCGAACAGCTCACCTTCTTCCAGACGCCGCGCAGAAGTACCTCACAGAAGAGCGGCAAGTGCGTGTCTTACAAGTTCAAGCCAATGGCTCAGGAGTCCCACGTGGAGCACCATAGCAACAACGGAGACTCCAAAATGGTGTCGTCAGCCTTCTCCTCGGCTGAATCCATGACTGTTCCCTCCACTTCCTCAGCATCCAAACCTATAGACGCCACGCTGAAGAACCAGATCACCAAGAGGAAGAGGCTGGTGCTGATTAAGGAGAGGAAAGCAGCTCAGACGCTCAGTGCCATCCTACTGGCCTTCATCCTCACATGGACACCATACAACATCATGGTGCTGATTTCCACCTTCTGCTCGGACTGCATCCCCCTATCCCTCTGGCATCTAGGCTACTGGTTGTGTTACGTCAACAGCACCGTCAATCCCATGTGCTATGCCCTTTGCAACAAGACTTTTCAAAAAACCTTCCGCATGTTGTTGCTTTGTCAGTGGAAGAAAAAAAGGCTTCAGGAGAAACTCTACTGGTACGGACAAAACCCTGTGGTCAGCTCTAAGATGTCATGACTTTGTTCTATGTGTGAAACAATCTGTAAATAGTACATTTTTTATTATATTTTTTACCTTAGTCTGTTCAGTGAAGTGCATCATAGATTGTTGCTCATTAGTACTTACAAAAGCCTTCGCTAAATGCTGCTGAAACTTTGCAAGTAGAGCAACATAACACCAAACTTTGACTTTGTACATAAACAAAGCTCTTTTTCTTCAAATTGATGATAAGTGAAAGCAACTTCCTCACGTTTTCATCATGCAGTGCATATGTACCATATAAAAATAATGCATACATTAGAACATCATTCTTTCCGTTTACCAGTTGAATCCCATTGGTTTACTGGATCCATGGCTCTGACAAATCTGTTGACATTTCCAAGCTTTGAGTTGCAACCTTTATTTTGAAAGGATCTAATCTAAGCATAAAAAAAAAAAGATTTTTACCAAAGGAGAATCAAAGTTTCACATGAGGCACAATGTTGCATTTAGGACTCACTCACTCCAGGCTGTTTGATTTCAATTCTTTGAATGTTTGGGTTCACTTAACTCCAAAAGGGAGGAAACGCTATTAAACTGCTTCCTCTACACAACAGCGGGACTCAACAGGAGAGCAGAGATTTTCTGCTCTCTGCACTGCTACACCTGAATCTTAAGAAAGTAAAATGACCCTTGTTTCAAGAGTTGTCATATTTTTTTGTCTGGCAAGAAAAATAATCTTCTCAATAAAGTTTTTCAAAAGCAGAACAATCTTAGTTAAAGACTTTGTGTATTAGTGACTAGAATTGTTACTTAAAATAAAAAAATATTGGCTTTTTTTTGTTTAATTGAAGAAAATCTGTTAACAGGGAAATCATTTTTTACTTATTTCTAAGGGATATATTTTTACAGTGTTTTTACAGGACATTCTTCCACCTAAAATGATTCTGAAGAATGTTGGAAAAAGTTATATCCACTATTATAGTCCTCCCCATAGGATTAGGAAAGTATTGTTGTTGAGATATGTGTATGGTCTGGCAGTATCAACATGTTCAAAAAACAAACAGCTTTTGTACTTAACATTCACAGTCATTTACCCAGAAAAGATGTTCAACTTGACAACATTCTATGGTATTTTGAACAGTATATTTACAAATAAGTGGTTATCAGTCAAAAAAAATAATTTGAAATACTTCCAACTAACTAATATTAGTGTTTACATCAGGAGCATGGAATGGTTTATTGGTACACTTTGTAAAAATGTCTGTGTGCTTTAAATTCTCAGGATTTATTTTATGGTAAACATCAAAATGTCCCTTTTTTAATTACTGTTACTAAATATAGTGTCTTTGTCAGGCAAAAGAATACACAAATAACACATCATAGAGAAAAAAAACTATTTACAAACTGTTTTCCATTTGATGGCAGATGCACGTCATTGTTTGTGGATCATAAGCTATAATGTAAAAAAAATGTTTTTTTGGGATGGACATGCTTTGCTTTGAATCTGTTGTCATGTTGGAGACAAAGCTGGAGCTAAAATGTTGTTGAATTTAAAAACTATGTGTCATATGTGTGGTCGGTTTTTGCCTCAATTGTAATATTTTGTGATTATTTTTCCTTTCAGAATAAAATGAGGTTAAATGAAGGCCCATCAAGGCAGCAGCTGCTACAGAATGGTTACCAATGAAACCCACAACAGTGTTCTACACTGCAAAAAAAAAGCTGTTGTTATAACTCGTCCTTCTTGCAGTCCTCACTGTAAATCATCTTCACTGAGTCTGAAGGCCTCACCATCATCCAAGCATACTTGCACAAATGCTCTTTGTTGCAGTCCCTCTGCCAGTAAATGACGTTCCTTCGATTCAGGTTGGCTCCAGCGCAGGCGTCATACCACCATCCACCACCAGCCACGCCTTGAAACTCCAGCTTTGCACAGTTTTGAAAGTAGTTGTCATTATCTCTGTCTTTAGTTGTGAACCTTTGATTGTCGTGCAAGTAGTTCTCCGTGTCCATGGTCAGAGCGTCAACCGCTGTGCCCTGGAACAGCCCCAGCCTCAGCCTGAACGCCGTTGATTCATCCTCCACTATAAATGGATCGTACTCGCCTGTTTTGGTCACGGCGTCTCGGTCCACGAGCTTCACTCCCAGTTTATAGTGAGCAGGGCCGAGGGTGAGCTGGTTGAGGTACTTGTTTCCAAGCCAGTGATCACCTGTGACATCCCCGAAGCCATTTTTGTACTCGTCCCAAGTGCGGTCAAAATCCACGCTGCTGTTGACGGTGATGTGCTGGACCACAGTCCAGCCTCCTTCCTGCATGGCGCAGTAGGCCACAATGGGGGCGTCGCCCGGTTGGATGAGGTAAACTCCATCTCTGGCCTTTCCTGATGATGTCATCAACATGTCGTAGCAGTCTCTGGGCAGCACTGTTGTGCAAAAATGAACCACATAGTGAGTGGATTGCACTGATTCTTTTAGTATGTTTCCTGCTTTAACTTGACCCTTTAAGCAGCAATGTGACATTATGTTAAATCATATTAAACACTGATAAGAAGCCCAGTTTCCACATGCAACCTTTGGGATAACACTTCGACCACTTTCATGCAAATACAAAGGATTTTCTGCAGGATTTGCTTTTTTTTTTAACAGATTGAGTGCTTGAGTATTCATATCATTACTATTGGCCCAGAGTTTAGGTGGAATCCATTTATTTTTCTTGATCCTTTAAAAAAAGTGGTGGATTTAGAAGCTAAATTGTCCATTTTTAAAAAGTTATTCTTGAAAAACAAACATAAAATTTACAATCAGATGACTCCAAAGATTTTATAGTCAGATCTGATCTGGAGTATGGATTATTAAATGATGTACTTTGTCCTATAGATTGCTTAATATGCATTTATTTCATAGATGTAAGTTTGGATTGAACATTTTGTATTTCATTATACATGTTTAGCTTGATGGAACAGTTATAATTAAACACAATAAACAAACCAGTTTGGATGATAATGTTAGTTTTTATTAATGGATTTTGTTTAGCTTTTTAAACAGTTTTTTTATTTATTTTAAGTTTGATCCAAAAAATGTAAGAATGTTTTGCAAAAACTCAACCAAAACAAGAACAGAAGACTATTTATACCATGTTGCTAATTTAAAAACATTTATGTATTTGACTTAACAATTCTGTTTTGAAACTTGTGACTAATTAAGTCAGAAATAGCTATCTGTAAAACTGCACACATCTAGAATTTCATTGATCACCTGAAAAGATGAGCTCTGTTTCCCAGTGTTTCCCAATATAAGCATGGTGTACCATCTATGTTGGACTGTTTACTGGCCAGTCTGTTTACTTACTTTTCAATCATCAAATCTGTTAACCCAAATTTCACATATCCCCTCAGATGTGATGCACAGATTTGGTCTGAGATTCAGCAAATTCAGCTCATCAAAATGGGCAGTTCTTGTTCTGAAAGCTTACAATTTAATTTGGAAAAAAATGCTAAGATGCAACAACAGTGAAGCAAAAAATAAAAGCCCATAAATACCTCTCATTCCAAGGTTAAGAACCATTTTATAATCAGTAGGGGTGAGAAGATTGATGTTCTTAGCTCGGATATCCTCCATGTAAACTCCATTCATTCCAAGCAGCAGTGTGGCCACTGCTGGCAGCAAGAGCCTCCAACTCCTCATCCTTTATTGCCTTCTTCTGTCAACTGAGACCAGTCAGTGCCGAAACAAAGCAGCACTAACGGTAGACTAAATCCAACTGATAATGTGAGACGTAGCCACTCTAACAAAGAATTAGAATGTAAAGATCTGCTAACATCATCTACAGGTTTTTCTCCAGCTTGTTGTTGGTTTGCTGAGTCTGAATGAAGGTGATCAGAATACAAACACGTCAGCAGGGTTCAGACTGAGCGTTCACAGACCTTCAGCCTCCACTACCCACCTACAGTTGGACTTTATCCTCACTTTACACTGTGCTCCAACCTCCCAGTTATCTGTGTCAAGTGAGATAATCCTGCATGTAATGTCATTCTTGCTGAAGTCACAGGACTGGAAGGGGTTCCAAGATCAATTAAAGACAAAAAGCTGAAGGGACATGTTTCCAACTGTCATCACCTCATAGAAGTTTGTTTTTTTTCACTTGTTTGTCAGAGAACATTAAATTTTCACATATAATTCAGCAAAAACTGAATTTCTATTCTTTGATAATGCAAAATGTGCATAGTTTATGATTGTGTGACTCATCACAATTAAAAAAGGAATTGGTTTGTCATAAATATAGCATATTTTAAATACTTTTTATCTTTTATAGTCTTACATAAATTAAAGCATGCCACCAGTATAAGAAGCATAGTTTTACTTTTCACAATAAGAGTTTGCATGAAAAGTAGTGTGATGGTAAATATGAGACCACTGACAATTTAAAAAAAGAGGTAGCACAAGCATTAGTCAAGAGGGAAAAAAATAAAATACATTTCACAGAATTTCACTTGACTGAATTCTGCAATCTAATAAAATGTCAAATTGAATCAGTCTTTTTAAGTTTGCAGTTGCATTTCAAAGTTACAGTCTCATTAGTTGTTGCATACCTCTGTGTGAACATTTGTTTTCTGCATTTGACCTATGCTCCGGGGGAGCAGTGAGCCATGCCTGGAAACCAGTTGGTAGTTTAACACCCCAATCCAACCCCCTATTGCTCAGTCAAGCAGGAAGGAATGGGTCCCATTTTTAAGTCTTTGGTGTGACTCAGAAGTAGATTTTATCCCATGATCTGCCAGTCTCAGGGCAGACACTCTACCACAAGGCTGTTGAGTCGGTCAAATCTTCAATCAATAGGATTTCAACTAAAGTAACTTCATTCATCTTTTTGTTTATGGCATAAATGTCTTTCTTCTAATTTGTTTCTGAATGTTTATTCTGAAGCAGTCATTCCTTCTGTTCTCACTTATTGGAAAACATCTTCAGCTTGCATACCATAAAGACAGAAGAAAGGTTTTCTTATATTCATATGTTGTAATAGATGCATTTTGCTTGTTTCCGTAATACCCGTGACGATTAATTTGTTTGTTTTTTAATTGTGTCTCATTTCTGTGCTCCAAGCAGCACATTTTATGAAGAATTTGTAATTGAATGTTTTCTTGTATTCCATCTCCCTTTATATAAGCTCTCTTGAGAGAACAAATACACTTAAGATGCAACCCCTTATCTCAGGGGTTTCATAAAAATCTGCTTATGCGGTGGTACATTATGTACTTCATTATTCATTTTATTAATATTTTAAAATGTTTGCTCCAGCAAAACAAAAAATTAGCACAGCTGCATCACTAAAGGGGAAAAAAAAAGTCTTTAAAAAGGTTAAAAGGAGAAAGAAAATAATTTAATAAACATTCTGTCAAGAACATATATAAACATTCAAATTTTTTATAAATTTACTTATAACTACCTTTAATTGAACACATACAAAAACTTTTTGCTAAACAATGCTCTCATAGATACCACTAAAATCGGTCACCGAAGTAACAAAAAAACAAAAAAAAAAAAGTCAGGAAGGTTTTTAAGGGCATGAATACAGTACAATGTATGAAATTACAGCATTTCAAGATTTAATTGTCACATTTATACAATGTGAGGCTGCACACACACACACAAAAAAAATGTAAATCAAACATTTTAACACAGGTGTCATTTGGATCCTCACTGCTGTTGATTCAGTTGAAAGAGGAAGGATTCAATAAACTAGGAGAAATAAAACGTAGAGAGTCAATGTTAAAAAAGGTAACAATTTGTAAACTGCAACTAAAGTATATTTCTGCACTAACCTTTATAGCGGTTGACGTATCTTCCGGAACAGATTTCAGTATAGGTTTCTCTTGCCATAACTCCCACAACTGCTGATTAAAAACCTGAAAATTTCTTGAAACAAAAATGATCTTTTTCTAAAATTAGGTGTTGTAGATCAGTTCATCAAAAAAAAAAAAAAAGATAAAAAGCACTTACACATCCAGAGGAGGTTGAGTTGTTCCACTGTAGCCGCTTGTTTGAAGCTCCTTTCTCCATTTTCTTACAACTGAATGGATCCACTTCAAACCAACAACAAGATGCCTAAGAGAATACAAGTCAGGGATTACCTATCAATTGTTTGCACATCCGTTTGCGTAATGCATTTTATTCTTTGGTTGTTCTGCAACATGAAACAAAAAATAAAAATTGAGAAAGTCAACAGTGAGACTTACTCTTCATATTTAGAGTTGAGGACTTTCCTAACCAGAGGAAACAAGTCCACACAGGATCCAATGGTTATCTTTGGCGAGTCTTCATCAATGCTGCCAATAAGGACAGATAAAGTTAGATTTATGTTCTTTGCTAAAATTTCAAATCTTCTGCATATTCTAGACCTACCATTTAGAAAATATCGGCAGAAAATCAACAACCACACCAACGTCTTGAATTCTGTAAAAGATATTGTCACTTTGTGAACATTTTTGCAAAATCAAATTGGATGAATTCTGTCTAAAAACACAGTACATACTTCAGAAAGTACGTCAACAGCTCATCAATATTTCTCTGCCAGAGTGTGAAAGCCACTTTTAGTCTTAAATGTCTTCCAAACAGAACATCTACCACAGTTTTGTGATCCCTCGTCACCTGAAAGACAATCAAGTTTAGCTTAAGAAGAAAAAAAAAGACCTGCATTAAATAAAACGAAAGTGGTGACAGTAACCTTAGTGAATATATTGTTTTCAGAGTCCTCAAAACCAGTCAGACTAGTCTTGTTGTCAACACTGATGTTTTGGGAGCTCTCTAATGAGTCAGAGTGAAACGTTTTTTCTTGCTGGGCGTCCTGCAAAACTGCTGTGTTGTTCTCCTTGTTTGCTGCTTCAAAAGTCCTCCCCGATGCGTGCTGCTTCCTCCTGACCATTGTTAGATGATGCGTTTTCCTCTTACATGACACCACTCTTTTAACTCTGCCTGGGTTATTTCCGGAGCGACTAATAGGAAACCTTAATGGGATAAAAGCATTGAAAACATTCCTAAAATCAGTAGAACAAGAGCAAAGCAACGATGGGAAAATACAAAAGAACTACTGTTGCACAGAAGATGTCTTTTTGTGGAGCTCTTCGTGGCTGTCACTTTCATTTTGTATTTTAAAAGTATAGTTACTTTTACTGTACTTAACACTCTTGGATACATAAAAAGATTTAATTCATACAAATAAATATCTGACCTGTTTTTCTTTTGTTCCATAACTTCCTCTGTCCTACGGTTTGTGCCAGCTGACAGGATGATCCAAACCGTCACCGTTTCTGTCTTCACTGTCAGAAGACATTTAATCTAAAAGAAAACAAAGTAAAACGTTAGGAAAAGAAAAACAAAAACATATTTGAAGCAACCACTAAATGTTACTTTTCATTTTCAAAACACTTTTTTAGATCATCTTAAAATAATATAATTTTATTTAATAAACAGAAAAATAAAAACTGTCTAATTGGGCAAATTCATTTAAGTAATTAGCTAACGTGTGTAATTTAATATATTTTCATTCAATTTAGTTCGTTTGTTTTTCACCTAATGAGCAAAACCTATTCCCACATTTTGATAGAAAATAAACACAATGTCCCAAAATCCTTTTCGGCATTGTTGTGCTTTTAGTGAAATGACGTAATCGTGCTGTTAGCAGCTTGCTTTATGAAGTTTGGAGTTTCTTCTGGTAACTAGCTTCTAACCAGCCCCAGGCTTTTCTGCCCTGGAAGACTTTTCTTCGCCATGTTTTTAAAAAATGTAAGTTTTGTCAAATGACTCAAAATAAGTGGAATCCTGTGCTGGAAATATCGCGGAAAAGCTACATTTAAAGCCGGGGTCAGCTCTGAAGCTAGTGACGCGAGAGAATGGGCGACAGTTAGCATTTACCCTATAAATACAATGTTTTGGGAATTATGGAATCATACTAAATTTAAATAAACAAATTACATAGTTGATGTTTTTTTACACTCACTTAATGCCGGTTATTGGGATGCGCTGTCATTCCTGTGCGGCTTGAATCTTTTGGATCCGTCCTGGGTCGCCAGATGGATCAGTCCATTCACAATGATCCCTCCGCGCGCCCCCTCTAGCGACCGTTGACCTAATAATTGAGCTGATTTAAAGACCAAACACCTCATTAAAGCTGCTCGACTTAGTTTTCCTGTAAGCCTTTCTCTTGTGCTCTTACTTAGCCTTTATTTCCTCCATGTATTCTTGTTGTTTTGAGCTGGAAATGACATCACCAGTGCCATGACCTTCATTGTTTTTTTTTCCCACTTTAGTGAATAAGGTGTGGCAGGTAGTTAGTAAAATGACTCCACCTGTGTGCACCAGCTGCTCACCCGCCTTTTAAAAGTTATTAAAAACAAAAACTTTTTAAACTTTTTTTTTAAAATAAAGATTTGTATTTTTCTCATTAAATTACTTGTCTTAGACTTCTTAGTTGGAGAGTCCTGTGCTGATCTGTGTTATTAGTTTTCTGGTGGCTCGCTTGACTAAAAGGGGAAACCATGATGCTGCAAGAGGAAAGCCCTGACCTTTGTGTTTGAAGCGTTTTCTGCATGCACAATGACAAAAATAAACAAGATCAGCTGTATTTTGTTGTCACATGATCCGTTTGGTTTCTCTTGCTGCTGAGTTCCTGCACTTTCATCAACTCATTCTGCTTATGCTTTCTTAATCCACTCTGGGACGACGCTTCTCCGATTCCCACATGTCACATGGTGATGTTTCTAATGTAGTGGTTTTCTGTTTCAAAGTCTTCAAGGTCATGTGATGATCTGGTTTTGCTTCTTGTGTGTGTTTACTGTGATTTCCAGTCTGCTTTTAGGATGTTGTCTGCTGTCTGTCTCCTGTTGGGCTGTGCACCCCTTCTAGTGCAAGGTGTCCCTCCTATTTGGACCCAGCCAGAGCAGGTTCACCTCTCTTATGCAGGTAAGGACTGAACAAAACTGTATTTTTAATTAAAATGTTATTTCCCCCCCAAAAAAAATATCTCTTAGTATCTGAGTTTTGTGTGTCGTAGCAGAAAACGTGCACATATAAATTTTGTTCCTGAAATAATCTTTGATTTGTGCACATATGTGGTTACTAATGCAATCTTTTAACTTTTGCAAAACTGTGAGTGAATTAAATCATTTTTTATTCACCAAATATCTTATCTCTTTAGGAGTACCAGGCTCTATGGTGGTAACTTGGACCACCTTTAATAAAACTAAGAGCATGGTGGAGTATGGCCGGCTGGGAGGTCGAATGTTTGAGCAGACCGCTAAAGGTAATGCTACTTTGTTTGTGGACTATGGAAAGGAGAAGCGGAAGATGTTCATCCACCGGGTCACCATCAGAGGCCTCAAACCTGCTGCTACTTATGGTGAGTAGTGTTGTGGTTCTGTGTTTGCTTGTAGATTGTCAGAACTCAAACCACAGTCTTGATACCCTTATGTTGGTTTTTCTGCTTGTTTTTGAATCAGTCTACCACTGTGGCAGTGATGAAGGTTGGAGTGACGTGTTCTCCTTCACTGCTCTGAATGACAGCTCTAGTTTTAGTCCTAGATTTGCTCTCTATGGGGATCTGGGCAATGAGAACCCTCAGTCTCTTGCTCGACTGCAGAAGGACACACAGATTGGCATGTATGATGTCATCCTGCATATAGGTAAGGATTTCTGCCATCAATTGTATTTTTTTCATTATTGTTTTGCAAAAAGTATAAGAGTAAACATTAAGTAAATGCTTCTCTATTTACGCTGTTCCCCCGTTTATTTGCTGGAGTTACATTCTAGAAATTACCCGCGTTAGGTGAAATTTACGAAGTAGTATTAGATGTAAGGTTGTAAAACTCGTCACTGCTAACTTCTTTAATTTTTCTCTGAAAGATAAAACATTTTTACACTTTTCTCTCTTGTTTAAGCAAAATCTTAATAGAAAATAGGTTCAGTATTATAGGTCAAAAACAAGAATCTGCTCGTGATCAAAGATTGATGTAACTCTGACAAAGTGCATTCTGTACAGGAAACATGGCACAGAAGAAATTGATTGACAAGGTCTACAGCCAATCGGGATGCAGAACACACAGCATCATTTAAAAAAAATATGCAAAATTACACTGAAAAAAATTGTGAGTGAGACTGCGAAAGGTGAACTGCAATATAGCGAGGGACCACTGTACGCTAGTTTTTTAAACAAGTTTACATTTTTTAACACTTGCATTATGAGTACACATAACTACTGATATTTCTTGTAAAAGGTTTTTACCAGTTAGTGCTTGTGAACTTATATTTTGCTCTATGCATAACGGGGTAAAATTAACTCATTGTTTAACTCCTTGTCCAAAGTCCAAAAAGGTCATTAAAAAAATGTACTTTTACGTTTTTAATTAATAATTATCAAGACATAAATTTTTAATTTCTAATGATTAGGAAGACAATAAAAAATATTGACACCAATTTTTAAAAGAAAACATCGTTTTTTGAATTAACGCATGTATTGCAGTGCAAAACTACAGTTTCTGCTGTTCAAACAACGTATTTTGTTAGTGTGCTTCATGTCATCTAACAATGAAATGGGAACTTTTGAAAAACTTGTTTTAAAACTTAACTTTAAAAAGTAGTAAAAAATAAAAATAAAATGCCAGTATCTGTTCTAACCAGTGCACATGTTTATTTTAAAGGGGACTTTGCCTATGATATGCATGAGGTAAGTCATCTTTAAATTTGTCCTACAAAACACATCTGTGCCTTTTCTTAAAATATTATAACTTAGGCTAGTTAGTGCTGTCGAACGATTCAAAAAAAAAAAATCACATTGATCATACTTATGTTGTGATTAATCACAATATTTCATGACTTAAATTTTATGACAATATGCAGCTTTTGAACAAAAAAGAACAGAACATTTTTCCTTCATTTTTATTGTCTGAAAGGCTTTCATTACTAAAGTGTTTACTCAAAAGTTTAATTTGTGTGCACAAAACACATCAACAGTATGATATGCAGAACTCTAAAGACTTAAATGTCTGCAGTATTACTAAAAAAAACAAAAATGCTGATATACAGCCATAAGAAACAAGCATTGTGTTTCTGCACTTTAAATGTTTTGGGTGAATACTCAAATCTGATTGACTGCTAGATGTTCCAGAAGAAGATCCGTTCACAATGTTCTATATGTTCAGGCTTCTTCAGAACTAAAGTTTCCTTCGTGATCTAGACTTGCCGCTGCAGTCGAGGTCTGTCGGCCCAGCGGCGTATTGTGTTACCGTGACAACAGGTTGCATTATGTATCTAGTAGTCCGCCTTTTGTGAAAAAGCGACGTAAACCCAAAAAATAGCAAGAATAAAATACTAAAAATCGCTGAAAATTTGTATCTCTTTTTGTAAGTGACCATGAATTGTGCTCTACAAAGTGTGTATTCAGAATTTGACGTGCGCAGCAGAAGCCTGAACCGGGGGAAGCCTCGTGGAGTGTTATTAATCAGCGTTAATATATATTGAAGCGTTAATTTAAAAAAAAAAAAATAATCGCTTGCATTAATGTTGACATCCATAGGCTTAATAGTCATGTCACCTTCCTCTTTTCTCCTCACCCATAAACTAACATTTCTTATCAGTGGCTTTACAGTCTCTCCACTGGGGTTGAGACTTATGATTAACATGACTAAGAAATGCTCTAAGCCTTTTCTAAAAGCTGAGAAGTCTGTCGATGTCACCCAAGTATTTGATGGATGAAGTGGTGCCATACAAAGTTTCATATCCTAAGTTCCAGGAACAGGTTTACTCATCTAAGCTCCTCCCACTTGTCATCTTTAATGTCTAGATGGAATGGCATTCTCTAGGATGTTGACATTATTTTCTCTCAAATGAGTTATTTATATGTTTGTCTTTGAAATAGTATTGAAAAAAATCAATTAGAATCAGCAGGCATCCACAAAAATGAATTACCGTTAGTCATTCACATAATGTTCCCCGCTGGAATGTGCGAGTACGTCTTGTGGCTTGACTGATATTATAAAGAGAAAAACAGAGAAAAGGAATTTGTCTGGTTGTAAGTAAAAGGCATTAAAGCAGCAATAAACCGCTCAGCTCTTAGCATACCTGAGTCTAAATCCATGGTTCTGTGGGCTGATATCTGTTTTCTGAAGCTGTCTGGAAAACTGACTCGTTTATTTAGGATCAGTGATTAAAGAAAATGAAACAATGTCTTCACGGGAAATGTTTGGCGTCATGTGTAATGATTCTGTTTGCAGGACAATGCCAGGATTGGAGATGAGTTCATGAGGCAGATCCAGTCCATTGCAGCATACGTGCCTTATATGACCTGTCCAGGCAACCACGAATATGCATAGTAGGTGGAAATATTTGTCTCATATTTGACTCAATGATTTTCTATTTATTTTACCTCATTTTACTGTAAAAATGACATCTGCTTTAATTAATAACAAACTTTTATCAAAGAAAAAAAAGACCCAAAATGTCAGGTTTTCATTTTATAATGTTATGTCAAAGACATGTTGTTTTTGTTGCTTAAAATAAAAAGCAGTGAGAAAAAAAATGTTTCTCTTTTAAAAGACACTTTCATTTTTAGTTTAAAATGCCAAATGAAAATTAATTATCTAGATTGTATTCATCTAAGTATAAGAAATGGATTGTATCAGATCACCACAAAGTTAGTTGAATCTTGTATGAATCAATTTGTGGACCATGTATTGAGGTGCGTATCAAACATTGATTGTATACGAGAACTAGATAAAGTAACCCCGCCCCCTTCACGTTCCAAACAGGAAGTACCTGCTGGTTCCAAAAAGACAAAATCCCATAGGCTATGTCTGAACTCCTTCACTACTCACTAGTGCACTATATTGTGTGATGGCCATTGTGTACTGCTATCCGTAAAAATACAATTCCAAAATCAAGTGCAGTGGTAATATCCCAGAATTCTATGAGTAAAAACAGTGTTCATTAACACTGACTAGATTGAGGGAAATAGATCACAAAGCATTGCATTTGAACATTTTTTTTGAAAAAAAAAATCCGCTTTTATTAGCAAGTTATTCAAGCTATAAACTGGCCAATCAGATGTCACAATAAAAGTATGTAGTCTCACGTCGACAATTTGAAACACTTGACAGATTCTCCCGAGCCCACTTCAAGTGGCAGGAGTGTGGCCTTCCAACAAGCCAACTCTGGATTGGCAAGAGTGGTTGCCATGGAAATGTTGACTCAGACCAAATCAGATTGTCTGGCTCCAACATGGCGGTATGCGTATCACAAAAAAATGGTGACAACATTTTCTTCATTTCAATGTAGCAATTTTTAAGGATGGCATTGAATCACCTGAGAGGGAAGATACTCACCTGTAGTTTGAACCCTTTAGCTTGAGAGCTCACACTTCCACTTACCAAACACTGATAATTAGTATTTTACCTTCAAAAGCTCATCACGTTTGAGTATACAAGTTTCAGTGAAATTAAAACAGATTCCTGTACAAATGCATTGTCAAAAAAGGGACTTTTATTTAATGTGTGCATGCCTTTTATGAAGCTGTCAAATTACAAAAAAGAACATGACAATCTGAGTTTCCAACTAACAAAAAGATACGAAAAATAATGTTTTATCATTTTAATTTAGTATTATTGTTTATCCCTTGTGTTAACCAACTAATAATGGGATTTGTCTTATTTTTTCGTATAAAATGAGATAAGAGCATTTACCTTCGTAAGTTAAGTAAAAACAAAACGATTTTTCTGAGGAGGTATGGCTGTAAGCTAAAACTTAAAACACGGCACATTCAGTTGCTCTGAAAAATGTATTATTGAACCTCGGAAACCCTAAACAAAGTTGCATACTTCTGCAATGTCTGCGTTTGTGACATGTCGTCAGTCACACGCTCTAATATGAGCTTTCAAACTCCTGGAAAGTTTATTTTTCCTTTCCTCTTTAGACGCAACGCGGCACTCTGTGACGCAGCTTAAGTGCATAACTTTGCAGTCTCATTTTCAGCCCATTTAAAGTTCAGAAATTGAGCTTAAATTAAAACCTCAGCCATTCATTTCATCGTAAAACATCAACAATGACTGTGTCCCAAAATTCCAGCAGGATCAGTCATCAGTGGCACATTGGAACATTTTGAGGTACCAGATCCTACAGCATAATATTTACTCGCCGCTGATGTATTGGTCCAGCTTTCTGTTGTTTTTGGCATCCACTGTCTGTCTTCTGCGTGCTCTTTATTAAATACCTTCAAACAGTAGTCTCTTTTTATTGGCTCTGTATTCAGATATCTCAACCTGATCTGAAAAGCCTGTTTCCTTTGTTACATAACTTGAAAATCAGCTTTCTTTGCAGTGCTCCGGACTGCCTTTTTACTTTCTAGCTTACTCTCGTGCGTTCTCGCGCTGTATGTTTCTCCCAGTTTCTATCCTTAAGAACGTACGGTTGAAGTACAAATGAAACAAGGATAACCACAAACGTTTGCAGTCTACATTCCAGCAGGATGAGAACAGCGGGTCCACAGGAGACGTGAATTCAAGGCTCTCTTTGTTCATCAGGAACAGCGGATGTTTGTCGGACCTTTAGAGAGAACGAATAATACCATTTTAATTATCGTCAAGTGATTGCAGTTCAGATTTTATTGTTTCAGACTGCCAACTATTTCCTTTGGTTTCTCAGGGTGAACGTAGCCTAATGTAGGATGAAAGGTCCATTTCTACAGAGTTTACATGCACATCTACAATAAATTCTTAATTCATCGTTATTTGTAAAAAAAAAAAAAAAAATCAGGAGCAAGTGTCCACGGGGTTGAAATGAGAAACTATGCTGTTTTTTAAAATGCTTATTGAAATTGACTTTCATCTGTTTTGTTTATTTTCTCTTATTTTATTTTTTTTAGTCTGTAAATTAATTCCAGGTGCTAGTAATTTAATCTACCTTTTTTGGATTATTTTGTAGGGTAAAAAGGATGTCCATTTCTATTTACAGTTCAGTGTGTGTACATTGGGTCATTGAATACTCATTTATACCTTTTCCACCCACAAGGTGGAAGTATGACCTCATGAACTGTAGTTCAGCACCTAGAGGAAAACTTGGATGTGAAATTCAGATCATAACTCAATACTTAGGGAGAGCTCTCATTCCTTTATGTCTACTTAAATCTGAAAAAATCTCTAGATTTTTCCCACTTCTTTATTGAAAAACTAAAGGAAAAAAGGGTTCTGAGGGCCTGTAAGCTAGCAGGAGAGCGTCTAAAAGGGATGATGGGAAGTCAGCGCTGGCTTAATCCACACCAAGAGTTCTGCCCACATCTCAGATGGGACTGTCTAATGAACTTCTACTGCTTTGCAGAAACTTTGTCTTAGATAATGACACAGGTTTTTTTTATTTTGATCAAAAATAGCATTATCATAATTAAAAGATCACTGAACACTTTTACAATAGATCAAAAGATGATCGAAGTGGGACTTCAAGAACCAGAATTAGGAATATTGTAGACATTTCATTAGATTTGGCATCCAAAATGCTTCAAAAGAATTTTAAAACTTGTTGATGCATCTAAATGTTTCGTTTCAATCCATTTGGTTTGTTGTTGCAAGCAGTTTTCCATGTCTACATCAAGAGGAACCACCAGAATGTTAAACCATAGAGAGAAAATGGGTTTCCCTATTAACAGCAGGATCTAAAATATACAATCTTGTTTAAACAGCATCTCACGGTTTCAAGAAGCTTGTATTTAGAGGTGAGTCCGATCACTGCAGAAGTGAGAGATTCCGCCATGGTGGCTCCTACTCGGCCTTCCACTCTCGGCTGCACCCTGGATCTCCCAAGTTGCCCAGATTTTGATTAGTTGGCTCCAGCAACTGGCTATGATGCAGACCTATAGAGTGATATAATTAAGGTGACAGCTATGTTGAACCTTTAATTTGGCGAGCTGGGCACTAACTAGAGTTTTGTATATATTTCTATTTTTAAAAAATCTAAATGGAGCTGTTTTTTTTAGAAAGCATGGTTATTTTTTGTCTGATCATCTTCCATGTTGGGTTTTCTACCAAGTTGGAGTAATAAGACGTTATTTGTGGAACTTTCTGTCCAAGCTGCAGTTGTGGCTCTGAATGTACCAAAAAAAAGTAGAAAAGTGAGAGTTTGTGGTGCTAACTGATGATCAGACTGCTGCAATTTTCTCTTCCTTACAGCAACTTTTCAAACTACAGGAATCGTTTCAGCATGCCAGGCCAAACTGAGAGTTTATGGTACAGGTAAGAAGGCGGTTAACTTGACATGAACTGTAATGTTACACAGCAGCTGACGGCATACGCTGTGCAGACTGTACAAAATGTACAAGTTCCACAAAAACAATGAGTGTAAAGATTCTGTAGAGGAGTCTGGCTCTCCTCACTCTTACTTTGAGGTTTCCTCTCTTATCTTTTGAACAGTCAGACTACACAAAGAAGCTATACATGTGACTTACTGACTCATTGCCCGTGACAGGCCTCCTTCTCTCAGACAGTAAGATAATATCCTTCTAGACCACAGGCGTACTCTCTGTGGGTCTTAGATGCAGACAGGCTTGCCGGCTGGAAACCCCTTCACTTGTGCATGATTAAGATCGAGGGGAGGCACAGAGGAGCTGCAGAAAGGCATCTGTGTGCCACTGAACTTCAGTAGTCTGTAGTGTATAGAAGGATTCCCACTTGTTTAAAAAAAACAGTAAATGTTAGAATGGGAAAGGACAACCTCAGATAAACTTAAACTGTTGTGAATTATTATTTTTTGTTTTAAAAAATTGTGCTGAAACACATACAACACAAAAACAAAAACCTTTAAAGTGCTTCCAAGGGGTTATATAGGTTTAGGCTGCAGCCAGGTGCTGCTCATCATGAGCTCCTAATGAACTGATTGACAACAGATGTTCAGACCTCTGTGTGAGGAATAGAATAATGGGCTGGTTCCTTAAGCTCTTTATTAAGACAAAGTCTAAAGATTGACAGCACTACTTGAAACCAAACTTGTGTTTGTTTTTGTTGTAAAAGTTGGATGGTTTTGTAATAAATAAGACCTCTTTTGGTTGTGTAATTAGCCACCTTGTGGTTAATTGTTGAAGTCACTTGGTACCAGTCACTTGAAATGGCAATTATTTGGGGTTGTTTTTCCACTCTGAAACCTGACCACTTTTGCATTCACCAGAAGGTTTTCTGTAGAGATTCTGGGGGAAAAGCTCAGGCTTGATGGCCAACAGATAAATAAAAGGTGACTTTGGGTCATCCTACAGAAAAGTGCCTTAAGATAAATCAGCAAATCTACAAATATGAATACAAATGTATGTTTGGGAATCACTGCAACAAAGAGTGGATATGAAAATATGACTGAAATAAGTGCTACTTTTTTGATGATTGCTAAATGAAGAGAAGTGCACATTTAGAGGAGGGATCTGTCTCTGTCTTATCCTGGGCTTTGTTCATTGAGTGACTTGAGGCATGCTTCCTCTGCTGACTAGAGACTGTGTATCATTTTAACGGTATATTTCTGCAGCTGGAACCTGGGGTCGGCGCACATAATCTCCTTCTCCACTGAGGTTTACTTCTACCTTGAATTTGGCCTGGAGCTCCTTTTCAAGCAATATGAGTGGCTGAAGAAAGACCTGGAGGTTAACAACTCTCCTTCTCCGTTTCAACACCTTCTGTCATTTTTCACAATAATTTGATTCTATTTGTTGCCATTCACCTAACATGTATGGCTTTTTTTCTGATTTGAACATGGCTCATGGATGGATCCTGACCTAGGAAGCCAACCGGCCAGAGAACAGGGCAGTGCGCCCTTGGATCATTACCATGGGACATCGACCCATGTATTGCTCTGATGACGATCAGGACGACTGCACCAAGTTCCACTCCTTTGTATGCAAAGCACAGTTTCACACGTAGCACTCCAAAGAATGCTTGATTACATCTCCATTTCATGCCATTTCTATAGTTTTGTTAGGCCAAACCAAGTCAACCTTGCTCAATCCAAATGTTTAGACGTTCCCGCTGAAGCAGCTACATCAAATTCCCAACGATTATCACTAATTATTGTAGACATTTTAATTATTTGATAATATTTGATTATGTAAGTAGGACTTTGCTTTATTGAAGCCACTGTTCATCATGCTTTCTGCCTATATAAGGTTAAGAGCAACAGGGTTTTCATTTGAATTTATGCTGTTCAGCTTGGTCCACACCAGGCGTGTAGTTTTAGCTGGAGCAGCACATCCCTTTGGGCATCCTGCTGTAATCTGTAACTCAGCCCTAATAGTTTTGTGCTTTAGTCAGAACTCTGTTGGTTGAGTCTGGCATGACACAGTGAAGCTCTAACAGTGTGTTTCTCATCGTAGGTAGAATTGCAGATGTTCTCATTATAACTGTTTTACCTCAGGTAAGACTGGGCCGGAATGACACCAAGCCACCAGCTCCTGGCCTAGAGGATTTGTTTTACCGCCATGGTAAACAGACTTGTTTTAATCTCTAATCTGCAGAACTATGCTAAAAGAGTTGTGTCTTTGAAAAACTTTTTTTTTTCATTGAAAAATGAAGTCTTCTCTGAAATTCTTATTTGAGGATCTTTTTGTGTTTGTTGTGTTTGATTATTTGGCTTGACAATAAGAATGTTGGTTTCTTTGATCTTGTTAGTCGCACAGAAATATCCAAATGAAATGTACAAAACAAAAAAAAAGGATTGCAGTGTGGTTTGGTTTCATCATATTTTTGCATGTGCATATTTATGAATGTGTTTAACAGGAGTGGATTTGGAGTTGTGGGCACATGAGCACACATATGAACGGCTCTGGCCCGTCTATGGTGACAAGGTCGGCTTCTGCATTTTTAATTTTCAATATTTTTTTAATATCTCAAGATGTTTTTCAGATAAGGAAAGCTAGTTTTTTGGTTTGTTTTTTTTCCTGGTAGGTGTACAATGGAAGTGCAGGTCAACCTTACGTGAACCCCAAGGCTCCAGTACACATAATCACAGGCTCTGCTGTAAGTGTCATCATCAACGCATTACTGGAAATGGTCACGTGCATTGATCGGCGCATGCTGAATCAACTAAAACAAAATCTTGCATTGAACTGTCTGTGCAGCTGCTGCTGTCCCACACAAGTTAAGCAGCAGCTGTTACTCTGGTGATGTCTTTTCTGATGTGGTGGCTGAGCAGCGCAAGGCATGCTTTGTCATTCAGCCGCAGAGAGAGAAACACATGGCTCCTGTGCTGCATAGTCAGGATGATGGATGCTGTATTCTCTGCAGGGCTGCAGGGAAAGGACAGACAGGTTCCAACCAAACCCTAAACCATGGAGCGCTTTCCGAAGCACAGACTATGGCTACAGCCGCATGCAAATAATCAACACCACCCACATTTACTTGGAGCAGGTATCAGATGACCAGGTGAGCAGACTTGGAGTAAATTGCAAATTTATTGTAAAAGTTTTTAACAAACTAATGACAAAACTGATTCTATATGTTCCAGCATGGCAAAGTGATTGACAGCATTTGGGTAGTAAAGGAAAAACATGGCTTCTCTGCTTGGCTGTGAGGATTCATCATTCGCAAAAAAACATACTCTGCTCTGAAATGATTGAAGACAATTTACATTTCCTGAAAAGAAGTGAAAACGTTTTATTGCTTTTACTGGAAATCATCTTTTTTATAACCTTTGTTTTATGCTAATTTTCTGTTAATAGATTTATAATGTAAATGTAATATTTCCTGGCTAATGTTTAAGCCACACTGTTATATATAAAAATATTTTTGTGATCTATCACTTGTCAAACTTCTGTGTGTTTTCTAATCAGCAGTTAGTTACAAAAGCTATCCATCTTATTCTTGACTGAATTAGCCATTGACAAAATATTTTAAAAGAAACGCTGTGAGTTTGGCAGACATTGCATTTACTTTCAGAGACTATTTTTCTTTTCAAAAACGTTCAAACATTCAAATCTCATTTTTCATTTTACCTGGACAAAAGGCTCTCTTGGTTAGTCCCTACAGGATATTAAAGCTCTTCATTGTCCATCTATGTGGTCGTCAAGATTTGATAGAAAAACACACAGAAAACAGTTATGCAACCCAGGAATTCCTAGTTGGAGCATGTGCAAAAATCAACAGCATTGAAAGATGGAAATAATAACTCATAATAGGTACACACCATTTCTGTAATGTTTCTGTATTCTGTTTATCTGATACACAATAAATTAATATTTGTATTTATATTTTACTCCTAGGTTTACACATGGGTTTTTTAGTCTGTACTTTTACCAAAAGCACATGGGGTTACTTAAAATAAAACCATCGATGGGAACTGCACAAGGACTTTATCCAACAAAGGAGCCAAAGCATGAAGTCAAGAAGTCGTACTTCACACAATGTGTCAAAACAACTTTTGAAGCTGCTTCAGAAAATCCAGAAGTGGTTAGCATCAGTAGCGTGTCTGTAACCTACTGCAGAGTTGTTGAGGTTATGTGATGTTAGCCCACAGCTCTGCTTGCAGGAAAAATAATAACTCCTCACATTCACGTGCAACCCAGACCATCATTGCAAAGTCATGTAAGTCTCAGTAGAGATGGGCATTAACAAAACACTGGAAGGCTGCAAAGGTCGACTTCAATCATCTCCCAGTCATCCATCTCTGTCTAAAGAATGACACAAAAACAGAAGAATGAAAAGTTCACAGCCTTGACTAATCAGCATGACTTGTGTCACACATGTACTTTGTTTTTCGATTGTGTCTGATTTTTACATTATCAATAGTTTGCATTTCTCTAGCAAAACTATAATACCAAGTTTGAGCTATGTTTTAGGTTTGGGTTGATTAAAAATTCATGTTAAAAATGACTCAAAATGTTTGAGTTTAATAACCAGAATTTGCATTTATGTCTATTTTTTTACTACTTTATTTTGCATCATTGTTTTTTATTTTCTTTTTACTTTTTATTGCATTTGAGCTAAAAGAAACCTACCATATTAAACTGGTATTATCTCAATCAATCCAACTTTATTTATGAAAAAGGGCTACACATACCTGCGCGGCACAAAGCGTCTTACAGCCATGGACAAAAAAGTAAAAAACCCGACCCTCCCCCTTCCCTCCATTATAACATACAACCTTTAAACCCACAAACTGGGGTCAATTCCACAGCCGTGAGGCCAGAGAGGAACTGTGGTATTGTATGAGGAAGTCTGGAGTGACAGAGAACTATGTTAGAGCAGTGCAGCACATGTATGAGGGCTATAAGACAGTGGTGAGGTGTCCTGTAGAAGTGACAGAGGAGTTCAAGATGGAGGTGGGACTACATCAGGGATCAGCTCTGAGCCTCTTCCTGTTTGTAATGGTGATAGGCTGACAGATGAAGTTTGAGAGGAATCACCATGGACTGTGATGTTTGCAGACGATATTGTGATTTGTGGCGAGAGCAGGGAACAGGTGGAGGAGAAGGGAGAGTAGGGAAGGAAAGGTGGAGGATTTGAAGTATCTAGGGTCAACTGTCCAGAGTAATGGAGAATGTGGAAAAGAAGGGAAGAAGTGAGTCCAGGCAGATTGGAATGGGTGGAGAAAAGTTTCAGGTGTGATAGAAGAGTTTCATCTCAAAGGAAAGAAGTACAAAACTGGTGATGCCATGTTGTTTGGTCTAGAGACAGCGGCACTGAGGAAAAGACAGGAAGCAGAGCTGGAGTTGGCAGAGATAAAGATGCTGAGGTTCTCTTTGGGAGTGACAGGATGGATAGAATCAGGAGGTTAGCGGTTTTGGTGATAAAGTCAGAGAGGCCAGACTGAGATGGTTCGGTCATGTCCTGGAGCTGCAAGGCAAGAGGTCTAGAGGAAGATCAAATAGGAGGTTTATGGATGCAGTGAAATAAGACGTGAAGGTAGCTGGTGTTAGAGTAGACGATGCAGAAGACAGGGTTGGATGGAGGAAACTGATTAGCTTTGGTGACCCTGAAGAGAAAAGGTGAAAGAAGAAGTAATTTAGCTATTTTAAGTCAGTATAAATTGATTCTCAGGCTTAGAACCTGAGTACATGTAGTGTTAATTGACTCTTTTTGTCTCTTTCTGTAAATCATAAAGTCATTCAGCTTCTCTCTGAGACCGCATGAGTTTTAGTTTATTCATGGGGTTTACCAACATTATTTGTCTTTTAAAAGCTAGTCTCTCTCACCTTGAACATTTACTATACTCGGAACACACGAGAGCATCTGTGTGCTATTTCTATCCATCGATGATCACGAGGCGGCACTCCATCACTGC
Source organism: Oryzias celebensis (assembly GCA_014656515.1). NCBI lineage: Eukaryota > Metazoa > Chordata > Actinopteri > Beloniformes > Adrianichthyidae > Oryzias > Oryzias celebensis. The sequence goes on from BNCR01000005.1 coordinate 39,266,437, forward strand.
AATGAATTACAGGCTGTACAAGTCTGGATCTTGGGGATCTTCAATCAGCCCAGGAGCTCAAGTGCTTTTTCAAGATCTAAGCTCCACTATTAGATAGCTTCAGACCACCAGCAAGACAAAACAACCATGTGCTGTCCGGCACGTCAGCGCACATTCTTACCATAACTCCCTAACATCGCAATGACCACTTCAGGAACTCTGTGCAACATCAACAGAAAAGGTTTAGACTGAATGTTGTCACAGTGAAAATCCGGTAAGCTTATTGGTGTTTTCATAACCATGCAGTGTGTTTAAAGGAACATTTTAAACTGTTTCTCTCCATAGGAAAAATGTAAACCAAAACACATCAAACAGGGCGTTGTGAATGAGCAGAGGATTTCTGGAGACACGGGAGTTCAGCCAGCTGGGTTGCAATAACACTGAGAGGGAATTCTAGGGATCCTCCTCACTGATAACAGTGCATTTGGGAGCCAGACAGAATTCATCCTGTTCTACTAAACACACAGGGTTTTACGTTTCTTTTTTATTAAAAGGGAGATATGGCTGCTGTCAAAATCTACCACTTATCCAGACAAAATTCTCTGTTGAAAGAGACCATTTAAATTGACCCAAAGCTTTCAAGAAAATGGGCCTCAAATGTTAATAAAATGCCTTTTTTTAACTAAATGAGTGCAGGGATGCCTTGAAGTATTAAATGCCTTATCATTGTGATCATAAACAATCGTGTAGCATTTGTGAAATTCTGTTTTTAAAGTAGTGAAAGTGTGCTTGAAAGTTAGCAAGCTAAATGGTGTTAGCATCAGCATGTTAAGCCTTCGTTACATGCACCCAAACAGGGGGTTGATCCTTAAAAGTGGCTGCATCTTAAGGGGAGCACAGGTGTGTCCTGCAGTTTCCTTGAGGCTCGTGCGGTCACCTTAATCGACATCACGAAAAATGGATTGTACCATTGTCGCACGTGTGGTAAATGTATTCTGAAGTATTTGTCAGGATAACATAAGCTACCCGCACTTACGATGCATATGTGATGCTGTTGTACGGTGCTCTTAGACTACACTCTACACTCTAGTATTAGGAAGGTCTGCGCAATGGCTATAGCCATTGCCATTGTATACAACACGTGCTAAAGCTGGGCTCACAGTATTTGCAGAGGATACGTATGTTTGTGTAGGATGTCTACACAAACTGATTGTTGCATTTCCTAAATTCTAACAATCACATACAGAGTAAGCAAGGAGTGCACACTTATTGCTTGAACAACACTAACAGGCTCATTGTGCAGGCTAAAGCATTGGGGGGGGGCAAACAAATGGGAAACATGTGTGACATGCCTGTATCTCATCTACTTCTCCCTTGCGTGTTGTTGAAGTGTTCGCTACGACCTGTTGCCTGCAGCATGCCCGTAGAAAAAATGTACATGAATATTTTGGCTGTACAGGTTCACCAAGTAGTCTACAATTTTGATGACCTACACAGGTTTGCCCATTTTAAACCCACAGACAGCCCGTATCCATTCCCTGTAAAGTCAAAATGCATTTGAACAGTCTTGAAAGCACATCAGGGTTCACTTGCAAGTGAATCTATATTTTCAGTTTAGCCAGGGTTGTCCTGGTTTAATATGGACCTGACTTTGAGCACTGCCAAACAAAGCAGCATATGTACTGTAAGCGAAGGATTCTAATGTAAACCTGATAGGATTTTGAATATGTTTGTCGTACAGTAGCAGAATGAATGTATACAGAAAGCCTTGAGCAAAAATTCTCTTGCAAGTGGCAATCTTTTTTTAATGCTTGTCTGTTGCCATTCCTGTTAAAAAAGAACAAAGATCCTCATCTGTTTGCCACATTTGAAAGTCTTGGTAAACAGTAACTGTTGCTAATGCCCCCTTTTTTTTTTTTTTTTTTTACATCCTTTAGAAGTGCAAGACTCGGGCACACTATGTTCTCAATTTCACTTCATCTGTCTTCTTTACTGAGTGGAAAAGCTGAGAAGGTCACATTATTTAAACAGACAGGGTCATTGGTGGAGGGTCCTGCAGTCCAGTAATCTGCAGGAATTGCTAGCTTAATGCGCGGGGGCAGAGATTCAGCTCATTAACTCTGAGCTTCAACACTTGAGCGATGTGGAGCGCTGGGCAGCAACAGGGGCGTGCTTCCAATTTAGCGAGCAGCACTGGGGCATGTCCTTTAGTACAAGAGGTTTGTGTAAGTGTTTGTTTAGTGTCTCCCCCTCTAAAACCTTCTGATTCTGTAGCCTGCATAGCTGTTGGACACTATACTGTGGAAGCCTGAGCTGTTGTCAATGTGACGTAGGTTCTCCTATTAGTCACTGACTGAGAAGAAAGACTTGCTGTTCTCTATTGAGCAAGATTATGCAATGTTGCAAACTCTTTTTGAGGATATTTTTTGAAAGGCTTAATTTTGATCAAACACCTTCTTGGAAATGATTCAAACATAACTGTTTAACTGCAAGTTTAGGAGTTTCATTATGTTTACAAGCATGTTTATTTACATACATACTTGCAAAAAAAGTTTTTTAAAAAGCAAAGACTATTTCACATAATTTTAAAAGACAGAAACATCAATTTGATTCCTACAGCAAACAATAGAATAGTGTGAAAAAATGATGAGATGAAGATGAGATATACTGTTAATGCCTCCATGTAGCGATGAGGATAAAAACTTTAGGTAGTAGCTCCTCCCACACTGGAGCGTCTTGCTCATGAACATATTTTTGGACAAGTGTCCAGCAGCAATTTTCTTTTTCAACTTGTCCTGTCCAACAACCAAGCAAACACATATGAGCGGAGAGCCTCTTGTATTAGACAGATGTTACTGTTACAATCCGGGGTTATAAATCATCGGACACACAAGGTGTATATTTGTCTGAACCCCTTTTGTAATTTAAACTAAAATGTATTTATATTAATTATGTCTGTATCCTTCTTTTTGTTGGACCGGACTGAAAAAAAAGGGTGTAACAAGAAACTTTAATGTCGGGGGGGCAAAAAAGACAGAGGAAAAAGGGTGGGTTACAGAGGTTAGAGGATTACTACTGTGGAGGGAGGATAGAATCATAAAACAACAGGCAACAAGATGCTGGAGGCTTATAATTATTACAATCAAGTATGAGTGTTAATCTAAAGTGGGCAAGGCCTGTCCACACACTCAGTTATTACGAATATACCTGCTGGTTCCAAGAGTCTTCACAAACTTATCAACATACAGTTCACAAGCACCCTTATGCATACAAACAAAAACTTGTAAAGTGTTCCATTCTGTCACTTAAACAAACTGTGCGAAGATGAGCAAAAAACTGTGCTCAGGTGAATGTTTATGTTAAGCTGACGTGGATTATGTTAAAAGAAAAGTGGGGAGAATTCCCAGCCATCCCCAAACCAAGACTTCTGCCAAGACAGCAACGGTGACAAAGCCCCCCACACACACACCTGTACTGTTGGCATCAGCAAATTTGACGTCAACAAAGAAGTGTCCAACGCAAATTTGACGTCAACAAAGAGGTGTCCAACGCAAATTTGAGGCACAAGTCTGGTTTGTTGTGAAAGCAGCTTAACTCTTCACCCATTCACGCAATTTACATGATTCCAACACTTTTCAATTGTGACGTTTACGCAAACAACATAAATCAACTGATTCTTTGGCAAAGAAAAAGAAAAACGTAAAGTGTTGCAAACCAATATGCAGAGACAAATGTCTCCACATCAGAATGAGCAGATTCACGTTGATGGTCGCAAAGTTACAATATGTCAAAGAGGCTGCATTATATCACACCTACAAACATTTAAAATGGCAAAAAAAAGGTTCCTTTTCATCTTTAAAATCCAAGAAAACTTTAATTAAGTGTGCTTGAAAACGTTATAATCGACACAGTGAGGTCTTAGAAAGTTCCCAGTTTTGTAGTCACATGAAGATGCCATAGTTCATAAGGAAACCAACGGAAGTGAAAACCACTAACAAATTTAGGGTATTAAACATATGCCATTAAACACAGCAATAACCCCCAAAAAAAGCTTTAGGTTTATCCAAACATTTTTGAAAGGCTCTCCCGTCTTGGCATTTCAATTGTTTGACACCTTCTTTTTATTACAAGGTTGCTTCTTCTGATCCGTTCAATCCAACAGTTCTTTGTTTTTCACGTGTCAGATCAGAAGCATACGGCTTGTTGTGTTTTTTTTAGTTAAATCAAAAATAAAAACTGATCAGAAAGTAAAATCTTCACCAGCCCTTCGGAGAACAGGTTAAAAACAGATGTCTGAAGTTAGTAAAACGGAGTATCTAGAGAAGCTTCCCAGAAGAAGCAGGTGGTTTTGCTATAAAAGGAAGTGACGTTTTTTGGTATGAGGTTACGTTACAACCGAGCAGGTATGTCTTCCATCCAGACCATTTAGGATATCTTTTATTTTACTTGCAGACCATAAGGATCCATCACACTGAGTTTCAGGAAGTAAGTTATTCTACCCTCAACGTGGATGAGTGAAAATAGTACATGGAAAAAAAGGACTGCAAGGCTGTTTGGCAAAAACATCCCCTCAGTGTAAACTTTAGACATCTGCATCAATTTGAAAGCATTAGTCAGCATAAGTGCATGTTTATGTGGACACACAGTAGCCAAAGAGATTTGAAAAGTTACTTAGTTCTTTGATTTAATTTGACCAGCATTTAACGTTGGTTTTTAACTAATTTCCATATGTAATCTGTATCTCTACGCATTTTTAAATATTTTTTTTTTTTTTTACAATTTATACGATATTAGCAAGTGGTTTGAAGTCTTTTTTTGTTTTTTTTGTTTTTATCAAAAAGTGCAAAAATACATCTGATTCATAAAATATTTTGGCTAACACCTCACATTGTTCTGTGACACTTGTAAAATGCCCTTGTTGACCTGATAAGGCAATAATTCAGGGCAAAAACAGTTTCATTAAAGCTTCAGCTCTGACTGTGCAGAGGAGCCTGCTGTGTTGAACTGGAACTATATTAGCAGAACTCTATTATGGAATGATTAGGATTATGAATTACAAAAATGAACCCTAAAGTTGCTTGGTTCTGTTTATTGGAGTGTTCACTAATTATGAATTGCTTCAGTTTACACGAGTCCACACACCTGCCAATCAAAAAGATACACCCCTAAGTCAACTAAGAACAAAAAGTCCCCTCACAGTTGTCATGGCTACTTCTTGTGATTTTTTTTTTAATTGGAAGTTGAGAATTATTTTAAAATTAAAAATAGCCTAAGCTGCACGGTGGTGCAGTGGTTATTTTTGATCTCACAGTGACAAGGTCCTTGTTCAAGTCCCATATGGGACCTTTCTGTGTTGAGTTTGCATGTTCTTCCTGTGCATGTGAGTGCTCTCTCCAGGCTTCTTCCCACATTCTAAAAACATGCTTCAAAGGTTGATTGGCGTCTCTCCACTGTCTCTAGGTGTGCATATGAATTTGTGACCCTGCAACAGACTGGCAACCTGTTTAGGATGTACCCCATCCTCACCTAACAGCAGCTGGGATAGGCTCCAGCAACCCAGAGACCCCTAAAGGAGATCCGAAACCAAATGGATGGAAGAAATCAGCCTCCGGTGGTCATTTAAGGAACTGCAACATCAGGCATTTCCAGATTTGCTTTAATTTTATATACAAAAGGTAGGCGTCTGGGGTGGGAAAATTGGGTGCAAATAGAGATGTGGTTATTTGGCTAACTGGAGACCATGAAAGTTTTGTTTCTACAAATGCAGGTTGGCTTTGTATCCATCAAGTTACAAATCAGCTCAGGAAAAACCAAGGGTGTGTCACGTGACCACATCTTTTACCTGTTTTCGTCACACACAGGGTTTCAGGCTGCCTCTGGTGGAAAAGCAGGATGTCTGCCACATTTCCTGTTAGCAGTAAACTGTGTAATGTATATTATAATGGAGGGCCTTCATATTTTTACATTCTTTGCAAAACCTTTTGGATCAACCACTCACAAACTGTTTGAGGACGTGATAAACAAACCAAGTAAACATGACATTGACAACAAATGAACTGGAACATATATATGAATAATTCACGCGGATGAATGTAGTTGAAGAATATATTTAAGCCTTTATTGGTGTTCAATTGCACCCTATAAGGTCTCATTAGAATCTTGATACAAAGCAGAGCACATTTGTGTATTCTTGAGTGAAGTCAATTCATTCATCACGAGTAGCCTAGAAGTGGAACAAAAACACGACTCTAAGTGTTCAGTCTGTCTCACAGTGAGCATGTTTGACTACCTAATAAATGGACCAAGGCATGAATTTGGACAGACGGGGGGCAAATCATCTCATGCCTGGGGACTGGTTTTCTGCGGGCACTAGCCATCAGAGGAGCTTGTTTAAACATACCCAGACTAGAAGGCTTAATGACCATGCTGACAGCAGTCATACGAGACGTCTATTGAGCTCAGTTGGTTTGTTGCAGCTGAAAGTTTTGCAGCTGTAGAGGGGAAAGAAAGGGATGTTGTGGTCAGTGTCTGTTCAAGTCAGATCCATTGAAGCGTCTTTTCTTTTACATGACGTCAATATTTGTTCTCCAACCAAACCCAAACCAAAGTGAGTATAGGATATTCAGTTCCATGGCTGCCTGTGGTGTTTTTTTTTTTTTTTCTCCACCACCTCAAACGTGCTCTACTGTTCGATCCAATGTCATCTCAATTAAACATCTGCGTGTGGACAGAGAACAGCTCAGGCATAAAACAAAGTATTTCTGCAAGTCAAGTAAAAGCCAGTTTGGATTGCTGCATGAACATAATTGCATACTCTTTTAAAGACATTTTGCTGATATGATTCATTTTTCAAAATCCACAAGGTATGTACAGTACATGCACTTGACACGTTTTTTTTCTCTGTGGCTTTGCAATTTGCAGAAAAAAATGTTCAATTGCTGGACTTTTGGAAGATATACATGTGTGCAAACTTTAGAACTCTTTTCTATTTACAAAACAGCTTTTCCCCCTATAAATTCATGAATTACAATTACAAGAGAGGAGTGCTTTGACCTCTGGTGTCTTGAATATGTGAGTGGTTCAGTTGAATCTCAAAAAAGCATTCTGGACCAAAATGTGTTTCTAGCTTTTCAAAAGCTTGATCTCAGTTGCAGGTAACAGATAAAAATGTCCAAAAATGACCTGGAGCAAAACATTGGACCATTCTGTCTGTGCTGGGACATATAAAAGACTGTCATTACAGTGGAGACAATTGAAGCTACGTCTGTTTTGATAGTTTTATTTGTATTTATTTTTGTGTGTGTTTTTTTTTTTATCATCATTTAATGACATATCAGGGACAAATTTCTTTGATTAACAGAGAGAGAGCAGCAATGATTTCTTTGTGTTTTGCGACTCAGCCTGAGTCATTTTAGCTTCATAATTCAGAAAGTTCCTGTTGTGAGAGAAAAGTAGCATTTTATTACCAAATAAGGCATTAATTCGATCTAAGCACAGTATTCAATTAAAAAAAAGAAGGGTGGTCATAACTGCTATAAAAGTCTCAACCTTCCTACTTGGAAGATCCAAAAATGTCGAGTCTGGAAATGACATTCACCTGATGCTACAAAAAAAGATTTATTATAGAATTCTTTGCTAAAACCACAATTATTTTGAAATTTATAGACAGCAAAGTGTTAAACGTAGTAATCTAAATATTTAAGAACAGTCATTTTTGGTTAAATGTTCTTGAAATCCATTCAGTGTCACATGGTCTTTATATTATAAAAGGGAAATAGTTTTTTTCACAATAACAATGTTTTAATAAATTAAAACATTTAAAATTAGACATAGACTGTTTTCATTTTGTGGTTATCCAATGAGGGGAAGCCTAACCTAAAATTTTAGACTGATACCAAAAAAAATTATATGATAATAAATAAATATAAATAAGAAATAATAATAAAAAATACATTTTAAATAATAACATAAATAATATGATTGTGGAATAAACTCAGGAGTCTGAGCTTACTGTTATCTCTCTATTGAAAAATGAAAAATATATTTCTTTTGTAGTTTATGTTTTGATACGTCTTCTGCATAGTCTTCTGAATTTAGCCATCAATTTTACCCTTTTGAGCCTTTTAGGATTTGATTTACTGATCTGTTTTTTCTTGTTACAAAGAAACAAAACAAAAGGAAAAGCTGGAAATTAAAAACTTTCAGGTTTCCAATGACTTCAGGTGTTTTATTTGACACTAACGTTCACTGTTTAATACATATTTAGTATGCCATCTGGCAAAGTCTCCATGTTCAAGTTTTCTGAAATTCAAAATGTAAGAGAATATGCAAAAAAACACTTCTTTTAGAGAGTTGGATTTTCTACAGACCTAAATGTTCCAGACTGGCCAACATTTGTTTTATGATTTTTTTTACAATGAGACTTGAGCACAAATCCAAACAACAGATTTTAAAATGGTTCAGGTTCATGTGAAAAGTTGGGTGAAACTAAAAAGATTCACAGAGATTAGGTTGCAAAAAGCTTGCCTGCTGTCACATAACTGAAACATATTTAGAGGAGAAAGCAGATGCAAAAGAACAACCTCTACATTCACAAAAATTCAGGTTTATATCTCATTGTAATATTTTAACTAAAAAAAATTAAAATAAATAAATATCACCTTAAAGTTTGAAATAATATTTTATAATAATGTTTTAAAGTTTGAAAACTTTACATTATGTCAACATTAGACTGATATTAAGCAGTTTTAAGACTTTTTTTTTGTCCAATTCAGAGTATTTTTGGATTCATCTGGAAATTATGTGGATTTAAAAAAATACTGTGTGGCAGTTTTGTAGAACTGTAATATGTGAAACAGAGTGGCTTTAAAAAAAATCATCTATTTAGCTAATTTAAGGCCTAGTTTGAACAGACTTTTGTGAATTTATGAACTCGTGTTTCCTTCTCCAAAAACAATCTCACAAAGTAACATTATAAGAGGATTATGATCTGTTTCAAAGATTAACCAACGGATACAGACCAGTTTAAAAAAAATAGACAAATTGACCAAAATGTACACAGTTATGGTTGAAAAGCCTCATGAATTCACAGCATTGAGCATCAGTCTTGACAAAAACCAACAACAAGATGTATGACACTTGATAACAACAAAATCTCTTTGGTCAACAGAAACAGTTTTGGGGATTTTTAGTAGAAGGGTTCTCATACTAGAAATTTTTGAGGTTATAGTTTAATTGATCTTCAGTTGAATTCTTTGAAAATTTGTATTGCCCAAAATGTACACCAACTATTAAAAAACCAGAGATTCTAACGATAAAAAGCTTGTAATCTCAGATCTGCTGGACATTTTTGGTCTTGTAACTTCAATTTGGGTCTGATACTAAAGAAGAATTTTCGTTGTTTTGACATCCACCAACACTGAAATGTTTTTGTATTGGTTTATTTTAGTGAAATTAACTAATGTCTGCAAATTACTTTTGTTTTTGTACTTTCCGTGCCTGTGTGAAAACCACAAAGTCCATCACACAAAATCAAAGCAAAGAATGAGACACGCCATGATTCTGCAGAAAAGAAGGATCTTCTGGTGATTTAAGACTTCCCAGTCTGCATGGCCGTGGTAGTCCTTCACATTCCAGAGTATATAAAGGAAAGATGAAATACTTTTGAAGAAGAGGGTCAGCTGTCCTTCCTGTTGTGGTCAAAGCAATCTTCTTCAAAAGAAAGTCACAAAGGAAAGTGTTTATTTGACTGGCAAAAAATCTGTTTCTTTTTATCTTCAATGAGCTTCTGTCCCAGACTCAACAGTCTGCAGCGGGACCGGCCCTGCTTCAGTGACGCTGCCTTCACATGAGGCATTTTAATAAAGCCATGTCTGTCGCTGCATCTGGGCAATTTTGGAGAAAGACGCAGGTTGATTCTTTGGATGCCTTTCAGCAGCGTAGATGTATATCATGTGGAACACAGATGATGGGTCAGACAGAAATCCGGAGCTGAACGCCGCAGCATCAGACATCGTATGCAAATTGAGTGATTTTTAAGACAGGAAATGATCAGATTTAATTTAAACTCTCTAGATCCCACAAGAGTCTAATTTTAGATTTCATTTACCTGGTGTGGAATTGGCATGAGTTCACTTATGGCTTTAGCATTCAGCTGACATCTTCTTCTTGTGTTTGCTGTGATTCATCCTGCCTCTGCTCTCCTCCTAATCTGTCTCCTCTTTGGTATGTAAACTATCGCCGACTGATCTCGCTTTTGGTCTTTTTCTCACCATGAAGACACTTTTCCTTCACGTTCAAACATCCGCAGAGCAGACAGCTCCTCTGCTCTCCTCTCAGTCCTTCCTCAGTTTTTTGATGCTGAGAAAATGCTACAGCCATCATTCCCAGAACAGGAAGAATTTTATTTGCCTGATGCTCATAGATCATTTTTACTTTTCAATAAGCCCATTAAAAACACATGCGCTTCCATGAGGATTCCACTTTGACCTAAAAAGGGACTGAAACTCATCAGCATACACGGCTGTCGGCTGTACAGATGTGTGGTGGCTAAGATTTCTCCAAACACAGGTCAGTCAGTGACCAGAACTTACAGGCTGATTCATTCCTTTCTGCTGCGTGACTCAGAGCTTTTTTTTTTTTTCTGCCCCTGTACATCCTCTTCACATTCCCACTATCCTCCATGGATTTGGACTTGCCATTTGACCTGCAGCCAACTTGGAAGTCGCCACCCCCTCCCTCCTCAGAGGTCAACTGCGAGATTGTGTACATGGTTTCTACATAGCAACAGTGTCAAGGCATGCAGACAGAAAAAAGGACAAACAAGGAACTGCAGACTGATTTGTAGTTTTCCAAATTAACATGATTCATGGTTTTAATTACCAAGAAAATGTTCATTTTGCTCAAAGGTGAGTTTCTTAAGTGCAGTATTTCTTTTGTAAAGTTAGGACTTGTGACTTCCAACCAGTTTAAAGAGTGGAATAAAACAAATAATCCACAGGAAGATGAATGTCTTAGCTCAAGTGGGCGAATTCGAAGTAGGACAATGAAGACCAGATGACGCAGTGACGGTGTTTTCAGTCAATGGGCCTCTGATAACCTTTTTTCTAGGAAAATGGGACAAAAGAGGAAAAACAGCAGATGTTCAGGCTAATCTGCTGCCAATACAATCATGTTTGTGTTTGTCTCAGAATTTAAACTGAACTGATGTATATTCCAGTAGAAACCTTGTATGTGGATGCCTCTGGAGCTGGACAGATGAAACCCAGCGTGAGAAATGATCTCAGTGTCCAGAAATCAAAGTGACAGTTCTGAGACATCCCAGAGAGGCACGGTCTGTCCCGAGAGTCAGAAGAGCAGCTTTACTGCTCCTCACATTGTGAGTTTGGAGCTACTTTCTCCACTGTCATTGTCTTTTTCTACTAAAGTGTAGAACTATAATAAAATCCGCCTGTGAACTCAAAGAAAAAGAGGTATTTAAAGAGGCCTGGAAGCCAAACGCCACGAAGAAGCTCACATGCAGAGTCCAGTCTGTGTTTACACCACAAGAACAAAAAACATTATTCCAAAAAGGCTGTTTAACACATGGAATTGGACAAATAATTGTTTTTTTTTTTGGACAACAGTATTTTTTCATCTGCTACTGATTCACTTCAATTTGAATAAATAAATACTCAGAAATGCAATCTTTATCTTAATCTTAATTGAGTTTATGTATGTCCACCATCGTGAGAAAATAGAACTTAGTAATAGAATTTAGCAAATGTGTCCTCTAAAATATTTTTACTAAATGGTTTTAGTGAGAAATTCCAAGGAGCAATTTAGAACAAAGTACGTAGTTCCATATAAATCCTCTCCAAATGTTAATAAACATCTAAATCTTTCTGCGTCTTTTATTGTTCCTAAAACTCAGAACAGATGGGGTGAAGGAACACCTGAAGAAGTAATGCAAAGAATTTTTCAGAAAAACCACTTCACCTGGAAAAGGAAACAAGCAGAAGGGTGGCCAGAGAGCCGCCTGTCTCCAAGAATTTAGGTTTTTATTTTCCACTAGGAGAATCCCCATTAAAAGTACTCTGTCCGTGGGCATCAACAGATCCACCGCCCAAAGGAACAACCCTCCTTTCATGGTCAAGACAGAAGGAAGGAGATTCTAAAGCATCTCCTCAAATAAGCAGCATTCTGCAGGGATCCTCCCCACAAAGAAAACACTCCGAAACACATGCCTGCTTGTGCTTCCAGCCGGTGGAATGGGAAAACTGGACACAACAATGTCAACATTTAAAACTGGGTTTCCTTCATCTGTCGTCAGGCAGAAATGCTCAAGAAATTTTGATCAAGTTCAAGCTGACCGTCAGACGCTAACAAGGGGGGATGAAGTAGCTTCCATTTTCTTGGGTTAAAATTGACTGACTTTTAGAGATGATTTTGTTCATTTCCTTCAAAATAAAGCAAGTCAAATAAGATTTAGAGAAGAACAAAAAACTGTGTGGTCGTCAGGAATAAAGCAGAAAGGTCAAAAGGCTCTGGATGTGGAATGTTTTCTGGTTTCAGATGAGTTTAAGAACTTGCTTTGTTTGGTTTCTTCTGTCACTTATATTTCCTCTCCGTCTTCACACCTTGTTTCAGTTTCTAGCATCACAGCTGCTTCGGATTTGGTGATCAAATCTGAAGCTTTTCTTAGCCAAATCCCTGTCAATGGTTTGATGATTAGCTTTCCTGTGTGGTTTGTTTCTTGGCTTTTTTAAGAGTTCAGTTCACAGAGTTTCTGTCATTGCAATGTTCCCATTTCATTTGAAGTAATAACTAAATTTTGATATCTGGCTGCCTCTTTTCTGTGTTTTGTGTCTTTGTTCATCTCCACATTGCAAAGGTTAGGGTTTGAACAAAATCAGAAAACCTGGTGGTTCTCTTAGAAAAATGCCTTTGTTGATGAGTAATTTAGATACTTTTAGATAGATTTTTGCCTCAGGTGGATACAGACTGGCTGTGGGTGAAAAAGGGCAAACTTGTACGTGGCCTGCACTAAATTTTGAGATCATAGACCACTTGGTGAGCCGATGCAGTGAAAATGTTTGTGCACAATTTTTCTATGGACATGCTGTGGGTCAGACAGAACACAAAAGGATAAGTAAGGGTGAAGTAGGTGAGACGCAGACACGTCGCATGGATTTTTACATTTTTCTCAATCCTCTCAAACCCAGCAAACACTTTACAATAAACTTACCCCACACAAGACAATGGTACGTTCCATTTTCATAACCTCCCATGAGATGAACGTATGAACTGCTATAGACACACCTGCACTCACCTTAAGATGCCGCCACTCCTCTCTTCGCCCGTTTGTGGGCCCGAACAACCCCCAACCCATTACGGCTCAACCCCTCCTACACATGCTTGTGACTATTGCATGAGGAAGACACGGGCTGTGACTTTTCAAAGAAGCACCACCAAGTTTTATTAGACACGACGCAAAATACATGGTGTCAATCTTCATTGGATACATGACAAATGTTTCCACAAAATCGTACGATGATTTAAAATATAGATTAGCTGTTGTTTAGATTATTTTAAAAAATTAAGACACGCATTTCATTCCATTATTTTGATTGATTAATTAACAAATGCTAATAACCAAATCAGCCTGATTTTTTTCTTTTTCTGTTGAACTAAAGCCGGTGCACTGTAGCTGTAACAACCCAATTTCCCAGGCTGGGATCAATCAAGTTTTGTTTCTTATCCTGTGCATCCGCTACAGCTTAGGCGTTGTGTAATCGATACAATGACTTCAGAATGTGTTTAAAAAAAAGGTTGATGTACCATATGAATGTTTTTGGTGTGTCAACAGATGCCTTACGTGCTATTTCTGCCTCATCTGTCTTCTGATGATCAATTTGAAAAATGTTGCATCTGCAAAAACATCTGGCAGTTTTTGAAATGACTCGCCACAAACAACGACAAATTTATTTAAACCTAGAACTGGGACGACGAACAGAAAAAGGAGATAATCTCACCGTCTCGTCTTTTCAGACGAGTGAAGACATCCTTAAAAGGAAAAAGGGGAAGTGACGTCAGAGTAAAAGGATTCGGCAGTGGGTCTCCTGTGGAATCCTGGGCGATGCTGGTGAAGACGGAGAGCAGCTGCTGACTCAGTGAGTCATTTTTACCTCAACAGGGAACGGGAGAGCTGGAAGCCAGAGAACAGCAGCTCCCACCCAAATAAAGAGCAAAGCATTCAACCATGTTCTTCTGGTGCTGTCTTCACATCTGCCACTGCAGCTGAGAAAAGTTCTGATCATTTACTTATAGCAATCAGCAGCATGATGAAATAGTTTGTGAAAGCATCCATCTTTGGGTTGTTAAAGGCTTTATGGGAACATCCAGAAATCCATCTGGCTTTTTTCCTTTGACGTGTTTCACAGCAAAAAATGTGAACTGATGCTGTGTGAGGATCTGACTCCAGCATGTGGAAGGACTGGCATCCAACCTTCTGACTGATAACCAAGTTTAAGTTTTCCTGTATTTATGAAATAAACATATCTAAGAATGAGGTCATGTATAGGCCTTAAGAAAAAAATAATGACTCCTGTTTTAGTTGTATGAGCAGAAGTTTTAGTGAATTAATTTTTTTTAAAAAAGATTTTTGTCTTCTTTACCAGTTCTGTAATGTTGGCTGAGAAAGTTTTAGTAAAATATGTTGGATAAAAAGTAGCTTCTTGTCTAAAGAACATACTAAAAGAAAATGTTGGAAATATAAAAAGATATTCCACTTTTTGGCCTCCAGAAGACACATACAGCACGTATTTCACATTCTTTTTACCTTTCAATTTCAATGGACTTTTACTTAGCTGCGTGGACATTAAAGAGAGGGCGACTCATTAAAATTCAGAAATGATCATGGGAGTGTTAATAGCTGCTGCTTCCACCAAGAAAGTTCAAAAGCATCACCCCAACTGGAGTAATTTTGAGAGAAAATTCCACATTGGAATTCTCTGTTCTTCTAATAGTAGCACCTAGACTATGCCTGGATAACATTTCAACATTTTTTTTCAATCCTCAAATCTTCCACTATGTCCTTTGATCATTTTATCATGTTTGTTTAATTAAAATGCCATATTTTTTTACTTGTTTGTGTGTTCAACCATCCTTGTTTGACCTTGAAAAGCTCTGCTTTAGAGGATCCGATTAAATGAGCTGTTTCAGGTCTGCACATTGGAGAAAGAAAAGATGACTTAAAATATGCATTCTTTTAACATGAAGTTGAAATTTTCACAACATCACTGCCAAAAACAAGACTTTTTACAGTTGATTGGCAAGAACAAGAGCATGTCTCAATTCCAGTAAGTCAAAAAGGAGGATGAGTCACTCCCAAATGCCCTCTCTGCACCTCAGAGAATGTTGCTGCTGTCAAGTACGTTTAGTTTTCCCAAGAAAAAGAACAAGGCCTGCAGGTACACTTCAGTGTTTCATAGCCGCTCCTGCAGCCGCCAGAAACAAACTCCTTTTTACTGAGGAATAGATGCTCTACCAGTTTGTTGAATTCTAACAAGTTGCTTCTACAAGATGTCTTCTAACTCAGCTGAAAATATTTTGCTACAGTAAAACTAGACCAATCCAAATATTTAAAGACTCACTTGGTTGTGTTTGTTGTTTTTGGTGTTTTCATAATGATGATAGAGGACATATATAAAGAAAATGAATCTTGAAATTGCGTTTCTGAGGATTTCCTTATTCCAGTCATTGTGAATCAAGAGCAGACGAAAAAAATGCCTTTGGAAAAAGATTGTATTTGTGACAGAAAACACACAATCACAAGCCTTTTTGCTCCAAGCTCTCTGCAACGGTGAGGGGAAGGTGAGGCTGGGTTTTTTGGTTTTGCTAAAAAAAGACGAATTATAATTAAAAATCAAATGGGAACACTTTAAAATAGATCAAAAGACAATAACAGTGAGTCTTCATTGAATGTGTTACAAAATTTCAAACTAAACTCTACTGAACAACAATTTTTGTTTTTCTCCTATAACACCAAAGCAGCATAATGGATATTTATATAAGTACAAATGATTCAAATAAAATGTAGCTAAACCTGAGTTTCTGTCCACCAATAAGGTATCTCACATGTCCTTTTCTTTTCAGTTTTTGGTTCACAGAGGATGTCCCTCTAGGGTCTCCATAGTTAAAGGCCCATTTTTCCAAGTGTAGCTGTTTCTCGAGAGAATTTCAATGACAAATATTCCAAGATTAGCAGTCATATTTTGGGGTTTTCCATAATACTTGTGTCCTTATTAGTCACACAACTTCCATTTATTCTAGTTGGTTCAAACAATAAGAAAAAAAATCACCTTTAAAATATGTTGCAAGTAAAAACATCGCAACTTAATTTATGTTTGTAAGTCTTTAAGATGTTTTTCGCTGCTGCACCAAACATTCTGCAGAAATTCATTGTTTTTGAGAAAATCTTTAAAGATAAAAACATTTTATGACCGAAAAAAGAATGTTTTAAGTTACAAGATAAGGCCAGTAAATGTAATTTAATGATGAAGTCCTCCATCATCTTGACATCAGTTGAACTCAATCAAAGGAACTTATCGGCTTGTGTTACACATTGGATACAGAAACCCACTAGCTTTAATTTTCAGAGAAAAACATCATCTGCTTATCAAAGTACCAAACATGTTTATAATTTTAGCTCCACCAGATGTTTTGCTTTTCCCAAAAAGTTGAAATTCCCATCAGTAGAAAAGTCGGGAGTGTTTGAAGCTGGCATGCGTGCAAGACAGGGCACCTTTGAAGATTAACGCAGAAGATAAAAGGCTGTTTGCTCACTGTGAATGGAATGAGATTACAGACTTGCTTTTTTAAATTTAATTTAGCTTTTTTGATTGAACTTTTCCATCTACAAGAGGGATGATCAGTGTGAAACAATCTCACACGTTTGTGGACGAGTCGAATAGATGTTTTCGTGGCTCAATGGTGCATTTTCCCAGCCGTTTGGAAATGCGTCACGCTGTCTGAAGAAGAATCCAAGATGTTGTAAACTGAAAGTTTCATGTTGTCTGCGACTGGATTAAAACAACTAATGTCAGACTGCTAAAAGAAATGCACATAGTGTGTTTGCATGGATGGGAGCAGCTCTGCCCTTGTAGGGCAGCTGCTGCCTCTCGTCTCATTGGGGAGCAGAGTTCAGTTACGTAACAGAGGTTTTAGCCATTAATGGCTACTGCGGTGGCACAACCAAACAATCTGATTGTGAAACCTGTAAAACCCCAGTAGACTGCCGGGATTGTTAAGGGTGGACCGTTATGATTATGAGGAGAAATAAAAATCTGAAGTGACATGTGCAACTGGTGGCTAATGGGTGATGTTTGCAGGGAAGAATCTACAGCACTGACCTTATGAAATCTGCCAAATTTTCCACTCTGCGTGTATATCCAGATCTTTGCAGTCTTTTACTGAAATCGACATGAGTCATTTGTTTTTTGGACGACGTCTCAATAAAAAAAATATTTGATCTGTCTACGTTTTGCCAAATTGAAGCAAACAAACTGGAACAATGTGGGATGGCTGGGGGATTTATCACTTTTTGGTAATGCCATTTTTGGATTAAAAAAAAAAAAAAAAAAAAAAGCAGGAATTGACGTCGATTCTAATGATTCATGAAATAAGTTATTTCTGCGAGTTGGATTCGCACCACGGAGAAAAATGTGATTGTTTGAGTTTTACAATGTTTCTTATCACGCAGCTGCAACAACTTAGCCATAAAAGTACACAGCAATAAAGAACAACCCAATGGCTTGTTGAAGCAGTGCAGAGTGGCCTCTTTGATAGGCTTGAGTAAACATGGTTGCTATGCAGCAAACAAACAGAAGAAAACACCCTATGAGTTGAAATTTAGCCCCTTTTATTAATTCATTCCAATTTATTTTTTTGTTTGTTTCTTATGTTCTTGTTGTTTTTCACTCTAATTTTCAAAATAAAACCAAATATAGTGTAAAGCTTGTTAAATCAGAAGGTGTGATGCACTAATTTTCTCCTTTTTACAGGTTTGAGTAACTTTTGTGCAATACTTCACCTTTGTCAAAGACATGAAGGGTAAATATTTGATTTTTTTCTGGTTTGGATGTCTTTCACAACACACTGTTTCTGTAAAATCCTGTTTAAACATTTTATAGGACAAGTCACTGCAGTGGAATTTGACAAAGGAAGCCCAATTTGCTGATAAAAAGAAGAGCTATATTAATTTATTGATTACTGGAACTGGGTTTCTTCAATGGCAGCTGTTGACTGAAGTGTCCACACCAGTGATCTACAGTCTGCGGTTATCCACAGCTGGAAGATTAAATCAATCATTATTTTGTAGCAGGACATGGCTGTTATTATTGCTTTTCCCAACAGAGCTACAGTATCAAGATAAATTCCCTGCCAGGGGATCAATATCATTCTAAAAAGTTTAATTCTATCGTATTTTAGTAATTGTGCCGCGATGCACATGCTCACTCAGTTGAATCAATGTTCCGGGACTCGACGCATACAGGATGCATGTGACTCCGTGAAGACAAATTGTTTTCAAAACAGAAATGTCAAACATAAAAATAAATGTTTTAAAAAAAAATTCTGCAAAAGTTGTGCACAATGTATTCATTTGATAGCTATAATACCTCATACATATTCTTGTTATTTTTCATAATATTTTTAGAACTTTGTTAGCCAATTTTCCATTTCTTTAGGTTTACAACTCTTATAAATGAATCTAACAATAAATTTAAAGAGTAAGGAACCTAATTAAATTGTCCATTTTGGTTTTAATATTTTATTTTACAACAGAATTTTCCGCATCGAGTCCCTCACATGTGTAATCGGCCTGCTGTTTTTTCCAAAGGATGTACAAATGAAGGACAAATGGTATTGAGGTGCATTCTTTGGATTGAAAGCGTCAGAAGTTTGGATGTGGCTTTTTGCGCAAAAATGACTGCTGCTCGGAAGAAATGCAGAAAACATTTCGAGGTCATAGCAGCAGCACTTGTTATGAATTCCTCTCCAGCTGTGGCCGGTCTTGTTGGCAGCGCAGCATCTTCTGTCTGGATGCAGCAGTCTCTTCAGCTCATGGTTAAACTTCAGGCTGTGACAAATGAGCAAAGGCGGCAGTAATTCAGTGTTCAGGTCTCAGTTGTGCTGTTAGAGACTCACTCTTACGTTTCATTTTTGTTAAAAACAAAATTTAGGGTCATGTTCTCTAGGGTCACATTTGAAACATTTCAATCCCCTCTAAAATATTGGTGTGGTTTTTTTTTTTTTGGTTTTTTTTTAGAAAAAGGGTGGAAGATCTTCCCTTAAAAGGACAATTAGTTAAGTTCAGAGGAGAATCCTGAAGCTGAAATCAAAGCAAAGTAACTTTGTTTTTAAATGTTCATTTACATTCAGGCATAGTCATGGTTAGCCACAGATTTCCCGACACAGATACCATTTTAGACATCCCTGCTAAAATTAACCAGCTGTCAAAGCAAACACCTGAAAACTTATTTTGATTGTCCAGATGACTTGTGGTCTGAGCTTCCTGAACCTGTCAAAACCTGAAAGCTGCTTGAGTTTAGGAGGATGCTGCATCTGAAGCCTTATTGCACTTTATTTCAGCTTTAGTTATTTGCATTCAAGATTTAACAATGAAGTTAGCTCCATAATTGATCAAAAAAAGAAAAAAAAAATTCCATCATTACTGCTCCATAAAGACAGCAGTCAGGAAACTTTAAATCTTGATGCTGATACGCTTTGACTTTAAAGATGGTGCGGTTTGTAATTCAACATCTGCCGCACCCTAGAAAATGCTTCAAAAACCCACTACCTATGGAACCAATTCCTAAAACATTTTTCATCAAAGTATATTTAGTTTTATTGAAAAATACATAAAGAATTCTTCCTTACGTTTGTAAAGGGATATAAATCGGCTAAAACTGAAGGATTATATCACGGTCCTGGCCACTCCCCTTTTTCCTTCAGTCACCACTTATAGACAAATGCTGGAAAAAAATATTAATGGCTGTAAAATTAGGCTGTTGATACTTTATAATTTGCAATATTACCCTTAAGGTATTTAATTATTTCATTAAAGACGGGTTGAAGACTTTTAGGAGGATCTGCTGTTTTTTTTTTTTTTGATGGTTGATTCTGTCTTCTGTAGTTCATGAGAAAACTCATGACTTTAAATCCTCCTAACGGTGGCTATGTCTAAGAACTGGATTGTTAGATTGGGGTTGTGAGGGGCTGTAAGATAGCGGAAGAGCATGTAAACAAGTGGTTGATGGGATATCACCGGAGGCTTACTTCCACGCCAACAGTCGCTCCCACAACTCAGAGCGTAGTTTCTGATGAACTTCCGCCGCTCTGCAGAAACTATGTCCTGGAAAAAGACCTTTTTTTTTACATA
Source organism: Oryzias celebensis (assembly GCA_014656515.1). Lineage (NCBI taxonomy): Eukaryota > Metazoa > Chordata > Actinopteri > Beloniformes > Adrianichthyidae > Oryzias > Oryzias celebensis. The sequence goes on from BNCR01000005.1 coordinate 39,286,835, forward strand.
TATTCTTTTTGGCAAAAAATGTTATATTCATAATTGAATGAACACTGGGAACAATTTTACTATAGATCAAAGCAAATTGGAGTGAGAATTTAAATGTATTTTCTTAAGGATCAGTACAAAATAAAATCATAAAAATGTTGTTTATCAATAAATAATATCAATAAATAATTATGCATGTACATGTACATGTACAATTTTGAACAACAATGTGACGTTGCTAAATATTTTCCCTGAGGAGTTTGCTAAATAGCTTGTTTTCTCTGATCAAACTTTTTTTAAAGTAAAAAACAAAATTTCTGTCAACCGTTTTGCTGATGCTAAAGCAAACCTGGCATCGTGAAAACAATTTAAACCAAATGCTTTTGGTACACAAAACATGTTCCACATCCTGCAACCTTCACACAAGTCCACTTTGTGCCTGTATCGTTTTTGTCAGGGTGTTCTGACACCATAAAATACTAAATGTACCAGAGTTCTGTCCAGATATTTGAAGGGGAAAATGTATTTCCTGCCAACTTTTGATCACTTTATTAATGTTTGTTTTTTGTTTTTTTCCTTTAGTGCATAATATTTTCATTTAAACGATATGTCCTCTGTGGTCAAGCTGATGCCGGAGCAATAATTGGTATTCATCATCACATTTTAAAGCACTTTATCATTAGCTTGTTGCAAAACTGGGTTCAGAATTCATATGATCAGAATGCCAGTGGCGGAAGAAGAAATAGAAAAAAGATCTGTTTTTCTTTGCTTTGGTTTCAGGCCCTGTGAGCATCGTAACCTCCAACTTGTTTTAAGTAACAAAATGTTGACATTTGCAGAAAAATCAAACTTTACAGGAAAATTGGCTGGAAATTGTTTTTCTTTAATTTTTTGACTCATGTTAAGTGTCGAAGGATCAAGGCAAACTCCAAAGGGAGGACTATAACAGGGACATGAGCATCAGTGAGGTGACAAATACCTTTGTTTATGTTTCTTGCCTTAAAGCTTGACTTTTTTATGCCATCGAGTAATTAAAGAAAATTACACCTTGCAATTGTCCCAAAGAAATTACATCATCAGAATATTTTTGTTTTGGTTTGATTTATCCTTTTCTGCCACAGAATCTGTATTTTTTCATGATACTTGCATTTTTAATATAGTCAGTAACTATTCTGACACACCTCCCTTTTTACTATAGAAATGTGTGAAATTATTTCTTAAAAGTCTATCCACACTGTGTCTGCAATCACTTTGAGCAAATGTAGCTAAAAATAAAATCCACATCATGTAATGTGTTCGCCCCAGACACTGTAATTGCATCCATTTTGAAGCCCATTTTATAGATTTTCTCTCCAGCTGTTTGGATGTGGGCCAGAGGCCCTCAAATGGGTAAATCTGAGCACAGTCTCGTGGAGCAAAGCCCTGGAAAATCTTCTCATTAAAGGGGGGTGATTGAGCTTCTGTGGTTGTCTTGTATTTACTTCTCCTGTTGTGCCTTTTTTTTAATTTATTTATTTTTTATTTTTACAATAAGTTCCTAACAGGCAGTGAAAAATGTGCACGCTGATGAGCGGAACATTTTTCAAATTTGGACATTTTTATGGTTGTTCCCTCTTCCTCTCGCTATTAAGACGAAAGCTGTCATCGTTAAGGAAGAAAGGCCAAACCAAAGGTGTGGTCAAACGATGGTCAAACATGGCAGTCTTAGCATTTAAAATAACAATCTGTAAAAAATGATGTGTGGTTGAAGAAAGCATGGCTTTGTTTTTGTCTACATCGCACCAGGTGGTTTGACTCGTGACTTTCTGCAGATTTTCAGTAAACTGTTTTGAAGATCTCTTTCAGGAAAAGTTAACTTCCACAAAAGTAAAAGAAAAAAGTTTAGTATCAAGACCCACACCGATGAAGTTGTGTTTTTGATATTTTTTACATATTCTTGTGGCATTTTATTCATGATAAAGTACATATATAAAGAAAAGTGAGCTTAAAATTGCACTTCTGGGAATTTCTTTATTTAGATCATTGTGACTCAGGAGCAGACGAAAACATTTATTTTCAAAAATGTTGTTTGTAATGTAAAAAATACGCCTAGTGAGCCCCAGGCTCCCTGCTCTATCCCATTCTTATGTGTCCACTTCTAAACGGCTCTCCGGTAAGCTAGATGGAGAGTGTGTAAACAGAGAGCTCGCAGCAACAGGGAGAAGTGGGGGGTTGCTCTGTGGCAACAGTCCCGCCCACAACTCAGAAGTAAATTTCTGATAAACTACTGAACTATGACATAGAAAATGTCAAAAGTATTTTTGATTTTGATATAATCTTACATAAAATATCAGAAACTGCTTTGAAAATAGATTAAAAGATTATTGGAGTGAACATTTAAGATCGCAACCTTCCGATTGCAAATTAAAACAAAAAAATGTTGTTAGGATTTTATGAAAAGAAGTGTAAGCTCAGTAGCTTCAACATCATAGGTACAGTTCTATGTGAATAAATTGACCATTTTACTAACAATTTACTGCATTAATAGCTTAGGAAAGACAATCATGGAAAAGTCACAGATTATGATTAATAATTTCAGAGAAAGATATTTGGCTTAGTAAGGAAAAACTGCTGTGAGGCATTTACATCTCAAGCCTTCAGAATAAGTAGAATTATGTTTTTTTTCCTGAGATCTCAACAGCAAGATCAACACGTAAATAGTTTAGCAGAAGTCTGTTTGGTGTGTGCTGTCTATACAACGGGTTGTGCAGAGCTTGCAAACTTTCCAGAGTGCAGCATCAAGCTGCAGTAAATGTGCTACTGAGCACAAGATAGCATGTAGTCCTGTTGTCCTGCCAGATGTGTAGCAGCAGCGTAGAACGCGGGAATGTCAGTATGGTTTCTTTGCACCACCAGGGGGAAGTAATCTCAGGTCAGAGAGCTAAAATAACTGCACCATCTGCTTGACTTTTAAGCATATATTTAGTAATATTTTTTTCTCTGACATGAGCTTACTTTATACCTTGTGCAGAGAGCATTAATAAACAGCAAGGCCACATTTCCTATATCTTCAGGGGAGTCTATGACTTTCCTCCAGCATATTGTACAGTTTATTAACCTTTATGTCTCCATGTTCTCATAGTGAAAACAGAAGAAAATTCCGCTCCATACAAAAACAGTTTCAGACTTGAACTAACCGTAAATGATATCATTGGGGTTTGGGCGGAAACGACGTACAAAAATGGCTCAATGGCAGAGTCTGAAATGTTTAAGCTTCAGATCATTTACATTGCAGACGCGTCATACACAAGTGTGTGAAAAGTGGCTACAACTCAACATAAGTGCAAAGAAACTGTGGTGGCCAACTTTTATGTACTGATTTAGTTTGTAATGAGAAGATTATGAAAATGATTTGCTTCAATTTAGAAGTCGTGTTCAAGTTGCCCACAAGGTCAACACAACAGCAAAAGAGTGCTGGGTACTCCCTGAGTGCTAATCCCGCAATTTTCCAACTTGGCTTTTTCCAGCTTGGCTGAGCTGAGCGGTTGGCTGTTAGGTTCCTTATTACTGTAGAGGTATAGGAACATTCAGATTTTCCTGTGGCAGACATTCCAGACCACATCTGCTTTTAATAAACACCCAGATCCAGCTGTTTCAAACCTACCTATGGCCTACCAGTCTTCACCCAGTCAGCCTCTGAAGTCGTACATGCAGGATCGCTGTCGCTCCAGCTGCATGCAGAGGATTCTCTCCTTTTCTGACCAACAAAAAAATTTGATTTTGAGCTCAAAGTCGCAAAAGGTAGAAGAATGTTCAAAGGGTTTCATGTGGAAACAGATGCATCCACAAAGTCCGGTGAGGATGAATGTGCTGCTTCTTTCATCCACACCTGCACTGAGTGTTGAGAGATGAGTGCATCAATTATCAGCGGCTACTGACTGACCGTAGCTCAACATAATTCAAAGTGAGGCGTGACCAGGTTGTGTTGAACTTTCTGTTACTTTGGAAATCAGAGATTTCATTTTCTTACTTTTTTTTCGTTTACAGACATCTACACGTTTGTTTATAGAGGAATGAAGGTGAATTCAGTTCAAATCCCATAACTTTCAGTAATGACGTCAAACAGTCATGCCGAACAGAATTTTCACTTGATGTTAAAGTTCTGGTTCTTTACTAATACCTAAATGTAGAATAGCATGGCACATTTCTCAACAAACTCCTTCCTGACTAAAACAAACACGTTTTCGGAAACAACTTGTTACAAATACAGAATCCTAAAAAGTTTCTTTTCACAAGAACATTTTTGTTTAGAGAAAAATAAACTGCATCCACCGCAAGTTGGTCCAAATTCTCTGAAAATGTCATAAAATGACAATAAAAACAACGGTACTGACTGCCTTTATACATTTTAGGTGTTGCTGTGTTTCCTTTTGCACAGAGCAAACCAAACACACGAAATTTGCCAAGCTTCTGAGATGATCAAGTCTTGGTCCTGGTTCCTGACAGTGACGGTTCAGGGCAAGCTTCTAAAGAAAATGAAAACGACGTCATTTCAGGGGTGTGGAGAGAACATCTGCTTGGTCATCATAAAAAACAATGTAGCAAAGAAAATGAGCTGGCCTCTCGATAAAGAAAATTCGTACCTCCGGAGTCTAGACGTTTTTTTCTGTTTTTGCTTTCCTGCATTTATTCTATTTTTCAGCAGGGTTATTTATAGAATCGCTGAAACAATAATTTCCACATTTAGTTATAATAAATATAACTGTTATAACTGTTGAAATAATAACTGCTGTCTTCCTGGTAAACAAATGGCAGGTTTTTATCACGCAGTGGTCAAACTAAATCCCACAAACCTTCTGATTCACTGAATATCACTCAATATGCAATGGAATCTCCATCTGCTTAAGTCAAGTATCCCTTCTTTTACTTCCAGCTTTGCTTCCCAAACTCCTAAACACTTTTGCAGATGAGCACAGAGCACAAGGCTCGCTTCTTTTGGGATGACTTTGCCCCCCCCCGGAGAAACACATGGGCTTTCAAGCTGACAGCTGATCCAGGCAGGTCAAGTTCTCCTGTGCATATATTGACCGTCCACTTCAATCAAAAAGGCCAGACTGCTCTGAGATCCCTCAGGTCAGAGTTGTGCTACTGGTTAATGCAGATGGCGATGAATTCCATTTTAGAATCAAGCAGCCATAAAAACAGAAGTAATTAAATTATTTTTTATTTAAATAATACAACTAGAAGTGATTTAAAAAAAAGCAAAAGAGATGTAAATCAGCTGTTATAAGAGGAGTGTTGGAAACTTTTCTCATATTTTGTAAGGGTTTAGGTTGTCTTTGTAAAAGCAAGCAAGTGATAAAATTTAAAAGATAGGTGCCTGAAAAACGAATAATAGAAGATGAGTGTGTTGCAGACTTTCAAAGACTTTTCTATGAATTGTTGACCTTCATGCATTCTTTCAAATCATGTCCCAGACGTGCCTTCCAAGCTCTTGTCAAGTTGTGTAACATGGCAACATTTTTGTACTATTTCTTTCAAAAGTTTTTTTTTACACTTTCCTGTGTTTGTGGGAAGTTCGACATCGTAAAAGTTAAAAAAAGTACACCATCAGGACTGGAGTCACTGCACACTTTATCCCAACATCCTCAGTCGGTCTTGAATTACATAAAGGGACAACAGCGTTTGAATGAATCCATAGAGAAACTGCAGAAAGTTTCCCCACATGCTTGGAACAAGAACATCATGGAGACACATTCTAAAATCCTGAGCAATCCAGATGGAACTGGTGGTACACATAAGTGGAAACAGTAAACAATATTGGATGCACTCTTACATAAATTCCTTTGTGTTTGCGCAAAATCCCCACATCAACGTTACAGGTTTTAAGCAAGGACACGGCTGCAAACAGATAGAGAAGTAATTCCTGATGGAAACAGAATGGACTTTCCCTTTGTGCACACGATGACACAAGCTTCCCTTTGGGGTCATTTTTGGTAGAATGTGAATGTTTGGGCATGTACAGTTTTTTGGGAGAGAAATTGGTTTCTAGAGTTTTATCCCGAAAAGAAACTGAACTTTTTGCTTACCAAGTATTTAAGGTAATTTCTTTTTCACATTTTATGTCATAGTTACAATAAAATAAAAGGAAAGCTTAAAAAATCATCAATACAGGCTTCTTTAAGCAATGCAAAAACAACAAATACAATATTTTTAAATCATATAAAAACAATAATAATGATAAAACATTCTTGTTAAAAAAAAGTTGGGTTACAAAGGAAAAGCCTTCAAATGGCTGAAAATCTTAACAAATGATGAAATAATGAGTAAACAAAGGGGCAGAATGATGAAGATGAACAAAAGGCAATTATTTAGATCCAAACAAATCATAATAACTTTGTTTAATAAATTATTTCATTTATTTAAAGATGTTTTTTTGAACAAGACAATTAATATGTTATCTTTCGCAATTAATTCAACATTTTATTTTCTCCTGGGTTGCTTTAAATTCAAGTCATCATCTGATACTGATGTGATCTTCTAAGTGTTTTTCATAGGTGTTTTTTGATTGGTTATTTTTCGCATTTTTTTTAAGTCTTGAATTCTGCCCTTCTTGATTGAACCACAATTACAACCCCCAAGAATAAAGCATCAACGTGGATTCTTAGTTTATCCATGTTAACAATAAACTGCAGATCTCAAGCAGAAATGAACTAAACCATTTATTAATTCCTTGTATTAAAAATTGGCAGAAAACTCTACAAGCTTAAGCTTGACCTATTTTTTAAAAACCCTTTACAATGGAATTTGGCAACACTTTGAAACTTCAAAGTTGTAAATTGAACACAGTCACGTTTTTGGTGCTCTTGTCAGCAATTGTATTACCATCTGGCAAAGTGGACTTCCTTAAACACACGTGTCTCCCTCTAAGCCAGCTTGAGCATCTCAATATTTTACATGCTGCTCTGCTGGGTAAAATCTAGACAATCGAGGGTGATATAAAGAAGCAGCTATTCCCAGAGCTTTCATTCAAACACATGTTAAAGAGATTCTCCAGCTGATCGTGGATGTGAAGACCAATTACTTGTCCTCTGTACAGTACATTGGCTGTGTAATGCCTTCATCAGGCTCCATCTCTTCAGATAGCTCACATTCCTTTTTGTTTTAGAGATCTAAGATCGGAAACGCGGCTAACAGAGTCTGAATGCACAACATTAGTCTTCCACCGGAGGAAACAAAAGGGCCTTATGTGTTGAGGTCGCTGTTTCTGATAAAGTGTTCTGGGTCGTGGAATGTTTCCTGTTTTTGTGAACGTCTCTCCATCTGGAGTCAGGGGGGGGGGGGGTCAGTTTTTGGGTAAAGATTCAAAATGAAAAAAATAAAAATGGCAATTGAGGAAAGCAGAAATGACAGTCGAAACACTGATGGCTTTATGGTGTCCCTCAAATTTAAACTAACTTGCACTAAATGAAAACCTGTCAGTGAAGTCAGAAATCAAAAAGCGAAATGAACTTTACCTGAGGAATTGTGTAAAAACAACATTTATGACTTGCGTAAGCTAGTTAAAATGACTGCCTTATATTAACAACTCTTCATCCTGCTGCAGAGTGTGGAAATCAAACCGTGAACTTTTAGACATTTTATCAACAACAAAATTACCCAACAAAGTTGTTTCTTTCTTTTTATTGAATATTTTATAACAGTGTAACAACTCATTTCAACAACTCAATTCATACCATAATTTGTGTGGTCATAGTCGATATTGGTTCATTTCAAACGACCTGATTCATTGGCCTGAAATCCATCCAGGACATCTTTAGCCAAAAATTCAACCAGTGTGACTCACAGGTCACCCGGTACTGGACAGTGCAAGTGAAGTTTACCAGATTCCTTGTGTTTCTTGCAAGATAATAAAGTGTACGTGTAATATGTGTATAAACAAACCACATTTTAGTTTCATAAAGCTCAATTTTTGCTAAATTCAAAGGGTTTCCACACATCAGTTTTGGTTACCATCATGTGTGTGATGCGTCTTAGTCGTGCCTCAATTCAAATGGAATTTTCCAGGATCGATTTAATTGATTTATTTCATTTTGAAACAATAATTTGCCAAACATGTACTTCAATCCTTTTTTCTGCAGCGAGAGCATTGTTTTTTTTTATTTTGACAAATATTGCCCTTTTGGGCATGACTAAACACTGTACGTCAACATTCACAAAGATAAAACCAAAAGGGAATTTTGTTTTTTTAAAGATATTGAGTGCAGTAAAACTCTCAGCACTGCTGACCAGCAGATACTGGAGACGTGGAATTTTGTTTTCCATGAATCCTTGGTCAATTCGATGAACAACTTGCCTCAGACTGTTACAGGTAGAGTTCAAAAACCCAGAAGCAGAGGAGGCTTAGACACAGATGGGTAAGTTTGAAGCTTGTTTTAATCACTGAAGAAAATGTTGCCTGAGGGACTCAAAACACTCCAATACAGGGAACTGAAACACACAGACTTAAATAGACAAACACACAATCAACTAAACAGGATACAGTTGTGAACACCTCCAGCAGAAGACACAGCTGAGGGAGAAGACCACAAGAGACCTGCACAGAACAGGCAGAGAAAAAACCAAAATCACAACAAGCAGAACAGACAGATTGATCTGGTTGGATCGTAACGAATACAAATCGATTCATCAATAAGGTCAGTTAATTGTTACACCTCTAATATTTATGCATTTTGAAATGCATATCCTACATATAAATGTACATTTACTTAGGATGCGTTACAACTGCCTACAAAAAGAGGACTGCAAAACTAAACTTTCTTCCTTCAATCCCCTGAGCTGTTATCATTAAATGTCCTTCACTGCACAGATGGAGGTAAAAAGTGTACTCAACGTTGGCGCCAGGACTTCTAGATATTTGGCGCGTTAACTCCACAGCAGCTAAAGAGATTTATTATCACAGCCTGAGAATCGGAACAATTTTGTTTTGTGTAATATTGCTTTTGAGGGGCAGCCTGAAAAAGAAAATACATTTGTTCTTCACAAAATTCTAAATTCTGAGAATTTTTGAGCTCCATCTTGCAGATTTCAAACAAAAAGCAAAGTAAAAACACACGCCTCCATAAGCTTTAAACCATTTGTGGATCTGAGGTATACCGAACAGTAGCAGTGGTGCAAAAGAAGCTGTGCTGGCTGTGAAACATAAGAGCCCCTGAAGTGGAAAAGGGGATTCTAATAAATCCTTCATCCTTCAGAGAAGGCGCTCTGTAAAACTGTCCTCAATTAAAAAGGGTCTGCTTAGCTATCATGCCGGTCTTTTTTTTATTGTTGGTGCTTTTATGAGGAAGGAAAAGGAATGTTTGTCTGAGCAACAATTGTCCTCACTTCTGAAAATGTTGCTGTTATTGAATGAAATTTGAAACACATTTCTCAGAAAGGAAATTAGAATTGGCCGAATACCTAACGTATACATTAACGGGGTCAAAACTCTCTAGAAAAGTCCAGGGAACAGCTCAACAGTGCTGCTGTCGTTTTCTTTCAAATGTGCAGCAGTGAGGAAGCTGAAGCTGTTTTAAGGCACAGCATGCAGTTTGGTGATGTTGCAGGGATGTTTTATTGAGGGGCAGCATTTAAAAAATGCAAGTTCGGGTCTTTTGGAGCTTTACAATTCACCTTCCTTGTAAAATCCCTTGTGAGTGGAAAAATATGTGTGCTGGAAAAAGGGAGTTTTCTCTTTTTTTGGGGGGTTAATTCGTGTTTTGCACAGATTTACACCATATTCATCTTTGCAGTGATCGCTTTAATCAGATCAAAGATTGGATTAGAATTGAGCTGTATACGTGGGCCCTGAAAAATGCATCAAATTATAACAAACGTTTACATCTGTCACAGGTTTGATCAGAATAAATCAGTTTGACATGTGCAGAACCATCCAAAATACCGCAATTGGCCGTAGAAGAAGAAGAAAAAGTAGTTCTGTTGTAGGAGTTTGTTTATTTATTACTTTTAAAGTGACTATTAGTAAAATTTTTCTTGGCCGCAGAGACCCGGAGGAAGGGTTAGAGAAGGGGTGTCAAATTCCAGGCCTCGAGGGTCTTCTGCTGGTTTTCCAGTTTCACTTGATCTACTGATCACCTGGATCAGGTGTGTTTGGCCAGTTAGGACCTTCAGTGGCAAGTTGGTTGGAAAAGATGTTGGACATCGGCCCTCGAGGCCTGGATTCTGACATCCCTGGGTTAGGGTTAAGGTTACGTTAAGGTTAGGCTTTGTGGGGAAAAAACAGAGCAAAACAGTAAAGACGGAAGTTTACCAAAATGAGGAAAACGTAGTGAGGGTATTTCATTACTGGAAATTGCTAATTTAAATATAATTTAAATAAATTTAAATAAAAGGTTGAGTGATTAGAGAAGCAAACCCCTTTTTAAGGTGTTTCTCACTCCTATTTCTTGTTTTTTAATCACAATAAAATACAACAAACTGTAAAAACTTGACATAAACAGCATCTGTGGAAACAGAATTGATCAAGTTGCAAATTCTTTAAAACTACTCTGACCACAAAGCTATAACATAACATACTATTTCAAAGGAATGGTTCCAACAGATTTAGTCAGCTTCAATTTGCTAAAAAAACAAATCCAGTCAAGAGTTTATTTTTATTTCAATTTGGTTTGGAGAGAAAAAAATAAATATATACATCTAAGGGTATAATTTGCAGAAATTATTAGTTACAAGAGCTCCACTGTTTCCACTGGGCAGCCTTTAAATCAAAGTTATCCAGAAATATGAAAAGCAATGACAGTGTTGCACATTTTCATTTCAGGAAAATTGTTGAGCCAACTTGAGTGTCATCATTTGTGATATTTAAAGGTTTGCAGAGAGAAAATAGAGAGAACATCAACCCAAAGGTCATCTGGACTCCAGTCAGCAACATCTTGGAAGTTACACCCTTTTTTTAACCTCATCATTGTTGTAACACCTTATCTTGTAAGTCTTTTCCTTGCGTCTTGTGATTTGTTTTCCAAATCATCGTTGTGGCTGTTTCTGGTGTCAAAAAGGAACCTGGTTTAGAGAGCAACCTCTGTTTCCTGTTTGGTGTCCGAACTTATCTATGTTTTATTGTAGTCCACGCAGGTTATATTTCACTCCGCAGGAAAAGTTTCCACTTCTTCTCAGTCAGCATGCATTAAATCACTCCATCTTTCTTCTTTTTTTTTTCTTGGAAATGTTTTCCATAAAACTCTGACCACTCTTTGTTTACTTGTGTTACAGCCACTGAATTTTCTCCTTTTTGTGTGTTGCAGTGATATTGAATCTTTTTTCTGACTTAGATCCACTTTGGAAAAAAAAAAAAAAAAAAAAACCTTTTACTACAAACCATAGAAAATCCAAATAGAAAAAATAAAATGTAAAAAAAGGCCTTTAACATACCAACTTTTTTCATAAATATTGGTAATAAAGTTCGTATAAGTGATTTTTATGTTTCAATGTGTTTAATTGCTGCACTCAAATTCCCTATTGATGCGTCACAGTGTGTTTGAATAAGTTAATATGCATTAGGATATTTGGGGGTTTCCTGCTTTTCAGCAGCTGTTTGAAAACTTCCTGAGTTAAATCATCCATGACAACAAAATCTACTCAATTCTAAACCGTTGTAATGAGATTATGGTGATTAATAGAAACTAATTGGGGTTTGTTGTCATTCTAGAACTACTCAGTTTGGTAGCGAGTTAAAAATGATCCCTCTGGGCATTTGTGAGAGGAAGTTTCAGGGTCTTGGGAAAAAAAAATGCTGACATAAATTCCAGTGAGCACATCTTTGAGTTCAATGTTTGTTTTGAGTAAACATTTACATATAAATTAGGTGGATTTAAAGTAAATATATACAGAAGAAAACAAACAGTTAAAAAATGTTAGAAAAATACTCTGAAAAGGACGAAACTGGAAAGTTTGTTCTTTTTACAGCAAATCTCAGCCCTGCCATCAGTTTTTTGGCTTTGTTTCTGACTGTTGATAGAGTCTGGAAAACATATATCACTGCTAAAGGGTCCACTAGTTATGCTGTTCATTGCTGCCACCCAGCAGGCGGTGAACCCCTGTATTATGCCTCCCAGTGGGAGCACCACCGGAAAGTGTCAGTCACAAGACCCTGGCATCTGCAACAAGAGGCAAGCAAAACACTTTGCTTCTGTTTCTACACTTTTCCTTTTCATTTTTGGCTCTTTTTCAAGTCGTACGCCCAGCTGCAAGGGACCCCTAAGGTGTTTCAGAAGCAATGCAGTGACTAAAGAAGTCATGTTGAGAGATGAACATTGGTAAGCTGCTATGACAGTGGCCTCTTTGAAAATACAGCTGTCTTTAAAGTCCTATTCCTGGTTCCACGAATCAGCCTCCTAAACATCCCCACAGGGCTAGAACTCACAGGCGATGCAGTTTCTGAATGCAAACAGCACAAAGCCACTTGCGGTCAGCAGAGCACGTTGCTCCTCATCCCTTTGTCATTTTAGAACACGTTTTTCTAATCTGAGTTGTTCAAAAATTTAATTTTCAGGTTTAACTTTGAGCTGTTCACTCCTGCTGCCTGCATGGAGGTTTTGCATCATGTTATGTAAAGAAACCAAACTAATCAGTCATTGGAGAAGAGATTATCAGTGCAACTGCTTTACTTTTGGAAAAAAAATTGGATTATTTTAAAGGATCTGATCACTGCAAATTAGATTAAACGTCAAAAAAACATTTTTTAAGACTTTTCAAAGACTTTTCAAAAGAAAGATCACTTAAAATCTCAATTAAACTAAGCAAAGCAAACCAGGCTATTATTTGATCAGTAATGTTCACATTAAAAAAGAAATTCGAGTAAAACTCTGTTTCACTTTGCAAAGATCCAAGTAAATCAAATTAAATTAATCAAATTAATCAAAGTAAAGACATTGATTCATTTTATGAAGTCAAACTGTATCTTGTAAACAAAGATTATTTCATATTTTTGTAAGACTGCCTGGTATGCAGGCATGCAGAAATAGTATTGAAGATTTTTTTAAACTGCATTTCTACTTAATCTTTTTTTTTTTTGCATGAAAAAACCTTTAGTCATTACTAAAAAACATTTCACTTCTGAAGAAATGATTCAAACTTTTACAGTAGGGATTCTGCAAACCTCAATTTACAAAAACTTAATTCCATTTTACTCAAGTGACTTCAACATTTGCTGTGAAGCTAAATCAAAAATGCTCAGAGAGTTTTTGAATGAGTCAGCTTTTATATGTAAAGTATGCAAATAATTACCTTAGTTCGATTTAAACGTTTTCTTTGTTTTTAATCTGAAATATATAGAAATCCCTTCTGAAAATTTAAAACCATTGGGTCTGATTTGAATTCTTTGTCTTTTCAATTCTTAAAAAAGTATATTAAAAAAAAGACCTGTAGTAAGTTTTGCTGCTCCTTTTAGGGATGCTGGTAAAATTTGCATCTCATTAAAACATAAACATAAACTAACATAAAACTTTGTTTCTAAAAAGGTTAAAAACCCTGTTGACAGATACATTCTAAAATCTTGACATTTTATGGTCTGATATGTAAACATATTTGTAGCTGCAAGAGGTGAAACAGAGACACAAATGCTCCTTTCTCCCAAAAATGTCTATTTTATTCAGGAAAACCCTTTCAAAGGCCCTTCTCAATTGAGAACATGCAGGAAAAGAACACCGTCTCCTTCTGCTCCTCTGAGACATCGCTTCAGCATTCTTCAGCATTACCGTAAACACTCACACATGACAGCAAGAGTTATAACAACCACCAGCAGAGGGAAAACTCCGATTTGTGGGAGCATGGAAAGAACAAGTGGGTTCAGGAGGGGTAAAGGGGTTCCCGTCACTCTTAAAAAGCTATGACCCGACTTTTCTGACTTTTTTTTTTTTTTTTTTTAGTAGAAACTCCCCTTTTTTTAAGGCTGACGTCCTTTATAAATGTCCCTGAAAATTTCCCAGATTCCCCATGTTCCAGCCACTCCTGGAGAACATTTTTCTCATTTGTTTTACAAACTTTAAATCATACATAAAGAAATAAAAACTCATCAAAGTATTTTTTTTTCTGGAAATCCTAACTTTGTGGAATAATTAGCGCCTACGTAGTAAACAGATGAAAGCAGAATTTAAAAAGCTAAAATGTTCATTTTTGCATCAAAATATTCACGAGTTGTTGCCCAAAACACAGTCCTGCAAGGTTTCCTGTCAGCTTAAGTTATGTGGACGATGCTCACAAATTGCAGCTTAGTCTGTTCTGCTCAACATCTGCATGCTTCGGCGTGTCAGACGCCGCAAATGTCTGGAGGACATTCCCTGTGAGGCCATCAAAATCGTTGTTAAGCATCAGACAGAATCAGCTTTGACAACATGAATGAGATTTCTGCCAATATGCAAATCACTGCTGGCTCAAAATGTAACAACTAAAAATCTGCAAATCTTAATAAACTCTAAGTTAAGATGAGTTGGAGAGTTGCTAAGGCTGACAAGGGAGAAAAAAAACATGTTATCCTTGTCATAGGAAGCACCTGTTTTCTGTTTTTTTGGATAAGATATCCATAAATATTCCAAAAGGGGCTTGCTGTATTGCAAAATTTTAGGGTTGCCTTTTTTGCAAAACAAGCAGCAAAACAAGCCGAATGATAGGAAGAGTTTTTCAAATTCCCAAATTCGAAGTCTTTATGTTTTTAATTGTTTCTAATTTCAATGACTTTAAACAATGAGAAGAAAAAAAAGGAAATTCATCTTTATTAGTTGCTTCCTAAAAGGGGGCAACATGAGACTAAAGCAGGACCTGTGCTGCTGGACAGGATTGATGTTTGGAAGATTTATTGTTTTGAGCTCTTCATCTTATTTGGCATTTCCTTCAAACACTCTGTAATTGATGAAGAAATGACAAAAAAGCTTTTTTTCTTGCAACGCTTTTTTCATGTCCACTGAGGCAGCTGTCCCCTCAGGAGAAAACAGAGGACTCCAAAGAATGCAGAAAAAGTCACGCAGCTTAATTTGGATTGTTTTGTTTTTGTACACAAAAATATAAAAAATTCAAAATGTAAAGTACACCACTGAAAGAAGTACAGGCGGAAAATAAAAAGAATTAAAAAATAAATCTGCTCATCTAAATGGTTTTCTAACAGGGCAGTTTTAGCACATTTTCAACAGCAAAACCACTTTTTATCATATCAGTTCATCTGTCCATCTTTATACTCCTTTGATGTAGTTGACATGTCGATAAAGTTTTATGTTGAATGCTCTTTCTGACTCTACTTACTGCATTTACCGGCTTGGGACAGGCGCGTGCAGAACTGGTTTATACCCTGTTGAAGCTGATTCATCTTTTTTTTTTTTTTTTATGTCTGTCAATTTTGCAATCCTTCCTTCCTTGTGGTTTTTTATTATTATTCTATTATTTGATTCATTTTTTATAGACTTTTTGTTCTTTACTTTTTTTGTTTGTTATTTTTTAGCTTTTATGTGTGTGTGTGTGTGCGTGTGTGGGATGGGGTCTCTCTTGTAAAGAATGTCAAAACTTTCTCTAAAGCTCTGGTGTTAAAGAGTTAAACCAATAGCTAAATAGCCTGTCTTTTCTTCTCAGCCAATCACAATCATAATTTTGTCCTTAAATTCATATACAGTTGTCTTGCTGCATTCTAGATAGTTTCTCCAGCTCTCCTAAAACCCCCCATGATTTGGCAGGGTGTGGCCCCTTACCACCATCAACATCTAGGCTCTGAAGTTTTATTCATTTAAGGTCCGAGTTGACTCCAAGCTTTATTCTAACCATTATTCACTTAACTCATATTCATTTTTCTGTAACACAAACAAATCTTTACTTACATTCTTAGCATCTCTTAATAAAATACTGATCAGCATTTGTGCACAAGATTTGTTCTTTTTTTTCATGTTTCTTCAGATTCGCTCTGCAATTTTTTTTCTTTTATTCAGTCTTCTTTATCTTTGTCACTTATATAATAAAAAAAGGATCACAAGCCCTGTTATAAAAACAGATTTTAAACAAACTTCTAAATAAAGCAAAACATTGTTATAAGCTGTCCTACTATTTGACTGTTTTATGTAAACCAGATTCTTTAAGATAAGAACCTTCATCTTTGGATAAACTCTGCAATTGTTTGGAGGAAGATGACTGACTTGGGGGGGCAGTGATTGTATATTTTTTTAAGGACCACAAACAGTAGTCAGCACTTCCATTAAGTACTCTTCAGGCTGTTGGAGGCCCTCCTCAGCGCAGCAGGAACACACTCTTATGGAGTTGAAAACAAAATAAGGAGGAAAAAAAAAAAGAAAAACTAGACAGTATCTGTTTTTGGGTACATTCCTCGGCCGACTTCCAAGACACAATGGTAAGCTTCAGCCAAAGATGGCGGAATGAGCGCCATGTTTGCTAAGTTTATCCAAAAATATAAACCACTGAAACAGCATCCAAGTAGGTGAATGATGGAAAGACTGGGGGTCGGGGGTAAATGGATTGAAATCGGGAGCATGCTGATCAAATCAAAAGTAGCACACGTGCAGGAATGAAGCTAACTTAGAGGAATCCATTGGTGCAGATTTTTCCTTTCTCTTTTTGGCTGTCTTTGATACTTTTCCTGGTAGAGTCGGCTGGTTTATAGCCACTGACTGAAAGAAGTTGTACCAGATTTGAAAAAGTTCTTTTGTTATCGAGCACAAAAAAAGGTAATAAAAGAAACTATCGTTCATTAGGCTTTTGTTTGTTTGTCTCCTGGCAAAGGGCAGAGGAATGGCCGTAGATGGCACGCTCCCCAGAAAGCAGAGGACTTTTACCGCTCACAGGAACTGCTTTGGATTAGCACGAAATGCTCTGGTCAACATTTACTGACTGAACCAAACAGGACAAAAAGAGTCTCAGGCTGAATCTGGATTGCTTCCCTTCCCCTATGGCATCTCCCTGTTCCTACATTTATCCCTCCAGGTGGAGAGATATGGAAAATTTCAGATATTCAGATTCGTCATGAATAGTCATCTGTCATCTAAGTTTGTGCGTAGCTGCCGGTGTTCTGAAAATACATAATATCAGTTTCATAACTTTAAAAATTCAAGCAAAAAACTTTACTTAGATTAAAATGTAAAGTATTGTGGTTTAGACCACACACATGAAGAAATGGATTTCTCCTTTCTCCGGTGAAGAATCACTCTATTCCGCGGAGGGATAGCTAGCCCTAAGTAGCTTTGGTTCTTCCCTTAAAAAACCCTTTCAGACACCACTACAGTGTCAAATGCCCTCACAATTGGCGCAGTAAGGAAAAGCCAGAGGGGTAGAGAAACAATTTGGATTTGGCCTTAGGCGAGCCCTTTAGAGCTGTCACAGTATACAGGTAATTAATCTTCCTGAGTAGCATCTAGATTTCGGCGGTGTTTGAGTTTTACATTTACACAGCAAGATTTGCAGACAGCAGACGGGAATCCTAGATAACTGATGTAAAAAATGTTCGTCCTTTGGCTTAAAGCTAATCTGTTCAGTTAAGCAACTGGAAAAGATTAAAATCCCACCTGGTTCTGCTTTAAAAAATGGAAAAAAAAAACTATCCGTGGGAATATGTGGAATTCCAGAGACAGAGAAGCCTCTGCCTGAACATCAGCAGCAAGCAAATGATGTTGATGTTCACTGACATGTGCAGAGCTAAACAGAAGAGAAGCTTATTTAGTTGTTTAATTAAAAAAAATGATTTTTGTGCATACATTGTAGGCTGAAGCAAGCCCCCACAGTATATAAAAAGTTGAAAAATGACCCGACAAGAAGAAAGCATCAGAGATTCATGTCCTGCACCTGGTAGATTATTGTACCTCGCTAGCAGAGAGCCATGCTGTTCTGAAGCTCAGATGTGTTTCCTGGAAGTTTCAAGTCTTATGCAACATTTTTCTAACAAACAGATGACCAATTTATACACCTTTAATCCCCAGAGGTCCACACAGCCCTCTTGTGGATGTCTGCTTTCAACCCTTGTGTTTGCACAGCGTGAAAATGCGTGTTACACAAGCTAAAATAGCAGGCACATGACTTAACTCCCTTAAAGGAAGGAAATGTGTTATGTATGGTCTTTTTATTTCGTTTCACTCATTACATTTGTTTTAACAACCTAAGATTCGACTATATTGCTATAATTTAGCAGCAGTAAGCATTGATCTTGCATATAAAACACCTAACCTCTATGAGCTACAGACCAACAGCAAATAGAGGCAATAAAACAATGATCCCACAGAATTAAGCAGCTCAGGAGTCCTTTTAAAGCATTTTTGTGCTCACAGCTCAGTGTTTCACAATGACAGACAACATATAATAATTAAAAAAGAAAAAAAAAAACTATGCAACGCAAAGTTGCTGTTTATTGCAATATACATTTGTCTACACAGGAAATTTGCTAACTTATAAAACTGTTTAAATACCTACTTCAATGAAAATAGCATTTTAAGTGTTTTTTAAATGTTCTGGTGGCTTTTTTCTGATGATTGAAGAGCAAATGATAATAAAATTCAGATTAAAATTTCATTTCTGAGTATCTCTTTATTTAAATAGTAGTGAATCAGGAGCAGAAAAATGTCATTTGACAAAGAGGCTATTTGTTAACTGGGGAGGTCACAAACTCCCTGCTCTGCTTCGCAAAGAGAGGGGAAAGGGAGCGGGGTTGCTTTGCAATAACAATCTCGCCCAAAACTCTAAGGCAAATTTTTATGAACTCCCACTACTCGACATTTTGGCTAAAAACGGCATAAACATGATTAAAAGACCAGTGAGAACACTTAAAATAACTCAGAAAATGATTGGAGCGCATCTGTACATCCTGTGAAAGGTGAAGCTTCAGTTTAACTTTTAGATTGTGACTTTTATGACATAACTGTAAGCTTTTAGCCAATTTTTTTCTTACACGTACAGTTGTCGAAGGTCAATGGGTTCAGCAAGCTCAGAGCAGAAAGCGCCAAGTAAAGTCATGGAACCATTTGAAGTTAGTCGCAGAATTTTCAGCACAGAGACATACAGCTCCCTGAAGGTTCACATCAAACTTGGCTTCGATATTTGGACTAATCAACTCATCATTACAGACTTATGATATCATGGGAAAGATGCAAAGTGGCACACAGGGCTGACTTTGGAGCACAAGCATAGCTGTACAATATCTGAAGAGGTTCACGACAGCACAGAGCAGTCTCAACTTGCCACCATAGCTACAGTTGTTTCACTGGGAGTTTAATATCCTTCAGGATGGACGTGCCAAAGAACGCACTTCCAAAAAAACCAGGGTGCAGAGAGCCAAGAAAAGCATAAGGAACTGTTGTGGAAGTGTGTGTGTGGTAGGAAGATATAGTGCTGTTAACTTTCAGTTTATTCTGTAAAGCTCAGTGCACAAATACCATTAACAAGGTTTAAAAAAAACATTCCGACCATTTTCTGCTTGGGAATTGTTGGAGCTCTGGGCTCCAATGGTGCAGTTTAAAGGATTTTTCCGGAAACAGGGATGTTGGGAACTCCATAATTGTCAATTTTCTACTTTTGAACTCATTTCATTTTATTTTTTTGTACCAAAAAAATGTGGTAACATGTAAAGAGATGGGGATTTTTTGAAAAAATGATTTAGATGGATAAACTTCAGCCAGAGGGAACTGGCATCATTGTCTGGAAGCGGAAACTTTTCAAATTTACGCAAACCCTAAACCTAACCCAGACTAAAAAGTGTTCATATATGTAAAAAAAATTATTTTTACTGTAGAAAATGTTTTCATTTGTAAAGTGTTAATTCAGATATCCCAGAAATGTAATTTGTAAACTCTAAAGACTTTTATGTCTGCAGCATTACTCCAAGAAAATAAAGATGCTGATATACAGCCAGAAGAAACAAACATTCTGTTTTTACACTTTAAATGGTGCGGGTGAATACTTTATTCTGATTGGCTGCTGGGTGTTCCAGAAGAAGTTCCGGTCACAATGTTCTTTAAGTGCAGGCTTCTGCACTACCGTGACGATCAGCATATAAATCAGGTCTCAGCAATCTCTTGTTCTCTATTTTTTTTTTTTGAAAGAACTTTTACATTCCTTGTTCTTCCAGTCTGCTACCTCTGTCAGCTCATTAGTCAAAGGTACATTTAGCAGCAGGCAAAGTCACATACAGCGGCAGGCATTTACCGCCATCTGTCACTGAATCAAAAACGCTTCCCAACTGGCATGCAGACAGCTCCACAGCTGGCTGATTGTCTGTCCATGAACAGTAAAACACACATTTTCAGAGTCTGTCCAACATAATCAGACTCTGACATCACCTGTCAGAACTGACGGACTTATTGCAGCTGATTAATCATTCTCTTCTGCGGATGTGCAGCTCGCTGCAGTTGCGATCTTTAGCAGATAGACTGGAAGAGTGTAATTATGAAGGATGCAGCTGTCTGGTAAATACAATTTCGAAAATCAAAATAGCAGTTACTGCTTTATTTTTGTATATGGTAAAATATTCAAAAATTTAAAATGATTCACAGATAGTGGTGTGCAGAACATTTTCTGCTTTGTTACAGTACTTCCAAAATTATAAAAATTCAGTTCTGCTTTCTTACTGGTCAAGAATGCTTTATCTCCCCCCCATTTACTGAACTTTTTGGATTCAAATACTTTAAGTTTTCTTTATTTTTGCTAAACATATGAAAGAAAAAAAAAGACAGCTCTGCCAAACATATGTTTGTAGATGAACGTGAATTGTGACCGTAAAGCACTTTGGGACTCTATGAATGCAGAAAAGTATTATATATGCATTTAGCATCTACCTAGTACCAGATATTTGCACTGGATTTGCACCTTTTATAACTAACCTCTAGAGGTCATTTGAGGAACTTTACTATATGGCCTTCTTGGTTCATTTCCAATCTAGAGTGAATACAGATGTACTTGCTTGAAAAAAAACCTAGTGGTGACTTGCTGAATTTTGCATCTTTTTTTTCTTATTTTTGAATTATAGAAGCTTGAAAAATGTTCCATGTTCCTGTGGATCGTTTGGTAAAACTTCAATTAGCTTCAAAAGAGTTCCATCAAAATTGAATAGAGGTTTATAATGGTGTTTACCCAAAGTGCTTTACAGTCACAGTCCCATTCACACACACACGGCAGCCTCACTGCTGGCGCCAACCTATAATCACCAATGGAAAAGTGGGATTCAGTGTCTTGCCCCAAAGACACTTTGATACATGGGCTGGCAAAGTGGGAATTGAACTTACAGTCCTCCAATCAGAGGCTGACCACCTTACCGTTGCACCACGGCCGTAGCAACCTATTGCTTTACAGCTGGTGCAGTTACAACCAGCCCACTTTGAGCTAAAAATGCTTTTTTCATGATGCCTTTCACCATAAACAACAATTCATTCGTATATCAGTCTTCTGTGAACGATCTCTTAGGTTTTTCAATCTAACAAGATGCGCATGAAACTCAATAAAATCCAAACCAGATAAATATGTGTATGTGACTAAGAAGTAGTGCATGGCATATGAAAAACAAGGAAGGATCTCCAACTCTATCAATGACTCATCTTAAAGTGTGAGTGTCTGGTTGCCACACAGGCCTCTTGTTAAAACTTTCCACTTTCAATGCCTCCATTGTCCAGCTTCCCACACTCGAAAGATACCTTACACAAACTTGCTCTCCTGGGCGTGTTTTTTTTTTTTCTATGGATTAAATAAAGATTGATGCGTTCAAATGAGGCCAGCATGTCAAATAAAAAGTTGTTTATACATGTCGGCGTTTCATTCACACATTTAAAAGGCCTTTTCCTCAGAAAAAAATCAAAATCAAATCAAAGATAGCTGCAGGGGGCCCTTCGACCAAACCTGTTCTGTTTTGAGGGGACTGACAGTTGTTGACTTGGTTTCAGTAAATCTCTTGCCAAGTTTCTTCCTATCAAGACGATATCCACATTTTTGTTACGTCACAGAGATTTCATAAACTGTCCATCACCAGATGTTTCATGCTTTGTTGCCACGTTGTCGTAAATTCAGAACAAAAACTGCTGTCAAGTTGGAAAAAACCAACTCTGGCTTGTTCAACTTGGACTGAACAAACAAATGAGTAACACTTTTATGAGAACATCCAAAGAAAGAATAGAAAAAAAAACACATAGAAAAAACACAATCCCCCAAAAAAGGAATATTTTAACAATATTTTATCATATTTTTTAAAAATCGAATAAACATTTTAGAAAGAAAAGATTAAATTAAAGCATTCATTTTAGTTTCTTTCATTTAAACACAAACCCTGCAGGCAGCACTAATGTCTTTTGGCAGACATATCAACCATCTGTCATCTAAAGTTCTTATTTGAAGCTTAAATCACTTTACACGTAAATGTTTTTTTCAAGTGTTTCTGAGTTAAACAGCAACACCTCTCAACAAGGAGCAGATTCCAGACATTTCTGTTGAATTAATTCCAATAAATCTGAGTCCAGATTGCAAATTGGTCACTCCAGGGATAGGCAAATCCAGGCCTCGAGGGCTGCAGTGTCTGCATGATTTCCAGATATCCAAGCCCTACTCATGACTGATTACCTTGTTCAGGTGTGTCCAGCCAATTAGAACATGCCAAGGTATGGTATGTTGGAAAACATGCAGGATTGCAGCCCTTGAAGCCTGGAGTTGCCTGTCACTGGGTCACTCCATAGGATTCACAGCTTTGTAAACTTTCCCTTTTATCTGAGATCCAGGACAGTCCATTTAAATGTAATTTTAATAAGGAAGATGAGTTGTTTTCCTCATCTGTGGGATGTGATTTGACTCTTTAATATGTATTAGCTACCTTTCAGCTTTGGTCCAACAGTGTTTTAGTCCTCATTTTCCAGTCTAGAAATGTCAGTTTGCTTTTATTTAAATTTCAAACTCTTTTGTGGCTCCCCACTCCTCCATTTTTCAACACATTTGGCCGACACAGTTAGAGGGGATAGAAAGGGGACTCTGCTAGTCAGACCACGCTCCAGAGTCCACCCACCCAAAGGCTTTATTTTTTGGAATACATTTAATATTCGATATATCAATCCTGCTTTCATACTTTTAGGATTTCTCCATTTTAAGGTTACATTTATTCATCTTTCTCAAATACTCAATAAAGCTTTTTTAGTGGGTTGTTCACAGCGTGGGGGCTTGGGACATTTTAAACGGGGTTACAATTGAGTGTTAAAAAGTCCTACCAAGGAGGCATCAGAGCATTGCTTCTTTATTTTTTGCTAATATTGAAACCCGTACCAACACATTTTAGAGGTGTTTTTTTATTGCGCACGACATATCTAAATCTAGTGTTTTTGTAGACTGTTTTTTGTACTAGCACAAACATTTAGGAAGCAGCTACAGTAAGTGGTGCAGTGGGGTGGCAGCTGTGCCCTCTTGGCCCCCTGTTGGTCAGCCCCTGATTGTAGCCATGAGTCAGGAGGTATGAAGACCTTTTCTTAGGGTGTTTTCAGACTGGACACATTTGGTTCACTTAAAGTGAACCAGAGCTCGTTTCTCCCAATAATGCGGAACAAAGTTTCAGTCTGAATACACCCAAGCGGCCCCTGGTGCGGGACCAGGAACAGCTCTCAGACCCATCTTTTGAGGAGGCTTCGGTTTGTTTCCAGGCTGACTGAGCTCCGGTTCTCCCTGAATTTCTTCAGTATGGCTCCATGCTCGGAGCAGAACAACTAAACCAAAATGAACACCGCAGCCAGGCATTACTTAACTTTTTTTTTTTTAATGTAACCCTTTTTTCTTGTTTCTTCATTTCCATCTCTCTGTTTTCTAATCATCACTGACGTTCCTCTTTAAAAGTTGGTAATCACCTCAAAATGTTAAAAATGATTTTAAAATGTTTTTTTTTGTTGTTCTTTTCATGGGTTCACCTGTAAGGTGTGATTCTTACAGACTGTATAATAGCAAAAAAGAAGATCTTTCACTTTGACTCATGTACAACAAAGAGCAACCTACTGTTTTGATTAAGCACAACTAAACCCCTGTCAGCACAGTTCTCAGTCTCCCCTAGTTGGACAAAACGCAGTGGAACAGGTTCAGTGCAAACACTTGCTATCTATGGACTGTTTCCGTTCTGACTGAGTCTGGTGAGTTTTCAGGAGATCTGGCGGTCTCTTCCCACACTTTGAGCCAAAGGCCCTGCCCACTGAGACATGTTCAGTCACACCTACCTATGATGTCTCCAAAAGTTTTTTTTTCCATGAAACCATCCCACCTTGATCCACTTTCATAACCCCTCGAGCCATTTTCCACTCGGATAACAGCTTGACCTGTGCCACTTTGTTATTACCCCATCACTTCCTGTGGGCTTGTGTTTCACGAAGGTGAGTAGTACCTGCTGTAAATCCTACAGCACCAAGCAGCTGTAGTCGTAAAAGTCCCGTGTTCCCGCGAACGACTAATGAAGAACAGGTATACGTGTGCTGCGTCTCATCCCAACTAGAAGTCTATTTTTAAACCCACACCCCACACTTTGGAGTGTAAGTCATCCCAGAGTGCAGGCGCCTCTGTGTTCCCTGACTTCTCCAGAAGGCTTTCATCTCAGTCACACACAGTCCTCACTTTTCCTTAGCACCCCTAACTCTGCACGCTCGTGTGATTCTGACTCTTTGAGTTTACAAAAAAGAAACCCAAACGCATCTCTGCTAAGAGATGAACAAAAGCAAGTTTCTGCCAAAAGATACCTCCCATTAATCTGTGAGAAGAGAAGTAGAGGAGGAGAGGAGGCCAGAGGTGGAATGATCAGCAGTAAAGTGAAGAACACTCAAAGAATTTCCAAGAAATTCGAGGCAAAGTGAAAGAACATTTTTTACTCTGTTTAGGATGACATTGATCAATGCTGGTCTGCTTTTTCCCCTTTGTTAATAACATTTGACATCTTCACATTCTTAAACAACATTTTTTAACAGAGTTTGTTGAAAGAAAATGGATGGAATATTTAAAAATAAAACAAATCAACCAGACAGCTAAATGTCAGGCTATTGAAAGTCCCACCTATCATCTTTTGATTCATTTAAAAAGCGTCCCCAGTGGTCTTTTCATTATGAATATGCCATTTGTGGCCAAAATCAACAAAACTTTATCATTTGGTAGGACATGGTTGCCGCAGAGTGGCAGTAGTTCATCAGAAATTCACCTCTGAGTAAGACTGTTGGCGTGGAGTGAGTCTTCTTCCATTTCTCACCATCTTTTTTTTTTACAGTGATCTATTTGTTTGCAAATGGATCCATCAGAATAGAGCAAAGCAATGAGCTTGTGGCCCACTGATTGTAGCTTCTGTCACAGCTTCAAACTTTTACCAACTGTTTTCATCTGCTCCCGAGTCATCAGAATTTGATTAAAGTAATACCAGCAGAAATATAGTTTTAATATTAAATTATTATATATATATATATATATATATATTTATATAAATGTGTGTATATGTCTTCCATCATGAGAAAAATGCTACAAGAACATGTTAAAAACACCAAAAAAAACATTGGAATGAGTCTTAAAAATAACCAAAATCCTCAACTTTTTATGGAATTCTAAGAAAACTTGATTTAAAAAAAACTCTATAATTTCATTCATACAATTACCATGTGGCAAAGTGAACCTACAAACATTTCTACAATATGTAAAGGAATTTTTACTGCATATTTCAAAGTATTTTTTGTGTTTCTTTTAGTAAAATATGATCTATCCACAGTGACCGTCATTTTTAGTTTTTTGTGCAGAGAAAATCAGTGGAGCCACTATCTTCATTCATTCCATTAATATGTTTTTTAATCAATTATATCTTCCTAAAACTTTTTATTATTATTTGAAGAAAACAAAAATCATCCAAAAATAGGATTTCTTCTCCATCCGTTCTCCTCTTCACCCTTTAGTAGCACACTGTGTGCTTCACAAGCTGCGCCCTCTAGTGGTCATGTCATTCACAACAAAGTTGAGGAGGCAGATTGTTCTGAACTAAGCTGCTTTAAAAAATAAAAGAGCCAAAGTGAATGCACACATTTGGTTAAAAGAATAAAACTTGATCTAAAAGCTCTTTCTGTTCATTTCTTTGGAAAAACAATCGACACATCAATTTAACTTTAAAAAAAAAAGCTTTTGAAACTTTTTTTTAGAGTTTGTTTCGGAAAGAAACGATTAAACTAAACTGACATTATTACAACAAATGAAGACTGGAAAAGTATTTTTTATTTGACCGGAAACAGTCCAGTCTTAGCCTCTGCGCACAGATGAAATATTTGTCCGATGATGGAAATTCAGCCCTGGAATGCGCCTTTTCCCCCCCTCTCCTCTTTGTGCGTCTGATATTACTCTGACTTGCTGTGAGGTAAGGAAACAAGCCCAGCCCTCTTTTTTTTATCTTGCAGTCATGCCATTGGTCCAAACGGGAGCTCAGGAATGTCCTAAAGTGTTTAAATAGCACTTAAGACAGGCGCAAAAGTCAGTTGAATTAGTGAAAGAATCTCCAAAAAGGGGGGAAATAGAGACATTAGAAGTAGATACATACATTCAACGGAGTGGACTTCTGGAGGACTTTTTAAGGACCAGAAAAAAGGAGAATTTTTTTTTTTGTGTAATATATTTTTTCTTAATCAGATTTCTTTAAAAAAGGTTTGTGCGCTTTTTATTGAATCATAAATGCACCGATTTGGAGATGTGATCATGCTTTTATCTTTGTTGCAACAGGATATTCCTTTATATTTGGAGATGATGCTGTGTGGCATCTTTCTGTTATTCATGCTGTGGAGCAGTGATGGAGCGAGGCTGGCAGGTGAGGGGGGGGAGTGCTTTTATTTTGAAATGTCATGGTTTTACAAAATCAAATTGTTTAAGTTTTCCTGCATTTGAAACGTTTTCTTTTTTTTCTGATCGCAGAAAGTCGGGATGATAACAGCGTCTATGACTTATTTGAGCTGGCTCGGGTTAATAAACGACATCATGGAGTGAGTCTGGTCAAAGGCGCGGATCCTTACAGCCCCGCGTACAAGATCCTGAACGCCGACCTGATCCCCCAAGTCCCCGACGGCTCCTTCAGGGACCTCCTCGACTCCATTCAGGTTGAGAGAGGCTTCCTCCTGCTGCTCAACCTGAAGCAGTACAAGCGATCCCGGGGCACGCTGCTCAGCATCGAGAAGACCGACGGATCCGGACCCGTGTTCGAGATCATCTCCAACGGGAAGGCCAACACCCTGGATGTGGTGTACTCCACCGAGAACCAGCAGCAGGTGGTGTCCATCGAGGAGGCGGACCTGGCCACGGGGCACTGGAAGAACATCACGCTGTTCGTGCAGGAGGACAGGGCGCAGCTGTACGTGGGCTGCGAGGAGATCAACGTGTCGGAGATGGACGCGCCAATCCAGACGGTGCTGTCCCGGGAGGTGGCTGACATAGCGCGATTAAGGATCGGAAAGGGGTCAGCAAGAGATAAATTCATGGTGAGAAACCTGTATTCACCTGAAAAAAATAATAAACAATGGAATAAACATTAGTCTAAAGTCAAGTGTTTCTAACTTCATATATTTAAAGGGGGTACTCCAGAATGTGCACTTCGTGTTTGGCACCACTTTGGATGCAATACTGAGAAATAAAGGATGCCAAAGTGGGGGTAAGTCCTGCAAATAGTTTAAAAAGATGCACATCCACTACTTGATTGTGTCTGATGTGACTGATCAATGTTTCCTTCCCACCGTGCAGCAACTCTAACTGATGTGGTGACGCTGGACAACCCAATCAATGGCTCCAGCCCTGCCATCAGGACCGACTACACGGGCCACAAAACCAAAGGTGAGATCCCCCTCATCACTGATCAGTTCAGACTCTCATTAGGACTAGGATAACTTGCTGCTCTCTTCCAATCCAGACTTGCAGACTGTCTGCGGGTTCTCTTGCGAGGACATCACCAGCATGTTTAAGGAGCTCAGGGGACTCAATGTGATTGTCAAACAGCTGTCGAACGAGCTCGAAAAAGTGGTAAGCTCAAAGAGCTGTCGCAGTTAGCTATTTGTCATCGTTCACAACCTCTTTTCTTCTCCAGTCCAACTTTCCTTCTGCTTCCATTTAACACACTCCCAGTTCATAGCCACTTGTCCCTGTAATGGCTGTCCCAGCCAAGTTCCTAATGAGACCCATGTGAATACAGAACTATGTCTGGCCACTGGTCACATTTGCACTGCTTCGCTTGATTCCAGCTATGTCTTAATCATGGTGATTCATTTGTATTGGAACTTTGGCAAAGAGGACATTTTCCGTTCTCCATCAGGATCTGAAGCCTTTTGACTTTCATGCTCTGTTTTCTCCAGTCCACAGAAAGCCAGCTCCTGAAAAATCAAATTAACGTTCACAGAGGAGTCTGCCTCCATAACGGCATCGTGCACAACGACAAAGATGAGTGGACAGTGGACGACTGCACAGAGTGTACCTGTCAGGTAAGTGTTAAGGCTCCAAGCCAGTGACCCCTTTGTCTATCACCATAAACACATAATAGCTTTTGATTTTGCGTAACCGCTATTCACTAATTTGAAACTGTGAACAAAGAGGCTCATTTTTCTGTGGACGTTTTGTAAGGTATAAGTTGAGTATTAGTGAGGATTACTGTTAAGTAATAGCTTCTGCGTTTGTATTCTTTTCGCATAAGAATTTAAACAGCTCAAAGAACAGCGTAAAATGCAACAAGTGGTTAGTTTAAACTGTTGTACAAGTGCCAAAACAACCATGGCAGCATTGTAGCATTAAAGAAATCAAATAGAGCAAATCAAATAGAGCACTTTAGACATTTCACTGGTCGAATGGACCCCTTCATGTCTTTGACCAATCGAATGGAACTGTTTAATGTTAGATGCCCGTCTCCTACATAGACGAGGGTCAACTGGAGTATAATTTAAGTTGTATTGACATTTATTTATAATAAACTGCTGCAGTGAAATGGAAATGATGTATTAGGTTTTTTTTTTTTTTTGTTTTGTTTTCCTACTTGTTTATGTAACCCAGTTATATTGTCATTGCAATATTGATCACTATTTTGGCACATCGCAAGTTTCCTTTATATGGCGCAGGCCTAATTGAAATGATCTTTTTTCACCCAGAACTCTGCTACTGTGTGCCGTAAAATCTCCTGCCCTCTGATCCCGTGTGCTAATGCCACCGTGCCTGATGGAGAATGTTGTCCTCGCTGTGGAACACGTATGTTTTTTTCTTCGAATACTTAAATTCTGTTAATTTTTTTTCTTTATATTTAAAACTTAACATAATCTTTTCCTCGTTTAGCGAGCGATTATGCAGAAGATGGCTGGTCCGCCTGGTCTGATTGGACCCATTGCTCCACCACTTGTGGGCGTGGCATCCAACAGCGTGGACGCTCATGTGACCGCATCAACAGCAAGTGTGAGGGCACCTCTGTCCAGACTCGGGACTGCTACCTGCAGGAATGTGACAAGCGCTGTAAGTAACAAAATGTTCCTAATGCGAATAATCTTGTCAGACTTGGGTTCCAGTGAAGTCATTGTGTGCTTGTGTACTCAGTCAAACAGGATGGAGGCTGGAGCCACTGGTCACCCTGGTCTTCATGTTCTGTGACCTGCGGCGAAGGAGTCATGACCCAAATCCGCCTCTGCAACTCCCCCACACCCCAGATGGGAGGAAAGGACTGCCAGGGGGAGGGACGTCAGACCAAAGCTTGCAAGAAGTCCCCCTGTCCGAGTGAGTTTTACAGCAAAGTCACTAAAACTGACTGCCTGTTTTGAATATGTTTATGAGATTGTTTTGGCTTTGGATCTTCAGTTAATGGAGGCTGGGGACCTTGGTCACCTTGGGACACCTGCTCTGTCACCTGCGGTGGGGGAATCCAAACCCGAAAACGCCTCTGCAATGATCCTGCACCCAAATATGGTGGAAAAGACTGCATTGGAGATGCCACCATGCCTCAGATTTGCAACAAACAGGAATGCCCAATTGGTGGGTGTATTAGCTTGATGAATTAACAAAGAAATCTAAGACCACCTCGCTTTTAAAATCACTTTGCTAAAAGTTATATTTCCTCTGTTGGCAGATGGCTGTCTTTCCAGTCCGTGCTTCCAGGGAACAAAGTGTACCAGCTCTCCAGATGGCTCCTTCACGTGTGGAAATTGCCCTCTTGGCTACACTGGTGATGGGGTTACATGCAAAGACATTGATGAATGCAAAGAAGTCCCGGATGCTTGCCACACTCATAATGGCGTTCATCGTTGTGAGAACACTGAGCCAGGATACAACTGTCACCCTTGCCCCGCGCGTTTCTCTGGTCCTCAGCCCTACGGAAGAGGAGTGGAGCAGGCAACGGCTAATAAACAGGTTTGAATTATTAGTTAAGTGATGGTTTTTGTCATGAAAGTTGACAGCATGTGAATATTTTTGAACACGTCTGTTATCGTCTTTAGGTTTGCACTCCCCGTAACCCTTGCAAAGATGGTAGCCACGACTGTCATAAAAATGCAAACTGCATCTACTTGGGCGTGTACTCCGAGTCCATGTTCCGCTGTGAGTGCAAACCAGGATATGCTGGGAATGGCCGGATATGTGGAGAGGACACTGACCTGGACGGATGGCCCAACACTGACCTACTGTGTGTGGCGAACGCCACATATCATTGCAAAAAGGTAGCTGGACCCCACATAAAAAGAAACTTTTATTACAATCATTCTCTGTTATTGGGGTCATTGTCACCTTACACTTTCTATTTCTTTCTCCTCAGGATAACTGCCCTAACCTTCCCAACTCTGGCCAAGAAGATCACGACAAAGATGGCTTGGGTGATGAATGTGACAACGATGATGACAATGATGGGATCCCTGATGATAGAGTGAGTTTTCATGAAGTCTTTTCTAGCTTCTGATTAAGCTTTCTGATAGCCCACACACAGTAACCAGCTTCTTTTGAGCAGCTAGAATGCAATATAATGGAATTTGTCTCTGCATAGAGTCAAAATGGAGAGTTAGTAGCAAAATATAATGTAACATCATGTTCTAAATAACAGGGTTGTGGGAAAGATGGCGTGATGCCTGAATTCTTAGCTTGAGGTTGGAAAATATTGAAAAATGTGGTAAAAAGCAGCAGCTTTGTATTGTTTTCAGGCCAGGGCAGGAAAAAATAGATGGTGGAGAGAACACAATTTGTTGCTATAAATACAGTATATAAATATATATATAAACATATATACATATATATTTTTTTTTTATGTAATTTGCATTTCTTCATAAAATTAGGACAACTGCCCAAGAGTTTACAATCCAGCCCAGTATGATGCAGACCGGGATGATGTTGGGGATCGGTGTGACAACTGCGTGTTTGAAGCTAACACAGACCAAACAGACACTGACAACAACGGAGAGGGCGATGCCTGTGCTATTGACATTGATGGTGATGGTAGGTGAACTTCAATTCCAATCAAGTTCTCTTTTGCTTTGTTTTTTAACATTAAAAAACTATAGAGGCTAAGAAAATCCTTCTTTTTCCAGGCATTCTAAATGAGAATGATAACTGCCCGTATGTGTACAACGTGGACCAGAGAGACACTGACAGGGATGGGGTGGGAGATCACTGCGATAACTGCCCCCTGGAGCACAATCCAGATCAGGTAATCCCATTTTTTTCACTAACTCTTACTAGGCAGCTATCAGGATTGACAGCCATGTTCCTGTTTCACAAACTACATCTGTTTTAATAAAAGATTGGAATGTGAAAAGGGAGGGGTAAAATGCTTCTCTTCTCCTTCACCTCTAAAATAAGAGTTGAACTTGAGTAATGAGGTGAAAGGACACTGGACGTTTGACTGTAGGGCCATTGCTTGCATACCTGAAAACAAGGCCCTGCATTTACCTTTAGCATACCTTACATTGAAGCAGGTGGGGAAAGAAAAACTAGCCTCATCCTAAAGGAATTCTGGGCTTCCACAGATTGACTCTGACTCAGATCGCGTGGGAGACCAGTGCGACAACAACCAAGACATTGACGAAGACGGTCACCAGAACAACATGGACAACTGCCCGTACATCCCCAATGCCAACCAGGCTGACCATGACAAGGATGGTAAAGGTGATGCCTGCGACCATGATGACGACAATGATGGCATCCCAGATGACAAAGACAACTGCAGGCTGGCCTTTAACCCTGATCAACTGGACTCTGACAGTGAGTGTTACCAGCACCAATGAATGGCTCCCCTTCACTGAGTCATTTCTGCACATCCTGGTTTGTGGTGTTCATCTTTCTGATTCTGTGTGTGTATTTTTCTTGTAGACGATGGCCGTGGTGATGTGTGCAAAGATGATTTTGACCAAGACAGTGTTCTGGACATCCACGATGTGTGCCCTGAGAACTTTGCCATCAGTGAAACTGACTTCCGTAGGTTCCAGATGGTTCCTCTTGATCCTAAAGGCACCTCTCAGATTGACCCTAACTGGGTGGTGAGGCACCAGGGCAAGGAGCTGGTACAGACTGTCAACTGCGACCCAGGCATCGCTGTTGGTATGTGCCACCCAGAAGAAAGCTCTTTTTTTGGCAAATCTGTTTCAGTATTAACTCTAAACTCACATTTTAACCCAGGTTACGATGAGTTCAGCGCAGTGGATTTCGGCGGGACTTTCTTCATCAACACAGACAGAGATGACGACTATGCAGGATTTGTGTTTGGCTACCAATCCAGTTCCCGCTTCTACACTGTGATGTGGAAACAAATCACACAAACATACTGGTCCAACACTCCCACAAGAGCCCAGGGATACTCTGGCCTTTCAATCAAAGTAGTCAACTCCACCACAGGACCCGGTGAGCACCTGAGGAATGCCCTGTGGCACACCGGAGACACCCCCGGACAGGTGAGTACAGATGACCAACCCCCAGGGTTTCAAATTTAATATTTAACACATTATAGATGATAAATTTGACCATTTAATCATATTTAGGTGCGCACTTTATGGCACGACCCCAAGAACATTGGCTGGAAGGACTTTACTGCCTACAGATGGCATCTGACCCACAGACCAAAGACCGGGCTTATTAGGTGAGTCTGTCTCTGATTCAGCTGGAAATGAACACAACTAATAAAAGAATGACAACAAACTGAAATGTGGTTGTTTGCTTTCTAGAGTGATCATGTATGAAGGCAAAAGAATCATGGCTGATTCTGGAAACATTTATGACAAGACATATGCCGGCGGGCGGCTAGGCTTGTATGTCTTCTCTCAAGAAATGGTTTACTTCTCAGACCTCAAATATGAATGTAGAGGTAAGCAGAGGCTTCAAGCTCTTCAAATATGATTCATCATCACATGAGCCTTCATTATTGATCATGTTTTTCCTGTGTTTGCTTTCAGATACATAAGCCGCAAGGAAGAATGTTCTGGTTCAAACAGGACACAAAACCTGGACTGGTTTCAACCTTTTTCCTTTGAGAAAATGCACATTGGAGGTGTGTGGAGCAGGTAAACTGGTCATGAGCTAAAGTGACCTCAGAAGTTAAAGCCGAATTAAAGTTTGATGACTTAAATGATGAGCACTGCTCAGAAGAAATGGACTTCCTCAATTTCTGCGGAAGGAGGACTTCTTTTTGTGCTTTGCACACCTGAACTGTTATTCCTCTATTGACGAGGAAGAAAATGAAAAAAGAGCTTTTTTGTACTTTTATGCTTTCATTTTAGCATTACCATTCATCTGCTGTGGACTGATATATATATATATATATATATATATATATATATATATATATTTGTATTTTTTGTTTTTTATGAAGAAATTTAGATTCTCTAGAGAAGGAAGAAATGAGGATGTTGGAGCGTGTGGACTGTTTGTATCAAAGAAAGCAAGTGGTGTGGGTTTGTACACATGTGCCATCCAAGTTAAAAATAAATTGAAAATTCTCTCCAATTAGTCATCACAGATAGAAATGCCATCTGAAGCAGAGATGCAGAGCTGGCCCAGAATATGAATCTTCTCAGGAAGGAGCTTAGGCGAGAAAGCGGGAAAACTCCAGGACAGCACAGGGCCTCAAAGCAGACACACAAGATGCTGCATTGATCAGTTTCTGCAGATACAGATGCATTACAGTCTTTAATCTTCACTAAAACATTTCAAGGGACATAAACATTGAGGGCCAGTCTGTTTCCTTAAGGTCTTTATCAAGTATGATTTTGTATATTTACTCGTTGCTACGTACTTGCTTAACATTATCAGAAAGCTATTACAGCTAGCTAAAAACACAATCTTTTAAATGCACAGAATTCCTTATATTCTGGACAATATCATGTAAAAGTGTTTTGCATCTGAACAGTGTGTTTGACGGGTGTTCATCTCTGACAAAGGGGTAAAAAAAAGCAAACCCTTTTTGTATAAATATTACCTCATGAATTATTTTTTTGTACTGAGACCAGCAATGTACAAGAATGACTTGTCTTAGCAAACACACTTTTGCATTAATACAATTTTTATGATGTATATAAGATTTTCTTGGTTGTGAAAAAACCTAAACAAAATAACAAAATAATTGTGTTTTATGATGTGTATGTCCTGTGCAGTCTTGATAAATTATTATTTTTTTGTCTGTTGTTTAGATGTATTCTATTTAAATAATTTATATAGAGACGTAGCCTCTTATTGGCACGTTTCTATCTGTATAAACTTTTTTTTGCACACTGACATGAGGATGTCTTTGATTTTTTTTTTTTTTTTTGTACGTGCCTTTTTTAAGACTAGTGACGCTTTTCTATAAACATTTGTACTATAGTTTCTACCCAAAGTGCTGTTTATACTCCTGCCTGTTTTGTACATTCATGGAAACAATAAATTCTTTAAAAAAAGATGGGAAAAGTAAGCTTTTCGGTTTTATTTGGTGCAAATGAAAAGCTAAATATTTACATTTCATTAGGTTTTCCTTGTTTTTTGTAAATCTAAAAGGCAATTAATGCAGTAATAAAATGATTTTTAAAAAAATATGTTTTAACTTAACATGAAACATTGTCATGCTGTATCTCTATTATCAGAGCAGTTCAAGTGAGTAAAAACTGATGTTCAGTGATACTTCTTCAACCTTTATGGATGTGAACACAGGTATATCTATTTAAAGTTGTAAAAACCTTTTGGTTGTGAAACACATGGATATTTCAAACAGCTTATTTGACCTCTCTGACCCTGTCATAGGGTCACAGCGCTCTTATCCAATGCTCAGACAGCGTCAGCGTGCTGCAGGTGTCTCTGCATTAGGAGAGACTGCATTCTTACCAGGATGATCGCACAAGGTTTCCATTACCTTAAATGAGCAGATCACTACATTGTGGTGATTACACACCTTGAATAAGTAAACCAGACAAACAGTCAAACACGTGCGACCAAATCATTACGAATGCTTTGCAGTCAGTGTAAAAAATGACTGTGTTTGTTCTTTCAGACCATTCCACTGATCCTGTTTAGATTTCCATACAGATAGTGCGGCTCTGGTAGCTGGGCTAATGGTAGGACTTGTTTATCTGGGCGCTCTGAGTTTTTGAGGAATGTGAGGTAATTCCTGTAATTTAGCTGGGGTCATGGTGTGTGGTAGAGGTGGGGAGTGAGGCAAGCACAGGCGTTCAGGTCCGGTGCCAGGAGAGCAGAAAGGGAAAGCCCTGGGGCAGGAGTTGTCCAGGTGCTGGATATACAGCCAGGAGCCCTTTGGAATTGTATTTATACATAAAAATAATGTACAAAAAAAATCCCTCAAACAAGAACATCCAAAGATTGTTGTCTTTAAATAAAGTGAACCAATGGGTTAAATGAAAACGGATTACATTAGCCAGGTTTCACAAAGTCAAATCAATCTCTGCCCTTTGACCAGATGACCTATGAAGGCAAGAACAAATGGAATGCTTGGAGATTAATATTGGAAAAAAAATCTTTATATTACATGGAATCTCTGACCACACAACACTCCCACAGAAATACTATGATTCACAGAAGAAAGCCTGAATGTAGAGAAGAGGCTAGCATTCTGAAATCATTCTTATAACATTGTTAAAATCAGAGATAGAAGCAAACAAAAAAAAACATTTTGTTGAAAGGTAGGGCACTACATGAGATATATATGTTTTTAAAGTTAATCTACTGAATGAAAAAGTTTTAATCAATGTCAAATCACTGAAATGATATATGTTTAAGACGGCAGGATATAAAACCTTCTCTGTCAGGGTCTATGGTGTCCTTAGCCACTAATTTTGTGGCACTTGATCCAATTTTCCGTCATCTCACATTCGTTCAGCAGCATAAGGAGCTGCTCCTCTGTAAGGCCGGGAGACTCATTCTGCTGGAAAACACAAACACATGCTTTAGAGTGTGTCATATGTAGACAAACAATCACAGTCCATAATTATGGTTAATGCCAAACACAATGTGCACATTCATTTAATAAAGTGAGCATCAGTTGAATTCAAACACAATTGCATCTATTCGGACCACTGTCATTTCTTTACAAACCATCAGTTGACAAAGACAAGACACTGTGGAAATTAATAAGATAAAAGAATTATAAATAAAAGAAAATCAATTTTTTTATCTGTAGTAAAATTAAAATAATTTAGATGAAATTCATTAAAAAATGATGCACTCCTTCCACTCAGGGGGGAGGACAGGAATGAAAGCCTAAGGCAGGCACATAACCTATCAAAGAAATGTGCAAGTTTTTTTGACTGTCCCTGTACAATGCAAATAGATATATTATCTAATAATTACATCAAATTCATGCAAGTTTTAGTTATAAAAAGTTAGGCAATTTACATTAAAATACGTGTGAAAATGTAGAACATCTTAATGAAAACAAATATAAAATGGTAAAAGAACATATAAAGAAAAATGGAGGAATTCAAGAAGAGCCTTGTGGAATGCCATTCGTAATTAGCGACCTTTTGTCAGGTGTGCAGACACCCCTGAGATATTTCAACACTGGTGTAAGATGCTAGACACACATGGGGCGCCATAACCAAGTGTCGAATGTTATATAAAATGTAGCCTAGGCTGGAAGTCCCAAGATCAAGATGGGAAAGGTAGATAAGAATGACCAAGCTAAGATCCTGTGGGACTTCAAGATACAGACAGACAAATCAGTAATGGATAACAGAGCAGACATAATAGTGCTGGACAAAAAGAAGGCTGCAGTGATAGATGTAAGAACATTGACACTACGATAGGGATGATAGGGATAATAGAGCTGGAAAAATGTGGAGGGTGAAGACACCAAGAGTTCCTGTGGTAAATGAAACTGTTGGGCCTGCAACCCTCATACTTGGAGAATGGATTCAGCAGATTCCAAGAACAACATGTCCATCAACAAGAGCGTTGTCCTAGCAACAGCTAAGACCCACTCTAATAATTTTTTTGATCTATCGTAAAAGCATTCCTAGTGGTCTTTTAATTATCTTAATTCTGTTTTAGCCAACATTTTAAAAAACTGTTTCGTTTTCTAGGACATAGTTTCTGCAGAGCGGCAGTAGTTCATTAGAAATGCACCTCTGAGTTGTGGGCGGGACCATTGTCATGGAACAACCCCGCACCCCTTCTCCCCCCATTACTGGGAGCTCTCTGTTTACATGTTCTCCCGCTAGCTTACAGCCCCTCACATCCCCAACCTAACATTACAGGTGCACCAAAAAATGATGAATATTGGAACTATCCATCTGTACAGTTTTGAGGTAACTCAAACTCAACCGATAGTAAGCAAAACAGACCTCTCACAAGGTGAGTGATTTTTTTTTTTTTTTTAATGAAAATGTAAAAAAATACAAGAAAAATGAACCATCAACATTGACCATCAACATTTTTCGGGAGGAAATAACTGAAAGTGAAGTCCTGTCTCCTTAGACACTCCATGGAGAAATACTCAAAGTTCAAACCTGCAGTGTCTACAACATCTTCGTTAGCAACAAGAACAACAACAAAAAAAACCTCAATCTTAACATCCTGCCAACATCCCAGCGTCCTATCTAAATGTTTTTGCAAAATATTTACCGATCTCAAAACTCTGTTTTTGAAAAAAACAGAGAAATGTGCTTCATTAATACAAGAGCTGACACAAGATTGGCACTTCATCATAATAAACCACGCTGTTGATGTTGCCTCAGAGCTTCTAGTTGGAAGCTGTCTGGGGAAAAAAGTACTTCCAGTTGGATGTTGGAATTGTTTTTCTACAGATAAGCCAGACTCCTCACATGCAATACGCCTGGGACTGCATGTGAGTTCAAGGATGAAAGCCAGCCTTTTTAAACTATGTAGGTCACAAGTAAAATGTTGGTCAAGCCCTTAAAAAAACACTGAAGTTCTGTTTTGAGGACAATGCACTTTTTTGATACTCGCGACTTGGCTGTACAAACCTGCAGCTTTTGAACCTTTGCCGCCTGATGTTCGGGGAGTGAGGTGGACAGCTGTGAATGCAGCATTCAATTTCAACCAGTAACCGCAACCTATTACCTTCAGTGACATGAAAATTATGCCAAAAATGTGCTCAGGAGAGTAAAATGTTGAGTCGCTCAGTTTAGTCATCATTGAAATCATCCTGTCAGCACATGTGCTCTTGTTCTGCAGCTGTCATAACAGGCTCACACTGTGTCCCTGGCCTCAGAATAAGGATGTTCTGACCTAGTTAATCTGTTTAATATCAATCTAAGCATTAAAGGAGTAATAACTGGTGTGATTTCAATATTATTTGTGGTCAATAGAAGCTGTAAATACTTAAGAGTCCCATCAGGTAACGGTGCCGTGTAAAAAACATGTAAAAAAAAAAATCTGCTGCAGAATTAGGTCCTTCAGGAAGCTGTTTTATTTCCCCACTGAGACTCCTTACCGGGTAAATATCACACTCATTTGGTTGTTTTCACCTTGTCTTCACACCCTACCGAGTAATTCCGGGCAAAAAAAAGAAAAGAAAAAAAAGAAAAATCACATTCCTGTGTCTTCTATGTTCCTCTGAGCTGAAGCTCATACATCGCTCACTTGTCAAAGACCACCCTCTGAAAAACACCAGCGGCTCTTCAATTTCTTTCAGACACCTAAAGATATTTCTATTAAATATGGGGCTGTGTTGCTCACAGACATTTTCATTGCAATCAACCGTCCAGTATTCCAAACATTAGTGTTTTAGACGAGTGTGGCAGAATGTGGTCTTTTCCGACACATCATATGCTTTCAATAAATTAAAGACGTTTTTTGAAATTCAGGGAAAAACATTGAAGTTTTTCTCACTTATTTCCTGCAAACGAGAATGAGTTCACACAGCCCTATAACACATATTTATTTATCAACACTTCTTTACATTTAATTTGATAAAATTATTAATATTACCATAAAATAAATCTAGGGCTAAGTACTTCATGCCACTGGCTGTGACACTTCAAGTATTTTAAGTCACGTTTCCAGTCAGGACTGTCCTCTTTTATTTGTGTAGTGGCCTAATTCAGTTGAACAGAAGTGTTTCACAGATGTCTGCAAAAAAGAATGCAGCTTTGAATTAGGCTGGGACACATTTTCCCTTTGTTTGACTCTCTTCTATCATTGAATTAGATACTGGAGAATGTATGATCGCTGTGTGCCAACATGAGAGATTCATTAGAGCACATGAACTGTGCAGGAAAACTCATGCGCTGGATGGAGACTTCATTTCATTAAAAACATGTCACAAAAGCCAAACATATTATAGATGAGAAACAGTTGTTGTTTTCTTTGTGTTTTTTTTTCTCCTCCTTTTTGAAAAAAACAGGATTTAAAAGTTGTATAGTGCTGAAAGTTTCATAAATTTTCAGTTGGACTCACTTCTTTTAAGGACGACAAAGAAAAAGAGTAAATGATTCAATATTTTTGCAACCCATATATTAAATTATGAACGCTCATGTCAATTGGCCAATACAACCAACTTTAGACAGTTTTTAACTAAATAAACATTAAAAAGAATATATTCTTTGGAGTAATGATAATCAAATTATTATAAAAATAAAGTCAATGTGATGTTGTAACAGAAAAACTCTGTGGACCCACATCATTTTTACAGTAGCCAAAGCTGATGCTTTTACAGGAAAGCTGTCAAAAATTCAAACAAAGAGAACTCCAGGGTATTTTTCTTCCACTCTATTTTCAGTAAATGCAGAAAATGAAAAGAAAAATACAAAACAACACTACAAGTAATTAAATAATTTTTGTTTTAGATTACTTTTGTTCGTGCATCTTGCAGAAAACTACTACTACTTGCAGCTGATGTCATATTTATATAGTAAAAAGAGTCTTGATGTGAATATTCTGGCAAAGAAAAAAGGGGAGGTTTTGCATTCTCAGTCATCCAGGTTGTTGTGGTCCAAAAAACCTTAGTTTAATAGTTTAAAGATGTCTATTTTTGGCTCTTAAAGACTCATCCAAAGCGTCTGCTCTGAATGATGGGGTGTTTTAGGCCTACAAACTGTCTGGTCACTCACACTTATGAGCAGTTAAAAGTCACACGTGTCCTCGACTCCTGCAACCACCCTGTGGGTGATTTAGGGTTATTGTCTGCTGTGGTCAAAATCCAAGTCGGTTTGGTTTCTGGATTCTTCCAAGTGAAAGCAGTTGTGAGTCGAGGCTGCACTGTGAATGACTAATACCTCTAGGAACCTTCCTTCTTTCTGTGCTTTTTTGTTCTTTTTTTTTTTTTACTTTTTGCCATAATTTTTACATTTTAAGTAACAATTAAAGCAGACAAAACCCGGGGGAAAAAAAGTAGTGCAGTTGCCTTGAGTTATGTGTTTTAGATTTTTAGGCTCAAACAAATGCAATTTTTCTGCAACTTTTGTGTTAAAGTAAGGATCAGCGCGTTTTTTGTTCAATTGCAAATTTTCAAAGGTGAAATCTTGTCAGTTCTCGTCTTATCTGTTGTG
This sequence comes from Oryzias celebensis, assembly GCA_014656515.1. NCBI lineage: Eukaryota > Metazoa > Chordata > Actinopteri > Beloniformes > Adrianichthyidae > Oryzias > Oryzias celebensis. Next base: position 39,327,694 of record BNCR01000005.1, read on the forward strand.
TCACAATGAGTCTGGTTCTCTCTTCATTCATTATAACATACAATATAACGTTGTATTACAATATAAAGCAACACAATTAGGGAACCTTTCTGAACTTCTGTGTTGTGTTTAGGTAACAGCAAATTATTAGAAAAACACAGAGGTAAAAATGGTGTATCATCAGAATCTTAAAGAAGCAGACCTTTTCCTTCTCCAGTCATCTGATGTTGGACCAGGTCAGTTCTGGACTTTAAAGATCAAACTTAATTAAGATTAGACACAGAGGCTTAATCTGCTCTGAATAATTTTAATCATTACAACCAAACAAGATTCCATTTGACCGCACAGGAAAGGGCATAAATGACTTCAACCATCCTTATGTTTCTGCATGATTTCATAAATAATTGAGTGATGTATCACGTTTTGGAGTAGGGAGTTATGAGGTCACCCACTGAGAGTTTTGACGCCCTTCACAGATAAAGTGCATGTGAGATGTAGAAGAGATGTCCTCAAGGCCTCAATGATTTCAAGTGTAGAGTCGCACGTGAGACTATACAGAAAAGGGTTTGCAGCTGCTAGTTCACTTATCGCAAATATCATCTCTATAACAGCAGAGATCATGAGTGTAAGCACCTCTTTGTTCTGGATGGTAATCCCTGTATGCGATGTCAAGGAAGAACCAGAGGGGGTTTATGAGAAACCTCTCTTTGAACCGCCCCTGTCAGGAGATCAAATATGAGGGAACTAAGATAACAAACTCTGGCAAAAAGCCAATCAAATGAAAAGAACAAAACACAAAAGGTAAAGAAATCAGCACAGAAAAGGTTTTTCTAGTGTAACAAATAAACTACTGTAAACTACCAGTATGACAAGCCTCTTGCTTGTGAAGACTATCGTTACAGATTACAATGCTTTTCCATTGATTTTTGTGAAACTTCCATTTAATTCAAACACTTACATGTTATCTTTGCGCACGGCAGTTAGGAATGCAGCACCAGCTGACGAAAAAAGAAGTTTGACTGATGGAGCTGGCGTAATAAGAACAAGACAGCCCTGCAGGAATAGTTTCATTTAGAGCAAAAGTAGGGATTGCCCTTCCCATGAAAAATCTCAAGAGAAATTAGGCTATAGGAAAATCAGCATCAGAGTTTCAGTAAGTAAATATATTCTTAAAGGTCTCCCTAAATTTTCACTGCAATCCATCATTGTTGAGGAAGGGACATTGCAATAGTTTTCTGACATTTGTTATTAAATCCCCTTAACACTGACACAAGTATTTTAGCAAATCATCTTTGAAGTAGCTTATTCTGAGGATCTTTTTTTAAATCTTTTTTTATTTAAATTGCAGTATGAAGTATTTCAGTGGTGCATAAAGTTATATTCTATCCTCCATCTGCAGCTGGAAGCATGAATGCAGAATTTCATGTGTGGGCCAACCTGCTACTCTCTGCGGTGAGTAGCTAGGAAGTTGCCAACTGTAGCACCATAATTCTTCAATAACACCATAAAAATGCATGAGTTGTATCGTAGTCTCCCTTTTGCAAAAGAAGTCCTTGAGAGGTCTAAATACTTGTTAAATTCAGCAACAGATTTAGTTTGAAGATGGTTATGTAGTACATAAACAGCAAATGCTTTAGTTTGCTTTCAAAAATCCAGGTTTAATTTTAAAAAGTGAACAACCAGAGTGTGATAGTTTAAAGAAAATACCTCTAAAGTGGTGGGAAATAACCTTTGAGGCCCTGTCTATATTAGGGAAACTGTAGTTTATGAAACGTTCACCGAACATTTGCTTTATTCTAAAAATCTCCATAATTATTGTACCTAAAGACTCACTCCGATTGTCTTTTGAGCTATTTAAATTTATCCTATAGGTCTTTTAATTATAATCATGCTGTTTTTAGTCATATAAAAAACCTGTTTTGCTTTCTATAGGAAAATGTTTCTTTAGAGCAGAAGGAATTTGGAGCTTAAATTTACCTGTGAGCTGTTGGCCCTTGGCGTGGAGTAACCCCACCCCCCCTTTCCTTCCCCGTTACTGAGAGCTCTCTGTTTACACACTTTCTAACTGCATTATTTCATCCTGATTCACAATGATTTGAATGAAGAAATACTCAGAAGTCCACATTTAACCTTCTTTTTCTTTATACCTCCAGTCCTCCAGCATGAGAAAAACGCCACAAGAACATGTTAAAAACACCATAACCATCTTCAGTAAATGTTGAAATCTGGTGAATATTTCCCTATATACTAGGAAACTATTCACCAAGCATTGAAAACAGGGAGATGCTTGTGTTGCAGAAAGGAACGGCAGTTATGTTTGAGTTATGGGTCTTATATAAATTAGTTTTATGAGTATACTGAAGCAGGTTAAGAATGCCCTCCCAGACAAATCCTATGCTAATAAATCTTTTCCAACCACACAAAAAAGCCTGCTGGCACAAAGAATATGCACTGTAAGTGTGCTGAAGTCACACAGTTGCTTCGGTCTTCAGCTGAAAGCTCATCAAATGTTGTGACTACATAACAGCAGCAGTAGCTGAGAAACTGCTGGGTTTGATGTTTTTGTTTTTCTTTTTTTGATCAGCTTAAGAGAACAGCTTCGTCAAAGCTTATTAGCCCCCCAAAAATGCCCCAGGAATAATTCCTGAGCATGCTGCTTTTCAAGTAAGGGTGTGGTTAATTACAGTATACTTTACCACAGTGCTTGTGGGAGACAAAAAACATTTGACTAAAATTTGGCATGTATACAGCATGTTAGTCTTCATCTGTTGCATTCCACTGAGGGCAGCATGGAGCTGCTTACCCTAAATCAATTCTATAAATTCATCCCCGCGGCTTTTGTGTTGTTGCATAAAAAATGTAAAGCTATAAATATCGGAGGCAACAGAAATCAGGATTCGTTTCTGCCTTTGTTCCAGCGACATTCTTGTTTAGGGTCTTTAGCTACAGGCTTTAGAGAAGAAGCCCTTTGGTTGTAACTCTGCAGAATCTCCTAAAACCAGACAGGGTTTCTAGAGAACATTGGAGGGTGGACATTGAGTCAGGGAGAAATTTAAAACAGCAGGGGAAATAAACCTATCAGTGAGGACCTTCAACCCTCCTGTAAACTGTGGAGGAGGAGAAAAATGGAGGAGGGAAAAAAGGAAATAAAATGAGTCCGCAGAGAGATGAAGCTCTTTATGTCATTTCATCTTCCTGGTGTGAGACCCAGAAAAAATCATGTTTTACAATGATTAGTCCAGATAAAGTTTTAATATAATTTCGTGCTTCTTTATGAACGAATGCATAAAGCTGCTTTATACTCACAGTCATTTCCTGGCTGCCCTCCAGGGTCTCCAGCTGCTGTTCAATCTCTTGGAGCCGCCTCTTCTGCTCTCTCCTCTCCTTTATATCCTGCAGGACCTTTTCTCCGGGCTGCTGGTCACCATTCCACTTCCAGCCAGCCTTGGAGCTGTTGGACTGACACAACACACTTGATTGGTTCTCACAAGAAAGGCCTCATTTCACATGGATGCACTTCCAAAGCAGCATTTAGCTCATTTGCTTGGTCTTTGAAGCATTTCAATAAGGATAAAACAAGACAAGTCACCATAATTGACTTTATTATGAAAAAATGCCCATTTCTCTACAACCCAATTAGATGTAAGACTTAAAAAAATGGAACATTTCTCATTTACTTTGAACAGAGTTAAAGTTAACCTACTTACAGGTAACTAAAGCCAAACCAAAATCATTTAAAGCCAAATCTGAAATTAGGTCAAGAGGGAGATCTTTTTTCGTTGGAACTTGCTAGAGTTAAATCAGATTAAAATGTTTTAGCTTTAAATATTGTATGAATAAAAATAAAAGCCAGTAAAATCGATATCTGTTTGGATTAAACACTGACACAAATTCTTTCATTTAGAATCGAAGAGCTTTTTTTGGAGACCTTTTTGGAGCCCTTACAGAATAAGACCTCTGTGCCAGAGAACCTGAGACTCCTGGTGACATTCAAGTGCAACCATCTTCCTTTTCATTCACTGAGAAATTTGACAAGCATAGGAGTCCAGCTAGAGAAATTGGTTTAACCTTAACCATAAATATATATGACTGCCCTAACCCTTGGTGGCATAGATTCAACAAGGTACTGGAAACATTCTTCAGAGAGTTTGGTGTCCATATCTCCTATTCCACCACATCTCAAAGGCGATCTATTGGGTTTAGATCTGGTGACTCTGGAGGCCATTTGAGTCCAGTGAACTCATTGTCATATTCAAGAAACCAGTCTGAGATGATTCAAGCTTTATGACATGGCGCATTATTCTGAGGGAAATAGCCACCAGAGGATGGTTACGCTGTGGCATAAAGGAGTGGACATGGTCAGCAACAATACTTAGGTCGGCTGTGGTGTTGTAATCAAGCTCAACTGGTACTAAAGGGACCAAAGTGTGCCAAGAATTTACCCCCCACACCATTACACTAACACCATCATTCTGAACTGTTGATACAAGGCAGGTTGCTTTCATGCTTTTATGTTGTTGATGCCAAGAACCAAATTCACCAAATTCTGACCCTAAAAATGCTGCAGCAGAAACTGAGAATCATCAAACCAGGCAATATTTTTCTAATCTTCTATTGTTCAATTTTGGTGATCCTGTGTGAATTGTTTCCTTAGTTTCCTGTTCTTAGCTGACAGGAGAGGAACCTGGAGTGTTTTTCTGCTGCTGTAGCCCGTCTGCCTCAAGGTTGGAAGTGTTGTGCATTCAAAAATGCTCTTCTGCAGACCTCTGTCGTAACCAGTGGTTATTTGAGTTATCGTTGCCTTTCTGTCAGCTGTAACTCTCCTCTGACATTTTCCTCTGACCTCTGGCATCAACAAGTCATTTCTGCCCACAGAACTGGACGTTTTCTCTTTTTCTGACCATTCTCTGTGAACCCTAGAGATGGTTGTGGGTGAAATCCCAGCAGAGAAGCAGTTTCTGTGTGAGGGGCTGTAAGCTAATGGGATAACATATCAACAGAGAGTTCTCAGTTATGGGTGACAGTAAGGGGGGACGGGCTTACTCCACACCAACAGTCTCTCCCTCAACTCAGAGGCAAATTTCAGGGGCAAAAATCCCTGCAGCATCTCATGTGTGTGGCCTCACCTAACAGGGGCCTCCATCTGCGTACACTAAAATAATGACAGCTTCTCTTTGAGGCTTCTTTAAAGTGGTTGTCTCAAAAGCCATTTGGTTTAGTCTTACTCATCCCAGACTACAAAAGCCAGAGATCAGACTGCTGTCATGCATAAAAAAACACAGCTTTTTTAACCGGGAAAAATAAAAATTAAAGTGTAGTTTTACAACCATCCTCGCACCGCTAAATGTGTGTTTCTAAAAAAACAGCTTCAGTCTTTGGACGAAAGAGTTTATTCCATTTGGAAACGACAAGTGCCCTACTTTTCATAAACTACAGGCTGCAAACTTTAAAAGTGTCTGTAAGGTTTAACAAAAACACAAGTGCCACTGACCTTTCTAGGGGACTAAATTAAACTAATACCTTATAAATCCAGCTAAGTGCAAAAGGAAAGTCCAAAGTCTTTACAAAGTGAAAATGTATCTATATTTATAAAATATATTGTTTTAATATCTTTCTCTACCCTAGTTCAAAACAATTGAGCAATGACTGTAGCAGCAAATATACACATCATTGTCTGAAGATCCATAAACCCCTGTTGAAACAGGAAAATCTGTACAAGAGGCCTTCAGCTCTTATCTGCTTGCTCAGTTGTTGAATGGGACAAGTTAGAAAAAAAAGAACAAACATTCATATGCTTGTGTCAATTATTTTTTTCTAAAATGATGATTTAGAGAAAATCGATGAGAATATACCCAATTATGACTGAAACATGTATTCAAAATGAAGTTAGATAGGAATAAAGGGACCTCTGCATTAAAAAATTATTTAGTCTAAAAGTTAAAAAAAAAAAAAAATTGTTTTAGGGGCAAATCCTGAACAATAATGCAACATTTAGTTTGCATTGAAATTCACCTGTTTAACATTTTTTTAACACTAAAAGCGTAACAAAGGACTCTTCTGCATCTAATAACAAATTAGAGTTTTTATTTTTCAAATATTTTGTGAAAAAGCAATCTAAACCTAAAAAATAACAAGAATAAAGTACTAAAAATTGATTGAATATTCATTTATTTTGCAAGTTACCATGTTATAGGTGGGATTGTGCCCAACGAAGTGTGTATTTACAGAAATTGAAGCCTGAACTGGCAGAAGACGGTTGCTTCACTGAGTTTGATTAATTGGTTAAGATGTGAATGCTTTCATTTTATCTATTAATAGGGTTTTTTAATGCATTAATGTTGACAGCCCTAATACATATATACTCGTACATACATTCACGTGTGAGGGGTATCACGAGAGCATTTGAATAGCTGACTTCAAAAACATTCATGTTAAACTTTAAAAAATGATTTCTATGTCTCATTTTCTTAGCTTTGTTGACCAAAAAAAGACTTTCAGCTTGAGGACAACATGCATAATAAACACAACTTTTATATATTGCTTCTACAGCATTATAGTTTGCAAAGTAGCCATGGTAAGAAATGGCCCAAAATATTATTATAAGTATTATGATTATAATTTTATTGGGGGGCGGTTCAACAAATTTTCTAAAATGTAAGCAGTTAAATGAAGTTAATTTGAATTGAGTTTATTGGAACTGGCTGGGACACGCTGTCTTTGTTCTAGTGCTTTTCAGAATGTTGCAATGACTTTTCCCTCAAGGGAAGACAATGAACACTATAATGCTTTCACTGCATAACCATCATGAGGTGCTTGACTACACATCTTTAAATGAAATTCTTTTATCCAGAATGTATAATAAATTTAAATCAGAGGATTATTTTCGGGCCAAGCAACTCTCAAACTGACAGGTTCCAGTTTATCTGAACATCAGTAAAGCATTCCTAATTGTCTCTGTGGAGAATCGGACGTGCTGATGCAGATCTCAACAATCATCTGGGACACAGGATCACAAGGAGGCCACGAAGTCCTGGATTTTGTTTAACCTAAACTCCAAAAAAACAAGTCAAACATAATTTGTGTCATAGATGAAAGTGTGCCGGTCTGTTGATGAAGTATCAAATGAGTGTTTTGGAATGTGACGGTGCATAACTGTTATAAACAAGAAACCAAACGGCGGTCGCGACGAACCTCTTGTTTATGCACTGCTCCACTATAGGCTGCAGCCCCCAGAGTCATGGAAATAATGTGGGCACAGAGAATAGAACTGTGGATTTCACAATAAATATTTGCTGATCTGGGCATCTGCCTTCCAGGCAGTAGGGATCTGAGTAGTGGCCACAAAGTGTGAGGAGCGAATTTAAAAAAATCATATTAAACAGGAATGAGAAAGGTCTTGTTGAGATTTGAATAAAAAGTTCTTAGAATTCAATTCAAAGAAAAGTTGACTGGGAACATTTCTAATCCCTATTTAATTTAGTTTGGCCAGATGTTAGGTTCATCGATCACGCTTTGTCTGTGGCATACAGGTAACGTTTGAATTATCTGAAATTAAAATAGTGTCAACTAAAATCAGGAAATGAAACATTTGAAGACACAGCGATGCTGAAAATCCACAATTAAGCACCTCATCGAGTCAGCTGACCTGAAGATGAAAGTCTGCAGAGTCAACCTCAACTCAACAAACAAATGAATTCCAACATGGATGGAACAAAAGCAGGAAAACTCTTTGCTGAATGCAATGTGGAACCTCAAAGGAGCAGCATCATTATTCAGTTTGCCAAAAAGAGGACGACATGATGTGCTGAGTTATGGCACACACACGCCATGAATCCCTACTCAGAAAAAAAAACAAAACAAAAAAGTGTTTCTTTTTAAAACAACTATGGATCACTATTATGTTAACTTTGTAAAATCTTGACTGCAACACGATTTTGAGATGAGAATTCACATCTAATACTTTGAATTAATGTTAAGACTGTGGTCACATATCTCAAAATGCTACTGCGCGATGACCTAAATGCAAGTTTTTCAGCAAATTCGCACATTTAAAAAAACCTGGGCTACAAGGCGACTGGAGCCCAGTAGCACTAATTTACTCAGTTCTGGTCTTCAACTGTGGCTCAACTCACCTTCAAATATGACTATTCTAAATGAATTTCAGACAGAGCAAAAGCAAAAGAGAAACGTGCTCATGTGCTTGTTTTGCTTTGCTTTAAGGGTCAGTGCATCTTTTGGCAACAAAATGTATAATATTCTGAAAAGGCGCGTGAGTGTTCACAGCTTCTGTTGTCAATAATTTTCCTAAAGGTTTAGCATGAGGCCAGACAAAAGCAATGACATTCTGAGACAGCTGAAAAACTTTGTTGACTCAAAACAGTCCCAAACTAAGAAGACTTACCCAAAAATTAATTCAAAGGACTATCAACATTTGTGATAAACACTACTGCTTTCTTTTTTAAACAATCTGAAGTTGTTCATGTGGCAATCGTTGAGAAACTGCATGTCATAGAAATCAAATACACTTGTCGAGATTTTATAAATGTCATGTAAACATGATATAAAATGCACAACCAAATCAAAATTGCTGCATACCTGAACAAAATCTGACTACATTTCTAGACTTTATAAGTTACTTTTAGAGTAACACAAACAAAAAAAAAAGTAAATCTTACAGTAGAGTGAAAAAAGTATGTTTTTGCACAATGGTTATGGGGGCTCCATCCAGAACCACAGTCTGGGAGAAGACTTGTTTTAAAGTTTCTGATGGCAAAACTTTCATACACGAAGCTCAGCCGCACTCAAATGAGACATATCAGATGACCTTCCACTGGGCTATCTGCCAGCAGAATGGAAGCAGAAAGCAGCACTTACAAACAACTAGGGAATTACAGGTTTTGGCCAACTAAAATCTATGCTGGAGTGTTGGAGAGTCCAGTCGGTAGTCAAACCTCACATCCAGAAAGGCAATGTGAGTTTGCATCATTGACAGTTTATAGAGAACTGGACTAAGTGACTCTTCCCCTCTCGCATTCCATGCAGGGAGTAACTGCTGGTTCCAAGAAGCCAAAATCCGAAAAACTTGTATTTAGAAAAGAACAGCTGTCAGTCATTATATTTGTCAGAATGACCATTCTTGCTCTGATGCCTGTTTTTAACATGTTCTTGCTGACCTTAATTTTTTCATGATATTTTTCCTTTATTGCAAGTTAATCAAGTTATATTCTGGCCAATCAGATGCATCAGTAAAAGCATGTGGTTCCTGATGGCCCTCTATGTTCAAAACGTTAAATTAACAGATTCTCTCGACCCTGCTTCAGTGGAAGGGGTGTGGATGTCCAAGAAATTCACTCCTGATTGACGCGTGGTTGCCATAGAAACACTGACTGACCAACTTGGAGCATTCACTGCTTACTCACTAACACATCATTAGTCGGAAGTGGAAATTTTGCAACTACAACCATAGGCGGAAGTTGTGTATCCTTGCTAGAAGATTCCTAACCCTAACTGGGATATATTAGACTTTTTCAACCAAAAAGGCTATTTTTTGGTCAAGGACTTCCCACTAATGATGCTCTGGGACCATTTTGTTGTCTGCGGCAAGACCCTCTTGCTTCTCAGGTGAGACATTACAGGCATGTCGAACCAAAAGAAGCGTGAGCATCCCTCAGCTGGTCTGAAAACAGTTTTTCCTGAAGAGTTGGAGGAAAAACTGAAGTCTAAATGACCTTACTTCAATTGGTGCCTTGAAGTGCAAAACCTGGATTCTTGGAAGTTAATAGATTAGTTTGCTTGGTGGGTGTTTATGAGCTCCGTGTATTCTGAACTTGGGGTGAACCTGCTGGGACACCCACTTTTTGGGAAGGCTTAGATAAGCTGTGATTGTTTTCCACATGTGTAAAATCTGTGTCACTAATGATAAACTATATTGTTTAGATGAGATCGCTTGATCTTTTCCACACGGATGGTCTTCGACAGCTGTTTCCTCTGAGAACACTGTTTACCAATAAGCTGATACAGGTCCAAATAGAAGAATCCATTCCAATCTGTTATCCAGTTCTATTAATCTGCTTTTATTGAGAAAGTCTTTCTGCAGATCATTTATCTGAGTGCATGTGATTTACTGCACCTGGCTGCTAATAACCCTCCTAATTCCTAAAAGAGAATGTCAGTTTTTCTGCAAACAAAACAGCTTTGGGGTCATGTTGGAGAACAGTGAGGAAAACAAAGCTAGAAATGATTATTCTAAACTGTTTAGTCTTGATTTGCCAGTGGATGTTAATGCATTTTTCCTATGTTTACAGGCGTTACGTTTTGTGGCAGCACAATGCGAATGATGTCATGAAAAACAAGCAGATTTACAACCCTCGTACGCCGCAGTATGGGATCCTTTTTTCATGACCTCTTTTCTGTTCCTCTCACTCTGCAATTCTTCAAATATGAACTATAGCAGGAGCACTGGCTATGCCACGTGGACCCAGGCTACTTGCCAAAGGCCTGTCCACATGCCTTGCCACAAGCACTCCCTATGCGAGCACAGGAGCAAGCTGTTCAGAAGCTAACTCCACTTCTCTCTGTGCTTCTTGTTTCTTTGAGTCCTACAGGTGGACATTTTTTAAACTGTGGTCATGCATCAGATTCTGAGATGGTTGCTGCAACACAGCTGTATTTCTACTACTGCATAAACTATTGGACAACTTTGATAAGCAGGATGATGCAAACAAAAACATAGTCTGGCACTGTTATTTTCCTCATTTTAAAGTTCTGATGCATTTGTTAAATGTTTCATTTGTGATGTCTGTTTGTATCCGAATGGTCTTTTTTCCAGGAAGTCCTGATATTGCTTCAACTTAGTGATTGTGAACATTCCTCAAGTGTTAGAAGATTTATTTGTGGGTCATCTGGACTTTATATATGCATGCTTTTTTCTGAACTGATGGTGGTCTGGAGCAATCACTAATGCATAAATCAAAACCTCCTGGTGTGTCCTGGATTCAGAAAATGTGAAACCGGACAATGGTATGCTGCCTACGTGTTCATAAAAATTCCATGATCCATAAAGCAACTAAATATCTCTAAATGTCTGATCTATTTGAAGTGATCATTTTTATTGATTGTTTAAGAATGTCTCTTGCTTTTTAAGGACACAGACACAAAGAAATGTGAGCAAATAAAGAACATGAATTTTCAAAATTCCATTAAAAACATCTGGTTGAGAAAAAAACTTGCATCCTTTTGAACTTTTTGTTCCCTGACAGATGTTGTTCTTTAAAAATGACAAAATGTAACTGTTTTCTTTTATTTTATTTGTTTCAAACCTTTGTCAAAGTTTCAACAGAGAAAATCAATACAGAAGATAGATGACGAGCACCTATTTTTTAAATTCTAGTAAAATAAATTAAAAATTTGTCAAAAATTTCCCTCTCCCCACGCGGGGAGAGGGATCCCTCAGTCCTCTGGCAAGTCCATGAGCGGGGGATCATATTCCATCTGAGCCTGGAGGGTGTCTGTGTCCTTGTGGTGCGGGTTCTGGTCCTTACCCTCGGGTGACGGGCCCCCTCTAAGTCACAACATAGGAGAGCCTGGTCAGGCTACGTACTCCTTCGGGGACCCCCACTTCTCTTGGTCATCCCTCCTCTAGGTGGGGGTAGCCGACCCCTGCTGTGCTCTCTTCTGGATCTCCGCAACTGCCTGGAGCTTCGGAGCGGGTCTCCCTTGGGGGGTCCTGGCTCGTACCTGGGGCTGGGGTGGGGGGATGCTCAGAACTCCTGGGTGGTGGTGGGCGGCTTGTCTGGGGTGGTGGGGCTCTCGGGGGTGGGGCCCCGCGCTGGACCGCCCGGCGTGGTGGGGGGGCTGCTCTCCTGACTGGGCTGGGCCCTGCGCTCTGCGCTTCCGTACCTCACTGCGCTCGGGTGTTGGGGGCCCATGTGGTGGTCCTGCGGGCCCTGGTCTGGGTGCTTGGCCGGACTACCTGGCGGGCGGATCACCTCCATTGACCCCACAGTATGGGTGCGGGGGCGGGCCCTGGTCGGCGCTGCTGCCTCGGCGGGGGTCTTGGTGTGGGGATGTCTGGGAGCTCTCCCTCCTTTTTTTTTTTTTTTTTTTTTTTTTTTCTTCTTTCCATTCCTTCATCCACTTCAGCTTAACATAACATTCACCTGAGCACAGGCGTCAGCTCACATTTGCACCTTCAAATAGTGTGTGTGTCAGAATGTAATGCTTTACATGTGTTGGTTGGTATGCACAAGTGTGCGAGTAAACTGGTTGTGGACAAGTTTGTGAACACTCTTGGAGCCGGCAGGTATGTTTGTAACAGCTGAGTGTGTGGACAGGCCCCGCCCATTTTAGACCAACTCTCACTATTGTAATGGGTATAAGCTTCAGCATTTTGTTGCCTGTAGACTTACAATTCTACTTTCTCCTTCCATTAGTCATCCTCTAAAATCTATAACACCCCCCCCCTCTCTTTTCCCCCTTTCTTTTTCCGTCCGGTCCAACAAAAAGAACACAAACAAAATTAATATTAATAAAGTTTCGTTGAAATTACAAAAGGGGCTTATACCAACATACATTTTGTGTTCCCAATGATTTATAACCCCCGATTGTAAGAGTAAAATCTGTCTAATGCAAGAGGCTCTCAGCTCATATCTGTTTGCTCAGCTGTTGGACAGGACAAGTTTAAAAAAAAAATAAAATAAAAAAAAAATAAAATAAAATAAAATTTGTCAAAAATTAAATTTCACATGAATGTCGTTTTTCCATATTTTGATTGAAAAATCAGGTTTTCATTTTCTAAAAGCTCAAAAATCATATCAGCTAGAGATTTATTCTTTCCCTGATCTGTGTATGATTTTTGGCATTACTCTATTAGATACCCTTCAGTTCAAGGGGTTAAAACAAACAAATACAACACGTTTCAATCTGTCAAACTAGCTAAGTCCATTTGAGTTAACAAAACTTTACTTGGTTTATTGATAAAACAAAACTGCTTTTGAGTAATGTAGAACTGATCGCAAAACAAAGCTACAACTTCTTATTCTAAACTATTTAGACTTAATTTGACAACAAATATGAAGATTTAACTTTAAATTTCCTACAATACGTTTGCATCTGCCTCTTCATCCGTAAGAAAAACTTCTTCACCATCAGGTGATTATTGTCTGAAAGCTCTGCCCTGGTACCCTGTACTGCAGCTGGGTTTGTAAGGTGAAACCGTGACAATCTTGTTCACCAGGCTGGACTTTAGGGACAAAACTGTGTGTGGCGTGGAGTTGAGTTTGACTATCTCTAGCTGGTATTACTTAGCCTCCCATACAAGCTCAGGCTGCAGACAAGATGGTGCCTGACATCATTGACCAGAAGCAAAACCCAAAATAAAACCCAAAAGTGTTCACAATTGTAGAAAAACTTGTATGACTTAAAACAGGAAATACCGTAACTGTTAGGGTCGTCAGTTAAAATATATTTTTTTAGTGATATGGGTGAACTTCCAGTTCCGGTTGAGGACTTCGGTTCTGGAAATTAATGCCTGCAGCCAGGTCCTCTTGGGCTTTTTTCCTCCTAGTGGAGAAACGTCTGTCCTGAGACTGAGAGGGCATTAGTTCAGGGTTATTCTAAAGACTTTAAAAATGGGGCTTAATGCCTCCCTGAGGAGAACAGAATTCACACAGCTAGTTCCCTCTGGATTGTGTTCGTCAAGGAAGACTATGTATTAGAATCTTTTAGATACCCTTCCATATTAAGAGAGACGTCAGCTGAAGGGGCTCAGGCATCTCTTTTGGCATGACTCATGACCTCTATTTGAAGAGGTTTCCCTGCCATGTTCCACCAAGAGAAAGACACAGGAAGCATTTGAGGGACTGTGTCTTTTGGCTTACATGGGAGGACCTTGGGGACCCCTGGAAGAAATTGAGGAGGTTACTGTGGTTAGTAACATCTGGGGATCTCTATATAGACTGTTTCCCCAATGGAAGAAGATGGATGGATGGATGGATGGATGGATGGATGGATGGATGGATGGATGGTGCTAAGCAAGGACTTTAGTGAACCTCCAAGCTTTAAAAACTTGCCATAAACTCTACTTTATAACTATAAAAATATCAAAAGCTTAAATGTTGAGAGGGGGACATTTTAGCACTTAATAAAAAATCTCAACTGAATGTGATGGCAGCAGAAAATAACAAAGATAAATAGACACCAAATGTTAAAAACGTGTGTGGCCTTAAAGCATGGCTCCAGCACATTCTAGATGCCTGCAGTCCAGATCTTACCAAAAACAAAAAAAAATGTGAAACATTGTGAACGTTAAAATGTGACAAAGAAAAGCCAGGAATATTAAGCTTGAATCCCGATCACACAAGAATAAGATGGTATTCATTTCCCAAAAGTACTGCAACTCGTCAGTTCTGAAAACTTTACAGGCTGTAGCCAAAAGACAAAGGATTGCTACACAAAGGTTAATGTTGCCCAGTCATTTTTTTTCTTATTGTGTTGCTTCTCTCCAATTCATCATGAGCCTGTAGCTTTCACTTAAAGAATAAAAAAGAACATATTTTATTTTCAAAATTCCCTGTTCTAATTCTACTTGTACCATTTAAAAAATGTAGGTATTTCAGACAAAGGCAAATTATTTTAACCACAACAAAAAGCCCTGTAAGCCTAATATTTTACTCTAACATTTATGAATTATGGATTTAACATGATCTCTAAAATGTCAACAGTAAGGAATTAGCAGAAGGATTGCCTGAAGCTTCAACATGTCTTCAAAGTTTTCCAGAACATTTATTTTTTTTACTGATGCTCTTTAAATTACAAATCTAAATCCCTTTAAAGTCAAACTTAAACACTAAACACTAATCAAAGCTCATTATCTTACTTGAACTCTCAAACTCTTGACTTTAAAGTAAACCTTAGTGCTGCTCAGCCTCAGAGTGAATACAGACTGACTATTCATGCATACCAAATATAATGTAAAAGTCTCATGTCTACTTTAAAATTGCCCCAAAATGAGTAGTAATTGACAATTTTAGGGGGTTTAGTCAGCTTCATGGTTTAATTTAAACTACTAAATGAATAGGGGATTTTTCCCAGCGTTACCTGAGCAAAAAAAAGCTCTGAGAGTTGCTCATCTGGCTGCTGTCCCAGTTTGCATAGTTTCTGCATCAGATTAATGTATCACATATCTATCTAAATAGATGCTACAAACCAAAGAAAATAAATCGTCACAGTTTTAAAATCAGATAAGAATTGTGTTTGTTTCTTTATACTTGCCCATTTCAAACTAGGGTTTCAGGATAACGTGGCAAAACTTTTCCATAGATCTAAGTATACGACCAAGCCAAATAAATGAGGTTTAAAAACTGACCACTGACCACACTGAGCTGGTCAAAAGGGCGTTCTGAGCCTGAAACTCTCCACTCTCCATTGATGTAGTTATATTTACGGGTGCTAATCAGCAACCACATGATGTGACTTCATAGTCTTAAATACAGAAAAAGCCCAACAAAACATTGCAGTTACTATGCAAATACAGAGAAAAACATAAAGGCAGCAATTTATGAAAGAAATGGAGGCAACAGAGACCAAAAACCATAACTTAGTTATTTTGTTTCTATTAAAACTACGCTCAAAAAGCCACATTTAAAAGAAACATCTTCTGTCTAATTGTGGAGCACACACATGGATATGTCATCGACACCAGAGAGCCCACGACAGAATTCTGTCAGCTCACTTCAAGCTGTGGGTGGTGCAGGAATTACCACACCAAGGTGAAGTAGGAGGGGTGCGCTGTACATTAATTGCCTCATGCCAGCAGATGTTTTCGATGACAAAGAAGCTTATTTTTCGCTGAGGCTTGAGAAAAAGGAGAGATTTGAGAATTTAAAAAGATTCAAAGTCACAATTTGGAAAATTAGCCTTCAGTTTTTCTGCTGCCTCTGCCTGGAACTCTCGTCAATCTCAACTGAATGGTCTGAACTTGCTTAGATTATTCCTTTCCATTCTGTGCAGCAAAGAAAAAGGTCCCATACATCAATGCCTGTGTTTCCAACTTACACTGATAACTAATGCACCTTACATCTACTGTACTTCTTTAATGTAATGCTGCTCACAACTTTTACACCCTCCAAATTACTAATTACGAAAATGTACCTTATTATAGTTATTTTGTTGTGCCTCAACTTTAAATTTTACATTGTAAAAATTCTAAAGTCATCATTCTGTTAATATTTGTTTTATATGGTAACTTTATTCATATGACATGCGCTGCAAACCTCTTGGCTTTGGATGGTGGGAAGGAAGCATGGTGCTAAACACAAAAACTTAGAGCCCTCGAAGCTCCCGTTATGTAACAGGTTCTCCCCCTCTCTGGCTCCTCTGAAATCAGACACGTGAAACTCACAGCAGCTACAGTCAGGTGTTATCTGGGGGCCAATGTTGGTGACATTGAAGGAAACCTTAGGATGTTTGCCTAGAGTAAATCCAGGTTCCGTTGAGTCATGATTCACCCAGGCGGTAATGATGCCCGATGGAGACAATCAGAGGTCCTTAAACTAAACCTAGAATCGGTGTGTAAACTTGCTAAGTCATTTTCTCTGGTCCCTTATCGAACCTAGTCAGTGATGAAATGAATCTAGAATCAAGTTGAACAACATGTAGTTGTTATTTAAACATTTAGTTGTTAGGCCATCTAAACATGTAATTGTAGAGTTAGAAAAGATCATTTTTCCTCCGTTTTTGTCCTCTCCAAGGACGTACATCGCCTGTACGTCCTTGGAGAGGATCACTCCTTCATGTGGACATCCCTGAGGTTTCTTATTTTTTTCTCCAAGATATATATATTTTTAAAGAGTTTTTTCCTCATCGAGAAGGAGGGTCTAAGGACAGGGATGCCAGTTTAGCTCAGTCTGTTTAGTTTAGTTTAGCAACCAGCTATTGTTTATATTTTTTTGACTGACTTTGTATTTTGCATAAATACCGGTGTAAATTGTAATTGAGACATCAATGGTTGTGATTTGGGGCTATTTAAATAAAACTGATATGAATTGAAATTAAATTGGCCCGGTCACCCTTGAAAAAGAGATCTTGATCTTAATGGTCAAATCTGGTCAAATGAAGATTAAAAAAAAATAAATAAAATAAAATAAAATATAAACAACTTCCATTGAAAATTAGAGTATGATAAAATACTTGTGAGTTAGTCTGTCATGTTCTCAACATTTTTTTTATCTTCAACAAAAACTGTTGTATCTTTCATGTTATTGCACTGGTAAAATGCAATGAACACACAGATGGAAAAAAAAGAAAAACACTTTCAAGTCCCACACCAATCATCTTCTGATCTGTTTTTAAATCGTTCCTACAGGTCTTTTAACTATGGTAAATCGGATTTTAGCCAAAATAAAAAAACCTGTGTTGTTTTCTAGGACGATGGTTCTGGAGAGCAGCAGGTCGTTCATTGAAAATTAAACTATGAATTGTGGGTAAGACCATTGGCATGGTGAGAGCCCGCCCCTATTTCCTACACGCTCTCCCGCTAGCTTACAGCCCTCACAACTCCAAGATAACATTACCGGTGAAACAAAAATGGCGAGGACTACAGCCGTATGGTTTTGAGCCAGATGCCATCTCATTCGAGGAAAACTATGACATACATGGATCTACTTGTCTGCAAGTAGATGAATCAGAATGTATTGGAGCAGGAAGCTTGTTGGCCTGCCAATTGTATTTGCTACGTCACAACTACCAGCTTTTTCAAACAGAATTTTTTATCTGCTCTTGATTCACAACAATTTAAATAAAGAAATATGCAGAAATGCAATTTTGAGCTTAATTTTATCATTTTCATATATACATATATGTCCATCCTGAGAAAAATGCCACGAGAAAATGTTAAAACCACAATAAAACATTATTTTCAATGTTTTATTTTTGCAAACACGTGTCTTGAATCCTTGTAATGTTCTCTGTTTTTCTCTAAAGAATACCAATGTGGATTTCAACCATCAAATTATTGTCTGTGGTCTCATGACAGAACATCCAAATGAAACAAGAAAAAGCAATGCTCCTGTTTTCCAAAGTCAGCACTTTTCCTGTCCCTCCTTCAGGTCTGTAATTAAGCCTGTGATGAACTGACTCCCTGAGCCCTGAGTGGTGCAGATTTTGGGCAAGTGTATTCCTTCTCTTAGGCTTGATAGAAATGCTTGTAACAAAAATGTAAAAGTTAAAAAGACAAACAGACAGGTTTGTGGAATGGCTACTCCCTCCAAAGAGCAAACCTCTAATCTGGCTGTCCCAGAAGAAGGAAGTGTTTTAATGTGGAAATAAAAGACAGAAAGCAGACAACTTTAACATGATTTGTTATTAATGGGAAAAAAACTCCTTTCTGAGAAGATTTTTTTTTAAAAGTTTCGATTTTTTTGTGTTTATTACAATTGGAATGTGTGAGCAAACCAGTACGTTCCTCGATTTGCCATCCAAGTGGTTCCAGTTATGAACTCAAACGACTACCAAGAAGAAAGGTAATAGTAAAACAAAAACAGATTGTTTTTTATGCTCTCCCAGAGGATTTACACCTACTGACCTGAAATGAATGGTGTCTCTGAAAGAGATTTACTGTGAAGGCCGCCACTTTTACAACAAGAATTACAACAGGTGTGGGATCATCCATTTTTCTGATTTCATCAAAGAATGAACACTAAAAAGAAAACTTTTATGTAAGAAGTTTTCAAAGTTATGTAACTGTTTAAAAAAACTGTTTTTGTGTTTAAGTGGGAATTGTTTTAGTCCAAAAACAATTTTAAAGTCGCACTTCAACAAAATCCTTCCCGGGGTCTTTTAATCACGATGTGCCATTTTCAGCAAAAATGAAAAAGCCTGTCATTTTTTAAGACATATTTTCCACAGAGCAGCAGGAGCTCATTAGAAATTTACCTCTGAGTTGTAGGCGGGACTGTTAGGGGAGAAGTAAGCTCTTCTAAATTCCCATTAACCTTTTGTATAAACTTTCTCCAGCTAGCTTATAGCACCCCACAAGCATAGGTTTTCTTCTTTCCTGATCATAAATGTTGCTGACCTATTAGAAAGTTCTGTCTGATCCAGCGTTATGGATTACATCCACATCAGCTCCAGTTCGCGCAGCTAGAAACTTAATGGGTACCGGTTTGACCTGCTTTCCTCTCTTCTAGTTTAATTTTCTTCTATTTTTATTTACTTACTAACTGAAATTCTTTTTTTTTAACTTTTATTGGTTAATGCATTTTTTACTTTAGATTTGTATTTAATTGTCACCTTTTATGTTTTTTTTTCTACTTTTATTTAATTTCTAATTAAAATCTCTTGAAACATCAGTTTTAGCTAGTTTGACCTAACCATATCAGAGCTATCAGGCCATTCAATCTTGAACCAAATGCCAGTTCAGACGAGGAAAATGAAGACGTTAATGTATCTAATTGTTTGCAAGTAAATGCATCTGAATTGTAGCAGAGAAAGGAGACTTTGGCCCGCCCGTGGCAGGTGCTGCATCACAAACTGTCACAGCTTTTTCAAAATGCTGGTTTTCATCTGCTCCTCATCCAATACGTTTGGAATAAAGGAATACTCAAAAAAGGCTGTTTTAATTTTAAATTATTTCATATATGTCCTCCATCATAAAAACAAAAATTGTACAAGAACATGTTAAAAACACCAAACATGCTATTTTCATTGGAGTGGCTCTTTAAAGATGAGTATAATGTCACATTAAAAATGACAACATAATATAATTTTTTCTGTTAATGGCTAAATACTTGCCTTAGTCACCAGAAGAGCCTCGAATTATTGTGAATTTAGCATCAAGCAACATCTATATTTTGCATTTTGAGTGAAAAAAACTTGCTATACATATTTTCATCTGTATGGATGCAGTGGATGTAGTTTGTTTGTCACAAAAAGAAATGCTTTTAAGACGCACCAAGAACCTGAACCAACCTGGATGCTTTTTTTTGTCTGTGTGTGAGGGGCATGCCTGAATAGTTTAAAACCCATTGCTTGAACATAAATCATCAAAACATCCATACCTGGGACACGCTCAGGTCTGAAGAAGAGCTTTTCAGGGAGTGAAACTCCTCAGCAGGAAGGAGACTGTGGACTTTGAAGTCAATGTCAAGCAGCTTTTCCAGATCAGAGGGCTCTGGGGTGTAACCCTGGTCTGTCAAGAGTGACACAGAACTCATGGCCTGTTGGAAGAAAAGCATCAGCAGAGTGAGTCATGGTCCACTGAGTTTAAGCCTGCTATTCTCAGTGGTGATCTAAACACAGAGCACATATACTCTTTTTGCTCATTGCTCTGTATTGTTGTCTTAAACTTTATGACGAGGAATCGGATGGGCTTTAAAAGCAGAGTTGAACTTTTTTGCATAAACTGTACAAAAAACCTATAGGGATTCAACCCTGTTGCTATGCAGACATCTGGAGAAAAGATTGTATGTGTAAAAGAAGTGAAGTTAAACCTAATGTAATTTAGATTTTCATCTTTTGTGTGATCTACTACATTTTTTCTAATTCTTTAGCCATATTTTTAAGTTTCCCTCAACTTAGAAAAGATACAAAAGAATTGAACAGGGTTATAGCAGCTTTTTTCTGTTTTCTGTTTTTATTCAAATTGATGTTGAAGAAAATTGATCAAGTCTTTCTAATATAATACAGAAGCTCTGATGCTAAGCTAAGAATTCTGGTAACTCACTTTACCAAATCTAGTTTGACAATATTTTGGAAGAATCAGAATGTTTCTCATTAGACATAGCGGGTTCTTTTTAAAACAATTGCGGCCTCTGATGCCTAACATGTAGGTAAGTGCATGTGCTAGTTTGGGCTGTGCAAAATACTCCAGATTTACTGCTCCAGGTTGCCAGGGCTACACAGAAGTGTGGAGGTTACTAGGATAAGACTCAGTAACATCAATAAAAAGTGGGGTAAACAGTGAACAGCAGCTTTTCATGAATGTGTCTCGAGGGATTCTGCCAGGACATGGGTGAAATCCAGAGAACTAAAGGCACCTTAATGTCAAAATTCTGACAACATAAATAACATTTTGGTGACATGGTCATTAATAACATACCTACTTTTTCCTAAAAATGTTAAATAAACAGAAATGAAATACTCTGAGCATCTGCACTGCCTTCGTTTTTTCTGTTTTCATGACATTCATTGTTCTGAAGGTTGAGGAAAACATCATAAAAGGAGCAGACAGATATTTAAAAAATCCTGGCAAGTTACTCTACCATTGCAGAGCTGCCGGGGTCAAGTTAAACGGAACCGCATGTTAAAGGTAAGCAGGATTTTTTTTTCCCTGCTTTCAAAAGGACTCCATCCTTTCTGACTTCAAACAAGCTTTACAGCTGCCAAAGAGCTTATTAAGGCTAATTAAATCCAAAAATAAAAAAACTTTTTAAAAAAATGATTTTGGCAGTTTAGGTAAGTTCACAGAGAAAGAAAATTACATCAAGTGGAAAAGCTCTTATAGCAGCTTGCAAAAGAACTTCTCCACATTTTCTCACATTATGACCACAAAAATAAATATGTTGTACTGGAATTTTATGTGAAAAACCAACACAAAGTGCCACACAATTGTGAAGTGGAAAGAAAATTATACAATAATTCCATTATTTTTACAAATAAAAACTGAAAAGTACAGTGTGTAAAAGTATTCAGCCCCCTGAGTTAATACTTTGTGGAACCCCCTTTTGCTTCAATTCCAGCTGCAACTCTTTTGGGGTTTGTCTCTACCAGCTTTGCACATCTAGACACTGAAATATTTGCCCATTCTGCCTTACAAAACAATTCAAGTTTAGTCAGATTAGATGGAGAGCGTTTGTGAATAGCAGTTTTCAGATCTTGCCACAGATTCTGGATTGGATTTAGGTCTGGACTTTGACTGGACCATTCCAACACATGAATATGTTTCATTTGAAGCCATTCCATTGTAGTTTTGGCTTTATGTTTAGGTTCCCTGTCCCTGCTGAAGAAGAAGCAGCTCCAGAGCATGATGCTCCCACCACCATGTTTGACAGTGGGTATGATGTGTTCAGAATGATGTGCAATGTTAGATTAACTCCTCACATAGTGCTTTGCATTTTAGGCCAAAAAGTTCCATTTTGGTCTCATCTGACCAGAGCACCTTCTGCCACACGTTTGCTGGGTCACTCACATGGCTGATGGAAAACTGCAAACAGGACTTCTTGTGGTTTTCTTTAAACAATGGCTTTCTTCTTGCCACTCTTTCATAAAGTCCAGATTTTTGCAGTACACAACTGATCACTGTCTTATGGACAAATTCCCCCACCTGAGCTGTAGATCTCTGCAGTTCATCCAGAGTCACTGTGGGCCTCCTGGCTGCATCTCTGATCAGTGTTCTCCTTGTTTGGCCTGTTAGTTTAGGCGGACAACCATGTCTAGGTAGGTTTATAGTTGTGCCATACTCTTTCCATTTTTGGATGATGGACTGAACAGTGGTTTGTGGGATGTTCAAAGCTTAGGAAATCTTTCTATAGCCTAACTCTGCTTTAAATTTCTCCACAACTTTATTCCTGACCTGCATTGTGTGTTCCTTACACTTCATGATGCCCAATATTCTGTTGACAAACCACAGGGACTGTCACAAAACAGCTGGATTTGGATACTGAGATTAAATTACACACAGGCGGACTCTATTAAATCATTAAGTCAACATTTGATCAGTCACCAGTCAGTATGAATACTTTTGCAAGTCACTATATTCTCCTTGATGTAAGTTCCATCAGCATTCACCCTCGCTGCAAGTCACATTGTGGCTTCTTATCCCACTGTACTAAAGATCCCTGCTTCTGAATTCTGCAGTAGTAAAGGGAATTGCAGTGAAAACAAAGTTTATGAAATGAATCCATAACATGCAGCATTTCAAGTGAACTGCACATGGTTTCTGACATCTGGTTCATAGTATGAAATGCTTTAAGGACACTGAATCTCCCACCCAGAGACCAGATTCAGCTGCCAAACACTTATGAAAACATAAACATCTGACTAATACAACCTAATTTGGTGTTCCAAAAGCCAAAGATCACCATAATTATGTACTGAGAGGTCTGATAACAAGTTATATAAAATCACACAACAAACGTGGGGATTTTCAAATGCATAAAAAAACCCACGTTTAAGTTGGTAGCAGAAGCAGCCAATGTGCACATCTGGCCCCATAAGAACTCCACACAGTCAGTATTAACAAATAGGAAAAGAAAAAACATGTTCTGCACCATATGTTGTCTGTTAAAGCATCATGTCAGTCTACCTCACTCTCTGCGCCTTTGGCACTGTCCTCTTCCTCTTCGTCGATTTGTTGGAGAAGTTCAGCCAGACGTTCTTTCTCCACATGGGTCAAAAGGACTTGGCCCACTTCACCTCTTATAAGCTAAGACATCAGGGAATTTTTAGACACAAAAAGAGCAAAAATCACAAATAACAAATCTAAAGCAGTTTTTCAAGGCAAACTTTGTTTTTTTGTTTTTTTTTTTGTTTTTTGTTTTTTTTGTTTTTTTTTAGAAAAATGTACATTGCAAGACTTTGAAGAAACTTTTTCCAAATATGAACTTTTAGGTACCTTGATGTTTTTCTTGATGAAGTCTTTTTGTATGCTCTTACTCTTGGTTGCTTCATAGTGACAGTTTTTAGGCTGGCTGTCTCCAACATCCTCAGAACATTTTTCAAAGGCTTCGCTCATGCTGTCAGGCTTCTTTTTAGCTGTCAAGAAAGTTCAGCTTAACTATGACTTTGCATGAATTGAAAAAGAAAAACAACTACTTACATGAGGCTGATCGTTAAGTGGAACTCTAAATCCCACACAACTTTTGCAATTCTGCTTTGATTGATTTGTATGTACTTTGAAGGTTAAAGATGCTCAACAACCATAGTTTATAGATACATAATGTATAAGATACATAATTTTGAAGGCAATGTAACACAAAAATCCATAAAGAATTTTTAAACAGTATTTTTTTTTTGTGCACAAGCAAACCGAAGGTCAGAATAAATTGCTTAGTTCTTTTTAGCTTACAGTGCCACCAAGTGGACAGTCTTGGTAGTACAACTTCAGGAGTTCGTAAATGAAATGACTACTTTTGAGTGAGAAACAGTGAGAAACACTAAAACTATCATATAAAACACATTTCTAAAATGAGAAAAATCATGACTAAAGAAATAAATAAAATAAAAAGAAAAGCTTATATCTTCAAAGCAGGTTTAGTTTCTTTACAATTGAACATATTTTATTTATTCTTCTTTATGTCTGTACATAACAGACTCACTTTTCTTGGTGTGATGCTTTCCTCCATCATTCTGACAGTCAGGAATTTCAGTTTCAAACACAGATACAAAGTCATCCATCCCTTTAAGATAGAAAAAAAAAGAATCATTGATTTGTTACTTAATGAACCATAATTTATATAACGTTTTCCCTGTGTTGGAGTCTACATGCCTGCATATGGTTCCAAGGCCAAAAACTGTTTTGTGTTCAGAGCTTCAAGAGCACATCCAGAGAGTTCCTGAGAATTGTTCTGAGAAAGAGAACATATACAGTTTAATAAATACACACATATTCTAGTGGGGAAAAAAGCAGCTCAATTGTTTCTACCAGAAGGTCGTGCCAGAGCTTTGCTTGAAGTACTTTTCTTTCATGTCGAATTTCTTTTTCCCTGCAGGTTTCTAAAGACAGCATTTCATCAAGCCGTTTCATTTCCTCCAAAGCTCCCTGTAGAAAGCAGTCCTCGGTGTCTAAAAGAAAAACTCCTATAGTTAGCAGGCTAGTGTTTAAGAATCACATTTTTAAAAGCCCATAATATTTGTTACCTTTACTTAACTCCCTGGACTGAAAAAACTGGGCAGGTTCTTCATTGCCACTCTGGATCTACAAAGTTTTAGTACAGTTAATCCAGCCTACAGTTAGCTTTTTATTTTAAAAAATCATAATTATTTGCATTTTAAATGTATATTGTCCTAGTTTATTTACCTTCTTTCCAGCAGATCCAAAGGACTTCGTGGAATTAACCATGTCGGAGTTGTAACTGGATACACTAGTGTTTTGTGGCTCCCTCAATAAAGTTTGTGGAATGCTGTCTAAATTACCTCTCATCATTGCCATTTCCTGTTTCATAAAGATAACACCCTAGCTAACAAATTACCTTTTTTGTCTTGTTTACGTGTTTGGTTACTACGGACGCCAACAATCCGGGATGTCGTAACTAAGAACTCGCGTTACTATGGGTAACGAAGGACGTTGAGGCATCCCAGCTGATGCGCCAGTCAGTACAGTTAGCTAGCGTAGCGAGTTAGCTAGCTAGAGGGTAGCCAGCGATTAGCTTAGTACCGATCGGCTGCTTTGCTTGAATTTTTGTGCTCATTTTATGTTTCATTGTCATCGACGTTGACGAAATATCAAACATAAATGTATAAAGTGTGATATTATTACGGTGGAGGTTCCAAAACCGTGTTTTTGGTAAGTACTGGATCGATTTGTTATCCTGTTAGCATTAGCAAGAACGACTATATCGATTACCGCTGGTGGCTAGCGTAGCGTCACAACAAAAGGCACACAGGACCTTTTGTCTTTGTTCTGTGGGTTGAAGTCCTGATACAGATTTTTAAGAATCACAGTTATTTATCGCATTTACATGCTTTCTTTTGGACTTAATTTTGGCAACATTTTGCCAGCCTCTAGCGGCCCTTTAAAATGGGTGTGTAATGGTTTATACGGGACATTTTCGGTGTTAAATCCTACGCGATGAGCATCTAATCTGTAAAGTCGTCGCATCGCAGCCGAAAATCAACAAAGTAAATTATTTGTTTTATAAGTAGTAGTAGTGGTATGTTGGTCTTTAAACAATATAATAGTTATTTTTGCTTGTGTAAATAATGCCCACGGTTTAGTCTAAAATACGCTCTAATCACATATATCGCTGGCTGTTGGCAAGCTCTGTTAATCTGCTTTTTTTATAGATACCTTAACAAATATCAGATCTCTCATTTATCAGGTTGTGTTGACTTTGAATGGGGAAGATGTGCAATGGAAAGATAAAGTCAATTCCAAATGCTTTTGGGGCCCAAACCTCACCCATCAAAAGAGCGTATTTGTTGCTGTTAGTACTGACTGTACTGTCTACTGGACAAGGCTCAGGTAGGATAAAGAAAAAGTGATTCCACAATTAATGCAACACAAATGTTTATATTACCATATTTATTGTTTAATGTCCCAACAGTGTGGTACAAATGCTTTTGTTGTGTCTATATTAATCATCTTTGTTAGGATGTATGAGGCCATACATGGTCCAGAACAGCTGGGTCAACCTCACCGAGACCAACAGGGGCTCCTTTCCAGTGGGCACTGTTCTGCAGTATAGCTGTGACCCCGGTTATCTCCCAGATGGACCCAGTATTCTCACCTGCACTGCGTCAGGACGGTGGTCCTCCGAGCCCCCTCAGTGCATACGCAGTGGCGGTAAGACTCTCTGCTTTTTTGTTTTTCCATGTTTCATTTGTTGCCAGCTAGTAGTAAAACTTTTGGGGGTTTTTTTGTACTCTTTAGCATGTTTACCCCTCTCTAAACCGGAAAACGGGGGTTACACGTGCCACCCATCCCCATGTCGACTATTTTCCCATGGCACCATTATTGAATTCTTATGTAATGAGGGCTTTACTCTGAGTGGAGATTACCCCTACCTGACGTGTCAAGATGGACAGTGGGACGGTCCGGTGGAGATCAGTTGTGCAAGCAAAGGTTGGTCAGTCTTTAATGTATTACTGATTAGCTGCAGTGCTTCAGCAAATGTATGAATCATTCTGGAGAGAACTGCAAATTGTCTAAAAAATCACACTTTTATGAAGTTAATTTAGGTTCTTGATTTATGTAAATATTTTTTACTTAATTCTCTTCTGGTAACATCTCTGTTTTTATATTATTGTTTTTTAGATTATTTTATTAAATGTGATTACATGAAATAACCTTTATTTATAAAAACATTTATAAATACAAAAAGATGGAAGTTTAAAAACTATTTTGTGCTAAATGACTGCTAAATGATCTATAGATTAGGCATTAAATTTGAACAAATGATTTTTTTCAGGTTGTATTAGACCCTCTATGGTGCAGCATGGGTCAGCTAATCTGACAGACACAAACACCAACTTGTTCCATGTGGGCACAGTACTGCAGTACAACTGTGACCCCGGGTACCTGCTCGCCGGGCGCAGCATCCTCACCTGCACCACTCTGGGAGACTGGTCCTCCTCACCTCCTCGCTGCATCCGCAGTGATGGTAGACATTAATAAATTCATAAAATCTCTTTTTTTTTTTTTCTCTTTTAAATAACTATAATCACAAATATGATTTGTTGTTTAGCAGAAGTTAGTATAAAACAGTGTTTTTACTTCACTATAATAACAGTACAGAGACAGATTTGAACTTGATTAATTGAATTAATTACAAAAATGTGGATGCTGTTCTGTAATGGATTTTATTTCTTTCCATTAACAGCATGCCCGCCTCCGCCTCAGCCTGAAAATGGAGGTTACACGTGTCACCCCTCTCCATGCAGATGGTTTTCTCACGGCACTGTCATACAGTATTACTGTAATGAAGGGTATACCATGAAAGGAGATTACAAGTTCCGCACGTGTCACTACGGGAAATGGGATGACTCGGTGCCGGTCAGCTGCGTCCCAGAACTTGCAAAAGGTAGAATAAGCAACGTCTATTGTTGAAAATGTTCACTGAGGTCCTTTCTCGGGCTGTATTTTAAAAATGTTATTGGAATTCATTCCTAACTACAAAATCTTTGATGTGTGGTTGAATTTCAGGAATTTGATCTAACATTAATATTTGTTTTGTTTTTCTAAGGTTGTATCAGACCGCTGTTGCTGCATGGCTCATCCAATGTGACAGACACAAACAGGAACTTGTTCCCAGTGGGAACAGTGCTGCAGTACAGCTGCGACCCCGGTTACCTGCTGGAAGGATCCAGCATTCTCACCTGCACCTCAATGAGACACTGGTCTGATGAGCCTCCTCGCTGCACTCACACTGAGGGTAAAAATACATCATTTCCACATTTTTTTGGAAAGTATTTATCATATGTTTGGATATGAATATACCAAGGTTGTGTCTAACAACAGAGTGGAATAATAATTAAAAATAAAGGGTTTCTGCAGCCCAAAAAGCATAAAATTAGATTTGTTACTTGTTTAAAAAAGATTTTCTAAAAAAAATAATTGTCTTTCATTTACAGCTTTTAAAAAGGTAAATAATATATTTATATATATATATATTAGTTTTTGGTATTGAAAACATTGAGCGCACAGCACATCAAACCATATCCTCCTGGTTTGTGCAGAATTATGAATGCTAAAGAACCTGGAAAACATGAAATTGTGCAATAAAGTATATAATTTTATTATTATTAAAATCCAAGCTAGAAAATATAAACTGTCTGTCAAAATATCATACATGTTTGTCAATTTGTGGTCTTTCAATTGTTTGCTGAGACATATCTGTGCTTTTATTTTGTAAAAGAACTGTTTGTATTCCCTCCCTGGGCAGGATGTCAGCCTCCATATCAACTAGAGAATGGGGGATACTTATGTCACCCCCCTTCATGCCGAGTGTTTCCTCATAGCACGGTGGTCGAATACTTCTGCGATGAGGGTTATATTCTAAAGGGAGACTACAAGTACCTCACCTGTCAGCTTGGACAGTGGAACAGCCAAATGAAGCTGAGCTGTGTCATGGAGCAAGGTAAAAAAAACTAAAAAAAACAGATGCATTAAAGCTAAGAAGTTGTCATTTTTATTGAACGTGCAGATAAAAGTGTAAAATGTTCTTCTGTCTGTAGACCGTCATCCGTCTTTGCCTTTGGGAATGCCGGCTTTGTCTATAGTCGCTTCCACAGCCAGCTCAGTAGCTCTCGTCCTGCTCCTGGTGGTGTTGTTTGTACTTTTGCAGCCAAAACTTAAGTCCTTTCATCGGTGAGCAAGAGCTCCAAATGTTTAAAAAAAATGTAAAAAATAATTTAGAGCCTCAGGATTTCCTTGTCTTCCGTTCAAAGGCGTGATCAAGGGGTGTCGGGGCAGCCGGTGTCCATTGTTGTAGAAGGAGTCCAAGTGACCCTGCCGTCCTATGAGGAAGCCGTGAGTAACAGCAGGTCGACCGCGGTTAGCGCTGAGAATCGGGTCCACATTGTGCTGTCTGAGGGTCAGCATGCTGGCGCTGCGGAAGCTGGCCCCTCAAGGCCATCTGACCTGAAACAGCAGCAATCAGAGGCTGCAGAGACGCAGCCTGCTCTGACAGCATCTTCCTCCTCGACACCATCATCGTCCTCCACCTGGGCTCTAGACCACGCAGGTGCTGCTGGAGACAGCTCCACCAGCAGAAGACCGTCTGCAGGCAGCGATCAGCAAAGCCTCTCTCTGGACTCTGAGATGGACTACTCTGATGGTCAGTATATGTAAAAATTCAGTTTTTGTTTTGTTCTGACCCCTTATTTATCAAGAATATTATCTGTTCCTCCCAGACATGCCGTTGCTAAAGGAGGCCTGAGACTTACTGCAGCCTTTGGACTCATGCTTTGCTTCTCATCTGTACTGATGAGCAGGAGATCGTCAACACCGATTAGCCCAACACAAAGGCTCTGAAGAGCTTCAGCTTCACAGTCACTTCCTGGATAGTAATAGTTCATCTCCCTAAATGAGCAGAGATTCACGTGTACATACACATGCGTACGTTTTTATAGGCACCCCCACTGTTCATACATTTTTTGTAAGATCTGAAATGTCTGGAAGGACAGGATTAGATCAGACGAACAAAAGAATACGGTAAAGTTTGTTCTAATAAGCTGCAAGCTCATTCTACGAACTGGGATTTCACAGTTTAAAGTTGCTTACTCTCAACTACAAGAGCTCATTAGGTAAGAGTTACACTGACAGAGTTGCATGAAGGCCATAGAGCCCAAATACATTCGTTTTTATTGTTTTTTAGTTTAAATCCCCACTCCGATCCTCTTTTGATCTGTTGTGATCTTTTAATCATGATTATGTCGTTTTTTGCCAAAATAAAAAAAACTGTCATTTTCTTGGACATAGTTTCTGCAGAGCTGCAAAATTTATTTAGAAAATGATCTCTGAGTTGTTGGCAAGATTATTGGTGCTGAGCAACCCCATTACTGAGAGCCACTCCTCTCTCCTGCTAGCTTACAGCCCCTCACATGATTCTACTCATCTAAAAATGGCTGTATCAGAATGGAGTGGAGCAGGAAGACTGTGGTCTACCCGGCATATTTTCAACATCACAAATACAATCTCTTTCAAACTGAATTTTTTTAGTCTCCTGATTCACAACAATTTGAAAAAAGAAATACTCAGAAATGCAATTTTAAGATTAATGTTCGTGATAAATGTCCTCCATCATCAAAAAACAAATGCTACAAGAACATGTTAAAAACAAAGTTTTATCGGAGTGGGTCTTTAAGATTTTAGATTAATCATCCCAACACATCGAGCAGTTCCGCTTGAATCGTCATCACATTTTTCCAAATATATTCCCTCTTAATGCTCGTCCCCCCTCCCTCCCCAATGGCCTTAGCTTTCCACTTCTATGCACAGGTGTATAAATAAGGAATATTAAAAGTGAATGTGAGTTAAATGCCTCCACCGCTTAGTAATACTACGTGTGGCTTTTGTCAAACATATCACTTGTAAACAAAGGAAAATATTGTCTTGTTAATTTATTGAGGCTCCAGGGGAATGCCCAATTGAAGTCGAAACTTGTATGTAAAATATTTGTGCCCAGAATGCTGTTGATCAGCCATGGCGTCTTCTAATGCCTCCACAGTTCATGGAAATGATTCAATTGTTGTTTTTTTGTTTCATTTCTATTCTATTGCATGTGGGGAAGAGACAACGGGCACAAAAAAGTATTAAGTGTACAGATTAGCATATTGTTGGTGTTTCTTTTTTTTTCTTGTTAAGCTTTTTTGACTGCCTGTTGATTTTACTCTGGATTGAGTAATTATTTTTTTGGATTTGTTCGTGAAGATGGTATTTTAATATTTAACAAAAGGTTTAAGTTGTGTTTATTCTGTATATATCCTGATCAGTTTGATTAAATATAATTTGACATGCCAAAGCTTTGTCCATCTGGTTTTTTTTTTTTTTGCATTACCTATAAATTGTATTTTTACTCAAGTTAAACTTGAGAAAACAATTGAAAAAACAAATTAAGATTATTTTTAATTGAAATTAAAATATTACTGTAGATATTACATAAATGCATGGATCCCATGTTGTAAAGTCTCTGCAGGCTGAATTAAAGAGAAAATCTAACATATTTCGCTAGTCTTAAGTCCAGAATCATGCGTTTATGGCTCATTTCTCCTGTAGTCTTCTTCAGCTGGCCACTCTTGATGCTTTTGAAGGTGCTTTTTCTCCTCCTCGTGTTTTGCATCAGTGTGCTTGTTTGCGCCTTTATCTGCATAAGAGAAATGTCTTTTATCTGAAATCAAAAGCTGCACATACTCTGCACAAGCGTGCTCATCTGACCCAATCCCCTCAGCAAAAACAGGCTGACAGCTGTTCCACTCACCCCCAGCTGGTGGCTTTAGTGTTCGGTACAATGTGAAACAAAGGGCCATGAGAAGAGCCTCGCTGCATTGGAACGCCACGTAAATCAGAGGGAAGAGGAACATGGGGCCGATGACCTGGGGCGGAAAGGCCACCTTGAGGATGGCAGTGCACAACTGGATGTTTTGAAAGCCCGTTTCCATGGAGACGGTTCTGCTGCATCTAAATGGAAAAGGAGATTGTGTTACACTATCGTCTGGGCCACATTTATTTATTTTTTTAAATAAAGAATTTCAATACATTTAAAGCAAAAGTAAAAGGATTTAGTTGAGTTTAAATTGATTTCTAGTTGGGAGTGGTCAGACTTATCTGTTGCTTGGTGTACATTTATTTTACACAGCATAATATTTATACCTTTATGACTCAATAGTGATATCTTTAGCCATAAATTGAACAGAACAACCTGTGAATACAAAAAAAAAAAAACAAAATTACATCTCAGAAAAAAAAAATCTAAACAAAAATTATTTTATTAATGGAGGTCAAAGTTCGGACCTCCAGCCTCTTATTAGCTATTTTTTGCTCCATTGGCTGAAATCACAGCATTGAGACACTTTTGTGGCATCTACCAGTCCCCTAAATGTGTCTTTAGTGTGAAATGTCTGAACTTAAACATAAGCAGAAATTATACACATAGAAAGTTTTAAATAGATTTAAAACTCTTTTTAATGTCAAGTTCTAGCACTTGGATAAGTCAGTGATGTTCAAATTGATATTAAACGTGTATCCAAATATGAGGGAAAATATCCAGTCTTTTATAGGGTGTCCTCCTTTTTTCACGACTGTAAAGAAAAATGTAGCTTTTTAAGAATTAAATTATTGTGAATATTTATAAGCTACATTTTATAAGAGTATGGATTAATTGCTTAAAAAAAAGCATAAATTAAGGGTATTTTTTCTTATCAGTGAAGTGGGTCTTGGCAGCTCTTATTTGATAAGAATTTGAAACTTGTCGAAAATGGCTCTTTTAAAGTAAAGGTTGCAGACCCCTGTGCTAGAATGTCTATTAACAAATCCTCCAGTTACTTATGAGGTGAAATATTCAAACACTACAAACTGGTGTTTTTAATCATTTAATTTAGGAATTGAGGTTATTAACAAAATACTTTTGAAAGTCAAACCTCAAGATTTTTATTTACTTACCTTTTTTAATCATTAGTAAGCGTGAGCATGAAAGCGAAGCCGGTTAGGTTGATGTTTCAGACAAATTGTGCATTTTGTGCAACAAGTACCTAATTTGGAACAGATCTCCCTACCCTTCGAGAAAAGCACTTTAGATAAAAGCCACACGCTAAATTGTCATAAAAATATTCACTGTGTGTTTGCCCCAGTCTCTATAAAATGGGCTGTTCATGCACAAAATGCAGTCTAAGCTTGAGGGGTACCTACACAATACTATTATATGTATTTTACTTTTATTTTTACATTTTTAAAATCTTTTATTTTCTCTTTGCTACTGTACTCTTCTGAAAGAATGAGTCCTAAGATACATTCATGACAAATTTGGTGCTTGTACCACAAAGTGTAGGATTATTTTATTAACCAGCTCCCATGTGGACATTTTAAAGCTGAGCTTTTACTTTCAGAGCAGCTTCTAATCGGTGAGAGAATTTCTATAACATAACATTAATTCAGAAAGTACTTATGATTTCTATTGTTTATATGTACCATCTCGTACAAAAACAGTCTATAGACTTGTTTTTTCTAATATTTTTACTTACTGTGGGCTGAGCTTACAGATGACAGACACGACATATCCCAGTGTGAAGCCAATCAAAGGCATCAATGCAGCTGTAGCGAGCAGATCTACCATGACAATCATCCATATGACGTCCTTCACAACATAGGCCGACAAGACTAGGAGAACAATGGAGGAGATGAGGAGAATCCACAGACCAGTCTGTTGAGAAAATGAAGCCACAGGTTTGAAATGGGAGTTCATTTTCTCCTTAAAATAAAAACCTTGTTTTTTTATTTCCATCTGGAGCGAAATTTGTCCAAGAGGATCAACATCTGCTCTCTGTTAGCAGTGGGCTAATGGCTTCCTGTTGTACAAATCTTTGTTTACTTGGACCCTAGAATTCCCCCATGTGTAGAATGTGTAAACAACAGTGAGACTGAATAGATTTTGTGTGTGTGTGTTTGTGTATGACTTTAGTTTCCACACCACAGATGACCTATGAAAAAGTTCTGGGAAACTTTTGTGATCATAGCAAAGTCTTAAAACTAGTGTCACCTTCAATTTCAGGAATCTTACTTTTTTGACGATCGGTGAGTATTTTGGCTTGTAGTGATTGATGAGAATACCAGTAGCGCAGGCTACCAGGGTGCAGAGGAGGGTGGTGACGATGCTGACGTACGGCACAGCCTTTTGCAGCCCAGGAAAGCCTTGGCAGAGGATGCAGAGCAGCAAAGGCATCAGACCCAAAGCAGCAAAGCTGGAGCAAGTTGTCATGACGATGCTTGGAGGAAATAAAAGCATCACTTTGACACCCTTGTCAAACACATTCCCTCAAATACCAGGAAAGACAGCCTTACCTAAGATTCATGTCACCTTTCAAAATGAGACAAAAAATGTTTGATAAGGTCCCTCCTGGACAGCATCCACAAATGAGCACAGTCACTGCCTTTATCGTATCCATCTGCAGGACTTTAGCCAGAGAGAAGGCTGAGAGGGGCATGATGAAGAACTGGGCCAGCAGCGCAATAACCACGCCTTTGGGTTTGAGGATGTGCGTCTTGATTTTGGAGATCTCCATAGTGCAGCCAAGTGAAATCATTGTGATGAAGAGAATGGCAATACTCAGAAAGTTTATGGCCATGTTCATGGCTCTGAAAATGGTCATGTCGCTCACGCTGCTGTTGCCCGAGAGGCCTCCGTCAACATTGCTGTTTGTCACATTCATGGTGGCAGGTTCTCCAAGTTTCAATTAGCTGGCGTTTTTACCTGTCACAAAAAGGAATAACATGAAAACATTTTTAGTAGAGTTATCTGAAAATATAATTAAAGAATCTGTACATTTTCAGAAGATTCACCTTCTTTTTACTTTTTTTGAGGCACAAGCAAACAAGTTTTTTTTTTATAGTTTTCTATCACTAGTTTGGCTGTAACTGCAATTTAAAAACAATATTAAAAAAAGGATAGCAAATAAAGATTTTTCTGTTAAAAGAATCAAAAATATTAAAGCCTTTTTTTTACATTTTTGTCTTGAGACCTGAATGAAATCCATTTATAAAACTAACTTCATGATCCACACTGTTCCACTCTTTTTGATCTTTGCATCATATTAATCAATATCTGGAGTTCAAACAAGGCAAATAAACTATCTATTTTTCTTTTCCTTTTGGAAAATCTTTTAAGTCCAGCTGTACCATTGAAGTTCAGACATCCCTTGTAGGACTTTTACAAAGAGATATGATGACACGACACTCTTAACATTCAGGGAATGCCACCTCCCTCACATACATACCAAGTATGCACTTCAAAGTTTCAGGAAGCAACCGAAACCGGTTGCTTTCAGCTGTGTATTCACTAAAAGAAAGTAAAATAGTTGTTGGACACCTTTTCCTGAAAATTCTTTTGGTTTTTCTCTTCCTTGAGAACTTTTCTATGGATGATAAAGCACAAACATCTTGGCAAAGTCTTTTGAACCCAATCCAAAACCTATTTTGTTTTTTGGTAAAGTTAAATATAAATGTAAGTGTTATCTTACTGCATCTTAGAGTTTGAAAATAACAAAAAAAAAAAAAAACTCCAGTTTGATCATATCTTTACATACATTGAGAGCAAGCAAGTTTATCAAGGCAAAACAAAAGTCAGTGCATTGATCAGTAAACAGAAACTTAATAAAAAGTTTTTTTTTTAAATATATTTATTTGATAAATAACAATTTGTGTGCCAAATGATTTCAGATCATAAGACGCTGATCGTACTTTACACACACATCCAAGTGTTTTATCAAAAAATATGCACAATTCTGCAGTTTTGGTTCCTAAAACTAACCACTGGATTTGGTTTGTGGGCTAAAAGTAAACAAAAAAGCATGCAAAGATAAAGTAACTTAACAAAAAGAAACAAAGCCCACAGTTTTAGACGGCTGGTCACTGTGTTTTCACTCCAAAACTCAAAGAGCAAAGCGTTCTCTTTCACTCGAAGACTTGAAAGAAACGTTATCACCACTTTACATCTCAGCACAGTGGCATTATGCAGCAGCAGAAATCTTTGTGGCACCTTCAAAACAAAAGAATGAAAACACTGAAATTGTTAACATGAATACAAATTGTTTAAATGTACAAATAAAAGTTCACTT
The DNA here is from genome assembly GCA_014656515.1 of Oryzias celebensis. Lineage (NCBI taxonomy): Eukaryota > Metazoa > Chordata > Actinopteri > Beloniformes > Adrianichthyidae > Oryzias > Oryzias celebensis. Next base: position 39,363,652 of record BNCR01000005.1, read on the forward strand.
AAAAGATTTTTTTTTTCACTTGATACATTTTTTGCCACCTCTTCAGCCTTATAATTCAAGCTGAAATATCCAGAGTTGACACAGCAAGATGAATTTAGTAGGGTTAGGTCTCAGATTTAAGGAAGAGATACAAATAGTAATCATAATAACCAAAAGTAACCAAAACACACAAAAAACCAACATTACACATATTGTGTAAGCTCCTAACATTTTAATGAAATAGTTCTTTGAATTTGCTTCAAAGCCTGAGCCACATCTAGATCTACATTCAAATTATACCCAAATCAGCAAGTCCTACCTTGACTTATTTTAAATGAAATGGCTGCCTGAGTGACAAAATAAACTTTCTTTCCTTCAGGTCACTGGCTCCAAATAGTGTTCTCCCAGACAGTGTTCCACTGTTGCCTCAAATTATTCTGTCTTGCCCCCCCTGCATTTAAACTCCTTTGTCACATGGTCCCATGACAACGTGGAAGGTGTGAAGTGCAATCTGCCTCCAAGAAAAAAAGTCCTAAAGCAGAATTTAATGTATTTAACCAAAAACATTTTTTTTTCCAAAAAAAGAGTGTTTCTTCTTCTTCTTTTTCAGTTTTTTGTTAATCTTTGCTTCACTGTTGTGCTTTTCGAGGTGCTGCAGGAATTTCTGTTGGATGTGCATCAGAGTGAAGGAACAACTTTTAAAAAAAACAGAACATTATGTCTTAATGTTGGCACACAGACATGATGTTTTGTAAAACATCACATAGAACATGATGACTTTAACACAAAGACACAGGGCTGCTAAACCGTGGTCCTGCACATCTACCACCCTGTGTGTTTTACTGCTCTCCCTTTCCTCCTTTGCTGCTGATTAGCTGACTCAGATATCTCCTAGTTCTGATTTACTGGACATACTTGATGCAGGTACGGTAATCAGGGAGTGCCAGGAGAACTGGAAGACCTCAAGGACCAGGGTTAAGCAGCCCCATATTTGATGTTTCATCTGTTTGATGAAACACATCAGTTTGCCATGCATTTTCACTAACATTGATCTATTTTTAATACGTGAAATTAGTTTTATTTTACTTTGTCAACAAGTTTAAGGACTGCATTTTCTTGGCAGACTTTATATGCATTGGGCTTAATATCAGATTGATTTGGAAAAAAACATAATTAATAAATTAGACTGAATTCACATCCTTTGTACTATTTTTTACAGAGCAAATGTTGTTAAAAGGTCAATTCTGATGCAAAGAATGTGAAGTCGTTATTCATTGCTTTTTCACATATGAAATCAGCATTATTTATATGGTCCCTTAACATGATCACAGCCCAAAAAGGTCCCATCATTTAAATCACTTTAACTTTTATTTCTGTTAACATACACAACAGGTCTACATTTTTAGAATTGGTGTTATTTTTTTTATTGTGCAAGCAACTAAGTTAGGGTCATTAGCATCACTTCAGAGATAACATTATATGGGTCAGGAAAAGATATTAACAGTTGCATGCCAACAGTTCAGACATGATCACTGACAGAAGGTAATGACCGGTAAGGTCTCGTGGAGGGCGTCACAGATGATCGTGGTCTGGAGTTCTGGTAGTTTCTGTTTGTTTCTTCCTAGATAGAGTTACAGGGATCTGCTGGAACTCACTCCAGCTGGGAGGATGGACAGATTGTCTCCAAAAGTCTTGGATTTTTAATTCTAGTTTCTTAAGAAAAAATAATCATTCTAAAATGTAGCAAGCAATCTTTAGAAAAAGAAAGAAAAGATAAAATTGGAAAATTTACATATTTTTAAATTAGAAATATGCCTATTGTTAAATTTAATCAAAAGTCAGAATTTTTTTTTGTGATGAAGCTCATTTCAAAATCATCTCACTGATGTGGATGATACTACCATGAGTAAATCAGCAATTTTCTGCTGTTTTCCCATGTTTTACGGCTTGTGTAATCAGATAATCACACACTGATATTAGTAGTGAGCTTTTTATTACACAATGTTCCTGCATTTGTACTTTTGAAGGTTTTTCAGCAAATGTGTACATTTTCTCAGAAATGTAATGCCAGTGAGGCTAATGCTCGTTTCTATGTAGAAAATCTGTAGATTTAAAAAGAAAAATAGCATATGAGGTTTGTCAATTGAACTGAACTCAGAATTGAACTGTTGCCACAAAACATATGACCGTTAATACAATCAATGCATCGTCTTTGCATCCATGTTTTGAAGAGATGAGAAATTAATTTTATTTCAGTGTTTAGAAAATATTTGCTGTAACTGCAATTACAGAGGCAAATCTTTATCAATGATAAAATGCTTTGCTGTGCTGAAGTGGCTTTTTGGATTGTGATGTCTTGCTGCAGAGGGTATTTTAGTGAAAGTGTTTAGTGTTGTGTTTAGAGAAAAGCTATGGGTGGTATGTGGGGGAGGGCATCTGAAGTGAGCAAGACGCCATCTGGTCCCATAATCATATGTTGGACGATGAACAAGAAACTGGTTCCTCCTGCACACAAAACGTGCATATCAAAGCCACACTACAGCAAGGGACTGCACACACAAGTTCAGATTGGATATAAAATATGCGCGTGGCCTCGAATTCATTTTTTTTTCCTGAATATTTTTTATCACACTTTTATGTTATCTTTTACAGGGTTATATAATGTAATGCACAGTATAATCCTCCGGAAATAATAATCATAGCTTGTCCTAGCGGTTGAGTTTAGTTTGCAACTTATTCGAGATAGCTTTATTGGCCCTACGGGAAGTGTAGTTTTGTGTTTAGAATTGGTAGGAGCCCTTAATCATCTGTGTACAGTATATTTACTACATTTCCCACAGTCCTTTGTTTTGCTGCGCATGCGCCTTGCTTATTTTTCGATCCATGTGTAGGCGAATCACGTGTAGAAGAGGCGGTTGGTCGTCATGCCTCTAATGTAGCAACGCTCCGTGCTACATTGTATCCGCCTCCAGTTGTCGCTGCGTTTTGTTTTGACAGCTGCTTTTTTTCTCACACATTTTTTGTTTTACCGAAGAATGAGCGAAAATGATGACATCGAAGTCGACAGCGATGTAGGTTGTTCGGTTTCTCACGGACGATAGCTTACCTGCTAGCCGAGCTTAAACCGTCGCCGAACCAAGCTATCTGATTGTTTAGCAAGCTAGCTCGCCGAGTTTCTCGGCTAACTGCATTTTTTCTTTCGATTTTGACGATTATAAATATGCCCACCGATGTTACTGTTTTAGTTTTTGTTACTTTGAATAGTTGGCGGCGTTTTAATGAAATAAAAATATACTACCGACGCTATATGAAAACGTACATTTGGGGAATAAGGCGCACCATTTTGCGCTCTTGAATGTGTTTGATATTAATTGCCCCTGAGGGGCAGCTCAACACACATCAGCTCGTTAAAAGGAAATCTAAATCACGTTTGAGATGCTTTAAGTAATATGTGAAAATGGCTGCAATTAGCTTGTTTTTCAGAAAATAGATCGTAAATTGTGAAATAGATGGCTTTAGATAAAGCGTCTAAATCTCCTGTTAGGGTCAGTACAGCTCATCCGAGACGAGAGCAATGACTTATTTATCCTTAAATAAAATGCTAAAGGCTGTATGGGTGAATGTAAAGAGCAGCTCGTCCCCCACCGTACAAATAGGCTAATCCCTTCTCTTGCGCATAGCTGGTTTTGGCATGATTGCACCAAAATGTGGGTCTCGTGTTGTGCATATGTATTTTATCTGTAAAATCGCGGGTTTTACTCCATGTTTGTGCAAGCTAGTGCTCGCAGCAGGACAGGCAGACTGGACTCTGTCCGTGTTCTCGCTGATCTCGTGTCGCACGTACAGCCAGATCTCGCTCAGCATTAAGAGTCGTGCTCCATCCAGCATGGCTGCGTGATACTGGAAAGCAAAACGGATTCTGCAACGTTTGATCTCCGTGCAACATATTGAGGAATACAATCCAAATAATTCTCCCCCCTCTAGAACAGTGTTTCAGAAAAGCAGCCTAATGCTGTAGCATCACTCATACAGGCTCTTTGTATGGTGGTTTATTAGAATGTGAGTCACATTAGTCATGCTGTGTGGTGAGAGCAATTGAAATGCACTGGGCAGGGCACATTTCCTCATTGTTTTTTCGAAACAACTTGTTTTTCTGGTCTGCTGTCCTTCTCTGTGAGCCCGACAAACCTATTTTTCATAGTTTTATAATATAACAAAATTAAGTTTTACATAATGCCGTTTAGTTCTTCCTAATCACACACCCTGATGGAAGAATGTCAGGCGGCATCTCCATTACATTTTTTACTTAAAATAAAGATTTTAACCCAAATTAATTTGTCTGAATGTCAAAAGTTCAAGAGATTATCTGTTTGTAGTTTTAACCACAAGAATGATAAATTATAGTACTTTGTGGACTCATACGGGTCAGTTTTGTTTATTATATCAGATATGGGGCTTTGGATTGTGTGTAGTTTGATCACCTGATGTCTGTGGTGACAGGACGGCATATGTTGGATCATAGGTCTGCAGGAATAGAAGCTAAAAAGCAAACAAATTACACTGTAAATATTTGACTTCACGGCGATCTTTTGTTGGCGTTCATCTCCTTAAGGCTGCAGTACCGAAACACCGCAGCAGGTCGCCGGCTAAACGGGGCAGTAGCTAAATGGTATTGATGTTGTTATGGAGGTGAGCTGCATAACGACGGTTGTGTCTTTGCAGGCGGACAAGCGAGCACATCACAACGCGCTGGAGCGCAAACGCAGGGATCACATTAAAGACAGCTTTCACAGTTTACGGGACTCTGTACCGGCATTACAGGGAGAAAAGGTGAGGCCAGTCGGGTCCACTCTGCAGCTCCTCAGGCCCCTTTCACTACTTTTAATTGAAGCTGGCGTTGTGACACCCTAACATGCTACACAATTTTACAGAATTAATTTAAAAAAATATATATGTTTTTGTTGTTATTGCTTGCAAATTATGCTAAGAATGTAAAAAAAAATCTATTCTAAAGGTGAATTTTATGATTGCACATTTGGAGTTTTAGAGGATAAAAAATGTAAAGTGTTCGCAAAAGCTGTTGGTTGAAATGAACACATGCTGCAGTTTTTCCAGTCAGAGAAATGGTCTTTACACATTTTTTTTCCATCATCCATTTTCTAAACCCTCTTAAAGTGAGAGGAAGCTAGCGCTAACAAACTCTACACCGTAAAACCCAGGTGGGAATCAAACCAGAGCATTCTCACTGTTAGGAAAGAGTGCTAAACCCTACACCACTTTTTGTTTTTTCTACATTTTCTTTAAAACCAAATTTGAAATTACCTTATACCAGAATACCGAGTGCGGTCATAGATACGAAAAGTCATCTTGCCAATTATTTTCAGATATCTCAGAACAGTCTGGATAAATAAACAGTAAACATTTATGTTTTTTGATGTTAAGATGTTAGAAAATCAGAAACAAACAGCTAGTTTACATCTGAGCTTTTTTCACTGGATGTTTTTGTGGGAATTGGGAGGGTTTTTTGTACCAGACGGTAAGAATAAAATCCAACATGTCTTGATATGACTGTACTTATTAAGCAGATTTAAAAGAACATTTTTTTGACCATCTCATATCATCAAGTTGTGAAATACTGAATCATGTGCTTATCACCAATTCTTTCTGAGAATGGATACAAACTAAATATCAAAAATATAGTCTGTTAGATTAAACAAATAGTATCATTTGTTATTAATATTCATAATGTATGTTGTCCCATTTACAGAAGCTGTAACTTTGTGGTTTTACAGTTGCTTCATGCATTTTCCTTTAAGCAGATGAGCCTATCTGCTCGTGCTGCTCTTTGTCAAATATCTGCTGAAAGTCTTTTGGATGACTCTGCTCCACTGTGAAGGGAAAAAAAATGTTTCAACTTTTTTCCACATGAGTTGTTTCAGTCTTGATTCATCCTTTGTAACTGGGGATTTATAGTCCAGAATAATTCAGATACCAGCAAGGGTGTGTAACTTTGTGATGCTTGTGTGCTTTTTTCCACACACAGTTTTACAAGAGAATATGATGAACAGTCTGAATTTTTCCGTTTTCCTTCTACATTGTTGCTGTTTTAACAGGCTTCCCGAGCACAGATTCTAGACAAAGCCACAGAGTACATTCAGTTCATGAGGAGGAAAAATCACACTCACCAGCAAGACATTGATGATTTAAAAAAGCAGAATGCTCTTTTGGAGCAGCAGGGTAGGTGGTGATAGAATAAAAATGAAGACTTTTGCTAATGTTCTTAAGCTTTTAATTGCTGAACAGTTTCTTTTTGTCCTCAGTGCGTGCACTGGAGAAAGCCAAAGGGAACGCTCAGCTCCAGTCCAACCACTCTTCTGACAGTAGCTTGTACACAAATCGCAAAGGCAGCGCCGTGTCCGCCTTTGACGGCGGGTCCGACTCCAGCTCAGAATCCGAACCCGAAGAGCCACCCAGCAGGAAGAAGCTGCGTGCAGAGCCCAGCTAGACCTGGTTGACTCCACCCACCCCCAGCCTCCTCCCCCCTGATCTCGAGATGGACTCTTCACCCACCAGCGCCTGCTCCTCTTCCCCGTTTGCACTCGCTCCTGCCTTCTTATGCTAGACCAGGGGACAGGGTGCCGACTGTGTTAGAGAGGTGCTATTACTGTATGTACAAAAACGCTTCGGCCCTCCTGTATCCTTCTGGCAAGCATCCTGTCACTCCCACTGTAGCCCAGCAACAAATCTAAAAACCCAACTTTAGGCAGCTCTGTAGTTGAAGTACTTGATCCTGTTTTTAATGTAACAAGCATCCACAGTCACATGAATGAAGATGTGAGTTTTCAGTAAAGTTTAAAACATATATATATATAAAAAGATCTATTTGTTTTGGTTGTTTTGGACAAAACTTTCACTCTACTGAACTTTTCCACGTTTGATGCGATCATAATTCGGCTTATTTTACTTTTGAAATGTTCAAACTTATTCAAAGGAGAATGTAAAGTTTCTTTTGGGGTAAAAAAAATAGGTCTGCATTTTTCTATTTCGATGGCTTGTCTTTTTGTCTTTGAACTGTTTGTGCGGTCAAATAAATTCCTCTATTTATAGTGATGCGCCAAAATCAAATTCTTACCCATATAGTATATTTATATGTCTGATCTCCTTTGTGCTTGGCTTAAAAGCAGGCGAACCTCATGTTTTAGAAGATATTCCGCAGGTAGAATATTTATTTCCCTATATTTTTAATGTGGTTTGAGAAAAATAAATCCTGTATTTGATACTGAATGTTGCAAAATGCAGTTAAAGGGCAATGATTTTTTTAATGATATATATAAATGTATATATATATGTTCAATTCAGTATGTAGTATATAGCACTGTATACTCCTGTATACTAAATTGTGTCTGTTTAAAAAAAAAAAAAGCCCCCCTTGGATTTTTCACCTCAGCTGGAAAAGATTTTTTTTTTCTTCCAAAAAAATGAGTATGTATGTAATCAATATTTGTTTGTTCCATTCCATGGAAATTACAGGTATGTTGTACATACTGCCAACAGGTGTCTTGCAAGTTAAGGCATACCTTTATTATAGTACTGTAAATAAAAATATTTTATCCTTTTTGGATGCACTTCTGACTAAGTGTGATTATTTAAAAACTAGAGTTATCTTTCACAAATTGGGCTTTGAAAAATATTTAAACTTACAACAGGAAACCAGCTAGAAGTTTTTTTTATTTCGTTTTACACGTTCAGCTTTTAATTTGAAAATACCTGTTCCTGTGGACTTATAGCAACTGGTGACGTCAACTATTATTTAAATATAATTAGAATAGGTGACAACACTCCTGCACCAGGAATGAAGCCGGTTCAGGGATGCAAGTCTTGTGTTGCGTTCAAGACAAAAATAATTTATGAATTCCACGAAAAGTATTTAAAGATACGCTACAACCAAGATAAACTGTTTGAACAAAGACTTTAGAAACTAAGACTTTTAGAAAAAGTGTGTTTATTAGAACAAAACACGCATGTTTAATTTGTCCTTCTGACGTGGCTTTGGGGTAAAAAGAAAAAATCCGACAACCCACAAATGCACCATTATCGCTAAGACATCGTCCAGAAAGTGGAAGAAGCCGTCATGTTTGTACACATGCTTGTTTTAAGCCATGGCTAAACAGTACGATATTTTGTTCAGACTGCTGCTCCTCGGAGACTCCGGGGTCGGAAAGACCTGTATGCTGCGCAGGTTTGCCGAAGGGGAGTTCGACCCTTCACACATTTCAACCATCGGTAAGAAGGAGAAGAAGAAGAAGAAGTCATCCAACAAGTTTGATATGTTTGTGTTGTTCCTGGATTGAGCAGCAAGTGTCATCTGGAAGAACTCCTTAACTCTCCACTGGAACCAGAATGAACATGCAAACTAGGATGTATTAAATGATAAAGCTGCAAGGAATGAAAAAAAGTTCCAAACTAGGCCTGATATGTCGGTTGGTCTAACATTTCTGCTGAGAAATATTCACTCAACTTCTAATCAAACACAATTAAAATGAGCTTAACTTCAGAAAAAAAAAAAAAAAAAAAAACTTTAGGAATGTCAGAGAAAAGTAGTGACCAGAAGGAATGCAATAATCCCTGTTTGGTGCAAATAATTCCCAGATTTCAGCCTGAGCGGTTTGTTTCAGACATTTGGGAATGGCTACAGGGACATTTCACAGCAAATAAACGCATTTAAAGAAGTAGAACTGAGCTTTGTGGAGCACTTTTATGGGAAATTCGTTTCTGGATTTGTTAAAGCTTGAATAATTTAAAATGACAGAAATGTCTGCATTGGAGGACAGGAACCAGTGCAGACTGATCTTTGCTCCTCAGTTCCCCCACAAAACAAAGAGTAATGCAGTTTGAATGATTTGTATTGAGAGATTTAATGTTTTCTTTTATATAAAATGAAAACAGTGAGTTGATATAATTAGTTTCTTTATTATCTGCATCACTTCAATGTCACAAAGATCTAAACAAGCAGTCCAGGTTGATATTTAGTTATGTACAATAGCATGAACTGTTAATGGTTCCATGTTTTTCAAAATAATGGCAGCTGGAAAACTGGAAATCAACACAGATAAAAACACTTAAAAAAACACAATTTTTTGCTTAGAGATTCTCTGCTTTGTTTGTGTTTTGAAATAACATCCAGAGAGATTTTATTCTATCAACCATAAACACATATCTTCTGACATTAGACATGTTTAACATTGAGACTAGTTTAATGTTCTTTAATATTGTGGTGCTTTCAGGAGTCTGTTCTCTTCTTTGTCTATTTTTATGAACTTCTAATGAACTGTTACCATGTAGGAAGTCTCTCGCACACTGCGATTTACAGTAGGTACAAATGCCACCTTTATCTGCTTGTTTGGTTTGCTTTGCAGGAGTTGATTTCAAGATGAAAACCTTAGAGATTGATGGAATCCGGGTGCGAGTGCAGATCTGGTGCGTGCAGCAGTGCTTCATTAAATTAGGTCTATTCACCAGAATTGTTCCTGATTGTCCGGTTGGATTTCTGTGCAGGGATACGGCGGGTCAGGAGCGCTATCAGACCATTACCAAACAGTATTACAGGCGAGCACAGGTATGAACAGAACAAGAAAAGTTCTAATCCTCGTTTTACCCATTAAATCCGACGAGCCCTCTTGCACAGGGGATCATATTTGTGTACGACATCACAGACGAGCCATCCTTTCAGCACATAGGGAAATGGGCCAGCGATGTGGATGAAGTAAGGGCTCCTTTGCTGTCTTTCTATTCTCTTACTGTTTGTTTATTTGCCGACGGACCTTGCTGTGCTTGTAGTATGCTCCTGAAAAGGTGCAGACGATCCTGGTTGGAAACAAAGCTGACAAGGAGCCCAAGAGACGGGTAACAAAGGCTCAAGGAAGCAAGGTTTGTTTTACATTTCTTTGATTTTAAATCTTTTGGTAAAGTTGATATCTATGAAGACCCACTCCAATCCTCCTTTTAGCTAATGTAAAAGTGTTCCCAGTGGTCTCTCGGTTATGATTATGCTGTTTTTTCCCCCCAAAATCTACAAAAACCTGTGTTGTTTTCTTGGACATTGTTTCTGCAGAGCGGCAGGAAATTATTAGCAATTCCCCTTTGACTTGTGAGCTGAACTATTGGCGCAGTGTAAGCCTGCCCGCACTTCCCCCTCCCTATTGCTGAGAGCTCTCTGCTCACACGCTCTCCCACTTACAGCCCCTCACACCCCAACCTAATAGTACCGTTGCAACAAAATGACCGTCCGGCTGTGCAGTAGATCAACAGAGCAAAGCAGGGAACTTCCAGCGTATTTTATAAGTCACAAATATGAGCTTTTTCAAGCTGTATTTTTTAATCTGCTCCTGATTGCCAATGATGTGAGAAAAGATGGACTGTGAAATACAAGTTTGAGCTTGTCATTCTTCATTTATGTCCTCCATTTTTAAAAAAAAGATGCCACAAGAACATGTTAAAAACACCAAAAATGTCTTTTTCTTCTAAGTTTTTTTTTAACTTCATACAAAACAGAAAATTGGGAGTAAGTGGATTGTTTTTTTTTTCTAGAAACTTTCTCTCATTAATTTACATCTTTGGCACAATTCTAGTTCCATACAATTACAATTTAGAATTTCCTCAATTTTTCTCTTCCTCTTTCCTAGCTCGCTGAGGCTTATGGGATGGAGTTCTTTGAGACGAGTGCCTCCACAAGCAAAAACATCAAGGAGGTAGTTCAGCTCCTGCTAAATTGTGTCCCGGTAGGAAGGTGTTGTGGGAAATATTTATCTTTTATTTAACTGGGTTCCTTGTCCTCTCTGTAGTCATTCAGGCGTGTAACAGAAATGGTGTTGCAAGCTTACAAGAACGATGTGGATCATTTGTTGGGGTCGCTGGATGCCTATCTGGACAGAGCTGCTCTGCAGGATGAGAAAGATGATCAAAATACTTCGAGGACCTGTGGCTGTTGAGAGAGTGGTCAGCCTGGTGTAAACCTCCTATATATGCCGTTTTATGAAGACTTATCCCACACGAGGATGCAGAAGCGCTTTCATTTCCTGAAATGATTCCGTTTTAAATGCAGTTAGCAGCATGTGCCAGCAGAGGGCGACATTTTCACTATCACTGAATTTTGCACGCAGAAAAAAACCCTCCTACTACACATATTCACTATTTTTTTCTCTTAAAACTCAAATTTGCAACACACATCTACAGCATCACATAATTTGCTCTCTGGCGACGTTCTCTTTTTATGATTTAAAGATTGCCCTCATTCCATTAAAGTGTGCATCAGGGTGAAAGATGACAGCCTCACTGTTAGCTGGGTTAAATTATTTAGACCTGGAAACTCAAACCAAACGTGGGTGAATTTAATTTATTTACACGCTTACCTCATCCCAGAAGCCTAAAGTACCATGCTGAGCAATCTTTGTGTATGCAGTAACCTCATTATTGCTGTTTGATGCGTTAAAAATGTGCTGCTTTTTAACGCCTGATTTTCTCAGGTGCCCCAGATGATTTATTCGTCAAATTTAAGGAAAAAATAAATAATATATAAGCAAATAAATACAATTTTTACATATAAATTAAATTAAAAGAGTGTTACTGATTCATTATAGCAGGAGCTTGGGTGTAGGGTGGGGTATTATGTTCTTCATTCAATAGAATTTTAATTTTTCATTACATATTGTTAGACACAGGTGATCACTTTAATTTTTTAAGTTGAGGTAAACTGATACATGTCATATAAATGCCTATATGACATTTTTTTTAAATATTTATTAATAAATTATTATAATAAAGACTGTACTCATGGTAGTTTAACAGAAGAGGCAAATGGCTGATGACAAAAAGGTCAGGCAGAAATAAAAGATGAGCTTGGCTGGTTGAACCGTCACTTGCATTGGCTTTATTGCACAAAGTATAATGTGTCATCTGGAGATCAGTTTACTGCAGAGCCATTTGATACTTGTGAAAAGGAACTTTCTGGTCTTCTCTGAAGGGGTAAGTTGTGGTTAGGTACAGTCGCACTCCGAAATACCCTTCTCCCTTTAGTGTAGCGAGCATCAGAGCTGGGATGACGTTCATCGCCAAGACTTTCTACGACCTGAGGGCCACCTCACTTGAGGGAGACGTGGTGGACTTCAATGTGTTTAGGGGTCGGGTGGTTTTAATTGAGAACGTGGCCTCACTTTGAGGCACCACTACCCGGGACTTCAATGAGCTCAGTCAGCTGCAGAGCAAGTACCCCCATCGCCTGGTGGTCCTGGGTTTTCCCTGTAACCAGTTTGGATATCAGGTGAGATAAGACACACCGATACCATGGACAGCTGGGTCTTAAAATGTTGGATGGTTAATTATTCATGTCAATAATAATGTTTTTTACTCTACTGTATTCTATTATTTTCTCCACTGGTAAACACATGACCTCTTATGGTCACATATAAGTTTATATATTCTGATTTTAATTGAAAAAATTTTGTAAAAAATCCACGTTATAATGATATTGCAAAACCAAATCAAACAACCAGAAATTCTGCCTGACTTCATTTTTCTTCTAGAAATTTTATTTAATTGAATTTTTTCATCTTTTTTTTTTTTTTTAGATGAAGGTAAATAACGGCTTTTGCAAATAAAATCATAATTTTAAGCTGATTCCACCTTATAGGGAACATATTTTCCTCTTTGATTACAAAAATGGGAAAATCTTGAGTTTTTATGACTACCAATTGAGTGCAAAAATATTGCAGTTTAAAAAAAGAATCTGTTTTACCAGTCTTCTTTTTATTTTGAAGGAGAACTGCACCAATGCTGAGATCCTGAACTCACTGCAACATGTAAGACCAGGCGGCGGCTTTAAGCCCAATTTCACTATATTTGAGAAGTGTGACGTCAACGGAACGAATACGCATCCAGTCTTTGCCTATTTGAAAAACAAACTCCCTTACCCCGACGACGACCCCAGCTCGCTCATGCAGGATCACAAATTTCTTGTTTGGAGTCCAGTCAACCGCACGGATGTCGCTTGGAACTTTGAGAAGTTTCTCATTGCCCCTGAGGGGGAGCCTTTCAAAAGATACAGCAGAAACTTCCCCACCATTGACATGGAGCCTGACATTCAAAGATTGTTGAGGTTGACCAAGACATAGGAATCCCAATCATCTATTTTTGTCCATTTAAGCACTTCCTTCTGTGTATAAAGCCTTAATAAATGATGATGGTATTCTAAAAAGCTCAGGGAATATCATTTGATGTCTTATAAGCGCTTAACATGATGGATAAATCAAAATACCTGCACGCATCTAAAGAAATATATACAGAAGAACGAAGACTTCCTTTGAGAGAATAATTTTGAATTATGCATGCCTCTTCTGCTTAATGTTCTGTGCAAGTAATACCAGCAGATGGTGCTCCTTAATTGTATTCAGTCATACAAGTGTGGACACAGACATGTTTGCATGAATAGAGATGAAATAAAAGCTCTAAAATTTTGTGTCTCGCTTGTTCTTCTATATACATTCATACAGAAGCATGTCCTTTTTCGATTTAAAATTGAAAACATTTTCAGTAGAATGTGGAGAGTAATGTAGCATGAAATGAAAAGCAGCAGGCAAAAACATGCAGTAGTTTTCAACGCACTTAACTTTTTGTTCCCTGAGGTCATCTTTCCCCCTCTTAGTCAACAGACCGCTTTTTTTTCCAGGTTAAACATGCTGATACCAGTATTCTGTGCAGCTACAGACATGCTTTTCTTGCCACAGTGCTGCCTAAAAACAAATCTCAAATTTGCATTGAGGAAAGCAGCAGTCCTATCCTTGTGGGATGAGCTCCCATACAGCTTTACTGACATACGAACAGAAAGCTTTGTTTGCTAGGTGCGCAGATTAAAACTGGATTTTCTGCAGCTCCTCTCACATCCACATCAGCTCATGATGCCTGAAGCAAAAGCAACACTGGTGAAGCGGTGTGCTGATGTCTTTCACGGCTTGCTATGAAAACTTCCCTGCTCTAAATTCTTTATAAGATGTTAAATTTGAACTGTATTTTTGTGACATGCAAATTATTGTATGTCATAGTGTTTCCTTAACCATGCTAGTCAGTCTTTAACTATTATGAAATCAGTAAATATTGGTAACAAAGAGCACTGCCCTACCTCACAGTTTGCAGAAAAATACCAAAGATCCTGTGTGGCTTCAAAGATGAATTACTGAATTTGAAGTTTTGAATGTTGTTAAAAATCTTGAGAATTTAAAAGAGCAAGCACATGTAATAGAAAAGAGCCTTGCTGATCATTCAAGTTCTTAAAAAATAACTAAATACAGCAAAAATGTGTTAATAGGCCAAATGGTGACATGAGGTCCCATAATGATCACATTATTTAAGGAAAGGATCATGGATACCCTTACTATCAAATGCTTCTGGTGATAAATATGTATGTCTAAGCACTTGCCATGGCAAGGCAGGCCTATTTGTACAGCCCATTTCATTTTCAAAGACAATTCAAAGTGCTTTACAAAATATTAACAGTCATTAAGATAAAAAATTCTAAGTATTTTATGATTTAAATAAAGTTAAAAAGAACTGAATTTAAATCAAGCCTAACTAAACAGTGCTAATGTAAACTTTTGAATACAAACTAATCAAAAACAGCTGAGAGCAAAATGTTTACTCAAAATAATTGTTTGTAGGCACAAATTAGTATTTTATTTGTATTTTGTGTGCACAAATGAGTATTTTGTCTGCACAAATGAATATTTGTTGGGCTCAAATCGGCATTTTGTGGGCCCACAAAATGAGTAAATGTGTGCACACATTTACTTATTTAAAAGGAGTAAATTTACGGGAACAATTTGCTGTTAATGTTTTGATGTCATATCCAGGATCGATTATATTACAGAAAGAATGTCAAATTATGCTAAATATATGAAGACCTTTAATTTTTTATAATTAGGTTCATCGATTTTAAACCTGTTTCTAAGCGCCGAGTGAGACCTCTTCCTTTCCCACGTCTACGCACTGCAGCTACAGGTGAGCCCTGTTGCTATGGCAACGTTTTGCGTTCCCCCCTCTTGTTTTCTCGCGAGATTTGAGGAAATGGGGGAGGCTGCCTGGATGATCTCATCCCTTCAGCAGCTGCATACCGCAGCGAGGCAAACCCGTAACTTTCTATGAAACTTCCTAAGTAGCTGTTCGGAGGGAGACGCCGGGCCATTTTCACTCTGCTCCCGCTGGAACACGCATCACGGAACGGCTCTGCCCGGCCGCGTTTTGGACTTAAGGTTGCTGGTTGAAGGGGGGAAACAACACGGGAATCCGCGCGGATTGACATCCAAAAGGAGAAAAGGTGAGTCGGGAACGTGGGGGCTGATCATGCGGAGGGTCAATATTCCTTTACGCCGTCAATGTTGTCTTTTTTTTTTTTTTTTTTTTTTAGCTTGGCCGAGCATTTTAAAGACATTTCTTTCGCTTCTCTGTCACATTTAATGAAACTAATGGTTAACGACGAAGAGCCACAATTCGACTTCCATGGCATCTGTGTTGACAAAATACCCGTTTTGTGTCTGTGAATGGTATTATGTGGATGTAAAGATTAGCAGCTGGTATTTTACCGAACTCTGGGTAAAACTTTGGACATATAAATAGCTGTTATTTCAAAAAACAAACAAAACAAACACACGTTTTGCGTGACTTAACTCATGTTAGTGCCACTCGGGAAGGTTCGTGCGTTCCCGAGTCATTTCCGTTAAGCACACCTGGCTGACCCCTAAGGTGTTTCCGGTCTGTTCAGCTTATTTGAAAGGTACAAGAAGCACCTTAAAGTGTCTCTACATTATTTTAAGAATATTGCTGAGTAATGTCAGTGTTACTGAATAAACAGTAACTGTGACACAAAAACACATCTTAAATGTTTTGCCTGTGACGCTTCACCAACTTGGCATCAATCAGGTGAAAAAAGGGAATCCCTGAACTTTGGCTTTAGGGCAGGATCAGGGATTTTTAACATTCTTTTGAGGCTTAGTTGGCTGAAATGGTGGCCTGGTTTATCACATGGTATCCCTTTTCTTTAAAATTTCTTTGGGATTTCTTGAGTATAAAGCAGATTTGAGTGTAGAAACTGACTTTGGACCTTTAGTGGGGTAAACAAAGAAATATTCCCATTGGCATAATACTACTGCCTGATTTATTATAAAAACTTGTATTTTCTGCTTCTCATCTCTCACACAGCAATTGCCAGTATATTCACAGAAGGATGATTCCTGTTGCTAAGTTAGGCTTGTGTTTCTATTGTCTCTCGTGGATCGTCTCATGGGGAGTTGCTTGAGCAAAGATAAAAGAGAATAGCAAGCGTTGTTTTGTGCTGCTTTTATAATTTGCCACTCTGGAACATGTGGGCCTGCGTTTGCTGAACCCGCTGTTTACATTTTCTAATGAGTAATGGGATTATTTTATTTGTTGGCGCTAGAATTTGCCTCTGTAAATGAGGTTTGTTGATTTTTTTTTTAGGTTCTTCTGTTATTTGATAGGGATGCAGCACCAGCTTACTCTGCCTCCCTTGCACTTGTCACTGCAGTCACTGCAGTTTTACACTGGTTTAAGAAATTCGGATGTGGGAGAAGTTCCTCATTTATAAAAAAAAAGAGGAAAACCTGTAATCCACTGATGTTTTTTTTTTTGAATAGAAGAAAAAAGGAGAAGCTGGGATAGTGATGCATCGGCCTCATATTAGTCAGCTTGCAGTCAGAGGTCAAATGATTTGATGATTATGTGGCCTTTGGTGGGTGTTTTTCAGAGTCACTGGTGACTGAGCTGACTAAGTTTGACTGTAATTAGGTGTGACTGACTATGGGTCTGTGCTTCCTGCTTGCTAAACTGTTGGCATGCTCTCTCTTTGTCTGGGTCAGATCGGGTCTGATGCGCTCCGGCCGACTAAGGAAAAGCAAGGGGGCTCTGGGGCTACAATGGTGGTGATGATGTAATCCCTCGTTCAGCTGCCCTGTCACAAAGTAAATACATGCAAACAAAGGGGAAAAATGCTCGTGCCGGTCACCCCACACTGGCCGCACAGTTTCAGCAACCTGGACCTTGCTAAAATTGCAGAGGAATTCGAAGCCTGTAATTATCTGTGTGGGAGATTGTGTAGTGACACAGATTTGAACAAAAGAGCAGGTGCACAGGGTGGCTGCGGGTTCTAAACTGTCCATAACGGACAGCTGAGTGACTATTTTAGTGGGATTTTTCCTATATATATACATATATGCATAAAAGCAGTTTTTGTGGTTTCTTGCTTTAGCCTCCTGAGTCCAAACCAAAACCCCACCACTGAACTGAAATCATATTCCCCTCCTCCACTCCCATCAAATGTCAAGCATGCTTAAAAATAGTTTGATCCGGGGCAGAGATCGAAAAGCAGAAATGAAAAAGTATTAATTTTCTTGTAAAGTCAGAAGGGAGGGAATGAAAAAGAAGTGTTTCATAATGAAACGTGGGCTCCCGATGATGATGGGGATGATGATGTGTTGCTCGAGGCTGTCTCTGCTGCCACACAGTAATGACGTCCTCTGCATTGTCTCGACACGTCTGCCCGTTGCCTCACTGTCTCCATTTTTTTCGGCCTGCACACTTTCTTCAGAGGGGATTAGAGAACTCGGCGAATCAAAACATCAGGCTGAGCCCCCCCATACATAATCTATGTGGGCAGCTTTAGAAAAACGATTTTACTCACACAACAAACTGAGATTTTTCTATTTTGCTGACAGAAATCTGAGAAGCAGGCAGGAAAGCACAAGGGTTTGGTTATGAGCGATCTCTAAACACTTGTCAGATCGTACAGGTCTGTTCAGCCAGTCCTCATTCCTGTTTACAAATGTTGCCACTGCTTTGAGGAGCTGTATTACAAAGGTATGCATAGTAAAGTTTTGGCTCCATCTGATCCGACAGCAGTCTAAAATGAAAGCTTTGCTGTTTATTTTGCTGCGTGCTTTCTCCTACTGAAACCAGAAGAACCTCTCTTCCCGCCGCTCCACATTCCACATCCTTTCCTTTGGAAAGATGGAATCCATTTCCACCCTGTTCGTTCCCGCTCTGCTTTCATCTGAAAGGAAGAATGAGACCTCTGTGCAGCTTTTGCTCTCTGAGAGATTGAAATGGCCCTAAAGTCAATACAAGTTTTTAGGTGGACTCTCAGCAGTAACAGTTAACGCGAGGACCCTATTTTTGTAACAGCAGCGCTTCATTGTCTAAAACGGTGAGACCCATGTTGATCCAGGTGCAAAGGGGCAGATAGTCGGCTCATAACAAACATGGCTGCAATTTCGGCCTTTCCTCTCGTGATGCCTGTTTCCTGTGTGTTTCACTGATGTATTCCCAGATACCCACATGATGCACACTGGCCAAATAGGAACCACCTTAAAACGGTTTCCTTAAAAGAACCACCAGATTGTAGTTGAATTATGGCTCCATGCATCTCAGTCAGGCTTGTGTTATCAGTGTCTTTTGCTAGGAAGACGTGAGGTGGTGTTGTTGCCATGGCTGTGTTTATGTCACACTCGACTTGAATGCTGATTAGGAGGGAGTCCCTGTTTGCTGTCAGACAGAGGAAAGTTGTACCTTTAATGGAGGCTCACACTTCCATTTATTTTTGGACAGAATAAGGGTTATTATAGGGATGTAGCGATTATTTGATTTAATCAATGAATCAATATCTATTCCTACCATCCAGCCAGATCAATCTGTCTGAGGCAAGTGGTTAATCGAATTGAACTATACCATTATACAATCTTTTCAAAATGAAATAAATGAATTATAACTAAATTGGAAAATACCATTTAGATTGAGACATTATTTTACTATAACATAAAAATGACCAAGTGTCATCACAATGGACAACACTTATGTGATAGCTGCAAAAAGTAATGAAGCCATCATTACAGTCCAGTGTGTGGAAACACTGAATTTTGCAAAGACATGTGACCATACAGTGTGGTAGAATGAATCGGATCATTCAAAATGAAGCAATATTGACCATTTATTGTATCAGGAACCACAAATTATCATATGAATTAAATCGATGTTAAAATGAGTTGTTATTCCCCTAGTTTATAGTTGTAAAGTTCTAGCAATGTTCAGCAAATACTGTGTGATTTGTGGACTGAAGACAAAAAAACGGACTATTCAGTTATTTTATTTAAAAGAAACAAAGTTAAGATTTCAAATATTTCTCCTAAATTAAGCTAAATGTTATAGGAATTGGTTAAAGACTGACAGAGGGCACATTCAGTCCCTGTCAGTGGTTGCTAGGAAGGTATACTGTCTTGAATTTTTGTGCTCCGTTTAACTCGAGCTCATCACAGCCTAAATGACTGTATGAAGTGATCGACTCTGTGGCTCGACTTTTTATAATTGGACTGGAAAGGCTCTCTGCTATGCATCAAATGTGTGCCAAAATCAATAACTGAAGCATGTAACTTTGTTAGGTGGCTGTTGCAGTTGAACTTTGGTGTTCTCATAAAGATCTCCCAGGATTAAAGCGCTGCATTTAGGAGCGTTCCTTCCCATTCTCTTAAATGGTGCTGATGACCAATTTCTGTTTGAAAATCAGCCCGTCCTTTTAAGCTTTAGAGGACAGCGCAGTCGGTCGGTGCTCTCCTGGGACGTGTTGGATAATCCTCTGAGTTTTTCTGTCAAAACGATAATTATAGCCCCTCCCCTCGTTGTCTTCTCCTTTTCCTGCTACCTTGTTAAAATGCTTACCTGGCAAGAACCCTTTCCTATTAACCATCTCATCGCAAGCTCAAAGGTGTGCATACATCTTGTGCTCCAGGCATAGTTAATGTCGGACGACAGTAGAGGAGGTATTTGGCCAGCGCGGGGGAATATTAATCAAGCTTTCACCTCAGCTGTGGCGGTCCAGGATGGCTGGCTGCATTTTCCTCCTAACTGCAAGGATCTCTCTGTTTCCTAGCAGCAGTCTAGTGTCCTCTGTCACATTGTAGTCAGTGGGGAATCCACACTGTGGAAGTTCATCCATTCAGGCGTCAGTGGAGTTTATTGAGTTTATACCTTGATTGCAGCATAGGTACACTCATGAGCCAAGCAGCTGCTGAATGATGGAAAGGAACGGTTTGATGAAAAGGATCTTTAAGGAAACTGTAGTCATTTTGAAGAGAGTCGATTGCTTTATTTTGAAAATCCACAATCGGCTGTGGTCACGGTGAAGCTCCTCTGTTTGCTTAGCAGGATTGTGGTCTTTTCAAACTGTTTGATCAGCAGCCGCTCTTCCGGAGACATTACCACCCCGTAACACAGTGAAAGTGGAGAGCTTATGTACATGTCATGTCCTGAGAGTCTCATCCTGAAGACGGAGCTTCAACAGATGCAGCGGTTCTTCATCTGGAATTTTTTCACTCCATTTTCTGCCTGAGCTGTTCTCAGATCCCAGCAGTTGGCTTCCATGTCTCTGCTTTAACAACAGATTTAGTGCAGCTGGTGTTATTATGTACTTAAAAAGACGTTGTCAGACTTTGCAAGGAAAAGGTGACAAATGAAAAAAGGTTATAAAAATTGCAGAAGCCCCTCCATAACAGTGTTTGGCATGCACCGTAGCTTGTAATCATTTTTATTGTTTCATTTCCACAACAGTTTAAGTCAAATTAAACTGAAGCTGTCCTTTTTTTTTGTTAATCTTTGTCCCACTAGTAACATTTTTGAAAGTTTGGTCAGGAGCTTTTTTAAACTGTTGTACACTGTCATAAATTCTTGATAAAATGACGCACCACAGACTATTTAGGGCCTACAATCTCGTGGTAAATTGGATTTTGGTATAAATTTCTTGCTAAAAATCAGAGATGTTTTAAGAATATCATTCATAAATATAGTTTCTTTAACTTAAAAGCATTATGTAAAGTTTTGAACAATTTGTTGTGGAATATGTCATTTGTAATTTAACTTTGGTAGAAATTAAAAACTTCCTGGATGGAATTTCAGAATAACTTAAAGACCATCTCCTTGTTTTTAACATGTTCTTGTAGCATTATTTTCTGATGATGGAGGACTTATATTAGAAAATAAATCTAATAATTAAATTTCTGAGTTCAAACCGTTGTAAATGAGGAACAGACAAAAATGCCATTTGAAAAGGAGCTTTTTTTTTGACGTAGAAAATATGCCGGTGAAGGTACCACATGGGTTCAGCCTGTCAGATCGGTACGGAGCTTACGGTTAGTGCCTGTTAAGCTTATTCTGTTTGATTTAGTTTAGCAACCAGCTATTGTTTATATTTTATCACTGACTTTATATTTTTTTGTATAAATACTGGTGTGAAGTCTGTTGAGACTACTGTATTGTGATGTTGGGCTATATAAATAAAATGGGATTGAATTGAATAGTGATGACGTTGCAATATTTGATTGGCTCTACATTGACCTGATGACATGTAAGATTGTGATTGGACAAATCGCTGTACTGTACGGTTGGCCCAAGCAGATCTCGACCGTAAGGCTGTAAGGCTGACCGTAAGCTCGAGTCTGAATTCCCTTAACTACTAAAAACTATATAGTGCAGGACTATCTAGTGCCCTGGATTTTAAACGCAATTTGGACACTATGCTGACTACTTTTTTTTTTTTTTTTTTTTAAACAGCAAATATGACGCCATCAAATTCACGAAGTGAAAATGTGATCAATACAAGCATTTTACGAAAACTTTAAGATCCTAAACGTATGTGCGTTGGAAGACGACGCGGCTACATAGGCTAATTGGTGCGATAAATCTTAATAAAGCATTCAGCAGTTGCATCAAATGCAAAGCAGACAGATGCATGTTAGAAATTAACTACGCCTTCCTCTGAGTCAATTTCATCTCCTCCGTCATTTCTGAATTCTTCATCATCCGACCTTAAGGAAGACGCTGACTCAAACTGTGTGGAAGAGTTACACATTTCAGATTATTACGTGGCTCCAGCTGGTTAGGGAACAGAACTAATGAGAAAAGAAAATGTTCAAAATTTTTTTGTTCAACACAAGCTGTTAATGAGGAAAACATTGCCCAGTATTTCTAATAAGATGGATGAAATTTGAACTAATAGTACACATTTTGAACTAACGCTCACTTGTTACATCTATTTTTAAATTCTTCATCTCCTGGCAGTTTTGTTACAATATATGAAGCTATAATTGAAAAATAAAATTCAATATTTGAATTCTTTTGGTTTTTTTTAGCCCTTTTGTCTTTATATAAACACAAGTGTTGCAATTTGGCCTGAACTTTGTAGAAACAAAGTTTCTCATTCGCAATGTAGCATAAAATTCAGGACTCCACTTCATTTAGCCTCACCTTGAACAGAAAAGAACATTTTATATAAGGGAAGGGGTTAAACATGCTTGCTGTCAGTTTACTTGAGAGGAGCTGTAAGAAACAACTGATGGAATAAAAGTGAAGGGACACAAATTCTATTTTAAGTGTTCATCTGCAAAAGTTTATTTAGCCTCATAGTTTATTCCTTTTTTCTGTCAGATGACTCAATTTCATTCATATTACAAGTATAAAAAGAAAGGAAGCATGCACTTATTTTAGTTGTTGCATCGCTGTGCGTGCCTTGTCTTGTCCTGAGTAATGAATCAGGCACAGGATGTGAGAGGACATGTGAGCGGAGGACTTGCAAACATCGCAGGCATCTGTCATATTGACACATCGGTTGTGAGAATCTGTCAGGCAGCTGTCGATTGACCTTGCTGTTTGTACATGGTCGTTCCAGAAAAAAAAATCATCAATGTTTTCTTCTCACTCATTACAAATGCACATTTGCCTGCTGTACTTCTGCTCCGATTTTAATATGTGTGGATTTTATGTAAGTTCCTGTAAACATCTATATCAAAGAGCAACGTTTGTATTTTAAATAACTGTAAATAAAGAATACTAAAAAGCAAATTGTCATTTTTGCTTCTAAAATCCTTCTGACTGCTTTGACTCTGAAAGTAGCAAAAACTGCTGTCCACTTCCCCATTTTGGGTCTTCAGATACTTGCTGCTGTCTGAAAGGCCCGCTTGCCAAAATGAAATGTTGGCATGATGTGTTTGCGCAAACCACAGTTATGTATGATCTCAACTCGTCTGAGGAAAAGAATCTGAAGACGAAGAGTTCTGTCTTTACACAATCATTGTTAGCTCTCCAGCTTGCTGAAATGCCAAACACTCCTCTGTGTGTCTGGAGTTTTCAGGGTCTGTCTGAAAAAGGACCTGTTCCTTTCTCAGATGCTGAAATACTGGGACTAAGGCAGCCATTTTCTTTGTAGAGATGTAATATGGTAATAAGTTTAGAGATGAGGGTCAAAGAGCAAGTTGTTGTTTTTTTTTTTTTTTTATCAAATTAAAGCCCCAATCCAATCATCTTTTGATCTACTGTAAAGCATTCAACAGTGGTATTTTAATTATAATTATGCCATTTTTAGCAAAAAATAAAAAAACTTGTCATTTTCTAGGACATAGTCTTAGATCGGCAAATTCCCCGTTGAGTTTTGGGCGGGACCGTTGGTGGTGAGTAAGCCCGCCCCCATTTCTCGTGACCCATCTGTTTATATGCTCTCCCTCTTGCTTACAGCCCTATGCTAACATTACCGGTGCAACAAAAATGATGAGAAATATTGGAATTATCCTGACAGTAATGCACGGCAGAGCTAGATGTCAGCTCGGACCAGGAAAACAAAGATATACACGGATCTAGTTATCTACCAATATATGCATCAGAATAGAGCGGAGCAAAGGGCGTATGGACCGCCCGCCGTATTTTCTACATCACAAATGAGCTCTTTTTCTAACTGCTTTTTTTTGTCTAGTCCTGATTTACAACAATTTGAATAAAGAAACACTCAGAAATGCGATGTTACGCTTAAGTCTTCTTCATTTATGTCCTCCATAATGAGAAAAGTGCTACGAAAATATGTTATATATAATACCACAAGACTATTTTCATTAGAGTGGGTCTTAAAGAACTTTTGTACCATATATCTTCCAATAGTGGCAAGTTTCTAATAGATGCTGATCTCCAATAAACGCCGGGTCTAACAGGTGTTCGTTGCTTTAGACGCCGGTTTCTAATAGTGGCCGGGCTCCTTTAAGACGCCTGGTGTCTGTGGCATTCGTGTTGTGAGCCAGTGTAGCGATGGTTCATTCCATTTTGTGAGGTAACATACACCAAAGAACATTCTGGCGAGAAATCTGCACATTTTAGGGGTGGATCTTAAATGTATTCGAGATGGTGCAAACAGATGGGTGATAGGGAGAACAAACTGCAGGAAAAAAAGGAGCGAACCGATTTCCTGGTGGACGAATTAGAAGAACTGGTTTGAACATGGATTATTGATAAAACACGTAAAGGTGCGCGTTTCCAGGAAAATGATTGGCTTGAAAGTGAAGAGGTTTATTGATACAGAGATTGAGAATAGAAACACTCACAGCCAGCGCTAACCTGAAGAGAATACAATGTTACAATACAAAACAATTTCAATGAATCCTGAAATAATCATCTGGTGGTGATGTCTGCATTTTATGACTGAATTTCACCACAGAATAAACCCTTTAGCCATCACCACTCTGTCTGTGATAGATAAACGCCGGGGCTACTATTAAAAGATAAATGGTTGATTTTAATGTAAGATAAAAAACGTCTGGTTTCATGTTCGTTTCAGTATTAAATAAGAAACTAAATGATGTCAAGGATGAGATGGTACACGAAGATTTGTTGCTTCTTTTTCATGGTCAGGTTGTTTTTTGTCTGTACAGGATCAAGCTAGTGAACAATTTTTTTGTTATGTTTAACAATGAACGTAACATTTTCAGTTTATGAACTAATCAGATCTCAAAATTTTGAAGAACAGGGAATCCAGCAGAAATCAACTTGTTTTTTGCAATAAAGTTTTAGTTTTTTAGTAATTGTGCACATTTTTGAGAAGATCTCTGGAATTCCTTTTAAGTAACAGCCTTCTAGGGTAGTTTAATAATATTTTTTTTATAGATCGGTTTGATATAGTACTAAACATATCGGATCAACTGCCTTGGAGTCATAATTGATCAGTCCATAGCTCGTTCAGTTCTTATCAGCAGCTGATCAATACGCTTGTTTGCATAAAGAAACGTTCCTATTTTTCCGTTTTTGTTGGGTTTAAAATGCGCAGAAAATTTTAAAATCATCTGCTTCTGTTTTGTTTTCCCTCATGACGTCCATGCGCTGCAGGATTAAAAAGGCTGTGCAAGTTGACCAACACTCACCGATGGGCACACGCATCCATGCGACACTCGGTTTGTGTGACCATAGAAATCCAGTGCAGAGATGCACGTTTGATCACCTACAGCACCAGCCTTTGAAGAAGAACCAAAAAAATAGCCACCATTTCATGGGCATTTTGGGTTTTCCTCTATGTTCAAACTCGACTCCACAGCTCTGGTGATGGTGCTAACGAACATGAGACATTGACCCTCTGGTGCAGTCGGAATCAATCTGTGCATGTTGGGTACATAAGACATGCCAGCTTTACTGAGAGCTTAATTTGTTTTGCTCTGGAGTGTCTGTGATCTGAGAATCAAGTAATAGTAGGGTTCGAAGTACCATTTTTTTAAACCCCCCCTGGCTTATTCCCTTCCCCCCATCTTCTGTCACGTGGAGTGTCTGAATTATAGACAGCAAGCACACAGTCTATTCATTCAAGCCTCCTCTTTACATCCACACTGTTAATTATTCTGCATGCACTTTCTTGTCCTTCTATTTTCATCTTAAACAGATGGAAACTGACTAATCCCGGCACTTAACGCTGAAAAAAATAATAAAAACAAATGCCTGCACCAAATTAAGCGTGTTGTATTTGTTTAAACAAGCATGTTAGCTGGTGTGAAGATATTTAGAAGGATTTTAAGGAAGCATCTTTTTGCCTGAGTCCACACACTTCTGTTGAACTAGGACCCATTGAGGAGTCTTAAGTGCCTCTGAAGAAAAGGTGATAAATTCAACAACAGCTGTATTTTACCATAAAAAACATAAGCGGCTATGTTCGGCTGTAGCTGATGATCACATTGAATGTGGGGAAAAAAGGGGGCTCTCCAAGAGTGAAGTTAGTTTAAAAAGCAAACATTTACTCTTTCCCCATAGAAATACCCAATCGTGTTGCTAATGAAAGCTAAAAATGCAAAAATAAGCAGAAATTATATTCTTTTTGTTTATTCTCTCCCATTATAAAGCGAACTTTTTTCTACGATGTGTCTAAATGTTTAATATTTATTTACAATGAAAAACCTTGCAGGAACTCACAGTTGCACAAATATAAAAGATAAACAAAGTTTATATTAACTTAAGATAAATTATTAGATGCTTATGGTTTAAATTATTTTTTTAGCTGCTGCTGAAATAATGACAGAATCGTCTAATAACTGTGGACGTGTGTAAGAGTTGCTTCAAACTGAATGGACTTTAAACTACAATATCAATTATTAACAACCTACAACCAGGCTCCGACATGAATTTATTTCTTTATCGTGCCAATTATCTGCACTTCATTCTTATCACAACATTTGCTATTGGTCAGCGTACATCAGACTCTGACCTTTTCATATCAAACATTTTCACCGTAGAAGCAGGAAGTGATCAGAAGTAAGGTGACTCCAGTAAGCCTCTTGTGGCAACCCAGGTGCATATTGTGGAAGGTTTATCTCAAAGATCCCTCACAGTCTGGAAAACAATGTGGCCTGTGTTTAAAGCTATAGACCTTTTTGAAAATATCCAAACTGCTCAAAAAATTAGCTCTAGTCTTGAGCATTGGAAAGCAGCTGTGTTGATCTGTGAGGTACATTCTTGTCCCGGCATATCTGTGGAGGGTTTTTTTTTAGAGCTCAGTGATTGACTGCTAACTGAAAAAACACAAATGTTATGCCTGTTTTGCACTTCCTGCAGTTACCAACCCGCCAGCAAACTGAACAATTCAATGCTTTTTTCTTTTACATTTTAGCAACAATATGCCCCATCTCTTCCTGCATGCACATCATATTTCAACAATTCTTTGGATTTGCAAAAGCTTTTAATATGGGATGCTTGCTCTAAATCAATGGTGCCAAAATCTAGGCCCCGAGGGGTGGTTCATACATGTTTTCCTACCAACCTGCCATTGAAGCTTCTTATTGGCTAAGCACACCTGATTCAGGTAATCAACAGCAGATAAGGCGGGGTTTCTGGTAAGCCAGCAGGAGACCGGCCCTCAAAGCCTGGATTTGTCACCTTGCTCTAAATCAAAAACAGTGTTTTAATTCTTCAGCCACCTTTTTTTTTCTGGTATTGAATGTCTCAGCTTCCATCTTTTCAGATAAAGACCCCCACACCAGTTTGGTTAGTTCTAAATGTCTAAATGCCTTTGGCCTGATTAAAACACTGAGAACGAGTTCCTGAGGAAAACTATCCCAATAGTAAATAGCAGGGTTGAGTATCGTTTCTTTTTTCTTTTATATGGAGCATGAGGAATGTGATGGCAGCTGGTGGAAAAACAAGAAGGTGCTTGTTTTCATTTTTGTTTTCCTTTTTTTCCTTTAGAGGGAAAGTAGAAAATCCCATATGAAAATAACTGTAGTAAACAATTCAATTCTTTATAATGTTTTTAAAACTCCATCCATTGTGGACTTCTAGTGTAAATGCATTGGGAAAGTTGGATCGTTGATTGAACTCAATATTTAGCATAAAGAAAGGTTGCAGTTTGACACAAGGCTACTTTGAAGACCCACTCTGGTACAAATTGTGTTTTTGGTGCTTTTAGCATGTTCTTGTGGCATTTTTCTGATGATGAAGGACATGTTTAAAGAAAATTAAGCTCAAATGTACATTTCTGAGTATTTCTTTACTCAAATTGTTGTGAATCAGGAGCAGACAAAAAAAATACATTTAAAAAAGATCGTATTTGTGACATAGTGAGCTTATGAGCGGGCTTAAAACTCCTTTCTCTGCTCCATTCTGATACATCCTCTTGTAGACGACTAGATCAATTTTTCTGGGAAGGCTCCACATGGTTGAGAAGTGGTTTCATAGAAATTTTTGACCATTGTTCCAAAAGCGCATTGGTAAGGTCACACACTGATATTGGTGGCCACTGATCATTTCAGAGAAGGCGTCTCCACTGCTCTAGAGTCCAGTGGCGGCTTGCTTTACACCACTGCATCCAAAGCTTTGCATTTCACTTGGTGATGAGTAGCTTGGACGCAGCTGCTCGGCCATTGAAACCCATTCCATGAAGCCCTCTATTGTGCTGTACTTGGGCTAATCTGAAAGTCACATAAAGCTTGGAGCTCTGTAGCAACTGACTGTGCAGAAAGTCGGTGACCTCTTTGCCCCGTGTGCTTCAACAATCGCTGACCCCTCTTCATCAGTTTACATGAGTTGCTGTTGTTATGATAGAGCTGACAGTTGATTGAGGAATATTTAGGAATGAGGAAGTGAGGAAGGATTTGTTGCACAGGTGACATCCTATGACAGTTCCATGCTGGGATTCACTGAGCTCCTGAAAGCGGTTCATTCTTTCACAAATGTTTGGGAAAACAGTCTGCATGCCTGAAGGCTTGATTTTATACACTTATGGCCAGTCCAAGGGTTTAGGACACCTGATTCTGGTCATTTGGATGGTTAAGCATATACTTTTGGTTACATAGTGTATGTCCTGGAAAACAACAGTTTTTTTTTATTTTTTTTTTTTTATTTTGGTTAAGCAAAATAAAAATAAAATTTAAAATACATCAAAAGGTAGTCAAAGTGGGTCTATTAGTGGTCCTGCTAAAAACACACAACAATCACAGATAAAGTTAATAAAGAAATGGACTCTTGTGTTGTTGGTTGTTTTCGTAAATGCGGGCGCTCTGGACTTGGTCATGTGTCACTGTGCGTCAGCGTGTTTTTGTTTCAGCGTGTACCTGTCTGTGTAGAGGCAGCTCACTGTCTCTAATGGAATCCTAGTGTTGGATGCAGCCAAAGAGGAGAAGGGAGGGAAAGTGCAGCCTTGAGCAAACTGCCACTTTTAAACCTCTGCTCCCAACTGATGGCTTCCTCCTCTTTGGAATATTTCACATTCCTTTACAAACATCCCCATTTTTTTGTTGTTGTTTTGAGCACTTTCTTTTTCGTTGTGTTTCCTAGTATTTCTGCCTGTGATAAGTCATTTATAACAACAAAAGGCTGCAGTGTTTATGGAGTCATCAGTTTCGATGGAGTATAAATCTGTGAAAGGACTCAGTCAAAGATTCTTTCACTTTTCCAGACAGTTGTGTCATTTGTTAAAGAAGAAGTTGTAGTTCTTGTGTCCATAAAGTATTTTTAAGGAAAAATGCAGCCCAGGGATTTGAACAAAGACTTTCATTGTTAAACTTGTGGCCCACCCAAGTAGTTAGAAGTAGGTTACCAGGTTTACCACCACTGACTTTAAATCATGTCAAGTGCCCTTTTTTTAGCGTCTCTTCTGCCCGCAGCATCCCTCATAAAACCCTGATGGAGTTCTGTCTTGATGAGAGAAAAAGAGCAACCAAGGCTGGAGATGATGGCTCTCGATATATTCTGGCCCCTGTCCAGTACCGTCTCCTTCTGTAAGGCTGCGAGTAAAATTCACTTTGCCAGTGGTTAGCTCTGCCCATTACTCATTGAGCTGTATTGCAGTGATAGTGAGGCGGCCTGACAGTTACAGCAGCGATGCAGCTGCAGCGCAAACCAGAACAATGAGTTTCTTTTGTGAAGTTCTCCAGCTTCGCATGGCGTTGCATTTGTCTTTGTGAAGCTTTTTTTCTTTTTGGTCCAAGAGACTTATCCCACCTGATATCCCACAGATCAAAGCTCTCAGGGTGACTGACTGGTGCAGAAAAGCTGCGCTTCTAACAGAACATTACTTGGACAGTGGGTGTTAAAACAACTTTGCCCCAACATGCTCCTCTGATCTCTGCGAATTGTCTGCTTTTCACTAAATTGATGGAATTCCAGGATCTGCATGTATTCCAGGAGATTCTTGTTGTGTTTATGTGTCTCCATGGGTGCTTGTTTTCTTCTTAAGTTGCTCAATAAAATGGGATTCTGGTTTGCTGTCAGACAGGAAGAAGGAAGATTCATTAAGCAAGTGAAAAAGAGCCAGACATGAGGAGAACCTGTAAGACTATTCATGTGGAAAGGTACAATCCTATAAACCCATCAATTGCTCCAATATGACTGTATGTAAAAGTCACAAAGCTATCTAAATTGCATAGCAAACGCTATCATCTGACAAATATGTGTGGATCTGTGGGCTAAGAGAGTGGCTTGTCAGAGCATTTAATTTATGGCCCAGATGAAATACTTACTCTTTTGTATTTGCAACATTCTACTTTCTTATTGTTCTGTTCTATTTTTTTCTGAAATCTGGTTCTGGCTTAACTCTCACCTCCCCTTGCATTTAATCCATCTGGTTTTTCTGGCAGGCCTCATGCATGGCCATCGCGGGTTCCCCGTGCCAGGCAATTTTCAAAGACTTCAGTGTGTTGGAATGGGGCCCCGGTTTTTGACCAAGCCAGCACAGAGGGACCTTTGTGCCTCCTGTCCAGCATCCCAGTCAGAACTCCGAGCAGGAAAGATTAGGAACCAGGGAGAGCCAGTGGACTAAATGCTGGGGTGCCTGTTCGGGAGCCAATGGTGTCAGGCAAACAGCCTCTTATCCCATTCAAGCACGCAGTAATTACAAGCTTGTAGAGCAATCCTTTGGCTCTTTTGTTGGAGCTGGGGTAACACTTGCCCAGTGTGCTGGAAAACTTCACTGCTTTTCTGTTTGTAGACCATAGCAACATGTTTCCCTTCTCTCAGAGACAACAAGTGACCAAACCATCTCTGGAAATGGCCTCTGACCTTCTATGTCGCCAGCTCTCTCCACTTAGAGACCCTTTTTCTTTATTGGAATATCTCAGTTTCACAGAATGAGTCAGGATGTCTATCATTCTCCTTCTGATTGTGATTCATCTGAATTTCTGACTGCTGTCTGTCTGCTTGCATTATTACCATGTTTCTAGTTTGTGCAGTGTTTCATAAGATCTTGGACAGCTCACAAGTCGCGACTCTCTTATTAGTCACGTCTCATCCTTTCATTTATTCTGAGGACTGTTTTCATATTACAGGAGCTGGAGTTTATGCCAAGAGGTCAGAGTAACATTTGAGAGCCTTCATATAAACATAATCAGATGAGAGCTGTCTGTACATGTGCCGCCTACCTGTGGGGGAAAAAAAAGCTGCCCAAGCAAAGAAACTGATGAGCTGGCACAAGAATGGAATGAGCTGAAAATGTTGCAATAAACGCAAAACACTCCACTGTTTTGGGGTATTTCCCTTAATCTGACAAATCAAGGTAGCCAGTTTTTCTGTAGGTTCATCAGTTGGCAGATTAAACGCCTGGTATTTTGGAACGTGTGTGTGTGTGTGTGAGGTGAGCACTTAAATGTGCAGCTTTAGAGAAAATAGCTCTGGGACTAGAAACACTTTTTAATTTACATTCCTCGATCATTTTCAATTCTTGATAAGCTGCGCTCCAGCAAGACATTAATAGATTTTTTTTAATTAATCAAGAGACGGCTAATCTGCTGTCATGCCCTAAAGAATAGAATCCTATTCATGTGGATGTGGTAGAAAATGGAAAACTCTCCTTGTGTGACAAAAGAAAGATATTGGAGATTTGTATCTCTGTGCTAGAATTAGAAGAGGTAGTGGAATCGTTTTGGAGACACACAAGGGATTTTGAGCACTTTCTTTAGTCTAAAACAGTCATTTTTATGCTTAAGCATTTTAAAATTATGAGCGACTGCAACATGGCATCTGCTTGTGTGGCATATTTAACATTCGCAAATGTTTTTCTCTTTCAGCCTAAACTTGTTTGCCTCTTTTGCAGATAAGATAAAATGCATGAACTCAGTTATTGCTGATAAGAAGACAACCATGTCCATCAACATCTTATTGGAACCAAAACACAGCAATTCACACACAGTTCACACTTTAAATGATATACATCTAACTTTGCTTTTTCCATGTAAGGTTGTTTGGCCATAATTGGTATTAATATCTAATCAATATCTTGTATCACATATGTTGTATTGTATTTTTCACTTTCACGCCATACCTGTATTTTTCTGACCAAGTCGCTCTGGAGCATAAGTTGCAGCAGCAAAAACTGCATAATTTAAAAAAAACAAAACAAAAAAAAAACAAACCTGAACTTACACTGACGTGTAAGTCATACTTTTGGGAATTTTTTTGAACAACATACAGGAACAGAAACAGACATTTCATCTTTAAAGAGTAATCATAATAACTGAAATAATTACCGAAATATAAGCACACTTCATTACCATAATGCATAGATGCTTATTTAGCTTCATGAAACAGAGGAAGAAATCGAGTATTATAAGTGCAACAAATTAGCAAATATTCAGTTAACCATAACATGACGAACACGCTAACAAGCCAACTAAACTCTTTATTTCATTGTATTCTTCACCCTGTGTGTCACTTCAGAACAGTTCCACCAGAACCTAGCAGCGCTTCTTCTTCTGCGTTGCTGTCAGTAACAAATACTGATGCAGAGACCTACAATGCCTTTAGTGGTTGTTGCTATTTATTTTTAAAAAATTACGTACTAGACCCTTTTTGGATGCAAGTTGCAGCCCCAGGCAAACTATGCTTAAAAAACATGACCTACGTTCCGAAAATAAGGGTAATTGGTAAAATGCATTTATTAACAACAATGTGTTAATATTTGTCTTTACTTTTCTGAAAACTGGATAAAACTGTCAGATTCTACTGAATTCAATCTATTTCATTTCCTGTATAGCACAGGTAACACTTTCTGCGCTTTACTTGTACATTTCCTTCCTTTTGTAATTGTCTGCATTGATTATTTGAATTTTTTGTCACTGGTACTTCATATTTTCCCTTAAATAGATTCACTTAATTTATGCATTTTATAATAAGTTACTCATTAACCCTTGTTAGAAGTTGGGTTGCCGAAATTGGAAACCACTTTTGAAATATTTCAAATACATTGCATCCCCAAAATGGTCATTTAAAAAACAATCTTGTTTTTGCTTTGTGCTGCTGAGGGATTGACCATGTAGTTCTGCTTTAAACTGTTAAAATCCAGGGTTCTGTGTTGGCTGACTGAAGCTGCTTTGCTTGAGGCATTGCTCAAGCCTGAATTAACTGCACTGCAGAGCTTTAAGATTTTTTCCCTAAACTTTCACTTGACTTGTAAATTGATGCTGATATATTAAAAAAAACTAGATGCTGTATGGGGAACATTTGACACATCTCCCGAATGACTGTCCTGGTGTTGCAATGCAGCATGGTCTTCTTGGACACAATGTCCTTTAAATTTTCCTTTAGTGGTGAAGCACTCCTTAAATTATTTTACCTTTTTAAAGCAGACCGGGGCATTCCTTTTTTATTTTTTTTGTGCAGCACATCTTTGACAGTGTGAAGGTGGCCGTGCTGCAGACTCATCATGATCTGCACATAACTGGTGGCTAATGTGATCACAAGAAAGCAGTGCAGTGAAAAGAGGCTTAATCCTCCACACACTCCTCACTGCCAGTTTAGCAAAGTCTTTAGCTTTTCAAACAACTTTTGAATTCTCTCGAGGCTGAAAATGTTACCTATGGAGCCATGGTTCAGCTGCACAAAGCATGGGGCAAAAATGTGTTTATTCACTTAAGGTGATGCATGTCATGCATGAAAATGTTCTGCAAATTATCACAGTTGTTGGGATTATTGTGTTAGGAGTATTACTGAATTTATAGGAAAGCCAGAAATACCAAATGTTGCATTAAATCCCAACTCAAGGCTGCTGTAAGAAATACGCAACTTTCTATTAACTCCCAGGTTATAAAATCTAAGTTTACCCAAAAAAATAAATGGTTGCCTATTTTTGGGAAGTTGGTGAGTTGGCTGGAACAAAGTCAGGCTTCATTTCATGCTTCAAGATTCCTATGGGTGGCGTTAGACAGCCAGTGTAAATATGCTTAAGTTCAGTAAATTAAAATAAACTTGTTTCTGATTTCCCTATTTTAAATTATTTTCACTAAAGAAATATTTCAAGTGAAGGTT
Organism: Oryzias celebensis; assembly: GCA_014656515.1. Taxonomy (NCBI): domain Eukaryota; kingdom Metazoa; phylum Chordata; class Actinopteri; order Beloniformes; family Adrianichthyidae; genus Oryzias; species Oryzias celebensis. The sequence continues at coordinate 39,397,759 of BNCR01000005.1, forward strand.
AATGCAAAGGTTTACTTTTAATGCCTGCTAATGTCTTTAGATTGAAAAATCATTTTGTTTGGCAAGAAGGTTTGGTAGTTCCTCAGATTGGCAGACATGTTGGAAGTATTATCCTCTTCTCTTAACATCCAATTGATGTTTTTCTTTCTACACAACTTTCCTTTTTTTGAGGTGTTCCCACTGTGCAGTTGCTTCACTTGCTTGAGCCGTCATCATGACCTGTTGACCCCCTTGACCTTTTATGGAGGTCTGCCAGCAAACCATGACCACAAACAAAGATCCCTGCTCTCCTGAGAGGTTTTAAGAGCCAAATTTAGCTCGTAGTGCAGAGCGGTCTAATGAGTTTACAGGTTTTGAGAGCTTTTTTATTCTTTTTTTACATGCCCACAGTGAAATGCGTGTTTTTAAATATTTTGAAGAATGTGAGAAAGTTTGTCACATGGAGGTTCACAGATGAGTTTGTGCTTTTCATATATTTAAACTGGATCTATTTGTTTATCAATTCCACATATTATTTTTGTTGTTGTTGCTGTGATGGGGAAAAGTATTTATGTGTTTTCCTCATAAAAAAAAAACATTAAAAATGACCTTTAGGATAAAGGTAGTTTCATGGGCACACATGGAGTCTTTAGAGTGGCACAAATTAAAGCTGACATCATTTTTCACACCGAGCTGTGATTTTAATGAGGTTTCACTGATTCCAAGGATGTGCCATTACAGAGCACGTTTAAAAATTGACACGTTTTTTGATTTTTGGCAAGAAAAAAATCCCCCCAGCATAATCATAATCCATGATGTAACAGATTGAAAATATTTGTGTTCTGCACTAACTGTTCTCATTTGTTTTCAGGGTTCAGGCTTTGGAGTAAAAAGATGTCTTGGCCACGTTTTAGCAGCAGTTGAGGTGAAACCATTCAAGCTTACGGTGGTGGAGGATCTTCTACACCTGTTGTTGATCCAGACTGATGAATTCAGGGAACGGCATTGCACCCCACAACCAGCCATGTTTAAATGCTAAGTGCCTTTAGCCTTTGGCACTGGTGTCATGAACAGCCTGAAGTTCTCACCCATGGATCGCGCTGTCGGGGGTTCCATCCCCGCCACTAATGAGTTTTACACTGGCCATCTCCGGATGGTAAACGGAGGGGCCGCCCTTACCCGCGCAGACAACATTCACCCACCTGTGACTACAGGAGTGCCTAAAATGGGTGTTCGGGCTCGGGTGGCTGACTGGCCCCCAAGAAAAGACATTCCGGGACCTCTTTGGCACCCCCCCACAGAGGCTGATGCTTCTGCTGTGCCTAAAAGTCACGTCAAGTTAGGACCTGTTATGAGTCCTCAGGATTCATCCATGTTGCGAAACATTCACAACACCCTTAAGAGTCGAACACAGGTCCAGCCAAACAATTACAGTCCTGACACCCGTTACTTGGCCCCGGGGGATCAGAGAAGCCCGGCGTCTAGAAACTCACGACAGAGACGTGTCCGCCAGCGCAGCAACAGCGACATGGCTGTTGGTGAGATGGAAGCTGGTGGTGACAGTGGAGAAGAGTGGGGTCCATCCCCAGGGTCCAAATTTTCCCCCCTTCACCGTGAATATGGCAGCACATCTTCTATAAATCAACATGGGACTACTGGAGAAAGCTTTTTTGAAATACTAAAGGGCTACGAGGGTGAAAAAGAGGACCAGCGTAGCCCAGCTCCAGAGAAACTTGGAGATATTCTAAATGTGGGGTCTAGAGAATCAAATTTGAAAGCTCGGGAAGATGTAATAGATGGCCATCTTCTGAAGTCCAAGGATAGAGACAAGCCTCCAAAGAGACGTACCAAGTCCGAGACAGGAGGGGAGTCCATATTCCGGAAACTTAGAAATGTGCATGGGGAGTTGGACTCTTCTCAGGGGGTTTCTGATGCTGAGGACAGCAGGACAGAGGACACTGGCCCCCGTCTAAAGTGCTGGGTGTGTCAGAAAGGATTTGCCCATTATGATGTTCAAAGCCTTCTGTTTGATCTGAATGAAATTATTCACCTCCGGCAGACTGCAGTTAAAATAAAGAACACCACCACTGGCGCGTCCGCTGCTGCCGTCGCCTCTGCTTCTTCCACTCTATCATCAACCCACAGCCTGCCTTACAGCTCCCCCTGTGGAAGTCAAGAAGAACTCAGTTCTAGAGGCAGTCCAAGCCTGGACTCAGGAGATGAGCAAAGCAACGAAATGTTGCTAAGTTGCCCTTGTTTTCGCAACGAGATTGGTACAGATGTCAATGGCCGGGGCAGACTGGGATATCACGTGTTTCTTAGTGGCGGAGCAAGCTCAGGGACCCCAGTCGGGGAAGTTAACTTGTATGAAACATCTGTAAGCACACACTATAGCAATGCTGGAGTTTCAGTTCTTGAGGGATCTAAAGAGGGACCCGGTACTCTCCAAAAAAAGGGCAAACAGTACATCGTGGAGCACATGGACCTGGGAGCCTACTATTACCGGACGTTCTTCTACTCTCGGGGTGAGATATAGTACCTTTCATAGATGAGTTTTCATCAATGCTTTTGGTTTTAATATTTGAACCAAAAGTATTTCTATGTTTTTTTGTCTTTGCCCCGTAGATCACTGGAACTACTTTGGGATTGATGAGACGCTGGGTCCGGTTGCAGTGAGCCTCTGTAGAGAGAAGCTGGAGGACGATAAGGAGCACAGTCAGCAGTATAACTACCGCATCATCTTTAGAACAGTCAGTTTTTAACTGCCGCCAGCCTCTGTTTAAAACCCTCTTCTCTTTTAATTTAAAGTAATCTGCCAATCCTAGTTAAACAAAATTAAGCATGTAGTTTTTCCCCAATCACTCCCTGGCCAATTGCCATGGCTAAATCTGTCCTGTTATGGTAATTATGGAGAAAATTAGCCACCAGCATAGCAATGTTTCATAAAGAGACACAGAAGGGCTATTTTACAAAATAGCAGTTGTTAAAAGTTCCAATTGCTTCTCACCCGATCTATTCCAAAACATTTTTATGGCACAATTAACCCACATTAAGGTACGTTGGATATAAATAAGAAAAACTTTTATTTTAAGATAAAAAGCTATTTTTATAATATAATACTAAATTATATATTATTTATATTTTAGGATAAAAACTGTCTTCTTACATTGTTTATTTAAATATGTCATGCTAACATTGAAAAAAAACATTTTGAGAAAATGTTTTTTTTAAACTTAAGAAATCCAATGTGATGGAATGCCTAAATAATCATCATGTTACAGCACTTTTCCATCATTCATTTTTTTTCTCAAAGTATATCATTGCATTTTTTTATACCAGCCATTAAAAATGTAAAGGGTTTTTAAGCCTGAAAGCTTCCATATTCACAAAAATATTTAAATTGGTTTAAGAATCAATGCGGTAAACGGTAAAAACAAACGTTCCGCCTCCCCATCTGCGCCCAAAGCTTTTCAATCCAACTTTTCTTTTTAGAAAGATTTCAATCGCCAGCAGTACTAAGTTACGCCCGGTTGAACATAATGTGTTAACCCACAAAATGGTTTTTACCGTGAAAACCACACCTCAGACTTATCTGAGTGATCCCTCGTGGTTTACCAAATTACAGTGCAAAAGCATTAAAGAAATATAGAATTTGTGAACTATTTATTCATTTGTGATCAAATATTTTTTGTTGAATTAGAGTGTTGAAGTCTTAGTCCTGGTTTCCTGTTATGTAACCAGCCTCAGAGCTACTCAGCTGTCTGCCTCAATGTTAGCAACGTGTGAAGGAACCTCAGGAAATGCCTTCATCCTCCAGCCTCACAGGCCTGTTATCAATGTCAGAGCTCTGCGTGGACAGTTGCAGCGCTTCGAATCAGTATGCATTTCATTTTGGACTATTTTTAAATGTTTATCTTGATTCCCATCTGCTTGAAGTAACATGGATTTGATTAAAACTCTCACAGGTTCAACTCATTAAAGCACAGACATAGGGTTCCACTAAAAAATGTCAGCTAAACAAAAACCATCAGCTTATTGAAGAGGGATTCTGTCTGTTCCAGCTGTCTGTGATCGCTTGGGGTTAATTCCAGAGTTCAATTCGGTGCACAGTTTGTGCACACAGAGATCTTGAATAAGCCCCTCCAATGTCGTCTTCTTCATCTCCACCTTTATCCAAAGCTTTGATTTGTAATAGTCTCTTTGTTTTGCATCTTTCCATTTGGCGTTGCTTGAGGAACTTCTGCAGTTTGTTTTGGTTATTTTCCTCTTGGCAGGCGTTTGTTGCTATCAGTGTATTAGATCTTCAGGAGACGGTTCAAAGCACAACAGACATTCCTGAGGTGTATTCCAGCATTTACACTCTCCTCTCTGTATTCTTCTCTTTTTCGTTCTGTCAGATGACAACTCTCCGAGGTTCCATACTGGAAGATGCAGTGCCTTCCACTTCTAAGCATGGCACCTCCCGGGGGCTGCCCGTCAAAGAGGTGCTGGAGTACCTTCTCCCAGAGCTGGATTTGTCCTGCCTCCGACTGGCCCTCAACACACCCAAAGTCACTGAGCAGCTAATGAAGTTGGATGAACAAGGGGTAAGGAGGGATCCAGTTTTAGAAATCTGCTCTGCCCCGTGTGGGTGAATTATGGTTTGTGTGTTTTCTGGTCTCCAGCTAAGTTTTCAGGTGAAGGTGGGCGTGATGTACTGCCGAGCTGGGCAGAGCACCGAGGAGGAGATGTACAACAACGAGACAGCAGGTTCTGCCTTTGAAGAGTTTCTGGAGCTCCTGGGGGAGAAGGTCCGCCTAAAGGGCTTCACCAAGTACAGAGCCCAGCTGGACACCAAAAGTAACCGTCAGACTCACCCACCAATGCTCAGTTTGATGCTTTGTCCATAGATGACCCAACTAAAGACAGATGTCTTCAGCTATGAATTGCAAGGCCAACTTTATTTCCTCCCAGTTCTTCTTTGGGTTAGCTTTAGCTTAACCCTCTAACATTTTTTCGACGACCGTAACTCATCTGTTTATGGAATTAACGTAATTCCAGTGGATTCTGAGGCAGAGAGACACAGCCTTGCTCTGATATGCCACACTTTACCAGCGGATTCTGTCACATCCACAGGAGCCACTTTTCTTGACGTTAGAATCATCAGATTCATGTTGATTGCGCAAACGGTTCCAGATTTATGGTCTGTCAAGGAGCTTACTTAAAAGTTGCCACAGCAACTTCTCAGATGTTTAAAGGGTTAAAGTACTCCTTATTTTTTTCCTTGCATTTAGTACTTTTTGTACTTTTCCCCTCTTGCAGCATTTGTTATAACAGATTGACATTAACCAACACCTCACTATTGTGTTATTGTTTAGACTGCAGCAAAGCAACATCCTGTCATGCACAGAAAGCACTGATCATGCTCATGAGACCAAGAATATGGCTCATTTCACAAGACGTTTCAAAATATTCCTTCTTTTCCTTCAGCGGATTCCACGGGCACTCACTCGCTGTATACGTCCTACAAAGACTATGAGATCATGTTTCACGTGTCGACCCTGCTGCCTTACACGCCCAACAACAAACAACAGGTAGGATGGAGTGCAAAGGATATTAGTTTGAAGAAAAACGCTCAAACTAAACAATGAAGTCTCAAAATAAGCATTTAAACTCTTGCAGGACTTTGCTTTCACTTCTAAATCTCAAACTTCCCAAAAAAAAATCACTGTTCTGTTTTTTTCTAGTTGTTGAGGAAACGCCACATTGGGAACGACATTGTGACCATTGTGTTCCAGGAGCCAGGTGCTCACCCCTTCACTCCCAAGAACATTCGCTCTCATTATCAGCACGTCTTCATCATCGTACGGGTGCACAACCCCTGCTCTGACAAGACCTGCTACAGGTGAGTCCAGTTACTTTATATTGGGATGCACACAGAATGGAGAAGGAAAACACCAAGGGAAAGACGTTCTGTTTATTAACATCAATAGAAACAAGTCAGAATTGTATATTTTGGGTAAAGGGCTTTGTTTATGTGTCAAATTATCATGCAAACATCCTGCGTACCAATCCTGTTAACAGTTAATTTTATTGATACACTGTTCCCTCGTTTATGACGCGTTCCAACAATAACCTGCAAAAAATCTGCAATTTTGGATTATAGAGGCCGTAAAAGCCCTCACTACACACTTTATACACTTTTCTAGATCAGAAATGAAAAATTTCACACTTTTCTTACTTCTTTAAACTCTCAAAGTTCTAACCTTCATAGAAAGATCTGATGGTAATCGAAGTTTTATGTAGATTTAGCAATTGTTCTGTCAGTTTACTGAGGTTCAGGAGACCCTGCTTCCCCAAAAGGGATACAGCGGGTTAAGAAAATGAGTTGAAGTTCAGGAGATCCGATCCACTACATTGGATGTGTATTCTACCCACTGTCATTGAGAACATCACTTAACCAAAGTTGAGTCCCTGATTGGTTAACGCGACATGGCGACTTCCCAAGAGTTTAGATTTTTTTTTTTAACTGGTTCACCGCGCCCACCGCTCAATTCGTGCTGATGCCTGACTATAGTGCTGCGCCAGCTGCTCAAATCACGCCGCAGGACCTCAGATCGCGCCTGTACCAATGACTTAACATTGAAACTGGTCGCCTCCACCTCGTAAATTGTGTAAATGCACCTTTAAAAAATGCATAACATCCCGGTTAAAACTGGGTTTTGCTTTGCAGTAAGACAAAAGCATTGACTCCAAGGCATTGTGCATAAAGGCCATTCTGCTGCTTCGCTCATGCCCTCTTTTCCTTTGTTTCAGCTGTTTGTATGAATATGATCGCACACAAGATATTAGCTTTGCATTTACTGTTCAAGTTGATGTAGGTGCTCCTCTGTAGCTCCTTCTTGACCTTGTGATCATCAAACTATGTGTCTGTATTGCTTATTCTGTGCCACTCCACTGCACACTGACTTTCTACACACATTACACACACACAGTTGCTCCCAGTTACTTCCCCGCTCCTATTCCTCTGTTACCTCCTTCTCGTGCCCATTTGCGCACAGTGCATACAGTTACATGCTTATCCACATACTTTTTTTCGCTTGCACACTAATTCAAAGAGTTTCTTTTCACACACTCATGAATCCCCTCCATACACACACCCCCTCCCCACCGCCTGCCACTTTGCCTTCAGGGCAAAGATGAGATGGAGTGGTCTGAAGGAGTTAGCACCATGCACATAAAGAGCTCTCTTCACCCGCACATGCATCTGAGTGGGAAGGGACCGTGCAGAGCAGTCTTTCTCAGTCCTCTCTCAGTCTACCTCGGGTGCAGAAGGGTCAGGAGACTCTGTCTCCTCTCTTTTCATCTGAAGTGTCATCAATTCTTCTGGAATTGAACTGTGGATCCCATCATCTCCTGGATAAAATGAAGATGCAGCGATATAAATTCTGATGGATGATCCAGCTGCTTTCAACCTTTGGGTTTAATGTATTTTCTTTTGGTTGAATTAGAACATATAGAGACTTGCACAATGTTAAGAAGATTTTTTTAGGATGCAGTTCTCTGAGGATGTGGGAAAATTGGAATTATTTTGCCTGGACGAACCTTTGGTTAGGAGTCTGCTATTGTCTAAGGGATGTGTCCTGAGAATTTAACAAAGAATATTCATCACATGACACAAACCACAACAGAGACCGACTCTATTTTGCTCCAAGGAGAACTGAGGCTGTGCAATAAAAGTAGAGGTAAGTGACTGATGCCTGTGGTGATAATTGGAAAGCTGGTTGCATAAGTGTTGACTAGACACGGCACATATATGACATGTACTTTGGTGAAAATTTTATTCTGCAAGTGAAGATTTTTACCTTTTTTTCCATCCATTTATGGAAGGTTGTGCTTTTATTTTGTGATTATTTAACCTTTTTTTTGTATCGATGGGTTAGGGTTAGGGTTAGATTTCTAATACTTTATCATTTGTATGGTCACCTGGTTAATAATAGCCTGTTGTTGCCGGCTACTCAGATAAAAAAATAAATAAAAATAAAAAGAGAGCGAACCTCATGCCATTTTGAGCCAGTCCAAAGCATTAGAGGAGTAAAAGGCCCAGGGCCATCAGGGCGCTAATCTGCTGCTTTCAAGCGCTGCATCAATGTCACACAGGGACAGCCAAGCGTGTTACATAACTAGATGTTTGTTTAGGAAATGTAGGTTGCTAGTTGGAGCTGCAGTGCTTGCTTTCCATACATTGATGTAGCAAACAGTGGCAAGATGACAACACTGAGAGCTAGCTTGTCCCATGTGATTGGATGTATATTCTTTTTATGTCAAGACTAATCAGGCGTCGGGAGCAGGATCTATCCTACAGGCGATGCCCGCGTGATTTGTTTATTGCTGGGGATAGAGGACCATCAACATTGTCATGTTAACTAATCCAGCGCAGAATGTTCGCTTCTGTACATTTGTGGCCTTCTTGGGATGGCATTTAAGTATTTTTTAGATTCTTCACATTGAGATATTTATTTAGTTTGAAGTTTCTGCAAAAGTACAAGAAGTAAATCTGTTTTTATGGGGTTGAAGGTGTGCAGTGATCCTATTTACACATATATCTGTGTTACCCAAACCTGTACTCCAAGTCATTGACATTTAAATCTAGTTATTTTGTGCAAATGAGATGAAACGATGGAAGAGTTCCACCTGAAGGGATTTGAACTTCTGTTCTGCTTTGAATATTTCTGAAAAAAAGTTTTATTTTGCTGCTAAAACAAAAGGAAGCTGTCTTTGCCCGTTTTTTACCCTCTCTTTATTTAGATTTCACATTTCCTTACATCTCATACTGTTTTTTTCTTCTTCTTCTACCTCCTCAGTATTGCTGTGACGCGTTCCCAGGACGTCCCCTCCTTTGGGCCTCCAATCCCCAAGGGTGTAACCTTCCCTAAGTCCTCTGTCTTTCGGGACTTCCTGTTGGCCAAAATCATAAACGCAGAAAAAGCAGCTCACAAGTCAGAGAAGTTCAGCGCCATGGCAACACGCACACGACAAGAGTACCTCCGGGACTTGGCAGAGCGCCACGTGACCAGCACACCGGTGGAACCAACGTCAAAATTCCCATTCATCTCACTGGCCCACAAACGACGGGAGAAGCTGCGTCCATACAGCGGGGCGGAGCTGCGGAGTCTGGGCGCCATAACCTGGCAGGTGCACGCTGAGGACCAGGTAGCAGGGGCTGAGCGCGAGTGCCTGCTGGCCATTTCCAACGACTTCATCATCCTGCTGGACCAGGAGGCCAAAGTGGTTGTGTTTAACTGCGCCACTCGGGATGTGATTGGTTGGTCAACGGGGAGTCCCGCCTCCATGAAGATCTACTATGAGCGTGGAGAGAGCGTATCACTGCGCTCCATCAATAACAACACAGAGGACTTTGGAGAGGTTGTGAAAAGACTGGAGGTCAGTCAACCATCACTCTGCATGGTACTTTAGCTGCACTCCAGAAAGATCCCACACAGAATGCCCTTTTTTTTTAAAGAGGTTGCTAATATATTGATTATTTATAGGAAAAAAGTTGAGACACTTTTACAGAAAAGCAGAATTAGGAGGGTGGTAACTTTTAAATATAAAAAAAAGTTATTCTATAGATGGCTTAGTAAAATAAATCTGTTTCTGCGATGGGTAGACTTGCTTTTTTTATTTTTATGGTTGTTTTTTTCACTTAAGACTTTAATTGAAGGATGATAGGGTTCCAGCATCTCCCTCAAGGACCCTAGTAATGTGTTCCCTTGCTATATCCTGGTTCACCATTCACAGACTCGCTATTTCGAATTTTATTTTTTATTTTTATTAGTACAAGTTTGCATTTAAAAATGTAAAAAGATGTTTTTTAAAACAGCACGTGTTCTTTGTCCTGATTGGCTGTAGGCCTTGTATATCATCTCATTGCCACGTCTTCTGTACAGAATGCATTCAGTTTGCCAAATCTACATAAATCTTTGATAGCGATCAGATCTTTTTTTTATTCCATAAAACTGCACTTATTTTTTAATAAAAATTTGATCTTTGAAAGTTTAAACAATAGAAAAAGATGTGAAAATGTTCATGTCTGCCTGAGGAAAATGTAAAAAGTATGTTGTGAGAGGTTTTATAGCCTTAAAACGTCTGTAATAGTCGATTGATGACTACTTTGTGGATTTCACCTATCTTATTTTTAGAATGCAACTTTCGCGACAAACACGAAAACGATTCAAATGAAACGACCAAATTAGAAATCAGACCAGATAGTTTTTTTTTTGTTTTGTTTAACAATTGCCACCTTTCTTTTTGAGTTGGTGGTTCACCGATCTTAAATGATCAAGAAGTTGTAGAAACGGTGTTAATGTGAGATGTTTTGTTTCTCATTAGGTTCATATTTGTGCTAAACAGAGAGCTCTGTCTGCTATTTCTACAAAGAAAATAAGCTAAGCGGGGATGAGTGTCGAATGATTCTTAATTTTTGTTTTTTAATCTTGATGCATGTCTTTAATCTGAGTTCAGTGTAATGCCCAAATGTCTGCAACTGTATAAAAACTTGATTCCTTGCATCAGAATACTTTGAAAGCAAAGAGATTCATATATTTTCCTCATTAAAAAGGACGCTATATTGGCATAATCAACTAAATTTTTTTTTTTTTTCAAAAAATTCAGACCTCAGTAAGAAAGATTAGCGAAAAAACCCACTAAAAGTCTTTCACTGCTTCATAATATCTACATTTCTGCAACAGTAAAATAACTGGATTCTTTTTTTTTTCTCTGCAGCTGTTGACCAAGGGCAGTCAGACCACAGAGATGACCCTGCGTCGCAATGCTTTGGGCCAGTTGGGCTTTCACGTTAACTTTGAGGGTATTGTGGCTGAGGTGGAGCCGTACGGTTACGCCTGGCAGGCTGGGCTGAGGCAAGGCAGCCGACTAGTGGAGATCTGCAAGGTCTCAGTGGCGTCGCTGTCCCACGAGCAGATGATTGACCTGCTCCGAACGTCTGTCACGGTCAAGGTAGTGATCATTCCTCCCCACGAAGACTCCACGCCACGCAGGTATAGTCAGACACCGGAGGTGGAGACTGAGATGAAGGATCGGCGGTTGTTCTCTAATGACTCTCTGTGATTGTGTAACAGAGGCTGCTCGGAGATTTACCACATGCCCCTGGTTGATTATAAAAACCACAAAGAAGGAATGCCCTATGAGTTAAAGTTCCCCTTCCGGCCAGCTAACAGCAACGCCAAGTGGCCGCGGACCTCATCCAGCCCGCAGACACGCGCCGCCGGCACAGCAGGAACTCTGATCAAAGCAGCGCCTGCAGACTTCAACGAACGCAACTCTGCTGCCATTCCCCGCAGTGTCTCCAGCGACGGTCGGCCTCTGAACCCGAAAAGGTCACAGGATGAACGCTGCTGCTGTTACATAACAGAGAGACAGACTGAAACGCCATCTGGCTGGTTGCAACATATGTCCTTAATGTCATCCATATGTATCCTCACAGATATTCCCCGGGCAATGACAACTACGCTCTGGCCTGCTCCATTGTGATGGGTCACACGCTGCACAACACCAGCACCCCCTCCAACCTGCCCTACGCAGAAACCGTCAGCTCCAGCCACTGGAGACAGAAGTCCATGCCTGATGGGTAATCTTTTACTGACTTTGGCCTCATACGGCCCAGATTAACCTTTGTGCTTGTTCAATTGCATTGAAACATAAATGGAGATGTTGCTGTGCGCTTCAGGTTTAACAACAATTGCCAGTCACCTGCGTCGTTTGCACGGCAGGCAGCTGGCGACGGGGTCAACGGGTTGAAAGCGAGCTCGAGCACTGGCGTCGGGTGGATCCGGACTGGCGAGGGTGAATTATGTAGCAGACTAGGAGACAAAGTGAGCTCAGGTGAGCTTAACTCAAAGTTTAAACAAAATGCACGGCTTTTTGCTTGCGTCCATTCTAACTTGCTTACACTTTCCAGACACTGTGGTCTCCAAGGTAACGATTCCCCGAGTCCAGCCATCGGATCAGAGCAGCCGCTCATCTCCCAACAAAAACACTAAGGTGAGAAATAATGAGCAATCCAACGATCAGAGAAGCCCAGTAACAGCTAAATCTTTAATGTTTAATTAATGATTTATTTATAACTAAACATGCAGTTCAGCATCTTACTCCTGTTTCTACTTAAACCCCCGACCGCTAGTTGGCAGCACACCACACTGTGCCACTTTAACAACACCTAAACAACAAGATCTCGCAAGAACCGTCTTGCATAGATGTGAACTCATGAGCCTTGAGGTTTTTAGTTCTAACAGACATGTACAACTTCGTTTTTATAAAGGATAAATACTGAACCGGCTGTGTGGAAAGCTTCAGTCAAAATGCTGAAGCGGGCCAACGTTCTGCTGAACTTCACAGCAAAACCTGCTGAATTAGCGGCGTGATGGGTAAGAGGGATGTGTTCAGTGCTCTGACAAAAGATAGACGTCGTGGCGGTGAGCGGGGAAACGTGTTTACTTCCTCCTGTGTGAAAACGGAGAGTTGCAGTGCAAACTGTAGAAACAAGGTAATGAAGCATCTTAGAACCATTCAAGCGCCCGCCTTCACCCTGTCAGGCCGCTTCATCACACGTAAAGGTTTCTGGAAAGCACCTGTTCATGCACCGTTCAAAACCGTTTTAAAAGTGCTGCTTCGGCTACATAGCGGCCTTGGAAATAAACAGCACTTTATTGTCTCTGAGTTTTTGTTTTTTTTTTTTCACTGAAAAGTATTTTGTTATGAAAATCAGACAAAAGGTTGAAAAAATATTTCCAATAAATTAAGAAAAGCACCATGAATTTGCTTGAGTACAAATACAGTTGCAGTGCTGAACGTTATCATTAAATAAAATATATTTTGCCATTTTAATTATGTGAAAGGTGTATCAAAGTTTTTTCTAAGTCAAAATAAAAAAAAAGGTGTGATCACCACTTTGACCGTGACAGACGTCTTTGGTCTTTTTAGATTAATTTGGATTCGTATCGTATCCCCAGACTCTTGTCACTGCACACTTCTCATAACGACAGTGTTTGATGACTAGTTTTGAAATGTTGAACGTAAACTCAGTTTTTTTGATTGCTTAGAGTCTGCCCACTCCAGATAGTTGACTTCAAAAACACAGAAGGTTTGATCTCTAAACTTTTCCCGTCTGAACAGACCGATGCTCCGTATTCGTCCAGCCAGTCGAGCAGTAACACCCTGTCCAGCAATGCGTCCAGCTCTGCGCACAGCGACGAGAAGTGGTACGACGTTGGCTCCCATTCGGGAGTGCAGAGTGATCTGGAGCTCAATGGATACCTGCAGGGCACATCCACCGACAGCGGCATCGACGCGTCTTCCTTCACTGCCACTCAAAGCAGCACCGCGTCTTCTACCGCTGCCTTCAGGGCCAAGGATAAAGCACCATGGGAGGAGTCTGTGGAGAGCAGCCCTGGAGCCACCAGCGCGTCACCTCCCTCTCCGGACGCTCCTGTCATAGCAGCGTGCAGCAGTGAGATTCCAACCAAAAGTTCGTCTGTGTATCTGCGAGGTCCTGATGGGGGCTCATACAGCATAAGTGATGCCACCTCCCCATCCAGGTGTGTTTTGTTTTGGCCAACTTTAATTGAATGTATTGCCTTTCTCCTATGTTTCATTAAGCACAAAGGAGGTTATTTTAGTCCTGATCTGCTTTTGTCCAAAGCTCTGCAGTTTTTAAAAAGAAATATCTGTAAGAATCTTTTTGCATTTGGATGCATTTCCATCTCATGGTATCTATGGGTGAAATGGAGCACAAAGAAGTGTTTGAAGCTGCTAGAAATGCAGACAGTGAGCTCTGCTCCACCCCACCACCACCACTCTTCTCTAAATCCTGCTTCCTTAAAATCAAATAAATCTTTCCTCCGTGTCTTTCTCGCTTAGACAGAAATAACTGACTTCTAAAAGCCCGCTACTCTGCAAGCTTTGTTTTGCAGCACGCACACGCATCTGCACGCTCCACAGGCGCAGAACTTCGTATAAAAATATAAGCTTTCATCTCACTCATTATAAAAAAATATTGGATAGAGCAGAAAAATGACGTGCAAGGACATTGTGTCCTATTTTCTGTTTATGAAATCATTTATAGTTGGAGATGCTGTGATTGAATGAGCTTCCTGAAGGTTATTTTTATGTTTGTGTTGCCCTAAAAGCATTTATTTTTTCTTTAATTTAAGAAGACTTTAATCTTAAAATGTTATTTAACAGCTAATTAAAAGGAGTCACCTTCGTCTTTTATCTCAGCAGTTGTGAGGGTCTGGCGGTGCAGGGGGAGGCTGCCGAAGGAGCTGCTGCAAACATGCCAGCTCCGTCACAGAACCTGCAGTCCCCCGGGACCAAGAGCTTCTACCCTCGACAGGGATCAACCTCCAAGTACCTCATCGGCTGGAAGAAGCCAGGCAGCACTGTGAACTCTATCGAGTTTGCCAGCACTCGCAAGTAAGACGTGTAGCATGTCGTAACTCACTGTAGAACTTGGATGCTTCCACTGTGGAAACATCCACACAAAAAGCTGAGCCACTTTGAAAGCAGATTTGAGTTGTGGTGCCATCTAGTGGTGGACCAGAAAATGATTGAATCTTAATCTTTTCTGGTTTGTTTTTCCTTTGGTCTGAAAGCTGCTTGATTCACGTAGTCTCAGCTAAAATTCTTCTTTTTGTTTAACACGTCTGATCTTAAGATAAGTTACTTCTAGAAAAAAAAAAAAAACGCGCCAGCTTTTGTTTCCAGGCGGCACCAGAGTGATGGCCTGCTGGGTGGTCCTCCCCAACTAAGAGCCAATCTCCGTGGCTGTCAGTCGCCCCATCGGCAGACTGCCAAATCCAGCTTGGAAGAAGACCTGAAGAAGCTCATCACTCTTGACAGCCCTCCACCCACCACCACTGAAGAGAAGGTACAGAGAAACGCTTTTCCCTTCCTCATTCCATTTAGAGTCTGATTTTTGAGGGGGAGGTTCAATATGAGGGGGCATAAAATGCTCAACTGACAAAAAAAGTAAAGATTGCAGCTTTAAATTGCATTATTAATGTGTTTCTTTAATCTCAACTCCAAATAGGAGTTGGGAAACACGGAGAAAAAAAAGCACCAATAGTGTTTAATCTTAATCTGCACTGCAAAAATGTCATCTTTAGAATGTGAAAAGACTTGTTTCAATGTTTACAAAAAAGTCTTATTTTCTGTCCTACAAATAAAAATAATCGTATCAAAGTTTTTCAAAAGAAAAACAAACTTAAAATGATCATTCTTGGTAAGAATATTTTCCTTACTCTATTGGCAGATTTTTAAGATTTTTTTTTTAAATATTTATTCAAATTTGAAGAATTTTTGACTTCTAGAGGTCCTGTTTTGTGAATAAAAAACCTTTTATGAAAGTTTTTTTTAGCTAATAAATGTGCAGTTTCTTTAATAATCTTCAGCTGGTAAGTAGAAAAGGGATTACAAAAATAAAAGCATTGTAAGATGTTAAAGTTCAACTAAAACCATACATGCAATACATGGAAAAAAGATTAAATTAGTCAACAAAATACTACTTAAAATATTAAAATAAAAAAAAAATTAAAATAACTTCTCCTAGCCTCTCTAAAATATTAACAGCTAATAGATAATTATTTCAAATAGTGGGTTCAAACAGTAATTATAATAAAAGAAAGATGATCACAGACTGAAGATTTTCTGAAAGTAATTTTTCATTTATAGCTGTTATAGTTCTGACAAATAACAAGTAGCTAAAGTAGCTTATCTGGGAATTGTGGAGGTAATTTCAGCTTTTTGCGGGTCTTGACCTTGGTGTGACGTTAGCAGAACATGCAGTGAAATGCCACCTCTCAGGGGAGTTCCTGAAACCCCTGATTCAGTTTGATTCCTCTCTGCAGCCCCCGTTCCCTGGTCCACCGCCGAGCCGTCGTCCTCTTCAGAGAACGCTGTCAGACGAGAGCATCTATGGCGGACAGAGGGAATCGTCCTCGAGTGGGCCGCACAAGACTTCTGACCTTCTGTTTACCTGCTCCACCCTGCCACGCTCCCCCACGACCCGCCATGGGTCAAACCGCAGAGCATCACACAAATCTCTTGGTGAATCCTGTAGTTGTTAATTAAAAACCATGAATGTTTGTGAATTTTGTTTCTCCATAGTGAGCAGATGGAATGCTAATTAAAGATCCTGCTGGTGATTTTACTCCGTTTCTTCCAGGAGACCTGTCTGCATCTCAGAGCTCAGAGCTGGAGAAGGAGAGAAAAAGGCAGCAGCAGCAGCAGCAGCAGGATCCTGCCCTCATGCCTCTGCCCGATGCCGGGGTGGACAGCCCACTTGACTGGGCTCATCTGGTGGATGCAGCCAAAGCATTTGAAGGTAAGCAGAGCTCTCATTTTCATTTCCTTTGCTGTCACCTCTACAATCATGGGAGGAGATCCTTATTTTTAACCCCTTCCGTTATAGAACAGCGGCTGGCTTTTCTGGCAGCCCAGGAGGAGGACTCCACGGCTGAAGCCACGGCAGCTGCCATCCCTCAGCAGGCCGAGCCTCAGGCAGCTCCACCTAGACAGCCTCTGCCAGGGTAAGGAGCCTCCAGCCACAGCCTGCAGCCCACAGTTGGTTTTTATTTGACTTTTTAAGGATCACAGTGGAAGATCACACACATTTAGACCCAAATCTTTCCATATTTTGAAGGATTTAACTTAGACCTAAATGCAAGTTTTTCAGCAAATTTGGCTGGTGGCCGTGCTGCATTTGTAATGAGCAACATGAAATCTTGAAGATTCTGCCGATGCCTCCCCACTGCGCTGTGTATCTGTGACCGTACCATTAATGTGAAATCAGTTGACTTTATGAGATCTCAATTTTCCTTTTCCTAGAGAGACCCCAGCCATCTTATTGGGAAAAGTTGACCAGCTGGAGTGCATGGTGAAAGCACTGCAGGAGGACCTGAAGAAGGTCTGCTGTTTGTCACTCCTTCCATCTTTTTTGATTATGGAATTTGGCAGTAGTATCCAGGAGGTCAAAAATGCATCCTGAAGATGTGGTAGCTCACGAGTGTCTTTCCCGCCATCAGGAGAAGGACGCCAAGGCCTCCTTACAGGCTCAAATCCAGAGTTTGAGAGAAGACAACCAGCGCCTCCTGGAGGAGTCGTACAGCGCCTCAGCTAAGCTGAAGAAGTTCACAGAGTGGGTCTTCAACACAATTGATATGAACTGACGCACAGAGGCGTCGCTTCCGTCTTTGGGAGTTTAACCACTTCTTCAGCTCATTTCAACTTCAGTGCTACTATTACTGACACAGTTCTTGGGTTTGTACAAGCCGGTGCCATTTGGTTTCCATTCTACCTTTGTTTAGCTGTGAAACAGTCACCATGAAATAGAAAAGGGAAGAAAAGAGCTTCTAACTGTGTGTCGGTTTTATCAGCATGCTCTCCCTTCAAACATTTAACGCTCTGTGTCCGGTTGGACTCCCGATGCCCCCTGCATGCCAGGAAAAGCAAGACTGACCGTATTAGCATCTCAGCTCGTCACTTTATAATCAAGATCTTTTCAGTCGAATTAAAATGAGCTTTTCAGGAGTTGGAAAATAGTTTGATAGCAGCAGATACTTTATTTGATTTAGCTCTTTGGGTTTTGAGGCATTACGTATTTTTAAAATAACTTCAGTGAATAAAATGTTGCTGCTTTTGTATTGGTAACCAAAAGGAAAAGACGAGCTATGCTAGATGCTGCTTTTTATGGGAAAGTGGGAGGAGACAGACGTCCTGCATCAAATAGAATTATGTAAGTGTTTGAATGGTGGTCGTTTAACATAGAAAAGAGGAAAAAAGAATATATATTGTACAAAAACTTATTTAGTGAAATTCAATATACCAATGTAATAAAGAAGATTATTTTAAATATGTGATGTAAACAATTATTTTTCTCTTTCCCTCTCAGGAAATCATAATCTGAAGAGGGTTTATGACAAAAGGCCAAGAAAAAGATGCCCACACGCAGTTCAATTCATACACCTGTAGGGGGCGTTTTCTTATATAAAGCAACGTTTATTATATATTTCAAAAGCTAATAAGGAGAAAACCAAAATAAGTAAGCCTTCATTCTTTTTTCTTTGTACCTTAAACAGAAATGCCTTGCTTGCTGCAGTGAAGTGATAAACAGTGCCACCTAGTGTTGACAAGATGCAACTAATCCCATTTTCTACACACAGCATGCACAATTGCCTCAATCTGAATCGTAGTTGTCAGATTAAATTAAATTGGTACGGTCTAGTGTATGATATTAATGAGATACTGTGTAATTCCAGAAACATTTCCCACAAGGAAACTCCTACGTAAACATGATCTATATGATAATCAAATGATCCTTATTTCATTTTCATACTGTAGCTATTTCCTTTCTTACCTGAAGACACTGTGCAAATGTATATAGGAAGAATTTATTATTCATCAAAATTTGCACCTTAAATCTTGTTTTTTTTTACCGTCATTTTTTATATATTTTGTTTTACTGGCAAGCAGGAGAAAATGTCAAGAAAGGTGTGAGGGGACAACGGTTTGAGCCGGACTCTTAAGAGAAAAAAAAAAAAAAACAATCCCAGGTCTTTAAAACAGCAGATTTCCCCTTTTGCCCTTTATTACGAACTGTGTAAAAGCATGTCATCTCTTTCCACTGATCTGTGATGTGTAAAATATGTTAATATCTATTAAAGATATTTTATTGAATGAAACTGGCGGAATGGTTTTCTGTAAGAGTCTTCAAGCTGATTAGCTCACTTTCACTGTCCTTTTTACTAAAGAAGTCTTTAGAGGGAAAGTAAACGAATCTCTACGCTTTCAGTTTTTGCAGTAAAATGTTTAATTAATTCCTTCTGGTGCTTTGGAATAAACAGACAGTTCCTGCTTGTCCTCAACAAAATGACCAAAATGTTATCCCAAAGGGAATTATTGTGTTCAAATATAACTAAAGATGACCTTAAAACATGTTGACTTTTATTCCTTTTTTTTTTCTGACCCGCACTGCATATTTTCTATGTTACAAAAGGTCCTTTTTACAGCTGCGTTTTTTCATCTGCTCCTGATTCACAACAATTTGAATAAAACAATTCTTTGACATGCAGTAACTTTTTGGGTGTTGAAATTAAGATTTTTTTTTCTTGATTTAGCACGAATACAAATCCCCTCATCAGTGTGGAATGATTGGTTGTGTTATTGTGCTTTTTTTGTGCACCATATGGACAAAGTGGCACATGTAAATGTGAAGACATGGCAGCAGAAGGTGAGACCTGTCACATAATCCTGTGTTCATCCTTAGTTTCCCTTGGTTACCAAATTTACACCGAGTTGTGGCTTCCTCTTCTTGATCATTTAATTTTTTTTGAAGAAATTAGAGGCAAAAGTCAGAACTGCAGCAAATCACAAGAGATTTGATTTTTCTTCATGTGTCAGACTTGATTAAACCCCCATTGCTTTTTTTTTTTTTCTGAGCCCTGGATGCATGACAAATATAAAATAAAAAAAGCCATGCCGCCAGAGTTTCATCACCTCATCCAGGATCCCTGCCAAGGAAAGTGAAGAAAAAATACAAAAACAGTAAGAATAATCAGGCGGTACTGTTGTGATGCAAACATCTGTCCTGTTGTGTCTGTTGTTGCTCTGCATGCAAGCTTTCACAAATTGCCAGTGCTGTATATTTTTGGTGTCTCTTCCTTAGGAGCGTAGGAACTCATTTACTAAAAAGGCAAAAAAAAAAAAAGTCTTAGTTTAAGCAGCCTCTCAAGCGTGAAAGAGTTTCCAGGTCAAAAGAGGACAAAAGCTCTGTTTTGTTTTAAAAATCAGAATCTCTGAAAATGTTTGGGTCATCTCGATTTCATGAACATTGTAAGTTGTAAGCTAAATCCTAAATGTGTGTTGTGATCTCGGCATTACCTTAATGAAGCGTTTATTACTTTCAGCATCAGTGGGCGCTGCTGCAACGTGCATCTCCCCTGTCCTCCTTTCTCCTCTGCTGTGCATCCACTGCACTCTGGTGCTCGCACCCTCCCCTCCCCTCCCCGCTGCCGCCTGCTGTCTTTCTCCTCCCTCTTTCTATTCTCTCTAATTCCTTCATCCCTCCCCCTTTTCTTTTTCAACTTGATCTGCCTTTCTCTGTTGCACTCCCTTTCTTTCTCCCCTCACGTCTCCTGGCTTAGTCTGGAGCGCAGGCAGGCAGGCAGGCGGGCAGGCAGGCAGGGGGAGAGGAGGGATGAGAGAGGTGTGCGCAAGTGAGGATCTCCTCAGCTGCCAGGGCAATGCAGGACTGGTGAAGAGAGGAGGAGGAGAAGAAAAGGAGGAAGAGGAGGACTGAAGGAGTACTGCAGTGACCTGCCAGCTTTTTTTCTCCCCCTCCCTCCCTCCTTTTAACCTCTATCTTTTGCTGCTTTTTTCCCCTTCTTCTTCTCGTCCCTCTGCCAATTACACCATGAAGCTGCCTGCTGTTTGTTGCTAAGGTGGGTTTTTTTTGGGGGGGGGGGCAGAGTGGACCGGCTGTTATTTTGGTTTTTCAGGTAATAAATGCTTCGCTGAAAGTCACAGATGTGGGATTGCACTGCTGGGGGGGGCAAACAGGAATTTGGGGACTCTCCATTGCAGTGGGGGCTCGCATGCATGCATCTGGGGCACTGCACGGGTGTTGTGTGAGAGTGCTCGTGTGTCAGTTTGTGTCATTTACTGCATACGTGTGCAAAGTCCCTCTTTCTGTTTGCCCCCCTTCATGAATTGGTGTTTGCTGTGTGCGTATTTGAGGTGCACACACAAACACACTTCTCCATGTCTTCATTGTGTCTTTGTTGCTCCTTCGTCCTGGACCCTGTGGGCTCTTATTTTTGCAGATTTCATGACAGGGGAAGTTGCGTCTCAAAAATCCCTGCGCTTATCGTGTTGAATCTTTTTGCACAGTTGCTTGAACAGGTATGAAAATCCATATGTGTTGGCTCTGTGTTTGGCCTCTGATGTGAATACAAATATGAGCTGTCTAATGTGCCCGGACGCTCAAGAGAGCACAGACCTGTTAGCCAATGGGGAGTGCTGCTGTCTGCACTTCTGGTGGCAATAACAACCAGTGTGGGAAGGATAGAGGGTTACTCATTCACCAAACTATATGCTCCAACATATTTACTAGTTTTCCAATGATGGCACTAAACCTTTGTGCTTGATTTCCTTTTTTTTCCCTCACTGAGCAACTCACAAGTTACATAACACAAATGCCCTAAATCTCTTTAAATCGCTGAAAGATGCTGATGACTTAAGAAGTGAGACGATGAAGGTTTTAGATCATCCAGCCTCTTTTTCCAGCATCAGTTAGTCTTGTTGGCGCCTTTACCCGTCTCTGGGTTCGAAGAATCAATAATCAGTTTTGCTAAAACACAGCAGTGGCAGCATGTGCCAAAGGGTAGCTGATAAAAAACTTAAAAGCTTAGCCGAATGATTTCTGTCGCTGACTTCCTAGAAGTGCCTGGGAATGTTGAGCGGCTGTGAGAAACACACACACACACACACACACACACACCCCAACAGCAACTCCCAAAGCACCCAACTCGGAAAATTACGGACAGGTTCAAGTAGGACTGAAAAATCAAGTAAATACCACATCCTGAGTATTAGGGAGTAACTATAAAAAGCCTTGCAGGCATTCAAAGCAGCATTACCACCTATGTGAGAGTTAACTCATTATGAGAACAACGTTTTTATCTTGGGAAAGATGAGTCATCAGCAACGCGGCAGCTGAGGGTTTGTAGGGGTTATACATAATTACTGATTATTCTGTGCCGACACATTCTACTGCATTTGTTCTTCTATAATTGATATCAGATCAGTGCCTGATTCTACTCTGCAGCAGTCTTTTTTTATGACTCCAAAGTTGCAATATTTCTATAGTCATATTTATTTAAGAAAACAAGTTGTTTTGATCTGTCGTCATCTTTTTCAGATGTTTTTGATCAAAAACTGAGTTTTAAGAAGGTAAAACTACTTGTTTCAAGAAAAAATGTTTTCATTTTCTTATTTTCGTTTTTCAGTCAGTTTGAGGAAACACGTCTTCTTAAAATCCAAGTTCTTGGTGAGACCATTTTTCTTGGCCTGTTGGCAGATTCCTTGTTGCTTTATTTTTTGATCGAATCTGCCAATGGGATCCGTTTTTGCAGTGCGGAGCCTTAATTCTTGAGGGAAATGGAGGCGCATCCCAATCTGTCCTGTTCTGCGGCTTCCCTCATCCTCTGTTTTCCCCGCAGGCCTCAGTGAAAATGGCAGAGGGGTCCAAAGATCAGGGAGGTGTGGGCACGACGGATCCAGAGGAGGACTCCCCCAACATGATTGTCTACAGAAAGGCAAGGCTTTATTTGGATGTTTGTTGTGGTTATCCGGCGTTTGCTATGCAGTATGATGTGCAGAAGCAATCGCAGAGGAGCAATGACCCGTGCACACACGGTGCAGCGGTGCATAGCAGTATGCATCTACCATTCACTGGTTTCACTGTCATGTGTCAGAAACGCTCTCTTTTAACCATCTAAGGGGAAAAAAAAACTTGGATCTGTCTGGTTTGATTTCTTTAGAGCTCCCTCCATGTCAGTCATCAGACTGGCCTAATCATGATAAGCTCTCAGTCTTCTCAGTGCAGTGAGAGGTACTTTTGGTGTCAAAGGTAATTACTTCATCCCTCTTTTTTAGCACCAACTTTGATTGGAAGGTTAGTCACTTTTGAGTCCAATTCTAAGAGTATTTTTCGTAACTGAAGTGGCAGAATCTTCCAATTTTCATTTCCTCAGCTGCAACACATTTCCTTTTAAACAGACGTCCCCACAGGATCCTCTGCTTTCTCTGATTAGTGAACCAACTGAGCAGGTGACAGCTTCTGCTCCACATGCTTCTAATAGCTGTCCATCCACAACAGCAGGTAAATACGATTACCAGGACGCACAATACAGTTTGGAAGGCCATTAGTTAACTATTAAATTTAGAACACGTTGACAGCTGCTGGGAGTTTGTGACAATCCCCATCGATAACTCAAGTGCAGCCACCCTGGAGAAAAACGGGAAGCATCCTTCTGTGTGTTTGAAATCTTGACAAATCTCGATGCTGCTGCAGCCGTTGTTCATATATCTGAGCAGGAAAACGGAGAGGAAATGAAGCAGCATCATTTGCAAAGAGTTACTTGGGAAAACCTCTTAGGGTGTGGTTTCACTCATCTCAGAAATCAGTCGGGATGAGAATTCCCAACAACTCTGTAGTCCTTTTGAAACCGAGATTTGCTGAACTCTCAGTGAGTGATGTTTTACAAAAGAAGCACCAACTAGAAACAGCACAGCCTCAGATCGCTTTGTTTTCTCTGCTTGCATCACAACACTTGTTCACGACTAAGTCGAGCAGAGTGAAGCACAGCGCTGAGAGGGCTGTGCTTCACTGTGACTTTGACCAAGGATGGATCCAGAAAAAAAAAAACACTTGTTGCAGAAGCAAAACCTGAGCAGGCCTGCGTGGTGAAAAACAGTGTTTTGCCCTCTCACCTCACAGTGTGAAGGCCCTGGTTCAAATCCTGGCTGCGTCCTTTCTGTGTGGAGTGTGCATCTTCTCCCCGTGCATACGAGGAGACATCCACCCAAGGAGGGTTTTTTTAAACGTATTTTAGAATTAAAAAAGCTGTTACCTGGTTGGATTTGCCATTTTTTGTCAACCTTCCAACCATCCATGTGTGCTTAAAGACATCATTATTAAAGTCCCATTTCGATCATCCTTTGAGCTTTTATAAAAGCATTCTCAATGGTCTTTTCAGTAAAATTATGACATTTTTAGCCCAGATCTAAAAACCTGTCGTTTTCTAGGACATAGTTTCTGCAGGGTGGCAATAGTTTATTAGAAATTTGCCTCTGAGTTGGGGGCGG
Source organism: Oryzias celebensis (assembly GCA_014656515.1). Classification (NCBI taxonomy): domain Eukaryota; kingdom Metazoa; phylum Chordata; class Actinopteri; order Beloniformes; family Adrianichthyidae; genus Oryzias; species Oryzias celebensis. The sequence goes on from BNCR01000005.1 coordinate 39,421,660, forward strand.
GACCGTTGGTGCAAAGCAACCCCACTCCCTCTTCCCTTCATTTTACTGAGTGCTTCTGGCCCGCCTAATGTATTTTCTAAGTCACAAACATTAACAAGCTATTATTCAAACAGCATTTGTTGGAGAACAATGCAGGAAGAACATTCAAAAAATAAAATTTTTATTGGAGTAGGTCTTTAAACAGTGAATGAGTAGCTAACACTGAGGGGAAATTCCTGCAGTAACATGCATTTCACTTCTCTACAGGCAAGAGTGCATCATTTTTAAACAAAAACACCTGCAGATATGATCATAAATAATATTGAAAAGTCAGTTTGTTAAAGGGAAACGTGATATTTGAGTGGGGATTTGAGAGTCGTTCAGTTCAAATGATTTTTGTTTTTTTGTGACAAAGCTGTCCAGCACCTCATTCTCTGTCAGTCGGCTTCCCTCTTTACTTTGTGACCCCCTCTGCGACTGTCAGAACCATTTGTGTGTTTGCGCGCTCCCGCTGCGTTGCAACAGATTTGTTCTTCATGCACAATTCTACTTTCATGCATTTCAAGAATCCGCATCAGAGAACATACTGTAGCTGGATGTTACACTTGGCATCTTTATGGATTTCACAGTGCAGCTTCATTACATAACACAGCACATGCCTGGAGGCAGTGCATTTAAGAGGCTAGATTTTGCTTGTCAGAGAGCTGCCCAGGGGAATATTCGTCATTTTATGTTCCAGTTATCCACAGTGACAGCAGACAGATTATTCTGATGGTGTCAGGACTTTCTGCCCTTTCTGTTTTGTAAATTGGATTTTTGATGTGAACCCTGTGTGTGCAGCAGAGAGTATCCTGTGAACGGAACGCACAAAGATACGGTCACCAAACGGCAAAACAGTTGTGTTTGTACAAATTCAAATCCTTACTTGACGCAAGAAAAAGAAGATAAGCCTTCAATTATCACAAGTCTGTCTGCTTTTGGCTGTAAGGAGGTCTGAGCGCCCACGGCCTGTGGACGCCGTGGATGGGCAGCCTGGCGCGGCGTTAAGGCGCTGCTCGCAGAGAGGCAGATGGCTTTCAATATGTTCTGTCGCCTGGGAAAACACCTCATCCCAAAGGCATGAGCCCACCTCAGCTGGAATGATTCTATGATTTAAAGTTATTTTCATGGATATATACATTGAAATATATTTTATTTTACTCTAAATCCTAAAAAAAAAATGTATCCAACAAATTGATGTTTTTTAGCCATAGGAGAAGTGTAGTGGTGGGAGAGGAGGATAAATCTGTAGAAGAAGTACTGCAGTATTATCGTCTATGTCCTCCCACGAGAGAGAAGAGTAAAGCAAAACAAGGCAATAACTGCACGACATTTTAGTGCCCCAAAAATATAAAAAAATGGACATTCATACAAACACTTGTGCTGCTGTGGTTGCCAGTTCTATACTGTGTTCCATGTTTTCCGATCAGGTTGTCGTGGTCAGAAATGCAATTAAGTTCAGCGTCTGCTCTGGTGGAGGGAAGCTCAAAAACTATTAATATAGAACACCTCTCGTCTCATGTATGCAGTGGAATCCAAAGACTCTTTTGAAGTGTGATATCTCTGTACCAGCAGTCACTGCAGAGAGATTCATTGTTCTGTTGACAAGTCTCTGTGATTACATTCTGCTTCAAGATTCTGCAAGAAACCAACAACAAACCTACTCCTACCCAGACAGCATTAGTGTCTATTGTTGCTAATCACTTATTTATTTTTTTTAAGTTGCAGAGTTGTGTCAAAAAGCAAAAATTAATCCATAAAAAAATGATTTTTCATCATTTCTTATTAAGGGGCTTAAGAAGGTCCTGGTTCAAACCATGAATGGAGACCCTTATTTGTGGAGTTTGCATGTTCTCACAGCGCATGTGTGGGTTTCTCCAGATCAGGCATACTCCCACAGTCCAAAAACATGCCCCATAGGTTGATTGGTGTCTCTAAATTGTCCTTGGGTGTGATTGTGTATCCTTCCAACAGACTGGTTATCCAGGGCATATTCTGGCTTCAGATGACAGGAACTGGGTTGGCTTCAGTGACCACATGACCCTGAAGAGGATTCAGCACGTTCTGACAGTGGATGTATGCATTTCTAACCACAGCAGAAGGAATTAAATTTACGTTGTTGATTATAAACAAATCCAGGGATCCCTACACCATATAATCCCACTGTATATTATCTGTATATATGAATTGGACCGAGTGAGAATGGCATCACCCGTAGAAAACGTTTACTTACTTACTTTCAACTCCAATGAAATGAAGTCGATTCAGTGGCCATTTTTTCATGATACGGACACCGCCATGTTGGAGCCAAACACCGTCACCATCAGGCTGGTCTGAGTTGACCCTAATCTCCATTTCGATGGCAGCCTCTCTCACCAATCAGGAGTGAGCTTGTTGGAAGGCCACACCTCTACCACCTGGAAGCGGGCTTGGGAGAATCTGTCAATCAAACGTTTCGAACGTTCGACGTGAGATCTTTCATTGATGCGTCTGATTGGCCAGTGCATAGCTTAAATTACTAGCTCTACAGAAAAACTATGATGGTAATAAAGGATTAGCAAAACATGTTAAAAACAGGCAATAACGGTTTTTCTGATAAGTAGAATAACTCAGTAATAGATGATTATTTCTCAATGGAAGTTTATGGGAATTTTTTTTCTTTGGGAACCAGTGAGTACTTCCTGTTTGGAACTCGAGATGGGGAGGGGTCATTCAGTCCAGTTTTCATATACATTCAAAGGATTTGGCTTGAGTTTTATAGTGGATGCCCTTCCAGACCCATCCTAGGCGACCCTGTTTAGCATCTCAGATAAGTTTAGTGTTGCACTGACTTTCCTTTATACTGTGCAGGTTATATGTGACAAAAAACCCTATTTTCAAATCGAAACAATGGACTAATAGCATTAATAATGTTGAAACTAAACTGCAGCCTCTCAAAGTTACCTCCAAGACTGTCTTTTTTTTCTCCAATAACTGCATCCATCTTGCCGCTTCTCATCTTTTGCCGCTTTTTTCCATCTTTTTTCCTTCCTGCTAATTAATAATTGAAACCCATTTCAAACACTCCATTTTCAGTAAAATACCTGCTCCCCTTCAACATCATATACCTCTCACTTACCCCTCCTTCCACTCGTGGTGCAGGAGTTCCAGGATCGCTCTGTATTTTTATTTCTGGATGTCCTACATTTGAAGAGCAAAAAACAGAATCATAGTGTCAACCATTTTCACCTTCATTACATTTATAACAGTAAACGTTTTACACCAGCCTTTAAAAACTTGGTTAGTTAAGATGATCAAAGTGTTCCAACATGTGAGTGTTCCTTGGGTTTCCGTGACTAACAGGTTGTAACACCTTTGTCACCTGACACACGCTAAAAGCACGCTCTTGATCGCACGTTTAGCCCCCTGATGCTCACACTGCAACAGGAAGGGGATTCTTTTTCTTGTCGTTGTCTACTGCCTGGTGCCAAATGTCGAAACGGTGCAAAACTCATGAATCTTGCTCCAGGCTTTATCTTTCACGACTCCATTCCGATATGTGAAAGATTTGGTGTCATATCCTTCGAGCAGGGCGCAAACCACAATTATTCATTTTATCTGTGATCAATTTTCAAATGGTTGGCACGCCCGTGAATTAAAAAGAATGCCATCTATTAATTAATTAACTACTTAATTAAGTAAATATTACATTAGATGTAGATTACAGTAGTGGCCACAAACATTTTCAAATGTATTGCTGTTTACAGAAATTACAGTAAAACGCTGGCCAGTTTACAGAAATCTGCCACATTGTGGTGACAGAAAGATTGTTCCACCCGGTGTGAACAACACATCTGATTTTGAGTGTGTTAATTAGCTTTTATTGACAATCAAGAGTTTGCAAACATTTTTATAACTTGGTACATGTGAATGTAATTTCTAAACAGCAGAACCAGAAAATATACTTTAAAAAATTCTAATGAATCAAGCTAGAAATAATAAATAATGTTGTTCTTAATCCGTTCTGCCTGGACAAAGTTAAATAAATCATTTTAATGAACAAAAAAAAAACAAACAAAAAAACTTTCTAGCAAGAAGTAGATACAAAAAAATAATGACGAACTTGTTTGGGATTGGCCGTATTTCTGTGGACATTTTTCTTACTGTATTCTGATTTAAAGTAACTGGGAAATCACAGTAGTGATAAGTGAAAGTCCTACATGTGAAAGTAGCTTGAGATGAGTGTTAGATTGAACAAAGTGGGGGAGGAAGCAGAAACTGCTGTGATGTTTACCTCCCTCAGTTGACAGTTAAAGATCACAGGAGTATTCAGAGAGTGCAGAGGGAGCTTCCTCTGATCCTCCTGCATGTAAGATATGTAAATATGGATGAAAAAGAAGACATTTCACTACAGATGGGCAGGATGTTTCCCTTGACTGCCAGCATAAGAAGACTGTAAATAGTAGCTTCCTGAACCATTGATTTACCAGCCACAGCAGGGAGTACAGCTGGTTGGATTTGGGAGGCCTAACAGGAGCTGTGGTCAGAAGAAAGCTCCCTGCTGCTGGCCATGAAGCTGGCCATGCCAGACGCTTCTCTTTAAATTCTGTTCCTAAGTCCACTTAAAGTAGCTCTTTGGATGTCACCTCCGCGACTACATGGACGAGTAAACCCCGAGCTTTATTGAGCACAACCGCTTTAGCGGCGTTTCCCTTTTCACCACGGGACTCTTTATCTGAGGCGCTGGTATGAGCTGAAGCCTGGATGCTAAGTGCAAGTGTGGGTTGTTGGGCTGCTTTCATGGTTGTGTCAATAAGATAAAACAACAGCGCGAGCGCGGAGCCCTATCCATTACATAACCGGCTCCTGCCTGTTTAATGTGATGGCCCGTCTCGTTCTTTTCTGCAAAGCAGAATGACCAACACATGAAAATCCTGCAAATCCACTGAAAACAAACCCTGGGTGAATAATAACTTGCAATGCTTTGGCAGCTTGTAAGCTGGTTGCCAGGATTATGTCTCTCATCCTTTGAGATGACAGTGTCTGAAGTGAAAAGGCTTTTTTTTTTTTTTTTTTTTTGGTAGTGAGGGAAGTCCTTCTGAGCATCTTGCAGTTAATACATGTTTGCAAATCCACAGCAAAGAAGCCCATTTATTACTCCAGCCGGTTAGGACTTTTTTCCTTTTTAAGGGAAAGTGTGAAACTATGTATGCATGCTGAGAGTGGTGATAGAATAGAGCTTAATGTAGGGAAATGGCTGGCACTGCTGTGTCCCACTTCTCTGCATCCTTAAAAACCTCCAAAGCCTTCTTTCTAATGCTGACTGAAAAGCCTGCTTGAAATGCCACAATGGATGGAGCTCGCCTCCAACACCTTCAGCTGTGCTGTGAATAACTTCAGCATCTCTGCAGGACGCTGGGCTCCCATTGAGGAAAAAAAGTAAAGATAATACCTAAACTAACAAAACTAACAAAAAACGTAAAAAAAAAAAGATGAATGTTTTTGAACCCGTGAATCCCGAATGCTGACACGCAGGTTCACCCTCAGACTGGTAAAAGCGGCTGCTTCTCCGTCCCCCGAGGTGATGCTGTGGCTGGTCTGAGTGCACTCGCTTCATGGGCGAACTGTAATTCTTCTGAGGTCCTGATGCAGTGAATTAGTAAAGAAGTGGACTGTGTAAAGGGAAGTGGGGAAAAACAAAAAAGCTTTCACGACGGTGAGGAGATCTTCTAGGATAGTCTCGCTTCAGAGTACGAAGAGCTTGCCGGGAGGGTTCGTTAGGTGAACATCGTGACAAAATAAAGATGACAAAAAAGTCGTTACTTCGATTCTTAGCTACAGAAAAAAGAAAATTGACTTGATGTCTGAAGCTTTTTTAAACTCCATGGTTGCTGAAACCAGATAAGTTTACCATGAAATGTTGTGCTTTGCCACCATTTTTATACTCAACTAGACTTAATTTTTAATATTTGAGACTAAAAGGTAAGGTGGACTATTCTTTGACACATGAATGTCAATCCTTTATCGCTGTGGACAATCCGGGCATGTGAACGCGCTGAACACGGACTCTTGAACAGACATGGTGTTCACACCCAACAAGCAGGAAGGGATTCTTCTTTGTTTCCCACTGTGTATTAACGCTTGAAGGAGGCTTTGTGCAAATCTCACAAATTTTGCTCCAGGCTTTTTCCTTCTCAGCTTTTTTCCGAGAAATGAAAGATTTAGTGTCAAAAAATTCCATCACAAATTGAAAATATTCATTTCTCCTCCATGACCACTTCCATGAATTAAAAGCTTGTTCAACAGCAACACATTTTGTGGGTAGAGCCCAAAAATGCGAGAGTTTTGAACACGGAAGCAGGCATTTCCATATACTTTTCACTGGAAGTGGTCACTAGAACATGCTTATCCGAGGCCCGTCTGAACAAGGCCTCAGGTTTGTGTTTGTACCACATTTGCTGGTACAACCAATTTGTCCACTATTGCAAGTGTAGTAGTTCAGAGACGCCTGAGCTACAATGATGACAGAACGGAAAAAAAGGCTTTCGAATCTTACCACACTGAATGCTTTAAAAGCCTTCCGTGAAAGAGGTTTGTTTTTTTTCAGAGGAGCGTTCAAAAACCTCAGCGTTTTCTTTCTTTCTTTCCGGAAACACTAATGATTTTCAGAAAAGCCTTTAAAGAGTCGTCATGAAAAATAGATCACTGAGCTCTGGTCACTTAGTTGCCCCTTTATACTTATTGTTGCAAAAATGCACCAGACCACTTTGGCTCCAAAATTATCTTCATTTACCGTCTACTTAAAAGCAAAAAAACAAAACAAAACAAGTAAAATCTATTTTGTTCAAAGCAGGAAATAAATTCAGGCATCAAGAGGTTAAAAGTGATATTCAGCCAGTGACTCAATCATTTTCTTTCCTGTCCCTTTGGCATTGCTTTGTAGCATAACAAAGTGGAACTCTGTTCTAGGCATCCTCCGCTGATGAGCACAGGTTATTTACTAAAGTGGCAACCTAAGTCACATGTGCGTGCAGCACACGGCACAGCGGGCACAGAAAGCATCAGAATTCACTCCATTCGGCTGATGAAAATTTGATAGCTGATTGAGCAATAAGAATGAAGGGGCAAATGTTTTGTTTGTCCCTAACGTTAGACAGCAGTTCTCACATGTTCAGGAACTGTGATGCTCCAGGACGATTCTCACAGGGGCTTGCAAAGAGTTCACAATAAAGATTGCTCCAACCTCTCAAATCTGGCCTATTTCTCCTTTAACCAGTCAGACTGTGGTCACACGTCCAAAAATGCCATTGTTACACCAACAATTTCCCCCCAAAAAATCATGAAATCTTAAATATTCTGCTGATGCTTTCCCATCTCAGTTGTATTCGTGACAGCAGCAATAATGATGAGAATAAACTCAACATATTGAATCTTGATTAAAAAAGAAAATCTCATTGTTTTTTTTAAATGCATAGCATGCACAGGAGTTTCCAAATAAAACTTTATTGAAATGCCTCTTGACTGCAGTCCCTTTGAACCCCTGACTGAGGTTGTCCTACTTGAAGTGAAAAGTAAACGTCAGATCAATAACGAACACTCTCAGAGAGACATGGAGCGGCGTCTCTGCACCGTTGAACTGCAGGTGATTCAGGAGTGTCTGTAACTGGAGCGGTGTGGCTGTTATTGTCTCTGGGTTCAAACAGAAGCGGGAATTAGTCACCCGGGGGCCTAAATATTAATCACCCCGGCCGGCTGTTGTGACTAAACGTGGCTTAAAGGAGAGGAACGGCCGTCTGCTTTCATTCCAGCGGAACGACTGGTGTCCCCTGTTTCACATTTCCTTTCCTTGAGTTCATTTCAGACCTCTGTGACTCAGTAACCCAGCCTCTTGGCATTTCTCTGTTAACCTCGCTGTCACCAGCGTCCCCAACATTTAAAAAATAATTGGACAATCGTCCTTGTGGTTTAGTCGCAGTGAGAGACATGAAGGTCTAAACAAGCTATTTGTCATGACAGTGTTATTTCCATGTATGTCTGGGGATTTCAAGCAGAAAATGTTAAGGTTACGTTATCAGAAAGCTTTTTTTTTCTTTTTTACTTGTTTTATCTTTTAGTTCTTTTAATAGCTGCTGATCTATGATCAAGATCTGACCGTTTTAATCAAACTGAGTAGAACCTTGAAAAGGGAAAGGGCTCATCTTTGCTCAGATCATTTGGGATTTGATTGTTGAAGGCTGTAAAATGCTTTTCTGCTCTAAAGGCACAATCTGACCTCAGATCAGTTTCCATTGCAGCTTGTTGTGCATTATGCACGCCGCCGTGTGCGCATAAGCGCAGAGCATCAAACCATTATTAACTCCACCACCCCCCCTTGCATCTGGGAGCTTAAGAAGTGTCAGGCAGCATGAGCTTAATTCATTTAGACACTCCAATACATCCAGGCTTTGGTTTGACACCACTGCATTTGCTTTAGTTGAAAATTGGTCTTCATTAATGGAAAGGAAAGTAGGAAGAGAGTACGGAAGCTTTTAAGCATGTAATAATCATCAAAATCAATCTTGTGGTGCCCAGAGAGGCCGAGGCAGTAATTATTGTGCATTTGGGTGGCATCACCACAAGAAGATAACATGGTTATTCCCACGCTTAAGAGGTGCATCTGGCAGGAATCAGAAAATCCACATTCATGATTGTGGGATTTAGTTTCTGCAGCCAGCACAGGCGGGCTTGAATACTGCAGGGTAAAGTTGATGAATGAAGCAACAGTCATATGGTGTTGGTTTCTGTGTGACATCCGTCAACAACGATGGGATCCAGCATTACGAATGAACACTCCAAGAAGCTGCAGGGTTTCATAGGTTAAAAAAGCCACTGCAGACTCTGCAGAGTTCATTCAAAACTGTTACAGGGAATTCAGACCAGCTTCCTGCACAACTGGAAATATCCTCCAAGAAACAATGCAGTTAAAGAAGTAGCATTTCAAATGAGGATTTTATGGTCATATGTATGAAAAACAAAAACGCCCGTTTCACTCTCCACGGATGGTACTTCACTCCAAGCTCGGATCCTTTAACCAGAGGCCTGGGAGCTTGAGGGTCCTGCAGTATCTTAGCTGTTCTTAGCACTGCCCTTTTCTGGACGGAGATGTCTGAGGTGTTTCCAGGATCTGCTGTAGCCACTCCTCCAGTTTGGTGGTTACAGCCCAGAGTGCTGCAATCACCACAGACACCATTGTCACCTTCCAAGCTTTCTTCAGTTCTTTTCTTAGTCTGTGGTATTTCTCCAGTTTCTCATGTTCTTTCTTCTTGATGTTACCATCTCTTGGTACTGCCACACCCACCACAACAGCTTTCCTATGTTCTTTACCCACCTTTCTTTATCATCTACAATGTCTGGTTGGTTTGCTATGACCATCCTGTCCGTCTGTATCTGGAAGTCCCACAGGATTCCCCACCACTTTCTGAGGAGTTTCCCATTTTAACTTTGAGTCAATATTTCAGTATTTCAGTCCATATTGTTCACACATGTTCCTGTATACTATTCCAGCCACTTAGTTGTGGCGCTCCATGTGTGCTTTCCCGGCCAGCAGCTTACCTCCAGTTATGTGCTGGATTGTTTCAGGCGCCTCTTTGCACAGCCTACACCTTGGGTCTTGTCTGGTGTGGTAGATCTGAGCCTCTATCGGTATCCATCTATCAGCATGAGTCAGTATCCATGGCCAGTCTTGTTGTTTACTTGGCTGAGGGGGTTCAGACCTATACAGAAAAGCAGTAGGGACAGAGCGTCTCCTTGGTCCGTGCCACATTTGATGGACACTTGTGCAATTGGTTAACAATTGGTTTCAAGGGTGGTTTTCCACAGCATCATTGAGTTTCCTATCTCGTAGAGTCCTGTTGATGTTATACAGCTCCAAGCATTCAGTGATTCAGTTGTGTGGCATTGAGTCATATGCTGGTCACTGGATTCTGTTCAGGGAGGTTGCTGTGTTCTTTTCTCAGAGAGACAAGCCATTGAGCATTGCTGTTATGTGCTGTATGTCTATATATACATATATATACATATATATATATATATGTATATATATATATATATATATATATATATATATATATATATATATATATATATATATATATATGTATATATATATATATATATATATTATTTTTTTTTAATCTACTATTTTTAATCCCATATAATCCTTTTGATAGTATTTGATATGGATATTTCTGAGACCCCATCTCATTAGCGTGATGCAAACTTTCCTTAAGAATCTATCATCTAAAAAAGTTCAGCATCATTCCACTAGAGGCAGTAAAAGGGATTTTCCTGCTCATTTTAAAATGACCTCCATTGAAACTCAAAACCCATTTGGGCAGAAAAAGTTTTGCGAATGATTTTAAACTTTGTGTTAAAAAAACTGATCTATTTTTTTATTTTTTTAAATGAATAAATACTATATTGAAAGAATGTAAAATGTGTTGATAATTACTCTTTATAATAAGTTACACCATGTTAAAAATGTGTGGATCAAATTTCAGACAGTGGGTAAATAAGGTGCTTTCTTTCCCCTGAAGACTCATGTCAATGTTTTTGCCTCAAGCTAACACTGTGTTGATCAAAAACGTACAAATCTTCAAATTCATGCTATCTATAACTCCTTAAAAAATTATTTTGCGATTTCTTTCTGTGGATTTCATGGAAGCATTAAAGGATCTTAATTTTGGCTAAATGTAATTTTCTGTTAATTCTTTGTTATAGAGGACTTTACAGGGTTAAAGTTTTGTCAAATAGAAGTGAGACGTTTAATATGCTGAGAGTTTCAGCAGAGATATATGTGTGGTGAGGGCATGCCCCGAGCACAAAGATTTAAGCTCTAAATCTTTCACTTAAGTTCTCAGCATGATGATAAAACCTAATACGCTCCTCTTGCCCAGAATGAAGCACGCCGCTGTCGCCAGTTCGTTTGCACCAAAATCCAAAACCATTTTAAGGAAGTGTCCAAATGTAAAAGGTCGCATTTCCAGATTAGGAAAACTGTCATCTCAATCACTATCAATCGATACGATGCTTTTGCTGTAGCTAATCAGGTCAGACTGTAGGTTTTTGCTGATATTTAATTAAGTCAGTTTCACACTGACTTTTCAGACATGGATTTGAAGTATAACATCTTTTTCTAATAGTCAAAAAAGCTTAAAAACATGATTTCCTCATTTAAAGCTGAATTTAAAGTTTCTATTCAAATAAAAGTCTTTGATGAACTTGAAAGCTGAAAAAAAACACTTTTTCTGAACTTTTTCTCAACTCATTTGAATTAACTAGTAGAAAGTTCCTTATTAGAGGATTCTATGGAAATGGCACAATTTGTGTCCCTTTTCTTTACCCAATTTGCATTTCATATAAGTTGTTATCAAACTTCATGTTTAAGCAGCAACTTAAATGCACCCTTTAATCGTTTCTTTCAACTTTAATGAGAAATATCTATAGAAATCTATATTTTTCTTTTGTCATTAGGCACCAGCTATTCAATCATGACCCTCATGACCTTAATAAAAGTTTACTATAGGAATACCAACCATAATTTAAAAAATCCATACATTTTATATTCATCTAAAGCTCTTTTTGTGCTCTTTTGCTGGCAATGTTTTTCCTCAAATTAAAATTTTATTTATAATTAAAATAAAGATGAATAAAATAATAAAAGTTTGATCAATAATTGCATATATCTGAACAGGCCGTGCCGACTCTGAAGCCTTTTGGACCACAGGCATTCAGTTCCCCCCTGTTTCGCATTTTCAGACTTTTATTTTGTGAAACTGATTTGGTTAAACGTAGCGACTCAACACCATCCCATGAAAAGAAGATGGAATACTTCTACCTAAAAAAAGGTTTTTAGACATTTAAAGGACCTAAATCGTTCTTAAGCCTTTCAGAGTAAATTATATCCATATATGATCAGATATTTCCTGTAGCACACTAAGAAGATACATTTTTAATGAAATATGAGTTTTTTTCTCACTCTGAAGTAAGACGACTCGATCTCTGAGGCACCTCCTTTTGCTCCTTGTGAGTGCCGTCCATTCATGATGTCAACCTAGAACCAACCAATTAAAAAAAAAAAATACAGTAACCACATGTGGAAAAGATGATCAATATAAAAGAAAACTAATTGAGATGGGAAAATATTTTTTCTGATAGTTAATCATATCCAGAATTTATGTAAAAATAAAATATTTTGTTAAAAAAATATTTCATGAAAGATAATGATGCCTTTTTGTTAAAAGGTTTGATCAAATTCTCTTATTGATTCTATTGATTCCCCTCTCCTTTCCCCTCCAAAATGAATGCCTTCCATGATGTCAATTGTACAGAAAAAAAAAGGACAAGTCAGATGTCCCATCAGCCACTTGGGGGCCAGGCCATAATTTGATACTTGAATAACAGCTTGCTGTCACACTCAAATACAATCCAGCTGGGAAGAAAAGAGACAAGAGCAATTTATTCAAAAAATACCCTCAAACAATATTAAATCACAATGGATGAAAACTTTTAAAAGGAAGCTGCTCAATTTTTTGAACAGAAAATGGTTGTTATGGTTTTTCAGCTTCACACACAGAAGTGATGACAGATTTCTTGCACCCTTAAGCTTAAAACATCAGCCGGTTTGTGCTATCTTCTAACAATGCATTAAAAACAGATCAATTCGGTCTTTAAATAATCAGCTGTAAGTAAAGATTTAATACCAAAGGAATACATCTACCGTAGCACTATCTCTTTACTATCCATCGATTCAGCCCTCGCAGAAGAGCTTTAAGACTTCCCTCCTGCAAACCTTAGATCTTTCACATTTTAACTGCCAGTTGTTAGAGGTCCTGATTAAAATAGTGAGTGTGGTGGAGGTGGCATAACCGAAGTGTCTGCAGGTCTCTGTCAGGCAGAGGAAGCTTCCCTGCAGGGATTTAGTGCAGCAAAGCATATTACAGGTGTGTGGCACGGCTTGATGCCCCGTGGCACCGCAAGATGAGATTTTTTTTCCCCTCCACACGCCGACCCAGATGCTCAAATTTCATTACTTTTTAAGTGCAAGTTGGAAGTAACGAGGTTTTATTGCCTGCATTACAAATCCATCATTTGGTGAAAATAGAGTTATTTCCCCAGTTTCTTATTAGACTCAAAGTCACGCATTAGGAATAAATCCTGCACCCCATCCGCCACCTAATAACAGTTGTGCGAGTGCATAAAGATCACAGATCCGCCTTTTTCTGCTAAAATCTACTAGTGAGAGGAGTCAGCACAGGTACGGGGAGTATGAGTTCTGCAGTAACAGCTGCGTGTGGGCGACGGTAGTACAACAACAGAGGGGAAGGGAGGAGGGATGGAGCTTAATGATACGCAGCTGAGCTGTAAAAATCCTCATCCACACCAGCACCATGACAGAAAATCCATGCATCTTTAAAGGTCAAGGGCCTCTCTTAGCATTGATTGCTTGTGAGCGTAGAGGAGCAGAGAAAAAGAAATCTTTTGAGGTGCCTCGGAAAAATGTGCAGCAGATTGAAACATGCTGTCTGTCGCCGGGGAGGAGGAATTAGGAGCAGATGGTGCTAAAGAATCATGACAGAAAAAGAGAGACAAAATAACATTTAGAAAGGCGTGTTTGAAAAGGGATAAGCTGATTATGATGGTACGCATCATCTGGCTGAAAAGTGCAGCAACATGCTGCTTCACACAAACATGCAGATTCAGCTGCCAGGCTCATGCGTGTGCTTTGACGGACTAGACACGGCTAACTTTTACACTTTACATTTTACATCTTTTACATTTCGGAGGAGCTTCGAGGACGTTGGAGGAAAATCAAACATCACACATCATTTCAAAGAACACGGATCAAAGAGCAGAGAAAAATGCCACATTTGAATGTGTGAGCAGAATTTTCTTTTGTGTATCTGAGAGGTGATCTTTGAATTCTTAAATATGACACCGACCGCCACCATCTCCAAGGTTCTCCCTTTTCCTCTGACAGATGAGCAAACTCTGCAGAGACAGAGCTGGTCTCCAGAACATCAAACTCCGGCATGTGCGCCCGGTGAGAGATTGAGGCAAACCGGAGCCCAGCCACGCTTCTCTCGTCTCCCTCTCCGACCCAATTACCATCAGACCTCAAGGAATGGGGCCGGCAGGACCGGCACGTCAGGGGACGAGGCAGACATCAAAGATGGACAGATGGTCCAGAGGATTTATCACCTCAGACTCATTTCCTGCAAGTTTCCTCACTTATTAGAGATAGAAATGAGAAGTTGAGGTGAAAATATGTTGCTAAAAAAGCCAAAAAAGCCTTTATGTACAGATGTAACATCAGTCTGAGAGGCTTTTTATATTGCTGCAGTCTCTTGAAGGGGCTTTTCCAGGTATTACCTGAATCGGATTTTATGCTAAAGTCTACTTTTAATAAATCAACATTCTTTAACTGCAAATCATGCGTAAACGACAACATTTGAGTTATAATTGGTTTCTTTTAGTTTGTGATGGTGAAATAACTACAGATTCAAGATGTAATTTAGCTCAGAGTTGATGCTGTCACCTATTCATGACTATAATGACTTTAGAGACGCCCAATAAATATCATGTTTTTTGTGTTCTTGTGCTATTTTTATAAAGAAGGAAGACATATATTAAGAAAACTAAAATCAGAATTTCATTTCTGACTATTTCTTAATAGTCAGAGGGAGATGAAAAGAAATCTGTTTGAAAAAGATTGTAGGTGTGATGTAGAAAGTAAAACGGAGGGCCTCAAGCTCTCTGATCCACATACCATTCTGATGCATCCACTTGTAGACGACTAGATCCATGCATGTCTTCATCTGAACTGGCATCTGGATCAAAACTGTACGGCTGAATATCTCTTATATTGCTCACCATTTTGGTTGCACAAGTAATGTTAGGTTGGGGGTGTGTGGGGCTATAAGCTAACAGGAGACCACATAAATATATAGATAATGGGAAGTGGGGGAAGGCTTACTCCGCATCAGCGGTCCTGCCCACAACTCAGCGGCGAATTTCTAATAAACTACAGCTGCTCTGGAAAAAACTATGTCCAAGAAAACGCCACAGGTTTTTCTGATTTTGACTAAAAATGTCATAATGATGATTAAAAGACTTTTAAAATAGATCAAAACGAGATTGGAGCGCCCCATTCAAAAGCATTCAACTCTCCACTATTATCACTGGCAGATCCAACCGTGTTGTTTTTGACAACTATCAGTTCTTACAGAGAGATTTGCGATGCTTGCTGCCCTCGTTGTTGAATAGTTGCATCCTTCCCATTGTCTGTATGAGAATTGCCCCCCCCCCCCCCCCCCACACACACACACACACACACACACACACACACACACATACACACATACACACTTGTTTAAAAAAAAAAAGGTACCCACTGATTCAGAGAAACTAAAATCCCATAAACTCCTACTGAGAAATAAACCGCTATTACTCAGTCATATTTTTCAGAATAGAAAACCTTCTTTTTTAAAATCCTACTTTTAAAACATTTTCCTGTGATGGTTATTCAAGTTATACAGTGACTTATAAGATGCCTTAATAAAAATATGTTAATGATCAAAACATTTGACAGATTCTTCCAAGCCCGCTTTCAATTGGTAGGGGTGTGGACTTCCAACAAGCTCATTACTGATTGGCGACAGTGGTTTTGCTTTCACAGCTTTCTTCTGATACATGTAAGACTTGGAATCATTTAACTCCAGCCGTAGGCACCAGCTACAACCATGAATTTGTCCTTCATGACCAATTTCAAATGGTTGGCACTTCCTTGAAATAAAAGGGACGCCATCCAAACATCACTACTAAATAAGAGTACCCTGATTGGTCAAAGTTCAACCTGGTTTAACTTTAAAAGATGCATTTATGTGCGTTTTCATTGACTTTTCATTAGAACGCTTGTTGGTGAGGGTGGTGTGAATGTAGGAGGAAAGCTGAGTCATGAAGAGATCTATGCCGACTTTTGATATATTCTAACATTTGTGCTCCATTATGTTTCCCCTCAGTTTTCATCAGCCTCTAAGACGTCTGTCTTTTCTGACACCAAGTCTACACATTTATAATCATGTCTCGATGTAAATTTAAAGTCGTTTTTTTGTTGTTGTTGTTGTCTGTGTCTAATGCTTTTCTGCAAAACATCTGAACCTCCATGTTTCATGAGCAATGATTCAATGATGCTACAAAGAGAGAGCAACTTCTTAGTATCAGCCAACTGTGTTAACATAAATATTCCAAAGCTATTCTTAACAGGTTTTTTTTTATTGTAACATAATGAAATATATTGAAATCTAATTGGCCACTGACAGTGTGTTAAAATTTAGCAGGAGTATATCCGTTTTTCAGAATACTGTCAAATCCAGAAAAGGAGAAAAGACAGACAATCTTGTAGTATTCTGTTGCAGTTAAGTTCTCAGGATAAAATTGCCTTGACGAGTTTTTCTTTGCTTTGTTTGTGGACAACAGATAGAATAGAACATGTCAGGAATGCTAAGTGAAACTGGCAGAAGCTGTATCCATCTCCTCATCTTTATTTCTTCCCCATGAATAACAGATTATCTGCAGTGAGAATATTAAAGGTTGAAATCATTTGAACTCCAAGAGTATACATGTGAATTGCTGCTGTAAAATACTTTTTTTTTTTTTACAATAAATTACCCTCAGGTAATGCAGCTCTCTTCCACACAAAAATGACCTTTTGTGGCTGGCTGCTGCTCTATAACCAAGGCTCAGTTTTGAACAGCGATACACAGATATGGTTGTATGCATGACAGAGTCAAACTCATTTATAGAAACGACCCAGAGTGACGTGAATAAGCCGACGAGCATCTTTTCTGACAGCCTCTCTTTCTAAAACATCCCCTCTTGTGTGCAGACTCCTGTTTTCTCTGCACTCATGTCCTTAGCAACCTGTAGAGTATCCAACAACAAACATTTACAAGAGCAGAGAGGATTTTTTTCCCCCCTATTCTCCTTGAGTCTCATCAACAGAAAGGTGACCCGATGAGTCACGCTGTGGTCTGTGGGCAGACCTCAACTCCTCTCTTCTTTGCATGCCACTTTACACATTTGCATATTGCTCACAAGACTTTTGAAAGCGTAGAGCCTTTGATTTTCCTCTAAAACCGAGAAGCTTTCAAGGAGCTCGATCATTCTACCCCTGAAACAGAGGCACTGGAAACAAGATTGGCCCTTCTGTGTAAAGAAAACTTGCAATTTAGTCCACCTGGCATGTTGCCCAGCACTGCAGCCAAACTTTTAATTGCTCAGCCCATCACGGTGCTTGTGTTGCCTTGGAGATGGCAAATCTAAATTGACGCAGGCTCTCACATTCATTTGTTTCCATAGGGAATTTCCAACTGGCCTCAACAAGTGACAAACATCCTCATCAACACTTTAACTAGAGTGTGGCTCTGGCTCCTTCAAAACGAACTAGTTCGTCCAAAACGGACATTTCTGGATCTCCGGTTGTCTTTATCACAAGGGCTTCAGTGGAAATGAGTTGAGACAAAGAGTGGACTCCGGCCTGCACCGCAGATGGAATTCAATTCTGATGCAAATCCTTCAAACTCAAGACAATGATGCCGTCTGTCATGTATTTAAATATCTCTTCTGAATCTGAGGCCCTAACTAAAAATCAAATCCAGGTTATTTATTACTTCAATCGTGCAAGCTGATTGGGTTCTGTAATACTGGGCAGAAGATACTGTTCAATCACATCAAGGTATTTTTTCACGCTGTAGTTTTTGCTGATGTCCAGTTCAGAGATAGGATTTGTGGAATGATAAACAAGTCATTGGAATCATCAAAACAAAGGAAAAGCTTCTCCAAACAGGACATTACAGTGGAAATGATCAAATCTGGCCACTTTATTAGGCACACCTGACCAACTGCACCTTTCTAATCAGTCAATCACATGACTGATGCATTTACTAAATGTATTTAGGCGTGTTGACATGGTCAAGACGATCTGCTCCAAAAAAGAGAAAATGTCCAGTGAGCGGCAGTTCTATGGGCGGAAATGCCGTGTTAATGCCAGAGGTCAGAGGAGAATGACTGGTTCCAGCTGATAGAACAGTAACTCAAATAACCGCTGGTTACAACCGAGGTCTGCTGAAGAGCATCTCTGAATGCACAACGCATTCAACCTTGAGGCAGATGGACTACAGCAGCAAAAGACCACATCTGGTGCCACTCCTGTCAGCTAAGAACAGGAAACTGAGGCTACAGTTCACACAGACTCACCAAAATTAGACAACAGAAGATTGAAAAACGTTGCCTGGTCTGATGAGTCTACTTTTCTGCTGCAACATTCAGATGGTCAGAGTTGGCATCAACAACATGAAAGCATGGATCCATCCTGCCTTGAATCAACTGTTCATTGTTCAGGCTGGTGGTGGTGGTGTCATGGTGTGGGGAATATTTTCTTGGCACTTAGCACTAACTGAGCATGGTTACAACATCACAGCCTTTTTGAAGATTGTTGCTGACCAAATCCACCCCTTTATGACCATGCGTACCATCATCTGATGGCTATTTTGCACAGGATAAGGCGCCATGTCATAAAGCTGAAATCATCTCAGACCAGTTTCTTTAACATGATGGTCTCCACAGTCACTAGATCTCAACCCAATAGAGCACTTTTGGGATGTGGTGGAATGGGAGAATGTCATCGTGGATGTGCAGCCGGCAAATCTTCAGCAACTTAGTTTTGCTATTTTGTCAATATGGACCAAATTCTCTAAGAAAATGTTTCCAGTACCTTGTTAAATCTATGCCATGAGGGATGCCTTAATCTGAAGGTAAAATTGGGTCCAACTCTACAAAGTGTGTCTAATAAAGTGGCCAGTGTTTTTGTCACAGTTCATATGTAGATTATGCACAAATGGTTTTGCATGAGCATGTCAGTGTGCAGGGTGGGGGTGATGTGATTCATTCTCACATCTCCAAGCAGTCCATGCATGTTTCCAGCCATCGCACTTATTTGACAGGGCTTTTCCAGTCTGTATCCCCTTAGTGTGTCACATCCAGCAGAGCGCCTCTCACAGCTCCTTCGTCATGACTTGGCATGCTAAGAGAGTTATGTGGTGATGATAGTGCGGGATAGACAAGAGAGGAGAGGCGGAGGGGGTAAGGCTCCTTCAAGCAGCAGGCTTTATTCTCACCTAAGTCCTCAGGGCATCATACACCAGCTGGAACTCACTTAATTATGCAGCTTGTGTGGCACAGAGGTCAAAGTGACACTGGGACGAGCGCGACAGGCTGTGCACTTCTGAGAAGTTTCTTCAAAAGTGATCAAAAAGGAAGTTGTGGTCCTGAATTTGAAATGATTGCATTTAAAAAAAAAACCTCCTCACGGAGGTTCGGTGCTTGTCTAGCTCTGAAGCGGGACTTGCCAATTACCCTGGCTGCAGTGTGCAGTGGGCAGTGTGCAGTGTGCGTTTCTGTGTGCTCCAGAGAGCCGGACGTAGAGCTGATTGACTCTGATTGAAAACGACCCTCACAAAAGTTCTACGTTTCACCAAAACAATGTTTACAGCATGTATGTGTGTGAGGTGCCAGACAAAACCTTAAAAACTTCAATAAATTCCTGAGTTTCATGAGATCAGCAGTCCTGCGCATTGATGAGAATCAAACTACGCAAAAGCAATGGAGTACAGATGATCTGAGTTAGCCCCGCCCTCTGAGTTTGATGGGACAGTTTGACAGCTAACGTAATGACGTTAGATAACGTACTGCTGCAAACGGGACCATGAAAATATTCATTAAATCATAATCTTCCTCATTAAATCATGAAATAAAAACATGTTTCTTAAATCATTTAAAATTGAATTTTAACTAAAAACTGACACAGTTAATTACACTTTTAATAATTTATTTCTAATTTAAAATAAGTAATGACATATTTATTTAATACATTCATATTAAATATTTTTATTTCAATCTATCTCTTCCAGCCCATACTGGCATAATTAAATGTCATTAAATACTGAAATGTGCTTTTTAATGGAAAGGTGAATATTTTAATGCCACATATATTTAAACATGTACTTATTGATTTCCAATTTTATTTACTTAATGACAATTTAAAGTCATTAATGACATATTTATTTAATCATTTAGTGGCCTACATATTTTTTTCATTTTGTCTCGTATGGACCTCCATAACTTTATACATTATTTCATTTAATTTATGTCTCAGGATATTTTCACTAGTTTCCTTCTTTATCCCAACGTTGTTCAACAGAAGGTGGAAAAAAACATGTTTGTGATCCTGCATCTGCAGTTCATGTCTAATGTTAGTGTTTTGTTCATTTCCTTACCAGTTTACTGAATAGATGAAGATGTAAACACTGCAGAAATAAACAATTAAACTATATTAAGTCAAATATTAAAATCTGTAACTTCTATATCTTCTCATCAACCAACTGAACAAGTTAGAAGTAACAAATCAAAATATGGGACCTTGAACTTAAGACAATAAACTACAAGGTACACCCACCCGCTAGTCAAAGGTAAATCAATAAAAATAAATACGGTAATTAAGTATTGACTAAGTGGTTGTCACAAAAGAATAAATCAAATAATTGTGACTGCACATCAAGAGGCTTAAAGCAAAACATAAAAAAAAAAATCAAAATTGACTCAGAAAAGCATTTTCTGCAGAATGTCTAGACTCTAAACCATAATGAAATAAACTTTGATGTAGAATCAATCAAACCCAACCATAAGCTGCCTTTGAAATATTGTTTGATGCAATTTTATAGAAATTATTATCAAAATTAAGGCAAAACACCCCCTTTTTATTGGTGTTGTGAAAACATTAGTGATAGTAAAAATAAAGCCAAGTCCAACCAACGTTGAAAAAACTTGACTTTATTGCCTTTAAACATCAGTGGAACTTAACACCAGAAAGTAAAATATAAAGGCTTTCATGTTCCCTATAGGACATAATTAAGGAAGTCCTATTTAATCTGAATTTAAATAAACATGCAACTTTTTTTTTTACTGATCTGCCACACACAATTTAGTATTCATGCATTCACATTTTTTATAGAAGAAATTAGTTGCATTCATGCTACTATGAAAACTTTTTTTTTTATCCATCACCTTGACATTTGTCACTTTTATGACAAAACCTGAACTCTCTTAGCTGTGAAATAGAGTAGCCTGATGAGTGCTAAATCATTGATGCTGAACTACTGATGGTACCATTCCTTCCATCCATCTCCCAACAGCAGTAGTCTTATTTCTGAAGACTTAATAACCTTGTCTCTGGCCTTTTTTAAAAAAAAAAAAAAAAGAGCACCACTCTTCAACTAATCTGAAGAATAGGTGTGTTCACATCTGCAGTCTGCTTACTTCAGGTTTTGTATTTATTCACTGGTTGAAAATGTTACCAAGGTCTTCGTAAAAAGTCAACAACAGAAGTCAGTTTCGACGGTGGACGGGTGTTGGTGAAAGTTCTCATGGTTTTCTGATAATCTTTTTTTGGAGCACAGAGGCGAGAGGCTTTTATCACACGCGAGCAGCGCTGTTCAGTTCTCAGAAGCCCTCCATCACAAGTCCACCACACCATTAACTTGTACAAGCAGAAGACAGAGCATCCACTTGCTGCTGCTGTGCCAAGTGTTTCATGTCTGTTGTCACTCTATGTGGAGATAATGAGTGCTTTTTTTGTGCAGCATTACAGGGCAGGGCTTACCATTACATGAGAACAAAAGGACGTAAGTGTTTTCTTTAGAAATAGATCAAACTCTTCTCCCTTTAAAGTTGTTCTGATTTCATGTTATTTAGCACTATTTAGTTATTTTGCAAAGGCAGGCCGCATTTTAATTTCAGCAGTAGCAGGCCAAAAATAACAACGTAACATGTCTTAAAAACAGCCCCCCTAACAAATACACACACATGTATGGTTTAAAGCACAGTTGAGGCAATTCTCCAGATTGCACGTTCAATAATTCATTCTGTGGCACTCTCTCAAGCTTATTGTGAAAGATTCCTAATTATCCTGCCACACAATTGTCTTGCTTCTATAGTCTGAATTATGGGTGATAAAAATGTGTTTTGCTGTAAATTTATGGAGCAGGTTCATGAATCATTCACAAGCTTCACCAGGGAGGACAATTACCTTTGATTGTATAATGGTGGCAGAGAAAATGGGTTGTTGTCTGCTCTATTCTCTGCCAGAGTCCCCTAGACCTCCATTTTTTATTTATATATATATATTTTTTACATCAAAACAATCCAGAAAAGTTAGCAGAACATGCAGAAGCATGGATTGGATCTGGTCAAACAGTTGCATGCATCAACAGATTAAGACAAAGAATGCACCAATGTCATACGGTGTTGACAGATTTCTCTTTTTTTTCAATACAACACCATGTACTTAAAAAAATGAAGTGTGTGTAAAGTTAGTGCACTTGTTTTTATTTTTCTTCTTGCCACATTCTCTGAGAAGCAGTGAAACTCTAGTAATTTGGATTATAAAACCTCCTAATCCTGTGACGCAAAATGCCAAGCAAGGAGGCGCTGTGTTATATTTTTGAAATAAATTAGCATGAATGAAGCCTCTACATTTTATTTACAAGCTTGACGCAATCCGGGAAGTTTAAAATATTGCCTTTCCCATACCCATTCATATCATATTTGCTACTCACATTTCTGAGACATGATCCAAACTTGCTTCAATGAGTTTCATCAGTTTATCTGTTTTTTGCCGTGTAGTTCATCGTCATTCCAGTAGAGGCGGTAGACGGACTTTGTCCGCTCATTTCAAAATGGCGGTTTCCAGAAGTCTCAAAACCACTTTTGGAGAGAAAAGTTTAGCTACTTATTTAAACCTTATGGTGAGATGTGGTCATCTATTGTTATTCATTTTTTTAAATGACAAAATTTGTTGCGCATTTTTCCTTAAACTATAGTTACACCATGTTAAAAATTTGTGAATCAAATTTGAGGCAGTGAGTAAGTAAGATGCTTTTTGTTTATATATTTTTGTATCTTAAACTAACATTGTTTTGACCAAAGACTTACAAAATCATCCAACTTATCACAATTGATACTATTTAGTATCATTATAATGTTTAAAAAACATCTGAATTCCCCCCCAAAAAATGTTTTTGTCAATTCTTTGATGAGTCAGCAGTTGGTCAAGCCAGCAGTTTCAATTAAGAAAATTATCAATGCCAACAATAGAAGGTAAAACTAAGGATCAAACAAAGAACTAGAGTTACCATGAAGAAATGTGAACAACAACAAAACTAGTGGTGTTATTTTAGGATGGTTCAGTTTTGAGCTGTTCATGTGCAAATTACATTTAATAAAACTTCTCTGTCTGTGCACCCCTCAGAGTTGTTGTGAATAATAACCAGAGCTATAAACATCAAAAAAGCTTCAGAAATCGAAAAGTGTTTCAGCCTGAAATTAAACTTTAAAAAAAGGAAACGCTGTTAATATGCTAAAATAGATTGTTAAAAAAAAACTACATTTTATAGGCTAATTAGGCTTAGTCATAAACTGGATTAATCGTTTTACAGAATAGTTGATTACTTTCCCTGTAATTTTTCAAATGAATAAAATCACTGCTCTGGTATTAATAAGTTAGTGGTTAGTGGTCCCATCCCATGTGTGATGAAACAGTCTGCCACCTTTACTTTTATCTGCAGTCTGATTGGCTGACGCTTTTAACAGGCTGCAGTTCTTCTGTGGAAATGCTTTCTTATCATCCACGTAAATTATAAATGAAGCAAAATAAATTCAGACTGAATCATATTCGTCTTATAGATTCTATGAGGGAAGAAACGTGAAGCTAAACTTTAGAAAGCCTGCACAGAGAAGAACAATCACACACAAGTTTCTTAAGTAAATGGGTGGTTTTTGAGCCTGTCTCTGTGAAAGGTTTTCATGTTAAATGATGGATGAACAGCGCAGGAAGTGGAATGTACAGAGCTGCTTTGTCATACTGTAACTTGTGCATGTGTTTTGTGTTAGCATCTAAGTGCTCCTGCTTTTTTAAACATAGACTATTCTGAGGCCAGCAGAGTGTTAAGTAACCCATGACACACTTATTAGTAAGGACGCATGTGCGTGTGTGGAGATGAAAACCCATTGTAGTAAATGTTTAAATTTGCAGACTGATTCTTAAACAAGTCCAAAGCTGCATTCACACCAAACGCGATTCGAGCGTCAGGGGCGCTGTTCGAGTATCAACAGCCCATTTTGAGTGTTGGGGCGCAAACTTAGCATCACACATGATGAAGAACTAAAAAACCTGAACTTCAACCAATCAAGGACTTATCTTTGGGCTTGTGATGTTTCAGTGAGTTGATCAGCGGGTAGAATATATCCAATATGGGTGGTCAATGCCAGCGTTCTGGTCCTGAACTTCCTACCATTTTCTCTCCTGTTGCCAGCCAAGGGAGCTGGAGCATTCACCCCCGCTACTCTGGTCCCCATGAAACAATGCTCACTTGCCACGCCAGCCCCCAGGCAGCTGGCTGTCTGGTAGACAGAAAGTTGTTGTGGGATAGGGAGGCAGCCTGCTCAGGCCTCCTAAACCTTATGATATTTTTCTTACTCTCATCAAAACAATAATAAAAAGATCCTCTAGTTTGATTCCTATTTTCATTTTTTCCCTCCTGGGTTAATGCGGGACAGCAAGTCTTCAAACTGGGTCACAGAAACATGGAAGTAGCGACGGAAAGCACCCATTATTCAGACCCATCTCCTGCAGCAGGTGTAAAACTCACCATACCGGCAGAACCTCCGTGTCTTCCATGCATTGTAATGACACACAGACAGTGCTCCATGTAGCAAAAACATTTGGAGTAGCTCCTCCAACACACATGTCTGAGGGCATCAATCAAGCCCATTTTTGGACAGGCACGAACAGCAAATATGACGTGTGTAAAAAAAAAAAAAAAAAGGCGTCGCATTCAGTTTGAATGCAGCGTAAGGCCACTAATGTAAACGTAATTAAAAAGGTCATTCTGAAACACTGTTTGTGTTGTTGTGTAAGTTGTTGCAGGCTATACCATAATTTTAGACAGCTAACGTGTGATATGTTGGGATAAAAGTGTGATGTTCGTTTTCGCTTAAGGGAGAAACAGTCCCTTTTGCTTCTAAATAAAACATGTATTTAGTCACCTCAAATGTAAGGTTATGCTGCCATGCATTTGGGAAAAACTGTTCCCTATGTTGAATCTTTGACCCAAACCACATGGTTTTAAGTTCTGATATAGTGGACTGCCTTGCAGGATGTCACCACACATCAACATCAACAGCAGAAATATTGAGATTAAAATGTTCAGCTTAAAGCTGTTTTTGCACAGTGAAAGTGGACATGACAGCTTTCAGCTCGTAATCGAGTCCGTGCTTGATTATTGGTTTGACATTTATCTGATTCTTTCTGGCATCCAAAAAATAAAGATCTCTTATTTCTTTTAAACACAAGACAAACAGTATTTAGATTTTACTTGGCAATTTCAGGTTATTCTGTCTGCTAAAATTTAATGAGTTGTCAAAAACAGCAAAAAACGTTGACAAAAAAAATAAAGAGAGTTAATATTAACTTTTTTTTATTCAATTGGTTGCTTTGTCAAAAAGTATACAGTGATACATGAAACGTGAAACATCAAAGCTATTTCAATCAATTTGCTTCAGTCTGTGAATGTAACTTTACTGTCAATATAAACTCACTGATCCCTTTATTAGTCACACCTGTTCAACTGCTCGTTAACACAAACTTCTAATCAGCCAATCATGGCAGCAACTCAATTGAAAAGACCACGCCGGGTGCAACGGTGTGTGTCATGGTGTGAGGGATTTTTTCTTGGCACATATTGGGCCCTTAGTACCAATTAAGCATAGTTACAACACCACAGCCTACCTGAGTATTGTTGCTGACCACGTCCATCCCTTTATGACCACAGTGTACCATCTTCTGTTGGCTACGACCAGCAGGATAACACCCCATGTCATAAAGCTGGAATCATCTCAGACTGGTTTCTTGAACATGACAATGAGTTCACTGGACTCAAATGGTCTCCACAGTCACCATATTTTAACCCAATAGAACACCTCTTGGGATGTGGTGGGACAGGAGATGGGCATCATGGATGTGCAGCCGACAAATCTACAGCAACTGTGTGTTGTCATCATGTCAATATGGACCAAACTCTGAGGAATGTTTCCAGTACTTTGTTGAATCTATCCCAGCAAATTTGAAGGCAGTTCTGAAGGAAAACAGGGGTTCAACCCAGTACTTGCAATGTGTGCCTACTAAAATGGCCAGTGAGTCTAGTTTTCATATTTGATGCTGAAAGTATGCTGTGTGTCTAAGCAAACGCCGACTGTCCTCCTCTACAGATTGAAGACATCATAACACGCATACAAGATGAGAAGGCTGGAGGTGTAGCCATCCGAACTGTCAAAAGCTTCCTCTCAAAGATCCCAAGTGTCGTTTCTGGTTTGTATTTGAGTGAAAAGCACCTATTTGTAGCTGCATGTACACACTCATTGTGGTCTTTCTTTGCTATATTTTGCTTTTGTTAGTTTTCTATTTTATTGAGTAGGCAAATCAAATGAGTCAACAATAACAGCAAAGTCAGAACCTTTACAACAGGTTTGACCTTCTGTGAAACTTCTGCCACTGCAGATGATGTTTTCTCCCAGAAGTCCTTGGCCATTAAGGAAACAGCCTGTGGTTTGATGCTGTCCTTTTTGGTAGAGAGGCTATGTTCCTCCTTCTCCTTTCCATCTCTGTGTGTTTTTGTCTGCAAGCTGCAGACAATATGTGACAATATGAAAATGAGTCACCAGTCCTGGAAAAGGGGGCTGCACCCTCTTTTTTTGAGGTTGTTACTCCTCCACTCCAGAGACAGGGTCAAATCTTCCTGCCTGAGCACAAACTGGAAGAAAAAGAAAACGGCAGAGCTGTCAACAGTACTTTATATTAGGACACCTACTCTGCTTTGACAGTTTTGACAGTTTTGACAGCTTTGACCTGAAGCTTTCAGCGCCAGATGAATCACAAAGACCACTCCGAGGCCTGTTCGTGTCTATATATTGCAGCTTTGGTCAAAACACTCGCAGGCTTGTAATTGTGACGCCAATTCTGACCACTGTCTGTCTTTGAATAACAGGTGCAGACATTGTTCAGTGGCTGATAAAAAACCTCTCCATCGAGGATCCAGGTAACCCTACTGAGAAATCCGTCAATACATGTGCAGCTCACAGGCAGCTTCAAATGTTGTTTGTATGTCACCAGCTGAAGCCATCCACCTTGGGAGTCTGATCGCAGCCCACGGCTACATCTTCCCCATATCTGACCACGTTCTGACTCTGAAGGATGATGGAACCCTTTACCGCTTTCAGGTACAAAGAAGTCCACAGAGACCATCCTTGATATCTGTTGGATATCTGTTGGAAGTGTGGGATAATAAGATGATGGGAGTTTACCAGTGGGATGTATTTCCTGGGTGATGCTAAGAAGAACAATCCCTCCTAAGCCTATTACTCATCACACCAAGGTCGATATTATGTTTCCTTGCTGGACGGTGCAGTGGAGCACACAGATGGCACACAGGTCAGCAGTGCGGCTTGTGTCGAGGTGTTTTCGTTCACACTCCATCTTCTTCTGCGTCAACTCTGACATATCTGTTAGGTGAAGATAGGTCCATGACAATTCCCAACCATTGAGATAATGATAATCTTGCAAGCTAGTTAAAGTAAGCTAACCCTGCCCCCCCAATGGGAAATCTTTGAGCCGACCATACGCTGGCGCTGCACTTTTCCCCGTCACTGCTCCTCGTTCCCCCTCGGTCTACGAACATACTCATATCCGTCTGCTATGCTTCAGATTAAACGGCATTGTTGTGCATGCGTAGTGAGGGCAGCCAGCTCATTCAGTTTGGGGGGGGGCTAAAAATATTCCCTGTGATGTTGCTGCAACAGACCCACGTCACCAGAACCTTTTGAAAAGAGTCTACAGTGAATCACACGTGTTTTTTGCCAATCTGCATAGCAGAACTGCAAAAAACGGTGGCACTCTAAAAATAGATGCTAGACTGGTAGTAGACCTAGATTTAACAGCCACTGACTGTCCTCCACAGTTTGTCACTGTTTTGCCTATTTGCGTATACGGCGATAGAAATCATCTTTTTCTTCGCTGAGCCTAAATGACGCTAATCATGAGCAAAAGCCCATTTTTCTTTTCGTCGTGCTCCAATCTGAAGCCGCACTTCCGTCCTTAGACAAATTAGCATTGTGAAAAATGAAATAGATGTGGGTGGGAAATTCTAATTCTGTCCCATTATAAAGAATGCATGATAAATGATGGCGAAAATATTAATGAGGTTAGCAAAGAACTTTTACTGTAGCATCAGTTTCTATGCAAAGTTACATGTGGATGAAGATCATTTATTTAAATTTGCCACAAAGGTATTTAAGAAGGCCACAGTGTTGCTTTGTCTAATATTATTTTATCTTTTTAAGTGTTCTGTTTTTGTACCATGTTCCATCCTTACAGAAACCCTTTTATATTGGCTACATTCTCTGGGTGCCATGTGCATGTGTCTTACTCTACAGGCTGACGTGTAACCTGCATCTGCAGGATTTCACATCAACATCTGAGAAAACAATTTGGATGAAACTTTGTTAATGTTTAACTAAATCATCGATAAGTGAACCTGGAAAGCAGTTTTACAATCTGTCAGCTCACCACAGAATATCATGGATGTAAAAGAAACCACAGAGGGTTACTTCAGTGTGTGTCTTTATCCACATTTGCTGTCTTATCTATCTTGTTCTCTCTGTGTTGTTGTTCATTTCATTTTTTCTTTATTAAAAACCTTTACTATTACAAATTATAAATTGACAAATGTATTTGTATTTATGATCAGTCAACAGTGTGCTGAACCTCAATGATCCCCCCCTGTCTTCATATTTCATCAAACACAATGGTGCTTACGCTGTTAACATTTATGTGGAAAGCCACGCCCACCACCTTTTTTTCAGCAGACTCCAGGCTAGTTAAATGCTGAAACATACTGATTTGAAAGACAGTTTCTTGACGAAATCCAGCTCTATACTGAGTTTTGTTCCTGAAATGACTGCTTTTGTGCTGGAAGAATAAATGCAAAACAAAAAACAACAGCTGCAATTATGCCAGTAAAATATTAACTGCCAGTACTGCTGCATAATACACACTCTATATGTTTAGAGACTGACAACTCTGCGGTCCTTTACAGCCAATAACTCACTTCTTAATGATGATGATGCATCAGATGCACATTAAATGTCACTGAGAAACATAACAACCAAACGCTGTACCTGTGGCCTGCTTCATTTTACAGTCAAGCATTTTTTGAAAATAATGATTCAGAATGTCGTTGAAAGAAAGAAACAAAGTTGAAATATTGAATTACTATTGATTATTGTTGCACTGGTAATGTTCGGTTGAAGGTGTAAAGGGCTGTAAGCTAGTGGGAGAGCGCATGAACAGAGAGCTCTCAGCAACAGGGAGGGGAAGGAGGGGACTAGCAATGAGAGGCAAATTTCAACAAAAAAGTAAATAAAATCTGTTTGAAATAAAAAGGTTTCTTTTGTTTTCAACAGTCTCCCTATTTCTGGCCTTCAAACTGTTGGGAACCTGAGAACACAGACTATGGTGAGTTCCTTACTCTGAGCCAACAAAGAGTTCCCTAATGCTTTCAGATCTGCTTTCTTTCTCTTGAGCTGAACTATAGCACTCGAGATCTGCTGTTGACACTGAATAGTCATCTCAGGGCCCATCCCCTGTAGTGTATCCGTCCCAGAGTAACATCTACATGAGGGAATCACCTGAATTTGCACAGACACAGACTTTACCTGCTCTGTAGGCAGAAATTCAGCTGTGCTGTTTTGTATTTGCAAAGTAAACAAAGAGTTTAATATTGCAATTATTCATCCTGTTCTGACGGTCTTTACATGGTTCTTTCTTTCTCCCTATAGCCATTTACCTTTGTAAGCGCACCATGCAGAACAAAGCCAGGCTTGAACTTGCCGACTATGAAGCTGTAAGTAAAATGAGCTTTTGCTGTTTTGTGATGTTGCCTAGAAGCTGAATGAAATTATGGCTGCCATTTCCCAGTTTCCAAGAATGTAAACAAAAAAGTCGTCCGTTTTGCTCAGTATCCGTAGATCGATGCAGTCCTGAAAGGAGCATTACTATTGTGCTGATCTCCTTGCTTTCAAACACCACCACAGCCTCCAATATCTTAATATTTAAGAAGCAACTCGAACTGTTGTCCACTTGGCTTCCTTTCTTTCCTATTCAGGTCACTCTGTGCCTCCAGGCGTCATTGCTCTTACTGTTAAGGCTGCTGTCGGTTGGAGGTTTTTTCTTTGCAGTTAGGTCAGGCATTATATCATCATGAGATGATTTCTTGGGACTGAAGATGCAAGATTGTTACCAATACATTTTCAAACAAAGTAGGGCAAACTGGTGAACATGACTAGATTCATCTGGTGTTTGCTTTTTAGCCTTTAACTGCTTGCTGTTTGCCAACTTGGTTTGTTAAATTTCTTCACCTTGTTCCAGCCAATTTTTAAATATTATACTGTATTATGAAGGATAGGATTCTGTAAAAAGGTTTTGTAGCACAACAGTAAAACTTAACATTCTAATTTACCATATTTTCCACAGTATAGCATTATAGGACATGCTACACGTTAGCCATCTTAGTGTATTCACATTACCAGCAACTCTAAACCTTGTTCGCAACACATGAAAAAACAGAGTGATACAGCTAAAACAAACATTACTGTGATACCGGTGTGCTAGCACTCAACCTTTTTGATAACACAGAAAAAAAAAAAAAGAAACACTGCTTTATGTTAACGAATTCACAATACCTGTAATCAATGAGTTATATATCATTAGAGGTGGCACTCTGGTCTGTTACCATTGTCCAAGATACGCGAAGAGTGACGCCATATTGGAATGGAATGTAAACAATGGGACACGGTTTAGCAGACACAGGAAAATGACCATAAAATGCTTACTTTAAGTCCGATTTTAAATAGAAAAAAACTCTGATCATCACAAAAAGAAGATCCAGATGATGGTATTAATGTTTTTGTACAAAGTGCAACAGATAAACAACGTTTCAAACTATTCTATAAATAAATACATCATTATATAGGAAACACAGTGCATACCTGATGCATGATTGGGATTATATTCAAATCCACACACAGACTAAGATTTACACAAACTGTTAAACTCCTTAGTCTGTGTCTATAAACGGGTTGGTGGGTAGCCGACATCGCCGCAGACCATTTGCACCCATTTTATAGGCTATGAGTTGGTCGGAGTGGCGCAAAGCGGTTGGAGATGACTTAGCGTTATTGTCGACAGTCATGGCGGTCTGGGATTAGCCTAAACATTATTCTGAGCAAAGTCACTCAGATCTTCCTGGACTGTATTCTAAAAGTTGTCCTTTGTCAGTTGACCGTAGAAATTTACTTGTAAAAGTCACATCCTTGTTTTTCCAGCTCATTTTGTACAATTGTAGCACAGCAGTGAACCGCCATCTATTCCGTTCCAATATGGCGTCCAACTTTGTTTATGCAACAAGCTAGCGTGTCACCTCCAGTGATAGTTAATTCATTGCCTGTAACTCCCAACATTGTTAGCAACACATAAAAAAACAGACTGATACCACTACAACAGACTTTGCTGTTACTAAGAGAACTCCTGACCTTTTTAGTAACACTTTCGACAAAAACACTGCTACACAATTGCCATGTTAATGTTTTCACAATACCTGTAACTACCAACCTTGTTTGCAACATGTAAAAAGAACAGACTGGTAACGCTAAAACAAACGTTACTGTGACTACTTAACTACCAACTTTGCTAGTAAGATGTAAAAAACGTACTGTCCTACACCGCGATATGTTACCTGCGTTAGCGCAATCACAATAACACCCAACCTTGTTTGGAAAGTTAAAAAAATGTAAGACATTTTGACAGAGTGCTGTGTACCTTTCAAAATTGCTACAACATCCATAAGCCCAACCAGACTTAATCCATGAGGTGCTCTGGTTATAAGGTTTACTGTTGTTGTTTTGAAAAAAATAAATAATAATGCTTTTTAGCGTGCCTTGTAGTGTGGAAATATAGTAATTACCTTTTTTTAAGACAGTGGGGAGAAGCAAGAAACAAAGAGTATCCAAAAGTCAGCTCTTTCTAAAGTGATGCCTCACAGGTGCAGCAAATTCCCATAAGATTGGTTACTACACTGTGGTAAAAGCGCTTGAAGAAAATGAGCTTCCCAAATGCTGCAATTTATGTAAACTGAACTACATTTCCATAGCACTCCAGTCATCTTACTCAGCCATTTTCCACGTCAAGCTACACTCACACTGCACTTTCTTTATCTGAAGTAAGTATTTTTGCTCTATATATAGCCCACGCTGTGCTTCTGCTTCACTCACTGAGGCCAGTAGGGCTAAGTGTCTCACCCTATAGGAACCATTGGCAGAACCAAGATTGTGAATCCCAACCCCCCCACCCCCCCCCCCCCCCCACCCACCCCCCCCCCCCATTAAAAAGCATGAACACACATCAGATCTCTAACTATTCAGAGCCAGTTTGAAGCCATTCATTTCTGTGGACACGCAAAAGCGTGTGAAACTACACACGTGGACAAAATTGTTGGTACCCCTCAGTTAAAGAAGGAAAAACGCACAATTCTCACTGAAATCACTTGAAAATTACAAAAGTAACAATAAATAAAAAATTTATGGAAAATTAAATAATCAAAATCAGCCATCACTTTTGAATTGCTGATTAACATAATTATTAAAAAAAAAAACTAATGAAACAGGCCTGGACAAAAATGATGGTAGCTCTATAAAAGATTGAAAACTATTTGACCAGACTGACATGATTATCTCAGGTGTGTCCTTTAATTGACATCACAGGTGTTACCAAACTCATAATCAGTCAGTCTGCCTATTTAAAGGGAGACAAGTAGTCACTCTGCTGTTTGGTGAAAAGGTGTGTACCACACTGAACATGGACAACAGAAAGCGAAGGAGAGAATTGTCCCAGGACATCCGAAAACAAAATGATAGATAAACATCTTAAAGGTAAAGGCTATAAGACCATCTCTAAACAGCTTGAACTTCCTGTGACAACAGTGGCTCGTATTATTCAGAAGTTCAAGACCCACGGGACAGTAGCCAACCTCTCTGGACGTGGCCGTAAGAGGAAAATTGATGACAAATTGAAGAGACGGATCGTTCGAATTGTATCCAAAGATCCCAGAACAACCTCCAAAGAAATTAAAGGTGAACTCCAAGGCCAAGGTACATCAGAGTCAGATCGCACCATTCGTCGTTGTTTGAGCCAAAGTGGACTTCATGGGAGACGACCAAGGAGGACACCACTGCTGAAAAACAATCCTAAAAAAGCCAGACTGGAATTTGCAAAAATGCATGTTGACAAGCCCCAAAGCTTCTGGGAGAATGTCCTTTGGACAGATGAGACCAAGCTGGAGCTTTTTGGTAAGGCACATCAACTCTATGTTCATAGACTCAAAAACCAAGCATACGAAGAAAAGAACACTGTCCCTACGGTGAAACATGGAGGAGGCTCAGTCATGTTTTGGGGCTGCTTTGCTGCATCTGGCACAGGGTGTCTTGAATATGTGCAAGGTACAATGAAATCTGTAGACTATCAAGGCATTCTGGAGAGAAATGTGCTGCCTTGTGTCAGAAAGCTTGGTCTCAGTCGCAGGTCATGGGTCTTCCAACAGGACAACGATCCAAAACACACAGCCAAAAACACCCAAGAATGGCTGAGAGAAAAGCGTTGGACTATTCTAAAGTGGCCTTCCATGAGCCCAGATCTGAATCCCATTGAACATCTGTGGAAGGAGCTGAAACATGCCATTTGGAGAAGACACCCATCAAACCTGAGACAACTGGAGCAGTTTGCTCATGAGGAGTGGGCCAAAATACCTGTTGACAGCTGCAGAACGCTCATTGACAAATACAGAAATCGCTTCATTGCAGTGATTGCCTCAAAAGGTTGTGCAACAAAATATTAAGTTATGGGTACCATCATTTTTGTCCAGGCCTGTTTCATTTGTTTTTTTTTTTTAATAATTATGTTAATCAGCAATTCAAAAGTGATGGCTGATTTTGATTATTTAATTTTCCATAAATATGTATTTATTGTTACGTTTGTCCACGTGTGTATGGTTGTTGTTTTTCCTTTTCTGCCTTTATATGGAACTGTAAATCAAAATAGAAATCTATTTCTGGATGTTACTTAATTTTGTTAACTAGATGTTCTTTGTGTTTGAGGATTGCATGTTATGTTTCATGTATTCTTACATAAGGTGGATATTACTCAGAATGGATCTAAGATTTCTTCTTTGATTATTTCACAAACAGCTTTAGACTTGTGGCTTAGACAGATTACATAACTAAACCTCAAATGCCTATTATTTTAGTATAATAACTTAACTATTTTGATTTTTTTTACACTTTGATCACATTTTATTGGATCACAACACTATGTCTTGCACAGCGAGCATATTCTTGCACAGCAAGAACATCTTAGTGAACAATTATACTTGTTTGTAGACTGTGTTGGTACAGGGAGAGAGTCTTCTGAAGCTGTGGGGACGGATAGCGATCTTTAGTGCCCTGCAGTAATCTGATACCGTGTCATTTATCCACTCGAGCAGATGTATTGTTTTCATTTAAAGAAAAGCGTTTCTTTGAACAAGTTCAGGAGACAGTATGTATCTACTGCAGACAAGGGATGGGTTTTTATATGAATACATGTGGCAAATGTTTTTAAATGCCGTCTTTGGTTACATAAAATAAACCTAAAACACATCAATTGTAAGAACAATGTTATAATCTTGGAACTTTACATATAAACAGGGAAAGTTTTATCATCTACATGATTAGATGTTGTCAGGATCGTAATGAAGGGTCACACAATGTAAAAAAAAAAATCACGTTTCTAAAAATGCAATTCAACTTTGAATCAGTCTAATGCAAAAAAAAAACCCTTTTAGATAAAATGCAAAATGCAAAACAAATAAATAAATAAATAAAAATGTAAAAAAAAGCACTTTAGATGTACTGGAAAAATAGGAATACACAAGCAAAAGCAAATTCATTCCTCAATTCTACACAGGGCAAACCTAGATTACTCTCTGCAGACAGAGAACTGATTTCTAATAGGTTGGAAAAGAAAATGGTTAAAATCATGAAATTAAGCAGTCGTTACAAAGTCGTCTTATGGATAGAAACACATTTTCCATTTTCTGTTATCGAATTGTAAGGGTACTTGGATGTTTCAAAAATGTTAACTGGTTTTGTTTACAGGAAAATCTTGCCAGGCTACAGAGGGCTTTTGCCAGAAAGTGGGAATTTATCTTCATGCAAGCAGAGGCTCAGGTCAAGTGAGTTAAACACTAAAGAGGCTAAATCCATTTTTTTCTTGAAGTCACATGCAAAACACTTTTCCCATCAGTCTAATTGTTTTGTGACACTGCCATCTGGTGGATGGGTTGTGTAAATAAACATAATAAATGCTTTTTTTGTCAGTTCAGATACATTTATCCTCTTTTGTTTTTAGGATAACAATGACATCACTTCCTGTCTACTATTCTTGTAAAGTTAAGGTTCCATGGAGGAAGCAAAGAGCCCTTTTGTATCAGGGCTGTCAAAAAATATCAGTTCTATACCATAGGATTCTGTTCTTCAGAGCAACTGGTCTTTAAAAGGTTGATCTAGATAGAAGATGCTTTACCGTTTATCCCAGAAGCTTCTTCGGTTCTGTCAGTTATGTAAGAGCCTGACCTCAACAGGAGGCATCACACAGTTCAAGAGCTGCAGCTCTTTACTTTGTAGTCTGGCCAGGCTGCAACAAAGGGAGAGTGTTGGTAAATTCAGGGTTGTGTCGTTTATGTTCTGTTTTACCTGATATTTCAGCAGCAGGTGCTCTTTGTGTGAGCAGGGTCTTTTCCTCTGCTTGCAGGCTTGACAGAAAGAAGGACAAGGCGGAGAGGAAGATCCTTGACAGCCAGGAGAGGGCGTTCTGGGACGTTCATCGACCAGTGGTAAAAGAAAAAAAAATATACTGCATGATTCACCCCTGCAAAAAGAAAAAAAAAAAAGTCTGTTTGGTGAAAAGACACCTTTGACATTCTAAACTTAAAAACATCCATGTTTCACCTAAAAGCCCTTCAGATTTCATGCTAGTCACATCATTTTTGTTGTTTTTGAGCACACGGATTCATGCATTATCTCCTGATTCCTCTCACAGCCTGGTTGTGTCAACACCACAGAGATGGACATCCGTAAGTGCCGGAGAGAGAAGAACCCTCACAGGGTGAAGAAGGTGAGAGCTGGGGACGAAACTGCTTTATGTTTTATTTGCATTTTTAATTCAGCCTGGTTTCGTTTTGCAAAAACCCTTCACCTTTCTTTTATTCGCAGTAAACAAATAAAAACCTAAACATTAAGTTGATGTTTTTACAGTGCATTGGCAAAATGCAAAATTGTCTGTCCATCACAAGAAATAAAAAAAACATGAAATCTAGGAACACGGAGTTAAACACAAGCATTAAAAAAAAATAAATAAATAAGCTAAAAAAGCTGAGAATTAGATAGATTTACTAAAAATTGAATGTTATACAGCCCAATAAACATAAATAAACATAAATGTAAACATGTTTGATAGTTCTAAGCAACAGTTTGTATCAAGTGACCCAGCTTAATAAATCCCCATAAAATCGAAACTAGCACTCATTATTAGAACATTCATCACAATCTTTGTTTCCAAAATAATGACTACGAATATTGATATTAAAAATAGCAACCTTAAAACTGAACCAACAATGACACTGCATTTTCAGTATTTTTGAGTCCTACATCAAGTTTTTCTGTCGTCAATGACATGGAACAAAAGGGTTTGGACTCATAATTTCCTTGTCTCTAGATCCTAGCTTATAATAATATGCTAAAACAACTTCAACTGGTAAATTTAGAATGTGTAAAAGCAAAGTTTTTAATCTTAGGGAGTATCAGATGGTTTGCAGTGTGCCTGTATTCCCTAACAAAATTGAAAGCCTCCTGTTTCACATGTGATTGTTATTTTTTATTGATGATTTTATTGCTTTTTCCAGTCTGTTTACGGGGTTGCGGATGATAGTCAGAACCAACTGAGTCCAGTCCATATCAGCTCCCAGCCGGCCCGGAAGCCGACCAAAGAGGACGTTCAGAAGGAGGTAGAGTGGCAGAGTGATCTATGTTTTACCCCAGAGACCATTGCCTGTGGCCAGACTCCCTCATTCATCTTAATGACAGTCAGAGACGCAGATGGATGAGCTTGTATCACATTTAGACTCCTTTATTTCTCTTCCTCAGATTACTTTCTTGAACATTCAGCTGGATAGACACTGCATGAAGGTTTCCAAAGTGGCTGACAGTCTAATGAGCTACACGGAGCAGTTCATGGAGTATGATCCCCTGGTGTCACCTGTAGAACCCTCTAACCCGTGGATCAGCGATGACACCACCTTCTGGGATTTGGAGGCCAGGTGAGTCGCAATGTTTCATGCGAATGAATCACTGCTGAGTCTCAACACTAATGATTGTCCTTTCATGACCTTTGCTGTGCTGTGAGCAGTCGCGACCCTAGCCAACAGCGTGTGAAGAAGTGGGGCTTCTCTCTAGAAGAGGCCCTGAAAGATCCAGCGGGGCGGGACCAGTTCTTGAAGTTCCTGGAGTCAGAGTTCAGCTCTGAAAACCTGCGGTGAGAAAATTCTCTGCTGTTCAAAAACATTATGATGCTTCCGGCAGCTTTTCGTAAGAGGCTAAATTCATTACAACACGTGGAGCAGATCTTTTTGTGGCTGGTGTGAGACTCCCAGACATCGATGGAGCTCTCACAAATTCTCTTTTGATTCAAAGCAAAGCTGCTGCATTTTCAATCCAAGAGATTGTGTTAGAGAAGAAAAGAAACAAAACAAATGTGGGATACATAAAATGTATGAAACACTTCACTATCCCGTGGATTTAACAGAAATGAAGTTGATTAAAAATGAATATATCATAGAACTGGAACTTTTTTAAACAGGATTATTAGGACACTCGGAAAAGTTCATTTATTTACAGGATGCGACAAACTGACTTGAATTAAATGACTTATTTCACTTTGACGCCTCTGATATCATTTCAGGAATCCTAAAGATAAATTATTTAAATCAAAAAAGCACAAGGATCACAGGAATTTCCCTTATGTTGCTGTTTTTTTAAGGTACATTAATGCGATCCAACAAAAAAGCCCTAAGAGTGGACATTTACTCCAGTATTTCTTTAAATTAGACTTGAAACTTGCAGCAGAATAATGACATTAAACAATGAGTTAAATAACATTTAGAATTTGCTTACAAAACTTGCACACACGGGGACTCACTTAACTTTAAAAACTTTTTTTTATTAATTTGGTGTCAGAGTTACATCATAAATTTGGACCATAACTTTCCTTTTTTATTAGAAAACAGCTTAACGGCAGGGCAACATCCGCTTGACTCAAACTATTGAGGCCACAATAGTACAAGGGAGGGGGTACTGTCACATCTAAATATAATATAAACAAATAAACATCTATGTTTTCTAGTATCCTAAGTATAAAATTAACTGGTAGCTAAATGAATATAAAACATTTCAAAACACAAAAAAAAATATCTGTCGTCATAAAAAAGAGATTAAGTTCTGAATGGTTTCTTAATGTTCACAGAAAACAGAGTATTAAATGTAAATAAAAACTCAAAGAACTGGACAGTTGATGTATAAAAAATGTTTTATACATCAGCAATTTTGAATTGAAAAAAAGAAATACGTTTTGTTTGGTTGAAACTGTTACTTTTGTTAATTTGTTTATTTAATATTGATCTTATTGAGATTAAATCTCTTTTTCGAGAGACAACTGGCACACACTCACACACACAAAAACATGAAAACGTGTTACTTGATGGGTAATAAATGTTTGAATTTTTGAATATTTTGCTAAATGATTACAAAAGAATGAAATCATTTATGCAAATGAGGGAACCTAAAACAGAGCCCTGGGGGACCCCTTTTTGATTTGTATTTTTGTGGATCTTCCATTCCCTTTGCTCTGATCTGAGTTTTAAATTCCTCTTCCAGGCTGAGAATCACTGACTTGAGAGCTTCAATCATGCTCATTGTTATTTGTTTATAATTGTGTCTATTAATTTTATAACGAGCTGTGTCCACTGGAGTTTTTGATTCTGAGTGGAGTGGTCCTACAAAGAATTTCACCATCACAGGTTCTGGTTAGCAGTGCAGGATCTGAAGCGGAGGCCACTCCAGGAAGTACCATTGAGGGCTCAGGAGATCTGGCAGGAGTTTTTGGCTGAAGGAGCTCCCAGCACAATCAACCTGGACTCTCACAGCTATGAACGGACCAGCCAGAACCTGAAAGACCCCGGTCGATACAGCTATGAAGATGCTCAGGTGGGTTAGTTCTCAAGTGTCCCCTAACATGTTTTATTATTGACTGACAGCACTCAGTGGAGCCTCTTGAACAGCCCACCAACACCCCACCCTCTTGCCACAGAAACATTGATCCCCTCCACTCATGCAACACAAGAGTGAATGAGGGGAATGAAAAGATGGAGGAAAGGATGAATGACATTGTGTTTGTGTTGGGGCTTAATGAGCCGAGTAATGTTGGGAATTGGTTGTTCAGTGGTTTCAGCTTGAATTCTTCTGGTTTTTAAGTGAGCTGTTGATGGGTGACGCCTCCTTCTGGCAGGACATTGCTCAGCTCTGCCTCCCTCTGCCCCGTCATTCACCTCAGCTTGTTTTGCATTGTTTTGGTTCAGATGTGCATCCTTCCTTCCTGCACTTTTTTCCTTGGGTTTTGTGGCTAAACACACTGTTTGTCCGTCTCCTGCAGGAGCACATTTTTAAGCTGATGAAAAGTGACAGCTATGCACGATTTTTGCGATCCAACATCTACCAAGACCTCCTGCTGGCCAGAAAGAAGGTAAGCTGTGTTCACTAAAGCAGTCTTCGTCTTTGCATTTGACATGGCGTGTGGCTCTTTTCGTGTGATTCTTTGTTGAGGATGTAAAAGACATATCTGGTTTGTGTCTCATTTGCGCATGTGCTTAAAGGTCAGATCAGTATTACAGGCTGAAGAGTAGGATTTAAGGAGGAATGAAGGCCGCTAAATGGAGAAATCCAACGTTTGTATCAGATATTTGATACATTTATGTTATTCTAATACAATAAATTAGCTTTGGAAGAATAGCAGTTAGTATTTTTGCATAAATATACAGACAAAAGACTTAAAACTATAAAAATGTACCCAAACAGAACAATAATTGGCAACAATCCAGTTAAACCAATGACACAAGATTTGATCATCTCACTTTTTTTGTTGAGACAAAATACTGTTAATTATACAACTGAACAGGTAATGGCTTTTTACAATGATTCTAATAATAATAGTTTAGAGAAGTCTGTAAAATATTTGCATTTCTGTTTAAATTGGTTGTACAAACAAATAAAAATACAATAGAAAATACAAATCAACCTGCTCAGAATTTCACAAATCCATCCATCTTCACTGCTATTTGATGCAAACACAAGATAGAATAGAATGGTATCAACCATTAAAAAACACACAAAAGGGTAATACAATACAAAAAACTGGAGGCTCAAGAGTGCATAACATAAGAGGTCATAAAAATCATGTACAAAAAGTCAGAAATGAAAGTATACAGAAAATAAAAACAGGCACAAATTCATGATAGTATTCCGAAATTATAACAACAATCTTTTATTTATTTATTTTTTTTTTATTTTATTTATATCTTCAATTAAGATTTTTTTTTATTGATTGCTTAAGATTTTATTTGCATTTCATATATTTTTATATTGAAAAATGAACATGTTTAGATATTTTTCCTCAAAGTCTGATTTTAAAGCCATTGCAGTTTTATTAATGGGATCTTGAGCTTTTACTGGATGACGTATAAAAATGCTTTAAAATGTCTCAGAAAGAAGATACAGTTCATGGGTAATTGTTTACATATGTAAACAAAAACAACAAAATCCTCTTTTAAATTTGCTAGTAAGCAAGTAAGAAGTAAGAAGACAATCCTTTCAGTGTGCTTATGCTGAACCTGGTGTAATCTAAAAAAAACAATAAATAACAAATCCAATTGGTATACAGAATCAATTATAGGCAGATAATAAGTAGATGTTAGCTTTTAAAACTTTGCACATCAAAGTACAGCAGATAGGAGACCACTTTGTGGGCGTCTAGTAGAATATAAATTCTAGAGATGCTGATCTAAACAAACACTCAGTAGAAGTGTGTCCTGTAGAGCTTGTCAGCAGATCACGGCTTCCTCTGTTCATGCAAGCCTTTCTGCCCTTTCTCATTTGGACACTTCTCCCTCTGCTGGCCTGTGATTGACACCCCCCACCCCACCCCACCCCCACTTCATTTCCCCTCAAAATGCAATCCAAACACCCCCCACCCCCTTTCTGCTCTGTTTCTGGCCCTCGTTTCTGCTATGCTTGGCCTCTCCTTATTATTCCCCCTCACTAACAACATCACTTCCGAACCCCCCTCCCTCCCCTCCAACACCAATTCCTGACACTCACCCTGCTCCCCCCCCTCCCAAAACAGCAGCCAGCAGACACTGAACAGGGCCGCCGCACCTCCTTGGAGAAGTTCACCCGCAGTGTGGTAAGTCATTTGGAGCTGGGGCTGTTCATTTCACAATCCACACTTGGCTGGCTCACTATCAGTGGCTTTTGGCAATTACCACATTATGGCAATCTAACATGGCTTTTACATGTGTAAC
This sequence comes from Oryzias celebensis, assembly GCA_014656515.1. NCBI lineage: Eukaryota > Metazoa > Chordata > Actinopteri > Beloniformes > Adrianichthyidae > Oryzias > Oryzias celebensis. The sequence goes on from BNCR01000005.1 coordinate 39,463,635, forward strand.
AGGATGTGCGTGTCTGTGTGTGTGTCTGTAAGACAAAGTGCTAGTCACGCAAAGCTTTTTAGATTAAACTGCTGTGTCGAGAAATCTGAGCTGTTTTATCCCTTCTTAAGTGTTGGGTCATGCTTTTATTTTGAAATGTTTCTTCTAAGCACAAATACCCAATAGTTGAATGTTAGATTAGAATAGACAGCTGTTAAATGTAGAAAACTTTAAGTTTTTAGGCTTAGTCTGGATCAAAAAGGTCTCTTTATCTCTTTCTCTCTCCTTATACATTTATTATTAATTAATACATAATTAATACATGTATTATTATTTAAATGTGTGTTTGTGCATATATATACAGTTTACAAGAAAGTGTCAAACTAAAAGTAAGTTTTGCTTGTCACAACATTTTATTTTGAAGCTGTTCAAAGTCTGCAGCTATTAAAAATGTAATATTTCTTATTAAGAATTCTGGTTTGAATTCTTGTTTTCTACAGAAGATAAACAAATCAATTTAAAAATTGTTACTTTTTCAGCCAATTTCCCCCAATCAAAAATGTGTAGTTCAAGGAATTGTATTCATAGTCTAGCAAAAAAAAAAAATCTGTCAGTTAACAGTTTTTTTGTAAAAATTAGCTTTGTGTTTTTGTTTTTTTTCTATGAATGTCAGTTTTTAAATTTCTCTGCAGAACTTTAACTTTGAAAATGGCCCTTTTTACTTGTTTATTCAATTATGTAAGCACAAAAACATGAATAAAAATGCTCAGTTGACTGAAAAAAGAGGCACTTTTGAGGTTTGTAATGCTTAATTTTATTGACCCTCCAGGGCAAGTCTTTGACGGGAAAGCGCCTGACAGGCCTGATGCAGTCGTCCTGACACAGCCTGTGCTGGGAGGACACAGCCAGACCCTGCTGGTTGGGGGACTGCCACACATGGGCCAGGTGGAGCTGGGCTGGGTGGTGCTGCCACACAGGTTCTCTGGTCCCCCTCCGAGGCCTGCTGCCGTGCTGGTAGAGCAGCGCTGTTGGCACCGACGGCCCCAAACGGAGGGGAAAGCACAGTGCTGAGAAGGGGAACCCAGCCAACACAACACATGGCATGCAGCACAAAATAAAAGCACATCCAGATAGGGCCGCCTGCTCCTCATCACACAGGTGCAAAACTGGAAATAAGGTTTAACTGAATCCCTCAGTTTTTGTTGTTCTGTAGTAATTTATTTGTTTATCTGCTGTTTTTCCCAACACTTAATAAAAAGCCAAACACAAACAAATGAAATCAAAGACAGCATAAAATATTTTGTGTATTTTCTGTTTCTACGGCAGGCAGCAATAATGAAACATGTCTTTTTATTATTTAAAAAAAACATGTTTTTTATACTTAATTTAATAAACATTTTCATTACGTCATTTCAACCCTTGACCCCCCCGCTGAGACATTTATTGTGAAAGAGTAAACTTCTGAAGGTGTAATTTTTCACTACATTCCAGAATGTGACATAAGGGCTTAATGTAGCAACCCCACTGCACTGTTGCATGTTTCATCCAAACATCCATGTCCAGATTTAGGGTTTCCACAACAGTGCTTTGCATTGAGACTCAAATTGGCCGATTTCTTGCGTATCTGACCGGCTTCAGGTTCCAAAGGTTTTTTTTTAGATTGCACAAGCAGGTCAGGAAACTCTGAGGCCTGTATTTGTGCCTCACAAGCTTGGTCGTGTGAGCCATTGTGATTGTGAGCTTGTAGCTTAGGCACAGTGATAGAAAGCACATGTGAAATAGGGTCCACATGAGCTGTTTGGCTCCCGCCGTAGTGTCATGTTCATCGTTTCCAGTGCCATGGGTCCACTGCGTGGTGCGGAAACCACAGGGACCAGCGACTAGAGTGTTACAGGACTGTACTCTATGTTCACATCATCAAGTGACATCACGATGTGACTCATCTCCGTTCGTGGAGATCCGAGGCCTGCCACCCAGTACGGGATCATGTATGTTTTGTTTTTGTTGTTTTGTTGCTCTGTTTACTGCATGAAAATCTTTTTTTCTGTTCTCAAACATCTCTGTCTCTTCGTGGTTTGTGGTGCATGTTGGACGGGGACACCTCTCAGCGAAATGGACACTGAAATGGGCTCAAATGTTTGCCTCCTGATGGATGCTGTTACACTGAACTCAAAAGCCTCTTCTGCCACAAAGAGGAAATGCTTGAACTCTGAAGATTTTAGTCTCACAGCTCCCCCATGAGGCCAGGGATGGTATTGTGGTGAGAAACTGGAGTATACTGCTGGATAAGTCATTCTTTTTTATTAGTCATTGCAATGCACTGTACAGGTCTTATTATACATGATCAGTTATATCCTAAATAAACGAGTGAGCTCCTGGTATAAGGTAGAAAGAGACACTTGTGTTGAGTCAATGTACCAAATGTTATCCTCCACACATTCAAAACACTGCGTACCGAGTGCATTGTATCTGGTTACATTTGTTATTAAAAGAAAGCACACTTTATTATGATGTGGCCACATTACTATGCATGCAACATTTCAGGGCATTTTGTGCTTTTACAGTAGTTTCTCTGTCAGCAGGATGGCTACTGGCACTCCAAAACACCTGAGCTTCTGCTGTCTGTTGATGGGTACCAAAATAAAAGCGTTTCTGGACTTCTCTGCTTTGTGATTCTGTTTAATGCTGGTAAACCCAGAAAGGCAAGTATGGGTCTTCTCTGGTGAACCACACCACTTTTTGGAAAAGGAAACTACATTTTCTTGCTTTTTCCTGCCTGTCTGTCTGGTAGAATTCAGGATTTACCTACTTTTTCCTATTTAGAGTTTAAGATATGCATGAGAATTCTCCTCATTCTGTTGACATGTTGCTTACAAAATGTAAAATGCTTAAAACTAATAACATAAACAAAACAGTAAAGTAAAATAAAAAATCAAAATTACATTTTTAGTAAGTTTTTGTTTGTTGTATTTTTAAGTTTATGAAAAAATGGCAAATAATCAAATTGGAAAACGCTAAAAAACAAAACATTAAAAAATGTAATGTTGAGTGAATGAGATTCAAAATGTTTTAATGAAGAAATGTCTAGTTTGAGAGCAAGTTAATTTGTAAAGCATGTTAGCTATTTTTTTAAAGAAATATTTGAAATTTTACATTTTGTAAAAGAAAATTCAAAAAAGGACAATCTTGTTTTGCAAGAAAGACAATGTTCTAGTTCTAGTTTTAGAAAAAAAATCCTAATCCTATTTATAACAGTAAACCAAAATGTACTTAATTAACATCTACTTGAAAGCAAAAAATATATATAGATTTTTGTTGATAAATGTAGTTGTTAGAGGGTTATAGCAAAAATGCGTGTTACTAATCCTACATTGATTTACATTATGTTGTTTCCCAGCATTTTTCTTTCATTAATCTTTGTGTGGAGTAGGATGTTCTAGCTTTCCAACAAGTGATTATGTGCAAAGAAATCATCATCACAACCAGTTTTATGACAAGCAGAATTGTTTGTTTTACAGTAAACATGGACAGAGAAAAATCTGCCACAATCAGAAAGATTCTTAAGTGACAAGAACTCTAAAGAGCTGAACCTTTTGACTTGATAAGAGAATAAACCTTTAGTATTAAAGAATGTCCAAGAGATTCCTCTCAAATGCCAAAAAACAGATGTCATTTCTACCTGTTTAATGGTAAGAAAATGATTCAAAAAGAAAAAGACTGTCACAAAAGGTTGATTTTCTTTTTGAAAAATGTAATCACTGGGTAGTATTGAATATGTTTTAAACAATGTTTCTGATGCATTTAATGTAGTTTTGTGAACATTAAGCTTTCAGCTTTCTCCAAACTTTGATTTATTTGAAATATGATCAACATCTGAGTAGCATTTATCAAATATATCCCCTTTTTACGTTAAATCAAATACAAAATTGGACACAAATGATTTCTGTATATATTTCACATATGATGCAAAACAAACAAAAGGAAAGTAGTAATTTGCTATTTTTTCTTTATTTCCAGAACAATAAAAATAGTTTAACAAAGACTTCTTCATTCGCTCCATTTAGGCTTGTATTTACAGCAGAAAAAAGGTACCCTACCCTATGATGTTCATTTCTACTCCTCTTCCTGTCTACTCCCCCCTGCAGGCTTGAAAATGAAAAATAAAGTACCAGGGCCTATTGCTGAGTCTTTGACGAGGTATAACAGGCTCTTCAGTGATAGCAGATACATCTTTTTATGCAGACATTGCAAATGCAGGGGCTTGTTCCTTTTGTTCAGGGCTGCACGGAAACATTTCACCAAAAAAAAAAAAATAGTTTGACTCGTGCTTTCACTGACTGAAGCAACTTTGGAGAGAAGACACACAATGACCCATTTTACTATGGGAACACCCCACAGCTGGTACAAGGAACAAAAATACAAACAGTGGACACGTTTCTGATGCATTCTTTGTCCAGTGGAGATAAACTGCTGTGTGGAGGGTCCCTGAGGGAAGAGAGATGCTCTGAATGTACAAGCAAGTCTTATCAGACGCACAGGATTAATGGTTAGTAACGAAGCGCATGTGGTGGATCTTCCGAGATGAACCTCTTATACTGAATGTGCAAGCAATGGACCTAAACGGCGTCTCATACAGTACTTAAAGCACTTTCTCAATCTCATGAAGCAATCAAAGCTCTGGGAATTCCTCAGAAACATTTCAATAACTGAGTTTCTGAGTTCAAATGTGGTTTTTAAATAAACCGGAGGTGAGAAATTCAGCCAGAATGTAGGTTTCCAAGAGAAAGAGGCAAAGCTGAAGCTTGTTATTGCAGTTTTTTTTTCACCCAAGCAGGGGTTGATTATTTTATTGGAATTCTTCATCGTCTTGTCTCATGAGCTGAATACAATCACATAAATAAGGGCAGAGCAGCTCACAATCGACAGCAGAGAACGGAGAGACATCTAGGGACTTTTTTTTGTGCAACTCATCAGGACAGAGGCAGCAGTAAAGTCTGAACATACCCGAGAAGTCAGAAGTCAAAAGCATTGTTTTTGTCTTTAAAAGGTGCAAAAATATTGAGCTGCGATTGGCTTGAAATTTGAAAGCAGAAGCAGAAAAATAGACTGAAGCAGGAGACCTTGGTGTTCATGTAGAATCAGTAGTCCAGAGGTCTGTGTGTGATAGTGGTAGATTTCAGCACCGTCTCTATGGCTGCAGGTTGTATGGGGGGCGGGGGTTGAAGGGAGGATTCATGGCTGTCAAAGCTGGTTTCCAGTGCAGAGTGGCAGGCTGGCACAGTGATGAGGGTAATGATGTCTCGGTGTCGCATCGGATCACGCAGCAGACACGCGGTCACAGAGCAGAGCCGGGCCGCTGGGGCCCCCAAATGCACCCGTTGGGCACAAAGAGTCCAAAGGCCTGGCCTTTAGTGTTCTGGTAGTTCAGAGAGGAACTGCAGCCAGTGCAGGAAGGCTGAAACGAAGCCAGATGCTCACATTTCAAGAGATCATTCATTTCATGGAAGGAACAGTTGCTTCAGCGAAGCCACACGGCCTGTGGAAGAAGAAGTGGATGTCCAGCCATCTGTTTCAGTCGCTTTTTAGGCCCAAATTCAAAGGAAGTTCATTCTTGAAGGTTCAAGTCTCTTCTTCGCCGGTTATCCGCCTCAGTTCCAGACCGAATGCAAATGTGTGACTGCTCCTGTGAAACACACAAACAGTTAGACATCCAGACAATGGATGACCGCTCTCACAAAGACCCAGTTGACCTGCTGATGATCTGAACCAGCATGAAGCTCAAATAAGGAGTTCAGCTGCTGAGGATTCATCAAGTGTTGTTCAAGTGTTTCACTTAAACGCAAACATGAATCTCTTCATGCTTTTAAAGACCCATTCCTGTAAAAATTGTGTTTTTAAAGTGTTCTTTTTAACATGTAGCCTTTTTTCTGATGATGGAGGACATATATCTTTATTTTGCATTTCTGAGTATTCCTTTATTCAAATCACTCTGAATCAGGAGCAGATGATAAAATGCAGTAGGAAAAAGAGCAGATTTATGAAGTAGAACAAGGTCCGTGCTCCACAACTGGGGCGGTAAGGGGGGGTTACACTGGGCCAACAGTCCCGCCCACAACTCAGAAGTGAATTTCAAATGAACCACTGCTGAACTACAATGCCCAAGAAAAACAACAGGTTTTTTAACATTTTGGACAAAAACTGCATAATTATAATTAAAAGACCACTGGGAATGCTTTTACAAAAGGTGACTAGAAATGATAGGAAAGAGTATGAACCAATGAGACTTCTCTAATAAAAATGTCATTTCTAGTGGCAAACTGTAATGCCGGCTGGTTTAAATTATTGGCGTGATTCATTTCAGTGATTGTACCTGTTTTTTTTCCATGTTCTAACTGTGTATAGTTGCATTTTTTTAAAATAATGTTTTACTTAAAGTTAATCAACCTAAAACACAAAAGAACTTTCCATAAAATTTCAACATTCCATTCATGAAATTGTTCAAATCATTTTTTTGTACAGTCATCAAAATATTGAAAAAAAACCGACTTGAATAAAGATGCTACAAATGTCCTTTAAAACTATCAAAACTGGATCTGATGCTTTAACTTGCGTTTCTTTAGTGACATCAAAATGATGAGCACCTATAAACATGTGTCCTCTTAAATACAACAGATTTGGATTTAAAAAATGTGTTAAAACACTGCTATTTATTTTAGATTCATGCTAATATGTTATTTGTATGCAGTTCAGTTGAACAAGCTCCTGGTTTGCTTACCTAAGATTTATGGCGATCCCTTTCGTTAGAGGTTTTAAAGGCTTCTTCATCTTGTGGCTTTTAATGGTTCCTTCATTTTCACATATTTAGTCCAGAGTTCAGCCTTCAAAGTTGTTTCTACTGGCTTAAAAAAATCCAGTAGTCTTTCATTACAAAGAAAAAAATCCGCAAATTTCTCCAGTGTCTTTTGCTCTTGTTGCGGCTTCTCCAGCTAAGGAGGATAATAAAAAAAAAAAAAGCATCTCCACACACGCACTGACCTCAGACATCTTCAGTTTTCCACAGTCACTTGTCAGGAAACCTGACGTTCAGACTTGCACTGCCTTCAAAGTTCACGCATACTGTATATTATGTCTTTAAAAAAGTTTTCATAAATTACTTAACAACAGTTCAAAGATAAAATACCACTTGCATGTCCATCCTGAAATTATCGATTTGTGCTTTCTGCAAACAAACAAACAAAAAAATTGGAAAGAAGCAGCAGATTTTTGCCAGAGGTTACTCCTTATAAAAAAATGTCAGTTCTGATCCGATTTGCAGGCGGATCTGCTTTATCTGTGAAGGCTGGAGATGCCGTTGCCGTTTGTGGCCGGCTCTTCCAACTCGTCGTCCTCAAAGCCATGAAAGGTGGAAGTGTCGCTCTCTGATGTGGTGCCGAAGAGCTCCTCAGCTCCGGCGAATGTCCCGTCCTCCTTCTCCTCTCCACGGTCATCTGAAACCAGGCAGCGTGTCAGTGAGGAGGTGACGCTCCAGGGGCAAGAACAGCACAGGGTTGGGGGTTAAATATGAGGCAGTTTCCACATATTGCTCATGCATTTACCTGAATGTACATCTACTCACTTGTGCGATGGCAGTTGGAGCAGGGGAACCCAGACTTAAGAATTTTCTTGTTAGAGCCCTGGCATTTATTACAGTAGTTGTTGGGAATGCTGGACCCACCTGGACCCTTTGGACCTTCAAAATAAACCCAAACATCAGAGATGTCTCTGAGGAGCAAAATCCATGTGCGGAGGTGTCCGCTGCTTACGTCTGTGTCTGTCGGTCTGTGGCGTGCTGGGGGAGCGGGACGCCACGGAGCTCCTTTCCCCGGCTCTGTCCTCCTCTGCCAAGTGGGAATGGGTGTAGTGGTAACTTAGTCCTGTGCGGTTCCTGTAGCGTTTTGCACAGACTGTAACAAACAAGCATGCCATTATGGACATCTTTACATGCTTTTTTTTAAACAGAATTTATTCATGCAATGCCAGTCAAACACATGATTAGTTTCTGCAGAGAAATTACATCTTTGTTCACATTTTCTGGCAAAAAGTGAATGTTTGACAATAAATGCAGTAGTGGAAAAATAAACCATTTTATGAGTGAACAAACATGCAGAGAAAAAATCCCAACAACAGAATAATTCAGTCAGTTTTAGCTGTTATTATTCAAATTTTGTCATCGACTACCCAGGAGACTGTTGATGGAAATTAGCGTATGGCTAAAACCTTTACATTATTTTATGTTCATCAACATGCAACGTTCCTTTCTTGTTCAAATGTTCAATTCAACAGAGAAAAAATACATACAAATTGATCATTAAAAATACCTGAAGTCGCTGTTTTTGAATTTTGCTTCTGTTTGTATCTGCCTGAAACAAAAAAAGTGAAAAAAAACAAATGAGGCTGTTAATCATTGGAATAGTTATACTTGCAGATTTGTTACATAGAAGTTATAAGGTCCAGAATCACTTGAAGGGAATAAAACACTCAATTTAATGGATTTAAATGGAGCAAATATTTTTAAACCACTAAGAACTTTTAAGTCTTGTATGTCTATCCATTTTCTAAATCTGTTACAAGTGTATGTGATCCTAATAAAAAGAGCAAAGTCATTCCTTTGGGGTTTTTTCAGACAAATGTTTTTTTCGAAAAGGTGAGAAAAAAACTCTAACTAGCCCTACTTATAAACAACAGCTTCTATTTAAAATATTTTTAATTAATAACCATCATTTGTGTGCTGCTCTTCGGAAACAAGACAAATAAAAGCATTAACTATACGAGTAATTTAAATAAACAGAACTGGGGTAGAAGAACAACTCAACTGGCACAATCCTTGTAAACAAACAAAAACAAAAAGAAAATGTAGTTTGTAGAAAGCAGATATAATGAATAGCTAAAGTTTTATATGTTATATTAAAAACAAAGGTTTTCAAAGTAAGACTTTACAGGACTGTAAAAACATGGGAAATAAAAACAGCAGCCACAGTTCCAGATCTTTTTGTTGCTTTAATTAAAGACATATTTTGGATTTTAGCCATCTGTCTAAAACTGAAAGAAGTAGAAGTGCATTTTTTTGTGGAAAAATGATCTAAATAACACCAGTAAACAGACTGAGTGAAAAACAAGAGATGTTCCACCATAGAGTCAAAGTCCAGACTTTCACCTGATTAAATTTCTGCTGCAGGATTTTTCCAACATTTCTGCAGGAAGCTGCAAACTTCAGAGCACTAAAGCAATGCTGTCAAAAACACTCAACCAAGATTTCATTAGACCAAAAAGTCCTATAAAATACAAAAACCTGAAGTTATTTCTGCTCCAAGTAATTTTTTAAGCGGAAAACTGAAACACTTTGACTACACTTTGACCTAACACAAAAATTAATAATTCACGTTGTTTTATAGATTGTCAACATGATGTTAGCTGGCAATGGTTGCCATTTTTGGGGCCAACGGGAGCATGAGAAGGATTAATACTCAGGCACATATGTGGACGGCTATTTTTGTGAAAACAGCTTTGTATTAATGCAGATTTTTTTTTTCAACTGGAACAAAACCCCACGATGGTGATGAATTCAATTATTTAAAATATATTTTTTAAAAAATATTATTTTAAATATTATTAATTAAGATTGAGCACAGATGGATGTGTGCACACACTCTAAGCATAGTAAAAAGAAAAAAATGTAGTGATGAAAAGAGTAATTACACTAATCCAGACTAATACTGCTGCTTAGCTTCACTAATTAAAAGTATTTATTGTCTGCGGGTCTTAAAATCGTTCTTTCCACTATGTCATCCACACTGGCCTTTGTCATTTTTAGCATAGCAGATCTGTAAGCAGACTGTGGATGGAAATATGAAAAATGTTTTTTTTTTTTGTATACTATTTGAAGTGGAGCATAGATATGTTTAAATTATATAAAAGAGAAATTTTCTGCCCTAAAATCTGTTGAATATTTTACTTAAACCTGTCTGTTGAAGGCATAAACAACAAATATGTACACCTTTCAAAAAAATGATTGAAAAGATGAAAAGCAAAAAGTAAAAGTTGTTTATTTACTGTTGTAATGTTGCGTCATGAAAGATGGAAGAAAAAGAAGTTATGTAGTTCTGCATTACTCAAGAAAAGAGTAAAAAAACAACAAAATCTACTTACTGTCACAGACGTATGGCTTATCGTCATCCAGATCTGTCCGCCTGCGCCCCAAACCACGACCCTGAAAAAGGTGGGAGACCAAATCAATGGCATTTTTAAAAGTGTCGCTTCTGACTGCAGTTGTGGTTACGGACCCTTCCTTTGCCCCGGTGTCTCCTCTTCGGGGTGTCCACCTCATAATCGTCGTCATCATTGAAGGCATCTTCTGCCGCATCCGCCTCCAGAACCCTCTGGGATTCAGAGACACACTTTTTTTTTTATTGGAATCCAAGTCAAGAAGCCATCACAGTTCTCTGTGTTTATATAATAATTCATTTTTTGCAGAATTAGCCACAAAATAAAAGAAATGTCTTAAAATAATTTTGTATTTTCTTGATCAGATCTGTGAAAATAAAACCGTTTTTATCTTGTTGAAATGTGGCCACTGTTTTGGTTTGCTCTTTCCTTAAAAGATCATTTCCACTGAAACTGCCAAAATCAATGCTGTGTGTTTGTGTGAGGAAGAGCGTCCAGAACCAATAAAAGCCTCGAGTTATCACAGCACCGTGGGAGGGGAGGGGGGGACACTACTGCACACGCTCTCACTTGTATCTGACTCTCTGTTGCTTTTGCTCACATTTAACAGTCTGCAAACAAGCGGAATAAAAATCTTCTAGTTTTGGTGCAGCTTCGAAACAAGAAAGGACAAAAAATGCTTTATTGTGAAGAAGACAATCTGACATTATATTTTCACACATTAAAAAAAAACACACACAAATTGAAGAAGCACATCTTTTTCTGCTGTGGTTCATCTCCTGTGGGGGAAACTGGTTTGCTGGATACAAAACACACCAGACTGTGATAAAACTGAAGGAAGCCGATCTTCTGGAAATACTGATTTTTTTTTTTTACTTGTTCTACAGTTAAGAACTACCGTATTTTCCGCACTATAAGGCGCACCGGATTATAAGGCGCATGGTCATCTTTTGAAAAAATTGAAGGTTCTTAGGTGCGCCCTATAGTGCAGAAAATACGGTAAGTCTTGATAAGACCTCAAGAAAGAAGACGCAAAAGAAGACTCCTCTGAGGATCCAGCACATTACTGTTTATTGTGACATTCTTACACACAGCTGTAGAAGTCAGGTTTAAAGAGAAGCAGAAGCTGCGTGATCTGCTCTGACAACTTAAAAACCAACGCGAGAACCATAAGAATACAAAAAAACAGTTTCAGTGGTCTGGGCTGAATCAATCTCTTCGAATAAGAAAAGGAGAGTCTGATGTCTTAACTCCGTCCTGGAGTTTGCTTCGGCAGTGCAGGAATTTGGATAGATCTTTTAAATATACTCATATTGCGGACTTGCTGCAGAGTTCTTACCATTAAATCCTATCCTATCCACAAAATGTTTTGTGCAATCAGTTTATTTTGCTAATAAATGTTTCAGTTTCTTAATTACTAAAAACATAAAACAGACACTGGTTACATTTTTATTGCTCTTTTAGAGTTACACAAGTGAATATTTTGGGATAAATGCTATCAGGAGAAATGCTGGACTTCATGGTTCAAAAGTTAGATTTATATAAATTAAAATAAAATATATATATTTGTCTATTTAGGCAATTATTATAAATGTATTCATTTAGATGTAATTCATTAATATACATTATAGCCTAATGCATAAATATAACATTTTTGTTTAACATTTCTTTAAAGCTGTTCATATTCTATCAATAAATAAAATGTCAAAATGAATGGTAAAATTGAAAGTTATAAAAGGTAAAAAAAAAAATAGTTTTCCTAGAAAACGTTTGCAAAACATTTTACCTGTAAACTCCACGTTTTTTGACAAAAAAACTTGGGATAATCCAGAGGCTTATTTTTCTTATTTCTATGCCAGTTTAACCTAAAATGCATTTTTAACACCAGTAACTCAGTGTGTGCATTGTGTGTTTGGTGACCCCACCTGAATCTCCAGCAGGCTCTCCTCATCGTTCTTAGAGTTGTTCCTCTTATCTAGACCTTCTCCTCGTAGCAGAGCCTCCAGTGTCGTGCTCTGGTTAGGCAAAGAGTCTCTGGACATGAGACCTCCATCTGCATAGAAAACACAAAAGCTAGAATAACAGTGTAGAGCTGGGAACCCCATTCTTTTAGTGCCACTGAAAGTGGGGTTAGAAGGTTTGCTAGCCTGTCATCTATGCCTCGACAGCGAGTGAGGGTCTGAAATGAAAAGTTCACAGATGCAGATTAGATTCCTGCATGAGCATTGGTCAGCCAACTGTTAGCAGATGGAAAGAGTCCAGGAACTGTCTAAACAGATATTCGACTGTAAATAGGAGATTAACGTGATGTTTTTTACAGTCACATTTCAACAGCATACATGACCGCACTGCATTTCTGCGCCTGTTTGCATGGGAGTGATGATTTTCCAGAAGTTTAGGAAAAGAATTGTAATTTTAAAATGTGAAGTCATTGTTGCGGAAGCTGATCTGCATCCAAACCATTGAACGTAAACGTGAACTAGACCAAGTGAGTGTGACGTCACCCATAGAAAATGGCTTACTTCCTGTTCCAACAAAATTAAGTCATTTCAGTCGCCGTTTTAATTGCATTTCATATGCTGTTGGAAGCAGACGGTGTCAGTAAGCAGTGATTTGTTTGAATCGGTCGGAGTCAACATTTCTATGGGAACCACTCTCGCCAAACAGGAGAGGGCTTGTTGGAAGGCCACACCCCTACATTAAACATTAAAAACATTCAATGTGAGACCACGTACTTTTATTGAGGCATCTGATTGGTTATTTTATAACTTTAATAACTTGTACAACTGAAAAATATATTTAAAAAATAGGATTAGCAAGAACATTAAAAAAAAAAGTATCAGAACAAGACTGGTTATCCTGGTTAATAGAATGACTGAGTAATAGCTGTTTATTTCTCAATAGAAGTCCATCTGATTTTTGGCTTCTTGAAGCCAGCAGGTACTTCCTGTTTAGAACACAATGCAGGAGGGGATCATTCAGTCCAGTTAACATACACAGTCAATGGTCCAGACTGAAGATCTAAACATGTCCGTCCTCCAGGACTAGCTACAGCTAGGGCTAAAACATGGACTGCAATGTTCTGCAGCTGTAACAGGAAGGCCCCTCCTAAAGAGCTTCCTTCATAAACACATTACAATTGTGATCACATATGGAGAAGGGCTGTACCAGAGTTTTCTGAGTTTAAGTCGTGGTTTTTTGGGGGGGGGGTTTGCATAGTCTTGCGACTTTATAAAAAATAAATAGTAAATTGTTAGCATGTTCTTTATGCTATTGGGGTTGGTTGGGGCGGCTGTGGGGCAGCGGTAGGGTGGTCGTTCTCTGAAGATTGCAGGCTCGATTCCCACCTTGCCAGCCCATGTGTCCAAGTGTCCTTGGGCAAGACACTGAACCTCACATTGCCTCTGATGAAAGTTTGGCACCAGTGTTCGGCAGCGGAGCCACCATCAGTGTGTGAATGTGTGAAAGGGACCTAGACTGTAAAGCGCTTTGGGCCTTCAATGACGGTAGAAAAGCACAATACAAGTTTACACCATTTACAATTTATTGCTATCTGAAGAATTGTTCATATGTTGCACTAATATATTAGATTCTTCTTGTTTTTCATGAAGTTAAATAAGCATCAATGTGTTATGATAATGAAGCGTGCTTATATTCAGTTTATTATTGTTATCTATTCCGTTATAATGATTTACTCCTCAAGATGAAATGTCTATTTTTGGTCCTCCATTTTGATAAATACATTTCTCTCAAAAGTGCAACTTTTTTGATTTATTTCTTATTTTGAATAAATGTTTTGCCTAAAGTAACTTTGGACACCACATTCCACATTCCTACCAAAGCATTCAGTGTTTGAAGCACAGCATAGAACAAAATGCAAAACTGTGCACAGCATGAGAAACTGTTCAGAAACTCCTCCCCCTTCAAGAACCTCATAATCATCAGGCTGTTTTGCAGATTTGCTCACTTTGAAGCCTTCCAACTCCACTGCATCCTGTGGTCTTCCTAAATCTACGCCCGCTGGAGAACTATGCAGGAATAAGTGGCTATGACCAGAGAACAATGAAAAGTTCAAAGCAGACACAAAAGGCAGGCGTGATGCGAGCTGATCTCAAACCGCATGGCGGCAGCCCCTCACCATTGTGTCTGTGCACGTCGACTTTCACCTCTCCGCGACGAGACAACCCCCCACCCCCACATACCCCCCTTTTCCATCCCTCCCTCCCCAACTCATGGGAGCTGGAGGTGGAGGGGGCTAAAAATAGAGCCAGCAGCAGCAGGGAACTGCTTCTGCATGCAGACCCAGTCTCTCCAGCACACCATCACTTAGGCAGAGAAGCAGACTCTGGCTGCAGCCGGAGCTGGATACCTCTGCTATGCGCTCAGCAGAAGTGACGGCAGCTCAGATGGAGGCGGGTTTCTGCTCCAGATTGGTAGTGGTGGCGGTGGTGGTGGGGTCTTAGCCAGTGCGAACTCAGGGAGTAAACAATACAATAGGATGTTTTGGGGAAACAAAGGCTTAGTTCAAATGCTATCGCAGAATCTCTGTCTTTCCAGACTTCCCGGTCATTGTCACAAGTTCCAAAAGATTTGTCCCAACATGCCATGCAGACATCCACTTCTGGATATTAAGGATTTTTGTCAAAACACACAACAAGTTTCCTTTTGGGTTTTCTGAGAAGCTATTGAAAAATGTAAAGCTGTGATTTCCTTCCTTTGTGCAATAATCTGTCATTTCTGAAAAAAAAGTGCAACAGTTCATAAAATATCAAATTTACAGACAGCTAACGGTGTCTAAAAACCCTGCCTACAACACAGATCCACAGATGGAAGAGCTGCCAGACAGAAAGAGACTAAACTAATCAGTGAAGAAGGTGGTAAATAGAGGAAAAAAAAGAATGTAAGTGAAGTGAGGGGAAAATGTGTTGAGTGAGCTGTTTCAATTGGCAGCCAGAGAAAGCCAAGCTCCATTCCGTAACATTTATTAAATAGTGTCTGTCGCGGCTGGTCTCTGTCTTGCTACTCCCAGCAGTGGCAAATCTAATTACACGTTCTACAAAACAAGTTTACCAGCCTGGGCAAACACAGCCACATTTCATCTGCTGGAAAATGACTGGCAGCCAGTTATACTTAGCGCACTCCATGCTTTTAGCGAGATCATTCCAGATCATCGCCAGCTATCACGTGGTGGACGGGATGGTGGAGCCGGGGGGAGAGCGGGCAGTGGACAGGTGGAGACGGAAGGAGCTCACCTAGCTGGAGGCCGTAGATGCCCAGGCGAGGATCTGTGGTGTTGTGCAGCCGCCTCTTCTTTCTCCAGCAGCGGGCGGGGTATGTGTACATCTGCCCCGGAGCACCACCTGTTTAAGCAGATCAATGGTCTTAATTTATAATAACATTCATTTATTTTTATACCCTACTCAACACTGACTACATAATTGGAAACTATATATTAAAAAAAAGTAAAAACACTTCATAAATGTAACTGGTTTCATGCTTGACTTTTTAAACTCATGGATATTTCAATTTCCACTCAAAAATTCCTAACATTTTATTTTAAGTACAATTTGAGTGGATTTTTTTTGTTTTTATCAAAAACTAATAATAATAAATAGCAAGAACAATCCATTTGTTAAAACTCTGTTACTAAAATTAATAAATAAAGAGCAAAGCTACATTTTGACCACATTCTAGCATATAAATGAACGTAATAGAACAAACACCAGGTCCAAACGATGCTCTAAATAAAAAGGAGGCTGATGGACCTCAAAACAAATAATTTCTTTGAGTGTTTCGAGTGAGTTTGCCCACCAGGGCTGCGGTGGTGGCGTTCCATCCAAATGTAGCAGTTGTTCTGGGCGACGCCGGTTTGAGAATCCAGGAAAGGCAGGCGGACGCTGCGCTCAGCACACAGGCGGGCATTGTAGCTGCGGCACTGCTCAATAGCCTCCTTATAGAACTGGTCACCCAATCTGCATGAAGCAACATTTGCAACAGTTCACTGACAGATGCTGCATGATGGATGACGCAAAATGTACAATTTATCAACTATCCTTTTACAGTAAAGAAAAAAAACATGATCTATACAATCTGCATACAATCGTGCTTTATTTGTCAGAATTTTAAAAGCTACTGTTTGGATTTCAGGAGAAGAAATGGAGACAAAGAAGCTGCAATACGTCTGAAGCTACTTTTATGGATTCCCTGAGGACACTGTGGTCTTTCTATGTGATATAACCTCTGTCCTTAACCTACTATAGGGGCAATAGGGTAAAAGCGTGTCACGCTTTACCAGGGGGCCATTTCAGCTGGATTTTAAAACAACCTCAACAGGTTCTAGAGGAAAAGGCTCTCACAGATGACCAAGCTGTCTCTAATGGAGAACTTGGCCCTCTTGATAAGAATGTGTATTTTAGACAATTGTATCTAATGAATTCTTATGATCTTTTAGTTCTTACAGATGCGACAAGGACAGATTTTATTTTCTCCTACAATGGATGAATAGTCTGTGCTAATGTAAATTCAACGCTAGTTTGCTTTGACTAATCTCCCCATTCACTTGTGACCAAACTGCCAAGTTCATAACTTCGGTTTGAAGCTGGTTTTAAAACAAAAGTAACTGGAGCTAAGTCGGTTTAGCAATAACCAGTAACGTTTATGTTTTAAACAATCTTCAAATTGAAAACAGCTCAGCTCACAATACATGAAAATAAATACAGGTTGCAAAGTTTGCATCTCATTCTTCAATTATTTTATTTTATTTTTTTACACAGATACCTTTGCTGGTGCATCTGTTCAAGAACAGAAGAAATGCATTGATTAAAAAAACTAAAACAAAAAAAGAATGCATAAAAATGTACTGAAATTCAACCAGTAAAAGTGCTTTTACATTATTGCTCAACATAATAACATTTTAAAAGTACCTGAGGTTTAAAGAGCCACTCCAATCATCTTGTCATCTACTGTAAAAGCATTATTTTAATTATTAATATGCCATTTTTAGCCAAAATCCAAAAACTTGTGCCGTTTTCTAGGACATAAGTTCTGCAGAGCGGAAGGAGTTCATTAGAAATTCACCGCGGAGCAACCCCATCACACCTTTTTCTTCCCATTGTTAAGCGGTCAGAGCAGGGTGCATGTGGCTCGACCGGCAGGTTTTCTATGTAACAAATGTTTGTGTTCTAAATGCCTGGAAAGGTGTAATTCATTATTTCCAAATATCTTAAATTATTTAGACATATTTTGGATAAAAGACAATTCTAACCTATTAGTTTCTTAAAATTATTTCAAGTAAATAGTCATTTTTATATGGATAGTTAGTTTTTTTATATGGATAGTTAGTTTTACCCTTCCTCATATTAAAAAAAAGGTTAACTTGAATATAAGCATGACTACCTTTTTGCATTTAATAGGACTGAATAAAACAGATAAAACATAAATTCAAAATTATGTGTTCTTTTATTTTTAAAGTGTGTCGTGTACACTGGTATATAACCTCAATTATTTTCAAGCCACAACATAGATGAAGGAATTTACAAGAATAAACCATTCTGAACTTGATCTGCTTTGAGTTTGTATCTGAGAGGAACGATGAAGATTCTGTAAACAGTAACACATTTGCAACTGTTCCTCGACTCTGCTGCTTTCCATTAACTCTTTTTGATCTGATTCTAGGGCTCCACTGCTGCTGAATCTGTATTGCACATTCACAGACGGACAGAAACTGCGCTCTGATGTGAAGCCGCTTCTCTGATCTGAACACAAGCCAACTCTCACACCCTCCGGTTTCACTTTTCTCTATACCACGGAGATTCTGGCAATCCCTCTGGGCTTCCATGTTAATTTTCAGAGGGCAATGGGGGTGGATATTTCACATTCAAGCCCCTCAATCTCTGCCACACGCCTGCTCTGGTAATTAGCATACTAAATTAATCTCTGCAGAGTTCCAAGCACGAGGGCAGGTTCTATTTAGCTTGATCCAACACAGAGGTAAAGCAGTGCAACTCTTGGATGATTCTTTGTGTTTGCTTCAGTCTGGTGTGCTGTCATGGAGCAAATATGGAGAATACCAGCTAGTGGTCACTGTTGCATGGTAATTATTGACAAACAATTAAGAATTTTCCAATGCATTTTTTTTAAAAGACTAATTGATGACAAATACTTAACTGTTGGCTCCACATATAACATAAGGCAGAACATGGATGGATGTCCTGCACCAAAAACACGGGATCTGAGGTCAAACAGACCGAAGAGTGTGAAGTTTGTGTGTCAGCGTGACGAAGGCGAACAAGCGATCGCAGGCAGAAATCATTGTGAGTAGGTAGGAAAGCTTAGCATGGGTGAGGGCGTGGGGGTGGGAGGTACAAAACAGCTAACAATAAGGTCATGGCTAAAAGATGTGGGACTCTTTCCCTGTGTGCTAATCATACCCAGATGGCACACTCTTTTGTTTAATAATCTAATCCTAATACTGCAAACTGAGCTTCTGTCACCACAAGAAATTCAAATATTCTGCAAGAATGACAAAGTAAAACAAAAAAATATGAAATGTTATGATCAGAATCTTTATATTAGTCACAGTTTTGATGGAGTTTTCAGATAAACATTTGGCCAAGAAAGAAAAGCTGCCCTTTAAATTGCTTGGATTGTGTTAATCATATTTGCAGTTTCCTGTTTCCCCCCGTAAAGTCCCATCAGGTTAACCATTCCTGAACATCAAGACACAGCTGCCGTGAGACATACTGAGCTGAATCAGCTTGACTAAAAGCAGAGATGCCATTAAAAAGGTTCACCAAAATCAAACCTGCGTCAAGAAACCTCTGTGACTCCTCAAACCAAGAAAGCACAGGGGGTTCCTGATGAGTTAAAAGTGTAGGTGGGGTGGGACAGGGCTGGGGGAAAAAGGGTTCATGTGGGTTTTGAATTTCTTGGGTCACTCCAAGTTTCAGGTTCACCAGCTGCAAAACATACATCACACCTGTATAATGTAAAACAACTACAGAAAAAAAAAGACTAATTTTTATCTAAATTGTGTCGCGTGACTTATTTCTTTAAGGCTTGGGTTTCCGTTTTACAATCTATGAATGAACATTAAGTATTTAACTGAAATTTCAGCCAGGGGCTACGTGCAAGTGCTAAGATTTTATATCACAAAGCTACACTTTGATGAATAACCCTGATAAAGACCAAAGCCACAGGATCAAAGAAAACATTTAAAAAGAAAAACTACAAAAAAAGTCTCAAGTTAAAGACAAGCTTTCTATATTATTAATTTCCTAAAATAAGAATTACAAAATATTAAAACATAAGTTGATGATTGGAAATTAATTATGCCACAATGTGCAATACCACAAGCGACCAGTAGGGGCTGGGTGCAAAGAACCCCAGCTCCAAACACTGTAAATAAAGAGGGACAAAAGATGCGACCCATTAGTTTTCAATAAATCTTGTTGTGTACAAAATCAAATGATACATTTTACAAAATATCACATCTAGAACAGCTTTCATAAATATAAAAAGTGGGCATAATATACATTAAAAAGAATGTAGGCTCACCTGCTAACTTATGGCCCTTTACGGATTTTTTCACTTAAATTTAGTGACATTTTCAAAGATTTCAAATTTCTCTTTACGTATATCAATTCAACTAATCACTATTTAAAATACATTTTGCTAACATTTATGGCTTTGGGGCAAAGACTTTCAATAAGGTCTGAAATATATATATATATATATATATATATATATATATATATATATATATATATATATATATATATATTGTCATATCAATGTATCAACCTATGCGACACGCATACCGCTTAAAATGGTGTACACTGCAATAAATGCATACTTTAACAACCCACTCCAATCTTCTGATATATTTTAAAGTCGTTCCCAGTGGGCTTTTAATTATGATTATGCAGTTTTCACCTGTGTCGTTTTCTAGGACTGCAGAGTGGCAGAAGTTCATTCGAAATTTGCCTCTGAGGTGTAAATTCCGATCTTCCCTTTGTTTACATCCTCTCCCGCTACAGCCCCTCAAACTCCTAAGTTGACATTACCGGTGCAACAAAAGACAGTGAGAAATTTTGGAGCCATCCTGCTATAAGTTTTGAGTCAGATGCCAGTTCAGATTAGGAAAATGAAGACATACATAGATCCGTTTGTCTGCAAGTGGATACATTGGAATGGAGCAGAGCAAGGAGCTTGTGGCCCGCCAATTGTAGTTTGTACGTAACAATTACAAGCTTAAATGGTAATATTCAAAAACGCAACATTTCACTTAACTAAAGCTAAATGATGTTTTTTCTTTTATCTTCCCAGCTGCTTTTCAGCAATTACAAACACTGCATGCATGTCAGGAATGTGCAACACGTCCTGATTGTCTTCCAGCTGAGCAGAAAAAAAGGTCAGTGTGCACGGCGCGAGGGCGAGGAGAACAAAAAGTAAATCTTGTGGCCGTTGGGGCCTGTGCTATCAGCATGTTCCTGTCAACAGTTCGCTCTGTCACATGGCTGCGTCCCTAATGTGAGCATGTGTTCACACACATTTCACATGTCTGGCAACAACAACATAAAAAAAAGAGACCGTCATCACGACAACACGTCAGTGTCCACCATGGAATGATTCAATATGCGCGAGAAATAAATAAGCAAGCACAAACAAGTTCTGGTATTTGAGACGTCTTATGGAGGGGGGGTTCGAACGTTTGCAGATGCGGTGCTGCTTCACAGGAAGCCAAAGCTGCCACAACACAAGAGGGGAGGGGGGTGCCTGAACAGAATGGCTGCATCCTGACAACAAACTCTGATTACACCAATCAGAGCAGCTCTGTCTGGGTGAGGGCAGGAGGAAAACTAGAGGTTACACCTCCTCATCGGAGAGCAAACATACACGGGGCCTAACTCACACAAAGTCTACTCAACAACTGTGGCAAGGAAGCCGACAAATGAGGAAGCGTGGAGCTGATGTGCCATCAGGAGAGCTGCTGACGGGAGATGTTTCCTGCAGACTCCAGCTGTGGCTCTGTTATTAACGAGCACAGATATTAATGAAATATTCCTGCCTCAGTTTTAATCGGCAGATTTGGGAGATTACCGCCGTCCTGCGTTCTGACAGCACACAGACGTGAGCACGGAGGAGGTGGTGGTACTCATAGCATCTCTTCAACACAGTCAAACCAGTTTTATTTCCCTAAAGTAAATTCTTATTAATACAAAAAAAGGTCAAACTGGTCCAAAGGAGCTACATCCAATTAGTGTCAAGTGTGACTAATTATAATCTGACAAACGTGTGAAATGAAGTCAGAAATCTGAGACAGAGGCTAATTATAGCAGATTGAAACACTTCATTAAGTACAGCTTATAGCAAGGAGACTTTCCAGATCAAAATGCGAGAAGATTTTGGACAAAAAAGACAGCAGACGTTGGAGAAGTCCAACGAGGTCACCACAAAACTGACCTGTAGCTTCTCTGTATGGCTTCATGAGCAAACCCAAAAAAATGAACTACAATTTCTAAAAACACAGAAAAATAAGACACATAAAAATGCATTATTACTATCTATGTTAATTAATTTTAAGGTGTTGGGAGGTCCAATTAAGAAAATTGAACCAAACTCAGAGGTCCCAAAGTGTCAGAGGTCAGTGTTTCCACAAAGAGATGCAAAGCAATTAACATTACAGAATGGAAATAATTAAAGCTTCTAAGAAAAGGCTAATATGTAAAAACCTTAGAATAAGGTACACTTATCTTTGAGGAACTGTCATTATTAAAATTATGAATTTGTACTTTAAAGTCCCACTCTCATTAACTTTTGATCTATTTTATAAGTGTTCCCAGTGGTCTTTATTATGATTATGCCATTTTTAGCCAAAAAAAAACCCCTGTGTCGTTTCTAGGACATAGTTTCTGCGGAGCGGCAGTAGTGCATTAGCAATTCACCTTGAGTTATGGGGGTGGGACTCTTGACACTGAGCAACCCCGCCCCCTTTCCTGTTGCTAAGAGCTCTCTCGCTAGCTAACCCCCTACATCCACAACCTAACACTACTGCTGCAAGAAAAATGGTGATCTATGTTGGAGCTATTCAGTAGTAACAGTTTTGAGCCAAATGCCAACTCGGATGAGTAAAATGAAGACGTACATTGATCTATTGGTTTACATGTGGATGCATCAGTGTATCTTCGACATCACATGTACACTCTTCTCCAACAGCATTTTTTTTTGGTCTGTTCCCGATTCAAGAAATACTCAAATTCAATTTTGGGCTTAATTTTCTTCATGCATGTCCTCCATTGTCAAAAATTATGCGATATGAACATGTTAAAAACACAAATTTAATTAGAGTGGGTCTTTAAAAAGAGCCATATTTTTGATGTAAACAGCACAAGAAATTACTTTAAATGAAAATCTATTGAAGGATTTGATCAATCGAAACCGGTTTTCAGAGTAAAATCCATTTTTAGTTAGGATAAAACATTGAAAATTGATGTACAAAAAAAGCGTTTTGCAAATTTAAACATATATAGTTATTTAACTAAATGGTACAAAATACAAAGTGGAAAAATGCAACAAAAATTTGGCAAACTTGCTTAAAAGAAATGCAAAACAATCGCACACGAATGCAAAGTCACCCTATAGGATAAAAAAATTAACAAAAACAATGAAAAAAAAAGAAAAGAGCAATGTTGCAAGTAATCTGAAGCTCAAAACAACCATATAATGCTTTTTAAAGAATTTTGTTAGGTTGCCCTTGTCATCAACCACAAAAGGTACCAAATAATCGGCCACCGAATATATTCTGATAGATCTGGATATTGAAAAAAAAAGTCACTTTTAGCCTTTGGTGAGAGCAAGTTTAAGTAAGACAGAATAGTGAAATGTGACATGAGGATGCATATTTGGTTAAACAGCGTGCATCAATGATCTAGTGCCTTCTTCAAAATGACGGGATTGCAGAGGTATTTTAAAGTGACAGAGAGTGTCAAAAAAACTGCAAATTGCATCGAATGCATAACTAAATTATCAAGAGAAGGGTACGTCTGCTAAAACCTTTAGCACCACTGCATGAATGTTTCATTTAAAAGCCAAAAACCCAGAAGAGAACAACAGAGAAAGAGAGACAGACAGCTAAAAGGAAAGCTAGCACCACTCCGTCCATGGCAAGTTTGAAAAAAACAGTTAAACAAACAATAGCAAACAAAAGTGTCAAAGCAAATCACAAATAAGTTAATTGAGTTTATGACTTTAGATGACTGTATGTCTCTGAAAAACAAATATTATGATGTAAACATTTACTGAAGAAAAACCTGTCTAAAAAGTATTCTTAGCTATTTATGCAATATTTAAGACACTATAAAAAACAAAAAAATCCATTTTTATTACTATTCGGCCAAGCATTTTAATTATAATTCGGCTTCTGACACAAATTTCCATTTTGGTGCATCCCTAATAAAAAGGGGCCTTTCACAGGCGTGTGCCCCCGGCACCTCCTTTCTGGGAGTCCGCCCATGTGCTTCCACACCTTGCCCGACAGTCCACTGAGGTGGCAGGGCAGCTCCCTGAAGGAGCAGATGGTTCTCCTGCTTGTGCCTAGCACTTCCTCTCTGTCGGAGCATCTCTCTGACAGATGGGGCCCAAAGATCCTGGACCAATCTAATCTCCAGCCCTCCTACACTTAAAGGCACAGAGGATCTCCAGCACATAAACGCAGGTTTGCTGTGCAGAAACCAACTTAGACAATACTGTGGAAACAATGCAAAAGAACAAAGAAGGGGGGAAAAATGTATAAGATTTGCTATAGATTTTTTTTAAATGCACATATTATGAGAGCACGCGGTAGAAGCCTAGATTCAGCAGCGGACTCAGATTGCTGTCACTTTTTTGTCGAATTTGCTTGCAAGCGTGCATTAAAAAAAAAAAAAAGCCTCCTCCCTTTCTTTCTTTCTGTCTTGCTTCACCGGGTCCTGACCACGTCTGCGCTCTGAGCAGCCAAAGTTGACATGTCGACAATTTACACCAAGTCGAATCGACTTTCGGAATGTCAGATGATATCCCCCGCTGTGGCCGGCCGGAGCACCAAGAAAATCGCCTTTTAATTATTCGTTTCATCGCAGACACGTTGTCGATATTATTATTATTTTTTGTTTGTTTGTTTAAATAAATACCCAGCTTTGGAGAGACGACAGACTATGGGCTGAACCGAGCGGGGGAAGCTTCTCCTCGGTTCCGAGAAGCCGTCAAGCAGCCCTGCTCAAAATTTCAAGTCCAAATGTTCAGGTCTGGAGAAATAATGAACTGTACGAAGCTACTTTGCTATGGAAGAAGTAGGAAAAAATATTTTTGGACAGCCTCGCCTGCCGTATGCAAACGGCTGGGAATGACATGCACACGCGCCCGGTTTCAGCACTCGAAAGTAACACCTGGCAATTATGTCCATGTTTAAAATTACTTACGCTTTTAGTGGATTCTGAATGACAGCCGCCATTTTGCTACAATGTAACGCAATATCGGCGTCCTGCAGTTCTGAGGGAAACCTATGGCACGAGCCAATCGGAGCGCGGGGTAAATTCGTGGACCAATGGGGGAACAGGACAGACGAATGGGGCGTGGCTTAATGTGGTAAACTGTCAAAATCCTTTTTTAAAGGGTTTTCCCTTGCATTCGTTTTGTACACAACTAAATGACAATACTTTTAAAGCAGCAGCATCACATTAGCATACATGTTTGAGGTGAACTTATTTTGAATCAAAATAGCACAAAATGGCTGCTTAATTTGGTAGTGAAATAGGAACAAACCATTAATTTATTTCAATAAGTGCAGAACAAATATTTTATCTGTAGCTTCAGTGTTAAACACAAGCGTATAACACATAGACATGCACACACATTCCTCCCACATTCAGAAAAGGGCTGTACTTTAAAGTGGTATGACATAAGTAGTTAGCACACACACACATGCACTCACACTAAAAACACGTAGGCAGTTCTAGATTAGGTTTTGACTTACATGTGCCACCCCATGCAGCTTTAATTTTATGCAAATCTTCCACCACTTTGGCAGCTATAGACATACCTTTATTTGTTACATTTAAATAGTTAAAAGCCTGTGTCTCAGAGAAATAAAAGTTGTTGACAATAGCACCCATATTGATTGAACAAATAAAAAAACTGTATCTGTCATAAACTACAGGGAGTATTTAATGAAACCAGACAGCACACCACAATGAACTCCAGTCATTGTTTCATCCATTCTTTCCTGTGCAACATTAGCATTTCAGAGTGTGTTTTGAAGGGAAAACTCAGGCAACATACATCTATTTTAAAACCAGGCAGACACAGCGTCTCATCAAACATCAGAGGTGTATCATGAGTGCAAAAAAAAGAGAATTAGCTTAATCTAACAATGCTACGTTTAACAAAGAACTTTTTTTTGGTTCTGAACAATAATATACAAGCTAACATGCTGTGCTTTTTTCTGAAATCTGCGTATTCTTGCTGGAGCACACAACATTTCTAATGAAGCAACTAAAGATAAAGCTTCTTCATTAAATTAAAGTGTTGCCTGACAGAAAAAAATAAAATTTATGGATACAGTTACTACAAAGACCATAAATACATTTTAATATCAGACAACAACCAAAAAAGTATATATATCAATATCTTTAGATGATGGATCACAAAAATGTGGTTAGATGAGAACATAAATCATGTTGAGTCCTTTATCTTTTCAGGCTGTGGAAGCCTGAGCAGAATATGCAAATGCATTGTGAAGACAAATTTCAATATTCTTTAAACTCTGAAAGCCTATATTCATACACCCAAGCAAATACTACATATTTTGATAAGTATTCAAATAAAAGATGAACACACAATTGAGCTTTACACTGAAATGCCACGGAGTCATAGAGAGCTTGAGGTTTGATTCAGAGACTATCCTCTGAACATGTAGAAGGCCATGGATCGCTCACTACCAAATAAAATGCCAAATAACACTTGGCTAATAATTTATGATTAATCTTGTGTTTTTTATCATCATTACATAAATACTCTTCCACATATCACTCTTTAATATTGTTATATAGTCCAAAAAAACCAAAAAAACATCATACCATAACAGACACAGTGACCTGAATGATTTTTGGCACACCAGATATCCCCAAACTAACAACTACTTTTGTAGAGCTCACCAGAACAAACTGCTTGACTATATTTGTGTTTTGGCTATGATAAGCTATAGCTTAAATAGCTATAAAATAAAATAGGCTTAGTGCAAAAACTAGAATAATGCAATGCATGCATGCATGCAACTGAACTTGCAGTTAGGCCTGCACCCACACAAAATATCTCCCTGGCACAAGCTCAGAGGAACAGCACTTCATGATAAGAAGTGCTGGGAACTAATCAACTCACCAGCACTGTCAGCTAACAATTACTCTTGAAATGATGCATTTTAAAATAATTTCTAAAAGTAGAAAAATAGCTGGACAGCTTTATTTAATGGAAAACCAGGAGTTTGTTTTCATTGAAACACTAAGTTTGCTAACTAACTCAATATTCCGGCTGTTCTAAAAAGGCCACAGGAACTTTAAGATCCCAGATTTGCTAAACATATTCCTGAAGTTTTCCTTTCCGCAGATACAGGACAGAATCCGTGACGTTGTAGAGGTATGCTTCATCAGTGGCAGACTTTTGCCTTTTTGAGGACGGCGAGCTCCGTTGTCAAAGTTCTCCGGGCTTCTGGTTGCAGCTGGAGCACACACGCACAGGGTGGTCCCAGCCACGCGACGGCACCGATCGGCGCTCTGGTGAGCACTCATCGCACACGCCTTGGCCACAGGCGCGGCAGTGGTGCTTGGACAGTTTGGCAGTGAACTCACGTTGGCAGTTGTGGCATGACAGAATGTCCTGATCGGGAACCCAGTAAGCAGGACGAGCCGCATCTTTCACGAGGCCTGAAAAGTGCCATAAAGCATGAGTAGACGTCACAATTACTCATTTATGAATTTAAGATAACAAAAATATTTGAGTGCAAAAGTTTGAAAAGCCAAAAAAACAGAGAAGATGTAACAGCCACTATACCTTTGTTAAAAGTAAAAGAGATTCTATTACAGGACTTGATAAACATTGTTAAACATGAATTACTTTTCTGTGATTACTTCAAATCAAATTCAAGCTGTGTTAGCAATGTTTATATTTTGCAAGTGGCTTTAAAGCATGCAGAAAGGGAAAGGTTGTTGTAGTAAGCTAACAGAAATACATCATTGGTTGCACAATATCAAATGGTCTCTGCAGGCTTGCAGCTGCACATATGCATAGGAATCAGTTCGACAGTGTCCATAAACTATAGACGAGTAGATGTTCAGCAAATGCAAGGCTGTTTGCAAAAAGCCATTAGGTGGGAACACTGTACATTTTGAGAAAGCGTAGATCCTTTAATGCTTGCAGCAAGATGCTGCAAATCCTTTACAAAACTGTGGTTGGAGAAAACATTCCTATCTGCAGATGACTCTTGGGGCAGCCACCAGTGACTCAGAAAAGCTCAAAGTGGACAGCTGGTTCTGTGTTGAATAGGTCTGAAACCTCCTTTTTTTTATTGACACACACCTCTGCAGAAACTACATTTAACTTTACGTTTTTTTAATAATATAATATAATATAATATAATATAATATAATACAATATAATATAATATAATATAATATAATATAATATAATATAATATAATATAATATAATATAATATAATATAATATAATATAATATAATATAATATAATATAATATAATATAATATAATATATATAAATTTATTCTATATTATATTATATTCCCAGATATTCCTTTTACAGATAAAATAATGTCAACTTTAGATAATTTTAACCTCTTGTTTAAACAGTTATTGATGTAGTTTGGACCTGTGTTGTTAAGAACTTTGTGCTTCTTTCTATTAAACATTCTGCTTTTTAATTAATTAATTACTTTTAATTTAATTTAAAATTTTATTTTTGTGGTTAATAGTTAGCATCCTAATTCTTTGAGCTGTATTGAGATTGGTGTTTAATTTAAAGTTTTCCTTGTGACATTAACACAAGGCTTTTTTTCAGATTAATCCCAGATCCTTAAAGGGTGTTTGTTATTTATTGATCTTAAAGTGTCTTTTTAACTTGACTGAAAAATGTGGTGTGTTTAATATAAACTCTGAAAAGGAAAATCATACTGGTGAAAGTTTATTAAAACAGTGTTGAATATCTAAAGACCCACTCCGATGAAAACGAGGTTTTGGTGTTTTTAACAAATGAAGCATTTTTTCATGACAAAGGACATGTTTAAAAAAAATTAAAATTGCATTTCTGAATATTTCTTGTTTGAAATTGCTGTAAATCAGGAACATGCCATTTGAAAAATATTGTATTTGTGACATAGAGAATACACTGGGCGTGCCACAAGCTCCCTGCTCTGCCCCCATTTTGATACATCCTCGTTTGAGCTGGCATCTGACTCAAAACTGTACAGCTGGATAGCTCCAATATTGCTCGCTATTTTAGCTGCAGCGACAATGTTAGGTTGGGGGTGTGAGGGGCCAAAAGCTAGCGGGAGAGAGTGTAAACAGATAGCTCAGTTAGTGGCGACGGGAAGGGTGGGCGGGGATTCTCCGTGCCAACAGTCTCGCCCACAACTCAGAGGTGAACTTCTAATGAACTTCTGCCGCTTTGCAGAAAATATGGCCTGGAAAACGACACAGGATTTTTTTATTTTGGCTAAAAACGGCATATTCATAGTTAAAAGACCACTGGGAACGCTTTTACAATAGAGCAAATGACGATCAGAGTGGGACTTTAAAGTGCACCAGCACCTTTTCAGAAGAAAAATAATTACAAGCCTGTTTCTCTTTGAAGTTTGTGGCAATACTCACCAAGCGGGATGTCAATGGCAGTTACCACTACCCCGATGGTATTGGTAACAGCTTCTCCCACCTTCCTAGCAAGAGTTCCACCTTCTTCCTCCTCGAGCTCTGCTTTAAGGATCTCTGCAAAAAAAAGACAAGCAGATGCACACATGTTGGGTTTGCTCCCGCACAGACACTGACAGATCAGACAGACACCAGCGAGGGTACCTGCATACGAAGCTCTCTGTTCAAAGCAGACGTCGCAGACTCTGACAGGGCCAAGACCCCAGCCTCTCTCGGGGACAGGCGCGGCTTTGGAGGAGCAGCCGTCGCAGAAGCCCTCCCCGCAGGCGCGGCAGTGGTGCTTGGTGTCATTATCCTGGAAGACTGTGTGACACTTGTGGCACACCTTGAACAACGAAAAAAATATATAGACATCTCATGCTGCTTTAGATCAAAAGCTCTAAGGAAGAAGATGGAAGTATTTACAAGCTATGTCTTGTGACCCACATACATAAATTGTGTAATAGAAACACAACACTACAGGCAGTAAACATCCCTGTGGACATGAAAGTGTTGACTTGGCTTTTTGGTGGCGGGTGGGGCTGTGTGTCACTCACCATGATGAGAGAGTTGGGTTTCCAGTAGGCTGGGGCGATCTGATCTGTCAGCCAAGAGGTGACGGCCTTGGCAGGTTTGACGCTGAGTTCTGAGACAGACTGAGCTACGAGGTTAACTCCATCCAAAAGGCGCTGTGCAGCATTGCTGTTGTCCTTTAAAAAGCCATCAGACTGCCCAGCAACAAAAACAAATACTCATGTTATCTGGATTATTGATTAAAGTAATCTATATTTGCAGATATACTCTTCAGAAGCAATAAAAAGGTTTTTTTTTTTCTTACTCCTGGCCAAACATGCTGGATCTCAGTGCGAACAACGGTATCCACAGGATCCTGGTTCCCATACCAATACTGACGACTCCGGTAGATCACTCCACAGTTGGGACATTCAATAACATATCTAAACAGATATATATATTTTTTTTAATTATCTTTACATGCAAGTAACGCACAAGTGGACATCTGAAAATCTGTAACTCACCCTGACCAGGCGTATTTGGCGAGGCCTATCCAAGGAGAGTCTGAGGAGGCAGAGGTCTTAGGAACAACAATCACTTCCTTCCCGCCTTCATAACAAGCCTGAAACAGTCCAAAACATTCATTCTACTATTGTTTCAATGTAGAGAAATGACTGTGCTGTGGCTAAAGATCCCCATGCTCACCTTACACGTGAAAATACGATTGTCAAACTGAGCAGAGTAGCGACAGCGGCTCTTGGCTTCGTGGCACACGCCTTCTCCTAAATGATTCATACTGTTCTTGCATCCAAACCTGCCATAAATCCAGGAGGTCAGACAGTTTATCAACAAATACAGCAAGCAAAAAAAAAAAATGAATTTACAAAAAAAAAAGAAACAATTTATCTGCGAACAGACATACCCGCAACTGAGACATGAGCTGGAGCAGGTGAAGTACTCATCAGGGAAG
Organism: Oryzias celebensis; assembly: GCA_014656515.1. Classification (NCBI taxonomy): domain Eukaryota; kingdom Metazoa; phylum Chordata; class Actinopteri; order Beloniformes; family Adrianichthyidae; genus Oryzias; species Oryzias celebensis. The sequence goes on from BNCR01000005.1 coordinate 39,494,247, forward strand.
AAGCAGTTTTGTCCAATGAGCTCACTTGCAATTTCCCCGTTGAAGCGCTCACTCAGCGCCTGCAATCACATCGGAGGAAAAGCAGATCACAACTAAATCAGTGGCGCTAAACAGACCCACTCCGATGAAATTGTGTTTTTAACATGTTCTTGTAGCATTTTTCTCATGATGGAGGACCTATACTGCATAAAGAAAATCAACTTCAAAAGAATGCTTTTGAACGCTTTAAAAATAGATCAAACGCTGATGGGAGTGGGTCTTTAAAGAGAAAATGTGATTGGTTTAGATCAGGATAGAATAATCCACTTCGATGAGCAACTCCACCTGCAGAGCCTTGAAGATGACCACAGGGGTGCGTGGGGAACGGGTGGCGTTGTTATCCAGGAGCAGCTCTAGTTTCATCAGGAGGCCACTGAAATCTGTGGGTGGGCTAACCGTCTGGGTGCCCCAGTACTGGACAGAGCTGAAGGCTTCAGGATATCGGGAAAGCTTTCTAAAACGGTCCAACAGCATCCGGTCTACTGACTCTGAGGATTTATCTACACAAAGACAGAGAGGAGATGGTTACCTATAACCATTTTCGTAATAGTACACATTTGTTAACTCTGAGATTGTTCAACCGTCTCCCCTTGTTATCTTGGTCCCTCAAAAATGCTTAATTTGTGTGAAAAATTATTTCTACTCTCATCTTAATCCATAATAAAAACAAATTGTAGATAGAAACATTGATTTTCCACAGATCCAAACCAATCAGAATGAAAGAAACTATTTAACTGAATTCAAATAAATAAATAAAGACGGTGCGTCATTTAAAGAAAGAAAAGCATAATGGATGCTTTTCTTTCATTTGTAGCACCTATGAATGAATGACAAAAAAGTAAGAAAAATCCAAGTGATTATGCATATTCAGAAAAAGAATTAAAAGCATAAAATAACCAAACACAGAGGCGTGTGTGCAGAGACTCAAAGAACTGTAGAGAGAGAGCACTTAGAACAACAGACAACAGAGATCTAATGCTAGTAATTTGAGCTCCTTGTTCTAAAAGGAAACAGTAAAGGTTTCCATTAGAGAGCCTTGTAAAGATCATTTACAATTTAGCTCTGATGTTGACTGATTTTCCTTAAATCCTTTAAAAAAAAATTCAAATTTCAAAATACCTTTTGAAATTCTCGCGCATGACCTAAAGGATTTGTAAATTATAATCAAAGAGGACTGAAGCTTTTAGTGGCGAAATACAGCATAAAAGCCTTCTGGATTTGCAGTATAATTTAAGTCATCTTAATTTTGAACACTAAAACAAATAAATCTAATCCAGTACTTACCTAAATTATGAAAATACACATCTTAAACTGGGAATATAGTTTAAGAACTATTTCAAAAAGAAAGAAAAGGAATTCAAGGAATAATAAGAGTAAATGAAATAAATAGTGTTAAAAGCCCAAAAAATTGTGTCAAATCAAGCGTTGAATTTGAACCCACTTAAACTCTTTAATTATGAATATCAACAGAAAGTTAAATGACTATGAGAGGATGCTTGAATTGCTATATTATAAGGTCTTTTTTAGAATAAACAAGTTTATATGTAATATATTTTTAACATATTAAAATTACCTAATGCAATAAAACGTTTTGAAAAGTAATGCATGAAAAAAAAGGGAAAAATGTTCAACTATCACCATTGTATTATTAATATAGAAGGTAGTTTTTCTATTATGCAAACCATGTAGTTTCTGTGTTGCTACGCCAATGTTTTACCTGAACCCAGCAGCTTAGTATGAACTGTTTCATGGAAGATGACAACTGCAGGACCCAAAGTGGACAATGGGACGTCCAGACCACAGCGAGCTGTCGTGGCTTTGAGCTCCTTGGTGAAATGCTTCAGGTAAGCATCAGAGGCATCGCCCAGGAACTTGAAAAGGTCGTCATGGAGACGGTCAGCGTGGGTGCGGTAGATGATCAGGTCAGAAATGGCCAGCACCTTGAGTAAGAGGCGCGTTCTCTGGCCCTGTTTCGAGCTGTTCCCAAGCAATCCCTCTGTGTCAATGACCACCACTCTGTGGAGGGGGTCGAACGCCGCCCACACGCCCACGGTGCAAGACTCCTGCGTGGGGGACGTCTTGAAGACTTCTCTGCCCGTGAAAAACGTGTGGTTCAGGGTGTGGGATTTGCCCTCCCCAGTGTTTCCAAAGATGGACACAACCTTCAGCAGGTGGTCAGGATTGCAGTTGAGTTTCTTCACGAAAGAAGCTTCATCTTTTATCTTGAAAAGAACACGATAGAAAACAATGAAGTGGAACTAAAAAAAAAAATGTCTGCAGTCACTTGGCCAACTTACCTGCATTTCCTCATTCTCATCAACCAGAAGAAAGCTAGACACCTTCTCCAGAAGCTTTGCTTTCGCAGATTTGGCCTCCTCTGGGATTTGAACCACCGCCGGAGCTGATGATTGGACAGAGTTTCCTTCTGTAGGTTTGGGTGGCGGAGGATAAGATATGAGCTGGTGTTTCTTTTTGCTGCTCCCACTATGAGTGCGCTTCTGACAGTCTTGGCATAAATTCACTTTGCAATTCTGGCAACGGACCACCGACCTGTGGCGCTTGCCACTGTCCCCATTCCCGCCCTTACAGTTGTCACAGTAAGGGACGTGGCCAGGACTTATCTGAACCCGCTCGTGGCTCCTGAAGCACTCCTGCTTGTGGAGCTCCACTTCGCAGCGGACACATTGGAGGGTTCTGCAGTCATCACATTCAAACGCTGCCTCCTCAGAGCCACCACAAGAATAACTTTCCTGACATATCAGATTAGTATTAACTCCTTTTTCAGAGGATGAGCCATGGCCGCTCATTGTTTCAGGCTGGACTTGAGCAAAGACTACTTACTTGATCAGCTTTACTACCTATAATCCTTTTTTTTCTAATATGTTGATGCAAAAGGGTCAATGTGCAATAATAAAGGCTAAAAAAACAACCTTAAAACAGCTTGAAGTTATTTTGAAGCTATTTTAGCACTAAAGTGTAAAATATGCGTTTGAAGCATACTATTTGAATACTTGTCTATTACTTGATTATGTAAAAGTGATCAAAACAGCTATTAACTATATAACACTAGCAAAAAACCATGTTCTTCGGCTTTTGTGTGCGGCAAAGCATGAAATATTACATTAGAAGTTAACGTTCATTTAATAAATAGGCAGCACCAACCAATAAAATAACGATGTCCCTGAAGCATTTGGAAGTAAATATGATGCTAACAAGCTAGCTAGCTAAATTGGTGTCAAAAAGCTCGCGAGGAAATTTCGGTTTTGTGACTTGGCATCCAGGAATTATTAACTTTACAAGCTAGCTACTGTCGACGTACACTTCGAGCTCATCCGAACGAGCCGACAAAGCCCGAGCCCTTCTCCCAAGCCGTCCGAGCAAGCAGCAACTAGCCTCCGGGCTGTCAGCTGGAACAACACATCAACAAAAACAACAACTGCTCGATGTTGAAAACAAGCTAGCTTATCCGCCGGCTACTTCTGCGCGGTCAAGAGGGACGTCCGCGCCACGTCGCTTGGATAAAATAAAACTTTGCAAGTGTTACTGAGAGGGAATCCTTCCGAGCAGTGTCATTGTTTTGTTCTTCAACCCCCCTCCCGTGCAGATTTCAGTAGCTACGTTGTACCGTTGCCAGGACAGATCAGCTGATCGGATTATTTTCAGTCACAGGGTCAGAGGAGAGTTCAGAGGCTGTTGCATTATGGGAAACGGAGTTCGATTCTTACAATCTCCTAAATTGTTGAGTTTACAATCTTGTTTGTGCTTAGTATTATTGCACACATTAACAGATATGTAACAAGTAACTTAGATATTAAAACGTACTAACAAAGTGGCTTAACAATGTTATTTCTTTCTCCTTTATTTTTAATTACTCTTTGTAGGAGTTTTCAAATGGTTAGAAACATCGATTTGCATAAAAAAGGGCGGATTTAAGTAGCTTTTGTCTTGATAAGTGACTCTTCAAAGGAACAGTAGGTGACCTTTTGTCCTGAATTGTGGGATCTGCATTTTCCCTCCGATCCTTCCTCAACTGTAACCTCCAAAGAACATACTTTAGACAACAAATAACAGCAAAACTTTATTAAAAATATTTTGTATGTATCTACAAAGCTAAAGAAAAAGGTTACAGTTCTTTGCTTTTTAAAACATGACTCACATAAATACACATTGGTAACAACTGACTTTCAATTTCACATTGTTTTCTTCAGAAAATTCCAGTCACTTTCCTCCAATACTGTTCAAAAAAGACTTAAAACGCCTGACCAGGGTGAACTTTCTCAATTTAGTGTTCTGCTGTTCAATGGCAGCATATACAGCACTGTCAAACACATATTTGAGGTTGTGCTGAGTTAAAGCCGAACACTCAATGAAGCTGTGAGCTCTGATTCTGTGAGCAAGTCTTTTGGCTTTCTCAAAGCTTACTGGTCTGGTTCTCTGGTGGTTCAGATGAATGAGGATTCCCACATTGTGACAGAGGTCAGACTGGCTTCCCACCAGAACAACAGGAGAGGTCCTGTTGGCCGCGCGGATCTGTGGGATCCATTTGGAGGAGATGTTGGCAAAGGAGCGTGGATTGACCAGGCTGAAGCAGAGGATGAATACATCCACGTGGGGAAAGCACAGAGAGCGAAGACGGCCAAATTCTTCCTGACAAAGCAAACAAAAAACAAAACAAGGAGGTGGACAAAGCACTCAAAAAAAACATAGATATCACAAAAAAAAGTTTGATCTTAACCTGTCCAGCTGTATCAATTAGTTTCAAACGGATAGGGACGCCATTCACATGAATCAGACCTGTAAAAGGAAATATCTTTATTTTTCTGGAACAACATACTCAGAGAAATAATTGAAAAGCATAAACCTTACCAGTGAAAACATCAAATGCTGTTTGCTTGTACTCGCTGTTGTAGCCATTAAAGATGTAGCTGATTATCATGGTTGTCTTCCCCACTGCTCCATCACCAACCAGCATGAGACTTAGCTCCTCTCTTGGTCTGCTTGGTTTATCGATTCTCTGACAAATCTGTGCCATCATCTCTAAATATCCAAAAATAAAAATCCAAGCATGATAACAGTGTGTTGTTTTCCATTTAGACCCCTCTGGCTGATATGAACAGAACCGCCACCTCGATTTGAAAGAACAAAGACACCCAATAAGATGTGCGAGTCTCTTTCGACACCTTTTGTTTCCGCCCCCAATGCATGAGCACTGTGACTTTAGGACTTCAGTAAAATTGAAAACATTTGACTGCAATACCAGTAGTGTCCAGCAGAGGGTAGTGTAGCTTCAGCATCAACTCCTGCTCTACTGTGAAGATTGGAGGATCAGGGGTCTGCCACATGTGGCCCTTTTACTCCTCTATTGTGGCTCTCTGGTTAAAGGAAATATATATATATATATATATATATATATATATATATATATATATATATATATATATATATATATATTTAAAAAAAATTTAAAATTAGAGTAACTCAAACTTTATTCAAGTCATTCACAAGTTGAAGGACAAATAATGTGTATCACAAGTTAAACTTAAAACACTTTGACAGATTCGTTGCCACTGTGTACCACAGAAGATCAACTGGAACTTACTAAGGACAACCACAGTTTAGGCACACCAGATTATAAAACACATTTCCTATTTTTGAATACATTGAAGAATTTTGAGTGCAGCACTTGGTTAAAAACTACAGCAAGAGTTACTTAATCAGCTCTGACAAATGGTAAAAATAAACTTTGCATTTTATTTATTGTTTGTATGTCACTCCTAACACTACCTTGTACTGCATTTGATGCATTGAAGCCAGGTGAAACTCTAATAAAAGCTAAAAACTACATTAAAAGCTATTTTCTTTGTGTGTTATTACAAAAATAGTTCTTTCATATTTGTTATAATAATAATAATAATAATCACATAAATACAAATTAGTGTTTTATTTTTTTGAAGGGGGGAAGTAAAGCTTTGTGGCTCCTAGGTTGTGATTTGTGAGAAACTCCTCTTTAAATGTTGAAGATCCCAGTTCTAAACAATTATTTCATGCTAAGTCCTTTTCCTGCATTGTTTTGCAAGTGAAAATCAGTTTTAAAAAGTTGATAAAAACTATTGTCTTACAAAGAACTTTTCCAAATAGGCAGAAAGGGGACATTTTACGGGAAAACTATAAATAAAATTAGCTATGAGAACTTAGTATTATAGGTTAGGTAAATAAATTAAGATTACACCTTTTTCCAGTATGTTTTTCCCCCTATGGCTCACTGGACACTATAGTATACTCAATGATATAAAAGGGCAAAAGCCCACCAAAATAAAGTAAAAAGTTAATCAATCAGTTAAATTACTTCCTGTTTTAAATGCATAACACGTTTACACAAAAAAAGGTTATAAACTTTTCTAAGTGAAGAAAATTGTTCCAATAAGTTCATCTAAGATGGTTTTGTTGACAAATGTTGCAATATTTTACAACAGTTTTGGATTGAATTGCTAAGCAAAGTCACTGTGGTTGGTAAAAAATAGGATTTTTTTTTTTTTTTTTTAAAAGCAGAAACATATTTTTGGTCTAATGTCAGACAGTCACATCAGCACCAGAAACTGCAGCTTCTAAAATTAATGTGTGAGGAAAGCTATAAGGGCAAAGGGCACAGCTGGCCTAGCATTGTTATACCATCATCAGCTGAAGTTTGCAGCAACAACAGCCTGTCCATGCTTCAAGTGATCTGCAGGGTTACTGAGTTCACATATACTATAAAAGTCAAATCATACGGCATGAGAGCAGAAAACACCAAATTATACATGTAGTAGGTGTTAGGTTTTTTAAATCTTTTAAATTAATTTTGCAAAAAGATGGTCACATTTTGACAACTGAAATGTGTCACATCAGTAAGAGATTCTTGTAGGATCTAGAATCCAGCAGCTAAGATTACATAAAGTCCTGATGTGTTTGGAGAGAAACAAAATACCAAGATCATTCATCAAACCACAAAGATAAATAAACCACAAAGAAATTCTCAACATTTCTTTCAAAATAAAAGTGTAATTTCTGACTTTTTATGTTTAGTTATGCCTGTAAATATTGAAGCATAAACAGGAATAGTTTTGATATGACTTCTTTCTTCCACACTGAAATGTAATTCTTCAAAATGATTGAAGAAACAAACACTGAAATGATTTAGCTTTTTTAAAAACTTGAAGGGAAGCACTTCACGTGGGAAGCTGGAAACAGGAAGTGTTTCTTTAATGTGATAAATGACTACAATGATCAGTAGGAATTGTTGATTCTCAGACAACTTTAGCGATTGCTGAATGAAGCAATTACTTCAGCCCTGCTTATGTAAACACTCGAGTGTAAAAGAAGTGAAGAAGTGGATGAGGAAAGATTTCCAAACAGTAATGCTTGTGTGTAGGCCCCGCGCCAGAGGGCGTGCCCATCCGTCAATCAGTGCCCCCTTCCAACTGGGCATGGAAACGTCTATTGAATGTCCAAATCATGGGTATTTCAATGTTTACAGCCATAGATATGCCTTATGCATCCGATAGACATCGTTCATAAAGGCCGAATGCATAGCGCCATTTAGATCTCTAGCAGATGACCTTCCCACAGCTAATCGCATTGCAGTCCCATCATGCCTTGGGCATTGTAAACAAGCCGCCATTTTTCATGAGGAGGGTTAGGGTTAGGGTACATAAGCAATAATTTAGAAGGTGCATTAATGATTGTTTTGTGTGCTTTAGATGCCAGCTTTCAAACTTTCGATAACACACCAGAGGACAGTAGTTCTGAAGTGGTTAGTGCTCTCAAATCACAGTGAGAAGGCCCCTGTTTGAATCCAGGCTGGAATAAGTCTGATACTTCATAGGCCAACTGGTGTCTCTAAATTGTGACTAGGTGTGAGTGTGTGCTTTGCCCTGCAACAGACTGGAAACCTGTTCAGGGTGTGCGCAGCCCTCACCATAGAGTAGTTTGGTTGGCTGGAGCAACCCCAATCAATGGATGGAAAATGGCAGTGTTTATTTTATATCTAGCAAATGTTTTAAAAAAAGCACTCTAATTGAAATCTAAAATATCCCCAAAATAGATGTCTAGAGGTAGATGTGTAGTACACCTCCATATTTCAGAACATTTTTGGTAGACCTCTAATGAAGTAACAAAATAGAGTTATCTGACTAGAGAACATCTTCAGTAGATGTATATTAATTATCATATAGATCTTTTGTGCCCGGTGGGCCAGGAAAGGTTGGTGCTGTATCGTTTTAGTTTCACGCTTGATATAATTGCACCATAGAATTGCTAACGAAAGACAAGAACTTGTTTAAAAAAGTGAGCACGGAATGCAGAAGCGGTGATGAAACTATTAAAACTATATCAGCATCAACAATGAGGCCTAAGCCTCTCCACTCTGCTGTTTCGGGGTGTCAGCAGCAGCACTCAGATCCATAGGTCAAGTCCAGATGACCTTGGAGTTGACAAAGCCAAAAAAATGCAACTCAAAAAAGATCTGGAAAGAAATGCAGTTTCTCTAGTTCATGGTACCAAACCACACTCTGAAAAGAATATTTAGTAAAAAAAAGGGTTGCTGCAGACTGTTTTCTGTGCAGGCAGTCCATCAGGAGTTGATTTCAGCAAAAAATGTTGTATGAACCCTCATTTGTTATGAATTATCTTACGTCTAAGGGTTGAGTAAGTTTTGAATGCCAGTTTGAAACGTGCGTTTCAAAACTCTTCTGGAGCCGGGTCTGCTATTATAGAGGATATGTCTTGAGATGCATGTATGCAAAGCAAGACATTTTGATGGTCTTGTAACATTTTGGTTGAGTTTTTCCTTTTTCATTTAAAAGCTTTTAAAGAATTAAATCAGTTCTTCCAGTGGAATTTGGATTATTCCCATTCACGTGTAGCCATTTTTTCCCTGGTTTTTGACCTTAAATGAGCTTCTGTTCTTACATCTCATTTCAACAATTGAAAAATATTTCGGTGATTTTTTTTTGTGCTTTACTGCACAGTAATTTTACAGTCTTGGACAAATGAGGTCGATGATTGCTATATTTTTCCCAAATTCTTCCCCAACAATTATAATTTTCTACCAAACAATGTCACAACTGTTCTGCAGGAGAACGTCTGCGATGTGATTTTATAAGCCGGGAAACATTTGGGGGTGAAAACGCAGCTTTAAACAAAGTGTGGTTTCTTATCTGTGTGCTCCTGCAGGAAACTCCGCAAGTATTGTGTTGTGTGGTCTCTGCTTCCTGTTTGCCTTTGTTTCTCACTTGCTCATTCTCTTCTCCCTTGCACTCCCCTCTTTTCTCACCACCTGTGGTGTGAGTGATAGACTTTATTCCCCATAGATGGAGGACAACATCTGGTCCTGTCACACATCAGATTGTCAGGCTGCAGCTACGATAGCTGAGTGTCACAATGCTGTTCCTTAAACCAAGGTAAATGCCGTCCACAGGAAGCAGCCTTTAAATATCTCTGCACCCAAAGATTAGTTTCCTGCTGGATCTTCAGTAACCGCAAATCAACCAAGTGTCTTTGCTTGCTTTGCATGCATCTTTTCTTGGGGCACTAGATGTCAGCATTGTGCTGAAGTCAACCTGTTTTTCAGGCGTACTGCTGTCATTGTAAACATGTTTTCAGTCCTAACCTCCACACATGCAGAAATGTATCCCGACACACATAAATTGAGGTAATCTGCTTAGTTATAGTATGTGTGTACAGCTTAGTGAATCTGTGGTACATCCACAGTTTTCAAGAGAGGGAGCTAAATTTGCTGATCACTTACTTATGTGAAAGATCATACCTCACAAAAAAACTTCAGTTTTGATCAGCCTGTAATTTCCATTGCATGGAACCTTAAAAAAAACAACAGTGAATTTTGTCAGAAAGGTGTTAAAAGATTACAGTCCCCTTAAGCCAGAGATCAACAGGGTCCGCTGTTGACTGGGCATGTGGTTAACCCAACAAAATATGTGGAAAAACAAACCATTTTCATTACATTTTCTGCATAATACCTTTAATTGATATTGAATTGGTCCCCTTCATCTAATACATCACATCTCTGCTCCTGCTTGCTCAATCGAAACATAATAGAAGCCTTCATGGATCACCTGTTTTTTGCACACATGCTTATTAAATTATAGTATAAATTGGATCGTAGCAAATTATCTATAAGTCAAAGGATGTATCCTTCCATTTTAAAATTGGAATGCTAATGCTGTATTAGTTATCTTCGTATTTACAGGTGGTCACCTATGGGATGACGGGACGTACCAGTGACTTCAGAGGATGTTGATGGGCCAAACATAAAGATGCAGAACTTGAAACTTCCATAAAAAGTCTAAATTCTCGCTGTGTCAACAGAACCTCTTAACCACGGCATTCAAAAACAGTGACGATAGGAAAGTAATGAACCATCAGATCATGTGACTTTCATTGCACAATGGTTTTACGTGGTCATTAGGATCCGCCTCCTTAGAAGCGCTGGTGTCTTCTCCATGGAATTCTATGTAAACTGTTTTAGTTGCTATCTTAAATTTCCAGTCTTTTCATTATTTTTTTTATCATGATTTAAATCCTCTTCAAATCAAATGCAGACAAATTCAGATTCAGGCAGTCTTTTGCAGCTCTACTTTAAGGAATGTCCAGAAAAGCACAACTGCTTACATGAAAACATTAAACCCATAAATCCAGATACACAGCTTCACCTTCTTTGTTTGATTCATACATTTGCATAATCTGAAGTAGTATTCAAACCAGGATTGTGTCATTTGGATCTCAAAGAGCTTAGGGGTGAAACAGCCTGCCCTAATTTTTTCGGTTAAACCTAAATGTTGGAGGGCTTTTTGTTGCCCAGCCTGCATCCCTGTCAGTTTAGTCCCTCCTATTGCATTAGATGCTGGCAGGGGTCCAAAAACAGCCAACTAATCCCACTTTCCCCACTGCAGAGAATCTGAGGGTCTGTTTTCTCTCCTTTGTTGGACGTGTAGTACCCTCCGCCCACCCATAAACCTGTCAAAATAATATCCTACAACTAATCTGCTTGGTTACTGTGACCATGGGAACAAGCTTGAATTAAGAAATTGATTTGCTTAAGATACATTTAAAGTGTTTTAACAATTTGTGTATTTATTTAGGTAAGCAAAACCTGCCTATGGTGACCTTTATTTGTATATTACTATTTTGAAGTGTTGCACAATTGGAAAAGTCCAGTTATCTCTGAGATTCAGAACAAGTGTCCTTCAAGGCTGTGTGCGTAGTTTGTTTGTATGTAACCTGTAAACCCATGACCATGCTCCCTTTTGTTCACGTCATCATGTTTGCAGATGACACCACTGTCATCTAGAACAAAAAGAGGTTCGCCCAAAGGGCAAAAGGTGGGGGAAGGCAGTCAAAGAAAAATGTCTTTTTTGATCATTAAAAAATACACAAAAAAACCCAAAATAAACAGCAGCAAGTCTGTTCTAGGAGTTAACCCCCAACTCCACATAAAAAAGAAGAAAAACACGCCAGTCGGTATATAAGATGCTTGGTTTAACAAAAAAAAAGATGTTTCACCATCACAATCTCCAAGCTGAAAAGGCCCGCGATGGCTGTTTCCAACTGAAAGGAGAAAAATTTGTGATAGTAGCTGTTGGCAAACTTCTATCTGGGTTGGCTATACACACATGTACTCTAGAACACGTGAGAGCTGGCACCTTTGCTCTGGTTAGGAAAGTATGGATGAATCCCATTTGAGATCATTGTGTGCAGTTTGCAGGGCATGTGTGGGTTGTCTAAAGATTACACAACTTCATGCTGAATGCCAAGGTAATTAGACACCCCACCATGTTCATTGGATGGACATGGAGTACGAAGACTAGTTGTTCAGGCTTTACTTCGGATAATCCAAAGGAAAGCTGAAAGCTCGATTGAGAAGAAGTGATAAAAAGCTGATTTTTCTAGAGAAAATCCAACAAAAACATCAGCTTTTTTTTTGCACCATCTACTGAGTTCTAGCTTTCTCGAAATGTTTTTTGTGAAAAATCAACAAAACTAAAACTTAGTTTGACTTCTGACTGTTCTGCCAAGTATAGTTTTTCTTTTACCTATAAAGTAAAAGGGAACAAACAGAACTTTTTTTAGGAAACAAGCTTTCACTCACACAAATGAAAAACATTGGAGCTCTAAATTAACTGTACCATAGATTAGGGTTTGCCTAATCCTTTGCAGCATTCTTTCACTCTAAACATACACGAATAAGACTCTTGATTTTGTGTTTAAATAAACACATGAGCCTTCAGACATAATTAGATACGTCCCAAAAAGGTCCATGTTTGATTTGAGAAATATTTATGCCAAAATGTATACATTATTGAAGCTATAAGTAAAATACCATCTGTAACTTCAAATGCTTCTTGCTTCCATTAGCATTGAGAGGGCAGGTTACAACCATGTGCTGCAAATCACCAGTCCTTCATTGTTTGATTATTAGCAGGTGTTCAGCCCGTTGTAAAAGAAGTTTGGCCTGTTTGATGGTCTAGTGCCGTCTGTTGCATGTTAGACGGAATGCCACGAAGGAAAAGACATCCATGCAACAACGGTTTACTGTAACTCAATCAGGAAAATCTTGTATGATAGTCTAAAACGATTTGGAGAGAGCGAAACGCATCGCTTACATGCCAGGTCATCATTTTGCATGAGAATTAGTTCTCAATTGATTCTCCTGCTAAAATAAAGGTTGTGGATATCACTAAAACCAATGGAATGATTTTTAAGTCATCATAGTGAAATCCAAGAGTGAAAATAAAATCATGTTTAGTCAATTTGGGAAGGTTAAATCATTGAAGGAACATGAAAGTACAATTAAAGGCTGAAACTATTTTTTTATAATGCTGCTTAAAGACCCACTCCAGGGAAAATAGTCTTTCTTTGGTGTTTTTTCAACATTTTCTTGTGACATTTTCTTATGATGGAGGACAAATGCAGAGAAAATTCATCTTAAAACTGCATTTCTGAATATTTCTAGATTCAAATTATGTTGAATCAGGAGCAGACGAAAAATGCAGCTGGAAAAACCTGTAGAAATAGTATAGATGCTGTAAGATCACTTGTAGGTGATTAGACCCTGAGCTGGTATTTGGCTCAAAACTTTAAGGCTGGATAGCTCCAATATTGCTCGCCATTTTTGTTGCACCTGTAACTTTAGCTTGGTTTTATGAGGGGCAGTAAGCTAGCAGGAGATAGTTTAAACAGATGGATGATGGGAAATGAGAGAAGGCTACAACTCAGAGGCAAATATCTGATGATGTACTCTGCAGAAACTTTGTCACCAAAAACGACACGTTTTTTTCTTTATTTAAAAATAGCATAATCAGAAGACCACTGGGAAAGCTTTTAAAATAGATCAAAAGATAACAGGAGTGGGAATTTAAAGGTCAATTTTTCAAGATTGACCATTTTGACTGTTGAACTGAGAAACAATTGACTGATTATTATGCTTTAAAGAAATTATTTGAAATTTGAATCAAACACTCAATTTCTGTAGTCATCAACAATCATAAAACTAAGTTGAATTTATCATGAATTTTTTTCCCAGCGTGTGTAAAATTACAGGATCAAGCGTCTAAGGTAGGTCAAAAGAAACTTGCTTGCCTGTGAATTGCATTTGTATAAAATGGTGCTGATGCAGAAGCTCTGTGGGAACGTGGGAAACAGAGCTGATTTTCCGGTTCTTTGAGAGAAAACACTCCAGAGAAAAATGGCAGGAAACCTCCAGGGCCTTTTGATTCATGCTAAGAAAGTGAGTCAGAGTACCTGAGAGCTTGAAGTCCTCATGTCATGGCCACCCTGAAAGTTAAAAGGCAGAGAGAAAATGATTCCACTCATTAGAAGCCTAATTTTATTACATGTGGGTTGTGAGTGTTTTCTTACTGAAACACTCAATAACAGCAGGTCACTGCAGGTTTGTTTCACATGTGTGTTATTTTTTACTGTGAAAGGACAACATCTTTTTCTCAATAAAGTGCTTGCAAATGAACTATTTCATGTTTGGGTGCAAAAATACTGTTGTTTATTTTAATGGATCCTGTTTATTTATTTATTTATTTTGTTACAAAGAATTATGCTCCAGTGTTCTATCTAAAACAAATTGAATACATTTATAAAAGGTTCATGTCAGAACTAAAAAAGTTTCTAGATTTATGACAATTCTTGAAGTTTGGCACAGAACAAACCAATAATCATATGAAAAATTAGATTATAAAACATTTTATTTCATACCCTAATGTTAATTGTGCAGCTGTTAAGATAATGTTGCACAGCTCTTTGCACCTGTGCATGCTCCCGCAAAACCATCTGCAGCAGAAACACAAGTTGTGATTTCTTTGCTGACTTCAACTCAGATGTTTCCTGAAATTCTTGCACAGTAGACCAGGAAACACACCCTTCACCTCCCATTAATACCATTGTCTTTTTGGAAATGCGTTCAGTAAAATGTGGTGTCATGTCTTTTAAAATGAAAAACTGAAAGTGCATTTAACTGCAATAGGTTGTTGTAGCACTGGATCATCCATGCAGTCTTATGAATAAAAAACGCAAACAAGAATAAGGTTTGCATTGGTTAAAGACCCACTTTAATGAAAATCATGATGAAAGAAATGTATCAAGAAAATTAATCTTAAAATTTTATTTCTGAGTATTTATATCTTCAAATCTTTCTGAATCAGGAGCAGACACAAAAAAAATGCAGTTGTAAAAGCTTGATGTATAAGCTATGCTAAGCTAAGCCACAAGCTCTCTGCTCTGCTCCATTCTGATGCATCCACTTACACAAATAGATCCATGTCTGTCTTTGTTTGGTATCTCAAAACTACGGCTGGATAGTTCCAATAATACTCGCCATGTATGTTGCACTGCTAATAGGTTGGGGTTGTGAGGCGCTGTGAGCTAGTGGGAGAGCACGTAAACAGATGGATGCTGGGCAGGCTTACTCCCCATCAACGGTCCCATCCACGACTCAGACGTGAATTCCTAATGAACTCCTGCCAGTTTGCAGAAATAATGTCCTAGAAAGCAACTGTTTGTTAAATTTGGACTAAAATCAGCAAAATGATCATTAAAAGACCACTGGGAAAATAGATCAAAAGATGATCAGAGTGGGACTTTAAACAAAATGAAATTCTTGCAACACTTGTAGTTCATTTTTATTGTAGTAAATAATAAGAAAATAGCTAAAAGGCATATGTGCTCTTCTTAAACAGAGGAAACGTCTTTTTTGCTGTTTTCATCTTGCTAAAAACTAATGGAAAACAGCAAGCTAGCTCTTTAACAATAAAAATTCTCAAAATATTTCCTTTCATTAACCTTTAATTGATTAGTCAGTTTAATTTCAAACAATGCACAATAAAACTACAAACATGGCAATACTTGTAGGTCAAAAGGTATGACAAACATCATTAAGCATTAGCATGTGGAGTGTGCGGGTGATTAAGCATCATACTGGAACCAGGCCTGAATGAAGGCCTAACCTACAGTTAGAAAAACACATTTCTTCTTTCAAGAAGTGTCAAAGTCATGCTTCGTTTAAATGAGAAGAAACACTGTTAAGTTCAATCCCTAATTATGATAAATGAAACAAAGCATGGTGTTTATCGTCAAACAATGAGTAAGTCTCAACCACATTGTTTCTTTCTTACAAAGTAAAACCAGATGAACATCCGATCAGAAAAAAAACCCACGTTGAGTCTTTTGATCAGAGTGTTTAGACAGTTGTTAGCTTTGTGATGATAAAACTAATTTCAACATTGGTGGTGGGGGTTTCTGATTGATGGAGGGCTGAAAGTAAGACATATGTTTTACTGCTAAGTCATTAGACCTCGGTTGTGGCACATTAATGGATGATCTTCCTCTTGTGGTGAAGTGGCCTTTGTGACCGCACGGCACTCATGTTCACAGACAACAGGCGTGAGGTGACCCGCAGCAGATGAAACAGAGCATCCCCTGCACCAGTTCTGGGGCTCTAAAGTGGATACTATCCATTAGGAGTCCTATCACTTTCTACTTAACACACTTCTGGGTTGACCTTTAGCCCTGTTCTGACCAAACTGAGGTCAAGGGTCAGGGTTGAAACTGGGTACACATTAGCATGCAGGTGGACGGTCTCAAAGCACATTATCCTTAGAGATCTGTTTTTCAACCTCCTGGGAGGACACCACCAACATTTCCCGTTTGTGGTGTTATCAACTTTCTTAACAATCACCACAATTGTCCAGAAGACAATTTTTGTAAGACACGCAGAAACTTTAAAACATTTTAAAGACCCACTTCAATGAAATTATGGTGTTTTTAACGTTCTTTTGAAATTTTTCTCATGATGTACGAAGTACGACATGTACGAAGACAACTAAGGTTAAAATTGCATTTCTGAGTATTTCTTTATTCAAATCATTGTGAATCAGCAGTAAAGGCAAACGTGTGGCTTCAAACAAAATCGTAGGTGTGACTGAGGTCACGTATCCCAAAATGCCACCATGCGTTGACCTAAATGCAAGATTTTTAGGAAATTTGGCAGGTGGGAGGCGGCAGTTGTAAACGCTGCGTGATGGGCGACAAGGTTTTTAAAAAAGTTAAACATTTTTTGGTGATAGGATGATTTTTTTTAATAAAAGTTGGTCAGCAGCCCACTGGGCACATTTCAAGGTTACATTACAAAATCAGGCGACAGCTGGGCGGCCATGGGGCGGTGGCAGCCGAAATCCTCAACAGGCAGCAGTTCTGATTGGACAATGTGTAAATGTCTCTGTGTAGCGGCTGTCCATATAAGGTGCTGCCAACTAGTAAAAAAGAAGCGGGCCATTCTGCATGCCTGCTGCCGCCTGACTGCCACCTTCATACATTCATGACCACGCAAACAATTTCTTGGCAAATCTTGAAGTTTCTGCAGGTGCCTCCCCATTGCGCTGTGGCAGTTGTGACCGTAGCCATAGAAGCTACTACGACAAGCTCCCTGCTCTGCTCCATCCTGATGCTTCTGCTTGTGGACGACTAGATCCATATGCGGCTTCTTTTCCTTGTCCGAGCTGGCATCTGACTCAAAACTGTATGACTGTATGACCTTTTTTTGTTTTGGAATAAAGCATGTGTCTTTCTTACATTATTTTTTTCCACCAAAAATCTTTAAATATGAATAATGATAACTAATCCACTGGCTTTTCCTTGACATATTAATAAAATAGCATCAGATGACAGGGAAGCGAGAACCCAGACGTTGACACGACAGCAGCAATTTAGGAAAGAACAGATTGTCATCAAATGGATATCTTGTAAAGATCACTGTGATAATAAATGGAGCAGATGAAGTGGGCACGGTGGCAGAAACTACATGACATTAGATGAGTCATCTGATATGTTTGTGGGGAACAGTTTGTCAGCTTGCACTGCATGTGGTAAACATCTGACTTGCTGATTTTTAAATGCCTTGCAAGCACATAAGGTCTTTGCTAATTTAACTAAAACTCTTTATCCTGGATATGTAACAATATTTTCCCCCTAAATGCTTAAGTTGTACTAGTTTATCTCTTCCTCATTTATTACTTCTGTAGACCTGTAGGCGTCTATGGGTGCAGTACCACAGAACACATCCTTCATCTGTTCACTGCTTTTACAAACCAAACCTTTGACCTACTTTTGGGCTGATTTCGAGGAACTGTGTCACAGAACCAGTGCGCTTCAAATGTGGGCTTGTTTTTTTTCATTGCTTTTTTCCCCCTCCTTCACTCTAATATGTGGCATGTGTGCAAGCAGCTCCAGCGCAATATAAATACAAGAAGGGAGGAAGAAAAACCTTCACATACCCCCACCTCCCAGCTAAAACTCATGGTTCCTCCATGAAGTCTTTCTTGGTTTTCAATGAATGTTTCCTAAAAAGCCTTTACAGTGAAAACCATTGCATTTATTATTACTCAAAGTTTCGTTAAACATATTAAGGTAAAAAAACATTTTGCAGAATAAGTGTTCAAAAAGGAACATGTATCCAAAAAGTTTATGCAAGTAAAGTAAAGTACAAACTTTTTTTTTTTGGTTTATGGCTGTAAGCATAAAAGAAAAAGATTTTATCATCGAAAAGGAGAAAACAAAAGTATATGAAAAAAACATTCAGATTTAAAGTTCATAGAAGAAATGCATGGACACAGCAGTCATGTAAGTTTTAGCACCTCCGTGAGGAAAAATCAGCATTTTAGCTCAGAGCAAAGAGTCAGCATTCTTTGGGCACGAGATGTGAAAACATCGGCAGGACATTCTGTGCAGGTTCAAAATTCATACATTAGATACATGACGCTTTTAACAAACAAAACACCAAACATTTCTGGTGTGTATTTTAACATTTAAAGTGCTTTTTCAACTGTTTTAAACCACTTATTTTTAGGATAACAAGTTTATAAAAGTACACGATTCTTAGTGTGAACTTTAAAGCAATGCAAGCTCATTCTGTAGTCAAAAGTTAATAAAAATAAGACAAAAACTAGATTTGTAAAAACTTAATCAGCTCTTTGAAAGTCATTTTTGTTAAAAATTAGCTGCAGGAATATATATCCCTTTTCACACTGTAAAAATAAATGAGGGGTGTTTTTAACAACTCCCTGTAGTGTGGATCTAGAAGGTTTGTTGTCCACAATCACGGAAAATATTCATTACAGCAGCTTCTATAGAGAAAAGGTGCTCATCCTCCACGTCGGGACAGCAAAGCCTCATGAATTCAACCAGCCGCAGCAAATATTCAGTGTTGTGGCCTGTGCTGCCACTGCAAATGGAAATCTGGGCTGCAATCTCCTTGTCCGAGGCCGGGCCGAGGTAAATGGGGTTGTCAGAGGTGGCAATGTAGACGAGGGCCGACAGAGTGTCCTGATTGTCCTCCTTGGGGATGAACTCCACCATCTCTGTTGTGTAGCCCCCAAACGCAACCTCTCTGATGTTCAGGTACTGGAGCGTTTCTTCAATCAGGGATTCGCTTACTTCATAGGCAACACCCCACGTGCAAGACTGGGGGGAGAAAAAAAAAGGGCCAAATCATCCTGCTGAGTTGCAAAAAAGTAATAGTAAAATTTGAGAGTTCTTTAAAATAATTCAGATACAAGCTTGTTTCCTTGCAAATATAGATTCTTAATATAAACACTACAACATTAGATTGTCCTTTATTTAGGGTGTAAACATCACTTACCTCATGATCAGCTACTAGTGTGACAACTCTGCCAGGCTGGACAACAAGAAAACACATGATAACAACAAGAAACATCTGGAAAAAGCTTGAATTTTTCACGTCAGTTCTGAAAATAACTGAAAAATCTCAGTAAGTAAACGTTACCTTTTCTTTGTCCCCTCGATAAAAGTCATCTCCATGCCAGAAGCGCCTCTTGTACCCTTTAATGTAACCAACTTTGCTTATTTTAAATCTAAATCCCGGTTTCCAGACTAATGATCCGTATCCAAAAATCCACAAGCTTCCCTTCTCGTGTTTACTCTCCCGAGTTCTCATTGCGCTCATTAAGTCTGCAATAAAAACCAAGAGTCGCTGCTTCTGCTCTCCTATTTTCTCTTGTGCATTCTATTTATCTAATTGCTGAAAGCATCATCTCCACTATAGGTTACGGATGTTGTTTGTCTATTTTTACACTGATGACATCTGCAGGAACTTGTACATACTGTCCGATTCTCCTGCGCTGATGTATGCAGACACGTGTTTGTGTTATCGAGGAGACGACCAATGAAATCGCACAAAGGGCGGGGTTAAGGGACGAATGAACCAATCAAAACCACCGAGAGGGGAAATTTCACTTAAGGCTTCTTTTAAGCTTTGAAAACAAAAAACACTTGTCACTTCCCTATTAAATATTTATTTGATACATTTTCAACTAAAGACATAAAAATAAAACGAATAGTTTCTTAATTTTGTTCTATATTAAGTTATTAGAAAAACATGGATAATGGGTTATTTCCTCCCTGGTTTGATATTAATGACAATTGCAAGCAGCATTTGTATCCCACAGGTCCAAGTGAAAGTCAAAGTAATCAGATTACCTATAAATAGCTGGGGCTGTTATATCCTGCTTTCTTAAGCTCATTAGGTGCCTGTGTTCTGCCTTGATCCATCCATCAACCTTGTGCCCATGCAGGCTATGACTTGGCACATTTGTCCTCTGTTTGTAACTATTTATTTTTTACCTAGAGGGAAGAAATTAGTTTTTTATTTTATTTTATTCGTTTTTAGCTTTCCACAAAGCTAGCAGCCCCAAAGTGGTCATGAAAGAAATTATTCGGTATTGTCGTTTTGGAAGAGTGATGACTGCATGCTTCAAGGAAGACCTAACCTGGATCAATAGTACTACTGATTTAGTCAAGAAAGCTCTGAAGATAAGGTATTTCCTGAGAATCATTGAATCTGTTGTTCTACAGAGAGCATGATGCTGCTGTGTTTGCTTTGGGCTGCAGAGAGGCACACAGGCACCTGAGAAGGTCATCCTTGCACAGTCATGGGCCGTCTTCTATACTTCTTGGATTAAACGTAAGGTTGCCTCATTTAAGCTCTGAACATAGTAAAACACTTTTCCACTCATTACATTGATATCCAGTGTCAAACTTTACAGGGATATTAAAATGTGAAAAAACAATTTTGAAAACTGCTGCTGTTCTACAGCAAGTTAGCGCACTAAAATGCACTTTACACTAAAGTGCATTTTATTTTCATCATTATTATCATTACTGCTCCACTGTTTGTGTCATATTTTGTCAGAATATTTATAGTTGCTGTGTTTTATGACAATATGTTGGTTTTATCTGCCTAGATTTTCATTTGAACAACTATTCAAGTTGAACTTTGTGGTCGCTGGTTTGATTCACTTTCAATTTTGGTTCACTGAACCCTCCAATGCACTGACAGAAGATCAATCCAAGACATCTTTAGCCAAAAACTCAACCACTATGACTCAGAGATAAGTACCTGGTACTGAACAGTGCAGGTGAAGTTTTCCAGATTCCTTGTATTTCTTGCAAGATAATCAAGTGTAAAATAAATATGTGTACAAACAAACAAGTAAACAAGAATTCATGACAAATCCATTCACATTTTAGTTTCAGAAAGTTCAGCCCACTGTAGTTTTCTACATTAAAATAATGTTATTAGAACATGATTCTAAACTGTCAGGTCACGTCTTTGCAAAATTCAGTGTTTCCACACATTGGACTGTAACAATGGCTTTCATCACATGTTTGTGGTCCGCTGTGATGGCACTCGGTTGTTTTTACATTACAGTAAAATAAACCTACCATGTCTAACTCCAAATGGTATTTTACAATATCAATTTCACTATTGATTTTTCTCATTTTTAAACAGTTTTTTTAATGGTATAGGTCAATTTGATTGGATTCTTCCACAGACAGATCAATCTGCTGGATCTTAGGAATAATAATCGACTAATTGATTAATCGATTGATTGTTACGTCCCCAACCTGTTTTTTTTTTTTTAAATTGGGGTCAAAGCATTGTCTTCTTTTTTATTTTTGGACTAAACAAACAACTAATATACAAATAAAAGTAAAGATATTTATAACTGTAGTATATTTAGTGCTTTAGCATTAGAACTTGAGGCATCACTTATACTTATGAGTCCTGAGATACAGAAATGCTTAAAGAAAATTGGGTACTTATATGTATATTTATAGGCATATGTCCTTAAAGTCATCGCTTCACAATTGCTAGCTCAATGATGCATCACGATAGACATTTGGAAAATAGGGCAGCACAGTCGCATTATGGTTAGCGCTCTCGCCTTACAGCAAAAAAGCCCAGGTTCAAATCCTTTGTTGTTCTTTCTGTGCGGAGTTTGTATGTTGTCCTAGTCCATGTGTGGGTTTTCTCAAAAACATGATTCATTGGTTCATTGGTGATTCTTGAGTGTCCCTATGAGTGAGTGTGTGGCCCTGTGACACACTGACAACGTGTTCAGGGTGCACCCCACCCTCAGACAGTGCCTGGGACAGGCTCCAGTAACCCTGTGGTCCTGAAAGGGATTAAGCAGGTTTGGAAGATGAATGGACAGACGTGGAATCAGTCTAAATCTACTTGGCCAAATCTTTCTGCATCAAGAGACGAGTTTACATTAGCTGACATACACTGGGCTCCTACAGAAAAACACGACTTTTCTTTTAGGTTTGGAACTCAGTCGTGAACAAGAAACAAACAGTGTAGCAGATTTGTATTCTGTGAGTCTTTATATAGCAAATAATAATAACAACAACAATAATAATAATAATAAACTACAACACCAAAAACATTGAAAAAATAAAGTCACCTTTTCGGTGACATCAACTTAAAGACAGATGTACAAGTCATACTTCTAATCTCAACTTATAAATATACAGTATATACAAAATAATCTTATACAACAATAAAAGAGAAAACAGTGCTTCATATAATTAAATAACTAATGAAATACTAATTGAACAAAATAAACCTATTGGTTAAGCCATTTCCATTGAAGGCATCCTTGGTATAAGAGTCACTTCATGTGTGTATTTGTCTTTGTTTGAGGGTGATCTTGCATAAAATAGACAATGCCCTGCACGGCATTTTAGCATATTGCATTTTTCTATTTAATCATCTATTGTTACCCCCAAGTTGCTGTGCAAAGGAATCAAGGTAAGGCGGGGTGCAATGCTTTTATTTCCAAATATATATATATGTATGTATATATACATATATATATAAGGCTTTGTAATTTAATCTGCATACATTCTTCATAACTGAATGTTCTTCAAAGTCTCTTGAAAATGAACCGTTTTCAGTAGTTTTTGACTGATTGAGAGCAAAGCTTTGCTCATGTCGTGCGCTAACGACCAATAAAAGGAATGGAAAAGGCCTCCACAGCTGCTCAGTTTGACTGCAGATAACCGCCTCACAAGGAGCAGGCGGAACGGACCTGCATGTAGGCATGAGTCTTGTTATCCTTGGAATAACATGGAAGGAGCAGAGAATCCATGAGCCATAAGGCGCTCTTGCTTTTGTCTTTTCAGTCTGTACATTCTTACAGTTTTGTAGCTTTCACGTCATTACAGTCAAGAAGCATACAAGCTCCTTCCAGTTGTGAAGGGTTCAAGAGCAGCAGCTTGCATTTAAATAAATCCCAGTCTTTTCTCACTTGTAAACAGACCACAAGGAATCCAATTTTGTGATGAAAATAACGTTTACACTTTTATACCTGGAAGAGAAAACATGTTGGAGAGAAAGATTAGTCAATATCCAATTAGTCTGAAAAACAGAGTAATTTTTGTTCAGTTTAAAGCGAAGACAGCCCGCACCTCAGTTGCAATGACGCATTCATGTTTCTCCTCTGCTATTACAAAGAAAGGCTGGTAGACTGAATCTCTGGAGGGGCATATTGTTGATAGTCGACACTCTGGCCTTTCACTGTGAAGTAAAAACACATTATGTCCATTACAAAGTCAGAAAAGCAAATACACCCTGAAACAGTATCAAAGTCCAGATTCATTTAACTCTTTCCTGTGCTCTTACCTGTACATTCTACTCAGTTGTTTTTTGTCTTCTAATATCTTTTCACAGTTTTCATCTTTGTCCAAGAGGGACACTTCTTCCTTGTATCCCGAGGAGGATTTATAGTCCAGGTGATAGTGGTTTATGTATTTATGATTGCATTTTTCCAAGGGGCAGTCCACCTCCAGGTCGACCTTCTTGTTAGTGTTTTTCAGATCGATGGTAGAGATGAGGTTCTCCTTCTGAAAGTCCGCCTTGGAGAGGTTGTTCATTGTCTCTGAGTCCTGCTCCTCGGCGTTCCTCTGCTTCCTTTTGTGCCGCAGAATCACCACTGCCACGCAGAAGAGCAAAAGAAAAGCCACCAAGCCGATACCGAAGCTGATGGCAGCTAAGTTCAGCTTTTCACTGTACTCTAAGCCAGTGTTGGAGCTGGGAGTATTGGCTGAGGAACGGTCGCTTGCCTCACAACGAGGACCAGGGTAGTGTGCCGGGCAGAGGCACGTGGCCCTGCCCTTAGGGCCGATTGTGCAAGTTCCTCCATTGAGGCATGACTGAGAGGCACAGCGGTTCACAGGCCTGTCGCAGTGCCGGCCTACGTAGCCCGGAGGGCAAGTGCAGGAGTAGTCGTTAATCCGGTCCATGCAGGTGGAGCCGTTTGCACATGGGTTGCTGGCGCACTCGTCAATGTTGATTTCACAGCGAATCCCTGTGAAGCCCGACCGACAGCTGCACATTCTGATGTTACCCTGGACCACGCAGTGTCCACCTATGAAAAAGAAACAGGTCCATTTAATTCCGGTGCACGAAGAGTGAAGATTTGCTGTTGATAGGACTGATGTTTTACCGTTTGTGCATTGCAGCGAGGTGCACTTATCCACTTTCTTCTCACAGTTGAGTCCAGTGTATCCAGCCGGACACTCACACAGGTATTTCTGCCCGCTGCCCCTCTCTCTGCACTTGCCTCCATGGAAGCACGGTTTGTCTGCACACGTCAGCATCCTGTGTTCACATTGTGGCCCTTCAAACCCATTTGCGCACACACACCTATAGCCGTTCTCAGATTCCTGCCGGGGAAAAGGAATAAAAAAAAAAAAAAAAGTTTATCAAAAAGTTCTGTGTCAGATGTTTTTTATCATATCCTGTTCATGACTGCCCTAACGAACCCCATTCTCCTTAGGCTGACGTCTATTTACAGTGCACAGTCTGTGAACTGGGTCATGTTCTGACTTGACAATCAATAGCATCCTCCTGGAGTAGAAGATAGACTGAGGCGAAAACAAAAACAGGAAAGCCTGTGTTGTGGGAAAGGAGAGAAAGAGATTTCCGGACTCACCAGGCAGCGGCCTCCGTTGTAACAAGGCTTGCTGTCACACTCATGGACCTCTAGCTCACAGTCAACACCAGTGAAGCCCGGTAGGCACGCGCAGGTGTAGCTGCCCTGGCCAGTGTTCATACACGTGGCCCCATTGACACAGGGTTTGTGATGGGTGCAGTAGTTTAGATCTGTAAACAACAATCAAAGGAAATTATTTCAGTTTTGTCTAAAAAGTGATTCCCTTTACAAGAAAAAGGGGGAAAAAAAAGACCAGCTGCTCACCTTCGTCACAATAGATACCCCCCCAGCCTTCTTTGCAGGTGCACTGCCACGGTTCTTTACAGGTACCATGTTTACAGGCTGGATGGAGTTGACACACATCACAAAAGAGTCCCTGCCAGCCGTCTCTGCAACTGTTCACACATAAAACATGACAGTTGGCTCACACTTTCTCAAAATCACAGAAGTGGCAGGACCACAAACACAAGAACCTACTGAGGGTCCAAGTACACACCTCAGCCACTTCTCTTTAAACAAAATTAAAATCTACTTTTAATCCTGTGAACTGATTATAAAAAGTCTGTAAACGCACAAAACAAGCGGATAAATACTCACTCGCACTCTCCTGGTAATTTGCAGGTTCCATTACTTTCATTGCAGCCTTCAAGACAGATTGCTAAAAAGAAAGACATAAGATTTCATTAGAGCAAATTCTGCAAAAAAATAATGAAACCATGAAATGAAAAGGTTTTAAAATGTCTTTCCTACAATCTTCAAAGCTAACTTTTATAACTTGAATACACACTTGTGTGGTGTATGGCATTGATTATCCACTCATAAACGTGTGGCTTTAAAGCGCAGCAGATGTTTGTTCTCAGAAAAGCAGGACAGCTGCCCCCATTGTTATCGGTGAACGGTTCGAGGCCCGCTTGCAGCTGCTGCCCTGTGCCGCCTGAACAAAAGAGCCCGCGGGTTAGTGGCGCGTGGCGCCCGATAATGCCGCGATTAACCTCGGCGCGTGCTGCCGAGCGACCACCGCCAGGATTAGACGCACGCGCCTCGAGAGAAAGTATAAGTCTTCAAATTACACACCACTCCCGTACTGTTGTGTTAGCACTTATATACATTAGAGAACATTCAACAGGTAGGCGTATAAACCTACATCAAATTAAACATTTTTTCAATCAAAAACATTTGAACCCCCCTACTTTTTCTGCTAATGGTTTATCCCTCAGTTAGTAATGGCCTCAACCATTTTTTGTTGTTGTTAATTTAGGGGCAGCTTATCTTCTACCCCTCTGCTCCCCATAAAATAATATTTTGCACCCACAAACAGTCCACATCTCCACTCTTGCTTACGTTCTTGGCAGTATTCTCCCTTCCATCCCGGCAGACAGGCTATTTGCCCGTCCGGCTTGCAGGTGTAGTGGCCAAAACGGTCGTCTCTTGGAGCACATATTTTGGAACAAGTGTCCCCGTAGTAATTTTCATTGCAGATGATCCGGTATGAGTACCTTAGCTCCGTCTGCGTCCCGCCCTGCACGTCCTCGGCCCACTCAGGCCCTATTCCCAACTTTTTCTGGACGGCAAAAGAACTAATCAAGAATTCAGATTTGGTGTTATCTGTGGGGGGGAAATTATATAAAAAAACATATATAAATTAAATCATTTTGTATGTGTGTGTGCAAACTTTATTTAACAAAGGGCCATTAATTAAAATAGTATGTAAAATGTGTAAAATTCAGGAAAGGCTACATGCTTTCCCATGCGTGCCAAAAATAAAACAAAGGAAGTTCGATTGTGTTTGAGACTTGTGTGACTCATGAGCCCATAACCATTACACCATGACGCTTTAAAGGCTAAATGTATTCACCAGCAGTATCAGACCTGTGTAGCGCTTAAACGTGACGTGAAAGAAAAGGGCGAGGGAACTATGTCTCCCTCTAGCGGTGGACGGGTGTTTGGCATCTCCTCACCTTCAGGCTGCTCCGCTGCAGGAGAATGCCAGGCTTCAACAACTAATGAGAAATCACCCTAAAGACAGAGATTGGGAGGTAAAAGTCACAAATGATGAAAAAATGACAAAAAATGAATAAATAAATAAGTAAAAATAAAGAAGCATAAACTAAAAAGTGTTTCCGAGATGTGTAGGAACGAATTCACAACGATCAACAGCAGAAATTGCTTAAAAGTGATGTTGTCAACTTTAAAACAATATATTTTTCTTGAAAATAGGAGGTGTTGTCACTCTAAAAATAAAGTAAAATGTGAAAGCACGCGCTAAAAACTGTGAATTAACGTTAACCGTGAACTAAAAAAAAACATGACATTGTTTGCTTTCTAGTAAAACAATTCCACATATTGAGACAATAAATATCTAAACAAGCTGATATTTTCCATTAAAATTCGATTTGCGGAGTCGCTAATCGATTGCTTTGTGCGTGCGTAAAAGCGCACGGAGCTGGCGCAGGTGCGCTTACCGGCCAGGTGAAGTTGAGCGGCATACGCAGCCGGGTTTCCTGCGGGATGCTGAACGAGTCTGTTCCCAGAACAGGTGTGGTGGCTTTGCCAAAAATACACTTCCCAGGAGACACCACTTTCTGGTAGTTCTTCAAACAAACCTTGAAATAAGTTCTGCAGCCGGCCATGCTGCACCTACGTCCATTCGCTAGCAAACCTTTCGTATTCTGAAAATGATGGAGATCTATCTCGAACACACTTGATCCCAAAACCTAAAAGCAAATTTATAGTAAGTACAGAACTTAGATATATAAAAACATATATTTATCATTCTAATTTAGAATAAAGACCTACCTGAGTAAATAATGGCATAACTATTACGAGGGTAGAGGTGAACCAATTGGCCATCCTTTAGCTTTATGTCCGTATCCCAAAAAAGTCACTTCGTCCTCTTACAAAATCCAAACGTAAAAAAGCATCAAACGCAGAAGTGCTTAAACACAACGTTTCCAAATAAATATAATCCTTCCCCCCCTCAAAAAAAGAAGAAGAAGCTTGTTGGACAAAATCCAGTTCCACAATCCGTATCCAGAAGAAAAAGTTGGAAAAAGCCGAGTTATCCAGAGGTTAAACAAATAGCAGTAACGTCAATATCCACAAGTGAGTCATTCTTCGGTCTTTATGTTGCCCATCCATCGTGCCGGTCAGCTGGGGAATTGGTTTGCTCTGCGGCTGCGGGGTTTGTGTTGTCAGATGCGATGCGCGCACGCAGTGGAGGATCAGCGCATGGTAACTCGGAGTAAAGGATGCCTGACGTCCCTCCCATTTTTATATAGCAGCGTGGGGTCTGAGTGGAGACGGTGCCTGCATGGGTAACACCGCCCACTCTCCTCTCCACCTTCTTTTTTTTTGTTGTGTTTTTTTTTTTTCTATATGGGATTTGAATGGAGATAGTCTTTTGATCCACCTGTTTCTGAAAGCAAATCTGCTATTTTTATGGAAAAGTTATGAAATCTTATAAATGAAAACATAGATTTCAATTTCTAAAAAAGCATATTAGTTTACAGACAACCTACAGAAAATGAGAGAACTCCTTTCAAATGGAATTAATTCATATGTTTGACACATTTATGTCCATTTTATTTATTTTAGAAACCAGGTGGGTTGTGATCACAGCCTTAAAACGAGGTCAATTTAGGAAAAAATGACTGGCCCGCATCAGAATGGAAAGCCTTGCTTCTTTGAAATTCCTGCGTGTTTGTATTTGTGGGTAAATAGGATGAAAATGCACCTCAAACCTGCTCCGTTTGTGTCCCTGTAAAGATTGAAAAAATGTGGTAGTGGATGAAAAAGTTGTGCCTTCCCTGCAAAATCAAACAGAAAGCACAAACACTCACAGCAAAAGAAGGATGAAAGCTGCTGAGAAACTGCATTTGGATGACATGAAAACTCACGCTGGGCACGGGCATTGTTTGCTTTATCATCCCTGCAGCAGGGGAACCCGTGTGCCAGAATTTACAGTGAGAGAGCAGGACTTGGGAACGGTTCCCTGACCTCAAAGGTGTGTGCGGCTCTCCTGCCGAGATGACTTCACACACACACACACACACACACACCCTCCACCTTTTGACTTATAGGTTTGAGGTTGGGCTTCAGAGCAGAGACAATGGACCATTGAGCGTGGAGCAGCGTGAGTAAGAAGCCCGGACATCTCATACCTCGGTTGTGCTGAAGCATTCAGGGTTCCCACCATTGACTGATTCACACGGATCCTGTAAGAGCTGCACAGCGCAGGAGTCTAACCAAGTCTGGTTTGCATCTAGAGTTGACCCCCAATTTTTTTTTCTTCTTATCTTCAGAGCATCTGCCACACACTCTAGAGCCCCATTAATCTCTTTGTGCAGGAAAAGACGTGTAGAATAATGGCGCTCCTGCTTCATACACGTCAAAACATCCATACACCTTAATATTTAATGGAGTGTGGTTAAGGTTTCCCTTCTGTAGCTCGGGTTTCAGTTTCCTTGTGAAGCAAATGAACTGTGCTAAACAAGCAGTGGTGCTTAGGTTGGGTGCTTCTTAGTACAGCGTGAACTAAAAAAAATTGGCTTGAATCTGACAGGGAGAAGCGTCTTTTTGGTGCTTGTTGGGTGTTTATATATTGATAGATTTTATCACTCTTAGTATGTTGTTTTTCAAGTCAATAGATACAACTCAGAGCTAAATTAAAGGGAAATTTTAGCCCCAGGCTGTATGGATTATTTACTCTTGGCCAGGGCAAACAATAAAATAGCCGTCTCTTTTTCTGCTTGTGTTGCTCTAGAATAAACACAGCCTTGGAAACAGACGTCGGCCCACCGCAGTTCCATCTGCAGCCTGTATGGAACGTCGTTTTTCTTTGTGACAGTGTTTTGTAAAGCTGACTTCTGATTGTTGAATGCCTTTCGAGCTGGCATTGAACCCTAAAAATAACATTTGATTTGGAAATGGGGGGGGAATGAAAGTGCTTTTGGACTGGATTAGCCAAGTTGCTATTTATGAGAGACCGCGCTCGAGTTGTTTGGTTATTCAGAAGACTGATGTTTGTTCCCAGGCAGGCTCGGTTGTAAGTTATACAGTCAAAAAAGATGTTTGAAATCCTCTCAGTCAAAATAATAATCAATTCCGTGTGCTTGGAGAGCAGCTTTTCATCTTGAAGTGAGCTAATTCCTTTTTTATTTCAATGCTGGAAGTCTGACATAACTGTTGGTACTTATTATTTCCAAAACACACAAAAAAATGATGTTTGCCTTATAAATATTACAAGGATCTGAGACCAGAGATTAAACCGTCCTCTTGTAAATGCCATTGTATTTCATATTTACTGTAAATGGGAATGTTGATTAACTGTAAACGTTTTGACACAAGTGAGACAAAAACCAACACAAAAAAAAAGCCTGAAGTGCTTTGTGATTTTCTTTCTTTTTCTTTGTATTTCCTTGACCTTTTCTTCCTCTCGCTCTAACCTCCATCTTCACCTCTTCCTCGCCGTTCAACAAGAATTAACAATCTGGGCAAGCGCAGGATAGGAAATTAGCCAACGCGCTGACAGATGGCCCCTTTTAGTTCAGAAATCTGCTCCGTTTAATGCACAGCAGTTTAACACTTTTTTACAGCACATTTGATCTCTATGCCCCAATCTGTTCGGCCAATCAATGGGGCTTTTGATGTGCGCTGCCAATGGATCCGAGGCATCTGAGTGTGTCGGCCGAGGAGGAGAAATCCCCTGCTGTCTCAATTAGAATAACAGGGGTGGCTTTCCTCGTGTCACAGTGACATGCTGTCGTGTCATGACCTGATGCTCTCACATGCAGAAACTGGCTTCTTCTACTGTACTTATTTCAAATGGAAAGGATTTACAGTAAATGTGGAGGTGTTAAAAACAAAAAAAAAATATTATTTTTGAGCACGGTGCTTGTAAAAAAAAAAAAAAGTCACTCTGACAGTAAAAGAGGTGTTGATTAAGGATTGATATTTATGGTGTCGTTGGGCAAGGCACCAAATCACCACAAAAACTATTAAACTTCCCAGAAAAAGCCTTAAATCCCCTTTGTACCCCTTCATGTTGAATGTTGCTAGTTTACAACATAGCATAAAATCCAAGCTCTATCTGCTCTAAATTTAACGACCCACTTCAATGAAAATGGACTTTCTGGTGTTTTTAACATGTTCTTGTTGCATTTTTCTCATGATGGCAAACATTTATGAAAGAATTTAAGAATAAATCTGTATTTTTGAGCATTTCTTTATTCAAATCGTTTGAAAAAGCTCAGCTGCCACGGCGGCCAAAGTCTCCTTCCTCAAAGCAAAGAGGTCCATTAACGTCTTCATTTTCCTCGTCTGAGCTGCCATCTGGCTCAAAGCTGTACAGCGGGATAGCTCTGATATTGCTCGCCATTTTCTATTACTACACTCATGTTAGTTTGGACTTGTGTGGTGCTAGCAGGAGAGAGAAACAAAGTCATGATGAGAATTTGCAGAAACCTGCAACTCTGACCCGCGCTGAAGAAAATCTGTCTTAAAAAACACGACACAGGCTTTTTGGATTTTGGCTTACAAAATGCATAATCATAATTAAAAGACCACTGGCAATGATTTTACACTAGAAAAAATATAATTGGCGTGGGACTTTAACGTCATCTTGATTAAAGAAAATATTGAAAATATTAATAAATAAATGGAAGTCATTGGAAATTAATTCATTGACCCTAACAGGCGTCAAGGGGTTAAATGATAAATAATTGTCATTAAAAAGCAAAATCTTCCTAAAAGAAAAAAATTCTAAATTCACTTTTGATTTATTGGTTTCTTTTTATGCTTTTTCGCCACATGCATCCAAGAAACGTCAGAAGATGATTGTGAATGTGTGTTTTCTCCCATTTTTAAGCTCCAGCTTCAGCTCAAAGCCTCTGACATTGTTGCTGTTTGGTTAATAAGAGCTCTGGGGCTGCTGTGTAACTTTGTGGAACTTTCCACCCACCTTTTTTCCAATTTTGTTGACAAAACACAGCCCTCCTCCATTTTTACTACGCAACCAACAACACACTCAGGGTGCGAACAGTGTGCCGTGATGCACGCAGGTGTCACTACATCGGAGTGATAATTTGGGGGCTGCTGAAAGGGCGTCATGTGTCACCTTAGTGTTTAAAAACGCCTGCAGTCTAATTTACGGATCAGCGTCAGACCTCGGAAACAAGCATCCTCACACGGTTTGACGTACCAAGAAAACAGGTCAGGGGGATCTGTTTAACCTGTGTGACAGATGTGTGTCAGCGTTTTGGTCTTTCATACCAGTCGTCCCACATCTGTGGGTGGAACTGAATATATTTAACCACGGTTTTAGCAGATGCATTTCCCCCTTGCTTCATTGTCTTCCTCCTTCTGTTTGTGTTGCACTTAAAAAGAAATGAAATCTGTCAAGGACACTCCCAGGCACCAGACATGAAAGCTTAGCATGTTTTTCTTGTATGTGTTCAAGCGTGCTTTTTTTTTTTTTTTTTTCAGCAATTACCAGTGCAGGGCTGTGTTTGGAAGAAGCTGCTGTAGCCTTGAGGAAATCCTCCTCCGCCAGAGTCAAAGCATCACTGCTTCACACAAGACAAAACCACGCAGCAGGAAAAGGAAAGAGATAAACGGAGTTGAGGGAAGAGCGTGCGGGTGTGAAGAGGGCTGAGTCAACCAATCAGGAAGAGTGGCCTGAGACTCTGAATCCCTGCTTTGTACTTCACACTTCGCTCTACCTGCTGGTCTGGAACAGGTGCAGACAGCATTCCTGCTGTGTTGAAGTGCCGCACAGATGCTGATTTGAAGCCCCACAGATTTCAAAAACTCATTCCCATCAAAGGAAAAGCTAATGTTGATCTTCAAAGTTGCATGAGCTCGACTTCACCAGGGGGGAAATTCAACAAAATCACTGAACACCATCAGCGTGATTAGCATCTGGTAATTTCACCGGTATGCCGTGTTGTTAGATGCTGTGATGTTACATGATAAGGGCCTGTGGTTTGGGGATAATTATTTAGAGAGCTAATAATCTCTTCTTCCCCCACTTCCTGAGCTGGGGCACATGACCTCTGAAGTACACAGCTTTGCATTGGATCATTCAGGTTTACTTTATCTTCCTTATGATTAGAGTGCTTCTTGATTTCTCAAACAATATAAACTTGTGTCTCCTGTTAAACGGCCACTCTCATGAAAACTGTGATTTTTGAGTTTTAAACATTGTATTTCCGAGTATTTATTTATTTAAATTGTTGTGAATCAGGAGCAGACAAAAACATGCTGCTTGAAAAAGCTTGTAGTTGAGACGATGGAGCTACTACGGCAAGCCACAAGCTCCATTCGGATGCATCAGCTTATAGACAAATAGATCCGTCTTTGTTTTCCTGGCATCTGGCTATAAACTGTATGGCTGGATTGCTTTAATATTGCTTGCCATTTTTCTTTCACCTTGCTGGGGTTATGTGGGGCTGTAAGGTAGCGGGTAAACAGATGATGGGAAGTGGGGGCAGGCTTACTCCGCAACAACAGAGGCACATTCTAATAAACTACTGTCGCTCTAGAAACTATGTCCCAGAAAATGACTGAATTTATTCCATTTTGGATAAAAACAACCCAATCGTTTTTCAAAGACCACTGGAAACGGTTTAAAAATAGATCAAAAGATGATCATGTGGGACTTCTTAAAAGCTCACAAGGTCTCGTCTCTACCTGAGTGAGGCTCATGTATTTTTTTCCTTTCTTTTTACCAGAAATCCTCGTAGCTAGTAAAAAGTGAAATGCGACCTTTTGTTTGGATTCCATTAAGCTAGCTGAACCAGAGCTGACCTCCTAACTGCTCGGTGCGTGCATGCACACAAGCCCATCTCCACTCAGCAGAACAAACAGCAGATACAAAGCCTTTTGTGCGCAGTAATTGTTTTTCGAATCAAGTTAAAGCCCCGCCATGAAATTAACCACAGTGCACAGATTATGGATGTCTACATTTTGCGCGTCTCGCTTGAGTTCCTGTGAACGTTTAGTTGGTGGGCTTCATGCCATGTTTGAGATCATTTAGGCCTCTGTCCGTGCTCACCCGGCTTCACAGCGGGGGCTGACTCGAGGTTGATTGATTCTCTCTATGGGAGCATGCTGCAGAGGGGCTTGTTTATCCCGTGAAGCTTTTTATGTTTGCAGTGATGAATTTTTACTTGCATCTTGCTGACAGGCTGCAACACTGATCTCCTTTGTGAAATCTGCTCTGCTGCACAGGATGAGCCCCTCCGCTGCAAGTTAAAGTCAAGTTCTGCTCCTCACTTTACCAAGGAACTGTCACAGTCACGCTCAGCTTGACTCCTGCAAACTAACTGTTGATGCTGTCAAGCAGTGAGCTGCTGAACCCCATTTTAAAATCGTTGGTGTGACCCAATATGTATTCAAACCCTTCCTGCCTCAGGGTGGACACCCTTCCATTTAGCTGCAGTCTCATGCTTCACAAGCTACCACACCTTTGATTTTCTAAACTGGACATGAATCCATATGTCTAAAAGAGACTCTTGCTGGATAGATGACACCCTCCATTTCTTCCTTAAGTGGAAAAACACACAGCTAGCGTGGAAAGCCTCACATTTTCATTTTTATCTAACACTGCCAGAGGGGTGCATTTTCCTTTTTTAGAAACTGGAGAACTCGAAGCAAGCGGTGGAGAGAAAAGAGGATGACATGCAGCAAAGGGCTACAGGCTGGGACTTGAGCTCGGGCCAGCTGCAGCGCAGACTTTCAGCCCTGATACATGAGTCGCCCACTCCACTAAGCTGACCTCGCACCACTTTCTGAAAAAGGCACGTATGCATTTCTGATGTTTTCTCTGAAAATTGTTGCACTTCTTACAGAGTTTGGATAAATCATTTACCACGCCATGCAAATTAATCTTTCTGTTTGCAGTTTGTGTTCTCATACACTCCTTACTGATTTATTAGCCAGGATGATAAATGGCACTGATTTTATGAGGGCAGGCCTTGCACATTTGTGCAATAATTTGTTTATCTTGCAGCCACTGCGCTGCAGGATGCGAACGAAGCTCTGTGATGCCAACCGGATTTCAACAAAGCTTTTAGACCCATCACTCCCACAAAGCTTGAGGGTTTTGGTTACGAGATAAGATGGTTTTTTTTTTTTTATGTACAGAAAATATTTAGCTATTTGTCTTTACCTGATCAACGAAGCAAATGTCATTATTTGGAAAAATAAGAAATGTAATTAAAACTACATTATGGGAAGACCTAAATATGTAAAATTCAATATAAAAGTTGGTTGGTTGTGTTATTCCTATTTTACATCTGTGGGTTTTCCTTTAAAAAACACATTATTGGTAGAAAACATTCAGTATATTTCCCCAAAAATGTATCTCGTATGCTCAAAAAGTTTAGTTTGAATTTTAAAAAATATATTTTTTATTGTATAAAGTTGTCAGTCTACAACAAACACCCGTGGTTGGACTTTTTCAACCAACATTCCATATAATATGCACCAATATCCTATTCTGCTTAATTGTACACAACTACTCCTCCATTTATTTTATTTTTAACCCCATGACACCTGAATTTATACTAAATTAAGATACTTTTGTTTTATTGTATATTTCATGTCTACGTGTGCATATATTTCTACTTTTGTGCCCCCCTGCTGTGCAACGGTGCAGTTTCCCCACTGAGGGACGGATAAAAGACTTTTCACTCCTAGATTTAAGCAAAAAGTAGAAACATGTCAGAAGTTTTATGGTTTAAAGAAGAAATATCTATTCAAAACCAAAAAATAAAGTCTGCTGTTGAGGGGATTTGACACTTCTAAAAAAAAAAAAGTACTTGACTTGCCTTGACATGAAAGTGTAACTTCAGACGTGCACAACCTTGACAGACACCATAGCGATCAGTTCATTATTGCTTATTAGAGCTTGAGTTCACTAGAGCATGCTAAAACATTTTTTTCCTGATATATTTTTAATGAAGTTCAGTAGTTGTACATTAGTTGCACAGCATAGTGGGATTTCTCAGTTGTTGACGACATAATACACAGAATTTCACCGTGTGAGAAGGCAGCAGTGTGAACCCTCACATCCCAAACAGTGTTCTGAGAAACTTATGCAACTCCCAAGGTGCATTCAGATGACCTGTCACACAATATTACAGACTAAGACCTTAATCTGTGTGACCAGACTCTGGCTTGGGTCTTTACGGGTAAATTGGGTGTTTTTTTTTAATTTAAGGAGGACCGTTTTTCTGTAACGTTTCAGCTGATGAGCTGAAAATTGAATTTGACTCTAAAATTGATGTGATTTTCCATAATGATTGTTTTATCTTTTGGAAATAGTTCTGGTCTAAAGAGGATTTGTTGGCCTGCCAGGCTTTTGGAAATGGCACTTTACTTCAACCGGACTTCGGCCGGGACAAGTGCTTATTGGTCAGTTTGTGTCACCGCTAACTTCCCTCAATTGCTGTTCGCCTTCGCCCTCCACCTCCCGCACTCTCACCCTCACCCCATCGTCGGCCTTACCCTGAGCCTGGGAGCGGAATTCTGGGAACATTTTTCCATGTGAAATGCCGAGGTCCAGTTGAGGGGTGTGACGCCAGTGCATTGTTCCAGGGGCAAAAAAAGGAACCGCTTGTGATGAGGCCAATTCCTGTTGGTCCCAAAAAAACAGGCACTTTCTCACACCGACTTCCTTCCTCATTGGACAGCACAAAACAATCCCAGACCAGCTAGCAAAGTGAAAAAGAAAGAAAGAGGGGGAAAAGAGGCAGTAGGAGTAGTTAGCTTAGAGTTGCAGCGAGTGGAAACATACATTGGCTCTGCAACGCTCAAGCATTCGAATGACTGGCCCTTTAAACGCCGATTTACTTTATCTGTAGACACAGACCTGTGTTAAAGGGTGCTTTCTGATGCTACTGACAACAGCAAACTGTTCTTATCTTTACTGCGGCCGTGACCATCATCACTGATTTTATGGTCTCACGCTGTTTGCTCTAATACCAAAAAAAAAAAAAAAAAAAAAAAAAAAAAAAGCTTTCAGAAATGACAGGCTGACCACAGTCACTGCGATCGTGTTACTGCAACAGCAAAGCGGTGAGAGGCTGAGAACTGAGAGGGCCAGCACAACTCAACTGATTGAGGGAGAGCGGGACTCAGGAAGCACCTGCCCGTGCAGGGAGTTGAACATTTATCTGACCCCGCTCACATCAGGTGGTTTCCTTGTTTACGTTGTCTCCCCACAGCTCCCTGTGGCCCAGCCCCTATTGGCTGCCCTTGGACACTCCTTTTTCCACCACATCCATTGATCTTAAGAAGACTCACCACTTCCCCACTTGTCCCCCACCCCCCCACGCCACTTGGAACGACTGAAACCATTGCCACTGCAGAGCTCGGCGGCGAATACGCGAGGAAGATTAAGAGGCGAGCTCAAAGCTCCGCATGACCTTTCACCTTTGTCTTTGCAACACAAACAGGGCAGCCTTGAAGACTGCCTTCCTTTTTCCTCTCCTTGCCTATACTCAGGCACAGTAAAAACAAATTGGCTCATCAATTAGCTTGACTGATAACCTTGATCCCCCTACCCTCCCTGTCACCTGTATTGCTCAACCTTAACCCATTTGGAGACGATGGCAGCCTTATTTTTAGAGTGGTTCATTATTCCTGGAGTTCTCGTCAGACCGCGCGTCTTCTGCTAATGAAGCTTCTGCAGTAGTTCTTAATAGTTTTAGAGTTGTGCTGCGTTTCTTTTTTTTTTTTTTTTTTCTTGTTGATATAATTATGGTTAAATTGTAGCTTGGCATGCCGAGTAATGACTGCAGGTGGGCCAGACACAGGTGCTGTCAGTAATTACAGCGCACACGAGGTCCAGGAATTATTATCTGGGCTAAATACATATAATCAGCCTGTGCAGATGCTCATCTGAGCTGCTCTATGAAATGTTTATTGTCACCAGGAGGGAGGACCAAGCAGTGTGAGCAGGTGTGGGGAGACACAATGAGAATGCTCGTTTGAACAACTGCGATATGGCCGTGGCTTTTAGCAACTTCACCATTGAACCCCCCTGCTTTCTTTTTCCCCACAAACCTAAGAATGGCCTTTCAGTGCCCCTGCCTTCATTACTATCTTGTTATCTCAGCAAGTGTTTCCTGCAAGCACCTCGCTCCTCTCTTGGACATGCGGTGGGGCTTGCGCCTTGTTATGCCCATGGGTTATTGTTCTCCCACAGTTTGACCACCGTAAATTAGCTGGAAACGATTTGTCAAACATGAGAAAGAGGAGAGCCAGGAAAGGGAGAAAAAAACAACAACATTAGGGCTCTAATGTGGCCCCGGCACTGAACCCTACATTGACCAAATATGTTAATGCTCTGGCTAATTGCTGGCTATTGAGAGAAATATTATCCAGGGAGCTGCACGATAGGCTGGAAGACAAAAATGGTCCAACTTTTCAGCCGCACTCTCTTGCAAGCCGTTTTCCTATTTATCTGCCAAGAAGTAAAATAATCTAAAATATTTACTTCATGCGTAAAACAGTTTACCCCTCGCGACAGAAGGAACTTCCTCCGTTTTGTCCAGTGGCGCAATCAAGACGTTTGCAAGTTTCTGTGTAGCTGAGAAAAAATGACAAGTGTTTTTGTTTGAAAATTACAGGAGGAGCCACCCCTGTTTATTCCGATTCAGCATCAGCAGGAGCTTCTTTAACGAGGGAATTCCTGAACATCAGAGGATGTCTAACGCACATCCTGGCTCTTAATCAGGCCTCGTGCTCTCGTGTGCATCACTGGAGCAGAATCCAATCCAAGGAAGGATGGCTTTCCTCCTGATGTTTCATGGAAGGAGAAAACAGACTTTACTCCTTATCTCCTTAACCCCAAATTGTCTCAGTTTGGGCTGACATAGAGAATTTTTGAGAGGCAAAGCTATGCCCCTCTGTCAAAATCCACTCTCCAGCATCCCCCGAGGAATCTACTGTCACAGCCAATGTTCCCATGGATGAAAACGACCCCTCGGGATGCTGAGATTGACAGGGAGCGGAGTGGGACCAGAAATTAAAGGTCTCTCAAGAGTCAAGAGCCAAGTCAAAGGATCAAAAATGAAAACATTCTGTAAAACACGCTCACAACATGAGCATGCCCTCGGCCGTGACATGGGAACCCCGTCACCCCAAAGCACGCCAACAGACATCCCCCTGGACAGGGAGGCCAGGCAGTACATGAGGCCCCATTTGCAGCTGGCTGCTTTCTGCTACCTCAAGCTAGGTCGCACTGGGCTGGGAACAAGTTCAGTTAAACACACAACCAGAGATCAGATACAAGCGAAACCGTACAAAGATTTAAACGTTATGTCAAAAAAGTGTTTTACAAAGTTGATTTGATAAGAAAATGTTGTAAGGCTCCTGGTGATAATCGGGAGCATGAAAAATTGCAGCAATTCAGCACAAAAACAACCCCGCCAACGTAAAATAACAGCATTACAGCAAGTGGTGGGGAAATCAGAGGGAAGTTCCTCCCTTATAGAAGAGAGAATTGTTCTCTTGCTTTGGATGTTTGTGCAAAGCTAAACATGTTTATTTTAAATTATGTCACAATGTATGATACAAGTGCTTCTAGTTTTTCTGCACAGGAACAAATATTGCATGCCTGGTTTAGAAAGTGCTTGCATTTGTTTAGCTCTGCATCCCTTAATTTCCTTATCAGGATGCGTTAACCTCCTGGGACAAGAAAAACACTCCAAATTGAAGCTCATCACCACAAAATCTGACATTGTGTTGCTACATGTGTTCATTAAAATTGACTCTTATCTAATTTACTTTAGCATTCTTAACTATTTGTGTTGGCATTTTATTA
Source organism: Oryzias celebensis (assembly GCA_014656515.1). Lineage (NCBI taxonomy): Eukaryota > Metazoa > Chordata > Actinopteri > Beloniformes > Adrianichthyidae > Oryzias > Oryzias celebensis. The sequence goes on from BNCR01000005.1 coordinate 39,533,970, forward strand.
TCAGCGACCTATCTTTTGTTTTGATAGAAATAATGCTTTCTGTCTGCGATGTAATCCCTGCGTCGTCAGTTTGAGTTTCATTCCCAGGGTCCTTGCAACTCGGCGCGCACAAAGGGCTCAAGAAAAAAAACAGGATCTTGTGGAAATGGGTAAATCTCACGTGTTTTTCCTCTGAAATCCTGGTTTAAAACACTGTCCCATGCTGGTCTTGGTGTCAGAGGAGAAGACGGCCACCCTCTGCTCCTTCCTGCCAAGCCTATTTTGACCCATCATCAATCTCCCTAAATAGACGTTACCAAGGAAACCTGTATTCAGCAGGGGAAGATGGCAGGATGACAACATTAAAGCGGGTGTTGTTTTGTTTGATGCTTAAAAAACACTGGAAGGCCCTTAAAACCATTTGCTGGCTTCTTTTTCCGTTTGTGCAGCAGGTGTGTCTGTTGGAGAAACAAACAGATTGGGACGGAATGGAAGCACTGGTTTGTCCTCTTTGGCCGTCATTCATTTGTGAGGTGGACATTTTGCAAGTCTCAGATGTGGCCAGATAACAGGAACACCAGGCAGATTTATCACATTTCATGAAAATTTAATCACTGGGTCTTGTGTTTATTTTTCTCACAAATTTATTACAATTATTTAATAATGATTCATGTTTGGAATATAAACCCATGGTTTATTGACAAATGAGGAGACATTATAATGTTAATACATAAAAAAGTGGCACTTAAGCGCAGAATTCCTAATCTACTCCAATGAAAGTGTTTTCTTGTAGCATTTTTCTGATTATGGAGAACATATATAAAAAATGTAAGATTACAACTACATTTCTGAGTATTTCTTTAGTTAATGGTGATGGGAAATGAAGGAAGACTCCATTGGTTAACCAGTGGTTCTGCCCATAGCTTAGAGGCGGATTTCTAATAAACTACTGCCACTCTGCAGAAACTATGTCTTAGCATTTATCAATTTAGCATTTAAACGTTGTGCCACCGCTACAGAACACCAACACCACAGACAGCAGACGTATGTGTGTCTTAATGGAGCCAGGCCACTATAGAGACCGGTGTCAAACAGTAACGAACTCCTATTAGACGCCGATGGAAATTGGAGACGGGACACAATTGAAAGATATACGGTATTATGCAGTTAAAATGAAAGTATTTTGCACTATTTGTTTTGCGGAGGAAGGTTATGGGTGTTAGCCTGGGGGTGTGGCTGGCATCGCAGACTCTTCCTGGAAGTTCTAGGACCCATCCTGTTTATGCTTTACTTGATGCCCTTAGGAAACATAATCAGGAAACACAGTATTAATTTTCACTGTTATGCAGATGACACAAAGTTGTCTTTATCCTTTAAACCTGACCAGAATGACCACACAGAGAAAACAAATGGCCGCATTAGAGACATCAAGACCTGGATGACAATTAATTACCTCCTCCTAAACTCAGAAAAAACTGAGGTAATTATACTAAGGCCTAAATATCAGAGAGATGCTCTGTCTGATCAGATTGTCTCCAATTCCACAGTTAGAAATCAAGGGGTTTTATTTGACCAGGATTTATCATTAAGGCTCACATATCACAGGCTCGTAAGACTACATTTTTTCACCTACCCAATATATCTAGGATCAGAAATCGAGAAGTGATGCTGAAAAACTCATCCATGCATTTGTTACGTCTAGGCTGGATTACCGTAATTCTTTGCTAGCAGCGTTCCCTAAAAGTTCTTTAAAAAGTCTTCACTTTGTTCAAAATGCAGCAGCTAGATTGTTAGCAGGAACCAGCTGAAGAGAACATATTACTTCTGTGTTAGCCTCACTTCACTGGCTCCCAGTCAAATCCAGAATCAAGTTGAAAATCCTCCTATTGATCTATAAGGCCTTGAATGGTACGGCCCCATCCTATATTAAAGATGTCATATTGCCTTACCAACCAAACAGAACATTTTTCTCACAAAAGGCAGGACTGCTTGTGGTTCCTAGAATTTCTAAAAGCACAGATGGAGGTAGAGCCATTTGGCCACCAAGCTCCTGTCTGATGGCTTTGATGGCTCCCTGCTCATGTGAGAGAGGCCAACACAGTTTCTGCATTTAAAGTTAGGCGTAAAACACATACTTCTCCACGGAGCTAAGCAAAGGAAAGATGGTTTGATAACCAAGCCATGGTGGGCCATTCTCTCTGCTTAATGGATTTATGCGGGCATAGATTCGATTAATAATATATTCATGTTGACATGCTAAAACAGCAATTTTTCTATTATTATTATTATTATTACCATCCACCATTTGTGCCATATTACATGCAACTTACCATTAACATGTCGGAATTCAATTTCAATACCAATTAGTTGCTAGCAGGCTAGTAGAAGTTAGAAACTGTGGAAAGTATGGTGCACTGGGCTTCTGTCCTCTATTACTTTTCTTTTCTATTCTTTATCATTTACCCAATGCTATACTTTATTTAGTTCATCGTGCCTCTGTTTGGTGCTGTGCAATTCACATGTTGTCCCTGTTTCTCTGCCCTCTGGGGGAGCGGAAGAGATTCCAGGTGGATCGTCTGTGTTCCTTTCTTTGGTTGTGGACCTTGCCTCTGGCACATCTCACACCCCCAGCTGCCCCACTGTTTCATCTGAAGGAAGCCCATCTGCTACACTATTCATACATGTAGTTGTTATTTAAACATGTAGGTATAGATATAGATAAGCTAATTCTTCTTTAACAGTTCTAGCACATCGCCTGCCCATCCTGGGAGAGGATCTCTCCTTCATGTGGGCATCCCTGAGGTTTTTTTTCCCCCAAGATAGGGCTTTTTAATGAGTTTTTCCTCATCAGGAAGGAGGGTCTTAAGGCAGGGATGTAAGTTTAGCTCAGTGTGTTTAGTTCAGCAACCAACTATTGTTTGTATTTTTATGATTGACTTTGTTATTTGCATAAATACCAGCATGAAGCCCATTGAGATGGCTATGGTTGTGATTTTGGGCTTTATAAATCAAACTGAATTGAATTGAACTGGAAGGGGCTGCTCTCACTTTCTGATGTCAGCCCACGAGAAGCCACTTTGTTTTTGTGGGTTGGGAGGCGCTGGTGCTCAGAGTGCAAGTTTATAGAGAAATACTCGGAAATGCGTGAGTATTCCTCACGCTGTGGTGGCAGCAGGAATCACCGGCTGGAAGCAGCTCTGACTGGATGCTGTGTAAATGTCTCAGAACACGTGCCACTGGCTGCCAGCCACCTAAGGGTAAATAAAAAGGGGAACATTCAGCATGCCAAGAAATTTTTAAAATAATTGGGCGGTGGCATGAATATCTGAAAAGTGACATATGGGTAGTGACCTTTTTAAATTAACGGAAGTGCAAACTGTTGAAAAACTGTTCATGGAGGAGAAATTAATGACTACAGTTTGAGTCTGTACAGAATCATATGACACCACATCTTTCATATGTCAGAGTAGAGCTGTGAAAAAAAAAGCCTTGAGCAATATTCACAAGATTTGCACCAAGCCTCTTCCAACTGTAGGTGGACATGTGCTAGAGATGCTTGGATTTGAGACTGTGGGTCCTTTACCACGAAGTTAGACCAACACTCAACAGTTTAAGATAAATTTCTGCTGCGCTTCCCTCGTATTGGTTGCATCTGCCTAAACTGCATCCAAAGGGGATGAATGATGCCACCAGACTGTACAACTCGTCAGAAAGGTGGGCTTTGTCCTGGGAATCAAACTTTGTGGGAAGTGCTTAGGGGAGGAAATGCTGAGAAAACTTAAGTCAGTATCCTGTAGGCTACAATACGTATCCTGTTGGAGCAAATTCAGCCACGGACTGAGACCACCAAAGAGCACAACAAAACTGCTTTAAACAGTTTGCAAAATAGCTAGAACTTTTATTTTTCCTAACTTTGGTATCACATATCAACAGAAACTCTATACAACATAATTTCCTTACTTCATAAAGAAACCTAAATTTAGCAATCAGGTAAACTCACTTTGTTTGTTTTCGACTTTTATTTGGGTTTTTCATGTTGTTTTAAGAAGAATAGAAGCCAACCTAAGGTCTTTCATATGCCAGATTTCCTCTGTTTTACTTGTAATTTCGGTATTTTCTGAGGTTTTTATGGAATGGATGAGTGAATGGAGCTGGGGAACAGGGATTCCTTTTATTTTTCTGTCATGTAAGGCACTTTGTGTTACATTTTACTGCATAAGGCTTGTCAAAACTAATGTTTCATTTACTAATCCTTGATTTTAACATAGTAACAAATGTGTTTATCTAGTCCCTAAACCACTTTTAATCTGTTAGACCTTCTCACATTTTTTGTGCTCATCTTGCTTCTTCAGTTTTGCACAAAAATATCATTTCTTTTACACATGGTTCTTTGGTCATTTACTCTATTTATGTCTATTCTGGATTTGGGTCACCCAGAAAGGAATTGAGAACCTTGTTTTTCAGAGGTGCAAAGTTCATATGTTCATACCAACAAACCCTGGTGAGACCTCACATTCATTATCAAGCAAGGTGGTGGAGGATTAATGATATGGGCTTGTGGAAATGTGCCTATCTGACCTTTGGAGAGCTGTAAATAAGTGAACACAGAATTGTTAATTTAATTCAACAATATTCCATCTTTTTCAAATTTACACAAATATAAAAATAATTATACAAAATATGGAGAAATACCAATAATTGTAAGTATTTTTCTTTGTATTGTTGTACTTTAAAAAAATAGTTACATCTGGCAATCTGTATGTCTCAGTACATGCTTTACAAGACTTCTTAGTACAACTTTTGTACACATTACTATTACTTTATCAACCACCCCCCAGAGATGGATTTGGAGAGATGCATGATGGTTACAGCTCCTGTTTCAGGTTGTTTGTAATGTAATGTAAAATTCTAACATATTCAACGTATTCAAGGCAGACAATCTAATAGGATCTTCTCATTCATAATCTTGTGATACATTCACACACTGATGGCATCTCCATTGCCGAAAACACTGGCACCAACCTATAACCTAACCTACAGGAGTGGACAAGGAGGGAACCCAATCTGAGATCTTCTGATCAGAGATTGGCAGCTCTACCTCTGCAGCGCCATGCAATATGAGTGTGCTACTAAAGACGTTGTGTCAGAAAGTCAGCTTTGGCAAAGTTGCTCAGCGTAATGTAAAATGACAGGAATGACATTTTTCTTTCAAATGCAGCAATCAAATGAATAAAGTAATGGAAATGTGCCTGGTGGAACAAAAAACTACAATCATTTGGTACAAATTCATAGTGCTGCCAGACAATGATTGACTCGTTTGCTTTCTTAAGGAAAACATTCACATTGGCTCATGAATTTTGTGTAGATGTCTGCTTTTGATTTAAAAGGCTGGCTCTGGTCTGTTTTTACGGCCCCAAGTTGTTTACAGTTTTGAGAAAATGCTTAAGATTCAAAAAATGTTCATATAACTATATATATTATATTTATATATATATATCTATATAAAAAATATATTATATGTATTTTCTATTTCTATATACTTGACATGTCATAGAAATAGGAAGGGTTAAATGAAGTTTGTAGTCATTGTGACTCAGTAAAAAGTTGAATTTGTGAATCCAGTTTTAACACTACAGCTCACTGGTATATATATATATATATATATATATATATATATATATATATATATATATACATATACTCCAGAGTAACATTGGTGAATAATAAATCCATACGCCATCTCATATGAGAGTGTCTACTGCAGGTACATTTTTTGTGGACTATGAAAAAAAAAGGGAACCTCCACAGACAATATGGCTCCTCTTCAAACAATAAAGATCTCAGCTGGGCAGATTGTGTGCTGAGTCCTGCTAAACTGAACTAGTCATTTTCAGATGACATTGTCTAATTATCTTTGGAACAATGGTGCATATTGTGGACAGGAATTTTTCTTAACTTTGCAACATCTAGAATCTCAGGTTTAATTTGCCTGTTGTCCAATAAAATTTGGAAGCTATGTCATTCTTCCTTCCTAATTTTTGCCTTTTCCACCTCGTATGAGTAAACCGGCTGATTTAATTCACAGAATTACAATGTTTTGTTGGAGTCAGACATCGTGTACATTGTTCTAATAACAGCTTTTGGCTGGCAGCCCGAGAATAATGCATGAAAGATTAATGTTTGACTGGGAGTTTAATGTTTTAATTTACAAGCCGCAGAGGGTGCGAGTTTTATTATGTGTGTTTAGCCAGGAATAACCATCGTCTTCTGAGATATGAGTCCACGCAGCCCCCTTACGTCTTATCATGTTTTAATTTTCCACAGCTCAGTGCGCCTTTCAGTTAAAACAATCCTACCTGTGACAAAATCCTGGCCTCTCACCAGCCTTTCCTTTTCAGATTAAAGTGAGACCTGGAAACCATTTTGTTTTTTCTTTTTCCTTTTGAGCCCTCATAATGACAGGAAAGTGGCTCTGTTGCCTCTGAGAGCAAAGGCTTGATGGGAAAACTGTTCTGCGCAAATGTCTCCTTTTAGGGCACAGTAAGCTGTGCTACACCCACACTCTGCAAGCAGAAAACACAGAAGAAAACACATGAAATGCCATTCTGGTTCTTATTCAAACACTGTGGAGTCATTTTTCTTTTATTTATTTTTTTACTACACTGGAACTGAGAATAAATAGAGTGAATGCAAAATGTAAAAAGCCTAAAATGAAGAAGCTGTGGAAAAGAATGAAACACAACAACAAACCATATAAATAACCAATATTAAACAAATATTTGATCATTTTGATAAGATTTGAGCAAAAAAAAAACATGTATTTTTTGTTTAATATTACAAAGTTTATTTCCTTTTTCTCTCTTTTATGGTAAGAAAACAACTCTTATTCATGAATGTCTCCTGGTATCCTCTGTTTTTCCAAAAACATGTTTGTTAACTGATGAATCTAAATTGCCCTCAGGAGTGTGCATCCTTGTTTATCCCTGCTGCTCTGTGATAAACCCTCTCTTTGCCCCAATGGCAGACGGATTAGACCCAAGCAGATCCCTGTGACCTTAAATAGGATGAAGAGGAGATGAAAAAAATTAGCAAATTTCACCTTCCACATATATGCCATCCTTTACAAACGTGTGGTTGAATATACTCCCAAAGATGATAGGATTTTTTTAAGGGTTCATGCATTAACATATTGTCTTGTTATGCAAGTCGGAGGTTTTAGAGTTTCTAATTTTTCTTTCATTTTGCATGTTTCACAAGAATGAATTGCTTTAGTTCTGACATCCAATAAAACATCTGTGAGGAATTTCTCATAATCGAGTTACTGGCCTCACTCACTTTCTTCACTTCTTCCTCGTCAGGGTCAGAAGGATTTGTCGAAGTCTACCCAGGTGTCATTAGGAGAGAGTTGGGGAGCAACTTGGACATGTTATCAGTCTGTCACAGGTTCACATACACTCTTTTGTTAAAAATCAATCTATTATGCATGTTTTGGGCTGCAGGAGAAAGCCAGACTACCCAAAGATAACCTGATGTTACTGATGGATTGCCTTTGCCGGGTTAGAGTCTAGTGTCATCACATTTATCGGGGAGAAACATTTGGATTGTTCATAAGAATTCAGATTGAATTATTTTATCAGCCTATTGTGTCAGCATTACACTTTTTTTAATGTGCAAAAAAATGCATAGACGATGTTGGGTATTTATGTTGATTAAAGACCCACTCCAGTGAAAATCATGTTTTGGTGTTTTTAACATGTTCATGTGGCATTTTTCTCAAAATGGAGGACATATATAAAGAAAATTAAGCTTAAAATTGTATTTCTGAGTATTTTTTTTGTTTAAATCCTGGTGAATCAGAAGGAGACGAAAGAATGTTTGAAAAGGAGCGTGTTTGTGACACAAGCGCTTTCCTCACCTGAGCTGGCATCTGGCTCAGAACTGTACAGCTGGATACCTCCGATATTGCTCTCCATCTTTTTTGCAGCTGTAACTTTAGCTTGAGGGTGTGGGGGGTTTTAAGCTAGCGGAAGAGCGTGTAAATAGAAAGCTCTCAGATATAGATGACGCGAAGGGAGGGAAGAGTTGTTCAGCAACAACTCAAAGGTGAATTTCTAATGAACTCTTGCTGCTCTGCAGAAACTATATACTTGAAAACAGCACAGGTATTGGGATTTTGGCTAAAAACAGCATAATCATAATTAAAAGAGTGCTGGGGGGACTTTAAAAATCGATCAAAAGATGACTAGATCAGGACTTTTTCTTTGTCTATAAAGAATCAGTTTCAGTATGTATTATTAGGTAGAATGTGCTGTTTTTTGGTGATAAAAACATGAACTCGTCTGTTTTTTCTTCAGGAAACTGCATTAATTACATGCTCCTCTTCATCCTAAACACAACAACAACACCAAAACACCTGAGCTCACACTAAAGGCTGCTGAGCAATCACCTATCAGCAGTGAGCTGCCATTTTGCTTTCCTCATCACTAAACAAACTGAGAGGAGGTAAGACAGTTTACCCACAAAACTCCGTCTGTGTGCCCACGGCTTTACTCCTCGTATTCATACCCGCAACTAAAGGCCATCTGCTCGCCTAACTGATTTTTTCTTCTCAAAACATTCTCAGTGCGCACAATCAGTGGTTCTTCCACTGCTGGCAAGTGCGTTACTTGACCAAACATCTTTCAACATTTCATCCAGAATGCACGCCAGAGAAGCTTGATGTAAACAGCTCCAGGCTGCTGTCAATGTTAGAGTTCCTTTGTCTTCAAAACAGCCTGAAGAAAACTACAAAAAAACAAAAGACCCAAGATGAACCTGAAGTTACCGTCGTTGGTAACATAAAGGAAGCGCTGAGGCAGGAGTTTTCAGGAGTGGAGAGGGCTTTGAAACCCGTAGCCTTCAGGGGAGATACAGACTTTGGACTGGTTTTGAAAACACACACCAAGAGGCCAAACAAACACACAATAATCTGCACTTTATTTATATTCAGACACAGCTGGTGTAACTAGGCTGAAGACGTCCCGGTGCCACGCTTGGGAAACACTGGAGCAACTGGGCCAAGTTAGCACTAGCTAGCCCTGGCAAGACCAGAATTAGGAAATACTAGCCAATGTAGTCCAAGATTTAATAGGCAAGGCGCCTCTATTTAATCGGGGAAAGCATAGCGGCACAAGAGCGTCATGCACAGATAGTTTGAACATCCGGTTTGATTAAATCTTGGGTATGAAATTTCTCCGGCACATTCGCAGGTGTTGTGTAGATCTGCAGCCACGCATGTGGTAGGTATATTAGCGGAACTCGAAGCAGGTGTTCAAACAGATGGCGCCACTCTGAGTTTCACATGTAATTTACCATTTAGGGCTTCTGAGCGGCACATCTTCATAAAGCAGATTAAATTATAAATCACATAAGTGAATTATTGCTACTTTCCAATGACAGAAGGAGACACATCAAAGTGGAAGTAGGATGAATTGTTTTGAGGTTTTTTTTAGCTTATAAGTGATGGCAGTATTACCGTTACATAGTTGTAATCTGGCTCTTACATCATCCTCAGCGATTTTAACAAAAATTTGTCCATTTTAATTACCAAACTTAATCTCAAACTAATCCAATAATTCCAGCGTAATAAGCAACACAAGCGTGGCGTGCTGGTGGAAAGACAAAGCTCACAATGGAGAAGGAGTATGTTTGGTGTGCTTGGCGTTGCCACCTCTTTAACTGGCTGCTGGTTGGCCCTGGCAACACAACGCTGCAGTCCCAGGTTGTTTGTGTGCCAGACTCACGGAGCAGCTGCCAGGCCAAACCATAGGCATTAATTCAGCCTGCCGGGAGCCCGCTCCACCCCTTCTTCTTCGTCTTCCAGGCCCACTGTGTTACTGCACCCCCCCCCTCCCCCCATCTGTGTGCACACCCACACATTACACAATGCAGGCTTTAATTATGAGGGACTTGCCAAAGCCCATCTTTTCAATCAAAGACATTTGTAGCATCAAAAGCACCCTTTCTTTTTGGTCGACACTTACTCTTCAAGCCAGTGGGACTGCTCTAGGTTTGTCCTGAAATCAGTCAAAGCTGGTGCGTAAACACGCTTAGTCCTTACAGATGTCATGCTAATAAAAGCGTCCTGCATACATAAACATATTTTGATGCTGCTTGCCAGCAGTGCGTGCTACGGGTAAAAGTTTTTCGTGACTCACACTGTTGTCAGTGTTCCCAACATCACTGTTTCCTGATCATCCTTTGTACATGAAGGGAGCTCAGAGAGCTGGTGGTAAGGTAAGAGGTTATTGGTGTTTATTTGTTTTAAATTAATAACCAAAGATTATAACTTTAAGCTCCACACATATAAAAACAACACTGACATAGATCAAATATTATGAGGCATATTTAGTCTACCATTACTTTTGTACATTTAGATGGGTTTTGAGATTCTATGCACACCTATTTCATTTTGTTTTCAACTTTTTCCTAAGATTTTTCATGTGTTCATGATTCACAAGGATTTGCTGAAAAAAAAAACCTTAAAAAAGCCATTTTAAGCTTAATTTTCTTAATATACGCCCTCCATCATGATTAAAATGTAAGAAGAGCAAGATAAAATCACCCAAAACTCAACTTTCATCTGAATGGGTCTTTCGAAGTGGTTAGGATTTAAGTTTTGATGTTTATTTTTATTGTATGAAATTTACTTTTGCTGTCACAGCTTCTCTCAAACAAAAATGTATCCCAAAACTTAAGAAAAAAAAAAGATACATACACAGAACGTAAAAACAAAGGAAAGCAAGAAGCGATGGAAAGCTGTCAGACTGACTCTTTCATGAAGATATTTCCATCTGTTCCATCATTTCTCACTCATCCTGTCCATTTTTTTCCTTTTTAATTCCTCAGGAGACCCTCCAGCTCCGCTAGCCAGATTCTGTTGCTTCACGCTACCTGAATAAACACAGTGTTTCATAAAGATCCATACTACGTGCCTGGATCTGCGTGTGTGTGTCTGAATCAAAGGTTCCTCTTGAACAGGTTTCCTGCCTGCTGAGATACGTGCATACCACTCGTGTCCATGTGTCCTTAAGGCCATGCGAAACACCAAAAACTTGTTTTGCTCACATTTTCTGCAGCGCTTAAAAGGGGGGGCCGGGAAGGCGCAGCTTTTTCAGGCTAACTTAAACGGAGAGCAAAAGTTGGATCCGTTTAAGTAATGTGAGAAAAAGAAAGAGGGTGAGCTGATGGCCAGCAGGTTTTTTTTTTTTTTTTTTTGCCAACAGATGGAATACTGACTCCAAGGATCCAGTTCATTAGCTTAATGGAACCTGATACAATTGTAACCCTCCTGTTCACAAAAAAAGGCGGTTTAATAAATAATAAAACAGATGTTTTGTTGACATACTTTTAATTTGTTGTGGCATTACTACCACTGCTAAATGTGTATTCTCCACAACAAACAGCAGAAGTTTGTCGCTCCAGGCGAGCCCCAGAGGTGAAAAGGTGCCTCTATAGCAGAACTCAGTCATGGAAACAAATAAAAAATAACCTGATTGCTGAGTTTCCTCATCTTCAGCAGCACCAGACTAACGTACCGTGATCTGAAAGCGCACTTTGTGAGCAAAACAGAGCTGTAATGAAGAGCTAACCACAAGACGCTCGTTAAAAAAAAGGGGAGGTGGGCGGTTTTCAGTGTGTTATCCATGTTTTTAATATTTAATGAATGCCTATTAATTATGAACAAATCTGTAGCCTAACACTAATAAGTGGCACGAGGGGTTGCCTAGGAGCATTGGGTTTTTCTGTGTGCTTGTGTTGCTTTGTACTGTTGGGGCAGTGAGGTGGAAGAGAACACAACACCTTTGTGTTGGGCGCTGTGAGGAGGGCACCACCAACACAGCAGATCTGTAACGCAATCTTGTTTTCATGTCATGTTTTTTTACTAATGGTGGAAAACAGACGTGCATTTGTTGTTTAGCTCTGATGATTCTTAGTTTTTTATACATGAGCCTCAAAAACTACATCAACACAGCTGGACATCCTAAAGTTTATGTTTATGTCTGTCCTTTACCTTTCCGATTTAAGTCTAAATTTAGCTTGGACGCATCCTGCTGTGATGCTGAAGGTGCAGACATCTTTTCCCCTATGAAGGACATAACAGTGTCTGAAGTTTGGGGGGTAGGGAGTGCAAGGAGGGGTGGAAGGGACGGAGGAAATTGTGACTACCGTGTGACAAGCACACAGTTCCTTCCTCTCAGGCATGAGAAACAGGAAGAGGAGCACATAAGGCATTATTGTGACGGAGAGGAAATGCAAGGTCCTCTAAAATAAGAGCTCCAATCTTGTGGTCAATGACAGAGGCCTGTCCTCCACGGCCCCGCAGAGACCCCGACCTGATGAGTTTACGTCGTTTTCGTGCTACCAGAAAAAAACAGCTCCAAACTATTACTTTTCGAAGAGTTTAGCGCAGCATATTATAAACCTGTTAGCTCTTTTGTGTTATACAATGAGGAGCTGTGTTTTAAGCGGCTAAGGCAGGCATATGGAGGGGCTCCACCCTGCTTGTGTTCAACAGAAGCTGAGGAGGAGCCGATTTCTAAGAGAGATGCGAGGCTTTGTGACTGGCTGTCTTCCAGTTAATTAAAATCCTACATTATCCTTCTCATGCTTTCAATTATACCGCTCTGGAAGGAGCCCAATCCTCTGCATGCAGATAGCTTAATAGCAGTAGGATGTGTTCGGGAGAGCCCCCCTCCTCTTATTTCTGCTGCAGGATACAGCGCTGGAGCTGCTGTCATTTTCATGCCTTGATCTACACAGCACCTCTGATGATCTGCGCGCCACCTTCCCCGGCAAAATCTGCATGTCACCTCGAGCAGCAAATTAATTGGATAAGACCAGCTTTTGTAGACCATGGCAGGTGTTCACCACCTGTGGTCAAGTACATCTGATCTGCTGCTGAGAGTGAGGCAGTAACCTATCGCTGCTTTGCCGGTGCCAAGTCCCTGTTTTTCTCAAGTTATTTTTATTTTAGTGGGAGTGAAAAGCATCAGTTGACAGCGTTTTGGCTCGATTGCCAGCTACTTCATCAACATCTGATCCCGCTTCTCCAAACGATTTACATTTAAAAACACAAACTAAAGGTTTGAGGTGATTAATCACTTAAAGTACACCATGTTCACTATGGATGTAACAGTTTACTTTTTGAAAATGTAATTTCTTACATGAACTTATTCTTTCAAAGCTGATTCCACCATGAACAACTTTCACAATAAAACTGACTTGAACAAAAATATAAAAATTTGTTTTACATAAAGTAACTATTAAACAACTTTGTAAAAACAACAAAACAATTTAATAGAAAAACAAATGTTCTTTTGAATTTCAACTTTGAACCTTAAAAAAAAAAGAGAACACTTACTGCCATCTAGTGGTCGCTATGGTATAACCGTTTTTTAAAAATGACTTTTAGACCTTTCAGCTGTTGCTTTGAAATGAGCGACACAGTGAAGAGAAGGACTGAGGAGTTCGTGACAAACATCTCAGACCAGAAACATCACTCAGCAGCTAGTTATCAACACAGTCAGGCTTGGGAATTTTTTTCTGGCTTGTCCCAGCGGGAGTCGGATCAGACAGATTTGGGGTTTTGCCATCTTTGGTGCTCCCTTTGGGAGTCTGAAGCATGCCGAGGAGAAAACCTCTTCCTAAAGAGGGTAAAACTGGGACGGGTGACTCTTTTGGAAATGGTCTTCCTCTTCCTTTCATAATCAGCTGATCCTGTCTGACACCTGCAGGCGGAGAACAATTGCCAGACGTTTCTTGCGTGAGGCGTGATCCAGCAGTGATCAGAGGCGCTGATGGATTTATAGAAGCGTCCACAGAAAGAACACTTAAAGGGCATCCTGTCTGTGTCCTACGTTCCTGAGAGGACGGCGAGGTCTCAGGCGGCGACTGCGGCAGTGGGCTGAAACGAACCAGTAAGCCCTGCTCGGTGACGGGGTAGCGCCCTGTGGCCCACTCCTGCCGCTTCAGACGCATTTCATCCAACTGTCTGATTTCTCGGGGTAATTCCTGCACCCCTTCCTGTCAAAGGCAGAGAGATGATTCAGGTGGCGTGCTTGCGGCCACAGCAGATGTAGGAAGCAATCAGGAGGGAACATCCATCTTTCCTTGCTCATTAAAGGATGCTATCAATCTCACTTTGCAGAAAAAGTATGTGATCTCCTCACTAACGGCTCCAAGGGTGAAAGGGTCAGAGTCAAATGTCACTCGGACTATCCATATAACTCCGCTTTAAGGGCTTCAGTATCCTCAGGCTTACTTGATTAATTAATTAATTAAACAGAAAGTTTTAAATAAATAAATTACAAAAAAAAAATCAGAAATCTCTTGCTAACAAGTGTGCAAACCTGTGTAAAAAAATGTATTTACTCTAAAATCAAAAAGTTTCCAAACTGTTATCTCTATGATTCATGTAAAACAAGAGGAGGAAGAAGCTAAACTGTGTCATATAATCAATTTGAACATTTTTAGGTGAGGAAATAAAACTCTAAAAGCAGAATCTTTTATTCTGGCAGTTGTGGATAAACCCTAGTGATTATGTGACAATAATCTGCAGATCTACTGGTTTAAATTCCATTATGTATAACTTTTATTAAATGTATAATAAGAAAAGGCTAGTTAAAATATTTTCACAGGTTAATCAATGTTTAATTCATAATTTAAAGTTACGCTTCCTAGACATGATTCAGGTGCATTGTAATGTTTGTCACAAGGTTAAAACAGCATAATTGAAACCTAGCAATACCTGAAAATTAAAGTGTTGCTTTGGAATTGTTTTAGAGAAACGTGCACACAAAAAAAATTATTGGAACCTGAAATATTAGCTTAAGAAAGCCAAGTATGTTTTGTGAAAGCATTTCTTGAAAGAATTAAAAAAAGGTTACATTTCTTAGACATTTGTGGTACTGACTTCCTCTGGTCTGCCGATTTCATAGTAGCTGCTGTTCAGGTAGGAATCCACCAAAGTCATGTAATCGTTCATAAGTTTATCCATCAGCACCAGTCTGAGCGGCTGCAGGTGGATCACCGACACCACCATCGTCTTAAGGAGGGGGGCGGGACAGGGCCGCTCGTACCACACCTTCATGTCCTTCCGTGGAAGATTTAGAAACCAAAAGTAAAGAAGTATTTTTTTTCTTTAGAAAAAAAAAAAAAAGCATTATTTCAGGTGAGTAGCATATTCAGTAGAAGATAAACACTGAATGATGTGTTGGAACAACAGGAACCTCTCTGTTTATGATCATTTCCTGAGTAACACGCCATCAGAGCCGTATGACGCCACAATGAGGAGCATTGGTTTCAGGCAACAACTCCCTTCACAGTTGGAGCTGAAGTTTAAAGCTAAAGTTCAATGAGGCAAAACCAACAAAAGGAAGACCCCCCCAACACTCAAGCCAGCCGGGAAAACAATCACTGCATTCTTCACGCATATTTCTCATTATCCTACATGCTTTTTATCTCGTCCGTAACGCATGTACCACATTAACCAGGAAAATTTAGTTTAATTTCTAAAAAATGTCACATCTTTGAAATCTACAAACATTTTTAATCAGTGAATCAGCAGATAGAAAGAATCACAAATTCACTGTAGACTGTGACTTTTGCATCTTTACATGCTACAATATCATCCTGACTACCAGCAATATTTATTTATCTTCTGTATGGGACATTTGTAAACCTGAATATCTTCCAAACAATGCATACGACTGAATTTACTCCTTATGGTATCTACAAAGGACATTTGGGACTTTTCCATTAAATTATTTACATTAAAAACTCGAAAAATGATAAGTAGCTCTAATCCACCTCCCAACTTGGCTGCAACCATTTTTTCTTCCCTCCAAACTGCAGACTTCTAAGTGGGATTTGGTACCTGTACCTTTGTGAGCTGGGACTTCACGTGGAGAGATGAGAGTCTGGAAGACGGCACCTTTAAATGGAGACTCACCACCTCCCGGAGAGAGCTAATTCTGTCAGGAAGGAAGCCTCCCGTCTCTGAGTGGAAGCACATGACATCTGCCACCTTGAAAAACAGAGCAATTAAAGCAGGAAACACATCAATCAGATCCGTCCAAAACTAAAACAACAGATATATAAATGGCCAAATTAACTCAATATGCACAAACATGGAACGGAAAGCTCCTGTACCTGAGTATCAAAAACATTCATTAACTTTACGCCAAACTGAGCCACCAAACATCCAGCTATGGCTCTGCAATCATGAATGACCTGCATAAAAAAATAAACGAGTAAGAAAAAAGTGTGCTTCCTTCAAAAAACATGACTTACAATTCACCCACCTTTAGGATGTGCTTACTTTCCAGAATAAAAGACAGGCCATTCTTAAAAGCCTGTGTTCCAAGCAACAGGATGTCAAACAGGTATACTTTGTTTGTGGTAGCAATCTGAACAAAGGAAATTACTTTCTTTTAAAGAAAATTTCAGCAATTATATATTAATAAAATATTTGGGTTTTTAATTTGAAATTTCCCACCTGCAGCCAACACAGCCTTCCATTCCTTGATTTGTCAACTCCTTCAGCATCTACACCTATAACATTCTGACTTTTAATGTGAGACACCTAATGGATAAAAAACATACGTTTCCAATTTTCTACCATATTATTGAAAAAAATGGCCTCGAGAACACAGATCTACTCACAGCAGGTCCAAACTTCCCATGAAACTCATCAATGACTGCATAACTGATGCTGCCGACTTCCTCTTCATCTTCATCATCTGGAAACATCCAACCACGTTTTCCATTTGAAATAAACCAAAATTTGTTGCTGTCACTAATGTTTCCATTCAAACTCACGGAAATTGATCGGGTTTCTGTAGGGTTGAAACACCTTAATGTCTAACTTCTCGTCGGGTTGATCTGAATTTGAACTGCTGTCAAAAAATATGCTGGTTCAAATGTTAAACTTTGGTTAAAAAAAAAAAAAAAAGGAAGGAAGAAATAAAAAAAACTCACCCAAGCTGGTTGCCTTCTTGATCGATGAATTCAACTGTACATTAAATTAGAAAATGCGATTAAATCAGATCATTATGGCAAAAAAAAAAAATAAAATAAAATAAAATAAAAAAAAGACTTGTTTTAACTATAGACTCACTATTAATAATATTACGACCAAAGAATAATTTGGATCCAGGAATTTTGCATCCATCGCTGGTACTAACTGCAAACGCATTTAGTAAAATGTAGTTAATTAATAAATGTTTGTGTCAAAATATACAAACTATAACATATAAAATGAATAATGCGAGTTTGAATGAACAAAGAAATAATATGCTAACCGTCTGCTAACACCAGCGTCCTGTCCGCGTTGACTCGCTGTACGAGCCCGACAAAAGTTGAATTCTTAAGCGTTAATTTGATGCGTTTTCCTTTGAAGAGAGTCATAAACGAAGCGGCCTCGTCAGTCATATTTAGCTTAAAATAACTGCAACTTTCGCAAATGCGGCGCTGGAAAACTCGAGTACGTAGCTAGATAGTGTCAATGGCGCGACGCCTCCATATTGGTGCTGCGTTTGAGGACATCCGGTTATTTTTAGCAGAATATGTTTATAATATCCAAACTATAAAGAGTTTAATTGATTCATTTTTTTTTAATGTGATTAAACTAATTTATTTTACGAGGTTACTTGAACTTAAAGTTACCATATTAAAAGGCGTGAAATCCCATTTATTTAAAACAAATCCAAATAAAATGAACGTAAATCGTTTCTTTCCTTTTTAAAAATCAACAAATTTGAAAACGGCTTACGCTCATGAAACTGTGTGTAATACCAAAACGGAAAGAATAATTTAGTTTTGAATCGTACTTTCTGTAGTGCCCTCTAGTGGTAAAAATGTGTTGTATAAATTTAGAAAACATATTATTTAAATAGTCACCGCTAGAGGGCACTACACATCACTGCATAAATGACAACAAGCTTGTTATTCAAATAAATACAAGATCATGTAAGAATGAACAAAAAAAAAAAAACAATACTTGTGTCATATTTCTCTAAAATCACATCTAAATATTTGTGAGAAAATTATGAGCCCAAATACATCCATAACGTCTGGACTTAAAAATATGCAAATCTGGAAAACCAAAGTAAGCAAATACTTTTAAACATCACTTAATTATTTCCTTGCACAAGTCCTCCCAAATGGATGGCAGAGTACTTCCACCAGGGGGGGCCCTCTCCTCAGTTTTGGGTTTTACGTGGGTTTTATTTCAGAGTTCATTTTTATTTTAATTTTTAAGTTTTAAAGTACATTTATGATAGATAAATCCCTTTAAATTTTAAGCATGTGCAACATAAATCAGCAGCTAAAAAAGCATTTGAATCACGGCAGAGACAAAAGATTGTATTCATCCAAAAAAATTTGTGTCATGGGAAGAATTATAGACATGTTGCTTTATCACAGAAAAAAACAACTGCAAATACAATAAATGAATGCAATGCAACACACACAACACCAATGGAAAAGTCTTTCAAAAGTTTGTCAGCTCTGAGGTGTCAGATATGATCTGACTGCACGCCGTCGTAAACCATCCAATAAATTTAGTAAATCCTTGTTCAGTGATTCCTGAATAAAGATAAAATATGACATGCAATTAAAATTTTTCCACCTAAAACATGGAGGAAAGTTACTGAGTACTGAGTCATCAGTTTTGTCCTATCCTTGTTCAAATTGTTGCTTTACCATGCCTTGGTTACTGGTGGTGAGAATTGATTTCCATTTAAACAAATTGTCCTGTGACCTTTTAAGCACTCACTTCCAAAATGTCCACACGAATCCTTAAACAGGAAAAGAAATGCATTTTTTAACATTCATCAGGGCTTGTTAAAGCAGCTGGAGGGCTGCAGGAAACATCTTCAGTGGACCACCTATGGCACAATTATCCTGGTATACAGAACCTTTTATCTTTAAAGGAAGATCCACCCTTTCCTGCTCGGCAGACTGAACAAATAAGTTTCAGCAAAGAGAAAAGAGGAATCTCATTACTCAGATTTTCCAAAATACATTTATATCAAAGAGCCCATAGCATGGGTGGAACTCCAACCTCAAGGGTGGATGGAACAACATTCATACAAAAAACACAAAGGGGTTTTGCCTTTTTCTAGATACTAAAGAGTTTTTTTTTTTTTTTTTTCACTTTTTTAAATGTTTTAAATGGGTAACAAATTATTTGTTACCCATTTAAAAAATAAAGAACAAAATGCTTGGGTCATTTTAGTATATTTTGAGAAAGCTCCAGCACCAGTCATGTGCTTCATCAGCCAGATAAGCAACAGTCAAAGAGATCAATGAGAGACACTGATTCAATCTTTTAACCTCACAGATACTGTGTGTTTACTCTCCAAAAACACAGCTTTCTACAAGTTTAAAAAGTATTGTGCAACTCGAGGGTTTAATTAAAGTTTTTCAGCTGCAGCAACACAATAATCCAAAAATTCACATCATTTTGCTCGGTTTAGTTATTCATTTATTTTACAGAACCAGGCATTTGAAATGTTTTACAGAGGACTAAACAAGTTAAAGAGACAAAAATATTACATGAAACATTAAATAACACCGTGTCATATAAAAATTTCCTTTAAAAAGCAGTATTTTAATTAGGAAAAAGGTAGAGAAGCAATTTTTTTTTTTTTTTTTGTGCACAGCAGCTTTACTGTGTCTTGCTCTTCCTGCAGATCTCAGAACCCTGCTGGGTTGGGATAAAATCAACAAACCTGCCAGATATTTGAGTCCCACAGTGTTAGGGTTTAACTCCGATGCGTCATTAGGAGCATTTTTGAATCAGTTTGTTGGTGTTTTTATGCGTAAAACGTTGAACAAACATGCATGCGTTCTGTTAGAGAAGTCTAACACAAAGTGTTCCCACTTTCTGGAGTCTCCTCATCAACCTCTGTGTGACTCCTCTCCATCCAAGTAGAGAAGTTGCCTATAAAAGGGCTCGATTCGTGACGCAAATGAAAGTGGCCAGTAAAGGGCAGCCTCGGAGCGAGTGAGTGACAGGGCCCGACAGCAGCGCGGCCGCCCACTCGCTGACAGACTGGGTGAATCTTAATTGTGTCGCTTTCATTGAGGAGTCAGCACAATGCAGCCGAGAGGCGCACTGGAGCGAGCAGAGCGATGAAATGCTCTCATCGAGGAGAACGCAGATGGACAGCCTAGTTCAGCCGCTCGTCGCCCAGTATCTCGCCATGGGATGCCAGTCTAAAGAGAACCAGAGCGAAAGTGCACCGACGGAAGAAAAGGGCAAAGACGATGTGTAAGTCGTTGAATCTTTTTCACACTTTCGCGCACGAGTTTCCAGCGTCCTCTGATCCGAAAACTCCCTCCTAACCAAACAAATAAATATATAGAGAGGTGTAAATATAAGTATCGGTGTTGTCCCACCGACCTTGACTCAGATAAATACACAGATGTGCCTGAATTTGTGCCAAAGCCGTAAAATAAATTTACGCACGCGAGGATTTTACGCACAGACCACTTGGAATGTTTCCCTGATAAGAAACAAAGTGGAAATTCATTTCTTGTTCGCCGCTTTTCTCACCATATTAAGGTGGATTTCCGCAGTTTCATGGTATTTCCTCCTTAAAGGAAGGAAACTAAAACAATGAGTGGCAACATCTGATGCTTGTCAAAGCCTACATGTTCATTATGGTGTCTTTTTGAGGATGGCTCAGGGTTGTGTTGGTCTCCTAAACTGATCATTATATTGGGTTTTTGTATTCTCACTTAAAGCTAACAGTGTATGGCGCAGTACACTTTCACTATAGAACCCCCCACTCACCCCTCATTCTGCCTGTTTTCTGTGTTTCTTTAAGGAGGGTGACTGGGTGCACCTCTGGCAAGTCCAGAGTTTCTCCTCCGGGACGTAATCACAGATTCCACAAATTCAGCCCTGTCCAGACCCCCCCAGGTAAAGCAGGGATGTCTCTGGGACACCTGGCCAAGGGGGCGACCTGGGAGGAGCTTATCCAGGCCTGCCTGCAGTGCTTCGGTGAGTCCTTTGTGGCCTTTTGCTTGAGTTGTGTTTTTACTGTCAACCCATCATGCACCCATGGTGGAAGCTGGGGTTGAGTTTCGGTGTGATCGCTGCGGGTTGAGGCGCTGGTCCTCCACTTTAGCACGGCTGTTTGGTGAAACAAGTTTCTAAGGCTTCCTACTGGGGGTCATGTGGACCTCAAATGATTTTCTAAACCACTTTCACATCTGATTTTGTTCAGTTTAATATTCTTGTCAGTCTAGTTTGCATATGTTACACAAGCATTCAAATATTTCATGTTTTAGTTTGTGTTACTCAACAAGAAACTGTTTTTTAAATGGCATAAATGATGGTGGAAGCTTTAACTGGATCAGTCAAACAAAGATCATTGGCTCCATCAAGTTGTCTGGAGTGCAGTCAGAGTTGTGGTGATTGGGTCTCTGAAGAGACAGCTTTCAAACGGCCGTTGCCTGGTTACGCAAATGCAGCAAGAGCGGTGGAGAAGTGTTACAAAAGGCTTCACATAAAATGACATCTCATAACTACATTAATCCACTGAGAGGTAAAAAGCAGGCTGTAATGATGGGCAGCCTCTCATACCAGATGCACGAAGGAAGCAGAATTAATCAGGGGTAAAATGAAAGGGACTCTACAAAGCAGGGTGCCATTCAGCAGTCTGAATGCAAAAATATTTTTTAGTGTACCTTTCTTTATGCAAACTATGACAAGTGTGCTTAAGATGCTATCTCCCAGGTGGTGCAGTTTTCCCTGACCGATTTCTCCTGATAAAATGACTTCTGTGCCTGCCTGCTCACATCACAAGTGAACCCCCCCACGGATCGTGGGGCAGCTCGCTTTTCAGCTGCGAGCGTCCACGTATGAACTGCGTGAAAGATAACCTGTTGGCGGCTTCCAGCTCGGCCTGGTCGAAAGGTCAGGCGGTCCTCAGATCCTTGACGAGCCTTTGAAATGTAGAGCGCTGCGAGGCGCCGATCAATGGCTGACATCCGCGCTTTCTCCTGATGATGCTGCATACCTGAAATCATGGATTCTAATTTTTCAAGGCCGATTCTAAACCGAATTTATGTAGAGAAACAATCTAAGAACAGATTTTTCTTTTTTTTTTGCGACAGTACCTCTCCGATCATCATTTGATCGATTGTAAAACTGTTCCCAGGGATTTTTAAATGATTTATTTTTATTTAATTTTCAGATTATTATCAAAACAACTTTTAATGTTAGACACTGTTTTCCTGACAATCCCTAAGTCATTAACGCTTATCAGCGTACTTACCGTCTTGCAGCATGCCTCCGCCGTGCCAAAGTAGCAGGAAAAAGTGTTGTGCCTGACAATAATATAGACGTTCAAAATTGGTCAGTGAAATATAAAGTTTGAACTGGGACCTAGTTCCTGGCCAATGACTTAAAAGATTTTTAGTCGCGTGGTTTTGTTCACAAGCTTCGGTTTTTATTAAAAATCTCTGGCAGTCTGAATACAGACCAAACACCTGAATACACCTTAAAAAAACGTTTTTTCTATGACAAAATTTATGCAGCAGTTCATTAGAACTTTGTCTGTGAGTTGTGGGCCTGCTCCCATTTCCCGTCATCCATCTGTTAACATTAACAGGCTCTCCTACTAGTTTACAGCCCCTTACAGCCCCAACCTAACAGTGCGACAAAAATGGTGAGCCATCTAGTTGCTCAGACGAGGAAAACAAAGACGTACATGGAGCTTGTCGCCTACAAGTGGACGCCGTTGAATAGAATGGAGAAAGCAGCTTGCGGCGCCCCCAGCATAATCTCTGCGTCACAAATACACATTTTTTTCAATGCCATATGATTTACACCAATTTGAATAAAAAAAAAACAAAACACAATTTTAAGCTTAATTTTCTTTATATATGTTCTCCATCATCAGAAAAATGCCACAAGAACATTTTAAAAAAGACAAATTTCACAATCAAAAAAAGGAGAAAAGTCACCTTTAAAATACAACAACACAAAGGGCCTCCAGTGGAAAAGTACTGCTGAGAAAATGTTACAGGTGGCAACAAGTCTGGTCAGCTGACTGCCTCATCAGACTGAATTTTCCTGTAATACCTACCCCCCCGTTAATGGAACAGGGGTATTCCAACGTCACAATGCCAAAATTCATCAAGCTCCAACTGTGAGGGCGTTCAGGAAATATCGCATCGCTTTGGCTAACAGAGCCTCCCGACTGGGAATCTTTCTTACCAGCTAAAAAAGTCCCATTATTGTCTTATTATTGGTTTTTAGGAAGTTTTGTCGAAGGATCAGCTTTATTTTGGGAAACTATGAGTTTATTTTCCTTATTTTCCTTGAATTCAGGTCAATACTCCAGATTCATCTTTTTGTGGAACAATCTTTTGCTCCCGTTGATTGATTTCTCCTCAATCTCCTTTCTCCTCCTTGCCTGTCTGCTTGAGCTCTTTGTGGTTCTCTTTGGGTTTCGCTGTGGCACATGTAGGATTCATAAAAACCCAACAAGCCCTCGTTAGTGTGGAAGGTTTTGCCCCGCATTCAAAGAGGCATCCATCATCCAGAGAGTCTGACACAGAACAAAACAAAAGCCCATTCCTGACTGATAGACTCTTTCAAAACAGGGAAAAGTGACGCGCAGGTTTTGGAAGTGGGCTGATGAATATTTAAGATAACATTAAAAGTAGGCCAGGCATAGTCATCATCCCGCTGCTATGTTTATCACCACTATCCCGTGAGCTGAGCGGCATCTTTCCCAATGTTCCAGGCTATAACAGACAGTCCGGAGGGGATTTCTTCCTGCAATTAAGCCTGTGCAGGGAGGGGTGTTAGTGGTTGGAATGTTGTGAAAAGAGAGATGAAGCAACTGTTTACCTGAAAGAGTCTTGACTTCCTGTTGTATTTATGCGCCAAACGTCTGCTGTTTTTGGGAAAACGTATGGACACTACACAAAAGCAAAAAAAAATAAATAAATAAAGAGCAAGAGTTACTTGGGGAAACACCCTTAAAACATAAAGAAAAATGTTCCATAATTCTTACTTTACACCTGACAGATGAGCTCACTGATGTTGGCTGGTTTTTCGTGGAAGTGGCTTCACGCTTTAAGCACAAACACACCCGATGTTCAATATGATGAGCCGGATTAGTCAGCTGAAGCACGAGTGGCAACTTGCTTACTGATAACAAAGATAAAACGATGTGTTGCCATGGCGTCTGAGGGATTTTCAAGGTGATATGCTCTAAAAAGTGGGTCCTCAGACGCCTAGTGTCCTTGATGGTATCAAAACACAAGATATGCTTTTATACATTTTTTCTGTCCAGTTTTTGTATTTTATTTTGGTTGGTGAAATATTGTGGCTGTTTCTAATACAATCGCATCCACGGGGAGGTTCTGCAGAACGTTTCTGCTTAATGGAAGTTAAAAACACACATGTAGATGATCATTATCATGACAAGTTTTTTGCGTGCATCTCAAGAGGTCGGCTGTGAAATCAAAACAGTTAGGAAAGGTGGCCTCGCCACAAAGAGAGGAAGTTACAAAACACGCCAGGAAAGAGAGAGCAAAAAAAAAGTAAAATACAAGTACAAGGGTTTCATACAATCATGGGAAAAGGTCAATCTTCCACCAGCCGGGCGGATAGTTTGAGTAAAGGTGGGTTGTTTGAGCCGGTTAACCTCCACAACTGCTTTCCATTTAATCAAATCTACCTGTCACCGTTGTTGGAGATAACACCATTTCCTTCTTAGTGGTGTTCTCCAAAGATAAAAATACACACGAAGGGCACGCATACGGACACTAGATCTATATATGCTCTGTGACACGTTATATAACAGCACACTGTGACACGAATAAAAGGATAAAACCCGCAAGAAACTCTAAAGGCCTCAGAGTTTTTCTTTATTTACCAGCATAAACTACAACATAAACCTTGATAAATGTGTCATTAATAATACAATATTAAGTCAATTATAATCTGAATTAAAATAACATTTGGGGATTATTAAAATGACTTGAAAATAACAAAAAATAAATAAAAGCAGAGACATTAATATTTCTATTGATTCAGATACTGTAAAAATAAATGTTTAAAAATAAATAAAATTGCTTTAAACATTTTTTTTCTGTTTAACTAGACATGAATTAAAAGTCTATGACGTAGCAGTAAATAAGGAATATTTTCTTAACATCAACAAACTTTATGTTGTGGATTTTATTTCCTCTAGATTTAGTCGGGATTTATTTATTTTAAAGATTTAGCATTTACAAAAAATATATATATTGTAGGGCTGCACGGTGGCGCAGTGGTTAGCGCTCTTGCCTCACAGCAAGAAGTCCTGGCTGGGGGACTTGAAAACAGTGTCACCAATGGGGGACCTTTCTGTGTGGAGTTTGCATGTTCTCCCCGTGCATGCGTGGGTTTTCACCGGGGCCTCCGGCTTCCTCCCACCATCCAAAACATGCTTCATAGGTTAATTGGTTACTCTAAATTGTCCTTAGGTGTGGATGTGAGTGTGTGTGGATGTGTGACTGTGGCCCCTGCGACAGACTGGCGACCAGTCCAGGGGTGTCCCCTACCTTCGCCCATGAGTAGCCGGGTTAGGCTCCGGCAGCCCCGTGACCCCGAAAGGGATTAAGCGGTTCAGAAAATGAATGAATATATATTGTATTTTTTGTAAGATTTTGTTGGCAAAAACTCCCCAAAAACACATATATTATTTTGTTTTTCTAAGGGTTTGTTTGGGAAAAACTCCCCCAAAAATAAATAATTTAATGTTTTTGTAAGATTTTGTTGTCAAAACCACCTCCAAAATAAATATTTCACATGTATCAAGGCTGCATAAACCCGCCATTGTAGTCTTGCAAATTCAAGTCATTCTTAGGCTAAAAACACTTATGTCCATAACAGTTACACTTTATGGGCATTTCATGTCATTGATAGATCTGTCGCCAAAACTTCTTCGGCTAGACGTTCAAAATCTGCTCTTACTGATGAGTAACCTCAGTATTTCAGCATTTTTCAAGCATTCTGGGTGAATTCAAGTCTTCTACTTTTGCAGACACAGATGGTGATCTGCGGGGGAACAGCCACCTGCTGAACATCACTCTGACCATGCACCGTCTCCTCATGTCCTCCAGTGACCTTCTGGACAAGCTCGCCAGCCTATATCCTTCAACTCCTACAGCTTCTCGCAGGATTCTCAGGGTTTTCTGAGCAGCATGGGGATCAG
This sequence comes from Oryzias celebensis, assembly GCA_014656515.1. NCBI lineage: Eukaryota > Metazoa > Chordata > Actinopteri > Beloniformes > Adrianichthyidae > Oryzias > Oryzias celebensis. The sequence continues at coordinate 39,560,219 of BNCR01000005.1, forward strand.
ATCTCTGGCCGTGCATCACTTTCTTTTGGTTGTCAGCGGCAACGCACAGTGAAGCCTGCAGTTGGCTCACAGTGCTCCTTTTTTTTGTAAAATGTGATGGGCACACTGCAGTTTGTGCTTACACCTAAATCCACTCTCTATGAACGATTTTCAATCCAAAGTGGTGCCTTCATTTTCTTATAACCTCCAGTAGCAACCAAAAAAAACATGTTTTTACTTCTATTTAGGTTGACATTCAGCAGCGGCTCTAAGGGATCATTGTTCCATTAAGGGGGTTTAAGTCTTCAAGTGTTAATTGAACCCTTTTCTGCCTCACAGAAGTCATTTTTAATCATTTATAGTGAAATGGCTCTACTTCACACTCTACTAAATGCCACCCCTTGCTATTTTTAACCTTCTTCTTTAAGCCGAAGACCAAAAAAAAAAAAGCTTTAAGTTTAGTTTGGGGTCAGATAAAAAAAAAAAAAAGTCAGGGACGATTACCAGTCCTCGCCACGTTTTAGCCTTGGGATTGCGTGGGTGGTTCTTCAACTCCCATGACGCAATTAGTTTTTTTTTTTCTATGTGCATCACTTCAATCTGATTTGTGACAAATGAGAGCCATACTGTCAAGTCTTTATAAAAGCTCCTTTGTCTGATAAAGAAGTGCTTTGTGTGTACCGTAGGCTTATATAAATTCTGCTTCCTTCTGCACAACAGAAGGAAGAGCAACCGTCAAAAGGAAAATATTGTGGGCAGAAAAAACTCAGAAATAAAGCATCTTTTGAGTCCTGCCACCAAAAAAAGAAAAAAAAAACTGACATTGAATAATTGGTCCTTAATTTTTAACGCTGCTTCCTTTGTACGTTTTGTTATTCAATTATCTGTCACATTCCAAAAATGATTCATTGAGTGATGCTCTGAGCTTTGCTCCGTGCAGCTGCTGCCTCCCACATGACCAAATGTCACTTTTGTTTGCCTTTTTGGTTCAGATGCTATAGATTCCAGTAATGAGGCATTCACAGGAAAGAAATTCTTATCAATCATCTACTTCATTATTTTGCATTGATTTGATGTCAGGATAAGCAAAGTGTTAAAAACATTTTTTCTCCCAGTAAAAAAAAAACAAAAAACAAAATCATTGTTTAGGTTTGGTCGGTCCCTTAACTGGTAATTACATTTAAAACAGCAGTGGACAATGAGCAGCCAATCCCATGTCAGAGAATATGCTACTTTATAAGGTGAGTGTGACAAATCCAGTCAAGGACATTTGTCTTCTACATCTCATTTCTGTCGTTTCTGACCACCAGGCATTGGATTCAGGAATTCTGGGTAATGTTCCGGTTGCACCACAGCTTGTCCGACAAGCTGGATGAGTTTCGAGATCTGATCAGAGAGCATGGACAGGAGCATCTTTGCTCTCTCCTAGAGACCAAATGGATGTAAGTGTTAATCTCCGACCAGCTGTCCAACTGAGACACGAAGCAGACAAGAATCTATTACAACAATAAAGTAGCAAGTTCAAAGAAGGATTTAACTTTTTGACCAAATCTGAATTGCTTTCTTACCCCTACGACTTCTCCCTATCCCTACATTTATCCCTCCAAGAGGGAGGAAATGCAAAAAATAGTGGCTATGGCTGAATTCCCTCCCTACTTTCTAACTACTACTAAAACTATCTAGTGCCCTGGATTTTAAAAGCAATTCAGACCAATTTTTAAAGGCGAATATGACATCACCAATTTCACAAAGAAAAAACGTAATAAATTGAGACATTTTCTGAAGACACTTTTTTAATATCTATTGTGTTCTGAGGATGAAAACCTGGATGGTTCATTAAAGTTTTTTTTTTTTTTTCACAGAAATGGTCAAATTCAATGCATGGTGGTCTATATTCGCCAATCTAGTGAGCATCAAGGCACGCAGGTTTTTTGCAGAGACTTCTGGGAAATTTCTAGGGCACTTGATTTTGGAATTGTAGATTCAAACAGCACTAAACAATGGTGAATGCACTTTATGGTGCACTATGTAGTGTGTAGTGAAGGAATTCCAACAAAGCCAGTGTCTTTTAATTTGGACATTTCTAATGCTCAATGACATCATCAATAGTCACTGGTCATCTATCTTAGCACGTAGCTGCCAGCGCTCGGAAAATACATAACAACATCGGTTTAATAACTTTGAAAAGTCATGAAAAGCAAAAACTCAATACTTGTATTTAAATGTAAACGTTTGTGCTTCAGAGCAAACGCACTTAAAGAAATGCGTTTTTCCTCCTTGCCGCTATGGCTCCCACATTTGGACGCCACTACAGCTTCAAATGCCCCTAGAATTAGAGGAATAGGGAGGAGTCAGAGAGGTGGAGTAGCAATTGGCCATAGATTGCTATATGGGTGCAGAGATTCTAACTAGTGTCAACTCTCATTGTAGCTATAATTCAGAAGTTAAATTATTTTATTTTTTTTCAAGCTTACCCAAAGTCTACCTGCACAAATCATTGCTCCAACAATCTGCACACATATATACCAGACCACGTATATGAGATTGCTTAAGTAAACCCCATTACATAAGATTTCTGTTGTTGGTTGTAGAAACGAGCGGGACTGGTCATGGAAGGCCAGCCAGAAGATCAAAGCTAACTACAGTAAAAAGAGGAAGGTTTCTCTTCTTTTTGACCACCTGGAGCCCTCTGAGTTAGCTGACCACCTCACCTACTTGGAGTTCAAATCCTTCTGCAGAATATCAGTAAGTGCACACTTTTGCTGTCAATGAAAGAGAAGCATCCATTGTATGTGGGTTGTCTTCTGCTCTCACATAATTCTTTGTGGGAAGCCCCTCTGCGTTTCCGCGCTGCCGTTTGGACTCATGTCTCTGTCTGCTTCGACAGTTTCTAGACTTTCAGAATTACATGCAGAGCTGCTGCATGAAGGACATTCCTGTTCTGGAGCGTTCCATCGCCCTGTGTAATGGGATCTCCCAGTGGGTTCAGCTGATGGTGCTGAGCCGGCCGACTGCTCAGCTGAGAGCCGAGGTCTTCACAAAGTTTATCCACGTTGCACAGGTAGTGGTTAACCCCCCCATCTGCTGTTGTAGTTTCTTTTAATAGCTGAGCATTTCCTTTTGCATGTACATGCCTCCACACGTTCACAATACAATAGTAAAAGAGATCAGCTGCAGATTTCTTTATTTAATTCATTAATAAATTTATTTGATGCATTCAAAAACTTGTTGCTTGTGTTCCACTTAAACACCGCAGATGGCTTGTTATGACCTTTCATTGTGAAATTGGGTGTGCTCAGAACTGATACCATGACTTCGGGGAGCTGTTAGGCAGACTTGCACTCCGAGGGACTTTTTTTTTCTGCACAGTAACACTAATGCATCAAATTGCTGCTGCTCACTGCCGTCAACCTCAAAAACCTTCGGGTGTAGAAATAAACGTTGCTCCATGAGGCCTCAATGACAGCACAATTTAGAGACTCGAAAATAGAAAATAAATCTCCTTTTTAGTGCAACAGAAGAAAAAGACAGCAGTATATATTACATGACATTCCTGTTATGAGTTATGTAACCAGGTGTAGCTGAAAACCAGTTTAATGATGAACACATTTGCTTGTTCTTTGTATGTCTGTCTGTTATCAGAGTCTTCACCATATGCACAACTACAACACACTAATGGCAGTGGTGGGGGGGCTATGCCATAGCTCAATTTCCAGACTGAAAGACACCGCTTCACATGTACCCAGTGAGGTCACCAAGGTAACGGAACTCACTTCGCTTTTCTTCCTCTTTCTTATACTGTGCAGTTGTCCGCTGATAAAATCAAGTTAACAAGCCTCAGTATCGCATAGGATTGAGTTTTTCTTTCAGTCTTGAACACGTTTTTGGCCAAGCATTTTCTACATCATCAACAGAAACCTTTGCACAAAAAATGGTTCCTTTGAACAATAGCATTTAATAAGGAGCCCGGAAGAGCATATAGTAGAGATTTGCCTTCATATGGGGCAAACAAATAATCATCATCATATGGAGGGTAAATTGGAATAAAAAAGCATGTTTAGTCAGTTCAAAAGTCATTGTTAGTAATCACAGGAGGGTGTTCTTTGAAAAAAAAAAAAACAGGAAAGAATCCTCCCACATGATCGATTCTTGTTTGATTTGCACCCTGCCATTTTTTTCGATCATTTAGAACAGAAAATGTTCCAGTGGAAGTTGTGCCTTAAAGGTAAACAGTGTTACAGGACATTTTTGTAGACCCCAAAATCAACTAACAATTGTTAGATAACTTTAAAAAATTTTAAAGCCTTGCTTCAATCATCTTTTGATCTATTATAAAGTGTCCCCAGTGGTCTTTTAATTATGATTGTCATTTTTAGCCAAAAAGCCTATGTCGTTTTTATTGGAAATAATTTCTGCAGTGTGGCAACAGTTCATTAAAAAATTCACTTTGATATATGGGCAGAATTTTTGGTGCAGAGTAAGCCTGCCCTCACTTCCCATCATTCTTTTGCTTATGCTCTCCTACAACCCCTTACAATTCCAACCTGGCTGTATCAGTGCAACAAAAACATTTGTATGCAGTGTTGAGCCAGATGCCGGATAATGGAAAAGAGGATGCACATAGATCTAGTCGTCTACAAGTGAATGCATCAGAATGGAGTGGAGCAGGGAGTTTTTGGCCCACCGATTGTAGCACCTTGGTCCCTGCTACAAGTATTTTTCCAATGACATTTTTTCATTTGCTCCTGATTCACAACAATTTCAACAAAGGAATACTCAGAGATGTAATTTTAAGCTTAATTTTCCTTATATCTGCCCTCCATCATGAGACAAATGCCACAAAAACATGTTTAAAACACCAAAAACTATTGTAGTAGGTCTTTAAATAGTTAAATTTCTTTTTTACCAATTTTGTAAACAATTTATTTAATAATTAAAAACAATTTAATTTATTTCCCAGGTCCTGAACGAGATGACAGACCTGCTCTCCTCCTGCAGGAACTATGACAACTATAGACAAGCTTACAGCAAGTGTTCAGGTTTTAAAATTCCCATTCTTGGTGTCCACCTCAAAGATCTGATTACCGTCAATGAGGCCATGTCAGACTATGTGGAAGACAACAAGGTGAATGTCCATAAGCTCCAAGTCCTCTACAATCACATCAATGAGCTCATCCAGCTCCAGCAGATCCCACCAAGATTAGACGCAAACAAGGACCTGGTTCATCTGCTGACGGTAATGACTCTCAAAGTCAAAATACTGCTCTGGGAAATCTATTTTTCAAAATGTAAACATGAATGAGGGTCGTCGGCTGGCCCACGTGTCAATACAGTTTGAAGTTACTTGACGGCGTTGATCCAGATTAAGTTGTCTCAAAGTTCACGACTGTAAAAGACTGAAGAAACATATTTAGTTTGAAAGTGTTGATGAGATAAGTGTTCTTAAAAACAAAAAAGTTAGAACATCTTTGGTCTTCAAAGTTACCTCTAGCCACAAGACTTCCTTTATACAAGAACAAGAATGGAGACACTTTGCTGTAATTCATAACCACATCTTGCAACGCAGTTGCACCCATTCAGTGATGACAAGATAACAAGCTTCCATGGAAAAACAGATCTTCAAGATCTTAGCCCCACTGACCTGACAGTAGAATTCTTTCTAGGTTTGATCCAAATGTTTTCCATCAAAGATAAGATACGGGTTTCTTTAATGAAACCACATCATGCAACAGGTATATTTCAAGTAAATATCAAACTGAAAACAATCTTGTTAGTGTCTGGGCAGTAAAGATCATATCATTTGACTGTTCAAAATGTAAACAAATGTAGCTTCATGTACTGTAAGAGGGAGCTGGATATGGCTTTGTGAAGTTTTGCACCATAGCATGTATTTACATACTTCTGTTTCGGGTTGGCTTTTGTAATGTAAGAACACATGCAGCAATATGTCGTTCAACTGTCCATCCAAGACTGCGGTAGCATCAATTATTTAAGTCTGTTCAGCCCCAGACGCATTTCTATTGTTTTCAACAGGTTAAACCTCCTAATAAAAATGAACTTTTTTCAAATGACTGTACATAGAGGAAAATGAGCGTGTTTCAGCGAGTGGATTGTCTTGTGTGGGAGGGATGAGAGTCTGTGATTTATGAGTGTGGGGGTGATAAACTGAATGCGAATGAGACCAGATTTGTTTGCTGTGCTGTTATTGTGCAATGTTTTAATCATAATCGAAAGATAAAATGCCCATGAAAGATAATTGCGGTCCTGTAGCCTGAATATTTTGGCCAAAACATGTTTCAAGGTGAAATCTTGGGATGAAAAGAGCTCAGTGTTTTGTCTGTGCAACTCTACTGTGCTGATGTTGTTTTCTTTTACAGCTGTCCTTGGACCTTTACTACTCTGAAGATGAGATTTACGAGCTCTCTTATACACGGGAGCCTAAGAACTGTAAAGCACCTGTGAGTGTTACAAACACGGACACAGCTTTGCATTCCCTGGCCTGCAAGGAAACATCCTAAAACACAAAGTGGTCGTTTTAATTCAACAAAAACTTTCAAGCTTGTGCGCTAAGCTTTTCATTCGTTAGAAGTCAGTAAGAATTGGCTAAGTAATTATGTCTTGGAATAGTGCCAGTTCCAGCAAGAATTACATAAAAGTGACAAGCTTCTAAAAACCCATCTTTTCTTTTGAAGAAATAGTAGAGCGAAAACGTTCCACGCCGATCATCTATTTTAAAATCGTTCCCAGTTGTCTTTTAATTATGATTATGCGGTTTGTATCCAAAAACAAAAACCTATGACGTTTTCTAGGACATAGTTTCTGCAGAATGGCAGTAGTTCATTGGAAATTCCGCCCAGCATATTTTTTACGCCACAAATGCATTCTTTTTTTTTTCAATGGCATTTCTTTGTCTGCTCTTGATTTACCACAATTTGAATTTTACAAAAATAAATCAGAAATTCATCTAAATTTACTTTATATATGCCCTCAATCATGAGAGAAATGCCACAAGAACATGTTAAAAAAAGTTATTTTCATTGGAATGGATCTTCAACTATTTAGAAATATGCATTTAGTAAATAGAATTACAATAGAAAGCCACACTAAAACATTTTGTTTAATGGAAAAGCTCATATTAAACCACGTGTGGAACTCTAAACACTTCAGAGGGATGGCGAGAGAACAAATTTGATTAAACTCTAACCTAAACGATATTAGCTGATAAGCTACATTCCAAACCACTTGTTAATCTAAAAAAAACTCTCAATGTTCATTATTTTATTGGATTTTGCAGTTAGTGTTTGCCCTTTAAATGTCACTTCCCATGCACCAATTAGACAAGCAGAGATTGTAAAAAAAAAGAACAAGGTTTTAAAACACTTTTATTATTCTGTTTCTTGCTTAATTTTTCCAAAAGATCTGGGTTAAAGTAAAGCCACTTTTTACAAGATAGTTACAAAGCTGTTAGCTTAACATTAGATTAAGGCTAAAAAATATTATGTGTCATTAAAATTTCTAAACTAAGAATTCATAGCCCTTTTCATTTACTTAAGACCATAATTAAATTAGGAGTTTATTAAAAATAAATAACAACAGTTTTGCTAGTTTTCTAAACTTTATAGTGAGATTAACTCATCTTTTGTTATTCTTTTTTTTTAATAACTAACTGCTGTAATGGAAGAAGGCACAATTTGGTGATAAATAATTGTTTACAATACCATGTTAAGCATTTATTATATTGCAGAAATTAAGTGATCAATGTGCTTTTTTAACACTCGTGTCATTTTTGTGTCTTTAACTAACATCCTTGTGATGAAGAACTTTGCCAACACATTATGTTTAATAATATCTAAATCTTATACAAGAAATTATATTTTCATTTTTTTGTGTTTTTCATCAAAGGGTTTTAAAAAAAAGATCTTAATTTCAATTATTTTTAATCAATTCTTTGATGTTGTGGACTTTACACGGTTCATTTAAAAATTATTTTTCAACATGTCATAATTTTCCATCACAGGGACTGTTTTTCATACATAGTCATTTTAATGACCAGTATATGTTTGTGCTTCAGCCATCCACCCCCTCCAAACCTCCAGTTTGTGTTGACTGGGCATCTGGAGTGGCTCCTAAACCTGACCCTCGAACCATCAGCAAACATGTGCAGAGAATGGTTGATGTAAGTGCTTCCTTTCTCAAGAGTAGCCACTGCATAGCCAGTCAGTAATGGTGTTATGTAACGGCAATCATCAGTTTAAACTATTCTGCATGCAGCCATTTTGGCAGTCTGCCCTCGCCGTTATTGTTCTCTAATAGTTGAGTAACAATGGTGTTTTCTTTTTTTTCTTGTCTTTCCCAGTCTGTGTTTAAGAACTACGACCACGATGAGAACGGCTTCATTTCTCATGAGGACTTTGAGAAAATTGCTGCTAGCTTTCCTTTTTCCTTCTGTGTCATGGACAAAGAAAAGTAGGTATTTGAGGTCACATGCGCCCTTTCATGTCGGTTGGGACTTGAGAGGAAGCAAGCGTGGTCTTTGTACTTACGAGCTATATAACAGGAAATGCAAAAAAGCTACGGAAGCAGACCATAACAACAACTTTAAATACTCGCACGTTACCATGCACCTTACACCATGTCGTAGTGGTTGAGGTGGTCTGCTTTCCTCTGCTCAACTTCAGTGTGTTTTCTGTGACTTTTCAGGGAAGGCCTAGTGAGCAGAGATGAGATCACTGCTTATTTCATGAGGGCTAGTGTCATCTGCTCTAAACTTGGCCTTGGCTTTGTACACAACTTCCAAGAGACCACTTATATGAAACCCACTTTCTGTGACAACTGCTCAGGGTTTGTAAGTAAAAACCTAAATATTCTATGGCCCCCTGGACACGACATTATATATAAAAAAAAAAAAAAAAACAATTGTAAATTTGTCCTTCAAATGAGCTTTTTGTGCACACAAATTGATCGTTTTTGCTCACAAGATAGCTTTGTGCATTTAAAGTACAAATTTAAGCGCACAAAATGTTGTGGGGACAAAATACTAATTTGTGCACATAAAAGGCTAACTTGTGGGCACAAAATGCTTACTTGTGAGTGCAAAATGCCAACTTGTGCAAACAAAATGGCAACTTTTGTGCTCAGTATGCTAATTTGAGATGGAATTTTTATTATTTTTTTTATTATTAATGTCATGTCCAGGGGGCAGGGCTCTGTATATATTTCCACGCCTTTACTTCATAAAAAATAATAGAAAATCTAATCTTTGTTTATTTTTTCTTCATCAGTTATGGGGTGTTATCAAGCAAGGCTACAGATGCAAGGGTAATCATTATTCTTTTGCCCATGTAATTTTGGCATGCCAGTCTTTGACAGAATCAAAGACACAGACAGTGTCTTGTGGGGAGCAGTTGGGGTGAAGTGTGGTTTTTCTGTGTGCATGTTGCAAAGTGAGCCTTGCAGCACAAGGGCGAAAAAAAAGTAGTATGTACCAAGAACTGCATGCTTTTTTTTTTCCTCCCTCCCCCGTCCTTTACAAGATCTAAGAAGCATTTGTTTGCTTGAGTCTGAGCTTGCACAGGTCGGAGAGCTGCATTTGCAGTTCAAAGGGGCGCGGGAAACAAAAAGTCAGCTTGTTGAAGTTTGACGAGTTCCTGCTGTGACATGTTTTACATTCTTTGGCTTGCACAGACTGCGGCATGAACTGCCACAAACTCTGCAAAGACCAGGTGGCGTTCGAGTGCAAGAAGAACATCAAAGTGTCCAACAACGCTGACAGTCCGACGCCGAGCACTACACCCGTTGCCACGGGCAACTCAGAGGGTGGGTTTGCAAAATTCACCACGAGATGCTTTAAATACACACATGCAGCCACGTTAGGTTCTGACATAAACCTGTGTGACACCAGGTTTGTCTTTTGGGCTTATTTTTTTATCTAGTAGTAGTCACATTTGCTGAAATTTCTGCAGAGAAAAGCTGAAAGATTTAGCTCTCAGCACTTAAAAGAAACCTACATTACTATCCCATGTTTGCTGTCAGGGTGATTTCCCTCCTCAGGAGCGGTTTCACTGACATGTGAACTGCCCACCTACTATAGGAAATCTATTTCTGAGCACAGTAACTCAGTTTTGCTTAATATGGACTGATTTATGAAGGGGCTAATAATATTGCTGCCCACTTCAGAAGTAGTCTTTGAATTTTTTTCCCCACTTTTTTTTACTGCTGGAATGTTAGAAACCAATAAAGTTCTTTATAATATTCATTTCTTTAGGCTTAGAGGAATGCCCTTTTCCCTACCCGCCAGAAGACAGCAAAGACTGCGGCCACAGCTCCCCGTTTGCACCCCGTAAGAAGCCCGCGAGGGTCCACAGCTACACCCAGACAGAGGCCTCACAGCTGCCCTGTCCTACGGTGGAGGCTGCGGAGGCAAGCCGGCTTCCATCTTCTCTGTCAGTCCCGGCGTTGTCCTCGCCTACAGCTGAAAGCAGCAGCCCTCAGCCTTCTCTATTGACCGCAGTGCCACATACTCTCCCTCTGTCCCCCAACTCAATGCTGACGAGGAAAACGCGATACTGCGCCAAGTGGGAAAACAAAGCATCCGTTTTGGCAAAGAACTGCAAATCAGGAGATGAGAGCAAAGGCACACACGAATTCCTTGAATTGGTGAGTTTATAGTCTCCTGCGACATATTTACTCGTTTTTATGATATAAAACACATTGTGTTCAATTTTTATTTTTCTTTAGGAAAATCAGAGTCTTAAAAAAGATAATGAAACACTACGAAGGAAACTGAGGGAGGCTGAACGAGAGATGGAGTTACTGAAGACACTTTTGAAAAATCACGCTCTCCATCCTTTAGTGGTGGAGGACTCATCCTCTTAGAATCTTATTGCAAGGAGACTGGTGCTGCCCACTTGGGTTTCCCAATGAATCATACTTGTTTGTTCTTTGGTAATAAAAGTTTTTTTTTTAATATTAAAGATAGGAGGCTAAGGCAATTTGGCACCTTGGAAGATAAAGTGAAGTAAATTCACTTGGCCAATAGTGGTGCTTTATTTCCAATACTATCAGTAGGTCAAAGGCTGGTCAGGGTTTCACCACACGGCAACTTAAGGGAGTTTTTGAAGCTGGATGTTTCTGAAAGCAGCTGCCTTGCAGTGCAGTTAAATTGAATTCAGAGGAACAGTATTCTCACAATTAATCAAAACAGTACAAAGGTGGCATTGCAGAGAAAAACAAAAAAAACCTCCAAATGTTTTTTTAAAGACCCACTCCGATCATCTCTTGATTTTAACAGTGTTCCCAGTGGTTTTAAAGTATACTTATGCAGTTTTTAAACAAAAAAAGGACATAGTTTCTGCAGTAGTTCAGTATAAATTTACCTCTGAGTTGTGAGAGGGACTGATAGCACGGAGCAACCCCGTCCCCTCTTTCCATCACACCTGTTTTCACGAGTTTCTCACCAGCTTACAGCCCCTCACACCCCCAATCTAACATTACCGGTGCAACAAAAATGGCAAACAATGCTCTAGCTATCCAGTTGTACAGTTTTGAGGCAGGTACCAGCTTGCACGAGGAAAACAAAGATGTGCAGAGCACGCATCCTGTGGCCCGCCCTTTCCAGCTTTTGCATCACAACTACAAGCTTTTTCAATCAGCATTTTTTGTTTGCTCTTTATTCATAACAATATGAATAAAGAAATGCTCAAAAATGTCATTTAAAGCTTCATATTCTTTATAAATGTCCTCCATCATGAGAGAAATGCCACAAGAACATGTTAAATGGAGTGGGTCTTTAATCATAAATGAATGACAGTCCTTTACATGTGAATCCTTAATTTAAAGGACATTAAAATACAGGTTAAAAACGAGAGAATAAATATTAAACCTGCTTTTGAGTAATTAAGTGAAACAATTTTTACTCACAATAATATTCAAATTTATCGATTTATTTAAATTTATTGATTTATCAGCTTATGTATATGTATGTTTTTGTGTTTGGTGGAGATTTTTAGATGCAAAAATGCATCAAAAAGTGAATTTTTACTGGCCATGACTACAGTCCATTCATATTTACTGCACAGTAAAAGCTGGACTGCATGTGTTTGCAGGACTGTTGATGCTTTGTATTATTTTATTTTCTAAAAAAATTGTAAAAACTGTCTGAAACACTACACAGTCCTCATGAAGGACGAAAGAACAGAACAGTGTACAGAGTAGTGGTACTACTGACTTATTTATGCTTGTGTGTGTTACCTTCATATTTTGTGTTGTTAATGGTTTATTTTTTATCATGGCTTTCTTTCTATTATTCTTTGGCCCAATCGTAGCTAAATTGTGCTGTGAAGTAGTCCGAATGCATTTGTTTTTATTGTGTTCAAAATACTTCTAAATGCAGATTATACACAATGAAAGCGTACTCACGTGTAGGGTTTTCTTTCTAAGTGTTGTCACCTCACTGCTGTAATAAACAATGTGTATTCTGGATATAGTTATTGTACTACTCAATGTGACCACCGGAGGGCAGCAAAGCCCCGTTAGAAGATTTCTGACAGTGTCAGAATTGTTTAGTTCATGTTGAATTTTGATATGTTTAGATGCTTGTTTTGTAAATATGTTCTTATATATATGTTTGTGTGTGTTTCTGGTCACAAGTATGCTACCTTATTAGCTTATTACATCTATTTAAGAATCAAAATTCCCTTTAGTTTAAGTCAGTCAAAGAAAAAGATACTTTTAAACACAATAGAATTTTAAAGTTTGGTGTTTTTTTTGTACCTCAGCCTTTTAGTTTCTAATAATCTGGTAAATCAAATGGTTTAAAATTTTGCCTCGGTTTTGGTGTTTGCTAAATGTCATCAACTTTGATTCCCTCATTAAAATCTTTAGCCTTTCTTTTACTGAAAACAATTTCTGCACCATAGGCATCTGCTGGTGTGAAAAAAGCCAGTGATTTAGGGGGGATATGTGTTTATCATGCACAGAGAAAATGATGGGTTGCCACAACATGGCTGACATGTTGAAGTCTGTTGTGGGCACGCTGATGTGTTCACGGTCATCATGGGTGTACAGATTAAAGATAACTCTTATCGGCTAGACTTATCTGCATATATATCAACGAGCTGCTGATACTAACATCACGCCTATTATCAACTGGTTGGTTAGGATGAACTTGTGCAAGATTACTGGAAGTTAGCTCATTGTGTTGTTGAGTATAGCTGTACAGACGTGTGCGAAAAGCCCTCAGAGGCAGAATGTGTGTCACCCTGATTCCTGGATGCTTTGCCGGTCTACAGTGTCTCATGGATTTACCTCAATTACTGCACCACCCGACAGCACGCGCACCCCTGCAAGTAATGCAACGCTAACCGTTTGCTGCTCCAGAAGCTAAATTCAAAAACAAGAGTCTAATCCCACACATGTCTTTCGTGGCATATGGCATAGAGCAGCTGATTAATTGTGCACTGCCACCAGTGCCATGAATCACTTCAGATTAGTTGGAAACCCCCCCCCCCCCCCCCCCCCCCCCCCCCCCCCCCCCCCAGGGGTGCAGGGAGCCATTTCAGTTGAATTACATTGTGTTTCTTTTATTTTTTTGCAGCCATCGTGACTTGTTGCCGTGTATCGGCTTGGCAGCAAACAGAGACCCAGTTGAAAATAAATAAATAAACAAACAGAACCACCTTTCTGAGGCAGTGCAGCAGCACCCGAGCTAAGCTTCGGTGACAGCTAATTTGCTTTTGTTTGAGTGTGACACCTGACTGCTGGGGTAGCACCTCTCCTCTTCCTACCAGGCTTCATGCAAACTAGCGGTGACGGAGAGACACTTATAAAGACAACACGTGTTCATCCGAGAGGGGAAGGGGCCGTTTTACCATCAAGACTGATTGAAAAGCTTTTTATGACGCACTGAAGTGCAGATGCCTCTAAAAATCTATTAATAAATCCCCCCCCCCCAAAAAAACAGCTTAATGCTTGTATATTGTGATACGTGTCATGTGTAGGTTTGACAATGCAATCTGGGACTGCTGTCCAGACAAACAACACTTCAACAATCTGTCTAATTATGGCAGCCAGACAGAAATGATTTATCATGCAGACATTAGTGTACTTGGGGGGGAAACAGGCCACTGAGATACCCATAAGGTTGGTAAATCTGCTAAGTCTAATGAACAGCCTGAAAGTAATTAGTCAGAGATGAGGAACAAGCCATTATCCTCCCCTGATAGTAGTAGTAGGATGTCGAAAACATACCAAGAACACAAGACTTCCAAACATAATGTAGCAGCATCGCCAAAACATCTGTAGGATACAGCAGCACAACAGCCATTCTCAACTCCCTTAATTAGACTGATTGTTAAAGAGTTGTTTAGGTTCTAATAGTGGCCGAAGGGTTCTCATGGAGGAGCAAAGTAAACTGATGGTGCGTGAAAAAGGGATTTTGTGGACGCGTCCAGAGGTGATGCACAAAATGTGGCCGGAGGAAATTTTAATTAACCTTTATGAAAGCGCAGCAGTCTTGTACTGTGGAGGAGTTCTGCAAAGAGAAACACTGCTCCTCTTGCTCGGCTGATTGCCTTTTTTTGGATCTGAACAAACATGCAGCTTAAGGTTCATATCAAAAATGCCCACGGGTTCAAGCTGTGAAGAGATAGCGTCCGAAGCTAAATTAAGACTGTGAGTACCCACAAAGACATATCAGTTGGTCTCTCCCTGCTTCTGACTTCCTCATAATAAAACGGCGCACACTCACAAAGCGGCGTGTGGGTGCAGAAATTCATATCCTGCAAACATCCAATGAAGTGGCTTCATGTTTTTATCTGGCTGTTGTTTGAGACAGTGCTTTTGCACTTGCAGACACTAACTGAAGATTGCATTTAAATGCTAAAGGAGATCTTTTGTTCTGACTTTTTGTGTGTGCTGTTTGCGCCTGGAGCTTGTTAGTCCCAGCATTAATAGCAAACATAACGAGAAAAAGCAGCAGCAAGCAGTAATGTAAGAATCGTGTTGATATACATGGCTCCTGAGCAGCTGTCATAATGATTTATGCTTGACTTTTGTGCCTTGTTATTGCTTTCCAAGGTGTATTTTGGGGACAAATTATAAAGAAAAAAGCAGAAAGTAAAAAAGAAAATACTTTAATTTGACTTATTTGACCAAAATTCTGGGTTATGCTTCTGAAATAAAAATCGTTTTATATAAAAAATAAGGGAAAAGGGTTGACAGAAAGAAAACTGCTAGTATAAGAGAAAGCTGCAGTGTTCCTGCACCTTAAATCCCTTCAATAGACAACAAAACCTCCAGAACATCCAACTGACAAGATCAAGTAAAATTAAGGAAAGTATAGCAGCAGCACAGAACAGATGCAGAGTTAATTGGGAAGACACTATAAGGAGAAAAGAGAATCTTACCCTAGCAACAATCCTCTTGGGTGAATGACAAAGAGCAAATCTAATGGTCTGACTGGGTCTGAGGCTTAACATTCCAAAGATGCAACATCTCTTCTGTCTTTGTGTACGAATGCCTTAAAGCCCATCTGCACTTACCTGACGGGAATCAAAATCAGCCTTTTTGTCAATAGCACTAAACCGAGCAGGACCTATTTTTAATTCTCTACTATACAGCAAAAACATATTTTGAAGTCAAATGAACTATTAAGATTTACATGATCTTTATTTTGAATTTTGAGCTTTTTCATAACCTAACCAACTGTCATTATTTGTCTATAAAGGATAGGTTACCCGAGTGCAACCATTTAAAAAAAAAAAAATTTTATTAAAACCACATTAAATTGCTGTAAATATATGAAACATTTAAGTCTATCTGAAGAATAAACCCTTTTTAAAAATGCATTTATTCAAAGGAAGTCCCACTTTGATCATCTTTTGGTCTATTTTAATAATTTTAGTCCTGGTGGTCTATTAATTACAAATGCGACATTTTTAACCTTAATTTAACCTGTAATTTTCTAGGACATAGTTTCTGCAGAGTGGCAGGAGTTCTTTAGAACTTCACATCTAAGTTGTGGGGGGACCATCAGTGCGGAACAAGAACTTCCCATCTTTCATGTGTTTCTCCCGCTAGCTTACAGCCCCTTCCCACCCCAACCTAAAATTACCGATGCGACGAAGATGGCGAGCTATACTGAAACTATCCAGCCGTACGGTTTTGAGCCAGATGCCATCTTGGACGAGGAAGACAAACGTGGATTATGCATCACAAAGGTCACAGCTTTTTTCAACTGCATTTTTTCCATCTGCTACTGAATAACAATAATCTGAATAAAGAAATAGAAATGCAATAATAAGCCTAATTTTGTTCACAAATGTCCTCTATCATCAGCAAAAACCCACTAGAACATGTTTAAAACACCAAAAACACTATTTTTGGAGTGGGTCTTGAAGTATACCACACCAATAGGTGAGTGGATATGCTCTTCTATTTCACGCAGTGACATCTGGTGATTTTGCTTCAGTGAATTATCCTGTTTTACTATCTTTAAGGTTCATTTTTTGTCGTTAAGAATCGGTCTGTCTCCTGAATGCACCAAAAGCAGTGTAAAATGCAAACGAAAAGCCAGGTTCAATCTTTTGAAAGTATCTAAATCCTGACACAAAGACAAAAGAAGTCCACTTTGCATCTGTTTATCTTTGCAAATACAAATATATTTGTGTGCGCCTGCAAGATAAAAATAGTGTTTCTGAGTGTGAGTGTCTGCTTGTAACATAGTGCTGCCTGAGGTCCTGGAGATCCACTCAAATCAATATTAGTTTTCAGCCTTGTTCCACATGTATGTAGTGAGCATTGAAAATTGGGTTTAATGATTTGCAAATCATAGATTTGGTTTTCTATCTGTGTTCTACTCAACGCTGTGGCCTGTTTGGAAATAAGATTGCTCAATAACATGGAGAATGAGTCTAAATAAATATCTGTCCTCGCATTCTTTATGTTCTCGCAGTGCTTTATTGTTTTCCTCCAGGCTAGACATCTACATTTGCAGCTCTCCACTCGCTAAATTGTGGCCAGTACATTCGCACAGTTTCTCCAAAGTGCATATTTCCAACAGCAGCAGGGCAATTTGAATTATATAGAAATGTAGATGCAAGTCACAGGCAACAAATACAAATTAAATAAGCGGCACGGTTTATTACAATGATATTTTGAGTACTGGGACATGAATCAACAACAATTTTTTTCACTAAATGCACCTTTTTGAATTGGAAAAGATAAAATAAAAGCATTTTGGTTTTTTTATTTATTTGTTTTCCATTGTTGAATTCCTTAATTAGGTGCCAGGTTGAAGAGAGCAGGAACATTCCTTCCTTTTGATGTGAAATTTCAGACAGCAAATCTCACAGGGCCTGTATGGTTAACATGTTAATGCAGCATCAAACTAAATTAGCCTTTTTTTATATTTTAAGTGAGGCCTTTAAATCTCATTCACTGTGTGAAGTTTTTCAACAGGGAGCCAAAACAGTTCATTAGTTTACGTATGGTCTGCAATAATGTCTGGACTGAGAGTGAGACTGTTAATTCCCTCGCACCATCAACTACATGCAGATTCTTGTCACGGTCGGCTGAAACTGTAACAGTGCTTCAACGACGTCCAGCAGGCTGTTTAAGCCTCTGCTAGTTTGCAGCTTCTGTTACTTCTCCCATAATGAAGGATGTAAAGTTGTGTTGCAGTCGACTTCCTGGACAATGCTGCAGCATCTGCATCCGGCACATAATAACTGCACAGAATCACTGATGTGGCTCACTGCTTATGTGTGTAGGGCATCTCACATGGGTCAACGGGGAAGAAATATTCAGTACTTTTCCTCTGCAGCAGTTCTTTGAAGGCCAGTATGAAAGCAAAAAAAAAACTGGAAGGAAGAAAATAATGTGAACTCCTACAGTTCAAGATAAAACATTAGCTTTTGCCTTTCTCAAAGCAGCAGAGAAGAGGAGCAATGAACAAAACTACGATTTTAGAGAACAAGCAGGTGCTGATTTGAGCTGATGAATGAAGAGGGTCAGAGAAATGTCAGCTATTATCAGGTTTTACTTGAAATTAACTCAAATTCATCTGAGCATTTATCAGAAAAATCCATTTCTGGTGCACTAATCAGCTAATATCTAAACAGATACAACATCAAATGCCACGCCGCGTGATATTATTTGAAATGCCACTTCCTTCAACAGCTGAGATGGATTCCTCTCATCAACGATTCTTTTGCTGCACCTCTGAATCAGTAATGCCACCAACTAAAGGCAATTGTGGTTGAGTTGAGAGAAGTTCGGCTCACCACAACCAACCACAAAACAATTCCCCACCATCTGTGAGTAGTCAGTCCCCTGGGAGCAGCCAACAGTTGAGATAAATCTGATTTGATGCTTTTATCCCTGTGGGTGTCTCAGAGGACTGTCCAGTTGCACGTCTTTCAGAACACAATGACGACACATCTCTTTTTTATTACTTTTTTTTAATATATTGAAGCTGATTGCCTTGGCAGGAATTATAGATTTGTGGTGTTTATCAGTCAAGCGTTTCAGAATTTCTCAACAGCAATAAGATATTCTAGAGATTTACTCCATAACTTTGTGCACAGACCCTAGAAATTTGACTGACTCATGACCTTTCTGTGCCTCGCCAACCGCATGCACACATAATTTGAGCTGACAGCTCAGACCGACGTTCCCACAGCTCTTCATTTATACATCACATCGCTCAGGAACCTCTCTACTGGTTTGTCAGAAAACCTAATCCTCTCAAGCACCACAGAACTCACAAAGCGGCAGGAACGGCCGGATTGAACTTGGGTGTTTGGGAGTTTGGGGGAGAATTTGCACACACTGACACACAAAGCCAAGAGCGCTCCACTTCAAACTTCTCCATTGCAGTTATTTTAGGTGTTTTCTGGTGTAACTTCTTCCTTTTTTATGCTGGACCATTATACTTTGAATATGTCTTACTCTGTTGACTTCAGCAGTGTTGCAACAACTGGCAAGCGTGTCTCAGACACACACCAATTAAATGCAGTGGGTAGTGGACAGACAGAAGGAACCACTGAAATAATGAGCAAAACAAGGTCACAACTCAGTCGTATAACAGACTCCAGCCCCAAAGTGAATCAACACATATATATATATATATATATATATATATATATATATATTTACAAATGTTTATACATTTTTGTCCCCTTCTACCTAAGGATTTGTAGAAAAAATATATATGTATTTCCCCATTCCTCTGTGATGTCCTGTTTCGCACATTTTTGCTTGCCAGTGCAAGTTGGCAGTGCAAGCTGGCAAGCGAAAATGTTGTTACTGGAAGCTTTGCGTGGAACTGTGCCACTACATGATTTCAATTTTAACTTTTAACACTCTCAGTAAAAACTTCAATGCTTTCTACTAACTAACCCTGGTCTTTTATCCAGAGGTTCACATTCTCTTCCCTCTTCTTGCTCTTCTTGGTAACCATGGTGACACAGTGTCACTTCTCAACCTATTGTTACAAACTATTATCCTTGGAATAAAGTGTGAAATGCAGAGGTCCAACTCCTACCACAAAAATGCTTTTTTAGGATTCATTTTGTAATCAAATACATCGCAAAGTTTGTCACATTTGCTCTCAATTTTTCCAGCTTAAATTGACTAGATTAAGGTCTCAAATGTCATGCACGACTGTTAGATTTGTGATTTAAAAAAAAGCAGATTTGCTCACTTGAGAAAATGATTTAGTATTCATTTTTCTAGCCGCTCTAATGCTTCAGGCTGGAGTGACACAGCCAAGCAAAAAGGTAGATAACCACGACCCCTTGAAGATGAACGCCAAAATGCGTGGGAATGCAGCGCATCCCACTTAAATGCAGATTAAAAAAAAGGTTTCCAGTAAATTACAGCGTTTGTAACAGGAGTCAATGTAAATCTTAATTTCATTTTGCATATAGATTACCTGTTAATTTCCTGGAAAAGCATAGGGTTCCCACCAGTGCTCAGTGACACTGAGTTAGATTGATAAAAGGCTTATCTACCAACACATGCCCCTCATTCCATTATGTGGCTGTGATATTTGCAATGTTTTACTGCTACTTCTGCTCATAATGACACATAGGAAAGTGTTCACCTTTATAAAATACACATTAAAATATAGTGAATCTTTGTATAATCTCACAATGCAGCATTCCTGTTTCACAGCAATCACAATGCAAACTATGACAGAGGTAATTGCGTAGTGATTTTTACAGAAATGTCTTGATAGTGTGATAAAATGACTAAACCGAGCACATAACAAGGTTCGATAAATGTTCATCAGCTTTTATAACTTTATTGCCCAAGGATTAGGTGGGAGCACAGGAGAGATATATGGATTTATTCATGAACGTACACATTAGAATTTATTTAAGGACGGCAAACTAAACACCACCTCCTTGGTGGTTTAGTGCACTCTGATTACTCCATCTGTGATTTTGATATTCTCATTAAGTCCTGCAGATAGCCTTTGTCTCCCTCTTGATGATGAAAATAAACAACACAGACTGAGGCTTTGACAACTCCGGCCCTGAACACGGGGAAAAAAATAACACGAATTCCTGCATTCCAAATGAATTATGCATTAGGATGCATCTATTATTCAACCTAACATGGGAAAACAATGCTGATTACGGAGCAGAAATGTTAGGAATTGTCAGAAGTCATTTGAGCGGAGGCAGAATATTTCAGAAATCTCTTTTGCAATAATACTTTTGCATTTTCATGAGGTTTTCAGAAAAAGAAAGTGTTAATGCCATGTTGTGCTTACAGCCACTTGCTTTACTATTCCCGTTCTAATTGGAGAGCGAGAATAATGATGTCTTTAATAAAAACATGAGCATGCTGGGATGAACAGCGTGTAGCCTCCAATCACCACCATCAAAGTTATCTTGGTCCACAGAGCAAAGGCATTCGTTTTTTAGGATGTACAATTATAAAAAAAATAAGAAAAGCTAAATAAAAAAAATGTCTATTACTAAAAAAAATAGATTTTTGTTGGGAATTGGGCACAACTTCACAAAGTAATGGATTTTTTCCAGGAACTCCTTCTCTCCCACCACATTGTTAATCTCCAGGAGTCTATCAGGAGATCCCAAACCAACCAAGAGGTTTAATCCCCTCCTATAGTCCGTCCTTGGTCTCTTCTTGGTGGAGAATAATGCGACACGTTTCCACTGGGAAACATCCTGGAGGGATCTTGAAAAGATACCCAAGCTGTTTTAGACGACTTCTTTCAATCTGGATTATTGTGCTGTTCACCTTTTCCTTAGGGAGGAACTCAACCACCCTAAAGGGGGGGTAATGAAGGCGTTAAATGCTTTCATATCTATGTGACTTTTGAAAGAAAAAAAATGAAAAAAAAAAGTCTAAATGAAATGTAAGATTTGTCTTTGCAAAGTTAATGATGTAGCTGTGTCCTTGAAAATTTTAATTTTAATTTGCTTTAATATCTTTTTTCGGGATGCAATCTTTAAAACAGTGTAAATTGGGTTAATTTACGCCAGTCCTTGAGTCTTCTAAAAATCTAAAAGGCCCAAGAAGATAAATAGATACTGATATATTTAATGGAACTCTTCATTTAACGCTGAAACTATAAATATTAACTGATAAAATTGCATTTTGGTACTTATCCCAATGAGAGACCACCTCAGCATCTTCTTTCTTTTTTACAGTAAGGTATGCACTGGTCAATGTCTGCTTTATTGACTTCAATCTCAAGAAGGCACAATCCTTTCATCTGCCAATCCCAAATTCGGAAAAAATCTGAGGGTTGGGTCAGGACATAAAACCAAATCATACATACAAATCAGACTTACGACAGGGTTAAATGCAGGATGATTCCCTCTGGTGACCCCCAAAGGGAGCGGCTGAAAAGCAAAGAAGAAGGATGACTCCAAGTCTAACAGTATAAAAGAATGACTAAAAGGTCATTGCAGTGCTCCCAAAGGCAACACGATTTTGACCTTTAAAATATAACAAGTGACAACAACGTTAACCTCAAACAACAAATCCTTTTAATGTCTTTGGTTAGCTGTCTCACCTCACAACGACAAAGCACTGGTTTGAATCCCGGCTGGAACATTTCTGTGTGGAGGTTGCATGTTTTCCCTGTGCATGTGTGGGTTTTCTCCGGGCATTCCGGCTTCCTCACAGTCCAAGAAAATGCACAATAAGTCTATCTAAATCTCCCTTAGATGTGAATGTAAATGCGAGTGTGTGTGGTTGTGTGGTCTCTCTGGGGGACGATCCACGGTGCACCCGGCATTTGCCCAACAGTGACTGGGACTGGCTCCAATAACCCCATGACTTCAAATAGAGATTAAGTGGGATTAAAAAATGGATGGATAGATAGATGGATGGATGGATGGTGTGAAACCAGCGCTAATTCTTTTAGGCAACATGTGACGCAATTAAAAAAATGAAAGGGAAAATAAAAAGATTAAAAAAACTAAATATAGAGATAATAAATGTAAACTGATAAATCAACAAATGTTGAAATTACAGTTGAAGTAAAGAGAAGTTAAAATACATTTAAAAGATAATTGGAAAATATCCACTTATATCAATAATCTCAGAGGTTAAGAGCTTGAAAGTTACTAAAAGCATGAATGTGACCAAAAAAATTGAAACTACACTGTAACGGATTTCTGTAAACTGGGCAGTATTTTGCTGCAATGTCAGCAGTAAAAAACTGTACAAAGGCTTTGCGGTACTTTACTATAAATACCAATGAATTATGGAAAGTTAATGTAAAAAGCAATGAATTTTGGAAATTTACTGTAAAATCCATTGGACTGTGGACGTTTTCCGTGTCACAGCTGTAATTTTCCAGTTACTGAATCAGAATACAGGAAGAAAAACTGAAAGAAGGAATAACAAAAACATGACCAATCATAAACAAGTATGTCAATATTTTTTCTTACCTACATAGACTAAGTTAAACATGCTATCCTAGACAAATAAAAAAAAAAACTCCAAACACTATTAACATGTGGCTTCACTCATAGTAAAAAAGTCAAGGTGACAGCACACATTTATCCCCTGATACTACATAGTTTTTTTTTATATCACAGTGTTTTGGATTCAATATAATTTTTGGTGGATAACATCTGCAATTCATTTTACAGTAGTACAACTGTAAAATGTACTACAGTCGAATTTCTGTGTGCTGTATTTCATTTCACAACTTTATTACTGTAAAATGAAATACAGTACAGAAATTAAACTGTATTTTATTGTATTTTATTTTTCAGTCATAAAACTGTCCCATCACTACTTTAAATCAAGATCATGGGCGATTAAAAAAGATGTTTGCAGATGGGTGGAAAAAAGCTCTTTTTTTTAGATTTGGGTTAGCCCTAATTAAACTATAATGATTACAAGACCTAAGGGTATTTTAGGTCAAAATGTGTACGTTTGTTGTTAATTGAAAGTCCAAAATCTGCATAAAGAAAAAAAAGACTAGTTCTAGAGGGATCATCTACTCATCTTGAGAACCCAAATGCTAAATCTGCCACTTTTCTGAAATTAGTCATTAAAAGATCGGTAATTGAACACATTCCTGGAAGGTGCTTAACATTTCTATTTCCTTTGCTGGAGCTTATAGGCAGCAATAGTCTCCCTGAGGCCTGATCTTCATTTAAGGGTTTCAAAAGGTATCATGAAATAATTATTGGAGGGGAAAGAAGTGATACTGTAGAAGAAATTGCCAGATTTAAAAAAAAATGCTGAAATTTAGCCTAAATCTTGGAAGCAGCCACCTTTTCCTGAGTGAAAAAAACAGATCGTCATGTAATAAGAGAATGAAGATCAGTAGAAAACAATAAAGGGATAAATGTAACAATATCAAAATTTTACAAGCTTTTATTGTGGAGCTAATACATGTTGCGCTAGGGACAAATGTGAGCATCACCCTTTCTGCTATTAGGCTGTGATGACAATATCAGCTTACATCCTGTCTCCCTGCATTTCTTTTCAGAGCCATTAGTCCGTGCAGCAGACAGCCATTTGGGAAAAGATCGCTAAAGTGGAAAAAAGCAGTCTTTTGAAGAGCCTTGAGCCAGAGAGCTCAAATAGATGAGCAGTTACAGACATTCATTTTTCTTCATCTTAGATCCTTACGTTTACTCCTCTCCCAGGGGTTACGCGTGAAAATTGATTCTTTAAAATGCTGCCCATGAAATCTGTTTGGATGGTACTGAGACTGAGAGCTGTTGTGTGGTACAGCACCGTGCATTTCTGGCAAGCTCTAATTATATCAGGATTGGTCCTTTGGTGTGAAAAACAAGACACATATTGTCTGTGTTTATAATAGGTGCTGCAAACGAAGCGCAGAATAGAACTCACAAACAGGCAGTCCTCCCTCACCTTTTGACACCTACAAGAATCCCTTGGTGATACCATTCATTAGCTGCATCATAAGCCGGAGTGACTCTATGCACCGAAAATGGCTTTTCGAATGAGGCAGCCTTCAGCAGCCTGCAGGGGCTCAGATAATAAACACTCCTGAAATCACAGCTAGGAAGAGAACATTATATGTAAGTTTTGCGCTTTGCTGGGTTCGCTGAGATCTATTTTTCATCCTAATGTGAGATGAAAGCCATAACAGTCTGCCTTTGGTGAATGTGATCTGTTTTTAGGGTAAATAGAAAAACAGCCACATTGCTGCTTTTGGCTATAATTGTCACTTTGTGGGTGTGGTTCTTTAGATGGTGACCACAATTTCACCAAAAAAACAACAAACCAAGCTGTCTAGAGTGGAAATGATGGTTTGCAGCTAAGGCACAGAGGAAGCAGCTCAGAAATGGCTGCTAAAAAACATTTTTTTTTCAGATGATCAAATAACAGCTGTGCCAAAATTGGGATTTTTTTTTATCTCTACAACTAAGGATTCTATTATGGTAGTTCAGTGCTAGTCTCCTTTTTCATACCTGATGTGTGTCACATCTGCTGCTTGCAATTACTTTGGCTGATTTTGTTGGTTATCTCTCAGTGTGTATGAGACCTTTGTTTCAATTAATTTCCTACCAGATCTTTCAGTCGTTATTAATGGTACTGGTGAACCTAAACTGTTATATAACACACATGCATATACCATATATATATATGTATATGTGTGTGTGTGTGTGCGTGTGTGTGTGTGTGTGTATTTGTGAAAGCAGGTAATATTATGATGACAAAAACAGAACTTAATCAGGATGTGAATGACAGATAACGCAAAAACAAGAAGAGAATCTGGCAAGAGCCACACTACAGTAAAGAAAAGTCACACAGACACACAAGGGGGATTTCAGTGTCAAGCTGAACACAAAACAGCACAAATATGATTTTAAAAATGACTTAACGCATAATCATACACAAAAAACAAGCAAATTAATACTTAAAAACAGTCTAACAAATAGAAACGAAAAAATTGATCAACACTAGATGAGAGATTTCACTTTATGGACAGTAGTGGTCGAGAACTGAAATGTCCCCAAAGGGGACAGGATGAGGGAAGACTATTAAAAATAGTCAATAAACTGAAACTGGACAAACACAAAAATAGAAAAAAATTAGGAACATAACAAACCCGAAACATAACCTGTAGACGTAAAAAGTGGCAAAACACAGAACCTGACAACTAAAGTCAGGGACCCAATTAGAGTGAGAGGCCATTACCTGAAACTGAAACAGACTGGAGGAAACACAACATTTAAAACATCGTTTGAACAAAAAACAAAACATGACTTAACTGAAGAATATTTACCTTTAGGCAAATCCCCACAGGGGTTGCCACAGTTACACAACCAGAGTTGCCGCAGCGAATCAGCTTTCACTGCTCCGCACATTTGGTTTGGCAGAGTTTTACACCAGATGCCCTGCCTGACACAACCCTGTATTTTATCTGGGCTGGGGACGGGTAAGGAGAAACCCAGACATGAGTCCCCTTGTGGCTATATAAGCAGGCAACAGTGCAAAGGGTCTTTCCTAAGTATTTGAAAAATAGGAAACAAAAAAACAAACCAAGAAGTTAGGCACTATGCATAAAATAAATGTTTTATTGTGAAACTGTTGCTTGACCTTTTCAACTATTTTTAAAGCTATTATAAATAATTCATTGATACATTCATTTGCTAAACCGTTTCATCCGTTTCGGGGTCACGGGACTGATGAAACGGCCTAAACCGGAAATCATGCAAGTGCATGTACACTGTATTCTGTACATTTTTCAAAATAAAACCTATTTTCTGCATAACACTGTCAAAAACATACATTACAAGTGTTGAGACAAGTGTTGAGACAAGTTCCGTGCTCACCCATGAATAACGCAGAAAAAGAAATGTTGTGAAAATAATCCAAAACCACGATGGAAAGAGGGTTTGTTTTCTAGTACTTCCTATATACGTATCTACTTTAATCACCTTGAGAACAATGGACTCGTATGCTTTGCGTTCCAATGATTATTTATTTTCCCGATTCCATTTGCCCGCACTGATTTTGGGAAAGGGCTTTTGCCTTCGCTGCCTCCTCCACACAGCATGTGCTACAGAAGGACCGGAAACTTACAGAAGTCTTTCTTTTAAATTATTTTAAATCCAAACTGAGAGCATCAGAGAAAGATTCTTTTGTCTGTAAATGTTCTTAATTAACTGTTGTTTTATTTTCTCTCTGTAACTTATAATTGTCTTTTTGACGCCTCTTGGCCAGGACTCTCTTGTAAAGAAGGTTTTTAATCTCAATTGGCTAAAAGAAGGTCAATAAAAAAAAAACAATATAACAAATATAAATGGCGGGTTATCACGTGCACTTTCATGAGTTCCGCAGCAGAGCCTGTGGCTGCAGCCGGACCTCAAGCCATCCGTAGCAGTGTGAGCCCGGGGTGATACCGCAAAAGAGAAGCGTTGTTGTGACTCCAAACCTTGTTTGTAACACAAAGAAAAAAACACAGTCTAACATTGCTACACGTTAGCAGTGTTAGCATATTTCCAATAACACCCAACCTTGTTTGTAACACTTAAAAAAAACAGACTGGATTGCAGATAAAACAAACAATATCAGTAATAACAACCAGAATTAATCAGTATATGGTAAATACTTGTACAGCGCTTTTCTAGCTTCCTTGATGGCCCAAAGGGCTTTACAGTCACATTCACCCATTCTCACACACTTATGGCAGCTCTGCTGCTAAACACTGGGGCCGACCTTCCATCAGAGGCAATGTGGGGTTCAGTGTCTTGCCCAAGGAGACGTCGACAAATGGGTGGGAAAGGCAGGAATCGAACCTGCAACCTTCTGATCACAGGTGCACCATGGCCGCCCCATATATGAGCCTCATACATGAGGCGCACTGTCATTTTTGAAAAATATTAAGGCTTTTAAGTGGGTCTAATGGTGCAGAAAATACGATATTTAATGGAGAACTCACAGAACTCTAAGGTTCAGCTTCCAGCAGGTCTCGGTTCATGAGGGCAGGTCACTGGTTGGAGGCAGTAGCCAGGGGTGCAGGCAAAAGTGAAAAACTCCAGGCAACTGACATGATGCAGAAAGACAGGATGATGAGTCACGACAGCCTGAAGCAAGCTTCCCTGGTTTAACCTGCAGCAGCTCCTTAATGATTACCTATTTATATCTCCTCCACAGCAGTCTCACAGCCAATGACAGATGGCGATATCTTCGTCTTAGTCTTAGCTCAGAACAATACTGAAGATTACTGGATCCTCTGCTTTTTAATAAATGGTTAATAGGGCTGATGGGTCATATTAAAGTGGAAAGCTTTGAGGGCAGGCTTATCCCACAATGCATTGGAGACGGTGGCTTGAGCATCGTCGGTTACATATAAATGATTATAATTTCTTACAGGGTTCATTAAGTGAAGCGTGAAAAAACATTTTTCTTGCACGTCGATTGACATGCCTGGCTGAATCATCGTGTGGCATACCTGCAAATAGGCAGGATTAACAGAGAATTGTTCATTATAGTGCTAACATCATTCCCAACGGAAATCAATTAATGCATTTTTAAAAAAAATGTTTGGTCTCTTCAAAGATTGACACAGTTTCCACGACAATGCAAACAGCATCTTTGCGTTTCTTTTCTTTTCCAATGCTATAAGAATTTCTGGTATGTCCGTATATTAGAGCAAATCTATCCCATTAGACAATCCTACAGCCGTTTCATTATTCATGGAGAAGCAGCACAGCTGTCCACATAAATTCTTGCTGCTCTTTCGTTAATTGAAGTTTTCAAATTTCTCTATGGAAACTCCCATCACTCAGCCCCAAAGTCTGTCTGAAAATGTGCTACTGTTTAAACCTGTAATGATGAGAAAGCCTGCAATGTCTTGGCTCACTTTTCTTCCGTGGGAGGGGGGTCTTTTGATGATTGACATGAACTCCAGCGCCTCCTGAGCAGATCTCTGTCAAATTACACACTATGAATTTTTATATGCACTGCCGAGGGGAGGTGAGCTCACAGGTGAGGAGCTACAAACTAGTATTATTACTGACCTTTACACCACAACGTGCATTCCTCTTTGTCCCATTAATGCTCTTTATTCCAAGAATGGTATCTCAGTTGTCTTGGCATCATGTTCTTTTTTTTCCCATCGAGATCTTCTGCTGGAATTTTTTGTCTCCTATTTTTTTATTAATCATTTGGATTAGCGGCTCCTTGTAAAACACTCTTTAACATGTGTTGTTTTTAACTGCGAGGACGTCAGCTATTTATTTCCGTCCTTAATGAGTTTTCAAAAGCCAAAGTGAATCCTGGAATTAAACCAAAAAAAAGAGGAAATTAGAATTGCAAGCCTGGAAGAGGATGTTTAAACAGTTTCTTTAATTTCCTGTGAAATCATCAACAATAAGTATTAATGCAGGACATAGAAAGGTGTGTGGGTCACAGACATGCCAGCAGGCGGTTCCAGTTCCAATAGATTTTAAGAATATGCAGGACTAATGGATACACAACTCAAGAGGTAAACGCCAGACGGTGTAATTCTGCAGATGTTGCCATCAGAAATTCTGTTCATCCTCCTTACTGACATTCTTCCTTTGGTTGTCTGCTGAAATAACATACAACATCATCAGTCCCCCAAAGAGATTCAAGACCACTTCTCAATATTTTACACTACCTTTCTGCCGATTACTTTATGCTCCACTCTGATGAGTGTTTTTAGTTTGATTTTTAGTTCATCTTCACCAAATTTGATTCAAGTTGTGTGTTAGTCGACTGCACTGCCAAAAGAAGAGAGCGCCTCAGCTGGTTTCTCAACATTCTGAACATCCGTTGCTTCTTCACATAGAGATGGGCAAACATCCAGAGGCAGCTCTGTCAAGAATCCTACTAAACATTTCTGAAGGGACCTTGAAAAGTCATTCACAGTGCAGCTTTTTAGCACTTCAATGAAAATGTCGATCATAATTCTTGAAGTCACTTTGTATGTTTTCTTGTTTTTGCAATAACCTTCTACTGAAGATAAGATCATTTTATATATGTGTACATAGCACTTTTTTTTATTTATGCTTACACACCTTCACAAATAGCTGAAGTTCTATAATCCTGCCCAAGGGACTAATTATTTGGTCACTAGATTGCAGCTCTTTATGCTTAATAAACAGAGAGCCTTTGTTGTTCTAACATGCTCTAGTGTTTGATTTAGTGCTTTGAAAGAAACAGTAGTCTGAAAGGCAACTAAAGGTATTTTTTTTCTTCTTCATTTCCTGCCAATGGCACAACATCTCCTTCCTTTTTACCTCCTTGTCCCCAGCATGAGCTGCAAAATATTAGTCAGTTTACTATGAATGGCTTCTGTTCTTTTGCTTCCAGTGTGAGGTTTGCAATGAGCCTCCGCTTTCTGGAAAGAGCTCTAGAGTGTTGTCTGGCAGAACCTTCCCCAGGTGTCGAGCCTCGCGTGACTGATGCACCTGCGTCCTTCACGGCGGCGGTGAAGCCAAGTTGTTTTCCTGCCCTTTTTGGCGTGGCCTTTTTGACCAAATAGATGAACCGCATACAACACCTGGAGTCGACAAAGCAGCATCCAAAAACCTTATTTTGGTAATTATTAACCCATTTAATCCCACTTAGTTTAACTGTTGTACCTTACTTTCTGCTGCTGCCTACATTTTTAACTAATTTTACACACAAAGACCTACACAAATACACTTCACTGGTCAAATTATTCAGCCTGTAAAGTGGTTGATACGACACAATATCTCACTGATCACAATTGTATTGGTGGGATTGACCAAACATAAAATTGGTCTAAATATATCAAATAAAATACACTTTTTCACACATATTTTCATGAAAATTTCTCTAAAATTATGATTGATTGTTTCAAAGTTATACTAATGACACATGATTTTAATATTTTTATGTCTGAGAAAGAATGTGTAAATATAACTAAAAGCAACCAAGTTGCATGATTTTTGCTCAATTGAACACACTAAAAGCACCTGAGAACGACCATTTAAAGAATAAAATGAGCAGCTTTCAATCTGAAAGTGAAAGTAGCTGGCACCTACCACACTGAAGATGACCTCATGAGGACATGAACTGAATGGACTGTTGTGATACAAAAAGATATAGCACATAAA
The DNA here is from genome assembly GCA_014656515.1 of Oryzias celebensis. Classification (NCBI taxonomy): domain Eukaryota; kingdom Metazoa; phylum Chordata; class Actinopteri; order Beloniformes; family Adrianichthyidae; genus Oryzias; species Oryzias celebensis. Next base: position 39,590,785 of record BNCR01000005.1, read on the forward strand.
CTCTGTTTGGAATGCAGCACTATGATTCAGCACGTTAGAATATTTTTTTTTTCAGACCTTTGACAGCCACACTGCAGTACATTGTGTTTACTTCCACTTCTACTTCCCAGCAGCATCAGGGCGCCACAACATTGGGAAATAAACTCAAATTGGTCTGGCATTCTTTAAAACATTTGACACTTGAAAACATTATTTTTCCTGAACTCATAGGTAGAATTTCATAAAGGATAATTTTCACAAATGTGATGGACTTTAAAAAAAAAGAGCCTTAAAGATATGCTTGGTTAAGAATTTATTAATTTAAAAACATATTTTTTTATTCCAGGAATGGATCGATCCCACCTTTGGCTGTTTTAAGCTAAAATATTAAAAACATGGTTCACTCAATACATTCTGTGGAATCAGCTAACCCTTTTACAGTTTTATTTATAGAAACAGACATCTCTTTTGTCCATGCTTTCACATGATACTTGTGAAAATTACCTTTATATTAATATCACCACCGAGGTGTAAAACCTTTTACTGTTCAATTTATTTATAAAGCAGCAATTCACAACACAATTCTTTTCAAGGCAGAAAGAAAGCACAAAAGAGTCTCTGACAAAGCAAATAAATGCAGTTCTAGAAGATTTTCAGTGAAAAAAAACAGACCAGTTCAATGTAATTTGGACAATATTGTATGTTTTGCAAAAACCGTCCACGGATTTCTTTAAAATTTGACTCATATACTCGAACTGAGAGCTGCTTTCAAAAGAGACGAGCCTGACAGCTAAAACCTCTGCCTTCGCCTTCCAGTTTGGGAATTTCTAGGAACAATGACTAATCCTGCTGTCGGAGAGAAAAACGCTCCGTTTTGAAAATATGGAACTATGAGGTCTTTGAGATGAGAGCTTTATTGGTAAGGAGAGGAGCTTTAAACAGGCGGCCAAGGAAGGGAAGCTAAAATTAAAGTATTTGATATTAGTATCTTGGATTAACTGGAGACTCTTCAGAGATGTTTTGGGACAGCCTGCTAGGAAGTGGTTTAATCCCAGCTTTTTTGCAAATCTCTCGGAAACAGGATATTGCTGATTTTAGATAAGATCAGAACATGTTAAAGATGATTAAAGTTGTTTTAAACATGTTCTCGTGGCATTTTAGTCATGATGGAGGACATATGTAAAGAAAATTCAGCATAAAATTGCATTTCCGAGTATTTCTTTATTCAAATCGTTGTAAATTTTGTAGAAAAGAGGGCAAGCTACAAGCTCCATACTCTGTTCTATTCTGATGCATCCACTTGCAGACAAATAGATCCCTCGTCAGAGCTGGCACCTAAATCAAAATTGTATAACTGGATAGCTTCAATATGACTCGCCCTTTATGTTGCACCACCAATGTTAAGTTGGAATTGTAAGGGGCTGTAAGCTAGTGGGAGAGCATGTTGACAAAGGGATGATGGAACTGGGGGAAGGCTTACTTCTAATGAACTTGCCACTCTGCAGAAACTTTGTCCAAGAAAATGACACAGGGTTTTGGAAATTAGGCGAAAAGCAGCATAATCATAAATAAAAGATGACTGGGAACACTTAAAAAAGATCAAAAGATGACTGGAGTTGGACTTTAAGTAATATCAAGAAAAAATTACTTCAAGATTCCACTTTACATGAAATCTGAAGGTGAACTTGTAAAAGTGTTAGATACGAGTCATTCAAAGGAATCTACTCTGACGTTTGTCCTACGCTCATTGTACAGTTCAGATACTTGGTTTGATTCTCCTTTATTTCATCAGACAGCAAAGTAAACATCAAAGATGACCTTTCAGGAAAAGCTGCTACACAGTAAGTTCTGCTTAACATATCCGTTAAAAACACACACTTCCTGTTTCAAAGCCGTGCAGGCTAGATCAACTTAATTGGTTTGAAGCTTCCTCTGCCAATCCGATTAGGCTGATTAATTCCCAAAAGCGTTCAAATGATTAAAGCTGGTTAGGGGGCCGGAGGAAAGTTCACAGTGTCACAACTGGCTGTAATATCAGATAAATCATAACATGCTCTGCTGTGGTGCAAGTATTCTTTGTGAGTAAAGGTCTGAAAGCAAAAAAAAAAAAAAAATCTCTTATAAAGTGTGCGTCTGGTACATAGTGACATGGTGCCTAAATATAGAGAGGAAAGTGGAGCAGAAGAAAGGGGCACAGTAAGAACCATAAATATTCACAGTCCATCTACGGAAAGCAAGAGAACACTTGGTCTTTGGAGAGATCCTTTCTTCACATAAACTGTGCTAAATGTGGCATCTCTGAGCTCTGCTGGGTTTTTGCCTAAGAGCTTGCTTGTTTTTGTTTGCAGATCCTCATTTTCCAAAATGGGAAATATCCATCTTCAATCCTGCTACCGTGACAAATAGAGAGGGAAAGGGAGAGGAAAGAGGTTAAAGGTTCCATTCCACCCTGCATGTTTTCCACCCTCGCCCTCTCTCCTAATATACTCGTCCCCTGAGGGAGTGGTATCCATCACACAGACAGCGGGGCTGTTATGCCACGTTGCTTCGTGCATGTGAACACAAGGTGACTCCAGGAGCGTGACTGCCCAGTCTTATAAATGCAGGCCCATGTTTCCCCCATAAAGTATCCATCAGCACCTTAATGTATCTCCCAGTGAAAGTGCCAGAGCCAGGGCTTGCACATTATTAACTCCAGTCAGTTTTATGAGCTTATGAGCTCCGTCTGAACAAGATATGTGTCCACCGTTGACTGGATGTATATCTTTCAGTTTTTGTCATATAGCATCACAATCATTCCAAAAAAAAAAAAACAATCTTATCTCAAAATGGTTCATTTTTCCTGGATTGTGTCATGAATATGTTTGTATAAGAAATGGATCCTTAAACAGTGTTACATAAAGCATGTTTACAGGGTAGAATTGGAGCATAATCAAAGGGAATTCAGGTGGATCAGAGCACTTCTCAGTGTTTACGCTTGAGCTAGATTAATGGGATTTGTCTAAACATTTCATCAAAAATAAATGTGGGATGAATCTTAAGATGAGCTACATCCCTGGTCGTGTTGAGCTTTTCACCTTAAGTAAAAATGTTGTGCTGGTTGATGGTCAGACAAGCTGCATGTGACGTAAATAAAAAGCACAAAAACTCCTCAAAGCTGCTCCTGTGCTGTAAAAAGACCTTTCAGTTCCCATATGCCTGATTTCATATAACATTCGCAGTTCATGAGAAGCAGAATAGATCCCTTGGGTTGTAGGCGGTGCGTAAAAAAAAACCGTGGACATTTCAAATCCCTGTTCAGCAGCAGAGTTTTACTGCGCGCCACGAAGAGCCAATCATTCGTCTGAAGTCATCTCAGCTTCTGTCCGACTTGTTTTGTTTGGAGCTCTGCGCGACACTGTGCGTAAAAATCAACCTACACCAGGCGCAGCGGCGGTGCCATGGTATTCGAGCAAAGTCCAATCTGACGCGCACGGAATACATGTCTTGTTTTCCCTTTTCTTTCTTTCTTTCTTTTTTTTAAACGCGGATGTTTGTTTGCTGAACAGAGATGGCAGTTTTACCTAAACTGATGATGAGAAGCGCGATGCTGGATCCTCTCCATCGAGCGAGTTGCGCCAGGGAAGGATGCTGAGCGGATCGAAGCGGGGAGTTGTCTTCTACAGGTAAGACTATTGTCAGAGCTTTTCCCCAAAAAATACTCCTTATAGCAGCACGGCATTGCTTTTTAGAAAGAACAGATATATGAAAAAATGATCCGTTTCGGTAGAGGATTCTTTTAGTTTTGCAGTTTAATGTGAAGCTATGTGTATTTTCTGTTGTTGTTTGCGTGCATATGTGCGCATATGTGTGTGACAGAGACAAGGGAGCCTCAATATGAAAGCAGACAGACAGTTTACTTATGGTCATTAATAATTGTGGAGTCTAAGTATACACTCAAGTGTGCTAAGTGCACTTTTTTCTGATGTGAAATGAATTATTTGTCCATTGGAGATGTGATTTTCCTTGTGTAATGTAGTGTGTAATGGAATTTCTTGTTATCTGCACTGTGGCTCAGCCTCGGAAGCTTGCAGGAATACACACAGTGGTGAAAATTCTGAGCTTAAGTCCTGTTTGTGTGTGTTTGCGCGGGTGTGTGTGGGCTCAGAGTCAGCCAATGGCTCACATTAGTCATGCTTCTCCAGAGCAAATCACTGGGAAATCTACAGTGGCTGCAAAAACTTTACTTTAGATATATATTTATATATATATATTTATTTAAATATCTGCAGATGCATTCTCCTCTAAATAAAAATAAGCATTTTGTTCAATTTGTATCCAGCTGAGTCTTTTCCGGTTCAAGATTTGACCTTCAGCTGCTTCATCTATTATCTAATTTCATTATTAGTCGGCGGATATCAGATTTACTTGCAAGATTAAGTAAGCCGGGCTGATTCTGCTGGCTAATTTGCAAAACCATGTCACATTTGCTGCCTCAAATCTGGAAACACTGGGATAACACCACCTTTCATTGGCACCGTGCCTTTCAATCTTCTCACAGATACATGTTTTCCATTTGTTCCACAACTGAATGTAAAACTAGCCGAGAAGATCAAATGGCAGACATTTCAAATCAGTATGCAAAGACTGTGAAAAGGATGCATTTTCCTGCAGGTTTATATGAAACTGGGTGTGGGAGAAGAACAGCTGAACATACAGCAGATGGTGCATTTATAGCTGCTTTTGCTAAGAGTTTGTAGGAGGAATCCTGATTGCCGAATCTAATCAAGGTACCCCTGTAATGAATTCCCAAATCACATTATGGCTAAAATGTGTTTTTTTTTGGGATCAAACTGCAGCTGCATGATGGTTTAAAAAAGACTCTTTTATTGTGCTGATTTTAATTTTTTTGTTTGTTTGTTTTTTTGCGTCCAGCTGCAAGACCACCAACACTTTGGACTCCGTCTTTTAAACTTTTTATAAATCTTTTTAAAATCATGGAGAGCCTCAACGAGCTTCAAAACCCCCTTCTCGACAAAGCCAGCAGGCACAACTACCAGGGTTACCAATGCGACTATCCAAACCAGCCCTACCAGGACAGCCTGATTGGCTATTACTACACGGGAACCAGCGGCACACACAAGTCTCAACAGTTTCTGGACGCGACCTCTCTCCACATTGCAGTAGAGGCCTTTTACAAGCCGAACTTAATCATGTACAAGGATGACGTTAGCCTCCACAGCAAGGACTCAAAGAGCGAGAGCTTTGAAACCACGTTCACGGAGAATAAGGACGCTGTGACGGATGCGATTTCCGCAGAGAACACCGACCACGTTCCACAAGGAGAAAAGGATGTGAAGATCCAGACTGTGTCATATGAAGTGGAGGAGGATCAAGGTCCAGAGTATGAGGTCAGAGGTTCCAGCACAGAGGAATTGGTGGTGCTTATTACAGCACGAGGCAGTGTAATGAATATAAACCTCAGCTTTGTAGTAGCGGCACTTAAATGAGCAATAATTACTGGAGGCACCCATTTTAAGAGAAAATTCAAGCCAGAAAGAGATGCTTTTCACAGTGATTATTATATAGAGTTACTTCATGAAATTAAGGGCGCATCAGCTCTTGCTTGTAACTGACAGTTCCACCTTTCAGTAGAAAATGATTCATCATGCACTGACTGCAGTGTTGCTTATTTTTCAATACGCTGCCACTATGATTCATGCTCATTTCCCACTCTTTCAAAGCTTTCAAATTTTACCCGGAGTGGAACTGTGCTTTTGTTTTCTTATTGTCGCACATCAGATTTTATCAGTCCAAGCTCTTCCTAGACCACAAAGAAGGAAAAAAAAAAAGGAAAAGAAAAAGCAAAGAATCAGTGAAGTGGTAAAAATCTAATTTCAGTCAGGGAAGCTTGTGAAATGCCCCGTGCTCGGAGCTGGCAGAAGAAAAAGTATAGCACTCTAAGTGGATGATGATTGTGCCAGCTCCTGTCACTCGGAGGCCTTGCAGATGGATGGAGACATTGAAGCAAGAGCCATTAATGCCATAAGTAATGCCGGGCTTTTAGGGTATTAAATGGAACTTGGCTGATTTATACCCGGTGTAGCAGGTAAGCCTGGAGCCAAAGTTATTTTATGTCAACTCAAAGGAGAAAATGATCCTGATGAACAGAACTTTGATGAAAAACTGGATTTCTCGCTTAAATTTGAAGACCTGCTATTCTTACTTCCCCTCTTACATATGAATGCATGTCGGTTATGTGATTTATGTCTCATTTGAATCTTGTCAGTGCAGAAAAGGAGTGCTTTACGGGCTGATAAATTGCAGCAAATGAAACATTAAGAAATTATGTCAGAAAAATCAAGTTAATGCAAAATGGGTTTCAATCAAGCCCTAAAATCTCCAGGATGTTTACGTTTTTCTGGTACAGCAGGTTTGGTGTACATCCAGCAACCCAACTGGAAGAAATGACAGCTTGCCTTTGTCAGTAGAAATCTGACAGGTGCTTGACAGCAAAAGAAGAAATTGCTGGTGACAAAGTAGCAAAACCTTGTGCATGATGCCCCAACTAACTAGCTACATGGCTCTGTCGGTGGATTTCTGTGGAGTCCACTGGCCCCTCCAGACACTAATGAGACCTTGGAGAGAGCTGTGACAGGGTTGTTAAAGGCTCAGTCCCTCAGTGGGCATCATCAGTTATAAGGGCAGACCAGACTGGGAGTGCATCACCTGCAGTGGACTTGCAGGGCTGTCAGCAGAACTGAATGCACCAGTCACACCGGTCTGTTATGAGGCTTTGCGGCAGAGATAGCAGGAGATTACTCTTGTTTGTGCTCAGCATTTATATGATGTCATCTCAGGCGGTTGTGACCAGCTGCTGCTTTGATTGATCTCACACTGTTGCTGAGGTGCACAGAGTTCAGGAAGTAGACAGCATAGAGCTTTGCAGAGGTGGGTAGTAGTTACGTTTGCTCAAATAGATTTAAATAAGAATGTTTTTGTAAAAACGGTTCTCCTTGGAGTTTCTTAAACATTTATACCTTTTACTTGAGTAGGATTACTGATGTAAAGAATATTACTTTTTCTTGGCTATGATGAGTTTTCTTTAATTAATGGATTAATTCATTTTTTTTACTTTTTATTGCAGTAATCAGTGAATTGAAGACATAGGGACTTTTTATTTTATTATTCAAAATACATGTATTTTATATTTAGTTATAAATTTTGTTCAGATTTTTAAAAAATATTTTAGTCTTCCTGCTTTTTATTTCAATAGTTACAATTTTGATCAGTAACAATAATGGAATTATTTAAATAATATTAAACTGTAACTTTTTGTAAATTTTTTAAATGATCATTATTTGGCTTGATGTTTTTCTTGAATTTCTTTTTTGTGACAACTTCATTTGTGTTTTGCAGTGTTACTAACAAGTTAAATAGGATGCATTTTAGACTAAAAATGATATATATTTAAATGGTTACTCAATTCTAATCCTTTTTTTGCCATTGAGGTAATAGTTTGTTGACATTTTTACTTCGAGTAAAATATCCTCAAGTTATGTTCTTCTTGAAATAAGTGAAGAATTCTCACTATGTTAAAAAAATTCTTTAAATAATTAAAACATGTAATAAAAATTATCTTCCTATTCTAAGAAAAATATTAATACCAAGACATATTTTCTTAAACTAAGAATATTTTGCTTTTGAAAACCTTTATTGATAAGACGCTGTTTTAACTTTCTTAAAGGACCTATATCATGCAAAATCAATGTTTTTTTTAGCTTTTAAGTATTATAATATAAATATTAATATGTTATTTCCTTACAAAAATCAACTCCAAAGCAGTATTTTGATTCATTTACTCATCTCTAAGCTTTCCTTTAAAAACCTGCGCTCTGATTACCTGCCCCTCCCACAAGTGGATCTTCACATTATCACGTTGTAAAGTGGGGTACAGTCACTTCCAGGAATAGTCTGCTCTGCCAACACCGCCCCCAGGCTAACACACACACTTTCTCCACAGAGTTAGCGGTGATTTGCAAAACGCTTTCATTTTATATGCACAATATGCACATCCATCTTTGCAAAAGTTCAGATGTTGTTTGTTTTCGTTGGTAAAATGCAGACACGCTGCAGAGGCCGGCTCAGTGCGCAACACCCACAAGGAGCAAAAGACGGTGCCTCAAAGATCGAGTCGTCTTACTTTGGAAAACAACTCGTTTAATAAAAAAATCACTATTTAGTGTGCCAACCGTAATTTAATAGCATATACATGGATAAAGTTTACTCTGAAAGGCTTAAGAATAGCATGGTATTGGCCTTTTAAGGTTCAGTTTTTGCAGCGTACTTATACAATATACTTGTTGGCCCCAGCTTCCCATCATGCACATTCCTTTGACTCAAGGTTTCCAAAAAAAAACCTGAAACAGTTCTATCTGACCAAATTAGATCATATAAAGTGGTTTAATAGAAGCAGAAGACATTGACAGACTTAAGAGTGTCTTCAAACACCGAACTATAGCTTTCTCTCTGCCCTTCGTTTTGATAGTTCTTTAATCACCTGCAAACTGGTTGGTTGAAGTCTTGCCTCCCTTATTGATTTTTGTTTTGTGCTTTCTCAAACACCCCTTCCAATTTTATCAGTCCCAAAGGTAGCAACACTAACAAATGAAACCCACTCTCTGTGGAGGCAATTTATAGGGGCAAACATTTGCTAGCTTTCCTGAAGAGTTGAGAGAAGTATGGCCACCTTCTCTTAAAGGTCATGCATGCAGTCACATTGCTGCTGTTGCTGCAGGCTCGATGGGCTCATGTTGTCTGAATGGCATTCAAATCTATCATTCATTAGCCTGCTCAGCCCCCGTGGCCTTGAGAGTAAGCATCAAGGTGCAGCATTGAGAGCTTGTTGAATTTACAATTTTTTTTAAAGCAGGATGTGGATTTTATTGAGGGAGAATGGTGGAGGTCTATCAGGCTCCAGAGGCAATTTAGTACATAAATGACACTGTCTTATTGCTTTTTCTCCTGTCACCTCCCAATGATGGAACAATCTGTTAATCCTGCGTTATCTGTCATGCCGTTCATGGGTGTTGACAGAGGAAACAAATCCTCTCCAGCTGGCTGAGCACAGCCTGTCCGGGTTGGTTGTGGAAACAAGGGCACAGAGCACGAGTTGTTGCGCCACACCACTTTGAAGATGCTCAAATCTGATTATGTGCACATCAATCCTGCCTTTTTTTTTTAAATCATAGACATCAATATCAAAGGCTCACATTTTCCTCTCAATCTGAAATGGAGATTTGTTTATCTAAAAAAAATTGCACGTAAACAAGCTTTGCAGGCTGTCTTCCATTCAGGAACCTAATTATTTGTTCTAAACACTGTTTCTTCCAGAGTGACAGCTCCAGCGATAGTGAGAGTGAAGACAACTTCCTCACACTCCCCCCACGTGACTACTTGGGCCTGGCGATTTTCTCCATGCTCTGCTGCTTCTGGCCCTTGGGCATTGTCGCCTTTTGCTATTCTCACAAGGTAAAGTCCCACAGAGCTCAAACCTGTTATTATTCTGATTGCACAGCAATATATCTAAGGTCAGTGAGCACAAGCACTCAGACAAGTGTTGCAGCAGCCCATTTTCCATCCCATGACCCTCTTTGCACTTGCTTTACACGACTGACTGCAAATTCAGCCAATTTGTCAGTCATCTGTGAACAGAAAAACACTGAGGTTTTAATTCACATCATGGTCCATCTAAGCACAGTGCCTCAGATACATAATGATGTTTGGCTGCAGTGCCTAAAATGAGCTCTTGGTGCTTTCAGATCCCACAAACTCTTAACACACGATTTAAAAGTTCTGCCAAGTCTTACCTGATAACTACAAATAAAATATTACTTGCAGAGAAAATGAAATATCCAAGGGATAAATAAAGGCCGAGCTGGTTTTATGATAGGAAACCAAAACAACCGAACAACACATTTGTCACTGTCAGAGGTATAATAGTTTAATTGCTATGGTAACTAATGGCTTGCATAAGAGCATTTCTTGTTTTCTCTCTTTTAACTGTGGATCGACACCTACACATACACTCTTTGTTGATGAGTAACCCACCAAGCGATTTTATTTTCTGCTTTGTTTCGTCAGACTGGCAAGGCCATTGCTAAGGGAGATTTCTCCAGAGCAGGGATGAGCTCCAGAAGAGCGCTATTTTTGGCTGCTTTGTCCATTACCATCGGAACCGGGATGTACGTGGGGGTGGTTGTTGCCCTTGTAGCTTACTTATCCAAGCCTGGACATGTATAGCACTGGGGCTTGTTATTCAGGTGGGGGGTGTGTGGATCTGTTAGCCTCTCGTGAACATGTATGTCTTGGGTTTTCTACTAAACAAACCACAGAAGAAGAAAATACACTTGCAGGATAAACTTTTTATGGGGTAAGATAACTGTCAATAAGAAGTGTATGTGTAAGACAAAGTTGTGTACAAATTAATGCTTTGGATACAAAAAAACAAACGTGCATGCAATTTTTAGCTGTACGTTTAACATGTAACGACTTTTCTTTGCCTTGAATACGACATTTTTCTTGTTAGCTGTCAAAAATACATCTCGGGGTTACAGGCATGAAACTTAGATTGTGCATTTGTACTGAGATTCATTTATTAAACTAAAGAAGAATTGAAGTTTTTAGGATGTTATTGATCTCATAATGGGGATTATCTCGCTATCTTAACTCAGTTGAAAATTGAATAAAACACATAATAATATAATGATCTTCATATGCATTTTTTTTTGTTGCCAGGCGTCAACAGCTGATTGTACAAACATGTCTGTCAAAAGAGCTTAAAAGAGCAAAATAAAACAAAAACTTTTAAGCTAATTCAAAGTTAAAGTAGGCTAACTGTCAGCTGACCGTAGTGGCAGTAAAAATAAATAATTTTTAAAATGGTCAGAAGGATCAGAATGCTAAACTTTCTTTTTTTTACTGCCACTACGGTTAGCTGACAGTTATTCTACTTTAGCGCCAAGTTAGCTTAGGAGTCTTTGTTTCGCTATCCTCTTATCAACCAATTTGACGAACATACTTAAGTGTATTAATAAGTGTAGTGTTACATCTGCTCCTCCCTCCTGGACTATTTTCCTCCACTTCTGGGTCTGAAACAATCCGCTGGTGCATTGTTTACACTGTCTTCTGTTGTCACCTGGCAACGAGTAAAACATGCAGCCAGAGTATTTTTTGACAGAGTTATGGTAACAATATAATTTCCCCTTTATGACACCAATAGCAAGTTTTATTACTTTTTTACATTTTTTGCAAAGTTGTGCACAAAGTATTCATTTTTGCACAACTTTGTCTTTATGCATGCGCGTCTTGTTGACAGTTCTTACCCCGTACCTTTGATTCAAATCCAGAATGAATCTTTGAATTTTTATTTATATCATTTCCACCTAAATGTTCGACCATATAGGAGAAAAAAAAAGACTGTTAAATAAAAACACATGATCCTCAACATGGAAAAACGGAACTCAACAGCAAAAACTTACCTTTTACCATATCAGTAAATTGATCTTTATTTAGCTTCACGGTGAATGGATTATCTGTGTCTATGAAACCAAACTGTGCATTGTTTACCTTGTAAATGAATTTCCTGAATAATAGCAGGCAGTTTTGAGTCAAACTATTGAAGACGTAAACTAGACAGTGATCCGGTCAATGAGATGTGAGAAGAAGAAATAAATACCAGGACAAAAGACTTCAAAGCTTCAAAGCTGCTGAGCAGTGGACCTGAAGGTTTTAAGTGTCTGTAGTGTACTGTACTTTTATTCAATAAATATGTTTGGCATGAGAACTGAGCCATTGTCTTTCACTCCCATTTTTCACTGTGTTTTCAAAAGATTTGTTGCAGCAAAGCTGAAAAAATAACTGAACAAAGCTGAAACTGAAGAAACAGAGAAAATTAAGAATGAGCACAGCAAACATCTGAATTTAAAAAATATAAAACACCACCTGCTGCGAATAATTAGAGCAGCCTTGATATGTATTACTGAGCTGCTTATCGCTTGCTGTCAGATAATGAAACACTTGTGTTCAGAAGTTGTAATTTCACAAAACAAAAGAAGAGATATGTAAACTGGTAAGCTATTACAATAAGAAAAGAATCCACACTCTGTTGTTTCTGCAATTACCTTATGTAAATTATGCGGTTTTTGTTGAAAAACACACAGTCTTTCCGGTTATATTCAAAGTACCTCAGTATATTTATTTCTTTTTTTGATTAAATCCAATTTAATGTAAACCCGACACATTTTTTACTGTTTTTAACTATTTCGATGTGGATTTATTATTTTATTTGATCATAAAGAATTGTTCTAAAACTCTAATCGTCTTTAAATAACACAACAAACGAGGCAACTCTGCGTACACATGTCATTATTATGGGTATAAAAATGAACATAACTTCACATTTACCTCTGAAAACTACAATGAAAAGTAAATTAAGTAAAATAGTAATCATAGGATGGCAGCTGAGTCACAAGATGCTCTGTAGGTGAAAAATGCTAAAATTTCCATAGAAAGAAAGACTTCTTTTTAGATAGTGTCTGTATGTCTGTTTTCACTATTAAAGACCCAATCTGATGAAAATGATGTTTCTGTTTTTTTTAGCATGTTCTTGTTGTATTTTTCTCAGTGGAAGATGCATGTAGATAAAGAAAATTAAGATTGAAACTCCATTTCAGAGTATTTTTTAATAGTTGTGAATCAGGAGCAAACAAAAATGCAGATGGAGAAAGATAGTAGTTTTTTCATATAAATATACTGGGTAGGCCATAAGCTTCCGCTCCATTCTGATGCATCCACTTGCAAATAAATAGATCCATGTTGCTCGCCCTAACATTCCACCGGCAATGTTAGGTTGGTGGATGTGAGGGGCTGTTTGATAAACAAAGAGCTCTCAGCAATATAGGAGAAGAGTTAGTCTGTGCCAACAGTCCCACCCACAACTCAGATGAATTACTAATGAACTATGGCAGCTCTCCAGAAACTATGTCCTAGAAAATGACAGTTTTTCAGTTGTTTTATTTTGGCTAAAAACGGCATAATCATAATCTTAGGACCACTGGGAATGCCTTTAAAATGATCAAAAGATGACTGGAGTGGGTTTCTTATAAGTAAGTTATCCAGTGATAATAAAATATGCACGGTATTATGTTTACGATACACACACATAAATACATTAAATATGTAAATATATTTGAAGTCAACATCTGAGATAGAAAAAAAAATCTAAATTTACAGTAAAATATTAACAACGTATACGTTTCAATACCTAAAACGGTAAGCCCTAATAATTCCAGCTTTTCTTAGGATTAACAAACAGACGTTAAATGTTTTTCCAACAGCTTAAAAAAGCAGGTTGTAATAGAAATCCAGCAACCTCATTTTAAACCTGTTCAGTCTCTTTTGTGGTCACAGGGTTGCTGGAGCCTATCCCAGCAACTGTTGGATGAAGGCGGGGTATTCCTTGTACAACCAATAAATATGTCAATCAAATAAATAAGATTAAAAAGATAATTGTCTGAAAATGCAAACTCAGTGGGTCAAATATACATTATATTGTGAGACAATTTGAAACACGTTTATCACAAAATACAGTAAAAACCCTTTGATGCCTTTTGATGCAAATTTGCATCAAACCACTTCAGCCCCAAAATTACCTTCATTTAGTATGCTTTTTTTAGAACTCAAAATAAATTCAGGCATCAAGAGGGTAAAAAGATCTGCAAAATATCTGATGTGTAGTGGGTTTCTTTATTTTTTTAGAACACACAGGTTGTGAACTACCATAAACATGTTTTTTGTAGTTATGGTTTTCTTTCAGCCACTTTTGCAATCATTGCAAGCATTCAGTGTTTCTGAGTGTCACACTCCACTATTTGTGCACTATTTGTGACCGGTCATTGAGCAGACTGCATCTCTACAATCATTTAGAAAGCCATTGTTTTGGTAGGATACAACAGATGGGGGTCTTCATGTGTGTGTAGACCATTAAGAACATTATATATATATATATATATATATATATGATGCCATGTATTAATGAAAATGGAAAGACTTTGAATTTTCTCTTAAACCTGCTGTCTGTGTTTGAAAAATAGAAACGTAGAGCCTTCTAGACAGACAGGTGTGATGTTTGAAATCCTGTCATTCTATACTGTATGAAAGTGGTTGGAAAGGAAGAGCTTTCTTTCCCCTCAGAATAGGAATGCAGCAAGATCTCTGCAAGAATACTTATTTTACTTTCCGATATATGAAAGACTTGGTGTGATCATTCCGTATGGGCACAAACTACAATCATTAACTTCTCTTTTGTGATCAATTTTTAAATAGTTTGCACTTCTGTGAATTAAAAGGAACGCCATCCAATCGTCACTACCAAATCAAAGTCCCCGATTCATCAAGAGCGGTGTATCTGCAGGCCCAGAGGCCCAACATTGCTCTCAGGACAACATTCTCAGGTCTAAGGATTTTTAGACAGCACCTCCCATCTACAGGGCGAAGTTTGTTTTATTATTTTCTTCAGACCGTACAAGGCACATCGCACACGAGTGGTAAGGTATAAAATGGCAAATGTTATAAAACATTTCAAAGAGTAAAATATTTCTTTTAGTTAGATAGAGGAATTTGACAGGAGAATTTGTGTAGAGTTAAGAAAAATACTCCTCAACCAGAAAGTATTCATTTTTTTAAAATCTTATCTTAAAAATGTAAAGGGGAATTCATATTAACTCGTTGAGCGCTCACGAATGAATTCTGCAGCATGTCATTCCAGGCTCTGTCTTCTGATCCCAATATTCTCAATTCTTTATAAGTTTCAGGATCTTAGAAAAATCCAGACTCAACTCTCTATCTGCAGTTGTATATAATAACAAAGAGAAATCTGGATTCTCCAGACAAACGTTTCAAGTCTCTATATGTACTGGATTTTATTTCCAATGAAAAACCCTGACATCTAAAGAGTTAAAAGAAAGACGTTAGAAATAATCAGTAATAACTAATAACGTTAATGGTGCATGAAACTAACCCAATTTTGAACATTATTAACATTTATCCTGAAAAAACAAAGCAAAATAAAAATCGATAAACGACACCCAGCAGCAAGGAGGTGCTGTCTCAAGAAACTGGAGTCCAGAGAGTGTTGTTGGTTCTCTGAGCCTCAGCTGGTTCTCAGGTACATGTGTTGTGTTCCGAGAAGTGAAGAGCATTCTTCATCTACTATGCAATGGAAATTTCACAAGTTGAAAACAAAAATAGATCAAAAAGTAACCTGTTCAAAGTCGGTAAGATGCAACATTGAAGAAAAAACAAAGATGTGGTGTAAGCTCACCTGAACCAGAAGAGTAAACCCTGCAACATCTTCTTAGTTTGAAAAGTTCTATGGACCATCCATAGGGCCAAATAAGACAAAGCCAAATACAAGAAAAATGTCACAACAATGCAGCAGGAACAGAAAAAGAAGATTGACCACATTGTAAATATAAAGAGTGAAAATTCCCAAAAGAAATTATTTGTTGACAAACACGGTGTGGTAGGAAGATGCAGGCCCATTTTAGAGAATAGTAACCAGAGGATTAGTGGAACTACCACTTACATAAACACTCGATGGATAATCTCTGACCTCAGACATAAAGGTCAAAAATGAAAGCCTGAAGGGGGGGGCACATTGACCAAAGTTACCTCTGGCAGTCTGAACATCCATCCATTTTCAGAACCCACTGAATCTCTTTTGAGGTCATGGGCCTTGCTGGAGGAAATCCCAGCTATTGTGGGGCAAAGGTGAGGCACACATGGATACCCAAGGAGAATTCAGATTCATCAGTTATTGACACATGTTTTTGGAAGCCGGAGTGCCTGGAGAAAACCCAAACATGGACGAGATGAACATGCAAACTTAGAAAACAGGAAAGGTCCCTGGAATTTGAACCAGGGCCTTCTCACTGTGAGGTAGGAGTGCTAACCACTCCGTCACTGTACACCAATCTTAACAATGCTTAAAAATATTGCCGGTTGGACGGATCAAAGTAAAGGGAAAGCAGTCCAATCATCTAACACTTTCAGCAGTTCTGACATCTGAGCTCCACGGAAAAAAATTAAACACATTTTTAAAGAAAGCACCCACTCTTCAGTATTATTCTTGAAAACAACACCCATTAAAGAACATGTTTGTTTTTAGTCTGTGCATGCATTTATAGTTGATATAAAATCTAACTTTTTAGCATGATTGTCAATAGGAAATGATTACTTTCTGACACCAGCTTCCAGTGGTCTATTAAAAACTGGAACATTTAGTACTCACTAGTTTGCCCCAAATTTAGTGTTGGAAGATGGCGGGACTCAGGAAAAACTTAGCTTTCTTCTTTGGGCTTTTGTTTCCCTGGTCAATGTGTGGTTAAGCTTTACTAAACCCAAAGAGCAGTGGTCACATTTACACTCCACACTGCGGCCGGTGATTAGAGTACATTTGTTTAAAGACCACCTCGTTTTTGGGGTTTTTTTGGGGGTGTTTTTAACATGCTCTTCTGGCATTTTTCTCATGATGGAGAACATACATGAAGAAAATTAAGATCAAAATGCACTTTAGAGTATTATTTTGTGTTGTGAATCAGGAGCAGACAAAAAACAAAAACTGTTGGAAAACTTGTAGGTGTTGGCCTCAAATCTTAGTTCCTCGTTGTCTTTATTTCCAGCTTTGCAATTTAAAGACACAACAAAGTGACCAATGGCCTAGCCTCTCCTGCATTGTCAGAAAACAGCTGGATACACCCATAGGTGTTTGTTTTGCCAGTTGTGGTGCACAGAGCTTGGCCACTTCAGTGAAGATGTAACTGAAAAGTCAAACGGGAAATGAGTGGAGTAAAGGCGAGTCGAGGCGAAACAGCTTGTGGAAATTCTACATAGGTCGCTTTTGTCCATTAGATAAACCATTAGCACTTTCATCTACACTGTCACTGAACCAAAACCCTCATTTACAGCCAAACTAAGCAGACTTTTCCAGTTTAAAAAAACTAAACTCAGGTGTGGACCAAAAACAATGCAGTCATCGCAATCAGATGGATTGCAGCTGATCATGTGAAATTTGCCAACACATCCTTCTAAAAAATGTGCTTTGGTAATTGCATTTCAAAAAACAATAATATAAGCTTCTGTGTTTAAAATTGTTGAGCAGTTTTGACAGTTGGACCACTTAGCATTTCACAGACAACAAAGGCCAAAGACACCAATCCTCAGCACATATTGTGCGGTTGGAGAGGGCTGTCAGAGCACATTACCAACCACAGAGTAATATATTGACTATTTACAATTGCAGGGACAAGTTTGTGAGCGGACTGCCTTGTCTATTTTCTGTCTTTTGGCATCACTCACTGTCACACCTCAAGGTTACTTTAGCTGCCAGCAGCAGGAACAAAAGCCTGCTCTCTGAAGTCAGGATGTCAGAAAGAAATGAAAGCAACATTTCGCTCCCCTCCAGGACTTGGAACAAGCCCGGTGCAGGTTCAGTTATCTCACTCCACCTGTCTTCCAATCCAGAGAAACAGTCCAAAGCCTCTGGAGACAAAGGAACAGAGTGGTCTTTAGTTCAGAAGAGAAGATTAAAACGCAAGCAGAGGAGAAATTATGAGTTTGAAAATACAGATCACAAAACAGCATCAAAAATGTCCCCTGAATTACTATGGGCCCAAACACAGATTTAGAGTAACAAGATTAACGGATATGAATTTCTCCTCAGTGCTGCATAAATGAAGCAGCTACAGCCAGGAAAATAAGCTGCGTGCCTGAAAGCTTGCACTGTCTAGTCTGTTAAATTTGTATGTTTTCTTTGTTGTAGTGGCTCTCCAAGCAAGTCTCAGTCCCTAATGCATGAGACGTGGCTCACTGGGGGAGACGGGGGCGAAAGTGTTGCTCTCATCAATGGGAGCTGTATGAGGTGGTGAAGTGGGTTCACTCTCTGAGAAAGGGCAGCATGTGAACACCCCCCCCCACCCCCACCCCACCGCCACCATAGTAAAGAAGCTTCACCCACGCCGCTGCATCCAGAGACCAGCAGAAGCAAACTGGTTTTATTAGTCATCCGCCCCCGCGTGTATAAAGTTTTCAAGAGGGCAGGAAAGGATTGAATGTGAGCTTTTGTGTTTTTTTGTTTTCTACTTTTGGTCATCAAGACCATCTTCTCATCTGTAATAACGCAAAAAGTCTTTTTTTTTTCTCCATGCTGGACAAAGTCAAAGCCTCACTTATCACATTCAGCTCACGAACAAAAGAGGAACACAATCAGGACCAAAGAGAGATACATAAACGATGATGAACGCTGAATGAAAAATAAAACCATGAGAAACTGGAACAGAATGGAGTGATAAAAATATATGAAAGAAGGCTGAGTGCTGCATTAGCGAGAAGCCTGATGCTTTTCACACTTTAGTGTTTCATCAACTGTTCTAAAGTCTCAAATTTGTGCCATGAAATTTCAAACAATTGGGATTATGGTGTTTATCTTGCAAAAGTGGATAAATCTCTCCTCTGACGGATCTTTAATCCCAAAGTTCATCTGGTAGATTACAGATATGTGCATGCTGTTTGAAGTTTATCCAGAGCTTTTTTTTCCTCATACAGACTGATAGGTTTAATGAATATTTGATCATTCCGGGGACATTTTCTGGGTCATCAACTGTTTGAATGATAGATGATGGATGGGAGAAAACAAATTCATGACTGCCTTTTTTTTCTGAGGTCTTGACAGTTTATTAGACATAATTTAGCATTTTGACAATCACATTTCTGAAGAATTCACTGGAATTTGGTCAACCCAACTCCACCCATATATCAAATAATTTCTACAAAACTGGCTTTTTTTTATTATTCTAAATTTTTAGATGCATATATATTTAGTTTGTTTATGTTTTAATTTTTTTAGCTAAAAGAAGAAATGATTTGCTGAACATTACTAATCTATTACTAAAGACATCTTTAAAAATAATAAAAGAGGCTCTAGTTTATTCATTTTTTTCTGTCATTTGCTAAACGTTAGACTCATGCTTCATCTTTTCTTCGACAGTTGTTTAATGAAAAAAACAAGAAGGAAAATATATATACAACCTTTAAATTGTTAAAACTAAAGTTTTCCCTCATGTGGTTTTTCTGTAAATGGGGGAAAAAAGCTGGCAGGGAAAATGAAAGCTAATTTAAAAGCCTTACACTGGAAAAAGATGTTCGTTTCACAAAAAGGCAACAGAAAAGACAGTTTCAAAGAGCACATTTAAAATAAATAAAGGGAATAAAAAACAAAGGCAAAAATGACAAACAGAAAGAGAAACAGAGTCTGACTACAAAATGAAATTCACAGTGTTGGTAATATAAAATTCCCTCTGTGATTCTTTTAACTGTGCTTCTGTAGTGTGATGTATAGGAAGGAGAAAAGCACAGATCCAGTTCGTTCTGAAGAACATTACAAGTCTCTGGGTGATTCATCCAATTATTGTTTTAGGGTTTGTTTGCTTTTTACAGAAAATGAAAAGCAGATTTTGTCTCATTTTCAGAAGTTAGAAAAAAACACTTTTTTATGAGAAATGTTTTGCTTAAACTTAAAAACCCACATTTTTACAGCACCCATGAGGCTTTTTATGTTGGGCTTCACACAGAATGGTTTAATTAGAGCATGCTCATTCTCAATGTCCGTATTCCAACTTACTAACTGAGCAGTGCCCGATGTTTTCATCTCTATTTACTTATTTGATTAAAAAAAAGTAATTGTTTGCTTCTTGAAGAGTCCCAAATACAAATTTAAAATTGTTGCCTTCAGTAAGAAGGATGATGATCAAGTGTGAATACTGCAGTTTTGTTGATTTATTGAACTTTTTGGTAAGTCAACTGTTGGCAAATTAAGAGGATTTCTGCTGAAAGGAACCGTGTGAAGATAGCAGGTTGATATGGTTTAAATCTGGAGGAATTGACTAAAATTGCTCTCTGAAATTCATACAGAATCAGATTAAATTCTGTGGAAACAAATGCTTCAAATTTGTAATGATTTGCTATCATACATGTTGATGTGTTTTTCTAAAATGAAATGGGGTTGGCTGTTTGGGTGGTGTTGGAAGGACAGGACTGAAAAATAAAGTTACTGGATCAAAAAAAAATTCAATTTTAAAAGATGGTGATGGTGGTTGTATCATGGTATGGGTCAGTCTTTCTGGAACTGGACTTGGACTTTCTGCATGTCACCATCAAGGAAACTTATTTTGAGTCATTAGTAGTCTTCAAACAGGGCATCTGTGAAGAGCAGAAGAAACCTAAAGAGCCAAAATCATTGAAACCAAAATTGAAATTGTTTTTACTGTCGAGAATTAGTCTTGACCTCAGTCCATCAAACTAAGTAGTGCAACAATATCAGAGGTCATGTAGGAAATAATAAGCTAAATATAACTGAGGTTCTTCTTCATAGAGACAAAAACTCAGAGAAGTCATCTGACAATGCTGGGTTTATGTTTTTGGGTAAATTAGTTTAGATTAAATTCAGTTACAAATACATTTGTTGTCCTTTTAAATCAAGTTCCAAATTCTGCTTTTGTTTTAATTAGATTTTTGCTGCATAATTATTCTTGAACACAGAAAAAAATCTCTTCCTAATGACTTTCACACTGCAGTGTAAAAAACTAATAGAAGATCAGAGCATCTTTTCCATGACTTCTTCGCATCACCAGGACAAATCTGGATTTCCACCAGGATTTCCATGACATTTTTCAGCGAGCGTCAGAAAATGAAGACGTTCCCACGGCAGCTCCCAATCCCCACAACAGATCTCAGCCTCCCACTTCTTTTTTTTTTTGCTTTCTTTCTGTTTTCACATCAGAGTTAAACTCATCCTTGAAGCATTTCACACATGCATGCTTATCTGCCCTAACACCTTTGTCACACAGCAACATGACTGTCTTCTGAGGCAACACCATTTGCCAGAATGCATTCGGCACTGATAAGGTCCTCCCAGCCTCATCTTCTGGCTTCACTTATCACTTTTGAGCAACAAGGGAGTGCTGTCTATCTGTTCATGTTTCCCTCCTCTTGATAAGACCAGACTGGACACTTTTTCGCCCCCCCCATCTCGGCTCCTTAAACGCACCGGCGGAAGCCTCTAATGCAGTGTTGAGATAACACTGAGCCTGATGTGATGGTTTTTAATTGCAACCTGAGTACCTGGCGCTTCACAGGGAGGGGCGATGCTATTTTCCCAACTCAAGAAACGCCAAGCGGCAAGTAATAAA
Source organism: Oryzias celebensis (assembly GCA_014656515.1). NCBI lineage: Eukaryota > Metazoa > Chordata > Actinopteri > Beloniformes > Adrianichthyidae > Oryzias > Oryzias celebensis. Next base: position 39,612,048 of record BNCR01000005.1, read on the forward strand.
GGTTTCTCAGATAGTGATAAAGTAAACAGAGTCGAACACAGTTTATGTCTTACCAGATGACTGGAGCTGGCAAGCACAAGTGTCCACAGATGGCCTGCTTGAAATACTGAGCACTCAAGGCTGGAGGGCAGCTGTAGTGGACAACTGCTGGTGTTGTGCCACACATGAAGAATCTTCCTGTAGTTAAATAACAGATAAGCACAGCTTTAAAGGAGTTCGCAGTCATAGGGAGAACAGAGAAGTCTTCAAAATGCTTTGAGGGCTGGAATATTCATGAAAGCTTTATCCACATGAGATATATGACTTCCCACACCTAAGACAAAAACAAGAACAAAAGTCAAATCAAAAAGCTTATGTTGCTAAAGTGGCATTAAATCTACAAAAAAAGTGGTGATATTGTCTCAGAGGATTAATTTCAACAAATGAGAGCAAAGATAATGATGTTTTTGTTTTTTATGAAGCGAAGCGTGGAAAAGAGCTGGCAGATCGGTGTGGCTTTTTTTTATGGAAAAAAATGGACTTTGGAGACTAAATTAGTCCCCAGGCAACACAGATCACTCAAGCGCAGCATCCATTTACCCACAGCTGACAGACAGCAGCATCAGAGCACCTCAAGAATGACAGCAGATGACAAATATTGATCAAGATATCACTTAATATTGGTGCTGAAGCTTGAAACCTAATCCCTTTAATTATATTGGAGTGCTCAATTTTAAAAATTTTAATTATTTTTTAGCAGCCTGTTTTATAAAGAGTAAACACTGTCAAAATTGAGATTGTGAGTCAAATCTATGGTTTTCTGCACTGGATTTGTTGGGTTTGCTTTTTCTTTTCCTATACTGCCACCATGTGGCCGTAAGAAAAACCAAAGAGTTCAAAATTTAGGATTCAACTCAAATTTTACACTACAGTAGACCCAAAAAAAATACTAAATTAGGGGAAAAAGCAAATGCACAAATATATATTTAATTTATGAACTCATTTGTGTTACAAGATGTAATATTAACATCTTGATTGTTTTTGTTGTTGCAGAAAATGTTTTAACTTGTTTAAATGTCTTAACTTTTAACAAATCACTTGTGTTTTTGCACAACAGCTGAGTTAAATCTGTCCAAAGTTTGATTTCTGAAAGTGCAGCATATGCTGCCACATCCACGACAAAATGATGAAAAATCCAAGTGAACTTTTGTTTTTTTTTCATTGTAATAAGTTTAACATTTCAGGCTTTTCATTCTTAAACACACACATTTCTTTGAGTTTAAATATGGATTTTTTTTCTTTGTTTTCAGAGTTCAGTTGTAAAGCACGCACTCTTATGTTTTCTTCAATTTGATTTGTTTAACTAGCATCACCTGTTTTTGAGTTGCTGCTAGGGATGATGCTGTTCGTTGCAGGTGTGGCTGAAGTTCTGCTCCTGGGGGAGTGCTGTGATGCCTGGCCAAAAGAGCACAGCCTTTAAATACTCCAATCAGGTCATAGGCAGGCACCATCTGTCCTACTGTTTATCAATGTTCACTTTGTCATCGATCATATTAGTGATGACATGACATGACAGTAGAGAGTTGCTCTTAAGGGTGGTATTGAGTAATAAACAAAAGATAAATAAACAAATGCCAATATAATAAATGCTTGGTGACCAGCGCTCATGGAAGAGCTTCCACCCGGAGGCAGCCTACTTATCAGGCTCAAAAGACACTAATATAACGACCTAGTTAATAATATAAGTTAAGTTATTGTATTTATTGGATTTCAGATCTGAAATTTCTTTGATATTTCTAGACCTAGTCAATAAAAAAAGTGAACATGTACCAAAACGTGAAAATGTAAGTGAACGTGTGCTTAATGAGGATGCTTGTGGACTGGGATTTTTATTTTTTCATTTTAATAGGTATGTCCAACGTTTTGATGTTCACTCTATTGACGCTTTTGTGATGTAATTTTTCCAGCTGTCAAGTGCACCAGCTCACAAAACACACATGATGCTTGAGTAGAAAGGACAGATGAAAGAGGTTTGGGTAGATGGTCTTTTTGGTGTCCCAGCATTTCATGGGATCTTGGATGGGATCAGTTGTGGTACTCTGCGGAAACCTGACTTTTACATGACTTTCCAAAGCGATATTCACAGGATTTTGTATCAGTGTTGTACTTCATATTTGAGCAAAACATCAGTGGTTGTTAGTAAAGTTCAAAAAGAGTCCGTTATTTCTCCTTTTTCTCTGACTGACTGCAGAAATGGTGGATGTAATATCATTAAAAATGTGTCAAAGTTGGACTTTTAATTAAATCAAGAAGTAATAAATAATAGATGATAATTTACTGATTTGGGGCGTTTTTATTTACTTTTTATTTCTTTGGGTCTGGTGGTTTTTAGATGACTTTTGGGCTTGAAAACTACGACTCTATCTACTAGCAGAGATTAAATGATGATTCAAAGAGAATTTTTAAAAATGGTAAAACAAAGCATAGTTGTCCGAGTGGCTGTAAAAAGAGGAAAAGGCAAGAAGGGAACAAGAAATTGTTTGCCACACTTCCAAAAGTGCTGGAAGACAAAATATGAAAAAGAACAGAATAAAAGAAACTCAAGAATAAGATTAAAAATAATGAGAAAAGGGACAGAAAAGAGAGGAAATGATGATGATGCCTCTCCATAGGTATAGGTTAAATTATTCCTTCATTCAAGTATTTTTGTTTCTTTTGTCTGCTTTAGTAAAACTGGAAAAAAATTAAGAAAAGATAGACAAAGAAAATATTTTATTTTTGGGATCTCCAGCCTAATTTCAAACCCTGATGGCAGGACTTGGTCTGTACATTTTCTTAATAAAACCTCTACAAATCTAAAAAATATCTAACTAAAATTTTATATGCTTTTATGAATCTTTTTTTTCAATTATAAAAAGTTTAAAGCATTGAAGCTTTAATAAAGTTTGAGCCAAGGTGGTGAAAGATGCAATATTTAAATGTTACCGCTTTGAGCGCACTTATAAGTATGTCCAGCAGAGGGCAGAAAAACACCACATTTTAACGTTTCTGTGTCATTTTGGAAGCAAACTTGAGACACCGCTAGACTTTAAATTGTACATTTTTGATGTTACATCTGCTTTGCAGCACTATATTAAAAAAGACTGAAAAATAAAATGAATCAAACTTAATCTTTTCTGAAAGCTCACCAGCCACTTTTCCCAGATTGATGAAGATGATCTGATGATGGCCTTCCAGCTAACTGCTTCTCCTGATGAATACTAAGAACCAGTGCAAACAGCTTGATCTACAGCAAATCTGATCTACCATACCATTCTGTTGCCCTCTCAGAAGATTAAATAGCTTTGCACTTTAGAGACGTAATCCACACCATGTGTGTATCCTAGCTTCGACAGCTGAATTGGCTGATGACCCTCAATATACTTTAACTCTCTGAAGATGTGTCTGTTTGTTACGCATGATGTTTACTTCCAGGTTGAAATACGCACTGACATTTATCCTCTAATTGCAGCACAAAACGTCTTGGTTTTGTAAGTGCATAGGCACTTTCAGAAATGTTTTCATTTACAGCTTTAAAGGAAAAAACATATTGAGAAAATATTTTTAAAAAACAGCAAAAACTAAAGGAAAACTTCTTGTTGAGCCTATGAATTTCATTCGAATTTATCATATTTATGTGCAGCTATAAAAGGGGCTTAAACCTTCATTTTCCTTGTGACAAGCCAATCCTTAATAAACGAAGGTGAGTGCATAAGAAAAGGGATACAGACACCAAAGGCAGGTCAAATCAATCATGCGAATCACGAACAGGATTTCCATTCTGATTCAGTCAGGGCCTGAGTTAACAGCCTCTGTTGACAAACAGTTTGCAGGCATTAGTCGATAAAAGAGATGAGGGGGACGTGTTGGAATTCAGAGAGGAGGATACAGCAGAGAGTAGATCTGAGAGTGAGCATTGAATACGGTCACCATGACACATAGAAAAAAAAACTGGTTGATGTGATTGACAGAAGAAAGGCATGCTGTCTGTTTGTGCAGGAGGATGGAGAAGTGGCAAAACTCAGTTCAAAAGAGATGGAGGCAAAGATATGTAAACATGTCTAAAATAAAACCTGATGCTTCTATGACTGCACAATAGCAGGAGCATTGCTGCATCACTGCAATTTACCCCGCTTTAAACAGAGGTAGAAGTCATTTTTATTAAGCTGGATGTCATTCACGTACTGTTACTTTGATTACTGTAGGAAATTGTCAAGGCTTTGAATCTCTCGTTGACAAAGGAAACCAGTGCAAAGATCTGAGCTGTGAAGTGTGTTCTTCTTGTCTGATTAAAAATGAGCCATGCAGTTGCATTTTCATTTTAAGGTTTGCTCATACAGCCTGCTAGACTTGTTTATTTTCACAAATCAAGCCAAGAAATGATAAGCGAACTGCATTTTCAGAGCTGCTCTGTCTGGAGAGGCAAAGATACTGGATGAGGAGGAAAGAAGAGAGAACGGCAATCGGTCACAGTGAGATACTGCGGTTTAATGTCTGTGAATGAAATGGAAGCGAATGCAACTGTTTATTGTTATCAAATATAAAGCTGAAGACATTGCAGGACTGTGCAGAGCAATGGCTGAAGTAAACAAAAAAAAAAAAGAGGGGAAGAGGCAAATAGAGGCTGGAGTGGGTGGAGAGGAATGTCAAAACAGAAAAAAGGCATAACAGTGGGAAGGATGAAGAGAACATCTCCAAAACTGTAGTGAGACTAGGGAGGCTTCATTGTTAAAATCAACTCTAAAGACATAAGACAGAGCGGAAGATGGTAACATTTTCCTTTAGAGTCACAAAGAATGAGCGAGAAGGACAGCATTAGAATGCTCAAGATACATTTTTAGGAAGTAGAAAAAAATACAATTTTTGTTTATGCATTTAAATATGTTCGGATATGTATGTATAGTTAATACATCATAGATGTCTTTTTGGCAGAAGAATGATAAGATACTAAGCAGAAGCCAAGCAAGAATGAAGCTGCGTTCACACTGCCATTGACAACGTGTGTTCAAGCATCCACTTCCAATGAAAAGTCTATGTAAACACGCTTAAATGCACATTTTGGGATTTTATGTTCAAAACTCTTGCGATCCCGCGTTGCTACGCAAATTTGTATAACCGGGCTCTACAAACAAAATGCGTGGCCATTGAACACGCGATGCCAGATAAACCAGTTGAACTTTGACCAATCATGGACTGGGATTTGGTAGTGACAAAGGGATGACGTCCCTTTTTAGTTTACGACAGGGTCAACCGTTTGAAAATTGATCATGGAGGAGAGATTAATGATTGCGGTTTGTGCCCAGGTGGAATTCTATGACATGAAGTCTTTTATATATCAGAGTAGAGCCGTGAAAGAACAAGCCTGGAGCAAGATTTGCACCGCTTCAACCTTTCCCACCAAGCTTCTTCCAATTGTAGGTGGCAGACATGCGCTTGTAAACAATAGAAGAAGAAAAAGGAAGAAGAAGCCCCTCCCTGTTTGTTCAGTGTGAACGCCATGGGCTGAATATGCGTTCAAGAACGTTCAAGATCTAATCTTTAAATCTTTACATTTGTCCTAAGTCCTTTGTCGATCAAAATTTGTTTCACAAACTAATCCCAGTTTATCGTCACATAATATCTGTATTGATTATTGATTATCTCTGCAGTTCATCCTGAAGTCATAAGAGGGATAAGAGAACTGAAAAGGAACAATTAGAATTCTTATGACTTCAAATCCAAAAATGAATGAATGTGAATAGTACTTTTTTAGATCTGGCCTGTAACAAAGTGGCCTACAGATAGTTAGTTACGGTCAGATTGAAATGAGATATGGATCAAACTGACTCTGACAATATTTTTTGACCTTTAAACATAAATGTGAACTTTATAAGCAATTGTGAGTTTATAAACTGGTTTAATAATGAATAAACCATTATCAAATTGACCTTTCAGATTTTCCTAAAACAAATGTTTGTTTTTTTCATTTCAAACTATAATCATAACACTTTGTGGGTTTATTTGAAAAATTCAAGTAGAACATTGTCGAAAACAATGTTTTTCTTTTAAAAGTGTTTTATTTACACCGTTTTTGACCTACTTAGACATGCCATTAGCTGACTGTGGATGAAGATGTATTACAACTAGTGCATCTATTTATGCTTCATAAAACCAGGCTCAAACGCCCCCACGCAAGTTTTATCAACAATTAGGAGAAAGTGAAGATTCCCAGCAAATAAAGCTGTCATACTTTGGCTAAGTCTGCAGATAAGAGGATGAAACAGCGTGTGTATCAGCTGGAAGGAACATCTATTAAAGTGGTCTGAAATCTGACTTAGGTCCTTCCTGCCTAGAGGCACTTACTCCCCCCTGTCTTAAAAGCCTTGGTCCCCTAGTTTAATCTGAAATTGGAGGCTTTTAACTGCGACGGATTATAGGGACTAACCCAGGAAGGAAGCTGGGGACCGCCTCCAAATGAGAGAGAGAATCAAGTGACAACAAGAATCCACTATGAGTTCCATTGACACCGTGACAGTCAACTGGTTTCATAAGAAAGACCCCAAAAAAAGTGACAAAAAGACACATTTAATAAAGACATATTCCAGTTTTATGATTTGACCTCTACATATTTAAAATGAAAGCACAGACATTTTAAGACAAGAATAAAACGCTCTTTAAAAGTTGTGCCTTTGTTGTAAATCACTTATACATGTAAGACAACAATGACTTTCTTACTGTCAGTGGGATGGGTCTGTTCTAAAATGTCACATTTGAAATTTATTGTACAAGCAGGTTTAGAATAAATGTGAAATGAAATGTATTTTAACTACAAATTGCTCATCAGGTATGTGCTTAAACTGATGCAATGAATAAACCTTTACTTGTCTTCATTCTGTACATCAGTTGCTACTTTTAATCACTTTCCTCTACTGCAGACAAGCAACAATAGTGGGTTTCTGAAGCAAACCAGAAAAAAGTGCGAATTTCAACTTCTGTGCAGCAGAAGAATCATCAAAGTTCTCCTCAGAGCGGTCTGGATGCGGGCTATAACTTTAGTGAAAATCAAAATCATTCAGTCTGTTTTTGCTTTGACAGCTCTCGGTCCACAGTATTCACAAAATAATGCTCCCGTGTTTCTTTAGGGACTTTTCTGCTCCTCTGATGGGCTTGGTGGGTCACTGACCTTCTCCCCATCCGTCTGTTTCTCCTGTTTGCCTTCCTGCAGTTTGTCATGAGAAACTGTCCCCAGCACTTTGGCACTGTGCTCCTGTGCTTTGGCCCTGAGTGCAGCGATGCTGTTCTCCCTCATTTCTTCTTTAGATATGGTGGACTTCCCATCTGACCTCTTCTCCTCGGCTTCAACGTCCTCCGGCCTTTGTGTGCTTGGTTGCTGGGGGGCATCGCACTTTGCTGTTGCCGGGAGAGTTGCTGCTTCCATGGACTTTTTATGCATCCCTGCAAAGAGTTGCGGGTATTCAGATTTAGAATAGCGTCTGTTGATTGGTAAGCCATCTTGGACTGAAAATAGTAAGCAAAAATAGTTCCCATTTAGAATAGAACTTTGAAATTGACATTCTAGGGGTGTTGAATACATATGTTTTACACCACGTTCAGTGTTTAAAGGGTTAAGCTTTAGCAAACAAGATTACTGGAATAGAAATAGAGAAAAAATGATGCATCATGTCTTATTTTTGCTTATAAAACAAATCATTGACAAAAAAACACAAGAATAACTTGGAAGAAAAAATCTCACCGAGCAGCCATGGAGCACAAGACTCCATGATGCCATCCTTGGCAGACTTGAGGATGGACTCTGGCAGAGGGATGGAATGCCTCACCATTGCTCCGTACAGGCCGTACTCCGCCATCACTGTGCTGCGGCCCCAGCACTTCTCCCTCTTCCTCCACTTGGCTCTGCGGTTCTGAAACCATACCTACAACAGGAAGGAGGCCCTCATTTTTTATCAACTATTCAACTCTCAGTCAAATCTTTTTTTGGTTCACAGCACAGCTCAGCGTCTAGAATATCATTGCAAAAACATCTAAAATAATTAACCACGGAGCCTGTTTACATTTACAGATGATAAAACAGTCCAGTTTAAAATCCCACTCCAATCATTTTGTGATATATTTTAAGTGTTCCCAGTTTTTTAAAATCATGATTATGTCTATAGTCAAAATAATAATTACATTAACTGTTGTTTTCTAGGACATAGTTTCTGCAAAGCGGCAGTCGTTTATCAGAAATTTGCCTCGCAGCTGAGGGCAGACGGGACCATCTGCATGGAGCAACTCCGCCCCCCTTCCTCTCCCCATAGCTGTAAGCTCATAGCAGGGAGTTGTGCCTTGCCCAGCGTGTCTTCTATGTCACAGATACGCTCTTTTTCAAAAAAACATATTTGCGTCTGCTCCTGATTCACAAAGATTTGAACACTCAGTAGTGTATTTTTAAGCTTAATTTTCTTTATAAATGTTCTCCATCACGAGAAAAATGCCATGTTAAAAACACCAAAAACACAATGTTCATCAAAGTGGGCCTTTAAACAAGTTGTTCAGCTTTTCAGGAATTGTTATCACAGACCAAGGTCAGAGCAATGATCTTTAACTCCGCCCAACTTCTCCTTCAAATTAAAAGCCAGTGAGAATAAATACCAAAAAAGCTAAGAAATGTCCTCACTTGATTTTAGTTGGTCCATGAAAATGTTACCACAGCAAGAAGACAGTGGAACTTTTAGCAATTCATCAATGGTAGAGTGACATGAGTGCAGTTTGTTATGTTTGTGAGATGCAATATTCTTCAGAATGTAGAATCATTGTTATGAACTGCTGAAGAAGGAGCATGACTGCTTTAGAGAATGGCCGTTTTAAAAAACACTCCATTCTCTAACTAATCTCTAATATACTTAAAAAAGCATGGTCTCTAGAAAACAAAAAAGATATTAGGAATTCAAAACATATATACACAGAAATGTCTTTTTTAACAAATGACAAATGTATGTTAAACACATTTATGCTGTTGGCATTAAATTGTGTTGCTTTTTAAATGACGGATCAACTGTTTGTTTTATTTTTACCCATTTATTTCACAATAAAACATCTACATCTAAACAGTTAAAGGACTAAAATAATGAGGAAATTTTTTGTTAAATACTATACATACATGTAAAATGGTACTTTCAGAGAAGGAAGTTTGGTCCACAACAAACATTTCCTCTGATAGCCCATTAAGTTGTTGCAGATGTAAAAGCGTATCTAAATTTCAAAAGACACAAACAAGCGTCCATTTAAAATTGAAGATCTCAATTTAATTAAAAGGACTTTGGTCAGGCCAGGATTAAACCCCACTATGGAGCGCAGGTAGAATATCAGTGAGGACAAGTCTGGATGTGGTGAAAGTTTGAGGTGTCATATCCCTTAAAGCCCGTACAATGCATAGAAAACCGTGTTATCATCAAATTAGTCTCTCTTTCTGTCTATCTATCCATCTATCCTCTATGATATGTTTTATGTTAAATGCACTTCCTGACACTACTCTCTGCATTTACCCGGCTTGGGACAGGCACAAGCAGGACACTGGTTTGTGTCCTGTTGAGACTACAAATCTTTTTTTTTATCTGTCATCTTTTTATAAGTCTGTCTTTTTATCCATCTGTCTGTCCATCCATTCTTATGTTTTTGTCTTTTTTTAATCTTTTTTTTTCATTTACTTTGTTTTTATGCTGTTTTTTTTTTTTGTTTTGTTTTGTTTTGTTATTGTAATTGTTATTTCTTTAGTTAATTGTGGATTTTTGCAGGGAGTCACGGCATTTGAAGGGGGCCCACCCCCATTGCCCATGCCAATATCTGACTCCGGTCTTCAACCGTGTAAATGCTACCAAACTACAGTGAAACAGAACTAAATCAAAAAGATATGGTAAGTGGCATTAGTCACATGTCCTTCAAGAATAAAAAGTCCACGACACACATTTTAAAAAGTGGAATTCCTGAAAAGATTGAAAAATGTCTCATCAGGAAGTGAGGTAATATAATCATTTTATGTGTGTATAATAAAAATAAAAGATTACATGGTGATTACCAGATTTTTTTCTTCATCATTTCTTCCGAATCTAGTCATTTTTGGCTTCAGGTGATAGAAGCGAGCAGAGAGAAGTCTGCTAACCTGCTTCTAAATAGTCCAACTGTGGGTGGTGCAACACCTGCTAAAAAGGTTTGGACTTTATCAGTGGATACTCAACAAATGTTTTATTGCTGTGACAAAAATGATCAATAAATGCATCTTTCATCCAACTTTAGCCAAAAAAGGCTTTTATTCTGTCCTCTGGAAGAACCCATTTGGAATAAGTGCATGTTTTTGAGTTCTCCTGATCCATTAAAAAAAGGCTTAGTTTTCCCTGTATTAATCTTAAAAGTTAAAGATGTTTGGAGGATGCTGTTGCAGTAAATTTTGTGTTTAAGAAATAGGTTTTAAAAATCCACCTGTTTGAATCCCACGCTGGGCTTGTTTTTAGACTCAGTTCATTTCCTTTCTCATCTTCTGCATCAGTTTCTTTGCAGCCAACAGTTCAGATGAAGAGGAACATTTACATGGCAGCACACAAAATTGTTAAACACTGTCAGAAACAGGTGTGATCATAAATAAGAGAGTCTAAACCATATAATCTATTTTTAGGAAGTTTTTCCCCCCATAAATTCTGTTCTTTTTAAGCGTTTTATTTGATTAGATTCACTGCGCCCCGCAAGAAGCACTTGCGCAAAAGCGCGGAGGTGGGGAGCGACCCTGGGGCACGCCGAGACTGATTGAAAAATAAGTTAATTTCAGACCCAATCGATGGTGGGCAGGCGGGCAAATATCACGGGAAATTAAACTACCGGGACCCGGGGGAGCAGCGTTATTGACCCGCGATAATAAATTCAATGTAGTTTCATTTGAACTCCTCGCGTCTGCAGCAGCAGCAGCAGCAGCAGCCTCCAGAGCTCCTCTGATTTAACTAATTACACTCAATGAGAAAATTGGGTGTTAATTTTGTTTGGGAGGGGAGCCTGGCTCCTGATTATTTCTTTATTTCTTCGTGTATTATTTATTCCTGGCCATGATGCCGCTCCTAATGAAGATGAGATTAAAAGGCGCAGCAGCAGATGGATGGGTCCGGGTCAGACCGCAATCTCCTTCCGCCTTGATAGCTTGATTAGGTCGTTAGTGGCTCCTTCACCGAGAACAAATTGTTTCACATCCAACTGCGCCTGATGAGAGATTATCTGTCGTGGAGGAAGAGGATGCTGCTGCTCCTGCAGGAGGAGGAGGAGGAGGAGTGTGGGCTTTGTTCACGTGTGGGGGGGTGTCATCGATTTATGGAGCATTTCCCTCTTCAACATCAGTGCGTAAAAGAGCGAGCGGGTGGCCTTCCTTCAGAGGTTTCAGCGGGTGATAAGAAAATGATCACCTGGCAGGTGTAATATGAGGAAGCTGCATTCACTCTAATGCGAAAAAAAATAATAAAAAACTACATTTAAGCTTTAGAAGGTGAAATATGTTTTCTTTATTATTTTTGCTAATAAAAGTCGGAGGACGTTGTGCCAAAAGACAAATATTAGGAAATAAGTACAAATACTTCAATTCAATATTTTTTATAATGTTTAAATATCAAAACAATGGAAAAAAAAAACAAATAAAATGTAGTTTAACGTGTATTTTCAACAGAAAACATGAGTCTAATTCTTTTTATCTATAAATAAAGACAATTTTGTGCAACAAAACTCTCCTTATTAAGTTTGCTTCATCAGCACCGCTCATTTTGCTTTTAATAACATAAATAGACATTTATTTAAAAAATAAAACTAATTCTAAAAATAACCTTTTACAGATTAAAATTGGGTACAATTTACATTTTTAAAAATATAATAATTTTTATGCAGAAGATACTTTAAATACACAAATAAAAATGTCTGCTTTACCATGGATTTTCTCAGGTTGTATATAAATTACACACGTACTTTTCCTAATGAACTGGTGTGTTTACCTGTATTCTGTCTTCAGGAAGCTCTGTTTTCATAGCCAGCATCTCTCGCGCGTAAACATCCGGGTAGTGCGCTTCGTTAAAGGCCTTTTCCAGCTCCTCCAGTTGATATGATGTAAATATGGTTCTGTTGCATTATTTACAGAGACAAAAAAATCAGATTAAAGGATGCATAAAAACTTATTTGATCATAAACATTATTTTTTTTAAAACAAAAACGAGCACATATTTTTATTTTCTTGGTAAAAATAAATAACATTTAATAAATAAATTCAATAATGAAAAAAGACTTAAGAACATTGTTTAATCGTCTGTAATTTAATTATTTTATAAAGGAAAAAATAAATGAATGGAAAACCTGTCACATTCAGGATCCCTTTTGGCAAACAAAATGTACACACATTTAAAAAATGGCAAAACTTCTTTTTTAAGTGAATTTAAATGCATGAACACCAACCGATGGCGTCTTTTCTTGCGTTTCTTGCTTTGATTTATTGATGATTTGGAGAGTTTTCGTTCACTGGAAGATAAATCCTCGGAATCTGGATTTGAAAAAGACGCACATAATCCGATTACAACAAAAAATGACAATAATATCAAAAATCATAGAAATATTAGCACTCCTCTCCAGTATTTGGATGCGTGCGTGGATCACCTGAGCTGACGGACTGGCCGGCGTCCAGCGGCCTCGCAGACCTGTTGTGGGGCTGCAGGCGCACATCGTGCCCGTCCGCCAGCACCGTCTCCAGAAAGGCGGGTTGGCTGTAAAACGACGGAATCCCGGCGGGGCCGATTAATCCCATCCCGACGCCCACGCCGGCGGGTCCCAGCACCGACCTCGCCGCGATCAGGTGGGCCCCGGCCGGCAGCGCGCTCAGCGGGCTCCTCGGCGCGGTGGCCGGCTCCTTGTTCAGCCCCAATATCTCCTGGATGCCAAAGCCGGTGCATCTGGGTGGAGGGTTGCTGCTTTTGGGCTGGAGGCTCCCGCTGTTCACGACCAGGGAGGTTTTTTCTAAACTTTCCGACAGCGCGGAGCCCTGCTTTCCCGTCATGGTGGTGTGGTTTATCTCTAAAGAAAGCGCCTAACTGGACGGTCCCCAGCGCAACATCCTCAGTAACACACAGTCCTTTGGAAAATGCTCCTTTTATCCAACAGGTCCATCCCAACAGGAGGCAGCCCGCAGCAGCCAATCAGCTGCAAGGACTCAGGATTCCAGTGGATCATGGATGCAGTTTACTCCCTCTCCATTGCATTTTGCTTAAAACGAAGATGCCTTTGAGTATAGGAACACGAAATGCTTTTAGAAAAAAAAATAAAAAATGTAATAATAAATAACATTTAAATTAAATACTTTATTGTTTAAAAAAATACCACCTTTTGAATTCTGAAAATAATGCGGTTTGGAAAACCTCAGTCTAATGCGTTTGCATGTTTTGTCTTTTGCTGAATAGTGCAGTCAGATGAAAAAAGCTAGGATCTTTTATCTTTGTTTTTCCAAACAGCGACTCCCCAGAATGTATAATTGATCTCCAGATGCTCTAAACTCATCACTCGCAAATCAAAAGCTGCTTCCAAAGGCGACAGATGCGCGACACGAACCCCCTCTGCGACTGCAAAGTCCTGCAGCACCTAAAACCCACACCAACCGATTATTAGCCTCGGATTTCTGATACATAATATGCTCTATAACTTGAAAAATTACAACAATTTCTTGCTAACCTGAAGTTTGATGAGAGTAAAAAAAAAGCTTTTATTTTGAAATTTATTTTTCAAAGAAATAAAGTGTCTTGATTCACAAATGACAGGTTTTTCTGATCAGTGCGTGAAATAACGCAAAATTTGTTCGGTTTTGTAAAGTTTAGTTAAAAAGGGAGATGCTGATTATCAGAAAGCAACATTTTGCTACAGTTGTAAGTAATTGGGGCCTATTTAGTGGAATTTCCAATAATGAAGGAATCAATGTCTTTAGAATTTGCTAATGATGGGACGAGCCATTTACTAACATAGAAAGGTGTGAGGCAGACATGAGTGGTGTGGAAACCTCATCACTTTTCCTCCTTTAAGCTTTTATTTTTGTGAACCCATTTTGTGAAATGAATGCTTGCTGATTTGCATGCAGATCTGAGGCTACTTAATAAAGATATAGTCTAGATTAAGAGAAGATTTAGCTCAGTCATTCGTGCAGATTGGATGCCCATCAAAGACGCGCTGGATCTGAGGAAAAGCTGCAGATAAAAAAAAAGCAAGCAGCTGCTGGAATCCACCATATTTTTTTCCATATTGAGCTTCTGTTTCTAATCTGTTTAGGATCTAAACTTGGAAAGTTTTTTTACACCCGTGAAAAACGCTTCCATGAGGAGGTAAACAGACCAGCTGGAAGATGAAAACGCCCACTTCAATGCATATCAAGTATTATATTGCGCTGATGTATGCGGTGGAAATGAACTTTACATTTAAAGTAGGATCGCGCGATATGATGGGCTGCAGAAATGGAAATATCGGATTAACGCGCGCCCCCTCCCTTCCCCGCGGAAAACAGATTTGGCACACGATTTGGCGCGCGGCTTCACGACTTTCCCACAAAATAAGTTATCAATAAGGCCCCACAGTTAATCAAAAAAGACCATCAGAGAACAAGAAACGGACGCAGAGGCGGAATGACGCCGCGTCCTCGGAGCTGATGACAGCAGTCAGATGAACACCCCTGCAGTGGAGGGCTTCAAAGCTCTGCCGGGGCGTGATGTGCTGCAGTATAGGGATCAAGCCTTGCTTTCTCATGGCTCCTCCACAATGGCATGTTTGGTAGCTGCCCGCCGTCATTGCTTAATTAAGCGAGCGCTTGATTAATTTGCACTAATTGACAGCTAATTTAAGGGCTCGGGGCACATTGGATTGACGTTTGTCGGGGCACAGAGGCTTTGTGGGGTCAGGGCAACGGGCCACGGGTGGATGGATGTTTTTTTTTTCTTTTCACTCCACATGCATGACCACCTCAGCAGGGGCTGACCCGTTTCCTGAGACTTGTGTGACAGCAGGGGGGCTGGGGGTCAGTGGCGGTGCTTGCTAAAAATCCTTTAAAAAATACGTTTGCTTAAAGCAAAACCTTTGGCCTACTTCCTTAAAGAAACTAGTAGAACCAGTAGTCTTCAGCAGTGACGGTGTGTTCAAATTCTGCCATGAAACTCAAAATGTTGTCAGAAAATCATGTATTTTGCATTTGTTTGTGCAAATATGTTACTCAGAGCACAAAAACAGGAGGTAGAGGAAGCTTTAAAAAAAACTGTTTCTGAATTATGTTGAAATATGAGTTTAAAACGAATTATTAATTTAAATATGAACTGTTCTTCTATACTTGTACATCATTTTCATGCTGAAAAAGCCAAGACCATTTCAGTTCAGGACAGGCAGAAAACCCTTAATTTATCCCCAAAATAAAATTCCACAACAATGCAGATATTAGACAAGTTGAATCATGTTTTAATGCAGGTTTTGTAATCTACTAGGACACATTTTGCTCTATTAATAGAGATGGCCTTCTATTTTCTTTATGAATTCTCATTTGTCTTTTTTTCCTTACTGCTTTTTGGAATTTGTTGCAGTTTTATTTTTTTCCTTTAAACATCTTGTGTTTTATTTTTTGGTACCCAAGGAGTTGTAAAGTGTTATATGAATAAAATTGTTTTCTATATTTTATCAAGAATGTTTTTATTCAGGAACATTTTTCCTTTTATTTCCTAAATTGACCTCCTGATGCTTCACCTTTTTATTGCAAAATGCCCCGCCCCTCTCTTAACAGCACCGCCTTTTTTTCCTAATCAAAGAGGTGTTTAAAAACTGCAGCAGAAAACCAGAAACGTTGATAATGATTATAAGAGTAATTGCTTTAAATGAGATCACGTGATATGCTCAACTCCTAATCCCTGAGGTGAAAGCACCAACCCCGCCCCCTTTTATGATTTAACATGGGAAACTGCCCCAGAAGGTGACATTTGATGTAAATGATTTCTCATATGTGATTGAGGATTTACTTATTTCATTACAAACCATCCCCTCAACCCCCCAACACAATGTCTCCGCCCAAATCTGCCACTCTCTGGGGTAACAGGCGTGCACATATCGAGCGTACCACAGAATAATCAGTGATCAATGTTCAGCAGTCTGCTTCAACAAGTGTCCACCTGCAGGTTTTTCCAGCTGCCAGCATGCATTTGGGGATACCCAGTAAACACAAGGGTGAACTTTTACCTTGGTTACAGTTAATTTGAATGAAATATTATAAGGACATTCGTAATATTCATTCTTATTGTTTAGCACGTTCATGTAAGATAAATATTTGCAAATAAGCATTTGTTGGATTAATGTCAGATCTGGCTAATTTTTTGAGTTTCAAGGATGATTGTTCAGCTCTAAACATTACAAAATAATGGCATATCAAACAAATCCAAACGCTGAAGTGACTCCATTAAAACAAAACAATTAACAGACACGTTAACCATGAAAAATAAAGGTTAGAATTGGTCTATCATCAATCTGCTAGGTCTGTTTTGCTACTTTTGCAACAGTTTTATTTTTAATCTAAAACTAAAACAACTCAATAGTCGAGTTAGTGTATGTATGAGCCTTTGTGCGGGATGAAACTCAAACCCTTGACGTAAGAAAAAGTGCGTGGTGCGTTCAGGGGACGCGCCGAACTTACAAACGTAGTCATTTGCCGCTTGTCTCGTGGGGTGAGATTGGGGGGCTTCAGTCCGTGTGAATCGAAAGGACGATTAGGGGCTTATTAGCGGCCTGGGGTGCAGTGTAACTTGTTGGAAGGGAGCCCCCGGAGCCGCAGCGACATGTCCAGCCGGGAACAGTCCGAGGCGTTGTCTCGCCTAATTACCGCGGATGGACTTCTTTTTTGTTTCCAGTTCGGCATGCCTGTCTGATTCCCTCCTTGGCCGCTCGGTAGCTCCGACAACACCGGGGTGGTGCTAGTTAGAAAATAAATGGTCGCCGTAATAGTGCCAACTCTCATTAACGGCGACGACAACGAGCAATATTATTTTTACGCATTGTTTTGTGTTGGGAACTCAGCTTCCAGCGCTCATTAGGCGGAAAACATGGCCCGAAAGTAGTGCGCGCCGCGAGGGCCCCCTGAAGTCCACAGCCAAGGGGTGCTGCACTTGGAGGAACTGCAGAGGAATGAAGTTATTGCCCTAATTACAACAGGTTTTTTTCTAATAGTTATCACACAACTAAAGCAAGCACAGTTTTGCAATTTAAAACTTTATTATACAACATCATAAACTGCAAAAATGCATTCCATTTTACAAAGAGAATAATAAATAGGAACAATTATGTCACAGATAAAGCAGAAAGTTTGAGGATAGGGACAGGCTCCAGCTTTTAAAGCTCTGGTTTTAGATTTTGAAAAAACAGTCTGAACTTTAATGTACATTTTTTTTAATAACCCACAGATCCATATGATTTTAGGAATAACACGGGTCACTTTTTGGGTTTTTCCAGGATATTCAGGAACTTTCCCCTGGTCATTTCTCGGGCTGGAAAACAAAAACACATGAAATCATATTTAACAAGTAAATATAATCCATAATTATTTGTTGAAAATCAAAGTATTTTGGTCTGTTCAACGAATGATTCTGGCTGCCAAGTCTCATCAGGAGGCAATTTCTCCGAACATCTGTTCATTTTGTGAATACAAGTAAGGTAAAATGGGGAGACAAAGCCACAAAAGAATCTTAATGCTTGAATGCTGCTTCAGTGTAGTGAAGATGAAAGAAAAATGAAAAAAGCACTTGTTATTTCATGTTTATCTGTTCTATTCGTTTTAAATACGCAAAGTTAGGATAAAATCTTAATTAATTATTCACAAATAAACAAGGATTTACAAAATATTTCCATCCAAGTTGGAAAATATTTTCTTGTTTTCTTAAGAAAATGCTATATAATCAGATTTAAAACTGATCCCACTTTAACTTTTTTTATTTAAGTTGTACAACATCGTCTACACTCTTTGAATGTTATGAGTTTTATCGTTTTGGAAAACACACACACACACACACACACCAAAAAAATTGTTAATCACTCTCCAGTCCAAATATTTGTTTGTTTACCTCGCACTTTGTACCAGCACAGAAAAAAACCTCATTAAATAAACAAACAATAAAAACCCATTCACCTTCAAAATGGTTGTAAAAAAAAAGGGGGAAAAAGTGATCAGGATCTGGATTGGCTGCTGACTGTGTTGATGTTTAGGTGGCTAATGAAAAAGAGGGGGCATTTAGTAATTTAAACGAGCCGGTCAAGGTGGAATGACAACGCTGCAAGTGAGGAGGGCATGTCACCTTGAGGTGTCCATCATTAGGGTAAAGATGATGTTAACCGAAATGGGATGAATTCATTTTGCACTTTGCTGTCCCTTCAAATCCCCCCAAACAAAGTCATCAGCCGACTCCTGGGCGCGAGGAGGGTGCTGCAAGTTGTAATGAAGCTATTAAAATTAGGTGAGGGAAAGCAATTACACTGGGGTGACCCTAAAACTGTCAGTGCCATGATGATACTTGCATTTCTGCAGCGTTACCACGACAGGGAAAAAAAAAAAAAAAGGTCTGACAGCAAACCACATTTAAAGCAAGGATTTAAAAAAAAAAAAAAAAAAAAAGAAAAATAATTACAACTGCCAGATATCTCATTTGTCATTTTGAATATAACAAAAATCTAAGAGATTGATATTATTTAATTGGAATTTCCTGTTTGACCTCTGAAAATCTGCAACCGTTGTGCTACATATCGCACTACTAAACAAGGATCCTACACATGCCAAAAGCTGCACTTAATATTGCCTGGTTCATTGTTTTCATGAGTTTACCACTGTGCACACCGCTTTAACTCCCTAATTGTGATCTGATCTTTTGATTTCAGAATACCCTAATTCATAAACCACCATGCTAATCAACCAAAGCAATGCATCTCATGGGGAACTTGGCTGTTAAATTACAGTAAGGTAAAACTGCTGTTTTGATTAGAGCATAAAATATTTCAAGTTCCACTCCGATCATTTATTGATCAATTTTAAAAGTGTACTAGGACATAGTTTCTGCAGAGCAGCAGTAGTTCATTAGAAATTCATCTCCTAGTTGTAGGCGGGGCTAATTGTAGGGGCATTTGAAGGGATAGGGGTGTCTCAAATTGTTTTTTTAAGGGTAGAGCAAAGGGACTTTGAGTTCTGTATCCCTCCACTAGTAGGGTGAGCTGCGTCGCACTGTGCCGTAGAGGAGAAATGCATTTCTTCACGTGGGTGTGCTCTGAAGCACAGAGGTTTACATCTAAAATGTGAGCAATTACTTTTTTTAGCACGACTTTCTAAAGTTATTAAACAAATGCTGTTTTGTATTTTCCGAGCACTACGGCTCGCAACTACGTGCTAACGTAGCTGACCTGTGACTATTGATGATGTCATCGAGCGAGAGTGACATCCAAATTTGAGGACACTATTTTTCTATAACTCTCCTCTTAGAGGGCTAAATGTAGGGGTAGGGCGAGGCCGTAGAGGTAGCAGAAGAATTCTGATTCAGTCTAAGCCTGCCACTACTTCATGACATCCATCTGTTAATGCTGTCTCGCTTGCTTACAACCCCAGCCTAACTTTACTGGTGCACAGTAGCTTCTATGTCTCACACCTATTAGCTTTTTCCAACAGCATTTTTGTCTGCTCCTGATTCACAACAATTTGAATAAAGAAATACTCAGGAATGCAAATTTAAATTTCATTTTCTTTATCTATGTCCTCCATCGGGAGGAAAATGCCACAGCTACATGATAAAAACACCAAAAATACAATTTTTAACAGGGTGGGTCTTCGAAATGTTGTGTCTTTACTAAATTGAAATAAGTTTAAAGTAAAGCAAGTAGGTGTTACCACCTAAGCTAAATTTACTGTACATCAATGGGAAAAGCAAAATTGTTTAACAACATGTGGTGAACATTACTTCCATTTTCACAAAGATTTAAAACAAAACAAGACAAAAACCAGATTTTTGCAACGTATTAAATAAAAAAGAAAGAAAAATTATTGCAGGTAAAACTTGGCTTTTTATCGGAGGGTTAAATTTACCACTCTGAAAAATATGTTAACCCACAGGACTGATTAAAAGGGAGGACCAGGAGGAACCATTCAAACCTCACTAAGTGAAGGCCCCTAAGCCCCCAAATCCCACTTGGCACACTGCAAAGGCAAATTAATTAATTTTAATTAAGGAAATTTGACGAAGGTTAATAGATGTTTTACTCCACCATGTGACTATAACCCAAACGAATAAGGTTTAATTATATTAAAAATGAGCAGAAAACCTCATTAACACTTATTTAAGACAGTATAATTCAAATAATAGAAAAAAATAAACATCTTGACCCCATCCCTGAGACAATAATTGGTTCATCAATTTCAATGAATTGAGTTTGATCAAGTTTCATGCAAAAACTTGAGTCTATTAAATTAGGAACTGTTAATATTTGCTCATGTTTTCTAAGAAGAAAATAAAAAAGAAAAAGGACGGAACCTCAAACTGAACAACCAATCAAAAGAGCGCTGATCGATCCACACAAATGCACACGCAATTTGTTATACACTAAGGCAGATCAATACTGATTAGAGGGACTTAGAGATTTGTTTAGTTGATTAGAAAGGTCAATTACTAATTTTGCACTAAGTTAATCAGCACCTTTTTACGACTGCCATCCATACTAAATGACACCTTATGGATTCTGCAGGCTGCTGCCTAGCCCTGTTGATTTGTGGCCATCTAATTATCAATGAGTTCTAACAGATCTGATTTCAACAGTTGGACATTTTTTATTTAATCAAATGATGGAGACATCCTTATTTCCCACAATTCTCCAAGGTTTTGAAGGGGTTTCATGACATGCTTGGTAAAAAGGCAGTGATGGAGATTCTCCTCAAGTAGCTAAATGTGCCCTACAGGCTATTAAAAATGTATTTTGTAATCTAAACAGGAAGCTGTTGCAGCCCAAATGATTTTGCAATTTTCTGCTCCGTGACGGTAAATCATTTTCATTTGGCAAATCCCAGGTGGATCCAATGCAAATGCGGAGGACACCCGGCCGTGTAACATCTCACTCTCTCCTCTTTTATGGTGAGCCGTATGGGTGTCAGTCCCAAAGGCCTCAAATAGCACTCTCTTGGGTATAAAACCAGAGCAATCAGTGTTTAGTACACCAACCTCCCCCAGCAGAGTCCTGTTATCTGCAACACTGAACAGCTAGGCCCATTCTGACCACCAAAATTCACTTATCTTAAACTTTTTGAACCTCACTGTCCATCTCCGAGAACATCTTCGCCATTATGGGATGTAAGCTTTATTTAATGGATTTAACATCCGCTTTCTGTGCGCCCTTCCCTGGGGAAGAGGGAGACACAGAGGAGGTGACGCACACAAAACAGTCAAGCATGGGAACACTTGAAGGCGCACATATTCATCTGACGTACCCACCCCAGTACCCCTGCCTTGCAACATACACACACCTGACGCTCATGTTTGTGTTCAAAATTCAATTACCCACTTATTGATACTTCACAGGGATATTTAAGATGCAGACACGAGCGGTGATTTCCCTGGAGAGCCACTGGTTCCTCTTTATGTCCCAACCCAGAGGTCCCTTCCTCCCGCTCCTCCTCATCCTCCAATGCATTTTCGCCTGGCTGCCACACATACACATTCACACACCAAAACAAACACATCTGCACCTCTCAACCCCGTGGCCCAGCCCGCGCCTGTTCAAGAGGTGTCCTTATTAATAGGCAATCAGTCAAAAATCATTCATTAAAAAGCCTAAAAGGTTTTACACCCAGACTATGATTAGCTGGGAAAGAAAATCCAATGAATTCTTAATGCCTTTATGGAAATGAGATGTCATTTCCAATCTGCTCAGGGAGGCAGCAGGCAGGCAGGACTGAGGAGGTGTGTGCGCGTGGCGTGCCGGCTTCTCTGTTCTTTTACACGGCTCCAGCACCCACCCTGCTGCAGATACGAGCACGCCCTATGCACTGCAGCTGCAACCTGCTGCACCATCAGGAGATGCTGATGTGAAGCCGCCGCAAAAATCCTCCAGGAACTGTTTGAAGACAATACAGAACTCGAACAGCATCTTTGAGCCCAATAAAATACGCTGAAAACAGTTAAACAGTAAGGGTGAGGCGAGGAGAGGAGGAGGCGCGCTGTTCCTCATTCGGCGGTTGTCAGCTCAGGCACTTCATAACCGCCCGCCCCACGGTCAGCCCGCCCCGATGGATTGATGAAGGCACATTAGTGCGACTGGGGCCCACTGAATGCAATCATATTCAGCAGCGGCATGCCTCTAATAGGCTGGAGATTGATCCTGAGGGTGGGGAGGAGGTGAACGCAGACCCATTAGGAGCTGTCAGGGACGGGTGCCCTTCATTCTCACCTTCACACAGGGAGAAGCAGCAGGGTCAACACCGGGTCTGGGCCGGCTGGTGTTAAGGCAGACAACAGGAGACCACAACAGGTGGTCCCAGGATGACCAGGGCGCCATTTCTTTTACACATCAGAAGCTTACATGTACAATTATTTGAGCTGGACCTGAATGCCTCATAAGGTAACATAGCACAGCTCAGATTTTAGCTCCCAATTGATTCTATATCAAGAAACAAAGAGCACAAATAAATAAATAATAGTATCACTGGACGAAAACCCAGCTTGTGGAGCTTTTTTTGGTTCAAAAGTGACCTTTGTCTGGGGTACACTTTTTAATTACCAACACAGGATCTAAAGTAGAAAGAAAAAAAGTGAAATTTAAATCATGTTTAGACTTAAATGGAGAATTTGGTTTTTTGTTTGTTTGTTTTACTATCAAAAACATTTCAAATATCCAAAAATCAAGACGAATCAATCTATAAGCCTTTTATTATTTATGACAATATAAATCAGAAGAAAACTCTGATTAATAAAATCTAAAAAGAAATTATGCTGCTTACTGCTATAGAATACAAATACGTTAATTTTCCTTTGCAATGATATTTTGTAAACTCACAATTTATTAGTAAACTCAGTGTATTTTTAAGCAGCATGACTTACAAGCCTTTTCCTCCCAACATGATGTTTTAATAAGCCGAGTATTTTGGGTAGATTTTGTTCATTTAAACACAAACTAAAATTTAAAGTGAGCTTTTCCTGTGATGAATAAATAATAAACAACAAAACTTTATTTGTTTAGGACCTTTCAGGATAAAAATCATAAAGTGCAGCTGGATTAATAATAGGGAGGCATGTGAATGAATGGAAGATTTGGTTAGAAGCCTTGCAGAAGCATTCTGGACAACCTGAAGCCGTTCTAGTGATTTTTTTGCTTAGACACGTGAAGATGGAGTAGCAATAATCAAGACGAGAAGAAATAAAAGCATGCATAAGCGTCTCCATCTCAGAACACAACATAATTGGAATCAGTTTGGCAATGTTTTTTAAATGATAAAAGCAAGAACGAACAAGAGATAAAACTGGGTTTAGAGTTACCCCGAGGGTCCTCACAGAGGACTTAGTGAAGGAAGCAAGTGGACCAAGCCTCTGGACTATCTGAGGAAGGAATTTGTCAGGAGCACAGACAAGGACCTCAGTTTTAGTTTCATTTAGTTGGAGAAAGTTATCATTCATCCAACTTTTGACCAAATCCAGACACCTGTGTAAAATCTGTATTTAAAAAACATCCTGGGGTTTAAAAGACACATAGTTGAATATCATCAGCATAACAATGGTAAGAAATATTCTTAAAAGAGCTTAAAATATGCTGCAAAGGAAGCAGATATAAAATGAACAATAGAGGTCCCAAAACAGACCCTTGCGGTACACCAGAAGTGAGGGATAAAGACGAAGACTCAAGCTTAGAGGATGTAACAGAAAGTGATCTATCAGTCAGATATGAGGAGAACCAGTTTAAAGCGGATCCAGATACCCCAACCTAGTGTTTCAACCTGTCCAAGAGGACATGATGGTCGTCAGTGTTGAAGGCTGCGGTCAAATCCAGTAACACTGAGGAGTGTCCAGCATCACTCTGCTTCAGGATGTCATTAGTGACTCTGAGATGGGCTGTGAGAAGGGCTACAAAAACCAGCCTGAAACTGATCAAGAATGCCATGACTGTCTAAAGCAGTTATCAGTTGTTTAGCAACAACTTTTTCTTAGATTTTGGAAGTAAATGAAAGATTAAAGATCTGCAGCTGCTCAAGAGGGAAGGATCAAGCCCAGATTTGTTTATGAAGAAAATTAAGCTTAAAATTGCATTTCAAACTATTTCTTTATTCAAATTGTTGAGAACCTGGAGTAGATTATAAAATTATGTTTGAAAAAGTTTGTAGTAGTGACTTAGAAACTACAATCAGCAGGCAACAAGCAAGTATATTTTTTGATGAAAACAGAATTGGGTTCGTCGGTTTACTTCTCTATTTCTGATTGCTTACATTTCCACTCCAATCAAAAATCAGAAATGCAATTTAAGCTTAATTTTTTTTATAAATGTCATCCATCATGAGGAAAAATGCCACAAGAACATGTCAAAACACCAAAAATACAATTTTCATTTCATATCCAATTACAGGTGTTGATAGTCATCTGCTCTAAGCACTAAGCTCCACTTTGCTATTGCAACATTTATGCTCCCTTTTTTAACAATTAGCAACAAAACTCTTTCTCTGATATATAAATATTTCCTATGCCCAAAATGAAGGCCAATGTTGAGTGGCAGCATGAAACATTTAAACTGCCCATTCACTGAAACAACTGACATTATATAGCATTTTTTTTTTTACTATAGATGCAGTTAGAAATGGATCTGACACTAACCTCTCTAAATTAACACTTCTATGGTAAATCACTATAAACTGGTATTCTTCCTCCTTAAGCCTACAGGTGTGCACATGGTACAGCTGCTAACTTGTTACCAGCAGCCTCAGTAGCTGATGCTTGGCGCTGCGTTCCCACGGGAACACTCAGCTTTCAATTACCTCCAAAATCAGCACTTATCAGAATCCTCAGCGTTCCCCGGAGACTTGAGGCTTGATGCCCACACTGCAGCCCACGAATGAGGCATTCATCACGGACAGAGTAGCAGCTGGGGCCTGAGGAGGAGGCACGCGTCGGGCCCCCATGGGGACTAAACTGGGCGTGTGCCATTTCGCCATATTTTGGGGCGTGCTGGTGGCGAAAGGCGTGTGCCGTGTCTCGCATCACATCAATAACAGTGCATATGTACAACTCCGATCACGCAAGAGACGGCGCAGTAAAAAGCACTTTTGCTGCTCAGGTTTCATTTTCTGGTCTCGCGGTGGTGCTGGGCGAATTTTCACTGCCTGATTGTAGCTCTGCTCATTAACCGGCCCCTGTTTTAATGGTCCAAATGTTGAGGGGGGGGTGGGGCGTAAATCCTCCTCTCTGCCCTGTCTCTGAGGCGGCTTCTGCAGAGTATGTTTACGGGCACTGAAGAGTGCACAAACATGATGAAAAAGTGGCTGAGATTTACAGGGCCTCCCCTGACAGCCAGGAAAAGGAGAAAATTAAACCAGAGAGCATTAAACAGGCACCGATTACAGGGTGCTCTGACACCAATAATAACCATCATTGTGTCCTGTCATTCTGGGGTACATGACGTGAGTGCAAAACCTGCAGTCCCGCATCCCCCACATTTACCATCTCTACATCCAGCAAGACCAGCATGACAGTCAAGAGGAAAATTTGTTCTGCTAAATACATTTTTTTATATTAAAAATGTATAATTTTTTTTGCCAAGTCAACTGAGATTAGCTTTATGTTTCACTGTTCCTGCACACATTATTTTCATTTTTTATATCTTACAAATTAGTTTATCATCCATTTATATGCTTCAAACACACCTACTGAGTACAATCTTATATCACTTACACGAGGAAGACGCACCAGCTCTGGACAAACTCACTCGAGCAAACATGAAAGCATTTTGCTTTTAGCATCATATGAGCACTTAGCTCTTTAATCCACACTATACAAGGATTAGGACAATGGAGGCGGTGGGGAATGGATTAAATAAATAGATTTTGCATGCATCAATTGTTTGTGCGTTTGCTGCATGAGCTTCTGTCAGTCCTCTCCTGCTTTGTGTCTTTCATTTGAACAAGACTGACCTGAATCCATTATTTGAAAACCTTAAGGTCAACTTACTCCTGCTGTGTAAATCAGATGTGATTTAAAAAAAAAAAAAAAGATCATTTTATAATCCAAGTGAGGTCAACCGGTTTGGAATCTGAATGTGGAAGCAGCTAAAGACTTTAGGGGGAAGAAAAATGCTTGTGAAGGCTATTAGCACCCTCTAGTGGTGAAGTATCTTTGTTGTACTTACACTCCTCTAAACCCAGCTGGTAAGCCAGATTCTGAAGTCCTTTGACCTTTTCCATGAGATTGGCTGTAGTCAGACTTCCAAGCTCTACAAAGATATAACATCACAATAAATGAAAGCTTTTAGAGACACTTAGTTAGCTAAAGAAACAGGAGTTGTTCTTTAAAAACCCACTTTGATCATCTTTTGATCTATTTTCAAAGTGTTCCCCATGGTTTTATCATGCCGTTTTTAGCCAAAGACCTGTGTTGTTTTCTAAGACGTAGTTTTTGCAGAGCGGAAGTAGTTCATTCGAAATTTGTTTTTGAGTTGTGGCCAAAACTGTTGGCGCTAGCTTACAGCCCCTCACAACCCCAACCTAACACAACCGGTGTAATAAAAAATGGCAAGCAATATCAGAGGTATCCAGCCGTACAGTTTTGAGCCAGATACTAGCTCGGACGAGGAAAATGAAGACGTACATGGATCTAGTCAGCTACAAGTGGATGCATCAGAATAGACTGCCCAGAGTATGTTTCTGGTCCTGATTCAACAATTTGAATAAAGAAATACTCAGAAATGCAGTTTTAAGCTTTAATGTCTTTAGATTTGTCCTTCATCATGAGAAAAATGGCACAAGAACATGTTAAAAATACTAAAAACATCAAAGTGGACCTTTAAATGTACTTCCTAAAGGTTTATACAGCTTAACTCTCTGCTGTTCGAACCAACCTTTTAACATTTCAATGTCCTCACTTTCCAACTCAGCCATCCATTTCGGAGGCGAGGTGGTGATAGGCTGCAATAAAAGAAACATACAGTCATTGTCTCAACTCCAGTCTTTGTAATGCTGTGTCAATCCTGTATTATTGCAGTTTATAAATCAGTGAATCTAAGTCACACTCACATTTTTGCAAGTTGCTGCAAACTCTGCAACTCCAGGCACTGTGTAAAAATTCACACAGCAATAATTAATCAAATACTAAGTAATTTTATCAGCTGGGAGGTGGAGCTGGAGGAGAA
Organism: Oryzias celebensis; assembly: GCA_014656515.1. Lineage (NCBI taxonomy): Eukaryota > Metazoa > Chordata > Actinopteri > Beloniformes > Adrianichthyidae > Oryzias > Oryzias celebensis. The sequence goes on from BNCR01000005.1 coordinate 39,639,462, forward strand.
ACTTACACTGCTCTGGCCACAGGTCAGGTGATGCTCTGTCCAGCTTCTCAAAACTCAGCAATGAAATCTCAAAATCTTCCCCTGCAGACACACATAGTGCTTTACTTTGATATGTCTTTTTGGTTTACTTTTTAAAAATACATGACTAAAAATAGGTTTTTTAAGTTCTATGCTTTCAGACATCAGTGATCAACTGCAAAATTCAGTTTAATGTAAATTAAAAAAAAAAGGTAAAATGACGTAATAGAACTTTTTATAAACACACCAAAAACTGAAATCTAAAAATCTACTTTTTTGTGTTTTTAAACAGAAAGAGAGGGGACAATCTAATATTAATTTAGTCTCAGAATTATGCCTTAAAAGGACTGGTTTTGAATAAATATATAATTTTATTTATTTTTTTATTATATATACAATACTGATCAACTAACAAAAGTTAAAGATTTAAAGAGGTCTAGTCATGTGGTGATCTGATTATCTACAAATACTGCTGTAAAATTATATATGGCCATCTAAACTGAAATGCTTTACTGATGCCAGAGGTCAGAGGAGAATGATCAGACTGGCTCCAGCTGATAGAAAGGCCACAGTAACTCAAATGATCGTTGGTTACAACTGAGGTCTGTACAGGTCTGAACGCACAACACGTCCAACCTTGAAGCAGACGGGTTACAGCAGCAGAAGAACACACCGGGTACCACTCCTGTCAGCGGAGAACAGGAAACTAAGGCATCACAGACTCACCAAAATTGGACAGGAGAAGTTTGGAAAAACATTTCCTGGTCTGATGAGTCTTGATGACTGCAACATTTGGATGGTAGGATCAGAATTTGGGGCCAACAACATGCAAGAATGGATCCATCCTGCCTTGTATCTTTGATTCAGACTGGAGGTGGTGGTGTGATGGTGTGGGAATGTGTCAGTTTTGTATCTGTCTGTATATAAAGGGTTTTCTTTCTTATAAACAACTACTTTTAACTTTTAAATCTAAACACTGGGCCTTCACCAACATAGAACATTTTATTTTAAAAGATTGTCTGAGTGTGGACTAACAAAATAACATTATTAGTTCTTGATGTCTCTGCAGAGTTAAGCTTTTTAAAATATGACAGCTTTTTCTACATTCAAATAATTTCATTAGGGAAATTAATACGCCTCTCTGGACACTTTTGCCACATTTGCTTGATCAACGCGAACCTTCACAATAATAACATTAACGTGCTTTGATGAAAAGGGTCACACAGGTTATGAAGCGACTAAAACAACTGGTAAAAAAGAAAGAAAGAACGATCGGTTACTTTGCTTTAAATGAAGCTGTAGTTCGAGCAACAACAAAGAAACAAACGACGTTTTAAGTCTGCTTCTGTCTATATCATCAACGGCCGACACACCGCAGCTACTAGAGTCTGAGAACCAGGAAAAACAAAGGAAGAAAACAACCCGATTAAACAACAATTTAGTACTACGACAAAGGTTTTGCTGACTCCGAGTGTTCACATTACACCACGGCCTAACTGTTAACGACTTAAATGTCTTGAAACTGTAACATTTACGATGTATTCAAAGCGTATCCGAGGAAAGAATTAAAATTTACCTCCATTTGGAGACGCCATCTTCAAAATGATCACGTGATACACAACAACCAATGGGAACAGCCGCTTTCTGTTTTGAGGTGTGGCGATGTTTTTTCACAATCATGCCGCCAGAGGGCGCTAAAGTTGTTTACCCACCAAAACCCTGCGAGTCACAATGCCTTCCCCCAAAATTTAGGAAAAAAATACTTTTATTTATGTTTTTGTGGCCAGCAAGCCATTCATTTTAAAAAGCATTTTTAAGTATTAAAATTATTAAATAACATTGTAAAATTTTTCTATCTTTAACCGTTTTAACTTGTGTTTCTTTTGACAGCAGCACATCCTAGTTCCTTTCAAAATAAAGTACAGCCTGTGTTAAGATCCTCCTGAACTCAAAAAGGTAAGAAAACAAAGTCAAACATAGCATCTTCTATTAATATGACTTTGAAGAGCCTTCATCCTTTTTGTCATTTTGCTATAAATTATACATTTGACAACAATGGTTGGTTAAAAGCATTATGAAAACGATACAAACATTCCATACAGAAAAACTAATTAACCCCTCTAAAAGAAATTTAAATCTTTTACCATCATTTTTCAATTACCTGACATGTCAGACATCATAAAACATAAATGACAGAACTAAATCAACTTAAACAAAACAATCAAAACTACATATCCATGTATTATTCAAATTGTTGTACATTTTTCTTCAAAACCAAAGAGCCACAGTAGAGGGTTACAGAACTGGATGTGGCTCCGGAGCCTCAGTTTGCAGACCCCCTGGCTTGGACACCTGTAAAGTTATATTACTGTGTTAAAGTGCCTGTTTTGTTTTTTCCAAGATTTGTTTGTGCAGGAGAAACAATACTACATAGAAGCTAAATGACTCCTTGTTTAACCCCATTATATTCTTTATAAAATGTTACCATGCTAAAATTTGTCATGGTTTTACCTTGGAGAATGTCAAAACCACCTCTTATTCCCCCTAATTTGTATTTCTGGAAAAGAAAGATCATAACTTGATTAGCAAACAAACTATTCCCAGATTTGGAATAGTTTGCAATTAGTTTAAATATTAGGACATTTTTTCTTGGTGTTTACTTAATGACATACAGTATAGTTCACTGTTTTATGTATTTTTCCCAACCTTTATGTGAACTAAAAAAAAAAATCTTTGACCATTATATATTTATATAATTATCACACATTGACCCAAAACACCATCAATTAATAAATGCATTTTTTGAGGTTACTAAATTTGACTTTGTGGTACATCTTGTTTTTTGTTTGTAAATTATATAAATGCAACAGGACATGGAATACAAAAATAAAACAATTTATTAATCACATGATCACACTATAATAAAAACACAAAAGCAGAATTCCTCCTAGAATTAATGTCAAAGTATAATACTAAAGATCAGGAAAATCTCAACTGAAAATACAGCGTGTAAAATCTTCTGGTGTAAAAAACAAAACAAAAAAAAAAACACTTTTGTCTCTTTCAAATTGAATTTAATTTGTCACTTCAGGCCACTTGGTGAAAATTCGAGTATACCTCAATATATTCAACAATTTGCTTTTTTTAAGTGACTGAATTCACAATCTTCTAATAGAAAGACAACATTTGAAATACTTAAAATGCTTTCATCTTTATCAATTATATTTTAAAATGCCTTGAGCTCAAAATGCTCCGTGTCTATGATGAAAATCACTAGAAGTCCCAGGAGTCCATCCACTTCAGGCCTGCCATTGGACTGCCTGGCTCATGGGCAAGAGGACCCATCATGCCGTAGGACAGAGGATGAAAAAGGTAGAAACTGGGAGGATGAAAAAGATCTACTCAAAATCAAAGAACGCTTTATTTCTATTTGTTATTCTGAAAGAGCTGAGGTCTAAATTCACACCAATTAGACGTAAATATGAGTTCTACCGTAATTTAAAAAATGATTTGACACTGTGCAATGCAAAAAGTTCAGAAAAAAAGTTACATTACCATGATAAAGACTACAAAGTAAGTGGTCTTTTATGAGTCTCACCTGTAAAGGATGCTGAACTGAAGTAGCAACCATCCACCAACCTTCAGCCGGTCAGAATAAATAGGTTGGAGCAGCAGGTCAGAGCTTTTGAAAAGGATGTCCAGTGTAACTCCTGTTGAAACAAGACGACTACACTCAGAAGATAGCACCAACCTGACAGCACATGTTCTCATAAGACAAAACGTTGTTGTTATTTCAAACATAAAATACTGATCAGGCATTTTCCTGTTTTAGAATTAAAAGCCTTAAATTGTTGTGTTGTAACACACAGAGATCTCCACATCAGTTTTTGCACACCAGAAGTTTTGGTGTCGCTGGAATTGTGTTAAGAAACTTCTAATGAGAAGTCATTTCTCACGACAGTCACAGAGCTGTCATAGTTGCCCCAAAATGACAAGGATTGTATGGAAACTTTATAAGAGCAGCTGACCAGTCAAACTGAAGAGTCATGGCCCAAGGCAGAAGGCTCAAGATCGAACTTTTTAATCTGGCTTTTAGTTGAAATTAAGAATAATATTTATTTGATATTTAAATATGTTCATGTCTTTATAGTTTTTTAAAATATTTTACTCCTAGTCAATTGTTTCTCAATATTTATTTTTACTCTTAGGTATTTTACTTGTTTATTTTTTGTTTTCACTCCAGCGTCTTCCTCAGGAGGATCCTCCACCCTTCTCATGGAACTGGGTCATCATTACAGTGGGACCTCTCGGATCTGGCTGCATTTTTTCGATCACGGGGCGTCCCTATAGTTATTGCCCCTGTGATCACAACTGGGTTTGTTGCTGTCGTGGACAGATCCCGCAAACATAACTCCCTCAAATCAGCATCCAGCCAGGTTTCCACTTTGGTTTTCATTTTTATTTAAGTCATTTAATGTTTGAAAATATTTGGAGCGGGGAGTCGGGAGGGTGTTCTGTGTGTTTCAAAATTTCATTTTTGACAGTTTTAAGCCTGTAAAGCACTTTGGGTTACTGTTTTATGAAAAGTGCTTTATACATAAAGTTCAATTGGATTGGAAAACAGGAAAAAAAAAAAAGGACTTGAACCGGAGTGGAGTTTAAACTGGCTTCCGCAGCTTTAAACACTTTTGGCTGTGTGCTTCATTCCTCAGAGCTGGAAAAAGGCTTTTGTTTTACCCGTCAGCATGCTGCTGAAGAGCATGGCGGGGAAGTAGTGGTGATAGTAGAGGACGCGGCTCATGGCGTAGAAGGGGAGGTAGTGCAGCAGCCAGCCGAGCAGCAGCAGGCCGCCTCCTCTCTTTAGAATGCGAGCATGCTCTGAAACAAAAGATTTCATTACGTTTTCTTTAAGCGTTTCCTTCATCCATGTATCTCTGCTGAAGCCAAATAATCAACATCCTCACCTAGTCTGTTTTGGTTCAAAGACAACCCTCTCTTTATGGCGATAGACGCCACTGCCACCATGACGACGTACAACCCTAAAGTGACCAGATTTATCCACCAAACCACCTAGAAGATACATTTTAACAGTGACTTATCCTGTTTAAATAAAAAAACTAAGAAAATAAGGCCAGTATGGAAGACTCACAGGGTTTCCCAGCAGGTAAACACGATATTCCGTCTCATTTACGCCTGAAAATCTCAAGCCCTTCATTAAAGAAATAACACTACGAATTAGGAGCAGGTAAATAATAAAAATAAATAAATACATCGATTAACTGGTGTACCTGGTAGTTGATAGGCCAGTGCCAGGGTTTGGAGTTCATTTCATTGTCTTTGGGTTTCAAGCCACTATTCCCCTAAAAGAACATTTTTTGAGACTTACTGAAACAGTCTTTTCTTTTTTTAATTACTTTATGTCACTCACCCTTATCATAACTATGTGGGACTCCACCAATATTTCCAGAAAGTTGGGCTTCAGCACGGACAAGCTAATGTTGGGCACTGCCAAACAATCAAAGCGTAAAACATTTCAAAGTGTTTGACAACTTTAAAAAACCAAACAAAATAAAACCTTCCTACATTTCGGATTAAAATGATCCTCGATGTTCCACTGTGAGCTTGGAGACTCCTTCAAGTAAGGACTGCAGGTGACCTCTGCCTGTTCCCATCCCCTAAGGCGAAACACAACATGAGGCGTTTGTTCTGTAGGTACTGAGGGAAAGACAGCGGCTTGTACCATTTTGGAAGAGTCTTTCCAGAGGAGTAGAGCACACAGCCGGTAGCTTTGTGCAGAAAGCGAACTTTGCTCCGCAGTACCTTCACCAGGTCTCCCTTCTGGCCTCCACATACCTCCACTCGCCACAGATCATTGGAGTCTCCCGTTCCATTCTTAACAGCAGGCCAAATAAATGCCATCTTTAGACACTTTGTTTTATTTTAACAAGAAGAGCACTTATGAAAAGCTTCTGTAATTATTGAAAGAAATTCCTCATACTTCTTTCAACCAATGAAAGTGCAGCGTGACCGCTGGTACTCACAATGCCATAGCCGGTCACCTGAAAATGCTTTTTTGTGAGAGGAGCTTCATGAAGGTGGGCGTGGAGGTTACGAGTTGTTCTGAAAGAATAAAGTTATACAAGATTTAACAACTGATTTCATTATTGTGAAACTTTAATCACAAATGGGGACTGTTGACATTTACTCTTTGTGCTCCAGTCGAACGATGTCTCCATGACGAACCAGAACCGGAGTCCTGGACTCAGCTTGTTGAAGATGAAGAGATCAGTTAGATCAGAGGTCTTAAACCACTTCAGGCCACGGATCGGTTGAATGTCAGATAATATTTTCGAAGTACGAGGCAGAAGTGGAGGTCACATTTCTCTATTCATTCTATTTTTCTCTATTTTTAATCTCCAGTTTCCCATAACCTTTGAGAATTTAGTTTCTTTTTAACCTCTGTAAAATATCTGCAGCTGGTTTAAACTTTTTTTTGTTCACTGGACTTCGTATACGAACCATTAAAAATTTGATCGATTTAGCTGTCAAAGTGGAACTTAAAAAAATCGGATACCAACTTCCACCTTTGTCACCAAAATTTGTACTTTTTTAATTATAAATCCATATTTGAAGCAAAGACTTCTGGTTTTTGTCTATTAAATACAAATTTCTCTTATTTTGAAGTCTCTTCTGTTTCCTCACCGTCTCTTTTGTGTAAAAAGAAACTCTCTGAATACATTTGTTTTTTTGTTAACTTTACTAGCTTGAGATTTTTTACTTATGCGGTTAGCACAGCTGCTTTCGGAAAGTATCATGTATTTTCAACATGTAAATTTTAAGAACTGTTCAACTTAAAACTACAATTAGCTGTCACACATCAAGGTGAGGGAGCGGTGAGCCGCAGGAAGCATTTAGTAGTTTAACATCCCCAATCCAACTTTTTAATGTCAATCAAGGAAGCAATTTGTCTCGTTTTTAAGAGTCTTTGGTATGACTCGACCACAGATTTGAACTCACGGCCTTTTAATCTCAGGGCGGACACTCTTCCACAAGCCCACTGTAGGTGGAGTTTTTTTTTTCTCTGCAGCCCGGTACCAACTGTTACGCAGATTGATCCGCGGCCCAAGGGATGGGAAACTTTGAGTTAGATTACTATGTGCACTTTTTACATCGACTAGATTGTTTTAATCCATGTAACTGACAGCAATTGGTAGTAAAATGAATTCAATAGATGATCAAACACAGGGAAATGTTTTCTTACAATCGTTTTCTTCAGGTTTTCGAACCAGCCACAAGTTGTTGTAGTCCTTATGGAGATAGGCTGTCACCTGACAAACAACTACATTTAGATAAAAATGTGTGACATTTGAACATTTCAGAAGGCTGCAAGACAATAGGTTGAACCTGCTGTTGCTTTGCTCCAACCCCCTCTGGGTACAAGTGCCAGTGGGAGTGAAGGTAACCACCAGCAATACGGAGGTTTTTTGCTGTGATGGTTGAGCCGTACGCCAGGTCTGCATTGGAAAAAACAAGTTAATTTTGTTATTAGAACACCTGTTTAAATGTAAATTGAGGCATTTTACATTATTTTTCAGCTGCTAAAAAGTATGTGCCTTTTTGTTTGTGTAGAATACACAAACTGAAATTAAATAAATTAATGTTCAGAAGTGGAAGAGATAAATATCCGGTCAGGGGTGAAAAAAATCATGATAAAGTGAAATTTTGCCTCGTGTGGCCTTTAGGGCAACATGTTTTCCCAGAACTCCCCTGGTTTTTCAGGTTTTTTTAACGTACAAAAACATTTAGGACTCACACTCGGGCATGGATACATTGTGCAGGTTGTTTCCAATTAGACGGGACTGGAAAGCAGAGCTGAAGAAGCCATCACCAGGCCCACTGAGAAAATATGGGACCTGTTAGAGACCTGTGCAGGTCATGCTGCCATACAACTCTCCAACAAGCCCGCTCACCTTTTATTCAACACTACAAAGTGGACTGCAAATATTGTAACATAGAGGAAGAGAGGAAGGAGGATCAGCCCGACCACCCGAGCCAGGAAGTGCTTTGAAATGTCCATCTAAAGTGAGAAAAACAAAAATAAAAGGTGGCAGAATCTCTGGTTTAACAAACCATAACAAAACATTAGGTAACTTTTACCAGAGAGAGGTTCAGGTTTCCCAAAAGAACCCAAAGGTCCGAAATGGTATTCAGGCCAACTAGGAAGATGATAAACAGGCCAACAAACTTTACCCCAACAGCCCCAGAGAGGTTCACACCACACAGTAAAAGCCAAATCCACCACGGAGCAGTGAAAGGCCTGTTGGGGAAAGGCAAATTACGTTTTTTACTGACTATTGATGCTATTCACTTAGAAGGTTTGGTAGTTTTCTCTACAGAATGGAAAAAAAAAAACTGTCACAAAATGATCCTTAAAATATAAATACACTACTTAGTTTGATTCTCGACTAAATACTACATACAAATACAAAGAATAAGATAAAGCACATAAGAAAGTAAGAATAAAACACGATTTTTGTTTTGTTCTACCTGGAACTCTGCTGGTTGAACTTGACCATACTCAGTACCGCTGCCATGATGAAGAACATCAGTATCGGGTCTAACAGGATATACTGTGAGATAGTGATGCAGCCTGTGTCTATAAGGAAGGTGGAGACATTTGCATACAATTTTTAAAAGAAATTCTACTTTTAAACACCCACTCTGAAGATAAATGTGTTTTTGGTGTTATAAACATGTTCTTGTTGATGATGGAGAACCTATCTATCTATTTTCTTGGGGCATTTTAACCCTGACTGGGTCACGGGGCTTGGAGAACAAACAACAAAAATATAAAGCTTAAGTTGCATTTCTGAGTATTTTTTTTATTTAGATTTTTGTGAATCAGGAGCAGACGGAAAAATACTATTTGAAATAGAGGCCATTTTTTGCTTAGAAAATAAGCTGGGTGAGCTCTGCACCGCTGCATTCTTATGCATCCCCTTGCAGAAAAATAGATTCATGTACATCTTAGTTTTCCTAATTCGAGCAAGCTTCTGGCTCAAAATGTTGAAAATTTCAATGTTGCTCGATTATGAGGGACTGTTAGATAGCGGCAGAGTGTGTAAACAGAGCTCTTTGTAACAGGGAGGTGTTGCTTCATGCCAACCATTGACAGAATACAGAGGTATAAAAAAGGCATAGTAATAATCCAAAGCCCCCTGGGAACGTTTAACTATAAATATTACTTTTCTGTATAACAGAAAATTAACAACACAACTTGCTAATTACTAACCAAATATGAGCAGGCTGGCCGTGATCAAAGCAGCACTTTGAGACTGAGACAGCTCCAGCACGATGAGGTAGGCAAAGATAGGAAGGCAGGAACCCAGCCCTGCACAAAACTGTCCAAAGATAACAACAAAAAAAGGAGAAAAGTCAGAAATCCACTTCAGTAGAGTTTGAACTTTCCATTTTTAGTTATGTTCATTTGTAAAGCAGCATACTCCTCTCATCCCCAAGTAGTTGTGTTCTTCATATTTGTCTCCAGGTTTTGTAAATGGAAAAGTACCATCATAACTAGTCATGAAACCAGCAAGACCAATCAGCATCTGCGACAAGACATTTCAAAATATATTAGAGCTTTTGGACGACAATCCGTTGCGCTGAGGAAATATTGATGAATATTCTTTCTCACTTTCCCGAGAGGCGGATGGACATCAAAGAAGAAGGTTCTGTTGATGTAGTAGCTTCCCATTTTTCCAAAGTGCGTTTCATCCCAACTGCAACGAGACAGGACACACTTTACAGAAAAGAACGGCCCCTTAGATAAGACAGATAAAGTTACTCACCACACATGAGGAGGCTCTGCTAACTTGTAGAAGCGTGTAGAGAGAGACAACCCCATAACAAGAATAAAAAGTGCATTGTTTCTTGGTTCATAGCACGGAGAGCTCACATTTAGAGGTGATGGGAGCTGTGTGCCTTCTTTTGACATGTCTGCAGGTTTTTTGACCTTTGCCACAGGTCTGAATTGTTGAGCTTTGGAGACACACATTTTCCTGTTTCGTAGTGTTGGAAAGTCCTTTGTTTTGCTGTGAGATGGGCAATCTTCTTTGTCCATTTAAAAAAAGAAATAAGTGCAAAAAACAAGCAAACAAAAATCAAAACAGGCCAAAAAAAAGTTAGTTCAAACATGTAAAACTGGTCTAATAAAACCTATGAGGGCATTACTGCAAACTATAACTAAAGGCTGCACTATCAAAAGCGCTCATATAATATTAATTTTCAAGCGAATTAAAAGAAAATATGTTGTAGTTAAACTGATTATACACAGTGACACAACTCTCCCATTTTGCTTTCATTACACAGAGAACGGTCAATTTATCGAAAAACCACACATGTATTTCAATGATTCCGCTCCATTATCCTGCAAAACATTCCCACAAAGTACCAGATAATGTCCTCCTTCAGCCAAATATACCCTCATCTTTCGGAAATTCACGTTTACAGCTCCACATCCCACCAAGCAGTAGGAGGTCCACTGCTTTCTGGGAGATGTATTCAGTAGAACAATGGGCTTGTTCGTTTACTTTACCCGCTCGTGCCGGTTTTCCAAGCCATTTGCGGAGCATGCGATTCTATTTCAACGGCGAGCACATCAACAAATACAACCGTTTTTTTCCAACTACTTATCACACGATTACGTTTAACCTGAAAAAATAGTTGTTATAAGAGATGTCAATACTTCAATCCATAAATGATCCCGCCCTTTCTAGTACAATCTGGCATCGAAAGAAGTAGAAGCAAAGCATGAAAGCGCTGCTGCGTGATACTCAATTTCCCACAATCCCTCACAAATTATTCTAAAGCTAGCATGTTGATACAACGTGATCTAAAACGCTAACCCACCTTTACTACTCCCGCGTTTGTTTATATATTTGAGCCCGTTTTGTCCAGCATAATCGACAGCCTTTCGCTAAAAACAGAGGTTTTAAGCAACGGCTAAATTATTGTTCGTATTAGCTCCCTGCAGTCACTCACAAACGAAAACACTTGAGGTCTTTTTATTTTCTATAAACAAATTCTGAATGATCCGCTCTCCCAATGAGCACGATTTTAGAGTATAAACCCAGATCAAATGCCTAATATTTAATTGTCAAACTTGGAAAACCAAGAGGAACTTGATTGAAGGTGTGTAGTTTAAATATTTTGTCCAGCAGAGGGCATTGTTGTTTGCAGAATTGTACGTTTCACACCTGTTTAACTTTCTTTTATTTTTTCAAAGTCAAATGAATATTAAAGGACAATCTTGTAACCTAAATATTTTAATAATTATAAAATATAACGAAATATTGTATTTTACTCTTATAAAAAAGAAAAAATCAAAATTGTTGACCAGAACAAAAAACACCCCAGATTTTAGTTTTGTGATGACGTCAGACGTAATTGGTGTTGTCGTCATCACGCAGTGAAGTGACAACCTCACAAGAGTAATGGGGCTTGGCACAAAGCTTTTGTGATGTCATGCAGGGTTTATGCTGTTTGTGTTGTTTGGTGTCATAACGTGTTTTTTTTTTATTATCCCATGACATCATGACAGAGGGCCTTGTTGTCCTAGGAAATCCCTTGCAGGAGGGATTGGGGCTTGAGTGGTTGGGGCATGCGATGTCACATTGCAGTTGTGATGTCATACAGTGTCCATGCTGCATCATTTCCTGTCAATATGTGTGCGTTGTATGACATCAGAATGTGTTTTTTTTAATGTCACAGAGTTATGTTATATATCCCAATTTTGCTCATTTTTCCACACTCAACAAGAATCCAAATGAAGAAAGGCAAAGAAACAAAGACCAAAGAAGATCTGGGTGGGGACATAATATTGCTTTTGCAATTTGACCTACTCAGGTTTTCAGATTCACAGAAGATCCAGCTGATCTCTGGTAAACCGGATGTCAAGTCCAAAGAAATCATCCGGGACTTGATGTCAAAAATGGTCAAACTGATTTCAAGGCATCTGCAAAAAAAGAATGAAAGTTTGCCAAAAAAAGATGCTGTGATGGACCTTGTCACCATGACTGTTTCCAAAGCATTCATGGAAGTCCTCCACTGCAGCAAAGACGTCAAATCGTCCCATGCTCTCAACACCCTGCTCGTTTTAATAACTGAGGAGGTGTTGAAGCAACTGAGATACAACAAAGAAAAGATTTTTGCCACCAACTTGGACTTGATCATAACAAGTTTCTGTACATCGCTGGCAGATCTTTGTGAAAACAAAAAGAAAACAAAGCCCACATCTCGCTTTCCTGCAGTGGATGGGCCTACAGCTGAAAAAAGTCATGTGGAGACCCAAACGGTGCAGAACAAAGATGCTGGTAAGACAGCGGTCGATCTGCATGCAACTCAAGAAGCTCAAAAAGTCCTGCTTGAAAAACTGGTGGAGGATCTCATAAGCCGCATCTTTAAGAAGAGTAAAACGCCTTTATGTCAAGAGAAATTTGAATCTTACAGGAGGCGCCTCTTTACAAGACTCTGGAGGGAAGTGGAGACCTTGGAATGCTACATCAGTGAGGAAAACTTTAAAGGATTAAGCAAAGTCCTTTATAAGAAACTCATAGAAAGCTTGGCGGTAAATGGCATCCCTGTAATGATGGGTATTGACTCTGAGGAGAAAATATACGACAACCTCATTGCCACCATCTTTAAGCAATGCCTTCTGAAGAAGAACGTTGTCTGCAAAGATCTCGACAGATGTCCAAAGATGGCTTCAGCTCAGAAAAAAATAGCTGCTCAACAGCAGACGTCCAACCAGGAGAAGAAGAAAGCTGAACAGAAATCAATCTTAAAACAAGGTTCTCCAGTGGTGTCCCAAAGTAAATCTTTGACACCCAGACGTCCGTGTCTACACAGTCCTTGTCAATTGGGGAAGAAAACATTCTGAAGGCCAAGCAGGAAGAATGTAACATCCTCATTAACCAGTACCTCACGGTCGTAATTCCCTACATCTTTACAAAAGCAGGTTATAAATGTTCCAAGAACAACTATGATATGCTTTTCATAAGGATGTATGATGTACTGTGGGATCTGTGCGTGGACTATGACTTCAAATTGACCACAAACACAGTAAAAAACCTGGAAAAGGCCTCATACATGAATTTAATAAATTTTTCTCGTTATCCAGAAAGTGCGACTCTCATGTGCATGGACTTGGACCAGTCAGCTTGTGACATCATCATTGCTAAAACCTTTGAAAGGCACATGCTGACTAAGCGATCTAAATTTGCAAGGTTCATTTCCAAAATTGAGATCAACGTCAATGCGCTTTTTTATTAAGCCCACAAAAACAAATCAAACAACACCAAAAAAGGGGTTGTTTGATTGATTAGGTCACTAAATTTTAGAATAGAGGTCAATGTGTTTAGTTTAGTTTTTTTTTTCTGTTAACTCCCCCTCCAAAAAAAGGAGGGGTTGGTAGGTTAGACATCCTCCTCCAAGAAGGGGGGGGTTGTAGGTTAGACACCCCCCTCTAAAAAAAGGAGGGGTTGGTAGGTTAGACATCCTCCTCCAAGAAGGGGGGGGTTGTAGGTTAGAAACCCCCCTCTAAAAAAAGGGGGGTTGGTAGGTTAGACACCCCCCTCTTAAAAAAAGGGGGGTTGGTAGGTTAGACAACCTCCTCCAAGAAGGGGGGGGTTGTAGGTTAGACACCCCCCTCTAAAAAAAAGGGGGGTTGGTAGGTTAGACACCCCCTCCAAAAAAAAATTGAGGGGGAGGGGGGGTTGTAGGTTAGACACCCCCCTCCAAGAAAGGGGGGGGTTGGTAGGTCAGACATCCCTCCAAAAAAAAAAAAAAGGGGGGGGGGGTGTATGTTAGACACACCGCTCCAAGACAGGGGGGGTTAGTAGGTTAGACCCTTAAAATTTAGAATGTAGGCCAATATTGTGTTTAGTTTTGGGTTTCTTTGTTAACCCAAAAAAATGCAGTCAAAAAATATTGATATAGTGTAAAAAATGGCAAAAACTGCCAAATTCCTAAAAAAAGGCAATAATGCAACCACAAGAGGGCATAATCTTATGCCTTTATGTGCCGGTCCCAAGTCCGGGTAAATGCAGAGGGTTGTCAAGCCATACAACTTACTAACAAGGCTCCTTCTAAGATGATCTTTTACTGTGACGGACACTGTATTCTGTTGAAATGCTCTCATCCACCGGTCCACTGTTTCACTTAAGCAGTGTTTCACTTCCCTGTTTCATTTCACATCTGCTGATGGAACATAGAGCTAGTTGCTTTGATAGTGGGTTTCTAATCATTATTTATGCCACACTCTTTGCATGTAATCTCTGTGAATAGGATTACTTGAGTAGTAGCATTCCAACAGAACCTTGTTCTCACATCTAGTCCATTTCCGTCTTGTTCCAGGAGCCCACTTTCCATCAAGGTGCTCTGGTTCCCCAGCACCTTGACTCAGACCTTGTTTAGCTGGGCAATGTCTTAGCCGGCATGCCGTGTTTCGGTATCTCTTATGGGATACGAGGTAGGCAGTAGCGTTAAGGATCTTCACTATGGACACACACTGGGGTCCCTATTGGTCATTGAACCCACTGGAAAGTGAACCCTGGCTTCCAGTGTGCCAGTCTTGCATGATGTATATATTAGGGCTGTCAACATTAACACTTTAATGCACGCGATAAATTAAAATAAATTAATTAAAAGTCAAAAGCGACCGTATTCCGCTTTGCATCAGACTTGGTTCAGACTTCCATAGCGTTCGTCAGTTTCTGACAGTCCCGTTTATAATCAAATAATTATAGCCCAAACTGAAGCCCAAATATAATAGCGGTGTTCATGCAATTTCATTACACTCTCTAAAGGAACCGTCTTCCACCGGTTCATGCTTCCATGGCATGCATCAGTTTCTGAAAAAAAGCACACTTTGTTGGCCACTATCCCGCTTATACCATACAAAGTTTACAAACAAAATACATATTTTTATTCCTGCCTATTTATACGTGTGTACAGCAAAGATACAAGACCCTCAAGCACCCAGGCCTCTGGCAGAGGACCCGAACTTCATCTCATTCTGGGGGAACCCTAAGGCATTAAGGCATTCCCAGGCTCTCCAATGTGTCCTGGGTCTTCCACAAGGGACTCATCCCAGTGGGACATATCTGGAACACCTCCCCAGTGTGTGTGAGCGTGTATGTGTCCTGGAGACATCTGGACGAGATGTCCAAACCACCTCCACTGGCTACTCTTGAGGTGAAGGAGCAGCTGCTCTACTCTGAGCTTTCTTCAGGGGACTAACCTTCTCACACTATCTCTAAGGGAGCGCCCAGCCACTGCCCAGAGGAAACTTATTTCGGCCACTTGCATTCAGGACCTCGTTCTTTCTGTAGTGACCCTGAGCTCATGACCATCAGAACGAAGATCAGCCAGTAAATTCAGAGCTTCATTTTCTGACTTAGCTCTATCTTCACAATGGACCAGCACCAGTCCGCCTGTCAATTTTATGTTCCAATCGTCAACAGCCCCCACCTGTACTGAAATAGTGCCTGCAGAAAACTGCTTTCCCTCCTGACGCGCAGGATGGTTTGCCAAAATCTCTTCAAGGCCAACCTATAATCCAGCAGTCAATCTTATCATCTCCTGGGAATGTGAGTGTCCACCTTGCTCAGTACAGTTCAAACCTACTGGGCAGCACACCAGGCCCTCGTCAGTGGTGCTCCAAACCCCAGGAGTGGTGCATGGCACCTTTGGAATCCAGCCATAGGACACAAAGAGTCTGGTGGAGAATTGTTGCAAACTTGAAAGGATGACCCAGACAAACGTGGATTTTTTTTTCAAGTTGAGCCTTTATTGAGCAGCTAGAACACAAACACAGCACACGGTCAACTTCCACCTCGGTGTTTCATTGTAAAGCAGATGCTTTCTTATATTCTATGGAGAATGCAGCCCTGATGACCTCTGTTGCCACAAGAGGTGGTTCTAACTCAAAGTCAAACTTTATTTATTTGTACAGCGCATTTCCTCCAACTGAAACCCAAGGCGCTTCACATACAAAATAAATATTAAAAATAATAAAAACCATTAACAACTTAAAATACACACGTAAAATGTAAAAGGAACAGCTACTCAAAAAAACCACCCTTCCCTCCCCCAGCTCCTCCCTCCATCCACCCAGCCACCACAATACATGACCCCCCCCCCACAGGAAAACTGAACAAAGACTAAAAACTGCAGCTTTAAGGAAACAGTCTTGCTTGGTACTGTTGTACGGTACTGCAGAAACGGTATTACGGAGATCCGTTTATTCCAAGGTCCAGCACAACCACAGGGGTCCTCACCGCCGTGCCCACCAAACACAGGGCAGCACAGAGCCCAGTCTATATGGTGTTACCCCAGCCGCCCCAAAAAGAATGAGCACTGCAGCACCAGCTCACCCATAGGCAGGAGGGCCCCAGAACAGCAGATCCCCGTGAGGATCTATTCCCTTTTCCAGCAGATGCTCAATCACATTGAAGCCGATAATTGGCTCCTCCGCAGTGCCACATTCTGAGGATGCGGGACTGGGACCAATAAATCAAATGGTGCAGGTTTTTCTGTGGGCAACACAAATTTGACTTCAACCCAGCCTGAGGAAGGGAATTGAAGTCTGATTCACTGCTCTCCCATCTAGTACACCAGGTCCTCACTTAGACTCCTTACACTGGTGTGTGGAAGGTTCTGCTGTTTCCACCTTTCATTAATGAGGCAAACCTCTGATCCTGTATCCCACAATGCTTTTGTTTTTCTGCCATCCAGCAGACAGGCTCGATGAGGTTCAAGAGCTTAGCTCTCCGTTTCGGGGAAAGAAGGCCAAGTGTTTAATACTGTCTGTGAGGATCTTGTAAGTGTTTTGTTGCAGTCCACCTTGTTGACCAGGTGGAGGGTGGAATGCTGCCACTGTGCTAGCCAGCATGTCAATTTGCTCTGATCGGTCTGAAGATTTCCTCTGCGTTCTACATCCTTTAGACAGATGACCACTCTGTCCACATTTAAAGCAGTGGTCACACTGTTCTCTACTGTTTCTGTCCTGACAAACTCTGCAGCCTCGTTTCCTAAAGGTCGGTGTGAATCCCAGATGGTTCCTTTAATTTCAGCAATTACTCCCTTTAACTGGCTGATGATCTCTAGAAGCTCAGTTTCTTTGTGACTTGATGTTGAATGTGTTTTTACAGTTTTACCCTTTGTTGGTGGGGGAGATGGCTGTCTTTGTCCACTTACTGCGCCAATTGTTGTTTTGTGAACAGGTTGTGTCTCAACAAGAAAGTTTTGTGCAGACTCATTTCTTTGCAGTGTGATATTTATCAGCGATGATACAGATCAGTAGAACTATCCTCCTTGTAATGGTCTCGCTGTATGGTACAAAGCTGTGGGAGTGTGAGGTCCACTCTGATTTCTAACATGTCACACAGGCTTAAACCAGGACTGATAGCTCTGATGACTGCTTCATTAATTTCAGCCTCACTGTGGTTTCTTTTAAGTCCCATTTTGATTTGGTGAATCAAGTTTGAATATGACATTTGTCCTTTTGGCCTCTTTCTCCTATTTTACCATTAATCATGAACTCTCGACGGATTGTCAGCTCAGGTGGCGCCATTACTTTTGGACCAGTAGAGTCTAAACTTGAATGATTGTTTAGTGCCTGGGAGGATATTTTGTTAGTCAGCCTTGACATCTCTTCCTCTAATTTCTTGTTTGCAGTCTGAAAACTCAGCTGTAGAGCTGCATACTGCTCCTTCAGGCTGGCTAAGGCATCTGCATCTTGACTGATATCATCACTGTCCTTCGTTTGGCTGTCTCGTTCTATTACTTCTTTTGCATGTTTAAACATTTGTGAAGTTTATTAGTTTAGTTTAAAGTTATGGGCTAAAAAGCCCGGGATTGTGTTCTGCTCTTTTTACGGAGCAAAGTTTGGGTTTTGCAATCATTTTCAGAACATGTGAAGTTGGTGTCTGGGGCACATTTGTCAAGTATGTTGTGAAACTCTGTTAACCAAACTTGAGTTCTGTTCAGTGAAGCCCACTAGTGTTGGGGTGGCGAGCAATTTCGTTGAGGGCGGATAGCAATTTTGTTGAGGGCGGCTAGCGTACCCTCATCCTGTGTGTGGCTAGCTCATCCTGTGTGTGGCTAGCGCGTGTGGCTAGCTCGTCCTATGGTGTGGCTAGAGTGTCCTGTGGTGTGCCTAGCTCGTCCTGTGGTGTACCTAGCTTGTCCTGTGTGTTGCTATCTCGTCCTGTGTGTGGCTAGCTCATCCTGTGTGAGATTACCGTGTGTGTCTTATGAGTAAGAGAATTAACAATAAAAAAAAAAAAATACAACAAATAAACATAACATTATGGGGAAAGGGGTTGACTAATTTGTCAGTAAGCATTCCTTTCCCTTACACTCTCCCCTCAAAATGGCGTTAAATGTCAAATCATTCCCCTGTTCAAAACAAAACGTGTCTTTTCTGTGTATGTTAACAACAACATTACAAATAAAAAGATTTTGTTGTCAGAACAGGAAGTGAACTTCTTAACTAAACTAATTCTAACTTAGCTGTCACAGTAAACCTACAACTTTACTACATCATTTCAGTTAGATGCCATAACGGGCTGTCCTAAGTGATGGTAAGTAAATCTTAACTTGTTTTTTTTTCTTTTTTTTTTGTTCTGAAAGGATACTTTTTTTCCTCAGCAAGTGACGGTTGGGCCTCATCTTGATCGCTGGTCTCTGTTTCCGGCTGACTGAGATTGTCACCCCCGAGAGCCTTCATGTACATGTGTCTCAATGTCTTCCTGAATGTCGTCTCTCTCGTTATCATCCTCAAGGGGTTGATATTCATCTGCAGTGTTTTCTGGACCACCTTGAGGCTCCATTTCCCAATGATACTCCACACTTTGATCCTGGTGCTTTGTTGGCCATCCTGTGATTCCTCTCCAGTCATCATCACCCTCTGAACTCTCTTTCTGCTCTGTTAGTGAAGATCGTCCTTTGTTACTTCTGTGTCTGTGTCATGGACTTGACCTCTTCCATTTTTGGCTTTGATTTAATAAACTGGACTGTGCTGATGTCGCCTCTGTGTCACTACATACACAGTGACTTCCCAGAATGATCTTAATTTCTCTGGTCCTCCCTTTTCATTGATATTCTTGACCAGCACTGTGCATCCAGGTTCCAGCTCTGCATCATAAACCTTCTTGTCATAGAGTGTTTTTCTTCGTTTGCTCTCTTTGTGTGAAATCTCTGAGGTGCTGGATTTGTGTTGGACCTCTTTAATCAGGAATTGTGATAGCAGTTGGAGTTTGTGGAGTTTAAGCTAGTTGCTTTGATAGTGGGTTTCTAAGCATCTATATACGCAACATTCTTTGCATGTAATCTCTCTGAGTAGGATTACTTGAGTAGTAGCATTACAACAGAACCTTGTTCTCACATCTAGTCCATTTTCCGTCTAGTTCCAGGAGCCCACTTTCCATCAAGGTTCTCTGGTTCCCCAGCACCTTGACTCAGACCTTGTTTAGATGGGTAATGTCTTAGCCGTTATGACGTGTTTTGGTATCGCTCATGGGACATGAGGTGGGCAGTAGCGTTAAGGGTCTTCAGTCTTAGGGGTCTTCCCTATGGACACACACTGGGGTCCCTATTGCTCATTGAACTCTCTGGAAAGTGAACCCTGGCTTCCAGTGTGCCAGTCTTGCATGAAGTATATATATGAGGGCTGTCAACGTTAACACTTTTAACGCATGTGATAAATAAAAAAAAGTTAACTCATTATTTTTTAGTAACGCAGATTAAATAAATGTCAGAAGCAATCGTCTTTCGCTTTGCGTCAGACAGTTCAGACTTCCATGACTTGCGGCAGTTTCTGAAAATACCATGTATAATTAAATAAATATAGCCCAAACTGAACCCCAAATATAATAGTGGAATATGATTCCACTTGACACATGGTCACTTACAAAAGAAATATTTAATCAATTTTTACTACTTTATTCTTTATCTCATACTTATCACATGGTTACCTTTAACTTGACTAAATAGTTCCTATCAGAGATTTCAATAATTCCATCGATAAATCCTTTTCTTGTACAATCTGGCAACAAAATAAGTAGAAGAAAAGCGTGGAAGCATGAAAGCGCTGCTGCATGATATGTACAAAAGGCCCCGTACTGTTCTGTGCCTCTGGCGTTCAGAATTCCTACATTCCTGTCGGTCAGTGAAGTACCCTCTAGAGGAGCCTGCACGCGCACCACACATGCGGTGGTGAGCTGCAGAGGACGAGTGACGGAGATTCAGACCGGCTGAGAGTTTGCCATTAACTTCCCGGCAGTGTGCGTTCATGACCAAAGTGAGTTGCTAGTAAAGTTAGTTTAGTTATTTATTTAGTTTACCTGTGTAACATGTTGACTTCCATGCACACTTTAAGTTGTGTTTATGTTTGCTCCTGACCATATTTACATGTATATGTAACCCTTTCAGTTCCAGCTTAAAGCTCAGCCTGTAATGTTTGTATGTATGTATAAGTATATTTAGTCTTGGTTCCTTCTGTTATTTACAGAGACCACACACCCACACACCCATCCCTTTGTTCTGGAGTTTATCCACCTGCATCTCCATTTAATATAAGCAGTTAAAGAGCAACACCTGCCTCTTCATTGCCTCTACAATCCACCTCCACCTCCTCACTACCTCCACATAGCCCCACCCCAACTCAATTAACCTGCTGTGTAATCTGCGGATATCCACCTGGCCGTGAAGTGGTGTTCTGGCCGACACTCCAGGGTAGTAACGGTGGCAAACACGTTCCAGTGCCTACAGCCCGCCAAACCCAAGTTATCTCCGCTACATTAAATGGTCCTTCGAGCCGGAATAAAGCTGTTTCTACCCCAGTAAGAATGGAGGATAACCCAGATTTCACAGCTCTCGGTGCACGCCCTCGACGCCATGTTCGTCCCCCTCGCCGGTATGAGGACTATGAGACTAATTTCCCAGAACTTAACATTCAGAGTTTTGAGGAACAAAGAGCAAGTACACCAGCAGCAGGTGCTAGCTATTCCCCTCACCATCTTGTGTTTGAACAACCTGCTAGGCAGCCACAGTATGGTGTTCCGACAGATCAAAGCCCATACTACCACCCGGATCATGTAACACCCCTAAAAGCTGAATTAGAGAGTATTCAGCATGAACGACTGCAACTTCAACGGGCTCAACAGCACATGGCTGCTCAAATGGCTGACCTTCAGACTATTCATGCAGACATGCTGCAGCTGGTGAGTCGTACCCAGAGTCTACAGCTACCTCCACCCCCAGAGGTCTCCAAAGATCACCATGAGCTGAGCTACACAACAGAAGAAGAGGATTGGCCTCCACCTCCCCCCTGGCCACCTGAGATTAAGAAGGAAACAAACTCCAGCCAGAGTCTAGTACTAGAGCGACTGGAGACCATGATGAGCGAGATCCAGATCTTAAAGAGAGACACTTTAGCTGTTCAACAGAGTGAGTCACCAAAACCACTTAATGAGTTTAAGCCCCGACCAGCCTTCAGAGAAACTCAGCTGAGAGCGACAGCAACACCTTACAGCACTCGAGTCCAAACCCATATGCTGGACAGCAAGCCAGGGGCACGATCCCCCACTTCCCAGTCACCTCGCCATGCACCCAGATTGGGGACACCTGACCAAATGCCTTCTATGCAAGTAGCAGCTCCAGAAATGACCTACAGGGGACCTCGGCCAAGCATTCCAAACCTAACACGGCGTGATCCTGGGGAATTTGCTCGCCTCAAGATTGCACTGGAGAGCTTACTACCCCCGAGAGTACCGAGCTATTCAAATATCAAGTCCTGTTAGATCACCTACATTCAGAGGAGGCCAGATTAATTGCTGATGCATATCTGCATTCCAGCACCCCATTCACAGGCACTATGAATGCTTTGAACGACAAACTTGGCCAGCCACATCAGCTTGCTCTAAACAGAATAGCCACAGTTATGGAGGCACCAGATATTCGGAGAGGGGATGTGGTGGCATTTGATAGGTTTGCCCTCCAGATACAGTCACTTGTGGGCATGCTGAAGACCTTGGGGCCTGATGGAGAGGTTGAACTGCAGTGCGGGTCCCATGTTTCCAGACTGTTGTGTAAACTACCCCCAGAACAGCGAGCTGAGTTTCGCAGGTGTATGTACAATCGCCAAAGCAGCACCTACACCTTGAATGACCTTGCCTCCTGGTTAAAGTATGAGTCTTGGTGCCAGGATTCAGATGGTCTGCTGACCCCTAGGAGTACGAAAGAAAGGCCTGGAGTCAAACTGAGCAGGCGCTCCACCACTGTACTCCGTGGAGCAGAGAGCACAATAAGATCCCAAAGCAGTGCACCGACCAACGTTAAGCAGCAACCTTACTGTGCTTTCTGTGATAACAGAGCTCACCACCTAAGCCAGTGTCCAGCCATCACCCAACTCAACAGAGATCAACTAACTGACTGGATAAAGACCAACAAGAGATGCTGGCGTTGTGCCCGCTCCCACCAAGCAGCCCAGTGTAACCTCAAGAAACCCTGTAATCTGTGTCAAGGCCGCCACCTTCAGGTTCTCCATGATGTAAACAACCGGGTTCCAGTTGGACCCAGATCAGCCCCTGTTCCACAAGAAAATGTGGGGAACACTACTGGTGTCTTGTACCTGGATCGGGCGACAGAGAGTGGCAGAGTGTTGTTAAAGGTTGCTCCGGTGACTCTTCACTGTGATGGCAGGACATTAGACACTTATGCAGTGTTAGATGACGGGTCAGAGAGGACCATGCTGCTTCCCACTGCTGCCAACGAGCTCCACCTTCAAGGCTCTCCAGAAACTCTTCCCCTATGCACCATAAGGCAGGATGTGCAGACTCTTCATGGCTCATGTGTTTCATTTGTCATCTCCCCAAAGGCAAACCCAAAGCAGAAGTATAGTGTGAATAATGCCTTTACAGCAGCCCGCATCGACCTGGCAGATCACACCTATCCAGTAGAGGTTCTTCAAAGAAAGTTTAAACACCTCAGGGGCCTACCACTTCAGTCGTTCAAGAAAGTCAAGCCTTTGCTACTGATTGGGAGCGATCACCCCCAACTCCTCACCCCAGTGGAGAAGGTACGCCTTGGTCCCCCTGGAGGTCCTGCAGCAATACGTACCCGATTAGGTTGGACCTTGCAGGGCCCATCCAACCTTGTCTGTCCAGCCTCCCAGCCACAGCAGTGTCTGTTCACCACCACCGTCTCCCCTCAAGTTAGCGAACTGATGAAACATGTGGAGCAACTTTGGCGAGCTGATGTCATTCCAGCTCGTGAAGGAAAGGCAGTCATTCGTTCCAGAGAAGATAACCAGGCCATTGCCCTACTGGAACAAAAGACAATTCGTGTAGAGGTAGGAGGCATACACAGATACGCCACACCTCTGCTCCGTCGCAAAGATATGCCACAACTTCACACTAGCCCCGATGCCGTAATGCCTAGTCTGTGGAGTGTGGAGAGAAGGCTACGGAGAGATCCAGAGAAAGCAAGGATCTACTGCACGGAGATAGAGAAGCTAATCCAAGCTGGGTCAGTAGTAAAGTTAACCCCCTCAGAGGTGAACCACACCGAGGAGTCCTGGTACATTCCGCACCATCTGGTGAGCCACAATGGCAAGCATCGTCTTGTATTCAACTGTTCATTCCAGTACCAGGGTCAAACTCTTAATGAACACCTCTTGCCTGGTCCCACCTTAGGGGCATCCCTGTTAGGGGTTCTGCTTAGGTTCAGGGAGCGGGCAGTGGCAGTTAGTGGGGATATAAAGAGCATGTTCCACCAGATCCGTCTCATACCTGAGGACCGCCCTCTCCTGCGCTTTGTGTGGCGGGACATGCACTCAGATGAACTTGTTACCACCTATGAATGGCGGGTTCTCCCTTTTGGCACAACCTGTAGCCCATGTTGTGCAACCTTTGCTTTGCAACGCCACACAAGGGATCACAGTCAAGCTGACGACCAGCTACGCCAGTCTGTGGAGAAGTGCTTCTATGTGGATAACTGTCTGCAAAGTGTAGAGACCCCCAAAGAGGCCCGTGATCTTGTGGACAGGCTGAGAGCCCTCCTAACTCCGGCTGGATTTGTCCTTCGTCAGTGGGCAAGTAATGAGCCGGGTGCCATTGGCCACCTTCCCGAAGATCTCAGATCAGCTGGTGTTGAACTTTGGCTTGCTCATGATCGGGCTGATACTTCGGAGTCAACCCTGGGGTTAAGTTGGCACTGTTCCACTGACACCTTAGGATACAAGCACCGCCCTGTTAGTTACAGCGCTCCCACCATGCGGAACATCTATAAGGTGCTGGCCAGCCAATATGATCCCCTGGGCTTTATCTTGCCCTACACCACCAGGGCCAAGATGCTGGTGAGGAGTCTCTGGGACCACCATAGAGGCTGGGATGACCCCCAGTTGCCCTCTGGCATACTCCAACAGTGGAGAACTTGGGAAGATGAGTTGCAGAAGGCCCATCCTTCCTGTTGCTAGATCCAAACCAGTGGCCTACACATCCAACCTGCACCCTGAGAGAACCTCCTGAGCCCTCAGAGCTATGGAAGGAGGTCTTCTGTGAAATTTCTAGGGGAGGAGAGCCAGTAAATCAAAGCGTCTCAGAGTGCAACACCTGGCCACAGTTGCTGGAGGTTACAGTTCAACAGGTACCTGAAGTGGCCGCTGGAGGTAGAACACCATCAGCAGAGGACTACCTGCAGGCAGAGACTATTGTGCTGAGAAGAGCTCAGCAGGACAGTTTCCCCGAAGAGTACCGTCTTCTTGAGGCTGATAAGCCTATCCCTCGCCGCAGTCGTCTCTTAGCCTTATCTCCAGAGTTCGACAAAACGAACAAAGTCATCAGAGTGGGTGGTCGTCTCCGTCGTACCGAAGATTTAGACTACAATAACCTCCATCCTTTAGTTTTAGACCCGGCACACCCAACCACTCGTCTGCTCATCCAGGACTATGGCAGTCGGTTGCGGCATCCGGGGCCTGAGAGAGTCTTTGCAGAGATCCGGCGTGCATATTGGATACTGAGAGGTCGGGAAGCCGTTCGCCGCTTCCAAACGACCTGCCCTGAATGTCAACGATGGAGATGTCAACCTAGGGTTCCAAAAATGGCTGACCTGCCGATTGCCCGGCTCCGCCTTTTTAAGCCCGCATTTTATTCTACAGGCATGGACTGCTTCGGACCCTTTGAGGTCAAAATAGGACGGCGGGTGGAGAAGAGGTGGGGCATAATGTTTAAGTGCCTTACCGTCAGAGCGGTCCATCTGGATGTTCTAACCTCGATGGATACTGACTCCTTCCTGATGGCGCTCCGGAGATTCATTGCTAGAAGAGGAACTCCCGCCGAGCTGTACTCTGATCAAGGACAAACTTTAGGGCGGCGAAAGAGAAATTAGAGAAGCGTTCTCATCAATGAACTCAGAGCTGCAGAGGCTTCTAGCCCGCAGAAGATTCTTTTCCACTTCAACCCCCCGGCTGCTCCTCATTTTGGAGGAGTGTGGGAACGGGAGATCAGATCGGTCAAGACGGCTCTCTACACCACAGCCGGGGCCCAACCCCTCCAAGAGGAAGTTCTTCGCACCGTTCTCCTTGAAGTGGAAGCTATTCTTAATTCCAAACCACTAGGATATGTGCCATCTGATATCCGTGATCCTGACCCTGTGACCCCAAATTGCCTGTTGATGGGGCGGCCGGAGAGGAGCTATTGACCCGTCGTAGGTGGAAGCACTCCCAGGTGCTCGCGGATCACTTCTGGCCCCGGTTCATCCGTCTGTACCTGCCAAGTCTGCAGTCCCGCCAGAAGTGGCAGTCAACCTCAGTGGATGTCACTGAAGGTTCAGTCGCAATGATTGTGGACCCACAGTTGCCTCGGGCTTCCTGGCTTATTGGGCGGATCACCAGGGTCCACCCCAGTCAGGATGGATGCATCAGGTCAGCAGACGTCAGGGTAAACGACAGGACCTTTACACGACCAGTTGCGAGACTGGTAATTTTGCCAGCTCTTCCAGCTGAAGAACATGGACATTTGTTTTGAGTTGACGGTTATGTGTGATTTGTTAGCCTTTTGTTTGTTCAAATGTACTTCATACATTTGGGGGCGGCTGTACAAAAGGCCCCGTACTCTTCTGTGCCTCTGGCGTTCAGAATTCCTACATTCCTGTCGGTCAGTGAAGTACCCTCTAGAGGGAGCCTGCGCGCGCACCACACACGCGGTGGTAAGCTGCAGAGGACGAGTGACGGAGATTCAGACCGGCTGAGAGTTTGCCATTAACTTCCCGGCAGTGTGCGTTCATGACCAAAGTGAGTTGCTAGTAAAGTTAGTTAAGTTATTTATTTAGTTTACCTGTGTAACATGTTGACTTCCATGCACACTTTAAGTTGTGTTTATGTTTGCTCCTGACCATATTTACATGTATATGTAACCCTTTCAGTTCCAGCTTAAAGCTCAGCCTGTAATGTTTGTATGTATGTATAAGTATATTTAGTCTTGGTTCCTTCTGTTATTTACAGAGACCACACACCCACACACCCATCCCTTTGTTCTGGAGTTTATCCACCTGCATCTCCATTTAATATAAGCAGTTAAAGAGCAACACCTGCCTCTTCATTGCCTCTACAATCCACCTCCACCTCCTCACTACCTCCACATAGCCACACCCCAACTCAATTAACCTGCTGTGTAATCTGCGGATATCCACCTGGCCGTGAAGTGGTGTTCTGGCCGACACTCCAGGGTAGTAACGGTGGCAAACACGTTCCAGTGCCTACAGCCCGCCAAACCCAAGTTATCTCCGCTACATGATACTCAATTTCCCACAATCCCTCACATTATTCTAAAGCTGGCATGTTGATACAACGTGATCTAAAACGCTAACCCACCTTTATTACTCCTGCGTTTGTTTATATATTTGAGCCCGTTTTGTCCAGCATAATCGACAGCCTTTCGCTAAAAACAGAGGTTTTAAGCGACGGCTAAATTATTGTTCGTATTAGCTCCCTGCAGTCACTCACAAACGAAAACACTTGAGGTCTTTTTATTTTCTATGAACAAATTCTGAATGATCCGCTCTCCCAATGAGCATGATTTTAGAGTATAGATCCAGATCAAATGCCTAATATTTAATTGTCTAACTTGGAAAACCTAAAGGAACTTGCTTGAAGGTGTGTAGTTTAAATATTTTGTCCAGCAGAGGGCATTGTTGTTTGCAGAATTGTAGGTTTCACAACTGTTTAACTTTCTTTTATTTTTTCAAAGTCAAAAGAACAATCTTGTAACCTAAATATTTTAATAATTATAAAATATAACGAAATATTGTATTTTACTCTTATAGAAAAGAAAAAATCAAAATTGTTGACCAGAACAAAAAACACCCCAGATTTTAGTTTTGTGATGACGTCAGACGTAATTGGTGTTGTCGTCATCACGCAGTGAAGTGACAACCTCACAAAAGTAGTGGGGCTTGGCACAAAGCTTTTGCGATGTCATGCAGGGTTTATGCTGTTTGTGTTGTTTGATGTCATAGCGTGTTTTTTTTATTATCCCATGACATCATGACAGAGGGCCTTGTTGTCCTAGGAAATCCCTTGCAGGAGGGATTGGGGCATGAGTGGTTGGGGCATGCGATGTCACATTGCAGTTGTGATGTCATACAGTGTCCATGCTGCATCATTCCCTGTCAATATGTGTGCGTTGTATGACATCAGAATGTGTTTTTTTTAATGTCACAGAGTTATGTTATATATCCCAATTTTGCTCATTTTTCCACACTCAACAAGAATCCAAATGAAGAAAGGCAAAGAAACAAAGACCAAAGAAGATCTGGGTGGGGACATAATATTGCTTTTGCAATTTGACCTACTCAGGTTTTCAGATTCACAGAAGATCCAGCTGATCTCTGGTAAACCGGATGTCAAGTCCAAAGAAATCATCCGGGACTTGATGTCAAAAATGGTCAAACTGATTTCAAGGCATCTGCAAAAAAAGAATGAAAGTTTGCCAAAAAAAGATGCTGTGATGGACCTTGTCACCATGACTGTTTCCAAAGCATTCATGGAAGTCCTCCACTGCAGCAAAGACGTCAAATCGTCCCATGCTCTCAACACCCTGCTCGTTTTAATAACTGAGGAGGTGTTGAAGCAACTGAGATACAACAAAGAAAAGATTTTTGCCACCAACTTGGACTTGATCATAACAAGTTTCTGTACATCGCTGGCAGATCTTTGTGAAAACAAAAAGAAAACAAAGCACACATCTCGCTTTCCTGCAGTGGATGGGCCTACAGCTGAAAAAAGTCATGTGGAGACCCAAACGGTGCAGAACAAAGATGCTGGTAAGACAGCGGTCGATCTGCATGCAACTCAAGAAGCTCAAAAAGTCCTTCTTGAAAAACTGGTGGAGGATCTCATAAGCCGCATCTTTAAGAAGAGTAAAACGCCTTTATGTCAAGAGAAATTTGAATCTTACAGGAGGCGCCTCTTTACAAGACTCTGGAGGGAAGTGGAGACCTTGGAATGCTACATCAGTGAGGAAAACTTTAAAGGATTAAGCAAAGTCATTTATAAGAAACTCATAGAAAGCTTGAAGGTGAATGGCATCCCTGTAATGATGGGTATTGACTCTGAGGAGAAAATATACGACAACCTCATTGCCACCATCTTTAAGCAATGCATTCTGAAGAAGGACGTTGTCTGCAAAGATCTCGACAGATGTCCAAAGATGGCTTCAGCTCAGAAAAAAATAGCTGCTCAACAGCAGACGTCCAACCAGGAGAAGAAGAAAGCTGAACAGAAATCAATCTTAAAACAAGGTTCTCCAGTGGTGTCCCAAAGTAAATCTTTGACACCCCAGACGTCCGTGTCTACACAGTCCTTGTCAATTGGGGAAGAAAACATTCTGAAGGCCAAGCAGGAAGAATGTAACATCCTCATTAACCAGTACCTCACGGTCGTAATTCCCTACATCTTTACAAAAGCAGGTTATAAATGTTCCAAGAACAACTATGATCTGCTTTTCATAAGGATGTATGATGTACTGTGGGATCTGTGCGTGGACTATGACTTCAAATTGACCACAAACACAGTAAAAAACCTGGAAACGGTCTCATACATAAATTTAATAAATTTTTGTAGTTATCCAGAAAGTGCGACTCTCATGTGCATGGACTTGGACCAGTCAGCTTGTGACATCATCATTGCTAAAACCTTTGAAAAGCACATGCTGACTAAGCGATCTAAATTTGCAAGGTTCATTTCCAAAATTGAGATCAGCGTCAATGCGCTTTTTTATTAAGCCCACAAAAACAAATCAAACAACACCAAAAACTGGGTTGTTTGATTGATTAGGTCACTAAATTTTAGAATAGAGGTCAATGTGTTTAGTTTAGTTTTTTTTTTCTGTTAACTCCCCCTCCAAAAAAAGGAGGGGTTGGTAGGTTAGACACCCTCCTCCAAGAAGGGGGGGGTTGTAGGTTAGACACCCCCCTCCAAAAAAAGGGAGGGGGTTTATAGGTTAGACATCCCCTCCAAAAAAAAAAAGGGGGGGGGGGGTTGTAGGTTTGACACCCTCCTCCAAAAAAAGGGGGGGTTTGTAGGTTAGACATCCCCTCCAAAGAAAAAAAAAAAAAAAAGGGGGGGGGGGGTTGTAGGTTAGACACCCCCCTCCAAAAAAAAAGGGGGGGTTTGTAGGTTAGACATCCCCTCCAAAGAAAAAAAAAAAAAAGGGGGGGGGGGGGGGGGGTTGTAGGTTAGACACCCCCCTCCAAAAAAAAAAGGGGGGTTTGTAGGTTAGACATCCCTCAAAAAAAAAAAAACGGGGGGGGGGGGGGGGGGGGGGGGGGGTTAGACCCTTAAAATTTAGAATGTAGGCCAGTATTGTGTTTAGTTTTGGGTTTCTTTGTGAACCCAAAAAAATGCAGTCAAAAAATATTGATATACTGTAAAAAAATGGCAAAAACTGCCAAATTCCTAAAAAAAGGCAATAATGCAATCACAAGAGGGCATAATCTTATGCCTTTATGTGCCGGTCCCAAGTCCGGGTAAATGCAGAGGGTTGTCAAGCCATACAACTTACTAACAAACCAAATCAATCATGCCAATCACAAACTGAGCTTTTATACTTGATCATTAGGGCTGCACTTGGGTAAAATTGGACTTCTGCAAGTCAGAGCAGGAAGGCTTGTTTCTAGGCTGAGAGAGGTACATACTGTATTTACGTAGAGAGGTATATACGTATTACATATAAACTATTTAAATGGTATAAATGTGATACGTGTATACCGTCCATCCATCTTTTTCCACTCATCTGAGCTTGGTTGCAGATTTCCGTCTCCCCGGCCACCTCCTCCAGCTCTTCTGTGGGGACCCTAAGGCATTCCCAATTTCTCCAATGTGTCCCGGGTCTTCCCCGAGGGACTCATCCCAGTGGGACATACCTGGAACTCCTCCCCAGTGTGTGTGTGTGTGTGCGTGTATGAGTCCTGGAGACATCTGGACAAAATGTCCAAACCACCTCCACCAGTTCCTCTTGATGTGAAGGAGCAGCTGCTCTACTCTGAGCTTTCTTCAGGGGACTATCACCCTGTCTTTAAGGGAGCCCCCAGCCACTGTACAGAGGAAGCTCAGTCCTACATGTGTTGATTGAATGTTTGAGCTCTCTACTCCACTATGGAGTATGGAGATTTACATTTACTCAAATAAATTACTCAAGTAAACGTAATGAGTAAATGCGAGTCTCCATTCCAATGTAGTGGAGTAAAGAGCACAAATATTAAATCAAAACATGTAGTCGAGGAGAGAGTAAAAGTTGCTTATATTTTTGATACTCAATACAAGTACAAAGTAGGCAAAAAAAAAACATACTTAAGTAAGTAACGAAGTCCATAAACTAAAGTACTTTACAACTCTGGAAGAACAGATATAATGCATGAAGTTTTGCAACAACAAATGCATCTCTGGACAATGCATGTGTACAGCCAGTGCAAATGATTACAATGAACACATAATATCATGGCTTGTGTTTCCTCCTCTGGGATGTCAGTAACTGTGGGCTTGTTGAAGAACCCTGTGTATTGAAGGTAGCAGGATGTGATGTTGGACTTTGATGGCCATGCAGTCTTTATTTTTAACGTGCAAATGAATCCCTCATCTCAGCAGATTTGAGGAACATACCTTTATAGAATGAAAATATCAGCATGGTCTGTCTGTGTGCATGTACGTACAGTATGTGTCTATAATACATATTTGTATCGGGACAAGTCAGTTTACAGTTTCCGAGGACCCTGCTGCTTTAGTGGCCTCAGATCCCTCAGGAACAGATAACTCTGCTGGCGAGCAGAATATGCTCTCAGTGTGGTGAAGCACGCATGTGCAGTGACGTATAAATCAGATAATATTCAGTTGGCATGTCAATCAAGTAACATATTTGAGGAGGATTATTTGCTGACAGATTTTTGAAAATATGTTTTTATTTTGTTTTTTATTTATTATTGATGACCCGCGATCTACTCACATGTTGATTGACAGCTCAATTGCGACATAATGAGCACCCCTGGTTGATATGATCATCTTACTTAACGTTCACAATAAATTTGATTTGGTGCGCAGGTCAGATTTGCTGTGTGCTAAGAGTGTGAGAGCAGTGCACAATTGCGCAGCTTAGATGGAAACGGTGCCTGAGGCTCCTTCTTAGATGATCTTTTACTGTGACGGATACTGTGTTCTGTTTAAATGCTCTCGTCCACCGGTCCACTGTTTCACTTAAGCAGTGTTTCACTTCCCTGTTTCATTTCACATCTGCTGATGGAACATTGAGCTAGTTGCTTTGATAGTGGGTTTCTAATCATCATTTATGCCACATTCTTTGCATGTAATCTCTCTGAGTAGGATTACTTGAGTAGTAGCATTCCAACAGAACCTTTACGCACCTTGACTCAGACCTTGTTTAGCTGGGCAATGTCTTAGCCGGCATGATGTGTTTCAGTATCTCTTAGGGGATACGAGGTAGGCAGTAGCGTTAAGGGTCTTCCTTATGGACACACACTGGGGTCCTTATTGCTCATTGAACTCTCTGGAAAGTGAACCCTGGCTTCCAGTGTGCCGGTCTTGCATGATGTATATATATTAGGGCTGTCAACATTAACACTTTAATGTACGCGTTAAATTAAAAAAAATTAATTAAAAGTCAGAAGCGACCGTATTCCGCTTTGCATCAGACGGTTCAGACTTCCATAGCGTTCGTCAGTTTCCGACCAAATAATTATAGCCCAACTGAAGCCCAAATATAATAGTGGTGTTCAAGTATTATATTATATTAATTTAATTACACTCTGCAAAGGAACCGTCTTCCACCTGTTCATGCTTCCATGGCATGCATCAGTTTCTGAAAAAAAGCACACTTTGTTGGCCACTATCCCGCTTATAACATACAAAGTTTACAAACAAAAGATGAGGAGAATCATATGTCCTAATCCATTGTTTTTGCCATAGGTGTATAAAATCAGGCACTCAGGCATGCAGACTGTTTTCACAAACCTTTTTGAAAGAATGAACCGCTTTCAGGAGCACCACATTTTATGATGTGGAATTTGTAAATAATACACCCCAAAAAAGCCGTTTTTTAAGGCAGTCCTGCAAATTAGTAATTTTTTGTTATTTAACTAGAAGTTCTCATGCATCAATCTTTTTATTTTTTATTTTAATGACTGTTTACAGCCAAGATGTAAACAAAACAGCTTTCCAATAAGACGTCTGTCTCAAGTTTTTGTTAAAATCGTATGCCTCATGGTTAGACTCGTCTGGGTCAGGCCATAATTTAACAACTCCGGAAAACACAGAGGGGTTCATGTTGGCTTTGAATGCTGGTTAATATCCGAGGTGAATGAATATTGTCTTCCTGCCAGTGTCAGCATGTATGAATGCTGTGATATGAGGGGAAATAAGATGATAAACCCAACAAAAATGTTAATACAAATTAAAATAAATTACATAGAAATATTGTAATAAACAGACGTTGGTGATTATATCTAAATGAATAAAAATAACAGATTCTATATAATAAAGAGATTTAAAATCATGCCATAATTCCTTCTTCTTTCAAAAGAAAACCATTTGTTTTAATGTAAATATCATTGTCTGGTCCACAGGGCAGAGAGAACACACAGTTCCTATGGTACAGAGTCCACCTCTCTTCTCATATGCAAAAACTTCAGAAAAAAAGACAAAAGTCATATTTTTACAAACACACATGGATCTACTTAAGCATTTTTTGCTTTTTGAAAATGTATCTCAAAAATATTAGTTGTGCCATAATAAAAGAAGATAACATGTAGCCACAATAATACAAAATTCTGTACAAAACCTATCAAACATAGCTTCTGTCTTTACAAGCTTGCAGAAAGGCACACTTGGTGATGGGAGATTAAAGTGTTCTTTAGGTGTGTATCACCATGGCATACAACCAGTGTCTCCTTTTAGCAGTCAAGTCTGGGAAATAGTCCAATGAATCAAATCAAACTTTACTTGTATAGCACTTTTCCTATGAAGCATAACACAAAGTGCTTTACATTAAAACAAAACAGATAAAAAAAACTAGCACAACCATAAAAATGTAGACCCCCCCCTCTCGGCTTTGGATCTGGGATTGTTGGGATGCATGTGTGCGGCTTTGCTGAAGCCACAAAGCTCGTGCCGCTGAGTTCTGTAATAATTGTAAATTTGATAGAGACTTTTTGGGTAAACCAGAGAGCAGAGCTTTAGAATAATCTAAACACTAAAAAGAAAAGCATGCATCAGCACCTCTGTGCTGGCAAGAGAGAGGAATGGACGGACTCTGGCAATGTTTTTAAGATGATAAAATCCTGTCTTCACAACATTTCTAAGGTGTGGGGATAAAATTCAGCTCAGAGTCAAAAAGTACGCCCAGGTTTCTCACACAGTGAGAAGGTTTAAAGTTTATGAGTTTGGGTAAAATCATCTCTCTCTTGTCTTCAGGACCAATAATTAAAACTTCTGTTTTGTCCTGGTTGAGCTGTAAGACGTTTTCTGCCATCCATGACTTTATATCTAAAATACAATTTAAAAGAGTGTTTAAAGGTTCAGGAGACACGGCGATGTAAAGCTGCATATCATCAGCGTAGCTGTGAAAGTTAACCCCATGTCTCCTGATGACATCTCCAAGAAGCAACATGTATCAATTAAAGAGTATTGGACCTAAGATTGACCTTTGGGGAACCCCACAGCTTATTTTGTGGATTCTGGAGGAGCATGTATCCATACTTACAAAAATGTCGATCTGTTAGATAAGAATGGAACCAGTTAAGAACAGTTCCTGAGAGGCCAACCTGACTCTGCTTTAAAATATTCTAAAAATGTTCTAAAACATTATGCTTATTTAAAAAATCATGCAACTGAGTAAAAACTATTTTTTCAATAATTTTACCTAAAAATGGTAAGTTGGATACAAGTCTATAATTATCCATAATATTTGGATCCAAGTTATTCTTCCTCAGAAGGGGCCTCACCACCGCTGTCTTACAGGCAGTGGGGAAGACACCCGTCTGAAGAGAGAAGTTTATTATGGCTAAAAGTTCCGGCTCGAATAATCCATAACAGGTTTTTAAAAGAGAAGTGGGAATGGGGTCTAAAAGGCAGGTTGTAGTGTTTGTTTGGGAAAAAACTTGACCAAGCATCTTCTCATCAGCCAGGACAAAACTCTCCAGTGTTTCCTCAGGTAAAGGCAACGCCACTGATCTATTACAGCTAGTGCTATGAACCGATTGAAGGTTAGATCTGATAGCAGTGACTTTACTTCTGAAGTGGTCCGCAAAATCCTCACATGCAGTCTGTGAGTGAGGCTGTGGGGTTTTTACCCCGCTTTAGTTTGAGTTGTGTTTTGGTCTCCACTTCCGGTTTTATTTTGTTATGGGTCGTACTTCCTGTGTTCTCTCCCCAGTGTGTGTGTATTCCCTCTTGATAGTCACACCTGTTTCCACTTACCTCATCCCTTCCTCCTTGTTATAAGTCTTCGTCTCCCCTGCACTAGTTGTCGGATCGTTTTGTTGCTTCTCGTGTTTATTGAGAGTTTCTTGTTTGCAATAAATACGAGATTTTTGCATTTCCGATCCCTGTCTGCATTTGTGTCCGCCCAACAAACCCTGACATTACGATCCGACCTTAACATGGACACAGCAGACACGGAGACGTTACGGGCACTACTCCGTCAGCGGGAGAAGCTGACGTCTTGTCTTCGCCAAGGGTTACTGGAGATGTCCAGCCGTCACGAGCGACAACTTGCTGCGTTGGGAGAGCGTTTTGAGCAACTGGCAGAGCGGGTCCAACATCCACCGTCTGTTCCTTCGCCACGCCCATCGTCTTCCACGCTGGTCCAGGGGATCCTGGATGGAGTTCCTGTCGCTCCGACTGCACAGCTGGCCCGTCCAGAAAGGTTTTCCGGAGACTCCGGGGACTGCCGGGCTTTCATTACCCAGTGTGAGCTTCACTTCCAGTTGCAGGCTCCCCACTATCCTACAGACCAAGCCAAGGTGGCCTTCATTATTTCTCACCTCACCGGCAGAGCCGGAGCGTGGGCTACCGCCGAGTGGCAGCGTGGAGCCTCAACCTGCACATCCCTCTCGGCCTTCTTGGAGGCTTTCCAGCAGATATTCCATCACACCAAGCCAGGCCGGGAGGCAGCTCGTGCGCTTTTGAAGTTGAGGCAGCGCGACCGACGGGCAGCCGACTACGCCATAGAGTTCCGGACTTTGGCCTCCACTAGTGGTTGGGACACTACTGCGCTCATGGACGCTTTCGTGGAGGGGCTGTCCGAGGAATTAAAGGACAGACTGATCGCACTCGAACTACCATTAACTTTGGACCCCCTCATCGCTCTGGTTATCCGTGTTGATAACCGGTTGCAGGACCTTAAGGGGGAGCATGGCAGGGTAGTACCCCGCCCTCATCGTCGGTCTACAAATTCACCTGTTCGTGTTGTTTCTCCCGCAGAATCCCCGTTGTTAGCTCAAGATGAACCCATGCAGCTCGGTCGGGGCAAACTATCTGCTTCCGAGAGACGGCGACGGATGGCGGCAGGTGAGTGCCTTTACTGTGGTAGGCGGGGTCATTTCTGCAAGGAGTGCCCAAAACTTCTCTGCTCGTCAGTAAGAGTGGGCGCGCTGACGAGCGGTGATAAGACGCTCTCTAATGCTAAACCTGCTGCCTGCCTATTTCAAGTTCGGGTCATGTTTCATGGGAAGGGTTTTCCGGTTAAGGCTTTAGTAGACTCTGGAGCAGAGCAGAACCTTATGGATGCCGAGCTAGCGAGACAGGTCGGTCTTAAATGTGAACTACTGCCCCGTCCGTTACAAGTGGTCTCCCTAAATGGCCAAGAGGTGGCTACCATTTCTTACATAACCGAACCCATTCACCTTATTATTTCTGGCAATCACCATGAGGAGACCCGTTTTTTCGTTTTTTCCTCCGCCCAGAACCCACTGGTCCTGGGGTTTCCCTGGCTTATGGCTCATAACCCAGTCATCGACTGGCCCTCCAGTCGGGTTTCTGGCTGGAGTGATAAATGTCACACCACTTGTTTACGCTCAGCTCGGCCTCCTGGGGAAGACCCCGCTGTCCCGGTAGGGCGGCCGCCCTCACCTGACCTATCCGGGGTACCGCCGGAGTACCACGACCTTGCTGAGGTATTCTCAAAGTCACGAGCCCTCTCCTTACCCCCTCACAGACCTTATGACTGCGCTATCGATCTCCAACCTGGCGCTACCTTGCCCAAGAGCAGGTTATATGGCCTGTCTAAACCCGAGAGGGAGGTAATGGAGCGATATATTGCTGAGTCTCTGAATTCTGGTATCATCAGGCCGTCATCATCACCAGTGGGGTCAGGTTTCTTCTTCGTCGGTAAGAAGGACGGGTCTCTCCGACCATGTATTGATTATCGGGGCCTGAATGAAATCACTGTTAAGAACAGTTACCCCCTGCCTTTGATGAACTCAGCTTTTGAAGCGTTGCAGGAGGCCAGGATCTACACCAAACTGGACCTTCGCAACGCTTACCACCTCGTGCGCATCAGAGCCGGTGATGAATGGAAGACCGCCTTCACCACTCCCCTGGGACATTTTGAGTATCTGGTGATGCCTTTTGGTCTCTGTAATGCCCCTGCTGTGTTCCAGGCTATGATAAATGATGTGTTACGGGACTTCCTTCATCGTTTTGTTTTTGTTTATTTAGATGACATTTTGTTTTTTTCCAGGGACGCCAGTGAACATCGGCGGCATGTTCGTCTGGTGCTCCAGCGGCTACTGGAGAACAAACTGTTTGTAAAGGCGGAGAAGTGTGAGTTCCATTCTCCGTCTGTTTCGTTTTTGGGTTTTGTTGTAGCAGAGGGTGAGGTGAGACCCGATCCCGCTAAGGTGAGAGCGGTGGTGGAATGGCCTACCCCTACCAACAGGAAACAATTACAACGGTTTGTTGTGGGTCGTCAGATGCCATGACAGCACCCACCTGTGCTCAATCAGCCACCAGGTATGGCCACCATGATTGCCTGCACCTGGGTCTCCAGCAGATGTATAAAGGATGGTGGAGATCCCAGTTCCGGCGCCAGACTGTTAGCTTGCCCAAGACGGTAACGTGCTGGCTCTCAAGACGTGTCATAGGACTCTACTCTCGTGTCATAGATTTGCCGACTAACCAGTGTGTTTGCTTGCCAGTGGCTCACGCTTTCTCCACCACCCCTGCTGCTCCCCTGGGCTCATCCTACTCCGCTCCCGACGCAGACCACTCCATGCTGGACTTTCCCCCATCAACATTCATCGCCTTACCCTTACAATAAACCTCAGAACTCCAATTGTGTCCTGCGCTTGGATCCTCCCTTTCCTGCTCCCCGCCTAACACGGTTTCTGGGGTTTGCCAACTTCCTCCGCCGTTTCATCCGTGGCTACAGCTCGGTGGCTGCGCCTCTCACGGCTCTCACCTCTACCTCCGCTCCGTTCGCCTGGACGGAGGCGGCGGAGGCCGCTTTTAGCCGATTAAAGCATCTGTTTACGTCTGCACCTGTTCTGGCACAACCTGACCCTTCCAGACAATTTATTGTCGAGGTGGACGCCTCAGATACCGGGGTGGGTGCAGTATTGTCTCAGCGGGGGGAATCGGACAGTAGGTTGCGCCCTTGCGCTTTTTTCTCCCGCCGGCTTTCCCCGGCGGAGCACAATTACGATGTGGGTGATAAAGAATTGCTAGCGATCAAGCTAGCCCTTGAAGAGTGGAGACACTGGTTGGAGGGGTCAGCTATGCCGTTCTTGGTTTGGACAGATCACAAGAATCTGTCCTATCTACGAACTGCCAAACGGTTGAACTCCAGGCAGGCACGGTGGTCTCTATTCTTTAACCGTTTTGATTTTGTGGTCTCCTATCGACCGGGATCCAAGAATGTTAAGCCGGATGCCCTCTCCCGACAACAGGACTCGGCTGTCCATGACTGTCAACCAGCCACAGTACTTCCTCCCCCCCGTGTGCTGGGCGCCCTCTCCTGGCAGCTGGAGAGAGACATTAGGGCGGCCCAGGTTCAGGAGCCCGACCCGGGTGGAGGTCCTGCTAACAAACTGTTCGTTCCAGACTCTCTCAGGTCCCAGGTCCTCCAGTGGGCTCATGCCACGCGACTCACCTGCCACCCAGGAATCCGCAGGACTGACTCCTTCCTGCGTCGCCGCTTCTGGTGGCCTAGTATGACCAAGGACGTCCGGGACTATGTTTCAGGTTGTCTGGTTTGTGCTCAGAATAAGGCCAGTACACAACCGCCTGCTGGACTATTGCACCCACTGTCCATCCCGGGTCGGCCTTGGTCACACATTGCCCTGGATTTTGTGACTG
Source organism: Oryzias celebensis (assembly GCA_014656515.1). Classification (NCBI taxonomy): domain Eukaryota; kingdom Metazoa; phylum Chordata; class Actinopteri; order Beloniformes; family Adrianichthyidae; genus Oryzias; species Oryzias celebensis. The sequence goes on from BNCR01000005.1 coordinate 39,678,403, forward strand.
GCCTGCCTCCTTCTGCCGGGAGGACCGTTATTCTGACTATTGTGGACCGGTTTTCTAAGGCCGCTCATTTTGTGGCTCTGACCAAACTCCCCTCTGCTGCAGAGACTGCAAGACTGGTCATAAAACATGTCTTCAGGCTGCATGGAATTCCCACAGACATGGTGTCGGATCGTGGCCCACAATTCATCTCACAGGTCTGGAAGGCGTTCTGTGGTGCTTTCGGGACTACTGCCAGCCTGTCTTCTGGTTTCCATCCACAGACCAACGGCCAGGCAGAGCGGACTAACCAGGACTTGGAGGCCGCTCTACGGTGCGTCTGTTCACGGAGCCAGACCTCCTGGAGTTCCTTGTTGCCATGGGTGGAGTATGCTCACAACTCCCTCACCTCATCTGCCTCTGGTATGTCCCCGTTTGAGTGCTCTCTGGGGTACCAGCCCCCCCTGTTTCCCGAGCAGGAGACGGAGGTGGCCGTTCCGTCGGTTCAACACCTGTATCGTCGCTGTCGGCGTGTCTGGCGGGAGGCCCCTGAACCCTGTTGCGTTCAGGGGCTACCAACAAGAGGCTGGCAGATCGTCGACGCACTCCAGCACCTGCCTACCTACCAGGCCAGTACGTCATGCTGTCCACTTCACACATCAAGCTTCGGACGGAATCCAAGAAGCTGTCCCCCAAGTACATCGGTCCGTTCGAAATCCTGAAGGTCATCAACCCTGTGGCGGTCAGGCTGCGCTTACCCAGGTCCTTGCGCATCCATCCGGTCTTCCATGTCTCTCAGCTGAAGCCGCATGTTACCAGTCCCCTGCAGCGGTCTTCCTCTCCGCCACCCCCTCCCCGCATCATTGATGGCCAACCGGCCTACACTGTCCGTCGCCTGCTGGACGTTCGGCGGCGGGGACGTGGCCTCCAGTATCTGGTGGACTGGCAGGGGTACGGGCCTGAGGAGAGATCCTGGGAGCCTGCATCACGGATTCTGGACCCTGAGCTCATCCGGGACTTCAATCGCCGGCACCGGGGGGGGCTTCCCTCTGCGCCAGGCGGCGCACCTTGAGGGGGGAGTACTGTGGGGTTTTTACCCCGCTTTAGTTTGAGTTGTGTTTTGGTCTCCACTTCCGGTTTTATTTTGTTATGGGTCGTACTTCCTGTGTTCTCTCCCCAGTGTGTGTGTATTCCCTCTTGATAGTCACACCTGTTTCCACTTACCTCATCCCTTCCTCCTTGTTATAGTCTTCGTCTCCCCTGCACTAGTTGTCGGATCGTTTTGTTGCTTCTCGTGTTTATTGAGAATTTCTTGTTTGCAATAAATACGAGATTTTTGCATTTCCGATCCCTGTCTGCATTTGTGTCCGCCCAACAAACCCTGACAGAGGCATTATAGATTTATTAAAATCTTTGTTTAATAAAAAATCAATTTTTTAAAAAAGAAATCGGACGTTGTGTTTATTGTCTGTGATGAGACAACAACAAAGGCATAGTAATAATCAAAAGTCTACTGGGAACGTTAATAAAAATATATCAAAAGATGATCGGAGTGGGGCTTAAGGGAAGAAAGGTACAAGAACCCAGAGAAAGATAAAGTAAAATTAAGTAAAGATCAAATGGCACTAGTTTATTTCATGTGAACATTTAAATAAGAACATCAAAACGTTAACTATAAATATTAATTTTCTATGTTACTGAAAATTAACAACACAACCTGCTCATTACTAACCAAATATGAGCAGGCTGGCCGTGTTTAAAGCAGCACTTTGAGACTGAGACAGCTCCAGCACGATGAGGTAGGCAAAGATAGGAAGGCAGGAACCCAGCGCTGCACAAAACTGTCCAAGGATAACAACAAAAAAAGGAGAAAAGTCAGAAATCCACTTCAGTAGAGTTTGAACTTTCCATTTTTAGTTATGTTCATTTGTAAAGCAGCATACTCCTCTCATCCCCAAGTAGTTGTGTTCTTAATATTTGTCTTCAAGTTTTGTAAAGGGAAAAGTACCATCATAACTAGTCATGAAACCAGCAAAACCAATCAGCATCTGCGACAAGACATTTCAAAATATATTAGAGCTTTTGGACGACAATCCGTTGCGCTTTGGAAATATAAATTAATATTCTTTCTCACTTTCCCGAGAGGCGCATCAAAGAAGAAGGTTCTGTTGATGTAGTAGCTTCCCATTTTTCCAAAGTGCGTTTCATCCCAACTGTAACGAGACGGGACACACTTTACAGAAAAGAACGGCCCCTTAGATAAGACAGATAAAGTTACTCACCACACATGAGGAGGCTCTGCTAACTTGTAGAAGCGTGTAGAGAGAGACAACCCCACAACAAGAATAAAAAGTGCATTGTTTCTTGGTTCATAGCACGGAGAGCTCACATTTAGAGGTGATGGGAGCTGTGTGCCTTCTTTTGACATGTCTGCAGGTTTTTTGACCTTTGCCACAGGTCTGAATTGTTGAGCTTTGGAGACACACATTTTCCTGTTTCGTAGTGTTGGAAAGTCCTTTGTTTTGCTGTGAGATGGGCAATCTTCTTTGTCCATTTAAAAAAAGAAATAAGTGCAAAAAACAAGCAAACAAAAATCAAAACAGGCCAAAAAAAAGTTAGTTCAAACATGTAAAACTGGTCTAATAAAACCTATGAGGGCATTACTGCAAACTATAACTAAAGGCTGCACTATCAAAAGCGCTCATATAATATTAATTTTCAAGCGAATTAAAAGAAAATATGTTGTAGTTAAACTGATTATACACAGTGACACAACTCTCCCATTTTGCTTTCATTACACAGAGAACGGTCAATTTATCGAAAAACCACACATGTATTTCAATGATTCCGCTCCATTATCCTGCAATACATTCCCACAAAGTACCAGATAATGTCCTCCTTCAGCCAAATATACCCTCATCTTTCGGAAATTCACGTTTACAGCTCCACATCCCACCAAGCAGTAGGAGGTCCACTGCTTTCTGGGAGATGTATTCAGTAGGACAATGGGCTTGTTCGTTTACTTTACCCGCTCGTGCCGGTTTTCCAAGCCATTTGCGGAGCATGCGATTCTATTTCAACGGCGAGCACATCAACAAATACAACCGTTTTTTTTCCAACTACTTATCACACGATTACGTTTAACCTGACAAAATAGTTGTTATAAGAGATGTCAATACTTCAATCCACAAATGATCCCGCCCTTTCTAGTACAATCTGGCATCGAAAGAAGTAGAAGCAAAGCATGAAAGCGCTGCTGCTGATACTCAATTTCCCACAATCCCTCACAAATTATTCTAAAGCTAGCATGTTGATACAACGTGATCTAAAACGCTAACCCACCTTTACTTCTCCTGCGTTTGTTTATATATTTGAGCCCGTTTTGTCCAGCATAATCGACAGCCTTTCGCTAAAAACAGAGGTTTTAAGCAACGGCTAAATTATTGTTCGTAGTAGCTCCCTGCAGTCACTCACAAACGAAAACACTTGAGGTCTTTTTATTTTCTATAAACAAATTCTGAATGATCTGCTCTCCCCATGAGCATGATTTTAGAGTATAGATCCAGATCAAATGCCTAATATTTCATTGTCAAACTAGGAAAACCTAGAGGAACTTGATTGAAGGTGTGTAGTTTAAATATTTTGTCCAGCAGAGGACATTGTTGTTTGCAGAATTGTACGTTTCACAACTGTTTAACTTTCTTTTATTTTTTCAAAGTCAAATGAATATTAAAGAACAATCTTGTAAACTAAATATTTTAATAATTATAAAATATAACGAAATATTGTATTGTACTCTTGTAAAAAATAAAAAATCTATATTATTGACCAGAACAAAAACACCCCAGATTTTAGTTTTGTGATGACGTCAGACGTAATTGGTGTTGTCGTCATCACGCAGTGAAGTGACAACCTCACAAGAGTAATGGGGCTTGGCACAAAGCTTTTGTGATGTCATGCAGGGTTTATGCTGTTTGTGTTGTTTGGTGTCATAACGTGTTTTTTTTTATTATCCCATGACATCATGACAGAGGGCCTTGTTGTCCTAGGAAATCCCTTGCAGGAGGGATTGGGGCTTGAGTGGTTGGGGCATGCGATGTCACATTGCAGTTGTGATGTCATACAGTGTCCATGCTGCATCATTTCCTGTCAATATGTGTGCGTTGTATGACATCAGAATGTGTTTTTTTAATGTCACAGAGTTATGTTATATATCCCAATTTTGCTCATTTTTCCACACTCAACAAGAATCCAAATGAAGAAAGGCAAAGAAACAAAGACCAAAGAAGATCTGGGTGGGGACATAATATTGCTTTTGCAATTTGACCTACTCAGGTTTTCAGATTCACAGAAGATCCAGCTGATCTCTGGTAAACCGGATGTCAAGTCCAAAGAAATCATCCGGGACTTGATGTCAAAAATGGTCAAACTGATTTCAAGCCATCTGCAAAAAAAGAATGAAAGTTTGCCAAAAAAAGATGCTGTGATGGACCTTGTCACCATGACTGTTTCCAAAGCATTCATGGAAGTCCTCCACTGCAGCAAAGACGTCAAATCGTCCCATGCTCTCAACACCCTGCTCGTTTTAATAACTGAGGAGGTGTTGAAGCAACTGAGATACAACAAAGAAAAGATTTTTGCCACCAACTTGGACTTGATCATAACAAGTTTCTGTACATCGCTGGCAGATCTTTGTGAAAACAAAAAGAAAACAAAGCACACATCTCGCTTTCCTGCAGTGGATGGGCCTACAGCTGAAAAAAGTCATGTGAAGACCCAAACGATGCAGAACAAAGATGCTGGTAAGACAGCGGTCGATCTGCATGCAACTCAAGAAGCTCAAAAAGTCCTTCTTGAAAAACTGGTGGAGGATCTCATAAGCCGCATCTTTAAGAAGAGTAAAACGCCTTTATGTCAAGAGAAATTTGAATCTTACAGGAGGCGCCTCTTTACAAGACTCTGGAGGGAAGTGGAGACCTTGGAATGCTACATCAGTGAGGAAAACTTTAAAGGATTAAGCAAAGTAATTTATAAGAAACTCATAGAAAGCTTGAAGGTGAATGGCATCCCTGTAATGATGGGTATTGACTCTGAGGAGAAAATATACGACAACCTCATTGCCACCATCTTTAAGCAATGCATTCTGAAGAAGGACGTTGTCTGCAAAGATCTCGACAGATGTCCAAAGATGGCTTCAGCTCAGAAAAAAATAGCTGCTCAACAGCAGACGTCCAACCAGGAGAAGAAGAAAGCTGAACAGAAATCAATCTTAAAACAAGGTTCTCCAGTGGTGTCCCAAAGTAAATCTTTGACACCCCAGACGTCCGTGTCTACACAGTCCTTGTCAATTGGGGAAGAAAACATTCTGAAGGCCAAGCAGGAAGAATGTAACATCCTCATTAACCAGTACCTCACGGTCGTAATTCCCTACATCTTTACAAAAGCAGGTTATAAATGTTCCAAGAACAACTATGATCTGCTTTTCATAAGGATGTATGATGTACTGTGGGATCTGTGCGTGGACTATGACTTCAAATTGACCACAAACACAGTAAAAAACCTGGAAACGGTCTCATACATAAATTTAATAAATTTTTGTAGTTATCCAGAAAGTGCGACTCTCATGTGCATGGACTTGGACCAGTCAGCTTGTGACATCATCATTGCTAAAACCTTTGAAAAGCACATGCTGACTAAGCGATCTAAATTTGCAAGGTTCATTTCCAAAATTGAGATCAACGTCAATGCGCTTTTTTATTAAGCCCACAAAAAAAAATCAAACACCAAAAAAGGGGTTGTTTGATTGATTAGGTCACTAAATTTTAGAATAGAGGTCAATGTGTTTAGTTTAGTTTTTTTTTTCTGTTAACTCCCCCTCCAAAAAAAGGAGGGGTTGGTAGGTTAGACATCCTCCTCCAAGAAGGGGGGGGTTGTAGGTTAGACACCCCCCTCTAAAAAAAGGGGGGTTGGTAGGTTAGACACCCCCCTCTTAAAAAAAGGGGGGTTGGTAGGTTAGACAACATCCTCCAAGAAGGGGGGCGGTTGTATGTTAGACACCCCCTCTCTAAAAAAAGGGGGTTGGTAGGTTAGACACCCCCTCTAAAAAAAAGGGGGGGGTTTATAGGTTAGACATCCCTCCAAAAAAAAAGGGTGGGGGGGTTGGTAGGTTAGACACCCCCCTCCAAAAAAAGGGGGGAGGTTTATAGGTTAGACATCCCCCCCCCAAAAAAAAAGGGTGGGGGGGGGTTGTAGGTTAGACACCCCCTCCAAAAAAAAGGGGGGGTTTATAGGTTAGACATCCCCTCCAAAAAAAAAAAAAAAAGGGGGGGGGGGGGGGGGGGTTGTAGGTTAGACACCCCCCTCCCCCCCAAAAAAAAGGGGGGGGGGGTTTAGGAGGTTAGACCCTTAAAATTTAGAATGTAGGCCAGTATTGTGTTTAGTTTTGGGTTTCTTTGTGAACCCAAAAAATGCAGTCAAAAAATATTGATATACTGTAAAAAAATGGCAAAAACTGCCAAATTCCTAAAAAAAGGCAATAATGCAACCACAAGAGGGCATAATCTTATGCCTTTATGTGCCGGTCCAAGTCCGGGTAAATGCAGAGGGTTGTCAAGCCATACAACTTACTAACAAACCCAAATCAATCATGCCAATCACAAACTGAGCTTTTATACTTGATCATTAGGGCTGCACTTGGGTAAAATTGGACTTCTGCAAGTCAGAGCAGGAAGGCTTGTTTCTAGGCTGAGAGAGGTACATACTGTATTTACGTAGAGAGGTATATACGTATTACATATAAACTATTTAAATGGTATAAATGTGATACGTGTATACCGTCCATCCATCTTTTTCCACTCATCTGAGCTTGGTTGCAGGTTTCCGTCTCCCCGGCCACCTCCTCCTGCTCTCCTGTGGGGACCCTAAGGCATTCCCAATTTCTCCAATGTGTCCCGGGTCTTCCCCGAGGGACTCATCCCAGTGGGACATACCTGGAACTCCTCACCAGTGTGTGTGTGTGTGTGCGTGTATGAGTCCTGGAGACATCTGGACAAAATGTCCAAACCACCTCCACCAGTTCCTCTTGATGTGAAGGAGCAGCTGCTCTACTCTGAGCTTTCTTCAGGGGACTATCACCCTGTCTTTAAGGGAGCCCCCAGCCACTGTACAGAGGAAGCTCATTCCTACATGTGTTGATTGAATGTTTGAGCTCTCTACTCCACTATGGAGTATGGAGATTTACATTTACTCAAATAAATTACTCAAGTAAATGTAATGAGTAAATGCTAGTCTCCATTCCAATGTAGTGGAGTAAAGAGCACAAATATTAAATCAAAACATGTAGTCGAGGAGAGAGTAAAAGTTGCTTATATTTTTGATACTCAATACAAGTACAAAGTAGGCAAAAAAAAAACATACTTAAGTAAGTAACGAAGTCCATAAACTAAAGTACTTTACAACTCTGGAAGAACAGATATAATGCATGAAGTTTTGCAACAACAAATGCATCTCTGGACAATGCATGTGTACAGCCAGTGCAAATGATTACAATGAACACATAATATCATGGCTTGTGTTTCCTCCTCTGGGATGTCAGTAACTGTGGGCTTGTTGAAGAACCCTGTGTATTGAAGGTAGCAGGATGTGATGTTGGACTTTGATGGCCATGCAGTCTTTATTTTTAACGTGCAAATGAATCCCTCATCTCAGCAGATTTGAGGAACATACCTTTATAGAATGAAAATATCAGCATGGTCTGTCTGTGTGCATGTACGTACAGTATGTGTCTATAATACATATTTGTATCGGGACAAGTCAGTTTACAGTTTCCGAGGACCCTGCTGCTTTAGTGGCCTCAGATCCCTCAGGAACAGATAACTCTGCTGGCGAGCAGAATATGCTCTCAGTGTGGTGAAGCACGCATGTGCAGTGACGTATAAATCCGATAATATTCAGTTGGCATGTCAATCAAGTAACATATTTGAGGAGGATTATTTGCTGACAGATTTTTGAAAATATGTTTTTATTTTGCTTTTTATTTATTATTGATGACCCGCGATCTACTCACATGTTGATTGACAGCTCAATTGCGACATAATGAGCACCCTGGTTGATATGATCATCTTATTTAACGTTCACAATAAATTTGATTTGGTGCGCAGGACAGATTTGCTGTGTGCAAAGAGTGTGAGAGCAGTGCACAATTGCGCAGCTTAGATGGAAACGGTGCCTGAGGCTCCTTCTTAGATGATCTTTTACTGTGACGGATACTGTGTTCTGTTTAAATGCTCTCGTCCACCGGTCCACTGTTTCACTTAAGCAGTGTTTCACTTCCCTGTTTCATTTCAAATCTGCTGATGGAACATTGAGCTAGTTGCTTTGATAGTGGGTTTCTAATCATCATTTATGCCACATTCTTTGCATGTAATCTCTCTGAGTAGGATTACTTGAGTAGTAGCATTCCAATAGAACCTTTACGCACCTTGACTCAGACCTTGTCAAAAGGTTAACTATAAATATTAATTTTCTATGTTACTGAAAATTAACAACACAACCTGCTCATTACTAACCAAATATGAGCAGGCTGGCCGTGTTTAAAGCAGCACTTTGAGACTGAGACAGCTCCAGCACGATGAGGTAGGCAAAGATAGGAAGGCAGGAACCCAGCGCTGCACAAAACTGTCCAAGGATAACAACAAAAAAAGGAGAAAAGTCAGAAATCCACTTCAGGAGAGTTTGAACTTTCCATTTTTAGTTATGTTCATTTGTAAAGCAGCATACTCCTCTCATCCCCAAGTAGTTGTGTTCTTCATAATTGTCTCCAGGTTTTGTAAATGGAAAAGTACCATCATAACTAGTCATGAAACCAGCAAAACCAATCAGCATCTGCGACAAGACATTTCAAAATATATTAGAGCTTTTGGACGACAATCCGTTGCGCTTTGGAAATATAAATTAATATTCTTTCTCACTTTCCCGAGAGGCGCATCAAAGAAGAAGGTTCTGTTGATGTAGTAGCTTCCCATTTTTCCAAAGTGCGTTTCATCCCAACTGCAACGAGACAGGACACACTTTACAGAAAAGAACGGCCCCTTAGATAAGACAGATAAAGTTACTCACCACACATGAGGAGGCTCTGCTAACTTGTAGAAGCGTGTAGAGAGAGACAACCCACAACAAGAATAAAAAGTGCATTGTTTCTTGGTTCATAGCACGGAGAGCTCACATTTAGAGGTGATGGGAGCTGTGTGCCTTCTTTTGACATGTCTGCAGGTTTTTTGACCTTTGCCACAGGTCTGAATTGTTGAGCTTTGGAGACACACATTTTCCTGTTTCGTAGTGTTGGAAAGTCCTTTGTTTTGCTGTGAGATGGGCAATCTTCTTTGTCCATTTAAAAAAAGAAATAAGTGCAAAAAACAAGCAAACAAAAATCAAAACAGGCCAAAAAAAAGTTAGTTCAAACATGTAAAACTGGTCTAATAAAACCTATGAGGGCATTACTGCAAACTATAACTAAAGGCTGCACTATCAAAAGCGCTCATATAATATTAATTTTCAAGCGAATTAAAAGAAAATATGTTGTAGTTAAACTGATTATACACAGTGACACAACTCTCCCATTTTGCTTTCATTACACAGAGAACGGTCAATTTATCAAAAAATCACACATGTATTTCAATGATTCCGCTCCATTATCCTGCAAAACATTCCCACAAAGTACCAGATAATGTCCTCCTTCAGCCAAATATACCCTCATCTTTCGGAAATTCACGTTTACAGCTCCACATCCCACCAAGCAGTAGGAGGTCCACTGCTTTCTGGGAGATGTATTCAGTAGGACAATGGGCTTGTTCGTTTACTTTACCCGCTCGTGCCGGTTTTCCAAGCCATTTGCGGAGCATGCGATTCTATTTCAACGGCGAGCACATCAACAAATACAACCGTTTTTTCCAACTACTTATGACACGATTACGTTTAACCTGACAAAATAGTTGTTATAAGAGATGTCAATACTTCAATCCATAAATGATCCCGCCCTTTCTAGTACAATCTGGCATCGAAAGAAGTAGAAGCAAAGCATGAAAGCGCTGCTGCTGATACTCAATTTCCCACAATCCCTCACAAATTATTCTAAAGCTAGCATGTTGATACAACGTGATCTAAAACGCTAACCCACCTTTACTACTCCCGCGTTTGTTTATATATTTGAGCCCGTTTTGTCCAGCATAATCGACAGCCTTTCGCTAAAAACAGAGGTTTTAAGCAACGGCTAAATTATTGTTCGTATTAGCTCCCTGCAGTCACTCACAAGCGAACACTTGAGGTCTTTTTATTTTCTATAAACAAATTCTGAATGATCCGCTCTCCCAATGAGCATGATTCTAGAGTATAGACCCAGATCAAATGCCTAATATTTCATTGTCAAACTTGGAAAACCTAGAGGAACTTGATTGAAGGTGTGTAGTTTAAATATTTTGTCCAGCAGAGGGCATTGTTGTTTGCAGAATTGTACGTTTCACAACTGTTTAACTTTCTTTTATTTTTTCAAAGTCAAAAGAGCAATCTTGTAACCTAAATATTTTAATAATTATAAAATATAACGAAATATTGTATTTTACTCTTGTAAAAAAGAAAAAATCAATATTATTGACCAGAACAAAAAACACCCCAGATTTTAGTTTTGTGATGACGTCAGACGTAATTGGTGTTGTCGTCATCACGCAATGAAGTGACAATCTCACAAGAGTAATGGGGCTTGGCACAAAGCTTTTGTGATGTCATGCAGGGTTTATGCTGTTTGTGTTGTTTGGTGTCATAACGTGTTTTTTTTTTATTATCCCATGACATCATGACAGAGGGCCTTGTTGTCCTAGGAAATCCCTTGCAGGAGGGATTGGGGCTTGAGTGGTTGGGGCATGCGATGTCACATTGCAGTTGTGATGTCATACAGTGTCCATGCTGCATCATTTCCTGTCAATATGTGTGCGTTGTATGACATCAGAATGTGTTTTTTTAATGTCACAGAGTTATGTTATATATCCCAATTTTGCTCATTTTTCCACACTCAACAAGAATCCAAATGAAGAAAGGCAAAGAAACAAAGACCAAAGAAGATCTGGGTGGGGACATAATATTGCTTTTGCAATTTGACCTACTCAGGTTTTCAGATTCACAGAAGATCCAGCTGATCTCTGGCAAACCGGATGTCAAGTCCAAAGAAATCATCCGGGACTTGATGTCAAAAATGGTCAAACTGATTTCAAGCCATCTGCAAAAAAAGAATGAAAGTTTGCCAAAAAAAGATGCTGTGATGGACCTTGTCACCATGACTGTTTCCAAAGCATTCATGGAAGTCCTCCACTGCAGCAAAGACGTCAAATCGTCCCATGCTCTCAACACCCTGCTCGTTTTAATAACTGAGGAGGTGTTGAAGCAACTGAGATACAACAAAGAAAAGATTTTTGCCACCAACTTGGACTTGATCATAACAAGTTTCTGTACATCGCTGGCAGATCTTTGTGAAAACAAAAAGAAAACAAAGCCCACATCTCGCTTTCCTGCAGTGGATGGGCCTACAGCTGAAAAAAGTCATGTGAAGACCCAAACGGTGCAGAACAAAGATGCTGGTAAGACAGCGGTCGATCTGCATGCAACTCAAGAAGCTCAAAAAGTCCTTCTTGAAAAACTGGTGGAGGATCTCATAAGCCGCATCTTTAAGAAGAGTAAAACGCCTTTATGTCAAGAGAAATTTGAATCTTACAGGAGGCGCCTCTTTACAAGACTCTGGAAGGAAGTGGAGACCTTGGAATGCTACATCAGTGAGGAAAACTTTAAAGGATTAAGCAAAGTCCTTTATAAGAAACTCATAGAAAGCTTGGCGGTAAATGGCATCCCTGTAATGATGGGTATTGACTCTGAGGAGAAAATATACGACAACCTCATTGCCACCATCTTTAAGCAATGCATTCTGAAGAAGAACGTTGTCTGCAAAGATCTCGACAGATGTCCAAAGATGGCTTCAGCTCAGAAAAAAATAGCTGCTCAACAGCAGACGTCCAACCAGGAGAAGAAGAAAGCTGAACAGAAATCAATCTTAAAACAAGGTTCTCCAGTGGTGTCCCAAAGTAAATCTTTGACACCCCAGACGTCCGTGTCTACACAGTCCTTGTCAATTGGGGAAGAAAACATTCTGAAGGCCAAGCAGGAAGAATGTAACATCCTCATTAACCAGTACCTCACGGTCGTAATTCCCTACATCTTTACAAAAGCAGGTTATAAATGTTCCAAGAACAACTATGATCTGCTTTTCATAAGGATGTATGATGTACTGTGGGATCTGTGCGTGGACTATGACTTCAAATTGACCACAAACACAGTAAAAAACCTGGAAAAGGCCTCATACATGAATTTAATAAATTTTTCTCGTTATCCAGAAAGTGCGACTCTCATGTGCATGGACTTGGACCAGTCAGTTTGTGACATCATCATTGCTAAAACCTTTGAAAGGCACATGCTGACTAAGCGATCTAAATTTGCAAGGTTCATTTCCAAAATTGAGATCAACGTCAATGCGCTTTTTTACTAAGCCCACAAAAACAAATCAAACAACACCAAAAAAGGGGTTGTTTGATTGATTAGGTCACTAAATTTTAGAATAGAGGTCAATGTGTTTAGTTTAGTTTTTTTTTTTTTCTGTTAACTCCCCCTCCAAAAAAAGGAGGGGTTGGTAGGTTAGACACCCTCCTCCAAGAAGGGGGGGGTTGTAGGTTAGACACCCCCCTCTAAAAAAAGGGGGGTTGGTAGGTTAGACACCCCCCTCTAAAAAAAGAGGGGTTTGTAGGTTAGACACCCCCCTCCAAAGAGGAGGGGGTTGTAGGTTAGACACCCCCCTCTAAAAAAAGGGGGGTTGGTAGGTTAGACACCCCCTCTAAAAAAAGGGTTTTTTTTGGGGGGGGGTCTGGGTTTGTAGGTTAGACCTCCCCTCCGAAAAAAAAGAGGGGGGAGGGGGGTGGGTGGTTGGTAGGTTAGACACCCACCTCCAGGAAAGGGGGGGGTTGGTAGGTCAGACATCCCCTCCAAAAAAAAAAAGGGGGGGGGTATGTTAGACACCCGCTCCAAGACAGGGGGGGTTAGGAGGTTAGACCCTTAAAATTTAGAATGTAGGCCAATATTGTGTTTAGTTTTGGGTTTCTTTGTTAACCCAAAAAAATGCAGTCAAAAAATATTGATATACTGTAAAAAATGGCAAAAACTGCCAAATTCCTAAAAAAAGGCAATAATGCAACCACAAGAGGGCATAATCTTATGCCTTTATGTGCCGGTCCCAAGTCCGGGTAAATGCAGAGGGTTGTCAAGCCATACAACTTACTAACAACCCAAATCAATCATGCCAATCACAAACTGAGCTTTTATACTTGATCATTAGGGCTGCACTTGGGTAAAATTGGACTTCTGCAAGTCAGAGCAGGAAGGCTTGTTTCTAGGCTGAGAGAGGTACATACTGTATTTACGTAGAGAGGTATATACGTATTACATATAAACTATTTAAATGGTATAAATGTGATACGTGTATACCGTCCATCCATCTTTTTCCACTCATCTGAGCTTGGTTGCAGGTTTCCGTCTCCCGGCCACCTCCTCCAGCTCTTCTGTGGGGACCCTAAGGCATTCCCAATTTCTCCAATGTGTCCTGGGTCTTCCCCGAGGGACTCATCCCAGTGGGACATACCTGGAACTCCTCCCCAGTGTGTGTGTGTGTGTGCGTGTATGAGTCCTGGAGACATCTGGACAAAATGTCCAAACCACTTCCACCAGTTCCTCTTGATGTGAAGGAGCAGCTGCTCTACTCTGAGGGTTGTCAAGCCATACAACTTACTAACAAGGCTCCTTCTAAGATGATCTTTTACTGTGACGGACACTGTATTCTGTTGAAATGCTCTCATCCACCGGTCCACTGTTTCACTTAAGCAGTGTTTCACTTCCCTGTTTCATTTCACATCTGCTGATGGAACATAGAGCTAGTTGCTTTGATAGTGGGTTTCTAATCATTATTTATGCCACATTCTTTGCATGTAATCTCTCTGAGTAGGATTACTTGAGTAGTAGCATTCCAACAGAACCTTGTTCTCACATCTAGCCGATTTCAGTCTTGTTCCAGGAGCCCACTTTCCATCAAGGTGCTCTGGTTCCCCAGCACCTTGACTCAGACCTTGTTTAGCTGGGCAATGCCTTAGCCGGCATGCCGTGTTTCGGTATCTCTTATGGGATACGAGGTAGGAGGTAGCGTTAAGGGTCTTCACTATGGACACACACTGGGGTCCCTATTGGTCATTGAACCCTCTGGAAAGTGAACCCTGGCTTCCAGTGTGCCAGTCTTACATGATGTTTATATTAGGGCTGTCAACATTAACACTTTAATGCACGCGATAAATTAAAATAAATTAATTAAAAGTCAAAAGCGACCGTATTCCGCTTTGCATCAGACTTGGTTCAGACTTCCATAGCGTTCGTCAGTTTCTGACAGTCCCGTTTATAATCAAATAATTATAGCCCAAACTGAAGCCCAAATATAATAGCGGTGCTCACGCAATTTCATTACACTCTCTAAAGGAACCGTCTTCCACCGGTTCATGCTTCCATGGCATGCATCAGTTTCTGAAAAAAAGCACACTTTGTTGGCCACTATCCCGCTTATACCATACAAAGTTTACAAACAAAATAAATATTTTTATTCCTGACTATTTATACGTGTGTACAGCAAAGATTCAAGACCCTCAAGCACCCAGGCCTCTGGTAGAGGACCCGAACTTCATCTCATTCTGGGGGAAACCTAAGGCATTAAGGCATTCCCAGGCTCTCCAAAGTGTCCTGGGTCTTCCACAAGGGACTCATCCCAGTGGGACATATCTGGAACACCTCCCCAGTGTGTGTGAGCGTGTATGTGTCCTGGAGACATCTGGACGAGATGTCCAAACCACCTCCACTGGCTACTCTTGAGGTGAAGGAGCAGCTGCTCTACTCTGAGCTTTCTTCAGGGGACTAACCTTCTCACACTATCTCTAAGGGAGCGCCCAGCCACTGCCCAGAGGAAACTTATTTCGGCCACTTGCATTCAGGGCCTCGTTCTTTCTGTAGTGACCCTGAGCTCATGACCATCAGAACGAAGATCAGCCAGTAAATTTAGAGTTTCATTTTCTGACGTAGCTCTATCTTCACAATGGACCAGCACCAGTCCGCCTGTCAATTTTATGTTCCAATCGTCAACAGCCCCCCACCTGTACTGAAATAGTGCCTGCATAAAACTGCTTTCCCTCCTGACGCGCAGGATGGTTTGCCAAAATCTCATCAAGGCCAACCTATAATCCAGCAGTCAATCTTATCATCTCCTGGGAATGTGAGTGTCCACCTTGCTCAGTACAGTTCAAACCTACTGGGCAGCACACCAGGCCCTCGTCAGTGGTGCTCCAAACCCCAGGGAGTGGTGCATGGCACCTTTGGACTCCAGCCTTAGGACACAAAGAGTCTGGTGGAGAATTGTTGCAAACTTGAAAGGATGACCCGGACAAACGTGGATTTTTTTTCAAGTTGAGCCTTTATTGAGCAGCTAGAACACAAACACAGCACACAGTCAACTTCCACTTCGGTGTTTCATTGTAAAGCAGATGCTTTCTTACATTCTATGGAGAATGCAGCCCTGATGACCTCTGTTGCCACAAGAGGTGGTTCTAACTCAAAGTCAAACTTTATTTATTTGTACAGCGCATTTCCTCCAGCCGATAATTGGCTCCTCCGCAGTGCCACATTCTGAGGATGCGGGACTGGGACCAATAAATCAAATGGTGCAGGTTTTTCTGTGGGCAACACAAATTTGACTTCAACCCAGCCTGAGAAAGGGAATTGAAGTCTGATTCACTGCTCTCCCATTTAGTACACCAGGTCCTCACTTAGACTCCTTACACTGGTGTATGGAAGGTTCTGCTGTTTCCACCTTTCATTAATGAGGCAAACCTCTGATCCTGTATCCCACAATGCTTTTGTTTTTCTGCCATCCAGCAGACAGGCTCGATGAGGTTCAAGAGCTTAGCTCTCCGTTTTGGGGAAAGAAGGCCAAGTGTTTAATACTGTCTGTGAGGATCTTGTAAGTGTTTTCTTGCAGTCCACTTTGTTGACCAGGTGGAGGGTGGAATGCTGCCACTGTGCTAGCCAGCATGTCAATTTGCTCTGATCGGTCTGTAGATTTCCTCTGCGTTCTACATCCTTTAGACAGATGACCACTCTGTCCACATTTAAAGCAGTGGTCACACTGTTCTCCACTGTTTCTGTCCTGACAAACTCTGCAGCCTCGTTTCCTAAAGGTCGGTGTGAATCCCAGATGGTTCCTTTAATTTCAGCAATTACTCCCTTTAACTGGCTGATGATCTCTAGAAGCTCAGTTTCTTTGTGACTTGATGTTGAATGTGTTTTTACAATTTTACCCTTTGTTGGTGGGGGAGATGGCTGTCTTTGTCCACTTACTGCGCCAATTGTTGTTTTGTGAACAGGTTGTGTCTCAACAAGAAAGTTTTGTGCAGACTCATTTCTTTGCAGCGTGATATTTATCAGCGATGATACAGATCAGTAGAACTATCCTCCTTGTAATGGTCTCGCTGTATGGTACAAAGCTGTGGGAGTGTGAGGTCCACTCTGATTTCTAACATGTCACACAGGCTTAAACCAGGACTGATAGCTCTGATGACTGCTTCATTAATTTCAGCCTCACTTTGGTTTCTTTTAAGTCCCATTTTGATTTGGTGAATCAAGTATGAATATGACAATTTGTCCTTTTGGCCTCTTTCTCCTATTTTACCATTAATCATGAACTCTTGACGGATTGTCAGCTCAGGTAGCGCCATTACTTTTGGACCAGTAGAGTCTAAACTTGAATGATTGCTTAGTGCCTGGGAGGATATTTTGTTAGTCAGCCTTGACATCTCTTCCTCTAATTTCTTGTGTGCAGTCTGAAAACTCAGCTGTAGAGCTGCATACTGCTCCTTCAGGCTGGCTAAGGCAGCTGCATCTTGACTGATATCATCACTGTCCTTCGTTTGGCTGTCTCGTTCTATTACTTCTTTTGCATGTTTAGATATTTGTGGAGTTTATTAGTTTAGTTTAAAGTTATGGGCTAAAAGCCCGGGATTGTGTTCTGCTCTTTTTACGGAGCAAAGTTTGGGTTTTGCAATCATTTTCAGAACATGTGAAGTTGGTGTCTGGGGCACATTTGTCAAGTATGTTGTGAAACTCTGTTAACCAAACTTGAGTTCTGTTCAGTGAAGCCCACTAGTGTTGGGGTGGCGAGCAATTTCGTTGAGGGCGGATAGCAATTTTGTTGAGGGCGGCTAGCGTACCCTCGTCCTGTGTGTGGCTAGCTCGTCCTGTGTGTGGCTAGCTCGTCCTGTGTGTGGCTAGCTCATCCTGTGTGTGGCTAGCGCGTGTGGCTAGCTAGTCCTATGGTGTGGCTAGAGTGTCCTGTGGTGTGGCTAGCTCGTACTGTGTGTGGCTAGCTCGTCCTGTGTGTGGCTAGCTCATCCTGTGGGTGGCTAGCGCGTGTGGCTAGCTCGTCCTATGGTGTGGCTAGAGTGTCCTGTGGTGTGGCTAGCTCGTCCTATGGTGTGGCTAGCTCGTCCTGTGGTGTGCCTAGCTCGTCCTGTGGTGTGCCTAGCTCGTCCTGTGGTGTGCCTAGCTCGTCCTGTGGTGTACCTAGCTTGTCCTGTGTGTTGCTATCTCGTCCTGTGTGTGGCTAGCTCATCCTGTGTGAGATTACCGTGTGTGTCTTATGAGTAAGAGAATTAACAATAAAAAAAAAAAAAAAAAAAAAAAGATACAACAAATAAACATAACATTATGGGGAAAGGGGGTTGACTAATTTGTCAGTAAGCATTCCTCTCCCTTACACGCTCCCCTCAAAATGGCGTTAAATGTCAAATCATTCCCCTGTTCAAAACAAAACGTGTCTTTTCTGTGTATGTTAACAACAACATTACAAATAAAAAGATTTTGTTATCAGAACAGGAAGTGAACTTCTTAACTAAACTAATTCTAACTTAGCTGTCACAGTAAACCTACAACTTTACTACATCATTTCAGTTAGATGCCATAACGGGCTGTCCTAAGTGATGGTAAGTAAATCTTAACTTGTTTTTTTTTCTTTTTTTTTTGTTCTGAAAGGATACTTTTTTTCCTCAGCAAGTGACGGTTGGGCCTCATCTTGATCGCTGCTCTCTGTTTCCGGCTGACTGAGATTGTCACCCCGAGAGCCTTCATGTACATGTGTCTCAATGTCTTCCTGAATGTCGTCTCTCTCGTTATCATCCTCAAGGGGTTGATATTCAGCTGCAGTGTTTCCTGGACCACCTTGAGGCTCCGTTTCCCAATGATACTCCACAATTTGATCCTGGTGCTTTGTTGGCCATCCTGTGATTCCTCTCCAGTCATCATCACCCTCTGAACTCTCTTTCTGCTCTGTTAGTGGAGATCGTCCTTTGTTACTTCTGTGTCTGTGTCATGGACTTGACCTCTTCCATTTTTGGCTTTGATTTCATAAACTGGACTGTGCTGATGTTGCCTCTGTGTCACTACATACACAGTGACTTCCCAGAATGATCTTAATTTCTCTGGTCCTCCCTTTTCATTGATATTCCTGACCAGAACTGTGCATCCAGGTTCCAGCTCTGCACCATAAACCTTCTTGTCATAGAGTGTTTTTCTTCGTTTGCTCTCTTTGTGTGAAATCTCTGAGGTGCTGGATTTGTGTTGGACCTCTTTAATCAGGAATTGTGATAGCAGTTGGAGTTTGTGGAGTTTAAGCTAGTTGCTTTGATAGTGGGTTTCTAATCATTATTTATGCCACATTCTTTGCATGTAATCTCTCTGAGTAGGATTACTTGAGTAGTAGCATTCCAACAGAACCTTGTTCTCACATCTAGTCCATTTTCCGTCTTGTTCCAGGAGCCCACTTTCCATCAAGGTTCTCTGGTTCCCCAGCACCTTGACTCAGACCTTGTTTAGATGGGTAATGTCTTAGCCGGCATGACGTGTTTTGGTATCGCTCATGGGACATGAGGTGGGCAGTAGCGTTAAGGGTCTTCAGTCTTAGGGGTCTTCCCTATGGACACACACTGGGGTCCCTATTGCTCATTGAACTCTCTGGAAAGTGAACCCTGGCTTCCAGTGTGCCAGTCTTGCATGAAGTATATATATGAGGGCTGTCAACATTAACACTTTTAACGCATGCGATAAATAAAAAATGTTAACTCATTATTTTTTAGTAACGCAGATTAAATAAATGTCAGAAGCGATCGTCTTTCGCTTTGCGTCAGACAGTTCAGACTTCCATGACTTGCGGCAGTTCCTGAAAATACCATGTATAATTAAATAAATATAGCCCAACTGAACTCCAGATATAATAGTGGAATATGATTCCACTTGACACATGGTCACTTACAAAAGAAATAAATATTTAATCAATTTTTACTACTTTATTCTTTATCGTATACTTATCACATGATTACCTTTAACCTGACAAAATAGTTCCTATCAGAGATTTCAATAATTCCATCGATAAATCCTTTTCTTGTACAATCTGGCAACAAAATAATAAGAAGAAAAGCGTGAAAGCATGAAAGTGCTGCTGCATGATACTCAATTTCCCACAATCCCACAATTTTTACTCTTGTAAAAAAGAAAAAACACCCCAGATTTTAGTTTTGTGATGACGTCAGACGTAATTGGTGTTGTCGTCATCACGCAATGAAGTGACAACCTCACAAGAGTAATGGGGCTTGGCACAAAGCTTTTGTGATGTCATGCAGGGTTTATGCTGTTTGTGTTGTTTGATGTCATAACGTGTTTTTTTTATTATCCCATGACATCATGACAGAGGGCCTTGTTGTCCTTGGAAATCCCTTGCAGGAGGGATTGGGGCTTGAGTGGTTGGGGCATGCGATGTCACATTGCAGTTGTGATGTCATACAGTGTCCATGCTGCATCATTTCCTGTCAATATGTGTGCGTTGTATGACATCAGAATGTGTTTTTTTAATGTCACAGAGGTATGTTATATATCCCAATTTTGCTCATTTTTCCACACTCAACAAGAATCCAAATGAAGAAAGGCAAAGAAACAAAGACCAAAGAAGATCTGGGTGGGGACATAATATTGCTTTTGCAATTTGACCTACTCAGGTTTTCAGATTCACAGAAGATCCAGCTGATCTCTGGTAAACCGGATGTCAAGTCCAAAGAAATCATCCGGGACTTGATGTCAAAAATGGTCAAACTGATTTCAAGGCATCTGCAAAAAAAGAATGAAAGTTTGCCAAAAAAAGATGCTGTGATGGACCTTGTCACCATGACTGTTTCCAAAGCATTCATGGAAGTCCTCCACTGCAGCAAAGACGTCAAATCGTCCCATGCTCTCAACACCCTGCTCGTTTTAATAACTGAGGAGGTGTTGAAGCAACTGAGATACAACAAAGAAAAGATTTTTGCCACCAATTTGGACTTGATCATAACAAGTTTCTGTACATCGCTGGCAGATCTTTGTGAAAACAAAAAGAAAACAAAGCCCACATCTCGCTTTCCTGCAGTGGATGGGCCTACAGCTGAAAAAAGTCATGTGAAGACCCAAACGGTGCAGAACAAAGATGCTGGTAAGACAGCGGTCGATCTGCATGCAACTCAAGAAGCTCAAAAAGTCCTTCTTGAAAAACTGGTGGAGGATCTCATAAGCCGCATCTTTAAGAAGAGTAAAACGCCTTTATGTCAAGAGAAATTTGAATCTTACAGGAGGCGCCTCTTTACAAGACTCTGGAGGGAAGTGGAGACCTTGGAATGCTACATCAGTGAGGAAAACTTTAAAGGATTAAGCAAAGTCATTTATAAGAAACTCATAGAAAGCTTGAAGGTGAATGGCATCCCTGTAATGATGGGTATTGACTCTGAGGAGAAAATATACGACAACCTCATTGCCACCATCTTTAAGCAATGCATTCTGAAGAAGGACGTTGTCTGCAAAGATCTCGACAGATGTCCAAAGATGGCTTCAGCTCAGAAAAAAATAGCTGCTCAACAGCAGACGTCCAACCAGGAGAAGAAGAAAGCTGAACAGAAATCAATCTTAAAACAAGGTTCTCCAGTGGTGTCCCAAAGTAAATCTTTGACACCCCAGACGTCCGTGTCTACACAGTCCTTGTCAATTGGGGAAGAAAACATTCTGAAGGCCAAGCAGGAAGAATGTAACATCCTCATTAACCAGTACCTCACGGTCGTAATTCCCTACATCTTTACAAAAGCAGGTTATAAATGTTCCAAGAACAACTATGATCTGCTTTTCATAAGGATGTATGATGTACTGTGGGATCTGTGCGTGGACTATGACTTCAAATTGACCACAAACACAGTAAAAAACCTGGAAACGGTCTCATACATAAATTTAATAAATTTTTGTAGTTATCCAGAAAGTGCGACTCTCATGTGCATGGACTTGGACCAGTCAGCTTGTGACATCATCATTGCTAAAACCTTTGAAAAGCACATGCTGACTAAGCGATCTAAATTTGCAAGGTTCATTTCCAAAATTGAGATCAACGTCAATGCGCTTTTTTATTAAGCCCACAAAAACAAATCAAACAACACCAAAAAAGGGGTTGTTTGATTGATTAGGTCACTAAATTTTAGAATAGAGGTCAATGTGTTTAGTTTAGTTTTTTTTTTCTGTTAACTCCCCCTCCAAAAAAAGGAGGGGTTGGTAGGTTAGACACCCTCCTCCAAGAAGGGGGGGGTTGTAGGTTAGACACCCCCCTCTAAAAAAAGGGGGGTTGGTAGGTTAGACACCCCCCTCTAAAAAAAGAGGGGTTTGTAGGTTAGACATCCCCTCAAAAAAAAAAAAAGGGGGGGGGGGGGGGGGGGGGGGGGGGGGGTTGTAGGTTAGACACCCCCCTCCAAAAAAAGGGGGGGTTTGTAGGTTAGACATCCCCTCCAAAAAAAAAAAAGGGGGGGGGGGGGGTTGGTAGGTTAGACACCCCCCTCCAAAAAAAGGGGGGGGTTTGTAGGTTAGACATCCCCTCCAAAAAAAAAGGGGGGGGGGGGGTTAGGAGGTTAGACCCTTAAAATTTAGAATGTAGGCCAGTATTGTGTTTAGTTTTGGGTTTCTTTGTGAACCCAAAAAAATGCAGTCAAAAAATATTTATATACTGTAAAAAAATGGCAAAAACTGCCAAATTCCTAAAAAAAGGCAATAATGCAACCACAAGACGGCATAATCTTATGCCTTTATGTGCCGGTCCCAAGTCCGGGTAAATGCAGAGGGTTGTCAAGCCATACAACTTACTAACAAACCCAAATCAATCATGCCAATCACAAACTGAGCTTTTATACTTGATCATTAGGGCTGCACTTGGGTGAAATTGGACTTCTGCAAGTCAGAGCAGGAAGGCTTGTTTCTAGGCTGAGAGAGGCACATACTGTATTTACGTAGAGAGGTATATACGTATTACATGTAAACTATTTAAATGGTATAAATGTGATACGTGTATACCGTCCATCCATCTTTTTCCACTCATCTGAGCTTGGTTGCAGATTTCCGTCTCCCCGGCCACCTACTCCAGCTCTTCTGTAGGGACCCTAAGGCATTCCCAATTTCTCCAATGTGTCCTGGGTCTTCCCCGAGGGACTCATCCCAGTGGGACATACCTGGAACTCCTCCCCAGTGTGTGTGTGTGTGTGCGTGTATGAGTCCTGGAGACATCTGGACAAAATGTCCAAACCACCTCCACCAGTTCCTCTTGATGTGAAGGAGCAGTTGCTCTACTCTGAGCTTTCTTCAGGGGACTATCACCCTGTCTTTAAGGGAGCCCCCAGCCACTGTACGGAGGAAGCTCATTCCTACATGTGTTGATTGAATGTTTGAGCTCTCTACTCCACTATGGAGTATGGAGATTTACATTTACTCAAATAAATTACTCAAGTAAACGTAATGAGTAAATGCGAGTCTCCATTCCAATGTAGTGGAGTAAAGAGCACAAATATTAAATCAAAACATGTAGTCGAGGAGAGAGTAAAAGTTGCTTATATTTTTGATACTCAATACAAGTACAAAGTAGGCAAAAAAAAACATACTTAAGTAAGTAACGAAGTCCATTAACTAAAGTACTTTACAACTCTGGAAGTACAGATATAATGCATGAAGTTTTGCAACAACAAATGCATCTCTGGACAATGCATGTGTACAGCCAGTGCAAATGATTACAATGAACACATAATATCATGGCTTGTGTTTCCTCCTCTGGGATGTCAGTAACTGTGGGCTTGTTGAAGAACCCTGTGTATTGAAGGTAGCAGGATGTGATGTTGGACTTTGATGGCCATGCAGTCTTTATTTTTAACGTGCAAATGAATCCCTCATCTCAGCAGATTTGAGGAACATACCTTTATAGAATGAAAATATCAGCATGGTCTGTCTGTGTGCATGTACGTACAGTATGTGTCTATAATACATATTTGTATCGGGACAAGTCATTTTACAGTTTCCGAGGACCCTGCTGCTTTAGTGGCCTCAGATCCCTCAGGAACAGATAACTCTGCTGGCGAGCAGAATATGCTCTCAGTGTGGTGAAGCACGCATGTGCAGTGACGTATAAATCAGATAATATTCAGTTGGCATGTCAATCAAGTAACATATTTGAGGAGGATTATTTGCTGACAGATTTTTGAAAATATGTTTTTATTTCGTTTTTTATTTATTATTGATGACCCGCGATCTACTCACATGTTGATTGACAGCTCAATTGCGACATAATGAGCACCCCTGGTTGATATGATCATCTTATTTAACGTTCACAATAAATTTGATTTGGTGCGCAGGACAGATTTGCTGTGTGCAAAGAGTGTGAGAGCAGTGCACAATTGCGCAGCTTAGATGGAAACGGTGCCTGAGGCTCCTTCTTAGATGATCTTTTACTGTGACAGACACTGTATTCTGTTTAAATGCTCTCGTCCACCGGTCCACTGTTTCACTTAAGCAGTGTTTCACTTCCCTGTTTCATTTCAAATCTGCTGATGGAACATTGAGCTAGTTGCTTTGATAGTGGGTTTCTAATCATCATTTATGCCACATTCTTTGCATCTATTCTCTCTGAGTAGGATTACTTGAGTAGTAGCATTCCAATAGAACCTTTACGCACCTTGACTCAGATCTTGTTTAGCTGGGCAATGTCTTAGCTGGCATGACGTGTTTCAGTATCTCTTAGGGGATACGAGGTAGGCAGTAGCGTTAAGGGTCTTCCCTATGGACACACACTGGGGTCTTTATTGCTCATTGAACTCTCTGGAAAGTGAACCCTGGCTTCCAGTGTTCCAGTCTTGCATGATGTATATATATTAGGGCTGTCAATTTAATTACACTCTGCAAAGGAACCGTCTTCCACCTGTTCATGCTTCCATGGCATGCATCAGTTTCTGGAAAAAAGCACACTTTGTTATCCCGATAATACCATACAAAGTTTACAAACAAAAGATGAGGAGAATCATTTGTCCTAATCCATTGTTTTTGCCATAGGTGTATAAAATCAAGCACTCAGGCATGCACACCGTTTTCACAAACCTTTTTGAAAGAATGAACCGCTTTCAGGAGCACCACAGTTTATAATGTGGAATTTGTAAATAATACACCCCAAAAAAGCCGTTTTTTATGGCAGTCCTGCAAATTAGTATTTTTTTTTATTTAACTAGAAGTTCTCATACACCAATCTTTTTATGTTTTATTTTAATGACTGATTACAGCCAAGATGTAAACAAAACAGCTTTCCAATAAGACGTTTGTCTCAAGTTTTTGTTAAAATCTTATGCCTCATGGTTAGGCTCGTCTGGGTCAGGCCATAATTTAACAACTCCGGAAAACACAGAGGGGTTCATGTTGGCTTTGAATGCTGGTTAATATCAGAGGTGAATAAATATTGTCTTCCTGCCAGTGTCAGCATGTATGAATGCTGTGATTATGTGATGCATATGAGGGGAAATAAGATGATAAACCCAACAAAAATGTTAATACAATTTAAAATAAATTACATAGAAATATTGTAATGAACAGACGTTGGTGATTATATCTAAATGAATAAAAATAACAGATTCTATATAATAAAGAGATTTAAAATCATGCCATCATTCCTTCTTCTTTCAAAAGAAAACCATATATTTTAATGTATATATCATTGTCTGCTCCACAGGGCAGAGAGAACACGCAGTTCCTATAGTACAGAGTCCACCTCTCTTCTCATATGCAAAAACCTCAGAAAAAAAGACAAAAGGCGTATTTTTACAAACACACATGGATCTACTTAAGCATTTTTTGCTTTTTGAAAATGTATCTCAAAAATATTAGTTGTGCCATAATAAAAGAAGATAACATGTAGCCACAATAATACAAAATTCTGTACAAAACCTATCAAACACAGCTTCTGTCTTTACAAGCTTGCAGAAAGGCACACTTGGTGATGGGAGATTAAAGTGTTCTTTAGGTGTGTATCACCGTGGCATACAACCAGTGTCTCCTTTTAGCAGTCAAGTCTGGGAAATAGTCCAATGAATGAAAATGTCTAATGACAAACAAACAAAACTCAGCTCCATGAAGCTTAAGAAAAAAAATTAAAATCATATGAACATACTGAAATTGTAACATTTTTGGATAATTACTTACATTGTAATGTACATTAACAGTCTTCTTTTGAGTTTACACAAGCTAAAGGTTGTAACTGAAACATTTTTTAGGAAACTCACAGATTGAATTTTGGTTGGTTATTTCTTCATTTTGCATGTTTAAAGACAGCAGGTGTAAGGAAAATTCTGTAGATATGACACACGAAAAGTTTGCTTTTCCATATTCGTTCTAAAAAAAACAAACAAACATGTATTTTCTTCCCACATATGCTCTCTGGTCAAATGGCTACAAGAAAAGCAAAAATGACTGTTTGTCCTCCGAAGTACTTCCTTAATGTGCAGAGGCCTATCGTTTCAATGAAATAAATAATGTCATTTTACAAAAAGAAGTGAACACAGAGAAAAAAAACTGCATATTAAATTGTCAAGAGTTTACTGAACATAAGAGATCAGTTGGGAAATCCCTCTAAGGCAAACAGATATCTGGTGCGTACTCATAGCTATGTAATACATTCATTGCACACTTCCAAGACTTCTTGAATGTGAACAAAGGGCTTGTTATGTGTGTTATCTTAAAAACAAATTATATGTGTATATACATATATATATATACACATATATATTCTTGGACGTTCTTAGCGGTGCTGTTGCAGGTTTAGTGCCAAAGGGGGTGTGGGGAGGATCTCTGAGGGAGCAGGAGAAGACTTTCTCTCAATTTTCAGAGTCTCTCAGCTTTGGATCTGGGATTGTTGGGATGCACGTGTGCGGCTTTGCTGAAGCCACAAAGCCCACCAAACAGGTGCACGTGTAGGATCCCTCAGTGTTGGTGCACTGCCCGTTGTGACACAAGGGAACCTTGTCACTGATGTCCTCGCATTCATTTATGTCTGCAAGAGAATGGGATGAGTCAGTAAAAAGTTACAACCTCATCTGGAGTTGTAAACAGGGTCAAAGACGAAGCGTGGTGAAGAAAACAGAAGATCAGATCAGATCAGATCAGATCAGATCAGATCAGATCAGATCAGATCAGATCAGATCAGGATACACTGCTTGATATGACAGATGAATGGCACAAACAATTTTTCACACCAAGCAAGGCTCTGTGCACTGCTTAAGTCTCATGTGGGTGATTGTCAATGAGTGTCAGCTGAGCAGCATCCAGGGACTGTGCGCTGGGGAAGCTGGGAGATGTGGTCTTAATACTTTCCTTTCCTCAGTGGAAATCACATTTACTTACAATCTAATTTTAAAAATTTCAAAGGATTAGAAATATTTTTAAAAAAGTAATCAACACATTGAAATCTAATAAATTAAACATAATTTTACAGAAAAAAAATCCCTTTGCTTTTTTTTATGTCCTGCAAAAAATTAAAAAAAATCAAGATCTAGGTTCTTGGTTCCTCATCTTGTCTCATCAAGACCTGTGCAAAAAACAATGTGAGCGACGACTAAATTCATGATTGAAATTTGCTAAATGTTTGATTTTAGATTGAATTAGACTTATTGTAGAGTGACTTGCTCAAATCCTGACTTTATCACAGTGACAGACTTTGTACACCAGGAGAAATTGTTCTTCATTTCTGGGCTGGTCAGGGAATCCCTCAGTGTTCTCCTAGAGGAATTTAAGAGAGCAGCTGGAAAGAAGAACTCCTGGGCATCCCTGCTCTCTTCAAAGGGAAAGAAGTGATTAAAAACTGATATATTAATGTAGTGTTACTTCCGCACCAACATTTCCGCCCACAACCCAGAGACAAGTTTCTGAGGAAATCCTACTGCTCTGCAGAAAAATACGTCTTAAAAAACGACCGGCTTTTTGAGTTTGGCTAAAAACGGCATAATTAAAAGATCACTGTGACCACAGGTGACCTGTCCAGGGATGTCCCCTGAATTCGCCCATTAGTGGACAGGACCCCGAAAGGGACAAAACAGGTATAGAAGATGAATGAATGAAGTTGGTGTGAGACTGAACATTACATTCAAGGAATGTGACATTTACCAATCTCCTCCTCTGTAAGTCATTGTTGAATAAAAGTGACTCCTACAGGAGTGTAATGTCTTTCAAGATTGTAATGCAATATCTTTAGTTAAACATGATGCCATGTTGTGTGTCAGCTGATCACAAATCCAACCTGAAGCTCAAACCGTCCAGAGCTGTCACAGTAAGAACGATGGCAGAAACCCCACCGCATCAGAAAATGTTTTCTCTTGGCGTTCAACGTGTTGTTCTTTCCTAGTTTCCAGCTCTGGAGGTATGATTCTCATTTCAGATTGTTCACTCTTAAATGACCCTCTGTGTGTGTGTGTGTGTGTGTGTGTGTGTGTGTGTGTGAAGGGGTAAATTCTGCTGAGGAGATACAAGCGGTGATGATTATTATACTGTATAAGGAGGCATGGCATGAGGTGGATGGATTCCAATTCCCTTTGCAGAGTTCAGCCGCGCTCCAACAGAAATTAGTTGGCCTTGAACCCAATAGAATTTCATAACATGTAGACATCCTCGCTTTTTTTTTTAAAAAACAGAGAACATCTAAAAGATGTATCCTATGTAAGACACACGTGGATTACGTTCAAGGCTGTCTCACCTTCGCTAGTCAGCAGCTAGGGAATTTGAGACTATAGAGTAATGCAAAGTGCTTTATGAGAAAGACACTTCTTTTAATAGTTTCACATAACAGGCACAAGTGTTCTGCAATTAAAGCTTGTTTATGAACTGGATGATATACAGCATAAAGGTAATCCAGAACAGGCCTACAAAGGGGCCTAAACTCAAGGACAAAGTCTGGTTTGAGATCAGCCTTTTTACCCAACATTTTAAAAGGAGTAAGAGATCATTGTACTGGAAAATCTAATCTTGACAGTCTGACATAAATGAAAACCAACTCACCAACACAGGCCATCTTGCTTAGGTCAAGTTCATAGCCGTCAAAGCAGTCACAGGTGTACCCTTCTTGCACACGAACGCATCGACCATTTTCACACCCGTTTAAGATCCCACATTCCTCTGCTTGGAGACCCTCAAAGGCACTGTGGTGCTCTGCTTGGACAAAGATATATGAAAAATAAATGTAAAAAACTGACTTTTATGATAAAATAAATACAAATTCTCTCATTTTGTTGATTCCTGTCTATTTGAAACGGCCTAAAAAGAAAATAAAAATGATACTTTAAAAATACAACACCAATAAAACTGTCTTGAACTTTCATGTCAAACTGCAGAATAGGAAAAACAATGAAAGTTATCAGAAGACACTTGGCAGCTTTATTTTGGAGGATATGTGCTGCAACAATTCTTACAATTTTACTTTGACTGTATTTTTGTCTCAAATTTTTTTTTTAAATGACGATTGTGCGATTTTGCTTCCTCTTCTTAAGACTTTCTTGTTGGAGTGACAGTAGATTTGACCATGAATCTATTTTTCTCTATGAGTGAAACATCATGAAGCTTTTGGGAGAAACTTAAGCTTAAAGAATGACCAAGGAACAGCCTTCCTTGCTTTTTCCCCATTTTCTTGTGATAACGACATCTACTATACTGTCAAAACAAGTGAAAACAAGCTTTTTTGCTTGGATAACAAGATAGTAGAGGTTATCATCAGATAACAACATTTCCCTCTTTTTGTGACAACGAGGAACATTTTTTTTTTTTCATTTTTCTACAATCGCAGCAAAGGACAACAGTTTTACAGAAAGTGTGGAAGAACAGAAGAACAACACAGAGGCAAATTTCTAATAAGTTCCTGCTACGCTGCGGACAATATGTCTTAAAAAAAGACACGAGCTTCTTAGCTAAACACTGTGGCCCTGCGACAGACTGGTGACCTGTGCATGGTGTACCCTGCCTTCGCCCACAAGTGGAGAAGGCAGGGTTAGGCACTGGCATCCCCGTGACCCCAAAAAGGACATAAATGGGTTCAGGAAATGGATGGATGCATAATCATAATCAAAAGACCACTGGGAATGATTTTACAATAGCTAAAAATACAGTTGGAGTGGGACTTTAATCATGATCTAACTCTGACAGAGACTATCCTGATGTTGTCTGTCATAAACAACATCAAAACCAGTTTTTTGTCATTTGAGGAGAACGTTGGCCTGCCTGCAGCTGTGCAAGCGGCTGCAGTTCAGTGATCCTGCAGTTGTCAATTTCATCAGTGAACAGATGATGGACTCAGGACATCTACATGGTTACAGAGGGATGAATGAGAGGTGCAGACTGGAAGCAATTCGTGTCACTCTGGACTTGATTTATTAGATTCAGTCATCTTTTAACCCACAAGGTGTATAAGAAAGAAAAAAGATGGTAGATGTTGGTATCCTGAGAAAATAATGTCGTTATCACATAGGCCAAAAAAGCATGGTTGGCTGTTTGCAGCTTCTGCACTGGTCCAGCCACATGTAAAAAACATTTTTCTTTTGACAAATCCCATCACCAAACAAGTTCTTGCAGAAAAAACTTCAATGTTTAAGTAACAAAATCTTAAGTTGGGAAATTCTTCTTGGGGGTTATTGGTAGTGAAAGATGAGGCAGGACACGCTTTCCCAAAAACTAGCTTTCTTTTATGCTGAGAGTGAGTGTCAAACAGTTCAATGAGGAAAAATTCTAATACCTACCACTGTGAGGATTCACTGAATGTGGGTGACTCCCTGGTTGCACGATGGGGACACGAACAGGCGGCTGCTGAACGTTGTAGTCACGGTCATTAAACAGGGCAATGCTCTCAGGAATGTCATATGTTCCTGCAGGGCCACCGTAGTTATCCCAGTACGGAGGAAGAAAAGGCATTGAATGATCTTCTGGGCCCTCGGGTCCATACTCAAATCCTATTTGATCTCGGAGACTATCTGAGCCTCCTTCCCAGGGCAAGTTGCACATTGTTGCATAGTCAGCTGTGTGACAGCATACGGATAGGAATTACCATCATTCACTCAAAAAATGTGACAGCATAAAAAGAAATTAATCACATTACTAACTAATCTAAGTATTCCAGACTGTCTGTTTCTTTGTACATGCTGCCACTCACCAGAATCTTTTCTGGGGCAAAAGGCACACTGATCGCCCCAGGCGATGCCATGCAGACAGCAGCATTCACTGTAGGTAGTTCGGCGCTCAGGGTGAGGGTCCGCACACATGTTGTCCCCCTCCAGTCGGCGCCAGCAAATATTCTCATGCACATCTTGACCATATTCAAACGTGTCTTGTCATTTCAACAAAGAAATAAGAATTTATTGTTCAGTTACTGATTTTATCTTTTCACGATTTACCATTTGTTCTTTTTTAGAATATATTTAAATGTTTTGAACAATAAAAAAAAAAACACTTGAATGTGTGCCACACCTTCTGTGCTGTTGAGACTGATGCAGCGCCGCTGCGAGCTGTCCAGGACTAATGGAGGACTACAGAAACAGTTGAAAGATCCAGCTGTGTTCACACAAGCGCCGTTCTCACAGGTATTCCCGAACTGACATTCGTCGTAATCTCAACATACAAGAACAAAAAGAGGCAAACAGTTATCAAATAAGACCTTTAAACAGCTGACCTGATTGCACTTTCCTGTCTTCCATTCAAATGTTGCAAATTTGCCCTTGAACAGAATTAACTTTAGGGTAAAAACAATGAGATCAACGAGCAACAAACCTAAGGGTGTATTCAGACGGATGAAATATGTTGGTCGAGTTGAGATCGAGTCCCACTTAATTTGATCCAGATCTTGCGTTTGGTCTGTGTTCAGACTGCCATCAAGCGGTCTTTTCTTTTTCCAACCAAGGTTTGTAAACAAAACCACTAGACTAAGGATCTCTTCTGTCATTGGCTAAATTACGAGGGCAGGGTAAAGCAACAAGACGCTTAAATTATGGAAGTCCTGCTCTTTGCAATCTTTGTCGCAATAGTTCACTTGTTCAAACTTTATATTTCGTTGACCAATTTGAACATTTGTTTAAATGTCAGGTACAACACTTTTCATTGCTACTTTGGTATGGTATGGAGGCATGTTGCAAGTTGGTTACTGAGAAGATGATGAACATGGTATGCTGATAAGTGTTTATGACTTGTAAATTGTTGGGAAAACAGTGCGAGAAGCAATGTGTATCACGTTAAAGGTTGTTTTAATGAGCCTTCATTCATCTGACCACCTTTCAATGAGCTTCGGTGTCTTTTCGCTGCTCCGCTACTCTGTTTACATCATGTAATACCTGTCTATGGTGACTGTTTTGGTTCCGTTGGTCCGCCCGGGGAGTGGAGCCTATTCAACTTCAGGAAACTCAGATTGAACTGGAGCTCAGTCTGATTGGAAATTAACTGAGACCACCTCAAAAGATGGGTCTGAATTTGGTTCCTGGTCCCAGACCAGGGTTCACTTGGATGTATTCGGACTGAAAATGTGTCCACTATAAGCGAACCAAATGTGTCAAGCCTGAATACACCGTAACAAACAACAACAAGTTGAATTTCTTTTCTATAATGTGTTGTTGGCTTCACTTACTCTTACCTACACACTCAAGTCGGATGTTGTCATAGTAGAAGCCAGAATGGCAGAAGCAAGTGTATGTAGAGAAGATATTTGAACACTGTCCGTTCTTACAGATCTCTGATCCGAACATCTCACATTCATTGGCATCTGATGGAGAGAATTTTACAGTTGTTACAAAGTGGAAGGGAGGAAAGAATTTCTTTTATAGTAGAACACAACATCCATTTCATTTATTTACTCAACCCGCCTTATCCCTTTTGGGGTCACAGGGTTACCAGAGCAAAAGTGCTAACCACTGCACCACCATACAGCCATAAATTCTCAAATGTGACGTTTATTCCACTAGGTATTCCATTATTGCGTTAAATGTCTCCCTAGTGGTGTGATGGACTAAACCAAACAGTCTTCAACAAAAAGGTTTCCTTTAATTAACATTACACATGAAGGACGGCACTATCTGTTCATTAATATAATTCAAAAAGTCACCACTTATGAGTGTGCACCTATGTAAGGCAGCCGATCTCCATGACTTTGCCTCGACAAATCTGGCAACGGTAAAACTCCACTTCCATGAGGACACAGTTGGTTGTAATCGTCTGCGGAGAAAATAAAAAAAATATTATTTAGCATAAGAAATAACTGGCTCCGTCTCACAGTAAGGATTTGTACCTTTTCCTGGAAGAGGACAGGCGTGGATCTCGCAGTTGTCTCCCCAACCTGCCCCAGCGGTGCAGCAGCACTCCTGCTTTGTGGTGTTCCGAGACAAGACGTTGTTGCAATAGTTCGCATCATTCAAGTTATAGTAACACTCTTTCCTCTCGTCCGTGGAGGGGGTTAATGGATAAACAGGTTTGGTGTCAATCAAAGCTGTCGGAGGGCAGAAAAAACATATTCAGGCTATTTGCCACACATTTTAAGTTCAGATGTTTATCGGATTAGGTCAGGGGGACAATTTGAACCCAAATAATTTAATAAATATCTAAAAGGCATAAAATTATGTGATAACGGGTCACAATTCAGCAAAAATATGCAGCGTCGATCTGGAGGACAAGCCTTCCTGTAATAGGTAAGAAGTTATCATCCTATGGCACTGCTGACCCTGTCCATTCATCCAGGGGCATGGGCTCAGGCCTGTCACCCTTAAGCTGCTGGCTTACTCAAATAAAAACACCAGCATGTGAGTCAACCCACCAATCAGCCTCACATGATTGATTCACACACGTCAAAAGCAAACAGTGGAATGTGGCAAAAAAGGTACACAGTGGCATAACTGGGGTTTAGTGCCTGGGCAGAACAAAAAACATCCTGGGTAATGGAGCACTGCTCAACAATGTAGAAAGCCTAACTTGTACATGTGCGTGCTTTACAAGGTCAACATGCAATGGTCTTTTGAGGATTCACATGAGTCGTCTTCTACGTAAAATTGCAATAAAATATGCATGTGTTTGGAATTGCACTTTTGGACCATTTCTGCACAGAAAAACATAGATGGTTTTTGAGCTGTTGCTGCCCATAACTGCAAGTGAACAAATGACTGTTTATTTAGGAAGGCGCTTCATGTTTTTATGAGGAAAGATACAATCTAGATTTCTGCATCAAATCCACCTAACCATCACTCCAGACAAGTCAAACGATACTTGTGGCATAGGCCATATCCTCCTCGTCACCCTTGTTTGGACAATGAGAGACGCTTCATTAAATCATGGATAACTTCGTCTCCAAATTATGGGATTGGGAATTAAGTCCTGTGAGTGCTTGTACTGCTCTCGTACCCATTGAGCGGCACTGGTTGGTGATGGGATCGAATTCCTCATTGTCGTTGGGGCAGATGCACAGGAAGCTTCCATCGTAGTTCTCACACTGGGCCTCCCCGCACAGAGCGGAGCTCATCTCACACTCGTTCACATCTGAGACAGGCAGAGGACATGAGGTCAGCAAAGGTCCAGGCTCTGAGAGACCATTGGCTTAATGCAAGGATGTCAATTTTTTTTTTTAAAGAGGGTCAGATATGGTGAGTTGAAAATGTCTGAGGGAAAAATATTCAGCCAAAACTAAATGCAATTAATTATTTCATAAAAATGTTATTGTACTGGAGAGCTTTTCATTTCTTTATATATAAATCAGAAATACATATAAATTTTTACCAACAATACTGTGAATTTCATATTTGAAGACAGGAAATAAAATGTAAAAAAATTCTGTCGGGAAAACTATAAAAAAAAACTTTAGTCAACATTAAATATAGGTTTATGTGAAATGTTATATGCTATTTACTATTAAATTCTCATTAATTTAAATGACGTAAACAGGAAAATAATACAAATAATTATCCTTTTCAGAATCACTGTGGTTTTGATCACAAAAGCAAATACATCTTTTCTTCTTATTTGGCCTGCCTTAGGGTTTTGAAGGTCAAATAGTCACAGGCTGTTGCCACATGCTTACAATGGCTTATAACATCATTTAGCTGATCACAATCAAGAAATCATACCAACTTAGAAAGTATTATGACATTATTAAGTTTTATGACAGGAGCTTGCGGGCTGGTGGAAATTTGAATGCAGACCCGACTTCACTTAAAAAATAAATCTTTTTATTAAGGCTTAAACACTGTTCATTCTTAAAAATATTTTCATCTTTGCCCAGATAGACATGACAAAAACACTAAAATCCATGATAAACCAGATAAATCCAAGAAAGAAATTAGCGTGCATATACTTGATACTTCATTAACCTTTTTAGTATTTTTTAAAAAAGATTGCTTCTGCCTATGCTTAAAACGTTTTTTCCTGCTTCAATGTAAAAAAAGGAACAAAAGTAGATTAATTTATTGGGACAGGGCCATTGAAAAATAAAGATGAAAACTTTGACTCCTTCATGTGTGAACAATATTTCAAATGTGCATAGAATCACAGTACTACATGTGCAGAAAGTTTTATATCCATACTTTTTGTAGGGATTTGTCAGAAAATATAGATTCAGCACAGCCATACAGAAATATGGCATTAGGCTGGGTTACACACCAATACATTGAGTTACATCCCCGGCTGGGTTGGTGTATCCTCTGTCACACTGGCAACGGAAGGAGCCGTCTGTGTTCTCGCAGAAGCCGTGCTCCCCACAGATGGTTTCATTGTCGCACTCATTGATATCTGTGATAGGAAAGCATGACAAAAGGTGACCACAGTTCAGGATTTACAAACACGGGTTTGCAAGACAGACCTTCACACTAAATCCATAAACACAACGCTGCTTTATTACCACTGAAAAGAGCATTCATGAGCCGCCATCAAAACATGGTAGAAAAAAATATGCAGATGAAACACTTTATTGCAAGGGCCTTCAAATTCTTTTTCAATTTAATTTAAAATGACCTTCTCTTTGCTTGAGTATGTTTTTGGGGAGTGTAATGTGGATCTGGAAACCTGCAACAGAGCTTTTTAGTTGTGTCAAGAGGGTGCGAAGCAACAGCTTCCAGAGCATGGTCGACATGTGGTGCGCAACTCCAAGCGCTCAACAAGAAGCTGAAGGAAAACAGCTTCAAAGTCTGTAAAATAAAGACAGTTTTTAAAAAAGAATTCTGTCTTTTTACATGCTAAAAGCAATCACCCTATTTGGAAGGAATGGGAACATTTTGTGCCCTAAAGTGCAAAATAGGACTCAAATCTGGCAAATATTCAGCACTTCCTTTGCATAGCAGTGAATCACAAAATAAGTTTAATACTTTGCATGTTTTATGTCAGGCGGCTTGTTGACACTGTTAGACCTGGACCCTGTAGCGGCACGGCTCATTCCTCCAATAATCACTGTTTGAAAAGCACCATTTGTGAGTAATTTCTCACATACATGATTTAGTATTTCTTGGCATCTCCAGTAAAGCAGGAAAGCCAAAAGGTCCAAACTGCAGGAGTGTGAGGCTGATTATAATTGTATAAAAAACAATCAGTGTTTAATGTGTGCACTTTTGTCACATAAATTTGTTATTGTGTCAGTTTGGCCTGCCACTGGTCTATGCTTTTGTCTGTTTTCTTGCACTTTGCCAGGTCAGTCGAAACAAGCCCCCCTAAACAATTTTTAGACACAGCAAACCTGTTATTGTTCTGCACAATTTTAGTACTAAAGATCTTACAACTTATTAATGCCTGCTATAATTGGATTTTACTGTTAGTTTGTTCAACAAAACTCTACATTAATAAGGATTTATTTAGAGACCATCTGACCGACTGGCTTTCTAACTGATCTAATGTCTCCTTAAGTAACATTCACACAGCTCTCGGTGAGGTGTGTTAAAGCAACCACTTCAAATAAACCTAAAGTCTATGGAAAAGCACATAAGCATGGGATTAAGCGTTCAAAACTCTTGCGTGTAGCTACAATAGCGACAATTTTTGAGCTCTACGTTCAAAACACATGGCCATTGAATGTAAAAGTTAAACCAGGTCAAATTTTGACCAATTAGGGGCTCGGATTTGTCAGTGACATATAGATGGCGTCCCTTTTAACTCGTAAAGGAAAACTAATATTTTGTATTTTATTGCGAAAAAAGACTAGTTAATATCATGCTTTGAGTTTCCAAGACAAACAATAACTCTTCCACAGTCATCAGCCAGTTAAAAACCAGGATCACATTGTTTTGATCACATCCGGCTCAGACACAAATAACCAAGCTGAGTCACAGAGTTACAAGCACTATCATCTAAATCTGTTTCATTTAGCCTCTGAGCAACCATACAGGCAGCATCAGTTGAGAAAAGCCAGAATGTGGGCCAGCACAACTGCAGACAATGTGATTTAAAGGCTCTGCTAAGCCAGGGCCCTGTCTTCTTCTCCTACGCGGACAACTGCTTTCTCAGGCTTACTGGGGGACGAGCCAGTGTTCGTGTCCCGACTTGGCCATTTCTCTGACATGCCGTTGAGGTCACGAACAGATAATAAAATACAGAGACAGAATCGTCATTGTTGTTAAAACCAGAGGAATTTTCAGGAAATGCTGGATAGGACCAAAACAGTTAGAATAGACTTGTGGGCTCAGCTGGCTGCAAGATGAGAAGGGAGAGAAAGGGTTGAGACATACTGTGCTGAAATAAACCCTCCAACCCACTGGATTTACATGCTTTGGATGCAGAGAAGTGCTGTGAAAGCTTGTTTTTTTGGGGGGGACTTTAATCAATTACAGGAAAGTGAAGAGAACTCATTTTTCCAAGTGATTATCACTTTGGCTGTATACAGTATATTGTCACAGTAAGGTGAAAAAGTATTATTAGTGAAGGGTTTATTGAACATTTCGTCATGTACATGGAGTCTAAGTGGAGTAAAGATTGCTGGAATAGCAGCGGGAGCCAGCTCGGAAGTCTGGGAAAAAGAATCTGAGCTGATAAATGAAATCATCGTTGAGTGCGGCATTCCATTGATGTGGAACTGGAACAAAATAGGCTACAATCCATGTGTTCTGATGAGACGCAATCAAATTACCATCCCTAGGAGGAATGAGAGCATCCAGAACAAAACTATCTTAATAAATCACGCTGTTGTGTGTATCACGCTGTGGCAAAACTGCAGTGACAACATTACATGATCAGCTGTTGAAGTCTGTCCCCCCAAGGAGAGGGGTTGGCTCGCTAATCACGGCACCAATTATATGTGGAGGGGGGGGGATAGAGCAGAAAATTCAAACAAGAGTTCACATTAACAGGATCCAGGACTGCTTTTCTTAGTCTTTCCATTAAGCAATGAGTTTCGTCCGGACACATACGACGCCAGAATGTGCTCGAGAGAAAAAACTAAAGAAGGTGAGAAGTTCAACTGTGAGGACAGAAGCTGAGGTTCGGGACCCAGTGAGGACCCTTGCGAAGGGTCCGACCCTGGCAGCCCCGATACCTACATCTGATTTAAATATTAAACATGATTGTGAAATGGTCACTATGTCATTTTTTAATTCAAGGCACATGGCAGGGAAAATCTTAAAATCAAAAGACGGCTTACCCCACACAGCCCACACGTTCTCACACTTTTTGGGCCAACCCCAATCTCATTGGATTCATATGCAAAGGTTATTTCACACACGGCCAGGCAATAGTGACAGAAAGTATATGTTTTCAAGGAAGTATATGTACTTTTATGAGATCTTTAACCTGTTTTTAGATTAGCAAAGGGGGAACTTCCCTGCCATGTTATGTCTATTATAATGTATTAAAAAAACTGTCCATTTGCGCAGCACCAGGAGGTTCCAGACACATGGTAAAGTCTTTTCTATACATTGCACAGAGTGTTACCACAGACAAGTGCTCATGAAAGAGTAGACATAGCTCAAAGGGGAACACTAATGACCATAACGACCATTTCAAATCAAAAACAATGAGGTAAAAATACATACATAGAGACATAGGTTTGCATTCATTTATATATAACATATATAAACGAATGTTGTCCGCCACAACATATTCATTTTTTCCCATTTGTGTCATAGCCTCCAAATCTAAACGAGCTCAGTGAGCCGAGCCAACATCAACCGCTGCTCCTTTGAAAGCAGGAGAGTAAAAATAAAACAACGCCCCTCGTAGAAACTGCAAATTATGCCGTCTGCCTACTTCCTAAATATCTGATGATTTTTACAAGCAGACTAAAATGACCTGAAGTCATTGAGCTCCCTCCTTGGACTTTTATGGAGGTGACGGCAGGATCTCCCACAACTTCCCATTATGAGGCGAAACAAGCCACGTTTGTGTGTGGTGTTGGGTGGCTGAGGGGAGGAGGGCTGGGCTCTCAGAGGGGATGTGAGTCAGGCTGTGACCTCAGGTTTTTGCAGAAGCTAGTGAAAACTGATGTCACAACACAGCAAACCAATAGATAAATGGTCATAGTGCATACATTTGCACAAAAATCGTGTTTTCACTGTGAAACATCAACATAATTATTACTACAAAAGCAGGGGCGGAGCTAGAACACTTGAGAGGAGGGGCCAGGAGAGGGGCAGAAGACTTTAAAAGGGTGGCAAATGAGAACAACAGCGCGGAATGCCATGACAAATGAAAAGATCAAAAATAATTAACAGTTTTATCATTATTATTGATTTTATTTCATATAAAAATATTGCTTATGATATTTTTGCAAAGCTTAAAGAAGCGTGTGTTGATGATTGCTTAATTGTTGCCAATAATGATACTAAAATTAACTCAAAAATTGGGGGGCAAGTGTGGGGCATAGCTTTTTGGTTAGGAGGCAAATGCCTCCGATTGGCCCCTTTAGTTCCCCCCCTGTTCAAAATTCATGCCAGCTTTCAAGTAAGCATAGGTGAGCAGGTGGTTTCAGTCAGTCTTGTGCAAACAGGAGGCAGATACACAATCAGAATCAGCACAATGGTGAGGTGGGGGCTGGAGACCCAATCTGGCAGCATGCTCTTCTCCCACATCACCATCAACCACCTATAAAACTAAACAGGTTTCTATGGCCACTAAAGTTTTGCTTCCCTTAAGAAAATAAAAGTGAGGAACACAAACTATTCACACATAAATTGTGGCTATTAAACACCAGCTTCTTTACTTGTTATTAAACACATTAGTTCTCTCTGGTGCTTCCATCCAAACATAACTCCTCTGACTGCATTTATTATTTTTGCAAGTTTTTGCAG
Source organism: Oryzias celebensis (assembly GCA_014656515.1). NCBI lineage: Eukaryota > Metazoa > Chordata > Actinopteri > Beloniformes > Adrianichthyidae > Oryzias > Oryzias celebensis. The sequence goes on from BNCR01000005.1 coordinate 39,718,161, forward strand.
TGACATGAGAACAAGATGGACAAGTACAGCACGACTGCAAGTATGACTTCTGTCACAAACCTCTTTTATGCTGGTAACGAAAATGTTTTATGTGATAGAAATGTTGGTTGAGGAAATCAACATAAAGCCTTCTTCATTACAAAATCTTTATTGTACCTTCTAGATAGTTTCTAACCTTTTAGTAATTTATCATTGGATTCACTTGCAGTTTTGTTTTATTTATTCACACGTCCCCTACTTTCTTTGATTTACTTTTATTCTTTGGTCCAATAGAAAGTACGAGTTTCAAGATTCATTTTGACAACAATTCAATTCATATCATAATTTGTGGTTCCTGAAATGATTCAGTCAACATTGATTTATTTTCAACAATCTGATTCACTGATCTAAAATCAATTCAGGACATCTTTAGCAAAAACCTCAACCAGTGTGACTCAGAGATAAATACCTGGGTATTGATCAGTGCAGGAGAAGTTTTCCACATTGTATTTCTTACAAGATAATCAAGAGTAAATTAAATGTGTGTACAAACAAGTAAACAAATAAATGATGGCAAATCCATTCACATTTTAGTTTCATAATTTTCAGCCCAGACAGAATATTATTAGAACATTCGACCACACTGTGTGGACACACGTCTTTGTAAAATTCAGTGTTTCCTCACATTGAGCCGTAATGATGGTTGATCATTTTTTGCTGCCATGACATGTGTGTTGTCCGCTGTGATGGTACATTTTTAAGCAACAGTGAAATAAACTTACCGTGCTTGCTTCAAATGGTATTTTCAAAGATCTATACAATTGATTTTATTTCATTTTAAAACAATGATATAATGGTATTGGTCAATTTGATTAACAACTTGTCTCAGATTGATCTGGTTGGATCGTAGAAATATAAATTGAATAACTGATAAAGTCGATTAATTGTTTAACCTCTACTAGAAAGTCTATTTGTATTCACACTGTAGTAAACCTCATCAGGGTTCACTTGCAAGACCCTCATTCTACAGTTGAAATTTCACAACTGCCAAGAAAAGCATAGGATGCAAATTCTATTACAAACAAACTATCAAGTAATATATGCACTCTCCATGAAAGGGTATAATAATCTTGAATATTGAATTTAAGTGAGTTAAGTCAATGGCACGTACATTATCAACATTTTCTGCAGGACTCAAATGTTTTGAACATAACCCCTCTTAATCATTTTTAGTGTTAAAGCACTCACCACAATTTTCTTCGAGACTGCCTGACTGACACCGCATGAAGCATTTGTAGGAGCCTATGGTGTTCTCACAGCGCCAGGTACCACACGCTGGGCGTCCAAACTCCTTGCACTCATCCTGGTCTGCAAAAAGAGAAGCATTAGATTCACCGTCAAACAGATGCTACAGATGCATACATCCATTGACACAAGTGAGATATTTGTTGCAGTGTTCCTTGACTTTTTGCTATGCAGCACAAGTCTGCTAGGAGACATGTGGTGAGGCTCTCTTCACTAAATGAAACAAGCAAAGAAAATGGACCAAAAACAATATAAAGACAACAAACACATTTGTGAAAGAGCTAAACTGAGATGTTCCAGAGGGAGAAACACCTTTTTGCTCACAATATGGTCATTCACACTTTCTCAGGGGAGTGGTAATTCAGGGCTTTGGCCATGCAATCCAGAAACTCCTCAGAACAGGATGAGGGTGGAAAGCCCCTGAGCCAACTTGGACGGCAAAGGCAATTCTTCATGCATTATAGATAATCAATCACAGCCAACTGGGCTATTCTGGATAAACTTAGGCTTTATGAAGCATGACAATGAAACTCTTATTGACATCTTGCCCAACTATAGCAAGAAAACACATTTTAGAACAAAGCAAGTAGAGTTTTGAGCTGCCTTACCTTCACAGTCAACTGTATCAACACTAAATTTAAAGCCAGCCTCACACAAGCACAGGAAAGAGCCATCAGTGTTGATGCACTGTCCGTGGACACACACGTTGTCGTTGTTGCATTCGTCCACATCTGAGCGCCATAACATAAAAGAAAACAGAAAGCAATTAAATCAAAAGAGATAAGAGGATCCTGATGTTTAACACACAGACTACCGCTGAAGGTTCTCATCCATCCTCTGTCCTCATCAGCTCCACCGAGAACATTTGAGAATCACCAAAAGGATATGCAATCAAGTGCTTGTCTGAACATAAGTTGTATTGGTGGTTTGGGGCATGTAATAGTATATCTGCAAACACAAGGCAAGTGAGGAAAGATATCTACTTCAACTGAAAACATTTTCCCTCAGGCTGAATGCATGTTTTCATGGCTGCAAATGAGCAAACATTTGCAACATTACTGCATCACAGGTCATTGAACCGGTCGGGTAATATGATATTACAACCTGGTTAAAGATGGGGGACACGTAAAGGACATTTGCCACGGAGAAAAAGGACAGTTCACTTGCAAACCTTATGATTGGATGAATCATAGGAGGTGATAGAACTAATACTCAAAGCAAAGACAAAAAAATGCACACATTTCAGAGACTTTAGGTAAACATGTGAAGGTTTCAAATGTTTCGTCTGGTTTTTTCCTTTTTTTTTTTTTTTTTTTTTTAATAATACATTTTTCTATTTCAACCAGAGCATCCCTTTGGCGTCTCCTGCCCAAACGCGTGTTTCATCGGCATAACCTTAAAAACCTTCGTTCTTCCTTCCTTTTTCCCTGATGTACAGTCTATGGTTAAAAGGGGTCTGGCTTTCATTGTGTTAGCACTGTAGACACATGGCAGGCTGCAAGCAAATATATGACAACCATTGACTTATAGGATAATTAGGGTCCAGTGTTTGTTGTGGCAGGCAGCCAAAGTACCTGATGCACACAAGCAGTTTTCTATGAGAGTGAAGACCAATTCCATGCTGCTCCAAAGCTGCTGGAGAAGAATATCCATGTTTGGGGATTGACTGTGGTGCTGCACTGTACGTGAAGCCTGCTTTTTGAACAGCATTGAACAGAGACAAGACAATATGACCTAACCGCCACATATCACGACCGGATTTTGCCAGGAAACGTACAGTTTGTGTAACTGTACCTCCCTCTAACAATGACCAGCAAAAATAACGCTGATCCAATTCTGACATCCTGTCCAAAACAATTTAAGGTATTTTTACAGCAAACACTCCACTCAGTTGGACATTCTTTTACTAAGCATTGGGCGCCATTCCCAGTGTTGGGAGGAACGGGTTACAAAGTAATGAATTACTGTAATTTAATTCCTTTTGTCAGTAACTGAGTAACGTAACAAATTACAGTTCAAATTTCAGTAATTCATTACAAATACTGGACTATAGAAACCCTTGTTATTTATTTACTTTGGTTTTGTAGGCTCTGACATTTTCTCGTGATTAAATGAAACGAAACAGAGATTAAGAAAAAAAAGAAAAAACTGGTGCGTATGCATGTGTACGTAGAAGTTTGGCGTGGATCAAAGTACAGACATGCCCTCATTGCTACACTCACGATGCTTTCCAAACTGGCACAAAGATGAGACGAAAAGAGATGCTGCAAGGAGTCCTCTCAGGTGTGCAGCAAGTGAGCAGTAGAGCAGAGACCCGGTTACGAATGAAATGACTCTAAAGCAGCTTTTGAGTTATGAGTGACAAGAGTCAGCTTCTGCCTGGGAACTGTTTTTTTCTGTATGAATTGACCCAGTCTTACTTAATTTTTCTCTCTAAGTTGCACGTGGTCAATATAAGTTTGTGGTCAATGCGCTCCGCGGGGATGGGGGTGGGGTGCATAGTTCTGTAGACTCTCAGCTGTCCATAACAGTGCACAATAGGCAGACGTGGAACGAGAGAGAGGCTGATGCAACTTGGAATACATAAATTCAGCCAAAATGAACACGGAGGCATTCAATAGTTCTTTGTGTTTTCAAAAGACTGGCGTAGTTTCAGATTTGATAGAGATGAATATGATGTAACAATATTTTCCACATCTGACTTTGAGCAGTGGCTCAGACCACGTATGTTGCAACTTATTTTTGTGTCATGTTTCACACTGTTGTCGGACTTCAAATGAAGCCAGGTCATGTCTTGAACCATAAACCATGCCTTGCACAAGGTTATCGCTTTAAAACTATATATATATTCAATTATTTAACCATAGAAGTCCTATTAAATTAAAAATCTCTTTTTAAAGGAAACCTGTTAAATGAAAGACAAGAGGATCTTGTTTGTGCAAAGCTATTTTTCCCTTGAGAATTTGTATATGAGTGGGAAAAAAGTAAAGTAAAGTAACAAGTATTGAATACCTTTTTTAAAAAAGTAATGAGTAAAGTAATTTGATTACAATTTTGATCCAGTAACCAAGTAAAGTAATCAAATACTTTTTAGAAGTAACTTACCCAAAACTATCAAATCCTTATGTCAAAATGATGTAAGCACTGAGAAAGATAAGGCTACTGTATCTAAAGGCTGATTTACACTGGTCTGTCTGTGGTGTGTCTCTGTTCCGTTGCGTTAACACAAAAAAATAGAACGTTCATGAATCATTTGGAATGTTTACTTTGCCTCCATCAAGTCAATCTGTAATGAAATGCAAACCTTACGAAGGAGTTCTATTTACAGTTTGTTGACGCGTCAATTTTCTTGGAAAAAGCTGAAGAAACTGGAAAGATGCCTGGGTTTCAAAATAAAAACTTCTGTTGTACTTTCAGAATACAAATGTATGAAATCTTATGTTAAATTCAAGGAGATGTGCCCACGTGGTTAGCCACGTTAACTCCATGGTTTGCACCGTTGTCCATTTTCACCATGGACAACAGAAGGACTCAGGACTCAGTGAGTAAGGAGAGGACATGGCTCCTACTGGATTTGCACGGCGCAGGCGGCCAGTTTCAATGTTAAGTCAATGGTTTAGATGTGATCTGATGTTCTAAGGTTCAAATTGAGCAGAAGCTGCAGCGCGAAGGTCTGGAAACTGTGATTCAAGAGGCGCGAATTGAGCGGTAGGTGCGGCGAGCTATAGTGAAAAAAGTCAAAACAAAAATCAACCAATCGGGGACTCAACTTTGGGCACGTGACATTTTCAGTGCCAGTGGGTACAATACACATCCAGTTTAGTGGATCGGATTTCCTGAACTTCCATTCAATTGCTTAACCCGCTGTTTCACTTTCGAGGCAGCGGGGTTTCCTGAACCAGTCCCAGCTACTGTTGGCCGACAGTCTGTTGCAGGACCCATAAGCGATCAGAGAAAGCTGGCGGCCAGACAGAGATCCCCTGCGGGATGGAGAGACTGAACTTTTTTTTTTCTTATTTTCATCAAGACAACAATAATAAAAAAAAACTCCTCTATTTATTCTTGCTTTTATTTTTGCTCTCTTGGGTTAATGAAGGACATCAAGCCTTCAAACACGGTCAGAGAGACAGAAACACAATAGAAGCGGCCGTCACTGAAGCAAGACTGAAGAACCTCTAAATCAGTGGTGCTCATACATTTTCAGCTTGCCAGCTACTTCAAACACATAAAACAACAGCAATTTTTGGTAATGAAAAGAACCCTGGGTTTTAATCCCACACCCGGCTTTGGTGGTTAGTTGAATCTTTTTTCCTTATTTTTGGCTAAATCACTCAACACCGATTACTTTAAATATTAATCAAAAACATCAGGATAATTCTTTTATTTTAAACGCTCTTTGTTAATGTCTGGGAAAAGAAGGAAAAGGTTAGCTGCAGGTCATCATTTCCAGCGAAGGAACCTCTAAAGGAGCTGTTTTTTTTGGTAGTTTCTTTGACTCATGTCTTAAAAACTATCATCAGCGATGACTCAGCTTGACTAAAAAACAGTAAGTAAAGGCTTCCTTATTAGATCTCACTGACAGTATCTTATTAAAAGGGGACGAAAGAAAAGAATGTGGGATGGTCATCAAAAACACAACATTAAGCTATTTCAGGTGGCGTCTAATTACTGTGTCCACAAACAGTCACTCCCCAGCTGATGTGTGGAAATTCCTCGACATTTTTTGAAATAAAAATATATCCTCCGGATCAACAAAGCCTTCTAGTTCCTAAAAATGACGGGGAGGGGAAGCAACTGACTTCATTTCAAAATAAAGCCCTAATATTTTCCATGGCATCAGACGATCCATTAAAATCCTATCAGGAATTGACTTGGACTTGGTTTTGTAAAAATTATTACCCAACACAAAGGTCCATGTTAATGAGAAAATGTCCCTCCTGGGCAAATATAATCAAAAATACACATAGGAATAAAAAAACGAATGAGTCAGATTTTATTTTCTTTCAATAAAACAATTCTTTTCTATGGCTGTAACAGCTCTAAGACCAATAGATCTGTGGAGGATTTTAAGGGCTGATAGATTTTTAATTCATCCTGAACTCCAGAACTTAGAGCATTAGGTTAGAGTATATTTTAAACACCTTGACAAGTGTGGCCATCTTCAGACAGCTGAAAGCCTGTTTGACAGCTCCGGCAAGTGTAAGATCCTTGGGTGTTCAAGCACATCTGGCCGGGGCACACGCTGGACCCCAGACACTCATTCACATCTGGAAACATACACACAGACTCATGAGAGAACCAACTATGCTTTCAAATAAACAGAATCCATCAGTTATAACCTGTGTTGTCTAAAAAATCAGAAATGTCAACACCTCAATGTTTTTTTACCCAACTGTAAGAAAGATCAGCTGAAATTATTAGCAACCAGATATCAGATAACTGGGATCCAACTATGATCTGATCTCATCTTGTCTATTTCTATATATTCGAATGTAGAAATAGCGCTGATATGAGATTGCAACTAAATAATTATTTACTGTTTGACAGATGTAGCAAATATTGTGGTGGAAGAGTACATCAACATTTTGAAAACAACAGGATGCTGCACACCTTCACACTGCTTTCCATCTTCAGAGTTTCTGAAACCAGGCTGACAGGTGACACACCTGAACGAACCCTCTGTGTTTGTGCAAGTCCCCTGGGGCACGTGGTGGGAAGCGCACATTCATCAATATCTGTTATGAAATAAGCAAAAAAAACAACTTAAAAATGGAGTGACTATGTAGTCAAATAATCATGAAGGACTATTTTCCCCTCCTGTAATTTTAAATTAGGATATGCATGATCTGCATAAAAAAAAAAAAAAAAAAAAAAAAAACCTTTACAAACCTTTGCAGAATTCCCCATCAAACGAAACCCTGTACCCAGCGGAGCAGTTCTCACAGGAGTACGAGCCCTCAGAGTTTAGGCAGATTCCATTGGCACATGTAGACAGGGACTGGCACTCATCAATATCTGAGTAATGACACACAAGCATGGACGTAAGAAAGAAGTGGAGGGAATCCTGTAGCGCAACGCACTATAATGCGCTGGCAAAATGTGTTAAGTCTTTAACAGCCCTAATGGGTTCCACTCAGTGAGAAGCACAGCTGGGAATTGGATTTACCTTCACAGCTCTGCTGGTCCAAAGACACTCTGTAGCCAGCCCTACATCTGGTGCAAATGAAGGATCCTTCTGTGTTGGCACACTCTCCGCCCAGACACATGTCACCCCGGGCACATTCATCAATATCTGGAAGAACAAGGAAAAAAAAAAAATTACCCATAAGTCATCACTATCTACTAGGATTTCCTTCATACCGGTGATTAATATACATCATTCTACAGTTATTTTCTTGCCTTCACATCTAAGTCCGTCAGCAGATGGTCCAAATCCGGGCCTGCAGTTCTGGCAAGTGTAGGAACCTGCAGTGTTGATGCAAATTCCCAGAGGGCAGGCATTACCAGTTGCGCACTCGTTGACATCTAGCAAAAAAGAAATAATTTGGAGACATTATGCTGCTGCTGGGAAAACTCCAGGAGTGAGTGTGTGTGTGGGTGTGTGTGTGCGAGAGGGGGGTGTTTCATGAGTTACACCCAACCACACTAAAAAATCACTTCACAGACCTTCACAGGACTTTCTGTCTGGGGTAACTTGGTAACCATGGTTACAGGTGCATTCATGGGTGCCGTCCAGATTGACACAGTGGCCGTGGTTGCAAACGTCCGGTAGTACACATTCGTCCACATCTGGAGGAAAGATACAGACGAGGAAAAAAAAGTCAACCGCAAACTCTTTATGGCTCTTTTACACGGTACTGCAATGTTTCTGTCGTAGTTTTTGGGAGGCTGTCAGACTTTCTGACTGACAGTTACCTTGGCAAACATTGTCTGGCGAGAGTTTGTAGCCATGAAAACAGTTGCACCGATAGGAGCCCTGTGTGTTGACACACCTACCCCGACCGCACACTGTCTGGTTCAAGCATTCGTTTACATCTGAAACCAAAACAGAGGAATCCTCACACAACAGCAAATGAGAAAATTGCAAACATTTGTGTTTTTCCTTGTTTCAAAACAGGTTTACGATAACAAAACATTTTGTGAAATGCAAACCAGGTGCATCTTTGTTTAAAACAGACAAAAAAAATCAGGAAAACATCAAAACAATGCAAACAAACATGAAAAAGCAAGTTTCTTTTTAGATTTGACACAAAAACCACATTATATCATCAAACTTTTTCAAGAGAATGTCATTTTTCCAGCTTTTGCTTTTGTTCTTTCTATTTTGTTACAGATATTTTGATTTGTAGTTGATTTCTACTCTGAATTTGAATCAAGAAACTCTTTAATGATAACATAACATTTATAGAATGTGTGTGTGTTTGATTCTAAATGGAATACAAGGAAAACAATTAAAGGATAATAACTCACAGTAACAGCAGTAATTACATTTTGTTGACACTCGCATCTCATTCATAAAACCCTTTTACTACTTTCATCAGAAGCTGTATTTTTCATTTTGCTAATCAGAAATGCCTGCAGAAATGTCCAAAGTGTATTTTATTAGGTGTTAACAGCATTTCTTTAGGGTAGCACACTGTGGTTCAAATTTTTTCAAAAGAACAGAAGCAAATAAATGAAAGAGCATATATTTAAATGCAAATGTGGGGTGAATTGGGACACAACTGCTACTCTTTAAGGTAAATTGGCTGAAGCAAATTCTGGAAACTAAGCAAAAGTTTTTTTTTTATGTTGCTCCATCAGAGCTACACACAAACAATGGCACTGTTTGTCCTGTATGCGCATACGTTTAGAGTATAAATAATTACCTCCAATTTCAGACCTCATTTACAATTTCCTGTTTGATATCAATAGAGATAATACGAAAATGAATTGGACTTTTTGGGGTGCGGGGCATCATTTACCTTTAAACAAAAACATTAGTTTTTCTTTAAGACCCACTCCAAGGAAAATTGTGTTTTGGGATTTTTAACATGTTCTTGTAGCATGCTTCTTGTGATAGAGGACATATATAAAATAATGTAAAATTAAAACTGCGTTTCTGATTATTTCTGATTATTTCTGTATTCAAATCAGAGTGGATGAATATGGTTTGAAAAACCTCTGGTTTGTGATGCAATAACTGTCACGGCCGGGCCAAAGTCTCCTTGCTCTGCCACAATTCTGATGCATCCATTTGCAGACATATAGATCCATTAACGTTAAGATCCATTGAAAAATTCAAGTGAGGATCTTTATTTTCAGTTTGTTCTTTTATGCAAACCTTTTTGGAACATTTTTGGAAAAGTGGCTCCAGAAGCTAAAGTTTCCCCCAAGAAATTCAAAAGATCCGCAGGGGAGAAGGGATGTGGTAAGTTCGAGCAGCCAGCTTGTTATGTTAAAAAGATCACTTGCTGGTGGGGGCTTTTTTGTGTTAACCCAAACATAACATGCACTCAGGGCTGTCAGCAACTGTTTCTCCAGACAAGGTATCACCTACAAATTAAACCAAGGGAAACATTTTGGGTAAGTGAAGAAACTTGTTTATGTGTCCTGACCTCTTTACAATGGGGAACTGACCCTCGACTCCTCTCATACAGCGTTGCAAACTCGACAACTTTCTCACTATATTTAGCAACTTTCCAGACTCCCTTGGTGGCTTCTTTTCTCAAAAGCGTCTAGAGATGAATCTGGAAACTTTTCCTGCTGTCACTGATAACTGTTGGTGTTTGGGGGCTAAAATTGTACGTATTGGTCTGCCATCATTTTCACAGGGCAAGAATGAGTTCTGCTATGAGGCTCTATTCATCTATCTATCCATCCACTCATCTCTAAAACTTGTTTGATCCCCTTTGGAGGTCACAAGGTTACTAAAGCCTCACCCAGGCCTCTATGGGCAAAGGTGGGATTCACCCAGCCAGTTTGTTGCAGGGCCAAACACACATCTAGGGACTATTTAGAGACATCAAAGTACCTTTGAATCATGTTTTTGGACTGTGGGAGGGCTGGAGTCCCCAGAAAAAACCCAGCATGCTTGAGTAGATCATGCAAACTCCACACGGAAAGAACCCAGCTGGGATTTGAACCAGGGCCTTCACTCTGTAAAGCATGAGCGCTAACCACAACCGGTTGAAGATTTCTGTAGTATGATGTTTTATTCCATTTTCAACAGAGCTATGGTTATCAAGCAACCCATGCTCACTCCCAAGTGGTCACATATTGACGTGTGGGTAGGAGCCCTCCGCATAAAAATTGACGCTTCGGGTGTACCCAACTAGGCGAACCCTAACCCCAATCGTAACCAGGTACCCCAACTCTAACCATAACCCGGTACTGGTACTGGATGTGTCCTGACGTGTGGTCCGCATTCAGTACCGCATCCGACAAAACGACTGGACTCCTGATTTAATCGGAACAGCCGGCACATCAAAAAACGACGAGTTGGGGGAACGGCAAAGAGTGACCCAGAGGGTTCTTACCCATGCGTCAGTCAATATGTGACAACATAGGAGTGAGAACGTGTTGTATCAAGATAATTTTCCTGTTACAGGATCAATAACATCCAAAAAAGTTTTTTTTTTTTTTTTTTATGAGATAAAGCTCAACAACACGCATGCGTAATTTCAGTGAACGATGTTTGAGGACTGGGTGCTCATGCCCGTGACGTATTTTTGGCAGTGAGTTAACAGGACCACTTTCGTGTTCAAGACAAAGAAAAGTTGTATTAAAAACCAAGACAAATCATATTCAAAACAGACATGTTAAACATAAAACTAAATTTTGTATTTAAATTTTTATGCGAAGTTGTGCACAAAAACAAAACTTTGTTCACAACTTCTTTATGAATACACTTCTTTTTGAAAGATTCTTTATCCCATGTGTAAAAATAATCTGTGTCTTTCATGCATTGTAAATGAGATGAACACAGACACTGTTTCATGTAGTGGTCAGACTAAAAACATCAGCTGGTAGCTCCTCCCACACCCGGCTGGGGCAGCGAGATTGGGGACACATTTTTGGCCACGCAAAGAGCAGGGAATTCATTGCGCTGCGAAAAGAGGCTGGCCACATGAACTGACAGCACGAATCGTCCAGGCATTTTTCATTAATGTTGTTTAAAAGAAAGAGAGGCAGACCTTTTTTTTAAACTGATGAAACTAAACTAAAAATCTCTTTTGGTACTGCTGCTTTGATGGGTAACCTTACCCACACATCTTTCACTGGCGAGTCTAAACCCGGGGCTGCAGGCCTGGCACTGGAAGGAGCCCAATGAGTTGATGCAGATCCCGCTGGGACACGAGCTGGGATCCTTGCACTCATCTACATCTGTTCAGCAGAAGGTGGGACAAAATAAACGGGCTTACTAAAACACTTACAGACAAAAGAGTTTGTGTTTTTCTAATTGTGCACGTATTCTCTCTACCACGACGGAAAAAGTTCACATCCTGGCTCTGATCAGAGGAAAAGGTGGGTAACTTAAAAAATGTCGATAGGTGGAGTTAGGTTTGTGTGACGTGTGGATTTTTGTTTGGAAGTCACCTTCGCATTGGCCTCTCCAAGATTTGGCAAAACCACTGTTGCATTCACAGGTGTAAGATCCTTCCGTGTTGACGCATTTCCCATTCTGGCATTTGTTGGGCATGCTGCACTCGTTAATGTCTGCCAGTGAAAAGAAAACCAATGGGAGAGGAAAAAAAAGTTACTGCTGTACTCCAGTTTTAAAAGGACAGGATGCTTTATACATACATGCTAGTGGCAACTAAAAGCAAACATTCCTCTTTTTTATTTTGACACTTTATCTTTAACTGTGCGTTAGAGTCTCACCTTGACAGAACTTCCTGTTCTGTGTGATCACCTGGCTATAACCACTGTGGCACTGGCATGAGTAGGAGCCATAGCTGTTTATGCAGAGACCCTTCCCTTCACATGGGTTTTCATCACACTCATTTACATCTATGTAGAAGGAAAAATGAAAGCATTTTATTTTGGTTAACTTCACCAGAAAACCGAATGAATCTAAGCTAAGCCTCTTGGGCTTCATAGAGGCTGAAGAGGATGATTGAGAAAGGAGGTCACAAAATCATGGCAGCTCTTTTGATGGCCTGTGTCCTGCAGTCGGCTATTACAGAACAGGTCAGCGTGAACAAGTGGATCCCCTCGAATTAAGCTCAACTAATGTTTAAGGCTTCTGCGCCACAGGATGATTGGTACTCTGGGCTTGCTTGCACTGATCCCCCCCTTCTACTTTCTTTAAAAAAATGACAAATGACAGAATGTATTTAACAAAAACGTTTTTATGTTAACATCTCCTTTGGAAATATGCTCAAACACAAAGTTCAACTTAATACAAGCTGTAAAAATGTTTGTAGATCAATGCAGCAGATGTTTTGTGAGCTACCATTAGCTTAATCTCATAAAGAGAAACACTTCTTGACAGAGTGCCTGTTTCAGCTGTTGAGACACATTTGTTGTACTCCCACTATTGGCAGCTACAACCTTCAAACACATTTTGCTGCGTGTGGTTTGATGCTCCAAGTTTGAAGTCACAACCCCGCTGGTCAACATTTCATTTTTTAACTCACCAGCCAAGTTGGCCAGTAGATAAAAATCTACCAGCCAGGCACATTTTTCACCGGACAAATTAGTACATTATTTCACAAAGAAAACAATAGGTTATTTAAAGAAATAATATGTTGAATGCAGGGAGAGAAAGTCGCAACAAAACAAAAAAACACAAGATAATAATTGACTTTAAGTGACTCAGATTTCTAATCAGTCCTTTCTCTCTGCTTTTGGCATTTTCACATAGTATATTATCTTCTACCACAAATGAATTGTTTCTTCTATTTAGCTCAGGTAAAAAGTGTCACTGTGACAAAGCAGGTGTAAAAGCAGCATTACTTTGAGAACATTATGAGTACCACTATTGATCACACAAGATACAGCTTTATGTTTTAGTACTTTTGATACTTACCAATGCAATTGGTCTGCAAGGCACTGAGCTTAAATCCGGGATCACACAGGCAAGTGTGGCCAGTCTGCACAGAAATGCATTTTCCACGCCCGCATACAGAGGGTACCGAAGCACACTTGTTAATATCTGTGAAAAAGAAGAGAGACCCACAGTCATCAAACGGATTGTAAAAATACAAAAAAAAAAAAAAAAGAAAAGCATTTCACCAACACGTGTTAGTCTTCATGGGTCTTGCTGTTTTATTGGTAGAATTTTGGATGAGAGGAGTGGTTTTGCAGTGGCGTAGTGTTCTAACAGGTGGTATGGCGCTCTCACAAAGACCAGAAACAAGTCATGCGCTGTAGAGCCTGACGTTAGTTTTGTTCTTGTCTTCTCCATCCAAAAGGATTTAGGTAAAACAGAGTTATTGAGTTTGGCAGCTGATATTTCGCTGAAGACAAAGGAACCTATCTCTGTAAATTCACTTCTTCCATCTCTTCATGCTTTATCTCAGTCATGTCGCGTTTCTTCCCATCTCTGATTTCTTTCTCAGTTCTTCATAAACCTTGTTTGCAAAACAAACCTGTTCTTGGTTTCTTACAAGAAAGAGTTTCTTACTTTTGGAAAGCACAAAACCTTTATGTCACGCTGAACTGTCTGCCAGGACATGACAGAGACCACATAAAATGAAATGTTGAGGGCTGCTCTGGGCTGCTTTTTTTGCGTTGTGCTCCCGCAGCTCCATTTATCCATGCCAGTTTGTCTTTAAAATATTTCCAACATTGCTTCAAATTGTTATGCTGTTATTCCCTGAACTTATATCTTACCTGTGGGTGAAACTTTAGGGTTTATTTTCTTTAAATCTGGCGTCAGGTTGATGCTTGGAGAGTCTGGAGAGGTATTTGTTAGGAGGAATGAAGTGGGTCATAATGTAAACACAAACCAGCAAACTGGTTAGATCTGTCTTTAGAGACTAACTTTAACATCCGGCCAAGTCCCTATTACTAAAATGACACACTTTCCCAAGCATTTCTGTCTCTTTTGCCCCTTATTTCATTCAAAAGATTTACTATTTCCTTTTAGGTGCCAAGCATTACTGAAAATAATTTTAAGAGAGTTGCTTCATGTGTGCTCTAGACAAAATATTTTTTAGTCGTGAGGAAATCGAAAGTACTTTTATAGAGCAAAATATGGTTGGGTATGAAATAGGGCTGTTAACATTAACACGTTAATGCAACCAATTATTAAAAAAAAAAAAAACTAGTTATAATTTATTAACGCCGATTAATTAATCAGAAAAATACACACTTCGTCAGACACTGTTCCATTTATATCATGGTGTATTCCAAAAGAAATAAATATTCAATAGATTTTTAGTTCTCACAAAAGTGGACTAATTGATTGGTTGTGCTGCCTGTTGTCACGGTAACACGAGAATGCGTTGCTGGGCCGGTAGACCTTAATTGCAGCGGCAAAGCAAAGCGATATACATGCTTTGTCACAATAGGTTCAATAAAGCATCAGTTCAGAGAGAAAGTCCAAATCTTAGTGCTTGTTTTTGTCCAGATGATGAAGGAAACATTTGTTTTAAAGAAGCCTACGCAGTGATATAAAACATTTGGGCTATGCGATGGAACTGATTTTTTAGGTGTGCGTCAACATCCAATAGCCAATCAGATTTGGGTATTCACCCAGACCATTTAAAGTGCAAAGTTTGTTTCTTATGGCTGTACATATATCAGCATCTTTGTTCACTTAGAGTAATATTACAGATATAAAAGTCTTTAGAGTTCTACTTGTCTTACTATTGATGTGTTTTGTGCGCACAAATTACATGGGATTTCTGAGTTAACCCTTTCCAAATTAAAACATTTAATACAATAAAAATGAAGGAAAAATGTTCTCTTTGGCCTACTTTTGTTCAAATCCTGCATATTGTCGTAGAAAATGTACCTAGTGTGATTAAACTGATTATTTTTTCAAATCGATTGACGGCACTAGTATGAAATAAATGACCCAATAACATTTGTCATTTACCACAACTGAGGTAGCACTTGATCAAAAAAGACTTTTTTCAATATAAGGGAAGAAAATATACCTGGGCGCTTTAATGGAGAGTCAGTCACAAGAGCTGGCTATAAAAAGAAAACACAATAAGCATCAGATTCTTTTTTTTCTTTCGCTTTTTGTGCTTGTTTTAACAGAAATGTAAATGAAAAACTTACTGGAAGAAGGGATTCTTCTCCTGCAGAAGACAAAAAGAGTCATTATTTCTAAAGTAAAGCAAACTAACTCTACTTAAATGGCCTAAACCTTGAAAAATTACATTTTTGAGCTTTTAAGTGTATTAAACACTGTTCATTCTTCACTATTTTTGAGTAATCCTCCAAAAACCACAGATATTAGCTGAAGCCCCTCCCATAACCATAAAAACAAGTCCTCACCGTGTGATGTAGACCAGTAAGAACACCCCCTACCAGTAAGAGTTTGTGCTGCAAGCCCCGCCCCCAGGCTAACACAAACCCACACCCACTTTTCCCGCGAAGCTAGCGGTGATCTGCAAAACGACTCATAGATAAGTGATTCCTCTTGATTTGGAGAGAAAACAGCGACTAGCTTTTTTTGCAATCACATTTCTTTTGACTGGAGAAAATGTTTTTTAGGCTGCGAGAGATTTCGGTGTTTGTTCAGCATTCCCAAAGAAGAGCCGGCTCATCAAAAATGGTTGGAGTTTATCTTCGGGAGCCTGCGACTGAGAAATTACGACGTATAAGCATACAATGCACGAGCTAATGCTACATATCCACATATGTTCCGCCTCACGAATAGAAATGCTGGATCGAACTGTGGGTCAAGAGTGTAAGGCTCCACAACATGCACATCCATCTTTAAAACAGTGCAGTGTTGTTTGTTTTCATAAGCGGAAACGCGCAGACACACGGCTGAGGCTAGCTGCAGGTTGACATCATGATTTGGGCCACCCACAAGGAGCAAAAGGTGGTGCCTCAGAGATTGAGTTGTTTTAATTCCGGGTGTGAAAAGAGTCCACAAAGATGACTCATATTTCATAAATGATTTGTTCTTTAGTGTGCCAAAGGTAACATATGATCATATTCAGGGATATTGTTTACTATAAAAGGCTTAAGAAAAACATAGCCCTTTAGAGTTCAAATAAACTTCAAACCGCACAGAGGCAAAAAGACAGAACTAGTTAAAGAGCCACTCATCGGTTGAGCCAGTGGTCTTTTAATTGTGATAAATGTCGTTTTTAGTAAAAAAAAAAAAACTGTCCTTTTTTTAGGACATTGTTTTTACAGAGCCACAGTAGTCCAATAGAAATTTGCCTCTGAGTTGTGGACGGGACCATTGGTGCAGAGTAAGCCCGCCCCTTTCAGTCATTCAGTCATTCATCACTGAGAGCTGTTCACTCTCCTTCTAGCTTTCCATCCTTCAAACGCACATCCTAACATTACTAGTTAGAAATTCATGCCCAAACGTACCGGTAAGCATGACCAACCCAAGCGTATTTGCCTTTGTCACAAATACTCCCTTTTTCAAACGTCTGTTCCTGATTCTCAATGATTTGAATAAAGACATAAAATAAAGACATACTTAGAAATGTGATTTTAAGGTTAGGTTTCTTTACATATGTAAAAATTCCACAAGATCATGATAAAAACACCAAAAACACAACTTTCATCAGAGCGGGTCTTTAAAGATGTATATAAATTTCCAAAATAAAATGAAAATAATCAAATATTTTACCTTCTCTGCCTTCAGCTGCTTCATTCTCTGAATATGACTGATACTGTGGGCTCAAAGGGTGCTGGGGTATTCGTGGCGTGTCATGGTAATCAGGGGACTGGGGCACATGTGGCGTCTGAGGGTAACTAGGGCGTTGGGGCTCACTGGGAAAGAGCAGCGAGGGCTGAGACAATGGAAACTGAGGATACTGCTCCTCAAGAGACACTCCTGTGCTCTGCAGCTCATCATCTTCCAGCTGCCGGACGGAAATCTGCACATCAGAGCGTGAGTATGTGTATCCATGTCCGGCTGGGCAGATCTCCTTGAAGTGGTCTGTAGGAGGGGTAAATTTTGAGTGATCAGCAGTGATAGGCATCCCTTTTTGTGAGTTAGATGTTACAGAACTATTGCCTCTGACTGCTAACCGCACTTTTAAAAGGAATGCTGTCTTACTGTGTGCTGTGAAAAACTTGGACACTAAGGACAGCTCTTGTGGAAAAGATTTGGAAAAGCACGAGATGCCAAAGAGGGAAGTATTGGATCATGTAACTCTGACTGACCCTTCAACCCATGTACAGGTGTATGAGGAAGAGGCTAATGAAGCTTTGGCTTGCTAGATGAAAGAAATGGAACTACTTTTCTTTGACTCAAGGCCAGCACACTTTGATAATGGTGAAGCCATTATAACCAGGAAGGGAGGTGTCCTTTACCTGACCTGAAACACAGAGCTCTGCGCCAGATGAGTCTGGAATAGAAATATGAGCAATGACAGACATGCACTCTGGGTAAATACAGGTATGAATGCAGAAAAGGTCTGACACTGCATCACGGAAAATGAGGTTGCAAAAAAAAAAATGTAATTGCATCTATGTCTAAAAGACAGCGTCATGGAGGTCTGTGTGCCACATCTGATCTTTGACAATCTCTGCAAATCACTGGCCAGCACAGACACTCAGAAAACCATCTTGTTTCTTTCGGTCACTCTGAAGATTAGATCTGGATGGAGGAAAGGACGACAACTAATTCCCATGTTTCACTTGGCAGAGCTGCAAATTTCTGCTGTGAAGCCTTGCCGGTAGATTTGTGGGCTTTCTCTCTCAGGGTTGGAGTGAGAACACAAGACTGACTAACCATCATGCCGCCTCGGAAAAATGAAAACTGCGATGACTTTCTTTGATTTCCCTCTCTAAACGGATTTGAGTTACTTTGAAATGTTTTACACCATTGGCAAAGAGTAGAATGACTGCGCTTCCTGACATTGCTAGTTACATAATGTACAATTAGACTTTTTTCAGTTTGCTTAATCACACACACAAAATAGAATAAATAACAGTTGAGTTTGCACTGAGATATAATAGTCTCGGAAATGCTTAGGTACTGTACCTGAACCTGGCAAGGGACAACGATCACAGCCGTGACCCCAGGCCTTGCCCACACGGCTGCAGCAGCAAATCTGCTTGGTGAGCTGGTTGGCTAGAGGCAGAGAGCATAAACCTGAGGCAATTGACCTGTAGCAGGACGCCCTCTCTTCGGACACAGCCTTATCCGCTAGATTAGGATTCAAAGGACACAAAACAATTAAATATATAAAGACAAACTGTTGAAAGATCATACAGTAATTGGAAAAAAAACATACAGACACAATGGCTCCTTGCAGCATCTAACATGTATCCGGGTTTACACGTGCACCTGTAGCTTCCTTTGGTGTTGACACATTCAGCATTTTTGCAAATTCCAGGCAGCAGACACTCATTGATGTCTATAAAAAAAGGCAAAATCAAATTTAAGGCTTTGAGAAATGTTTAAACTGCTGAAAGTTGATTATCAGGAATGCATGCATAATGCGGCAGACAACAAAAGCAATTTTTTTCTGATTTTATAATATTACAGCAGGGAGGATACATGGTTCTTATTTTCTCAGGACCCTTTTTTTTTGATAGAGTCACATGATGGGATACCATCCCGAGATTTCAAAATAAATGCAAGTGAAGGAATTTCAAGAGTACTAAATCTAATAGCATACATAAGGCGCTTAATCATGTGATTCCACTGGGAACAGGCAACATTTGTTTTTCTACAATGTTAACAAAAGAGTACATCATGCTTTTCTTTTTTTTAAAACCATTGACCACTTGAGTCCGATTACACGCCACAACAGATTCTTTTCCCCTATTTCTAATTAGACGTCTTCTCATTTTGTTGTTTTGCTTTGCTTCAGAAAAAAAAAAAAGTCTTAAAAAATTGGGCGACACATGAGTAAATGCAACGGAGCCTTATGATAGCAGCACCTCCAGCTTCTGTTTTGGGACTGCATAAACATGTCTGTCTTTCTGTTTTGTAAAAGCGGTTTGTGTGGTCGAAGGAGGACGGAGCACAAACCAAGGACAACATTCCAAAGCTGTCATGACTGTCTCTGCTGAAGATCTGAACACTGGAACAACATTGTCATGAACGCACACACTACAGGGGCTTGTTTTTAGGTTGAACCACATCTGATCCTGGTTCAGGTCAGCTCTGGGTTAAGCTTTGACTTTCATGGGGTCTTTAATCCATGGGTCCCAGATTACAGCTATTGCCATAGTCTGCCGATGGGTTGACAGGGCTTGAAAATTACTTCTATGACAACCTGTCTTTTTTGAAGTTATGCTTGGTTGCTTGAGCTTGCAGTAAGCACTCACAAGTACACTTGCATTGAGGCTGTTTTCATAGTCTAATCACACACGAAAACAAATGCTAGCTAAGTGTCAAACAGTCAACTGTGACATCTTCAAATCTTGACTTGTGTGAGTATAAAAGTACATTTAAGAAGCATATCTAGAGTTAGTCAAAGTAATGTACTTTTTAAAAATCACAAATTTTGATGAAGAAAAATGTAAAAGGTGTTTAAAAAATATGCTAGCATTAGGTAAAGAAGAAAAAAAATCTGACAAATGGATGACTTTGCCATTTTTATAGTTTGTTAAGATATCTTTTATTCAAAATATAAGATATAAACCTCAAACTTTGCCGTACACAACAGAGATAATACAGTCCTCTGTGCAGGCCTTTCTTTAAACAAACTTACACTCAGCACAGCAGTAAACACAGCACTTTCAGCTGACCTAGTTTAGAGAGAGAGATAAAACGTTGTTTGAGAGGGGCTCACTGTGCCTCTATAGGTGCATTTTATTGCACTGGGGGGAAATGTCACTTCACAGAATTACCATGTCAAGTCAGGCCTATTACAGAGCAGAGATAAGCTCTCACAACACAATCCATTTTAGAATAGAGGCAGGACATAGATGGATGGACATCATCCTACAAATTACTTAATTTCTGGGAAGAAAAAAATCCCAGATTCTGCCTTTTTGGCAGCAAGTAACGGATTTAAAACGAAATTAGTTTTTGAAAATGACGCAGCTGCTGAATGGGAAACAGAGGAGTTTAAGGAAGTAGGGCGGCTAACTGTCAGCTTTGCTTTTAATGATGTAAAGTGAAAAAAGCAACAGATTTTGTACCAGTTTATTCAAGAATAGTACAAAGTATTAAAAGACGCATCTTTGAAGATGCATATGGAAGGAGACGTTCATCCAGGATGAATTCAAAAGTTTTTGAAAAGTTTATCTGAACTAAATTGAAGATGTTTTCCTGTCCTCACAGGTTATTCTTTTTAGGGCAGTTTTGCATTTTTAGTCAATGACTTCAGGTCCAATTCCCCTATTTAAGCCTGACTTAGCCCATAATGGATTGAATATAGAGGGGAAAAAAACCAATAGATGCATGAATAGACAGATCCATGGATAATCAGAAAACATGAAGAAACAGAGGATGAATTTTGTGCTTTAGAACCTCATTAATATGTTAATAGTTTCGTTTTATTAGAGCCGATCATCTTTTAAGCAATTCTAAAAGGGATTCTCAGTGGTCTTATAATTATGATTATGCTGTTTTCAGCCAAAATCCATGTTTTCTAGGACATAGTTTCTGCAGAGCCACAGTAGTTCATTAAACATTCCCCTCTGGGTTGTGGGCTGCACCATTGGCAAGGAGTAAGCCCACCATTTCCCATCATCCGTCTGTTAACACGCTCTCCCGCTAGCTTACAGCCACTCACACCTCCAACCTTACATTACTGCCTATCCAGTATACACTGTTATTTATTCTATTTTGTGTGTGTAAGTGCTAATGCAGACAGAAAAAAGTCTAATTGTTCGTTATGTAACTAGCAATTATTAGCTATCCAGCCGTACAGTTTTGAGCCAGGTTCCAGCTCAGACACGGAGGACAAAGATGTACATGAATCTAGTCGTCTAGAATGCATCAGAATAGAGCGAGCCCGCCTATTGTAGCTTCAATGTCATAGCTACATGCTTTTTCAAACTGCATTTTTTCATCTGCTCCTGATTAATAATTTAAATAAAGAAATACTCAGAAACGCAATTTTGGGCCTAATTATCCTAATATACATCAGCCATCATCTAAGAAATATAGCAAAATAAAGCCATGAACCAAGGCCAATGTGAAGAAGAGCCCTAAATGTCTCTGACTTCTCAGCTTTCTTACTAGACTAATTGCGGTCTCGACCTAGTTCCTGTAGGGAGCCAGATCAACAGCAGCATGTGAAGTGTAAGCACAGCTGTGCAAATTTAAGCAGACATTTTGGAAATGCAGTGGAAGAAATTACATAAAATTTCTCAAAAGTCCAATCTTGGTTTTTCTTTAAACTTACCTTGACAGTGTGAGGCATTCATCCTTTTAAAGCCTTTAGGACACTGAACTTGTCCGTTTGCAATCACTGCATATCCTGTAAGAAAAATGAAAATCCTCTGCTAAACAATGCAAGACTCTCCATCACAAAGAATTATAAAGTGGGGGAAAAAAAGCTTTTGTTAGGGTGTGGGAGCTGCTGTAACTTGCAGGAGGCCTCGGTTGTGTATACAGAGAAGGATCCTTCTGTCCAACACATTTATAAAACGGCTGCCATCCAGGAAAGATTGATGGTAACACTTGACATCATCTATAATCATACTCCATATAAATCTCTTCTCCTCAGAGAAAGGTGAAAGAATTGCTTATATCATACATACACTAAGGGAGTAAGTGTGTCAGCCTGGATCTTTATCATGAGTCATTGCAGATCTGCATGATCCCAAGATTAACACTTTAACTGCACATATTAAGAAATACTGATGAATATTTTAAAATCCAATAGCAAAAATAAAATAGTGTGCTCCACAAAAGTCAGAGATTCACTAAATGCTCCACTAAATCCTGCCGTTTATCTACTAACCCAACATTAAGAATTCTTAACACACAGTCTGATTGTTATGCAGTAACCGGTCAAGCCTCAGAGCACTTCCTCACACATTCACATGGGTGGATGTAGCTATCGGATTGCAAGGAGAGTCTGTTTGTATTAGAATGGAAATATTAAAGACACACAGAAAGGACATGTGGGAAGTTCTACATGTTTCAGAGCTGCAGTGGGGTTATTGGTAACAGAACTTTTTATGAAGTAAACTGAGATTTTCTCCACATGGGACAGTGAAAGATTCCACGTCTGATTCTGTGTATTTAGTTTTGGTTCTTGTGATAGAAAATGGCAGACTCATGAAGGAACTGTTTTCTAACCTGGTAGTCTATTCAGATTACCGTCACACACTTAACAATCTAAAGTTATGACTTTATTATTATAGGATAACATACATAACACTTTATATGTTTGCAGTAAACTAATGACTAATAACTGCCCAAAAAACATATGCTGAATTAATTACTTGCACATTGTTATATAAATGTCATTCTAATTCAACTGTACAATCTACTTCCATTGGGTTATATTTGGTTTTTCCAGAAAAATCGGTCACAAGAACACTGATACAGTGTAATTATGAATAACTTTCATGTGAATTGTACTTATGACACCATTGTTTATTTATTCATTTATTTTTTGACATGAACGTGCTTTTTTTTTGTACAAAAAAAAGTTACCATTAAATATGCAAATATGAAACACCAAAGCAAAGCACAAAATGCAGCATGATAGACGAATAACACCTTTGTTACAGTCACAAATACAACTGCCACCGTTCAATGGGGAGTCACTGGCAGAATCTTCAAGATTTCATGCCGCTGCCCGATTTTGTTGAAAGTCGTTGACAGGGTCATGAATTTAGACAGTGGTAGTAAGGCAGCCGTCACACGTGCTTACCAGTCCGCTTTTTATATACCCTCAGGCTACTGGACGGCCGCCGTCCGGAGACATTTACATGGGCGGTCACTAACTGATGTGAACTTTTAAGGAGAAGTCAAAATTGTAACTTTTTCTTAGGATCTCTACGGCCACCACGCGGTAGGTAAAATGTGACCGCCGTCCCACTGATACCTGCCAAATTTGTTGAAAAACTTGCATTTAGGTTGCCACGCGGTGGCATTTTGGAATATGTGACGATCATCTGATTCCTCTGATGTTTGACACAGCAAAAGTGGATCAGTACAAATAGTGAAGCAAGAAAAGAAGAGGATCTGCGTTAAGATGAATTTACAGTTCCATTTCTGCTTATCTTCATGTTTTTATTGTTTTATTATTTTTATGCTTTCCACTTTTTCTGGGTAAAGTGTCTCAAAAAGACAATGGGTATCACATGGTGCTTTGTCTGAAAATTTGAAAAGGAAAAGAAAACATTTCGGCCTGAAAGGAGGACAAGTTGTTTAAAATAGTTCAAAAATAAAGTCAACTGAATTTATAGTTTTTCAAGCTCTTCAAGATGCTTGACCTTCGTGAGGAGTAGACTTGTAAATAGTTAAACATGCACTCGGGGCTCAGAGCCTGTCACAGACGAGTGGGTCATTTAGTCATTGTTCACTCCGGTCACATGTGAATAATTTTGTTGACATAAATCAGAATTGCTAAGTTTTAAACAAATGCAGAGATTTACTAAACCTTTTAAACATTAAATGTTTGCCTTTCCATCATATTCAGAGCCAGAGATTTCCTGAAAACATTCCACTTAGATAGAACTTCATAGATTAAAAGGGATCTAACTGGACCCTACAGTTTTAAACTCAACATTGTCTTCTGTGGGACATGGATTTAAAAGTGCTCAGAGCTGGAATTTGATTCAGTAGAAGTTTATTGCTCCTTCGGGGCAGTTTGTCTGCTGCAAGTTTGAATAGCAAGCTGCCAAAACTCACCATCCACAGATGGACGGCAATCCACCTATAAAAGCTATTTTCTAAAGTATACCATGGAGGGTCTTGGCTGTTTGACGAACATGCTTAGTCTTGTGTCGGATGAAAAACTTTTGACATGAAATACCTTTATTCATAGGGTAAAGAATAAGAAGAGTAATGGTATTCTTGGAATGATGTGCCAGTTCCCATGCTTGTTTCTACAGTGATTTGTGTCGAAAACGTAGAACCACACAGCCAATGGTTTGCAAGAGTGCACTCAGGTTGCACATCATTAGTGTCACCCGTGGTTACAGAGACTGTGGACGCAGACTCGTCTGTGACCACAGAGGGTACAGACAAACCCTTCCACTTGTTGTGTATCCATTAAGAGCTGTTCAACAAAAGATTTTGTCACCCCTCACTAATTTATTGTCTGTCTCCATTCGGTTATGCTGTGCATTCCACAGGAGGCAGTTCAATAATGTTTGCTCAAATTCCCTGACCTCAAAATGTAAAACGAAGTTCCTCGAGGGTTTTCTCTGTCGTTCTACCATAGATTTTAAAAAATAAATCCTTTAAAGAATGAAGCTAAATTCACTCAGTTGAAACGGATGGATCCTCAAATGAAAGGGTGGCTCATGCAAAATAAGACATCGACAAAAAGAAAAGTTTGTAAGAAGGAAAACGGAAATCTTTTATTTTGAAAAAGAAAAATGCTACTCAGCAAGCTTCTTCAGAAATACGTTGGTGGTATCCATCACATCAATGTATCTGGAGGCCTCAGAACTAATTGCTTACTTCTTACTTCTCACCTTTCCAGAGACGGAGCCGTTCATGAAAGGTATGTAAGGCGTTGGTCTAGTTTGAAAACCTGAGAACGTGTGAGGGAAGAAAAGAGGAAGGATAGATGTCATACAAGTCTATCCTTCCAATCCACTGGGGACCAATTTAGAGGAAAACCACCAACACCAAAGCCTACTCGCAGCTTCTCCAAAAATATACACTCTGAACAGCCGACAAAGGACAAACCCCCGGCCAGAGTGAGAAGACCAGACGAAACAAGCTGGGTTTTTTTTTTCAACGTATAGATCCTGCATTCTTTTGGACGGTAAATTTACCTTTTCTATGGTCTTTTAATGCTTCACGTAGACTAAGAGTTCAAAAGCATGCTATGTTTTTTTTAAAGTTAATTTACAAATGTGACACAGGTCACAGTTTTTTATGGTTGTTATTATTATTAGTTTATCCATCTGCAGTTTATTCAAAGCTTTAGTATCAAGTAATTTCCCTTTTGAGGGATCACAGTTCTATTCTATTCTATTCTATTCTATTCTATTCTATTCTATTCTATTCTACTCTATTTGTAAATTTGGATGATTCTGAAGCTACATACACACCAGGCATTTTAAGTACATCAAGAACACGCTTAAAACATGCTCTTATTTGCATGTTAAGCCTTTGGTGTTCTCACTGGACAAGCAGGAAGTGGTTTCTTTTTCTTTTTTGTTTTTGCTGTTTAATAGCATATGTCCGCCACCTACAGTTGGTAATGGAGTCTTGGCGCAAAATGAGATGCAAATCTCTCACAAATCATGCTCTTAGCTTTTTCTTTAACAGCTCTACAGTTTTCCGATCTATGGAAGACAGGGTGTTATAATTCCAGCTGCGCACAAACCACAACTATTCATTTCTCCTTCATCCATACATCAAATCCGTGTCCCTGACTGGTCGAAATTCAACCTGGTTTAACTTTCAATGTGCCTTTAATGGCAACCCATTTTTTTTTTTTTTATGTTAGCACAAAAACGAGGGTAACTGCGAGTGAACGCCACCATTTTTAATGTGGAAGCACGAAAGGCGCGTTTCTGCGTGTTTATCTCTTTTGGAAGTGACCGCTCGTTGGTGTGAAAGTAGCTTTAGGCTACTCTATTGGACCTCAGGACAAAGATACTTCATTCCTCTATGTCTCAGCCAATCTAAAGTTTATTATTGTAATAACCAACACAACACATGTGAAGCAGCACCCTAAAGTCTTTGGATTTAATCAATTCTCCCCTACTTCAAAACACTACTAAAAATGTGCAATTATTTTCATTTTTATGAATGAGCATTTTATTATTGTCCCTGGAGTTTTCCAGTTTTATTCTTTGCCCTTCTCAGATATGCATGCCAGTGTAAACCACTTCAGTCAAGTCTCAATCAGACCCACATGTCAACATAAACTCCATTAAGGAAACTATAATCCACATTCCTTTGCTTCAAATGGCACAGTGCATTTCCAATGCTGCTCATAGCTTGACCCTGATTATTAATGGATCATAAATTTTATATCAATTTTCCTCCAAAATAGAATTAATTTCTATTTATTGATTAGATCTTCTTATTTCTGTTTAGTCATATCACTGCTTAATCATTTCACCATCCTGGTTCTGAAGTAAGGAAACTTAGCCAAAAATAAATGCATCAATCGCTGTCAAAGAAATGTGTTGTCTCTGTTTTAATTACAATGACTACCTTGGGCTTGTTCCACTGGATGTGTTTTGTTGCAGCCTGTTTTTGAGGTCAGCTCATTTCATCTCAGTTCTTCAGGCAATTGAAAGGTGTCCCAGTCTGATCAGAGCTAACTTAAGGCAAGAAGCACAAGCTCCAGCCTGTCTGGCTCTCTGACTAAATCTCTGATCTGCAGAATACAAATTTGGGAGGGATGAGCTAATGTCAGATGGATCTGATCGGATCATAGCAGAGGAATTTTGAGAGAAGAGAGTCAGGAAGGTAGAAATAAGGAGCGCTAGTGATTCTGTAGGTGTGGTGGTACATGTCCTCATGGGACATCTAGTCCTCCTATAGTTTTTAACATTACTGATGCTTAGAACCACTGATTACACAAGATGCCTTCTATTGACAGCAGCAAGTCCACATCGTTGTAAATAAACAGGTTATCAGAGTTATGCTGGGTAAGATTTCAGCCGAAACATTTTTTTAGATATAAAGATGCTCAAACAACTGCAGAGTCTTTGGAAAACCTTTCTCCAACTCGTAGATGGCTTGTGTAAGCAAACGTTTTCATCAATTCTGCAAAAAAAAAAAACGTTTCCCTAGCTGAGACATTCGAGAACAAGCCGAACCATCCATCCAATAGTTTTATAAATTACATTTACACAATGAACTCAAAGCCATGTGGCTGTGTAGTTGCTCCACCTAAGCCAGAGAAGACTGAAGCTTGGTCTGGTTGATCTGGATCTCATTATGGGTCAGGAATCCTCAGCATGTGACTTTTAAAGGCCCTGGCTTCTACAGCCTTTTGGCTCCTGCTGAGATGGGACAGACTGGCATTTATGCTTCTATAACAACAGCACTCCTTCACTCACAAAAACATATACACAAAGTTCCCCTTACATTACTTTAACTTCAATGTAAAAATCATAGGTATATCTCAAACCTTAATCACAACTGCCCTCATGGATGGGCTTTATGTGGGTAAAAAATGTCAAACCAATACTGGGTCCACATGAAATATCAAGTTCATAGGAAACTCAATGAGCATATAGAGAAAAAACACCTAATAACATGTGGGTAAGACTATGGTGACAAATCCCAATTATCCAACTGGCGGCGACCTAAATGCAAGTTTCTAAATGCAAATTCAGCAGGTGACGGCATTGTAATTGAGAGGAAGCAGTCGCATTTTTACACGCCAGGCAGTGGCCGCCGAAGTTTTAAGAAAAAGTTCAAATGTTACGGCGACCAGAGATTTTTCTCTAAAAGGGGACCTCGGTCAGTTGCCGCCCGGGCACATTTTGAGGTTGCACGGTGGCAGTCCAATGACAGGCGGGAATGATGCCAGTCGCCTGGTTGCCTAGGGGTACATAAAATAAAATGACCAGGGCAACAATTAAAAAAACAAACATCGGGCGGTGGCATGATAGCTTGAAGATTCTGTCAATGCCTCCCTATCGCGCGATAGCAGTTGTATTTGTGACCCTAAGTAAGGGTGAAGCGGGTGTAGTCCCTTAATCCTGCAGAGTGTGCAAAGTGAGTGCAGTTTGCGCACAGTGATAAGTGTGCACTTCTTACCTTGTGGGCAGCCTGACTGTACGGCATTAGGAAATTAGACAATCTGAGTCAGAGTGTAGTTTTGTTGCCATCCAATGGGTGTCCTACGGGCACTTATGTATCATTTGCACCCCCTGTGTGCAGATTCATGTGCGGTCAGTAACCACATGAACAACAATAGTAAATTCCATTTTCGTGATAGTCCTTGAGGTGGCAGTACACACCTCAAGGCAAGACACACCTTCACTCCCCTTAAGATATGCCACTCTTCTCTATGACCCTCCATGGGCCTGGACAACCCACAGCACACATACGGGTCAACTGCCATATGGGTGCATGTGACTAAGGCTTTCATTATCATGAAATGTGACAAGACCCACCCTGACTAAAACAGAACAGCAGCTGGTTAGGAGTTTTTATCAGTGTGGTGAGTGGGACAGATGCACTTAAACTGAAAGTGGACACAGGAGGAAAGTCTAATATCCTGTCTGCATCAAAATCTCATTAAACTATAGTTGCGTTGAGGTATAATAAAGGAGGAAGTAGCTGACCTTGTTCTTTTTCAAGAGTACCCATTTGAAACCAACAATAAACTGGGCAATGGCAGCAACTGGCTTTTATGAGATAATTATCACTTACTCAGGGGAAGCGGGAGGCTCGTATAAAACTGTAAAACTTCTCTCAAAGATGCAAGCTAACTCATTTAACATAAAGTAAGAGGAATCATGTCACTTTTTTTCATGTGCTGCATATTATTCCTTTAGGCCAGTCAGATGAATGAACTGTAGCTTCAAGACTAAATCCAATGTCCATCTGACAAAGTGACACTGGGGAAAAAATTCAAACTATTTTGCTTTTTTGAATTCTTTCCAAGAACTTTCAGATACAGCACGACTTCATGTTGACTTCACTTTTTTGTTTCGCGTTTTGTCCTTTCATGTCTTGCTTTGTGTGTGATCCTCCAGTTTACAACCCGTCGCCATCAAAAAATAACCTAAGAGCAAATTTGTAATCAGGGTTTTCACTCAGTTTCACCCCAAAACTTCAAAGGAAGAAGCTGTGGAAAACATCTGGGAGCCAAAAGAACTTAGCATGTGAAACAGACTGGAAGAAATAGATCAAGATCTATTATCAATAGAGGAGAAGAGAAGGATCTGGATCTGATTAAGCTCCAATATGTTTCAGGCAATCTGGCAGCTAACTGGCACTGGTGGGTATGAGTATAATAAAAGTAGGAAATGTTGTAACTTAATGTAACATGTTGACATGCTCTGCTTCTCATGAGGTTTGAACCAGAGGATGGGCAAGTGATGACTCAAAATCTGACGTAGGGAGAGATGTCAGCATGAGTGTCCACAGTGGACACTGCTGCCACCCACCATGCTCTCCGCAAAACTGCCAAGCTGTTTTTCCCAAACCTACCGCAGCTCTGGTCGGAAAGTTGCTCATTCCCTTACTCTTCCAAGGCCGGGTTAGCTTTCCCTGCCCACAGGGTGGGCGGCGCGCCTGCCAGGATCTCATCTGCAATGCTAAATGTGTTTTTATTTGCTTCCAAGTTTCAGCTTTTAGGGAAACAGACTCATTTCACTGAATCAGGTGAATCACTGAGTCAGGCGGACATCTAAAGGAGAAACGCTCATCGTCAACATGATGGATGCTTTGCTGTAAAAAAGAACGGCAGCCAAGCAGTATAAAAATAAACTAATTGCTAATCTCTCTAATTCAAAGCAATCAGTGGTCATTTTTAACCAAACTAATCTGTGTAAAACAAGAAATAAAAAAAAAAGAACATCTTTAAAACTGACATGAGAAAAGATTCAAAACAAATGAAAGAAAACGAAATAAGAGTGAAGAGATCTTTGGCTCTCCCCCCTCTTAGTCCTGAGGGTTTACCTGGTTTGGTTGGACATTTTTGGCACTTATTTAAACCCCACGAGGCACCAATGCTTCCACAGCAATCATCCTGTTTGGTCAGGCCTGGCAGAGGCTTGCCACACTGCAACAACAAACATCTGGGTTAAATCTATGCAGCAAGTTTGGAGACTTACAAGTTTGTGCATGCATGCTTGTTTATGCGTGAGTGTTTGTGTGCTGGCAAGGGTGTTATTGAGGTTATGTCAGAGTGTGCGTAAATACCTATCCCAGAGGACAGGGTGAACCAGACACATCTGAGATTATTTAGCTGGAGAAGGACGTAAACACAGAGTTTGATGACCAACCATGAACCTCCTAGCGTGCCTCGCTTTAAGCATTGGGCTAATTGTGAGTGAAGACTGCATCTAACTGTACCCAATTAGATAGAAAAAGAGAATAGCAGTGTTTTTCCCTTTAAAAAAAAGTAAACTTTTTGGTAGGAAAAAGAAAGAAATGCACTTTTTGTCATGCTCCTGTTGCACCAAAGTGCGTTTTTGTCATTGTGACAACACACATTAGTTCCAACAATACACCAATTAAGGAAGAGAGAAGGAAAATATGGAGTTAATGTTGGCAAAAACAGCCTTTCTATGGATCAATGCTCTTGGCTGTGGCTCGGGTATAGCATGTCTGCCAATAGCCAGGTCAAAGACTTTACAAAGTCTTTGAGCAACACATTGAGCCTCAGAAAGTATTCACTGATCTGTGAATGAGAGGCCCTGAAAAAATGCTGGATGGATTTGGCCCCTGTTTAAAAAAAAAAAAAAAAGCACTTTCCCTTAGAAGAAAAGCAAAAAAAAAGCTGCAAAGCTTCCCTTTTATAACATGCTTCCAATAAATAACAGTTGCAATATCTACTTTTCACCCTCACCATACAAATCAGCAGTATGTGTCACTCTCTGTGTGTTTAAAGCTTGAAAAGACCAGTCCTTTGAGGATGACTTAGGCTTAACCTTTGTCCCCTGACTGCATGATCAACCACAGCAAACCTTTGTCAGGGAATGTAAAATGAGAAGTGTTGGCCAGAGCACATTAATCCTGGACATTAAAATAAATCAGCGTCACAGGGTTACGAAGGTTAGAGTCAACGGCTATTTTAAAGGCTGAGAGAATGTGAAAATAATGGAATTTCATCTGTTTGAGTAAGAAACTGTGTTAGATCACTAAATGACATTTTTTCGGCCAAATACCTGTCCATCAACTGTCTCCTGAAAGCATCTCCCAACTATTTCATTCTGCCAGCTGTGTGTTGTAACGTGGCCACTTTCACTGGAGGGAAACTGTCTGCTGCCATGTTCACTGGCGTGTTCGTGTCCATTTCCCGGCTGTGAGC
Source organism: Oryzias celebensis (assembly GCA_014656515.1). Taxonomy (NCBI): domain Eukaryota; kingdom Metazoa; phylum Chordata; class Actinopteri; order Beloniformes; family Adrianichthyidae; genus Oryzias; species Oryzias celebensis. Next base: position 39,749,633 of record BNCR01000005.1, read on the forward strand.
GCTGCTGGACCGAATGAACTCCCTCTGTGTTGGGCAGCCTCTGCCCCAGCTGGACTCGAGCTACTTGGTGGATCTGGACCTCGGCCTCTGGCGGATGCTGAATGTGAACGTTCACCAAGGATGGGTGCAGAGACACTTGAGGAAGAGAGTTGCAAAGTTTATTCAAAAGAGTGAAAAGTTTAAAGTTTCAAAGATGGAATAATGTAAACTGGTTCAAGCAGCACTTTATCCACTCAGTAAGCAGGACGTTTCCTGGCACTGAGTTACTTTTTGTGCAACAACATTCCAAATTTGAGTTTTCTTTTTTTGTTTAATACAGTAATCATAAATACATAAAAAAGGATTTAACTTCCTATTAACAAGATGGAGCACAGTTAGGATAAACTATTTTATTGATCATAAAAGTATGTAAAAGTATATAATCAAGGCTTAATAGGTTTTCAAAAGGATTTTAAACAAAAACGAATGACTCATAATCTTCACAGTTAAAAGCAGTGGTCCCCAAACTTTTTCAGACCACAGATCGATTAATGTCGGACGTAATTTTCAGTACGAGGTGGACGTCTGATTTTTTTTGGTCTTCCAGTTTTCCTTAACTTTTGAGGCTAAACTTAATGTTCATTCTCTGTAAAATATCTGCAGCTACTTTAAACTTTATTTCTACACTGGATTTTGAACCAATGATATGTGATATCTATTTTCTCCTAAAAAATATCAGAACAAAAACATCAGATGCAACTTTAAGAAGCGACGAATGAATGAAACAAACTGTCATTAAAACTGGTATTTTCTATATAGAATAATAAACATAAATCCAGGGTTAAATAAACTTTATTAGCAACATCCTCGTAACATTAAACAGCTGGCCACTGAATATTTTACATTACTAATATGGAGTGTGGGAACAACTGTAGCAATTAATCCACATTTGGAGTAAGATTCCTGGTTTTTGTCTGTTAAAAGCAGCTTTATTTTTCTTTAAAGTTTAAGGCTCTTCTTCCTCACCGGCTCTTTTCTGCGAAAAGTAACTTTTTAAATGTGCTTTCCCTTTTTAAGCCCTGCTAGCTTGGGGGTTTTAACTTAGCGATCGCCGCAGCCACCTTAAGAAAGTCGCAGATTAATTTTTAATACCTGACCGATTTGACATGCATCAAAAATCAATTGGATGTGGTGGAGAGAATCCAGTAGTTTTATGAAATAAAACTTTTTTCAGAATCAGTTTAGAAATGTTGTTCACTAGGGTTGTCAACGATTAGTCATCAACGTCGGCGCAGATTGAGTATGTCGATGTGTCTTTTTTTTTTTTTTTATCATTTTAAATGACTACATAAACACCTGAAAGGGAAGCATCCCGCTGTCTTGGCGTTGTCGTCATTGTTGTCAACATCTTCGCCATGATCATTTTTACTCACATGAGTGTAATGTTTTCTATCATTGTGCTATTATTAAATTTAAATGGGTGTTTAGATCCTCGGCTTTGCATTTCATCGTACCACTTCCTTCATATCAAGCCTGGTTACCCGTGCACCAGTCCTGCGGAAGAATCAAGTTAGAAATAAAACGGAAAAAAATGTAGGTCATGTTTTTTATGTTCTCTGTGGTCCAGTCCTAACTGCCCCATGGACTGGTACCGGTCAGCAGCCTGGGGTCAGGGACCACAGGTCTAAAGGTAAAGAGAAATCACAGCAATGTTTCTGCCTTCAGTTTTTCCTGGTTGTAAATGTTTCCCGTTCTGTTTTAGAATCTCTCTTTCAGAAAAGCTGTTTAATGGAAACAATACGTAGACTTTTCCTGAGTCATTAATAATTTAATTTGCTCCAAATACATTTTGATTTTCACATATGGCTCACAGAAGATAAGCACTGGACAGTGAATACTGTAGAAGATCAAGGATTCGACAAATTGATAAAGTCATGCATATAATTCCTTTTTGGTGGCTTCATTTATGAGGATGTATTTCCCTCAAAATCCAGATACATCAAGTAGTGTTAAGCTGATGAATTGAAAGCTGTGTTGACAGAGATGACTTTGGAACAGTCAAATAATCAACCAATCAGGTTATTTCTAAAAATGCTGCTTCCTATCATAACAAGTGTAAAATCTGAAATAGGTTTTCGATGTTAAAACTAAGTTCCGATATCTCAGCCCCAGCTTTGTCCTTTTTGTCGTTATCCTTATCAAAAGAATGTGTCGTATCAAAAAGGATGGGGTAGTCTGCATCTCCGTATCCAAAATGGATACAGAGCGCCGTATCAGAGGCTGGACTAGACCAGATGTAGTCCCTCTCGCACTTTTTATGTTATGTTTATGTTTATGTTTATGTTAAGACTCAGACATCATCACCGCAGCCAGATCGCATGCGGTGTGAGTCCAGCGTCACACTAAACTTAAAGCCCTATTTTTTTTGTTTTTTTATTTTATTTGAACTAACATTGCATGATCATAATATTCTTATTATGTTGTCAAATAATAGAAAGCAGTTATTAAATAGGGTTTAATAATAAGAATAATTAATTGTTAAAAGGGTATTATTTTAATTTTGTTTAACTGTTCTTCTAATAGTTGACGAATCTCACTGTATCTCATGAGACTAAAAAACAAGAATCGGTATAATTGCATGAGCGCTCACCTTGCTGGTTAGATAGTGGAAGGGTGTACGTGGAGTGGGATGGAGACTTTGCTCCGTGGCGGGCGGTGAGAGTGCGACTGTGAGAGGTGGGTTTGGCAGGAGGCGGAGCTGCAAGATGACAAAACTTCCCTGTTGAGTTTGACGGACACCAGCACAAGTCTCTTCCGATGCAGCGGCCTCCATTCAGACAGGGGATTTGACAGAAGACTGGAAAAAAAGACCAAACATTACAAGTCAGAATTTGGTGAAACAAAAGCAACTTTGTTCCAAAAAGATCAAGTGTGTGATCAAATTTCAAATCCAACTCGAGGGCACTCTGTGTGAAACGGAAGTGTGACTCCCATCCAATTTTACAAGTCTTCTTTTAACAGGACTGAAGCCATTACTGACTCAAAACCAGACCCTTTACAACCACAAAAGTGCCTGGAGTTAGTAGTTACTGGGACGTGGAAGAAGTTTGTGCACATGTAAGTAGTTCATACACAAGATCATCAAAAAAAAAAAATATATAAAAAAAAAAAAAGAAAAGTTAATTTAAATTGTGCTGGCAAATAAAAAAAACTCTGCCAAAGCGATTAAATAACTAAAATATTGTCTTTATAAAAACAAACATATGACAAAAGAACAATGTTTAAATTCCAACCATGATGATATTTTTATCTCTAAGGAAATTCGTTGGAAACACAAATTAAGTTAAAAATTGAATGATTAGCATTGAAATTAGCATAAATCGCTGAAATGTTTATGGTAGGCATCAAAAACATTCTCCAGAATAGTGATGGGCAATACCACTTTTTTTAAGAATACTAATTAGGATTACTTTTTTCACCAATTACTATATCCATAACATACCAAGTACTAAAAATGTGATATCAAATATCAATACCAATTATGAATAATTTCATCCTTTCATCTAAAATCACTTACTCATGCTGTTCTGTGTTGTTGCTAAGGTAACCACAGACTTAGCAACAACCTGACAACAACAATGACCGCGAGCAGCTATGATGTTGTTCCTGATATTAGTCTGTTTTCAGTGGACTTTTGCCTTAAAACCAAAAACAACAAAAATGTGGAATTTTAAACCACATAATGTGACTCCACGCCTCCAAGAACCCTTTCCTAATTCTTTTCGAGATGTCTTTGGTCTTTCCACGATTGATCCCCGGGTTCAGGTGCGTCCAGCCAATTAAAAGCCACAAAAAAAGAGCTAGACAGAGTTGAGTTGCCTATGCTTGTTCTAAGCCATCAAATCGAAATAAAACATATTTAAGGAGAACATCTTTGCAGGATTATTTGGTTCTCCAATCTAAAAAGCTTCTTCAGTTTGATTTATAGTTTGCAATTTATCGTGGAGGGGAAAAAAAGCTCCAACAGTACCAGATGGTGTTTGACAGTACTGCTTTTACAGATCTTTATAGACTTCATCTTTTGGCAAAAAGAGATGGGTGCTAGGTCAGCACCTTGCATACCTGAGCCTTCTCACATTTATAGATTCACTCTTAGATGACCTCATGTAATTCAAAAAATCAATCAAATGAAAATGAATCTACTCAGGCAAGAGGAATTAAGAAAAAAACCTCTGGGTCACAAAGAATATGTTAAACTTTTTGAAACAGCACAAACTACTGAAGGCAAATACGATCATGAAGGAACTATGCTGTGGAGGAATACCTCTGTTTTATAGAATAAGCCAGGAACAAAGTAGGAAGTCGTGAACAGGGAACCAGAGAGAAGCTGGACAGTCTTGACGGCATGTAAGGAAATGAGCTCGCTGTCAAACAGAATTAAAAACAGTGAGACTCCAGGACAACAGAAGGGAGGAACTTCACAAAAATAGAAAAGCAACAAACAGAGATGGAACGGATTAGGAGAGAATGCAAACAGAAAAGACTGAAAAAGAAATGTCGCCAAAAAATGTGTAAGACTATAGACAGAGCCAGCACTGGGGTTCAGACACACAGGAAGGCCTCCAGTGATTGGACATGAAAACAGAATAACCACGTCAAAGAGGCTATTAAAGCTCCTTACAGAGGGATGCTTTTCTGACTGGCCTTTGTGAGGCCAACCCAGCATGAGGCAGATTTCATTCCAAATCTATACCCAGCTTTACTTTTCCGCCTGTCAGTCTATCTAGCAGCTACTAATAACCAAGCACATGCAAACAATTCTCACTCAATAAACAGCCATTTACCCTAAAACCTGGTCTAATAGCTGGAGCTAAAGCAAGCGTGGTACACAGTGTGTGAATCAGTCGAGGCTGTTATAATTATCCAGGCACATTTTACTGCTTGGTGAGGGCAACATAACAGCAGCATGAGATAACTGTTTGCTGTCCACTTGACATTCCTTGACGAGCATGCACACTGATGCAGTCACAGAATGAATAGCTAAATGTTTTGTTTTTTTATATCTACTTAGCACATGTTTTTAAATGACTGAATACATTTAAGTTGAGGTGTAAAAACAACATTTTAAAGATGAAGTAAAAGCAAGACTGTATTTTAAAAGTGTGAAAATGCATCTGTGGTCTGCTGCAGACCAAACAAGAGAAGTTTTGTCTACCTAAAAACCTGGCCATGGCCTTTGACTCCTGCCTGGCTTTTTACTATGTCTTGTCTCTGCCCTTGTTCGTTTTGTTCATAATTAAAACCTACCTGCTTGCACATGGATCCACACACCTCAGTGTCCTCATTACAGTTGGCAGTATTGAGTGACTGTTCTGTCGACCAGGAGTTGGTGTTCGGCTCCTTTGGAATCTCTACCACGGCCCTTCTCTGTGTTGCTCATGTATGGATCCATGTGTCTCTTTAAGTTGGTTGTTATGATGCCTGACATGAGCTTCCATGTTGTGGTGAGAACAGGTTATTGATCGTTATTTGGATTGGACTGCACCCTTTGACAGATCCTTCTGGATCAGAATCATTCACCCTTCCATTAGTCATTCAGGATGAGTCAAATCTCTTAGGAACCCCCCTTTCTAAGAGGGGAGTAAAGCGCCACATAAATAAACTCTATTTACCATATCCATTTGAGTTAGATTTTATGAATAACCCATCCATCCATCTTTTATATCTGCTATGTCATGTACAGGGTCACGGGGTCGCTGGAGTCAAAACAGTGGAGAAAAGGCCGGGAACACTCTGGTCAGGTTGCCAGCCTACTTTAATGGATGGCGTAAGTGAAAAAAAAAGAACTTGTCAATCTTTTTTCTAAACTATAAAAAGAAGGGCAAAGGCAGGATACAACTTGAATAAGTAAAAATGAAACAAAAGGGTCATATAATTAAAATAACATCTCAAATAAAGGCATGATATCTAAATAAGTAATAATATTAACTGCCTATGTGGCTCCATGAAGTGACCCACTTTTGAACTGTAGCTGCTTTTTGAGGCCAAGGTTATCCAGACACTGTCAGGAGGTCTTAGGATGTTTTACTACAACTTTGTCCAAACTTATTTGATTTCTTAGTCTAAAATTGGGTAAAAAACAAACCGATAATGTACTGTTATCCATGAATTCTTTTGTATCAATTTTATTCTGAAGAATGAAAGGTGAGGGATTAAAGGAAATGATCCTCTAAAGTGATATGACATATTAATACAATTATAGCTTTTGCAATTGTTTGACGTAGACTAGGTGCTACCCTAAAATTTACAACTTGATCCCAAACTGTCCACTCTTTTTTAAAATAAATACAACTTTAAAAAGAAATGGTGTTTCAGGTATAGATCTCACAATTCATGTGATTGCATATTTGCTTGAGACTAAGCCAAAAACATGATTAACCACATGCCTCCCCACCATCAGCAATGATCGCATCCTTTTCTTCCCACGAACGCCTCTTTGTAAAAAACAAATCAAAGCTTTCTGGATAAATAGCAGATTTTAAAATAATCCCAAAAAGAAAAAAAAAATCCAGTTCATGCTGCTACTTTTTTTTTCTTTCTGCTTCTTTCCCTCCTCTTTTATTAGTGTATGCTCTCCCAGGGAGAATGTTAAATGGTTAATGGTGGGGCCAACCGCAAGGTGCAAACCGCAAAGAGATGGGGCTAAGTGTTGGGAGCGTGGGACCACCAGCTCCACGTGTGTGCCTGCAAAAAGAGATTAGCCCCCTTTCACAAAGTTCCACATTCAATCTGTTATAGCCATGTCTCTTCAGCTTTCTTTGTCTATCTTTTCTCTAATCAGTAAATGTTTTTATGGTAGCTTCAAGCTTTTATCTACAGTACTCTGCCTTCTCTCTAAGCTTAGTGTTAACCGAAGACAGTATGCAATTGGGAACCCATTTTGTCAAGCTCACCCTATAAAAAAGAATTATATGCCCAAGTGAAGACAAATGGTTAGTGTTGGGCAATTAGGAAATAAGAACACGCAGAAAGCAGAGGCAAGACAAACAGGCAGACAAAAAAGGCCTGGAAACAGCACTCACAGAGTCTGAAGCCCTGGCTCTTTGGCTGTTGCTGCTGCTGCTGCTGCTGCGAAGTTTCACTGTACACAGTGGTAATGTCTCCCTTCTCACAGTTGTTGTAGCAGCGTCCGCCATTGCACACCCTGTTGCACATCATGGGTGTGAAGACAATCTTGATCCGGTCCAGGTTGGAGGTGAGGTTGGCGCCTGAAAGACACACAAACACCTGCTTGAGGAGAAGCAGCAGCAAGGACAGCCTGGAGAAGATCTGCATCATTTCTGCTTCAGTCTCCGAATGACTCACTCTCCGTCTGGGCAAAGGGAAAGTTTATAAGTGCACATAAGGGTGTGTGTTGAAGGGTTGGACAGTGGCACGCTGCAGCTGAACGAGTGATGCGCCACAGGTCAGCAAATGGGGGGAAAGAATACAGTTAGACATCAGGCAAACATCCAACCCCTTTATCTTCATGAGACGCTGGTTTGGAAGTGTATATGTATGAGAGAGACAAAGAGAGAGTAAGTGCAAGTGAAGATTGTGTAATGTTGGAAATCTGTTCAACAGCCGTTACTCTGGTACAGGAGATGAAAAAACCCCAGGAGGTAGAACATCAGACTTTCGGATATAATGGACAACACTGGAGAAAACCGCAGATTTTTTTGAGAAAACTACAAACGAGAAAAAAAACAAGGCAACATTGCTTTTGTTGTGGGTAAAGGCGCCAGAGTTCAATGCCTGTCATATCAGAGTGGTGACAGCACAGACTTCAAGGCATGCAAGTGTGCAAACACACAGAGCATTGATCTAAATCTTCTCTCTGGTCTTCCTGTCAGCATTCAAGTGACCCAGCAAGATTTGTGGAAACTAATTGTACCGGTCATGAGTACTAAACATGTGCAAGTCCAAGTTTGAAGATAAAACACAGGCAGTTAGCTTGTTGCTCTCACCTGCTGGCAGTAACACATTGTTGAACTGTCCTTGTAGCTGTCGGTTGTTGGTTTGCCTGTGAGAGCCAGAAGAGGGTCCAGATGGTGTGTTGCTATGTGCATTCCTGTGACTGTACCAGCTGTGATCAACACTGTGAGCGTGGCCATTAGTACTGGGGAGAGCGTTGGAGGTTATAGGCCCAGAAGATGATGGATAACGTTTGACGGTACGGGAAGTCCCTGACCGTTGAGGAGAGGAGTCCGGTGGGTCCTGCCTCATTTGGCTCCTGCCAATCATCACAAAACCATTAATGCATGACCTTAGATTAATATACAAGAAAGGATTACACTGAGGAAAAGAAGCATCTGTCTATGAAAAACTGTTGTGCAACATAGTAAAAATCAGTCTAGTTCGTGTTATTACGCAAACGACAAAAATGTGTAACGGGTGTGGACCAATCCTAGATTTTGGCATATTTGATTTTATGGATAAGAAACAATAATTTAGAAATAATGAAATTTTAATTAGGTGATATTGTACCGTGTAATCATTTAAACTCAAGGGGCTTCTCAGTTATCATCCACTAATGCAAAACTATGACCAATCAATGAAATGTTGAACTACATTTAAATATAAGTCACTTTTACACCTAATTAAGTAAAAAATAATTAACTCTAACCCCAGGTTGTAAGTGCATGCATGTGTTTAGAAAGCTGCAACCTCAGAAAAATAAGTGAATAAACACAGCAGATCTTTCCATCAATGCTTGACTGAAACAGGAGCTTTTTGTTTTGTCTAGATGTGGCAAACCATGGAGCAACAATCTGAAATTTGCACTTGGCTTGAGGAAGTATTAAAACCAGGACAGACAGTCAGAGTGTGGCCATGGCTGTGTGTGTGGGGGGGTTTGATTTTACCAACAACTGAACCCCTGGAAGCTGAAAGAGACGAGTGGCTCTCAGGCAAACAGCCAGACAGCTGTACCTAGGCTCTGGGAATGATCTTGGAATGCTTAGATCCAGGTCTTGGAAAAAACATTTAGATTCCCATGATCTACTCAGACAGACAGTTACCAGAGCAAAGCAAAGACAAACTATGCCCAGCAGATCAGACGAAGTGTTTTACAAAACACACCTGGGCTGCTAAGGGGTCCCGTGGCTGTAATTCATATCATAATGACAATAAAAACTGTAAGAAATTCCTAAGTGCAGATTTAAACTGCACATTGGATGTTTAGTAGCTGATTCAGTCCTGATTACCTGTAGATGCCCAATAATAATACTGATCAGGCAATAGACTCATGCAGTGTAGAATCAAAATATGTGCACATTCTTCTAAGCAGAAAAGCAGACACCCAGCCTCAGCTGTGTTAGATGCAGCACAAGCCCCTACAAGTTTCTTTGTACGCTGAGTACAACCACATTCCTGCTGCCAATAAGGACAGGAGGGCAAATGAAAAGTGGAAGGCAGTAAAACGTTTGATCAAAGTTGCTCATGCTATTGTTACAGGAGACCGCAGGCGGCACCTGGAGCTAGCAGCTGGTGAGTGAGATGCTCAATCCCCAGGGCGGTTCCTCTAGATAGGATGTGAGAAAGGAAAACCAAAGGTTCTTGTGTCATGCCAGTAGGGACAGGCAGGAAGTTGCAAACCGAGTTAGAGCTTTCGATCATAACTACAAAGATTTTTCTTTCCGAGGCTGACACTAACACCTGGCCTGCGAGCATCCTTCCTCACTTCCTTAGCCAGATGTTGCCCCTTCTGACTTTTTCGCTGTCATGAGCAAAAGAAGCTTCCTCCTTACATCAGCTGATCACTAATCTCAGTGCCTGCAGCTTACGGGGCACAGCGGGAAAACATGACGTGCTCTGCACGGATGATGTCATTTTAGGATGAACCACTCTTCCACTTTGAACTGAATGAAAGACATTTGTAAAATCACTGTTAGGAATACACTTGTTGGAACAAAACTTTTGAGAAAACCTGGTGGCTTCATGTAAAGATAATTTTTTTAACAGACCATGCAAAAAAAAAAAAATCAAATTTTTTTGAAATAAATTTAAAGAAAATTAGTCAAGAATATAAAAACGTTGTTATAGTATGCTATTAAAATAGATCAAAAGATGATCAGAGTGGGACTTTAACATTTGTAAATGTATTGTTATTGAATTCCACAGTTAGAACTACTTTGACTAAAGTTTATGGGCTTATTTCACTAGTTTCAAAGTCATCACCAAGGTGGTGAAACATTTCTGTTCGTTGTGCAGATATCATTACATCCCAAGTGAATAAGTAAAATATGATAATATTCTGGCTAAACACTTGTTCAAAGTGACAGCCAGGAAGGCGACCAATTCAGACATGAGGTCATTGGCTCTTCATCTTCTTTTTGTCATTGATTTCACATTTAGATGTGGAAAAGAATTCGAGCGAAACTTCAGCACTTTTAAGAAATTACAAATATTGGGAAGGGCCAAGAAACTACATGAAGCAGCCAACACTTTGCACAAGTATGACTTGGCACTTCGCAGCGAATATTAGTTCTCAAAAGCCATGACAGGGCATGAGCAGCGCTTCCAGGATTCTTGGACTTGAAAACAAGACACTTTGAAGCTCAAACAGCATGTTTAAGGCACCATGAAAACTAAAATAAGCATTGAGTCGGGCTCAGAAACCCCTCCAAAAAAAGTATAACAATAAAAACCTTCTGATATTAGCTGGAATGTTGAATAAAAAATGCTGGTCGTGAAACCATGTCTTGTCCCCATGAAGAGAAAATGCTGAAAGGTTTTTTTGAACTTTTTGTCTTTTAAAAATATGATGTGATGGCAGGAAGTGACTCCCAGCAAGGTGGCTTTGTTTAACTGCTAGGATCCTGCTGAAGAAGAGGCTTAAAAAATATTGCAATCAATCATCCAAAGGACAACAGTTTTGCATCTGTAAGTTGTCCATTAGGATACAAGTACCTCTTGGACAGACAGAGGGATTTTGGATTTATTTGAGGATTCTCACACACACACACACACACACACCCACGCGCCCACACACACACACACACATCCACGAGCTGACCCAGATCCTCAAGAACAGTTTACATCTTAAGCCATCTCTGTGGCCCACTTTCTATGATCAGTGTTTACATGAAGCATTTCAAAGTAACGTATGGGCCACAGCTGATTCATTTTCGAACGGTTCAGTCTCTGCAGAGCTTCGTGATCCTCTGCCTAAACATAAATCTTCGGTGGAATAAAGAATTCTTGACAGTTAATGTATTCCAAGCTGAGAAACTCCTTCTAGACTCAGCGAAGCAGGTCAGCGTGGAGATGTGAGACAGTTTTTCAGCTCCTCTGTCAGCAGTGCAGCTCAGTACAGGTCCAACTTGGCAAAAGTCATTTCTCATTTTGAATTGTTTAAGAATAACAAAGTCTAAAACAACATCTAATGCCTGGCATTTTTGGCTCATAGCAGTCAATGCTGAAGAGAGGCTGAACTAAAGAGATAGTGTGGATCTTGGCTCTGAGCAGACTGTCTGTGACAGCAGACAGAAGTTTCTGGCATCAGCTTCCCAGTCTGGGTTAACTTCCAGCCTCGTCACTTTCATCCGCTGACATTTTTCTTTTTGCTGGACTGTGCCTGACCTCTGCAGCGATAAGTGTCGACCCCATGCAGCTAACACACCGTTTATAACCGGTCAAAACAAGGGGCCCTTCATCTTAAAAGTGATTAGTCTTTTTGTTTTAATTAAACACACGTACACATAAAAGGGCGCATATTAGGGACAGTTTGGAAGCACTGGAGATTTAAACGAGGTTTTAACAGCGAAGGCTATCTTTAAATCAAAGATTGGACAAATTTACCTAATTCCGATGAAATGTTCAACACTAATGTTCCTTTCTGTGGCTTTGCTAGCCACCAGTCTTAATAGTAGCTCAACTTTTAGCTTTGTACACCTCGACCATCTCAAACCTTGATGGCAACAATATTAGTGGAGCCAGTTAGGTTGATTTTTGAGACAAATTGTGGACTTTGTGGTACAATCACCAGATTAGTCATGTACATTTCTTCGGAATCCTCTCCTTCAGAATGGCACTTTCGCCAAAATGAATATCCAAAATGGAGGCCATCTGTAAAAATGCCGGACCGGATGCAGTGTGAGTGCCTCTGTGTGAGTGCACTTTTCTTGTTGCATTAAGATTCCGGCGTACGCACCGGAGCCGGACCGCATTCTGTGCGAGCCCGGAGTCAGGGGTAGGGGAGGAATTCTGATTAGGGCAAATCCTTTAATAAAACTTCAAAAGGTTGTATTTTTTAACCCAACAGTTGCAGGAAATCAACATGTAAAGAGCCAGTGGTCTTATGTTTTTGGGATAGCACTCTCACATGCAATAATAATCAGATACATAAGTGCTTCTTTCTGTAAAATCTTTAAACTGAATCCTTTAATTGCTTCAATGAGTATATAAAACTCATCATTGCACTGCTGCAGTGTGATCCTCTAAAAGAAAAACAGTGAAGTTATCTTGGTAAACTAAGCCTGCGTGTGAAATTCTAAAAACAGCAACAAAAGTGCCTGTTTCACACTAAAATCCTGCCCTAAATTACAGTTTTGGGTCTTTGAATCTCTGGCAGAAAGGTTGTAACTTTTTGTCACAGCCTTTGTTTAAAAAAATAAAATAAAATAAGGAGAAAAAAATAGAACTTTCTTCTCACAGTTAAAATCTAAACAGCATAGCAAAGCGGGTTTATTTGATCAGTGGAATTCATGCACAAAGTAATTCAAATATACAGAAGATTAACTTAAAGCTAACGGACAAAAATACAACTTAAATCAGTAAAGAACAATACATTTTTTTAATCAAAAGTAATCAAAATTTAATTAATTAGTAACACAATAAATCAGTGGAGTAAAAGCCCAAATTACCATAGACAATCACTTTAAAACAAGATTTAAAGAATAGATTAAAAAACGTTTTTAGTCTCAACTTGAACATTTTGAGCATGTTAATAATAAATGTAATAAAAAACAAAAAATAATTACAGTAAAAAGGTTTCATATGATAGAAGGGAGGCTTTAGTTTGTGCACAAAAACTGCACTTTGCAGTTGGTGCAGCTTCATTTTGCTTATCTAATGGATTGTAGATGTATACTGGTAATTACAAAAGACATCTATTCTTGAGTAAAACTAAAGTAAAAAAAAAATAATTTCCACATTGTGTCAGTCATCCAAAAAAGGCCCTTTTCCTCTGAGTAGGTCCTGCTAAATAATACGTTTCTGTCTACAAACAAGTTTCCCTTGTGCGCTTAGTAAAAAAGACAATCAACAATCAGTGAGCAATTAAGGCTGCTTCTTTTTGATAACATCTCCAGTCATTATGACTTAGATAATTGTGGGTCAGAGTAGAATATTTCCTTTTGTGAAAATCCTGGTGTGTCTATGGGCTTAAATCCTATGAATTTGCTCCAAAAGCTGAATTCAATAACATTTTGTAAAGTTGAATTGATTGTGAAATTGTTGATACCATGGGTCTAAAGGACAATAAAAAGCAAACTGTAAAAAAGCCAAAAAATGTATAAAAGAGTATTTTTAGATCAAGCATGATGTTTCAAATGAAGATATGAAGTCCTACCTCACTTTGTGGGAACAGCACTTCTTCCCAGCAGAATGAAAATAGATTTTCTGCAAATTTGACCTCATTGAGGTCTGCATGATCAAAACACGGGACAACTGCAGTCCATTCACAAACAGCTTAATTATTATCATGCGAGTGCCAATCTGTCTGCTTCCAGCAGAGCATTTACAAAGTTTTCAAAGAAATTCAATAAAACCAAGGATTTGGACGAAAGCAGGGCAGTGTGGTAACTGTGGTTCAGAAGCTGGAATCAAAAAGCCTGGAGGCATGAGCCGAAAGGCCATTCAATATTCTTCAGTTTATTGTAGTTGCTGTGATCATTCACTTAGTCAAATGCCACAAGACAGGTCAGCAGGAAGAGCCATTACAAAGTGCTGACTAAGGCTAAGACTTTCTTGACGATCAGTCTCACGTGTCGGACTGTTCTGAGGCAAAAACAGCTTCCAGCAAGAAAAGGTTCAACTTTGATGAGATTTGTAAACAGTTTTCTAAATAAAACGTGAGATTCATAAACCTAAACATTTAAGATTAATGCATATATGTTTTAAAAATCACTATAAAGTCAAGGTCATCGACGTTGAGCTCATGGGTATGTCTCTGTGCCCGGTTTGAAACTGGGTGTCCTGACGTTTGAGTGGATTAACTGATCCCAGCACAGCCATACTGCTTTTTCCTGCTGTCAGCATTACGCTTCATATGGAGAAGATGAGCTTGACTGATGTTGTCTCCATCCACCTCTAAGAGCCAGAGCCGGAGAGCATTCTGGGCTAGTTGCCCTTGTCCTTACAACTGTCTCTCTGACAGCTGCAGAAGCCTGCATGATAAGAGGGATTTGGCTGCAGGGACAGAGTCTGCTGGCAGACAGGGAGTTGAGAACGCTGCAGTGGACAGAGACACATCAGTCTTGTGCATAGAGCTCAATTGTCGGTGGCCTTTTGTTTGTTCTAGCCTAGCAGAAAGCCAAATACCCATGGGACTCTGTCCTTTTAGGATGAGAATATTGATGGTTTGTAGTCGTTCTCTGTCAACATGATAATGTTTCATATTGGCTTACACCCAAAAGTCTTAAGCATACAAGGCAGAGATTGACTTTCATGGCTAAACTTTCTCTGTTTTATCTTGATATTAAAGTATAGGAAACATTAGCTCCATTACAGAAAATGCTCAATCCTCAACTGGGTTTCTCTTCTCACTCATATGGCACAGTTCTGGCCAAGTTTGTAACATGCAGCATCAATTTAAACACCTGCAAGCTGAGACACCATTTTAGTTCATTCCAAGTCTAAAAGGAATACAAATCATGACCTCAGATCTCTAGTTAGAAAATAACAACAATCATTACTGTTCCTCATGTAAGAATTGTCCCTTTTACCTCTTTTCTTTAACTAGACTCTTCATTGAAATAGTTGCTTCTGTTTTGGCAAATTTGGAAATGTGCCATTCTTGATAAAAGTATTCTCAGATAAAAAGACGTGCATCAATTAAACTGTATTAATTCAATCTTTAAAACAATGAGTGTCCACCAAATGAAAGCAGATGCACAAGATTGAAAATTTTCTTCATTTACCAAACAAAATCAACAACGGAAAAATCAAAAACTCAACACAGGTGTGCAGAACAGCAACTAGAGGATGCCGATGGCGGTCTGGGTGATGTGGTTTGTCAAAGGATGATATAAAAAAAACAAAGTTTCCACAAAAACAAAAGACCATGTGTGTGTGGCCTTAAGTCAACAGGCCACATAATCACTGGACATATTAGTCAACAATAACAAATAGGTGGTTGAAAAAAATAACAGTTTAACATTTTATACAAGAAAAATTGCACATCTCCATTTTTGGACTTGTTTTTCTGATCTAAAACTGGTTGCAGGCTCAACTTTACGTGTGTTTCTTTGGTAACAAAAACATCATATTTTTCCAAAATAAACTGTGGTAGATTTTGGCTGCAACAACGTCTGAAAGGAGTGCAGACATGGTACAATCCACTGGATGCATTAGTGCTAACTGAATCAATCCAAAAGAAAAACGAAAGGATCAAAAATAATGACATTTCTTTTGAAAATATGCAAAAGATCAGTTCTTGTATCTCTCAGCTGAAAATCTCCCAACATTTAAGAGTTTTGACAATTTAACTATAACATTTAAACAAGAGATGCTTAAAATATGCAACACTTCTGTTCTGTAAAATGCTGTTCATAAAGTTGAGTTATTTTAAAATCTGAATAAAATTAGACAAAACAGAGAACTTAGGTACAGCCTCATTGAACCTAAATGTACACAAAGACACAAACCTGGTTTTTACACTATGAAATTACTAATTTGAAAAGACTTGAACTCAAACTGTATACAGCTTTGTCATATTTGTAGTTGGCAGTTGTCCTAAGTGTGATAATGTAATCCAGACTATAGAGACATGACCTTTGTTGAGGTAACCTGTGTGCACATCCTGTTCTGCCCTGCTCTGTTTCCTGCAGAGAGAGAGGTGATGAATGCGGCACGGGGCCAACAAGGAAACACAGGATCACAGGGAAATGGACTCATTCCAAAAAGCAGGTGATAGTAGATCACTTTACGTGGTATTTAGCTCTCTACAGCTTTTTTAAAAAAAAATCTTAGCTAACAAAGAAAACATGCAAAAGAAAAACAAAAGCTATTGACGGAATGAATGTGTGGCAATTTCAACATAAAAAAGGGATTTTCAGAGTTTAAGTCAGATTTCCAAAAGTAATGTCAAAAAGGTCTAGAAATAAACAAAATATGGGGAAAATGAGAATGCTGCTGGCCCTAAAAATGACCACTTAACCATGTTAAATGTGCTAATAGCCAGAGACCGTGATGGCGAACACCAAGGACCCAAATAGGAGGGTCAGTTTCCACAAAATGCTTTCAACACACAGGAAACCAACAGAACACTCTAACACCAGCAGGCCACAAGCTCTCTGCTCGACTCATTAAACCCAGGTATTTTTGGAACATGACAATAGATTAACTGCTGTTAGAATTAATAAAGAAGCAGAAACAAAGCCTTTCTGCCCCTAAAGCCCCCATACTTTCTGTTTTAAAACAGTATAATTAAAGAAACACAGACATTTCAGAAATGTGAAGAACCATGAGTGGATGTCCAAGTGAGAACGTCTGGAAATTAGAAGCTAATACTATGCTTCTGCTTGTTCCTGTGTGTGGCTCCACTGGACTGTCTGGGTTATTTACAAGGAGCTGCTGACAAAACAACAAACCCGCTCCACGAAAGACATACATCGCACCTCACACTTCCTTTAATAGGGGAAAATAAAAGAGGCCTGGCTTGGTGCCGCATGTGCTGAGCTTCTTCAATATATCAGTGGAGGCAAGGCCGACATAAAATACGGCATCTGTGCTCGAGCATCTGTCCTCCTGTCTCCCCTCCTCTTAACCCTTATTTTTTTAGCCTTGAAACCAGTCCTGTTATCCGACTCTCACTTTACATGCACTCGTATTACTTCTGTGTTTCTGACTTTAGAAGTAGCAAAGCTTCAATCGGATGCTTGCAACCATGACTCACTCTAGGTTTACCATCCATCCTACTTAGATCACTGATTGACAGTATGCAGAACATTTGCAGCAATTTCCAAAGGATTAAACTATTTCTGGAAGGAGCAAGTCCTTAAATAATTGAGTAATTAAAGTCAAATTGAACAGTTTTTTTTACATTTTTGGCATCTAGCCCTTGGATTAGTAGAGCATTTTCCAACAAATCCTTGAATCACATTTTGAGACGACTGGTCACCTCCAGCATTTGTGATCGTGAAAGCAGTCATAGCACAGGTATTTGTGATTCAGGAACGTTAAACTTGCAGTCCCTACCTCTGTTTATCCCAGAATTGTGACTCAGTACACAAATATGTCCTGTGAGTGGAGAACAAAGAAAACATATGCATAGCAACTGTGCACTCTCTGGAGATCTTGTATTGATTAGAAGATTTACTATGACTGCGAGATAATTGCTTTGGGTAGGAGGATGTATAAAAACTCTTTCATGAACCATCTGCCAAGATTTAGTAGTGTTTTACCAAGCTACCACAAACACATGGATGACTTGGCCAGCGCCATTCTATAGCACAAACAAAAGCCCAAGATGATACGAAACTTTCACAATTCGGAAGAGGAGCACTATAAATGTCAGAAATAGTTGACAATGTTTCTGTGGTTTGGTGGAAAGAAATTACCCAGATGACAAACTGGCTAAATGGTGAATTATGACCTCAGTGCCCAAACAAATTATGGCACTTACACAGTCTGTGAGCTGATCAGAACAAAAAAAAAAAAGCGCTGGGCCGGAGTCCAGCATCAAGCGCAATTTGACAAGATAAGTCTGAACCTGTAAGCAATAACAACCCATCATAATATTCCCGGAAACAATTACACGCTTTCAACATCCTTGATCAGGAATATGCTTCTCGCCACGGTATAAGTGATTAATCAAACCATGAAGTTATTTCCAACATGATTGGAACTTAAACAATCAGTCACTGAAGCCAAGATCCTATTAGGCCTGTCTGATTAGCAGTCTTTGGAGAACGTGCTGAATGCACTGAAAGAGGCCTTTGTCTGAGCAACTGAATACATTTTACTTCACCAAAAAGTCTAAGTTTATAGAAAGAATAATCAAAAGTACTGGTTTTGTTCCACATTTATAACAAAAAAATGAAAGAAATATGTTGCTTTTTTTGTCAAGCATATCAAGAAGTGTCAGCTGAGGTTTAAATGTTTTACTATGTATTTATTTTGTTTGTTAAATGTAAAAATGATGTCAGATGATTAATAGAGATGCTGAATGAGCTTGTGTTTAAGTGGAATGGTAGCTGTTGGTCATTTTTGGTATAGTAGCACATATGTGAAAAGTCTGGAGTCACTTACCCAGAGTGGACAGACAGTTTGGAGGTCGGAGGTCGTGGGGTCTGCGCCTTGGTGGTATCCGTGCCATCCCTCTCTGACGGCCGTCGCTGCGGTCGGTCTCTCTGGAACGGGTTGCTTCCAGGTTCAACGCGCCTCAGGGCGCCTCGTTCTCGAATGTACACCTGCTCTGGGGCCACGTCTTCACAGCGGGGGCCCTGAAAGCCTGAACGACACACACATGTATGTGGCCGACTGCACGAGCCACGGTTCTGGCAGGGGGGCTGGCAGTCAGCTGAGGAGAGAGCAGAGATTTAGATCAGTGTGTCAGCGGGTCATATTAGCACACCAAGGTGCAGAAATGACTTTTTTATTACCCTAACATTGGAATTGTATGTATACAAGTGTGAGTTCTATTAGATTAGTGTCCAGAAAGCCTGAAGGTGCTGTCAGGCTATGAGTTTAGGCGCCACGTCCAATTGTAATGTAAATGGTCTCTTTATTAAATTCATCATAATGTAAAGCTTATACGACATGGCTGCAGATCAGAAATTTCTAGTTCCTGATCTGGAATCCAAAGTGTGTTTTTGCTATAACACAGGAAGGCTCGTAAAACAAAAGACCAACCATGGGGGAAAAAATGTGTACATGTTAGAATATTCAACACTTCATCACTTAGACGGCTCAAATTATTTAGCTAAAAAACAAATAAAACCCGACAGGGCTTACTCTACATGTCAAGGCTAATGTGTGCAAAACATTTATTAGTAGTCTACAAATACAAAGGTCTGATGGTGTTTTGTTCTCTTGGGAAAATATGATGTGTTAATCTACAGTTGGACCCATTGCACTCCATTTGCCGCATGTGCAGAAAGAATCTGCGGCGTGCACTCTTAAATAAACAAGCTGATCGTGTGTCACAAATCATGCAGAAGACGGCACTTGTAGATTTACAGCACTGTCCGCAAACAGCACATGAGGCCACTGGTCTGTGGTGGCTTACACAAACAGTGGCACTCTGTCAACAAGGCTATGGAATTTTATTGACACAGATGCTGTGGACACTGACAGATCGCAGGCAGGAGCGCCGTCGTGTCATGCTGGGACCTCACTGAATGCAAACATCAACGTATCTGCTGCACACGTCATTGATTGAAAAAATGGGTTAAGACGTTGGCTTTGTGTGATTTTCAGCAGTGAAATGCTGGAGATTTGGTCGTTGAAATGGAAATATACAGCTTTGTGGTTTTATCGTAGAAAACGTTTAGCAGAAAGCCGCAACGTGACAAAGCGTGACAGGAAAACCAGCAAGAATCTCTATTATGCTTCAGTCAGACCTATGTTAGGGATCGTCTTTAAAAAACCACAGACTCTTTTGATTGAATATTAATTTAGGTTATACAGCTAAAAATGTGTGTAACCTCACAGTGTATCATGAAACAAGTAATAAAAGAAAAAAAAGTCAAATAAATAATCAGTTTAAAGACCAGCTTAAATGAAAATAGTTTTTCTTGGGTGTTTTTAAAATGTTCTTGTAGCATTTTTCTCATGATGGAGGGCACATATAAAATAAATTACGATTAAAACTGCATTTCGGAGTATGTCGTGCTT
The DNA here is from genome assembly GCA_014656515.1 of Oryzias celebensis. Lineage (NCBI taxonomy): Eukaryota > Metazoa > Chordata > Actinopteri > Beloniformes > Adrianichthyidae > Oryzias > Oryzias celebensis. The sequence goes on from BNCR01000005.1 coordinate 39,769,712, forward strand.
TCAGGAGCAGATGAAAACTTGCGGTTTCAAAAAGCTCGGGTTTGTGATACAGCAACTGCGATGGGCGGGCCTAAGTCTCCATTCTCCGCTCCAATTTTGAAGCATCCAATTGCAGACAAATAGATCCATTGACGTCTTCATTATCCTCGTTAGAGCTGCCATCTGGCTCTAAACTGTACAGCTGAATAGCCCCAACATTGCTCGCAGATTTTTTTTTTTATGCTATGCTAATGTTTGCATGAGCAGGTTGAAGAGAACGTAAACAAAGGGTTGGTGGAAAATTAGCGGAGGCCAACTTCCGCGTTAACAGTCCCGCCCACAACTCAGAGGGCGAATTTCTAACGATCTCTGCAAAAAAAAAGAAAACGTGTCTTAAAAAAACGACACAGGCTTTTTGTTTTTGGCTAAAACGAAATCATAATTAAAAGACCACTGGGAACGATCTTACAATAGAAAAAAAATATACTTGGAGGGAAATTTTAAATAACATCCGTACTAGAAGTAGAACCAGTACGGGGGCACATTTCCAGTGACCTGCTTTCAGCTGTGGGGTGAGGAATTGACACCGGACAAATGGATCACTCGTGCTGACAGAGGAGTGGACAGACCAGTGACTTGATGGCTAACACATACGCCCCACACGCAGCAGCTAAAGCATACAGTGCCCCTGCCTATCTTCATTGTCTCTGGGACCTGCCTCTAGGCTGCTGAACACATTGTCACAGTAATTGCTGTCGTGCAGATTTTTCTTGCACATCATTAAAACTAATTGCCTCACATTCCATCCATTTCACAAATATGTGCAGCAATTACTACTTTGCCGCAGTAATAATAAAACAAGAATCCATCAGAAATAAAAGAGAAAAAATGGAAAACATTCCTGGCATTGCCACTTCAGCCTTAATTACAACTGAGATGAACTGGCCAAGTTTCTGGAGACCGTGTCCGCATCCAGTCATCTGAAAAGAGGAGACTGTCAGACTGAAGCTCTGCACCCTCCAAATGCAAATGTGCTAATCCGAACATAACGTCAATAAACACGTGACTTACAGCATATTATTGAGACTTAACACTAATTGCTGAAAAACAGCCAAGTTTTGAGGCTTCACCTCATCATTGGATTTTTGTAACAGGGCAGACTGCAAGATGAAAGTGGGTCTTAATACTTTATATTGATAGAAATAATCATTCCTAACAGAAATATTACTCATTATCATTTTTATTATTATCATAAATCATCAACATTTTGCTTTAAATAAATAGATGTTGAGACGTGTGATGTTTTAAAGTCGCTGTCTGGAATGGAACTTCAAATCAAGCCTGTTCTGGTGTGGTAGAGCTTACTATCACCTCACAGCAGGAAAACATGCTTTCCTGACAGGTTATGTCTTACTCACAACTGCCCTTACAGGAGGATTTGTTCCGTCTACAGGAAAAAAATGTGAAAAACCAGTACGGAGCCCGCAGATTGGTGAGCCTGTAGAGCAAAAATGTTCATGCACATTTTTTTCTATGAGCATGCTGCCAGCGACAGGTCATAGCGAACTCCTAACACGCAAGGGGAAGTAAGGGGGAAGTAAGTGAGACGCAGGTGCATTCTAAACTCTGCGTACTAAACAGGGGGCCCTTCAGTGCTGTCCATGCGTGCCCCTTGCGTTCCTGTTGCACACTTCTTATTTGCAGCATAATTGTTAGAAATGAAGAAAAGAGACAATCAGAGCGCAATTTGCATGGGCATCCAACAGTCATCCAACCAGCTCTTACGTTTTACCGGAACACCCTGGTTTGTAGCATTTGGGAGCGGTCAGTAAGAGGGCAGTACTGAATTGAAGGCACTTCCCTGAGGAGTACTGTGCCAACACTTCAGTTTATTGGTACTTTTTTTACCTACAGTTTCAACAGAGCCCAGTTGGACACTGAGGAGATTGCTAGTAGCCTGAGCGGTGCCTTGTTGTCAGAAAACAACTGTAAGTGTTTGCTGTTTGCCCTCTTTACTACAATGAGCCCGCCCAAATTCAGGTGATGCTCAAATGGCAATAAGAAAAAAAAAAGATCAAACTGAGTAATGGCGTGTCATGTCAAAGCAACAATTGGTAATGTGGCTATGTGTTTTGTGTAGCTCCATAATGGATTGATGACCTCCAGTTTTGCCGAAAACAGCTGTGATTAACTTTAATTAGCCCAGCAACACTGATTGGAAAAAAAAACAGGTTTAAAAATGAAATGAATGGAACGTACCGATTCGCTTAGTCTTGGACATTGAGCAACCAGGCCTGTCTTTATGCTATGTTCACAGTTGGTTGTAAAAATGCAATTGGAAATTAGCAAAATGTTCCATTGAACTTCCAAATAACACTAAGAAGATACAAACTTATCTCAGTGTCACAAATTTATTTTGGGTACAAGAATAGCTGAGTACGAAGTAGTGTTAGTGCCACCAAAAAAATGTAAAAGTAATATAAAGGATTTAAAATAATAAATTTACTACTTTAAATCTGATCAATTTAAGAGAAAAAAAGTCATACATTTATCTTACGACTTTTAAAGTCATAAATAAATGAATTTATTCTCCTAATTCAACAGTTACGACTTTTTTCTTGTAAAATTATCAGTTTTAAAGTCCTAAGCTAAAAAAAAAAGGTTTGAATGTAAACTGGCCCTAATACTCTGTTGTAGCTGAGACTGCCCACGTTTTGATTTGATTTTGTCGTTTCATGGGTTGGCAAATTTAGTCAAGTTAATTTTAAACCTCCATACATAAAGTTTGCAAATATAATCTAGTTTAAATTCAACCAAAATATAAATGATAATGCTATATGAGTATGCTTTAGCTAAGTTCGAGGTTCTAACTGATGTTTTAAAGCATGACCAATACAAAGCAAAGAACCTCATTGCTGTTAAATCCACTCAATTGGTTTGTAGTTATTTGTTGTTGACTAAGTTAATTTGCTAATTTTGCTAATTTTGTCCCATCTTTAACAAGATTTGCTTTTCATATTTGCCCTCACTTCCAGTCTGCTACAATCTATTTGAAAACCCCTCCTCCCAAATACAACTATGAAATCTTTACATTCCTTTCATCAAGAAAGACGAAATCTGAGCAAAATTTCCAAGACGATTCAAACTTTGAAAGAAATTCTCGACTCTGCAGAAGCCCTGCCATCTGGCTTGCCAAAGACAACCATGCAGTTTGTGAAAATAATATTGACAATACAAGCTTAATGAAAATAATCTCTGGAAGGACTCACTTCCATCTGACAGCATTCCACATAATCACAATTTGGTAAAGTAAGGAAAGAGGTCCAGACTAAAGGCTCTGCCAAACTCCACTGAAACCGCAGTAGCTTTGCACAACAATGTACAGAATGCGAAAGGACAAGTGTAAAACCTTTCTGACAGAATTCAAAGTCTGCCGGACCACCTGTGAGGACAGCAGGAGCCTCTCCTCAGGAGGCGCAATGCAAACTGACAGATTATAAGAAAGAGGTCAAATGTTTGAGATAGTGAGCAGCAAGGAGGGGAGACAAGCTTGAAATTTCACCTCTTATCTGAACCTTGTCCACTGGAGAAGTAAGAATTGGTCTATTGAGCAGCTAATGTAACTGCCTCTCAATGGTAATTATTTCAAGTGAGTGTTAATCTCTCTGCAGCATGTGATTTCCACATGCTTGCAGTGCAAGTGCTGTCATTTCAGCTATTCCAGATGCAAACTTTGCACTGTGTGAGCAAACTTCCACGACTATGTCCATCAAACTTTCACCATTTTCTTGGTAAACGATGAAAAAAGAAAAAAACTTTAAGACATGGAATATTTGCTTTGTAAGCCATTTAAAACACTACTTCACCACATGAATTGATTATTCTTAAAGTGCTGGTTTTTTAATATGCATTCTTTAAGCCAAATTCAACCCTGTGTGTTTTATTAACCTATATGTGACCCACAACCTGGTGTGTGTTCATTTTAGCCGTACCGTAGTGTGTCTCTTGAACACCCGCAGACATTCAGCCTTTAATGGGCCACATGCTGCGACGCTCTGTGGTGGATATCTGAATTTGGGGGAAGGGGCGGGGGTATGCAGACAGCTTGTAAAGCTGACTAGGAGACGTGGTGTTCACCAAACCACCCACCCCCCACCCCCCACCCCCCACCCCCAAAAAAAAAAACCATCCTCCTGAGGGATCAGACCCCAACCACTTCCATATGCTCTTTAAGCTGAAGGGTGCTATGAAATACGGTCAGTTTTTGAAACTACCTGAAACAAAGCGGCCTCCAGGAGCATGTGTGTTACTGAAGGATGCTTCTGATTAAGGTTAGGCTTTCTTATTTATTTATTTATTTATTTATTTTGGGGGGGGGGGGGGGGGGGTCTCCTTTCACCTATGCTCTGTGTTACATTTAAAGCTAACAATAAAAGTAGAAAATACACTGTTGCTTTGCACAAACAGCTTCGTTTTTCAGAACGTTCTTGCTCAAATAGGTACAAATGAATGAGACAGGGGCTCTTAGGTAACATGTCTGGGCCCAGATGGCGAGAAACCTCCATTATGACCACACTTTTCTCAGTGGTAGCAATTAGAAAAACATGCAAAGCAGGATGCCAAAACAGAACTCAATTGCAACCTACAAACAGACGGACCAGCTGGAGTGGAGAAAGCAGCACTCCTGGTTTGGGAAGAAGCTGAGAGAGAGCTGTCCAGCGCCTGTGTTAATGATGGGGTTACAGACGATGGAGTGTGTATTGATTACAGGATCTGTCTAATGGGCTGTAACTCTCAACCGGGCTGGCAAAGAAGTGTCCTGCCCCCAAACTGTAAACCACACAAACCCCACAAATCCAGCACACGACATTTAAAAGGCGAGCAGGGCCCAGTGGCTGTCTGAGGTGCAGTTATTTCAGCCTCGGTTCAATGATGTCACCAGAGACAACAGCGCCTTTAAAACCTCCTCTTTTTCTTGTAAAACTGAGAACGCTGCCATGTTGGCTCAGTTCTCACTGACTTTAAGTCTTTTTTTTCAATTATTTAAATATTTTGGAGGGAAATGGGACTTTCTTCCTTATTTTGGTTTTCCCTGAATGTTTCAAAACTGTAAATGTTTGGTTTGTTTTGTATTAAAAATATGATTCAAAAAAAAAAGTAGGAGATTTTTACTCTGATTTTGGAAATGTTTACCTTATTTTATAAAATATACCACAACAAATCAATGCAGATACTAATTTTTCTTGTGATTTATTTACCTGCCTAATGCTACTTAAGGTAAGATCTGTGTGCACCATTCATTCCTTTGGTAAATTTGGACAGTTTACATCTAGTTGCGATAATCAGATAACAAAGACAAAGTCTAAGTAACCAGCAATTGCTCAATTAGCATTTTACATGGCTCAAAATAGACAATTTTGGAGTTCTAATACCCAACAGTGACTGTGACAAGCTGCAACAGTCCTGAGACCCCGAACTGGGATACAGCAGGTTAGGAAAATGAATCGATGGATGGTTGGATGGATGAAGACTTACATGGATTTATTTGTCTTCAAGTGCATCAGAATAGAGTGAAACAGGGAGCTTGTGGCCTGCCGAGTGTAGCAGCTGCATCAAAGCTACAGGCTTTTCTGTACTGGATTTTGTTCTCATCTGCATCTGATTCAATAAAATTTGAAATAAAACAAAAATTATAAAATAACAAAATGTAATTTTAATCTTAATTTTCTTTATATGTCCTCCATCGTGAGAAAAATGCTACAAGAACATGTTAAAAACACATTTTCCATCAGAGTGGGTCTTTAAAAAGACTGAACAACGGAATGGAAACTAATCCCAATCATCTTTACTTTATCAGTTATTTAAACAGTTTTGGTTTTCCTCATGAATCACACACCTTTCATCTGAACTCTATAAAGAACAACTGGTTTGAAGCAAGTTTCCAGGCCATGTGTGTGTGTTAAGGGAGGGTCGAGCCTTCATGCTTTGTGATATTCACAGCATGTCGCCATATGTAACAGACGACTCCAACTCAACTTTGCTTTCTATATTGTGCTAAAATGAATTCAGCTGCGAAAACTCACAAGTTTTCAGTTAAGCTTTGGTAAAATTAAAGCCTAAATCTGTGTCGCGAAGACAGCTCGGGAGTTATTCTAATTCCTGTGTGTATATGACATTTGAAAAGATCAGAAAATTTGTCAACAGGCGAATCAACAGCTGAACAACACACACTGAAAAAAGAACTACTGTAGACAACACGTGCCACTAAAATGGTCGTAGACACTTTCTGCATGTTGTTTGAGTCTGCTCTGTCAGTAGGTCAATTTTTGATGCTTAAATTGAAAAAAAACATTTATATATATGACAAATCTGACATAAGCTATAGCAAAAAAAATATTTTTATATTTCCAGGTAAACATGTATACTTCTGCAATTACACATGTAATAAGTTTGGATCAAAGTAGATTAGTTTACTTTAATCTTTACTGTCAAGATAATTTGCAGAAGAACGCATTTATTCAAGTAAAATAGAACGATTCTGCGACATACATAAAAATAAATGTTGTCATTTAAAAAAATATAGTTTTAAATGGTTCATCTTCTTTATGGAAATCCTGTACTTTATTAGTATGATTTTATTATCAGAAAACATAGGTAATGATAAAAAGAAAAACAAGTGACCCTTCATATTTAACCTCTTCCAACCCAAGCTCTTGTTTGATATGCTTTTTTTAATTTCATAGTCGCTGGGCCCCAGCTAAGAATTTACTGCTGTGGTAATACAACCCACAATGTCATGTCCATGTGGACACCGGGTCTTGAGAGGTTACTGTCACTGAGTGTAGCGACAATGTTTTCAGTTAATTTCCATTGAAAAGACTGAAGAAAATGGTGTACTAACACATACTGCTGGCCCCTGAAAAATATGGGGGATCTATAAGCCTTTGCAAACAACTGTGGATAACCTTTATGTGAGGATTGTGACATCTAACTTGGATTTTTTTTTTTTTGCTTTTTTCTTTTGATGTTTTATTTTATACGTTTTCTCTGTCAGTCACAGAAGGTTTATGGCTGCCAATCATCCTCAGATAATTGATTTGTGTTAATGATCCTCAGTGTATTTAAGTGTCTGGTTTTCAGTTCTTTCTTATCAGGTCATCTACTTGGTCTTTTTTTAATTCAAGTTTTTTTTTCATGTTGAAATCTATGTATTAATATTTGGTCTCCTGCATTTTGGGGCCTACACCACCAGTTCCTGACAGTTCGTTTGACTTTTTTTTTGTGTTTTTGCTTTTTATTGATTTTCGTAAAGTGTGTTGGGGTATATCTTAATAACACAGCTAATGACTATTGTCTTTGCATGAACTGAGCATGTCAGGCTGAGAAAACCAGTCTTCCTGGATGACTGGATTGCATTACTTAAGACTGAGTCACAGCAGCTCAGATACATAAAACAATACCTTGTTGAGTCACCAATTGACCAAAAATGAGAAACACTTTTAGTTTTCCTGGAATTAAAATCCAGGAATCCAAAACTAGAGATTAAAATAAATGATTTGGGATTTCTGTTTTTGGTCAAAGTCAAATACTTTATGTTTAGGCATTAGCTTGTTCAACCACTAATCTCTAAACCAAATCTGTGGGTAAAATTGTGATTCAGATCATGTTTTGTGGTTATATCATATGATCTTTTGGCCAGATGACCTCTGGCTGAAGCTGCTGAGACTGAGCGACTCATTCCAGAGTTCAGTGTGTGACGAGAAAAAACATATATATTATTAGAAATTTTATTCCAATAACAGAAGCCTTCAAATGCTTTTGAATTAGTCTTTACTTTCCGTAAAAAAGTTGCACAAGAATTGAGGGTTAAAGCCCTAAATCAGCCCAGCAATTCAAGCTTCCACTCTAATGCCATTGTCAAGTAAATTAATATTTTGTAAACCAAACATTCACAGCACAATCAAGAAAGATTTGCTGCCTCTGAACCAACACACAGCTTTGTCTTCATTTTTTGAGCAGCTGTAAAAATACTTTCACGATCCTTTCTGAATGCAGTTGTAACAAACTGACCCAAATTTTCTTTAGCTGCTTGCTGGGACAATTATAAATGGATGGGAAAGTCATCTAGAGATTTCATAGTGAATTAACATCTGTGGCTTTCAGAGCAAGCATTTTTTTTTTTTCTCCAAACACTTGTCGGGAGCAGTCCTGCAGCTGTCACAAAGTCCTGAACTGTTACAGGGTGAGGCTGAAATATGGACTCCCCCCTACTCTTCCTCTGACTGTCTGACTCTCAGCAAAGTGGGGATTAGGCACAAGTGCTGACCCAGAAATGAGACACTTCTTCACAGGAACTTCTGCACTGACATCAAGCCAATCCTACATACTCTTATCCTCCCATCCCAGCATGCAGTGCTCTTTTTGCAGTGAAAATATCAATAAAAATGAATTAAAATGATACTTTATCTTTTTATTTTAAGGACAAAAGAGAAGGGATTTCTCAATCTGGATCAAAGTTTTATGTAAAAAAAACAGTATTTCATTGCTCTAGTGCACAAAAGTCTGTAATCCATCCATCCTGAAGTTGGGACAATCCACAGGAAACCTGCCAAACCGTGGGCACGTCCCAGTTAGTTGCAAGCCAAATGACAATCTCTACGTCTGCCCACGCAGATCTTTTCTTCCAAACACGACGTGTAGGCGCACTTGCTGGATAAGAAGCGGCCCGTTTGGTGTCATGCATTTGCTCTGGGGTCAACCCAGTTGCACAAGGAGGTATTGTTAGGAAGTCATGATCTAAAACACCCCGTTCAAGCCTGCAGCTGAGTTAATATTACACATTACATCAATCTCTTCTATTAGACATTCCTAAAAAATCCCCAATACTTTATGTTTTCACTTCTGCTCCCAGCTGACAGAGTTGTTCTTGTTCTTTTCCCCAATAGGACTATACTTTCTCCTGCTGCCATCTCCTACTAGAGTCAGGCTAAAAGCTTTTCCTCAAAAGAACATCAAACTTCCCACAAATAAAGAAGATATGGCATCCTATCAGGGTGACCAGCAAGTTGTGAGGGGTCCAGATGTTTGCACAGATCAGATGTCCCTTCAGACGCTATGTTTGATTGCAAAACTTTATCCTTTCTGTGAGAATTAAAAGAAACATGTCCTAATAAATGCTCTTTGCAGCATTGTAAATATAGATTAAGGAGGCTTTGCAAGGGGTAGATGTAAGTCAGATATAGTAAGGGGAATGCCAGCTAGTTGTTGGCTCGAATGCCTCATATCGTTTGCAGAGAAAAGCACAGCAACCGTAAAAGCATGACTGGAATTCTCAGTTATAAATGTGATTTTCAGGGCATGCTCTAGGTTGCTTGTAAAATTTTAAGATTTAGTATTAAAAATAGCTTTTTATGTCAACATGTTATTTCAGTCTGCAGGAAACAATAGGGGGTCATAAACATAAAACTGAAACATGTCATGCAGAGGAACTGTGGTGTGCCCATATTTATTTCAGGATCCGTTTGGAGAACAAATGTTATGACATTTCTCATCAACTTTGAGGAAAGCCAGACAGATCTTTAGCATTTGAATTGGATCTACGCTCTACGGTATATAATCTGTTCAGAGAGAGAATTTCTAATTTAATGCTGGATTCTCTCTTTTTTTTTTTTTATTATTTGGCAGTTAGTAAGTCCAGCGCAGCTGCAGTCAAATAAAAGACAAAGCAGTTTCTCCTATAATTATGGGCTGATGTCAAAAAGAAGCCAAGTGTTAAATGCTGGTAATTTTTAAGCAAGAACTCAAATGAAAAGCAAAAGGCAAACTGTGTGATGAACACCACCGTGGGGCAATAAGACCCAAGAAAAACTTTCATTGGGCAATTACACTTGACAGGATAGTCATTAGCATCCATTTAGAGTGTTATTTTTCAGCTTGAATGCACAACATTGTAAGCCTGTCAAATTTTACAAGTTCGGACTGTTAATATGCATAATGCATGTCCGCCTAATTGTGATTTTGCATACACTGGGTGCCAAAAATTAGTCTGAGTGGAGAGAACAAAGAATCCCAAAAACTTCAGTTACGAGACAGAACAAACGACTTTCCCTTTCCAAGTAGACTCACTGCTGGTTTGTATTGGTGCAAAGAAATGAAGCATGAAAAACGGGAAGTCACTTTGTAATGCATTTTGTTTCTCTGTTTGAATTCTGGGTTACACCGTTAGGGTTAAACTTACGCTTTATGCAGCGGTTGGTTCCTGGAGCCACTGCCCAGCCAGAGCAGCACTGCTGTCCGCCACACACGTTAGGCCTGGAAAAGAGAGACAGATGTGTCACACCTGTCCAGCTGCTTGTTAACGCAACTTTAGAGTCAGTCAATCACATGGCAGCAACTCAATTAGGCATGTAGACATGGTCGAGGCGATCTGTTGCAGTTCAAACCGAACATCAGAATGAGGTAGAAAGGTGATTTAAGTTACTTTGAATGGGGTGTGGTTGTTGGCACCAGACGGGCTGATCTGAGTGTTTAGGAAACTTCTGATCTGCTGGGATTTTAACCCACAACCACCTCTGCATTGTATCAATGGTTCATTGTTCAGGCTGGTGGTGGTGGTGTCATGGTGTGGGGAATATTTTCTTGGCATACGTTGGGCCCCTTGGCACTAAATGAGCATGGTTACAACGCCACAGCCTTTCTGAGTATTGTTGTTGACCACATCCACCCCTTTATGACCATGTGTATCATCTTCTGATGGCTACTTCTAGCAGGATAACACTCCACGTCATAAAGCTGGAATCATCTCAGACTGGTTTCTTGAACATGATGGTCTCCACAGTCACCAGATCTTAACCCAATAGAGCACCTTTGGGATGTGGTGAAACAGGAGATTGACATCGTGGATGTGCAGCTGGCAAATCTGCAGCAACTGTTAAGGCAGATCTGAAAGCAAAAGGGGTGTCACCCGGTACTGGCAAGGTGTCCCTAATAAAGTGGTCAGTAAGTGTACATATATCTTAAAAATGTTAAAACTTAGAACTATTGTGAATCTCAAAAAAAATACTGTTGCAGTTCTTTGATCTAATCTCTTGTGGCGTGCTTGTTATTATGAACAATTTTGAGATTATGGTATAAGTCTATTTTTTTCTGATTACTCATCATGAGTCAGCTAGGATACTGTTTTAGCAAAATCCAGAAGTCTCCCATGCTGTCATGTGAGAAAGCAGATAAGTAATCCGAAGTACGAAGCTATTTTAACCTTAAGGGACTATGTAAGACAAACTGGAGAGTAAAAAAGCCCGCGGTATCCTTCTTAAATCACTCTGCCAATGAAAGGTGATGTGTTTAAAACTCCTATGATTGAACTCTTCTGCTGTTTAATTCACAGCATGCTTTAACCTATAATCCACTTTAGTAGCACAGACCCATTTCTGTAGCAAGACAGATGGAAAAGCACCAGACCACAAGAAAATCTCCTGGGCAACACTCAACGCGCTGCCATGAATCTGCACCTCATCATCTTTTGACTAAATATTTCAGTAAGTGGATGTCTGACTCATGGTGATTTGAGAAGATAACAGGGACTGACTCGTTGACCTGAGTTCGGCTGCGTTCATTGGATGCTCCAATTATTAGTAAGCCGTCACAGGGATACTGTAAACTTGCTCGGGCACCCTGGCAGGCTCAACTGTCGCTTAAGGAGACTGGGATTTAGGCTTGCAATAGAGACCATTTTTATGATCTGGGTTGCATATATATGCCGATGACTCTTTGTTTTTATCTCTGAGCTATCAGCATCAGTCCCCTATCAAACAGGTGTGCTGAGAAAAAGAATTATAGCCATGCAGGGTCATGTTTGGTGTAAAAGATGCCAAGCATATTCAGGACTGACTGTTCTGTTGGGATGCAGGAACTGAGTGAGCTGAGTGGGGATTCCAGAAGAAAATGTGTCACGCAAACACTTTTGCTAACAAGCAGCAGATGATTCATCTGCCCTGCAACGCCAAACAGGAGAAAGCAGTTGCAGACAGGCATTAAGAGATTAATCAAATTCTTTGAAGTCACTAAGCAGACTAACAAAAGTCTGATAGAAAAAAAACTTCTTTTAAGGCTTTTACAAAACCCAAGAACTAAATTCATTCAATAGTAGGATGTTTAGTTTTCCTTACTGAGCCAGCCATTCAGCTTGGTCTAATAGTAAAAGCAGATATTTTTTTGTCCGTGTTGCTTAAAGCAGACAGGTCAAACTTGAACAAGGGGCAATTGTGAGCGCTTTCATAGATGTTTTGATTTGAAAAGGTGATGGATTACACCTTTTAATGGTGCATAATGTAAAATCATTGTGAGATGTTCTAGAAAGGAGCCAAAGCTGGTAACTTCTTTGGGGGTTTTGATGTTTTCCTTTTCTTCTTTTTTTTGAGTACAGTACCACAAAAGCAACTCTACAAAGATTTGAGCTGCCAAGTGAGGGGTCAGAACCAGGTCATGAACTGGAACATGGTTAACTTTTGGACAGTGTAATCAACAAATTATGCATAAAATGCATGGCTTTACAGCCAATACATTCATTCTGACTGTTTCTTGCATTAGACAATTAATGTATGACACACACATATTTATATATCACTGTCTGCACCCCAAGGTGGCCCATGAAAAACCTCTGATTATTGTGTAAATATTCAGCTTTTCCGTGAGTGCTAAGCATTTTTAGGAGCAAAGGGGGTTGGATGCAAAAATGAAAGAATCTTTGTTTAATGCAAATAAAGGAGATCTAATATGGAAACAACTCATCACTCTGTGAGGATTTTAGAAAGGTGGAAGAAAGGAGGGAGGAGCCAGAGGCACAAAAAACAGGTGTTTCTGATCACTGTGTGAATTTGCTAATGTTCTCCAGCCAGAGCTCCAACATAACACACTACAGGTATCAGAGTAAATGTGCCGTGAATTAGTTACACAGACTGTGCCTCAGCTGTCATTGCATGTCCCCCTATGACCCCCCTTGGGACAAATGATGAATTTTCAAAAACTGAAAGTCTCACTCCGGTCATCTTTTGATCTACTTTGAAAGTGTTCCCAGTGGTCATTTCATTGTGGTTCTGCAGTTTTTAGCCAAAATCTAAAAACCTGTGTCGTTTTCTAGGACATAGTTTCAGCAGAGCGGCAAGAGTTCATTATGATTTCCCACTGAGTTGAGGGCAAAACTGTTGACACGGAGTAAGCCTACCTCTACTTCCCAACATCCCTCTGTTTACACTCTCTCCTGCAGTTTACAACCCCTCCAACCCCAACCTAACATTTATCAGACATGGATGCATCAGAATGGAGCTGAGCAAGGAGCTTGTGCCTTGTCTTAGTTGTTTTTACATCACATTTAAAGGTTTTCCCAACAACATTTTCCACCTGCTCTTGATTCACTGTGATTTAAATTTTAAAAATACTCAGAAATACAATTTAAAACTTAATTTTCACAATAAATATCCCATATCATCAGAAAATAGATAATTATAATAGATAATAGATAAAACCCCAAAAACATAATTGTCATGGCAGTGGGTCTTTAAAGGTCTACAACAGTTCAATTTGTGCAGAACATGTTGGATTTTGTTTTGGGTTTTTTGCATTGTCTGCTGGTTGTTGTTTTTTTGTGGAACAGATCTTGTGCTAAAATGGGCATACACATTAAACCACGTGCCTCATACTGGCTGCAGTAAATCAACACATTCCGGGACGGAACTTTCAGGGCTAGAAGAGAAACTTTGTTAACTGTGGAGCCACTTTTACCCTACGAGTCGCCTGCTGGCAGAGCTGATCTTGCTGCTCTGCCTGCGGTTCACTCTGGTCCTCTGCTGTTGGCTCTGCGGGTGTCTGGCGGCGCGCTGTGTGCCATCACCGGGCGCAGAGTCGAGCGCTTCCCGGAGAGTTCTGGATCTGTGTTCATCCTGAGGTGATGCTGCTCTGGGAGAGCGGAGCGGACTCTCGGACCCCGGGGCATGTCCGCTGGATGCGAACGGGTGACCTTGACTGATCCCCGGGGACTGCTGCCCCGCAGCGGCGCCCTCTTTCCTCTCACCTGCTGTCTCCTTGTGACCGCCGCAAATGCGCAAGAGCGCAACAGCTAGAACCATGAAGACAGCAAATCCTGCACGGTTCATTGTTTTTGCTTAAATAAAGTTCTGAACGGTCAAACAAATGTATCAAAAGAAGAAATAAAATGTAAAATAAGTCAGCAGGAGCTCAAAAGGGGGGCATCCTTTCCCAAGGATGAAAGAATCCCGGATTCCTCTTCATAATGCCAGACTTGGAATCTCTTCAGATGATCAGATCGGCACACTCCAGAAGTGTGGAAAGAATCGCCTTTTACTGCTCCCAATCACCGATTTCAAAAGGTGTCATTGAAGCCAAAGTTAGCCCCTGTGTTTTGGCTTGTGCCTGAACGAGACGAGCACGCGGACTGCAGGGCTGCTGAGGCTGCGCTCCAAATGAGAGCGTTGGATTGGTGCGTCCATGAAAATCACCACCTCCTTGGATCTGAAGTCACTGGGAATTTTTGTCGGGATTTCAAACTCCCCCTTGTCGAGCGCATTGTTGCTTCCACACACACACGTTTACGCACAACTTTGTCCATGTGGCGTTACCGTTTTACAGTGTGTTTACTGAACTGGAGCTCTCAGATTAACTTTGAAGTAGCTTTTAAGATGTGACAATTAAAGTTGCCATATTTTCCAGTGGTTTTCCTGTAAATATCCACTTCCCTTTGGTCAGGTTTTGGACTGACTGATCATTTGGGTGGATTTTCCCAGAGCAAGTAAAAGCACCATAAATCTGATCTGCAGTTTATCTTTGTCAGATGCCCTATAAAACCTGCATATTTGTGAGTTTACTCACAGACTACTGTATTTTGGAAGTTCAAACTCTGACCAAGTCTATTGGAAAACTGGTCAAGTTATGTAACAGATCCCATTCAATCCATGCTGCATCATCACTTTCCCCCCTGACTGTCTGAAAACAGCACATTTCTCATTTCCCAGCAGATCTGAGAACAGCTCAGAGACAGTTGGCTCACTCCTCTCATTCAAGTTCTTCACAGATGCAAAGGAAAGTTCTCCAAGCAGCACCTTGACATCTCAAAAATCTTCTATCTGTGACACGCTGTGAGCTTTGTACTCCTCCTCACTCTAAATCCTCTAAGATACAGATTTAAAATCTGATTTAAAAACAACACTATAAGCTGATAGATGTGGAGGATTGCAGCAACAGTTGATTTCAGCTGATTGGAGAGGAGAGCTCCAATAAATATTTCTCTTGCAGCTCTTGCCAGTTGACCTCAGATCTTTAAGAGGGGGGGGCATGAACACAAGGCTTCTCAAACGGTGAAAGTGAGTTGGCTTTACATTAAATATGACTGTTCTGACAGGAATAGCCCCAGGTTCAATTCAAGCACTGCTGCATGAAGAAAAGATGTCTGTCCTCATCGTCCTCATAAACAGTTCTCTGAATAAGATTTATGCTTTTGTGTGTGTGCTTTTGAGTGGTTTGTACAGCATAACTGGACTGTAAAAAGACTGTATAAAGAAATAATGCAAATTACAACAGAGTTGATTTTGCATTGCAACCATTTGATGAATGTCAACGTTTCCTTTGGATGTTATCCGATCAATGTTTCTCTTTTTTTGTTTGTTTTTCTGATTATTTATTCTACTTCTTTTCTTCTCAGTGTAATTCTCTTTTTTGAGAACTTCTGTTGATGACCAAAGTCCGGCCCTTGGGTCAAATGCGGCCTGTGTTCAAATTTTCGCCGGGCTGCAGGCATGAAATCAATCATATGCGGCCCCTAGCACTTAACCATGATTTCTTGATTGACTAAATTATGTCGTAAGGTATTTTAAACCAACGACTGACCATGTGGTACTTGGTATTCAAAGCCTCATGGGCCAAACAACAGAAACAGATTTATTTATTTCTGTGATCAAAACCAGAGTTCTGAATAAGTTACAAATGTGTATTTTCCTGGTTACATAATTTAAATTTAAAAGTTTACAGTGAGCGTTTAATAGTGAATAATATGCAGCATGTCACATGGACCCAGATTTGATGTAAACAGTTTTTTTTTTCCACAAACAGACATTTCTGTTTTATGTGTAGAGATGAAAAAGATTCCCATTCCTATGTATTTTTAAATAGTTTGTTTGCATTTGATTGCTGAATGGTCAGTATGGTTGGCTCTCACACATACCAGTATTATTCACCTACCAAATCTGTCCCTCTTTGCAAAAAGGTTTGGAAATCTTTGCTTTAAAGGAAGGTACTGTGAGGATCAACCATTTTGTTACTTTGTTTTTAGTTTGAAATTAATCCTATTTAGTTGGATTTTCTGTTCTTTTTAATCGTTTGGCTTTTCTGTTCTGCTCCTGTCATAATCAGTGGTGAAGTTTTCCCTTTTTGCTGTTTTTTTTTTGTGAATTGTTCATTACATTTACTAAAGTCTGTGGTTTCATTTGCTTCTGTTTTGAGGTTGTGGTTGTCGTTCTATTCTTTGGGAATTTCATTTTGTTTTTTTGCCGGAATGTTTTTGCTCCATCATATTTAGGTTTATGCTTGAGATCGGTTAGTGGGGGTTTAAATCAAGTTTTGGTTTATTCAGTGAATTAGTCCAGGTTTTACCTCCTCATGTCACGTCTCCTGTGGTTTGATCCTCTGTAAATGTGATCACAGTTTGACACACTGTATTCCACGTTTTTACTGCTTTCTTTTTGCCATTTTGGAATTTTTTTTTTTAGGTGGCACAGAGGTATAGTGGTTAGCACCTTCACCTCTCAGCAAGAAGGTCCTGGTTCAAATCCCAGCTGGGTCTTTTCTGTGGGGAGTTTGCGTGTTCTTCCCATACATGTGTGGCTTTTCTCCAGGGACTCTGGCTTCCTCCAACAGTCTAAAAACATGTTTCAAAGGTTAACCATTTACTCTAAAGTGTGCATGTGGGAGTTATTGTGCAGCCTTGCGACAGACTGGCAACCTGTTCACGGTGTACAGGCTCCAGCAACCCTGAAAGGGATAACGCATGCTAAGAAATGCCCATACACAGCACAAGTTGGCACAAACCAGTGTCAAAATCAAAATCCTTTTGATTGAACTAAACAGTATTTCTTTGTGCTTGTTTCCTCATTTAAAGATTTTGTTGGTCTTGGGGAGTTTTTTATAGTATTTATGAGGGGCCGACACAACACAATCTTAGAAACATTAAGATATAGAAGTTTTCTGTTCATGACTTTTACTCCAACAAAATCAGTTAAGACAAACATTTATCCTTTGAAAAAGTCACAGAGGAAGAACAAACATACAAAAAGAACAATATGTTCATGAAGGGAAAGACTTTTAAGGTCACTGATAAAATAATAGCCATGACAATATAACACCATCACATTAATGTCAACTATGTGTCTTTTCCTTTCTTTAACACTAAAGTCTTTGTTATTTTAAACACAGCATGACTATAAATGTCAATGACCTTCCTAGTGACACACATTTTAATGGAAAGTTACGTGTTCACTCTCCAAGACGCATATTTTCTGGTTTAAAAATGCATTGAGAGAATTAGCCTTCAAAGTTTTAAAGTAAGAGGAGGTTTCTATGAGTATTTTGTTAAAGGTGACCATAATTAGTCATTACTATTTAGATGGAGAATCCAAAAACGTTACTAATGATCAGTATGCCTTGATGATTCAAATTTACAAATGTATTCAATTACAGTTCAGTGGACTTAGAAATGAGTGATAAAATGTTTAAAACATAGTTCTGTAGTTTTACTTTAAAAAATCTTTTTAAATAACCTTTTGTTTGGTTTTCACTGGTCCTGGTTTTGCATCTGAAATGCAAAAATAACTATTAAAATATGAAGAGACAAAGCTTAAAAAATACAAAAAACAGCACAAATATAACATATAACTGATAAATATTTAGATCGAAGCTAGTTTTCTCTAAGAAGTAATTTGAGGACTCACCAACACATGGCTCGAGAGATTTATAACAAAGTGAAACCATTCATCAATGAAGTTTTGGCATTCAGCTTTTTTATTTTGTTAGGCCTCAAAAGATCGAATATTTTTCAAGCATTTTTTTTTCAAATACACACTTAAATATTGCTTTCATGTTAATTACTTGAGTTGGCCTGTAGTCTTGTGTGCACAACCTTACAGCTGCTGGCACAGTTTCTGTGTTTGTGAAATACAAATGAGCTGCAGCACAGCCATCCATCTTTAAAAAGCTGCCTTTAATATAGTCCAAGTTATTGCACTTTGCAGGATGTGGAGGATGTTTCTGGATTTTACCAAACGTTTTATACAAAGAGTACTTTGAAATTCCTGGCAAAACACCCTCATATCATCCTTCAAATACTGTAGAAGACTATTTTTTTAAATACAGGTTTTTTCACAGTAAAAGCAACCACACCCAGTTCTTGTAAAAGGCACAAAGACAGAACTCAAGATGAACGTACTTCATTTCTACACCACTACATTTATATGTCTATGAGAAGCGGTTTTTGAAGTTGAACTCCACGCTCACCTGAAAGCAGCAATGTCACATTTGCATTTATCTGGTGGGAGTGACTGTCTCACTGTTGAACAAGTGAAGGGTCAGAGTTCAAGTGTGCCCACCAGAAATCCAAACAGCATCATTACACCCACAAAGTCAGGCTTCCATTATAAGCGAGAATCAACAGGGCATTTTGTCAACCTCAGCACCAGAATTTTAAGTGACCAACGTGAATCAGTCACTGTGATGACTTTCAATGGAGAGCACCATCAGGGAATGTCAATCTCTTCAGTACCTTGTGCCGTTTGTATCAAAGCCCTAAGCTCTCCTTTCTTTTTGCCCTGGAGCTTGCATAATACCAACATTGTTCAAACTGGGCTGGGAAATCAAAGAAAAACAGAAAGGAGGTACTTTTGGCAGAGAGATGCATGTAAAAGTTATGTGTTTTGTTCATGCATTTCCTTTCATTAAACATGACAGCTTTTTTTAAGGACGTTAAAAAACGTCTTACATAACAAATTAAGCCAAATGTACCTAAAAGACCAGAAAAAAAACCTTAAGGAGAGAGTGGACAAATGTAATGCTGACCACTGCAGGGCATTTCCCTACTTCAATAAATGAAGCGCTGTCATCTCACTTACAGAATTAGGTCACAGGGGTGTTATTTGAGACACCCTCTTCTACTTCGGCCATGTAGAGATTTGTACTCGCTTGGTAGGGTTTTCTACATATGTGGGTGTTGCAACTTACAGCCTTGGAATACTGTGTGTGTGTGGGCTTTTTGCAGACACTCAATAAATGCAAACCACACTCTGTCAGACATTAAATGAAGGGAAAATCTATCATCATCATCAACACTTTCACATTGTAAAGTGATCCCAGAAATGTTAAGCAGGCTCCAGCATCACTGGCTATGTTTTTGATGCGTGTTACAGTACGAGTCCACCCAGCATTATTTCATTACTGAGTGGTCAGCACACTCATCCTTGAGTGTTAACTGTTAAATAAACACTTTTATCTCATTGAAACTGTGAAAATAGATAAGCACTTCCTTTAACATTCATTCCCACTTTCTGATAATCTTGAAGATTTTTTGGAGCCTAAATGCCTAAATGTCACCTTTGGCTCCTTTTAACCTGTACATTTGTTGATTGGAAAAATCATATTTGCTTTGATTCATTGTTTGCATAAATGAGAATTATAGTTCTATTATTTTTGGTTTTATTTGGAGATAAATGTTGATTCTTCAGGAAAAAAAAAAGTATTACCTTATTTTTTATTCTGTATGGTGTAGTTAAAAGTCGTTTTTTTTAAAAACGACAGTGGGTTCTCATAATCCGGAGCGCTTTATTTATGGATTCATTCTGGTTTTGTTGTCGGAACACTGACTTTATATGAGAACTGGACTGAGGGATAGTGATGTCACCCTCCGGTTCAAACCAATCAAGTAAATTCCGTCGCCTGTCAACATGTCATACCTATAACTGGTGCATTAAGCGCTTAATGCGCCATAAATGAATGTGAAGTAAATTTTAAAATTGACCATTTATTGACTGTGCTGTACCACAAAAGAGTGAAAAGTACAGTAGTTTTGCTCATGTCTGACAGCTATAACCTGTTTCACCTGCCCCTGGTTCTATGCCAGAAAATGTACTTACTAAAAATGATAGATTTTTTTTTGGCTTGTTGAACACTGTACATCAACAATCCAACACATCTGTCTTAAAAAATGCTGTTGGATAAAATCTGGACATTCTGGTTTTGGGAACTAATGGGGGTCCAACAAGAAATTAAGGACATTTTTTAGAAAATATATATTTTCTTCAAAGGTGGGACTTCCTCGATTCAAATGTTACCAAAAATACTCCGTCTGGGCATAATTCACAGCCGGCAGTTATGTCTACAGAAGACCAGGATACAGTTTCCCCACTTCCACACGTGAGCTTGAAAATTTTATGTTAAAATCATAACATAAATGGGAAAGAGGGGAGTTAATGTGTGTGGTTACCTCTTTTAATTTTTCCTGGCCCCTCTCCCTCAGTCTGGCTTGCCTCTGGAGCCATTGCTCCGGGATGGTTGGTCGGAGGTTTTGCTTGGTGACCTGCCTAAAGGGATTTTTCTGGACCCCCTCTGCTTCTGCTCATCATATTGAGCCCTTGAGCTTTTGTCTCTTTTCGCATCATTTCACTGTCTGTGTGTATGAAGGCCAAACTTTTTTCACATCAGGAGCTTCACCACCTAATGGATATCTCCACCTATTACCCTTCTACTGCCATTTCTGACTGAAAACTTTATAAAAACTGACAGCTGTATAAACACAGCTTCATAATAAGTAACAACTGAGACACAACAGTGAAATTAAATTGGGTGTTTTGGAAATCGTGCCAAAAAGGAGACAGGCATCTGTTATGTCATGGCAACTGTCAGGCACCAAAATGATATTGAAAGAGGAAACTGTTTTAATCCAGTGAGCTCAGCTTACAGAAATACCCAACAAATCTGCTAAAGGCTGTCTTTTTTTCCCGCCCTTTAGGGGAAAGTTAGTCATTTTATCATTTTGTGAAGTGTTAGGCAACATCTCGTAAAATGGAATTTATCTTTGAAGAAGAAGATTTACATTTCCAGCCCTACAAATGAGCATGACACATTATAAAAACATCAGAAAAATGCTTTGTTTTTACATCCAAAAGGAACTTTTAGCAGACAGACTTCTACCTATACTTCTATAAAAGCCACAGAGTTACGTTTGGTTTCATCATTGAGCAGCTCGCTCCACATCCCTCCTACTCACACACTTGAGATAGACTTCTGAACTTGTCAGATGTTTTGATTTTAGCCTGCAGCCTGTTGAGTAACACAGGTTATGGTCTGTTTACTTTTGCTGCTGGGAATGGATGAGGCATAATCCCCCTTTTTGGTGACTGACTCACTGATGACACGTGCCTTCCCACTTCCAACATGACCGCACATCACTTAGGTATGGAGCCCAGCTTCGGGTCAAAGTAATTCCTGCCTCTATTTGCCAGTTCTTTTTAGTACAATGTACTCATTTAGCCTTTGCTGGCTGCTAGCCTTTTGCCCAGGTAGGTGAGAGCAGAGGATCATGTGCTCTTTTCAGCAATAGTTAAAGAATGGAACATTTTTGCTGCCCCTAATAAACAGAAAGGGTCAAGCAGCCAAAAGTTATAATGTGATTTAACCTGCTTGCATGAGATCAACTTGACCAAACTAAAGCAGGATACATTTGTTTTTTCTCAAATGATTACACATAGTTCACTTGTTCAGAACTCATGCCATCATTAAGACAAAAAAAAGGGCAAATGACAAATCAATTAGATTAGATGTCCTCAAAGTGCTCTCTGCAACAGTCTCTCACTAATTATCAATTCCCAGCATTGGGTGGCCATCACTGTGGCACAGAGGTCAAAAGGGTAACACGCACAGCAGCATGGAACAAGGTCAAAAACTCAGTTCATCAATGAAACCTTGTTATGAGCAGGAGCCCTACAAGACGGGGCCAAGAGAAGCATAAAATGATGTGAGGTTTAGACAGGAAGCCTCTCGACTGCACTGACCTGTCTGCCGTGCCCCCCGGGCAGAAAGAAAGCGAGGCCTCCAACAGATGTTTGACAAAACTGCCCCATTCATCATGGCATTTTTTCCTGGAATGCCTTTGAACTGCTTTTACACTTTCGGTGACTTTTGTCTTTGGTAGAAACAGAGTTTATCAAAATAGAGCAGACATGCCAGTAGCAGACCGTTTCAGCCAGATAGACCGGGAGTAGCCCATATGTTATATTCTGCAGACCCAATGATAATCCACGTCACTCTATTTCATGCTCATTTTTAAAATACAAAATCATTTTCATAAATCACATCCCAAAGAGAGTTTTAGGGCTGGACGGATCATTACATAAGTCCTTCTGCATTTAGCTTTGACCACAACTCTTCACACATAAGCTTGCATGTTAGTTTGAAGTCATAGCTCTTTCTAGATGCTTCCCCGCCCATGTGGAACAGTTTTTGCCTCTTAGCTTCCTTCTCTACAGCTGTGGGACCTAGATCTGGCAAAGTGGAGAAGACAACGACAAAGCTGCAAGGAACATTTTTTCAGCAAAACCCAGAGAAATAAGCAGAGGAAGTGTTTGATGGACTGTCTTTGGTTAACATTCCACGTCCATGTAATGTAGAGGCATGCATATGACGGCAACGACCTACTGGTTCAGCTAAATTTTATACCAGGGGCTCAGTAGGAAGCAGGAAGAGAGGCCCCCAAGCTTCCAGAGCCCCATCTCTAAAGCGGCACTAACCACTCAGCAGGCTTCAAGGCCAAACGTTCATTAGGGAGCCAAGTTTTAACAAGCCTGCAGACAGACATGCTGCTAAACAGCTTCAAGTGCCAAAAGAGGTGAGTTTACTCATCTCGTGACTCTTCATGGCATTATGAGCAGGGCATCCCAGTGAAAAAGCCAGTGGTCACCTGTTCTTCACCAGTAGGTCAGGAGGTCAGGTATTTTCTGTTCACAGGAGAGCTTTGCTTCCGCTCCTCTTTGGCACATATTTACACATTTCTAAATATCTTAGTGTGGAAAGCTAGACCAAGGTTATGGGGAGAAGACCACACCAGTGACACCAGAGGAGCATCCTTTCCCTGAGAGGATGTCTGACTACCATCGCTTTCTGTTCAGGTCTGGTCAAGCGCCACGTCCCGAGGCAGCCTTCCCCTCTGCATCCCCCTGTCCAGTGTGAGGGCTCGGTGGGTAGGCTGCCTGGAGTGAGATTAGGGGTGTGTAGGATTAGCCCTAGTCTGTTACTCAGAGTGCTTTTTGGGGTAAGTATGACTCTGGGGTGATGCTTTTGTGGTGCAGACATGAATCACTATATGAGCTGTTCTCCTCTCTGGTCAATGTTAGTAGAAACTTAGAATAGACTTTGCTGTTATTGTGAAATGTTCATCCACAACAAAGCGGTTTCCACTACTTTCTTGGGTGGAGAAAACTAGGGCTGGATTCTCCTGTTCTTGGGAACTTCTGCGTCTTGTTTCCTAGTTTCAGGATGCATGGTTTGGTGGTGAGGGGTCCCCCTGGATACAATGTTTTGGGGCGTTTGTGGGCAATAGCTGCCAGCATTTTTTTTTTTTTACTGTTGACAGGTGGCAAAGAGACTGACTAAACCACTATGATCGAGCATATCTTTACAATTATTAAAGCTAAAAAGGATTTTAAAGATATTTTAAAGATAAAAAGGATGTGTAAAATCATCGCAAAAGTGTCAAAAAAAGGCTTTTCCATGTGAAACACAAAATAAAGATTTTTGTTGTTCAGCAGAAAAAAAGTTACATTTATGAAAAAAGTTCCTGATTCATGAAATATTTGCTTAGTTATTTAATGTGTACGTTGAACTTGAAAGTGAAAAAAACATGAATACATTATTCCAACAATATTTTTAGGTAGAAGTTGATTGGATTTTATGTTTTGTCTTTTACTATGTTACCAAGGTAATCAAATCTTTCAAAACTCTGCTCATGCTTTCCTTATTTGATTATTGTCTATTTAAATTTAGCAAATTAGATTGAAAATCTATTGCTCCAATTTTAGGAGCTCTCAACCAATCAGATGAGAGGGGGCGGGGTGATGACCCTTAATGAGGTGACATTAAAATGCCATCAAAATCAACAAGCTTTTTTTTGTTTTTAATCAGAGACTCTGAAAACATCAAAGATGCATGAGAAGGTGTGTTTCCTTTTTGTCTTCTGTGTTTTTGGCTCGGTACCCAGCCAGCTGAAGCCGTACAGCTACCCCAGAGGTATTCATGGAAATCCAGAAGTGCCAGTTAAATCATGTTTGTTTGCTTTTTTAAAAGCTTAAGAGTTGAATGGGGAAATTTAGGAAGCTGTTTTCAGATTGTGAGTGTGAGTGGGACTGACTGTAAAGCACTTTGGGTCTTCTGAGGAGGCAATGTAGCACTACATGAGTTTACACCCTTTCCTATTTATCATTTTGTATTCGTTGTTGATATCTGACTAAGCTACTGGCTTGTTGAAATTAAGGTTATATCTCTTATTCATTTGACCTTAATGTAAACAACCCACTATAGATAACTTTAGGTTAAATACAGAAAAGCATATCATAAATAATACATACAGTTCTGCTTTATTTCCTTTCACACTTGTTTGTGAGGCCTTGAAGTCTCATCCGATCAGCTTTTGATCTGTTTCATAAGCGCTCACAGTGTTTTTTTAAAGCAGGATTATGCCGTTTTTAACAGAAAATTAAAAACCTGTTTCGTTTTCCAGAACAGTTTCTGCAGAGTGGCAGAGCAAGCCCGCCCCCACTACCCGACATCCACCTGTATACAAGCCCTCCCGCCAGCCTACACAACCCAATCTATAACTGCTGCAACAAAACTGGCAAGAAATATTGGAGTTATCCAGCCATACATTTCTGAGCCAGATGCCAGCTCACATGAGGAAAACAAAGACGTGCATGGATCTACTCGTCTCAAGCTGATGTATCAGAATAGCTGGGAGCAGTGGGCTTTTGACCAATCTAGTATATTTTTTGGGACCCTCAATGGGCCCGGACAACCCAAAAGTACAGGGATTTACCCAAACGGGTGCACGTGACAAAGGTTTAATTTTTTTGCCGTCTGTCATGAGAAAAATGCCACTAGAACATGTTAAAAACACCAAAAACACAACATTCATTGGAGTGGGTCTTTAAGTTGATTGATTAATTTTTTTTAGTTATTTAACTTAACAGTTCAAGCATCCTATACACGGTTAAGTATAAACATGAAAGATGCCAGATATGTTTATTCTAATAATGCTCAGGTTTAAAATACCACAGAATAAAATACATACATAAAAATGTAAATACTTATTTATGCCTTTTCAATTCTTTACCTATGCTTGTTTTACATTCACTTCTTTTTAACTTTCTTCAAATTGTATTATAATAATTACACCTTTAATGTTTTGATTGTTTTCTTTCTTTCATGTTTTATGTAAAGCACTTTAATTGTCTTTGTACATGAAATGCGCTATTCAAAAAAACTTGCTTTGCCTTTACCTGATATTTTTGTTCAATCAATTTGCTCCACTTGCATGAAAATGCCAAACCTTCTTTCGACACAAACTGCCTTGGCACTGTCAAAACTTGTGTTTTTACAAAAAAGGAGAAGGGGTGACAGAGAAGTATAAAAATGCATAATGACAGCAGCTACCTTTATAGAGAGCTGATGATGAAGCGAGAACACTGCCCTTCAACTGTTTCTACTTAAACACATAATAAATGACTTCTTTTATAGGACTTGCATGACAGACGTTGGTATAACTTCATACATTCATTGCAGAGTGAATACTGCTAGAAGTTGGTAACAGTTTGTACAAGGAATTGTGCTTGGTGACTTTCCAAGAAATAAGGGTTTAAATCCGAGCAAATCCAATGAAAAAGCACAGCTTTTCCCAAAAATCAACGTACTGCCTGCCCATTGGATGTTACAGGGAAACCTTTCCTACTGTCTTCCACCACTATGCTGATTTTATCTCAGTAAAAAAATGTTGTAATCCTCAGTTTTGATTGCTTGCAGAGGCCTAACCATCTGTCCAACATTTAATATGAACACTGATGATTCCATGTCTGCAGCAAGGAGTCAGATCTACTTATCAAATCAATGAGACATCCCCTAAGATGATAGACAGTGTTGTGAAAGGTCACTTTATATACTCTGCATTGATCAAAAATGTGTATCTCAGGCCAAACCACATCTGGATGCAACCTGGGCTCTGTTAATCACAAACCTAAACAGAAAAAAAAAAACAAAAAAAGCTCACTCTCATTGCAGCAAACACCCTGCAAATTCTTTGGTTGCATAACCGCCTGTGATGCGTTATGTTCGGTTAAAGTAAAAGACAGGAGATGGAAGATTTTCATGTTCGTGCAGTAATAAGTACAGGATGCCTGTGAGATGTCACTGAAGTCGATTCATTTATTTCAGTGCAATGGGTCTGTTTGGCCGCAGAAATCTTGCTGTTGCATTATCTAATCCCTGATCAATGAGAAAGAGCACAAATCACTGGCAGTGCCTGACACATTACAAAATGTGCACGTCCTTGAAGAACTGTTGGCTCCTTGATCAAAAAGTCTTTTAGAAAATAATAGCAGTTTGGAAGGAGTATCTGGGAAAGAGACAAAGATTGAGGACAAACACACATAAACAGTCAGTCAGACTGATTATGATGGCAGGTCAGTGGCAGAGGACATAATGAAAGCTTTTTTTTTTGTGCATGTTCAAAGAATTTTGTGTGTTGACTGTGGTGGTGGTGAACCTGAAACTCTCATCTTTAGATTTGTCCAAAGAAAGATGACGTGATGACAGAAGATGACGTGACGTGACAGCTGAGTGGTCCTCAAACCCATTTATTGCAAGTGACCATCGTTTTGGTAACCGCTCTTCACCAAGTCCAGCTGCAACGCAAAGGGCATAGAGGTGTTGTCCTTCATTTTTCTCACCTCCTTTGCAATTTAGATACAAAAGCAGAAGGACATTAGTTCACAAGTTCAATCACCACAGAGATGTACTATTACCAGACGGCTTTTGGAGAAAATGCATCACAGGGTACAGCACGATTTTTTGCCCCATTTGCCACAAATTGTGTTGCACAAAGGATGAACAGAGAGTGCATGAGAGTTAAGCATTTTTGTATGGTAGAAATGTCATATCAAGCAGCTCAATTGGCAATAAAAGGAGCAACACCTATGAAACTTCTCCAGCTGGCCAGCAGAAACGCTGCAGTTCTGAGTCCAGTCACTCTGTGGTTGTGAAACGGTGCAAGATAAGCAGCTAAAGATGGCTCCATGATAAACCAAGCCTTCTTTTTCAACACTCTCAATGTCCAAAAGGGAAAGAACTGAGGGATGATTGGGAAGAATGAGGTGTTTAGGTGGGAACAGGGCCCCCCAGCCTGTCATTGCACATGATTGGCTGCAATGCTACGTTCACACACGCATGGGTTCAAGAACGCAGTAAATACCCATTCTTTAATGTGCTTTCAGCATATGGGGTTCACACTGAATTGTCGTTAGTTTTGAATGCGGAAGCCTGAAACGCGCATACGGACACGTCTACATAAGTGGTCGTTTAATCCCGCGTTGCCAAGGTCGGCGTGAACGAAGCATGAGGTGTAAATCAAGGTGACATCAGCCAGACATGGGGAGTGATATTCCATACAATATAAATAGTTCCAAGTGAATACACAACTAAAACAGTGACCTCATACTAAAAGGGATCAAAATCTGTCTTCTCTCCTGCCAAACGTTTCGCCCATTGCTTTTACTTTGTTCTTATAAGCAAATTTCTTAATTCTCATCACAATTATCCTCATTTAGAAGACACACACACACACACACCCCCCCCCCCCCCCCCCCCTCCTTAAGGGCAGAATATAGTCGACCTTTTGGGTTTGGAACTATTTCAGTTAATCATGGAAATTTGTGAAGTAGGCTTAAGACTTATGGGTGGCCTTTCATTGTTTAGATTTTCGTTCTTGATACTCCCAAAGTAGTGGGATGATGAGTCATGTTTGTGTCTCCACAAAAATAAAAGATTTGTTGGATCAGATTAAAAGAAAAATGAGTAAATTGAATTTCCCGCAGTGCACCGTTTTCTCTCATGACTTTGGCTCAGCTAGTGTCCTCTGATGATTCCAGTTTTTATTGTCCATCTTAGAGAGTCGTGGATTGTCACAACGCTGCCCCTCGAAACGTCAGCTGTGACCCATGAATCACATCCTCTTTATGTGAGGCCCAATGCCCTAAATCAAGCAGCGTGGGGATGTGCACGCCAAAAAAAGAAATAAAATACAGCAAATGTTCCCCCGTTCTCAGGGAGATGGACGTTGGGAAGCAGCAGCTGATAGGATGCAGTCAATCCTTCTGTCAGGATAATCAGAGCCTCACCCTGTTCCTCTTCTCTTTGCAGGGTGGTCTCCGACAGCGTCTCCACTCTTACGGACTTGGCAGAGATTACCACAGCAGGCAGGAAAACAAATCCCTTCAATCAGCATATTCCAGCAGGTGTGCCGTTCCTCTCTTTTTCATCATCCAAATATCATCACCATGTTTTCCGTGGCCTGTTTTGGTTTGTAACCTCAGCATCTCCGAGTCAAACCCAATGTGCCAATAAAAAAATACGATCTGGATCGTCATGATTAAAATCCTGCCTTTGATGCTTCAATCAGTCTGCTTTTCTCTCTGCAGAGTTAACTTTGTAGAGCAGAGGTGAAGGTGAAATGCGTCTCCAGTCTGTAAACACTAAGTGATTGGTGATAAGAGCAAAAAAATGACTCATGTGCTAACCAGATGGAGTTCCTACTCTGCATTTTCAAGGTTGTGGTCAAAGAAATTTGCCTTTCAGCAACATCCTTAAACTATGAACAAAGTAAGATCTGTTTAACTTGAAGAACATTTAAAAGATTAATAGCTGCAAATATCAACACGGAACATCTATCACTACGTAAATCCACATTGCAGGCATGGAAGTGCATTTTACAATATATTGAAGTGAGACTTTAAAAAAAGTCAGGTTTGCACCAAAAATGAACTTAATCTGTTAAGTTTTTTTTACATTATTTTATGTCACAAAAACTATAAATGAATCAAAGAGAAATTGTGACGTAAACACTTTCTATGTATTTTTGGGAGAAAAAGTGTTCAGTAGCTTGAATTGGAAATGGCATAAAAATGTCTAATTTATTGGTATGTTGCAGAAAAAGACGATGAGATCAGAAGTGTTTTTCAAACACAAAACTTGAAGGACTTTCCAGGATTTCTACTTTATTTTCTACCATTTACCGCTTCCAATCAAGGAGCTGTGGAAACTTTTTAATAGTTTGGTCCAAATAAAGCAAAAAGAAGGATCTGACCAAATAAAGGTGTGAACTTTTTCAGTATTCCTCACCTGTCTGGTGTGAAAGGGTTTTTTATAAAGATCAATTTTGTGAAATAACTTGAAAATGATCTGATTTTATATATACTTCTTTAAAGGCACCGATTTTGTTTTCAATAGGCCAGATATTTGAACAACTATAACACTCTTTTTAAGCAGCATACTTTGCACAGAGAAGTTCCCATAACTACTCTGATAAGCTGAATTTCCCATTGGAAAAGAATCTGCTCAGTGGCCTAAAACTCTTCACTCGCAGGGGCTGAGGTTAAAAAAATAAATAAATAAAGCTCCTGCTAGGACAGCATTTTCTCAAAATTAAGTCCGACTAAACAGGGAAATAATGACACTTACTTTTATCTCAGTCTCGTGACCCAAAGAGAGTTTTCCCTGAAAGATTCAGTCGTTGACAAGCCTCCAGGTCAGGAGTCGCTTGAGGCCTTGTAATGTTCATGCACTGTATAAAACACAAACTGAAGTGAAAATGTTCCAAACAGGCAGAAAATGAGTCCACAGTCAGACTTGCAGCTGTGTAAAATGTGAACATTTATTAGTTGACCGCATCAGCCCGCCAACATTTCCTGACTTGTGCTAAACTGTAACTAAATGTGGTAGTCTCATTACTTTTGCAATCATTTTCTCATAACCTTAATGGAATTTTTAATACCTTCTGACCAACATCAATATTGAATTAGTGGTGTAATGAAAATATGAAGTCAACATTCAGAATGGCCATTTCTAAACCTTATCTAATGCATAATTAATGGGTTTTTGGCCTTCTCCCTTATGTCAAAGACAGAAAATTTAAAAGAAAATATCAGCTCTTATGGAGAACAACTTCTTGCATCATACAAACTGAAAGATGCAAAATTGGAGGTAAAAAAAATCACACAGGAGACAGAATTGTGTGTCTGGCACCATAAACATCTGCAATAGATATTATCCTACAAGAAACTCTGGCTGAAAAAAGACACAAATAGTGGATGAAAAACATCATGAAGAAGAAAGAATTTTGCAGAAACAATGAAGTTGTGTGCCGTGTATCCTGGAAATCACTCATGTTTTTGAAAAACTTTGGGTTGAATCTAAACTTAGGCAAACAGACTGAACCTGATTAGTGTAAAAAAAACAGTTTGTTTCACTCCTAACTGCATCCGGAATTAAGCAAAATCACACAATATCTATTCTGACCCAGCAACTTGGATTATTTGTCAAACGGTATCTTGAAAAAGTTAAGTTACTAAGTAAAAATCAGGTCTGGAAACTCGCTAAAAGTAATGTACCTGAGCATCCCAGAAGGATGGCCAACCGCGCAAATCAGTATCTTCTCTCTGACAACAAATATAAAGAACTTAGATCAGCTGCTTAATTTCTGGTGCAGTTACGCTTCTGCTTGAGTCTGACCTGAAATGTGTGGTCTTTGACAGAAATATCTTAATAGTATATATTTTTATGGCTGTTTACTTGGTATTTCTGAGCAGAAACCTTGAGAGGATGTTGCTGAGATGACAAGAGAATGGGGGGGGGTAAAAAATCACTTCATTCAGTTCTCCCATGTGACTCCTTCCCTCGTTCCATTGTCATCACTGTGATTTTTTTTTGATCCAGCTGTTTTGTCGATAATCTTAAATTGCAGAACCACGCAGTCACCAATTATAACAAGAGACGGACATGAGCCTGATTGAGCAAACAGCCACTTTAGTGGTCAGCGTTTATGGAAGAAAGAAGTAGGGGTTCTCATCCTGCTGAAGTTGAATTTCTTTTTCTTCTTATCTGAAATTAACCAGCTTTTAAAGCTGAAGATTCATTTAGCAGCATTGATTAGGACCGGCCTCCATAACTGCAGTTGATAAATACCTTCAGCCAATCCAGTTGACAGTTAATCAGCAGCGTCCAATCAGGTTATGAGAAAGGGGACGCAGACAAGCCCATGGCGGTTTAGCAGGAAGAACGACGGGTGGTCTTGTTTTAAAGGGAGCAGGAGGCCTTCTATGTGCTGTCTGCAGACTATTACCTTTGATCAGAGGCAGATAGTCGTCTCCTCTAGCGGGGAGCAAGCAGGGAAAAGTAGGTGCTGGACATCACCTTTTACTTGGGAACCACGTAGTTATGGTCTATTTGCAATGTTTGACAGATAAATCTGGTTTATGGTAGGTTGCAAAATTATCCATCTCTAAGGAGTTAAAGCATGGAGGAGAACAGCTTTCTCCTTCATGGCTCCTTTTTTAACAATTATAGCTCCAGGGAATTTCAAAAGAATCCATTATGCAAATCCACAGGTGCATGCATGCCAGCACAAACTAACTGGACTCCTGACTTCAAATGCTTCAAGATGCCGTTCTTCCAGCTTCTGGTGGAGTTCAAACCACTGAAAGGAGGCATGTGTGTGTAGTATAGAGGAAAGACAAGAGGTTCTGCATGTTTACCCCTAAACAACCGCAAATAATGCGATTTTCAAAGCATATTTACTGCATTTCAATAAGATTTCCAACTTTGCGATAATACTTCAGGAAAGGTTCTGTAAATAAAATTAATCAGCTCAAAGGAAGAAAGCAAATCATAACTTTTCATTCCTCACTGAAAATACATATTGTGTGAGAAAGTAACAATACCTCATGTACCACTAGCGCCCCCTGGTGTTTAAAACCTCCTACTGTTTGAAGTCACTTTCACAGCTTCCAGCATTAAAATGAGGCAAAAAAACGAAACATTTACTTGCGTTGTTTATTCCAATAAACAAAGAGGACCTGCAGTCCAGAAAAATCTTCAAACATTCGTCATCAGAGGTTTACCATTTTAAAAAAAGGTACCCAATTTCAAAAGCAGCTTTTTCACAATATTTACAGTGTTAAGTTTCACTTGGGCCGGAAACCCACAAAAACCCTTTTAAACATTTGAGGAAAAAATAAGAAGCAAAACATAAAACCTGTTTTGTTTGAAAAGACAACACTGTCCATATAACAGGCAACTTCATTTGGTGTTAAGAATGATCTTTGCAAATGGTATAAAGTGACAGTATACATTTATAACAGCTTATAACAATGTCAGTGTCTTTAAATCCAGTCAACATTGCACAATCCGTACAACAAAAAAACATGTAACACTCGAAAATGCATTTAACTCAGCCTTTTTGTTTAGACATTTGTTTCCTCAAGTGTAATCTTCAATTGGCTTCTGTGGACTAAAGGATGACACAAATTATATGAATACGATAAAAAATAAAAGTTAGATAAATGAACTCTTCAACAAGCAGCTAATACTATTGTAACATTGCTAAGGATCCTAAAAACTCAAGAAAATAAACTTTTACACAAAATGATAAGACGTTTCCAAATAAAATTGGCTCAAGAAGAAAATAAAATAAAATAAGTCATTTTACAGAAACAAAAGACAACATTTTTCTCTAGATTTTTTCATTTTTCTAAGAATGCTGTATCAGAACATGTGTAAAGTGATATCAGACACTGATAAACAGGGCATGACACTGTGGAAAGAGGATCATAAAAGGCAAGATCTTTTTAGAGAACATACCGATTATATGTTGTGATTTTCAAAGAAAAAGCATATGACTAAACTTCAATTTTTTTTTCCTTGAGTATTTTTAGGAATACTTTCTCTACGTGAACCCTGTACCTCTCAAGCGCCAATCAGATAAAGATGCAAAGGTCATTCATAAGGCAAGTAATACAGGAACACGAGTCAACACAAAGACCTAATAAGTTAAAAGGTCATTGCTTTAAAATTATGTTCACTCCAAAATTAAAAAAATATCAAACATGCAATAATAACAAAATCCCTTGTCCTTAAATGCTTAAACCAAATTTCAAAGATGATGAAAATTTATGTAAACCCACAGGTATGTACAAGCACTGAGAAAAAAAGAGGAATATTATATATTTACATACACATCAGTCTCTGATTGATTAAGGCCAAAGTGTTGTAGATGCATCTGACCTCCAGTTCACACAAAGGCTGCTCTTCCACTGAAGAGTTCAGTTTGCAAAATGCAAAAGAAGCAGTTGAAAGGTAAAACTGAAGGCCTGTACTCCTGTATTATTCTAAAATATATAAAGCTGCTTTCAGAAATAAAAAAAACCCCTCAACCTTATTGTTTCAAGTTCACATTTTCTTTGTTTTTGTTAAGAAACAAGTCAGATACTTTATATACATACTGTAGCACTAGAGTTCACATCAGCCCCATTATGAGGCTGGAGCTCCTGAACAGTTTCCTCTCATCTGATGCACGAACATATAGAGAGTGCCTAGATGTTTGATAGATTCATGTTGGTAAAAAAAACGGGAAACTGGAGGAGTTTGGAGGATGCACAGTGGCAGGAGTCAGAGCATGCCAAAGCCTTCACTGCCCTCACTGATGGCCAGCTTCAGCATCTTGTGCAGCTCCTCATAGGAGTCGTATGTAGGGAGGCACAGCTGGTTAAAACTAGAAGGAGAAAAGAGAGAGAAAAAGCAACTTTTTCATTTTCTGTTCTTACATGAATGTATTAACAACTGTAAAATCTGTGACTCTTCTAAAAAAAAAGAAAGCTTTTCCATTTGGAGGAGAAAACTTATTGCTTTGCAATAAAAATCCATTAGTGAGCCGCATTGCTGCTTTTAGGGACAAACAAAATAAACAACTAAACCTCACAAACACTATTTCTGTTGATCCAAGAAAAAAATACTAAAAGTTGTTAACTAAACTAGAGTTTTTTGTTTTACTTCAGTTTCCTACAAAGCAGTTCAGTTTTTTTAAATTCCCACTTTAATTATCTTTTGATCTACTGCAAGTGTTCCCAATGGTCTTTTGATTATGATTATGCAATTTTTAGCCAAAATAATTTAAAAAAGTTGTTTTCTAGGACATAGTTTCTGCAGAGTGGGTGTAGTTCATTAGAAATTTGCCTCAGAGTTGTGGGAGGGCTGAGAGCTCTGTTTACAATCTCTACCGCTAGCTTACAGCCTCTAACAGTCAACCTAACATTACCAGCAAAAACGGTGAACAATATTGAGCCATATAACAGCTCAGATGAGAAAAACGTAAATGTCTACAGAATGCTGCATTTTGTTGCATCTGCTCCTGATTCACAACTATAGATAAATACATATGCAGAAATGCTATTTTAAGCTTAATTTTCTTTTTACATGTGCTCCATCATCAAATAAATGCCACAAAAACACAATTTTCATCAGAAGGTTTTTAAACAGACTGGCTGAAATGCTACAGCACAGAAATCAACAAAAATGGGATCCTTTACATTTATTTTACCTTCTGCTTACTTACCAGGTGTGTGCAGTTGGCAAAGTGCTGTGTGTTGGGGCAGCAATGATCTGAAAGGAAGGGCACAGAGTGTTGAACCCCCCTGGCGGAAGCTGAGAAGAGCCTGTGGTGAACTGCAGCAGCCGTGCCAGCTCCTCCTGGGTAAAGCTGGACACCACTGCCCAGAACCACTTCATCACCTAAAACGAAGAGAAACATTCTCAGACGGCGTCCTGCTGCCAGAAAATAAAACAACCGTCTGAAGAACATACTTTCTCTCTGAAGTGCCACGATCCTCCAACAATCACAGCGTGAGCTTTGAAGTCCTGCACGTTGATGTCACCCGTGCCGCACATCAACAGCTGATGAGATTAAAGAAAAGCATACAGTGTGACGGTATAAAAGACAGCAGGATGTAACAACAAACATCACACGTACCTCCAATTCATTCTCATCAAATATGGCTAGCAGGTTTTCTGGAACCAGTTCATTCAGACCTGCGATTGATGAGGAGGTTACGATAATTGGATGCACATTAGGGAAGATTTTTAATTGGAGGTATTGGCACCAAATGATAGAGTGCAGCTGCGCTGCTTTCTTCACCTTTCAGGAAGTGTTCCACCTCATCCCTCACTTGGCTAGCCAGTCTATACTGAGCCAGCAGGTTCAGATAATGCATCTTGTTTTCATTTGTAACAGCGATCTGAGCGCCGCCTGAGATCAACTCCACCACCTGCAGGACAGCGGAAATGCCGAGAACAAATTATGGTCAAAAATAAGCAAAAGATCTGATGTAGACTGACAAAGTTGAACTTTTTGGCTTAATGATAAATGTTGTATACTTATATAGCGCTTTTCTACCTTCCTTGAAGGCCCAAAGCACTTAAACATTCACAGTCCCATTCACCCGTTCACACACACATTCACAAACTGATTCTTTGTTTATTGATTAACAGTTTTTAAAAACAGATTCATGCAGCTTTTTTCATAAATATAACAAGCCACTATTTATTAACCTCAATGAAATTTCATTGAGAAGTTTTCAACCATCACATAGATTTCATTTTTTATATTTTTTATTCTCAAAACGCAAAAAACTGCAATGGTGAGCTGTCACATAAACTCACCACACCCCTCTTACAACAAACAAATACTTCCCAAACAAGCCATGTTGTTTGCTTTATTGCCTCTATCTCCTGCAGAATCCCACCATAGAAAGAAAAAAAAAAAACGGATGTTTCTTTCCAAAGCGTTACCTCACCTTCTCCAGCTGTCCAGACTTGCTGTACTTTTCCTCAGCAAACACCAGGTCCATTTCACTCACGTCATTGTTTAGGATGAAGCAGACTTTAGTTTTATAGAACTCCTGGTCATCCGTCTCAAAATACTGTGTGAAAAAAACAAAACAAAAACACAGAAAAATTAGGATTTAAATAAACACAGCGTTTGGTCTTCATGGTGAGATGGGTAAACACATGACTGGGTGGGCTTTTTTTTGTTAGCTAAACAGGGTAAGATGCTGAATGGCTTCCCACTGTGTAAATAATGAATGAATGAATAACTTTATTGTCATTGTACATAATACAACGAAAGAACGTACTAAATAATAGATAAAAAATCTATTAAAAAAGTATAAAAGAAACATAAGAAGTATTTTTCTCATTATCCCCGAAAAAAAATAAATCCAGAAACCAGAACCTTTGGAGGATGTGAAAACACGGTTCCATACCTTATAATTCATCCTCAGGCCAATAATCTGAGCCAAGAAGGAGCGCGTGAACCGAGCTCGCACCAGCTGTTTGTAGGCTCCACCCAGAGCGGATTCATACAGACACTTTCCTACCACGCGACCTGCAAACTCGTACATCTTAAGGCGTAGGTGTGGTGGCCTGTCAGCATTTGGGTGCACCTGAAAAAAAAGAAGCAATTTTTTTTTTTTTTTAATTATCCACAAGCAAACAAAACAACAAAATCCACATGTGGTTTGAAAATGAATTACTCACAAGACCCTGGTTGTTTTCACTAAAGCGGGTAAACAGCTGGTTGGAGGTGTCAAAGAGGGACTTACAAATGAGCTCAAACCATTCCCTCCGAGGGCCTCCCCAGTCCAGAGCTGCAGGAAGATACCAAGAATGAAAACTTTACTGTTTTTAAGTGTGAAACAAAGAGAATTTGAGACAAATATTAATCAAAACATTGACAGCTTCATGCTTAAACTCAGTTCTTACCTTCCTCATCCTGAAAAACAATCTCAAAGTTTTTACACCAGTCTGACACTGAGAAGTTCCTGGTAGCCTTCAACGACTAACATACAAAAGAGTTAAAATGACAAGCGTCAGAAATGTAATAACATTCCATAACTCTTAAAGGGATTTTTTTTGTTGAAAAACATGACGAAGTATTAAGGCCACCATAAAACAA
The DNA here is from genome assembly GCA_014656515.1 of Oryzias celebensis. Taxonomy (NCBI): domain Eukaryota; kingdom Metazoa; phylum Chordata; class Actinopteri; order Beloniformes; family Adrianichthyidae; genus Oryzias; species Oryzias celebensis. Next base: position 39,806,838 of record BNCR01000005.1, read on the forward strand.
AAAATAACAATAGATTTACGAGGATAAAGTTTTAAAATTATGAGGAAAAAAAGCCGTAATTTAACTAAAATAAAATAGAATAATGAGTAAAAAAAGGCAATATATTACAAGAATTTAGTTATAATTAATTAAGTTATACGTTGAAAATGTAGGAGATTCAAATCATTACTTCATGAGGCAAAATGCTGTTTAGTAGGAAAAATAGAAACAACAACAAAAGAACCAATTCATTTCAGAATGAGAGAAGTAAAGCACATTGAAAGTGGTCTCTTTAACATTGGTTTCACAAATAAGGAAGTCTTTTAGTGAGTCTTGTCTTATTTTAAGTATAAGGACATTGAAAGAGCGCAGGAAACTGGGCAAGAACATTCTGGAACCACAAAGAGTAGATTTCTGGCAGGCAAGTGTTTATGGCGTTGGCAGTATAGTTGCAGAAATCAAAAAGCATTTTGGGACATGGATTCTAATGTTGGGCTGTACGGTGGCGCAGTGGTTAGCGCTCTTGCCTCACAGCAAGAAGGTTGGGGGAAGTCCTGGCTGGGGGACTTGAAACAGTGTCACCTTTCTGTGTGGAGTTTGCATGTTCTCCCCGTGCGTGCGTGGGTTTTCACCGGGGACTCCGGCTTCCTCCCACCATCCAAAAACATGCTTCACAGGTTAATTGGTTACTCTAAATTGTCCCTACGTGTGGATGAGTGTGTGACTGTGGCCCCTGTGACAGACTGCGACCAGTCCAGGTGTCCCCCTGGCTTCGCCCATGAGTAGCCGGGTTTGGCTCTGGCAGCCCCGTGACCCCGAAAGGGATAAAGCGGTTCAGAAAATGAATGAATGAATGAATGATTCTAATGTTAGACTAAGCTTTACAGCTTAATTACTTCATTGATGGATTTAATCAGCATGAATGGAGGCATATGCAACCATCGAAAAAGCATGGCTTATTTCTCATAAAATTACGACTTTTTTTCTAATTCTTTTACGACATATTAAACATATTTCAAGGTGGCCCTAATACTCCATTGTAGAGAAAAAGCACAGAACTTACCGAATCTAAAATTGTGTGTCGAGTGATTTTTAGGCAGGTTTTGGTTCGAGGTTTCTTTGAGTTGATGTGCCTGAGTTCACGCTGAAAGAAGTTCACCTTATCTTGAAAGGTTTCAGAGCCACCTAAGGACAGTGACATCAGGTTTAACACCATGAACCCTCTCCCCCAAAGAATGATGATTCATCATCTGTTGTTGGGAGCAAACATTATCTTTGAAGAAGAGTCCAACAAACCAATGTTTTTGTGCAGAAAGCGAATGAAGGTAGCTGCCATGATGTTCCTATCTTTGCAGCTGAGCTCCACGGGAGGCTGTATTCCATCATCCACCACAAGAGTAAGGTATTTATGAATGGGGTCAGGGCCATGGTAAGTAAACTGAAAACGGAAGGCAGGGTGAGCAGAAAAAACAAATTAGGATGGATTCCAGTCTGAGACTTGCCGCTTACTTTTGTTCCTGGACACACTCGAAATGTAAAAAGCCGCCATGGAATAATCTTCAGGTAGAACTCCTTGACAGACAGTTGCTAGTGGAGGAGAATAAAAGCACTTTTATTTTATGTAAACGGATTTCAAATATAAAATAACATCCGACATGATTCCACGCACCTTTGGTGATATGTAGCAGTAGACCTTTTTTGGTTTCTTGACTTTTTCTGGTTGTCCTTCCACAGGAGAGTCATGCTCATCCTCCTCCTCCATGGAAGGCCTCCGTTGAGGCACCAGCAAAGAGGACGCTTGTAACTGCCAGGAGGAACTGCTGTAATTCCCACTGCTGTAAAGGTATGCCTCAAAGTAGATGCTTATGCCCGGAGTGGACACGTTCTTCTCCACACAGGCTTTTTCATTTTCTTCCATGAGCAGGGAAAGTATTAGATTAAAAAAACAAAAAACATGCAAAAAGAGGTAATTTTTGTTTCAGTAACTTAAAGAATCCTCACCACTGAGAACAATTATGTCAAACTCCCCATTGCTGAGCGGCAGATCCTTGTAGGAAATGCAGGCTCGGAAACAGCCCGTCTTCCTCAGGATCATCCTCAACAGAACCTGGCACTGCTGCTTGTTCAGTGACACAGACTTACTGTAGAAATCCTCTTGACTATCATCTTCTGACATGCCAAGCTGAAAGAGCGGAAACCAGAAAGCCAGATTTACTCGCGCAAGCTTTAAAATGACCAACAGAGAGATAATAAAAAACCTGGGTTTTACGTGTAACTTTAAAAAAATAATTTTAAATAACAAGAAAATAAAAACTGCCTTACAGAATGCACTTGGACACTGTAGTTGGCTTCATCTGTTAGAGAAGTGGAGTTACTTGTGGGGTTTCCATACTCATCTCTTGGTTCAATCTGTAAAGTGTGCTGCTGGCCGTTTGTTAGAACCAGGGTTGAAAAATGACACGCTATTTTGGTTTTTGAAGGAACAACAGTACCTGGGGAAAACAGTTTTTAAAGTCAACAAACAAGAATCCTTACTTTGACAGCCCCAAAAACATAAATGCATTATATACAATGAGAAATTTGACACTTCATAGTCAGACCTGGCTGGAATATCTTGTAATAAGGACTGTAGGCCACACTGAGGCCCCCGAGCTTGATAGCAACCTCATAGCGTCCAGCCTTGCGCACTGTGAAGGCCACTTTCACCACGTTGGATTCTGGTTCTTGTAGAACCTCCTGTGTGACAGGAATGTCCAAAGCCAATTCAATATGGGTGATGTTGACCCTTAAACCCACAGGCCGATGGGCTGGGAAAGGCTGACCATTCTTGTAAAACAGCTGAAGAATTAAAAAATAAATAAATAAAGGATAAATTAAAACAGAAAAAAATACTAGAAATTGAAAACAAACCCACATGCATTCACAAAAAGAAACATTTCATTTTTAGGTGAAAATCAAAGTTCTTTTTCAAAGGGCTTTTAGATACACAGATTTTAAGTTTGTCAGTTTTTATAATAAATATGATGCTTTATTCAACCTTGGAGAAACCAAGAAACAATTTTATTCTGAACTTTTCCAGTTTATTTACCTTTCTTTTTTTTTTTTTTTTGTTCACGCTGCAGTAATAAACAGCAGCCAAAAAATTAAAAGAAGAAAATAAATAGCAGCTAAACGTGGGTTCCCCTTTGGTAAAAAAGAAGGTCTTTGTTCTTTTTATATTCTTAAAATTCATATTTACCTGCACTCTAAAGCTCATTGTCTGCCCGACTTCCTGTGGCTCCTTCCAGTCCCATGATACCTTGCAAGAACGGGGGTCCAGGTAGTTGCCTCGGACATAGTCGTAGATGCTGCGGTCACCCCGTCGCCCTGGATCCTCATTCTGCAGGAAGCTGACAACCCTTGCTGCAAGCTCACAGAGGAACTTGATGGTAAAGACAAATGCTATGATGGAAACAGTTATTCCACCTGTAACAAGGAGCAGAGAAATGAAGGGGAAACCATTAAAAACATGTAAATTTCTGGGTTTGTAAATACATTAAGCATCTGTTTTTATCTATTTTAATTATGATAACTGAGTTGAAAATTCCATGTGGGATACTAATCCAACAGGTAATGGTGGACTCACCAATCACGTAAAACATGAGGTCCCTTATCAAGAAGCACAGCGCCACAGTACAGCCAAATAAGAGAGCTCCAGCTGCAGAAACAATGCAGCAATGCAACAATTACAATTCAAACATTGACAGATCTCACTCAACTCTTTGAGTCAGCAGAAAATTATAATATTTATTCCTTCTTTTATAAAATACCAGTTTAGAGAAAAATGACAATAAGTGGTTTGAGTTAAATAGCCAGCTTTTTTTGTTTGTTAAAAGGATGTGAGAAAAACTTAGGAATGTTGACAAGCAGGCATCAGTGTTGCTACGTTTTCCAGTTTTACGTGTTTTTATCTATAAAGTTCTAACACAATGCATTCATGTGTAAGAAAAAAAAACGGGGTGGAGTTAGGCATAGAGGTTAGATGACACCAAAACTTGCAGTACCACAAATGACACCAATTTACGTGCTTATGTTATTTTTAAAATAAGTGGAAAACAATTATAGTTTTGCTTTTAATCTAAGGTTTATCCTATTATTGGAAAATACACATTACTATGAATGCCCAAATAAAAGCAAGCAGCTAAAAAAAAAAAAAAAACCCCTCACCAATTGACCACTTTTCATTCAGACGCCTCTGAGCAAGGCTGTTGACCAGCCTGATCTCGTAGTCTTGGTCCCGTCTCCCTCTGGAGGTCCGCAGGATTTTAATTCCTGTAGACAGTTTTATGTAGTCTTCGTAATAGTAGCCCCAGGAGGCTAAAGAGAGCTGCAGCTGACTATCAAGCTGAGAAAGATCATCCAGATTCATACAACCCAAAGTCTTCAGTCTGCAAAGGAAACAAAAGCAAAAGTATGTGCTGTAAATAATTAACTTTAAGTACTTTCCTTTTATAAGACATTAAAATATAACCATGTTTGTCCTCTGTGTGTGTTTAACGGGATCCAATTTTTTATTTAAACAAAACCCCCTGCCCCCTATGACACAAAACAAATGCTGATGTGAGATTTAGCAGTAATATTCTACATATTCATGATACATTAAAATATCCATCCATCCATCCATCCATCCATCCATCCATCCATCCATCTTCTTCCGCTTATCCGGGACCGGGTCGCAGGGGCAGCAGTCTAAGCAGAGATGCCCAGACTTCCCGCTCCCCGGCCACTTCCTCCAGCTCCTCTGGGGGGACCCCGAGTCGTTCCCAGGCCAGCCGAGAGACATAGTCTCTCCAGCGTGTCCTGGGTCTTCCCTGGGGCCTCTTCCCAGTGGGACATGCGTGGAACACCTCCCTAGGGAGGCGTCCAGGGGGCATCCGAACCAGATGCCCAAGCCACCTCAACTGGCTCCTCTCGATGTGGAGGAGAAGTGGCTCTACTCCGAGCTCCTCCCGGGTGACCGAGCTTCTCACCCTATCTCTGAGTGAGCGCCCAGCCACCCCACGGAGGAAGCTCATTTCAGCCGCTTGGATCCGGGACCTTGTTCTTTCGGTCATAACCCAGAGCTCATGACCATAGGTGAGTATTGGGGCGTAGATCGGCCGGTAAATTGAGAGCCTTGCTTTCTGGCTTAGCTCTCTCTTCACCACGATGGACCAGTACAGCGACCGCATGACGGTGGACGCAGCACCAATCCGTCTGTCGATCTCACGCTCCGATCTTCCCTCACTCGTGAACAAGACCCCAAGATACTTAAACTCCTCCACCTGGGGAAGGAGCACTCCACCCACCCAAAGAGGGCAAACCACCTTTCTCCGGTCGAGAACCATGGCCTCAGACTATGTTATTAAATCATGATCAGGTTTTAAAGCTGAATGAAATATATTTATAAAATATTATCATTAATTTAAATATCTGTGTGCAGCTTTTTCACAATTTAATGATCTTTTAATATATTTATTAAATTGTATTGGTTGAGTGTCTGATTGCACAAGATCCTATTTATTTATTCAATTATGAACAGTTTGGTGTTCCATATTCAACAAATGTGGAAAACATTTTAATTTAATATTGTGTAATTCTTTGGGGGGAGATGTTTAATATGTTTATGTTATTTTTGGTTTAGCTAAACAATAATTACATAAAAAAGTAAAAACTTTTATTCAACCTTGAATAGGAATACAGAAAATTTTAAATAACTAACATTTCTAAGTCCAATTGTATTTAGGTTTGTCACAGTCTCTAAAGATCCCAAAAATAATGCAAGTAATGACAATGTGAGTTGAATGAATGAACTCAGCATCCAAGTCATGACCTTCAGGAATGTAACACAATAAGCTTTGGGAGAGGCAAGATAGAATTCCACTAACACGTCACAACTTTTGTTTCTGAAACATCTCCTTAGAAACACCCAGAATTATGTAATGTTATGTTTTTAAAAGGCTAATACATATTTTTCATCGTGCTTCAATTTTGTTATTTTCATTGTTCTCATCAAAATAGGACATCTAATACACATGCAAAAACATCTGCATTGCTGCAGGGTCTCAAAAGAGTACTTTTTACTGCAGTAACCCCCAGAAGCACTGCAGCAGTCCACACATCTCAGAGTCAGCAAACCCAGCTCATCTCACATGAACGAGCTGCCCTCAAGTGGACAAATAAAATTATAGCTTTTGTTTTAGTTTATATATCCATCTTTTCAAATCAGTGAAATAAACTAGTTTTACCATTATGTGACATCCAAATCTAAATCACCAAAATGAGATCCTGCCACTGAAAGCGCTTACGTGTGGTAATAGTGCTCCAGGTTCTGGGAGCAGAGCCACTCCTGAAAGGCAAAGTCACGGAGCAGCTGGATGTGAGCTTCTGCAATTTCCCTCCAACGCTGATGTTCCTTCACCACTTCCTCCAGACGACTTAGAGCGCTCAAACTGAATTCTTCTAGTGTTTGCACATCTGAACAACAAATGAACAGAAGATACAAAAAAAAAAATCAATCAACACAACTAACATCTAAGCCCTTTGTAATATGTTATGCCTTACTTTTAAGTGGAAAACATAATACAAATAAAACAATAGGAAATTTGAATTAAAGTGTAGTGGAAATGTCAATTTGAAAGTTTTCCCCAAAAGATCTAGAGCAGAATTCAGCCTTGACAGAGCCAAAGTACTTTCAACTGTGCACTGATCAGTAATGACAAATATCCCCCTCACTGACCTTCAAATAGGTGTTTGTATTCTGAAATGCTATGTCCATGGAGCCATTCCTCAATCTGGTTTTCTTTTCTTTTCTTCCAGCGTACTTCCCAGAAAAGGACCCAGGACACTGAGCAAAAGACGAAGGTCAGGAAAAAGCGGCGGTCCATCAGACCATCTTTCAGCCTTCATTTAAAGTCCTCCGTTCTCACAGGAAAACAGCCTGATGCAGCTGGTCCGGTCAACAGTGGAAGAAGGAGGAACAAAGCTCAGCCCAGCTTGATTAAAAAAAAAAGAAGACAACTTTGAACGCAAGTTGTAAAAGTAATAACCATTTTTTAGGTCTAAAATTACTTTTAAAACACTTCTAGGCTAACATTTAAGCTAACAACCAAAGACAAACCTAAATGCGCGTCCATACATCGAGTACATACATGAAAAGAAGTGATACAAACATATTTAATGAATGAATCACCATTTTTCTATTTTATTTGAGATTAAAACCCCTCGTTGGTATAGCTGCGGGCGTAAGTTAGCACTGTATTGACAAGTAGCGTTTGAAAGCCAAGAAGGCAAGTCTATGCTAGTAGTAGCAATTCAAGTTAGCCAACAATATCAGCGTCATTCAGCGAACTCTGAAGAAACACCCCGCCAAGAAAACCTAGACGCAGACCCGCACAAGCTCGTGCAATGCCACGCGCAATACCATACGAACACAGAACGACTCGAATACAAACGAACACTCCAACTTATTCACGTTGTTAAATGAAGCAGCTACCTTCATCTGCCAGAAGTTAGCATAGCAACCGGAAAATTAACAGAGACAAGTCCACTTTTGATGACGTATGCACAACACGAGGCTAGTAGGAGCGTTTTCATTCTGCTGGTTAGCATCGAGGACCAACTTCAAGCCATGGTAAATAATATACATTAGTTACATTGCTCCTTATTTGTTGTAAGTATTTGTTTGAAAATGTGATGTGATTCGAATTAGATGTCGTTTGGACAAACATGACTTTTAGCCAAAGTAATGTTTTTGTTTTTAATTAACATGTTAGCCTAGCTTTGACAGTGCTTTTAAACCTTTTCTGAATTTGCTACTGTGTCGATTTCAGTTTATTTTCTTTCAGACAATCTGATTTTAAAGTTTTCATGAAAACAAATAGGTAACGAAACAAAATTATAAAACTTAAATAGGCCCTATTAACAACAACAACAACAGAAATAATAATAATAATAACCTCATTGTGAGTTCATAACTTATAATTAAAAATTATCAGTTAATTTCAGCCTGATTTACCCCCACCCTTTTTTTTCAGCAATTGACAACAATTTTAATTTAATGAAAGAAAAGAAAAATTTTAGAAGCAGCATTTCTACTCATACCTATTTTCACATCAATTTAATTCTGATGTAAAGTACGACATAGGAACTTTGACAGTGACATTTAAGTTTATATTTTGACAATTTCCATTCATTCAAATACTTTTATAAAATGTTCCTATTGCTTTAAAACTAGAGTATTTTTGTTTTGTTTTTATTTATTTTTTTCAACCAGGGGAAACAGAAAACAAAGAAATTTGCAGCGATGAAGAGGATGATTAGTCTGAAGGATCAAAGAATGTAAGTCTTTAGTTCTGTTGTCATTATTATTTCCTTCAATATACACATATAAACATATTTATAAATAAGGGAAATATTGTTTTGTAGAAAAGAGAAAGACCGTGCAAAAGCAAAAGAAAAAAAGAAGAAAGACCCATCAGCAATTAAGGAAAGAGAAGTGTATGATACTTATCTTTTATTTATTATAAATAAATGTTTTAGTTATTAATGGCTTTGTAAGTTGCTTTCTGACTTTTTTGTGCAGCCCCAAGTATCCGTCATGCCTGTTCTTCCAATACAACACTCAGCTTGGCCCACCGTACCACATTCTGGTTGATACAAACTTCATCAACTTCTCCATCAAGGCCAAGTTGGATATTGTTCAGTCCATGATGGATTGTCTGTATGCCAAATGTAAGTTTTGCTTTAGTCAGTCACAATCACATATAACACGTGCCCCCCCTTTTTCAGTTTTTCTTTTCCTCTTTTTATTCCAGGTATCCCTTATATAACAGACTGTGTGATGGCTGAGATTGAGAAACTTGGAATGAAATACAGAGTTGCACTCAGGTAAAATCATAATTTGTTATATCTTTAAGTTATGTATTTCACAAACACTGCTCATCCTTTTGTTATTTTATACATGATTGTTTTTACTCTCTTTTTTGTGCAGGATTGCTAAAGATCCCCGCTTTGAACGCCTGCCATGCACACACCAGGGAACCTACGCTGATGATTGCTTAGTCCAGCGTGTAACACAGGTATGGTGTTTAATTTGTTTTGATTGGCCTTGCTTGTCTCTGTTCACTTTTTTCCCCAAGTTGCCTTGATGAGTTTGAAGTTGCCTGTAAAGCTGAGTTTCTTCTGCTTCCTCTTCCTCCTTTTCCAGCTATGTCTTTGGGATTTGCATTGATCAGTGTGACAGATTGTTTCCGAGCAGTGTCATCCCGATGATTTCTAGATCTGTGAAGAATCAAGAGTGTCTTGTGTCTTGTAAAAGAGAGAAGTATTACTTTAAAATGCTTTTTGTTGCAGCATAAGTGTTACATTTTGGCCACAGTGGACAGAGATCTGAAGAGAAGAGTTAGGAAAATTCCTGGAGTCCCCATCATGTACATCTCCAATCACAGGTAAACTGAACATGAGTTGCCTCAATATGGAGAGAAACTAGACTCACTGGATTTATGTGTGCGTAATACTTGATTTGTAACTCATACAATACATTTTGTGTAACTGTGTACTTGCAGTTGTGTATTCACATGTATAATCACAAATCAAAAATGTACAAATACAATTTACGCACGGACGGACAGCTTAAAATTACACCAGCTGGCTAAATATTAATTCAAAATAGCTCCTACGCATTTAAATCTTTAAATAGTATACACAAACCACATTTACACACAAGAAGTTGTAAGACTACTTTCACTCAAGATTAGTGAGTAGATGATGTGTTTAAATGCTGCTGGATTGCTGGGTCATCAGAGTTTTTTAATCAGCTGGTTTGAACTTTGATTGTGAAGAATATCTAGTAAAAACTTGACATTTTTTTCTACTTTCGTAAACAGAAATGCCCTGATAATCATGATTTCAAAAAGAAAAAAAGTCTTATATTGGTTTTCCAGATCTTATCCTTAATCATGGCGATATAGACAGCGCCAGGTTTTTCTCAACACCTGGAGAGCGAAAAGGCGCTGCCTGCAAATGTGAAAACACAATTGCAAGTACACACAGATACATACAAAATGAATTGTATGAGTTACAAATCAAGAATTATGCAAACACAAATCCATTCTATTTTCTCTTCATACCTCAAACGTTCTAATAAAAAAATATTGACTGTTTAAAAATTCTTTATTTATTTTTAAAGATGAAGGAAATATAAATTTACTCAGACTCTTCCTTTTTTCCCCTTATTCTTCACTTTAATACAGGTATAATATTGAACGGATGCCAGACGATTACGGTGCTCCAAGGTTTTAAAATATACATCATTGATCTGAACCTGTAAATACAAAGATGACTTCTTTGGGGATTTAAAATAACAAAACTTTGTTTATTTCATATCCAGTTTTGGTTGTCAGTTTTCATTTTGATTTGTTTTTATATTTTTTTTCTTTTTTTTTTCTTTTTGAACTAATAAAGTATTGAAGTGCTTTCTGCAGTTAATGCAACATGTAAGAAACTGAATCGCGTTTATGTGTAAAAGCTGAAAAGCATCCACACTTTTGAGGTCCAATTTTTCTTTTGACTTTTTTTCATAGATTTAACTTTTTAAGAATATTTGATTAAAAACTCACACATACCCTCATATTATTTTCTACATATTAAGTGGTCTTTAAAATTTAAAAAAGAGAGTATTTAAAATTAATACTTAAAAAGACTTGTCTTTGAGACGAAAGAGCCTCTTTATTTTCGGCTCTTAAGATCCTTTTTTCTTTTCTCTGAAATAACTTTGACAGAAATAAGGATCAATTTCCGCTTTCACAATTTTGCTTTATAAAAATGTTATTTTTCAACCTTTTAAAATCTTTGCATTTTAATTACTTAACCAAAAACAAATAAAAATAGCATTTAGTGGTATTTTTCACAAGTTTTAATGAATCCTTTTTGCAAATTTTACCCTAATACAAGTAATTCAAAGTGTTATTTAAATTTGCCTGTTTGAAACTTCCTGTTATTTGCTTATCTAAATATAAGGAACCTTAGTAGCCAGCTTTAGTTTTTGGTATTTACATGCACTTACAGGAAATTAACTTTTGCTTGTTGGTAATAAAGATGGTTGTTTAAAAAAAAAAAAAAAAAAAAGAATGAATACACTCATTTTACAGCATTTTTGAATGCCATCAGGGTACCAAAGGTGTTAAATTATTAAAAATAAAACAAAACAAAAGAAAAATGAAGAAGGACATAAAATACAATGGGCAATACAAAACAAAATAAGTAAATAAAAAATAAATAAATGCCACCAACTACTGATTATGAAAAGCACATATTAATATTTTGATTTAAAGCTGGTCACATCTGAGATTTTATTCTACTGCTTTTAGGCATTAAGTGTTTACAGAAGTGAAGAGCAGAGCTTGAAATATAGAATATCTGGTTAAAATCTGTTGTGTAAGCTACGGTAAAATTAAGGTTTTTAAAGACAGAACAAAAAATTCAAACTGAACTCTTAACACTACCAGGGAGCCCGTGTTTAATAGGATTTGTTAACTTTGGTTTTATTGCACTTCAATATACTTTACATTTGAAGAACGAGAGAAACTCCACAATTTACGAGGATCACCTAAACGCAGCACAACTTGCGGCTGAGATCATCCGTTGTGAACAACGCATGCGCAGAGGAGGACATCGGGGAGTGTCTTTAAGAGGTTCGTTGGATTCAAGAGCATCTTTATGAACAATGACCCGGCTTTAAAGACGAGAGGTGATTCAGTGAAACGGACCTAAACTGGCTTTTTAACGAGCGGCAGAGGAGACGGGCTCGCGTCACAGCTTTGATTGTGTAGATAGATGGGACGTTTGCGACCTCTGACGGAACAAGAAATCAGGACTACTTTTCTGTTAACCTTCCTGCAGACCGTTACATTGGTGTGCGGTGGTTGGGTTTGGGCTTGTTTTAAGTTATCACTTTCCTGGAAATATTAATACTACTATTTCGCTCACCTCATTGTTGGATTTATACTAATAATTTGCAAAAATAAATAAAGTGATTGTAACAGATTACTTTTCTTTCCAGTAAGGCGTCTTACTGCAAATACATTTAAAACAAGACAGTTTGTTCAGCTTCTAAAGTGAGTTGGATCCAAATCAATTTGAATCCACTGCATGAATGATTTAATTTAAACTACGGCTGCCATAATCCCCTGGATGTCATGAGTTGGCCATCTGCTGTTGGATCTTACTTAAACCCACAGGCTTAAGCAGTGACAGAATCCAGGAAATCAGAACGTTTCTTTGCCAGGACTCCAGTGGCTACCTGGTGAAGTAGACATGCTGAGGGCCACGGTGAGTTTAGCTGAGGAGAGGGATGAGGAACAGGAGGATGAAGGTGAAGAAGAGATGAGGGATGGAGGGGTGCCAGTCTATGTGAATAGAGGAGGTTTCCCAGTGGATGAGGAGACCTGGGACAGGATGTGGCGGCATGTGGCAAGAATCCATCCGAACGGTGAGGTGCTGGCAAAGGAGATCCGGAGTGCCACTGACCTTCCCAAGGTAAAGTCCCAAAATGCTTTTCTTTTTTTTGGACAAATCTCTGTTTACATTTTGTGCTGGTCCCAATGATTACTGATAATTTCAAATTAAGAGATCAACTGAAAAAAGCTGATTAAGTCTGCAAATATGTTACAATTTGAAGAACTTGTTTATCACTGCTCAGTAAATATATCATTTATAATATATTTTTCTCACAAACATGAAGGAAAAATAGCAAGTAAAGATGAAAAAGGGAAGGATATATTAACAAAAGAAAAAAATCCAAAGCATAAACATTGAATCTGAGATCAGAGGCATCAAAAGAAAAAAACGCAAAATAATTCAGACTTTGTAACGAAAGTTATATTTAAAACATATACAATAGAAGCACCACACTAGTGAAATGAATAGTGTTGCATACATTGGATTTGAATTATTTCCAAATCTTTTCACAAAGGTCCGTACAGGAAAATATGAAAAAGTAAAAGACTGAACAGTGGTCCATGGGATGCTCAAAGCTTCATAAATCTTTTTATAGCCCTGCTTTAAATGTCTCCACAACTTTATCCCTGACCTGTCTGGTGTGTTTTTTACACTTCATGATGACAAACCACAGAGATGGTCACAAAACAGCTGTTTTTGTTTACTGAGATTAAATTGTGGACTCTATTAAGTCAACATTTGATCAAATCATCAAGCAACTTCTGAAGGCAATAAGATGCACACAGAGAAAAGGGAGCAGAATATGTTTGCACACTGCACTTTTCAGTTTTTTGTTTGTAAAAAAAAAAAAACTCTTGTATAATGTTCTTTCCACTTCACAATTGTGTGCCACTTTGTGTCGGTCTTTCACATAAAATTCCAATAAAATATATTTATTTCTGTGGTCATTATGTGAGAAAATGGGAAGAAGTTCAAGCAGGATGGATATTTTAAACAATATAGTGGTTTATGGTGATTTTTTTTATGCTTTATTGATTTCCCCCTATATATATATATATATATATATATATATATATATATATATATATAATATTAAAAGGACTAAAATGGATCAAAAGTAGTTTTAGTGTGGTTTTACTTTCTAAAATACTCCTAACTCTACAATAAGTAACCCGCCTGTGCTTGATTTTGTCTCTGCATCACATTTGTAGTTGACATTTATTCAAAAGTTCAATATGTGTAATCCTAATATTAAGATGATGTTGTCATTTATTATACCTAACAGAAAATAGCACTTTGATTGAAGTGGACAGCATATTTTAGCTTTGATTCTCTGATTTTTACTGTTATAATGCAACCGTTTCGCCCCACAGATTCCTATACCAAGTGTGCCTTCATTCCAACTTACAACCACTATCCCACAACGCCTGGAAGCCATACAGAAGTACATCAGGGAACTGCAGTATCCTTTTTAAATAGATTATTTAATAGATTTAATGCTTCAGACAGAAAAATTTGATATTGTCTTTGATATACAAATAGAAAGTGTTTAGTTTGTACAGTATGCATTGGACCAACTGTCCTTAGAAGTAGGTCAGTACACAGTTTGTTCAATGCTAGGCCAATGCACAATTTCCAGTTAGAGAAGAAGGTTTTAATAATTAAACAATGACCTATGAATATCACAGCCCTTTTGTTGCTTCTCAGTGTTAGATGCTGCATTGTTACGTTTCTCAGCTGGCGTTCCTCCTTAACCATCTTTTAGGTACAATCACACCGGGACGCAGTTTTTTGAGATAAAGAAAAGCCGTCCTCTCACCGCGTAAGCAAGTCTCTCTTTTTAATCCGCAGAGCTTTTAGGTCATCAGTCACAGGATAACAAGGATGGTGCTTGTTTCTCGGTCTTGAGCAGGTGATGACTGATGCATGTGGATTAGCTATTGCCTCTGCTTTTACTCCAGAGCTTTGAGTCAGAGCTCAGGCCTGCAACACAGGACGTTATTATCACAGATCCCTGAAAATGCTTTTATTTGGCAACATGAAATTAGCACAAGTCTGTTTGTATGATTGATGCTGTGAACAAATGTTGAGTTTCAAAGACAATAAATGTGTTGTACTGTTTTTGCACAGGTTAATGGACATTGCAAAGGAGATGACACGGGAGGCCCTGCCAATCAAATGTCTGGAAGCAGTTATCCTGGGAATGTATCTTTACAGCCAATCAGCTGGCAGCACTAATCACAGATTTCTTTTATTTACAACATTGATCATTGAGAACAGGAATGTCAGGCTATACCTAAATTCCCTCACTACTCCCTAACCCCTAAAAACAAAACAGTGCCGAACTGTCTAGTCCTGGATTTTAATCCTATTCAGACACATGTTCACACCTTTTTTTTCTTCTTTTAATGGTAAATATGACATCACACATTTGTCAAAGTAAAAATCTAATAAATAAGAACATTTTACAAAGACTGTTTATGAATCCATTGTGTTCTGATGATGAAAACTCAAATGATCTAGATTTAAAAGCAATTTTTTCAATGACAAATTGTCCAAACGCAATGCATTGTGGTCTGGCCTAATCTAGCAAGCATTGATGCACCAGAAATCTTTTGCAGAGACTTCTGGGAAATTTCCAGGACACTGGCTTTTTGGATTGTAGTTTCTGACACCCCGACAAAGCTTTATTCTGCACTTAATAGTGAGGGAATTCAAACACAACCTCAAGTTTGGCAGTTTTGCAGGAACTTTGGATGAGCAATTCAACTAACTCAGAACAAATGTGTTTTTTTAAATTCATTTTTAGTCCCTAAATGCTGTTTTCCTTTACCTGTTCCTACAGTTACCTCACCAACAACATGACCGGTGTGGAGCGCTTCCCGCTCAGCTTTAAGTCTCAATACTCAGGGAACCACTTCAACCATATTGTGCTGGGCGTTTACAGCGGGGGCCGCTTTGGGGCGCTGGGCATGAGTCGACGAGAGGACCTCATGTTTAAGCCCATGGAGTTCCGCACGCTAACAGACTTAGTTCTGGAGTTTGAAGGAGCTTACAGGGGATACTGGCACACCTTGCGCAAGGTGAAAATTGGCCAGTACGTGTCCCACGACCCCCACAGTGTGGAGCAGATAGAATGGAAGCACTCAATAATTGACGTAGACAAGCTGAGCAAGGAGGAGTTGCGGAAGGAGCTGGAGAGGCACACCCGTGATATGAGGCTGAAGGTACAGAACACTGGCACCTGACTGCTATGTTCACACTGGACTTGGAAACATGCGTTCAAGCAGCTACTTCCAATCAAAAGTCAATGTAAAAGCATGTAAATCTACATTTTGGGTGTCCACATTCAAAACTCTCGCATTCACATTTAGCTACGCAAGTTTTTTTTCTGTTTTTGGGTTCCACATACAAAGAGCGCAGCCATTGACCCATCAAACGTTGAAAGATAAACCAGTTCAACTTTGATCACTCAGGACCTCAGATTTGGTAGTGACGTATGGAGAACGTCCTTTTTAATACACGCAAGCTCCAACCAATATTGTGATGACTTGCACAAATAGCAAAACTGCAACAGTTTAATTTAAATAAAAGACAACATAAATTATCCTCCAAATGACCCGCAGGCATCTAACATAAAAGACCTCCATTCGATTGGTCAACAATGTGAAGGGATTTGTCCGACTGGGCAAATGTGTAAAAGGCTTTTTTGTCTCTATAAATACTTCCAGCTGCCATGAGATCATTTTAGCATCCGTGTAAACATTTAAGCCTAGTGGACAGTACCAGGAAATTGAAAAGCTATGTTAGTTACATTTTTAATATAAAATTGGCAATTTTTCAGCTCATAATGCCACCTGCTTTGTCATTTACTATGAATCCAAATGGTTCTGCTTCTTTCAAGGATGTAAAACACATCATCTTCTAATGCCAAGGCAGCCTTGATGCAGAACATTACGTGGTATAAAACTAATGTGATGGTTTTGCTGTGTGCTTTGTGCACTGATGGCTTAATCCATCAACAGCTGGCCTTTTATGCTGAGTGCTCCACACAATCTCATTAAAGGCGTGGAAGGGTTTAAACTCCCAATGTGGACAGGAAGGACAGAAGCATCTTCTATTCGCCCATGTGATGCTTTGAAAGGGTTCAAATTCTGATGAAGGGATTCTTTTCCTGACTCATCACTTTCTTTTGCAGATAGGAAAGCAAGCGCCTCCATCTCCAACCAAAGACAGGAGAAACAGCATGGGCTCACCCGTCAGAGGACCAGGCAGCCCCATTCGCAGGATCAGCCGAGCTGAGAAACGGTATGATGGTGATAAATCCTCTGGTGCAGGGGTCTGCAACTTTCAACACTTAAGAGCCATTCGGGTCAATTTCACTACAAACTAGTTGGAGCCACTCTAACTTCTCCCTTCAGAAAAATAGAACTCTGATTTGTATTCATGTTAATGTTGCGATTATGAATAATGGAAATGAACTGTTTTTGGCATTAATAAAACAAAGAGAAGAAAAGCCACACGTGGCTCTGGAGCCGCAGGTTGCAGACCCCTGGTTCAGTGCTTTTAGATTTCAAAAACACATTATTATTGCCGTTCTTTTATGTTTTTGTTACAGTCCCCCTGGAGAGAAGAAGGTTTTGGAACAAAAGTCCTCCACTGACATCAATGGATACCAGATTCGAGTCTGAAGAACTTTAAATTGCTTCTGAAACTTGCCAGACTTTGACCTGTTCTCAGAGTTGAGTGTTGAATGGGTCACCAGCTATTTTTCCTCCTACAACACCTTTGTTTGTACAAGCTTTTTTATGTAGCCTTTAAATGTGTACAGTAACTGGTGCTGACACTGATTTTAATGAAGGAAATGTACAGAACAGTCCTTTTTCAATAGGTGTGTGGGATAAAGAACCAATGAATGGAAACATAATTTTAGAGATATCTGTGCATTCGGGCCCGTATGCAGCCTGTTTTTATGTACTGTGAGTGTGTAAAACCATAGCGTGTCGTACAAATCCACCTCCACTTTGCTGGTATCTATCACACATGTAAGGATTTGTTTATAAACCACTGCCTGTGCCTTGTTTAAAACAAAAAGTTCTTTATTTTTCAGTCTTGTTGTCTAACCAAACACAAAGCAGAGAAATGTCTTCTCTTTTAAATCCTTATTAAATAAATGAAAACTTGAGGTTGGCGCGTTTGTCGTTCTCTTTATGAAATGTTAAGATCCAGCTGGAAGCGGGCCAATAGACTGAGGTGGTCAGAGGGGAAGACCTGGTTGGGAAGACCATTCAGAGACCACAACACATCCTCCGGCAGGAGAGGGAGATATCCAGTAAGCTTCAGACCTTCACCGCAAAACTTTTCTCCAGCTACAAACGAAACCGTATATGTTAGCATTTAACCCAAACTTTGTCAGGTTTAACTTGAAATGTATAATCCCTCACGTTTTTGATGAGGGGCATGAGAGCGTTTTGGGGTGTAGAAGATATAGTCCACAGTGGCTCCTCCTTCGGAGTGCAAGGTTGTGAACTCAGGTCTTTCCGAGTTTGGAAAAACGTGATTGTAGACAGAATCCAGGTTTAATCGATGTTGGAGAAAGTGCCGAAATCTGTAAACGAGAAAGTTTAAGACTTTTCTAAATAATCAAAGGTTTGGTTTATCCATCCATTTCCTAAACCCGTTTTATCCCTGACAAGGTCACGGGGTTGTCGGAGCCTAACCTGGCTCCTGTTGGGCGGGAATACCCTGGACAGGTTGGCAGTTTGTCGCAGGGCCACAACTACACACTCGGTCACACCAAGGGGCAATTTAGAGTAACCAATGAAACTATAAAGCATGTTTTTGGACTGTGGGAGGAAGCCTGTGAAAACAGTCGGTGCAGCCCGATTTGGTTTCTAAGAAGGTTTTATGTATAAAATTAAATACACAACATTTAAATGTTTTTTAAGATTAATAACTTTATCTAGCAGAGTCGCATTTTAAATATTTTTATTTGTTGAAATAAAATAAACCAAACTGACCTTTGGGGATAATGATTTGGCTTTGAAGCATCTGTGTAGGAAAAAAAGAAAAGCAAAAAAAACTTCAGACCTGAAAGTAAAGCAGAATTTGTTAAGTGAGCATCTGACCTGGGACGAGGTCAGTCACTCCTGGAATCAGAGCCAAGTCTGGAGGACGAGAACACGCAGCTTGACAGAAGCGCAGCTGCAGCATGAAGTTGTGGCTGTAGCGATATTTTCCTACACAAAACAACTAATGTAGTGAATACGATGAAATAATAGAAGAAACCAAGAATCAACAGTACAAAAAACAGACCAGCTTTCAGACTCTGGCTCTCGTGACTGTTGACCGGGATGTACTGGCAGCTGTCAGTGATACCCAGGGAGCTGGGCCACAGTGGAGCAGACAATCTGTGACAACTGAGTTTGTGTGACAGGTCCTCCTGGCCTGATACCTGTTGGACATGAACTGTTTAAAGGTGAGAGAGCCAGCTGCTGGGAAAAAAACCCCAAAACAAACCAAACTATTGACATTTCCTAAAGCAAAAGGCAAAAATTGTGTTTTTTTTGTTAATTTTCTCACCATCCATGAAGCCAGTCCCTGATAGAAGAGCTCACCAGTGACGATGAGCTGATACAGAGGAGTGTTTGGAAGGGAGTTAAAGTCTCCGCACAGCACAACATTGCAGTGTTCACCTTTGATCTTACAGGACTTCACCACAGCATCGACTTCTGCCAGCATTATGGCTAACTGAGCTAATTTGATGTCTCCCCTGCGTGGGTTGAAGAGTAGGTGGGTGTTGGCCACGCACAGTGGCGGTCCACACTCCTTGAGTGCCGCTCCTTGAGCCAGCAGTGGCCTAAGCAGTAAAACAATGCCCACATTGTGCCGGTTCAAAAGCTCTGTTTCCGGCCTAAAGAACTCCAGTTCAGTGCAGCTAACTTCAGCAAAGCATCTGCTGCGATAACAAACAGCGCAGCCATCTGTTTTGGTCCCCGTACGACGCTTGTAGACACAGGAATAACCTGCACGACATAAACAAAAATATTTGTCTCAAAACAACTGTCTGCTCCTTTGTCGTCGAACACCTACCCATTTCAATGAGGGCAGGATGGAGCTGTTCCTCATAGTGGTTCTCCTGAACCTCTTGGAGACACAATATCTACATTGAAGAAAAAAAAAACATAAAACCTAAACAACTGTCCTTAAATCTGAAAAGAAAAATAAAGGAAAAAGGTGTTTTTTACTCACATCTGGTGTCCATTTTTTAATTTCTTTTACAAGAAGGTTGTAGCGGTAGTTCCAAGCCAACACCTCCAGAGGGCAGTGTGTATACAAATGCTGGTTAAGTTCTAATAAATCCTGAGCTAAGATGTTATAAGACATAACAGTGAAGTCCATTGATGCATTACTGAACAGGAAGGGAATCAGATCAAGCTCTGCGGCAGCATTACGATCACTCAATTCCTCCCAGACTCTCCATATTACTGTTTAAAAGACAACATTTCAAATAAATATACAAGAAACAAATATAGAACATTAGATGTAGGCTTCCACAAATGATAAAATGTCATGCCTTCAAACTGATCTGTAGGTTCCACTGGCAGGTAATAGCTCATTGCAGGAAATTCCCATGGTTTGCATTGGATTTCCTGTGTTAGGCCAGGTCCCTGAGGGAAGTGCCAACAGGTCTGCTCTTCATGTGCTTCAACATGCTGAAGATCCGTTTTTGTGTCGAATGGCAGGGAGAACAGTGAAAACTGAGGAGCGCTCCCACTATTGGATGTTTCCTCTCTGGTGGGAAGAGCATATTCATCCCAACACTCAGATACTTCAGACACAACTTCCATCAAAGTCTGGGGCGTCTTTTTGCTTGATGTTTGGAGTTGATCCTCAGCTGAACAACTTTGCATGCTGCTCTCAGCTGGATTATTAGAGTTTTGTATCTGAATTTGTTCTGCAGTTGAAAGCTTCTTTTCTTGCACATGGCTTTGTGTTTGCAGACTCTTCAACTCTTCTGCTTCTGAACCAGCAATGACACCTATGGAAGAGCGTCCATCCTCAGAGTCTTGCTTCTTATTGTAGTCTTCATTGGGATTTCCTTCATCCCTCTGCAAAACAGACTGCACCTCTGTGATTTCTGGGTCTGCATCCTGCCTTGGTTCTTCATGTGATTCCATGTCAATGTTAGTGTTGAGCTTATTTTCCTCTTTTACCCTTTCTTTCGTTTCTCCACTCTGGTGCAGAAAGGATGTCTGAGATGGTGAGAAGTTAACAGTAAGAGAATCACCATCCCACTCTGCTGTGCCCGTAACCCCAGCAGGAGAGACGGCATTCCCTGATAATTCTGTAAAATGAACACAAGAGAATAGTTACTACACGTGCAGGAAGGTTTCCCACAGGAGGAGAAAAAAATCTAAGAGAAATGTCAAAGTCTTGAAAACTTCCTTAAACAATATAACACCTTGACACCTAAAAAATAGTCAAAATCGCTTTAGTTTTTACCCAATAGCTCCTTCTTACATGAAAACAATGCTTCATCATTTTGGGAAAGCTTTAATTCACAACAACCAAACATAGTCAATAAATATCTTTATTCACTCATCATTATCAATCATTAACAAACATATTAGCTCCTTTGCATACAGTACACGACACAAAAACAAATATAGTTTGTCAAAACGTGTTTACAAAAATTGCTTGAGAGTAGAAAGAAGCAAATTTCTATAATCCTAACCCTAGTTAGCTCTATGTAACTTTTTATTTTCATTGTTGTCTTTTGTAAATTTATTTTTCATATATAGCAAAAATATTTGTGTTCTACACCATAGTTTTTATTATATTTTAGAAATATAGTTTTCAGCTTTAAAGTCTAGTTGGTGATTTTAGTGTTGTGTGGAAATGTATACAAAAATATTTTGTATTTGGCATTTGTGTTCTATGTTTTGAACATCCTTGTGTGTTTTCGTTCTGAGCTTCTTCAATTTTCTCAAAAGAGGAAGCTATAAAAAAAAAAGACGGTGAAACCAAAAACTTTGAAAATTTGACTTTTCTTTTCTTTCAAAGAAAAAAAAAACCCTCAATTTTTAACCACGGAGTTTGCGTCATCAAATGATTTGGGAAAACAAAGATCAAAGCCCTGCTGGCTAGCTTAAAATCAGCGTTAGCCATATGTAAAACACAGCGACCATCTAAGTCAAACAGAAATAGTAACTAAACCTACACTTTAAATTAACGTTAAAGAGGTTATAAAGTTTTACCTGTGAGCCTAGAACAGAGGTAGCGC
This sequence comes from Oryzias celebensis, assembly GCA_014656515.1. Taxonomy (NCBI): domain Eukaryota; kingdom Metazoa; phylum Chordata; class Actinopteri; order Beloniformes; family Adrianichthyidae; genus Oryzias; species Oryzias celebensis. The sequence goes on from BNCR01000005.1 coordinate 39,828,580, forward strand.
GACAACGGATATAGGACGTAAAAAAGCAAGTTTCCTATCATGTTACTTTTCACTTCAAGGCAACGCATGCGCACTACGCTCGCCGCTGACGCAGAACGTCACTTTGCTCCACGCGGAGGGTCAAGTGTTTGCTGTCAATCACTTATTCTGAGCAGTTCTGACCTGATTTTTACTATTTATTTATTTATTTATTTATTTATTTATTCTTTTCTGCATCGTATTTCTCCTTCAGATTTTCATTTTCTTTCAAGCATATTAATCTTGGATTCTAAAATTACAGCAAAAAATATTTGATTGTTATTGTTATTTATATTAAAATATCTTATTGTTATATTGTTATTATTTTATTTATATTCTTGACATCCATGTTCCGTTCTGTGTTCTGCTGTTAAATGTTAAATGTTTAAAAATATTTGCTGTTCGGACCTTTTTTAAAGATCAAAAGAACTAAAACTTGATTTGATGAAAACATATATTAATAATAAGGGTAAAGACACTCATAGAATTATTTTTACTTAATTTATTGATTACTGACATCTAGAGTTTTTGCAATGATTGTTTTTCTTTTTTAAAAAGGGCTTACACCATGTTTATCTTAAGCCTTTTTTATTAAACAGTATCCATAACTTTGTGATAATATCATTACCTTTTGGTACACCAAAAAACAAATAGTTTATGAAATATGAGTTTTTTTGTGGACTCTTTTCACACCTGGAAGTAAAACGACTCAATCTCTGAGGCGCCTCCTTCCGCTCATTGTGGGTGACGCCCAATGTTCAACCTGGAGCTAGCCTCAGCCGTGTGTCTGCGCATGTCTGCTCATGATGTGCATGTTGTGGAGCCTTACACTCTTGACCCACAGTGTGATCTGGCATTTCTATTCGCGAGGCGTGTGGAGATGTAGGATTAACTCGTGCATTATATGCTTATACTGCGTAATTTCAGCTAGTTGTATGATTTATTCACGGTTCTGGCATCTTCATCAAGTTTGATTGTAGGAATGGCGCCAGCTCTGAGGATCAGTCTCCCTGACAATCCACTTTGATACAGCCAATCAAATACATTTGAATTCCATTCATAGTCTTTGTGTGATTGTGTTTTCAGCAGTTGGAAAGAATAAAGCATTTAAAAACTGTTATTTGTTCTGGTATAGGATGTGTGTTTTTTTTTTACTGTCCCCTTTGTTCTTTTGAGCAGTGTATTATCCTGTGGTTGGAAACCTCTGCACATGATGATCCTCAGCATCCGCTGAGCTCCTGTCAGTTTCTGTGACCCAAATTTGTGGCTGATTTGCTGTTATTTATATCTCTGTGGACAGTGATGGCATCCTATCACAGCATCCCCCTGAGCTCTAAAGAGCAGTCTATTCTTCCACAAATGTTTTTACTGAAGCAGTTTGCATGCCTGGGTCAGGTGTGTGGGCAGGAGGAATATAACCACACTGGGGCATGCATTTTTAACGAGGGATTGAATTACCTGTTGTGCAGCTCAAATCTATCCTATTATTCAGGAGACTAGTGGCGGAATCTTAGATGCCAGGGTTTTGAACAATTCAAAAGAGAAACAGACACAACAGACTGTTCATCTTTATTTCTAATGTTTATGATAAACCGTGCATGGACTTTGACAGGAAGCTGTGATGTCAGCGCTCTCTGTTGAGACACTAAGCTTAAAAGAACCTGACTGTCCGTCCACGGCTGAGCTCCAAGGTTTGGACGATCAATTTAACAATGACTTGAATCCAGATGGTGAGCAGACCTTGCTTTTTTCATTTTTCAAAATTATTCTCAAGCTTTTTTCATAGAGTCTGTCTTTAAAGGTTCACCTGGGAGATTGTGCATTAAAAAAAATGAAAGTAAAATGTGTTTTTCCATTTGTCGCTTCAAGATGTAAATTCTTCAGTTGCATTCTCATCCGTGCATTTACTTTTGCATGCAGAAAACAAGAAGAACAAAACAGTGTCTGCAGCTGAGGTGTACATGCAAGCCTGTAGATTGGAGCGTGTGATTCCTGTCTCTCATTTTGTGCATAACATTGGCACTGCAACCATGACGCTCAATCACTGTGGACTCGGACCATCAGGGTGCAAGGCAGTTGCTACTGCTTTAGTGGTGAGTTTAATCTGATTTTAAAAGAGACAGTTCCAGGGTATATTTATTTAAAAACTTGTTTCTGTTATTTTTTAGGGGAATACTCAAATCCGTACTCTTGAACTGGCCGGGAATTACATCCAAGCAGAGGGATCCAGATACCTAATGCAGCTGTTGAGGTTTAATAGCAGCATTGAGCATTTGGTGTGTAATACTAACAACTGCTCACTAGAGGGCACAAGTGCCCCACCAGGCCTGAATCTGTCCAACTTTTTTTTTTTTTAATTTTTTTTATTTAGGATTTATCCAACAACTATTTAAAGTCTGATGGTGCTGAATGGATGGCCAAAATGTTGTCTGACAACATTTCACTAAAAACCATTAAACTTTCAGGTAATGATGTGAATTAACAGCATCTAAGCTCAATTTCTGACCAGATAACTTGAACAAAGACATGCTGTAAAATGGAAATAAAGTCAATTAAGTCATTGAAAAGTAAAAAAAAAAAGAAAGATTTATTCTTGCATTTGTTTGTTGATGTTGCAGGTAGCAGATTCATAGACGATGATGCCAAACACTTTGCCGACGCTTTGTCAGTAAGTTAATCATTTCTTTTTTTGGTTTTTAGAGCTGTTAATAAAAGCTCCTGACCTGAGGTTATTCTTGTTCATGCAGATGAATTCCAGGTTAAAGGAGCTTGACTTGAGCCATAATGAGTTTTGTGCAAAAGGAGGGGAGTATTTGGGGCAACTGCTGGGTATGTTTCGACTTTTGTGCATATATTGTATATATATATTTTTAATTGAAATGACCACTTTTGACAGCAAACAATGAAGGTCTTGAGGTGCTGGACCTCAGCTGGAATCACCTCAGAATGAAAGGAGCTGTGGCTTTCTGTGCTGGACTAAAGGTGAGTCAATCTAAAAACAAATTCAAATGAACTTAAAAAAACAAACAACTATTATTTTTGAACAAATAGAATCTTCTAAAATGTTCACATTTAGGTGAATTCAACACTTAGACGGCTTGATTTATCATGGAATGGTTTTGGAAATGATGGCGCTTTGGCCATTGGAGAGGCCCTAAAATTCAACAATACCCTTGTGCATCTTAACCTCAATAACAATCGTCTCACCAATGAGGGTGTCAGTATGTTGTGCAGGGGTCTGGAGTACAATGACACTCTTCAAGTACTGCTGGTATGTGGAAAGCTTGCATTAGGATGTATCCATAATCACTGCCAAACTAAAGATTTTGATATTTTCTTTTTCCTTTGCAGCTGGCTTATAACTCTTTAACAGTAGAGGGTGCACTCGTCCTGGTCAACATAGTGAAAAATACACCTAAAACTGCCTTGGATGAGATTGATTTATGCGTGAGTTTCTATATTCCACAAGAAACCATGACTATTGATCACAGTCTCAGTCACTTTTGAGAAGCAACACACTCAGAATGTCCTGAGTGACAATCTCACATGTAATCCAATTTTGTTGGGTTTAGTGATGAAGGGTTATCTTTGCCTTCGGTGGGGTGTGTGTGTGTGTGTGTGTGTGTGTGTGGGTGTGTGTGTGTGTGTGTGTGTGTGTGTGTGTGTGTGTGTCAAAGGATTGTTGTTCTGTCCACATTATTTGCACAACACTTGATTCTTCTCAAATGGAAGGATATGCCTCCACTCACAGTATCACATTGGATTCAAGATGTATTCTATCAATTAAAATGTAAGAAAATACAAACTGAGAGGTTCCGAATGTATATTTCACTTGGCATGGAAACCCTATTTGACTTTTTTCAGTCACCCATCTACAAATGTAACCGAATGACCTTCATTCTATGTTTTTGTTGTCTTTTCAGGCTGTCATTTATCTTATATTTTATTCCTTTGACAATTATTTAAGTACTACATACTGACGTGTTTTTTCCCCTCTTTTACATTTTTTCTTCTTCTTCTTCAAAATAAAATATATAAATATCTCTTAATGTTATGCTGAAATTATAATTTGTGCAGTTGTTGACAACAGGAGGGAGGGAAGCAGGTGGGATGTCATGTTTTGTCATTATGTGGAAAATAGAATAAATATAATAAAACACTAAGAAACAAAACACTTTAGTTTTGAATTTACATATGAAGCATACAGTGTGCTATACATTTTTTAAATGCAACCCTTTCCTTGTTTTCCTTTGAACAGAATGTACAGGTGAATCAGAATTTTGTGCATTTGCTGGAAGTGACGCGGCAGGAACACCCTGGTCTAAAAGTTCACTATCGAGGTGTGGGGGGCTTTATTGCAAAAAAGCCTCAAAAACGAACAGATCCAATGAAAGTTGTTCAGGCACGTTTGGTTTTGAAACATGAATATGAAGCTCGAATGAAAAACACTGTTAAAAAGGGCGTTTTCATTTCTGTTTGAAATGCAGGATTATCTTGATAAACGGAAGCTGCGTCTGTGGGATTTCTTTCGGAATATTGACAAAGACGGCACAATGCAAGTCCCTGTAACGGATTTCAGAAGAGCAATCCAGGTTTTTAGATGAATCTACTCGTCATACTGAGTAGAGTTTTGCAAAGATGAACTAGAAGGAAAAACATGAGTTTGTATCATTTTTCCATGTCCAATTCCAGCAATCCAGCATTCCTTTGGATGGGTATCAGGTTGAGGAACTGATTCAGAGACTTGATCGTGGCAGGACTGGAATGGTTGACTACAGGTACATCAACTTTGATCACACTAATGTGTCCTTATCTGTTTTTATGGTAGCAAAACAAAGTGATGGTGCTTCTTTAAATATTCAATTTTATCACTGAGTTTCTGCTTGTTAGTGGGAGTAACTTGTTGTTGGGAAAGAGATGTATGATCTTCTCTGATGTTTGTGTTTAGGGGTCTGGCAGATACAAGGAAGCAAATGATGAGAGATCACCGGCTCCAGTTGAAGAAAGTTGAGTCTCGCCAGAAAAAAGAGAAGCAGAAGAGTGACCGCATCCTCAAAACCTTCCAGAGCGCGGTGGAAGCTGTCACACCTCACAGCTCCATGGTCATTTCCCCAGGAGGTGCCAAAGAGGAGTCAAGTGGCCCTCAGCCCTTCTCTGCGACCCCTCTTAGCTCATGGCACCACATTGTCATGTCAAACAGCAGTAGATACTCTGTTACTAACCTGAGCGGTGAACACGTGCACTTACCAACGCTGGGAGGGGCCTCGTCGTACCGCGCTGCCAGTTCTCCAGCGATGCTGTCATTCTCTCAGCCCAACCTGCTCCCTGATTCTCCTCAGTCAGCCGCAGCAAAGACGGTTTCTGCTCAGGGTGTTCGGTCTGATCCAGAGATAAGCCACAGCAACTTAAGTCCCACCACTGACAGCCTAACCAGGTCCAGACCTGCGCTTAATACCAAGCATCCAGAGGAAAAAGCTAAAACTAAAAAAGTTAAGAGAAAGAAACCTGCAAAAAATGCAAATAAAGACTCGAAGAATCATTCAAAAGCTGGAAAATAATACTAGGTTTGATGTGGGTTTTTTTGTATGCTGAATGGTTGTCATCCTGCGTTATTAATGAAAAAATTAAAACGGTTCATTTCTTGTAAATGAAGACTTGTTTCCGGTCACAAAAGGCGATGAGAAGTGTGCATGTACGGTCCAACCATACAGGCAGTTTGAACAGGTGAGCCATATTATAGATGGTGCATAAATTCTGAAAATATTTCACAGATGATCACTGAGTACAGCAGAAGTAATCTAGGTTCATTACGAACTGCTGATAGTCATGCCAGGAATTAGGCAGAATCAGACGAAATTCAACGTTTTCCTGAGATTTGGAGGAAACCAAGCCGACAGATGTAAAGATTTCACACAGATCTGGAGATTGACAAAATATTCAGAAACATCAAGTGTTTTCCAAAGCAAAATAGTGTTTTTAAAGCAGTAAAAACAGCAGTAAAGGGATTGAGCAGGTCGGCCAATGGCTTAAGGGATGTCGGTTTGAACCCTGCTTCCCCCAGTCAACTGTTGCAGTGTTTTTCGGCCAGACACTTCACCCTCCCTGCTTCTAGTGCGACTCTTCTGGTGAATGTGAATAAATGTTCCGGTAGTGGTCAGAGGGGCCACCAGTCATTCATCAGTCTGTTACCACCCGATCGTTTTATGCATGCCCAAATATTACATCACTTCCTCTTCGCTGCCGAAATCACAACAGTTTCATTCTGCCCTGTGGCAGCTGTGGCCGCATCAGTTGCTCACCATCACCAGGACTGAATGAATGATGGACATAATTAAATAGTTAAGATTTAAAGGTTAAAGAATTGCAGCTCTACGTCTTAGTGGTAGAATGTTGATGTGCATGTTTGTAATTTGTGTATTAAGTGCTCATTTACAGTTACTAAGGCTTTTTAATAAGCATTTTCAGATTCCTGTCATGCGGCGACAGTGCAACAGTGCAGTTTCTTGGTCATGGAACTGTGAACCACTTCTACGCCCTCTTTAGGGTGCTGGAGGGTTTTGTAGATTTGGAGAAGGCATTCAACCACACCCCTCATGGTGTCCTGTGGTGGGTGCTCTGGGAGTATGGGGTCCGGGGAGCCTTCCTCAGGGCTGTACGGTGTCCATATGACCGGAGCAGGAGCTTGGTCCCCATCGCCAGCAGTAAGTCAGACCTGTTCCCGGTGCATGTTGGACACCAGCAGGGCTCAGATGGCAGGAAAAGGTGGTGTCAAGTATATAGGTTTACTTGGCAAACACACTGATGACCTGATGAACTTTACAGATGTGGTCACATTTCCAGATCCCGGCTGTTCATCTGCTAAAAGCAGTTTTAAATTCTGTTTTAATAATTAATCATTGAGAATTGATTTTTGCAGGGAAAAAAGAAGAACTACTCATGATCTTGTCCACTGATTCAGCTTTTCACAAACCCATTTTTCACATGAACATTATCTTTGATTAAGATGATAACATAGATGTTTTTTTTTGTTTTTTACCGGCACTGCGTGCTGTTAAGAGCAGTCCTCCACAGTGTTACAGTGGACATGAGCTCAGGACTCGGATGAGAAACACTACATGCAGCTGAAAGCAGCTCTGCTAAGCAGCAGCTTGAGATGATAAGATATTGTTTCAAACTGCAGTTGTGATATGCTAGAATTAATAAACAAAATTGAATGTTATATAATGGAATGGTTATACTGAATGGAATAATTGAGGAAGTTCCATAATTCATAATTTTTACATATTACATAATTTTCTTGGATTTTCTTCATTAGGAAGATTTCTGTTACTTTTTAGCCAAAGGAAAAGTTGAATCTTATGGCAGATTAATAGGGCCACTAAGAAAAAAGATATTATAGTAAAATTGATAGTTTTTCTTGTAAATGTTTGAAATTTAAAGTCGTGATTTAGAAAAAAAGGTTTTTCTTTGTAAACTGGCCCTGATACTCCATCATACTTATATGTTCTAAAAAAGTCACAAGATTTTAAAAAAAGAACAATTCTGTTTGAATGGTCTGGATTAATTTGTGAGATCATATGTCAGAGTACTAATGGAGTATCTCCCCCCCTTCTGTAAACCAGCCTGGGTGTGTGTTGGGAGTGGGGGGAGACACTCTCCTTTGTGCTGCAGTTGGATCCTGGCTCCATCTGGTACTGAACGTCAAGACTCAGCAGATTAGGATCTCTGATTCTTTCAGTCACAGTGCACGACAGACATCAAACAACAAAAGTGACTTTTCCTGTTGTTCAAGCTGAGCTCTAAAACAAGCAGTCCTTAAAAAATCCCAGAACTAAAATGTCTGTAGAACAAAACGGCGCTGTCTCTTTAAATCTTCCAGCATCTGCCAGGATGGAGAGAGTGGGGGGTAGGATGGCTTCTGTGAAATTGAACCTTGAAGTGACATCACACTCAGCCAATCAGGAGCCTCGCCTGTGCTCTCTCTTCCTCTCCTGCTAGTGGGATGCGTGTACTCTAGCTGCTGGGGACGCAGGCCGCTGCTGATGCTGATGCTGCTGGGGTGGATGGATGCCTGACATCAGGTACAGCATGTGCATTCTCTGTCTGTGCACGATTTCGATCCATTCTCTAGGCAAAGCGAAACTTGCTCTGGAAATACATGCTAAAATAATGGATGACAATGGAGGAGCTTCAGACTGCTCAGAAGGGGCTACATCCCCTTACTGTCACTCACTGAGGTTGTACAGCACATATGTGGGGGGTTTGTTTTTAGTTTCAAGCTGAAGTGGTGGAAAATTAGGGGGTTTCTGGTTTTCTTGTGGCCAGTAAGTCAATCACAATCTGCACTGGTGGGTTTTACATGTAATCTGTAGCATGCTGGAAAGGATAACATTCCTATTTTTTGTTCCTGTGGCAGCTCAAATTGTTCCATTTAACTGGAAGCACGTGCGTGTTTTTTGAACGTGTGTGCACAAAAATATGTTGTTTGTCAGTGCATGGATAAACAAAGTCACCTTTGATGACAAAGTGCTTCAAATAGACTCATCTTTTTGTTTCTTTCCATTCATCTGAGGTGGAAGGCACACATTTATACTCACTTCCTGTTCTGATCGCACCGTTAACTCTTTGTTTCCAGGAGATCATGCTTTGCTCCAAAGACCCTTTGCTTGTATTCAGAGTGGGGAGCAAGCGGCCCACTGAGCACAACAGAGATGCATCCTGCTGTGAATGAGGCTGAAGAGCAAAGGTGAACGATAAATCTAAAAGAAAAACCTTTAAGAGCCAATAAGAAACAGAAGTGTAAGATTCAGTTTCTGTTTCCAGTTTTGAAATCTACATAACACAGCTGCGTCTGAATCAAGTCCACCTTAATGACAGGAGTCTGTGTCACAAACAGGCCTGTCTGGACGGATCTGAGAGGAAGGCAACGATGGCAAAGAGAGATTACTTGGTGGAGGCGGCTAAGCAGATCCACATGGCACTGGACAGTGAGGTCAATGAGGACTACGAGGCAGCTTTCAGCTACTACAAGAATGGAGTGGACCTGCTGCTTAACGGTGTTCAATGTAAGTGAGTAAATCTGGCCGTTCAGAATCTGTGGCTCAGTGAATGAGGAAAAGGATAAGAATGAATAATAAAAACAGGAAGTCGAACAGTAAATGCTGATGGCAGTTTTCCACGTGATCATCTGCTGCACTTCCCACTACTAAATGGTTTACCCTTTTATCACGCCGACCGTTTTCATTGGTGCCGTAAAGACATTTGTCTGTGTTGAACAGTGGACCCAAACAGGGAGCGGAGGGAGGCTGTGAAAAGGAAAACAACCCAATACCTGAAGAGAGCGGAGGAAATCTTCATCACACATTTACAGGATAATCTCGGAAAGGGAAGCTGTCATTTAGGGGTGAGACCTTAATCATTTGCTATTATTTATGCTAAAAACAAAGTCAACACGTAAAACTTGTCTTGATAATTCTTAATTTCATTCATTAAATAATTGTATCTGCTGCACAGAACACCTTTATGGGCCTTTATAAAAGTCAATGTTTTAAAATCATCACAAACAGTTTAACAATTACACATGCCTACAGCTCTGAGCTTGACAGCTAGATACAGAAAAAACTAAAAAGATATGGAATTTTAATTATTGTGTTTGGTTCATATTAATGGTATTGCTAAAGAATTTAATGAACTGACTCAAGACCACCCATATACGGATGGATTTTCTTTTTTTATTTTTTCAGTAATAGATTTTTAATGGTTTTGGGCTTCATTTAGACAAAGAAAACACTGTGGTGATGTTACTCCATGACTTATTTTACAGCCTGTATTGGATGTTCATCTAAATGGAAAAACATATTTCAGTTATGATCATCACTGGATCTATTTAATCGTTCAAAAAAAATATTTTAAGGAAGAAAGCAATTAACAGACGATCCCTGTAAACCAGTTCTTGTACCACTGATTTCGAATTGTGAAAACCTCTTGGAGCAGACATATTCAGTGATAACTTGACTAAGTCTGCAATTTTTACAAATTCTCTGCCAGAACTTTTGAAGTTATAGGGGAAAACTTCCAATTTGGTTTCATTTTTTTGACAATAGCCTTGGCTGGTCTGGCTGTGACTCTCCGTATGTCTCAACAGGGTTACAGTAGTTTGAGATTCCGTCCAATCAGACACCTGAGTTCACCTGTAGAGGACCTGGAGATGTGTAAAGTGGTGGGCGTCAATGATAAGGTAGTGTGTTTTTTTCTGAAATTTCGACATGTAGATTTTATTTTTGCTTCTCCCTTTTTGTCTTTCTACAAAAAGACTCAGAAAAAAGTAGGTCAGTGAATCATTGCCTAAATTCTGAGCATCAAAACCTGCTTATCAGAGCTGCAGACTGTAATGATTTACTTGTTTTCTGTTGTTAAAATGTTGTCTTCTATTCAAAAGGTCCTGATTGTACAAAGTATGGTCAACAAAGAGACGTTTGTTGTGAAGGTAAGGATGCATCAGATAAAAAAAATTGATGAAGATTGCCCTTTCATGAAAGCGGGCACGCTTCTGTGTATCTGTGTAGCTCAATTTGCCTTTAAATTCCACCTCCTTTAGGAACAAAAAAGAACTTTGAAATCAAAGTTTTTTTTAATTTAAAAGCGAGCATGAAGTTCTACGCTCATTCTATTGAAATTCTGTTTGTTCAACTAATATTCAGTGAATAATTTGAGAATTTTCCCATTAATCCTATACTAAACTATGATCACTTCATCAAATGTTGCAGAAAAGTCTAAGGCAGAGGGAGATGACTGCTAGTTGCAAAAACATTTTTGCATTTTTTCATGGATGCAGCTTGCTTACATAAATACTTAGGACACTCAGCTTTGCTGCGTTGCATGTTTCTCACAGATGTGGCACGATTTAGAAGAGGAACGACAGGAATGCCAGTATGTGTTTTTTTTTTTTGACGAGAAAGATTTTTCAAAGAAAATACATCTTGACATTTTGTGCTTAAGAAGCAGCTGTACAGCTATTTTAGTGTTGCTCCGTAGCATCCATTGACTGTATAAGAGAACTAAATACATTCAATTAATTAAATATTCAAGATAACTTTTAAACAGTCAGTGGTAGCATCCAAACAGGTTCGTATGAGAGATTCTTCCAAATATCCCCCCGGGACTGATTTCTCTCACTCTTTCAGAGAATGGAAGCCTTCCCCTCTAAGCGCTCAGAGTTCATCAGTTCTGAATTTGGGGATTTTTTTTCCCAAATGTTGTGCCCGCTTTATAAAAGGTGCACAGAACCTGTTCTAAATCAACCTTGTGTTCTTCCAGAGTTTGGTGAAATCAAGCTGGGAGAGCAGAGATCAACCGACCATCATTCCTCAAGGGGTGCCGTATATGGTCAAGCTGCTGCGGTACTATGTCAGTGAGGATGCAGTGTACCTGCATCTCGAGCATGTCAAAGGTGACATATTTACATACTTATTGAATTTTTTTTTAAGGAGATACTTTAATTTTAGTTCCAGTAAAGCAAGGGTCTGCAACCTGAGGCTCTCTCTTTTACTCCTCCATTATGGATCTTTGGCTTTGTAGAAAAATGTTGACTGTTGACTAAATATTAAGTTAGTTAGTTAAGTTAAACACATATTCTAATCTACGCAGCACAATAGTGTCTCGCAGTTGTTCAGAGGCAATGCTCTCAAATAATAACATTTACATGTAAAAAAAAAAAGATTGTTGATATGTTAACTTTTTATGGTAAAAGGAGAAAAAGGTAGAGGGGCACCAAAGTCATAATGACAGAAAATATCATGTTTGACTTTGTTTTCTTGCATTTTTAAATCAAGTAAATCTACTGCAGCAGGAGGATTTTATTTGACACAGGATGTACTTTATTTTGAAAGGATCTTGTATGTGCTTCTTTTAAAAAATAAAAGAAGTTAAAGTTGTTATGATGAGAAAAAATAACACGTTTATGTTTCCATTTTTGAAAATAATTTAATAAGTGAATGGATTAATAGCTGTATGAAGATAAAGTGTTTTTTCTAAACATTGAGGTGAGGCTTTGTGTCTCTCGCTGGGATTTGTTCAGGGAGAAACTGGTCCAATGGCTCTTTTAATGTTAATGATGCAAGCCCCTCCACCAACGGAAGCACTGAAAGATACAAACATCATTTTATTTTGCAATTTTCAGGTGGAAGGCTCTTTTCCAAGCTGCACAAATTGAACACAGAGAAGGCCAAGGAGCATCCAGAATGCCTCACCTCCGGCCAGCACAACCTCAAGCTGAAGACCAGCCACACCTCACCCACAATCAGCACAGACTACCAGCACAGCAGCAAGGCTCCAGCTCAGAAATCAACTGACGACAGCCCAGATGCAGACTTCCCAACCTCGTGGGATGAGACCCAGAGGAGGCTGGAAAGCTGTGGGACTCATTCCTACATCGAGGAGACGGGCTGCCTGCAGAACACACGTTCTGCAGCATCGTTTTATAACAAGCTCGATCGACTAACTCTGCTTTCTGGCCCCACAAAGACACAGGTCAACACCCATATCCACCCTCCAGCTCCTAGTTTGTGTTTGCACTCTGGTGAAACTCAGGAAAAGCCTGCTCTTCCTCTCTCCTGCACTCGAGTCAGTCAAGCTCTAGATGTCATGTCGGAAATCCATAAAAAGAAAGTAGGGATGGGGCTGATAGAGTGCAGCTCGGACTTTGAAGCGGCCTGGAAAGCTGCTGACCCAACGCTCAACTGTGAGAATATAAACCCCTATGCAGTCACCAATAGTGAGTTGTCAAAAACACTGGGACAAACTTCACCTCAAAATAATCAGACCACATTTATGAAGACAGGGTCGTCAAACACTGACGGTGAGGGTTTGAGCTCCTCTCCTGCCATCTTGCATCTTCCTCTTCTTCATCAGTCCTATGCGAGAGCATCATGGGACACCAATGGTTCTGACCAGGGTTCTTTTTTAGGAGGCAACTCTTTAGAGGTAGTTCCAGACTCAAAGCCACACAGCATCAGTCCCACAGCAGAGGAAAGAAATGGTATGGTAGTTCTAAAGAGTACAGATAGAGCAATATTTTCTGACAGTACGGACTCAAAAGTCACAACGGAAAGCTTTCAGCCTTTTTCTGGTCCCCTTCACCTCACTGCTGCTGAAAAAATGAAGACTTTTTTGGGGGTCACCTTGGGGGGATTCTCAGGTGTGAAATGTAAAAGTGAAACTCATTCCAATGGAGAACCACAGAGTGTGGAGGCGACCTGTGAGTCAGCGTTCTCCACAGAGAAGAAAGCAGAATCAAAAGACAGATGTCGTGTTGGCTGGTTCTCTCCTGATCCTCTTGGAGTCCTCCCCCAGAGTAAGGCAGCGGATGGAGACGCCGCTCCGAATCCAGATGTGCAAGAAGAAGACCAAATCATCGAGGTGGACGGCTGGTGTCACCTGGTTCCGTTCCCCACCACGCCTTCCAGGCACGAAGATAAGGCCATGCAGACATGCTGGGGGCTTCCAGAAGCAGATGTACGAGTGTGGGGAGCACAGATCCTGCTGGCCCTAGAAAGTCTGCATGAGCAAGGCATTCTGTGTAGGGATCTCAGCCCGAGAAACATTCTACTGACCAGCAATGGTGAGTTCCTGAAGAGAAATTAAAAAAAAACACCAACCTCTGAACACTTTCAGGTCAACTCTCTTTGATTGTCTTTCACAGGAAAAGTGTGTTTGACGTTTTTCAGCCAGTGGAGTGAAGTTCAGCCTGAGATTAACTCCAAAGCAATGGAACAGATGTACTGCTCTCCAGGTACTGATGCCTTAGACTAAGATCTACGTCTACTTTTTAGTGTAATATGCCACCTAGTGGCAGTTTGCAGGTAGTCGGATCGCTTCACTTAACATCCACATCTTATCGGGACGTGTACTGAGATGAATACAGCTGAGCCCACTGTGTGTTGACAGAAATTGGGGGAGTGTCCAGAGTTACAGAAGCTTGTGATTGGTGGAGTCTTGGAGCTTTGCTTTTTGAGCTCCTCACTGGAATGGTGAGTTAAAAGACCGAACACAGTGGTAAGGCTGGATTTCTTTTCCTGTTATACAATTCAATCTACTGTCACATTTCGGCAGCCGCTGTGGCAGCTCCATCCGGCAGGAATCCACTCCCACACCCAGCTCCTCATTCCCAACCACCTGAGTGCTGCAGCTGCATCTCTCCTCACTGAGGTTGCATTTCAGGTCTAAACACCCTTCTTTAAAATTAATAATAATAATAATAATAAAACCTCTCGTTTCTTTTGTTCCACAGCTGCTTCAGTTTGATGCTGGCTACCGCTTGGGTTCAGGAGGTGGAGGAGTGAGCGACATCAAGTGTCACCCCTTCTTCAGTGGCGTATCTTGGAAAGCTCTGACCTGCTGACAACATTATTCATTTTTGCATATCGGAAACAGTTGTGTCACACTGGACTTTAGAATTGGTTCTGCAGGAGGTGGCCAGAAAGCATGTAGAAAAAAAAATCAACTTATTGTGCTTCTTATGATGAAGAACCAAAAAAAGGTTGGACAGAAGTGTGGACATATATGCCTGGAAAGAGGAGGTACTACTTCATATTTGAAATTTAGAGATGCCTAACATGGAGTTTTGATCATTGAACTTCTAAATACCAAGCATGTCATTCCAGCTGATTTTAACATTTTGATATTTCCCTCAGTTGTTGTACAAAAAATCTATGATAGGCAATAAGTAGATTAATTTTTTCATATCAAAATCTTTAATTAAACAGTTTATACTGACAGCTAACTGATATTTTTTTTTTTAATTCTGGACACATCTAGAGGATCATTCGTCAATTCTGCTTGATGAATGTCTTAACACTCTGTTGAGGCAGAAAAACACCTTCCAAGTCTTCGGTCTTTGCTTATTCATTTGAATTACGGCAATCACATATGAAACAAAATCTTCACACATTCCCATCAAAAACTTTCACTTTAATACTTAGTCTTGTCAAGATGGAGTATGGCCTGTCAGGCATTTTTTCTATCAAAAATAGACCACAAATCAAAGTTTTGTTTCACGTTTGGCTTCACATTCACTTTCAGAATATGAAAGTTTTTGCTTAATACTACAGATCTATTGGTAATGTAAAGAGTTGAAGCATAAACTTACTTAACCCCTTGACATCTGAATTTATTTCCAGCTATTAAAAATAATCACTTTTGGTTTTGTTTTCATGTAGATGCTAAATTAAGGTAATTTTGGACCCAGAGTGGTTTGATGCATATTTACATCAATAGGGGTCAGGGTGTTTTAAAACCTAAAACATCCCACATCATTCCATTAAAATGCTGCTTTTTCTGTAGTTTGTTCAGGGGAACCAAATAACATTCAAATCAAAACAACTGGGTAATGAAGATTTTATTGTTTAAAACATTTTTCTTCTTAAATAGTCTCTTACACGGCAAAAAGACAGGTCTTTTCTTTATACTTCTTAAGCTAGATGGCATAAAACCTCAGTTTCTTCGCTTTATTTTTGAGATTTTAAGTTTGTTTTCCAGCCCAATTTGTGCGGATTGTTCTGCTCTCAACCAAAATAATAAAATTACAATATGCAGTTTAATCTGTACTTGCCTTGTCATTTTTACAATAAACAAAAAGATTTGTTGAAATGCATGTATAAAATGACATATGCAAAACAAAAGAGTACTTAGATTTTTTCTTCTTACCTAAAGACCAGCACCAGAAATCTCAAAACTGTCATTCCTTTACAACAGCCTCAAATATTTAATCACTTCTGCGATGATGAAAATCCGGCTGTTTAAACAAATCCTTTATTCCTAGCTGACCAATACAATTCATTAACTGCGGTTAAAGTAATGTTTCTCAAGTGTGTAGAGCCACTGCTTGTGCGAACTTTGTTTTATTTATTTAGCTTTTTTGTGTTTTTCCTTTTGGTTGGGGATGGAGCAGACATAAGTTCACATGTCGAGGAGCAGCACCCTGGGGTCCTCCACCACAGACTTGATCTTGCGTAGAAAAGTGACAGCCTCCCTTCCATCTATCAGGCGGTGATCATATGTCAGGGCAACGTACATCATAGGACGGATTTCAACCTGGAGAAACAGAGATTGTAAAACTGAATTTTTTTGTTTTTCTGTTTTTACACGCTTTAGACATCTAGACTATGCGTTTTTGGTTAAGATGTGAGAGCACAAACCTTCCCACTGACTGCGACAGGCCTGTCAAAGATGCCATGCATGCCGAGAATAGCAGACTGGGGTGGGTTGATAATAGGTGTACCAAACATTGACCCAAATACGCCGCCATTGCTTATGGTAAAGGTGCCTCCATCCATGTCTTCAACAGCTAGCTCATTTTTGCGAGCCTTTAAAGACACAAATGAAATCATTCAATAATAACTTTAAACATTTCCAATCTTTCTTTAAATGCTCGCAAGAAAACCTTACCTTTTCTCCCAACAAATTGATCGCCTTTTCAATATCAGCAAAGTTCATTCCCTCAACATTTCGAATTACAGGAACCACCAAACCCTGAAGAAGAAGAATTCATTTTCTGTTCATAGTCCCTGAAACAAAAATACCACCCATCACTCGTTCTTTCATATCTGCTGCTTGTCTTACCTTTGGTGTGGCAACAGCAACACTTATGTCAACATAGTCCCGGTACACAATCTCTTTGGTTGTGTCATCAATGACTGGAAATACAGCATAAAAATACATTAAAATGTTTGATCACATTATCCTGTGAAAAAAACCAAACAAATCCAAAGGTACTTCCTATTAAGACAAGGTTTCTCTGTCATGAACTACTTTCTATCATGCGCAAGTAAAACCCAAAGACAATTATAGATTTTTCGAAGGCAGCAGCACAGACCACCCGTTTCTCTGTGGTCTACCTAAATAGGTCAGAGCAATCTAAATAACATAAATATGTTAAAATTGGTTTTGAGGTCGGGCAATGAAAAATATTGCCTTCGCTACATTAAAGACTCCATGCAGCCCTACCAAGCACGCTAAGGCACAGTCTAGGTGAAACCAAAAAGCTAAGGCATAGTAGTCTAATAATTTATTTAAAAAAAATTCATACCAGCATTTACAGCAGGTTGGTCAGTTAGAGCATAAGCAGCTGCCTTTACAAATGCAGACATGAAGCCCAGTTTTATGTTTTGCTTTTTCAGGAAGGCATCTTTGTAGTTCTTCCTCATCTCTGAGATGTTGCTGTGGGAACACAGGAAAAGGTACAGATCAATTAAAGTGGTGCAAATACAGAAAAAAGGCAAATACATTGAATTTGAAGCATTGAGTTTAAAATTGGGGTTTAAACAAATACATAAGACAAAGCAAAATGTTTATGAAAACAAAAATTACCTATTAGGACAAAAGTAAGCGAGAAACATTTTGTTTATGGCTACAAAACAGAGGTTAATAAAGCTACAGAAATTGTCCCGTTAATTGTTTCACAATTGCTCATTTTTCTCTTATATCTATCTTTTTAATTGTTTGTTTTCCTGTCTCTAACCCTGTTGAAGCTCTAGGGTTTCTCCGCTAACATAATTAGCCCCTCCCAAGACACAGACTCTCCGAGAAAGGAGAGAAGAAGCGATAAAAATCTTCACTTTCTAGAGCCTGTAAATCTTATTGGGCTGTCATAAAAGCCCATATCGGTTGAGGCAGCTCTTCCACTCAGTGCACTGGTCTCTATGGGCCCTCGCAGATGCTCCAGCCTCCTGTTCTGACTAGTTCCTTCAGCTTCAGATGAGCCCTAGCCTGGGAAGTCTTCCTCCAGACCATCAATGTCAATCTAATTAGGATACATAGAAACCCCTGAATAGCCGAAAGCTGACACCACACATTTGCGGGGGAAAGAAATCCTCAAAGTGTCCTCTTCAGCACAGAGGGGCAAGTGCAGACACTAACATTTCCTTCTAAATTAATAAAACTTGTTTTAACAATTCTTATCTTTGTTTTTAGATGGAATTATGACCAAATATTTACATTCCAGCGTTAACAGGATATTGGGTTTCAAAAAGCTTTTCCAATTGAGCAGATTCCAATCTATAACCATTTGTGGAAGTGTTGTTTTGGCTTATAACTAATGTATACAATAGAGGCTGGTAGGTAATGTATTCATATACGACTTTGAGAAAAAGTTCTTGCACGCGTGCAAAAGAGTTGACAGTTGGAAGTTTTTTAACTCCCTCAAAAGTTTCTGTTTGAAAACGCATAATCTAAAACTGTATCCCGAGTCTGCTAATGTAGGTCGTCCAAATAACCGTTTCCTACCTCATGTCGACCTCATTAAATGTTGTTAGCATAGCGCAGGTGTTTTGAGCTTCCTTCAGTCTCTGGGCAATTCTCAGTCTCATGCGGTTCATCTTCACCTAAAAGCAAAAAAAAAAAAAAAAAAAATCAACAAGCCGCATTAACAATAATATACTCTATGCATGAAAATCTATATTAGTACATTCTGATCCTACCCTGCTCTCTGTCCTTGCTGCTTTAGCCCCGCCCTCTGTGTGGGTCACAGGTGAAGCTTGAGAAACAGTGGGCTTAATGGCTGAAACTACAACAGAAGAGTAAACAAGCAGTTAGAACATCCAGACTTTAAGCCATAGACTGATAATGTGAAGTTAAAGGTCAAGAAAACAGCAACTGATGTGCCCCCTGCTGTCTGCCTGATGTGTCCTAACCTGGCTTAGTGTCCATTGCATGCGCTGGTACAGGTGGCACAGGAGGCATGGTGGTTGGAATGGGTCCCACAGTTGAGGGGGGAGGAGGTGGAGGAGAAGGTGGGGCAGCAGACGGGGAAGGAGCTGCAGCCGCTGGGGCCTCCGTTTTTGGAGGTTCTGCAGCTTTGGGGGCACCAGCTAGAAACAAATATTTTTCACAAAAGCGAATCAGAGTTAAAATAGACGTTTAAAGTATTTCTCTTTTAGTAAAAATCCAGTCCGACAGACCTCCTTTTCTAAGCTTAAAAAGGGGAGTTCCTCCTTCAACTTTTCCTCCATCTGGGACCAAGAGTTCCTCAATAACTCCGGCAGCAGGAGAGGGAACCTGAACAGATGTCTAAAAAGACAGAGAAATAAAGTCACCAACTGGATAATTTATTAAAAGTTGTCATGGTGATTTGGGTCATAACAAAAAATGTTTTTCTAAATTTTCAATGGTAGTTATTATTAATCAAGGTATTTATCGACACAACTTTGTGACAAAATGAATCCCAACTTCATTCTAAAAGGGGTTATTTTCAATTAAGTCCAAACAAAGTAATATATATATATATATATATATATATATATATTTAAATCACTTCTATTTTGTTGAAAATTCCTAACCTTGTCCGTCTCAATTTCACACACAACCTCATCCTCAGAGACAGAGTCTCCAACAGCTGCAAAGAAAAAAATAAAGTTATGTTTTAGCTTCTGACAGATGCCAGATTTAAATCAACATAGCGTTTACTAAATGAAAAAAGAGAAACATTTACCTTTCTCCCACCTCACGTCTCCCTCTGTGACAGACTCTGCAAAAGCAGGGGTCTTGACCGTAACAACTTCATCTCCTAAAGAACAAATACAAGCACAAGTCTTTCAGGGCGCCTACTCTTTTATCATTTGAATTTGGTTGAATAGATATTTAAAAAGAAAAAAACATACTGTAGGCCACAGATGTCCTAAAGTACTGGATCTGGAAGACGCTGGAACGGGGATCATATTTTCTACAGATTTAAAGAAATCAGAAAACATTCAAAAAATATAAAATTTATAGTAATATCAAAGTTTACTAACACTTAAATATTTATTTTTTAATTGACTTGTTCTATGTATGCTTCACATTGATAAGAAAATGAGCAAAAACTGTCAAAGCCAGCCTGCAAACATAACATGGAGTTTAAAATAATGTGCCCCTCATCAGGAACAGTGTGTACTTACACATTACTGTTCAAAGTGACGACATTGCCAGCTGATAGGGCTGTTGAAAAGACGACATGAAAAAGAGTAGCTTTAAAAATATTTAGGAGATGTGGAGTGAATCTTTTTTTAGGATTGTTCGCATCGTACCTGCAGGGGCTCGTCGAACTGCAATACTATTCCCCTATTAAAAGAAATAACCAAGCATTATAAAACATTTTAGCATCATTTAACTAAAAGAAGAAGAAACCCATACAAAACCCATACATCCAAGTTGCTAAGTTACAGACTTATGTTGGAAAACTTTAAAAACTTTAAAAGACAGTGAAGTAGAGAGAAATAAATGTTCCTGCACAGTTAGGTTACCCAGTGACTTTTGACACCCTCATTAAATTAACTGGCAGAAGACTGGTTGAAGGCATTACATTGTCAGTAAGCATAACTTAAAACTTTTACACGTGCAAAGAACGTACAAAGTTGCACAAGGATTTAAATATAGACTATGAACTCCTTTATAATATGTAGATAATGCAGCTACACTTTAAATCTCAGCATAGAGTTTCTATAACCACCAGTGAAGCTAAAAACTACATTCAGAAAGTTATTAGGGTTTTAATAAGTTTACTGACAGGACTGACTGCTGTTAGTCATTCAGTAGAACATGACCTCAGCCATAATGGACTGGAGCAAGTAGCAAAACCGCATAGTTCACTTATAGCTTTCTGTAGCTAGCATGTTTTTTTCTACATACTTTGCGCCTATTACTCCAACATTTAGCTTATAGTTTCTGTTCACGCTAAACACGTATAGAGTTTGTGGTTTGCATTATTTTAAAAATCCACGGACAACATGTATGGAATGAGGTGTCATACTGTCCTTGGCTCGCAATGTTACGGCCTGACCGTGGCCTTCAACGACTAGCTAGCTAACGCTAACGTTAGCTCGTGCAAGCTAAGCCCATAAAGGGGTTACCTGCAGTCGGAGACATTGGTAAGAAGACCCGTGGGACACGACGGGGACAATATTTGAACATTTTTCTGCTTACCTGGCGGATGGCAGAAAGGGAACGGCCAAAATTCCTGGTGAGACACCGGGAATGGGATAACATTGTCGCTGTGTGACAGCAGCCTGTCAGCGGAAGGGAAACTCCGGACACACCGTCTGCGAAAGTGACGTCCTAGCAGAAATAAAGGAAGTGACGTCATCAAAACCAAGTGAAGGCTTGAGTACACAGAAGTGGACAGAACTGTTAAGACCTTGTATGTTTTAAACACTGTAAACAAACATAAAATACATAATATAATTATAAAGAGACGTAGTCTAGTAATAACAAGTGAGGTGCAGATTAGCACAATAAAACAGACAATCTGCTTCATCTAAAGTGTGAAACATTAAAAAATAAAAAGTCAGTTTTTACTACATTAAATTAGTAAAATGTAATTTTAACATTCTCAAAGAGGCCCATTTTATTATGTTATTCTTATTTAGTTTTGAATTATGATCACCAAGTTTACAAACAAACACATTGTACTCCTGTTTGAATTTTTAACCCGCCAACTTGAATAGAGTAAACAGAGACATAGTCCATTGAAATAACATATTATGTAGTTTCTGAACATTATGCACATTTTGTGCGATTTTAGATTCCTGCATACATCCTCCAGCAAAAAGTAGTCTACTTAAGTGTCCTAAAAACAATCTTAATTCATGCTAAAAGTGAGGCAGCATACTTGAAGCTTACTTCTGATATACTATTGTAAACTTAAAATGTTCCTATTTAGTCTGAAGAAGTGTTTGGTTAGTATACTTCCTGTACGTGGTTTATATATACGTGGATATTTCTTTTGATCGTTTTCTTTCATGTTTTATGCAATTTGTTTTAGCACTTTTAGTAATCTTTGTACACAAAATGCGCTATGCAAATAATCTTGCCATAGCCTTGCCTTGTCTAGAGTACACTTGCTATGTCTATACTCAAGTATTCTTAATAAACTAAACCTCAAATGAACTACTTTTTGCTAAGGGTTACTTTAGATACAAAAGTTTGCATTTAAGTTGATTAAAAAGAAATGTTTTGTGATTTGCAGTTGGATGTTTTAATCAAGTTAGGTGTTTATTTAGATCCAGTACTGATATTTGTAAGTCTGCAGGTACTCTCCTAGCCCATAAAATACCTTATCACTGAATTAAACCAAATTCTACCAGTTGTTTTTACAATAAATGAACACTGATGATCTGCAGGGGGACATCAGCTACATTGGGCCATCGGGTAAAATGGATCTCAGTTCTTTATGAATGCAAATAAGTTCAAACAGTACTTGGCATGTAATAATTGATTTGATTAGTCTGTGGTTGCTATGGTGGGCGGGTCAAAGCATCAATGAAAGACTGCAACAGAAAACTTCACGGTGAGTGCCATGACTTATTAAATGGCAACTGCTATTGATAAGGTTGAAATATAAATAACAATGTAAAATACTTCTATCAGATTTGAATGTTTTGTTAAATAAAATAAGTTTTGATGAAAAACTATTTTGTAACTTATCTCGCCTTACCTTAAAGTGTTCAGGTAAACTGAGCCCCACATTTCAGCTAAAATGAGCCATGTTGTGAGTTGATTAGAAGTAAGCTTTTCCTTGTAAGATATGCTTAATGTTGACCCCAGTGACAAAAAGTTCAACAAAGATTGGTGTGCCATGGGCCCTGTGATGCCTGGTTCCAGTATAGCTGTGGTGAGAACGACATAATTTGGGAGGAAAACGACTTTATCTGCCATGACTGTTATCGAAAACCTTTATTGAGGTTGTTCAGTTTTTATTAGCCTAGAAACACACGCTTTCAGTCTCACTTTGTTTCACACATTCTTGATTAGGCCTACATTACTTTGTTGCTGTAATGTCAAAAGCTCTGTATTTGTCATATTTCTTGATGTTTAATGAAATTCCTTTCAATGTTCTATGATATTGCTCTTAAACATAGTATCTTAAACATAATTTGATTTTATTGTGAAAAAGACTTTTTCACCTTACAGTTTGAGCGGCTCATTTAGCTGATGAGTTGGCCTATTTATCTTGAATGTGACACATCTCTAAAACGTGGAACAGTTGATGTTTCAATAGCTGTGGAATTTTAACAGTAGTACTTTATTCCATAAATTCAACACACAAAAGTTAAAAACAACTATTATTAATAGTTGTGTTCTGATGTCACTATAGTAAACATATGGATGGGGTAGACTGAAACAAAATATGTGACCCTGTTTGAAATATTTTGTCATCCAAGTGAACATTTATTAGTTTCATTTAAAACCCTTTTTTTAATCTATGAGCTTTAACAAACTTAAAGTGGGTTTGTATTAATAAACCTTTGATTCCAGGACATGATAGACATCAACTCCTCTGTAACTCTGCCCCACACCACAGTGCCTGTCACTCTAAAGAGGACGTGGTGCCTTTTGGGTAATGAGCTCGTGAGCTCCTGACCACCTCCCTGCTCGCACGCGGCCACGCCCCGGCCCCCCTGCATCGACTTCGCCGCACCCCCAGCAGCCAACCCTCAGTCTGTGCAGGCCAGCAACTCGGAAGCCCTTCTTGCAGCGCAACAGGTAAGGTCCCATCAGAGCCGCTCACTCTCAGCGCGGTCACACCGCAGACCTAAAGTAAGTATCTTGCATGCTTGCAGCCTACTTTGCTTCTGTACATTTCGTGTCAGTCTTGTGGTTTTGCTTGAGAAAGGTGTGATTTCCTTGCAGCAGAAACTGTCATAAAGATACACGCTTACTGACTAATTAATAGAATATATACTTATTAGTTTTTAGAAAAATATATATATATGAAAAATGGTTGCATGTCAAAGTAATTTTATATTTATATATTATATTTCAAAATAGTAATATTAATTGAACGAATTAAATCAATATATAGTTAAATACATAAATTAAAGCCTCCTAACCTTTGTATGATCTAAAAAAAATGGTTGAATATTTAATTATTTAAACGTAATAAAGAACAAAATTAACAGTATGATCCAAATACTAAAACGGACTTAACTAAAGTGTAATTTCTTTCCAAATATTTCTAATAAATTAACGTGTGTGTTAACGCTTCAAAAATGTTTTTTTTTTAAATTATTATCATTTTAAAATGAGTGAGCTTCTCTCAGTTGAGTAACTAAGGTTTTCATTTATTTTTCTTTAAACCATTGACAACCATCTGGCTCTTTCCTTGGAGTGAAAAGCTGAGAAAACCAAGAGCTTTTTCATGATAGTTTCTCTAGTAAATAATGGATACTCAGACATCTCTGCTTTTCTTGTCTACGGCTCTCATGAGATGGAATTTACCTTTTGTTGCTGTTATAGAGTTCTTTTATCTGTTCTTTAGCTATTATGACTATCCAGAGATGAAAAGATACAAAACATTTTTTTATTTAAGATTTGAATTTATTTATTTATTATTCTTTGAAGTGAACACAGAGATCCTAAAATAATTTAAGGCTTCTTGTTTTGGTTTTTTTTTTTTTTGCTTTTCATCCCTGAAATATAAATACAATATTATAGGTCAGTAAAATGATTACATTTTAATGACTAAAAGATAACATAACATGCCATATCTACCAGGTTTCTTTGCAGGTTTTACATTTTAAGTTACTTTTTTTGTCTCTATTCTAAATATATAAAAACAGGACAAAATAAAGGAAGTACATTTAAAATGTTTTTTTTTTTAAGAATTTCAATAATTCATGTAAGTGATACAAATTCTTAATTCATATTAACGCTTAGATATATTATTTTAATATGTTTTTTTTTTTCTTGTCTTTTCAGATTCTTGTGTTTCTAAGCTGTAGTTTTTTGTAAACATGAACCTAAGTCTTCCCGACCAAAGCGTGCACACTTCATGTGAAGGCTGCTTAGAGGACGACAAACCTGAAGTCATGATGCCCTGCTTCCGCAAAAATATGTACGACGATCCTCTGGCCTCATACTCAAGCGGGTCCATCATTTCCCAACTCCTACGCAAGTCAGTCCACGGCAAAAGGGTGCTGGATGAGAACAATTTTTACCTCTCCACCGCTGCCGACTCCGGCCAGGAGGATCAGAGCAGTGTCTCATCAAAGGACAGCACAGTGGAGGCCACATCCCCCACTGGACACACCTCTGCAGGAGCCAGCCCGGAGGAAGAGCATCCATTGACTGATCATCTGCAGGCCAAGAGAGCCCGGGTGGAGAACATTATAAGGGTCATGACTGGATCTCCGAACAGAAGGCAGCACGGAGACAGCGAGAGGCCTGGGAGGGACGCCAGAGAATCGTACAGGGAGAACAAGCGTAAGCAGAGATTGCCTCAGCATCAGGAGCACAGTGCTGCAGGGGGACAGGTGAGCAGACAACCCATGGGCAGAAACAATGAAAACATCAAAGAGGAAGAGTGCCATAAGCTGAAAGAGCAGCTGCACAGCATGCAAAGGCTTCTTCATCAACTCCAGGAAAAGTTTCTGCAAGTTTACAACCAAGAAGAGCCTGAGTATGAAAATGGTGACGTGATAGAAACCGATCCTGATCACGAGATTGTGGAGGAAAACAACAAACCCTGCTACATAAATGCTGAAGATGACTTTGAGAGGAAGAATAGGAGAGTGACTGCAGATTGTAAGGATCAAAAAACAGGGATTGGTTACCTGGTACACCAAGGAGAAGGTCAGAGCCTACAGGAAACTCTGAAGCAGGAGCTCTCCAAGGCTGTCAATGATTGTGTAGACAGGGTGTTTAAGAAGGTCTCTTCCACAGGGCTGGATTTATTTCCTCAGCAGCGCATGTCCTCATCACCAGAGCTACACATCAGCTTAAGTGCAGACAGAAAGAACCAGCAGGGCAGCTCCAAAATGGATCAGCCCCCAGATGAAGAGGCAGGAGTGAAACCGCAGCCGCTGGAGTTCTACGGAAGCTCAGAGGCTCAAAGCCCACAAGACCAGACAGAAGCATTGTCGCTGGTCGTCCGTAAGCCAATCGCAACTCCTGTAAGCACCATCGCCCCAACAGTGAAGAGGCCTTACCCCATACACCAGACACCCTTTCAGTATAACTACAGCGCTCCGCTGCACGACACCCACATTCTGGAGCACCTCCTCAAGTATGGGCCACACTCCAACTTCTCCGCTCTCTCCTGCATGCCCCCATCCATGGACAGAACCTCTCCAGAATCAGTGGATCTGCCGTGGGACACCATTTCCATAAGGTCCAAAGTCACGTCCAGCCATCTTGGCCACCACTCTCGCCCTTCATCTTTGGGGGCAGTGGCAGTCGATAATCTGTGCCTCCCCCACGTCAAGATTGAGTGTGGCGAGCTTCAGAACATGGCTGAAAGAAATCCTTACATGTCCCTCAATATATCCTTTTTCTTGTTGGTTTAAATATTATTGCAATAATTCAGTTCAATGCAAACCACAAGACATTTTTTACCAATAATTTAAAGACAAAGCATTTTTTAAAACATTGTAAACATTGGAAGTAAATAATTTAAATATATTACATTTAATATTTGTGGTTCTTTCAACAGAACAACTGATATATTCTTTCTTTTTTCAAATACAAAGAACATTTATCTTATATTTGAGCTCATCTAACTGAACAATGGTGGACTGAGGTTTTACTTCAGCATGGGCAGTTTCCAGTACCAAACTTCAAGGAGAATTTTCGCTTTGATCTCACTAACCCCACAGAAAATTATAGCATCTTCTTTAATCTAAGCAGAGTAATGACTTTAAGTCTAGAAGAAGACAAATAAAAAGGAATACAAGGCTTTGATAAGAATTGCCAGGAACAAAAGCCAATTTTTCAAAGGCAGAGAAAGCTTCAGTTTGTGTTGCAGGAAGTATCGTTTTTTTTTTTTTTCTTTCACTTGAAAAGGTGCAGGATCTATTTCTACACCATCAGAGTGATAGGGGTGCATCTAAAAGGTCACATCTGAGTGCTGGTGGAAACCACAAGGGCCTTCCTACCATAACACTTGAGCTCTTGTCTTGAGCATTTGTTGTTAGATACCTTTGTCAGAAGGCATACGATTGAACTTGAGTGCAAGATAACAGAATCCGTCGCCCGTGAATTCAGTGCCGTTATGTTTGTTTTGTCGAACACAGAATAATGGCTGTGTTTCTTTAATTTTGCCAGTGCTGACATCTTCAGAACAAATATATATTCTGCCGCCATGAGACAAAATAGATTCGTCTTAAGACCTGGTGTCCACATCACATTTTGGGTTATATTTCCACAGCAGTTAATTCTGCTTAACTGGGTCCCCGTGATTACATGTTTAGATGGTTGGTTCAAATATTACCTAGGGTCCTAAAAGGTTAATATTCATTATCATACAAATAATCATAAGGTTAAAACCCCAGCGGTAATGAATTTAGCCTGTCTTCTCGTTGCAAGGCTTTAGAGAAGAATATGATGTGGTACCTCTCAGGATTCACTTTATCTTTACAGTGCAAAGAGCTCTGCTTCCCTTTGAACAATGCCACATAAATCTTTCATCCAAACTTTTTTTATTTCAAAGGTAGTATTCCCTAATAAATGTGTGGTGTGCTGACCTGATAAGAAGATATTATGACCTAAGGCGAGGTAGTGGACTACAGAGGAAATGATCCTGTGCACCTTTGTTGCCTTAGGGGTGAAACTTGTAAAAAAAAAAAAAAAAAAAAAAACTGCATCCATTTGTATAAAACAGACACAGATTTGCACACAATAAACAACAAAAAATATCCTAAATACGGAAATTTTGTGTAAAATTTACTTAATATATATTTTTTTTTTGAGTAGAAAAAAAATGCAGCATACGCCATCTATAAATCAACTCAATTACATGGAAAATCAGTATCTCCTTTCACAACATTTCAAAACAAGCATACTTAATTCCAGCCATAAAGTGCTTTGCTCTCTAATTAAAAATCCCTAATCTAATTCATTATTCTGTTTTGCCAATAAGCACATGTTAGAATCCTTATTGACTCCCCAGTTAAAGCCGAGCTGTTCTTTAGTGAAATTCAATTTAGTCGAAGATTGAGGCAACACAATACTCTGGCCGACTATCGCTTTGCATGTCTGTGTGTGCTTTTGCCTGAGATTAAATTGTCACCTTTCCTTAACACAAATGTGAACATCCAGGAGGGACTCACTCCCAGTCATCTGAAGAAGGCAAAGCTGATGTTTTTCTACACCCGCTACCCCAGCTCCAATGTGCTGAAAACGTACTTCCCTGATGTTAAGGTAATTGGTTTTAATACACCTCTAAAAGAAAATGTTTTTATTGTAATCTTCACAAGTCAGCCGTAAAGTGGTTTGTCCTGCGTTTTACCCCCTGGTGTCTACCTGTCACTGTGCGTTTGGAACAGAAAAAAATCTGCAGTGTGTCCGAGGAGAGAAACAAAAAGGCACAGGGTTTAAATAACAAAGGCGCTGAGCTGCTAGTA
The DNA here is from genome assembly GCA_014656515.1 of Oryzias celebensis. Lineage (NCBI taxonomy): Eukaryota > Metazoa > Chordata > Actinopteri > Beloniformes > Adrianichthyidae > Oryzias > Oryzias celebensis. The sequence goes on from BNCR01000005.1 coordinate 39,856,965, forward strand.
TGTCCTGGGGCAGAGGGAGATACAGGGGTATTCTCTCTTTAAAAAAGCCTCTCCAGTCAGCAAATGGAGTGACAAAGGACTCTGTAGGCAAGGCATTGCTATTGGGTATCAACAGAGAGTTGGTATTAGAGACTTGTGCTGTTGCAACCAGGCAATGGTAAGCTTGTCCCAAATACAACATCCTGTGTATTTTGGCTTGGTCATCCTTTTTTCCTCCTCTTAGTGTTTCCTTTCCTCGTGTTTTTTGTCTTTTCATCCGTCTTCCTTCCATCTCTTTCCTCAACACCTCACATCTTCTCCCCCATTTTCCCTACTATCTCTATAAAAGCAGCCTCTCAATCCGTTATGACCTGATGCTGTTGCTCCGGCCCATCAAACGTCTCCTCCTTGCCTACTATCCCATGGTGGGAAGTGGCACTGAACAAAAGACCACATAATCCCAGTGTCTGATTCTATCCTATCAGCCAGAGTCAATGAGAGGGAAGCTTCCTTCTGTCCTTGCGGTGCCGTTTTCTCATCCACCACACCAGAGAGAAGAGGCGTCTTTGATGCTTGCCCAGCCCTTAGGCAATTTTTTTCCTGTCTTTCTGGTGATGAGATAGAATAACAAGACTAATGTCAAGACTGAGTTTTAGAAACACAGAGCTCTGACAGATGTTTTTCATCCTGGACATTGGTGGGAAAAGATCAGAGCAGTTAAGGTCACGTAGAGTGACTAATCATCAGGTGGTGCTTTGCCCTTTATGAGCTAAATTCACTTTATAGGCACAATGCTTTCAGAAACTATTAAGAAAAGTAAAATAAAAAAAAAACAAAACTAAAATTAAGTACCATCTGAGATTTAATTAACATTAGTGGCTGCTCATGCAACTTCAAGCTCTAACAAGTGCTTTTAACTGCAGAATTGTTTTGCTTCCATCTCCAGTTCAACCGCTGCATCACCTCCCAGCTGATTAAGTGGTTCAGCAACTTCAGGGAGTTTTACTACATCCAGATGGAGAAGTTTGCCAGACAGGCGATCACTGACGCATCAGGATGCCAAAGACATCACAGTCAGCAGGGACTCCGAGCTGTTCCGAGCGCTGAACATGCACTACAATAAAGCCAACGATTTTCACGTAAGCGTTTTTCCACGGTGCCACAACACGTCATTAATATAAACAGAAGCTCATGTTCAGTTAAAGATCCGTGTTAGAAATCACAGACACAGAGAATGTGTAAACTGCTTTTTATTACACATACAGGTAATTTTTAAAATGATTTATTTAAGGACTATAACTTAATAATTATTTGTTAGTTATTGGATACACTGTTCAACAGACAATTAAAAGCTTACAATCAAACATTTTACGGATCTTCAAACATAAAAAAAAACATTAAAAACATAAACAATATTCTTAAAGACTTTTGTTCGGTTTGATGTTCACAGACTAGGGGATAGTTTATGAATAATTAATGAACTAGATGATGACTTATCCTTTTGGAGGTGAGGTGGTTGTCGTAGTGACGAGCCCAAAGACTCATGTCAGCCCTCCATCATGTACCCTCATGTGCTGACCTGTGTGTCACACTGCACCTGCGCCGACCAGCCTTTGCAGCCGTTATCAAAACTCCAGAGTGATGCTTTATCATTCTGTGGGAAGAGGAAGCCGCAAAATCCCACTAAAACAACTTGGATTAGAGAGCCAGTATGCCTGAGCGAGACAGAGATTGCTACTGATGCGGAATGCTGAGAAAGACGCTGTGGATTCCGAGGGAGAAGGCTGTTTGGTGGAAAGGGATGAGACCGTTTTCTTTACCTTAGGACCAAGACATTCCTTTCCCAGGGATGGTTTTTTAGTCAGGAGATGAGTGGAAAGAAAAATAACTTGTACCAACAACTGTTGTGCTAGCTGGCGAGTGGATGGGAACGCAGTGCTGAGAGAAAAGCTCCACCCACGTTCTTGCCCATCCGTCTGCTATTTATTGATTAACATCCACCAGCCACCTTCAGGTTTTTACAGTTTAAAAAAAAAATCATTCCATTTTTAAAATCGTTCATTTTATTGTAAAAATCTTAAAAATTCAGATTTTTTTCTTTTGATTTTGGAGAATTGGGATTGGATACAATTAGGATTTTTTTTATCCAACATAATCCTTCTGGAAGAAATGTGCAGCAGAAAACAGATATATATACATATAAAAAAAGAAAATAAAGTTATCGTCAAAAACAAATATTTAACTAAAGTTGAGTAAAATCTTTGATGCCAATTGATGCACATCAAACCACTTTTACTCCAAAATTACTATAATTCAGCATCTACTTGAAAGCAAAAAACATTGTTTTTCTTATAGCTGGAAATAAATTGAGCTTCAAAATTTTGAGTTTTTTTCACTACAGATCCTATGGGCAGAGTTAAGAAACAACTATTCATAAATGGCTTTCTAAAATAAGATGAGTGTATTTAATTCTCTGTAATTCCTCTTTATTTCCCCTTAAGGTTCCTGATAGGTTCCTGGAGGTTGCTGAAATCACCTTACATGAGTTTTACAACGCCATCCGCACATCCAAAGATTCCGACTCATCTTGGAAGAAGTCCATTTACAAAGTGATTTGTAAGATGGACAGCGAAGTCCCAGAAGAGTTCAAGACTTCCTCCTGCATGTAGGCAGGGCGAAGTGTCGTGTACAGGTGAAGGAGTGACTTTTTGCTTGGCAATAATATATTTATTTGTTTCTTGAGGTGCATTTTGAGTGTAATTTTGAAATGAATGAAATGCGTTTTAAACTTTAAAATCTGAAAGTTTGTGTTCCGCACATAAAAAAGAAAAATAAGAAAGCAAAAAAAGAAACTAATGATTACCAGTACTTTTTTTAAATCAATTTTGTCAAGGCAGTCGTGGAGTTTGTAGTTGTCTAAAACGTTTACAAAAATATAATCTTTCCTAGTGTAGCTTTTTAATTTTTTTATACGTCTGCATCAAATTTTTGTGTCTCTTGTGTTTAATTCTTTATTTGATAGCTTGTCAGCGTTGTATCAGTGTATTGTGGTTTACATGAAGTGTTCAAGTTCTGTTCTGTACTGTAAGACGAACTAAATGAATCTTTGTTCACTAAAGTCTTGTAAACAACAACTCTTTATATATATATATATAAATCAAACATTGTACTGAATGATTGTTGAAATTAAAGATGCACTAAATTATAATAGTAAGCGTGTTGTTGTGTCCTTTGACTATTGTCACCATGTGAGCACATCTGAATGTTTGTAATGCTGAGCCCCTAAGGTGCCTCTAATCCATGTCCAGCAGCCAGCTGTGAAACGCCCCCCAAAACTATGCTGTCCACATTGTCCAGCGAAGCCAATTCAAGTCAACTTTCTAAGGCCTGCATTCATTGTGCGAGCGCTGCGGATGCGGACAACTGCCTTGTCTTGAAAACAGCCACAATGCATTCCCTTCTCATGACTAATGTCCAGAGGTGACCTCATATCAGTTGTGCCACTAAAGCAAAATTCCCAAAACCTGTCGACTTCTTTTTTCTTCCTGGCAGCCACTTAATTTTTTTTTTTAATCTTTGCACGTCCTGTAAATGTTACCAATTCATCACCTTGATATAAATGTGGAAAATGCACTAAAATATGCACGTTTGCAAACATTTGCCACTCCACTTATGTTGCTGTTTTGCAGTTCCAGGAGCAAACATTTAATTGAAAAACCAGTTTAGTACCCAAGCACCAATTACATCGGAAACGATAACATTAAGGAAATTAAAACATTGCTTTGACTGTTTGATGACAAAGACTGGAGACAATAAACCTCACTAATCTTTTAATAGACATTTCTTTTCAATTAGATATGTCTTCTTCAGCAAATTGAGTTACATTCTCAACTCAATTAAAATGCCTCCGATGGAGGCAAAGTGCTTTGCTCAAATTAATTTGTTGTGTGACATTTTCTGAACAAGACTTGGTAACCTCTCGTATAATGAAAGAAAACAAATAAAGTACCTTCAGTTGTTTGAGCGCCTCCGGCCAGCGCAGCTTGGACTCAAAACAGAGCAATATGAAATTATGTTCTGAATTAGAGAGCCGCTGATAAAACAGAGCATCCTTTGTAATGAAGATTGAATGAAAGGCAAAGCTCAAATTAAAACAAAAACAGTCTGAGCAGATGCTCCTCGTCACGTGTCTGACCTTTACTTATTTCACAGGAATGGTTAAAAAAATACTTTTGAGCTTTTGAGTTTCAAGTTTTCCTCTTGCAGAAGGGTAACAGCATCATCTAGTGACATTTTTCAGTAATACACACAGCTCCCCATTTCCCTCAGCTTTTCAAGATTTTTTGCATATGTTTCCTGATTATTCTTTCATTCTTAATCAAAATCATTTGATTTTAAATAACCCAGATCAGATCATGATGTGAGCACAGGCCTCCACACAGGGGAGCACTTTTCATATTTTATTGGCAAGCTGCTAAGAGGACGCCAGCATTTAGAGCTGAAACGTACAAACTTAGACAAATAAAGTTGCTCTTAATTTCCTAAAATGCTTGAACGGTAAGTACTCTGGGTGTTCCGGCTCATAAAGTAGAAGGAGCTTGCGTCCCCTCAGAATTGAAAGATAAAGGAGGGATCAAACATCCCTGAGCAAGAAACAATACAAGCTGTGGGACTGGGGGGCACTGGGACAGTCCCTGTGTTTATAATCCTGTGCTCCACACAGGGAGGGCCCTTGAAGCCAAGCGGGAGTGTAACTTGAGAATGGAGGCCGCTGACTTTAGGCTGCCCTTCAGACAACCACTTCTTAGTGTAGTTTGGTGCGATCACCAGTAAATCTTTATTAATTTTAATTGGAGCCTCTATTTAAAAGAGCAATTAAAGCGGATTAATTGAGCCCATCCCGTATAATGTCTTCTGTTAATTAGTTTGTCAGCACTGTTTTAATATCGCTTAATGACTTCATATTTCAGGGATGACATTAAAGGGATGGTGAAGGAAAAGAAATGGCCTTATCACAATGCACTGCCTTAATGGGAAATGTCCCCCCCAACCAGCAGGCAAGGTCAGGGCTGGGGCCGCTGGGGAGACGGAGGCTTCAGGATGCCACAGAGGCAGCCGCCTCCGGGAACGCGGCACCACACACACACACAGTTGCATTGCTGTCGTCATGTGGTTTCTCTGATGTGCTTCACAGCCGCAGGAATGCTGTGAGAGACCTTATGCAAAAACTTACAGGGGGGCTTTCAAACCATTATTCTTTTATAATCAATCATTTGCCTTTATAGAAATTGGAAACTTGCTCCTTTTTTATTAAGATGAGCATTGAAAACTTGTGATCAACGATAATACTCTAAAAAACAAAAAAAAGCTAAGCTAATAAAACCAGATGTATAGCAAATAAAGTCACAAAAACTGTATTTGAACTATGGGATGCCTGAAGCATTCAATATTTTGAAGTCCCTGTTAATGTCTACACCTTTAAAAGGCAAGGCTTTTATTGACTGAGCCATGATAGACATTTTTTTAAATAACTAAAATAAATGCAATGTGGTTTGGGGGACGTAGGGGGGCCAAAGCCAAGGCAAACCTCTAAGGTTGATTCTGATCGTTATGATAGTGAAGGACCAGATGTTTTTATAGATTTTCAGAAACTTTTACCTTTGCAAATCTGCACATCGCTGTCCATCTAAATGCTGTGTACTCCTGTTGTTACGCTCACTGGGTTCTTCCCTCCCAGAGACACCAAGCCAAAGATGACCAGGAAGCTAGAAGTCAATAACAACTCGACACACATCTTTTCCTCTCCTCTGCCCCGACTGGCTTGAATCTCTTCTAATTTGAGTGTTCCCTCGCACCTCCGCTCTCCTCAGCAGATTCATAAATCTCATTCCCATTATCCCGCTAATTAGCCGGGATTACAGGAGCATGTAATGCCCCCGCTTCCCAATAGATTGATTGGAGGACGGTCTCTTTGTTTTGAAATCACTTCCTGATTGATGTACAGAGCCCTAGTTTGCAATTGTAATGGCCCAGATGTTAACAATCAAATGTGTTTCCGCTCCAGGAAGTAACAGTCTGTCATGGAAGAGGAACCAGCCGAGCGTGTAACGACACATCACGGGAGTGCGGGGAAGGAGGGACTGCGGGAGGAGAGGATGAAAGGATGGAGGTTGGGGGTGGAGGTGGTGGTAGAGTGCTTGGCAGGTGCTGAGGCTTGGTTTGGAGATGGTCTGTGAAGAGGAGAGAGGACAGAGTTCATGTTTACCTTTAAATAGGAAAAGCTTGCCTGATTACCTTGTTGTATTTTATTGTAAGTTCATGTTTTCTTGCAGCTTGATTGAACTGCAGGTGGTTTCCAAACAGGTTACTAATTTAACAGAATAAAAAGCACAATTGTAATTTTTAGGCTCCATGATTAAAAAAAAAAGCTTCAAACCTGACCTGAAACACATTTATAACTTCTATGTGAACATGACAATAAGCCAGTTTCCAAGTCCCCTTCTCAGCCACAGTGGTGCACTGTGCAAAAGGTAGAGGGCACTATTGTCTAAGTTAAATTATTTTTTTTTTAACTTGCTGTTTTTGTCCCCCTTTTTTTACCCTTCACCAATAAATCACTCTCCTGGATAGTTAATGGATATAGAAGCAGATCATGAGTGAGCTATCTGTGGAGCGATAATTTAAGTGAAGATCCCCACACTGATTGCAGTGAAAGGTTATTTATTTCAACAATAATGCAGGACACAACGGGAGAATCTGGGCAAGATTGCCAGCTAGGGTATGCTAGAGTGCTCATTTCCAATAGAGCAGTCTTTAAATTGGGTTCACTTCCCCCAATGAAAATGTAGACTGCAGTTTATTTCAACTTTATGCACATGAAAACCTGTGCCTCCCTCTTAAGGGTGGCTGGGGACTCTGAGATGGCTGTGCCCATGTGGGAGATGGTGAGTTTTAGAGTTTGAGAAATGCCCTTTTTGTCCCAGAGTCTCTGGAAGCTGTGAGCTGCTTCTGTATGGATGTCTTCCCCCCTCACAAGCCTATGCTCTCTAATTAAAAAGCCTGATGACTAAAAGGGACCGGTCAGAGCACGGTGGCCTGAAAAATGGGCAGAAAAGCACAGGCTCCTAAAAGAGAATGAGCTAAACTGCACCTGCTTTACCATGTTTGTCCATATGTGCGACTGTTTGCATGTGTGTTGTGTACACAGTAGATGCTGGACACTATTGATTGACTGCATGGCCACAAAAGCCAACAGATACTCCAGTTCTCCTCTCATGCAGAAAAACGCATGCAAAATGTCCAACTGACATGTTTAGAAAGTCCAGGAGAGAGGACAGGAAAAAGCTCCATATGTTGGTCCATGTGGCATCCATACACCATGCTCGCTGTTTGAGCAACCTGTGCAGTAGCCTGTAATCATAGTGCCAGTGGTCGGCACTTCCTGTTTGCATGCTCCACATGTTCAGCTACAGCAAAAATACGCATCAGACATGGATCCAATACTCTGAAATATAACAATTCTGCAAGATATGAGAAACTTTAAGCTGCTCCATGGTTTAGTTAACACTCTAGCTGGTTGCTTCAGATGGGTGAGCTCACCTGATCACTGTCAACGTGAAATAAATAGATCAAATGCAATGAATGAGCAGTCAACAGAGGCAGAGCATGAAGGGGTGCTGTTAGGACTCCAAGGGAGATCTCTATCCCTAGATGGGTTGACTGATCATCTGATTCCCTTCTTGTAGTGATGTAAGCTAAACAGCTCTGTGAATGCAGCTTTCTTTCCAGATGGATGGATCACAGATCACATCCTCCCAGACAACTGAATGGGTCCGTTTGGGTGGCTGGTCCCAGGGGGGACTTTGCTGAGACTGGCAGCTGCAGCGGACCCTCCTGGCCCCACTCACCCAAGGGGTGTACCTGCTGCTCGGCTTGCGCCCCAGTGGCATGTGACAAATGGTGACATGCTTCTGCTCCTCGGCTTTGTTAGATCAGTGGCCCTGATTGAAAGCAAAGCAGCAGGCATTTCTCAGATCCATATGGAACGCAAGTGGGGGCATTCTCATCTGCAGCGGCTGTGGATGCTCAGACAAATGAAAATAAAGTGATATCATTCCAGCACATAAACATATGCAATTTTCTGCAATAATGGGGGTAGCGGCGATGAGCATATGCACTGCCATCTTTTTATTTACATATGGATGAGTCCATTTTTGTTTTTATGCACACCACTCTCTTCATTAAAATGTGCAGCTAAGTCATTCAAAGAGCGATCATATTTCACAGAGGAATGAGGAGAGTTCAGAAGGATTTTGAAGAAATAAAACGAGAAAGAAGACAACTGAGTCAGGCCCTCCACTGAAGTTCCAGTAGCTTTTATTAAAAGTGCAGCATGATTGATAACCTGTCAGTCATCAGAATAATAACGACCAATCCCGTCTTTCACAGCCAGCTCTGCTTCCCGCCCTCATCCTTTATGCCCCTATCACCTCCAACACATCCACTTGCCATTGAAAACCTGTAATTGAATGAGTTTTTGTCAGCATTGTGATTAATCATATTAATTTGAACTAATTAAGAGATGGTGTGAAGTTATGACAATTAGATTAATGAAATTAGTTTAAACTTTTTTTTTTATTTTTCCCCCACCAGTTTTAATAAAAAAGGGAAAATCAAACCAGAACTGTTATGAAACAGTTGGCAATCTGGATTTTTGGACTAATTGAATGTCTGATTTTATTAATGATGAAATTTATAAAAGTCCTTGAGGGGGAAATTAACGCAGATTCAGCTGCTAAGAGTGGAAAATTAATTAAAATTGCTAGAGATATTCCTGCCATTAAAGGCACAGGCCTTGTTAACCCCGGTCCTTGTGTGAATAGCTGTGTGTGGGCATAGAGGCTCTTCGTGGTGAATGCATACGGGAATTGTTGGAGGATTTAAAATGTGCTGATGTTGCTGTATATTTTATTTATTTTAATGAGTTTTCCGTTGAAAAAAATCAGTGCAAGTCACAAACCAGCTTTTGAGGTTTATTTTTTGTTTGAGCAGACTGCATGTTGTTTTGGGTTCCACACAATAAGAAAACTAGCAAGTATGTGGACCAAACAGCTCAGTGTGAAAGTGCCCTCAGATTTATTAGAGCCTGTTACTTGTGCGTTGTCATTACATTTTTATTAGATCAAAAGTTTTATTCACCTTAAATGTCACTGAGACACAAACATCTCAGAAAAAAGACGAGATTTTAAATAAATTCCAACATAGCTTGATTGTTGCTTTTTCAACATCATGTCTAAAAATAATTATTTTAATGAGAATAAATCACAAATGTATGTTTTATGAATCAGTATTTTTTATTTGTAATATTTCTATATTAAATTTAAAGAGATTTTCACAATAATCGAATGATTTGCATGTCGCTGAGTAATCCATGAAAAATTTACTGCTTAAATGCATTGCTGCTCAGTTGCCCATGGTGTTTCTGCAGTGTTTTTTAAGTTCAGTACTGAAAAACTGTCTCTATTGTATACAGTATTCAAAGTAAAACTTATGCTAATTAAATTGAGCGTCAAATACTTCTTCACATATAAAGTCCCAGAGGGAGGTGACCAAAATTGAACTTTCAATTTATTTACCTAATAGTGATTAGTGCAGAATCTGAAATATCCTGTTTTAAAACTGTTTTGTTTCTTATTTTGATTCTTTTTTTAATTCAAACAGATATTTACAACATTGGTAAAAGGTAAAAATAGGAATGTCGGCTCTTCATTTAAAATCCCAATGAAAATTGTGTTTATGATGTTTACATGTTCTTGTGGAATTTTTCTCAGGATGGAGGATTTATATTTAAAAAATTAAAAAAGTGTGTTTCTGAGTATTTCTTCATTCAAATTGAGTAAAAGCAGTTTGAAAAAGCTTGTAGTTGTTATTAAGGCCTCGAGCTACATTGACAATCACTTCCTGATTGCATCCATCATAGACTGTGATGATATTGCCATGCCACTGATAAAAAAGGTAATCGATTGTATACTCAAGCCTCTCACATATATTTGCAGCAAATCTTTGCAACAGAGATATTTCCAGACAGAATGAAACTTGCTAAAGTGATTCCACTTTATAAAGACGGTCACAAAAAGGCGATGACCAAATATAGACTTAACATTCAGCTTTTAAAAACACTGGAGAAACTTTCTAAAAAACAACTCAACAAAAAACATATTAAATAAACAGCATTATGACTTTCGGGATAATAGACTTTTAGCAGTGATGGATTTTACAGAAGATATTGCAACACCTAATGATAACACTGGTGTTTTTGTTTATTTTAAGCAAAGCATTTGATACAATAAATTATTCACTACTTTTACAAAAATGTGAGCATTATGGTATAAGATGGGTGGCTAAGAATTGGTTGCAAAACTATTCAAACATGTTTCAAAAAACTGAAATTGATGGTAAAGTATCAAAACAAAGGACAATAACATGTGGAATTCCACAAAGCCCTGTTATAGGAACAAAATTGTTCATTCTTTGTTGAATCATATAGCCAAATTATAAAAAAATAGAGCTTCTTACTTTTGCAGATGATGCAAATTTAAATTGTTCAGGTCAAAATATTTTTTATTTAATTTTAGAAATATAGAGGGGGTTTGTTAAATTCAAAAAACTGGTTTGAGATTGAAAAATTGTTTTAAAAGACAACAATATTTATGGGTTTTGGTAAAGAAAAATAAAATGAAAAAGTTCATTTTGATGGAACAGAAATTGCAGATGTTTATGAAACAAAGTTCCTTGGAGTCATTGTTGACCACCAGCTTAATTGGAAACCACATGTTGAATATATTAAAAACAATATGTCTAATTCAAAGAACCAAAAGAAAACTGAGTAAAACATGCTTGCATATTTTATATCCTACCTTAATTCTTCATTTTTCCAGTTTAAAAAAAAAGGGAAATAAATGCCAAATAAATGTTGATCTAATAATTAAACTTCAAAAAAGAGCTATCAAAGTAATACATACAGTTGGTTTTCGTGAATCCACAAATGCGGTGTTTAAAAAAAAATTACCAAAAATCATCAAATTTGTGTATTTTGTGCACGTAAGACTGTTGGAAATGTCTTTTTGTAACTTTAAAAACAGTTTGCCCTTGAGAGTGCGGTTACTCTTTAAAAGAAAAGAGGAACATTATATTTTAAAGGTATTTTTATGCTTAAATCATGCAAGAACAAAGGTAAAATGAAGATGTCCTTTTGTTTTTGGAACAAAACTTGTTTGGGTAAAGATCTTAACTTAGTTAATACAGTTAAAATATGGGTTACAGTTAAAACATTAAATAATTGGTCGATCCTAGTGAAATGAATTTTGTAACAGTAAATATATATGTGTTTTTGAATGTTTGTAGACATATGAATATGTATTTGGTTAAATATTACGATTTTTATGTTTGTGGCATTTTTATCAATGTGATGCTAAGTTTTATTTCTGCATAAACATGGCTTTGACAAGCATGATCCTTCAGCCCATTCCTTTTTGGTTAATGTTGAATACCATTTAAAAGTTGTTATGCTTGAAGAACCAAACAAAAACTTTCTAAAGAACATGACATTTTCAATCCACTGTTTCACAAATGTATTCTAATTTCACTAATAATCAGGGATTAAACAGGCAACTGTTTAAAAGTACAGCATTTCTCAAGAAAAGGCCATTTGTAGCCTTTTTTGTGCAACCATCAATTTGAAAGTTGCTTTCTATGTCAGTCAAACAGCAGTTTTTTTGGGTCCATTCCAAGCAGCTCCTGTGCTGTGGTGAGGCAAATGCTGTTGATTGACACTCAGGTCAACCCTGGCCACTGTAGGTGCAGTGAAGGTCTGACACTCGTGTTGCATGAGCTCACCATGCACCCTCAGCTCTGCATATTCACTGGCCTGTCTCCCTCTCTGCAGGCCAATTCATAATTAACAGCTGTTGGCTTGTCAAGAGTGGCCCTGGTTACTGCGCACACACATATATTTATATTCACTGTGAAGACCCCTTGGCATGGATGGATTTCAGAGGCCGTGAACTCATCCTCTATCCCCGAATGATGGACACTCACCTGAAAGCTCAAATACATTTCAGCCGGCTGTCACCATCCAGGTTTTTTTTTCCCCTCTTTCCATCTCTCTTCCCGTTCTCTCCTTATTTTAAAAAAGAAAAAAAAATCCAGTTCATCCCTCCTCACTACCTTCTCCTCTTGCTCAGCACCTTCTGTCTCCCTGTCAGGAACTTTTGCATTAAGTCTGGTCCGTCTGGCTTGTGAGGTGGCAATATGAAAATGAATTGCGGCCGTGGCCGGCCCTTTACTATGTGTGTTTGTCATAGCTGTTTAGCTGAAGTTGAAATGTAAATATAGACCGCGGGAGATCTTGCCTGCGATAGGCTGCTTGAAATTCTAATAAACAAGTAGCTGTCCCCTTGTAATAAATGATGGCTATAAAAAAGGCTGATTCCTTGTGAAGATAAAGATGAAAAGTAATTGTTTGTGCTCACACAAAATTAATCAGATCAAAACAGGGGCAATCATTTTAAAGAGACACCAGACCCATAAAAAAGGCAAAGCTGTGATAAAGTATTGGCTATCAGGCATGCAGTCTGGAGGTTAACATTACAATATTATTGAGGGCCAGTATTCATGTGGTTGGAGATAGTATTGTTGCATATATTCAAAAAGGAGAAAATGTTTATGGTACATATAAGAGGTCTGCAAATGCATTCAGGGAACAAGGTCACCAAGAATGGACAGTAGCAGTGTAAAGACCCGCTCCAATGAAAATAGTGTTTTTAACATGATCTCAGGTCTTTTTAGTCATTATGGAGGACGTGTATAAAGAAAATTAAGCTTAATGTTGAATTTCAGAGTCTTTCTTTGTTCAAATCAATGTGAATCAGTAGCAGATGAAATAATGCACTTTGAAAAAGGGAGACGGATTTCTGATGAGCTACTGCCACTCTGCAGAAACTATGTCCTAGAAATTGACTCATTAGAAATCACTATCTATGCTTTTCTAAAATAAGGGTAGAAACCAGAAAAATGAACACAAATGCACATTTTATTCTGTAAATGTTTTAATTTATGAATAAGAAAATATTTTAATGTTTGCATATGATGTCAATTTTTTCCAAATCAAAGTGGTTTTTTATTATTAGTTAATATTATCTGATTAGGACATGAAGATGTAATTGCACCTGATGGCATTTTTTTTGTCCCAAATTTTACAGTGCCCTCCCAAAAACAAGTGGGATTTAAAATTCGTTTGGGGGAGCTGTTTGTTTAGTGACAGCTGCCATCACTTCTGTTGAAACTAACACTTGCAGTGCCAGCCAGGGGTGCTCCACTTACCCAGATGCCACGGCGATCAACACACACACACACACAACTTGTGCCATCCGGTCTGAAGGCCCAGATATGACAGACCACCTGGAAAGAGAAGGGGCAACGCAAACATGGTTATTTTCACAGCTTTGATATGCTAAACATACAAAACACACTCCAGCAAAAGGGCCAATTTCTGTAGCTCAGTGTTTTGCAGTACACATAGTGAGGGCACAGAGAAGCTCTGTTTAGCTCTTATGTACTGGCTGTGGTCCTATGTAACGTGTTTACCAGAGCAGTGGAGAGAGATCCCGATGCATACAAATAACAGAGGAGTTCATATCCACTGAGCATGCTGGAGTTCATCCATGATGCATTTGGAGTGTAAGGACATGCCCACAGTTTAATGCAATGTTCAAGGTGATTACAGGTTTGCCAATGTATGTCTTCGTATCAAACTTCCTTTTTTAAGTTGCTGCTTTGCATATTACTCAAGTCTTAATGTGTTTTAAATGTCTTTAAATGTTGGTATCATAAGCGCCCAAATTTGGAGACAACACCTCCAAAGTTAGGTTTTCAACTTGAATATTCAGAGCAAGTCTATGAGGATGATGATGGAAACTGTTAATCTGAAAACTGTCGCACTTAAGACATAAATCATCGTCAAAACAATTATGAGAGCACGGCTAAAGGGATCAAACCAGTTGTGTCAAATACCCTATAAATAGTTTATTGGTATTTAAGTTTTCCATGTATACTTGAATTGAAATGCATTGCAATGAACACAGTACAGGTTCTGACTAGGTCAATTTGATCATGTCCAGTCTCCAAAAATGGAACATAATACCTCCCTGCTTGCCACTCAAGAGGGGTGTCAAACCACAGAAGGATTGTTGCAACTCAACCACTTCTTCAAAGGAAGAATCAGATGCAGAGAACATACTTTGCCAACTCTGATGTGTGACTTTAATTTTGTTTTTAAATGCCAAACAGGCTCATTTATATCCAATGAACAGGGTGTCCAAAAAAAGGAGATCCGCAGACTTTGCATCAAGCATCTGTCCTGACGAAGAAGACTAAGTGCTCAAGTCGTCAGCCAAAGGCAGCACTTGAGAGAAATTTTAATACAGACCAAATTCCCTGTTCACTTTATTCATGTCTAGCAGAATGTAATGGAGGTAATTGTACAATAAAAGCCATTCTCTAAATCATTTCCTCTCTGTCCATACAAGATTGATCACGGAACCAATCCTTTCTACTGCTGTAATTTTCATATTTAATGAGCGTGACTCCAAAACTATTATACTAATTAGTCAAATCTCACATATCGGTAATGATGCTCGCAGTAATTAATATTGTATTTAATTAAAAAATGACCCATTTCAATGGCTTGCATGCAGGCGTTGCTGGTTGGTTTGCCTGCGGGTAGAGGGAAATGTTAGAGAGGGGTGGAGGGATGGGGGCTGGGCAGTTGGACAGCAGAATTTGGAAGGATAGAGAGCTAGCTATAAGAGACATGGAAATAAGGGGTGGAGGGTGGACAGGTGTAGGTGCTGTAAGTGCTCTAGCTGTGCAATTTCCAGTTTCCTGCAGCATATGTCTGTGTGGTTATAGCATGTGCTGAAACCCCCTCTTTTCTTTGACTGCAGGCAGCCAGTCTGTGTGATTTATGTGGGGCCCTTGTTCCACTGTGCATACACTGGAAAATCTCCAGTTTACACAAGAATTGCCTGAAAAATGAGATCTGTGACTACATTCTTTTCATTAGCGGCTTACGCTAGCGTGGAGCCTGGGAGCCTCTGAGCTCCTAATGATGCGCACACAGGCCCATAGCCTCCCAGCTGCTCATAGGCTCTCATTACCTACAACATTCATGTCACAAACACTCTTATTTAATTTTCCACAACAATTAAAAAGGAAAACAGTTGCTAAACTTGTGCGGCATCGAAGCAGCCGAGTTGTTTATTCAGTTGTGCAAACAAAATGCCCAAGTCCCACTCAAATCATCGTTTTTAATTGCAAAAGTGTCCCCAGTGGTCTTTTATTAAGACCATGCTTTTTTCACAGAGTAAGCCTGCCCTGACTTCCCATCATTCGTTTGTTAATACTCTCTCCACTTGCCCCTCACACCAACAACCTAACATTAGCGGTGCAAAAATAATGGTGAGCAATATTGAAGCTGTACAGCAGTAACCAAATCATTTGAGGACAAGGAAAACTAAAATGTACATGGATATGTTTGTCTCCAAGTGGATGCATTGGAATGGAGGGGAGCAAGGAGCTTGTGGTCCAGTTGTAGGCTGTGGTCACATTTCCAAAAAGGCCCCTATAAATGCAAGTTCAGCAGCAAATTTGACAGGTGGCCTCACGGCGGCATTTGTAATCAGGAGGCGGTTACACGCTCAAATTTGACATTGGTCAGTGGCCAGCCAGCCAGGCACATTTCGGCGACAGCTGGGCAGCCACAGGGCGGTGGCAGCTGGAATGGCCGGCCGGCAGCAGCTCTGACTGGACGATGTGCAAATGTCTCCGGTTGTTGGCTTTACCGGCCACCCGGTAGCCTGAGGGTACATAAAAAGCGGGCCATTATGCACGCCTGTCAGCCACTGTCTACATTCATGACCATGGCAATGATTTTCGACAAAATTGAGTGGCGGCAAGATATCTTGAAGACGGTGGCAGTTGTATTTGTGACCGTAGCAGAAGTTTGTATGTAACAACTACAAGATTTTTCAAACTGCAGTCTTGAATCTCATCATTCACCAATTATTCAATAAAGAAATACTCAGAAATGCAATTTTAAACATAATTTTCTTTAAAAATGGCCGCCATTATCAGAAAAAAGCATGTTTAAAACACCAAAAAACACAACTTTTTTTTAAGCGGGTCTTTGCTCTTAAGACTTTTTAAAGAACAATTTCATCCATTTTGATGTTGTATTCCATGATCCACGATCATCCAGGGAATTTACTACAGGAGATGCACCATATGAGACAATTTTGTTGCAAGTGGAGTGACTTCACAAATGCACACTCAGAAAAGAAAAACCATATCTGTCTACCTGTATTCAGACAAACAGGCAGATACGTTCCTCGTTTGGCTGATTTGCTTGCACTCCTGCAAACACAAAGACAACATTCAATCTCGCTTATGGCATGAGAACATGCAAAGACCAGCCACCCCCCCCCACCCCCACCCCCACCCCCCAACCCTTCCAGCCATCAGTAACAAACAATGATGTTCTCATCCCGGGCAGCAGTTCAGTTCTCTTATCTAAATAAGATTTAGCCTTCATTTAAACTGGGCCTCCATCAGTTTGGAGAGATGGCAGAGGAATAGTCAGCAGGATAGAAGACCTAGGGCACCTCGTTTTATCTTTATTTATGTCTCTATGCTTTGCTCTTTTCCCAGCAGCAGGGCTGGGTGTGCACACGCCACCGCCGAGACGCACTCAACAATGTAATTGGGGTGATGAAAAATTATCGTGATTGGGGGCATTGCATCTCTCCCTCTTACCCCCCCCCCCCCCCCTTTTTTTTTTTTTTTTTTTTTAATTTTTGCTCCCCAGCTTTTGCTTGCTCCTGCAGACTCCCTGCCCCAGCATACCCCCACCACCATCCCTCACACACACACCCTCAACCAGTAATAACATCTCCGGGCCCATCTGTCACCATCTAATGTGACAAAGTTTTTATCGCATGTATTAAGGCGGCCAGATTAAAAAGTAAATACGGCAATGTCACCAGGCCCCTTCGCTGGCAGGTTATGGCGCATTTCACGGTGGCCTGAGCACCTCATCAGTGTTCTGCCGCCTGTGCCCCTGGCAGGGAAACAAACAGGCCTCCGGGGAGCACAAGCCTGAAGGTAGGGTGGGGGTTGGCGGGACCATGGTGCGGTTAGGAGTAGTTGTGGTTGGCTTCTGGGGGGAAATAAGGGGTAGGAGGGGCTCCATAAGGGGATTGGGGTTAAGAAGATGTTAACAGATACCATTAATGTTATATGTCTTCTTCCCCGTGAGGTAGAAGGCCGCTTGCATTACCCCTTTGTTCTGTATTTATTTTCACTTCCTGATCTCCGGTGGTTTGGTGAAGAATCTGGAGTAAGTGCATGGAAGCAGAAGTGGTAGACCTAAAATTGTATGTCCACCACCATTTTTGTTACCAAAAGGAGGTCTTAAATAGATTCCTCAAAACATGGCGGCCTGAGATGATTCACCTGTGGTGCCATCATTCTCTATGTTTTCCTTTTCCTCCACACATCACTTTGCCTTCATGGTCAGTAGCTTGCTTTCTAAAGTAAAGTATTTTCCATCTGTCTCATCCAGTTCTGCAGTCAGGAGGAACAAACTGTGGCTCTCAGCAGTGCGACTGGCAGATGGGGAACTGAATGCCGAGTGCCTGTCAGATTAGCTGCTGTAATGGCTCATTTGGGCTCCTATGAGGAGATATTAGCACATGTGTTCCATACGTCTGTGCTGAGCTCCATTTCACTACCGGGAGAATCCTTCGTGAGAACAAAACACCTCAAGAGTCATCTTAACAAGGGAAACAGGGTGGAACAGAGCAGCCAGAGCTTTCTCAAAGTTTTACAACAGAACACGCTGGCTGAATAGCATCAACTGTTGAAAAATACAAAAGGGTGAAACACGTTTGCAGGCATCACACACATACTGAGCTGTGTTCATAATGAAGTGGCCAATGCCACTTTGAATAAAGCCTTAATGAATCTTAGTAGCAGCAGGCTTGGCAGAGAAGTCGACAGAACATGGTGTGGAGATTGTCAGGCGAGCACCTGGGATATAGCCGGGCTGTATGCTGGGCTGCACGGCTGACAGGCTGGTTGCTGACAGCGCAGTGACAGGTCAGTGTCTGTGGCGGAACGCTATCTGTAGCCTTTTCCAGAGGGAGGGCCGGCGAACATGTGTAGCTGTCTCTCTGCCTGTCATCAGGGGCTGCTTAGCAAGAGGGCCCCAACGTGCCACTCTAGTTCACAATTAACTTTGCATAGCGCTGAGTGTGACAGACAGTGGACGGTACGCCATGGTGTCAGGCCAACAGTGAGGACAGGGCGGCCGCTGTGCAGCTCCTATCCACAACAGATGCTGGTTCAGATGCCCAGGACCTTCATGTCACTGACCATCGCATGGCTGCTACAGAGTTCAGACCTGAGATGGCACTTGGACAAAGACCAGAAAATTCTGTGGCAGCAAATTCTCCATACACATGTCTCCCGCTGCATAATGTAATGAGCATGCTGTGTAGAACTATACCAACATTCCAGTTGAAAGGGCCGCCAACATGGTGTAGGTCAGTGACGAAAAATGTCAACCAGCGCTCACATGCAACGTCCTGTCTTCTATTAGCCTGAACGGCAAGTCTAAGAATATTATACACCTGAGCAATATATTAGCTTAGTGGATTAGTAGTAGAGTTTATTGGTTGAAATCTACTGCTAAAGCCACTCAAAATCTTTGTTCCTTGATCTTCCATGAGACGGGTCAAAGGCAAGATAAATGTTGTACACTCCAGTTCCTTAAAGACCCACACCAGTGAAAGTGGAGTTTTTTGTGGTTTTAACATGTTCTTGAGACATCTTTCTCATGACGGAGGACATTTATAGAGAAAATAAGCTCATAATTGTGCTTCAGAGAATTTCTTTTTTAAAATTGTTGTGAATCAGGGGGAGACGAATCAAAGGTAGTTAAAAAAGCTATTACAAGTGACATCGATGTTAAAGTCGGAGGTCCACAAGCTCCCTGCTCTGCTCCATTCCGATGCATCCACTTGGAGACAAATAGATCCATATCTGTCTTTGACTTCCTCGTTCAAGCTGGTATCTGGCTAAAAACTGCACGACACAGGTTTTTTTGATTTTAGCTAAAAACAGCATAATCATAATCAGAAGACCGCTGAGAATGCTTTGAATATAAATCAAAAGATGATAAGAGTTCGACTTTAAACTTGTTGTCTGTTCATGCAAAGCACTTCAGCTCCAAAATGCTTAATTTAGCATCTTGTACGCAAAAACATGAGTGATTGCTGCAAATAAAATTAGGTTAACAAGGAGATGACTTTACATTTACTAGCAAAGCTTTAGAAAAGAAAAATAGCATTTGATAATCTTTAGTCCTGGATGTCGGTAGCATGTACAAACACTGATGTGTGTGGACATCTCTGTGTTTACTACGCCAGTCCGCACGCAGAAGTCTGCCAGCCAGGCCACACTGCAGATGGAGGACACCTATGGCGCTGAAAAGGCCAGGGCCAAACACTTAGGAGTAATTCACCAGAAAAGAGCCCACCAAGAAAGGTCAAGTGGACACATTACTGCATTCAGCGAGGAAGACACGGGCTTTACAGAGCAGAAGAAATCAATTCATAATCTCCTAACTGAAGGTTTTTCTGTGTGTGTGTGCCAATACCTGCCATACGTGTCTCCTCTCTTTGTTGATGTGTGTATCACAGAGCTATATTATTATTGAATGACCTATTGTGTGAGTGGTCTTAACACACACAAACACACATTTCAGTCACAACACTCACCTCATGTAACTTCTGAGAGTTGCGCCAAGAATCTAAATAGCTTTGGACACAATACAACAAAGTGATCCCAGACACTTTTAAAGGTTGGAAAGAGATATTTTACACAAAGTAATACAACACACTCGGCTGCACTGTGCAGACAAAGAAAGAAAGTCTAATAAAGTCTTAACAGAATCCATTGTTTTTCCTTTTTTTATGCAATACCTCAGTATTACTGCCAAGTGGCCATCTATCATCGATTCCTGCAGCCATCGTGATCAGATATGTGAATGACCTCTCATTAAGTCAAATGCAGCAGATTAATCAAGGCCAATGGGTCCTGTTCCAGAGCTGGATGGGAGAAGGGGGAGAGACATTATGACTGGGGTATGAAATGAGATTGAGAAGAGGAGGTGGAAAAGAACGTAAAGATGGAGAAGAGAAATGGATCATCTTGCTAACGCAGAGGAAGGTGAGAGGAGCAATGAACGATTGCTTACTGGGCGGCACTTGTGAAAAAAGCTCAGCTCTAATTTAAGGGATTGTCTTTACAGATGAAGCATTCTAGAAAATTTTACAATTAAGCATATTTTAATTTCTTTTTTTAAGGAGAAATCTCCAAACAATGTGTGGACATTCACATAGAAGCACATAATGATATCAGCACACGAGTGAAGGAAGAAGAAAATATTTCCATCCCTTAGATGATAGGAAGTGAGTTGTAGGAACTATTTCCAAGGGTGGACTATTTTGCAAAGTTTGCAAAAAAGTGACACACTGGATATGGTATGCTCAGAATAAAAAGATCAAATTCCTTATTATGAATACTTATTAAAATTAATACCAAAGGATATGTACCTTACATGCCATGCTCTGTGTGAAAGCACTATGTTGTACTCGAGGTCTGGTCACTCATTGCAACAGTCTACCTCTGCTGCTTTCAGTGTAATTCCGCCTGTTTTCATGATTCTGCAGGCCTCAGGCAGATTTCATTGAACCTGACACCACAAGTTGGCTGAAATATGATTGGATAAAAAGTTTACATGCTGAGTAACACTGTCAGCAACTGGAGCAAGTGCAACATACAAAAATATTTTTAGTTTTAGGAAATGTAAATTATTTTGTATTGTTATGGAACAAAAAAAAATTACATTTACTTTATTTATTTTTGAATAAGTGTGGGGCAGCTGAGAAGGCCTTGCAAGATCTGCCAGCCCACCACTGTTTAAATACGTTTGCCATCGTGTCAAACTTAATGCAGCTATCAGGCCCTTCAACAATGTTTAATTTTTTGATTTCCTTCAAAAGCTTTCACAGCTAAAAACAAATGGTTTTTAAATCAAAACCACAAACAATGCATGTTAAAAAATAACCCAAATCCCTTAAAAAAAGTCCATTACAACGACATGCAGTCAGCTGAAGATACCAGTTCTCTTGTGAGTAAATGGTCATTTGTAATTGTCGTCATCGTCGCTTTAACATGGTGCTGGAGGTCAAAAGGCCTCACCATGTTATTCTGCATGGCCATTATTGCTGGGGTGTTTGGAGTTAAAGGCCTGATGTCACAATTCAGTCAAAGTGTCACTCATGCCGGATTGGTTGTTCTTCAAATCCTTCAATGATGCAGGTGAGATGATGGCTGTGTTGGATTTATGAGGGAGGCTGGGGTTCTTCCATTCACGACTGCGATTGGAGTCTTGGCTTTAAACTCCCAATACTCAGTGTCTTTATTCAGCAAAATGGTATTCCTAATTTGATTAACACACCAATTAGATTTGATTGCATAAACACTGTTAATAACAAAAGAGGGCCTCTTCTAAGCAGTGCGACATTTGAAGGAGTTTCTTTCATTACAGCAATATGAGCAATCTTGTTCCACAAATGATAATTAGGTGTCATTAGCACATACAAACTGGGTTAATTAGAAAGCTGCAGTACAAAGGCTGGAGATGGACGGATCAAAGTTACATTGCTACGAGTAAATTCAGCTAAAGGTAGGACTAAAGAATTATCACTCACATCAGCTACAGAGCTGGACCACAAAAAAAAATATGAATAAGAGAGGAACCATCCATTACAGAATGCATTTTATCATACGCTCAGGCTCCCCTTATCGTCACAAGTAGTTTTTTTTACCTCTTTATTCATGGCATATTCTTTTGGTAATCTGTACCTGCTCGGAGCAACCCCCACTGCTGCAGCACGCTGGTGGACTCACACCTGAACTTTGATACTCTTTAGAATAATTGCATATCAGCATCAGCATCACTGCGGTGCACACCAAACAAGCTCTTGCATGGCAAAACCCCTGCAGTTTGCATAAGCCCATTTGTTATGAGTGATAGCGCCGCCTTCACTGACATTTCGTAAACTGGAAAGAACCTAATCTTGTTTGGGCTCGACACTTATTAAAACAGCAGAGTAGTCAGGTAGGACATGTCTAAAGCCGCACTGACCATGTCCTGATAGCTGTTGTGTTTTGGGTTACAAATAAATACATTTGTCTTGTAGCAGGCCGGCGGGTTTTGTTTGTGTCCGACCTGCGGTCCGAGTGCAGAAAAGCCCTTTGGCATGTTTTTCAAATGCATGATTTATGATCCAAAAGACTGCAAGCAGAAAGATGGAACTGAATAAGAAAAAGTTTGTTGCAGAAATCCTTTCTTCATGTAACTCCACCTCTGAAATCCTGTCCGTATGAAGTCTGATGTGCATCAGTGAGGCTGATGTGGAGGTTAGACTGCGCAGACAGGTGGGCATGGAGTTGCCGAAATAATTGAATTCTATACCGGTTGACGGATATCTGAATGTGACTTTGTGCAGCTCCAATCCTTTATCCCTTTGCAGTCCAACTATTGACAGCTAAAAACAACGGCCATTATCTGTTAATTACATTAACATTTTATCAGCTCTCGCTTGCTGGAGCGCATGTCCCGCAGCTGGAAGATAGCTGTCAGTCAGAAGCTCAAGAGCGGCAGGCAGTGGAGAGGGGGCTGGAGGAGCAGGCCCTGGAGATGCAGCCCTGCAGGAGAAAGGCCCTCTCTCTGAGCTGCCCCCTACTGCCCCTCCAGGACTAATAGGGAGGGGTGCTGACAGCAGCTCAGCTCCACCTCCTCAGTTGTTTTGTCCATTGAAGAATAGCCAAGATAACCACTGACACCTGCCAAGCTATCCAACCCCTTCAACCCCGGGCCCAGTGATTTGAAAATTCAAGAAAGCTGTTTAGGACTTGAGATCCAGGTGTGTAACACTGCAGCGCTCGGTGATAACTAAAGGTGGAGCTGTTGGATCTGTAGCCTTCCTCTGTAATTGTGCTGGACTCCCTTTCTTTCAGTCTGTGTGAATTGGTGGACACTGAACTCTGTTGGCTCTGCAGCTGTTTTCTCATTACAGCCCTCATATGTTTTATTTATGCCGTTTGTAGAGTGTCCAGCTCTGCCTGGGCACTGACACGTGTGGCAGAGCCAAACGCAGGGCAGGAAGAGCTGGAGCCAGCCAGTGCAGCAGGACTTGGCAGCAAATTCAGTGAAATAGCCCTTGTCAAGGAGCGGGGAGGTAACTTAGGCTCTGCCTGTGGGTGTTTGGGGGTGACACACCAGACCTCAATCGCATAGCCCCCTGGCTACTTCTGCTTTGGGGACTTTGGCCCAACGTTCCCTCTTTTGGTTTTGTTTATTGATTGGAAGCTGACTTATAACTTAATATTTCACCGGCTTATTTTCACCACTGAAGCTGCCTCCTGTCAGAGGGGTGACGGAAGGATCAATGGGAACCTTGTCGGAGCAGAAAAAGGTCTCAGCAGGGGTCGGCACCTGATTGACAGGAGCCCTGCATCCAGCTGGCAGCAGGACAGCTCACGGTCAATGAGAAAAGCCGTGTCCCTCTGGCCACATGAGGTCTCCACACCATTACCAATGTTAGCTTGTTTTTACACGTGAGCGTGCTACAGCGTCTGGTCACTGAGGGGTTAAGGACCAGTGGGCTAAATACACATGCGTCCACCATATACACAAAAAATGCTAAGAACCACTGCTGACAAAGAGAGAGTAAGAAAGAAAGAGATATCAAGTGCAGTAATCAAAATGAAAAATGGGTCTGCAGCTACTTTAAACAAGAGCTAATTTATCACCAGAAAGTACGGATAAGTAGCCGAGTTGTTGCCGTTCAGTAAGTACCCTTTCTGGACCAAATTATTCCACCCCTGCCTGCGTGCAACCATAAATCATACACTTCCACACATCTTTTCCTATTAGAATCCGGGCTTGGCACAGGCGCATGTTCAAGTACCAAACACAGACTAATAGGCTACAACTTTTAATTTTGAAAACGCAACAATACAGTCTCTCGTTTTGCAGTTAGCCCCCCTCCCCTCTTCCTCCCCATCCCGCAATTCACATTATAGCATGCAGGAGCATTAAACAGTCACACAAAATCAGCCAATCATCAAACCCTACTGCCGATCTTCTCCTCCCCCAGTGTCCGGCTTTTGTGCCGTGTGACTGGGGGGCTTCATGTTACAGACAGGAACACAGCCCACCACTATAGATAGAGCCGATCGCTTTTACTCAGGACACAGGCTGAGAGAATAGAATGCATTTGACTATTTCTAATGGATTCATACAACAAAAGGCCGGCCAGCAAGACCAAGGAAAATAAACAAAAAGATGTCATTTGTTTTTATGAGATGTTATTGTTATTTTACTTTTTAAAACTAAAGCCTTGTTGCAAAAGTAAGATTTTCTATAATTGTTTGAAAAAAACTTTTTACTTTAAGAGAGAAAGGAAGGAAGGAAGAAATATGCAATAATTTCCCTGAAACTGTATTTATGTCCTGAATTCAACTATTTCCAGATGAAGTCATCAGATTTTTAGATTACATTAAATGACATTAGCTTCAGTCTGTGTGTTTAGTTAAGCTTTTTTTTCATATGCAATTAAGTCGATAATGAGAAAATATTGTTTGGAAAGTTAGATAACGGAAAATGGTGGAGGACCCAAAATGCAGGAGACCAGGTTTGTGACAAAAACTTAAATTACTTCATAAATAAACTGAAACATGACAAAAACTACATGGAGAAACACAAAGGGTAGCAGAGCAGATGACCTGAAAAGGTTTAACTGAAAACCAGACACTTTTCCAGACACTAGACTGAGGACAATTTACAGAAATGAAGACAACTGTGGATCATGAACCTGAAACCGGTGTGACTGAGGGACAATTCCAAACAAAACATGATCAAAAATCACAACACAACTGACAAAACCCAAACCAGTTCACAACCTTTTAGAATTTAAGAATTTAAACAATTGACCATTTCAATCAAGAACAGTTTGCTTTTAATTTTTCCACTAGGGTTTTTAACTTTAAAGTAACGAATAAAAACTTAAATTGTGACTTTTTAAGGTAAACCAGGTTTGATGCGTTTGTATTTTGCATCTACAAGCTTTATGTTGTTCACATTTATTTTAGATAGATTAGATCCTTTTCAAACACTGCATCCATTAAACCATGTTATTTTGTAAATAAGTTTTAATGAAAAACACTGTGTGACATCACTCTTAATGGCTCATTTCGGCTCGAGTGAAACTAAGTCAATTCAGTTGCTATTTTTTCGGACGCCGCCATGTAAAGCCAGAAATGCTCAGTAAGGAGTAAGCATTGGTTTGGCTTGGTGTGAGTCATCATTTCAAGGGCAACCACTCCAGCCAATCAGGAGTGAGCTTGTTGGAAGACTACACTCCTACCAATGGAATATGGGGTCTGTAGAATCTGTAAATCAAGTGTAAATCAACCGTTCGACGGGGTGCCAGCGCCAAGGCTACCACATACTTTTATTGAGGCATCTGATAGTTTATAACGTGAATAACTTGGACTACAGAAAAAAATCAAGAACATGCTAAAAAAATTGTAGCAGAGAAAAAATGGCTATTCTGACAACTACAATGACTGAATAATAGCTGTTTACTTTTCCATATAAGTCAGGGGTGGCACCAGGCAGTAATAAAATAATACATTTTCACCCATCATTATTTAACCCTGTCATAGAAAACACCCTCAAATCACTGAAATGACATAAGACTGATCATGTGAAAGGGTTTTTTCCTCCCAAGTGGTTAAAAAATTAGTAGATTCAATAAATTTTATGTAAAAAATATGTAAATAAAACACATTTTAACAACATTTAAGTGTGATTTCCCGTTTTAAATGCTTCTCAAAACATGGGCTGCACAGTGGAGCAGGGGTTAGTGCTCTTGCCTCACAGCAATATTGCCCCTGGTTCAAGTTCCAGCAGGGGGACCTGAAACAGAATCACCAAAGGGAGTTTGCATGTTCCACCCGTGCATGTGTAGGATTCTCCAGGGACTTCCATCCAAAAACATGCTTTATAGGTGTGAATGGGTGTGTAATTAGGGCCCTGCGACAGACTGGTGACCTGTCCAGGGTGTACTCTGCCTTCGTCCACAAGTGTCTGGGTCCTGCAGCCCCTTGACCCCGACAGGGACAACACAGGTTTAGAAAATGGATTGATTATCAAAACATTTATTCAATAGTAACAAAGTTATGTTATATTTCACCTTATGTAAGGATGTTTTTGCACACAAGTTTGCATTTTGTACGTACAACTTTGTATTTTGTGCGAAAAAATGCGTACTTTGAATGAACAAATTTGCTTTTTATGTACAAAAATTGGTTACTATTTTGTGAGACCAAAATCCTTTCTTTAATGTCATGTACAGGAATCCATATAAAACAGCAGGCTATTGCCTAGGGAAAGCAGGACAAGAAAGGAAGCCAAGTAGCCCGGAGCGGGAATGCTGAATCACGGAAATGTTTTGAGGGACAAGGGGGAGCTCTTTGTTTCAAAAAAGACTGAATTTCCATAATCTGGCCTCTGTGTGCAAGACAGTTGTGATGAAAAATGTGAAGTCTAACTCTAAACTGAAGTTTCCAAGCATTGCTATGCACAATGCACCTGTCTACTTTTTACAGAAAATATGTGCGAGACAAAACAACACATGAATAATGACTTTGATAGTTTTGATAAATGTGGTATGTATTCTTTAAACTCCTAACATGCTTTCTTTCAAATTACATCAAGTGCAGTTTACCTACATCCATAAGCTCTAGCATTACTAGAAAAACAACAACAACCAAACAATGGGCTTTGAAATAAATTCATCACACATGTTGGGAGCCGGAATGGGAAAACCCACAGAAAGCAGCAGCACCTGCCCTAGTCAAACGCTAAAGGGACGTTATATGTGATGGATGGAGTGTTTGACTTCCAGTAGAAGTGGCATGATGGCCAGGCATCTCTCTGAAGTGCTCCGCTCTCATTGTGACCAAATCCTGTTATGTCCCTGTTTCATTGTGGTGACAGCATGAGAAATGCTTGGTTTTGTTCTCCCTACTGTTGCTATCCATCATCTGCAGAGAAAGAGAACAAGAGCGCGGTGGCACTTTGCTTTCCCACCCCTCCATCCCCGACACACACACCTAAGCACAAGCACGCGCTCTGCTTCCTGCACACTTTTTCTCTGTGTTGAGACATCCGCCGCTCCTTTTTATCCACACGTTCTCGCTGTTGAATTATCTCTGCTGTTTTTCGCACACTCCCTTACACTGAAGCTCTCTTTACGAGGCTTGGAAGTGAAAGGACGTATGTGCAGCAGCTCTGTTCAGAAGCACTTAGCTTGTAAAGACGGCCCACACCACTGCCTAATCAATCCACTACTTAAAGGGGGATGTAATTGGAGCTCGGTCAATGAGCTTGGTGTTGAAAGCATCCTGCCTGGTTTTTCGAATCCACAAAAAAAAAAAAAAAAAAAAAAAACAACAACAAAAAAACCCAACGTCCAAGCATCTAATTAAAGCTTTTAGACTAGGGGTGAAATAGTTTCATTACCCTCCTCCCCTCACCTTAGCGTGGTTAAAGCTAATATTTAATTAGAAAATAAACAGAAAACAGAGGCCTCGGTATCCAATTATGATCAATGAAGCAGAGCCACGGCTTAAAATTGTAATAGGAGGTTAAACTCCCGGCCTTAAAAGCCACATAAAAGATTCATAATTAGTCCAACGTAATTAGCGGAACATTACAGAATTACAAGCCTGCAAAGGAATGCCTTTTGTGGAAAAACAGGGGGACCACATTTCAAGGAAGAAATCATTTCATGCATTAATGTGTTGTTTGGATGAGAAAAAAAACCATTTATTTCACAACATGATCAGATTTAATGATCAAATCATCACCATCTGATGGGATGGAAAAGGGGAGGATTCCATCTCCAGTAAAATATACAGATACTGTCATTGTGTTGCATAATAAGCATCCAGGTCTGGCAGTGTGTGTGAGCATGTCTGAGTGTATGATGCAAGCTTGAGTGTTTAGATCTTATCTCATAAAGAGGCTTATAAATGTACAACTACTTTACGTCTCGTAAAGGAGCCCGCTGATTTATTCCTATTGATCAACTGCCGGGGGCCGAGACAGTCGTGTAACGGAAATCAACACTTCCCTAACAGCCAAAGCAGTCTGGATGCATGGAAACATACACTCACAAGTCATCTGCTAAGCTGGAAGGATTAAAATAAAAAATGCATGCACGATTTTTTTTTTTTTACGATTGGAGGCAACTCTACAGGGAATGAAATCCATGCTGCAGGAAGGTACGGGCGGTCCTGTGGCTGCACAAGCGCTCCATCGCCAAGTTTTTAGAAAACAAGTGAAACAAACTGACACCCAAGTTTACTTTGTGCTTATGTGGCATCACAGCTGACCACTGCGAGACAATGACCCCTCAACCTGTCTCTGTGTGGTGCCCCCAGAGGTGTCATAAAACCAGGCCTGGGAGCTTTGCTGGGGATGACAGAGTGCCAGGCGCTCTCCCACCAGGACCTAATTTCCCCTTGTGAAAATGGATCGCACGTCCATAGCGTAGCTTAGTTTAAAATGCAAAATGTGGACATTATCTGGCATGGAGATTCAGCGGCATCCATCACGCTATGCTAATGCAGCCCAGTGGTTAAGATATTCTAATGTAAGCCACCCTGGAGATGTAGAGGAATTAACACAAACAGAGCAGGGCAGCAGGAACACAGAGGGGTCAGGAGATAGGACAGGGGAGCTACTGGTGAGACAGACTCTGCCACGCGCACACACAGACACTTGTGCAATGAAAATTTAAGCGTGCAGCATTGTCGCCTCACGTGCACGGACAGGCGGATTCATTTAAGCCGCTACACCACATGCATATACATACTTGCAGTTGCAGACACACATGAGCACACACTAAATTAAGCCAATTTGTGATTTTTTAAAAATGGCTTAACTGATATGTTTTATGGATTTCAGCCTTAAAAAACAACCAAACATTCAGTTTCTGCAGTGGTTTTATTTTCTTCCAAAGATTTTTCTTCTGATCTCACTGGATTTTTTTCCCCCTTCCTCCTGTTTGGGGCCATGCAGTCCCAGCAGACTTTCTTTTCCCCAGCTTAGCGGTGCATACGACAGTCCCCACATACCAGTCCCTCCGCTCTGCCTGCCAGAGCTGCAAGGGAAGGCATTATTATCATTATATTAATGTGACATTAATTGCTTTTACTTTTTCACTCCATTAAGTGTGCTCTATCTCTTTGGGAGCCTGGCCAGATGGTTTATCACTTCCCGTGCTGTTGGTAGCACCATTAATGGGCTAAGACACTGGGCTATAAAATAATTGCGCCGCAGTGTTGGAAATGTTCATCGTGCTAATTGAAAAGTAATTGCGGAGGTATAGTGCAACTGTCACGCCATAAAAAGCTTGTCACAGAAGAGGAGGAGAGCTTTGTTGTAAAAAACCTATTGTTTGCAATTGCACAGTGCACCAAGTGGTCAAAGCCATGAAGGAACTGGCTTTAATGCTAAATATTAATTCAAGAAATGACCCATTAACAAAACACGCCTCTTTTACTATCCTTTCCATTCAGATTTTAATGTGTTGAAGGCATCACTGGATGCAAGATTTATGCAAACTTTATTGTTTACGCATAGTGGGGAAAATACAGTTTCGTCATTTCTGAATTCTCTGCACACTGTTTATTTTGTCTTACATGTAAATCAGATGTGGAAAGTAAGTAATTACATCAGTAATGTAAAATGATTTATTTCTAATGAACTTTGAATATTATTATTTTTATAGCAGCATTTTAAAACATCATTAGGCCGACTATAAATCCCATGTAAAAGAAACATAAAATAGCCAAGTGCTCTAAAATGTACAGAAAAAAAGAGGTTGATGAATGATACAGAAAATTGTCTGCTAACAACACTAATCAGAAGAAGTCACTTTAGTTTGGGAAAAAAAATCTACTGTCAGTTTTCAGTTCTGTTAATTTGTTATAAGCCTCATCTGAAGCTAAAAAAGCAGAAAAACAACTCTGTTGTGTTAGCTGAAAAATGTCAGTCCTTCCGATTTTAACTCTTAACACAAATTTAAGCAAACCTCACAAATTGTTGCACACCCTGCAACTTCACATTTTTATCGCAACTTTGACCGGATAACAACTTTGCTTCACAACTGTTGTGTGGCTCCTTCCTGGGAGCTGTGTTCTTTTTTCTTTTAAAATTCTTCTTTAGCCCTCTCTCTTTTATCTCTTCAAGCCTCGCATCAATACATACATGTTTGAGCTTTAGCATGTGCGCTCACAGGCGGGTGTGGGGGGAGGGTTGCGCTGGTCGCGCACGGGTGCAAACTAGGTCCATTGACCTTGGGTGTCAAACATGCGGCCCACGGGCCGCATCCGGCCCCCCAGATGGTTTAATCCGGCCCAGTGTTGGAAAATGAGAATCTGAAGTTTATTTCATAATTTAATTTTTTGAGGTGCTTTAAAAAAATAACAACAAATAACATTGTAACTTTTGTTGCAACTTTTCACAAAAGCTGCTGCAAAATCAGGCATTCTAGGCCGCAACAATTATGAATGACTGCCGCAAAATCCTGGAGGGACTGGTAAATACACCACACAGAACATTTATTCCTTTTTCACTTTTATTTAAAGAACTGCATTTGAAGACTATTTAAATTTACTTAATTCCTCACTCATTTAAATACACTTGATTACTGGTTGGCTGAGTCCACATTCACATCCCGATTGACTGAACACACTTGGTTTAGATAGTTAGCATCCAGGGAGAGCAGGAAATCGGGCAGGGTTTTTAGGCTTTTGAATCCCAGGATTGGCTAGCCCTGAATTAATCGATGAATCAATTTCTAGTCCTACAATCCAATCAGATCGGTCTGTCTGAGGTAAGCTGTTGATAAAACCTAAGTTGTTGACCCATACCTTTATAACATTGTTTCAAAATGAGATAAATCGATAATCCATCTTGGAAAATACTATTTGGATTGAGGCGTGGCAGGTTTATTTTGCTTTAAACATAAAAACGACCAAGTGCGTCCCAGTGTACAACACCCATGTGATTGCAGAAAAAATGATCAACCGTCAATACAGTCCAATGTGTTAAAAACCCTTTGAATTTTGCAAAGACATGACCAGACAGTGTGGTAGAATGTTCTAATAAAGTTCCATTTTATTATTTGAATGAGGAAAAACAACAGTGGTCTGAACTTTATGAAACTGAAATTTGGATGGATTTACCAATAATTTTTATTTACTTGTTTGTTTGTACACATGTTATATTTACACTTGGTTATCTTGCAAGAAATACAAGGAATCTGGAAAACTTCACCTGCACTGTTCAGTACCAGGTATTTTTCTCTGAGGGTTTATCTGAGTCACACTGGTGGAAGTTTTGGCTAAAGATGTCCTGGATTGATTTTAGGTCAGTGAATCGGATCACATTGAGTGAACCACTTCAGTATAGTGTGACAAATTAAACTTTATTTTCTTGGTTACCATATTTTAATCATGAAGAATTCTTTTTTTGCTTTGTTGTCAGAAATTCCTGGAGAAGATTGAGAAATAAAACAGACAAATTCATGAGATCCTTGTTTTTTGTGGAGCATGTGCAGCCAACAGAGCATTTGTTTTATCTTATGCTTTTGATATTGATGAAAGCTTGTTTCTTAAAGTGGGGGTGAGCACCTGTTTTAAGCCATAATTACTAAAACAAAGCAGCCTCCCGCTGCTTATCTGCCTGGCATTGACTCCCTCCATGCTCCCTGTCGCCTGACCAATCCAGCTTATCGACACTCATTGACTGGGGCTTGAGGAAGAACAGGATGGTGAACTCATGCCGCATGGATTGGGGATCAGGACACAGGCTTGGCGATGGCAATGTTTGTGTGCAAGACCCCTACCTTCTGCCTGTATATCCGATAACAATGCGTGCTCCAGATCAATGAAAATTAGGCCAGAAGTTGAAGCCATTGATTCCAGCTGTTCGTGTGCCACATCTACTGATACATCGTCAATTGTTCTTCTGTGTTTGACGTGTTTTACTTCAAAAAAAGTTTCTAGAAATCCTAAAAAAAATGTAGATGTGTGTGAACTGAGAGCTACCTCACCTGGTTTCCCCTCTGTCCTCCATTTTCCTCTCCTCTCCTCGCCAAGGTCAATATCCTCAACAATTAGCATGAGAAGGAGGACGATTTGAAGTATGGTCCCACCCTCCACAAATGCCCCCTCAAGGGCTTTGGGGGGCAGCAACAGTATGTCAGGCTAAAGTGAAAAGTGTACCCATTTCCTCTTTATGTCTTCATTTACCTCCCTCATTAGGGCCATTCATGAGCACTTAGTGGCCCGTTCCTGATCCACGTATCACCCGGTCAGGTCTCTCCTCTAAGCATCTTTCCCAATCAAATCATTAAATATTCACGTTTGGGTAAAGATGTTGAATCTAAACATTAATATTGATTTGTTCTGGCACTAAGACCACTACGTCCACCCTCACTGCCCACCGGTCAGGTTCACAGTCTCCACAGGACAGCATCCTGTTATTGTCTTTCTCTGAAACCTGACTGCTGCAATGTCAGGCCTCAAAGGAGAGAAAAACAAGACTGAGGCAAGCTGTCAGAGAGCAAAACGGTGTGAAAATACAGCAAGGCGAGGCTGGAACAAATGTTGAGCCCAGAGAAACCAGCCCCCTGTGTTTCAATGTGCTGTGCTACAGAGAAAAAGAGGAGGTGGGGTCGTCATTGCGTTAGAATGTCAGTGGAGCCATTTTAAATTACAAATATGTGAGACGGTTTCTTCACTTCTTTGTCTAACCAGCTGTGCTCTTTCATCCAGTTGGCCTCTCACACTTAGTTTCTGTCAAAAAAAAGCGTTCACTGATGTCTTTGCTGCCAAAAAAGCCAAGACTCCATTTTTGATTCAAGTGAGTCATTTGCATAGAAAAGTTCATAAGCACAGGACATAAGGATGTGGTCATAAAGGCAGGCAATAAAAGTTGTAACATGACAGAATATTAAAGTGGCAGTAAATTGAAGACAGAGTGCAGTATGACCCTTGTGGAGTGACTTCTTTGCCTGCGACGGCTAATCTCAGCGTGTGAGAGGAGCGTTCACTGTACACAGAGAATAAAACACCTCCTGCCGACCCCTGACAGATATGGTTGTCTCTCACACTTCCATCCTGCTGGATAGTTAAGATTTAAGATAATGACACAACGACTTTCACGTTGATGCAGACATTGAATCTTTTTAAGAGGCCTCCTGCTGCCAGGCTGGGAGGGCCTGTCAGCCACTGGCAGTGAAAGAGCTGAATGTCTTGCGTGTACTCGTTTCCCCATGTCAGGAAGAAATTGTTCGTAACATCGGCCCCGTGCACTTGTCTCAACTCATTCATTTCTGCCAAGGACTGTGGATATAAATAAAAGGAAATGTTACCGGAGCATTTAAACTCGGCGCCAGCCTTGAGACCAGTAATGTAACCACATATCATGAAAAGTGCTGAATCTTCCTTTGTCACCACACATGACATGCCGCTGCTCCCAACATATTCATGTTTGTTGCCATTCATACAAATAAATAATCAGAGAGCCAGGACAGAGCCTAAAAGCTGACCTTTATGGTGATGCCGAGTGTCCATCAGATTTTTCCTTTGGAGTTACTGGCCACCCTTGTGCATTTTCTGTGGATCACATGAGGATTTTTACAGAAATGCAGTTCAACAGGTGGTCCATAGATGGAGCTCTTCTCATTACAATATGCATCACATTACATTTCAAAGCTGATGTTCGCTGAGAAGTCCTCTCACTTTTGACTTTCGCTCTGGAAGAGCAAACAAGGAGCCGGTTTTAAGGTGGAAAGCCAAAGCAAACTTTTTCCTTTATGGCTGACTTTGTGCCCATTCTGGTTGTGTTTCTGTGTCTTACTTAACACACTGGACCCCTTGTGAGTGGGTGTCAAACCACAAACCATTGGGTCCCCCGAGCAATATGACTTAATTGAGCCATCCTGGGAAACCTAATTACAATAATGCATGGAGAGGATTGGGTAATAGTCCCCGTGCCCCTGCTCTAACACCTATCACGCACACATTCACAGATGCACAAAGACAAGAGAAGATGAGAAAAGAACCAGATTTGTTAGGGGGCTCTGGATGTGCGCAAACTGGGGGAACCATAAAACATTTCACGAGAGCTGCTTTAATCATGCTTCATGGACCAAGAAACCTTTAAACAGCAGTCAGTCAGATGAGCTGTGCTGTAAGGACAAAATCTAATCAAACTGAGAGATTTTTATATGTAAAAAAATATATTTTCACCATTTCTGAAAGATTCTATTGGAAAAACTAAACAAATGAAGAAGCTGCATGAAAGTAAACATAGTTTTATTCCAATTTGACATTCCCCTGTACAGCTGGGCTATGATTATAGCAATAACAATGCAGAACAATATTAAGCAAATTGCTACAATTCAAATGCAGCTATAAGAATTTCCAATTGCCAAACCATGGAGCATTAATTATGTAAAAAAAATGACTGTATATACCTCACAAAAATAACTGGAGAAGTCCTCCTGCGCCACACCGATGCCTAATTGACTCCAGCAAAAGGCACTTGTGTGCATAACATTGTGAATGCCCATTCATAATTATGCACGATTACATTTATCTCACTTATTTTTCCAGCAGAGTCGTTCCAAAGCTGAGGACGCAGATGTGATTTGTGCACTGTTTCTTAGAATGTCAATAGGCCTGTTTGTGATTGAGTGCAAGGTCAAAGGGACACTGAGAGGGTGGGGTGGGGGGGACAGGGGAACGCTGGCGATCTAAGCAGAGGCTGCTGCCATGCCCAAGGCCACACTCATGCAGACGGACACCATATTGAAATTAGCAAATGGACTGCATAGTGTCGCTTGCTGCCCCATTTGCAGTCCCCTCTTCTCTGGGTGATATACAGATGCACAGAGGCAAGGGACTGTTACAAAGGGGCAGCAGGGTGGGGCATATTAGGATGAGGAGGGTTGGTGGAAGTGGGGGTGAAGCCATTGTTCCAAAATGAAATGGGTCGAGCCTTATTTATTTACAGCATGTTTTGCACTCATCCCATAACACTGTAAATTACCTGCATGGTCAAGGCTTCCTCTTCCAGGCAGGGGAGAAAAGGACATAAACCATGTGATCTATACAATATTTAATTCAGGAATCACAAATGATCCGCCAATTTCCATATATCAGGCTTTATGAGTCATATTTTAAACACAAAATCACATTTATGAATATAAATGCGAGAATTACGAGCGCTCGTATCCGTTACATGGTGTACAACATGTCTATAGGCCCCACCAATATTTATGACATTTCTATAGTATGTCTCATATGAAGATAAGGGATGGGTGGTTTCCATGGAGAGGTCTTAAAAGGTTGATGATGTTTCTCACTGTATCATCATGTTGACTACCTGCTCATCTCCTTCCAACACTAAAGTGGTAATAAGCAGGACTGTATTCTATACATGGAAATGTTGTTACTTAAAATAAATCCTTGGAGAATATAAAGTTTAGCTTGTTTGATACAAAAGGTCTGACACTCACCAGGATTGAATGATATGACACTGAAGGAGTGAAGACAGTAGGTGTGTGAGTGACTGCACAGACAGAGAAAGAGAATTCCATCAGACTGAAATCTCTCGGGACCGGACTTGGTCTTTGGCTCCAAAAAAAAAGCAGGGGGCCTCCTCCATTATGGCAAACAAGAGCATTTGCTTTAAGGCCACTAAAGATTTCTAACCTTTGCTTGACACACAGAAAAGGTCAGGTCCATCTGTGGCTTCCCTCTGGGGCTGACTCTGACCATAGTCCTCGGATTCCAGAAAATCCTCGTGATGATTCCCCGTGATACATGGAAGAAAGGGGAAAACAAAAATGATAATAAATAGGCAAGTGTGTTTGAATTTTTTTTTTTTTTAGCA
This sequence comes from Oryzias celebensis, assembly GCA_014656515.1. NCBI lineage: Eukaryota > Metazoa > Chordata > Actinopteri > Beloniformes > Adrianichthyidae > Oryzias > Oryzias celebensis. The sequence goes on from BNCR01000005.1 coordinate 39,893,176, forward strand.
AGAAAAAACAAATCATGATTAAAAATGAAATAAATCTGACAAAAAAAGGCAAACGTCACACAACAGTCTAATTGCATTAAACAGCTGTGTTTTGCTCTGTGTTACTTCTTCTAACTGATCTTCCTTATCTCCCTTCATTATTTTCGAACCACAGTCTAAATTGGAAAAGCCTATAAAAGCGCGCGAATACATGGCAGACGCAATAAAACAGTAAGGAGAGCCTTCCCACCACCTTGAACACACAGACACACATAGGCGCACACACACACACACACACACACACACATCTCACAAGAGGGTTTTTCTCGGTCACAGGAAGATACATTCGACAGATAGTTGGAAATATTTCTTTCCCCCTGCAGCTTCGTATCAGTGAGCAGCGCAAAGATACAGTTGGGTAAATAAATCTTGAACAAAGTAAGAAAACCGCTCACTTCCAGTTATCTGTGCGCGTGTGTATTTTGATACAGTTTATTGCCCACCTGCCCTCCCGGAGCACTTGTGCTCCTACAGTGTTTAGGTATTAGAAAAACACAAGGGCACTGATTTTTATTTCCTCTGCATCTCTGCTGGTTTGGTGTGGTCTCGTCGTGTGGGGCGCCTTCTCCCAGCATCCTTTGGGAAATACTTTCATGAGGCCTTGTGCATAACTTTGGCATCGGTTAGCTCTCCCCTTAACCAATTTATTAGGTCCAAACAAGGAAAAGGAGAGTACTTTTCCAAATTTACCAGAGTTTGGTAAACAGATGATCACTACAGGTGTGATTGCATAGAAGTTCAATGAAAAAGTTAACTTTAAGTCTCACTCCAATCATTTTTTGATCTGTTTTAAAAATTTTCCCAGTGTTTTTTTTTCATTATGATTATCCAGTTTGTAGCTAAAATATGAAATAAAATGTTGGTGCAGCGTAAGTCTGCCCCTACTTCCCATCATCCATGTCTACACTCTCTCTCATTAGCTTACAGCTCCTCACACCCTTAACCTAACATTATCACTGCAGCAAAAATGGTGAGCAATACTGGAGTTATGAGTTACAGTTTTGAGCCCGATGCCAGTTCAGACGAGGAAAACGATGACCTACAAGGATCTAAGTGTTTACAAGTGGATGCATCAGAATGGAGTGGAGCAGGGAGCTTCTACATCACACCTACAAGCTTTTTCCAACAGAATTTTTGCACCTGCTCCTGATTCATAAAGGATTTGAATAAAGAAATACTCAGAAATGCTATTTTAAGCTTAATTCTTTTTTAAAAAATGTACGCCTTACTGAAAAAAAATTGCCACAAAAGCATATTTAAAAAAAAAACAAAGAACCATTTTCACCATTTTAAGGATTTTGAGAACAGCCGTTCATCCATGCATGACGAGGCACAGGACCTGATAAATACGCTTAAAACAGTGAGGCTGGACAATGAGAAAGGTTGGATCTCAGATGGCCTGGCCTGTAAGCCTGCTATGCACCTTGACAGCCTATTGATCAGTCATGGGGAGAGGCATAGGGGGTGGAGATGCGTGGCTCACATATTGCTAGCTGGACAGGTGCAGCAGTAATCAGATTCAGATTCCAAACAGATCAACTTTTTTATTTATTTTAAAAAGAAACTGTTATTTGCTAGGTTTAGAGAATTTTGCGTCAAACATATTTCAACAATACAACATATTGCTTGCTTTTTAAAAACGGATGTGTTGTTTCTGTCTGGGTTGTTGATAGCTCCAAGGTTGTGAAAATGCTGCGACTCCTGTAGTCATAAGCCTGTCGGCTGGTGCCTGCAATAAATACACAGAACAGAATGAGTGGAACAATGAGAATGCATGTACAGAATAGTTGTGCCTCAAAAATGAGTAGAGGGTAAAGGGAGGGAGGAGAGGACAGGGTCAAAGAGCTACTTGACAAAGGAAAGGCGTGAAACCTGTTAGTGTGTGTTGGAGAACAACAGAGAGGGGAAAAGATGGTGGCCCACTCTTCATTTCTGTGCCACAAGCTCTCCTGGGCATTTACGTGCTACGTTTTCAACCTAAGTGTAATTTGAGCCCTGGGTTGATACAAAGTGTATGCAGCAGCTCTGTTCAAACCCAATCACTCACCCTGACGTGTAATCCTTTCCCTTACCGTCATCAACGCTGCTTTGGGAATAATGAAACACACATAAGCAATACACAGCAGTCATACAGCTGCTGGCAGGGCCGCATCTCCATGAGATGCCTCGTAACTCTAATGAAAGGTGTTTTGACCTGTCCATTGGAGTAAATGATTGCCTCGGTACTGTATCCGTGGGAAACTTATTGACGACTAGATTTAGACCAGCATGATTTGCATGGGAAACAATGTTGCTCTCAGTGTGTTATTTTATGTGTATCTTCTGTGAGACACTCCGTTTATCCCTTTTCATGCTATGATCACTAGAATTAATTGCTTGGTAAGACATTATTTCCAAAAAAAAAAAAAAAAAAAAGGAAATTGGCTCCTTTAATTATATAGAAAAGGGAATACTTTACTCCCTGGAATATCAGCTTCCTGAAATAATGGAGCTGCTTCCCCCACCACAGCGTTAGCATGTCCGCGTGTTTCCTGTGACGGATCTATTTTCAACACGTCCTGACATTCACGACTGATTATCGGATGGTTGGGTGGCCAGGCTGACGCTTTAACCGGCTCACCTCACCTGCTGCCACCAATCGCAGGTCTCCTCTTTGTTCCATATCAGTGCAGAACATCCACTGCAAGTTATGTGAAAGGATTTTTACACCAAACATAAAAGGGAAGGCTTAGGGTGAAGGTTTGCTCCACTTTAGCCTCCAGTTTGACCCAAACTAAGAATGTTGTAGTTCCTCAAACGACCACTAGGGTTACAAAAGGGAATAATTTGGTATTGACACCCATCTAAAGAAGTTAAGTTTTACACACACAAATGCATGGGTGATTTCAATAATCTTTAATTAAAATGTTTTCTTTTCTTTCATAAAATCCTCAAGTGAGTTTGGGGGAATCTCAGCGTAAATCGGACATTTAGATTTTAGTTGCCTTGTGATGGTCAGGTAAAACTGTAGCTGTAGCTGTGGGGGTACGGCGGGTTTAGAAAACAGATTAATTTGGATTAAAATGGTATTTATTTATTTTAATTGGCATGTTGGTGCCTAACAAAGCCTTACTTTGCCCCACCCTAATGCCGTTTTAGGAATATTGTTGAGGTAGGCGGGGCAACCTCCTGTCAATAGACCACTCCCACTTCAGGCTTACATTGGAAACCCAATGGGGGACATCATGGATTTCCTGTCAAATGTATATATGTCTGTGGGTTGAACACTGATACCAAAAGAAAAGAGCATCAGAGAATCAGAGTTCAGTGAGTATTTAATTCATTGATCCTTTACCTTTTAAAAATCAAAGTTACACAGATATTGTTGAATCAACAATCAGAGATATCAATGTACACCAATGCCAAATGATAAATTTCACACCATAAATACTCAAAGCACAGAGATAAGAAATCAGTTACCTGCCTCTGTTTGCAATTTGTCATAAGAGGGACCAATTCTGACACTGTTGTTCAACACACCTGCTCAGAAACTAAACGGGGGACACTGATAGTCAACTCCAAAGTTTAACATGAAGCATGCTTTACAAAGAAATCTTTGAGTCAAAGAGGAAAAGCTTTACCCACAATTTAACTTTTTTTTTTTTTTCTGGCAGGAGGACTTAGGCTTTTTTTTCCTTTTTCTTGATAAAAAAAAAAAACCCAAACAATTGGCTCAGGTATGTCCTGGATATGAGAATATTACAGAGCACAAAATGTTTTATCAGGAAAATATCAACATGACAATGAGGTAGTAGTGAGCAGTGCACTGCATACTTTTATCTCAAGTGGTATTTCGGCAACCTACTGTATTGATGCTTATATATTTACAATACACATGTAGACACAGTTTGTGATGACACTTAACGCACAGTCATAGGACAGAAACAAATTCATTATTGTGATTCTTTTGAACTTCAGGCCACCTCAAAAGGCTTGTATTCGTTTTTACTGCACTTTTATTTAAATTAATTATAGTTTGGATACACAGATTACACAGTTTTGATTAGAAGAGTTTAGAATATTTCCCTGTGTGGCAAACAGAGCCTCCCAGATGTAAGATTAAGCATGCTATTAGCATGGGTTCAGTCAGAATTGGTCCCTGCTGTATTGCACAACAGTAACAATAGTTGGTTAACCCTTTTTCCAGTGCAAACTGGACAGCAGCGGATTGAAATTGGAGGTGGGAGTTTGATCGTGGTGGGAAGTCGTCCTGCGCTGAGGAGCAATCAAGCTGCTGTCGTGAATGTTCACTGCTGCCCTTTGATGTCACAAATACGACGGCGCTCTGCACAATGTCAGGGACTCCTTTGATCCCGACGTTTGGGACAATTTACCACACAGAATTCTACATCAGACACTTAAATGGAGTGTGGCTCTGTTGGACGGTACTACACCGTTGCGCTCAGCATAAAGGACCTGTGGTCAAGCATGATCAGAAGGGAGAGTGAGATCATTCTCCCACTGGAGATCACACCTTGTACAGAAACACTGTCAGGATGCTGTTAACCTCTGAGGCTTGCTGACACTTTGTTTCTTGCATAGCTAGTAACACGTGCACGCTCCCACACAGCTGCCTTTCTGCCGCCTCCAGGCCGATGGGATGGGCGTTGCTCCACAGTGGCCACCGTGTCAACATGCAGTCAAGTGTTCCACGTGTACTCCTGGCAGCCTGGACAACTGTATTCTGCCAGCTTGAAATAAACCCAGTGTGAAGAGCCACCACTTTGACTCTGCACCTGCCATGTACCTCTGCTTGGTTGAAGCTCTATAAAAGCAGGCGGAGCTATTAAAAGACAGGAGGTGTCTAAAATGGTGAGAGCAGATGCTGGACACCTTGCTCCCTGCTTGCGGGATGACTCGGCCACAGGCTCAAAAGAGCCCAAAATAGAGCAGCTGACATGTGGGCCTTGGATTGTTTGAACAAGGAATCCTGTGGACTTTTGCCACTCTGCATCAATCCTTTGAAACTGCCATAACTCACCCACTCATTATCTTTTACCACAGACTGGATCAGGTCATCTGTTTGAATGTCAATTTTCACAGGCTTAACCAATGGCCGAATCTGGAGTGCAGCATGTGCGCGGCGCCGACACAACCGCTGTCAGAAGGGAAATGTAACACACAAGCGCGGGGTTATTGCCTGCAGTTTTAACTGAGACACTCACAGATATGGTCCTTGAAACAGCGGCATTGAAAAGCACATGAAACAGAGGAAATTAAGCCCAGCTTCCCAACAGCTCCTTTTATTATTGCTGTGTTACTACAGAATAAGATGCCTGACCTTTTTTTAAATTTTTTTTTCCACCTGCCTATGCTAGTTTGGATAGATGTGGGACCAGCAAGTCTTCCAGGCTGACAGATCTACAAAGGTCACACTGCTTACTGCTGTGGAGAGGTATATTCAAGGACAGTTAAACTGATAGGAGTTCACATTTAAGTAACAATGTTCATAGTTTTTGCTCATTTTTTTTCTGGATGAGATCATGAGTACAACAGAAAAAAAAAATCACCCAAACTTTAAACTGTACACTTCGCCCTTTCAAATAATAAATATTTACAAGTCCTGGTCAAGTCCAAGCGAAACCACAGCTGTGAGACAAGCAAGTCTGCCTATGAAGTTCTCACTTTCTTCAGAAGACATTTTTTATTACGTTTTCTGGAAAAAAAAAAGAAGCATTTTTTTCATGTCTTCTGTACTGAAGATCCTAAAGGGACACAAGGATCCTCGTTCATGTAGAGCATGACCACTGAAAATTAACAAAGAATTATAACTGTACATACTATTTCTTATATATTTTAAATTAATCTGCATCATTTTCATATTTATACTAATAACCAAGTTTTGCATTTCTTGTTTTATTTTTATTTTTAAATTTTACAGTCCTGTTTTTCATGAAGAGCAGAAGTAAAAGAGGTCTGTCCTTCAGAGGGGATGTCACTCTGACATGGTTCAAGTCTCTCTTCGTTTCCTCAATACCCCCTCCACTGATGCCGTGGCCAGAGAGCCACCCTTCAATCAGACCTTGGCCTCCAGCATTTCCAGAAAGAGTTTGTGCATGGGCACCTTGCCCTGCACCTTGATGCTGTAAAAGTGCTGCACGGCCTTGGTGGCAGTCTGCCTCAGCAGGGGCAGGGTCATGAGCAGTTTTCCGGCCCGCCGTGGGTCCTCCTGATGCTGACTGCTCTCAAAGTCCTGCAGGGCCTCATGGAGAGCATCCTGGAGCTTCTGGACTGCCTCCATGTCCTCTATGTGCATGGAATCTGCTGGGGCAAAAACAAAGAAAATTTAGAAAAAGATTTTAAAATGAGATCCTAATTATAGCAATTTAATAACAGAAGAGAAGGGAAACTTCAACTTCAAAAAACAATCTTATCTCATGCTTGATCTTTACTGCGAATGTCACAAAGCGTGTGGTGAGACACTCAACCAGTGTAACAAACATTCTGACGAGTTGGAAAAAGACAAAACAAAGTGAAAGAAAAAACAAGTAAAAAGAATCCTTATGTAGGTAAATGCCAATAAGTAAGAGGTTAAAATGTTCAAATTTAAAGTCCCATTCCAGTCATCTTTTGATCTGTTTTAAATGCTTTCCCAGCTTTTGTTATTGTTTTTTTTTTTTTTTTTTATTAGCAAAAAGGTCGTTTTCTTGGACATCGTTTCTGCAGCGCGGCAGAAGTCGGAGTTGTGGGCGGGACTGTCAGCACAGAGTACACTCCCTCCCACTAGCTTACAGCCACTCACAACATAACAGTGCAATAAAAATGGGGAGTCATATTGGAGCTATCCAGCCATACAGTTTTGTACCAGATGTCAGCTTGAAGGGGAAAACGAAGACGGACTTGGATCTAGTTGTTTACTAGTAGATGCATCAGAATGCATGCATCATTGTATGCTCAACATCACAGCGACAAGCTTTTTCCAACACCATTCTTGCATCTGCTCCTGATTTATAAACAATTTGAATAAAGAAATACTCGGAAATTCAATTTTGAGCTTAATGTTCTTCATAAATGTCCTCCATCATCAGAAAAATGCTACCTAAAACCACTAAAAACATGACTTTTTTCAGAGCCTTTAACAAATCAATTTCTTTCCAGTTATTTTAAGCCTATCTCTTAAGATACTGATTTGTCCTTTTTAAAAACAAATCAACTACGTTTGTTTGATTCATTTGTAACCAACAAAGCAGGTCTCTCCTTTTTCCAAATCTCTGCCTCCTCTTTCCCAGTTACAGAACAGTCTGCAGTTTCATCCTGGCTTCGCTTCGCTCTTCCTCGCTCCTCTAAAGTTTCAGTACACAAAGTGTACTGACCCCACTGCACATCATATTACCACACTTCCCCCTTATTCTTGCCCCCCCACCCCCCACCCCCCACCCCTCCCCGGCTCTGTCTCCCAGCGTTTCTCAGAGTCAGTCTTGGGTCACAGTTTCTCCCCTTGGTTAACTGGCATCATGCACTCCAGAGGCAGCACGTCATTGGCTGCCTGACTTGTTTCACCTTGGCGCTGCATATTTTACCATATGGGACAATAAAAAGCAAAACAGATTCCAGGCTTCACCCCAAATTCATTGACTGGAACAAGTGTATTCCCAGGACCTTGAGACATTTCTCAGCATGAAGGTTCTCAAATCCACAGTGGTAAAATGAATTAGGTCGTTTTGGAGGAGGGAGACCGAAGGGGAGGATGGAAGAACAAAAGAGGGGGAGAAAAAATATCTCAAAAGATGAGGCGGTGCGACATAAATACGGCCTGTTCCTTTTCACAGTTTGTATTCAAATCCTAACAAGCTATAATTCTGCAGACTATTTGTTTTTCCTGTAGCACGCTTTAAAAAAAAACAACCTGCACTGAACTGTGTCTAAATAAAATGGTTTGCAGTGAGGGGGAAAAAAACAGGATGAATGAAGACATCTCAACAGATAGGAGGGAAGGGGGGAGGGGGGGGGCAGTGTTTGCAATCTGTAGGAAAGTAGACAAAAAAAAAACTTTGAAGAAACAATTTTCTTGCAATCCATCAGTGAGCCCACGTCGATCCAATTGATAAACTGCTAATTACAAAATCAATCGCTATGAATTTTCACAGTTGTCAGACAGGGGGGCTCCCAGGAGAGCTTTCTCCCAGAGACCTTGTTCTAATGTTCAGGGGACCCCCCCCCACCCAAAAAAAAAATCCCTGTCTCGGCTCACGCCTTCACCCACCTCCCCTCCAAAAGCATTTGAAAGGAAAGTCTCACCATCAGCATTTTCATTTTTCAGCAGCGACAAAACAAGAGAAAGCACCCCTGTGACCCAGGCGCGCATTGATCAGAGCAGGACAGGTCCCGCTTTCTCTAAAGGCCGCTGTCGATAGTGGCGTAGCGTCTTTGCATCGGAACAAACGAGGCCCGTCACTCCCTGATACTCATTCCATTCGACTTAACACATTTTATTGACAGCCCCCGTGCTCCTAATGAAATGCTAAATTTATCTCCTGTGGCTGCTGTGCCCCGCAGCCACTGTTATGGAGATGAAGAAATGTGGAGGGCAGGGGGAGCGCTGGAGAAATACCACAACACAGAAGAGGTTCAATTAAAAGAAAAGGGGAAAAATCCTTCTTCCCTTCACTCCTCCTTCCCATTTCACTTTCCCAACTAAAGGTTGTACTGGGAACTTGTAAAGAACACAATCCAGGAACTCTAAGGAATTATGAAATATAACACTAAAGTTTGAAGATTGAAAAATGAGGTCAAATAAAAACAAACATGCTTGCTTTGTAAAGAATTATTGGCTTCATTTTGACACAAAATACCTTACCTATTAAAGTAGATAAAAAAAAAATGTTTTCCTTTTATAAAAAAATAACTTGTAATAAATAGGAAGTATTTTGTCACTAAAGTATTATCTTGACATAGTATGTAGTGCTCAGTAAATTAAAACAAAAAAAAAACCAAATACACAATCAGATTGTTAAATAAACATCTTTGAATTAAATTATTTTTTTCTATTTTAGCTAACGAACATTTACATCTTTTTTGATTAAATCTTTAATATAATAAACAATCTGCAGATGACAGTTAGGTTATCCCACCTGAGTTGGCGAGAGCGATGGCTTTGAGGGTTACAAACTCCTCCTTCTCCACTTTGAGCTTCTTGTATTTGCGGACAAGCTGCAGTATGGAGACGTAGAGGTCGAGCAGCCCCGTCAGCCGCGAGTGCTCTTCATCCATGATGTAGTCCTCAGCGTACACCAGCTCATCTTCATACGGCAACGAGCGGAACACAATACTGAGGATGAGGATCTCCATCCAGGCGCTCTGCAGCAGGCTCATCTGATCTCCCAAAGAGAGGGTGGAGAAACCTGGAAAGCAGGAAGACTTTGTGAGGACTATGTGAAAAACAAAACAGCATACCAAGAAACACATCATTCTGACTCCACACAAGATTTGGTAGCAGAGGTGATTCCTTTCACATGGACAGTGGAAGGTCCTCTTTGAAGTACGTGCTACAGCACTTGAGTGGGCTTTACTGTAAGTGAGGTCTTTAGTAAAGTCCTGGATACACAAAGCCATATGGCTAGCCTCCTCGTATCCTGTCACTCTTCTACTGGAGTTTGAGGGATTAGCACCAAGACACATTCTCACTGGGACTGGAGGACATGGCTGTGTACAAAGAGGTGATGCACACAAATACACAATCATGTCAACCAAGAAAACAAACAGACTCGTTCACCTCGGGGTCGGGACTTCTATATGCGCGGACCTAAATCTATACACAGGAAAACACACTCGGGTCACATGGTTTAAACCCAGCCTTAAGACCTGCTTAAACCCTGGGCCTCATCTTCTACTGCAGCTGATATTGAGGGATCTATTGGTTTTTCCTGGAACACACCTACATATGCTTGGAATAGAACATTAAATAAAACAAACTGATAGATCCCCCTTCAGATGAGCTATGAGAAATCCAATCAAATTAAAGAGAGTAAAGCCAAAAAGGCAGTAGCGTGAGGAGCAGATGGTGAGATAGCCATCTCATCCCCCTTTTCCTTCAAACTCCCCTTTAGCTGTCAATACACTGCATGAAACTCCCCTCCCAGCACCCTCCAGCCCCACTTCCCTTTTCCTCCGTCTCATTCTGACAGTAAATTAGGCTCCTTAGCTCCACCCTGATTAATATGATTGCTTTTACCAGTTTGCTGTCAGCACCCGGCCTTCCTTTGCGCGATTAGGAGGCAAAAGATTACAGTATTGACCTGAGTGCTCACTGCACGCACATCCAACATTTTCTCTTTAATATAAATGATATTCTTTGGGTGCAAACACCAGCCTGATGTTTATCTTTCCCTGCCAGGACACCAGGATACACACCACACATGCTGCCTGAGAAGAGACAAAGTGACGAGGAAACGGGGCAGAGGCAGAGACAGACACAGAGAGTGGTACCTGAGTGTTCAATTTCCCTTATCGTGGTGATGACCACAGCAAAGGAAGAGCTGGAGGATACATTAATTAACAGATTGTGATCAGAATGTGAGGGCCTTCACATTTTGAAGGGGAATCAATAGTCAGTGGAGAAAAGTGCTAACTGAAAGGTGTTAGTCTCCGGGTAGACTGGTCCGATCCCAAATTAAACCCAACAAAGCAAATTGCCGAAAGCACTCAAAACAATTGACTATTTTCAGTGAAGGCAATAAACCATATTTAATAACGGCCTGTGCTACTAAACTTATCCATCTTCAAATGCCTTGTTGGGTTATTTCCCTGTCTGCATACGTAGCCATTAAGTTGGACAAAATGTGGACTGGCCGAAGAGAAATTGTCATGCGAGCGTGGACGTGGTGTTGATTGGTGCATCAGTTTGGCATTGCAATAACGGGCAGGGCTTTGTGAGCCTTTTAATGCAAAGTGGACTGAAGCGGAACTAAAGCGTTGCCTCCGATCTGACAGCTCGTGTGAAGGCCTTGTTCAGCGGTTGCTGAAGTGGCTGTGGAGTTGTTCTGATCCAACAGAAGTCTCACAGCCATATGCAGTCATGCAGCCCAGCAGCCTACAATTACCTTTGACGCTAAAAGTCCTTGAATTTAATCCAGTGTTGTGAGATGGAGAGGTGGTGTTTTTCCCCCTGCTCCATCCTCTCTCCTCAAAGCCTGAATTATCACTCCAAATGGGATCTTGTGTCGTTGCCTCGCCTTTTTCCACTCAATTTAATCGAGTAATGAAGTGACTTCCCGACTCCGCAGGTCACGCGCTGCTCTGGCCGCCGCACTCTAAAGGTGGCCCGGTTAAGTGCCGTCAGAGTGGGTGATTTCCTCTAATGAAATATCAATATTTACATCTTCATTTCCAGCCCACTGCTTTGGCCAAACATGACACAATATTGACCAAATCAGAGAGGTCTTTCCGTGAGCTTGAAGGGCCTTTTCCACTTCATTGCTGAGAGAAACATCAGGTGTCTGAAAGCCTTGGCAAACAGGATGCTGAGATGTAATAATCTTTAACTTCAGCACCTGGATTGAATGAGGGTCTTGCACTTCCAATCTGCCCCAGTAATCATAATTACATAGTGGGAACTATTAATCCTCTTAATCGGAAAGATTCAAATTAAAATTAAATCAGGTAAACGCTAAAAAGCGATATCACATCGTCACATGTAGCCCAAGAACAGATGAACAACAGACGCAAAACCATTATCCCTCCCTTTAACTTTCCAAAAGCCCTTAGCTGTGAGCAGAAGGGGGCAGCCCAAACCCACAGATGGCTGCTTCAAACTCCTCGCAGAGATTAATCAGAGCGCTGTTTCATCTGCCAGGGCACAGGACGGTCCAAAATGAAATGCGCGAGATTTCCGTGGAGTTGAAGTTCATATTCTATTAATTTATTATTGTTTCCCTCTCCCCGAGGGCCATTAGCACAAGTAATAAAAAGAGATGTAATTACGAGGCAGTGCGGTCCCTCCAGCTGCAGCCCTCTCGTAACTCACCCTCAATCAGACAACGGAAAAGACAGAAAGAGGGAGAAAAAAAGGGAAAAAGACGGCAAGAGAGATAGAGAAATGGGGGATAAAAGAGAGGAGAAGATATGGGCCAGAGAGGAGGGAGATAAGGGGGGAAAAAAGAGTGAAAGAAGACCAAAGCGTGGTGGGGGAGAGGAAGCGAGAGAGGGAAAGGGCAGAGAGAGTAATTTTGGCTGGGCGGTGGCTGATCTATCATGGCCAGCTATCAGAAGGACAAGCAGGCCCTGAAGACTTCTGCCCAGCGGCAATCTCACCTCCGCCAAGTCAAGTGCTCTCCGGGCTCCAGTTGGGGTAAAAGTGCCCCTAACGGGACCCCGGAGGTTGAGCTTGTCATTTTGTTCTTTCCTCTAACTGGGATGAATGATCGCGCTGCTGTAAGCTTATTTTTATCAAAGCTTTTTGCACTTCAAGTTGAAGAGCGGACGAGGGGGAATATGCGTGCACCTCTGATGTGTCTACATTCATGTGTGACACCCAATAAGAACAATCACATCAGGTGTCAATTTAGGAAAAGAGAGGATTTCTGAGCCAGTTTGCCGTAGTCTGATTGGCGGTGTGAATCTGTGCTTGTGGATCGCAGCGGCAGGCTATGTTTCTTGTTGAATTTACATGACAGGATGAGAAGAATCGAATCAATAACAGCTTGATAATAAACAGCTGAGCTCAAGATAAATCCATCCAGCCACACATACGACACAAGTGGCTCTGCTTGGTGAGAGCGTTCCCTGGACACCGGTTTAAAGGCTGCCTCGGAATAAACTCAGGATATTGTTTTTATAAACAAATCCGACTCAGTGACATAGACAACAAAGTGTAAAGTTTGTAGTGCCCCAACCTTTCTATTTGCCGTCTTTCAACTTGGTGACCAGCCCATTATCTTATTGTGAGCGGCTGCAAAATGAGGGCTTTGATCAGCAGCCTGTTAACGTTTTGGGGGCAAGGAATGTTAAATACAGTAATCCCCTTGTAGTAATCTGCACCCTGTGACCTCCTGACCTTTGCAGAGAGGTCTTTAGGCCTCCCTGTGCTCCTCCTGGCCAATACTAAATTTACATATCCCAGTTTAGCCTTAAAGACCTGGACGAATCAGACTTTAATCATTGCTATAATTACACATCATTTATCTTTGCTGCCATCAAATAAAATTGCTTAATGAGGGATGGCACTCTGATGATTACTCAGAGGCAAATCACTCAGAGATTGCACGCGTTTCACATAAAGTAAACACAAACTCTTGCACCGAGTGTTATCACCGAGTGACATGACTTAAACAGCAGTGTTAGGTAAATCTGCCATGCACCACCATAGTTTAACAAGGCCCTCTCCTCTCCTAACCTGCCATGTCTGTGCACACCCCCCCATTGCCTGTTTACCCCCAATGCACTCCCTCTCAATCTGCCTGCACCTTTTCTGCCTTCATCTCACTCTCCTGCCCGGGTTCAGGCCTCGCATCATCCTGATTGCTCAATCTATCTTTATCTCCTGCATTGAGGTTTACGTCAGAAGGTAAATTGAATATACTAAGAGCTGTCTGTTGGTGTCTATATTTAATAAAGTTCACTGATGAGGTGCTGATTTATTGCTGGGCAGTATTCACACTCTATTACAAGGAGATTACGCAGCTTGAGTGGGATCAGGCTGGCAACACAGTAAGTAGATTTCACAATTTAATGGCAAAGAAAAAAAAAAAAACAGAGTCCAGATAGAGGACTGGAGGAGAGCAGGTTATCAAGGGTTGAGCTAACACGAACACGACAACGAACAAGAGGCGCTATCACTTAACAACCCTGCTGCCACAATGCTCACAACAGACATGTCAGCCAGTTGTGTGCAAAACTGGGCTGATGCGTCGGAATTCCATAAAGGTTAATAAAGACGTTTTCCAAAACAAATAATAAAAGAATTTTAAAAATAGATAAAAAACACACATTTTTTAACACCTTGGCACTTGGACTTCTCTACAGATTTGCTTTCAAGTTGATGCTAAATTGAGGTAATTTTGGTAAAGAAGTGGTGTGATGCGTATTTGCATTAATAGGCATCAAGGGGTTAATAGTAAAAACCAGAAATTCCATTTACATTTGAAAGATTTCAAGTTTGTCCAGGTACATTTTCTTTTTTTTTTCCATCAGCATAAACTCATCAGTGCTTGAAGTTGACGTGACAGCTTAAATAAAATAATAATAATGATCATAATAAATAAATACATACATAAAACAGCAGTTTATTTCTTTTTAAAGCATGCATGAGATTTTAACAGCTTGAGAGAAGGCAGGCGCTCAAAAAAACAAACTGCACTGAAGCTGTCATCAGGCGTAGCTCCTCCTACGACCCCCTGGACAGACAGAAATCCAGCTTTGCATGATGGAAGGGGGTCAGAAAGGCTGGACAGTTGACTGCTATGAGTGTCAAAGGTCGTTAGCACCTTAGGAGAAACAACTCATCGGTCACCATCCAAGCAACTCTTTGTTCGTAATGACCTGCACGCTTAGGCGACAGCAGAGTAAGGCCGTGCATTGTGGCGCTATTTGAAGCACTTGTGTTTTAAAACTCATGATTATTAATTGACTAAAGGTGGAATCAGACTGACAGTATAGCTGCAGTCTGGTACATGTTGGATTTTGTTAACCTCAATTCTGATTAACATGACCAATTTGGCTAAAAAATGATTGTATTTTAGCTGAAATTTCTGGGGAAAGTCTGACACACTTAAAGAGAGCTTCATATATGCAGACCAAGTTGAAATGGGACCCCTGTAGGGCTTTTGTGAGTTTGTTGCTGTGACCCCTTTTTTTCTGCTCTGCTGTGCCAATTTCACTGTGGTGGAGCGGCGTAACATTTCTTTGCACATCCATTATGCCTCGTTATTACTTTGTGAACAAGTAATACAGGTGATAATACCTTACGCAAAAAGCAAATAAAAGTTCTCATTAACAGTAATGTTATAGCTGGTGGTCCCCCATTTTTCATCTTTTATTACTCAGCAATTGCATCACTTCACTATTTAAGCAAAGTGTAAAGTTTTGAGACATTGAAAAAATAGCATGTGGACTTTATTGATAGGTCTACCTATCTGTGTCCTAATCAATGTTCACTGCTATTTTTTAAATAAACTGTTAATCCTTTTAACTCCATTGGCCAAAGCCACAAAAATCTATGAGAAGACAATCAGCAGCTCCAGTCCTGCAGTGGATAAAGGGGGTGAAATATAGCAGGAGCTGAGCGTGGTAGGCTGCCCTGGGGTCCCGTTGCTGCATGAAGTGTTAGTGCATGGAGTTTCGCTCAACCAGTGAACCGTCTCTGATCAGGTTCAGCCATGTACAACTCAATTATGCAGCCATTTCATGGCCAGAGGACATCTACTGTCCTAATACGAACACCACCACAGGGACAGGGACACAGCAGGCACTTAGGCAGGGGGTTGAGGCTCTCTTTGGTTAAATTATAATTTTGACTAAAAGAAAATGGACAGTTTTAGCATTAAGCAGAAAAGAAAATCTGAAGAGAGCACACATGACACAGACACATTAGTGTGAGTGTGTAGGTGTTTACACCGAAGCAGATCTCAATAATCTTCTTACAGCCTATCATCTCACAGGTAGTAGAGATTATTCAGTGCAGCTTGTAAGTTGCAGGAAACTCCTTAAAGCTAGAAACAATACTACGGGGCTTATAGCTTCAAGGTTTGGCTGAGATCATTCATGACACATTTGCGAACACTTTGAAACTGGCAAATTCCTTTAAAACTTAGCATAATTAATTGGTAAATTGCACAATTGTGTAACTATATAATCTCCTTAATGGTGCTTACCATGACATATGGAAATCCCAATTAGAGAGTCCATACATTGGAATGATGTTAGGATGTAAGATCAATACTGTTAAAGCTAAATATATTTAAAGATAATTTGTGGTAATGAAATTCCATAATTTATGTGTAGCTAAAACAACAAAAAGTATCTGTAAATACATTTCATTCACTTATAACTTCAGTTTAGACTTAAAAATGCAGTTTCCACTCATGTGGATTCAACATGTGTGGGACTGTTATGCGTGACTGGTGTAATTTTTGGGTCATAACGATGGGAGTGTGTTATCAGGTCAGCTGTGATCCGCTCCGAAGTAAGCTCCTTGTTTAAACTCTCAGGCTGCTGACCATGCACGGCCTGTGGGAGTGATCCAAGCAGTTTAGATACGTAAGGGACCGGGGCTGCGGCCAGAAGCTGGGAGCATATCCATCTCTAATCTCCTTACTATCAGATCTGTACCTGTTTAATACCCCCCTTCTGAGAAGTGCTCTAATACCTTTTCAGTAAAATAAAAAAGGTCAGCTTTTGTCCACCAGACTTCTTTAAAAACCTTTTTATTTAGAAGTTGTGAGTTTTAAAATCTATTTAAGTCTTTTGACATCTTCAAAAAGAATAGATGTACTTGCGTTTGTGTGCGTCACTGAGCGCGCAACTGCTGTTGCTGCCATGTTGCACATTTTCTGCGTACTGGTAACTGCACAGCTTTTTCAAGTTATGCTGATGAGAGCAAGACAAGGAGGTTATGAGGGACGCGTTTGTTTACTTTTTACTCCTCTGTCATTGCTGTGCCACAATGCTATAAAGTTTTAGGAGTCAAGTTTGCAAAAAAACAACCAGCATCATTTTTTTAATCAAATGAAATTTTGTGACGGAAGCCAAATCTCTGCTGACAGAAGTGCTTTGTTTCTCAATGCTCTATTCTTAATTCAACAGCCTCTTAAAACCCAACACCTCCTCTATCACCATGTCTATGGGGCATGGAAGAAACATGATTATGTCCATCAATAATTCAATCTATGAGTGTGTGTGCTTGCTTTTGTGTTCATTCATGTGTGCCAGTGTTGTTATATGTGCGATATTCCCAAACCTTTCCAGTGATTGTAACACTAAATCTGTCCTGATTCAACGCAGAGATTTTAGGAAAATGATATTAAAGGTGACACTTTCAGCAGTATTGTGCCTTTGATGCTCCACACACCCTGAAGCTGTCATTAATTATCTATGTGCATGTTTATTTTCATTGTGAATGTGAGGACAGAATAAGAAATAGATGCTCTAAAATTAGACAAAAAAAGTTTTGCTTCTCTTTTACCTGGGATGTGTTTAGCCCAGCCGATTATCACCACCAACTCGCGGTCAGCCAGGTCACACAGCGTGGTGAGAGCCTTGATGTCGCTCTCCGGCATGGTGGGGTCAGGCATTGCATAGATCTTCTCTGGCTCTGCCACCAACAGGTGAGACACTATCTTTGTGACTGAGTGTGAAAGGAGGACGAGTGAGGAATCAAAGAAAAAGCAGAGGTCAGAGGTCACATCTTGCAAAATGTGTAGCTCAGACTTGAATTTGAAAAAGTTAAAATAGTTGCAGCATTATGTTGTTAAATAGTGGAGATATGCTTAGCTACTTTATTGCCAAATTAAGAACTATCAAATGTCCAAACATGGAAGAAGTTTGCTGTAAAATGTAGTCTTAATTGTGCCTTTGTGCTGGTTTGACAGACAGTGAAGCAGAAAGACAATGGACTAGTGATGGAACTTCACTCACGGGGCTTTTTGGTGGGAGGAGGGAGTGTCAAGCCCAGATATGGATTGTTTTCTGAATCCAGTCTCCGCTTGTATTTCTGTCTGCCCCCTCGCACACGGTCCAGACGAACTCCTGGGTTAGAAGAGACAGGGAAGACATCAATGAAAAACAAGTCATATCTTTGACTCTGAGTATCAAATTCAAAAATGTTACTAAAGCTGAAATGCTTCAAGTAACAACACAAAACAAGTTATTAAGCATATTATCATGAGTCAGAAAAGTAATAGGCTGTGTATAATAAACACAATGTGTGTAAGCACGTGTGTGGACGAATAGGAGGCATGACCGCCCTCCCATATGTGGTTTATGCCTGGCTGGTTTACTGTGACACAGCGGAGCCAGAGCAGGTCTAAACATATGAATATTTAACACGGGGTCAATGATCTCACAGACCGGCCCTCTAATTATTTAGCTTTTGGGTGAGGCAGACTGCATGGTAATTAGCTGTCAGCTACCTGCCGTTTTCACTGATCTGTGGGAGCCCAGGTGCGCACGCTTCAACATCCTGAAACAAGAAACTAAAACCCGCCAAAGACACAGCCACACATATAAAGCACAAAGGATTCACTGTCATATTGCAGATAGATAACTGGGTATTGCTTTCCCATAAAAGACCCCTATTTCACCTCTCTTTCACTGCTGTGCAGGGGAGGTCTTATCACCCCCAGCCACACCTAGGGGGCTAGGTCCTACACTGATACTGTAAATGTCAACCTGGCCTCATCATAACATAAGTTATTTATAATCTCATTATTTGATAAGAATGTTTCCACTTGGATGTCTTTGCTGTTCTATTAATTTTCAGCATTGTTAACACATTTTATCTATGCCTTCTTATTTGGTGATATTACAATGCAGGTTTTAAATTATTTAATGCGACCAAATGCATATAGTTGCATCCTCGTACTCAATGCCACCACATGACTTAAATCTCAATGCTGTCAAGGAGGAAGAATCCCTTAGATCTTTATACATAATGTAACCTTCACACATATTCAATGCTGATGACTGGATGAAGAAAAGGCTCAATGAAATGCTTGTGGAGGAGGAGGAGTTAATTTGTCAGCCTCCTGTGTCCTTTGAGTGAGCGACACCCGCAGCCAGAGCACTTCCTTGATGATTTCATCACTTTATAAGAGGGAGGACGGCAGAAAACCTGGGCATTGTGCGGCCACTGCAAATGAGCCTAATACAATTTGCCCATCAGCAAGTGCTTTTGGAGCGAATGAGTTTGGATGTGTCCCATGCGCTGTGAATGGAGGTCGCTCGGTGAAAAAAAAAAAAAAGGGGGGGGTTTGAAAATCAGATGATGTATGACAGAAGTGATGGCCTTCATTTCATAAAGAGGAATTCAACAGGGGATTTATGCAAAGCATTTTCAATATTTTTATAACTTCTCCAGCAAGGTGATGTTACCTCTAAATAAATGAACGGCACAGTTCGGTCTAATCTGTATTAACATGTACTGTAAGTGCAGAAAGGAGATTTCTTCAACTTATGTAAATGATTTGATTCCCAGGAAACACCAATTTGATTAGGATTGTCTTTCAATTTCCTGACACTGGCAACCTACTAACCTAATTACCCCAAATTCCCAACAGATGCTCATCCTTCCCAGCCAGAACTAGGGGGCTACCTGTGCACGCCAGCACTCAATCGAAGCAACAGTCATTTTATTTTTACAAGCAGAAAAAAATGTTTCATCTGCTTGTTTAAGGTAAACTTAAAAATGTAACCCATGTTGTTGTCAATGTGAGGATAAACAATTTCAATTTGATGCTACTAGTTACTGACTGTGATTAGTTTCCATTTGTCGGTAATGCTGTAAATACTTGGCTTGGAAACGCATATTTGAGAAACCGCTTCCAATAAAAAATCGATTTAAATATGCATAAATGCACGTATTGGGCGTCTGCTTTTAAAAACTCTCGCATTCACACATCGGTACGCACGTTTTTGAGGCTGTTTTTGGCCTCTACATACAAAATGTGTTAAACCAGTCGAACTTGGACCAATCAAGGACTTGGATTTGGTAGTATGGCAAGCGTCCTTTCTAAAAACAAAGATGTGCCAATCAATTGAAAAGTAAGTAATCATGGAGAAATTAATAATTGTGGTTTGTGCCCAGCCAGAAATCTATGACACCAAGTCCTTCATAAATCGAATTAGAGCTGTGAATGAAAAAGCCTGGAGGAAGATTCACCAAATTTACACCACTACAACATTTCGCACCAAGAATCTTTAGGTACATGCGCTAGTATCGGGTAGTGACTGTTCAATGTGAACACCATCTAACAGAACATTCAAGAATGCCCGTTAAACACGTTCTTAAATGTGCCACACATGCCCGGTGCGTATGTAGCTTTACAGTTTAAAGAGTTTAATAAGAGTTTTAAGGACTGTTTTGGATTCACTATTTGTGTCCCTCTGGTAGCTACTGTAATGTTGATGGGACGGCCGTGGTGGTCGACCTCTGATCCGAAGATTGCAGGTTTGATTGCCCGCCCATGTGTCGAAGTGTCATTGGGTAAAACACTGAACCACACTTTCCTGTGGTGGAAGGTTGGCCTCAGCGTTCGGCGCCACCATCAGTGTGTGAATGGGACTGTGACTGTAAAGTGCTTTTGGCCTTCAAGGAAAGTAGAAAAGCGCTATACAAGAATATGTCTTTTACCGTGTTAAGTAGTCTCACCCTGGACAATCCGACAGGCTCCAAAGTAAACAGTAGGTGTGCTACAAATGTGCAAAGAGAGATGAGCACCGTTTCGTCCAAAGCCCTCCCCCTGTTTTATGGCCTTCTACACGCAGGACAGTGAGGGTAGCAGCGGTTGAGCTCGGGTATCACCTCTTCAAAGAAGGGTGCTTGGGGACGGGGCCTTTGGCCAAGGCGGCTGGCATTTGTGCACGGATTAGCACAGGCCTCGAGATGGGGGCTGGGGCCAGCTGACCTGGGGCTCTTCTTTCTCTCCAAAAACAATAATAATCCCCCCTTCAAGCACACACCTTCAAAAGAGCCTGGCTTCACTCACTTTGTGTGGCCAGTCGGTAAGGGTCCTTATTTGAGTCCCTCACCTGTTCTGGGTGTCACTCCCTGGGGAAAGTGTCAGGATGTCTGGGATGGTTGGCAATGCCAAGCAGGGCTTAGGCGAACCCTATTTTAGCTGGGAAAATCAGAAGGCCACATGGCAAGGCATGGCGAACCTTTCTTTTCAAGGAAGCCGCCCTGTTAAACTGCCGTCAGCACTATTTCAAAGGGCCCCCGTTGCCAGCTTTGCATGCTTGCAAGTGTGTCGCAGCATTTTTAATCATAAGCGGTGATGAGCGAGTGTAGTGGAAAAATTGTCACGCTTTGCCCCCTCCTCATCCGCTGACCCCGGAGACTGCCATACTAACAACCTCGTCACATATTCCATTTACAGGTCAGTTACAATATCCCACGGTGAGCTGACATAATTGGTCGCGCCGATAATTAAAAAGACTAAACGGCACTTAAAACTCACTTCAGACACTAAATTAGACTATTGTAAAAATATACTATAGGGAGCATGTCAAAGAGTAAGCATCTCCTTATTTTATTGCGTGGCTAAAGCTGGGATTCATAATGGGTTACTGTTCAAAAGCTAACATTTTGTATTTTGATTTTTGTGTAATAAGCTCAGAGGAGACATAAGTACATATCAAAACACATTCTTGCTTCATACACCTGAACATGACTGAGTCTGTACATTCG
Source organism: Oryzias celebensis (assembly GCA_014656515.1). Classification (NCBI taxonomy): domain Eukaryota; kingdom Metazoa; phylum Chordata; class Actinopteri; order Beloniformes; family Adrianichthyidae; genus Oryzias; species Oryzias celebensis. The sequence goes on from BNCR01000005.1 coordinate 39,914,591, forward strand.
AGTACATCAGCCCATTTGAAAGAAAAGGAAGACAGTCAATGCAGGCATAAACTGTCACCGAACCACGTCAATGTAATCTCTCAATCCTATCTTGTCTTCTGTCCTGCTTTAAAATCTGATCTGTTTCCATTGATTAGAGGAAAAAACCTGTTGTCCCGACATTTGATTCTTTTATTGATCACTTCCTCCTTTATACAGTCAAAGGAAAGTGCAGAGTCTCAACACAGGGGTTTAGGCTGGTCTCCTCTCATTTCTCTAAACGGACTGCAGCTCTTTAGAACGCTAAATTTAAAGAAAAATTGCAAACTGTGTCTTCTACTGTTACAGAAAAAATACATTTTTAAAATTAAACAAAATAAACTCTTGGTTTATTCTTTTTTGATATTTTGATGATGTTTTTTGGAGTGTAGAAATGCATTTTTAAAATATTTTTAGAGGTATAAAGTGATAACAAGGAGACTTTCTGTTGATGCTCTATTTATGTAGACAGGTCACATTATTTATGTTTCTATTTGGTATTAATGACACTTTAACATTAAGATGCGCTTAAGAAAAAGGAACACCGTTGATATTTGCTCTATCTGCTACAGCAACTTTGTTCAATAATTTTAACTCTTACTAAAATCAGTCATTTCAGAGGGATCTTTATAAAAAGTAGCACAAAACCTCAGTCAAACTATAATAGCTGCAGTGCAATAATGATGTTAAAGACTCCTTCTAAATCTGAGAATGTGCTGAATACACAGAAGAGTGTATTAGAGTTTAAAGCTTAGGCGAAGTCTGCATATTTGAGTTTTACGCTCTTTTTACTTTAACCTGACACTGGTCATTCATTTTTAGCCACAGCCACTTATTTTTGCAGTGTCTTATTCTCCAAGATGATATATTGGCATAAATTTTTCATCAGATAGTAATGCGATTACTCTGTCTTTCTAGAACCGAGGTTTTATCTGGCCGCTCGCAGTCCAAGGGATTCTGTTACCGTGCGGGGATCCATACAGGCTACGACTCTGGCCTCAGGTGGTGACTGGATATATGTGAATCTATAAATCCCAATTTCCTATGTGGGAGGGGGGTGTAATGGAATATAAAAAAAACTATTCACAAACAGTCTGACTTATTATAAGCAAAAAAAAAAGTTGCATTATTGAAAATATCAACCAGCTTTGAGCAGAAATTATGAGATTTTGATGCTTGCCAAATAGAAACCTCTCTCAGCTGCACAGCACATTTATCAACACTTATGGAAAGCACAATAAAAAACATTACCAATCCATCAGCACTAACATTTAATCTGAAAGCAAGATAAGTTGGATCATTCATCCGCTCGGACTCCTCGGAGTAACAAGTGACACAGAAGCAGCGACAGAAGGTAGAATGAATCCGCTGGTTCAGTGTGGTGAGGAAGAGCCTCCTATCGAAGAAAAGAGGGGGTCTCTGGGGGATTCTGGATGGTGGGGGGGACAGAGAAATCCCGACTAGACCAATCCATCTGAAGCATGTTTAATTGTCGCTGGATTCCCTGCTGGCCTGACTTTAAAAAACCATCCACAGGAAGCGAGCTGAGATGTTCGGAAAACATTTAGTGGATCAATATTCCAGAGAGGGCTGAAACTGTGGCTAGTGTGTGCTCAGGGACCTGGCGTGCGCCTTTCCAAGTGGAATACTGTTACATTTCTATTACTCAGAGAGCACAGTCAACCTCTTCAGCATATTTTTGTCCCCAGCTCAACTGCACATTATTTACTGCGGTGTAGATAGGGTTGGGAGGGGACACCAGGCTGTGTTGGGGGAGGTGGTAAAGAGTGAGCACATAAAAAACAATCCTGTGGGACTGATTGGCAAAACAATCTAGATTATAGAAAGAGTGTGACACTGAGATGCTTTGTGTGTATTTGTGTGGTGCAAGAAAAATGAAAATGTTCTTACTCTTCTTACCTTCTTTGAGCATCCCCACTTTGAGGCATTTCATGAAGCGACAAGCCTGACATGATTTGCGTCTCCGTTTCGTGATCTCACATTCGTTTGTGGCAGGACAGCTGTATTCTATGTTACCTGAGGAGAAGCATGACAGACATAATTAACAGATTTTTCAGTCAGATTAGCTATGTGGGACGGGGGTGACAAAAAAACACCAATGAGTAAAATGAATTGCTCATACGACCAAAGATTATAAAAAAGTGAATTTATTAGCAATGTGCAGTGCTACCATGTGTATTTTTGCAGTGTGCATGTGGCTCAGGTTCCCACCCTTGGGAACTACAGCACTAGTGGAGGTGGGAGCAAAAGTCTGGGGTACAAGGTGGGGGAAAATCTCTGACGGTCCGACACTAAATTGGCCTCATTAATTCTGTGTGTGTCCCCCTGTCCGGGTCCTAGGCGAGGGCCACGTCCCCAGCGTTCAAAGGGGCCTACTGCTGCCTCAATGGCAGACTAGAGAGTCAGATACGCTGCCCCTGACCACTTTACATAATACTCCTGCAGACCCAAACCTGTTGTTACCACTGCTGCCATTGTTGACTATTTACATAGTGTACAGGCAAGAGGCCTTATGCATTATTCAGCTGCAGCGTCTGATACCAGGATGGAGCAATGAAAAGGAATTTCATTGCTACACAATGAAAGAGCCGGCAATGCTCTGCTCTAGCATTAGCAATACAAATGGCAGGATAAGTGAGGCAGTCCCTCTGCTTTTTCTGACTCCCTACATTTTACTGTATTTTGGGGATTTCAATACAGTGTTTCAGTGTAATGGCATCTTCAAGAACAGGAATTTAAAAGCTTCATATCGTGACCTGGACTAAAACTGTCTTTAAGGTTTTGACATTGGCGCTTCTCTAAACTTTTCTTTTAAGCTGTAAAAAATGTTAACAAACCAACATTTGCTTCAATGGTTAAAGAGATTTTTCATGTGTTAGGGTCAGAATTTTAACCCAATTGAATCAGAAGTTCAGCTCTGACCCTCACTGTGCGTCTCTGATAAGAAGCTGGCTAATATTCCATTGGCATTCCTCCACTGGCCCTCCAACATCCTTCGACAACTTATGCAATTATGTTAACATTATTAGTCAGATCTAGAGGGGGGTCCCAAGATGTTATAAATAATTAGAAATTCCTCCTTATATCTAGGTTAGAAATCACTATGCTAATTTTCATCATCTCTTCGGGACTGGGGTAAATAAAGGTGTGAGAGAAGCTTCTGATGAGCTCTGATTTCCCTTCCACTGTTTATTTTGTCTGTTGTCATGGCAGAACAGACCATAATAATCCAATTTAATTGCGATGTGATGGGTGGTGTCTTGTAAGGGCCACCTTGCAGTCATTTAGGATTTTTTTTTTTTGTCTTGTTATGCACAAAATCATCTGACTTTATATGTTTAAAGAATTAAATAGGCTGGAAATAGGTTGAAAAAACATTTTGCATGTAAACATGCATGCATATGTGCCTTTACGCAGTATTTTTTTTCTAATCCTTCACAGGGGTGATGAAGCACAAGCAGGAGCCACACGAAACACACATTTCCACATCGTCATGTCCACCTGTCCTGTAGAACTCCATGTTCATCAGATTTTCTGTCAGAGGGGCTTCTCATGGCTCAGCGCAGGGGTGTGTGTATATGAGTGTATGTGGGGAGCCATTAACTATTTCTTCGTCTCCTGCATTTGGTTTAAATTTAGAGCAAGGACTGCCTCAAACATCCCACATTTGCACTCCTTTTTTCCTTTTTTTATATTGAAAATGTCAGAAAAATATAATTTTAGAAAACATAAATTCATTACAAAGAAGTGCGCAAAACATAAATCAAAAAACTTTTATTAAAAGTGCTTTCTGCATTAAGATTTGCACATGCAGAGTTTATATATACCAGTTCTACATTATTTTGAAAATTAAATTACGATTTAAGTTTTTGTGTTTATTTTAATATTAAAACATATATTTTTATGTAATTATAGAATAACAACAATGTTGCTCTTACATGTCCTTTCTTTTTAAAAATCTGAGGCATTTTTGAACTTTCCAACATTTTCACTGAAATGTAACTTTTTTTTAAAAATGAATTTTAATGCACGTGACTTTCTAAAATACGTGCTGAACATTTTTCTTTGCCGTACTTGAATTTATTCTGTCCTTGTCATGTTAGCTGGTAACCATTCCTGTTTTTGCTATTTGTCCTTAAAATACATACGACCAGCAACAAAATTTAGGCACTTGAAATACATGCGGACAATGCAGCAATGTGCATCTTGGCAACTTGTATTACTCTGCTAACCAGTACAAAAAGGAACTGAGGGAAGGGATGGGATTTGGGGGCACACCCTGATGATGTCAGACTGGTATAATAAGCAAGATGCCATGGTTCTACCTGCAGCTGTGACTTGATGTTACTGGATTACGATTTTTTTTTTTTTTCGTTTTTGTGCCTGGTTGTACATAAATACGTGAAAGTACCATCAGCTTTAGTTAAATATCTATGATAACTATTTAATAAGTTGCACACGTGTGCTTGTTTAGGCCTGAAGGAGTTTATAAGACAGTGTGTAAAAAATGTATAATGAACAATTAAGACATTTTGGTCATATGTGTGACAGTAGAAATGGTTAGAGCATCATCAATGAAAATACTGACCTCCTTTAACCTGAGGGCCAGGCTCTGGTTTATCTGTCTTCAGAGAGGTGGTGGCATGGTTACCAATAACATTACAGAGTGAGGGGACAAGCAAAAGATTTCCCTCCTTTTTTTTTTTACTCTTGATAAGTATCTGTCTCAATCTATTTTATGGCTTTTCAGGACCCATGCCAGGGCACAGGGGGGAGAGTCAGGTCTTGTAAGTAAATTACAGTAAAATGGCAGGTATTTCTCATCAAAATCCAAACTGACTTTTACAGGCTTACTGTCAAGGTCTATTACTTCATATAAAAGGCAGGCCACTGAGTTCAGTTGGTTTTCAAGCAATTTTACACTTTAGTTCAAAATGGGAAGAAAACACAGTTCAAGAAGGCATTTATGTTTTTGATTGGTGGGGCACGCGAGTTCCAAAGATGGAGGATGATAGGGGCAGCAGTGAGAAGGGGGGTGGGAGTATTTCTGGGATGGATGGAAATTCAGGTTGACATTCATTTGGATTTGGCCTTGACTAACACAACTATGTCCACGAATGAGTTCAAGGGGCTTTTCTCCGGATGAATAGGTGACAGAAGATGGATTTGCCGCTTGCTTTTGTTGAAAAGGTTCGGGCACCGACTGAAGAGTTGGGAGCAAATCATGAGAAAAAATGATGAAAAGATAAAACGGAAGATGTGCATGCATTCTACAGAAGCTAGAAAACCTTTTTTTTAATATAACAAAGAACAAATGCGCCACTATGTTTCAAGGTTAGCGCAAGGTTGCAAAGGATTTGTCATCTGCACTCTTCACAATAACTTTGCATGTTTGCCCTAAGTGTTTTACAATGTGATAAAAGCCTAGGAAAGACAGCTCCTTTGTTTTCCTCTCATTAGAGTGGGCCGTCTCACTCCACTCTTGACTGCCTCGTTATTCCTTTAATTAATCGGTTCTCATCATCAGCCCCTTTTCATTCTTTCAAGGGCTCTACATCCCACAATTTACAGCCTCTTTATTTTTTTCCTGCTGGTGTTTCTTTTATAATTTTAGGAGGTTTTTCACCTCCCCCAAAAAGTCCCTCCATCGTCCTGCCTCCTCAGCTTGGGACCCCCGTCTGATTATAATGCCATTAAGCTTCTCCTCCTCTCCTCTGAAAGATCAGCAGGGTCCCTCTCCAATCTAAAGAAGTCCTGGGTTTTTTTCCCCTCCTTTCCCAGAAATTACCCGGCGACGCGTGCCTGAGTTTCTAATTGGCATGCCTGTCCCTGGAGATGGCCCCCTCCCTTCTTCCTAATGAAAAGCCTCGGCCTTAATTACACTTTCCAAACGCTGATTGTTATTGACAAAACTCCTGTGGCTCGGACAAACGACAGCAGATTAGCTCCATTACAGGCAGCCCTCCAAGAAGAGAAAGAGAGGGATTTCAAATCGACAATGCAAAGTGAGAGCAGCAAAAAAAAAAAAAAAAAAGAAGAGCTTTCAGTTTTTTTCTCCATGTACCTCGCTCTTAATTGTTTAGGCTGTTGCTCCACTTAAGATGTCTCTTTCTTTCTCAATGCCTCTTTTCTGTTCCATTGTGTTTCCGTCAGTGTACTCTTACAGAGGGGACAAAAGCCAAGCTATGTTACTTGAGAGAAAAATGTTCATCTTTTGTCAATAGACAGGATTGCTGATGGCAGCATGGGTAAACAGGAGGATTTGGCCTAATGCTTTTGTTTGCCTGCAAAAGGTACATAGACTGTCTAAAGTTGATAGGGCTGTAAAGTCCAAAATCAACACCTAGCATGAAGACAGACATCGTCCTCTTCCCACAGTTCCTGCTATCATTTGCTGATAAAAATACTGACGCTTTCACGTCTTCTCATTTTACCTAACTAACCTACTGGTGAATTTTACACAACTTTATTCTTCTTGATTTCCTGCGTTTATGTCGCTGCTTGTTTGTGCCAGTTGTGAAGAATTTTATTTCTAGGCATGACAATATCTTCATCCCCCTGAGTAATCTAGAGTAGAACACGCTGCTTCACTGCGGGAAGAGCTTTCATTGCCTCTCTAATGAGAAACTACAATACGTTATGCTGTACTGATAGCCACACTAGTCCCCAGGCACACACAAACAAAAAAACAGAAAGGAGAACATAAAGGATGCAACATTGCCCACTTTCCAACTGCGATTGAGGGGATGCCATCATAATCTCAGTGGCTTTTTGCGCAACCAAGGAAGTTTTGTTCCAGTTTCTGTTCTACGACACATAATACAATTATTTTTCTGATTGTTAAGTTCTTTAAACATTTGATAAATGTATGCATCCTAATTTATTCGATGTTGTGGCACTTTTTTTGACAACTTTTTAAAAGATCAACAACACATTCTTAATTCTTTAGGGATTTTCTTTGTTTATACAGATGAATTTCTATGATTAGGGGTGACTTTCATTAAAGTGAGGGGCTGAAAGTGTCAGAGATGGAGTGTGTTTTTGCAAAAAGAAACTTAAACTTGTTGGGAGGAGGTAAAAAGGAAAAAATACCTTGTATTGTCCTTTTAAAAAAGGCTTTGCAGGCCTCACAAGAGGCCACCCCATAGTGATACCCCGAGGCTATATCTCCACAGACCAGGCACAGCCTCTTGGGGAGGGAGTTCAACATATATTCACACTTTATGGACGAGTCCTCCATGATGGTGCTGGAGCAGTCATCATAGCGTTTGCGGCAGGTGCCGGCGCCAAGCCCGCTGGGGGTGAACATAGGTGGAGAGTCCAGGCCATTGGAGTGGCTGTTCATGGTGCTGACATAGCCTCCGCTGGCATCTGAGTTGCCACTGGGGCTGTGGTGGCTGACGGTGTCGATGACAGAAGACGGACTGGATGGCTCTGTCTTGATGTAGGACCCACAGCTGGAAGGCAGATGCCGTTCATCAGCAGCCATTCTGTTCAGCAGCCTGGACGTGAGATCGGTTGAAGTGCAGGGTTGACAGGAAAACAAGAGATGAAGGTAAAGACGGTTAGCAGATTTTTGAAACAGTAATAAACCTCAAAAAGTAACAAGGAGACCATTTAACAGTTCATGGAAAAAATGTAAATTTATGATAACTACATGCTCTAAAGCCAAATATTATATGAAATTTTATCATTTGGACAACAAAACTTTAAAAAATGCAAAAAATGTCCAAGAATTTGCAGTAAAAAAGTAGTTTTTCTAAAACAATTAAGCGATATTCATTCAATTGGAATCCCGAGAAAACTATGGGAGAAACTTAACGAACTTCCACCATATCCATATTTTTTCATCACTGAGGTTATTAATCCTCTAATCATTGTGTCTGCATTCCTCAAAATCAGTGGGAGTATCATAAGCACTTGATTAGCCACATGCCAGGACAGGTGCTTCAGTCAAATTACACACAAGTAGAACACACATATGTGCACAAAAGTGCACACTTTCACAACACCATGCAAACAAACAGGAAAGAAAAGAGTAAAGGCCAATTAGAGATATAAAGGAATAAAGAAAGGGCACTATAACCTAACTCACACAAACACAAACGCACAAAGAGCACATCAAAAAGAAGAGCATTTCAATAGTTTAGAGAGCACAGTGGACCTTGGCTTGTCTCCTCGAGTCAGCAGTCAACCAAAAGGAAACATGATGGCAAAGTATTGACTTTTTCACTGTCTGCCTAATAACTGTATTTTGGAGTACATGTAATCTAATGCTGTAACGTGTGCAGCCTTTTGGCGGTGGCCACAAAGTGCACTCTGAAGCCTTCCAGGTCCATATAACTGTTTTGTGTTATAACCTTTAACTTGAAATTGCAGTGAGTGAACAGCAGGAAGAAACTCCGCTTGGACTCAACACGCTTCTGTGTGCCGACTGAGCTAGGGAGATGCATTACTCAATATATCCGGGACGCCACATAGACAAAGCAACCTCTGAGGGTCAAGGCGGGGTGCCACGCAACATACACAAACAGCCTTTTGCATTAGGCACAATGAAAAGGGTGAAAGGTCACTTACACATGCCTGCATTAGCAAAATTGAGCTGCGCATGGCTTATGCAAATGTTGATACAGGCTTCCTAGAAAGTGACAGCCAAACAGCTGAAGGTGTGCTTCAGTGCCATTAATATATTGCAACATAATATTACACAAAAAATCCCTTTTTACATCTTAAAAAATGAGGAAAGAGTAATTTTTGGACAAAATCAAAGCTCTCCAAGATTAACAAGAACCTGAGGAGCCGCCACTGCAGTGTTCCCTACTGGTTGTTGAGGCTGCTTCTTACTCTCTCATGGCTGATTTAATTGTGAGGATGGGTGACAGAGGGGTTGAGGACCAGGGGTCAGGGGGTCAACCTTATTTTCTCACCCTGGCTTCCTGGGTCCATGGAGATGGGGGTCAGCATGTCAAATTAAATCTCATTCCTGGGTTTCCCTCCCTGCTGTCATGTATATTCATTGGAGCTCCAGGTGCCTAACACTACTGGAAATTCACAAAAAGGTTAACTGATAAAATAAATAATAAAAATATGCCCCGTGTTAAAACCATTGACCTTGTGGAATAAGCCCTCGTGCCTGAGCCCTCTTGGAATTCATCCTCCAACCTTCAGTGGAGAATGTACAATCTATTCTGTGCAACAAAATCCAATTTATAGCTGTCTTTTTTCAGCTACTTTCCATTTAAGCAATGTATTTAACACAGTGCTAAGATTTACTCCTAATGTCCGTGAAGAAACAGAAAAGGGGAATCTTTCTTTTCCCTGTCTAAAATAGAATTTGCTTTTCTAGATAATATATGCAGATTGCATCCCTATAAATTAATGTGCAGCTCTGTGTTCATCTGCCTTATGCTCTATGTTTCAAATGGATATGGGCACCTGCGCGACAGGGCACCTGCACTCGGCTTATTAAAGGCTATATATTAAAACGTAGGAGCGCAAGATGGCTCCATTTGGCTTTTATTTCAAAAATTCTGGGTAAGCTTAACCTCGGTTCAAAGGCCATCCTCAGGGTGACACTTAGCATAATTGCATAAGTGTCTTAACTGTTTCCCCTCCAGCTCAATGTGGTCATTTATAATAAATGCGCTGGCCAGAATCTCCTTAACTCATTCGGCTATGACACATTAAACCGCCACGACGTCTATGTTTTTAACAAGCACGCATACACTGATTAATGATACTGAGTGAATACTAACTGCCTAAACCTGGTGTATTAATCAAATAGTCTGAAAAATCCTATAAATATTTGTAATCTCTAGTGGGACAGGTCCAATTTAAATCTATAAATACAATTGCATGGGGAAAATGAATTATGAGCATTAAATTGTTTGACTGCAGCAATAGTCCCAATAAATAATTTAGTATGTGGGGCAGGTACTAATTACCTTATGTGCTACCCAGACAAAGAAGACAGGAAAAGATTTGCTGAAATATCTGAGACTTGATGCTGTAAAATCTATAGTTCTTCCTTCCTTCCTCAAGGTAAGAGCTTTTTCAAATTCTGCTGCCTGGCTGCCCAAAGGAACAGCACTCTTCTAAGACACAGTATCTCACCCTTTCTCTGTTCCTCCTTCTTTTGTTCCCTTTGTACCGATCAAAATTCATGCTGAGTAGTAAGTTATGGGCCCGCAATTGCACACTGCGCAGTTTGGTTTTAATCTGATTCCACCTGGCCCTCCTAACAGCATTTCAGATCCCTAATATCATTCCACTGGTGCTGCTGTGATCAGGATTAGCCGGCCTAACGATCCGGCGGCTCGTCTCACGCTTGCTTTTCTTTTGACTTCCCAGAGAGAAGCTGCAAGCTCCCGTGCCTGCGAGTGAAAATCTGAACATCAGGCAACGCTGTAGTTAAAATCGTAGAACATTCACAATTTAATTGAGCCAGGTTACGTGCCCCTGCTGAGACCTACACGGTCACTTCAAGAGGACGAAATTGTTCTCACTGTGACTCAGTCGAACCTTAAGACCAAATGGAATGTGAAATCCTGATGTGGGAAAAAATAAAAACATTTGCTCACCTCATCCCAAAGTGTCACATCCCTGCTACTTGATAAGGCTGTGTAAGTGAGGGGAAAGGGCTGATGGTGGGGGTTGACATCTGAAGGCAGGGTGATGGTGATATCAGATGCCCCAGTAGGGGCAGCTCTGTCTTGAGGGCCTCAGGCGATGTGGCCTGATAAGCCACCGGCCCCAGAGTCTGGGCTAGTAGGACGAACTCAATTAGCTCCTGACAGACCTCCTCTCAGCCCCGCTCAGCCTCCCCACTGCAGCCAGACCCACTAGCAGCTGCCACGCTGACCTCTCCTGCAGGGCCCTGTGGCGCTTTTTAACGCTCTAACTCACTCTCGTTTGGTGAGATCTGAGACCAAAATCTGCCCCATCAAAATCATAGAAATGCATATAGAAGTTTGTGTAGCACTTGTGCTGACTGGTGCGCGACCACATGGGAGACGTGAAAGGATTGAAGGAAAGGGTACGATGTGAGGAAGAGATGAAAATATCAAAACACACTTTAATCTCTGACTGTTTAATGGCTATCAAGGGAATCAGCCACCAAAGACTTCTGGGAGAAGTTGGAGAACTTGTGTGTTGGACGTACATGCAAAGCCTATATGTGTAGTTGTGCCACAAACAGAGAACCAGTGGTGTTGTTGCATGGGGGGTGTGAGGATTGATTGACCGCTATGGTTTGGTTTCAGGAAAACTTGGCACTCCAGAGGGACTGATTCTATTTAATTAGGGAGATACCTCAAATTTAGGATTTTCTCAAGTATTTTTCCAAATATACCTGAAAGAAAACTGTTAAAGATCCTAGGTTTCAGGTTTTTATTTAAAAAAAAACATAAACAGTTAAATGGTTTCTTCTAGAGGTACATCCTCCAAACACATGAGAAGATGAGGAAAAAATATTACATCAAGAAGAAGCAGAAGAAGAGGAAATGAGTGAAAGGGAACAAAGAATAAAAGTGTTTATGGTGCCAGTTGGGAGCGAGGACCAAATCAGTAGTGGGTAGGCTGGGGGTGGGGGGCAAGCTGTCCCAAGACTAAGTAATTAAGTTTTTTTCGGTCTGTGGCGGAGGATTATATTTAGCTGCTTCACAGCAATGTTACTGTAGTCTTTTTAAAACCATGAGCTCACTCCACTACGACAACATGAGCCCCATGCTCCCGCAGCATCACCAGATAGAGCTGGCCAAGAAGCAGATCACATCTATTGATCCCCCTCCTCCCGCTCCTTCCTGTTTGGGAGATGCTGCTGGCAGGAAAGAATGGGCCTTTTGTGATACGGGCGCTGTTGCTCGTCTGACGTAAACTGTCTGGGTCGCAATGGGCAGATCTAGTTCTTCTAAAGAGGGCTGATTTCAGGATGTTGACGGAAGCAACTGGCACATGATAGAGCTACTGTCAATGGAGGATGTGGGAGAGAATCCCTTGGTGTTTAAGTGTGGAGAGCAAAGGGTTAACAATCTTCCATGCAGACCCAACGGGAGGGGGGAGAAAGCTCTTCAGAATTAGGCAGCTCATCATAGAACAAGTGAAAAAAAAAGTTCAGGAATAATTTCAGCCTACATTTGGGATCAAATTTCTAATTCTGCCTTTTCATTAGAAAAGATTAGTTTTCATTACTTTCGTTTTGTGTCACAGTCACGGTATAATTTAACAACATGAAGTACAATGGCTCATGATAACTACAAAAATAATTAGTCGGGCGGCGGGAAAAAAAAGACTTGAAACAGATAGTTCTCTCTAAAGCTTGTCACGAGAAAACTGCTGTGATGAATAGCATCAGACACAACCTGATATTGTGTGTTACCGATACACTGACGTCAATATCACAACACGCTCTCCTGAAACGCCATGAAAACTTTGCTGGTTGATTTCATCAAAGATGTAAAAAAATGGATTCACTTTCGAAAGGTTGAATACTTGGGAAGCAATAAAAAAATAAATAAAAAGAAAAATAATAAGCAAATACGAAAATGTTGTCTTGTTTTTTTTAAGCTGCAAATTGTAACAGATAAAAGCAGAGTTTCGAATTGAGTAAGACAGATCATGTGATGAATTAAAAATTAAAGTACAGAGATACTGCATTGCTTATCCCCAAGTGAGTTGTGGGCAATTATCGAAAGTGTCATGTAGCATACCTTCCTCACACTGGAGGCTGTTTTTACAAAATAAAATTCAAAAAAATCCTAAAAAATAAAAGAAAAAGTTGGAGCATATTTTATGTTCTTATTTGTGGGAGAAATATTATTACAGCTATTTAACACAGCTCAATGTAAATCACCGCTTTCGACACAGTCACTGTTCATATGAAGGGACAGAGACATAGATCCATGCATGAAATTACTTCATTAATCTTTATCTGATAGGCAATCCTTGTTTAGGTGAAGGGGGGGGGTTCTTGCCTAAAACAAAGAACCAATCCTGCTTTCCATTTAAATTATCTACATAATCGGTAGAAAAGCCAAGTAAAAACAAACAAAAGTACAAGAAATACAACATTAGGAAGCTCAGAAGTGCAGGTTTGTCATGATTCACACACAATGGGGAGTAATGTTTTCAGAAGCTCACAGCAGTGCGTCAGGATCTTCTCCAGGTACAATTAAAAAGAATGATAGAACATTTTCACTCGCTGCAACTTAAGTCGTTCCAAATGTTCAGAGGAGAAAAAAGCTAAAACAACTTCCCTACCGAGTGATGTTCCTCAAATACTCCATTGTTATGACTGTCACACGCCACAGCAGCCGACACCGTCATAGCAATAGCCTCTAGCCTTTTACAGGCTCATCTCCACCAGCTGCCACACATTCTCCATAAATAGTGCTGGTAATAAAAAGGCGGGTGGGCCTAACTGATTTATACGCTGGTGTCCACCACCACACCATTCAGGAATAATTAAACTTCTGGGATATTTCCTGAATTAATGTGTTTCCTTGGAGAGAGGAGGAGGAGGTGGCAACGGCGGCAGGGAGGTGAGGAGAGGGGTGCAATCTAAACGTGTGGTGTCGCATTCGCAGCGTCTCGTGTCGCAGGTTCAACAGCCAGTCACTCAGTGCGACCATTTGATTCCACTTAGTGCTGGGTGGTCTCATAAGAAGGCAGTTTAATGTGAACATGTTTTGTGACTGGCAGGCAACCGCACACATAAACACGCGGCTGCATGGTCTCGAGGAAGGTGAGCACACACTCTTATTCTTAGCAATTTGTCAGTTATCAGATTAAATTATTGTATTACAAGAGAGTCAGAACCTAGCCCGATAACCTGATTGAATTGGAATTTAATTTTCGGTTCCATTTTTTTTACTGGAATCACTGAACATCCTGCAGGGATGTGAGGAATTTAACATCTGTAATGAGACAAAAGGTAAACATTAAAAATATGAATGATAGAAAAAAAAGGGACATTAAAATCCCCCTTCCAAATTATGCCATTTATTTAAAAACCTTTAAGAACAATTGATGTCATGCTCTTTTCCAGCTACAAAACGAGCCCATGAGTCTTAAAGGTTTGAACTCAGATTTCCAAAGAGTGGCAGCAAACAGAGTCCCCGCTCTAAAAGCTATGATGGCTGCGAGGCTCGGCCAGGCCGTGCACAGATGACTTGGTGAAGCTGTCATTGAGAATCAGAGCCGCTACTGTGACGGATGGTTTCAATATTGATTTCATAAATAAACAAAGCTAACCATCGATCCTAATGTTATTTTGCATTTCAATTACTGCTCTGAAACATAACCTTCAAACAACTGACCGCTCAATACCAATAGCCTTCACTGATAAACACCCATATAGTTACCCACCTTGCATCACATTTTCTAATCAATTGTGAATTATTGGAGCTGGAATTGGTCTCAGTCACAGATTGTTGTATGAGGGAAAGGCCTCAAACTCTGCAAACTTTACTTTTCTTTGTCATTTACGTGACGGGCAACATCTCTGTTAACTGATTTCTTTTAGGTAGTGTTTTTTTTTTTTCCCACTATGTTGATATTCTGTTGTTCGCATGCATATGAACACCTGAAGTACATGGGTGTGTGAGTGAATGAAGAGGAGCCCTTCAGCACTGAAGCAACAGGAAAGAAGTGCTGACGCACCGTGTCAGTGATAGCTCTCTGCTGCCACAAGGGCATGAGAGCCCACATCTGCTAGCATTATCCTTCTAGACTAATGGACCTGGTTATTTTTAAACAGATTCTCACACTGCAGCGGAGGTGCCCAAGGTTACCGAGGATGAGAAACCAGGAGGAGCGCACGCAGTGATCGCTGCTGATTTTGATGCAGGTGGATGTCGCGAAAGAGCCAAAAGAGACGTGGCGAGTAATCATCTAGATGCACAGAGGCCACACGCGAGATCTCAACAGACAGCATGTTACCACGACACGGAGGTCTTCCTGTGCTGATCAATAATAAATGCAAAACATATCGACATGGTATCTGTTGTGGAGCACAGTTAATGCAAAAATGGAGAGCTAGAGATGAGAAAGAAAAGTCTGTAAGATCAGGAAAATAAAGCCGCAGATGAAGTGGCTCCTTAAAAGCCAGACAAAGTGTCAGGCTACCCTCAATGAACCTGCCGACCTCTACAGCAACAGACTTTTTAAAGAACCACAGACTGACAAAAACACTGCTCCCACAGCCCAGCCGGAGCTGAGCGACACATTCACAACAAGAGTAATCAAACTATATACCAGAAATGTGACGGCTCCAGCGTAGCCATTGGAGTCAGGAATCTCTCTAATGAATTGGACAACAAAGCCCTGTTGATACAAGGAAGAAGTATTTAGAATCCCGTAGCAGACTTAGGTACAATAGTTTTGATTCTTTTTTTTTGTTTTAAAGACACACATTCCAACACCTTCTAAAAGCTCTGGGAGTTAAAAACGGTGGGAGTGAGACAGGTGGGCTGGCATGGCTGCACGATGGAGCTCCACAGGCCACCAGCTCCTGGCTCACAGCACTGTGGCCATCCTCAGCCAGGATCCTCTTCTGGTAATGTATTCTGAAACCAAATTACCGTAAGCTGATCCCATCTGGATAGTGTCTGTGCTGGGCTGCTTTGGTTACCCATCACTGCCTCTAGCCTCTGATAGCATCTCCATGAAGACAGCAAAAATGTGATTAACCCAATAACAATGAAACACTTGGTCAAAGAGCAAAGAGCTTTTAACTTAAGATACACTAATGCAATTCCCTCGCCTTGGTTTTTGAAACCTAATAAGAATCAAGTGGACGGACTGCTGGAGATGGCTGTTTGCAGGCTCTAATGCAGCGAGTTGGGAATGAAGTCAAATAAATTGAAATCTAATTCATCACTGTGTGCTAACTTCTTTCTGCCTCTCTAAAAATACATTAAAAAAGCTCTTATTTCATGAAAGGAAACTGGATAGCCTAGTTAGTTTATTGCAGTGGCTCTGCCAGGGCTTAAGGAAAACATGAGTGTTGATAGAACATTTAGAAATTAGAGAAGATACGTCACTCAAAATCTTGAGGATGTCTCAGTCTTTACTGGAAAATTCCCACTACAAACCGTAACTAACCTCTGTGCCCTCAGAAAGATGATTACAATGTGAGATTTATAACAATTTTCCTCTGGCATAATTAATAAAATGATATTTAAAATTATAGTTCACATAAAAAAAACATCTTACTTGTTGCCAACTTTGATAAAACAATATTTTTCTGGGGGTGGATAAAAAAATTAAAAGTGAAATCTAGTTTGCAAACAATTTCAACAGGATAAATTAGGTTATACTTCTTGTATTCCACTATAATTTGTAATAGTTACAAGGAACACACACAAGTTCCACCAGTCTTTACAGCTTCATGCTTTTCTCTACTTGTGTAATGAGTTATAAATGTTTCTTTACAATAAAGAAATAAATAAATCAAGTCTCTGCTGAGGCAAAAGTAACAAGAAAAAATACACAGTTCCACAAATAAAATCTCAGTGTATGTATGCATAAGTGGAATAATTGCAAACTATTTTTCCAAGCAATAGTGTCAATTTTTTAAGAATAAAAATTCAGCAGTATATTACTTTGAAAAAAACCGTGATAGGCAAATGCAAAAGTTTTAGGATAGTTTCTCATTTGAAGAGTTAATGTGTATTTATTCCAAGCATCACAACGTCACGCAAAAATGGAAAAATCGTCAAAACAACAGCATTCTTTGAAAACACCAAAAACAAAAGAAAAAGTATATTTGTATATAATGTTTTTTTAGGTATCTATATAATTTATGTTGAGATATATCCATTTAAATTTTACATGTGTCGTTAAATGTCAAAAAGGTTGGGGAGTTAAAAATATAATTTCACAATAATAGTTACAGAACATTTCAACTTATTTATATGTCTTTACTTAAATACTTTCTATTTATTAATTTTTTTACCAACAAAGATATTTTATTATAAATATTTGATTACCAGAAATATTTTAAAAAAATAGTTTTCTAGTTACAGAGGATTATCTCATAGAATATCGATCAAAATGAGCTCAAACAGAAAAAAGAAAAATAAACTGTTTTTTTGCAACTGATTGTTTTTTTTTTATTATTATTTTTTATGTAGGCTTTGAAGAAAAATGAAGTTCTTTTTGTATAACAGTTGGGTAATACACATTTATTTATGTAAATGTGTAAGTAGAGGAAGTGCAGTGAATTTCTTATGAGAGGGTTTCCCAGCGTGAAGACTGTTCTAAAAACTACTGACTCACAAAAACTAAACTACCTTAAAAAATTAACAAAAACAATATTAAAAATAAACACTTAACATGCAATATTTCAGATAAAAATAAAAATTTCAACTTCTGTTCTGTTTTTTCCATTCTAATTAAAGATTTTTGCTTTACAATCTTTTTTGACCTTTTAATAATCTTGGTGGCATTTAGTTTTCAACAAATCTGCTCTGAATGTTGAATAAAGACATGATAGAAATATTAAAAGATTGAAGAAAATTAGCAATGATTTTAAAAAGGAAATCTCAATTTGAAGCTTGATCTTTTTGTGTTGCACCTTTCAAACTAACTTTTATTCCAGTGCAAAAAACACTGCTTTAAATGTATAAAACATCTCCAAAAACTAAATCAAATTACTGAAGGTTTTGAACCTGAGACTTTGCTGTTTTCTCACAGAGGCACTGTAAGTTCAGGATGCGCCAGCGGCCACGAGCTGTGGAGACAACGGCTCGCCTGAAAGCAGACCTCCCGGCTCTCTGAGGTTACAAGGTCTTTTCATCCGTCTTTCCCCTGGATACAAATATATATATATTACACTGTGTAATTTATCCTTCCCAATTCCACGGATTTGAGTTAATCTCATCTTCTTGCAATATAAATCTCATTCTGGTTGGGCGGTGGGCTCTGACATCAAGCCATCAGCAAACAAGCTCATAACCCAACTGGACAGGTACCACACATTCCTTAGGGGGAAAAAAAATACACACTTTGCAGAAGTGCAGGGTAAATCGATCAGCCATGCTCTGAATAATATTCATAAAAGGGAGCACGCGTGATGCACACATACTGACACACACACAATTCACACAGCTGCACCTGTCCTGTTTCTCCACTGTCATGTTCACCATGAGCTAAAGCCTTCAAACAGCGGACACAAAAGAGTCAACTTTTGAGTCCACGCAGGGCAGCCGTGGAGACAGAAGACGAGAAAACGGCTCGGTGACGGCAGGAGAAAAGTTTGCAAGACTTGTGAGAAACAAAAAGCAAAAAGTTCAAATCAGGAAAAAGAAAAATGGCTAAGACATCATCTGCACCACAACAACAAAAAGGAAAGAAAAGTGAAAGAAGGAAAGAGAAACAAGCTGCACCTACTGGTTATGATAGCTGAGAGGGTCTGGAAGACAAAGTTCTGAAATGTCCATCAGTCCAGTTTTAGCATTCCAGGAATGAGAAGAAGAGGAAAGAGAAAACAACTGAGACCCGCTTCTTCCCCAAATGATGGCACAGCACCCTCAGAGACAACGCTGCCGAAAAGCCCCTCCAGCAACACTCCCCCCCAGCCTGCACAGGTATGTCGGACTGATGGATTGAGTGTGTGTGCATGTGTGTTGTGTGTGTGTTTGTGTATATATGAGAGGAAGAGAGACAGAGAAAGAGGGTTTGTCTAAGTGAGAAAGAGAGGGAGAGCCAGGAAAGGGTGAAGGGAGGAGGGACAGATAGACGGAGAGGTAAAAAGGGGTGAGAGACGGAGAAGCGCAGGGAGCAGCGGGATGAGCGCTAAGATGGAGAGAGCATGAGAGTGCGAGCGAGAGGAATGACTCTTTCCATGCTCGGGATAGGGCTCTTTAAGACTCAAGGGCTTGATGAATATGGAACAGCTGCTGTTGGCTGGCTCCGAGGGGCAGGACTTAAAGCGACCAAGGGGCCGGCAGAGCGCTGGGGAGGAGGGATCCAAACGCTCGCACACTCCTCTATGCGCGACACACGGCTCTCACACACATATACAAAACAACCTATCACATGAACAACAGAGGTGCAGCTAGACGAACAATCTTTCCATCTCATTTAGAGAGACGCATAACTGCAGTTACCAAGACGTAAAGCGCAGATGCAAATTATTTATAATAAAAATCAAACTTTTATTACTTTTATTGGTAGCAAAACTGTGATTTTTATTCCACTTGAACCAGACTTTTTTGTAAAATTATTTTTGATCTTTTGATTACATAAATAAATAAAATAAAGGATATTTGTGCAAAATATCAAACCAAATTTTTAGAAAACTTTTGGGGTTTTAAAATAATTTCTCCTTTTTAAAGCTGAATCTCTTTAAAGCACTCAGTGGAAAGATCCAGGGAGCGGTCAAATGCTTCTGCAGCACTTCACTTTCAAAAAGCAACAGCTTTCAACCAACTGAGGACACTAAGTGTATTTATTGAGCTACCGTTTAGCTCCATTTGTGGGAGTTGCATGTAAGGGACCATTGTGACTCTTTCAGCACCTGTGAGAGATGATCTCAAGCCATAACTCACGGTCTGGAAGCCCATCAGCTTCTAAAGCAGCGGAAAATCCAGCTCTGTCTTCTCTAACCCCAGCTTTAGAAGTGCCTGTGTTTCACTGTTGATCAAGCTCAGTAAGAATGCAGAGAATGCAGATAGCATTTCACAGTCAGAGAGGGTCTCCGTGTTACTGTATCTCCACATTATAGGAGCAGAGCTTACCACGGGATCTTGACACTTGGCTGAGTCGAGCAAGAAGAAGCAGCAGTTCTCTGAAACTCACAAGGTGCTTGGCGGCAGCCTCTTTGGCAAATCAGAGGAGTTCCACCAGAAGGTTCATTTAAAAAAAAAGCAGTGTTGTGTCACTTTGCTGCTTTTCAGTTTTCTCTGCTGAACAGGAGCAGCACAACCCCTAGAGAGGAATCCGGTTCCATTCATCGGCTCACGTTTCTATAATCAATCCAAAAACATCACGCAGTCCCTATTGATCCTTCCAGGCCTACTGATGTGCAGTGATAGTGCCTCCACAGAAATCATACAGCATATGGTCTATTTTTGTGACAAAACCACTGAATAAAGAAATGGAAATCCTATCAGGACTCGTGTCAAATCAGTTTAATTAAATCAAAAAGAATACAATCTGCATGAATTTTTTCAAGTTTCAAACAATTTATTCACTGAAAGAGAGTCAAAAAGGGCACCGCTTTTTAAATCCAGCGTTTATGTTAAATATTTCAAATTTATAACAAACCCAAAACAGCCTGTCTGTCAAATGTACAAAAAGCAGGACGTACATTAGATCCTTTAAGCTGAAAAATGCCGTCTCCGTCGCCTTCTATCTGTGTGCTTCCATTCTGATAGACGATTGTGTTTGACAAATCACAGTTTTGCATGTTTTTCTGCAGCGTCCCAAAGACCATGACGTGCAACCTGAGCTATGAAAGCTCTGCTGCTATCACCGCTTCTTATCAGCAGTTCTGTGAAAAAATATAAGATGGTGTGACAGCTGATTTGACGGGACTGGATATGATACAAGTAAACAAAAGACCTCTTGGAGGGACACTGTTAATCACAGCTGACATGACAAAGCCTGACAACATCTACAAGGTTTTAATTTGCACTGATCTGAAATAAGCATGTTTAAAGGATGATTTTCAAAAGATGAAAACTAAATAACTTTTTGCAGCTTTGAGATGGTGTTTTCCTCAAAAATCTATCATAAATCTAAATAAATTTAAGTCACAAGCTTATTTGTTTGATTTAATTAAAAAAAAATTAAAAAAGTTTTCACCAACATTTAAAACAAAAAAATAAAACATAAACTTAGGCTTTTATTTTGTAAATCTAACTCCTTTGCAATTAATACACATTACATTTTTAAATAAAATATTATTTTAAACAAAAGTATAAAAGTACCTCAAAGTGCAATGCTTTCTGGTCATTTGTATCTTTTAAAAAATCAATTAATTTTAAAACTGTGCCTCAGTTCCCTGGGGGGGGGAAGCTAGCATGGCTGAATGTGCACGTGCCTGCATTCTACCACAAAATCGTGCAAGTCCCACGCGCGTGCAGCTGAACGTAAACTCAATTACGACAAGCTTTAAAACAGGGCTGTTCTGAACGGTGTGCGTCGACTGCGTTGATGAATGGGTACCTTCATGTCACATCCCCCCCGGCTTGCGTGGAGTCACCGGGACGTCGCGGCAGCACCGAACCCCCATCCGACGGAAAGGTGTGACTCGGTGATGGAGAGGCAGAAAACCAAGCAGGCGGCAGCAACAGCCGCCGCCGCTGCTGCTGGTGGTGGTGTGTTTTCACGAGGCTAAATTAGGACCATTCAGTCTCTTTTTGTTTTTTAATTTTACCAAAACTTTAGCTCAGCTAACTCCTGCGCCTCCATCACTTTCCGTCCTCCCCTCTGCGCTCAGCTGTTATAAAGAGTAGAGCGTGATTTTCAAGGGGCCCTAATTGGGCTTCTTCTACCTCTTTGCTCCCCCCTCCCTTCCGGCCATCAGGTGGGTGGGCTTCCACCTGAGAAAACGCCAGGTGAGGAGCACAGAAAACGCGCTCTGCTAGTTTCCACTGCTGATGAATAAATAAATGAGAGCTGCGTTAGGTCCTCTTGCACAGATCACAGTTACTGTCTCACATAACAAGCATTCACACTCTTATCAGACTTGATTTAATTTTGTCAACATAAATAAATGTACATATATATATATATATATATATATATATATATATATATATATATTGGGGTGGTGCCACTTCATCCTTTTTTATATTTGCTTTTTTTACTACCAAAACAACATGTGAAATAGATCCTCAATATTAAAAATAATTAGAATAAATGTAAACATGACAGGAACTACTTCCTTTTCTTCTCAGTTTTTGCTGCCTAGGCTGTTATTTGGGTGGTGAACCAGGCTGACAGCAACCTCATATCCACTAGAGGGAGGGCTATCTCACAACAAGGCCACCAAGGAGCTGCATCACCTTCCTTTCTTTCTTTATTTTCCCAGCATGATGGAGTCATTCACAGGCTGAATGAATGACAGTCAGGACAGTGCCCACATCCAAGCGCACAAAGGAGAACCGGACAGCGTTTGCTTCTAGGTACCCAAACCCCCATCTGTTACATACGTGTAATTATTGTCCTTAATAGATTAATTCATGCTGAAAGGTAGAAATGGGTTCCAGTCTATTGATGTAATCATTTTGCTGAGGAAATTAAGATATATTAAAAGAATGATATTATCACCGCCAAAGTATCATTGATTCTTTTCGAATGCGATTAACTGTATTTGAAAATGGGTCCTGGACACTGAGCTGTGCACGGAACACTGAGGATCACTTCATTTGGGAGAGATATAAAGACCAAATTATCCCATCAAAGAGAAAATCTATAAATGTAATGGCATGGAGCTTGCACACTAAGGAATGACAACAGCAATCCTGTTCAGTTCCCAGTGAATTAATCAGAAGTAAAGAGCTTTCAGCAAACTCCAAATAAAAAAAAGATACAACAATTTACATATGGGATTATATTTGACTGACCAAGACAATAAAAGCAGGAGTCATTAACTTCATAAAATGTTTTTAAAGCATTGCCAGAAAATGTTCTTACTAATCTATTTTATGCAGCTGTCATTTCAGAAGTTGCAGCTACCGTTAATTCCATCTGAAACTTTAAGCGTTACTCTCTGAAGTTACTGAAAACTGGATACTGAAACACTGAATTTCCTTTTTATATTTATTTGAATGCTATTAAAATCTAAAGATATTGGCAAAATATTTTTTGATAGCACCCTTTTTACTGCAGCTCATGTTTTAGACTACAAACCTTGAAACTCACTGTATTTGACCAAGATTAGCATCAACATTTATATTTATGTATTTTAAAAAGCAAAATGGGGAGTATTACATACAATTTTATATAACTTTATATACAAACAAATCTGAATTCCAGTGTGGCACTGATGGAAAGTCACCTGTGGAACTAGTCTAGTTATAACATTTCCGAAATAATAAATATTCTATGATCCACAGACCTCCATCTAACTGTAGATTTTGAATTAGCTTAAGAACAGTTCATAGAGAGCTTTGTTAAATGATCATGTTTAGACATACTCTCTCAAATGAGGATTCACTCTTCTCCAAGTGGCAACACGAGTCTTGGTGTAGCGGTTGCCAAGAAAGAAACTCTTGTTTGAATGCACTGTGTCAAGTTTGGTGGAGGGGATATTATAGTGTGGGGTTGTTATTAAGGCGCTAGGAGTGACCTCTTAGCTACAGTGAAAGACCCATTCATGCATTTTCTAAACTCACTCAGTCCTGTTCAGCATCATGCTGATAATGGATCCAGCTTGTGTCAGGCGGAGCGAGGGGCAGGTACCCAGAACCTGTCATGTTGCCCTGCTTAAAGACCCACTCCGATCATCTTTTGATCTATTTTAAAACTAGCCTTTTAATTACAATTTTGCAATATTTAGCCCCCAAAAACCTGTCCTTTCTAGGACATAGTTTCTGCAGAGCGGCAGTACTTTGGTAGAAATTTGTTTCTAAGTTATAGATTGTAAGTGGGAGCACTGAGCTCTCCCTGTTGCTGAGTGCTTGGTACAGGGAGTTTATTTTAGCATATTTAGCATATTTTCTGTCACAAATTTACTCTCTTTCAAATGGCATATTTTTGTCTGCTCCTGATTCACCACAATTTAAATAGAGATATACTCAGAAATGTAATTTTAAGCTTAATTTTCTTAGCAAATGTTTTCATTTTCCATTGTTAAAAAAGCCACAATTGTTTTCTGAAATATTGTATTCCCATAAACAAATTCCAAATCCTGTTTAAATTACTCGCCAGTTTACTCAAGTTAATGATTTAGATTTCCTTTTATTTAAACCTTTTTTGCCAAAATATAATGATAATAATAAAAACGAAGTAAAAAAAAAGCTAAATATCTCACTTTGAAACACCCTAAAATCAGAATAAATTGGATGTTAACTTTTCACCGACTGATGGTGTGTGCGTGCTATTTTGTGACTTGTTTTTGGTTTGCGTTGTTTTCCTGGCTTTGCATAGTGCGGTTGTGCAGGGCATCGTGATGGATTCCAACAAAAGCACATTTGTGCAGCAGTTGCTGGTCCACAAAGCTCCATAACTCAATTACATTGTTGGTAATCCACTGAAAAGACACTCAGCGAAGAGGCAGAAAGGCAGGCAGACAGAGGAAAAAATATGAAACGCATCAGACCCAACCACTGATATGATGTCCAAGCATCAGAGGAATCAGGCATCAATCTCTAGCCTTGGTCAACATGCAACATAATTCCAACCCAAACATTTTTCTTTGCAATATAAACTAAATCAAAGGATCCACAGACTCTCTCCCTCCACCTGCTGTCAGCCACCCTCCATCCCAACCTCACCTAAATTTCATTTAGGAGACATCTTTCTCCCTTTCCCCCCTCACTCTGATGCTTTTTCCAAAGCTGGTTCTCCGCTCTCTTTGAATTCATTGCACTGTAGCCTTTAGATTTACTTGCTTAACAAATATGGACAGGAGACCTAAGTGGTTTTTGAAATCTTCGAATGGACTTTGGAGTGCCCGTGTTGTGCAGGGTGACAACAGTCTCTCTGTCTCTCACTGTCTAACCAATTTTAGTGTGTGTGTGGCTTCTGTGGCATGTCTGGTTGTCAGTTGGACTGTGTTTACCTCTTGTGTGTGAGCGTGTGCATGAATATGGGCTCCCCGTGCTCTCACAGACTCCCAGGCTGGGAGATGTTAGTGTTGGGTGGGCGGCAGTCTGGAAATGAGATAAGGATGTTTGATTCATAGGATCTGACAGGAAATCTATACCCTGCAATGTTTATAATCCACCCATTACTACACAGCCGAATGAAAGAACAATAATCCAATCATTTACTCCATATTTACCTGAGGCAGATTCTCAGTTTTAAAGGGAAAGTGCACAGGGGGCAGCGGCTGTCGAAGGGGCAGATTTCAGCTCACAGAGGACGACACGGTGGAAGCCGAGGATGGACTGTCGCCCGAGGAACGCATGTCTCTGGGAGACACAATGGGTCACTGGTGTGTGGTCAAAGGTCAACCATTACAAACACAATAGTTTATGAGTATTTTATTAATAAAAAAAACCCAGAATGTTAGATGACAGGACTATCATAAATAATAATTTTGATTCCACCAAAATGCTTTAGTCAAATAAAAATATTTATATTTTTGAGGAAGGGTGAGATGCCAATCATGCCAGGTAACCAACGACTGATTGTAATAAGGAATGTTTTTCTTGCTGCTTACTTTATTATAAGTCTTGAATGGACAGTATGAGCTTCTCTAAATTGTGTATTAGGAGGGTTATCTTATTTGGAAGTGAAGGGGGCCTGCCCTTATCTGTCAATAAACAGTAATTAGATTTTGTGGCCGATAGCGTCGATTGGTTTTTAATCTAGCTGTCGCCCTGGACGTGTGTAATTAAAATCCTGATTGATAAAAGGGCAAAAGCACGCCCATGCCACCACTTTACCCGACGTTTCTCCACACCCCTGCAGAACACAAATACTGGGGCGCTATAATAGAAGGCCAACAGAGAAAACTGACTTTTTATTGATCAGACTTATCTGCTTTCCTATCAGTGCCCTTTTCCCACAATGGCAAAAGTAGAGCAAAGGTCTACCACTTTAAACTAGAGGGAAAGCCATTTATGTGTCCAAGATAAAAAGAAAAGAAGCTTTTATTTGCTTTTTGTTCATTGTCATTGAAAGAAATATATCGAAAAGTTTAAAAGTTACCTGATTGTGCAAGCAACACAAACAGGCTTCAGATTTTACATCTTTATAAACAATTGTCTGAATGTAAAGAAATAAATCAGTTTGAAGATTTAAAGGGGGCAGCAATTCTTGGCTAGCATGACCTTTTAGCTACTTCTTATTGCACATTATTATTAGTTCAGCTGTTTTTGGACAGTATTTAGAATTTTGGGGAACCTATGCAAATTTACTTTGAGATAAATGTATAGCAATGTCCAGACTTTGAACAATAAAAGAAAAATACAAGGAGGAATTATTGTCAACATATAAGATATGAGGGAAGGAATAATTTGGATGTTCAGGTAATTTGTAATGACATATAAGTAATCTTAATATTTGAACAGATAAAGGATGTTGTAACAATGATGCATTTGTACTAATATCCTAATATGTATTTCTATATATATATAGTCAATTGCCACCGGGCTGTAGAAGAAACAATAAATTAAGCTGTAAAGTTTGATCAGGGGAGCAAAATGACTGCGTCTGAATGATCTTTTATTCTGAAAAATCTTTTGGTTTTGAAAATCGACTGGATTCTCTGGATTAGAATTCAGTCACTAGAGCACTAAAGCAGTCTGGGAGCGTGCAACACAAGAAAAGTTGAATGTGGAACCTTGCTTTACAAAACGGGATGAGTGCAGGAACAGACAGAAGAACAGGCTACACCTTTAACACAAAAATACATTAGACTATCAGGAGTCCTAATTAAAATATAGATTTATCGCAACAGGTGATTCTCACACACGTTTGCGTAGAGATGTGACTTTCACAAACTGAAACGTTTACATAATAGCTCAAACAAGCTCATCCATTCAGATTCACATTTCACATAAGTTGTGAACATGCAAGTACCTCCATGAAAAAAGAAAAGAGGAGCAGTGCGTGCAGCGAGCGGGGCGACGGGGAGGGAGGAAAGAAAAGAGGGCTGAGCAGCACGTTTCTATAAGAGATTTCTTGGTTACATTTTGT
Source organism: Oryzias celebensis (assembly GCA_014656515.1). NCBI lineage: Eukaryota > Metazoa > Chordata > Actinopteri > Beloniformes > Adrianichthyidae > Oryzias > Oryzias celebensis. The sequence continues at coordinate 39,941,447 of BNCR01000005.1, forward strand.
TACTGTTTTTACATTTTTTTTAATGAGATAATCTTATGTTAGTAAAATAAACCAGTTTTTATCACTTCTGACAACACTAAATTAAAAGGCCTTAATCATGTTTAAGTTTGTATGTTTATGGTTTTTATCAATCCTAAAAAATGCACACGTCAGATGACAAATCAGGATCAAGTTTGTTGTTAGAACTGTTTATTAATAAGTTTAAAGCACGTGTTTTTTTTCAGGTAAACTGTTTCTTTGTCTTTGCACATCCCAACATCATCATCAGCACATCACCACAGAAAGTTGGGGGCCACTGATATAGATGCTAAAGTTGAAAAATCCTAACTTGTTGCTAAAGAGAAAGAAAAAAAAAAAAGTAGTCAGTCAACCAGGGGCTTATTGAAATAGTCCCACACCAGCAAAACAGTTTTATTTTTTATTTAGGCTAATCAAATAAGCACTACAACTGGGTGTATGAGAACATACATTTAAACCACCTCACTTACATTTATTTGACTCTCAATGTGTGACTGTTGAAGTTCTTGGCGTAAGACCTCTCCATCTGCCACCATTCATCACTTTACCTTTTGACTGGTGGTCTTCCTCAACTTTCTTCTTAAATGTTTTCTGTTCCACCAGATCAATAACTTATTGATGCCATAGTATGGTTTCCATAATTATCCTACTTATCAGAAATAAAGAAGAAACATTAACTTAGTTTTGTGGAAACCACAGCTTGCTATTACTTTTAAATTAACTTCCCAGATTTGTTTTAAATGAATGTAAAAGAGAAAAAAGACATGGGATCTACCTGTAGGTTTAAACTTAGCCCCCACCCACTATTTCTAAATGTTTCACGAACTAGTTCAAACCAGATAGTGTAGTTGCTATAAAGACTTAACCGTAGCTTATCAGGGAAGCCTTAGGCTAATATGTATTTTAAAAGAGAAATTGCATTATTTATCTTTTATTAATTAATAAAGATTATGATTTAGTAAGAAAATAATTTTAATTTTACAGATTTTCAAATCACTTTACTATTAGATTTGCTTAACGGTTTATTTTCACTCTTCCCCCTCAGCTTTCCAATGACATTTCCATCACACCATTATGCTTAGGCTGTCGTATAATTAATGGCAGATCAGGTTAACATTCCCAAAGAGCTGACTTTTTTTTTCTCAGTTAAAAAAAAACAAAAACAACAAAACACTTTTTTTTAAATGTGTGTTCTCTTTTTTTTCAGAGCTCAATTTAGCACATATTTATGGGTGTGTTTTTCTGATTGGCAAGGTAGGTGGACCCAACAAGAGTTTTTAACTTTTCTTTGTATTGGTCAAACACTGTTTTTGGAACATTTGAAACACAGGTCAACAAGCCCCTTGTGGCTTTGGCTTCTTGTTTCCAGTCAGAATCCAATGGATGATTATCCAGTCAATGTCTAAACGTCTGTATTATCCTAAACATGCTTTTTGTGGCCAATTGGTGTTTTGGGGATATTTTAATGGAATACCAGAGCTATGTATCATCCCTAACACATGCATGTTTACTTCAAACATTAGATTATAAACGACTGTCTTTTTGATAGTGTTATACTACACCCTGACCACATTTTGAAACTTTTAGTTAGTTAACGGGTATTTACTTTGAAAAAGTAAGCATTTTGGAAAATTTGGGGCTAATTTCAACTCTAAATCCATCCATCCAACCATATTCTAAACTCGCCAAAACCCTTCTGGGGTCACGGGTAGCCACAGTTTGGCAAAGGCGAGGTACACCTTGGATGGTTTGCCAGTCTATCAAAGGGATGTCAACTCTGATTGAAAGTTAAAGGATTTAAAAGAAATTCTGTCCAACACAAGAGGTTCTCTGTTTTTCATCTGTTTGCTCAACTACTAAAAAGAACAAGTTAGAAAAAAAGACTTTGAAAAAAAAGACACAGATCAGCCCATTATCTATCTTAAGAGATTTATTTATTTAATTGTGTAGCTACAAAAAAAAAAAACAAAAAAACAAACAAAAAAAAAAAAAAAACCAAATACTACAACAAATCAAAACAAAAAATCTTGGGAAAAGAGTTTTTTTCTGTCAAAACATGTTTGTTTGGGGTTTTTTTTCCCGAAAGTATTTCGACATATTTAACAGCAATTCGTCAGCAATTTATTTCTCATATAGATTTTAATGATGCTATCATGCATTACAAGTTTTGTTAGTTTTGGTTAATATTGAGAATAAACCGCATGCACTTGTTAGGCCTACAAAGCAAATTTACGTAATTAAAAAACAAAAACATTGTCAATGAATCTTCTATATAATATTGGGGGTTTTGAAAGACTTTTTTTAATGTATTTTCTTTTTATTTCATGTATTTTTTTGCATGCATCCAACAAACGTTGGATTCGCTTTCAAAGTAAAAAAAACAAAACAAAAAAAACAGGCGGACTTTGTAATGCATCAAACATTTAATAAACACATTAGGTTGAGTATATGCAGCACTTTAAATGATAAAGTTCAGTTTTCACCTCTATATTCCTTATCAGAAGTGTTTGGAAATAATAATCATGTAAAATTCTTAATAGCTCAAACACATTTTCACTTTGATGTTTTAATCAAGTTATTTTAGGAGTCATATCAACTAAGAGGTTACCCTTGACGAACTTCGAAGGAAAGCTCCTGGATACGGAAAACCTTGTCGCCTTATGCAAATAGCATACGAGCGGAGATCTCATTCCCTTTTTGATTTTTCTTAGGATCGTCTTCTCTTGATAATAGGGCTGACTCGCCCGGTGGTGCCACCACATTAGACTGACATTGTTACCAGGGCGCCATGTGTCACAGTATGAGGGGCCACAGGGAGATGATGGGGTGAACAGATCATCTCCCTGCAAGTCTGGTACCTGTGCCCCACCAGTCTTGTTCCCACCACAGGCCCAGAGCAGGAGAGGCCAATGTGAGGAAAAGAGCAGCTCTAGGCTCTGGAGAACATGACTCCAATTAAATTGTGAAAGGCCAATTCATGGTCCAACGCCTGTCCAACCTACCTTTGCAGCCCAGTCGTCCTAGACATGAAGACACCCAGGACGGCACAGGCAGCCACTGGGAGTCAATTCTGGTTCACAAATATGTTAGGATTAATTGATATTCAAATAAAAATGAAAATATGAACCCTAACATTGACAACAAATGCAACTTGAAGGCTCTTCTCCAAAAAAGGAGCAATTAATGAAGTGAGTTTCTTAATTTAGGAGGTCTGGAAATCAAACAAATGTTATAGTTAAGCACACAGCACTAGATGATTATTGTAAAAGAAAAGCTTGGTTTTCCCCAGTGATTAAAAATGTATGTTGCCACACGCAGCCTTTGGTGTGGAACTCTCCTGGTAAAGGAGCTGGTTAATATTCAAGCCCATGTCTGGCTAATGTCTTAAAGTGATAAATAGGAGGGGGTAGCTGCTGTTTGATTGTTCTTCACAGGCAGTCTGGGAGCCGCAGCACAGAAGGATTTAAGGTGGAGGAATCCTCTCAAAGCTCCTCATTCATTCACTCTCAGACGCCTCATCATTAATTGGGCCTGTCGACATGACTCCTATACCAGGGCCACAGGCTGCTATCATGGTGGATGAGCTTTTTAAGACAGTTCAAAGGAGTCCTTGCCTCATGAAAAGCATTCAAATTACACAAAATTGCATTCATGTCAAGCCTTCCAGGCATTTTTATACAGTACACCGGCAAATTGTCTTGTTTCATGCATGGCATATTTGTGCGTATCTTAAATTGTTACTTTAGATCACATAAAAATGTCATTTTCCCAACCGTTGGAATATTTTTTAGACACATACCTCCCAGCAAAAAGGGACAAGCTCCAAGGATTATAACCAGCATTTGCCCTGATGCTTATGAACGGTAAATAGCTGTTAGGCAGCTGCTATAGTGACGTGTGAGCTTACACTCTATGGAGTTATCCTTAAAACAGCAATGCAGGACAAGGTGAATCCGGCCCTCAGAACTTTAAAGAAGGATGCAAGACTTGTTTCACACTGTCAACCCTGTGATAGTTCTGTATTTATACACACACACACACATATGTCATAAAGTGCAATGCGTTTTTTTCTTTTTTTGGGTGATCGTTGACCTAATTCATTGCTGTCCTTGTCTGACTCCTGCTTTAACCTCCACATCCTAAGGTGGAGTCGAAATCTTTAGATTTTAGTTTCTACAATGATCAGTAAATGTGTTAAATTATGATGGACTTAAAGAACCGCTGTAATGAAAATGTGGGGTTTTATTTTGTGTTTACAACATGTTTGTGTTGAATTTTTGTAGGACAAAAAAAATTAAGATTGAAATTGTGTTTCTGACTATATCTTTAATCACATTTTGGTGAATAAGGAGCAAACAGAAAAAAGGTTGTTTGAGGAAGCTTTTAGGTGTAAACAAACCAGAATCGGCAGGCTACAAGCTTCCTGCTCCACTTCATTCTGATGCATCCACTTGCAGACAAATAGTATGTCTTTGAGCTGGCATCTGGCTCAGGGGCTGTAACTAGCAGGAGAGTGTAAACAATGGGATGATGGGAAATAAGCTCAGGCTTACTCCCTGCCAACCCTAATACCACAACTCACAGGTAAATTTCTTTGCCGCTATGGAGAAAATACATCGTAGAAAATGACACACGTTTTTTAAATTTTGACTAAAAACTGCAATATTGTAATTAAAACACCACTCGGAACACAATTACAATAGATCAAGAGGATTGGAGTGGAACTTTAAAGACATTAAGTGCTGATCTATCATACTAAAAGTTGAAGATGGTTTAGCAGAAACTGAGATGGGGCTTCCTCCACCCGTGCACAGTTCCTGAAGTGTCTTTTTGAGGTCTTCTGACTTCCTCCTGTCACATTTTACACACAGCAAAATTTTGACAGTCGTATGTATTCTCTATCTACCCATTACTTTCCACTTTCCTCCTCCTTTCCCTGTCATGTAAGTGGTTTCTGTTATGGCGGCGGGAAGGCTACCCGCAGCGGGAGAGATCCTAATTAACAGACTATTCATTTGTGTTGAGCAGAGGGCTCATGCTTATTGAGCACTTGTTTTATGGTGGCGCTAGGGAGCCCTGTCCAGGGATTTGGAAGGGGATAATTGCCTTTGCCGCAGGCTGCAGTAATCTGGTCGGCTAATTCATTATTTTAATAAGTTAGCTTCTCCTCGGGGGTATGCTAGCTGAGCTGCGCCTCAAACCTTGGTGGTGTTCCTCGTTATTGTGGCGATCTTTTACACTGCCGCCCGCACGGGGTTAATAACTGTTATTAGCCTCTCTCCTCGGCTTGCAATTTCTCGTTTAACTGGGGCGATTCAAACAAAACCTTTGCAAGCATCAAATAATCAACCTCTTTGAAACCCGAGGTAATCCCTATGACGGGGTCCATAAACCGAATAGAGGTAATGGATGCAATCGCCAAAGTGCCTCTGCCACCACTTCTTTCATTATGGGTCCTGATGTTGTTTTGGTTTTTGTTTTGAAACTGTTGTTTTCATTCCCATCAAATTTGTTTGAGAGATGTAATATTTGCCTTAAGCAAAGAAAACGAATCAGATTTATTCATACAAATAAGACGATCATTAGCTTTGCGTAACTAATGGCTTCATTTAGGCTATAATCTTCAATCTCTCTAATAAGCGATGCCGTCATTAGGATGCGCCTGTGGAGAGTCAGGCAGGTTAATGGATTCAGACTATTCTACCATTGTCTGATTAAAAAAAAAACATTTCAACAGGAAGCGAGGAATAATAGAAGGCTTTTTGAACACAAGAATTCCAAAAATTCAATTTTGGAAATGGTTACAGTGAAATGTTTAAAGAAACTCGTTGTTTAAATCCAGTTATGAAAAGAGGAGAAAGTGAGTGAACGCACATATTAAATATGTGATTTCATTCTGTGATGTAAAGAAATAAACTAATTCATTTCAGAGCAAATACATTAAAGGAAGGGCAATCTGATTATGTCCCTCAGATATCCCTGCTTTAAATCTGCCAATGAAAATCTGTCACTGTGCCTGAGAAGAAACACAACAGAAAGCCTTCTACATAAAGATGTTCAACACGTTTCAGTTAAAGCAGACCAGGAGACAAGTCTTGGTCCTCGTGATCTGTGTGGCTTACCCTGCAGATTGGCTTGTTTAGCTGTCATCATACTGTGACCTGCCAGCCCCTGTGAAATGAGCTTCTGGATATTAAAAGTCTATCTCTTCATCTGCACTTATCCATAGTGGAGTGACACATCCAGCGGCCTGAGGCATGCAGGCGAGAGGTGAAATAACATCTACATTTGGGATGGAAAATGTTGAAACGAGCAGGGCCGATTATGTGGTCAGTCATTTGACTGAAAGAATAACATTTCCTCTTATACACTTTCTCATCAACCCAACAACAAGCAACTAAACTACCTGAGGGATTGCATTAATGTTTTTCCAAGAGTGTGACAATCTACAAATGGCTCGGCGTGATCATTTAAAGCTTTTATCTGCATCTAAAAGTTAAACCGGTCTTAGCCACAGCCCCTTTTGCACACAGGAGTGGCGGTTTTGCTCCATAAAGTACGCACATGATAGTAAATGGTTTGGTTCACTATTAACTTTTATCCACTTAATGCCCTTCCTGGCTGGCCACAGCTCAGCGAGAGCTGAGTGCCGGCCTCCGGGGTTGCCTGCGGCTCGTTCAGGGCCATGGCTTTTCAAAAGCCCTTGCTGCCATCTGCTAGACCAGCGCTCCTGCCACGCTTCTCGAGCTAATATCGCTACAGCAGGGATAGCAGATACCTGCGAATATCTCACATCCAGGTGTTTTCAAAGCTTCATACATATGGATAGAGAGATTGGTGTAGATCACAAATGCGTGAGCTGCTGCACATTTAATAAATACCATGCTACATGCATGGTGTTGCTGCATAAATGCTTTTTGTGCAGTGGGAGGAGTTTGCCTATAGATTTTTTTCCCTCTCATGGATATATCTCATTTGACGCTGTCCTTTGCGTGGCTGTATTGATCAATGATAACAGCTGATGTTTATTGAAAAACTGCTGGAGTGGCATAGCTCTGCACAGCAGTCCTGCCCACCTCAAAAGGCATTCAACTTAGCATGACTGGATTCTAATGAGTCGTCCCTGCTCTCATCACCCGTTCCTGAGTCCTCTCCCCTGCTTTCATCAATTCTCATTAGGGAAAATCATCATGTGGAATACCAACGTTTGGTCAGTATTCATCAATGTCAGCCCTCATCCGTAGCGGCACAATGACGGACCCTAGGTAGCTTGCTTTTTTTGATTCCATATTCTAATCATTGGTGGGGTTAGAACCCAAGCAACTCCCCAGTCCACATTCCCTAATGGCAAACTCTCTATGTAAGGAAAGTAGAGGATTTTATTGGAATAGAGTGAAAATGAAAGATCTCAGACAGCCTTCAGACACAACAAGTCTGGAACACTCTCATGGAGATTGTATTAATCTGCTCTGCTAATCTTTTTTTCTTTTAACTTCTATCGTCAATTTTAGCCAAATCAAAGGCTGCTGTTATTGATATTGTGAAAATCCTTTATGACAAGAGGCTAAGCCTTATTCGCACCTGCGCTGACAGGTGGATACAGGTTGTCTGTGGGCAACAAATGGGCAAACCTGTGTTGGGCGCCTCAGTGTATGGAGAGAAAGTAGTATCAGCCAGATTATTTGTGCTTGCATAATTTTTGATTTGTGCGTAACTTTGGATTTGTGCGTGCGTAATTCTTGATTTGTAACTCATACAATACATTTTGTGCAGAAGTACAAAAATTACAAAGTTAAAAAATACAAAATACCATTTACACATGAACAACTTACAATTTAAAAGCTTGAAACTAACTCTTTAAAAACATGCACGAATTGCTTGTTATGTACACACAACAGACTCTTTTCATGTCTCCCAGAAAGACAAGATTTGTGTGTAAGTGATGCGTTTAAATGCTGCTAGAATGCTGGGTCATCAGAGTTTTCTTATCAGCCGCTTTAACCTTAGATTGTGGTGAAACTTGACATTTTCCCACTTTGTTAAACAGATATTCCCTGATAATCAATATAAAAAAAGTCTCAAAAATCATTTTAAAAATCCTTTTCCCTTTAAAAAAATGCCCAAAGTTCCAAATCCAAATTTACATACAAATCAAGAACACGATTTTCTCTCCATACAGGTGGCCTGCAGGAAGCAAGGTCGTAGACCGCTCGGTGAGCCTGTAGAGTGAAAATCTACATGAACATTGTTTCCTACAAGCATTCTGCAAGCAAAAGATCATAGACACACCTGTGCTCCCCTTAAGACGCAGTAGCTCCTCTCTATGACCCTCCACAGGCCTGGACAAGCCAAAAACCTGCAGCATCTGAATCCATCAATCCCTTCTTCCCTATTTGCAACAAGACATTAGGAAAAAAAAGGTTTTTAACACTTTTATCGAAAGCAACTTACTGGTTTTGTACGTATCTTTTTTTTTGTTTTTGTCATATCTTCTTACAAAAAACACCCTTCACCCACCAAACAGCTTTTTGTTCCATCTCTGTTTTACGTCATAGTAAAAATTGCCTTTGCCTGCAGTGTGTTCCCCCTCCTGTAAAAATAGCTTGTGTGTGTCATTCTCATCGCAGCAGCAGGATCAATAAATTCATTCTTGTTTTAGCCACTCTGTCCCTTTGGTCAGCCATGTTTGGGAATAGGACAGCTTGCAAAATCCAGCAGCAATGTCAGCTAATCACAGCTCGACAGCTTCAGTCTTTTGTGCCCTATCGTTGGCTCAAACTGACTGCCTGCCCAGCAAAGCTGTAGATTCTACCCAGAGGTCAGCGCTCTGGCCTGCTTGTCTCAGTGCAAACCAGCCTCCTGCCAGGTGGATCAGAAGGAGGCTGCCCGTACACCTCTTTGCTGAGAAAATGAGATCACGCCAGCACAATGGGGGGGCTGCCTTTGGAAGACCTTCATCCCAGGCTACAAGATAACAGTGGAAAACCATTTGCATCAGCCGTTGACATTATAATAAATCAGACGCTGTAATGAACTTCCTGAAGACTTGCCTTCCACAGATATTGTGAAATAAAATATGGTCAGTGTGCAGCAGCTACAGTTCAGATGTTATGTACTTAAAATCTAACCACTTTTTTATATTCAGACTTTAAAATGTAGATTAGTTTGACGGAATAGGGCCAGAATCCACATTAAGACAATCAAATGAGGACAGACAGACCGATGGACATAGAAAGACAGTGTGCAGCTTGTACACACAGATGTAGATTATATTGAGAACCTTCAAGGGCGGAACATGATGGCTTGAGGCACTGTCCCGATGGCTCAAGCCATCACTCAATTCCTTCAGTGCTGCCAGTGACTACATAAATACCGTAAGCATCGTTCCCAAGTTATGGTGCAAACTTATTCAATCTGAGGTGTGAGCATTAGTTTTGAACTGTGCAGAAAAAAGAATTGTCCTGAAAAATAAATATCCAAAACCGATTGTTAAAGACCCATCTTCCATGCTTTTTTGATCTATTGCTAAAGCGTTCCCAGTGGTCTTTAAATTATGATTATGAGTTTTAAACAAAATTAAAAAACATGTTGTTTTCTAGGGCATAGTTTGTATAGAGTGTTGGTACAGAGCCTGCCCCTACTTCCCATCATCTGTTTGTTTCATACAATCTCCTGCTTTCTTAAAGCTTCTCACAACCCCAAGCTAACATTGCCAGTGCAACAAAAATGGCAAGGAATAATAAAGCTATCCAGTCGTCCAGTTTTTGAGCCAGATGCCATCGGATATTCGTGGAGCTAGTCGTTTGCAAGTGGATGCATCGGAATGGAGCAGAGCGGGGAGTTGTAACACCTGCATTACATAAGTACAAGCTTTTTGCAATGGCATTTCTTTTGTCTGTTCCTGATTCACAACGATTTGAATAAATTACTACTCAGAAAAGCAATTTTAGGCTTAATTTTCTTTACAATTTTCCTCCATTACCAGAAAAATGTCACAAGAACATGATAAAAACACAAAAACATGCTTTTTATTAGAGTGGGTCTTTAACAAGAACAATTCATTTTCTAAACCATGCTTTTTAGTTCTGTGCTGCCAAAGCTCAACATTCTGTGATAGTAGCAAACACTTACATGTTCTGGAAAAATTCAAATAAGCATGTGCTGACTTCAAAAAGAGTTTCCCATTCTCAGATTACCCTTCTTAGCAGAGTACATTTGCATACTGCAGTTTAACAAACTGTACATTTACACAGCAGACACAAGTTGTATCCCTCTTTCAACACGGCAGAGCACCTGGACTTTTTCTTGCTTTGATTGATGGACAGCCGAGTGTCCCAGTGGGATTACAGATAAAACAGGAAGTATGGGAAGTGCAGTCCTGGTGCTGGCTGATCCACAGAGAGGAGGGAAAGAATGAAAGGAAGCCATAGATTATCAATAGAGTCAATATGGCATTGTGTTACATGTGCCCTCTGACCAAAGCATTGTTACAAGCACTGACATTATTATTTAAATAATGTATTGTTCTGCAGGCAACAACTTATCTGCATTTAACAAAACTCAACTATTGAGTACCTTTTTTCCCCTTAAATTATTATTGATGATCTGCTTGGTTTACGGAGGTCCTTGAAATACAGTCACGTTGCAAAAAAAAAAAAATTACTGCGTCTTTGTTTTTTAGTCACCACGTATCACAAGGTCTGATAAAATTATTATGCAGATTCTTTAAAAATGATCTAACAGTCACTTCATCAAAGCATTTTGTCTTCATCCCTGATTATATTTCCCGTCACGGTCTGTAAATAAGTGTTTCGAAACATGCCGTGCCACCACTGTCTCCATACAGTAATGCCGCTTTGCTGAATTTCTCTCTTAGGCCCGCTACTTTAATTCATCTCCAGCATTCCATGTTTAATTTTTAGCTTTGGTTGCCCACTGGGATCTTAACCCTTTCTGCTGTCTCATTTTAATGGGACGCTTTTTTGTTAAATGTTTAACTTAAATTGAGAGCCTCATAAATATTCCAAACCACTAGCGCTGTGTTTGATGAGGAAATGAGCCTCGCACCGGCCGCGATTCCCCAGGCAGGCGGGGAAGGGTGGGGGCTTAGAACTTAACTCTTGGAACTAGTCCTGCGCTCTCTGACAGCTACATTAGAAGGCGGAAAATTGTTTTAACAACGTAGGGGCTGCCTTTGTGTTGAGGTAATGATGATATCTTTTTTTTTTTCCTTTTTCATCCTGCTGGGGATCATACAGATCTCTGGTGTCATCAGTGCCTAAACGCATCCTTAGTGAAGATGCTTTTGTTGAATCCAAATTCCACCGCTGTATCAGTATGTAGTGGGGCGTTCTCAGGTCACCATGTCACCTAGTTTCAATTTCTTTTGCATTGTAATCAGACGAAGAAATTGTTGGATCACTCTGAAGCCATTTTAGCACAGAGTAAAGTTAATATTGCCACCCTTCAGCAAACATCAAGCAACTCTGCTATTTGAAGGAGACAGAGCCCTGTTTTAAACTCTCTCTCGATCCTTCTGTCTGTCTTTCGCTTCTGCAGCTCTGGGGTCATTAATCTTCCACACCGGTGCTCAGGACTCCTGACCCTTTGCTCTACTTCCTCTATTAGCACCGCGACAGCTCCAATATAAGGTTCATCTACAATACCATATTCCCGTTTCTCTTCACTCGCAGCACTTCAGTTAGTCAGGGAACTCTACATCTTGTTTAGACCCTAATAACTTTTCTTAAATTTAACATTAGAATGTATTTGACCTATTGTATCTTTCCTTAATATGCCTGGATCTTGATGCAACCAGCAAAGCATGAAAATTTGTTGCTTTACTATAATTTCCACACTAAAGCATCAAGTCAACTATGAGTCTTATTTATGTTTTATTTTATGTTTCATTATGTTGGGGGCTCAGAGAACTGTTTTAATATATAGTTTTTTTATTGGGAAGATCTTTGTTTTATTTTGAAAACCACTTTGTGTTAGTAAGGCATAACAAGTGCTTTCTAAATAAAGTTTGATTTGACTTTATTTGGACAATTGAAGTGAAAAACAACTAAGGTTGTGAACACATACGAGGTTCCTTTTCTTTATTTCATCCAAAAATATATTTTCTTACCAGTGAATTTTTTTCATGCATTAAGTTTAAAAGGTTTTTAACATAAATGTCAAACAGTTTTAAAAGAAAGAAAAGCTGCAATGGAGAAATTCTGCATATAATAATTTATGTATTGCAATAAAAAGCTCTTTTTTTTGGTTTTTTTTCCTTCATGTGTATTTCGGTTTTTTGTTCAAGTTCAAATAAATTGATTACATTTGAATGAGGGGAGAAGAATTTTAGAATTGTTTATGTGCAAACTGTTTTTTGTTTTTTCTTTTGTTTGTGGCTCTCTAATAGTCCCAGCAGAACATTACAGACCATAGTCAGAACCACATTTTAAATATCTATGAATCCAGCCTGTAATGTTAATAGCAAAACAATATTTTCACACATCTCTTTAGTGACTTCTGGATATTTTCTCCTCCGTTCAACATCCTCTCTGCTGCTGCTAGTTTCAGTTTCAGGAGGAAGTCCCACACATAACAGCTGGACTGCCTCCCCACCCCAAAAAAACCACAAAAGTGCATGCATTTACACATTCTCACATCACACATAAAGAAACCCCAACATTACCACATGCGGCCAGTCGTTAACATACACAGCAACTCTGTGCATTCTCTCCCACCATACGCCCAGGCCCAAGGCAAGGAGGAGGATAAATGTCAGTCAGGATGGAGAAAGGTTACTGGGAGCTCAATACTGTTAATTTGCTCCCAGGGGTTCAAAGAGTGAGTCTTCAAACTCCAGAGAAATATCCAAAATATCATCTTCTCCAGCAGCCATCCATCATTAAAAAACTGCCAAAGACAATCTAAACAGAATGAACTGTTGAACAGTAAAGGGAAAATGTTTTACATAAACACATGTATGACTGGTTTTAATTCATTGGGAAGAATTAAAAGAAACTATTAATTTTAAAAATGTATTTTTGAATATTTTACAACGTACACTGACATCCTAATGTGCAACATTATTACCTGCAGTACATTAAAATTGTAAAAAAAAGAAACAATTCTTCACTACAACGTTAAAAATTAAGATTTTTAACAGATTAAAAAAATCTAACACAAGCTAAAATTCACTTACACACAAAAATCACAACTTCAAACAAATACAAACTCATGAAATAGAGAAAAAGAGTCATGTTTTCAGAGCATCACCACTAGAACAGGACTTTGTGAAGTCTTTAGTTCCTAATTTTTGAGGATTTTATCAGATTGTCATTCTACAGCTCATAAACTGACCCTTCTATCAAATACCAGTTAAAGCCTTTTATGTCTTTAAATACAGATCAAAAACTAAGTAAACATATTCAAGCAGGGTTCTATGAACTCAGCACTCCCTCATTCCTTGACTTGTGTCCTTTTGTGCAATGTTAGTGTGGCGCTCGTTCCTTCCTGGTGGTCCCATCCAGACGGTGTGTCTGACTTTCAACATGTCTCTCCTCACACTGAGGTCACCTCGTTGGTATCGCAAGCGCAGCAGTCACATTGTGCTTCAATGCAGACAGATTGCTTATAATAACCGTTAGAGACCTTTCATTTTTCCCTGTCAGCAATTTGCAGGATAATTTTGGCACCCGCTAAAGATTCGGCTCCCCTAATAGAAGGATAAAAATAAACAAGCGAGTTGTTGAAGTACTATATTGGGATGGCATAATCCCATTTATAAGTCTGAACGCTCTCTCGCAAATAAAATCAGACCTCTGCAACATTGTGAGATGTGGCAATTTTCACCGTTTCTAAAAGAAGAAATGACTGGGAGCCAGGCTTTTAGACTCCCGGGATCTCCTAAATGGATGAAACGTCACTTTCCAAATTTCATTACTAAAGACCTATAAAGCAGAAATGCCTAGTCAATTCGTGTACCATAAAGCATATTAACTACAGTTATTTTTGGTCTGTTATTGACCATTTAAGCAACAGATTGCATTATCTGCCTATTTTCATTTTCTATATAGATGTGAAACTATTTCCAGGTTCTGCAGAGGTGAAGTTCAGCCAAACAGACGTCAGGAAACTCAACTGCGAGCTGTACCCGGCCAATTTCACACAACATGTCCACCTGATACATAGATCTGCTCTTTGTTATGTTCTTTTAATTTTCATTAGTTTGAAAATGAAGATGTGGTTTTGCCACAAAAGACCTCAAAGACATTAAACCAAGCTGAGAGATTAGATAAATTAATCAGGTGATGAAAGTTTGAGAAGAGAGTGGTACAAAAAGGTGATATATGGACACAGAATGCCAAGTACTGCGGGGTGAGACGGAGAAGAGTCGGGTGAATTAATCAACAGAGGATGAAGGACGGAGGTTGAGGGAGGAAACGAATGTAGATTCTGTGGCGAATAAGGTGGACAAATAAAACACGACGACACAGATCGATACTCACAGAGCTGTCTTGTTGATGCAATCTGTGTTGTTTTTAAAGTTGAAAGAGTTTAATGTTGATTTCGGATGAATAAAAAGCCTTTTAAAGTGAGATGATTATGCCCATTTATTGGTAGGATTTATGAGTATTATTAACACAAGACATGACTTATACCGCACATGAATTTGATCTGATATTAACTTAAAAAGGGCTTATGTAAAAGCTACATCTGGAAGAGAAAATGTGCGCCATTATTTCACAGTTCTTATTTGTCCCGTTTCCCATTCTCTCTTTATGTATCTAATGATTCTAATTTACCATCGTCCAGGAAAAGTGACACAAGAAGCCATAAATTCCCTTCTAATTCCAAATAATTCCGATTACATGGACGAGTAGTTTTCAATCAGAAAGATAATCTGGATGATAGATGGTGGGATAATTGGCTGTCTCTGCCACGTAAATATTGTGTCGTTCTATTAATCTTGCTGAATGAAGTGTCAAGCTGCCACTCATTCGTCAAACTGAATTAGGAAATATAACGAATAAATAAATGCATGCGAGTGGCAGCGGGAATGTGTACGTCTTTGTAAGGTTTCGTGCATGCGTGAGTGTGAGTTTACACAAAAGGAGGATGAGAAAT
The DNA here is from genome assembly GCA_014656515.1 of Oryzias celebensis. NCBI lineage: Eukaryota > Metazoa > Chordata > Actinopteri > Beloniformes > Adrianichthyidae > Oryzias > Oryzias celebensis. The sequence goes on from BNCR01000005.1 coordinate 39,956,588, forward strand.
AGATAAAATGAGATGAAAAGGGGCAGCAGCAAGGGGCCTGAGTCAAGAAAGAGATGAGAACAGACTGCTGTGTGAGGAGATAAAGCATTCAAAAAAGAGCTTTAGAAAGTTACTTCTCTGTAAGTTCAAAAACATATTTAGCAATAGATATTTTTTTAAAAAAATATTTTGTTTTTTAGTTCATTTGGTGCCAAGTGTAGCACAATTTGATAATTCTTTAAAAAAAAACATAAAGTATTAGCTTTTTTTCTCACGTGTTGCCAGCTGCTTTAAGAATAAATGAACAAAAAAGATATGAAACTCTCTGTTTAATTATTTTATAATTATATGTATTTAATGTGTCAAGGCCATACCTCATTCAAGACAGGAAATGTATGCTATCTGCTCTTTAACCTGTAGGACATAAAGACTACAAAAAAAATCATACTGACATTCTCTTAATTTAATTTAAAAGGATCATTATTAACAGCCTTCAGGCTGCCAGAGAAAGAAATGCATTTCAGCCCAAAGACAGAAAAAGGACCACAGCTGCGAGAATAAAAATGACGTTTTCATTGAAATCCAAATTAAACCACAAATACCAGTAATTCACAGAAAAGGTCATTTCTAATGGAGGTCCGCTCTGCTCTTTAATGTGTCTCCTGAAGAAATCTACCAGGCATCACGTTGGCTGCTAATTGTGGTCGGTTAATTAATGAAACCATCAGGTGTTTGCAGAGGCAAACAAAGAGCCGAGCTCTTCTAAATCATCAGTGCCCTTCGACATGGTTATTATCTGGCGGCAGGTGAACCCCGGCCTTGACGCATGACAGATTAGATCTTCTCAGAGGATGGGCCATCCATTTATCTGCCTGATAAACTCCAAGCCTCTCTCTATTTTCAATCATCAGAGAGGAAATGAGATTAACAATCTAATAATGCCAACAACTCAGGCTCACACAAACACACACACACGTACACACTAACCTACAACATCGCTTATGAGCAAATGTCCATTTATCGTAGCTAGGGTTATAAGCACATGAAAAGGCATCTTCCCTGATTTACAGTCACGTTATTATTTATTATAAATCAGAAAACATGGAGTTTTTTTATTAGAAGCAGAAATTCCATTCTCTACTTTTCTATTCTGCCCGCTGTGGTGTGTCCCTGTTAAATCACAGAGAGCCGCCCGGGTTCACAACAATCTACACAGCCGCCCCGTTTCTCAGACCTAAATTTACAGTGCAAGGTTTGTGTCCCCCCCACCCTGTGGGTAAGCCCCTCCCTTGCCGCTCCTGACACGGCGCAGCAAGCATCCTCGCCCTCATAAAGCTGACATCTTCACTAAACTATGCTAACAAGGCTGCAGTGATTTGTATACGCGCAGCCCGCTGGAATGTGCGATGGCGAGCTGCGGATCAAAGTTCTCAGATAAAGCGTGTGTTCACCACCTAAAGCTCATATCTGATGCTTTCCATTGTGTGAGGTGACAGAAGAGACACCTTTGAGGTCCAGCGAGCACCTCCCACCCCCCCTCAAAACTGGATTTATAGACTTCAGCTTGAATGGCTGCTGCAGGTGCAGAGCAGAGACAACTGCTCCACTCTGCCTGGACAATATATTAGCGGGCAACAAACATCAGCCGGTCAACATAAACAACCGTTATTATTTAAGGTTGTTTCCTCTCAAAGCGCTGGGTTAGGATGGTTAGGGCGGGACAGGATGGTGAGCGTGAACGCTGATGTTTTCTATCAAAATTTACCAGGTGAAGAACTGATTTGATTTTTTCACTGACGCCAAAAAGGAATAATCGAAAGTTTTAAGAGCTCTGCTGCATTTTATGTAAAACCGCATAAAGGAACAGTTAGTAGGCGCATAATTTCCTCTGGCCACGTCTCTCGTCTATTCATACTTGTTGTTGTTGGCCGGGGACAGCGACCTGTCGACTGCTGGTGATTGAACGGTCCCCGTGCTCTTTTATCACCTCGCAGGTGAGGCTTATTTGAGGGCATTGCTGAGAGGAGACGTCCAGCCATTACCCATCCGCTGCTAATTTGAGCGACTCACATTTAAAATTATATTACACTTCATTAAAACACAGCGTTTTTATCTGTGCAGGACATTCAGGAGGTGCTTGGTTAATAAGATCATTCTGATGAAAGATCCTCAGCTTTGAAGTGGATGTGAGGGGAGTTTGCCGCAAACGAAGTCCTCTGAAAGTCCTAGGTAGCTGCACTCCTTTCTATGAGCGTATGTGAAAAATAAAACAGTAAATGTATTGTCATTTTCATTCAGTGTTTTAGTAATACGCAGAAATGCATTGACCTAATTGGGCTTTTTTAGGCAGTATGCACGATGGAAATTAACCTAAAATGTGACTTAAAGAGGAGAAGGCAGTAAAAGGCTGCATGACCAAGAATAAATTCTGATTTTCAAGATATATTAAAAATATGTGCAGGTAAAATTTGTATGCAACTCACTACTAGCTTAGTACCTTTAATGCTGTGTTCACACTGGGCTCAAAAACACGCGTTCAAGCGACATATATACTCTTATATTCATGTGTTGCTATGCAAGTTATTGGCTTCTACGTACAAAACGTGAGGCTATTAAGCACGTGTTGAAAGTTTAACCAGTTGAACCAGTTGAAATGTATGGATGGCCTCCTTTTCAATACACCCAAGTGCCAACCGTTTGAAAATTAATCATGGAGGATAAATTAATCATTTGTGGTTTGTGCCTGGCCAGCATTATATAGAGGAAATTATATAAAAGATAAATCCTCGAGCAAGATTTCAACTCTTTGACAGCTCCTTCCCATTGTAGGTACATGTGCTAGAATCAAATGGTGGCATTTAGGATGTTCAAGTTAGCAGTTCACTTCATTTTAAAGAGTACCTTGATAAACTTCTTCATGTGGGATCAGACATATTTCTTAAGATTTTCATTTATATCACTAATATGAAGGGTATTTTATTCTATTTTTATGTCAGTGGAATATCTTAGCTTCAGAAATTTTAGCTACAGAGTAAAAGATTAGAAAAGAACATAATATATTTAAAAAAGAACATAAACACTAATTTTGTTTTAGCTTTTGTAGAGCTATTTTCTCACAGGAAATGAGAAGGACAAGAGCAGGAAGTCCATTATCTGGCACAGCAGCTAGACTGTTGCTGTTGTTCTTATTACCTAGAATGAGGCTGATCTCTATGGTTTCACAAATATGGTTAGCATCATTGACTGAATATGAAAAGTGGACTGAGTGACCCCGCCCCCTTCTCATTCCAAACAGGAAGTACCAAGAAGCCAAAACTCCATACTACAGAGAAACAGACAGCTATTATTCAGTCATTCTGCTGGTCAAAATAACCACTTTTGCTTTGTGATTTTAACATTTCCTTGCTTGTCCTTGTTCAAGTTAAAAACTGGAAAGTCAGTTAAAGTCAGTGGCGCAGTTTACTGACAACATCTGGCTCCAACATGATGGCCTCTATATCAAGAAAACAATGACGATTGAAGTGACTTCATTTGGTTGGAGCTGGAAGGAAGTAAGACATTTTCTATGCGTGACATCACACTCCCTTTTTTCCAGGTAAATTTCCAGGTGAATTTAGCTGTATGTGCAAATTAAACTAAGACAGCTTGAGATTCCTAAATGTTTGCATCATTATCAATCCTAAATAATAATCTGATGTAGAGGAAACTACACATGTAATATATTTAAAAAAAAACATGTTTTTTTCACTTCCCTTTTGCTCATCCCTGCAGGTAAGCAGGCAATAAACTAGCAGAGGAACTCGTGATCTTCAGCGAGCAAGGCTGTCAGTATGGTGCTGAGTGGGCTGTGTGGAACTTCTGTCGGACAGTGTCGAGTTTCCATGGTCCACACTGTGGCCCTTGTCCTGCTCAGGGATGCAGCTCAATAGATCCTTTGATGGGCCACTCGGGACCTTTCATCATGCACCCTGCCACGCAGCACGAGGTACAGGGGGAGGTTACGTCGCACAACACCTGGCAGCTACGCAAACCCACGTGCCCAAAAGACAAAAGCAACTTTGTCAAAAGTTTATTGTAAAATTAATTTCCTATGCCCCATCTTTTCACGTTTATAATAATGAGCAGAGAGGAAAAGAACAGGACGATCAGTACCCAGCCTGAACGAGCCACACGGTAGAGACCGAAGGAGAAGCTATGGAGGTGACCACAAGAAGATTTTATCAGGATTTAATGCTTTTAGATGGAGATTCAAATCTTAATCTAAGGACAAATTCTGTATATGTCGCCTTTCAAAGACTCACTAACGAAAATTGTGTTCTTAATATTTTCATTTAACATGTTCTTGTAACATTTTTGCCATGATGTAAGACATATATAAAGAAAATTAAGTTTAAAATAGCATTTCTGAGTATTAAGTTATCCAAGTCATGGTGAATCAGGAGCAGACAAAAAAATGCAGTTGGAATAAGCCGGTAACAGTGACACAGTCGGTGGCCCGCAAGCTCCCTACTCCACTCCATTCAGATGCATCCTTTTCCAGACAAATAGATCCACGTACGTCTTCGTTTTTCTCTACCGAGATGGAATCTGGCTCATAACTCTACGGCTGGGTAACTGATGTTGTTCTCCATTTTTGTTACGCTTCCAATATTAGGATGGGAACTGTAAGGGGCTGTAAGCTAGCGGAAGAGATGGATGATGGGAAATGAGGGCAGGCGTATTCAGCACCAACTATTCAGAGGTCAATTTATGATAAACTACTGCCGCTCTGACTAGGTCTAGAAAACAACACTTTGTTTTTTTTTTTTTGGCTAAAAACAGCACAATGATAATGATAAAGCCATTGGGAACGCTTTGAAGATGGATCAAGATGATTGGAGTGGGACTTTTTGGGCTACAAACTTACAATGTTCAAATCATTAAACCACTATAATGTATTTTATTTTAATCCATAAATCAAAACTATGGTGAACAATCGGTCTGAACTTTCTGACTTGGCCCTATCCAGTTCCCATACAACTGCCTCCTGCCTCCCTCTCTGTGCCCTCGGCTCTTTCGCCCGCACCCCAATTAGAACAGGCTCGTCCCTGAGATCATCCTCTTCCTCTCTTATCTGCAGTTCAAAGTCTGTTGACTGAATTATCTCCTGACAGTAACAGAGAGGAAACAACTGTCGGCAGCTCTCAGTCAACACGAGAAAAACTCTCCCCTGACAGCTGGTTGGTTAACTGGTCTTTACTGCCTAATCCCGAGGTGGAGGGAGGAAAACAGCGAGGGAAAGGACACACATCAGCCGCCGCGCACACAGCTCTCAACAGACAAACGACTTCAGTGTTTCCTCTGGGAGACAGCGCTGTCACCAGATAGTGGATGATAGTTAAAGCGGAAGCAGAGGTCTCAGGTTTGAGTGGTCACAGAGAGCGCTTGACTCAGGTGTTGAGAGAGAAGGTGTGGAGGTTGAACCCGCAGGAGGACAGAGGGGAGATTTGACCCTTGCGCTGATAGTCCCAAAAACCAGCTGAATTCTGAGGAATTACTTTAACCAATTAACTCTGTGTGCTTTGCATTATACAAAACAAATAACACTTACTAGAATCACAGCCAAGATATAAGAAACGAACAGATTTTACTCCACCAAAGTAACTTTGAGTAGGCGAGTTAGATTCAGCAGATTTAGAGAAACTCCGGTCCTTCACATGTACTCAGATGCCTCCCCCGGCCTCCTCGTCTGTCTTGGCTCTCTGGCACACAAGGTCATCCCCTAGCCAGTCACGACACTCCAATTAAGGCGACTGATGGACGCAGCTAATTGGTAGGATTTATAACCTTCTTTTATTATGCTTTATGAGGAAGGCAAGTGGAGGGCATTAGCATTTATAGGCCCCAGGCGCCATGTTGGATGGCTGTCATCCACCACTGTCCAGTCTGGAAGATGGTTACACTGGAGGTAGGATTTTAAGGTAACCCTTTGGGCTTCCAGCTGGGGGTTTTAATTCAGTGACATGATGCACAGATAACAGAAAAACTGAATAAAGGAACACAAATAAAAACAGAATTTGAAAGACAAAATAAAAGCAAAGAGTGTTAGATAAAAGAGGAAAAGAAGGCGTAGCTCTGTGAAGCAGGTAGGCAAGACTCCTTGCCGAGAGCAAGGCTAATGAGTGTGTGGTTATTGATTGTAATGTCAGGGTGGATGACCAGGGTCCCGTGTGCTGTGGGCCCCAGTCCATCTGTGGACAATGCAGTCAGTTACAGCTCACTGCTCCGTCTAATAAAGAACAGTCAGATTGATGTCACCAGTATGACGGAACTCTACCTAACACTCACCAGTACCTCTCTCACACACCCGCCAACACACACAAGGACACATTTATTATGTGGGATGGCTCAAAAAAACCACCAAAAACCAGGAAGTCATTTTCATTAAGTTTTCTTTCAGGGAAACCATAAACACTCAAATTAAATTAAAGATTTAAACAATGTTCTCCATTTTGTTTTAGAAATGTGGGCAAATAAAAGTGAAAACTGACTGGCAGTTTCACAGGGAGAAAGGAGAAATCTAAAATTTAAATTTTATAGTAGTTGTTACTGATTATAGGAATTATACACAGACAGGGAATATGTTCTGGGATGCAAAACTGTGAAACACGCTTAACCTAAATAATCATAATTTAGTATAAATCAGAAATTAATGTGCAGCATTAAAAAAATACTAAAGTAAAGTTTTCAAAAATCACTTTTCAACATTTAATTAACACATTTCTGCCAAAGATCATCTCAACTCATGGAAGCATCTGGAAACTTCAGCTCCTGATCCTTATTCAGATTTTAAAAAAATCACAGCTTATCATGAGGGTTTGGTGTTCTGACAGCTAAAGTGGCCTCTTTTTAGGAGGAAGTCAGCACCTCCACCTGCACATTCGGCGGTGTGCTTTGGCCCTCGGCGCAGCCTCTGCTACAGCAGCACGAGCGATTATTCCTGCGCAGCCAGCCAAAACACAAAAATCAATAAACAATCTCAATGTTTCTGAGGGCTTTCTCGTCTGACTTAATAAATGTCTCAATCCACTGTTATGACTTCATTTTGCTTTAACGTCTTCTTCATGGGAATCTTTTGCTGATCAATTAGAGAATGGAGTGCCCCCTCTGTCATGACACCTGCCCTCCATCCGCTCCTCCAGAGGAGACGGCACGGACCAACACACACACCAATACACACATACAAAGCCCAACCACGAGGTAAATGGCTATTTTAGTCCATGAAATTGGATATGTTTTGAAAGGTTCCTCTTATAACAGCTCATTAAAAGCTCTTACAGTTATGTCTTTGAAGCTGAAGCTGCATTTCATATTCACGTGTTCAGATTTTTCATCTTTTTTTAGGTTTACACTTTAGCAGTTTGAATTTGTTCTTACATTGACCCTTTTGCTCTGTAAGTGTATTTTAAAAAACTTAAACCACTGTTTTAACCCCTTTACCCCAACTGACACAAATTTGTATCAAACCACTTCTGCACCAAAGTTACCTGAATTTAGCAAAAAACACAAGTGACTTTTTTCATAGCTGGAAATATATTTAGGTTAATTATACTAATGGTATTTGTTTTAAAATGCTATTGTTAAGTTATTTTGCTCTTTTTAAATATACCCCAAATACAATAGTTTTACTTTTTTCTTGGTCTCTTTGTTTAAAGGTTTTGTGCCATCGCCTGTTAACAATTTTGGATACAAGGTTTTGCACTACGGTACTGTCTCAACGAAAGTCTAAACAAACTTTTCTGTAGAATGATAGGTGCTTGCTTAAGTTAATAGCATTCAGAGCAAAAATACAATCCAGTATTCATACCTATATTCTTGAAGCGGACTGTTGTGCAGGAAAAGAGCATGTCAGGACTTTAGCCCAGAATGGACAAACCACTTTCACACATTAGCCTGCAATTAGGAAGTCACTCCATCTGAAACACTGAATCTATGATGTTATAGTTCACCTTCATGAAGCTGGTTTACTTTGACAAACCTGATTCATTCATGGACCAGCAGTAGCATTTAAAGCATGACACTACCACTACCGTGCTTGCCTATAAAGTTGGGTTCACGAACATAAAATCTTCATCATTCTTTTACCTTTTTCTGAAAACGATTTTAAGACCCAGTTTGATAAAAAAAATTGTGTTTTGGGTGTTTTTAAAATGTTCTATGTTCATTCTTCTGATGATGAAAGGACATATATTGCAAAAATTTGGCATAAAATGGCATTTCTGAGTATTTCTGTTTTCATATCATTGAAAATTAGGAGCAGAGCAGGGTTTCTTCTTACCAACAGTCCCGCCAACAACTCAGAGGGAAATTTTAATGAACTACTGCCGCTCTGCAGAAATTAAGTCCAAGAAAACAACATGGATTTTTTTTTACTTTTTGGCTAGAATAACATCATCATAAATAAAAGACCACTGGGAAGACTTTTAAAATAAATCAAAAGATGATCGGAGTGGGACTTTAAGCTTTAAGCTAAGTTAGCTTTTTTGGAAGTAGGGAGTTTCTTTTACAAAGTTTGCATCAAAACATTTTGATTCGCAGAGATGACACATTTTCATTACTCTTAAGACTGCAGGAATTCACCTGCAGGCATAAGATTTTGATCACCGGGAGGTGTGGATTATTGCTATGTCTAATTTTGTGTAAAGGTCCTTTTTAAGGGGAGACTAAAAATATAAAAGTGCTTACTCTAACCACTTACTGCAACTTTAAAGTATCTTTTGTAGATTTTTCTAAAGAATCCTAACATTGTGGTGTGGACGTTGTGTTGCATAATGTTGGGTGTAACTGGAAAGTTTATGCTGCTTAAGCGTTCAGGTGAAGCATCATTTCCAGGCTGTCAGTGGTGATGATGGCCACAACATATTTCTCTGGCTGCTGCTGCTGTCACAGGCCCTAACGCTGGTGCTGCAGGGATGACAGGTGAGCTGAGCCAAAACCCCTGGTCTGTGACTAGAAGCTCCCGAAGAATTTCACACACACCGCTTTCTTGTCTTCCATTGATTCTGCCACTTCCAATTATTGTCAGTCAGAGCTGCGGCGTCTCCGCGGGAGTATCTGTGCGGCAAGCGGCTGTCTGGGCAGTGGGGTGCAGAGGGAAGCAGGCGGCATGCTTGCCAGCTCGGTGCCACCAGGGGCCCCTCACACGAGGTTAAACGGGCGGGATGCCACAAGTAAAACTGGGACCCTTTGCTTATCAACACAGCTAGATAGAAAAGCAGACGGATGTATATGACAGCTCTTTTAGAGAAACGACAGGAATAGTGGAACATACGTGAAGCATTGTTTTTCGATTTAGAAACCCATGGTGCATCCATGTTCTCCTGTGGCTCCTGGCTCTCTGCGGGGGGGTGTTTTGGTGCTATGCAGGCATTCTGGTAAAGGTGAGGCAACCACACAGCAGCTATAAGCCCCTGAGATTGATGGGAGCGGCGGCCTCCCGCCCTGCACTGTAAAAGATTATCCGCTCACCCGCTGGAAACAAAGCTGTGATGGAAATTCGTCTCGCATCATCAGCAGCAAAATATCTACACAGCAAAGAGGGAGTCCCTCATTTTTCATGGGTTATATATTAAATAAAAAAGGGTATTAAAGAAAAAGGGAAGGGAGGTGATGAGTGATGGCACTAGTTACATTTTTTTTTAAATGGGCCACTTGAATCAGAGACATTATAAGGTTTTTATTGGCTGTCAGGTAGCACAACTTGTCGCGTCTTTCACCCGCTGAAGCCCATAACGCTCTGATTAGAATGCCAAGAGAAATGAGAAGAGATGTCCAAGTGCAAAGACTCCGGAGAAGCAGCAGGACAAGCACATGCCCTGAAATCTGCTCTCCATCAAAAGCACAAGGAAAAGGAGCAGCAGGGAGCGAGGAGGCATAATGGACACCCATTTCTGCCAGAATCTGAACAGTGAGTTTCGCAGTCGGATGTGGTGTCAGACACTAAGAACAGGATACATGAGACATGCCAGGCACAGTGTTATCTCTTGCTAAGTGAATATTGCATTCAGCTGATATGTGATATTTGAATTTGCCTCTAGAGTGTGTCAAGAGTAAAAAAGCTCAGAGTGTTTCCTTCGCAGCTGCATCGTGTCATGGTGGCGATAAGAATGAAATGCTGTTACTTACAGGGTGACCTCCGCAGAGGCCTTGGAGGCAGTATGAAGACTAACCACATTTTCCTGGAAACTCAACCCACCTGATCACTACAATTTTCTTCTGTAGTGCAGAAATGTTTCTAAGAGGCAGGAATGTGTCACGACGAAGCCGGCAAACTGAAATCGACTTCAGAAACTCCATGTATGTCAGTTTGTTCGAAGGGAGCTTTCACAGAGAAAGTAAGGCTAACATCAAACTCCCAAACATGACAGAGCCGACTCTTTCTGATGAGAGGAAACCATTGATTTTTCCTCCATTTCACCATCAATCTGGTGGAGAAGAGGTGGCTGTGGGTGCTCAGACAGATGATGATGTGATTTGTAACCGTGGACCACCAGTGAGCGGCGAGAATTGCTTCGACTCTCCACACGTGGCAGAGTACTTACCGCAGTCCTCAGAGTTCAGCTGGAAGATTAACAGCAGGGGATCGACTGACAATCTCCAGCGGCTGAGGAAGTATTTTCTGTGTCAGCCACACCGCAGCAGAGCTAACATTTGTATTCGGCACTGTCACGCTTTTTTACAACTGGGTGGAAAACATTCTGAGCACCAGTTATCCTTTAAATCCTCATTTGTGTAATTACCATTTAAAAGCTCTGTATTTGCCATATGATTGTTGTAGATTTTTTATTTTTTTTTGCAACCTGAAGTGACATAAGAAATGTAAAATGATAAATAAAAAAAAGGTGAAACTTATTTTTCTCTGAGCTCTAAATTTGTTGAAATCATCAATTATGTTTTTCCATCCATCCATCCATCCATCCATCCATCCATCCATCTTCAGAACCCGCTGAATCCCTTTCAGGGTCAGGTCGCTAGAGCCAACCCAGCTACTGTTGGGTGAAGGCGGGGAACACATTCTCACACTTTGACATCTAGGGGCAATTTAGAGACACAAATAAACTTTTAAAGCATGTTTGGGCTGTGGGAGGAAACCGATGTAAAAAGGGTTCCCTGTTGTCATGTTGTGAAAGTCCCACTCAAACTATATATGTTTTTTCTTTTGTAAAATTGTTTCCAGTGGTCTTTTAATATGAGTATAAAGATTTTGGCCAAAATCAATTTTCCATCAACACCTTACTTACACTCGCCCACTCGCTTATAGCGCATCATATGCCCAAGCTAACGTTAGTGTAGCAAAAAACAACTGTGAGCAATGTCAGACCTATCAAGCCCTACAGTTTTTAGCCAGATGGCAGCTCAGACGAGCAACAATCTAGATGTTAGTGAATTTATTTGTCTGCAAGTGGATGCTTCAGAATTGTAACAGAGATGGGAGACTTTGGCCCATCCATGGCAGTGGCTGCGTCACAAACCTGAGCTTTTTCAAACTGCAGGCTTTCATCTGCACCTGATCCATCACGATTTGAATAAAGAAATACTCAAAAATAAACTTTGAATCTTAAATTATTTTATACGTATCCTTAATTATGAGAAAATTGCTACAAGAACATGTTAAAAACAGCAAAAACACAATTTTTATTGGAGTGGGTCTTGTGCATAATTTACTAAGTTTCCTCATTCACACAGAGGCTTAGGACACAATCGTATGATGATAAAACTCTTTTATTTTACACGAATGAAACATTTCAAGTGTAAAGATACTGTTTTTTTTAATACTTCTGACATCATAGACCATTACTCGTCACATGAAGGCATTTTTAAAAACTTTCACTTTGTTAAAACACGTATAATTTACTAAAGCAGAATTGCCTCTGTTGCTGGAACCTATTTCTATATAACGCTGCTTATTCCAGAACAGAGAGCTGCTACATAAAAACACTGGCCTGCAGGTTCAAGCCGATTCGACAATTGTAACGTCTCCCCGACATTTGGTGACATGGTGTGGGCTTTCTGAAGGAGGAGTAATCCTCTTGAGATCATTTGCAAAGCAATTAGGCATGCTTCCCCTGCCATTTAGCATTAAGATAACAGCCTTAACAGATAAGATGCTATTTGTACAACGTATCAAACGGGATAGCTGCCTTGGAGTCACGATATCACAGAGATTTATTTAAATCCCTGTAAATGAAATTTAAAAATGTGATAGTAAAAAAAATTAAAAAGACATATCTACTGTACTATCTAACATGTCAGTTCATTCATTGGGTAAATGTTCCCAGATCTAAATCCTAAATTAATGGATCTATAATTACCACATCAGAAACACAACAGCTTTTATAATTGCAGTCACTTTACAAATATGAAGTCACGGGTAATATACAGACATTCCACTGAACAAGGCTTATCTTTTAGCTGCCGCTGAAATAAGAAATTAAAAGTCGTGGAGGCAAGTTCGATTTCTTTCAAAAATAATGGAGTTTACATCAATTCTATCTCTTTTAAAACCCAGAGTGACTAATTATGAATAACTAGTATAAAGCATTTGTCAACAGGAGCCATTTCCACCCTTTTGCATCTGCTTTTAATCACAGCAGGAACAAGCGTCGCTGTGGACGAAGCCAAAAAAAAACAAATTCCCCACTGACCTGTGACCCGGGGCTCAAAGGGGGTGGGGGGCCTGCATGCACGCTGAGGTAGTTCAAGCAGAGTTTATGACTGTGTTATCTCTCCTCATCCCCTTTCCACCCATCAGTGGACACTAGAAGCCACCAGGCTGGAGCAGACAGACCAGGCATCACTCATTCACTCACCTCCTAGGTGCCTTTGTCAGGTGATTGCTGGCAGAAAAAGGAAAATAGATCAATACATCTCCCATGGGCCTGACAGGTAATCTTTACCTGGGATGACATATGAGTGGTACCAGCCTGCCGGATTCCTTAACTGTAACAGGACAATTGACTGGCCCCACGGATGCCACTGCCCCATTTCCTCGCTTTTGGAAATTCATTTTGCTGAGGTCTGACTGCAGTGGTCACTGCTAATTACCATAGTGGCAAGTGAGGTTTTTCTCTCCCACAGATAAAGAAACTGGATGCCAACGCATTCATCTTCCCCCCGTGTCAATGCCCTGGCACCAAAACACGGACTGTCAGATGAGGCAGCAGCACAAAGCTATCCTTAAAGCACTACCCAGTCAATATTTGTCGACAGGTTCAGGGGCGTATATCTCCTAAAATCTATCAATTTACTCCTCAACTACTCTTTTCTTCCCATATAATGAACCCCAGCGTCTGTGATTTTTCCTAATCAATGTACATTTGTGGTCCAGTAACAAGGGGGTGATGGAGGACGCTCTCAGCCTCTACACTTAAGACTGATTTCTGTAGATGCCCGTCTTGTGTGAGGCATACGTTTAGACTGGTGTGCACACACAGCATTTATAAATGCCACTCTTAAGCGTGATCACATAAAGCTTTCTCAGGTGAATTATAGCACACATATGCCTCACATTAATTGGTAAATCTCATTTTATTAAATGGGCTTCTTCTCTTTAAAATACCTGCTATGAGGCACCTTAAAATGAACTTAAAGACCCACTCCAATTAAAGTCGTGTTTTTGGTGTTTCTAACATCTTCTTGAAGCCTTTTTCTCCTGATAGAGGACATAAATAAAGAAAGTTAAGCTTAAAAGTGCTTTTCTGATTATTTTCTTTATGCAAATCATTGTGAGTAGGGCACAGACAAAAACTTGTCATTTGAAAAAGCTTGTTGTTACGTAAAATCTGCATCCACTTGCAGACAAATAGATCCACATACGTTTTCCTCGTCGAAGTTGCATCTGGCTCAAAACTGTATGATTGAATAGCTCCAAAATTTCATGTTACTATTTTTGTTGCAGCGGTAATATTAAATTGGGGTTGTGAGGGGCTGTAAGCTAGCAGGAGAGTTTAAACAAAGGGGCTGATGGGAAATGAAGGATGGCTTACACCTCGCCATCATTCCCACCCACAACTCAGAGGTGGATTTCTAAAGAATGACAGAAACTATGATCTAGAAAACGACGCAGGTTTTTTGATTTTGGCTAAAACGGCATAATCATAAATAAAAGGCCACTGGAAAGAAAATGGATCAAAAGATGATCTGAGTGGGACTTTAATTTCTTTTTAAAAAGATACTTCTGCTATTGTTATATTTGATGGGTGCCACTAATGTCTACATTTTCAATTGACCTCTGGTCTATACTTATAATGTAAACACAGACTAAATTACCTCTTACATTTTTCTGCAAAATGCTGCTTCCTAACCACATTGGTTCAAACTGTTGTGTTTGATTTCCCTGTATGCTGCCATTGATCTTTTAATGCATGATAGTAAGAGAGCCAGGGAACTGTATACCCAAGGGTAGGTGAAAATAGTGCGCCTGACCTTCGTCTCTTGTTTTCTCCAGCTCCTTCTCTGCTGGCCCCCGTCCACTCTCCCCAGCGCTCCAAAGACAAGCCGTCCGGCTCTACTGAAAACAGCCTGTTCAAACACACTTCCAGTCGGCCTTGAACTTTAAATACGTTTGGGGGAAAATCTGAATACAGAAGGCAACCTGAGGAGAACAGAGGCGACCCTCGGAGGACCACAACCACACTCCCTCTATGTTGTGCTAATGAGCCGCTTTGTACCAACTGTAGCTTTTCTTTTTTTTTTAAATCTATGCTAATAGAAAGTCTGTATTTTGTGTGGCTCGCCACCGGTGGTCGGCTCTGTGAGCCCTGCAGCAGCATGTGGTAGCTAAACATCGTGATGTTCTTGCAAGGCAGAGATAGCCACCATACAGCCATTGTTGTAAACTAGAGCAGACTCCCCAACGACTCAGACCCTTTGCTGACCACTTACCAGAGGTTCCTGCTGACAAGTGCCGTGCTACTAGAGTGGACATAATTGTTGAATTGTGTAGTGGCAGGTGGCCTGCAGCCTGTAGAAACAGGAGGTGCAGAGAAGTCTATAGTCAAAGGAAGAGCCTCTTGAAGCTGCCTTCTTCCTCGAGATGACGAAGTGCTTAACAAGGCTTGATTGCATTAACATTTGTCATGCTTAATATACTACCTGGAAGGGCTTGATCTAGGAGAAACATGCTGATTTGAAGACTAATGATGTGCTTTGTATTTTTTCTTTTCTTTCAAAGTTTGTGGATTATTAAGAGTTTTTTTTTTTTTACATTCTCTGGCACAAAAGATTTTTTTTCTTCTCAGTTTCTGCAGGATTTAAATGTCAGGCCTCATACAGGTGTCCTCCAGGTGTAAAGACGAGCTGTCTGTCTGAGGGGAAATGAAGACCTGAGGTACGTTTAGTCTCCCAGCTTCTAAGGTTGATGTGTTACTTGCTCCTCCTTTTGCCTCTTCTCTCGGATGATCTGTGTGAAAGGAGTTGCATGCTGCAGAAGAGGAGAAAAACGCATGTTTTATTTCCCAGAGGAATTAAGACAAACAGCAATGAATTACATTTTGTGTGAAGAAAAATCAGATTCAAGCCGAGACTCAAATCCCCCTTCTGCCTTCTGTATGCTTAAGTAAAACTTTAAAGTACTCCCCATGTAATAGGTGAAATATTAATGCAAAAACAAATGCTAAAAGCCACTTGTTGCTAAATGCAATCCTGCCTTTTTAAACGTTGTGTTTTTTTCCCCACAACTTGCTCACCTCCATTTGCCCAAACATATTAGGGAAATGTTTTTTGAAAGAAAATCAGAACCAATTTTAGACAGATGGCATGTTCCCCTCCCTTTCTACTTTAGTTTGACAAATAGAAAAAGTTAGCGTTGGTCACACAAGACGTTTACCAGGCGGTCCCGCCGCAGAGGACACAGGAACTTGAAGTGACATTGTGGCTGTGGGCCTGTCTCAAAGGATTAGGCATTACAACATTCACTGGCATGTGCTTTTGCTCATTCCACTTCTATCTGCTTGTGCCTCTTTCCAGATGACTTCTTCCCCAAAATGATCCGGCAGGCAAGATAATTGACTAAAATTTCTTGAGGACGTGATGACTAACCGTTGCTAAGATCCAACCCAAACACTCGGGTTAAAAACATTCAAAGAACTTGATAAAAATTCTGGGATTTTTATTCTTGAGGAGCACAAAGAGGCAGATTTCTTTTTGAGTTAGCATGCACAGACTGTACAGGTACTCACATGCAGGTCATAATCAGTACAGGACTCATGATTACAATGATTTTAAAGGAATGAATAAATGATTGAACCATTTAGATTTAGATGAAAAACTCCATTAAAGATTTTTATATACATTTATTTTAGGATCCACTTTTAAAAAAACGAAAACATTTTCTTATGAAAAAAAATTTTTTTTTTGAATAAGGTAGTTACTTTTGCAGATTGATATTTTCCTTAAATATCCTGCATAGGATTTTTAAAAAAAAAGAAATTTGACTTTCCCTATTTAACCTAGAGTCTCACTCCAGCTATATTTTTTCTATTGTAAAAGCGGTCCAGTGGTCTTTAAATGTGATTATGCCGATTTAAGCAAAAATCAAACAGCGCAGAAGTAACCCTACGTTGATATCCAAGCATGCCTTGGTCTATACTCTCGTGCTAGCATACAGACCCTCACAAGTCCAAGATGACATAGAAAAAAAAATGGCAGCCAATATTGGAGGTATTGAGTTTTGAGCTCAGACGAGGAAAATGAAGACGTTAATGGATCTATTTGTCTGCAAGTGGAGGATTTAATTTGGAGTGGAGGAAGGAGACTTCGGCAATAAAGTTTCTATGGCAATTGCTCTTGCCAATTAGGATTGAGCTTGTCAGAAGCCCTCTCCCTACCACATGATAGAGGGCTCAGGTGACTGTCCATCAAATGTTTCAAATCAAATGTTCGACATGACATCGACATGGTTTGTAACTTGAATAACTTGCTCTACAGACAAATATCATGACAGAAATTTGGATTAGCCAGAACATTACAAAAAGAAGCAGAATAAGAGTGGTATAATGACTGATTAAATAGCTGTTTATTTCTCTAGAAAAATCTATGGAATTTTGGCTTCTTGGAACCAGCGGGTACTTCCTGTTTGGAACGCGAGAGGGAAGGGGCACTCAGTCAAGTTCTCCATACCTTCAAGGACTTAAACTAGCTGATAAACACATGTCACCCCAAAAGTGAGCTCATAACCTTATGGTAAGGAAACGGCTGCTATAGCTTCAAGCGACAGCCAACCTATAAAAGTCTATGCCTAAATCCGAATTGCTTCAGTATTCCTCTGGCTACTCCCTATTGCTCCAATTGTATATTTGGAAGCAAAGCAAAGCATCTGAAGCTGTGGTGGTGTCCGAAAACTTTTGGGATTGGTATCCTCCACCGCTAGGGTGATCTGCGTCGTGCTTGTGGAAGAGAACAGAAATGCAATTCTTCATGTGGGTGTGCTCTGATGTACAGACGTTTATATTTAGATGTAAGTATTGAGTTTTTGCTTTCGCTTTGAGTGCTGGCAACTAATGTAGATGACCGGCGACCATTTATGACGTCATCGAGTGGTAGTAATGTCAGAATTTCCAGATCTCTCCGCTTGGAGGGATAAATGTAGGGATATGGAGAAGTCGTAGGACTAAGGAAGCAATTTGGATTCTGCCAATCTTTAACATTATCAATAACAATGCAACAATTTGAATCAGTAAAAATAAAGTGTCTGTGAATGTTTGGATGTTTTGATTTGTACAAAAATATTTTAATGGCTGTGCTACATGACAAAGGGCATTCAATAAGGCAGTCCGTTTAAATTCAAAATCACAGGGACAGATAATAATGATGGATTTTTCATATATATCGTCTAAATACATTTAATGGTGTAACTTTTCTATGTTTGAGGGCAGTAAAAACCAATGAACAGGAGGTGTCTGTTGCTTTAAAGCAACATCTGGACTCTGGTAGGACTTCAAGGTCAGCAAAGAAATCTGAATGCAATGGTTTTCTGTCAGTGGAGAAATTGCAGCACATGTTTTTATTGTAGGTGATAATGGGATGTTGAAAGGACTCAACTTACTGTCTCTCATGTGCTGCTCTCTGAAAACAATCATTACAGGCCTTTCTGAAGCACCCCTCATTCCACCTGTTTATTAATCAGCTAATTACACATTGACAGTAATGAGCCTGCTGATTCCCACACTTAAATGAACGGGGCTGGATTCCTCTTTAATGATTAGCCTTTGTGTTTTTTTCAGTCTCGCTCACCTGCTGAAAAGCTCTATCCCTGTATGCAGAAATTGATTTTTTAAAGCAGACTTTATGGCGATTTGGTTTATCTAAGAGTCAATTGGCATCTGAATCAAAAATGTCTTAAGGACAGAAGTGGAAATAAAGGCAGAGGGATTGTGGGAACTAACTTGTGTAGCTTTTAGTGTGAAGCTCAGCCTCCGGCCACAGCAGGACCTATCCCTGAAAGTTTGGTAGAGCTGCAGCGGCAGGTGCAGGTGGGGATGGAGGAGATATGGAAGGGGGAGTTGAAGGACAAGAGCAGGTTGCAGAGTTGAGACGGAGAGGGCGAAATAGTGCGGTGGGCTGCATTTCTGTCAGCAAAAGTGATGGCTGAGTGGTAGCGTTATTTGTCTTGTGCTGCCATACGGACCTCGCGCCAGCCTGGGCATTAATGAGAGGGGGCCGGACCGCCGGGCAGGAACACGGCGGGTCTCTGGTGCAGGTGATCTGTCACACAGCCGTCTTGCTCAAGCAAGGAGATGCATGGAGACAGAAGGAGGAGGAGAGCGAGGTGGGCTATCCGTGGGGCAGGCCTCCACCCGAGCACCCAAACATCATCTGAAGATAACAGACGGCCTGATGGGGTGAATTTAAGGCTACACTGACAACAAGATTTCTTGTTTACCTCAAGCTTCAAGTTTGTTCCAGGTTACTTCATAAATTCACCCATAAACCTAAAACAATCTCATTTTTAACTATTTGATTTTCGCCAATGCAAAAAAAAAGATTTTATCCATAAATTCTTCAACATTATTTTCATTGTTTACAAGCATTTCACAAGTGATGAAGAAACTGATAAAGATGCTTCCAATCTATTAATTTATTATATTTAAAAACACACAATAACACAAGCCAGCGTGGTTTGCTCTGTTTTAGTAGAGAGTTGTTGGATTTCTGGATTGATAGTGTGGAGAAAAGCGTAAAATTGTCAATTTAAGGCTGAGAAGTGGAGTGGTCATCTAATCTAAACAGGTACCTGGCCTGATAAGTTTGTGGTGTTTCTTTTTCCTTTTCTTTTCACAACAGGCTTCAGCACTGCTGGGAAGGTGCTAAGAGGGTAAAGAAAGAAGACAAAGCAACAGCTGGGTACCGCCTCAGTAATTCCCTATAGAGCCCCAGAGGCGTGGACCATTTTCACTCCTGATTACAGAGTTTCAAATCAACCACTAACGCATACAACAATCCACTTCCTCCGGCTAACTCAGAGACTCAGCTGTCGTGTTCACTAAAAGCAACATGCTGCTCTTTCTGCTGAATGCAAAGAACAATCTTTCCATGCAAACAAGATGTCTACCAGGAAACCACTCCACTCAGTAAATCACAGAATCTGATTTTGGCCCGCGTACCATTCTGTCAGAATGGCAGGGAAGCAGAATCCTTACAGGAGGAGTGTGAAAGCTCGTCAGAGTGAATGCGCGTCGCCTGCGGTAGTGAGATTACTGAGGAGAGACATGGTCCAGCAGGCTGCCAAAGTAAAGATTTATACAAAGCAGTTGCAGCTGCAGAAACCGACATTGGATGACATGGGCTGCATGATAAATCATGGTGGACAGGAGGCACTAGACTCTTTGCATTGCACATTGCACTGCTTCAGCACATGGTGGCTCCTGCAGCCGCCAACAAACCCAAGGCTGCCCCTAGTTACTCATGTTGAATATGAGGACTCCTTAGGGCCAGGAGGTGAATCCTTTCTTTACTTTTATGGGAAGAGGTCCAGCGCTGGAAAGGTGAAGGACAGAGTTACCGGCCGCTCCATCACTCAGTGCAATAAATGGATGCAATCTGTATCCAAGTAAAGCATTGGCTGTTTTCAAATTCCACCTCTTTTATCCAAATGAATGATGGACCCTGGTACAGAACAGTGTGCAGCAGTATTAATATACATCAGAGGCTCGCAGCCCTCACTAAATCAGGGAACTACCAGCATTTGTTATTTAAATGACAAGCAGTGGATGCAGCAGCCGCTCGCAGAGAGGGGACGGAGAAGAAGAAGTGGACAAACCAATTCAGATTTCAATCTGGTGAAGACATAAGGCCCAGAGCCATCTGTCTAATGGAAAAAGGCAGCTCCACTAGTTTAACACACATACTGGTGTCTTTTTCTTCAAACAGAAGGCTTTCAAGTATAACAGCACAACCCCAATAATAACCTTTAACTTGCACATAATATTTCAAAAAAATTTTTTAAAAGGCCTTTTTTCTACAATTCAACTTTAAAGAGCACATCTTCCATAATACAAGTCACAAGAATGAAATTGCAGTATCAGCTTTGCTGTCCCTTGCTGTGACATAACTTTCCCTGAACAAAGCTTAAAACAGGCACAAAAAAAGACTCAGATTCTTCAAGACTGGGTATGCATGTTAAAAAATGATGCTGAATATAAGAATCAGGACTTCAATGACAGTTGGCATCCTTCCTGTGCTACCTTTTTCCAAACATCTTTTTGCCACTGCATTTAATAAAAAAACAAAGCAAAAGCACATGAATGCTTAAATCTGCCACTGTTACTGATAACTTGTAATTTTCTAACATTACAATTAAGGTAAATAAGTCTGACTGTGGCCCTTTGATGGACTGGTAACCCAACCAGGATGTACCCTGATTTTGCAAACACTGGCTGGGATAGGCTCCAGCAACCCAGTGAAAGCAAGTTTGGGAAATGGATGGGTGCATGAAAATCAGTCACCAAGGTTTAGGGAAAATAACGTTAAAGTTGTCATATAGTATCAAGACTCAATCATTTAATGACTCACACCACTAAAAATCATGTTTTTGGTGTTTTGAACATGCTCTTGTGGATTTTTTCTCATGACGGAGGCCATAAATGAACAAAATTAAGCTTAAAATAGCTTTTTAGTTATTTAATCAAATTGTGGAGAATAAGGAGCAGAGGAAAAAAAACAATGTTAGAAAAGAGTGTTTTGTGACGTAAATCTACAATCGGCAGTTGAGATGCTCTCTGCTTTTCTGATGCGTCCACTTGTACAGAACAAAATCCATATATGTCTGTTTTTTCGTCTGAGCTGGCTCAAAACAGTACTGCAGGATGGTTCCACTGTTGTTTGCCCATTATTGTTGAACCTGTAATGTTGGGTTGGGGTTGTGAGGGGCTTTAAGATAGCAGGAGAGTGTGTAAAAAGAAGGATGTCGGAAAGCAGGAGTGAGGTTACCCACACCAACAGTCTCACCCAAAACTCTGAGGCGAATTTCTGGTGAACTACTGCTTTTCTGCAGAAATTATGCCCTAGAAAACAACACAGGTTTTACGCTTTGGGAAAAAATTAAATAATCTAATTTAAATGTCCACTGGGGACACTCAATCCCAAAATGATTGGAATGGCACTTTAAAGCATACATTTTTCCAGTGTTCTTATTTTTAAAACTAACAGTTTTAACTGTCTGCTTCTTTGGAAAACAATCTGAACAAAGAAGATGTGAAGATCCAGCACACCAGTTGCTAATACAAAAAGTGGCTTTACATACTTTTGTTAGTTTTTTACTGGTAAAGGGCAACAAAAGAAACTGTAAACCCACTGATCTAGTTCCAGCACTGAATTTCAAGTGGAGTAGTTGTAAAATTGGTTGAAATAGTAAATTCAAGAACTTTGGTCAAATGTAAATGATGTCCACAGAAGATGTCCGACTTGTACAGTTTAAAATAATATATATATATATATATATATATATATATATTATATATTATATATATATATATATATATATATATGAACATTCCTGTAGCTTTGTGTGGATTTGTGAATGTGTGAGTGCTTTTACCTGATGAGATGCTCCCAGCATCCGTATCCCTTCTCTTCTGGGTCTCCATTGTGTGTTGAAATCCTGGATAAACACCAGTCAGTCTAGGAGGACACAAATGAAGAGTAATAAAGGCGTGACAACAACTTTTATAGTTTAAAATGAGTAAAAGTCACATCTTTACACTTTTTGCTTAACATCAAACATTTTCACGACGTATCTTTTTTCTCAACAAAAGTTGACTTGTGTGTGGAGAAAAGATGGGCCTTATTCATTGCAGGGTTTACATAAACACATGACACCTGCTCTAGCCTCATGTTTGTCACTGTTCGCAGGCCTGAAATAGAAAGAAACCCCCCCCCGACTGAATGGCCCAGACTTATGAGATGTAAAGTTGGGGTCAAGGTCTGGCTTGTCATATGGACATGGAGTGACAGATATGATCCGTGTGTTCAATGTGTATCAGAGGAGGTGCATGAAAGAATAAGGTGAATATAAGATTTGATGGTTAAACGTGGCATTATGACTCCTCTTAGATAGCCAAACTGTACACTGGAGCTATTTCTTCATTTAAACATGAGGAAATCTGTCATTCGTCTTTCAAAATGAATGAATGAGTGTTAAAAAGCTAAGAAGTGTCAAGAGAAATCTTCCATCTCTGATGGTGAGCTGCATAAGCTCCCAGCCCTGACAGACACATGCTACGATGAGCCCCCATCAGCCGGCTCTTTAACTGGAAGTGTGTTCCATGACCTCAACACCCATAATCACATGGCAGGTATGCGGGCACTGGGTTGAGAGCTGTTCAGGCACACTTTGAGCAAATCCCTATGTTGTATAATCAATAGATATAAAAATAAATGGCTGACCGTTATTTTCTCCCTGCTACACTTCTCTAATAAAATCCCAGTAATGCATATTTCATTTACTTTTATACTTATTGATTACCTGTACTCAAGTTAGTAAATCATGCGCTATCGATCCCTCAATCGTACCTCTGTCGAACAGCACATAACCAGCCATTTGCTCCCCTGATAAAGAGCTCAGACATTGAACTCCCCACAGTAAATCTTTGCACACTAACTTTTTAATTCCAAATCGATCCACATTTAAACATGGCATTATTTCAGGACACACACCTGTGGTATTAACAGCTATAACCAAACGCATTTTGTCTTATTGCAGGGAGTCCATCCCACCATTTTTTTTTCCTATTTAGGAATAGGACATAGAGGGCCTCTGGTGCCTGGAAAGGAGAACCCTTCACTGTTTCAAAGCATCCACGAAGCCCACTGAGGCACGCAGAACAATGCTAATCAAACACCAGAATACTATCAGCTGGCTCATTAACCAGAGCAGGAACTGAAGGACTTTTTATAAGAATGCAGAGTAGAACTGAGAGCAGCGGTGGACAAAAAAAAAAAGTGCACCGTCGTTCGTTAACATCTGTTACTTCTCCAGCTTTTACAGCTCGACAGATGTTTGCGCCCAAACTCACTCAAAGTTTGATAAGAAATCAAAGCTTGACTTTGAGATGACGCACAAAGAAAGAATCAAGCAAGAAGGAGTGAAGATGGTCAACAAGTAAATTCTATCAAAGACACAAGGACACAAAGAGAGAGAGAAAAAAAAGCATCCAGGATGGATTTTTCAGGTCATATGAGACACTTTTAAATGCAACCAAGTCCCTTTGGGTGCAGCGTAAAGCAGCACTGACACTAGGTCAATTGTAATTTTGGTGCCTCCGTCCAAAACCAAATACCTCAATTAAAAAAAAATAAATCAAAAAAGAGTGAGAAGCTGCACTTACAAAGTGGCCATCTATTTTCATTAGAATACATGGTGCTTCAGGTGTGAGCAGGATCTTAAGATTAATAGAGGTATTCAAATGAATCAAAAAGGATTAGGGTCTCCAGGGAACATAATCAATAGCTCTAAATCAATAATCAATAGGCCACTCACACAATATACTAACTGCTGACACCGTGATCTTACAATTAAAATGAAAACTGGGTATAGAGTGGCGTTAGACTATGATTTATCTCACAGCGCGGGTGTCATTTAGAAATAAATAAGTCAATAGATAAAAGCTGCTGCTGCCGGCTCCGGTGGGAGACAGTTATGCATTTTAACGCGCCTCTCGGCCCCTTTCACGTACAAGGTACTGAAAAAATATTGATACAGAAAAAGACGTTATCTTTCTTCATGGTGCAAATGAACATTTAAAACAAGCAAACAAAAACAAGAATAAGAGCTTGAGGAGATAATAATCAGAGGAAGAATGGTAATGACAGCTGTGGCGCAGCGTTAGGGAGGTCATCCTCCAATCGGAAGATTGCAAGTTCGATTCCCGCCTTCCCTATCCATGTGTCGAAGTGTCCTTGGGCAAGACACTGAACCCCAAGTTGCCTCTGGTGGAAGGATGGCGCCAGTGTTTGGTAGCGGAGCCACCATCAGTGTGTGAATGTGTGTGTGAATGGCACTGTGACTGTAAAGTGCTTTGGGCTTTCAAGAAAGGTAACAAGCGCTGTACAAGTATACACCATTTAAACATTTACAGCAGGTTGCACAGTGTTCTAATATTTCGTTGATACTGCAGCTACAAATAATTAAAAAATCTAGATTTTCTAGTATTTTTTTTCTGTTGTTACATATATTGTTATCAGTACGGTTGGGTCACATAAATTGACAGTAAATAAAGATGAGAGACTAATGAGAGACTATATGACCCCCTCACTGGTGTCCAAACAGTTGAGATGAAGACAGTTTTGGCATTTTTAGCTCCCTCGTCAAAGTTAACCTGGCAAGATTCACAAAAAGAATTCTGAAAATGAATAAATAACTAAACCTTACCCTTGTTTGAACACTTGACTGTAAATGAGAACTACATTAAGTGACTGCTCCCTTATCACAATCCAATAGGAAGTACCTGCTGGTTCCAAGAAGCCAAAATCCCATAGACTTCTATAGAGAAATAAACTGCTATTACTCAGTCATTATATTTGTCAGACTAATCATTCTTGCTCTAATACCTTTTTTCAGATGTTCTTGACAATCCTACATTTTTTCAAGAAAGTTTATTTTCTGTAATGCAAGTTATTTAAGTTATAACTGGCCAATCAGATGACTCAATAAAACTATGTGGTTTGACCGTCAAATTCCTCCGAGCCTGCTTTTTTACTGGTAGGGGTGTGGACTTTCAACAAGTTCACTCCTGATTGGTGAGAGCGGTTGCCATAGAAATGACGACTCCACCGACTGAAACCATTTACAGATAACTGACAATTTCTGGTTCTAAATGTCCATACCGTGAAAAATATGGCGACTGAATCGACTTCATTTTATTGGAGCCTGAAATAAGCCATTTTCTTTTTGGTGACGCCACACCCTCTCGGTCCAGTTCTCATATTAAGTCAATGGTTAGAATACAGTCAGCAAGGCTGACTTAGACCTAAAAATGCAAAATGGAAAATCAACAAAAAACAATTAGCTTTTATGCATTATGAGCAGATAAAAAACAAAAAATAATACAATAAGGAACATGAAATCTATTACTTTTTTTAATCAATTCTAATCTCATAAAAGAGTCAAAAAACCTTCCCTAAAGTGATTGAAAACTTTTGCAAAACGCTCACAGTGGTAACTTGATGAAATACACAAAGCCTTTATGGTTCTTATTTTGTTATAGCTTAAACCTCGAAGCCAAAGACTTAACTACAAAAGGTCTTATTTACATTTATTCCTCTACTGTATGTAGAGACTTTGCAGTAATTTGTCAGACTAAATCGCATAACATTTCCTCTAATTAGGGTAAAAACACACTAATGTACTACATACAGAGAAAAGCCCTTTAAGATGTATGGTTTCCCAAATGAGGTGAGAAATAAGGACAGCTTAAACAGTACCTGGTCTGCTCGACGTATGTTTTTGGAAACTATTACTTTGATTTAAATTACATAAATAAGAATCTTTAATTTTATTGTTGATGATTGTACTGTTTAAACATATTTATTGCAAGACGTATTTCTGATAGAAAAACTTGCATTGCCACAGCATGCATAAAAGATGTCTGACACTGATCTTCCACCAGCAGCAAAAATTTAAAATTGCAACTTTTTAAGATGGATTCATTGGGATTTTTTTTCCCAATTTTGAACTCCCCCAGTGGTTTTTGAAGAACTGCTGCATTTAGTATTTTTGGGTTTGAGTCTGGTTTGGTAATGCAAGGTGTAGGCTTTGATTAAACTAGAGCACCCAAGAAAACCCGTAGAAAACTTGTGGCATGGTGGGGGGTTACCTTAACGTGCTTCCTATTTACAGCAGAAGGAAGCACGGAGCTTGAAAAAATTTTTTTATGTTATTTGAAAATCGGTTCCTTCTAGAAGAATATAAATTGAAAGAGACATTATATAAGACTTTTTTTTATGTTTTTTTTTCTTTAAAAGATTAAACTCACAAGAATGACAAGAAATGGAAAGAAATCAAAAGAACATTTCAATTTGTAGGACAGGATTTTTTTCATAATTGCTATTTTTAAGGAGATTTTTTTTGTTTGTTTGCAGCTGAACTTGGATGAACCAGAAGAGTGCATGAGTGCAGCGCTGGTCGTGAGGACAAAGCAGCCACCTCACTGAGATTGGATTTGAACAGCTTGGGAGATAGATTCAGCTCGTGCCGTCCAACGGAACACATCAGAAGCTCTCATCAATCCCCCCTCTCTCCCCATTCATTTGAGTAGATTTATACTTTTTGAAGTGAAGGGTCTTGAATCCACTATAAAGGAATTAAGAGATCTCCAGTCAGTTTCAAATGAGAGCATGGCAGGGATATGAGGGCTTTTTAATAGAAGAAATTAGTATTCACAATGCCTTAAACTGAATCTGAAGGAACCTTTCAGGTGGAGAAAAGGGCCAGTTTAGAAAAGAAAGCCCTAAGAAGTCGGGGGTTTTCGTAGCACTTGTGTTTTTGCCCATCATCAAAAATGCTGGAGCGCTGTGAAAATTACCAAGAGAGAGTTCCTGAGCGGAGTCCGTGTGAAACAAAATTAAGAATGCACCATAAATAGGCAAGTAAGAACAACAAATGAGGAATCCCACCGTCTTGAAGCCAAAGGGCCACTATGTCTATTTTTTAACAGGCCCCATGTAGATCCAGAAGTTCCTGGATAACTGACAGCAATGTGATGCTTTGACAAATATCTTCTGGAATTTTTTATTTTTTTTGCAATCCCACAATTGTTAGGACTAAAATTTAAATATATATATTTTAAGCTCTTGTCCTTGAAAACTAAGTGGGTTAAAAAAAGTTGAAGACTTTAACTTTAGTTAATTAAATCTCAAACATCAAATTTCCTAAAATGCAAAGAGTTAGGTTATAATTTGAAATCTTTTAAGTTCTATTTTCCTGAAAGTTGCAACAAAATTTAAACAGAGGGATTTAAAGTCCCACTCCAGTCATCTTTTGATCTAGTTTCAAAGTATTCCCAGTGGCCTTTTAATTTTTATGCCATTTTTAGCTAAAAAAAAAACACCAAACTGAGTTGTTTTCTAGACACAGTTTCCACAGACCGGCAATAGTTCAGAAATTACCCGCTGATTTGATTATTTAATTCAATACATTTTAATTATTGTTACTTTTGTAAGTTTCAAGTGATTTCAGTGAGAATTGTGGTTTTTCCTTCTTTAACTGAGGGTACCAACAATTTTGTCCACGTGTGTAACAGCTACAAGCTTTTATCCACAACATTTTGTTGCTCTGATTCACAATGATTTGACTATAGAAATACTCAGAAATGCAATTCATGAATGAATGATGATTTCTGTATGTCTCCATCATGAAAAAAATACATTCATGGATTTAACCTATTCGGATATTTTAGAACATGACTCCCACGATGAACGAGGGAACATGGTAAAATAAATTAATTTGATTTGCATGAAGTCCTTGTGGGTTAAAGGTTAAAGTTTGGCCCGCGTGTACTATCTGATCACTACAAACGACACAATCCACTGCTAACGTCAGCTGAAAGCTTGGTAGATCGAGAGCATGAGTCCTTACTTGTACATGACTTGCACATAAAATGAGAGACTAGATACACTTGCAGTAAACTGAACCTTAAAGCAGGTTTCTTTTTTTATCACTGCTACCAGACATTTGAAGTTTCTAACAACAAATCAGATTTTGTCTTGTTCTTGACTACATAAGTCAGTTAAAAACGAATCCAGAAAAGTTACAGAAATAGCTTTAGAAAATAAATGCAACTGATTTCCTTGTATTAAGAGTGCACCATTTTTTTTCTTTGCCTGTTTTGGCAAGTGTGGGAAGCTTTAATCAGAAATGAGTATGGAAAGTTCTGGATAGAAGATGAATACTTTACTTATGATTAATGTTGTTGTGTGTTTTGCAGACTTTGTTAATTAATTTTAGGTTGAACTTATTGGAAAAGGCCCTTTTTTAGTTCTTCATAAAAATTAACTAGTAAGTTTTATTTGTCTGATTTTTGAAAAAAGCAAACTGTGTATTTCAGTTTGACATCACTGGTTAAAAGAACTGTTAAGAGAACTTCATTAAAATATTGAGCTCTCACAGACATGACTAAAAGCTTTCTGATAAACTGCAAATAATCTACTTAGTTCAACTAACATGATGCTTCATTACCTGTTCTGAAGAAGAAGAACATCTGAGATGAGAGCTCTCTGACATCACGTCTATGGGACACACTGGTATCGGGCAGAAAGGCTTCAACTGGAATAAACGTTTAAGCACTATTTAGATGTTAGCAATTATGAAATTAGGAAGAACGCTTTAGATGAATACTGGTTTCCAGATTTCCAACAGAAGGCAGCCAAAAGCTAGACAAAGAAAATCAAATTTGTACGGGAACAAATGGATTTTAGAAAGCTTTGTCAAGTACGTACTCTCGCTGCAAAGAATCTTGGGAAAAGTGTCTCAGTCTTTCTACAAACACTGGCATGTTGTTATCCTGTTTTAAAGACAATGTAAAAAACAAAAGAAAAAATTACCTAAATAGAAGCACTTGTGAGTGACATTGCGGTTAACTTAAGCATTTGCAAACCTTTCTGGGATCGCCTCGGACCCTCCTAATGCAGGAAGCCGATGAACTAGGTTTAACACGAGAAGATACCCTGAAAATGTATAAAAGATGTTATCTTCAGAAAACCTCAGAAAGATGATTTACCAAAATTACGAACGATCAAACCTGGTTATTGAGACTTTCTTTCTACTATATATTTACTGGATTAAAAAGGATCACCATGAATGGAATACACAGACATTTAGGGCTAAGTATTAATCAGACTTCATCTGCCATATCATAGTTAAAAAATAATAACACCCCAAAATTGTTCATTATGAGAAGTCTCAGGTCAGAATCTTCAGTACTTTTTATTGGAAATAAAATCCATCAAGTTAGATATGGTGATCCTTTTTCCCTAAACCAAACTGGGTATACTTACGGCAAAAATAATATTTGATTGACAAAAAAATCAAAAATCCAACACTATAAATAAAGTTTAGCTGTCTTTTTGATAGTTCTGTAATAGCATACCAGGTTGTGAAAAAAGTGTGAATGGTAAACACTTTTTTTTCATAAATACTTCTTATCTAATTTTTAAAATTTTAATTGATTTCACACTAACAAAAATATATTTTTTGTCAAACCATTAACACATTTTTAGGGTTTTTAAGTCACAAAACCTTTGTGATTACACGACCCTAAGAATTTGATTACTCTTTGCATGGACAATAAAGAAGGAAGTCGGTGAAACCTCTGTCAGAGAGCCGTGAAGCTTGCAGGAATTTCGGGGAAGCATGTCTATCCTCCAGGGAAAGCTGGTTGTCAGAGTCCCAGTTGGCAGCAAGTGCAAACCCCCAACTCCACAGTCCCCTTCGAAGAACCAGTCACTCTGCTCATCGTCACCTATAAATATGTATGCAGCATCATTGTATTATGGGTAGCATGCTCTGCTGCAGCTCCAGTCTTGATGTCATACTAAAGCTAAATTGCAAATCTTTAAAATATTATAAAATTTTACTAAGTGCTGTTTAGATGTATTTAATTAAATAGCAAGCCCAATATTTATGGTGTGTGAATGTTTAAGTTGAGATTTTTTGGTGGAGAAGGGGTTTTCCTCCAGACACAATTTCCTCCCCAGACTGTGAGAAGAAGCGTTCGACCTGTCAGTCAGCTGAGCACACAGGAACCATGCCTCTCACAGTCAAGGTGTAGTGACAACTGTTAAATCAGAGTGCGCCTGGGCCCACCAGGCTAATGAGATTACAAAGGCTTCAGCGCTCATTAACGACATGACAACGTCTTATTAGAGTCGCTGGGTGCCAACCAGCCACTGAAGCCAAGCATCCCTCTTCGACTCAGCATTCCCTGGTGATCAGAGCACTGTTCAACTCGACGAATGTGTATCAGCAGGAAGGCTTTGCTGCGAGCTGCGAATGTCCAAATCTAATCGAGTGTAGAGGTTTTACCTTGTCTCCTTCATCATTGGTGAACAGGCCTGGTCACTGCTGCAGGTGCTGCTGGTTTCCCTGCAAAGCAGAAATAAATAAATAAATGAAAACAAACCCTTTCTAAGTGACCCGCTTCTTAATTTTCATGACATTCAAAGATGAAGACTCTGCTTTGATTTGTCATTTCAAAGCTGATGGCTCTTGAGGTCAGACAATGTTAGAACATCTGAAAAGTGAACAATGTAAATCAAAATTACATGCCATGTAATGTCAATATTTAACATGTAGCATTCAATAATAAATATGAAGAAGATGGGAGCTGGAGGTCAACGTAAATGGAATGAACAAAAAGACAGGTGCTGTGTTTTTTCTTTTTCCTTGTTGCGACGGCAAACACAAAGGATCAGAGAGACTCTGATCGAAGCACTGAGTGACATGAACAATCTAATTGAATATCCTCGCTGTCAGCTCCAATCTAATTGGCTGCGTTGTGAAGGATGACAGCAGCAGAGAAAAACATTCCTGCCCGCCCCTCCCTCTGGGTGTGCCCCTTCACACACGACCCAAACATGCCACCGCTTCCACACAACAACTGCCGACATCTGCTGTCCGGACTGCTTTTGCTGCTCAGCGCTGCCCTCCCGCACACAACGCCGCAGGCGAAGCCTGATCCTTCCCTCCACGCTCCTGTGCCCTGTGCTCATCTGGCGTAGGTTTCACTGTTGTTCTCACACTCTGCGCTGGTGAGCGGATCTTTCAAGAATTAAAGGTGGCATATGAATAAGAGCTGTCAGACTCATAATCATACATTTTATTCTGAAATATGGAAATAGTTTAAAACCACTTTATGGTCCAAAAGAAAACCAAAGGTTGATTATCTAAATGTAATAGTCACATTTTTCTTTCAAATAAGACATATCATCAAACAGAAGAAAGGAAGCTCGATTGTCTGATTGCGCTCAATCTGTTCCTGTTTATCATCCCTGACCTTGCTTACAGGAAAAGGCCAGAGGGTCAGATAGACGCTGACCAGTGCTTTACATATTGCACAAGCTCCAAGTAATGGCAGGCAAACGCCATGTGCAACCCTGCCAGATGGTCCTCCATCATCTCCCGAACAACACAAGAAGCAGATGTGAGAGGGAAGCAGCCACTCTGGGAATTAGAGACGTCTGGCTTAACCTAGCAGACCGGACGGCCCATCAACCCATCCAACCCCCTCAATTCTGTCTCTAAGACAGATTCAAACATCACTCTGAAATAACCACCTCTGACGCACAAGCTCTCCACTACAGCAGAGGACAGAAGCTCGATCACAAACTAACAGCTGTTATTTCAAATGTTCAGAGCAAAATAAAAATGTCTTTGCTGCTTATTAAATAGATTTGTGCAAAGAAATCAAACAATAAAGCATTAGTTTGTTATTTAATCATATTTACGGACTAATGTGAGATCATTTGAACTAGGATTTTGCCAATAGGGTTAATTTCTACTTAACATGACCTAAAACTGCTAAATCAATCGATATTCTAATATTTTTTACAGTTCAAAACTATTTTTTTAAGCTACACCTTTCCAGGTAAAAGCTAACATCTTGGACTAATCTAGCTTTCAGTCATACTATGCACAAAGAACAGACAAATCTTAATCTAAGAACCTTTTTAAAATTAATGACATTTGTTTGATACAAGATGCCCTTTTGCACAAAAAGACAAATTCAATACTTAAAGCACAAATCAAAAGCTAATTTTAATTTTTTGTCTGCAGAAACCACTGTAATAGATTTATACGTAAGTAACTTTCAATTTTTTTTCTTGAAATATTTGGAGTTTCTGAGCTGTATACATTAAAAAAAATCTTACATTGGCTTTGCATGAGAGAACATCTTTATAAACACATTAAAAAGCTTTTTTTGCACATAGAGCATAGAAGCACATAGAAACAAAGCTAACAAGGCAATTTTAATTACAATTGAGTCACTGCAGCAGCTGTTTCGGTATAGTTTATCTGCAGGTGTTGTAGCGTCATCGCAAAAAAGTTTCCCTTTAAAATGCTGTCTGCAGCTTTTGCCTGTAAGGTTTGAATACTGTTTAGTCAGGTTTTTCTAGTCCCAAAAAGACAGCATTTTAGGCTGACTTGATGCTAATTCGATAGCAGAAGTCAGCAAGTATAGTTGGTTTTGTGTCCTGTTGATGCAACAGTCGGGATGCAGCACATATGAAAAATGGATGATTGAAGCTTGAAGGGAAACAAGGCAAGGCAAAAACGACAGTGTTTAGGGATGAACTGAACTCCACGCTTGGTCTTTATGTCTCCATAGGAGCTAAAAGGTAAAGCAAAACACAGTATCCAAATGAGCATAATCATTAGGATATAATCCTCAGCTCTGGAGAGGCAGATCAGTTTGCAGAGAGATTACAGGCAGCCACCATTTATTGACCTTGGCTCATTCTGCAGAGAATAAAGAAGAGGAGAGTTGGAGGGGGCAAAGTGCTGATAACAATGGATTGTGGGCTCTTCAAACAAGCCACCCAACCCAAATCATGCCTCTTCATGGGTGCTGATTATAAGGTTATCCCACCCTCCTGAGCTGCAGTAATTGGATTTGTCTCAGAGATTTATGAAAATTAACTTCAACAAAAGCTGCAGTGCTTCAAAAAACTTCTCCAAATCCAGCAGGATACAGCTGAAGGAGCTCCGAGTTGGTTTTTTTGTTTCTCCCCCCAAGAAGTCAACAGAACAGCTGGAGACAGAGGCCGGCACGGGACGGCACTACCAGGTGAGGCACTGGTGCCAGGTGGCTCTGCGCCAGCAGGCTGACCAGGTCTAATCAAGGATGTGAAACCCAACTGGAGCTCAGCATCTGCTCTCCTTGCACTTGGGTGGCTGAAGGCAACGCTCCGCTCAGAGTGAACATAAGGAGAGTGACCTTGAGGAGGGGGCACAGTTTTAAAACTCCAAATGGAAAAGTTCACGGAATGAGCGAAGACCAAAGAAGTGATTCAGAAAGGCGGCGTCTGTGTCTGACATGTAATGGACATTCACTCTTTGAGTAGAAATACGGCTGATGTACACTGTCGACCCTCATCACTGCTACCATTTGTTCATATCCTTTCCTCGCAAGGCTTAACCCAGATTGTTCTGCCCTCAGTACAGAGTGGCAGTCTACTAAGCAGCAATCAAGAGTTTTGGCATTGGGTAAGTAAGAAATGATTGACAGCGTGCCATGGCGCTCCCATTTATTTCTTCTCCGGAGCTGTTTTCTGTCAGAAAGGCTATTGATTTTTCCATAAAGTAAGAAAACAAGTGCCGTTTAGAGGCTGGAGAGGTCAGCACAAATTAAACCAGAAGATGTAAAGGTTTCTCAGTCCCATTATGGTTTTCTTTAAGTGTTTTTTTTCCCCTGTGCTTTATGTGATTACCAGATAATGGGCTAAGCAGAGGAAATACTCAGTGAATCAGTGGAAATCCTTCAAACTAGGTAGTCAAAACCGAAAAATGAAATGTTAAGATGTGACTGACCTACTGTACACAGCATGTGTCTGTTTATGCACTTTATATACAGTTAAACTGCATTATATGAAATAAAACTGAAGATTACTGCTTTATAATTTGCTTAAATAATTGTTTTCAATTCAGGGGATGCGTTTTACAGTTATGTGAAGTTTTCTTTTAAAAGATTGAGATAAAATGTAGGTTTTCTGGATAAAATCTATGTGAGACTATGCACTTCAACGCCACCGGGGGATCACAGCTTTAATTACCCTAACAAGGATTGGAATTTACTCCAAACAAATCAATACCACTCCAAGTCACGTATTTATTTGTGACCATATTTTTCAAAAGAAAATAATGAGCGAGCAGACGCCCGGAGGCCAAACTATCAAAGCTGGCTCCCCGATGACCCTTTCAGACACCAGAGTAGAGGACATAAAGATGATCATTAACTTTTAAATATCAGCTCAATGCTACAGTACAGACTTGACTGTGATATTAACTTTTTGATGTAGTTTGAAGGCATTCTGAAAACTGATAATAATGATTTTCAATATAAATTATACTAAGGGTTATATTGTTTCTTTGCTACTGTTTGAAGAAAAAAAAGTTATTACATTCATTTAAGAAATGAAACTATTGAAGTTGAATTTAAACCTGCGAAATTCTCCTAAACATGCTGCACAAACATGAATAGATCGGAGGTGATACATATGAAATAAATAGAAATGTTTGGTTAAGGTTTGAACAGGAAGGATTTCAGATTACCCTTCAGACATGTTCTCATCTGGAGCGTCTCTGTGCTCCTTCGTCATCTTCCTTTTCCAGCACTTCTTTCCCAGTAGTCTGCCTCCTTCACTCTGTCTCTCATTCTTCATCCAGCCACCAGACCTCCGTTTGGATCCAGAGAGACGTTGCACCTTAGGCGGCCTGTGCCTCTGTTTGCAATCCACCTCAGACACCGTTAGCTTTTGCTGTAGCCTGTAGGTCACACCGGACGTCATACGCTTCACCTTCCTCCGCCTCCTGAGTGGCCGTCCCGGATTATTCTCGGTGAAGGAGTCAGACTCAGGCCAAGAGGGCTGCCTCGTCCTACCTGAGCCCCCCACAAGAGATGACCAGTGGTTAGTCGCAGACATGTCGTCAGAGTCACTGCAGTTGGCCACGGATGCAGGAAAAGTAAAGGACGAGCTCTTCCTGTAATCTTTAGCTTCATCTAAACTGGATTCAGAGGCGTCAATCCAGCATCTTCTGGCAAGCAATGGGTAAAGGGAGGATTCGTGAAATCGCTTGCGTCCCCTGCGCCGTCGGATCTGTCGCCGATGCTGCAGTGGACTTAGGACCATTTCCCCCACAGCTCCCCCAGCTTATTCGGCTCGGAGGCCTGTTCCAGAGCTGACACCAGGTCCTGCACCAGCTCATCCATCATAG
The DNA here is from genome assembly GCA_014656515.1 of Oryzias celebensis. Classification (NCBI taxonomy): domain Eukaryota; kingdom Metazoa; phylum Chordata; class Actinopteri; order Beloniformes; family Adrianichthyidae; genus Oryzias; species Oryzias celebensis. The sequence continues at coordinate 39,992,028 of BNCR01000005.1, forward strand.
TGCTGGAAATGACTGACACAGCAGAAGACAGAGTTAAAATCTGCAGAGACTGTCAAATTATCATAAACTGTAACAACTTTGTATGGATTAGATATGGTGTCCATGCTGCTTTTTATTTCAAACAAAACAAACGTGAACATTTAAAAAAGGAAGCAATTGCTGAAGACTCTAATATAAATTCTTTTTTATGACAAGTCTAACACTATTTTTAAAATAAAGGATCAGTCCTTCAAAATTGACAAGCTTGTTAAACGTCATTTAAAGCAGAGTCAATTCAAATAACAGATAACATAGGGTGAGCTCATTGGAAACATCATTAATAATAATTTCTTTGGTAATGTGAGAGAAAACTAATTTTTAAAAAATTGTGTTATTTTGACAAAAACATAAAGTTTTAATCAAACACTCTTTACACCCCAAATTAAAAAAGACACTTCCATCTTAGCTTAAACTAAATAATGTAAATTTTAACTTCCTTATGAAGTCAGGGTCCTGGAATGTGAGTTGTGATATAGATATTTTTTGTTTTTCCAACTTTTATTTGGGTTATCTTTGTATTTTTGTGTACATTTCATCGGCAGTGTATAGCAGACTGCTTAATAGTGAGCTAAGCAGGCCTGGACTATTAATTGCAAATTTATTGTCATCCCAATATCAGTCTTGCGATATAGATAATGCAGAAGATGGCGTAAACTGCGATACATGGTTACCTTTATGTTTGTACACATGTAAATACAGTCTCATTACAGCTTGAAGTATTTAATGAGTCAAATACAACCCTTTACACATTTGACCAATCAAATTGAGCCCTTTTATGTTAGATACCTGCCTCTCACAATTGGAGAATAATTTAAGTTGTGTTGACTTTTATTTAACTTAAACTGTTACAGTGAAATGATGTATTAATTGTTTTATGTTTTGTCATTTGTTCATGTATCATAAATAATAAACTGCATTTTTTTCACACTGACTACCTTTCATTTTTACCTCCCAGTCTTGAGCTGCTCTAATTTCATTGCAATCTGCCATTGTAATGATGGTAAATAATTGTGATATCCTCATCACAAAGTTGATCGCTAATATCCCACATTGCAAATTTTCCTCATAGTGTGCAGCCGTAGATCTAAGCAATCTAACAGCTACTGTCTGCCTATGTTTCTTCCTTCTTTTGCTGTTATAGATTCCATCTGCTGTCAAATTGTTTGTTTTTGTTGACTCAGTTTAGGATGAATAGACAGATGAGCTCAGCACAAAGAAATGCTACTACAATCTACCAATAAATACAGAAAATAACAATCAAAAGCAGTCTGTTTGGGGTATTTTAAGCAGTTGCGTTAAGATAATGTGCCTTTACGTTGGAATAAAAAAGGAATACGATTAACAAAAACTATGAAGGAAAGTTTAAAAAGTAAGGGAACAAAAGAGAAATATAGGAACAAACTTAAATCTGCTGTTAAAATAGTCTAATGTTTTTGAACAGTCAAATACTATAGTTGTTTTATAGATTAGTTTTTCACATGATTTCATCAAAGCAAAAACAATAACAAGGCTGCAAAAACCACCCTTCTTCAAGTCAAATCACTGGGTTTTGATGTGGGAACGTTTTAAATTGGATTTAGGTACATTTAAGTTATCAAGCACTTGATTTTGCCATAATATGTACCACTTAAAGCAGCTTTCTCTTTTCTTCTTTTTAATTTTGTTTAGTTAAAATGTTAAATAAACAAATGTTTTCATCTAAAATGTAAACCACAACAAATTGACTACATTTGCACCCACTGTCAATATGGAATATGTCCATAAACAATAGAAGGTCTTTTTGTCTATAGTATGTGCTAAAATTTAAAAGAAAAAACCTAAAACGTGGGGAAAACAAGACATTTTAGAATATAAAGACAGCTGATATTAGCACAGATGAGCAATGATCAGTGCTGTTGTCCTTGAACGTTTGTTTATCATGAGGAGAAGCGAAACGATCACTTTGTCTTTCTAATCGGCCAACAAAACAACTGGGAAGCAGTGCGGCATGACTGCAGCAAAAAAACAACAGCAGAGCAGCAGGCTGTAGTATCTGCATGCTCCCTGCTGTCTGTTACATAACAGCTCGCACATGACATCAGCAAGGACACCTCACTGCTCTACGTCCTTAAATGTCAGCGAAGCTAGCCGTCTGTTAGCCCGCTGACTCGTCTCACGCACACAAGCGCACGCAGCCGCTCCGACATCGAGCCGCGAACAATGAAAAAGTCCACAGTTTTGCTATACTCACCTGTCTCTGCTCGTTTTGTTTTGTTTTCAGCCCTCAGTGGGGCGTAACACGCACTTCCGCCCCGCGCTACAGCCAATCAGCAGACTCTACGTCACCTTGACGTACTGCTGAAACAGCAGACAGCGCGTGCAGACCGGAAGCCTCGACCTGACAAGAGATTATTTCTTGTATAAATATTTCTAAGACTGGTGTCTTCTCGTTTCTTTGAAATAGATATTTACTAAATAGCTTGAAAAGTTTTCGTAGTTTTATCAGAACGCATTCATAAATATATAATATTATATTATATTGATATACTTATTATTACTATTTTATAAGCATCCACGTTTCTATATGGGGAAGTCTTTATTTTGTTTGTTTGTTAACCATGTTTTGCCCCCTTTTCCTGATTTCGTATGGTACTTTTTTTGCTTCTTTGGTTTACAACTTGTTCAACTTGGGAGAATAATTTGAAATATCCTAACATTATATAGACTACTGATATTGTTGAGAAACACTAATGCAGATAGTGATAAGGTTTCATTTCTCAAGAACAATAAAAAAAAATGCTAAGTGGCATAAGCACAAGAATTGTTTATCTGAGGCAATGATTTCCAGCCGTTCTGTGTCACCAATTCATACAGTTGTTTTAAATGGGATCAAACCAAATGCTAGTTACTTGACTATTAAATACAATTCAAAAAAGTAATATAACTGCTTATATTCCAAAAAAATTGAATGTACCTGTTTTAGAAATTTATGTTTTCTGCTTTTGTCTTATTTTTTTAAAGCTTCTAAACAAATTTGATGGGGAATATTGGGGCAATCTCCACTGAAGATCTTTTTTAATTTTTTTTCCTTCATCTTTTATCTGTTTCCTTCCATGACCATCAGTCCAGAATGAAATAATATGGTTGTTTACATAATTAGTTCATCTTGACACACACACACACACACACACACACACTCACAAAACACAGCAAACAATATCCCTGTTGTGGAATCAATTAAAGTCATATCTTATCTAAAAAAAAAAATTAGCATAAATATAATGGGCATGATTCTTTGTACCATTTGCAATGTGCCTTCAAATGCCCAAAAATATACACATACCCCAGTTTGGAATCTTTGATCCAAGGAGAAAACAGAAAAGAAAAACAACTTAAAACCTGCATCTCAAGATGTAGTTTAGGTTAACCATTTTACATATTAAACCAGGTAAATATACATGCAAATTTAACAGTGTGTTCAAAAATAAACTTAGGGTGTATTCAGACTGGAAAGTCTGTTGGTTTGGACTGAGTCCACTTCATTTGGTCGGGATCGAGTCCTGAAGATTATATTTGGTCTGTCGTCAGACTGGTGTTTACCAGAGATTTCTGTTCCAGATCAGAGCTTGTAAACAAAATCACTTGACAAGAGATCTCTTCAGTCATTGGCCAGGAATTATAAGTCGGGTCAAAACAACAAGAGAAAGTGGGAGGTGCAGCTCTTTACAAATTCGAGATAGTTTACTTATTAAATCTTGACATTTACATTTCCAGTTTTGAATATCAGGAACAACAATTGTTACTTGTTACTTTGGTACAGCGAAGGCATGCTGCAAGACGGTTACTGGCAAGAAGAAGTGCCGTGTGTGCTTTAACTAAGAAGATGTTAGCAGCTGCAGTACTGAGGAGACGTCAAGTATGAAGGTTTATGACATATAGATTGTTGGGAAAACAGTGAGAAGCAATGTGTATCACTACAAGCTACAAGGTAGCTTATAAATGTTCTAACAAGTGAACAGTTGGACCAGTTATTTCCTCTTTGATAACATGACAATGACTGCTTTATATTTGCCCACAGCTTGCCAGTCGCTTAATTCCTTGACTATTCTGTTTACATCACGTGACCACCGGGTACGGTGGCTGTTTTGGTCCAGCTATTTCGCTTCCTGGTCCCCGACCAGGATCCGCTTGGATGTATTCAGACTCAAACATTGTTCAAGATTATTGGAGGAAATGAATTGTGGTTCGTTTCAAACAAACCAAACGTGTACAGTCTGAATACACCCTTAGATGTCTAACTCTAAACGAAATAAAAACTTTATCCTCTGCAGCAAACTTTATCAAACAGATGAGACAGATCAGAAAGACAAAAACTGAACTTTGCAGAAAGGGTGTAAATAAATCCATGATCTAAATTGCTTTTATAACTTTAAAATGAAGAAATCGGTGTAACCTAGTTAAAGTCCAGGCTAAAATTAATTGCACACTTTTCATGATTTAAACTGCTACAATGTGGAAACGTTTAGCAATCCTAGAAAGAGAGAATCCCCTCATAGATAGTTTTGTACATCACTCAGCTCCAGTTATTACATATGATCAAATGCAGCCAGGCAGACATGGTCAGTTTTGTTTCTCTCATTAAAGAAATGATTATTTAATAACATAATGTTGCATTTTCTTGTGTTATCTTTATACATTATAAATGCACAGCGCTGTGTGTGGGTGCTTGTGAAAACATTATCCTCGTGAATGCAGAGTGCAAAGGCAGAACTTGGCCCAAAGGCAAACTACTGCCTCTCCCAGCTGTCCATCACCTCATTTCAACTGTTTACCAGGAAAGTCCGTTTTCTTAATGTGAAAGAAAACATGACTCTACTGATAAAGCCTGCTTTTTATCCTATGCCCCACCACCCAATTCTGCTTCTGACTGGTTTGTCTTTGCGAAGGTTTAAACGTGGCGATCTGTGATGGTGTCTATTTCCGTCTCTCATAGGCAGCTTTAGCTTTAGAAGCAGGTCTGATAAATAGCAGGTGTTCCAACAAGTGAGCTTTAACTTTTAGACATTTAACATAGAGGTCTTCATGAAACTGTCCATTACTGATAAAAAGAGTACAAGGCATTCATATTTTACACAGGTAAAAGCTAAAAAGACAAAAAGAAATTAAGTATTCAGAATACATGTTAGGTGGCAATTACAGATTTGCGTGATTCAACTGGCTTCATACATTTTAAAACAATAGGGGGATAATGCATTTTATAGTTATGACAGTTGTCTGTAATGAAGAACTGATTCTCAAAGCTTGAACTGAATAAAGCAGAAAAGTAATTTACTACTTCTTTCATCTATCAGATGAAGACAGCCCAAATAGAAAAAAAAATCTGAGAAAATGAGTACAAAAGCCATTTAATCGCTCTCATCTTTTCTTAATAACTGCAAATTTCCCCTTTGGCTCAGGGGAGAGGGCCTCTCTGTGTCGCAGCCCCCTTATCTGTCGCCTCCATATTTCAGGAAGCTGAGTGGCTCCCTCAGTGCTCAGCCCCCGGCCTGTTCTCCATGGGCCTGTGGGGAAGTCGGGCTCCTGGGTCTGCCATTGTTCTGGTCGGGGGAGAAAAGTCCAGAGAGAGCTCTGAAAATTGGAGAGTGGGAATATATATATGTATAAAACAGAGAAGAGACACTGTTTCATTAAGTGTAAGCTTTTCAAAAGCAAACATATCAGAAACAGCCCTCTTTCAGAAGCAGTAATTAGCAATTTGGAACCCTTCCCCCTCAGGATATACTCTTTCAATTTAGTCAGAAGCTTTAAATTCTTTGGCACTTAATATTCATTGTTTCTGCCATCTTTCCAATTTCTCAGTGTACATTGTCTGCTCTTTCACAGTCGATAAAGTGGTTTATCTGTCGTGTAATTCTTCTTTTCAATAAGCCTTATGTAAGAGAAGTTAATTTTTATAAATAATTTTAAAGGGGGTTGGAAGAGGGCTTTGGTAGGAAAGGGTTGACACAAAGTTTCAGACTGAACACGAATTTAGGGGTTTTCCTGACTAAAAAAAGTGTGTGAAAAGTTCCAGCAAGTTCCCTAAGCATCATTCAGATACAATTATAGAATCAAATTACACCCAAAATGCAGCTATTATGTAAAAAAATATATATTGTCAGTGTGCAGGAAGTTCAATGCTGTCTGTTTGTGATAACGTTATTTTACAATTAATCAATTAATAAAACTGTTATCATTAGTTCTTTGCTGGTGTTTGTATCAGCATCCATGTGGATTTAATGGTAGATGTTTGGAGACTGTTTGTTAAGCCAAACCACATATCATACCTCTGGGGAAGCAGACAGACACTTATCTTTGTCTCTGTGGAGCCTTTGTTTCAAAATCTCGCCACTTCCATTCATTTCCAATCAGCATTGTCTAATAGAAATAATTGATTTTTGCCTCTTCTTCACAAATGGAAAACGTTTGCGATTAAACATTTTGTCTGCAGATCTAAATACCAAGATTCCCATCAACACTTGAGAAAAATAGGCAACTCATTAAAGGGAGAGGGGGGGAAAAAAGTAGCTACGATGTGAAAGGAGGTGGCGGGGAATGAAATAATGAATGGAGTCCGAGTGGGCTATCTTACCCAGGCAGAGCGCCACTAGGGATGCAAACTCTCAGCCACCAGAAATGAGCTACCTATCTGTGAAAAGAGTGACTGCTCCATCCTATTTGATTTGGCTCTCCTATCATCTCTTAAGAAGATGTCAGCCTTGCTTCTTCTATTGCTCTGAGCCTTTATCAACCCGGAGACAATTTCCCAAGAAAAAAAAAAAATGGGAGAAAAAAATGGAGAGAGCAAGAAGAGGGAGAGACACATTTCAGTGCCTTTCATGGAGCAACACTAAAGAATAAGTGTTATGCGATAAAAAGAGGGTTGTTAAATAGATCTGTCTATTTGTATGGTAATAATGATCACTTAAAGACTAGGGTCTCTGTGAGTTGTAGAACAAGGAAACAAATCTGTATGCAGGTGTTGTGTTAACAGCACTCTCCAAACGACCTTGCAAAACTTTTATACAGTAAAAAATGAGTTCTTTTTTTTCTTTGTTTGTGTGCAGAAACAGCTTCTTTCAAAGCTTCCCATCTATAATTCTGGAGTTTTTCTAAGATGATGTGTCACGACGCCCAAGGTGTAGAACAGATTGAAAGTTTTGTTAATCACAGCTTTTGTTATTCTGTTCTTCATCTGCTAGAAGTTTTGGTAGTGTTGCAAATCATTATTCCGAACTTGTATGACACAACCAGCTAATCTTATTGTGAGTACAATTTCTGTTATGGTCATTTAGGAAGTCTTTTCACTAAGGGTTTGTCAGAAAATGAGTTGGCTCAACTTTTTGGAAAGTTTATTTTGAAAAGTTTTTCGGCATTCTGAATAGGTGTCAGTTCAGTTGATAAAGTTGTAATATTTTCTATTTGTAATTGAATTCTGGATTTAAAGTATGAAGACTCTTCCTTTGCTTTTTGTAGTTCTTTATTCTGCAGTTTTCTTCCACCTTAAAAAGGTGTTTATTTGTTTGTGCGTGTTTTTCAAAGTGCTATTTCCTTCTGTGTGCACTCTGTCCTAATCTACCTGTTTCGTCGCAATTCTTTTTTATTTCTTTTTTTTAGACCAGGGTTTTGCAAGGCTCCGGAGCCACATGCAGCCTCTTAATCCTTCCAGTCTGACTCTTTGATTTGGAAGAAAAATGTTCATTTGTCTTTTTTTTAATCAACTTTTGCAATTTTTGTTTAGATTTTTACATAGATAACTGAGCAAAATTCTTTCTGAATCTAGAATAATCTTGAACCATATATTCCTATCTTCTGCTGCAAAACAGTGTCTGGTTGCTGTTTAGAGGCAAAGTTCTTAAAGTATATAACTGCATTTACTGGTATAGTTCTAAAAAAAAAAGATTCCAAACCGTTTTCATGTTTAGATAGTATAGAAGAAAAAGGATGATTACGCACCAAAGTCATAATGATTTGAAAATGCCATGATAGACTTTCTTGAATTCTAAATCTGCTGCAGTAGGAGGAACTTTTTTTGACACAGGCTATATTTTATTTTGAAAGGAGCTTGTATGCACTGCTGTCATCTATGGTAAAATCAGTAAAAAACTGTTGTATACTCAATTATTTTAAATAATTTATATATGTATATTTTATAAATGAATGGATGGATTAATTGCCATAAAAAGTAAAATAAAAAAAAATTAAACTAGGAATTTTTCTAAATAGTGAGGAAGGACTTTACAGCTCCTGCTCGGATTTGGCCAGTAAAAAATTGGACCAAATGGCAACAAAGTGTTAAGGGTTGCAGACCTCATCTTGGACCATTCAATTCATTTGAATTAAGACTATAGCAACAATAAATAATGTTTTTCACAATTTCCTCTCTCCTTGGAAACCCTGAAAGGCATGGCAGAACTCTGGTAAGTGCCATGCTCATGTTCATTCACGTGAATCCACTCAACAGGGACTAAGTTTAAAAAACAAAATAATTGCACCAGTTCAATTCAGTTCAGTTTTATTTATTTAGCCCCAAATAACAACCATAGCTGTTTCAATGGGCTTCACACTGGTAGTTATGCAAAGAACATAAAGTCAATCATAAAAATATAAACAATAGCTAATTACTAAACTAAACTAAACATACTAATCTAAACTGATTTCTCTATGTGGTCATTCTGGTCAGATTTAATGGATAAACATGACTGTGTATCATTTACAGCACAGTGAAATTTAATACAGTGTTTCCTGATTATGTCTCCTAAGGGAGATAAAGCATAAACAGGATGGGTCCAGGAATGTCCATTTACATTAACAAACTGGTACCTAACAGATAAATAGGATTCAAACCACTGGAGGGCAGATCCTCTGATCCCTATGTCATGCTCTAGTCTTTGGAGTAAGATGCTGTGGTCTGTGGTGTCAAAGGCTGTGCTGAGGTCTAACCGAACTAAAAAAGAGATTAGTCCTTTTTTATGAGGCCAATAAAAAGTCATTAGTGAGTCTAACTAGCACAGTTTCAGTGCTATGGTGTGGTTTGAACCCTGAAGTGACTATTGTTCTGTAGTTGGCGATATAGCTGCTTAACTACAACTCTTTCTAAAATCTCTGACATGAAGGGAGATTTGAAATCGGTCTATAGTTGGACAGAATGCCAGGATCTAAACTGGGCTTTTTCAGAAGAGGTTTTACAACTGCATATTAAAAAGATTGTGGTACATAACCTGTTTTTAAAGGGGTATTTATTATAGTTAAAATCAATCCATTATTTAAGGGGAAGGTTTCCTTAAAGAGCTTAGTGGGGATTGGGTCTCAGAGACAAGCTGAGGTTTTGAAGGATGTAATAACTGATGTTATTTCCACCTGATGTACAAGAGTAAAGCAATATAATGTTACAGATGTTTCTATGGAAGCTTTCATTTTTACTGCTTCAGCCTGCTCTGGGCTGAGAGTAGGAATACATTTGTTCAAATTGTATCTAATATTTGAGACTTTACAATAAAAAATGTAAGGAAATCTTAAGCTGAGAGTAGCAGGAACATGTGGTTCTCCTGAGCTGTGACTGCTGGTCAGCCTGGCTATAGCACTAAAAAGAAATCTTGGATAATTTCCATTCTCTGATATTAAAATTGAATAGTATTGGGTTCTGGCTTTATGCAGAGATTTTTTTTTATAATTTTAAAGGCTGTGTTTCCAGTTATTCAGAGACTGCTCTGAGCCTGAGCGGTGCCGTTTTCTTACTAACTTACAGGTTGCTTGTTTAAGGGAACGTGTTTCAACGTTAAACCACGGCGATGCTCAGGTTTGTCTAATGAGCTTATAGGTTTCAAAGGGGCAACAGCATCAAGTGTTCTCCTGAGGGCCTGAATGGCATCATTAACAAACTGATCATTTTTACTGGGACTGAAACTGTGGAAGCTGGTCTTCGAGTATGTGCCCAGTATGTCACTGAGTAATGGTTGAACTGAGTTTAAATTCTGACACAGGATGGTCAGATAATGTTCTTCTAAGCTGTTTTTTTATCTATTGGAGCAGTAACATTTTCTAGAACAAACGAAAAGGGAATTAGAAATACCGTTACATAACTACCGTTTTCATTTCCTTCTTGGGAAAGAGTTAATGTTTTACCAAAACTTTAAATTCATAGTTGTAATGCTGCATAACTATCTTCGTAGTACTGAGAAAAAATGCAAATAACACCATTAATGATTGTTCTTTTCTGCTCGAGGATCTTACTGAGTCGCATAAAAAGGTTTAGTGGAAGTTTCCAAGAACAAGTCAGATTGGTAAAAAGAATAGAATACAAATAAACAATGTTTTTATAATAGATTTGCAGGATGTGAGTAGATTTTCTGTTTCATAGAAAAAGTCAAAATGTCAGTTTCACAGGACTATTAGCTTTTTCAGGGTATGTATGAAATCAAAACTTGTCCACACCAGGAATTATTCAAAATGGATTAAGCTCTCCACTTTGAAGTACTGCATTTTTCAAAATTGTTTAGTGTGTCTCCAGTTTCAACAAAATCAATCACATGCTAAAAGAGTAAAAAATAATCTTAGAAACACGCAAATACAAACGTAGCACAAAAATGGAGAACATTTGTGCCTGGCAGATTTTGTTTTTAATGTTACAATGCTTCTCAGACATACTAAATTGACATACCATTTATGAAGCCTCTTAAATGGTTCCACATTTGTGAGGAACACACATTTTTGGGACGAGCAGCAGACCTGAGTGTGTGGGCACTGCTTATTCTAAATTTGCCAGATCTTCTGAAACAGCTTTTTCTATCATTGACTCTTGTTCGTCCTTTCTTTGATTGGATGCTTGAAGTTTTTAGACAAGCTGGCTGTTTAACAATTTCATTAGAGTGTGGTGAACCAAACCGACCAACGACAGTCTGGTTCCTCCTCCTCAGGATGTTGGTCAGACTGGTCACACACAGCTGTTAGGTCATCCTGTGATCCATTCAAAGTTAGTTGGTGTGGTTGTGTTGGTCACTCTGGCAACACACTCAAGCTGATTCCCCAAGTTATCCCGCAGGACTGATGTCGGGTCATTCAATCCTTTCTACTTCCAAATTCAGGAGAATAGCCCTCTAGGAGAATAGATTTTTGTTTAAGACCATAGAAACACAAAAGCACCAGTTGTAGAATATCATTCTAATATCGGTGCAATCAGATTGTATCCAACAGTGAAAAAGATCATTTTCCCACATCATTACACTACCTCCACAAAAAAGATGTTAAGGGCAGTCATGGCTAAGTCTTTTGGATGCAATATGAAAACAGAGATGCCTGTTTTTGCCGCGTTTTCTCCAGATTGTCTGTGCAGACAGTTCGTCTGCCATTTCAACTGACAAACTTCGATTGCAAATCGGTAAAAGACAACTAGGGGCACCTAAAATGTAACTTGAGTCAACAGCAACAGTAACATTAGCTCCTTGCCTTAGTGGAAATTATTCAACATGTTTAGGAGCACAACCCTCATGCTCATCCCACAAATGTATGCTCCTCACAGATGTGACACCGATTAAAACCTAAGAAACAAGCTTTCCAAGAGTGTACGATTCATTTCCGAGAAGCATTCTAACAACAAAGATAAAATCTACTAAATTTTTGTTACTTTTCGCTTGCATGATCACTTGATTTCAGTGAAATTCTGTCTAACTTACAGAAAATGTTTTTTTATGGTTGTAAATACTCTTTTGGGTCTCATGACATACTTCTGTTATTAGATCAAAGTAGATTAAACAATCTGCCTAAATTGTTTTATTTCAGGAATAATCAGTATCTTCCAATAATCAAGCTTTTTTAAAAAGGTGAAACATGTGACATGAACTGGCCTACAAGTGGGTATTGTGGTTGGCACTCTGAGAAGGTCCTGGTTCAAGTCCCAGGGGGGAAAACAATCAAGAAAAAAAGGACCTGTTTCTATAATGTCTGCAAGAAAAAATTGCAAATACTGACAAAATATGTATTTAGTTTTTTCAATTTAGGTTAACTGGAAGTGAACACTGTTGCATGTCCCATTTGAAGGTTCAATTACAATTAAAAACAACAGAACTATCAAAACATGTACATTAAAAATGACTAGTTTACCTCTACAGGCTTTCACACAAACATATATTTTTTTAAAAAGCTGATTTTTTTTATACAATAACCAACTCTTTGCTGTTTAAATGACAATTGATCCCTGAAAAAAATGTGTTGGCCTTGATTTTTCAGTTGTTTGATCCCTTTTTCCTTTTTCAAATAGCCCAGTTCAGAACACTAAAAAAAACAATGTCGATCTCTTTGTTCCACATTTAAATAAGCAATCATCCATCCCACCATCTCAAAACAACAAATGTTTTATCGAAGTGTGTGAAGTAAATTGAAACATTTTTTCTACAGGATTTTTTGTGCTTGGTGTTCATCACTAAAAATGAAATAGGTCTTTACCACTGTTCAGTAGAGGAGGAAGAGGAAGATACAGTCTTCATGCAGCTCTTCAGTCCCCACCTGAAAAGCACTAGGCGTACACTGATTAGTCTGCTCAGATTGGCTGATTAATCTCCACCCGTTTGGTGGAGATGAGCAACGTTTATGGCTGATTATCTTCAACGAAGGTAGATGCAATTCTCCGAATAACTTTTCCGCAGTCACAAAAGATTAAATGGAGCGTCTGTTTCATTTCTGTTGAACCTGCTCACACACACTACACATCCTAGAGAGAACTGATCAACATGATGCAGAGAAGACGTTTTACTTTCACCTAAAAAAAAAAAAAACCTATGGTAAATACAAAGTGTTGGAAGAAGACAGGTGTGAATTCACCTGAAAATGACATCATGCAATCTTGAGAATCAAAATGTAATAAACATTTGATATGATTGACCACAGTTATGGATGTGAAGTAAAGTGGCAGGTTTATGTGAACTGCAGAGCTGTTACAGCTAAACAGGGACTGCATGGTAAACTGCCTCTCCCATCTCATCACTTTTTACTCCACATATTACAAGCCTTCCACACAAACATTGAGGGCTTTTGAGGGTGCTGCTTTTCCATTTATTTTTTTGCTCTTCATATTTGGAAAATGTTAGTCTTTCATACTTTGTGCTTTGGTTTTGCAGAATTGCAAATGGTCCAATAATTTCTTCCACACATCCTTTATAGTTCTGCAAAACAAACAGATTAACTACCAGCATAAAAAACATGCAATCATTTACCCTCAGGTAAACAAAAAAATATCTTTATTTCAGTCTTAACTGCTTAATGTTACCGGATGCCGATCCGAAAGTATTTAATCACCCTTGGTGCACGTTAATTTTTGTAGAAACATTAAGGCAAAATTCTGTGGGTCTCAGCATCTTACCTCCAAGCATAGCTTTGCCACCCCCACACACACTATGCTTTTGTCCAGCTTTGCAGTGCTCATCTCCAACAGTGTGGCCTTCCTCAGTCTGGTCACCCGTTTCCATTTATCTACAGGGATAACTATAAAAAACTGTCAGAAGGTGAGGGTGGGCTTTTTCGCGCAGCTCCGCCACGCTGGCAGATTGAGAGCCCCTGTAATGCACAAGTCTGTTTTTTATTATTCTTGCTAAGAGAACACTATTTCATCAAGTGCATGATTCCATAGAAAAGGGAAGATAGTCCCAGCCCGGCTATATTTCTTCCAATCAAACATTCCAAGGGGAAAAAATGAGTGGATGCCATCAAATCCCAGAATAATGCTGCCAGATTTTATGTAAAAAGAAGGACTGATGGACAAATACAGGAAGGCAAGACAAGTTTAATGACGTGTGTTCAGAAGCTGAGATTGGAAAACTGACAAAGAAAAGCAGCCTCTTTGCTGGAATATAAATTGTTGTGCGCTGTAAAAAGGCTTTTATCTGGAGTGAATATGGCACGTAATACACAGGTCAGGGTTAAGTCATTTTCTCCGGCAAGTTAAGCGAATAATGAAGGCGAGCCTGCGCCGAGAGGAGCAGTGCTACTGCCAGTTTGTCTTCATTTATTATGCCAAATCTCATGATTTTGGCGTTGGCGCGGTGAGTGCTCTGGCGCGCACCGATGGACGACATATCGCTTAATTTACACAAGGTAATGAAAGCAGGGAATGGGAGGACAAAACAATTTACCTGCTGACACGGGAAGAAGTGATTTGCGAACATGAAGGGGGGTGAGCAGAAGAGCAGCACGGGGGCCAGGGCCGTGGGGCGGACGAGATGCAGAGACAGGAAGGATGAGAGGACGGAGGGGTGGGGGGTAAAAAGACACAAAATGATGATTAGTTAGGCGAGATCTGGTGTCTTCTAGTCAGATGATGATGATGACAATACGGCTACAATAAACTCCATCGACAGAAGCAAACAGGAAGCAAATAAAGACAACACAAAATAAATGCAATCAAGGGGAGAAATTGACCACAGATCTGAAGGGTCTGTGTTGACAAGGTCCTTGTTTTACCCCACCTTTACCCCCACCCCTCTAACTGTAATCACTTATCAGAGAGGCACTCATAAGGCTAGCAGAGGTTTCTTGCTGGCTTTAGAGCTGCAACAGGTAATCCCACACAAACAAAATCTCTACAGATATTTTACCTCATGTTTGACCAGTTTTAGAGTGTGTCTAGAAATAGCTTTGTTGCCAAAAGATCACAGTCGAGCAAAATTTGATTTAATCTACAGCTTCTGTAACCAGTTTTATGAAATGAGACATTTGGAAAGACAGAAAAAGATTGCGGATATTTGGATATATCCAGCACTGGATATACAAGTTTACTCTGAAGCTATGGTCACTCCGGCGTCCATGACACGCGTTCAAGCGGCCACTTCCAATGAAAAATCTCTATTAACATATGTGAATGCGTGTTTCTGGCTTCCGGGTTGAAAACTCTTGTGTTCACACGTAGCTTTGCAAGTTTCTACGACAGCTTTCTGGTTCTAAGCACAAAAGGCGTGGACATTGAACATGCATTGCAAGTTGAACCAGGTCAAACTTTGACCGATCAGGGACTCAGGATTTGGTAAGGACATATGGATGTCCAATTGTTTGATAATTGATTAAAGAGAGAAAATTAATATTCGCTGTTTGTGTCAAATCTTTCATATATTGGACAGAAAAAGCCTGGAGCAAGATTTGCACTGCTTTGACATTTTGCACCAAACCTCTTCTAACTGTAGGTGGCAGACATGAGCGAGTAAACAGTAGAAAAAGCCCTTTCCTGCTTGTCCAGTGTGAACACCATGAGCTAAATGCGTATTCAAGAATGCCCGATTGTGTCCGTAGCTGAAAAACATACAGACGAATTTATCAAATGATCTCACTTTGACATCTAAAGCAGCAAGTCACTATCATCCTTGAAAATTTAAAATCTCTGTCCATGCAAATGAGGACCAATGTTCAAAAGTAAACAGAAGTACAGGAATAAACACTTCATAGAGCCATTAATAGGCTTTAAAAATAAATTCCAGATACACAACAACAACAAAAAAATCTAGCCTAAGCTCTCGGACAATGTTTGTGGAGCAGCACTGTAATTTTCCAATCACTGGCTCTTCAGACCGGGCCACTCCTCAGGGCAGTAAGATCAGATGAGCTCGCCATTTTCTTTTGTAAGAGGCCAGACTCTATTTGTCTGCTCACAAGAACAAAAACAATCAGGGAGCCAACACAAGACAGACTTTTTGGTCTCTCTGGAAACGGGCCAAAGACATAGCAAGAAGAGGAAGTGGAGGGGATAGAGGCGGGAGGGACAGTGAGGGTGACAGCTACAGCCAAGTCCCCCACCCTTTCCCCTGGCCCGCTGTGGGTGGCTGGTCAGTTGCGGTGATGATGAACAGGGACGGGGCTAAGCACCGGGCCCCCTTTTATTTTTTTTTGCACAACCAGACATGGAGAGGAAGTGTCACTCCCAGCAGGTCTGCTGGGGGCATTCCTCTGTGCTGGACCCCGCCGCCCGAATATTCACGGCAAATCAAACAGCTTCACGTCCACCTGCCGACGAATGTGGCCACACACGGATTGAGTTTCCGCCCCTGTCTGGAAGAGCGCGTGCAGCTTCCAGGGCCCGAGCATCCTCTGCTTTTGTCAGCTGCAGACTCTGTGCTTGAATCTCCTTGAAAAAGAAAGCAGACTTTACTGAGGGGGGCTCTCCTGTGAGGGCCACCCTTCCCCCTGACTGCTGCTCTCTTTACAGGCTTATTTGCCCTCACAATGAGAGGTGACAGTGAACAGTGGAACTCGTCAGTGTGAATAACACACAGTCACGGTTGGTGACACTTTCTGGTGGAGCCCGACACACACGCACACAGCACACACCAAGGCTCAAGGGCCTTGCGGCAGGCATGCTGTCAACTTCACTGCACTTCCTTCCATTACAGCTTAACTGGGGCCAAATTGAGCAATCTGATGGGTTAAATTTGACACGTCTGTCTGTCCGTCTCTCCCAAGTTCATTGAACTTTTAAAAAAAAAGTGTAATGTGGGTTAAAAATTAAGGTTAAGTAATCAAATTCATTCTTTTACAGCATCAAGTTTGTGGTTCTCCTTGTTCCAGTGTGCCGCTCACTTGCAGTGTCCTTGAGTGGCACTTTAGAGGAGCAGCCCATATAACAGAGCCAGTGGTCAGGCTTAATTTACCCACTTTCTCTGTCCACTGCCCCATCAGCATATAGTATCACATAACTGCTAATGGGCTTCTGAAGGAAGGAGGGAGCGAGTGAGAGGAAGACAGCGATAGTTATGGAAATTGAGCTCAGGTTCATCCAAACATTTAATAACTTATCCAATTTGGAGAGTTCACCTCATAGGTGGGCTAATTGCATCATTTAACTGGCCTGGACGCGGTGGCCAGCGTACACGTTTCGTCTTACAGTGTCATCACATAATTATGACTTATGCCGGTGAGGCCTAGCAAGCTGGATGAAGTCAGCTAGTCATAAATTTTAATGATCACTTAGACAATGTGAACATTTGCAATGCTGCCGTGGAATTAGAAGGGAAATGTATGCCAAAGTCGGGAAACTTTGAGCGAGAGGACGAGAGCCGTGTGGTGTGAGCGCCCCGTCCGGGAACAGTGACTTTAAACTGGGCAGACAAAGCTGCCTGATTGTTTGAGATCAGGTTCTGCGGTCAGCGGACTGCTAGGAGGCCGACGTCAGGCCTGTCAGAGGGCTAAACACCAGAGTATAGACTGATTCAATGGAAAACCAGCAGCTGACACTCAACGCTCGCAGGCCAGCTGCTGACCTCAGTCTATGAATAAGATGTGGACGGCGAGGAGAGACTACTCTGGAAGTGAAAAGTTGATCTCAGCAAAAGAAAACTTTCAGAAGTTGGAAAAAAACAGAGAAGAAGCCGTAACGTTAGGAAGATGGGTCATAATGAAAAGGGCTGAGTGTCCTTTTTAATAGCTGTTAAATGGCTAATTAGCCCTCCATGATTGATCTTTGTAAGAGAAGACACTGGGAGGTGTTAGACTCCTGGGCTTTAATAGTTTTCTGCTGAAATAATTTTACATTTCAGGAATGATTAAAAAAATATTCTGTGACCTCCGTGCTAGGTGGAAAGCTTTTTACAAGCTCATTTAATGTCAATTAAAATGAGTGTAAGACAATACAATATAGTAAGAAGTATTGATTCAAAAGGAGCATTTGGGTCACAAACATATCAAAAAACAAGGGAGAAGTTGATCTGCACTGCACTTAATATTAATGAGTGTTTTGAGGCGCTCCTGTTTCCAGAGGACCCGCCTCTTGCAGCGGAGTGATTGAATGACACAGATTACCTGTTTGGAAAGCCCCATGATAAGTAATTCATGACCAAAAACAAGTTGACCTGAAGAGATGAGCCTGAATCAGGTTTCTGTTTTTTGTTTGAGCCACATATCATCAGGTGGATTGTTGTGGGTGGAGTCACTGGTTAGGAGGTGTGAGCTGGGGAGTCCAAGGAGGGTCACTCTCATCATTTCCCTCCCATGGAGTCCCTGTTGTCCTGGAGTGGATGTAACATGTAAACATAATCTCACACCACAGTTTCATTCCTTCAGCAGCATTAGATTAGATTGAAACTTCGCTGCACACTTTCCTGGGGCTGTCAAATGAGCTGTCACTCAATGTGTCAGAGGAAGGCCCCCGCTCGTCTGCTCCAATACATCACACAGCATTTTATATGAATCAGTAGGAGTGGACTCACTGCAGACACCAGCAGCTCCTGTGCTGAGACACTGTGGGTGATTGATAACATCTCCTCAGCTCTTCGCACTCATGCCCATTTGTATAGTTGGTTGAAGAAGGGCCCCTGGTGTCCACTGACATGTCTCTCACAAGAAAACATGATACCTGTCTACAAAACACAGCCACTTGCAGCGATACATGCACGGAATGACGAAGTGCATTTCGACACAAAGCTATTAGTTGAGTTTTTGTATTTACAGAACTATAAAAGCAGAGCTAAATAATAAGCTGTTAAGCCCTCCTCGTATCACAGCTGATAAATGTTCATTGCTTATTAGTGTGTCAGAGGAGTTTATTGGTTCAGATATCCTCCGCCGCTGCGACCAGTCCGGATACACTGAGGGGGAATCCTCCGCTTGTTTGGTATTGGCAAACCGGTCGACCTAATGGGCTCTTGGCAAATGGACAGATCTCCATCCCAATCTCAGCTCCACTAATCCAATCGAGGGAACCTGCTTGGCATGACACCGACTCATCTGTCTTTGCTGTTCATTAACAAGGCTTCTCCACGAGATCATTCACATTCCTTGGGAACGGGCCCCAAACCAAATGCAATGTGGGTAAAGTTTTAGAAAACATATAAACAACAGAAATCCCACCTTTCAATGAACATATGTCACAAAGCAAACAAACCTGATAGATTTTCTACATTTTACAGCTTGTTTTGTTCTGTTCTGACAGGTTTTTTTTCCTGCAGCAGGGTTTTATGCACAGCAGCGGGGTGCTGATAATGTTTCTAATCTTGTTACATTGCACACAGAATTGTCTCGTATGTTAATGATGGATCAGCCCCTCCCTGCTGCACTGAGATGCTTACGTTCAATTTGTGTACTGTCATCTCCCCGCCACCAAGCTGAAATTGATGCTCGTTCTTGCTTTTAATTAAATCAAATAAAAGTCCTGGCAGGTGAGAAAACCTGCTCCACTGTCCAGCTCAAAAACAAAAACATGACCAATGTGTGTCCATGGGAAAAGATTTCAAAATATAAGACCTTAAGTTGAACTCGTTTTTGCTAAATTACAAGGAAACAAATTATTTTTTAGCTTAGCACTAAAATTTGTATTTCAGTTTTTCTGAATAACTTGTAAACACATTGATTCCACACAGAGAATCAGTGGACCTTTTTCCTTGAAAATAAATAAATAACAGTCCTAGGAATCTCTGTCAGGTAAGTTTGCCCTCAGGCACGGCCGAAGCAAAGTCTCAGAAAGGAGAGCGTAAAATTCCCACACATTAGAAGACAGATAATTGGATTTCCTGTGTCCTGTATGCTGGGCTGTGTGGTTCCTGCAGCTGTGACATTATCAAGGTAACATAACCTGAAGGCTGTGGTGTAGTAGCACAGGCCCCGCAAGGCCTGTCCTGCAGTTCCACATCACTGCCTGCTTGGCTATTCATCCAGTAGACCCAGCAAATGAAATTATGGGAGGAAGAGCAAAGGACATTCTTTGGAAATTAATCCCATTTATGCCTAAACCCACTTCAGGTTTTTACAGTGAGGCCCCCTTTAGACGTTAGGTGCATTTACAATTAGACACGACCCTGGGTGGATGAAAAAAGGTTTTGTTTGTTTGGTGGGTAATTTCTAGAAATATCAGTAAAGCTTAACTAAAATAAATGTTAGGACACTAAAAGAATTATTCAACCTTTTTCTTAAATGCTGTTTCTGTTTCTGTTACTTGACTTAATTGATTGAATCATTTTTTTAATGCTTGAATAAGAAAATAAATACACTCATTAATTTTTAAATAATTTATGTAAAATTAAAAAATAAATACCAAACTTAAAATGTGTAATAAAATAGTTATTTGGTATACATGTATGGGGTTTTGAATGTAGTCGTGACAATGTTATTTTATAATTTTAAAAAAATAACTTTTTTTAAATTATGATTTCCATGAATTAATTTTCTCCACAACAAATAAAAAACAGAATATTTTTTGTTACATATTAGTTAAACAATAAGGACTTTTTGCAGGAAAATTTAGATTTTTTTTTAAAGAAAAAAAAAGCAACTAAAAGATGGGATTCAACAGAGATACCAAAGAGATTTTGTTTAAACCAGCGACATGTTTCTTTTTACTTTAACTTCAAATTTCACCACATTTTTTGCTTATTTTTCTAGCTTTTATAAGGTAAAAACATAGCGTAGTTTTGTTTTTTTTTTTTCCGTCAGTTGTCTGGCAAATTCAGGTGTATTCTTACAAAGCAGAGAGATGCAGGCAGGTGAAGACAGTCTTGCAGTTTTTATGCATCTGTTTGCGTGGAGGACAGTCAGGGGAAGCACCTGTCATCAATTAGCTCTCACGATGGATTACGGAGAAACACTGCCCCCTAGCGACGATAGAAAAAACACAAAGCGTCTCCTGTATGATTGATAAGAAAATGAAAATCATTATTGTAAAAAAAACATCATTTATTAAATTATATTTAGAATTTCTTCCATGAATGAGAAAGTTAATGTCTTTTTTTAAAAGAAATCTAATGGTTTAAATCCCAAACCTATCTCATAATAAACAGCAAAAACATTTACATTATATAATTTTGGGATTATAGTTGCAAATTTGTGTTTAATGACTACTTAAGCAATTGTGTCAGAAGTCTATCCTCAGTAGTGGCTATTACAATGCGAGTTGCACACATCTTTAAAGTGGTGCAAAGCTACACACACACATACACACAGGCATTAACACAAACACAAACGCCGGGCTGATTACAGTTATTTCACTCTCCTTATTATGATCAGCGCCACAGCACAGCCAGACTTTAAAGGCCCCAACTCACACTTAACATAATCTGTCCTTTGCAGGATCCACACACACATACTGTACTTACAAACACTCAAACAAACCTTAAGAACACACATACACCACCACAGCCTCCTCTGGCAGGTCCCTGCCATTATCCTGTCCTCTACCCTAAACACGCAGTTTTAATTTCAAAGCCCTGATTAGCTGATGATTGCATGACAGCCGCCGACCAGGTTCCCTTTTCGCCCGGCTCCCAGACTGCAACTCAATCATGCCCAATTAGTGGGTCCCCAAACACTCTCTCTTATTAGAGGACTCATAATCGACTCATTGTGTCCTGATTTGGCAAATAAATCACTCTGGAGGCTGCTGACTCCCCCACTTCCGCCACCCCTTTTCTCTATCACCCCCACTTCTCTCCCTCGGTCTTGCACTGCCCACTCCCCTTCTAATCTTCGGGTTTGGTGGCAACGTTTTCATGCACCCTTCTCATTGGAGCTGACAGTTTGAGCAACGCCGGACTCCATTTTTTTTTTTTTTTTCCCCTGAAGAATGAAGAATAATTTAGCAGCTAAGGCAGGCAGCATGTGTGTGTCCTTCCCATACAAGGTTAAAAATCCATTCCATCTGAGCAAGAAAGGGGTGAATTAAAATAAATGATGGCCAGATATTTATTGCTAGTTTGTAGATTAAGCCAAGTCATTGCAGTGGACCAGTGGGGCCCGAGCCGCCAGTAGCTCTGCCTAGTTGGGTGACCTCTCTCTGCCTAACTGTGGAATAACGCTCAATGTCACATCCCATCCTGCATTTCATTTATTTGCATTCTTGTTTGTAATTATTTCTATAAATGCACACGCTCAGGACACATCAGGTCAAATGAGAATGTGAAATTATCTAGTTGAAAATAATTATTTGATTTAATGAGGAACATATTTGGAAAAATGAGATTTTTAGACGAAGATATTCTGCTTAGCAGAGACATATTAGAACCTTAACTTATGGTAAAGTAAATTTTAAAAAAAGTTAACATTGTCTGAGTTTTTTTGTTTTGTGAAGTACTTCAGGACAGAGATCCAACTAGAGGGAATTAAAGGCTCAGCTGCTGGCGAACTCGGAGGCCTGTGATGTGGCGCTCAGGCAGCAAACGTTGGACTGTGATTTGGGGTCAGAATCTGAGAGAAGCTTTAGCAATGTCCTGCTGTGATGCGAGCCCCCTCTGCAAAGCTCTAACAGCCACAGATTCTGCAAAGAAACCTCAGCCGGCTGCGCTCCTACCCAGACAAGCAGAGCCTTTTCACTTGCTTCCCCCTGCACTCCACCTCAGGGAGAAGTGTTTAGTGTGTGTGTCTGTGTTGAATGGTCATTAGTCTCTGTTTACAGGGGAGAAAGTCTGGCCAGCTGGCAGGTGACATGTGATGTGCCGTGCTGTGGTCTACCACTGTGAGACCCTGTGGCAGAGTCACACAGGCCCACCAACCCGGGCGGGCTGCAAAGACCATCGCAAGCCCTCAGCAGATGGAGCCTCCAGCGCCTCTCTTCTCCTTTCCGCAAGCGAAGAAGAGGTGGAGCAAGCGCTGGAGGTGGGACTGGCCCGGGCTCCCATCACAGATGCCAGGAGAAGGCTGAGACCCTGACGGGGCCCTGCTGAGAGCGTGCTGGGCCGGAACAGGTGCAGCCTCAGCCCTCTATCCACTCTGTCAGCACCTCGGTGGTGGAGCTCAACGCTTTTCCTGTCCTGACTCTGCCTCATTCACACACTCCAGGGGTGTTGCGGGACCACATCCAGCCCTCCCGCACCAGCAACAAATCTAGGCAGTACATGTTACAAGCATTTCAACAATAGAAAGAATAATAAATGTCCCACCCATTGCCTTTTGTCTTCCCTCTGAAGGAACAAAATTACAAGCACCAAGTTCAAGACAGATTTGACCCTCAGAGGGCAAAAACAGAGTTTGTGTTGACTCAGACGTTTTCTTCTGTCGGCCATAATGAACTCCTTAGCTGACCTCATCGCTGCCAGGAGGCCAACAAAACCACTTTCCCATCAGCCAGTGCTTTATCGCCAACACCTACAGGAAAAAGAGGTTCTGCGGTGGACTTGGCCAACATTCTGCATGACTGAAAGAGTTTATGGCTGGGGCAGGAGGGGAGGGTGTCAGGACCAACGGGCCACCTTGACCTGCCCCTGCACACAGGGCCCACATGAGCCTATTTCCTGTTGCCCCCTTACCCCCGCAGTGACCTGGTCACTCCAACCGCCACTGAATTATTATCATAATTTCTCGGGGAGGCATTGCAGGGCCTCCGGACCAGAGAGGCATCCATGTTTTACGGAATGTTTTGTGTTTTATTGCCTTTAAGTCACTCATAGGCCAGCAGAGAGGGCTCACAATGATAAGAAAACCACTCATGTGAAAAATGAAGGACCTTGCCTACAAGACAGAGAGGTGAAGGAAGGGAAATAATAAAATACATGACAAATGTGGAACTCGACTGTATTTCATGTTCTTCTCGCCTTCAAACATGCAGCTGAACACCAGCAAAATATATAAAGAATCAAATAAAAACAGGGAGTTATGCTCCCAATCCAACAGCTTACACCAAAAAGTTTATTTTTCTAATGATTTTTTAACCTTTCTACTCTTTGATTTACTGGTTTGCCGACAACATGAAGGCTATCTAATGTTTTGGAACTTTCCATGTCACACGCATGTCATATCTTAGCCCTCCTGGGGTAAACAAAAAGAACTTAATGACATCGAATAATATAACAAAATGATAACAAAAAAAATAACACTTTTGTGATGTAACTCCCTCTTCCCTCGCACAACCCCCTGTGGGCTTCTAACAGTGCAATAAAACGAATAATTTTTGTTAACAGTTTCAAAGGTAAACGCCTGTTTGATCAAAAGTGATATCGATTTGACTGCGTTTGCCTCATGTGAAGGACTTTAAACTAAAAGAAAAAAAACACATGAAGTCTTTGTTTTAAGTCAATACTGCAGCCTCTTTTGAGGTTTGTTTCAAAGAGTTTAGATTGAATATGGTTGTGTTTGCATGTGTCAAGCATTCGTTCCATTTGACCTTGCAAATATGTGCAACTTCATTAGTAAAAGGTGCCATGATAGCGGCCACTTATCCTCTTTTTGTTGGTGCTTTATGCTTCAGACCCGCCGGGTCACTGACAGGGAACCTGTGACAGGCACATGGCCCCGCTAAAATGAAACGGGCCTAATAATGCTTGAGCTTTATCCTGTCTGTCCTCACTCCTTACTCTGTGTCGGAGGGGCCCCAACCTATCTCTACATCTCCCCATTTTCTTTAATTAACGACTCAGCATATTGCTTTTTGAGCCATATGGAAGGGAGATATTGAAAACAGATAAGATGTATAAACTTCTGTCAACACTACAGCATATTAGGCTGAGCTGGAAGCATATTTGCTAGCCTGCATGCGCTCACAATTAGCACTCAATATCAAAATACATTATGAGATGCCTGTCGAAGGATAGCAGCGGATAGTAGGAAAAGCTTAACTGGACCTTTACTGAATTTTTATTAAGTCTATATTACTTTGCAGAGAGATAACAAAAAAAAACCAAATGAGTGAGCCTTGCATAAACAAGCTGCAGCTTTAAATATTAAACCGTGCAAAGCTCTATCATTAATTTGACATTATTGAAACATCTATGTCAATTCCTATGGATTTAGCAGTGCAAAAAAAAGAAAAAACAATTACTCCTTAGTTAAATCTACAAAAAAATTAAACTGATTTGATCTGACATATTTGTTCAACTGGAAAATGAACCTGCAACCAGGAAACTCCAAAGAATAAAACCTCTTTCATCGCTGGAAATCTTTTTGTTGTTTTTGACTTGATGTGATTGAATTCCAGCACCCGGACAGCGAGAGGTCATCCTCTGCCCGCTGCAGCGTCAGGATGTACAGTAGACTCAGAGACATGGAGAGAATAAAGGAGGACAGGAAAGCAGCGGGATGAGGCAGGAGAGAGGTCACTTTGAGAATCTGGATGCAAGCACATGGCAAACAGCACTTTTGGATCAGTGTCTCGCTTTAATCCTCTCTCTGATCCGCAGACGGCAGGGCCAATCATTCTAGGCCGGCCACAACCCGTGATCACAGGCCCTAATCTGAGTCCTCGGTCCGTCCACGGTCCACCTCGGACAGCACCGGCTGGATGCCAGCGGAGGAGTAGCAGGCTTAGGCTTCTCCAGCGAGACAGCTAGAGGTTGTCTCTACATGGATGGGCACTTCGCAGCTCGGCGGGGGCAGGAGGAAGGGGCAACATAGCAGCTGCTCAGGGCATATGGGCAGAATTCATTAAGTCTGGCTAAACAAGCCAATTGTGAAGGCGGCAAAGAAGAAAAAAAAGTGTGCATTTGTATGTCTGATGGAGACCACAGATCACTCGCAGGAACAAACATTCTGAGCACGGTTATCCCGGATGAAAGCTTCAACCTGGGTATTACATACTGAGAAAGCTTATTTGAGGCCCGCTAAAAAAAAAAAAAAAATCTGGATGTCTTTAGTGATGAGGACTGATTGAGCTGTTGGATGCGTACATTGTGTCCTTGAGGGCTTCGCCGTGCATCTCCAAATGCCACCAGACTGAGCTCTGCCACAGAAATAAACGTAATCACAATCTGCAAATGTTACAACCCTTCCCTCATAGACCTTCCTGGACTTTGGAGGGCCGCATTTATATTCAGACGCATGAACCAAAGACACGATTGAATGTTGATACATACAATCAGCACGCCTGAAGCACGACATACAACATATTTAACAAACTAAAAACCACTAAAGGGAATTAGAGTCATTTGCTCTGCACTCTGGGCTTCAACAGGCCTGTGCAGAATTTGTTTGCCACTTTGAGAAAGATTTCACATTCTCTTGATTCAGTAAAAAAAAGTATAATGTATGTTAATCCCTCAGGTGTCAATCGGAACTCTGTTCAATGCATTTGAGATAATAGTGAAGAAGGGGCTGTTCCTATCGAAGAGCTGCAAGATAAAGTCAATGGCAGAGTCAATAACAATAAGGTTGTAGGCTTTAATGAGGAATGTTAATTTAAACACAATCAAGTGGATTTCAGCTTAGCTGATTATCAACCTTGGAGTTGTATGTTGTTGTTGATAAAGTTGTCAGTACAGAGAGGGCATGTTTATCTGCGACTGCTATTTTCACATGCAAATCAAGGCCTTGTGGGTTAATATTCGCTTAAAGTGAACATGAAAAAGGTAGCAAAAGAGTTAAAAACATTTATAAAAATACAAAGAAAAAAACAACTTTAAATAAAGAATCCAAAGTCACTTCAGGCCTGGCTCGCCGCTTTCTCCTTGATCCCATTCAATCAGCAGCTCTGAGGACACCTCTGTAAACAGATGATCCCAGTCCCAGCTCACATCATCCTGAAGAGCAAGGAGGAGCAGAACAGAGGCCGGGAGCAGGAGTTTAAGAAGCAGAGGGAAACACACCAAGAAGGAGAGCAAAAGGAAAAGCAGACAGCAGGAAGAGGAGAATGAGGGGGAAGGAGAGCAGAGGTTGTTAATGTACACATCATAAATCTTGATTACCTGAGAGACAAAAGTGGCAGCCTCCACTGGTGCTTTCAGAGCAGCTGGGCAGTCTTTTATGTGGAGTTCAGGAGCTATATTTATAAAAAAGTAAAAAAAAAAAATCTCACCTCTTTCACCTCCTGCTCTGGGGCTAAAACCTTAGTGAGAAGCTTCAAGTCGATCTCTCCGTCCTGAAGAAGGAGAGATGTGAAAACGTCCTGATTTTCAGGGACTGCTGAGCTTCACAGAGCTAAAATAAAGGACTTACTAAAGTTTGGAAAGCAGAGTAATGCTTCAGATCGTTGTCCAGATCTCTGTAGGTCATCACCTGGCTCACATGGATACTGAGAGTACAAAGAAGTCAGAACAATGACAAGAAAACAAGCCAGAAAAAAACTAACAAAAGAATTACACCTTCACATTATCTATGACGCAAATCTGAGAAATATCTTCAGATCAGTTTGAAGTTTCCTCTGAAATGAGCGCTAGGACTTCAAGCAAAGACCACAGAGAGAAAAAGATGGCTGCCAACTGTTAAACGCTTCAAATTGAAACCCAGCTGCTTATCAGTGGGTTGAAATTAAGTGGGGGGGGGTTCTGAAAGTGGCCGGGACCTAGCGGCGCATGCCAGTCCTACTTACTGCACATTATACGCTACATTGCCCCTGCAATGAGTTCAATGTGGATATTATCTCTCACAGAGAGCAAGCCCCAGCCTAATAACCTCCACCACTGTCATAGCCTTGCTACACTGTCGACACATGTCGCTGTGTCTCTCACTGCCCTGTAAATCAGAGGACCTGGGAAGCACGGGGCCTGGAAACGGAGTTGCATAAATCACATCAAACTGTTATTTCTCTATTTCAGACACATAAAGCAAGGCACACGGCGACATCGCAGTCTCCACAGCAGCCCGCTGATAAGTATCCAGCGCACGGTCAGAGGTTAACTGTCACCCGCCTGTCTGGGACGCACAGTTCATATTTATTTGAATCTAAAGTGGTTGGGGGGGAAAAAATGACTTTAAGGAGCACCTTGGTGGAACAGCAACCTGCATCGTCAGATCTCTTCCTGCACTTCATCAAGGTCCGGAATCACAGGGATATCTAAAAACAGAAGCATATGATTGTATCTGGAAAAGCGTCAAAACTAAAGTTAAAGCTTATCAATGCATAGATAGTCATGAAAGCGCACTGCTTGTCCAGCGTGAGACTGCTGGAGGTGTGTGGATCTGCATGTGATCTACGCTGTGTGACACTTTCTTTTCTCTCGCTGCCTCATAAGAGCTGACCTGTCACAATAGCCATGCGGCTATGAATATTCAGCAGGCCAGGCAGGAGCTCATCCTGCTGCGAGGAGGGGGAGGTTTGCTGGCCAGGGGCTCCCCCAGAAGCCACCCCCACCCTCCTGCTACCTTAGCATTGGGCCCTGTCAGCGCCACAACCCCCAGGACCCACGTTGGCCAGTAGGCCGACCTCCACGTCCACTCTGCCACTCCGACTGGGCAGCATCCAGCCATGTGCAGAGTATTTCGGCGCGGGCCCATCTGTGTGGGTCGGAAGTCACCGGGCGGCCTGGCAGGGGCGCGGGTGGCAGCCGCCAGCCCGCTGCTCAAACAGTGGGAACCCAGTTTAATTGGCAAAACGCAACAGGACAGAGTATGGCTCTGCTCCCAAGAAGGACAGGGCAAACCATCACAACGTTTCTCAGACTGACACGTGAAAGCTTTAAAGGAACATTGAGGGACTGGTTGCAAAATATATACATATATATTTCCTTAAAATTATAGGAAACTGTGTTAAGATGTAGCTACAGCCAAAAAGAAAAAAAGACGTTGGAACTTTTGAAAAGAAAGTTGTTTTTTATCTAATAACAGACACTTCCAGACAGGGAAGCAAACTCTACCCCCTTCAAGGACTACATCCAAGTGTTGATGGAGACAGAGAACGAGGAAAAAGAAGCTGGACGGCGAACAGCATGAAGAAGGTTGTCAGTAATCTCTAACCACACTACTGCACCCTGAGGGAAAGTCAATAGAGCAGCTAAATGGAGGTGAGGAGATGGAAGTCTGAATCTGATGTGAGGAAATATCTCAGCATCTGTGTCGGCACTCCTTCAAAATAACCGCTGTAAATAAACCGTTTGAAAACGCATCAGTGTGTGTGGTGTGAAAACTGAAAAAAAAGTATTTCATTGCAGATGGATTAAAAAGTAGGACAAAAACTCAACTGTCGAGTTCACAGGATCGCAACCTTTTTTCGCAGATGACTCATTACTTTTTTTTTTTAATTAAACCCAATTAAAAATGCCATGCTCGTTTAGCTGCTGACAAGATTCATCTGTGTTCTGATATCCAAATAAATGCAGGCGCAGGTATTTCATATTCATGAGGCCCTGGTGACACTTTGTCCTCTCATTTACAAAGCACAGCGTTCAGCAGAATCCGTCCCCCTGGACTCCCAATCAAATTTAATGGTCTTAGTGCAATGACATCAAAAAGCTTTGCCTTCCAGCTCTGCAAAAAGCTACCTGGGTGTCTATGTATCCATTTCTCACTTTTTTTTAAACTTCAGCTGGAAATGTTCTGTTCAATGCGAACCACAGATCATTTGCTGTCTATATGCAAAGTTTGTTAAAAATAATAGAACAAGAGTTTAAATGATTTCCATCTCAATCTATTACAAGAGGTCACAAGGCCAGTAGAGGAATGCAAACAGGCGTTTTCCTCCAAACCAAAGGGCGACTTCATCAGGAGAACTCGTCTCTCCTCAGGGAAGCACACATCTAATTCAGCCACTTCCTGCGCTCAGCTGGACGTGTATCAAGGTGGTTTTTGTCTGGCAGCGAGCAGGCCACGCGTATCCTTATTACAGAGTCACGTCCGCCTTCCTCGCTGAAGCATGTAAATATCAAAAGGGGATAATTTGCTGCGAATGTACACATACTCCCGGTAGGCGCATTCCAGTCAGCGACTTTGAAGAAGAGGACATTTCTGCGCACCACTTGTGCTCCGGTAATCTGAGTCCAGCCAAATATTACCTAGGCGCAAATCCCTCTGAAAGGACTCCTAAGACAATATTCAACTCATCGAAGTGTAAGAGTGAGACATGAAAAAGATGATGTGTTTGGGAGACTGGGGCTATTTGAAGGGACCAGCAGGTGCTGCAGGGCAGCTGATAGGAGAGGTGGGAGCAGGAGCCGGACAAGCCTTCTCTCTGCAGGTCCCTCTGCTTTTAGCCAGGAGACATAAGGGATAAGGGTTGGGGACATAATCAAGATTGCAGGGGCTATCTCACTAACCCTCAGCACTGTAATTTCCAATGCCCTGCTCCAGCTCTGTATTAAGAGGTTCCCTTTCAGAGTAATAATCTTTCCAAAACCAGCTGTCTGTACTTTTTATTCAACTGGCTATTTATGGACTGTAGCTTTTGCTTGTAAAACATTGATTTTAGCTGCTCCGTTTCATATTGTTCAAACAAGACCTAAAAACATTTTGAAAATGTTAAACTAACATTTTATTAAATAAAATTTGTGCCAGTAGATGTTGAATAGGCTAAGCATGTTGCAGAAGAAGTGATCGGGATCAAAAATGTCAGTTGTTAATGTGTCCTGTGCAAACATCTCGGACACAAGGGTCTGCAGGTTCTTTGGTTGTTGACCGATACAAACAACAACAGCGAAACAGAACAATATCTTCAAGATCACTTCAAAGAAACATCCAACCTTAGTTCTCACTCTGTTTGGTGGGAGCCCAAAGGTCGCTCAGTTCAGAGCAGCAGAGCTAGCAACACATCTGTATTCAGCAGCACCCATCTGACACTGTGTGTGCATGCAAGTGTTTTGTGTCTGTCATTCCAGGTGGAGGCGGAATGGCTTCCATCCAGCCACAAGGCTTTCCATTAGCTTTGGGTTTAATGTTACAGTTCTATAGCTGGAAGCTCGTCTTAAAGAACAAGATTTGGATTATTTCTGGTAGAAATGGAAAAGCAGAAAATATATTCTTGTAACTACATGCTGGGAAGATGTTATTTCTATATTATCATAGAAAAAAAACAACTTAAATTAGAGGATTTTTAAAAAATAAATGTAAAGTGGTGACGGATTCTTATAATCGATCCTCACTAATTTTTTTCAAAACCCGCATCTCTGGTTCTTATTCAGGCCTCAAAGGTCTGAGAGGTTTACTGCATTATGAATGTCAGAGATGGCGCACACCCTGGACAGGACACCATCCAGAACACCCCCAAAATTTCACCAATTGAGTTGTCCTGAGAGGTTTTCAAGAGAATTATAAAATGTACTTACCGTACACAGAAAGACCCACATTCACTGTATGTCTGCTGCCCTCCTTTTAATGCTAATAACACAATCAATTCTGCAAGCAAAGTTTAGTCTGAGGTTAAACTGCCTGTAGCCACTTCCAGGAGTATAATCACCTGAAGTTATGTGGTCTCTGAAAATAATCCCCTGTGAGTCCAAAAAGAGAGTTAACATGCTGGCGCACTGTCCATTTAACTGGAAAAAAATTGTTTTTGGTTTCTCTTCATGGGAATATCCCATTTTGTAGATTATAAGTTGCAATTTTTGCATTAGTATGGCTGGAGTGTAACTTCTACTAAATGCGACTTAGATATGGTTTTTTCTTCATTATAAGGCTATTTTTTAGCTGTTGTTACTTTTAGTTCAAAAAAGTATGGTAATTTGTAGAATATAAAGGTGGAAAAGGACTTAAACTCTTCTTGAATCACAAAAAATAATTCATGGCCTTTACACTGCCGCTAAGCATTGTTCCATTTCTGCTGGATGTGCTTCAGATGGTTAGAAGTTTTTTCCAACTCTCCATTTATCTTCACTGAATTTGCTCATGAGGTGAATGATACATATAATGTTTTAGCCCAAATAACATACTACATAAAAAGGCAGTTTTGTTAGTGGTTCATACTAACTTCAGTTGGTATTTAGTAATATATACATAAATCTGTGGCAACTAAACTATAATCTTTGGATATTGTATTTAAATTAAGAAAAACTCTCTCAATGATCCCAAACCGAAAACTATAAACTGCTTCTTATATCATTTAGGGTCCTGAGATGGACTGTTAAAACTGTCCAGGATGTACATCGCTTTCACTAGGCAGTATCTGACTAGCTCCAGCATCCCATGACCCCAAACAGGAATAAAAGTGTCCAGAAAAAAGATGAATGGATGAACAGTTTTTAAGGAGCATTGAGATCTATAAACAAATTAATTGCCAGCAGGAGCAATCATTTTACTCAAGTGGATTCTTTCCCCCAACCTACTCGGTGTTGAAAGTGAACATGTAGTTCATGAATCCACGCAGGATTCAGGAATAAATATGGTATGAGCATCACTGAAAGCTATGATCTGACTGTCTGCTTATCTGCTCTGTTTTCAAAAGATAAATGTGTGGAGAGGTACTGGAGGGCTCCTTTGCCGTGAGGAGACATCACAAAGAGTGGGGGTGGGGTGTGTGGGGGTGGGGGTGGGGTGTTCTTACCTCCTTCATCATCTGATCCTTTGGGGGTTTGTGGTCGCAGGCGATGGCTGTAGAAACAGGAAGTTTGAGCGTATGAGTTACTGAATGCTTTCAAACTCATCCTGACAGTGAAGTCATGCTGGGGAGTCAGAGGCAACGGAGCTGGTTCGTAGGCGTGGCTTTGATCGTGTGCCCATTGTGTTAATCTGCAACAACTTAAAGTACAACAGGTGAAGCTACACTGTTGTGCTGTTGGGTTGAGCTGGAGACAGACTGAATAATCCTTGTTGCGTGTAACAAGTCAGTCACATTGCAGCCAAATCTTAAGCCCAAATATGTTCATAGAGGATCATGTTAATACTGCAAAAACTTACAAAACACACATTTTTAACTATAAATACAAAACATGCACTAGGCAAATTAACTACTTTGTTGATCTGTCATGTGGACTTACTCCTCTAAGTTCTCTGCGTGTCTTCTAGAAGATCTGTAAAAATCACAGAAAGTTGCATTTTAGCAATTTGTCACAATAAACCAGATCAAATAATGTTGCCCTTTTATTGAAAGCTTTTTCATTGTTCAGCTATTTCTTCATATGCAGCTGATTTTGGTAATAAAACTTCACTGACCACTAAAGAAGTTGCAGTAACTTGCACTTATTTTTCAGTTTGACCAAAATTATTTTCCCAGAACTGCTGGTTGTGTAATGCCCCTTCTGGGCAGCTTTTCGGCACTGCAACATTCTATCTCTGTTCCTCCTTATTTGGTGAAAAAAAATTGACCAAAAAAAATCAAAATCTTTATTTTCCTTTTTAATAAAAGGTACACCTGAAGATTACATGTATAAATATGTTGGATTTCTTATATTTTTCAATGTTCCAGGGAAAACTAATTATTTTCTATTTTACAACCTTTATTAAGGTATATTTTTATACAGTTTCTAAAAATATATACAAAATTAAATTGATAAAAGTAAACTATTGAGGATAGCCACTCGTATTATTTACATTCAAAGAACTATCAAAAATAAATTCTTTTTTGACCCCCCCCCATTTTGAAACAGTTAGACACTGAACCAAAAATCACAAATTGGCTTTCCAGGCTAGGCATGGATGAGCTGAAGAAGTCTACCTGCCTGCCCTTGAACTGTGTCCTGTCTGGGGGCGGGGTGGCGACACTTAAGACACATTACAGGCCCCTTGATTAAGACTCATGTAAGGCAAAGCGATAGACATGGTAAAACTGTCTGGAAAAAGTTGTTAGGGATAAAATATATTGTGACAACCTAGTTTCAAAGGTTCATCAATAAACTGACAGATCATTTAGTGTCAATTACAAGTGATAGATCTACAAATCCTGGGATTTCTGCGCCTGGATTAGTGGGAGGAGGACGGTGGTGATTGAGCATGAGGGGTGACATTGAAAGGAAAAGTCCTTGCTGGTTCCAGTGGGGACCATTACTTACTTTGTTTCAGAAAGGATCAATGCACGTGCAAACCCCCTTTACACCTTCTGTGTTTCAATCACTTTGAGGCTCAGATTCAAGCACGGTTACGCAAAAGCGGCGATTCAACACCCCTGACCTTCTGTTTGAATGGAAAGATCCATTGAGTTTGCCGTTTTCCTGCACTAACGATGCAGTAAACTACATAAACAAGCAAAAGTAACTTCGCACGTTACTTCAATGAATCCTCTTGCATTGAGATGCACGGGAAAAGCAGAAGTGGCAGGAAGAAGAAAAACCTGCTCTCTGGTTTATTAAACATCTCATGTTCAGTCGAGTAGAGTATTGAAATCTGGAATTGTTAGTTGTTGACCAAAACCTGTGGCGAGCACTTTCCATCTGTTTCAAATATTTTAGGAATTCTCATGTCGTGCTACCAGTGTAAAGAGCAGACTGCAGTGGTAAGGGGTGATAAAGTGGCTTGAACCCCTGTGATGAAGTGTCTGGCTGACTAACAGTGCCCTCCTGTGGCTGATGCATTAACCATGTCAATTACTGCCTTGCTCATAGATGAAGACGAATGGAGAGTTGCCTGCTCAGAGGTTTCCTCTAACCTTGTTGATGCACAGCCTGAGTGCCAAATATGCCCTGATAAATAAACTCATTCAGCAGTATGAGAGTTCATTAATAACACATAACACAGACTTGCAGTGTCCACTTTGAAGGAGACGGGAGGGTGGGAGTGACGAAACGTACTTGGCAGAACCCGATCCAGAGCTTTCTTCTGCCCAGCCACCCTGCCGCCGGGCTGGCTTAGGAGGAGGGCCCTGGAGAAAGAAAGAAAGAAAGAAAGAAAGAAAGAAGTTTCTGAATTTGTACTAAAAATGAATGAAACCTAGTTTAGAATCCCTTTGATGCTTTTTCGTCAAAAGTTATAGCAACAACATGGCATGGCTTCTGCCTAAATCTCATTATGTTTAGTCTGATTTTCTGTTGAATCAATTTTTTTTTTAATTAGCGGAGATACTTTTCCTTTTATGATTTCTAAGATCCATTAAAAGCAGTTTGTGTCCAAGAGGAGAATTAAAAGGATGAATACTCAAGAAACTAACATGAAAAAAGTGCATCTAAAGAAAAAAGTAAGAGGGGGATTCATAAAGTATTCTATGTATTTTCTTTCATTAAAGAAACTTATTTTAAGACATAATATTTCCAATTACCAGAGCAATAAACCTAATTATGAGGGTTCATGGCTAATTTCAAGATTTAATTTAGCCTCATAAGGGCAGGACATCATAACTTATTTTGAGAAATCTTCCAAAGGCAAATTCTACTTGTTTCATTGGCAAATATTTTCTACCTAGAACAAGGGTGAACTTCTTTGCCCTGACTACCTTCTTATTGCAATATAAGGGGCTCGCCATTTTGTCAGCGTGTCCAAATCAACAATTCCAGAATAAAGTGCCCAGGAAATTTGCAAGAAGTCTCTGTGAAAAACTAGTGTGCAATAATATTCTCTAGATTGGCAAATATAGACCGTTTAAACAATTTGAAATATTTCTATACATATTTTTAAATAAATCATCCATATTTCATCACCAGAACACAGTGGATTCATAAATGATCTTCATAAAATGTTCATAATTATTAGGTTTTTGCTTTGGCAAATAGATGACTTCATTAAGTAGTAAGTATGTGTCTGAATTGCATTAAAATCTGGGGCAGAGGAAAGTCCCACTCTATATAGTCTTTAGGCTTAGGGAGTACTGAGAGAATTTGGACTTTTAACTTGTTTTGAAAAGGACATTTTTGCCCGTGTAGGGTCATCTATGAACCCTATTTGTCTGACAAAACATATTTTATTGGATAAATGGTCCTACATGCTTACAAAAAAATATCCACTTGCAGTATTTTAGCATTCCTATTTAAGCTGTGGGAAATATATATATGTCTGACCCAAAAACAGACTTTTCTTAAAGTTTTTCCTTCTGAAAATAGCACACTTCTTGATCCTGAGACCAGCGCTGGAATGAAGGAATTCCTCAGGGAATATAAGTGTGGAAGTTGAGCACTATAGACAAATGTGTTGGAAATGAAAAAGCCTCTGCATTTCTCATTACTAAATTGGGTCTTCAAAGGACAATGTGTTCCTGATGAATTTATTTCATTTATGATGAAAGGAAAAATAATCTTTCATGACTAGTTCCTTTACCGAAACCATTTATAAATTTAAATGTCACCATTAAGTAAGGCAGAGAAGGGGGGCCATTCTGCTCCAGTATATCACTATTAATCAGGAGAGCCAAGGCTGAGCAAGCTCTCTCAACTTTGTGTGATTAGTAACTGTCTCTTTAATACGAACCAAGATTATTACAATGACAACTTTCTAAGGAAGATTATAAAATTCCTCCAATTGATCTCTGATATTTGGAATTTTTTAGCTATAAGTTATTTTCAAGAGAGACAAGATAATGAGGTCAAGCGCCCTTGCGAGAAATGTTTTTATCATCTTCTACTTTTTTTTTTTTCCTCTTGACAAAAATGGAGAAGACCATAAGTGTCCTGAGACACAAAACAAATCTCCACCTTTAAATCTTCATGACCAAATATGAACCTGACTGTTGTAGTAAAATGGTTTGGAGCCGTTCGGGGCAATTAGCTTATGGTTTCTAGTTAAAGACTCTGCTGGTCTCTGTATGGAATTTGTGGCCAAACCTTAACAGCCCATAAAAGCAACTTTTTACTCAAAACTATGTCAAGAATGTGACCAATCAATTGGGTATTTTTGACAGGACAGGAGATGGTTGGAAGCAAAAAAAAAAAAACATGTAATTGCACGACACTCTGGAAAAATGTATTGCATGAGCACACCAGGTCAGAGGGGGCGTGAGAATATGGGTTCGTACATTAGGGAAGTTGGCCTAATTTGGAAAGAATTGCCTAAAGCAAGTGCATTACTGGGATTTTTGCTTTGGGAATGCTGGCCTGTTTACAGTCCAGCAGAGCAGAGATGTGACTGATTTCATAAATGCCAACAATGGTAACGCCATTTCCTCCTTTTTGACCTCTCTCATAACGTTTAGTCTTACATGTCAGCTTCTAAATTTACCAGGGTTCACAGGGGAAAAAATATCCACTCACTCTTCAGAGAGTGGCATAAATATTTTACATTATACCAAGATTTTTTGCACAAAAAGCACTTCAAACACAAGCATGCAAATATTTTCTGTGTTTTAAAACAAATGTTTTGGTGCATGTGTTTTTTATGTGTTTATTGCTTTTGTTTAGACAGCAATGACACAAAAACTGAGAAGAAAAGTAAAACCTGAAAAACTTTGACACACAAATCAAAAATAGACTGGACAAAATGATTGGTACTCTGTCAAAATGTGTAAGAAACTATTTATTTTCAAGCATGTGATGCTTCTGTAATTTGTATTTAGGCACACATGGCAAAAAAATTGAGTGGTCAATTTAGTTACCATTTTTGCAACCAGTAGAAAATGGAGAAATGGGGGAATTAAACTTTTCTGCTGTGTGTCAAACAAAGCATAGAGGGAAAAATGTGCAGATGTGTGTGGGGATTTTGAGAAAAAGGTGTGGAGAACATTTTTTTTTTTTTATTTGGACAATCTTGAGGGTGCAAGTTCACCTCAAGAGATCATAATTTTCCTGTTTCCAATGTCATTAAGATGTTTATATGACCTTGTAACTAACCTACCTGAACGTGGACATAAATGAAAGATGAATGACAAATTACAACAAAAGTATTGTTTCAATGGTGGATAAAGAACTCTAACTTCCTAACAATTTTATGCTAAGCTGCAGCTCACACTGTTGCCATCTGAAAGAAAAGACATGCTACGGTCAGACACCCATAGAAAAGAAGAAATGAGGCCTTCAAAGTAAAGTGCACTGTCCCTAGATAGTGGACCTTCAAAGATTTTTTGGGTTTACATTGTCTGCATGCTTTGATAGCCTGAATACAATCATAAATCAAGAAATTTTTGATGCACAAGGTCGTGGTCAGTGTCAGAAGGCAGCATCTCCATCAGAGATCATGGAGTTCCAAGCAGAACAATGACCCAAAACGCTACAAAAAGCACTCAGAAATGAATCCAAA
Organism: Oryzias celebensis; assembly: GCA_014656515.1. Taxonomy (NCBI): domain Eukaryota; kingdom Metazoa; phylum Chordata; class Actinopteri; order Beloniformes; family Adrianichthyidae; genus Oryzias; species Oryzias celebensis. The sequence continues at coordinate 40,029,699 of BNCR01000005.1, forward strand.
TAAAGAGCTGGAGAATTCTGAAACAGCCAGCTATTAGTTTAGATCTGAATCTAATAGAACAGATGAGGAGAAATCACAAAACAGCAGTTAGGAGAAAGCACAGATTAAAGTTTAATAATCTGGAGAGTAGAGAGGTGTAAGAAACTAATTCATGGTTACAGGAAGTGACTTTTTTTTTATGATGCAACCTAATATTTAGTTAAGAATGCCCAAACATTTGTTTATGTAATGGTGTAAATGTTATTAAGGTTTGATTTTCCTTCTCAGTTTTTTTGTATGTTATTCCAGTCACACACAAAAAATTGAATACCAAAATATCTCCAACCAGAACTTTCTATGCTCAAGTTTGTATTTTTCTGACAGAATTGCAGGGTGCTAATGACTTTGGCCATGACAGTATGCTAACTTATTTTTAGCTATAGGAGAGCAACTATTTCATATCATCTAAAAGTAAGCAAACATTTGAAAACAAGTAAAAAAAAAAGAACAAGGCATCTAAAAACTGTAAATGTGTTTAAAGTAAATTATATTCAGAGCATTAAAGGCAAATGTCAGGCACGGTCAGGCAACCCACCTCATCAGCATCAAGTGATTCATGCACAGGACAAAACAAAGTGGTTATTGCATTGGGAAATGCTTAGACAACAGGCATGCAGCTAGCTTGGTGTTATCAGTAGAAGACTTACTTCTAATGATGCAGAGGTGGAGGACTTCCTTACATGGCGAGAATCTTCAAATGATGATTGATTTGCCTGAGGACGAGCTCTTCGACCAGACTTAGCGACCTGAAAAATAAGGAGGAATTTAGGAAAAAGTATTTTTTCATCAGTAACAAATTATTTGCACGTTTTGCTTTAAGCTTTCCATAACACATGGGTTTGCACTAGAAATGCACCAAGTCTCTTGCTCCACTATATTTACATGAAAAAAAAATTATCTATTAGGACACCTATGAGAATTAACAGCCTGCTGGAGCCCTTCCCAGCGACCGTAGGGCAAAGGTGGGGTACACCATGACCAGGTCGCCAGTTCATCGTAGGGTCACCCAGACAACCATTCACTCATCCCTTATGGGCAATTTAGTCACTTATCTCTAACCTATAGGAAAGCTGGAGAGCCCATAGAAAACCAACACATGGATTGGGAAAGAATGTGAATCTGATCCGGAAAGGACCTGGTCAGCACTTGAATACTGTAAGGGGCATCTTTCTATGAAGTGACAGTGCCAACAGTCCCAGCCCACCATGCCTTACAAGGAAAAGCATGCCAGGTAACTTTTAAGCTGATATGTAAAAATGTCAATAGCACACAAAGTAAGCTATTTTATGCTAAATTTGGTTTATTTGTTAAAGCCTAATAGCCTAATGCAAATTGGACATTTTATTATTGTAAAAATGTATGACAGTAAAATAGTAAACCCATAGAAATCCCCAAACTATTTGAAGTCAATATTTAAAAAAGTCTAAACATGCTGTTGTTCAGACAGACCACCTTTTTTCACTATCCCAGTTTATGAAAAACCTACAGTATTACATCATCAAAATTCTAATTGATAAGTCTGTATTAAACAATAAAAATGCTCATTTTGCCATTCCTCACCAGAAACAGGGCCTCATCTTTTTTTGAGATAGCACATTTATTCTAACATTTTGGAAAGATTTGACTTGTTTTTTAACAGCCCATCTGTGTGAAGATTATAAATTACTTTATGAACATATTGTTTTTATATATTTTATTTGTGGGAAATTTAACATAGGGAAAATGTATATAGCTAAATTACATATAATAAATATGGCAAAATATTACATACACATTTGCTAATAAAAAAGGTTTTTTTTGTTTTTCAGACAGAAATTATACTGTATTGAAAAAGTATTGAATCCTGCACTAGCATAACTGTGTGATTTAAGTAAAATGCAGAAAGACGAACTGTATCACTGCAACAAAAAGGTGCATGTTGGGAAATTTTTTAGCTAGCATTGCTAACCCTTTCGTTAGAAAGGCACACGAACGCAAATCTGTCGGCTCCCGTAGCCGACAAACAACAAGCAAATTTCTATTCGGGTCGCTGACCGTCTCAATAAATGCAAACTACCTGTTGCTACCTCCGGCGTTTTAACTTTAGGGCCTACAGTGAGCCATTGGCTAGCTAGCTAACCGTGCCATGGTTTGGCGTTTAAAGTGCGCTTTCAGTCCGTTCAACAGCCCACAAATGTGCAAATACGTGCTCTTTTTCACCTGTCGTGTACGAATTTAAACAAACTGCTTACGTTTTTGGACGCTCCACCATATTCAAGTTGAAAGTTGTCGTCCATGTTTCTCCTCAGTTGAGGAGAAAATAGAACTGCGCTCCTGTTTGACGCTAAAGCGTTACATAGCAACAATGTCCATAGCAACACCTATCAGCGTGCGTATCCCACCAAGTTGAGCAGCAGCCAGGAAATCAATTAACGCAGACACCAAATTACTTCAAAAAATTACGTCTCTAATCTAAAAAGTACATTTTGCCACATCGTTATTGGAAAAAAAAAAGCATTATCTTTAAAAGGTGACTGTAGCTGAAAAGAAGAAGCACAAAAAACACAAATTCCTAATTATGTGTGTTCATCTGAAGAATAACAGTAAACAATTAAATAATATTTTTGCTCTTCATCGGTCGGAGATTAAAAATGTATTGAACGCAGTTACTCCCTTTCCCCGCTAGATGTCAGCGTTGTGCATGCTTTTAAAAAACAGACGCCCCATTGAACGGTAGCGCTCAAAAGCGGATCAGGTTGCACTCCTGTGCAAACTCGGTGCACCTCATAAACGTTGCTTCACCATCTGCATTTGTACTTTCCATTAAATACAATTTTTTATGAGTATAATCCTCCCAAAATGTTAGAATATATCAGCTTATTATCGCCTGCTTTAACATTTTAAAGCTCCCTAGGCTACATCAAGGAAATGAATGGTTAATTCAATACGTATTTTTTTAGAAAATAAGCGGGGGGGGGGGGTCCAGATTTTCACCCGAAAAAGGTAAAATAATATTTAATGAAATAGTTTAAGATGAGATTGCAACAGCGCCCATTGTTCAAGCAGAATAAATTGCTGCCCCTCCTTCCACAAACGTCACATCTTGTAGCTATAAAGTGTGAGTGAGAGCGCAGTGTGTCTGAGGTCGAACTACAGGGAGATAACAGAGCCGCACGGACCCCAGAAAGCGCAAGTGGATGGGGGCAGAAGCCTTGTGGAATAGAGACAAGTTGACCACGGCGCAGAGATTGAAATAAAGCTAAAGAGGAGAGATGCTTGAATCACACAAGGGGTAATGAAGAGTGTAATTGAGAGTTTTGATGGAGAATTGAGAATATTTTCCAAAAGGGTACGGATTTGTGCCCATTTTGCAAAGATGACATAGCGCATGAGAAAATGGGATTTCTTCAGGAACAGAACTCACTCACGACTTGAATTTAAAACAAATGTATTAAAAGGGATCCAATAACAATTGGAATTAGATTTTTTTTTTTTGATTTTTTTTTATCTCTACGTTTACTTGATCAGTTTTGAGTGAATGCAATATGAATCTGGGCAAAGCTCTCCTGCTTTTCCTCCTTTGCAACTGTGTCACAATGACTTTCTCGCTGTCCACTTGCACCACTGTGGATATCGACAACATCAGGAAAAAGAGAATGGAGGCGGTGCGCGGACAGATTCTGAGTAAGCTCCGGATGACCAGTCCGCCTCAGACAGCGGGGCCGACCCAGGTACCCTTTCAGGTTCTGGCCCTTTATAACAGCACCAAGGAGCTCATTGAGGAGCTGGGAAGAGACCGGCAGCAGAGTTGCGGACAGGATAGCACAGAGACTGAGTACTACGCCAAAGAGATTTACAAGTTCAACATGATCAATATTTCACCTGAAAACAGTGAGTTTTCTCTCTATTCTGAGCCTTTACAGAATGATATCTGAGCTGCACATTGTGGATTATCCATTGTGGATGATCTATTAAAAAAAAACAAAAGTTTTTGTCATGCAAAGATTATGATGGCATTAGGATAGGACAGTTTTACGCACGAGCAGGACGCATGGCGTAAAGAGGAGGGCAAAGTAAACAGCCTAAATGGTATGAGCACCACACATACTTAACACTAAAGACATGGGAACTCCAGCCTGACGCATTCCTAAGTGAGGAAAATTCTCAGGCTCTTAGGTGTAGTATTTATTGCCAACTCTAATACCTCATTTCCATTTTCTAGCTGTGTTCTGTATTTTTCATCCACTCTTAGTCACCTCTTCCCCCCCAACTATGTCTTCCGAATAGCTCCTTGTTATGATCTAATTCCCTGCTCCATCCATATTGGTATTTCCTGTATAAAAAAATGACCCATTGATTGTTCCATAAATCAGAAGCAGAAGCTCACAGAGACCAGGGTTCTCCAGAGACGGGGCTGTTTTTAAGTGGAGCAGTTGGGCCTGAGCCCACTGGCGGTCAGAGGTCAGAGCAGCCGCTTTCAAAAAAATCAACAGGTGTTGATGCTGTGCTGTGACACTGAGCAGAACCTCAGCATACAGTAATCCCTGAATTGAATCCATTTCAGGGGTCCCACAAAGTGCTTCTGACATTCAAAATACACAGCTCCGGGTTTATCCGCTGGTCAGAGGTAGCCAGAGCTCCCAAAACAAACAGAGGTCTATGGAGTGGGATCAGGGATGGCCAGGTGCCCAGGAAAACATCATTCTGTAGGCCATACTAAAGGTGATAATAAAAGACACAAACCTGATTCATTACTGGCAACACTTTCTGCCCATAATCAAGGAAGATATTACTCAGAGGGTTCCAGAACCCCATCGATTAAAGCCTGTCCCTCTCTTTCCATTATGTAATTTTAAGTGGAGCTAGGCATGTTGCAGTATGCAGGAACATAATGTCTCTCACCTGATAATTTTGCCGTGTACTTCATTTTCTTTCTTGATGGATATAATGAGTTTTACATGCGCTGCTTTTGGAAGGTTGTTTGGGAATGTGGTCAAGTTTTTTTTTTTTTTTTTTTTTTTTGTCTTTAGGAACAGCTAAGAAGTTAAACAGAACCTTTTCTCTCATGCTTTCATGCACCACTTGCTCCAGACTACTATGCTAGACATGACTACAAATGGAAATCAATGCATTTGCCATCCAGGAGCAGACAAAGCTGAATTTAGACATGGCAGCAGTTTGGAGCTGAGCGTGTCCCGCTGCAGAAAAGAGACGGCCGTATATTTGAGCCTGTGGCAGGATATTGACTTGCCTTGCGAATTGCATCATGCCGTTTCAGTGAAATTTCAAGCCAATCTTTTGACACTGAGGTGAGTTAGTAAAAAATGAGAAGCGGTGCTGAAGACAGCAGGGTTTCTGATATATGGGATAGTAGAAGGGTGATGTCATCTGTACAAACAGAGACGGCGGTCTCTCTTTTGCTCCCAGAGCAACAGCATCGCTCCAGAAAAACTCCCACGTGTTCAAAAGGTTTTGCTTCCTCATACTTGATCATACAGGGAAACAAGTTGGGGTTTTTTCTCACATAATCTCATCTGCAGCCTCAGCGTGGTCTGTTAAACCAAATTAAAAGTCAATTTGTAGCTTTTTCAAATGAAGAAACTCAAGCTCCAGATCTTGGATTATAAGAATTCAAGTTGCACCTCTAATATATTTCTAAAACATTGTCTTTTAACTTTATAAGGTCGCAGAACCTGGTAGACATTTGCCAACTTAAGCCTCTATCCCTTATAATTAACCCTCTGTTTCCCTTTTGGGGTCACAGAGTGGCCAGTGCTTGACCTGGCGACTGTTGGGTGAAGGTGGGGTACACAGGTCACCAGCCTGTTGTAAGAACAAACATCCATACACACTCACAGTCGCACTTAAGGGCAATTTAGAGAAATCAATCAACCTACCAAGCAAGTTTTTGGTCTGCGGGTGGAAGTAGAAATAGGTGATTCCTGGGAGCATTTATATCTATGAGGATGCACCTGTGGGTGTGTCAGAGAGGGGGGTGTGGCCTCTATTCTGGGCTAAGGTGCTTTATGGGAATGTTTTCTGTTAAATATTGAACAATGTTTAAGAGCAGCTCAAATGTGAGGGTTTTTCATATGATTATTGGCTCAAACTAATGGATTAGAGCTAATAGTAAAAAAAAAAAAAAAACATATTCAAAGAAAATGAACTGAGAGCTTTTAGTTTCTAGCTCATTGTCTGTGGACTTTACAAAGTCTGTATGATACTCCCTTGGATTTTTATTTCTGAACAGATTATGGAAAATAAATCAGATCTGAGCTTCCTCCAAGATTTTCCAGACTCAGTTTGGGTTCAGAGTCCCGACGCCCAGCCTGAAGCCATAATCCAAAAACGGAAGAGGTCAAAAATGATTGAATTTATTGAATTTTAATTATAATCGCAATCCTCTCCACTCACCCAACATGGAACAAATTATCTTTCAGACCTTTGGCAAAATAATCTGTAATGCAAAATCCCCCTAAAACCATTGCAGTGGGAAAAAATGAAGTCACCCTAAAGGAAACCAAAGACTTGATTAGAATTTTAAATCTCTCTCCTCCAAGTGGGGCTTTCCACCTTCTGTGGAGGAGGCTCAGTAGAGGAAAGGGGAGATGCAGATATTGAGGGGAGAAAAAAAACCTTTTAAGGTCCCTCTTTTTTTTATTGTGTAAGGAAGTGGACAGATATGTGGCCGGGAAGAGACACTAAAACAGTCGTGTGTAAATAAAGAAAGTTGGAAGACAAAACTGTGATGCACAGCTAGACATTTAATGAGGCAGATGCAGAAAAGGCTCCTTCTTTGTGCCGTACAGAAGCAAGTTCTGAGTTTTTCTTTGTCCCATGACTGCCTGAGGTGCAAATCGGCTCAAGGTGCTGTGCGCCAATCAGCCACCAGCAAATCTCAGGCTCAGTAAGAAAGCTTAACCTTGAGGTAATAAATTAGCCAAGGCTTGGCTGTAAATGACTGTTTCCAGTGGGCTCATAAAAGGTTTGCTATGTGCTTGTTTTGCTCAACGCTGCATGTGCTTTGCCTGTTAAAATAATAAACTCCTCAGCGATATAATGGTATAAAAAAATGCAAGAGGTTTTAAATTTAACAGAAAGCTGTGGAGACTGAATCCTGGCGCGACCAATTACTCTGTTAATTCTGTGTAAAATCATGCAAATAACTAATGCCAAACAGACTCTCAATGGCTTTAGATGGTTTTCTTGTGGTAAATCTCTGATTTCAACTCCTGACTGGACTCTGGGAGCACCTGTTGGCCTTAAAAAACGATATGAGGAAGAGGATGAATCATCTTTACTTCCACATGGCCCATTTGCTTCTCATTCTGTGACCTCACGCAAGTGCGGATACTTGCGATAATGGCTTCCTTGCGTGGGCAGTAAATGGTTAAACCTTTCGAATCAAAATGTTCTGGTTTCTAAACGCTTCAATCCCCTTTTTATCCGCAGACGACCTCCCCTACTGCCCTAAGGGCATCACCTCCAAGATATTCCGCTTCAACGTGTCAATCATGGAGAAGAACGCCACCAACTTGTTCCGAGCTGAGTTCCGGGCCCTTCGGATCCCCAACTCCAGCGCCAAGGGAAACGAGCAGAGAATTGAGCTCTACCAGGTGTGTGAACTGACCGTTCATTTGCACTGTTACCACAGCCTGTGTGGGGAAATAGGGGGGTTGTTATGAGCTCAATTTCTCTCCAAAGGCCTACGTAGGTCAGTGAGAAGGATGAAAACATTTATATTAGGGTGTCCAAGTCCCTCTCCCCTCTTTTCATGTGTTAATCATTATTCCATCGTCTTATAGACCAATGGATTCTACATCAGGACAAATAATAGAGTTGTTGCTGCTATATGTTGGAAAATTGAAATTACCATTCAGCAGATTTGTCTTTTAAGCAGTCAGACTCAGCTTTTAATACTTGTCTGTACATACGTGTGCTTATGGTTATTTCTGAGGCATGCATCTGGCTGATGTCTGCAAACGAGGTGGCAAGAAAAGCCTTTTCTCTGGTTCCTCATTAATCTCCCATGAGAGACTAGGAGTAACGATCAGGTTCCAGCACTTCCTGCCAGGGAGACAAGCGTCTCCGGACTGCATACCGCCTGTGAGGCAAGGCTCTGGCCAGCTCTGAATACAGACTGTCAGGCCTTCGGGATTGTTTCCAGGGGCCTGGGAGGAGATAGAGGCTGGGTCACCCACCGGTGGGAGTAAATGGAGCCGATCATGCACCCCCACACTCTTCAGGCTGGAGCTGATTGGCAGACGGGCTGACGCGGGCAAATCCTGTGGCCCCTCGTTCCCACAGGAAGACAGATTAGATGCCGACAATGTTCAGGAACCTGGTTATCCATAGCACTGCTGCAAGCTCCAAGGACTCAAACCCACCACCCAAACATACGCTTCTCACCACTGATAAACACCTTTGTCAGGAGAGGTGCTGGGTCAGATAGGACTGTCTGAAAACCTCTTGTGCATTCTCCTTCGTCGCAGTAGTACCGTTTATTTATGGTGTTGACACGAAATCTGTATCAGATGCTTTCTGAAGCATGAGATGCTAGAGGTTTGAGTCAACGTTTGAACGGTGGAGGTGAAGGACAGCCAGCTTTTTATTGACAGGAGGATAACACACAGGTATTAACTTGCAAAATGGGGATATCAACATGCGGAGTCACTTTTTCCATCAAGAGTAGACTTTTGGCCCAAGGCATCCTGGAGAGTCTGGCTCAGACAGACAGCCTTGGTTCTGCAAGCGTGTGTGAGAAAATAAAGTTTATGCAGCTGGGTCACATTTTCCTCTTTCTGCACAGATCCTGCAAAAAGAAGACCCCAAAGCCAAACAGCGCTACATTGGGGGCAAGAACGTCCTGACCAAAGGGACGCCTGAGTGGATCTCTTTTGATGTGACGGAGACAGTGAGGGAGTGGCTCATGTATCGACGTGAGTGACACGCCTCAAAAGCTCCTTTCTTTGCATCAAACTGTGCCAGAAAAGAAGACTTAAGTGTAGAAACAGTAGCAGCAGAAGGAAACCAAACTCCTCTGCTCTCCATCTTCCCTCAGAAACCAACCTGGGCCTGGAGATCAGCGTGCACTGTCCCTGCCACACCATTAGGGCCAACGGAGATATCATCGAAAACACCAACGAGGTGCTCGAGGTCAAGTTCAAAGGTAAAACCAAAGGTGTAAAGTGGATTTGTTTGACCTCGTTTAAAGGGCATCAATCCTTCTCTTTTTTCCAGAGTTTTAGAACAAAATTTTTGAACTCAACAAGCAAAAATGCTGTAAATGTGGCTCAAAGTGAATTATTTAAAAATAATTTTATTGAGATGAAAATATAGAAGAATGCATCTAGTAGTGTTTATCAAATATTTTGTTGAAGGTCGCTGAGGAACCTTCTACCAAAAACAAAATCTTGAGAAAGTAAAAAAAGACCCTTGATTTAAGGAAATGTCTTATTTGCCATCTTGTGAGAAAGAAATCTTTTCAAAAAATGCTTTCATAAATAAAATACGATTTTTTTTTTATTTGATCTACTGACTAGAAATGTTTTCCTAAAACAAGAGTTTTTGGTTAGACCCTTATCGTACTCCAATGGCGGATTTGTTTTCCCTGTTTAAAGAAATTTAAATTTTTCTAGAATTACGGACACATTTTTAGAGGGCCTGATTTTACAGTGATAAATGGATTTAAAGAAAAGTGCTTTAATTTATTGTGTTTTGACTAAATGCACAACCATCCTCCCCCTTTGAAAACCCCATTGACAGATGTGTTTGAATAAATAAAAAAATCTGCCAATTTGGGTAAGAATTCTTGAAATTAAGACACTTTTGCTCAAACTATAATTAGTCTGCAATTAAAAACCCTTCTTGATAAGATGATTTTTCTTGCAAGACAGAAAATAGGACACGTTTTCCTGAAGCAAAAGTCTTTTTACCTTCTTAAGATTCTGTTTTTGCAGTGTAGGCTAAACATGATTAGAAACAACCTTTTCATACAAAGTGTCTGTGTTTTTACAAAAAACGATATATTTCTGTTAACATTCAAAACTTCAAACCTCTTTCACAGGACCTAGCATCTCCTCTATTGGAGGCCACTTGAAATGCTGCCACAGAATATTTAGCATTTAGTTACACAATATTTTACACAATGAATCTGTTTAAACATAATCTACACACGCATTTTTTAAATGTACCTCCAAGCTATGCATACAGAAACTGCACCATGTGAGATGCATCATAATCTTTTGACATAAATTGAGATTTAAAAAAAAAAAAAAAAAGTAAAATTCCTATTTAAAGGAATTCACATGAATGCAATATTTATCTGGTGCTGGTTTGCTTTGTCTGCTACTGTAAACATCTCCAACAAATTGTTGGAGAACCTTATGTTTTCTTCTATCACAAATCATTCGCAACATTGAGAACTTCATTGAAATGGAAACTGGCCCGATCAGTCTGAGCTGCTCATTCTTGTCAAGGCCAAAACAAACGGGAACTCTGGTATTCTGGAAATGTGTTTCATGACGATGCTGGTAAATGATTAAAGGCCCGGAATATTAATACAATGTTATTTTTAGATTTTTTTTGTTTCTTCCCCTAGTTTTTTAAATTTTTACTTTGCAGATATTTGTCGTGCACCAAAAAAGTCGATGGGAAAACCCCCTAAAAGCATTTGAGTCCCTTTTTTGCATGCATCTGAGTTTCAAAGCAGTTTGTTGAGGGCTTGAATACACTTTCTTCCATTTGAGATTTTCTTTTGTCCTGTCTGCACGGTCAGACTGGAGTGGCCAAGTCTGTGTTTGGTCAGGATTAGTCTCCACTTTGATGTATTATTCTCAAAAGAAAAGAAATGCCCTGCCAGCTCCTTTTCACAATCAAGCACCACCTAATAATTATGTTTGTTTAACTTGAGTTTGATTAGTCTAATGTTCAAGATAGCCATCTCTGTGCTTCAGATTTTTCTTTCTGTGTAGTTTATGTTACCTTTTTAGAACAAATTGGGATACAGACTGTAGATCACATTAAAAATTAATAATTTTTACATTTTTATTGCTCTCCTTTGATGCCTATTAATGCAAATATGCATCAAACCACTTCAGCTCCAAATCAACATGAAAGCAAAAACAAAAGTTAGTTTTTTTTTTTTGTTTTCATAGCTTGAAATAAATTCAGGCGTCAAGGGGTTAAAAAAAAAACTAGAAACCTAATCCCACTTTTCTCTGGTTTCGGTGGCTTTAGTCTTCATAGACGTTATTTAATGTGGGTTTCTCTATTGTTCACTTTTTATGAGGTTTAAAAAAAAAGACTACAAAGCAAACACATCATCACTAAATAGGACAGTGGAGATTTTTTTTTTTTAGTTTTTATTAAAGGTTATAGCTTTTGTGTCCAAGACGAAGACACACACATGCATAAAGCATGGGAATACAATCGATCTGGTATCTCACTTAGCCCTGGGGCCCCTGGGCCTTCAGTCCTGGGAACACTCCTGACTGGCCTGGCCACAAGGAATGTGCTGCAATGGCGCTCAGCCGTTTGGCCCCAAATTAAAGAGGGCCATACACATTTACCAGCATTTCTCCTGAGATATCAACTGCTTTAGCTATCAGGCACAGATTGGATGAGCAGACATGAACCGAGAGGAAAGAAGCTGGAGAGAGCTGTGTTAAATATGGAGAGGGATGAAAAGTGAGCCCGAAAAGACTGAAGCGGTGCCTGCGGATTATCCTGATGTGAAAAATGACCACGATCAAGCCCCCGAAGCTATCTTTAACATACCCGTAATAACGTCTCCCTGCAGGTGTGGAGGCGGAGTATGACGATCTGAGCCGGCCCAAGAAGCAAAAGGAGCAACTGTACCCTCACCTCATCCTCATGATGCTGCCTCCACACAGACTGGATGCCCACTCCTCCTCCCGCAGGCGCAAGAGGGCACTTGACACCAATTACTGCTTCAAGTAAGGTCCACTACTTTTGGACTTTTGTTCATTGTCTTAAACCTTTTGAAACAATATCCCCAGCTTAACTGTAGACATTCCAGGCTTGGCCCAGCTCTAAAGCTGAACTTGAGACAACTGGCAGATGCAAAATTGTACTAAAGTATGAAAATTGGGGAGAAAATTTTCAATATAAGCTGAGGTGTAAAAATAAAAAGGTCAAGAATGTTGTGCACGTGGGCACGAAATGCAAAACGCGAAGCATGTTCACCCAGATAGGACAAGCAATGCAAGTTAGGATCTGTCCCAGTGCTAGAAGGGGCAACCTCCTCACACAGGCTGTCTCCTCAGCTTTCCATCTCCTCCTTCAGGGCAGCAGGCAGTACCAAATTCACCTGGGCTGATTCCAAGAGGGAAAATAAGGGCACACCTAATAGAGGAATTTCTGAACTTCTCACTCATCTATGAAACCATAGACAACACACATATAGAAGTCTTAAAACTGCTTTCTTTTAAACCTTTATTTATTGTTTTCAGCAACTACGAGGAGAACTGCTGCGTACGACCACTATATATTAATTTCCGAAAGGATCTGGGTTGGAAGTGGATCCATCAGCCTGAAGGGTACTATGCTAACTTCTGCTCTGGTCCCTGTCCTTACCTCCGCAGTGCAGACACCACCCACAGCTCGGTGAGGAAAGAGTGCAGCACATCTTTTTAAAAGCTGTTAGGTGACTCTCATGCTCCTCTCTTTGCCTTTTTCACAGCTGCTGAGCCTCTACAACACGTTGAACCCTGAGGCGTCTGCCTCACCCTGCTGCGTTCCTCAGGACTTGGAGCCCCTTACCATCCTGTATTATGTGGGTCGCTCCCCAAAAGTGGAGCAGCTCTCCAACATGGTCGTTAAGTCCTGCAAGTGCAGCTGAAACTTCAGGGCGTCGAGCCCTGATGAGATAATGAACGAGATGGCCTCCGGCACTACTCTGAGGAAGGCGGAAAAGTGGGGTATAGTCCTACCAGACCCGACCATCTCTCGTGAAACAAAAGTCCACCACTCTGCCCACAATTATTGGCAGCATTTACAAAGACTGATCGGACACCACTTTATCAAGAGATCTCTAAAACCCTAAGCATTTTGTCATCAGTATTACTGTTTTTTTTAATCTTCCTGTGTTTTGAAAAGCCTGTAACTCTCCCAAATAATGGTATTCAAAGCCTGTTTTTTTAAATGGAAAGAGGAACAATGTTTGCCTTGCTATGACCAATCTGAAGGACCTAAAATAATCATAACGGCATCGGGACTGAGTACGCAGAAGAAGCTCAGCATGCGTCAAAGAGCAGGATGAAGATGACCGGTTTGCTGAGAGCAAATGAAAAGGACGCATCGACAAATGTCCCAGCGGGAAGCTGCTGATGTAAATGCCACAGCTCTAGACCGTCTAGGATTTAATGCTGTCAGTAATAAATAAATAAATAAATAACAATAGGAAAAGAAAACATGCTGGAAACCAATATGATTTTCATTGTAGTTTTGTCATGATTATGTTTACCTCTGTAGTACAACAGGATGGTGATTCCAGGGATTTTATTCAAAAGAAAGCCTTTCTGTTGAATGACATGTCTGTCACTAAGTGGACTCCATCACAGACTGTAAATGTTTTTGTTACTCTTGGAAACACCCTCTTTTTTTAATTAAAAATACAAACAGCTGAGTACCTCTGTTCAGTTTTCATTGCTATTAGATAAAATCAAACCTCACATTTAATTAGTTTTTAAATGTTTATTTCCATTTCAAATAACCCATTTCCATGCATGTACAGAGTAAGCTTTCTGATGGTTGTTTGCTTTAAAGCACGATCGCTGATTATATTGTACTCCACCAAACCACACTATGTGCAAAAACATTCAAAGTAATGGTCTCCAGTTGATCAAATCGTGCATATAATTCAAGTGTTTTGGACAAAACGAACAAATCCACAGATTTGTAAACACACACCCTGAGAAAACTCACTATAACGGCCTGCTGGTCAGACTTAAGCTAACATTACACCTCTGTATGTACATAAAATGATCATTTAAACTCCGCTTTGAGCTACATAAATGAAAAAATATGCATTTTTTTAAGTGCATTGAATAAATAATGTGCATTTCTACATTAGTTTAATTTGTTTGGTCCATTTGAGGAAACATTTAATAATAAATACAACACTTGGAGACTTTTTTTTTCTTTTACATATAAAATTCTACCAATAAACAGACAAAATCCATAAAAGTATCAGAATTATTACAAAGTACTGCACTCAGATAAGACATTTGCTAAAAAAAAACCTCCAAGGTCCTCTATTAGCTCTTTCTCATCTTATTTTTGTTCTCTTCTATCAACTGGGGAGTGCCCTGGATTTAACATGCCTGTGCCTAGGCGTAGAATCAAACACTAAATCCTGCAGTTAAATACCAACAGGGCTTGAAAAACCATCTGCTGAAGGCTATCTGTCAGTAAAATCTTGCTGTGGCATTAGTAGCATGGAGGGAATGGGGGCGGGCAGCTGTTGGGATGTAAACTGATTGTAGCCAAGGGCAATGAAGGGAAGGAGGTGGGGGGGCAACAAAATCCCAGCCTGCGTCAAAGCTGGGGCATTCCTGAGCTGGCAAACGACTCGCTCGCATGTCTGCGGCTACACGGAAGAGAAATTAATAGGACCCTGCTCGATGTTTAGGACACTTTTATCTGTTGTCCTTTCCCAGAATACACTTCTTCTGTGAGATGCGGTTACATGCAGAGACACCTGTCGGGCCTGCAGAGTGGCAGGACGCGCTCCGGATCTCTTTCTTGTCATCTGTGAGAAGACTCCTTATCTTGAAGAAGCTTCCGGTAGAGACCTAAGAGACCAAAAAAAATATATATAGTTTAAAAAAAAAAGTGCATTCACAAAATCCACAAAATAATTGTCTTTTGGAAAATTGTGGTGCGAAATAACATGTTTCTTGTTTTAAAACCGAGATGGCAACAAGCTGATCTGCTCGGAAACCACGCTTGTTAGTTTTTTTGCATCACAGCATCTTTGCTTCAAAACAGCCTCTTATCATCTGGAGTTCCTCCAAAAATCCAGCAGAAAAAGATATAGCATGTTCAACAGGGCAGCTGTGTTTGTGCTCCTAAACAGAGTTCCCTTTCATTTTCCCTTCCCAAGCTTGTTTGTTTTGGTGCTAGAGACCTGGAAGAACTGGAAACAGAAAACATTTCTTTGACAGCCACATCTTTAACATTATTTCTATGTGAAATTGTCTTTAAGATGCTCAAAAATGAAGACAAAGAGATACAAAACACAAGTAGGAATCAAAACATAGGACCTATCTGTGAAAAGGAGTGAATAACTTCAATACTTTCTCAAACTTAGCACAGCCGAGAATGTTCGTTAGGAAGAAAGATTGTTCTTAAAATGAGTCAAAATCCATTTGCTCCATACTCATCATAATAGAAAAAATCAAAAGAATTGAAATTTTGCTGTAATTTTTTGGTCAATTTTAAGGATTTTATTTTAAAGTTCAATAAATGTTTTCAAGTTAGACTGGCATTCGTTGTTAATATTTTGGAAAGAAAAAGAAAACATTTATGTTCCAAGAATAAATGCTACTTTTAGATTTTGTGAGGATTTATTAAGAAGGGTTCAACATGTACTAAGATCTTATTCTCATTGTTTAGTCATTTCAACTCATTACACTAGTTTTTTGTCAATGTAAAACTCAAAAAATACAAACCATTAGTTTAAAACTAGCAAAAAATGCTTATTATTGGGCTGTCTAACATGCAATTTGAAGTCATTCTAACAGTTAGCTTTTTTAGTTTCTTTTTCTTTTTTTTTTTTAACACTGTGTGGAACTCGTTTCCGGATTTTACTATTTCTTGTTAAATAAAATGACTTGCTGCATGGACAGATAATTTACTACTTTCTAGTGATTTTTTTTCTTAAAGTTTGTGATCTTTTCCTATTTTTAGGCTACCTCTTTTTGCAGTGTGTACCCTCTTGGTGGAGCATGATTCTGAAACAACTTAAAGATGGAGTAACTTGCCTCTAAAGGAGGCCATCAGCCGGTACATACACAAACAACGCCCCATAGACCCTCGTTTTGATACCCAAAGCTATCCGTCCCAACACGATCAGACTCCCATTAAAGTGGCACAACTGCTGCATTCATTTCCCTCGCAGACTTCAGCAATAAATCCCCACACAGTCACTAACTGTGTAGTCCTAAGAACTTCAATCAAACCTCAAGGGAAGCATTGTAAAACACATGTTGTGGATATAATCTAGTTCTGCAGTAGCTTTTGGTAGATCCTCATGAGAGACACGCCCTCTTGTCATGTCAGGATTCAACACAGAGAAGGTAAGGGAAGGCTGAGGGCGGGGTCCGGCGTGTGAGCAGAGGAACTTTTTTTTTTTGCAGTGGACAGAAGGAGAGTTTTATGAGCATCGAGAGGAAAAGATTAAGGGATCGCGCAAGAGGGAGATAAAGGGCGAGTGTGATTAATGATGGGTGACAGCTGATCATAGAGAATGTTCTCCATTTGGACTCGCTCTAACTGCCTGTCAGAGCGGATCAGGGCAGCTTCAGTCATCCCGCTACAAAGGTACACTGAGCAGGCAGAAAGACCTGACGCGCGGCCGTGCTTCACAAAGGCTGGGCACCCCAATAACAACCCCCCCACTTGAAATCAAGTATGGCTTTGAGTCTGAAACTCTTGGAGTCTTCCTCTGAATGCATACTTTTAAACCATACAAATATACTGTATAAATATATATATCTTTTTGCTTCATAACAGAAATTTTGGAAGCCTGTCCCCACTTTGTGCACCCAGAACAGTGGAAAATATGCGCTCAGAAGGTGCTCCCAAAGGATCCAGTTTCAGTAATTGATTACTTTATAAGATGTCTGCTACACAAAGCCAGCCCTCATAGCCGAGGGCTGATGGAAGAAGAAAAACAAAAATAAATGTTCTTATTACAGAGACATACACAACATATATATGCGTTTCAGTTTTGCCCTGTGTTTGTGTAAGGAGGAAAGAAGCTTGATTTTTTGGCAATGCCATGAATAGGAGATCAGCTAATGTATAGAATGTCTGGGAAAAAAGATGGTAATCAAGCAAACAGACATGTGGATCGAGCTATATTTTTGTAATTATTTCAAAATGCCCAAACTGGAGAGAAAAGCAGACACACCTGCATTTGTCCTGTGAGAAGTGAGATTTCCTCAGCGCAGCTTTTAAAGGCCCATTCCAATCATCTATTGAGATATTTTTAAAGTGTTCTCAGTGGTCTTATAACTATTATACCGTTTTTACCAACATTTTACATAAATGTCATTTTCAAGGACGTAGGTTCTGAAGCTTCTGAGTTGTGTGTGGATCCGTTAGGATGGAGGAACCCCGCCCCCTCTTCCTCTCCTCGTTGCTGGGAGCTTTCTGTTTACGGGTTCTCCCATTAGCTTTCACTTCCAACCCAACATTACCAGTGCAACAAAAATGGCGAGCAACAGTGGAGCCAGATGCCAGCTCAGATGAGGAGAACAAGCGTACATGGAAGCAGGGAGCTTGTGTCTTGCCCAGAGTATTTTCTGCATAACAAATATTCATTCATTCATTTTCTGAACCGCTTTATCCCTTTCGGGGTCACGGGGCTGCCGGAGCCTAACCCGGCTACTTATGGGCGAAGGCAGGGGACACCCCTGGACTGGTCGCCAGTCTGTCGCAGGGGCCACATTCACACACTCACGCACACTCACATCCACACCTAGGGAGAATTTAGAGTAACCAATTAACCTATGAAGCATGTTTTTGGATGGTGGGAGGAAGCCGGAGTCCCCGGAGAAAACCCACGCATGCACGGGGAGAACATGCAAACTCCACACAGAAAGGTCCCCGTCGTTGACACTACTTCAAGTCCCCCAGCCGAGACTTGAACCAGGAACCTTCTTGCTGTGAGGCAAGAGCGCTAACCACTGCGCCACCGTGCAGCCGCATAACAAATATGATCTGCTTTTTTTTTTTTTTTGTCTGCTCCTGATTCCCAACGATTTGAACAAAGAGATGCAATTTTACGTTTACATTTCTTTACATATGTCCTCTTATCGTAAAAACACCACAGTAACATGTTAAAAACATAAAAAATAAAAAACACACAATTTTCATAGGAGTGGGTTCTAGAAAACAATAGGTTTTTGGATTTAGGCTAAAATCGGCATGATCACAATTAAAAGAACACTGGGAACACTTTTATAACAGTTTACAAGATGATCAAAGTGGGAACATTAATACAAAATATACACAACTGTGTGTATTGTTGTTTTGTTGAGAAAAACATGGCAGAATACACTAGCAAAAATTCAGATTTATTGATGGCATAACAAAATTGATCCAAAAACAAGATGTTTCAGATTTTTGCATAGAACAAATATACGTCTTTCAATATGGTAATTTCTGAAAATCTCAAAATTGTGGCCTTTCATTCTCTTTTTCTTACATTTTGATTTAAGTAGATTTCCAGATGCTCTGTATTTTGATCTAGTTTACCACAGAATACGGACTCACTAAATACTTTCTATTTTTAAATTCAAATACCTCATCCTGAACTGGTTGAACTATTATTTTCTCAAATATGTTTGTTATCTCTAAAAGTCGGTATAAATGCCTTTGTTTTAGTCAATAATAAAGATAAGCCTAAATATGTATTCACTGGAAATGTATGCACAATTTATTTTCAAAGTATTGAACCAGCTTCTGAGCCTTTTTTTTCTGGCACTATTTTTGAACCATTCGAAAATAGTATTCAATCCACCTACATAAGACATTTTCAATCGATCATTGAAAATGGCTTTCTCAAACCAGGATGATCCTGAAGGTCTGGTTGGTTGAGCAGGGAATGCAACAAAAACGTAACACTATTTGTTTAATTAGCTTTCAGATGCTTTTGTAGTTACAACAGCTGATCTTTTGACAGCTAAGGATTGTACACAGAGTTGCAGACCTTTGACTAATTGATAATAAGGTTCCTACTCATCCTCACTACAGCCGACATTACTACAGGAGTTTTTAACTGTTTATGTTGCCATTTTGCCATTTTCCCCTGTTAACATTTGTTCCCCACTAAAAAAGGATGCCACTTTCTCTGTGAGGCTTCATAGATCGTGAGTTTTCACCCTGAGGTGAACCACACCAGGGTTCATTTGCAAGCAGACCTTGAGCCATGTTTTTAGATCGACAAGGATTTGCTTGTCCAAACCAGATTTAGGCTGAATTTTTAAAAGAGTTTGAACGATTAAAAGAAAAATATAGTTCCTAAGTGTCTATTGTTTGTACATTTATTACTAAATGACAAAAACATTTAGAATTGTATTAAGTTTTAAATTCAGCATGGTGTAGTTGCACGTAATTGTTGCCTTCCATAATTTGTTGCTAATAATACTTTTTTTTTTTTTTTTAGAAAAATGTTGCACAAAGCAGGTCATTAAAATTATTAGGTGTTTATTAGTCTTCTATGAGGAATGCCCACTGTGCCTGGCTGCAACATGAACATTGGTGTAGAGAGCGCATAGCGTCCCCCTGCCTGAGGATAGCCGCACAGCATGCTGCATGTAGAGAGCTGTAGCATCAAACCCACCTGTTTTACCGCAGATGGCCTCATAGATCACCTGCTGGCCACTTGACACTGATCCCGTGGCTGAACTCTCAGAGGACATCTGCCTGTTAATGAGACGCAGGATGAGCATCACTGGGGGCTGAGAAATGAGCAACTCCAGAAGTGGTTATTAGGAGCAAATCCTGCATGTTTAAGACCATCTGCATCCTCTCAGCATTCTATTTTCAGCTAAATATCAAAACAAAATGCAATGAATTCCATGTGACTATCATGTGAATGTGATTGTCTCAGCTGGAGTGTGTGCATGGAATCCAAATGAGCTGTTTTCTGACTGGACAATAAGGAGATCGTTTCAAATAGTTGCTCTTTCTCTGGAGTCAGTGAGGCTAAGTGTTTACTGAGAGCCTCTTGAGAGCCATCGTAGCTGGAAAGGAGAAATTCTTGCTCCTTGTCCTTGGTGATGCGATTATCACACCGGCAGGAGTGCAGAGCTGATTACTGACTGTACTGTGCTGCACTGTGGACAAAGGTTTCAGACGGGAGCTGAAAACACAGGAAAAACTCACACGTACAAGCAAAAAAACATGTGATAAAGTACATTAACCTACATAACCTTATGTGATTTTGTGAAGATAAACACAAACAAGAAATTATTGGCTATTTTTTTAAAAAACAAAGTGAAATTATTTGTTTTTAAGAGACACAATAAAAAAAACTGTAACAAAGAATAAATAACTTAAAACATTTACAACTTTGCATATTCTGACTCAAAAATGGTCTAATCCTCAACAAATAGAACCCAAAAAAGTGACTGATGTAGCAAAAAAGTGTAGCAATTCCTAAATACAGCCTGTTGAAAAACATTTTGCATTACTGACTTTAGAATACAGAAATATTTGGGTCATTCTTTTATACAGCTTTAGTTCATTGATCTTTTAGTCAGAACTCAGCATTTTAACACAGACCCAGAAAATGCTAAAAATTGACATTTTTTAGGCTACACTAGAACCTTTCCTTTTTGTTTTTTCACAGTTTTTGATTATTTGCAGGTTTCTTTTGTAGCCTTTTCTTAGTTCTTTGTTGGGTTATATAGCTGAAGCAAATAAAGACCACATCACTACACCTCTGCTACTGTGTTTAGTAATCAATGTAAAAAGAAAAAATTTTTGAAAAAAGAAAACTGCTTTTTAATAAATTCCTCAAAACGAGGATTTTCCCAGCAATTATTTAGTTTGATTAAAAAAAGATTAATTAGATTAAGGTCACCATGCAGGTTACGATTAAGTAATCACAAAAAAATAATTGCAAGACAACGTTAGTTATTTAATAACACATTTGAAAATACCAATAAATTGTAACAATTATCTCTCAAAGATGATCATTGATGTTAAGTTTATCAATTTTGTGTTTGAAAATGACTGAATTCAGCAAACTCCTGCACATTTAATGGATTGATAACTGTTTTGTTTCTTTGAAGCCAGAAAATCTGTTCTAAATCTTCACATTCTGGCTTCATTTGTTCGTTTTAAGGCTTGGTAAAATGCAGGAGGTCTGTTTTTTTTTTATGTCTTGATACATAAACCCTCAGAATGCAAAGAGGTTCTTTTATTTTCACTCAAGTGTATAAAAGCTATTAAAGCACAGAGCAGGAGCAGACACGGCTGTAACTTTATACATCAAATCTGTTAAGCATTTTTTTCTCAGAAGGAACAATAAATAAAGGGTAGCTGGCATTAACCTCTCACCCCAGAACAGCGCCTTGCCAAAAGAGCATTAATAAGGTAATGAAGGTACACACTGCCTCCTTGTAAGGGGCTGCACAGTTGTTCTTTCATACCATTACACAACCACAAATAGAACTGGCCCACATTAAGCGCAGCTCAACAGGAAGCAGGCCCTTTCGTATAGAGAGGGAGGGAAGGGGTGTTGACCTCTGGGTTCTTCACATCACTTTCTTTGTCAACACTCCCTCAGTCTGTCACTTCCCCACTCAGACACCACCCCGAAACACTGCAGGTGAGAGGTAATTCCGAACCGGCTGTGTGTGCGGATGACATGGAAGCCCAAAAGCTAAAAATTTCACACCGCTCACACAGAGCCGGGGTCCTTGTGTAAACATCGCTTATGAGCGGCTCCACTCCACCGGTGTGTCCCAACGCTGCTCAGACTGACCAAAGAGGGTGGGGGGGGACAGAACTGAACTGTAAACACACGTTTGGAGGCTTCTCAGTGTGTACATTATCCCGTGAAAATGACTACCGTTGCGGCTGATTAATAGGGAGCGAAAGAGGCAGCGACGCTGACATTAATGGCCCTGCTGTAATTGTCACCCTATTAGTAATGCCACACGACAGCCAGGGTTTCCGTAGTTACAGCTGCGACCAACCAAACCCTGCAAACAAAAACACCAAACGGGCTCATTTATTTGTGTAACAAATTGCTCTTTTCAAAGCCTCCGCCGAAGCTGGCCCACTTTGAGTGCTCGCAGCCCCCCTCACTTTGGCAGCCTCGGTATGTTGATAGAACCCTGCCCTGTATGATACCAACACGGCGCAAGCTCACTTCAAGTGAAGGTGTGCAGCCATTAGGGGAGTCTGAGAGTCTGTATGGATGAATGTGAGGGGTCACGGGGGCTGCTTACTGGACCTTTTAAGGTTTTAAATATCAACTGACGTTTCATCCTTGACAGTAATCTTAAAGAGAAATACGCACCTAAAGAACAAATGTAACTTGGAATCATGTACTACTTAGAAAAAAAGTCGAAAAAAGTCTTTGCATCAGATAAGCCTTGTACTATGAGCAACAGCAAAATGTTACAGAGCTGGGTGACCTTGAACTGTTTGAACACACCCAGAACAGTGATTCTATTATAAGTTAGAGGGGCTAAGGCCCACACTGGGATACATTTCAGTGGTGCCTCAGCAACAGAGGGATTGAGTTGCCCCTAAAATACGCACTGAAAATCTGGGGAAGCAACTTATTATCCCTCCTTTTCTGCAAACAATCATCTCCATTCTTCTGGGCAGAGATTACTTCTCTTTGTCAATTTTTCCCCCTCTTTCTTTCTCTATTTTATATTCTTTCGTTTTTATTGTTTCCATCGCTGCATTTTTTTGGTCCTGAAGCTTCCGTTTTTCCCACACTCTCCCCCTGTCACACTGGTCGACCACAAAAATGCAGGACAGAGGAGAGTGTGAGGGGGCTCTGGAATTCCACATGCAGAGGGTAAACACAGCGACTGCCAGGAAGACACACACACACACACACACACACACACACACACACTCGCAGGAGCAAACACGGCACCTACTCAGCTCACTATCCTACATAATTCATACAGCACACCCTAACACTTAAGTCTTCGCTTGCTGTGCGTTGTAGGTCCAGTCACGAAAGATAACTGTTGGTTAATATGTGACCAGAACAATGTCAGCCGGTCTGCAAGTGCAAAATGAATGACGAACAAACAAAAAATGGCCAATTTTTTTCAAATAATTTTAATCTTTTTAGCAATTAGGATGAGCAAAAAGCTGCTGCAACTGCATGGTGTATATAAACAATCATCCCTAATCACTAAGGTTTGCCGGTCCTGTGTAATTTGGACAGATGTTGTACTAATACAATCATAAAATGAGTGAGGAAAATAGCTAGCAGTTGAGCCCAGTTTCACCCCGTTTCCTTTTATTTTTCCTTCTGTACTATTCAGCTTATCTCCAAACTAAACAGGATTTAAATGCAGCTCGGAGCCCGGGGGCCTTCCACTGAACCACGATCTGTTTATGGTTCAGGCAGAAATCAGGCCTGTGATGAGGTTGTTTACTGGGGAGGCAGATACACCCTGCGGCCAAAAGACTGGGAGCAGTTCGCTGCAAACATTTTCTAGCTCTCATTAGCATTAGCCGTGTCCTCTTGAACTCACCAATCCCATGAACCTTGTCTCATTTTACAAACCAGGGGCCAATGAAAGCCAGCACAGTGTGCTGTTAGATGTTACATCGCAACTTTGTTTTTTGGGGTAAATACGGTAATCAATCAGCAAGGTCGCACTTACTTAATCATGCGCTTAGAAGCAGTTTTCCTTGTCTGACCCTCCCGGGCAACACTGGGTGGCTTTGGAGCAATGGTTGGGCTGACACAGGTGGAGTGGTGGCTGCGGCCATGGCTCGGATTGGGCTGAGCATGAAAGGTGGACGGAGAGCAGCTGGATGATTTTGCGGGTACCTGAGTGTGTAAAGCACATATGTTGTCAGGAAACTGGGTCTATGGAGAATTAAAAAAGCAACAAGGAACAATATCTGCAATAAGCTAACCAGCTAAAGACAGCTTGTAGAGACAACCATTTAACTTCTGATTTGAAGCTCATTTAAAAACAATCAAGTAACCAGAGCTATGTGTCGTTCACTAAATCACCACTAGGGTTGCTGCACAATGAAATAAATCTGCTATCAAAAGAAAATAAAGCTTTATACTGTACGCTAAAAATTCAGCACTTTAGGTTACCTAATGCAACGGTTACAAATACAACAGCCACAGCACAATGGGGAGACATGTCAACTTTTAGAGAAAAACTGTTCAATCTTTGTAAAATTTGAACTTTGTCTTAGAACCTCCGCGGTCACCGAGCAGCGTGTAAAACCGCGACTGCCGCCTCGCAATTGGAAATGCTGAAGAGCACCATGTTGGAACCAGACAATGCCAGTAAGCAGTGATTGTTCCGAGTCGTTCAGAGTCAACATTTCTTTGGCAATCTCTCTCGCCAATCAGGAGTGAGTTTGTTGGAAGTCCACACCCATAACATTTGACAAAGGGCTCGAGAGAATCTGTCAATCAAACGTTTCGAACACCAGAAACTTTAATTGAGACATCCGGTTGGTCAGTTTATTACTCGAATAACTTACAGTACAAAAAAATATAATGAGAAAAAAACAGGGAGGTAGAGAACCCAAGAATTACTGGTAGATTTCTGTTTCCTTCCTAATCTTTCAACGCTTTGGTTAAATACATTTTGTAAAGTGATGTGTCCCAGCATGTTATTCAGAGCGTGCACAATGCCACCACACTGCTCATGTAGGTCACTTTGAGGTTCCAGTCCATTCAATGATGAGATTTAAATGAAAAATTAGAACCAACATATCTGAATTGTCCTTTAAACTTGCAGTGTGAATGCAGCTTTAGTCAAACTATACCTTTGGTAGCAAGCTGATTTAATTGGAAAATCATTTTTTAAAAATAACTGTTTACATTTCTCAAGTATTTCCAAATACAGGAATATACAAGTGTAATAAACTTTGGAATGGGTTAGTGGTAATAAAAAAAGTGTCCTATGGATATTAAGGTTAAATATGAAAAGTGCTTCACATGAATTAGTGCAGATATTAATGAAATGCCATCCCATATCAAAACAGGCTTAACATTTTTGCGCAGTTGGCTGACCTGAAGTCAAATTCTTCTCATTGTTTTTATGTTTATGCAAAGGGCCTTCAAAGGCTTGGGAAGGAGGGATAACACTGTTGTCTTTTTGACATAATATTTTAGGATCCACATTTCAGCCGCTCCGCGCCGTTCTGGGGAATGCTTGCATACATTCCTTCCACATCTCACGTCGATGCTATTTTCTCTGCTGCTTTATACGGCTATCTAACAAGCCAACTCCATACTACAGCCGTTCAAAGGGCCAGCAGGGTGACGGGGAATATCTGATGTAATTTCTGTGTTGATAAATGAGAAGTCGGGTTTCCAGGTTGCAGGGCCTATAGCCACAATTCAGTTTGAGTGGGGCCAGGAGGGGCACCTTTCTTTGGCTGCCAGGTGGCCCAAGGCCAAGCCAGTAGAGGAGCCGTGCAGTCTGCACCCAGTAACTGGAACGTGGACTGAAGGGCCGGAACAGACCTCTGTCTCTTTCACTCTCACAGCATTGCACATTAGTATGTACACAAGGCAAATGCAATCAATGGGGACCCCTTTTGCAGCTTAAATGGATCTAAAATCAGAAATAATTTACAGTAAAACCTGATTTTCATGAAACAAGAGCTGAGGGATACTTTTGTTTAGCTTTTCATTTGTTTATTTAGTTGAAGACTTCTTTAAAAAAAAAAAGGTAAAACTGGCTACCGCATCCAGTCAAGAAAACAGTTTGAAAAAGTAGTTGTACATCCGGTTGCTAAAATCGATTAAATGTCCCGTGGCGTATTCCTGTCACTATTTCTTTCCTTGGATGGAGTACAGTCTTCCTGTTAAAAACTTTTTTTTTTCAAGTAACACGAGATTTTTTCCCTAAACAGTAAAAATTACTTTGGGAAAAATGATCTACAACTTCCTACTCCGTTGATCCCCCTTTAAAAAGAGCCAAATCACATCTTTCATGGCTAGTCGGCCATGACTTCAGCAGTTTGTTTGTTCCTGTAAAATACCACTTCTCGGAAAATGATATTACAAAAACTTTTTTGCGCTAAAATGACGCTCATATTTAAAACTTTTATGTAGAACTAATGAATAAACTTTTGTGTGCCTTTTTATTGTTATTTTAGGTAGGTTTTTTTTGTGATAAGTCTTAGCCTAGACGAGTTGAGTAGCCAAATAGTGTAAAATGTTAAAATTGTTGAGTTTGGCTTTCCAGGAAACAGCTTCCATTGGGAGATATTCCCATCAGACATAACTCTGCTGAGTGGTTTGGAAGAGGAAAAGAGAATTATTAGCACTTTTTGTAAGAATAATGCTTGTGTTTAGGTTATCAATGTTTTTTCTAAGCTTGGTTCTGAGCAGGAAAAATAAAACTTTGAACTACTCTATAGTTTTGCTTTTGATGTAGGAGTCTAAACAATGACGACAATTATCCAGAACAAAAAAAGCAAACTATAATTCATCTTTGCCAAGTTTGATCTCCTCAAAAGTCTTTTATTTAATGCAAGTTTGAGGTCAAATAAAAAAGCAGGTTAAAGATGGTACCTGATTTCCAAAGCGGTCTTGGTCTGGAAACTGCTGGGACTTCAGTCTTTGCTGTTGTACCTGGTGAACATCAAACTGCAGCGGGTAGCTGGTCTTGGTCGAATGGTGGCACTGCTTAAGGTCCGTGTTGGAAACAGTCTGAACCTGCTTGCCCCAAACGTCTTCCTCTGGAGGTCTAAAGCTTAAAGAGTGATGATGATGATGAACACAGTGAGGTTCAAAGCTGCAGAAACACAAAACCTCTCTTCAAGGTGGTATGGTACAAAATGTTATTTTGTGACTGAGAGACAGATTGAGATTATGTTTACATAAAGGTTTTGCACCTCTCCTCTTGTTTGTTTTTTTTTTTAAACAGAATACAATAAAGACATGGACATAACATGTAGGCAAACAGTTTACATGTAAATTATTTTAAGGTTAAAAGTGTTAGCATCCTTCCAGATAACCTTATTTATTGCTTACGCACACATTTTCAAGAGGGACAGTGACAGTTTCACCTAAAAATACATACAATTAAATCTTTGCCATTACAAATAACCGTTGTAGCAATGTTTGTTCAAATGTTGTTTGTTTGTGGTGCAGTGGTAGGGTGGTCAGCCTCTGATCGCAAGATTGCAGGTTCGATGACCGCCCGTGTGTTGAAGTGTCCTCGGGCAAGACACTGAACCCCATATGGCCTCTGGTGGAAGGTTTGCGCCAGAATGGGACTGTGACTGTAAAGCACTCAGGGCCTATACACCATTTTAAAGTCTCATTAGCTTTCACGCACTAAAGTGTGTGGAATTTGTTCACCACTTTTGAGCCATCCCCCAGAGGAGCTGTGAGCTGCAGCCACAGCCGCACTCGGCAACCATTTGGTGGTTTAACTCCCCAATCCAACTCCTTAATGCAGAGTGTCAAGCAGAAAGGCATTAGGTCCCATTTTTAGAGTCCTGTATATGACTCGGCTGTGGATTAAAGCTCAAAACTTTTCAGTCTCCGGGTGGATACCATCACTAGGCCACTGAGCTGTTTTTTCAAATTATTATTATTATCTTTAACTTATTGCTATCCTTTTGAAGTTGCATTATATGTGTTTTATCCAAAAACTCTATTTTATTTTAAAGGAGCACAATGTGTTTTGACGTTTCCTTTTGATTCCTGTTTTTGCTCATATTTGCGTCTTATTACCGATTGTTCACCCATACCTTGTTAGTTTCACTTTCAATCTTTATTTGATGAACATACATTGCATTTTCTTAGTGTATTTTATTTCATCAATAAAGCTAGGAATCCTTAAGCATTTTTTTTATATGAAGACGTCATCTCAATCTGGTGATGTTTGATATGAACTATAAATAGAAGTTCCAGGTCAACAACACTGAAGGGTGTCTAGTTTAACATAAATGTGTGATATTTTTGGAATGCTAGAAAAAGTCAAAATTTTCATCTCTAAGTCAAATTTTTATAATTTTTTTTTAGGAAAAACTCACACTTGAACCTGAAAACTTTCCATCAGAGACAGTTTTCTATCTATTTTACACAATAGTAGAAAGTATCAACTTTCCTTCAAGTGTGACGTTCAGTTCTGAAAAAAAAAAGACAAAACTAAATACTTTAACACATTCAGATGAGGATAAAAATCCAAAATGACTGGACAGTTCACAGAACCCTAACTAGTAGCCGTGTGTCCCACAGGAGCCTTTAGTGTGAAGATCACAGTTAAAGCTTAAGGCGAGCCTGTGGCAAACACTGAGCAGAATAGTGTCTTCTCTTTGCCTCAGTGCTCCCTGAGCTTCACGTTTGATTCATATCACAAAGCCACAACCTATAAAGCAAACCTTTTGACAAGCTGTGTGAGTTTGTAACTGGATTATCCGGCATTAGAACTAAGCCGGTTTTAGTGTCGTTTTTTTGCTTTTTAGGCTCCTGCTAAAAAGGACCTGCCTCTTCTTAGGTCGAGCAAAGTTTGCTGCTGCCATGCCAACCTGATCTAAATGAATTTTATACAGCAAATTTTACCACTTTTCACCAGAGTACTGCAAATAAATTAAAAATAAAATAGAGTAAAACTAAAATTAACTAAATGTTATTAGAAAAAAAAGGAGAAATGCTTATCCAGCTGAAGAAACAGCATCCCCAGGGGTCTCAATGGCAAAAATATTCTTGGGAATTCCAGCCATAACATTTATTCATTGGTCTAGCATTTAAGGAAGCAGAGCAGACCTAAAATCACAATAGCTACAATATTTTTTTGACCCCAGCTGCTCTAAAAATAAAATTCAATTAAGTCTTGACCAACAATGCTCATTGTGGGATAATAATCTTGTGTTGATCAAGTAAAAAAAATACCCCTGTCCTGTGTGGCCAAACAAAGACACCAGGGAACCCATGTGAAACAGGCAATCCGCCCATGCAGTTCTCATTTCACATCACAGGACTTAAATTGCTAAAACAACCGGTGTGACCGTGAGCCAGTTTTTGGGTTCTGGAAACAAAGGCTGGTTTGTGAACCTTGTAAGATCAGAGATTCAACATAGCGGAGAAGGAAAACAAGTCCTTTTTTCTTGTTTACATCAGTGTTTTCTTCCTCAAACTTGGCTACAGTTTTCGCAACAACTCTGAATTAGCATTATAGTTTACAAAAGTAGCTCCTTTTACATCCCCCTGGAGAAGTTCTTGTTAACACAATACTACATAAAAAGCAACAAAATGCAAACGGCCCTGAGGAAGTAGCTTTGTTCAACATGGCAACCAAGGAAATATTAAAAAAAAAGTAAAGGAAGAAATCAGGGCCAATAGGGTTTTATGCCTGAGTTTCTCTTTAAAGTACATGAGAGGTTTTTACCGTCTAGGACAGGGATAGGCAACTCCAGACCTCAAGGGCTGCATGTTTTCCAACATAAGATGCTCTGGCATGTTCTAATTGGTTGGACACACCTGAACCAGGTAATCCGTCATGAGAAGGGCTTGGATATCTGGAAATCATGCAGACACTGCGGCCCTAGAGGCCTGGAGTTGCCTTTTCCTGACCTAGGACTTCTCTCCTGCAGAACTTCTACCGGTGGTTGTATGCCTAATCCCTACTGTCCATGCTCTTCTTTAATATAAGTTAATGTTGAACAACAGAGTAGTGCAAGAGCACATGTGGAGCATCAATCTAACTGGGGAGAATATGGGAAAATGAACCGTTTGGGATGACATCATTCCAAAGTATCTCAAAGCTCTGCCTGGTCAGTGTAAACATCTGTCAGTTCAAGAGTGTGAGGGTATTTCCAGTCATTAATCAGTGTTTATTTACTATACTTTAGTGCAACAACACTACAAAAGCCCGGAAACCTCTTTCAAATAACCCAGAATGTCTTTAGAGGCTCAATAAGCGCGGCACGGTCAGGGATGTGGATGCAAGTGTGATCTTTAAATGAGTCGATCAGGCTCTAATGGTTTTTCTCTTCTCAGTTAAAGCCAAATCCGAATTCAAAAATGTATAAGGAAAAAAGCTGACGGGTTTGCTAAAAACGTGAAATTCAAATCTATTCACTGAGAGTTCTTACCTTGAATGTTCTCTTTTCTGTCACCACATCTGTCTCTAATCAGTGGAAAGAAAACACAAATCTTGTGGGACTTTTTCCACAATCAGTGTGTTTTTTTTAATGCACTTTTAACTGTTAATCTGTGGGGCAAATTGGGTGGTCAATAAATCCCAAACCAAATAAAAAATAGTATCAAACAGAATAAAAAGTACCCAAAATAGGTAAATACATTGGTGGTACAAAAAAAAATCTATACAAATTATGGGTGTTTTTTCTGTCATTTTGGACTATTTGAGACCTATTGGTGCAAATATAGATCTTCTGTGCCAAATATTTCTTAAAGTCCTAATCCAATCATCTTTTGATACGTTCTAACAGCATTCCCAGTGGCCTTTTAATCAAGATTATGCCGCTTTTGGGCAAAATAAAAAAAAAGTCGTTTTTCAGGACATAGTTTCTGTAGAGCAACAGTAGTTGTTTCCTTTAAATGCTCTCCTGCATCTTAAACTCCACCAACCTAACATTACTGATGCAACAACAAGGGTAAGCATTATTGGAGCTATTCAGCTGTGATATTTTAAGCCAGATGCCAGCTCAGACGAGGAAAACGAAGACGTAAATGGATCTAGTCGTCTACAAGGGATTGCATCAGAGTGGACCGGAGCAGGGAGCTTGTGGTCCACTGACTGTAGCACCTAGACTGTAGCACTGCTATAAGCTTTTTCAAGAAGCATTTTTTCATCTGTTCCTGATTCACAACAACCTCATTAAAGAAGTGCTCAATAAAAACACAATTTTAAGCTCCATTTTCTTTATAAATGTCCTCCATCATGAGAAAAACAAGTCAAGAACATGTTAAAAACACCAAAAAGACTATTTTCATTGGAGTGGGTCTTTAATTTGGCATCTACTTGAAAGCAAATCAATATTTTAAACGTTTTATTTATTTATTGCTTCTTTAACCATTTGCTATGTTTAAAAGAAGCTGTGATGATTTCTTAATCTTTTTCAATGACACTAATATTGACTCAAAAAATAGGAGGCAAGAGGGGGACCAAAGCTTTTTGCTCGGTGAGCCAGCTGCTCCCCCTGCCCCCCGGTAGCTCCGCCCCTGCTTAAGGAGTTAAAAGTTAGGAAAATAACTCTTGGAAGGACATTTAGTGGTCATACAGCACTGGATAAGTAACTTAGATGATGGACACTAAAATAAAAAAACATGGAGGCGCTACTTTTAATGACCTCCTACAATAACTGACTATTTTCCCATGAAAAACGGGCTTTAAAGAGAAAGTCTGATTGCTTCATCTCAATGCAATTATTCATTAATGTTCCGAGACGTGCTAAAGCGGAAATGGAAGCTGTGTGTGAGGACAGGCTCC
Organism: Oryzias celebensis; assembly: GCA_014656515.1. Taxonomy (NCBI): domain Eukaryota; kingdom Metazoa; phylum Chordata; class Actinopteri; order Beloniformes; family Adrianichthyidae; genus Oryzias; species Oryzias celebensis. Next base: position 40,061,126 of record BNCR01000005.1, read on the forward strand.
ACAGTTCAGGACCTTCAGCTTGTCAGCGCAATGAATTTAGGTAGGCGTCCTGAGAGTGCTGAGACAGCATACCTGTTAGATCCTGGCAGCAGAACTTCAAAGAGCCTTGCTACTTTTTGAAACCCATCATACCTCACCCCTGTGGTTGCTAAAAGAGCCAGTGAGTTTAACAGTTTCAGTATGTTTGGCACAGACTCAATAGCAGGGGGAGGGGAGTCAGGAAATTCACTGTTTTAAGAAACAAAGTCGGGATGAAATCAACACAATTTATCCTAATATCTCACTTAAGACGTATCAGACATAAACTGGGAGCTGAGGAATAAAAGATGGGTGTGTATTCCAGCCCGGTTTCCCTGGATCTTGGAATTTTGTATCCCGAAATTTGAAAAAGCCAAACGGTACACCCATAATAATGTCTATTCTCTGATGAAAGAAGAACAAAAACAGCATATGGAAATGAAATGTCTGAAATCATGTGATCTATCACAGAGCCGGATCGCTCAGAAAGGGATTCCTGTTTCAACAGTTTCAAATAAAACCTGAAAGGATGGAGCCATCTGTAAAATTATAAATTCTATTTAAAGTCTCTTCTTGGTTTGTGGAAATAAAAACATTTTTAAAAAAGAACCGGCCAGACATTCCAGGAATATCTTGACAGCTCAATACATTCAAGGGTTGGACTGGAAAAACAGAGTCCGAGATTAGGGCCAAGCTGTCTGAGACGCTGCCATTCACATGTCAAGAGAAAGCGAGAAAGGGAGCATGCCCATTGTCCCCTTCTAAGATTATACCTTCAATCAAGTCAGGTTTTCTGATCCTGTCTTGCCTCCATAATCAATTACCATCCAATGCTTTTTTCCGACTTTGTTTCTTTCTTTTTGAAGTTGTGTGGCGGGGAGAATTTCCCTCAATATACTTCAGGCACAATATTTCAAACTTCTTCACACACTTACTTAATTCCACAAACCCCAATTAAGTGGGAACTACCCATTTCCAGGGTGGTACTGGCCTGCCCAGAGGGGTGTTGGCACACTACAGTTCTTTTCCCAAAGATCAACAATCTCAAATCTAAAAATTTGTCAAAGACCATTAAAGGAGATTTGAGATTCGATTGAGTGTGACTGCTCAGGCTACCACAATTTAAGTGTCTAAAGTAAAGTAAAAATAAAAAACTGTTTACTCAGAAAATCCTCAGAGCAGCACTTTGGTCAAACAGAATCAGACATAACATATGACAGACTTTTCTGAAGATTACAAAAGCAGGAATCTATGGTAGAGAAGAGGGAATGTCATCAAGTTAAAAGATTTTTACACATTTTCGGCCTAATCTCAGATCTTAAATACCTGTGCATGCTATGCATAGTGGCGCCAGCATTGCTATCAAGAAAAGGAGAGGCGATGCACTGTTTACTTTGCGGTGAAGTCCACTGACACTGTTTTGATATAACTATGAGATGCCTCAGAGAGCAAAGATGCAGATGTGCACATGAGCATGGCAATGAGACATAATCAGACGGTTGATCTATTATAAAAAGGCAGCCGAAAGAAATATGTTTGACAGGTGAAAAATGTTCAGAAAAGAAGTTCAAAGGAGGCCGAGACATGTCAGAAATGTTAAGAAAACATTTCTTTAAAGTATTATTAACGATTTTTCCCTTGAGATTTGAAAAGAATGTAGGGCATTAGCCTTTCATAAGATGACCAAGCCATTTAATTATGCACATGAACGGCTATCTAGCTATGAATACAGTCTTAAATCACAGAAAGCCTCTTTCTTTGAAAAATGCAGAAATGTGGCTGCTGAAAAATATTGAAAACATAGAATTATTTTTGGAAAAACTAAAGTAGAAATGCAGTCCTTGGTGAGGCCGAAAGGTTTAACCTCAATGGGTAAAAAGTCACAGAGTAACATACATTAAATCAGTGTTATGAAGACTTGAGCTATGTCCAAATTTCCTCACTAATCCCTAATCTTTAAGAGTATCCAATGCCTTGGATTTTAATGCAAATCAGATACATGGTCACTACTGTTTTGTTTTAAAACGCCATATAACGTTATCCAATTAGAAAATTAAAAACAAACATTTTATGAAGACTATTCATAAATCCACTGTGTTCTGATCATGAAAACTCTGATGATTTATTAAACAATTCACTAACATGATTTATTTCAAATGACAAACCCTTCAATTGCAATGCATTGTGGTCAATATTCACCTATCCAGTAAGCACTTGATCATTAACTGTATGTAAGAACTGGAGGAGGAACCTCTCACCCTCCTGTTCCAGAGAGGAAGAACCCGCTGGCTCCAAGAAGCCAAAATCCCATAGACTTCTATTGAGAAATAAGCAGCTATTTAATCAAACCCTTTATTGTCAGAATAACCATTCTTGCTCAGATACCTTTTTTGAACATGTGCTTGCTAATATGATTTTTTTTTCATTGTGATCTTTTCCGTTATTCAAATTATACAATAAAATTATTCTGGATCCAACATGGCGATTTGGGAAAAAAAATGGTGACCTAATTGACTTCATTTTCTTGGAGCTGGAAGTAAGCCATTTTCTAGGGGTGATGTCATGCTCACTCAGTCCAGTTCTTATATACAGTCAATTGCATTGATGCACACTACTTTTATGCAGAGAATTCTGGGAAGTCTGAGCACTTGATTTTCAAATTGTAGATTCGGACAACCCAACAGAATGGCAAACAACTTTTATGATGCACAAGTAGTGAGGGAATTTGGACACAACCAAAAAGTGCCTTGGGATAGAACGCTACTTAGTAAAGTCAATGTCAGCACAACTAACAACACCTGCTTTATTTTACATTGTTGAATTAAAAAAAAAAACAAAAAAAACAAAGAACAAAAACTGCGGACCTGTTAGTTCATGTTGAGATGTTGGGTTTGTTTCCCTCATTCATGCAAGTCATAGGAGATGGTCAAGATCTGTCAGTCAGTGTCCACCATCTATTTAGTATCTCTACTCATATCTTTCTCATGAGGGCCGTAGGGATTCCTAGAGGCAATCCAAACTCAAATAGTCTGAAGACAGGGTACAGCCTGAACAGATCACTGTACACTGACTGGTCCAGTGCAGGGCTTTGTGCCTTTGTGTGTCAAACACTCACTCCAAGGAGGCAATTTAAAGTCACCAATTGACCTGTAAGACCCATGTTTGATCTGTAATAGGAGCTGGGACGCTCAGGGAAAACCAGTGCAGGATGTTCTTGCTGAGCGGCGACAGCCAACCACTACTTTAACCGTTTCCTCAGAACAAAACATTAAAAAAAAGCCTCAGAGTTGACAATTTTCTCATTTCCAAACTATTTTAAAATATTTTATTGACTTGTAGAATTTTCAGTTTAAAAAGGCAATGAATTAAATAATTTAAAAAAACACTTTTTTTCTGGATTCCATTGACTTTTTAAAAAAAATTCTCCGAATATAACAATATAATGTTAAGCAGCAGAGAAATCAGGAACAAGGTGTTAAAACATGCCTGGGAGGTAACCACAGACTTAAATGCATGCTAGACTCACCTTGTGCTGCTTTGCCAATCGTTTCCAGAGTGAGTAGCTCTAATAGGCCTGACAGTAGTTGCAGAGTGCAGCATCCCATTAGTTAGGTTTAGTCTGGTCAACTGTAAGCAAAAAAGGAAGAAGATCCCATGATAATATGTAAACTACTAACTTAGTAATCAAGTTTCACTGCATTATAACAAAAATCACACTTGAGTTACTTCAATGGCACATTTAGCTTCAAGTAGTGTTTAACCCTATGGGTGCCTTCCTTCTCCTATATCAGTGTGAAATGTACACATTCAGAGTCTGTATCAGTGCAGAACATCCCCCTGCCTTTTCCTTAGCAGATCCATTTGCCAGGTTGAATGGGTTTCGAGCCAAATCAGCAGTTCTGCTGAAAAAGCCCCATTGTGCTGTCTCGTTCAAAAAATGTTGAGTAAAATCTAACAGGAAAGCGAATCATACTGCTGTAGGATTATATTTACTTTTGTTCACTAAATGTCTAGAGTGAGAGAGAAAAAAAGCTGTAGAGCTGCCAAGCTTTACACAACTTAAAAGAAAAATGTGTCAGTGTGTTGTTACAAAGCCACAGCTCCGGTTCTCTTTTAAAATTAGATGGATCATATTTTCACAGAATGCTGTCCCTAAAATGAGGAAATTAGGAATTGTGGGTGCAGCTGAGGGGATGAAAGGCTTGAATCATTTGCCATAAATCATAACTCCAGGTGCGCCGCTGTCTCAGCTCAGATTCCCAACCGCATTTGTAAAACTGGGATCATCTTTTAAGAGCGGGCATAAACTAACACACTCTAAAGAGGATCCACCGTCGTATCAAGGCAGCTCAGTCAGGAGCATGAAGATGATGGTGGCCATGCCTGCTTTTCCTCAGTATCAGGCTCTGCTTTGTTTACATGGCCTACCATGAGTAATTGCTTTAAACCCAAAGGTCAGCCATGCTACTGAGTGTTGTTCATATATGCAAAGACCTACATTTATCCCTGCAAAATGATTTAATGACTTTCAATCTGAGCCCTAAATGTTCTCTGAGCCAAACACTGGGCTGTTTGAATAAGCTGCTACCATGCCCCGGATTAACCACCCTGAGAAAACACAGCAAACACTTCTCAGATAGATGGAGTAATGTACAGTCAGGAGGAAGCCATAAAACTGCAGTCTGTGTGGTCTGGTGCCATCACAAAAAAAACGAACGGAAAAAAAAAATCTACTGAGGGAGAGAAGTTGGAGGAAGAAGAGGGAGGAAAGGTTTAGAGGCTCCCTAAGCCGAAGGCCAAACCGTCAGGGAATATAGGAGAAGGTGGTGATGGAGCCAGTTGAGCTGCCACTCCCCTGCTCAGTGCCAATTTGCCACATTCCTCTATTTATAAGCATCAATTACTACAAAAAAAGTGGCTGCCTGTTCAGTATCAACAGAAATCACTCCCCCATGGTGCATCTGATAATGAGACCTCACACGGAGCTGAGGCTTGATGCGGCTCACCACTGTTTAGGACAGCCAGCTTCAAACTCAGCTCAAAGACCCACCCCCATGCCAGCCCTGGTCCACAGACCAGGGAAACTGACAGAGGAAGGTGTGCGGTACAGAGCGACGGGCCCTTTGGCTCCAGCGGGTCTGCTGAACGAAGCGGCAGCGTGATGCTGCTCCCCAGCATGGGGGTCAGAGCCAGTTTTATGCATCAACAATTTAAAAGACCTCACAGAGAGAGAGGCTGCTGTGGAGGGGCCAGATTCTTCTTCTGTACATGAAACAGATCATCACAGTTGCTGAATAACTTTTTTTTTTGAGGGTTTTGAGCTGTTGACTTAGTACGTACGTGTTGTGTCAAGAGGTTGATGTGGCTGGAGCTGGCACAGCGGCGTGCCACCTGCTTCTCAGCCAGCTTCTGCAGGGCTGAGATGAAGGACTGCTGGTTCGCCTGGGCTTGGGCAGACAAAGAGTGCAACTCCCTGAGAGTTGCCACTGAATTTGACTTCAGCTTACTGGACACGCTCCCAGTGACCACTGAAAAAAACCAAAAGTTAAAGGTGAGACTGTTAGAGTAAATTTGATTTAAACGCTTTCAATCCAGGGCTTTGAGGCTACCTTGACCAGCAGATGTGGGTCTGGAAAGCTTTTGGTTGTAAATGTGTGTGGCACTTGGGATTGAGGAGGCTGTTCCAAAGCGAGATGCAGACATGGTAAATGAATGCATCCTTCGGAGTGCTGGAGTCGCCGCTTTCACCGCAGTAGAGTCGGTGGACGTGGAGGTCCACGCCAGTCTTGGTGGCTGCGGCATAACGGTTCTGGAGGGGTATTCTGGAGGCGTGGGAAACGCCTCCGACTGACAGAGCTGGGCCAAACTCTGCATGTAAGATGGAGGCTGAAGAGGCGGGGGCGGTGGAGGACAGTGAAGAGGAGCTGCGGCAGATGAACAGTTCTGGAAGCAAATGTGATCTGAGTCCAAATTCAACGGGAAATCAAAGCGGTGATGAGATGACTGGACTGCTGGCTGAGTTTTTCCTTTTGTGGCCTCTGGCTGTTGGTCTGCAGAAATCCCAGAAACAGATGACTGTTTCTCACCGGCCTTGATGTTCGGGTCACAATTGAGTTTTCCCGTGGAGAGCAAGGACTCTGGAGCGTTGGAATCCTCTTTGGCTGTAGGCAGAGCTGTTCAAATGAAGAAAGAAGCCAGAGTTCTGTTATCATCAGTTTGCCATTCCTCAACCCTGACACACATTTGTTTTCCCACAATGGACTCTAATCATTTGAAGGTGACCCGCTCCTGACCTCATATGACTCACATTTTTTCCCCTTTACTGTGCAGAAACGATAAAAAATAAATTTAAAAAAAAGTCAAATGAGACACACAAAGATAAAATCTGAGCTCACGTCCAAAATTCTCACAGTTGCTTGAATCTCCCGGGATATTTATGCCATGAGCGTCTTTCTTAACACTTTTGTCTTTGGTTCCTAGAAAGACCGAGGCTGATTTATTTTTCTGTGTGTAGAAAGTCAGGACTTCTTCCAGACTGCTTTCACTGTAAACAAAAAAAAAAAACACAACAACAGAAGGTCAATCTATAAAGCCGTATATGCAAATGGAAAATTAAAAAAAGAACAGAAAAAGGAAAGAAGATACCAAACTCACAAACCTTGCTGTAGTGATGTACTCTTCAAATATGGAGTAATTAACGCAGCCCTTTTCCTCACCGTTTCCCTGTTTTCTCACCATATGTTCAGTTTCCTTGTAAAAAAGAAAACACACCAGTTGGATTTATTGAAATCAAAGGTCAGATGTGTAGCTCAGTGATTTCTATGGGTTCTGGGTTGGGGTACCTTATTGTAACAAAGGATAAATTCCCCTAACTGGTGGGAAAGGAGACGCTTGCAGTCCCGAAGTGGTAACTGTGGATCGGGGGAGATTACTTTGATGTCTTGCTGAAGGTTTTGAGCTGCTCTTTTCAGGAAGCGAATCACCAGCTCCTGCAAATTAGGATAGAATATGACACCCCAGCTCTTTATCGCTGCTCTCAATTACTAAGTGATAGCTATAAACATTAAAACTCACAGATTTTTGTTCTATTTGAGTTCAGATTTGGATTTTTTTTCGAGTTCTTATTGATTTTACTCAAAAGTTTTACGTTTTACGTTGGTGCAATGCAGACTTTCCAATCAGACTCGCTTTTTACAAACATTTTTTCCATGCAGCCACAATGTCTTATTGTCATTTCAGCTAAAGCCAGAATACACATGAGTAAGAAATAATTGCAAGGAAAATAAATACAAAGGAAACGATGTTTCAGTGAATTTAACTACTTCTATTTATCAGGAAAACTTAGCTGAAAAACTGCTTTGGATTTTACCATTTGGTCATTGTCCCTGTCTGGCCAAGCTGGGATTGAGCTGGCTCTGCTCTCTGCTAATAGCCTTTGCTGGACACGCTGCAGATATGCTGAAAAAGCAATCCGGGCCTGTACTTTACTGGAAACGAGAGAGTTGGGTAGAGAAAACAGAGGCATCAGCAGGACAAAGGCAAAGCAGATCCCAATAAGAATTACATCCACTAACTTTACAGATACATATTAAAGGTTTATAGAAGCCACTATTTTCATAGGATGAATAGAAGATTTTTTTAAGAGCCTGCCTTTCTTTATTTCTTATGGTGGAAAAATCTAAAATTTTAAGTTTTTTTTTCTAGATTTCAATTGTGCTTGTGTTTAATTCTGAGATGCTATAAGGTGTCACTCGGGTATAGCAGCATCAGTTTGGAGATGCTCAAGAAAAGACAGAACTATCACTCTTTTGAATACTTTGAAAGCTCACATAACAGCCCAAAACAGATTTTAAAACATTTAAAAAAAATTTTATCACTTTTTCCAAAGGCTTAGGACACAGCTGTTTTAGGAGTGCGGGTGTGCGTTTATGAAAGTCAGAATACTAGAAAAATGTAAGTAAACAAACGAAGGAGTTCAACTCTATGAAAGTGCAACAACTGGAACAAGCATTTCTTATTATTACTGTTAATTGTACAAAGTCCTCCATTAAAATTTGTGAAAATAAGATATTTGTCAGGGGATAATCTGTCTAAAATAAAAACACTGACATACTGTACTAAATTTAAATCAGGAATATCTAGATGTCCAGACTTGTTTCTGTAACTGCTTTTAATTTGTAATTTTAAACAATTAAAACTGAAAGTTAAATAAAGTCTTTGCTAGAAATCAGAGAATACCATATGGACTTAAGTCCTCTTAATTATCTGATTTAAGACAGCTACCATGTTTAAAAATGAACTTTTAGTTCTATTGCAGATTTTGTAACAAACTGTGGTTTCAATTAGAGCTAAATCTTCAGGGTTTCATAAACGAAATCTTAATTACGCCTTAGTTTAATGGTTTATGAAAAAAATAAAATCATTTTCTGTATTTTTTTTACAATTTGCAAGTTAATTTGCCATCAGGATACTTAAACTGTATAATCAAGTGTTTGAAGTGTTCCTGACGTAAAATGCACATCAATGCACAAAAGGATACAGGATATAAATGTTTACGCAATTATGCAGCTTTTATGGGAAATCTGTGTGTTTTTTTTCCTCTGAAACATTTAAAGAGAACAACGTTTCTTAACCAGCAGCCCACAAAAAGCAAAGTACCACTTAGATGAGTAGTTTAAATATTTGTGTTCACATTTACAAATAATTGGTTAGGGAGACAAATTGTATCAATAAGAATGTAATGGAAAAGAAATAGTAAATTACAGCAGATGATGGACTAACCTGAGGTCCCAGCTCTGCTCAAGGATGTTGAGGAGGTTGATTTTGGGCCTGGTATTGTGAATGGTTGCTCCTGAGCTGGATAGAGGTATGCTATGGCAGGGGTCCAATGGTGAGGCCACTTGTTTTCTTTGCTTGTGTGAAACTGGCTCAAAAAGCTCTTTAACCTCCTCTCTTTCCTGCGGAGCACACTCCTCAACCCCTGGACTGCTGCTCTCAGTCAGGGAGGCCTTGGATTTCTTTCCTGAGGTATGCAAAGACAGACAAACACCAGTTGCATCACAATTATTTTGAATAAAACATACACGTCTTTTTAAAATAAGCATTTTGTTGTTACTGCAAGAAAGTATTGAAACCAAAAGGATTTTAACTCGTGATTTTGTTATGCTGAGTCAAACTAATCATTTACTGAACATAGGTAGAACTGAAAAAGCCTCACCCCATGTTTTCTTCCTTCCAGCGGAGCCATAAGTCAGGTGGCGCTGTCTCCTTTTCCGTGCCTCCAGAGACAGCAACTTCCTCTCATACTGGACAACATGACAGTCATGGGCAGTGTCCACCTGCAGCTGCACATTCTCGTTAAGATTCCTGAGAGAGAAAGCAAGGACTTTCAACGGACTGGTAATAACCACACAAATCCTGATTTATATGCATATAATCAGCAATTACAAAGCAAAGAAATGCTTGTCAGTTTGAAGCCAGCTCAGAAAAGTATAAGCGGAGCTGAAACATATGACACGTGTGCACTGGAAAAGTTGTGCTTCATCTTTTCGGGCTCATGTTTTTACCTATCTGACCATAAGATCAAACAAACACCAAGCAGGAATGTTTCCATGAGAACTTTATTTCCAGCTACCAACCACATTGGAAATGATTACCTTCCATGGAAAAGTCTGTTTGCCAGCATGAAGTTCATTGATGGTTTGGACTCCAAGTATACACTGAAAGATGAAGATATAAGCAAAAAAAAAAAAAAAAAAAAGCTCATTACTTTGCTGCTTATTGTACAAAACTGAAACAAATGTGCAACATACATTCTGAAAAAAAGATAAAAACTTCAAAAATTATTTTTTGTATAGAAAATAATTTAAACATTGCAGAAGTAGAGGTTCCCCTAGCTCTAAATGAACTCTTGCTTTAAGTTTATAATTTAGCAAATTTCTAATAAACATTCTATGGTAATTTTTAACAAGATATTTACAAATCAGAAACAGTGTAAAAAAATAAGCTGTTAAAGACCCAGTCCGATGAAAATTATGTTTTTGGTGTTTTAAACACATTATTGTGGCATTTTACAGATGATGGAGGACATTAATAAAGAAATTTAACTTCAAAAAAGCATTTATTTTTGGTATTTATTAATTCAATGGGAAACAGGAGCAGCCGAAAAAATGCAGTTTAAAAAAATCGTATTTGTTATGTAGAAAATACGCTGGGCGAGTCACAAGCTCCCTGCTTTATTCTATTTTGATGCATCCATCCACTTGTAGAGAACTAGATCCATATATGTCTTCATTTTTGAATCTGAGGTGGCTTCTGGCTCAAAACTGTACGACTGGATAGCTCCAATGTTGCTCACCATTTTTGTTGTGCTGGTAATGTTAGGTTGGGGTTTGTAAGCTAGCAAAAGAGCATGTAAAAAAAGAGCTCTAACTAATGGGGAAGGGAAGTGGGGGCGGGAATTCTCTGTATCACAATCCCACCCACAATTCAGAGGGAAATTTCTAATGAATTACTGCTTATAGTTTCTATAGAAACCATCTCCTAGAAAACAACACAGGTGTTTTGATTTTGGCTAAAAATAATAATAATGGTAAAAAGACCACTGGGAACGCTTTCACAATATAACAAAAGATGATCAGAGTGGGAATTTAAGGGATCTGTGTGACTTTAAGCTCCAATTACCTGTAGAGCTCCCATGTTTCCATGGTGGGGAAAATCCTAATGAAACCTCCCCGTCTCTCATATTCCTCCTTTATCCTCCTTAGCACTTTGATCTATATTACAGACAAAAGAACACCATTTCCGAAACATCCAGTCTTCAGCCACAACACAAGATCATTTAACCGGGATGGCTTTTTTGTAAACTCAAAACATTACCTCCTCTGAAGTCAAGCTGAGTGTGCTGTCTCCTCTGCTGTGTTTCAGACCCTGCGTGTCTGTTTCTGGGTTTGTGGTGGATGTTTGTTTCTGTCGCTAAGAAAAAAAAAGATAGAAGGGTGTTAGGATGTTATTTAACTGTTTGGCTGTCAAAAAATAGGTTCATTCACATTAGAATGATGTCATTTTATGTTTTAAGCTCTAAAACTAGTCAAAAATGTACATTTTTAAGCATGTTTAATAAACTATAACCTTTGACACTTATTTATTTTAGTTTCATGCTGTGTTTAATCTCTACTTGTGAATGAAAATGCTCGGTCACTAGAGGTTCCCACTCCTATCTTCTTCTTGCCGAGAAATAGCGATTTTTTGCAACCCTTTGGCATTTTTGGCAACCTCCCCGACAGACAACTTTGGCAAACGTTTTGGTACTCGTGCCAGACATCAGGCCACAACCCCACAAGATCAAACACAAAATGTGTCATCGTAATACTATAAGGGTTATGTAAAAATGTTCTAATGTGTTAAAGGGGTGTTAAGACAGCCAAAAAATTGACAAAACCTCAGAAGCCTCCACTATTACCCATGATCAGAGTAAAAAATAAGGCTCCACAATCTTTCCCGTCTTCTGTTGCAATGCCGGTCTACTGCTTGGCACCATTCAGTCTGGGCACAACAGGCAATGCACAGCTACTTTTTTTTGTGGTGCACTGCAGTAAGGGAGGCAATTTCTTATTGCTAATGAAATGAAGATTCTATTAAAATGCACAGTTTGCAATCAATAAAAGCCATCTGTCTGTCACAATGAAAAACTCTAAAGCTACATAATCAAATTACCGAAGAGCGTGCAGCAGTTTCTTGCTGGTAATGAAAGAGACATCAGGGAATTGCAAAGAGCAAACAAGGATTAATATGTCTGATTTGTAACAAAAGTGCAGCAGTGGCTGTCACTGCAGATAAGCATTCCTTGCACTGCAGTACTATTAAAGCTAAGCTATAAAATTCATATACAGGCATAAAACAAATGCTACTGTATATCTAACTCCTATTAATAGGTGGAGCTAAAATCTTTCGTGTTCAGTCATCTTTTCCTCTGCTGTTTTGCTTCAAGTTTTGATGAAATTGTAATAAAAAGAAGAGCCAAGTGCAAATGCTGTTGTGGCATTAAACAATCAGACCCAGAGAGTAAGAGTCATTCAATTAGAAGAGATAAACCGATAAGGCCCCGAATGTAGCTCTGACAAACTGATGTCACTCAAACGCTGTAATCACATTAGCAGTTGTTTTGAATTACACAGAATTTTCCATGAGAGCAACAGAAAAGCTCGATTTCAGTGGCAGGAATGTACTGTAAGAAACAAGAGGGGGGACAAGGCAGAAAAGTTCACGGGGGTGAATGAGTGCAGGGCTTAACATCAACGTGTCTCTGTTCGTGTCGTCTACCTGTGCTCTTTGGGCTGCAGGGTGCTTTTCTGACATGACCCTGTCAGAGCGAGCCTGTTTTGGCAGCGGATCTTGACACACAAAGCCTGCAAAGACGGCAAGGAGTCATTTAGGGCTCTATTCATCACATCTGGTTTTGTCTAAGCTATTCATTCAAACCTTTGTATATTGCATCAAATCTTCAACATTTGTGCAACACACTTTATTTTTTTTTATAGGAGGACATGGAGACAATAAACTCAAGAAATCAAAGAGAGTACAGGATGCATTCTTTTGTCAGAACAGTTTCACATGGTGGTGCTATGTTTTGTAACGTAACCACAATTCTGTATGTAACCAAGGGAGGCTTTTGACATTTTTTAAATGTATTTTCTGTCAAAACTTTTGTAAAATACTAAAACAAGTCTTAAATTATAAATACAGAAAATGATATAAGCTGTATGGTATTGTATGGTGGCCCTGAAATGTAAATAACATCAACAAATCACTCAACGCACAACCATTTTAAAGATCACGACAATTAAAAGGCAAAAAAACAAAACAAAAAAAAATTCCAGAAACCAAAATTTAGAAAAAAAATCAGAAAAAAAGTAATTTACTGAAAAAAAAGCCCATTCAGACACCGGATAAGAGATCCTGTATTATGGGACATCGCTGATTGGATGATGATATTGTGTTCACTTTATTGTTTAAAAATAAATAAATAAACAGTCAGTGTTGTTGGTAAAAGGATTTTAGTATCAGTATCACAATTGTCTGAAAGAGTGAAGTTGATGGAAAACTAAATGAAGATCATGTAACTAAGTTAAGCTAAACCAAGATGGATCGCTAAACCTGTAGGTAACTGTCTAACTGATATAAAAAATGTATTTTTTTTTAAATCTATCTCTATATTTCAACTTTGAATACTTTTCTGTAAAGCCATCCACATCAGTATTTAAGTTGTGGCATTTACTTTTGCTTTTTTAGGATGTTTTGAGAGTGCGATTGTTGGGCTATCTATTATCAGATAACTCTATGTCCCTACAGATACACATTTTTATGATCATTTTGAACTTTCACCAGGAAACAAAGACATTTATTGACAAAGTTGAGCAAAAGGTTGTTTGCTTAACCTCCTACAGACTGTCAGGTGAGCATCAGCCTCCTGCCATGCCCCTAGCTGAACACTATAATTATAACAAACATGGATGACACCAAGATGACAGCTAAATGCAGACAGATAATGAATGCAATTGGAATGCTGTCATTATTTACACAACTAGGATGCCAACCAATTTACATCACTCCACAGTGACTCGATTTGTTTGGTACACAATAGATGTGTAGTATTTTACATGCCACTGCTCATTTTCCCCAGATCTACAGGAATGTTTCTGTCCAAAGAGACATACTAGAATGCCGTGATTCTATTTCTACAATAAATAAGCCAGAGATTTCTTGGACATGAACACACACATGTAATAGTCTGATATTATTAGTGTTAGACCACAAATACACATAACACCTCAGTGCTGCTTTAGGCAGTTCATCAGGAAACTCAGTGCATTAAGTAGATAAAAATAAGAGAAAGGCTAATGATGATGTGATGCAACAAGAGAAAATACTGGTATGCTATATTAAAAGTTTTTAGAGATAGAAATTAATGTAAAGGTCCCCCGTAAAAAAAATCAAATACCCATTAATACTTGTAATAAGCAATAAATAAACACGTATTTCTTTCTGTCACACAGGTGTGCAGAGATAGCATTTAAAGATAAGCCTATAAACCCGGACTACAACAACAAAAATATTCTAAGAAATTAAATTAATGGTTATGGGTCAGAAATCACAGCGTAAAAATGACTGACGCAGCAAGAAGGGATTTAACCAAACCTCACTGATCAACATTGGCATTACAGCACAAGTAACGTCTGCAGAAAGCACCAGTTAGCTTTTAGCAGGCTCTCCACTGCAAGCTGTTCTTCTATTTCAGCAACATTTGGAAAAAAAGACAAAAACTTTTAAGGTGAATGAAGCTGCAATACCGCAGACTGTAGTTTTACAACATATAATTTAAGGGGAAATTCTAAAACAGAAGTTTTGCCGATTTAAATTTTAAGATTATATGAATTTTTCCAACTGGTGTTTTTCAGGAATAACACCCAAAAAATTGTAGGTTTTGCATTCAAAATCCACAAAAGGTCTGTGAAGTTTAGTCAGCTGTGGAAAATTTTGAAACTGAATAAAAGTTATATTCAGTCATTGCTGTAGTATGCACTCACCCACAAGTGAAAACATGTCTGCAATCATGCTGGCCTTTATCTTTAGATCCAAGGGAGCATCACTGTAAATAATTAAACAAAGTTACAAAAAAAATTTAAAAAAAAACAAACATTACACCTGAAGATTTGAAAGAAAAACTGATCACTTTTCAAGATTGTGCAAAAATTGATCAGAGAAAATGTGTCTGAAAACTGTCACTGAGACTACAGAATTATACATTTGCTTTTGTCAAGAGATTTTTTTTTCTGGAAAAACAAACAAATCAACAAATCCCAGTTCGAGCACATCACCCGTCCATCCTGGAAGAGAATCACTCTTTTCATGTGGGCATCTTTGAGGTTGCTTATTTTTTTCCCTCAAGATAGGGTTTTTTTAATGAGTTTTTCCTCACCGAGTAGGAGGGTCTTAGGGCAGGGATGCCAGCTTAGCTTAGTCTGTTTAGTTAAGTTCAGCAACCAGCTATTGTTGCTATTTTTATGGCTGACTTTATGTTCTTTGAATGAATACCAGTTGGAAGCCCATTGAGACGGCTATGGTTATGATTTTGGGATATATAAAATTGAATTGAATTGAACTGAACTGCACTGCACTGCACTGCACTGCACTCAATTGAATTGAATTGAATTGAATTGAATTGAATTGAATTGAATTGAACTGAACTAAATTAAATTGAATTGAACTGAATTAAATTGAATTGAATTGAATTGTAGTGGTACTCACCATGAAAGTGAAGGGGAGAGATTCACCTCCAACAACCAGGGTTTGAGGTTGGAGTCAATGAGCACATCAAATCCATACAATTCTAAAAAGAGAAAGAAACATTTTCCTTATAAACTAAACATACTAAAGTTTCTCTTCAGGTTTAAAAATCTAATCTGAAATCTGAAAAAATGTAAGACATCAGATTACTCGGTTTTATCAGGTGAACTGAATGCATTTCCTCAATGTGGTCTCTCTTTTTGTGTGTTTCTAATTACTTCCTTGTTAAGTACCCAGTCAATCAGGAAATGTATCAGCACTCGTGCCGACTTTAAAAATAATAGATAAAAACTGATTGTCGTGGTGCGTTTTTAATACACGCAATAAATCTTTTATGATTGGGTCTAGAAGTCAACATTGTCAGAAATTATTCACCATTGAGATCTTATCTGCTTCCACTAAAAGATTTAGTAAAGTTTGAGCATATTCAACAGCAGAAATAAATCCAAAGCTGGAAAGTTGGGAATGTGAAGGCCTATCCTATGTGGTGAACGCTGGGGGAACTAGAGGGCAGTGTATTGTACACACAATATTTCACTGCAGTAACAGCTCAGCACTGAGTGACACATTAAAAGCCTTTCAGAAAGTGGTCAACAAATAACCAGAGTTAAAAAAAAAAATCGGCCTCGTTTCACTGACTGATATATGGCTCACCGCAGTAGCTGCTTTAAGTGCCATCTGAAGGGCCTCACACTGTTCTGGGGAGTGTCACCCAATAAGCCTGCAACGTACCGTATTCAGAAGCAGCACGCAGAAAAACCACAGTATTTTACAGGGATAGAATTCAGTCCAGCACAGCCAAAGAGGCAGAAAAAGAGAATCCATCTAATGGCACTTCAAAGGAACAGACTGTATTGAGAATAGGCAAGGGGTAGGGGATTCAAGGCTGTAGTAACCGGCGCTGTTTGTTCTTGCACCTCAGGTCAACGCCAATGTTAAGTATACAAAAGTCAGCATGACAGCAGTTCGACGCCTAGCCCCTCAACTCACATTACACTGCTGCAGCTGTGGTTCAACTTCCCCTAACCGATATGTTGTTAACTTTCTGCAGAAGGTTTTTTTTAGAGACTCACTGATTAAAAAAAATAAAATAAGTGTGTAAGACTAGGGTGATGCCCAAATTCCCTTAATACTCTCTAACCCCTAAAAGACTATGAAGTGTGGGGCTGTTAAGTGCCCTGGACTTTAACACAATTCGAACAAATGCTCACTACTTTTTATTTGTTTTTAAGACAGAAAATATGATTTTACCCATTTGCCAAAGTAAAATGCTTTTACAAAGACTATTAATGAATCCATTGGGTTTTAATGATGAAACCTTAAACAATTTATTAAAAAATGTATTTAAATACTCACTTAATATTTTTAACCAATACATTTACAAATAAACTTACTTAATACAATTTTTTATACACAGTGCATTGTGGTATATATCCATAAATCAATGCACACTAGTTTTTCACAGAGACTTCAGGGAAATTTCCAGCGCATTGAATTATGGAATTGTAGATGTGGACATCCCGACAAAATGGCAAACGCCCTAGATAGAGCACTAAGTGGTGAGTAGTGAGGAAATTCAGACACAACCTAGAAGAAAAGAAAGTAGGAGGAGCCATTTTTTATTTTGACTATCATTGGGAAAGGTCATAAAACATTAAATGGGATATTCTTATATAGTGCTTTATTGCCTTCTTAGAAGGCCCAAAGTGCTTTACAGTCACAGTCCCATTCACTCAAGCACACACACATTCACACACTGATGGCGACTCAGCTGCCAAACACCAACCTATAATCACCAGGAGCAATGTGGGTTCAGTGTCTTGCCTAAGGACACTTGGGATGGGAACCAAACCTGCAATCTTTCGATCAGAGATCTATCTCTGCACCATGGCAAGCAAATGAAATTAGTTTATTGATAAGGAAACCACAGAAATATCAAGAATGCCAATTTTATGGTTTTGACAGAAAAGTCACTGCAGGAGGGTTTCCAGTTAATATAATGACAGTATCAAGAATAAGGAAACACAGAAAAATTAAAACTTGGGTTTTATGCATTAATATGCTAATGCTTTAATTGGCATTGTGATAGTTAATATGCAAGAATGGTCTGTATTAAAGCTTATACTCAATTTGTCAGAGCTTTGTTCAATCAGAACATCCTTTTCAACCGTCAGTGCAGCTAAAAGAACGATAATGTGGTGGAGATTCTTTAGAAGCCCTATGGAGATAGCATCACTACATATGAAATGCATTATCTTATGTGTAAAGAATGCATTTTTACCAGGACAGCTTCAGCGAAGCAACATGTTTGTCAAGTTAAGCATAAAAATACCCAAGGCTGTAAAAAGGTATCAGACTGACTGATGGCTGGAGACAGCAACCAACTGAACATGATTTTCCGTAAGCTTGTCCTGAGGGAAGTTCAGCAGTCTCCTCCTCTCCCTCCAGCTCTGCTCGTCTTCCTGGGCCCACCCAGAACTTCTCTGTGACAATACTGCCTTCAATTTGCTCCTGGGTGTAGGTTCTCTTTCACAGTCTGGCTTTGATTTTCCCCAGTATCAGGAAATGCAGAAACATCCTTGTATGAAGAAGCAGCTGGACGCTCATGCAAATGAAGGATGCATGTTCACAACAGCGTTCTGAAGACAGGCATGGACAAGCTATATGGAAATCTACAGCCATTTTTCAAAATTAGCCTGAGTCAGAAGATTTCTCTGGAGTTGTGGAAGACCTTATCCTTTTTTCCTGCAGTCTAAAATAAATGAGTACTTTTAAAAAACAGCTCATGAAATTAATGAAGAAATTTGAAATGCAACACCAAAGAAAACCTTACAGGACACGTACTTTTCTTTGGTTGTTACCATCTCTGTAAAGACCACGTTTTCTCCAGTGAGATAATGTGGTTGAAAGTCAATTTCCTCTCTTATGAAATCTGTTTCCCAACACTTTCATTCTGAAGGTATCAAATGCCGAAGAAAATAGAAGAGAAGAGCCGCAACAGACTGCATGCGTATTCTTTGCTTCACGAAAGGCACAAGAGGGTGAAAATGCAGAAAAGCTGTCAAAATATACAGCCTGACATGTTCGAGTCTGCTATACAGTTTAACATTTGTTGTAATACGTGGCAGAATATGTCAATTGAAAGAAAAGAAAACCCAAGAAACTAAAAGTGAGTCAGTCTTGGCCTATGACTGTTTTTCATTATGTCCTCTAAACTCTTGGTTTAATTTGCTGATATTTGGTTTTTGGTGTGCTATTAACCTTATATTATGTAATGTCAAAAAATACAGTAACTGTTTAGTTTAGTTTTATTTTATTATAGTTATACCCCTTGCGTTCCGTGTTGCTTTTCTTTCTGTCAGTCTTCACACCTGGTTTGAGTTTCCAAACATAACAGCTGCTTTGTGTTTGTCATTATCCAGCGTGGTTAAAAGCAGTCCCTGGTTTTCTTTGTTCTACGCTTGATCTTTGTCCGAGTTCTGCGACTGGGTTCTCTTAGCACATTTTGGAATTATCACAAAATTTCTACTTTTGGATCTTTGTCAGCTTTGCTTCTGTCTACTTTACAAAAAAAACAAAAAAAAAGCAAATTTTCCATCCAGCTGTGACTTCTTCTGCTCACCCTCCAATTTAAACTTCACTACCTTTATTATCCAAAAAATTTAGTTAAAAACAGGATTATTCTTGATTTTTTTAAAAGACGTTAAATGTCTTTTTGTCTTACGTATTGATTTCCCTTTGGTGTATCTATATTTGGATAAGAACAGCTTCCAAAAGAATGGCCTAGTTGAGCTTTAATCATAGTTTAGTGGAGCTAAGACCACAGTTTCAATAAACTTTGCATGAAAGTTTACTAAACGAGCCAAGTGCTGCAATAGAAGCTGCAATTGTCATTTTTTTTCTGTTTGCAGTATGAACTTCAACCGTGATGCTAACTCACTCCATACAAGTTTTCACACATTCTCTTTTAAGGTACCACCTAATTTGTTAAAAGGCACGCACACAGACCAAAACTGTATGAAAGTCAAACCCCAGTGGGTGCGCATATGTCTCATGAAACATAATCCGTCAGTCTTGGGGAACGGAGTGTTGAAATGAGTGGGTTTGAGTCTGCAGTGCTTCATCAGTGGCACCACAACAACTGAGGAAAATGGGGAGGTGTTACACCCCTCGCCCGCTCCCGACAAGCAGGCTCCATGTGCCACAAATTTTCCCCCAATTAGAAGCAGACGCCGCTGATGCCCCAAGAGCCTGCTGAGCTGCTCAACGTCACACGCGTTTGTTCTGTGGCTCAACCGCTGTCGGGGAAGCACTTTTAAATGCACCCACAGACAGCCCACAACAAGCATCACAGACAAGGAGACGAGAGCTGCTGAAGATCCACATCACTTCAATTAAAGAGGCAGCGAGGGGGGAAAAAACATAACAGTAAAGGGATGAGGGCAAGTTTTTTTTTGTATTCTTTATTATAGGAGGGGTGTGTTTGGAAAATTTACCACAAGAGACAAACGCCCAAAAACAATGATCTCCCCACCCTGGCCACGTAGCCTGGTGTCCCACAGCAACAATAGCATCCTTCCAGTGTGTGTCTCAACTCAATTACATCCATGTCATTGTGAGCTTAAAAATGCTGCAAAAGGGTACAGCTAAAGGAAAGGGTTGTGAAAGCTCTCTGCATACCCTGTGTAATATCATAGTAAGACCACTCACTGTAAATAAGAACTGGACCGAGTGAGTCTGACGTCACCCATTTAAAGCGGCTTACTTTTGTCTCCAGCGAAATGTAGTCAATTCAGCCACCATTTTTGCGTTATACAGATGGTACCATGTTGGAACGAGATGACATCAGTAAGCAGTGATTGATCCAAATCGATATGATTCAACGTTTTTTATGGGAACCACTCTCGCAAATCAGAAGGGAGCTTGTTGAACGTCCACACCCTTACCATGATGATCTGTCAATCAAATATTTTGAATTTTCGACTTGAGACCAGATACTTTTGAGGCATCTGATTGGTCAGCGTATACTTTGATTAACTTGCTCTACAGAAAAAAATATAATTTAAAAATTAGGATTATCAAGAACATAGAATAGTTATTCTGAAAAATACAATGACTGAGTAATAGTGGTTTATTTCTTAATAGAGTCTATAGGATTTTGGCTTCTTGGAACCAGCAGGTACTTCCTATTGGAAAAGCCAAAAACAGTATATAGAGAGAACTCGACTGATTACCCCCTCCCCATTTGCATTCCAAAAAGGAAACAACCACTGGTCCCATAATGCCAAAATCCTAACAGACTTCTATTAAGTAATAAACAGTTTTTGTAATTGCTAGAATAACCATTCCTTCTCTGATACACCTTTTTAACCTGTTCTTGCAAAAGCAAATTTTTTTCTTCATGATATTTTTTCTTTATCGCAAGTTATTCAGCTTATAAACTGGCCAATCAGATGCCTCAATAAAAGTCAGTTGCCCCCCACCTTGATCATTCGAATCATTTGATTGACAGATTTTCCTGATTTTCCCTTTCAGTGGAAGGGCTGTGACTTTCCAACAAGCTCACTCCTGACGAGCGAGAGTGGTTGCCAAAGAAATGATGTCTCAGACCGACTCGGACCAACGTTGCCTGATTCCAACATGGCGAAGTCCGTATCACGAAAAAGTTGCGACTGAATTGACTTCATTTCACTGGAACCGGACGTAAGGCGTTTTCTACGGTTGACATCACACTCAATATGCCCAGTCCTCTCATATACAGTACACGGGTCTCACTCACCCTTATCTGTGGAAAAAAAACAGCTACACTCTCATACCAAAGACACAAACACCAAATTCTGCGCGAGTATGGGAGGTATCTGACAAATGTAAAACACAGAGAAAGCCTCACACTCAGCGATTCATGGGGGACATTCAATTTACCGGAGGGCCGATGAGTGGAATGTTTTGTGTGTAATAAAATCGGTCTTTGGGCTTGGCTAATCAGATCTTAGTCAAAACATCTCTTAATCAGAATCTCACACCAGAAAAGCCCGTCCATTAATCACACAGCTGCTGTAATAAGCTGCATGGGTGGTATTTTTGCCTTTTACACACACTTCTCACAATGTCAAAAACAAATCAATAAATTGGTTTGCATATTTTTTTTGTCTATGTCTTAAAAAGTTTTCAACAATATCCCAATTGTTTAAGCACTGCAATGAAAATAGATCCCTACTGAAAACAATAGATTGCAATAATGCTTTTAATAGACATTAAAATAACAGGCAACAGTTTTCAGCAAATAAAGATTAGTAGTACAGTAGTTTATGACATTGTGCTGCTTCCTTCCAAACAAGCCAGACTGTATAAAGTCTCCAAACAATGGCAGCTTTCATCAGTATGTTCACTGGCTGCATTCTCATGCTTTATTTACCTGGTTACTATTACAGGCAAGCCCAAAGAGGAGAATTGTATTATATGGAGGGAGGGTGTTATGAGGATAAAGGCAAAAGCAGGAAGGGAGTCGGCTGCAAATAACAACTGCAAGTAACAGAATATGACATGCAGGTGGTTTGGACACATTTCTGAGAGCCACAAAGGCACGGGAGCAAAAAACTTCCGGTGTGTTTGTAAAAAGTCCTGCCGCACACACGGGTCCCAGCATGTCCCTGTATTCATTTCAGTGTGCATTCAATAGGACCACAGCAGGGAAAAGACAGATGAGAGGATCCAGGTGGTCCTCTGAACCGTCACTGTCTGTCTGTGGAAACTCAATGCTGCAGACGGACTCAGAATGTCGTAATTAACTTGCTTGAGGGCAGAACAATGAAATTACGCTCAATTCAACAGTAAAGTGATCCAGCTGAAGGAAGATAATAAGCATGTGCACCACAGTGTGTTACGTATCTCAAGCCAAAGCTTGGCATCTAAGTATCTGTTGTGCAGGTTTATTGATAAAAGTGTCTTCATCTAAACTTGATACTCATGCAAATGCAGGTTTATGTAATCATCTTCAAGATACAAAACTTTTGTTTGATAAGATCCTATTTTGCAAAGATAAAAAGAGAAAGACATCCATCTAGAAAAATATTTTTAACAGGCTTGATGTTTTCTTCATAACTCTCTATTGTAACCTTTAACCTTTTAGAAAATGATCATAAGCCGCGGTTCTGAACTAGTTTTGTCTCGCATTTCTCAGGAACCGCATCTGTCATGCTGTGTGTGCACATGCTGAAGACACTTTAAAAAGTGCTCAACTTCACTTGACTGCTGGTTAAATAGAAACAAGGTAACTATTGGATCAAACTGAATTCATGAACAAAAAAAATCAATTATAGGAGCTGTTTTACAAAACCTTTTTATTTCAAACCTGAGCTTAAATTCTAAAACTTAAAGCTCTCAAGCTTACCCTCAAAGGTCTAGTGACACAAATGAAGCAATTTCATTGAATTCTTCAAAAAAAAATCTTTGTTTTTTGGTTATTTTGCCTTTTCTTACCTCTTCTGAATCAAGAAGGAGAAAAACATTTAACTAACTTGTCTATTTTCAGTGTTCGTCAGGTTTTTTTTTTTTTTGCTGTGCTGGCACTTCTATCACATTTACTGACTGGCTGTGACAAATCAACACTTGGTGTGAGAACATAAACAAGGTAATGAACAGATGAGAGTTTCAAATACTCAAATGGCAGCATTTCACGTAGCGTCTTTAGTGTGCCGAAGTACCCCAGAGGTACCCCAAGGGGCTGAGAATCCCTGCACTAATGAGCAGCTGCAACCATTTAATTATGGTACCAGAAAAAATTTTCTAAGACTTTCTTGGTTTTTTTTAAATTTGTGCCATTTTATCCTTGCTTTGTTTTACTGTTTTATTTTAAAATTTTGGATTTCCCAGGTGTGATTCTGAATCATCATTGATTTTTTTTAAGATTCACAAAAGATTTTTCTATTGTATGTTCTCAACATGATGTAAATGTTAGTTATAGTTTTATTTTATTTTACTTGGATTTTATCTTAATAAAATAATACCTTAGCATGACTTATTGTCCCTTTTTGTAGGTTTATTTCCTGTATCTGTACAGTCGTTTTGAGATGTTGCATAATGTTTTAAATCATATTAAATCTACATTTTAATTACTACTGCAATCAAAAAGCTTTCAGTAAGGGTTCTTTATTAGTGCTTTAAGTGACTAATCTGTCTCAGAATCCAGAGTTCTGGTACAAAAATTCTTTATGTTGTTATTTTGTTTAATTCTTCCTGAAAAAAAGCTGCAGGTATGCAACACTTCAGTTTTGTTCGCTGTTAAACAAGACAGTCTTTTATTGCACTTATCCTTTTAAATGATGAACTGTAATAAATTCTTAAGCAAAAAAAGATTATTTTTTTTAGATTTATTTCTAAATTCCTAGAAATTCCTAAAATTTATTTTGCCTGAAAAGCCAAATCATCATAATAAATGACAATGGTCACTTCTTATGCAATAAAAATATTGATTAGCGGCTAAAATGACATTTCAAACAGACTTACTTGGAAAAAAAAATAATGCTCTTTTTTATTAATTTATTATTCTATTCTATTCTTAACTATTACTTTTGTTCTAGCAGGACCATCAACAGATCTAAAAACGCTCTTACAAACCTTTGAGTTCTTGTGTTTGTTTTCTTGTGTCTCTTAGGTGTGCGTTTGAGGCCTGCTTTGCCACATTTGTCAGTAAACACCTGCACGGTCAACCCTCACATCCAACGCTAATGTAATTTTTCAACCTAGCTGAGATGCTGAGGGTGGAGATACCATCTTCATGCAGGCGAATCTCTGACTGTGAGCCCTTGTTGCTATGCGCCCAATACAGCCCAAACAACCACCAATCAGAGGGCTATTATGTCTCTGGATGTCTGTCCCATCTGCAAAAGCCTTTATTTTCCTAACATCTGAAAGGTAAAAAGTTTTGTGAGCGGGAGAGCGGGAATTATAAACAAACAGAAACAGTAAGTGAAAAGGAATAAGAGACAGTGGTGCTGAAAGAGGCTGGGCCAACAGACTTGCTCTCAAACCCCAAGATCTCAGAAAGACTGCCAGACTCAGAAAGAGCACAGACAATTAGTGCCAACACTAACATCGGTAATAGCTCCAGAATGGAGTTCACACGAGCCCACGGCTGAGAGGGACTCGCCAGGAAAACAGAGGGCCTAAACCAGGCAGAGTTGAACGGCAACAGAAGCCTGTTTCAGTCGACAGGCAGGAAGGCTCCACACTGAGGAAGAACGCTCTGCTACCTCAGCACAGCTCAGTGGGCAAGGAGTATGGGGTAACTTATTGGACGTTGAATTTAAAGCTGAGAGGAAATGTGAAGGGAGTGGCGAGCAAAAGAATAAGAAACTATCCAGAACCCAAATTTATCCAGACAATAAATATGAAAAGTGGTTCATGTTATGAAACTAAAAGAACTGTTTTGTACTGAAATCTAAAAAAAAAGTAAAGTATTTACCAAAACAGTTGGTTTTGTGGGGGACAAACGTCTTGCATGCGGTGGATATCTGATTCTCAGCACTAAGGACAGCTTTGATGATAAGATCCTCGATTTGACTCATCAGCACTACAGCAAAAGAAAAATTTGAAGCGTTTTCTTAAAGAATAGGAAAGACTGGGTTAGTGGAGAATATTTTTGATCAAATTCAAGGACAGACTTCAGTTCTACAAATCAAAAACAAAAGCCACAGTCTGACTCACATGTGGTGTCCTTTCCCTCCTGCTTCAAATACCTCAACACTGCACTCATACTCCATTTGTTCCCATAATCCTCTACTTCTGGGTCATCGCAGCTGAAAAGCAAGAAAGGCACTTCAAAAAACCTGATCTATAACAAAGAGATGAGTCAGGGGGGCTTCCCGTCGGAGCTTTTAGTGCATGCATGCTTTGCGCTGATGAAGCTTACCTGACATAATCACTGCTCTTTTTGTTCAGACTGTAGTTGGTGAGATGCATAAAAGTGTTCTTGATATTGGTTGAAGTCTGATCGTACTTCACTGTGGCAAATCTGGAAAAAAAAAAATGTCAAAACATGATTTGACTTCCACATTCATCAGGTTGACACTTGACTCAATAATAGGGGCACTTTGAGGAGAGATTAGTCTGGTAATGTTTTGAGAGGGGTGGATGCCACATGTGCAGTAATGAGAATTCCTTGGCACGGCCCATGTACCTAAATACCAACACCAACAAAGGAATTTCAAGAGATAAAAGCCGGATTCGGGTTTGATCGTGAATTATTACTCTGTTAATAACAAAGCCAGGAACACACAAAAAAAGAGGCCAGTGGCACTCTGTTTTCTGCAAGAGCACGAACTCACATCAGAGCGAGGCGAGGGGCCATTCGCCCCATAAATTATCTACCCTCCTCTGGCAAATCTGCGTCTCATGCCATCCTGTCCTCAGTGTGGTCATTATTTTTGTTGTGAACAAACTCTGAAAAGTGGAACGATTACATAAAGAGCTCTTCTGAAATGATCTTTGAACAATGACACAATCAGTAACATTTTGTTAGCACATCGTTCAACAGAAACAATGGGACGCTTTGTTTCAGGATCACCAGTTTTACACGCTCCACACAGTAGAGTCTGCAAAGTTTAGGATGCCCCCTGCTGGAAACTGGAGAATGTCAGCATGATGAACAGCAAAAACACATTATAAATTACAACTAGAATAACAATAAAAGATATAAATCGGCTATAGTTGTGAATGAAAAATGAAG
Organism: Oryzias celebensis; assembly: GCA_014656515.1. NCBI lineage: Eukaryota > Metazoa > Chordata > Actinopteri > Beloniformes > Adrianichthyidae > Oryzias > Oryzias celebensis. The sequence goes on from BNCR01000005.1 coordinate 40,087,215, forward strand.
CTCTAACAAAAATCAGAAACAAAAAGCTCTAAAAAAAAACTAGAGATTAAAAAAAAAAATCAGAAAACGCACAAAATATGTTTACTGTAAAATCAAATGTTTGTACTGATAACTGCACTGAAACAATTGTTAGACAAAATGCTTAGAAAAAAAGGCTTTTGAGCTTTTTTAAAGTGTTCCCAGTGGATTATTAATTTTAATTATCTGAAAACAGGTGTCGTTTTCTCGGACATAGTTTCTGCAGAGCAGCAGGAGTTCATTAGAAATTCACCTTGGAGTTGTGGGAAGAATCGCTGGCTTGAAGCAAGAACACCCCTCACTGAGGGTGAATTAAAGGAACAACTCTGTTTCGCCTTTGTTCTCTTAAAAAAGTACTTTTTGCTGAAGGAAAACTTTAAGGCTCATGATCGTTCATCAATGCAGAAGAGACAGATGTTTTTGTAAGATAAGAAAATACGATCCAGGACTAGAAAACGCATTATTAATTGCCCAGAAATCATTGTGCGCTTACCGAGCCAGTCCCTCCTCATACACATAGATGAGAAGAGGATCATATGAGGTCACCAACACGTACAAACGCATGTCAAACTTGAATTCTGTAAAAAATAAATAAATAAGAGTCATTTATAAGATGTCTTAGAGTAAGCACATAATATCTTAAACACATTTAACAGACGTGGATCTCACCATCTATTAATAGTGGGTTGTTAATATAGCGGGAAACCAGGATGTTGTCATCCATTGAAATCTGATTTGGCTGCGGAGACACAAATGAAGCCGAATTTAATAAAAACACAGAGGAAAAAAAACTACATAGGCAGCGTTTGATCTTCGAGTTAAATAGGGGAAGTTAAAACGCTACCTCCTATAGAACTGCATTAAAAACGCTCGATTCCACTGGGCTGACGTGACGCCGAGCTTAATCATAAACATCAAAGAACAATCGGATGAGGAAAAGTTTCAGTGACGCTGGCAATGGCAGGTCAACCTTCAATAACAGCCTATAAAAACACAATCTGGTGGTGGGAGATGGGTCATTTATGAGGCTGAAATGTGTTGCAGGTGGCGAAGTTGAGAAGAAACCAGAAGAGGGGTGGGGGGGGGTAACCTCAGCGCTGGCTGGAGTTCAGAGGAAAACAGAACCCAAAAGATGAACGTATTTCTTTCTTCTCTCCAAATATCAAGCTGACATTCTTTCCACTGTTTCATAAAAATGCCTGAGAAGAAGAAGAATAGTGCATATGTTTTCCAAGAGCAAGAACCTTGTTGTGCTCCTCCAAGAGCCGGGGCCTTGGAAGTGGCTGATTTACTCCATGAGGCTTATTAATGTATGGTTGAGACCTATTTTAAAGACAGCTGTATCAGTGGAACTCCCCACCCACACACACCCACACAGACACACACACATGCTCTGATAACATCTCTCCAAGGCTGAGTTCACACGCTCTTTCAGTGTGCCTTAGACATGGATCAATATGATTTATTTTTTCTTATGAGCAGAAATATAGATTGACATTGAGATTATTAGCAGAGCATAAAGCAAAAATAATATTTTTTTATTCATTGCTGGGCCTTGAGGTTAACATTTTTAAGCATCAAGTGAAAATAAACAGAAAAATTGAAAGCAAACACAGTCATCCTAAAAACTAAAGTTTTAGAAAATGCAGAAAAGAACAACATTTCAGAAAATACCCACAATTAAACTAAAAATTCAATTCAAATCTCGCAATAATCTCAAAAAATGGTAGAAAAATGTTTGCAAAAATTTACGTGATGTTTGTAAGTGCTATAGTTTTGTTCACTCATTCAGTAGAGAGTGTTAGCTTAAAAAAAGCTATAAACTACAAGTTCAGAACTACAACAAACACAAAGCTGACCAATTTTAAACAAATGAATATCCCTGTGTATCCAAACACACAATGACACAGGTTTATTTAAGTCTGAAGCTTCCAAACTTGGGGGGGACGGGGGGTCAGACCACCCAAGCTGCTCTGAAGTACACGCTGACTTCAGGGAGGGAACGCAGGAAAATATATAACTGTTATTCCTAATGATGTTTGAGTTTGATAGTTTATTCCTGAACTCTGACAGTGCACTTTTAGAAGGTCAACCAAATTCATAACAGGCTGTCACGGCTGGATGTGTTTTTTTTTTTAATGGAAGTAAACCCCACCCACATTTTGGCCTCCATCAGTCCTTTGAGGTGAGTTGGGTCCTTAATTCAAGCCTGGATTTTATCGTGTCTAAACAAATGTCACACTGACAGGTCAGCTCTCAGGGGAATGAAATAGGAGTGTGTTAAAAGTTACTCACATTGCTGACTAAATAGATGCCCCGTCCTCTTGATGATGCTACTGGTTTGATTATCCATGGACCCTTGTCTTTGGCAAAACAGTCTGAGCAAAAAAAAATAATAGTTTGAGAACATTTAAATCTATGCAGAAAAGCTTAGACCAAATGATTGAGGTGAGACTTTCTTACTGCGGAATTCCTGGAACTCTGAAGGAAGCACGAACGTCTGAGGAATGATGTGGAAATGTTTGAATCCGTGAGTCTGTTGCATTCGCTGGATGTTTTTATACAGCCGGTCTTTGCGGGTTAACTCATATGACCTGGAATTGAGCAGAGATTTCAGCTAGAAAGCGTACACTGCCTTCACGCAGAGCACCCTCTGCCCCAATCGGCAGGCTTCCATGAGGCATCAATCCGAGCTTAACACACAACAACCTGAGCCGAACAGCAGTGATATCTATAGCCCCAAATGCAGTGAAGATGAACTGCATCGGAACGCTCTTCCACACCTGGGAAAGTGATTGACCTTCTGGAAGTCTTGAAGGCTGCGCAGTACGTAAGGCTTCAGGTGAGATCCCGTCCACATCAGGTTGAAGTCATTACTGTTCGGATGAACCTTAAACAAAAGAGGCCATCGTTAATCTTAACAGACAACTTTGATTGAAAAGCGATAAATGCAATCATTGAGAACTTAAATCTACACTTTAGTTCTAAAAAAGGAACCAAAGAGAAGAAGAAGGCCCTGCAAAAATAAACTTCCAACATCTCTCAGGAGGAAGGCCAGCTCACAGTTTCACCACTACCACGTCATTTTATCCGTTTAGCGTTGTTTATATTCCAAAAAATTCATTGGAAGGCAAAATCCCATCACCATTCCGTCTGCCTGTGGAACTACCCCAGATGTTTTCAATAAGGGCTTATTAAAGTTTGGCTCTGCGGAGACGGTGGCAGACACTCGTCTGCCTTTAGTCAGGGGTTAACTGTCATCAGACAAAATGAAAACAAAGGAGGAGTAATCATAAATGCTTAAAGAGACTGAGAACGATAACCTAAAGACGGAAAAGATGACTCTATTTCAGTAAGATCAAATACTTTTTCTTTCCATGAAGGACATTGACTTTGCTGAAAATTTTTTTAAAAAGTGCATGTGATGCACAGAGTGAAGATTACCTCGTGGAATCCGTGGTTGGTGAGTATTCCTCGGACCAGACGGCTTTCTGTGCGCACTATCTTGAAGGCCATGTTGTATCGCTCTGAGCACATAAAACCCAACAAAAGCAAAATGATGTCGTTTCAGGAGCCTCTAACGTTATGTTTATGCGGGTTCGAGACCTTCTTTTGTACCTCCGATGGAGCAGATGTTCCGATCTTTTGACACAGCAGCCTCAGGTGAAAAGAGGAGAACTGGGATTGTCTTGCTCAACCCGCTCCATGAGATGCACTGATGGTCTCTAGAAGAAAGCAGACAAAAAATATGAAAAGTATCTCAATAAAAAAAACATTTTTTAGCGGGGATTAAGCATTATGACTTAATGTTTAGGGAATGTGTGCCAGCATTTTGCTTACCTCAACAGAGGTAGATAAAGACAAAATCGTAAACACTGTCGTGAGTAAAAACAAACCAGTGTTTCATGCGAGCAAATACCCATGTAAAAGACCAGATTACCTCATAGAACCAGACGCAGCCTGCTTATCAGGAGGTAAATATAAGATAAGGCTATACGATGATGGAGTGGGAGTCAATCAAGTATGACTGCTATAGATAAGAGGATGAAAAGCAAGCAGCTTCCTTGTATCCAGGTGGATTTGGATCCTACAGACAGAAGATTCACTGACAGACCCTGATGGCACTTTTGACGTTTCCTTTTAGTTGATTTTTATAAACATTCAAACCATAGAGGAGCCTTTTTATTCTCTTATTCGAGTTTATTGTTCCTCTAGTAGTACCATAGAGTTGTTGCAACAAAATAAACTAAACTATTGCTTGATGAACACAATTTCAAAGGGTAACACTCAAGAAAATGTGTGGAGTTAATACACACAAAATCTCATCAATACACTGTCCTCCGTTACCCTTTTTTTTTTTTTTTTTTGGAAAAACATGTTTATTTATCAATACATTCTATGCACATTATAGCAAAAAAAAGTATTATATATGAGAAATTATGGGATAAACAAGTTAGCAGTGAAACTGCAAAAGCAATATAGGAGGTAATTATTTTTTTAAATAATGTAAAGGCTGCATTAAGAAGGAAACTTTTATTTTGAAATATTAAATACCTCCCCATGTTTTAAGCTTTTCTAAAAGAAGTGTTCATATAATATAAAAAGTTCCAGTTTTTATGAAAAATATGAATTGAGAACTGCAATAAAGTTGTCTTGTTCTTGTTTTATTGTATGTGGATCACAATTAGAATCATAGTGAAAGGATGTTTTATGATTGTCTAGATAAACATGTCTCTCATTCTTCCTTTTCTCAAAATGATATTTTTTGTTGTTGTTCTAAATGGTTTTAGTCAGATATAAGCTCTTCTCAGTCCACTCTTTAGGATCATAATGAACCAAGAATGTTGGTTCAGATCCACTGACTCCTCAGAGAGGAAAAGTGCTCGTTTGGTTTTGTTTCAAAGCAGATCTATTTACTTGGAGATCAGACTTTAATTTGAGGCAATCGAAACTAAATCAGGAGATGCAGCCTAAAAGCAGTGGCTCTCAGTGAGGTATGACTAAGAATAGTTTAAGAGGGAATTATTTGGCAAACAAGTCCTGATTTTCCTCCCTTTTGTTCCAAAAGATTTAACCAAAAGGCATCCAAAACTCTGTTTTTTTTTCTAATTGCATGTTGCAGTAAATAACAGAGCAGAACCCCAGACAATCCTTAGTTATGAGGCCTTGATTATATAAAATAGTAATACATTATGGACAATCAGACAGACAAAGGCTTGGCAGAGTTAAGGAAAATGCTTTTTTGTCCACAGGGGAAGAATGTTTATCATCTATTAAAAGACAAATCTTTTAAAAGCAGCCAAGAGGATCAATAGGCTAAGGACCTAAGAGAAGATAAAAAGGACCTGCAAAGTTTACAAAGAATCCTGAATGTAAACTACAGTCTCTTCATAAGTTCTAACAGCTCTTATTATGAAGAAAGATATACAGTTTACATATATATATATATATATATATATATATATATATATATATATATACACACATTTTCTCTAAAGTACATTATTTACTCATTAGAAGTGTCAATTCTAAGTGTGATAACTTCTAATAAAAATTGACTTTAATCAACAACGTTGATAAGTGAAAGGTCTTGTAGGATGTCTTATATGAGACAAAAGAATTTATTGCATTGATTGCTATCTAAATTCTCCACCATCAGTATAGAGAAGAAGGTATTTTATGTTAGACAGGCACATTGAAACGTTTTGTTTCTCTCCAACATAAGTCAAACAAAATTCCACACGCCAGTCATATATTTAGGTCAAAATCTGTGGATATTTCAACAAAATATGAGGAAAGTGGTCTTTTAATTATGATTTTTTAGCCAAAATTAAAAAAAAAAAAATTGGTGTTGTTTTCTAAGACATAGCAGCAGTAGTTACAGTAGTTATTACAAGTTTGCCTCTAAGTTGTGGGCGGGATCAAAGTGTGGGGAGTAAGCCTTCACACACTTCCCATTATCCATTTGTTAACACTCTCTCCCGCGAGCTTACAGCCTCCAAACTAACATTACTGGTGCAAACAAAAACAGTGAGCATTTTTCAGCCGTACAGTTTTGAGCCAGATGCTAGCACGGATGAGGAAAATGAAAGCATACATGGATCTGGTCATCTACAAGTGGAAGCACCAGAACAGAATGGAGCAGGAAGATCGTCACATGCACGATTGTAGCACCTATGTCACTGCAACACACTTTTACTATCTTGATATTTTTGCGTCTGCTCCTGGTTAACAATAATTTGAATAAAAAAATACTTAGAAAAGTAATTTGAAGCTTAATTTTGTTTATATATATATATATATATATATATATATATATATATATATATATATATATATATCCTCCACAGTGAGAAAATTACAACAAGAACATCCTAAAACCACAAAAAAACAAGATTTTTACAAGAGTGGGTCTTTATAATAGAGCTGTTGTTGAGTTTAGCTAAAAATTCATTGTAATTAACTGTAAATATTTTAATGCTATAATTAGTGAAGTGAAATTTATATTTTTGAAAATAGGATGCAAAACATGTATGCGTGTTTGTTCGCATTTGATGAAGTTCATGTGATAAAATGTTGGTTTTAAATTGTGATTTCTTAGTAGATTGGTTGACCACTGATACGTGGGGATACCTTTTTAAAGAAGATAAAAAGGGGTTTGGTTGTTGGACAGAAAAACACATGAGTGACAGGTAATGTTTACCAACTTTATCATACCTTTATTGACAAAAGAAATGTCAGATCTACTTACTCTTTCTCGTCTTCTGAAGAGGAGTCAGAGTCGCCTTTCTCTTTGACAACAGCTGGCATTTTTAAATGAAATGTGTCTTTTGCTTTTGTCCTAACAGCTAATGGTGACAGAATAGCTAAAAACCGAGCGGTTCATTCAATTACTGTGTTGCAACAACAAATCCCCTCAACACTACAAGTTGCTACGCATTTTGTAAACAGAGAAATTAAATATGTGTTCTAAGTCACAAAGGTAAAACACTGGGGACATTGCAATGGACTAACAATGTAGTGCGAGTCAGCTTAAAAACGCTATCCAAATCTAGCTACTTAGTAGGCGACCGCGCTACCAAAGTCAGCTTACGTTTAAAACCCCTTAAGCAGATACTTTTGGGGATGGAAACTCGCCAACGCTGAAAATTTAAAATAGAATTCAATTGAGTCTATTGGTAGCTAGCTAATGTGCCTTCCTCGGGGCTTATTGATCATTCTGACAAATCTTCCTGGTTACTACAACAACAGAGTGGCAACAGATAACCGAGCATGCGCACTGGCCAACCTTTATGATCGCTGTGTCTCGTCATTTGTTTCTTTGTTATCCTGGCTATATTTTTTTTAAAAACATATATTGAAAATATAATTATTCGTCAATATAAAATGTGGTTTTTCCTCTAATATTTCTTTTAACGATGTCATAATATCTTTATACCTTAGTTATATGTGGCAAATTGTTCTCTCACTGATTTCCACAACTCTTTTCCTAGCGCAGCCTACCTTGCATGAATGCTCAGTTGGTATAGGTTGCACCAGAAAATGGGCGGTACCCTTGGTTCAGATAAACCAATCACAACAGTGGTACGATTTCATGGAGCCATTTTCAGCGCTGTCCTATTGGTTCAAGCTTCCACTTAAGATTGATCGACCCAGCACTGCAAGGAGACCTCAACAATCGGATGGCTTCATAGTTTTTTAAATGCCATTTTTAAGGATATTATGACAATATAATTAATTTGCACTTTAAGGTAAACATTTTTACAACTATATGTTTTTAAATACCTTATATGTAAAATAAACAGCAAAGTTAGCTTGTGTACATCTTTGTAGTGCTAGCTGATTGATACATTGATTAAATCTTGTGTTTCTGGAGCGATTTTTAAAAACATAAGGAGTTTTTTTGGTTTTGTTTTGGGTTTTTTTTTTTTTTTTTTTGGTTCACGAGTCCGTCGCACTTGACTCTGACCTTCAGCTTTGACGTTATGTGTCCTGCTGGGATCTGTCCGTGTTTTGCGACAGGTGCGTGGTGCAGACAGGAGAGATGAGCCGCTTCCTGAACGTCCTGCGGAGCTGGTTGGTGATGGTGTCCGTCATCGCGATGGGAAACACGGTGCAAAGTTTCAGAGACCACAGCTTCTTATCAGAAAAACTCTACACGGGCACTCCGGAGTTTGGTGAGCAGACAGTTGCTTTCAGGTAAAAAAACAAAAAGCAGGTTTAATAACGTAAGCACTGACGGCTCTGTTGTGTTTTCCCTGCTTGGTCGTGATTTTAGTAAATGGCCTTCAAGCTCGTACTTTTGGAATATGGACTTTGTTGTCTTCGATCATCCGCTGTGCATGTGCCATTGACATTCAGAACAGAACGTAAGGCTTCCTCTACTTTAAATTAAAAAAAAAAAAAAAGATGCTTCATTGACCTATATTAACCTCCTCAGGCTGTATCACATCACTTTATGGACCTTTGTGCTGGCTTTGGGTCATTTTATGTCAGAAGCCTTCATCTACAAAACTGCACCACTTACTATTGGAGTCATGGCTCCACTCATTGTTGCAAGTGAGTATAATGAGTCTAAATGATCAAAGATAACATAAAACTAACATCCCATCTTGTTTTTACAGGTTTCTCCATCATCGGGATGCTCATTGGATTCCAGTGTTTTCCAGAGGCTCAGGGGGAAGAGACGGCACGACAGAAGAAACGGAACTAGAATTGACTTTTGACTCAACTGAAACATGTCCTTTTATATCTATATTTTGACCTGTATTTTCACAAAATGAACAGAAAGTTTGGATTCACTCTGCTCCAGTTTCATTGTTCACGTGGACAATGACAAAAAAAGGCATATCTATATTTTAGTCATTTCATAATTCAACCCTATTGCATAGTTTTTATTCCTATCTGACAAAGAACCCACAAAAAATCTAAAGAACCAGGGCTTTTACCTGTTTTTGTTTTTTAATGAATGTTGTGCACAACTACATAAACCATTTCCAAAAATTCTTTCAAAAAGTGCTCATTATTGGTTTTTGTCACTCTTTTTTAAGAATTGTTACGTAAAATGGCGTATCCTTGTATAGCGCTTTTCTACCTTTCTTGAAGGCCCAAATTGTTTTACAATCGCATTCATCCACTGATGGCGGCTCCACTGCTAAACACTGGCGCCAACCTTAAATCGGAGTCAATGTGGGGTTCAGTGTCTTGCCCAAGACACTTCAACATATGGACGTTTGAAGTGACCATTACTGTGGTCACTAACACGCTTCATTTAAAAAAAAAAATGTTCACTTTATTTTTGGCTGCCATTCAAAATTACTGTCATTCTGTATCATATTTGGATTAAAGTAGACATTTGACAGCTCTTTAAATTTTCTTTTCCTTCTGTTGGCCAGCTTGAAAAAAACATCCAAAGAACATTTTATGATATATTAGAACTATATAATTAAATGCATATTACTAAAATACTTTTCACTGTGTGTCCTAAATGTTAGTTCTATGTTGTGTATTGATGTTTTTGTTGGTCTTTGTAAATTTGGTTTTAATATTGTGTATTGCTTTGACTGTGGTTACCTTCTCATCTTTGTGGGTATCTTCATAACAGTGTCAAATTTTTCATTTTTTAAAATTTTGTTAACTTTAATTGTGATCCTTGCCTGTAAAGACCCATTTTACAGCTTGTGTTCATTTTGAAGGTTTTCCATTACTGTGGCGTCTGTAGTTTCAAAGTTTGTCTTTTTTTCCCAGACATTCCTTGTGTATTATCCTCTTAATTTATCATTTGTGGTTGTTTGACTTTTCTTTCTGTGAATCTTTTGAAACAGTTTCCATTTTCTCCTGAAAAAATATTCTGCAGGTTTCTTGGATGAAATTTGGAGCCTTTTAGGTACCCAGCTCTGTCTTATGTAAACAGAAAAAGTCACACTGAAGACTGCAGTCTAAACTTTTCCTTTACCAACACCCTAAACATTTACAACACAGAAAATGGAAGTGTTTCAGTTCCCATCACAATAAAAGTCCGAACATCACACACAAAAAATTAAATGGTTGCAATTACACAGTTGTACTACAGTATGTCATTCACAAACTAAAATGTAGCTTACAAAAACACACCGTAAGCATTTTCTTTAAATATCCAATTCCACCTAAAAATACAAAACAGGTTGTGTGAAGATATCAGAAATTCTTTGCATATTGCTCCACGTTTTTTTTTTTTTTTTTTAGAAAATCAACACCAGTGTAGGTGTGCCAAATTCACTTATGAATTTCTGACTATGATTTATAAAGACAGATGCACAGCAACAATCATATATATCAACAAAATTCAGATTTTTTTTCTTGATCTTGAATGACAATCAGGCAATACGATGGCCTGACTACCACAAAAGAAAAAGATCAGTCGTTTGCACGAAACACATAATCTAAAAACCTTAATATTCAAAGAGAAGCTAGTTTTTATTAGTGAAACTTTTGCAGCTTAGTGTTCTGATAAGATGTTAAATTATTTCAGGACTGTTTGCAGGCAGTTCATGATGGCTTCACAGCCGTTTTCTTTTAGACATTTGTGCACTTTTCAGCATTTTGATTTCTTTAGTGAAAATTGTTCTTTGTACCAAGTCAATTCACAGCCTTGTTGTCCTCCAGGGTATTCGATAGAGCAACAGCTTTCTCCACTTCATCTGCAGTTATTTTCTGTAAGAAAGAAGCAAAAGCAGATCATTAGAATTCAAAATGAAATACAATGACTGTGAAGTTAGAGGAGGAGTCATTACAATTTCTAGTTTGGAATAGAAAGGAAATTCAGAAATGAATTGTTAGCAACTGTTTGTAAACCCTGTTTAAAAAGGAGGTATTTCATACTGTCTATGGGCCAAGCACTCACACAGTGAAAACTGTGTTACAAGTTGATTTTTTGTGTGAACAACAATTCAGTTTTATTTCTATAGCCCAATATCACAGCCATAGCCGTCTCAATGGGCTTACACCGGAATTTTATAAAGAACATAAGGTCAGTCATAGAAATGTAGACAATAGCTGGTTGCTAAACAGACTAAGCTGAACAAACACCCCTGCCCTTACACCCTCCTTCTCTGGGAAAAACCTCATAAAACACCTAATTTGGAGAAAAAGTAAGAAACCTCAAGGTTGCCCACATGAAGGAGGGATCCTCAACCCTGGATGGACAGTTGATGTGCTAGAACTATTAAAGAAGAATAAACTTAATTAACTCTACAACTAAATTTGAATAATAAGTATACGTCTAATAAACACCTATATGTGTAAATAAACAGCTACAGGTTGAAATAACAGCTAAATGTTTAAATAAACTACATGTTTGAATAGTGTAACAGATGGGACCAACAATCAAAAGGTGCTTCATTTTCATAAGGACACAAAGATCTATTATTCTGAACTTCTGCGGCAAATAAACTTACGCTCTGAGTCTGATCCTCAACCAGCTTGTTGGCTTTCTGTCGTCGAAGATCCGACTTGATAAATCCTGCAAGAATCCAAGCAAGTTTACCAGTAACAACTACATTTCTGCTATTAAAAAATGTACATTTGAACAAACAACTAAATCTACCACTGTACAGTAATTTATTTGAAGACAAGTTCCATATAATCAGTAATATCTTTGCAATAGAATTTTAAAAATTGTTTCTATTTTCCATGTAGTAAAACAGAAAGCTTTAGCTGAAGAAAGACCACGTTATGTTGTCACAACTCAAAGATAATACAATTATACAAATGGCCAGTAGGGGGCCATATTAGTACATAGAATAAAACTTCCTGCACTCCTCCAGCAATGCCTGTTCAATGGAGAATATTAAAATATCAAAGATTTTACCACCACGTTTGACATTAAAACAATTTGCAGGATTTGTATATTGTTGCATGTGTAAACGTGTTCTAAAAATGACTGGTTCTAAGTTGTTTTTTTTTTTATTTCAAACAACAATACAGTTATTTGTTACCTGTCATGATTGTTCCTATTAGAAGAAAGATGCAGAGGAAGATGTTTCCACCAAAACTTCCCCATTTATCCATGATCTTCCCTTGACCGATGGTAAAAATGATTCCAAAGATCTGAAGACAGATGTACATAAATTAACAGCTCTAAACACATAAAACGCATCATCTGTGACATGAACTAATTTAAACACAACTGACCTGAGCTGAACAATTCAGTAGCCCAGATGAAGTTCCTTCAGATTCTGGATAAGTGAGCTCAACTGCAAACTCAAAGCCCAGAGGCAGATATCCTGTCATGAAAAAGCTGCAGACACAATATCAACTGAATGGTTGCAATCTTCCAAAAATATTGTATATATTGACATGACTTGACCATCTCTGATACAGCGGTTGAAAAATAAAAACAAGAGAAAGCTTCCACGTGATGAATATTTTGGAAAATTGCAATTTAAAAAGAAAACTGAAGAGGAATTGTTATGAAAACTTGTTCTTGCCATAAGTCAGCTTACTCTAAATCGCAACAAGTCTGAAAGCTGAGCACATGAACTGGAGAAAAGCTTAATAGGGTTTAAGAAAAACAACACTTCTGCACTTGGAGGAAAAAGAAATGTTCCAAGGGTCCCAACAGTAGGATTTACGTTTTGCAAAAACTATAACTACGTCTGCTTGAAAATGTTTTTTATATATTCAAAAAAGGAGAAAGATTTGGGGTTGATTTAGCATAATAACTGGCAAGATTTACAAACACTCACATGGTATTTAATGCTGTTTGCTATTTGACAACATATATCAAAGTTAATTTTTACTCAAAGTTTATAGTTTGCTGTTAAAAATCAAACGTTCCCAGGAATGAGCACAGCTCCGAAATAGTTACTATTCATGTGTAGTTAGCCTACATACCCCAAAATTCCAGCAGTGACAAACACCACCCAAAGGTGACCCAGACTGAGGGTAAAGGCGTAGACCAGCATTCCAACCAGGGAAAGGACATACACAACCAGAGTGGTTTGTCTGTGGAAACAAAAAGAAGAGTAAAACTGATTCTTTCTCACTTTAGAAAAAAATAAACATAAATTGCAATTGAGGTTAACCTATTTATTGTACATTTAATGATTCTTGCAGCTCTAAAATATAAGTACATAAAAAGCCATCTTTTATACATTTTTTTTAAAAGATGTGCTTTAGGATTTTTATTTTTAATCATTTCAAACAAAGAACTTGCATAAATATAAAAACTGTTTCTACATCTTCTACAAAGTAAACTCATGCTGTCCTGATCAACACAAATATAAAAAAAAAACACATTATCTGTTCTTAAAATACACAATTTCTGTCCTCTTTATACAACTTTTTGGCAAAAAACAAACTCACTCTGTTTTACCCCTGCACAATCATGCGTAAAATATCCCGCAAAGTCTTTAGTTAGCATGGCAAAGACCTTTCATTCCTTCAACCGAGCATAATGGGAAGGCAAAAGTCCACAAAATCAGAACCAAAATTGCTTTGACAGAAAGGCTCCTGCTGGCATGTGAGGAATCTGAGGATTTTCACTCATCATCACAGTTTTGACTGACTGTCAGAAAGCAGTGAATTAATAACTCCATCACAGGTGTGCATTCAGAGAAGCTGCTCCTCTATGGGAGGAAAAGGGCCCCAGGAAATGTTTGCAATCCCTTTTTATTTATTTTTACTCACAGCTACTCATGCTCTGCTTCTAATGTTTCAGGTGGAAAATAAAAGCAGATCTTAACGGCCACAAAAAATTCAATATTTATTTTAAATCTTTTAATAGTTTGGATATGGTACTACGGTGAAAAGATTTTTTTAAAGGGAGAAGTGAGCTTCATAGCCAAAGATTTTTTGCTTTAAATCGGACTGACACATGTTGATAAGGCCTGATTAGAAAAAGCCCATTGGCTCGATTTTCTTTAAATGTTTGATCTTTTTCTTGACTTTGTTAAACTTCAGCACAAGAAGATCTTACTTGTAAGTTTTAGTCTTGTCCAACCACATGCCACAGATGAGGGAGCCACCCATGCCAGCAGTGACAATGGTGAGGCCGATTCTCCCAGCGTTCACCTCCTCACCCTGAGAAGGATGAAAAAATGTTAACATCTCAAATTTAAACAGAAGATGGCATACTTGCAGCTATCTGTAACAGTCCAGAGGTGTGAAGAAAATGAGACAAACAGGGGACTTGCAGGATAATGTTCAATGATCATCCGGTTTAACAGAGTGGAAACAGCATAGAAGCAGCCGACGTTCAGTCCTGCGCATGACAGATGCACATTTGAGACCAAGATGGCATTTATTTCGCATTTGACAAATTGAATGACAAAGGCTTCTCCCATTACTCATTTTTTCAAAATAATCATTTAGTAACAATCATTTGGAGAAAAAAAAAAAGCAACAGGAACCCACCATAGCTGATCACAAGGAACATGAAGGACTTGTTGATGAGCAACCTGTAGATGGATGCTCTGTAGGAATATTCATGAACGCAGGTGGACCTGGCCTGAGCTTGGGAAAGGGATGGAGGTTTCTCTGGTCTCTCCTCAAACACTGCAGAACAAAAACAAATTAAACTTGAATGTTAACCAGTAACAAATACAAAGACAAAAAATATCAGAATTTTTATTCAGGACACAGTCAGCTGGTGGAAAAGATTTAGGTCAACGTGTTTGCACAGACGTCCTTGCACACACAGACAAAGCAAATCAGAATTAAACTTTTCAGACCAAGGTAATGGAAGTTTATAAAGATAAGAGATTCTCCAAGTTGCCGATTTAATATTATGCAACACAACTGCTAATCTGTGTTGGGAGAAACTACAAGAATACAAGAGATTTTAGAGTTTTAGATGCTAAACTGCCTCTGTATTAATCATCAGATGTTTCCCTTTTTCCTAACACTGCAAATGACCTATATTGTGTGCAGTAAAATGTGAAAATACAGGGCATGGCAATCATTTGCTACTTTTTCGACACCTCTGAACACTTAAAGTTCCAGAGTTTGACAACATTTACTAATGATTAAAAGGTTACTGAGGTTAAGAATAATTTTAGAATTGTCAAAATTAGAGGAAAAAACACTTAACAAAACCTAGGAGATGGAGAGTTTGTGACAAACTAATTTTACAATTAAAAGATCGATTTTAAAAAAAGTCACAAAATGATATAAATTACAATTTTAAAAAGTGACGCTTTACTTGAAAAAAAATTTACACTGCTATACAAGATAAACAGTGACTCCTTTTTTATTGTGTTAAAGAGTCATTTCTGCAGTGTTGTCCTATGAAAAGATATAAATATCTGCAGATATTTGAAGGTTGTACTCACTTTTATGAGATACTGAATACATGATGTTTTCCAGTTTTCACAAGTGAGGAAAACAATCCAGGCTGTCGCTGTGTTTTCATGTGTGAAGGTGGGGAAACGAATCGGCTGTGGTGGTCTTCTACCTTCTTGCATTTGTTTTTGTATTTCATAATGTGCCAAATCCCATCTCATCACAGATAAAGAGATTACAATTACAGCAATTACTGCAGTGGCTCATGAATTTTGAAAGGAAAACACTTCTCAGGTAGAACTGGCTTTGCAGGAGTTGGTCCTGGTCAGCAAAAAAAAAAAAAAAGCCTGTAATAAAAACTGATCTGGAATTTAGAAATTTAGAAAAAGAAGTGAGGTATCCAGTTGTGACCCAAACCATTAAAAGACTGCAAATTCTCCAGAAGACAGATTACCACATGCACCCCATGCTGAAGACTTACCGATAGCAACAAGGACAAAGATGAGGGTGGCCACACCTGCACTGATGTAGAACATAACCCTGATGTGATGCGTCAGCTCGTTCATATCCTCCACATTTCGCACGAGGATGGGTGGGAGCAGGAACCCAATTGCAACACCCATCTGTGAATGAAACGTTCAGCACTGGAGACAATCCATACAATATAAGGGGGTTCAGGAAACATCCCAGATGAATATATTAATTTTCAAACCCTTTCACAACAATTGATAGGTTAAGAAAGAATCGTCCTCCAAGTGGAATGAGTAGAAGGGAAAGTTAGATTTTCAAATGTGTTTTATTTGTAAAGATATGCTCAAATCCTCAACCTGCTTCAAACATTTCCGATGGGATTATCAGCATTTCCACCCTTCTAACAATGTGAGCTAAGCACAGATTACAGAGTCCACTATAATTTAATAATACTCAGATGTGTCACTGACTTTTGCAACTTTTACATTTACTTAGCTTTTTATAAGAGCCATTACACTGTGCAACATTCACAGATGTGAGATCTGTGCAAAGACAGCAGTCAGTCACAGGGATCCAGGTCAATATGAGATGCTCAGAATGTAAACTGTAGCTACTAAGCACACTAACTCTCCAGAAATGATGTTGGCAAACATGGGGATCACCAGAAACCACCTTGAGCCATGCACCAATGCAGTTGACGGTTTTTTCCCACCATAACACCACTTAGGTTGTAAAGCAGTCACACGAATAAGAGGCATGAGAAAAAAGAGAACAGCCAGTTGCCTGTATATCCAAAATGTCTCATTGTGAGAGTTCCTTCTTATAAACCATGCTGATTCTGTTGAAGCTCTTCCATTTGACCTCAATTTTAAGCTGCATTGAGGGGGGAAGAGGAAATACTCACTGATGTGACATCCAAAAAAATAAATAAATAAATAAAAAGTTCTTATTCTTGTGTTTACTATCATTTAAGCAGGGTATGAGATTTGTTGTCAAAGTTCAGTGTTGATAAGTTAATGTGCAATTATAAACATGTGCAAATATAAAATAATTAATTTCAAAATTCACCCAAAAATATTAAAAAAAAAAAGTGTTCACACAAAGCCAGTTTCATACAATTAAAGTACAGCTTCCACCTTTCAGCCCCAATGGGAAAAAAACTTGCTTTTTTAGGTCCTCAAACAAGGGTGACTCTGTTTTCAAAATGCTAACAACAGTTTCTGGTTTTTGAAGTGACCGGTCAGGTTACATTACACCATCTCTTTAAAGCAATGGATTTCTAAGTGACCCGAGACTGGCAGGTTTAGGAGGAGGGTTATGTAATGGAGTCAGAACACATCACAGTAACATGTCACCTTCAGAATACAAATCCAAAGAAAGAACAAACAAACATTGTCTTGCAATAATGGGGCAAAACAAAAAGATGCCCATGCAAAAAATCATTTTCTGTATGCATTTATTTTTTTTTAAGTGAGCCTTTCTGAATGCAGTAACTTATATTACTTTAAAAATTTCAGTTCATTACTTAGTTGAAGTGCTGGTGTTTATATATTTTTGCAGCATTTGGTAAAAAATAAATAAATAAAAAGAATGAACAACTCATTAGCTTTAAAAAAGACAACAATTCCAATAACAATGGTCTTTGATTGTGAAAATGCATATGCAATATAACCTAATAGAGGTAATAACCCATACAAGGAAAGGAAAACAAAGTTTTAGATCTTTTTAAAAAAGTAATGAAAAGCAATTATCTGAAAGACATTTAAGAAACAAAACTAATTTAAATTAAAAATCATAACACCACCTGTTTGAGAAAGACTAAATACAAAAGTTAGCCTGGAACAATTCTGCAAAAATAAATGTAGCAGCACAAACACTCCATCTTCAGTACAAAGTCCTGAAGAGACTTGTTCAATGTTGCTGCAATGCTACGTGCAACCATTGCAACACATTATTCCCTCCCTCAAACACCACCAGCTGATCACCTTTTCTAAAAACAATCAGAACAAGCCCTCAAGCCCTGTTCCATCCCCACACTCTGGTTGATTGTAGGACACACTTTATTATCTGCTGCCTTTATTTCCCCCCAAGGGTTGAACAAAATTTTAGTTTGCATAAAAGACTTTGTTGTCTTTCACCGCTTGTTTTGACCTGTTAACCTGTGAGGCAAAATGCTGGCTGATCATCTGACTTCCATAATACAGGTAATTCTAAATCTGCTGAGTTCTTACTGCTCATTTCCGTTTCAATGGGATTCTTTCCCCAATTAAGTTCATTAACCTGAATGAGTTCATTTGTGTCTTGAAATTATACACAAAAATAGTTCAACAAAGTTCAAAGGATTATATGAATAATGGGCATGTGTTGAAATATTTCAGTCTTGGAACATTCCCACAACTGAAAAGATAAGCCTCTCTGAGCCTTTTCACGGTATGTCGGTACTGAATTATGCAGAGAAGCCTATGCATAACTAAACTCAATATTGGGACAATCCCAATACTCTTAGTGCAGGCATTGAGGGCTGTATATGTTCTTGTGAACATACCCTGCTCTGGCATGTTCAAATTACCTGGTTCAGGTCTGTCCAGCCAGTCAGTCATGAGAAGGGCTTGGAAATAATGCAGACACACTGGCCATTTAGGCCTGGAGTTGCCTTTCCCTGCTTTCAGACAAGTAAAACAGGTCATTGATGTTTGCCTTGGGACCATTTCTACAGATCTTCATGGCTTTTCAGCAGTCTCAGTTTACAAGCTGGGTTTAGGATGAAGATGACACAAGCACAAGATGAAAACTTTAACACAGCAAGAAGCCGAATGGCATCAATCTTTTTTTTCCACACATGACAAATTTCTCATAAATTAGGCCAAATTTCATACATTAATAAATTCTAAAATCACTTATAACTCCACTCACCTGATTGCCAAAAACTCCTATTGAGCAGGCAGTGGAAACTTCATTTGCGCCAAACCAGACGCCCGCAATCCTTGCAGGCAACCCCAGGATAAAGACCTGGGCGACCGAGGAGAACAGCTGTCCAAGCATGGTCACCCAGAACAGGTCGCTCCTGGCACTGGCCACTTTGATCCACGTCCCGGCGCAATTGAGCCCACTTGCCACCAGCGCCGTGATGCGCAATCCTTTCACATCCAGCAGCCAGGTGACCGGGAATATGAATGGGATGTAGACGAGCATGTACACCATGGATAACCAGTCTACGGAGAAGCCATCGACTCCATAAAACTTCATGAAGATGTTGTTGATGATTCCGTACTGAATCCACTGGTAAGCGTTGCTCAGAGAGTAGGAAGTGAACAGGAACAAAATCAACCAGCGCCGGCTCTCCAGACGCGCCGGGAGCGCAACGACGCAGGAACCGTTTGGGATGCCCTTGCTCTGCTGGACAGTTCTGCCTGCTTCCTTGGCTTCAGGTGGGACACTATTTTCATTCGCATCCTGACACGTTTTCTTCATGTTTACTTGAATTTAAAATAATCAATCTGAAAAAGTAAAACGAACTTTAGATGACTCACAAAAAAAGCCAGCTTTCCTGAGAAATCTCCTAACAGAGTTGAGCTGAGCCAAACTGAATGTTGCTCCACCCAGCTGCTGCAAAAAGAAATGAAAAGGTCTCAGTGGTTACAGTCTCTGATTTTTGTCTTAATTCTTAAATTGCAACATTTCAAATTATCCATCAGATACATTCAAACAGCCCAATTCTTTATTAATTCAAACAACTTTTGACCAACTAAAAAATTACTTTTTATTGTTTTTGTTCTTTGGGTGAAGTTTCTGCTCAGGGTTTGTCTATCAAATTGTGGACACCTGGTTTGAATGAACCATTTCAGCTGTTGGCATCCAGCTAGTTTAATATTTTGATCCTTTGACTTTTTTACTTTTGTATTATTCCCAGCTGCTTGTTACTAAAATGAAGGAACAATCTTTGAAAATTTAGAACATAAAGAGGTTTAAGACAAATTATGTAGTCATAAGAATAATCCAAAATATTGAGAAAACTTAAACTTCGTATTTTTCAAAATTAGCATAAAGGCAATTAAACAAAAAAGTTGAAATTAAATCATTAATTGTTAGACAATACTAAATTAACAGCTGAAATTCTCCTATAATAGCAACTCATTTCTGTGACTAAATGTAACATGAACTGAACAGACAGATTTCTGGAGTCGAAGAAAAGGCCAAAAAATTCAAATAAAAGTCTCTGAAAAGTTAACGATGCCAAGTGTTTCTGTCAATGTGAAATCCTTTAATTTATTTTTTTTGAGTTAAACTTACTTGTGTGCAAAAATCATTTATCCTGGAGGATCTTGGAGCAGAGCTGGACTGAAAGCAGGTTACTTGGGCACCGGGTAGCGATGCCACCAACCGTTTGGATTGAGTCATGAGAAGAGGATAGAAGCTGTAGTTCACCTTGTATTAATTACGAGCAAGATGAACTCTGACACAAAAATCTTTAAAAAAATAAATAAAATAAGAAAAAGAAATTAAGCCTTTGAAAATGCAATATGTTAAAAATATATCTTTAATCAAAAGATGCATTCATTTTTTTGTACGTTTTGGTAGTTGGATGTGCAAGTATAGAATTGAAAAGGTCAATTTTGATCAAATCTTAAGATTTCAGCTCTTTAGAGCTCGGTATTTGCATTAAGATATGACAGAAAGTGCTATACGATATTGATATATATACAATAGTGATATATGTTTCAACAATCCAGTCCAGAAATAAACACAGGTTCAACATTGTATCATTAAACCCAAATCAAAACAAGATTGACTGCTTGTAATTTGACGACTATGAAATATACATTTAAGACAAATTAAGTTTCAAAATAAAAGAAAAATAACTTACATGTGAAAACATGGGCAATACTTGTAAAACTCACAGGATAGAAGTGATAGAAGTGTGAAAAGAAACAATAGCCAGACGGATAGTGTAAAAACTAAACAGTAATTTATTCAGAAAATATAATATTGAACTTTTTAGATAGCTTATATGCTTTTATAACATCATATACAAAAGTATAAAAAACATAATTGGTTGTAACAATATGGTATCAGAAAATAAGGTACAATGTAAACACTTCAAATATATATGTGCATAAATGACGCCTGCGCCACAACAATGAAATAGAGAACAAACAGGTACTGCTGCTAGACCAAAATATGTGAGGAGGAGAGTGCAGGAGGTGATTTGTGTGATAAAGTGAGCTTTGTAGATGCAACATGACATGGTAAATACATGTCTCATATAAGCATAAACAAGATTTGATTTTTGGTGACCAAACAAGACATTAACAATTATACTTTTAAAACTTGACAATTGATTTGTGGAAGTTAAATTCAATATGAAATTCATGACAGCCTATTGACCAAATGTCAATCAGTTATTAAAATAGTCATAAAAATGTCACTTCATTTTGATTTGTTTACATGACATCAGCTGTTGATGTTCTGGAGTCAGCTTTATCTTGCAGCTGAAAAACATTTTTAAAACGTTTTCTCGAAAGGCAAAGCCTCTTTGGGCAGCAATTCAAGTTAGCATAGAAAAACTATAAACTGCTTAGAAAATAATTTTTTCCCAAAAACGTTTTTTTTTCATTATAGGTCCTGACGACCAACATGAGAAAGCAAAGTTCAACTGAGAGCAAGACGAGTTCGATTTCCCTGTGAAACACAACGACCGGGACAAGCCGGTCCCTTTTTGATACTGAAGCCCTGAACCTAAGTGCTAACAGTTTTCTATAACTCCTTAAAATCTAAGAAGAGTCTTTGCCTTCACTTTTCCTCCAGTTGCTGCAGCAGGGGGTTTGCCTCGTTCTCCGGGGTTTTAACGCTGTCTGTCCTGACAATACATGTGGGCCGATGACGGTTGAGCATGAGGATCAGCTGCTGTCGTTCGTTCTTCAGCTCCTCAATCTGGGCTTTAAGGTCAGAGTTTAACATCTCCAATCGTTCTGACTCCTTTAAAAAAAACAAAGGAGATTATTTAAAAGACAAAACACAGGTAACGCAATAGATCATCCTTGTGTCTCACCTTTTGAAGATAATCTGTCCTTTCTTTTTTTTTGTTCCGACATCGAGCAGCAGCCACTTTGTTCTTTTCTCGCCTTCGTTTTCTCCTCTCTTCTTCTTCATCTTTCTACAGAAAAGAGTAAAAAATAATCAGAATTTATTTTTCTGAAGTGGAAAGCCATAGACTAAAGGGATATTATGAAGTCATATTTGCAGTATTACATTTTGGCTGCAAGATTAGTGATTATCTTTCTATTTACCATCTTTTTTTAACAAATCATGGACATATTCATAAATCAAGTGTTGTAAAAATAAACATTTTCTACCAAAATATTCATACTAAAAACATTCTCAATTGGTTAAGATACAGTATTTAGAAAATATTTTCCATCTGGAATGTGTGTGAGGAAACCAAACGTAATGTGACTCAGCAGGAAAAAAATATATAAAATCAAGGTAAATTCAGAGTAACCTAACAACAATGTATTTAACGTGGTTCCTTGCTTTAAAAAACAGTTAGTTTTTACTTCAATACATGATTTACAAAGACACTGATTCCACTCCGAAAAGAATTAAAGTGAAGGTTGAGTTAAACCTCAGAAAGTAAGCCAACCAAACACCGATCAGATTATAAGTTACCATCTTTTTATGAGGTCCTGTACCTCCGTTTTAATGACTAATGGCCTCGTTCCCAGACTGTCCAGAAAGTGGAGGGGTGACAGCATCGTCCCAAGCTCCTGGAAGTCACCAATTTTTAGCTTGTCTGTCAACGTTGTGGCAGAGATCCCGGCCAGCGGGCCCAGGCTGGGCAGGGAACCTGCTGTTACAGACGGATCTGGGATTTGTCCTGGCATCACGTCAGACTCGGTCTTCACCACAGCTGTTGAATGGAGAAGATAGAAACAAACATGTCAGACCAACAAAAACTCCAAACAGTGAGTCCCGTCTCTGTATTATTCTTGGATCCCTTATAACAGCAGAGCTGCCGCTGTCAGGATTTGCTTATGTTTTAGTTATCACCAAAAAAAATAAAAAGCTTTCAGAGTGGCCATGCAGAGCTGCAACGACAGTATATTTCAGTTTGGTTTGAAGTTTATGCAGAAAAGAAAATCTACATTATTGTATTTACAAATCTATAAAAATTTAAGTAATAGATCATAGTTGACAAAACTGCTTTTGTTAGAAATAAATCTGTTTAATGCACAATAAAATAAGAAATGGAACATATCATTTGTAAGATACCTAATGTAGAAACTGTGTTTTAAAAAGAAATATATTTTTGTTTTTTAAAAAAGTGTTATTTTTCAATATCTGACATTGATTTATTTATTTCACGTGTTCATCCATCTTTCTGATTGACCTGAAAATGGTTATTGTGGTTATTTATTTTCCTTCAAAGTAGAATTTTGCTTTGGTACTTATTTTGAAGCATTGTTACGTTTTTAATCTTCATTCGTGTTTAAAACACTGTTTGTCTATTTTTATTTTATTTAAACATTTAATAAGCCATAGGAGGATTATTTTTTAGAGGATCTTCCTGTTTGAGTCATAAAAATAAAAAGATGAAAAACAGAGTTATGTAACAAAACAAATAAAAAGAAACTGATTATGATACATAAGTATTTAACCAACTCAAACCCACAGTTGACAGCTTTTGTTTTTTAGACTTAACAAGAAAAAAAAAGGAGTTTGATTTAAACCACGATTATGCAAATTTGAACTAAGTAAAGCAAATTGGCAGTTATATTCAGCAAAATACTGTAAATTCTTATTCTTTATATTTCGTATTTAACAGGGTTTTTTTTTATTTTATTTTTTTTTTTAGAATTTTGAAGATAAAAAAATAGCTTAATACCAAAAGTTTGAAAAATTGAACATATAGACCAACAAAAACCTACTCAGAACTGGAAGTGTTTCCCAAAATTCATAGACAGAAAAAAGTGTTTTTCTTCCAGTTTTGTTCTGGCAAACATGTGGGTATGATCAGATAAATGTTTCCTTTTATTGTGTAGACAAATGCTAGAAGAAGGGGGACAAAGATTTCAGCAGCTCAGTGGGTTTCTAAACCACATGACAGCCGCTTATCCCACACGGAAGCACAAACAAACAAGTTTGAGGAGAAAGTTTGGAGCTTAAAACTCTATTTTATTAAAGAAAAAAAACATTACATCAACGGAATCCAACTTTAAAACTGATACTTCTCTAATTTAACAAGAGCTCAACATGGAAAAGTGGAACCACGTGTCGAAACTGACTCAAAACGTCGTTAAAAGTTTTCTTTTAAAAAAAAAATATATATATATTATTACAAAATAAAAGAGTCGCTTCAAGCAAATAGCTAAAGTCTAAAAAGTCCCAAACACCCGATGTAGTTGTGTATTAGCATTTGGGCTAGTAAATAAGAAGGAAATGAGAATTTAAAAAAAATCCAATAACCTGCTGAAAGAAAGGTCGACCTAAAAGCGGAAGTTACTTTTATTTTTTCTTCAGTGCGGCATTTTTCTTACGTAACTCCGCTTTTCCACCACAACGACCGACCATCACAGATAATCGACTTCCTGTTAATAATTCCAGTTTAAAGGCGCTGTCGACACCGCGCTGGTGAAGACGTTATACAAGACAAAATGAGAACATTTTGTTCTGAGATGTGTTAACGTAAGGAGAGCTTCCAGGCGGTGCTGTTTCTGCAGCCTGCCTGGTAACGAGTCGCGTTTTCTTTACGACGAAAAAAAAAATGCAGGAAAACATCAAAATAAAAGCCTCTTTATCAGAAAATTCGACCATAAGTCCCCGCTGCGGTCAGAAACCCGTTAATGGATTTGAGTTGATAACTTTGTTACTGACCTGACTTTGATCCCAGGTGCAACAAATGTCCTTTCTTCTGCTCAGCCGAGGGTCGAGAGTAAATCCTGAAAAGTGGGAATCGTTGCATCAGCCCGATTAGTTTTTTAACGTGATCCCAATCTGGGAGGATTTGGGAATGCGGAAATTAGGCTATGCCTGCCAAAAACGTAAGCAGGGATGTTTAAAAAAAAAAAAAGTACATAGTGGGGGAAGAAGTGGGGAAGTCAAGCCGCTCCTCCCATAAATAAGCAGAGGCTGCTTGAATAAAGCTGCAGTGATGTGGCTCAGATTCGGGCCCGACCTGCAAACACGCCAAATCACCCACTAAAGCCTCTACATCGCAGCTGCTTTTATTTTATTTTTTTTAAAGACCCGCTCCAATTAAAATCGTGCTTTTGACATATTTTTGTGTGATTTTTCACGCGATGGAGGACGAAAAGAAAACTGCTGTTCCGAAAATTTCTTTGTTCAAATCGTTGTGAATCAGGAGCAGATGAAAAAGTGCAGTTGGAAAAAAACTTGTAGGTATGACATAGAAGCTACTGTGTCAAGTCAAAAGCTCTATTCTCCGCACCATTCTGAGGCATCCACGTGTAGACAAAAAAAAGTTAAAAAAAATATTCACGTATTCTTCATCAAAACCGGTTTGATCCCTTAGGGTTGCTGGAGCCTAACCTGGCCACTGGTGGGCGAAGGCAGGATACACCCTGGACAAGTCGTCAGTCTGTAGCAGGACCCAAATCACACACCCATACACACCTAGAGACAGTTTAGAAGCATGTTTTTTGGATGGTTGGATGAAGCTGTAGTTTCCCAGAGAAAACCCATGCATGCACCGGGAGAACGTGCAAACTCAACACAGAAAACAGTCCCCCATTGGTGAATGTTTCAGTTCCCCCAGCCAGGACTTGAACCAGGGGCTTTCTTGCTTTGAGGTAAGAGGGCTAACCACTGCTCCACCGTACAGATGCTCAAGACTTTACCGCTCTAAAGCCACATTTACAACAGATGCAATTTGCACATCAATTTGCTGCGCGTCAAGTCTATCACTTGACGCCTGTCCTAAAGGTGAACACACTGGCCGCGCTATACGTGGTTTCATGAACGCGTAGTCAGCATTTGAAATCCACACCGGACCAGAGCAGTCATGCAGGTAGCAGCAGGGAGAGTAATTCTTCTTTTGCGATTTTACTGTTTACAAGCACTCATCCGCCACCTGCAATAAGTACAGGCTCAGTGCACAAAGTAAAAGCACAAAAAGCCAGCAAATCTTGTTCTAGGCTTTTTGTTTTAACAGTTCTGTTTCTTTAAATGTCCGTCTTGGCGTCATATTAACCCAACCAGGCACAAACCACAATTATTAATTTCTCTTTTATGATCATGTTTATAGTGGCTGGTACTTCCACGTTTTGAAGCAGATGCTCCACACGCCACTCACAAATACAAATCCCTGATTGGTCACAGTGCTGCGTTGCAACTTTTGTAGCAACCAGAAATTCGTCTACCCACGTTCCCATAGACTTTTCATTAGGGCTGTCAACGTTAACGAGTTAACACACGTGATTAATTTAAAGTTTTGTTATTTATTCGATTAGAAGCGACAATCTTCCACTTTGCGTCGGAAGGCTCAGACTTCTACATTGTGTGTGTAAACAGATAGCCAATGGGAGGTAGGCAGGCTTACTCCAATTGACTGTATAGGAGAACTGGACTGAGTGACTCCTCCCCCCTGGCGTTCGAAATAGGAAGTACCTGCTAGTACCAAAAAGCTGACATTCCGTATTGAGAAATAACCAGCTATTACTATTATTCAGTAGTTATATTTTCTATACTAACCTTCTTTTATTTAATTTTCTTGCTAGTCCTAATTTTTTTCATGATATATATGTTCAAGTTATCAACGTTTTAAATGGGATAATCAGTTACCTCAATAAAAGTAAATGATCTCACGTCAAACATTTGAAGCGTTTGACAAATTCTCCCAAGCCTGCTTTCAGTGGAAGAGGTGTGGTCTTCCAACATTCTCATTCCAGACTGGAGAGCGTTGTTGCCATATTAATAGAGACTCATACCAGCTCGGTCCAATCACTGTTTACGGATGACATCTGGTTCCAACATGGTGACGGCTGTGTGATGAAAAAAATTGAGCCATAGGTAAATCATTTTTGTGCGTGATGTCACATTCTTTTGGTCCAGTTCTCTTTTACAGTCAATGCTTGCTTCCACCCACAACCCAGACATATTTCTGATTATCTCCTGCCGCTCTGCAGAAACTATGTCCTAGAAAACAATACAGATTTTTTGATTTTGCCTAAAATTGGCATGATCAAAATTAAGACCACTGGGACCAGCCATGTTCAATAGATCAAAAAAATGATTGGAGAGAGACTTTAAATCAATATGAGGTAAACTGGTGGTTCCTATTACATTTCTTTACATTGGGTATTTTATACAAAAATAGACACTTTTAAACAATAAATGATCAAAATCATCAGCCACAAACAAGAGTTTGAAGAATTTATTGATATTATTCACCAGCATGAATATAATGAATTATGCCTGGGTTTTAAAAGATAAAATTATTAATTGATTCTCCCCATCAATTCACACATCCATTTATTAGAAATCCTTTTATTTATAGTATTTTCTTTCCAGTCAAAAACAGCTACTTTGTTGTTTTTTAATGATATTCTTTCCAACTTAATAAATATAACGTCAAGCTTTTGTTCTTTTTAAACTGTGGGAAAACAGTTTTTCAAGCTAATTTGGCAAATTAAAAAAAAGAATAAATATCTATAATAAAAAGTAGTCTATTTTAATGTAATCCAAGTTAACTTAGTCAATGCTGAAAGCGAGGCAGTATACTTGAAGTTTACTTTCATCTTTATGCTATGACTTCAGAAGTTCCAATTTTGTTTGAGGAAGTATTTAGTTAGGATACTTCAACACTTATCATCGTGTGCTTTCTGTACTTATACGTAATAACATAAATTTCAAGTGTACTACTTTCTGCAAAGGGTAGTGTTGTTGTGAATTTTGGCAGTGACACCCAGCCCTAAAATCGATGCTTATCTTTTCATTTTTTAACGAATCCAAAAGGTAAAAAAAATAATAATAAGTTACATCTCAATAAGATATATATTTACTATATAGCACTGGATGTTTTCATGGAAAACTGTCAACATTTGAACAATGAGATCAATCCACAGTTGATGACGTTTGAGGTATGCAGGTATACGGAACACATGAGTGGATGAGTAAATACAGCCTTTACAGCAATCGATACACTACCGACACCAAAAAACACAAAACCGTACTGGAACACTTCCACTGCCACGTTACACTGTAGATCGAGTAACAGATCGGATAAATGTGAGCTCCGAAAAATCACTTGGAATATCTGCATGCGCGTTATAATCGAGTCTCTCCTGGTAAGTGAAAAGCCATGCTTTTTAGCTACACTGCTGTTGGCTGAGCAGCTGGAGAACGTTTCTGCTTGTTTAGTCACACGAGACATTTCATGAACTCTTATTACAGCATAAGGGGCATACGTTGCAGATTTCATTTCAAAGTTCTGGGTTTGAACTCATCTACTGGGCACTATAAGGCCAGAAGAGTTGGGGAGTTGAGGATGTCTACGGATTCCGCCTTGCTTCCTGCACCTTTGAGATTGTCTAGTCCCTCTGCCAGAGAGTCCAGCTCGGGACAGGCAAAGGTGAACACAGACAGGTAGCTGCTGCGGGTGGGGGTGGACGTCACTACAGGGGTGCTGAGAGGCTCTAGGTCAGTGGAAACGGACTTGTACAGGGTCTCCCAGTCCGACACCCCTAGAGAATTGCTCAAATCTATGTCTGGCACTGATCGAGCTGTCTCCGTGGAGGTTTTCTCCTCCAAGCTGGGTAATATGTTGTCCAGAAGTCCATCCTTAATGTCCAGAGACGGCTCAAGATCGCAGATGTTGATCTCAGCGCTGGCACACAATAAGATGTTAGAGTTCCCAGAGATAGCTGTGGATGGATCGTTGGGGAAGTCCAAGTCTGGGAGTGAAGGTGCTTCCTGGATGTCGTCACCTGGAAGTCTGTCCTCATCTGGGCTCGGCAGTAGCTCCAAGGACCCTGCTGGCTCCTGAAAAATGGACTCGAGCTCTTCTGGCATCTGGCAAACTGGTTTATGTGAAGCAAGGACAAACTCAAGCTGCTCTTTCTCTTTGAGCAGGTTGGCAATTTCTGTCTCCAGGGCTGTTTTTTCCTCCTCCAGCTTGTCCGTCTCCTTAAAAAAGGGTCGACAGCAAAACTCATCAAACAGACAAACGCACAGTAGAGAGCTGTAAGTCACAGCATCGCTGTTTACTTACAGCTTGAAGTGTGTCTGTGAGCTCTCTCCTTCTGTTGCGACACTTTGCTGCAGCCATTTTATTCCTCTCCCTTCTTATCCTCTTTTTCTCCTCCTCTTCTG
This sequence comes from Oryzias celebensis, assembly GCA_014656515.1. Taxonomy (NCBI): domain Eukaryota; kingdom Metazoa; phylum Chordata; class Actinopteri; order Beloniformes; family Adrianichthyidae; genus Oryzias; species Oryzias celebensis. The sequence goes on from BNCR01000005.1 coordinate 40,116,291, forward strand.
GGGAAAGCTATAGGATGCGGAAAAAAGTAATGAGATTATTAAATGTAAGAATCCCGCCATTTCATTAGCTAATCCACTCCATCCGCTCCCACTTTCAACCTCAGAGGAATGGCGAAAGCATGTTTCGCTGCAACGCTGCTAAAAATAGACCATTGTTGCAGACTTGTTGTGACCTGAATATAAATTGTTTGCCTATGGAAGGCGACACAGCACTCCTGCACGCAAGCATCCCCTCACCGGCAATATTTTCATCCAACCACAAATGGACTTCATGGGAGCTGATTGACCCACCTGCTCTGCTTTCCCCTTCCTGGCAGCATTTTTTCCCTTATTCCTGCCTGCTTTGAGTGTTGCCTGGCGAGAGCTTTGCGGTTCATTGGCTTGCTTCCTACCCGGAGACAGGGAGACAGAAGTAATAATCGTAGGCTGGACCATCCACTGGAAATCTGGGGTAGACGATATTGCTGTGACTGTAGGGACAAATGCAGTGTCTTGCGGGGCGTCTAGGCAAACCTCCTAAAAAGAAGAAAGAATTTTAAAAAATGTCATTTGATTTCTGAATAATAGACTATCTGCTACCGATAAATAAATCCTAGAAGACCACAAATCATTTTTAGAAACCAGAGGACACCCCTGCATGCTGCAATTTATTTTTAAAATGATGCCTCACCACAAATAGCCTCCTTCGGATCAATATTTGACTTTATGGCTGAGTCTGACGTCAACACTGACGCAGGGAGGCTGAGGAGTCTCCTGAATGGATTTATTTTTCTCAATGAACCGCTGCATCGACACGCTCACAATTGGTCCGGAGGACTTGGGGTGGGGTGGGGCGGGGGTGGGGGTCCATAACAACCCAACCACTGTCAAAATTCGCCTACACTAGATTTTTTTTTTTTTTAACCATCCCATAGATTGTTCATTCATGTAGCGCACAAATGAGCTATTAGATCAATAACGGAAATAATGTAAACAAATAAATAAACAATAGCAGCAGGGCGGATGCTGCTCGGATCCGGGGGGTAGTTGTCATCCATACCTTCGCATTGCTCTCGGAAGAAGCTGGAGAGCTGGCCTCTTCTGGCGTTTTCTGGAAGAGGGTCCCGACTGGAGACTCTGTCCGCAAGCTAGGGGGGCTGCATCCATATCAGGCGATGGATTATGATACATCACGCATGCAGGGGGGGGGGCGAAAAAAACAAACAAACAAAAAGACAAAAACAATACCACGCTGGATAAATATGACGCCGGACCTCCGTTTGGTCTGAGCGAGTGAGGTCTTTTCTCCAGGTGTATACCTGGTTACTGAATGACTAGAATGCAAGCCCCTCCTTTTATGCTTCGCTTGAATTTTATGAATGAACAAAGACTGTACCATCCGCGAAAGAGGGGGGCGCCATGACAGGCTTGCATTTTCATCTAAGAAAAGAAAAAAAAAAGATTTAACAATAAAAACATTTTGCTAAGTATGAACTTTTTTTTTATCAGTTTGAGCAGCAACTTTTTTGCCTCTTTGATAAATTTATGTCGGATAAAAAAACAAAAAAAAGCAAGACCCGGTTTTTGCATCCATGTAAGTAATGGTGAGGGCACTCTAACATTAAAAATTGGTTTAAAAAAATTCTAAAATTAGGAAAAGCTCATTTCAACAAAAAGTTAACATTTAATTCCTCTTTTTTATGTAGTTAATTTATTTGATTTTTATGAAATTATGTCATCATATTTGGTATTTCCTCCTGGCATTCATGTTTCCTTATGTGATTTGTTAATGTACATTTGAATAGTGACAATAAAGGGCAAACAATGACAGCTGCATTTCTGTTCAGCTGTTAGTGTTAATAAAGATTAGACTTTGGGTTTGGTTGTCACCACTCACATGTTACGGTTGCCCTTACCAGCCCTCACCCTCTGGCTTTAGTCCCATTCTCATATCCAGTCTTAATTAGGTTCCTTTTTTAAAGGTGGATGCTTCACACTGAATCATTTGTAACTGTGGAGGAAAAGGCTGATAACAATCCAGCAGCAGTGATTCCTGAACAGTGAGAAAAGTCACTAAGATGACTAAGTGACCTTTATAAATAACCACTGTAAAAACTTTCATTAAGAGGAGAAAAATCTGCTTTGTGCTACTTATGCAGAGTTATGTTAGATTTTTCCAAAAATAATATTACTTCTGTTAACTTGTGAGGTTAAAAGCATATTTTTTTCCGATGTTAACTTACTTTTCTCAATTAACATTAGAAAAAAAAACTGAATATCTATTCTTAATTTAAGAAAGAAGACAATTATAACTAAGTTCAATGACCACCTCAAAATAAAAAAGGAAAAACCTTTTTAGATGCCCAAACATGTTCACATTTTTTGAAAGCAAATGTAGAAACTGTTATTGAAATCTACAATGGTGGTGGTGGTAGTGGGGTGATTTAGCTATACTGGTACTGATGAAGAGATATACAGTAACTCAGTGCATGAGAAAATCACAAGAAAAAAATCAGTCAATTAAAGTTAAATTGTTTCAGAGAAACTAAGACCTTAAAATTAGCTGAACTTTGTGGTAATTTGTACCCTTTTTAACTGAATTTATCCTGGTGCTAGTCTAGTTTAACCAGTTTAGTTTGCACCAGTTTACAACTGACCATGCTTTAGGGGGCAAAGGGAAGACCTAATAAAATGAAATTACCATTTATTAATAATACAAAATGTTTGTATTTTCCAAGATACAAAATATAAAAAAACTAAAAATAAATATATAGTTATGAAAAAAAATGTGTTATCACCTCAAGTTATTGTTCTTCTAATTTCTCAACATTTGAGATTCTTTATGTTTATTTATAGAAATCTTTGAAAGCCGTTTTGCAGAAAAAACAGCATTTACAGTTGCAAATGAGCAAAATAAAAACATCTGCTGTGGTTGCCGGAACGGCACTCAAAAGAGCCTTACAGTAAGAGGATGGACAACCAGATTACACTGAGTTCAATACCAGACATTCTGCAATAACAAAATAGGGAGTTAAATGGCGTTTAGAGTTGTGTAATGATGTGACACTTTAACCGAGCCAAAACAAACCTGTGACTCAAGTGTAGAAAATGAAACATTACAAAAGCGTCTGATTTTACGTCTGCAGTACATTTCTACTTGTACAGGTGACTTTGAGTCTGTTGTTATTGAAAGAAACTTGGAACTATTGAATAAAAAATATCAATCAAGTATTATTTTCCAAAATCACACATGACCACTAAATATGATCTCATTTCACTATTTTTTTTTCTTAAACTTTGAAACGGTGACAGTTTTTCATTCATTACAAATGTGCTATGTCTTTTACTTATAAATATCTTCAAGCAATGTTTATGGTGGCTTTTGTATGAAAAACATTTGTTCCTAAAATTAAAAAAAACAACATATATCCAAGTCATTAAATAAAAATTATTTTATGAAATAATTTAGTTTTCTGCCATGGTGAGCTACACGTTTAGTATTGTATGATCACACTTAGATATTCCCCTGGAGCTGCCATGCTTCATACATTCTTCTCAGCTTTTTCAGATTTGGTTTCTGGAAATCCTGTTTAAAAAAAAAGGAGAAGAAGAAGAGGAAGTCATCACTCCAGAAGGAAGATAGTGCTGCCATACTCTGGTACCTTCGGGTCATCGTCCAAATGACTGAGATCTACAAGAGGTGCGATGGAGGGACGGCCGTGGGCGCACTGGAAAGGCAGCTGGCAAGAAGACAAAGACGCCACTAGGCTGTGGCATTCATCCCTGGTTAGATCGTCGTTGAACTTGACGGCACCTGTTCAAGAGCAATGTAAGAAAAAAAGATTTCAGTATCATCACTATTGAGAAAATTGAGGTAAGCTATAAGAGAAGAGATTCTTCTTTACCATGGCATGCAAGCGAGGCAAGGACTTTGAACACAGTGATGGGCAAAGTCCCTTTCACCCTGCCAGTAGAGAGTAGTAACTAAAACAGAAACAAGTAAGAGAGAGACACACTTTAAAGAAAAGGCTCATGATACCAAATAAGTGTAAAAAAAAAGGTTCAAATTAAGTTCAGTCTTACTTCAGTCTGCTCTTGAAGATACTCCTAATACGGGTTTTATGCAATAAAAAAGAGACAATTAAAGGGAGCACAACTGACTGTGAGAGCCTTTCCCTGCAGAATGAGTCTATAAATAAAATAGCATTTACCTCAACAATGGCCTTGATAATGGATGGTCTACCTCTTTTCAGTTCATTAGTCTCCTTTTCCAAAAAGCACCGCGGCACCTTCCCTACAAACACCGAGGGCATTTGTGTCTCTGAAAAAGTAACTTCAAGGCCCAAACTCCTTAACTGTGACCTGCACGATCTGCATCAAGAGTAGAGAAAAACAGCAAAAGGGTCACAGTGTGAAATACCTAAGACAACAACAAGTGTACATTTATTTTTGGAATAGTCTTCACTCTTTCGGATAATAGGCAGAAAATAGATTTTCATTTTTGGAAAAGAATGTTGGATTTAACTACAATTTATTTGCAGTGACTTGAGTTTTCTTGCAATTTATTTGATGTTATAATAGAAATTTAAGTTTAAAATTTTGCCAAAATGGAATGAATGCCACAAAGAAAAGATGTTCAAAACATTTGTTTACATGTTTATTTATAGTCACAAATGTTACTAAAGACCCATTCCATATAAGTATTGTGTTTTGGGTGTTTTTAACATGTTCTTGTGATTTTTTTTGATAATGGAAGACATATTTAATGAAAATTAGTATCATATTTGAATATTTAAATCAAAATAAATCAGGAGCAGATAAAGAAAAAATGCTCAGCTGAAAATATTCACCATTGCACCAGTTATGTTAGGTCGGGGGTGTGACGGGCTCTAAATAAGAGCTCTAAGCAATGGGAAGCGCCAGCGGTCCCACCCACAATTCAAAGGCGAATTTCTAATGAACTACTGCCACTCTGCAGAAACTATGTCCAATAAAACAGCACAGGTTTTTTAATGTTTTTTTAAAAAAAGTATAATATTAATTACACTTATTTAATTATTTTATTTTATTTTTTAAATAATATTTAAAACACCACTGGGAACACTTTTAAAACAGATTAGAATATTATCGGAGTGAGACTTTGAAAGAAGACTTGTTTACAGAAATACATTATTCACGCTTTGTCCACTGGCTTGTTTCACACTAAAATTTGAGAAACTGTACCTGAGCAGCCTGAGCTCTTCTTTTGTTACACTAATCTCCAGAGGTGGAACAATGGTGGACGAGCACAACCACTTCTCTCCATATGTTTCTGGGATGTCCTCGTATGAATCTGAGAAATGATATAATGATCATTGAAATGTCTCTTTAAGATTCCAGAAAACACTTTTAAAACAAATTACATTTTTTTTACCTGTAATGAGGTTTTCAAGTCGAACTCTCTCATGCGCAGCATGCTGATCCACCAGCACCAGCAGATTGCCTGGGAAGTAAAAAAAAAAAAAAAAAAAATCATACGTGAAAAATACACAAATGGCAGCAAAGCTTTCATTTATGCTCAAATACCTTCAGTTTCACCGTCTATTGCGAACTTTTCCTCCCTTGTGTTGATAAGACACGCAAGAAACTTTTTATCCACTTGATCAATGACCTAGTTAGAATATTTGACAAATTATTTGAAGGATGAAGGAATGAATGAATGAATGAATGAATGAATGAATGAATGATTGGAATATAAGACAAATGTGTCTTAAGGATCAATTTACCTTCATTGAGTGGATCATGGCTTTGGATAGACGGTAAGGAAACAGGACACTGTGAATTTTCACAACCAATCCGTCTGCTTGCCCACCAGAAATGTCCACACTGACCTGTGGACACAAGTGTTCAATGATTCACTGAAAATGAAACCTGAACCCATTTTACCAAAACAAAGAAAGCAGTAAAACAGTTTGAAACATTGAATTCAAACATTTACGGTGATAAGTTTGTTTACCTCTGGGGGTTGGACAAATACAGGATTTTTCCATTTAGAATACATCACAGAGAGTGAGTTAGAGCTTTCAGTGGGAGCATCTGTAAAGACAGACTATTTATCAAATCAGCCTCATACCGTGTGTTTTCAAGAGTCTAAGCTGTCAAGTGTGGTACCTCCGCAATCAAGCCCTGAGCTAATCAGCCTCTCTGACCTGGATTTAGGCAGGAAAGGCAACACTACATCCAACTGAAATGGGTAACACCTGTATTCCATCCCTACAGTTCCAAGAACGGGAAAGCAAATACGAGGGGAAAAAACACCTTTTTCTCATGTTTTTTTTACTCTTCAAACGTATGAGCATATCATGGTGCTTCTGAAGAGTTATTTGACAACTCACCCGTTTCAGAAAAGACACTAACTGCCATATTGGTGAGGTCAGATGTGCAGCACACTTGTGTTTCTTCGGTCGGGTCGTCGTATCTGCTGAGCCCGGTCATTCTGTTGACATATACAGTCTTTCCAACGGATGTATTGTAGTGATGAAGCCACACGCTGGATGCTGAGTCTTCTTCAGTCGTTGCCTGATGAGGACTTGTACTGTGGTGAGGGACGGACAGAGCTTGCACTGCAGCATTCTGACAGCTGCTTTTCTCCTCTGTGCCTTTATTACAGCTGCTAAGACACTGATTTTTCTCCAACGTATTGCTGGGCGTGGGAGGTAATACTCCTCCATCTTCTTTCTTGTTTTCCTTTAACTGGGAAAGTTTTGCAGAGAAAGATAATTTATTTTTGTTCGCAGTGGGAAAGCTTTGCGGATTTTGGGAGGAACTCTGCTTCTCTCCATCCTTTTGCGCTTCAGTGGTTTTAGGATCCATCAGATCATTGTTGCAAAAAGACAAACTTGAGGAACTTAAGACACAGCTGGACGTCTGGAAACCTCTCACATCTTTCTGTAAATGCTGACGAGGTAGTTTCATCTCACCAGATTGAGCATACATTCGTCTAAACTTGTCAAGGGATCCAGATTCTTTAAATGCAGACAGTTTCTGACAAGGATTGATTTTGCAAATCTTTGTCGGGGGGACAGAAGAAATGTCCCTGTATGGATTTTGAGCGGATCTGTCTGAATGAGTGTTTAAAGAGATTTTGCGTTTTGTTGCTAAGTATTTATAATGACTATTTCTTTCAAACCTCTGCTCTGGAAATGTTAACTTATAAGTTTGGGATTGTTCTGGAATTTGTGGAATATTGTGAATAATTAGTTTAGACAAGCTGATCTTTCTGTTGCTTTCTAAGGGCAGTTGTAGCCTGTCTGTTGCATGCTGGTTGCCTGTAGACTTCATGCAGTTTAGGTCATTTGGAACCAGCTGAGAGAGGCTATAAATGGAGCTACCGCTTTGTCTCACATCTTCTGAAAGCTCATGTACATTTGGCATCTTTGTATTTTTAACCCCTCCACTGTCTTCTGACTCAACTTGCGCTGTTGTTTGTGACTCATTTACAGATGCACCCGTTTGTCCTGATTCTTCGGTCTCAATGGTTTTGTTTTTAGTCAGACCAGATTCTGGGCAAGCCCCGTCATCTGTACTCCTACGGTGAACAAGTTCCGATGCAAGTTTCATTCCAATGCTGCAGTCCATGGTGGAAATGTCTGGAGGTGCTGCTCTCGTTTGGTCCTCCTCTTGATCTGCTCTAGAAGTGCCGTACACTTTTGAAGAAACGCAGTCCAAGTCCTCCTGAGAAAACTCGGACATCAACTTCTCCCGCCTCAGGAAAGCTTTCACTCCTTCTTCAACACAAAGTAAAACCTCATCCCAGTCTTTGAACTCTATTAGAGTTTTGGCTGGTTCAAAACAAATATCATACTCTGAGTAAGAACATTTAATGTTGAGGATGTAGACACCAAAAAGCTCTGTGTTCTTGTTCTTTGGACTTTTGATGACAGAAGGTCCATCTGACGTGTCTGGTTTCTGTCTCAGTTTACGCAGGAGGAGGTTCAACAGTTTGTGGATCCTTGTTTTCAACAGCAGCCTTTCATTGACATACAGGAACTGTAAGCTGTTATTGTAGTGTCCCTCTTTGCCAAGGTAACCCACTGCTTCAAACTGCTTGTAGGGGTAACATATTTCTCCAAGCTTTTCTGCTCGTGCGAGACCGTGGATCTGCACAAACCTGTGGTAGGTGCTTTTAGCTTTTGGAAGCTGCACCATCATGGCTCCGGTGCTGTCATTTTTCAGGCTAAAGGACACAGATGGGTGCATGAGTGAAACGGCCTCCACCCTCTGCTTGACCCGTTCCCCCTCCAGCACAGCATCCAGCCTCCTCCTCCGCACCGGCATGTTGTGGAAGAAGTTACAGACGATGACGGTCGTCCCCGCAGAGGGTCTGACGGTTTCCGCTTCAAATACATCCATGCCCCTCCCGTCTTTGAACAGCTTCACGTGCGTTTTGGCAGACGCCCTGGGACGGGATGAGATTTCAACAAGAGTTGCCATGGAAACGATACTTGCCAACGCCTCTCCTCTAAAACCGTGTGATTTTATGCTGTCCAGGTCTTCCAAAGAGCTGCATTTGCTCGTGTGGTATCGGCTTCCCACACGCTCCATGTCCTCAGCGTTCATCCCGGCACCGTTATCGAGCACCTGGACTTTAAAAGCCTCCAGATCCATTCGGACTCCCACACAGGTCGCCCCGGCATCGATGCTATTCAAGACGAGTTCCTCTACGCACTGCTGCAGGGAAGGGATGGCGACACCGGAGCGAAGCTGTCCCTGGACTTCAGGAGGCAACAATTTAATCATTGCACGCTTATCCTTTTCTTCTCTTTGCGTCAAGTTGTTTCCATCTCTGAGCTTAATACATGTTTTAAAAAAAAGCTATCCAGCTCCCATAAAACTAACAGTTACTGACTGGGGAAAATAAAATAAAATGCTACAGCTTAGGCAAAATATTTCAAAAACTTAAAACAAACAAACAAAAACAAAACTTAAAACAGCAATTGAAATTAAATGTTAAATGAATTAAAAGCTAAAGGAAGTATCAGTTGTTTACAACCAACGTGTTACAAAAATGACTGTTTCCTTTTGTTTTAGCTAACAGCTAAAGCCGACACTGCCATCTAGCGATAGGTGCTGGAATTGTGTTGAATAAAACTGGCCAGAAAGGTTTCCAAAACACCACCGGTATTACACATTTATTTTGAAATTGTTCATATACCATAAAATTTTGGATTGGTGTACTGAACTTGCTGGGGGAAAAAGCACATTCTTCATGATTTTTCCTTTTGTTATAGCCAACTATTTTTTAAAACAACTTTTTTGAAGAAATCGAAAACAATTAGGTTTATTTACTTTTTTCCTTTTAGACAAATTCTATCTACATAAATGTAAATATACCCACGTAAAACCTTTTTTAGCTGTTTTATTTGATTGATTAACAATAAAAAAAATCAGTGAAACTCTCAAAAATGTTAAATTTGAAAGCTAAAAAACGTGATTATACTGAACGATAATTTAAATAACTGGTGATATACTGAACTTTGCCCAATTTTCATTTGTTAATAAAGTTTTCTTGGATTAAAAAAAAAAAGTTCCCATAGCAGTGAAGTTACCCTATTTTGAATTAATGAGACAATTTTTACCATCGTTTTTAAGGCTATTCAATTAGAATAACTATTTTTTTTATGTACAAATGTCAAGTTTTGTAAAGGTCATACTTATTAATGCTTTACTCTACTGATTTGAATAATTTAGCAAAAAATAATCTTGTCTGCTTGCTCCAGCATTATAAACAAAATGTCCTGACATTTAAAATAACAAAAATTGTAGTGTATGCCCATAGCCAAGTATGTGTATAGAGAGAGAGAAACAATAGTAATATTTGTAGGTGTGTGAGGATACTTTAAAATAAATTCTGCTTTTAAAACATTTAAGCTTAGTTTTAAATATGTTTCAATAACTGCAAACCTGTCTAAGCTAATGTGACTGTGTTTATTAGTAAAAATGAGGTATGCTTACATAAAAAGTAAACATAAATCATAGTTTGGCCATGTGTGTTGTGTAAATCAGATTTTTTTTCTCGCAATTATTTTTAATTGCATACTTTTCTGACTGCTTTTACCTTTTTAACCTTTGAAATGTAAAAAGTTTCAAACTAAATTTAGATTTCCATTTTCTCTATAGTAGAAGAAATGCAAACATCAGTTTAATTTAAGCCCAGTTTATTAGTTATTAACAGTTCAGATAAAGGTTATTCAAGAATGACTTTCTAAACTGGTTATATTAAGGAGTGTCAACATTGATAGCATTGGAGCTCAACATAGTTTATCACAACCATATAATAGTATTATTTAAAATAAAACTAAATAAATATGTCGTGCATTTTAAGAATAACAACATGGTGAAATGAATCTTTTCATTTAACTATGTTAAAAGATGAGTGTTCTAAGCTCTCAATTGCTTTTTCATTGCTGAACTCTGCTTTGCTGATGCGTGACTTGGGGCTCCCAGTGGATCTCAGCCATTCTTGCATTTCCTTCACTTTGCCTCGTGGACCTTGCAGCTGCCCCTGAACCGTTCCTGCGCTGGTGTTTTGAACCCATCCAACTAAGCCAAGTTTCTTCCCCTCAGCCTGGAAAACAAATTGAGATGTCACAGTTATTCTCAAAGGTTTTGCAATACGAAGATGCTGATTTGTGCCCAGAAAATTCTAAATACTAGTTTTACTCTTATAACTCCAGATGCACCTTGAAGGCCGCCTTTATTTCGTCATGTTCCTGATGGCGACAATAAACCATCCTATTCTATCCATGGCCACAATGTGCTAATTTGTGTGCACAAAATACTAATAAGTGACCGAAGTAGTCAAAGTTAACAGAATATATCATAAACATTGTTGTAGGAGGTTAGTAAATTGGCGTGTTTTTGTTTTCTAAGCACAAAAGGCTAGTTTTATTTCAACAACACACTCACTTGAGTATATTTGCGAAAAAATACTCCTTGTACTCGGCCAAATATTTCATAATCCACAGAAATAAACTCTTCATCCGACATTGTGGATCTACAAAAGAAGGATAACAGCACATTCGGTCCTGAATTTGGATCAACGTTAAATCCAACAAACACCTAACGGGGTTGCTAGCAATGCTAAGACAATTACTTTACCTTTGAGCCTTTAGTGGCTTAAAAAGGAAAGCATTCAAACAGAAAAATACAGCTATTTTCGTAACTACTATGCAACATAAACGCATTGCAACTACGAACTTTTTAATTTATTTTAGCATCGCATAATGAAGGAGTTAGATTTCAAAACATACGGGAATGCAGTTAAGGGAAATGACGACTATTCTCCCCGGAAATGACGTTACTCCCAACCAATCAGGTAGTGCGGATGCAAACAGGGCGAGACGTTCATGGTCCATGGTGGATTTCGGAAACAATTAGCCCAATGAGTTTTTGTGTTTCTTTGAATAATTTTAAGCTTAAATATGTTCATATAATTGCGAGTTGAAAGTTAAAGATCATGGTTAAAATAAACATTAGATACAATGGAAATCAGACACCCTGTCAGTTGACAACAGAAGGGGCAGTTAGGAAAAAAAAAAAAGATATACAACATCTCCTTTTACTCTTAAAACATGTCAGAGAGATGCCAACAACAAACAAATAATTTGTTTTAAATATTTTAATACTGGAGACATTGCCACCGCTTTCTAATTTTACACGATGTATTGCATTTGTTTTGATATTGCTGAAAAAAAATATTGCAACATGTACGCTTTGTCTATATGGGATTAAAAAACACTGACATATTTTTCAGAATTGGTTTATTTGTGAAAGAATAAATTGTTAAAAAGAGCCAAGTGATATGCTGTGTTAAACTCAAAGAAGAAGAAGAACTCAAAATGCTTAGTAGATGGATTAAAACAAGATAGAGAAACAAGAGAGAGAAACAACAGCGTTTGCTTAGGAAAAGCTCAGAAATCAGTAAAGCTGACAATACTGCAGGTTATGGAAAATTGAGGCAGAGTAGAAACAGAAGTATGCTGGTAAATGAAAAAAGTCTTGATTCTATTCATCTGGAAAAGAAAAAACAAATCAGAGATCAGATGAGACAATAAAAAACAGATTTCAGGTAATGAATGACAATAGGAGACCTCAGTGGGGGGAGTTGCAACACTTTAAGAGAAAAGCAAGAACATTAAAGATGATAAAAACACTTTTCTTTTTAAATTATGGATGAGACAAACTAATAAAACCATGAGAAGGTCATTTGTAAAATCTCTTTTTAATGCATGGCAATTATGTTGCAGGCCTTAAATGCGTTTAAAAAAGCGAAGGAAAAGGCTGTTTTTAAAGGTCATTCAATATACATTTATGTACTCAGTTTCTAAAAAGATGTGGAGATTTACAATCTTTTCATAAATATGATAAAACATTTACAAGACATATCTTCCAAAAAAATGGATATCCGCTTTCTAAAAGACATCTTACCAAATTTCCAAATTCAAATGTGCTATTCCTTCTCTAATCATCTATTTATTAATACATTTTTTTTCTTTGGTACAAATAAAGTTTGATAGCTTTTTTAAACAGCTTGAAAATATCTTTAAAAAAGAAAAACAAGCTTTTAAACAATAAAAGGTGGTGCAGTGCTTACAAACCCAAACCAAACCATTTAACACATCCAAACCAAATACCAATAAAAAAAAAGTGTCTGTTTGCTTTACAAAAAATGCACAAAAAGAAAATCACAGAAAGTACCAACAACGAAAATATTTAAAGGGGCCATGCCATGTTTTTTTTTAAAATCTTTCAGAGAAAACAATATGCATTTATATGATCATATATTACATTTGGAACACAAAAAAATAAGTTATTTATGAAATACGAGTTATTTTTCTGGACTCTTTTCATACTCGAAAGTAAAACAACTCTATCTCTGAGGCCTTTCGCTCCTTGTCAGTCCCAATTTCACGACGTCATTCTAGAGCAGGCCAACATCCAAACCTTTTGCAAAAGTTCGATCAAAATACCGCTTTGGGGTTGTTTATAGTGAGGAATGAACCGCATAATACACTTAAAAGCACAAAAAGTTGGTTTTTCATGGTATGGCCCCTTTAAAACAAAATATTATGACAAAAATATTACAGCTGCAAGGTAAGCTTTTTAAAAGTCCTTAATTGTTCACATGCATTTTGGAAACTTTTTATGTACTATGCCAAAACTACATAATACAAGATCTTTGGAGGCAAGAATAAGGCACAAAAGAACAGCAACTGCTTTCAAAATATATCAGTAGTTTTGTGTTTTACACAGAGTTCTTTATACTACAACATGCATATTTAGAAAGGATGCGAAACTGCATGTTTTTTGCATTGCTAATCCCAAAATGTTAAACAAATATGGGAATATCAAGCACACAGGCAACACAACTTCATAAAGATGCTTTTCTTCGCACTTTAAAACTATGAAAACGTAGGCCTTTTGTGTAAATGCTGAAAACATCAAGTCTATAAAAAATAATAGAACCATTTACACCGCAGTATAACACTGATCAGATTTGCTTTCTTATGCTTTTATTTTCCTAAATCCAGCCAACACTTATAGTCAGCTGCACTTAGAGGAAAAATGAAGAAGCGTGAAATGCTTAGAATCTTCTAACAGCATCTTTGCTGACACTTCTTTTCTCTCTGAAGCATCTCGCAGGTTAAAGCTCACACGCTTGCTCCTGCAGATCGGCCTCCATGATTTGTCAGCTCCCCTCTTCTCCCTCCTCCCCCAGGCGCAGATAGACTGTTTCTGTCGCTGTTAAGACTCGTTTCCTGCAGTGCGGTGCAATTGATGGCCGCCCAAAGCTTTTCATTCTCCTTTTTCTGTTCACTGACCTTGAGATACCAAAAAAACAAAATGTGCTTGGTATCCCTGCATGTTAACAATAAGATGGAGTGTGTGATAAAGTATTAGAAATACCTGCTTTTCCAGCATCTGAATCCTTCTCTCTTGATGGACGAGCATTTCTTGTAACTACAAAAGAAAAAGTCGGGTTGTCACTGCAGCTGACACGCATCGGATGTATTTGTACGGATGCGGGTAACTGCAATACCTGAGCCACCACTCTACTTGTTTTACAGCAAGCATCAGACTCTCCCTTTCTGCAGACATCACCTCCATCCAGACCGTTGATTGTATCAAAGCTCATTCGTGTAGCCTGCAGAGCAGCATCAGTGATGACATAGATTATAGTTACTGTTAGGGGAGCATCACTCGTCTCTAGATAAGTCGTTTCCCTCAGCATTACCGAGAGGCTTTTTGCACTGCTGACAGCATCTGCTGCTGCCTTGAGCTCTTTCAGGTCTTCGTATGGCCGAGTAAAGCTCTCAGAGACAGAAGGGAGCTGGTCATCGTCGCACGTCTCTGGCATTGGGATGAACTCTGCATCTTCTAGCTCCTGTTGGATTAGAGAACACCTCAATTAGAGCGATCACATTTAGGCGTTTCTGTTTTCAGATCATGCTACACACTTAAAAATAATAAAAATGTGTTTATGGTGTTATTAGCATGTTTTTGTGGCTTTTTTTTAATGATGAAGGATATATATAAAGAAAATCATGCTTAAAATCGCATTTCTGAGTATTTCTCTACTCAAATCGTTGTGAATCAGGAGCAGACGAAAAAAGGGCTTAATTGTGACGTGGAAAATTTGCTGGGCGGGCCACAAGCTCTCTGCTCCAAGCTCTCAGCAATGGGGAGGGCAAACAATCTCTCTCACAATTTAAAGGGTAATTTTTACTTACTGTCACTGCAGAAACTAGAAAACGACACACGTTTTTGATTTTGGCTAAAAATGGCATAATTATAATTAAAAGATCACTGGGAACCGTTTAACAATAGCAAACCTTTTGAAGCCACAGCGGACAGGAGCTGTCTCCGGTCTGATTTGCAGCCGACATCATTGGGGTTTCCATGAAGCACTCGTCAACGTTAACCTCCCGTGTGCCTCCAAGACTCCTGCCGCGGCACTCGGTCTCCGATCCTGGATCCATGTCCAGATCAACGGTGCTTGTCGATCCCTCGTGGCCGAGGCCTATTTCGAAATGAAATTGTCACTGTTGTGAGCGGCTTTTTGTTGTCAATAACTGAACAGTCCGTCACACGGCATGAAGACAAAAACACAAAAGCAAAGGTGGTCTAATTTGTCTTTGGTTGAACTTCTAAAAAAGTATTTCCATCAGCAGCACTGCTGCTCATTCAACCTTTGTAGGAGGATTCTCTACAATGTCTTGGGGCTACAGATTAGAAGTTTCTGATATTCTTAAACCAGTTTTACTTGCACAAAGAAAACCAACATTTTTTTTTTTAAATCCTTCACTCATCTGCTCAGAAATGAATTCAGCAGCTGGAACAGAGCAGCTGCTGTGTGATTCAAATATTTACACCATCCTGCAGTAAAACAGTCCTACGCAAAAAACCTACAGTAAAAGGATAACAAATTTCATCAAGCTATTTTCAAACTTTGAAACAGAAATCTGAATAGGAAATGTTTTTTTTTTATTACCAATTGAGAGTCCGCTGCTGTTTGAACGGATGGTCTTGGAGTTGAGGACTTTTTCTTTAAGTGAAAGAAAAAAAATAAGTATTAACCACATTAATTTTTGTTTTACTTGCCTCTCTCAACGGCTTTTGATCACTCACCCGTAATGATAATAGTGTGCCAGCCACGGCAAGAGAGGTCGGGTACATGATGGAGGGAACCGAAGATAGGCCTGGGCAGGGCGGGGCAAACCTCAGAACCAAAGCCCTTATCCGCAGGCATTCCCAACCTCCCGTTTCCAGCATTTCCCCATGCAAAGATCTGATTGTCTGCAGGGAAAAATAAAGACACCATATGAAACGCCTGCTGAAAGTGGAAGCAGCCATAAGACTTTAAAGCAAACTTAAAGAAAAATCTTTGTTTAAAGGAACTTAATTCTCTGTAAACTTAAGATTCCACTTTACTCCATTCAAAAGTTGTTTTTCTTTGCACATAACAAAACATTAAAATCAGAAATGTTTTACCTATTTTAAAAAAAAACAACAAGTTGAACCTAAAGTTACTCAATTTATCCTTTATATTCATCACATTTTTGACAAAATAAAAACTGTCAATTGTTTCAGGGTAAAAGTTAAAAAGAAATGGATGGTCTAATAAAACCCTTTTTCCGGGACTTCTCACCTTCTGTTGCAGCGATAGTGAATCCATCTCCACAAGACACTTTGGTTACTATCTTGCCTCCAAATGGGCCAACAAGAACTTGGACACCAGCGTGCTTCTTGAAGTCCTTAACACCCAGCTGTCCAAACTTGTTACAACCAAACGTGATCAGACGACCTCGTTCTGCAACGTCAGAAAATAAAACATGCAAGAATTGCTGCTGAAACGCTTATTAGTTGCAATGTATAACAAAAAAAAAGTTCTTTTTGTTCACCATCAATAGCAGCAGTGTGACTCTTCCCTGGAGAAATGGCTTGGATTTTGAAGCGTGACAGCTGCTTCACCAGGGTCATTGTGGTGGTGTACGGTATCCCTTGGTAACCCTGGTGGGTTAAACCAAAAACCAGAAGACAGACTTGATAAACAACTTCATATCATCTATTGAAAGTATTTAAAACACAGATCTATACCTCTCCAGGGTGATTCTTGATTCCAGAGATACCCTGATTTAACCCCAGTTTGTTAAACTCGTTGTTTCCGCATGCTAACACTTTACCAGTCTCTGTCAAAAAGAAGGTGCCATCGCTGCCACATGATACGGAGGAAATAAAGGCACCTTTAGGAATCTCAACCTGAGAAGACAAACAAGTAAATAAAAAATACAGGATATCAAACATGCAGAGAGCAATGTCTTCCTTTGACGGTTGTAATGGAATCCACCCACCAATGTTTATCCAGAGCTAGGTTGCATTATAATCCTAGACCTCTTATTTCACAAAAAGCAATTCAGTTCAAATTAAATAGCCAGTTTGCAACCAATCTTGTGTAAAAGAGCTACACAAAAATCGTACAACATCCCAAGTTTCATCAATCGCGATTTTTATGATTCCATTTAATTCAGATGATTTAATTAGGGCCAGACTAGTTCTTAGTTGTTTAGTAATAGCCTAAATAAGTGACCAACAAATTGAGCCGACACGGTTTTAATCCACAATCTGAGAAAGCAAAAAAGGACACTGGCAAGGAAAAACGTCCAGCCGAACCTGACTTAGTAACAGCGACAATCTACTATGAGCGCTTAAGGACAGAGGCGAAAGGAAACAAAAAATACTGGAACATCTGTAGTAAGACAAAATATATATCAGTTACTGGAGCAACAAAAGAAAAAGAAGCTGATTAACCAACACAAAACCCCTAAAAATCTTTTATAGAACAAAAGACAGCAAAGTTAGTCATTGTAGCGATTAGTATCCAGAGAGCAGGTGAGCAAAGTTACATCTGCAGTAAGATTTAAAAAAAAAAAAAAAGAAAAAGATTTGTTAGTAAATGCAAAGGTTAGAGAACACTGACAACAGGCAAACTCTTACATTTTTATTTCTTTTTACATAGCATGGTGAAAAGTTAAAACTTACTTGCATTGGAGAAAAAAACTCATCCTCACACTCCAGACCAAGACGCCCTGAAACCATAAAACAGATGAAAACATTTAAAACTTAAATAATCTACAATCGTTTTAATTCAAAATTTTTGATTTGCCAAAACTTTATCAAAATATACAGTTAACTTTATATCAATGACTCTCTCTCACCGTCTGGTGGCTGAACATGATAAAACCAGCTAAATTGAAGCTCAAAGCAGCAATAAGATGTACCGTATTCTCCGCAGCCCCATGAGAAGATGTCCCCAGCGTGAGTCAACACCACCACGTGGTTGTCTCCACATGAAACCTGCTGAACAGGCCGCTCCTCAAAAAACTCGAGCAGCACTGGCTCCAAAATCTCCGACCCCAGCAGACCCTCCACCCCAATGCAACCGTAATAGTCTGACCCAAACATGTACATCTGGTCTTCATCTGCAAAAGAAACGCATCTGTCAGCGGATTCTTTTTTCCCCCCGACAGTCTCTTCTCTACACTTACCAGTTACACAGGCCGTGAAGTCCGCACCACATGCCACCTGCCGGATGGCCTTACCCTGGAGCTTCTCCACTCGCTTTGGCTGTCGATAGGAGGCCTGATCCCCGTGCCCCAGCTGCCCCACCATTTTGGCCCCACCTTGGACGTTCTAAGAGTTTGAGAAAAGTTCTTTTGAGCGCAGAACAAGAACGGCCGCAGCATGTTCTCCAAATGTGATCCTTCAACACTTACAGCCCAGGTGTACAGCTCTTTTTCCACTGTCACCACTGCAAAGTGATTCTCTCCTGCACACACGTGTTGGGCACTGCTGCCTGCTTTGAATGAGTCAAGTTTTTGGGGGGTGAACTTCCCTCCTCCCCAATAATACACCTCTCTCGAACGTGTGGTCACCACGGCAACGGGACTCTCTGACACTGTATTCAATCTATGTGATACAAGTCAGTTGGTTACAGATTACATGTATAACAATCAGGCAATTAATTAAAAAAAAAGGTACTAACTTTGGTCTCTTCATGGATGAATTCAGCAAGACAACTTGCTCCTCAAGATCCCTGAAAGAAAAGGAAACAAATGTGTCAAATTACAACCCTAAAAAAGGTGAAGAGATGTTTCTAAAAGTATAAATATATATTTATTCTCACTGTCTGATAGAGGAGATGAAAGGCTGGTCCAGAATTTGCTCGGCTGTTGGCCTTTTTGCAGGATCCTGTCACAAAAAGAAATGAATCGCCGCTCAGAGGCAAAGCCGTTTTCTCAGCAAAACCAATTCTTGCTCTTACCTGATCGAGACACTCGTATACCAGCTTCAACAGGCCGGACGAATAAATGTCGGAGTTCACTTCCATGGTCCAGTTGCCTTGGACTATTTTAACACAGAGGTTTAAAGGGTTCTGTGGAAACACATAAGGTGCAGAAATACATTTAGGCAAGCAAAAAATTAAAAACCTGGATGGATGGATACATATTGAAAAAAGAGGATTGAACTGGTTATATATATATATATATATATATATATATATATAATTAAAAAAAAGGTCAAACTTACGGTTGCATCAAATGTTCTTTTTAAAGTTAAGACTTCATAAAGGACACAACCTACAGCCCAAATGTCGGATTTGAAATTGTACTTTGCTCCCTGGCATAATTCTGGTGACATATAATATGGAGTCCCTACACACTGGACACACAAAAAAGACAAAAATTGAAAAAGGTACAGCCAAGGATTTTTTTTTAATGTTATGTAGGGCGTATATATCAGATGTTTCCTCATCCACATCCTTACTGTCTCTGCCATCGAAAACTCAGAGTCCAGCTTCTTTGCAAGACCATAGTCTCCCAGCTTGATGAGGTCAGTCTTGGTCAAGAAAATGTTCAAAGTTTTGATATCTCTGCAAAAGGCAGGAAAAAAGTGAATACACATTTGTTTGAAAACAGGAACTTGTGTTTCTTGTATGAGCGTTACCTGTGTAAAATCCCAGCTTTGTGAATGTGGGCCACCGCTGAAGCAATTTGATACAGGTACCATATAACTACCTATGAATAAAAGTCAGAAATAATCATTAAAAAGTTTAAAAATAAAGATATTCAGATTATTTTAAAAGCCTAGACGTCTCTCATACCTTCTCAGAGAAGAGAACTCCCCTCTGCTGGACGATTTTATCATATAAATTTCCTCCTGTCAGGACAAAAGCATTCACTGCAGTAAATCATTAAAAAGGAAACAATTATGTGGATGATCATACATACCGTTGCAATACTCCAACTCAATGAGCAAAGTATTTTTATCCATAAAGTGGTTAAAGTAAGCTATTATGTTGTTGTGCTCCAGCATAGAGAGGATGTTGATTTCATTCATGACATCTCGTCGTTCCTTTTCTGAGAGCGAGTTCAAGTCCACCTCTTTCCACACCACTAAGGAATTATCCTGAGACAGAAGACAACAACACAGTAGCGACTACGATATACCTGGGATTATTAATAATGTAGAATTAAGAACAATAAAATATGAGCTGTACGAATAACAAGCAGTTCAAGAAACAATGATGCTCAGTATTTCATTAAAATGTAGTCAATATTTGTTGCATGATTAAAATAATATAACTAAATTAATAAGACACTATAATGACAAAATTAAAAAAAATCATGTAAAAAGGCGAGGGAAATCATAATATTACATTACTTAAAACTAATTATTATATTAATGATGTATTTAAGGATAATAATTATGTATTTAATCAATTATTTAGATAAACGTAATGCATATTTTTAGGGGGAATATATATATATGAAACCATTGGGTAAACGCCATTTCAATTCAACTTATTTACAACTGAGTTTTATAACATTATATTTTTTATTTTATTTCTGTCGGAAAAATAAATGGAATTTTAATATGCTTGCATTTAATACAAGTTTTTTTTTAACATTATTATTTTTATTTATAGCACCTAGCTTACCTCAGTTCTCCTGTACAGAGTCGCTTCGCCAAACGCCCCCCTCCCCAGGATCCGGATAGGAATGTAGTGTAACTTCTCTTCGCCATAAAACGTCCCTGAAGATGACCGCTCACTGACCACAGACTCGCCGCCCAAATCTGAATTTAGCGAACTGAAATGCCGCTCATAGTCCTGCAGTGACATTTTCTGTTTATGGGGTTTGCTGTTAGCCAAAAGCAGGGACGAAAACACCTCGAAAAGGCCTACAACTCTGTCTGAGTCCTATAAGCTCGTGTACACGAACGACATGTTAACGCTGTCGGCGAACACAGAAGACTTATCAAAGCACGAGTAAAACAGGATTACTTTAAGGCACTTGAGGCATACAAAGTTACTTCTGAAAGAATGCGTTCAACTAAAGCAGCTAGACATATGTCAAGTAAATCATAAAAGGAATACGACTCTTCGACAACTTTTCCCGAGATTTTCAATATAAAAGATTTCCTTTCTCTAATTGTTAGAGAGTATTTTACACTGAAAGGGGGCGACATGTATTTCCGGAACACCGTTCTACATTACGCGCCGATTACGGCCGTTAACTTGATGGAAACAAAAGACAAACTACGTCCGATATAACATTTTAAAGTTCATAATAACCTCCAATGTACACAGAAGTGTAAAGGTTGTATGACTCGAACGTAAAAAGAAGAAAACTAATGAAGTTAGTCAATTTAGTGAGCGCGGTAGTTCATTGTTTTTGAGGCATGAACCCGGAAATAGTCACTCGCTGTCAAAATAGCACACTGGCGTCTTTATTTTTGACCCCATGACATTTTTCAAGATTCAACCTTTTTTTTTTATTTTAAATAATTTGGAGGACATATATTATTATTATTTCATTTTATTTTTATTTTTATTTTTAAACTGCATTTCTGAGTATTTCTTTATTCAAATCGGGATGAGCAACAATGGAACAACGGAAGCCCAAGAAAGCAGAGCACTGGGAAAATACATTTTGTTTTCCCAAAAATAAATCATCTGAAACAAAAAAAGTCAAATGAATTGATTATATTGAGATATCGACCAGCCCTAATGTGAATTATAAGGTACAAGACTGGTGGGTCATAAGGTCAGATATGATGATGGTTGAACTTTTTCAGCTTTGTGAGAAAGCACCTAGCAAACCACTCAAGTTCTTCATTTCCGCCACATAAAGTTATTTTAAAAAATGGACAAGAGTTCTTCAGTATTTTCAAGAAACAAAAAAAGTTCTGACTTAGACAGAGGAAAATGTCTTTCAGTATTCAGTATTAATGTTATTTTTTGCTTAAGACATAGACTCCTGTTTTGCCTTTTTGCTTACATTTCATTCTTAAGCAAAATTCTCTTGAGAAGACCAGAAGATGCAGGAGGAGAACCAAAAACTTGCAAAAAACAACAGCTCCCTTTCGGGGTTGCAGAGCAAATAATCTAATCTTATCCTCTGCTTCCTCGTCACTCACACCAACCACCCTCATGTCTTCCTTGACTTCATCCATTACCTTTTCCCGTGGTTGTCCTTAAGGCCTCTTTCCTGGTAGCTGCAGTTTAGATTTCCTAAATTACTGTATGACCGAAACAAAAAGAGAAATAAATCAATGTAATAAAATAATATAACCAAGAAATGATAAAAAACACATAATACATCAAAAAGACAACCAAGTACTAAAAGTAACAATGCAATAAAGACGTTTAGAGTAAAACTATGTTAATTAAGAACATTGCTAAGCAAAAATGTGTTTAAAAGCCAATGCAAAACAGTGCACCAGAGATTCTGTGCAGCTCTGAGATAAAGAGGGAGACAACTCCAGCATTTAGCAACTCCAGCAGGGTGTAGAGCTGGTCCACTGTTCCACAACCAGGACAGAAACCGCATTGTTGTTCCTGGATATGATGTTTGAAGGGTTGAAATATAACCCTTTTCTATTAAACATTCCTGCATCCTTCTGCCTTTTTGCTTGGTTGTGTGACTGCAAATAAACTGCTTTTCCCAAGACTATGATGGTATAAACATCATAGATGAGATCAGTCTACAAGAAAACATATTGGAGATCTGAGCTATAAAGCCTAAAAACCCTTATAAAAAAGCTGTAAATTTTGTCACAATGCTTTGATTACTTTTCTTGAGTGTGGTTTTAGCGTTGGGTCCAAAATTAAAAGGAATGAGTCATTCCTTCATGGCGTGACAGCATTTTTGCACATTCAGCTGTCAGGAAGTTGTGGTTGCAAAGGAGATTGTTCAAACACCACTGAGTAGAAAGTCTCACTTTAGTCATGGAGAACTCACAGACACGGAGAACTTACAGGGACGGTCAACTCTTCAGAGACTCTTTTCAAAAGTTT
Organism: Oryzias celebensis; assembly: GCA_014656515.1. Classification (NCBI taxonomy): domain Eukaryota; kingdom Metazoa; phylum Chordata; class Actinopteri; order Beloniformes; family Adrianichthyidae; genus Oryzias; species Oryzias celebensis. Next base: position 40,139,170 of record BNCR01000005.1, read on the forward strand.
GGAACAGGTGAGATTTGAATCTGCAGTGTTTGATGCTTTAATACATTAATGAAGTGCTACACATTAGTAAATGAATTTGTGGTATCCAGCTAAGCTGGTTAGAATACAAAGAAAGCATGTTGAATTCTGTGGAACTTTGTTGTGAGTTAAAATGTATGTTTGTAGGATTCTGGAAAGTTCCAAACTCCAGGATGGTTCTAGTGTCCCTGGGACTGCTGAACACTGTTTTATTCATAATTGCGGTTGTTCTTGGAGTGATGTGTAAGTACAGACGTACTTAAAGTACTTAAAGTTCCCCCCTTTTTTCTGTTCCCCCCCTTTTCTGTTAGTAAAAAATAGCTGATTAGACATTTTTACAATCATTGCACAACAGAATGAGACATTGTTATTGTGAGCTCCCTATTTAATCGGGTCAAACTTGCATTATGAATAAAGGTTGATTTGATTTCCTTTAGCCTACAAAAAATTCTGTAAAAAGATCTGTTTAACATGTCTTTTTTCCTCTTCATCTCCTGTTGTGTTTGGAATCATGGGAATAATCTGAATCAGGTGCCAGAGTTAGAGAGGACTCCTCCCTGAAGGATTCCCACTCAGCTGCTTTGAAACTCATCAGTGAGCTCACAGATCTGCGCAGCAACCACAGCGATTTGATTGAAGCGAAAGAGGAGGCCAAGAGGTTGCTGCAGATGAAAATCCAGGACCATGCAAAACTAAAAGAGCAAATTCAGCAGCAGATGGCCATCAATGAGAACTATCAGAGACAGTTTGAAGCCCTGCAAACCGAAAAAGAAAACCTTGAGGCCAACATCACAACTTTAGGTGAGACATGGTTTCTAAATTGTAGTTAGAAATGTTTTCTTATGAAGTGACAGCAGCTTTATTGTCTCAGAGGATACGTGTGGAAGATGCCCATCCGAATGGAATCTCCTCGACTCCTCCTGCTTTTTCTTTTCCTACACTAAGTCTCCTACTGTGAAGAAGACTTGGCAGGACAGTAGGATGGACTGCATCAGTCGTGGAGCTGACCTGATCGTGATTGACAGCCAGGAAGAGCAGGTGGGGAGAACATGAAACATGGTAACATGGGTGAACACAATAGGTGAATTAAAGTAGTGTCTGTTGAAATGGTTTGTACAATTTATCCTAAAATGTCACTCTACGTTCTTTCACAGAAGTTTGTGAGTAACATGTATCACCGACTGATCGGGGACAGAAATGTGTGGGAAAATGGTTTCTGGATCGGCCTCACTGACAGAGAGACAGAGGGAACGTGGGTGTGGATCAATAATGTCACAGAAGTGGTTCAAAGGTGGGAAATACTGAAGAATTACACATTTTCCGTATTTTATTTATTTTTTACTTACATAATGTTTTACTTTATTTTTAAAGGTATTGGATTGATGGAGAACCAAACAATGTTGGACACAATGGAGAAGACTGTGGAGTTACAGTTTACAGTTCAAGAAACCCTTGGAACACTCGCTTTGATTTGAATTGCCAGCGAGAAAGACATTGGATCTGTGAAAGAAAATCTGACTGAGCTGTGAAATGCAAGCACAGGACAATACATACAAACAAACGGCAAATTTCAGAATATTCATCAATGCCTGTTTGATCTGATGTGAGTATTATTTGACTAGATAATGTTACATTCATACTTATTGCAAATAATACATGTCCATTAGTGGAGCTATTGGATTTTAGACATGTTTTGTATACATTTGGATGTCTGATTTGATATCTTTACCCAGAAGATATTTAAGAGAATGTCTTTGTTAACTATCAAATAAATAAATACAATAACTCAACTTAAATGTAGGAAATATAAATAGTAATTATGGGAAAATAAAAGAAAAACACACCTCGATTGTGTCAAAAATCTGCTTCATGTTTTTCATTTGCAACATTTGTGCTGATTTTGAAGACTGTTTGTTTTTGGTGTATTATTTCTTTGTTCTGTTATGCTGTTTGGCAATAAAACTGAAACTGTTGTAAAGTTTAATTATTTTAAATTCCAAACTGTTCTACTTTTGTAAACTCTTAAAAACTCTTTAAAATCTCCTTTGTAAAGAGATTTCTTTTGTGCAAAAATAAGTCTGGTTTGTATATTTGAAAACAACACGGTTGCTCCTGATTTTAGAGAAAGTTAGTTAATCTATAATCATACCAACATTCTTAATATGAGAGTGAGCAGTTTATAGCCATAAAGACTTTCATCTGTTTTTACCAGCAAACTCTACGATGGCAGGCTCTGAATTTGACTGAAGTGTCATTCAGATAACAAGGTCTTCTTTCCATGCTGATTCTGCCAAGTCTATTCCGTTAGATGAGATTTTGCAAGATGTCGTTCATCCCTTCATGCAAGTCACACTCTCTTTCCTACTATAGCCGACATCAGACGCTCTTTCTGTTTCTCCTGTGTCATTCCCAAAGCTGCTTCTGCCCTGTCTACTCCTCTGTGCACTTGTTCCTTCATTTTCTCATTTCTGACCACCTTTTCTACCTTCTCCCTCTAAAAATGGATTTGATAAGCTGGTATTTGAATTCAAATTTACATTTTTCCATGTTAAGAAATGGGCAAGCAGATTCTTTCTGCCTGGACTGTATTTTTGCAGCTGGTTACACAAATGATGCGTGAAGCAAGTGGAGGTTGATGTTGCTTTCCCAACTTTCTGCGGTAGATGCTGAAGATATGTGTATTTGGATGTTTGATAATTAGATTTCTGGCAATTGGGATAGAGGCATTTCTGAATTATCTTTCAATTTTATAGCAGCAAACTGCATGAGGTGAGCTGCTTAGTGGAGAGACTCACCAGAGTGTTAACACTCAGACTGAGAGACAGCAGCTACTTGACTTAAAGCTCAATGACTTTCTGGCCCAACAGGGCAGAGGGTCTGTGCTCCTTGAAAATGGATGACAACTTGGACAAACTTTCTGCTCAGATTGGAAGAAAACAGAATCAAAATGCCCAGGTTTTTTGAGGGGGACCTGGGTACAGACAAGATGGCGCCCAGGCATCACGGCTGCGTCTCGTCAACCGATCAGGGACTCAACTTTAGGCACTTGACGGTTTCAGTGACAACGGGTAGAATACACATCCAATAAAGTCCATTGGATCTCCAGAACTTCTATTCATTTTCTTAACCTGCTATATCCCTTTCGAGGCAGCTGGATTTCCTGAGCTCATCCCGTTGTCATGGCAGCAGCAGCAGCCTGCCTGCTGCCAATCAGCTGATTCCCTCCATTTGTGTCTGCTACTATATATATCTCTCCCTCTGTCCTTCAGTCTCTGCTGAATCGTTACACTGCTGACTTCCAGAGTAACCTCCAGCAGTGCTCATACTCGGCTTACATGCCTTTCTGCTCCGTCAGCCTAGCTTGCCTGCCTGCCTGTCTGCCTGCCTGTCTGCTCCTTCAGCTCAACTTGCATGCCCCTGCCTGTCTCCTGCTCAAAACTCCTCCATATGCCTCAAAAGTCCCCACACCTTCTCCTATCACCTCTACCTGGAGCTATGCCTTCCTTGCTGTACAGAGGACTCCCTATATGTACTTCTCCATGGCCTCCCTTTCAGGTACAGAAAGGGCATATAACCCTCCTCTGGGAGGTGAGGTACCCGGCAACAAATCAATCATTTGGTCGATGAGGTGGTAAAGAAGTGGCCTTCACCTTGTTGAACACTTCCTTGAGGTCGTGATAAACAACAGGTACCTTGGACAGATCTGGGTACGTTTCCGCTATGGCCTCATCATGACTGGGAAGACTTGTTCTCATTGCCCCAAGGCAGGTAGCAGGGCAATCCGCTCCCCATGTTAGGATGCTTCCCGTCTGCCAATTGATATGCGGGTTGTGTTTACGCAGCCAGGAGAGGCCCAGGATGACTTGTGGGTCAGTGTTACGAAGGACGTAAAATGTAACTAACTCTGAGGGGTTGTCGATCTGCATCCGGCAGGGGTCTGTGACGAAGCGGCTGAAGGACAGAGAGAGAGATATATAGTAGCAGACACAGGTGGAGGGAATCAGCTGATTGGCAGTAGGCAGGCTGCTGCTGCTGCCGTGACACCCGTCTACTGTTGGGTGCCAGTCTGTCGGAGAGATCCCCTCCAGCGCTTGTCCAATAAACTCTGATGTCATCAATCCAAAATCACTGCAACAGTCTACCCGAATGTTCTAGAGGACTTCGTGATTCCTTCCGCTGAGGATCTGGATGGAGATGCAGATTATCATCTTCCAGCCAGACCTTGCCCCTGCCCATACTATTGAAGTATTGAAGATGGATATATCATTTTAAAAATAATAAATGTACATTGAATAATAATGTGATCATAACCCCTGTATTCATCATTTTAAAAAAACTGAGAAGTAAAAGGTGATTTCTCCAGACAATCTTTTTTTTGTAAAATCCCATTTTCATAGGTATGTTGAGCTGGAACCCACATGTATGTAAAAAATAAACACATGAATGCATGAACTCAATTAAACAGTGGACTTTATGGCATCTACATTATATGAAAGTTTAATTTTTTGAATGTAATAAAGGAAATAAAAACACTTTTCTTTTACATTTTATTTTTTTGGAAAGAGTCTGCATGTGGGGTTTGTGTAAAGATGATGCACTGATTCGTCTGGACGGTGTGTTTCATGTGGGAAGGAAATGGGTTCATATAACAGACACCTGTCCAGTCTATGAGAAGACATGATACATGTTTTTATCTGGTAGTCGGTTCACATGAGGGACAGGCACACAGTTCTTGGAGGAGAACAGTTTAATAAATTACAAAAAACTCTCAAATGGGGGCTTTAACATAAGAGTCATTCTGATAATCGGATGTTTAAGTTCCATTGGGGATCAAGAAGGTTATTTTCATTGATTGAAATGAAAGAGTAAAAATCTAATTAAATCTTGAATATAAAAATGAGTACATATTTCAATATAGTAAACTTTATTGTGGGATTTGATCTTATTTTTTTACAAACAGTACCATGAAAAACCATCTGTTAGTGAACAGAAATCAGCAAAAATGTGCAAAACACCACAACAGTCTTAAACTTGCCTAAAATCTTGTTGATGCAAGCCAAAGTGTGAACTGGATTAGTACATTCACATCCTGTATGAAACCAATTTGAGGAAGATGTTGTCTTACACATGAAATTATTCTGAAAGAAGGAATTACTTCTTTTTTCCCATCGAAAGTCAGCTTCACCACCAACGAATCGACGCCCACTAAAAGCTGAGTTAGCTTGTAAGGAGAAGCCTTGATAAACGTTTCCTCATCCACGACTACTTGGCAAAAATGGAGAGTAAAGAGTTTGTCGTGTCCAACATTGAAGATGGATCTGAGAAGCTTGTTTGTCAAGAAGACTTTATAGATGAAGAACATCAACATTACAAGGCCAATCCAATAAATCTGCGAGGTGAGGATTCTTTACTTCTGATTTTCCAATAATTCCTTCATATTTGAGAACAAGTATTTAAATGTGCAAACGTAAAGGAGAGGAGGAGCGGAAAATTATTCATTGAAAGCACTGAAGTTTTCATGTAAAAATTGTTCAATAGAACAAGGCTCTAACAGTGAGGACATTAAAAATAAAAAAAAACTCTATTGATTAAAGTAATTGAAAATACCTTAATGTAGGTGTCTCCATTTAATGTTCCTCCAGTGCCCACCTTCAGCATGAGTCAGGAGAGATGTAGGACCCTAGCTGCTGTGAGCCTGATGCTTGTGGCTGCCGTTCTGCTGATAGCTGACATCGCCCTGGCTGACCGTTGTGAGTGAAAATTCAAATTAGGATCCCAAAATGCTCACTTTGTCATTGTCATAATTTTCATATTGTTTGTTTTTTTCTTAGAACCTCTTCCATGTTCAAAAACAAAAAGAAATAATTCCCTTCCTGGCCTCATTGTCAAAAATGTTTATAACTATATAAATAGTCTCTGTTTATCTGATAAGCAATTCCTGTTTTAGATTTATAAAGTTTAGAGAAAAAGTTAATGATAGCGTGTTTATACTTACGGGTACCAAATGAAATTAAAGTCAGTTGTGATCTTGATCTAAAATATATTATATATATAGTGGGGATCAAAAGTTTGGGCACCCTGCAGTTGAAGTACTGCCTCCCTTGGCAAGTATTACAGCTTGTAAACACTTTTTGTAGGCAGCCAAGAGTCTCTCAATTCTTGTTTGAGGAATCTTTATTCCTTCTGCTCGACAAAAGTCTTCCAGTTTTTTGAGATTTCTGGGATGTCTGTTACACACTGCTCTTTTCAGGATATCCATAGATTTTCAGTTAATGTGAGGTCAGGTTATTGGGAAGCTGTGTTTAGGATCATTATCCATTTGCAGAAGCCATCCTCTCTTCAACTTCAACTTCACACATCAAGTTAGTGTCCAAAATTTGCTGATATTTTGTGGAATTCATTCTTCCTTGATGCTGATTGTTGGGGCAAGGTCAGATGACTCAGATTATTTAAAATCTTTGAGATTTAAATCACTGAGTCTTTGCAAATGATGATTGTGAACAGTCCATGACACTGCCCGGTCTCAGCTTTTCCAAAGAGGGCCCTGCATCCTATAAACTCTGCAGGGTGCCCAAACTTTTGTACATGTCATTATTTTTTCTCTGTTATTTTGAAAGGGTGCATGATGGAAATAAAGCCTTTTTTGGACATACCGGTATTAAAAGAATTTCTTATCTGTAAACTGATGCCTTTATGAGATTTTAATTATATACTGTAACATCTTATCTGGGGTGCCCAGATAAATCTGGGGTGGTCTGTCTGTCTGTCTGTCTGTCCGTCCCCATTTTATTAAAAATTGTGTAATTGTAAATTGGTAATGCTTAAAATGTTTGCTTTGTTCATGACAAAGCTTAAATTCTCATTTAGTAAAAAAGCAAATAAAGTAAATGTCTGATAACACAACTTTTTCTTTTAAAAACGATAAATAAAGAAGTTAGCCAAAGTTTTAGAATAAAGTAGACATTGGAGATATTGGTCATTTTATTGAGCAATTAGGAATCCAAAAATATTTTAAATAAATTAACAGAAGTTTTAGACAATGATGAGGATGATTCAACTGGATAATTAATTCTAAAAAATGTTACTTTTAATTTAGTTAATCGATTAATTTTATTAACTTAAACAGCAAAAATATCATTTTGTTCTGTGAGATCACAATAAATTAGCAATAACTTAACATAAAAATTAACAATCAACAATTAGAGAAATTAGAATTCTTGTCTACAAAAAAACTGTTTTCTTTCTAATCTTCCAGACAACAAACTTACAGACACTCACCTCATAACTGCTGATGTTGAACAAATTGGTGAGGAGTTTGCTAAACTTCAGGGGTCTTACCACACTGCCGTGGAGTCAATGAAGAGTGCGCAGAAGCAGCTTGCCATCGAGAGGAACTCTCAGACAGAAACCAACTGGGAGTTCGATCACCAGACAAAACGAAGCAAAGACTACCAAGTTCAGATTGATCGACTTCAAGAAGAAGTCTCAAAATTGAGGTCCCACTTACCGATAATTAGTAAGAAAAGTGCTTTACTCTTTAAAATAAAATGTTTTTTGGTTTTTTTGGTAATATTCTGACAGTATTGTTGTTTTTAAAACAGGCGAAGGCTGCAAATATTGCCCTGAAGGGTGGCTCTTCCTGAATTCAAATTGTTACTTTTTTGCCTTTTCGGACCGTTTTGGACGCAAAACGTGGCAAAAAGCCAGAGAGTTCTGTCAAATGTATGGTGGAGATCTTTTAGTGATTAACAGCAAAGACAAAGAGGTTGGTAAATATTACTGTTAATGCAGAATAAAAAACCTTTTTCAGAATAATTTAGTTTTACATCCAATTCTATAGAACTCAACTGTGAAGTTCTTGATGAAAAACCAAGACCCATCAAGACAAAATGAAACTTTCTGGTTTGGACTGACAGACTCTCTAGTGGAGAATACTTGGAAGTGGGTGGATGGAACTACCCTGGTTGAAGGGTAGGACATTTATGTCACACACTTACATTCAATACTGACGAAGTTACGAAAAAAAAACATGGCAGTGATCTTGTCTTTACAAAAGTATACACTTGTGCTGAACAAGCTGATTGTACTTTTTTTTAAATAATCTTAATCTGATCTTCTTGTTGCATGTGATTTAAATATCTTAATTTGTTGACAGATACTGGATGCAAGAAGAACCAAGTAACCAAAGTAATGACGAAGACTGTGCTACAATAATGGCCAAGAGAAACATCTTCCAGGCTTGGAGCGACTTCAACTGTAATTCAAAACTTAAATGGATTTGTGAAAAAGTACCATCCACCCAGACTGATCCTCTTTAAATGAGATTTCTCACAAGCTTTCCTTAAAATCTCCGTTTTATGATTAAATATGGAAAAAATGGACTACATAAGCCTTGAGAAGAAAAAGAAAAAATATTTCTCAAAAATTTGCTGAAAAACCAACTTGTTTCAGATGAAAATAAATTTCATACTGGCTAGACAAAACCTTAGCTGGCTATTATTAGCTGAATCTGAACAGCTGAACAACATTCTGAATAAAAGTTCTCCTTGTATTATTATAGATATATATTACTACATTGTGGTTTTCTGTATATTTTATTCTGATAAGTTGAATTAGTACATCACGCATCCCATATTTTTTAGGCTGTTTAACAAATTAATGTCTGGAATCAACAAGGGACTTGATTAGATGAAGTATCTGTAAGTTTCAATTGCATGTCAGCAACTTGCCATCAGGCTGCCAGGTAAATGCAGTTGATGTTTTTTATTTGACTTGGTAAAAAAAAAAATAGACAGGTGATAAAAGACAACCCAATTAAAAAGGCAATTGTAATGTTTTATTGTCTTGATTTGCCAAATATTTTAAAGATTCACATGTTTTTAACATGTTCTTTTGGCATTTTTCTGATGACGGCAGACACCTGTAAAGAAAATTAAGCTTGAAGTTGCACTTCTGAATATTTCTTTGTTCAAATCCTTGGGAATCAGAAGCAGATGCAAAAATGTCGTAGAGAAAAGCTTGTAATAGTCACATAGGCTGGAAAATTCCCGAGCTGCCATCTGGCTGAAAACTGTATGCCTGGACAGCTTCAATAATGCTCGCCATTTTTGTTGAACCGGTAATGTTAAGTTAAGGTTGTGAAGGACTGTAAGCTAGCAGGAGAGCATTTAAAAAGATGGATGTCAGGGAGTAGGAGCAGGATTACTTCACAGCAACAGTTCCTAACGCAACAAGAGAGTTTCTAATGAACTCCTGCCACTCTGCAAAACTATGTCCTGGAAAACAACATTTTATTTTTTAAATATCCCAACCTAATGCCCAAACGTCCACCTCATGTCCACATGAGGGACTTTGTACTCGTGTTGCTTGAACCTTTTAAAAATACAATGTTGTTCACTCTCTTTCTCACACTTACTCTCTTAACCCCTCTGATCTGTAAAACTAAAATGTTTATTTTTGATGTTGTTTTAATCTTTTTGTGCTGTCTTTTTTTGTTTTCAAAGGGCATTTTTAAATAAAATGAACTCATATTATTTCCACACACACACCGTTATCAGTTGTTTCAGCAGCAGGAGAAAATCAATCAATATCCTCTGCTCGCAAAGTGTAACACAGAATTCACAGTCAAAAGCTGAAGCAATGTCACTCGGAAGACAGATTTACAAAGGACCCAGCAGTGATGAGCATCAGCTCTCTTCCCGACAAACACCTGAAGAAGGTACACTTCACCGCAGCCTCCTGTCAGTTCTTCTTTTTTCACGTTTTCTTTGGTTTATAAGTTTGAACTAGTGTAACTTGACCTCATACAAGCCAATGGCTGCCTGTAGCTTTGCACTGTATGAGGTTCACCAGTTTAACTCGTGGATTCTTTTAGCATATGGAGGTTAAATGTAACACTTCAAGCCATGTTTTTGTAGGTCTGTTTTCAGAGAGAAATGGATTTTCACAATACCAACGACTTGTACTGGGCTTAGGACTAACCTGTGGTGTTATGCTGATAACCGCCGCAGTGTTGGGGATTTGCTGTAAGTATGGCTTACTTATTCAGACATATTGTATTAGATCAGGGGTCTACAACCTGAGTGTCTGGAGCCACATGTGGCTCCTTCATTACTCCAATGTAACTCTTTGGCTTTGGAGAAAAAGGTTAGCAATTTTAATAAAAAAAAAAAAAAAAAAAAAAAAAAAAGATTTGTAGTTATTTTAGTTAAGTATTGTCATTCATATTTAGAATTTTAAAATGTCAGATAAATGAAAAAAAAAACAATGGTAAAAGGGGTTTATTTTTATAATAACGCATCTACATATATTGTAGATTCATTTAAAAATGTGATTCTTTGCCATTGTAATCATGATGTATTTAACAGTAAAAGGAGTAAAGGGATGATGGAACACCAAAATCATAATAATGGAAATGCCATGTTTGATTTGGTTGTCCTGCATTTTTTATTCCAGTAAATCTCTTGCAGCAGGATGTGTTTTATTTTGAAGGGAACTTGCATGTGCTGCTGTCAAAAGTAAAAGAAGCTTACATTGGTATACAATAAAAATTATACTAATGCAATTATTGTCAAATATTTTAAAGGTGCATGTTATAAATAAATTGATTAATGGTCACAAAACATAAATAAGTGTATTTTTCTAAATGGCGACTTTGGATCTCTTGCTAGGTTATGGCCAGTAAGAAACTGGACCAAATGGATCTTTTGGCATTAAAGGTTGCAGACCCCTGTACTAGAGGATATTAACTACAAAATTAACTTTATAAGATTAAAGCAGCAAATATTTCCAGGAAAGCTACCTATATCTTTACATTTCACTCAGGTGCCAAAGCCAAAGACTTCGACATGTCTAACTTAGCTGCATCTCCTCTTCTTGCTGAGCTGATCTTCTACCGCAACCAGACTCATATCATCAAAGCCAAAGTGGAGGCTCAGGCAGCACTGATAAAAGAACGTGTCAACCACCTGCAAGTCAAGCAGGAAGTGAACCTGAAGAGGGCTGTTGTGGACAGGCTTCAAGAAAAGTTGGAGATTCTAAAGCAGGAAATAAAAATCCTCCAATCGAACAAAACAAATTTAGGTATGATGACCTGCGACTTTGGGAGCATATGATTTGATCCAGAATTGTAATACTTCAAAATACATACAACAGGCCTAACTTTATTGAATTCTTTCGTTTTACAGAGAAAAACTGCGGCTGGTGTTTGGATGGATGGATTTTTCAAAAAAGATCTTGCTATTATATTTCTGATGAGGAGGTTTCTTCAAGAAAGAACTGGGCCGAGAGCAGAGACTACTGCATCAATAAAGGTGGCGACCTGCTGGTGATTAATAGTTTGGAGGAGCAGGTGGGTAAAAAAAGAGGGACATTGTTTTAATTTGACCCATTTGAATTTTTGATGCCTTTAAAAAATATTCCAGAATTTAGTCAAACCCAAATATTGAATAGTGCAACTGTTTATGTTGTTATAATATAAATCAAAATATCTAGAAATATACTGTACTGTAAGTACATGATGTGTGATTCACACACTTAAACATATGTTGTGTAAGCTAATTGTTTAAATGAAACTAAGTTAGATTTAATTTAAAACTTTCTTTTAAAAAAGGAAATGTTTGTGCTTTAAAATAACTAAGCGTTTATTGCAAAAACTAAAAATGTAGGCCTTTAAAAGCCAAAACCTTTGGTATCTGTCTCCTTTTCCACAGCAACTCACAAGAATGTATTTGCCACGGAGGAGCAGCATTTATGTGTGGTGGCTGAACGGGTTCTGGATCGGCCTCACCGACGTGGCAACTCAGGGAGTGTGGGTGTGGGTTAACAATGTCACAGAGACGTCCACAGTGTAAGCTTCTCACAAACACCATCACAGACTTTGTAACCTTTAAAAAATTACAAGCGGAGATCATCTTTGCGTGTTTACATTTCATTAAAGGTATTGGAAAACTGGACAGCCCAGCCATACTGGGTCTCAAACTGGGAACTGTGTTGCTTTTCTGGGTGACACCCTGACGAATTGGTACAACGCCAACTGCAGTAGACATCGACTGAACTGGATCTGTGAGAAGGAACCAAACAAACCTGATACGGTCTAAAGTTACCATCAAACATTTGTGACATTTAACAACACTGTAAAATGTGAGATTCATAAAAGTATAATTTTCTTTAATTTTAAAGGTCAAATGTATCTTTTGCTTGATGAGGTTTTTTTATGATTATCATTTTAATTGCTTTTTTATTATAACATTCCTATGTAAAAGTAAAAAAGAAAAAACTGTTCAATGTCAAAATTTGGAAATGGAAAATTTAATATTAAATCAAATAAAAATGTTTTAAAAAAACGAATTTCATGATTGCAGAAGGTTTGATAAATTGTAGGATTTAATAATTCATTTTAACAGTGACTCAATTCTTATGATTTGTGGTTGCCGAGCCGATCCATAGTTAATATTGGTTGATTTGGTTCATTTTGAACAACCCGATTTATTGACCTAAAATCAATCCAGAACATCTTTAGTCAAAAATTCTAACCAATGTGACTCAGAGATAAATACCTGGTACTGAACAGTGCAGGTGAAGTTCCTTTTATTTTCTTGCAAGAAAACCAAGTGTAAATTTAATATGTGTACAAACAAACAAGTAAATAAGAATTAATGACAAATCCATTTGCATTTTAGTTTCATAAAGTTCAGCACATAGTTGTTTTTTCATGGTTGATCATTTTTTGCTGCAACACGTGTGTCGTCCGCTACTGTACCTCAATCCAGATGGTATTTTCCAATATCAATTATCTACTTATCTAATTGTGAAACCATTTTTTAATGGTTTTCATTTGATTCTCCCTCAGACAGATCGATCTGGTTGGATTGTAGAAATAAAAATTGTTTTGTATATAAAAACTGCTTCCAATGTCTCTTGCAATCCCCCAGTAAATTTTTAACAAACCGGTTCAGTTTTTTGTTTGCCATGTTCTACACATGTGCAAACAAGCAAGGGAGCAATGTCCCAGCAAACGTGTTCTTCTAGGCAGACATTTTGCACATTTCCATTTTTAACCAGCCAAAGATGGAGCCCAGAGAAAATGCTTTCAGCACATATAACAAACTAGTTTCCCAGGAGGAAGTCATCGAAGAGGAACCTCCTCTCTACCCAAGCCAAGAGAAGCAACAAGGTAAGAAAACAACTTTCAGAAAAATGCACTCTTATTTCAAAAGTAACTATTCTGTTTTTCTAATTAATAATGATGTGAGTGTGACATATTCAAGGAAAAAAGGACATCTTTCATTATCATTTTCTTTTTGTGCGCTGTTGGAAGTCACTGTTATTGATTCACCTTTCTATGTAGTGTCTTTGACCACAGTGAGATCTGACTCTACCTTGAGTCATTGCAAACTGCTTGTGCTGGGCCTGGCAGTGCTGGCTGTTATTCTACTAGTCGTTGATATTGGACTGGGAGTCTATTGTAAGTTTTTTTTCTTTTTGCATCATGTTATTGCAATTTTCCAGCACACATCTTTACTACTAAAATCTAATTTACAGTCACAGAAAATAGTGATCCAATAAAGATTTCTGCATATTTGTTTGCTACAATCTCCTTAAATCAAATTAAAAGTTGAAAGCTTTTATTTTGAAATCTAATGACAGTTTAAAAAACAAAACAAATGATTAAAAAAAAACAACATTAAACTTTAAAAATCAAAGCGAAATTCCAAATAAATGCAATGGAAAAAAGTGAAGCTAAAGTATTTTCCAAAAATCAAAATGAAATGTTAAAATATGAAACACAACAAGAAAACTGGAAAAGGTAGGTACTATGGGATATCGCTAATTTGATGATTATGGTTGATATTTTACTTTTTTTTTTTCAAAAACCTCTTTGATGTCTAAATACATATCCAGTATGTTTTTATGACAAATTGCTTTTGGTTGACATGATGGACAAACGACAAACAAACCATTTCAGAAAATAAAAGTAATTTCTAGAAAACCAAATGAGATGTTAAAAAAAGATTTTTATTTTGTTGGTGTCAGTGTTAGGTAGTTAGTGGTGACAGGTAAATGGCTCTCCTGAAAGGCAGAGGATACAGAAAAGTCTCACCAGAACGTGACTCATTGTTGCAGGTTTCCACTTTGCTTTTTTTTTGTAGAGTTGTCTTTGCTTCTCATTGTGATTATCTTGTTGGTTGCGTTGCTCATCATTTTCTTCGGCAATTTTGCTTTATGTTTTACCTTCTGAAACTTCATATTCTGCTCCGCTTCTACGGCCATCTTGACAGGTGTATCTGTGAGTGTTGCGGTTTTGTAGTCTCTTTCTTCTCGTTTAAACAGTTTTCCGAGGTCGTTCCGGAGTTTAACAAGGTCTGGGTGTCTTCAGCAGAGCTTGTGGCACTTTGGGGTGGGGGTACAGGAGTGTTGGTTGGCAGCCAAAGCAGAACTTTGGTCAGTAGTTGGAGCAAAAGCTCGAGTGGTAAATGGGACACAAAATCAGTCAGTATCTGAGGTTGTGGTTTCAAAAGCTAGATCTGATCTATTAGTTGTGAAGATACAAAATGACAGTCCTCAAAAATGGCTGGATTTTATTTTTTCCACATTACTGGAATCCAGCTTCTTTGGTGTTGCAGCTGCTGGAAGTGCTGACTTTACAAAGCTGGGTATGTCTGGCGTGTTATTAATGCTCTTAATGCCTGACACTGACACTTCAATCAAGCGATTGAAGCTTGTGACTGAGATGTGGATGAACTATTAGCTTCTCTACGTCATCATTTGCCTTGCAGAAGTCAGTAAAGAGGTGTGAGGAGTATTATTCTGGAGAAAAAGTCATTTCCCTCAAGGCTTAGTTTGTTGTGTGAAGTGCTGATTTTCTTTGTCCCTGTACTCCTCACTTGGTCTTCGCTTTAAAGTGTAAAAGAGCAAACCCCATACAATTTGCCACTCATCTGATTGACTTATCCTGAACTTTTACATCAGTGGACATTTACTTATATTTGAATTTGTCTACCTAGACGTCCTGAAAAAACAGTTCTTTATCTAAAATGGCATTTTACTAATACATTTATTTAAACAAATTTGGAGTAACATTTTTTAAACTGCTGCAACCTCATTCATGCAAGTGTGTTACAACTTCCCCAAGTGTTTCAGCAATGAAGTAGCACATGAAAAGCTACAATATCACAACAAACAACCTGACTGACAGGAAGCTAAGCAGTCACATAACTAACATGACACATGTTTGATCGGTTCAACTACAAAGCAAAGTAACAGAACAAAACATATATAAATAAAAAAGCAAATACTATTCTTTATTATATTCAAACAGGAAACTACACCCATCATGTGCAGGGTGAGCCTCCCATATATGTCTATATATGTGTCCTGTAATTCTTTTTGCATTTAGTTTTTATGCAAGATCAACAGAAAAACAATTAACTGACTTTAAAATGAAAACTACTTTTTTTAAACTTTTGAATAAATAAAATTAGTTAAAAGTGTGCTTATGGTGTGTTAAAATAATTTAATATGTATATAATTCAGTGCCTGGTTAGCCCAAAATGATCCTGCTAGCAGTTTTTAATAAATGAGATCTATTTATTGTGCAAATTATTCTTTTTATATATCACTGCTTTTTTTAAAAACTTTATTATGCCACTTAAATGTTGGATAAAAAGAAGATGCAGATCTTTTTAAAAAAATTGTTACATTTTCCTTTTTTGTCCCACTTACTACAAACAGACTACAAACTGTCTGAAGGTAAGATTGGGAGGGACATCTACAATGAGTTCGCCAAGATCCAAAGTTCCTACAACGATGCAATTCAAAGCAGAGAAGCAGCTACGGAACAGCTGGAAAAAGAAATCAAAGAGCAGAGAATCACAAAATGGGAGCTCGACCACCAGGTCCGAAGAAGCAAAGACTATGAAAAGCTAACCGAGAAGCTCCAGCTGGAACTTGCAGCACTAAAATCCCACATACCGATGTTGAGTGAGAAGAATCTTTGAAAACTATTACATGCGATTTTACAATTGTACACATTAAAAAACTATATTCTCTGCTCTTTGGCTTTAGGGGAAGGCTGCAGACACTGTTTACCGGGATGGACCTTCATGAATTCTCTCTGTTATTTCTTCCCTTTCTCTGATTCATTTTCATCCACAACCTGGCTGGATGCCAGAGCTTTCTGCAAGAGGCATGGAGGCGACTTAGCAGTCATTGATAGCAGAGAGAAACAAGTAAGACTGAACATTTAGAAAGCACATTACATTTCTTTTTAAGTTTTACATCTGCAATAATTTGATTTTTAGAAAGATAATATAATCTATTCTGCTTAAAGTTTGTCCATTTATGTATGTATGCATGTTTGCTTTCTTTTCTGTCAGTTGGCCATAATGAATTTGATAATCCACTACCAAGATCCCTACAGACCAATACACCAAAGTGGCTACTGGATTGCCCTGAGAGATGTGGATGAGGAAGGGACATGGCGGTGGGTGGATGGGACAAGACTAAGAGAGGGGTAAAGTACTTCTAAAACAAGAACGAAATGATTTTGTTATAAGTTTTGGTAAAAATGACATTGTTTCTCTGCGATTTTTTTTTATTCAGATACTGGAATGATGGGGAGCCAAACAACTTGAACGATGAAGACTGTGCGGCTATTTATCCCAGAGACAACCCCTTTAAGGCGTGGAACGATGCATTCTGCACTTATCACCTGAAGTGGATTTGTGAAATGCCACCAAATTTCTAATCTCAATAAAAGTTTTCTTTGAAGAGAGAACAATGTTTTTCTTGGGCTAAAGCCCTTCAGACCTTTTTTGTTTATACAATAGACTCACACATAGATCAAAAATAAAATTAGACTGACAGCAAATCAATTTTGATTGTTTTACTATCGCATTAATGTTAACACTATGTACATATGTATTCCAGCTATACAACTCTATACACTATTTACAGAATATGCAAGAGCTGCCTTATTTTACATTTGTTCCTACAGAAAATATTTAATCCATCCATCTTTAAATCCTGTTTTTGGACTGTTGGAGGAAGCCAGAGAAAGCCCAAACATGCACGGGCAGAACATGCAAACTCCACACAGAAAGGACCCAGGTGCACTTTGAACCCTTTCACTGTGAGGCAAGCCACCTCACCAAAGTGTAGCCCCATAATTATTCTGTTTGAAATAAAAATAACTGAAACTAGTTTTAATTCTTACCCTTAAAGGACAAACAATATTGCACAGCATACAACAGCAACACAGAGATGATGTGGTCTCGAAGGTCATCTGGGTTAAACTTTGACACGTGACTATAGCAAACAACTAAACTGCTTGCATTATTACATATATTTATAGTTTTCTATGAACCAGCACAGTTTTTTTTTAATTTTATTTTGAAGCTTTGAGTTTGAATTCCTGCAAAGTGTCTAACACTCACAGCACAGCAAAGTGCTGCCGAAGCTGCTTGAGAAGCTTCTGTGTGTCAACGTGCTCGGGGAAAGCATCTTCGGACTTCTGGGCTGCCGTGTAGCTGCTCTGTAGGTCTCCGATCTGAACAGAGATGAAAACAGCATTTGGACATATCCGTACTTTTCCACACGTGGGTTTAGAAGATAAAAAAAAGTCATACCTTTTCAGAGAGAATGGAAAAATTGAAGTGTGGTTCATACATGTGAGGGGCAAGCGATGCAGCGGTTTGCAGGAAAGCTTTTGCCTGGGACAGACAGTAGAACACATCTGTTTTTCAAAGAATAAAACAACTTACTCTGCTATAAAACAGTCTCGGCCTTTTTTGAAAGCACTTTATCAGTTCATGAGGTACCGCAGAAAGTTAATGGGCCAATATCATGCAAAATCAAGTTTTTTAACTTTCTAAGTGTATTATAATGTTAATTCCTCACAAAAAAGCCGTATTTTGCTCCATTCATGCATCTCTGAGTGTTCCTCTTCATCCCTGCTCTCTGAGCACCAGCCCCTCCCAATACCAGAGAATGACTGGAAAAGTGGCGCCTCAGAGATCGAGGCGTCTTACTTCCGGCTAGGAAAAGGAGCTCGCCGAAATAACTCATTTGTCATGATAAACTAGTTCTTTAGTGTGCCATAATACATTATCATATACATGGATATACTTTAGTTAACACTGAAATACTTAGATTAGCACAATATTGGTACTTTGATGTTCAAAATTGCTATGTTTCTGTGTTTTTTTTATTGAAAGGGGTTAGTCTGATAGCTGTACTGAAAGTCAAAAATAACTAAAACCCCAAATATTTTTAAGTATTTCATGATTTACATGTAATACTGATGTTGTTTTTGGTCATTGTAAATTTTTTCTATTATAGAAAACTTGAAAATGTAATCACAGCAAAATGTAAAGATTGAGTATTTTGTTTTTTAAAGCCGCCACAGTCTGTTTCAATATGTCCAGGCTACTCAGAAGACTCAAAATACAGTATTTCTTGAAATGACCACAGGAGGCTATTTTCTGTTGGAAGCAAACTTCCCCTCTGACTCTCATACACGTTTAATAATCCCCTGGTTGCAAATACTTTTCACTATACTACTGATTGTTTAGATTTTTAGAGCTTTCTTTTGGGCATAATTACAGGATTTGGCGTATGCAAAACTCCCACTATGCAAAAATGCACATTGAGGCTTCATTTTTGCTGGTCATAATATCACAGATGATGTCAGAAATGAGCAGTATATACTGTTATTGTTTACCCATTTTTATTTAGATTGGTAGATATAATTGCCTCACCTGTTCAATATGACCTTTGCGCAGCTCCAGCACAGCCAGATTGTTGTAGGCCTCTGCGTGGTCGTTATTAAATGCCAGAGCCAGTTTGAAACACTGATATGCAAGTGTCAAGTCCCCTATACCCTAAAAACACAAAATGTATACTTGTGTAGTATCAGCTTGTGAGACCAACATCTTATTTGCTTATTTCCCTTAAATGCATCAAAAATGGGAAATCACAAGATCCTTTTCGATTGTTGACTCACCACAGCCACATGTCCAATGTTGTACCAGACCTCTGCTTGCTCTTCGTCACTAGAAACCAGTGCCAGAGCCCTCTCAAATGAGGACAGAGCCATATCGTACTGCTGGGCGTAGAAACAGCACAGACCCAGGTTGTTGTACAGCTGGCAATTATACACGCCCATCTGGAGCAGCCGTCTAGCAAGAGGAAATGCATATTGAAGTGCACATCAACTCTCATATAAAGAGCTGTATGAGGGTTAGATTTATTGTAGAATAAATTCTGTCTGACCTGTAGAACCGTAGGGCGATCTCTGGCTGATCAGTGTAGAAGTGATTGCTGCCGATACAAGCAATGGCCTCTACGTGGGTGTTGTCCTGTTTCAGGACGTCCTTATAATACTCTGTCGCTGAAGAGATGTTGTTTAACTCCTGCAATAAAATTAGAGACTGTCATTTCGGCCACTCATTTAAGTGAGGAATTAGGAGAAATGAAAAGATTTTAGGATAGTACCTCATGGATGCGAGCTATTCCGGTTAAAAGGGTGACTTCCCCTGGGAAGTGGTCCAGGCCTTGCTTGAATAGGTTAAGAGCCGTTACTGGTTGATCCATGCGCTGGTAAACCTTTGAGAAAACACATTCACCATTAAAAGTTCAAAGCCTCTGAGAATAATTTATTTTTTAACTATGAACCTTTTTCAAAGTATAATGCAGTTGTTACCTTTGCAAGGTAAAGGTATGTGTCCACGACCTCCTGCTGGTTTAGGGCAGATCGGAACTGTTTCTCTGCTTCTCTATACAAACCGAGTCTAAAAAAAAAAAGGTCAAGTTAGGCCACACAGACTGCATAGGAAGCAGCTTCACCAAAAACTTCTCCTAGCTCACAGTCGCTTGCCTGTAATAACATTTTCCCAGTTGAACTTTCCACCACCAGTCTTTAAACTGTGCATGCTCTGTAGCTTGAGCAGCCAAATCCAAAGCCTGCAAAAAGAATCTGTGATAAACACCACATTCAAGGGAAAGCTAACTGAAAAGAAGGTCGACTATCACTTACATTTTTTACATCGTTTTCATGATGAAATATGTATTCAAATAATGTCTGAGATAAGAACAGTTGATTAGTTGACATATAAAGAAAAAAAGGTCATTTACATATTAGGTTTTAAGGAATATTTTGTTTCTCACTTTTGATAAACTGGGCTTTTGTGAATATTTGGCCAGATTTAGTCTGGACAGGTTTATGAAAGGTCCATCTGGATTGGTTAACATTGAAGCCTAAGGAAACAGTGAAAACATTAAAGTTTTAAGGATTTATTTTACAAAAAAGACAGTATAAACTCTATTATGAATGAATACTTACCGTTCCCAAACGAACAAATCTACCAGACGAACTGGTGACAGGACGAGCAGTGCTTGCAGTGCGTGGGGTTTTAATCGCCTGCTCCATTGTTCCAGGACGTCCTGATTGTGTGCTGGGCCTCACAAATCCAGTGATGGGGCGTCCAGACTGTGTCATGGGTCTAAATATCAGGTAGCACAAGGCTATGTTAACTGGAATAGAATTACAGTATTTGAGCACAATTTTCCTTTTGCTCATTACCTTACAGCCGGAGTTGGACCTCCACCCTGACTTGTTCCAGGGAGTCTCAATGATGTTCCAGGCCCTGTCATTAATTTTAGTTTAAAATTGTTATTTTATTCATGAAAAAAGCAGACGTTTTCTTAACTTCAAAGGGCTGAAATAGTTAAAACCCTACTTGCAACTTGTGCAATAGAGTTCTCGTCAAGCATCATCTCAGCAATCCCTTCCTGATCCACCTCAACTTCATCAATGTACACCATCTCTGTCAGGGAACGTGTTTTCAGGCTCCAGGAAGCCTACGAGAAACAATCGAGCGGTGATGAATAAACTTTTACAAACATCTGTAAACTTGATATAGACTTTATAGTCACATCTTAAAGTGAACATGAAAAGAAACCAACAAAAAAGATGAGAATGGCAAGAATAGACAGCAGAGAGTTACCTCTGAGATATGTAACGATGTCTCCTTAAGAACGTATGGAATAAGATAACAAAACAGAATCAAGTTGATAATGTAGACGTAAGGAAACAAAGAAAAGGGGGGAAAGAAATGTAGAAGTGACATTCAAAGTAATTTAAAAAATAGACATTTGTGATTTTAACAAAAAATAGTGATTGCAGTGTTAAAGTGCTAGGGTAAACTGCACACACGAGACAAACTAGATTATGCAGCCAGCAGCTTGCAAAGCTAACAAGCAAGCTCTTCTTAAGTCCTAATCGGTAGCAAAGCTAAGCTAGCGAGGCTACTGTACCTGATCGTAGGGGTTGTCATGTAATATTTTTGTGCAAATGTCCGAACATTGCTGCAGTTTTCGTCTCCTAAAGTAGCTCCATGCCAAAAACAAAGGGTCCATCGTCACCTCCATCCCTGCGACAAGTGGAAAAACACGTTTAAGTCAGTGAGCAAACCGCTTACGAAGATAAGATGACGCCGAAGCCAAAGCTTCCTTTGTTGCTCGGCAACAGCGGAAGACGTCGGTCTTCAAGGTTTCAACTTCCTTTGGTGACTTTTTTTTATAACTAATTTTTGTTTTTAAATAAATGTTTTTATTTTTTATTTAACAAATACCAAAACTATTAGACAAAATTAAATAATTAGACAAAAAATATTTTTCAGCAAACTGACAGAAGGGGAGCTAAATGCCTACATTTGCCACTAGAGGGCGGTAGGTGCTGCCACCACTTCTTGTCTCATGCAGTAACAGGCAGTGGTTGTGAACATGCTATCACATTTCTGGAACTTTGAAGTAGGGGTGTTCAAACTTGTTGAACTTTTTTACCTGTGGGGAAACTTTATATTTCGTCACATAGAACATAAATACATTCAAACATTTTTTTAACCAATATTATTGTGAATTTTGTATTTGAAAACCAGAAATAAAATCAAGAAAAAATATTTGTGGAAGAAAAAACCTTTCATCAACATAAGATTTAAGTTCACATTAAACGCAACGTATTATTCTTTATTAAATATGCACTGTAAGCTTCTAAATGTAAATCATTTGAACAGAAAATTAACACGTTAGATCACAGATTTTTTTTTTCTTTTCGCTTACAGTTGACATTTTAGAAATGAGTTGTCACAGAAGTGTTGCCTACTGTTTACAATGGCTTATGACTGAATTAAGAGAATTGCAATCAAGAAATCGTACATCCACTTTTTAGAAAGTGCTTAGGGCCACTTAATATTGATTTTATGACAGGAACCTGCGGGCCAGTAGAAATTTGAATGCAGGCAGCAACTGGCCCAACAGCTAGACTTTGGACATTAGACCAAGCATTTCCTTTAAACTTTAAAAAAAAATAAAAATAAACAGCTAGCTTGTAATATACGTTCAAACATTTCAGCTTAATAGGTGTGAATGAAATTAACAATGTATTTCTGACAAATGTCACTCATAAGACAAAAAGATTAATCACTCACTCCAATGAAATTTGTGTTTTTGACATGTTGTAGCATTTTTTCATGATACAGGACACATAGTATGAGATAATTTAAGATTAAGCTACAAATCAGAGGGTTTTTTTTTCATTTAAATGGTGATCCATCGGAAGCAGATAAAAACCCACCATTTTGAAAAGCTCTCAGTTGTAACACAGCAACTGAAATGGGTGGGCCAAAGTCTCCACTTCACTCCGAAGCATCCTTTTGCAGACACATACATCTTTGTTTTCCTCATCTGAGTTGCCATCTAACTCAAAACTATATGGCTGGATTGCTTTGATATTGCTTGACATTGTCTTGCACTTCTAGTGTTAGTTTGGGAGTGTGAGGGGCTGTAAGCTAGCAGGAGAGAGTGTAAACAAAGGGATGATGGGGTATCAACAGAGGCTTACTTCTGCGTCCACAACTCAGAGGCGAATTTCTGATGAGCTCCTGCTGCTTTGCAGAGAATATGTCTTAAAAACAACACAGGTTTATTTTATTTTGGCTATGAACTGCATAAGGACAAATGAAAGAACACTGGAATCCTTTTAACAATAGATCGAAATATTGATTGGTCCTTTAAAAAGTTAGTTATGATCTAAAATTATTCTCTACCATTACCACCATTGTTTGTTTGTTTTTTTTAAATTTGATAACAAACTAACTAACTAACTAACTAACTAACTAACTAACTAACTAACTAACTAACTAACTAACTAATTTCAATGCTTTTTTTTACAAGTACTTCTAATTGAGGAGTTGAAACAATGTAGCCAATAACGAGGGTGAAGAAATAATTGTTTCTTTTTGTAAAATCCCTTTTTTGAATATTGTTTCAAGTATTTTCTATAAATAATATATAAATGTATATTTTTTTACTAACATGTAAAAAATGTATTTCAGAATCATTCATTTTAGTACTTTTAAAAAAAAAATTAGATTCTGCTTTTTGGCTTTGCTGAACAGGTCTAACGATACTGTTGGGCGAGGGAGTCTGACGTCACGTTTGTAGGCGGCGCTTGTGTAATAACAGAAACAGCTCCATCTTTGTGGGATTTGACAGGAGCGTTGACCTGTGCCGAGGAGGACCGAGGGCGGAAGAAGTGCAAGCAAGACTACCACAATGGAAACGGCTTCATAGAGACGTTTTCGTCTGAAAGAGGCAGAGAGTTTTCATCCTATCAGGCGGCGAGTCTGTTCATCCACACAACCCTGAAAAAAATGCCTTATTTCAGTGCTCTCGTTGGGATGGTCGAAATCCAACGGAACTAATGGGATACGCGTCCTTGAAATAACGTTTTATTTTTATTTTTTTGGATGACACTAGTGTATCAGAGAGAGTACGTGACAGCAACGGAGAGACACACGGAAGTGCGGACATGGCTGACAGAACTGCTCCCAACTGCCACCTGAGACTGGAGTGGGTGTACGGATACCGGGGACATCAGTGCCGCAACAACCTGTACTACACCGCCGCCAAAGAAATAGTCTATTTCGTCGCCGGAGTGGGAGTCGTATATAACACTCGGGAGCACAAGCAGAAATTTTACTTGGGGCACAACGACGATATCATAAGGTAAAGTGACTGCGCGCGCACGATACAACAGTTTGTTTCAGCACCTTGGACAGCACCCTGGCAGAAAAACGCTTTGACAGCTTTGTGTCGTCCCAGTGGGTGCTGGTGTCACCCTGTACATTGTAATATGATATTTTTGCACAAAGGAAGCACAATTTCGACAGTTTATGAAGCGGGCAGTGTCTTGCTCAGAGGCACACCAAAAACAGAAGATTGGGTTGACTGGTATTTCAAAATAAAAGTGTGGTCTCCCATATATTAGATAAACAGTATGTCACTGAAAAACGGCCCAAGCATGCATCTCAACCCAAAGTATATGTTCAGACTCGTCTTTCCTTTACATTCAAAGCGGTACTTCAATGTGACTGCCTTGAAGGAATCTTGGGTTTGGATAGTGGTTATTTGCACCCTGACTTTCATTTTTGAAAAAAGACAGCATCATTTTCCAGCTTCCTTTCTTGACCTTACAATAATTTACGGTGTCAGCTGTGTTCAGTGTGTGTGTCTTTGTTGCATGGGTTGAACTGGAGATGACTGGCTTCATAAACTGTCAGCAGTCAGATGGGCCGATGCTTCATTATTAATCACACAGTAAAGCTGCTAACCCTCATCTGCCCTATGGTTAAAATTTCTGAGTTCACATGTACAGCTGAAGGAGACACACGAGTCATATTTTATTTTATGAGTTTATTAAGGAACACGCCTCTTGGCCAAGTACTGAATCATTCACAGTCTCTGTTTTCATTGTTTAACATGGAATTGTGAAATATACTGTGACAATGACAGTCCTTTCCATTTTGCCTTGTTGGTTATTTACAAGAAGCTTCCTACAAATCAAGATATTGATATCTTCTGTTAAAAAAATGTGTATATCCAAAACACTATTAAACCATTTTTTAATGTTTATTCAGTAGACATGGGACACATGACTTGTTTAATCATCAAACCTCAACTAATATTGTTTATGGATTTACCATTTAAAGTGGCAGAATACTCTTATGTTTGACAAGTTATTATATTAGAACAAAGGTGATCTATAAATTTTTTTAGAGAGCTTACACTAATTCAATTCAGGTCAGCAGAGTAACTCACAGTACAAGGAAGAAATTGGACACTCACTGCAGAGGTCAAACGTTCAGACCTTTTCTTTCAATTTGTCACCTGGTGACCTGGGTCCAAATGTGGCAAATGAAGTTTCACAAATTTTCAGGATCCTTTTTCAACCACAGAATGTACAGATTATTTAAGGACTCTTAATTTGATTGACACACACAAAAACATCAATTAACCTTAGTTTGGGATTAGTGCACCTCATGTTCTCATAAACTGGCCATGTCTTTTATAGCAAAACAGTAAGTGTTTTCTGTTCAAGCTGACTGGAATGAGCACGGATACCTTAAGCTAACTAAAGGTAACAACTCAAATAGAAGTTTAAAACTTGCTTACTTCTCTCTTTGTGCTCTTATTCATTTTATTCTACATACATCCATAAATTCTTGGAAAGAAATCCAGATGCAAATGAAAAGTCATAGTTTCAAGTAGATGTTCTTGTTTTCTTCTCATATGACTATAGAACTTGCACAAGAATATTATAGAAACAATATGCTTACACTGAGAAAATGTAGCATTCCATTAATTCTGAATGTATGCATGCATGAATTCCTGTTAATATTTGAATACTCATAAAATATTGTTTTTTTTCAAAAACTTTGATTTTACAGTCCTCCTTCTAAGCCAGATATATGTTATTATTATAACATAAAGATAAAGATTCATTTTTTTTTTCAGTCAGTCAACCTGCAAAGTTCTGAAAAGTTGCAGTACTAATTTTTTCCAGCTTTTGACTTAAAATCCTTGAATTCTATAGTTTCGGAATGGATTTGATGTTGAAAGAATTAAAAATGGCAATTTCTTCAAAAGCATTTAATATGGTTTTAATATAAATGGTAAATGGTGTAAACTTATATAGTGCTGTTCTACCTTCCTTGAAGGCCCTAGGTGCTTTACAGTCACAGTCCCACTCACACACAGATGGTGGTTCTACTGCCAAATATTGGTGCCAGCCTTCCAGCAGAGGCAATGTGGGGTTCAGTGTCTTGCCCAAGGACACTTTAACACATGGGTGGGCAGGAATTGAACCTGCAATCTTCTGATCTGAGGCTGACCGCCCTACCTCTGCACCACGCCAACAAATAAGTCATACAGCTTTTGAGATCACCATATCACATGTGTTCACATCTGCACAGGTACCGTCTTAAGATTTCTAAAAAAGGTGACAAAGCATTTTTTTGTGCAAAACAAAACAAGGATGCTAAAAAAACATTTGCTTTTGTTTGTGCAGCTACAAATACAAATAGTGCTCTTAATCACTTGATGTCTGTATTTCTTTCCGGCTATGTAAACATAAATTTTACATATGTTGCTAAATTAGTCAAAGTTGTTTGATGCATTTTAGCATCAATAGGGATTAATGCCCTGTGCAAACACAAATGTTTCTCTGAGGACAAATCTCATTTACCTGTTAGATCATGTTGTTTTTATTTGTAAATTTTGAGTATGTTGTATTTTGGGCAATTTTTGTAGTTCTTTAAAAGCAAAATTAAATAATTCTTTTCAAAATCTGCGTTAAATCTTTTTCTCACCAGGTAAAAGAGTCCCCCTTAGCATCTGTAAAAAAAAAACAATATGTTTGTGAAAACATGATGCTCATGCTATCCTTTTTAAATTTAGTTTAAATGAACTTAAGGACCATGATGAGGCTGTTTGCTTCATTCAAATTGCAACCCTAATAGCTGTAAGCTAATGATGCACTCTAGCATTTGACATGTGGAATTTAGCCAAACAGCCTTAGTTCGTACAAAGCTGAACTGTAGCAGTCTGCTAAAGTCAGGGTCATCAGGGATGGCATTTACTTATTATTATTATTATGAACAAAGGATGTGAACAAAACAGCTGGTTAGAAGATTTCATTCTTTAACATGAGGTATGTGAGCATAAATGCAATGGGCGAAAGGTCAAACGCATAACTGCTAAGTTTGATTTTGAGTTAGATACTCTGGATTACCTGCCTCGGGCAACTTGTTGGTTTTTTTTATCTGTGTATGTCTGCATCTCTAAGTCTACAGATCATTTTTGTCTTCCACTGGAAGCTATTTTTATCCTCTTTGCTCTGATTATATAACTCATAAAAAGTAAAATGAAAC
Organism: Oryzias celebensis; assembly: GCA_014656515.1. Lineage (NCBI taxonomy): Eukaryota > Metazoa > Chordata > Actinopteri > Beloniformes > Adrianichthyidae > Oryzias > Oryzias celebensis. The sequence goes on from BNCR01000005.1 coordinate 40,166,457, forward strand.
ATGCCTGGTTAAATAGAGGTTTAAAAAAACTGTTGCTAAAGAGTGCAAACACAGAAATGGTTTCTCAAGATGGGCAAAGATCAGGGTGGTTTTGTCTGACCTTCATCATGTCATTTCAACTGCAGAGCAGGTGTTATCAGGTGGACGGAAAAGCTAGCACAGTCAGAAGTGTTACAGAGGTGGTCACATGAAGAAATGAAAACTGTCATGAGCTAATTTAATATTTAATGGTAATATTTGATAGCTTTGGATTCTTTTTGAATTTCCAGACAAACCTGGATTAGAAAATCCACGGATCATACTCAGTCGCTCAGATTATGACAGAGAGAGTGCTGTGTTAAAAAAAGAAAAGAAATCCTGTGAAAAAGATAGTTTGGGCTCAAAATGTTAATTTAAAAAAAGCATGTTTACCGGACATATAAAGTATGTAAATCCAACATAGAAGGAACAACCGAGTCACAAGACTTCATGCATAAAACACATACACTACTCAAATCAAACTTTATGTATACAGTAAATATCATTAGGCTTTATGCAGACAAAATGAAGGAATTTAAATAAATAAACGTATGCTAGAATGTAATAAAGGTAAAAATATGATATTATTGACATTTACTGTTATTTATTAAAATAACATAAAGTGATGAAATCCTGGAAAAATGAATGTTTGAAAAATATCTACAGTAAAAAAAAAGTCTTGGAAAGACATGCTTGTAGGCTGAGACACTGGGGTGTCATTAGAAAACTAATACATTCACTGTGAAACGTGCATTGTTGTGGGTGATAGGAACACCATATCACTATGCAGCCTCCAAAAAATAGAATATATCAAATTGTGTTATTCTATGGTAAAGAAAACACTGAAAGGAAATACAAGAAATGGCATAAAAGCAGATCATCCTCTGCAACTGATATTTATCTTCCTCATAAAATGGTAAAGATGAAAGTCACACAGATGCTCGGATTTGTCATTTTCCTCACAAGAAATTTATTTTAGATAAATTATGACTTCTTTAACTCAAGACAATGCTCTCATGGTTGAAACACAGACTGGAAGATTAAAATTCCACATCCTGAATCCTCCACCACTCTGCCATGTATATGTTTTGTATATGTTTTGAAGCTTCAGATGAGGTTCTGTATGTCGGGGTTACCTCTGTCCATGTTAGTGCTATTCTTGACTGCCAGCAGTTTCAGAGTTCTTATTGGTTTTGATTATGAAGCTTATGAAGCTCTTCAAACTTAAGTATTGCTGTTCTGTTCTTTTTGAAGAAACAAAAGCCATTTAACACCTCTACACAGAGTAGACTTGTAATGTTTTATTCCAACTGTGCTAGTGTTAGTTTTAAGAATACATGCAAGTTTTAAGTTTGCTGGCAGCTTTTTTTGATCACATTTCTGGCCTTTTGAGCCTTAGAATTTCTGGCAACTTTGCTAAAGATTTCCATTTATGTGTTTAGGTCTGCTGTCCTTTAGTGCTAACTCCCAAAATCTAACTGTGCTCACATTTGCTTATAATAAATTATTTATTATATTTTCATGAAGTACCAGTGAATATCATATATGTTGATTTTATATTATGTCCAAAATCTGTTCTACTTAACGTTGTTGCAATTTGCCTTTATCTAGTGAAGGCCTTGGAAAAAAAAATTGAAAAAGAGTTCTTAAGAGAGGAAAAAGATGAAAAAGCCTGCCTGGTAATAAGAGAAAGCAAAGATGACAAGAGGGTGGAAGAGGGAGTAAACTTTTTCAGATAAACTTAAAACAAAAATGAAGGATAATGTTTGGCAGCAATGATTTTTAGACTCTGAACACTAGACATGAATGAAAGCAGGCTGTGTGTGCGTGCAGACATAATGAAGTTAATTGAACCATGTCAGCTCATCAAGCTGCCCCTCTGTTTTCATGTTCCGACCCATCACAGATTTAATGTGTTCATCTCATTTCAGTGCTCTCTGCTGTGGTAGTAAATCCCTCGTCTGCCCTCGGCACACAAGCGCCAGCACGCAAATGGCAAAGCTAACCCACGACTGCTCGCTCTTTACAGCTTGGCGCTACATCCGGAGCGTGTGTTGGTGGCCACAGGACAAGTGGGCAAAGAGCCTTACATCTGCGTGTGGGACTCCTACAATGTGCAGACGGTGTCCATCCTCAAAGACGTCCACACCCACGGCATCGCCTGCCTGGCCTTTGACCTTGAAGGACAGGTGGGAAACAAAATAGCAACTTCTCATCATTTTTTCTTTCATTAAAGGTTGTATGTAGAAACTAGATAGGTTATTTCTTTTAACTAATACATTTGGAATGAACCACATGACACTGATAAATGGAGAAATCTGAAGCAACATAAAGTGGAGAAACAAACAAAAGCAAAACAAAACAAAAATATGCAGCATAGAGCATTTTGGAAAAATATACAGATTTATTATTTTTTTGTCATTCAATCATGTTTTGTTTTCATATCTGCAAACGTGTCTCTGTTTAATGTTTAAATATTCCAGCCACACACTGTTCAACCTCATCACTGCTATCAATATATGTTTCCAGGCTGACAGAGTTCACAGTTGTGAGTGTTGTTGTTCTTCTCTTGTCCTTTTCTCTTTTTTATAAACTAAGAGGCTCAGAGATGACCCAGTGCTATTTTTCTTCTCGGTTTGGGAGTTTGAGAACTAGATAGAATGTGACAGCGTTTAGTGGCTCTGTTTACTCTCCTTCTCTTCTTTCCAGGATCCAGAGATATAGAAGCTAAACACACATAACGTTTACTAGGAATCCATTGTTCGGTTACGCGGTCCATCCATTAAGACGATGTCAAAAAAGATGCATTGATGTTCGAGACATCTAGTATGAGCTGTGGGGGTGTCACAGAGAATAAAAAGTACATGAAGCCAATTCCTTTGTTCCACTTTATGCTTCTTCCAACCATTTAACAGTTTAGTACATGTCACACTGTGCTTTTGCTGAGGATACACTTTAAGAAGTTGACAAGCTGAACAAATTATCATGCTGAAAATCTAAAATCCTAATTAAGCTTCAAGAAGATTAAAAACGCTGCAGGTAGTATGTTAACAGCTAATTGATTTACCGAACAACAGAGCTACTTTGTTAACCATGTAACTTCATTACTTTAAATAGGCAATTAAAACTTGCTTTCAGAAACTATTCATATTTCTTGAACCAGTCTTTAAGGAGAATTGTCTAAATTGTTGCCTAAAATGTATCACAGTAAAGCTTTTTTTTATATAATATTTAACCAAATTTATTTTTGTAGTTTAAACTTGTAAAACATTTTAAAAATTCAAAATAGATGTAAAAAAGATATAGAAACTTCATTATGTCTTTTTTTGACTTAGAAATAAGTACAGTCAGGAAAGAAAGTGTTTAGTCTCACCACTAATTGTGCAAGTTTTCCCAATTAAAACAATGAGAGAAGCTTGTAATTTTCATCACATGTAAACCTCAACTATGAGAGACAAAATGAGAAAAACTATCTAAAAAACTCACATTGTCTGATTTTTAAAGAAATTATCTGCAAATTATGATAAGAAAAGAAGTATTTGGTCAATACCAAACGTTCATCTCAAAATGTCGTTGTATAGTATCCCATTTATTGTCCATTTATTCAGAGTCCTCACAACATTATTACTCACTTTTGCTGGTATTTTGGCCCATTCCCTCATGTAGATCTCCTCAAGGGTTGGGATGTTTTCGGGCTAATACTTAGCAACACAGATGTTTACTTCCTATACAGACTTTGGCCAAATCCAAATTGTTTTCCTACCCCTGCAGCTTATACCTACCCTTATATTTATCCCTCCAAGCAGAGAGATAAGGAAAAAAAATAGTGTCTTCAAATTCAGACGTTACTACCGCTTGATGACATCATCAATCGTCCCTGGTCATCTACATTAGCGTGAAAATACATAACAACATCGGTTTTATCACTTTAAAAAGTCTTGCACAAACAAAAACTTAATACATTTAGATGTAAATTTCTGTTGTTCAGAGCACACCCACGTGAAGAAATGCGTTTCTCCTCAGCACCAAAAGCATGGAGTGGATAAAAAATTTAAAGCATTTCATAAAAAAACTGAAACATGACAAAAAAACATGGAGAAACAAAAAGGTGGCAAAGCAGAGCTTATGACCTGACAAAGTAGAACTGAAAACCAGACCAACACTGAGGGTAATTGACAGAAATGAGAACAGATGTGGATGAGCAACATGATCTGGTGTGACTGATTGGGGAACAACAACCAAAAACCACAACATAATTAACAAAACCCAAACCAAAGTTCACAATCCTCGCAGGACCTTGAGAAACTCCTTAGACCCTGCCACACGTCTTTCAAAATGGCCCCAGTGATGGAAAGTTTTCACTCAAAATCTCACCATACATGGCCCCATCAATTCTTTCCCTTAAATAGTTCAATCGTTCTGTTCCCGTTGCAGAAAAATAGCCCCAAAGCAAGGTGTTTCCACCTCCATTAATCACAGTTCTTTCATCATCGTCACATTCTTTTTCCTTAAAACAGCAAAAGTTGAGTTTTTTTCCCCAAAAAACTGTCACTTTCCCAGTCCTCCTCTGGATCATTCATATGCTCTCTCACAAACTTCAGCTAGACCTGGACATGTACTGGCTTAAGCAGGGAGACGTGTCTGGCACTGCAGAATTGAGTCTCCAGTGACGTAGTGTGTTACTAATGGGAGCCTTTGATCCTTAGATCCAGCTTTCTGCAGGTCATTCACCAGGTCATTCCCAGTGTGGTTCTAAGGTTTTTGCTCATTTTTCTTGTGATATTTTTGACCCCACAAGGTGAGATCATGCGTGGAGCACCAGACCAAAGTAGATTCTCACTGCCAAGTTGCTTTAGTCTTTCCAGACTGGTAAAGATCTATAACTTTTGTTTCTGGTGTCCTTTTTTACCATTATGGAGTTTGAAGTGTGACTGAGGTTGTGGACAGTGCATGGTTATATGTACCATTCACAAAGTTTTAAACATTTAATTAATCATTTAATTAATGTAATTGAACATTTAATTATAAATATTGTGGTTAATGTTACATTGAGGAATGTTCATGCCATCGAAGTCTAAAATTTCTCTGGCAGTTTGTCCAATAGTTCACTATCCACATGGTTTTGAGCTTGCCTTTTAGATAATCCAAAACCAATGTTTATTTATATAGTAGTGCTGTACACATTCTCCAGCGCATAGATCTTTGCACAGCCAAACAGAGGGTCTTTAAAAAATACATTCTATCATGAACTATGCCAAAGAACGGGCAAGAGCAGAAAAGAGTTTCCATGAGAGTCACTGTGTTCTTCTGCTCCACTGCCACTGCTGCTTACTTAGGCAGTCAGCTATAGGTGGCTCCTCCAGCTAAAGGACACAAATGTGCTCATGCTAAAAGCGCCAGGGGCTGGACAACTGTTCTCTTCTGGTCTGCAGCCATTATTAGCCTTTTTATTGTGGCCTCCATCCATGTAACTAAGCCTATGGTGGTGAGTGGATGAGCTCAAACTTCAGTTTAAGGGGTTTTTTTTTTATTTCTGGCTGTATTTTCAGTGTTTGGTGTCTGTCGGCTTGGACTCAAAAAACACAATCTGTGTGTGGGACTGGAGGAGAGGGAAGGTGCTGGCGGTCGCTCCTGGTCACACAGACAGGGTGAGCACCTTTTACTTTAACTATTTCCACCACAGGCTTCATAACCACCTGCATAAACTCATAAAAAAGTAAGGCTTGATTGATTGTGACCTTTCCACAACACTTCTTAGAGGTTCATAGCTAATAAAAAGGACTTTAAAAAGCAGCTATGATAGATGGAGCACAAATAAACAAATGTTAAGTATCCAAACTCATTGTTATTCAAGGAGACTAATAAAAATATTTCCATTGTTTGAAACGTTTTTTTTCTTACAGATATTTGATATATCATGGGATTTGTACCAGCCAAGCAAGCTTGTAAGCTGTGGTGTCAAACATATCAAGGTACAGCAATTTCTTTGGTCATTTTTGATGCTGAAAACTCCAGGTGTAGAAGCTTAAACAATCAATGATAATGTTTTGGAAGTTGTTAATCCTTTCATCCATTAATTTCTTTACTTTCATGGTCACAAAGACGCCTTAAAATAGATCTATGCAAATTCTTTTTTTTTTTTTGGAGTCCACGGTTATTAGGCACTTATCAAATCTAGGGCAGGCAGTGACTGGGAGTCTCTCCACAAAAATCTGTAGTAATTTCCACTGCAGTGAAGATATTTTTTTCCTCTCATTTTATGGTGATTCTGCAGCTTTGCCCGGCGTTCTCCCTTTCAGCTTTCTTCATTCAGCTTTTGAAAACAGTCTGCTGTATGAACGGCAGCTGTGCCCACTTCCTTTTCAGCCCTGATCTCTATCACTTTATGCAAAAGTGGTCCGCATGAATCCACAATGAATTGATGGAGGGTGTTTTCACCGTCTTTTCCCTGAGGATATATAGTTGTGTGGCAGAGAGGCTTATGTCCAGAAAACATAAAAATGAATCATGCTGGAATAGAAAATGTGCCCTCTGGCTTTGTGCGACTAAACATGCAGCTTGGTTAAATGGGTTTGATGCCCTCCATACAATCTACTGTGTTTATTTCTTACTGGTTGCAACTGTCTCACTGATGACTCCCTTTCTTCAATCCGGCCCGACCTGCAACCCCACTCATAGTAATTCCCTTCTGAACTTTCCCTCCACTGCTGTGACACAGAAATTCCATCCAGCTGCCGTGGAGTCTGCCCCCTCCCACTCCACCACCCCTTTCACCATCTCTGATGAATCCTTCAATCCAACCCCTTCCATCCTCCTCTCCTTCTCTCGTCTCTGGTTTTCTGATGCCAAGGCGATCCAACAGTTGTCCCACATAATTCCCCAGCCTTCACACTGCTGCCCATGTGACATCTGCTCCCTCGGCCTGTGCTCGCTCAGCGATTATAGCACTCAGAGCATGCAGGAGATTTAGTCCCAGTAATCCACTCACTAGAGGGCTGAGGAAAACACAACCTCTGTGATGAGGAAGCTTCCCTCATTGCACAGATCCTCATGACTGTTTGTGTTTCGATTTGTTCTGGACAACTAAGACCTTAGTTTGCTCTTATTCCGCCTACCAACACACACATACCGTCATATGCATACACATGTGTATAACATAATTTATGATCATTTAAAAGCTGTAGCGCTGCCAGCCATTAAGACTTTCACCTTTTTTTGATAAGTGACTGTATGGCTGTGTGCATTAGTTTCCAGTGAGGGCATTTAAAGACTCACTCCGATGAAAATCGTGATTTTGGCATTTTTAACATGTTCTTGTCGCATTTTTCTCATAATGGAGGACATATATGAAACTATTTAAGATTAAAACTAATCTTAGTATTTCATTTTTCAAATCATGGTGAATCAGGAGCAAAAAAAAAAAAAACAGCCTGAAAAAGTTGTCAATGTTGATGCAGCAACTGAAATGTGCGTACCAAAGTCTTCTTGCTCCACTACATTCTGATGCATCTACTTGCAGACAAATAGATAGTAGTAACATCCTTGTTTTCCTCGCCTGGGCTGACATTTGGCTCAAAACTGTACGGCTGAATAGCTCCGATATTGCTCGATGTTATTGTTGCACCGCTAATAAGTTAAGTTGGAGGTGTGAGGGGCTGTAAGCTAGCATGTAATCAAAGGAATGATGGGAAATCAGCTGAGGCTTATTTCAGTGGACAGTCCCGCCCACAACTCAGAGGTGAGTTTATGATGCTGCTCTGCAGAATATATAACTTAAAAAATGACACAAGCTTTTTAATTTTTAAAAGGATTTTACAATAGATTCAAATGTAGTTGGAGTGGGACTTCAAAGTTGTCTTTTCTGTTTGTATACTCCGGATATTCAGAGGAGTATAACTCGGTGCGAAAAAGCAGCCTAGTAGAGGTTTTTTTTGTCATCTAGTTGGGCACTAAAAGTCCTGGAGGCCATTATTTTTTTTTTCAAAATCAACAATAATGGAAAACATTACTAATTTGACGCATATTTTTTTCTTTGATTTATATTCCCAAATCCTATTTTGCACAGTTTTGTTGGTTTTCTTCATTTCTTTGTTGCCATCTGTGTGGTTAAATTGTTTAAATGAGAAAGGTTTTCACCTTAAATGGTAAAGAAGGATGTCATCCAAAGAGAATCGGGACCGCCATGCACCTGATGTTAACTTAACAAATAGAGAGCTGGTTTGTGGGAATGGAATTGGGCCAGAAAGTATGATTACTAAGTCACAGCACTGTCAGACTAACTTACCTGGCACTGCTCCCTGAACTGCTGCCTCAGTTCACCCTGTACAGCCAAGCAAAACCCCACAGCTCCCACTTTGACTGTGAAAATGATTTTACATGAGATTGGTTTCTGTAAAAATGGTGTTAAATAAATCTCTTCCTAAAGCACAAATATATCTGGTAGTTGTAGTTTCATTGGATCAGTTTTGTGACAAAATAAGAGATGCTCGGAGGTAAGTTGGTGCAATCACTTCAACTTGCATGCATTGGCCTTCAGCTTGCGGCCTCATTATACTCTTCTAGTATACCATCTCCTAGTAATACAAGAGCACAGGGATTAGCCTGTACCCGTGCCTCCCTGTCTTATCAGTTGTGGACAGAGAAGGCAGCGCAGTCCTGTTGAATTCATCCCCACTGTTTTCTGCTGCACACTGCGACGTAAAACCTGCTGACAAGAAAACCAGCATACACTTTTACCTTCTTGTAAAGCTACACAAAGCTCTCCCATTTTTCCTATCATTTTACTTGCTTGACTTTCACCCCCACATGTCAGCCTGCAGATGGTGCGAATGTTAGAAATCGTAGCTGCAGATCAGATAAGCCCTGTTCTGTTAAAGTGCTAAGGTGCCTTTATAAATCTCAAGGCAGGGCTGTATCTTAGTCTGAGATGCCTGTCCCTGATAATCCACCCCTCCTGTTAGCACACAGACGTTCTGTCTGTCTTTGTCAGATATATTAGAAGGGGTGCGACAGGCTGTCGCTGTAAAAGTGCTCATTTGTTTGCCTTACAACCTTTTGAACACAGCAGGAAAAAAATAGTCGTCGTTTTCCTATATTTCTTTGCTAATGAGCATGTCTCCTTTCTGCATGTGGATTGAGGTGTTTAAGTATGCGAGACGCCTTCCCCAAGCTTCATCCCTGTGATCTCATCCCCAAGCAGACAAGGCTTCTCTCTTTCCTTCTTCCTTCTTGTGTTGGAGATTTAGCCCTCAGACGAAGCCGTGTCCGTGCATCCCAATGACCTTGTTCATAAATAATGAGCCTGCATCCGTGTGGGAGTGTGTCTGTGTCTGTGCATGCTGATCAGGTGGTTGCAGCAACAGGCCCCTAGCTAAAAAAAAGTGCCGTCTCTCCTCCCTGTGTATTGAATTTAACTTAACTTTTCTATTCTTTTAATAAATGTTTTGAACCGCCCTCACATGCTGTTGTGCTTGCCTTTGTAGCCACAATCTTTTTACACCACCTCTGTTTGCAGTTTTGGAGCTTGTGTGGTAATGCCCTAACACCCAAACGTGGAGTGTTTGGCAAAACTGGGGATCTACAAACCATCCTCTGCCTTGCATGCGCCAAGGACGAGATCACATATTCGGGTGCCTTGAATGGTGACATCTATGTTTGGAAAGGGATCAACCTGTTGAGAACCATTCAAGGAGCTCATGGGGTATGTATAGACCGTAGGTTGTACTTATGTGCTACTGCTCCCAGGCTGCTTTTCCAACACACACCAGTTGTCACAGATGTTTGTGTATGACAATAAAAAGCATATTTAACACTTTATAGGGTTTATAATGTTAGTTAATACATAATTAAGCATTAATTTCCTGTTAAACACAGTGTTAACAGCTACTTTTTTCATTATTTTAAGTATATTTTTTAATACATTTAGTAATGTTTAAAAGTGGCTGTTAAAACTTTATTTAATAGTTACCGTACTTTACGCATTAGGGGTTTATTTCTGTACTTAACCCATCCATTCATACACAAGGGGCACTGTATTATATGGCGCAAAAAAAATGGTATTGGAAGCAAAGCAATGAGTTTAGATGAGCTTTACTTGACTATTTAACAATCCGCTCACATTATTTCTTAATCAATTTTCTCCTGCGAAACATAAACTAAACAGCTGCACAATCAAACATGCCGGCTTCTCTCCCACTGTTGTCAGAATCGGTCTCATCGCCAGGTGGTTATTCAGCAATGATGCCAAACTTTATCAAAAATTCAGACAACAGTTAAAGAATGGCCTCAGCCCAGGCGTCCACAATCCATTCACATATGGAGGTGTAACTCACTCATGCACGTAAAACATGCAAAACATGCATGTAAAAGTTTGGCTAGATGGCACCTAAAAAAGTTTAGGCTTTCAAGTGTGCCCTATGGTGCGGAAAATATGATAATTAATGCTTAATTATGCATTAACTAACATTAATACAGCAACCCTTATTAAAAAGTGTCACCAAAACATCTAGTGAAGTTAATAAGGTTTGAAGCAAGACATGTTTGAATCATTCGATTCTGCCCTGTAGAGAAGGATCAGCCTTTTGCTCTGCAGGATTAAATGATATCTATGGGATCAACATCTGGGTGAGGGGGTAGTCAAATGGGGGAGGGGATAATAACCACAGTACATGGTAATTCCAGCTTTTTGTGATGCCAAATGTCTCTAAAAGGCTTCAACTTGAGTTCGTTTCATTTTTGAGTCAGGGAACTTTTTTAATTTAATTGATACAGAAGTCGTTTTTTTTTTCTTTAACGAACTGTTAAATAAATGACATTGCACAAGTTGAAGCTAAAACTGGCTGTATTGTTTTCACGATCTTTCATTTCTTCCAGTCAGGGATTTTCAGCATGAATGCCTGTGAAGAAGGTTTTGCAACCGGAGGTCGGGACGGATGCGTCCGGCTGTGGGACCTTAACTTTAAACCAATTACTGTCATTGATCTCAGGGAAACAGACCAAGGATATAAAGGTGATGTCAAACTGCCTTCTTCTTTTTAAATTGAGGGTTAGAGTATAGAAAATGTTTGTGCACAAACATGCACATCAATAACCAACCCTTTTGGATAACAAAAGCCATTCTTTCTGACATTTCTTCCCACTTTACTAACATTTTCCCTTTTTGTTTTCTATTTCCTCTATTACCTTGACTCTTGTCTTGGATCAAACAGTAGCTAGAGGTGAAAATAGCCGAGGTGGGTAATGTTATAAAAGGTGAATTAAGCAAATGTAGTCTGTCTGTAGCAGCTGCCATGCTGTTTCGCTCTCCTCTTGTTAGTAAATCCAACTTCCTTCACAATTTTCCACCATATAAGGATGTCGGGTTCTTCTACAGCCTTGTGCATAAAGCCAAGTGAGAATGTTTCTCTGAAAACATTACAAAATGTTCATTAGTTGATTATTTTCCCATGAGAAAGTGGTTGAAGTGAAACAAAGCTTTATTTATTTCATGTGAACATTTGTGCAAAAGTACTTGTTGATTGGTCAGATTTTGTAAGGACTTGTCAAATGTGTTGCATCATGGAGGACCTGCCATTATCCGCTTGTGGATTTGGTCGGCATCGCTTGCTTTTGTCTGTCATGGAATCCAAACGGACTCCATGATGGTGAAATCAGAATCTGTTGCAGGACTTCATTTTTCTTATTATAAATTCATCTCAAATAGTTCTTGTTGGATGTTTGAGGTCAGTTTAACTCTGTTGTGGTATGTATTGCATGATAGTGGAAACTCCACATGTGCAATTTTTTGCACAGTATTGTGTATGTTGACCATATGCATCCTGTACACAGATACGGTTGCAGAACCGCTTGAGAATGTGTGACGTCTTCCTGTATAAACCCCCTTTCTAGCCTGCAGATCCGATAGCAAGCTTCTGTTTTAATAATTCCTGTTGTGTCTTTTCCAATAAGCATAGAAGAAGAAAGTGTCTAACACTATTAACGTTTCCATACCCTTTTTATTTTTCTTGACCTTTTGTATGCGTGTGTTTGTGTTCTTACAGGGCTGTCTGTCCGCAGTGTGTGCTGGAGGGGAGATCACATTCTAGTGGGCACTCAGGACAGTGAAATCTTTGAAGTGGTGGTCCACGACCGCAACAAGCCCTTTCTCATCATGCAGGGTCACTGCGAGGGCGAGCTCTGGGCTTTGGCCGTGCATCCCACCAAGCCTCTGGCCATGACGGGAAGCGATGACCGTTCAGTCAGGTGAGGATTTAGCTTGGTTTGGGGATTTTGGCATTTTAGGACTGGATGTCCGAATACCCAAAATGCTAAATCAATTGGATTTTATTTCTAAAGTTGATGGTATGGTGTGGTATGTGGTCTGATTCCACATAATTTAATACATGTTCATTCCTTTTTTATTAAATTCTTAATGAGTAATAATTTTGTTATAAAAGTGATTTTGTAAAAATAGCATTTTAAATGGAACAAAAGGAACACTAAGACCTCTGCAGTTTTTGCCAGAAATAAGTAAAAAATAGCTTTAAAAAATGTAAATTTAATTCAATTGTATTGTAATTTTTAAAAGCATTTTTTATGCAATTTCAAGATTGTTATTTTTATCTACATTTATCCTTTACAAAGACTAGCTCTATACTTATTTATCCACTTTTACTGTGTACAAATCTTTATCTTCCTATTTTGATATAATTTTTGTGCACACATTTATATTGAAAAAGTATGACTTTTTTGTCCTTCCTGTGTTTTTGTTGGTTACTGCTATTCCATCACTGCTTTGTGTCCTAATGTTCTTTACCTTGTTGTGTCTGAAGAATATGGAGCCTTATAGATCATGCACTGATAGCTCGCTGCAACATGGAGGAGCCCATTCGCTGCGCAGCTGTGAGCACTGATGGTATTCATCTGGCTTTGGGAATGAAGGATGGCTCGTTCACTGTCCTCAGAGTCAGGTGGGTTGTGCAGATCAAAATGGGAAAAATAAACTCTGGTCCTAATTGAATCTAACGCAAAGTGAATGAGATGCATTTTTTGGCATCCCTTCTTCTGCTCCGCCATCTCCCTCTAGAGACATGACTGAGGTGGTTCACATCAAGGACAGGAAGGAGGCCATCCATGAGCTGAAGTACTCCCCTGATGGGGCTCACTTGGCTGTCGGGTCTAATGAGAACTCAGTGGACATCTATGGAGTGGTGCAGAGGTACAAGAAAGTAGGAGAGTGTATGGGCTCCAACAGCTTCATTACACACATGGATTGGTCCACAGACAGCAAATACTTGCAAACCAATGATGGCAGTGGTCGGAGGCTCTTTTACAGGATGCCAAGTTAGTGACAGACCATTAACTGCTCTGAATGAGATGATTTTGGCTCTGTGAGGTAAACCTTTTTGTTTTTTTGTTGAGGTGGGAAGGAAGTGACCAACAGGGAGGAGCTGAAGCTGGTGCAGTGGGCTTCGTGGACCTGTGTGTTGGGCCCTGAGGTCAACGGGATTTGGCCCAAGTACTCAGATATCAATGACATCAACTCAGTTGATGGCAACTTTAGCAATCAAGTGTTAGTAACAGCGGATGATTACGGATTAGTCAAACTGTTCCGATATCCTTGCATCAAAAAAGGTGAGACCTTTCAAATATGTTCCTGTACATTAGAATCACTGCTGAACACTGCAAAAATATATGCTATTGTTTTTCTCTTTGTTACAGGAGCAAAATTTAAGAAGTATTTAGGTCACTCGGCCCATATAACCAATGCGAGATGGTCACATGACTATCAGTGGGTCATCACCATTGGCGGAGCAGATCACTCAGTGTTCCAGTGGAAGTTTGTTCCAGAAAGAAAATCCAAAGAGGCTTTGCATATAGCGCCACAAGGTGAGAAGATATTGGTATTATCAGGTTGGCTGTTCCTGCTTCGAACAGTAACATTTAAAATGCGCCTCTTTCTAAACAATTTGAAAATAATGCACACTCTTTGCAAAATAAATAATGCCTCCCAAACTATCTACGAACTAGAAGGGATTAAATTAGAGAAGAGAACAAGTGTAACCTCTTATATTTGTGATTGCTTGGCCAAATAGAATTTTAACAAGATGTCACAGGATCTTTAAAAAGTCTTTAAAAAGTGTTTACCACACACTTTGGTTAAACAGAACAGAAATAATGTTAAAACCTCCTTCTTTCAACTGTATTTTTATCTTTTTGTCATCTTTTGTATCTTCTCATATTAAAAACATGAAACATTACAATTCTGCAAACTTTCAGTCTGCAGCCTAAGACCAATGGAGTGTTTTTGAAAAAAAAAGTAACCCTGACCTAGCAGAAGTCATTCATTTAAGGATTTATATGTTCTGAGAGGATTATTAAATTCTCTTCAAAAGCCCCAGAGCAGATGTCAAAATAGAAAAAATATTAAATCTCATACTTATTCTTATCAAACCAATTATTTATATGATATTTGTAATTTTTGTTTGCTACACAAAAAAGTTTAATTGTGAAGTACGCTGTGTCCTGGTCAAAAACAACCGATTTTTTATAAAGCACAAAGGCAAAATGTCGGCTATTGAAAGATGGAACATGGCCAGATAATAAATGAACTTTGATTTAAAATGTAGCTTTGCTATCATGTCTACCTTTTTTAAACTGCTCAATGCCTCTATGTCATTATTTGTTGTTGAGCTGCCTAATTATTTTATCTAATGGAGTAGTAAATAAAGTTAAACACATTTATTTCAAACACAGAACCCTGAGGAACACCACAAATATTTGGAGTGTCACAGGCATTTGAGGTCAACAAAAATGAATAAATAGATAAATTATGCAACTGTAATGCAGTTCATCATATGAATTATTAAATACAATTCACCTTTGTAGGGGAATGTTTTGGTTGATTGTAATTCCTGCAGCACTGAGATCTGACCAGGCAAAAATCCAATCAAAATGGTACTTTTGCAGTTATTTGTTGCATTTTAAACTTAAACTGTCAAAAAAAGAGCAGTGGGTTATAGAAAAATTCCAAATACATATTCTACTAAACCAAAAAAATAATTTAATCATTTAACTAATTAAATTTAGGTTAGCATTGTTTTTCCATTGAGATTGTCAACACACTGCAGTTTTACGCAGTTCTTTAGTAGATAAGATTCTACCCACAGTCAGCATTAGAGTTCATAAATCTGCTAGATAGAGATATTCATATCTATAAACATCAGTTAAAATGTTATGCACTCAATTCATTGTAAAAATCTCTTCAGTTTTAGTTTCTTCACAAATAACCTGATCAAGCTGTGGATTTTTGTTACATAACACCTATACGGCTGCTGGTCTCCGCCATTTTCTTCCCTTCCGTCTTCCATTTGAGCAAACTATTAATTCTATGATGCTTTTCAGGGGAACAGCCATCATCTTAATTAGGAAGAATCCAATAAAATGGAGTGGAGCTTGAATAGTATAACTGCACTGTCATTCTGAAGTCATATTTTTTACCAGAGACAGAGTGCAGTTGTGCTCTCTGAAATTACCCCACACACACTAACCGCTATTCCTTTTAATTTTCCTAATGGACCTCAGGGGGTAATGGAGAGGTAGTGGGGGCCGCCTTATGTTGCCAGATCTACTTATGGCCTTGTCTTGGCCTGAGTTTACTGTGCTACATCAGCATTTCTACACAGATTTCTTCACCATTGTCACTGTAGACATAAAAATCCATTACACAGGAGATGTCATTGGTCAATTACATGATTGACCCTCACTCCCATTGAAGATCACGCTTTTTATTACTGTGTTCTTAGAGGGGTGTTTATCTGATTAAAGAGAATGTTACTGGAACTCTGATTTAACCTTGTTTCTGCCTGCAGAGACCTTGGCAGACTCTAACAGTGAAGAATCCGACTCCGACCAATCAGACGTGCCTGAGATGGACTCGGAAATCGAGCAGGAGACGCAGCTAACATACAGACGGCAGGTGTGTGATAGAATCGAACAGCTTTTTCATTCCAAACACACCATCCATCTGTTTTAATTTTTTTTTCACGCTTTTGGTCATTCCTACTGGATCTTAGGTTTATAAAGAAGATCTACCTCAGCTCAAAGAGCAGTGCAAAGTGAAACATCGAGCCACGGCTATGAAAAAAAGAGAACGGGCTCCGGCGAGTGGGATTAAGTTACACTTCATCCATGGGTGGGTAGATTTAAAAAAAAGACTTTGCCAAAATCCAAACTACATTGATTCTAAAAAGTAAATTCAAACAAACTTTCATGTTTTCTTTGTTTTGTTTTGCAGCTACAGGGGCTATGATTGCAGAAGCAACCTCTTCTACACCCAGACCGGAGAGATTGTCTATCATGTTGCTGCTGTTGGGGTGGTGTATAACAGACAACAAAATACTCAGCGTTTCTATATGGGCCATGACGATGACATCCTTTGTCTGGCTATACACCCCCTGAAAGACTTTGTAGCAACAGGCCAGGTAGCTGCCGAGATTCAAGGCCTTTTGAGTCAGAAAAGGAACTTTTCAGCTGATTCTTCCATATTTAATTTTGAATACTATCATTAATAGGTTTACTTAGCCTAATTTCATGTTTCTCAGGTTGGCAGAGATTCTTCAGTCCACATTTGGGACACTGAAACATTAAAGACCATGTCGGTGCTGAAAGGTTCTCACCAACTTGGAGTGTGTGCTTTGGATTTTTCAGGTAAAAAAACTTGCCTAAATTGAACATAAACTCAAACGTCTCATGTAAACCAAAGAAGTAATAATAAACATAAGAAAAACGTGTAAATTTACAAGACAACCATTTTTTAATAAATCAGTTTTTGCTGTCTTGTCATGATGCTCTGGCAGCACCAAGACAGAGCAGTTCATCTTACTACCCATAATTGGTCCCAGACGGAAGCATGCCTGTGATCTGTACATCAATGTCAGTGTGATGCCTGCTGCAAATCAAACTAAGATGTTTTTATGCTGCTAATGACGGCTAAACTTCAAAGAAGATTTTCTTTTTTTGCTTTTCTGAATGATTTTTTTTCCTTTTACGGCACAGCGGATGGGAAGCGCCTAGTCTCTGTTGGCTTGGATGACAATCACACTATTGTGCTGTGGGACTGGAGAAAAGGCGAGAAGCTCTCTGCCATGCGGTTAGTATGCTTTAGGTACATCACAATGTTGACACAGCTACAATTCGGCCTTTCAGCACATGGCAGCTGCCGCCTCCGCACCAGGAGAGCTTTAAAAAAAACATGGTTAATATTGTAGATTCTCTGAGAAGCACTAGTTTAAATATGGACATTTATAGATGAGCACCAAATTGAAGCCACTTTACTGTGAAATTCAGAGTGATGAATAGCTGGAAAGAAAAGAAATTATCCTTTGTATTACAAGGCTGTTCCTCTGCAGCCTTTCACCTCTCTTGCAGTAAAATTTTCAATTTGTAATCCATTTCAAAACATGTAATCCATCTGGCTTCACCTGGCAAGCCTGGGTTGCTTTATTTAGGAACAACCGAATTTAAAGAATTTGAAATACTTATTTACACGAAAATAACAGATGGCACAAAACATTAAAACATAAAAATATATATAATTTTTCTTTGTTTGAATTATTTGAACATTCTACTAACATCTTAAGAAATGTCATATTTTCACACCACACTCTAGGAAGTGTTTATTCCAGCATGAAAAGAAATTAAAAAAAGATCTTGATTCTGTGTGCAGTGTGTCAGACTCCCACTGCAGCTCATGGACAAATTGGAGCAGCACTATTTTCCTTTGAACACCCTTAGGGGCAGTGCGGTGAAGTGGGCCTAACAGAGACAGTTTCTAATGTGTCACCTTATTTTATTAATTAGCTGTACAGCAAGGTATGTTCGATGCAGTGATCGTGTTGAGAAAAGTGTCATCCAGATCTAAAAAGATGCAGCAAATAGAGTTAATCTGAAGCAACCAGAAACAAGTATTAGAGAAATCCTGAGAGCATTTACCCCAAAAACACTGTAATCTTTTAGAGGTTTTACAATTTATTAACATAAATTATTAATTTAACACCTGAATTATTCAAGTGCAGCTTAAACCTTCACAAAGTGCAGCATAAATATGAATGCATGTATTCATTTTCGGTTTTAATGCATCTTTTTCACCTGTTTCTTTCTAGAGGGAGCAAGGATAAAATATTTGTTGTCAAAATTAATCCCTACCTCCCCGACAAGCTCATTACTGCTGGTGTGAAACATATGAAGTTTTGGCATAAAGCTGGTAAGCTCTGTGTTATTCATACATATCTTTTATTCTTTTCATGTGTGTAATAGTGTAGACTGAATAAGAATCTAACAAGCACAACCCTCACCATGCTGTGACACATCACTGGATGAACTCGTTGTCGGCTTCTCTTTCAGGTGGTGGTCTAATTGGGCGCAAGGGGAACATGGGAAAGACTGAGACTATGATGTGTGCGGTGTATGGTTGGTCGGAGGAGATGGTGTTTTCAGGCACATGCACGGGTGACATTTGCATCTGGAGGGACATGTTCCTGATGAAGACTGTCAAAGCTCATGATGGCCCTGTTTTCAGTATGCATGCACTAGAAAAGGTACGTTTTAGAGGTTCAAGCAAGTCTTTTAACCTGTGGATTTCAGATGTTAACATTAGGATCTACCACTTTGATCAACCAACTGCATGATTTGGTTCTGTCCCTTTGGATGTTAGCTGTGTATTGGTCTGAGCTGCTTTTTAAAAGAAGTGTGACGATATTACAAACGACTACCCCCGCACGAGCACACAAAATGTCTATTAGACATTCCCTTATTGTCTTTTGCAAAGTCTCAATGGTGGAAAGTGAGATTTGCACATCCCATTTAAGTCCATTTAACTTGCTGTTTGATGCATATGAACACATCCCCAAATTTCCATCTAATTGGTTTACCATGAAATGTAATTACTGGTATAATTTAGCCAATTTGTGGACTTGCTGCCGCACCCTAAAGGCAGACAAAACTTTCCAGCTGCGGTGGATGAGAGTCTGACCTGATGGAAATGGGCTTAATAAGATCAATCATAGCTACAGGCCACATTGCCATTACTACTGCTTCATGAAAAAAGTAGCATAGTTATTGAGTTTTTCCAATTATTTTACATAATAGTTAATAAAAAAGACGAGCAACAGATTCCAACCGACTAAATAATCAATCCCAATTTAAACATTAAAAATAGTAAGTAACTGGAAGTGGAAGGTCTTGAAGAATTTGACTTGAAGATCTGATAAAGTGCCAACATTTTTCTCCTCAGGGTTTTGTCACTGGTGGAAAGGATGGTATCGTGGCTCTGTGGGATGACACTTTTGAGAGGTGTCTTAAGACCTATGCCATCAAGAGAGCAGTCCTCGCTCCTGGCTCTAAAGGTAAGTCTTAAACTAACTGATTAACAATCATGCAATGCATTATGGGGTGTGACATTTTGAAAAACCAATACACACATTTTAACACACATGACTTAAATGCTTTATATTTTTATTCATGTATTCGTTAACTCTACAGGCCTTCTGTTGGAGGACAATCCCTCCATTCGTGCCATATCCCTTGGACATGGCCACATTCTTGTAGGAACAAAAAATGGAGAGATCTTGGAGGTAGATAAGAGTGGACCCATTACTCTGCTGGTTCAGGTGAGTAAAGAGAAATGTCACGAAACGCAGATTTCCACAAATGTCTTTAAATTGGTTCATTCAGACAACAAGATGAACCATATAAAATCCTGTTGTGCTAAAACTACCTGTTGAAACTAAATATATAAATAAAAGAATAGACCGGCCAAAATACAAAATAGAGAACACACTGACCAAACCAAATAATCCGTCATTCTCCCTTCATTTTAAGAGAAAAACAGGTCACTTCAGAAGAGAATTGAAGAATATTGCTGAACAAGACACACAGTAACCTGAACCATAAATCAAAGCCTAACAGGCATAAACCAAAAGATTATAGTGGGTTAAGACAGAGTCCAAAAAGAACAACTAACCCAAATATGTCAAATAAAGATATTGGAAAACTCAAATTGTTATGCAGAAACATAAACAGAAGGGTCACGGGGGGGTGTGGTTCACTGTGTGTCTTTGCTGTATCACAGTGATAGTGTAAAATAATCCACGAAAAGTGGGTGGACATTCATAACTTTAAAGGTCACAAACGAACAAAAGAACGAGATGTGTCGCCAACACAGCCATACCATGAAGTGTACAAAATTTGCGACAAAAAACAACAAAAAAACGTATTGGAAGTTTAGTCTTAAGTTTGTGATTTTATTGAAGCCAGGACTTACTCTGGAAGTTTATGCTGGAGCTCTGGCTCATAGGTAGCAGAAAAGGGAAACTGAACACAACTTTGTCTGATCTTCACAATATGCAGCCAATCAAGTTAACCTGTGGATTAGCATCAGTAAAACAAAAATTTGAGGGTCATAACACTTTGTTTCTCCCTAGAAGATGTGGTCCTCTGTTGGTTTAAGCTCTAAATAAGAGTGGTGTGTGGAGACGTTTAGATGTTTTTCCTAAGATTGACTTCAGCTGTGGATGTCCAGTCAAGTAAGGACAGTATAAGAAGTCCTCATAAAAAGCAGCATTGGAAATACTCAATGATCTTGCAGACTACAACATTTGACCTCATGAGTTAGAGGCTTCTTTCATATGCAAAAACTACCATTCAGAAATAGATATTTAACTTTATCAGAAGCAAGAGCGAGAAATGCCTAAAGTGAAGCTCTGTGCTATTGACATGCTGGTATATCTACTCCTAATGATGTGTCCTCATTTCTCACTGGGAGACATTTTTTTTTTCCAACGCGCCTGCAGACTTCAGACTACATCTCTCCGTTACCTGATAGATTGCTTTGGGTTCTGAGTGGGCACACAGCTGAGCAACTCTTCCCTGCTGTCCAGCACACATGGGATGTGTCCTGCTCTAATGGGAGAAGACTGGGATCAGGCTGTGAGCCGGACTGTGCAGGGTCAGAGACAAAGAGCTCCCCTGCCAGTTTATATGTGCCACACCTGATGTATAGTCTGTGTTCAGCACGACTGTTTTAAAACTAAAGAATATAAAAGTGAGAAATTAATTCATGCAACACCAACTTTATGGCACTAGGTACCACTTGTGTCTCCACTGCTATCTTCTACCTTCATTATAAGTGCTGGAAATGTAACATCTTTAGCAGAGTGTGAATAATAACAGTAATATAGGACTTCGCCGATCTTGTCAAGAGGACACAGAGCCATAACAAGACAATTTAAAAATAGAACAAAATCTATGTGAAACTATTTTTTCTGACTTTGAAAAGGGAAAATGAATCTGCTGAACTATGAAGATTTGAGGATCTTCAGCGAAATTGGAAAGGTTACACTTTGTAATAAAAATCGTAGGATTTGTTTTAACTCAAAATTTGAGAAATAATGTTAAAAAAGAATGCTTTCGAAAATAATGACGATGTATTTCTGAAATAAGAGTTTATTTCATAGGAAACGATGGTTCACACTTGATACCACGTTATGAAAGCCATCTATTCTCGACTGTTCTGTCAAACATTTATCATTTTAAATATGTAAATTTATAAAAACTATGCTGGAATATGACCTTTAATAATAAACGAATAAACTGATGGCCAAAGACTAAAAGCAGACACAAGAATAGTTGCTAAGAGATGATGCCCCCATGAGAAAGAAGCATGCAACATGTCTATTTCTAGACTGACTTGATGTAATCAAACTTCAGCGATCAATCATGCCCTTTGGCATAACAAAGCTTTGTTTGGTATTGAGTGAGATTTGAAGCACAGCATGTAAAACAGCATTCAACTCATACTCTTATGAGTCCTAGTTTGCCAGGATAGGCCAAGAATCAGTCATGGGTGACCACATGCTGATGTTTAACCTAAAACATCAAGTATGTAAATCAAGCAGCAGTGTAAAATAGTTAAGAATATAAAAAAATATATGTCACTTCCACTCAAAAAATGAGGTTGTTTCTCACAGGCTCATTTGCAATCACAATCAAATTATAGTTTTGATCGAAGTGATCAACTTATCAAGACAAAAACATTTGCTAACAATTTATTTTGTGGCTTTAGGTTGAATTAGCTATCCATGTGAGGTTATCAATAATTCCAATAATTTAGATGGTGATGCAGGAAAGCTTGAAACAATAGAAACAGTATAATAGAGTGCACATTCATGCTTGTTACTTTTGCTTTTCACAGCTGAGAACTTATAGTTCGGCTTTCCTTGACTTTTATCAAGTACTAATGATATATTTGTGATCCACACGTGTCTCCAGGGTCACATGGAGGGTGAAGTGTGGGGCCTAGCCTCTCATCCTCATCTTCCTCTCTGTGCCACCGTCAGCGATGACAAAACCCTGCGCATATGGGACCTGTCACCCAGCCACTGTATGCTGGCTGTACGCAAACTCAGGAAAGGTAAGTCAGTGTTGGAACAAACCTTGACGACCAAGTCATTTTACAAATGGAAGTGAATCGGTATTAAACAGACATCTGGTTCTCGGCAGGCGGCCGCTGCTGCTGCTTCTCCCCTGATGGCAAGGCTCTAGCGGTGGGCCTAAATGACGGCAGTTTCATCATTGTGAACGCAGACACCTTGGAGGACCTGGTGTCCTTCCACCATCGCAAGGATGCCATCTCAGACATCAGATTCTCTCCAGGTTCATTGGTCACTTTCAATTTGGTTTACCATTTCAAAACTCCACGGATATTTAAATTCACCTTGAAAAGTCCTTTAAAGCACTCAAGTTTACAGTATGTAGAAGGCTGTGCTGAGGCAGGTTTACATGCACCCCTCCTGTTGTGAGATTTTGCTGCAGGCCTGAGGCAAATTAATGGCTTTCTATAATAAGGCCAGACAGAGAAACAGCAAGAGAGGGATGAGAAACAGTAGGGGTGGACAAAGCAAAAGGAAAAAAAAGAAACTTTTTCTTTTACAGTGTTGGAACGTTTCCATTTCAGTTTTTTTTTCCTTAAGTGCACTCAGAAAAAAGAGAATATAACTGTCAGAAGTATGCAATTATAATGTTTTTTCTTCTTTTTTGTGGCTTTTTTATTTTAAAAAGGTAGCTAAATGTCCAAATAGCTTCCCAAATAAATTATTTTTTTATAAATATCAACTTAATTTGTTTGCATCACAGAGAAATTCCTTCATAAGATATTCCTTCATAGGAAAAAAATCCTGACTCTTGTTCCCCTTTCATTGGCTCAGGAGCTGGAAAATACCTCGCTGTCGCATCCGCAGATAGCTTTGTGGACATTTACAACGTAATGAGCAGCAAACGGGTCGGAGTTTGCAAAGGATGTTTAAGTTATATCACTCATCTGGACTGGGACAAACGAGGTAAACGTCTCGTCTTGAGATCTAGATTGGTAACAGATGTTTATTACATTAAAAAAATATATATTTTTCTCCCTATCAGGGAAACTACTCCAGGTCAATACGGCAGCGAAAGAGCAATTCTTTTTCGAAGCACCTCGAGGCAAGAGGCAGACTATCCCGGCTTCAGAGGTGAGCCGAGCCAGAATACCGAGAAAAGCCGCAGCTGAGGAGTTGATAGCCCACATTTCACTTCCCGATCAGATGAGACTTGGGGAAGGGCAGCGAAACATTAACACGACCCACTTTTCAGCGGTATCATTCTGATTTAGGTCGTGGAGTGGAACAATGTTTGTAGTTGCTTTAATTCCTACTGACATTTGGGCACCTTACTATGCACGCAACAGTAGGTCACGTTCAGAAATAATACCCAAGTGAAGCTTTTCCTGAGATTCATGTGTTCTTGTGTCCTTATTTTTCATATTTATTGAAATTATTCCTCTCTGCTTAATCAGACTCATCAAACAATTTTCTACATTTTCCAATTGTAGTGTTAGAAAAAGTACATTTTTAAGGTTTGCAGCCAGAGAAGACAAGGTTCTTCAAGAACTTTTTCTAAAGAGACTGAGTTTACATCACATATCCCTCATGAATTATGCTTTGGATAATTCTGAATTACAGTAAATGGTATAAATAATCATTTTGCGGAATGAAGATCTTTGATTTTGCATTTCATCAACTGACATAAGAAGCTATAAGTAAACACAAATACACAAATAAAAAAAAGATTAAATCTAAATGCACACTAAAGTATCAAAATAATGTGATTTTGTGATATTTTCACTTTCCTGTTTTGCTATGAATTGTTTGACATTTTTAACAGGACTTTTCTCTTTGGCCTTCGTTCAGGTGGAGAAGATTGACTGGTGCACATGGACATGTGTCCTGGGCCCGTCTGTTGAGGGCACCTGGCCCGTGATCAGCGAGGTCACTGAGGTGACCGCTGCCTGCCTTAGTAACAACAGGCAGGTGCTAGCAACAGGAGATGATCTGGGATACGTCAAGCTCTTCAGATACCCAGCCAAGGCAAGATGGAAGATATAATTGAACTTATTATCTTGCTAAAGCATGTCAAAGCAGAGCTTCTGGGTGTATGCAAATGTTGTGTTAATTTCATGCATTGTATAAAATAAGTGCTGCTTCTTCTCTCCAGGGCAAATATGCAAAGTTTAAACGCTATGTGGCACACAGCACACATGTTACAAACGTGCGGTGGACCCACAACGACAGCCTTTTGGTGACAGTTGGTGGGGGCGACACGTGCCTCATGATCTGGGCCCATGAGCTGGAGGGTCTGCGGGAATTCAAGCAGTGCGACAGTGAGGAGTCGGACATTGAGAGCGAAGACGATGGAGGCAAGAAACGACACCTTTTTTGGCCTGTTTTTATGTTATGTGAGTGTTTGTTGCTGCAGCAAAATGACAGTTCGTGCCGTTCACCAGGTTACGACAGTGATGTGACGAGGGAGAACGAGATCAGCTACACCATCAAGGCTTTATCCACCAACATGCGAGCAATGACAGGAGTCAAGCCACACCTGCAGCTAAAGGAGCCGTCTGTGGATGAGAGGTATTCACTGTTACAGCTGGGGTGCAGACTTCTAAAAGATACTAGTGAGCCCTTCTTGTCAACACCAGTGTCAGTCACGCAGAAAACAATACTGCTGCCTTCTTCAGGCAACATTTCTTTTCCTGCATTACAATTCTCATCTTTTCCTTGACCTTTTGAAATAATCCAACCTTTTTTGCTTCTCTTCTTTCTTTTAATGGCTGTCCATCTCTCATTATCCTGCTATCCTCTTTTATTCCGTATGAAGACAAGGGGTGGTCAGGTAAGTTCTTGGAATCAATAATATTATTAATTGCATGTTAAAAAAATGAGAACAATTATCAAAGCTGACCTTAATAAAAAAAAAGGAAAATTTTTGCAAGTTTGAAACAACAAAAAACAAATCAGAATTTGGGTTTTGAGTAAAAATTTTTTACAATACAATAAGTGTTTTTAAATATGTATTGGAGCTATACGTGTGCCTCTAGAGTTGCCAAACGCAGTGGAATATTTGTTAAAGCTGATGTAGAATTAAATGTATTAAATGATTACCTTTTGCAGCAGTGCAGTTGAACAATTAGATTTCCCTTTGTAACATTTCATATCCAGTAGCTAAAGAATTGTGTTTTAACTTTTCGTCTAAAGCAAAAAATTATGTGTTTTTTTTTCCACATTAATGCTTTTAATCTTCTGAAAAACTGATGTTCGTGAATTCACATTACAAGTATTTCACCTCTTTTTTCACTGTTGTAGTAAGTCAATGCTTTGTCACAGACTTTGTGGGTCTCTGAAGGATTTTACACAAGCTTTTGTGAGCAGAACTTGTAACAGAAATGAAGGTTGTTGTCATGGTTACAAGTGGTATCGACTTACTGTATGTCCTCATCGGATGAGATGTTGCATCTGTAAGTGCTGCGGGGAAGATTTTTTTCAATTTTTTCTTTCTTTTCTTTTCTCTTTGCTGCCACAAAGAGGATCAAGGTGAGATTATGAAAGTGTCACTTTTCTCATGCAGTTCTCTCCTCTCTTAAATTTTGTGCTTGTTGTTTTTGGATTGTTGTTAAAAGAGGGCCTCAATTGTGACAACGATTTATGCTTCCAAGACTGCTCACACATGTAAAGCCTACAATGCGTATGCAGTGAAAGAATCTGTTGTCGTTATTATTATCTTAATGAGCAGCGTGGTGGCATCTCTCTCAGCCCAGCTGTCTCTTGCAGGCCTCCTGTCAGCAGAGCGCTGCCACAGCCAGAGAAGCTCCAAACTAACAATGTTGGCAAAAAGAAGAGACCCATTGAGGTAATGCCATGAAAAAAACACAGAGATACAGATGGTTATCTTAGAGGAGGAGAGTATGTCAGATAATTCAGAGTGCTGCTTGCTTGTTTGATTGTTTCATCTAAAGTCTCAGTCCAGACGGCCTTTCTGCTACTCTGTAATGAAATGATCTTGTTCCCCCTCCCAGTATCTGTCTCTGTACATCTCTGTTGTCATGGTGTTAACCTTTGTAGCCCTTAGCTTTCTTCTGACTCCCTTGCAGGACTTGGTCCTGGAGCTGGTGTTCGGTTACCGTGGCAGCGACTGCCGCAACAACGTGCACTACCTGAACGAGGGGGCCGACATTATCTATCATACGGCTTCAGTTGCCATCGTTCTCAACTTGACAACTTGTAAATATACAGATCGTTGTGTAGCTGAAGAAAATGCATAATGAAGAGCTTTTCCTTAAAACAGTTGTGTGTGTGTGTGTGCGTGTGTGTGTGTGTGGGCGGTGTGTTTGTTGGCTTTTTCTTACAGCTTGCCAAAGTTTCTATTTAGAACACAGTGACGACATTCTGTGCCTGACAATCAATCAACACCCCAAATTCCCCAACGTAGTGGCAACTGGCCAAGTAGGTATGTTTGTGAGATGCCGACCTTCTTATTTGATCGAAATAAATCATTGTTCACCAATAAATATGTTTTTCTTATGTCTTCACATTTAAGGTCCAACTCCAATCATCTTGTGATCTCTTTTAAAAATGTTCCCTGTGGTCTTTTAATTATGATTAGGCTGTTTTTAGCCAACATTTTTTTTTAAGTGTCATTTTTAGGACATAGTTTCTGCAGAGCGGCAGCAGTTCACTGCCTCTGAAATGTGGGCGGGACTGTTGGTGCAGTGTAAGGCTCTGCTCACATTTCCCAGCCTCCTTTAGTTTACACTTTCCTTTACTAGCTTACAGCCCCTTACATTTTTAACATAACATTAGCTGTGCTACAAAAATGGCGAGCGGTATCGATGCTATCCAGCCATACAGTTTGTAGCCAGATGCTAGCTCAGACAAGGAAAATAATGATGTACGTGGCTCTATTTGTCTGCAAGTGGATCAACATGTTTTCATCTGCTCCTAAATTACAACAATTCTATTCAATAAATTCTCAGAAATCCTATTTTAATTTTCATTTCCTTTATATATATATATATATATATATATATATATATATATATATATATATATATATATAAGGTTTATGCCACCAAAACATTCATAAGCTACGGAAGAAAAGACAGTTATTTTCAATCACTTGCAAGGAAAAACGGAAGGGAGCACACCAACCTTTCTGAAACTCCCTCTCGAACTCTTGCCATTTACTACACAATATTATATAATATTACACGATAAAAGTAGGAAAAGAACTAGAAATCCAAACCCTTTTCTTTTGCGTTCAAAGCATTACTTCATTGCGTTTTGTGTGAGCGGCGCAGCATTTAATTTTTGCGAAAGCAAAGCAGATATATTCTCGCAAAAGCTGCTTGCGAAGCATTCTTCGTTGCATTAAGCACAGCGTTGCATTAACACGTTCTCAGACGCTGATTGTATTGCCTACAAATGGATGACAAAAGATTTTAAAACATGTACAGTAATCTCTAACAATATGTGTCCTCCATCGTGAGGAAAATGCCTCAAAAACACATTTTTATTGGAGCTGTTGTAGACAGAGAGGTTCTATTATTCACTTTCAGTCAATTTTATGTTTTTTTTTTTTTTCTCCCTTTGCAGGTGATGCTGGTGACATGGCAGGTGAGAGTTCTCCTTAAACTTTGCAGCAAGTGTAAGGAGAAAGTTTGTTTTATTCACAATTAGGGGTGTAATAAATCATTTTAACAACAATTTGATTTGATTCACTTTCGATTGTAATTCTTTTTAAACAATCCCATTCATCTTGACCCACAAAAATCAACCAGTGTGACTCAACCAGTGTACTAAGCAGTGCAGGTGAAGTTTTCAAGATTCCTTGTATTTCTTGCAGGCTAATCAAGTGTAAATTAAAAATGCGTACAAACAAACAAGTACACAAAATAATGTCAAATCCATTTACATTTTAGTTTCATAAAGTTAAGCCCACTGTTGTTTTTTCACATCAAAATAATACAAACATAACTAGAACATTCCACCAGACTGTATGGTCTTTGCAAAATTCAAACTGTTTCCACACATTGGACTGTAATGATGGTTGATCATTTTTTGCTGCATCACATGTGTTGTCCGCTGTGATGGAACTTGGTCGCTTGGCTTTTTTGTTTGTGTTTTATTTTAATAGTGCAATCTGTTCTGCATCCTGATTGGCTGCTGACCTTGCCGATTAGTGGTTAAAGTTTATAAAGAGTGTAGTGAGGGGTTTTACAGCCTTAAATATCTGTAATCAAATCTTGCATATTTCATCTATCGCAGGTTATTTTTACAGCGTAACATGCGCGATAAATGAAGAAACACTGTAGATGATAAGAAAAGACTGAGAGAAACATTTAACGCTGTAATATCTAATTCACATTCCCTCTTTTGTCCTTCAGCTACGTCGCCGTCCATCCACGTGTGGGATGCCATGACCAAGCAGACGCTGTCTGTGTTGCGTTGTTTCCACTCCAGTGGCGTTTGCTCTGTCAGCTTCAGTGCCACAGGGAAACTCCTGCTGTCTGTCGGCCTGGACCCTGAGCACACTATTACCATCTGGAAGTGGCAGGAAGGTGACAAATAAATACTATCGGTTGTTTATATGTTTTACGCTTCTTCTCTTTTTTTTTTTTTTTTTTTTTTTTGCTGGAACTTGTTTGAAAAAAATCACACCCCACCTGCTTTGTGAACCAGGTGCCAAAGTGGCCAGCCGAGTTGGTCACAGCCAGAGGATCTTCGTGGCAGAATTTCGGCCTGACTCGGACACACACTTTGTGTCTGTAGGGATCAAGCATGTGCGTTTCTGGACTTTAGCTGGTCGAGCTTTGCTTAGCAAGAAAGGTGTGATGAGTTCCATCGAGGATGCCCGGATGCAGACCATGCTGTCTGTAGCTTTTGGAGCTGTGAGTAAATCCCTACATCTTACTTCACCATAACTGGTTTTTGTACGGAAAAGAAACTCTGATCAGCATGAAATGCTGTGCTGTGAAATGCTTTATGCTTGGCTTGTTCTGCTGTTTTAGGCCACTAGATTAGTGCAGATTTGTTTTCCTTTCAGAATAACTTGACATTTACAGGTACCATAAGTGGGGATGTGTGTGTATGGAAGGAACACGTTTTAGTAAGAATAGTGGCCAAAGCTCACACGGGCCCTGTGTTCACTATGTACACCACACTGAGAGACGGCCTGATCGTCACAGGAGGCAAAGAACGACCGTAAGTGCGTCACACCAGAGAGGTCACTTATGACTTGTGATTTCAGAGAGGAGAAGAAACTCCTTTTCTTTTTTTCTCCAGGTCAAAGGAAGGTGGTGCTCTGAAACTCTGGGACCAGGAACTGAAACGCTGCAGAGCGTTTCGATTAGAAACAGGACAGATCATAGATTGTGTTCGCTCTGTATGCCGAGGAAAGGTATTTTGCAATTAAACTTCATATTTTTAAGATTTCTTCAAATTCAGATTAACTTGTCGCTCTTTAGGGTAAAATCCTCGTGGGGACCCGCAATGCTGAAATCATTGAAGTGGGAGAAAAGAACGCCGCCTGCAACATTCTGGTGAACGGACACATGGAGGGTCCTATATGGGGTTTGTGTACTCACCCCTCCCGGGACGTGTTTCTGTCTGCAGCAGAAGATGGCACCATTCGCCTGTGGGACATCCCAGAAAAGGTTCAAAGTCTGATTCTGATAGGAGTTCCACATTTTTCCATCCAGCTGATGTTTAGTTCTTGTGCTGCTTTTTGGGGAAACAGAAGATGCTGAATAAGGTGAACTTAGGCCACCCTGCACATGCCATCAGCTACAGTCCTGAAGGAGACATGGTGGCAATCGGCATGAAGAATGGCGAGTTCATCATCCTCTTGGTCGCCTCCCTTAAAATCTGGGGAAAGAAAAGAGATCGTCGCTCTGCTATTCAAGACATTAGGTAGGAAGATACAGCGCATCATTTTCATTGTTGTTGTGTTTAGGACGCGTCAAAAAGACGTCTTATCCCAAAAATGTGTTATTTTAGCAGCTTATTTCTCTGTTGCAGGTTTAGTCCAAATTCTCGATACTTAGCTGTCGGCTCCACCGAGTGTGCCGTTGACTTCTACGACCTAACGCTTGGCCCTCAGCTGAACCGCATCAACTGCTGCAGAGACATCCCCAGCTTCGTCATGCAGATGGACTTCTCTGCCGACAGCAATCACATCCAGGTACAGACTTACTGGACATGGTGAGATCATGTCTCAAATGCTCACACTTGTATAATCTTGCCTGGAAACAGTTATCCACAGGTGCTTATAAACGACTAGTGTACGAAGTGCCATCTGGGAAGCAGATCACAGAACAGTTTCATATTGACAGGATTACTTGGGCTACATGGACAAGGTATGAATGTTAGGTTGACTTACTTTTTTCTCACATTGATTGAAGAGTGAATTAGATGTCCATGTGTGTACCTCCAGTGTCCTTGGGGACGAGGTCATTGGGATCTGGTCCCGTAACACAGAAAAAGCGGACGTAATCTGTGCCTGTGTGTCCCACTCGGGCCTTAACATCATCACAGGCGATGATTTTGGGATGGTGAAGCTGTTTGACTTTCCCTGTTTGGAGAAGTTTGTAAGTATTATCACACTGTCTTAAGCAACCCAACACTTTAGATCTGAAAGATACTTTTGTGTTTAGCTCCCTCTGGTGGTTGTAAAAATTGAGAAAATAATTTGCATTTTCACCAGAATTCAATTCCAGAAAACAGATGTAATAGTATTGTGTCCAACCCTGAACTCTCAAGTGGAGTTTCTTCCTTTCTGACTATATATATTGTGTTATTAAGGAAAAATGCATTTTAATGTTTATTTTATCTAAATGTATGAATACAACAGGGAGGAAAAACTCAAAAGTCCCACTCCGATTATCTTTTGAGCCATTTTTAGCCAAAATTTTAAAAACTGTCATTTTGTAGGACATAGTTTCTGCAGAGCGACAGTGATTTATTAGAAATGTGCTTTTCAGCGTATATCCTACATCTTTTTGAAACAGCATTTTTTCGTCTGCTCACGATTCACAATTTCAACAAACAAATACTCAAAAATGCAATTCTGACTTTAATTTTCTTTATATATGTCTATATGAGTAGGTTTTCAAACAGCAGCCTAAACTGTGTTCAAATCTGTTTGCAGGCCAAACACAAACGCTTTCTGGGTCACTCAGCTCATTTGACAAACATCCGCTTCACAAATGGGGACCGCTTTGTTGTAAGCGCAGGTGGAGACGACAGAAGGTTTGTCCGAACATCCAGACAACCTTCCACAAAATATGTGCAGTTCTGAATCCCTTTTTTTGTCTTTGCATGGCCCCTCTCCAGCCTCTTTGTGTGGAGGTGCGTCCACAGCCTGCACTGAGAGCGTCAACAGGTCAGGCGTCTCCTGCAACAGCTCTTCAGAAGGACTGCATCGAAGCAAGGAGGAAGAGGAGGAGGAAAGACCTGGCAGCTTGATGATGATTAAAGTGATTTTTTTTATTTTATTTTACTGCCTCAAATCTAGGTGCATGCTCACAGTCCTGATTGTGAAAGTAGTTGGAGAGCCCTGCTCTAATGACATCCATTACCAATGAGGGGGGAAAAAAGCATTATTGTGTGCATATCATTCAGTGATGGATTACAAAAAAAAAAAAGACCATCTGTGTACATTTTGCCACTTGGCAGGCCTATAAACTTGTGTTACTGATGATGCCATTTTTTAAGACATGTAGCAAACTGAATTAGCCTTAATATGAGTGTCTGTGAAAGTTTTTTTTTTTTTAGATTTTTGTCTGACTTTTTTTTGGATCACATTGTCCTTTGTTCTATTTTTACTGGTATCTCCAAATCCTGTG
This sequence comes from Oryzias celebensis, assembly GCA_014656515.1. Lineage (NCBI taxonomy): Eukaryota > Metazoa > Chordata > Actinopteri > Beloniformes > Adrianichthyidae > Oryzias > Oryzias celebensis. The sequence goes on from BNCR01000005.1 coordinate 40,198,720, forward strand.
GCCTTCCTCCTGAATGTAACATCCACTGTTATGTTCTGGATGTCAGCATGCCAAAGCGTACTATGCACTGTACACCTGACCTGGTCACTGTGTCGCCTCCCCTCCCTTTATCATCTGAGTTTTGTAGTTGTGTCGTTGACCGGTTGACTTCATCGTCCCTCGTCCCAACATGACATGTTACTGTGCGCGTCCTTGTTTGAGGATTTGTTTGTGTTTAACAGGCATGCATGGCTTAAAGGAAGACAATCTCTTCAAACCAAATTCCTCAGAAATATATTTAAAAAAAACAGCTGTACACAGATACTTCAATGCACTGTTGCTCTACTTTAATTCTTATTGTTTTGGTTATTTTTGGGTGTGCGTGCTGCTATGATATAATATTGTTGTGTTTTATTAAACATGAACAGTGTGAGTTTTACAAACAGTGACAGTGATGTTTTGTGTAATAGGATATATTGTATTTAAAAGGAATGTTTATCAGAGACGAGACTATTAAAAAAAATGCAAAACAAGTTCCTATTTAAGACTATCAAACAAATGTTGCTGCATATTTTTATTTACATTTCATTGGTGTACATATCATTTGTAGATATTCTTTTTTGTATATTTTTGTGGGATGTTTCATAAAATCCATTTTAGTAATAAAAAAAGCAACCATGAACTTCAAATGTTTGAGTTTATTGAAGCAACAATTTTTGACAGCATGTGACAAAAACCATAAAAATCTGTAAGCAAAAACAAAAAAAAATGGTTTTAAGTGAAGGTTAAGTTACAACTACCACAACTTAAAACCAATTTCTGAGGCGCTGCAGCATATTTTTCCTAAAAACCTTTTTTTTCAGCTAAACTCATGACTAAAAGATCATCAGACTTGCTTTATGTGGGCTCGGAAAATGCTTGCAACACGAGTGAAGCAATAAACGAACAAATATAAAATATTGTGCAAAAGTACATATATTTGATATTACAAGTTAAATATAGGAAAGTGTAGGTAAAACAATGTGCACAGAACCTATTTGGATATCAGATTTTTTTCTATTTGAGAAAATTAAATTATAGTTGAAATTAAAGTACTTTTGCAGATAGCACGTAATAAGTAAAAACTTTTGGATCAAAATTATGGTTTGATATGATTTCCTGCTGAATCTTCTTACCCAGCACTTGAAAGACAGTTCTGATCTTATACTTTGTAGTGAATAAACAAAACAGAAAAGATTAAGATATGTTAAATAAAACGTTAACATTTTTAAACCACCATTACATCCAAATTGGAAAAAATTATTATTGTCAACATGGTTAAAAAAATATTGAATGTAATTAAGAAAAATGTTTTTTAAAGCTTTTATTAATGTTTCATTAAAGTATTTGTCATATTTAAGCTAGATTCTATTGCTTAGTTTTTTTAGTTTTTTCAGAAAAGCATAAAATATTTGAACTTCTTAAAAAAATGTAATGCAACTGTGTTTTCTTTAGCACTGAACAATTTGTGAAGATTTTGTAAAACACAAATGAACAGGAAAAATTCAATTCCACTTGTAAGAATTCACTTCATTTATTTAAAAAAAAACTTTAATACTCTACAGACATACTTATAGCTTATTTACATATTTGAGATTCAAAAGAAAATCTGCAGTATAAATATTTAAAATATTTTAAGTGAGCCTCTGTTTCATAGGACCAGGTTGTGTCAAAGTTCAGTGAATCTCTGTGAGCGTCTTAAAATTTTCTTTACTGTAAAGCTCGCTGATTATTAAATATCTCTGTCATTTCATAAAATAAAAAACACGAAGAGGAAATAAGAGGAAAAAAATATGGAAACATTTTCAGAATTTTCTAGAAAGGTTCTTGCCGGTTATTTTAGATCTTTCCTTAAACTGAAATAAGAGTTCAGTCTATTAATAGTAATTTATTTTTGCCACAACTGAACTGAAGTGACCTTTTGTTTTTATTGCATCACCACAGTGAATGTTTTCTTTGTCTTGGGTATTTTTAATTGTTTTCTTAATGATTATTTTTATGTGTTCAATTTTTTTTTTACCGGAGGATCAAATAGAAATAATCATAATTTGACAGAAAATGAGCTTCCGCAGGAGCAGCCGTGGTCAGCCTGAGGGTTCTTCAGCACCTGGAAGGTGGAGCGGATCAGCTCCTGACTGAAGTCCACAGTGGCTCCTTTCACAAACTCCAGACTGTCCTGGTCCACGATCACACCCACCCCTCCCTGTTCAAACACCCTGAAAGCACAAGCAAGGACGAAAGAAATGACAAGAGAACGACTCAAGAAGGAGACACATCATGAAAAGTGGATTTTGAAAGCTAGCAATTCCCAGCTACATTCAATCTAAATATCAAAAATGTCTGATCCATTTTGGAAAAAAAATTATGATATGCAGCATAAAAGATCAGAAATGTAGGTAAAAAAAAAAGTAACCTGTCATCTTCATTCTTGTTACTGTCGACAGAAAACTTGTACTGGAATCCGGAGCAGCCTCCCCCCTCCACATGTATCCTCAGGTACTCGCCCTTCACCATTATTTCTTCCAATCTCTAAAAAGTAGGGAAAAAACTGGTATTTAACCATTGACTAACACTTTATCCTTTTTTATTTTTTTGTTTTCTTTACTTAACAGCTTATTCTGGCTAACTATAATGCATTCATAATGAAGGACAGGCAGCATTAACACTAATTTAGGATTCAAATTGATGTCATCTTTTTTAAAAAGTGCAAAGATAGAAAATCAATTTGATCATCTTCAGGACTTTTTTTTCTTTCCTTTTTCAGGTTTTTATGTTGTAAGAAAAAAAAAGTGCATCTCAATGTTTTATTCTCAAAGGAGAAAAAAAACATTCTTAAACATCTGAAGAACCAGTCGTTTAGTTCACTTTAAAAATAAAATTGTTTGGCCCAATAAAATTATATTGCGACAAGTTAAGTCTTTCAATATGTTGTATATTTAAAAACATTAGATTTAATTTGTCATGTTTATCCCGCCCCCCAAAAAAATCTGTTCCATTTCTATACAAAATAACATCTAATTATCAATAGGTTTAATTGCTGTTCAGCTACATCCTTAAAGAGCATTGCTTTTAAATTGTAAGTGGAACTTTACATCATAAGGTTGTAGATTATACAATTGATAATTTTTTTCAAAGTAGTTATTTTATTACAAAAGATAAGCTCGTGACTAGCTTAGACTACCAAAAAAAGCAATATTATTCTATTACTTATACTATTAGGTGCATGCTTAATAGCTCTCAGTTGTTAGTATTGAAGTATTTCATACAACATTTCTGTTGCATTTTTGTAATATTCTTTATTTCCAGACTTATTTGTAGATGTGTGCTAACCTTCACGCAGGACTCTGTGAGATAAATTTTGTCTTCGGTGTGTCCCGACACACCTGTCTTCTCCTGCAGGGAAGCATTGCTGAAGCCCCGAAACCCTGCTGTATTATAACAAGCTTGAAGTGGTCGCCGGTATTTCAATTCACTCGCGTTGACGTTTTTTAGCAGACTGAACGCTCTGAAAGACACAAACATTTCATCACACAGGCACTTTAGCCAGTTAGCCTAGCGTTGCTCCACAAGGTAAATGCTAAGTCAAAAGCGATTAATACACACCAACCCATATTCCTCGCTTCAAACAAATTCAACACTCGTTCAAAAAATATTTGACAATCATTGGCATACATTTAAACTGAGATTTACCTGACGAGGTTTAATATTTTTGATTTAGACGCTGTTAACATCGTTCCTGACATCTTCCATAACATATGACGTTGGTAAAGTTTACCCTTCAGCCTCAGACTGGGGGCAGAAACAAACTCACGTTTATTGGTTAGAAACTGTGTCTTCAACTTAGACACGCCCAAACTGAAGCAAACGGAACAATCTGATTCGTTTAATTTTATGTCAATCAAGATCATTTGAGGTTTGTATTCCCGCAGTCATGTCTTTCAGGCTACACCTTCGGTTAAGAGATTTATTTATCAGATACTTAGCATATTTAGACGTCTATCAAATAAATCCTAGGCTTACAAAAAATATTATGAACAAAAACCGAAACGAAACATTGAGGGTTAAATAGCAATTGGTTGCATTGTCGAATGTAGGTCAGTCCAGTAGATGGCAGTACTGTACTTGAGCAGACGAAAAACCGAGAGAAGAAGAATGAAAGGGCGAAAAGGCGTGTTTTTGATCGCGTGATCCTCAGTTGTCAGATATTTCGGGCGAAAACACAGTCGAGGTAAAGTCTACTTCCTCAGAGGTACAGCTTGTTCTTTATTTTTTAGAGTTTTACTTTACTATATCAAGATAAATTGCTTATGCATTGATCAACATTTAACATTTAGTATTAACAACCAGCGGTTATTACTACTTGTGTGGAATTTTTTGTGAACTACGCCGAAGTTTGAGTAACTATTGGATATTTCTTTGATTGTAGGTTAAAACTCTCCCTAAAGAAGCAGACATGGATGCCCGGTTCGGTTTAATAGTGGGGTTGTGCCTGATGGGGCTCACCTGTGCGACTCCCGTCAAATTTGTAGATTGTGGTAAGTTTTTCGTCGCAATATCTTAAAGGTTTTGTCTCCTAATAATAGATTCAGTCAGATTTAATTTAGGTTGGCGTTTATTAGCAAGGTTCGGACTTACTTAAAAGTTAACTTGTGCCAGTAGAAAGGAAAATAAAAGCATCTTTTATTAGACACCACTATTTGCTTTCATTATCAAATTCCGGACCCATTGAATTGATTAAAATATAGATTAGTAGGACCGTGGGTGCAATGCAATTTTATTTTTTGGTCTGTCCTATTCTTGTAGACTTGTAACTTTTTCCCCCCGACAGATTTTTTTTTTTTTTTTTTTACTTTTACAAAAATACAAACCAAATCTTTTTTTCTTTTCTTTTCTTTCTTTTATTATTTTAATTGTTTTTTTTAAATAATAAATACAAAGAAAGTGGAGAAAATGATTGTTCGCTTCCAGAGGAACATGCTCGGGTTATGGTTGTTCGTTTTTTTTTATTAAAAAAAAACTTTATTGCAATTAAGCAACAAAGATATCAATATTTGAATTGTAAATTAATTCAAACATATAAAGAAGGAATGTGTTTAAATCAACATACTAGCTTTGGGCCAACACCCACATTAACAAACAGGCATATCTTTGGGCAGAACAGTGAAACCCCTTGGCAGTGTGCTAGCATAACTGAGAGGTTTGAACATTGACAAGAAATCAATGAAGGAATAAATTTTTTATATATATAAATAGTAGTCATGTATGTATGTATGTATGTATGTATGTATGTATGTATGTATATATATATATATATATATATATATATATATATATATAGTAGTCATGTATGTATGTATGTATGTATGTATGTATGTATGAATACATTCTTTGGGTTATTAATCCCAATATTTTACAATTTAAATTTTATACAATATGCAGCTTTTGAACAAAAACAGACCAGAGAGAAAATGTTTCTCTTCATTTTTACTGTCTGAAATGTTTACATTTCTGAAGTGTTAACTCATAAGTTTCATTTGTGTGCAAAAAACACAACAGTAATAAAAGCAGAGCTGCAAACGCTTTTTTGTCTGCAGTATTACTCCAAGAAAATAAAGATGCTGTTAGACAGCCATTTAAAGTTTCTGTACTTTAAATGGGCTGGGTGAATACTCTGTTCTTATTGGCTGCTGGGTGTTCCAGAAGAAATTCCAGTCACAATGTTCCAAATGCGCAGGTTTATTCTAAACAAACTTTTCCTTCATGATCTGGACAAAAACAAGTGTTAAGAGGTGAACTTTCTCTTTCTCTGGCGTAAAACTGGCACTGCGTTTGATAAAAACATTATGCCAACAGTGAAATATTGTGGTGGCAGTGCGATGATCTGGGGCTGCTTTGCTGCTTCAGGACATGGACAATTTGTTGTGATTGATGGAAGAATGAATTATGCTGTCTACCCGAATATCCTGAACGAGAACGTCCCGCCATCAGTTTGTGCCCTCTAACTCAAACGCTCTTGGATCATGCAGCAGGATAATGATCAGACGCACACCAGCAAGTCCACCTTTGAATGGCTAAAAAAAACAATAAAATAAAAGGTTTTGGTGATTTAAATGCTACTGAAATGCTGTGGTGTGACCTTAAATGTTCATGCTAGAAAATCCTCCAATATTCCACAGTTGAAATAGTTCTGTAAGAAAGAGTGGGCCAAGATCCCCTGAAGGGCTAAATCTCCTCCAATTGTGTGTTCTCAGGGTCTTCCTCTGGAAAAGTGGCTATGGTTGACATCAACCCTTGCAGTTCCCAGCCATGTCAGCTTCATAAAGGGGATTCCTATACTGTCAATGTGACTTTCAATAGCGGTGAGTGGCCTTTAATCCTCAAAGCTTCTCAAACCCCTTTGTAATAATAATACAATCGTTTTAATCCAAATATCTTGTCTTCAAGGTGTTGAAAGCCAGACAAGCACAGCAGTGGTTCACGGCATTATTGCTGGTGTTCCCATTCCATTTGCCATTCCTGTACCAGATGGCTGTAAATCTGGAATCCAGTGTCCTATCCAGAAGGAGCAGACATACAATTATGCTACTGAACTTCCAGTCAAATCGGAGTATCCTCCAGTAAGTACTTCTTGTGAGAATTTCTAAATGCTAAAATATGCAAGTTTTCAAGATTCTAAAGTAACGTCATGAAAACAGAGAATTTTTTAACTGCACAGTTTTGTGAGGAAGTGACTGTTCACCTCCATCTTCTGCTTTTCTAGATTAAACTGGTTGTGGAGTGGGAACTGAGAGACGACAACAAAAATGACTTATTCTGCATCCGATTCCCAGTTCAGATTGTGTAATTTGAACGCACATCCTCCCTCCTGTGTGTCTTATAAAGGGATTTCATCTTTCCAAAATGTAAGGAATGCCAGTGATTGAAACAAGGCCTCCTTTTATTATTTTGTCAAATTTGCTTTTAAGAGGTGTCCTTCACTAGTTTGCATGACCTCTGCTGTACATGCACCCTCAATACTGTCAAAATAAAAGACAAGCCTTTATTTTTCCCTTGCTGTGATCAAATGGTCAATTTTAAGAGCTGTGAATGATGCTAAACCCACATTCCACTAAAAATGCAAATCTTACTTGGCTGCTGTGTAGTCAGGAAATGGTATATTCTATACTTATTCTTTACTATAAACTTTTGTAATACTTGTTACTGACTAGTACTGTGACACTTGTAAAATTTGAGAATGAATTTGAAGTTCTAATAAAGACAATTCCAACCTACGGTCACTGTTATGCACTTGGTGAATGCGGAGGGGAGTTTTTCTTTCAAATTTTTTACTTTAGAGCTGAGAGTACTTTTTAAAAAAAAGTTTTAGGCCGTTACAACAGACAACAATTCTGCTTAATAAACTAGATTTGGGATTTTTAATGTATTTTTTTTTTTTTTTTTTTTTTTATTTGGTGAATATATTCACGGAATTTTTTGCCAGTTGGCAAAAATAAAATAAGTATGTTAAATGTTTACAATGTGTTTTGGGATTTTTTTTTTTGTATTTGCATTAGAATTCCAAAATATTTTTAAACTAATGAATGAAGGGAACTGATTTAATCATTTCCTTTTCCAAATGTTGTCATTTTTTTATGTATTTCTGACATCCTATTTTGTGCAGTTGTCATTAATAGCCTTAGAATAAACAAAATACACTTAGAAATAGTATACATAAAGGATTTTATTGAGGTCAGTAACAAGTTTTATGAGTTAGCAAGTTTTAAGGTAGTCCACAAAACAAATGACCATCCATGCAAAATAAAATTGAAATATTGACGCTACAAAAATCCAGAAAAGAATTAAATGCTCTTTTTGTCCCTAAAAGAAACCTTTTTTCTGATTTACTAAATTGAGATGGAATGCACTGCAGTACTAGTAAATGCAATAACTTGAAGACATTTATTGAAAACTTTCAAATTAGCCTCACAAAACAATACCAAATAAACATGAACAGTAATGAGTTTTTTTTATGTTAAAATGCATTATATTAAGGCATTGTTCACATCAAAAGCATAGAGCTGTGGCTCTTTGCTAAGAGACACCTGATGATCAAAAGCTGGTTGGTTGGATTGTTTGAACATTGAATTCCAGCAGAAGAGATCAGACTGTAGGGACTGGATTACTATGATTGAAAAGGACCAAAACATCAGTCATTACAAAGCTATAACTCTGGATTAGTGGGGCATGTATTCACAGTAATTTTACAAGCATGATGTTGCCACAGCCAATCAGAAGCCATTACTAAGTTATTACCATGAAGGAATTTATTGTTATTAACTTGGAATAAAGGAATTTGCTAGAGTAGTTCATTCCATATTTTAGTCATTGTTGGGCAGCTGAGCAGCTCGTAGTTGGCCAAAGCTTGACTATTTGTTGGCTAACATTCCACTGTGACTCCAGAGCAACATCTGGGTCCTTTTCACTGCCCGTTTTGCTGTAGCATCTCCAGCCGCTGCAGCAAAGCATTCCCAAATGCTTCTCTGTAACCCGGACTGAGAGTGTCCAGAAGTGAGTAAACGGTTTCGTGGTACTGGTTGCTCAGTTCGTCGTCCACTTGGTCGAAAACGTGGCCCACCACCTAAGTCCAAAAACAGACATGGTTATGGTAATGCCTGACGGTCCAAACAACGTCTCCTTCAAGTGTGCTCCTACCTTTAATCCAGCCTCTGTGAGCTCCAGACAGTACCGGTTCCCTTCTCTCGTCTCCACGTTAATGTATGCTACGTCTGACGCACTGCCGAGGTTCTGCGACACGTGCATTTCAGAGACAGCAAACAGGACATCGTTGACCACTGCTTCTGCCTCCAGTCTCATGTCCTTGACGTCCCCCAGCTCAATGCTGTCCTCGTCAAAAGTGCAGGCCTCCTCAGGCTGGCAGTCTACCTCCATTTCCCTGCAGCACATTAGTGAACAACACAGTGATGCCTGGATTGGTTGCAGTAATCATTCTTCTAATTGAGGAAAGCTACATTTGCCATTATACTTTAACATTTCATTTATGTCACTAAAATGCCTGAAAAAGATGAAACCCAGGGTTATTCTAAAAAGTTTTACAGTCAAGTTATGTGAATTCTGCGAAGGTTTGTCACGAGAAAGAAGTGAAATGCAGACCATGCAAAACATGGCTGTGACTGAAGGTCAAATGAGTTTTGAAATAACAAGGATGTAAAAATTGAAAAACATGTGATAAACAGTAACACAATTAAAGGTGTTACTTCCTAGAAGAACAGGAAACCATAAAATAACCTGTTCTCTTGTACTCCAATACAACTTAAGAGACAGCAAAGAAGATAGTTGTTTATCCAAAAAAAAGAACTCTGAAAATGTAAAAGCAAAAAATTAAATTATGCCAACATTTCAGATTTACAAATAAACATTGTACAGGACGTTAACTCAGTTTGTGACAACGTTCAAGCAGCAATTCTTCAGGTACTAGATGTTAAAACACAAAATAGTGAGAAAACAATTATCATGATGAGTGTGGCTAATATAGAAGGACTGCCATTTACACTTTTGGATTGTGATTTCTCACCATTAATCTTTTTAAGCCATCAATCTGACCATTAACTTATTGTGACGATCAGTGTACAGTATATCGCTTTCCATTGCCGCAGCAACAACACTTTGTTGTGTTACAGTGACAACATGTCGCACTGCCAATCAAATATTACTTTTGTAAGTGACCACGTTATAAGAGGGATAGTTCCTTGACAAAGTGTGTATTTTCAGAAACTGACCCCCGCCGTGGAAGGCTGAATTGTCTGACGCAAAGCGGAAGACAGTTGCTTCTGATGTGTGATTAATAATAATTAATGCGCTTCTTACTTTTTTTTATTAAATCGCGTAAGGTAACGCGTTAACATTGACAGCCCTGATAAAAACACAGGTCAACTGTCAAACTAATAGACATGGTGGTGTTAGTTTTGTGGTTTGGACCTTGGCATCCTGACAGTTTATCAAAAAGTTAAAGACCCACTCCAATGAAAGCACTCCAGTGTTTGTAACGTGTTCTTGATGCATTTTTCTGATTATGAAGGACAATTAATTAAGCTTAGAATTGCATTACTGAGTATTTCTTTATTTAAACTGTTGTGAAACAGGACCAGACAAAATAATGCCATTAGAAACAAAGCATATTTAAGCATTTTTGATACGTAGAAAATACGTGGGCCACAAACTCTCTCCTCCACTCCCTTTTGATGCATTGATGATTTACAATAGATCAAAAGATGATCGCAGTGAGACTTTTAAAGCCTGACAGAAAAACAATCATTCACTCACCAACAATCAATACTACCCAAAACCAAATATCTGCATGAGGAAGTTAAGTCACACATTGAAACGCTGGCAACAGGCCTTTTGAGAGCTATGAGTCAACAAATACTTGGAAACTTTAAAGCTGTGACTCATGTTTTAAATGAGGAAAGCAAAACAAACAGCTAATAACAGGGTTTTCTATAATCTACTTAATCAAGGGATTTTTATAACTGCAAATGCTTTTGCATTTTGGCAATTGTTGTCCAGTCAGAATATTTAAAACTAAAGAACCATTTTTTCCCCCAAAACTTTAAAACTCACATATAAATGGCATTTTGTAATTATAGGAAAATGACAATCTTAAAAAAAACAAGTTCTTCCAGATTGATTTCATTGTAATTCCTTCTTTCCTCTTTTGTCCAAAAGCATTTTATTAGAACCCCAGTAGTACCATGCAAGTACAGAATGATGGATTCTATAAGAACTGTACTGTATTTTTTTAAAAAACACGTTACATGAAAATATAGCCTTTAAAGTTAAAATATACTTATGTGTCGACTGAACTGGTTGAGAACTGTCCTACCTTGTGATACTAAAGTGCAATTCAACATCTTATTTTGGATTTGTCAGCTGTTCTCACTTCTCGTTTTTAGGCAAGATCACTGTACAATCACATTTCTTCCATATAAAAAGAGGGTAAATGTCTGTGAAGCTTTGTTGTCTTAGGTTTAAGCAGCTGATCAAAATGCTCTTTTGGGGAAGAAAAACTTAAAAACTGTTTTTGCAGAGAACTTTTGAACTGAACTATTAACATCATCATTGTACATTGTAAAGTGGAAATTATGTTTTCACATTGACACTTTAACCATGCTGTAAAAAGAATACTCCTAATATATGGGCCTGATTTCCTTACATCCATGGGAATTTAAGTGAGGTTAAGACACTGCATTACTGTCAAGTTATTACTTGAGCGGTCTAATCCACGTTTTTCTGGATTTTGCTTAATGTACCAACATAATGTCATGTTGCAACATGACTTGGTGTTGGTTTATGTTTCCTCTGAATTGTTCCCACAAAGAAACAAAACAAAACAAAACAAAACAAAACATAGAATCCCCTGATTCACCCTCTCTTTCAATTGTTTTTGGAAGACGTCTGTGTGCTTAGGTGGATTTTTTTTATACATTTTTGTCTACTATATTGATTGAAACAATTATGTAAGAAAATAATTGTACTATAATTTACTAAATCATAATCTAGTAGCATTTTATATACACATGATAGTTTTTAGATTAATATACATTATCTAGGAAGTAAAACAGAAACTACTAGTAACAACTGTAAAAGTATTATCTTAGCTAGTATATTTTACTGACTGTACTACTAAGGTGTTATGACATTTTATTGATGACATGTTTACAACTTCCATACTAGGTCAAACAGCGACATCTTCATGATGATTTAGGAACCGCAGATCAAAGATGACGTTCGTAAACAAATTCCGACAAAACTACATTAAAATGTAGATTCTATGCAAATAACGTGACTTCTTTACCCTTCCGCGTGTGGTTACATATAAACTGTAGTTAAATTAGCTAATACTCAAAACAGTGGAATAAAATGAACGAATCTTGCGCAACGGTGATTAGATTTGGAACGTCAATATTCCACGTGACTTTAAGCTATAGATATAAACACACAACTGCAATCAAATGCAGGTAATTTGGGTTTTTCCACTCACCACCTCGATGTTGTGTTCTTCCGCCCTGTAGAAGCTTCCAGTCCGCCCTGAGCTTCTGTGTGTGGACGAGGGTTGGTCAAACCAGAATTGCTTTTCCTCCCACGTTGTATTAAAACGGATTACAGGACTACCATATAGATCAATTTTGCACCCCTCACTACTGTCCTTTTATCGCCTGCAGTTTCCTTTTTTCTACCTTCCCAAATAACACTGCTTAACCCACATTTATAACCAAAACACGTTCGGTTGGCATAGTAGTGATCTTACAAGCTAAGGAATCTTTTTTTTAATTCTAAAACTTTATTGATGTTGCAAAAAACAACAACAAAGTAGAGAAACAACCAAAAAAAAAAAGATCCGTCCTTATGCACGTGTGATTTTCTATATATGAATATTGATGTTTTGTTTTAAGTATTTATATATTTATTATATTAAAATATAATTTTAGATTAAACGGGTTAGTATGATTTGATGCGTTTGTGGGCATTTGGTAAAAAAAAGTCTCTAGATTTTAAAACTTATAATAATACTTCGAATAAAACAAGATAATAATTATATCCGTTGTTTTAATTGGTCTTTTTGAAAAGTAAACTCTTATTTTTATTTTATTTTATTGATTTTCAGTTTTTTATAGTGCGAACACATGCTATGGAATGCGTGCTTCCAAGTTATCGCGAAGGCGACTTCAATTGGTTACGGAGTCATGAAAGTGTTTGTAAACAACTCAGTCAGAAGGTAATTTAGAGGCTATCTTAATATTACAACTATACCAGCTAACTCTTCGATAAAAACCCACTCGGCTGATATATGTTCTCGTAGATGTCTTGTAGTGTCATTTTGAAGACCATGGGATGCTAACTGGAAAATGTTGGATTATAGGCTAGCATGCTACAGCTTTAGCCTGTCGTTAGCCGATTGTGCTAATGTTGCTTCACTCTGTCAATGGAAGTGCTAATACAAGCTAGCCGGCTAGTTAGCTTAACAATGACAAGCCTTTGTCTGGTCAGAAGTCAGAACGTATTTTGTTTTCATACATATCATAATTGTGTATTTTGAAATAGCTACAGTCGGAAGAAAGTGGTTGACAATATGACACAGTGAGTGTTATTTTGCCACCACTACATGTTCATTTAAACTGTTTGAAAACGTGTGCTGACCATCATACGCAGAGGTAGTTTGTGAAGTTCATTTTGTACCGAATATATTAGCCGAAGAGTCAATAACTGCTACTGTCTATATCTGGATCTAACTCTTCAAAAAACCTATGTAATGCTGTCCTGCTAATATGTTTTGACAGTCACGTGTTTTCATGGCAAATTACATAGCGGTACACCTCTTGTGTCTCTTGTTTATAGGTGCAGCAAACTGGATTCCAATCAAGACACATCTTTGACGCTCAAAGCATCCTCCAAAGTGTCCCCAACCCTTGGATATGAAGGGTGTTTGAGCTCAGTCATTTTCAATAACTTAAAGTCATCTGGATGACACAACTGTAATATGAGGGACTGATTTTTCACTGCTTGAAAAACAGAAACACTGCAGCTACAAAGCTCCCAGATCCCTTTGTGTACACTCACCAACTCAAAAAAAAAAAATGCCGTGGCCATTTTCTGAATCCATTAAGAAGCGTGCCTGCAGGTACCTTTTGCATCGATATCTTGGAAACTTTCTGCAGGAAAAACTCAGTTTGGATCAGCTCAGTCTCGATCTGTATCAAGGGACTGGATCTCTCGCCCAAGTTCCTCTTGACACATGGGTATGTTCTGCACCATCAATGTTTGATTGCAGTTTATACAAAATATAAATAATAATTTCTTCACCTAAACACAGAGTCCACACAATTGTTATTTTAAAATGAGAAATTCCCTTGTTTCTGTTGAATGATGTATTCTGTAACATTGCATTTTAAGAGTTATTTTAGTTTGGGTTTTGGTACTTGCATCATTATGAAGAAATGCCATAAAATATGGTTCAGATCACACTGAATCAATAACAAAAGATTTATTGAAGTTGTTTAAGTGTATTTAATTAAAGAGTAATTTAAAAGAAGGTAATATCATTTTTATTTTGCAGTCCCTTAATGATCTCTTGGAAACTGCTGATGCTCCTTTTGAGGTGATCACTGGATTTATCCAAACTATTTCCCTCACCGTTCCTTGGGCAGCGCTGTTACAGGAAAACTGCGCTCTAGAGGTCAAGGGTTTGGAGATGGTGCTTAGGCCAAGGCCAAGAATGGGTATGGAGATTTTGCTCTGTTTGTCTAGAACAAGATACTTAAAGTGTCTGTGCATAAAATGCTGTGCTTAGAACATATGTGACAGATTGTTGTACTTGTAATACTACAATAGCATCTGGAATTGAGCCCATGTGCTGGTCCAGCTTCATGACAAGTAGCATGCAGCTTGCCAAAGAATGCCTGAGTCAGAAACTCACGGATGATTTCGGAGAAAGCTTTCAGCCTTTTGAAGGTTTGGAAAAGTTTGCAGAGACGATAGAGACAGGTATGTCATACCCATACTCAAAGTATGTTTGGATAAGCAACCCAGTAATGTGTTAATGGTCTTATTAATGGTCCTATCTTGCAGTTCTGAGAAGAGTCAGAGTGACTTTTGTGGATACTGTTCTCAGAATCGAACACATTCCAGAAAATTCTAAAACTGGAATCGCTCTCGAAATTCGAATTGGCAAGTAAGTTCCACTGGAAACATAACAAGATGTAGCTAATCCACAATCTGCAGATTTTTGTTGTACTTATTGTGATTTGTGGTTGTGTTTTCAGGATTGTATACTGCGACGAAACAGGTGATGACAGTTCAAGTGTAAATGTACATCAGCCAACCACTTTTGCCCATAAAAACGTGCAGATGGAAGGAATCACGGTATTATGGGACGAATTCTCAGATCTGTCTTGCGGTTGTAAACCATCATCTACTCCAACGGTTAGTGTGAAAAGTGTTTTACAGAGACGGCATGTGGAACGCTTTTAAACCAATCTCCTGTTTTATAGGAAACTGAGCCAAAACTTTCTCCAAGCTGGAATCCAAAAATCATTTGTGAGCCTCATCCACAGTTCACAGAACCAGTGACCTCCACAACCACATTTCAGCCCGTGCAAGTCGGGAGTCTCAGTGGTAAAATTGAGTTGTCCCTCACTCTGAAAAATAATCTGGCTCTGCCTGGAGCAAAGGTAAATAAATGTATATTGTATGAAAAACTGAGTTGTATCTGTAGCATTTGTTATTTTAATATTCTATTTGTTTTATGTCTCAGCTGGATGTTGTTGCCCACGTTGATACTCTGATGCTTCTTCTGTCTCCACGACAAGTTCACCTGCTCCTAGGTTTGTTTGGAGCTTTTTCGGGTGGAGGTGAGCATCCTGTCTTAACCCAACAAGGGGATTTAGAAATTGAGTAAAGATTTATTTTTTCACTTTATGTAATTGTACTTAGGTGCACAGGAATGGGCCAAGGATAGAAAAAGTCGCCCTATGCAGCAGGAGGATGAGTATCGCCTCCATATGGAACTGAATCGATGTCTGAAGAAGGACTCAGCTGGACTGGGAACAGACTCTGACCTCTTTGAAAGCCACACTACTAGAACTTTGTCGAGTCGAGGTGGGAACTGAGTTTTCTTTTGCAACATTAAGTGCTCATATAATTAACCTGAGGACGATTTGGAGACATGATATGTTCTGAAATTAATTGTTTCCCTTTGGGCTTGAAAATTAAATCTCTTCAAGGAGACTGTCCAGGCAAAGCAGGCTTTTGGGTTTTGTTACCATTTTTAGATAAAGATGATCAGCAGTACAAAAATCTGCTGTAACATTACCGGTTACAGCAGTGAAATGAACCTGATACTGACACAGCTTACTGAATAGTAAAGTAAAGTATTACATTTTTACTGCTGCTTTTTTTTTATGTAGATGATGTGTTCTTCTCCATGGCTGACATGGACATGTCTCATAGCATGTCATCTCTGCCTCCTCTGGGTGAACCACCCACCATTGACTTGGACTTGTCACTGAGCAGTAACTACTCCCCTTCCCCAGTAGAGTCTCCTTCTGGAAAAACTGCAGTAGGTCTTGTTATCTTGTTTTTTGGGATGTGGGGTTATTTTTTCAAGGTTCACTTCAATATCTCTACCTGAGTGGCTTTATTTTCAACAATAGAATCATTACTTTGTGCAGTTCAGTGTTGTGTAAAGGTTCTTTGTGTGTTTCCAGGCTCTTTGGGATGACTATATGGATGTGCCCCGTCAAAGAGAAAAGCAGAATGGCGGGACTTCTTCAAAGATACGCGATTCACAACTCCCACAAAAAATAACTAGACAAACCTGTAGGTTTTTGTCTTTTTTATGAATTGACTAACCCATACCCAGATGAAATAAGTGGAAAACTTGGTTTTATCATTAATCTTCTGTTGTAGCTCATCCTTCTAAAACCCACGGAGACGAGTCAAGACCAGAGTTGGTATTGAGGTTTTCACTGAGCAGCTTTGTGGTGTCAGTGCTTCACATTGACCCCCTTCCGCCCGCACATGCCGCTCCCAGCCCCCTTGGTCCCATAGCTGCGCACTTCTTTAATGTGTTGGGCCCAGACCAGCTTTCTTCAGAAGCTTTCCTTAAGTCTCGATCTCTGTTTAACCAGGCTTGCCCCTTGGATCATCTCAGGTAGATTTCAACTTTCTCAAAATCCTGCTGTTGAAGCGTCTGACCTAAGATATCTCTGGTTTGAGTGTGTAAACGAGTCTGTATGATGTGTGCCCTTTTTCAGATTTGTTGGTCAGGGTTTGAATATACGGTATGAGCACTGCCAGGGATCCAGCCTGCGGACTTTTAGCACAGACATCAATCTTCAGCATATGGAGTTTGTTGAGTGTCTGTTTCCCTCTGAATCCATTGCTGGGGGCTCACAAAGAGGAATCCATTATACAGAGGTTCGATCTGCAGTGACATGAGCATACCTTTTTTTGTTTTTATAAAGAAACTAAGCGTTTGTTGCATGAACACTGCATACACACCTGAAGGATGAAGCAGGCTGGACTTTTATAGGAATTCACAGCAGATTTGTTTTTGTCACACTTCAGCTCCTCACGTTTGACACCACAGCCAATGCTGATGCTCCGTGTACCACTTGCCTTCACCTGCTTTACAAACTGATTGAGCGCAGAGGCCCTCAGGTAACGCTACTGAAAGTTCACTGTGAACACAAGATACTAACATTTCATGTTTTCATGTCTCTCTTTTGTCCTGCATGCTAATTTTAAAGTTTTATGTCTTTGTCAGGGTGGCCAGGTGCGTCTTAGCACCATTCCAAGGAAGGCTGAAATCCAAGTGGAGTTGGGAACGGTACGCTCTGAGCTGGACATCAGCATCGTTGACCGCCTTAATTCGTTACTCCAACCTCAAAAACTAGCCACCACAGAGATGATGGCCTCTCACATGTATGCATCCTACAACAAACACATCAGTTTGGTAAGAAGTAATAAAACTATGCAGCTCATTATACTCACTGTTGATAAAAAAGCATTTTTTTTTTGTTATTCTGAAAGAAAGGCAGCATAAGTCATAATTAGTTTTAAAAGCTTTACAGAAAAAAAGACAAAAAAGCACATTGATATTAATTACAAATTAAAACTGTTAAAATAAAGGTTATCATTAGCATTTGTAACAAAGAAAAAGGTGCACAGGGCTTGTGCACTAAGCAGAATGTTAGTTCTTACAAGCCAGACTAACATTTATTTGTTTTTTGTTTTGGTTTAATGGGGTCAGTCTTTCTGTTTTATCAATTGTTTAGTTCATTATCCAAGACCTACAGGGAGGAAAATACGTATTTAAACATCCTGAGATTTTGCAAATTCTTCCACTTAGAAATTATGGAGCGGCCTGAGATTTTCATCTATTGTCCACTGTGAGAGACATAATCTAAAAAGAACAAAATCTGGAAATTACATTGTATCATTTTTTAAATAATTTATTTGTATGCTACTGCTGCAAATACGTATTTAAAGACCTGTCTACCAACTAGAATTGTGACCCTATTAGTCTGCTTTTAAATAGTCCACTTCCACTCAGCTTATTATCCTAAATAAGAATCACCTGTTTGAGGTCGTTAGCTGTATAAAGACACCTGTCCACCCAATACAATCAGTAAGACTCCAACTGCTAAAATGGCCAAGACCAAAGAGCTGTCCAAAGACACCTGAGACAAAATTGTTGACTTTCACAAAGCTGGAAAGGGCTACGGGGCAATTGCCAAGCAGTTTGGTGAAAAAGATCTACTTTTGGAGAAATTATTAGAAAATGGAAAATAGCTAAATGTGACTGTCAATCTCCCTCGAACTGGGGCTCCATGAAAGATGTCACTTCATGGGGTCTCAATGATCCTAAGAAAGGTGAGGAATCAGCCAAGAATGACAGGGGAAGAGCTGGTCAAGACTTGAAAAGAGCTGGGACCACTGTTTCCAAGGTTACTGTTGGTAATAGACTTGATGGTTTGAAATCATGCATGGCACAGAAGGGTCCCCTGCTTAAACCAGCACATGTCCAGGCTTTATTCAGTTTACCAATGACCATTTGGATGATCCAGATGAGTCATGGGAGAAAGTCATGTGGTCAGATGAGACCAAAGTAGAACTTTTTGGTCTTAATTCCACTCATTGTGTTTGGAGGAAGAAGAATGATGAGTACCATTCCAAGAACACCATCCCTGCTGTGAAACATGGGGGTGGTAGCATCATGCTATGGGGGTGTTTTTCTGTACATGGGACAGGACGACTGCACTGTATTAAGGAGAGAATGACCACGGCCATGTAATGTGCAATTGTGGGGAACAGCCTTTTTTCCTCAGAGTGTTGAGGATGGGTCGTTGCTAGGTCTTCCAACATGATCAAAACCCGAAGCACACAGCCAGGATAACCAAGAAGTGGCTCCTTAAGAAGCATTTCAAGGTTCTACAGTGGTTTAAGCCAGTCTTCAGACCTAAACCCCAATAGAAGATGTTTGGAGGGAGCTCCAACTCTGTATTTCTCATCGACAGCCCAGACACCTGACTGATCTAGAGAAGATTTGTGTGGAGGAGTGGGCCCCTCCTGCAGCGTGCGCAAACCTAGTGAAAACTACAGGAAGCATTGGACGTGTGTAATTGCAAACAAAGGTTACTGTACCAAATATTAACATAGATTTTCTCAGGTGTTTAAATACTTAATTGAGCAGTAGCATAACAATAAATTATTTAAAAATGTAATTTCCAGATTTTTTTTTTTAAACAATGTCTCCCACAGTGGACATGCAGCTAAGATGAAAATTTCAGCCCCCTCCATGAATTCTAAGCAGGACAACTTGCAAAATCACAGGATGTTTAATATGTTTCTCGCTGTATATGAATTGACCTTAATAAGTCTGCATCAAACATATATTTGTCATCTTGTCACCTGTTTGTTTGAAGTGAAAATACAGGCTTTGCCCTGACAATGTCCCACAACGATGAAGCTTATCATGACATTAAACTAATGAAATAATTCCCTCAGCTGCATTTTATGTGATATGGTTCAATATAACAAAGACATTTTCTGTGTTGTCTGAAACATTTTGCAGCACAAAGCCTTCACTGAGGTTTTCCTTGACGACACCCAAACTCCCTCCAGCTGTCACGTGTCCCTGACTGTAAATGCCCCAATGCTTGGCCTTGCAGTTCGCTTTCCCATTCCTGATCTTCGTTCGGATCAGGAAAGAGGGCCCTGGTTCAAAAAGTCCCTACAGAAGGAAGTGCTTTATCTGGACATGGAGGACCTGGAGGTTAAAATAGAGTTTATGGGTGGTAACTCACCAGATCAAACCAAAATGGAGCTCATGTTCAAAGAACTTAAAGGTACAATTCCTCCACATCTGCACTCTGAATTTTAACTTTTTGAGAATGTACTAATAAATGAACTTCATTTTATTTTATTTTTTGCATGCAGGCAAGTTCCAGGAGGAGCCAGAGGAACCTGCTTCCTGTTTTCTCAGTGTATCCAACACGATGGATGGAGACATGACAACATCTGAAAGTGTAAAGTTCGACTGGCCAAGGTAAGCATACACAACTCAAATCTATATGTCAGTTCACCAGTGTCTTCAGTGCTTTAACTCTTCGTGCAGAGTTGTATTGAAGATGAACCCCACTGCAGTCCATTCAATTCTCGAGCGTGTGACAGCTGATGATGAAGAGGGTGCTGAGGACCACTCGCTTGAGGAAGAAGAGGAGGAAGGGGCTGCCCATTCCCTAAAGGACGTGTGTGACTTTGGGAAGCCGGAACCCTCACCTTTTTCTTCCCGAAGGGTTATGTATGAGAACGAAGAGGTATTACCTTTTTAATTATCTTCTCATTATAAAACAGTTTCTTTGTGCTCTTACAGTGCTCTTCATGTCTGTTTACACTGATAATAGACCTGAGTTTAGTCATTATTTTAGGGAGAATTAAAAAAAAATGCTTTTTGAAAGCAGGTTTTTAAATCGGAATATCTCTCAACCACTGCATACTGCTAAATTAACTGCCTTTAGTATCTACAGAAGACATTTGGGGCTTTTTAATTATGGTGAGGCTCTAAGAATTGTACTTTTTGATAGATTTATAGACCCACTCTAATGAAAATTGTGTTTTTGGTGTTTTTAATATGTTATTCTGGAATTTTTCTCATGATGATAAAGTAAATAGTTCCTAGCATTTCATTTCTGAGTATTCCTTTATTCAAATTGTGAATTAGGAACAGATAAAAAAAAGAAGGGTTGTGAGGGGCTGGAAGCTAGTGGGAAAACGTGTAAAAGAGATGATGGGAAAAGAAGGAAAACTTACCTCATGCCAACGGTCCCACCACAACTCAGAAGTTCATTTTTAATGAACTACAGCAGCTCTGCAGAAACTATGTCCTAGAAAATGACACAGGTTTTTCAATTTTGACTAAAAACTTCATAATCATAATTATAAGACTACTGGGAACGCTTTACAACAGATCAAAAGATGATTGAAGTGGATCTTTAAAAAATGTATTTGACTAAACAGTTTTATTTCTCTGGTAGTCAGAAGGATATACCTTTATTGATTATGAAAACAATTACAAACAACAGAAATAAGAACTTCACTGCATAGAAAGGACATCATAGTCGAAATACAGAACCTTAAACACTATAATTTTATGATCAAGTAAACATCGTATAGTGAATTTTGTTATTTCTGGGTGTCTCCGCTGAGGAAAGTTTTTACATTTCATAAAGTTCTTAAATAAAACCTGAAAATTTGAAAGTATTTTTCTCATCTTGCAGTAACTGTGTTTGCCGTGTTTTTCCATGGTTTTTATCAAGGGAAAAGGGAACTTTTGGCTTAAAAAGGTTAAAAAACACAAATCTTTGGTACACTTTTGTGTTTAGAATGAGCAAAAATCAAAAACTTCTAGCTACAACTATGTTTTTATCTATTGTAGAATCATTCTCAGTGGTTTTTAAATTATGATTATGCCGTTTACTGCCAAAATTAAACAGCCTGTATTGTTTTTTTAAGACATATTTTTTGTAGAGTGTCAGGAGTTCCTTAGAAATTCAGGCGGGATCGTTGGCGCTGAAGTAACCTTCCGGTTCAGAATTGGAGTGGAGCAGGGAGAATTTCGTCTGTCTATTTCAGTTGCTGATTCACAAATATGAGCTTTGTCAAAGGGTTTTTATCTGATCCTGATCCATCATGATTTGAAAAAAGAAATACTTAGAAACACAGTTTTAATCTTAAATTATTTTATATCTGTCCTCCATCATGAGAAAAATGCTACAAGAACATGTTAAAAACATTGGAGAGGATCTTTTACATCAGCTTTCAATTTACTTTACACATCTCCAACTAATTCTGTGCTGGAAATTAATAGAAAAGGTGAATT
This sequence comes from Oryzias celebensis, assembly GCA_014656515.1. Classification (NCBI taxonomy): domain Eukaryota; kingdom Metazoa; phylum Chordata; class Actinopteri; order Beloniformes; family Adrianichthyidae; genus Oryzias; species Oryzias celebensis. The sequence goes on from BNCR01000005.1 coordinate 40,220,675, forward strand.
ATAGATTCCAAAAAGTTACAGTTAAAATAATTTTCTTTGACTTTATTGTGGACCCAAAATTATTTTGGGATTGACCGGTATAGCTGTAGTTACACACGGTGATGCTGCCTCAATGACATCAGGGAAGCAGCATCTTTTCAAATTTGTTTAACAATAAAATACATCTGACCATCAAGGCCATTGTGTTTGTTGCAACGCAGGTGCACTTTGTCTAAGTGAAAACATTTGCATTCAGTATAACCTGCTGGATGCGTCGTCACTCATTACCAATGGTTACTCAGGCAAATAGTCCTGCTGCTTTGAATACCTGAACTGTTGATAAAACATGCTGATGTGGTCTGATGATTTGTTTCCCTCTCCTAATTTCAGATGGTCATTCCCGGTGATGTTGTGGAGATGACAGAGTTCCAGGAAAAAACCATGAACAACTCACGTTTTGTCCTCGAGTTGTGTTTCCCAAATGTGCAATTAGTGCTCCCAAGCAAGGCATTCTATGAAAAGCTACACAACAGGTGCAAAAATAATTCTCTACTATATAAAAAGGAGAGTCAAACTTGATAGAGTATCACAAATTCTTGTGAAGTTGTCAAATTCTGGCTTCTGTTAATTTATGTTTTCAAATCTTGTTTACTTTTTGAAGATTTATTACCTGAATCTTATTAAAAGTGAAATTGTTCTTATTGTAGGATAAATAACGACTTGTTGCTGTGGGAGCCCACTGCTCCTTCCCCAGTGGAAACTGTGGAGAACATGCCCTATGGAGTCGGACTGTCTGTTGCCAGTCAGCTGATCAATACGTATTCCAAAGACAGCTTCAGCCAGTTCCGCTCTGCTGGTCCTGAGGGTGGGGCAGCTAATTCTGCTTCACAAGCATTCTTTTTTTTAAATAATAAAATCAATTTAAAGTAGTCTGCTTTTAACCTGTTACTTTGCTCTACTGGTTCATGCAGAGGAGACCAGTGGCTCTGATGAGGAAAATATGTTCTACTCCCCGGCCTCTGACCTGGGCTTCAGATCTCGGAAAAAGAAAAAACTCAAAGCCCACAGCAAGACTTCGCAGAGTCTTTTCTCGGTTGTCCTCAGCATCAATCACGGGCTAGTGTCACTTCAGACGAGTGCAAAGGTGAAATCTAACTCCCATTTATATAGCTCCCCGGTCCAAAATGACATAAATGGTTAGAATTTAATTTGTCTTTCTAGAGGGAAGATAAAGTTGTGATAAAAAACAAACACGGCGAGTTCTGGATGGAGGTGAAAAATGCTGTTTTGTTCAGTGTAACTCAGTACGAAGGCTGTAAAGATCAACACTACATCTGCTTTCACACCAACAGCATTTGCATGTATCACCAAGGTAAGCTCCCCGTAAAGCTGTGTTAGTAGTACCTCCATGATCTTTGCTGAATATTTGATGTTAATTGATCCACTCAGGCCTCGTAGATGGAGGCACCTCTGCCTCAGACATCAAACTGCCATGCAGGACACATCCCCATTGGCTGGAGGTAATGATCTACCAGTCAGAGACGCCTGCAGAGAGATCTTCAACACCATCCGAAGGCATTGGTCTGGAATCGCGCAGCATGGTGTCCGTGGCTGTCAAAATCTCATCGCAGAATGCAGAGCGCAACATCAAGGTCGACCGCAAAAACATCACGCTTCGCTCTGTGAATGCAAATCATTTTGTACAAAAGCACAATTCTTAAGAATTTTCCCTCAAAATGTTCTCAAAGATTTAAGATTATTGGTGATTCTATTGTGACAAAACACTGATAGTAAAAAAAAAATCTTTGTTTTGATTTTTTTTTGTTGCTTTCATTTTGTTAATTATTTTTGCCTTTGGGGTTCCTGCTTAAGTTTCTCCTATCTCATTTTTAATTTTGGAGATTCCAAGTGCAGTTCGACCAAGATCAAACACAACATTAACAACAAAAGCTGTTCAGAGGAGATTTAAAGGTTTATTTTCACCACCAGTGTCCTGCTTTTACTTTGACACCCACAATTTCAATTAGTTTTCATGTTAGTTCAGAATGGAAATTCAACTGTGTAATTGTTGTGCATTTCTTCATTAGCTTTTTTGGTTTTAGTTTCAAAATGGATTGAAACAATTTTTAAATTTTTTTTTCTGTGATTGATTGCTTTGTTTACAATCCAAGCAACTCGTTCATTTTTGTAACTCAGCAATCACAAAAGATTTTGTGAAATAGTTTTTAGCGAGAATGATTTTGAAAAGACAAGAACACCTCCTGCAGTCAAAATATAAATCTTAAGCAAAATTATAATGCAAATGATCTAAAACTCCCCTTGTGGATCACAGTTCTATTTCGAATGTAGAATATTTTTGATTGTTGTTCACTGTAATGTTTATTTTTAAAACAGGAGTTTCTAGTTGCTGTTGGAATTAGCGGAGCGACGCTCCAACACAGGGTGGTCTCTCCTGGGCTGGGCTGGTATGATCAGGTAAGTACTTCACCTTCACATATTTTATTTTCACATTTTTCACACATTTACTTGAAGAAGCCCTAAAATCAAACATCTGTAACTTGTGTCTTACAGATCGTTGACTTTCTCAATGTCTCAGATGAACCTGTCTTGGGTTATGCTCCTCCAACATCCGTCACCACCCTTCATTTACACTTATGGAACTGCTCATTGGATTACAGGTTAAAAAAATCAAGACTGTTGGTTCTTCCATCTGAATGAATCAATGTGTTTTAAGTTTAACTTTTTTGTATTTTGGACAGACCGCTTTACCTGCCAGTCAGATCACTAGTTATGGTTGAAACATTTAGCATCTCCAGCAGTGTCTCCTTAGACAATTCTTCCTCAACACTGAGGTGAGAAATGTTTGCTGTTTTTTAGTCATGTTAAACAAGTTGTCATTTTTTTCTACCATATAATGGTCAAAAGAATATAGTTATTGTAAGATGTGTTTTTTAACAGGATTATTTTGGATGAAGCTGCTATTTTTCTCTCAGACAAATGCAATACAGTGTCTGTGAATCTTGCTCGAGGTAAGTTGAAATCTGTGTTCTGTGTGTTTTTATTTTCACAGGAAGTTTAGAGTAATTTTTTTTTCTTTCTAATTAGACTTTGTTCAAGTGATGGATATGGGAACACTGGAGCTGAGGATTACAGCTGTCAAACCCGGAGCAGATGGAAAATTGGTCAGTTTGCTATTTCTGATTTAAATAATTGGATTTCGTGCAAACACAAACTTTTTCTGTAACTTAAATCCATCTCTTTGGGGATAGTTGGAGCCTAGGTTTGAGCTGCGCTGCTCAAGTGACGTGATTCACATCAGAACGTGTTCGGACTCCTGCGCCGCTCTGATGAACCTGATCCAGTATGTGGCCAGCTACGGAGACTTGCTGCCTCCAGCAGAACTCGAAACCAAGCACAGCAGTACCGCACAAAGAAAAAAGGTCACCAGGCAAAGGAATTTCCACATGAAACTAGAACAACAAAACCTTCAAAACAGTCTTTCTATATATTTGGTCTGGGTATGATGTTTTACAGGCAGAGGTTCCTTGCAGGCCTTTGTCACAGACCCCTCTGCTTGCTGAGACTGAGCAGCAGATTCTCCAGGATCTGATGAGTGAAGCTATGGAGGAGACTGATGGGCAGCAGGTGCCAGGACCACAACAGAACGGTACAGACTTTATCTAGTTAAAGTCCCTGTAAAAAAAGAACTCAACAAGAGCTTTTATGTTCCTTTCTAGTTTTTGCAACTTTAAAATTTTGAGATTTTTCTGGAGTTCTTGAAAAACTCAATATTTAACTGCAAAGACAAAAGTATTCCGAGTCACACACTTATATATATTCTGGCTCCATGACAATCGTATACTATGATTCATGTGTCCACACAGGTTCCCATGAGGAGCAAACTCGTGACCACGACCCGCCTTGCTCTGATCTATTTCTGTTTCCCGATGAGAGTGGGAATTTAACCCAAGACTCAAGTCTGACCTATCCAACGCTCCCCTCTCCTCTCATCACACCTGCTCCCAGCTTGGCCCAAGAGGCAGATGATTTCTGTATTCTTGAGTCTCCAGATTCCAGAGCAGAGGTTTGGCGTTTTGTTTTTATCATATAAAAGGTGAAATCAGCTCTTTCTGCAAAAGTTGTTCCTTCACTGTGACATGTATGCACTTCAGGATCGAGATCAGGAGCCCGTGGTGAAGCAGCTGACTTCTGACCCGGTGAAAATCAAAGATGATCATTTTCGTCAACCATTAGAAGGGGGTGATTCCAGCCGCTCTGCTCTGAATTTTCCTATTCCGGATGTTCGCTACTTAATCAGGGAGATTTCAGTCAACTGGCATCTTTACGGTGGAAAAGACTTTGGGACTTCGTCGAGCACAGCCTCACCTTCCAGAAGCAGAGGGTGAGCCACAAATGCAGAGTCCTCCTTATTTATTTTGGAAAAAGAAACCAATGTTTCCACTTTTTTTTTTTTTTTGCATTGTGCAGATCTACTCCTCACAGCTCACCATCTCAAACTCCAGCCAGACAGGCCAAGACAGCAGGACGAGCTGGAGGTGGAAAGGGGAGGAACCCCGATGTTCTGATGGAGATCCAGCTCAGCAAGGTTTGCTTCCAGAAAGTTTTCTAATGCTGAATTCACACACAATACACAGCACTTTCAAGTCATTTGTTTATTTTGTCCAGGTGAGATTTCAACACGAGGTCTACCCCCAAGTCGCCATGGTATCTCAGAGTCCCGTGGACCAGCCAGCCTCCCGACAGGTGTTTGTTGTGCAAGATTTAGAGATTCGAGACAGACTGGCTACCTCACAGATGAACAAGTTCCTCTACTTATACTCAAGCAAGGAAATGCCTCGAAAAGCCCATTCCAACATGGTGAGGGGGAAACTTCTTGAGAATATTCAACCGAGTCTTGGCTCGTGGCTTCACGACGTCTTTTGTTCTTAGCTGACGGTTAAGGCTCTTCATACATGTCCTGAGGCCGGCCAGGCTCCTCCCGAGTGCTCCCTGCGCGTTTCTTTGATGCCTCTTCGCCTCAATATTGATCAGGTAGTAAACTGATTGCAGTGTCAGCTTTGGTAAAAACGTATGATCAAACTTTGTAACAATAAACACTTTTTTGTGTTTCTTGAAGGACGCGCTATTTTTTTTGAAGGACTTCTTCAGCAGTCTCGCTACTGAAGTTGAGTTTTTTTCACCACCTATTCAAGAAAGTAAGACTCCCTCTTTAAAGACCCATTTATTATTAAAGATTTTATTTGCATTGCAGAACTCATAACTGGTTTTGTTTTCCAGCTGCCTGTGTCACCACGAAAAATACAGCAGCTCCTGAGATCTCCTGCAGCTTCTCCAAGCACAGCAGCATCAGCAGCAGCCAAGAGGCTGCACCGATTATTTCAGTTCCTGCACAGAGGCAAACAAGCCACAACGGCTTCACGGCATTCACTGGAGAAGACGTGAATGACGCTGAAGCCTCTGGTTCTTCATTTACAGACCAACCAATCTTTTTTAGGTCAGTCAGAGATTCAACTTGCAGACTCTTTAAATGCTAAGTTACTTTTTTTTTTTTTTTTTTTTAGTTTAATGAGGTTTTTTCTCGCAAACAGGGAATTTCGGTTTACATGTGAGGTTCCTATTCGACTCGATTACCATGGAAAGCATGTGTCCATGGATCAGGTGCGCATCCTAAAATAAGAATTTATGAACCCACGTTAAATTTGCTGTGTTTTATGACTCATCTACTACTCATGTATGCATGCTTTTTTTCAGGGAACGTTTGCAGGAATCATCTTTGGGTTGACGCAGCTGAATTGTTCCGAATTGAAACTGAGGCAGTTGTGTTACAGACAAGGGTATAATATCTTATCATATAGTTCATAAACAACATTTTCAGTTCACATGGGTGACCTATTTCTTCAAAAGACTGTGAACTCTGCGACACATTTTGCTGACTTTGTCCATCAACGTCAGATCTTGTAAAACTCTGCTGCATCTTTTTAATCCATATGCTACCATAACCCTTACACATAATGCTCCAATATACTTAGCTTTGCATTTATGTTCAGATGGAACTCCTCAGAGAACAACCGTCTTTTCCTTTCCTCTGTTTCAGACTACTCGGTGTGGATAAACTGTTTTCTTATGCAATAAATGAGTGGCTAAATGACATAAAGACAAACCAGCTGCAAGGAATACTGAGTGGTGTGGCACCCATTCACACTCTGGTCAAATTAGGTGAGTGTGGCATTATTTTTTACTTAAGTATCATTCTTTTGATAAAATTTCATCTATTTTATGAAACAAAGAAAAGTCTTTGAAATAACTGTGAGCAGTTTTGCTAATGAGTTTACTTAACTTGATGTTTTCCGGTTGTTTAAAAGACAATTATTTGTCTTTTTTTTATTGTATTAGAAGGATGGAAAGACAGTGTTAGTTGCGTCTAAACTTAGACACACCAGGTATAGTCGCAGCATGTTTAGCTCCATCTTCTAGTCCCACTGGGTGCATTTCAGGAGCAGAGAGAGTCAAAGCATGTAGTTGTATTAAAACATGTATTTGTAGAGTTAGATAAGCTAATTCTTCTTTAACAGTTCTAGCACATCGACTTTTCGTCCCGGGAGAGGATCCCTCCTTCATGTGGGCATCCCTGAGATTTCTTTGTTTTTCCCCCAAATTGTGTTTTTTGAGTTTTTCCTCACCAAGAAGGAGGGTCTAAGGGCAGTGATGCCAGTTCAGCTTAGTCTGTTTAGTCAAGTTTAGCAACCAGCTTTTGTTTATATTTTATGACTCACTGTATATTATTTTGCATAAATGGTGTGAAGCCCATTGAGACGTCTGTATTGTGTGATATTGGGCTTTATTGAATTGGAATGAAACTGAACTAGGAAATCACTAGCGTTACAAGCAGAGTCTGTTTAGTTTTTCAAATACCCCATTAAAGTAGCATCACTCCCAAATAGCTTTTGCGTCAGCACCAAACTGTTAGCTCTGTAAGGGGAAACCTTAGTACGGGTCACCTGAGAAAATAGCTGCATCTTGAACCATCACCACATGAAGATTTTCTTTGCTCTCCCATAAAAGACTCTCTTTACTCAGTCTTACTTTTGGAAACCAAATGCAAATGGAGCAATGCAACAGAATAGACACAACATCTGTATTTAAAACAATGCTCTTCTTTAATAGACACTGGGATAATTTGTTGTTGATGAAATAATCTGAGAGACTTGGTGTTTTCATGCTCAAAATATGCATCTTGTGCTCAGCTCACGGACTTAGGGACTTGGTGTGGCTCCCCATCGAGCAGTACCGGAAGGATGGTCGCATAGTCCGAGGATTTCAGCGTGGCACTGCCTCCTTTGGAACCTCCACAGCTATGGCAGCTCTGGAGCTCACAAACAGAATGGTGCGGACCATCCAGGTAAACAAGATTCAAACTTGACACAAAGTATTTACTGTTCTTCTATATTAGTTGTTTGATTAGTTGTTTGTCCCTTTAGGCTGCAGCTGAGACAGCCTATGACATGGTGTCTCCAGTACCCGATGAGAGAGATGCAAAGAGGATTAAACGGTACTCCCATTACGGCCTGGCTCATCAGCCTGTTGACCTGAGAGAAGGTGTTGCTAAAGCTTACACTGTGGTGAAAGAGGTGCACAAACTTAAAGCTTAACTGACCTATTTTTTCACTCGATTTAAGCAAAGTTTGCATTAAATTAAGAAACCTATGCTCTCTCCCACAGGGTTTAACTGACACAGCGTTAACCATTTACGACACGGCCACTCGAGAACACGAGCAGCGTGGAATGACGGGAGCAGTTGGCGGAGTTCTTCGCCAGCTGCCGCCAGCGGTTGTCAAGCCCCTCATCATGGCCACTGAAGCCACCTCCAACGTCTTAGGGGAATGAGAAACCAGATTCACCCAGATGCTCGTCAGGAAGAGTCACAGAAATGGAGGCAGGATGAAGAATAAACCTCTCAGATAGCCATGGATTAACTGTAATCATGACTGTAACTGTCAGACATCCAGTTCTGGTGTAAATAAAGTAGTTTTCATCATGTGACATTTTGAACTACTGTAATTCAGCTTATCTGGTCCCTCACAGTGCCTTCATGGTCATTATCATTGTACATTGTTTGACATTAATAAGGGAATTATGCAGAATGAATTTGTGAGCCACGTTTGATGTAATATGGGACTTTCTCGTGTTAAAAGTGAAAGCTCAACAACGGCAAAAAAAAAAAAAGAAACATCTCAGTTTCATTTTCAAATGGCTCTGTTTAACCAGTAAATCATTTTCCGGTGTACTAAGTGTTAAACCCTTATGTTAAATGTGAAATTATGCTTAATTTATTATATGTACTATATACTGACCTTGTTATTTACTGTAAATATTCCTAATATGGAACATTTCATGCAAATCTAAGAAAATGAGAGGAGAGGCAAAAAGTGTCAAACCTGAATAAATGTCTTTCATCTACATCTTTGCATTTCTTCAAGGGTTAGTTGCCCAGTGAAATACTACACGGAACAATATGACAAAGGGTTTGCAAAGTTGCACAATTTTTTAGCTTCCTTGCTTAATTTGTTGAGTTGTTTTTTTAATTTTTACAGTTTTAATTTTTTTCTTTTAAAAAGCTGCTTTTTTTCATTGTAAATGTAAAAAACTCTTAAAGATATCCAAATTTTGCTGCTGAGAACTTAAAACTGTTAAAAATAAACTGTCAATTCTCAATGTCTAAATGTCTTTTTTTTAACTGTTAAGAAGTTGTGTTGCACTTTAACTGTACATTTCTTCTTTGTGATGATAATTATTCTACACACTTAATTATTACACACACATTTGAGTCGTGACTTTGTACTAAAATAAAATGAAAGGGAAAATAAAAACTGATCAGGAAGTACATAAATTGTTTGCATTCTCCCTTTCTTTTCACCTAGTAAAGCTAAAGCAATTTGTGTCTTAAATCAGAATTAGACGTTGCCATGACAACATAGGTGGTGTTTTTCTTTTTCATAAGGTAACAGAATTTTTGTTATAGCTTCAACTTCATCGAATAGATATGTGATGGACGTGACGGCTGATTTGAGTAGTTTTTCCTTTGAGGCAGGCCTGACCGACGATGAGAAGAACTTTGTGCATCTTTGTGAACGCTCGGCTGAACTGGTGTTTCGCGGATGCATGCAAGCGACTTTTGCGTGTGAATTATTCCACTTATTACTGTGAAGTTTTCATAAAACCTGTTTATCATATTTACACATTTATAACATAAATATATTTAAATATATATATTTTGAGTAATTGCGCGTTTCCAGATGTGCAGTTAATGTGTGCAGCACTGCTGACACATCTATATCAGCCAAAGACCTCTGTGTGGGAATCCTTGCTTTTGGTCACCTGGGTAAACAGCTGCTTCATAGCATCCTTGAATAAACCAGCATCAACGCGTCTTTCATTATAATCTCAACCAGAATATCAGAATCAGCATGTATATTCATACTTGGTGATACAAAAAACACATCTTTTTATTTCTGTTCCACACAATGTTAGGTCTTTAGTCATTTTTAGAGGAAAAAAAACATAACTCTTGGCAGCTCTTTCATTTTTCTCTAGAAAAAAGGATGAAAGCAATTATTTCTAATTCTCATCCTAAAGTCAAACACTTTTGCATATCTCATGAGGATGCATAAAGTATTTAAACCTCTCCTTGCCTAACTGGCAATTCGTTCAGATAAATGGTGTTACCATTGCACCTTTAATGTTGTATTTTTATTCAATACTGATTCTGATTTTAACTTTTCTTAACCTGTTAGGTGATGGACTTTAACCTAAAATTTTGTAACATGTGACAATAAACTCTTTTTGATTCTGGTTCATTAATTTTAAGCTTTTGTTTCCGTGGCAAAGTTCAAATGTAGTTGTTTTCTGTCTTTCAGAGGAATGCAGCCGGACTGGATGGAGTGTTTCTTTGACAATCGCAGACTGTCTGCATGAGCTGACATTCTATTGTTGTACTGTTTGCCCTCTCACCTATCCAAAGTCTGTGCTGATCTTCATTTCATTTGTCAAAATGTTGCCTTGTGTACTTTCACCTTTGTAGTACCTGTTACTAGGTACTTCTGTGCACACAAGTGATTTTTATTTTTGTACTTCAAAACCTAAATTTGATTTGATTTTTTTTTCTTTTAGGTTAGCCAAACTCTTTACACACAATTTTATTGTGAAACCACAGTATGAATTTGCCACCTGTGATGCCCCAAATGTGAGGCTGACTTCTTTTAATGTAACCAAGGTTTTGACAGATGAGCTGTTGGCTGAGGGATTCAAACCTCTTAATATAAATGGTATCTCATATTTATCTTACTTAAAGGTCTCTCAAATTTTTTTTGGAGAAATTGATTTTTTTTGTTTTTTCACATAAAAAATTGTTTTCTTTCTTCTTATTATTTATTTATTTATTTTTAACATATTTTCATTGCAGGTACAATCACGCTCAACCTGAACTGGGTGTGTGCAGTGCTGTACAGCTTGATGAATATTTGCTCTCCTGCCAATCTGGGATTTGCTCAGACTCTATCTTTGATTCAGACCCTACTTACAGAGAAATGGACGGATGAGATGCAGTTCAATGCACAAAATTCCATCAGTCCATCCTATGCATCTGTTCTTTTTGCAGCTGAGTTTGTGCTCATTATTTTTCTTTTCCAAATGCTGTCAAGTAGCTATTAAATAAAAGAATAAAAGAGTTAAATCTATCTCTTTTTTTCTTTTAACTAACAGCCCCTTTCCCTGGATTTCACTCATTGACGCCCAAACAAAGGAGACGCCACTGCTGAACTTTTTAGCAAACAGCAATTTCCTGCAACAGTCCATCACAGCAAGTTTCATTTCATATATACAATGACTAAAGCCCTTAAAGTGTTTGAGAAATCCTAAACAATTATAGTCATTATTTTTGTTGATTATCTTGGCATTTTTAACATATTCTACTAAATATGTGGTATAGAGTTTATGATGCTTTAATATGATGTTTCTCATGTGTTTCACAGTGTTTAATCCTTGAAACTACTTTTTAACTGTAAAAGAAATTTGCCTAGCCCAAATTACATTTATCCTAAAATGAATTATTTACCATGATATTAAAAAGTAATTCTAGAAATATTTCTAATGTAAAACCGCCTCAGCAATCTTTGCAGTATATTTTTAATGCTGTGTCATTTAACTTGTGTTTGTCTTTGAGGCTTGAATCATACCCTCTACTACCCACTAGGCACTGACACATCTATTAGATATCTAAATCATGGTTATTTAAAAGCTCACAGCTAATATGCATTATGCATCTGACAGACATCAATTCATAAAGTTCTGTTGCATATTGCGGTTTAGATCTCTTTCAGATGACTTTCCATTGTTATTAGGGGAACAAAAAAATCGGACATAGTTTCTTCAGAGTTCTGATGTGGATTAGAAATTTCCCTCTGAGTTGTGAGTAGACTAAGTATGTCACCCATTTATTTATATGCCTTCCCGCTAGCTTACAGCCCCAACCTAGCATTATCAGTGCAACAAAAATGGAGAGCAAAATTTGAATACAGTTTTGAGCCAGATGCCAATTTACACTAGGAAAACAAAGATGTAAGTGGATCTAGTCATCTACAAATGGATGCATCAGAAAGGAACAGAGCTTGTGACCCACCCATCATATTTCCTACGTCACAAATATGTTCTTTTGCAAACTAAGTTTTTCCATTTAAGCTTACTTTTCTTTATATGCTGTATGTCCTCCATTGTAAGGAAAAAATGTCACAAGAACAAGTCAAAAACCACAAAAACCCCATAGTCATCGGAGTGGGTCTTTACGTTAATAGTAATTTCATCTGAAATGCTGAATGAAGGGTGGATAAATGAAACTGATAAAGGTGATCCTTGAAGACAATACAACTGCCATTTTTTTTATTTAGACAAAACTATAAAATAAAGTCATAGAAATACATCAAAGCAAAATCACAACTATAACTAAGAGGAGTGAAGGTATCCAACACTAGCTTTCAGTACGAACTACCAAAGGTTGAATATTTCTGGTAATTTGAACCCAAAAAAGCAAATTAAACAGTTACATAAGTATATCTTTTAAGGACCATTTCAATGAAAATGGTGCTTTTGCTGTTTTTTTTTTTAATTTTCTTGTAGCATTTCTCTATTTTTTCATGATAGACAAAATAATTTAAGATTAAAACTGCATTTCTGAGTATTTCTTTATTCAAATCGTTGTGAATCAGGAAAAAATGTCATCTGAAAAAGCTCTCTTTTATGATGCAGCAACCAAAATGGGTGGGCCAAAATCTATCTCCATGCTTTGCTCCATTGTGATGTATCCACTTTTGCAAACAGCTATCTTCATTTTCCTAATCTGAGCTGCCATTTGGCTCAAAACTGTACAACCGGATAAAACAGACGTTGCAGACATTCTGCTAATGTTAGCTTGGTGTTGTAAGGTGCTTGTTAGTAAATAATTATTGTTTATAACATCCAAAGACACATTCTGATCATAATAGGCTTTAGTTAACATGATGAAATATTCACTCATGCTTTGACGAATTGGGTAGTCGTTACAGATCAGCAAGCGACAGGGCTGTAAGATAGCTGGAGAGAGTGTAAACAAAGGGATGGTGGGATATCAGTGGAGGCTTACTTCTGCCAATAGTCTACCCACAACTTAGAGGGGAATTTCTGATTGACTCGTGCCGCACAGCACAAACTATGTCCTAGAAAGCAACACAAGCTTTATGATTTTTGCCTTAAAATGGCATGTTTGCAATTTTAAGACCACTGGGAAAATCTTTACAAGTTACAAATCAAAGACTGGGACATTAAACTATTGCACTTAATAAAAAAAAAAAAGTAGATTACGAACAAAGGTAAAAACTAAATCTGGGCTTTTTTATGAGGGCATTGTTTTCCTAAATAAAAGGGTTTTTTTGAGCCACTGCAGGAGCGAGCAGTTTCACCGAGCAGCTGATCCAGCACAGAAAGTCTCTGCTTCGGATTCGTCCCATTTCGTCAATCTTCGCGAAAACACGGAAGTCTGCATTTTTTCCTCCAGTTGGTCGGTTTCTTCCTCATTAAAGAAGCACTAGCTTTGCGTGGGAAAAGTTTCACCTGGTTGCAGGGATGCGGATTCGTATCTCTTGATGGGCTGAGCTGGGTCGAAGTCATTGTATTTGAAAATTAACGACGCGGCATCTTGGTAAGACAGCGATGCACTTTTACTGGTAGCTAATGTAAGCTAGCCAGCTGCAAGCTAATGTGAAGAAGCTACAATGAAGGAGCCTGTTAATGGAGACGGAGTCAAGTACACACTTTACATTCTTTAGTGAAACCTATGTGTTATTTAATTCTATTTTAGACAAAACGGCCTCAGCAGTGCACTGTTTGTGTAAAGAAGCTAACTCATAGAGCTAACTTCAGCCTCTCTGCTTGCTTGTGGTTGGAAGGGGCGGGGCTTCATCTCTTCCTGCCGCGCAGTCGGAGGTGTTTGTCTTGTCATGAAAGCCATGGAGAAATTAGAGGCTACATCCGAGCTGCAGTCACGGCTGTCCTCCTTGTCCTTCTCCTCTTTCCCGGGAATAGCATCCAAACAGTGTGAAAGCAGACCTCCGGACAGGTAACCTGTTGCTCCAACGCCGCCTGAAATGTGGTACTTGTTTTTGCCATTGTTACTAGTGAAAATGTGTGATTTATATTTGTTATTTTTGAATCTTCAGGCTTCACAGTACAAATCTTTCGGAGAGCTTTACCCAGTCTGCAAACAGCACTGGTATGGACACGACCAAAGACCCAGGACAGCTTTGTGAGGTAGTAAAATCGAGGGATGTCAACATGTGGTTGCACGGGGCAATACAGTTCTGTTGCTTTCCATTAATGTACTATATGTGTGTGTGCACTTTGAGGGTAATCAAGAGGCTCCTGCCGTGCAAGCCCCAGGGGCAGGAAGCGAGGAGAATGTCAGTGCTGGGAGCTGTCAGCCCTCTGCTGAGATGAAAGGTGAATGTGATTTGATGGCTGTAGATTTTTTTTGGGTGCAATTTGCATGCAGAGTTATTATAAGTCTATTAGTAACGGGTAGGAAAGTTGTACATTATTACAAATCCATTTGTGTTGAACTACACGGCAGCCCAGATGCCGCCCCTGCAGCCCGCACACACATGGACATCTGCTGCTGTGAAGGAACTAAAGGCGAAGCTTCGACCCGAGAAGGACAGTGTGGTGACGGTGTATCGAGGCGACATCATGACAGTGAACGTCCCCACTGTCCCCGAAGCCAAAAAAGTGTGCTGGGAGTTTGCCACGGATGGCTATGACATTGGATTTGGGATATATTTTGACTGGACTCCTGTGACAAACCGATCCATCACCGTGCACATTAGTGAGTCGAGCGACGACGAAGATGAAGAGGAGGAGCTGGAAGGTCAGATTGCGATTGAGCATTTCGCACAGCTGCTAGTTTATCTTTGCATTTATTGTATAAAAAAAAGAGACATCCAAGAGCCATTCTTATCTATAAAAACAAACAGTGTTTGTGTTGAATATTTGTTCTTCTCCAGCTGGGGTTTGAGCAAGCTCACCGACTATGCTTTATGCCATTTACACCACAGGACCTGTCAGTAATGGAGACGTTGAGAAGGGATCCAAGAGTCAAACCAACTCAAACCTGGCCGAAATCCTTCCCGTGTATCGTCAGGACAGTCACTTGTCTGTCCACGGCGGGAGCCACGATTTCCCAGGTGAAGGCACTTACCTCCTAAAGTTTGACAACTCCTACTCTCTTTGGAGAAACAAAACACTTTACTACAGGGTTTATTATAGTGCCTGAGATTGCAATTTACTGCTTATGAATGTGCGATTTAAATAATATTCCCAAGAACAATGAACTATTTTTTTTAATTTAATTTTTTCTTTAAAAATACATATAGCGAAATGACCTACTGGCATATCTATTTTTATCACTTTTGGCTTGTCGTGTCACTAGTCAGAAATGTATATGTCTAAAATGTTGATCATCTGCTTCAGTGTCTCATTGGCATATATTTAATCAAAACCATGCATATGTGCCATATTATTTCCTTGTACATACTGTACTATCCGGCCAAGTGCCAGTCATAGAACACATATTGTCTTTACCTGTGACATTTCAGTGACCGCAGGTGTCAGGGAACAGCTAGACCTGGTGTATCGTACCTGGTCAGGTGCTCCTTAAGAAATAGTTTAACTTGTGTTTCTATGTTTGTGCCCTTTTATGATCACTGTCTCTTTGTTGACCGCTTTATTAGTCAAATATATGGTATAACTTGCTTTTTGTATGTGTTGAAAATAGATTTAAAATACTTTTTTTCCCTTCTTTTTATGACCAGTTGGGTAAAAGATCTATCATGTAAAGAAAGTAGTTTCAGATTCAGAGCAAGCTCTTTATGACACAAATAAAAGCCATCTCTTATCACAGAAAGTTCTCATTATATTATAGAGATTCAATATTTACATTTGCTTTGCCTACATTTTTATTAGGTAGATAAAGTGCATCTAAATGTATCTCGTGCACATGTCTTTTTAAGTGCAAATCACTGTGTTTTTGAATGTTTTTGTGTGCATTGGACCACCTTTTTTGTGAAATCAAACACCTCGAACACTTTAAACAGCTTTTTTTTTCCCAAAGACATCCCGGATTTGGCTGCTAATGTTGTGTGCAATGTAAAAAAAAACTGATTTATTTGCTATACTGTAACTTTACTGTAAGTTATACTGAAGATATTTGTTCCTAAAGTTTATATTCCACAATAAAAAGAAGATTATGCAGCTGTCTTTGTCATTTTTTGTTTTAATACATTGTTGTTTATCGTAAAGTGACAGTTTTGGTGTCATAATCTGTTCCTGTTATCAAAGGTGCTGTCAGCTTTTACTGCAGTTTTAGGATTAGACCGTTTCTGAATGGTCCCCTGTGTTTCCAATAAATTGTGGCAACAGGGCATTGATGTAATTGTTACACAGGTGCTGATGAAACCTGGTTTTATTTTCAGCTCTCCCTGAAGGCAAGTCACAATCGTACATCAATTCTCACTTGAGCTTCACTGGGTTTCTGAGAAAAAAAAAAAAAAACAGGGTTTGTTTAGTTGCCACTTCTTTTGTGCATTATTCCATTTCACTAAATTAATTTTCTTTTGCCTAATGCTTTTTTCCTTTAAATTGAACAAAGAGTTCTGATTAAAAGCAATGCACTCAACATTATTATTTTAGTAGAAATTGGAGGCATTTGTTGTCTTTTCTTTTCACAAGTGTTATATACTATTTATTTATTATGAATATTTGATCTGATGTATTCTTGGTACAGTTTTCACCTACAATTGCAAAGATGAGGTTAATCAATACAACGATCTATGTGCTGCAACTTTAATGACAAAAGTTTTTTTTAAACTAAAAAGTTTTACTTACAAATGATTATCACAGAACATTTTGATAACTGGCTTAATATTGGATATGTTTTCTTTTTACATGTATAAAAAATCAGACTTCTTGACCTCACACGACCTCTAGAAGTATGATATTGTATCTGGCACCAAGCTGTTGCTAACAGACCCTTTCATTCCTGTAAATTTTGACATAGATCCTCCATAAATCTTATTTCCAGCATGTGCCACCAATGATTGTCAATAGGAGGATGCAATGCTATTTGCATTTTTGAATGTGTATAAACCCAGACATAATATACAATAAATGGCCATGATTGTACCTTCCCTGATCTATTGAATGTACCAAAGTGACTTCAGACAATAAATTCATTTTTTCCGCTACAATCTTTGATCAGGACCTGTGCCTAAAGACTCAAGTCTCGACTTGGACTCACAAGAATCAACCTGTGATCATTTCTAATGCTTTTAAATGATCACACACAAAAACCTGTTGTGTTATGATACGTGACAGGGATAGCTGTTTAATTATACTTTTGAAGGTAGAGGTGGGCCAAAAAAATGCACACAAGAGTAACATCACTTTAAAACATAACTTTATTAGAAGTAAGTAAGTGAATAAAGTTTTTTTTAGAAGAGTGAAAAAAATGTCTGCAGGATCTATTGTAGTAATGAGGAAATATTTGTACAGAGCAAAATAACGTGCTGCCTTTGTATGGATGTTTTTTGTGCCATAATTCAAAGTAATATGACAATTCAATTTGCAATTTTACCATGCAATTAAAAAAAAACATTTTTCAATTGAAAATTCAATATGCTATTCAGGCTTTGAATTATGACAAAAAAACGACCATAGGGCCTTTGGAATCTGTGTTCCAAAACCACCCTACTTTTGTTTTGGAAAGCGACTGTTTATTGGTCCGACCAGGTTGGTTTCTGGGTAATTTGTCTTCACCGACACCTGTGTTTTAACCAGTGTGTGTATGTAGACTCGGGGTTAAAGCCTGAACTAAAATTTTACCTGGCCTATTTTTAGAAACCACCTCAATTTAACTCTAAAATATTTCAAATGGGAAAGCTGCACTTTTACGTCCTCAGCTCCCTGCGAGAAGCCCCCCGTCAGTTCATTTGGTACGTTCCGAAAGCTTACAAACATCCGTATGATTATTACAAGCGACCCTATAACTTTTAGCGGGTTTATCGCAGCAAATCCAACCGGAGGTGCTTCCAGGTGTACATCCCGCTGCCTCTGCCACGACAGTTGGTCATTTTCGGCCTTGGAGAGTGGCCATGCAAAGAGACCAACCTCTCAGTCGAGGTCGTGGTGAGTGAAAAGGTGCAGTCCCAGGAAATAGGAACGCTGTCCTCTCAAGTGAAGTAAGTCTGGAGTCATCCTACAACTAATTTAATTGTGTGAATGTGTTGTTAATTATCATTTTGTGGGGGGAAAACACCGTTCTGAATAGGTGCCTTACCTGGGAAGGTGAATGGAGGGAGGATATTGTCACAGTAGGTGCTGAGAGAGGCAGGAGAGGAGTGTATGGAAAGATTGTGTTGAGAGTCTATGGAGAGGTAAGCTCTTTAGTAGACTAAAACAATTATTAAAGCAATACCTTTTTTGTTTTTATGTTTGGGATTTTTGTCTAGGTTGGTCTGCAGGAGACCAGCAGGGTCACCAGCAGTACGCCTCTGGCTAAGAGGAAATGTCTGCTCTCGGAGCAACACAATGCCACAGATCTCTCTGGCACCTTGCATCCAAGTGCTGAAAATGAAACCGTGAGAAGAGAAGAATAGGGTTTTACTATCTGTTTGCAGTTTTCATTTCACACGTGACAGATGTTTAGGTAAGCCAAATCTTTACAGATCTCTCCCAACTCCTCACACCTGGGCGACAGTGTTTGCTTTGCTGAAATCCAAGTTAATAAAACTGACAGCAGCGACTCTGCCTACCCATCCGTTTGGCCTACAGTGAGTATGGAGCCGTAAAACAGCATAAATGTTTGAATGTCATAATGAGTGACTGTAGTAAGTCTGGTGTGAAAGGAAAAGACACCCAGACGCACACTCATTAGCAGGAGAGGCTGTCTGACCTGGAGCTGCGAGGGAAAGAGCAGTCTGAGAGACACGGACCAACCCTCTACCCCCGTCAAAAGGAACCTGTCCAGGATGAACAGCCAAGAGGAAATGTGTGTGCAGATCAAAAGCGAACGCGGACAAGGTCGGTGGCACCCAATTCACAGCCGTGATGCTCAGGCGCGATGTGAAGAAAGTTGGGATTTCAGTTTCAGCGTATCCATCCAAACGCTGGAGTCACACGATGTGTTTGAGTGACCCTGACACGGCCGTTCTCGTTGGGGGGGAAACGGCGGATCAGAACTACTGCGCAGACTCCCTGTGGAAGCTCGATCTGGGTCAGTGGAGGTCAGCAAACGAATGCCTAATGAACAAATTAAAATACTAATTTTAAATACAATTATTTTATTTGACTTGTATTCAGACGGTGACTTCTGGTTTCCTATGAGCTCTGCGTCCTCTGAAGCTGCACCCACATGTGCTCGAGGACACACTGCCACCTATGACCCAGACTCTAAGGCTGTTTTTGTATACGGTGGCCTGAGGGAGAACCAGCGCTACAATGAGCTCCACATCCTTAACACTTTGACCTGGAAATGGAAGAATGTCACTGTGGGTTTAGTCAAAAATAACTTGCATGTTGCTCCTAACTATTTTCTGGAAATATCTTTGTAAATTCTCCCTTTTTAAGGCAAAGGGAAATGTGCCACATTTGGCATACCATTCAGCTGTGTTTTACAAGAAAGAGCTGTTTGTCTTTGGAGGAGTTCAGCCAAGTCATTCCTTGGGGGATAAATCTTGCACCAATGCTTTGTACATCTTCAACCCAGAGTATGAACTGTGGTACCAGCCCATTGTGGACGGGGACAAGCCTTTGGCTCGCTTCGGGTCAGCCTTTTATCTTGCAACTAATTCCCCATTTCTATTCATATAGTTTTTAAAATGCCTTCTTTGCTTGCGGAACAGACACTCGGCCACACTTCTTTCTCAGAAGCTGGTCATATTTGGTGGACGGAAAACAGCGGCCTACCTCAATGATCTTCATGTTTTAGATCTAGGTAAGGACTTTAGCGTGTGCTTTGTAGATCAGAAATCTGGCTGTGTTTTTGACATTTCTCCTCTGAGTGAAGGATTCATGGAGTACACAGCTGTGAAGAGTGCCAACATGCCGCCATTGCCTCGAGGGTGAGTGCAAAACTAATCAACTTTGATAAATGTCACTGATGTAGCCATCTGGGTCTGATATTTTGGAGTTTTTGCAAAGAAAAAAAAACATTTTATAGTTTTTAATAGTAGTTTGAAATTTACTCAGGAAAATATGAGATTTTGTGAAGTTTTCTTGCATTAATATTCTGATCTGACAATAGACAGTGACTCTTTCTTGTATGCCAACAGGTTTCATGCTGCACTCCCCGTGTCTGACAACAGGATTCTGGTGAGCGGAGGCTGTAGTGCAGTGGGAGCTCTCCAGGACGTACATATCTTCAACATGGGTTTGTGTTGATCAATAATTCATGAATGTCCCAAATTCCCCTTTTCTGTACCGGCCTGGGCAGTGAAGGATGACTTTTTTTCCTCTTAGACACTTGTATGTGGAGTTTGGTGGCATCGCCTCTGCTTTGCTCCAAGCCTCGAGCTGGACACAGCATGATTGACTTGGGCAGCAGAATCCAAAATGGTGTTGAGGGGAACACACAGCATGGAAAGCTAAATCTCCTGTGTACTGTGCTGGTATTTGGGGGCTCTGACTGCTCTGGCACCTTCTACAACGACACAGTCAAGTGCACTGTGGAGATCAGTATTGACAAGTGATTATTTTCAGATAGAAACTGTGAGAAATGAAACATCATCTTTTGTTTGTTTGACTCTTAAGGTTTTGCAGTTTGCATAACAAATCTCACATCTGCGTGTTTTACATATGTATTTTATTCTCTTTACATGTATTTATGAATAATTAAATGTTCTGACAAACTTTTGATATGAAATCCTGTTTTTTGTTGAAGTTTGCTGCTTCATTAAGTGCTAGATTTCTCAGTTCTGTTTATGCTTGAAGATTAACAGGTGCATCTGGCTGATTAGACGGGTGGCTCACTTTGAAGGCTTCAAGCTCGAGTAAGGTCTCATTTAACCTTCTGATGGTTGGATACTGCCCAATGTCCACTTTGAACCTGCAGATATGTAAGGGAAACGTTCAAGCATCAGGATTAAGAAAATACTTGGAAAAAAAAAAAACCTCACATTGAATTTTGTTAGTTTTTTTTTTTTTTTTTAAGTTTCGTGTCTGGTACAAACCTTTCTGCATTATAAACTTGTGGAACCAGACAGATGTCTGCCATGGAAATCTAAACGACAACAATATAAAAGTGTATCACCATATATTTAATTCATTTTTATTTGGATAAGCGTGACCTTACCTCATCGCCCACACAGTATTTTCCTGAGGTTTCCTTCAGAATTGGCTCAAGAGCTGTTGCAGAACAAAGTGTGCATGAACCTTACCACCAACATGCTTCATGGTCAAACTTTTAACAAAACCAATTTGACCTACCCTGAAAACCTCGATTTATGAAGTGCTGAGCCCAAGGAACCTTCTCTTCTCCTACTTTCAGGAGCACGGACAAATTCTGAAACATTAACACTACGTATTACATAGTTCGTGATCCAGATCCAGAGAACTACAAGACTCCGGTTCCAGCTCACCTGTATAGGCTGTATGCCTGAAGCAATAAGGTCACTTATCATTCGAACTTTGGCGCGTGCTTTTGGATCCGCAGGAAGAAGACGAGGTCCCGGTCTAGTCTCATCAATGTACTGAATCACTGCAAGCTATATGATTTGATTTTAAAGAAGCACTTCATTATTTTTCTAAAAAAAAAAAAAAGGTTTTCACAGTTTTGAGACTTACTGACTGACAGAGGGTGATGCCATCAATTTCCACTGCAGGTACTTGCTGCATGGGGTTTAATTTTCTGTATTGCTCTGAGAGCTAGGGCACAAGGGAAACTTTTGTAAGTTTTAAATGTGTTCATTTTTTTTTATATAAAAAGGCCTTGTGCACATTGTGCATCGGTTAGACACCCACTTTGAAGCTCTACTGATTCCTCAAAGACCCACTCCAATGAAAATTGTTTTTTTATGGTGCTTTTGACATGTTATTTGTCATGTGGCATTTATTTGATTGAGGAGGAGTTTTGAAGGGCATTGATAGAAAGACAATTGTGCTTAAAATTGAATTTTCTGAGTATTTCAAATAATTCTGAATCGGGAGCAGATGAAAAAATGTCATTTGAAGAGGAGCTTATTTGTGAAAGAGAAATACACTAGGCTGTTTTTTGCCTAAAAACAGCATAATCATAATTAAGACCGTTGGGAATGCTTTTACAATTAATCAAATGGTGATTGGGACTTTTTTAAAGAATGCCTTACTGATTAACATACCTAACAGCCGTTTATACCAAAATTATTGTTTGAGATATCTGCAATTGACAAAACGTTAAGCTGTGCGGTCATGTGTCGTCTGCTTTGTGGCACAATACCTGCTGACCTCCATCTTTGATCAAATTCACTGGAACCAGGTTAAATTCAATGCCTTTGAGAGCAAATGCTGCACACAAAACACTGGTTATAATATTGTTTACATCCATAGGATGAATAAAAGAGTGAGAAAAAAAATGCTTCTGGCAGGACTTACCAGTGCGAACCCTCCACGAGCATGAACTTCTGAAGTAGCTGTAAAGTACAGGCTTAACAACAAAAAGAAAAGGTTAAAAACAAGTTTAGATGAAAACAAAATTGAGTTACAATAAAAGTACTTAGTTTCCCTTCTCTATAATGTCTAGAATCACCTTGGTTTTAGGTTCCATAACTTTGCAAACTGAAGATGTTCTCAGCTAAACAGAATAAACCTCCCCAAAGCAGTTATTTCTCCCCCAAATTCCAATTCCAGCAGCCAATAAGAAAAGCTCCCAAACTCCCTCCTACCTACTCTTTGCCCTGTGACTAAGCAGAAGCCAGACTTCATGTGGTTCTCATTAACGAGCTGCCTTGAACTTTTACAGCCTAAGATGTATTCAAGAAACTAAACAATATATTACTTTACCTTTGCAGTGCAAACAATTGACAAGTGCATTGTTGTTGTTTAAATGACTTGGTTAATAGCTTTTTCCTTTTGATAATTTGTTAATTTAACAGAAAAATCCAATCTTTTGTAGCGTACTTTAAAAAATAAATAGTTTTAAAAGACAATTCTTAAGAGAGAGAAAACTTAACGGAGTTTTTGGCACAGCTTTAGCTGTACTCATTCAGATTACATAACTTCCGGGTTTGTTGTTTTTTTTAAGCCAATGGTTAACGGAGCTGTTTTTTTTTTCTTCAATGAAGGCGGGACTAAAGGAAGTATTAAGCAACTATTGGCTGAACTCCCAGCCAGTCAGCCAATCACGACGCGCTCCCTGTGGGCGTGCGTACTTGTAGCGAATGGCCATTCCTCCTTGTCCTCTGAGTCCGCCCACAGGTAAGTCGTTGAAGTGAGGCTGCTACAACCTGACTTCTCCCCTGTCTGGACCACCGTTCCACCTGTTCAGCCGCTCAAGCCGGGCTGTGACACATCATACGTTCACCATGGCGTCAGCCGCGTTGAGATCAGCGCTGAGAACCAAGGTATATTTTTAAGTGGGGACATTGAAGTTGGTGCAAACAACTCAGCTGTCATTGGTTAAGGCCACTGTCACGTGCTTTGTGGACCTCCATGTGAGCAGGTTGATTTTTTTTAGACATATTGTAATGCAGAACACTTTAATGCAATGTGTTCTGAGCTTCAAAGGGCTTATATTATGTTATGGCTTATATTATTATGTTCCGCACTGTTTAGTGTCCTGCACGTGGACATATAACCTTACAGTCTATCTGCATGCTGATCAGCAGTTCTCTCCAGTCAGTTTGACTTTGTCCCCTTTACTAACCACCACTGATGATTGTTCATTAAACCTGTGGGCCTACATGCTTCAACAGGAAACAGCTGGTTGACTCCAGCATACCAGAACTTGGAGCAAACTCACATTTATGGTTAAAAGATCTGATAAGCAATATTTAACAATTTAGATGATCTGCCTGATGTGTTTCTGTATCAGGTTCCTTTTAGAGCTGGCCAGATGTGCTACTCCTCTTCCTCAGTGGTAAGTGACATCTGTGTAAAGGCAGAGATTGAATATTTGATGTCAGATGTCAATCACACATCACTTTGTAATGTTTCCTGACAGCCAACGGTTAAACTTTTCATTGATGGAAAGTTTGTAGAATCCAAAACTTCAGAGTGGCTTGACATTCATAATCCAGTAAGTATTTTATGGCCTGAACATTTGAAATAAGACAACATTCACTTGATACAAAATAAACTGGTAATACAACTAATAGGAATTGGTTCATTGTTGAAGCGCGGCATCAGTTAACTCTTCCTGACTGCAGGCTACCAATGAAGTCATTGCCCGCGTTCCCAAAGCCACCCAGGAGGAGATGTTGGCTGCCGCCGACTCCTGCTCCAGATCGTTCCACTCCTGGTCAGAGACCTCTGCCTTGACTCGGCAGCAGGTCTTTCTGCGCTATCAGCAGCTTATCAAAGACAATATTGTAAGTGGCAATGCATAAAGGTCCTGTTAGATATAACATTTTGTTTTTTTCATGCAACTTTGCATTTGATATTAATTTGTGAATGGATCCAAAGCTGAATTTTTTTTTAAGAGCCCTGCTTTTGTTTTAGAAAGAACTAGCCAAGGCCATCACTGTGGAACAGGGAAAGACCCTTGCAGATGCAGAGGGAGATGTGTTTAGAGGCTTACGTAAGTTAATATTACTTCCAATATTATTGCAAAGTATGTTTTCACAAAAACCAATGTAAAAACTCTTTCAAATCTTTATGTATCAGGTCAGGACATACATTTTGGGCCAGATTTTCTCTTAAAAATAATTAAAACTTGGACTGATTTCTTCACAGAGGTTGTGGAACATGCCTGCAGCATCACCTCTTTAATGCTCGGAGAAACTCTGCCGTCCATCACCAAAGACATGGACACTTACACGTACCGCTTGCCCCTTGGCGTGTGTGCTGGTATTGCCCCCTTCAACTTCCCTGCTATGATCCCTCTGTGGATGTTCCCCATGGGCATGGTGTGTGGCAACACATACCTGCTGAAGCCTTCGGAGCGCGTGCCCACCTGCACCATGCTCCTAGCAAAGTTGCTGCAGGATGCTGGCGCTCCAGATGGGACGCTGAACATCATCCATGGGCAGCATGATGGTACGACTCCTTCTGTTCATTTACTTTGCCAGGCATTGTCAGAACTACAGGAAGGAATTGGTAGGACAACATTACAATATTACTGGGATCCACAAAGAGCAGCTTAGTTTAGCTTTTTTCTTAGATGGGCATGAATCTTTTTATGATTATATAATTTTTCCAATTATCTGGAATTAAAGTCCCACTCCGATCATATTTTGATCTATTTTCAAAGCCTTCCCAGTCATCTTTTGATTATGATTATAATGTTTTTAGCTTTAAAAAAAAGTATGGCTTTCTAGGACATAGTTACTGCAGAGTGGCAGTAGTTTATTAGAGATTTGCCTCTGAGTTGTGGGTGGAACTGCTAGCACAGAGTAAGCCTTCCCCCTTTTTCCATCATCTTGTTGACACTCTCCTGCTACCTCATAGCCCCTCACAACCCCAACCACGACTCCCAGTTGTAGAGTTAAATAAGCTAATTATTCTTTAACAGTTCTAGCACGTCACCTGTCCGTCCTGGGAGAGGATTCCTCCTTCATGTGGGCATCTCTGAGTTTCCTTTTGTTTTTCCCTAAAATTGGGGCTTTGTTTATTCCTCACAGAGAAGGAGGGTCTAAAGGCAGAGATACCAGTTAAGCTTAGTCTGTTTAGTTAAGTTTAGTTTAGCTACCAGCTGCACAGACAACTAACTAAAACAAAGATATTAATGGATGTTTATTAATGGAGTGGATGATTGTAGCTTCTACGCCACTGTTAAAAGCTTTTTCAAACAGCATTTCTTCATCTGCTCCCAATTCATGATGACTTAAATGAAGAAATACTCAGAAACGCTTAATTTTCTTTAAAAAATGTCCTCCATCATGAGAAAAAATTCACAAGAACATGTCAAAAACACAATTTTCATTGGAGTGCAATTTTCAGACTCACTGAAAATACATTTCAGCTTAAAAGTGTCTTTCTTACCTCAGCTGTGAACTTCATCTGTGACCATCCAGCAATCAAAGCAATCAGCTTTGTGGGCTCCAACCAAGCCGGGGAGTATATTTATGAGCGAGGCTCTAAAAATGGGAAAAGAGTCCAGTCTAACATGGTATGTACCTGCTGGAAATTGCTGCAAATATCCAGAAGATGGCAGCATTGGTTAACAGGTTACTTTTTTTATTATTATTATATCAGGCTTCCACTGTAAATGTCAGAAGTTTAGATGATCTGATTGCAGCTTTGAATCAGTGTGTAAAGTTTTTCATTTATGTATTCCCTTTTGTTTGTGTCTTTCAGTTCTCTGATAGGAACAGTTTATAAAACATTCTCAGTTGTTTGATTGTCCGTCATGGAGACTCATCACCTTAAATAAGCAGGAACAACCATGGTCACAGAGCAGAAGGCTGACCTCTTCTTGTTTACTGTAGGGCGCCAAGAATCATGGTGTGGTGATCCCTGATGCAAACAAAGAGAACACTCTGAACCAGCTCGTCGGCGCGGCGTTCGGGGCAGCTGGACAGCGATGCATGGCTCTGTCCACGGCAGTTTTGGTGGGAGAGGCACGGAGCTGGTTGCCGGAGCTGGTGGAGCGTGCAAAGGCTCTGCGAGTAAATGCAGGTACCGCACCCCAGTGTCCGGTCTTTCACCTCTGACTCCCCCCTAGACCTTCTCTCACACGGGGCTTAGGTTCAGTCATGTTGGGGCCACCCATGTCGGCCTAACCTCACCTCTTGCTTTACTCTCTGTTGTAATTTCACTTTGGAGTCAGCTGGGAGCGAGGGTTGGTTGAGTCAGTCAAGCTGAAAAT
Source organism: Oryzias celebensis (assembly GCA_014656515.1). Taxonomy (NCBI): domain Eukaryota; kingdom Metazoa; phylum Chordata; class Actinopteri; order Beloniformes; family Adrianichthyidae; genus Oryzias; species Oryzias celebensis. Next base: position 40,247,247 of record BNCR01000005.1, read on the forward strand.
TTGCGGCTGAATCTGTGGTCCAAGCCTAAATGGTGGTTCAGACCATCAAACCCTTTTGAGAGAAAAAAAAATGATGTGAGGTAAAAATGGAGAATGATTCCCCTCATTTATAGGGCTGTGGAGTTGAATATTGAGTATACACAGAAAACCTGCAAGTAGCCATTTTGGTAGGAGTGCCTCAGGGTGCCACTTGTTCTGTTTCTTTTGTGGGAAAGAATCCAAATGTCATTGCCTCTAACGTATTGTTTCTTGTAACTGTATTCCTGGACGTTCTTGGGGGCCTGCCAGGAGACCAGCCGGGTGCGGATTTGGGGCCTCTGATCTCTCCGCAGGCAAAGGAGAGAGTCTGCAGCCTGATCCAGAGTGGTGTCGACGAGGGAGCAAAGCTGCTCCTGGATGGTCGGAACGTCAAGGTTAAAGGTTATGAGAATGGCAATTTTGTAGGACCAACTATCATCAGCGGCGTCACGGTATGTGGTTTAGCAAACATGAATCGAAAAACCTACGTGGAGGAATTCTGCCAGCAGTTTCTGTTGTCCTCTCACAGCCTGAGATGAAGTGCTACACTGAAGAGATCTTTGGACCCGTGCTTATTGTTCTTGAGGTAAACACCCTGGATGACGCCATCCGTTTGGTCAACAAGAACCCCTATGGCAACGGCACAGCCATCTTCACCACAAATGGCGCCACGGCGCGCAAATACACCCATGAGGTGGACGTGGGCCAGGTGAGCGGCTGCCCTCCTGCAAATGCATTCCTCTGTTTTGGGAGAAGGGAGGCATTCACATCCCTCTGTCATGTCTGCTTCTCCAGCAGCGAGCACATCCCATTTCTTTTCTTTTCATCCTTTTCCCTGTCATGTATTACCTTGTTTGCTCCTGACCTAAAATACATACCTGGAGCAACCCTGTCCCCACTTCCCCTCCCACTGGAGCTCCAAATAGCAATAGCAAATATGTGTATTTTACAGGAAAACAGGGGGGGCAAAGACACATTTTTCCAGTGAAGGAAAATCTCCTATTGAAACTCAAAAGGGATTCCTAGGACCCTGTTTAGAAGGATACACCAATGTGGCCAGCCTTTACCCTATTTGTTTGACTTTGGAGCCCAGTTATGTCCTGTGTTTGCTGTTCACATGTCGGGGAATGTGTTGTACGCCATGTGCTGCACTCCGGTCCAAACCTCTGCAACAAACATCTACTTTTCTTTTCTTTTTTTTTTTCCTCACTACATGTAGATTCCCTAAAAGCCCTGAGTGTGCCCAAATTTATTCCCGCCCTTTCAAACATTCTAAACCAAGCGTGCCTCTACAGCCTTCAAAACAGTTTTATTTAGCCTTCCATGCCTCTCATCAGCTCACGCCGTGCTCTCAAACGGGCAAATGTGAGCCAAAAGTTGAGCTTTGTTTAGTGCAACCATGTAGGCTCGTTTCTTTAAAATTGCACGTGTGCTGCACCTTTCATCAGCCACGGCTCGCTCATACTAGCAATTTAGTATGTTTGAATTGTTGTAACCAAGCTTACACTTGCAAGAGTGAAGATGATGAAAAAAAAAATGCTTGTCAACAGGTTGGAGTAAATGTACCCATCCCTGTGCCTCTGCCAATGTTTTCCTTCACTGGATCCAGAGGATCCTTCAGAGGAGACACCAACTTCTATGGGAAACAAGTAAGCATGACATTAAAACATTTTTTTATGTGAAGGAGCAATAAAGTAAGTTATTTGTTGACCAAAATGTTTTCTTTTTTTCTTCAAATTATTTCATTAGGGCATCCAATTCTACACGCAGATCAAAACTGTAACCTCTCAGTGGAAAGCTGAGGATGCCACCTTGAAAAGTCCTGCAGTGACCATGCCCACAATGGGACGCTAAATACTTCCATCTGCCAAAGAGATGGAAAACCTGTGTCGAACATTAGAAAATGTTTATAAATGCTGTGAAATTCTGGCTTTGTATTTTATCTGTATATTTAACCAAAGATTAAAATAAAGTAACCATAGAGATATATTCAGAAGGTAAATTACAACTTTTTTTCTTGTGTTTTATCATTTTTTTAAATCTCCATAAATACAATATTCCAAGAAAACAATTGCTTACAAGCAAGAGATTTTTCAGAATGTCTTTCTTTTAACTTTTGTGGTCAAAATATTTCTTTTTTTGACAGATTTAAGAGAAAGCACCGACTAATAATTCTTGAAAAATGGTTTTAAAACAGATCTATTTTATGAAAAACTTGCTCTGGAGAAAAAAAAAAGGAAACAATTCTTTGCATGACAGAGGCTACACAGCATAAGAAAAGTGCATATCCAGCAAGGGTGTGTGAGGCTCAAAGAAGAATGGTCTCAGGCGCCTGGAAGGGTGATGGTTGCCGGGCAGAGCTCCTCTAATTCTCGAGACAGTCATCATTATGCAACTGTCTTGATAAATCACATGTAAGCACAGACATTTTAACAGCCACTGCTTTTTTCTGCTAAACATGCAATGTGGGACCAATAAATCTGCATGGGCTTCCAAATTGCAAGGATGAAGTGCAAAGTTGTGTCCTTGAACATTCCTTCTGTGTCTTAGTCTGCAGCATCTCTGTCATCGAAGCTGTTTTGCATCTCGGCGGAGGAGCAATGAGGAAAACGTTGAACGAGTTTCCTGTCAGGAATAACAGAGTTGCAATTAACAGGAGAAAAGAGGGGAAAATGGGGTTTTATTGCATACTGTTGCATATGTGCAGAAGACTGACTGCAATGAAGGTTAATCTGGGTCGATGCTCCTTACTGACTCTTCATTTGCCAAACGCTCTCTGTTATTCTGCACAACTTGGTGCCAGACCACTGCTAACATGAATATACTTATCCTCTCGCAACTCTTACCCCTTACATCCAGATCCCCTGCACACTCGTTTTTTTTTTTTTTTTTTAAATCATGTTACCAGCTGCTCTCTGACCACAAGTGTTCAAAGAAACAAAATAAAGTGCTTGTGCACGTGAAAAGGAACCAATGGGCTGAAAGAAAATCGACGTGACCAGATGTTTGTTTCCAAGCACACGACTTTGTGGCTGAGCCTATTTTTACAATTGTGCCCAGACTCTTTCTTCATTCTTTTTAAGCAGCTGGATGGAAAAGAAAATTGGTTGAAGTCTAACTTATGTTTTATGATATCCTCTTCTGCTGAGAGAAGGGCTGTTGAAAACATTAAAAAGAGGGAGGAGTCAGCCGGGATTCAGCCTGAACCGATGAGGTGGTGTCACTGTGCTTTCTTCTTCAGTTAGCCGATGGAGTTTGAGGTAATTTTTGACGAAACGTTAGGGCATTATCGGGAACATCAGTAATCTAAGTCTGGAAATGTTTTATTACCTTTCTGTCTGCCCGTTCATCTTGGCAAAGAGGAGTCTGAGCACTTGTTCTTTTTGCTCCCAAGTAAGATCTGAGACTTGAACTTCATCCTCCAGTAGATGAGAGCTACAAACAAGAGTAATCAAATCTTTTAATTTCATAAAATCACATTCTCGGTTTAGATCAGATAACAGATATCACCATTTCTGGTGGAATGTGATGTGGGTTTACCATTTTGCAGATGCCTCCATGTTTGAATTTACATGGCTGATACTGTAGGGGCTTTTATGGAAGGTACAGATAGGTGGGAACTCCATCTTTCCTTTTGTGGCTTCTCTAAACCTCCAACTGTAAGCCTGTTTGCTCTCCTTTTTGTACCTAAACCTGCTGGCAGCTATTTCTTGTCTGACATGATCCAGTGCTTCATAGAAGAACTCCTCCATCTCTTTGCGCTTATTCACAACAGTGCTCGCCAGGTGCTTTAGGTCCTGCATTTCCCTCACTCGCATGGCCAGAACCCTCTGCAATTTGTCCATCTCCACCTGTTTTGCCTGGATGGTAACAAGGTTCTTCTGCTCCTTTGTCTCCTGTTGCTGAAGTTCTCTAGACCTGAGCTCCAAGGCCTCTTCCAGAGAATCAATCTTTGCTGTGAGCTCAGAAAGTTTCTGTTTTTTGTGTTCAATGTCAGCCAGGTTCTTCTTTATGGTCATTTCAAGCATTCCCTGGGTGAGAAGCAAAGTAGTCAAGCTGATGACCCCAAAATTTGTTATGCTTGTGCGCTAGATTGTGCAAAAGTTGACTGATTTTCTGATCATTGGGGGTGAAATCAATTCACCTCAAATCTGTTTGCTTAAGAAATCAGTAAATGACAGACGCTGAATTTGATCCCAGATAGCAAGAGAAACTCTCCACAACCACTGACCACTGAGAAGCTGAAGAGCAGTCAGGGGGTCAGGGGTGGGCGAACGTGACCACAAGTAAAACACACAGGGTTAGCATAAGTAAACAAAACATTGGGGGAAAAAAAATATGTATCAAAAAACTTTGCAGAGATGTGAAAAGGATTTCATAGTTGAAAACAAGTTTGTTTATAAAGATGGAACAAATTGAGCTTGGAGGGCAGAATAGCTTCCCTGTTGTTTGTTGTCCTTTGGTCTCAACTTACCTTGTTTTGTGCCAGGATGATGTTTTCTTCAACCAGTGAATGAGTCAGTTTCTTCAAGTCTTCTGCTTCTTTTGTGGTATTTTTCAGAACTTCATTCAAGTGATCGCGCTTCTCCAGTGCAGTGTGCAAGACACCTTCCAGCTGCCTAAATAATAAAAAAAAATAATTGTTTTTTGTTTGTTTGTTTTATTTACCAGCACCTGATGCAGTACTCATGGGTTTATTTTGACCTGTCACTGGACTGATACGGCACAATAAGACTTAAACAGAGTTGACATGTTCAAACTAATTACTAACCAGCCCTGAAGGCTCACACCAGAATCAATATTGATGTTTCGTCAGCTGCTAAAATAGCATAGCAAAAGCGGGGTATATATCCTAAGTCCTAAATCTTCTCTGTTGGAGTTGACCGTCTCTCCTTCCTGTAGGTGTTTCAGGCCCGGCTGAGGATGTGAGCATTGGCTCGGGTTATGTATACTCTCATGAACATGACAAACCATGGTCACGAAATTAACACCGGCTATGGTTGTGTATATTTATAAATGTAAAATTATTTTTCATTGCATGACAGAGCAGTTTGAGGGACAAAATTGGCACAGTGGTGGAAAGTCACTTACTCAATGGCTTCGCGGTGGTCCTGCTTTAGCAGGACTTCCTGTAAATTGCATCGTTCCATAGTTTCCTTTTCCACACACTCCTGCAAAGAAAAACAAATGTCCTCCTTTAAATTACTAGTTTTATTTATTATTAACAATTTTAACCAGTAGTGCATGTTTGACTAAAAAAGGATTCATAGAAGAACACTTCTGGACTGAAATACCTTTTCTTTCAAGAATTTTGCCTCCATTTCAATGAGGTTTTCCTCGTGCTTTTTGCCAGCAACATCCATGCTTTCTTTAATCTACAAAAAAGTTGGAAAAGTAGTTTCGTTTGCCCATTTTTCCTGCAGAGATTTGATCATTTTGTCCACTCACATTGCTGAGTTCTTGTTCCAGCTGAGCTTCCCTTTCCTTCAGTCGCTTTACCTTATCTTGGATCATGTTAAAGTCTCTTGTCTTTGCAGAAAATAACAAATAACAAAAAGTAATGAGCAAACTGAGTAAAGTTGAAGCAAAATTTCTTCATAGGAAGAAGAAAGAAAACCAAAGTTCATGGGGATAAGCACTGCTGCAAGCCAACTTGAGCACACATCAGTCATGGTAAATGCCTCAAGATGCTACTGTGGAGAAGCCAGTCTGAGCAGAAATGCAACAAAGTGACCAAAGTCATGAAAGACTAGAAAAACACGCACCCGCAAACACGGACATGATGACAAAATGAGAGGTTATCAACCATCTGATTACAGCTGCAGGCCTAATCGTTCTTCTTCAGATAACCCTGGAAATGTTCATCAGTAAAGCCGTACTTACACAAGCGGGCCTTGTATCTTCTCATTTTTTCATCATGGGCTCAATCAAATTGGAGTTTTCCAAAAATATTCCTGAGTTCAAAGTAAAAAAAGTGACTGGCCGATTAAATGTCTCTTATTTCGCCATGTTCTGTAATAAAAACCGAAGCCAGTTTTCCTTCACAGTGAAAAGTTGAACCAGTATGGAAAAAAGTCACATCTTTAAATTCAAGTGTAAGGTTTTTCCGACATATATGATATATGTCCCAAAAAAAGTTTGTTACAAGTCTGTCCAGACGGGCCTCATTTTTCATCATCAGAAAATTTCGGGCTGTGCTTTACTATGGTGAAGGAAAGACTGGAAGATGGAAAACAGCTGCTAGCAAAAGAAGAAAAGGGTTTTTCTGGCCCTTTTGTCATGAAAATTTCATGGCTTTCGTTTAACCATGGGAAGGAGAGGTCAGTGAGGGTATGAGTCAAAAAAAGGTCCTTTGGTGTGTGTTACATAACCCAAAAAAGTGGCGTTCTCCACCTAAAACCTATGTGACAAGTGAAAAATGGTTAACACATCAAATGAAGGATTGTGACAGATTTTTTTTCCCATAACCAAGCAATTGTACATTATGCTATTTTTTGTGGTCTCCGACATGGATTAAAATAACTTTACACTATGTAACCAAGAATGCTGGGCTTTGTTTTTTCATTTTATGATTGCTTTGTTTTGCATAATGAATGCCAAGATAATTACACACAAGACAGCTGTTAAGAGACAGCGCAGCACATTTTTGAGATGCTATAGATTTAAAATGTGCACAATAAATTATACAGTTACCAGAGCTGAGTTAAGTCATTGTGGAGATGGGACCTTTTCACTTTTTAAAAAAAAAAAGCTAAGGAGAAGTGATCAGATGACTATGCAGACAACCATAGATTTGCTGAGAATTTATGAAAGAAAATCCCATGATGAGATGCTGGATGAAATATCTCTAAAAGTTTGAAACAAATATCAAAATTTGTCACACATGACCATTTGAACAGACAGAAAGTGGCGTGAACTGAATATGGGCCACTCGTAAGTAAGTGTGAAAGAAGCCTGAGATCAAGGATGTTCAAAGTCTGACAATGGGGCAAATGTGGCCCACGTTCAAATTTCCACCGCTTCTTTCATAAAATCAATACTACGCAGCCCCGAAAAACGAGGTTCTTAATTTCTTGATTGGGGTTGGTTAAATGACGTTTTAGGACAAAGGAAAACCTGTAGCAACACTGTCGTTTGACCCTTCGGTGGCTCATTTCTATAACGTTAACCATAGTGGCCTTTATAGTGTCCGCCCTTAAAACTTGAAGGTTGTGAGTCCAAATCCAGGCCGAGCCATACCAAAGTCACTAAAAACGGGACCTCATGTCTCCCTGCTTGTCACTCACCATTAAGGGGTTAGATTGGGGGGTCAAACCACCAAACAATACCCAATAGCAGCTCACTGCTTCCCCTTAGGGGAAGGGTCAAATGCTGAGTCACACCACCTAGATGCATGATAACTAAAGGGACTTTAACTTAACTTTAAATAAAAAAAGAAAAATTGACTCCACCACTTCCAGGACAAGTGGAAATTGACATCTTTTTAATGTGAAATATGAAACAATGGTGTCTGTCTAAAATGCTAAGAGTCTGTGGCTGTTTTCATAGAGTTCCATTTTTTACATTCATTTTTTACCTCGCCAAATCTGGCCCTTTGTGCAAAAAGTTTGGACACCCCTGACTTATAGATCCTTTGACACAGAAGGAGATGAAGCCTGACACCTAACAAGGCAAATCAGTAAGTGATAAGGAAGTAAAACAAAAAAATGGAAAACAAAACTGTTTAGAGATGAAACAACTAATTTATCACAATTTAACCCCCAACCGACAGATATTTAAGATAAATATCACGTTTATAAGTTGCCTGAACTATTGTGTAATTGGTCTCCTTGTGTTTTGATAGTGAAAGAGTAAATAAAAAGCCCTTCAATTCAAACTCACCATGTTGTTCTTCTCTTCAAGTGAAAGAGCCTGGTGTCTTTGTAGGCTTTCCTCCAGCATTCGAATCTGTCCAGAGATCTGATGTATTTTAAATGATTCAATAGAATTGATTAACACCGTTATGAAAGACTTCTCAACCTTCTCCTCTTTGGCAGCCATCTCCCTCTCCCAGTGGCCGCTGACGTCGACGGCGTCTCTCTCCGCGCGGAGTAATTGATTAATGAGCCCCTCGTTGGCGCGTGCCAGGTTGTGGCCGGCCTCCCGGTATTCTGCGAGGTCCTGGTTGGTGGCCTTTAATCTCAACTCCCAAAGAGCGGCGTTGGCCCTGGCCGTCTCCACATCCGACTCTTTGTCTCCCTTGGACTCGTGTTTGCCGTCTTTCTTTCCTTTGCTGTGATGAAGAGCGGCCTCCGGTTTACTAATTATTATTATTATTTATTTTACCATGAATTAGTTATACATCATCAGCTCAAGTGTGCACACTCACCCGCCTTTCACGCGTTTTGTTTTGGTTTTTGTCGGCATCACTGCTGCAGTTCTGCAAGGGGCCCACTAACGCTGTAAAAAGGATACTATAGCTGTCAGTGTTTGTTAGGCTGCAGCCATGGAGACGCTTTGGCCAATTAAAAAATAGATGGATCCCTTGACTTTCAAAATAAACAATTCAATGTTTTACTTATTTTGTCTTAAATTGCCACACTTCATGTTTTGTGTCAGAATAATTCATTCTGCACAATAAAACAGTATTTATTCAATTATTTTATAAAAAAAAAAGATTGACACATCCAGGCCTGACTCAGCACTTCCAAGCACACCCTGCTCTGCAGAACATTTTCACAGAATGCATTCATCTCTGTGTGAAACCATCCCATACAGGACAGTAAAACATAAAGCAGTGGCGGAGCTAACATTTTTTATGAGGGGGTGGAAGACGTTTGATGGGTGGCAAATGAAAACATGTCATTTTAATTTAATGTCAATGCCAGTCCAAAACCATTTTCAAAGGCTAATTGGGATTTTATTTTTAAAAAAGAGTCAATTTGTGGCTGACATTAAATTGGATTTTGACAGAAAAGTCCTGAGCTGCTGAATAGCTATTTAGGTTACAAAACACAATAAAAGACAATTGTTTTGTGATTTTTAAGGTGGTAGTGTGAGTGATATGTTTGTATTTGCTGTTGGAAGAGAAATGTCAACATGACTCAAATTGGGACAACACATTTGGAAACAAAAGGCAAATATTACTTGTTTTGTAGTTTTTTTGGTGATTTTTTACTGATTTACATCTTTTGTAAGTAAGGTGGGAATCCATGGTGACTCCGAGATTTTTAATACAGTGAGGAGTTGTGGCAAGAAAAGTTTTTTTAAAGTTGAAAAATTGTAAACAACTGATTTAATTAAGTACTTTATTTAAAAAACGTGAAAAATAAACTAAAATATTAATGTAACAGAGACTAATGTGCATAACTGTTTTCAATTTAATGATTATACTTAAAATATCCAATAAATATCCTAAGTAGAAATGAGTGACAAAAGACTACAGACTTTTACAGTTGTTAGAAAGACAATCATTGACATTCTGCTTAAACAAGTCAGACTCAGATGTCATTTAAGAAGTGATTGCACAAGAAGCTGGTTGTTTCTTTTAAATGCTTGATGCTTTCATCTTTACAGCAGTCAGTCCTGGAGATGAACCATTGTACATCCAGGAGTTCCTGAACATCTTCTGGACTTTTGCTGTAATCGCCGCCCCCTCCCACTCCATCGAACACAATCTGTGTGCACGTAATCTCTTCCCGCAAGATGACATGAGATACGTTTGGCTCCCGTCAGAAGTTTTGTTCATGTCTCTAGGAGATGGATGTGTCCGTTAATACCATCTCCACCGTAGTTTTCCACGGAAGTTATGGGAAAACCACTAAGATTAGCGTATACGCTGCTGGCTTACATCTTTGAAGAAGCGGGGCCAACAGAAACAATGTAAAAGGAGGTTGTAATTAAACATGGAAACCACTGCATTTTCACCGTCATTTTGTTCACCTCTCCACAAGCAAAGACCAGTGCGTCAGGAGCTGATTGACAATAGATGTTTACATAAAAAAGGTAAATAGAGAAAGGGTGCTGGGTGTAGCTACTGTAAACTGAATCATATAGGGCTGCTCTGTTCTCTGGCATCACGAAGAGAGTTTGAAGACTAAATTTAAAGGTAATTACTATGACAGTGAGAAGAGAAAACTGAAATAACCCAGAGTTTTTCAAAGCTGTCATTATCATTGGAATTGTAATGACAAGGTTTGAGTCTCTTCAATTGACTTGTTGGGGTAGGACACCCACAAACATGGCATTCCTGAGGGCAACATTGCAGCATATTAATGATATATTGCACAGGGCAGATTATAAAGCTGGGGTCCTTTCCTCTGCTTTACGGTTTCAGTTAACTTGAGAGAAATAAAAAAAGCCCAAACCGTGTTCTGAAACTAGCTCTTGTTAAACGATGCATTTGAGGTGCTGTGTCATGCATCAGACATGCACAGTGGAACAGCGCCTCTCCGTTGAACACCTTGATAGGGTTTAATAATGCAGATATGTGGGTTAAGTTATTTTACAGTATTCTAATTAAAAGACTGTTTTGGAAATTTTATTTCAAATGAAAGAGAAAACATATTAAACATCCAACAATGGAACATTATATATAATTTAGTTTCAAACTCTTGATTTTTGCAAAGCGGGTGTTAAAGGAACGATACATCTACAGGCACAAGTCAGAGAGATGTCCTGCACATGTACACTTTGATAGGGGCCAATGACCGTTCTGGTGTGCCACAAGACTGAAAAAAGTAGCCGCAGTATTTAGAAAAAAGGAAGGAGGAAAGAAAATCCAATATTTTTAGTCCAAATTACAGTGTTGGAACAGTACTTTGCACAGTTGAGTGTCCTGGGAGTGGAATGGCATGATGGGTGAACACTGGTGCCAAGCCCCACCCTCCCCACATTGTGTTCACCGTAGATTTCCTGCACTTTTTGTGCCCATCGATGGGACCTTTGTCTGTTCTCTTACCCTGGTGCCGGGCAGGAGCTCCATTTGGGCCCCTGTTAGTGCCGGAGTTAAATGGAGGGTTGAGATAAGGTCAGTTCTGCAGGGACGCCTCATTTACCTTCTTTTTCAGATGTCTGCCCTCTTTTTGCACATGCAAAGTGGGTGAAAAATATCACAGCCAGGCACAAATCTCAGTTCCTGTAAGGTCTCAGGAGTCTCTTTGACTCTGTGGTTCACTGTGGTGCGGACTGCACTGAGACTCAGCGAGCAGGGATTAGCTGATGCACCGCAGTGGTTTATATGGGCAAACTCCCACCTAAAGTGGAGGAATTTGCTCTCCACGCGATTCATACATTCTTACATGAAACATGCCTTGCAGTCCAAATATTTAACCCATGGAAAAATTGTGGGAAACACAGAGATGAGTGGGAGTGAGATGATTGCTCACAATTTTCTAACTCCAGCTGGAGTGCAGGTCACATTAGCATTTTTTTAAGGTTCAACATGCTGCAGTAGCCTTATTGCATTTTGCAGAGGATGTGTTGCTTTTTTTTCCCTTTTAAAATAATGAAAAGTTCATTCAAGCTGCTGATTGTGAAGCATAATACTAGTGACCTTAAATTATTCACAATTTACCACAAAAATAAATCTTTATATTCATGGTTTTCCAGACATTCCTGCTCTGTTTTAATATTAAATTAAGATGATTGATTTTCATTACTTATATATTTTGTCAGCTTTTTTTTTTTTTTAAACTGACTAAAACTATTTAAAAAAATGACAATATTCCTGATTTAAAGTGCAGCAAAATCTGAGCGTTTACAAAGTTCAAAAAGTTGAATTGCAGCATGAAGGAATTTCTGAGCCAAGCTCCAATGGAAGTCTTGAATACAGTCATAAAATGTATTTTAGGACCATTTCTTTTTGAGCTTTTTTGAGCGTGAGCCATTCATTTAGACTCATTTAGAAACTCCCCCTTTCTCCTTTGTCGAGGGGTTTGGCTTTGGAGCTACCAGTAAAGATGAGGAGGGGAAAAAACCATAGCCAGAAATAATCCTTGAAGGAAGGAAGGGGTGGAAAAAAAAGGAAAGTTTTGTTGGAGGTAGGCTGCAGCTCCAGGAGGTGGGGGGGACTCCTGATGAAGCTGGGATGGACCTCCACGTGATTGGTAGACGGGTGCTGTCGGTGGGGCCCCTTGCCAAGCCCTTACGTCTTTATATAGTGTAATCAGACGGCCGGACAGCCTGAGTGAGCATCCACTCTGCCTCTTTGCATCTCCTCTGCTGCTCCAGCATCCACCTCTCTCCTCTGAGCCTCCATCTCTCCCTGCCGGGTGGTGATCAGCATGGCCAACCTCCTCCTCACTCTGAGTCTGTGGCTCCTGGCTGGGAGTCACCTCATTAAGGCGACCTATTACCGGCACCACCGTTACATCCCCCACTTCTACCGCTACCGGGAGCACTCCGCCAACACGGAAAACCTCCTCCCTGACGTTTCCAACCTCGCGCCTGAGGTCACCCAGTCCGGCGCCTCCACCAACCACGAGATCCCAGAGGTTTTCCACCCGGCACCCGAATCCGTCCACCCCATGCCGGAGGTTTTCCACCCCGTCCCTGAAGTGGTTCATCCTGCACCTGAGAGTTACCTGCCGCCGCAGGTGCAGCAGCCCGCCACACCTGTCCTCCCCTTCAGCAGCCGCGTGTTCTACGGGGTCATGTTTGATGCGGGGAGCACCGGCACCAGGATCCACATTTACAAGTTCATTCAGAAAGATCCCGGTAAGGCTGCAGCAGGAATGGGGCATGTGCACTTGCTGCTGACTCCCACTGCTGGCTGTTAGGTCATTCACAGTGTGGTGAGGAGAAAAAAAAAAAAAAAAAAGCTGAGAGGATGGGAAAAGTAGGAGGCAGGATTGAATTGGTTTGTAGGAAGCAGAGTGTGAATCTAGAACCACTCCACAAATGATGAAAAAAATGCATATTTAAAGCATTTGTCTTTTTGTTTCATTGTCTGATGTCTAACTTTTCCAGTTGAGCTGCCAGTTTTGGACAGTGAAATGTACCATGCTATAAAACCCGGCCTGTCTGAGTACAAGTTCAACCCCGAGGAGGTAAGCATGACCAAATATTATTAGTTACGTCTGTATATGAATGATTTTCTTCAGATTAGGAGATGTAAGAACAGTGCAATTTCCCAAATCGTTTCTTCATTAGTGCATTTGTTTAAGTCTGTAAAAGAGATTAAAGATGTCTGGTAGTATGTGGGAAACGTCTGACTGATGTCCCTCGCAGGGCGGTAACACCATCCGTCAGTTGCTGAAGATTGCCAAGAAGACGGTTCCAGAGGAAGAGTGGAAAAGGACGCCAGTGGTCCTGAGAGCCACAGCGGGTCTACGCCTGCTGACTGAAGAGCAGGCCGAGGGCATCCTGAAGGAGGTGAGAGCCTTTTTTTCTCCCCTCTGGCCCCAGACATTTTGGCACAAACACCCGTCGTCCCACTAGGGACTGGGATGAGAAAACCACTAAATGCTTGCAAGTGTCACAGAAGGAAAAGGCAGCAAGTCGGCCCATTTGGCAGCTATCATGTTGCAAAAGAACAGCTGTTGTGGGGTTGTGTGGAGCAACCATATTCAGCATTTAAAGTATTATCCAGGCTGCTGTTCCAGCCTTGTTTGTGGTCAAGTTATCTGTCACTCTGCAGCAAACAGCTTGCTTTATAGAGCAAAATCTGAGTCATATATTCCCCTAAAAACTGGATTCAAAGAGCAGATCTCCCTCCCACAGGTACGAGAGGTCTTTGAGGAATCCCCTTTCTATGTGCCGAGCAACAGTGTCTCCATCATGAATGGAATAAATGAAGGTAAATCCCATTTTGCTGCACTGTTTTCCTTATCTTGCAAACTAACATACATTTTCTCTTTTGTTGCCAACCAGGTGATTCGTATGAAACAACCTTGTCATTTATTTTGCAAGACTTTCCTTTGCTCATTGAGGCACATAAACACCAGAATGCGAGCGTGAACCTCCCCACGCCCTTCATTTAGCGTCAGCCTGCACATCACTTTTTGTCATTCTCACTTTACAAGTACCTCAGATTTGGGGCAAGTGCTTTAGTCTGGGTTGGTTTGAGTATAAATGAAGAAGTGCTCATTGAAATGTGTTTAAATATGACTCATCTGCTAACGTCAGCTGTGAGTCACTTAACGGAGTCTCTTTCACCTCATTTCAGGAGTCCTGGCCTGGGTTACAGTGAACTTCCTCACAGGTATGATGACATTGCTTATATTTTGCTACGATGGAGTTAGTGGTTAGGAGGCTCCAGCCATGAAAAAAAAAACTTGTTTGTGTGCATTTTTGGGTTTAGTTCTCTGGCTGCAAAAACAAGTTGTATTCTCTCATATTTGCCTCTAACTAGCTGATGTATTTTAAATATAAATCTCTGATTTGATTGTTTAAAAGTCTCCAACTGCCTCTTAACAATATAGATTAAATCTTCGTAAAAAAATGCACCAAAATATCTATTAAAAGTGAATTGTATGGTGTTGACTTATAACTTTTTGCGTATTTGTTGTAGGTCATCTGTACTCCAACACCAGGAGAACTGTGGGTATTCTGGATTTAGGTGGAGGATCAACACAAATAACATTCCTCCCAAAGTCAAAGGTGATACTTCTTAAACAATTGGAGCATTTTCATTCGAAAAACAAAATAAAAAAAGTCTCAACACTAATTCTTCTTTTGTTGTTATTCCAACAGAAAACTATTGAGACTGCTCCTCATTCATATACTGCCAGATTCAACCTCTTCAACAACACTTATGAACTTTACACGCACAGGTAAAAAAAAAAACAAAAAAAAAAACGGGATAAAATTATATGTATTTTCTCAAGATTTGAGGGTGAAACATTCATAACTGTCTAACAACTTACCATAATTATATGTCACCACTGCACAGCTATCTAAAAAATGGACTAATTGCTGCTCGCTTGGCAACTCTTGGAGCCCTTGGAGCTGATGGTAAGTTCATGCCTTTTTAACCTCTTTGTTTGATTCTACACTTTTTTAGTCCAAACTGTTAAATCTCTTGTTTTCCTTTTTTTCCAGGACTGGACTGGAAAGTCTTCACTAGTCCGTGCCTCCCGAAAAAGTACAGAGCGGAAGTGACTTTTGGAGGGAACACCTATAAAGTCAGTGGGATTCCAGACGGTGAGATTAAAGCCGACTGAGGTTTTTGGTTGCTTTCCCAGCTGTCTTTGATCCAACAATCCAAACATTCATGGCGCAATTTTGAAACGCAGTGAAATATAGTAACAATGCAATCTCCCACGACAGAACATATCAGGCCTACTTCTCTCGCTCCTGGCATCAAACAGATGTTTTGTCTTTCTGCATTTCCTGTTGCACAATTACTGTCATCAAGCTTGTGTTTAAAGGAAAAAGAAAACTGTCAGTTTTTCTTCCTTTCTACGAGTTGATCACTAAAAGAATGCCAAGCTTGTCCTTGATTTTTCTTTTGCGAAATGAACCGCCTGATTCCGTCTGCTCACAATTATGTGGTAAAAATAGACATTACAACAGGGTTGCACTCACTGCCGCTCTTGTCAGCACATGGTTTTTCCAGGACACTTGTACCAACCGTGCCCATGGGGCAGAATGAAACTTCTAGGGTTTCCCTTGTAAGAAACGTGGTTAGCCTTTAGTTTTACCGCCCTCTGACCTCAAAATGAGGCTCAGAGCTTTTACCACTGGCATTCCAGGGATCATTGGCTTCACACAACTTCAAGTCAGTTTCTCCCAATTTCCTTTAATGTTGGGTAAAACGACTGCTGTGTCTTTCTTCAGGGTACGCAGGCTATAAGCTGTGCTACTACGAGGTCCAGAGGGTGATCAAAGGTATTTTCCACCAACCTTATGAAGTGAAGGGCACCAACGTCTTCTACGCTTTCTCGCATTACTTCGACAGAGCCAATGACACGGGCCTCATCGGTGAGTTGAAAACACATCAACAAGTTGTAATCTAAGATCTGGTAAAAAACAAAAGAAGGTTCTGAGTTGCAAGTTTTCTATGTTTCAGGTGAACGAGGCGGTACAGTGGAAGTCCGGGACTTTAAGAAGAAAGCCAAAGAGGGTGAGGGTCACATTTTCTATAAAAAAATTCCACCAGAGGAGAAAAACATTGGTTCCACATTTAAAGGAAATAAAATGAAAATGCCTCCACAACCCAAAAAGCTTTTGAACTCTCAACGTGCTCATCTGTGCGCTTCTCTGGCTGCTATGCCGTGGAAGCACGTTTGAAAGCAGGAATGCAGCACTGTTTGTGTTGTGAGAACATTGTCACATGGTCTCGAGGAACAAGTCTGACACATGCTGTGCTGGCAGCAGACCTGAGGACGTCTGCCCGGCCTCGGCAGAGGGGCACCTGACAGCCACACACCACCCAGAGGCTTACACATACACATACATGCTCACTTAGGTGCGCTTGGCTGGTAACACCACCACCCACAGCCACTTCTTCTTACACCTCCCTGTTTCTGCAGACAAACAAAACACGAGGTCATCAACTTATCTAATAGAAAAAAAATGAATTGAAAATATTTATTTGTTGTTGAAACAAATTTTTGTAAATTGAATTAAAAACTTGACTTTTTCTTTTCAGTGTGCAATAAGATGACCAAATACCGCCCTATTAGTCCTTTCCTCTGCATGGATATGACATATATCACATGCCTCCTAAAGGAGGGCTTTGGCTTCAAGGACAGCACTGTGCTGCACGTAAGTGATCAGATCCTAATGCAATGTCACAATGCAAAAAAAAAAAAAACAAAAAAAAAAAACCTGTTCCAGAATAGCGTTTTTGAGGTTTTGGATACTCTTTTCAACAGCTGGCCAAGAAGGTGAACAACGTGGAAACGAGCTGGGCCCTGGGCGCGACCTTTGACTTCTTTAGAAACTTTAACATCCATTAAAGACAGCTCTCCAGTTGTTGCATCTGGCACTGAAAGGGGCAGTCTGTCACTGTGGGGCCTGCTTCCACCCGTCCACCCTTGCAGATAGTCCCAGCATGTCTCCACACACATCCATCATCTCTCCCTAAACCTCAACACCCTCAGAACACTTTGAGAACTTAAAAAAAAAAAAAGAAGTTTCTATATTTTTTTAAGGCCAGCTGTTTCTACTGTATGTTCAGAACTGGTAAGCTGATTTTACTGTTAAAAACGTTTACATTTTTGAACCCTTTATGGATGTTTGATCTGAAATATCTCCCTCCTTACCCTGTATAGAGGCAGAGTCATAGTACCTTGGCGCTCACTTTGGTCCAGGTATATGCTGCACAGCGCAGAAAATTACAGAGACAACTTAAATATTTTTAAATCCAGTCTTTTTAGAATATCAGTAAATTATTTCAAGACCTTTACCTTAATGTTAAACCTAATTGGACATAGAGCAGTTAACCATAACTTTTTTCTGTCCTTCAACATTGCACGAAACACTTTAACTGCAGGTAATGTAGCTGAGAAATGACACTTTGCTATGATGCCATCTGGAATTGTACATATTCACGATTGGTGTTGGATTCACCACGACTCAGGGGGGCGGTGGCGAGAATTCTCTCGCAGTGTTGTAAATGATTCATTCTCGTAACTTTTTTTTTTTTTCCCCAAGTTGCCTCCATTGCTGTTTTGCTTCATCCTGAGTGAGAAAATAACCCATCACTCACAGCTTACTCACAGGTTCCTTTGGTGCGAACTGTATTTAGATGATCATTAGAGAAACCACTCATTAAGCGTAGACAGTGCAGCCAGAGGCTTGAGCTACAGCCATTTAATGAAGGTAAAGCATAAACAGAAATTATGTAAAAACTATATTTCTTTGTTGTACTGAACATATTCTGTTTTTCTTGTGAATTGTACAAATATTTGAAACTGTGTGTATTGTTGTAGTGCTTATCCAATAGATGCTTCAGGTACTCTCTTTTTATTATTCCATATATTCATCTACTACTGTTGTACATATATGCTTTAATCATAGTGAAATGTTTTTTCCTTCTTTTGCGTACAAATCTAAAGGGTGCACAGTTGAAATGTATTTCTGTATCTATCAGTAAAACGATCTGATGTCTGAGAAAGTGTAAATTGTTTTTCTGAAAGTGTATACTGGACATGTATGATTTAATAAAACATTTGTGATTCATATTCGCCGTTGTCAAACCTCACTTTCTCGTATAAAGACAACAAAAACAACTCAGCAAAAATGTTTTTATTCATTTCTTACACAGATTATCCTTACAGCTTTTGAAGCTCAGAGTCTGGAGATCCAGCACTTTCTCCATAGATGCATTATTTGCTTGCAAATGCCATAATCTGCTCCTGCAGAGAGAAAAGAGTCATTCAAATGCAAGTTTGTTTTTTTTTGTTGTGAGCCTAAATCTGCACGAGACCTGTACACTTGTAAAACTGGCAGCATTTAATACGGAAAAAGTGTCACTTTTAGGAGCCTTTATAGTGAAACGCCTTTACAGCTACACACAGCTATGTTGGTTTGAATCACTAAGTAGGGAATAAAGCCATTTTGCATGAGTGGTCGGTAATAAAAGGAGTGTGAAAACACAAGCCAACACCACTGTCCGCTGCCCCGAGGCCAGCCATGCACCCCACCCACACACTTTTGGTAACACAAAATTTGGGGCTAAACTTAGATGTCATACTAGTAGGTTAAGAGCCTTTAAAATTATAGACGCAGCTAAAGCAGAGCTCTGTGTAATCAGAGGAGAGGGTGGAGGGTTGGGTCACAGTGTGGGCGGGTCTTAGGATTGACAGGTGGCTGATGCTGAGGGAGAGATGCCCAAGTTGGCTGAGAACCAAACGGGGAGCTTACTTTAAGTTGGCTGAGAACCAAACGGAGACCTTACTTTTAGAGTCGGGAGCATGTTTGTAGCCTGCAGACCAAAGGTGCGAAGGAGAACCACAGGAGCGATGTTGGTGGAGTAAAGGCGCTTCATGAGGTCGATGGTGGCCATCATGGGTAGATTGTGTCGCTGTCGTTCGGTCTCATATTCTAGTAAGTGCTGTATTGCTCCTGAGTTCAAAATAAAAGCAAAGAGTGAGAATGCACCACAATCCTGCATGGATTTACCACAAGTTTCAAAAATCACGTCAACATTTATTGGAGTAAAAATCGAAACTCAAATATATATTTTTTTAAACATAGTTTCTTGGAAGAATGGTCAGAAAACATCAAATGAATGCTGCCGGAAAACCTTGTGCTTTTTATGGTTTGGATCAACAGTGAGTGTTTGAGCTGTGCGAAGGAAAACAGCTTAAAGGAAACCACTGAGCTATATCTGCAGCATTTGTCCAAATCCTCACTGACCCAGGTCCTTCCCGTTAAAGGCCGCCTGGCTCAAAAGCTGCGTGAGGCAAGCCACATCCCCGAAACCCAGGTTGGCTCCTTGACCTGCAAGAGGATGAACGCGATGGGCTGCGTCCCTGCAAGGACAAACACCTCCAAACATTCAGAGCATGTTCTGTGCATTAGAACACAACTTTGATGCAACAGTTTTCTCCTACCCAATCAGTGCCACTCTGTGCCTGACATACTCTGACGCGTGGCCCATACCCAGTGGGAACATGACTCGGCTCTTCGGGCCAATCCCCGCCACGCTTGGAGGAAGCTGTCGAGGTGAACCTGCAGACGGCATTATGGCTGACAGGGCATCCCGGAAAAGAGAGCCAGCCGTCTCAATTAGCTCCGAATGGTTGTCGCTGCTCCACTAGCAGGGCACATTTACAAAAACACAGAGAAAAGAAACAATCAGATAGAAAGAAAGCATGACTCTTTTTGAGTTTACGATTTAGCTGATCAGGAGCAGAGCTGAACTCCAGGCCCTTTCCCTCCCTGACAAACAGACTTGGCAGTCCTTTGAGAGCTTAGCTAATTAAAAGAAGATGCTGGCCCGGCTATGCAGTTGAATTAGGCCTGTTTGAAAAACATTCCATGCAGTAAAGGTCGACACTGGCCGACCACAGGTTTAATTAGCAAACCAGGCCCGAAAACCAAACGTGACTCAACCGTAGTGACCCCGTCCTTCAGCCGGCCCAGTAAAAATAGCCAGCTTGGGAAAACGGAGTTTCTCCAAACATGAGAAATAGATAGGTATATCCTTCCCCTAGAGAAATATTATTCTTGCACATAGCTTCGGAAAACAATGACCAAGTTTGTTTGCGTGACTAACTAAAACCCCACTTGGTGTGTACAGTATGTGTATATGGAGAAGGCCAGCACACAAAAACAGAGATAATGGTAGTGAAAGATCAGCAGTCTGACTGTAAATTAAACAGCAGTTTGAAGGTCACACTGAAACTCACGAAGGCGGAGTTAATTGCATCAACAAAGCTCTCCTCGTCCAGCTCCAGCAGCTCCTCGGCGAGCCGATGGCTGGTCGACCACACCAGAGAGCTGTGAGTGTCCGACAGCTGTGGAGCAAGAACGACTTCATCAAAACATCTGGATATAATTGGGCCAAAAAAGTACCATCATAGCAAGAAATACTGATACACTACTGGTAACATCGCAATGGGTCCTGTTGGGAGGAATCTCTGCCATGCGACATTGTTCTCCGTGGGCTGCAAAAAAATAAACCAAAGTATTTTCAGTTCTGCTCCATTGTCTTCTGCAGCTATAATTTGCCCCGCTGGCAAATAATCCACTTAAATTGTCCAAAAGCTTCTGAGTGGATGTATTGTTCTCTGGCTGCTGAGAGACGTAACGCTAAATTTAAATTCACTTCAATACCTTGTTTTGATTGTAACTACTTGTTACTAAAGAAGAGTTCCTAGAGGCAAGTCCGTTTTATCTGCAAAGCACCTTTCATACACGGAGGCAAAAGAGAATAATTCTATAGAGAAATAAACAGTCATTACTCAGTTATATTTGTCAGATCAACCATTCTTGCTACCTTTTGTAACATGTTCTTGCTAATCCTAATTTTTTTCATGATCGTTTTCTCTGTAGGACCAAGTTATTCAAGTTCTAAACTGTCCAATCAGATGCCTCAGTAAAAGTACTCATGTTGAACATTCGGTACTTTTTGATTGACAGATTTTTTGTTGCCTGTTTTAAAGTGGTAGGGGTGTGGACTTCAAACAAGCTCATGCCTATCTGGCGAAAGTTGCCACAGATATGATGACTCCGACTGATTTGGACCAATTACTGCCTACCGATGATGTCTGGCTCCAACATGGCAGCGTCCCTATTGTAAAAAATGGCGACTGAATTTACTTCACTTTGTTGGAGCCGGAAGTAAGCCGTTTTCTATGGGTGACGTCAGTCATCACTGGAAGAGCTATTTGGTCCAGTTTCTTATTGCTCAACACCCAGCAAAGGCCACAAAGTCTGTTTATAAAAAAATACACGTTTTGAATCTTTTTGTGGCCATTTAGCCATTCATTCATAAAATGTAACTTTTAAATATTCACAGTAATGGAATTACTGTTTTTAATTACACATTATTTTTCTTTAGACAGCCGCACATACAAGTTCCTTTCAAAATAAAATACAACTAACAGAAACCTAAATAACCTATTACTTTTTTTTTAAGAATTAACATTTTTCTTTAAAGCAAGAGAGCTACAAATGAGGGCAAAGAGCCAAAAGAGTCTCTGGAGCCTCAGGTTGCTGACCCCTGCTGACCCGTGTTCAGCATAGCAGCGGAAAGCAGCTGCTGTTGGGTTCTGACTCTAGATCCCAAATGTAGACTCAAACCCAAACAAAGGTGGCAGTAACTTTAAACAGGGATTCTTACTTCTGACAGATGCAGCACTGCAACCACAGCAGACTGATCGTAATTCCACTTGACCGTGGGTATCCCCAACTCTTGCCTCACCATTGAGTTTGGTCCATCAGCACCAATCTACAAAAACAAAGAGAGGGACTTTACCAGGCAAAAGTGACAGAAGGAGGGCAGTTCACACGGTGCCGTCAAACTGACCAGAAGCTTTGTTTGAAGAGTCTCCCCATTAGCCAGCGTGACCCGCACCCACGGGACAGATTCTGCTGCATGGTGAGGCATGGGCCACGTGTACTTCACCACCTTGGATCTGTACTTAACTTGGACGTTATCTGACAACAATAAAAGCACAAAGAATGAAAAAGCTTTTACGATTCTGTGCCACTTTCTCACACTGCAGGGATGGAGTTAGTGTTTCAAATCAGCTCTTTGCTACTTTTTCCTTTAAAAGCAGAAAAGAAAATATGGTTCGCCCACAGCCAAAGTGGTGAGAGATCTATAAACCACCTCATAAAACACCACTGGTTTTCCCTGCTGGCACGTGTGGCAGCTACCAGGCTTAACACTAGACAGGCTTTTTAACGGCCTCTGCTTGCCACATTACACTAATAGTGTTTATTTAAAACACGCCACCCCCTATTGCAAATTCTACCTGCCCCCTCTATCAAAGGCTGGGTACGTCACACATGGAAGGACCCCAAGCTATGCAGATCTCTGACTTGGAGAGAGAAACATCTGCAGAGAGAGTGCAGGTCCCGGCAACATGGCCGTCACATCTTCTGTAATTGAAGTGCAGGATCAAACGGAAACCAGCTTGAGGGCAGCAAACTTTTTGATGTGCTGAACTGTGAGCACAACAACACCACTGCTAAAATCGAGATGCAGAGGGAGAAGCGGACACATGGTAGTCACATGAGACTAAAACGTGCCGTAACCACAAGTGCGCTGTTTGGTCCAAAATGTTGAAAAGTGTTTATAAATATGCCAGTCTAACTGTCAAGCATGTAGCGGCGTTTTATTTGTGAACCTCACAAAAGTTGGTCAGATGTCAACAGCAAGGCTGCCCTCAGCAATGTCAGCAATTCTGAGTTTCAGGAGGTGGCAAAACGTGGGAGCACATGGCGGCTTTAAATAGGTCACTGGACCACTTCACATGTCCACAGAGGGCACAGAGGTGCAACAATTCCCAAAATGTCAGGGTTTGATCGGAACTGCAGGAAAAACACAGAGCTTTAAGAGCTTTACTTTAAAAACAGTCACAATGAAAGAGCGTTACAAAAAAAAACCCCAACAACTTGGGAACCAAATTGGAAAAACAGTGGTGACAAACAGTTGCCAAACTTAGAACATTAAACAACTGAGAGAGAGGTGACACCGCTGTTGTGGAGCTTCAGGTTTTAGTCTGATTTCTTACCAGAAAGAGTATCAAGCTGTCTGGTGATAGAAACCACGACGATGTCATTCTCCACGATGTACGCCATTTCATTCTCCAGGTCCTCCTTATCGAATGTGATCAGGGCATCTGAGCAGGCATCCCAAACCTAAATGAGAGACCCATTATGCCTGCGGTCTACGGGCCCATGCCTAAATGCATCCCTTATCCCTATATGCATATTTAAATATATATATATATATATATATATATATATATATGGGTGGTCAGAGAAGTGGTGCTTTGTTGAGCTGAACACATCAAAGATGTTAAAGCCACAGCTGGAAGTTGGCACCACGTGCAAACTTCTAACCCAAAGTGATGAGGGTCTCCTTTGAGGAGGCTTGATGGAGCTCTGACGTTTGGGTTAAACGTCATTTAAGAAACAGAACTTAAAAGTGAGGTGTCAATAATTATTTGGACATCTCAGAAAAAGAGATTTTTTTATTTTTTAAAGTTTACACGAGTGGGGGTTGTTTGTCCAAGGTAACTCTTTTCCTGAGGTGTAACTATGGCAACAAACCCATCATTCTGCAGTAGTATGCTTTTTTCACCAACTTGCCATAAACTAGGGGCATTTACCCCACAGAAAACCACTAACAGCAGTTGGTTAGCATCTTGTGATAAGCGGTTGGGAGGAAAGATTTATTGTGACCAGCCCAGAAATGGGTTTGCTTTGTTAAAGGCGAGGAAAATGGTCCAGCTGTTGGGTAGAATGACTTAGCAGGGTTTTTTTTTTTTTTGTGTGAAACATTTAAAAGATATAGTGCCTTCTAACTTTAAGGAAAGAATGTGTGTAAATGAATGCCTTGATGGCACAGGCTCCACTCGAATTCTAATGCTTGGTGGAAATTCAAGGAGGAGAACTTTATTGCTGGGAGAAGGAGGGTATTTAGAGATCACCTACACTACATACTTTCCTCTTCCTTGGTTGAGATGTACATGACTGAAATTTGGAGCGCAAACAAGCCAAAACAGTGGTTGAGGAGAGAAGGTATAATGGAGGAGGTACACTACCATAATCACTGTAAGGGAGTGCTTCATGACATCTTGGGCCCAGAGAGAAACCCTGCGGTCGAATGTTTGGTACACACCAACCACATCTTACAAGACTGACCGAGCCTGCGCCCATAGCTGTAAAGTGGGTTCCCTTTTGCAGCAAACAACCACTCTCCTGATCTTTCATCTTCCACCCATTGTTCACATGAATCCTTATAATTAGAGAATTGGAGGAGATTTATTCTTTTTAAGGTTCTAATAAATAAAAGCTGGACAGTCAGACGAACATCAAGCACTTGAAAAAGTGCTGTGCAATGGCATTTTTTAAAAATATATCTCGGTTATTTTGGCATTTAGAATGCCGCAAACTCTACAAAACTACTGATCAGGCATACACTGTGCAAAAAAGAAAGACAAAAAACATTCCCTTTGAAACCACCTGTTACTATTTTAAAGTGAACGATTACATGTCAGCTATATCATTATACGGTAGGGCCCGCTGCTGCTTCCTGATTAATCTGGATGACCAAGTAAAAAGCTGAATGTCGAAGACATTTTTTTTTGTTTCCTCCACAAATTGCACAGTTCTATGACTGATGCTGCTTGACAGAAATATATGCAGCGGACCAAAGAAGTCAAGATGGCATGTGGGCTGCAAAGTGAAAAATTTCAAGAAAAGTTCTTGGCCGTTTAAACACTTCAGATTCAGCTGAGATTTTCTTCCCGATGAGTAAAACATCTGCAACAAATTCATATCGATTTTAGGAAAATAAAAAACTTCTTAGTTTAAGACTTAGACATGGGGAGCTTTTTTTTTTGACATTTTGAGCTCTTAAACAATGGAGGAAAGAAGGTATTTCATCCCTGGTTTATTTTGTAGGTTTGCCCACTTAACAGTCTGCCACCCTGATGGTAGGTTTATTCGAACATTAAGAGAAAGAAAAGCACAAATAATAATTTTTTTTTAAATCGACTTTAAAGAATTTTTATAAATTTATTTGCATTTCATTGAGGGAAACAAGTATTTGAACCTTCTTGCTGGAAAGTTGTAGTACTTTGTGACAAAACCCTTTTTAGCTACCCAGGAGGTTGTATATGATGACCTGATTTCTGCTCATATCAGGAGTCCACTCTTCTTTGCAAATGACTTCCAAGTCATTAAGATTTGGTTGCTGTTGCTAGGTAACTCAGCGCTTCAGTTCTCTCCTTAGGTTTTCTACAGGATTGAGGTTCAGAGACTGGCTGGACCACTCCATGACCTTGATAACGGTATGCATCTTCCTCAGTCATTCCTTGGTTGTTTTGTCTGTATGTTGTGGGTCACAATTCTGTTGGAAGACCCATCCACAAACTGTTTAAAGCCTTCTGGCGGAGGGGAGGGGGTTGTTTCCCAGAATTTGATATGTAGCAAAGCAAAGCATAATGTTTCCACCTCCATACTTGACAATGAGGATGGTGTTTTGGGGGCCAAAGGCAGCATTTATCTTCCTCCAAATATGATGGGTTGCTCAAGGTGTTCATTGGTAAACTTCAGGGCCTACACACTGCAGCTAGACTTAGTCTAATTTGGAGATGATTGACTTTAAAAAAATAATCTTTCAATATATTTGCTTTAAGTTTAAGGTTTGCCAAAAGTTGCATGGAGGTCAGCACTGTTTTCAGCGCACGTACACACACACACACACACACACACACAAGCATCTTATTTTGTAAGCTTTAATATGAGCGTACCTGCATTCTTTTATAGGATTTGCATCTCATCTTTGTGATGTGTTCCCATGCTCCTATTCCTGCAATTTCAAACATAAAGAAATATAATAATAAATAAGTATAAATTTAAATGCCTAGCACTGTCCGAAGTGTGCACACACATCTCTCATGTGTCAACCTGAAAATATTCACAAAAATCCAATATTTCTAAATCAAAACATAATAATGTGTTAAATAAAATGTATACATATAGATTGTTAAATCGTTTCCTTTTTTTATTGTGTTCTGAATAGGATTAATTTGGTAGATTAACTAAAAGGCCTAAAAGTGATTCCTTCACCTCCGACAAAAGGATTACTTTAGTTATTTGTTCCACAACTTACAAAATCGTCCTTATTATTATCTGTTTGACAAAAATCACCACAGGGAGACACTTTTCAGTTTCCCTTTTTCTTTTTGTGCTAGAGGCAATGAGGGACAGTGATGTTACTGCCCAGTATAATGTCTCATGTTGATACAGGGCTTCATTTTGACTTTTATCATTGGGTTGGCATCTCAAAGTTACCATAAAGTAAAAATTGGAATTTCAAGTTGGAGACAAAAATATATAAAAATAAATGAGGACATACAATTTGACAATCTTTAAAATAGGTCTTTAAAAAATATAAAATGGTGCTTTAACATTTATTGTCAGCACTATTTATCAATAAGGAAAATGCAAAATATGGGCAGAATATGATCATGTAATAAGACAAGAAGCTTTAAGGTGAACTTTGATATCAGATTACAGCTTATTTGTCATGCTTTTTGAGACCATTTTAATAGACTTGACATAATACACACAGAAAAAACAACTTAAACAAAATCAAGTGTAGAAAAACTGTAACCCGTACCACTGAGCAGGGTGGCAGACCCCGGGCTGATGGAGCTGACTCTGGTGCTGTAAGTTTCTGGAACCTTATCCATTACTTTTTTGTTTCCAGCTTCTAGGAGCAGAATTTTTTTGTCTGCAAGGTTGGGATCCATACCTGTCAAAAACCAAACATAATATGAAAATAACTCCACAAACGTAAGAACTTAATGATTAATTGTTAGGTTATAGAGTGTGATGAGTCTTTTGGACTGGTTTGAGTATTGCACTGGCTTCCTATAGAGTTTAAATGCCACAAAACAAGATGATGATTATAGGTGAGCCCAACTCACCTAAGGAACATGCCATAGCAGATCCAACCATTCCTCCTCCAGATATAATGACATCATAAACTTCATTCTTCCCCAAATCCCCTCCATTTTCCGAACAAAATAACCTTTTTCGGACGACATTGATAGTAGGCAAGTGCTTTTCTGTTAGGAAACAACGTAAAAGTCCGCTTAAGGGCACTGGCGCCTTTGTGATCTTGTGCATTGTTGTCTTCGAGCCTCACATAAGACAAGCGACGTGTCCGACGGATATAAATAGTCAAGCTTTGGAGCCTGGATTGCTATCATATGACTAGCATGCAAGCGCTTTCCCCTTCAATGTGTCCTAACAACAGCAGCCGAGTCCTTTCTGTACTCCTGCCATGTTATGTTGACATGCTTTCCAGAGGAAATGCTTCCGCTTTATTGACCAATCACGATCGAGCTTCCCCCCGCGTGACACTACCAACGCTTCTCTCCATTAGCAGTGCTAATGCTACCAAAATCTACTGCAAGTGAGAAGTGGGTACTTTGTTCAGGTTACTTCAACGACTTTATAGAGGCACGAAGAATATTTAGATACATAAATTAAATTTAAAACTGTTATATGGTTTGTGGAGGACATTTGGAGCTTTACAAACATGTTTGTTGGTGGAATGGCTGCTCATTAATTTTTCCTAATTTAAATTTTGTTAATTACTAGTGTTTTGATAATTGCTTTACTAATTGTATCATATGTTTTTAAAAATGACAAAAAAATCATAAGCATGTGTTTATTTTAACAACAAAACATTCATATTTCATGTTTTACTTACGTTGAGAGCGTCAATACGTGGTCACCATAGTAACTTGAGTACACAGTTCATTTTCCAGTGGCGTAGCTGCTCTGTTGTACAGCGCAGCATTTACAGAGGTTGATCATCTGCTGTTTAAAAGTGTAATTTGATTTTTTTGAATTGCAAACAGCTTTTACTTTTTTATTTTTTAATTTTTTAACAAGAGTTTGGATTAAGTTTTCCCTACTGGAAGGGAAAAGAGACTGAATGATGGGTAAAAATGTAATAGATACATCTTGTTATAATTATGAGTTTAACTGAATAATTATTTCACGTAACAGAACATCAGAGTTTTCCAGAGATTTTCACTTATCTAATATGTATATATATATATATATATATGTGTGTGTGTGTGTGTGTGTGTGTGTGTGTGTGTGTGTTTTGTTGTCAGACTTTTTGTTAGGTAGTTACAGCTTAATTCTACTTGTTCAGTTAAACCCAGTTATACATGTTTATTTCCCTTTGATCCACTGTTTTTTAAATTTCCTATATTTTTTTTCTATTTAGAAGACATGTCAAAGCTGGACACCTTACTGCAGGATGGACTCCAGTCTGAGCTAACTCTCCAATATCACCTTAAAGCTCTGAGGAAAACACTCAGACAGCAGCTGCAGGAGACAAAAGTGAAGCAAACAGAGGATCTAGAGAAGCGTGTACTCCAGAATTCACTTCTTGCAGCAGAAATAGATAAAAAGTCTGGCGATAAAGATGAGCTAAATAACCAAAAGTATGACTTTCTAAATGGTGACAGTGTTTCATGTGATACGGGCAATTTATTAAAAAAAATTATGATTTTCCAGATTTATGAAAACAAGGAGATCCATCTCTATGTCTGATTTGACCACAAGAAAACAGGACTCTAGTCTGAAACAGGGGCCTATTGTCTGCTCCTCAGCCTGGGGACCTTCAACAAACGGGACACATTGTTCTGTGGGGATCAATGTGTGTGAGCGGTTTGCTTCTTCTAAATCAACACAGTTGAGGAGAAAAGAAGAAGATGAGGCTGAGTCTCTGAGGAAATTTCGTGCAGTTCCTGTTCCTAAACATATCATGAAGCCCATCTACCAGGACATGCTGGAGCTCAAGGAGAAGGAGAGGAAACAGAGTTGTGAGCACAGGAAGCAATTCTTACTTTCTACCCAGAAGCCATTCAGCTTCCATGAAAGAGAAAAGATGAAAAAGGAAAACCTTGTCGCCACCTTAAACCAAGATTCCCAGAATCCAAAAACTGATTGCTTTAGTAAAAATCTTCCAAAACAAAATTCTTCAGTGCTGAAAGGTGAGCTTTTTTGTGTTTTGCTTCAAATTCAGTTCTATATTTACTTAACATTTTGATCTATCAATTTGTTTTCATCTGTAACACCTCTAAGAGACTCAAAACATAAGCATGATTGTAACTTTTCTACCTGTCAGCATCCCAAAAGGATACCACATGTCGGGTGGGCAGCCCAAAACTCTGCACTGCTGAGCGCGCCAGTAGAAAAAAGACGGAATTCCTGGAAGTGAAGCTGAGCTTCCAACCAAAAATCCTCCATCAGGTCCCGAACTTCAGCAAACTGCACAAAGCCCTACTGAATGAGTCGCTGAGGGAAATAAAGAGCAAAGATGCAACAAGGTGTCAGCCCTTCTTCCTGAGAACATCAACGTTACCCTCTAGGAAACGTAGGAAGAGTCTAGAAACCTTACAGGTGAGAGCTTGGTTACTGGCGGAGGAAAAGAAGAAGGTAAAACAATTTAAAATAATGTTCGAATAGAATCCTCTATTCAGATATTATTTTAGCTACTTTTCATGAAATAATCTAATACAGTCTAATTATTAATCTAGATTAATGCTCACATGAATCAGAAAATAATGGTAACAGCTTTTTATAAAAATAAAAAAACAAACCAAAAAATGTAGTTTAAAAAAAACATAAAAGATGTAAAACAATCAAATCTGTCAAAGTGAGATTTTGAGTGATGGACTACATCAGAGGAAGTCTCCAAACACACCAGATGTATTTATGCTCAGATTTTGCAGTGAGGCTTTCACACCGTCTCTTCTTGATGCAAAGCTGTATTGGTTTCTCTAACGTCACATTCAAAAACTTTTTTAAGGTGGAATCACAAACCACTATAAAAGCAGATGTGAAGAATTCTTCCATTGTTCCATGCTTTCCTATTTGCCATCAACTCACCAGCGATTGTCCCACAAAAAACAAATATTAATAACTAATTAAAGCCAATATTTATCATAGTTTTTACATGTTTGATTTTACGTTTTTGACTCAAATTCATTTAAACTTTAATCTTCTTTTCAGACTTTTTAAACTAGTTTTTTTTGTCAGAATATGTATCAAGAATTTATAAATTTCTTAACTTTTTTGATAAACAGATGTCACACCACCCACCTCTAAACATTTTAGGGTTTAGGTAATACTGTGGCAATGTTGACAGTTTTCAAGATAAGTATGTTTTAGACATAATAAGCAGCAGAATAAACCTTGTAATCCGTTTTTTTTTCTGTCCTCTGTGCTTATTAATTAGGTAAAATCAAATAAGTCTTTATTAAAACAGTGCTTTCCCCATGAAGTAACGTTGGAACATATAATTAACATACTGCTTTATACCATCAACATTATGGGTCTCAAGAATAAAAAAAACAAGTTCCAAACTAACTTTTAAATTGCTTCAAGTCATCACCAAACCTGATTTAGCGACTAAAACAATTACAGAAAATCAGGTTTTCATTACTATTTTTATATTTAACCCTTTCTCTAAATAAAATTAGTTGTCTGAATCTTGTTTTGTTTACTTTTCAAAACATGCATGATGCAAAGGAATAGTTTCATTAGAAAAACTTACTCCCAGGTCTCAAACTCCAGGCCTCGAGGGCCACTGTCCTACGTGTTTTCAAACTAACCTGCCATTGAAGCTCCTAATCGGCTATAAGCCCCTGGTCCACGTAGTTAGCAGCGGATGAGGCAGGGTTTCTGTGAAAAAAAACAATAGGATGACGGCCCTCGAGGCTTGGAGTCTGAAATGTCTCAAGCTGTAACCATGGCTACCAAACATTGAGGGTTTTTCTTTATCTGACTGTGTTACAAAGTGTTATCACAGAAAACGATTGCTTTCATCTCAAGGTACCCACGATGAGTAATCTCAGCAGAAGCAAGTCACTTGGGGCCTTAACGCTAATGTCTGCCAACACACTTCCCATATACATCTCAGATGCTGTGAGGAAGCGGTGTATGGCTATCAAGTGAGTTATTTTTAGCCTTGTACCATAACTCAAGGATTTTTAACACGTTGTTTCCACATGTGACATTTTTGATTATGTGATGCTTGAACAGAAAGTCAATGGAGCTCAGGGAAAGTAAGAATCAAGAAAGCACGGACTGGTTGAGGAACTACCAGAAGAGATCCAAATCCTTGGAGAAGACCGTAGCCCTACATGCAAAGTTACTGGACCCACACAGCAGCCTGAAAGAGGTGCATGCTAAAAATCTGCATCGCCATCGGTTAGTGTTGGTCATTCAGAATTTCTTTTGTGCAACTCATATCAGAAAAATCAGTCAGGCTTGCTTCAGGAGTCTAAATTGTTTTCTTGTTCTAAATAAAGACAAGCAGATAGGCAAAGAATGAAAAACTACATGAGAGAATTACAGGACATAAAGGACAGAGTTAAGGAACGTCCCTATTTGTTTGAACAGGTGAAACAGGTAAGTCACAGGAAGCTGAACGTTTTACTTGATCATGACTGCATTTGGAGTCACATTACTTGGGCTTATTATGTGCAGAGACAAGCAAAGGAGTGTGCAGAGCAGACCTATAGGAACAAATTGAAGAAAATGGGATTGAAGGAGGAATTTATTGATGAAACCGGCGACTCTTTCAGATCTGATGATGACACCAAAACAAGCATCAACAGCATTCAAAGTCACAGCAGCCACATCAGGTACAAGAGTTTTCAGCAAGTGTGTTCCTCCACTGTGTAAAACTACCATGTCCAGTAAAATTATGAATAGCAGCGCTTCTGGAAAGTCAGGGACTTTGTGTGGTTTAGTCGTTACATAATGTTTTACCTTAACTCTTTAGGAAAGGAAAGATAAGTGCTGTTGCCAAGTAAAAATTTGACGTAATTACAATGTAGCCAATTTCTAACCCAACATGTCTGATTTAGGGAAGAAAATGCAGATGACTGGGAGAAAATTGAAGATGTGGAGAAGGAGAGCGTGAAGTCCAAAAGAGAAGAAACGCCATGATCACAAAGGTCCAGGCGGGACACTTTTTTATTTTTTTATTTTGTGGCTTCTTTACAAGAAAACAACTCTGCCCTTAGAAATAATTCATGTTACAGAGCTGGCTTTATAGTTAAAAAAAAAAAAGTCCACTTTTCAAAATATGAAATTACATATGATGTGAAGAATCACATATTTGTGGTATCATGGGAGAAAAAATACATTTATAAAATAAATAAGCTTGCATCTAAATACAAAACCTAGACTTATATTCCATATGTACTGTTTAGAATATATAATGATGTTCCTTCCAAGAAATCCAAGACTGTAATCCAGGCTGTAATTTAGATGTTTAACTCTTGGTTAGCAAAATAAAAGCTCCAAAACTTTGATGCTTAAATGTGATTGATTATAAAAACAGTTTATAGCCATAAAAAAAATAGAAAATAGTATTCCATGTAAAATACTGCATTCAAAAATGCATTGATTTTTTTTAAAGATAACTGTAACATTGCATGTACTTTCATTTGAAATGTCCCTCAAGAACAGCGAGCATTTCTTGGATGGCTGGGTTAAAGTTCCCTGTTATTTGTTGAGCCGCACCACCAGCTAAATAAACAGCTCTCTGTGTGCGTCTGCATTTGCTCAGGCCACTCAGTGGTCTGTACTGAACCTACAGTTCCACATCAAATGCTCCTGTACCCTGGCCTCCGCTGTACTCTTGTGCTTTGACAGCTGCTTTTTTTGCTTACAAAAAGGCAGCTGTCAGATATATATTTAAATCCACATTCTACAGAGTGATGTGAATGGAATCTTTGCAGAAACTTAAAAAGAGGCACTTTAATGGGATTATTAGGATTAACAGATTCATATTTTAACTGTCTTAATGCCTAAACGTCATACAGTGACGGTTCTGGCACAAATGACTCCTATAAGGTTGACATCACATAAATGTTTAGAATAGAAAAATGGAACATTCTTGAAAATTATTTAGACCAAAGTAGAGGGGATTGAAGCTGTACATTTTTCTATGCAATTTCTGACAATAAGCTGAGGAACAACCGCAACGTAATTCTAATAATACTGAGAATAAGGGACAAAGTACTGAATATATGTAATTACAAACATCAAAATAACATGACAGCAGGTCATCATGTCATATTATGCTGTTTTAATGAAAGCATGAGTGAAGGAATTAATTAAAATTGGTTGTATATGAGCGAATATAAAATTGTATTTAATTAGCTACATTTATTGCATAAATTAAGTTTGGAATAACTAAATGTTAAAAGTATAGGATAACGACCATTAACAGTGTTCAATATCTTTTCTTGAACACTTTCTCTTGGTCTTTTTTCCTCTTTTCTCTATATTGGGATCAGATGGTTTTGTCCTTTTCATTTTATTGCGCTCACGAAAATGAACAAGTTGGCGTCCTCTGACACCAACTACTGCTGTAGCACTGTATCAGCTCAGCCTCAGACTAAACCAATACTTATTATAGTGTGTTTGTGAGGTTGGAATTGAGTTTAAAACATACATTCATGATGAATGCAATCCGAAATTTGGTGTGATGAATTATTGTGGTTTAATTTGATAGTAGTTTGAGCTTGAGATGAGTGTCAGACGGAAAAATATTCCCAATTACCTGTGTGTGATTTACCCAGCCACTGGTGAATTCGCTAATCATATTAAAGAAACCAAATACTGAATTATTTTTTTCCCTCGTCTGTGCTCCCTGGAAAATGCCACCCCAGGCGATCGCCCATGTCGCCAATATCAAATACCGGCACTGTTGTCATGGGAACCCTCTATCCATCCCCATTCGGCCATGTAGTTCCTCTGTAGAAAGCTGTGCACCTCTGATTCCCTGATGCATAGCTGAAAGGAAAAAAATATATAAATAAAAAACATGACAGGCCTTACCTCAAATAGAATCTGCATCAGTAAAATGCCTGAGAGACCAGAGGGAATGCAACTTATTTAAACAAACTGTAGCATAAATGCCTGTGGAGGAAGGAGAAAGGAGAAAAAAAACACATCTCATTTAGATTAATGAGAGGCTGCACGCTTTGCCACTAAATGTTAGGATCACGCTCTTTGAGGAGTGGCTCTGTTTACAAGATGAACAATGTAATTTTCCCAAGGTGGTATGTTAAGGTTTCTTTTTCTAACCATTACAATTCCCACACATCTAAGTTTTATAAATCATGGGTGAAAATGTAGGCAGCTGATGGTGCATTTTGGATTCAACCTACATCCCACCATCTTGAAACTGGCAATTATGCTGACCTTTTTTTAGTTTGTTATTTAGTAGACTATAACATAAAAGTTGCATGTAGCGTCTTAGTTCTTGATTCACCTGCAGGAGGAGCTGTGGCTCACTTTATCTCCTTGGTGGCATATAGAGAGAGATCCCGCTTTTTTCTCCTTCAGTGGCATAAATAATATCCTCAGAGAGAGAGCATATCAGAAGGCAAGGAGGAAGAGGAAAGGGAGACAGATAGCAGCCAGTGTGACAGTTGAGAGCAGAACTTGTCTTACTGGAAAAGGAAGAAGTGCACCAGAGTGGCAGGCAGCTGCCAGCAGCACAAAAACAGTCACACACAAAAACAGACAGACCCCCGGGCTTCACTGCACCAGAGGAAGTTGAGAGAGAGGACTGACCTCAAGCAGGTACAGTACCACAGTTTATTCTGCAGTCATATCTCCATTTTTGTGCATGTTCATCCTGATGTGTTGCCCCACAGTTATTTTTTATTTGTTTGTTTTTTTATAGGTGGGTTAGGAGAAGTTTTATCTGTGGATTCACGCCCAATATTATGGCTTTCCTCAGACCCAGCCTTGTTGTCCTGTAGAAGAGTTGTGTGCTTCCCTTTCAGAAGAACTTGTTTTGTGCTTGCGTCCCCGAGCAAAGATGGAGAAGCTGTCAGAGAAAGACAAGGAGCTGATACGAGGCAGCTGGGAGAGCCTGGGCAAAAACAAAGTTCCTCACGGGGTGATCATGTTCTCCAGGTGATCCAAGTCTACACATTCAGCACGTTTTCAAGGTTGCTATTTCTCTGCACTGCAAGAATATGTTTCGTAAACCTTTAAAACTGGCAGAATTTTCTGTCTGTGGTTCAGAGTCTTCAACATGCAGGTGTATAGAGTGTAGCTAGATTCTTGGCCGCACACTTTTACCATGCAAGGACGGAAGGCTTGAGTTGTTGCTTGGCGACAGACTGCAATAATCTACAGTTTAGTTTGTGACTTCTGCTGCTCAATCAGACTCTAGCAGGAGAAATACGTATATCTAAGATTAACCAGCATGAAGTTTTCATAAATATTATATGTAGACCTGCAGAATAATGTGGTCTTATTTGTTTTAGACTGTTTGAGCTAGACCCCGCACTCCTAAGTCTTTTCAACTATAGCACAAACTGTGGCTCCTCACAAGACTGCCTTTCCAGCCCGGAGTTCCTTGATCATGTCACCAAGGTGAGAAGACTCTTCCCCAGTGACCTCCACAAGTGTTTGTGTAGAGTGAACGAATGAGTTAACCTTATTGACTCGTATCTGGGGTCACAGGTTATGCTTGTGATTGATGCGGCTGTCAACCACCTGGATGATCTCCACTCGTTGGAGGACTTTCTGCTCAACCTTGGGAGGAAGCATCAAGCAGTGGGAGTCAGCACTCAGTCGTTTGCTGTAGGGTCCCACGTCTCCTAGTTCAGCTCTACCGAAGCAGTTCCACATGTGGCTGAACTTGGGGAAATGATTTTGTGCTTGTCTTCACTCCGTCAGGTGGTGGGCGAGTCTCTTCTGTACATGCTCCAGTGCAGTCTGGGTCAGGCCTACACCGCAGCGCTGAGTCAAGCCTGGCTCAACATGTACAGCATCGTGGTGGCTGCGATGAGCCGAGGCTGGGCCAAGAACGGCGAGGACAAGGCCGACTGAGGCGCACGGCGAGAGCTGTTGAGCAGTTTGCTGTCAGATGATCAGCATGGTTGCCATGGAATAAGGTTGTGTAACTGTGCAGCATCAGCTTGGCTGCTGTACATGTGCTCTGTGACTGGGGGTTGTATAGCATAGCAAATGTGTGGTGTAGTTACACTTCTAACTGAGACGGATCTATAGCAGAGCTTGTTTGCTGTGGATGTTTAGCTACCAGGGAACGCTGTTGTACAGCTGTAAGCCAGTTTTTTTTTAGGTCTAAACATATGAGAGCAAAACGTAGGAATTACTCTCAGATCAATTTGTAAATAACAGCATAGATACTGGAATGATAGCAGTGACTGTAGTGGTCTTTGTGATGTATCTTGGAGTCACACACTCGTGAAACACAACATATTATGTTTAGGCATCACACTACTCTAACTGTGACTGTTACTGTGGTCAACAAAGGCAGCTCTTTATCTAACTGGAACACAATGTTACTAAAAACCGTGTGGGGACAATGCAATGTGAAGGAGAAAATCCAACCACTGTTATCACTGTTATCATGGTCGTAACTGTTTTTATGCCGCATTTTGCATTTTGACCTGAAGGTTTTGTAACAATCAGGTTGATTTAGTGTTATACAACAGACACAAACTGTTACTCTCTTATAGCTTTCTCCAGTAACTGTTAAGGTGTTCATACACACCATCATACATGCGGTGTTCAAAGCTCTCCTCACTCAAGGTTGTGAGTGTTTCAGTAGGCATATAATGACTGTTAAATAAACACTAATGAATAGACTGTTATGTGACTTTTAGCCGTAAAGAGCATATTGATGGATACTGTCTGTGTTCTTGGCCAACAGTTTCCATTTATTGTCGGTGTAAAGTGGTTTGTTGTGCGGTGGCTGTTTATCTTATAAATGTTTATGAAGTGTATTTTTGTGTCTGTTTTAACCATACTTTTTGAGCATAATCAGATTGGTAAACACAGAAGTTTGGGTGTTTTCAACAGCACCTATAACCTTGTAGATTTTATCCACAGTTGTAATTCAAAAGGGAAAAATGCCAAGAAACTTTACATCAGTTTGAGTATTAGATAACACCATTGAGCTGTAATTCCAAGCTGCTGACATTTGGTTATTATTGCTTTTAGCTTATATTTATGAGGCTTATTTTTTTTTTTAATTTTCTAATATTTTTGAGGATAGTAAAAGGGCATTTATGTTGTCCCAAATGTCATATCCTCATAAAAACTGTTGCTAAGAAAACAGAAAATGCTTATTATGGTCAGAATAAGACAATTAAAAGTGCATTTCTTATACGAAAAAAAAAAAAAAATAATAATTTTTTCTATTTGTACATGATATGTTCAGCCCACAGGTGTCTTGTTTGTTTACCGGCCGTGTTGTATTTACCGTAATTCTTTTATGATGCCCAGTTTGCAGCCCTATGCAGGTTTCTGTTACGTCTTGTTTCTTTTAAATGTATATTTTGTAGTCAAGCTAATAGACAAGCGATTTGTTTATATTTTAGCATCCAGATATGTACATATTGGGTGTGTCACTGTCTACCTCATAATGATCTGCTGCTAAAACAGTGAAATATTCACCTTTTCCTCGTTCAACCAAAAAATATACATTACTGTTAATTAAGCCTAGCTCCTAAAAATGGATTCCACCATGTGTTCAAAGACTGTTATATGTTCCAGCTACTAAATAAAGTGATCTGTGGGTATTTCACTGCTAAATGAGGTCAGTGGGCTTTCCTGCACCTACTGTCAACAAATCAATCACCAAATGCTTGATTTTCTTCCTGCTGACAACTCATCTTGCACATTACGTAAGATCTTTATAATGAGTGGCTGATCGCCCTCGACTGCAAAGATGAGGCTGGCTTCAGGCACATCCACCCACTTACTCATGCAGCTGCACAATGTCGCATCAAGAATATTTGGAGAATTTCACCAAACTGTTGACAGGGTGGGCTCCCCCGTCCATGAAATGAGTGGTTGACAGACATGTCTTACATTTTGCAAGTCCTGCAAATAAAGAGAGATGTAAAGAAGGAGTGATGACTTGTCTCAATTCAAATTCATTTCTGTCATGAGCAATTTGGTTGCATCTCTGTAAAAGTCACATCCGTGAGTTGGCGGTCTGATCTGCTGCAGAAGTGGCAGCTGACCTTAATCTGTCTCCAGGCACTACACACAATATCCTTCTTCTACTCCAGTCAAAAAGTGCAGTATTTAAAAAAAACACATACACAAAAAACAGCTTTGATTATTCTTGCCTGTGTGCTAAGAGTCGACCCTCAGGTACCTAACATTACACTTGATCAGTATTAGACCTGATCTGAATGTTGATCCCCACATGTCCCGCACTAGTGTTTTTATTCTGGACTGACAGTCTTAATCATATTTTGAGGGTTTGCTTTGAGGTCTGCAGTCTGTGAGAGAAGACAACAAATTATTTTTAGCAAGTCTGCAATGTGCTCTACAATGATGGGAGGTGGATTTGAATGTTGTCATGGCAACTGTTAGGTGGTGGTCAAGCATGTGTGCGTGAGTGATGAAAGGGTGAAGTATAGCAGTTTCTTTACCATTTTTTCCTAAAACATTAGAGCTGCAGGAAATGAAAAAAAAAGACATTGTATGCATACAAATTGACTGATTGCTCTCCACATACTAAACTATGCAGCAGATGTCTGCCAGGCAACTAGTAGTCTGTCAGATGTCTTTTAGCATTGAGAGGTTAGCCTCTTCCAAAATGATCAGCCAGGTAAATGAAGATCTCCATGCATTGTAAAGCTAAGTGGAAAAATGTGGCTCACAAATATACAAAAATATGTCTGTACTGATCTCTGCTGACCAACACTACATGATGAATTACACTGGTCATGCACTAAAATCCAACTTAAAAACAGGTTTTGAAACTGCACATAAAAGGGCATAAAACAAATGAGCCACATTTGCATGTTGAAACTTCCAGTATGGAAGTGACAATGTGTTTGCAGCAGGGGGTAGAATCATTTTCTATTCTAAGCATCTGGGCAGGAGAAGGCGGGCGGTAGGTCGCACTCCCAGAGGAATTCACCTTTCACAGACAAACACGCTCCCAGCAGTTGCCACTGGTGACATGGGAAATGTCACCAACTTTCTTCTTTCGTAACTCTAAGCAGTGATGGAGGACCCCCGTCTTTTTGCCACTTCATAACCTCCTGACTGAAGGGCAATTGGTGTTAAGCATCCTTCTCTAAAGAATTGCACTTCAATCATAATGCCCTGCTGTCTAGAATGGTGCAGGTATGAGCAGCTGCTTTTGACGGATTATTTCAAGGTTAGTTTGTATGCGGACACGTCTCACCTCCAACGCTAAAGCTAATTACCTGACTGTTGCTAACCTTGTTAAATAGAAACAATACGGCTTTTTTCAGAGATGAGCTCCTTTAGGAAACTCCCTTTCACCAGCAGTTACATGTTTATGAGTTTTGCATAAATATGTTGTTATTACACTTATTTTTGTTCTGCATTCCATGGTTAAAAAATTAGATCTGGGATCTGATTTGATCTAAAAATCCAACTGCTGAGCGCATCATCTTTTTTTGGCTCACTTTAAAAAGTAAAACAAGTAACAGATATGATGTTAGATTAATAAAAAAAAAGGTCTTGAGGAACTAAAATGTTGGGAAAATAGAAAGGTTGTTATCCACTGAACCATGCTGAACTACACTCCATATCAACATATTGTTTTATCTCTTATTGTTGAGCTGCTGGACAGTAGGATTTTCCTGCATGGGATTGATAGATTTATTTTGTTCTATTGACAATATCAAATCTGACTGACTGCTCCTTCTGTAATGACAGAATCACAAGATTGAAAAATGAGTACATTTGAGTTTAACTTTATATTAGAGCAAAATTCTCCATCTGTTGCAGACTGATCTGTCTCAGATTTAAGCGACAAGTTCAGTGCAGGTTTACGTTTCTGCAAATGCATACCAATGAAGAAGAGGGGAACATTTTGGATACTGGATAGAATTGCATATTGAACTTGTATTTAAAAATACAACAAAACAAGTTTGGCATAAAAAAAAATCCCAATTTGTTTTTGAAGATGTTTTCTGCAGAACTTGTATTTTCAAAAAGGAAGCGCACTCAATGA
Source organism: Oryzias celebensis (assembly GCA_014656515.1). Lineage (NCBI taxonomy): Eukaryota > Metazoa > Chordata > Actinopteri > Beloniformes > Adrianichthyidae > Oryzias > Oryzias celebensis. Next base: position 40,287,427 of record BNCR01000005.1, read on the forward strand.
TCTGTGAAACAATCTTTGGGCGAATAAAAGTTGGACTAGCATAGACAACTTAAAAGATTTTTTTTATTCCTACCCATTTGTTGTTTTTCTTTTCTCTAACACCCATCATTTTAAACTGATACTGCTTAATCCAGTGCATGAGCGCTTACCTAGACCACATCATGAAGAGTGAAGATGTTTTCATCACCATGAAACATACAGTCTTCATTTCATATCATTTCTTCAGTTAATAGCTTAAAGGTGCACTTTGTCTTGAGCTCACTACAGCAAGAAAGTCCAGAAAATGGATGTAAGATTGGAGGGAAAAATCCTCTTTTCAGCTAATTTCAGATAAGCCTGAGGTAAACAGATCAACTACAACTCTGGTTTCTCTAAGATGACATCAGCTGATAACATCGCAAAAAAACAATAAAGTCTGACAACACCCACTTTATTTTTTAATCTTCAAGATTAAAGGAAGCAGGACAAAAACACTCTTTGTCTCTGGGACTTTAAAATTTCCTTTTTTGTTGGATTTGGGGTTTTTATGTGTGCAGTATTCCAACTTTTATAAACAAATCTAGAAAAGAAAATCTACATTAAATGAATGCACTAATTCAAAACATTCAAATGGCTCAAATGTTTATGATTTAAACCTCAATATATGCCTCCACTTCTTGTGTGCTAATTTTATTCTGAAAGAGTTAGTGATTTGCAGAAGTTGTTTCCTTTCGTGGTTTCGTTTTTTTTAGGATTTGAGTCCATGCAGCATATTTCAGGTCATGCTGGATTGTCATTTAATAACAAGGAGTTCCTTAAAGGCACACCAAGAGACATTAACAAGAAACTCGCACATCCCTAACAGACAGAGTAAACAGAACCTGTAGACATACAGATTGACACACATGTATGTGGATGTACATTTGCAGTTCATGTTAACAAACACAATACAGCTAACTGAAAATTTATTGTTTTAGCAGCATGTCAGACAAAGGAAAATAAATTATTGGACATTCAGTAAACAAAGTGGCTAACAGCAAACATAACTTCCATAAATTCCCAATATAATATTGTAAACATTTGGCTTCAGTTTTGACAGAAGATGAATCCTAAAGTTTCACCTAATCAGCAAAATCATTCAATTCTTCAACATCTTCCACACCTTCCATGGAATATTGTGCCCACATTTTATACAACTGAAAACACCTTTAAACATTTCAGGAATGCATAAAGTAAAGCTCTATTAAATCCACTTTTTGTACATTTGCCCACTGAAATAAAAAAAATGACCAGTCTACAACTGTAACGTTAATTGAAAGAGGGAGAGACTTCATAAAAGCAAAATGGCCAAAGAAACACTTTTTGTTGAGTGACTGTCTCAGTATTTGGCATTTGCAGGGGATTTGTTGGTTGCACGTATTTCTAGAATCATTTTATCCTTATTGGATGGATGATCCTCTCAGAATTACAAGCTTCTTGGGTGATTTTTGAAGACTCCAAACTACAGCTCTCTTTTTGGATTTTTTATGTAATCAAAATCTGAGGATACCAGTCCAGAGCCTTGATGCACCTCTCCTATGTTGGCTGTATGTTTCAAGTCATTCCCTTGCTGCAATTCCCACTTAATCCTACGAATGAGCCAAAGTCGTGAAGTAGATGGCCCCGCTTCTTTAATGCGATTGTTTATCTTTTATATTTGGCAGAAAAAAAAAACACCAATAAGCGCAATGTTTCCACCTCCATGTCTGATAAAGGATGTTGTACTTTATCTAATTATTACAAATTCAAACATAGTTATTTGTATTGTTTGTTTTTCAGGGTGGTTTCTATTGTTAGTCATTCTTTTCTCCGTTCACATAAACTTATAAAAGTTGTAGACGAATCATTTTTTGTCAGTTGGCAAACAGAAAACGTGATATATTTGTCCTTTGATGTTGATGAAAATATTGTGCAGGTCTTATATTTTTTTTTGTAAAATTTGTGTGTGAATTCTGAATAAATGTAAATAATTAATAATAAAAAAACTGTATATAAATAAGATATAAACTTGATTAGAGATCATAGACACATAATTTACAAAATAAATTAATAATAATTTGTTAAAAGAAATGCTGTGCGGGACTTTCGCCTCACCTTATACTCAAAGCACAACATTCACAATACAAAAAAACATTAAGGCAAAATAGAATTGCTAAATTAAAAACGATTAAAATGAGCTTCAGGCTCAGTCAAGCTGTTTATGCTTCTGTGGAGAGAGATTGTACATATATTACATCCAGTCCTCCGTCTGTCTGCTCTCTCACTGCAGATGGCTTCACAACTATCTGCCCTCACCCTCAGCCTCACAGAGAAACCATATATCACCCGTGCCCAGACCGCTCTGTCAGTCTGCCGGGGAGAGCCTGCTCACACCATCTACTCTGACGGGAGCTTTCACCTCCGCTCAAATCCAAATGGCACAGCATGTCTATTGTGCGCCTTCCTTAGGCAAATTAAGAGAAACATTCATGGAACATCTGGTAGTTAAACTAGAATAATCTGTACAAGCTTCATATTGTTGGCTGTTGAGATCAATGTATTTATGAGAAGTAATGTTTTGATGTTTGTGGAATCATGTCCTCTGTTTCTCCTGTCAGGTTATTCAGCTGCTCAATCAAGCCCTTCAAGCTGCAGCCTCTGAAGCAGCTGAATTTGAGTGTTGGGTCAAAACTCAGCATTGCAGCCTTTAATCGCCTGTGTTTACCAACTAAAGGATGTGTTGACATCAGTAATGGGTGTTACTGGTAGCCCACGGGGCTGTCCATGAGAGGGCTTGAGCAGTGGGTGTCAGCAGGTTCCTGAAGCTCAGTTTCACGGGTTTGGGCGCAGCACTCCTCGCCCTCTGCCTCTGCCACGGGGCTATGATTTGAACTCTGAGAGCTGGACAGGGCACCGTAGCTGTGGTGAGCTGGGGAGGGCATTGGCGTTAATGCCAACTCTGGCTCCAGCAGGACAGACGCCACAAACAGCTGAGGGAGGAAGATCAGTCAGTTACAAGAATGTAAATTTTCCTCCTCCACTAAGCCCTGTTTATGCCCATTTAAGTCCATTTTCAAAATACTAAAAGCAGGATTTACTGCAGATTAGCACTTTATCAACATTTTTTTTTTGCAAACCAGAAAGATATTGGAGAAAAAAAACGGTGACTCCTTTCCCGAGAATAAAATAGACCTTGTTTTTCATTTAATTGTTTTCTTTAACAGAAAAGAAAGACTGAAAGAAAAGAGCCTGTTCACTAAGTTTGGTGGTGGAAGTATTATTGTTTGGGTTATTTGGTGCATCTTCATAAAGTCGCCTTCTTTGGTTACGTATATGAAGTAGTTGGCATTTGAACATGGACTAAAAATGTCCCTCTGTTTAAAATAAAACTACTTAAATACTACATGGGATCCCTTCAAAGAGGAAAAACTGAGATACTGTACACTGGAGGCGGTGGTGGATGTCACAGTGCTCCTGTCTGCATCTGTGAAGGTCGCCTCTGCTGGTTGATCAGACATCTGAAACATAGGTAGCATTGAAAGAGGAAAATTTGTCACATCTTTAGTTCAATAGTGATCATTTTGGAGGGATGAGGTCAGACCTGGTAGCTTGTTGACTTGTCTGGTGTCTTCCTAAGGCACAGTCGAAAAAGGCAACAGGCAATACAGGAGATCAGAGAAACTAAAGTGAAGAGGGTGATAGGATGCACTGGACCTGTAATGGTACATAGTTAAGTTTTAAAATCAAAGCCTGGTTAAAAAAAACCCCCAAAAAACCATTAAAAATGCACAATTCTTGACTCCAAAAAAAAAGGATAGAGCAGTAGTTTACCTAATCTGAGAACAGAGAAGAAGAGCAGCCAAAATATGCAGAGGATGGGGGCCACGATGACTTGGCTGGTGGCGGCTCTGTGGATACGCTGGTTGAGTTTTGTGGGAACGTATGCATAGTAGATGTTGTATCGGTCAACCATGTGTTTCAGGATCACATAAAGTAGACCTGTAAAAAACACCCAGCACGATCAGTTCCTGCAGTACCTTCTTTCTTGGCCTTATTAGTTGCCACAGCAAATCATCTGCCTCCATCTACTGTATATAACATGAGCCATGACCAATCCAGAAAAGAAGTTCTGTTTGCGATTTGTATATTTGACTTATATTTACTTGACTTTGGTTTTACATCGGATGGCCTTCCTGACACAACTCTCTCCATTTACTTGGACTTAGGACTGGCAGTGGATTGCACCGACCTGTGATTGCATTATTGCACCCTTCAATGTGAGTTCCAACAGTGTACAATGATAAACAAATACAGCGGATGTCATGTTCACAAGTCAAAAAGCAAAAGATCTGAAAAAGCGCTGGAAAAAGGGCAAATTATATGACAGTACAAACAAACAGACAAAGTTGATTCAAAATAAATCACAGTACAGAGACTTTCAAGTAATTAAATGAGCATTAACAGTTCCATTTTTGTTTATTGACCAAAGATAAACTTCCTTCTCTTAAAAGCAGACGTTTTAAATGTAAAAGAAATTAGCCTAATTCCATGTATCAATGATTTTTTGATGAGATCTTTACAGTATGTTAACAGCCCAAAACATTGCAGCTTGTCAGTGGTCTACCATATTTTTAACTGCTCACAAAGATGCCTTAAAAAGTGCATTTAAGCATTTAAAACAAATATTTTTTATATGGATTTGTATATAGTTTCAATTGCAAAAAATGTGTTGATTGAAAGCCTATTGTATGTAAAATATGTAAATATGTAAATTGTATTTTAGATATAAAGTCATGGATGGCAGAAAACATCTTACAGCTCAACCAGGACAAAACAGAAGTTTTAATTATTGGTCCTGAAGACAAGAGAGAGATGATTTTACCCAAACTCATAAACTTTAAACCTTCTCACTCTGTGAGAAACCTGGGCGTACTTTTTGACTCTGAGCTGAATTCTATCCCCACAAATCAGAAATGTTGTGAAGACAGGATTTTATCATCTTAAAAACATTGCCAGAGTCCGTTCCTCTCTCTTGCCAGCACAGAGGTGCTGATGCATTTTGTTTGCTTTTGTTTTTAGTCGTTTACATTATTGTAAAGCTCTTCTCTCTGGTTTACCCAAAAAGTCTCTTTCAAATTTACAATTATTACAGAACTCAGCGGCACAAGTTCTGATGAAGATCAGAGGGCGGGAACACATTACTCCCATTTTCAAATCGCTGCATTGGCTCCCTGTGCGTTTCAGGATTGATTTTAAAGTTCTCTTAATGGTTTATAAATGTTTTAGTGGTCTTGGGCCTTCTTGTTTAAGTGATCTACTTTTAAGATATGAACCCTGAGGTCCTCTGGCACCGGCCTCTTAGTTGTTCCTAAGGTGAGGACCAAAACCTATGAGGAGGCCTCATTGCACCATTATGGTCCTCGTCTCTGGAACGGCCTGCCAGAGAGCTTCAGGGCCGCAGAGACCATAGAGGTTTTTAAGAAGAGGCTCAAGACCCACCTTTTTAATCTGGCTTTTTTCTGACTTTTGGCATTATTTAATTTGATCTTTTCCTCTCTTTTTGTATATTTATTAACTTTTATTTGAATAATTTTAAAGCTAATTTATAAACACAATTATTGTTTTTAATATACTAATCATGTTTTATAATTAAACATACTAATAATACATTAAAAATACAAATAAATAAAGTTTGAAGTTTGCAGCTTTTAGTTGAGATAAAAATCTCCCAATGTGACTGGATTTTTTTTATTACTATGTTTTCTTGACATTATTTCAGCCCCTTGATGTCTTACACTGTGCTGTTACACAATAAACTATCTTGACCTCTACTTGCAAATCAGGTCTTGTCATGAGTGGTAGACATTTCAGACTTAATAGCTTTCAGTCAGACAAAGCCTACTGTACTGGTAAACATTTTACAATGATTTATTAATGTAAGAGAAATTCAATGAGAATCCCAGAAAAGGGAAATCCTAGATTGTACAGGGTAATATGAAAAAAGGGGTCTACGACTGAAGAAGTATATGGAGACTTAGTGAGATCTGAGCAAAGACAGGAGCAGAGTGGGCGTCTGGCTTGCAGCTCACAGTGTCTGTGAGTGTCTGGGACTGCAGCAGCAAGTTCACACTGTCTGCATTGGACTGGCAGCCAGCAGAGAAGAGTGAGGTTACACTGTGAGGAAAGTCGGCCCCATGCACACACACATACACATACAAATACACACAAAACTCAGAAAATTTGGTTTGGCAAAAGAGATATCACTCACCAAAAGGTGTAATAATGGGACATGTAATGCTGTAGGTCATACTGACGGCAAAGATACACATAGTCCAGGCATACTCCAGGCCAAACTGGAACTCATAGGCTTGACTCTGCAAAAAGAAAACCAACATTTATTACACTTCTCCGTGTTAAAATAAGTTGCGTTAAGTTCTGTTTACCTTCTTCACGTGAATCCTCTCAGCCTGAGACTTTGCAAAGCAGAGACGGAAGGCATACACCGTCAGCGCTGGTATCCGCAGCAACTCCATAGAAGTGCCGATGAGGCTGGATGTGATCACATAGTTCACAAAAAACGCGCCGTTGTCCGGAAGGAAGACGCATCTGCACAAGTATAAGTGTTGTATTTCTCCACTTTTGCTCCATCTTTTGAGTAGCTTTTATTTAATTAAAAAGAAGATCTTACTGAAATTTGACTTCCTTCTCCTCCAGGAAGTTGACATCAAAGAGCCAAGTAAAGAAGAGGTCAAGACTGCAATGAAGATCAAACAAAAGTAGATCTGAAAGCATGAAGAAATCATCGACTGTATAAGAGAACTAGACTGAGCTCCCCTTCCACCTCGCGTTCCAAACAGGAAGTACCTGCTGGCTCCAAGAAGCCAAAATCCCATAGACTTCTACTGAGAAATAAACAGCTATCTAATCAATCACTTTATTTTCAGAATAACCATTCCTTCTGTGATACTTTTTTCTTTACATCTTCTTGCTAATCTTAATTGTTATTCAGGAAATAAACGGAACAATGAGATGCCTCAGTAAAATCATGTAGTGCCCGCTTGCCCCCTCATGATTGGTGAGTGTAGTTGTTCTAAAAACGGGACCGAGACCGACTTGGACCACTAACTGTTGTCTGGCTCCAAATGGCGGCGCGTGTTATGCGGAAAAATGGCGACTGAATTGGCCTAATTTCACTGAAGCTGGAGGTAAAGAATTTTCTAAGGGTGACGTCACACTCTCTTCGTTCTTCTTTATTTACAGTATATGGTGACCTCACACTCACTCGGTCCAGTTCTCACATAGAGTCATTGGATGTAACACTGAAAAGAGTTCCATCTACAGTAAATGAATTCATAATATGCTGAAAGTACCTGGATAAACCCAGAGAAGGGAGGATGATGACCATGAAGACCAGCAGGAGAAAACACTTGTGCATCGTTACTTGATTCTGACCAGACCTACAATAACAGAAAATGATAATGCAATGTATACATTTGATACTACACTAAGTATTTTATTTTCCTGATCACTTATTCAGTTTGAAACAGTGTGTCAGTGCCTGTCTCAGTCCAGTGAGCAACTCATTTGCATTTGTTTATCATGCCTGGCATGTTTGTGGTGGTTATGTAAAGCAACGGTGCCTATAGGTGCTGCTGCTCCTCCTACCGGTAGACACCATGTGCAGAGGAGCAGCACATGGCGACTACTGTGCATATCATTATCTTCACATAGAGATCTCTATGACAACCTGCTCAGAATATCAGAGCAAGGACACTGGCAGAGAGAAGCACGGAGAAACTGAAAGTGGAGGATGAAAGAGAACGACAGTAGAGATTTTCAGTTTTAGGACAGACAGCTGTTGTGTACCTGGTCCAGTGGGACTCAAAGAAGGCGGAGTAGTAGACGATGAAGGGCAGGAGCACTGAAAAGGCCCACAGCAGGAGAGTTGGGAGGAACTGGGTGATAACCGGGCTCTGCAGCAGACACCAACTTTGTTGGTTTACAAAAGCAACGAGGGGAAAATAAAACACAGCTCACAAATTATTTAAAGTAATCGCTCACCCTCAAACTCTCCACAGGCCTTGTGACATTGAACTTATCCATGGTGTTGACAATGATGGCAGGGGTGGTGAGGAAGAAGAGCAGCAGGAAGAGGAGGATGTTGAGGAGGACGCAGCGCAGCCACCAGCGAGACCCACATACTGACAGGTTTTCCCTGGTGATAGGAAAACCAAGACGATACATTTTGAGATGAACGAGACGCTGTATTTTTCTACTGGTTTCTTCCTGTAGAAATGTAGAAATACGTGCAGGAGGGAAACAGTGTGCTTGTATCCCAGTTTTTAATCAAGATAGCAGTCTGGCAGTTTACATTTTACAAAAAAGAATAAATATATTAGATCATCAATAGTAACCCAAAAACAGCATGGTAATCTTTAGGCAATATTGTTCTGAAAATAAAGAGGAAATAAACAAAAGTACAGAGACACACTATCCAAAGTAAACAATCTTTCATCATTACAAGACAATTACACAGACAAGAACAAAAGCTTAAATAGCTTTGGTTGAAGTTCCATCATGTCCCGAGGTTTCCTAAGACACAACATGATTACAGGCTAAACTGTCTGAATGCTAAACAACTCAAACAAAATTAGATAATAGACAAATCTGAGTCTGTGTGGATTTCCTATGGGGGTCTGGGCATTCAACTAAAACTTTAGACTCCCATTAAAAAAAAAATATTGGATGCAAAAGTCTGAAGCTATGGACACACTGGGCATGTTTTAAGAACGTGCATTCTTGAACGCCTGTGGCAGCGGTCAGCAGCGTTCAAGACATGAAGTGTCAATTTGAAATTTTCTCCTGTGCCATCACCAGCTACAATGTGAACTCTAATACAAAGAAATACAAAAACATTTCCATTATATCTGAAATGGTATTTAGTTCACAAACTGCAGGTCAAAAAGCTTTCTTAACCCCAACCCTTAAAAAAGTGCCTTCATTACAATATTACTCAAGTAAAATAGTTGTAACTATGTTTGATTGAAGCAAAAAGGACTGCATTTGTAGTATGTCATACCTACAGAAATAGGATTGGATACGTCAGAACAAAATACCATCAATATTTCTAAGAAAAAGATATAAACACATGCTTTGGCTTATTTATCTTTTGTTAAATTGTGAGAGAGGGCTTGGGTAACTTTATGTAAGTTAATATTGTGATGGCGCTTTTATTGCATGTAAAATTAAATTTTAAAAGAGACTTGAGGCTTGGCTGAAAAAATATATCGGGAATCTCTTATACCAGGAACAGAAATAATCAATTTCCACCAATTAATTTCTCCGCCATGATTACTTTTCAATTGGTTGGCACTTCCGTGACTTAAAAGGGATGCCACACATTTGTCACCACCAAATCCGAGTCCCTGATTGGTCAGATTTTGACCTTGTTTAACTTCCAAAAATTTTAATGGTTGCGCGTTTAGAAACGTGCGTAGCTACGCAAGAATGTGTTAGTGTTGAACACGGAAGCCCAAAACACGCATTCACAAGTGTTTACATAGACTTTGCATTGGAAGTGGCCACTTGAATGAGTGTTCTAACCTCTATTCTCCACTTGACTGGTTTGTTCCTAAACTTTCTCCAGGAGCTGATGCAGTTTGCTTATTGTCTACCTTTGTTCATTTATTGCTATTTTCTCTCTGCCTTTTTAAGTTTAATTTGATTTTAATTCCCCCTGTTTGCCCAACTTTTACAGGCGTAAAGCACTCGTTTCGTTAGCTATGGAGTATGTCATGGCGGATGTCTTGAGCTCTGAGCACCACAGAAAGCTTAGTTACCAACACTCACCAGATGATGTCACTGGGGGCAGGTGCATAGTTCACACCCCATTTGTGGGACTGCACCACAGTGGTGATGCTAGACTGCTGGGGTCTCCGGCGACAGCGCACACGACTGTAGTCCTTCACGATGCTGGAAAAGGACAGATGTGCTGCAGGAACTAAAGCAGGAAGTGACACTAAGGCTGTTGGGGTTGCTCTCTGCTGTGACAGAGTGCTGCCGTTTACTCACACAGCTGTCATCCTCTCATCTCGAAAAGTCACGAAGGCAATGCCCAGTCTCTTCAAGGAGATGCGGCTCTTTTCTGCATTGAATTCATCGGTTCGCTTCTCTTCCAACTCGCTGTAGTATTGCTCTGCATCCACCTGCAGAAAAAGAGGATGGAGAACAGCCTGATAGTTTTCACCAACTGTTTTTCATGCATTCCCTCATTTTAGCATTGCAATGCCCTCCAGTGGCAAAATCCTTTCTGTGCAGTACTGCTCCCGCATGCTGCAGGACTGACAGTAAAGAACTTACCATTTCAAAGCCACAAAGGTCACAGCCGAATATTTGAGCGCATGGATGGGTTTTGATCATGATTTTTCCCTCCTTTTGAGCCTTGGTGGTAAAATACAGCCTGCCTTTCATTGCCTTGCGCCTGAAAAATACACGAACATGAGAAAAGAGCTTCGAATTGATTGTTGCTTGTTTTCTACCCTTGACTGTACCTCTCTAAATCCAGCTTCATCAGCTTGTGAACGTCAAAGCAAAAGCGGATGTCGGTCACAGTGCAGCTGGGGTAGGCCTCACTGGTGGGTGGAGAAGGAGAAGTTATAATTGGGATTCAGCTGAGATGGGGTTGTACAGCGAGAATATCTGCGTAGACTGGTAATAAAACACAAGGAGAGGATTAATCTGGACTTAACAATAAACTAGAGAAGCAAAGATGTGTACTGGAAGTGTTTGGTGATGAGTCCCGGATCACAGATCTCTCTGGGTATGGAGGTTATCATCAAAGTCCTGGCTACCTGTACCCCAAAACGCAAAAGAGCATCCTTAGCTCACAGCTACTGTTTAAGCTAAACAGCTGGAAAACAGCTGGAAAATCTTAATATGTTTTAGAAAATTTTGAATAAAAAAAAAAGAGAAAAAGGAACAGAAAAAAAATTCCAGATGTGGGAAAAAGAGGAATATGTCATGTTGACAGACCTCATCTTCTCTGTACTCCAGGCGTATCGAGTGGTGAGCCATACACAGCAGTGTGATGATGAAGTAAACCAGTGCGAAGATGCTGTGCAGCCACAGAAAATTATCCCTTGGAGGCACACAAACGAATATGACGATGACAGATGGATCAACTTTCCACTTTTTCCAAGATTCAGGCTTGCCTTGTGTGTCACATCTGCAATGTTTCACTTACTTTGCACTAACATTGGCCAGAGTTGTCCTTCCAAAGTTTTGAGGACTTTCTCCTATGGCGGCAATGACACGTAAAGGTGTGAAATATTTACAGTCAAAAAAAGAAAGACCCTCCATTTCCCAGACGGTTAAGTGAAGCAACATTTTCATTCAGAGAAAAGCTGCCCATCCGTTTTAATGATATATCTCAAAGATGTTTAAATTACTCAGACAACTGTGCATAACTGTTTGCTGTTGCCATGGAATCCAGCAATTACTCAGCTTATATAAAGAGAACTAGTTAAAAAAAAAGTTTTAGTGGACACCGCAGATTGTCGTAGAGTCTGTGCAGGATCCTGATTTCATCATGTCCTGAATAGGTTTCTTTGGTTCTTCCTAAACCACAAACATATCTGCTAAAAGGCATTTCTTGAGTAATTTAGCTGCTGGTTCTGTGTCACTACCCACTTCTGACTTTGGGAGATGCTTGATGCTTTGCAGCTGCTGCATTTCTTTTTAGTCTACGGTTGAATTTTCAGTTCAGTCCATCATTGCAAGGCACTATTTTAAAAACGGGTTTGATCTTTTCTCTGCGCTCAATGTGTCTGTGTGGTCTCTTCTTTCAATATTCTCTCCTGAGGTCTTACCGAAATCCTTTGAATTGATTTTAAACAAGGCAAGCTTAAACATCACGTAAGGGTCAAAATACCAAGGAGGTTTCCGGAAAAGTTGACTGGCAGGATAACGGCCAAGGAGAGCAGGGAAACCACCGTCATGAGCAGGATGATGTGGCGCTGGAAGGACAGGTATGTGACGGCATCAATGCCGCATTTGCTACGGATCTCCCCATCCCTGAACAGCAGATAGAGTGGAAACACTTTCAGGATATGCACGTACCAATATTACCATGAATTTAAAAGCAGTATGACAGGAAAATGGGAGCAGTGCAATCTTTCTAAAGTTCTAAAGCTCTTATGTTGATGCCGAAAAACGTTTTGACAGGGGTGAGTAACTGGAAATGTGGTTTCCTGGAAAACAATTAAAAAGAAAAAAGATTTGGAGTGCACGCCGGCCTCACCGTGGCCCACACATTGTGAATTTGCAGGGTGGATTTCCGTGGGAACCTTGGGTGAGCCACTGACACAGAGTCGAAAAAAAAAAAAAGAACCACCAAAACTACAGGATAACTGTATAGAAACCATAAATATGTTGTTTTAGAGGTCAAAAACCTGCAGGAAACAGTGAGACCCAAACAAGTGCGTACAACAGAAGAATGAACCACAGCAGAGGCGGTTACACAACCCAGACTGGTTTGCTTTTGCAGCTAAATGAGATATAACACGAGCCTTTGCATCAGATGAGAGCGTACGATGAGGTGGGAGAAGGAAAAAATGATTATATGGGAAACTTTTTTACTTACTTCATGTAATAAAGAGACAAAAGCCACGAGCAGAAACCCTGAAAATGAGACAAATAATAAAAAAAGTTGGCGATAACAACACATATGTGAAAGTTTCTACACGTTACATCTGGCTGGTGTGTTCGCGCGGTAATAAGGTCTGCAGTGACACCGAGATGGAGATTTAATAGGTCTAGCCTGGAGCTGTAATCTGTTTATAGCAACCTTAGCTCTGTGTGGGCACAGAGCGACGACTCCTGTCTGACTCTTTGACTTAAACTATTATAAATCTGCAGGGAGTGACCTCGGACTATCATACAGGTGTCAGGGAGGCAGAGACAGCCCGTCTCACTCTTTATCCAAGCCCCCCACCATAACTGTGCTGACATCAAGCTTTTTTTTAATAAAAAAAAAATCTGCATTCAGCATTTTTTATACCATAATGTATAATTTTCAAATTAACATTGACACCTTGATTTAATTACTGTAAATAAAAAGAGTCTCTGTCGTATCTTTGGAATTGGTAATGATAGTATTTCAACAAAATATTTTTGCGGGAATGGCTAAAATCATCCAGTCTCCTCCTCAAGCACTATACTTCCTAACACTAATTATAGTGTTATTTCCTAAGATACCTTTAATAGCACTGCAGAGCAGTGTCTGGGTGAACATCTATTTAGTGTTACACTTCAGCAGGAGTTTGCCAGGGTCTGAGGAACAAATCTGTCATCGGTGGGTTTAAAAAAAGACTAAAACGTAGCAGATCTTATGTACTATAAGGAGGAGGTAAATTGACTTATATGGAATTTTAAGAACATGGGTAAGGAAGTCAATCATTACTCACAATTTTGTAAAATTTAGAGGTGAAAATATATGTAGTTGATTTTTCAATAATTTACAATAGAAAAAAAATGTTATTTTTTATTTGGAAAATAGTTATTTAGCTTGAACTCCACCAGATGTTTCTAAATCTAACAAAGTGTTTCAACTCAAATCGTGAACATTCATTAAATATTTAATAAAACGCAAAAAAGAAATTGATGGGAAAAGGTAACTGTATGTAGTAAAGCTATCATTAACGACTAAAGCTTATAACTACATCTCAAAAGACTAAACTTTATCAATCAAAAGAAAAACAGCTAACTTAAGATGACTGGTAGAGTAAAATATATATTCAGATTTCTTCATTTAAGATACAGCTTGTGCTGAATGTGGCATATTTGACTGTTTATTTGCACATCACATGTGTTAGGAGTTAATATGTCTTGGTGCATAAAAGAAAAAGGTGTTAAAATAAATGATTGCATTGGCTGAGAAGTCAAATAATGTTTTGAGAGAAAAATAGAATCCACACTCACTGCGTCCTTGGTCTCAGAGTCTGAGGGGCTGGTTTCTGAAGGAGACTTCTCTTTTTCGCTTGGTTCTCCATAAAACAAAGATGTGAGACTGAAAGACAAAAAAAAAAAAAAAAAAGGTTTGTCCCACTGTTGCTTTTCTGCATCGATATGCAAATAAGGATCACCAAACTCGACCCAGAGAATGACAAACAAAGGCAATTTGTCTCATGAAGCCAGTTTGGCAATTGAGTTTGTGGATATTGCTCTGCAGGCTTTACCACTGACAGTTCAGCAGCATGTCAAATTAGGCAGCATAATTTAATTACTTTGAGAGATGACTGCTTGACAAAACACGCAGATGCTGCTTGCCCTCTAGGGCTTTAGGCTGCCATCGGTCAGGCAGAACTAATCAAGTTCACACTCCACTGGGGAGGAGATGCAGGTCGAGCAGAAGCAAACCTGCTGAGCGCTGCCATGTGATTGAAAAACAATTGTATGACTGTATTATTTTAAGTCCTGAGAACTCTAATCTGTCTGTATACTTTTACCTCTTTTTTTCAAATCGAAATTTAGTTTAATTTCTCCAATTAATAAGTTTACTATAAAAACGAGGCTACAAAAAAGCAGGTAAATAATAAATAAAGGACATTTGAAAGAGCAAATGAAAATGTTTGGCTATTTTTATATTCTCCAAATTTTAGATTGATAAACCAGAATTCTTGCTTTTAACAAGCAAATACAGTTTAAAACATTTTTGCTTTTAAAAAACACCAAGAAACATAATATTCACAGCAATTAAAGTAAAAAAAATTACAACTCTAGTCATTTATAGTGTTTACAGTTTGCTTATTGATGCTCTTCCTGCATGCTTTAACACCTTCAAAATATAAAAATATAAAATATTTTATTTCTGGATTGAATCAGGTTAAATAAACTGCAGTTCCATTTGCACTCACCAGAGAGAGCTGCTGCATCAGAGGAGATCCTTCATTGACAACTATTACTTCATACAGGCAGCTATTTCTAACAAATATGCAGGTTTTATCTAACAAGGAAGGCAAAGAAGGAGATTTACCTGTCATTTTCCATCAGCAAAGCCAAGCGTCCATAGTCCCAAGCAGCCTTTCTCAGGCAGGAAAAGATAAGCAGCAGCAACTTTAAGAAAGAACAAGATACAAGTGCCTCTGGGTCTCCAACTCACACAGTCAAACAAATTCTCTGTTTCAAATATTTAAATATATTTTCCTTAGAATAAAATATAGAGCCCCACAATTGCTTTTCTTTTCCAAAGAAAAGGAAAAACGGCTTCAGTGAGTCTAATTTGCGGTTGTCTTGGAAACGATAAAGACAGATCACTGTGCACACAAGAACCCAAGCTGTGCAGAAATGTCAAATTGGTACGGTCAAGAGCAAAATGAACCAGAACATTTTTGAATGAAGCACAAAATAAATGAAAAATTGCTATTGCTGAACAAAAATTTAAAAGATGACAGTCACTACAGCTCAAAATCTCCATGTAGGATGAATGTTGATGAATGGGAAGCAGGTAGAAGTGGTGATAAGCACTTGATTGTAATGACAGCATTTAATAATCTGTTGGTTTAGTGGGCGGAGATGTTAGCGTCATTACCCTTAGGCGCAAATACAGCACTTAAACCATGAAAACACCTCTTGACTTAACTCAGAAGATGAATAATAGTAAACATTACCATATTTTTGCTTTCACTGTTCTTCCCTGCTGTTTCATTTAATTATTTAGGCATTTTATTTTGTATTCAAGTGCTTAGCCATACACATGATTTATTCCCTATGATGATAGATCTTCAGCGGAGGCGTGCTCCCATCACCTGAGGGGGAAACGCTTTGACTCACGCCTGTCATTAGGAGATGCCGTTCAAATCCTCTGTTGGCTTGACAACCTGGCTGTGACTAAAATGAGCCAATTAAAACACAGCTGATCTAATGTGAAGTCAGGGGGAGATCAAGACTGACACAGCCTGACAGTGGAACCGAGGGAGTGACAACGGAAAATTGAGGTCTATTATTATCTAGAGGCACACTAGGAAACACAGCACAGCTCTGTTTGTAAATAGTTCACGGGCTGCTTTCCTGAAAGAGGATTTTTCTTGACATGTATGACAAACACATTTTGTGTTTGTCTATGCATAATGGAACATGGCAAGGAAGCAAATACAAGTCTAAACAAAGAAAAAAACGAAAACAATTTGCAGCATTTTGCACAAAACCATTTACAATTTAATTTCATGCTGTTGCGTTGTCTAATTATAAGTTCATATGTATTTTTAAAGCATCTTTCTTTTTGAGTTAAGTTTAAAGACAGTTTTCTGTAACTGGTTAGCTTTTAAAGGCGGTTGTTGGAGAAATGCAGTCATTTTGGTGCACAGAAACAATGACGGGCGGTGAAACATTGTAAACACACTGGAAAAGATTGTAGATTTGGTCTGCGTAAAACATTCCCCTTCAGGGAACTCTAAAAGACTGTCTACTTTTTTTTTTAAGTACACACATAAATACACATATTCCTAATGTTCTTTAGCCAAATTCTGTCAATTTTAACTCACTTCCTGATTTGCAAGCATTTACCAATTTTAGAACATACCAAACTCCTCTTTAGAAACTAAGCAAACTCCTATTTAGACATTTATAACTTGAGATTTGTAATTATGCAATATTACAGTCAAATATTTAGCTCCAAAAAACAACAATCTTAAGTTTAATTAAAACAAATGTAAGTGGTTAAATTTCTAGATTGCATGTGTAAATAAATAGCCACAATGATAGTCTGCCATGGCAACACACTGTTTGAAAGAACTGCTTAAATGCAGTTAAAGCTAAACAGAATTCTGCACAGAAAATACACACCAAAAACCTCTGAGGTACTAGCTACCTAAAAGAGAAACAGCTGAAATGAAGAGAAACTAAAACTAGTGTGGTTAAAATCACAAAAACAGAAAGAAAAGAAAGCCAAACTATTGCAGAAAACCTGTGTCAGTGGGAGTAATTGTACAGCTAAAAAGACTTTTCATAAAATGGCAGTGCAGATAGGTCACCCACTTCACCACTATGGCAAACTCCAACTTAATACACAACTTAGGAAAGAAAAAAATATATAAAAATCAAAATCAAAACATGAAAAAAGGCCATTCCTAACATTAACTTTTTTATGTGTGGCTGAAATTTATGAATCCAGTTTTTTCCACTCAACCTCCTCACAAAAACTCATAACTTCTTCTATCCGTCTGACAGTGCCAACTCTGATCTCAGATTTATCCAACAGCTTTTCTATGGAAAATGCATCCAATTTCAAACTATCCAACTAAAATAAATGCTTCATTGTAGACAGTTCCCTTGCATTTAAAAATCCTTGTTATGCTTCACTTGCTAAAAAGGACTGTAATTATTCAGCTCGTACATCTAAAATCTGGATACAGATACGGTTGAAAACCACAGATACAAACAAAATGATTTTAGTAAATAAAATCGATTGGGAAGTAAATAACCAATTTCTGTCAAACTTTGTCAGTTTCTCTTCCTTCTATGTCTCTACTGTCTTTTTATGTAAATGTGATGCGATCTAAAAGACGTTCAAGTACAGCGAGGGATGTGTGTTGTGTGCGCTAAACATATGATAACCATTTCTTTGCCTGAATAAAGGAATATGACACACTTTTAATTTAACCACAAAGAACTAAACAGTCTAAAAGACCCAAAGCGTCAGGTTTTAATGTTTGAAGCTGTTATATCAAAGACATTTTGTCTTTCTAGATTGCATTCATTTACGTAAACGAATTGGGCCGTATCATATCGCCGCAAAGTTAGCGGAATGTTTTACGTATCAATTTGTAAACCATTTATTGAGAAGTGCATCAAGTGCTGCAGAAAATTCTAAAGGAAAACTGTTAGCATTTGGTGCCAGAAAGTGCATTATGGGAAAAAAATAAATTGAGAAATAAGAAAATGCACCTCCTTTTGCCACATTTAGACACTCTAAAAAAGGGCTCTCTCCTTCAAAAGTATCAGCGGGAGAATTTGCATAGCTAAAAGCACTTTGCAAAAAATAGAATTGCAGAGAGGCTGCCCCCCTAACCATCATGGCAAACTCCCAGATGTGCAGAAACAAGTGGCAATAAGGCCTTCCACATGCAGCCTCTCACCCAAAGGCAACTTCAAAGAGAAGCTAATCCCTTCTCCAGGAGAAATTGCCATTAAAGTAACATGTCATTTAATAGAAGCTACTGTCAGCAGCTGGAAGTGGTTTCATTTATGCTCCTTGCTAGATTTATGGCACATGCAGGGCACCATTTGTGGATGGTGGATACACAGAGGGGTATTTCCATATAGCTTTCTCTGGTCATGCCCGGTTTGACTTCACTAGGAACTGTTTTACTGGCAGCTTGGTTCAAGGTGATGCACATTTCATCTGAGAAAAGTGTGTAAAATATACATCTAAGTATATTATAAAGGACTATAAAGAGGCGTTCAAGCGTTCATGGTAAATGTCACTGTCTTTTAGATTTCCAAACCAATAGCAATAACAACTTCTTATTGGTTTGGAAAAGACATGTTTGAGAATTCTTACCATCCAAAGCACCATGTTGATGGCCAGGACTGTAGGAACCCCGCCGAACGGCAGACCCTGGAGGACGCTGCTGCGGGAATGTGAGTGGAAGCATCTCTCTGCCGTGCTGTTTTCCTCTCCCCGAGCTTCTTGGAATCCCTGAACATCAAGCTCCAAAGGCCAAGTCTCCATAGGGGGGGTCTTGGTCTCAAACAGCTCTGACAGTGCCATCAGCCCTCTCCTCTGAAAGATATATTGAAGGAACAGACACAAAGATAAACACTTAAGACTCTTTTGTCACCACGATGTTTTCCCTTTTGCTGAACGCGATGTTTGGACTTTACATTTTACATGAATTTTTTTTTCGTGGACTTGCACTGCTAATTTTTAAAATCTTATTTACAATATCAGTAAAAACAAAATAGAGTAGCAGAGCATCCTACTATCTGGTGCCTATGGCAAACAGCAGCCTTTGGCTTCCAGATTAAAGCTCAATGTGTTCAACTGTCACCTAAACGTTGGTTAACATTTTTTTGTGTATTCATGATGACGGCACAAGAGGAATGTTAAATTTATATAACTGCATATATTTGGATCGTCATGCAACTTTACTAAGTGTTGTTCATCTGCACTAAGCTGCTTTTCTCCAGGTTAAAATTCATTGGAATTGTGCTAATTAAGCAAAATCACAATCATCTATTAATGTACATGAAATCACTGTTGGCATTCAGAGTATTTAAGTTGGTATTTTTAAACCTGAAATGTAAGTGCAACCTAAAAAGGCAGCTGTTTCTCAGAAGTGCATAATAATTGTAAAAGTGGTTTTGCTGGGAAACACCCAGCAGTGGTGTGGTTTACCATTCATCCGATGAGCTCCATGGGACTAAATAAACACAATTATGTGGAAAAACAGTATATTTGATGGCTCTAAGTGACCCACAGTGGACACATCTTTTTCTACATATAAAAGCTTTGTTGGCCCTCCAAGTCAACAAATCAATCTAGGTTATCACTTGTTGCTAAGCAACTCTGAAAGAAACTTTCCCACCTCTCCACATGTATTCCAGTATCTGAACGTACAGAAACAAAGAATCAAATGTTCATCACATATTCTGAGGTATTGACCAAAATTAAAGTTTTTTTTTTCTTCTCATACTAAAGTTTAGGCCTGGATTTTAAATGTGAAAACATAAATGCTGCAAAGGCAGAGATTTGAACTTTTTTAAAATTAAAAACCAGTAAATGTTTTGTTTTTCCTATTGCAAAATCTGATGAAAACACATGCACTGTGTAAATAAATGTGACTCACTTTCCTATAGAAAACGTTCAACATAGACTGCGAGGATCATGCAGACGACACCTTGCATTGTCACGGCCAGCCACAGAATCACGAGCTGACCCAGTCGTCCTCCAGAAAGTCAAATAAATATTTCTTTGTTTCAGTCAATATGGCCCTGGTGTCCAGCTGCTCAGGTGGTGTACACTCATCAGTGAACAAAGAAAGGAAATGGAACAGCAAAGAACTTTTGACAAAGCTCTGCATCAATACCTCAACCCCCAACCCATTCCCTGACTGGATAAGATTTCGTTTTATGAGACAAAAATAGATGCAAAGCTGAAACAGATGCCGCAGACACAGAAAGGCACGACTTGTAGAGTATGTATTGCCTTGCCCGTTGGAGTATGTGACGGATGAGCTGCATCTCAATCTCCTCCGTGATTTACAAGGGAAAAAAAGTCTCAGAATTCCTTGGCATTACTGAACCAAATGTCTGCTTTATTCATCTAAACTGTATAAACGTCTGACTGTACAGCAACACTCCCCGGTAATCTTTGAATGGTCCTCCTCTTAGCTCACGCCTGGAAACCGTTCAGCTATGAGTCAGTATCCAAACAGAGCCAGGCGCAGCCTCTGAACCTCCCTATGGAGATGACAGAGACAAGATTCTCAGAGGACGGATCACGGAACAAATCCATTTGTTCTGGATGTAGCAGTTCTCACGCATAAACATTAATTTTTTATCAATAAGTTCATTGCGCCTTCAATATGTTCAAAAAATATTATAGTATGGTTAAAAATAGAGGGTTGGAACAAATCTCTTTATGAAACATTCAATATATTAGTCAACATCACAATTGCCATTTGAATTGGCCATTATATTCTACTGTTGCTTTTGAAATGGTTTGAGAAGTAAACAATAAAGAAAACAAAACTCAGACAGTACACCTCGTAAAGTACTGAGTTGTAGTGCATTGTAGTATTCAGTAGAGTATACAGGCGAGTCACTTACTCTGTATGATGCTGTCTGCTGACGTGATCAGAGAAACTCTCAAGCAGGATGCCGAGGGATGCAGGCTGGCTGTGCTGTGCCTTCACACAACATTTGGGCAAACAAGAGCGTGATTCAGCAGTTTAACGCTGCGATCCTTCCTGTGCCATCCCTCATGATTAAAAACAGACAAACAAGCTCAAAACGGATTCAAGAGTCTCCACTTCTGCTCCAGCCGCCTCAGCTCTGCACATTTAGCCGTTCCTTAACTCTCTCCCTTTGCTCCTGCCTCTCCTTTCTGGGATTGGAGGTGTTAAGCAAACGCAGCAGGTTAAAAAAACAACAAAAACGGATGCTCAGCTTGTGCTGCAACGTAACGCCTGCAGAATGAGGGAAAAAGCCGCTTTCTGCTCAGTTTGTAAACTCAGGATCACAGAGGCTGAAGTTGGTGCAAAAGATTGGAGCAAAAAAAAGAACTGAGACGGACAAATCCAGAGTCAGGTCAGCTACCCTGTTCATCGCTACAGAAACGACTGACGATGTGTGTGCAACCATTCACTTGCTATGCTTAATCAATCAGTAAATTTTAAGGTTTTTTTTTTTTGTTAAAGGTGCAGCGAAAGTAATGCAGATAAAAAAAATTACAATCCAAGTCAGAAGATCCATAATGACAAAAATAGATCACTTTCCTGCTGTGGATGGGTTGTTTCTAAGCAACATTGCCTTGGAATGACCACAAATGACACATTGTGCTTTAAATATGTATTTAAAAATGTAATATTTAGAATGAGATAGAAAAGAACGACCAGAAAACACCCAAAAAACCCAGCTAGCTTTAGGAATACAATCAGGAATTTATTAAGATAGCTGCCTCTATTAAATTAAATCAACCTGCTATGTCCAGGTAAATATGAATTCATCACCTGAGGGAAAACATGTTGAAATTGTTAAGATTATCAGATGTTTTTAATATGTTCACATTTTCCATAAATGCATCAGTGATTGTAACGCTTTTAACTTTCCCTTTAGTTCTATTTTCAAGTGTCTTTAGGCTTAGCTCTCATTTTGTCCCTTTGGTTAACAAATCACTGCTGGTGTTCAATAGTTAGGATCACACCTGGTGATAGCATGAACAAAATACCATTTAAAACACATTCAGTAAATAAATTATTCATTAATGAATCCTTCTCCAGCTCAAACAGCTGTTCATTAAGTTTAAATTAATTTTCAAATTTTGATTCTTTTTTTTTTTTTTTAAACATGAAACAAAACATTTCTCAATATTATTATATAAATTGGCAATACTTTGATAAAGTCAACATAAGAACCTTTTTGCAATTCTATGTCAGGAGACTTAAAGATCCATTTAATGGGTCAAAGTGAAAAAGCATAAAGACTCCAGCTTTCATGATGGCTTCTCCATCTGGAGGTTACAGACATGAGACAAAGACAGGCAACGATTTTAATCACAGGAAATTAGCTTTTGCTTGTGTTGTGTGTGATGAATGTTGATGAAGGCATTCATGATTGTGCATGAGCCACGTGTAATGTAATGAACTGAGCACAGTCGGCTGTTGTGTTGTCTTCAGTTCTTTGAATACAGAGACATTTGGAGTGAACTCAGGACCTTCCAAACATCTCAGGAAGGGGTTAAATCCAGATTTGAAGCTGCACCAAAGCATACGGTAATAAACCTCGTAAAGCTTTTGATAGACAGCTGCTGTAAAACTGTTTGCCAAACGTGCATTCGGATCAAGATGCACTGCCTGAGAAAACAGGAGAGTGATGGGTCTGTTTCACCAGTGAAATGAGGCATAAATAAAGCGCTAACTTCTGTTGACTTAAGAACCACTGTGCCCAATCAGCTGTCAGTATCTACAGCATAAAAGACTTACCCACAAGGCTCTAAAGCTTCATAAATAAGAGAATCACAGCTTCAGAACGTTCGCTGCCGCTGTAACTGAAACCTTGTTAAACATTCAGCTCTGTGCTCCCACTGCTATTTGTGTTAGAACATACTGTTCTCTCAGCGTGAGACAACAATACCTGTACAGATGGAAAGGATTTGAAGCTGCCTGAATTTGACTTCATGCTCAGGTATAATGGATGGCACAGAATAAACATATTGTACCTGTCATAAAAATAAAAAAAACAATACAATGCAATGCAATACAGAATCATCTTTTTTTTTTTTTTACAAAGAATAAAACAAGTCTTGCAAGATCTTCCTCTAAAAACTAAGAAGGCTGCTTTGGTGTTCACAAAAACAAATATCATTTTGACTAAATCTGACCTACGAAAAGATGGCATTGAAAGCAAACATGTCTAAAAACACCTCTCATGGGTGGATCTGGAGTCACGGCAGCTCCTGTATCTTTATTGAACACTGCAAAAACACAACACTGTGTAAACTAATACATTAAGGATGTTTCTGCTTTCAGTTTGCTGAGTCATTACAACAAAAACTACCATGATGATGACATTTTATACACTGTGCATCAATATCTTCTAAAATCGTTCCAAATTTTGTAAACAGAAATTAAATTAAACACATTTTCTATGTTAAATTCTACTGCTTTTCTCCAGTGTATTTTACAAGCAAAAAAAGTGTGTTGCCTTTTTACATTCTTTGAATTTAATAATTTGACACAGAAAATAACATTTTAGCACATTTTAACCTCCTCCATTTACCCAGAGGTCACATTTAAAAGCACCTAATTGTCCACAAAGACCTGAATGAGGCTAAAAAACAGTCCAACAATATGTTATGAAAAGAAAGCAAGAGCTTACAGGATGCTTAATGAAACCTTTTCTTTGGTTCATCATTGCAGACAGCAGCAGTATTTAAAATGTAGTCCCAAATATCAAAATATCTGATTGTCAAAACACATAGCAGAGCTTTAGCAGTTTCCTAAAATGGGTTTTAAATACATTTCACAACCAAATTAAGTGCTGGAGTTGAGTAACATCAACTGAATGTTGATTTAAAAAAAACAGCAACAAAATCTCAGCAAATATTAATCCAATCTCTACAGAACCAGCCTGAAAGTAGCTTTGTGATACTCATTTTTGACAGAAAGATGCTGACAGTGAAATGCAAATTCAGACATGTTGAAAGCAGGAATGGGAAACTGCTGTAAAGATTCAGAAACGCACATTACATTGTAATTGTATAAAAATTCAGTATTGCCAAAAATCTGTGAATTGACTTGCAAAATTGAATTGAGTTTTGCAAAATGGTGAATATATTTGAGTGGTGGATTACAAAATTCTGCATGCACGAGATGAGAACTGTACAGGAGAGGACAACTGACCAGTATCAAAGCCAGAAAGCCATTTGTAGCAGAAATTCCAAAATATGGCTGTTCTCATTGGTATTTTTGTTTTTGGTATGCAAAACTGGCAATGGGTGCCATATTTATAATGTCCCAAGAAATACTGTTCCTAATCTTATGCTTTAAACTAGTTGTAAATTGTTCTAGTTCAGTAAATTACTATTTTATTGCAAAGTCAATATTTATGTGCACGCCTTTAGATCTAGAACATCCTGCATATAATGCTTTCAATATATTGCATCAAAAGCAATACAAATAATTCTCATGTGTCGAGACACATGGTGAGGGTGTGTACTACCTACACTATGTAAAAACTTGAGAAGTTTGATACAATATGTATGTAAATACCCTCCAAAAAGGGAGCCATATTCATGGCTGTACTTTATCAAAGCGGTTTTTTGCAGATAATTTCTTAGGAATGCCACGCAGGTTATTCCCAGCCCTTCAGAAGCTGCAGACCTCAGCTGTGATGGTTTTACTTGGTGGGTAGTGTTGAATGGGTGGTCTGGCAAACCTTAATTAGACTCAGCTTGAGGGAGAAAATAGGCGGAGGTTTTAGAAAAATCTGCTCACCGCCTGCTCAGCGGAGAAGAGGGGCAGGCTTTTTCTCCCTTCACAGCTCACTCTCCATCGCAGCGCAAACACACACGGATGGGATTCTATTCAGAGCTCAATCTGAAGTCATCCTTTTTGTTTCAGCAAAAGCACTGACTGAAGATGCACGCAGGCCATGCTTAACTAAGCTAACATGAGTCTCCTGTCTGGCTGCACATGCTCAGAGGATACCGCGCCGTTCATCGTTGGGAACCTTCTGGAATCAATGATATTTGAGTCTGACATCTAGATTAAAGAGAAGCTAACCTGTTCAACAACCTGTCTTTGGAGTCATTCATTTTCTGAGGAAAATCCCTCTTAAAAGTAGAATTTAAAAAAAAAAAGACCATTTGAGTCACATTTTGTGTCTGGATTTCTGCTTTGTATCCAAACAGGTTTTTTACAAACTCTAAAGATCTAAGAAGTGACAAAATCACATCATAATAACATGCAACTTTAAATATAAAGAAAGAAGCTTTTAAAAAATGTAAACTAATTTTTAAAGTTCCACTCTGATCATCTGTTGAACTGTTTTAAATTATTTTCATTTGAGAGGGTCTTTAAGACGTAATCAGGGTAGTTAATGGATGACATTGTTATTCAAGTTCTTTACTCAGTCCCCAATTTCAAAAGTAATTCGCTACACGTGACTTTACTATCCTTTTTTTCTACTCATATACGAAATTCTCAAGGGAATGAAGCAAGTATATAGACAAGTTGCTCACTGACAGTAGGGCAGTGGAAAGCAGTTTATTTCCAGGACATAACTTGCACTTAACTGAAACTGAAAAGTTGGAAATATCTCCATCTGCCGAATGCCCCTACAAATTCATCCACGCCCATATTTACATCCCCTTCATCTTACTTTAACCAATCTCCGTCTCTGCATTAGCGCGCATGCGTCAACAATTCTGTTTATTTTTTATTAGTATCCGCTTAGTGTAATTTAATCAAGAGAACCAACTGTTTACACAAACTCATTTGTTTTATTAGTCACTGATTACTTTACTTCACCAATATGTGAGTAATGAAGTAATGAGGATTACTGTGGTCTAGTAATTGTAATTTAATGACCAAAATTTGAACTTTAATGTGTTACATTACTTAGTTACTGCCAAACGTAGTTAAATTACAGTAATTTGTTACTTTGTACTTCCTTACCCTCAACCCTGACTCCATGCCAGTGGTCCCGCCCACAACTCCTGCCACTCTGCAGAAACTATGTCCTAGAAAATGACAGTTATTATTTTCTATTTTGGCTAAAAACGGCATAATGACAATTAAAAGACCACTCAGTGAGACTGCTTTTAAAATTGATCAAAAGATGATCGGAGAAGGACTTTGAATCTAAAATCCATTTAATCCAGAAAACAGCAGTATAAATACAACACCTGGTGTTTTTATGTTTAAGTTTCATATATCTGACACAACTTTAGGCTATTTTAAATCACAAATATTATACCACTATGACTATGTACTTTTAAGTTATTTTTAGCTCAGGCAGCTGTTGAGTAACCTTTATGGGCCTACATCAATGACCCTGCTGCACATGTCGGCATCATGGAGGTTGCCTCCCCAAGGAAACAAATCTTAAATAGCAAGAAGACTGAGCATCCACTAAACACCCTAAAAAACAAGGAAAAACCTGAGGTACACGACTGCCAGATGGACACAAACGCAGGTTTCACAGCTCAGCATGGCGTTATCAACCTTTGCTGACATTTGGCTTTTGGTTAGAAGGTTTTCACTCAGGTGTTTCCTGAAAATTCAATTCTGCCCTGGAGCAATGGGCTGGGGAAATGACTCGGAAAATTCACCTGACTTGTAATGCAATCACCATAACATTATGCCACGTACACTCAGATGAATACTCGAAATAGGTTACAACTAAAAATATGTCTGCACCACATGTCTCCATGCATCATCATCATCACTGCTACAGGAGGAACACGTGGGAAAGTCCACAGAAAAAAGCCTGTGCTGCTTTGCAGAGGAGTGCCCAAGCTGTCAGCAATGTGGGCTGAAATTTCCCCTTACTACAATAATAACCTCCTTTACTTTTGACAATTTCAAGTGAGCTGATTACAACAAGCATTTTTTGCAATGCTATACCAGAACTTATACCAAAGGATTTGTGGGAACCGTCCTTAAAGCTTCTTTATTTTGATCAGTCAATGCAGGTGGAGCTGTCCGACTGACAGTGCTGAAACAGGCACAGACACGCATCTGCTTAAATCAGCCTCTCAGTGTTTCCCTGTTCAGAACCTGTTTCACACATTTATAATCATCCCAAACATCTGTGCTTAAAACTGCTGCATGTAAACTGGGGATATATTTTGAATAAATAAAACCAAATAAAAAAAAATCTGATGTTTTTTGGCAGCTTATTGAACGGATTTGCAGGATATTTGTTGGCACTTTATGCAGTAAATCGCATTGGAGTTTTTTGCTGGCACTTTATAGAGCCAACAAATTCCAGTGAGTTCCACAAACTGACTGTTATGTTAACATATAATTCTCCTCGGAATGTCTCCTGGAAAAAGTTAAGTTGTCTAACCGTTGGCATGAAAGTAGAACTTTAAAACTTTAAAACAGGATAAAACTCCTTCTTAAAAACAATATCAGTCATAACTATCAATGTGATTATTCTATTTAACCCAGACGTGATAAGCTTATTGACTTCACTAACAGAACTCCACAAGAAAGCAGCTCGTATCCTCAGACACTTAGTGCATCTATCCACTCAGGACTAAACTTTGCTCTGTGAGAAATGTGGTGTTCCAGGCTGCAGCTTTGCGGATGGGGAATTATGTTTCTGATTCCTTGAAAGAACCACAGCTTGTGGAGGCTTTTAAAATGAGATTTTGTTTTACTTCTTTCCAGAAAGGCCCTGGAATATTGATTCTGTTGCATGAACTTTTTTTATAGTCTACATTTTTGTTTATAAATTTTCAATTACGTATTAAAAAATGAAATTTTAAAATATTAATACCATATATGGTAACGTGAAAATTGACTACCAAATAATTTGCTTATAGTTGCAAAACTGTCAGGAATAAAATTTTGTTTTTTGTTTTTGTACATGATTACTTCATGAAATTAAAGGTAAACTGCCACACTGTTTTATTTCAAACACATTCAATAGTGACAAAAATATCCAGCTCATCCAATTCTTGAAGTTATAAAGCTATTCTGAGTTAAACCTAATGAATATGTAAAAGAATAACTAAACAGGCTAAAGACTCCTCTCAGTTAAACAGTAAAGGCTTTGTGTCTGCAGACTCCAGACTGAAAAACAACAGGCAGCAGCGGGGAGGGAAGGGGGTAACAGAAAGACCCCAGCATGAATAAAATCGCTCTTTTATCATCTTTTTAAGACTGAATTACGAATTCTCCACCACCGCTGCAGCACCCAGAGGACTCCGACAGAAACAATGGGAGTGAGAGGAAATGCTGCACCTGGTTTGGGTAGAACAGTCTGACACGCTGCCAACATCACTCAGCATCCACAACAGCACGTCGCGGGAGGAACGTATCCTTTCACGCAGCGTTCACGCACCACGTCCTCTATTTTTTTACCAACAAAAACGGGACGTTTTTTTTTTGCCTTTAAGCCAAGAATTTTAGAAGATTTGAACCCCAACCCTTCCTTTCCTCTTCCGCTTCTCGCAGCGCACATGTGGGTCCGCATCCCCTCGTCCTCCTCCTCGCTGCCCCAGCTTTAAGTTGATCAATCTAACAGCGTCTTTAAAGTATTTCTTGAATATGTGCTCAGATGACTAAAAGGAACACTTTCAAAAATTCTCAATACTCACCTTTTTAGCTTTACTAGTCGCTGGCTGATACTGGTAATGAGGATGCTGCAATCCCCCCCACCCCCCTTCAACACCAAGAAACAGAAGAAACTCCCACCCACCCACTCAGGAACCGTCTGACAATTCCGACCGCCTTCAAGGTGGCTAAGGGACCGACCATCAATTTAAATATTTCAATTTTGTCAATTTGAGCCTTCGTATTTCCTCAAAAATATTAATATCTGTTTAAAAGTGAACTATAGAACATAACAAACAAAACTAGGAAATAATTTCATTAGCATTTATGTTAGAATATGAGAAACTGAAAACTTCATGGGCAAAATTAGATTTTTTTTCAAATCAAACAATTAAAACAGCACGAAATAATATGTGCTAATCATGCAACTTTTCAAAAGTATAGTCCTTTCTAGTCCTTTTCTGTTGCACCCTTATCCCTAATCTCTAACATCCTTCTCTCTGATACAACAACGGGTTAGGAAAAACGGGGTTTATACAAATAAAGACCTTGCGTGTTTGAAGATTCATAACCCCCTAATGTAACAGTAAAATCTTTCCAACATGAGAAGCTTTCAGCTCTCATTTGTTTGCTCAACTGCTGGACAGGACATATTATAAAAGAGAAAAAAAAAGTGTCATGTAAAGGAAAAGGTCAAAATATTCCTTCCTTTAAAGCATTTGAAGAACACATTGCTGTCCAACCTTCTGCTGCATTCAGAGAAATTCAGCACCACGGGGCAATAAAACTCATTACTTTCAGTCAGCTTTTCCTTCAACTTTTCACCCTCTGTGGATTTTGTCTTACAAGAAAAAAAACCTGCAGGATCTCAGCAAGACCAGCGGCTGACTCATCAGGAAAGCAGACTGCCAGCAAACACAACGATTGTTCAAAGTTTTTTACTGTGCAGCAGTGTTGATTTGAATGAACATTTTTTTACTTATTTTATTTGATTTATCTTTGAATTTGCTAAAGGAAAGATTTTAATTGTAAAGTATACATTTTAAAAGTTCTCAATTGTGATGCAACATTGCTGGACAGAACATTACTTGCCCCTGCACAGATCAGCTGCTTGACTTTTAGAATTGAACATGATAAGCTCACATGGTGAGAACGATGAGTAACTCATGCCCAATCATAAATAGAAATGTTTGATCTAAAATGTCATTCCCAAACTTAATGAACTCTCTGTTTTGAAATATTTCGCAACCTTTTACCACTGAGGACTTGATTTAAGTCCGGAGAAATCCAACGTAGCATCCAAAATGCAGATATTATCAGTACCAAACACCTGACTTTGATACACGTAGTTGTTACATTGATATTGTAAGTGCAAAAAGGGTCCTTTTGGTTATTTTTATTGGTGCTTTTTTCCCAAATAACGACAATACTAACTGTAATGGTCAGACATAAATAAACCTGAAACAATTGAATGTTTACCGCAAAAACTGAAAATGTAAAAAATTTACTGAAAATGATTAAACACTGACACCACAGTAATCTGATATCAAATGAAGATAAATACAACTGTTTTGTGTTGTTTTGCACTTAAATTATTAATCTGCATAACAAGAAAATGCAATTCAACAATCAAGAATGCTTTGTTGGTTGAGGACAGCAAAACTATTATTTTCTAATATTTCCTTATATCTTAATAAGACAAGGCAATTAAATTGATTTCTTTTTTGTGCATACAATGACTGTCGGGGGCAATTTTGTAACCATGGAGATTCAGCTTCTTTGAACCTCACCAAAAGATTATCATTAAAGAATAAGTGAGGATTTGTTGCCCCCTACTGGAGAATTTTTATTTCAACCAGAAAAAAAAACATCCTTTAAAGAGAAGATTGTAGCCGATTTTTACCTCTTTCTTTCTTTCTTTCTTTCTTTCTTTCTTTCTTTCTTTCTTTCTTTCTTTCTTTCTTTCTTTCTTTCTTTCTTTCTTTCTTTCTTTCTTTCTGTCTGTCTGTCTGTATGTCTGTTTATAATATAATATAATATAATATAATATAATATAATATAATATAATATAATATAATATAATATAATATAATATAATATAATATGCAAAAACACAGTACGACATTGTCATTTCTTTCTTTCTTTCTTTCTTTCTTTCTTTCTTTCTTTCTTTCTTTCTTTCTTTCTTTCTTTCTTTCTTTCTTTCTTTCTTTCTTTCTTTCTTTCTTTCTTTCTTTCTTTCTTTCTTTCTTTCTTTCTTTCTTTCTGTCTGTCTGTCTGTCTGTCTGTCTATAATATAATATAATATAATATAATATAATATAATATAATGTAATATAATATGCAAAAACACAGTACGACATTGTCATTTCTTTCTTTCAATTTTTTTTTTTAATTGCTTGAGCATGCGCACCCGAACCGACAGGTGGCGGTAAAGACGTGAGTGGACACTTCGTGGATGAACACCGTCAGCGTGGCTCAGAGAAACCCGTTGTTGTCTGCGTGAAGGAGGCTGCTGCAGGAAGCTCCGAGGTGCTGAAGGAACAGCTCCTCCACCGCTGGACATCTTCAGGTAGGCAGAGGCGTCATCCTGAAGACAAAATCAGGGCGACACAAAGGTTGGGGTCACCATCATCTTTAACTGGAAGAATTTCCTGTCGAGAGAGATCCAGCTATTTTTTATTAAACTCAAACTGTTTTGTAAGGTGCGTAAGGACTCTTACTGATCATGTTTTTGTGTGGAAGCGTACATCAGGTTTAATCTGAGGAACCTGATGTGTCACAATATGATTTGATTGTTTCTTTCTCCTGGAGGTTAGGAGATCACCAAGAGACTGATAGAGTATTTTTGGAATTCTCAGTGGCCCCAAAGACCCACATTTACACAGAAATTAGTTCTCATAACTAGAAATAACCAGTTTTTGCCTATAGTATTATTATTATTACTATAGCTACATGACCATTGTCTCAATGTGGGTGTTTTAACAACATAAGACAATATTTTTTTGTATTTAATTTGATTTTTAAAAATTGCTTTAAATATTACATTACATACATATAGCAACTCCAAAAGGCAGAAAGATCTGTTGTTTTTGACATTCCTTTGATTATCCATCCATCACAGCACCCACTTTGTTTCTTCATCGTAAGCAAAATCACTGGTGAAGATGAAGGCATTGCCAGAGCCTGAGCTCCTTGGCCACAAGACCAGGGCCACGGACATCCACTAACATTCATCCGTAAGAGGTCATTTGAAGTAACAGAGCAATCTTTGAAATTTTGAAGGAATCTGGAGTGTAGGAAAACCTACATGTACAAAGAAAAATGGTCAATCTTCACACAGAAATGACATGGAACCTTTACAGCTTTAAGAAGCAGGACAACTATTACTCCACTGTCCAACATTTGTCTAACAATAGAAAAATATCTGATTTGTAAATAGAAATGCTTTTTTATTTAGATAACATGTGCTGATGGTTTTATTTTGTTTTGATTAATAGATTTTAATCTTTGAGTGTTTTTATGATTGTTTATTTCATTGCTTTTTCCTGTGCTTGAGTGGAGCTGAATGCAAGCAGCTAACTGCTTTTGAATTTCCTTCTCGATTGATAAAGATTCTATTTTATTCTATTGTAACATGCACAAGGTTTGCGTCTAATAGAGGCATTTGTTTTTAATCTAACACATTGTCGTTTGCTTCTCTCCACTTCTGATCAGACCTGTTTTCTGTCTTTGTCCCACAGCGATGCTCACTCGAATGTTAAAACTGAGACTGCTCAACGCTGTAGCACCTGTGTATTTCTTCATGGCTACAGCGGTCACCAACATCTTGCACTTTTGCTTCTTCATCCCAACAATATTCCCTTACCCAGAAACCTCTCTGATGGTGTCATCAACTCTCCACACAGTTCTTGTGCTCTTCTTGATGTTCAATGCGCTGGGGAACTATGTCATGACTATCAAATATCCTGCTGAAAGTGCCAATGAGACTGTGATACCTGTGTGCTCCCCACACTGCTCCGACAAAGTGGACGCTCACTACCTTCTGAACGGCCGGCACTTCTGCAAACTGTGCAGGAAGATCATCCTCAAAAGGGACCACCACTGTTTTTTCACAGGAAACTGCATCGGCAACAAAAACATGCGTTATTTCCTGATGTTCTGCATCTACACGTCATGCACATGTTTGTACTCTCTGGTTCTAGGGGTTGCGTTTTTAACAGTGGAGTACTCCATCTCCTTTGAGAACCCCTTGACTTTCTTGACTCTCCTTCCTCTCTCAGTCTGTTCCTTTTTCATGGGTAAGTCCTAAAAAAGAATACTAGCACAAAGATGATTGCTGCCACTTATCTGCTAGACCTTAACTCTGCCCCCTCAATGTACAGGAACCATCTCAGGCTTGCAGCTGTTCCTGGTGCTGATGCTGTACGTGTGGCTGGGCATCGGCCTGGTGTGCGCTGGTTTCTGCTCCCAGCAGATGCTGCTGGTGGCTCGTGGACAGACGTGGTGTCAGATGCAGAGAGGCGAGCTGGTGAGGAACTGCAGCAACTGGAGAGCCAACTTGAAGCACGTTTTTGGCACGCGCTGGATCCTTGGACTCATCCTGCCTGTGCAAACGGAGGTGTGCTCTGAAGACGCACAAAAACAAGACTGAAGGATCATGTCAGGTCAAGAAAACTGAAAGGAATGATTGGGACTCTTTTGATGATGGGGTGCTTCATGTTTAAAGCCAGCCCCGAAATAACTGATGACATATATTCAGTTTAGGAAAGGAGCCATAAAAGGTAAAACCTTTCTGCTTAAAAAGCAAAAATCAACATTTAATTGTTACCATCCAGTATTTTCAAATCTATTGTAAAATTCTTGCTTCATTTGATTTGCATGTTTTTTTAGCTTTGTATAAAACAAACTGCCAATATTTGTATTATTTTCCTTATATATCGCTATAATTAAGGCTATTATGTGGCTTTTAAGCATTGTGGAGTTTTGACTTTCATATGAAGGGCTACAGGATAAGGGTTTTAGCGTACACTGCCAGGCGCTTGTGCTTTAGCTATCACAGGCTCCTTCTTTATTAGAGTATTAAGCTTGATTGTTGAGTAACGCTCATCTGAATTACCAGAGTAACATTCACACTGTACCGTTCAGTCCCATCTAAGATGCTTATTGATTGCATCTAGTTTACTGATCATAGGTTGAACTGGTTTCACATTGGAAGTGAAACAACAGATGATCGACGTCCGAGGAGCTACTTCAAACGCAATTCCAGTAGCAGGAGAACTTTGTAGAGATTTTGATGTGTACTTACTTATGACAATAAACAGTTTTTCCAAGTCAGAAAATACTTTTTTTTTCTCTTTATTGATATATTCTTTGCTAAAAATAAGAGACAAGCCAAAGGTTTTCCAGAAGTTCAATAAATCACTTTTGACACAGACGAGGAAAAGCACACTTTGCAATAACAGGCAATTATAAGCAATAATAAGAATAAAAAACAAGACAATCTTTACACTTCTTCTTTAGCTGGTTTTAACTTTTGCACGTTCCCAAATAAAGGCAAAATTAAATATATTTTTACATTTTTATTTTGATTACATTCTATTTCATATAACTTTCTTTCTTTTTATACTTCCAAAAATAAATGTACTTCCTTATAAAGCAACAACGACGTTAACATTTACCCAACGTGTAGAAAGAAATGCTGACAGGCATCAATATTAGCTAGAAACATTAACCCACTTTAAAGGCACAGGCAATCAGATATTTATGTTCACATTATTTTTATCATAAAACAACTTTGACAAAATGAACTTTTGTGTGACTTCAGTGCAAACATTCTCTATTATACAAGTAAACCTAAACTCTTCAGCAATCATTTCTGTCTATAAAGTTTCTAAACAAAATACAGTTTTAAGCACAAACGTGAAGCTGCAAAAACATCCCACAGCGAGGGAGCGAGTCACAGGTCTACTCCACTTCTCCTGCTACATCTCTATAACTGAAGTAAACACGAACCGTTACCAAAGACAAAAAAACACATTTTTAATTGTTTCATACCCTACTTTAGTCCTGGTCACAAACATCTTTTGAAAATAATAATACTGACAGAAAAAGAAAACCCACATTTCCTGAAGTTCATAAACCAGTGTAAATATTTGTCCATCTGTCAACATTTATTTTTTAAGAGCTTTTTAAGAGGGTTTCTGCAGCTGTCATTTTTTACTTTATGCATTATTTGTATTGCATAAAATGTGTACACAAAAGCTGCAAGTGCACACAACTGCTAACATCTGCAACGCAGTTTCCTTCCACACCATTTCAAAAGGCAAAAAAGTGTCATCCTGCTTTGTGAATTTTTGATAAGCATAAGCTACCTTTGTGTTTGACTAAATCTCATGATTTTAGTGCAGCGGGAACATTTATGACATAAGACATCAAGCTAATTTCTTTAGGGCTGGCTATCAGCCAAAATACGAAATCGATTTCATTTCAATCTTTTTATGTCAACTTTCCATTCAAAATCTATTTTATTTTGTAATAAAAAAAAATAGCGAATGATATAAACTGAAACAAGGCAGGACTTTTAGGAATAAAAATAATAATTTCTGACATTAAACGACTGAAAGCACTTTTTTTAGCCTGAGAAAAATACATTACTTTGAAGGAAAATCAATTCATGGATTTGATGAATCGATATCTATTTTTCAAACCCAGCTCTAGACAGATGAAGTGTACTGTAAGGCATGCCAGGACTTCATGTTAAACACTATAAGGCATTTCCCTAATGTAAGAGTTATTTGCTGTTTTGCAAAGACAAAGGCAAGAAAATGTATTTATAAGTAAAGGTCATGCTTATAATTTCTCTTTTCAGAGAAGTAGCTGTGCTTTTTTCTTTTTGATTTCAAAGCAGATCTGCGGTTTGGGTTTTTTCTGAACTTTTACCGCTAGATCAAATTGTCTAACATTCTGTAAAGCCTCTTTTGACCTGTTTTTTTTTTTTTTACTTGCTGTCAGGTTTAAGTGCTAGATATTTTCTCATGCTAGGACTCTGTGAGCTTTGGCCCCCCAGTGTTCTTTCTCAGTGTTCTGCAGAGAGAGCTGGAGTTTAGTCCAGAGATGTGGGTCTCCACTGCTCAAGGCCTCCAACAGCAGGTCAGTGTGCTCCTGAAGCTGGCACAGCAGGCCCTGGGTGCGCTTATTCTCTTTGATTAGCTGCTTTGTGCGCATTGTGATCCCCAGCAAGCCCGACTTGCTGAGGATATTATAGGTATTGCTGAAGCGTTTCAGTTTGTTGCTGTGCATGGTGATAACATCGTGGTATTTGTCTGGTGGCGTCACAGTTCTCCGTTTGGAATAGGGCAGGGTGCAGCTTCCAGCCTGTGGAGATGAAAGCTCATCAGGGAGCTCCTCCTGATCCTCATCCGCCTGCGTGGCGGCTGTTTCAAAGTCCCCGACGTTTTGGCCGAGCATCAGCAGAGGGCTGGGGGGGCTGTAGAGTTTGTGATGCCTCCGGTGCCGTTGGTCATACTCTGATGATGCTGATCTTGCCCTTAACTTTGAGGATCCCATCCTTTCAGTGGCTGTGTCCACAGGATGAGAGGCAATTTGGGTATGTAGCTTGGTGGAGGGCATATTGTTTTTGGATTGTCTAAGATTTTCAGAGCTGGCATTTGGAGAGTTGCTGTTGGGCATCACTGGTTGAAGAAGTACCACTTGTGACTGAGGCATAACTTCGAGGTGAGAAGGAAAACCCCACTGCTTTTCTGCTGGAGCCGTAGAGGAGGGCTATAAAAAGAAAAAAACTCATTATGGTATTTATAATCCAGTAATTATGAGATATTTCTAGGCAAAAAATATTAAAAACTACCTGAAAATGAGGGAAATAATATTCAGATAGAGTAAAAAACTAGAATTTCCCCATTTTACCCTAACAGAAAAAAACAAAAAAATAACTAGATAAGGAGACTTACTATTCCAAAACTATTATATATAGTATTTAGGCCAGTTACTTAACTGAATATTAAATCAGCAAGGATCTCTAACTACTGTTACACTATTAGCATTAAACTCTTGGTTAGCTTGAAATAAAAAATGAGGAAAAACACAAGTTGAAAACAAACAAAAACAATTTAAAAAATAAAGTTTAAATAAATAGCTATTAAACAGCTTATAAATTGTAAAAATACACAAAAATAAAACTAAACAAGCGAAATGTGTAAACAGTCGTACTAATATAATTTCCACCAATTCTAGAAACTTCACGACCTTTGCATGAAGGCTTGGCCCTTTCCTATTTTTGCCAACACTGGAGTTTTTCTGTTGCCAGCTGATATTCCATTGACGGCTAACTTGTTATGCAGTAAGAGGCCAAACCCAACAAAATCTTTTAAAAGTGGAAATAAATTGGTTTTAGGGTAGCAAACTATTGCTCCTTTAAATCTAGGCCTCGTCAACAATAACAAAATCTGCATTTAAATATGTGTCAATCAGCCTTTCAAATAAAATATTTATTATTAAATAAAAGCAAAATAAACTGCACTGATATACTCTTTTGTTTAGATCTAGTGACAGTAAATTATTTTACATGATATAATATAAGGTACAGTTTGGTTTTGAGAATGTTTTACCTGCTTTAAGACAAAGTTGTTCATGAAGACCATTGGAGACAGTCCAGAGTACGGGCCACCCACCACAGCCACCTGCTGACCAGCTGACTGCTGGCCAAACATTGACCCATTTCTTCCTGCCTCTTCAGAATCGGTTACCTCCATCGCACTGAGATACTCAGAGCTGGCATCTAAGAAACGAGAGGATGGTTATATGGAAGTCCTGATGTTTTCAAAGAAACGGATGACCTTTTTTTGTGTGCACAAGCGCAGGAAACTGAAGCTATAAACACTAACAGATGTCGATGAATATCTAGAAAAATGTCTGGAAAAAGATACAATCAACCTAATGAGGAAGGCTACACCAAATCCAGGTCAACCTTCAAAATAAAAAAACATAAAGGTCATCTTCAGTGGAGAACAGTCCACATAGAGAATGTGACCTAGATCTTCACATTTGATTTTGGTTGATAGCATTCATGGTCAACTGTGGATGACTGTTGTTTTTGATCATCTAAACACCAAAATGACTAACTGCGACACAAAGTTAAAAACACGTGCAACCCTAGGTAAAATAAAACGTAAAAATAATTCCACAACTGTTCATGGATTTTTGTTTTGGCATCAACACGTGTTACTCAATATTGAACAGATTCATCAGCAGTTTGCTCATTTAAGCTAAAAATGTGCAAAATAGGAAAGCAAATAAAAACAACCAATACATTTACTCTTATTTCTTTAAACAAAGATTCTTCACATAACCTTAAAATGTTATTAGATCGTTTGAATATTACTCTTAAAAAAAAAAAAAATCACGTTTTTCAATGAAATATAATGAAGTTCTGCTTTTTATTTCCTATTCCGTGACTCAAAGTCCAACAAGTATTGGACTGAAAGTGTTTAGCCCTTAACTCTGGTTTTCGACCCGCTAAGAGAAACATATAGTGTGTTGATCTCGTCTTCTATCTCAACACACACAGCTTCCATACACTTGTGCTGAATCTCACAAATATTTGACAACTTTTTTATTGATGGTGGCACAGCTTGTCTTACAGTTGTCAAGGTGAACTGTCCCTGACAACATATGACATTTTTTCTATTGACCTACTGGCCTGAAAAGCTCTCCATCAAAACCCTGAGTTCAGTAAACTGCTCGCTTCAGTATTTTTTTTCCTGCTTGCATACATCTACAGGCTTTCTAGCTTTTAATTGTGTTTGTTAATTTGATCAATTTTATAAGTTGGAAATTTGTAGCACTGTGGTTTCTAAACAAACTCAGTCGGACGTGAGGAGTTCAAGTATTAATGAATCTGCTTCGAAGGCACACAAGTCCTAGAGTCTTTATAAAGAATGATTTTATTTATCAAGAAACAATTGGTCATTCTCATCTCATAACTATTTTTAATTATAAAAGTGGTCCTTCTAGAAAACATAGGTAAAAAAAAAATGTGTAGTTTCAGAAAAAAAAAACCCTAAACAATAAAAATAACTTTACCAAACACTTCCTTGTCTGTTACTCAGATATCATCAGTAAGATTTAAAAAGGCAGAACAGCTTATTTTTAATTATATGATTAAGTTCAATTATTAAACCTAAGCAAAATTGTACAGATGTGTATACATTAGATTAGGAGCATTGACTGTATTTATATGAGAACTGGACTGAGTGAGTATGACATCACCCATATAGAATGACTTATTATCTGCCTCCAACCAAAATAAGTCAATTCACTCGCCACTTCACGATATGGACGCTGACCTGTTGAAGTCAGACATCATCAGTAAGCAGTGATTGGTCTAAGTCGGTCTGAGTCAATGTTTCTATGACAACCACTCTAACCAATGAAAAGTGAGCTTGCTGGAAGTCCACATATCAAGTTGGATTTGTCGCTAAAGTTCTGTACGTCTGTAAAAAAGTTTTGTACTTGTTATCAAACATTTGTGCGTCTGTAAAAAGATTTTGTACATGTAGAAAAGATTATTTGTAACATAAGACTTTACACACGGAAAAAGCATTTTTACAGACAGACAATTTTTTCTAAAGTTAAAAAAAAATTTTTTTTACAGCCGCACAAAATTTTAGAAACAAATCTTCATATCCACACCCCTTCTACTGAATCTGTCAATCAAACATTTTGAATGCTTGACATGGTGGCAGGCACCACATGCCTTTATTGAGGCATCTGAATGGTCAGTTTATAACTTGAATAACTTGCATCACAGAAGAGAATACAATGAAAACCATATTTGGATTAACAAGAACAAGTGAAAAACAGGTACTGGCAAATATGACTGCGTAATAGCTGTTTATTTCGCAATAAATCTATAGGATTTCAGCTTCTGAAAGCCAGCAGGTACCTTCCTATTTAGAACGCCAGGGGGAGGAGACATTCAGTCCAGTTCTCTTATACAGTCATTAATTTAGAAGTAAGTCAGCAAACCTGAGAAGCCTGAATCTCTCTCCAAATCATGTTTGGATCCTCCAAGGTTTGATGTCCTGCTGAAAGATGTGGTCCTATGTACATCTGGTCTATTAAAGCCGTCCATGTTAATTTCCTCTGGAAGAACAAAAAAAAAAATCACAAAAATAGCATTAAATACATAAAATGTATGGATTATAATATTAATACAAATCTCAGATTTTTTTGCCTCATTTTTGGTCTTTTCAAAGTAAGATTTCAAACCAGTATTCAAAGAAAAGATAAAAAATTGGACAATAATATTAAAAGTAAATGACTTATTTAAATACAAAAACAAGTATATAAACAAACAAAAAAAAGCGAATACATATAAAATCGCCATAACACATAAATAAAAAATAAAAGAATAAAAAGAAAATAAACCAGCAATCTCAAAAACAGATTGTACTTTGTTTTTCCGTCATTTAAAATAAATATTTGTTTTAATCCGCGTAAAATGAACGTAATTATCTCGATATATATATATATATTGAGATGTCGCCTCACACTACTGTCTTCCGCTAAATGTTTAAGGGCCTTGTTTTTCTTACAGAAACTATGATCAAGCAATTATAATCAAAAGAGACAGTTGCCATTTTCGGCCAAAAAAATGTAACACAATTTAAAAGAGGAAAAGCGATCCAAACTAAACCATCAATTCTCCAGAAACAAACAAACAAACAAAATACAAACTTCATTGTTGCTAGCTACATGTTATGTTTACGAACGAGCGGGACTTCGTTTTGCTCTGTTGGTTACATAGCACACCCCGATATGTGGTTTAATTCACATTGCACGAAAAACTAGCAATTAAAAAGAAGCAAAAATGTTGACAGCAACATCGGCTGCCGTCGCAAACGGACGGTTTCCTTGTGAAATGATCCCCGATTTTAGCCATTAGCACAGTAAGCGTAGATAAGCTAGTGATGATACATTTAGCCGACACGCTCTTCGTTTAATATTTAGACAAATTAGAGTACTGCTTTTTAAATACGTACCCTTGTAGGAAAGGTTTTACCTGAAACAAATAGCCGATTAGAAAGACATCCGAGTTTCAGGCACACGCGCAGATCTTCGACTCCGACGCTGCTAACGTTAGCGACCCGCTGATTCAAATGTGTAACGTGAGATAAGTGTTGTTACCGTTGCACAGTCTTACAGGCAAGCAGAATTGTTTCTGTTGACACACACACTCACAAATAATAATAATTACATTGTGGCTCCAAGTTGTAAGACGGAGTATTAGGGCCAGCTTACAAACTTTAATTTTAAAACCACGACTTTAAAACTCGTACATTTACCAGAAAAAGTCGTAACTGTTAAATTACGAGACTAATTTTAAGTCATAAGCTAAGTTAATAACCTTTTCTCGTAAATGTATGTGTTTTTAAGTTACAACGGAATATTATAGCGAAAAAGAAGAGTAATTTAAGGGTTTTGTTTCTTGTTAATTTACGAGACTTCAAGTCCAGCGGGTCAAGCCGCCGTGTGCAGCAGCAGAGCGACTAAACTATCAAAACGTGTTGGGTTTGAGCAGATAAGCTGAATGTTTATTACGTTACAAATATTTAAAAGCTTCTTTGTTTGAATAACGATTTATTAGTGTTTTGGTCATTGACGGATAGGTTGCAGGACCTCTGCAGCTGTCCACTGCCGTTCTTCCTCCACGAAATACGGGTCTGTGAGATGCTTCCGTCTGAATTAAAGAGGGAATGTTTTCTACATTTTCAATGTTCTTGTGCCTATGTAACATACTATTTTCATTCCTCTGTTTTTCATTTGGAGGAGGGAATGTATTTTCTTCCTCTTTGGTGGACTTGTGGGTATGTGAATGTAAAGAGCAGAGAATAAAGCGGTGGTCCGTGCGTCTCTGAGCGCCTTCTTTTACATATTAAACTGCATTACCGCCACCAAACCCCGGAAAGCCGGCTGATAATAATTTGATTTTTATTCGCTAAAAGGTTCGGAATGTCTTTGTTGTTGACGCCAATCTGAAAAAAGCTTCGCAAGATGCGCCACATGTTTCATTGTCGACCACAGCTCAGGAAGAGTACCTAGCTGCAGAGGAAAATGGCGGATGAAGCGCACCTTATACCGGAAGCGGAAGTCGGTGTTTTTCAAAACAGAAGTTGCGGCAGGTAGAGCTCACTTCATAACGGAAGCGTAAAGTAAGTGTAGTGAATCACTTACTTTGCGAGAGTTAATTATGTTCTTTTGAAAT
Organism: Oryzias celebensis; assembly: GCA_014656515.1. NCBI lineage: Eukaryota > Metazoa > Chordata > Actinopteri > Beloniformes > Adrianichthyidae > Oryzias > Oryzias celebensis. The sequence continues at coordinate 40,329,214 of BNCR01000005.1, forward strand.
AGATCTTATTATAGTTATTTTAAGGTTCACAGACTTGTTATTAGAAAATGTTTGACTTGTCTTTTTTTTTTTTTTTTTAAAGAGAAAAGAAGAGAAAAAAAAGTTCTTTATCTGTAGTCGCTTTTAGTCAAGTTATTTACATGATAGAGCAAATTTAAGATTAGTATTTGCGCTATGCGTAAAAAATTTATGGTGCTTTAAAGTCAACATCAACGGCATACTTAATCCTTAACTTAAAACACCAGCTTCTTTAATCTTACATTTCTCTTTTTCTTGTTTTATGTCTTTGAGTTCTATGTGTTCTTTTGTTTCACTAAAAACTAGGGGTATTATGGTCTGTGCTATAAGACAATCTTTTTTTGTTTGTTGCAAAAGTCTCATTATTGGAGGTGATTTTAACATGGTGGAGGATGAATACCTTGACAGATTTCCTTCAGCATCTCAAAACCATCACTATAATCCAATTCTGTTTATCTTATGCAGAAAATTAAATGTGTCTGATGTCTGGCGTCGTGATAATCCTGATGTCCTGATTAAACCAGATGGAACTGTTAAATCTAGGCTGGATTTTTGGTTGACATGACAATCAACAGGATTTTACGTCGATAGCAAACATTTCAGCTGCACCACTGACAGATCACAAAACTCATTTTTCAACTTCGCTATAATCCTTAAAACAAAGGCTTCTGAAATAGTACTCTAGTCTTTTAGTTGATGAACTTTACCCTCAGGCAATCATAATTGAAATCTATATGATAACTAATGACACACAGTTCACCTCTCATATGGATAAGTGGGAGTTTTTTAAGTTCAAGCCACAACAGATTTCTATATATTTTAGTAAGAAATTGAGCAAAGATAATAAACAATAGGACATAATTAGAGAAATGAACTCTGTTTGCTGCAACTCTTCCTCCAACTCTTACTGAACAACATGTACATCGCTAAGGGTAAAGGCGCATTTATCAGGTCTAGAGCTAAGTGGACTGAGGAAAGAGAAAAAAAAGCTCAACTTTGCAGGCTTGAAAAAAGGTGACAAGAGAGAAATGCTATGAATAGATTATTGATTAATGAAAAGGAAAATACAAATCCTGAAGATATTAAGAGACATTTTCCAGTTCTACAGTAAGTTATACTCATCCTCAAATTCATATCAGGATGCCGACGCTTTTTTTAATCATATAAATGAGCTGGTTCCCAAAGTGGGTGAAAACTTTAGAAACATTTGTGAAGCAGAAACAGCAAAAGCTATGAGACATTTAGCTTTTGATAAGTCTCCAGGATCCGATGGTCTCAATATTACTTTTTACAGAGTTGGGAACACCTAAAAAAGCTGTTCTTGTTACGTATGAAAGAAATATGTGACCAGAACGTCCTTCCAACCATGATGAAGCAGGGGGTCATCACCCCTATCCCTAAACCTGGGAAAGACTCAGATCAATAATTTAAGACCAATATCCCTTCTTAATAGTGATTATAAAATCCTTACTAACATTTACACATCTAGAATGAAAACAGGACTGAATCCGATTATTTCAGACAATCAGGATTTTTTAATTCACAATAACATTCGTTTAATACCTGACCTGGAGGAATTATGATCATTTAATTGAAGATGATGATTTTATTTTGTTTCTAGATTTCTTTAAAGCGTTTGATGCAATTGAGCGCAAATTTATGTTTCGTACCTTAGATTTATTTGGATTTGGATGTAATTTCATACATTTTGTTCGGACAATTTATAATGACACAAGCAGTGAAGCCATATTACCAAAATGGCATTTCTCCCAGATTCATAGTTAACAAAGGAAATAAACAAGGCTGTCCAATCTCACCTCTGCTTTTCATAACTGCAGCAGAAATGCTATTTATACCTATAAATTAATCTATATTTTCTAAGATCAATGTTTTGGGAAAACAATTAGTAATCACTCAGCTAGCAGATGGCATGGCCATATTCATAAAGAACAGCACTCAAATACCAGAAATTCCTAAGACTGTAGATTCTTTTCTCCAAAGCATCTGGCTTAAAATGAAACCTTGGTAAATGTTAATTATTTCCGATACACTATTCTCATCAATTCGTTATTCATAATATGCCTGTTAAAAGTGTAGTGAAATACCTTGGTAGCAATGTCTCAAATGCTGCGATGGTCGAGGAAAATAATTTATGGAAAGTTTTAGAAAAGTGCCAACTTAATTTGAATTATTGGTCAAAACGTGACATTTCCATTTTTTTGTAGTTTCCCACCCAAATGGAATGTCTTTCTAGATTGACCTACCCAGCATATTCACTGTCTGTTCCTAAATATGCAAAACAAAAAAAAAAAATAAACCAAGTTAACTTTAATATTATTTGGAGAAACAAAGCCCATTACATGAAGAAAAGAGCATTAATCAGAGATTATAGTCATGGTGAACTGAAGGCTAAAGAGTTTGGGAGTTTAGATGGGATGAATAAAATAAACTAGCTTCATTTCTAAGGAATGAAAAAAGTTGTTGGTTTCGTATATCTTCCAAAGTTCTTTCTTGATCTAGGAGGTATTAATTTCCTTTTAAAAAGGGGTTTTGATGACAAAAAACTGCCTATCCAGCTTTCCACTTTTCATCAGCAAGCCCTACTATACTGTAAATTAATATTTAAACACAATTTTAGTCCCCACTATACACCTTTGTGGAATTCTCGCTGTGTGTTATATAGAAATAAATCTTTGTTTTTCCAGAGATTGGTTGGACAAAGGCACATGGTCACTATTACACTTGATTGATAACAGATGAAAGATTTTACCATTTAAAATATTTTGTAACAAATTTTGTCTAAAGGATAAGAAACAATATAATAAGATAATAGAAGCAATTCCCATATCATGAATTCAGTTATCACCTACTCTAATTCAACATCAAGCCCTGGGAGCGTAACATCAAAAACAAAATCCCTGAACTGGATCTCCCCTTTCCTTGTTTAGACCCTGACTCATGTGGCTCTATTACATTTTATGTGGCTGGCTATGGCACGTCGTTTAATAAATATAGGCATATTAGTTCATCATTGTCACACCATAAAACAAATATATTGCAAGAATATTACTATGAGGCATATCAAATATGTACATTTAAACACAACAACCTTCCTTTTTTAGAACAAAACATAAAATGTCCCGATTTAGTATTTAGATTCAAATAAAATAAACTATTCCTAAGAGAAGAAGAAGAAAACTTCCACTACACATTTAGAGTAATTATAATTAAAATTTAGAATGGGCTCAAAGGAATAAAAATCCTTTTCTTCAATACTTCAACTATACAGACCTATTTTAATTTTTAGTGGAATAAATTCCAATAGCTTCATCAGGAGAAACAAAATGTTTTCATTCCATTACAGTTAGATCATTCTGGCAATGTTTAAAAAGTTATGTTTTATTTCCTTTTAAATTTTTCATGAAAACAACCCAAAAAGCAGTCCATCAGACAAAAGACTTTTATTGCAAAATAAATATTTATATGAAAAGAACAGCCACAATTTTTTTTGTATGATACATGGAAGAAACAGAAACCAAATAATATAATTTTACATAATTTTTACAGTTGATTTCCTCCACAGTAAAGTCCAAAGAACAGACGGAGGAAGTCTCCTGTGGGGGTCGTGAGAGTCTTGCGTCAGCAGAATGAACACTACACGCAGCACTCCTTTAACATTATTGGATTTTTAAAAAAATCTGGGTTACTACATTAACAAATAGTTTTAAAAACTCCTTGACCAGTACTATTGATTGTGTTTATTAAATACATTTTGGACAATGGAACATTTTAATAACGAAGATGTTTACTGCCATATTTTCTTTTCTTTTTAAACCTGAATGCCTTGTTTTTTTCTTAATTTCACAGATTATGAAATTTTGAAATCACAAAGACAAGATTTTAATACAATGACAATATCATTTATGAGAGACTGCCCACTCTTTTGTCCAATCCCATTGATAAATGTGTCCAGTAAGATCATACTTCCATTTAACTCCATTTGAACACTAGATGGAGACATTTCTTTTTTGCAAGTACAATGTTGACTTACATTCAGTCTAACATACACAAGTCACGGTGTTCTTAATAAAATCTTTAGAAAATGATAACTATTTCTTTAAGGCTGCTGGTCAAACTATATTCAGTTGAGTTAATAAATATATATATAGACTTTTTGACAAGTGTAGTCACCTTTAAATACCAAAAAACAAACACATTTAATAATAACTAACAAAATAACTTGTATGAATGGAAAACAGTCTGTTCTGTTCTACATTGCACTGGCTCCCAGGGATGTCCTTTTGTATCAGGTGTGTAGCAGTAGAGTCTTGACCAATCAAAACACACTTCCTGTAATAAACCTGGTCATCACAAACGCCCTGCCCATTGGCAAGGGAGCATGTCAGCAGATCATCCCAGCTGTTTGAGCCTCTGACGGCAGACGTGATTTTGACAGATGATTGGACGAGACTCTGATGTTGTCACTGGGCTGGAAGTATATAACGAGCCATGCTGCCACAAAGGGTGGGGTAACCACTGCAGTTACCTGCGAGGGATCTGGCATCTGCGGCACAGAAAGCAAACAATGCCTCTTTCATTCCTCTGGTGGGCAGATGATCTGTTCCATTGGTGTGTTTTCCTTACCTGTCACACTCTTTGGTTTTCTGCCTTTCCTTCCTTTTCCTTCCTCTTCCTCTATGCCTTTTCCTACACATGACGTCAAATTATCCACAAACTCCCCATTTTCTTAAAAATACCAGCTTTTATAAAAAAATAATCTTAAAATCTTACCTTTCCACCATAATGACAGGTTTCCTGACTCTGAGAAAAAAAAAGTTTAAGGTAATTAAAACATCCAAAGAATGTTTTGTGGTAATAATTAGCAGGCAAATTCAAGCCAAACTTCATGTAAATTATGTTTATCATATGGTATACCTAAAAGCTAGAATAGGAAGCATCCTTTGGATTTAAACCTTTTAGCAGTTTGGTCAATTTCTAATGGACTTTGCCTGTTTTTTTCCTGTGCCTGAATGTTCTCCTCTCTCTGTACAACTGATGTAAAGCAGGCTAGAAACTAAGTGTCATTAATTATGAAGAAATGTTCTATTTAAAAAATAGTGTTAAGACACAACTTCACACTTTTAACCGCAAGGACTCAAGAATTTGAAAATATGGATAAAGGACTTGCGTCGTTGTTCCAACAGTGATGCAAGGTTTGATCCGCTACAAGAATCACATCAAAAAAAGCAAATATCTGTCTTTTATAATAGAAGAACATGTTTTATTTGCGAACTACCAGGTTTTCAAAAAAATGAAAGGTTCTGCTTTTCCAAATAGTTGTTGCGTGATAAATTGTTGCAACCATGTGCACTGGCAGTGACATTATTTCAAATATTTTCATTAGATAAATAAGAATTATGTTTAAGGTTTCATTTCATGACTGTAAAAAAAATGTTTTCTTGTTTTCTTACCTACATTCACATGTCTGATGCTCCACAAATGTCATCTCAACATATTCTTGACCGGACTCTGATGGCTTGATTTTCAAGAGCTGGAAAAAACAAACAAACAAACAATGAGTTGATATTACTAAACAAAACAAAAATAATTTCAACAGCAGAGGATTTTACAGATTGACTGTTTTGTGGTATAATGGACTTAATCTTGCCTGCATGGTGACATTTGAGGTGCGAGTGGGATGACACTCTAGATTCTCATCACCACAGCATCCGGCACACCTCACCAGAGGCACACATGAGGGGCTGTAGATGTGCTCCACTTCAGTTGGGTATTCCTGAACCACCTCCACCAGCTTTTCAATGGTCCGGCAGAAGCTACGGCCCCACACTTCTTGAAACGTCAGCACTGTAAATCAGAGTGGAAGGATTAGCTATTATGAGATTCTATACCACGCTGTGTCTTGTATGGGAGATTGCATTTGCCATGCAGATGTAAGTAAAGACCCACTCTGATGAAAATTATGTTTCTAAACATGTTTCTGGGGCATTTTTCTGATCATGGAGGACATATATGAAGAAAATTAAGCTAAAAATTGCACTCCTGAGTATTTCTTTTTTAAAATCAGAAACAGATTAGGAAATGTTGTTTTAATAAGGTTATAATTGTGACATAGAAAATACAATGGGTGGGTCCACTCTGCTCCATTCTGATTCATTCACTTGTAGACAACTTGATCTTTGTTTCTTCTCGTCCGAGCAGGCATCTGGCTCAAAACTGTACAAATGGATAGCTCCAAAATTTTACTGGCTATTTTTGTTGCACTGGTAATGTTAGGTTGGATTTGTGAGGGGCTGTAAGCTAGAGGTAGAGCTTGTAAACAGACAGCTCAATTATGGGTGGCAGGGGGGGGACGACGACGACTTACTCCGTAACAACAGTCCCGCCCACAACTCAAAAGGGAATTTCTAATGAACTACTGCCTCTCTGCAGAAACTATGGCCTAGAAGACGACAAAGGGTTTTTGTTTTGGCTAAAAATGGCACGATCATAATTAAAAGACCACTGGGAACGCTTTGACAATAGATCAAAAAATGATCAGAATGTTTCTTTAAGATTACTTTTTAAAATGTGTTTTTACTTTGAACAGAGCAAATAAATGTGTTTATGAAAGAATCTATAAAAATATGTTAAAATACTGAGCAAACAGATAAACAACATTTTGCTGCAAGATTAACAGTTTAAAACATCAGCTTAGGCTTTCCACATGTTTTAAAATGAGTCTTTAATACACAGGCAGCCAAAATGGAATCCCAAACTTCTGACCTAAAGGGACAAAAACAAAGTAAGAATTTTCTGTTTTGAACCTATGAGTTTTAGATCTAGTGGATTTGGTGTCCATGAGGAAAAAATAAGTATTATCAGTACTTCTACAAAGACAATTGCACCTTAACTTAAAAAACTTTTAAAAAAGTGCAATGAGATTGAGAAAGGAGTGCAGAGTAGACTTTGTAGAAATGTAAAGCTGGGTGTGCATATACGAGGATAAAAGGCGAGGGGAAAATTCATTGTAAAAATGAAAAGTACGGGCCCCAACAAAGAGCTCTGTGGCATGCCGTGCTGGAAGTGGATTTAAAGAGAAGGTTTTCAATGTAATAAACTCAGAGCAGCCAAATCTGTCAATATCTAGTTACCCAAGGTGATGGTGCATGACATGTCAAAGGTTGGTTTCAGATATAGATGAGAATTGGTAGAAAAACAAAAATGAATAAAGAGAGAGAACCAGGAAACTACTTGTTTTTAAGCACAGTAGAAAGGGAAAAAAGCTGACTATTTATAAAGTTTTGAAAAAGAGATGTGAACAGAAACCTAAAGCTCCCCATCCCGCATTAGCATGAGTGCTTTTTCATTTTAAAATAAAAAACATTTGTGTAGTACATGGAGCACTTTCCTGTGAGAGTACATGTGTGAAAGTGTCCCAATTGCTGCAAAGGAAGAACAGAGACGACTGTAGCCAAACACAGAAGGAAGAAAAAACAAACATTGGAAACATGGCCATGAACAGAACCCTGCTGGAGCTGGAGCCGAGTTGCCCCGCAGGCACCTCTGGGATTGCAGTGACCTCCAGAGGTCAGCAAATGGAGCCTGACACCACAACAGCTGTTTATAAAAGCAGACAGGCTGGGAGGAGATGGCTGGGGAAGCATCTATTGGTAGGGAAATGAGGGCATGAACTGTAATGTTGTACAACGCAAACAGACAGTTCAATAGGCAGTTACCACTTGCTTTGACCGCTTATCTCCAGCCTTTTCTGTTATATATCTTCTTACTGTTCCCTAGAGTTCAAGTATTCCATTGTGAACTTTTTCTTTCTTCTGACAAAGACATTTGTAGTGATGCTGAGAGAGAGATTCCGTAGTCTAAGACCTTCTTCTCTGTCTGTCCTTTAGGGGTCAAATAAAGTATTTTTTTCTATTAACAAACACTGTATTAAAGTGACAATAGTGGCAAAATAAAGTGTTCTTCAACATCTATCATGCTTTATAATTTGTATTACAACTTATCAATACTTCTGAAACAAAAGTAACTTTAAAGCTTACCTTCGGTTGTACTGTTTGGTAAAGATAGACTCTGCAAAACACAAAAGAATAAATTGTAAGAAAAGGTTGCTTCAACTTGCAGAAAAATGTCTGTAACCTGGAGGGTTTGGCTCCTCCAGTGGTGACTGCAGGAACTGCATGAACCAATGGAGACAAGTCTTTTTGACAAGCAGCAGATCCAGTCTCTCGTATACGTATGTCACGCTCCTCTGTTTGCCCAAGTGTTTAGGTTCAAAACCTGTTTCCTGTGGTGTAAGATTCAGCTCTATTTATTTTCTCATTGATGGTTTCCCCCGTCGTCCTGATTTTTCCCATCATCCCACAGTAAACAAAGTGAATTTCTCATTCGCCTGGGAAAACACAAAACCTCTATTTGACTCCAACTCAGGACGGGAATTCTTTATTTGATAAAATGCCCTGCAGCAGAAGCACAGGACAGGCGGCAGATAACCTCCTTCCGCAATCTCTTCCCATCACTGGAGGGGGATTCCAATTTTCTGTGACACACTGTCAATTACCATTAAATCTAAACGGTCAATGTTCATATTCGTAGGTAGAAAATAATTCATCTTTAAGCCAGAAATAGCCACAGAAAGACTTTCCGAATAGTGCCAATAAAGATTGCGCTTTGAACCGGTTTTGTTCCAAAAGAGCATCCTTTTCCTGTAATAAACCAAAATTAGTTTGAGGATGAAAGCAGAATGGGTCAGCACACTGCTTCTCTCAGCAATTATTTTTCCAAGTAGTGTGTTTCAAGAGGGATGTTCTGATTTAGTGGACTCTCACAAATCTCTCAAACGTTTCAGGGATTTGTGTAAAACTCCAACGAGTGGCTGGGAAGCCTTTGTTTTCAAAAGCGATCCGTCTTCTCTGCTGCACAAAATACTTCATGACAGACTCCTTAGAAATCCCCAAAGTACAGTCGCTTTAAGGCACTCACTCACATTCAGTCCTCCCTGCTTCAGAGGAAACGTGGCTCGTCATCTGGCCAACTTGTACAGCTGTTTCATCTGACAGCAGCTTTGCTCTGCAGAGGCATTCACTGAACTGTGTCGGCTGCACAAAAACTCAGCAGGATATGAACTCCATTTGTAGAATATTCCAACGCACCGCTTGGGAAAGTCACAGTTCACTTTAAGTTATTGTTAAATGTCATTCACACTGTGAGGTTCTGACACATCACAATGACTGTTTTTTGGCTCTGGTATCACATGCAGTTTAAAATGAGTTCAGGTGGGAAGGATTTTATTAACTTTTGTCCGTAGTTTCTGTTTGCCGTGACAACCAAACATTTATGACACCTCCTGTGGTTGAGGACTGGGGAGCTGTCTGTCTACAGAGTAAAATGCCGCCTGAGGATTCTCACATGGTTACTCCCTCCTCCTCCTCATCACACTTGCAGTATTTGCTGAATGATGATGACTGAAGGCAGTCTGGGTCATATGGAAACACTGCATTTTCTATCTGTAAATTATGAACATATTTGGCAAATCACAAGCACCACTACTGTCCAAGAATTTTCTTTCATTTTCTTTAAAACCTTTTCAGGAAATGGAAATCTGGATGTAACTTAACTGTGTGCTTTTCCATCATTTGTTTTTAAATAATCAGAGAGAGAAACATTAATTAGAAGAGAAAAGTGAAATGAATTTGGCCAAAGTAGTTTTTGCTCTGTTTTAATGTTTTTTTATTTTACATTTTTATGTTTAAGATTGTTAAAAATCAGAAAAATTGTAATATTTTAGTGGGTTGACATAGGGATATGACACAAATTGTTAAACCAACATTAACATGCACAGTAATTAATGGGAAGCCACTTTTTATTATTGTCTATTACACCGTTTTAGTTCCCTTCTCACGTTTGAGGTCTTCTTGTTCTCTTTAGCAGTATGTTGAGTGCAGGAGAGTTATGTGAAGGCACTGGATGCTAACTGAAAGTCCTGCAGCCGTCTCAACGGGGGCTAAGCTGACGTTCTTCGCTCTGTGCACTTGATTGTAAAGTCATTTGGGTCTCCTGCCTGCCAAAAGTCCTCACTGTAGTCTGAAGCAGATCTGAGTTCCTGCTGGGTCCCCGGGCTCCTGCTGTCAGGCCTCAGAGGCCCCAAGCCTCATTACTGTTGAGTCCCACACAGCTGACCTGCGTCATCTTCAGCCTTCTTTCTTATTCCATCTGTCAGAGGAAGGGCAGCATGCGTAGGGAGCAAAAACTTTAGCATGATTAAGTGTTTTTAAGATTTTTATCTCTATTAAGGGTCATGCTGGGGAGGTGATGCTCAAATTAACAGCAGGTTGCACTGAAATGTGCCAAAATAGTTTCTAAAATAGTTTCTTATAAAAGAAATGGGAGAGAAATAAGCAATTCTGAGTTTTCTGTGACATTTCAGGGAAATCTTGTTTGGACCAAATTACTTTTGTTTCCTATTTAAGAAGGAGTCATGAAAGTACAAAGAACCCTGTTAGATATAATCAACATATTTTTCAAAGAAGTTAAAGAACTTTAATAAATGAACAGCAGCTTATAAAAATCAACCATCAATATATTACAGGGGTTCAATCAAGCACTTTCATTTAAAGAAACATGTGATCATATACACATTCGCTATTTTGAGCAGAAAGGATGAGTTTTTTTCCGCATGAAGACAAAAGCATCCTGTTGTTAGGTAAGCTGTTTTCCACACGGCATCCTGTGAGTCATGACTGATGTAGTCTCAGGGCTGCCTCCTTGTCACCGCTGGCTGAGTAGAAGAAATGTGTGCGTGGCATTGACTTATGCTGTTTCGGTTCTTTTAGATCTAATGAAAAACTGTATCAAACTATCATGTCAAATAGAAAAAAACGATTGATATATCTCTGAACGCGTTGTTGTTCCAGAGCCAAACTTCTTAATCCTCTCCTAAACCAGAGTGATTTTTTAAAAAAATAAATCAGAGTCAGTAAACTACTCTGGTACACGTCAGGAGGGTATGAGTGATTTGGCAGCGTTCTGGGAAATCCCCATCGCAGTTCCCATGACTGGGGTTAATAGTGGGTCAGCCTACACTGGACATCGTTTTCTCCTAAGCTTTGGTTCACTTGTGTGGGTGACAGCCCGAGTAAACACTCCATGGATAACATGCCGGCACGCTGACTTGCTTATCCCAGTCAAATGAATTGCTGATTCCGAGGATGCACATGGAGGAGTGTGCACTTTTATAGTTTTCCTAAAGTTTCACTCACAAGACCACACAAGGGGGAAAGCACGTTAGCACAAACACGGACAGTTTGATGGGTGAGGCACGCGGTCGATCTTCTCCCGATCCAGATTCCAAATCACCAGCACCGTGACAGTGGACCTTTTCAAACACAAAGACAGGTTCTGCTTTGTGTACATAAGGCAGGTGAACTCACAAAGTCTGTAATGTCCTTGCAGCACTGAAAGCATCCAGCTGGGTCTCCAGGGTGGTCAGGTCAGGACATGTGACCACAAGCCACTTACGGAACAGCAACAAATGTCAGCAGAACTTGTGGTACACGTGTCACAATCATTTCACAGGTAACCAGTGAAAGGAACCTTTGAAGCTGAAGTGAGGTTGTTCTTTCATTATGAATTCAATTGTGAGCTCATTTTTCTGAAAAAGATCAAATGATATGTGTTACTCTGTCTTGTGTTGAAGGTCTAATTTTTCCACCTCTAATATATTTTCAAGCAATTCAAGGACAAAAATGTCCACCAATAAATTAATACAAAACCATTTCAGACATGGCAAAGTTTATAAAATAATCATGTTAAATTGAAAAGTACAAGTTTTCTTGCTCCATTTGTCTTTTTCAGGGCCAAATGAGTGGGAAGATGCAAACGTCTATATAAGTTTTGATTTAAAATAACACCATTCCTCAGCATAACTCCATTAATGCATGCACAAATGTCTCCCCAAAGATACAGACATAAACACACAATTGCTGTGTAAACGGTGCGCCCCATCCACAAACATACACACACATGACACGGGTCTTCAGATAACGTTGACCGGTGGTAATTGTGGCCTCCATTACAGTAAACGTTGTTCTGTAAACCAGAGTAAATTACATCCAGATGTGAGATTAAAGCTTGCTGAGTAGACGGCTGCCCCAAGCACCACCCCTCCTGCTTCTCCCCTCTTTCCACAAGAGTAAGGAGAAATCCATATTTCCTGATAGCAATTGCAATTCTCCCTTGGGCCAGAACTTTACAACTGCAGAGAAATACCAAAACAGTACAAATAGGACTCTTATCAGCCAGCACCGCAAGTACATGGCTTTATGTCCAGATAAGTAATCTAGAGTGATGTGCAGCTACATGAGAGCCAGAGACATGAAGAGAAGCAGGGCTTGACTTTCTGGTGTCTGTTCATTGATAACTGAGCTGCGACAGGACAACAGATGCTTTGAATTCTGTAGAAATCGGATTAATCGCTCATAAAATCACCTAGGAATGTGATGCCATACCAAACGTGACCCTAGGCATAAAAAAAGAGGGTAAACACGTCTGTGTTATGCAGATGGCAAGTCTCAAGTATTGTTTTGTTTCTGACAATGACGTCAAGGAAACACCTGTGTAACGCAATGTCCGCAGGGACATGTGATCAGCAGTTTTGCCCTTTCTCCTTTTTGTGTTTTGCTTTTTTTTCCTCACAACACTGGGAACATGTCATGCTGGTAATGAAGTCATGAGTCTGTCAGACACTGTCTTTGTCTTTATCCCAGAAAAAAAAAATGCTGCTCGAGTGCAAGGCATTTCACCACCATTGGCCAGAAAAGGCTTAATCACTATCTTTGGCTGAAATTCTTTTCATAGCAGAAATATTTGACTCCTGAGTTGTGAAGCCACCTCCAAGCTTCCTATTTCCCTTCTTGGAAATGCTGGATAGTGCAGCCTTGGGAAATGCTGTTGATAGAAAATGCCATCTGATTGAAAACTCACCGTCAAAATGACAGAGAAGAGGGAACTGAAGGATTCTACACTGCTGTGTCAACACTCACTGTACTCGTGCAGAACCAGTTTTCCTAACAAAAAAGTTGATAAACTAAAGAGTTGCACAAATAAAAGCAGTTTTGGTTTCGCTTTAACCAAGAATTTACTTCTGTTTCACCTGAAAACATTGACATATAATAGTTATAACACTCAGTTTTCCTACTATAAGAAAAAATACATCCCAACAGCCAAAATCTGGCACCAAAACAGATACAGACAATGATGGACAAAATGACCTTTAATCTATGAAGTCCTTTCCATGAGTGCTGATCATGAATCTGGTACTTGGACACAAAAAACTTGGCGTGTGTGAGACTACAAAGAGCTTCGTTCACCACGTCAAAGATATTTATGTGACAACAGAGTCCCGCACATTTGCTGTTGAGAAACGCCCATTTGAAAGAGTCAGAATTATGTGACAGCTGGTGACTACTGGTAAACACACAACTCGGGGAAATGAGCTAAAGGTGCAACACTTACAAGCAGATGAAAATAATTTCCTGTAGCAGCCAGAGAGTTGATTTGGAAAGAATTCTGAATAGAATTAATGATGCACAGAAAACGCCTTGAGTGTAATCTTTGAAGATTTGTATACAGGAAGTCCATTATGTCAAAATGGACATGCAATGCCATTTTTTTTCAATGAAGCTCAAATATTTTTGAAGAACTAATTACATTTAAAAATGCATATCTGTCGAATACAATAAAAGTTTTTGTTTCTTGTCACTTAAAAAAAAACCCTAATCTTTCAAAGTGATCACACTCCTTTGGTTTAAAGAAGAATCTGGACCTCAGATCCTCAAAAAACCTCGTGATCTGACAGATTGGGTGTTGAGCCTCTGGGACGGTACTACCCACATTTACCACGAGTTCTCTGACAGCGGGGGTATTTAACCTGCTTCATGTTGAGGCCCCTGGGTTTTGTCACTCCTGTTTTGGCTAAGCCGTCCATGAGCTGATTATGAGGATTAGAAGAAATGTGGTAAACCATGCCTCTCCTACACACTCCCAATTTAGCAACTGCAACTAAATGTCCAGTTTGTGAAACGGTGTTGTGGAACTTTGTCAAACTAAAGTGAATGTGACCACTAGTGTTCCTAAATTCAGGAGAAAGCAGCAGTCAGTGGTGCTTTTGCTTAAGGAATAAGGGCTGATTTTCCATTAAACATGAGAAGGATCAGAAACAACTTGGAAATCAGACACTGAGTTGTTTAAAGAACTTGAGCATCAAGTGGCAAAAGTCCCACTTTCTAATGGCTCATCGTGTTTCAGGCATTGCTGACGCCGACTAACCCCATGAAAGAGTCTTTTCCAAGTCTTTTTGAGCTTTCCTTGTTCTGGAAGATTTTTCATTAGAGGCTTCAAAGCAATGCCAAGCAGTGGAGAACAGGGCACCATTGTACAGTGTCATGAAACTGATATCTTCTTCCTACAGTAAATCATCTTCATGCTCACACTGATCATTTTTTTCCCATAAGCCTCTCTGAACATTGCTTATTGAATAAACTGTGCACAAAAGTTGCAGGTACAGACATGTTTCAATTTAAAAGGATCTTCTGTTCTTAAAAAACTGTAACAAACTTCTCATTTGGTCGTTTCTTTACTCCAAATTCTCTCTAGCTGGTAAATCTTTTTTTAACTTTTCCCACAGAAGAAGCCTCCAAAGTGTGCCTCTGCTGTAATTATAAGCTGACTAAGTTTCACCAAAATATAACTGTGACTCATGTTGCTTCAGGATGATCCAGTTTGTCACGTTTCACCATATGAATGAGCTGAGCTGGCCACGATGGACATAACTGATTTCTGATGAGTCAGCTTTTGTTTTTTTCTTCTTCTTGTAAACCCTCTGATCTACAAAACACTTTGAGCGCACAGTTGCCCCTGCTTTCATTCTGAGTGAACGATTACCTTCCAAAAGACAGTGTTAGAAAGCCACTTTTGTATAGTCATAATCTCTTGGAGCAAACATACCTGCGCAGGTGAGAGGAGCAGATAAAGTGCCACCACAGTCTCGATGAGAAAACCAGGGTTCATGTCGCGTTGTCTGGGCGCGGAGAGCGGCTGGTCTCTTCCAACGTTTTAGAATCAAAACCAAAAAAAAAAAATCCAACAAAATTGTCCCAAATCAGCTCATTCAGAAGGAAAAAAGATGCTGACCGGGAGTTTCCAAGTCATCCGCTCCCAGTTTGAGTTGCGTCAGGCGTCACGTAGCTTCTCTGCTGCGTGTAACCTGAAGAAGGTTGCGCGCACTGATGATTGCGCCCCGGAGACAAAGAGGTCTTAAGGCAGAAATGAATATTACAAAAGTGAAAAGCAAAAATAAATTAACTTTAGAAGGACATTGCAAAGTGCTTACATATAACTCAAGTCAAAGTCTAAAATTTCAATCAAGGATCCTTTTAAAAACCGTGCGTAAAAGTTGCTCTGGGGGCTTCTTGTCCTGTTCTGAGCTCAAGCCGGCAGAAAGACAACACTTCAAATGCCTAATTGCCTCTGCACTTTTTTTTAAAGCTGGTTATTTCAATCTCCTCCCTCTCTTCCCCCAGAACTCAATGCTTGGAAACTGATTGTGCGTGAGATGATGCTTTGGTTGCAGACTTTCACAGCGCAGGTGATTTACAACACATATTTTGGAGAGGCAGCCTCTGAGCAGAAAGGTCTGGGAGAAATACTCTTGAAAGGTAAACATGTAGAGATTCTTTCACAAGGATGGTAGAGTCATTGGTGTCTCCATCCGGCTTGCAAAGAGATCTTCCCTCTTACACAAGTTTGCTGAGACATTAAAGGAGATTCCATTACTGTTGACACATTGAGTTACTTTTCTTTTCAGCGTGGGACTTTGTGTTTGCAGAAATCCTTTGGTTTGCAGAACCAAAGGATTCCATGTGGGCTTCCACACATTCCTCAAAGAGAGCTGAATATCTGCACAGCCTTTTGCTGTTAAAAAGCCCACACTCAGGAGTACAGAGTCTCTCTAAACAAAAAACAACCATGTTTGCCAAAGCATCATTAGATTTTAGTTTTTTGCCACTTTATAGTTTTTCTTTCTTTCTTAATTGTCCCTCCACTAGGCAGAGATGTAACATTTAAAAAGTGAATATTACTGAACAGAAGCAAACAAATAAAAAAAGAATTTGGAACATTTCAATCTTTGATTTTTTTTAGAGTTTCTTTTTTAAAAAAAATGTCTTTCCAAAATTCTGGTTTTGAGAGGTAGTTTGATTGCTCAGGTTAAAAAAAAATGTTAAAGTGATTAAACCGCTTAGAATAATCTTTTTTATTATAGAGCATAGACCATTGTTCGCCTCGTCGCTGCAGCAGCCACACAGAACATGTTTGCACACACGACAGAGACAGATTCCCACCGCTGTCTCGCCATCTGCTTTGTGATCTATCTGTGTTTTTAAAGGTGCAAAAGCTGATAGGGCTTAATAAGATCACTCAAACTGTTTGCACTATAAATACATGCTGATAAGACAAACAAACCTGGCGGTTGAGTGATAATGTGGGTTGCTCTAAAGGAGATGGATCGCCCTGAGACAACCTTGAGATTCCATTTTTGCTCCTGTAGGATTTTATTGTTTTTTTTTTTTTTAGGAAGGAATAAACGAATTCCTACAAAGAAAAAAACTGTATATATTTCCTTTGTCTTTAAATTTAGCTTCTATTCCCAGAGATCGGGGGTTTTAAACTGCTCAGCCTGTTGACAACTATCAGCCACTGATAGTTTGCTCATGCAAACTTCAAAAGCTTTGAAATGACAAGAACAGTTTATATCTTACACTTTTAGCTGCTAACAGTGACATGTGTCTGGTGGAGTTTTCTGCAGACTAAAAGTGGAATGTATTCTGCTTATGGAATTTAGAGATAAAAAGGCTGGTCAAGTAATTTCTCTGAATGAGAAATGTGATCCTTTTCTTCAATTCGAGAGGAAGTCAGAGAGAAAAATGGAATGGAGCAGAGACTCCTGGTGTTGCGGATACTTGAAATAGTAGCTGTAAAGAACTGGGGAACAAATGTAAGTAACTTTTCCCTATTGCACATGACCCCTCATTTTCCCAGATTGCTGCGTAAAGGTAAACAGATGAACATTAATGATGTCCATTCATCATTGCTGTGGCGACTTTGGTTTCCTCCAAAGTGGGGCCTTTGAGGGGAAGGTGGAGAAGCAGGGAGTGCCTTTGAAAAAAATCTCATTAACAGCTAGACGCCTTCAGGGTTTCTACTACAGACAGGAGATCTCAAGCATCGCTTTGTGTTCTATAATTCTGTTTTGTTTTTTTTTTGGTCATAAATATCAGAGCAAAAGCAGAGGGCAGACTGAACAGCAGAATTCTGAGAGGTGATGTGTCTTTGCTCATGACAGACCACCTGGACAGCCGACCCAAACAGGATACGGTAATATTTGACACCTAACCCTGTCTTCCTGTCATTAATTAGCTCACATGACTCATGAATGTTTTGTGCAACCGTTGAGGCTATTTTGAACATAGCTGGTAAATAGGAAGTGTTTTCGGCTATAAGCAAAAACAAAAACTCCTTAGTGATGATTAACATCATATAACAACACGCTCTTTTATTTTAAACATGTCAAATCCTGTTTATACTTCCTTGCAATTCTGACGTTTTATGTTTTTTGTCCAAGGCTGACAGGTGTCATCCTGTTTTTATTCCTCTTCTGTTCTTCTGTTAGCATTGTTATATTTTCTGAGGAAGCTGTCCTGTTAGCTAACAGACAGATGGAAGCTATTTTCGTCTAGATGTATCATGAATCAGTCAATGCCAGAATCTGTTTTGCACAGCTGTGTCTGAATCGTTGCTCTGTTAAATCCAGCAAGATGTCATTTTTGTTCATATACGATGCAAGGTTAAAGGGCACCATGTCATGTCGTGGAAAAATAATTCAAATGAACAAAATTCCTGTAAAAATATGGTTTTGTAACGTTTTCCCTCTTGCTGTAAAACTTTCTCCAAGAATCATGGGAAATTATTTGGTTTGGACAATGCAGGTATTGGTGCCTGCTTTTATTTGCATATATCTAGATAAAAAAAGCTTAACAACTGCAGCTGTTATCGGAGCAAGATGTTTTCTGATAGAAACTGTAATAAAGGAGTAGTGTGGAAATGAACGAGTATTTCTAAAAAGAAACAACACAGAGAACAAGTTACTGTGACTTCTGCTATTGCCAGTTCTAAAGGCTTTTGTGCATTTTTAGGAGTTTAGTGGCACAAACTGTGCAGAGGTGGTCATGTGGTCAGAATGCGGAGTCATACCTCAGTCCTGCAATGATCGACCAACATAATAAATAAATTAAATAGTCACTGCTGTGTGTAAAAGGCAGATCAATAGCTGCAAGCCTCAGGTTACACAAAAAATGTGTTCTTATGTAAGGGAGGTATTTTTTCAGCTATTTAACATTATTTAGAGACAGTGAATCTAATGGATCACAAATTTTGATTGTGGATCCAGAATGATGGCTAAAAAGATTATATCATTCATAAAAGTGTGGAAATACTTAGACAAACAGGATTTCAATGAAACAATAAGATTTTCTTGAGCACAGCTGCCTGCATTTGCAGTGAACACACAGTAGTCTTTTTTAGTATTTCTATATTCAAATTGTTGTGAATCAGGAGCAAGAAAAAAAAAGCTGTTTGAAAATAAGATTATTTATGATGAAGAAAATACACAGGGAGGGCCACATGCTCCGTGCTCCCCTATGTTCCGCAACGGGGAAGGGTTGGGGGGGTGGGCTTTCTCTGCTCCAACACTCCCACTCAAAACTCCGAGTTGAATTTCATAGGTATAGGTCATTTGATTTTGGCTAAAAACATGATAATCATAATTAAAAGACCACTGGGAACACTTTTAAAATAGGTCAAAAGATGATCAGAGTGGGTCTATGAGAAGACAAATAAATACATATAAATATAAATTACAACTGACTGCAAATCCTTTTTTACACCATTTTTTAAATATATCGGAATTTAGTTTCTTCCAAAGGCATTAGCCAAGACAGGAATTTTTGAGAGCTCTCGGCTTGCTTTTTAACAAAGCAGGAACAACGTAGATAACCTGGAAAGACTTATGTCAGCTGAATAAACAGACTTTTACAGCCTTATTTCATTAAGGCTGTATGAGAAATACAACTGAGTGGGAGCTAAACAGCACAAGTGCGGAAGCAATGAACAGTCCGAGTCTTAGGTGAAGTTCATCTGTGCACAAGTGTATACACAAACTTTAGCTGAGCAAAACTGTGCTCTGAGATTTATTTGTGTGAGGAAAAATAAATTTACTCAAATAGCTATATAGCTTGTTGAACAAGAAACAAGGAAATGAGAGGAGAAGAGCGAGAGGGTGGGTGGAGGTCAAAGAGTTAAGGAAAGTTAATAGCTTAAAATAATAAATAAAACATCCAATGGATGGGAGTTTGGCAGTGAAACAAATTTTTCATCACAAGATGATGCAGTTTTAGCCAAATGTGCACCTCAGATCACCACTGCTATTTAATAATCTCAGAAGACAGAAGTTTTAATTACTCAGGTTAATGTGTATGTCTGTTGACGCCTCAGTGCTGCCGTCAGGAAGATGGTGGAGACAACCAATCTCAGATGGTGCTTTGCCCGGAGGGGACAGATAAATGAGGACCACCAGGGTGGATAAAACAGCCTCAGAAGCCAAGTCTTAACTGTCTCCATGCGATATGAATTATCTGAAATTTGAAGCAATTTTAGGGAAAATTGACACCTTGGAAAACCTTCCCGCTTTGTACAACCAAACTGAAATGACTTTCCATTCATGAGGAAACTTTTTTTTTTTAATGCAGTACAATTTTCCATTACAAATAACAACATAAGCAAATAAATACACAAGGCTCCAAATACTAAGGATGGGGTTATGAGAAAACAAGCTAGAAGTAGCCTAGTTCTTTGCCTGACTTGCAAGTAATGAATATTTACGATGATATACTTGGAGATGCTAAAGAGAGAAACAAATCACTGAATTGTAGAGTTTTTACTTTTAAGATAATAGCTCTGTTTTGCATGAACACTGCTTCAATTTCCCACAAAGTCTCTGTTTTTAATTCCTGTAATACATCTAGCTAATCAGCATTGATATTAAGAATCTGTGGACAAATCTATTCCTACGACTGTGGATCCCGTCCAGAGCATAACTCTGAAAAAGAACAGAACATCCTTCTAACTTCTGGCATTTCAGAATGATTAAAAACTGATTACAGATGTGATTGCTTTCAGATTATTTACAAATTGTTCTACAACTTTGATGGGGTTTTGATCCTCTCACAATTGTGTCCAGAAAATTGCTTGAAAATTATGAAACTGGACCGGAATCAGAGGAGAGTTCAAAACACGAGCTGCAAGAAAGATCTAAGAGAGCTGTTGAGTTCTGGAGATGCTGTGATGGGCAACAAAAAAAGGGGTGCGGAATGAACGCAGAGCACGCCACACCCTCAAGCTGTGAACTAATGAAAACGAGCAGCACTAATCAGGTGAAAATAAACAGAGAAATGCCCTCCAGGCATCGTAGTAACAAGAGCAATGACTGCAAGATGGTGAGACTTTGAGTCATGTCATATCAGCTTTGTTATAGAAAAGACATGTGTGGGCCCATTTTCTTCTTATTGGAGGCTTGTTGGAGATTCAGCCACTCAAATGTTTCATTCTGAACTGAAACAAACAAGACCTGGGGGAGTCTTAAGGAACTGTGAGCCTCGGAGGAGTCTGTGTGTTCCGTCTGGGGGGACTCCCGGACTCCGGGATTGGAGGAAAAGTTCCCATAAAGATGAGAAGCAGATGTCTCTCTTATTTGGTCTCACCCTCTTGCCGTCACTCTGACTCTGTCCCCCTCTTATGTACAGTCAAACCTGCACCCCCACCACCACCCCCCAGGGATGGGGGAGGAACATGAGCACCATGGGAAGGGCAGCTGTCCTTGAGTCCAATCACATGACGAAGGAGCCCTTTTTGTGGGAGGCACTGTCTTTAGGTACAGAGCTGGGAGCACATGGAGCCCGTCCAAGAGCTCCCAACTTTCTCATGGAAAAAGGCAAACAAGAAGATTTGATAAAAACGTCATGCTCTGACGATTCCCGCTGGCAAGTTGGTTTTCTTTAGGTGGACTTCAGTGGCTTTGAATTTACTATTTTGTTTCCAGTGTTGATTCAGGGAGAAACCTTTGACTTCTGCCATGAAGGGGAATCATGAACATCAGATGGGAGAGGGACTAGTGCACATTTCCCCTCTCATCATGATGCTTTTTGCAGCAAATCTTTTTTGCCTAAAATGCACCTGCAGCTCCACTGGGCTCCAACTCTTCATCCCTGGAGTCCAGCTCTTTGGCTGCTGTGTCTCAAGACTGATGTGCTCACAGCGGTCAACAATTTTTAGCTGATAAAAAACAAGCTGCAGGCTGTTTTTTTTTTAAATAATTTGGCTTTTGTTTTGTGAGATAAAAACACGGAAGACCAGAAAAGGACAAGTGAAGCAGCCACTTTGAGAGTGGACTGCAAAACAACCAGAAATATTTATTGCCTACAACTATATGAGATAAAGGTCTTTTTGTTTGTAGCTCTCACAACAAAATAGGTTGAAAAGAAACTATCTATGAAGGATGGGTGGAACACCGCAAAACAGTTTGATACTTGCAAACATTTAAAACCTTGTTTTTTAGACATTCACAAAATTTAACCAGGTTTTAAGTTTTAACTTAGTTTTGCTCTTCACCTTTCCAAGCTCAACAGTTGAGAAAAAAATGTAGGATCTAGAAAAAAGGAACTAAGAAAATTAATGAATCCATACTCTCAACTGACTTGATTTAAGACTCCCAAAAACCCAAATTACATTGCAAGCAATACTAGCATTCATTGTCGATTATTTTGGAAACAAAAATTTAAATTTGTGTTCTAAGAATAAGCACTGGTTTCAGATTTTTTATGATTTTCTTTTAGATGGGCCGACAGATTGTTGGGTTGTATTATATACAATTTCAAATAATTCTTTCAGTTAACTTTTTAGCTTATTGTGATTTTCTTCACAAGTAGCTATCCTATTTTTAGACTAACTCTTTTTACAGTGAACAAACTTCACAATTTCAGGCAAACTTATTGTTTCAAAGAAAGACCTTAAATGCCTTCTAGTGTTAAGACTGTGCTCTATGATGTGAAGGAGACAGGCTGTAGGATGAAATTTATTCTGATTTCATCAGCTTGCTTGATGACCAGCTCTGTGATCTAACGGTATGGTAAGGATCCAGTACTTTAGTAGCTAGAAATGGTTGCAGATTGTTGAATCACTGCATTGTTCCAGTGTGAGGCTGGGACTCCTTATTCCTTCAGAAAATGCAGAAAACGTATTTGCATACTCGAAAATGTACCAAATGGGACTTTAGGAATAAATACTAGTAATTGACTGAGGGAATATGATCTTTAAAGACCCACTCTGATCACAATTGAGTTTTTAACATGTTTTTGTATCATTTTTTCTCATGATAGAAGACATATATTAACATAATTAATATTAAAATAGCATTTCTTGGTATTTCTTTATTCAAATAATTGTGAATCAGGAGTCTGAAGGTGTGATGTAGAAACTACAGCAAGCCTCAAGCTTACCTCGTGCCAACAGTCACAACACAGAGGCAAATGTCTTCTGAAACTATGTCCTAGAAAATGACCTTTTTTATTTTTTGCTAAAAATTGCATAATCATAATTAAAAGGCCACTGGGAACACCTTTACAATAGATCAAAAGATGATCAGAGTGGAACTAATGCATGTACATATATCCCCCAAACCCACAAAGCCAAACAAACCCATATTCTTTTAGAACTTCCAGATTCACACTTTCCATGTATATATTATATTTTTTACAAATCATGTACAGACAACGGACCAGAAACCTCATACATGGACAATCACATCTTTGGACAGGATCAAGAGCAATTAGCATGATGTGGTCTGATAAACGTCCTTGTAGATTATATCTCCACACATTCTGTTTTGGTTTCTGTGCACAGTCACAGAGAAGGTGCGTGATAGCATTGAAAAACTCACAACAGAGCCCACATGCACTTGACACTTTGACAGAGACAACCCTGAGTCCCGAGAAACAGCTGGTGTTCTATGCATACCCCTTCTAAGTAGGGCCCCTTCTTTTGCTACCAGCATCCCAGATGTTTGAAGGGGCCTCTTTTTGGAGGGCAGTAGTGGGGAACTATTTGGGCCCTTTATTGGAGGTTCTCACATCTCACAATGCTACACTTTGTTACGATGAGCAAAGCGACTTCTGAGGCTAAAGATCAAGTCATGGCTGTGGGTTTCCGCGGAAGAACATCAAGTCTGGCAGTGTTAATAAGGCTGTGTTTATAATCTGTGTCTCAGTGTTTAAGTAGACCTGATGACCTGGGATTAAAAGAAGAGTTGGCATGGCTCGATTGCAGTCTCTCACACACACACACAAATGCAGACGCACAGTTGATAGAAGTGCTGCTGAAGGCTCCAACTGTGATTTAAATGTCTGCAAGAGCTGCACAGCTACTCCCTCTTTGATCAAACCGACCACTCAGCAGATTCAAAGCAAAGTCCAAACAAACTTTCGTCGTGAGAGTGCACCTTCTTTGGAAAATGATGCTTTATCTACGATGACATACTACTAAAGCAGCCATATGGGGCTTAGCAGGTGTCAAAAATAAGGTAAATGCAACTTCAAAGTAGAAAAACTAAGTGCTGTACATTAATCCAAAGTCTGTGGAGTACACTCTAGCTCTTCAAAGTCCCACCACACGATCTGAATTTAGGCTTGAAGCCTGAAACAACATGTAACCCTTTAACATCAAAGATGTCCCCAACGACTTCTAAAGAATACATGCTCTTTGACCTGCTGCAACTCTTCAAACGGCAACACGATCAACCTGAAGCAGCTAATTCTGACGCTGCAAAAAGTGGCTTTTCACTGATATGCAAACCGTTACTAACGTGTTGTATCATGATGCAAAATGTTCCCATGACATAATCAGTTAATTTACATCTATTGCAAAAACCAGGGGTGTAAAACTCCACGCCTCGAGAGCCAGTGTCCTACATGTTTTCCAACCAACCTGCTGTTGAAGCTCCTTATCGGCTAAACACACCTGATCCAGGTAATCAGCAGCAAATTCAGCAGGATTTCTGGAAAACCATCAGGAGGCCGGCCCTTGTGGACTTGAGTTTGACACCCCTGGCGTAAAAACTTCGTTACTATAAAGTGTTGCGTATTAGCACAAGGCTGCTTTTCTGTGCTTCCGAATACACTGGAATTTAAGTAATTGTATGAACAGTTAAAGAGTAAAGGTAGCCGAAAAAATGTCAACACTGGAGCTAAAGTCCAAATGATGCTCCCTCCACCTCCATGCTTTACACTTGGCATAATGTGCTACAAAATATAAATTGAGCCATGGTTAAGTAAATTTCCTACTAGTGGGATCAATTAAACTTCTGTTCCAAAGTTTTATATAATGCAATATTTTAGTGTTGACTCTGTGTAGTCTGGCTGGGTTTCCATTTCATTTGATTTCCTTTACCTAAGAAAATTTTTTGAAAAGATGTGTGGTTACCTCAGACAAATTTAGGGTAAAACATTTTGGCCGTCCCGCTAAAAGCTGCAGCTTTTAAAATTACGTTAAATTTAATGCCCCCTCTATCAATGTTTTTTTTCAGTTGAATTTATAGATATTGGAGCCATGTAATGGTTGGGGATGTGTTTAAAGTCCCACTCCCACGATATTTTTTCTATTGTCAAAGCGCTTCCAGTGGCCTTTTAATTAAGATGATGCAGTTTTTAGTCAAAATCAAAGCACTTGTGTTGTTTTTTGAAGACACATTTTCTCCAGGAGTTCTTCAGAAATTTCACCTCTGGGTTGTAAGCAAGACTGTTGGCACGGAAGTAACCCCACTTTGATATCCCAGCATTCCTTTGTTCATACCCTATCCCACTAACTTTCACAACCCCACTGTGACACAAAGCTGAGCTTTTTCAAAAGTTTTCATCTGGTCCTGACCCATCACGCTTTGAATAAAGAAATCATCAGAAACGCAGTTGTAATCTTAAAATCTTAAAAAAAGTGTGTGTCATCATGGAAAAAATGCTACAAGAACATTCTAAAAACACCAGAAACAGAATTTTCCTTGTAGTGGGTCTTTAAAGGGTGGATAGCTTTGCTTCAACTTACACCTTTTCAGTCATTTTTCTTGTTTTTTTCCCGACTTTTTGTTATTTTATTGTGTAAAAACATTTGTAGTCTATATAAAAATTGCGACAATAAAAAACTAAAAAAATCTGATGTATAGACAGTCAACTGTTAACAGTTTTTCAAAATATTTCATTCAGAAAGAACTCTTATTTACAAATGGTTTTTCATTCATCTTAAATCAACGTCCTCAGATTCCATTTCCTTTTTTCTGTTCTTGTCATTGTGTTGTAGTTTAAAAATTGTAGTTTGAGAAGTGTTGATTACTCAAATGGTTCTTGCATTTTCTAAAAATGTAAATGCAAGCACACAGCAAAGAGCTCATCAATCATCCTGACATATTTTGGAACAGAACAATTGCCACTTTACCCTAATGTTCCATGGTTACCTTGGAGGTCCGTCCTCTCACACTTGGCTACACCTGGCTGTAAAGAAACACCACTTACAAGCACCTGCTGTAGGTGGGGAGATGAATCACTCCTCTGATGAATGCTGGTGATTTATGTGACACTGTGGTCATAACATGAAGAAGCAGCCTGAAGAAACGGTACGGCAAAGTGCTAAATGGGCTATTATTTAGAACTGAACGCTGAGATTCAGAACAAAGAGAGGTCCTCTTTCTCTTCACTTGTGGAACTAAAGGATAACAGAAGTCCTACATCTACTGCTTTTGATGATGCAGCTACAAGTGCTCTCCCCTCCCTCTTCTTCTCCTCCCTGTGGTTTTCCTCCTCTTCATATTCTTCCCGCTTCCTCCCGAGAGAACATATTCCCACACTGCGACCATAGGAATCCTGATCCTTTCTGCCGTGACTTGGTCCACTTTCACCACAGGGATACCCAGTAGCTTTATGGCCATGCGGGGGTTGGGTTTGAGGGACATGGGGCTGCCGTTCCCAAGAGACGATCTCAGTCATCCACATTGCTGATATAATCAAGCATCGGCTCTGGCAAAAGTGATTTTTACTCAGTCACATGACATTATATGCGTGCATCCCCCTCCTCTGTTCCAAAAACTCTCCTGTCTCCTGGGAGGGCTCTTATCAATGTGAAGAAGCCACTGAAGGAAATGCCAGCTTAACCGGAGGAGCCTTTGCACTGCAGTTCATCTCGTTTGGTTTGCCAGCACTGAAAAAGGGCTGGTCCTGTCTAAAAACCATTAGACAGACTGCTTTGAGGGATTTGTGGATGGTGCACTGAAGATCTGATGTTGGCGCTCCTCTTGATCCACCATCAGGGCCTCATGGACACGGCGCAGAGCTCTAAAGCAGCAGAAAAAGGCCAAGCACGCAAGCTTGGAAATCGTGCTCATGAATCGATGGAACTTCTCACACTGGGGATTAAAACGCAAATCTGCAGATGCTGAACAGCTGGGAAAGATTAGAAATTACAGGATGGAGAATACATGAACAAAAACTAAAGAACCAGTAATGCTGAAACTTATTGGAGCCATCAAGACAGAAGGCTTCTCTCATGATGACTTTCTGTGGGCACAGATGCAAACTGACACTTTTGTTCGTGAGAATACTGATGCAGCGAATGCACAGATTAAGGCACTAATCAGTGTTATTTATATATTTTTACATTAGAAGCAGGCAAGAGTTAAACTTCAACCATAATAATCCTAACTTAGTAACCCAACACAAAGCCTCTTGGAACATGTATATCAAGTACTAGTCAAAAACTTCAAAATCAAATCAAACTTTATTTATATATTTTGTTTTAAAAAGCGCTTCTCATACTTACGCAACTAGAAGCACTTTACAATTAAAAACAAAAGCAGACAATAAATGAATAAATCAATAACAAGAGATCAACCCAAACCACCTTTTATCCACTCACCTCCCTCCATTAACACAAACAAGCAATGAATCCCTAAAAAAATAAATCCTAAAAGAAACTTCAGGCTTGGCTCTGCTGTGAGGAAACTGTATATTAGGAATCTCTTACTACCAGGAGCCAGCTCAACCACAGGAATATAGCCACAGTGCCCACCCAGACCGAGACAGCAACCACCCCAACAAAGGGAAACAACCACGGCAACGACCCTAGACAGAACCGGCAACCCCTGGCACAAATGACCCCCAACAGGAAACACTGGGTCATAAAACTTTGAAGGATGATGCTAAATTTCATCCATAATATCTTCCAATAGTAGTCGAGGTGTTAATTTAAAAGACATGTTGGCCGACGCAGCGTTTATTAGAGACCGGCCATTATTGGAAGATATACGGTATGTATACAGTCTCTGCAGCCCTGAGGCTCTCCGGCAGACTGTTCCAGAGGCGAGGACCATAGTGGCAGAACGAAGCCTCACCAAAGGTTCTGGTCCTCACCTAATACTTTCAAAGCAAATCACATAAATATGAAGGCCCAGAACCATTTATAAACCAATAAAAGAACCTTAAAATCAATCCTGAAATGTACAGGGAGCCAATGCAACGATTTTAAATGGGTTTAATGTGTTCCCGCCCCCTGGTCCTTGTCAGAATTTGTGCCTGTAATAGTTGTAAGCTTGCAAAAGATGTTTTTGGTAAACCAGTAAGCAGGGCTAAAAATAAAAGCAGGCATCAGTACCTCTGTGGTGGCAAGAGAGAAGGATGGACGGACTCTGGCAGTGTTTTTAAGATGATGGAATCCTGTCTTCACAACATTTTTATTAGGTGGGATAAAATTCAGAAAACTCAAATTTTTTAAACAGGAAGAAGGTTTAAAATTCTGAAACTTTGGTCAAATTATCTCTCTCTCTTGTATTCAGGACAGATGATTAAAACTTTAGTTTTGTCCTGGTTGAGGTGTAAGACGTTCTCTGTCATCCACGACTTCATGTCTAAAACACAGTAGACTTCCTGCTGGATTTTACTAGTGACATCAATACAACATACAGCATTGATCTGACAAAGCCAAGACAACACAAATAGACTGGAAAATAGTGAAAATATGAGTGTTTTAATTATTTATAATGGTCAATCTTTGACTAAATCAGGAGTCAAGAGTATTTCCGAGTAAATGCAGTAGTAATACACAGCGTATAGGTAAAAAAAACAAACAAAAAAACAATAACTTGATAAAACTGTTGGTCTTTGCCAAAAGAAATTGTCTGTATAAAATATTAGATTTAACAAGAATAAACAAATAAATAACAATTTCAGCAAGAATAAAGAAGAAGTGTATAGTACACTTACAGTCAAATTTCTTTCTTCAGAATTTAATTACTAAATTATGCACATATAATTGCACACAATTATACTGCATTTATCTTCCTAAAATCCTCTTTTTCCAGGTCAGGTGGTTTTGTGAATATAAAATGGTATCTCCAGAGAGAATGAAATAAAGCATCTTTCTTTTGTGCTGTGTTCTGCATTTCTCCATTATGTCAATAACTCTGTTTATATCTTTTTTATAATTAAAATAAAAGTGATGATCTATAAAAGTTAATCTTCTAAAAAAATATGTCACCCCAAAAAAAAAAACTTTAATGTACATATTTTTGACCGCTTTCTTCATCAATTACAAAAGATTTTTTTGTCTCAGTTTTCTGTTACAGAAAATTATGTGTTGTTCTCATGTAATATTGATGAAAAGTTAAAGTAAAATCTAGCCTATCTCTTTTACTACAACACTTTTTACCTAACCACTTATGGTAAATTACCCAAGAAGAGTTTAAATACAAGTTTACAAATTTAAAAAAATGTATTGAATACTTTAATGCAATATTCATTCAGCAAACTATTAGCTGGTCGCCATAAAATCATGAAGTTACGGTGAGAATGTTGTTGTAACTGTTATTATTACGTCAAAGTCTCTGCAGTTATTTATTAGATCAACTTCCACCAGTTAACCCCTTAACAGCTGAATTTATTTCCAGCTACAGTGTATGAAAAAAGAAATCTACTTTTTTGCTTTCACTGAACACTATTATAAAAGGTGTTTTTTTTAATGACCCATAGAGTTTAGATCTCATGCCAACGAAAAGACTTTACTCCATCAGCTGAAGAATACTTAACCAGCAGATTACTAAAACCTTCATCCACATCAAGCCAGAGATTTAGAGAATCATATTGAAAATATTCACATCATTTCATTGAAGCTAGGGGATTTTAAAAAACATTTTCTTCACTTGCAGTTTTTTGGCATATAACTTAATAATAAAATTAATGTTATTCTTTTTGGTTCAACTCAGAATTATTATTTTCTTCCTTTTTAAAATTGTGGTTTTATGAAAACACCATTAAAATAGACAACGAATTTATTGTTTCATTTGCATCACTGTGAAATATTTGGAACTTGTGCGCTCTGAGGCTCACGCTAAAAACAGATTTTTCCTTTATTTTATTATTTTTTTTCAGGGCTAAAATGTAAAAGTTAGTGAATTGCAACCCAACAGCTTTTTTCTAATTCTTGGAAATACCAAATCACAAGCATGTGTCTAAACCCAAAATTTATCTGATCTCAATGGAACAAATTCAACTACATCAAAGCAGCTGTGTAGTCATGCGAATTGCACTGTGTCTTATCTGACTGTTAAATTAGTTCCCTCAAGACATAAAAAAAAGGAAAATAACAAGTGTTTGAATGTGAGTCAAAAGAATCCGTATAAAAAGTTTCAAAAGCACCAAAATAATGGTGTGCTTTTTAATAACAGATAAAAATAAAGAAACAATGCAATTTATTGTCTTAGTTTATCTATGTTATAGAAACAACTTAAATTGATCGATTTTCATCCACACTGATGCCTTTTATTTGTCAAGTGAAGGAAATCTGACGGCAGTATTTTCAGCTTTAACCTTTCACAAATGATCAAACTTGATTACTTTTGCCTTAAACAGAAATGACGATAAACAGAAATGATGATATTAAGCTGCTCAGTGCGCCCACCCCAACCCAAGATTTCATCGTTCCAGTTTGTGATGGAATTTAAACTCCAATCAGCTCTGGGAAAGTCAAGAATCACAACAACATTTGAAATGTCGTCTTATCGCAGTTTCCAGAAAGTTGTTGGGAAATCCAGTTCAGCTCTACAGTTTGACTGACCTGAATAGGTCAGCCAGTAAATTACATTTTTCATTGGTTGCCAAAGCGATAACTTGTGGCGATTGTCTGGTCAATTTTATGAGAACAGTGTGGCTCCAGGCTGAGCAGCAAGAGGCGGAAAGTTTTTGCTCCAACTTGGATGAAGGTTGGTCAGCTATCAGACTAAAGTAAGGTTAATTAAATTATTAGTACTGTCTGTAATTGTTGTGATTTTGTGGAGGGCTTTCAGATAGGAGTGTTCCTTAAATTCAGTTCTCAATCAATAATTCATTTTTACTGTTATTCAGCCCCACTGAAAGACGTTTTTTTTTTTTAAATCAATGAATTCTATTCTAAAACGCATACAAAAATAAATTATTAGAAGTTATAGTAAAACACAAATCATAAACAGGATATTTAGCCGGACTTATTCACTATATTATTTTTTCTATAAGTTGAGAAATACTGAATCAACATGGAACTGTAAAAGTGTGTAGAATGAAATGTGATTTTTTTTTTATTTCCTTTCTGGTGTAACAGCAAGTTGTTTTAATCTTGTGGACACAGACGTACAGCAGTCCATAAAGCATTTCCCTTTGTAAATGTTGGCATCTATAATCCCTATAATGGATTTGGGAGTCAAACACACTTGTGCAAGAACAGATGGTCATCTGCTGTGCTTCTGTAGAAAACAAAAACACAAGTTCACTTTTATGTGACATATTTCTATCTTAATGGGAAAAAAAATCTGGACACATAAAAAATCAAACTGTTCCAGTTTTATAAAACACATTATTTGTATTTGCTGCTGCTTGTGCAGGGATTGTTTTTCGTGCATAGAATGACACAGATGTTTCGTGTTTAACTCTCATTTCGATTATCATTACTGTCAAGTGGTTAACTGTGTCTGAACTTTTGTGTTCCAACGTTTCTGCATGTGCTGCAATTATTTTAAATATATATCGTGACAAAGCTGATAGGATCATCTTTAAACACTTAAAAAAGGGAATCAGTATAACATCACAATGTACAACATGATTAATTGCTTTACAGGAGTTTCTATGTTACTGTTACAAAGTCTACATGCAGTAAAAGTCCATGAGCAAGAAGACTCTTAAACATGTTCCAAAGACTGGGAATGCCCTGCAAGCCAGTTTTCTTTTTTTTTTTTTTTTTATTGCAGGCAGTAAAACATTTTTTGCATCTCCCTTTTGACACCTTCTTGGACTCTTGCATTGCAGCATACAGGTAGAATGCTATGAAGCAGAAACACAGCAGTTAGTGAGTGAAACCAATGTTGCAAAACAATGAAACACAGTTTATGCATCAGTGCAAAAGAATGCATTCAAGCAGGAAGCAAGCTTCATCAAATAATACAAACTCAAGTCAGAACAATTCATTTTTATCATGACAGGGTCCTTCCTGTATACTGTCAGGAGTCCGAGCTCTGTCTCCCTCTCTGGTCACCTGCAGTAGCCATCTCCTGAATACTGACACTACATCTCCCAGCTTCCCTGGCGCACAGATCCCACACACCTGACACTTGTTTACAATCATCTATAGACCACAGAAGCAGTACACAGAGCCTGGCTCAGTGCAAAGTGTTGCTTGTGCCGTTCAGCCTGCATCCTGAGAGGTTTATCATGATCTGATGACCTGTTCACCTGACCCTGCTTCGTATTTGACTGCCTCTTTGCCGCCTGCCCCGACCTTTCCCTGGACTCTGACCCTGATTTAGTTTCGTGGACTTTTAGCTGAGCTTTGTTCCTGCCTGTTTGTGACACATACATTGTCTGGAGTGTGTGAACATCCAATTTCTCCTCAGAACATACTTTGATTAGATTCACCAGAAGATGGCGCTCCAGTAACAGCAGAAATATTCCACTGGAGGGCATACTATTGTTTGAAGGAAAGAATATGTTTAAAGTCAAAGCTGTTCTTATCCTGTGGAGTCAAGATATCTTTAGCAGCCATGCCTTCAAAAAAACTTGTCATGTTCAAACAACTGCTCCTTTATTTTGTGTTTGATATAGAATGTAACACTGATACGCTGCTCCTGAAACAACCTCTCTGGTTTATAAGGTTATACAGTTTGTTGAGTTTGGTAATCTATGTGGCATACTTAAAAACATGCAATTCCAAGAAATGTCTTTTTTATTTCCTCTAACTGCAGGGACATAAAAACAGGAGTGCACAATGTGCAAACAATGGTGTGATTGATAGGAGCAGAGTAGCAAACAGCAAAAGGGAAAGTACAAAATGTGAGATGATTCATGGTCAAAGAAGAGCAACAGATCAGATGAAAACAACACAAACAGCTGCAGGCATTTTGTATTTATTTAGTTTAGGAAAAAATGTTCCATGTTGTACTCCCTTTTCAGTCACTCAGGATTAGTGGATGATTGAGTGAATTTGGATGCTGGTGTTAGTAAAAAAAAAAAAAAAAAAAAAAACAGAAGTCAACAAGAGATACCAGAAGGAAATTGTTTAAAGGAAAACAGGAAATGTATCCCAAACATAGCAATCAAAAATGCATGGTTAAATACAAAAAAAAAAAAGAAAAAGTAAGACAGGACATCTTGCAAAATTTGATA
Organism: Oryzias celebensis; assembly: GCA_014656515.1. Classification (NCBI taxonomy): domain Eukaryota; kingdom Metazoa; phylum Chordata; class Actinopteri; order Beloniformes; family Adrianichthyidae; genus Oryzias; species Oryzias celebensis. Next base: position 40,362,129 of record BNCR01000005.1, read on the forward strand.
ATTATTTAAATTCAGCTTGAATCAAAGCAACACAGACAATTCTGCTTCCCTTTTCTGTAACGGCTCAAAGGCTTTGAGGATCAGCAAACATCCTGTTCTCTCCTTGGTGACAGTGGCTGTCAGAGGTCGTGACCCCACACCTACACAGCTTAATGACCTGGGGGGAAGGATGGGTAATTATGGATGATTCACAAACACTAACAGGGTTACAGGAAGTACAGATCAATGCATTGAGACCTTATCTTTGGCTAAAACACAATTTCAGAAAACAAACCACCACAAACAAAGTTTATGAGGTACATGAGTGGCAATTCTGTAACTTTTGAACATACAGAAGTTAATTTTCCTATTGGTGACTACATTCAATATTGGTGTGGCTTAAAAAAACCCACAAAAAAGCGATCTTGTTGAATGATTCTATGTAAATCATTGTCGCATGAACAGTTTTTTGGGGGTTTCCACTGCACATTTTCTAGCATCACATACCTTCTAACCATTAGTGACAAAGACAAGTCATTTATCATTTTTTTGTTTATTGCTAAAGATTATGGGTCTGGTTGGAGCTAAAAAGACATCAGTTGTGCATCATCAAATTCTCGCTTTAAGCACCTCTTTCTGGAAAGAACCGTTTATAAATAAATACTCTGTAAAGGGCAAACGCCAAAAAAGACTGGGACTGATAAAAAGGACCCCAGACCCTATGAAACTTGGTCATCAAAGTCAGCAGACAGGTCAAAGCGGCAAATTATTTGCCTACAAAGTAGTAGCAGCCATGTCTGTTTCCATTTCTGTAGTAAACCTCAACAGGATTTTAATCTTGCTTCAGACCAAGGACTGCACTTTGTTGGAAATTAAAAAAAAAATCCAGCTCCACGGTCAGACAACTGTGGTTTAAAGGATATGCATAAAAATGTATGTTTAAGGCTTATTGCATTTTATTTCTGACACAAAATGCATGAACATAATACTTGAAAATATTCTCATGACACAGGCAAGTAAAATACCTTTCTTCTTATCTCCTTTGGAAGGTTTCAGCCTGCTTTCAAACTGAATTGACAATCTGCAAAGGTGAACCTTCTGGAGATCAACATTCAAATGGAAGAATATGCGATTAACATTGATCTCCAGCTCTGCAGATACAGTGCTGCAGTTCAGGGATGCTCTTTGATGTCTGCAACAGATTTGTAGTTGTTGCGGATAACACAGAGCTGCTTAGGAACTTCATGACTTACGAGAGGAGAATATAACAATGTTTACAGCTCTTCAAGGCTATCCCTGAAGTTCTCCTAAATCTAATCAGGTTCGCTGAAGTGGACTTGGGGGGGGCGGGGTCGCTGCCTTGTATGAGCGACATGTTATAGACAATAGCTCCAGAAACCAATCTCGCCAATCTTCTGGCATCATTCATTCACTGCAACTGTTCCAAACAAAATTTGACACCTAGAATCTGGAAAGTTTAAGGAAACCTTGTCGTCATGGCAACAGACAGCTAGGAAAAGTTCATAAATAAGTGGTTTCTGTGTATGAGAATCCTTCAACTTTATCCTACAGTCATTTTGTGTTACTGTAGACAGGAGTGTTCAAAAAGTTGCCACAAAATGTGCACACCCCATTACATTTCTATTGTGGAATTAACTTGATACATCGAAGAAATTTTGCCCTTTTGCAGGACACATTTTTTTGAAAAAGTAAACTTTCAGAAAGAAGCAATGTATTCAATTAATGACCACAGTGGATACGATTTTATATCAACTTTGTTTTTACACCACAAAAACTCAACCTTAAGACAGTAAAAAGACCTTTTTTTTAAAAAGGAAAATGGTCATGCAAGAAAGATGCGGAGAACAAATTTCACTCACCAAGATGCATTACAGTCAATGAGACTTTAACTTTAAAATGTGACCACCATTTCTGCTCAATCCCCTCTGCTGTTAGATTTCATATCTATGATTCACAAGATCTATTAGAGCAAACACAAAAACTGTCCTTATTATGAGTTCTTATTTAGAATGATGGTCATTCTGTTTTAAATTTTAGCACACAATGGAAACATTTGTTAGTTGCTGTTAAAACAGAAAATTCCATGTGTGACTTTAGCAGCTACTGTATTACACCTAAATCCATTTGAATTGATGACATAATAAACAAATGTAACACAAAATAGACTGGATTCAGAAAAGACGTGTCCCTTATGAAGAAAAATCCATCAATCATCATCCAGAGTCCCGCCTGCTCTATCATCCTTCATATCATCCCTGTTGTTGCTGCCATCCTCACCTCCAGGAGATCAATCCATCATTTTATCTGCACAGAGGAAGTACACATTTATTGCTCCAAAAGTCGTCAGTCTCTCTTACACAAGTGAGATGAACAATAAATCCATTCAAAAGAATTCACCCACAGGAAACGTGTCGGTTGTTGCATACATCACACTTTAGGAATCTGAAAAACTTTTTGATTTTATATATTGTTTAAGTTTTAAATAAATATGTCAGTATGTATGATTCATCCTGTTATGGCAACGCAGACAATCCTGTTGAAAATAAGGAGTCTGTGACTTTAAATGCACCTAGTATCTAAAGATACTGCAGAGTATTGGCTGTGGCAAATGAATAAGCATGAGGAAGCTCATTCTGGATTCCTCATGGTTGCATTCGACAACCTCCAGCTCCAGCGATAAGCCGAAGTGTCCTCCTATTCAAGGAGGCCCCTGTTGGAAACAGATCCCCGTTTCCATTCTGCTTTGCTTTTCAGTTTTCCGCGTTTCCTGTCAGGAAGCATCACTTCATGTGAACACGCTTTGCTCACTTGGGGAAAATCAGCCTCACCACACTGGACAGACAGTTGCTAATGAAAATTTCATGTGCAAACAGGCCCACGGGTAAATGTGTCCTGCATGTGGTAATGAGCCTGTTGATGTGGCAGCAGTGACATGAGGCTTAGTGTTACGGGTTCTGTAAATACTTGACTTTGCATCAAACAGAATGGGAGGACTGTTCATTTTGTGCTTTATTCAAATTAAAATGTGTTCATTCTTTATCAAACCAAAAATACATATTAACCTTAAAGGCCAAATCATTAAAAATGTTTAGTAAGACTTCAGAAAAAGGCAACTGTGTTCTCCTTTTATCATCAAAGAAAGGTCATGTGAGGCATCATGGGACATGTTTCATGTTGCGTGCAGCCAACACAGAAACAAAGAGGGCCCCATATGAGGTACCTTTGGGTGACTTGCACAGAGATATAGTACAATGCTTAGCTACATTGACTAAGCTTAAAAAGTTATTTTAGTAGAAATGTCATATTTAAGGTGCAGATCAAAGCTTTTTAGAGTTTCATGCTCAACCATACGAGCCAAAATGTTCTTGAAGTCCACACTCCTGCCAATCACTCCTCCTTCTCTCTCCATAGCAAAAGCCAGGTTATCTTTAGAGCATGTTGAATATTTATACAGCAGGTGGCAGTCACTGATCTGTAAGGTGACTTGCAGAGCCTCTGAGGAGGGTGCTGGTATGTTGAGGTTGGTCCCATGGGACGTATTGTCTCCTCACTGTGTCCTTCAACTTTAACTTAGGCAAAGGGCGAAGTTTTAAAGTGGAGTCTATTCCACGAGCCCTGAGGAGAGGAGTCAGCGAGCTGTTGCAGCGATCGTTAGAACGATACCAAAAATAGATGCCTCGACATCAAAAATTAGATGGAGGATCTAAAAATAGAAGCCGCACTCTTGCGCACTCTGACTGCACACGCTGCATGAAGTCAGCCCTGCTGCACAGTGACAGTGAAAAGCCTTCGATGCACCTCAGCTGAAACAACATGGATAACGTTTGATGATCTGAGAGCTGTTCTGGCCCGAGGGCCGCTTGATTTCTACTACTTAGATGGCAATGTTAAGATGAAATAGAAAGGAGACAATTAAAGACTCCTCTTTTGAGCAGTTAGAGAATTAAAAAGGTAAAATGATCATCTGTTGATAACAACATTCAATAAAACATGGATTTATTTGTGTACTTGAGATTTTAAAAATTGATCATTGAAAACAAATGAAAACTGATGTATTTTAGCAGTTTTGGGATATATTGCTGCAGTAAAAACACGATTTTTTTATTTTTTTATTTTCTAATAATTGCATTTGTAGCTTTTAGGACCAGCTCCAACTAAAACGGTGTTTTTGGTGTTTTTAAAATGTTCTTGTAGTATTTTTCTCAGGAAATATTTGAATAAAATTAATTTCTGAGTTTTTATTTGATCAAATCCTTGTGAATCTGGAGCAGATGAACAAAATGCAATTTGTTAAAGCTTATAGGTGTGACGTAGAACCCACAACAGAAATTCAAAGCTCACTGCTTCGTTCCATTCTGATACATCCGCTTGTAGACGACTAGATACACGAACGTCTTCGTTTTGCTCGTCCAAGCTGGCATCTGGATAGCTCCAATACTCCTCGCCATTTTTGTTGCAGAGGTAATGTTATGTTGGAGGTGTGAGGGACTGTAAGCTAGCGGGAGAGTGTGCAAACAAAGAGATGATGGGAAGTGAGGATGGGGTTTGTTCTGTGCCAACAGCCCCGTCCACAACTCAGAGGGGAATTTCTAATAAATTCCTATCGCTCTGCAGAAACTATGTCTTAGAAAACAACACAGATTTTTTTACGTATAATGGCAAAAAAATCCACATTTTATATAAAATGACATAATAATAATTAAAAGACCACTGGGAGCGCTTTTAAAGTACAATGGTACAATTGGTCAAGAGTCATGGACTCGCTGACATATAATGTAGCTTTTTTCACAGTTTGCAATGAATACTCAAACAGAACTAAATCCCCAAAACTTTTTCTGGACTCCAGTTGCACCAACATGGGCTCCAATAATAAGTAAGAAAATCTCAAGAGGCACGGAGGAGGCTTCTGGGCACTGGTGTTTCCATTGTTGAAGCCACAAAGCTGTCTCTGAACTGAATGTGAGAGATAAGTTCTTTGGAGTGCAAACAAACTGAAACAAAAGAACATTGAGGTGGAGATTGCTTTAGTGGGGAAGACAGGGGGAGGAAGCCATTCTGGCGTCCAAGGGCATCATAAACCCTGGCATGTGTCTGCGCAACAATGCCAACAGGGGCACATATTCTCCACAGACTGTGAATCGATTTCACACAGAGAGGAGAAGGCCGGGAACACGCCACATCTGAGAAACTGAAATACTGCGTCTTGTGTTATTGGATTTTGTACCTCATTTTTTATATATTTTTTTTCTAAGCTCCTGCAAGCTGGGGGATCCAGGCGAGTGGAGCTTCCCTGAGCCAGTACAAAAACCTGTGGCCATCTGAGGAAAAGAGATTGTTCTGGGATTTACCTTAGAATAAAATTCATCATAAGTGCTTGAATGTGGTCAGAGAAAAAAAAAGGTCGGAATGGAGTACAGAAGCGTGCACAAACTCCCAAATCCAAAGTTGTCCGTCAACAAAAACATTAGAACACTTAATGCTGACATCTTTACACTTTATTTTGCCTGTTATTTTTTATTTTACATTTTTATGAAAAAAATGAGCATCCATTCCCATATATTAGAAACCCCCTGATGCCTTTTGATGCAAATATACATCAAACCGCAACTTTTTCTCCAAATTTACCTTGATTCAGCATCTACATGAAAGCAAAAAGATAAGGGACAATTTTTGCATAGCTGGAAATTAATTCAGGCATCAAGGGGTTTAAGTAAAATATTGCTAAAGAGGATTACATATATCATGATTGCTCATACACACACATGAATTATTATTTTCCTCAAAAAGAATAAATAAAGCAAACTAGCGTGATTCCCAATTCCACATGCACAGTTTTGTCAGAAACATCAAATTGAAACGTTATTAACATTTCCAATATCTATAAAGTCCATAAAGTCCTTTTTTTTGCAACATAACTAGAGTTTTGTTGCATCTGTCCCTTATGAAGAAACTTTTCTGCAAATATAAAGTGGACAATCAGACTGACCTCAGGGCAAGTTTTTTAAATGACTGATTCTTGGATAAAAATGATGAATGCCCCATGTCGCTAATTCGCTTCTAACCATTCTATGCAGGACTCCACTTAACTTAGCGTTACCTTGAATGAAAGAGAAAACAAGAATATTTTTGTAGATAATTGGAAAAAAGGTCAGGCATGAACTGGAATGAAAGGTTACTGAAAACCCAAATCATTATTTTACTCACAAATGACAAGAACATATTGATATTAAGCATAATAAATACATGCATACATGCTGCAACTGCTTCAGAAAGCGAAGCTCTGTAATCTTAAAGGTGGATAATTTGGCTTCTCCATCAGAAGTGCTGTGACTTCCTGTACTTTCCTTCTATTTATTTCTTTTTTAACTCCTTTTGTCCAATTGCTGTTATGCCCAACTGTTTTCACCCAATCAATGTCCATTACCTTTCCTTTAAATTGAATCAGTTTGTCTGCTGACCTATGAAGCTAAAAATCTTTTTCAGTACATTTCACCCCTTCCAGAGCACCTTAGCCTAACTGAGTTTGCCAGACTGTGTCCCCAAAAGGCTTCTATTGTCTGAATATGTTCATCTTTTGACTTCAAATTGTTTTAGTAAATCTTCTTCATACGACGGCAATCCGCAAGCTCTGTGCTCCACCCCATTCCAATGCATCATAGACAACTAGATCCATGTCCTGCTTCATTTTCCTCGTCCGAGCTGACATCTGACCCAAAGCTGTACTGCTGGATAGCTCCAGTATTGCTCGCTGTTTTTGTTGCAGCGGTAAAGTTAGCTTGGAGTTGTGAGGTGCTTTGATCTGTGAGTGTTAATAAATAGGTGATGGGAAGAGGGGGCAGGCTTACAGTAACACCCACAACTCAGAGGCGAATTTCTAATGAACTCCTGCCACTCTGCAGAAACTATGTCCCAGAAAACTACACAGGTTTTTATTAGTTTGGCTAATACAGTAAATCCTGCTGAAACCCTGAAACAAGTTAGGTAAGGCTGCAAGAACTTTACTGCGAGAACTTTACTTTCTCAGAACTGTTGTGTTTTTTAGGCAAATCTTGACTTGATTTGAAATTAGCATTGCACATTTAACATTTTGCACTTTTCAACATTTAGCATCCATTTTCAATCCACAGTGCTATAATATTTAACATGTGGGCTTAGCTGTTGCTTCAGTTTCTCCTAAAAGCACAAGGCAGTGTTTTATTACTATTTTTTAAAATGTTTTCATTTTTTCTTTAAGATAAATGTGTGTTAATGCATTGTTATCTATTTCAAAAGTGTGTAGTGATTTTGAAACGTAAGCAGATGTGCCAGAAAGCCCAAATATTTACCTCTTTGTAACTTAAAAATGTCAGAAAACATATTTTTGTTTAAATAAGATTCTATTTAACGCATTTGTTGCATTAAGTGGGTTTTCCCATCCTTGATGCAGAAAAGCATCTGTTTGAAAAATGAATATAGATGAGATCATGTGATGGTGACACGCCCCCTAGTGTTCAATGTCGGCCATGCCGCTGGAGTTTGATAACCTTGCTGTGCGTCCGCGAGCATCAGTGGAGGAATTTGGATTGCAGTGTCCTGCGCTTGCAGCTAATTGTTGATGCTCCTCCGCGTGTCTCTCTGCGCTTCTATTGCTCTGCGTCCTTCGAGCTGCAATGTTGGAAATGGACAGTGTGTCGGAGAGTGGGGACCAGCCGTGGATCCGTCTGGAGCCCCTGAAGAACACGCACTTGCCGGGGAAGGCGACGCAGAGCTGCGAGGTGCTCGTGGACAGCTGCCCGAAATTGACAGCCAACGGTGTGCACGACATAGAGGACCGGATTCTGAGGATCACCGGCTACTATGGTTACAACCCGGGATACTCCAGTCACAGAAGTGAGTGTAAAGCTGCACCAACAAAAAGTTATAAGTCACACTTTCAGTGAGAGCATCCCTAATGTCCTTATTCAGTTGCATGACACAGGTTGTTTCTGCAGCTGTCATCTTTGAGATTCAAACAACTGCACACTTTTTATGAAACTCAAATTTCATAAAACTGCAACACATGCAGCTGGTCCTGGTTTGCACCTAATCTTATTAAAAGAGCAGGTGCCATGAAGCATCCGCTTCTCTCTGCATGGGTTTGACTTGCAGGGCAACGCTGAGAATGTGCTGACACAGAGACAGTAGCAGGGGCTGGAGGAGAGCTGAGGGGGCACTTTGTTCAGGGAGGATCTTTAGAAACTTGTCTTTTCCTTAATGAGAAACTATTGCTTTATCTTTTAAAGGAGGAAAGAACAACAGTTATTGGTCAAGATGAAAGGTTAGGAGAGTAAGTCTTCACAAAGCCTGAGATATCGGAGCAGATTGTTGCATTGGACATTGTGAATGACAGACAGGAAAAGAGGGTAAGGTAAACTCTTCTTTTTTTAATTCTAAAAAATGATTTATTTTTATTTGATTGGAAATAAGAAGATGGTTTAAAAAGGGAGCCTTTTAAGGGCCTTTAATGAGAGGGAAGATTCTTATTTTTAGAACCAAACAAAGTCTGTAAAGCATATAAGAAAAAATAATGTGCAATGTAATTTTCCTGCAAAGAAGAGAGAAAACACAGACGCACCGAAAAAAGCTGCAGGAAGTAAACTGTAAATTAAAAAAATGAAGAAAAAAAATTAATTAGATTAAACATGTAAAAATCTGATCTAAGTAAAACAAAAATGCATGCATTCACAAAGTATCCATGGACATAGTTTATCATATACAACAACATAAACACTTTGTTTGTTGCTTTTATGAATAAAAAATTACCAAAGATGATCGGCTACATCATCAAAATAGTTTTTGGCCCCAAAAAAACAGCAAAAAGAACTCACGGTGACATTATTGCATCAAAAATGAAACTCAAGACATTATGATCCCAAGAACACCAGCAAATACAACAAGACTTTGACCTTTTGAAATCCTGGTACTCCTGTCATCCAGGTTATGGATGCAGTGGAAGTCTATTTGCCCTGAAGAGCAGAATCTTTTGATTCCATAAATGAAAATGTTCTGATAAATGCTGCTAAAGAGGCTTCAAATTACATTTACCTGTCATAATAATTTATCTGTCTTTTTTTTATTTTTCTTTTAGAATATTACTATTGTGTGAAATCATGTTTTTTGGGAAATCAGCAAGTCAGTTTTTCCATGTAAGTATCTTCAGGTTTAAATTCCTATTCCTTTCACCTCCATGGAGTGGAACTTACCTGAAGTGCAGCATCACATCTCCCCCAGACCGTTACATAAAGGCTCAGCTCTTCACATGCATCTTCCGAACTCCCTTAAGCGCCGGAGATTTACTCTCAATGTTATGAGTTTTCTGCCCAAAATCGAAACAGTGAAACTCTCTGACAGGATGTATTACCAAGAACAAAGCAGTTTAAAGCCTCAAAGGAAATGAGAAGCAGCTTTCTTTCAGTGGAGAACAGAACCAGCTATTGAATGAGTTTGCAACACCTCCATGGATTTTTTTTTTAGATAGGAAGACTCTCAATAAGTGCTGCCTGTTTATCAGGGAGTGTAATTTGCAGTAGATTAACCACAAATGCGATCACACATTTCATTCTAGACATATACTACTCCTGATTTATCTACTAAAGCAGCACCTGATTAATGAGGAGTAACTAAAGCTTCAAAATGGAAAAGATTTGGTCACTAGAGCACTTTTGTGCTTTCTAAAAACATTTTCTCACAAAAACAGGCAGTGGAATCATGGTATTCAGTTATCCGAGCAAACATTTAAGAAGAGAAGTAGCTTTTAATAATTAAAATCCCTCGTGTTTACCTTTGCATTGTCCAACATAAAAACTGACTAAAAATAAACAATGATTTTGACTTTTCTTCGCTTCACAGGCCTTGCTCTTCCTCTGCGTTGTTAACTGCACGCTGCAGCAGGGGAGAGTGTCAGCGGTGATGTATTTTCAGTGACAAGGAGCAGGTGTGGTTTGTAAAAGACGAGCAATCTGCCAGCAGAGGGGTTATTTTCTTTGAAAGACGTTATCCATTCCTGGGATATAATCCGCCATCTGCGGTGTTTCTCTGAATTCTGAGCATGTCACAGTCAACAGAAGGTTTTCTTCAGGGCAGGAACACTTGTCAACATTTTCCCTGCTTGCTCAGCTCCACGAGATGCTGCTGCTGTCACTGTAAATGAGTCTTGAGTGAGCCACACGCGCCCGTCTCCTTCCTAATTGTGTGTTCTAAATCCCGGAGAAGGGATTGTACAATTTTTTTCTCGTGACTGCCACGATCACACACTCTGATTTGTTTAGACTTCAAAATCTCACGTCTCTGAACCCAGAGTCTGTCATCTTCCATAAAGAGTGAGACAAAGTGCATTTAGAAGAGAAGCCATGGCCTATTGTGTGTAAGCCAAAGGGGTAATGATATATTTAGTAAGACGTTATTGCCAGTTTGTTAATACTACCATCTGTGATAGAAGATCCTCTCAGGAGAATTGTGGACTACATTTAAAAATTGGCCTTGTTGTCATAATATGAAAGCTGTCATGAAGCCATCACCAGTAGAAGATACATTAACTTTTCACTGATTCACACAAAAAGATGACACAATTATAAGGGGGTGTTGAAATGCAACTTTGCTCTGCAGCATCTTTTACACATTTAAATAATATCATGTTCCAAACAGCCAAAATTACAGACAGAAATGTCCTTTTTTGTTGACTTCAAAATGTAACTATTTCTCTAGAAAGAGTTTCTATAGTGTGCGATTCTTCTTTGTAGTCCAGAAATATTCTGTTCACCCATACTTATTTTGAACTGCCCTGATCCCACGCCTGCTCACTCTGCTATTTATATCCAAACCAACGAATGGGATGAGCTTTGCTCGAATAGCTCCTAGGGTGCTGTTAGTGTTACATGCTCGGTAGAAGCCACAGACCCTATAAGTAATGGATGCAATATTTACCTACAGTTGATAAAGAAGTGCTAATCTGAGCACAAATCTTACACAGTTTGTCAAATTGTAGTTGTAGCCTCGTTCTATGGTTTTCGAATTGTGGTTGGCCTGACAACTTGTAACTGAAAAGTAATCCAGTGTACATTATGTAAGGGCACTATTATTTACGTGGGTTCTTTAGTGTTGTATGGACACCACAGCTCCAGGACTTCACATCACAGTTCTGCACTGTCCTCTTGTGGTCAGTTAAACTAAGTGCTGCATTAAAACGGTTTAAATCCTCCACTGGAAAAGATAGATCAACACATGCAGTTGTTGCAATTATTTTACTGCTAAGGACAAGAAAAAAACAATAAAAAGTAAAATTATTTTAACTTTATTAGGTAAAAAATTACTTTTCAAGACATATTTGAGTACCATTATCACAAGTATGACACAGACCATGTAGTGTAGCGTAGGAAGTACACTTTAAGCCTACTGCCCTACTTTTATTGTAGACCAAACGTACTGTACACTTAAATAGACTACGTTTTGCTAAGAGGAAATCAATTCATAAAGTTGTTTGTGGAAAGTTAGGTGCTCTCTGAGAACCTAACGTGTGACAAGCTCAAGGTGACACCTGTGCTGGCCTGGTGGATAATAAAAAGATGATAAAGCCTGCAGAAGCCTGCTGGCTAATTGCAGATTCTTAAATTCTCCTGGTTTTCTCTTTTATTGTCTAATGTAACATGATAGGATTGTTTGGTCTCAAAGATGTAGCCTTTATTTAGAGCTAAAAAGGAGAAGCTCTCATGCTCTAACCAGGGTGTCAGAATTCAGGCCTCGAGGGTCAGTGTTCTACACGTTTTTCAACCAACCTGCCATTGAAGCTCCTGATTGGCCAAACACACCCGATCCAGGTAACCAGCAGCAGATAAGGCAGGGTTACTGGAAAACCAGCAGGATTCTGTCCCTTGACACAATAGACCTTAACCATGGACACAATCACAGTTAAACAGCATCCTGAAGGGAAAAAAACCCATCAGGTTTCTTAATAACATCAGGGAGTTTGCAGACAAATTCAATTTTGGGCACCAGTGGACATTTTAGCACGATGACAACCCAAAACACAGCAGAAAAAGAATTGATTACCAGAAAAAAACAGCAATATTTTGCTGTGTCCCAACCAGAGTCTCGACTTTAATCTACATTTCTATCATAAGTGGAAGCTAAAACTCAGAGTGATGAAATGAGAACCTAAAATAGTTGGAGCTTCTTGAAGAAGAATGAAGACGTGCTAAAATCTGGTCTGCATTTGGAGATGCCTGTCATTTTCAGTCCAAAATGAAAATATTGCACTAGACAGTAGACAGACAATTTGTGTAAAGATCTTATCCATTGGTTTGTAATGGTCTGTAATGTAAAGCAATCTTTTCAGCTTTGTAAATGTCACAGTGACGTCACTGAGCGCTGACTTTTACATAAATCTGCAAAAGAGGAAACAAGCAAGCCTGTCAGTTCTCGGAACATGATAAATAGATCAAATTTAAAAATGAAGAGTTAAAGAGAAAATGAGAAAATGAAGAGTTAAAAGAAGAGGGCTAACTCATCTGTTTGAAAAGCCCTATAATGGCTACTATGTGAATGAGCTGGCTCCACTTAGAATTGCTTTGTGTTCCACTACATTTGAAAGAATGTTACTCTTGGAACTGCATTTTCTTTTCAAAAATGTGCTTTATAAAGCAAATCACAGAAATTATTCCATTAAGGTTGGAATGCGTTGGGTTCTGGCAATAAAATATTAATCAAATGCAAATGATGTTTTCCAGAATCAGTTTTTTTTTCTTAATCTCAGTTTTGTTTCATTTAACCCAAAGAAAACGTCAGAGCCTATAAAACTTCAATAAAGAGGGTTTCTTTTGTCCAGTAATTGTCATTAATTAACACATTTTGAACTGCAATTCATTACATTACTCCATTACTGACAAAAGTAATTAAATTACAGTAATTTGTTACTTTGTAATCCGTTACCCTCAACACTGTCCAGAGTATTTGTAGTAGCTTTTTGTAACTTTTTTTACATCAGGACAAAATACCAGGCCTTTTGTAATTGATCATGTTGTCCACTAGATGTCTCTATCTTCTAATGATCATTGACTGCAGGACAGGTCTATTTTTTTAGTTTTTACAAACTTCTTTCAGCAAAAACAACGATTCTGTGTCCCTCCTTTTTGCTTCTGGTGCTCTATGCGATGTGATGATAACCAGAGAAGCTTTAAAAAACAAAGAGCTTGCAACCAAAAAGTGAGGAGCGTCTGGTTCATCTGAATGACAAAAGAATCTGAAAGGGTTTGAGTGCGTCAGAGTGCACAGGAGAAGGGTTGTTGCTATGGAGGTAAAGAGCCAGGATGCTGTAACATACCATGCTTTGATCTGCAATGGGCAGAATGTTGCAGTTCTCATTTATTTAATTTCTAAGATATTTTCTCTTTAATGTTTGAAAATTTTTGAGAGGTTTTTAAAATAATTAGTCTATTTTTTTTTTTTTGCTAGGTACGGTAATAAGATCAAAACTGACAAAAAAGGGTTTGATTAAAATGACATGTCAGTGTTCTCCTTCCCTGTGATGTGATAAAAAACAAACTTAGTTTGGCAAGTCCCCTTTTACGGAAGTGTTGTAATGAGATGGAGACAAAAATCCCAAAAGGTTAAATCCTTGATTTAATATGTAAGATAAAAACCTGGCCTCTTGTGGCGGGTGATCTCCAGGCCTTACTTTGTTTAATTTCAATTTCAGTCATACAGCCCAACATCACAACTATAGCCGTCTCAATGGGCTTCACACCTGTATTTATACAAAGAACATAAAGTCAATTAATAAAGTAAATAACAAAAATATAAACAATAGTTGGTTGCTAAACTAAACAGACTAAGCTAAACTGACATTTCTACCCTTAGACCCTCCTTCTCGGTAAGGAAAAACTCATTAAAAAAGATAAGAAACCACAAGGATATCCACATGAAGGAGGAATCCTCTCCCAGGACGGACAGGCGATATGCTAGAACTTATAAAGAATAATTAGCTTATCTATATCTACAGCTACATGTTTGAATAACAACTACATGTTTAAATAAAATCTACATGTTTGAACAGAGGAGCAGATGGGCTTCATCCAGATGAAATTGTGGGGCAGCTGGGGGTGCGATTCCACCTGGAATCTCTCCGGGTAGTGGGAAACAGGGACAACATATGAATTGCACTGCACCAAACAGAGGCGTGATGAACTAAATAAAATATAGTACTGGGTAAATGATCAAAAATAGAGAAGAGAAGTAATAGAGTACAGAACCCCAATGCACCATACTTTTCCCAGATTCTAACTTCTAGTAGCCTAGCAACTAATTGATATTGAAATTTAATTCAAACATGTTAATGGTAAGTTGCATGTAATATGGTACAAATAGCGGATGGTAATTGAGGTAAGACAGCAGTAAGTTAGTTATTCTCTGATTACTAGCTAACCTGACAATAAACCTGTCCAAAGATTAATGTTTTAAGCCTAACTCTGAATGTAGAAACTGTGTTCATCTCTCTTCCATGAGCTGTGAGCTTATTCCATCACACAGGGGCTTGGTGGCTAAAGGCTCTACCTCCAACTGTGCTTTTAGAAATTCTAGGAACCACAAACAGTCCTGCATTTTGTGAACAAATTGTTCTGTTTGGTTGGTAAAGTACAATGAGATCTTTAATAAAGGATGGGGCCAAACCATTCAAGGCCTTATAGGTTAGCAGGAGGATTTTGAACTTGATTCTGGATTCAACTTGGAGCCAGTGAAATGAAGCTAACACAAGCCTGTGGTACAGTATGTGAGCCATAAATGATAAATCCTGGTCAAATAAAACTCCAAGGTTTCTAACTGTGGAATTGGAGGCTTTATTTACGCCATCCAGGGAGACTATCTGATCAGATAGAGCCCCTCTCAGGTATTTAGGACCTAGTATAATAACCTCAGTTTTTTCTGGGTTTAGGAAAAGGTAGTGAATTGTCATCAAGGTCTTGATGCCTTGAATGCAGGCAATACGTTATCTATGTGGTCATTCTGGTCAGGTTTAATGGATAAATGCAACTGTATCATCCATATAACAGTGAAAATTAATACTGTGTTTCCTGATTATGTTTCCAAAGGGCATCATGCAAAGTATAAACAGGATGGGTTCTGGAGCTGAGCCCTGTGGGACTATATAGCTAACTTGAGTGCAATGAAAGGAATGTTCATTTACATTAACAAACTGGCACCTATCAGATAAAAAGGATTCAAACCACTGGAGGGCAGATCCTCTGATCCCTATGTCATGCTCTAGTCTCTGGAGTAAGATGCTGTGGTCTATAGTATCATAGGCTGTGCTGAGATCTAACAGAACTAGAGTAGAGATTAGTCCTTTTTCTGAGGCCACTTTAAATCCCAAAGTGATTAGCGTCCCAGGATCTGCTGACGGGGTTATTTCACTGCCTCCTCCATGTCTAGCAGTTGACTTCTCACATCAGCAGAGCTGTTTTTAAGTTTAAACCTCCTTGGGGTGGATCCAGAATTGCAGCTTATCAAATTCTTACATCTCACCGTTATATGTTTTACTATTAGTATTTTACTTTCCAAATGAAAAAAAGTGTCACATTGTTCTTAAAAAAATCTGTTACAGCTAATGGAACAAAAGTTTTCATGACAGTTTTGATCAAAGGCCTTCCATACAGGGTTTTTTTGTTATCACTGCGCAGAAAAACGATATGCTATGCCCTTTATCACAAAACAGTATCTGAGGAACTAAAGAGAAATGGAAAAAATATTCTAATTCTGGGAGAAAAGAATTGCTTCCATCCTACAACTTTTTTTTCCTATGGATGTTCACTGTCCGTAGTTTGTGACTAGCTTCAGTGACTAATGCAAATATAAAATCAATGCTTAAATATAATCTAGACACTGATGCACACATCTGAGTAAACATTTCAGTCCATTTGGCTTAAGAAAACACCAGACGGAGACTGAACGACTAAAGGGTTTTTCCTGACATAGAATCTTGTCTATACAAGATACGTGATTTTATTTTTTATAATTGAAGGATTTTCCCATTTTAATGTACAAACTAGTATTTTGAGAAATTCTGATTACAAAACCACATAGAAAGGGCTGCTTTTGACAGGAGAATTTAGAATTTGTTGCGTATTAGTTCACAGCAGGGCTAAATAATCAATAGAGTTTTGCATATTAAAAAAAACTGCAGATGTTTCTTTTTTATTTTGGGGTGTAAACAATGCTTTTGAATTTGTAAAAGTTGTATAGTCAGAGTAGATAGTTGAGGACCTGAAAACATAGAGTCGTGTTTGCTATTTTCAGAATGTGTGATGTGAGGGACACTTTCCCAAACGCTGAGCATTTCACTTACATCTTTGTGTTGTGGAACTTTCATCTCCCGCACTAGAATGGAGAACTTGTGTACGAGTTTCAGGCTTTCTGTCTTTCTCATGTTGCAGCTAAACTGAGTAATAAGGCTGTGGCGGAGGCCACGGGAGAGGGAGCTCTACAGATAATCTGATTCTCAAGGAGTTGCCAAGAACAGGAGATGTGCTGAGAAAAGAGAGGCAGACAGAGGATGAGAGGGAAGACGAAGAAGGGATTGGACACTGGTCAGGTAGAAAGGGGCGGGGAAGAGGACAGGAGAGAACGAAGGGCACAGCTAATGCAGCATAATTAGGCAGGGCTGCTTGGTTACCTTCAAACAAAGCTGCTGATTTGTGGAGCAAATGAAGAGGAGGGGAAAAGGGAGAGAGAAAAGAGGGGGAGGATAAAGGGAGATGAGAAGAGTGATTGCACCATGCCACACACACTCAAAGCTCAGTCTCCCTTGGAGACAGTGTTGATGCTGGATCAAGGCATGACAGTGCAACAGTAGAGTCTCCACATCGCCGCACTTCCACTCAGCTGTATCACAATCCAGACAGAGGGAGAGCATCAGTGACAGTGAGAGCGTTGGGCTGAAGAGGAGCAAAGTCCAGACCGGAGTTCTGGGAGGAAGAGTTGACAGAGATACACAGTTGGAAGGGGGCAATCAAGAGGGTGACAAACCATCCTGAAGCCTGAAGATGCTTAGGACAAGCAGGATGAGCTGCTGAGCTTGCAGCTGCAGCAGGCTGGCCTCACTTCTAGACACACAAATACACACATCTTCCACTGGAGGAGAGTGCGTGGTGCCCCCAGTGGAGAATGAAGAAGCACTCAGCCCGAGTGGCTCCTCTCAGCTCATACAGCACTCAGGTTTTGACCTGCCCCAACTCCGAAGGTAAACCGAAAGAGCCGTGGGGCCCGAGATACCTTTAGTACTAATACTATGCATGCACTGTGGGTCCGCATTTACCAACATAATGGAATAGCGAATCAAAAGATCTATGTAATAATAGTTTGAAATTGACATTAGTTTTGTGTAATATGTGAAATTTAAATAGCAATATTTTTCTGCCTTGACGAAAAAAACGTTTTTGTATCATGCAGTTTTTAAAACTAATTGCATTGACCAGAAGGCTGAGTCACTGGACCTTTACCTTCCGTAAAAGGGTACAGATCAATGAAGCAAAGTCAAGTATGATGTTGCTGTATTATCACATCTTTCAGCCTAATTTGGTTTTTTACAAAATCTCATGTGATAAAAAGCTGGAGAAAATCTGCAGACCTTACTTTGAGCCTCTCACTGGATTCAGAGGGGCTCCATCAATCAGTGATGCTGGCGTCCAAGACAAAACACAGAAGGGATTAAAATGGGACGTTCTGGCAACACACTGTGGCACACTGAATGAAAAAGCATTCTTAAAAAATTAAGAGGAAAAAAAATGATCCAATCTAACTGTCTTGCCAATTCACCATTTTCTGTCCTTTTTAACTTTTCTTAAAATGTTTGCAAAGCTTCAATTTATTGAGAACTACCTAAGATTTTAGAAAATATACTCTCTTTATAACATACATGTTCTGTTTGCTTAAATATATATTTAAACTATTTAAATATCAAATCTGAAGATCAAATTTTCAGTTCAAATAGGCATCTCTCCTCAATGGCACACCAAGAAAAACATTGCACAAACTCAGTTTTTCTGTGGAGTTGTTTTTATGAGGCGGGGATCATTTATTATTGTCACTGCAGCTCGGCACCACATCAGCCTAATGCAACTTTAAACTTTTTTTTTTTGCCTTATTTAATCCTATTTTTTGAATATTCTTTCCTGTGAAGCAATCGGTTTTAAACCAGGGTTTAAAAAAACTTTGTTGAAATAAATAACTAAAACACAAGTTGTTCTCTAAAACCTTAGTTGGGGATGTCAAAAAGCAGAATTAATGGAAAGATGACCCTCAACCCCAAAGAAATACCCAGCAGTATTACCTTTTGAAACCAGGAGGCTCATTAGGATTAAGATTAAGAATCCCGTTAATCTTCGGATGATGTTGCAAAAGTAAAACTGTGTTGATGATTTTTCTTACTTTTATCTCAAAAATATCTATTCCACAGTCTGAACAGACTGCTTAAACACTAAATATACAAATATACTTCTGAAAAGTTATTCTGAATTAGTATAGTCTTTTGTGTGATTGTATTTAAACATTACTTTTACTCTTTACATGCTGTTGTGAATCTGATAGTACCCAATTTATTCTTAGATTGATTAGAAGTGTTAAGATAGACGGTGAAAAATGTTTTCTTTTCTTGGTGTGTGTTTCTGTATTTAAACTGTTCCTCTGTGTCATAATGTTCCTTTAAATCTCTCTTACTTCACTGATCCATTAAAACATATATATAAAAAAAGAACTTTCTAAAATCTAACAAGAGAACATAAACTTATTGATGTGACACTGATCCAACTAAGCTATATTTTAAATGGAAAATTGTCTTTAAAAAACAAGACTAAAAAACATCTTGAAATTTGAACACATAACTTTTATCATCAGTATGGCTTGTTTACATTGGTTATACGTCTGCCTTAGATAACATCAACTAGTCCATCTATCAATGCACAGACGCAATCTGTAACTATTCAATTAGGCGTATCATGCTGTGCCAGCAATGATCTAATGTATTTATTTGGGCTGCAGACATTTAAACAAATCAGTAAAATAATTTTGATCAAACAAAACTTGGAAAAAAAATGTACTATATTTAACACAACTTATAGTGGTTATTGAGTTAGGTTTAGAGCTTCACACACTGTTTTATGTTGTACCACCTTTGAAAAAATAACCTTTTACTTGTGGCTTTCACACACCAATGACTTACACTACCTTAGTCTCTTTGCTGCCGAAAGCAAGCAAAAGACTGCAGTGCAATAACAAAACTCCTGAGATGCCCTGCTGTTAAAGAGAGGAGATAGAAATCAGGAATCTGCAGGCTAAAGTGTCTGCAGCCATATTGGAGATGGTAGCTGCAGGAGCTGAGCTTGCAAAGAGCAAACTGGCAGCAGGCATGCAGCATAGACTTTCTTTTATTCCTGCCCTGGTGTAAATTGATCACACTGTTAAGAAGTAAAGATTAGAGCCAGTCTCTAGCAGGATATTGCAAACGTATAACACACAGCACTTGACAAAATGTATTTAAATCTACCTGTCTAACAATCTGTCTGTCTGCCAGTTCATCTGTCTATCAGTCTGTCTGTCTATTTGTGCTGCCGCCTACCTGTTTGTCGTCTATCTGACTATCTGTCTGCTGGTATATCTATCTGTCTGTTTATCTGTCTATCTATCTATCTATCTATCTATCTATCTATCTATCTATCTATCTATCTATCTATCTATCTATCTATCTATCTATCTATCTATCTATCTATCTATCTATCTATCTATCTATCTATCTATCTATCTATCTATCTATCTATCTATCTATCTATCTATCTATCTATCTATCTATCTATCTATCTATCTATCTATCTATCTATCTATGATTACCAAGGTTGATGTGACTTTCTGCTGTAAAGTCATGTGGTTAGGTTTACACTGGCTTTCTGGGCATCAGGTTTCTGTGCACACCTGGCTGTAATGGATGTACAGCATCTTTTGCATCATGAGATGCTGAGGCTGTTCATGATACCATCGGCTGCCATGCTAACTTGACATGTTTCAAACAAACTCTTATTTTAGGCCACAGTACCTCAAAGGTTGCAACCATATTTACACTTCATTACCATGTTCATAAGTACAAGTACATCTGTGCAATAAACTACTTGCTGAAAATATTTTGCCTTTTTAATGTTAGTTTACATTTATGTGTTTCGCTGCTAAAATTAGCACGCTTTTTTCTCCGGCAGGAGAGGAAGGCTCAGAGTCTCACGCAGAAACTCCATGCAGTGAGGCCAGTGGGGATAGTCGGTTCAACCAAACATGTGCCAACACTGCGCTGAAGGTGCTGGGTGGTCTTCTGATGGTGCTGTGTGTTTCCTCCTCCTGGGTGGGTACCACTCAGGTGGTGAAGCTAACCTTCCAGTCATTCTCCTGTCCCTTCTTCATCTCCTGGTTCAGCAGCAACTGGAACATCCTTATTTTCCCCATCTACTACTCAGGACATGTAGTCACAGCAGGAGAAAAACAGACGCCCAGACAGAAATTTAGGTAAACCTTGGAAAAAAAAAAAAAGTATCTTGTGTTTGGGTCTTTAACCTTTTCAACATGTTGGAAATACTGACAAAGCTGTATGGTATTGGCCCATTTTTTGTCCAACAGGGAGTGCAGCAGACTCTTTGGGGAAGACGGAATGACTCTTAAGCTTTTTGTAAAGAGGACAGCACCTTTCTCAATCCTGTGGACACTGACCAACTACCTGTATCTCCTAGCCTTGAAGAAACTGACCGCCACTGATGTGTCTGCTCTTTACTGCTGCCACAAGGCTTTTGTCTTTCTCCTGTCATGGATTGTCCTCAAGGACCGCTTTATGGGTGTTCGGGTCTGTTTCAAACAACACAGCTTTTAATATTAGTAGTTTTACAGTTGACATTACTGACTTCCAAAAATCTGACTGCAGATTGTTGCTGCCATAATGGCCATCACTGGCATTGTCATGATGGCTTATGCTGATGGTTTCCATGGTGATTCTTTTGTGGGTGTGGCACTGGCTGTGGGTTCTGCCTCAACCTCAGCTCTTTACAAGGTCAGATTATAGCAGTTTGCAAGTTGGATGTGATAACTTAGTGACTTAGTCAACTGGAGGCTCTTTTTTTAACCATCTAGGTGCTGTTCAAGATGTTCATCGGCAGCGCCAACCTTGGAGAAGTTGCTCATTTTCTTTCCACCATGGGCTTTTTCAATCTCATCTTCATCTCCTGTGTGCCTCTCATCCTCTACTTCACAAGGGTGGAGCACCTAGGTTCTCTCTCCTCACTGCCATGGGGATATCTGTGTGGACTGGCAGGACTGTGGCTGGGTGAGAAAACAAAATAAAAAGCTTAACAGTCACAGGAAAAAACAAAACTGACTAAACTCAGTTGGACTGTTGTTTTACCATTTCAAACATTTAAATTGAATTGAAATAACATGTTTATCAATTCAATAATTCATTGTTTACTTTACTAATATTATCAGCTTTTATTTTGAACATCACATCTCCTTCAACCTCTTTTGCAGTTTTCAATATCCTGGTCCATGTTGGAGTGGTGCTGACTTATCCCATTCTCATCTCCATAGGAACACTGCTCAGTGTCCCAGGCAATGCAGGTAATGCAAACTTTTTTATTATTTTATTACTTTACTGTAAGTTAACACGTTAAAGAAATACCTGAATGAAAAGCCACTCAAGCTAAAGAGCTCTAGTATTGAGAGGTCAGCACTTAGGGTCACGATAGCAAACAGATTACACAGCAAGTCTGCCTCTCGTCCTGGAAACTCAATCAACAGATTCTGACTAGCATCTCGCTGAGGGAGGATCAGGTTGCCAAGGCAGCATTAAATGCTTTTCTTTAACTATGATAATCTGCTTGAAGGTGAGTGGGTTTCACAAACTTGTCCCAGAGCTTCTAGGATAAAGTGGATCATCTGTGCTGTTTATAAGCTGCATTTGCTAGTCTCATCCCTTGCAGCCGCTGTGTTCTGTGATTTACTTTGTGTGATTAATCTGTGCTTTTCTTTCTTTCTCATCCTCCCATGCCCTCCTTTCACCTGCTGTTCTTTGGCTCCCTCTATTGTTGTCGTTTTTCCATCTGCAGCTGTAGATGTTTTGAAACACGAGGTGATTTTCAGCGTAGTGCGTCTGACAGCCACTTGCATCATCTGCCTGGGATTCCTGCTCCTGCTTCTGCCAGAGGAGTGGGACGCCGTCACTCTGCGCTTTCTCGCCACCATCGCAGATAAGAAGACAGAAGAGCATGGGGAGGAACTGACGGAGTCCAGCATTCAGACTCGAAGCCGCAGTCGAGCAAATGGCACAGTCTCCATTCCCTTGGCATGACTTTGCTGAATTTCCACATAAACTATGCTTAGAAAGGCCCACACAACGCCTTGTTTGAACTCTAAATTTGACTTTTTTTCCCCTTTGTTAAAACAGTGAGGAAGTAGGAACATGTATGGACTTTGCCACCTAAAAAGTTTGAAACAGAAATAATTGCCATGCCCTGTCCTGTCCATCGCACGCACCCAAACCAAAAGCTGGCTGCCTTCTCCTGACATGCCCAGTCCTGTGGACTGTATTCTGTGAATCCAGAGCGGCAAGGCCAGTTTGCCTCATTCTTACATGTATTTAATATATTTATTTCAACATTTAACTATAAAATACTCGTTTTAAAATGCTACTGAATAGTCCTACAAATGAGAACTACTATTGTACTATGGTCATTGTACAGGCTCTTTTGATTTTGTATTAAAGGAATAAGAAAGTTTGTAGACTACATTTATGGACAACACAGGACTGTAGGTGGCTGATTTTATTTTTTTAATGTAAAGTCTCTTTCTTGTTGAATTAGTAAATAACGGTCACAGTGCTGACAAACTTTTATATGAGACTTACAAAATCTACCTCTACATTTTTTGGCTCTAATCACCCCTTAAAGTTCCACTCTGATCATCTTTTGCTCTATTCCAAAAGTGTTCTCAGTGGTCTTTTAATTATGATTGTACCGTTTTTAGCTTGTGTTGTTTTCTAGAACTAGCAGGTGTAGTTTATTAACAATTCGCTTCTGATTTGTGAGCGGGACCTATGGAGTTGAGTAAGCCTGTCCCTAGTTTCTGGTTGTCTACAAGCAGATGCATCAGAACAGAGTGAAGCAGGGAGCTTTTGGCTTCTACGTCACACCTGCAAGCTTTTTCCAACAGCCTGTTTCACCGGCTCCTTATTCACAACAACATATAATAACAGAATGCAAAATAACAGCATGTGCAAAAGTTTGGGCACCCTGCAGAATTTATAGTATGCATCACCCCCTTTGGAAAAGCTGTGACCTGACAGTGTCAAGGATTGTTCACAATCTAAGTCATCTGACCGTGCCCCAAAAATCAGCATCATGGGTTCTTCCAGTTAAAAAGAACATGTTAAAAACACAATTTTCATCAGAGTGGGTCTTTGAACAAAAATAAATAATCATCTTTTCCTCTTTGGCACGCTACAAAAAGCTGCAGAACATTGCAGTGGAGTGCAGTGTCTGTGCTGGAATCTCTAATGAGCCATGTGCTGAGATTACAGTTTCAGTTAAACAGTTGTGGTGGCATTTGAACACAGTTAATTAAAATAAGTGAGGCAGAAAATGCAAAAGAATCTTTAATGTCAAATCTTTACTCCATAATTGCCACTTGTATGCAGCTGCGTGCTGATAAAGAGACATTTAAGTCTCTGTACCGACTTGAAATATGGGCTAAGCCAAGACAAAACATTTCACATATGTACAAAATAGGAAGAAAAAAAAACCAAGCTGAAAGGAAACTATTAGACCATCTGCAGCATGCTTTGGTCATATAGACAGATTTAATTTTTAATGTACATTTAGTGATTTAATAAAAATTAAATGTATCAGTAATAGCCAGATTTAGTAAAGTACATCTTATTTGCTGTTAACAACAGCTCACAGATGCCATATAGCGGGTATACTAGTTACCATCTTAGCCTCACCTGTTAGCTGCACTGTGGTATGTCTGTAATTTGGTGTCTGAGCATCAATTCATTTGTAAAATTAAAAGCAGACAGAATACATCTGCTTGGACAAAAGTGGTGAAACATGTAGGTTGAATGATGACCCCTTTGAGGAGCACTCACATAATCATTTAAACAAAAGAAATGAGGAGCAGAAGCTCAGAAACCTGTAGCAATGCCATATAGAAAACAGAAGCACAACAGCCTTTTAATCTACCCGGAGCATTTATGAACATGACAGGAATTTTCTGTCAAGTTGTGTCCTCCTGGGCATTCATATAGCAAAGGAGGTACAGAAAAATCACAGACTCTCTGGAGCAATAACCTATGAATTAAAGAGTAACCAGCTGGAGAGGTTGCCATAGAAACCCAGCTGATTAAGATTACACGGTCAACAACCAAAAGTGTTTGTTAGATTTGCATTGTGGCTCCAGGAAGCACCTTTAAGCATGCTAAAAAGACGAAAAGTGGAGAGATGTGGGAGGATTACATCACTTCTTTAGAGTGAAAATTATCATGACAGCTGTTTTAACAATTTTGTAGGTCATACAAAGTCCACATCCAAAACTAAATTAAAGTTTTAATCCTGCTCTTCGTCCTCACTTATATCATTTTGGGTTTATTGTTTTTATAATCATATCTATTCAGCACAAGTCAGGTTTTGTAACTGCCTTTAGCAACAACCAGTCCCTGAAGCAGGATGTACTCTCATCCACTCAAAGAATTATGGTCAGCATAATAAAATGTTATTTCTAAGACATTTTGCATCTGTTTGTTACTCTGTTTCAAAACTGACAATATCCATCTTCATAGCTCGCAAGATTGTTTTTGGGATCATGGGGTTGCTGGAGCCTATCCCAGCTACTGTTGGGGGGGAAAATGGGGTAAATCCTAGACAGGTCGTCAGTCCATTGCAACACTGACAATCTCACTTTCAATTTTTCTATTTGAATAGGTCTTACTTTGTTTTGCTTTTCGAGTCACTGCATAACTGGTCAATTTCAAAACAGAAAAGTTTTTGGAGGATTTCAATGTTTGGTTTAGGTTTGCTTTTTTTTTTTTTTTTACCAAATAGGGAAAACCCGGCAGTAGTGAGGTTGAGCACTTAGACAAAGTATGGAAGAGAGAATGTCCACAAATATTATCAATAATTCATATTGTGCGCATTTGCATGTAACAAGTGTGCAGTTGTGCTTAACAATCAAGTAGTAGTAATTTAAGTAGTGATGATAACTGGTGAAGTAGAAAGTCTACACTTTGTCTACAGGTTTGACTGGTCATCAGTAGGATCCACATTAAGCACCGACTGGACAGAAAAATGATAAAAAATTGTAGATGAGAAGCTCAAATTCTTGCGTAGAATTGAAAAAATAAAGTTTATTCCAGGCATTCTCTTGGTAAAAATATGCAGAACCAATAGATGTAGCAAAGAGACACATTTTTCTGCAAGTTTGATTTGTTCACATCATTTGCATCTAAAACAAACTCATAACAAAAATAACATGTTATTTATTAGTTAGTAAAAAGTGATGCTGTGATTTGAGTTAAACTGCAAAAGGAATATGGAGCAATTGGAAATAAAAAAATAACTGTACAAGATATGTTTTTAGGATGTGGCTTTGCCAACACATTGCAATGACAACAGTACAAAAGATAATAAAATATGTGTAAAATTGTCCTAAAGTTGATTTTTGACACAAGAAATGAGTCAACAAATTCATTTCCTGTCCTACATATTAGTAACAAAGAAAATGCTATGAATTTTAAAAAAGAATTGTTTGCATTAGAAGTTATAAAGAAAATATTTTCTTTTTTTAATTAATACAATTTGGTGACATATTTTCCAATGATTTATTTCTTAGGTTAAATATTCCTTAACATTCCAGCTTGTTGAAATGTTGGATTGATTTCTTCAAACCCATTAAATGAAAGACATTTCTGGACTTTACATGAATACATGTTTACACATTGTAAACTATAAACAGTTCTTCTTTGCCCTGCCTTTTTTTTTCTTATTGCCCATCTTTTTTAAATTTATAATAAAAGGATGTTTTTTTTTTGTTTTTTTTACAAAGATCTTGAGATAGAATCAATATTTATCAACTTTAATTGATAAAATACAATTAAAATTTTTCTAATGGATTTCAGCTCTTTGACTAGTTTTCTTGGATGACTCAACGGCGCCCTCTATAGGACAAAGGAAAGTACCAAAGTTTACAGACTGACTCAGAAGACTAGTGGAGTTCGCAAAAATCTAATATCTCTTTCCGTCAGACCTTTTCAGTTACCAGAACGTTCTTTTTTAATTTACTGTCAGACATTCTTGTTTTATTGTAATTTACCTTGTAAAAAAGGAAAGAAGAAACTTTTAGTTTTGAGAGGAAAAAAGTTAAAGTCAAGCAAACACATTTTGGAGCGTAATCAGCATTTAAGAATAACACACAAACACAATGTTTTTATTTAACCCTATAATTTAACCTCCTATAATCTGCCACTAGGGGTCAATATTGAGCTGAGGGTCACCAGTGAATAAATGTTTTCTTAACTACTAAAAAAATATAAAACAGAATGAATACAATAAAAAAGGAAAGTCAAGATGAATTACCGTGATTTCGAAAAAATACCTCCCCTCTTTTTATTGTAAAAATAAAGCAATTGTCTTTGTGTTTTTGATCAATAGCATTTATAGCTTTTGATAACATTAAGACATTGTTCATTCAAAAGAAAGCTAAAAGAAATAATCATATGAGTTGAAGAAACAAGCCAATATTGGGGTCTAAAGGCAGTTGACAGAGTAGCACATTGAAACAATCTATTTGTTAAGCTTTCAATCAACAAAGCAGTGCCTGCCTCTGACTGCAGACTCCAGAATCCAGACGGACCGCATTTTGCGACACTGAGAAGATTTGAAGCAGCTCAGTTCTTTAAAAAAAAAAAAAAAAGTCTCCTTTTCCGGTTCGCTAACCACACACATTGGACCTTAAAGCCAAATCATCATGCAGGAGTAGAGCGGAGAGGTCTCGATGTCTGCCACTCACTGCTGCTACATGAAAAGAAGGTGAAGGATGCTGTGTGAGCAATTGGTTCCAATTGACAGAGGATTGGTCATGGTCAGCCTTTTGAGTGGAAATCCACGTGAGAATGTAGCATTTGGACCCGCAAGGGGCATAAGAGGCCAACGACAGACAATAGAGCCACTCAGAGGAGTCTGGCTGCTGACGAATATGTGCAAGAGTAGAGCATGTTTGCCTTTGATTTAACCCTTCGTCAGCTAGTAATTTAACACACCGAGGTGGAGCTAGAGTAGCAGAAATGTCAGAGTGGGATGCTTCAGTAACTTCTCTGTGAATTGCAAAAAACGCCTGAGAGCAAACAAAGAAATGAAACGATCTCAGTGAATAGCTTTCTGCCTTTAAATCTTGTGATGGAAAGTTGAGCATTAACTAAGTTAAATCGCCACAAAACAGCACCATCCTTGTGACTTCACTCATTAGTCAGGTCCATGTCACAGAGCAGGACTGCATGCTTTTAAGCCTCAGAGGGCGCAGGGGTCAGCACTCCGTCAGCCTGGCTAGAGAGGGTTGCGGGTTTGAAAGAGCCACTAGCTGACAGGCCAGGAATGAGGATCAAAAGAGGCGGGGGGGGGGCAATCACTGATGTGGGTAAGGGGTTCCACCGGCTCAAGAGAGGCCTTTTGTAGGAGGCACGGGGGCCAGGGCAGAATGTCCTTTTACAGCTCAGCCGCCCCTCCATTCCTGGCCTGCATCAGCTGATGACAAGGTCCCAGCTGCTCATTATCTGGGTGATATGGAGTCACTCAAGTGGGACTGTTGGAACAACAAGGGGGGTCAGGGGACCTTTGTGTTTGTGAGCGTTAGAGAGGCTGATGACTGCGAGATAGGTATATAGGCAGAGTCATGGCAAAGCTTTCTTCCAAGTCTCTCCTCACAGAATCAATTGACTCGAGGACACCGGGGCAGTACCCGTCGAGTTCCAAATCCAGTAGTCTTTGGAGTGAAGTTCTCGAGCTGGGGATCACACACAGACCAATATCAGTTTCAAATGGGTCACTGAATGAGTGAGAAACCCAAAACCCACTGGAACCTTACATGTTACAATCCGAGGCTTGGCAGAAGAATAAACTTGGACTGAATGCTGGTCTACTGAGCAGCCAGACAGAGTCGTATCAGGCACTTTGAAATACAGCTGAAAAAGAAAGTTCATTACCAGCCTAAAAGATGATCAACTGTTTCCAAAGATATTTTTTTGACACCAAAAACTCATTTCTGAGATCATTTATAGAGACAAAGCATAAAGGTTCCTCAGTTAAACGTAAAAACGAAAGCTAGTTTATTTAATTTTACCTTAATATAGGCAGTAAGTCCAGTGCAGAGGGGCTCAGAAGGTCCTGGAGCTGGCCCAGAAAACAGGATCTTACCCTCCATTGTAACTTCACGAGTCTTGGGGAACTTTTGCCCTGTGCATAAGAAAGAATGCCTTTTTTTAGCTGATTTTCAAGGTTTGTGATGAATGGCTGATGTATGAAAAACATACCCAGAGCCCAGACCAGCAGATTCTTTTCTTTTGACACATCAAGCTGCCCAGAGCTTACCTTGACATCCACAATTCCCATCTGATCCCTGCACACAAATTTCAAAATCGACACATATTTCACAAGTTTCAGAGCAAAGTGAAAGTAAATTCACTTAAAACACACATACACACATAAAACTGGAATTTTCTCGTCAGTCTTTCAGTCGAGTCTTTTTCCACAACGGACAATTTTTAACATTTTTATAACATTGTTCAAAACTTCAAAACTTTGTCCAAAAATTCCTCTATTTTTGTGGAAACAATTTATAGATTTTGAGCTTTGAAAATAACTACCTTTATAAAAATGATAACAGGTTTGTTTTTCTTTGTTTTTTGTTGTCCAGACTACTGGACAACAGATTTGGAAACAACTGATTTATATAAACAAAATATATATATTTTTTTACTTAAAAAAACATTTAAAAGGGACTGGTTTTTTTAAACAAAGCTTAAATGAATTGCCAAATTTTGTGTTTGTTGAGCTGGGTATCACAGCCACATTTACAATAGTGAGATTTAACTTTTATTGTTAGTTTATTAGAATTACTATTTTTTTTACCTTTATTTACTGAGGATATTCCTATGATAATACAAACCCTTTTTGCAAGGGAGTCCTGGCAAAGAGGCAGCCACAATTGTTTAAAAATACATTTAAAACATTGAGACAAAAACTATTTAAAAAATACCAAAACATTTAAACAATACATTTAAACCTAAAATACTGAGTCATAAAAAAGTGAAGGATTCAAATAATAATAATGTGATTAAGAGAAAAAAATACAATATGAGTCAATTCAATTGAAGATTCTATTTAGTAAAACTTCTTTTCTAATAATTTTTTTAAAGAAAGTTTTTTTTTTTGAGCATTACTAACTTTCATTAATAAAAGTCTGACTTCTTACACAAAAACTAACCTAAAGCAGCTGTGTAGCTTTTTGACAAGAGTCACTTTAAAATAAAAAATCTTTTGGTAGATTTAATGAATTGAAAAAGATTTTTCTCATCCAAGATTAATGTGATAATTATTTTTTTCAATGCCTGTGCTATTTCTTAACAGTGTTTCTCCTGCATTTGTTTTATTTATTTTGTACATAGCCCACATTTTCCCAAAGTACATATTCATACATTCAAGTAAATATGAAGCTGAGTAAGATTTCAGTCTTCAGCATTTTTTGGAAGTAAGGCTGATACTAAAGCAGATTTTTGGGTAATTTGTTCAACCAATGCTGGATCACAGGGCTAAACAAGATCATCTTAAGATAAAGAATAATTGTAGAACATGACATAGCCAGTGATTGTAATTCACAAAAAAGCAAATATATTTTCATATCAGCTGGATGTGCATTTTTAAAGCATAAAAATTACATTTTAATTCAAAATTGTAATAAAAGGAGCTTTGGAGGAAAACTGATTTTATGTATTAGTGTGCACTGCTCAAGAGGTATCTAAATAATTAGACAATACATGATTGTCATATTGCTATAGACATCATCCACACATTGGTTAGAGTCATAAATATCCTGCGGGAACTGCATGATGCAAGATTGGTGGAGGCCAGTTTTGCTGTTTACCTGTTATAAAAAGGCAGATGTGCTTCACAGTACTCAAAGCTGTTCTTCACACTCTCATGAAGTTTGAGGACTACTAACACACGAAGCTGGCTCTCCTCCTCCTTTAGCTGATATGAACCAAGAATAGGAGGAACTGAAACCTGTTGGAACATTTTTAGCTGTTAGAAATCTGCACTTGTGTGTCAAAATGCAGCTCTTAATTATTGTATGGGTAATAATACCTGAGAAGTATAGCTGCATAGAATGAAAGGCTCCAGAGGAGGTGAGAAGGGGAATTTATATGGTCCAGAGAAGGCTGATCCATCACAGCTTTCCACACTGCTGGCAGTCAGGACACTAGAGTCTAATGAGGTGACACAGGGATGGACAAGGATGTCCTGCAGAGGAGAACCATTTGGTGGCAGTGAGAGGGTCACCGTCACATTTGGGAGAACACCCTCCACTTCACACTGTTGACAGAGCACAAAAGTAATGGAAGAGTAACAACAAGAAACTTGAACCTTTTATGCTGCGCACTTACTTTGCATGCCACAGTGCCATAAACATCCCATAGATCCTGCCGGCTCCGATTCCCATACTGCATGGAACGCACTGTTTCTACTACTGATACGTTCACGACTGCTCGACCGCGGTGTAGACCTGTCCTCCAGGCTGGCTGCTTCTGGATCCCAGCAGAGGTGGGTGCTGATGGCGTGGCAAGGGTCCCTGCGAGAGGAAGCTCAAGGGGTGTGCCAAGAGGACAAACCTGCAGGAGGACAGAAGGTAACAGCGCCAGGCGAGAGACCAACCCCTCACCATCCTGTTTACTTCCTGGGGCAAAGAGGAAGGTCTGCAGTCCTGCTAGGAAGCTGAGTCCCTGTGATACTGACAGCAGGCTGGACAGTGGTGGCCGCTGCTCGGGAGAGGCATCAACTAGAGGAAGGCAAGCCAATATAAGATGACCTTGAGAGATGGCCAACACTGGCCAAAGTGTACCCTTTCCAGAACCAGTGATATGCAGCTCCACAGCTGGAGACCGTGGACGATAGAGACAATCATCTCTCTGGGCTACAAAAGACTGTTTTGATCCAGAAAGCCCCAACTCAGTGAGCAGAAGCTGCAGGAAACAATCATCCTCCGGGACTGCAACATATGAGGAGCCTGCCAACCTCCTTGCACGGAGCTCCACAGTAGCAAACCTCCTGTCATTGGGAGCAAATATATCATGTAATATCAATGTTCTGATAGGGTGTTTCTTTATGGTAATAATCATGAATGAACAAACCTTGAAAAACGTATTGATGCATGCTCCCCTTTTTCGTGAGAAATAATCCACAAAGCGCGTAGACTCATTTGTCCAAGTGGAGGGAAATAATCAACTATTAATAATGTAAGCTACTTTATAAATAACATTTACATATTATATCAGTTTAAAATGATTTTCTCTTACTGCAATAAAACAACAGAAAATGTCTACTTCCTGTTTTTGCTTCACGTGACTGCAACTACGGCCAATCAGCTGACACTTGCGCATGCGCTCTTTGAAATCATTGTCCCCACCTTTTTTTCCCCATACAGGAAGCAGTGTTTCAAACAAGCTAGCTGTCAACAAAGGACAAAACTGCAAAATCGCCGCCTTATCCCTGGAGTCGGGTGAAGTTACCGACTCTGGGTGATTTGCTTGTTTCACAGCATCGCTGGCCAAGTCCCGAAAATGGCAACAACTGCGCAGCTGTTCGAGGTAAAAAAAAAAAAATAATGTTTTTTTGAGAGCTGTTCGGGCTAACTGGCTAGCGACTTGCTAACTTTGTTACAGTCTAACGGTTTTAACAATGAGTCTCTGAACATCAGTAATTATTTAAACATTTAATGCTATACTGCGTTGTTTTGGCTGTTTTTACAAGTTTCTTCTAAGCGTATTTTCTTGACGTTCAAGTTAATCTGCAAACAAGTAGCATCAATCGGAGATTAACTTTGGGGTGTTATTTTAATAGTGATGATGCAGTACTTGTTTGTTTGTTTGTTTGTTTGTTTCTTCAGGAGCCTTTTGATGCAGATGAATACATCGAAAGGTTGGCGTGGAGAACTCCAGGAGGAGGCTCCAAAGGTGGAGCTGAAGCATTCGACCCTAAAAGGTAATGGAGATTTCTGTCATTAATGTTCCTTTATTGGTACTTTCCTCTAGTATGGAATCAACTATGTAATAGTGCTTTTACTGTATGCTTTACCTCTGTTATTAGATTTTTAGTTTGGAATGTCTCCAAACAGTTTACCCATGAATAATAAAAAGTAACATGAGCAAGATTTTATATAATTAACGCGTAGTTACAGTTTTACTGAGATCCAGAAGTAATAGGACTGATATCTCAATATGTTTCAAATAAAGTTATAAAATTAGACTTAAACAAAGCTTTTTAAATTGACTGTTTCAGTGAAAAAGCAGGTATGTATCTGTATGATTATTATTTTATCTGTGATAAGAAGACATTTCTTATGCTGATGGGTCACTTAAAGTTTGATTTCTGTATTAACTATATCATTTGCCTTGATTATAGAGGTTTGTCCTCATCACTGGATTTCTCCTATTTACTTTGTTTCCAACACGGCATATGACCAGATTATATGTGAATCCCTAAGCAGACCAATTAACCTATACAAAATAGAAATACATGTGCAAACACTAAAGAAAACATTGTGATGTTGGATTTTTGTAATAGTTATAATTTATCAGAATTTAAACGAGAAACACTGTGAACTCGTATCCTAAGTAGACCTTATTGTAAAACCGCACTGTTTACCTTTTGTACAATGCTGCTTGTTGTGTGTTAAACATAGCCTGTCCTTTCATTTATCTGTTTTACTTTTGCAATGGAGTGAAAATGAATGTTATTGTGTTTTAGAAGCTTTTTAATTATTTTTTTTAGCATATAGTGCCCCTCATTCGTGTGCATACAATTTTTCACAGTTCAGAGCATTTTGACTTTGATTTGAATTAACACCTTTCTTATTTTCAGACAATATATCAAAATATTTTAACACTTAATAAATATAAGTGACAGAAATAGCACCTATGTTAACTTTCCTTCTAACTTAGGTTGATCTTGCACCAATTAGAATTAGAAAACTATGTAATGAACATGTTTACTTATCCTTGGTGCCTTCATTTTTCAGTGTGGTTATGATGTTTACACTTGGGGACATAGTTGTTTCTAGTAAGCAAAAATGCCATAACAATTTAACTCTGCTGTAGATCCATCCTGACTTATCTACTTCCAACACAGACTGTTTTTACCACTTCTTTGAAAGCTCTCCGTGAAGAGTCAGAGACAACATCTCTTTCGAGGCCACCATACTGTGAGTCACCAGCTAGGGAATGAGTGTCTGATGGGAGCGGATGGGAGACGTCTAAGCTGTAGCTAGTGCTGAAGGAATTAGAAGATTATACACTCATCGTTTCAGGATGTTTCCCACTCTGTGAAAAGTGGTGCTGACTTAGAACATTTGCACCGCAATCCTAATGGCACTTAAAATGCAGCTGACGAAGCTGCAAGTTTTTTAGAGCTTCTTAAGTCTAGGGACCCATGAATTAAGCATTTGACAGTATTTTGTAGCCATAAACTGCAACTCTACACTGAGTATAACCTTCTGGTACCCAATTACTTCTTAAAACGGGGAGGGTTTAAATAAACATGGTGATTTTTTTTTTTTTTACCCAATTATGGTATTTTGAAATTTCCTTCCAACTCTTCTTTCCTTTAGGCTGTTAGAGGAATTTAAAAGCCACATTGAAGAGTTAAAGCAGTTAGATGAAAAGATTCAGCGAAAGGTGGAAAAACTGGAGCATCAGTGCCATCGAGAGGCCAAGGAATTTGCCCATAAAGTCCAAGACCTCCAGAGGAGTAACCAGGTCTGTTTGCTGAAAAAAGAACATCATACAAACCTCAGCCTATTTTATTAACAGCTAGATCTTCGTTTTGTATCATGTCAGGTGGCCTTTCAACATTTCCAAGAACTTGATGAACACATCAGCTATGTTGCCACCAAGGTTTGTCACCTAGGTGACCAACTGGAGGGGGTAAACACTCCTCGCCAGAGGGCTGTGGAAGCTCAGCGCCTAATGACTTACTTTAACGAGTTTTTGGATGGAGATCTGCGTAGTGATGTCTTCAAGGATCCAGAAAAGGTGAGATTATTGTTCAGCTTTTTTCGCTGTGATATATGAGGTGTTTGTGGGTGTGAGACCACTGATGAGGGGCCCTGCTGGGAAACTGCTGTAGGTGAGTATGAACAGGATTATGAGTTGAACCATCCATGGAAATTTCTAAAGTTTATCCCTTTAGTTGGATCCCTTAGTTAATTTGGATTAATAAACTGTCATTTGCTGTCTGACAATAGCTGCCTGATTGACTAGCATGGATGTCAACACGCTCACGTCAAGTGTAATTGCATGTAAAGTGGGATCAAGAATTTGATCAATCAAAGTTTTGCGACACAGAAAGTTTGTTTCAACATGTAGGAGATGAGATCTGTTTTTTTTCTTTTTTATCGTGAAAAAACAAGTATTTTTTTTGTCAAAACAAGTAAATCCAAAGAGTTAGATTCTGCAAAGTAGATACGTTGGGTTTCTTTGGATTTATGCATGTTTGAAGCAACATCTCAACCAGATGCAGAGAGGGAAGTTTGGGGGTCAATCCCATAGACGAGAGCTTGAGATTGAGCCATGCATGCAGATGTATCAAGCCAGATTCCTTTTCCCTGAGCATACCTCCATATGAAGAGGAAAGAGAAAAACTGCAAGTGAATAGCTGAAGGGGAATGGCTTTGCTAATCCTTCTGAAAGGGAGGGCTGGGCCGCCAGCGTGGAGACAAGTGCTGCTAAACCCTGACTGCAGGGAGACGGCTACATTACTTACATGGGATTTAGCTAATCTTAGCTGGGGGACAGATACTTAGAAAACCTTTGCCGAGCAGAAAGGCTGGATCCTCCTCACGGGAGCAGAGTAATGATGTTAGCTGAGACAGGCATCTGCGGGAACAGAGGAGTTGCGGACAGCGGGCCTTTCGCGGGTCTGGGGTTTTTTCCGCCAGCATGTATGTCAAGAGAGGTGGGAGGGTGGAGGGGTATCTCGGCAGGGCTCCCTTTTTTTAGACAGATATCCCTGGCCGGACAGATTATTGAAGGCAATTCAGACTCCTGTGGGATTACAGCCCATTCAGGAAAAAGCCCTCCCAATAAAGACTTGGATGTGCTGCTAAGTCAGGACTGCTGCTGTTGCTGCTGCTGATGCCCAGGTGAGCGCAGTCTGCCTGTTATCAGCTCCCTGTTAAACACAGGAAGGTGGAGGAAGGCTGCTCTAAGATGATGATCCCCCAAGTGGAGACACTCCCGGCGGCCGCCCACTTGATAATGGATGTCCACCTCTAATGGCTTTGTTGTGCTGCCTCTCTCCTCCTCCCTCAGCTGGCATCTCCTTCGCCTCCTCTCAAACACACACTTGTTCCCTCTCTTTCAGATTAAGGAAGCTGCTGATATAATTCAGAAGCTGCATCTCATTGCCCAGGAGCTGCCATTTGACAGGTGAGTCAGGCATCCTGGAGGCAGCTTTAGACAAGAGTGCTGTCAAACAAGAAGGAGGAGGTGTATTAGTCTATTCCTGAAAGTGTAAGCCCCACAGAAACATTAAGCATTAGATGGTATTATTGACTGCAATTTCCCCAAAGTAACTTGCTTTCTTGTTTTGTATATCTATTGTTTCTAACTGCATACTTTGTCTGTAACAGATTTCCAGATGTCAAGGCCAAAATTGCAAGTAAGTTGCTGAGAGGGATTGATCCTCCTCCATCTCTAGGGTAGCTCCATTTTAAGTTTCTGTTTTCGTTCCTGCCCAGGCAAATACCACGACCTGGAGAGGCAGTTAATCCAGGAGTTTACTGCAGCCCAGCGCAGGGGTGAGATTGGTCGTATGCGGGAGGTTGCAGCAGTTCTGTTACATTTCAAGGTGACCTGGAAAAAACATCTGAAGACATGTTGACTGTGGCGTCATAGCCTGTCTGAAAACATCAACTCTGAATGTTAGTCTTTTTTTTTTGACTATCAGAATAGTAACACCTATGTTTGTCTATATAGGGGTATGCACATTGCGTCGACGTCTACATCAAGCAGTGTCAGGAAGTGAGTGTTTGGCAAGACAAAGGTCTGCATTTAAATTAGCTGTTTTAATCGACCCATTTGTTTTGCTGCTCCTGTCTCAGGGTGCCTACTTGAGGAATGACGTGTTTGAAGACACTGCAGCGCTTTGCCAGAGGGTCAACAAACAGGTGGCTGAGGTCTTCAGCAGTCCAGAGACGGTCATGGCAAAACTCATCCAGAATATATTTGAAAACAAACTACAGGTATGTTTTCCAGTGCTTATTTTTTTGGATGTACTTGAACATTTGTTCATTTTTGGCTGGTTGTTCATTTTTACAGGCTCACGTTAGAGAGAAACTGGATGGAACTCGACACTCTGATGCAGAGCAGTACCTGAAAAACCTCTATGACCTTTACACCAGGTGGTTTTGCTTGATCTGCTCTAATTTAATCCACTTCCTGTGTGCTCTGTGACTCCAGTTTTTGTGCTGATGTGTTCCTTTTTCTGACTTTTTCAGGACCACAGCATTGGCTTCCAAGCTAACAGAGTTCAACCTTGGCTCAGACAAGCATACGTTCCTTTCAAAGCTGATAAAAAGCATCTTTTCCTCTTATTTGGAAAGTTACATCGACATGGAAAGGGAATACCTTCGTAATCGAGGTGCCATGATTCTGCAACGATACTACGACTCCAAGAATCACCAGAAACGTGCAATCGGCTCTGGCAGGTCGGATTTACCGTAAACTTCATGAAGCATTTGGTCTCAAATAAACATTTTGGTTTCATACAAAGGTAGCAAAATCCTAAATGTTTGTTTTTTTTTCCTTTTAGTATTCAGGAGCTCAAGGAGCGCATCAGGCAGCGCACCAACCTTCCACTCGGCCCCAGCATCGACACCCACGGAGAGACCTTCCTGTCGCCTGAGCTGGTTGTTAATCTGCTGCAGGAGACTCGCCACGCGTTTGAGAGGTGTCACAGGGTGAGCCTCTTCTCCTTCTGTGACGTGAATGAGCGTGTATAAACGCACAGTTTGACGATCTTCTTTGTTTTATTACAGCTTTCAGATCCATCTGATCTGCCTAAAAATGCCTACTCAATCTTCCTCCTGCTGGTTGAACATCTGTGTGTGGACCACATTGATTACGCTCTGGAGATTGGGCTTTCAGGTACTTCAGATGAAGCTAATTGTAGTCTTTCTGGGTGCGCTCATTCTTACTGTTGCGATCATCAAGGCAGCACATTCAGGGGGTTGGCACATTATATAAAGCATGACATGAGGACCTCCCATTGTAATGAAGAGCCAGAATATTCA
This sequence comes from Oryzias celebensis, assembly GCA_014656515.1. NCBI lineage: Eukaryota > Metazoa > Chordata > Actinopteri > Beloniformes > Adrianichthyidae > Oryzias > Oryzias celebensis. The sequence goes on from BNCR01000005.1 coordinate 40,399,761, forward strand.
AACATTTGTTAATAAATATATCTTAAGCATATTTCTGCTCCATGTTTTCTTCCATTTTCAGCGATTCCCTCATCGGATGCTAAGAATGCCAACCTGTACTTCCTGGATGTTGTTCAGCAGGCAAACTCCATCTTTCACTTGTTTGACAAACAGTTTAATGATCAGCTGATGCCTCTTATAAGGTCAGTTATGGTTAAGAATTATCCCCCCGCATTTTTAAAGCAAATTGGAATCTTCAAATTACTTTTTTTTTTTATTTTGGTCTTTGAAGTAACTTTTCGAAATCTGTCCTCAGTTCGTCCCAAAAGTTGGCAGAGTGCTTGCACAAGAAAAAAGAGGTGATTGAACAGATGGAAGTAAAACTGGACACTGGAATTGACAGGTGAGTTTTTTTTGTTTTGTTTTTTTTATAAAAAAGTAACCTTTTTTGTTTTTTAACAGGAATCAATAATATATGTATTTGCTACACACAGAACACTAAACTGCATGGTGGGGCAAATGAAGTACATCCTGGCAACAGAGCAGAAAAAAACCGATTTCCGGCCCGAGGATGAAAACAATGTCATGATCCAGTACACCACAGTAAGAGATGCTGATCTCGCATGCAGAGCAAACACAGTGGATGTGGCTCATAAAATCAACTTCCAGACTTTATTTCAAATGCGTTCTTCTCGTTTTCCAGGCCTGCTCAAAGGTCTGTGCCTACGTCAGTCGACAGGTGGATCACGTGCGCAAGTCCATGGATGGGAAAAATGTGGACACGGTGCTGACGGAGTTAGGGGTTCGGTTTCATCGGCTCATTCACGAGCATCTACAGCAGTTCAGCTACAGCTCAATGGGCGGCATGCTGGCCATCTGTGACGTGGCTGAATACCGCCGATGCGCCAAGAACTTCAGGGTGAGCTGTGACAAAAGGTCACAGGGTCTTTGTGACTGACCACATAGATTCTTTCTTTAGCAGAACCATCATTTTAGTATGATGAGCAGATTGCAAAACGGAAGTAGTTTTGGAGTTTTGCATTTTGTTTCTTTGATTAAAAAAAACAATTATAAATATATATATATATATATATATATATATATATATATATCGGAATATATGGTAAATAGTAAAAACTGTAATATTGAAGCCATAATTCATATTAAGAACATAAAAATGTAAGTTTTTGCATGCATTACCTAATAAGATTCCTGCTTAAAGGTACATTGTTCACCTGCCTCTTCTATCTGAAGTCATAAGCAGTTTAATTTCTTTCTGTTCACAAGGTCCCTCTGGTGCTGCAGCTCTTTGACACACTCCACGCCCTCTGTAATCTCCTGGTTGTTGCTCCTGACAACCTGAAGCAAGTTTGCTCAGGTGAGCATCTCACCAATCTGGACCGGAACCTCTTGCATGCTTTTGTCCAGCTCAGGGTGGACTACCGTTCAGCCAGACTGGGTCGACACTTCAGTTAATGACCGGAGAGCTCACTACTCTACAGAGGGATCTCTGCTATGATGAGGGATCATGCCCCATTGGCCTATGAATGCATCAGTGTGGGCCCAGCAGATGGACTACGCTGGTTACAAAAAAAAAAGATCTTGAATGTGGGAAATGTGCATTTCATTGTTTTTTTTTTTCCACCTGATCTGGTGAGAATTAAATCCTCCATTAACTTCCATTGGTTTTTAAATACTAATCTAAATGTATGAGGCCTTTGGGATAGGCAAACGGACAATATATGTTGCTGTGCTTCACAAATGTTTTTTGCTTGTGCCAAAATAAAAAAAAGAAGTTTAGCAGCCGCACATTGGCCGTGGAGCTACTTCAAAGGGAGACTATCAACAATCAGGCTGTGAAGTCAGACTCGGCCCTGCAGTTGCACTACATTTTAGAAACAGTTACCCTTTGGAGAAGGGATAGTCTAAGCTCGAGCTAGACACCTATCTGTTTAAGAGAAACACATGACCACCTCTGCACCCTTTGACCCTTGACCACAAAGAGGAGGTTAAGAGGCCATCACAGAGAAGTATGACCTGAGCTGCAGAGTGGTCTAAGAGCTTCTCTGGAGGTGTGGGTGGTCCTCTTTTGGCTGGGATGATTGGTGTGATGGGTCAGTGATTGTGTGTCACTGTAATTGCACAGATCAACACTTGCTCATCCAGTGGTGCGCAAAGTCCAAAGTCGTTGTTGATTTGATCTGCAGTGTTTCTGGGTCAGGGGACGCCGAAATGCTGACCTCTGGTGATTAAAGAAACAAACTAGAAGGGATTTCTTCACACAGGGCTTACTGAAGGTTCTCATTAATTATCCTTTGCACAAGAAAGGGAAGATAATGCCCCTGATGCCTGAAATGATTTCCAATACAAAGCTGCTTTCACTGTACTGCTGTTTACTTTAATTAGTCACTCAATAAAAAAAAGTTACATTTTATTATTGTCCATTTCTGAGTCTCGTTCATATTTCTGCTGTGAGTGAAGAGTTTCTGTGAGTTTTCTGTGCAGATGTCACTTTCAAAGTGAGATGAAACAGTCTTTCTTTCTATGGAAGTCATCAAGTATTCATAGGAATTCTTGCCACCAGAGTAAAGTTATTTCTTAGACTTCAGGAAGTGAGCAGAGCCAGAGGGGATTAGATATCTACGAGTTGATGAATTGTGTGCTGGAGTCATGAACTGGGGAGAACTAGGGAGATAGAGACGGCTGAGAGCTCAGTTCCATTGCCGGCTGGTTAGTGTTGTGTAGAGGGTACACACAGTGCTGTGCGAGTTCAAACAACATAATTAATTAGGCTAATATTAATATTATCAATGCCACATAAATTCAATTCTCTCCAGCCTAATCGCAGCTGGATAGCTTGTAAAAATTATTTTGTTAGGCCCTGATGCAAACAGTGGGTCTTTTCCAAACATTTGAAAACTATTTGTTTTTGTGCTGATTAATGCGCGGGGGTGCAGGGAGGGGTTAGTGGAGTGGAGCCAGACCAGACACGATAACTGGTGTGGAGACGATGGCAGCGGTGCAGCCCGGCCCCAGGGAGTCCCTACGCCATGAAAAAAGGGGGAATTCTATATAGGGGTTTTTTTTGTTGTCTTTTGGTTTGTTTTTTTGCGTGGTGGGTGTTTGAGCAGGTGCAGGGGATTAACAATACTGTCAACACTGGAGAGCTGGATAAGACTGTCCTCTCCAACTCATCAGTTTGAGCGGCCCTCACACGTTCAGGAAGTCCAGCACAGACAAATATTCATGTGTCAGGATCAGAGAGAGGACATGCTGGAGTTATTCTTACAGGAGTTCCTCCACTTTTAGTTTTGCATACCTGAGGTGAGGTCAAATAAGTGCAATCTCTGACAAGGTAATCTGTAAGGCTGCAACAATGCACTTTCCCTGTGATTTGGTTCAAACCTCAATTTTTGGGTCATGGTTTTGTTTTGGTTCAATACATGATCGTTTATTACAAAACCAATACAAACTATAAAATATACGAATATTTTAATTTCACTAATAAATGGTAAAAATACTTGAAAATACTCATATAGCGCTTCACTACCTTCTTGGAAGGCCGTTTTACAGTCAGTACCATCCACACACATTCACACACTGCAAAAAGAAAGAACAACCTTTAGTTGGTGGTGTAATGTAATAAAACTTTAATAAATATAGCACAACACATGTTTGACACTTTTAACGTAAACATATGCAGTTAGAATGCATCAATTCAAGTCGATCTGGTAATAAGGGAAATTGAAATGCTTTCTCTTGTGTTTTCTTAAATTGCATATTTGAAACTGCTTCATTTATAGCTAATGGAACTATCAGAGAATTCAATTCAGGGCGTTGGTCTGGGCTACCCTTAGCCAGTCCCCAGCCCGGACAAAACACAGGGCTGTGTCAGCAAGGATATGCGGCACAAAACTCTCTGCTAAACCAAATGTGTGGATCAGTGAAAACCAATCCCTATGGTGACCCTTGATGGGATATTTGCCGAAAGGTGAACAAAAACAAACATTTTGACCCTAAGACTGTAGCTTCTGAGATACCTTCATCTGAATCCTCCTCATCTGGCTACTCGTCCTCATCAGTTTCCCGCTTCAGTTTTACGAGCCAAAAAAAAGGAATCACTAAGTACCCTTTCCTGTTTGTCCACTCCTTCCGAACATCCACAGCTAGTCCTCCCAATATCCCATAAATCCTTGCTGTCGGCACATTGCTGCCCCCCCCCCCTCCCCCTCCCCCCCCCCCTCCCTCACTCGCACATACACATACACATAACTATGCCAGGCCTCTCTCAGCCTCCTGGAGCACTGACAATAAAGCATTACAGCAGTCAATCCATGTCAACAACAGCTTTGCCTAATTCCTGCTAAACACGTTTAAACTAAATCTTCACCTAATGATGCATAATGATTTGCTCTTTAGTGTGCTGGTGGCTCCTATCTGTGTTGGTGCTTTATTTTCCGCCTCCTGAGAGGATGACTCAGGTGGACTCACCGAGGAAGACAGTCAGGATGGTATTAAGGATCCCAGGGTTCAAATTAGTCAAGCAGTTGTCAGGGTACCCGCCGCAGCATTCTGGGATATTATTTGAAGGTAAATGGTGACAACAATGGCGGAATTACGTAAGAATTGTTTAAAAAAAAATGCTTCAGCTCTATTCTTCACGATTCCTCTGCGAGACTCTCATGGCGCGGGCACACGTCCAGACCCTCTGATGTGATGCAGGTGTTGCCCTGGCCTTGACCTCCTGCTCATGTAATGCCAGGGCCAAAAAGGCACAGGTGCCACTCCTCCTTCTGTCTTGGAAAGCTAGGAGCTGCGCTCCTGAGTGTAACCGTGCCAATTCCCCTCTCCAGCACATTTTTCCTATTTATAAAGGACTGTTTTCACGTAATGTAAAAAATATTCTTACAGTCGATCACGACTGTTGTGGTTTTCTTACTGTCCTCTACACACACACACATCTACATCACACTCCCATGTCGTTTGAAAATATAAACACATTTCTCTGTTGGTAGAGTGTTTTCCAGTGCTATTTCCTGGCCCGGTGCCTGTGCTTGGCTCTCTCTTGGCTGGGTTTCTCTGGTTGACTGCTCCACAGGAACAGACTGGCACTCTAGCTGAGGGCTCCAGGGTCTACACACAGTCACCACTGAACACGTCTATGCATTTGGAGAGGCGCTTTCCCTGATTTGTAGCAATCCTGAGCACATTTCATGGGAAATGGTCACAGTGTAATGTGTTTATAAAATTGTCAGTTGTAGTTGCATTGCTAATACAAAAAAGAAAAAACTTAAGTAAATAGTGTCCGTACAAATCAAAATGTGTCGTTTTTGCAGATCAAACAATTAAAAAAATAAGTGATTAAAAACACTCAAAAGAAAAGGACATTTCAGTGAACAAAAAGAAATGTAATGTTCCATTTTGAAGGCCTGTAACCCTTCTAACCCACTGATGTTGAACCGATTCTGCACACACACCAGAGAGACAAATGAGGTCTCTCTCTCCTCCACTGAAGATGAAACACTGCATCACCAAAGCATGTGCGTTTGTCTAATCAAGCTTTTGCCCGCGGCTACATCGAATGTAAATGAAAAGGCTTGTGTGTGCCAGCCTCTATTTTTGCTCAGCCCGACTGCGTTTGATGATGAAACAGCGCGGCGAACATCAGGCAGAAGGGGGCACTAGTGCTCCAGTGATGCTCTCCTTCTCTGTGGAGGCCTCTCCTTTCCTCAGAGCTCCCCACAATGGGGATCTGCCTGAGGGGGGAAATGTTGCTTTTTTAGGTCTGTGAGCCCATATCCCTTAATCCCCAGCCATGATTGACAATCATGATTTAGGGTATATGGTGTCCCATTCTAATCCACGAGCAATGATTTCATTTGCATACCTTCCGTCCGTGGCCTCATTTTGGAGGAAACGGGTGCCTTTGTAAGCGATACAAAAAGAGAGAGGAGTGCAGGATAGAGAATAAAGAAGAAGAAAGAGAATGGATGGGGGAATGTTTGTGTTTTTGTTTTCCTTTTTTTAGCCAAAAGAGAGATGAGAAACAGCCTCCACGCCTGAGCAAAATTTCCAGGACAAATGCTTTTCCACTGTGGCACTGTCAGGAGTAACAGACACACAAATGAATAAAAGTGCAAATTTAACCTTACATGGGCACGTATATTTAGAAATGTAAAGATATACAGAGACACACAGCAGCATAAAGAGATGCTCCCTCACACGATGCAAAACTAAATTGCTGTTTGCTCGTTTTATTACCAAGTCAGGCCTAATTATAATCATGGGAGTTTGGGAGTTACCACATAATCTCTGGAAGGTATTAAGAATTTCCCAGAGCACAGCACGGAGAAAAAGAAACAAATAACAAATAGGCATCATAACACCCGGAGGAATGTGAATCAAATAACACTGAGTGTCTGCTGCGCCCACAGAGACAGTTCATCCTCACTTTTATCTACTGAAGAAGTGGAGCAGAAGTGAAGCACTGGATCAAAGGTCAAAAACATCACATTTCTCTCTGAGGTAAAAAGACAAATTTTAAAGATCCCTGAACTAAGATGCATTCTGGAATCTGACAGAATGTTTTATCTCACCAAATCTGTAATTTTCTTGGTGCTGGTTCTTTGTGCAAAAAGTACATACACTTCTGTCCTTAAATATTGTGACTTGAAAGTTTGTATTTATTGTCATGCACCCAGTTTTTCTATCTGTTTCTAATTTTTTAAAAAATATTATAAAATAATAACACGTTTCTATTCTATTCTATTCTATTCTATTCTATTCTGTTTCAAACTCTGGAACAATCTCCTAATTCATGAGGGTGTACATTATTGTCTGTTTTTAAGTCCTCTCTAAAAACCAATTTTTTAAACTTGGCTTTTAATAAGTAGTAAAAAGGTTCCCTCACTTTATCACTTTATCTCACCACATGGTTGTTTGCCATATGGTTTGTTTTACCAATGTAAATTTGTAAGATTTTTTTTTTACAACTGGAATCTATTTTTATCAATTTCTTTGTAGGTCTTTTTTTTAAATCTCTGTTGAACTGTTGATTCAGGAAAAAATTCAGGAAATTCCCACTTTAAAATCATGTAGTAGGCAACATAATTTCATGAGTAAGCTACAACTTAAACTTTGACTGGACAGGAAAAGGTTGAATGTTGGCAAATCATTACATCTATTCAAACATTTAGGTCGAAAGTCTATGAAATAATGGTAAAAATATTACATTTTGATGATGGAAATAGTTTAAACCTTAATTAGGAAACACACATTTTATTTATAAAGTATCATTTTATGTAGATTTAAGGTTTTTTTTTATTAACTTAATTACAGTTACAATAGAATCATTCTAGTGTAATCTGTCTAGATTCTGTGTAAATTATGGAAAATTAGGACAAAAAAAAAAGAAATGAAACAGATGCTTTTTGTTTAATTCTTGTTTAGCAGCACCTCTTAATGGACTGATCCTGGTCAGGTCTCTGTGACAGAAGACACCTCTGTGGAACAAATACAGCCTGATAATCTCCGTTCATCTCCCATGTTTGGTGTCTGGTTAACTGTTTACATGATGGGTGTTTCTCTCTGTGCTTCTGTCCCACTGGAAAGATCAAGAAAAATAGCAGAATCCTAGTACAGAGAAAACAAACTGCAGTAAAGGAAGGAAAACTGACAGAAAACCAGAAGAAAAAGTTAAATTCCTGTTAAAGGATGAAGTGAAAATAAGGACAGGTGTGTGTTTCCTCACCCCTGGGCCAGCTCATCTCTCACCCAGAATCTGGGTGTGGGAGGTGGTGTGAGGACTCTTCATCCGACCTCCGTGTGCAAGCCCACCCTCCTGACAATTAGTACTGTTTACCAGCACTGGCCTAATTGATTTTGTCTCTTTATCTTTTTACCTCCTTAATTTTGTTATTAAGTGTGCAAGAGAGGCGCGAAAGCTCCTCTTTTTCCCATTTTAAGAAATTATAGTCTTGTACTCGATCCAGCTAACAGGATTTTCTTAAATTACTTTATAAAAGACCATCTTTTAACTTTCTTCTTTCTCTCCCTATCCATTCATTAGCAGGTCTGCCTCAAGGCTTGCTCACATCAATTTCTTGGGTTAAAGTAAGAAACTTCCGCAGCTCAGCTCCACGCTTACGGTGGTTTTTCGTGGACGATTGGAGGGGGTGGTTGTGGGTGGAATGGGGACAAATTATTAATTTCTCAAGTATTAGAAAAATAAAGAGATTGAATTAAGAGTATTGGTCCTCTGTTATCCAACATGGTTAGCCTCAGGGACTTTCTGTGGTAGAGGACATTATGCAAATGCTCTCCCCTCACTCTCTGTGATATTTCACTCTCTTCCTCTCTCCCTCCTTTCACCCTTTCTCTCGCTCTTCCAGTCAATCTCTGCTCCTGTATAATCTTTCCCACTCTGTTTCTTTAATCTTCATCAGTCAGCAGAGCGGGTCTGCTGTCAGAACGCTTTTGAGTCCCCAAATCCCTTAAAAAGGAAATTATTGATCTAGAAAACTATCATCCGTAGCAATTATAGTAACTTTTTTTTTAAAGGACATACAAACAAATTTAACTTCATCATAGAAAGACACTCACGCATGTCATTCTTTATGAAACTGGACTCAAAAGAATATTCCCCTCTAGTTTGAACCTGGGTGAAATGGGAAATTTTGTGACATAAATGTAATTTTCTATGGAAGGATTTTAGGAACTGCCTTTTTTTCCCTTCTCTAACATTTGTGATGTAAAAACAATGTTTTCCTCCTCAAAACACAGTTTGCTCCTGTGTTCTTTAAAATGCAATTTAGTTGAGTGGGCAGTTAAAGGGTTAATCTGCTTTTTAAGGAAATAATCAATCAAAAAAATATTGGTGAAATGATCCTCAAAACAATTGATATTTTTTCATTAGAACATAAAACTTTATTTTGACCATATTAATCTTCTGGACAATTCAGTCTGAGTTTAAAAAAGTGAGAAGAAAAACAAGAAACTACATCTGAAGTTATTCTTAAAGGTTTTATGGCTTTTTTTTTAGCTCATCATACTTGCACAACAGTTAAGCTGATCCTACCTGAAAAAAGCTTTGTTGTGGTTCACTGACTTTAAATGCTCAGATCATTAAGGTGTTACCGATAACCAGCTGAATATTGTTAAGTTAGCACATCCAATGATATCTTTTAACCTTCCAACCACCTGACCAATCAGGTAAAACACAAAACTTTATATTGTCTGAAGTTCAAATCAAACCATCATAAAAAAAGGAAAACAATTGTAGAATGGCTGTAGCGGCTTCCAGGAACATCTGAGAACTCTGTCCAGAAGAGTGCAGTCTTAACCCTTGGGTTAACATGGGTCCAGAATGACCCATATTCATTTTCTATGTTATTTCCTGGATGACTCAGTATAACTTTGAAATAGGTGCGGTTTCTGTCCTGGTCTGGAACTGTGGACCAGCTCTACACCTTCTTGAGGGTGCTGTAGGGTTCATGGGAGTTCACTCATCCTGTCCATATTGGTGTCCTTTGGAGGGTGCTCTGGGAGTGGGGTCCTGGGAGCCTTGCTCAGGGCTGTCCGGTCTCTGTATGATCGGAGCAGGAGCTTGGTTCGCATAGCTGGCAGTAATACAGACCCGTTCCTGGTCCATGTTGGAGTCTGGCAGGGCTGCCCTTTATCACCGGTTCTGTCTTTATGGACAGAATTTCTAGGTGCAGTCAGGGGCCGGAGGGAATCTGGTTTGGGAACCACAGGATTTCCTCTCTGCTCTTTGCAGATGATGTTGTCCTGTTGGCTTCATCGAGCCAGGACCTTCAGCATGCATATGAATGGTTTGCAGCTGAGTGTGAACCAGCTGGAATGAGAGTCAGCACTGCTGAAGTCTGGACATCATTGCTTTTACTGCTACCACCATGATCCAGTCCCGGATGAGCAGAAGAGGATGGACGAATACATTACGAATACGTTACATTTGATCATTTATTCCTCCACGTTTGCCGTAAATATCTTGTTTTTGTTTGCCCCAAGTAATCCTCCAAATTTTTCTTTTCTGATGAACAAGCACAGCTTTTTGTAATTCTACCTCAACTTTTCACACATGGGTCAGAAATGACCCAAGTGAATTTGCTAGCTCTAGCAAATGGAATGAAAAGACCGTTAACAGGTTAGCACAGATCTCGTCTTTCTTTCTCTCAAAACATGTAAGTTTGGTTTATCAATTGTTCTAACAACATTCTAACATTACCTAAAACATATTTGATGATAATTGTGAACAATATAAAATTTTGATTAGGTTTATTTACCTTGGGAGTGAGTATATTAGTTGTTGGAAAGATACAAGCAATTCTTAGCTAGCTATTGGTAAAATATGAAAGGAAAAATGGAAAAAAAAAATTGGTTTTAATACAAAACAAGATATATAAGGACTGTCAAGCTCTTCTGGTAAAGGATCCAAACTGAAGGAAATCAGACTATTTATGGAACGAGTGGGAGGAATCTTTACGCATTATTGCTTTTTTTCTTTTTGTTTTCATTGTAACTCAAATTATTGTTAAATTTGTGGAAAAAAACAATACATTTACCAATAAAATATTTAAGGAAAAATCAAGTGCCACATGGGTTTCCAACAAGAAAGGGCTGTAAATTCATTTTAACTTCACAGGAATGGATCAAAAAGTGACCTTTTTTTCCCATTTCTGTTACACACATTTCTATTGCAAATACATATAGAACTACTATGTTCTGAAGACAATAAGTAAAAGGTCCAGTAATCCAGTCACATCTCATGCTCATCTCCGGTATTTTTGTTGAAGCCTAACATGCTTTGAGCAAAACTTGTTCTGAAATTTAACGGAAAAGTGCAAGTAGTGAATAATATTACAATGATGCTCCATCATATTATGCGAGTTTAAAAGAGAAACTTGTGTCAAATATTTAGAAAATTTCTCTGATTTAAAAGCTCTGGGTCAAGCAATTAATTAAAACATATAAGAAAACTATGCGATATACATATCATGATACTTAAAAATGTCTTAACAGAGAAGGACAAACAAGAAAGTGATGGCTTAAGAGAAGGACAACAGCCTAAAGTTTGTGGAAAAAGTGGAGCGACAAGCCCAGTAATCTTCAAGCAGGAGAGGATCCCAGCAGCAGCAGCAGCCTCCAGCCTCCAGCTCCAGCAGGAGATGCACCACGAGAGGCAGAACAGACAGGTTTGATGTTGGTAAATATTAGCTCTATGCAGGATGTGGCTGTGTTCTCTTTGACGCGTTCATTGCATATTCAAAGACAGATGTTTCCGACGACGAGGCTGAGGAGGAGGTATGGGGTGGGGGGTGTCTAAATGAAAAGGCCAGAGGAGGCAGCGTTGCTCTCGGAGGAGCAAGTAATTGGCCCCTCGACGGTAACGGAGACAGAAAGAAACACACACACACACGTGCACGTCCTTTTCCTGCGCTCATCTCCTGCGCCTCTCTTCCCTGATCTGATAAAGGTAAACGTGTAGCAAATTTGTCATTTGATGAGGGAGGATTTCCACAAACAGAGCTGACATGATGAGCCTGTGATCTCCCTGTATGAGAGCCAGCAGGGGCCCAGGCAGGCAGAGATCTCAATCCTCCCTCTGATGCCTCCCCTCCACTTGCTCTGCGCCTCTCTTTTCCTCGCATACTGTCACACACACATGCACTTGGCTGTCTTTGCACAGAGTCTCAGTAATTGCTGCCTGCCATCCATATCTTTCCCCTTGTCTGTCTCTGAGTCACTTGCTGTCTATCTCTCTCCCTCAGAGACATCCTCCGCTTCTTTTCCCAGTACTCTCCTTTCTCCATCAAATAAAGGGCCCGGCCCTCGCCTCAGCATCACACTCAATTTCTAACTCCTTCACTTATCTCTGAGCTCCACGCCTGCAGACTGCTCAATTATCCACACTCACCTAGCTTCTACACCTTTTCTCCCCCTCTGATCGTTCAAAGAAACAGACAAAAAATGATGTTTTCAGTGTTGAACTGACAAGTCAAAGGGCTAAGAGCTCCTTTTCAGGTGATAACCACCCTACTTGGATGAAAGTGGGTGTTCTTTTGGAGGGGGTGAGCAGCATCAGTCAGATGGCTGAAGAATGTCGAACAATGTGAAGTGATGCCCAAGCCTTTTAGTCAAAAATCTCCATCTCCAATACAACAATCAGCAGTTACCATATCAATGGAGGTTTTGACCAGGACTCTATTCCAGCCATAAAAACATTGCTTACCCATCCCACCACACCTAATTGCTCTGCAGTTTTCTTCTCAGAAGCATATCGCACAAGCTCTACATCCCTATAACGCTCACTCCACCTCATTTTTCTGAGTCTTTTCCTCACCATCTGATCTGAGAGTCACTGAGTTTGAGCCTTTCCACTGAGGGGTAATCGTCCTGCCTCTGCCTAGTCCCATGATTCTAATCCTTGTACTCGGGACCCAGCTACTGCTCTCATCCACGCTGCCTGCTCATTCTGACTCTGTGAACTGCAGACTCTGAACTTAACCCTTTGGTTACACTTTAAATACTTTTTTTTAAAAGAATTCTTAAACCTTACAGTCTAAACCAAAATATTGTTATGATTAATGGTTAAATCATATTACTTTTGTGCTTAGGTAAGAAAGATGTGATCAACATCCTTTATTAACATCATTCAAATACAATTAATATCGCTTTTTTTATTCCATGTTTGAGCTGTTACCTTCAGGAAAGCAGTACAGCTTCATCAGAACACAAACAGACTAAAAAACAGTGTCCCTCAACCATCACCACACTCAATAAACATAAACACACGCAAGAGCGCCAAGGAAATGGGAAATGTGCAATAAGTGGATTAGTATGAGAGTAGAGAATTTTCTTGTGGCATATTTGCCTTAAATTTCAACAATTTTTGCTGTTTTTCTTTACGTTTACAGTGTAGAATATAACATTGTGTTGTTTATTCTTCTGCACATGTGACTGAATGACACTTTCTGGAACTTTGTTGTGCATGTTACAATTCTAAAAAAATCTATTCTATTCTATTAAAGCTTTTTTTCTTAAAAAAGTCACATTGGCGTACTTTGTTAAATGATGGAAACTGGTCATTTTTTCTTCAATTATCAACGCAAGAAAAATCATAGCAGTCTGTTGCAGGTGGCAGACATGTTCCTCACCTTCACCATTTTTGTACGAAGGAGGGGTGCCTCTTTCGTGGCAGTTTTACAGCTTTTCCAGAACATATCAAATGCTTCATGTTGGCTAAACAAACTGGATGCAGAACGGCAAAAAGCTTTGTCTTGTTTCTGTGTTTTAAAGATGAAGATCCCTCCTGAAGCTCAGCCTTCTCTAAGTTATTATTTAAAAGAAAAACGTCTTAAGTGCTAAAGTTTTAGTGAAGCTAGATTAAGAAAACCTAAAACTATTTAGATTAAAAAAACACACATTTTGCTTTGCAATGAATGAATGACTAAAACTTGATTTTTTTTTACATTTCCCTAAGGATAGCAAAGTAGTTTACAAAAAAAATAGACAAAAGTGTTTAAAATTGGTCAGATTAACAACAAAAATAAAAAAAACAGTATTCAATTATAAAAAAACAATAAAATATATATAAAACATGCAAGAATGCATTAAAACGAGTAAAAGAAAAAAATATAATGCCACCAACTTCTAAAAGTCAAAAGTCATTCTAAAAGAGTTTTTAGCTGACATTTAAAACTTAAGGTCTGATATAACGTGCAATTCTGCAGGCATGTTGTGCAAAGACCGAAGGCCAGCAATGGAAGAAGCATGGTGACCCCAGTTTTTCTGACATGACATGGAAACATGAAGCAAATAATGGTTGGCAGACCTTAAACTTTAAAGAAGTTTCTTTTTTTTCTCGTTGTGCTACTTGCAGTCATTTCAATTATGGCTACCTTAACAATTACAAGTAATTTGTTTTTGTCAGAACTTGAGGAGTAGTAATTGGTTTAAAATGTGCTGTTTGTCCTTTATTGGTCGACCCATGCCTGTAGAAGTAATCTGTTTAATCTCTTTTGTACTTTCTCTCAGTTTATAAAAGCTTTACAATCTAATATATGTTTAAAAAAAGGAAGATGCGCTGCCTGTGAGAGATCCTCTGAGGTGGTGTAGAGTGTGTGGAGAGGGGTGGAGGTTCAGTGAGGAGCTGAACTTTGTTAATGGAGTGTTTCTCTGTTCAAGTCACTCAGCTTTGAAAGCCAAGCCCCCCGGGTGAGGACTCTGAAGTGTGGGAATCAGACATGCACAATCAGTTCCAGTCCTTAAGAATCATATCTATTTGAGCAGCCTTTCCTTAATTTATTTCTCTATCAGTTAGTGGGTTGCGATCTGGCGAAGTGCTTCGGGAATAGCAGGCACAGCTGACTGGTGAAATGGAGAAGGTTCCTGTCTTTCTCTCTGTCTGTTTCCTGCTCCCTCGCTGATTTTCACACACACTCGTACTCCCTTTCTCTCCCCCTGTGCCCTCGCCATCCATTTAGGCAGCGCCTCTGACTAATTTGCCCATCACGCTTGCTGTCTGGTCCTTTACGGTTGAAGATGTTTTGACGTGTCTCTCTGGGCTTGCTCTCTTCCCTGGCACTGGCTCTTCTATGATTAAGAGCATTTTGATAATAAGCAAAATATCAAGAGTGGCCAAACGTCTGAGGAATGTGTGAGACTGCTCCTGTGCATCAATGGAAAAAGTTCTTGCATGCACAGCACTTGCAATCAAAGGAGATATAAACCTAGACTGCTGGAAATGAGCAGGTGATTGATAGAAGATTGTTCCTGAAGGCTTATAAGACTAACAATGGTAATTTACTCCTCAGAATTAAAACCTATAGGTGACTCAGAGCCTGATGAATCCATTGCTTTCTGAGCTCCAGCACTTGTGGGTTTTCTGCAGGACCTGACTCAACATCTTTTATCCACTGAGGTTACTTTGTCTTTAACTCTTCCTACAACCTCCCTGTTAAAAAAAAAAAAAAGAGCCATTGCTAGCACGGGAAACTAAGCACAAACTCGCCTTCCACACATGCACAGACCCTCCCCAACGTCTCTAAAACCTTCACCCTCCAGACCAACCAAGTGATTAGCAGAGGATTAAAATATTTGCTGGGCAAATATCTGCCTTTGCTGCTGACCCTACATCATAGTTCAAAGACTCAGGCTTAACCAACTTTTCTCTTTACTTGTCAAATATCAAATCATCCTTGAGCCACACCCATGAGGGGGGGCCATGAATCATTTATAACGTACTTTGGCTCAAAAAAAATGTTGAAGTTTAAATTTTATATTTTAAACTGTTATAACTAATCACTGTCACAAAAAATCAAATGAGGATGACAGAGAGCTAAAGGATCATGTTCTCCTTTGTAAGTGAGACGATAAATGAAATAGTTTTCTGCATGAGGTTTTAATGTTCCACTCTGATCATAGTTTTAGGTTTTGTAAAAGCATTCTCAGTGGTCTTCAATTATGAAAATGCCGTTTTTAGCCAAAATCAAAAACCTTTTATCATTTAGAACAAAGTTTTTGCAGTAATTCATTAGTTATTCACCTTCGGGTTGTGGGCGGGACTGTTTGAGCAGAGTAAGGGCCACCCCAACTTCCCATCATCCATCTGTTTACACTCTTTTCTACTAGTCTACAAAAATAGTGAGCAATATTGGAGCTATGCAGCCGAATAGTTTTGAGCCAGATGCAAGCTCGGACAAGGAGAACGAAGACATACGTGAATCTGTTTGTCTACAGGTGGTAGATGGTAGATTTTATGGAGCAACTACAAACTTTTTCAATCAGCGTTTTTTTTGTTTGTTCCTAAACAGCATTAATTTGAATCGAGAAATAATCAGAAGTGCAATTTTAAGCCTAGTGTTCTTTATATATGTCCTCCATCATTGGAAAAATGTCACAAGAACACATTAAAAAAACACAATTTTTATTCAAGTGGGTCACCAAAAGTTGGTTATTTATTTATTTTCATCTTTTACAATAAAATGTAATACGAAAAACAATACATATATATAAAAAAAGGAATTTGTAAATGGCAATTCACAATTTAAAAGGAAGTAAAAGAAATCAAGTAGTACAGATAAAAAATATAAAACTATGTTGCACATTTGAATTTACATTTTTGTTATTCCAGCTTTGATGTTTGTTAGAACTGTTCAGAATCAGGATTTTTTATTCCTTTTTTGTTTTGCCAGCCAGTTTGTCTTTTTTGGACACACTGTCAAACTGGTTGGGTAAGACCCAAAATGCAGGAGACCTGGATTGGTGGCAGAGACCAAAATATTTAACAAATAAACTACAGAACATGACAAAAGCCTCATCAACCTTAACCTGGTGTGCCCAGGGGGACAACTTAAACCAGGACATGACAAAACTAAGGAAATGTCACTAAAATCCTTGACAAAAGTGCACAAACTTCACATCAACAGCACAAAAAAACAAACATCCAGAGTTTAGAATCAACACTAAGTTTCCTTTCTATGGTTTATCGCCAGTTGAAACTGAAGTCCCTACAGAAAAACACAAACCTGCACAGTCAGAAAACAGCTCCATCTGGGATTTGAACCAGCAACCTTATCTGATATAGCCCCTGTCATACAGCTCACATATCACACATACCTTACATTAAGTGTCTTTATTTTAACCCATTTAAGACAAGCTCCATGATCTGGATGCAGGACTGCGTTTAGGATTGATTCCTGCTCATGTTTACAAAGTAGCACCTTAAATGCTTTAAATAGCATGTTTTGTATTGAGCGTGCTTTGAACACCAGGTTCTGCCTCTCTTTTTTTTGCTTCTTTTTATAAATTTCCACATAAAGAGCTATATAAGGAAAATTGGATGAATTTGCCAAGTACATTATTACCCCTCAGGGCCAAACAACACGCACCCCTGAGGACTTGCATCACTCAGCAAATTAAGAGTAGTCGCTGTGGTTAGAGCCGTCTCTCCCAGCAGCATCCACCTCCCTGCTGAACAATACAACCTGCACTGCCACTGTCAAGCATTCATCTGAGCTCTATGCCTGCTCTTGTTATTCCTTTATTATGAGTTCTAGCCACTGACTCAGGGGGCTGATATTGTTTTGCTTCCGACGGTCATTTGGCACTGAGTGTTCTTAATTTCTTGCAGCCCCTCACTCCATCCTACTTTTTCTTTGTGTCCTGTAAGGGCAGGGGTAGACAAGGCTTGTCGGCGAAATGCAAAAGGTTTAATTACTTTCAGTTGAATTAATTAAGGAGCAGAAAGTTCTTCTAGGTGAACAAAAGTGAGGTTGGCTGGAAGCATTCGTTGAAAATACAACGAGGTACCGGGAAAGCAACGTCGTAGACTGGCGGCCTCAGAGGATTTAATTTAGAGTGGGTCTCCTGGAGGGCTCATCAACTGGAGTCCCAAATCAACCACTCTGGGGCTCTTATTGGTAGCAAGCTTGTACCTATCCATCACTGTCGCACCAACCTCTGAAAACAAATCAACACACCTGCTTTTGAAAACCTAGTTTTCTTTGGTTTGCTGGGATGTTTTTTTAATGTTTAAGAGAACATTGTCAAGTTATGTTATAGTAAATACTGCAGGAACAAAGAACAACGACTACTGCTACTTTGATTTGCTACTGCTACTTTCTGATTGAACATTAATGTCCCTGTTACAAAAAAAATCATGTATTTACGTTTTTTATTAAAAGAAGGATTCCATGTGTTAAAGTAATCAATCATACCACATCACTGAACTTGAAAAAGGGGACTGTGGTTTAGAATGTTTTTATTTACAATTACGAAAAAGGAAGTACTTTATTCGTGGGTTATTTCTTGTTGGCACAACATGATCGAATGCTTCGATAAACGGCATAATAAAAGGCACAACTTTTTTTTTTCAAATATAGTGCAAAATACACGTAATTGGGCATTTTCATTTAGAATTGTTTACATTAAAACCTGAGCCATTAAATACAAACAACACAAGGTTATGTTAAAAATCTCACCATTCTTTTCAAGCTTGACCTCTTTTTGGAAACAAAGCCTATGTTTAAGTTTTGGCCTCATTTTGCAGAAACCTAACATTAAAGTGTAGGCCTTATCTCACATTTCCACGAAAACTAAACAACTGACCAGAGTTTGGTCAGCAATAAATACATTTTTTATGGACTGTTATGAACTCTTTTGTGGCTTATACTTCAGGACTATTTGAGTCTCACAGTGAGTGAATATCGTAGTCCAGTTTATGTTGTTGTGAAATGTCATCTGAAATTTGGAGCAAACTCAAAACAGCTCAGAGACTCTCAGTCCTGAGTGCGCCCTGGTGCAGTCTTTTGACCTTTACTAAAAGACCCAAAGTGTTTTACAGTCATATTCACCCATGCACACACATATTAAAACACTGATGGTTGCAAAGCATCAGGAGAAAACCAGAGCATCAGGAGGAATGTGGGGTTCAATGTCTTGCCCAAGGGCACTTTGACATAGACAGACAAAGCGAAAACTAAAAATGAGTGACCTTCTTGTTGGAGGTCAACCACATTACCTCCGCACCACCGCTGCAGCTTTCAACAGATGATCAAGAACAAGGAGAATTGTTTGGTCTTCTACTTTGTGGGGTTTTCTTTCTGTTTGCATTATTATTGCAGAAAAAAGCTCCTTACTTAACAACCATAAATATATTTCCACGATGATTAATCTACTCTTAAAAAATGGCTTGAAGGTGTTTTTCTCTTACTAACCATCTTTGAACCCTCAAGTGCTTAAACAACATAAATGTCCAATAAGGGTGCACACGGAGAGCTTTCAAGCATGTGCAAATACAAGTTGGAAAATAGAAAACTATGCTACGTTCCACTAACTATGTTACTAACTATGTTAGTATGTTAGTGCTTGTGGCATAAGCTGGGAGGGGACAACTGTTTGAATTCTACATCCACAGTGGGGATGACAGAAATATCTCCAAATTAGATGTCTCTAATCCCTTGGGAATATGAATTAGCCTGGAATAAATCAGCCTCCAAATGAGTAGGTGTTTGAGGAAGAAGAAACACAGATATAGCGTGCCGAAGCTGGTAAACAACAAATCACAATGAAAATACCAAAAAAGAAAAATAGAATGTGAGTGAAGCCGCCAGAAAAAGATGCCAGTGAGATCTGAGACGCCACATTCAATATCAAAAACAATGAAATAGCTCCATTGTAAAACAGAGGATTTGTTGTTTGTTCTTTTTACCTTTTGGCTCGTTGTGCCTAAAATCTTTGGGAAGTATTAAACATCTTTGCTCAGTGATTCTCAGTGATTAGTTTGCTTTTGTGCAACAGTAAACCAAGTGTGTGAATTCTGAAGTAAACAAGCAGCTGAAAAGTAGTTTGTCTTCCAAAAGAGGAAAAGTAATCTTTCTGGAAGGAAGAGCCTTTGCTACTTTGATGTTAGGAAGGAAAATGGATCAACGTTTTTGTAATTTAGCGGAAGTGGGTTAAAAGGAACTGGTTGATGTGTTACTGTTATCACTGCTAGTGATTCTGTGATCAAAGCCATGACTTCTACAGACTTTTAGGCTAGTTGATGTGTGTGTGTTTGAGGAGCGTGTGCGTGTGTGCGTGTGTGTGTGTGTGTGTGTGTAAGCTAAAGAACTGGTGCTGAACTAATGCCTAGCATTGCTGCTGTACAGACTTTCTGCTACCGGGTGGCCTTGCAGTCTCTTAGCTGCTAGCATGTGCAGAAGGATGCCCACCCACGGAATAGAGGCGTTAAAAACTGCAAAAGTGCAATTTTTTTGAACAAAGGCTTCATCTTAACATTAACAGTTTATAATGACAACAAACGTATCTTCTGTTTGGGGAAGTACATTTGTACCTTAAGAGAGCAAAACCTTTTAAAGACTGACCATCTTTTGATCAAATTTAAAAGTGTTCCTTGTGGTCTTTCAATTATGATTATGCTGCTTTTAGCCAAAATAAAAAAAAACGTATTTTGTTTTCTAAGACGTAGTTTCTGCAGAGCAGCAGTAGTCCATTAGAAATTCACCTCTGAGTTGTGGCGGTACTGTTGGCACAGCGAGAGCCCGCCTTTATTGCCCATCATCCAATGTTAACACTCTCTCCTGCTAGCTTAATGCCCCTCACAAGCTCAAAAAAGCAACAAAAATGGCAAACAATATTGGAGCTATCAAGTAGTACAGGTTTGAGTCAGTAAAGTCAAAGAAAACAATGACATACATGGATCTATTTGTCTGCAATTGCGTGCATTGGAATGGAGCGAAGCAGCTTTTTCTAACAGCATTTTTTGTCTGCTCCTAATTCACAACAATTTGAATAAAGAAATACTCAGAAACATTTTTTAATGTGAATTTTCTCAATATGTGTCCTCCATCATGAGAAAAATGCTACAGGACATGTTAAAACACCAAAAACACAATTTTTATTGATGTGGATCTTTAATCTTCAGATAAATTTCCAAGAAAAGAAGGCTTAATTTTGTACCTTGTAAAAGAAGAATATGTCAATGTTCTGGCACTAAAGGGAACTATGACAATGTTCTGCAGCCGTGCTCAATTAGCTGCACTTTAGCATGGCCTGTAATCCAAAGTGTTCACTTTTTTGGGGGGCACCATCTTCGCCCTTAATCACGCTATCAAGTTGTAAGATCAATACAGCTTAGCGCCTAAGCTCTGTTTTTTTTTTTGCAGGCAAAAACGGAGGCAGTGTACTCTGTAAATGTTCTTACTGGCACATGTGAATTTCTTTGCGCTCACATTAAGCAGGATTAAGAAGTGTGGGGTGGGGGAACAAAGAGAGACACAGAGGGACAGAGGGGGAGCACCGGCTTCTTCAGACTGCTGCTCATGTGACAATGGCTGAGTGTGGTCAGCCAGACGGACTGTGCACAGGAGTGGGAAGACGTGGGCCGGTTCAAGATAACAAAATGGAGAAAATTATGATGACATGAAAGGGAAAAAAAGAATAGTTTGTGAAGTTTTTGTCCAACGTAGGCAGAGGAGAAGGAGCAGACTTTTATTGAGGTTTCTTTTACCTTTTCCAAATTCAGAAAATTTAAACTTAACGTCTCTAAAACTGCTTCTGCTTTACGTTCACTAATAGATTCAGTTGATTTTTGAGAAGGATTTTTCTCCTTTCAAAAAAAGTTTAGTTCAAAAGACTCAAACACAATCTGAAAAAAATAAATGAATAAATAAATAAACAGGCTTGAAAGTGTGCATTGTGACCAGAACTGTTAGAGGGAGCCTTTCTGAACTCATAATTTTGCATTTGCAAGAAAACTTGAATTAAAAAAAAATCTTAAATCATAATCTTGCTTTTTTATAATTTCGTTGACAACTGATATAAAAAAACACTTTTACATGAAAACAAATGTGGTTGCAGTTCATTGATAAAACTCAATAGAGCAGCAAATAGTTAAACACTCACAACCAAAACAATAACTACAAAGTATTATAGAGGACAAATGAATCTCTCTAAAAATAAGCTTTACCGAAAGTAAAGTAAAGTTGGTAAAAAAAATACATGCATGACGCAATTGATAAACATAAGTTAATATTATTTTAAAGATAGACAACCTCGTACATTTTAATCACCTGATAGCAAGCAGCACCTCTAACAGAGGCTTAAGGATGATGTTACACAAAACGATGTTTTTAATACTAATAAATGTGTTTATTGTCTTAGCCAAAAAAAAAAAAAAAAAAGATATTAAAGTAAGAAAAAATGAAGGTTGAATTGCAAAGCTAAAAAACACAATATTTCTACTTCAAACACTATTGGCTTCAGATTTTCGGGTTTCCCCTCTTTGCTTCATGGCTCCTTCTCTGGAATATTTCATCAGTAGTACATAACTTCAGCAAGCCTTATTTTAAAGTTGAAAACTATTTTTACATCATTATTATAAGACGTTTTTAGACAACAAAGACATATTATCCAGGTTTTTTGCCTATGTAAAAAAACTGTAGGTGCTTGTGTTTTTGTTCCATATTTCTGGAGGCGGCAAAAGAAAAAAAGCTGTAAACATAAGCTATATTCATGGATGTTCAGTGTCACTTAAGAGGAATTGTGGTGCCCTACAACTTAGGTGGGACTTTGTGCCTTACAAATGTTGACGTATTGTCTATGATGGTTTATTGAACACCAAAAAACCTTGACCAACAGATAACAGTCCTCAGCAGAATTTTATTATCTAAAACCTTTGTTGTCATTTCTTCTTTACATACAGTACTTCTGTTGATCAGGAGCAAAGCAAAGCTGGCAGGGGCATAATGGATGAAGCGGCGCCGCGGTCACAGTGTGAGGCGTAGAGGAGGCCCTGGTGCACTGGAGTTGCTTTGCCTCTAAAAGAAATGAGATCCAGGCACTTATTTGTCAGCGTGTCTGCGTGCTCTTTGCCTGTCTCTGCGCCGTGTGAATATGCATGAGGATTTGAGAGGTATAAATAGCGGAGGTGTCCATGTTGCCACTGCGTTTTCCATCAGCACAGAGAAAGGCTTTAATGAGCTTAAAATGAAACACATTACATCACTGACGGCCAATTACAAATGCCTTAAAGAAAAAAAAAAACTTTCTCTGAGACTAAGTTTGTGTGGCTGACAAAACATCGTGGCTTCTTCTTTTAGTTGAAGTGAAGTTCTAATCCTGAGTGTCATTTAATAAACTCCAATGTACGTTTTGTGAAACGATGTCACTCTTTAAAAAAATCTGTTGCATCTATATTAAACATTATAAATGTTACAAGAGGGCATTTATCAGAAAGCAAATGTTTATGCATGAAAAGTGTATGAAAGAAAAGGTCAGGACAGCTTTGACCAACAGCTGGTCTTTTATGAAGTTCACATCTTTTGTCAAGAACTACCCCTGCTGTTTTCAGTAACCTATAAACCTTAAAGGGACTGATGCTGGTGGGAACTTCTTTACCTCTGAAATAGTGGAATTATGTCTTCTACAGCTCCTTTTTTAAAAAGGAACATTTAGTGCTTTAAGTCCTACAAATTAAACTGTCATCAGTGTCACAGAACTGAGATAAAACATGGGATGTGTCCAAATTTCTTCACTACACACTACTCAGTGCACTTTACAGCGTGTTTACCACTTTGTAGAGCTCTCCAAATCTACATTTCCAAAATTAAGTACCCAAGAAATTTCCCAGAAGTCTCTGTAATTACCAATGTGAATCAATTCTCATTAGATAGGTACATTTAGATCACAATCCATTGCTTTTAAAAGATTTTTTATGAAAAAGTGTATTTTATTTTTCATAAACCATCCAAGTTTTAATTTTGAGAACAACAATGGATTCAAGAATAGACTTTGTAAAATGTCCATTCAACCAGTGTGACTCAGAGAGAAATCCCTGGGTACTGAACAGTGCAGATGATGTTTTCCACATTACCTGTATTTCTTGACACATAATCAAGTGTAAATTAAAAATATGCACAAACAAGTAAACAATAATTAATGGCTAATCCATTTACATTTTAGTTTTACAAAGTTCAGCCCACTGTTGTTTTCTACATTAAAATAATACAAACGGAACATTATAAGAACATTCTACAACACTGTATGGGCACACTTCTTTGCAAAATTCAAAGGGTTTCCACATATTGAACTGTAATGATGGTTTGATCGTTTTTTCTGCAATCACGTGTGTTGTCCACTGTGATGTCACTTGGTTGTTTTTTTAACGATGGTAAAATAAACCTACTATGTCTCAGTCCAAATGATATTTTCCAATGTTGGTTTGACTATCGATTGATCTCATTTTGAATTTATTTTTTAATGGTATAGGTGGATTAGATTTGGTTCTATCAGGCAGATTGATCTGGTTGGATCGCAGGTATAGAAATTAATTCAATGATTAATCAATTAATAGTTACACATCTAATATATAATTTACACATTAGGGAAACAATCTGCAAATGTGGCAAAAGTTGTAATGATGTCAAAAGTAGACAGAAGTCAAAGGAAAATGTACTTAATGGCTAAAGTACTTTTGCTTGTTTTTTTCTACTTTAAAATCACATGGCCTCATGCAAGTCTCTATACAATCCTTGCTTATGTTCTTTAAATTTGCTTATCAGCATGCACCCTGGCCCACATTCACCCATAGTTCCTGTAGGAGATTCTCTCAGTCAGACTTCTGTTCCAATTTCTCCTCACAGTTCTATCTGTGACCCACTTTGATTGACTTGTGTATTGTCTGTTTCCCATCAAATCCCCTCCTTTGAACCTTCGCTTGTACTTAGATGAAACAAAAGTGTCCAGAATTATTCCATGTGGACCCAGATCCCATTAGGCAATGAAGATGTTGGATCATCAGAGTGGTAACGTAGAAGGTAAACGGTGCGTTCAAGGAGAGCACAGAAGGTCAGAAGCAGAAAGCTCACTATACGGATGAATAGAACGAGTACAGCCGTGGTAGATTAACATGTGAGATACAGCCCGAGCCGGCGCAGGAGAGAAAGACGGAGTGAGATAAGTTGAGGAGGGTGGGAGAGGAGGAGATGAAGCAGTGATCTCCTGATAAGCCTGATAGAAAGAAGGCTCAGAGTTCTCTTAGGGAGCAGTAGATGGATGCAGCGGACAGAACATTGGGCGCCCTTGCCACCAGCAGGACCTCAGCACCAGCAGCCGGCCTGCCGCCGGGAAGGTACCAGTGCTGATGCAGATGAACAAGCGCAGGAGAGAAACAATTGGGCAGGGGGCAGCAGGCTGGGCATGAGGGGAGGCAGATAGAAGGAAAGAGGGAGCTAGGGAGAGGGTACCATCCCCGCCGCTCTTTATCGCAGCTATTGATCGTGGCGTGTGTGCATTGATCCAAGTCGACCATCTGCTAGAGTTAGATAAGCGTGCGAGGGCCTGGGCATTGTGCTGTCACTCATGGAGTGTGCACTAAGAGAGAGGGAGAATGAGAGAGATAGAGGGAGAGCCTGATAGAGAAAAAAAGGGAGTGGTGATGTTGAGGAAGGAGGGGTGCTCTGGCTGCAGGGAATTATGGGGGCAGGATTAGCCTCCTCACTTGCAGGAAACAGAATTTTAAACGGCTGTCTACTGGCTCCCTTAACTCGCGCACACAAACACACTTGTCTCCTCTCCCTGCCCCCACCATGACTCCTCACACACTCGGATACGGTGAACTTCATCGGAACATCTCATCTTTGTGGATGTGAGCCCTGGAAAAACCACACGGAGAATCAGCGGCATGAGCTTGTGCTGTGGACTCTCATCCACTTCACTGCTCGTCCTACTGATGCTACTTTCAAAGAAAAGAAACTCGGCAGCATTTCATTTTCAAAGTTGTCGTCAGATTTTTACACTTTGGCAAATCAAACACAAAAAAAGATGTACATGACGTTTGTGATAAGTTACTATCCAATCACTATTACCTGCTAAATTTATATTATTGTAACTGAGGTAGAACTCAAAGAAAAACAAACTTTCATTTTTACAACAATTTGATTTATATCATAATTTGTGGTTGTTGATACGATTCATAGTCGATATTGGTCCGATTCATTGACCTAAAATCGATTCTGAACATCTTTAGCCAAAAATTCAACCACTGTGACTTAGAGACAAAAACCTCGTACTGAACAGAGCAGGTGAAGTTTTCCAGATTCCTTGTATTTCTTGGAAGATAATCAAGTGTAAATTAATTATGTGTACAAAAAAACAAGTAAACAAGACTGAATGGCGAATCCATTCACATTTCAGGTTCATAATGGACCCCCCCCCCCCCCCCCCCCCACACACACACACACACACACACAGCAAAATGATACAAACAGAACATTTTAACAATATTCTACCACACTGTATGGTCATGTCTTTGCAAAATTCAAAGTACTTCCACACATTGGACTGGAATGATGGTTGATCTTTTTTTTTTTGTTGTATCATTTGTGTTGTCCGCTGTGATGTCCTGTGGTTGTTTTACGTCTATCTAGATGGGTCAATTTGATTAACAACTTACTTCAGACAAATCAATCTGGCTTGATTGTAGTAATAAATGGATTCAAAGATGAAATCGATTCATTGTTACACTCAAACAAACAGGACAAACAGTTTAGAATCGGGTGATAAACAATGCACCTTCATAAAAGTCACATTTAAGCCACAATAAAAAGCAAATGTTTGAAGGTTACAACACCCACCTCTTGAATTTCTCACATGCGGCTTCCTTTTGTTTATTGGCTTATCCTGCAGGATTTAGAAAGAAACAAGACGGTGTGTCACAGTTGGTATTTGTGTACAACAGTAAGCCCATGTGCATTCGGCTGAATGGCACCTGTCCCTTTTCCTCTGGCTTGTAGTCCCTTTAGAAGAAAAAGAAACACACGAGGGTAATATTTTGGTTGCCAGGGAGACCAATAAAAAGAGTAACTGCAGCAGCAGCCGCATCATGGCCTGACCTGAGGGGGAAGAGTGGCAGCAGAGGGTGCATGTGTTCTGCGATGCCCCCGCTCTCGCCCCAGAGCTCACCCTGTCTTCTGTGCGACTGTCTTGAAGTCTATTCTGCTCTGTTGTTGCAACTTTTTCTTTGCTCCATTTTCCTCTTTAGAATTTGCACATTGGGGTCCAACGCACAAGACCGCTGCTTTGTGGGAGGGTGGGGGGTGTTTTTTGATGTGAAGACGAAAGTGCTATGGAGGGATTAGTGTGGCCGGTTGGATCGTCTTACAGCCGCCGACCCCCCCACCACCACCACCACCCAACCCACCCCACTCGTGGACAATGGGGATTAAAACTTCTCTTATTCTTCAGCCGCAAACGGCAGGATGACAAAGACAGTATTCCTCTGGGTCTTTTAACACCATTCTGCACAGCTGAAGTTGTGAACTGGTTGGGGGGTTGGGGGCCCGGGCAGGGGTCTTATACAGAAAATTAATCCTATGGAATTTTCTCCTCATTGCAAATGGAGATTTGTAGCTTTTGCCTTGCTATCGTAGCCAATCCCACATAATGCATCAGTGTCACTCAATGGAGGATAACAGCATCCGGTGGAGTGAATGTTTATATCTGAGGCACCCAGGGGCCACAGACAGCTGATACGCATCTACATCCATGAAGCAGCACGGCTTCAAAGGCAAGGTGTCAATGGCTCATTTGGAATTGATGTGATAGATTAATTATATTTCCCTTACTCAGGCGTCCCACAGCTTCTGTCCAAATTACAGGATCCAACGAGACCATGTCCGAGGCACCGGACTGGCCTCCATTCCTTCCCCATCGTTTCACACTGCAGAGTAATTCTGAGTTTAAGAAAGTGGAAGCTTTCTCTCATGTGAATGTGACCAAAAAAATGGCAATATAGTAATACCGGGTCAAAACATAAATCCTAGTAATGTGAATTCCCATCACTATTATCAATAAATGCAAGCATGCAAATGGCAATTTTCGAGGTTTAGTGATGGCTGGCTCAGAAATCACTCCACCATGATCAAATTGTATTGTGCTAGTATTGTTGTTGGTTGGCTAACAGAGGAAACTCACAATGTCACTCTGTTCTCTTTCACTGATGAATGCTAGAATGCAATGTTGTCTTTGGGGGTTGACAGCGAGCAATTTGCAACAACAAATGACAAACTACCCCCTCCGCCATGCTGGCATATAGCAAAAAATTGTTTCTCTTACAAAAAAAAATGTATCTGTTCATTGTGCGGGTGGGGATATTTAAAATATATGCATATTATCTTTCACCATAGCATCCCCTCCTCCCATCAAAATCCCTCCTCTCCTCTCTCTTTCTCCTGTTTCCTCACTCCCCCTCTCTCTGTTTGCAGTAAATAAAAGATTAAAATGACTGTTCTAAAAACACCGACTGGTCACCAGAAGATAATTGTTTCAGCTTTGTTTACTGTGCGTGAATGTTTTCTCTCTTTTTAGTCCTTTTTTCTTTTTATTGTGTCCGTAATTAAAATTCCTTTATTTTCAAAGTAGCTCTAAAAGAAGGAGCTAAATTGCCTTTTCTGTGTTTGTGTTGTCATTGGCCCACTGTCGAGAAGGGTATTGAAGGGGGAGGACGAGAGGCAGCTGTAATGTCCTTGGGTTGGTGGAAGATCAACTTATTGTGCAAAGCACATATGTTGCAGTCCTGAGAAAGAGGGCGTAAAGCCCTCTCCAGTTCCAATGCAAAGAAACGTTTATTGACTTTATAAACCCTCTTCTGGTCCTCAGCAGGTCTTCAAACCTCAGATCAACAACTCTTCTTGACATCTGAGCTTTTATCATCACCTATTAGTATTTAACAAGCAAAAAAGTCATAATTGGAATGGATTGCCGCTTTTATGGAACCAGTATTGGCAGTTTGTAGCTTTTTAGGAGGGTTTCCTAAAAACAAGACCAAAGAAGGAAGACGTCAACACTCTTTAGAGCAGGGGTGGGCAAACTTTTTGACTCATAGGCCACAAAGGATTTTAAAATTTGACAGAAGGGCTAGACCTGGAGCAGATGCTTGGAGTGTTTGGGTAATCCACCACATGAGAGAAAGAAATAATAATGGATTAAAAACAGGCTTTCATTTTAAAGGAAAACTAATACATGTATTTTAAAATAGAACATTTAGAATTTGTTTTTTTTGGTTTTTTTAGAATTGTGACTCTAATTTTTGTGCCAGTTACACCAATGGGTTGACGTCCCTCAGGGAAAAACGCCAACTTAGAGAAATGCTGCTTTCACTGATCAAAAAAAATGCCTGTCTGACTCTGAAATCACAAAAACATTAGAAAAAACAACAAATCTTTCATCACAACATGAAAGCAGAATAACTTTCTGCACCTCAATCAAAGGTCAGTCTATTTGTAGGGCACCATCTATGATGAGTCCCCAGAATTACATGGAAAATAAAACATTAAAGGATCAACATCATTTATTTCAGATTGGTGGGCCAGATTCAAAGTTTAACAAAGCGTTTGGACCATAGGTTATTTTTTTTTTGCTCACCCCTGCTTTCGAGCCTCAAACTTTTGCGACTGTGAAAATTTAAAAACAATTAAAAGCAATGATTAATTAAAGGTCATATTGTAGTCAATGTTCACAAACTCAAAGCATTTAGGAAAACTAATGTTTTAGTTGCTGTCCAACAGCTTCAGCCGCTAAAGAGATGAGTTGACTTATCACTATTTTTGAAGGAGGAGCTTCAAAAATAGCTTTTTCTGCAAAAGTTTACATGACTGCAGAAATGCTTCTTAATAAATGTAGAAGATTTGAACCTTAAGTGGTAAAAAAACGAACATTGGTCAGATATTTGGCTTGGGTTTGTTTGGTAATTAAAAAACACTGCTAGCTCCAATATGACTTCTGCCAGACCCACAGACCAATAGAAGGTAATGAATAAATAGATGAATACACATAAATGAAAACGTAAACATTGACTTTGGCATTTCCTACTGGTCCAACTCAGCATTATTTTACCTTAAAGACTTGTCAATACTTTGTCCATTTGAGCAGTCGTTTTCTGCAATACATTTTCAGCAGTTTACTCTGAGGAAACGCATCTAATCCGAAACCCTCAAATTTGGTAATTATACAAAATTGAGGTGTTGATGGATCCCAACAACAAGAGCATGTAAATTTTAATGAAAATTACAAGAGCCACTCTAACACCTTGTAATGAACAGAGAGACTCTTCGAAAACCCAACGCACAAGCAAATATTGACCTGAAAAATGATTATGTGCCAAAGGCAGCAGAAATGAATTTCCGGAAGCATGACTTTCATGCACATTGATGAAGCATCGGTGCAGCTCCCCTCTGTCTCCCACGAGCAGGCTATCTATTCTTCTTTTTGCTTCAAGCGAAGTCAGAACTGACAACACGTTTTATGATCTGGGAACTCATTATAAAAGGTGACAATGAGGTTTTTACAGCTCTGAAATTTCACCAACTAAATTTTCACATCTCTGTTCGCATCCCAGACTATAGACTCGGGGAGCGACATGGGCTTGTCTGTGAATAATGACGGAGGGATTGCCCAACCCTCTTACCTTCAAACCTGTAAGGGCAGAACAACAACATATTGGACATCTTTTCCAAATGTCGGAGATGAAGAACAGATTCATGCGTACACAGAACCACAGAAACACAATCTCTGCTCCCTCTCTTTTTCTCATGGTGCCATGTCTCTCCTGCTTAGCCAGGCGCCTATAATTGAATCTCAGGTTGGGATTAATGCGAGGAGCTGCACTTGACTCGGTCAAAAACAACTATTACAGGGAGGCAATGCATTTTTTACGCAGCACTTCACATTGATTAGGCAATGTGCAACGACGGCAGATGTATTGGATTCTAGACGACTATCATTTGCATTAAATGAGGGGTTTGCCACATGCAAAGGGAGCGGGGCCCACCTGAAACCAAGCAAAGCAGACGCTCCGCAATAACACGGAAGAGCACTCGAGCACTCGAGCTTTGTCCCACTATAAACAAGGAAGTTCAAGTTTAAGGTAAATTTGTTGTTAAAGTCCCACTCCAATCATCTTTTGTAAGTGTTTCCAGGGGTCTTTTAATTATGATTATTCTGTTTTTAGGCTAAATTTCAAAATCTGTCCTTTTCTAGGACATAGTTACTGCAGAGCGGCAGTAGTTCATCAGAATTTCACCTATGAGATGTGGACTGAACTGTCTGCGGGAGTAAGCCTGCCCCCATTTCCCGTCATCCATCTGTTTACACACTCTCCCACTAGCTTACAGCCCCTCGCAACCCTGACATAACTTTACTATCACAATGAAAATGGTGAGCAATATTGGAGCTATTCAGCCAAACAGCTTTACGCCAGGAGCCAGCTCGGATGAGGAAAACAAAGACATACATGGATCTATTTGTCTGCAAGTGTATATACCAGAGCAGGGAGCTTGTGGGCTGTCGACTGTAGCACCCACATCACTGCCACAGGCTGCATTTTTGGACTGCTCCTGTTTCACAATGATTTGAATGAAGAAATTTAAGCTTAATTTTCTTTATATATGTCCTCCAACATCAGAAAAATGTTACAAGAACATGTGAGAAACACTAAAACATGATTGTCACTGGAGTGGGTCTTTAAGGTCCATAAACTTGAGATCAGTGATGACCTGAGGTCCACTATTAAAGAGCAGCACAGCAAAACCAAATTACAGTAGAGTATCTCAAACAGACTCTTGGTACATTTAAAGGAGAATTTTAGTGAAATATGCTGTGTGCACAGCTAAACAAGGGGTCAAAAGAAAGCAGCAGACTGTTTTAATTAATAGTGAAAAGAAGGGGGTGATATGATAGAGGGAAGGCAGAATGGATTGGTGGGTGGGTATGGAAGGGTGGTGGGGAGGGGGGCTGAAAAAGGCCCTCTTTCAGTTCTGAAAGAGAGCAAAAGAAAATTTTTCTTGCCTCCTCCCGTCGTGCTGTCAAACTCGATCAGCGGTGAGGAGCAGTGACGCTGCTCGCCTCCCAGGCTCCCTCTTTCCACAATGGAGTCTGCAAGGACCCACTATGCATTTCACATTCAATTTAGCCCTCCCCAGGACATGGCTGTCAGGGTCAGCATCGACGGTGTGAGACAGGTTTGGGGGTGGAGGCCGGTGTTTTGGACTGTGGCAAGTTGGAGGCGGTGGTGAGAGAGAACTAAGTTTGGGCAAGGGGGTGCTGATGTTGCATGAGGTTTTTTTGGGGGGGGGTGCAGAAGATCCAAGGAAAATGGACATGAGATTTGGGGTGAAAGGGGGGTGATGGAGGGTGGCCTCTTTGCAATAAAAAAATCCAAAAGAAAGGTCTAGTAAGAGCCTTTATTCAGTGGAGCTTATGCTGCTTTCCATGGGGTCCTCAATCGGACTTGGGAGCCGGTTACTCTGCCGAAGCCCATTAGCCAGCATTAGGAGCGTCCACACACCCACACAAGGAGATTTGAGACAAACCCTAAACAGCCAACAATACCCGCGAGGTACAAGCTTTGAGCCTTAAGACCTCAGCTTGGCCCAAAAAGGCCTTGAATAGATGTGCCCCAAATCATGTTGTTGAACAAATCAGGTATTAAGGAGAAAAGAGTTTGTCCGAATTTACTTTCCTTAAAGACTTTAGTTAAGCTAGTTACTTCGGAGCTTTACTTAGGCGTCGCTTGCTTATGTGTGATTGTGCATGTGTGAGGGGCCATCATTCTTCGGAGATCTTACACTATGACACCCTTACAACATAAACCCTTCTATCTTTCCCCCCTCTCGCCCTCGCTCATACAAACACAGCTGCACTGAAGCCTAAATTCGCCCACTCCAAACAATGGCCTGCTATTGGCAATTAAATGGCATTTGGCGATTCAGGGTGCAAGTTAATGGCATTACTGTTGCAATTCTTCTCCTGAATGGCTAAAAGGATTTCCCCTCTTCACCAATAATGTGCGACTCACTGTCTTACGAGCATTACATAGCTTACCTTAGGCTTATGATTCAGGGGCTTCCGATTACCATTTGAATATTTCCTGCTCTCCCGAGCGCTGGCAGATTGTGTAAACGGTGCTGCTGGGCCTCTCGCATTTGAGAGGTGAGGAGGCCGGACTGTCATCACCCAAC
This sequence comes from Oryzias celebensis, assembly GCA_014656515.1. Classification (NCBI taxonomy): domain Eukaryota; kingdom Metazoa; phylum Chordata; class Actinopteri; order Beloniformes; family Adrianichthyidae; genus Oryzias; species Oryzias celebensis. The sequence goes on from BNCR01000005.1 coordinate 40,432,274, forward strand.
GCAGGGCTGTCGGTCAAACTGTATGGCGCTGTCACAGCGCAACCACCCAGATGGACTTTTTTATCCCCTCACTTTGTCCAAGTCCACTGAGGCTAGAGACGTCCCAACAAAATATCAGTTTATAATTGCAGCCACCTGGATGTGAGAAATGTTTGAACGTATGTACCACTCTGATGCATTTTTTATTCTTGGTCAGGGGCTGTTTGCCTCCCGTAGGTCCAGCGTTTCTGTCCTTCTCTTGTTTGACCAGCAGATCCGGTTTGGCAGGCGCCTTTTCAATGGATAAGACTCTTTCAGAAGAATATGAAAAGGCAGATTTAAAGGTGACTGCTGGTCAGTGGGTGGGGGGTGGGGGTCCTAGAGCCTGGCTATCACGGCTACGTGGCTACATTTAGAAAGCCTCCTCCCCTTTGCACCCTCTGCCAAAATGAACAAGAGATGAAATACTGCAATTTAACAAAGTCACAGCGAGAAGGGCCTGCTCCTAACGGAGATGAATAAACCATGAAAGGGCTGAAGGGCAGCAGGGAAATATCTAATATATTTCTTTATGGTTCTTTCATTTACACCTTTACTGGAATTAAGCCTCCTACTTTAGAACAGAGAATCTACCAAATGTGCAAATGTGTGCAAGCTAAATATACTGTATTTTCCCATCTTCAGTGCCGGGCCGTAAATGGCCATGTTGTTGCATGAACTAATTAAATAATGATTCCATTGAAGCTGCAGGGATGATTTTTAGGCCAATCACAATACGTGAGGAAAGCTCGGAGATCAGTTCACGGTTTGTGTATAGATTTGGCTCCCCGGAGCAGGAGAGGGGCTCCCTTAACTTCACAGACCAAACAGATCAGGCCCAGAACAGAGCCGGCACTGTCAATGGTGAGGATTATCGTATCGGCTGTTTGGCCTCCAACCATTCTGCCAGCCAGAAAACACAAGAGGGCTCCAGTTTGATTCAGTTCCCCTCTCATATATTCAAGTGCTAAAGAGAAAGGAGCTGAGCCATTCACTGCTACAGCATAAAACTGTAAAAACGTGAAAAAAACATGATGGTAGTCCCATATGTAAAGATTCTATCTGCTCAAACTGGGATTCATTTATAGGTCACTTTAGTGCATACTAAGATCGGTTCATGATCACTTATTTCCAGGTTTTATTTGGGCATATTAAAAAAAAATTGGGGGCAAATGTTCACATTACAAACCTAAGCTCTTATGAGGATGGGGATTCATGAAACGCAAAGAGATATTATCTCACTGGCATTGTTAAGCTCCTCTGGGACCTGACTGGTTTTGCTGTACAGTTTAAACAATTTCAGCCACAGCTATGATCTTAATTAACTCCACCTCAAACTCATCTCATCCCCAGACAAGTCTAATTAAGCTCAGTGCCTTTTCCCAGCCAGAGCCCCTCTGCTGGCTAAAAAAGGAGCAAGCAGTCTCTTGTCCGAGGATTACAGCATGGGACACATCACAGGCAATCATCTTCCTCCGCAGTCCCAAAACCCTTCATTGGTGCCCATCCTTGTTTTATAAAGACACAATACAGTTTCTCTGCTAATTTGCTGGGTGCATTTTAAAAAGCCTCCTCAACCAAGTCAAAGGCAAGAATCCCTCTAACAGGAGACTTATTAAACCCAGAGCCAAGAGTCTAACCATCTAGCAAAGAGCAGTGGCTCCTTTGTACACGGGAACAGTCACTCAAGCTAAACAGCTTGTTATTAGTTAACGGGGGTACAGCTTTTCCACATTAGCTCGAGCGGTGGGTCTTTCCTTGCATGCGCTGAAAGGCACACTTTCTTAATTAGCTAGTTCCCCTTAACCCTGCACGGATCTTTTGATCTCTATTGTAAACTTTCATTGTTGTCCGCCAGTCTTACAGAGGCTACTGCAACTGCCTGGTCTCATCTTAGCATCCTAAACTTCTTAGTGTTAGTATCAGCTCAAGCTCTTAGCGCCGGATAAGCTCTCGCTAATGTCATAATGGCGATGATTTGGCTCAGCCCTCGGGTGTTATGTCAAGGCAGTGGAGACGAGTGGGAGCTACAATTAACAGAAATGAGCTAAATGCTGTTGAGTGATTTTAGGAGTCTGAGGGCAGGAGTGCCACCCCGACAACCTTATAATGTTCAATTAATCTTTAAATAAAAATTGGATAGTATATTCTCTGGTAATCATTGAAGAGGCTTTATTTTGGGACAAATCAATAAATGTATTGTTATTGGATCTAATTGCTTGCAAAAATCTGTAAATCAAACTTTCAGAAGCGTTCAAAACATTTGGTTGATCTAGATGTTTAGGAAGAAAGCTCATGTCCAGCTATTTAAGCAGAGGTCTGAAGAAGGATCAAGTGTAAGAGGCTAGAAGTGTGACTCCTGCAGGAAAGGCAGAGCAGAGGAGTGTGTGTGGATCTCCTGCGAGGAGGCCGGCTCTGGGTGGTTCCCACTGAAAGCCTATTTGTAGATGAAAGTGCAGCAGCCCTGGGGTCCACTCGCGCAGAGAGACGAGGCCAATGATTAAGGGGGCGTGAGGGCAGGACGGCCCTTTAATTTGGAGCTGCAGAAAAAGGGGAGCCAACGTCGGTGTATCTGTAGCCAGACAATGGCGATTACCTTCCTCTTTATCTGGCGGAGAGGGGGCTTTGAGAGAGCAATCTGAGGAGCGGAGGAAATGGCACGACACAGGATTAGTGGCACAACAGGACGGTAAATTAAATGTTGGAGATGAAAGAATGAGCCTCTGACATGCATCAAAAGAGAGCATTTGCTGCATTCTAATAACAGAAGCCTAGGAGAAATACCTGTAGAGATTAGTGTGTGTGTGAGAGAGGGAGAGGGAGAAGAAAGATCCAGTCACATCAATGACTTGGATGTCTTTTGTAATGTGGTAAACTGGTGGAAAGTTTCCAGAGAAGGTGTGTTTGGAACATTGAATGTAACTGTACTATATTATCAGCAGTTCATAAATGTACAGAAACAGGCCATGCATGTCCAACCTGACAGATAAGTCTGTCTTGATCAACAATTTATGAAATTTGATTAATCATCAATTCCTAAATACACACTCTGATGAAAAAAAAATATGTTTTTGGTGTTTTAAATATGTTATTGATGTATTTTTCTCATGATGGAAGACATATATGAAGAACTTTACTCTTAAAATTGCAGTTTGAGTATTTATTTATTCAAACCATGGAGAATCAGATACAAAAATGCCATTGGAAAAAGCTTGTAAGTGATGTAGAAACTGCAACTCAAGCTCCCTGCTCTGTTACATTCTGATGCATCCACTTGTCCACTTGTCAATGCACTGACCCTCCGGGTCAAATATGACTCCATTATGAAAGAAACGGACACAGACAGACTAGAAAGACTTAATTCTAAAAATGCTAAACTGTTTCTTTATGAAATCTCAGCATTTGCTTTCACATTGTACTTTACCATGCCAGAAATGGACACCGTTGGACTTAAAGATTTCATAAATAAACTTGGACATGCCACGATCAAGAGTGCAACATAATGGGACAAAGCAGGTGATCTGATAAAGAAGAACTGAAAACCAGATACTTAAAAATACTGAAGATCATCAACACAAATTAAGACACCAGTGGATGGTTTTCAGCCTAAACCAGGAACAGAACATGACCAAAACCAAGAACACAACTGAAAAACCAAACTAAAGCTCTCTATCCTCACATGCTAGGATGGTAAACATAAACTGGTGTATATTGGGACAATTTCAACACCAAAATAACAAAAACAAAAGAAATCACACATGTTTTTTTTAATCAGAAACTAAGTCAAATGTGTGAGAAGATTCCAAATGTTTAAGACATTTTGATCAATTAAGACCTAGAACTTCTTTATTTATTCAGAGACTTTATTTACCTTGAGTCTGTAATCCCAATTCAATTGTTCACAGTGCTAATAATTTGAAAAAAAAAACAAAATAGTTTTTGGCTTTCAATTAAAAAATGCTGAACTTTCAATTTTTTATTTTTGCATTCTTTACAGCATTATAGCAGATGAATTATCTCTAGGCATTTGTTACCATTACATTCATTATTGTCAGTGTGTTAATTTTTGATGGATCTTTCTGAGGTAAATCTTAATTTTTATAACGTAAGTCTTGTTTAAATCTTGAGTCTTATAGCTGTTTTGCTCATTTATAGATCAACAGAAAACCAATAGAGGGAAGAAATTAGTATTTGTTCTGTTGAGACTTAAGAATAAAATATGAAAAAGAAAACATGAAAAATCAAACCTTCAGTCAAATTTTACACCTCATGAAAACCTACCCGTATTTTTGCCTTGTTCAACTTTAGTCAAAATTTTACATTTTAAATGTGTTGTTGACTTAGTTTTATTTGTTTAAAACTTAAATCATCTTTTTTATAAGTTTAATTTCTTGAGTCTATTTCTTGTTCTTCCCAGACTTTTGTGATGCATAACAAATGAGATGTTTCTGTTAATCGTCATCACTGCATTTAGGGTCATGGTTTTAGTTTATTGTCAGATTTCAGCTTTTCACCTTTTGTTTCTATTGCAGGGTTTATTTATGTTCATGCTCAGCTTTCAATTTTGAAATATTGTATATGTTTTTTCTGCCGAGGCTGGCTCAAGTTTTCTGGGTTTGAGTCTTCCAATTGCTGAAATTAACAAAACTTTAATGGAAAAACTTTCTTTTTTTTTTTTTACTAGAATTTAATACCTTTTTTTTTTGTTGTTTGACTATTTCCAAATTAAAGAAATTAATTGCTTACTTTCAAATGAAAAGAAAAGACATGCTTGAATATATTCATAAATGTCTGGCATTGACTGACAAGCTTGAAAGATCAAAAATGTTTAAATTGAAAGCAACAAAATTACAGAAAGAGGTTTTTGAGAAGCTACAAAGAGTAGAAATGCAGTGTGGGACATGAGTGACATCTGACAGAAAGTGAGAATGAAGAGGTCCTGGACGCACGCAGAAATGATTCAATCAAAGAGTAGCTTTATCTAGGTTATTACTACACCTAAGCAGGATGATGAAGAGAAGGTTTGCCTTAATCTCAGCCACAATGGGAGAGAACAAAGACCTGCTTACAAGCACTATCAGCCACAAATATCAAATCAGCTCTAGCTGCACCTGATCCTTCCAGACAACATTGTTGACTCAGAGAACATGTGGTCACAAATATATGAAGGTGCACACTGACAAGTACACCCATAAAAGGGAAACTGTTTTGTTTTCTTACATACCTCAAACCGGCCTATACCTACAGAATGAAGCAACTTATACGTTTCCCTGGTCAAATACAAAAGAGTTCAAACTAGATCCATAAAATACGTTATGTATGCCTCTGTAGCTTCATAAATGTTCTCCTTGGACTCCTGTCCACAGCAGCAGCCGCTGTGTTGGGAACGTCCTTGTTCAGGATGGCAATTGGCTGAGGGAAAAGGACATAGGCAACTTCATTATCCTGCAATAACAGGCTAATTATTGTGTTTGTTAGCAACAAATCAGAGCACAACAGACTGCATGTCCCTGTCCTGTTCTCAGCATCTTAATTACTTACCACCCCCCACCACCATCCCCATTCCTCTCTCGGTTGCCACTGCTGCTGTTTTTATTTTGCATATAAAAGGCAACAGCTAATTGTCTGGACTATAAATATTCGGCATGCAATTAGCATCCTGGCCTGCCTCTGTGTTGCGTTATCACCTCGCTGTTTGGAACACGGTGAAGACCGCACACTCAATTCTCCATATCTAATGCGAGCTTGATATCGGCAAAGACGCTTTGTTTCTAAGAACAAACAACAGCACATTCCTGCCATCTCACCCCTTTGCATCACTTTGACAGAAGAGCATTTAGTGACCCGCAGAGGGACAGCTAAAAGGTCATATTTTCATATTTTACACTTATATTAAGTCACTTTTCAGGTGTCATCTCAAATTGGGCATGTAGTGGAACACAATGACTGATCAAGAATCTGACTTAATTTAAATCCTGGACAAAGATCTATAAGATTTACCTGAACAGCCCATGAATTTTCCATGTTGAAACAATTTAGAAGTTTGCCATTAAAAAAAATGTTATATAGTAATTATCATCACATAATCATACTGATTTTTATTGTCTTAATTTATAGTAGAATCTAACAGCTGATAACCTACCTACCACTTTCAAGCAGGTTCAAAAACTAAAAAAGTTGGCTCGACACAGAAGCAAATTCACTTCATCATAAAATCATCAAAATTTACAAAAGAAATAAGAATACACATTACTGGCAACGTTTTGTTTGACCTATGCAGTTACTCAATAGCTGCCTTTTTTATTTTTTTTTATTTTTAAAAGAAATTTAGCCAAAATGAGCATAACCAGGGCTTTCTCGCCTTACAGTGAGAAGGACTTGGTTCAAATCCCAGTTGAGTCCTTTCTGTGTGGAGTTTACGCGTTCTTCCTGTTTATGTGTGGGTTTTCTTCAGGCTTCCTCTACAGTCCAAAAACAAGCGAAATGATTACTAAGTGTCCCTATGTGTGAGAATGTGTGTGTGGGAGTGATTGTGTCCTGCGACAGACAGGCAACCTGTCCAGGGTGTAGCCATCGACAACCCTGTGATCCCAAAAAGGATAGGCAATGGCAGGTTGAGAAAATGGATGGACGGATGAAACAAATGTTGAACTCAATGTTACTGTAGCATTTTTGATTTAAATGTGTCCAGCGTTCAGCTCTAAATGAGAAATGGGGTATACTTGTATAAAAACTGCGATCAGAGGTTGACCGCTCTACCTCTGCACCATGGCCACCCAGTTCTGAGATAGTCTTGGGAGTTTTGTCCCACGTATTGACCCAATTTAAAATGGAGATATGAAGGTATGGCGTCAAATTAATGTCAAAACTTGTGTAAGGGTTACAAGGCTGCTGCACTGGAGCCTCGTAATATCCTGTGCTCGTGTGCACAGAGAGGTGTTCTGCAGCATAAAAACTGATTTGCACGTACATAAACACACATTAATGTACTTATTCTTAGTGGGTAGGGTTGAAAATGGGAAGCCGAAAGTTGGACTCCATGGACAAGCCTTTGTGTTCTGGAAAAAGCACAAATGCCAACAGATGATATAACTAAACATAATTCATCTATATGTTCATGCTGTAAGTGGTTCAATGTTTTGCACTTCAAGTTAAGGTGAGGTCATATGTAACAGTCCACCATCACAGATTTTTGTATCTTTCAGTGACACAAACAAACAAGCTAAATCAAAAATCCGCATTTAGCTTCATAAGGTTCCAATGAAAACACTGGGCAATGAAGAAGTAGCTGCTTTCAGCTTTAAAAATGAGTGACCTTTCATAAACATTGAGTAAGTTCATTCAAGGAAAAAGAATAAAGTTAGACTTGTTATATAATCTTTCCAATTGCATTTAGCAGCTGTATTTTTTGGAGGGAAAAGACTTTTTTAAACTTTCCGTCAACTTTTCTGCAAAAGTAGCGCTTCTTTCTGATCTCAATCACCAAAGAAAGTGCCTTAAGTCAAATACAAAGAGTACTCACTTAAAAGGAGGAATCCAAACATCAAGTGACATTCTGTAAAGATAAAGAATGTGGGGTTGGGGTGACCTGTGTTAGAAAGACAGTCAAAGGCGTTCACAGAGGACGGGATACTTGTTTCAGCTGCTAAAGCACTGACGTGAACTGCTTTTATCTCCCTTCAGGGTCACTATCCATGGACGCAACGGTCCTGTTATCCCACTCTCAGAAAATTCCAATATGAAATTCCCATGGCTCCCCATGAGAGACCGTCAGACTCACCAGGAGAAAAGTCGTAGGATAAGAACGACTGAGCAAAAGAAGCATCACACAAAATGCGGGCGACTGACTTTCATAAAGGCAAAACTATTAAGAGGTTCACTTCAGCTGGAGCCAAATTGAAAAGAAGTATATGAGAGAGTTATGAAGGATGAATGAATCAAACAAGACTAAAAAGTGAGAAATGAATTGCCTATAAGAAAAATGAATGTTTTGCTGCTTGAAAATGAAAAACAAAATGTATGTGTGCATGTAAAATTGGAGATTAAAAAAATGTAAAGAAAGACTTTAATGAAGCAGGTGGAGATTTTAGAGAGGCTAAAGGGGGAAAGATGGAGAACAAGTGAGACTGACCTCAGTCTGGCTGACTGGAGCCTAGAGGCTCGTTAGAGGCAAGATCCCGAGGCTTCCTAATTGGGCCATCCAGGGCCAACAAGTCTGGGAGAGAAAGAGGGTAACCACTCTCAAGGTCTGTGTTGGGAGAGGGGCGGATGGAGGGGAACTGGAGTTAATGGTGAAGGAGGGCTTTCCAAGTCACATGAAAGTTTGTGGGGATGAATGTACCATAATTAGATTAATAAGTAGCTTAATTTATTGCAGCAGAGGATATCAGCGGCTCCACATTAGAGGCAGGCCAGAAGATTAGCCTCGATCGGCGTTTCCAAAACACGATTAGCCCCTCGGCACAAAGACCAGGCTCTTTCACAGGTTCCTACCACAAGGATTGGGATTAGAGAAACATGTTGAATAATCAGCGCTGCCCCCACATGCTCCATACAGGTTTGCACCACAACCAGGGGCGCGTCACATCTCTTTGCTCCCTCCCTGTTCCTCTCACAACACTTGTCACCTAGTTCAATTAAAGTCAAGAGCAGCCATGCTAACTCTTGACTTGTCAGTACCCAACCTGACCCACCACCTTCTGAAAAATACACCTATAATCATACACGATTAGAAAACAAATCTGGGGTGTGCACCTTTTGACAGTGAAGTCAAGCCCACTGAATTGGCAGCTTTTCATGTGTGTGTCCACTAAATCATCTGGATTTTCCAACCGCCCCTGGGGGACATGCAGCTTCCTTGTTAATTGATTGTTCCTCCAGCCTCCCTCCGAATGCCAAAAAAGACCTCAGCATATGTTCTCTCCAGTCCCAGCCACCAGGCACATGCGCCATGAATGCAGTGCTCTTACTAAGCTTAATATCCCTTGATCCTCTACATCCTCCGCATCCGGCCTCTTGTTTGAAAAAAAAAAAAAAAAAAAGAAAGAAAGAAAAATCCTGATGGGCCTTGAGCCAAGATTTTTGCAGAGGATCTCATCTAAAGTAGAGAGGTTGCAGCTGTTAGTCATCTCTGATAGTACCAAAGCAGTGTCTGCTGGATTGGTCACATAAGTTAAACTGCACTCTGAATCTCAGCATTTTGCACAGACCCATTAAACCCATATTTTCTGCAAATCTGAACTTGTAGCCTAAAGCTTTATATGACCCCCCAAATTCAGCACTTGCTGAATGCTTTCTGAAAGGCAAGTCCTGTTTACCCTTGAACAACTTGCAAAGTTTTTGCACTTCCCACTGTTGTGTCCCCACTGCATCCCAATTATCCTGTATGACTATGCAGCCCCATGCAGCAGTGATAATGTGTGCAGAGTCAACATGTTCTACAGGAAGAACATGATGGCAGGGGTTGGACACAGCAAGCCAAAGCCCACCCAGCCATGCAGACCACTACAGCAGCGCGGCTGTTATGTTAGGTGAGATGACAGCAGGTTATGAATGAATTTGAGTGCACTCTGTGTGTGTAGCAGTCCCACGATATGAAAACTCATCAATGCATCCAGGTACTCTGAACAAACAGCCCAAAAAATGTTTAAGAAAACCCTCCTCCTACCCATTGATACTTGCCTCTAGTGGAGTATATGAAGAACATTTACACAAATGATTTAACTACATGGTAGAAGCTCATGGCATCAAAACATAAAGGAACGGACAAAATGACCTACAAAAGCTCAAACAGACCATCAGAATAAAAAAATGCAAATGAAATGGTTTAAAACCACTAAATGACAGTTGATCTTAAGCTGCATTCACACCGCCCTCTCCAACGTATGTTCAAGCAACCACTGTCAATGAAAAGTCTATGTAAACGCAAATAAAAACACATTTTGGGTGTCTGCATTTAAAACCCACGCAATGCTATGAACATTTTCAGGCTCGACTTACAAAACGCGCTGCCAGTGAACACACGTTGAAAGTTAAACTGGGTCAAATCTGTGATCGATCTGTGACTCAGATTTGGTAGTGACGTATGGATGGAGTCCCTTTTATTTTATATAAAGTAACCATGGAGAAGAAATGAATAGTTGCAGTTTATGCTCGGCTAGAATTACATAACACCAAGTCTTTCATGTGTTGAAACAGAGCTGCGGAAGGCCAGCAGCAAGTTTTCTTTTAGAGTTGCACCGCTTTGACATGTCGCATCAAGCCTTTTCCAACTGTGGCAGACATGTGCTAGTAAACAGTAGAAAAGAAAAAAGAAGAAGAAGCCCCTCCCTGCTTGTCCAGTGCAAACACCATGGGCTAAACACATGTTTAAGAATGTTTAGATCGTTTGAGAACAAACGCCACATGTCCAGTGTGTACAGGTAATCACGAGTGATTACGTGCAATGATTAAAACATTATGCAATTTCATGTAATTTTGTTGTTTTTTAACACAAAGAAATTAGACAGTTACTTGCATTTTCATGTCAGCAGTTTTTGATTATTCCTTAAAAAAAAAAAGTTGACACCCCCCCCCAAAAAAAACGTTTTATTCAATCCATTAATATTCAAAGTAAAAGCCGAGCACAGTTGGCTTTGTCTATATAATCGCTATCTTGACCTTTGAGATCTTTCAGTGGCATCAGATTATCTCATTTAAAGTGTTAGCTGAAGTTAAAGAGCAGGCTTGGAGCTTGATGGAAAAAAAAGAGATTTATTGAGTGGAAGGTAATAAATTCAGCTTCCTGGGGAGAAAGTGTGAGTTCAAAGACCTTTCTAAAACACTGAACATTTTAAATCCTAATTTAATTTGACTTTAGTAAAGAGGCTCCTGGGTGAGAAATATGGAGAAATGTAGGTTAGAGCTGATAATTACCAGGCCATGATGAGGTTCATGCACCCTGCCAGCAGGTGGCCAGCTTTCTGCAACACATCCCTCTGGCAGCAGAGATCTGTTTTTGCACTCTGCTTGAGACATCACCTTTTTTCACTCTGTGGCAGGAAAGGCTGTTGTTGAACAAACCTGGGTGTGATCAGACCAAGTGCAGCATGTAGCATGCACTCTGCAAAGCCTGCTAAGCTAACCTGCACAGTGCACCAAAAGAGAAACCCTCGCCATCAGGCAGACAGCTGGCAAGCTTCCCACGGGGATGCCAATTAGGTTTGTAAAATATTTAGACAACAAAAGTGTACAAGAGAAAAAGATCCCACAGAGGCAGCCATGCCCACAACTCCCTGCAGTCCTCGCCATAACCTCCACTGCTTCCCCATCTGCAGCTGCCTCAAGAAACACCACCTTAGAGCTTTGACAGACCCAGGAGAGCTGCAAATATGTTCAGCGAAATGCATGAATACGAAATCAAAGCTATTGATTTTGTCATGCTGATGTAGCTTTAAAGCAAATTAAGTCATGATGTTTTATTAATAAGTTGGCAGCGACTCTGTCAGACGTCAACAAAAAAACTAAACAGTTAATAGCCGGAAGCGTCAGGCCGTTGCTGTCCTGAAACAAAACCCAACACTTTAAACCCACGATTGTTGGCTCCTTGTGCCACACACAGTGTTGTAACAAACTGAACCATGAAGTGCAACTTCAAACTTTGCACTGAGCCAAATCAAATGTCCAAAGTGGTAACCTGAGGTTCTGGCCCAGAGGAAGAAAAAGCGAGGTGGGGATTAGAATAATACCTAAGTAGCTTTCGGAAAATTGAACTCTTGAGTAGGAAAGGAATACGGTGGCCTTAGGCGCAGAGTGTGACCCACGCTCTCTCACTCGCATTTAGACTTGTTTGTTCATTTAAGCGGCCCACTCCACCGTCGTGTGATCATGAAACCCCAAGACGTGACAGACAGAGTGACAACGCGAGTAACTAATTGAGACAGGAAGCAACAAAGATTCAATGAGCTTTGAGCAAACAGAAGTGGGAGTGGGTTGTCTCCCAAAACTCCCCATTACACACACACACAGCACACAATTCTACCCTGCTCAGGGCAACTCCGTCGGTATTAATTAGTTGAGCAATTATTAATAAAGATGATAAATTAAGTAACTTCCTGTTGCTGGCAGTATATCAGTAAAGTCTGTTCATTAAAGACAGCATGTGATGGCAGTATTTGATTTGAAGGAGCTGAAAAAAGACAGTCACAAAGAATGTTGCTTCAAATAGAAAAACTAGGAAACCAAAGGATTTTTGCAAGAAAAAGGTAACGTTTTATTTATCTTGTTATCTACAATGGAAAAACAATGCAAGTCTTATTTAATATCTGTTCACACAAAGAAAATGCTTGTGGCTTCACTATGTTGTCAACACTATCGTGTGTAAAATCAGTAAAAAGAAAAAGAAACAGTAAAATTGAAGAAACTTCAAATTAAATGCTCCTTTTAATCAAATTCTTAGATTAGATGCAGCATTCTTTTAGGAAAAACTACGCTTTATGATGAATGTGAACATTATTTGTACTCATATTCAATCTGGATATCGATGTCTTTGCTATACGCAAATGATTTAGGTACCACTACAATTAAAGTCTTGTTTTAGCATTTTCTTGTAGCATTTTTAATCTACTTTAAACTTTAAATTGCATTTCTCTGTATTCCCTTAGTAAAATCTGGTATGAATCAGGAGCAGATGAAGAAAATGCAGTTTGAAAAAGCTCTCTTTTGTGATGCAAGTGTTTTTTTTTAAACTTTATTTAATCAGGAAGTCCCATTGAGATTAAAAAAAAACCTCTTTTAGGTTGCAATTCATTTAAAAACAGTTACAAACAAAATAATATTTCTCTCGTGCTCTCAACTTGGATTTAAAATCATTTAAAGGAAAGAGTTCTGCAAGTTTCCAGTGCTGTAGAATGTTCCAGGTGTTGGAGGCCTCGAGTGCAAATATGAACCACATTAAAACCATTGTTCTCTGGGTGATTAAAGTACATATGTAGGAAGGCAGAAGTCAAAGCATATCCTTGTAAATAAAAATAAACCAATACAATCAGCCTCCTGGTGGACAACGAAGCCCAGAAGGACTGAGATGTGACACTCATATACAACAGGTCTCCGTAGCCCACAATGGAGAGAGGGTTGCAGTGACAAGCTGTTTTTTAAGCCCAAAAGAAAAACATTTATTTCTAAAAAGAAAACCCAGTTTCAGTTTTCTTTGTAAGGCTGTAATAGTGTAATGGGTGGGCCAAAGCCTCACTGCTCTGCTCCATTTTGACATCCATCTGCAGACAAATTTTCCTCATCATCATTTTCCTCGTCCGAGCTGGCATCTGGCTCAAAACTTTACAGCTGGGCAGTTCTGATATTGCTCGCCATTTTTGTTGCACTGCTAATGTTAACTTGGGACTTTAAAGGGGCTTTAACCTAGTGAGAGCGAGTGTGAACAAAGAGACAATGGGATATTAGTAGAGGCTTACTTCTGCACCAACAGTCCCGCCCACAACTCAGAGGCTAATTTCTGATTAACTCCTGCTGCAGCAAACTGTGACCTAGAAAACGACACAGGTTTTTGCCTAAAACTGTATAATCATAATTGACAGACCTCTAGGAACGCTTTTACAACAGATCAAAAAAATGATTGGAGAGGAAATTAAACATAAATAGATATCTTTACTTGATCCAACACACATTTAAGACAAGAGAAAAATATTATGCTGCCATAGTCTGATATGAGAAACAGCATTTTCTAAACATATAACTGGTTTTAAATGCATTAATCAACAGAAAACTGAGCAACTAAATGATTTTTATAGCAGTTTTAAAACTTTATTTTTTGGCTGTTTGTAATTTTTTTTTTTGTTACTATAGAATCAGAACGTTGCATTGTGGGAATAAACTCGGTGGAGGTAACCAGTTTGACTTAAATTGAACGCTCTCAAGCTATTTTTAGGCATGTTTGAAAGTAATCACCTGGTAAATGATCTATTAACTAAATCGACTTAAAGCTGTCAGCATAAAATTGACTTTGTTTATTGAAAAAGTCCAGCTGACAAATGTATTTTGAATTTAAAGTTAAAAAACAGTTTATTTTCTGCTTGAATCCACTAAGAGAAGACCTGAAAAGACTCTTTTTATGACTGCTTTAAGTGCTGCATTTATGAGTTTGTTTACGAGCCAAACATCCATCACTTCTCTGAGGACAGTAACTGTTTAGTTACTGTTTAGTGATTGATTCCACATCCACCACTTGTGGGTTCTTACTCAGAAACAACAGAAAAATATGCAGACAATCAAACAGATGCTCTCCACCAGAGGAACTTTGGAGTCAGCCACACCCCACTGAGGAGCAACTACCATAACAACATTTTTGGTGTAATGAGAGCTGTTGTTACTGTTTTTGAATTCAATTTGAATGAATTACATGAACCCATATCTGAGCAGATGTAAGCATAAAGGGACCTCAACAACCTGGTTTTAAACATTATGGGGTAAATAATAAAAAGCTTCAAAGGAAGATAAGTTACTTTTAATCTACCAAATTTTCAACATTCATAATATGAAAAGTGGCAGTCGTTGGTCAACACCAGCAATGCGGCGCATACTCTTGCTTTTTAAAATCCTCTGCAGGAATGTATAGGTCAAAATGTGTCGATTTTAAAGACCCTAATACTTTCCTCCTGCTCAGTGCCATCTGATGACTTCAACAGTGACACCGCCATGAATGCATTGACAAGCAGCTCATCAAATGATCCCCCCCAATTAATTTCCAGAGTTGTTGTGAATTGCACCAGCACAAAAATGAAGCCGGAATGGAGTTCCCGCACTGAAGATGCACTCATTAAGCAATGGAAGTTTGCAATTTCTGGAACAAGCAGTGCAAATGTGCTGACATCTAATGAGGTTCCTTTTTATTTCTCTTTTTCTCCTTTCAGACTTTTAAAATCTAATCTCAGCCTATTGTCAAGATGACCGGGGCATCTAATTGCCTTCCACCTTGTATCAGTGCAATAACCCCTTTCCCTTTCCTTGCCCTCCAACAATTTAAGCATAATTTTGACATAATAACAAGACTTTTAGCATCCTAGTGATTGCACCTTCTACCAGAATCACCACAGCTAATGGGATCTTATCTATACAATAAGGGGCATTAATATATATGCAAATCAGCTGCAGCAACATCTCTCACAGGGGATGTAGACAGAGTTGGCATGTACTCGTGTCGTTCCTGTCTCATCTGTCACTTGGTTGTTAATTGCTGTTAACATTCCTCAAACGCAAATATGGATAGTTTTGCAAATAGTGCACAACTTGTTTCTTTTAGTAATTATGTTCGGATGGAAGGAAAAAAAAAAAAAAAGAAGGTCCCCTTCCCCCCTTGAAGGTCCAGCATGGTGGGGGGAATTTGAAGCATCGGGGGTTGAGGTTGCAGGTCGGCTGTTCAAAGCGTCTCAGTGCATTGTTGGGCAGTAGGGGATTAGGTCTCTCCAGGCTGCAGAATTTGCTTTCTAATTAAAAGGGATAAGATGTAAGAAAAAAAAAAGAAGTAGTGAAGGGCATTACTACTGTAGAAAAGAAGGGGGTTGAAAGTGCAATGCTGAAAAGAGGGAACAGAAGATTGTTGTGTCACCAGTGGTGTTTGATCACACAAAACTAGCAAGAGTTACTGAAGCTCTCGTTCTGAATCTTTGCACTTTTTTCAGCTTCGGGCTCCAACCACAAGATCCAACTCATCAGGTCACACTCGCTGAAGCCAAACGCTGCATCGAAATGTTTTTATCAACTATAAAAAATATCTACTTTGATGCATTATTGTGCTTTTGACTTAGTGAGTCAAAACAGTACGAAGTGCCTTGTTTAAAAAGTTTTTAAATCCAAGCTTTTAAAACCAAGAAAAAGTCACTTCAGAGATTAAATAGTTATTGATTTAATGAGAAAATTACTTCAACAATTACTTTAAGAGAGCTGATCATAAAAACTTCACCAAGAAGGAAGTTAAAAATATGTGCACAAGATCTTTTCAAAAATGTCTTTAATAATAGAAAAAAGAGCTAAAATGAGCATGAAAAGATGAAAAATAACTCCAAAATTATGACAAGTAAGAGAAATCAAAACAATTTGAAAGACCAGAAAACTACAAGAATGGACACCGTGTTGCTACAAATACAAACTTTGTTAATAGTAAAACTTTGAACATTTTTAATGCATTGTCAACATGTATTGTCAAGACATTTAAAAAAGTTAATCAAATTAAATAAACAACAAAGAGAAACCTTCATTGGAGAAACACAAAGGAAATAAAATCCAACTGGTCTCAGAAGAGATAAAAAAAACTTTTATTTTGAAAGTTCCACAACTTTCTTCTTACAATTCTGTTTCTGTAAATATTTGACCTCCATGCCATCAGAGATAAATGAGTTTAGAAGAAATAGTATGCATTTCCACATTATTGAAACACTTAATTTGAGCCACTTAATGGTATAGTAATGATCCCAGGGGGGCGTTCTGTGACCCAGCATGTGTTTTCATTTAACCCTTTACTCCAGTGTCCAGCCTTCCTTTTGTTAGCCTGCTGCTGTTTTGTTACCTTGTCCTCCAGCAGGGGTCCAGCTCTCCACAGGCACCTTTCAAACCAAACTTGAGTTTAAATCACACGCAGGCCTGACTCTTTTCCCCTGAGCCCTGGGAGGTTAACGACATGCCAATGACATGCCAGTGGAGAACAAGACCTCCACCATCCTCCCCTGCTTTCTTGGCCAATCTCTGCAGCAGCAAAACACATGCACTGTAGTGTCGCAGGTGATTTGCAACCCTGCAATCCTCTTATAAAACCTCTTAATTCAACTGGTCAGTTGCAATAGAGCTCATGTTCTGATAGTGGTATCTGAAGCAACTTCCACTGCCATTTTTATGTATGGATTTTCTGTATAACTAGGCTTCATGTGGCTCTCACCTTTTTGCTCCCGGGCAATCCAATCCTATTTGGAGTGTGTGACGAGGGCCATTCTCCATCACCTCACTGATCAAGAGCTCCCCTGCAAGCAGACCCCGGGATGGGCAGGTACAGATTTGGGGAGATGAGGGAGCGGGGCGTGTAGCGAAAGAATATCCAGTGAGCCAAGGAAAAGATTAAACGACAGCTAACTGCAGTGAAGCCCCCCTCGAAAAACTCCTGTGCCTCCATCTTTCTCTGGTGTCCTGAGGGGTGGAGAACCAGAGGACGACAGCAGAGGGAGGGGGTGATCGGCACAGTGGTGGATGAGCCATCTTGTCATCATAGCAGGACAAGCAAGCGTATCCTATGTACCCTCCCATCTCATCTCAGATGCTGTGCCCCTCCACTGAAATCACTCAAAAGCCTTCTCTGCCTCCCCACCCCTCTGCTGGAAGAATACCCTCCCCTGGTGTCTTTTCTTTTATTAAAGGGCAGAGATGAGTCCTGGGCTCTGCAGTCTTTCCAGGCGTCCAAATTAATTTGCGTCTGGGCAGCAGTATAAGCAGCACGGGGCTATTTGATGGCAGTGTAGGGCAATGACATGCACTGGCAGCCATGCCTTGATCTCTTGCTTTCTTTCCTTGTCACTTTTCACCTCACCTTAATGCCAGATTCATGCCAGTCTCACTCGGATGAGTGGCCAACAACCCAAACCTTTTATTTTCTTGGTTCAGGAATGATTACTTCAGCTTTTTAAACATTAGCTCTCTTATTTTTTCCCCTTCATGTTTAATGTGCTTCTTAATATGAGCTTAAAGCATCAAATAACCACCAATGAAACGAAAAGCGTGCACGCAAATAAAACACAATATCACAAACTGCATTGTCCTCTGAGCTAATAAAACAAGGAGGCACTTAATTGAGCCGTTTCTGCAAATCCCTGCACTAATTTTCGGATCAATACCTCAACAACAGATGGGTTTCATAACAATGAACACGCTAAGGACATCTACAAAACACCACCCCTTTAGCTCAATGAACGGATGTCAAAGTGAACTTAATGCAATTTGACATGCATTTGAAGTGGTGATCCAAAAAGAGGACCACAGTTAATGCCTAATTAGCGTCATTAAATAATAAAGCAAAGTGGGCTAATAATTATTGCATGTACCCATTCTACCACTCGCGCTGACAATTAACCTTCTTTCGACTGGTGATTCACAGTTTGAGCAAATCCTGTTATCAGCAAATATAACACATGGCTTGCACGCACGCCTTTTTCAAACGCCACTCAAGGAAACGGTTGAGCTGTTTACGGTCGAAAGGCAGAGCAACAGAACAAACAGCAGATATCCACTTTCAGTAAACACCTTCTTATAGTGTCTTCGCACCAGCTCGGGGGGGGGGGGGGGGGGGGGGGGGGGGGGGGGTGTCAACTTTAGGTGGGAGCTGAAAAAGTCATTGAACTCCTTGTGTCTACATATGCTTAGTACCAATGTGACAAAGTCTCTTCAAGCACATCAGGACTGCCTACTGCATTAAAGTGTTGTCCATTTGTGACTGAAGATCTCCCATTTTTAGCCCCGTTTCAGAAACAAATGAAAATGATGGAAACTTATTGGTGCTTCTGATCTCTGGGCTGTAACTTTTACTGTACCATCCAAGCCTCTGAGGCTGATTCAGTGGAGCCAAAAACATGATTACCCAGAGACAAAATAAAGGTGAAAAGATTCTGGATCTAACATTTTCCCAAAATGTCTCTCCCTCGCCCCAGTTTGGCAGCAATTGGCTAGTTGCCCACTCACATTGTGTGGACAGCCTTGCCACTGTTGCCATGGGGATATGCGGACCTGCACAGGCCTAGAAGGCAGAATGGCCTGCTGGTGAGGTGGGGGTTATCATCGGCAGCAGACTACTCTGGGCCCCCATCCAGACGCCTGGGTGAAGGAGAAGCTGTGAGGCAGCGGAGGTACCTCCTCATCTCTGCAGGGCCTCGTCTCCCCGGGGGACACTGCATACGTTTTCAGGCCGGCACACGATCTGCGGCTGGGCCCAGAGGAACAGGGCTCCGGTCTGTCCGCTGGGAGTCGGCGGCCTGAGTCCCGTAAACCCGGTCCAGACGGGGTGGGCTTGAGCATGAAGGGGCCCATGGAGGCGAGCTGGATTGCAGCCCAGTGCGGTGACTGCCTGTCTGCTCAGGCACTGGGCCACACTGCCACTCCTCCCTGGGCTCGTGCCCCTGCACTTGGATTTCAAAGGGATGTGGGGTGTGGGGGCTGGCTTCCCCACTCCATTGCAGGATTCCTTCCCAACCAACAGCTTCTAAAATGTGCCCCCCCACAAAGATCCTTGAGCCCCAACTTTCTTTTTCTCAGCCCCCCAAATGCTCGTCCAACAGCTTTTCAGCTTCAGCCGTGAACCCAGACTCCCTCTCACACTGTGCTTTTCCCACCACTGCTGCCCTGCATTTGAGTGAATGGGGGTTGAGGCGGTGGAGGGGGGGCTTGTGCTGCTACACTGCACCCATCTGCCTCAAGTCTTTCCATGCTGTGGACCATGATGCTGCAGCATGGCTCTCTGGGCGCCGTAAAGACTTTGGCAAGTGCACTAGGCCTTCAAGGACCCCTCCTTCTCCGCTCCCCCCTGTCAGCAACATGCACACACTGATGCACCCCGTCTGATTTAATATGTTCTTACACAAAGCGTATTGCAGGTGAGGATACAAAGTCAAGGAGGTACTAAAAACTGTTCAGATGACTTAAACATGTTTTTTTAAGTAGAAGAAGAAGCGTCACTCCAGCTAAGTCTGCTGAACTCTGAGCCTTGTGAGGCAGATCAGATGCGGTGCCACAGTGTCTGAGAGACCACCAGCAACTGGCCCATCATCAGTGAGCATCCTACAAGACCTAAGTGACACTGACAGGCTGCCTCTCAACTGGCTGGGATCTCTGTTTTTCTTCCCTCTCCATCTAGGTTGGTCTCTTCATCGGTCGCTGCCTGGCATTTCTCTGGCAGGTGCTCCAGTCGAATTCTTCTCCTCCTGACTTGATATTCCCGCAGCCTCCCGGCCTGGGCAAAGTGCAGGGGCTGGAGAATGGTGCTCCTCCATAGCTGGTCCCAAACTACAATTTCAGGACACAACACATTCCTGCAGCCACTGACCAGTCACCTTAGCAACCAGGAGAGAAGGGAAGAAAGAGGAGATGCTGGAAAAGTACAGGCATAACTGAACACACTTTGTCTAACTTAACGATATGCTTTTATGAGAAAACCAAACATAAAAGTTCAACTTTTCCTTGACATTTTAATGGGCAGCACCTCCCAGACAGTCAGTCCACAGCTACACCTCATACGGGACAGGAGCCGGGTGGTACCCCCCTCCGCTCGCTCATACTTGTCTCCAAGTTCGAGCCAGACATTGTGTTTACTCTCCTAATTACAGGGGAGGGGCCGGCTGACAGGCGAGCCATCACTGATTCCCTGCGGGCCCCGGGGCTGGGAACGATACAAACACCCGCTGCTGTCTCCCAAAAGTGACGGCAACGTCCAACTGTCACAGGGGAGCCTTCGCTGGCAAAACCCAAGGGTCCAAAGAGAGATATTAAAGACATGAGAGGAGTTGGCACAGACAGGGGGCATGCTTGAGAAGTCGAAGTGGGGAGCTGGGGGCATCGCCAAAGTGTCATTCAAAGGAAAGTAGGGTTTGGACAGGGCACAACTAATTTACCCACACACACACATACGCATTGCTGCTTTCACTTTTATCAAGTTGCACACAGATGAATCTAAATCAAAGGCGTGGAGCCACCAATGCACGTGATACAGTGACTTCAAACTGAAAACTGATAACATCATTCTCTTCCTCTGGACTTTTTCAGACATAAGTTTTAAGGCTTCTCTCTCTTAATTTGACAATTTGATTTGAACTTTTACCCGCTGAAAAGAGAAAAAGGGTTCACCTATGTGATAGTGCTATCATTGGAATTCAATTTGCTTTTACGTTTTGTTTCTGAGTGACATAAAATCTTGAGCACACAATATTTCTTTTGTGATAAACAGGTGAAGTGCTCATTTTTAGCACGTTGTTAATGGTGCATCTGATGGAAATAATCGGAAATGCTTCATAATGTTCCCCTTTATTAATGAAGCTTAATGTATTTCACCATTTTTCCTGTGCAAACATTTAGCAAAATTTTGATATTCAATTTAACCGTGATTTAATTCATTTCATAATTTGTGGTTGTTGATCCGATTCATAATCGATTTTGGTTCATTTTGATCAATCCGATTCACTGACATAAAATGGATCCTGAAAACCTTTAGCCAAAAATTCAACCTGTGTGATTCAGAGATAAATTCCTGCAATCAAGCAGGTGAAACTTTCCAGATTAATTGTATTTCTAGAAAGAAAATCAAGTGTGAAAGTGGAAATAAGAATGAATGCAAATCCATTCACATTTTAGTTTCCTAAAGTTCAGCTTATTGTTGGTTTTTCCACATCAAAATAATACAAATGGAACATTATTAGAACATTATACCACACTGTATGGTCACGTCTTTGCTAAATTCAACGTGTTTAAATGATATTTTCCAAAATTGATTATAATAGTTTTTTTCATTTCAAAATCTTTAATAATGGTATAGGTCGATTTGATTGACAACTTGCCTCAGACAGATCAAATGGTTGGATCGCAGAAATATAAATCAAATTATTGATCAAGTCGATTAATCTCTAACACCCCTACTTTTTATCCTTGTGTTTTAGAGTGGAACAGTATAGTCACGCTCCTCAGAGGGCGCAAGATCCAGTGGAAGGTAAAACTCTGTGATTCTCCTGGTCGGGATCAGCTGGAATCCATATTTCAGCTCAATGGATGACGTTACCCCACAAACAAAACCTTTGAGGAAGAGGAGGGTAAAAAAAACTTCCAAATTCATCCGCCTCACCCAAACCCTGGACTGCTATCCCACCCCCCAACTTTACGTTCCCTGCAGGCAGCACACCTCACCCCCGAGAGGCAAGACAAGAAAACCATTTGATAAATCATGAATAGTCACAGTTGTGCAAAGTGCTGTGACCATTTCAAAAATTTATTATGGCGGATTACGCACAAAAATCACACAATGTAACATTTTCAAATGTGTTATGAATGCCTCCAAGAATCCAATTCAAATCCTAGGTTACCAAATAAGCCTGAACAAATCCCCCACATGGAGTTCTTCCTCCTTTGAAGACTTGAGAGGTCCAGTCTGCAGGGCAGGTTTTACCACGCCGCACACACACCTCAGCACGCACGCATGAGAAGGCTACTCTAGGTGAAGAGAAAGGGAGAAAGGAGCAAAGCCCCTCAATGATTGCAGCAAAAAACCTTTTATTTGCACATATAACACAATGAATTAACATATAAATAAAACACCAGCAGTGTTTCAGGATTTCATTTAATAAAAACATACTGTCAGGGATGCTTTTGAAAAAAAAAAAAAAAGCAAAGCTTAACACAGTACAATTAAACAGTGTTTCTTTTTCCACTTTCTCCTCGTCAGCTCTTGACCTTGTTTTTTCTTTCATGACCTGAATGTGTTTGACTTCAACCATTTGTTTACTGGCAAACTCCACAAGAGAAACAATTATGGTACCAATTAAAAAGGTGTTTCAACAAGATTCCATTTGGCAAACACGTGCTAGCAAAGCCGTACTCGCAAATGTAAACAAACTAAAATTAATGAAATAAACGCGTAAAAAACTGATGTACTTCTTCTTTTTTTTTTTTTTTATAAAAGTGATTCTTGTTTTTACATTCTATAAAGCTATTTAGAAGAGCAGATTTTTGAGCATCCAAGATGTGTAAAGGAGTCAGCAAACTCCTTCCAAACAAACGCTGAATAGGGTTTGTGCCCCTATAATCTCAGGGGAGGAGACTGGATGTGTTTTCGTGACCTCTGAGGTCAGTTACATGTTACATTACACAAAGGTTTAGCTTCTTTGTGGAAAGGGAACAGTGCAGGAAAAGCCTCTCTGCAGATGTTTTTTTAAGCACAGAAGCAGTTACAATGCAACACATTGGACCTGCCAAAATTCAAATTGATTAAAGCTTTGGATTATCCCATTTCTGCTCTCTTGTTTTCCTTTTTTCACAACCTACACACTCCACCAAACACTCTGCATTTATTTTGTTTATCAGCCTCCTGGTTTTTTTCTTCATTTTTAAATATTTAAATTTTGTGTTTGATGTATTTTTGTAGAATTCTATTAATTTAATTAAGAGAAAAAATATGTCAAATGAAGTTATAGGGAAGTTGAAGACATGTTATCAACATTTTACTCAAATTTTGGTTGTTAGTTTTTTTAATTTCTTGGAATTTAACTCACATTGTATTTATTTATCTACATGAAAAACAAACTTTTCCTTTGTACTAAAATATTTTTTTCTCAAGTTTGCACATTTTTGAATTAAAAAATGAGTTAAAAGTCACCGTCATATCATGTGTTGATTACCTGTTTTCACGCCTGGATAAGGCAAAGAGCAAGGAGTGAACTGGGGGTTGTTTGTCTAATTATCCAGTGTGGAAAAAAAGGAGATTTTCTTTATCTCGCTTTCAAGACTATCAAACAGGGGTCACACAGGCGAGCCTGCGCAGTGTGTTTGAAAAGGCGCGTGGACACGCATAAGCTGGAGGACATCACAGACAGGTTGGAGCGGGCCTGCGGAAGCGCTCGCGCTCAGGTTGAGAGCGGCGGAGGCGGAGATAAAAGCCGTCCTCGTCAATTAGCCGGGAGTCAGTGGGAGCGCAGCCCGCCGGAGGCGTTTAACTCCTTCTCTCTTCTTTTTAAGATACAAAGTCCCCGCGGAGGGCCCGGCTTTACAGTTTAATAAATGATTTAGCAATTTGAACGCTGAGATCCTGCAGATAGCTGCATCAGACGTCAGGATTTTCCACGCTGCAGCTGCTGCGCCGCGCGTAATGGTTTGCATTCCCATCCAGCGGCTAAATGAGCAAAAACGTTTAGAGGATGGAATCCTTTATCCCCCCCCTGAAAAAAAAGGGGAAAAAAGATTTTCTTGAAACCTTCATGTTGCAGAATTTGCTGTGCGCTGTTAATTAAAATATATATATATATATTTTTATTTTAAGAAATTTGGTGAGAAAATCTGAATTTTGCGCAAAAAAAAGTAATTATTCCAAAAAAAAAATACATTTTCGTGGGATGAAATCTTATCAAATTAAAGAATTCTGTCAAAGTAATCCTCATCTGAAAGTTCAAAGATTTAATAGAAAAAAAAGTCTAAACAAACGTGGATGTTTGGCAGCTCTCCTTCTCCAAACTCAAAGCAGAAGTTGCTGGCACAGCTCGATTTTCAGACAAAAATCCAGTTCCAAGTTGGATCCATCCTCTCCCCTCCGATCGAAGTCTGTCAGCAGAGATGTCATCTCTGGAGCAGGCGCGCCATGCGTGCGTTTGCGGGAGCTCCGTGCGCAGCTCTGCGGGGAGAGCCTCTCCTCCCAGCAGCTGCCGCAGCACCTTTTGACTCCGGCCTTTTCCGCGCGCGAGAGGCGAACGACGAAAGCCGCGGTCTGCCTGTGTTTATAAATCTAAATCAATATTCAAATCTGGGTGAAGTGAGCGGGTGTGTCCGTGCAGGCGCGCTGTGGTGCGTGTGTGTGCGTGTGCGCCAGAGAGAGTGTGTGTAGGTGTTCCACAAAGCCTCTTAAGATGAGACATTTACCAAGCCGTGACAAAAACCCTCCAGTTTATTTTCAGATGCAGGTTCACCACTTAAGTGACGTAGAGGAAGCTTATTTGACAGCCCTCCATTTATTATAATATTTATTCAAATGTATAAATATATATTACGAAAAATAATAAGGTTCATTGCAGTATGGATCACTTTTCTTAGATAATTTTGTTTAAAATTGACTTACCTTTTCACTAAATAAAATTGCCAAAAACTGTCAAAGTTGCTCCTCTTGTCGCCATAAAAAATGTTCACCCCCTCCCTCCTTCCTTCCCTCCATCCATCCATCCATCCCACTACAGTTCTTTGTGATCTCTTCTCTGCTGGATGTGCAAGTTCTCAGCCCCCCTCCTGCCCCCACCCCCACCTGTAAGTGTTGCGGGTAAACTTCCACGCATGCAGGCCCCGCATGTGGCTGAGAGCAGCAGACTGGCTGCTTCGGCGGACGGGGAGACACTTTAAAGGAAATAAGTCGCTCTAAATCCTCTCTTTTTTTTCTTTTTTTTTTTTTTTGCGACGCACTGGAATGTAAAAGGGACGCATGACACCCCCACCCCCTCCTCCACCACATGTTTTTATTTTAAGACGTGTTAAATGTATTAAAACTGGTTGTGATGAACTGATCGTTTAATTATTTGTATTCTATTATTTTAGGTGAAAAATAAAGAAAATAAGATTTGATGTGTTTTTCCTCATCTTTTCATTTTACGCATCACAAACCTTTTTTTTAATGGTTCCCCTTTTGATAGCTCAATTCACGTCAAACACTAAACCCAACAAAAGCAGAAATAAAGAAAAAAATGTCTTTGCCCTGATTTAAACTCGCTTCCCCATCATCCACCCGCATATCGTTGGTTTATCTTGAGTGCACCCTCTCTGCGGTGGGATGGGGATGTTGTCAGTCGCCCTCTCGCTGCCATTGGCTGAGGAGTGTGCGTCAAAAAAAAGTCGCTGGAGACGTTTATTCCGCTGGAAAAAAAGAGGGAAAGAAAGACACCCACCCCACCAGTGTGAGAGACGGAGAAGGAGACAGACCCCAGCTCCTGCGCTCCTGCGACTCCCATTGGCTGACACTTAGTACAAAATCTAACTCCAACCACTTCACTCCCAACACAGCGACAAATCCTGAAGGCGCACATGCAGCCTCCTCCATCTCTCTTACGCCGCTTCAGATCCTGATGAAGGCTCTCAACGCTCAACTTTTATCTGCTCTCTTGTTCTGTTTTAAGGAGACCTGGTCTGGTTCCTGCTCCGCTCTGTGATCCCATGATATTTATTCGATTTTTATCCATCAGGACTGCTCATTTTCAGAGAGTTTTACGATTTATCTAAAGGAAACATCACTTTCCAAACATCCACGGTAGGTAAGTCTATTATTATTATTATTATTATTATTATTATTATTATTATTATTATTATTATTATTATTATTATTATTATTATTATTGTGGTTAAATTTGAACATATGGAAAAGACACAATTTTAAAATCATATTAAACATTAAATATTGTGAGAGTAAAAATAAAATATATATATATATATAAAACAACAAGGAATGTTGTAAACTTTTTAAGGATGTCGGATTTTGGAGATTTTCGACAATGACCGGAATGTCGTTGATGTGTACCCAGATCAACATTTTACCAAAAAAAACTTTTTATTTTGATTTTAATTGTGTTAAAATTAAGAAAATTATTAAAATGTTGGGTTCTTTTCTCCCCAACTGTTAGCCCTTCTTATTCTTGGAGGTCAGACTTAACAGTTTTAACACCATCTGTTTCTGAAACAACCCCAAAACCGCATCCAGAGGAGTTTTAGTGGATTAATAGAAGAAAAGAAAAACGTCCAGGAAACAAACTCCCTCGTATTTGCGCTTTTTACGCACCAAATATATCATTGGAGACAGAACATTTAGGCCAAATCTCCTGGGCCTTGTTGTGTCTACTGTATGTGCCTGAGCAGATAAATAATTCAGAGGACAATAAACCAACATGTCACATTGAATATGTTTGGCTGCTCTTTGGGGGCAAACTCGGATTTCAAACGTTTGTTTGAAGATTTACAAATTCGGACACTCGTTTGATTTAGATTTTTCTTTTTAAACTTATAGTGCTGATAAATATATTTTTTAAAGTTTGCAGAAGGCTGGATTTGATTTTTAGCTGCAGTTTATGGCGTCTGCAGGGTTTGTGTCGGCATTGACACCCTGCAGACAGACAGCAGCTCAACTTTCCTTCCACGTGGATGTCCTTTTTCATTTATCAACAGCAAAACATTAATTTTAATTAATGGATGGACACGGGGTAATTATTATTGAGCGTGCGCGCACGAACTATACCGGGTGTGTTTGAGGTGACAGATTGGGTTGAGGGGGTTAAAACCGTTGGATATTGAAGGGGGAAAAAATGCAACTAATCAAGAGGCACAGTGGGGATAACGGGTGGCGAGGATAAGTGAAGTTGAAGTGACAGCAATCACGTTTATACGCGACCTCGCGGCGCGAATTAATAGCTGTTTTAGAGTCACACGACTCACTTTGAAGGATTTTGGTTTTTTAGAAAACCCAGAAATGATTTTTTTTTGTGAAAAAATAATAATACCACAAAAATAGCTATAACAAAAGTGTTCATAAATGATATCAAAATGTTCGGTTATTTTAAAATATTTATTTTGGGGTTTGAGAATTTTTGGAGGACAATTGATATTTATGTCTCCAGTTTTTTGGAAATCTGTTTGTTAAAGCTGATTTTGCGCACAAGCCCCTGCGACTTTAATTAAATTTCAAGTGACTTGTTGCGGTTACAGCGCGCATTGTTTTTGGTGGCGGGGGGGTGAGGGGGGTTGAAGCAGTGAGGACAGCTGGAGTTATCGCCGGGGCCTCACGACGAGGGGCTCGCATTCTCAGAGGCAGGGCTTTCAGATTGGAGCGGGTGACACTTGACGGAACTTCGCCTCTTCATCAAGCGCCTTTTCTTTTTCCTTCTCCGAATAGGTGACGGGAACACGGGAAACGCCGGGAGTGGAGGACAGCCAGAGCGCATCGGGAGTTACATCCATTTTCAAAATTTTTTCCAACTTCAACCCCCAAACAAACATTAGCATGATGTCGTATCTAAAGCAACCACCTTACACGGTCAATGGCCTGAGCTTAACTACCTCTGGGATGGATCTTTTACATCCGTCAGTGGGATATCCAGGTAGAGTTTATTAAAAAATGTTCACAGAAATGCAAATTTTGATTTTAAAAAATGGTCAGATGACTCTAGTAATCAACTTCAGTTTTTTTTTCTTTTTTCACAAAAAGCTACATTTAAATGTTTTTTTTTTGCATTTTGCTTTTTCTTATTCTTCATTTATATATATTTATGTGTCTATATATATATATATATATATATATATATATATGTACATATAACTGAGTATGAGATTGTGAATATTTGTGTACATCGATGTTTTTATTTGGAGGTAATTGCGTAATTACGCAAACATACGTTTGGAAATTCCACCTTTAGTTTAAAATGTAAATATAATTGCAGGAATTAATTTTTATATAAGGAATGTCTATTAATTTGAAAACATTTGTTTTGATTTGCAGCTACACCACGGAAACAGAGGCGAGAAAGGACTACTTTTACGCGCGCACAGCTCGACGTGTTGGAGGCGTTGTTCGCCAAAACTCGGTACCCTGACATCTTTATGCGGGAAGAAGTGGCGCTGAAAATCAATCTTCCCGAGTCCAGAGTACAGGTGAGACAAATATTATTATTTTGTTTCATACATTTGTTATTTTCCTCAACGTCATAAAAATCTGAAAGTAGTTTTAATGATTAGGAATACATTTAAATAAAAAGATCAAATCTCATGGAGACAAGTACAAAACTTTTTTGTTTGTGAAACAAGAACTTTGGAAATAAAAAAAAATACAATACAATCACCTTTACTTTTAATATAGTATTTTTAAGCGGTGATTTCAGTAGAACTTTTCTGATTGTGGATGATGTTGTTCCCGCAGGTCTGGTTCAAGAACAGGCGGGCAAAGTGTCGTCAGCAGCAGCAACAGCAGCAGAACGGTGGACAGAACAAGGTGCGACCCCCCAAAAAGAAAAGCTCCCCGACTAGGGAAGTGAGCTCGGAGAGCGGGGCCAGCGGTCAGTTCACGCCCCCCACCAGCACCACCACGGTACCCGCCATTTCAAGCAGCACCGCGCCCGTTTCCATATGGAGTCCGGCGTCCATCTCTCCTCTGTCAGATCCCTTGTCTACCTCCTCCTCCTGCATGCAGAGGTCCTACCCCATGACCTACACCCAGGCGTCGGGGTACAGCCAGGGCTACGCCGGCTCCACCTCCTACTTCGGGGGTATGGACTGCTCCTCTTACCTCACTCCCATGCACCACCAGCTCTCAGGCCCGGGCTCGACGCTCAGTCCGATGAGCACGAACGCGGTCACAAGCCATCTCAATCAGTCACCGGCGTCCCTCTCCACCCAGGGCTACGGGACGTCCGGCCTGAGCTTCAACTCCACAGCAGACTGCTTGGATTATAAGGACCAAGCGGCGTCGTGGAAGCTGAACTTCAATGCCGATTGCTTGGATTATAAGGATCAGACCTCCTCGTGGAAATTCCAGGTCCTGTGAACAGAACTCGTGCAACAAACTCTGAAGATCACACGAAAACACCCGAAGAAAAACACACCGATCAGACTGCTTCAAACGCGGGCTTGGCGCAGCCATGGGGCCCTTGGGCGTGGGGAACGGGGGGCCGAAGTTTGGGGGGGCATGAAGACCTTTGGTTCTCCTTTAGAGGAGAGGCTTAATTTATTTTAGCACTGGGTATTTTTTTTTCTTCTATTTTTACAAGTTGTACCCCCCCTCTCCCCTATTTGTATCCACGTCTGCCTCAATCCGGGAAAAAAGAAGAAGAAAAATTCACCTGTTGAGGAAAACATGAACTGAACACGCAAAGCCACGGAACTAAAGAACACTTGGTGATCGGGGATGAACAGACTTCCTCTGAGTTTCTTCTAAAGTTTGAGACACGAGGATGGTGCGTGGACATGGATGCACTACTTTATTTAAAAAATATGTTTATAAGGAATCAATATGTAGTTTCTAAGAGACAATCAGTGTGCGTCTTATATAACTGGTACATACATATGTGTGTGTGTGTGTGTTTTTTTTTTTATCTGTGCTAGCCTTCTAAACTGTGATCTGTTGTATTGTATGCAATTTGTGAGCCGCCCCCTCCTTCCCTCACATCAGACTTTGCTGTATATTTTAATAGATTTTAAACTTTTTTCGTTATTATTTTTCATTTAAAGGATGGAAAATGTTGAAGAGAGATACATAGAAAGCACACGGTTGTGGTGACAATGAAGAGTTACTTGGACACCCCCCCCCAACCCTCAAACCCCCCCCTTTCCATCCTTCATTGATCTCAACACGCAGGGTGACCGTGGAGCCTCCACTGGGCTCCCAAAGACCGGTGTGACCCCCCCACCGCTGAAAAGACACGAATAAAAAAAAAAAAAAAAAAACTGAAGTCAGCACTCATCAAGAAACGATCTGTGTGTGCGTGTGAATGCGCAGGCGTGTGCACAAACGCTGCAAACAAATCTTCTGGAAAATAAAATTGTATGATTTTTTTTTTAATAATCAAGTTTATTTTGTTTAAAATGTTTTTAAAGTAACAAACATTTCCTCCAATGTGCCCTTTTTAAATCGCAAATCCGAAAAAAAACATTCAAATGAGGGGAAGAGGGGATTTTCTTTCTTTCTTTTCACCTGAAGAAAAGGAAAAATGTTTTGGGAGAGGTTGAATCCTGGACTCTTGAAAGCGTTTGTCATTTTTTTGGGGTCCATCAGCTTAAAGAATTAAACAAGTGTTGTCCTAAGGAATAGAAGATGGATTTGCAAGAAAATGTCTTGATAAAAAAGTTTTTTTTTTAATCCAACCCAATAAAAAATATAGTCAAGAGTGGAGGAAACCATCAAATAATTGGACTTTTTATCTCAGTTTTATTGAAGTGGGCAAACTTTCAAGCAGGAATGACATGATATTGTTCATTTTTCTCTGCTGTGGAGTTGAAGTGACTCTCAAGTTGACAACAATGCGTCCAGAGCGGGTTTGGGATCTTTAATGAGTCGACATGGCTCTGCAGTGGGCTAATTGTTAGGAGTCCAACATTCAATTAGCATCCTTGACATTGCCAATAATCTCTCTTTCATTGGAGTCCCTGCAAAAAGGAGCGCACTAATTAAAAGCGTTGCTTGAAATAATCGAAGCGTTAAAGAGAGGAGAGGCTTTGATTGCAGTCCTGCGTGGTCGGGAAACGTGCGTGTGTGAGTGCGTGGCTTTTGGAGGGGCCTTCAACAGTCAATATCTGATTATTTTTTTTTAGCTGTTACTTCAAGGGTTGGTCTTTTGGTGCGTTTTTCCTGGTCTGAAGTTTGCGCAAAGCACGGCCAAGTGCGCGCAGTGCCGTTACGCCCAAACAATGAGAGAACTTGGAGACAATGCGTGAGGCGCGCCGGAACATGAATATTCATGCGTTTACGTCGTGTCAACAGCCCTTTAGTGAGTTGCAGACTGGAGGGTCACTTTCCACGCAAGAATAAATCCAATAAATGGGCACATCTTGACGTGTCAACTTTTTTGGGGGGTTTGTTTTTATTACTAAAAACGCTTCTGAACGCAACCTACGTGGATTTACGCACCAATTAACACCCAGACCGAGCTGTCCCTTTAAATGGGAGAACCCCATTAACGGCGATGCTTCCAATATCGGACAAAACAGCTTCACCTCGCTTCTAACTCTAACCTTCAAGCGCTTCCAGCGCGCACGAGTCATGCCGGGGATTAAGCATGCAGCCTCCACCTTACTTCATTCACACAATGAGTTTTAATCAAGAGCAAAGCAGCGCTGAGGAGCATATGGGTCGAACAGACGCCGCATTAATCCCAGCGCCCCTCTTGTCTCCTTGCGCGGGACTGCTGTCCTCTCTCGGTGTTTCTCTGCAACGCATCGGCCTGCGGGAAGTTTGAGGCCGCGGCGGCTTTGCGTGGAGGCTATGGTCACATGCAAATGTTTGGGGGAAAAAATCCTTTACAGCAGGTGATTCTCATTCTAATGCTGCCCTGACAGAGCAAAAAATAAAATAAAATAAAGTGTATGAGAAATGGAATAAAAAAATTAACAAATAATGTTTTAATTAAAACAATTGTAAAATAAAAAGGTTATTTCAATAATATAATTTCGATTTATTATGTTTTATTTCACATGATCCCTAAATGTAGCAGCTTTTTTTCCACCCGTCTTCTCTATAGACATTTAAAACCTCATACAATAATTGTAAATAGCAAAATGTTAAATGTGCCCAAAACCAATAAAAAAAACAAACAAGTATTTTCAGCTAATCCAGCAGTATCCCCTGAAAGTGCTTATCCGAGCTTAGTGGACATTTTATGAAATTATTTAAGTTTGTGACATCATCAATGCATTTGATAATCTTGTCAAAGATTAAATTTTTCCCCTTTTTTGGTATAGTCAGGCATAATAGCTTTGAATGTAAAAAAAAAAGGAAGCCTAAAGAGATTTGAAGTAAAGGCATGTTATTTTAATTTGTCAGACTGCTCACACAAATCCATGGATTTACAGAGATCCAAAACTGATAATGATACTAGCAGTTTGACTAGCTCGGGGTTTGAAGAAACGGAGGGCCACACAGCAGCAAAAAAAAAAGTGGGAAAAACATCTAAAAATGTCAAAAATGTGATTGTTTCTGCAGCGCGCTTTGCTTTTTTTCTTTTTCGCTTTGTGGTTAAGCTTCGTTATAGCTGCAACAGGGCCCTTTGCCCACTTAAGTGCCCTTTAAAAACGGTCTCACCAAATATGACCAAACATTTGGCTTATGATGTTCATAAGCCCTGCAGGACACAGAGGGCTTATCAGTTCATTAGCCACTTGATGGCCTGTTTCAAGTTATAGTTGGTGGGAGGAGGGCAGTGGATGAGGATACAACCGTCCATTACTGGGACATATTTTGTTAAGCTATTCAGAGATGGAAGCAAAAAAAAAAAAAAAAAAAACTCAAACCCATAAGAAGATTAGCAGACCCTGGCATATGTTAAAAAACACATTATGGGTCGAGTTAATACCTAGTTAGCGAAAGTTCACCTAGTAAAGACCTGACAGATGCTGTGCATTTAAAAACACTTTTCTTCTGCATTCACATGGGCATCAGTGTTCCCATTAAAGCAACAAATTGTAATTTTCCAATGATGAAAGCAGTCCTGCAGACAGTTCCAGCATATCTGACGTTTGGTTCAGGCCTGCAGGGTAAATTCTTCCCAGCCATTTATGACAAACTCTTTAGGAGACAAATGGAAATATTTTCATAGTGGATTACGCCTAATGGTGATGTCCCACACCCTGCAGCATGGTAAAGAGCTGAAATGTTTAATGTGTAATCACCCCTAAGTGAGGACTAATGGTCATTAATGCTGCACAAGTCCAGGAAATTTGGATGAATATATTAAAAAATAAAGGCGGCTTTTAGCTTGAAGCAAAGGATGCTTTTCTGCCCTGACAGTATCCGTCATATGAGCAGGATGCAGACTCACGGTGAAGGAAAACATACAGGATCAGCTAGCGCAGACAGTCACTGTGCTGAGGAAATACTGTATTCCTGCTGCAACAAAAACAGGGTTTCAGTTTGTTTATTTATCTTTAACCACTTTAGCCAAAAGAAGGTCAGAAGAAAAAAAACTGAAAGAAAAACAGAATGAACAAAGATGTAATGCAATAAAATGATTTGCTTTGTTCTGAAGTTGAAGGACAAAGCAGGAACAAGTGACTTTTGACTTTGTAAGCTCTCGATCAGGCTCAAATGTACCTTTTGATCTCAAATTGCTGCTAATTCTTTTTGACAACACAAGCATGTACGAGAAACTAGATATAAAAACTGTAAAAAGTACATTTAAAACAGCAGAAAAGCTTCCTCCACGATTAACTTTGTACTGTTAGATGCACAAAGTGGCTGTCTTCCATTTTTAGTTCCCTCTTTCACATTTCCACAGTGGTTTACCTGTTAGCCCGAGCCCAGGAGACTCCTCATTATGACAATTAGCACGAGTGCATCTGATGAAAAACTGTTTTTTTTTTTACTTATCTGCTAAATCTTCTGCAAACACCCTTCTGTGGCGAGACAGGAGGCCTATAGGAAGAACCAAAAATTAATTAGCGGCATCTAATAGATTGGAGCTACAGCTTGGGTACCCCAACACCCCCACCTCTAATCTTTTAGACAGCAGTCAGTTAACTCATGCACTTCAGTCTCATAGGCTGAAACTCTTTGACTATTATTTCATCATATTTTATCGATTGCTAGACGTCACTGAACAGGGCAAAAACATAAAAATAAATAAAAGGCTGATGACTGTTTGCTCTGCATCGGCCTCGCTCCGACGAGTTAGTAGCCCAAACCCCCCCAAACGTCTGATCTCCTCTGCAAATACTTTTAATCAAGTGGATTTTTGAAGAAATCACTCAAAACAATAAATTTGATTGATTTTTAATCAAAACAGTTCATTTTGGTCAACAAACTGACATATTGGAAGCTTAGATTGTGCTCCAGTTTCAGTCTTTTAATCTGTTTTTGTAGATATTTAACTTTTATTTAATGCTTTTAGGTAAAATACTTTAAGTAGGCATTCCTCTACTGCTCTGACATGTGAACTACAACACAAATGCTCCAAAACTCTGCACAAAAACCCTTCTCCACCTTCATTTCACACACCACTGAAGTGCATGTGCGCCCTGGCACACGTCAGGCACTCCTCGTGCTGAAGAAAAAGACAACAAAAAGGGCAGTCAGCTGTGTGAACAGACAAGACAGCAACAGTTTCCTGTTGAACTCCTGATGCTCCAGGGCCTGAGAGCCAGTCTGACTCAAGACAGAACGGTTTCTCATCATGTCAAGCACGCACTCGACGCTGGCTGCAGGCTGAGCATCTCTTTTATGGAGTGAAAGCCTCCGGAAATCTTTCTTCTCATGGAGCTCGTATAAAATCCTCCTGCGATCTGTTTTACCTCTTTTAAGCCTCTTTCCTCGTCCCCCCTCCACCTGTTAGTCTGGTTGTGCCTGCGTGCCTCCCTCAATTCTGGGAGCATATGGAGCAGTGGCTGACCCGGGGAGTCGTTGAGTTTGGGAGACAGATGCAGCAGCCCCCCCTCCTCCCCATTCTCCCTCCCTCCATCCACACGCCACAACCAGCCCTTCACTCCTATCCACCTGTTTGGGTCACGGACCAGGGGGATGAGTGGCTGTGCGTGTGCCACACCGGCGGCTTGGCCACCGCTTTGTTTCTAACCCAAGACAAAAGGGTATTTAGGGAGGCCGGCTGCCTGCCCGAGGGGGACACAATGCCATGAGGCTGGCAGGCCTGTGGACCCCGGGCCGTCCATCCCGTGCCCGCTTTATTTGAATGAGCCTGAGGGGGCATCTGTTTGTGTGTGCGCGTGTCTAACCTGAGGTATTATACCAGACAAGAGGGCAGGAGACAAAGAGTGAGCTGTGTGTGTGTTTGTGGGAGGTGAGGGCGGGCACACAAACAGTTACTGCTATTATATTATAATGAATAAAGTCATTGTAGTCGAATGTATAAGCCTTTTAGGAGGCCAACTTCTGCCACCTCCAAAATCTGTGCTGCTTATCCTTATTTTAATAATCCAATTTCTGAGAACAAGTTTTATTTTAACAGATGAATTTAGTTGCAGCACTTCTGCTGGGGGAAAAAAACACGATAAAAATCAAGGAAAAAGTGCAAAAATCTACAAAACTGCATTTGTGAAGACTTTTTTTTAAATGTACACGTTTACAAGCTAAAAAACAAAAACAGCCTAATGCCTTCTCAACAGCAGTGGCTGTTTTTTTTCCAAATCTTCTTTTGTGAGTCTTTCACTAAAGTTTTAGCGATTAAAAGTAAGTTTTTGCAAAAAAGCAAACCATTGTTTTGACTTAAATTAAAGGCCAACACCAAGATGACTTCCACATTTTGCTTTCAATTTAATAATTAACAGTTACTCTCTCAGTTTAGACTGAGGATCGAATGCACTGAAGCCATTTTTCTTTTTTTTAGAAATAATTACCTTTCTGGTACCTTGGGTTTTCATCCTACTGTGTTGTGGAGTGATTTATGAACTGTAGTGGAGGACACCGCTCTGACACAGCAGGGGGGACGGGATTCAGGGCAGGAGGGGTACCAAAGTTGTGTCAAGTATTGCTCTTTTGGCACAGAGGATCCTGACCTCTGCACCGATGGAGGAAAATGAAGCATCGAACTTTGAACCGCGACCAGGACGGTGACCTTCATCAGCTGCTGTGTGGTCTTTAGCTTCAACATAAAGCAGGATTTTCCTTGGCGAACCAGAATGAAGACACAATAAACTTAAGCTGTGGGGTTTACCTACTTATGTGTTTGTAATTGTGTCCAATGTTTTTTACTTTTTATGAAATAATTGTTGAATTTCGGTTGGAAAAACTTGCTAATATTCAACCTCCCTAATCTTTTGATAATAATCAGACATCACATTCAAATCACTTCAACAAAAATATTTCTTAATAGAAATATTCTTTTTTGTTTAGTCTAGACGGCGTTACGCAGCTCTGGCAGGCCTGTCTGTGTGTTATTGTGTCTATTGTGTCTTACCACAGCGTGACACACTCTTTCAACAGGCACAGTTACACATGGCTTGTGGCGCCCTGACCTACAACTCCCCCTCTTGTTTGTCAGCGGTTGTTTGGCCTACTTTCATAAGGACAAACAGCCATTTGTTTTGTTTTTCATTTCCATGAAAGTAGAGTAAACAAATGGTGGTTAGAGAAGGGGGGGGGGGTGATTTTTTTGTTCTGTTATTGTCCTCCTGTGGGATAGAGAGTACTTAACTCCCCTTTCTAAATAATAGAAGTAAGTGAAAAATAACCGCTTTTTGCAAAAACAGATGCCGCCGATCTTTTTCTTTTATCAGTTAGAAATGAATCCTAAACCAGCAGATTCTGGACACCAGCTGAACTGTGAACCTTTTCAAACTGAACCTGCTCCCCCCCCTACCCGCCACGGACAGTACGGATGCTGAAGTTCATTAACGAGTATGCTCCACGGCTCCTGAAGGGTCTTTAATTAGTGGCACACTGACACTGCTCAGCCCACAACAAGGAGGGGCATGCTGGGAAGAAAGGGAGGCAGACGAAGGGGGGGGGGCAAGTTCCCAACCTACTTTTATTAAAATCAGTGTCTGGAAATAAATATATACCAATGAAACCAAATGTAACCATGTTTGAGTTTCCACTCGGACGCTGTTGATCATAGTAAGATCAATTGTTTCGACATGTGGGACCTGATCAAACAAAATTGATTGAGTCTTTGAGAGAGTGTGACACGGGCCGCACTCTGAGGCTATGCAATGGACTGTAGCAAACACATGTGATTGAAAAGCTTTAAATGGGTGTCAAACAAGCAGGGACGCCGTGTTTGACTTAAATTATCAGCAGTCCCACAGGAGGCGTGTGGGGGCCGCTCCCCGGGGCTGGGCGTGCGTGTGGAATACAAACAGGGGATTCACAGGTGACCGGTGGGTCAGCGCTGGAGGAGAGACGGGGGCTCCTGTGGGACCTGGCGACATTCCTGCAACATTTTTTTTAATTTGCAGAACATGATTTGCACCCCCCCACACCCCTCCAGGCAGACACTAATGGGACAGACAACACTTAAGACCACAGTTGCTTTGCGTGCGCGTGTTTAGGGGGTGTGTGTGGAGGGGGGATTGTGGGGAGTGGGCTGTTATTGAGTCCCAGATGGGGTAATGGGGGAGTTTAGCATCAGGATTATAATGCAACAGTGTGGCTTTGGATTCAATAGTGATTACCTCAGTATTGTTACCCAGCAATACCACTGTCCTGGCATCACCTTTGGGTCAATAACAGTTTGGCCAGATGTATGAATTCAATAATATAGTTATAACAATCAAATGATCTCTGCTAAAAACTCACCTTTTAAACTTCAGAACCAAAACCTGGACTGCTTTTTTAATATTTCTGATAACTTGCATGACAATTAAAAACAAACAAACAAAAGATTTAAACCGTTGTGCAAATTTTGAACAAAAACATGTAATCTGCCAGATTACTGGATGTGTTTTAAAGCATTTTAGTTGATGTATTATCATAAACATTTATATACAAAATATTAGAAGGTGCATCATGTGACATTTGATTATTAGTCTTCTTTAAAGATGAAATAATTGCCCATATTTTTATTATGTCTTCCCCATGCCATCTTCTTACCCACTATTACCTCCCACCACCACACTCCACCATGATGGATGATGGACTAATCTGTGTTTGTCAAACACGTGTCTTGCCTCTGAACTCTACAACCCCCCTCCCTTCCTTCAAAGCTTGCTTTCCTCCCTCTCAAGCTGACAGCCGACACAGATCCAGCTCCAGCGCCGCCAGCCAGCCTAGGGAGATTGAAATGTTAAGTGCAGAAACGACAGGCCCGCTAATTAAATTCCCCAGGTTAGACCCTGTCGATTCTCTCATCACACTTTCCAACTGGGTCCTGCAAGGAGACCAGCACTGCAGAGAGCAACGAACAAGACAGTATTGAGCTAAGAATTTTACAGAACTCCAAACACACAAATATAAAAAATGTCAGGGGGTAGAGAGAGAGAGACCATAATTCCGACTAATTCTCTCTATGTTTTGCTGATGGGATTGAGCTTTTATAAAGATCCACTACAATGAAAATTGTGTTTTTGGTGTTTAGCGTGTTCTTGTAGCATTTTTATCTTGATGGAGGACATAAAGAAAGAAAAGTATGCCTTAAAATTG
Organism: Oryzias celebensis; assembly: GCA_014656515.1. Classification (NCBI taxonomy): domain Eukaryota; kingdom Metazoa; phylum Chordata; class Actinopteri; order Beloniformes; family Adrianichthyidae; genus Oryzias; species Oryzias celebensis. Next base: position 40,470,822 of record BNCR01000005.1, read on the forward strand.
CCTTTCTGAGTGTTTCTTTTTCAGAATGTTAGGAGTCAGGAGCAGAAGAAAAAGTGCAGTTGGAAAAAACTTGAAGGTGTGACGTAGAACCCACAACAGCAAGCTCCCTGTTCCACAAAACTGTACGACTGTACAACTCTAATATTGCTCGCCATTTTTGTAGTACCAGTAATGTTAGATGGCTTTGAAAGAGGCTGCAAGATAGTGGTAGAAAGTGTGTGTATGATGGGAAATGGTGGCAGGCTTACTTTGCATCGACAGTCCCACCCACAACTCAGAGGGGAATTTCTAATAAACTACTGCTGCTCTGCAGAAACGATGTCCTAACAAATGACTCCGGTTATGTGATTTTGTCTAAAAAAAAACAGTATAACCGAAATTTAAAAATGATTGGAATGGGACTTTAAATCCTGAATATAGAGTATTATCATATAGTGTCAGTATTTGGTCCATCAGAAAGATGGTTTAAGATATTTGTTATTATTTGTTAACATTATTAAGTCTAACCCTCATCACTGCATCTACACTTTCAGAGTTTCAGAATAAAACTGAAGAAAGGGCAAAATAACCACCAGATATTATCTTAAAACTTCAGGAAACTGAATTAGCTTGTAAAAAAAAAATCTACGTCTTTATTACTGCTTCTTCTAAGTAGGAGTTTCATCAGTGATAAGAATGAGACTATAATTATGGACCTGTCATCTTCACAGCATGAACAATGTATAACTCCTGAAACTAGCAGAATGGAAAAGACAGCATGTGAGGTAAAAACAAGCCACAAAGTATGCAAACTTTAGAGCTTCACATGAGATGCTTCAGTCCATTGCAACTTAGATTTTTAGAAATGTAATAGTGCATCACCTGAAAACCCACAAAATTCAACTTGAGCACTTAGAAAGGTTGTTAATGCAATATTTCTATTAATGATTTGAAATGTAGCCCTATAAGCCAAGTCATTTTATTCCTTAAAATATGCATAAACTTGTCACAATTGGAGGATCTAAAGAAAGGAAAATCTAAAAACTGATGTCTGTGGCTACACAAATGGCATTTTTCACTAATACGTTGATGTAAACCAGCATTTTAAATGTTATAAACATAATATCTTCTTAGCCACATCACTTGGGTGAATAGGTCTTATGCATAATTAAAAAAAACAATGGACACAGAGAAAAATGAATAACCCAAAAGGCATTAAATGTAGACAGAAAACATACATTTAAACCTATTGCTGTGGGCGTGGTGCAGGAGGAGATGTGCGTGTCACTGGTTGAGAGCGTGCTGCGTCACACACATGGCGCGCCTGCGTTGTGGCTTCGCTCAGAGGTGTAATGCCTGATTAGGGGATTACAGGAAAGTGCTTCTTTGCAGTTCTGTGAGAAACAATTATTAACATGTTGGTGTCTCTAATCCTGGATAAACACAGCTTTTCAAGAACAACAGAGAGTCTTTCTTCCCCCCTTTAAAAAAAAAAATCTGTGTTTAAACCCCGTAGTCACTCGAACTCCAAAGCCTAACTAATACCGGCAAAGGAGACAGGCCATCCAAGTGGAACAGAGTCATTCCAGAGGTTGTGCTCTTGGTGGAAGGCATCGCTGGCCGGCAGGCCTTCACATCAGAGGGAAAATCCAAATTTAGCTTGGGGAGGGAGAAGCATTGTGCTAAGCACTGCTTGTTGAAAGGGCATTAGACTGAAACATGCTCACAGCCTGTAATCTTTCACTTGTTTGTAAATTTGTCTTCTGTAATCTTCTTTCTAGTAACACTGAGATGATTTTCTAAGTCATGCTGGGGAACAAGTGGATAATAGATCCAGGTGGGCTCTGAGAACTACAGTAGATTGACTCTGCAAATGACAGTATTTTAACACAAGCACTTCAGAGGGGCAAGGAGACAAAAACCTGTCATATGCAAAAGTTTTTAACAAAATAACTTGTTACAAAATCAGAAATAATCAGTTTTAACATGAAAGACCCACTCTGATCATATTTTAAACTCTTTTAATAGTGTTCCCAGTGGTCTCTTAGTTGTTTTTATGTCCTTTTTAGCCAAAATCCAAAAAACTGGGTCGTCGTCTGGGATAAAGTTTCTGCAGAGTGGCAGTAGTTCATTGGAAACTTGCCTGTGAGTTGTGGGAAGGACCATTGGCACGGAGTAACTCCACCCATCCTTCCCTTTCCCAATGTTGAAAGCTCAGAGCAGGCAGCTTGGAGCCTCCCTAGCAGTCACAAAAAAAGCTCTTTTTCAAACAGCACTTTTCATCTGCTCCTGATTCACAATGATTTGAGTAAAGAAATACTCCAAAATGCAATTTTAATTTTCCTTAATCGTGTCCTCCATCATCAGAAAAACGCCACAAGAACATGTTGACAACACCAAAAACACATTTTTAATTGGAGTGGGTCTTTAAGGAAATGGCAACAGGCAACAATAGGTTGCCATGGTGACCATCCCAGCTCCTTTTAACAATACACCTGGATGCTTAAACAAGTATAGCAATGTATGAGCTGATGACTAACATGAGCGTGTAATGCAAGATAGAGTGAGATAACGGTCGAGCAAGAAGCAATCAGCCTTCTGTTGACGCCCGAGCCACCAATCTATCCTTCACACACAGCACACACTTTATCATGTCAGCGTTGCCTGTGGCTCTGAAATGGAGCACATCAAAACATCCTGCCATTTTCATTGGTGATACCCTAGGACCTGCTGACTGGCCATGGTGTTCATTAGTGAACACTTTGAAGAGCAACAAACAGTATTTGGTTAACCAGCTGCAGCTGAAATGATGCTGACTGACACAATGCATGTTTGATGTGAAGGTAATGAGTGGTCTTTAAACACCCACTCTGAGGAAAACTGTGTCTTTGGTATTTTTAACGTGTTCTTGTGCCATTCTTATGCTAATGGAGGACATTAAGCTCAAAATTGTATTTTTGAGTATTTATTTATTCAAATTCATGGGAATGAGAAGTGGACAAAAAAGTGCTGTTTGAAAAAGAGCTTATTTGTGACGTAAAAAAGACATTGGGCGGGCTTCAAGCTCCCTGCTCCATTCTGATGCATCCACTTGTAGATGACTAGATCCATGAACATCTTCGTTGTTCTCTTCCGAGGTGACATCTGGCTCAAAACTACCAATATATCCAATATTTCTCTCTGTTTTGTTGCAATGCTAGATTGGTGGTGTGAGGGGCTGTAAGCTAGGGGGAAGGCGTGTAAACAAAGGAATGATGAAGAGTCAGAGAAGGCTTACTCTGCACCAGTCCTGCCCACAAGTCATAGGCAAATGTTTGATGATAATGCAAGGTTTGGGGTGTGAGGGGCTGTAAGCTAGTGAGTGAGTGTGTAAACAGATTGTGTGTTTGCTCCATGCAAACAGTCCTGCTACCCACAACTCGGAGGAAGATTTCTAATGAAATACTACAGAAACTATGTTATATGACAGCTTTTCTTAACCTAGAAATGCCATAATCATAATTAAAGACCCCTAGGCTTTAAAATAGATCAAATGATGATTGGAGTGGGTCTTTAAAATAAATAAATAAAAGGAAAATCCAGTGGAAGTATGGTCATAATTTAATGAAACTTGGCATCTTGGCTGGAAGGAGGAGGAACAGAGTCCAAAAGGTGCTGATGTGCGATGTTCAGGATGCCTTGTGCCCATCTGGCAGTGCAGGGTTTTAGCCCTAATCCCAGAGCCCCTCTGCAGGGAAGGCCCAGACTGTTGATCACTTGCCTCCCTGCTGGTTCTTCTACACTCTTGACCCCCTCAACACATTAACACTCAGACCCACAGTACACACACACACACACAGTTGTAGCAGGCAGCTGAACAAAACTACACTTGAGCCTAAAAAGACAAAGAAAAAAGACGAACCTTAGAAAAACCACATATTCTCATTAACGCAGGAGGCACAAAATGTTGTTTTTGTGAGGCTGTATGGAATAACTCACTTATCACACACAACTAGAAAGAGTAAATATACACATGCATAATTACAAAAACATAGACAGATAGACAAACACACAAAGACACCCAGAAGCAGTCACCCAGCCATACGCACCACACACCTAACCACTGATAATCCCCTAGACACAGGAACACACACACTCGCACTCACACACATGGAGTATCATTATGTTTATCACTGTGAACCAGCCCACCGACACCCATCACTCTAATTCCATTTGTCTGTTTAGATTCGTTTTGCTTTAATCCTCCCTTGTTTGTGCACATCTGCAAGCCCTACAACAGTAAGAGACCCAGCAAGACTGGGAACGACGGGGAGACAGAGAGCTCGCAGGAAGCGCTCTCCCTCCTGACAACCTGTTCCCTCGCAGCTCCGGCAGAAGGGCCAGGCAGGCGTATCGGCTCGCCCAGGGAGAAGCTCCCTGTCCCAGCCACAGAGCCGCCGCCGCCGCCATCGCCAGGCCCGCAGGCCCCCGTAATCACTGCAAACAGTCAAACAGCCAGTCACACAGCCTCTTACACCAACACAACATTACAGGCTTTTTACACAGTATTACACCACATCTTATTATCCCATTGAAGTCCCTCTATTAGCTCAATTGGATAGTGGGATTTTCATTTGTAAATTGGGGGATTTTAGATTAACTTGTCTGTCAGCAATGGAATGCCCCCTGAGACTGTGAATTATGTGACCAATCACAGAAGAATCAATGAAAAAAGCATCATCTCTAGAGGGAAACACAACTTGACTCAGATTGTGTCCACAATGTAGAAAATTTTGAGCATCACAACTATGTAAAATCTCTCAACCCATATTTTCACCTTCTCTGCTCTGGTCACATTTACTTCCTTATTCTTGTACCGAGTCAACAAAAGAGCTGTTTTTTTTATAGCCCATAATACTCTGGTCTAATAGGGAGTTATTAAAGAGATAAATATTAGCTGCTCTACACACCTAGCAGCAACATTATGCAGAACTGAAGCTGGTTGGCTGAAAGGAGGCGAATGAATTTCCCTTCTTCCTCCTCAGGCCTTTCATTCACGCACAGTGAAGGAGGCAGGGAGAAAAGGCACCTCCAGCTAGTCGAGAGACCCGGCAAATTATGAAAAACGCCTCTCTCCGTCCTAAATGGAGGCCGAGCTCTTTAATGTGGCACAAAATTAGAACCTGGGGGAGGAAGTGTGGCCTGCTTGATTGGCGAAACCCCTCCTGGCCCACAACCATCCCTCCCCCTCCGCTGTCAAAGCACACACTAGATAATATCCTGTGCCTGGTGGCACTTTCTTGTGCCAGGAAAAAAGTGAAGGACCTCTAAGAGAGCCCAGGGGTGTCCATAAAGGTGCCTAATTTGACAGTTTACTCCTCAATTATTTAAATAGATCTAAGGAGGCAGTGAAGAACGAAGCTTTTCCTGCCTCCTCCCAGTCAAAGCAGAGAGAGACCTTTCTCCATGGTAGCCATTTTCAATTATGCTCTGCAGGGCTGTCTTTGATATACAGAAGAGCTGTAGAGGCGGGGCGCTATATCAAATAAACAAATGTGTGTACACGAGATAACAAAGGGGACTTGTGGATTTGGTTCAGTTTGCTATAAAGAATTTGAAGTTCCCCTGCATTGACAAATTTGTAGATTAGAGGCAAACTTTGCAGCACGTGCATGCAAAACGGGAACGTCAGCCACAGAGATGCATTTACCAGACCCTTCAAAGTGCTATCAGTACCTCGTACCCTAGAGGAGGGAATGCTCACGAAGCAGGAGAATGTGATCTTCCAGCCAGGGAGGGTACTGGAGGTACGTGAGGCCTGGGCCAAGCGGTTGAGGATTGATCCTAGAAGCAGGGATGTGGCATTCATAAAGCCTCCAATCCACACTGTTCGGTGCAGCTTAAATATGGGGAGGTGTTCCATGGGACGAGCAGTCCTAAGATGAGTATTATTACACTGCGGTAGCATGGAACAAGCGAAGGAAACCTTTCTAGTTTGAAGCGAGATGTACTGTCATTCTACAGCTGTTTTCAATGGAATTAATGTCTGCAGTGATCCAAAAACAGTAAAGAACAATTGTCTCTGCAATAAAGAAATGACGCAGTATATCTATTTTCAAAGTTTTTCCCCCTGGTTTTTGTGCTGTTTTTAGCCAAAATCAAAAAAGTTGTGGTTTTCTAGGACATAGTTTCTGCAGAGCGGAAGGAGTTATTTGGAAATTAGCCTCTGAGTTGTGGGTGAAACTGTTGAGTCTGCGCTCACTTCCCATCATTCCTCTGTTTACACTCTCTCCTGCCAACTTACAGCCCCTCACAACACCAACCTCACATTAGCGGTGCAGCAAAAACGGCAAGCAATATCGGAGCTTTCCAGCCATACAGTTCTGAGCCAGGTGCCAGCTCAGGCGAGAAAAACGAAAAAGTACAAATTTCTAAGTGCCTAAAAGTGGATGCATCAGAATAGAGCAGAACAAGAAGCTTGTGGACCCGTCCAGTGTATTTTCTGTCGCAAATACTGCTAAGTTCTCTTTCAAACTGTATTTTTTTTGTCTGTTCCTGGTTCACAACAATTTGTTTAAAGAAATACCCATAAATCCATTTTTAAATCTCACAAGATCCTGTTTAAAACATCTAAACACAATTTTCATCGGAGTTGGTTTTTAAAGACAGGAAAAAAAAACACTTTTAAGGTGCACAGCAGCTCAAATACAAACGGTAACACAATGAAGAGGCCAGCAAACACCTGTACAAATAAACTTAACAAACCTGCAAACACACTGTGCCTCACATACAAACATCGTCTCAAACTCAAGAGTGGCAGCAAACAGAAACCTGAGACAAGTCAATCATGTCAACACAGTCTGCTGCTAATGGGTCTAATTGCAGCCAATACACATTGATAAGGCTACTTAAATGTTTGCACGGAGGGAGCACAGCGACCGTGAAATATGTGGAGTTTTGCACAGTTATCTTGCAGCTTCAGCAAAGAAGGGTGGCACCTGGTAAACACCCTTGAAACAGGTTTCTCATGCTAGGGAAGCAGATCTGCAGGCAAAAGTTTTCAGAGTGTCAAATTCTGCTAAATCTGTGGCCGGCACAGAGTCTCATGCCTCACACACCCTCTATTCTCTTCCCCAAACGCCAACCAGCGCACCCCCTACCCTCCGCCTCTCCCCACTTCCATCCAGCCAGGGAGAGGAGAGAGGAGTGGAGATAGGCCCAGTTACTAAAGCTGTCTTTTCAGCTCCGGCTCTCGCTTGGTCTATCTGAGATGCACAGCAAGCGGAGGTGTCGCTTTTCTGTTGGCATTTCGGACAGTATCTACTTATAGACGAGAGAAAAGGAGAAAAGAAAAACAGAAGGGGTATTATCAGAGAGGGATGAGAGCAGCAAAGGCATTTTGTCTTTTTATTCCCCTCCTAAGCCCTGGGCTTTGCTCCCAATCCGATTGGTCGATACGGCCAGGGATGTAAATGAAATGCAAAGAGGAATAAGGCTGGCTTCCCATCTCCAGTTGCCCCCCCCTCCCTCTTTAAGTCCCCCTCCCCTCTTTCTCAGTCTCATTCTGTCTTGCTCTCTGGCTGCTCCTGGTGTTGTGTTTTCTGGATACCCATTCACAGACTTTTTGCTCTCCATGTTTCTGTCTCACCCTCTTCAAGTCTGCCTCACCCCTCCCTCCCTCCCTCCCTCCCTCACGCTGCATCCCTCTCCTCCTCTCGCTGGCTGGGCTGGCGGCTCTTATCTCCTCTGACGCCCCACATTCCAGCGTTGCTGTGGCTTCCTGCCTGCATCCCTGGTCACGGCGATTCCATGGGTTCCCACAATCCTCGGCTGCTTGCTGATTTAGGGTGGGCAAATGACTTTTGGAAACAGTCAAACGGCGAAACAGAGGGGTAACAAAAAGACAAAGTGACACGATGAAAATAAAGTAAAACAAAACAAAAAAAAGAATCATCAGAACAGGAAAGCACACATAAGATTTAGTATTGGATTAAATATCAAAACAAACAAAAGAAAAATGCAAAAGGAAGCCCAAAAACTTTCTAAAAACATATTTATTGAAAACTGAAGGGATGCAAAAATTAGTTGTTTTTCTAAAACTTGAACTCACCCTACCAACAGGAAGCAAGCATTAAACTTCAAGAAGATTCTTTCTTAGTCAGCAGTTTTAAAACATGCTTTTAAAACCTGTAAACCAGCAAGTAACTCAATCTTATGGACAATAAAAAAAATAAATTACAAATCGGGTATGTCAGATCCTCAGAAAACTGTAGTCAGATAAGACTTTTCATTGACCTCCCCTCTTACAGGCTCTTTTTCCTAAAAGTTGAGCCTTGATTTCTGCATCTACATGCATCCCTGGAGTTTGCATCTGCTTGTCTTATTGTGCCAATCTGGTTATCAAATGCGTTTATATGTATAGTGTGGCAGGGAAAAGCTTCAGTGGAGATTTAGGCATTTGTCCACAAAAAAATCAAAACAACACAAAGACAAAAACACCTCTAAAAGGGTCTCTGGCATTGTGACATTTTACATTTAATTTAAATCCGTGAGGGATTACAGCCCTCCTGTTAGGAAGTAAGAGAGGAAAAAAAAACCACTTATCACAACCATTAGTTTTAAACATTTAAACGGACTGCTGATGGAGGGATAGAGGGATGGGAGTGCGGCACTGGTAATGTGTAGAGAGGACTACTTGGCACAGCACAAGTCTGTCCTAGATTAAACAGCCACTCTAATCCCCCATTTCTGCCTCTGAATTGGGTTTCCCTCAATCTCAGTCTTTCCATCCCTGTGTGAGAAAAACAGGCAGAGCAGAGGCCAAGGCAAAATAATCAGCACATTAAAGCTCTGAGAGCAAAGGACGAGAAGGAAAGAAAAAAAAAAAGAATGAGATCTGAAGATAAAGTATTTGAATGGTTGAGTTTATGAGGAGCAGACGGGGGCTTGATTGAGGTCAGAGGACTTCTTGAAGTCAAGCATGGTCAGTTTATTTATCAAAAGAAGTTTGGCACAGTTTTGGTCTGCTGTTTAGATTGAAGGCCAGCTTTCCCCTCCAAAAAAGTTCAGTTTCTTTTTTAAAAGAAAATAAATTAACTCTGAATCCTTCTGGACGACCATCTTCCAACCAAAAAAACATATAGCTAATGAGTTATCAGTACATTCCTAACCGATTATATGAGGTTATGTGCTTTTCCGGCTCCATTCAGGTTTTCCTTAACCTTCTTGTCGGGTGGCGGTGCGGGTTTGGCGAAGCCTCTCTTTCTCTTTGAGCAGGTGAGTGATGGCTGAACGTATGGCTGGCGCCTGTGGATCAGTGGGCTCCTTCTCTAAGTAGAGACTAAAATGCTGGGCGCTGCAGGTCAGCAGGCTGTCTGGACTGTGGCCCCGCTGACCTGAACGGAGCAGCCTCTCGCACGCCAGTGCCAGGTTCTTGTCCCAGTTTGGAGGGTAGCTTGAGTGGGCATCCACAATCTCTCTGTACAGCTGCTCCGCAAACACACAAACAAATGACACAACACAATGCTTTGTGGGACATTTGTCTGTCCCATTATAAAAGGTTACAGTTTAAGTCGAGGTCAAAACTCACAGTGTACGATAACTCAAAGAGGCGATCCCTGGCTTCTCCCTGCATCCTTTCTGCCAGGTCAAACAGAAAGAAAGCTGTTTTCATCCTGAAACAAAAGCATGCAGGCTCAGAGCTAAGTCCTGGATGGATGAGCCATGCAGATCCGCACTCCGAGACGCACCACTCCGATGGAGTGATTTATGTAGATGCCGCCACCAAATAGAATGTAAATGTAGATGCTCTACCACACAAGACTGGTTTATGGAGATGTTCTATCCTGACAGTATGCACCATGACACAGCTTTTATCTGCATGCTAGCAAAATAGAAGCTTCCCCCCTTCCCTGCATCGTGTAAAAAGGTTTAAGCATACCTGGCTTGCCACATCTCCTCGTTAGCGACACGCTCCCAAGATGCAGGATGGAAACTGCTCAAACAAGAAGAAAAAAAAAGAAAAGCACATTGCTTTATCTAAAGCCGCTCCTGGCACTGGCTTCTGCACAGTTCCGCTAACTCTAAATAATTATTTATGTGAATATATTGTTCCACCCAACTTTGCAACTTTTGATACACCAAAATCCAATGTTTGCTGCATAAACATTAAATGACTGAGCAACAATACCAGCCGGCACATTAGACATGGAGTTATAGCACGGCCGGCTCTTTTCACTTTGTTGACTGCAAAAACTTGACCTCTTCTTCAAAAGAATATTTTAGCAAAGGTTTCCCAGCTAATATTTGGCTTGTGGGCATCTGCGGACACGCTTGTCGTGGGGGTGCGGGAAATAATGTCACAGTATTCAGCCGTGGATATCTGAGTGAAAGAAGGGCTGCTGGCAACAGCAGCAGAATGCGGAGCTTTGACTAATTCCACTTTTGACACAGTTTATTGACAAAACGCAATAAAAAACTCATTATTTTTCATCTTCAGTCTCATTTCAAATGGCTGAAGGCCTAATGTCTTGCTCTAGTTGAATTGACAAAGAGCAAAATTGCAACATGGAAAAAAAGAGTACAGCCGCACTTGCAAAAGCTTTGTGGAGTCTGAGAGGGAAAGACCACAGAAGTACAGACAATAAATGTATGATTTGATTTGTTTTTTTTTTCTTTGGGAAAGTTGAAGTCTTCTGAAATCCTTCTTTCTAATTATTTAATACTTTAAAAAGGGATTTGTTTCAATATCTATCTAGTATTTGTGTTTGGCGTGCACCTGTTATGTGGTTCAGTCCATTTGTAGATGCTTCGAGTGCGCTGAGCCCACTGCTCGGGGTGAAAGGGTCTCTGAACGGGCACCAAGTAGTCACACACCCCGAAGGGCCATCGAGTGAAACTACGTTCCCAGCTCAAGTCTCCATCAGGCAGGCCTATGCAGGCGAACACGTCCCTCCTACAGGAAAAAAACCACAACAAGTGAAAAAACCTCCGCCTTGTGCTGCTCCAACGCCCTGAGGGTAAATCCCACAGGTCAGTTGCCCCACAGTGCATGTTGGCCTGGCAAACACTGCCCCCTGGTGGGCCTGGTATTTTTCAAAGCACCGTGCAGTTTCTGGGTGAGAGTTCCTCATGGGGGAGTAGACATGAGAGTACAGAGGAGGGGAGTCCACCAGAGACTCTTTAACCAAATCAAGTAGATTAGTCGACTGTTGTACTTCATCAAACTCCCTTTATGGACTCAACAGTTCTGTGGGCTTATCTTCTCCGTGCATTCACTGCTGCACCGGCCATCCCCCTGATCTCTGCCTCGACAGATCACCCACTTGTTCATTTGGACTATTGTTGGCCTCCCATCTAACCCGCTATTTCTCTCCATTTAACATCCTTCCATTTAGCCGTTCAGATGATCCCTTTATTCCCTCGCATGCTTTATCAGACACTCACTTTGTGTTGTGGGACAAAAATTGTTCGAGACTGAAGGTGTCTTTGTTCTTGCGCTGGACTGGATCCCACCAGTGGCCAGGAAAGTGGACCCCAGGGAGGTGTGTTGACAGCTTGGCCACATACCATGAATATGTCATCATCTGTAAAGAAGAAAAAGGAGAATTTAATCTAATCATGTTAACAAATAAGATACTATAGGAATAAAAAAAAAAGATTTTCAAAGGGGTTGTGTCTATTTATAGTGTTATTTAAAGACCCACTCCAATGAAAATCATGTTTTTTTAACATATTAAGGCATTTGTCTCATGATTGAGGACATAATTAAAAAAATTAAGCTTAAAATTGTCTTTCTGAGTATTTTTTTATTCAAATAATTGTGAATCAGGGGCAGACAAAAAATGTAGCTTAAAAAAGCTTGAAGCAGTGACATAGGTGCTACAGTCAGCGGGCCACAAGCTTTCGATCCATTCCGATGAATCCACTTGTAGATCCATGTCCGTCTTGGTTTTTCCTCCTCTGAGCTGGCATCTGCCTCAAAACTGTAGAGCTGGATAGCTCCTATATTGCTCGTCATTTTTGCTGCACCGGTAATGTTAGTCTTACAGCTTGAGGGGCTGTAAACTAGTGGGAGAGTGTAAACAATTGGATGATGGGAAGTGAGGGCAGGCTCACTCCAGGGTATAAAAAAACTACACACGTTTTTTTTATTTTGGTTAAAAATTGACTAATCCTAACAAAAAGACCACTGGGGACACTTTAAAATAGATCAAAATATGATCGGAGTGGGACTTTAAAGTCTGTAAAACTAATTGAGATTTAGTGTAAACTACTGTTCTGAAGTGGTTATTTTATTAAAAGAAAAACAGTGGTACAATTGTGGTTTAATAAAGTATAAAAGAGAATCTGACCTCCTGGTCAACGAGGCGAACATCAGGCCTCACGCCCTCGCAGTAGTGTAAATAACGCATGGAGTTTCCTGGCAGGTCTCCTCTGGTCAGGATCAGTGAGTCCTTTGGTACAGAAGCCAGAAGCTCTCTGCCAAAGCGCTCGATCACTGTGTTATTTTTCTGATCACACTCTCTGAAATCACAGCAGCACGTAAGGTCTCACTGTAAAACATCAAATGCTACGTATGTACAATTTGGTGTGTCTCTACTCCTGTTTTCAAGGTGCTCTGGGCGTTAACTCGTCAGCCTCCCCTCCACCCACCCTCTCTGCACAGTTCCACGCCTGCCTATCTAATCTTGAGGAGACAGGTGTGATGGGTTTGACAGCACAGGCCATGCTCTCCTCTTGATCAAAGCGCTGCAGTGATGGCTGTCTGGCGCTGTCTGGCGCTCCCCGGTGCTCCGCTGGTGTAATCTGACTTCTCGGACAGCTAACATATCAGACTGAGCTCCACGAGTTGAATTTACGTGCTAACCGTGCCTCCCTGCACCCGTACCGTGGAACTAGCAGCAAAAAAGCTGACACGCTGAGTTCAGAACAAAAAATCGTGTTGACTCAGGGGAACTTTAAAGAAACCACAAGGAGGGAGTTTTCATTTCAAGTTAAATCCAACTTCTTTCCTCTCAAACATTTGGATATTTTTTTTTCAAAGGAGGATGCTGTTAAATTCAGTAGCAAAGACAGCAGAATCTGAAAAGTCTGAGAGAAAAACACCATGAGAGCCTGGAATCACTAATAGCTCGTGGAAATGCAACACAATGCAGCAACAATAATTATCCCTACTCTGATTGAAATCTTTGCCAGAATGAGTTCTTTTATTGTCTGCAAGTTTGAATATTGCGAGGCTGAAATTGCATCTCAGCCAAAGTTAAATAGTCATTTAACTACAAATCAGCAGCAGCAGAAGTGCAGCAGTCAGGACTTTTCTTCTATGCTAAAATAAATCAATAAAAAGTTTGCATGCTGACTGACTTGATGACTTTTTATTCATCAAGTTATATATTTCTTCATAAAGAGAAAAATCCTGCAAGGACACAGTAAAATTCTAAATGTTAACCCAATTTTTAAATCACAAAAAGCCCAAAACCATTCAATTAACGGACTGTATCTTGTTCAAAAAAATGTGTGTAGGTTAAATGCTCACCCATGATTGTTGTGCACCATTTGCACAAGCAAGGTAAGAGTGAACACCCAGCTTACAGTCCTCCACAGTTGCTTGAATCCCACCCTCCTCTGCAGCTCAGAGTGTGTCCAGCTCAAGCCGATGCCCGCCAGCACACACACCGCAGCGTCGCTCTGCAGCCAAAAACGCTCAACCTGCCGATGGGCACAAACAAGCATACATGATACACAATAGATGCTGGGTTCAATAAGGGAAGCGTCTGTGAAATGCACAGATTTTCAATGTTTTTTTTACCACTCCAAGCAGTAAAGGTCTGCTGATGTCTAGATTGGCTCTCCATGCAAAAAACAAAGAGTAGATCAGCAGCATGGCAGCCAGGAGCCACGATATGGGACGACACATCCTACAAAGACACAACCTCTGTTATTATTAAGCTTGAAAAAATACTCAATGAGTCTGCGATTTCCTAAACTTTTATTCAGTCTAATCACAGCCAGTTTACTCTTTCACAATGACACTAAGACTGTCAAATACTAATGCAGGGGTTGACGAACACAAGCCTGTGGGTGCCAGCCAGCTCAGAGGTGTATGATTGATTCCATAATGCAGAATGATTCATCCCGATGTTAATGCCAAACCACTGAATCACAAACTCATTACACTGCAACTGGAAAATGTATTTAAATATACAAAAAGGATATTCCACCTTTATAGCAATTAAAAGTAACCATCACCTAAAGATGAGGTCAGGAGTTGATTCATTTCCTAAAACCATTCTATCTCACACATTTTCAGTCATACTAACCAACCACATTTGATATGAAACCCAATTACTAAACAAAAAGTAAAATTAAAAAGCCACTCTAATGAAAATGGTACGGCTCGATAGGTCTAATATTGCTCGCCTTTTTTTGGGGGGGTTGTGAGGGGTTGTAAGCAAGCTGGAGAGTGTAAACAAAGGAATGCTGGGACATCAACATTGGGTTTCTGTTTTTTTCACCAACAGTCCCACCTACAACAATCCCAAATATAACATGGTCACTTACAAATAAATAAACATGCAACTGATTTTTAGTACTTGATCCTATTTATTTTTAGGTTTATATTGCTTCTTCATAAAAAAGGGACTGCACATATAGAACAGTGTGACTAAAACTTCTTCCGGAACACCCAGCAGCCAATCAGAACAGAGAATTCACACAGACCGTTTAAAGTGCAGAAACACAATGTTTGTTTCTTATGGCTGTATATCAGCATCTTTGTTTTCTTGGAATAATACTGCAGACATTAAAGTCTTTACCCATCTGCTTATATTACAGTTGTTTTGTGCACACAAACTAAACTTTATACACTTTATAAATTTAAAAATTTCAGACAATAAAGATGAAGGAAAAAAAGAAAAAAGAATTTCTCTATAGCCTTTTTTTGGTTAAAAGCTGCATATTGTCGTATAAAATTTAACTTATAAAACATTGTGAATAATCGTGATTGACAGCACTAATAACAAGTCAATTTTTTTTTCAACAAGTATTACATAAATCTACACTTACTTGCATTTTGCTTGATATTACATTGCATGACCCTGCTCTTTTCTCTGCTTTAATAAAGTGCACCTCCGTAAAAGGAAAGCAAGGGTGGAGGGTTGGGGGTGGCTGGAGCCCTGCAAGGCTCCAGGGCATCACCAGTATTATCAGCTCCACCTCACAGACCTGAGCAAAGACTCTGCTGAAATGAATTACTAATTCACAGCACCACGTACAAGCACTGATTTACTTTTGCACACAAACACGCTTTTAAAAATCCAAAACACACAACAAACCCTCTTGATCTGAATGCGGAGCGCCATGACAGCCTGACAGCTGGATACTTCAGTGTTGTTTTGTGTTCACTTTTTCTAAGATCAGCATTTTGTCAGTGGTTTTGTTCACTGTTTTTCACTGGAGGGGATTAGATTTGTTTTTGTTGTTGAAGCGGCTGCTGAGATGTGTGTGTTGCACGCTGGCATCTTCTTCATCCTACCTGTCCCACGATGAGAGGAGAAGGCCTATCAATGCCAGAGCCACAACAGGAGGGGAAAGATCAGCCGTGCAGTGGTCCAGCTGGGCCCTGCACACAAAAACACACGTGTAATGTGACGGGCATGGCGGACTCAAGGACAGTAATTATTAAACGCTCTCCGTTCTCTATCAAAACAAACTCCTTGGACCGCACGCTTCGCCTTTCATTCGGACTGACAGATACAAATGACTGTGTCATCCACCCTCCATGGCCCAGTCCTCTTCTCACTGCGCCTGTCAGTCAAGCGGCACTTGCTCAAAGCAGAGAGCTAGTTTCCTGCCTCTTCCTTAATACCCATCTTTATTTGACAGCTTATTGAGTCTCTGTGTCTCCCAATGTACACTATGTGTGAGCGCACTCACAAGCGTGTCTCTGAGTGTGTGTCAGCTTCTCCGCTGGGTTTATGTCTCCACTGCGACATGCCTGTCATGTTTGCCTCTCGTCCCCATCTTGAAGGTGTGCTCGTCCATCAAGCAGCAGGGGTGATGGGAAAGGGTGACTGGCAGAGAGGGGTGTCTGATGGTGGGGGTTCTTAAGTTGAGCACACTCCCATCCCATCACTTGGAGAACGATACCAGCGGAAGGATGACTGTGGAGGTGGTGGAAGTGGGGAGCCAGGGAAGAAACTCAGTGGTGGGGGGCAGAAAGAGTGGAAAAATACAATTTCTCCAGTGCGATTGCACTGTCTGTCATCACAGCTTGTCACGCTCAAACAGCAGAGCTGAGTGATCATTTAAAAACTGCTGGAGAAACAGAACACAGCGACTTGGCCCTCTTAGCAGCTTCAGTCCTGCTTTGATGGGAGAGAGTGGAAAGGCAAGAACAAAAGCTGCTGTGGAGAGGAGAGATGGGATGCAGAAAGGACTCTTGGCTCACACAGCCGATTGGAATGTCTTCAGTAAAACCTGTGTAAACCACCAGAACCGGCGTAAAGAACGGTCGGGCCCTTCATCCTCACAACCATGTTTACTCTTCTTTTAACAGGAAAAAGTAAACTCTTGAGTTGAAAATGTTTTTGTGCTGAGATTTGAAGTCAACTAAAAGAAGAATTATAGCTTCAATTGTACATCAAGAGGATAAAATCATGTATTTGATAAACAATAACATCATTAGATACAGTACTCAAAGGGTATTTGAAGGGTAGACTTAATTAAAATTAAATTATATTAAAAAAGAGAGAATTCATTCATCTTCAAATGTCAATTTAAAGCTGAATGACTCATAACATCTGCAGCCAGGCGTCGCTTTATTTAAAATATTCCTTTTCTATTCAGGATGATGTAGTTGGACCAGATCCTGAAGGTTTAGGTGGTTTTAAATTCCACCTTTTTAAATCTCACTTCTGACAATTAAAAAGTAAAGTGTGTGGCCAAGAGAATTACTCCCAATTCAGAACACAAGGTGCTTCCTACACTGAGGCTTTCTTTTACCTCTTTCCAGAGAAGTTTTTCACTTCTTCTTTCTTCTAAATCACAAACACTAAAACAAAGTTTGATGAGCTAAAAAAAAAAAAAAAACCTTTTTAGTGCTGGAACCATGTTTGTCACGTTTTTAACATGGGGTAGTTGCAAATATAACACACAGATTGCCAAACATGGGCTGGTTTTTTTCTTTTTACTTGACGTAACTTTGACATTTTCTTTTTATTTACCTTTGCTTGCTTCATAATCATTTAAATAAAACAAAAAATCTCTCTCTCAAAAACAGCAGGAACCTCTTGAATTTCTTATCATAGGTTTTTCTAGTTTAACTGTCACAAGATCAGTGTTAGTATTTGTAATTCGTTTATTTTGTTTTGCTCAATTCTTACGTCCCTCTTATTCTGCATTTTTGTGTTTTTCTGCAGGGCATAACTTTTGTTTCAAGGCCGTGTTGCCTAGAGAATGC
The DNA here is from genome assembly GCA_014656515.1 of Oryzias celebensis. NCBI lineage: Eukaryota > Metazoa > Chordata > Actinopteri > Beloniformes > Adrianichthyidae > Oryzias > Oryzias celebensis. Next base: position 40,488,241 of record BNCR01000005.1, read on the forward strand.
TTTTTGTTGTAACGCCATTCACTTAAAGGAGTTCAATATGGCAGAAAGATTAAGATGAGGAGCATGGTTCTAGGGCATTTGGTCAGTGTTACATTTGATTGATAATCGGGGACAGAATTGACATTTTGAATTTTTTAATGATTGGTTTAACTGGCATGATAAGGAACAAGATAACAAACTCATTAAAAGCAATTCCCCAGTCTTTGCTTTAAATATTATTAATACACAATAATTAAAATACAGCTTTCCTGTCTGCTAATTAAAGGTCAATCTATCACCAGTTTGCATTTGTCAAGTTCCTACGCTCCTGTTTCGTTAAAGACTTATTTACAAAATGCGTCTCCTAAAAAAAAATAAATTAATAAATTTTTTTCGATGTCATACCAAAGAGGAAGTCAACAAACTGATATTAAATGTCTGATCAGTCCAGAAGCTAAAGATGTACATTTTGAAATTATAAAGGATGAATATCTTCGTCAAAAACTTTAAAGATTAAGGTTTGGATTTGAAGAAAACAATTCTATTTTTTCAGTTGAAAACATTGAAATGATCGACCATTTGTTTGATTTGTTGATACTAATAGTTTTTGGGATTATTTTCATTTCTGGTGTTCTCCTAGATTCCCTAATCTGGTAAAAATGTGATTAAAAAAACATTCTCGTTAGTGTAACTTCACACAATAGCCTGTTTGATACAATTTTTAATGTATTAATAATCACATTTTATATTCATAAGACTACACTTTCAAAAACCATACCACATTATAAGATATTTCAAAAGAAAATTTATTTATATTTGAATTCATTACAGTTCATGAAAAATAACAAAACAATAATTTTTTTCAGTTTTTGTTAAAAACAATAAATTATATGAAAACCATGAGTGTTTCTGTGTTTTATTTGATTGTGTCTTTATTTATTTTTTTTGCTTTCTTATCTTATCATTTAATTATGCAGCTTACTGTTTGGTCTATCTGTTCTGTTTTATATTTTTGGACAGATGCTCTTTTGTTATAAACTTCTGTTTTAATCTGTTTATATGTGTGTTAGTTGGGTGGTGAATTTATAACATTAAGGACATTCTAAGTTTCTTCACCCAAGAGAGCGGTACTTTTGTTGTTATTTCTGAATGCTTTTGAAAGCACATTTCATCTCTAAAGTTAGTAGTAGTTGTTGTTTGCTGGTGAAAATGCTCGAAAACGTATTAAAACAACTTTATCTTCAAATTCTTATATTAATTTTTAATGTTTTTTCTTTTCTTTCATGTTTAGTGTCTTTATTACCAGAGGTGGCGAAAGTCCCCCACACACACAGCAGAAAGCTGTCTGTACTTTAATGTAAGGTGTGATCAACGTTCTTAAACTCACTTTAGCAATGTGGCCAGGTTCACAGAACTCTCTGTTTTTGCCTGCCAAAAAAAAAAGAGTATTGCAAAAGCATTAGTGAGCAAAATAATCCAAAATGTTGACTTTTTGTACTTGACATTCTGAAGATGCATAAATGCTGTGTTTAGAAGAGCAAATGCAACATACCAGGCTGAAGGTGCCGTACTCAGTTCTGAGCAGGTGGGTCAGCAGACCAGACAGGGTGGTCTGCTCTCCCCAGCTCCAGCGGGCCATATTGAGGTAAGACGAAATTGGCAGGTAGATGTACGGCAAAAAGCCAGCAACAAAACACAATCCCAAATACACAAGGCCATTCAAAGACAGCTCCTGGAAGTACATGTATTTCTAACTGAACACATAGCAAAGAAAACTGAAAGAGCAGTTTATTCGCTAAAGGATGTGATTTGAATGGGAAAACCACGATGGTGCAAAACAGAAAGATGCCAGCGCAGGCTCTTTTCTATCTCCCTGAAGTTTGTATTTCAAAAGGCTCAGTATTAACAAACATGCACACATTTCAATAAACAAAAAAAAATGTATGTCTAATTACAAAACTAGAAGAGGTCATTGCAGGTAAATCTGGATGTATTCAATTTTCCTCTGAGATTTTACAAGGTTTTCAGAACCTTGTAAAATAATGTCTCATGACATCCTAGTGAGCCTCCAAAGTAATTAGTCATAATACTAAACATCAGATGTCAGTTTTGACATCAATATGAATATTTTTATGTCCCAGATCAGTTTTTATTTTTCTAAACCTTATACTATTCAATTTATCAATGAATGTTTTTATTTCTGTCAGAAACTGTTTGACGTTTTTACTTCTAAACTAATTTATTACAATTATTATACAGGTTTAAAGAGCGTATTTCTACTTCTTATCATTCATAGGGATTAAGCACTTACCTTAAAAGAGTGAAGTCTATAAATGACCCAGGGAATTATAACCGACACATAGAGCACCAAGGTGTGCTGGTTACAGAGCCCCAAGCCACAGCAAAGCGCCCCCCACTGCGCAGTCTAATAAAGAACATCACAGCCCTGTGAGTTCAACGTCTGAGAAGTAATGAGAGGAAAGCAAAGAATGTGCTGCACTGAGCCTACCTTCCATCTCCGCCTGGGGGTTTCGGCACAGTGGAAGCTGACAGTCAAGAAGAAGAGAAGGCCAACAAAAAGGTTGTTGAGGGTAAAAACCTCCGCCACCATAGACCACTGCCAGCTGAGCTTGGACACAGCAAACATGCCTCCAGCTAGGACTGCTCCAGGACCCGGACCCACCAACCTGACAGAACACAAGACACAAAGGATCATTTGCAAAAGAGACATGCAGGTGTCTCCTGCCTATCCGTCTGCAAATCCGTGTATTCACTATTGCAATTATGCAATTCCAGCACAAACAAAATGAACCTTAAAGATAAGACTTAAAAAAGAGCCAGAAGAACTTATTTTTTAATACAATTCTTTCAAAATTTGAACATTTACTTGACAGCTAAAGTTTGATGCAGAAAGCAGTCCAGTTCGCCTACTCAAAAGTACCATAGGTCTACTTAAAATTTTAAGGAAGACCTGAAAAACAATCCCAATTATCTGTAAATCTTTTCATTGTAAGAAGAACTGAGACAAATATTTGCCACAGCAACCATTCTTACACTTTCACTTTTATTTCACGGAAATAAACCTGTTAGGTAACCATATTAGCATAAATAAGTTGATATTTAGTATCAGTCAAAATGGAAACAAAAAAAAAAAAAAACACAGGATAAGTCAACTTTATTTGGAATAAAGCAATTTGAGAAGAATTCTAGGATTCTTCCCATCATCTGATATTGTTTTCTGAATGAACTCTGGCCAGAAATGTTCCCATCTGTGAACTTTGACCTTCATAAGGAATCTGGACTTTGTAAACACTAAAAAGCCTATCGGGATCACTTGTTATTATTCAACTGTGCAACAAAATAGTTTAACATTTTTTAAATTAAAGTAAGATGATTCATTTTTACAAAAGTTCTGAGGAAAGTTTAACTGCTTCTGCATTTTCTCTTTAATTTGTCAGGATGAAGTTTCTATTTGAGTTTTGTCATTTCAAGTTAATTTAAGGACTTGGCAAGGCCTATTCATTTTTATGATGTTGTAGTAAACGTGTGAAAAATGATTTTTTTTAATGAAAACATTAATACTCATAAAACAAGAGTTTTATTTTCTTCTGTTCGTTTCCCCTTTTCAATTAAATTGAGGACCTTCTCTGATCTTTTCTTTGCTCAAGTTTTCTTGGTCAAAAACTTCAAAACTACTTCCTGTGATTTCAGGTAATTCACATATCATGAGACTTCCCTCTCTAGCAGTTGGTTGATCTGCGGCGCAGAAACCCCCGTGGCGAAGATGGTGCTATATCCTCCGCTTTTTTTCTTTTTTTACAAAAGTTTTCCCCTTCCTCCTCTCCTGTACTGACTCCATCTCCTTTGCAGTATATGCAGCAAACTTGGGATAATCTGCCGTACACTAAAACCCACCACTGACTAAAAATGAGAGACAGAGGGGGAGATAAATGGTGTGGAAAAGGCAAAGAAAAGGAAAATAGTGAGTGTTAAAGGAGGGGAGGCGGCATATGGGATGTAGGATGAAATACAGAAAAATGAAGAAAAAAGTTCAAGAAGAAAGACGGGGGAAAGAAGAAAAAAAATGCAGCCCAGTCCCCCAGCATGCTGGCTCGGAAATATGAGCAGGCTCGACAATTAGGGAAGTCAGGCAGTATGGCCCTTTCCCCCATTGTGTGGAGTGGCTTAGAGTCCTCATCAGCCTATCAGCTAACTGACAGGCAGAGAGCTGCTCTATTCAGCACCGCAGATACAAGCTGCAGGCCAAACGGCTGCCAGGTCCCTTATGACCCCACAATCCCTTGCCGGTGACAGCTTCAAGCTCCATAGCAAATTAGGCGCTCTCACATTACAATCGCAGAAGACAGATTCCATTAACGGTATCTGAAATTGAGTAGAGAGCAGGCCCGTTATCAGACCTGACTCATAAGCACCGCCATTAATCACAAGGCATGATACCATTTATACATTTCCAGCTCTCTGCCTGCCGCTGTGATAGTCAGCCACAAAAGGCCTGATGAGACTTAGGCTAGGGGAACAATGGAGCTTTCTGAGGAAAGCGCGGTAAATCAGGAAAAAAAAGGGGAAAAGGGAGAGCGAGAGAAGGGTGGAAAAAAAAAACGTGTGCTTGCTGACTACTTCCCCTTTTTTCTCTCCCTGGGTTTTCTCTCTCCCGCTCTCCTCTATTCCTCTTCTGTGTTCTCTGTAAGGCAGGCGAGCTGAACGAGGATGTACAGTAGTACGCCAGTGTCTGCACACTTAAAAGGGGGGTGGGGCGTCTTTGGAGTGGGTCTTAATAAGAGATAGCGGCGTCTTTCCGCTCCAGGAATTAGTAGTAACTTGAAGGAAGGATGAAGAAGGGTGGTAAGATGATGGGGTGGGGGGCAGATGGGGACTTTTGTTGAGGTTCAGAGACCTCCCGCACCCATAATTTTACCTCACTGCATGACAATTAACCCACAGCTAAAACACCAAGCAGGGGGCTGGTGTTTTGGGGGGTCCGTGGACGTGGTTGTTACACCTACTCTGAAGCTATTCTGACACACACACTCCAGCCTGACAGGTCTTTCTGTTAGAGCTTGTCAGTTGTTAGGAGCTCAGCGGTTGTGTGTATAGTGCAGCCTGTAAATGACCTGTCTGTCTGAGCGGGACCACCTGCGTCCCCCCGTCGACGCCGCGGCTCATTCTCCAGGCTGGGTGCTCCCACGGCAGGCAGATAAAGCAGGACACATTCTGACACCAGTGTGGCCATGTTCCCTGTTATCACAGCTCAATGTTGTGCAGGATGCTGCTGCACTGAAATGTTGTGGCTCAGTGACAATGGGCTGCTGGAGAAGTAGCAGGAGAATAACACGGCTGAAAATGAGACTATTCTACCCTGCACTAATCCGTCCTGCCAAAATGCCTGCATCATCACTTGGGTAATTAACTGGATGACAAATAGCATGCATAACGCCAGAAACGGAGCACTAACACTGAAATAATATAGTGTTTCATTTAAATGAGGTAAAAAAATACTTTTCATCAGATAACGAGGAGGAGCTAAAATGTTTCATGCAAAAAAAAAAAAAAAAAACAGACAATCAAGGTCAATAAAATGGACATGACAAGGTCAATGTAATGGAAACAAGGTTTTAAGACCTGGCTTATTTTTGCTCAGTTTTACAGCGTGGGCCGGACTGCTGCCAGCATCAGCCGTCTGTGCTGAATAACTGCACACAAGAAGCCTACACCAGCTGTCTGCTCTGAATGATGCTCCACAATGGAGCCGGCCAAGGGAGACACTGTCATACACCACCCTGGGGAACACACAATGCCACAGCTGTGCCACCGCGGATCAGAGCTGCACTGTTCTCTAACTAAGTGGTGGTTTGGGAGGCAGCGCTGGAAACAAATCACACATTCCTGAAGAGGATGGAAAGCCTGAGAGAGGAGGTGGCCGACTCAGGCTAAGGTTGAGGTTTCCAGCTGGCCTTCGCTCACACCCAAAGGGTTCCCCTCTGGCCAGGACATTAGCCAGAGTATTTAGCAGCTATTATTTGATGGTTGAATATCTGATGTATTGCTTTGAAGTGTGCAAGCACAAGCAGGAATTGATCTAAATGAAGCAAAATAAAAACTCTTAGAACCAAATGAAGTTTCATTTTGAACACAGTTAAAAAGGATTGCAAATAGTCTTTCACCGGAACAAATTGCATGATTATTACTGCAATAAATTCTGTTTTCTTGATATTCTTGCCATGTAAATAAAAGTCAGATTCTTGTACTTTTATTTCGATAAATCGTTGCAAAAACCGAATCTTAAGAAAGTAAAAGACCCTTGTTGGTCTTATTTTCTGTCTTGCAAGAAAATCAAGAAACCTTTTTAATAGTAATTATTATTTTCCCTTAAAATAGGAATTCTTGGTACGACCATTGTTTTAACCTTATTGGAAGATTCTCTTTTCTTGTTTTTTTTTGCTTATTTAAAGAAAATCAGCCAATGCAGTAAGAATTTTGTGTTTATTAAGAAGCCTGTTTTTGCAGTGAATTTATCTTTCATAAATCCTTTAACTTTGTGGAAATAAAAGGATTAAACGTTGTACTTGAGCATAGAGGTTATTTCAAAACTGGTGTAAAATGTATTTATTTAAAAAATCTGCAGGGATTATTTGTTTGGATTAAGATATGATTTTCTATATTTTTTTAAACTTTTAGTTAGATTTAAAGTCTTAATTGAAGTTTTCTTTTTTTATCCTGATTTTTTTTATATAAATGTTCCGCCACATCTCTCTGTATTCAATTAAGGGATTTCTTTAAGTAAATTATTGCAGATTAAAGAGATTTAGTTTGAGATTGGAAGACTATTTTAGTAGGTTTCGTCAAAACGAAAAAATAACTATATAAAGATCTATATACTAATTTATTTTAAGTATATTTTCTTTTTAATAAAGCAACTAGAAGTACTTGAAAATCTTTTTCCTTTAAACATTTTTTGATGCCAGTTATGACACTGCAAACCTCCCTGGTCTGTCCAGAGTACTAGAGCTGGAACAGGGTAACCAGGGTCCAAAAAAGGGTGCTGCTGCTCAGACATTATCCATATCCAGGAACGTGCTCCATTCCTACAAGTGCATGAAAAATTAATCACCACATTTCTGCTCAGACAAAGCAGTCACTGACATGACAGTTCCTCTCAGAATGTCATCTTAATCTCTACCCACCACACACACACACACACACACAAAAAACAATTTGCAAATGCTGTGCATATGCAATTCACTGAATGCTCTTTTTACATTCATTTTTCTAACCAAAGTCATTAGGCACATACCAATGGTACGTAAATGTTGCTGTATAGATTCCATTAACTAATTCTGGGTGAACTGTAATTGTTGAGTCTGATCCGTCTCTGTGGCTTATTAGGCCTGCATGTGGTGGGTGAGGAATGTAATATTGACGTCCGAGGCTGACACAATCTCGAGCCCACGGGCGAGAGGAATATTAAACTGCTACAGCATTTTGCTGTCTATCTAGCCCTCCACCCTCCTCCACTCTCTCCTCATCCCGTAGCCAGTAATGAGGAAATAACATCTTCATTAGACATCTGTTTAACTGTATTAGAGCACGAGTCCTGGGGGAACCATTGGTCATGCTGTGGATAGGGAGAGTAAAGGAGGTCTATTGGACGACAATTTGACGGATGAGATACCATAGAAAAGGAAAAAAGTGTCTGGAGATTTTCACAAAACAAAGGCCAATGAAATGATTTTTGGTTCATTTACAGAAAAAAGCTGTTTTTTTTGTGTCACTTGGGAAGATTTTTATCCAACTAAGTGCCGCAGATGTGGGAAGGAGGGGCATCCTTGCCACCTGAAGGGAGAGGTAAGAACAGAATCTAACAAAATTACTATTTAGCTGCTTCATGACGACAAAAATAGGCAAATGGATTGAAGTATAAAAGGAAAAGACTCAATGCACACACCTTCTGACTTTGGTCCAACTCAATGTGCACGTTTACCTCTATGGAAAAAACTACTCACCTGATCAAGGAGAGAATGCATAATAATGACCATATGGTGGATGTCTTTATAAGGAGCTGAGGGTGCAGAACAAGGCAGGAGATGGCGGTGAGCCCACTCTCCTGTTCACTGAGGGTTCAGCTGTGCCACATGGGCCAGCACTTGGCGCCGGAGCCTCTCACAGGTGTGCGATTTCTCTAAAGGGCCGCCAGGGAAAACAGAAGCCAGACACGTTTGCTTCATAAAGCATGTTACGTAATCATGCGATCAAACTTATGACGTTTTTTTTTTCTTTATTTCTGTTCTGATGGCTGTCAGCTCACTAGCGTGTCGGCTCCTGGTTTCTTGGGATAAGCTCGGGAACGGGGAGAGATTCCTCTCAGGTAGCAGAGATTCCGGGTAGCTTTAGCAGATAAACTGAGAAATGAGAGAGAGAGAGCTGAATATCGAGCTGTCGGGATTATCCCGCTATGAAGGAGTGCATTCCACCGGAGTCGCGTGGCTGAGGTCTGCGGCTCTCTGCAAGCCCAATTTTTCAGCCCTCCAAGTGCAATCGATAGTAATTATCATTACGTCCAGCATCCTCAAAGGCTTGTCAGGCCATGGTGTGAAAACATAAAAAGACATGCAATTTGGCCATCAAACCACACGATCGAGCCAAGAGAACTGTAATTGACAAATCAAAGGGAAGCTAAAGTGTTACATTTAAACTTATGCAAGAGAGAGAAGTGGCTTCCAAGCCTATCAACTTACATTCCCCCACATTAAGCACGGCAATCTGCCCGACTAATTTAAATTGATACATCAAAGGCTTGCAGTGTTGGAAATATTCCAGATGAATTTCAAGGTTTCACAATTTATAATTTCTGGGAAAAAAATGCCTCTGAGTACCAGTATTAACTTCAATAAATGTCGCCATCTGAACATAATCAAAGCACTAATTTGAGTGGATGGGAGCCAACTTCTGAGCAGAGCAAACCTACAAATAGGAAGAGTTCAAAAGGTTTATGAAGGACACAAAAAGACAAAAAAAAAACATGCTGTGCTATCATTGTTAGAAATATGGCAGATTAGCATCATTGTTGGGAAACAGATGAAGAAAAATTGTACGTTTTGATGTTTTAATTGCAGAAAAAGGCTAAACTAGAGTGCACCTGTGGGCGAAAGCATGAAGCCAATGTCTTTTATACGGTAGAAGCATTTAGTGCCTGGAAAAAAAGCCTTGTTCATCTTCCAGATGACTTTTCTTTTCATATTCTGACCTCTTCAGAGACTGATCAACCAGCAAAATGTTCTATAAGATTACCGGCCTCAAAGATCATCATATAGTGGTGTCTAAACAGGAATTATCAAAAGCTTTCATGTTTCTTTTTTTTCTTCACAGCAGAGATCCCACACTTCCACTTCAGCTGCTAAATGCAGTTTTTTTTTTTTTTTGCTCTGACTCGAGTCCTCACTAACCAGCAGCTCTTCATAATGACCTTTTACTTGACCATAATCCAAGATTGGATCTAAATCCCTGGAGATTACTAACAAGAAAAAATCAACCAGACTACAAGGGTGTTTTCCAGCCTCAGAATAAATATATGTCTGCTCAAGAGATGAATTCACCCATCCAACTCACTGGGTGCTCGTTAAATGAAAGGACCCGCTTGAGAGCGAGAATAAACATTCTGAGTTAAGAGCCCTGTTCCCATTGACAGGCTCCTCTATCCTGCACTGGCAGGGTTTGAACCAGACATGGCCTAAAGCTGTTCAGGGGTGGTAACTGTTTATCCCTGTCCTAACTCACTTTCAAATATCTTTTGGCCCTCAAAGTACAGCAGGGAACAGAGCAGGTCTAAATGACATCCGATTAAACAACTTATATTTAGCATGCTGCAAATTGTAAACAAAAATGGCTCCAGTTTGTACAAAACTGGAATAAAAACGAAAATGTTCACATTATAGACATCAAAACCAATTAGAGATTGGGAAATTATTATTATCCACAAATAACAGAGAGTGTAGACAAAGTATGGAGGTGTAAAACATAACATTATGGGGTCAGCAGCAGTAAAAACGGCTGGGTGCTCAGCAGCGTGTTCCTTACAGAGTGAAGGCAGAGAGACTGAAGACAGGCGAGAGGGAGGAGCAGCGTCAGTGATCTCGCTCCTCTCAGACCCAGGAGGCAAGAAGGGGGAGATTAGAAATCGTGCCATGTCAGGATTGGGAGCATACTGGGCAGTGGGGGGTAGCAGGAGAACAGGGATGTCAGGGAGGGGGGCATGGGGTGGGGTCGCTGGCACGATAATTGTGATATACATACACATACACGCGCGCTCGCAATGGGTGGCTGATGGGTAAACACGCAGGGTAGGACGATGGGAGGGAGGTGGGTGGCTGGGTTCTGCTCCTGAATACTGAGCAGAGGATCAGGAGCACCACCGCCTGTCAGTCAGGACCTAAAAATACCCGTCTCTGCTGCATACGGCATCACGATGCAAAAAGTAACTCAGAGAAAATTTGAAGACCCTTTTTCAATCCACGGAGCCTTCTAGTCTTTGTAACTTCCAAAGTGTTTTAGTCACTGCAAAGCTCTCTTTAAAGCTGGACCTTCTTCTACTTCTCACAACACTCACTTTAAAAGCCCCACTCTGATCATTTTTTAATCTATTTTAAAAGCATTCCCAGTGGTCTTTTGGTTATGATTATGGAGTTTTTAGCCAAAATCCAAAAAGCCTGTGACTTTTTCTAGAACATAGTTTCTGCAGAGCGGCAAGAGTTTATTAGAAATTTGCCTCCAAGTCGTGGGCAGGACAAAAATTGGATATAACCATCTACAAGTGAATGAATCAGAATAGAGCGGAGCAGGGAGCTTGTGGTGCGCTCAGCGTATTTTATGTGTCACAAATATGCTAATTTGCAAACAGCATTTTTGTTTGCCTTTGATTCACAAAAGATTTTAATAAAGAAATATTCAGAAATTCAATTTTAAGCTTAATTTTCTTTAACTTAATGTCCTCAATCATTAGAAATATGCCACATGAACATGTTAAAAACACCTATATTTTTGATTCGAGTGGGTCTTTAAGAGAGGAACTTCTCCCACTGCTATTGCATTTATAGTTAAAGACCAGTATTGGAAATATCTTCTCATTTATTTTGTTGAAGTCATTTATAGACAAAAGTTTTTTGCACAAAGTTAGAGTAATTTGCTTTTTCAAAATAAAAAAAGTTAAATTAAATTGACATTTTCGTACCTGCACACGGTTAAGCAGAGGAAACCACAAGCTGCAGCTCCCAGAAGGCTGTTCATCAGGTTGACGCTGTGAGCAGGGGACAGAGGCAGGAGTTTCATGCTCAGGTGAGCTAAAAGGGTGAAGATCGGATATCCTGGAGGATGGGCCACCTAAGACAAGAACAAAATAAAACCTGCCGCATAAATGACAGGATAAATGTAACACTGTGACATATTTATGGCTAAAAAAGGGAGGAATTGTTTCAATCAGCATGTGACTAAATGTTGGCAAAAGGGTTCAGATTCAAATGTAGATTGCTCTTATGTGGTTAAATAAAATGCCACTGACAGATTTTAAGAGGAGTCAGACACATTTAGGCTGTTCTCCATAAACTGACTTTCTATGATGCAACCCCCCCCCTTCTTTTGGCCTCTTCCCAAGGACAATGCAGGTCCCAGGAGCCTGTGGCGTTCTCCCGCTTCAGCCCTCAAACCACCGCAGAGCCGCAGTCGTTCCCGCCTGGGGGATCTTGGCAATCACAGCAATTAGCGGCTAAGTCTCCTACACCCAGATAAGGGCTCAGTCATTAAACGCAGGCTCATTCTCTGGCTTTGATAACATGAGCCATGCAAGGCAGGGAAGAAGGGGGCAGCTCTTCAAATGAGAAAAGAGCTGAAAGGTGAAAGAGTGTTAGTCACCTCGAACATAAAGTCTTAATGATTTAGTTACAGAAATAAAAATCAAGGCTTTATGCTCGCAATGAGAAAAAAAAAAGAAAGAATAAAAAGTTGAGAAAAAAATAAGAAAAAATCTCCCAGCCACTGGGTTAGCAGAGAAAAATGTTGCCTTCGACAAGTGACTAACTCAGTTAAAAATCTATGGATTCGGTGCCTGTGTGGAGGACCTTGCAGAGCAAATCTGTAAGACATGCAGCTGAAGGACAGCAGTGGGATACAGGGAGCAAAGGGAAGCAAAACTCTGGGGAACAGAAAGAGAGAGGGGGGGGATCTGCAGTTTGGGGACTAAGGATGGCCTGCAAGGCCCGAGGGAAGCCTGAAAGGCAGGCGGGGAGGCCACACGGACTGCAGCACCAACGGCAGGATTACTGGCATAGTGACACCGACACAGCCTCCCTAAAAGGATCACAGCAGCGTAATAAACTTTATTAAATAATAAAACTTATTATAACTGTTAACCCGATTTAGTTCATTCTTTGCGGCTTACACACACACACAAAAAAAGAGGGTTGGATATAATAAGCCTTATACCGTACATAAGGCAAAGCCTACAAAAGCCATCGCCTTACCATTGACTTTAATTGGATTTGAAAAACGGGTTGCAAATTATAGCATTCTCTACTTGCAACTTAGTAAAATAAGTGTACAGAAAAGAAGGGTAAAAAACCTGTGGACTAAAAGTAAATTAATCTGCTTTCTGCCCATGCTTAATTAAACTTCCTTAATGCTTATAAAAGTTAATGAGTGAATTGATTAAACAATACAGCTAATACTTACCCCTAGCTCACATGCAGTGGTGATCAGCTCTCCTGTGGAAGAGAATAGGGGAGAAAATTAATGTAAACCCAATAATTATTATTAAGAGACAAGTCTGTTCCCAAAGTTTTCCCAAATCAAATACTTGCACTGGGGTTTTGCATTAATTTGCCTGGATCAAAACCTGCAAATCTTCCCAGTGTGACATTTCCTAAGCGGCACGTTCATTCTCTTCATCTTTTACTTCTCCCCTGATGCCTCCCTCCCTTTTCCGGATCATACGCACAGACATAGCACACACACACACACGCACAAACCATCAGACTCCCTCCTCAATACTCTGTCACACAAAGACACACATATGGTGATCTGAGAATAATGCTTCCAGTCCCATCCTCCCTACGCATCAGGGTCCTTTCCTCTTTTCTTGTGCTGCTCTACGTGCATCTTTGGTTCTCCCACACCCCCAATGTCTCCTTTAGTCCGCTGGGCACAAACAGAAAAGCTACGTCGTTGACAGACACAGAATGAGGTAAGCTGTAACATACAAAAAAAGAGAAGCTGTACTGTTTTTTTGATGAGCTCTGTGTGAGGTGCAGCACATAAAAACAAACAAACAAACTAAAAGCTATTTGGAGAAGCTTTAATGTATCTGGGCACAAACCCATTTGTGCCAGCATACACCCAAAGCGTTTCAAATTATACTGATTTCTCACTCAGTGTTTGCATCTCCCACTCATGGAAATTGAAATTTGGTTCAGATTAAATGACATTGATAAATGCTGGGGATCAGAACAGCTCCCTCTACTGGTGTCAGATGGGTAGTGGTGCCCTCTACAAACACATCTGTGAAAACAGGATAATAAACAGATAAGCTGTGTAGGATCCCAATTACAGAAAATGCTTTTAAAAAGATCGGAGAAATAATTAAAAAATAGCCAAAGCGTGCATGTTTTTATCAAGTAATCCTGAGTGTTGTAATTTGCTTCTGTTCCCAACAAAAGGGTACACATGGAATGTGTCATTCAGACAGCTGTAGTTTTTAAAAACCACAATCAGAAACAAAAATTTAAAACAGCAACAACACAGAGACTACTCCGAAAAATGTACAGAATAGAGTGGCTCAATTTCAGATGGCTGCCTCACCAATTGCAAGCATTGCCGACACACTGAATTATGATGCCTAAATTCTGCCACATGACGAGCACAAACTCTTATCAATCTAATGGAGCATGAAGTCAAAACTCCTCCACCTGCAAAGCTTAAATGTTTTCACAGCTCCATTTCATCTGGCATGAGCCGCCAGCTACCTGGCATCAATTTTACATCACACTTTCTCATCCCTCATCGGTTTCTCAATTTTCCCTCATTTTCTTTCCACTCTCACCCCATTCAGCACAGAAACTAGTGCTAAGCCAAAACATTCATCTCGGTACCACAGAGATGCAGTTCTGCGGCCTCAATGCTAAAAAGAGAAAATATTGACTCAATGGGGTAGCAGCACGGGTGCCAGGAGTCTTTGTGATTGTGGAGCATGGGCACCCACATCAGTCTTCCCATAATCCCCATCATTTCCACACTTCAAATTCCTAGACAACAGCGTACCCGCGGGGCTGCGCTCAAGCCTCTCCTGGGCACATCACACCTAAAGAGATTAGGACAGAGAAGGAGACCTGGAGAATTCAGAAGGGTGTTCAGCTGGCACTATCAGAGCGGGCATCCTGCACCGTCCCTAAACACTGTGAAGAAGGGGCTGGACGTTTTTTCAAAGACCCTGCAAGACAGCAGAGACACCAGCAGGACTACACAACCCTCCGACTGCTTGCTCTCTCCTCAGCTAATTTCTATCTGGCCAAGCTTTCCTTTTTTGCCCCCATTCAGCAAAAATGCATCCTGTTTTGCAACTCGCACTTCTGAGTAGTGCAAACTTAACAAGCGAGACTTCACGCCCGCAAGTTCACATTTACAAGTTTGCAACCTTGCCATCACCTCTAAACAGTGTAGCTATAAATAGCATTCTCTAAGAGTGACATTAAGAGTCACATTATGAGAATACTGGTAAACACTTTGGCCTAACATTACTGCCTATTATATGTGGGTGCTAAAGGTAGTTTTACCACTAATTTGTGAATTTAAAAAAGAGAAAGATAGATAAAAGATATTCTGTTAAGACATATTACAGTTAAATAACCTTTGTGTCAGTTATTACAGTAATGCTCTAAATCAAGGATGAGCAAACTACAGGTGCAGGGCCATATGTGGCCTATTAAACAATTTAATCTGGCCGGCAAAAGTTATATTGATAATCCTTAACATTTTTTAATTTTTCCTGTACATTTTTGGTGTCTACCCATAGGTGGCCCACAAAAAATACAGTGGGTACAGAAAGTATTCAGACCCCTTTACATTTTTCACTCTGTTATATTGCAGCAATTGCAATTGCAGCTAAAATCATTAAAGTCCATTTTTTCCTCATTAATCTTCACACAGAACCCCATTTTGCCACAAAAAAAAGCCCCACAGAATTTTAGACATTTTTTGCAGATTTATTAAAAAAGAAAAACTGAAATATCGCATGGTCCTAAGTATTCAGACCCTTTACTGTGACACTAAGGTGCTTTCCATTTCTTCATTTCTTCCATTTCTATTTAGTAGCAGCACCCTTTTGATCTGATACAGCCATGAGTCTTTTGGGGAAAGATGCAACAAGTTTTTCACACCTGGATTTGGGGATCCTCTGCCATTCCTCCTTGCAGATCCTCTCCAGTTCTGTCAGGTTGGATGGTAAACATTGGACAGCCATTTTTAGGTCTCTCCAGAGATGCTCCATTGGGTTTAAATCAGGGCTCTGGCTGGGCCATTCAAGAACACTCAGAGTTTTTGAGTTTTTGTGAAGCCACTCCTTCATTATTTTAGCTGTGTGTTGGTTTTTTTTTTTTGTCAGTATGGGATGCTGTGTGTACGTCAATGAGGAAAGATCTGCAATGAACTTAAATGATTTTATTGGATGAAATATAACAAAGAGTGAAAAATTTAAAGGGGTCTGAATACTTTCCGTACCCACTGTACATTGACATTAGATACAGAAAGCTATTCTGCATTTATGTAGTGTTGGAAGATTTGTTGTTTTTCTGACGTTCGTGTGCATTTTCAGACAGTCGGACAGGCATTTTTCCAGTAATTCCAACAAAACATGAATTTCTCTAAAATTGCGATTTTTCCTGAGGGACATCAACCCATTAGAGCAATTGGTAATAAAACAAGAACAAAGGCCACAAATTTTGAAATAAAACTCCAAAATGTGTGTTAACTCAGATATTCCAGAAATGTAACTTGTGTGCACAAAACACATCAACAGTAAGATAAGCAGAACTGTAAAGACTTTAATTACTGCAGTATTACTCCAAGAAAACAAAGATGCTGACATACAGCCATAAGAAACAAGTATTGTGTTTCTGCTCTTTAAATGGTCTGGGTGAATACTCAAGTCTGATTGGGTGCTGGGTGCTGACGCACACCTAAACAATTCCGGTCACAAAGCTCAAATGTTTTATATTACGGCGCAGACTTCTTTAAAACAAACTTTTTGTTTCATCTTCTGGACAAAAACAAGGTGAACTTTCTCTCTGAACTTGTGCTTTATTGAGCTTATCATGACGATCAACATATATATCACTGTCCATTGCCACTGCAGTCCAGGTCTGGCAGCTCACGCATTGTGTTACTAGGACAACAGGCTGCATTAAGGATCAAAAAGTCTGTCTTTTGTGAGAAACCGATCTAAACCTAAAAAAATAACAAGAATAAAGTACTAAAAATACATTGAATATGTATTTCTTTTGTAAGTGACCATGTTATAAGCGGGATAGTGCCCGGCGAAGGGTGTATTTTCAGAAGTCAAATTTTAGAACCCTTTGTGGCCCACAGGTGAAAGTGTTTGCCCAATCCTGCTCTAAGTCTTCAGATAGTGTTCAACCGAATCTGTTCTGTACTACTTTCATTACTTTTCTGACTTTAAAGAATATAATTAAAGATTATTTTAATAACTAATTTACTTTTTAACTTGTCTTTCTTCAGTTTTGTTTTGATAATTTCTCTGTTTTTCAGCCATGTTTCATTTTGTTCCCCTCTCTACGAGGCTCGTGTACTTGCAGCACCACGGACAGCGCCAGGACTGTGTAAACGTCATCAATACGCGACACGACTAACCATGTGGTTTCAACACAACAAAGCCACGCGACGGTGTGAGCGTTAGCAATGCTAGCACCAACCTGAATCTCCGCCAGGGACTGTCCTCTGCACGCCGGGCACATACAGAGCCACGATACATGCAACCACAGTGCCAGTTAGTATCCAGCTTGGCTTGTCCTCAGCAAACATTTTTCTCTTTGAGGAAAAAAAAGACGATAGTAATAAACGCGTTATTTTAGAGCTTGCCTTTTTAAGCTAGCTAACATTAGCATTTGAGGAAAATTTCCCCAAAAACGGTGAAGAAAAGAAAATAAATTAACAGCAACTATCTAAGACGTGATTTCGGATAACTGGCTGTGCCAAATAATATTTAAAAGTCGATAAAAAACCGTTGTTTTATTTATAAAAGCTTTGAATTGGCTACGATAAGGCTCTTTTGTTTCCGAAATGCAACCTCAGCCAAATTTACAAGGTAATCTCGCGATATTAACAGAAGGAAGCGCCTTTCTTAAAGTTTTAAAATAAGTTTTTCTTGTCGATCGAGTTTCATCCATAAATAGGAATTCCTGTAACAAGATCTCCTACGTTTTCACTTAAAAAGTAATTATATGAGTTCTGCTTTCCTCATTTGAACCCTTAGCAACCCAGATGAATAATATTGTAGGATAGGACTTTTTTAAAAAATAAACTAGAGTGAAACAATTATTTTTTTTGTCAGTTTTTTATCATTAGCACAGATTGTCTCGTTAGAGTTTATATTAATTAATGTACATTAAATTACAAATTTCTGTTCATCTGTCTTTCTTTTGTTTTGTTTTGTGTTTTTTTTTATCTTAAGAAATCCTAAGGTTTTTCTTTTTGACAAATATTGTGGAGATGTTAAGTTTAAAGTTTAAAGAAGGTATTTTACTGTCACAATCTAACAGTTACATTAAATATAATACTATATTAAAAAGAAAACATTTTTTATCATAATAGTTGGAGGCCTGACTTGCCTTTTATGTTTGTTTTTTGAGTGAAATATTTACTAATGATGAATTTACTGGTTTATTTATTAATGTTACATTATTTTTCCTGATAGCATTACTAAATATTTTGAATATTGTATCAGAAATTAAAAGTGTCATATTTTCTATAAAGTGTTCTCGTAGTGCAAACATCTGTATTTTCTATTGTAAACAATATAAACATGATTCTCAAATGTATAATGTACATTCATCAACAATTAGGTAGTGGGAAAAACTATCATAATTCCTAAATATTTAAGTTTTATTCATTATTTGCCTTTTATGCATTTCTAAAAAAGTATCTGAAATATAGTTAGTGCTTTAGAATAATTCCAAGACAAAGGATCAGGTCACTGTTGTATAAATCCAAACTAAATCACTGCTGCTATAAACCAAAGTAGTGTTTAAAAGACGAGTTGAGTTTTGCACCCCCACTATTTTTTCTTGTATTAGATTAAAAAAAAATCATACCATGAAACCCAATATTTTACTCTTTAAATGTGTCCACATTTCACAGGTCAATGGATGGCTGTAATAAAGAAATTGTCCCACTGAACTGATAATAATCCCAACCCATCATAAATGAGTCTGATCCCTTAGTAAATTAAGCCCTTGGTGAGGTGGAGTGGTGTCAGCACCTAACCAACTCTCAGCTGGCTCTTTAATCCTCTCCTTCTTGCCACCACCCTTGCTGTCTAATCAGTCTGGAACACACACATTCCATTCTCGCCCATCTAACACACACCCAAGTTCTCACCATTCCTCGCACTGGGACTCAGCCATCCCTTCAGTGATGTCACTGCTAATCCAAACGTGGTTATCCGCTGGGCTGCAGCGCTAGCAGGATGTGTGGAGATGATGGGGTGCGTTTGGGGAGGCACATCCAGGAAGTGTGTGAGGGGGGTGGTAGTCAGGAATATAATTTCTTTTCACCAAAGCCACTGTTTTGTTTTTTTTTTATCCCAAGGACTGTACAGCATATGCACAACATACACTGTTAAGTGTAAATAGGGATAAATATTGGATGACTATGATAGATAGAAAAAAATAAAACACTAAAAACACCAAGCCTCTTTTTTATGGATGCAGGCAAGTCATTATAAAGCCTGCTGGATTAAGCGCATCCAGCTGCTAACCTTTGTATCCACAATATGCGAGCTCTTTTTACTGACAGCTTGTCCAAAGAGAGGAATTACCCGCATGCACGAGGCGCTCGTTCCATATGGCACCATGCTATTAACAAACATTAGTTGACTGTAATGGCAGCACTCTTATGTTCATTATCTTTTATTTTGTACAGGAGGTATGTGATTATGTGTGTTTTTGTGCCAGTTTGTGTGATTAGAAAGCTCTAATGGTTCTGCTCTGGGGATTTGAGGCATTAGATAAGAAAGGGCATCAATGGTGAATTGTGTTGGTCCAATGAAGCACAACAGTTTTCTGAAATGTGTCTCTTTGCTGCTAACAAGCTGCATATCCGCCTCATATTTGAGTTGCAGATGTTTAGTTAACTCAGGACCGAACCAGCCTTGCATGAGCGAGGGCTTCACAAGACCGCTGAAAGAAACTCCCATCTTATTTGATTTTGTATTTTTCCCTCACTTGCTGCATATCTGTTTTAATCTTACCTTAAGCATCCTTGAAATGAGGTGTAATCCAGTTTAAGCCCTTTTGAATCTGCTTCCAAACCATATTACAGCTATTCATCGGCCTATAAACGCTGTGCTAACAGCTGCACAGTGGCAGGGTCCACAGGCCAAACTGTGCACGCCATACCAACTTCATGGGTCTTTTTTTTTTCCTTTAAAGGCTCACTAGAAGTCAAAGCAAAGTGTTGTGCATGTTGACTTCTATTCTGGGAAAATACAGCTCTTTTTTAAATATAGCTGGTGACCTAAAAATTCTTTAGCAGGGTCAAAAACGATAATATTCTTTTTTTTCACTTTTTCAGTTGTCAGTCTTTTTTGGATAACTTTCTTTTCTTATTATACAGTGAATTAAAAAACTAGGGACGACTCAAAAACTTTGCTTTACGGCCCATTTATATAAAATTTAAACATATGTGTAGTATTATATCTGCTGCCAAACCAGATCTTCTGATTACAGAGCTGATATGCAGTAATTAAGACAATTATTTCACTTGTTTTGCTATGTACAAGTAGAATGCAGGATTATTTTTTTTCTTCTTCAGTACTGAATTAAATCTAATGGAGTTGCATTGCTGTCGGTCTGTCAGAAAGACTGTTACTGTTGCATTTCCTTCACAAAAGTTAATATCAGACCAGAATTTTACCTTTATCTTTGTGTTGTTTGGTAGCTTTTTTTTGTTAAACTGCTGGAATATACAGTAACCCAGACAAAAGCAAGTTACACCAGGTCTACAGATTGATTTACAGATTAGATTGGCACCCGCTTACATGTAAGAAGTAATTTAGAACAAACCAGTCAGACATGTTTTGGAGAACCCCAGACAAACGTGGAAGTAAAGACCGCCATTTTATTGGTCGAGCTTTCTCTGGTTTTGTTCTGTTTAGGTTATGTTCTGTGTCACCGCAGACCAGATCTAAGTACCAATCACTTTATTACTACTGTACTTATCAGTTACTGTTGCTGTTGGTGGGGGCGGCTGTGGTGCAGGGGTAGAGCGGCTGACGTCACCATGGAAGATCACAGGCTCGGCTCCCGCCCTGCCCCTGCCCATACGTCCAAGCGTCCTCGGGCAGTAAACGGAACCCCACATTGCTCCTGATAAGTATAGGTTGGTGTCCGTGTCGGCATTAGAGCCACCGTGTGTGTGCATGAGTGAATGGGACTGTGACTGTAGAGCACCTCGGGCCTTCAAAGAATACCTTCATTTATAAAAGTTTTAAGATTTTGCCACCAATCCTATGTTTTGGCTTCATTACCACCAATCCCTGACTTTGTTCTCTAATAAAATATACAAACTTCACACACGTCACCATCCCGGCTGAGATTTGAACCATGACCTTTAAACCTTTAAAGTTGATCATGTTAATCAGCAGTTTAGCCTCAAATCATTCTTTGAAAACGCTAGTCTTAACATTGTCACAGTTCCTAATGAAAGCGTTCAGTATAATTGGTATAAGATGGTATCTTTAAGGCTTGTCAGACAATAAATTCGATATTTTTTGTAAGTATTACATTTGTGAACAGTAAATGTTGCAGTTAGTGAAGATGTTTCACTTCAGAAGTGTTGAAACATAAACAAAAGAGGGTTTTCCAAAAAAATCTGATGGTCTGAATATCATTTGATTTGATCTGGCTTTAGATCCAGAGGTGGTTTTGAAAAAAAACTTTGTCTCTGCCTTTATCATTCCTACACTGACTGCATGCGTGTGTGCCCCTCATGAAATGCTTTCAGATAGTGAGCTATGAAAATACATTATCGCCCCATTATTACGCCATCAAATGTCTGTGCAGGGAGGCCTTGAACCAGTGAATAAATCTCGACAGATTAACTCTCCTCTGTGATCCTGTTCTCATTAGAAGAAGCAGGGGACACAAACACACATAATAACAGGGCTGACTGCTGTTCCTTTGTACCATGTGGCTACCTAAATGATCCCAAATAAGATAGATGACAAGGATATGGCAAGTTCTAATCAGCATTTTGCACAATGAAACATAATGGTTGGCGGAGAACAAGGGAAAGCACACAGAGCTCACGTTTCCATCGCCTGGAGCAGCACACCTAGTCGAGAGCAATTAAAATGAGAGGATTCAATTTTGTCAAACACCAGGAACCCCAGATAAATCTTGTATCTCATTTTCCAGCAGAGGACACTCCCTATAGTTAGTGCTATCATGTTTGTTATGGTGTTTTTAAGACACAGCTGGCTACTGACAGAGTCGCTGAAACAACCCTTTTCCCCCAAATCATGCTAATCCCAGTCATTTCAGTGTGAGACCTGGAGGTGGGAGAGATCCAGACTCGGGTGAAATTGTGAATTAAAAAAAAAAAGTCTCAGACTGATTTTTTTTTTCTCTTGCCAAATTGGGTGGGAGGAGGGGGGACAGCAAGTCGCTGCAAGGTTTCCATGTGGGAGCAATCCACTTACTTAAACTGATAAAGATTTAATTAACTCAAGACTCTGCAATTACTCCATAATTAAAGTAATTTGTCCTCTTGTTTGGATGAGTAGGCAAGACGTCGCCTGTGCCTTTGTAGAGCTAAAGAGAAAGAGGACACGAGAAGCGCAAAGAGGCAAACTCTGTCCCACTTTAACGTTTGAACGCACCGCCTGGTTTTCCAAATCTATTCTCCCGATAAAACAATTGTCTGATCTCCTTTTCAGCCTGTGTTTATTTGTCTTTTATTAAAATGCAGCCATTATTCATTGGCAAAATAATGCACTAAGTAAAAAAAAGTGCTGTCGGGAGCTATGAAACAGCAAATACAACTGATATGATCATAATCCGCCTCACACTGCACTGCATTAGTGCCACAATGCGAAAAGGTGAAGGAGGGAAACGGGAACCATTTCTGAGCAAAGGTGAGAGTGTACCTTGAATGCACCACGACCCAAATTAAAGCAAAGCCCGTGTGCTATGTGATGAAGCCAGATCTCTATAGCAAATGGTAAAACAGTCAAGAATGGTACCATCCAACATTTGCCACCATGCTGTGGCGTTCCAATTTGCCTGAAGAAATCAAAACACTGCCAAGGTTATTATTAACAAACCAGGGAGACAAATGTGTACTACCGAGGTTTGCATGTGCTGTTACTTAATTTTACAGGAGGGAAACAGCACTATCTCTCATTCACAGATGATGATCTGCATATAATTTACCTCAGCTGCATGCTGGGGAAAGGAGGTAAATATCACAGCGCACAACTTGCCTGCTAACATGTCCTACTGATAGATTGGCACACAGCCTGCAGACACCTGTGGCATTTCTCATCATAGGTCTCAGGGTAAACATGAAAAAGAGACACACTGAAAGAAACTAAGCCTGAGTCATTTTTAACACAACTCTTCATGGATTTGTTTTTCACAACACCAACTACTGTGGGTGGGCTCTAAAAATAATGACATATCTCCCGAAAATAAGGTTTCAGACTTCTTTCTGGTAAATGTGAAGCTCCTTAAGATGAAAAAAACATAAGAATGAAATCTCAACTTTTGCTTACCGTTTTCTTAAAAGAAAAAAAGTTGAGTTTGACAATGAAATAATTGTTTTTAAAGGTGTTTTACCCAATTGTTCAGTTATTTGAGATTGTAAAAATGTAAACGTGTTTTAAATAACTAAAACCAATGAATTTAAACTAAAAATACATTATTTATTCAACTTGTTAGAAATTGTTATCACAGTCAAAGACCCACAATGGATGGATAAAGGAGCCGCATGTGACTCTGGAGCCTCAGATTGTGGACCCCTGATATAAATTAGGGTTTTTTAAGGAGGTCAAACCAACTTTGCCCGGCACAATTCAATAGGAATTTGTAAGCTTCCTGATGCAAACTTTTGTTTGTGCACTGATTTTAAAAGTTTGCCCTTAAGACAGAAAAAAAAAATTCTTTAAGGTTCAGCTAAGAGGTGATGAGGGAGCAATAGTTAACAAATCACATGGACATTATTAGAGCTGCACATGAACTCGGGCTTCTTTAGTTCTAAAAATCGGTTGCAGAAGAAAATATCCCACCCCTTTATTAGCATAACCCTGCCCCGCTTAAGGCAGGGGAGCCACTGTGTGATCCTGAAATTAGCATGCTGTCACCTTCACTGTCTCTACTGTCATTCAGAAAAACTAGGAAATGTGCAGACGTGAACCCATTTCTCATCCACCACAGAAATGTTAATTAGGAAACGTGGCATCCCGCAGCTTCAGTCCTCTCCATGTGCCATAACTGACATGTTATGTATTTAAATCTCTTTCGTGTGGCCTTATTATAGAGGCGAAGTCACATGTAAATGATGGAAGCATTCTCATTTTATGTTTATTTTTTGGGCTGCTTTTTTTATTATTTGAAAAGCTAAAAGTAACTAAATATAGTTATGGAATTGGGTGTGCAGCAAGAGGAGGCTTAAATGAGTTATAAAAGCATAATATAATTAATTGAGTACTTAAAACAAAGGCGTCTGGACTCAAGATTTATCTGTGGACCTTTGAATATAGACATACATCTCCATTTTCTAATTGCATATAGAAAGGATTTTCACTCATTTATAGGCAGTCCAATTAACTCTTTTTTTTCCTACATGCATCTGTGTGATGAATTTATGTTCACAGCAAACTTCCATTCCTTTGCTCTGCAGTTATTGGACCCTGCAGGCTCAGGAGTTTGATGGACAGGACTCTATTGTTGAGGAAATAGTGCCCTCTCGTGGCCACTAAGGGAAAATGCTCCCCAAAAGTAGAGGGATTGCACCCATGCGGCCCTGCTTTAATATGTAGATTTAGTTGATAAAAAAATAGAAAAACCAAATGTGGGCAAAAATTTATTCAAGAAAATGATTTGTCTTATCTTGAAGCTCCGACAGAGTTATCAAAATCTAGAGTCTTTTTTGGCAACTAAGATAGCAGAGTCCTCACAGAGACATGATGAAACACAAATGTAACTCTGGTTAAACCTCACTGCTTCGTTGGGCTGCACAGCACAGACATTTAAGTTCAAAGGCAAAGACTGACAGAAATTTCCTCTTCAAATGCAATCAAATTGGTTAATCAAGTCCCCAAGAAATGAACCCACAAGTTTGAAAAATAAAACAAACTGTCAGGAAAAAAATGTGCAAAAGTGACACGCATTTTTAAAAAATATTTTATTCTCTGCAGAGGAGCCAATGAGGGAAATCAGTTTGTTCTATGGCTTGCGCACAGAGTTCCTGTAAAAAAAAAAAAAAAACAAGCCCTTGGGTGAACCGTGAGCCCCACCCATGTTTACTGAGGAGGAATGTTTGAGGCAGCTACTCTGCAGCTGATACAAAACGCAATCTTAGGCAACGGGCAGTTGAAGGTCCTAAAAAAAAAAGGAATGTTACTGTACAGTTTGAGGCTTAGAACAGGACCGTGCATAGATTCAAATCTGCAGAAGCTGATGGATTCTACAGCGGTTTGAGAGAAGCCTGCTGCTGACATTTGGAAGAATGTGGAGAATGTTTGTGAAACAAAATCGCAGAAAAGTCGGGGACCTGATTGAATTCTATTTATATTCTTACTGGAAGAAACTTTTAGCGCTGCAACGGAAACACTACCCTTAATTTACATGAATGCTCTATTGCCTTTGATAAACTAGTTAAAGGGAGATAACACCCGTGCGGGCGCACTCTGCTTAACCATTTTCAAAGTCGTCCCGATTCCTTTTCTCAGCCTCTCTGCTCTGGACAACTTGACTCATCTACACACAATAGGACTTCCTAAATTTGGCACGGAGCGGGATAATATCATTGTTCCCACTGAGCCGCAGACAGAAGAGTGTCTAATGTAATCCAAAGCTGTCAACATTCCATCACAGCAGCGGTTTGGGTTTGAACTGCTTACAGGAACACTTGGGAGATGGGGGGGTGGCAGCTTCCTTCTCATATTTGGTGAAATCTCTGAGAACGTGCGCGGGTCTGACGGCGAACGAACCCATGGATTAGGCCCAGCACGGGGTAAAGCTAACGGTACAGAATGCATACAGTGCAGGTTTGAGAAGCAGGACGGCTGCTCCCTCGCAATCCGCCGCGAGGAGGCTTTACCTGTAAGAAAATGATCAGAGCTCCATCTGTAAGGAAGTCAGTGCATTTTCATTACATTCACTCTGACGCCCTGCACACTTTTTTAATCCATCCATTAGCTTTCTGGGTAGTGGGTGTGATCATAGAGTTAAAGTCACATGGTTGGGGGGGGGGGCAACATAAGGGTAACTCACACAACCCAGCCAACACAAACACACAATCCCACTCACACGCCTTATATATATATATATGAAAGAAAAAGTATATATTAACATTTGCTTTATAAAACAGTACAATGGGCTTCAATTTAGTAAAATACATTTATGTCAGAATCTATCAGGGCTGGTAAATCTTTGTCTTTGTATGCAAAACTATTTCTTTCATTACTGTTGGCAAAATATTTTCTCATCTATGAAAAATAATCTGATACTTCAATGGGATTTGAGGCACTGGATTAAATATCTGTACAAACAAAAGCTGTGTTCCCTCACTCACAAGTTTGTTCAGTAAATAAAAGCAGTCTCCAGAGAGCTTGAATTTGGATGCGATTAAGAGTTGACAGCTAAAAGGGCCTGATGGGGAGTGTTAAAAAAATAAAATAAAAATTAAGCCATCAAGCCCAGAGTTTCTCCCGGCTTTTTTCTCAGCCAGCAGTCCAGCTGTCTGGCTCTGTCAAAACTCTGTCTTAGGCCCACAAGAAACTGAATCGTGGCTTTTCTCGCCTTTTTCTCCCCAACAGACCCGTCTACACCTGCAACGACACCAAATCGTTCAGTCGGATTTGTGAGTGAGCATCCATCTGCAGGCTAATTGCTACAGCAGACTAACGGAAAGTGAGCAGGATGCAGTTTAACCAGCCTGCTGCCGTGGCGTTGTTCAAAGCAGATGGTTGCCAGGATGGCTGAAGCATTATTTCATTCTTATAGTCAGGCATTTGTGGTAAAGTGTGCTCCACATCTCTGTGTATCACAGCAAAAAAAAAAAAAAAAAGCCCCCAAAAAAGCTCCTGACAGTCTGAAACGGTTCTGTCAGTAAAAGACCAGAGCACGGACAGATCTTTTTCCGTTCCACGTCTGGCTTCTACAAGCAAAAGACATCATTAAGAAGTCTGAATAGTTTCACAGCATGTTGGTTTTCCTGATTCTTCCTCTCCGGCAGCAGTGGCTCAGTCCACGGGGCCCTGAAAGATTAGCTTGGAACAGCCCTGGTTGATGCTGAGCTGAGTGGCACAGAAAGGGCAGGCGGCGTGGAAGGCATGCGTGCCGTGAGGCAGGGGGATCTCTGACCAGTACTTAACCGACTTCTCCGAGCACACATGTCCGCAAGGCACGAAGGCGTGTGTGGGTGCACCTGTATCCACATAGAACGCTGGCTCACAACCCAGCCACAGCGGCACGTAGGGTCCCACCATCCTGCACATGGGACACTCCCGCTGAGGGCCGGGTCCCTGCTCCGAGCGGTGGCCCCAGTTGTGATAGCCGTGCACATGGCCGCAGGCTAGGTAAACCCAGGGCTGCTTGTCCTCGTGGGATGAGAGGGCACGGCTGCGCTGCATGCTGGGGAAGGCGAGGGTGTTGAGGCCTACGGGGCACTGGGGCCGTGCCGCATTGATCTCCTGCCTGAGAGCCTCCAGGTGTTTTTGAGTGGGCGTGTGGAAGAGGCCCTCTGCCGTGCGCCACAGCAACGTGGCTCCACAAAGATCTACCAGGGAGCCATCCTGCAGAATGTTGCTCTCAATCTCCACCTGTAAGATGAAGCAGCAAAATGATGTCGTTTGGAAATTCCACAAGGAAAAAATCAAGTTCTTATCAAATATGAAACAAACCAGTTTCCCAGGAGTCTGTGCGGAGCGAGTTTCTCTCAAGGTGTACACATCCCCACAAACAGAAATCTCCCTCCAGACACCAGGTTTGGACTCTTCCGTAAACCCCCCCTTAGGATGCATTACTAGCACCCCATTGGTCGTTAGACCATCCATGTGGCCATCGGGGTTTTTCCATTTTGCTGCTTTTTCCTGAAGTTAAAAAAAAAAACAAGTCGTCAGCTCCACTTATTAAACAAAACTCCACGTCTGAGCAGAAGTTATGAGATCACAAAACAAGTTCTTACGCCGAGGAAAATATTCTTGGAAGAGTCGAACCCGGCTGCATAGATGCGAGCAGTGTAGGGGGGGTTACGCTCACAGACGACCCGACAGGCGAAGCGGGAGATGGTGCTTTGTGTGATGGGGGTTTCTTCTCCCTCCTGGCTTCCTGCTATTGTGTCCGTAACCACAAAGTCTATGGGATTCTCAGTGGAACGTCCAATCTGCAAAACCAACGGAGCAGGAAACGGCAGCAGGAGTTCAATAGAAATTCGATTCTGGTTTGTTGGTGCAGAAGTTAGCTAAGCTAATTTCCCAGCATTCCCTTGTTTGCACTCTCTCTCGCTAGCTCCCAGCACCTCACAAGCCCAAGCTAACATTAGCGGAGCAAAAAAGATCGGCAGCAGGATCAGAGCTATCTAACCGTACAGCTCTGACCAAATGGCAGCTCAGACGAAGAAAATGAAGACGTTAATGGCTCTCTTTATCTGCGAGTGGATGCATCAGAATTGTAGCAGAGAAGGTTGATCCCATACGATTGCTGCATCACAAATACAAGCTTTTTAAACTTGAATAAAGAAATACTATGAAACGCAGTCTTAATTTTAAATTATTTTATACATGTCCTCCATTGGGAGAAAAATGCTACAAGAACATGTTAAAAACACCAAAAACACAGTTTTCACAGGAGTGGGTCTTTAAATTAGCCTGTCAATACAGTCTTTCCTTATTTATTGCAGGAGTTACATTCTGAAAATAACCCACAAAAGGTGAAATTCACAAAGCACCCCTCACTGCACAGTTGATACACTTTCTCAGACAGACATGAACATTTTCACACTTTTCTCTCTTGTTGAAACTCTCAAAGTTCAAACCTCCGTCATAAAAGTCATTCAGTACAGGAGACATTGCATGGTGGAGACTGATTGACAACATGCAGGCCTGTGCACTGTCAGAAAAAATGAGGGAGAAAAACATGCACTGAAAAGAATTTCAGTGAAACAGCAAGTCCTGATGTTTTTAAACAAATTATACAAACCAAAGTTGAATAAACTTTTAGTTTTATTTATTGATAAGCATAAAAAAACTTAAAATGTCCACTTTATGATTTACCAAATCCGCCATTGTTTGCTTTCATTTATACTGTAGAGGTGCGTTCCTGACAAATACTTGTTTTCGTGTCAGGATTCGTCTATCACGGTGATGCTGCAGCCAAAAACAGTCTCATTTAAAGTGCACAGGACAATGTCAGCAGACCTGATGAGGAACAAACAGAAAAGCTGATATTTCCTCTTTCATTTCCTTTTTTACCAGCATGGTCCAAAGACACATGAGGTCCACAATACATGGTTGACTTAATCGTTGAATAGACACTGTGAGGCTGCTGATGGAATGCACACAAACTTTCTAGCTACTTTTCAATTTGATAACAGCGTACACTGATCTAACCCTGGAAGCAAACAACAGCTGACTTTACCTGGAACATGTCTGTGTCTTTATCATGGCTGTACTCCACCACCACCGTGTGGTTCCTGGACAGTGTGTAGGAGATGCTGTGCTGACCTTTGCTGTTCACAGCCTGAAATACGACAGAATGCAACAGAAATGATGAGTTTCAGTTTACCAACCTGTAAAAATATTGTTTTTGTATTTATTTTTTGCTAACATTTCATCAGGTGATGGTATGACCCATTATTAATACTTATAAATAAATATTGTCTCTGGGGTAAAACATACTAAAGCAGGAAGGACAGAGAGCTGTGAGGTCACACCCCTGAGATGGGGACCTTCAGCTTGACACACGAGCTTGCCTTCCAGTTGCAGAGCTCAGGTACAGGTCCCATCAACACGGAACAACATGCCAACTCTTATCTGCAAATTTCCCTTTCCGAGTACCCACCCCCCCATTCTTTGTCACGTGCATAAAGCACAGTGAGAAAGTGGGTCAGCGGAGCCGCTGCACACTCTGCTGCAACATCAGAGACAGATGCGACCGTGTCATTGTCACATGGTGCCATGCATCCACTGTGGTGCAACTAAATTATGATGTTCCACCTGTTTACAGCTAAGATTAGCTCAAAAACAACACAAATAGTGATTATATGGTTACACACTCCTGAACGAGTCGAAAAAGTGAGAATAAAAACTGGTTTTAATTGAAGGTTGCATCCTTTCTCTGTCACGAACACCAGAAATGCGAGTTTTTCCTCTCAAGCACAGAATGTCGTCAGTTCATTCAAGATTGCATCATAATAGGACAAAACTCTAAGGGATTTTACACATTTTCCAGTTATTGTTACATAAACTCGCAACCACTTAAAGTCCTACTCCAATCACTTCTTTTATCTATTGTAAAAGCGTTTCCAATAGTTTTCTAATTATCATAACGCCGTTTTTAGCCAAAATAAAAAACCTGTGTCGTTTTCTAGGACATAGTTTCTGCAGAGCGGTAGGAGTTCATAAGAAATTTGCCTCAGTGAGGGCGGGACCGTTGGAGTGGAGTAAGCCTGCCCCCAATTCCATTATCCATTTGTTTACACTCTCTCATGCTAGATAACAACCCCATCATAACATTACCAGCGCAACAAAAATGGCGAGCAATATCGAAGCCATCCAGCCATACAGTTTTAAGCCAGATTCCAGCGCGGACAAGTGAATGCATTAGAATGGAACGGAGCAGGGACCTTGTGCCAACTATGGCACTTCCGTCACTCCTACAGGCTCTTTTCCAACTACACTTTTGGTCTGCTACTGATTCACAAAGATTTGAATAAAGAAATGCAGTTTTAAGCTTAATTTTCTTTATATGTCCTCTATCAGTGCTACAAGAACATGTTAAAAACACCAAAAACACAATTTTCATTAGAGTGGGTCTTTAAGATTTCTGTGTAAGGATGCGACTAGAGTTGGAAAAGTTTTTGCGTCATGAACCTAGGCTTGGTAACAAAGCAGCACATTGAAAGGGGGAAGAACAGAGTGTGTTTTTGTTGAAACACCCTGTGAACGACACTAAGTATAACTCTGCTGTGTCACTTCTACCACAACATGTTGTTTAAACAGGCCATACAGCTGCAGCTCCAGTTCGGCAAAACTTGGTGTTAAAATGCACACGAGGAGCCATGAAATACTGAATACAGCATTTTTAGGCAGATTTTCTGGTCCAGAGAAGATCCATGAGGCCCAGACAGGAACTACAGTAAGTGAACTGGAAATGTCAACAGCGAAGTGCGCCAACAGTAACACAAAGAGCTCAGAGACGTGTCAGGCGGACTTCTAGAATCACCAAACCAGGGCGATTTTCCTGCAGCTGCAGTTCCTGTTTACTGCATTTATAATTCTAATTTAAATCAACTTAACACATTCAAATTCTCCAGAGAGGCGTGTCTCCAATGCATATTTACTTGCTATTATACTTTTTTTGGTCCACAACATATATGAAAAGACAAGCAAACAATTGAAGTTTGTTCATTAATTAGCTAATTCTCCTTTTGTTCTGTACCTTGCTATCCTGGGGTGTGTTGAGGATGTGCACAGAGCTTGGCTTAACACCGTTGGCTTTGGTCCTCTTGAATAGCGCAAATCTGCTTTTCCGTCTACCACGATCTCCATTGGGCAGACAGCCATTGTACCTGTCACAGAGGAGGTTGGGATGAAGAGATTCTGTGAACTTTCTTTAATCCTGGATGAAAATACAAATTTCGTGGCTGCAAAGAGATGTGTGTAATGAGATTTACAGGCAAAATTCTTGTAATCATATAACAAGTACACACGGAGATTTAGAAATATCTGTGTGTTTTGAAAAAGAGCTTTTCTGCGCATTACATCACAGGCAATCTAATACACCATGTTAGTAATCTAAGCGTCACCTTGGATGATGTTTGCTCTTACATAATGCACTCTGGTGCTACAGATTTCAGTAGGCTTACACTGCATTAGCTGCTCTTTTGCGCTGGGTCCCATACGAGTGATTTGACGATGCCGGTGACATTTGGGGAATATGTCAAACTAAAATGCATAAAGATTTTATTGAAAAAAAAGACAAAACTCCACAGGAGACTTACCAAAAAAATCATCTAAGATCTGTCTTCTTTTTGCAAATTTGTATTACATTTTAAATGATTCAAGTAGTTTTCTTTTTTGAGCTCTAAACTACCTCACCCACCCAGGCTTCTCCTTGTGAATGGAAAAGCCCCTTCCGGTAAGACTGGGGCTCTTTCTATCCACCGGCTGGTTCCTACAGCTGGGACACTCCAGGCTTTACCGCCCTCCAACTCACAGACCTTCTGTCACAGCTAGAACGTCACCACAGAGTGCTGAAACACCACCCTGCACAACAGAAATATTTCTACGAGAGCCTGAGCGTTGCATTCCAGAGCAGCAGAGAGCTGCATCAATCGTTCGCAGAGTAATCTGACAGCTCTCCTCTTTTGTTTCAACTAAACAAAAAGCAAGGCCTACTCCTACACCTCTGTGCCTCCCTCCTAAGCTAGTCCACCTGTCCCATGTCTCCACATGGCTGGCCCGGCATGGAAACACATGGTCGCAGTCAGCACAATGCACAAAGCTGGCCTGTAAGACAAGCCACCCACAGAGAGCCAATGATTTGTTCTGCAAACAAACTACACCCAATCCACTGAAAAAGGCAGCACCAAAGTAACATTGTCTTCAATAATCCCAGTTGATCCAGGCCCAGAAGTCATCAAGCTTCACTTAAGGTGTTCTTTCACAGTTGTGTCACAATCAGAACAGAGAACACACAGGAATCAGAAAACGTCTACATTCAGATAACAGACATCATAGCATTTCCCCGTCTTTTCTCTTCTGTAACATTGACGTTGCTCCCTGGGCGCTTTGTCTTATTTTTGTCATAACACTGAGAATCAATATTAATAGGATCAGAAACCGACTGTCAAATTAGCTAGAACAGGTTCTTTAAAAGCAGCGATCCAAATAATTGTGATCACTTTCCCTTTTTGACCCGTGCCAGACAGCCAGTGGCTTTACCTTCTGATGCTAAAGAGAAGGATTAAAAGATTCTGGCATATCGCATATCCTCCAGGGTTGCAGTGAGAAGCCAACAGTAGCTCCTTCCTCTAACCATAAAATGATGATGTAGTACTCCCCAGAACGACAAGAAATGCCTTTTAGTTGAAACATTTGTTATAATTCAACGTAAATAAAAGAAATGAGTTAATAGGATACCAGATTATGACAGAAATCATAAACCTCAGCAGAAATCAGAAAAACAACCTGTGGAGGTTAAAGAAAAACACATCTAAATTGTAAAATACCTCCAGTACAAACAGAATGACTGCAGTTATGGCTGTAATTTAAGAAAAAAAAGAGTTCTTCAATGATTAATGAGATTTCTGACAAAAGCATCTCAAAAAACAGTGGACGTTTACACAAATGCACCAAACATAAATCGTTTTTTTTACACTTCCTCTACCAAGCAGTTCTTTATGGCAAACTATAGAAAGTTTAATCAATAGGCCTAGTCAGCTGGCCACAATGAACAGAGGAAGCTGAGTAAAGGCAAAGACTGTGTCTTTATCAATCCGCCCTTTCATTTCCAAGATACCCGTGCAGCTCCCCCGCACCATTCCCTGCGTTTCGCTGACTAACACCAACCCAGTCCAGCAGAAATCACAGTTGGAGGATAGGGTGGGGTGTGAGAGCGTGCTAGTAATAAGAGCCACCGTGGTCGCACAGACATATCAGAGCTCAAACAAGCTTTGTCCCTTGCTGTCTGCTATCTTGCATACGATCAATTTCATCAATGGGATGTGACGTCACGGCAATTGTCCGCTCATCACATCTAATCCACGTTTGTGTCCAGCGACAGGACGAAAGTTGTTGCCTAAACCCACAACCCTTACAGCTCGGGCTGATATACACAACCTGCCCATCAATCTGACAGCAAAAGATACAGACCAAAAAAATAAAAACAACTTGAATTATCAGTATGATTGATTCATGAAAATGAATGCAAAATAAGTCTTGCAGTTTGTGTGATGTAAAACTCTGCTTTAAATCTAAATTGTATTGCTGCAAATATTTGGTCAAATATACAATATTTTCAGCTATTATGTTGACCCGTATGTCAATTTAAATAATGTTAAAATGTAAAAAAGTATTCGTCAGGATGAACAATCAAATAAAATAGGAATAACACTTGGCTAACTATCTAAGATTGATTTTAAATGTTTCATTTTTACTTAAAAAAAAACATTTGTCAAAGACTGTTGATTGGTTTGGGTTTTAAAGTCCTTTGCTGTCACCCAACTAATGAAGGGATTTCTCATCTTATATTAAAAATGAAAAATGCTTTTAAAAAGTAATTGCATTCATTACATTGAACTGATTTAACTTTTTTTGAATGTTTACTTTTTATGTCGCAATCATAGGCCATAAATTGTGACTTCAGGCATGAAATCATCAGCCATGTATAAATAAAAACCTTAAATGAAAGTTATATTTATTTCCTTGACTTTTAACTGGTGTCCCAATGACCTACTTTCAGAATCAACCCTGTGTATTTCAATATTAAATTGGTTTTTCTCACTCCTAACTTGGACTGGGGCGTGTGTCTTATGTTACAAACGCCAATTACGTTATTTTATACTTATGCTTAGAACCATAATTCACTATAAGTACTGAGATTTCAAAATAAAATACTTTACTAATACATCTAATTTTAACAATCCTGGTCCCTTGTTGGGCCACTATAAATACACCAAACTCTAGCATGTATCCATGAACTGAAGAAGATAAAAAAAATATGGACCAATTTGGAAATCATCAACAATAACCAAAGTAAATGATACCAGGAAAAGGGAAGAAACCTAAGGAGTGGGGGTGGGGACAATCGCAGCTTCCGAATTCCTGAAACCCCATGAACCCAACTTTAAGACAGGGAGGAGCGCCTCAAAGCTGCACGGCTACAGCACATTATTATTATTTCTGTGCACAAAACATAGCACTCCTCGTTTATTTTAGGGTTAGAATCCGAGGAGGGCTTTTATTGTGGTCCCGCTGTTTTTCAGAGCGATATCAGAAACTGTAAAACGAACGTGAACTCGCTCTGAGCCTGCGCACATGTCCACTTCGTAAAAAGACCGTGAGCTCGTAAATTTCCGAGCTTGACGGTCTCCTTGGTTATGTAGCAAACTCCCCCAAACTGACGCAAAACATCGTAATGTTGTGCCGACTAATTATTAGCTCGTTGCTAAGCGAGTTTAAGACTTCCTGAAATATTCTGAATTAAAAAAAACACTCGCTCTGTTTGTCTCTTTTCGGCGTCCATGATGAAAAAAATTAAATATAGTATTGTACTTACCCTAGTACCACCAGTTCTCCGTATTTCACTGGGTCTTTGGACGGGGCGCAGTGCTCTTCTTGGCTTGACGAAAACATGAGGCTTCACTGTTTTACGTTAGCTACACAGTAGTAACAGCAAAATAACCACACTTCTACCGTAAAACGACGATACGTTCTCATCTCACTTCACAATCGGAGCAGCGTACATGTCCGCGACCAAACAAGTCCACCTCTCAAATTGTCTGCTCTCAAACTTCCTCGGCGGAATATAGGAAACGTAACTTCGTTGGCGCTTGAATCCGCTCTCAAGCAGATACAAAAACAGCGAGGAGAAGGGCCGGAATGTACCATTCACTTGTTCTCCACTTATTGTAGGGGGGTTTATTTTTTTGATAAATTCTCTTTTGGATCCACCCTTTCTGATAACGAACTGCGAATGTCTCCACTCGTGTAATCATGTTACATAAATTCCCCAAAATAAATTTTGTGTTCAAGTTTCTTATTTTCTAATTAATTTAATAAAACTGAGATTTTGACAATTATTTTGTATCACCTGCTGCTGTGAACAGATCGAAAGTTCTGTTATGTAAACAAAGAGTACAATCTGGGAATTCTTAAAGCTTTTGACTCGCTTCTTTTTGAATGTGTGTGGATTTTTGTTATTTACTATTTGCGATGATTCATTAATATTTAATTTTATGTCATATTTTTGAAGCATGGGACATTATACATGTGAATTAACTGTTTTTTGTCTGAGTCAAGCCCACTTCAACAGTGGAAACCCACTAAAATGATCCTTCTTGTATTTTCCCTGAGTGCAAAGAAAAGGAAATCAGATTTACTCATTCTGTCAGTTACCCCCTTGAGCTCTTTAAAGGCTTTATTAGATTAGGACTTTTCTGAACTCTGATAATGTGGGACTGATTATGCAAACTAATGGTGTTTCTCTTTGTATGCTTGAAAATATTGTTCTCATATTACTTTTATTGATCTTGACTGGCTTACATTTTATTTTCTTGCATATATTTAATGGACCCAACAGATTAATGCACACTCACTATGCAATAGCATAGCACTACCTGTCTGTATAGTTGGAATTTCCAGCTCTGTATAATAGCAGAGTAGCTTTGCAATTATCTTAATTACATCTTATAACAAGGCCTCGCAGACACATTCATGTGAGTGCATCTATGAAGAAGTCAAAACCTTCTCTGCTTCCAAGGCTGCAGCTTCAAACATGCTCAGTTCTTCTCACGACTTTCTGATGAATGTGCTAGTTCTCCTCTTTTGTCTGGCTGTGTCAGCAACACTTTACAACCTTTTGTCTTGTTTCACAAGAACCAACACAACTGTCCTAAATCCCCTTAGTTCCCACCCAGTCTATGTAATTACGGCGTTTGGTTTGAGCTGGTGGTTTTTTTCATAGTATACTACCTCCCACAAAAACTATAGATAGTAGCAATTATGGAGCCAAAGCAGCAAGGCTAATCTATGTTATATATATACATATATATATATATATATATATATATATATATATATATATATATATATAAGTAAGATATGTATTTCATCTGTTCATTGGTGTACATTATACCTCCTAAGGACATTTAGTTGTGCATAAATTAAACTACAACTTTAACCTATTCTTACAATTGCCTCTAATAATACAAAAGATATTTATAAGTACATGATTATTGAGTTATGTTTTCAGTATTACTATTTTGGATATAACTATTATTTTGATTGGTTCTATTTTTTAAATTCACAAAAATACAGTAGAACTGGAGGGGTGGGAGGGGATCAAAGGCTCTGAAGCACATACCAAACTGATGGAGAGCAGATGCAGGGAGTGGGCTGCTTTACTGAAGCTGTGCTGGCGTAGCGCCCATCAGATCTATGTTTAGTAGGAGGAGTCGAATGTTAGGCAAGAAGCATGCAGAGCAGAGGCCTACTGCAACAGGCAACATTGCACAACAAAAAGCTTGTGAGCAATGATAACTTCCTAACTGAGCTTTGTCAGAGTTTACTCATAGAAGTTTGATTTCATTTGGGAAACTTCAATGCTGGACTTCCCAACTAGATGTTAGGGTTTTCCCAAGAACTGAGGACTCTTTATCATTTCAGAAATCATTTCAAACTTCCATGCAAGTAAAGCCTCCTTAACTTTGAAGATGTTTGGAACCATTTACCTTCCCTGATTGCAACCAGAGTTCAGATGATCGACCAAACTGAATATGCCATTACTGTAGGATGTGTCCAGAGCTTTCCATGAAAGAAAAAAAAGAAAGCCAGATATCCAATCAGCTGACTGGAGCATGACAGTGTAGGAGTATGTAAGGAATGTGCTGATTCCACATCGCTTGTGCTCTGACCTGACACCCCCTCCCACTTAGCCAGCACAACAGTGTTGTTGTTATAAAAGCCTTTTAACATGCAGGAGTGCAACAGCTTTCTGTGCAGATAGTCAACTTGGATTAACTTGCAGAGAAGCTACAATAACCCAAGATGACGATTCTGGCAACACTGACAGATTGAAATATTTTAAATAAATATGTTCTAAGTACATTTGTGTATCCTCACCGCATTTACAAATTTTACTACATACATTTGAATGTTAGCACTTTAGTATTGCAATAGTTAGCACTACAGTAACAGAGATTTTCTAGGGTTGCGACACCTTCCTTTTAAACCATCATTTTAGTTACTTCCTTATCTTTTAAGAGCTGTCCTTAAAATATAATGAAATCAGGCATTTTTAGTTATTATAAAGCATTGTATCATAATCAGAACTGTGCACAGCTGAGCTCAAATGTTCTGTGGCATCCGACGCTGCTACAGGAAGTGTTGCAGAGCTGCAGGAGGTAGAAGGGTTCTTGCAGTTACAGGAAGTTGACACTAGAGGGCGATAGTAGGTTTTTTTCATGCATGCACAAGTTTTATTTGTTAAAAAGACTTTTGACTAAAATATA
This sequence comes from Oryzias celebensis, assembly GCA_014656515.1. Classification (NCBI taxonomy): domain Eukaryota; kingdom Metazoa; phylum Chordata; class Actinopteri; order Beloniformes; family Adrianichthyidae; genus Oryzias; species Oryzias celebensis. Next base: position 40,526,188 of record BNCR01000005.1, read on the forward strand.
TTTGAATTGAACAAAATCCAAAGCCAAAAAGACATTTTTTGTTTTCAATAAACAATTTAAGCATGTTTTATTTAAAACGTGCAGATTGGTTCTGTTGTGCGTAAAGAAAATAAAAAAACAGGAAAAAGCATAAACAAAAAGATATTGCAAAAGCTTAAAATATTGTTGTTCTTGCTGCAATTAACATCTATTAAACTTTTAAATTAAACAAATTCATTCTAATGAGAAAGCCAAAAAATGTCTTCTTATTATTACATCTTTATTATAGGAAACGCAATAGTTTATGTATACATCTCTAACATTATCCATGGGATTCTAAAAGAAGAAAACAAAAAGTTAAAGGACAAAAGCTGATTAATGCAAAAACAGGCAGAAAATGGCTGATGGGAAGAGATATTAAAATGTGAACTTTGACTTTTTGATACAGTAATCAAAGCCAAAGTTCTCTTTTGAAACTTGATCTGCGGAACTGCCCAATTTGGTAATTCCATGCTTGACAACAGTTTGCAGTGGAGTGTGGGGTTGCTCCACAATGCCTCTGAGCATAAGACCACACAAAAATAGGAAAAATAAATATAAAAAAAGTCGCCTGCCTTTTTTTTTCTAAGTCTAAAGTATCTCTTTGCACAAGCTGAAAAAAAGTATTAAATCAAAAGAACCAAAAGCATTAATCTTCATGTATCTATTAAGAAATAAAGGTTGAAAAAGGAAGTAATTCTCTGTTCATTCCTAAATGGTAAAAATGGAGCATTCAGTGCTTTACTGTCTTCTTAGAGAGGTCCATTCACACATGCACACACACATTCACACACTGTTTTACACTGGGGCCAACCTACAACCAATGTGGGGGTTCAGAGTCTTGCTCAAGGACATTTTGGCAGTCTTCTGATCAAAGGTCAACCGCTCTTCCACTGCACCACAGAGTGTAAAAAAAATTCAACTATAAAGTCATATACATTCAGATTTCTGAAACTGTTTTTGTTTTTTGCTGTATTTATTATTCATGACAATTGAAGGGAGCTAATAAAAAAAAAAAAAACACTTCAGTTTAAAGCACAAATTTGTGAGTGGACCCATTTTTTACTCCAGCAAAGCTTCAAACTTTTACCTCATTGTGCTTCACCCTTTTTTTTTCTCAGAACATTGAGATCAACGGAGTAAAGTCTCACCAATGTGCCCGTCCTGCTTCAGTTTTCATTTTTTGTCAATCATAATTCTGTGTAGACACATCTTTGGAATTGAGCTGCTAAGGGGTTGAAAAAGCTAAATAACCCAATTTATTAGTTTTATTAATGGTTGAGTTTTTTTAGATATTCTGTAAAAGTTGGATTTCTGAGTGAAGGATTATGTGTCCCATCCATTGTTGGGCTAAAACTATAGTTTCCACAATGATCAGTATGTGGATCGCCCCCAACATTTACTTTTAAACAGAAGAGGAAATAACAATACCAGTCTGTTTAACATAAGTAAAACCAGTTTGTCAAATGCTACCGACCTGTCTGCTGCACAAAAATATTCTTTGTAGTTTTTCCTTACAAGATTTAAACAAAGGTTAACTGCTGCCCCCCAGTGGTTAACAAAAATTGTGGTAGAAAAATGGAGAAAAGAAAAACTCAGGAGAAATTATTAAGCATCCCTTTTATTAACATCACCCATTACAAAAAGAAAAAAAAACTCTTCAGTGTTAATGAACTTAATTTATCAGGTTTGATTACATATGATATGGGATGCTTAACTTCTAGAGTAGTTACAAGAGGATTAAAAACCTTTAAACCACTTCCTTTCACATCCAGGGTCACAAACTCCCTTCTCTTAACAGCTGCAGTACAAACTTGACCACAAGTTGTTCATGCATCACCAAAATTACAGTCACGTAGTGACCCAAAGTGACCTCTTTCGGGTCTTCTGTCTCCCAAATACTGAACCAAGGTACACAAGGAGCAATGGGTGGAGGATGAACAGTTTAGTTCTCGAGTCAGAAGGCAAATCATCAGATCAGAAACAATAGTGTATTTCAGCAGGTCCTAACTGGTACATTTAAACAATACATGTCTTTAAGTTAAGAAAAAAAACAAAGTTTGTTCAATAAACTGGAAACATGTACCTCTCTGATCTAGACAAATAAAAGCGACTGCAGTATTCAAAAGGGTTTCACTTGAAAAATACAGGTGCCTTAAAACAGAGGAACAGTTGCAGAACAGTTTAAGTTATGCTTGAGGTCATTCTTTTTTTAGTTCAGAGATAAAAATAAAAGTGAACTGGAGATGGTGCAAAACAGAAAATAACAAAATAAAAAGGAATGTGGCTGGAGTGGAGTAGTTTGTGTTTTGGTGCTGTGCCTGGAGTGTTGAGAATTGAACTGTTGCCTGCTCACTGGTAGCCAACAGGCTTCCTAAAACACAGGTGTAGAGGGTGGGGGGTTGAGGGAGGTGGCTGGCTGTGGCGGTACAGCATAGCGGGGTGGAGAAAAGGTTGAAGCTCAAAGGTGGCCTTTGTGTAGTACAGTCGGAGTGGCTGCATGGTGCTTTGCTCTGCTCCCACTATACCTTAGGAAGGTCTTTTTCCGCCTCCTGGAGGAAAGCACATGGAATCAGAGGAAGCAGTGCTATGATGGGGCATCTGACTGAAACTTACTCCATCTTGTCCCTTAGTGAGTTGTTTGCTGACAGCCTGGAGCAGCTGCTGCATTTCTTGAACGGTTTGATTCAGCCCTGCAGTCATCTTCTCCTTCTTGTCCATCTCCTCCTGTCAGAGAATCCGCTGTTAGTTTGACCACCTGATATTTTCACTCCATCAGGTGAAGCAACCCACTGTCTCTTACTCTCTGTGACGACAGACTGCTGTTCTCGATCAAATCATCGGAGCTGTCTGTTAGATTGGAGAGCTCCCCCTGGATGAGTTCAAGAGACTGCTGGGCCTGTGTGAAGAAACAGCGAGTTCAGTCCACTGATAAGATATTCTGCACTTGAACCAGGACCGTCCTCCAAACGTTTACCTTGTAAAGGTCACCAGCCACCTTTTGCCTCTCGTTCTCCTCCGCCTCCAGCTTGGACAGCGTCTCAGTGAGCTGAGTTTTTAGCTGGAATCAAAACATCAGAACTTTAAACATTCAAACTCCTCCAAATCTAACTTCTAACACTAAAAAAATGTAGAAAAACAGAATAATACTTTGCTGGTTTGGACTTGTTGCATTACCTAACATTAAAAGAATGAGTTTGCATCTAGACATGTCAGATTGAGACATAAATTCACAGACAAGTCTTAGTCACTAATTGAAGGATTGTACAATCATGGAAAGTTTGATTCAGGAAATGTATTTTTGAGTCACTGTGAAAACACTTTAAGAATCACAATCATTTCCTTTTTGACTGAAGAGAAAAAACATAAGATGGAAAGCCAAACTTTGGTTTTAGAATGTTTGCTAAGGTCGGTTTGTTAGAAAAACAGTGAAAAGGTTTCACAAAACCTTGTTTCATTGTTAAAATATTTGATAAAGTGGTTTCTGGTTTAGCACAGAGACAAAAATAAACTCCTGAATGTTGACTTCTCATGATAATCCTGAAATCTCACATGGTGGTATACAAAGCAAACTGTGTGAGATACAACAGACTGAAAAGTGAGAAGAAAGCTAGTAATAGCTGGTGCAGGTTTGTGGCCTCTGCAAAAAGAGATAGCAGCCATGTTTTAGAGAAGGTTTGTGAGAGGAAAAAAGGCAGAAAAAGAAGGTTAGTTTTGAAGACTGTAAAGGCATAGCAGGAAATTTTGGTTCCCAGTCAGTGTAGAGGCTCCACTTAGTGTCTCATCTACAAAGGGATAGATTTTGAGGAAACTCTAGCTAGAGGGTGATCCAGGCTTACCAAAGTCAGCTCCTCATTCTGTCTGTTAGCTTCTGTATAAGAGCCATCAAGCCTGGTCTGCAACTCAGTCAACAGATCTTTGAGCTGAAATTAGGTTTGAGAGGATGTTTCAGCAAACACCACACACTCACAGCAGTGTGATGCTCGGTGCTCCTGCTGACAATTTGTTTTTTAAACCTCCAATCATTAGCCAGCATTCAATAAATACAATGAAATGAACCTGAAGCTGCTACATGACTCAGGCTTGTCACATCTGAGGATCACAGCGAACTCTTAGCTCAGTTTCTGCTTACCTCTCTGACTTCTGTTACATAAGTGGCGCTCTCGTGTTCTGCCCTTTCTAGCTCAGACTCCAAGTGCTGCTTTTCTCTTCTCAGCTGAACAATAAAAGTGGAAAAAATACAAATGATTAACAATTAGATAGGGGGTTAAATGTAAAAACTGTGTTTAAAAAATGACTTACATTCTCCAGCTCTCCTCCATCACTCAGTCTTTCAATCTCTTGCTCTAAACTTAAAACTTTCCGGGTCATCTGAGTGTAAAAAATAAATAAATAAACCCAAAATGAATTAAAAAGGACAGTTTTGGATGCAAACGATATCATACTGGTTTAAAATTAAGCTGGGAGGTGATAACTTAAATACATACCTCTCTAACCTCGTCCTGCGATGATTGCACCATCATCTTCCAGCGGGACTCCTCCTGCTCAACGCTGCTCTGGAGGCGCTGCAAGATGCCCTCCTGTGGGTTCAGGAGTGATGACAGATGAGTTTGAAGAAAAGGACCACAAAAACAAAAAAAAAAGAAGATTCTCTCACCGTCTCTGCCAAAACCTTCTTATACGTTTCACAGTCTTTCTGTAGATTCCTTTGGGTTTCCTCTGCTTCCTTCAGTTTTTCAGTCAATCCCTGTTCAAAGAACGGCATTTATTTAAAAATGATGAATGATCTTTGCTCCAAGTATTTTTATTGATTTTTACCTCAGAGTCCAGCGATGTTTGGTTGGATTGTGTAGCCGCACTTTCAGCTGCTGCTTTCTCAAATCTTTGCAGCCACTCCTGGTGGTTCTGGAGGATAAATGACAAGTAAAATACAAAGAGGAAAAAAATGAAAAAGTCAACAAAAAATAAACTCTTGAAAAGGCTTTCAAACACAACAAACTTCAAGTTTTAGATACCTGTCCTGAAGGCAGAGGCACATGAGGCAGAAGTCTGTGCAGAACATCTCGACACTCAGCTTGAGACAGAGCCAGTGCTGCCTCGTGCTCCTGCAGGATATAAGCACAAACATAAAGAAACAAGGAGAAAAGATTAAAAACTCACTGCTCAAACAGTACAGATTACGTCTGCTCACAGGTTTGATCCAATCAGACAAGCTCAAACCACCCTCAGACAGTCATCTGCTCAACCTGGTTCAGATCCTTCAAAGTTCTTGTCAGTTTCATCCAGTAAATGCTTTTCAAAATACATTAAAAAAAAAAAGGCTCCAAAAGTTATAACTGGATCCAACAACAAAACTTTGATGAAAGGCGGGCTTTAGAAGAGCCAATGGGGCATGCTAACCACTGCCCAACAACAAGGCACAGAGAAGACGTGTCCAGTATAATCAGAATACACGGACCATCCCCAAAAGATGCTGAGTTACTCTTTCCTATGACCTCTGAAAAAGAGCTCATTGGAATTGATGAAGTACCATGCAAGAGCCATTTCTCCCATCAGATGACAGGACCAACAAACCTTATAATTACTCTGAATTATTATTATTATTTTTTTTTAAAAGTCGTATTTTTTTGCCACCTTCATGACTTCAGAAGAACCAGCCACTGAAAGCAGGTAAATTTAACTGGGCTTTTCCTTCACAGAAAAGATTACAAGACTGTTGCACATCAATTAAAAGGGTTAAATGAAAGATTAAAGAAAACAAATAGACATTAGAAATGTAGGTCACGTTTGGATTACTTGGTGATATGGACTGCATGACGAAGACGGAATGGGGAAGACATGCTATGCCACAAAAAAACCAAAAAGACGGTGAAAAAACAGTAACGATGGATCTTCATCTAGTGATCACTGCACACTCATTTCCAAGCATCACTGAGCTTTTCAAGACAAAAAAAAACCCAAAACAATAATTTAACAAAACAAACTGATTCATTAAAATGTGCATGCACGTTACAACAGATTTAAGATTTAAGACCCAAAACATTCAAAATTAGGAATTGAAAGCAGGTAAATGAGTATGCAGTGTTATCAAAGAGGAGGGTTCACTGCGTGATTTATGTCAAAACACGGCGTTTCGGAAGGGATGCATCAGATTGGACTGAGAATGAAGCAGACTGAGGTGGGGGTGTCGAACCTTGACAGCTTTGCTGAGTTTTCCTTGAAGCATGGACTCGGTGGCTGATAGAGCTTCCATTGCACTCCAGTTTTTCTCCCGAAGCTCCTGTTTTGGTCAGTTCCAAAGAGATACTACTTTCAGTTCAGCCTCAGAAGAAATGCATGTTGTGACCCTCAAACACAGCCTGCTAGTGGGAGCAGATGTATCCGAATGCTTCTTTCTTCTAAAATAAAAACAAACCGTTTTATCCCCTGGTATATGGAGCTAAATCAGGGCAATAGTGGTTGCTTGAAAGAGAAACTTTATTGGAAATTTAAAAGTTGTGACAAAAAAAATCTACATTTTAATGTTTAACACAAAAATATTTAACAATGTAAATAAAATATTTTTTTACCATGAAAAATCTTTAGTTTGAAACTGTTAAGTTATTTTGAACAAAGCCCTCATTTTTATTTTTTGCTTTGATGTCATTTTCAGTTTTATCAAAATTAGTTTTGATTCTTTAACTTTCAAGTTAAAAGCGTCATGATTGACAGTTTCAGATATTCCTTCGATAGTTGCAGATATTGTTTTTCATACATTTTTTTCCCATTTTGAGATAAATGCTTCATTTTCATTTTTTTTTCCTTTTCATTTTCCAAATTTTGACCTTCGTTTGAACTAGGAGGTGCAGTATTAGTCGAGGGGTGGGGTCTAACCAGGAAAGTGTCATGGAAAGTCAAATTTTGCTGGCGTTGCCTCAGGAACTGTAGGCATAGAGTGTTCCAGCATTTTACATATAAAGCAGTGAAAATATTTTAATTTAGTGAAATAAGCGTGTGTTCATTCATACTAAAACCAAGAAAACTCCAATAAATCCTCTAAAGCTTGTTTTTTTTTCCTTTTTACTACAACAGTTTTTCTTAAAATGTTCTAAACTGCACCTTTAACATACTGATGTGACCTTAAACACAACGCAGTACCCAGCAGCAGTGGACTCCGCTGTGCTGCTGGCTGTACGGTGTAAATTAAAACTTTGTTATTTAAAAGAAACTATGCAACAAGCTGGGATGTTTTAATGACCAGACAACATTTGTGTTTAGATACTCCATGTATGATTGTATATCTCCTGAATTGACCAGCATCAAACAAACATTATGGCTCCTGATAAAAAGTAAAGACGTTTACAACAAACGTGAGCTGGAAGCCCTCTCATGAAAAACTCAGATTTTGCAATCTCAGTCCACGAAAAATGCTAAAAGCAGCTAATTAGAATGTTTAATAATAAACATTATATTTGGAGGCTTTATTAATTAATTTATTAATAATAAATAACCTTCTGCTGGACTTACAAAAAGAAAAGAGAGGGGGAAAAAAACGGGCCATGCAAAGTGGCAGTGGAGGACAGGGAGCTCAGACATATGTGATGTGCAGAACTGTGTGAGGAAAATGCTTTGTAATAACAGGCAGGGGGTGGAGGGTGATTTGTCACAGGGACAGAGCAAATCTGCCAGAGGTGTAGTGCCGATCAGCAGCAGAAAACCTACGTTGTTCTTTTTTCTGTGAAGCTCCAGCGAGCCCCGCAGCTCAGCCAGCTCCCCCTGCAGACTGCAGAGCTGTTTCTCCTTCTCTGACAACCTGACGAGTGACAGACACCCGTTATAATCTTACCGTGTTGAGACGAACACATGGAGAAAGTGACGTTACTCACGCAGCTAGCAGCTCTGGGCTCGGCACTCCTGTGTGGGACTGCTGTATGAGCAGAAGAAGAGACAAAGCCTGTATGAGAGCTGCAGACGTGTTGATGCTTACAGCAAAGAGAGCCAAAATAAAAAATGCTGATTTTTCTGCTTCTAAACGTTCCAACCAAAAAAATATTTCCATCTGTGATCTTCTCACCTGTTCTACCTGCTCTGCCGTCAGACTCAGCTCCTTCGTCTTTGCCTCCAACTCCGCCTGCAGCTGTTGGGTTTCCTGCTCCATCACTACAAGCCTGAAAATTCAGAATTGTTGATCAGTGTTCTGGAATAAGCCATGCTCCACATGGTTAAGTGTGTCACATACCGATCCCGAAGCTCCTTGAGCTGAACATGAGAACTGGACAGCTCCTCTGACGTCTTCTTCTGCTGTTCCAAATGTTCCTTGAGGTCAGCCAGCTGCTTCTGCAGAGCCTGAAACAACAACAACGAAGCAAATCAAACATTGAAGTCGTATTTTATTTGCTGAAAACTGGTCACAGACTGAATCTGGAGGGTCCACACCTCAATTGTCTTCTCTTGCAAAGAGCGGGTGTCCAGTTCTGCTTGTAGACTCTCTTCCATTGATTTCAGCTTCAAGTCCTTCTCTTGGAGCCTGGGCAGTACAGTAAAACAGGAAACTGGTATTTTTATGCGAAGCGTAAGGGGAAGCCGTACATTTTTAGGAATGAAGCAGTATGTTACGAAAAGAATTACTAGCTGGGGTGTGTTATGGGAGGCTGAAGAGTACCAGGAATTTGTTTGAATGTTTCCACAGAAAAGGTAAAAATGATTCAATATATATTTATATGTATGCATCATTAAAGAAAAATTAGACAGCATTTAGCTTCTTATCCATGGGACTTTTATTTGGGAGCCTCACCAAGAGGCTTAACAGCTTCTGTATCATCATAAAGATGCCAAAGCCATTTCAAGAGCTTTCTTTGAAATTAAAGTCTTAAAGATTTATTGTGCTTTTTTTTTTTACTGAACTATAACTCAGAAATAACTGAAATAATTGAATTGATCTTACTTGCTTGTGAGTTCTTCTGTCAATTGTGTAGATTCCTTAAAAGAAGAAAAAAATAAAAATGAATAAATTTAAGTATCATAAGTATATTTAAGTATCTAAAAATGAATGTAAAAAAAGATTTGAGTCTTTACCTGCTCTGCCATCTTTATTTTAATCTTTTCAATTTCCAGTTGAAGTGCTTCCTTCTCTTGTCTTACCGCCTTCAATGAGTCAAAAATGTCAGTTTTAAACTTTTGCGTGTGAGAAAATGTAGTCAGAAAACAGCCCAATGTGTGACTGAACTGCACTAAAGGTGAGGGCGCTCACCTTTAGCTCCTCCTCTTTGTTGGCCACTTCGATGAGCCCCTTCTCCAACAGGCCCTCCACGGTTTTCATGTTCTCCTCCTTCTCCTGGACACTGAGGGAAGCAGTTCAGATTCATTCATTTTCAGGCTTTTTTGTTTTTTAAAATCTGTCAGTTCTCTCAAAGTATTTTCCAAATATTTTACAAACCTCTTCTGGAACTGCTCAAGAGCCAGCTGGGAAGCAGCCTGTTGGAATGGAAAAAACCTCAGTGTGAGAGAGGAGAACCACACACACACACACACACACACGCTTGACACACTAAATGGGTCAGAACAGTCCAGGTACAAAGCAAACCTGTTCAGAAATCTGGGCCTGCAGTTTCTGAATCTCTCCCTTTAGGGACATGTTCTCTTTGTGCAAAGCCTGCAAAAACACACAAGGACAAGCAGAAAATGTCCAACATAGTATTATTATCAATTAGAGCTTGGAATCAAACCTATGCAAGCTTAAAGAACATGAACATTAGATGCCATTACATATGCCTGTTTAACCCTTTGACATAGGAGCTGTCGCTGATGTTCTTTAAACACACACCGCTCGATGTACTGTCCTTTAGCTTCTGCATCTTAAGCTGCTATTTATCTGATCACTTTTATTTAGCTGATTCTGATGCAGAGAAGAGCGGCTCTTCATATCGGTTTTGCACCATTATACTAAATATTATGAATGTAAAATGTTGCACATTAGTGCAAAGCTGATTTTCTCTGCTTCAGGACCCACTAGACTTAAGTTAATTGCGTGAACGGTTAAAGAGTTACAGTAGTTAAAAGAAAGTAAACATTGGAGCTAAAGCGACGGTGTAAAAGGGTTAAAGTTTCTGTAAATGAAGCAAAGCTTGTCTTAACCATACCTGCATGTTCGTTTCTCTACTTGCCCCACTGCTCCTCTCAGCATTCAGAGAATCCTCCAGACTTTTCCTCTGCAGTTCCTTTTCAGCAAGTCTAAACAAAACAAAGACACGAAAATGGACACGATTAAAAGCCACCATCATCACCTAAAGTGTAGTCAACATCTCAAAAGATAAAAGCATTGCTCACAGCTTTTGGAGCTCCTCAATGTGGGAGACATGGTTTGCCTAGATGTCAAACAGAGAATGGAAAGTTGCTATAATGAAAGTGCAGATATTTTGTTTACTGATGGGTGAAAGTGATAAATACCTGTGAGGAGAACTGGGCCTGCAGGCTTTCATTCTGGACCTGAAGACTCTTGTTTTCATTTAACAGTTCCTGTTGAAACGTAGTTATGTTAAAAAGCTTTATTGTTTGGTGTTTTTTTTTTTTTTTTGCTTTCTTTTTCCAAATGATCTAAAAAATGTATTAAACTGTGCAAAATTATATATTCCTCTTGATTGTCTTAACAGTCAGCCTCACCTGAACCTGCAGTGATTCATCAGAAATACTGCGTTGGGATATCTCCATCACTCTCTGCTCAAGCCGCTCCTGCGACACCATGGCTTCAGTCAGGCTGCTGTGGAGGCCCTGGATCTCCTTGTTCTTGTTGTTCATCTCTGACTCAGCTGCCAGCAACTGGCTGTGGAGCTCTGCAGACACCGACTGAGTCATTTCCTGGACTTTTTCTTATAAAAGTCTGGCGTTATGGTACATTACCTTGCTTGGAGGCCTGAAGTTTCTCTCTTTCAGCATTGACATTGTGGAGGAAGTTTTGCAATTCTTCCCAGCTGCGTTTTGCATCCTGTAGTTGGGCCTGGTGATGAAGAAACTCGTGTAAAATGCCAACATTACAGAATTCAACAATACTTAAGAGTTTTAGCTTGAGCTGAAGCAATAACTACAGGAAAAAAGTTATAATTTATTCAAAGTATGATAGAATTTATTTGGACCAATCAATTTGACTTGTTTTGTAGACAGAATAAACATGTTTTGATTCATCTTTCAAGACACAATCTCACATTTTTATCTTGCATTCACTCTTCATTAAAAAAACTTCAAAGCCTGATCTGAATATCTACCAGGAAGAGTGTTTATACACACCACAATGCCTCAAACATTCCTGCTTCCTAAACCAACAAACCCTCCCATCTCAGGTTCTGTTTCCCACAACCCCAACTCAGCATTTGGACTGTGACCTCCTCCCATTTCCCCTCTAGTGCCACCACACCCTCTGACCACATTAAAAGTCAAACTGGACTCCCAGGTTTCATAAAACTTAGTTGATTTTTTTGTTGTTGTCTCAGCCGGGGATAATGAAGCACAGCTTAAGAAAACAGGCCGTGCATCTGGATGACCGTACCTCCAGCTGGGACACGTTCTGCTTGTAGCTGACCTCCAGTGATTTCCTCTGGTGCTCCTCCTGCTGCAGCTTGCTGTTGCTGTCTGCCAGCTCTTTCATCAGACCGGCGTACTCTGAGCGCAGCTTGTTCAGCTCTGCTGAATTCCTATTGAGCACAGGATATGAAAATAGTTCATGAGCAAATATGACAGAAGGCTATTGAAGACGCAGGTTACTACAAGCCTAAAGTGAACCCAACTTAGACTACCTTTATGCCACTACCTAAAAAGGTGCCTAAAAATCTTTTTTTTTAAATGTCTGCATTACTAATGTATGTAGGGAAAAGTATCAATGAAACCAAATAAATAAGTGAAACAGAAATAAAGCACAGTGTTTTATACTGAACAGGAAATAAATGTAGCATTTGACCAACTTGTTCTCCATCTGGTTGGTGGCTGAGCTGACTGCATCCCTCAGGATACCGTTCTCCTGCTGCAGCCGTGAGATCTGGCTTTCCAGCTGCTCCCTCACCTGCTGAAACTGCACACAAACAGCCAGATTCACTCCAACGCCACTCCACATGGAAACTTTTTCCCTCCATGTGTTGCAGTGCAGGAACCCTTTCTAGAAAACAGTCTAGAATATGCGATCTGTAGAAATGCAAGCGCACAGTGACTTCACCTTTATCTGCATGGCTTGAAGCTCTTGGTAGCTTCCCTGTGCTTTAGCCTGCATGTTCCCCAGCTCTTTCTCCATGGCTGCTCGCTGTTCTCTCATCATAGCCTCCACTCGTCCCGTCTTTTGCTTCTCAACCTGAAGCTCCTGCGATGCACATCAAGAGGACACGAAGATCTTTTAGAACTAAATGCACATTCGAATGACTGAAATAAAATGACTGAAATGAAACTGAAATGTAGACCTGGCTGAGGTGTTTCACTTTGTCTTTGGCGATGGAAGCTTCCTCCTGCAGAGTAGTAAGAAGTTTTTCTCGTTCCTGAGCGGCGGGGTCAGGCCTGCCTGACGACTTAAGACATTTACAAAGCAAGTATTCAAAGTTGAGGTTTACATACAGCTGAAAATAAAACTTCATTATGGTTCCTGACTCATTGAGACTCACTTTGTGCCAGGCATCTAAGGCATTGGGGCTTTTCTCTCTTATGAGAGCCAGCACACTGACAGCTTCCGCCTCTGACAGAACTAGGCTGGACAGACCAGAAAGCAGCTCCTTCAGCTTCAGCCCAGCGTTCTCTGTTAGAGCAGCAGGTAGGTTACACAGAATCAAACAACAATGGACATTTTAGACTGCGGAGTAGGCTCGAAGTGGATTACCTTTATCTGTTTCATTCTTGTGTTTCTTGCCAGACCCTTTGGATGGTAAATCCTCATTATGAGCTGCCTGGTGGTTTGCAGAAGCGACTGAACTTGTCAAAATGCTAGCTTCGTCGACTGTAAGTTAGGAAGGAAAATGGTTTTATTCTTAGAATAAAAGTGATATAGCTCAGTATAAAAATGATTTATTTTCATTACCAGGTTCAGTCTTTTGCTTCTTGGCAGAGTTCTTCTTTTTTCCACTGGGAGCATCGGATAGGTTAGTTTCTGCTGCTGTTGGGGCCTCCTTCTTGTTTAGTGCTGGAGCTTGCTCTGCTTTCACCTCTAACTGCTGGACATTAACTGGAAGATGACAAGCAAGCATAGTAATTCAGTTTATTGTGAAAATAAACCTTTAATTTGAAAATGGAAATTCTTATTTTATGCACTTAAAAAACCCTTTTACTTGGAAAAAACATGCTAGATCACTGACCAGCCTCCACTTTCTGCTTCTTCTTTTCCTTTTTCTTCCCAGATATTTGGGGAGGTGTCTGAGCCTGAACTGGAGCCTGAACTGGAGCCTGAACTGGAGCCTGAACTGGAGCCTGAACTGGAGCCTGAACTGGAGCCTGGACCTCAGGCTGTGGAGGAGGAGACCCTAACGGCTTGCTTGCATTCACTTGCAGCTCTGGCTTATGGCTGACCGACTTTGAGTCGTTCACTTCCAGCTCCTCTGAGAGTGAAGCTGCTGCAGCTGCAGCTGCATTAGCAGCAGCCTTTGCAGCTTTTTTCTCCTTCTTCTTTCTCTCCCTTAAACTGACAGGAGCCAGCGGAGACAATGAAACAGGCTCGTAGGCCGCAGGTGCTGCGGTAATCACGGGTGCAGGTTCCTCCTCCAGACTGGAGTTCTCGGCTCCATCAGCCGCAATAAAATCCTTCAGATCCTCCTCGGACTCTCCTCCGCCTCCTCCAGCTGTTCCTCCGCTGGCGGTCTCCTTCTTTTTGCTCTTTTTCTTTTCATTCTTCTTACGGAGGTCTGGCTTTGTGGGTGGCAGCTTCAGGTCACGTTTCTGCCTAGCCAGCACCTCGTCATAAGAGGTTTCCTTCATGAAGAGCCAGAAGAAGAGGAACATGAGGGCAATAACCAGGGAGGGGGCCAGGATGAGAAGGTACTGAGTGTCGTAGATGTCCACTGCCATTCTGGAGAAAAGAACAAGACTCTTTACTTTCAAAATATTACTGACTGCATTACTGTTTTTTTTTTATTAAGATGGAGTCAACAACTTTCTCAAACCTAAATTTTAGACTAAAAGCAGTCTATGCCTTCAGTTGGTTCAGGTGTGCATCTCTGAATAAATATGAACGTGTGGGTCAACCGCTGTTTTATGAGGCACGTGCATTGGTGGAAGGGTGTAAGTACATCAATAGCAATTAGTATCGAGGTAGCGAGTGAGAACTAACCCTCCCTCTGTCTACGTGATCCAATTAGACAACAATACCCTTGCTAGACAGCTCAACACCCTCTGTACATTTTCATATATATATATATGCAGAATTTCCATGAAACCAGTCACCAAGCAATGACCAAAACCCATCTCTACATTGAGATTGGCTCAAATTAGATGAAGGAATTCCAAAAGGTGGCATGGCTAATGGATCGCTTGCTCAATGTCACTTCTCTCCTTCAGCTTCCACAAATACATCCTGCTGTAGCATGAAAGGCAAAAATACACACACATGTAAATGTCAGAGAGCAGGGTCATTTGCAGCCGAGGAGGCAGACAGGGCTTTTCATCCTTTACCTCCTCTAAACATGTTCATACTCACTGAAAATGAATTAGGTCAAATGCTTTTTTTTTTCCTCCAAAAAAGGGTCCCTTTGAAAACACAGTTTAATCAACTAGATGACAATTTCCCTCCAAGTGTGCAGAAAATGCACATGTGAGGATGTGCTGCCATTCACAGGAGATGGTGGTTATCAAGAAGATGATTTTTCTCTTGGAAATCAACACAGTAAACAAAGAATAAACTGTTTGCTAGGAACAACAAGAACAAATGAAATCTCGAGGTGATGGATGCAGAATTATGTTGTCAACCGTGTCAACTCTTGTAGGGAGTGACCTGTAGAGAAGCACAATCCTACAGCCAAGAACTGGCAGCCATCCAGCCTAGGAGTCAGTGTTGGAGAGCAGACCTCGCTAGTAATTTGGATTAAGGAGATTACCCATGATAATACATTTAAGAATAACTTTGCACTACAGGGCTTCTTGAAGACTGACAGGTTTAGTCTCGAGGTACAGCCTTTAAATCTATAGTGTTGAGTTTCAAAGATGAAACATGAAATCCCCATCCCAAAACAACAACATTATCCTTTTTTTTTTTTTAAATACACCAAATGTTTCTTTGGCTCAAAAACCACTAAATGTGCAGATCTTAATTGTGGACCAAAAAAAGCACAAGTTACATTTAAACCTAAATTCTCAAGCTCCTGAAACATGTTTGTACATCTTCCAGCAAGAAGCGTGCATTCCTGCATAGTCAATCCACTGCAGCTGGAGGCAAACTCCAAGAAATGCTGTCAGAAGAAAAAGCACTTTGTTTTTAAAATGTTTGCTTAATCTGCATTTATTTACAGATTGGAGGGGCAGACAGCTTCATATCCATCAAATGAGTAACACGCAGAATAGTTCCTCAAGTATCCCTAATATGAGCCACTAAATGCAACAGTTCTTGCATTCTAATTTACAAAAATGGACATAAGGCACTACAGGAGCTCACAAATGCATTTTCTAAATGTTCCACTTTATAGAGTGAGATATGTAAGCATTATAACTTATGAACATGGGGTGGAGTTCATGGTGTTAAAGGAGGAGTTTTTTTTTTTACAGCTTCGAATCATGGAGAGAAAAGTGTGTGTGTCTTTTCTTTCTGGAGCCTAAGCCTTGTTCCAGGATCAAAAAGAGCCTGAGGGACAATGCCCTTTCGGGCTGTTGGCTCTCAGGAATCTACCCACTTAGCTGGCTAGGGTTCCTAATTTTTTCTTAATACATTTATAAAAAAAAAAAAAAAAAAAAAAAAAAAAGAGTTGCAGAAGCATCTTCTAAAAATCATATGAGAAAAGAACCATTTCAGTTGAATAAAAAATATATATTTTTAGTTTTTAATTGCAAAGAATAGTGTGGCAAACATAAAAAAATCTTTTCGTGTAACGGTCTGTAAAAAAATGGACAAATATAAACATTTAAAAATGTAAAAAGACCAGTGGTTGCTCAAGCCCCTAACAAACAAAAGACTGGGGCTTTTGTTTCAAAACCTGCAAAATTCCACATCCACTTAGTTCATAAAACGCACTGAGACAAACCAGAAATGACTGGATAAAAAGATGAGAAATGATACGCACTTATTGAAGTGATCATAAAAGAGATCAAAGTACACAGTAACTATGAAGGCATAAAAAGCTAAAGATTACTCAATATTTGAATAGGTTTTTAAAAGGAAAATGGAAAAACTTGGGGGGGAATTCCAATGGGTAAACTAGAGAATGCCAAAGTAGAGAGAGAAAACAAAGAAGATACCAGGAGAGTCCAAACCAAATTTCACATAAAGTAAACAGAAGTTCATATTTTCATTCGTACATTCTCTCAAAATGGGAACGCCACGTTCTTGGAAGGATTTCCTTTGACCTGAAAATAAGCTCGGTTCAAAGTTCATTTGGCAGCAAAGTTAGCTTAACAAAATTACTTCGGTAGATTTAAAAGCCAGTTTATTTATTGGCCTAAACGCAGATGCTGCCGTTTGTCTGCCTTATTAATAATGAGCGGTTTCCAGAAACAAGTCACAGCAGCTTTCCTCGTCTTTGACAGTGAGATATTCTTACGCCACCTCAGCATTCAGAGGGGGCAGCTCACACACTAGCAAGGAAGTCTTAACCTGCTTGGTCATGCATTTCCTTCCAGTCAACAGCCAAAAGAAAACAGTGAATGCTAAAAATGTTAAACATTTTTTTGCTAGGCTATCCCGGCTAGCTTCACGTCGCACATATGACTAAATAACCATAGAATGTGAAAAAAGCGGCCACATAGACGTCACCGCCTCCCTAAAACGAGCAGCACTTTTTTTTTTGCCATGATGTGACCACCGGAAAAGGCTCAACGCCACTTCTTCAGTTTCACTTCTTAAGAACGACTACAGCACAGCGAGATGAATGAGCTAGCTAACTTCAGCGCTAACTAGCTAACATGACCCTAACGTCATACTACTAAGAAATAAACTGACCGACACAGTCATAGGAACGCTTTTCTCTGTCCTAGTTAACTCCCCGTCTCTTTGGAGGAGTGGACGTCGCCCCTTCCAATGGGCCTCCCTTACTAGCATCTCATCTTCCCTCTTCCTTTCAATCTCTGACCTGGTAAAGCCTCACTGCTCCGTTACGGGCAGCTCCCAGGCCTGGGTGGACAGCTAGCCTGAGCCACGAGCGGACTTCAAAACTCAGAGGCAAATAATTAAAGTCAACGTCTGCGAAAACAGCAATCCGAGCAATACCTGTAGCTCCAGTTGTTTGTTTCCTTAGCTAGTGTTGAAAGGCGTTGTTCTTGCGTTGATTCTGGCAGGCCCCTACTTCCCAGCGCGGCTCCAGCCTGGCTTTCTTTTGCGCTATCTGTCACACTATCTGCTGTTTCTAGTTCGCGGGGGCGGGTCATAGACAGCATGCGAGGGTCCGCTTGTTTTATGAACCGTTGCACCCCGCACGATAGTCATCACACATACATCGCGAATTTAGCAAATATCGCGTGGAATTCTGCAAGTTCAAGCAAAATTAGTGGTTTTAATGTTTAATATAGTCACTTAAAAAAGTCACCTTAACTGGTAAATGAAAGCTTATCTTTTATTCAAGAATTACAAACAGGAAGAGCTTTTATTCTGTCAAATATATAAATATTTACTACAAGCGGTATTTAAATATATTCAATATTTATAATGGAAACACATGCACATAAAATAATCAGCTAACAAAAATATTAATATATTTTTAAGTTTATTTCCCTGCTGCAAGCTGATACAGTCACTCTTGGGTGCCAGGGGCCGCTGGGGGCCCTGCAGACTGCAGCTCAGACTCGAATTGTTTCTTTAGTCCCTTCAGATACATTCGAAGACTGTCGGGGTCAAGCCTTGAGTTTCTGGCAGCCTGCTGGAGACGAGTGGCCAGGCGATACAGTGCTCTCTCTTGGTGGGTTTTCGGGTCTATTTGATGTCTGGCCTGAAATAGTTAAAAAAAAAAAAAAAAAAAACATAAATTTTTACTTGCTTGATTTTGCTCATCAATAAAAGCCAAAATATACCAGATGAGTACATTAAAGTCCCACTCCAACTATATATATATTATATTATATATATTATATTACTAAAAACATTCCCAGGGGTTTTAAAATTATGATTATGCAGTTTTATTTTGCCAAAATCCAAAAGCCTGGGTCATTTTTATGATGTAGTTTCAGCAGAAATTCTCAGAAATGCAGTTTTAATTTCCTCCTTCATGAGAAAATTGCTACAAGAACGTGCTAACAACCCAAAAACATTATTTTTATTGGAGTGGGTCTTGAAAGCATTGACAGTATAAGAGAACTGGACTGAGTAGCATCTCCTTTCTCACGTTCCAAACAGGAAGTCCCCACTAGTTCAATAAACCAAAATCCCATTGACTTCTACTGAGAAATTAACATCTGTTACTCATTCATAATAACCATTCTTGCTCTGCAAATCCTAATTTTTTTATCCTGACATTTTTTTAGTCCAAGTTATTTGATGCCTCAGTAAAAGTATGTGGTTTTGCATTGTGCATTCAAGACGTTTGATTGATTGATTCTCTTGAGCCTAATTTCAAGTGGTAGAGGTGATGTTTTCCAACAAGCTCATCCTGATTGGTGAGCGTAGTTACCATAGAAATGTTTTCTCAGACCACTTTGGACCAATCACTGCCTCCTGACGTTGTGTGCCTCTAACATTACAAAAAAAAGACAACTGAATTGACTTCATTTTGCTGGAGCCAAAAGTAAACTATTTTCAATGGGTGGCATCACACTCAGTCCAGTTCTCATATACAGTCATATACAGTCAATGGTTGAAAAAATACCATGAGCTGCTGGCTGACTTTATAAGCAATCGTCTTAGCCTCTTTGATTATACTAGGAGGAAGTGCTGTCAGTTCTGCTGCTCTCAGACCTAAAAAGATAGGCATTTGTAAACACTTCCATAACTAATTTTGTAAGACTTTTCTCACTAAAGACCATCAAATGAATACCGTAGAGCCTTTCTTCAGAGCATCCTCTTTTTAGCAAATAGGTATACACCACTTGCTCTACACCAGTGTCACCACTGCGCATGTGCTGAACCTCCATATGCTGGTTCTCCACATTCGGGTAGAGGGACTCCAGCTGACACAGCTCGAGAAAGTGTGTGGCAAACAGAGTGAAGGCCTGCAAACAGAAGGACGACACTCCTTTAGGGTTTAGACAGTGCACAACTTTAATGTTTGCTGAAGCGCTTTGTTGAACTAAGAGGTGTATCCAAACATCTAAATGGCACAGATGAATTGAAATGGAGTGTAGGAATCTGAATGATCTGGTTTTGAAATGAGAAAAAGGAGCGTCAGAGCAGGATGATACAGGTGCACATTCTACCTTTAGGCCAAGGAGGAACTCACAAACTGAGTGACAGATGCCAATGCCCTCCTCAGCACTAGTGCCACGCCCCAACTCATCAATAATGATCAGTGACCTGTCACTTGCATTGTGGATTATGTAAGAGATCTTTGAAGTAAGAGGGAAAAAAAACAGACTATGGTTCTTTTCAAATGAACAAGAATTCAGGGATAAATGTGACATCTCACTGAAAAAAGGCCAAACCTCCTTCATTTCCAACATGAAGCTGGAAGAGTTAGTCTCAAAATCATCGTCCACACCAATTCTGGTGAAGATCTGACCAGTCAGACGAAAGGAAGCATACTCAGCAGGGACAAAAGATCCTGAAAAAAAGGCTCTTGACATAAATATCAAGTAATACATTAATTGCAAAAAACATTAAAAAGGAAGTTAGAAGACTTGTGCCAACCTATCTGTGCCATGATCTGGCACAGTGCCACCTGTTTCAGGTAAGTGGATTTGCCGCTCATGTTGGGTCCTGTTATAATGACAAAGTTGCTCCCCTCTGAGATGTAGGCATTGTTGGAAACAGGCTGCTGCTGAGCCATTCGCTCCAGAATTGGATGACGACCTTGTTTGATGGCCAGCGTGTCTGTAAACTCTGGACGCACTGGTGAGAAAACACCGCGAGAGGTATAACTTTGCATTTTTGCAAAAAAGAAAAAAGAAAAAAGAAAGTTTAAATGTATAAGCATTTATCAGTGTTTTCT
The DNA here is from genome assembly GCA_014656515.1 of Oryzias celebensis. Lineage (NCBI taxonomy): Eukaryota > Metazoa > Chordata > Actinopteri > Beloniformes > Adrianichthyidae > Oryzias > Oryzias celebensis. Next base: position 40,546,419 of record BNCR01000005.1, read on the forward strand.
ACATGATACAATGGTGTAAAGTGGTTAGGCAGTATTAGATCTTTCCACTTGCTTCTGTGCATCAGTGTAGTCTTATGTAAGAGGGGTAATCTGAGTTAAAGCAAGCTGGGAGAGAATGGGGGCACACAGCTTGCACACATCTCTGCAGAGACAGTTTCAGACAGCTGAGGGCTGGCGCTCGCCACCCACATGGCCAAGGGGCCTTGTGCTGCGCACAAAAAAAGAACTGTGTTCGAGACCTCTAGCAGGTTCTCATGAGTATTGGTAGCAGACACAGCAACACCCATCACCTCCATCATAAAATATAACTACTAACCTTACCAAATTACTGTTTTTGGTCGGACTCCCCATGAGGAGAAGAGTCATATTTGTCTCCTTCTTACCGTAGTCTGAAATGGTGCAGGCGTTGGCCAGTGACAGCAACATGTCCAACATGGATACAGCATCAGAGAGTTTGTAAAGGCAGTGGATGTGCTCATGGATGGTGCTGAGGAGTTGACATATCACTCTATGGGAAGATGTGTATTAAAAAAATGAAGCAAATTGAACCTTCAGCTGACAAACAGCGCCCTCTTGTGGACAGAATTCGCATGAAATTAAAACCAAGGAAAAAAGAAAATCAAAAAGAAATCTCAGCAGATGAAATAAACAAAAATTAACTATCAAATTTTTACCCAACCAATAAACAAGTTAATCCATCATTTTCATACTTACATACTACATCAATTTAGAACCATCACTTGCTTTTTCTTCAGTTTAAGAGAAAAAGTGTAAAAATGTTTCTGTGAAAAAGTTCAAGTTGCTCTCTAATGACACTAAAGTGTAGTGTCTGATTTCTCACACATATGACATGTGAAAGATCTCCCTCAGAGCTTCATCACAGCGTCCATTCATCTTCATCAGGTCAGCTGTCGTGAAGCAATAATTGTTCTTGTGCTTGGTTACCTGAAGTCAAAGATTCAAAGGATTAAAGTGATGTTCTGTGTCATCTTTAACATGACCATAGCACCTTTTATCAACAGTGTAATCTCCTTTTTTGATTCTACTTTTTTAGGTTGTCACATAAATGTCTTTGCTAAATGTTACCTTGAGGCACTCTGGTGGGAGTTTATCACTAGGTAAGACGCTCCCATCAAGCTTCAGCTGGATGAAAAACCCTCTAGATGTGCTGAAGCTTGTTCGCATTGGCAAGCCATATTTTTCCGCCATTTGGTTCACAAGCACTGTGTAGAACAAAGACGCACAAGATTTTTGAAACCCAAAAAATGCAAAAAGATGGTGGCGTTCCCATGAAATACAAAAAAACGTACCTGCAATGTCGTCCACTATTTCTGTATAAGCTCTACGGGCGATGTCAAGGAACTCGTTGATGTTCGGCCGCACTGCGTAGCACTTCTGAGTGCGCATGTTCAAACTCCCTTTGAGGTACGTGGCGTCAGGGTTGATAACGGTCTTGATCTGCTCCAGAATCATATCAAATCTGAAGACAGAACAAGAAATGAAAAAAAATATATAAGAAGTGCTGCAAGACAGCAGAGGATATTGCTCAGTTTTCTAACTGATGATTTTATACCTGTTGTCCTCCAGGGTGCTGCAGTATGCTTTAAGCAGAGCTGTGTTGCAGTTCTTAAATACAGTCTGTGCATAAAGCACAAAAGAAACATCAATTACACAAATGAGTACCGTATTTCAAGAAGTATACAGATTTTTGCAGTTTGGCCAGGGGAGCGACTTTTTACTCAGGTGTGACTTGTTTTTTTTAATAAAAAAATAAATAGTAACAACCGCTAGAGGGCACTGTAGGCGTGTACATCACTGCTACTGACAGAAACAGAAATGAAGCCCAGCTAAGTCATCTGTAGGGCTTGGTGTAATGGTTAAGAAGCAACACAAATGAATAAGAATTCAACAAATTTAGTGATTCGATGTGAAATAAAGAGTTTAGTTGACTTGTTAGTATTTTTTTAATGTTTTGGTTATATGTTGTGCTATATACTAGATTCCACCTATGTTTCTTGAAAGAAATAAGCATCAGTGTGTTAAGGTAGTAAAGCATGCATATTCAGTCTATTGTTATCTATTCTGTTATAATGACTTGCCTTTTAAGATGAAATGTCAATTTTTGTTGACGTATTTTGTTGAATAAATTTCCACAAAAATGCATCTTATACTCCAGTGTGACTTATATTTTTATGCCTTCTTTATTAAGTTTTTATTTATTATTTTTTTGTGGAGGACTTCTGCGACTTATACATCGTAGCGGCTTATAGTGTGGAAAATACAGTAAATATCATCTTGGTTTTTTTTGTGGACATGGATTCACGCACCCTTAACTGTGGCACCAGATCAAGTGTGTGTTTCAGCTGAATGACATGTGTAATCTTGGCTTCAGCAGCTTGAACCTGTAGAAATAAAGCAGGGGTAATCAAAAAACAAGTAAAACTACACAAAAAATATGTTTTCATGGTGGGTATTCATTCGTTTCACTCATAACAAAAACTACAAGTTTGATACTCACCGACTCCTGTTTTGGTATCTGGACAAGAACTGAGAGCAGCCGGTCGACATCAAGAAAATGGCATATGGCTAAGAAAAAAACAAAAATCCAAAAAAGAGAAAGACAAATGCTCTAATAAATGATACGCATACGTTTTTGTAAGGGATAAAATTATTTTAAGCTAGTTTCTGACCGTTCTTTAGGCCAAAGAAAAGCTCCTCGTCCTGCAGGAGTTCTTGTACGGCGTCCAACCGCATGTTGATGGTGTCCACATTAACAAGAGGCTCCAGGATATTGGAACGCAATCTTCTGGCACCACCAGGTGTTTTTGTATGATTGAGCACCCCTAAAAGAGTATGCTCACTCCTGCACAAAGACAACCAAAGACAGAGGTTTACTGAAACATTACAACCACAGCATAGAAGTGCATTCTTTTACCTGTGATCTCTGTTGTTGACAACCAGCTCTAAGTTGTAAGCAGATGCAGCATCGATCATGGCAGTCTGTTCACTCCCTTTGAAGGTCACTTTAAGAGACTTGCCAGCATAAACAGAATTCTGGAGAAACTCTAAGTATTTCAGCAATGCTGCAGCAGCTGCAAGGCAATAGTACCTGGGTAAACCGTAATACTGATTAATATTTTAAAAAAAAGGCCTTTGCTTCTGTAAAAGTCCCACTGTGCATTTATGAAACCAGTTACTTACTTGGCTTGAACTTCCATCATAACTGTGCCGTATTCTGGAGCACACAGCTGCTGAATGTATTCCAGTCCTTTCTTCTCATTAAAATATTTCCTTTGAATTGCTGTGAAAGGTACACCCTGGCCAAAAAAAAAAAAAATGAAAAAAGGGCAAACACAACCCCAATTGTTTACTCTAGGTGAGTTTTTCCAGCACAAATTATTAGCTTTTACTATTACTGGGAAATTCTCTGTGATGAGCTTGAACAGCTTAGTTCCTTTGCCCTTTTCGCTGGCTGTGTCTGGCATCAGTATTTCCACTGGCACCAAAATGTGAACTTTGGTAATAACCTTCAGAAAAAAAGGATGGAGACTGAGACATCCAACCTCAATGTCATGTCGCATTCTCAGTTATAGCTAGTTGTATGGGAAATAGAGAGTTTACCTTAGCATATGTCCCTGTGTCTGCAAACTGGGAAAGTACCAGCTCTGGACATTTCAAGTTAAGGCTGGCCATACCGATCTCTCCCCTGGCCAAACCACGGCCTTCCACCACAGCTACGATCACAGACGCATCAGTATTTGTGGATCCAGATGAGCAACTACTTCCTAAAACAATCCAAAAACAAAAATAGTTGAGCGATTTCAAACACGTTATTGGATGGAGACATTTGAAAGACCCACTCCAATAAAAATCAAGTTTTTGGTGTTTTTTTTAACATGTTCTTGTGGCATTTTGATCATCATGGGGGACATACAGTATAATGTTCATCATTTTTGTTGTACCGGTAATGTTAGGTTGGGGATTGGGAGTGGCTGGAAGCTAGCAGAAGAGTGTGTAAACAAAGGGATGATGGGAAATGAGGGCAGGCCAAGTGGAACTTTTAACAGGTGTTGTATCTGTCTGAAACCTGTGAGCCCAGCAGACACTGGTGTTCTTCGGACTCTCGGGGTTCCTCCGCGGCTGTGAAAGGAAGAACTGTCTGAAGTTGGTGCCTGCATTGATGACCATGTCCTCCCTGCCCCGAAACTGCTAAGGCTTTGACCTGCTGAGTTAAAAAGAAACAAACATAAGGACAAAGCATCTAATGATAAAAGACCCCATATTATTGACTTGTTTGTTTAAAAACAGACCATATTCACTTGACATAAAGTCAACTTTAACGTGTTTAGTGATATTTTGCTTTTTATTAATAGTAAATCACCTGAGGTTAGTCTAGGAATAAATAGTCTGTGGCCGGTGCTGCTGTCATTTAAGCTATGCTGGGAGAAAACTGAGGAAAGTGATGCAGGCCCGTAGGAAGTGGTCGTTTCCTGCACTCCATTCTTTACGGAAGAGGCTTCCTTGCCGCTTACCTCGTCTGTGCTACTAAGATACATGTTAAAATATCGCAAACGTTTGACAGCAGACCGACATCAAACCAAACTTATTTTCACACAAGGGGAAAATAGTTACTGCTAAAAAGTACAACTGGAACTCGTGAGGTGGATTTTTCTGGACAGCTAGCAAATACAGACCGAGCGCGCGGTCCTTTTTTTTTTTTTTTTTTTTCCGAAGTAGAACTGCGCATGTCAACAACGCTGATATGACCAAACTGGTGATCCAACATATACAAACTGGAAAGTCGGACATATGTCAACACATACTAACACATTTTAACATGTTTCGGAATTATGTTGGAAATTATAATAGCCCTAAAACTGGGGAAAACAACAACATTTTGAGGGAAAACCACACTTTTCGGCTGACAACATGGATCAGAACCTTATTTTTATAATACAGCTGATTTTGTCATTGGGGATACTAGGGATACAGCCGAATTGACAGACCAGAGAAAACTTAAACCACAAGAGATGATAAGCCGACAGTAGACATGAATTATTCTACAATCTTTGAAGCCGACAGTATTTTATTTTGAAAATATTTTTCCGTGTAGTTCAAAAGTTTTCACCCATTTCAAAATTCAGTCAGTTAATAGGTGCATAGTTGATTTAAATCATTAGTAATTGACTATTAAAACACTGCTATAGCAAAACAAAAAGAGTCGTTTAGAACACTAAACGTTTGAGCTTTTACTCTTGAATTCTTTTTTTACACCGGAAGTTTTATTTTTTTTTATCAATTCAACATGGCGTCGTACTTGGATGCTAGCGAATATTTTGTGAGAGAACTTGAGAAAAATGACGGTTGTACCCTGAAGGTGAAGCAGTGTTATGTCGGAGATGTCGGCTGTGTAGTCTGGGATGCAGCAATTGTTCTAGCGAAATATTTAGAGACCAAACAGTTTTATGACCCGCCGTCAGGAGTCAACGTGTGGTCTGACAGCCGTGTAGTTGAGTTAGGAGCTGGGACAGGAGTTGTCGGTCTGATGGCAGCAACACTCGGGTGAGATTTCCTGGACATAATGAGCAATTTTGTCTTAACATTCTAATTTTAAATTACTTTAAATCAAAAGTGACATCCATGTTTTACCCACAGAGCACAAGTTACTGTCACAGACTTTGAAGATCTTCAAAGTCTTCTGAAAATGAATATAAACGACAACCAGGCCCTCGTTAGTTGTGGATCTATAACTGCCAAGGTATTAAAATGGTTTGTACTAATGTTTTATATGCACTATATTGAGTTGAATCTTTGTTCTAGTTGGGTATTTTAGTTAAATCTGGCTTCTTGTGCTAATAAAGGGGAGATGATGTGTCCGAGTTCCTGCCTCCTCCTCATTATGTCCTCATGGCAGATTGCATCTATTATGAACAGGTACACGTCATCATTTCAGTCATTTGAACTATCATTTTAAAACTTATATTACAGCATAGCAAGAATGTGCTGTATTGAACCTCCTCCCTGTTCTCAGTGAGTCACTGTTTATTCCCACAGTCAATTATTCCACTGGTTGAGAGCCTGAAACTGCTTTCGGGACCAGAGACCTGCATTATCTGCTGCTATGAGCAACGCACTGAAGGTGTCAATCCGGAGGTAGAAAGGAAATTTTTTGAGGTACGAACAAACCCACAGAGTTTTCTTTTTAATTTAAAATTTTAACTGCGCCACAAGTTGAGAAACGTGTCATCATCCATATTTGTGTCCCTCATTTAGATTTTGTTTTAGATCGTTTTTTTTGCTTCTCTCTTTCAGTTGCTGCAACAAACCTTTATTTGTGAGAAGATCCCCTCTAACAAACAAGATCCAGAGTTTAGCAGTCCAGACATTCACATTCTACATATCCGTAAAAAAGTTTAACTTTTCAATAATGCTGTCAATCGATAATAAAACATTAAACAGATTAATCACACTTTGAGTTTGTGATTAATCACGACTAATCACAATGTTTAATTTTATGCCACTGTATGCAGATTTCGAGCAAAAAAAACAGAACATTTTCCTTCATAATTATTGTCTGAAATGTTTAGATTTCTTAAGTGTTAACTCAGAAGTTTAATTTGTGTGCACAAAGCACAACAACAGTAATATAATCAGAACTGTGAAGACTTTTATGTCTGCAGTAATACTCCAAGAAAACAAAGAAGCTGATACACAGCCATATGAAACAAACTGTGTTTCTATACTTTAAATGCTCCGTGTGAATACTATGTTCTGATTGGCTGCTGGGTGTTCCAGGGGAAGTTCTGGTTACAATGTTCGATATAAGTAGGCTTCTTCAAAACAAACTTTTCCTTAATGATCTCTACAAAAACAAGCAGTAAGAAGTGAACTTTCTCTCCGAACTGATAATTTATTGAGCCTATCGTGACGATCAGCACAAATATCGCTTTCCTTTGATGTTGCAGTCTAGGACTGGCGGTTCAGTAGGTCATTATGTTACCGGGACAACAGGCCGCATCACATATCAAATAGTCCACCTTTTGTGAAAAAGCGATCTAAACTTCAAAAATAACTAGAGTGAAGTACTAAAAATCGATTGAATGTTTATTTCTTTTGTAAGTGACCATATTATAGTGCCCGGCGAAGTGAGCATTCAAAATGCCTGTCACGGAAGCCTGAACCAGCAAAAGATTGTTTCTCCGCAGAGTGTAATTAATCGGCATTAATATATATTAAGGCGTTAATTTTTTTAAAAATTAATCGCGTACGTTAAAGTTGACAGCCCTACTTTTCAAGAGCCCTTTGTTTTTCTTTTGTGGTATTGTCTTCAATTCCACAAACAAATCAGAGTGTACATTTTTATGTAAACTGATGCCTGACATCCATAAACATTTTTTGTCATGTTTATTCAAAATTTCATCTTAAAATGTAAAAACTTTTGATAACATTTTGATTGTCAACATTACCTGTTTTGAGCACTAGATGGCAATATTTATTTAAAACCCCAACCCCTGGTTGTCCCAATCAGTACTGAACATAAACATATTTAAGTACAAAGCTTTTTACTCAATTACATGATCAGAATTACATTATTCAAGATTACGTCAAATAAAATCGACGATTTTATGGATTTATGTCACTCATTTATAAATGGTACTTACCAGGTTTTAATAATTACAGAAACTACTGCATGCTGGCCTCTGTTACATGTGGGGAATTCCATTCAAAGCCCCAGATTAAGTGGACGATTATAGCTCTTTTTGGAGCATAAAACCATTAAGTACTCCCCGTACTCCCACAGGCATGCAGAGGCCCCTCACAGCCTTTCATGTTGCCTTCTGTTTACACAGTGGAGCTGTAGCATAATGTGCAGAACGGCCTCTAGCACTCAAACAGAAAAAAAGGCATAATTAAGGCTGAAATTTACAGGACAGATCTTATTATTACAATTAAACACAAATTTCTCTTAAAAAATGTTTAAAATGATCCATCCCTCCTTACGGAGACTGAATCAAAGCGCTAAGCTTTGAAAATTTGCCACATTAAAAAGCTTTTTTTTTTCAATTCAGTCACGAATAAACAACAGAAGTGTATAGCAGATGAAGTTTTGAGTAAGGGGTTAAAACTAAGATAAGTATACTGAAAACAGACATGTGCAAACACTTTGCCAACTCAGTACAAAAGCTAAACTGACTTTAAGGTGAGAAATTGCTGTGTGGACGAACAACTCATGTTTTGTATCTGTTTTCTTAATCAAATAAAACTGTCATTACAGTTTAAGTCCTACTACTTGCTAAATAGTTGTGTGAATTTTTTTTTTCTAGATTTGCGTCATCCATTGGCATAGAACTGGACTGAGTGGCACACACACACACACACGTGTTCCAAATAGGAAGTACCTGGTTTCAAAAAGCCAAAATCTCATAGACTTCTATTGAGAATAAACAGCTATTACTTAGTCATTCAATTTGTCAGAATAACCATTCTTGCTTTACTACTTTCTTTTAACATGTTCTTGTTGATCCTATTTTTTCTGTTTTGTTATAAATCTGTTTTTTGTTATAAATTGACCAATCAAACATCTCAATAAAAGTGTGTGATTTCACATTGAACTTTTGAAACATTTGACAGATTCTCCCAAGCCTGTTTTCAAGTGGTAGGGGTGTGGCCTTCCAACAAGCTCAATCTTGATTGACGAGAGTGGTTGCCATAGAAATGTTGACTCAGATCAACTTGGACCAATCACTACTTGCTGACAATTTCTTGTTCTGACACGGTGGGGACTGGATTGCAAAAAAAGCACAAAAAAAAGAGGCGACTGAACCGACTTCATTTGATTAGAGCCGGACGCAAGTCATTTTTGGTCTAGTTCTCATATAGCATCAATGATTTGACCCAACAGTCTCGCAGTCTCAGGGCAGCCGCTCTACCATTAGGCCGCTGAGCTGATTCAATAAGGGAAACTGAAGATAAAAGCCATAATGTGCTGTAACTTTGAATAACTGCAGCAAACATTTAGAGAAAATGGCTCCCTGTAGCCTTGTCTTTCTCTACCCTTTGTGCTTCAAACATCTGGACAGTCACGGCATGAAATGACCTTTTATTGATGTCTCCTTTGGCTCTGACCATTTAACCTAATTTGGTATTAAGCCCATGCCCCCCAGTACTGTGGGAACATCACTAAGGAGGTTTCCTTCGGGGAGGGGAGCTTCGCTGACACGTCTCAACATTTCTTTTAATCTCCCACTCATAGAACTTGTGACATGTGCTCCTGAAAAAACATTAATACAATGTAATTGCACTTTCTAATTAGGCTGATGAGCAAGGGAATACACGGAGGCTGATTCTGGATGAAAATGATCTGCAGTGAAGCTGCTTTGCTTCTGAAATCTGTTATCAGATGTGCATAACAGTAGATTCTGGTGGCTAGGACACCATTATTAATGTGCACTCGCTGTAGCAAGACAGAATGAGGACGTGTTTTACTAAGCAATGGACCTTTTCCAAGGAGTGATTCCATGTCTAACACCCACTAAGCATTAGTTTCACAACAGAAGAATTTGCGCTTTGTATGATCATATTTCTAGCTTTGTGTGTGATCAGAATCTTCTCCCTAAAAAGATAAGCATGCTCCCAAAGCACAAGGGTGGAAGAGTGTGACTCCGGCAGCCTGTGCTCCATTCTACTGCATCACAGCCAAGTGATACAGAGGACCCTTTGTGCCACCATCGTCATGCTGCCTTGAGCCAAGAAACACTGCTCCAGAAAGGAAGACTCCTTTTTCTCACTGTAAGGGCGTTTCTCAAGATTAGACATCAAACTGGGGCTGATTAAAAATAGAAGATGTGTGACTCTTCTTATTCTGCAAGGGTATCTCCCTGTGCGGTTACAAACCGTTTCCATGGCGAGTAATCCGGCACAGACCTGACTTTCTGAGAGCAGAGCATGTGATTTGTGTTGTAGTTCAGCAGGTACCCCACGTGGATGGATGGGAGCAGTGCTGACTGTTTGCCTCCCTTGTTCTGTGGATTTCAAAGCATGAATTGGAACTGTACCACTTTGGGACAACCAGCTTATAGACACACAATACCGTCCCTCCCTCCTTCCCTCCCTCACCACAGGCCCTGCAGGGGGAACAGTGCGAGGGCGGGGGTGTTGTTAAGACAGCTGTGCTGCAGAGGGGACACAAATCCAGCACTGTGAGAATATTGTGTTCTCATGAGTGCAATCAGATGAGACGGTCACTGTTTTGGGGATTAGCGTTGGACAATCCAGCGCCGCTTGAATAAAATAAGCCAGAACTACTGTTTTTTTTTTTTTTTTTTTTACTTTCAATCTGCATCGTAAGTTATTAAAAAGCTTCAAAACTTCAGGGTTTGTGGAGTCATTGGTTCCTGGGATTGATACCCATGTGACTTCCAGTAGGGACAACTGATTAACGACAATTATTAGTGTACAAGTCTTTACTAAAGCTGAAACTATGCATATATTGTAAACCAAAACAATTTCAATTTAGTCTGAATGAGTATTCAGTTACATGCAACACTACATGATCTATAGCAGAGGTAGGAAAACTACGGTCCCGGGGCCAAATGCGACCCTTTAAACTATTTAATCTGGCCAGCAAATTTTTTTTAAACGAATGGTTACACACTGAATTATTAAGGATTATCAATATAGATAATCCTTACTAATTCAGTGTGTAACCATTCGTTTAAAAAAATTTGATTCATATAATCATTTGTGGTTACCGATTTGATTTCTAGAATTATAGAATTTATAGAATATTAATGTTGGTTCATTTTGAACAAATCGTTTTAGTGTCCTACATTCAATTAAGGAAATCTTTAGCCAAGAATTCAACCGACATGACTCAGTAGAGTAGCATAAATACCTGGAAATTAAACGGAGCAGGTGAAGTTTTCCAGATTTCTTGTATTTCTTGCCAGACAATCAAGTGTAAATTAAATATGTTTACAAACAAACAAGTAAAAAAGAATTAATGCCACATCCATTCACATTTTTTTTTCATAAAGTTCAACCCACTATCATTTTTCCACACATTGGACTGTAATGAAGGCTCATCATTTTTTGCTGCCATCACATCTGTATTGTTTTTGGTCTTTTTTACATGTAATGTAATAAACTACCATGTCTTAATCCAAATGGTATATTTCAGTTTCAATTTATCACATTTTGAAACTTTTTTTTTTTTTTGTAGATTGGTTCGGTTTGATTCAATTAAAAATTTGTCTCAAACAGATCAATCTGGAATAGAAATTGATACATCATTACACACCTATTAAAAATTTATTTTAATTGTAATTCTGGTATCTGTTTTTGCTCTACAAAAAAAAGATCTTAGTTTAGGCACAAAAAGTTATTCTACATTCACGTGGTGTTGGAAGATTTGGGTTTTTTTTGTACATTCATGTGTATTTTATGAGTCAGACAGTCATTTTCCCAATCATTCAAACACCACATGAACGCAGCATTCTCCTAAGTTTCACCCTGAGGGGCATCGACCTATTGTTTCAATTGGCACTAAAATGGGAACAAAAGTCAAATATTGCAAAAATAGAAACTCTTTTAATCATGTTTTCATCCAGATTACTTGCTATATCTTTCTCTTATGAGGTGGGTTAGCAAAACACTCCATGCATCAGCTCCTGTTCCGGCTCTTCTGTCAAGTTTTAGAACCCTTTGTGTATACTTGCAGTACTTATTCTTAAGTATGCTTAAAAAATACACTTAAAGTGCCTAGTTTTTGCTACGGATACAAAGTATTTGTGGACCAATCGGATTGTGAACAAAGCTCCAACGTGCCGTTGTGATTCAGTACTTCACTGTCTCTTGGTTGTCGGTTTTGCCAAAGCAGCCCTTGCAAAAGATCTTTAACTGCTGTTTAATCCAGATAGCTCTGTCACAAAATACTGACCTGCAGTTTCAACAGTCCTGACTGACACTTAGATGTTGCCAGTTAAGCTTTTTGGTTGCTTCACAGGGATCCACCCATCATCCCTTAGAGTTTTTTTTGCAATACTTTTGGGTGAAAGACTCCTTGCCTGCAACACTGCAACAGTTAAGTTATCTTTGGGGTTTCTGGGAAACATATCCTCCTGACTGCCAGATAAATAAAATGTTGTCCAGTCAGAACTATTTTAAATTCCCAGAGCACCACCCCTTAACATTTGACATAATTGAAAAGTCCTCTGTAGATATCACAAATGAGTAAACTCAGTAGTATGCAATGGTTGGGGGATTTTCAGGCTTAGAACTGTCCTACGGAGTACACTGCTAGGAGATAGAAGAATATGTGCCACAACAAAGATCACTTCTTTTTGTATTATATGAATTTATTTTGGGCAAACACTAAAGAGTATCTTAACTCTTTGGGTTCTTGTGGGTTAAAAATCTCCCATCAAATCAATTTCAAAACTAAACTCCCTTTTTTCTCCAAAAGCATCAAAAGACTTCTGGCTTTGCTCACACCTTGATAGTGTGATAGTTCCTCTTTTCTCACAGAATTTTTTTGAGAGCAGACAGGCTTGCACATCCTGCTAAACCTTAGTCAGTAGTCATAAAGCATCTTTGCGTGAATTTTCTTTTCCTTTGTGGAATAAAATCTGGGGAAACTTGAGTGTGGTCATACCTGTGATATGATTAGAGGACTTGAGACTTTGAATCGGGTGGTTAATGCTTGCATGAACACTTTTATGTGGCTCACAAATCCAAAATGGCAGGTGGACCTCCAACACGATAATCTGCTGCTGTGAATTTGAGATGTCAGCACAGCAGGTAACTTTCAGCTGCAGATATGACTGGAATGTGTTCTGAACCTCGGCCCAGTGGACCTTGGACTTACATCACTTGACTCTCAGCAAAACACACACTCACACATGAAAAGTAAAAGACAAACATTTGTGGTCCAAACAGGTTACACGTGTAACATGGAAAGAAAGGAGTTGGCTCGTTGTATGGCAGCGTTTGGCAAGGCATTAAACAGCCTTAACCTCAGCAGGAAGCGCGACAACATTCAGTCACTTCCGCACCCATTTTAAACACGTGAAGGTTCATTATTAACAAGAGCCAGCAGAAGGGAGAAGTTTTGCAATCAGAAACTATTTTTGTGAGCTGGAGGAACAAACAGAAACTAAGCTAAGCTGTGAGAGCTCAGAGTAGGTGTTCCCCTTTACTGATTAGGCAGATATCTAAACTGCTGTAATAATGGTGTTCGGCTACACGGACAAAAATATCTGTCTGCATGCATCACAAATCCGACTGTTATTATCTGCATGGGTGCGGCTGCTGCAGAGCAGGCCGGCTTTAAGCCGCTACAAGCTCAAGGCCTGAAAGGAGTTTTAGAATAGTTTTACCTGCTCAAATAGTAACTACATTTCAGAGGAAGTGGGAAATAAATGTGAGGAAGACAAACTGCACAGCTAAAACCACAAAAACGACCCTGGTTATGAGAGTTAGTATATCAGGAAGATAAGATTTAAACCTCTGAACTGCATTTTTTGTCCTCTGAAGCTGACTGATGATATTTCTCCACAATGCAGAACTGGCTTTGATGATGGGTGTCTTTCAATTGTTTCTCCCGCTTCCTCTATTTGGCATCAAATTTACGGAACTGACCATAAAATGAAGGTAATGTTGTGTACTGCACCAACAAGACCAACTAGGTTGGTAAAGGTCCAATCAGGCCGTCGTCATGGGAACAGCCCCAACAAATAACTGTTTCCATATATTTCTGGGAAGCTGTGCAAGAGCTTTAGCCTCTGTGTATTGACATCTATGATTTATTATTTTTACAAACAAAACCTGTTTTTTCTTTTGCTTTATCGCAGATATTCAAATGTAACTTTCCTAGTATAAAACACAAACACGTTACCTAATCCCCCTCTTTGACGTGAATCCGACTCCTCTCAGGAAGTTAAAGGAATTCCGTCTGAGCACAGAGGGAGCAGACAGAAAGGCCAGGAGGTCTCATCTTTACAGAGGGGAGGTCATTAAACCTTACTGCCAGTCTCTGTCCTCGCCTCTAGGGCACCGGTGCTGCCAATAAGGAAGGGAATATCATATGGTAGTAATGAAGTGCTAGGAACCGAAGGGGTCATTACTGCTCAATTAAGTTGCCTTCGACTTCTAATGGAGGCCCTTTGAGCGAGATCTCCCTCATTACATGAAGCGCTCACGAATCCCCTCGGAAGCCTGGAAACCAGCGTTTGTAGCTGCTCTTTACAGGGGTCTTTTTAAATCGCTGCTTCGTTATGTTTAGAGGCTGCAGGTCATGTTTGTGGAAGCCGGGTCATTCGTGTCTGCGTCACTTGACCTATAAGACAGAAACCTCGGCCACACTGATGCAAACAATCCAGAGGTCTTGGTCGTTTCTAAAAAATGATAAATGTCACTGTGATAAAACGCATGACTCGTTGCCTTTGAACACTGCAGAGAAGACATAGAAGTAACAAAATTGTTGATTTAAATTGTTTTTTTTGTTTTTTTTACTACATATTATAAGCAAGGAATAGTCAGCCATGCTTTAGCAACAAAAGGCTGCAGCACAATACAAAACTACTAGGTAATTTGGAATAAAATCCTACTTTTTATTTAAGAATCACATTTGAATGGCAGGATTTTTTTTAAAGCCACCACCTAATTTACAACATAAACCAATATTAACTGAAAAAAATTTTTGTTTTTCGTGTAAACACACCTAAAACAGGATGTGGACATCGAGTGTCAAAATAAAAGAACAGCTTTAGTTTGTATCACAATAAATATTGTTTAAGACTTTGTTTTTCATTTGTAGTAAAAAAAGAAAGGACAAAAAAACATTTAGGGACAAAATCCCAAGTATGGCTGCATCGGTATTCTAGACCCCCCTTTCCAAGGGGGTAAAAAATATATCAAAAAAAGGATAATTGTTGCTCCAGATGAAGGAAAACACAGGAAGCTGCAGCTGAGAGTTCAGCATCAACTCTGCTGTGGTTTCACAAATATAATTTTAACTTTCAATAGGGATCCAAAAGTCAGTTTCACATCTCAGCAAGCCTCATACTGTCATGCAGCTACACCGTTGTTTTAAAAAAGCTCGCTGTGAAACTTCCTGTTTTGAGCATTTTCCTTGTTTCGGTCGAGAGGGAGAGGCCAACAGCCCTTTCTCTGAGCCCGGATGCAAACCCCATTCATGAAGAATCTGCTGAACAACAGCCAAACCCAGGGGAACAAAATTTCTCATTTGATTTCTGAAACCCCATTCACACTTTTGGCAATTTAATAAAATGTATTTTTCATTCGTATGATTTTAGGACAAAAGATTCATCTTAATTGGGGAAAATAAAGAGACACATAAGAGTTAAAATCACTTTTTTTTTAATAAGACATTACAATGACGTTCTGTACATTGATCCCCAGTCAAAGAGGAGTAAGTCGTGTCATTAAACACTTTGCCAATCGACAGCTTCCTCTGACTCTGTGACAGATGGACTCTCGTGGAGGGTTCATGTACTTGCGCTCATGCTACAGATATATGCTATCATATAAAGTCCCAACATGGAGACTGATCGACTGTGGTATCAGATTGAGAGAGAAACTAATGACATTCTTTTGGAAATATTGGAGTCAACTGACTACTAGTAATCCAAAATTCAAACTGCACCCTGACAAGCATGTTTCAGAGTTACTGGAGGCCTATGTGGTGAATAGTCAGCACGAGTAGAGATGTGACACAAAAAGGTCAATTGGTTAGGTATATAGCCCATGTAAAGGTATTGGAGGTAACAAAATGTGTTTTTTTTTTTTGGATGTCCATACTAATGACAATGACATATGCATTAATTAACTTTTTTTCTTGGTTTCATTACCGCCTTTTACTCTTTTTTTTCCCATCACAGTACTGTTAACACAAAAGCCAAGGTCCTTCAGGTAGGCTACATAACTTTACAGAGCTCCACTTCAAAGAAAGATAATTCAAGTTTAATTTATTTGAGACCTAAGGACTTCAAACCAAGCATATTTCAAAAAAAAAACAAAATGAAGTTAAACCTTCATTAGAAAAATTGATATAAAACAGAAGAGAAATAATAGGCAAATGCGGTGATTTCTGTGGCTTCAATCTTAAACTAGCTAATTCAATATTTAAGCAGGCTCCAGCATTGTGTGTATGAAGTAGGCCTGCTTAAAAGAGAAGAAAAAAAAGGTCAGCAGCAAACCCAATTAAAGATAAATTAGTCTTAGGGTAAACAAGTTTAACAAATAAATGAAGGAAAATCAATTTTGAAACATATTTGCTTTTTTTGAGAAGTTATTTGTTACTTGTGTTTTAACTTTGACCTAAAACAGTCAGCTCTCAATCATTAAGATTTGTAATTTGAAGTTAGCCATGTCAGGCCTTCGTAAAGTCCGTCACCCGTGGTTGCACAAGAGGGCTGAACATACCAATTCCTATCTCTGATGCGGGTCAACCCCAGCTTCTCCTGGATTTCGTGTGGCTTCATGGCATCTGGGAGGTCTTGCTTGTTGGCGAATATCAGGATAATGGCATCCCTCATCTCCCGGTCGTTGATGATGCGGTGAAGTTCCTGCCTCGCCTCATCGATCCGATCCCTGTCCGCACAATCCACCACGAATATCAAGCCCTGGGTGCCCGTGTAGTAGTGCCGCCATAGAGGGCGAATCTTATCTTGGCCTCCAACGTCCCACACGTTGAACTTGACGTTTTTGTAGGTGACCGTTTCCACGTTGAAGCCTACTGTAGGGATTGTGGTCACAGACTGTCCGAGTTTTAACTTGTATAGGATTGTTGTCTTTCCAGCAGCATCAAGTCCAAGCATCAATATTCTCATCTCCTTGTTGCCAAAAATTTTAGAGAGCATTTTCCCCATCTTGACCTTTTGTGCATAAATACTTTGTTGCTAAGAAAAAGGGCTTCTGACACTGTTGGGACTTATTTGGGTACAAAGCTGCTAAAATGTTGAATACATCACTAATACCAATGACTTAAAAATCAAAAATACACACCTGTGAACACACTTAACAGACACAAGTTGTTGACTTTGTAGTAGGAAGTATGTCCAGGAGTATAGGGATCGTTCCGCTCAAAGTACAAGGTTTTCTGGGCCTACCCACATCACATTAAGATCTTGGTAGAAGAATTCTCCAGACATTCATTGTTCAACACAGAGCTTACAGTCAGTCAGGACTGAAAACTCAAGAGAACACGCAGGGCGGATGGATTCGAGGTCCAAAAATTCCCCCAAAACTGTGTGGGTTTCCAGGTGTGAGACGCGGTCCCTCCTCACCGGCTGCGCCCTTATTCATTCACAGCTACCCGGGGAGGAAAAAGCTGCTTTCCACCGCTTCCCCAAACACTGTAGATCCGGATTACCTTGCCGTGCTTAAAAGGACGACTTCGAAAATAAATCCAAGTACTTCGCAGACACGGATATCCACCTGTGAAACTCTGTCCGCCCTGTAGAAAATGAGATGAAAACAGAGGAGGATCAGACATGAAAAATTAGCAATTTAGCAAACTAGCGTTATTTAGCTAGCAAGCTAAGCTAACGAGCTAACGATAGTTGACTGCAGTCATCTAATCCTCTCAGGGCCTCAAACCCACAATACACCAGCAGGATGTTGTGTGACAATTTTAACGAGTTGAAGAAAGAATTCAAATATAAGTTACTCACTTTTTCCCTAAGACTCTTCTCTCGATGAATTCACTCGGCACTCGTCTTCTTCTTTTCCTAGTGGAGCTGCTCTCAGTGCTGCTTCACCGGAAAGGTGTGGAGCAGCGTGAGCGGAAACTTCCTCTCGTCGTCTTCATTCAGCGTCTGCTGTCTAGTTCCGATTATGTCTGTGACATGAACCCATGTGCAAAAACTGCCAGCACCGACGCTATTTTAAAAAGATTATACATTACCTAAAGTTTTTCTTATAATAGATCATTTTGGGGTTAGATATTTTTCTAACAAAATACTTAAAAATGTATCAAAATTAAGTTATTATTCAACTGTGACGTTTTAATCTTAATAAAACTGTAATACGAAGAATTTTTCCGTTTACATATTCCTCTAAACCTGCTAATGATTCAGGCTAACAGCGCCCCCTTGTGGTTGTTTAATTCCACGACTTCTGCAGTGCAGTGTGGACACACGCTTACACGCACGCGCGCACACCCATACACTGACTTACATTGACAATTACAAAATTATGTAAGTCTCATCAACCTAACCCTTTTTATTACATTGATTTTATAGTAATATTTTTCGTCCTTTATTATTATGTAGGCTATATGAATTTGTGTTTACTTTAAACTTGTCAGCTAACATTTCACCAACCAAAATTCACCTGCAGATGTGCTGAACTATTTATGACTGGGGTCATTCTATAACCGTAAAAAAAAAAAAACTGTGACGTTTTATGCAACACTAAATCAAAGGACTTTTGTGTAAACAGTCAGTGAATGCACACATTTCAAATTCAGACTCAAGCTTTGGTAAAAGTTTCTAAAAAGTTGAAAGCACACATGCAGGTTAACAGTGGTTGAAAGAGGGTGAAAACACCTTCCATCCATTTTCCGAACCCACCAAATCCCTTTTGGTGACAGGGGTTGCCAGAGCCTGTCCTGGATACTGTTGGGTGAAGCCTGGTTACGCCCTGGACAGGTTGTCAGTTTGTAGCAGGGCACACGAGCACTCTTACACACACACACACACACCCATGCACTCCCAGGGACAATTTAGTATGCTTTTAGACTGAGAGAGAAAGACAGAATGCCCGGAGAAAACCCACATGTGCACAGAGAAAATGCATAAACTCCACACAGAAAAGTCCCAGCCAGGATTTGAACCGGGAACCAGGGCCTTTTCACTGTGAGTGGAGCCCAGGCAGACTCACCAAGGGAACATTTTTACTTCATAAGGTTTTTTGGAAAAACTTTTGTTGCAGCGTGATGATCACATCTGTCATCAGGTGCTTAATTTATAAAAAATGATTTAAATAACCAATTTTCAAAAGTAAGCAATTTCATATTTAGGGTTATTTGGATTTTGGACGGGGAGAACTCTTCCCAAATGGCTCCTTTAGTGGTGAACGTTGCAGAGTCCTGATCTATGTGTACAAAGTACAACAATTCAATAATAAAGGTCATAAACTGAGATTACAAACAACTAACTCAGATTTCCCTACAAGTGTCCCATGAAATCCTCATGGTTGACCATATAAATGCGTTTCTAAATGTTCACTTTAAGATTAATGCTGACAATGGTGTTATTTTCTACACTTATCAACAACACACAGGGAGCATCTGTTAGACTTACCTCAAGTATAAATAGCTGTTAAGCTGTTTATACATTATAGATGCATTCCTGCAACTTAGAAAACAGAAAACTATAGTGTACACAAAAAGAAAGAACTATAGAGCTAGATTTCTGCAAAGTTAATTTGTTTTATTTTTTCAAGAGAACGTGGATTTAGATTTTGAATCTAATTTCAACATCTTGGGCTTACAGTGGATACAACACAACAACACAAGTTTTGAAAAATTGTGATAATAGGATGTTCAATTTATAACAATCATTCATTTTAGCAATTGCTGTATTTAATTGCAGTCTTGTCCCACATCCTCTTTCTAAATTTATCAAATTGAAAACTGATAGAAGCCATTCCAGAGATCTTGAGGAGAATGACATTTAGACAAACTGTGCAAGTGTTTGTCCTATTACCAGAATATAAAAGAACAAATAGTATAATTATTCATACATTGTACTTAAATTATTGATAAAAAAGTTGGAGTGACCCTCGAGAAATGTTAAAGTACACCATAAATGACTGCATGACTTATGTTGATTTCAAATTAACACTAATAAAGTAAGAGAAAATCAATGTCATCATTTGCCTCTGAAACTTTTCTCTGAAACTTTTTGAAATCAGAGCTGCAGCTGGTAATTGTGCAGAGTTACTCAACAGATATATCATTCAAGTTGTGCAGTTTAATACCACATACACTGTCCAATCTCCTGCCTCAGAATTCTGTCTGTATAACAGCTGAGAAGTCGTGTGAATAAATAAATGATCAAACGGACTACTGTAGCGCAGAGGTAGAGCGGTCAACCTCTGATCAGAAGATCACCCTTGGGCAAGACATTGAACCCTACATTGCTCCTGGTGACGTTATATAAATACAGTACATAACTTTGTTATGAGGGTGGCCCAGAAAGGGTTTGCTGGAGGAAAGTAGAAAGCCAACAGAGCGTTAAAAAGAAAAAGCCTGATTGCAGAAGTTTTGACAGTAAACAATGTAATACAGAGCGGTATTCAAAATGTTATGAAGCAGTTATTCTACCAACTTCAGTTTTCTTTGTACTTTTTTATTCTTACATAAGCCAATATTTGGTTATGTAATTTGTTTCTATGTAACATTTTAGTTCCAAGTAACTAATATTAAGTTTGGAAAATAGTGACTTATAATTTTAGAGTCTCATCTCATTGCATGAGTAGGTGTGGTCTTTATTTTTTGCAACTGGTTTTGAAAATGTTATTTAAGGGGAATTATGAGATACAACTGATTGTTCTTCTCTGCTTTAAAGAATAATACAACTAACACAGTTGTTTTGTTTTGACATTTTTGGCAGCTCTTATTTGCAATCTGTGGTAAAACATTAAAAAACACACATGCAGCCAAGGCCCCGCCCAGAATACATGACGTCAGAGTTCACATTGTTTTCCTTAATCTCAAGGGCAAATATATCACATAAAGAAGCAGCTGGAAACCAAAGATGCCACATTAAAACTAATTCATACAATAACTGTCCTCTGTTTATGCAGCATCAGAGCGACTCGCCAGCTTGTGTTTACGTTTGTTTAGGCGGATAAACGGAAAGCGCGGCAGGCGGAGGGAGACCCTTTGAGACACCAGGAGCCGTTTTTAAAGAGGCAGCGCGCGCGCCTCCTTCAAGGCATCATGGCGGACTCCAGCTTTAACCTCACATCCCTTGCCCGCGCGCTTTCCCAACCTAATCTGACCGGTGTGTATGATGTTAGTCCCCCAAATCCCCAGCCACGCCCGTGCCGACGGAGGAAGCTTTCCAGCTGCAGCTCGGTGGAGAGGAGCGACTCGGTGACGTCCCCGGGGGCCGGAGAATCCCGGGTTCTGGTTCTCAACACCGGAGGCACCATCGGGATGACGCTACATGATAACGGTAGTGATGTTGTGTCCTAAATGAGCGCTTCTGTCTGTTATTAATCAACATCCAGCTTTCCCGGTGTTGGTTTGTCACATGCCGCCGTGAACAGGACGCACGTGGATTAAATCCTCCGCGACAACAACTGACACGTGGATCCAGAAATAGTCCAGCAGAGTTTTCTTATGCTCGACCAAAACACTAGTGAGGAAGACAAAAAATACACAATTTCATGTAGTTATAAAGAAAGAAAATGATTATCTTTATAAAAGCTGTATTTAAAAAAAAGAAAAACCATAGATTTGTTTTTCAACAAAAGTGGTTTGGTGAAATTAACCAAAGGATTTGACATTGAACTGAAAAATGTTACTCTGTAAACTTGGCTGAGATGATGCAGGTCATGCTGCTTAATCAATAACTAGATGTTACCACATGTTTGTATGAGGCCTTGAGCAACAAGAGGAGGATAAAATGATGCAAAATAACATCTATGGGACTCTCAGATAAAGGACCCCCCAATAAATAAATAAATAAAAATAAAAAAATAAAAGATCAAATAGTTTAATAATATAATATATCCCTCTGTACAGTTGGCATATATGTGCAGATGTAAGATTTTTTTATGTATCGAATACCATGTATGTTATTTTTTTCTGAAGTAGGTCACACAAACACGTTTTCTGTTTTCACAGTAAATTCCAATTTAATTTAATTTTATTTCTGTAGCACCTTTCATGTAAAGAAACAGCTCAAGGTGATGTACATAAAAACATTAAAACACCATTCCCCACACATGCAATACAATCATAGGATAAATCCCTCATGAGAATAAACACAGAAACAACCAAATAAAATAGAGATGATCATAAGATAAGCTGCAACAAATAGTACCCTGAAGAGTATGGCGCTGTCATCCCTGTCCAGCTAAGAGTATGAAGTTACTCGTGTACAACTGCAAAATGTAGAAGTAATAGGTTGATTAAACAAATAAAATACAATAAAACCAGCTAAAATATAAAGGTACAGAACTACAGGAAAGTATAAATGCAGCTACAAAATGAAAACACATGAAAAAAAAAGGACAACTTGAGTAACAAGCGTAAAACAAATAAATTCATGATAAAATATAATATACAATGTGAGAGGAAAATACTAGATCCCCAGATGTGGGATCTGCTTAAAAGCTGAATTAAATAAATGACTTTTTAAAAACCTCGGCAGTGGAGGAGACCCTCACATCCACGGGCAGGTTGTTCCACAGACGAGGCCCGCAGTATCTAAATGAAGTCTCGCCGTGGATTTTTGTTCTGATCCTAGGGACCTTCAGCAGGACGGTGCCTCAGGACCTGAGGGCTCTGGGAGGTTCATAAGCTAAAAGCAGGTCTGATCAGGACCAGGAGCATGTAACTCTATAAACTCTTAGAAAAATCTTAAAATCAATCCTAAAGCTGACAGGGATCAGTGTAATGTGCTCCCCCTTCCTGGTTCTTGTTAACAGCCGAGTTTTGGACTAGCTGCACGCGATTAAGGGGGGTTTTCTTTACACCAGAAAGGAGTCCATAACAATAATCTATTCTTGATGTTATAAAAGCATGAATTAAGATTTCAGCCCTTGCTCTAGAGAGAAAAGGTCTAACTTGGGGTATATTCCTTAGATGATAAAATGCAATTTTTGTTACCAGATTCCCGTTTTGGTCAGGTTCCTTACTGAGGTTCCTTCCTGTGTCACAAACATTCATACAATTGGTTGACAGATAAGATTGGACCCTTTCTCTTTCAGCTTCAGACCAAGACCTTTGTTTTGTCTAGGCTGAGCTGCAGAAAGTTCTCTACCAATGCACATTTTTATATCTGAAATACAGTTTAAAAGGCTGTTCGCTGGCCCAAAGTCATAAGGAGATACAGCTACATACAGATGAGTGTTATCAGCATAGCTATGAAAGTTAATGCCTTGTCTTCTGACGACATCACCAAGCGTGTACAAATTAAAAAGTGTGGGACCCAGGATGAAGCCTTGAGGTACCCCACGTGTCAGTTGGTGCCTTCCAAAAGAAAAAAAAGTGGGATGCTGACAGCACAGAGGACGGGGAGGTGCGGTGTATGAGGGTGTGACTGACTGGTTGGACACAAAAGAGGGAGAGTTGGATCTGCTCAAGTCAGAATGGTGTAGAAACGGATGGGAAGAATGTGCAACAGGTTGGGGGGATCAAGGACAGGGATTGGGTAGATGGAGGCAGATGATTTGCAATGGTGAACCCTGATGGGAGCAGCCAGGAGTCTAAATAAAAGTCACATTTTGCACTCAGACTCTAATCTAAGCACCTATAGATTCTTAGACTTTAGGACTATTGTTGAAATGAGCTAAATCCAAACTTCATTTTTAAAGTTTTTGTCTATAATGCTATTTGTTTACCAAAGTTAGATTAAGACAAGATCTTCTTTTTTTTCCATAGAGTTTTTGTATTGTCTGCAAATATAAGGTCTGAAAGTTTTCCTGACATTTTTTCCCCTTATTGTAGGCTCCAGGGTCCTCATGAACAAAACGATTATTCCCAATCCCTTTTATATTGTCATAGTTACAACATTTCTTTTTTGTGAAATAGGTTCCTAAAAATGTTTAGAAAATTGTAACAGTGTAAATCACTTGTTTTGTGATTGATGGGATCCATCCATCGGGATATCACTCAATTTAGTTAAGATATTTCTTTCTATTAAATGACTTTAAAACCTTATCTAAATGATGTCATCCTAGAAGTTTGTCTACTCTTGTTTTGTAAGCATGCCAATTCTCTCTTCTACCTCTAGGGTTCAGCATAACACTGATGCTCTGACGAGAAGATGCTGAATCCCTTCAAAGTGACAATTCTGTGTCGGGGCAAAGAAGGAGCTGTTGAATCAGATTTATTTTTTGTGTTTCTGTTCCCAACAGTTCTTGCCCCCAAAGCCAATGCTCTGGTGCAAAGCCTGCGCAAGCTGCCCATACTCCACGATGAGCAGTACGCCCACCAAACCTGCCTGTATGAGTACTA
Organism: Oryzias celebensis; assembly: GCA_014656515.1. Lineage (NCBI taxonomy): Eukaryota > Metazoa > Chordata > Actinopteri > Beloniformes > Adrianichthyidae > Oryzias > Oryzias celebensis. Next base: position 40,570,636 of record BNCR01000005.1, read on the forward strand.
TGGAGCTGAGAACAGCCTGGTTTTACCGTGAGTTCAGTCTGACGAGACTTTCACCTTTTAATCGCCGATTCTACAAACATCCAGTGACAGTAGTCACTTGTGCTGAGATTATTTAAAAGAAAAACCTAAAATACATGTACATTTGTGTAAAACAAACCAGTCCAGCTCCTTTTTTTAACCTGTTCCTTTGAATTTGGTTTACTGCATGCATGTCGTTCACCTTTACTCTTTGTACCAAAACACATTTCCATTAAATTAATGTGTTAAATAACCAAATGTTGATGCTTAAAATAAAACCAAACAGCTTCTGTTGCTTTAACAGGAACCGTCTGCCCCATCCTGACCTGTTGCATCACAGGTGCTGTAAAACCGGAGGCCTGGCATGCGCCCTGATGGTGCTAGAGTAGTTTAATGTGCTTGCTGTCTTTGTTAAAGAAAAGAAGAAAAAAAAACTTGGGTGTGTCAGTCTGACGGAGAAATGCATGCCGACGTGGCCCTCGGCAGTTAGATGATATCACTGAAAGTATTTTTTATTCTTCTTTATTTTCAGTTTTTGATCCAAACCAGCCAGATCATTTTATGTGTGAAGAAATCAACTCCTTATTAACACAAAGATAGAGAAACTGTGTTATTTTGTGTTCTTCCAGCTGTCCACTACATATTTACTTCACTTTAATTTTATTTTCTTGTCCACTATAGAACAAAAAAAACATCAATATACAGTTTTTGGTAAATTATTCTTTAATATTTATTCAAATTTGAAGTTACACAACAAATACACTTTAGTAAAATGTATTATGACTTATGTTAAAAAAATATATTTATTTAAAAATGTCATTTCTTTACTAAATGTTTTATTGCTTTATTTAGATTTTGTGTGACCTTTAGCTTTTCGTTATTGCCTTCTTTGCACACAAAATGTATGTATGTATATAAATTCCCTTTTTTTATTCTTAGACTTCGAGGCATCTTCACATAGGTATGCTAATGTGGTGCTTTGCACCACCTCCTTGGGCTGCACAGCCACACAGATGAATAATTGGTCATTTGAATGGCATATTCCCGCTTCAAGCTTATCACCGGCATATGTTCTGGGGTTAAGGCTAATTAGACGGGTGTCTGTAGGACCCCCGGTTGGATGGGCTAAGGCTCGGCCGCTTTTCCCCCTGCTGTTCCATTCAGTTTCGATCTCCATGCTGCAAGGCCTGGGCATGGTAATGTGGGGGTGTGTGTCCCACCCTGTTTCTATAAAGGACAGATTACAAAGAAAATCTTTCTGTGGCCGTTGAGCCGGTCACGCTGCCTCACACGGAGTGCTGCAGGTAGAGTTTCTTTCCACCAAAAAAAAGGGGGTATGAATGTGAGTTTTGCAAACTAATATTTGAAATAAAACAGACACTTTTTCCTTTAATTTGAAGCGAAACCATTAATGTCTCCAAAAACAGATCAAATGGCCCAGCACATGTCCTTCATCACCTACTGTTTTTACCGAACATGTAAGGGAAACATAAGGGCTGAACTGCAGTTACAAAGTGGCTAATTTTTCAAGTTCTGTTAGCTGTATCCACATGACAGCCACCTCTCCCTTTTCCACTTCTAAAATTCTTTGTGTGTGAAACAGGTTTCGGCAGCCTGCTCCTGAGACAGATAGGCCTGCTCAATAGACCTGATCTCACGTCGCAAAGTCTCAGTTAAAAACATGTCCCCTCTTTAGACATCTTGTCCAACTCTTCCTAAAATATATAAATTAAAAACAGAATTGTGCTCTGTTTTACACTCATGTCATTAATCAATCTAATATTTTGAATGTTGCTTATCTGTTGTGTTTTCACTAACTCTACTACTTATTTTTAAACTTTTTTTTAAAGCTTTTGCAATCGTGAAAATAACTATGTAAAAGCAGTGATTCACATATTTAAACAAACTCTTTTTAATCCTCTAGCCTGAGTAAATCAAATAAAAGGATAATCTACACCATCATGGAGTACAGTCCTCTACTGGATTCTTCCAATATGACCACAGATGATTGGGGCAGAATTGGAAAAGACATTGAAGTAAATCAGTTGTATTTTTTCAAATGAGGCTTTCAAGTTGGTTTTGCATGTTGAATAATCCACATTTCCCCGCTTTGTTTGTTGCTCGATGGTAGAAAAATTACGAACACTATGATGGATTTGTGATTCTTCATGGCACGGACACCATGGCTTACACAGCCTCCGCCTTGTCCTTCATGTGTGAGCATTTGGGCAAACCGATTGTTCTCACCGGTTCTCAGGTAAAGGCTGTCTCCTTGTGTGGGTAAAACAAACCAAAAAAAATCTCTAAAATGTCAATTTAAGGCCTTTGCTTTGTTCCAGGTACCCATCTACGAACTAAAGAATGACGGAAGAGACAACCTGCTGGGGGCGCTACTAATCGCTGGGCAGTTTGTCATTCCTGAGGTGAGATTACAAAAAAAAAGGAATAAAAAATTTGTTCCTGTTCCTTTTTTTTTTTAAATTTATTTATTTATTGTGCTGCACGGCACTAATGAAGGAAGCCTAAGTGATAGTAACGCATTCCTCCATTTGTCCGAGCTGTTGGCAGGTAAAACGCCGCAAACGGCTCCTTCAGCAACTTGTCGGATGAGAATGCTCTCCGATGGCCTCCAAGTTGTTTCGCAAGACTTGAGCAGCAGTTACAGAACAGGAAGAACATTGAGATCTGCAACATTTGCAGCACAAAAACAGCGTCTGACTCTTGAGGCAGTACATGCCAACGAGAGATAAAGGCTTATCCAGCTCACATCAGGGATGTCGTTCATTTGTTTTCGAAACCAAGCAGTTGTCCTTGTAAATACACAGTCAAAGTAAATTATTAACTTGATTAAACTAACCATCAGGATTTTATGTTTTAGGAAAAGTTTTCTTCACCTATTTATTTGATCATTTTTGGCACGTTTATTTGACTTGTTCGAGATGTGCAAAGCATGTATTAATGAATGATTTATAAATCTAATCCTCGCTTTATGAATTTATTATCATTCATTTTAATAGGTGCTCTCAAGATTACTTACTGGAATAAAAAAGAAACAAAAACTAAACAGGACATGACTAAAAACACAATAATAGATCTAAAATGTGTTGAGTTGAATAAAAAAAACCGTTCTCACTATGTTTTTGCCTTTTAGGTGTGCTTATACTTCTACAATAAACTTTACAGAGGAAATCGTGTGACAAAAGTGGATGCTGGGAGCTTCAATGCCTTCTCTTCTCCAAATTTGGCTCCTTTGGCAACTGCTGAAGTGGATATTTCAAGTAATGCGAAGAAAATACATTTATTTTTATTCAATTTAACAAAAGGAAGAAAGGGTGTCATTACTTTTTGCTTTTCTCTTTCTTTAGTCAACTGGGACACAGTATGGAGAGCAAACACTACGGCAAAATTTCATGTCAGTACTGAGCTGAACCGGAATGTGGGTCTGCTAAGGCTTTTCCCAGGAATCACTGCCTTGTCTGTAAGTTTTTATGGAAAAAAAATAGATACTGATTGTTAGCTATGGCCTTAGTCGCATTTTAAGGAGAGCAAAGGTGTGTCTTACAGTTTCCTCGTGCTGCCACCTTATGAGACATCATAAAAATGAAACCTTCTATTGTTATGCATGTGGTAAATGTATCGTGAAGTATTTTGAAGGAATATTTAAGTTACATGCACTTAGGATGCACAGGTGATGCTGTTGTACGCCGCGCTCTAGTCGTTAGTAAGATGTGCGTACTGGGTCCTTATTATCTGTGTACAAATACTGCTCACACGGGGTGTGTGTACACTATAATACACTATTAGCTGGATAAATTGTTGAGGTTTGAAGAAAGATTATTGCTAAAGGTGAGTTATGATCCTTAGCTGCACCTTAGCTTCTAAATATGGTGTTCTTCGTCGTCATTGCATTTAAAAGGACTTTAATATCTACATTTCATGGCTCTGACAGACAGTTTTTTTGTCAGAGTGCAATAAAAATACAAGAAACTTACATTTAAATACCAATTTACTCTTACTTTCTCATTCATGCAAACCACCATCAAACCCCAGGCCAGAGAAAAATGAGGCGATGTTATGGGCCATGTCCAATCACCCCGTAAAAAAGGGAGGACTGGCACAGACACTGTCCCGTTTAGTCTCACCTCCCTCTGCAGAGACTGCTGGGAGAGTTTTTATTGTGTCAATCTGCTCTCGCTGCCCAGCTCCGCCATGACGGCTCTCTAACAGCCTTTAACTGCTTTTACGAGGGGCCGTTTTGATTAGGCACCGGGCTCTCACTTGTCTTCAATCTGTGCTTAAGGAAAGCTCAGTTACAAAGCTGCTGCAGCAGACCCTGTAACGTTCAACCAAAGAATAAAGACAGAACTTGTATCTTTTACTGTTGCCTTCTTCGCAGCTGTGTAGACGCTCAGGATTCACCATGCAGCATCATGCTCGCAAACAGCTTCAGATTAATTGCCCTCTTTTCCGTCGTTGAACTCGTTCCCCGTTCTCGTCAAATGCGACGGCTAATGATGTGGTATAGGGCCTCCCGGTGCCAGCCCTTCAATCTATAATTGCGAAACTGGTTGCAGGGACGGTTCCAGATGGGCTTTTAGGAGCTTGAACGTCCTTAGGCATTGGAGTGAAATGTGCTGCAGGAAAAATAACATGGAATACAAATTTTTCAATTTGAATCCACACTTTTCCTGTCAGCCATCAATTTTGGGGTGTTTTATAACCTGGAACACATCTGTGTCCAGGTGAAGGCTTTCCTGCAGCCCCCCATGCAGGGCGTCGTTCTGGAGACCTACGGAAGTGGAAATGCTCCGGATAATCGTCCCGATCTTCTGGCGGAGTTGAAGGCTGCCACTGATTCTGGCGTCATCATCGTGAACTGCACACAGTGTCTGAGGGGGACTGTGTCTGCATCGTACGCCACAGGAAAGGTAGATTTTTGTTTTTTTATACCTAATGTGTAATGCAGTAATCTGAAAGAGAACTGGTCATTCAGGTGCTGATGGATGCAGGGCTTATAGCAGGTGGAGACATGACTCCAGAGGCTGCTCTGTCTAAACTCTCCTACATCCTGGCAAAGAAAAAGCTCGATCTTGACGCTAAGAAAAAGGTAGATTTTTTTTACCTTCGCGTTTTCTCCTTTATAAATGTTATTTAAAGCTGAGAGAATGGCAACATTTGGAGTTTTTTTTTCCTTCTTTGCACAGTTGATGGCTCAGAACCTGCGAGGAGAAATGAACGTTGACCTGGAAGGGGCTAAACTATGTCTGAGCAACAGCCGCTTCATCCAGATCATTGCGAAGTCCCTCAGCATCAGCTGCAAGGAAGTGAGTTTCCCCTTTTGCCTTGTCCAAAAACAAAAGTGTTCTGGTTTTGCCTTTAATCTCTTATACTAGGGTCACACCGGGCATGTGGCGTTCAAAAAGGCTCCAAATGCGAGTTCATAAACGCACATTTAGCCTATGGGGTTCACACAGGACAAGCAGGAAGTGGATTGGTCTTTTTCTGCTGTTTACTAGCGCGTGTCCGTCATCTACAGTTGGAAGAGGCTTGGTGCGAAATGTCAAAGCGGTGCAAATCTCACAAATCTTGCTCCAGGCTTTTTCTTTCACATTCTGATATATGAAAGACTTGGTGCCATAAAATTCCGTCATTCCGGTCATCTATCCATCAAGCTCTATCGTGACTGCAGGGCCGCAATCACACACCCATATTCACACAAAGGGACAATTATGAAGCATGTTTGGACTGTGGGAGGAAGCTGGAGTCTCCGGAGAAAACCAACGCATGGATGGGGAGAACATGCAACTCCACAAAGAAAGGTCCCAGCATGCACTTGAACCGCGGCCTTCTATCTGTTAACTGCAATTATTAATTTGTGCTCCATGATCAATTTCCAAACAGTTCACACTTCTGTGAATTAATTACTAAATCTGAATCCCTGATTGGTCAAAGTTCAACCTAGTTTAACTTTCAATGTGCTATTTGTTCCTAGAGTCCAAAACGGTCATAGAAACTTGCATAGCGATGCGTGAACGTAAGTGTTTTGAACACGGAAGCCCAAATCGCATGTCTAGTGCTTGATACTCTTAATCTTGATGACTTTCTGCTTTTAACTTTAGCTTACTCCTAGAAAAACAAAAACAAATCCACACATCATGGTCTATGAATTGATTTTTGTTTGGTGACTCCTCATATTTTACACCCTGTTTTCTATTTGAAGGAGCTGGAAGCGATCCGTGATGCTCTGACTCCTCCCCTGACATGTGCGGCTGCAAGAATCGGAGACATCGATGCCTTAGAAGCCCTAAAAGAAATGGTTAGAAAAAATCTGTTTTCTGGTTTTTACTTATTTCTAGGGCCTTCAATCATTAGCCGTTTCATTTCTTCTTCAAACACAGTAATCTTTTGCATACAGCCTGCATTTGTTTTCATCAACCCTCCAAAAGTCTGCATGACGTTTGTGTGGCAATAATTCTTCAAAACAGCAGATAAGGATTTGACCTACAGTGTTTTATCTCAGACTTTTGGGGTTAATGTACGCAGTGCAGTCCCCATGCGCTTTTGCTGCTTTGGAAAACTACTGGAAGTACACAGACCCAGTGTTAGAACAGCAAAAGGCCTCCAGTAATTCCAGCTGTTGCCACTAAAGGTTTGGTGGCTCATAGTCCCTCCAGCTTCCAAGGACAAACTGGGATTTCTAGGCTTATATCTACAACTCCATAAAGGCGCCATCTGTCACCCATTAAATTTTCTTCACGTGTCAGTGAATGGTTCTTCAAACCAAAGTCAGGTTTTTAGCCGTATTGTAAACAGCTGTTCTCACTGATATGTGCCCTTCTGTGCTTCCATTACTTTTAATGGATGCCAGTGAACGCAGCGCTGCAGCTCACTGATCCTGTTTTGAAGTCTGTGGTAGCAAGAATCCCCGTCTAAAGGAAGAAAAGCATTTTAGCATCTCGATCTGTGAAGTGCTCATCTTGTCTTTTTGTTTCGTCATAGGGTAGTAATCTGTGCCTGGGTGACTATGACGGCCGTACACCCCTGCATGTTGCTGCTTGTGAGGGTCACCTCAAAGTGGTGCAGTACCTGCTCAGCCACGGAGCCTCGGTCTATGTCAAAGATCGCTATGGAGACACACCCCTGAGCAACGCTGTGCGCTTTAGGTAACGCTCTTGAGGCCGCTTTTATCTGGCCTTTTAGTTCACGTTTGCAAAGTTGCAGACATCTTTTAAAACCCTGGGTTCTGCTGTCGACAACAATCTGCAGTCCTGAGTGGATCCTGAAAATATCTTGTTGATTGCTGCTGCAGAGGTTTCATTAAATGAGTCGCTGCCATGCGGGGAATACGGCTCTGCTTAAATGACAAAAAGGGAGCAGAAGCCATCAGAGGGGCTTCAAAACGAGGGGAGCAGCTCATTACAGCACATGAAGGTCAGGCAATAATTATAAACTAATTAGGCTAATCTGACAGTTTAGACCATGATTATTTTTACCCACACTTCTTTTTTTGTTTCTTGTTGACTTTGCTTTAAAAGTCTATGAGGGAATAACCTCGCTTCACATTTTTGAGTTGGTGCTCAATTGAGCCTGAGGGGTGAAAATGCATGTGTCACAGCTGCGGCAAATGGCTGTTGTCTTAGTTTAACGGTTGGCACTGCAAGTGTGGACTTGTTTCCTTTGTGATGGTGGAGGGATGCAGTGGAGCACAAACACCTGTCGTTACACAATGCTCCCTGCAGCATGCACAGCTCCGCCAGCCACGCTCCTTTTCCTATTGGCTTCAATGATGCCGTGGCACTTAAGTGAAACGGGGAATTTGTTTCAAGCTGCAAGTCTAATGCAGTTTGTTACTAATACTTCAAACTGCAATGTAGCTTGATGCCTATATAAGGAAAGAGAATGAACAGACAGGAAGGGGAAAAAAAACAAATGTGGGGAGTGTTCTGAACCTGTCCAACCAGCCAGCTCCCAGTTTCACAGATTGTAGATACTACCTCTTTAGTCTTTAAGAAGTGTCCTCCTCATACTTTCTGTGGATCCACATACAAATAATTAACATCACATTGAACATAACTTATCTGATGTACCCCAGATATTTTACGTCTGTCCCCTAAACTGCTCTCTTGTATCTTCCTTTTGTTGCTTAATATATACTGTGGCAGTGGTTGTTCCTGCAGGTGACACGTGTTTAGTCACTGTGGGGGCTAAAAAAACTTGTTCTAACACGCCAAACAACAGGTACTGCCTCTGTCAATGAATATCAAGATGTTAAAAGTTGAAAAACCTGACGGTGTGCCGGATAAAACTGAAGCAAGTCCACCTCTGACGAATGCCATTGAACCTCGCATCATCTTACAGAAGCTAAACGGTCTTCTACAATTCCTACTACGATTAATACTTTAAAAGTTTATTTTAAAGGTTGGAGAAAAGTATAACCAAAAAAAAAAAAGGTAAAAAAATGTTTTTTTCAAAATACACTAACAGTGCAACAAAAACAGTAACCTAAAAAGGTTTCCTTATTTCCCAATTTGGCATTATTTGTTCATTTGGATGAGCATAGTTTCAGGTTTATTTGCACAAAACACACTTAAAACTGCTCTGAGCACAATCTATAATGATGATTACTTGTGAATAATGAGACAAGTATAGGCAGTTTTGTGGCAGCTTCTAAACATTAAAACTAAGGACTGTGGGCTCAACAGCTGAAACGCTAAAAATCCATGCTGAGATGGAAATCCTCTACAAATTAACCCCAAGAACGAGTGATAATTCCCTTGTTTATAGCAAGGCTTACGTTCGAAAAATAACCTGCGATAGGATAGGTGTCATCTGCAAGGTGATGCTGTAAAAGACCTCAATGCACACTTTTTGTTTAAACTCTAAGTTCAAACTTTCATAGGAAAATAAGTTAAGTTAAGATTCATTTAATTTATTTATTTAATTTATTTAGATTGATATATTTAACTCAACATATTCTTTGTAGGAGGCATGGAGGAGGTTGATTTGACAAGGTCAACAGGTAATCAGGATGGAGAACACAGTGTGCCTTAAAGAAAAAAAACATGCACAATTGCACTGAAAAAAAATTGCAACACATCAAGAATGCAAAAGGTGAAAGGTGCTACAGCAAGGGACCACTGTAAACGAGATAATATATCATTTAAATCAGTGAACCCCAGCCTCTAGCCCAAGAAGAAACATTGTCAAAAAGTTCAAGTTTGAAAAATGTGGGAACTTTTCTGACTGTGTGCTTTATTGAATAATTGAATTGAGAGTCAGAATGATGCATGGAGGTGGAAGTCCTGATGTGAGGCTTTAAAGCTTTTTTTGTGGGGATGTCACAAGAAAATCTTGTGGATTCTAGTTGATTAAGTGATGAAATGATAAAACAAATTTAAAAAAACAGCCAAAAATGCTGCTTTGCTGAATAGTTTCAATCCCCAAACACTGTATCAAGATTAAAAAAAATTAACAAAAAGCAACTTTTTTTGCAAATAACTGGCAAAAAAGCAGTTTGAGGATCATTATAATGCTTTTCAGAAACCTGATACCTATACTCTGTTGTGAGACTTTCATTCAGAAAAACTGCCAAGGTCAGAAGAAAAATCTGCTTGCTTACTCTTTTACTATTTGTCCACGAATATATGCAGTTAATACAAGGCTACGTGATTAATGTGCAATAATCCACCTTCTTGTAGACACAAGGATGTTGTGATGCTGCTTCGGAAGACCGGAGCCCACTTCTCCAGAGACCAGCTGGAGGAGGCGGGAACTGAGCTATGCAGGTCAGAACGCAAAATAGGAAATGTGAACGTCGAATAAGTTTCTGGAATATTCTGCCACCCTTGTTGACCCATCCTACATAGCTGACACAGGAACAACCTGTTGCCTTGCTGCTACACCAACTGTTGGAATGCAACCTGGCAACATAGCTTTGAATTCAATCGGTATCTCTTACGCTCACAAGTGTAGGACATACTGACCAGCCTCTCTTGTAATCTACACAAGAAACTCAACAGGTTTTTGTAAAAGACAGTTCAACTTTCAGCAGTACACCTTTCCTGAGACACAAGTTTAGCCTGTCTTTGCTAATGAAAGCACAACAATGTTTGATTTAAACTTGATATTTTTCACTGATTCACCCCAAATTCGATTGTTTTATACTATATTTGTTGTCATGACACTGGGATTGGGTGTGTGTCAGCCTGGCAGCCAGTGGCGACCTGGACGGCCTGGAAATCTGGTGTCTCGCCGGAGCCGACCTGAACAGGCCGGGCTACGATGGAAAGACCGCAGTTGAAGTGGTGGGTTTTTGAGACGCACACGCGCTGTTCTTAAAAACACTCGTGAAAATCCAACCTCTTCTTCTTCACCCGTTACAGGCTGAAGCCGTGAACAAAAAAGAAGTGGTGGCGTTTCTGGTCCAGCTAATGGGCAAGAAATCCATGGTAGCATCTCTTTTCCAGATCGGTGTTCATACCCTCAATCTCCCACAATCCTCAGCCATATGAAGTGCACTTTAATTAATTGTGGTGTTTAATTTCAGACAGTAATTGCTGATATTAATGAGATTGATGATGACGAGGTAAACAAAATGCTTTAAAGGAGTTTGCAGTTCTCTTATTTGCTTATATTTTCACTCACTGAGCTTGGGATCTCCCTTTGCATGGCTCATTTTGGCTCTCTCCTTCTGCTTTCTTGCTCACTGCAGTGGACCGTAGGCTTGTGCTAGCTATTTTCTTTGGTCTAAAACATAATAACAAAGCATATTAGTATTGCATTTCTGTGAGACGTGAGTTTGTTCAGCAAAAAAGCATTCGAAAAAGTAGAAATCTGCTTTGTCTGTAATTGACCATGTCAAATGATTTTAACAGGAGTTTTAGAAAAGTAAATTTTACCAAAATAAAACAGTTGAAGCTGATTACAAGAAGGTAAACAAACTCTAAAGAGTGTTTGATGAAACAGGCTTTTAAGAGATTTAAGTTATTAAACAAAAAATTAAAGAGGAACAAATTTGATAATCCTTTAATCCCAGGAAGAATTAGTCAAACCAAAATATACATCATTTTGGTTTTATCCTGATAAATGTAAGGATTAGGCTTTTTTTGTTTGTTTGTTTTGCAAATAAAAAATCACTTTGGTCTCTAGAAAGTGACATGCAGGTATCACACGCTGAAACAGGACTCCATTGTTGGATTAAAAATAACAAAGCGGATTCATTTGAGCGTTAACAATTCTTTTAGGAAAATTTGAGCTGATCCTCTCAAATCAGAAAAGCTGGATTGTTTGGCATGTTTCCTCTGACTCGTGCAACACAGCAGGCTGAAATGTAACTGCACTCCATGGTAACTGTCCATCTTTTTTCCTTCTTTAGCCAAACGGAGGAGGGATCGAGTTCAACGTAATCCCAAAAGAACCGTGATGTGACGCTTCGGAAGGCTGTTATTTCCCGTCCTGACGGCCGCAACTCTGTTGTGGTGTTAATTTTTTGAGTGTTGTTTAAATTGACCAGCTTTTCAGCCTTTCCCTGCACACGTGTTCACAGATGAAGCAACGTTGCTGTTACAAATTTTAGTTCACGTTTGCAAACTTTTAGCGTATAGCTTTTATTTTTCTGTATGCACAAAGAATGCCGTCAGAGCATTAAAGGTCAACTTCATCTGAGCGGTTTTATGGCAATACTCAGTACTGTGACTACTGAAACTTTATTCTGTGAAGTAGTTTTTTCTCTTTTTAAAGCTGTGGTGTTTAGGCTGACAGGGTGCGTTCACAGATCTCATTTTTGTACTTATTTTTATAGTTAAATGCTGAAAATGAGCTTTAATGTTCTAGGATGTTACACGTCTACGCTCTATCATTACAATCGAGGAGAACTTTGGATCATAAAGCTGAGGGTTTTACTTCCTGCTGCACCGCCGGTGTCACAAAAACCTGCAGTTGATACAAATGACTTATCCAGCCTGTTTTCTGGCGAGGACTGTCGAGCTGGAAGCGTGACATATTTTGCACTTTGAAACAAGAAGGGGGAAGTCCGACTGTTGCGTGAGACAGATAAAGGTGGTAAAACAGATTCTGGCTTCATCTGTCCGTCATGAATGTCATCTCACTTTTATTTTATTTTTTTAACCACAAAAAGATTTTGCTGTCCCTTCTGCTTTATTTTCATAAAATAGATGGTGCTCAGCTTGGTACATTTTTATGAATAAAGCAATAGTTTCTGATAAAGGTTTGTCTTAACATTACAATTCTGTCCATTTTTCACTGTAACATACCAGCAAAAGTGTATTAAGGCTGTGAATCAAAATGGTTTTGTGTGTCCATAGTCTGTGGGAGAAAAGAGCACAAATAAATTATTATAAAGAAATGTGTCTATGGTTTGCCTTTTTATTAAAAACACAAAAACAAACTATCGGGAATAGACCTGCAGCACCAGTTTTGAGTTCTATTTCCTCATCCTTAAATCCTAAGTGACATTTCATTGATATCCAATAGCATTTCACTTGGTTTTTTTTTTCTCTCAAAAAACACTGTTTATTTGCATTATTTATTTTTATATATTTGCCACTATAACTTCAGTTGTAACTTTTATATTTTAAGCCTTAAAACATGCAGATTATTACCATTTCCTCTTAAACACCAGCAATGCAAATTAATCTGTAATCCTGATTGCCCCTTAAAGCCTTTTGGTTTTTACAGAGGATATTTGGGGGGTTTCAATGATACCAATGTAAAGAGGTGGGACTCTGGGAAATGTAGTTTTCGCCTAAAAACATTTGACTGGATAAATTATTCTTTCTCTGGTACGGTGGAGGATTTTATTTACAAAAAAAAAACATTAGGAAACACAAAACGTTTGAACAAAGTTCAACGTTTTAACATCAATTTATCATTTTATAGCAATACACTGAATTGGCTTCTGAATTAAACATCACTAAATTGAAAAAAATTGTTTTGCATGCAACAGAAATGTTTCAAATGTGACATTTCAATCATTTGTAGTTTCCTCTGATATATATATTTACATTTTATTTTAATTTTTCTGATATACTTTAATTTTCTTGTATTCTTTAACATTATTTTTCATTTGAGGGATGATAAACTGTATTAAGTATAATAAAAATCAGCTATGTAGCTTGTATATTTATCTTAAATCCCTGTCATTTTCCTAACACACAATTAGACCAAGATTTATTTTCCATTTCAACCCATCTTTTGATGTTTATTACTTTATATTTACTCAATTCTACCAAATCCCACAGTATCTGTGACTAACATATAAATCACAGAAACTCATTCAGCAGAGATGTCACAAAATTCCACCTGTGCATGTGACTTCTCCGCCTGTAGCTGTGGCATATCTTTCTCTTGAAGGTGTCTGCCCCGTCCTGCTCCTCGGTGGAGGAACCCAGCTCATCCGGTTAAACCAGCAGGGGCCTCATTCTTTCTTGAATGGGAGGCTTGTAGGAACCTAACCCTAAAATGGTATAAAAAGAGCTCTTACCTCCACAGACACTCAGTTTGGGCAAGGATGAGACCAAGGAGCAGTACTCAAAGGAAAAGAAGAAGAAGAAGCCTCTCCAGGTAAAGCCTTAGACAGAGACGCTTTCGACTGAAGTTTGTCTTTGGTTTTTCATGCTCTGTTGCAGTAAGGTTTGGATGTAGCAGTCAACGTACTCTTGTTTTAACAGACAGATTTTCTCAAACTAACTTTAGCTGCTTTGTCTTTTTTTGTTTTCACAAGTTGACGCGACAATTTTGAAGAGCGACCTGACACTGAGAAAATATGTTGTCATTCTGATTAAGTGGTTCTCAACAGTTCAACAGTTCTTTGAGAAAATTGTGAAATGTTTAGGACCACTTGACCAGTCAGACAAATGCTGCCAGCTTTGGAAAATGCAGCCTCTCCCATCGAAGCAGGACGCCTTCGGAAATCTGAACAACCCTGGAACAACTTTGTGATTTATTTATGCTGTCTGACTTTCTTCATTTTTTCCCCTTTTGTCATTGTGCCCCCTTGTGTTGCAGTCTTTCAACTGTGAGTGGCTGTTAAAACCACTAGGGTTCAGTCATTTTCATGTGCTGGTACTCTGTTTTTTTGTTTTTTGTTTTTTAACAGCTTTTTATGTACATTCTCCTTTCCACTGTGTTGCTATTATCTAAAGGTATTGATTAAAGCAAGTCATTAAAGAACAATCTGCTTCTGAAGAGTCTTTGGGAGAGGAAAGACCTCGCAGGGACGGGACAGTCGCTGTCCAAAGTACTGAAAGCTACTGCTGTGGTTAAAAAATTGTGAATTCATTCATTTGGAGACTTTTTTTTAATCTAATCTGCCTAAACCAAAATGAACTAGATCTGGATGTTTTTACATCCAGACAAAAAAACTAAAGCTTTTTTTTACTTTTAGGGTTGTGTAAAAGTTTATTTTTTCTTAAAGAATTTAGAGATTCAAATCCAGACCATAATATTCTTCATATAAGAGGATTTTATACATGCTAGTTACATCTTTAACACAGATGGGTGTTTTTTATTTGAAGGTCTGTGGGAAAATCAGACTTTTATAGTGTAATCTGACACAAGAAAAATCCAAAAGCTATTCGTCAAGGAAAAGGCTACTTTATATTGCATAAATCATTCATGAAAGCACAGTGTGCCATTTATTCTCCCCCTCTAGATTTTAGACAGCCCCCTTTTCCTTTCCCCTTTTGATCTCCTGCATGCTCCAAGAACCATCAATATTTGCTAAACGTTTCCCACAAAGCCTGTCCGTGCACCGGGAGGAGCTGCCAAGGTCTCAAAGGCAGAGGATAAGGGATAAGACATAGGAGAAGCATTAATGAGATGCCCAGAGCGATTTCCCTGTACGTGAGCAAGGGCAGCAGATGCAGAGGCGCAACCAGTCTCAGGGGATTCCGTCCTAAGAATTTCATCAGCAGCGGGAGGGGGGGGGACCCCACCCAGACCTCCTGCGGCAGGGAGAGCCTTATAAATCATCTTTAGTGTAGATTTAAATTATTATTCTACTAAAAGCAGGTGATTTTTTTTTCATCGACAATCATTTTTCTGGTTAATTTTAAATACAATACTTACTTCTTGCTTTGTTTAACTGTCAATAAATAATTCACATTGATCCTAAACATCAGCTTGAAGAGAAAAAATACAAACTGGCACACTTTTGTCCTTTAATAAAGGGTGGAGAGGAAGAAATGAGGAGCCCTGATGTTGTGATTCACTCCTCCTTAAATCTGAATGACTCATTTGTTTAGATTGTGTGTAACTGCTGGATTTCATGCAGGTTTCCTGATACCAAAAGGGCTACTTGTTTTTAAAACACACTGTAAGCAAACACGACTTGCATATCAAGCTAGCGCACATTTACACTCCCCTGACAACTGTAGCACCCAGTACTGCAAAATTTAAAGTGAAAATCCGTGCCTTTTTTAAACTCTTGCCCTGCAAGTGCGATGTTTTTGCCGTGGCCTTAACAAAGAGCCAACTGTTGTTGAAGTGGGTGTTGAAAACTTACTTCAGGAAACCACATCCAGACGTAGCAAAAGCATAAAATGTCTTCATTAAAGAGTAAAAATCCCCCAAATTATTGAACAGAAATGTGGCAAAGCGGCAAAACTTAAAAAAAAAAAAACTTCTGTTAGAATGACCTGGCAAAAATCTATTGGAAGCATTCAAACAGAAAACCAGAGAAGAAACTAAAGAAAACAACCAGACAAGCTGAAGAAGAGTCAGGGGTCAGCTGACCTCGGATCAGAACTTTGCAGGTTAGGTTTCTGCCCATGTGTCAAACTGTTCTCGGGCAAGACGCTGACTCCCACATTGCTCCAGGAGGCTGGTGCCAGTGTTCAGCATCAGTGTGTGCATGTGTGTGTGCATGGCTGAATGGGACTGTGATTGTAAAGCGCTTTAGGCCTTCTAAGAAGGTAGTTAAGCGATATATAAGTACGAGTCATTTACCATTTCCATTTGGGTAACCTAAAGAACAAAAACCACAAAATGGAACTAAAGACATTCACAGTTCCCCTCTTCAAAAGGGCAGGTTTTAGTCACCCATAGAAACACACCAGAATGTGTGAGCAAGAGACAGGAAACAGCAGCGTAAGCCAGGTTAACACAGGGAATATTTGCTGAATTTTGGAGGGAGAAAGACACAAGAACAGTAATTGTAAAGGCTTAAAATCTGAGGTCAAACAGAGGTCACTTGAGGGATTTAGTCTTGTTAAAACAATGCCAAGTTTGATTAATTGGATTCTGGCTTATCGTTACACCTACAAAACCTTCACTCGTTCAGGTGGTCTTCGTCATCTAAAATAGCCTAAAAACTGGCAAGTGATGTGAGCCTAAGAATATTCCAGGGTGTGAACCATCCTGAAAAAGATTACATTATGGTTTACATTCTCGTGTGAGGGGGGGTGACAACGAACCACCAGCAAATCGGGTGGCAGAGGAGGTCATCACCGTCTGACAGGGGAGCTTAGCAGAGAGAGAGGGGAAGGAGGAGAGGGGGATGAGGAGAAAGGCTGGAGATCAGTGCGCAGCAGACGCGCAAGGCGCTCCTCGCTCGCGCTCAGACCTGCAGCCGCGCGCCGGGATCAGGGGGGTTCAGAAAGTATTTCGGTGGATCTAAATGTCTCTGCGTGCCAGCTGGATTGTCCCTCTTTCCTCTCGGACCGCTGGAGACCCGATGGGTCTTTTTACGCACACGTGCAAGAAGTCCTCGCGAACCACCGAATGTCCGGATTAACAAACCCTGTGGATGTACTGAGGGGGTTCGAGAGGTATCACATTGATGGATCGATAGACGCAATAGATTTCCCCGGGAGTGGAGTGTTTTCTTGGCAGCACCTGCAGCCGGCATGGCTCTACCAAACTCACAGGGGGCTCCCGGAGAGGAGAAACCCAACCCCAGCGTCATAGACCTGGGGACGATTTTTGTTGACTCGGACATCATATTTGGGTTCACAAGTCACTTGCTGAAGAGAAAAACGAGGGTAAGAGGGCTTGGAAAGAATAAAAACGGAGTGATGGAAAACAGAAAAGGATGCGAGCGCGATCCCTGCACGGAATTCAGGAGCATCTCGTGCGATCCACTCACATCTGTTACCCTCAAACTTCATCCTTAGGTTTAAGACGGGATCAGGTTGCTTTTCAACACTTTGCGCCAAATTAAGCGCATTGAGTTCTAGTCACGCAAAGTATTTAGTTGTAGATTCCAATTAGAATCTCAGAATCATTTAACTAAAAAAGAGTATTTAAGTGTAACTGATGTTTAAAGAAAACAATTCAAAAATGATTCAAATTCACCTCAGATTGAGCTCATTTCTTCTCATTTGTAGATGTTTACTATTTAAATTACATTCTTAGTCAAATTCCAGTTTTATAAATCTGATGTTTGAATCCAAAAAGCGCAGAGATTCCTTCAACATCACTCGAAAACAAACAGGCTGAAAGCGTTTCAGATGAGAGCAGGAGAGCATGGCTACTATGGCTTACATCACCCACATGAAATATTCAAAGTTTACCAATTAAATATTAAACCAGTGGCGCGATCCACACCTTCATTCCGAGCAATGCTAGTCCGTGTTTTGGCCAGAGGATGGCGCCAGAGTCCCATTGAAGTGTCGCTGGAAACTGCGCAAAGCTGCTGCTGATGCGCCCTCAAACAGGTCACTGCGAGGTTCAAAGAATGTAGTGGGATGTATCAATAGAAAGAAAGACAGAAGAAAGTCAAAACACTCACATTTTCTTGTAACTTACAGATACTTAAATTCGTTTGGAAAATATTTATAGTAGAACGGGTGTTTTTTTTTTTTTTGCTTTGGTGATGACACTTGGACTAAGTTCCAAACAGTTCCAAACTCACACCAGAGCCCCCACCCTGCAGGGAAAGTTTCCTCAGCCCTCCCTTTTCCAGGAGTTGGTTGGTGGACTCTCCGTGCGCAACGCGGAGCCTCCTCCTGCGCCAAAACTCCCGCGCAACTTGGAAACTTTACACATTCTCGCGTTTGCAGCCACCTTCACTGTAGGTCTCCTGGTCCAGATGCCTTGTAACCCTCAGTCAGGTCTTCAGTCTCACCTATGGCTCTGCTTCGCGTTTCTCACAAAACATTTCCCCTAAAGTTGTAGCACTCATTTAGGAGAATGAGTTTGTCGGGGGATCGTCGATCTTCTGATGGAGAGGATCCCCAGTGCCGCGCGTTCACCGTAAGTGCGTCGTTGCGCATAATTTGGTGTAAAAAGTTAGAATTGGTCTTTGCCCTTGACACCCGTTTTCCGTTGCGCGCACTTGGATAGGTGTTCTGCAAACGATCCTGCGCGCACTCTTGGCTATTAACTTAAAAAAAAAAGTTAACCCAAAGTTTTCTCTTGTGGTGAAGGTGGAGGGATGTCCAGGCGGAGAGTCCCCGGTTGCACCCAGGAAGAGGCTTCTTTCTGCGGACGAGGCGCTTTGCAGCAGCCGGCCACCCCCTGAGGGCGCCGGATCAGTTTCCATCTCTGAGACGGAGAAGAAAGGAGGCTTTTGCCAGCAATGTCAGAAGAAAGTGTCAGAACTGAAGAAGCAGACTCTAGCTTTGGCTGACCAAAACTCACTAAAGGTTTGTGTCTTTTTTTTTGCTCAAAGTTCCTTTATTTCCATTATTGTTTACTAGAAGCTACATTTACATTAAAAAACTCGCAAAAATAGCAAAATGTTTTAACAAAAAGAGTTACTCAACAAGTGGGGATCATTAGGAGCTCAGATTCAAAGTCAAGCAGCTCCTTGAGGATGTAAGGATTTTCATGGTCACTTGTTCTGCACTGGTACCAAACTCTGTGCATGTTCTTCTACTGACTTCAAATCCTGGCATTGGATGCACAACTGGAAGCTTTTGGAGCTTTGAAAGTGGTCCATTGTTTGGCCAAACAATGCTTATCTTTTTATTTTGCACTTCGGTGTGTGTGTGTGTGTGTGTGTAGGCTCTTGAAGGCTCACAGTGGAGACTCAGGCGGAAGTCAAGTCCCAGTCGACCTTCGTTGCGCATTGAAAGTGTTCCTGTATGACCGTCCCAACAATTCCCACCACTGTTAAATTTAGGTCTAGAGGCCACTGTTGTTGTGACGGGCCAGATTTGCCCTCTGTGAGGTTCTCCTTTGTTGTTGGAGTGAGAGTCACTAAATCAGACTGGATTTAAACAGGTGAATGTTCTCTCCTAATCCCCCGATACTGATGATCCTTGCATGGGGGGTATTTCTGCAGCACCTGGAGTGGGTTTGTGTGGTCTGAGGGATGTCCAGAGGATATCAGATCCACATTTAGGCATCCCATTAAAGCTTTACATAAATGCTATTATGTACTCAGGAAACTGACCTCCCCTGCTATGTAAGGACCCTCAAGCAGCACTTTATGACCTTCACCAGGTGCTCTGTGTGGTAGAATGTGATGAAGACCTCCCCTTTCCCCCCTTTATTTTGCATGTGTTGACAGCTAAATTGAGCCTTATTTCAGGGGTGGTAAACAGTGATGGCAGGGTGCCATTATTGTGCACGGGGGTTATGGTATGGGGCCCCTTTGCTCCAAGGATAATAAACCTATTGTCTTTGGGAGTTTGGGCTGCTCACCTGTTTGAGCGCTTAGAATGGATGCTATTATGGATGATTGCTTCCAAATGACTTCCCTCATGTAGGGATGGAGGGTCAGCGGGTTTATTCAGGTAACCTGCTGCTGTGCCCAGGATCCCATTACCTGCCAGGGTTGGGCCAATGTTGAGTCTACGTGGCTACAATGGGAAAACAAGGAAAGCTGTTTACCCGAGGCCGCGCTTCCTTTCTTTTACCTTCTGCCCACAATCCAGTTTTTGTACAGAGGAAGTCAACATAGTCCCCAGACATCCCAATCTCCTCCTCCTCCCCCCTTCATGCAGACTTATTGTTTGAATACAGAAGTTGTACAGAGCAAATATAAATACAAGGAAGAACACTGGCTGGACTCAATGCACTATGAAGTAAAAAGCTCAGAAAGAAAATCCAGACTTTTAACCAACTTTGTAGACCACCAGTCAGTGTTTGCTTATAATATATTCAGCAGTAATTTATGGAATAAAAGGTTTAATCCACAGCGTTTGGGTTATAGGGCACCTTTCAGAAAAAAAAGAGGTGGACAATGGCTGCATTTCAAGAAAAGATTGTGCAGAAACTGCATTTTCCTTTTTATTTGTACATCACTTCTTCTGAATACATTGGTCCATCAGCAGCAACAATGGGAGTTAATACTTTATTAATGCATTTTTATTTCAAACCACACAACTGTGCTCTGTAGCCACCATATCCTAGTTTATTGTAATGCTGTTCAGACCACAGAAGAAAATAAAAGAACCTTTAATGAAAAGAACAGGTAGAAACACGAGAGAAACTCCAGACTTAATTTAATCAAGGGAATTCACCATTTTAATTAGTATGATTAAGACTTGCAATAACGAGTGGTTTCAGGAGTAAATGCTAGACAGTCTGGGTCTAGTAATTGTAGACTCTGCTTATTGTGGCTGGACACAGCAGCTATGTGAAGCGGGATTTAAAGAAAGTCTCTTGCTTAAATCTCCACTTCAAAGTAACCATTTAGCTGCTTACAGTAATCAGGATCTGTTAACAATTACTGCAAACAGCCAGCCACTGGATTAGATCCAACCCCAGCCCATAAATACAAGCAGTTCTGCTGACATGAAAGGACGCTTGCATTTGAGAAAGTGGGTAATGCCCCAAAATTGATCAGGTGTTTAAAGAGTTGTTGGTTTGGATCCTATTAAAAGTGGATGAGGGAGGATGGCATCTTTGTAGACCAAATCCCTTAAATGCGTCGCCCTTGATAACCCACCATCTCTCTGTGTGTGTGTGTGTTTGTGTCAGCTGGCGGTGTGGCTGCAGAGCTTTTGTTAGGTCATAGCCTTGATAAAAATAACAGTTCACGCCCAGACTGCAACGATTTTCATTTCTCGTCTGTGGTGAAACTGAAACCGATTAGATCTTTTTAGAACATGGACCTAAAAAAAGACGCCCAGTAAGTTTGTAAATGCTAATATTTTCAATGTGAGACTGACAATATTCATAAGAGACTGCCATTGACCTCGAGTTCAAACACGACAACAGCTGATTCATCAAAATGTTTGTACATTTTGTGAATGTAAAGCAATGTCCAGTCTCCACATTGCATGATTTGTACTTTATATTCTCCATTTAAAGTGATAGAATAGAACTTCACGACATGGAAGTCTACCGCAAAGGCTGAAGATCAATAAAAAAGCTGCTCAACAGTCCCTACTTCGAATTTACAAGCAGCACTGGACCTTGTGAGCTCAATTAGTGTGCTGACTGATTAACAGAGTACATCCTGCAGGTCTGCGAGGACTAAAAGAAAGCAGACTCTAAGCTGAGCCGTTGCAGCTGCAGTCAGATCTCACCTTTGCGTGTGGATTCAGAAACACTGACCATCACACTGGCCACACAAACACAAAAAGCAATTCTGATTTAATTATATTTACTCTGAGGGGACTATTATGGACATGCAATTGATATATGCAGGCTGCGTCCAAGCTTGTTATACACGTTGTGCACAAGTGTGACAGTGAATGTGAATTTCCAAATTAGTTTATTCCATGAGGCATTTTTGCCTGTTTTTTTGGTTGTTTTTTTCATTTTTAAAATTCATGTGAATGGTAATTCTTACAAATGAGTCATTAGGATTCATGCTGGATTTACTTCTAGTTTGGCTTTAGATCCACTTAAAGTGTGGACTTGTGTTTGTTTCAAGTTAAAACACTTAAGGGAAGCAAAGAAACCGCCTCGACTATATTATGTGTGGGTCATCTAAACTACGTCTCAAAGGATTTGTGTGACTTTACACAAATCTTTGTTATAAATTATGGATAGCGAGCTGTTAGCTTGTGTTCAGTTGCACTTTTTGTTCCCTAATCCTAGATTCACACTGGGCATGTCTTGCACATTCAAGAATTAAGCATATGATGTTCACACTGGACTCTCGCTACCCGATACTAGCGCATGAACCTGCAGTCAGACGAGGTTTAGTGCAAAATATGGCAGAGAGTAGTGGGCTGTGCTTTCCTTATGTTTCTCACATGAGTTAAGTATTTTATTAAATGACTTCTGCCTATAGTGTCTGTTCTCTGTGTGTTCAGTGAGGTCAGTAGGGCAGGTGGAAGTGCCAGAATAACAGCATGAAGACCAGACTCCCAGAGCCAAGATGGGGTGATTGACAGATTCATAGAAAGAAGCTGTCCAGTTACGAAACAGGAGCTGATGTGGACCAAAAGCAGAGCATGACCACAGTGTTTTATTCACCAACGTATGTGTGTGTGTTCAGCTGTTCTGCAAAGTGTTTTTCAGACCAGGAAGAGATGAGAAACAAGACAGGAAAGGATATAGACTCAGGCCTGAGCCTGCCTCCCGCTTTGCCCCCCGTTGCAGTCTGACTTCTGCTTTATAGCATGTGGCTGTATTAAACTGTGCAGCAATAATCTGGTGTCAAGTGGCACAGAGACCGCAAACATCAGTCATATTGCTACTGTGCTGTATTGCATGCGTGAGGACCAGAAGCACATGTGTGTTCCCTGCCAAAGCCTGAGTCTCCAGAGATACATCACATTAAAAAAAAAAAAGGATGTGAGCAGACAGTCCTTTGTGTTACACGTTTTCTACTTTTATTTTGTACAAAAAAAGTGGACATGCTGAGATACGTGGCTTGCTAACATAAAAGTTTAAAGAGAAAAATATTTCTTGAAAGAAATACCTTCAGTACTGGGTTTAGCTTATAACTGCTTAAAAAAGACGTATTTTAGAACCTTTACAAGTCTACCACATCTGCAGTTTTGTCTTTTTTTCTGTCTTAGCTTCTGAACTTAAAAGTAAGCTCCAACTGTCAGTGACCGGTTCAACACTTACCTTAATAGCAAAGAGAAATTGTTAAGTGATTGCAGCCAATGAGTTCACCCAGTGGGGTTGAATGAAAGTAAAACTGCATTACAGTGATGTTTTTCATCACCCTTAATCAGGAGACTGCACTCTTCGAGGAGGCAGAAGGAGTCTTATCATGGAGTAAATGCCATTTTTTAGTGGTTGCAGCCTGGGCAGCTTTGGAGGAACAGTTCCAGAGTGGACAAGATGAAAACACAAGCTGACAGAGGCTCTTCGGCAGATGCTCACCAACACTTTCCTGCAATCCACTCGGAGTCACTTGCAGAGTGCGCCCACTTTAGGGAGCCTGGGCCTTTTTGCTGCCACTGCACTACCATAATAATGATGCTCAGAAAGCGTTCCAGATCTTACCTGTCAAGGTTCAAGTTATATGTGGAAATGTAGTCTGCCCCCTTCTGTGGAATGACAGGTAGCCATAAGTCTCAAACTTTACATTGAAACATTAACAGCTGTCTCAATATTAAAATACCTCAAAAACATGTCTTGTTGTTATATTACTAAGTTTCCCCATTTTCTTGTTTAGAAATAAGAAATTACTGTGCTTGCCATTTTTTTAAATAGAAAAATAAAAGAAATATAAAAAATGTATCTAACAGAGGATTAGACAATTGGTTTCCAGCAGACAGGAACATACTTGCCATCCTCTCTTTATATTAACTCCTTCTTACACTTATAGCAATGCTGCCATGATTTTAAAAGGGATTTTATCTTGTATCTTTTTGATATTTTCCATCCATCATTGCATCAATCTTTCCATTTTCTGAACCTGCTGAATCCCTTTTGGGGTCACGGGGTTGCTGGAGCTTGACCAGGCTACTGATGGTCGAAGGTGAGGTACACCCTGGACAGGTTGGCAGTCTGTCACAGCGCCACACACTCCACTTAACTTGAAGCATGTTTTTGGACTGTCGGAGGAAACTGGAGTAGTCTCCAGAGAAAACCTATGCATACATGGGGTGAATGTGCAAACTCCAAACAGAAAGATCCCAGCCAGTATTTGATCCAGGGCCTTCTCACTGTTTGATTCCCATGTAAAGACTTAAACTTAACTGCAAAAGTAAACATATGTTCTGCCTGAAATGTTATGAAGCTCAAATTTATTGACAATAGGCAAGTGGATGGAGCCATGACAGTGCTCAGCCAAAGTCACTTTACCATGTACTATGTGATGATTGAAAAACACTGAGTTAGTTGAGTAAAATCCTTTTTGCAGTTCAGAATCGTATGGGTGATATCAGTGAATACATGTCTGTTGTTTAAACAGAAGTGTTTACCTTTGTAACCAACCGTTTTTTCTAAAATGGTTGGTAACATATAATTATTACTGTGGTTCTGTTTGATTATGGCTCTGAGTTTATTCTGCTCTTATTTTCCTGATGTGACTGAACTTGAATTTCTCAGGGTTGTTCTTAATGATCCAAAACTTTTTAACTTTAAGCTCATTGCAGTGCAGAGATTCTGGAAACACCAACATTTTTTTTTCTCAAACATAATGTTTAATAAATAATTACTGCAATTAATAACACTTTGCTGAATAGGTTTCGTGTTGTTTGGTGAAGGATTGTGTATTACAAAGAGCCAGACTGAAACAAGACAATGGAGTTGTAGTGTATGCTGACAGGATGATGGGTTAGAGTGCAGTACATGTCTGCAAAGCATGAGAAAGTATTAAAAGAAGCAGAAATGACAAAAAAAGGACAAATGCAAAAGGATGCATAAGCGTTTAGAATGAATCAGTTTGACTTGTGGGTAGCCACATGTGTGTAATGTGTTTGTTTTAAGCTCTCTTAGATCTTCAAGCGCTCTCACCATATGTTACGCTGTAGTGAGACACAGACAATCTGCTCCGTTATTGTGTCTGATCCCAAGTATTGGAATAGCATAGAGGCTGAGATACATTTTCAACATGGTACACAGAGACCAAGGAGCTTTGGGTTAGAGGTAATCTCCTGCTGGCTTCACAAACTACAATCAACTGACAGAAGGCCTTGTGGTAGCAGACAAATCACCTGGATTATAGTACTGTGCTGAAAGAGACTGCCTGCACTGTGTATCGTTGCCAAGATGGATATGGAGACAGCAAACTCTGGGCTGTTTGGGCGCGACTCCCTGCTTTATGGCCAATGGTTGATTTGTTGAGTTTGGTTGAGTTGGACTTGCCAGACTTTTTTTCTTAGCAGATGCTCACTGACAGCATTTTCCTCTCATCAGCCAGCACAGGAAAATGTACGTTTTTGGCTTTTTCATAACAGGAAATTACTTTTTTCTTATTGTTTGTAGATCATAGTAACAGATTACATTCAATAATACTTTACAATATGGTTGAAGTCACTTTGTTCACTGGGATTTAAAGTCCCTTTCCGACTAAACTTTTTACTATCGTAAAATCATTCCCCGTGGTCTTTTAATTATGATTATGCAGTTTTCAGCCAAAAATCCAACAGTGTCAACAGACATATTTTCTGCAGCGCAGCAGGAGCTCATTAGAAATTCGCCTCTAAGTTGTGGGCGGGACTGTTGGTGCAGAAGTTAGCTCCACTAATTTCCCATCAGCTCTTTGCTTAAAATCTTTCCTGCTAGCTTATAGCACCTCACAAGCCCAAGCTAACATCGGCTAAACAAAAAATGGAAATGAAGACGTTAATGGATCTATTGGTCTGCAAGTGGATGCTTTGGTTTGAAAACCTAAGCGTGTGTTTTCAATTGCTGGAAATACACAGAAACACAGTTTTGATCTTAAATGATTTTATATGTTTTCCATCATGAGAAAAAATGTACAAGAAGAACATTCTTTTTTGTTTAAATCGATTTGTGTTTGTGGAAAAGTAGATTGATGGTGTTGTGATTACACAGGCCGGCTGTGTTAACTCACCGGACATCCCAGCTAAGCTTTGGCTGATTCTTTATGGTCATTCAGATACATATATAGTACTCCATAAATCTTGCAGCAGTGAGAGAATGCCAGTCAAAGTTCACACTGCTCATGTTCATTTCATGGTTGAGCGTCCAGCTCTGTGAGCACGACTGCACGTGTGTGCTGCTGATGTGTGAATGTGCATGTGAGTACAGGAGCGAACAGAGAGATGAAGCACATTCCTCCCATCCTTTCCACTTTTCCGCAGAAGTCATTCATCTTTCTGATCTTAACTGCCACAAATTTATGATTGCATTGTTAAAGTTGGGATTTTGATCCTTATTCCAACACAAAAGCTTTGTGGAGGTCTGGTTAATGGAGAAGGTGATAGGGAAGGTGACTGGCCAGTACCTTTCTTGTTGCTCGACTAAAGCTTAGGGTGGATATTATCTTCAGCCCTCCTGTTGTTTGCAGAGTTCTTTATTATGCCCTAAACCCATTCATCATATCATTAAACTAATATGTTCAAGCTATTCAAACAACAAAAAAAAACCCTTCAGATCTTATGCGTCTTTCATGTAGGAGGGAGAGTAGTGTGTTTCACTAAATGTTTATCTTTCACAATTAAAGACTTGACATAACAATTAGTCTGCTTGACATTTTAAAGCAAGTAGCACAGGCCTGGCTTTTTACAAACTGGCAGCAAATCGGCTTTGTTTTCACTGAAAAAACAAACTGGCACTGAGATTCTCAATAGGGTGGAACATTGAATAGGTCAGCTGCAGCTGTATGGATTTTCATAATAGATTTCCACTGTAACCAAATCAATGAAAACACAATAGGTGTGAAATTTGTCTATGATGGACATTTTTTTGTGCTGACTTGAGCACTCTCGTACCTTTGAGAGATGAAACTTGAATGTCTCAAAATCTAAAAGGGAATGTTGCCTATTTTGGTGGATAGTATTACAAAGTGACATTCAAAATGTAATGGGAAATTATTGAAGTATTCATGAAATGTAAATCCTAAATTTGTAATGAAAGAAAATACTGCATCACCAATGTTTTTATACACTCAGTCTCTCACAAACTAAACATTACCAGTGCAACAAAAATGGCGAGGAAAATAATGATGTACATGGATCTATTTGTTTGCAAGTGGATGCATCAGAATGGAGCAGGGAGTTTGTGGCCCCCATTTTAGTAGGTCTATTGAAAAGTGGAACAGAACAGTTAGGGCGGAGCCGCTGTAGCCACCTGTTGATTTGCAGAAAGCAATGATGACATGAGAAAACGCCAATATAGCGCTCATTTAAGCTAACGTTTCCAACGTTTCTTTGCAGTTTCTCTCCTCTTAGCATCCGAAAAAACTGCTTAGGGGAAGCGAGGCTTAACTGAGTGTAAACGCTCACCAGAATTAACTCTATCCTTACCATGCCGGATCAGACCGCTCAGTGGAAATGAGGCTTTAGTCACTGCTACAAGCTTTTTCCAACAGCGATTTTTTGTCCTTCTCCCGATTTGCAACAATTTAAATAAAGAAATACTAAAAAATTCACTTTTAAGTTTAATTTTCTTTACATATGTCCTCCATCACAACAAAAATGCCACAAGAACACGTTAAAAACACCAAAAAGACGACATTGTAGCTATACATCGTAGTGGGTCTTTCAAGGTTTTTTTTAGGTTGTCATTCAAACTCCTCTGTGTTGTGTCTCCTTTACAGAATGCTTTCAGTTTGTCATATTTTACATACATTTTTGTTTTCATTCTAGAATACTGGATTTATTTTTCCACAAAGGTTTGTATTTAGAGAGTGTAAGCAAGGGAGAAAGTGTAAAAATGTTAATGTCTGTCTGAGAAAAACTGTATAAAGTGTGTAGAGAGGGATTTTACTACCTAAAAAACATCGATTTTAGAAGGTAACCCCCACAATAAAACAAGGGAACACCCTGGTTTAAAAACATTTCTGGTTTTTGTGTATTTATTTTCTGAAAGGTTGATGTTACAAAAATTCAGCACAAACACTGATGTAAATGCAAGTTAGCCACACGAAATAGACGCTAAACGGTAACAATAACCACACAGCTAAAGAAAAAATTGAATCATGTGACAACAGCTGACGTCAGCCACTTTCCAATAACTGCTTTAAGCATCATCTTTTGAAAAAGTAATCCGTCGCTGGAGGAAATGATTGTTTTTTTTTTGTCCAAAATGACTTTACCATTAATCTTTGTTTCATCTGTCGCAGCAGGGGTACAGAAAAAGTCCTATTTTAGAATAGAAGATGGGGAACTGGCAGGAGCTGAAGTTTAGCTACAAATTCATGCAGCTGTGGAATAGATGCGTCAGCGAGATGGTCTGCTGTCAGGGATAATTTTTTTCTCTCCCAGTAATGTGTTTTTCTCATCCTTTGAGTCCTTTATGCTGCATGCCCTGGTAATCCTGCACATTAAAATGGTAAAGGAACTTGGCTGTCATTTTTTTTTTATTCCCAAATACCCACTCAGGGGTCACTTCTCCTCAGATAATTAGATATATATTCAGATGTAACCCTTTACAGCCTTGAAAAAGTGTATGCGCCTCTATATTATGGACTAACCCCGATTAATGGAAATGTCCTTTATGCTTCCCTCTTGTCACTGCTGCCCTACTTTATGATGTCACTCTTTGTTGAACAGCTCAGGGCTGCTTTTATGTTCTTTACGTGTTTTGGGCACTTAAAGTTAAACCTCTCTGTTTATGACTCCCCACCTGCCTCTTCATCCTTTGCTCTGGCTGTTCAGCTCAGCTTCGCCTGTAAAAGATGAGGCAGCAGGCTTGCTGTGGGAACTTGAAGCGCAGACCTCCGACTAAGAGCACAAATCCCAAGCTGAAGCCTGCAGAACAGCATCTAAAGAGAATAAAAATGCATTTGGCAAAACTTTCAGTGGAGTATTGCATGGAAAGTTGTTGACAGCCAATCTCTGTGATTGCTTTTTGCAACCTCATAAGACATGGAGTTTACTAACCACGGTTTGCCATCAGATCACAAATAATACATTCATTTTAGAAATTCATGTCATTTGGGTCTTCTGAATAAATCCATATCCTTTTTATAATATCTTTGTTCACACTCCCTGAATTTTTTTTTGTAAATCCATTTAAATGAACAGGATATATTGTTGCGCTTGCTTGTTACGCTAAATATATGTTTCTAGCATAAACATTGCTGGAATGCCTTTGAACATGTCTGTGCTACATGAAAGAGCTGAATATCCTCCGATACCTGTTGAGAAACAGGGAAGCTCTTGTGGAGAGCAGCTGTGCTTGCGCTCTTGGTAAAATCTGCTAATCTTTGTGTTCAGAGCTGGAATGGATGCGGTTTCTTTTCTCTGTTAAACTCACTTCCCACTTTTTGTCCTCCAAGAAAAGCAACCAAAGTTTTAGTAACATGTTAGTATCACCATTTAAAAAGTGGAGAACAAGAACTTGAGTTTATTTAGACACAGAAAATGTCTTAAAAACCAACACTGGCTTTTTGATTTGGGCTAAAAACTGCATAATCATAATTAAAAGACCACTGCTTTTACAATATATAAAAGTCATTAGAGCTGGACTTTAACAACTGTTTTGAAGAAACAATTTGTCGTTTCTAACAACAAATACCATTTTTACAAAGCTTAATTAAAAGTTTTAACTGAGAATGTGTTCTCGTTTGCTTCCCTGAAAGTCGGATTTCTGCAGGGAGGTGTTATTTGAACTCTGGTGTGGATCAAACAAGTCAACTTTTATCAGCCTCAACACATACTAGTTAATCAATGAAAAAAATAGGGTGAGCTCTGTGCATTTTGACTTTTAAAAAAAGGAAATAACACACAATAAAGCCTGCAGTGTGAATCTGAATGAGTCTATTTGAAGAAGAAAAAAAGAAAATTTAGATTGTCCAAGGACTAAGACTGTTGTAATTGCTAGGTTTTCTTCTTTCTAATCTTCTTTTGTGTGATCGTCAGAGCTAGTTTTAAGCAATTTCACCCCAAAATAAGCACTAAATCTATACACTGTTATTTTTCAGCATTCTGTCCAATCAAACAAAGCAAACTGTACTGTCCTGGTCTGAAAGTACTCGAAATGCCTAAAGGCATTTTAGTCCACATCCCTTTTTTCAGATATAGTTTTTCAATTACCTTTGTGAAGAAAATAAACCAATATTTACCTCGACCTAATTCTGATTATGCTTAGAAGCATGAATAATATTATTATATTTAAAGTACATCTTTGCTGAACTTTTTGGCACTTTAATAGTCCCTAAATCAATATAATATGTTCTAGAAGGCAATTTGAGAAGCAAATTCTTGTCAGTTTCAGTTTGAACATTTTCCAGACTTTTTTCAGAGTGTTGCTTGTGACCATCATGCTCCTGTCAGCAAAAAGCTCAATGAATCCCTTCAGATGTGCCCTATCGATAATGTCCGCCTGCTCACCAGTGTCACACAGTCATTACCACATGTGTGTAAGGGGACCTCCCCTGTTCCCCCACTGACCCCTTATCCCACGCTGGGCATTTATCTCTCCATTTCTTTGTAGAAGAGCATCTGTTCAGGCTTTGGAGTCCAAACTGAATGTGTGTGTGCGTGGGGGGAAGTCACACTTGAACTCCCACCAAAGTGTTCAGTGGACACCACATTTGAACTGCATTTGACCTGTCAGGTTTCACCTGATTGTGCGTGCGTGTTTGAGCATTGAACAATTGAACAATCACGCACACAAAGATGAAGAAGTCGGCGGGGTATTCTCAAATGCCGCTCAGAAAGTGATTCCTGAAGCAGTAAAGTTATAGAGGGCGCAGTAAAAGCCCTACAGTAGGGGACCGAGGGCTCGAGGCGGCTGTAGCAGCTCAACAATGCTTAATTAGCCCATAAACAAAGGCTAGTCAGGGATCAGAGGAGGCAATCAAAGTGTTCTGTTCCTTTGAGAACCTCTCACCATCAACAAAGCCTTCTCTAATGGCCCCTCACTCCACTTGTTGTGTCTCACTGCGGTGTGTTTCCTGACAACATAAAAGGCAAACATTCCAAAAAGAGCCTCAGACAAGAGACACTGTCCACACCCAGGCCGTCCACTCTCAGCCAGTTACTAACATTACCCCTCTTCTCACCTCAACTGTGTATGTTTGGTTCCCTGTGGTGACCACCACCGCTTTCATCTTTCCTTTTTTTGTCCTTGACTTTGGTGGTCTCTTTTACTGCGTTCCTTTGTGTGACGCTGCGCTGGCACGCTGCTGGATGCCCTGCAGGAAGAAGACGGTGTTTTTGAGAGTTGTTCAAGTTTGCTGGAAAGACAGGTGTGAATCTGCAACTGCTGTGTATCGCTGTGACCTTGTGGCCATGTTTGTATCACAAAGCTTGTGTTTTTTTTTTCTTTATGCTCGGACACGAGGCGTTCTAAAGAAAACAGACATCCACTACCACAGGAGGACAGTGCTGCAGCAGGTCGGAGGCAATCTCAGCTTGTTTGTGCGAGTATGTTATCATCTCCTGTTTCCTGTCAAAACAGGAAAAGACAGGGGCGAAAATGGAGCTGTAGGAAAGTGTTCCCTTGATGTGAGTTGGCTGGAGGTTCAGCCCTGCCTGACAGTGACCCTCCCAGCTAGGAAAAACAGACCCATCTAGGCGTAACCTACAGCGGGATACTTCACGGTGTTATTTTTATCACTTTCACGAAGCAGTGAGGGATGCTTTTCCCAGCTGTTGACACAAGTCTGGCTCTTTTTTTGTGACCAGTAGATCTGGGAGACGTCCCATCTGGCTGTGTTCTCTTTGGCTGTTAGCCTTCACACGGCTGCAGCCTCTGTTTAGGAAGGGAAATCCTTTCTGGTCGTTTTGGTAATCATGAAAGCGGGACACTCCTTTTCTTTGGATGATCCCCAGACCTCAATCACAATGCATTTTCCGTCAGGCTGGACTTGTCAGGTAATTTTACCCATTCATCACAGCCATTCTTTACAACGGGATGGAGAGTTCAAGTGGCACGCACTTTACATTTGTAAGGTACATTTATAGAAATATTTATTACACAAAATGCTATCATTGCTGCAGTTCAGGTGTGACTTATTGATGGCAAGAAGGACGGTAAAAACTCCATTGTGTGGCCAAATGACAAAGCACAGAACAGTGCACTGCACAAACATCTCATTCAGGAGTTCGCTAATTATTGACTGGTGAAACATGACAACCATTTCCCGCTCTGCTTCTCTCGGTGAGTCACTACCTAAAAACGAAGAGTTGCTTTGTGGAATTGCCAAAGCTTAAAGGAAATATTTTACAAAAAACAGTCAAGCTGTTCCAATAGTGCTTCTATTGTTCCAAGCAAATTTGTCCTTTCACTAAATGTTAGTTTATAGGCAAAAAGAAATGAATAGTTTCCTTCAACCTTATTGTCAGTGATGTACTTTTATTTTGCATGAATTGCCCGGTGAATATCAGCATCAGCGTGGGGATCTCCAGCAGATGCTTTTTGTCTTTTTTCTGACCCAGCTTGAGAAGTGACGTGTGCTGCCTATTGAGCAGAGTTCGGAGTACATTTGTTTGCTTTGACAGAGCTTTTGTGTTTCCTTTTCAGTTTTTGGTGAAAGGCCACAGTAAGGTTGACCTCCGTGACTCGCTCAATTAGGTACCCTTTGACCCCTTCAGACCCGCAATCTGACCACAGAAATGGCATGCTTCTGCACCGCCAGAGCTACTTTATATATGATGCTACGCGTTTCAAGAAGGCAACAGTTCTGTGTCAGTTATTTAAAGGGGATTGAAGTTTACTTTAATAAAGCAAAAAAGTGAAAAGTTGAAGGCCTGTATCGCAAATATGACTTCAGCTTGTATCTGCCTCAACTCCTTCTTCCTTCCTCTCATAAATATAGATGCCTTATTAGTCTATCTCTTTCTGCTGCAGACCTTCAACTCTTCCTTCTATGAGTCACTGCTCTCAGTCATGTTTTTCATGCTCCTAAATGCAGTTAAAGCACATCATTCAGGGATTATGGGGACAGGCTGACTCACATCAATGCCGTTGTATCCTTGAATTGCAGGTATGAATCTCATTGTGGAGTCAAACCCTGTATTTTGCCCTTTCATCCTTCCATTGCTTCTAAACATGTGGTACAGCTCTAGCCTCTCCTGGATGGGGTGCTTTTTAAACTAAATTGGCAGACTCTATCTGAGATTCCCTTTTGTACAAACAGAAGCAAGCTGGAGAGTGTAAAGCACACAATTCCTGGCAAAAAACCTCAAGGCGAAAGAGCTCTATGCAGAAGAAAAAAATGATACTGGTTTGCATGACAACAAAAGCTGCTACCCATCCTTTTTGGGGTTCTTAAATGCCAAAAGGCAAAAAAAGTAATGTTTTTCTTGTTCAATGTCCGATTTAGTTGTTATTGTACAACAACAACATTGGATTAGCATTATTTCATGTCTTGAACGAAGACTGTACTTAAGTTTACTCAGTTTAATGACTATTAGACAAGAAAGTTGTGTAATATCACAAACTGGTTTGTTTTGGAACAACATAAAGCTAGTTTTTCAAGCAACATGGCCAGAAATTACCTCCCAGAATTTTAATCTTTTTAACAAAAAGTGACTGGAAGGAACAAACAAGCTTAAGAGTTGCTGGAACACGCCCCAAAATAGCATTCAAGAACTAAAGTCATATGTCAATCAAATGTGCTCGCCACAATTGGAGTACATTTTACATTTTCAACATTGATGATATTGTGGATTTTAAATGTGAAAAAAAAATGAAAGCAAAATGTAAGTATGCCTCTTTCTTATGTGAAGTTTCACACTGGAATGAAATGGAACTGATGTGCTTGGATAGCAAACCACCTAGAAGTATTTTCCAGACCTGATCTGACTCCAGTTGCTTTCTTGTTAAAAAACTGTCTGGAGTCAGAAATTGGGGGTGTTGTTCCTTGATTTCTCAAAGTGGTGTATTTACTTACAAAGTTACCTACTAACTGTTGATATTCTCTTTAGAATATTTTTCTACTTAGATGTACTGTACCCCATGAAGTCCTGGACAGGACATTCAAAAAATTATAATTTTGTACATGCAACAGCTAACAGCTTGCTTCTGTTAGCACTTTATGCCCACAGATTAGCCCTTTGTAGATACAAATTTGCACAAATAACCATTTTTTGGCAACAAATTACTAGTAGTAATTAAAGATACTAAAACATTAATTTTCTGTGGACAAAAAGCTAATTTGTGCCAGCAAAAATCATAATTTTTTTACCTCAAAATGCTTATAAAATACATTTTTCTGCCATGAAATACTATTTTCTATGCACAAGGTACTAAATTTTGTGGCCACAAAATATTGATTTGTTTATGATAATTTTTTAAAATGCCATTGCCAGGGCTCCATAGTATCCTGTGCTATAAAAATATATATTGTATTCAGCTTGATTGGGCCTTAAAATTTAATAAATCAAAAATACCTGAAAGCTTTTAAAACAAGCGAAAAAAGGGTTAAAAATGATGACAAAATCCATCCACAAACCATGCTTATTGCTATCCAAAATAAATGTACAAAAAAGTGCAATTTTGTCAGCAGCTCATTTGAATATTTAATAAGGTCCTTTGCTTAATTTTTTTCAGCGATGCAATTTACGAGTTTCCATTATTCACAAAAGACAACGAGGCAAATGTGCATGTGGAAACATTTTGATAAGCTTAGCACTTTCAGGACAAGCGAATGAAAATCTTGCAGACTCAAAAGGCAGATTAGTGTGTGCTGCTCGTCACTCAGATGACTGTGGCTGCTTCCTTATCTTGTTGAGATTCATCTAAATGTGTCTAGACATGTTAATTAGTAAGGCCTTCATCTACTTTTGCACCCCCCTCTCCCCCAAAAAGAAACTAAACAAGAAAACATAAAAAATACACTTGTTTGAGCTTATCTTCCTTTTTGTTCCCATACTTGGTGTTTGTGTATAGTACATTTTTTGATTAGCACATGCATGATAGAAAGCCCTGTTTTTTTGTCACTATTAGTTATGTGTGCGCTTTCTGTGAACCCATTGGCATGATAATGACATCTTTCATAATAAATTAGCATTCCCTCCTTTCTGCTGTACCTACACTGGGATGTTGCACCAGACTGATTCCGCCTCTCACAACTCTGCCGCTCCATTGTTCTGCCGACGTGCTGCAGCTTTGTGACACACAATGAGTGTCACTCTGTGAGTTAATGTTCTGCACACAGACACTGGATGGAACAGGGAGGCTCACCTCAGTGCATGTTTCAGCATAGACACATTTTTAAACAGGAACAAAACGTGGATCTAACCTTTGACTTTTTCTGCACAGCCTCACACCTTTATGTGGAGTTAAGCAGTTAGCCTGTTGCTCTCATATCAGCGCAGGTGCAGGGGCTTACACGTGAAAATCGAGACATCCGCCAAATAATAAAAGCAGCACGCTCAACAATAACCACTTGCTGTGCCTCATTATGTGCCTTCTCCCCACACAGTGAAGCTACAGTATTCGGGCAGCGTGCGAAGAGATGAAGTGGGAGGGAGACTGGAAATTAGAGACCCTCAGCAAGAGAAAATTCATCCATACAGCGGCAGAGTGCCAGAATAATTACCAGACAGTCCGTTTCAGGGAGAAGTGGGCAGAATAATTATTGTAGCATACTCAACGTATCACCTTGTCATCATGTTTGGAACCATTTATTTTCATATCTGACTGTGTAGCTCTGCAAATAAATCATATGGCAAAAGATGACTATCTGTCATAATGGTACTTCATGCAACTTGGATTTTTTAAACAGTGTGCTTACTCTGTAGAAAAACACTCCAAAGGTGATCTGAGGACTATCAGTTCCTGTTGTCTTGTTATGTTTCATACTTGGTTCAGGATGGTGTATGATGAAACTAAATGAAGGGGTTTCTGGAACAGATCAAGTTTACACTCACTTTGACTGGCTTTTCTCTGCTGTCTCATTTCATCAGTGATGATCGGCTGCTGTGAGACTTTAGCAGGATTTTCCCTCCTGTGTTAAAGGAGCTAAAGGGAACTGGAAGTGATCAGATTCACCTCCACGAGCTGTCATGTCTGCAGCTCAAGGAAAGCAGGTGGCTGTCATCGCTGCTGTGGACTGGAAAGACTTTTGACAGTAGTGAAGTGGTGGTATGGAATCCTATCGGGATCATGTTCTCTAAACTGAGTGTTTTAAGTAGGGCACTTGGGCAAAAATAAACCTTTTAGTGTGTCTAGTGACCACTTAGGAAAACCGATCCAGCAGAGAACCTTACGTCTGAAAACGTATTTTCAGGTTTACGTTACTGTGTGCATTTTTTCAACATTACTGTTTTCTCTTAAAACTCCACTCCAATCATCTTTTGGTCTGGTTTAAAAGCGCTTCCAGTCATCATTTCTTGATGATTATGCCATTTCTAGCCCAAATAAAAAGAAACCTGTGCCGTTTTCTAGGACATAGCTTCTGCGGTACTTCTGTGAACCCAATGGCATGGTAATGACATATTTCATTTGCTCCTGATTCACAAAAATTTGAAAAAAGAAATACTCAGACTATGTCCTCCATCCATCCATGTACTCTATGTCCTTCATCATGAGAAAAATGCCGCAAGAACTGTTAAAGACAATAAAAAACACAGTTTTCATCAGAGTGGGTCTTTAAACTCAATGTTCACGCTACATAACTTACTCTCCCCCTTTCCTTTAACGCTAACTACAGCTTATTCCTCTTTGCTTTTTCAAGAAGTTTAGTGGCTCACCTCTCAACTCATGCCTCGCTATCCTACCCTCTGAGTTATTTATTGTGTACTCATTTTGGTTTGTTTTTATTTGCAAATCTGTTCGGGGAATACAAGTAACTACCTGAGGAGTTTCTATCTGCCAAAAAAGGCAGGTTTTTAATTAGAAGTGTGCAATTGTTAGTGAACGTGTACATAAGCAGGAATCAAATCATCTCTAGAGGGGAGAGTGAAAACAGATTTGGTGCTGGTTGTCTTGTGGCTGAAAAAAATGGAGGAAAACTTTGTGTTTATTGCTTTTTGGAGCAAGCAATCTGTCATTTCTGTTGTAAAAACTAAGGGTAGCCCAACCCCAGTAGAAGGAGACCCAAGCTTGATGGATCAAGGGCTGAGACAGCGCAGAAGACTGTGTGAAGGAAGAGGGCGGTGATGATCTGTGAAGTCCGTCCAAACAGTCGGAAGGGGGCTTGTTTTCTTTTTGTGCATGAGCAAGCAGGAAAAGGTAATTAACTGGTCGAGCTGTGAAAGACTGAAATGATGGATGGGTGTAGGATGAAGAGACAATAACACACATTCACTGAATGTGACTCGTGGGTTCTTCACACTAAGCAGGGACTCATCGTTATATTAAGTCATGGCAGTTATAAAGAGGTTTGGTCAAGAGTTGAAGTAATTACCACTGAGCATTTCTATGTTTAACGTCAGGGTCACCAACCTTTGTGGTTCTTTTATTTCTGATGGACAGTGACATGTGAGTTGTCAGGAAAGGCCCTGTACTGCGAGGGAAGTTCCACTCAGCTGCATCCAAGTGCATGTCGTTGCTGAAACAAAATGATGTTACCACAGGTCTTATAAAGACATCATACTAAAAAGGTCAAAGTTGTATTTTGAACGGTGTCCTATGTGATCATTCATCCGGTAAATTCGCTCCACCCCGTGTCACCGTGATGTTCTGGACAGGTGGTGCTATCATGTGTTTTAAGTGTCACTGAGGGTAAAGCTTCTTTACATTTCCTGTCAGCAGTTCACTGACAGCTTAAGTGGGAGCAGGGAATAAATTACAGACAGCAGGGAGACTGTGATCAGTCTAATTCTCAAAAAATATATTTTTTACAGGAACCCACTTACACTTTTTTTTAAAAACGTGATGGAATTCAGGCAAACTGCAAGTTTACAACACAATTGCAATAATGTTTCTTATCAGGATGATAATTTTTACAAAGCAGGCATTTAAACCAGTTTACAAATATATTATAAATTGTCTTAAAAATCATACATTCTGTAAGACTTTCTCTGGGAAGGCAAAAGAAAAGTTTCCTCTTGCAGTTTCAAAAGCCTGAACTCGAATAATAGAAAGAGAGTGTAGTTTCTCTTGGACAATTTCCCCATTAGAGATGTTGCAGATGCAGCAGATGTTTTCATTATTATTTGATTGTATTGAATTGAGCCACAGGAAAATCCCCCTAGAGAGGAAAATGACAGGGTTGCACTCCCAACTTCAGCTGCTACTTTTTGTCCGAAGCAGCATTATCAGATAGAAAATGATAGTTCTTTTGTGTGCAGACACCATTTCCTTGCTCAAAGAAAGTCCTATAGCAGTTTTGTTTGATCTTGCCAAGTCAGCAGACAGAGCAAACATCTGTTTGATGTGATTTGTTAAAGCTTCCCATTTTGTGTTCCACCGAAGGCATCCCCATAATTAAATAGCATGCTAGTGTGACATCCTGAGTCATTGTCTTCTCTGCCTCGGAGCAAGTGGTGGTTAAATTTAATGGGCTGTAACCCAGATCTGCAGCGGCACAAAGAGCTCTACCTGATAAGTAATCAGGGCCACAGGCCTTCTAACTCTTAACTAATTTGGGGAACCTCTGCTGAGTAGGTGGTAGCAGGAAACGGGTCGTAGGATGGAGGTGGAGGAGAAGAAGAAAGGTTCTTAAAGAGACTAAAGCTCTGAAAGTGTTGCTTTCATCCTGGGAATGCCTCATGCTCACCCAAGGCAAGTCCGGCAGCTGCATACATTTTTATTTTGCTGACTTTGCTTTCAAAGTTAACTAGCCTACCTGTGGGAAAATAATAGACCTGCTGCGAGCTCTCGTCCTCACCCGGAGACCTGTGGCGAGCTCTGACACTTTATTGGGGCCAATCTCTCTGAGAGTTACTGAGATGTTGTGTGGTTTGGGTCAATGTCCCAGGTCATGTAAACAGAAATAGCTTTCTCACATTTCAGAAGTGGAAAAAAAAGTTAAAGGATGAAAAAGTATCAGATTTGTTGTCATGAGTTTGACTGCTGTTATAGTGAGAAAACTCATATTTTTTAAAGCTTATTGAAAGCTTAAGCAAAAAAAAAAGGCAGGAAAAACAACAAGGAGTAAAAATAAATAGTACATTTAAAGTCCCACTCTAATGAAAATGGTGTTTTGACATCTTCTTGTAGCATTTTTCTCATCTTGGAAGATATATATAAGGAAATTAATCTTAAAATTGCAATTACTGAATTGTTTTTATTCAAATTGTTGTGAATCTGGAGCAGACAATAAAATTTAGTTTGGAAAAAAAGCTTATTTGTGACAAAAAATATGCCCACTCTATTCTGATGCATCCACTCGTAGACGACTAGATCCATGTTCCGTTTACGTTTTCCTCCTTCAAACTGGCATTGGTATAGCTGGATAGCTGCAATATTTCTTTTTCTTTTCTACCATTTTTGTTGCAATGTCGGCGATGTTAGATTGAGGCTGTGAGGGCTTTAAGGTAGCAGGGGAGCGTGTAAACGGTACCGCCCACAACTCAGAGGTGAATTTCTAATGAAGTCCTTCCGTTCTGCAGAAACTATGCTCTAGAAAACGACACAGTTTTTTTAATTTCAGCTAAAAATGACATAATCGTAATTATAGACCACTTTTAAAATAGATCAAAAGATGTTTGTAGTGGATCTTCAACCTAATATAAGATTGGACTAATAGTTTGATTCAAGACATGTTTCCCTTAGATTGAATTACAAATGATTCATAAAGTTGTTGGGTATAATTTGTCTGACCGATTACTCCTTTTTCATCATGGACGCATAGGGAAGTCCTCATCCCTTTGCACACAGCTCCAAAGTCCTGTGGAGCTCCTATACATGTTGAGCTCAACTGAAATAGAAAGTTTGGCCTCCTGGAGTATTTTAATGCCAGCAGAACATACTTAAAAGTATCTCAGCCAGCGAGGGGCCTCATGCATTTCACATCACTGTGACCTTCGCTCGATTCAAGTTGGCTTACTTAATATTTGCTTCTGCACTCCACTGCTCAGAGGCATATAAAACAGTGAATGAGGAAACCGTTAGATTACACTTTGCTTTGCCTGGTTAGGGAGAAGGCGCACTGACTAGACAAGGTAAATGAGGTGTGATTTGACGGAAAAAATCCTATGTGTGACCTCTACCAACACTGTTTGCACACTAAGGAGACACAGGAGAGAAATCATGCACATTGTTCTCCCTGTCCCATCATCCGTAAGTGGTTACGGCTAGGGTTGTTTCCATCAGCCTCTGGGCATGGGCTGTCTGTGATGACACTTTTCATCAACCCGGCGAGACAGTCTGCTGGGTGGCTCATCTCTCCTGGTGCTGCTGGGCTGGCTTTCATCACCGTTAGTGTGCGGGACAAAGACAAACTTCAGTCTCGGAGGGGTTCATTCCACAGGCAAGGTTTTCACTCACCAACATGCTCAGCACACCTCCTTTCCATAATAAGGCCACAGCATCTGACTACATTTGTCCCCAGAGTTTAATAAAGAGCAGCACTGACAGGCAGTAAACCAACACAACCACCCACGAGCCTCCAGGCAGGGGACACAACCCCAGCCTACACTTCCTCCTCCCTCTTCTGTCCTCTCGTTCTGCACTTTAACAGTCTCTGCAGATGGAGCTTGAGGTGGAAAACCCAAACCGGCTTGTGCCTGGACAATGGCCGGCAGTAGCTCCACGCCTTTTAGTGGGAATGCTTTGAACATTTGCCGTGTGTTACATATTTCTCTGCAGCAGCGCTACTCTTCACACCCACTTGCACCTGTCAGTAATAGATCAAATGGATAATAAAAGAACCAATATGGCTTCAGGGTTGGGTGCACTCAGGCATCTTACTTTTCGTGTTTTCATGCATATATACACTCTTCAGCAATCGGGTTAAATGTGATATCGCTGTCAGGACTTTTCAGAGATATTTTTATTCCCACACTTCCATTTGCTGAGTGAAACACCCTTAATGTCCTTTCATTCTTATTTAGCCCCTCTCTCCTCTCATCTGTGGCCTTCAGCTCGATCACATCATTCTCTGGAACATCATCATCCTCATCATCAGTCCCATCATCCTCATATGCCTCCTGGCCCTGACCCTTCATTCACTCCACTGGGCATAAAGCTTACAGACAGCTTTACAGGAGAAGCCCTCTCTCTAACCTCCAGAAACTAAACTGAAAAGCAGATGGGCTCGGCTTTGTGTGTCATTTTATTAGCTCCCCTAAATCAACATCTAACAATGCACGGAGAAGGAAAGGGGCATTGATTTCTTCTATCTACCAGTGCGCCCGGTGGGTAAGGAGAGGTTGGAGGGTAAAGGGGTGGAGTTGTCTGGATTCGGACTTTTCCTCAATTTCCTGCACAGGAAACTTGT
Organism: Oryzias celebensis; assembly: GCA_014656515.1. Classification (NCBI taxonomy): domain Eukaryota; kingdom Metazoa; phylum Chordata; class Actinopteri; order Beloniformes; family Adrianichthyidae; genus Oryzias; species Oryzias celebensis. The sequence continues at coordinate 40,611,887 of BNCR01000005.1, forward strand.
AAATGAGTTTTTTTCAAAAAAAAAAAACAAGCTGCAGCATTTGCCAAGCTTGTCTCAGATTTCACCACAGTCTGTGACGGACTGTTTTCATTTTCTTTCAGCAGAACTGTCCTGTTTTGCAGACAAGTATTCAGCCCGGGCGTAACAGAGGAGATTATTTACAGATTGGGGATTGTTTTAGAAAGCTTCATGAGTATTGTTTTGAGTTAATTCCATAAGCCTCTTTTATTTAAATCCCACATTTAGACATAAATCTCTCTGGTATAAATATTCACTTTATACTGCTTGGTCATTCATTAGACAGTATTAAACTCATGATTCCCATCCTGTACAACGTCTAGTGGAGTGTGTTTGGTTGTGATCCAGCTATAGTAACTAAATATTTTGGAGTACTCAGTTACTGTTATGCTACGTTTATACTGGACATTCTTTAACACGCCTTTAGCTTATAGTGTTCACACTAGCAATCTTAAAACTGCACACACGCTAACAATCTTAAAAATGGGCGTAGAGATGTGTGAAAGTGAGAGCTTGTAACATGGAACATGCATCTACGCACATTTACATTGACTTTTTTATAGAAAGTGGCCACTTGAACGTGCGTTATCAAGGCTGGTGTGCATGCATTAGCTCTGACAACTCGTGTTTCTGTGCATGGGATTATTTTCTTTTAGTGTCCAAAAATACCAGATGTAAGGCTACATTTGTGTAGAGTATTTACTGCAGGGATGCATGAATGTTGTTTGGTTAATGCTGAAGGTGTTTTCAGAGAAAGATCATCTAAAAGTATTGAGCTGCTTTTGTTGTGAAGTGGATTTAGAGTCCCTCGGTCTTCCTCTTTGGTCTCTGTGCTGGGTCAGTTGCATTAAGTGGCACTGCATTAGACAGGCGGATTGTTGTTTTTCTCACTGATTTGCTCCTCTTCATCACCGCAGAGGTTCTACGGAGCAAAGGTCTCATAAACATTTATGTTCGAACTGTGAGCTGAGCTCCTTTCTTAGGGCACGACTCCATTGGGTTAAAGCCTGTTTTGCCCCTTTATGCCTCTTAAGAGACCACATGCAGCATGTGTTTGCTTCTCAAGTTATACTGGTTCTTTGCTTATGATTTGGATGGTTAAATGTTTGCTCAGTGTGTCTCTAGCTTCCTGACAGAGTGAGTTATTTTTGTACATGGGTGGCTTTTCATTTGTTTGATGCTGAAACACTTATCATATGCAGATTATATGACTCAGGGTACTGGACTCCCCTCAGCAATCAATTTGTCCCTTTTTCCAAGCAGAGATAGACGGCTTGGAGAGAAACAAAAATAGAAACAAAGCTCTGCTAGAAACCACCCTTATAATCAGTAATCAACGCAAAAACCTTAACTGCCTCCTTTTAAAACTTTCCCAAATAAACAAAAACGTTTTTTTTTCCCTTTTTCTTTTTTTGTGTGTGTTTATTAAAAGAGGATTTTAAGATGAATGCATGCAACTGTAAAAACCAGTCTACCTGATGTTTGGAGCCACATGTGTCTCTTTTACCCTCCTCTGATAAAAGAAAAATGTTTTTCATTTTAAAAAGTAATATATTTCTGGACTAGAAAAGACTAGACTTGCAATATAGTCAGATAAATCAAACTTTATTCAACTCGTTCACTAACAGCTGAAGCGTATCCCTCCACAAGACCTCTTGGCTCTTGGAGCCGTAACAATCCCTCCAACAATCCCTGAATCCTTCCTGGTTTTTCCAAAACATTTTGACAGATTTTTGAGCGCCACGTACCACAGTAAATCAAATGGAGATCAGTAAGCTTAACCGTCCGATTTTCAAAGATTTTGATAATGACAATGATAAAACAAATTGTGCATTTTTTTTAATGCTGACATTACTACTAAAAATTTGCTGCATTGAAACGATCCTACATGGTACAGGGTGTACTTTATTTTGAAAGGTAGCCACATTAACTTCTGTTAAAAGTTAAAAATGTTGACAAAAGACAACGTTTTCTTTTTGTTTATGTGTTTTTCATGCCAAATAAACAAAGGTTCATTTATATATATCATAATAGTAACAATAACATAAATACAAATCAGTGTATTTTTCTCCTGAAGGGTGAAGTAAAACTTTGTGGCTCCTAGTTGGGTTGGCTTTACGTGTATAAACCATTCTGTATGGGAAATTTTTAAAATATATTTTCATAAATAAATATGTTTTAAGTGAAAAAAATATTTTTCTTGTTTCACTGCAGGACCCCGGCTATGCAGACTTCCTGTTCAAGCAGCTCCAAACACCTGGAAATCATGAACCAGGCTGTTGCCAGGTGTGCTCCACGCCTCTCTGCCAGCTGAGACAGGAGGCCTTGCAGACGCTCAGCTCTCCTGCTGTCACCTTCGGGGGAAACTCAGCGGCCTCGCTCACTCCATCTTTTATACCACAGCCCTCGGGATTCACCGTGTCATCGCCCACCGCACAAACAAAACAGTTACTGAGAAGCCAGCCCGCTGCCTGCTCTTTCCTGCCTTTAGGGCAGCGGCACAGGGTTCCAGGATGGTCCCAGAACAGCGCTGCATCTTCAGAGCCCAAAACCAGCGTCCAAGTGACAGTGGCTGGAGGGCAGCTTACTGGATCGCTAAACACCGTCACCATCCAGGCACAGCAGTACCTCGAGGGGATGTGGAGCATCTCCAGAGTCAACAACCCTCTCCCTCCTCCCAAAGCCGTATGTTCCCATTTTCAACTTTATCGTTTAAAAAACGGAATCACGGTGTGTAAAGTAGCTATGGCTATATGACTTAAAATGCTTTATTTTATTTAAATTATTTCAATACTTATTCTTTAGCTTAGCTCTTTTGAGTTAAATTATTAAATCTCACACACTTTAAGAGAAGACGTCCAACTTTAAACTTATACAATTACCATGAAAAAGGTTTAATTATGGAGCAAGCTGAAACCATGTGTTCTATATTGCATTGTACAGACTATAGTTCAGAATGATGACTCACAGAAGTTAAAGAATCCGGAAAAAACAAAATAAATTGTTTGTTATCAATCCATACAGTCTAAATATTATGTAAGAAACTGTTACTAATCATAGCTTTCTCAACATGTGGAAAATTAAATATGAACATATGACATTTTCGTTAAAGATGAAGCCATAACCTCTCACTTATCAAGGATTCAGCTGACAGTCTGCTTTGTTAAATGTCGGAGGCCACTTTGTCCTTGGTGTCTCGCTGGCTGTTTCTCCTGGTGATTTATTTTCACAGTTGAGAGTTTTACCAAACATGCAGAACGTGCCTGAAGATGTTTTTGGACAGTCAAGTTTCCACCTGGTTTTGATGATGGGCAGCTTCCTTAAGAGATGGGGCGATTTTGGCCTCAGACTCAGCTGACAAACTTCAGTGACATTTTGCAGCTGCAGCACAGGGCTCAGAGCAAATGTGTGTCAAAGACATCCATTGCTTTAACACTTATTGTTTTCTGTCAGTCTAAATACCTGTCAATTTCCCTATTTAACTCTGCTGGAAACTGCTGTGTTCCAAGTCTTTTTCATTGTTATTCTGCCTTGCTGTTCACAAACTGTCGGAAGACGGATTTTTCACTTTTCTCTTAACGTCAGCAAATCCCTATCACAATGGTTATGGGATTCTAGCACTTTGACCTGGATGAATGTTCTTTTAACCCAAGTAGCCTGATGCTACGTACACATCGGGCATGTGCATTCATGAATGGGCTTTTAGCATATGAAGTTCACACTGGACTCTCACTATCCGATACTAGCGCATTTACTCACCATTAGAAGAGGCTTGGTGCAAACTTTCACATTTCTATTTCGATAAATGAAAGACTTGGTGTCATATAGTTCCGACCGGGCACAAACTGCAATTATTAATTTTAAACAATTGATACTTCCTTGTTTTGAAAAAGATGCTACCTATGTGTCTCTGCCAAATCCGAGTCCCTGATCGGTCAGAGATGAGTGTTTAGCAGTCAAGAAGTTTAATTGGTAAAACTCTCAGTGCGAGATCAATAAACGCCCATTTTGTACGTTGAGTCCACGACCAGACTTAAAAACTTGCAAAGGGACCCGTGAACGTGAGAATTCTGAGTTCGAAAGCTCGAAATTTGTATTTAAGAGCGTTTTTTTAAAGTTGCTGCTTGAACGCGAGTCGACGCAACCGGTATTAATGTACCTAAACAGCTCACTAGAACTTGCGTTTCCGAGCTCAGTATGAACGTAGCATCACACATGGGAGAGAGGATGACTTGTTTTCTCCGTCTGTGTCTAAGACTAATTAGTGGCTCTCGGAGTTGGCATGGCTAGTCTCATACTTGTCGCCGAAGCTGGAGCCTTCCTTGAACCCAAAACATAAAGTCCCTTCAGAACATCAGAAACATAACATAAACCGTGTTATCTTCTCAAGTGAGTTTGTTTTTATTAAAACCAGATCCTTCAAGATGACAAAGAGCTGCATGAGCTCATGAGGGCTAGAAATAAACTGCGCCGAAAGGCACAAACTTTAATTTGAAAATCCCTCTTCGATTCTTTGTGGGGAGACTGTGCAGTGTTGTTCGAATGAATTTTTAAAGACAGACTCTTTTGGAATGAAATACATTGAGCTGTCAACCAGAGGTGCTTGAGTAACCAAAGCCCATTATGGGGCTCTTTGATTCCCCCATGTGGGAGAAAGCTTTGTATAGCACATACAACAAGCTTGTTATATCTAAAGCAACTTGTTCCAACCATTATCCTGTTGGGCTGACAGTGTTTCATGTTGGGGCTTCATAGGCCTGAGCTGTGACCTCAGACAAGAAAATTCCCCCTTTGAATCTTTGCTGATGCCTTTGTGTGCACATTTGTAGCACCTCAAATGCTGATATGGACTAGAATTTATCTAGATCTGAGGAGCACTGGAATAGACCAAGAAAATCTAACCACAGAACACAATATGGCTTTTAAACTTGTGGCTTATTTATATATATAAAAAAAACCTTCAATTGTCTGGGAGGTCATATTCCAATAAAATATAACTGTTTTTTTTTTTGGAGATCTAGTAACTTGGGTTACACATTCTCTTGCATTCTGCGGTAGGCTCGGTCTAAAATGTGGTTTTCTGGTTCACAACATAAAACTGTTGTGGTTATACTACATAAATGAAGGAAAACTGTACAGTTGCAGCATGTTTCTAGCTCCTAGAAATTTCCATATTTCTGCTTTATGCAGTTCATACAATATATGTCAAACTGACACAACACTAAAACACTTATCGACAAAGAGGGTTCAAATGGGAAAGCCATTGTGCCGATTGGAAGAAACCCTTTTTTGTCATAAAAGTTTTTCTTTTTCGACTTTGTAGTGGGTTACATGTTCCTTCCGCTCCATTAAACCAATCACAGCACGCTCACTTCACAGTGAAAAACTAAGCTCGTTACAAAAAGCCGCAAATACTTGACTTGATGGTTTCCGTTGTTGGCTTGCTTGTGGTGCTTTGCCATCGCTGCTTCACCGCCACATCGGAATGATGTTGGCTGCTGCTTTGGTGCAGCTGGGCTTCACTGGCACCGGGCCACAGGCAGCCATGGAGGCAAGACAATAAAATAGGAAAATGCTTACGTGTCAAACAAACAAAAGGAAAGCATTTTATAATAAGGTACTAGAAAGAGTTTCATGTTTGGACCGGTAAGGACAGCCGAGCGTCGTTAACAGTCAGTTCTCACCTCAGCTGGCTTTTGTCGGTTGCAGAGGCCAACCAAGGGAGACAGTTAGATTAACACAAGACCTGTTTCCTCTCAGCAGTAATCGTCTGGTGACTTACAAAGATCAAAGGTCAGAGGGGAGTCTGAGTAGTCTGGAGGGACAATAGTCTGGTCATCCAAAGCTGACCTGCTCTGCTCACTTCAGCCATCAAAAGAAAGAAGAGTCTCCGCCATCAGTTAGATGTTTGTTGTGCTCATTGGGTTTTAATCTGCCCCACTCTGTAGAATTTTCCTTTATCCTTCTCTGCCTTCGGTTTCCAGTGGATATTCAAGGCAAAGGGATCAGGGTGAGCCAGGGGGTTAGAAGGGATGGATGAAGGAGTCATTACTGATTTTTGGTGAAAATGGCAGTCTTTTCTGACTCAGCCTCATTACCCGACTGGGGGACTGATTATATTTTCAGCCAAAGTCAGGGACATTCTTGGTCCAAGGCTACAGAAAGCAGCTTGGCTGTGAAGTTTAACTCCCGGTTCCTCTTTGGCTGGCAGCACAATGAACCCTGATGAGTGTGTGCACCTTTATGTGTGGAGAGTTTTATCCGTTTAGAGCCCACACCCCAGCTCCACCTGTGCCCAGCTGTCTCTTAAACTCACTGCCACTTGATTTTAAAAGAACCACTCCACTGACTTAATCAGCAGCAGATGTGATGAGCTATAAACACCAGATTTCTGTATGGCTCCGAGTGAAGTGGTGCAGTCTTTGTGCCAATATGTAATGGGTCTACAGTTCTGGTATGTGCTGGTTTCCTAACCTGTCACCAATGGTTGCATAGTGTGAAGCTTTCTGCTGTGGCAGCTGCATGACGAACTGCTTTCCGTTTACAGCCAGCTTTTCCAATCCAGCTTTATGTCCGATTGCTCTCCATGATGAAGTCTCTGGAGATCAAAAGTGGACCTTTTAGAGAAAGCCGATTCCTAACCCAGATCAAATGCAGAAAAAAAATTATTGGGGGACAGACGGACCCGTTAGGACCAAGAACTGGAAGGCTGAAATTTGACAACTGCTAAGTGAAGTCCTTTTGGGAAAACATGGAGTCATGGTTTAATATAGCAACACATAAAGCAACACATTGCACCTCATGCAAGGCTAACAGTAGCAAGAGAAAAGCCCTTCATGTGAAAGCTAGAATCTAAGTATATCCTCACAGTCTGATGTATAGCATTCACCTGTCAGGCTTGGCATAGAAAGAGCACAGCTGTCAAGCAGAGCTGACAAATGCCAGGTGGTAGAAGGCCATGCACTTTGTAAAAAGAAAAAGGAAAAATAAAAGTTGCAGATGTTTTTATTTTTGTTGTTAATTATTAATCTAAAGTCTATTTTGAGATGGGAAACACACACCATAATAAAAATGCCTAAACCGTTATTCACAGAACAGTATCTTGCCAGTTTCTGTTCTAGTGTTGGTGCTATAGTGGGTCCTAATTGGATTAACTTTTATTGTGTTGTGATTCCATCTAAAAGCAGGCCAACAACACGTTTTATTAAAATTAATTATCTTTTTGAATTTGTTGAAACCAGCCAACTAATAAAGGAGTTTAGTTTGGTAAATGTTTTTTTTTTTGCTGAGTGGAGGCAAAAGAAAGCATTTTTATCTGTTTAGCACCGTTCACACAAAGGGGTAACTTGAAGGGCCTTATAGATATGTAATACATAGTTAAAACATTAAACATGAAAAATATTTTTTGTACTGCTAAGGTGTTTTCTTTACAAGTGCAAAACTGAATATGACCATAGTTTTATTATTTTAGGAATGTATTTAAAGCCTTAAAGAAACAAAAGACAGAAAAGTCATGCAGTTTGAACTTTTTAAGTGCCTGTACTTGATTCAAATTTGTCAGTCAAAATAACAATAAAAATTAGATTGGAATGGATGCAACCCTTACTTTTGTATAAAGAATATGTCCAGTGAAGGACACTAAGATGAGACAAAGTTTTGCATCTTTTGCACTTTCTAACTGATATTACCAAAGAGTAAAAACAAATATATATACATTTAAACCAGTTTTGGATAGATTTATATACAAATATATAAAAATGTAAACGTGTGATCCATTTGTGAAGCATTGGGTTGAGATGAGTAATAAAACATATTTTATAGTCTTAAATATTCAGATAATAAAACTCACAATGAGGCAACTGACACCTGACTGTGGAAAAAAGTGTCATATTGTTACAGTTTAATACTTGCTTGGACCAAAACAGCCATCATAACTGGTCGTGACAGGATGTAAACAGAGTAGGAGAAACGTGAAGCAACAATGAGACACAGCAACTCAGTGAAATGTGGTCGGATGAATGCAGTTTCATTAGAAGAACTTTTAACCTGATACACTTTGCTTCTCACCCCGTTTCCTGATAATCTACATGTTATAAACACTTCAGCGTACCTTCATAGTCATCGTCTCCTCAGTAACCGCCTTGCAGCATGCCTGACCCATACCAAAGTAGCAGTGAAAAGTGTTGAACCTGACATTGACAGCCATTCAAAAATGGTTAGCAAAATATAAAGTTTCAATCAGTAAACTATCCTGACAAAGATTGCAAACTTAGGGCTTCCACTATTTTTTCTCTTGTTGCTTTGTCCCGCCCACTAAAACACAGTGTGAGTACAGACCAAACACAAGGTTAAGGACTCTGGACTAAGAGACTTTAACAGTCTGAATAAACCCTAAATCCAATTATTTACTTGATAAAAATAATTTTAAAAAACTAGCTTTGATTTACAGTACAAATGTAACACAAAATTGTTATTGTTTTGTGTGACTTTGTTAAAATTATGGTACAAATGGTTCTCTCAGTCTTATGTTTCACAGATTGTTATTTACCTTTTTGCTTATCCTGTCAGGAGTCACCACACAGAACCAACTGTCACTGATCTGCACATTTTTTGTTTTTATGTCGGAGAGAGTTTTACATCGGATGCCCTTTCTGACAAAACCATGTATTTTGTCTGAGCTGGGGACTGGCACAAGGATACCCAGACTCGCTTGACCCCCGTTGCTGCCACATAGTTAGGTAGTAGCGTGAAGGCGTCTTGCCTATAGGACTCACACTGGAATAAACCCCCCTGGGAAACAAACCCTGGTTTCCCATGTGCCAGTCCTGCATGCAGCCAACTAAGCCATCCAGCCTCCTCTTATGTTACAGAGATTAAAGTGGAAACATGACTTCTGTGCTTCACATATGAAACACTACATATGCGCTAAACCAAGAAAGACCCTTTTGAAAAAAAACTCACTTTTCTAGAAAGTCAGTGCACTAAACCTCCTTAACGTTTAATTAGGTTATGCTACACACCTCACAGCCTAAAGGTAACAGACTTTTGAGTCCTTAGAAACTCACTCTCACATAGTTTGAGTCAACCCACATCAATGCCAAATTAATGGTAAACGCGTAGGTAGAAGAGGGCACAGAGTGAGGTAAATCACTTGTGATTAAATTACTAATTAAATCTGGGTTATCACTTAATTACAGTATGCTGCAACCACAGAAACCAATTCAGAGTTGCCAGAATCCATGACTGGTGCAGCAGTCTTGCTGTTCTGTCGGGAGCTTTCTGCTGTGGAGACCATTGACTGTCACTAACTGATTCTGGCTGCAACAGCTGCCCGTCCGTCTGTGGCAGAAGAGTGCATTGGGGGGGTAGTGGCAAAAAGGGGTAGATTAAAGTAGATGCACGTCAAAGGTAAAAACTGTGGTTGTGGTCTTATCTCTACATCCATTTGTCAACAGGCCCACGGTTTGATGGGGGTTGCAGACGGGGATGTTGCCGCCTTGGAGTCGCCAGTCACCACCATGACCAACAGCAGCAGCAGCAGCACCGTGACGCACTGCCGACTGAGAGGCTCCAGTCAAACAGGTCTCCCCGTACCTGTAGCGACCGCATCCACCTCTCCATCTCCATCAGCAGCAGCCTCCTTCTTTGTTAGGCAAGCTCCTCCTCTATACTATCACGGCAGAGTCTGTCAGAACACAGGAGATTAGATGTGGCTGTTTTGGTATGAAATGGGTTTTCACACACACAAACCTGCTCACAGTTTGTGTGTGTTGGTCTGCGTGCAGAGAGCTGAGGCACAGATATGCTCAGACTTGCCTTCGAATGCCTGCCAAAGGTTATGGTTCATAATGCTAACTCCCATGTGAGGCGCCCATTCAGAGGAGATGTTGTTCTTGTCATGGCTGAATTACAGCATGTCTTATAATACACATGGAACTAAATCAACTATTAGCTACAGGCACCAATGCTTCTGAATGGATAACAAAAAGGGATAATTTGATATGAAGAAGGAAAGTCTCATGGGAGTTAGTTTAGTAAAAGCCGAGTGTTGTGAAGTGTTTCATATTATGCTATATTTCTACTCTTTAGAACCGCTGTTTTTTTTTTTACTATTTAAGGTTAAATGCCTTTTTTTTTGTTGTTAATGATGGTTAAGTTGTTGGGTAATCAGAAAAAAATGCCTCGATGTGCAGTCAATGGTAGCTCTTGTTCCTCTGGAGAATACTTCACCTGCTCCAGGCTGGAAAATGTGCTGTACTTTCACGGACAGATTCCCTGGCATGCAGGTGAGTGCGCACATTCCCTGCTTCTGTCCTCCAAAGATCGCTACACGCTGGAATGAATGTTCCAAACTTGCTGAAAGTGAGGCACAAGACCGGCTCTGCTCGACAGGAGTTTGACAGAAAAACCATAGGGGATCAGTGTGCAGCTAAGCTTTTCTTCATGCAGCCTGAATCTAGTTGGTCTTGCCAATTTTCAGAGTCACAGTATGTCAGAGGGACATCGAAGCCTCTCCTATGACTAAAGGAATAATCTTGATCTTTCTCTAAATCTGTACAGCCTTCTTTTCACTTCCTGTCACAAGAGATGCAGCTCTGAGCAGCAATTAGTTCCAGATTTTTGCTAAGCGGGCCTAATTTCTCACAGTATATGAGATGAAAAAAATTAAAAGAAATCCTAAGCTACAGTGTCGACCAGACCAGTGCAGAACAAAAATGGAGGTTGGTCTAATTTGCTTCCACTAGCAGAGAAAATAAATAAATGAAAAGATGAAAATAAATAGTTCTTATCTTTGATTTGTACAAGAAATGTTTTAATTTGGTCATCATATTTGCAATGATGAAAGATTAGCTTTTAGCGGAATCAAGAAAACAATAAAGCAATATGAATATTCATGCAATTTCTGATATATGTTTAAACCCAAAATTAGCTGAATCAATCAACACTTTTTTCATTTTCTTGATGTTAATTTGGAAAAACAAAATAAAATTAAATTTCTGTTTGCCACATTTTAGACTTGATTGAAAACTAATATCTGATTAGTATTCTTTTTTTGTCTCCACAGATTTAATTAGCACTGTGCATGTGTAAATCCTTATAGCTCTGCATGTGGAAGCAGAATAACCAAACAGACGCTTTTTTTTAACCCACCAGAGTGAAGCAGGCTCCTTAGACACTTGTCTGACATTCACTAACACCGTTCTGCTCAGAAATGTAATTTTAATTAGAACTCAATTAGGTAGTGCCTGTGCTTTAGTCGGTCTGCAGCAGAGAGAGGGGGAAGAAAGGAATGCTGATGAACAAAAGAGATTCGACATTTAGGTTTCCATTTTAAAAGGAAGTCAACCATGCAGCTTTGTAAGAATGCATTTAATTTATTTCCTTAAAAGATGTCTGCTGTGTTGAAAAGGCATTTGCTGGAAAGGTCAGCCTAGCAAAAACAGACACAGTTTGGCTGTAAGCAAACAAGATAGAAATGACTTATTTTTGCCTTTAAGAGACTTTAAGGGTCAGATCTTTTAAAGTGTGAAGTTTCATTAAATATCTTCTTGAAGTAAGAAAAAGTTGATTTTGTAAAGTTAATTTTTGGTATAAATAGAATGGTTTGATTGTAGAATGGTACAATCAGGCTCTTTAAAAGCTTCTTTATCTTGTTTCCTGTTCCTAGTAATTGTAGGAAATATAGCCTTAAACCAGGACGACCTCAGGGTCAGCAGCGACCAGTTGGTAATTAGGCTAACTCTACTGTCGTAGCGAGATGGGAGAGGTCAGAGATCAAGCTTTGACTGGATAAAGTGTGTGCATGCATATTGTTCCGTGTGCAGGGATGTATCGCTGTGTTACAGAGGACGGGGGGTAATGAATTTAGAGTCATGTGTTCAGCTGACTTGGACGTTAAGCACTGATTGCCTTGTGACAGTGCATATGATTAGTGTATTGACTTGGACTTGTGTAATGAAAGCGGGCGGGGTTCACAGTGGGAGCATGGCGATATGTTTGCGCCGCAGATCCCTCTGCTCATGTTCCTTTTCTGTTAACACCTGCTGATCGTGGCTGATTTCATGCCGGACTTCTTACGCGCTGCGGCTCTCTTTGCTGCCCTGCTGTTTGCTCCTGACTGAGCTGGACACAGTTTTCATTGTTTATTGTTGACTCCTTATTCATGTGTGTTTAGAACGGGGGATAATCTGTTTGTCACTTTGCTTCCTGACTGACACTGATCATACCCTGGAGATGAATGATTTACGCACTCAGAGGAAACACAGGTAATGAATTGACGAGCTCAGAGGAGCTCAGAGACAAAAGTGCCACACATAGGTGTTGAAAAGGCAGGGCGGGCAGCTGTTTGCTGGAATTCGACCCTGGAGGTGTGTCGGGGGGGAGTGTTTTTTACGGTTGCCCATCACTGCCTCGCAGCTGCTGCCCAGGTGAGTGTTTGTGCAGTAATGACAGTGATTGTGCAGGAATCCTTCTATAATAGTTGAAGCAGGACCGTTTAGCCCCGGCGCCCCCCCTATACACACAAGACCCTGCCTTTGTGTCAGCACTGCCCTTCATCCCTCAGGCTTTTCTGAGTAACCATAGAAACAGGTCATTAGCTTGTGGGAGTGAGATGTGACAGATTATTCTCTTAAAAGTATAAATTGAAAATCAGGAAGCTAGAATAACCCTTTCTACTCAGCTATAATTTAGTCAGGAGGGGGACAAGCATCTCTTCAATAATGAGCTGTGTTGGGGAGTGGAGGCACTGCAGGATCAAAAGTGCTTAAAGAGCACATGTTGGAAAACTTGCTAAAGGCTTTTGAGCATTTCTTTTGAATTGTGTGGTTGTTAACGAAGGCCACTGAGCTCATACATGTTTGTGTGCATGTGCAGCGTGATGAAGTGCAGTTGGTCTGTCCTCAAACAGCAGGAGTGATCCAAAGACAAAGCAGGGCCGCTCTGTGTTAGGTCGGCTGTGCTGTGATTGACAGCAAGGATTTCAGTCGGTGACAAACAGGCAGGACGGATTACGGGGAATGGAGGGGTCTGCAGAGCTGCAGCCAATCTGGCACACATAGCAGGGGGGTAAAGATACAGAGCAGGACAGGAGCTGCCTGGCATCAACATGTTTATAAATGTCGTTCGGAAGTCGACCTCAGACTAATGCTCCTCTCTGAGATCATCAAAAGTGGAAGGTGTGTACCTGTGGAGAAGAATATTGGATTCACTACCATGGGACTCAAGTAAGTTATGTTACAGAGATCAGCTTCTCATGTGTGTGTCTGACTCTGCTGCATGAGCTGCTTTTTTTCCCCTTTTCCCCTCTCTCACGATTTATCTTTCTTTGTGTGTCATTCCCTCTTTTTCGCTCTGTGGAATGTGTGCTTTTGTGTACTCGGAGTTGGACTGTCTGCTCCCTCGAGGTGAGGGGCTAATGGTTTTGTTGTCAAACTGCGGCGAGATGGATTCCTCCAGCAAGCCGGAGTGTGAGCAGACTGAATAACGTGTATTACATACTGCGGAAATCCTGACTTCATTTTTAGTAAACAGCCACTAAGGGGGTAAATGTTAATACTGCCTCTACCTCTAGAGACTGACAAATGAGAATTGATTCATATCAATCTGTTGAATCTGAGCAACACATGCCCAGGGCAGCAAATGGCTCATCAGAGGTATTTAGTGGGTGGTAGCTGGGATGCTTGAGCTGCTCTGTGGTATTTGTCTTTGTTTGCTTGTGGATAATAGACCAGCTGGTATTTTGCTGCCATAATCAGACTGATGGGACTGATGGTTGCCTCTGTGCAGAGTCTGACAGTGGTGACACAAGGTGAAACCAAGAAATTTTGGGAAAAATCCAGGTGTGAGTCTATCTTCAGTTACAATTCAAGCTAAGGTATTGACCTTGCATATTTCCCCACTCCTCTCATGAAACTGAAACAGTAAAGGAGGGTTTTTAGACTGATTCCCAATCACATCAGTCATAATCAAGTTTTTTTGCTGCACAACAGTGTCTAGTTGCTGTTCAGCGGCAAAGCAAAAGAAAATAGTTACATTTACATGTATAGATTGTTGTTATGGGATGAAGGTTTACCAAAGTCATCATGATAGAAAATGCCATGTTTGACTTGACTTTCATGCATTTTAAATTTAAGTACATCTGCTGCAACAGGAGGATTTTATTTGACACATGATGTACTTTATTTTGAAAGGAACTTGTAAGTGTAAACGGCCTTTTTAGCATCAAGGTTTGCAGACCCCTGGTTTAGATCTTTCTTCAGTATAGGAAAACACAATTTTGCTGAGCACTTTAAAACTGTCTTCCCATTCAACTAAAAAAAAAAAATCCTGGATAGCCATTGTCAAATAAATCTGGTCCAAAATAACAGGTTTTAAATTTTGAAAAGGCATTTTAGTTTGACAAATGTCTTTATGTTTATGAATTAAAGTAATTAAGTTGATCCTTTTACACTACCATCAGTATCATTTGATAACATCTTAAAACAATTAAGAAGAATTCAATCTGACAACTTTCTGCTCTAAATGAATCAGCATGTTTTCTGTGCCTCTGCCTTGTGAAATATGATAAGAGGATGTGATGATGCTTTGCTCCCTGCAGCAGCAAACTGATGTGCTCTGTTGTGATGGGCAGCACAGAATCACTTGTGCCTGACATTGTGAATGGTAAACAGCTGCAGAGATAGAAAGAGGGAGAAAGGCAGAGGGATTGTCGCCTTCGGGAGGGATAACCTGATACCTTTTCCCCTGCTCCCTTCTTAAATAAAGCCCTGACTCAGGAAGACTGTCTGACCCACTCAAAAAGCCTGCAGGGGTTGGGAATGAAGTGTGTGTGCAGAGCCTGACAAAAGAGCTGAAGTGCTGACTCAAGCCTGTGTGCTCACCCGGGGTCCATGTGAGCCAAGCCCTGGGGGGGGAGAAGGGAAAACAATGCTGTCCCCTCCTGACAGAATCCACCCATGAATGGGAAAATAAGTACATGTGGAGATTAGAAGTCTAACATGCACGTCAGTCAGCTGAAAAGGTGTCTCTTTCCTTCTGATTTGCCTTAAATGTTAAAAAAAAAAAAGGCAAACGTGTGTGTAAATTTTTGCACATGAATCGCAGAGGACTCTTGTTCATTCCTTCTCTGACAGCACACATTTAGTGTTGCATGTTTAACTGAATAATAGATCAGAAATCTGCACCGAGATTCTATGATCGGTGCATTAGCTGAAATTAAAGTTAAAAGTATGGAGTTTCCCTGAGCTGTTTCACGCTGAACGAATATTCTAATCATGTCTCGGGTGTGCAAGAGGGGCCATCTAAACCTCTTTAGTGCCCCTCAGCGAAAGGTGTCATGCAAATGGAAGCTATTATCTTTGTCATTAGACCCAGAGCCCCATTTCTATTTTTCTTTTTTTTTGTGTGTGATTTAAAGTGTAACAGTAGAATAAGAAAGGGAAAATGCTCAATGGAATTTTATTTTCTTATTGTGTGGAATATTTTAAAAAAGAGGGAAACGTGTGTATTTTGGTTTGTCAACAATCACTGGCCTTCAATGCTCAGATATGCTACATAGGACGGCAGAGGCTCAGGTGGTTGAGCAGGTCAGCTCTGATTGAAGGGTCGGTGGTTCGAGTGGGGAAGAGTCCATAGAAAAGTGAAAGTGTTGATGACATCACCACATTAGTTGTTATGATGATGTTATGGTGACTGGAATTTAGGTCATCAGTGACATCATCACATTAGTTGTTATGATGATATAACTGGAATTTAGGTCATCAGTGACATCATCACATTAGTTGTTATGATGATATAACTGGAATTTAGGTCATCAGTGACATCATCAGTTGTCACACAGAAGGTATTGCCAATGAATGATGCAATGATGATGTCATCAAGCACAAACTTTCCTTTTAACAGCTAACGTTTGATATCATACAGTGAACGTTTGATATCATACAGCAATTATTTGATTTTGTACTGTAAATATTGAAATCATGGAATCATTTCTTTTTTTTTAACCATGAAAATTAATAGGAACTTTTAACATCTGTGTGAATAATGCATTGAAAGTTGAAAAATCAGTGGGGAAGCAAGTAAAGTGTCTGCAGTGTGTCTGTGAGGCAGAAACTGCATCTGCTGCTTCTTGAAGAAACGGAACTTGTGCACACACAGATTCAATCACCAACCATAGCGATTAGGGTCAACTGCTCTGTAAATATAAATGGAAAGGTGAGAGGATGCTATATCTGTTTCTATCCCTGTTTCTCCGTAAGTGTTGTCTTGAGCAGAGAGGATTACAGCCCATAATCGGGTTATGACCCAGTATAAGAAAGCTGGACATGGTGTGCTTACAAAAAATCTCTTTAATCACACTCTCTCCATGCAGTTGTTGCTAGTCTTTATTAGTGTAATACTCAATAAACAAATTACTTCCAAAACAGAGGATGTAAACACATCGTCTGTGCTTCAAGATCAAGACCTGCCTGACCTTTCTGACCTTTTATTCTAAAAAAAAAAAGTTGTCATCCCTGATTTGCAATCAGGACCATCGTCCTGACAACTCAGCTCATTTCACCTGACTTGGACCCCCCCGAGCTGCTATTGGGTTGCCTGTTGACTAGAATAGAGATGAAAGATTAGGAAACACTTGTTAGAAATCCCCCCTCCTGCGTTCTGTCTTTCCTGACATCCCGCTGATTAATCACCCCCAAATGTTCTTAGCAGCCTGCGGGCCTGTTTGTTGTGATAGCCTCCATGTGAAGAAGTGCAAATAAATAATTGCTAGGTGTCCTGCACTGGCAGAGAGTGAAAAATGAGGCAGAGAAATGGAGCAAGACTTCTACGCGTCTCTCCCACGCTCATCAAGTACTTATGTTGTGGTACTTTTAAAGCTAAGTTGTTGTATTTAATTAAAGAAATTAGTAAATCGTTCACGTGTCTTGTATAAAAACGTTCAACCTCCACAGCTCTGCAACGACTTGATGCAACAGCTAAGGTTTGTTGGCCTTGAGCTTTGCGAGTAAAGATATGGGTGGGATGCAGGTTGAATCCGAGTTCAAAATTTGTGTGGAGGAGATGTAGTTATGGCGGCATGTCTGCAGCCATGGACAGGAACAGCATACCTGAAGCTGTGTCTGAACAGCGTGGTGCATATTCACTGGAAGAGATGAAAGAAGCTGTTAATCTTTGTCAGCAGTGCCAGAGGCGAGGCGACCGCAGTCTGTGGAGGTGGGAAAAAGAAAAATCTTCCTTTTATCATTGTGTCACCAATCAGCTAAAATGCATCTTTATTATTCTGACTTTTACTTGTGTTTCCCGAACCTTGTCACACAACAGCTGCACATTTTTCCAGTGCTGATTTTTTTAAGACTCTTTTAAACAAGTTACGCATTTTCCGTATAATCCCAAAGAACTACAGCTTTGTCTGTGGAAGTTTGCTCCAAATGGGTTGAACGTCTAAAATCGTAGGACTTCCGCACAGTTCTGAATGATAACAGAATCAGTGTAAAAGCCACCAGGATTTTTGTTTAGTCTCTGAGTTCCTAAAGTCCAAACTCTGCATTGATATTTGCAACCATGCACTGTAGCTGCTAAACAGATTTTCTTGAATATTGATGAGGACTTTTATTTTTCAAATGTTGTCGCCAACTGTTTAATTTATTCTTGGCCGACCGGGGATTCCCATCCTTGGGAATATTGCAGTTCCAAGCTGGCTGTGGCACGGCCCCAGCAATCTTTATTTTTTTTCTGCTGCTTCTTTCTCAGGCAGAAAATGATTTACCTCCACATAGACAGCGTTTTGCTGGCAAAGAGCCAGGCCTACTGATCGAAGAAGGGGCTTGGTCGAACACCCTGCTGCTCCCTCTCACACTGTCTCTTTTTTGTCTATTTCCTCTTCATCCTTGTTTCATGTCGGTACCACCCAATTCATTTTGCCTCCTTTGCATCTGCAGTGCTTTCTTTCTGAACAATTACAACCTTTTTCTTCCCCCATGTTTCAAATGATCCCCTGTTATTCAAGCAGCCCTCCGGAGGATTCTCTAATCCCTTGTTTTCCAGCTCAGTCCACAGACCATGTGAGGAATTCTGAGACTGAACAGGTTTACAACCAGAAGGCAGAATTTTGTATGTTGTTTACTTTAGACTAATTACTTTTTTTTCTATTTTTTGACATCAAATCAATTCAAATCCCCAATCAGGGTTTTTTGATTTGTAAAGTTTGTTTTCAAAAAGGAAATTTTTGTTTTATAGTTTCTTCTTATGTGACAACACATTGTACTCACAGATGCTACATGAATGCATTTGGCCTTACCTAATTGGCTGGGGACTGTTGCAGGGAAGATGTGTGTGCAGCCTTGGGCTGTCAGCAGTCAGCACACAAATAGTGCACCATTTGATTCTGTGTGTCCAAGGTCAGACGCTGTGCAGGAACAAAAGGCTTGCTGAGCACCTCATTGGAACAAAAGCTTTCCTCGAAATCCTCACTCCGCTGTGTTTGAAGAGTGTTTGGCTGCATGTTGCTCAGTTAAATGGATGTTGCATTCTTCATAATTTAGTTTTGGTGGGGCAAATTAATCTTTCACTCGTCTTGCCTAATGACTTTATGGCGTCATATGTACATCACAAGAGGAAGCTGCAATTTCTGCGATTGGTCTGCAATTTCAATTTGCTGTCCAGCAAATGTTAGAACAAAAGAAAATTATGTGATGATGTCATATGAAATCGTATGATGTTTTCATTTAGATGCCATGATTGTGTCATGTGATGCTACTGACATCTCTTTTGATCATTGCATGGTTTTGTCATATGAAAACATCATACGATTTCATATGACATCATCCCATGTCGTATGATGACATGATTATGTCATGTGATGCTACTGTCATGCCATGACAGTAATTGATGTCATATAACACAATAATGTGTCATTATGATTTCATCACATTTTTTTACTAAATCTCTTAAATACAGGTAGTTAGAAAAACTAAACATAACTGTTAAGAAAGAAGAAGAGAAAGTTAAGAAAGCAAACAGCTAAGAAAGCAAAAACACTCAACAGTTAAGAAAAAAAAACACCCAAGAAACAAGGATGAGCAAATTTAAGCAAGAACTGGAGGAAGAGATTGAAATTCTGATTGAATTAAATCTTGCCCGATTCATCAAGCCCCAGATAAAGCGCCTCATTTCTGGTCAGCCTGATGAAAAGTGCAAAGAAATCATCCAGGACCTCATGTCAAACTTAATCATTAAAGTTCAATCACTTTTGAAAAAAAGTGATAGAACTTTAACGAGAAAATTTGTGAGGGACTGTGTGGTCAGCACTGTACCTACAGCATTCGCAAAGGTCCTCAACAGCAGCAAAGACCCCACAACTTTGCACAGTTGCAACAGTTTAACATTTCTGATAACAAAAGACTTGTTAAAGCAACTGAGATCAAAGAAAAAATCTAAGTCTGACACCAGCTTGGATTTGATGGTGGATAACTGCTGCAATTTGATCAGGGAACTTTGTGAAGAAACAAACGCAAGGACGAAAAAGCTTGTCCAGCCCATTGCAGCGAAAGACCCTGCGACTGCCCAAAATAAAACAGAGGCACAAAAAGAAGAAGACGCGGCGATGCAGAACAAAGTTAAAAAAGACTTGGATGCCGCAATGGAGGCCAAGAAAGCCCTACTTGAACAGCTGGTGGAGAATCTTATTAAACGCATATTTAAAAAGAGCAATACACCACTTTCTCAAGAAAGGTTTGAATCCTGCAGGAAGCGCCTTTTCAACAGACTTGTGGCAGAAGTACAAAACCTGGAATGCTACATAAGCGAAAAGAATCTAAAAGGACTTCACAAAGAAGTTTATAAAAGTGTCCAAAAAAGTGTCAGGAAAGCCCGCACCACTGTTGTGTTGTTCTTAGAGTCTGAGGGGCAACTGTTTGAAAATCTTGTTGCTGCCTCGTTTAAGAGCTGCATTTTAAAGAAGAAGGTTGTTTGTGAAAATATCAACTGCTGCCCAAAGACGGCCTTCATTTTTGAGGACACAGATGAAGAACTGCAAACAAGCAGTGCAGAAAATTCCTTTCAAATAAGGTCAATTTTAAGCTCTGCATCTGTTGAAAAGTCCAATTCAGAAGAGTCATCGACAAGCACAACTTCTGTGTGGAAGAAATCGGAATCAGATGTGACAGACTCTAACCTATTGGCCAAACAAGAAAAATGCAACATCCTGATAAACCAGTACCTCACAAACCTAATTCCCTACATGTTCAAAAAAGCAGGTTATGTGTGGTCCAAGGAGAACTATGAACTTCTTTTCTTGAGAATGTATGATGAAGTGTGGAATATGTGCATGGCTCATGGTTTCAACTTGGAAAAACAAAGTGTGAACAATTTAGAAAAGGTTACTTACTTAAATTTGATTAATTTTTGTAAGTATTCTGAAAGCATGACTCTCATGTGCATTAACTTAAACAAGTCGATCAGTGACACAATCGTCGCTAAGACATTTGAGAAGCACATGCTCCTAAAGAGGTCTAAATTTGCAAGGTTTGTCTCACAAGTTCAGATAGGGTTCCACAGGCTTTTTATATAAGCCAAAAAAGTTGTTTAGTTTAGAAAAAAAGGGTAGGATCAAACGTAAATTGTAGAATGTAAGAATTATAAAAAATGGTAGGGATTAGTGTAAGATAAAAAAAATGGTAGGGATTAAAATGTAAAAAGTGGTAGAATTAGATGGCATTACTAATGTAGGATGGAAAAAATGTTGAATTTGATGGCATTAGTAATGTAGGATTAAGTATGAAAATGTAAAAAAAAAAAAAAAAGTTTGAATTTGATGGCATTAGTAATGTAGGATTAAGTAGGAAAATGTAAAAAAAGAAAAAAAAAGTTTGACTTTGATGGCATTAGTAATGTAGGATTAAGTATGAAAATGTAAAAAAAAAAAAAAAGTTTGAATTTGATGGCATTAGTAATGTAGGATTAAGTAGGAAAATGTAAAAAAAGAAAAAAAAAGTTTGACTTTGATGGCATTAGTAATGTAGGATAAAATATAAAATGAAAAAAAAAGTTGATGCATAAATAAGACTAAGCAATTGCATAGGGAATCTTTTATTAATTATTTGTGATGCATTAAGTAAGGTTAAATAACAAACACTAGTTAACTACTAACTATTGCATTAAATAGTATACTTAGTACTGTAAAGTATGCATAAAAAGTGAATGTTCAAGCTTTATTTATTGGTTAATTTATGCTTAGTTATGCATTAACATTACCCCTTCGTGAACCGCCACCTTAACGTGGTGGAGGGGTTTGAGAGCTTGAGTGAACCCAGGAGCTAAGCTGTCTGGGGCTTTTGCCCCTGGTAGGGTTTGCCATGGCAGACAGCTCCTGGGTGACGAGCCAGACTAAGAGCGGTTCAGAACCCATTTATGAGAAGTTTAAAGCAATTGATCGTGCTATGTCACCCGGAATGACATAACTAGAGCTCCACTTTGGAGCCAGGCCTAGGGTTGGGGCTTGCGCCTGGTGACATGGGGCTCCTCCCACAGACCCTGGTCGAGTCCAATCCAAAATATTAAGCAGGATCCCTCTCCAGTGGGCCCACCACCTGCAAGAAAGCTCTAAAGGGGCCAGTTCAATTTGGTTTGGGTGGCAGTTGAAGGCCGGTGTCTCAGCGGCCCAAACCCCATTCATAGAACTTGACTTTGCGAGGGGCAGATCTGTCCCTCTGATCACTACCTGCTGGTGAGCTGGATTAACTGGCAGAGAAGGAGGCTGGAAAGACTTGGCAGACCCAAACGCACTGTGTGGATCTGCTGGGAACATCTGGCTGAGCCCTCTGTCAGTGAGGTCTTTAACTTAAAGCCACGTTTTTGTTACATCTGAGACAGCGCATGTCTGCATCTACTTTGGAAAAATACAGCCAAACTTTGTACCTTTTTGGTCCGCCATCCGTGTGAGTTTGTTGTTACTTGTCAGGTGTGTCTGAATGAGGGAGCGTGAGCAGCCCCTCCCCTCTACACTCGAATGGGAAAGCAGTGAGGAGAGAGGGAGAGAGACGGTCCATCTTTTAAAGTCACATCGAAACAAAGTAGTGCACGCCATGCCCATGCTGTTGCACCGTCAAGACTGAAACTAATTGGTCTGGTAAAAATCGATGACATGGCACAGGTACTGCATCCCTAGTAATATATGAGTGAGTAATAAATATGAGAAAAAGCTACATTGGTTGAGATGACAATTATAAACTTAAAATCACTTAAATAATGTTTTATAATCAGCTGTCTGAACTCACTTGAAAATCTGGAGTGGATGTGAGGTGAGGATTTTCCTCATCCAATCTAGAACACGCGTCTTCGTCTCTCTGCTCGGTCGAACCTGAACATTAGTCTCGAGTGATTGTTTCAAATGAAGTCTGTGTTTCTCCTGTAGTTGGCAGATTTATGTTGCCCCCCCTTCCTTATGCTCTCTCTCTCACACACACACACACCTTTGGGGCATAGAGCTGTTTGATCGTGTCAAGGGGAGCCCATCAATAAGACAGTGTGCACTGGTTTTAGCTTTGAGGAGGTTTCCTAATGATTATCTTTCCTCTCAAAAACATGGCACCTCACTTGGAAAACCAACACAAATCCAGCAAAGTCAGTCATAACATTCTGCTGAATATGGCATTTTAATTTTGCTGCACAACAATACTGATTTGTGCACCTTAATCCAAACAAAATACCTCAAGCGCAAATAAAACTAAGTCCTGGATAATAGATCGGGATCTTTAAGAGCAACTGTGTCTCGGTTTAAGCAAGACCTCAGTCTAGATTGTACACAGACACAGATGCTCAAAGACTGGTGGAAAGTATAGGGAAAAGGATTTTCCAGGAATTGGGATCTCTCTGAGCTAAGGAGTAAGAACTGATTTGGCTTCCACAGATTATGTGTTGTAAGCTAAAAAAGCATTTCTGTGTGGATCAAACAACAAAGTTAAGCCAAAAAGGACAGGTCAACTGAATATAAAAAGAGATGTAAACACAGAAATCTTAGTAAACCAGTCATTTATCTAAATCAAAAAAGGCTTGAAAATGTCTAAATAGTAAGCATGATTTATGAATGATGTTTGTCATCATTATAGCGTGGCTTGTTGGTTTTATTGCACAGTTTGTGACAATGTCACCCGAAAGGAGCAGCTCTTGGAACTTTGTAAAAGAGCAAGTCTGCTCTCAAAAATGCTGCAAACGCTGCAAATCAAGGTGTGACATTTACAGCTTTCCTCGTTCATTTCTGAACAAGTATGCAAGACTATTCTAATGGAAAAGCACCCTAGGAGAGATGGGTCTGGACTGGCACTAGGTATGCGCTATGAAATATGGTTTTGCAGCATATGATGGTAAGAGATCAATTCCAATAAGGGATGAATTGCAGGTGGAAATTTTTTTACGTTGTGCTCTGGTACAGTATGGATAACAAGTGGAGGAAAGGAAGAAAATGGAGGAGACAGAAAAACCTCTGCTGTTGTAGAGATGAGGTACTGGGCATTACAAAGAAAGCCTGGCTTGTTGTACTGCAGTCATTATTACTGGTGTACCTCCATTCATGAAGAGCTATGCCGGGCTGCTAATCAGCAGCAGTGGGAGACTTGCCGGTTATGGGGTGGTGAAGCAGTGTGATATCAGACCCAATGATCTGATCCCTGCATGAATGGCCAGAGCAGCCTTATCTTGTCTGTGGGGAGAGAAAAAGAGGAGGGGAATGAGAGGAAAGGAAGTGCCAAGAATAGTAAATGCAGCCAGCATGGTAATTATCCTCTGAAAGTATCGACCTAAAGAGCTGTATAGAGCTGCTCAGAGAACAGAGACAAATTTGCACAAACAAGCTGATGGGTGTGCCAGCTAATGATTCTCTGAGGCTGAGGAATTTCTCATGCCAATTTGACAAAGCTTTAAAAAAAAAAAGGCTGGAGATATTATTGACATCTGGCCAACTTGAGGCTTTGAAAGCGGTAGAGAAAACAGCCCCTTTACTGTGTCTGTTCTGCAGTTGTTAACTTCCTCCACCATCACTCCCCCAAAGGTTAGAAGGAATTACTTTCCTTTCTTAAACAAAGGCTCCAGAAGACCTTTTCTTTTAAAAAGGTGCTTGATTTTGCATCTGTCTGGTGCTGGCTCATTTATATATATTGCAGTCATTATCTGTCCCTGAGGTCTGTTCATAAGAAGACAGTGATGGAGCAGAAAGGCTATCAGGACAGTTCCAACTGTGACGATTCCTTCTTTTTGTGTCATGTTGATGTATAACACGTGAAAGCACACCGTTGGTATCAGCAAAGGGGATAAGACTAATTACTGGTTGCACTGTCAGAGTGACCAATGTTGGCATTAGTGTAGTCTTCCGCTGCCAATCAAAGGGGTTCTGTGCTGGAGAAGCATGCGACAAACCTTTAAAAATAGGATCACGTCAGGTAAATTAATCAGGACACGGTGCAGAAAAGCTTGGTGAAGAAGACGCTAAAGGTTATGTGATATATCAAACTGCTTCATTACGAAAGAACAGTCCTCACATTTGTGGGCAGAGCTGTTATTTTTTTTTCTATCTTCAAATTCCATCCAGCAGAGTTCACATAAGGGGTACTATGTCAGACGAAGAGAGGCAGAGGGAGCTTTGTGTTGAATGTACTTTCATCTGGCGAGTCTCACACCCACTCTCTTTGCGGATGTGTTGCAGTGGGCACATTGCAGCCAACGCAGCAGCCTTTCAGAACAGACGGGTTTGTTAGGGGGGCTTAGAGGCCTTTCTGTTAAATTGGTTGCCCAGGGAATACACCATACTCTCACCCCTGCGCTCACCCACTCACATGCTTTCAGCCCCCTTTTTACCCTTGACCATTGACTGACTGCATTCCCTCTCCGTTCCCGACACACATCTGCCTTTCTGAGATGTCATCTGTTCATTGTTTGGATTCTGACTTCCTTCTTTTCAACTTCACAACCAAAAAATACGTCCTATGTCTCGAGTCTGGTCATCTCTCCCTCATAAACTCTATCTCTCTGTATTGACGCATAATTCTCTGAAATTTCTGCACTTTTGAGGGGGAAAAATGATTAAAGTCTGGTTGGTCTGGCTAATTATATGCTTGAACAGTGATGAACAATACAAACGTGCAGGACTGTACACTACAGACATCGACTGGGGCTCATGCATGCATGCACTGTAGGCATACTAACTAAATCTGTTTGAAGTGAGGGACCCTAAAAGAAGAGAGGGCTCCTGTTGCCATTAAGTATTCATGTGACGTGTTTTGGGGTGCATACGTGGGTGTGTTTGTGCATGAGCTTCTGTCAGACAGTGTGTGTATGTTACAGAGAGAAAGAAAGTACTGGCAAATTGTGCCGCAAGCAGCCAGCAATCGAGCGCTGACACCTCGTCTGGCAGTCAGAGCAAAAAAGGGGCTGGGCTGAGGAAAGAAGAGGAAGACGAGGGAGGAGGGAGTGCTGGTGTGTGTGGCTGAGAGAAGGAGAGAAAGAGACAGACGCGGCAGGACAGCTGCCAGAATTTTTCAGAGACGAGAAGGACCAAGTGGCGGAACAGGACTAGGAATTCTCGCTATTCCCAGTCACCTGAGAAAATCTTCTGGCTTAACCGGGAGTACTGAAGCCTTCCTGTTCATTTCTTTTCCTCTTAGCGACTCTGGGAGTAGAGGGAGAACCATGAGGGTCTTCAGCCACTTGCAGCACACTGAGCAGAGTGGATTACCTGCATGACAGAAAACTAGAAAGCTTGTAGTTTGAACAAAAACCTGGATGCCAGCAAAGGAGATCAGAGTTGGAGACTGTTTTTTTGAAGGTGGTGAACTTTTTCTGGTGAAGAAACGTGGAAGCAGTTGAAGCTTCTTCCTGAGAGAGGACTCCTCCTCATCCTCACTTCCCCGTTCTTTGCTTCCCATCAAACTCTCTGGATTACTTGTATCCTCCATCACATTTCCCTGCAGAGTACTCCTCTTCCTCCTCCTGCCCACCTGACGCATTCAGGTGCTGTGGCATCCACGCTTTTGGCCCCCCCCCTTCTTACAAACCTCTGTGAAATCAAGTGGAACCTCAATGATTGCCATCAGAGCAAAAAAGACCCTCATGCCCGGACTAGCGAGCATCCCCCTCCTCGCTCTGCTCTCTGCTTCTGCGGCGGCGTGTCAGATGTTCAAATAATGGAGAGCAGCGACAGCAAAGACATGGGCTGCAAAAGTGAACTCAGATGGTTATCTGGTTTTTGACTATGAAATAAACTAGAAAATGGATTGGAAAGAGCTGTAAGTACACCCCTGGTGCACGTTGCTTCAAAAAGCTTGTGTAATTATGTCAATATTTTGCAGAAAATGTTGTGATGTGACTATTTGACTTTGCCAAACAGACAGGTTTTGTTTTGATTGGTCCAAGCAAGATGTGATGGGAGGAAACTTCGTTAGGACGGAGATTGAGTGTGAACAGGTGGACAAGCTGTTGTAAAGTGAAGAAATGCACTGATCAAATGTGAGATTAAAAAAGGAGGTAGAGAGGGAAACTGAATAATTTACTGTAATTTTCATCCATTCGTTCTCACCTTTCCCACATATGTACAACCATGTGTCAACATGCAGCATCGATCAGAAGTCAAGGTGAGAGTCTGAGCTTTTGGGTGTGAGTGCTGCTCACTGATCGAGACAGTTACAAATCAGTTTAGCTCCTTTCTTATCTGTGTTGCATCTCTGGGTGATTTGTGACTCTTGATTTATGTCTCAGTTGGAAGAGAAAAGACAGAATGAGGTGAGACAGAGTGAGTGAGAGACAGGGCAGATTTGTCTTGAATGAATAAACTGCGGATACCCTTAAACACGCACACACAAGCCATGCTCGCCTCAAATCTTGCCGCACACAAGCACGTGGACTGCACGTGGTGCGCTTTTGCGGGGTTTTTTTTCTCTCCCTTTCACATCCATCTATTTCATCTAATTTTTTCTTCCAGTCACACGATCCGTCTCGCATGCTATCACACACAGGCAGCTCCCTGGGGAGATCCTTCTCCTGTAGCCTTCTAGGATGCAATAATTATTCCATCAGCCAGCAGTGTGTTCCATGATTGTGCTCTTGGGCTGTCTCTGTGGGGGGTGTACAGTGAAGAGGGGAGACAAGGGTTTGGTTGTCACTCCAGGGAAAGGGGAACATGTTTTTTTTTTTTTTTTTATGGGCAGGAGCCCACCCAGGCCTGCCTAGAGGAGAGCAGGAATAATGAGGCAGAAATGCTCTTTGAGGAACCGACCTGGACACACTTGGATCTGTTTCAGTTTTCCTTTTTCTTTCTTTTTTAAATATTCTTTCATCTTTGATAAAATTCCTTGCACTGGACATTTCTCATTCCGTTACTCGAGACTTGTTTTTTTTCATCTCCCACGTCCACATGTCTGCATGTCCACAACCGCTCCTTTGTTTTCTCCTTACTTCTCTGGAATCTGAGTGAAACAGTTTGGAAAGACTCCCATTTACGTTTTACTGTTCTCACTAACCCTCCGTTGCTGTCTGATCCACGTTAGTTGATCCAAGGACACACCACAACTAGAACCTCTAAGTCCGTCTAGCTTCTCTGCACTCCAGGCAAGAAATTGTCCATTTTGGGGCTGATAGGACTTTAAAAGCTTACTCAGTTTTCAAAATGTTTTATTATCTGTTTTTTACCTTAAAGCTGAACTCAAAATTGATTTTAGTGTTCTATTTGAAAGTATTTCTGCAAAAAAAAATGTTTCTTTGCTTTCAATGAAGTCTGCTTTCAGTTGAAGTGCTACGAAACTTCCTTTGGTACTCCACATGCTTACATTGTGACTTAAATGAGTCATCCTCTGTAGTAACAGTTTAGTTTTCTTAACTCAGACACGTGTCGTCCCAGATGGTAGCATCGGCACTTCTCACCTGTCATATCTGTGACAGCTTTTGTCTTTCATAGAAGTTTGATCAAAATAAATGGAAATGTTTACAGTTTTTTTTTTTCTTTTTTAGCTTGGAAGCGTGTATCTAGTCCCTGAATGTTGGTGTTATGTCTGATGGAAGTAGATCAAGGAAAATAGGTATATCTTTATACAAGATAGGAGTTGAAGGAAAAGGATTCTTATCTGATAAATTGGACGTGATTGAGTGTTTCACTTGTCTGCTCAAGCTTTCTGGAAATATTGTTCTACAGGTATGGCTTCAGCTCAAGTTTTTTTGTTGAAACTCTTGCAGGGCAGCTCAGAAGCTGAACCTCTCCTCCAAACGGAAGAAACACCAGCCTTTGCCCATCCACCCCCAGGAGCCTTCCATCTACCCGACCAACTTCAGCGGCATCCTTCAGGTCTCGCCACCCCCTGCTCCACCATGCCTGCTCCGAGCTGTGTCCAAGGTGAAAGAGAACCCAGGAATGGGGAAGGTGAGCGTTGGCACAGATGCTGCTGAATTCAGAGGGTACTCATGCAAACTGGAACTCCCTTCCTCCATTAACCTAATTCCCACAGGTACAGAGAGACAGTTTCAGAAAGTCTGCTGTCCATTCAGTGCAGATTCAGCTAGATAAGCCTGATGTCATGAATTCAAACAATTTGTAGAAGCAAACGTTGCAAACAGTGAAGCTGTATTTTACAGATAATCATGTTAACAGAAGGTCTTCTAAATACATAAAAGATGGAGGGCTGAAAGCCAAGACGACCGTTTGAAGGCAACTATTTAACAAAGCTGTGCAAACACGTCACTCTTCCCTTTTTGCTTTATTTGTTTGTTTGTTTGAGCAGATGAAAAGGCAAATGAAGGCTTAGCATAAGATTAAATCCAACTGGATGGAAGTTCTCACTTCAGTTGTAAAAATGTGTACAACACAGGTTCATATATATCAGCTGAGGTTTACATTTGTTACTGTGAAGCAGGCACATTCCTGAAAAGCCAACACACAACAGACATATCTACAATGATTCCATGATTTCATGTTTTCCTGCATGCGTTTTTACATCAATTCAATCCAAGACCTAAATAATAGCTTTGTTTCCAGCGGCCTTATTTAGGTCACTTCCAACTTTCCACTTTTGACCCGGAGACACGTCTGTCAGGTACAGAAAGCCGAGTAGATGTCGCAATGGAGATGGAGCCTCACTAATGGACTCTGGAAACAGAGGCCATTAGTGCAACGTGTGAAAACACTGTGGCCTTCAATATCTGATGGCTGCCAAGATAAAAAAGAGAGATTTTGCTGCTTCAGCAGTGGCATGTGGGTCTCCTTTCAAATGGTATGACAAATCTAATTTAATAGAAACACATTCTACTACAATGTGCTGCTACAATGTAACATTTTATCAGGTATTTCTATGGATTCGATTTTTAAAAATATTTTTTTTAATCTTATTTTATGCTAGAAAATATGTGAACACACTTTTGTTTTAAATGTCTTGCAAAATAGTAGTGTACAAAATAAAATCAGTTTGACTTTCTTATCTTTAGCTTGCACCTGGTAAAGAAAGCATTTGCTGTCACTTTCCAGTCAGTTGCAATTATTTCGAAATTTTGATAAAAATGAGGAGGAAATTTGACTTTTTAAGGGCTATTTCTAACACTTATGCAGCATCTTTCTTAGAGCATTTTTTTCAAGTTTGCAGCAGTACTTTTTCAAGAAGCTTTATAATGATTTAGAGTTCCCATATTGTGTGCTATAGAAAGCATATCTTGTTGTAATGTTCTGGGCGTTACAGTAAACACTTTAGGAGATGACAGGGTTTTAAAACGCCTTCTAAACTTATCCCAGTAGCTGTTTCATTCCTCGTCAGTCACAGATATATTTTCATAGTGCTATCGTAACAGGTTTATATCTGACCATCAGATTGTGAAGCAATATCGAGTTGTCATTTTAAAAGAAGTTGATCGTAAACTGGAGCTTCATATAGCTCAACATGCTCAAACACAGCACCACAAACCACGCACACAGAATGCAGAAGCTGTGTGGCTTTTGTTAGATGCAACACTGTATATAGCCTGGAAGTTGACTTTATTCCTTTAGGCACAGCAATAACAGAAGAAATGCATTGTTTTGTCAGTGCAGTGTTGAAATGACACATTTATCTTTGAGCTGTCGCCCTTTTCAGTCCATACAGGGGTGGTGATCCATACTTTGACCTGAAGAATGTCTTGTAGCTGTAAGCCGTTTTTGTGAAATTCAAAACAGAATCCAGCAGGTTTTAGGATTCTTTACATGAAGCAAAGAACCAGAAGAAAAGCTGGAGAGTGAAAAGGTTGAATAAAGAAGGGGCCATATGTGTCTGCTCTGCCTGCTGCTGAGCTGTTCTCAGTCCAAAAAAAACAACCTAAAGTGGGATAATCCCCCCAGCAGGGTGCTTCACACAATTTTCAGCATTTTTAGCAATGACTTTCAATACTCACCTTGCTTCCTTTTTACTAACACCATTAAGCAATGTGTTGACCCATCGAGTTCGCTGCTGAATGTGAGACTGTTTCCATGGAAACCTCAGATGTACATCAGCTCTGAAAGAGTGGACGTGATGTTAATGCTTAATATTCAGGATGTCTCAGTTTGCAACTTTGATTCAGAATGCAAACCTTCAATTCCTTTCAAAATGTATGTTCTTATTTTTGCTCTCCTATTTAATCAGGGAAAGAAAAACTATCATTCTACTTATTTTGTGCCTTCACATCTTTTAATGCTTTCCTATTCTTCTTTCTTTTTGTTAAACTGAACAGGTGAAAGTGATGATGCGAATCTGTCCGTCTCTGGAGGATGCCGACTCCTCAGAGTCGCAGTCCTTCCTGAAAGTTGACAGCAGGAAGAAGCAACTGACCCTCTACGACCCAGCGTCCAGCCCACACTCCAGTTCAGGGCACAGGAGATCTGCCACTGTGGCTGTTCCAAAGATATTCGCCTTTGATGCTGTTTTTACCCAGGATGCCTCACAAGTAAGGGTCATTATATTTGTTTTTGCTGTTGTTTTTACTATTTTGTTGAGGTGTTCATCAGGAATGTGTCTGCTCGAGAGCTTAAGCACTCTCTTAACCATAGAGGGTGTGGTGAGGGGCTTAGAGAAAAGATTCTTGTCTTGGGTCAACAGCAATTCTTGGCAGAGCGGGGACTAGCAGCTGGGCATTTTAAGCCATTAGAAGAATGATCTGAATTCACTCCACTTATATCTAACCTCTCTTCTTAAACACCGCTTTACCGAACCATTACAACTCCCACTGAGAAGAAATTCTGCTATAATTTATGAGCTACAAAGCCAAGAAAAAAATAGAAGTCTTTTAACAGATGAAATAATTTGAGATTATTAAAGAAAAATTACTTAAACTTTTAGGATTTTATTTAGTTCCAATTTAGAAGAATTTGTAGAATTTGTAGAATTAAAAGCTCAAGAGCAGAAAAGATGCTGTGGAGTGTGAAAAAACCTGTATCTTTATCTTCCCTTTTGAGGAGATATATTTAAAAATATAAAAAAATAGATATAAAAAAAAAGCTGCTGATGACTGAAGCCAAAGTATTTCAGCAGCAGCTCAGACACCAAGCTGTTATATTGTGCCACTGGGACGAGACTGCTGGTGGCAAACAGTTGCAGCGATGAGAACTGCTGCAAGAGGTCTTGTTTGTTGTGTGATGTAGGGGAATGAGACTTTTCTGGAGAGGCTTCTCCTCGGAGGCCACATACCGAAACAAACGGCATGAAGCAGCGTTCACAAACACTCCAGTGTGATTAAAAAATACAACATTTCTTTAGTTTGATTTTGGATGAGCAAATATTATTTCCTTTTCTGTTTTTTAGACACTGAATTTTGAAACTAAACATGAGATGATGTTTTTGTCGCAGGCGGAGGTGTGCTCAGGAACAGTAGCGGAGGTCATCCAGTCTGTTGTGAATGGAGCAGACGGCTGCATCTTCAGCTTTGGTCAAGTCAGGCTCGGTAAGCTCCTCCACAGGCACCAGATTAGTGCCTTTTGTTAGCCAAAGAAAAACTCTTATTGGTCTTTGTTAGCTACACTTGATGTCCGCAACTGGTTCAGTGATGCACTGGCGTGAGTCAAGGAATTGGAGATTAAAGGGAAAGGAATCTGAAGCAAGTCTGAGATAGGGGGTGACGGATTAAGTGTAGCATCAAGGCTTCAGGGGTAACCCTGTAATTAAAATCCCTGTGAATGTTCTGTCTACTATCCTTAAGTGGAAGATTTCTTCCGTTGATTCAGCTGTTTGCTGTCGTTCTTTTTTTGCATTTGATTCTCATATGTATAACCTTCCTCCATGTCTGCCTTTATCTTTTCCCTTTTTCCCAGTGCCTGTTGTTCCTTTCTTTTCAAAATTGCTGCCCTTCCAGGCAGCTTGGTGGAATAAGACATCTCATCTGAAACATAAAGTGAATATGTTTGCTTCTAGGCCATATTTTCTTTTTCGTTATACCTCTTTTCCTATCATACATCCCCCAGGCAAGACATACACCATGATTGGCAAAGACAGCTCCACTCAGAGCCTAGGCATTGTGCCCTGCGCCA
Source organism: Oryzias celebensis (assembly GCA_014656515.1). Taxonomy (NCBI): domain Eukaryota; kingdom Metazoa; phylum Chordata; class Actinopteri; order Beloniformes; family Adrianichthyidae; genus Oryzias; species Oryzias celebensis. Next base: position 40,644,399 of record BNCR01000005.1, read on the forward strand.
TTTCCTGGCTCTTCAAGCTCATCAATGAGCGAAAGGAAAAGACTGGCACACGGTTCTCCGTCCGTGTGTCTGCTGTGGAAATTTTTGGAAAAGATGAAGAGCTGAAAGACTTGCTGTCAGAAGTGTCAACAGGCAGCCTGCAGGAGGGCCAGTCACCGGTAATCCATCTGAAGGAGGATCCCATCTGCGGCACTCAGGTGAGAGGTGCTCGGTCTCCCCTGTTTTTCTTTGTTCGCTCACTCTTTCATTCCCTCTCTGTGGGTTATAAAGTATTAGTCTCAGTATTGATCTTTTTCTGTCTGTGATCTAACCCCTCTTTCTTTTTCAAAGATGTTTAAACTTTCTGGTGAGCACATGTGTGAGACTTTTTGTCTCCTAGGACTTCCAGCTCGTCTCACTATATCCTCGCTCCTGAAATCTTTGATATATATTTCAACCAAACCCACCTGTGTTATTGATAGCTTTCTTTTTATTTTCTTTCTCTGACTCTCCTGTCAGCATCCATTACCAATGACTTAAAGCTAGCTCACCACAAACATCTGTAGGCATATCACTGGGGGATGGTGAAGGACTGCAGGTTTGAAGTCATTCACAGGTGTTGCTCACAGATGTGGGGTTTTTTCGGGTGGGGGTGTTGGTTTTGGACTTTTACTTCAAAGCAACTGCAGCTCAGGAAGGCTCCTTTTCCTTTCCATCCACACATGGGCTCCCTCTTGTTACCTGCTTCTTTTCTGAAGGAGCCCTACCTCCTGCTCCACCATTACCTCTCCCAGGCCTGCTACCTCTGCATGCACACCCTCTGTTTTTAATTGCCTCAGAGAGTCAGCGATATGCGCAGGAAATGTATGCAGGGGGTCCAATTAACAGGTTCCTCTGTTTTTCCAGTCGTCATACCCTCTTGTGCTAACTCTCCAGTCTTGTCTGTTCCTCGGTCCTTGCAGCTCCAAAATCAGAGCGAGCTGCGTGCTCCGACCGCCGACAAAGCTGCCTTTTATCTCGACGCAGCCATTGCCGCACGCAGCACCAGCCGGCCGAATGTTGAGGAGGACGAGCGCCGCAACTCTCACATGCTGTTCACCCTGCATGTTTATCAGTATCGCATGGAGAAGAGTGGCAAAGGCGGAAGTTAGTATTATAACCCTTACTATGGAGTAATTTAAGAAAAGAAGGTATCAACGTTAACCTAAAACTATAACCTTAATTTAAATCAGTTGATAAAGTTTGTCATTATTATTGTCCCTAAGCTACACATTAAGAAGATAACTAATAGATAAAGGGTTTTCATACATTCAACTGGTTCCTTATTTTCTTTGACAGTGTCAGGCGGACGGAGCAGACTTCACCTTTTAGACTTGGGGAGCTGTGAAAAAGTCCTGAGTAAAAGCAGAGATGGGGGAGGAGGCTTGTGTCTTTCTCTCAATGCACTGGGAAATGTCATAATGGCTTTGACAAATGGAGCTAAACACGTTCCTTACAGGTGAGAAACTCACATTGATTTTACATTTTGCCCATGCATTTTTCTCAAGTTGATTATTTCAAAAAAGCAGTATATGGATACAATTCTTTCATTTTCTATTTCTTCTTAAAAAAGTCATTTCAGTGTATTTTTAGCAAAGTTTTTTTTAAGTGACACACTCAGGAATATTTTCATCTAATCAGCTCTTTTTCATTGTTGTATCAAAACACACATTTGTAGTCTACTAATAATGATTGTCTTGCATTCTGTAGAGACAGCAAATTGACAATGCTGTTGAGGGAGTCCCTTGGCAACATTAACTGTAGAACCACAATGATAGCCCACATCTCAGATGTCCCCGCCAACCATGCTGACTCCTTCACCACCATCCAGTTGGCATCTCGCATCCACCGAATGAGGAAAAAGAAATCCAAGGTACAACAACAAACTTATGAATACTTTTGTAAAGATCCTAGGTTTTTAACACATTTCACTGATGGTACTTTCTGTAAAGCTGTATTTAGTATGAACTTAATGAGAACCAGCAAATATGACTTGACAGATTTCTCAAAGTATATCTCAAACCTAATTAATAAGATCATTTACAAAGACTATTTAGGAATCCACTGTGTTCTAATGATGAAAACATGAATGGTTTATAAATCCATCCATCCATCCATGTTCTAAACCCGTTTTGTCCCTTTCTGGGGCACGGGGCAGGGTTAGAATCTAACCCGGCCACTCCTGGGCGAAGGCAGGATTCACCTTAGACAGGTCTCCAGTCTGTCGCAGGGCCACACTCACACACACACTTGCATTCACACCAAGGGACAATTTGAGTCACCAATTAACCTATAAAGCATGTTTTTGGACGGTAGGAGGACGTTCGCGGAGAAAACCCACAAATCTTTTTTTGTTTTTTTAATTGAAAAATCGTTCAAACCCAATGCATCATCGTTTATATTCGCCAAAAGTGACCATTGATGCACAGTGGTTTTTTGCAAAGACTTTTGAGAAATTTCTAGGGCACTGGACTGTGGAACTATAGTTTCAACAGCTCTACAAAATAGCAATCTTTTCAGTGTAATTATTTACTTTTAACTTATAAAATCAAAATAGTTGAGGATGACTTATTATTAATAGTAAACATTGTATTATTTAATTAAAAATTATAATCTGTCTGACATGACTTAGGACATCATAAAGCAGAGCCGTGAATTGTTAAAATAATATTTTACACTGGAAAACCCCTGAGTTTTTATTTCTGACTAATTTACTCAGCAGAGGCAACATTGCTACAAACAGATTATAACTGTTATTTGAGGGCTGCTTACACACAGCAACAAACACAAATAGACCAGAATGACCTAAAAAATGTTCTCTATGGGCCACTTATATGCCTGCACACCACTTTAAAACTCATGCATGCTCTGTTTTATACTTCTGTGCAGTATGCATCCAGTTCATCTGGTGGAGAAAGCTCCTGTGAAGAAGGAAGGATCCGTCGGCCACCACACATAAGGCCTTTTCATCCTCGGACAGTAGCCCTAGATCCAGACCTGCCCTCTTTTCTCAGTGACCCAGAATACTCCTCCAGTAGCGAACAGTCTTGTGATACAGTTATTTATGTTGGCCCTGGGGGAACAGCAATTTCTGACAGGGAGCTTAGTGATAATGAAGGTCCACCTGCCTTTGTTCCAATTATCCCTTCCTTAATCAAGAAGAAATCTACAAAAGAGGACCCTCTGGACAGAGACCAATTTTTTAAATGCAACACATTTGCTGAACTGCAGGAGAGGCTTGAGTGTATAGATGGTAGTGAGGAACCCACCGCCTTTGTTGGTGAGGGCAAGCGCAGCCAAGCTAGCCCCAAAACAGAAAAACCTAAAGACACCCAAGGCTCTAGTTCACCAAAGACTGTATCAAACTTTTCTAACAACCAAGACAGCCTCTCAGCCAAACAATCTCCAAAATCTGTCCCAATCCAGCCATCCTGTAGTCCCAGTGCTAGATCCAAAATAGATAATGTCATGATGCAATGCATACCTGAAGAAAGGACACCATTTGAGAATGTTCAAAATGAATGCAGAAGTAGCGCTGATGGTAAAAAGGTGTTGGTCTCTGAGATTCCAGTCACTAGGGACAAGTTGGCAAATCCTGTCACAACAAATACAGAGCCTGTGGTGAGGGAAAAGATCTACTTCAACAAGAAAGCTTTGCCAAAGCCAGCCCCACCACCTACACAGCAGAAAGAAAATGGAGATACTGAAGAAAGATCTGGCACTAGAATGCCACCTGTGGGAATGAGTCACCAAGCTGTCAAAAGAAGGGACCCGTGTACCTCTCCTTTACTCAGAGGTCCTGTGGAGGTTTGCCAAGTGCGATCTACCTTGAGAGACAGATGTCTGGATAGAGACATCCTTAAAGCTACTGTCACACTGCAGCAGCCTGTGGAGTTGAATGGAGAAGATGAGTTGGTGTTTACTGTGGTGGAAGAACTATCGATTGGTAGTATATATGATAAGGGCCGGCCATCAAGCATTATCAGCTTCAACAGTGACTGTTCACTTCAGGCCTTGGCCTCTGGTTCTCGGCCCGTCAGCATCATCAGCAGCATTAATGATGAGTTTGATGCCTATACATCAACTGTTGGAGAATCAGAAGTAAATACAGCAGTTGTTAAACCCATTCAGGAGGGTCCAATAGATTATATGGACAGCAGGGGCTCGTCCATTAGTTCTTGGCTGAGTGAAGTTAGCATATGCACTGTGGAAAGTGAAGGAGCTCATTCTATAGATGTTTTCCTTCCCCAAGTCAGAAACATTGGTCCAGAACCAGTCTTTAGCTTTGATTCCTTTGACATGTTTCATTGTGTGCCATCTCCCAGAGAGGCAAAGAGTTCCCTAAATGACAGTGGGTTGAGTTTTTCTGAGCAGGACAGTGACAGTGCTTCCTCAAGCAAACTATCAATGACAAGATGCCCCCCTTCACCAGAGCTAACAAAGGACTCCTTCAGAAAGACATCTGATATAACTAAAGCAAACTCACTCAACTCCCCCTCACTCCCACAAGGCCCTTTTATAGTTCACTCCAGCCTTCCTAGGAAGATCAAGCCTACCTCATCCATTTCTCACAGTCGTAGCAGTAGTAGCAGCAGCGGTAAAGATCCACCAAGGCAAGAAGTTAAGCAAGAGGATCCTTGGCAGCGCACCAACAACCACTCGGAACCTCAGTTTTCTGACTCCAGCACCAGCAAATTCCTCAGAAATCCCCCTAGTGGTATACCTTCCAGCAAACCATTCAACAGCAGCAACAGTGTACCTCGCCCACCCAAGATGCAGGGGCCTACCTCATCCCATAGGGTGGTTGATGGCTGTGAAAAGTCAGCCATAAAGCATACACCCACTAAGATGCCTCAACTGAGAAGAGGTGCCACTACCCTCGGAACTGTGCCCGTCATCCATCCCTCTGTAGACTACAAGGGAACCCAAGATTTGATTGCATCTACCACAAGCCTTAAATTCTCCTCTCTGGGGAAAAACAATAAGGCCAATTCACAAAAAACAAGCGGTCTCTCTAAACCTAGCTGCACTTCACCACCTCCCCCTCCAGTTAGAAAGTCCAGTCTTGACCACAAGACTAAGATCTTGCTTCCCCAAAGTGCCTTAAAGTCAGCATATGGGGATGGAGGGCGGACCTTTGGGACAAGGACAGCTGTATCAGAAGATGAACTTGACATACGTCACAGAACAGACCCTACCAGTTTCAAAACCTCAAGCCTCAACCATGCCAAAGTTACCTCCAGCCCAAAGGCAAAAGGATCTAAAGGAGAGACTGGTCTCCATTACGGCAGTCAAATGTCATTGGAGAAGTGTGAAGGTCTGTCTTTATCTAGTTCCAGGGCAACACTTAGCAGAGAGAACAGTGGGGCAAGTCTGGGTAGCAAATCCAGTAAGTCTATCCCAAAATTTGGTATCCCTAATTCGTCAAGCTCTCCAATAGCCTCATGCCCATCAACTCAAAGTGGGGGGAATATTAGCAAAACTGGTCAGGGAAAACCTGTAAACACTAGAGCATTAGGAACAGTTAATTGTAGCAAGGCGCGCTCCCTGTCAGCAAACAACTCAAAAGGGCTCAGTTCCTCGACAAAATCTCTGGCTCCTCCTGTCAACAGAAACGCTAATCTTCCTCCATCAGGACGAACATCTGCTCCTCGAACCCCAACGCCAGCCGCTAGTAAAACTGGTAGAGGGACAATTATGGGCACAAAACAGGCTATTAGAGCTGCAAACAGTCGTGTGAGTGAACTGGCAACAGGCAACATATCAGGCAAACATGGTAGATGTTCTGGAGATTCAGACAGTGGTAATGATAGTGGAGTAAATGTGAGTGACGACAAGTCGCCTACAGCATTGCTACCATCTCCATACAGTAAAATCACTGCACCCAGGCGGCCTCAACGCTACAGCAGTGGCCACGGGAGTGACAACAGCAGTGTCTTGAGCGGGGAACTTCCTCCAGCTATGGGACGCACAGCTTTGTTCTACCATAGTGGAGGCAGCAGTGGATATGAAAGCATGATAAGAGACAGTGAAGCCACAGGAAGTGCGTCTTCTGCCCTCGACTCTATGAGTGAAAGTGGAATGTCATCGTCTGGAAGAACGCGGAGCTCCAAATATCCCAAGAAAAAAGCAAATGGTAAGGAGATAAGTCAGAGCTCACCTGGTTGAAGCTCAGAACCAGCTTTATGGTCTAATTTATTGTGCAGATTCAAAAAGATATAACTCTTCAAGGTCTTTTAACTTTTGCTACTACCTGAACTGTTTCTAAGTAATACACCTGTTAATAGAACAGGACAACTTTTCATTTCATATAAGATATTACGGTTGCATATCAATTAAAAAAGCACGGTGGGTGTCAAAGTTCTACACTGTTCATTTTTTTAGGATTCCAAAGGAGAAGATTGATCCCAGCACCCTTACCAGACACCTCATCCTTGGGGAAAAAGGTGAGCACGACAGGCCAGTGGGTGGACTTGCCTCCTATTTCTGGACCATTGAAGGAGCCTTTTGAAATTAAGGTGTATGAGATCGATGATGTAGAACGACTCCAAAGACGGCACCAGGAAGAACCCATGGAGGTGAGCACAGAATCAGTCCTGATTGAACACATTGTGAATGTCAGTCTTGTTTCCAATGACGCTCTGTCTGGGTGAAGCTCTTATGAAGGCAGCTTGCAAATCCTCAGCCTGATTTTGTAAGAGTTACTTAAATGTCATGGATGATCCACATGTGCTGTGTGGATTTAGAGTATAGTGTGAGAATTTCTTAAATACCTTATCCACTTCTTTATTTAAAGAATTCGGACTAGAATAGAATGTCCCAGACGTTTGACCTTAAGTTCACTTTAGCAGAAAATCCTTTAGTAAAAATATCAGTCTTTGATAAGTTCCTCAGGAATGTCAAGTATGTTCTGGTGTGACTTTATTGATTTGCATGTTATCAAAAAGACATGTTTGTCAGTATTGATGATTAAAAGCATGTACTTTGTTAAAACTAAAAGCTAAATAATACAAACTAAAAACTTTGTTTTAAAAGCTACAATTTATCCAGTATTTCCAGAGCAGTATTCATTTTTGTTCTACAAAATTCTATATGATAACTTTTTTTTTCTTTTTACAGCAACCATTCCAAGATGTTGATAAGGTTAGTTTTTTTCTTGTTTAAATGAGATATAAACTTCATAAAATGAGGCTGAAGTAATTTCAAATTGTTAAAGTAAATATTACTTCTGTTCTTTCCAGGGCTTGCTGTATTTTAACAACAAGTTGAAGATGTTGGAGAAAAGGCAACAACAAGTGAAGGAACTGAGAGCAAAGCATCAAGTGTTGTTGGAGGAGCTGGAGGACACCAAGGCCCGACTGATGATGGACCCTGGCAAGTGGTTGGGAGAGTGTAAGCAGCTATTACTTATCTTTTAATGTTGGTTTTCTCCAAGATTTCCCCTTGAAATTCACATAACTGAATGGGATTGTCTTGTTTTGCCAGTTGAGGTGGATCTGAGTCTGGATAAGGAGTCTCTAGAGTACTTGGAGGCCTTGGCACAGGTCACAGAGGAGCTGGAATTCTGTGTCAACCTGTGCAAGTCTCGTGTTATGATGGTGACCTGCTTCGACATCAGCATGTCGTCACCACCGGGCACTCAGGAGGGATTGCGGGAAGTGGAAGTCTGAGGACAAGAGCAAGTCATGATAAAAAAAATGGAAGAGAAAGTGAAAAAAAAACAAAGGGAGATGAAATGTAGCAGCCGGTCTGTAGATATTGCAAAACAAAAAACGAGAGCCAGATATGTGGAGTGGAGCTTTACACAAAAACAGAACTCTCGACCATCTAGCTACAGTGCCTCTTGTCAAAGAAATGGCAGAGAAACAATGTGTGTTCTAGTGCTGTTGCCTGTATGGCAAACATACTGAAGACTTAATGGACGTCACCTACAAGTGCCTTTTTTACTGCTTTGATTTGAAACCTTATTTTTAATATGGTGCAGGTATCTTTAGCGTACCTACACAAGCCGTGAACATGTTGCTGTCAAGAAAAGTATTTTAGATTCTGTTGTATAGTGTATTTAAATGAGTGTGTGGTGTGTACAAAAATCTTTTTAAAGGGAAAAGAATAAAGAAAAAAGAAGAAGCAATAAGCTAATGTTATTGCGCTCCTAGACTTTTGCCTTTTCTCTCGTTTCAAACCTCAGCCAACATTTTGTCCATGTTCATCCAGCCTCTTGCGCCTTATTTTAACTCTGGCTATGTAGTTTTTTTTCTAGATTTTCAAACTGGACTATGTTGTTTCATCAGTGAATGCATTTGCTAATGTCACTCCTCCTCTGCCAGCTGACTTGTGAAAGCTTGCATGGTGGAGTGAACATTTTTTTTCCTCCAGTTGCCTTGATCAAAATGGGTGTCCGTGCTCTACGGTAGAGCGGCAGTGATATCGGGGGAGAGCTTATTCGAACTGCATTTATTCACGTCTTTCTCAGCGAAAGTGAGAAACTAAGCCAAAACATATCAATCAAGAGGGCACTGTGACGAGAAGTGAATGATTTATCTTGTTTCAGCCATTGTCTACGGTGCCTCGGAAAATGGTCATGCAACCCAGAGGGAAATCCCTTTTCTCACCTGTGACGGTATCATGGTTATGCTAATAGAGATGCTCATCACTGAGCCCAATTTTTTTAAAATATAGTGCTACACTGAGAGCTTTCTACATTGTAAGAAAAAGAGGCACAGATAAAACAGTACAAGGCTAAAAGCCTTTTCTTTTCAGTACTTTTTCGAAGTGTTGCCTCAGTTCTATGCATTCCCGCTCATTTTTACTGAAGACTGCTATGAGAACACACGGTAACATATTCAGAATTTACTATGAGTTTCCCATGAAAATATATGGCAAGAGGGCAAGTGATTGTGCTATTGTTCTGCTAACTCAATCATTAAACCAAATTTATTTTGTTGCTGCCAGAAAGTGCTCCAGAAATAAACAGCAGAGAACAAGAGGGATTGGTAAAACTTAAAAAAAGAAACATACTATGGTGTGTTTTACTTCTGTATCTATGACAAAATAAGAACTTTTTTGTTGTTGTTTTGTTTTTGTTTTTATAAAGTAGTCCCTCAGGCCCTTTCTGAAGATGCTGCATGAGATTTTTTAATCATTAATTTCTACTTCATTTTTACCATTCTACTTTTTTACAATATATCAGTGTTCACTAACAGTGGGATGAGGTTCATAAATGTAATAACTATTACCAAACCTTTTTTTATTATTACCAAAACTTTTTTCCAAAGTATGATATGTGGGGTCATATTTCATATCAAAACCCATATTTTCTAGTATTATTGTTTTTGTATAGGATTTTCAAACCTTGTATATAAATGTAAAATATGGCAGCTTGTGTTTTCATTTTCAGTTTTTGTGAATAAAATGTTTCTTCTTATTGATGATTCAGAGTTGGATTTTTTTATAACCATGCATTTAAAAAAAAAAAGAGAAGGAAAAGTTGCCAAAAAAGTATGTATATTACAAAAAACCCCCAAACAAACTAGATTTTAAGTGACCTCGCACGTTGCTTGTCTTGGCAAATGTGTAAGCAGTTTGAATTGAAAAGTGCATGTCATCCGAGTTGCAATACTTCTTTTGTTAAAGTTGGGTCTTATTTTCAAAATAAACTAAAGGAGATTGCAGTGCAAGATAGCACAAAGCTTTTAAAGAGACTCTTTCCACTGAAATAATGACAGATATGTAAAATAAACAGTAAAACTCTTTTACAATATTTGTTATACTTACATGGAAGCAGAAATTTTGATTCCAAGAAGCATTTATTTCCTGAACATCAAGGACATTTTGATCATTACTAAAATGTTCTAAATGCTTAGTCACATGTTTGCCTTTGGTAAATCCAGATTGGACATGATTTGGAACGGTACAACCCTGTATGCATGAGGTCCCAGGGTTGACAGTGCATGTCAAAGCACAAACCGAGCATGAATGAAATGAATTGTCTGTAGACCTCTGAGACAGGATTGTCTTGAGGCACCAGGCTGAGGAAAGGTCCAGAAACATTTCTGCTGCTTTGATGATTTGATCTGTACGATGGACGGCCATCTTTGGGTCTTTGGGTTGTATGGGCCCAGAGAGAAGCAGCTGCATCCCAAAGGAAAGTGCTTCATGCAGTTCCCTTGAGGCTCACACGGCCAAGTCAAGGGACGTTATGAAAGTGGAACGTTCCATCGTCGTGTGAGGGACACATGTGGTTAAGTTAGATTTCATAGCTTAATTAAATATTTTTTTCTTTCTACTGAATGTTTGACATCAACAGACCAAACACACGTTGTAAATTTGATTTTTGTTGTTAATCTGAAGTCTTTCTTAACCAAAAGAAATTGCTCTGGGTTTATGGAATTAGGGATATTTGGTGTACAAATATTATTATGTACTGGTACATTAGTAAAAAGTCATTATGCAAAATGCACAGATTCCATCTTTTTTTATTGACATTTTAGAACTTTAACAACTAAAAGAACTTTACTAAATCTATCCCCTTTGACCTCGTAACCTTAAAATTTTAATTGAAGCTAAAGTAGGGTAAATGCTCTATGACTAAAAGTGTTGTGATTTCTTTTTTTTTTTCACCAGATTTCAATCAACAGAAGAATCATCTGAAATTTAAAAAGGTTGAAGCTGACATATAGGAAGGTGCAATTCTGGAGAGATTAATTACTGCCAGCAACAGGGCATCCTGCTGCTCTGGATGACACACAAAGTCCTGATGATTAATGCAGTATAACTGTGTGTGTTTTCAGCTTAAAACTGAACCCTGCTGTGCCACAACATCTTGTCTCCTTCTTGTTAATTCTGTTTTGATCAAAAGCTTGGTGGGTTAATTTGGTTGAATGGCAAAGCCAGCTGATCAGGATGTTTGAAATCGAAAAGGTAAGAAGCCACTTTTGTGGTTTGGTTGTTTCAGTATGGACGGTGGTAAATTGATCAGAAAATGTGCCTCAAACTTAGCACATGTTGGAGTTTTTCCTACCATTTTTACAAAGTTAGTCCTCAACAAACAATGATAGTTGGTAGACAACATTATACTTTTGACAAATGGCTCAAGAAGCTCTCATGTTTGGAGCTTGTTGCTGTAAGGCAGGTTTCCCCTGAGTGGAAACATTTGGTGGAGACTGCTGCAGACATCTAAGGGCCACTGTCTGAGCTCAGCCATATACCCTAGTCCACTTGCCTCAGGGCTTTTATCATTAGCAGGGAGCAGAGTGATGGCTGGGAATAAAAATGAGTTCACGGAAAAGTCATGAGTCACCCCCGCCTTTACCTCTACCTGACTCTCACCTTCCATATTGCTCCAATGACTTCTGGTTTGATAATATTTGTTAAGCATTTCTCTAGTGCATGTAGATTCTGTCGTTATTTGTGATGCTTTAAGGATCTTGTTTGATGCCTTTGTTGTATTTCGTCTTTGCTGCATTTTTAGGTTTTCAGTGTTTTTGATGCAGAATTCCAATGAGCTTATTCACTATTTAATTATGTTGTCTTAAGCAAAATAATTAACCACATTTGCAAATGAGAAACGTCTTTTGATCTCCTTGTCCACTCTTACGCTGTTTCTGGTACCAGTTGCTCATTTACAGATTTTTGGCAAACAGACTGGTCTGCCTAAACCAGGCTTGATCTTTGAAGAAGACTCATAAACCTGAACACATGCTGCCACTTATTCACAGTAATTACAACAAGCTGGAGCAGAGAAACGCCGTTAAATTATCAGAAGCTAAGCAAAATCCAAGAGTTGCTTTGCGGTTGTCTTTCATAGGGAACGTGACATTTCCATTGTGAAAACAGACGAACCTATGAGAGATTTTAGCAGAAATCAGAAGGAGCTTGAGTCTTGAAGGCTTACCCACATATAGGGTGTAAATTCTTGTAGAGTGGGTGGTCATGCTAATCCAACGACATGCCACTGCTCTGAGATAATGCCACAGGCCATAAACCCAAACAATCCAACATGTGAAGTTCTGCTTTGAAGAGAAACATTTTGCTTTGTTTTCCATTAGACAATCTCAGCAGTCCAATGGCAAAAACAGAAATTAGGGTGGCAAAACTAATCAAACATATTGATAATAATGGATTGTTGGATATCAGTCACAACTCAGACTGGGAACGGCCAAGTTTAGGAGTGTTTGACTGATGAAAATGTAAGTGTCTGCATAAAAATGAAATACGAGCTTCAAAATGTCAGTTTTGTTGTCTTTTCATCCACGTTACGCTGACCTTGTCAAAGACTCCAAACTCCTTCCACCTCCTGCTTTAACCTTGTTTTTATTTGCACTCTGTGGTCCCTCGGTCCAGATTGCTTGTAGATAACCGCTGATTTACATAGAGGCTTTGTTTTGCTTTAAAACACTTGCAGAATACTGATGTCGGGGAGTTAATGTCCAATGAATATTCATTACTCAAAAGGTTTGAGCAAAAAAGACCTGTAAAGTTTTTGATTGCATCCGTCGTTTGGTGGGTTGTAGTGCATTATGGACAGGTTAATGAATTGATGCTGCTTCTTAATTTGAAAAGGTTTGGGCCTTTACAAAGTATACAAATTGCACTCCAGAGATAGGTGGCTATAAAATTTCCATTGTTCCCAGAGGTAAGAAAAAAAAAAATCTGATCAGGAAGAAAGTGTTCAGAGACGCTGGTGCAGCATGAACCGTGAAACTGAATACATAGTCATTCCATCAGGTTGAGTTCTCTTAACAGATGGGCAGGCGTGATGAGAAAGGCCTTTTTTAATTAGGCTGTCTAAAGATATTTCTTTGTAACCAATGCCCCCCCCTCCTCCCTCTGCAGGGCAGCCTTGTTGTTGGCTCCAAGTACCAGCAGCCATCTGGTGGACGGAAGAACCTTATCCACAGAGTTTAGCCGCACTCCACTGAGCCACTTTTTCCACTGATACTTTTGCTTTCCAATTAGAAAAGGCAAATTTTGACAACTTAATGTTGTCAGTTTAAAAGTATCATTATGACAAGCAAATCAGATCCTCATTATTTATAGGAAAAATATAGTTTTAGATCAGAAAATATAATGTACATCACTTATTGGTCCTTATTACTTATTAACAAATACTAATACACTATATTTAGAATATTTGCTAAAATATCAGTCATGGTTTATCAGTAAAATTATTTTTGTACTCTGTGGTGCAGTGGTTAGTGCTTTTGACTCTCTGCATGAAGGCCCTGGTTTAAATCCCAGCTGGGACCTTTCTGTGTGGAGCTTGCATGTTCTCCTCATGCATGTATGCATTCTCTCCAGGCACTACAGGTTCCTCCCACAGACCACAAACATGCTTCATAGGTTAATTGGTGTCTCCAAATTGTCCCTAGGTGTCCAAGCAAGTATGTGAGTGTTTCCCTGCAACAGACTGGTGACCTTTTCAGGGTGCACCCTGCCCTCGCCCAGCTGGGTTGGCTCCAGCATATCAGTGACCCTGAAAGAGGTTCAGGCTCTGAGGATGCATTATGCACATTTCACTTTTGACTGCAGAAGTGGCTTTTGTTTCTACTTTAAAGACCTTCACATGTTATAAATGTGTGGAAGAAAAGTGTTAAACGAGAAGTTACATTTTACTTTGTAAAATGCTATAATTACACAAAATTACATTTTTATTACATTCATTTTCACTTCAAACTTGTACATATTGTAAGTGTTACTCACGTAAAATAACTAAATGTGAAAAAAAATGAAAGAAAAGATATGTCACAGTCCATCCTTAGGCTTTAGTAAGATTTTAATAAGAAAACATTTACAATTTAGGCTGTGGTACAGAGTTAGAGCGGTCGACCACTGAAAGAAAGACCGCAGGTTTGGTTCCTGCCTTGCCCTCCCAAATGTCAAAGTGTCCTTGGGCAAGACTTTGAACCTCCTGGTGGTTATAAGTTGGCGCCAAGTGTGAATAGGACTGTGACTGTACACCGCATCAAGTAAGGTAGTAAAAGTTGAATATGCAGAAAGACAATTTAAATGCTACATTTAAAATAAGTGAATGTTTAGCATTCACTTTGCTGTTCATAGCAACTATAATGGCTTGACCATTATTTGAAGTCCTGGACTTATTTGGTCCATTCATCAGCCAATTTACGTGTTTATTTGTTCTTACACAACCTAGTTTTAAAAACGTTCACTTCTGGCAAAAGGCAGGACTTTTGGTGCCTTCCTTCTTTTATGCTCAAGGTAAAATTTGTCATTTTGCCCTCCAAGGTGTTGCACTATTAGCTCTCAAAAGTAGCAGTTAACGTTTCCTTTTACTTCTCCATTTAAAATTTAAAGAGAACAAAATGCAAACTAGAGTCACTACAGAAGTCTGGAAACATTTCTTTTTTCTGTTCCATCTCCATGCGGTCAAAGATCTAAAGCCTTTAAAACAAATAACACAAATTCCTCCACGTGCATTGAGAGTTCTGTTGACGATTTAAAAATAGACAGCTGATTCTTATTTTAAGTCTGTGCTAGCATTTAAGTTTACATGTTTTCTAGAGTATATGATAACGACGTATTATATTTTTTAAAATTTTAATCAAAAGATGTTCTTGGGTTGCAAAATAAAAAGTAGAAAAGATTAAAGCTTTTTGCCTAAAGGCTGCAAGGTTCTTGTCATCCATCAGACTTTGCCTGCCACTCACTGACACATTGGTTGTGTTCTGTTATATACACACGTACATAAATATTTTAGTTGTGAGGTGTTTACTTTTTTCAAGCTTTTCACTGCAGCAGTGAGGGTTCCTTTACTGCCTCCACTCACCCGCAGCGTGTTGTCTAATCTGACAGTTTCAGAGGCGCCATGGTGTTGACAGCAAAAACACTGTCTTTGTGTTTCCTCTCTGCCTCCCGAATTAGAGCGGAATAGGTGCAGGTCTCTGACAGGAGAACGTCACTAGATGCAATGACGGAAGTGAAATGCATGTGTTGCTAAGGGGTTAATTACAAAGACATTAGGAGCCTTCTGCTTCTCACATTCACACTAATGTTTGGTACCTTCACAAATAAATCCATTCTTTGGCCAGAAAACTTAAATGATGTATAGTAATTGCTCTTCATCAGGAGCACAATTGTTTCCCGTGATTACAATGCTAGACCAAGCACAGTCAAAAGGTCGATGGGGTCTTGTCAGTTCAGAACAGTACAGTCTGATTGAACATTGGAAAACCTAGAAGAATCCATAACTTTATGAACTGAAGTGTGGCGGTGCAATTTAAAATGTTTGTTAAAAACCCACTGATGAAAATTGTGTTTACAATTTGTTAATGTTAACTTGGAGGACATGTATTAAAAAAATCATAAGATCAAAACAGCATTTCAGAGTATTTTTTTATTCAGATGGTTGGGAATAAGATGCAGTAAATACAATGCAGAAAGGAAAGGAAGGCGGAGTTGCACCGTGCCAGTGGTCCCGCCCACTAAAAGAGGCACATTTTTAATCAACTTCTGCTGCTCTACAGAAACTATGTTCTAGAAAACAACTGGTTCTTGGTTAAAAATGGCATAATCATAACTAAAAGACAAGAGGCTTTTACAAAAGATGATTGGAGTGGGTCTTCAATGTAGGCAAACAACTTTTTGTTTGCCTACATTGAATGAAATAAATCTTTGTTTCCTTTATTAATCTGTGTTATGATTATTTGTGTTCATCAACATGTTGCTGCCACCTGGCCATAGTTGATCAATATTTCTCTATGGTAACTAACAGATGAAAAATACAGTATATGGTACGAACTGATTTTGATTTTAATGCAATGGCTCATCATTTGACTCAGTAAAAAAATGAAAACATTTTCTATTTTTCGCATTTTTGCCAATTCTTTGCTCCATGCCATGACAACAGCTGTTGCATGGAGGGCTTGTCTGGCAAAGTGCACGTGTCCTACTGTTTAGTTGTGAGAGATGCTGGCAGAGTGGTATAGGATTCCTTTCTCTGTTATGACTATTCATTCGCAGCCAAAGAGGAATGAATGTTCTCTAAATGAATGGCACTGTGTAATTCTTTACTCTTTGCACTTCAATGGACCTTGTAGTTCCAAAAATCCATTTATGTAACTTTGAAGAAATGCTGAGGACGTTTCTTTTTCCCTTTTTCTGTCAAACCTACAGTCAAAATATGACTATGAATAAGTTAAATTGAAGTGAAAAAAACTCCCCAAAAACCATGCACAGAAACTGATGTTGATGCTTTCATAACATTGATCTTTGCAACCGTACTGCCGCTGTGTCAGTGGATGTCCTATTGTTGTTTTATTATACTCATTTTCAGGGATGCTCTTAAGTAAGTGCCAGATTTTATAACAAGTTCATTGGTGCTTACAGTGTTAAACTAAAACTATGTAAATGACAAAATAATGGTAATTATCATTTTCTGCTGAAATGTGCATTTTTTTAAATACAGCAGAAACATGTTAGGTTCATTATTTAACAAGTCAATTATGCTTATAGGTTTGTTGTATTTTTCCCCTGTACTATATGTACTTTGATGTTTCTGAACAGTAATTAAATTGGTTGTAAACATACTGAACAGAACAAAACCCCATTTACTTTACAGCGTTTTCCCTCAGAACACACCATTTTTCAAAACGGAAAAATGTTCCTGGGATTTTTTTTTTTGTTGTTGTTGACATCCCTTGTGTTTTTGTGTATGTTGTTCTATAGCAGCCCAGATGAGAAGCTTTCATTGATTTTTCTCGGGAGCAAATTAGCCCTGGTTCAAAAAAAAAGACCCACCATTCATTCTGCGCTGCTTCTCTTGCGCCATGAGCAACCTCCTGCAGATATTTCTACCTTCTCTTTAATTACCTCTGGTTACCTCAATGGTCCACAATGAGCTACCCTCATAATTAGCTGTCAGCTGTTTTAAGGCACAGTTCATTGATTAGATCATGATAGCTAACAGGACGTGAAATCTCATTGACTTCTCTGTTACAGGCCACAACCATTGGAGGCTTTAACACAAGCATGAGATCTCAGCAGATAAGTTCTACTTGAATGGAAAAACATGGCATTAGTGTGTTCTTTCATGAAGAAGGTGAACATCTCAGCCTCTTTGCTTAAGACTAGAACTGAGTTATAACTAGTGCTGTCAATCGATCGCAAAAAATAAATCTGATTAATCACACTTTTGGATTGTGATTAATCACGATTAATCACAATGTTTTACGTGTTAAATTTTATATGACAATATGCAGCTTTTGAACAAAAAACAGGCCAGAGAGAAACCTTTTTTTAAATTTATACTGTCTGAAATGTTTACATTTCTAATGTGTTAACTCAGAAGTTTAATTTGTGGCCACAAAACCCATTGACAGTAAGATAAGCAGACCCGTAAAGACTTTTGTGTCTGCAGTATTACTCCAAGAAAGTAAAGATGCTGATATAGAGCCATAAGAAACAAACATTGTGTGTCTACCCTTTAAATGCTGGTGAATACTCTATTCTGATTGGCTGCTGGGTGTTCCGAAAGAAGTTCAGGTCACAATGCGTATTCTGTATGCGTCGGCTTCTTCAAAACAAACTTTTCCTTAATGATCTGGACAAAAACAAGCGGTAAGAGTTGAACGTTTTAACTATTTAACCTAAGTTGGTGGCTTTTAGATTTTTACACTGTTAATTTTTTTTTGTATGAGCTGGTTCTTTTTTGGTTTTATGAAGAACCATAAACGGGTGCAGATGAGCAACAACCTAGCCAACCTCACTGTCTTTCAGTTAAGCAGGTACATTTAGTAGAAAACTTATAGACAGGTTTCTTACCAAAAACATTTTAGAAACTGTGTCTTCTTGCCTTTAAAGTTCCTCCAGAACTCACAACTCAACAAGTCTCCAATTCCAGTACTACTTGTTGAGCAAACTGTTTTCCAGTATTTGATAAAACTCACATTTCTAAAGTGTCGTCTAGGAATCAAAAGACATTACATTCACTTTTGCTGGTAGAAATTCCACTCAGGGTAACTTGATCTCTTAGTTCAGACTAACAAAAATCCTGACCAATATTCAGAAAAAAACAACAAATACAATTTTAGACAATTTTGGATTTTAAATTCTTACTATAACTTTTAAACAAGCATACGAATAATCTTTTTTAAACTGTTTATACATTAAAACCTACAACTTTGACCAAAATAGTTAAGTCAAGTGAACGTTGGAATTTAAAACGTACATTTTTCTGCATTCAAATACTTCCATTTAAATAATAATACGTACATCAACTTGCAAATATGATGAATTTCTATGTTTTTATTATGTGAATGTGGAGACAAACTCTAATAGAATGGAGGCAAAGAGAAAAATTAATATAGAGAGCAGGGATTTTGACTGGGCCTTCAGGGTCACCATTTATCAAGTTTGCACCTTCCTGTCCTCTCAGAGCAACCTCCTCCTGTTTGAAGGGGATGAATGTTGATTGGGGGAAAAATATTTAAATCATTTCTCAATTTTTACAAGGAAGCTTGAGGAGAAAGGAGAAAGAGGTTTATTTAAGTTGCAAAAGTTTTTCCTTTGATGGACTTTCAAATTACACGTTATCTCATCTCCTCTCTCTTTCTTTGACTCTTCTTCTAGCATTTGGGCCTGGAGAGAAAAAAAAAAACACAAGGAGGGGGATTGAGACTGTGTAATAGGAAAATAAGGTGAGAAGCAAAACTGTTTTTTATTTGCTTGCCGAGGGAAGAAGCAAAACATTTAACTGGTCATGTTCTGATGTCTTGACAGAATCACTGCATTAGAAGAGTAGGCATGTACACTTGCCTGAGTTTATTTTTTCTTTTTAATGATGAAGTGCATTATTAACTGATGTCTGCTTGTGATAAACCAGACTTGAAAGCTTCAACCAGATTTAGTTGCACCGAGAATTCTGCAAATGTTGATTCGTTCATCTGAAAGACCAGTTTTTTTGTTTTTTTGGTAATATAGTCTCACTTAAGTTTTTTTTTTTGCTTCATTAATGTTACTTTATTCCTATATTTTAGTCTGCAAATCATTCAAACTTCTCTGTACCACACTTACAGGCCACTATCAGGGGAAAACTTGCTAGTACCGGGTTGGACCCCCTTTTGCCTTCATGGCAGATATTCAACAAGGTTCTGGAAACATTCCTCAGAGAGTTTGGTCCATATTGACGTGATAACATCAAACAATTGCTGCAGATTTGTCGACTACACATTCAACATGTCAATCTCCCGTTCCATCACATCCCAAAGGTCTATTTGGTTGAGATCTGGTGACTGTGGAGGCTATTTGAGTCCAGTGATCTTATTGTCATGTTCAAGAAACCAGTCTGAGATGACTCCAGCTTCGTGACGTGTTGTGTTGTCCTGCTGGAAGTAACCATCAGAAGATGGTTACACTGTGGTCATAAAAGGATGGACATGGTCAGCAACAATACTGGCTGTGGTGTTTTAACCATGGTCAATCAGTACTAAGAGGCCCAAAGTGGACCAAGAAAATATACCCCACACCATTATACCACCAGCCTGAACCTTTGATACAAGACAGGATGGATCCAGGTTTTCATGTTGATGCCATCCACGTGTCGTAGCAGAAATCAAGACTCATCAGACCAGACAACATTTTTCCAATGTTCTGTTGCCTAGTTTTGCTGAGTCTTTGTGAACTGTAGCCTCAGTTTCCTGTTCTGAGCGGACAGAAGTGGTACCCAGTGTGGTCTTCTGCTGCTGTAGCCGATCTGCCTCAATGTTGGACGTGTTGTGTGTTCAGAGAGGCTCTTCTGCAGATCTCTGTCTGGCTGTAACCAGAAAATTACTGTTGTCTTTTTCTTAGCTGGAACCACCTTCCATGCCCATTCTCATGCTCGGTTTGAACTGCAGCAGATCGTCTTGACCATGTCTACATGCCTAAATGCATTGAGGTGCTGCAGTGTGATTGGCCGATTAGAAATGTGCGTAAACAAGCAGATGGACAGGTGTGCCTAAAGGCTGATTTACACTGGTCCGTTTGCGGTGCATCACTTTTTTTTAACGTTGTCACAATAAAATAGAACATTCATTCATCAATCATAATGTTCACATATCCTCCACTATGCCTTCATTCCACATCCATCGCTCCACACTAAAATGCAGGCTTTTCGCTGGGAGTTATATTTCCAGTCAGTTGACGCTGCAATTTCACAGCAAAGAGCCGGGGAACCGGAAACAAGTCAGGGTTTCAAAATAAGAACTTCCATTGTACTTTCAAAATAAAACTTTCTAAGAAATCCTTTCACATATACAATGACAAACTCAAGCAAGAATGCATGTAACTGTGGACCCCCCCCCCAAAGCAAAAGTTTAGTGGAGGTTCAAAAGCATAGTATTATATATGACACAAAACATGATTTTTACAAGGAATCAGTTTGGAAGGAAAGGGCATGGTGTTTGATCGCAAGTGTTGGATGAGCGAAGAGAGTGGGACAAACTACTTGACACAGGGGTAGCAGGACAAACCACTCTGCCAGGATCCAGGGGGTAATGAGTGGAGATGCAACAGAGTCAATGTAAACAGACTCCCCATGCAACAGAGATGCACCGCAGACAAACCAGCGTAAATTCATGTTAATACAATGGTCAGTGAGTGTTTTTTTCAGTTTGGTCTGCTTTGAAACCAGACTGACTAGATTAGGCTTCACTTCATTGCTGTTTTGGTGTTCAATTTTGATATGTTTGAATGGACAGGTGGGTCTTTGGATACAGGCTTGTAATCTCAAGGATCCAAAAGATAAAACCATGTAGACCATGCGCTCAAGAGACTTGGTGAATCTGAATCAGTCCCTCCTCCTCCTTCTATGTTCATAGCTCCCCAAACACAGTTGTTCATGAATATGGATGGCAAGCAAGACTCCCTGGCATCATTAACATGCCACAAGCTGATATAAATCACATTACCGTAAAACTACCAAATGCTCTGACAGAGAAGGTAACAACCAGCAGAAGTCAAGAACACAAATGACATCTTAAAGAAACCACAAGTGCCCAAAACCTTACAGATTTGGGTTAATTTTGCTAAACGTGGTTTGGTAAGTCCCTGAATCACTCACACTTGTGTAGTAGTTACCAGCTTGAGGCGTTTCACATGATGGACACAGTCACACTCAGTTCTTGGCAGGGATGTTAAAAGTAATTGGTACACAGCAGCTATATATAATACTTTGCTGTCCCTGTAAAAAACACAAAAAAAATCTTTAACAGTGAAAAATAAGAACATGTAAAAAGCTGTGACTAGTTATGCAAAACTGCTCTACAGGAGCTAACTTTGTCGTGACAGGTTTAGCTGAAATAAATATGCTTTGAAAGTTTGCTTAGCTTAGAAAAAATATTCTGCAAACACTTTACGCTATAGATAGTGGTATGAAGAGGTACGGAATTATTTTCCTATCATTTGACATCTAAATGGATTTAGAAAAAAAAAAAAAAGCTAAACATAAACTAGAATTGAGGTGCAAGGAGCACTTCTGCTGACCAACATCAGATCAGATGAGCAGATAACAGGGCAAACTCCAGAGAAATGTGTTCTCATTAAAATGAACTAACCTGTAAAATCCCAAATGCAAAGAGAGTCATCAGTAAGCAGAACTGGAAAGTGACCTAAGATAATTCAGGAGCCCAGTTGCATTGAAAGGATAATGCAGACAAAAATCCTGCAATCTCCATGGCAAAATTATAATTATCAGCGTAAATCAACACAGTAAACACGACACAACAAGTTTTTTATATTATTGTAGTGTCACATTTACTATCTGGATTTATGTTGATTAAAGCTAGGGCGCTAAAACATGTTTATTGTTTTGTCTACAATAAACCCTTGACTTCTGGTGGTTGTGTTAAATCACAAATGCACTACTGGTAGTAGATGAGTCAAGTCCCCGCAGCTATGTTTTAACCCAAAGAACATCTATAGTGATTTTTATTCTTCTTCTTTTTTTTTACTACAAAAAACTGACAAAAGACATTGCTTAAAGGATACAAACTGAACTCTGCACCGCTCGGACCCTGAAGGCACTTTGATAATTGTTGAAGTTGCTGAAGATTTTAAGCTCAGTTGCTATGATTCAGTTTCAAGACAGCGTCACCTTCACTGGCTTGTACTGTACTGCACTGATTTATATTCTACCTTTTTAAAAACAAAAATTGCCTTCCATTTGTGTTTCTGTGCACATGGAAGATGGATGATTCCAAGTCTGGTCAGAGAGCCAATTAAAAGAGTCGACATGACTAAGGCATTTAGTTTGGGTTGTGATCAGTAACTTAATCAGAGGAGACTTGGTCTCAACATAGATAACTGGAAGTTACTCATGTTTTAAGAGAGAGAGAAAAATAATGAGCAAATAATATTTTTTGAAAAGAGATTTAAGACAAGACTGTGTGTGAACTGGTTAACAAAATTTTCACATGATGAAAATTGGGCAAAATAATTGAGAAGCATAGTCAATGGAGCAAAGATACAATGAATTGATGGATTCAGATGTTTGTTGGTATTTTGATAAAAGAAAATGATATTTTACTAAAATCAATCCTCAACTTTTCCATACACTTTGTTCTTAATGACATTTATTTGATCAATTTGTATTGATGATGCTTTTACTTTTCTCGAACCTTTTAAGACAGTGTTCTGACTCACAGTCCTTCCTACTTTCAGGATCTGCTCTCCATCAGACTGACTCCTCTCACATTGTACGCGATGCACAGAAAACTTACCCTATATGCTGCACTGAATGCAACATAGTTTGAAAAACTAAATAATTTTAAAAAATTGCAACTCTGACCACTTTAGAGTAACAAAAGTTCAGTTGGAAAGATTTGTATTGACAGGCAGGGAAAAAGGGGTGGCTGAAATTCTCAAAAGAAAAAATCAAAAGGTTGTTGGACAAACATTGATGGGAAAATTGCATAGTGGATTAATTTAGAAAGCTGACAGGCAGCAACTCAGGATGATGCCCTTGTATGTTTTTCAGTTTGTCACGGATGTGTTGCCCTTCACTTTGCCTTTTTAATATTTTTTGTCCAGAAGCTGTAATATCACTAAATGACTGTGAGTAACTACTTTTTAGAAACATTTCACACTAAGTAGGGATGGAATTGCAAGTTTCCGTGGCCATGGTTGGATAATTTTAACTTGTCATTGTTAGACTCAGTGCATTTCCAAAGGCAAACACAAGTCAAGAGAGCAGCGTAATTTGGAAGGCAGTCATTCATTACTGAAAAAGCTACAAGTCTTAAAAACACACAATGGGTGAAGATGCATGCATGTGTGCTGCTCTGCTACGTTAAAGTCCCATCATTTAACCACACTCTTTTGTCCAATTTTGTTTTGGATAAATGTTTTGTGGCACAAAGAGAACATGGGTCCTACTGTTTTATATGTGGTCCATTTCCTAACAAAAGCCCCCATAAAGGTCTAGTTTTGCAGAGTCTGACGACTCAGATCCCTGCTCTTTAAAACTCAAGTATGAATATGAAGCAGCAAAGCTTTCAGCAAGCAGGAGAGGAAGGAAGGAAGGCAGGTCCTCTGTTCCCTGTAACTTCAGACGGCGTTCTTAGCGGGGGGTCTGGAGTGGATTCTGGGCATGGGGTAGGAGTGGGGGGATGACATAGAGCTCTCTCTTTTTAACGTAGCACTTTGTCTTTGAAAGAAGCCATGCAAAATGCATTGATTCCATCCAACACTGACGGATGAATAATGGTGAAAGACAAGGATAGGACAGTTGTGTGGTGTTGTACTGCAATTTTTGGGTGGTTAGTTGTCAAATGGAAATATAAGGGCTGACTGTCGCTAAAATTTTCAGCCAGATTTCTCAACATGGTGAAATATTTTGAAATAAAGTGCATACTTTTGAAAATTGTGATACAATCAAAGACATTACCTTATTCCTAAAGACATAAATAGATTTTTTGATATTATTGTTTTGTTTTCCCTAACTATTTTTAAATGTCAACTAAACTGCAACTAATTCCAATTATATTGTAACAAAGGAAATGATGTTGCTTCATTGCATAAAAGCTGCAAAACATACATACTTACATTTTAAATAAGGTTGGGATTTTTAAACCTGCACATCCCCAAATCCCCCTTTTTGAAAAGTGGTTAAAATCCCAACCAATTTGCTGAAAATGATACCTTGTAACTCCATTAGGTCGATTTAAAAACAAGCCTCACGCACTTCACACTAAATTTAATGCACATAAACTGAACTGTGACGTTAACCCCCATGATCTAATCGCAGCGAAAGGTTAGCAGCAGAAGCAATTTTCAAGCAGAGGGGAGATTCCCAAATCAAATTAGTTGATGAACTTCAACCTCTTGACTTTGGTCACAACTACTTACCGAGGACGTGCTCACACCTTCATAGGATTTTTGACTTTGTAATCTGAATTTGATTTTTTGTATGTTTTTTTTAACTAAACTCCAAGACATGTCAAACCTTTTATTACTTTATATTTGTTGATTCTTTTTAATTCCCATAATTTCTCACATTTTAAAACACATTCATGACAAAATAAATACATTTTGGGGTTTAAAAGATGAAATTTCCACATTAAAAGTGGCTCCACACACTCCTGTGTGGTGGGAAGCCCCTTAAACAGAGGTCATCATCATTGCCTTAGGTGTGGATTTTGAGAAAGCTAACACAACAGGCAGCGGGGTGAGGTTGTGGGTTCAGAAAGGTAGGGCATGTAATGACTCCTTAATATAATTACCCCCTCGCAGGGGATAGAGACAGGCACAAGTGGATGAGGGGGGTGACAGCCTCACAATAGGCTGTGCACGGGACTGTCAGCAGACCCATCTCTCAGAGCGAGGGCTGCCCTCATTGGCCTAAGGCCTCACGCATGAAATGAAAACATATTGGCCCGAGGGCCTGGAAACAGTGCACCCAAACACGGGGAAGAGGCTGACATTTGAATAACAGGACATGTGGATGATGCATATAATTCATTGGTATTCCAGCGCTCTGCTGTTGCTTCAAGCACAACCACAGAAACTGGCGTCCATACAAATTCAGCAGCCTGTTTGTGATGCAGTAAATTTAACAAAACAGTGAAAACGTGTGATGCCTAATGTTCAGCCAAAGCATCTTCTTGTTAGTTTTAGAGCCGCACGTACAATTGCTCTGGAGTTGGCACAGCCTCCAACACAAGCATAAAAGAAGGTGGTAGAAAAAGGCTCTTTGATGAAAGGACATTACCCAGCCCCCCACTTGCACTTCTTTCCTCCCTTCTCCTCATCATTGCCCTGTGGAGTTGTGGAGAAAGGGGCGGCCGCTTCAGCCGTCTCACACATGCGGCAGCAGCTTTTCCTGTGCCGTGCCTCCCTTTGCTACTCCGTGCAGTAAATCCACACCTCCGTCTTTGTGTGTGTGACTTGTTTGCTCGTGTCTCCGTGTGTTGCGCTGCATGCGGGGTGGGTGGTGGAATAATATCGAGTACAGTAAGGTGAAAGAAAGTCCAACCCCTGAGGGTGACAACACCTGCTTCACAAGCTGCGCTCCCAAAGTTCAGCACTTACCTTCACCCAGTCTTACATCCCTCTGGTTGTGCAGTCTGTCACCAGGACACTCCCACTCTAGCGTCTCTTACATCCCTTAGAACAAAGGAAAGCTTTTTCCAAAAGCGTATTTTCAGAGCTTTTTTCATTATAAGGAAAACAAATCTATGAATGAGGTCTGCGTGTTGTGTTCACGTCATGATGGATTTGTTGGAGACATGGCGTTAATAAACCCTCCATCACTGCTGCAAGTCATTATCTGAATGCAAACAGCAGTTGCCATTTTGTAGAAATGGTAGTCATGCTGCTGAGGGATTCTTGTTTCTGCTTCCACCTATAATGTGTTCAATAAATTCTCCAGACACATCAGCTCGCTCACAGTTTGGAAGCCAATCCAAACATTGTGGTCCATCAATTTTTCTCCTTCAGGCTTGCCCAGATCAATTAAATCAAACTTCATCTCAGCTAGAAGTTAATTGTTTAATGAATGGGTTCTAACTGGGATTGGCTTCAGCTCCAAGTGACCCTGAACGGGATGAAGCAGGTGAAGAGGAGGGATAGATGGAAGACATTTGAAGCTTGAAAATTTCCAATGTTTGATTTTCATTCTTTTTTTTAAATTTATTTACAATCTTTATGCTGCCATTCATTATTTTAAATTATTATTATTTTTTTAATCTTCACTTAAATTTTTCAAAGAAGAACATTTCCTGTCATCCATTTAGCATAGTTAATGATCACATTTCACGTTTGAGTGAATCCGAGCCCTCTTTCAAAATTTTAGGCTGATTTCTCTAAAGCTGCTGGTCAAAGGTGAAGGAGACCCGACTCATCCTAATTTCCTCAATGATGCCTCAGCACTTTGTGCGCCTCGGGTTAATAGAAGTCTGCCAGCACCTCGCCCAGCCTGTCAGAGTCAATAGACTGCCTTACATGACATGTCCTGCACCTTTGATTGAATTACTGGCCATTTGTCTGCGATGATTGTCTTGCTGTTGCATCAGCATTAATCTTGTTGTGTCGATCATATCTTCATCCATCTTGACAACCGGACAAAGGAAGAAGAAAATTGAGATTTTCAATACTTTGAACTCATATATTGTCTTGCTTTTTCATTTCATCCTTTTTAGAAATAATATAAATGCTCCTGTCTTTTGTTTGTGAATGCATCTTAATATTCTAAGTAACTTCATTCGAATTTATTGTAAAAATACTTAACGTCTACCAAGAATTGATTTTATTTGTGATGCTTTTAATTTTTTGACAAACTGTTGGCTCAGTGTCCTGCCACAGCATCGTAAAAACAATTGTGATAGGGGAGTTTTTGCAGCTCTGCTGGGAGATGGGCTCAGCAGAATGCCACTACAGTCTAAACATGTATCACCGCATGCATAAAGTATTAATGTAATGTATATGGCCCTGTGCTCTTGCTTCTGCACCACATTTTCAGTGAATAATTGCCCGCTATGTGCAGTGAAGAAGTGGCGTGCACTGAATCATGATTAGTGTGCAAATAAAGAGTCGGCAGGAGAAAACACCTCTGAAGATGCTGATATTTACCAAATACTCGGGCGTTCTTAGATATAAAAAAAACCTGAAGTTTTACTTTCTTAGTCAATAAACTTCAGCAAAAATGCATTTAGGTAATTTGAAGTTTTATTTATACTTAAATTTGTTAACATTTGAAAAAAATAAATAGTATTTACTATGCAGATGTCTACAAAAAGGACTAACTGTAAATTGTTAATAATTCAGAGAGTATAGAATATGCATTTCACTGCCATGGACTACTTAACATTCGCAGACTCTTCAAATATTGATTTTTTTACAATGTTTTCATGCAGAAAATCTGTGTTCCTTTTTCAGCAAGCACTGCAAAAACAGAGCATTACAATGGTAATTCCTCCCTTAAGCTTCAGATTTGCATCAGTTCCTCTCATGTCAGAAATAAATTTGCAGCTTTCCGTGGCACAATGAAGCTTAAATCGCAGGTAACAGGATGAGACTGCTCTCTCTTCTAATCAGAGTAAATGTCTCGCACATGTAAATTTCTTTTTACAACCTGTCGGGCCTTGGCAAGATACACCGTGGCACAAGTTCAGAGGGTTTGTAATTCTCTCCTGTGCAGTCTTCAAAACCTCGTAGCTCACCTTGCTCCTCTGATGTGTACCCGGCTTGGCACATTTTATTTAACGGTGAGATGAATGGCTGATTGGGCGTTGCTCATCTGTCAAGTCGTGAGTCGTGATAAATAACTTGAGGTGGCTGTCAGGACACAGGACAGTAAGGAGTCAAAATATCAACATCAACGCTTGGCTCATCCAGCCGCAGTGTAATTTTGCAAGTCGTTAAATCACTGCCAGAGAAATATGAGTCCAAGGTTATTGAGCGCTCTGTGAGTGATGGAGATGTAGAGGGGTCTACCAGGCTCAAGTTCCTGTACAAATGAGATTTAATACTGTGTCAACTGGTGGACCTTTGTGGTGGAGAGAAGGGTGAAGAAAAAAAAAAAAACAGAGTGGTACTAAATTGTGTTTGTTCATTCAGCGCTTGGAAGATTTAGATTTGTTGGTAAAAATTAAGTCAAATGTTCCCAGTTTATGATTATTTTCCCATTTTAGGCCAAAGCAAAAAATCTTTCTAGAACATAGTTTCTGCCATTGACTATATATGGAGAACTAGACTGAGCGAGTGTAACGTCACCAAAAGAAAATGACTAACTTCTGACCAGCAAAATGAAGCCAAGTCAGCTGCCATTTTCTCCAAAACAGATGTTGCCATTTGGAGCAAGATGAGCTCAGAAAGCAGACATTTTCTCCCGCTAGCTTACAGCCCTCAACACCTCCACCCTAACATTACGGGTGCATAAAACGGGCAACATTGGAGCGATCCAGCTGCATAGTTTGAGACGGATGCCAGCTCAGATGAGGAAAACGAAGATGTTGTGGATGCATCCAAATAAAGCGGAGGAGGGAGTTTGTGGCATCTAAGTCCAATGTTACACTCACAAGTTTTTTTCAACAGCAAGTTTTCTGATTCACAACAATTTGAATGAATGAATACAAAGCTTAATTTTCTTTAAATATGTTCTCCATCATTAGAAAACATACTACAAGAACATTTTAAAAATCACCAAAAAATGGGATTTTCATCAGAGTGGTGTGATGCGCTTTTAAAAAACATTTTTATTGTAATCTGCACAATGGATGTGAAAAGCAAGAAGGCTAAAGTGACAGAGCTGGAAGATCTAAGTCAGAGGAGGCAGGGTGGGGGGGTTAGGTTGTGGCATCCAATTTGTGATGGACCAGATGCTGTACCCTCAAGCGAGATATTTTACCCCAAATGGTACCTGTTAAAAGTCCTTCTGTTGAAATCGGCGCTGGAATATGTCAGCACTAGCTGAGGGCTCTTTTCCTGTGCTCAAGCTGACTCTCTGGCTCCCAGGATCACATGTTGTCAGCTCGACCCTGTGGGCTGACGGAGAGAGGGAACGGGAGAAGAAAGCTGCTGCGGCAGCCTGACAGCATGGCTGTGGCAGCTGCAGCATGCACCATCTCTCAGAGCGCAAGAGGGGAACAATGAGGGAAGGCCGGGAGGGGGTTGGGGTCCCATCCGAACACAGAACTGGTGTTGTTGAATGTCGGAGCTGTGGAAAAAAAAATTGCAAATATTGTTTTCTGCTAAATGTCAGAAAAACTGCCACATAGATACACCCAGAACATTTACTCCCTGACATGAAAATAATGGTCCACAGGATGCTAGGCAGCATAGTAACCCAATTTATCTGCACTCTGATGCTGTAGAACAGCAGAACTGACAGATGTGGTGATACCTAAAGCTGACCACAAGTTTTGAAGTGTTGCAGATATGGCCATGGCTCAGCACTGGGAACTATTCTTGTGAAACTCAGTGAACTGTTAAAGTGAATCAAAATGTTTCTTCCAAATTCAGATTTTTTTTCTTTCTCGCTCTGTTAAAGCTTCCCAGCTTGCTCTGAGGAAGCCTCAGGCGCAGTTTTTAACTGCATGATGATCTGAGCTTGTGTAAACCGTGCATTAATGTAAGCCTCTTCTTACAATCAACTAAAAAAGTAGTTTCTGTACATCTTTATTCTCAGGCATTGGGGCTGGGAATTACACTAAACCACCTCATTTTAAGCAAACATGTTTTTTCTTCAACGATAATTACACTTTACACGTCAGTTTGTTTATTTTAAGGTAAATTATTTCGTATGAATTGAATTGCCTTCATTTAGGTGTTTGTTTCTCTAAAACACAATGTCACAAACAGTTTCTAGCTTTGCTGAACATCAAAACATTAAAATCTGTTGCTGTCTGGCTTTAAAACGCTGGCGTAGTGACAGTATCATTATAAAAAAATGCTCTCGTTGCTAGAATACAATCATTAACACCCCTGCAGGAGGGAAAACAATTTCACTTTCCATTGAGAACATATTTCAGATTAAGTATTTTTTATTTTATTTTAGCATTGCTGTTGATGTTTGCATAATCATTTTCTTCAAAGTTTATTGCCAAGTTTAATTTTACTTTTTTGTCATTTTCAAAACTTAAACTTATACTTTTATCTTCAAAAGGAATAATACATGGAGAAAATTAGACATGGCAGCTGCTATAAACTACAGTGAAAAAAGTAACTTTTTCCATTTAGGTACTTAAAGTTTGGTCCAATTATCTTTTGATCTAGTTTTAAATCGTTCCCGGTGGACTTTTAAATATTATAATGCAGTTTTTAGCTAAAATAAAAAACATAAACTTGTGTTGTTTTATCTGTTCGTGTTTCAGTTGTGGGCGGGACTGTTGGAGCAGAGCAGGCCCGCCCCCATCTACTGTCACTCATCTGTTCACACGCTCTCCCACTAGCTTACAACCTCCCCTACTCTAAGCTAACACAATCAGTGCAACAAAAATGGTGTGCAATATTGGAGCCATCCAGCCGTACGGTTTTGAGTCAGATGCCAGCTTGGACGAAGAAGTCATTTTCAATTGCATGCTTCAAATTGGAGCAGAGCAGGGAGCTTGTGGCCATTGTAGTTTCTCTGTCAAAACTACAAGCTTTTTCCTATGGCATTTTTGCAAATAGTTTAAACAAAGAAATACTCAGAAATGCAATTTTAATCTTAATTTTCTTTGTATGTCTCCTCCATCATGAGAAAAATGCTGCAGAAACATGTTTAAAAAACATCCAAAACACAATCTTTATTGAGTGGGTCGTCACGTTGAGAATAAAAGTACAAAGAGTGAAAAATATAAAGTAAACTTACTGTACATCACATCAAAATATGTTTTTATGTCCTAAAGCTGGCTTTAGGTAGTCTCATTTCTTGTGTGATAAGACTTCACCATGTTTGACCTTTGTCACGGATTCTATTCATGATCTTTGTGGACAGAATTTCTTGGCACTGGCAAATGTTGGACAAGTTTATTTTTTGAGATTTTCTTTTACAAATTTCTTTTTTTATATAAGGAATAAAAAAACTATTGTTTTTTTCTGTCTTTTCGTGTTTCTTTAAGTTTTTCATTCAAAAGAACCAAAAAGATTGGATCAGCTGCATAAGTCAGATTTGTCTAAATCTATGAAATTATCAACAAAATACATTTTACTTAATTTCATTATATCCACATATCTGTTGCCTTCTCATATTCAGGTTTTTTTTTTCAAAATCCCTTTGCTGTAATCATAAACAGATTATCTGTTGCTATGAATGTCTGGGGATTTGTGTCTTTAAAATGACTTACGGCTAAACAAACAAAAAAAAAAAACTACTTTTATCCAGACAACCACCTGCTATCTCTGTCTGCAAGGGAGGATTCACACTCAGGCAGTAGATGTTTTGCAAATGAGGGCAAGAAATTGCATTAAAAAATAACAATTTTTTAAACTTTCCTAATTCTTTTTGCCAAAGTGAAGATTTTGCTTCATAATTAGGTAAAAAAAAAAGATGAGTTAGACAGCTTTTAAAGACCGAGTTGTACCTTCACAGCAGTTCTTGTGTGCATCCGTGGCTGAATAATCAATTCCATAGCAGTAATCAATGGAGGGCAAAATATGCAGCAATTTTCTTAATTAAAAGCTTGGGGGTATCAGACAAGACTCAGTGTTGAATCTTCATTTCAAAAGTGGCATAATTATGTGCTATTCTCTGTGAAATGGCTAATAGGAATTTCCTGACTGAGCAAGGGGACTCTGAATATTCATCTGGCATTGTTAAACGGTCTTTTTAGACATATTACTTCTTCAGGTAATTTGCCCTGGCTCTTCAGTCACTCACCCAAGGAAACATTAGAGGGTAGCTGTATGAGCACATCCTTAAACACAGTGTTGTACATGCAGTTACCAGCCAAACAAAAGCGAGGCTTTTATGGATTCAAGCACTGACAAATGTAAAATCTCAAATTACAGAACAAGCCAACATCCCTGGCAAGAGAAACACATTAATTACCAGTCATATGCTGAGATTAAAGTTGCTTGGAGTAAAAGCCCAAATCAAATAGGAACTCGAGAAATGAACTGCTTCTAATTTGCAGCCATTTTGATGGGAAACCTGAGCAAGGCGAAGCATATGGCAGACAATTCAGCCGTGTTTTGATAATGTTCATAAACAGGCACCGTCACCGTGCCTCATTTCAACCCAAGTGCACTTTACTTAAGATAAATGTGGTAGAAAACCATGAGGGGGTGTAAATTGGCACATAATTGCATTTGCCAGAGGAAAATGTGCATGCAAATCTAGTCCCATGTGCCCCTGCAGTGTAACACCTACCAACCTAATTCTTACAAATGTTGGTTCGTCTCTCCTACCTATTAAATTTGCTTTAATTTTGTGTAATAAAATGAAATGTTTGAATGTGCTTAGATTGTGGATATAGGTAGAAGATGATTCTGGCTGCTGACAACAGGGTTTTGCCACAGCCACAAAAGAAGGTGTGATTTTTAAGGAAAACCGGGACTCTTTTTGTAAAACTGGGACTCATTTTGTAGATTGATAGTATAAAAATAATGATTGTAATTTATTTCATTTCAAATTATTTATACACAGGTGTCCAAAAAGAAAATCAGACAAGTGGTCAAGCACAGTGGTGGTAGTGGGATAGTCTGGGGTGCTTTGTAGCTTTAGAATCTTGACACCCTGCCATATTTTAAGTAAAGGCCAGTTCTAAGCTTTATGAAAAGGTCTTTCTGGTGACATTAAGATCTGATCTTAATTGGTATTTGACATGTTATTTCTACAAAGAAGCTGCTAGCAAAAACTCTCCATTGTAGCTGATTTAAAGTAGTTTGATGTTAAAAAATGTTTTTTTTATCAGCAATTTCTGCTTTTTGACCAAAAAAAAAAAAAAACAAAATCAAATAATTTGATGGATTGTAACAAAGAAACAAACACTACAACCACAAGGGGGCATAATCCAGTACTTTCATGTGCAGATCATATGTTCAGAGGGTTTTGTCAGGAAGTGCCAAACCAAATCTAAATCAGATTTGTGGATCACAACATGAACCTTCATACAAGATCAGTTAGAAGAGGATGGCTTTAGATGGAGATGTATTCTATCGCAAATTCTTAAGAGAGCAGCCAAAAAACAAAGAAGTAGTTGGAAAAAAAACATATTTAGTATAATAAACTTGAAAATGTATTTCATTATAGCCTGATTGTTTTTAGTTTTTCAGGTCTTCTATTTTTTCATCATCATCATTTTATTTATCCTTTTTTACATTTTTTGTTTGCTCTGCTACATTGTTTTCTTTGGCAAAAAGTGGGGGCCAGCTGGTCGGAAAGCCTTATCTTTAAGTCTTCACTCCATCCTGCTGTGAAGTTCCTCTATCTTGTCTATTCTTATCACATCTCTGTCTCAGCCAGCACTGTGCCTCCCCATCAACTCAACCTGCTTCTTTAATTGGGAGGAGAGCTAGAACACCCCAGTTAAAGTTCCCTACAATGTCTTAATTAAAAATCTGCTTCAGATGAGGGAAACTCTGAGGGTGTGAGGTGGACATCTGCCCTCACCACAACATGGGCGGGGGGGGGGCCTTCATTAATTGACCTTCAGTGCAAATAAATAAAAAGATGAGACTGTTTCATGAAAATATGACTTATTAGGAACGGAATGACTCACATGTTCAATACAACTTTCAAAGTAAGACTAAAACAGTAAAAATAGCATCAATATCTTATTATTTTTTGGGGTGCTTAACCCTTGTGTTATGTTAAAAAACACATTACTTATGTTGCGGGTCATTTTGTCCCAAACTGTGAAAATCCACACAAAGCAATTGAAAAAGCTGGTTAAACCCACATAAACGTTATTTTGGATCCTGTAAACATTTAGAAAAGAGACATAACAGTACATTTATCATTCCTCTTCCAGGGAGCGTTCCGGTATACAGATTTTGCATTACATTTGTATATGTATTGTCTGAAAGGACTGAAATTGAGTAAGAAGCTGATCTACATGTGAATTAGGATTCTGCAGCAAAAGTAATAAGTAACATACTTAATTTCATCAAAAATTCTAGAAAAACTTCAGTGGAAAAAGTAAGGATCAAAACCACTTTGAAAGATAAAAAAGGAAAAGTTTGCTGATTGGGTTGGTGTGTGGTTGAGTAAAATGTGTTGGTATTTCCTTCAAAAGTTTGACTTTTAAGGTCTTGATAAATTGTAAAAATGTAATTTAGTCATTTACGTGTCATTTTTGACCAATTATGGTCAAATAATGGTCTCTAGATTGCCTCACTGCACCCTTTACATCAGCTTAAATGAGGATTAGTAAATTAACTTTTTTTAAATTATTTCCTGGGAAATGTAATACTAGTTATTGCAAAAATAATTGTTGTAGGGTTCAGATAAGACACCAAAAATATTTGTTGTGTTTATTTGAATGAAGAAACTTGAAAGGACATTAGATTTTTAAAGATGAGTTCAATCAGGACGAAAAAAAAATATGATTTCATCTAAAAAAAAAAGCACTTTGAAAGTGAAATATGTCCGTTAATTATTTATATTGGGAAATTTGTGCAAAACGTAGCAATCAGAAATAAAAATGTAAGTCTATTGTTACCAGTACAAAGATAATTATTTAATGGATAATTAATAATTTATCATGCATAACTTAATTTCAGTTCTGCTGTCCGTCTTTGTCTCCTCAAAATCGCACAAACAGACCATTCACAGCACGATGACCATTCTATTATGAGGTTAATCTTCCTCTGAGGGCTACAGTCATCTTTTGGTTATGTCCCATTTGAAGGGATAACAGGTAATTGCATCTCATGGGAATGTTGCACCTTTACAGCTTTCACTTTTAATCATTTTTTACAATCAAAAACTATATTTATAGAAATGTGCATCATTGGTCATCTTAAATCCTAAACAATTTCCTCAGTTGTTCTACAAAGATTTTCTTATTTAGAATTCTAACCACAGTAGGAGCAAAGTGAACCAACATTAGTGATAATAGTTTGGTTCCTCTTTTTTGATGTAATACATATATGGATTTATTATGTCATTGTTAATTCATGAGGTCCTCAGATGAATTATAGATTGTGTCCTTTGAGACTACTGCCCTTGCGCCGGCACTTGTTATTAAGAGAATAACTAATCACTTTTTTTTAATACAAACACGTAGTTTTAAAAATAACTGTTGCTTAGAACATCTATCATTTTAAATATTAAACTTATTTGATGTTTTTATTGTCTCGCTTCAGTTTGAAGCAGAGATAGGGATCATTAGCTTGCTGGGACAATAGAAACGATCCCCAGAATAACGAACACAAATCCTGACAAACGCTTTAACTAGTTCCATATTCAAATTACAGAGAAATGTATCTGAAGGAAATGTGTGATTACAACACAGTATCAGAGCAATTCAGCTTGCACTCAGTTGTGCTGTGGTCAGAACAGCCATAATTATACATTTCATTGCTACATTTCAATTATTTCTATCGGTGGGAGAAACTGGCCTGGGGCAAACTAAATACTATGCCCTATGAATCTTTCGGAGATCCTGAATAATCAAGATAATTATCTCCCACAGCAAACCCTCCTCTCCTTTTTTTTTTTTCCAAAAATGAATTACCATAAAGTATTGCTGATATTAATGAAAAAACAAAAGCTACTCACCTAATTATCGCATGGCAACGAGGGTTAAGGTGGAGAAATGGAGCAAATAAGAAGCTGGAAAACAAAATCTAGCATTAAGAGGTTGAATCAAAACTAATTTTCAAAGATATTGAGTAAACAATTTTTACTCATTTAGTTACACAAATAACATCTTATATCATTAGTAATGTCTCATCTTTGGTCAATCTATTGCGAATTAAAGATTTGACAAAAAGTGATCGTCTAAACGATTAGGATGTAAATATGGGTTTCAAAAAACTCTACAGGTTCAGTGAGAACATCTTTATTTCAGAATTTGATCGAATTTGTGCTGACACGAAAACTCCCATACAAGTGGATTGAAAGGTCAAACAGTTAATCAAACGATAAAGCAAGATGAATGACACGAACAGTTTTACAGAATAATCTATTGTAATATCAGTGCTGCGGAGGCCAGGCTGTAAATACAGCGGCTCAGTGAGGTGAGGCGTGACCACTGAAGGCTGCAGTGGAAATAAACTTGCTGGTCTCTCTTGGTAAAAGAACACGATTTGGGGTCAACTTCTCATTGCTCCTTGTCTTATTTGCTTTACGTTTATTTCTGGAGATTTGTTGGATTTATGTTTTGTGAAATGTTTTTTACACCTTTTGTTTTCTGTTTTAGCCCTAAAACTCTCAAATACTTAATAAAAATCTCACCTAAAGAAACTTTCACCCTCAGAGAACTAACTTGGAAAACTTTGGCAGCTTTAAAAGCACTGATTTTACAGTACAGGTTGTCTGATTTAATGAGCGCGCAGAAAAGAAATCGCCCATTATTGTTTTCCTGAATGATCAAAAGTCATCAGAAGTGTTTTGAACAATGACGTACCGGATCTTTAGTGAATGTGAGTTGGATCCAGGAAGGGGCTCCCCAAAGTGTCAGCTTCAGAGCTAAATGAAAAATATCAGCTCAGCCCTTAATAAAGCTGCTGTAATCACACTCCTGCAGGATGGTCTTCTCTCATTAGCGCTGCAGTTAAAGAAACGTGCAGCAACTCTTTGATGTTGTCATAGACTCTCACTGTTCAGAACAAAGACTGTCTTCCTCTAAGATAAGAGGAGGAGGAGACTTCCTCCTTATGCATGATGTCAGGAAACTGTGTGAGTTCACAAACCCCTTTGTTTTGATGCCAAACCCAACTATAAGAAATCCTGAGGACGTTTAAATGTTTTTTTTTTTCCTTTTAAGATGTAAATCCTGTCCTAAACAAATCTGACAGCAGTCAAAAGAAAAGAAAAATGTTTTGTCAGTTTGATATACTAGTAAGCCCGTTTTTTAAATAGCTTGTTTATCAGCCTTTGAAAGCTTGAATGATCATAAATGGAATAATAAATTGCTAATTGAAGGGATGGGGGAATGTAAGTGCTCAGAATTGTTTAAAGCACTTCCATAGCTTTTTTTTTTTGCCTTTGAACTCCAACGTTCTGAGGTACACCTGCCTTTTAATGAAGCTCTTCTCTGGAGCTGTGCGTAAGACAAAAGTGTGTGTTTTCCACGCCGCTGTGGTTTGCAGCAAGGCATGCTGTTTGCAGATAACATGAAGGCTAAAGTTCCTAGTCAAAAGCAATGCAATGAGAAAAAAAAAAAAAAAACAAGAAAGAGAGCAGAAGTGTTTGTGAAGGAATACGGGAAAATGCAGCTAACACTTGTTTGACTCATTTTAAATTGTCTTGGGGGTGGTGGGGGGTTTGGTCACACATGGGAGCTCCCTACTTTACTGCTGATTAAAAGGCACCACCACTCCGCTGCCTTCATCAGAACAGCTGCAGGGAATAATACCAAACATAGGCTTTTGTAATTGTTTGCATACCTGTAGGGCAGTAAAATTTAGTCAGCTAGCTATGCACTGTTTGCTCACCATGCATGAAAGAAAACAATTAAAAGAAAAAATAGGAAAGTTCACGTTAGCATATGAGACAGTGATGTAGCCTCCTGTGCTTTTTTAGTGGGAATGCTGGTTTATTAATTGTTTGGATTTTGAGACATTTTAAGACAAAGGACTTAGTGCAAATCTGAAATGTTACACTGTAAACGTCCTGGATTTTAGTCTAAGCGTAAAATATCAGAACATATTAAGAACAAACAGTAGGGATTTGAGCAAAGATGGTGATTTTATAACCTGTTATGAAGTAAAAACTTTCAGTGACCCCTAAATGAGTTACATTGCAGTGAAAATCATTTAATAGGTTGTGGAAAGATCTATAGCAACCAGAGGAGGTTGAAGAACTCAAACAATAAATGAACAGAAGCTATGTCCAATTAAGACGATTCAAATGTCGTTTTTTCCTTGCCACAATCATATTTGAAATTAATCAGGAATATCAATTTGATGATCGTTTTTTTTTTTTTGGCTTTACCAAGACAAGAGTATAACTTTTTCAACCTTTATGCTTGATCAAATTTACGCCCAACTGATGAAGGAACTAAAATAAAATAAGGGATTTATTTTCTCAGAGGGAAGAACTAACACTATGAACAGCAAATATTTTTGAACTCTTGTAGTTTACTCTGATGCAACTTTGTGAAACTGAGTCAAGCTCCTCTACTTTTAGACAGCAGAATCTTGGATGAGCTGCCCTCATAAACAAACCTTACCTGATCACTCTTCTACTAATTGTCTTTGGCCAGAAACATTCATGTGCTCAGTGAAGCTTGAAGGAATTAGATGAACATGTCTCATTTTCTGAGTTCTACATGCTTTGACCTTGAGGTGCATTTGCTGTAATGTCTACTTATGGAAAAATTAGCGACTTTCCTAAATGTGTTTCACCAGCGTGGAAAAAACAGTTAAACTTGACTGTGTAAAAATTTTTTTTAAGACTTTTCCGAAAAGAATTCCAGCAAAAAAAAAAAAAGCTAATTTGCATGTAATATGCACGTGTAATGCTACACTATTCAAACATGTAGTTGTTATTTACACATGTAGTTGTACAGTTTGATAAGTTAATTCTTCTTTAACAGTTCTAGCACATTGCCTGTCCGTCCTAAGAGAGGATCCCTCCTTCATCCCTGAGGCTTCTTATTTTTTTAGGGTTTTTTATGAGTTTTTCTCACTGAGGAGGAGGGTCTAAAGGCAGGAATGACAGTTGAGCTTAGTCTGTTTTGTTTGCCTGCAGGAGCCTTACCTGGCCACTCATGGGCGAAGGCAGGGGACACCCCTGGACAGGTCGCCAGTCTGTCACAGGGGCCACAATCACACATCCATGCACACTCACATCCACACCTAGGGACAATTTAGAGTGACCGATTAACCTATGAAGCATGTTTTTGGACAGTTGGGAGGAAGCCGGAGAAAACCCACTCATTCAAGGGGAGAACATGCAAACGCCACACAGAAAGGTCCGCCAGCCAGTACTTGAACCGGGAACCTTTTTGCTGAGCGCTAACCACTGCGCCACCGCGCAGCCACAGCAACCAGCTATTGTTTATATTTTATGATTGATCTTTACATAAATACTGGAGTGAAGCCCATTGATTTTGGGCTTAATAAATAAAACCGAATTGAGTTGAATTAATCTTTTAACGTATTGGCAGTGTGGTAACACATTTAATGCTGCTGGCAAAAATAGTCTTAAACCAGGAGCATGAATGCTGATTATAAGATCATCACATAGGTATGTATCTAAATTCAATGGAATGAGTCAGGGTGTGTGTAATAATTTCTACACGTTTTTTAAATGTAATCTGAGTTTACTTGCCTTCAGAAATAATCTAAAAAGGTTTTTTTTTTTTTATTTTGAGGAGCTCATGTTACAAAATAAAAGAATGTTGGTGTGAAAGTCAAAAATAGTACAGATAACTCCAAAAATGACAGTTGAGCATCGGCATGTGTGTTACACGACCACATAAAAGTCTGAAAAAGTTGCTTTTACCAAGTGATAAAACAAAAGCAGTGAAAGAGTAATGCTTTATGCACAAATGAGTCACAACTTAATTAAAAAAAAAGACTCTTCACCACAAAAACAAGAAAAACCGGAGAATCTGGAAGTACACAACAGAAAACCATGGATTTTAATTGTATAGAGGATTAATTGTCAGTGACAAAAACAAACGTTTAATTGGAATTTTAAATCTAAAGGATAAAACCTAGAAATCTGGAATAAAGCTTAAATATTTTTAGACCTTGAATTAACAACAGAGGAGTAATTTTCAAGGATTTGATATGAATCCTGGGAGAAAAGAGATTTTTTTTAAATGAACACATTCAACTTTTGACTGAGAAAGACTGACCTCTTATCATAAGTATTTGAAGCTTTTTGCGTGGTTTGTGTGAATCAAATCATAAATGTTCGAGGCCACTGTGTTCTGGGATCTTTAGTTAAACACAAAACTCACCTTTAACTCTCTTTACTTACACAAAGAGGAAATCACCTCTCTGTTGAGAGAAATCAAGGTTTTGATTTCTATAAATATATGAACACATACCGTTATTAAGTGAAGGTCTTTACAAGCGGATGGAACGGACCTGGCAGCTCTCCTGAGGAAAATTTAAAATAGATTGCTATGCTTTTAGCATCAAGGGTTACGGCCTCTGTGTCAACCTTTATGTTTAATACCATGTTGAGTGAAACAGGTTGTCTTAAAGATATAGGTGGAGATTACATTTGGAATAAAATTGGGAAAAATATGTACATCCTACATTAGGACTCAAATTAAAAATGTATCCACATACTGTAAGTCAAAATAACTCCCAAAAGCTTCACTGCCAAATCTAAGTCCTAAACTCAGTCTCATTTAGGTCATTTTGCACATTCTAGACTGATTTTAAATTCTTCACTTGCTTGTAATTGCAATACAGAAAAACAAATTCATTTAACTCACTTAAGATAAAAGACTCAAAATCACGTTATCAGTTTGTTGCTGTCAGGCGGCGGTCCTCTGTCTCCCCCTCTGGTGGCCTGCGCACACAGTCAGCAGAGTACTGAAGCTCCTCAGGTATCTCTCATCACTAATCACCTTCACATTATTTAACCAACACCTCCAGCTCTGCTCAGTGCAAAGCATTGTTCATTCCATGGCAATTATGAGCGTTCATCCTCTTGTTTCTATGGTCTCTACCGCTGCTCTAAACCCAAGCCTGCCTGCCTCCCGCCTCCCTTGCCTGTCCCTGACCAACGCCTGCTCTGTCCTCGTCAAACCCATGCCGGTTCTGACCCACGCCTACCTGACCACTGCCTTTGAGTAACGCCTTCCCTGCTTTCTATAATAAATACTGCAGATGGATCCGACTGCCTCTGACTCGTTACAGTTGTGTTTTTAATGATGACTAAGGTTTGCACTTCATTTACAGTTTCAGGGTAAAATCAAAAAGAGAATTTTTTTTTAACTAAAAAAAAAGTTATACTTTTTCCAACTACACTAGAAAATGTGAAATCTTTGACATTTGGCAAAAGTCCTTCACAATAAAGATGTCCCACATGCATACTCACACAAATGAGGAAAAACAAAACTTTTATCAATTCCATTACTGGCTTAAATCTGTCAAGCTACGTCCACACTGCCCTCTGCGGCGTGCTTTCACTTACAATTAAAGGGCTGTGTAAATTTACATAAATGCACATTTTGGGCTTTCGGGTTCAAAACTCTTGCATTCAAGCGTTGTTACGATAGTTTTAAGACCATTTTCAGGCTCTTTGTACAAAATATTCATTGAAAATGTGTGGAAAGTTAAATCAACTGAACCAACCAGGGATTCGGATTTGGTTGAGACATATACTGTAGATTGTGTCCCTTTTAATCCATGGAAGTGGCTTTTGTTTGAAAATTGATCATGGGAGAGAGATTAATAATTTGGGTTTATACCTGGCTGGAATTATGTGCATCGATATTCTTACAACTGTAGGTGGAGTACAGCAATGACTCATGTTGAACGCGTTATATTCTTGTGTGGATCTATCACACAATAAAATTTTATAAAATAAATAATCAATGCATAAAAAATACACTTTTTAAGACAGAAATTAAAGCACCAAATATTATGCTATTGTGAAGCCTTTCAGAGTAAAACTATGTCCATACATAATGATGATATATTACCTTTGGCACACCAGAGAACACATTTTTAATTAAATATGAGTTATTTTGGTAAACTTTTTTCTTACCATGAAGTAAGACTACTTAAAGTTTTAATATACTGCTCAGAGATGCGTAAATTGAACCATTAATTTCAATAATTTAATCAGAAATTAGAATTAAATACACTTAAAAACAAAAAAAGTTGATTTTGCATGATTTTAAGAAGTTGAAGAAGGCATGGGTCTTTTCTGGGGATTCTGGCTTCCTCCCACAGTCCAAAGACATGCTTCATGGCTGGTTACTCTAAATTGTTCCTAGGTATGATGCGAGTGTATATGGCTGTTTGTGATTGTGGCTCTGCGACAGACTGTTGACCTGTCCAGGGTGTACTCTGCCTTCGCCCAACAGTAGCCAGGTTAGGCTCCAGCAGCCTTGTGACCATGTAAGGGTTTAGAAAACGGTCTGGTTGTTTCTTATTTTTACAAGAGGAAAATTAAAAGTGTAAGAGCAGAAAACTAATAAGTCAATAAAGAAACAGTCAACCAATAGCCAAAACATACACTGACTTTTACAATTACTACTTTATGTTACACCCTCCTCTAATAAATACAGCCTCTTACTGTTATAATATCCCATCATTTATTAAATAGAACAAGAGTTTTTTGTGTGAAACTTATCTTTGACATCCAGTCATATTCACTTAAAATAAGGTCAACTTAGCTGAAAAGACTTGTAGTTTACTTTGGCGGATTAATTGTAGATGAAACAGACTGAGATCCTTTTGCTGTTTGACCAGATCTTTCAAGGCAGAGGAGAATTTTGGATTTTATTGCCCTTTGGTGACGAGCAAGCTATCGACAGAAAGCAC
The DNA here is from genome assembly GCA_014656515.1 of Oryzias celebensis. Taxonomy (NCBI): domain Eukaryota; kingdom Metazoa; phylum Chordata; class Actinopteri; order Beloniformes; family Adrianichthyidae; genus Oryzias; species Oryzias celebensis. The sequence goes on from BNCR01000005.1 coordinate 40,686,957, forward strand.
GAGACCCCACCCCCCTTGAATCCTGATTACAACCATTTTGTGATAGGTTGGGGAGTGATAAAAGGCGTCTTTTAAACCTGTCATAAATGTTCAGGGCAACTTAATAGTGCGTGCTGAAGTGCTGTAAAGACCTACCACTGTTAGACTTCAGAGGAGTTGATGATACAGAATGTGATGCTTTACCACCTCGCAGACGTGGTTTCTGGAAAGCTCTCAGGAACATCTCACGTTTGGGTGTTGATAAAAATTGGGCAGTTTGCGCAGTCATGTGCGCAGCTCTGATGTAGCGCCGAGCAGTTTTCCTTACACTCAAGTGGTCGCCTCCTGCCATGGCTTTTCCCTTCATCAGAACCTCCTCCAGTTTTTTATTGACTATTCCACTAATTGCAGCCTGCATAAACAAAGCATAGAGGAGTAAAAAAAATGCTTTGATAATTAGTTTTGGGGGTGTCGTTTTTGTGGACATTGATCTGATGGTTTGCCGTATTGAATGGGAAAGGGAGGCACTCTGAGACTGTGACAGGTAGGCTCGGTTATGGATCACAGCTCTTCATCAATAGTCCTCCTCTTCAGTGGTGTTCTGTCAAGCATTTCTCCAAATGACACAGGTGGTCATTGATTTGGGGCATTGCTGGGGAGGCATCTATAATTTAACATGATAGTCAACAGCTTAAAGAAAAACGAAGATTTTCTCCTCTGGCGATAAACTTGCCTAAAACGTTAGAAAAATTAGCTCACTGGAAATGAAGTCAGTTTTGTGTTTATGTTTGCGTACGTGAGGCTGTAAGGTAGAGCTGGGGACAAAAATTAGGCTAATAAGGAGTATTGGGGTGCAGGTGCAATGTTCACAGGGGAGGTGACCTTGGCAATGGTGGGGACTGCTTGGAGGACCAAGCCATCTGTCTTAGGCCACGAGAAGGTGACCCAATATCATTGTTTAGTCCAAGTGAGTATACAGGGGTCACCCAGAGGGACACACCTCCTGGGTGGGGACAACCGTGGGGTGTCTGGGTCTCATAAAGACTAGATGAAAATGAAAATGCAGACCATAGCTGTGCAAATAAATTCACTCCTGATTCTCCCTTTAAATGTTAAACCACTTTTGTGATCTCCTTGTGAAGATTACGCTCAGTGCTGCGGTGAACTAGCATTTGCTGTAATTATTCTGTCATTTTGATGCGGCACCACATAACCCTTTGACACCATTTGTGGTGTTTTATTGAAGACAGAAAAAAAGGGCTGTGGTTGTAAATTTTTCCCTGAATCTTTTCAAAAGGAGCTTGAATTTTCCCTTTATAGATGTGATTTACCAGAATGTCATTAGCCTTTACAGCTGTGCTTTATATTCAAAAATACATTGTTCCAAGTACTTGTGACAAATAGTCAAACATTTTGTTTGAACCGTTTTTTTTAACAAATTAGTTAATGAGCAACTGGAATGATCAGTTTCAGTTTTGTTTTCAACTGATAGATAAATCAAGCTGGCACTGGGCAGCACCTTTGCAGTTATCCAAGCTGTGACTTTAATAGTAACAAGTTTTGCTGCATGAAATATACTTTGCAGAGGTGTGAATCACACATTTAAATTGCCATCTCCAATATCGGCACTTTCTAGGACAATTGGGGGGGGGGGACCCTGGCTATTTACACATTTGCTTTTTCTGTTTAAGACCAAATATTTACTATTTGCCTCATATTTGCCTGGAGTGAAAAAAGGAAAATAAGAGCAGAAGAATACACGTTTTTCTTTTCATTTCTCTAGAGAATGTGCTTGAAATCCAAGAATTTTAGTTTTCAGAACATTTGTTGATAAGCTTATAAGCCGTTAAGACTCCAAACTGTATTTATTAGTTAATAATTGTTAATACTACTTTACACACACTAACCCAATGAGTATTCTCTATAGATTGTCATCCGTGTGACCTGGTCAGGATTTCTTGCCAACCCTATTGTAAGGATTAATGGAATCAAATGGAAAATACTTTTTATTAATTTTTAAGTCTTCTTTCATTCTAGTTTCTGTTTTACTACAAGTTATATCAAAAAACAAAAAATAATAAATAGCAAGGAATTGTACAACTATAACATCAACAGATATTTTTCTGATGGTTTTTATCCTGTTTTTTTCTGATCTCCAAGGATTGGCCTCAGCCCAAATGGGATATCACACCAGACAAAGAGCTTTGATGAAGCAGTCAGTCTGACAGGGAGGTGACAGACACCCAATCAAGGTGTTAGATGATGGCAGGGCCATAATCTCTGTCCTTTCAGCATAATCAGAACCTCATAGCTCAAGTTTTACTTGGCACTTTCAACCACCATTCCTGTTTCCTTTCACACAAGACTTGACCCTTTCAGCTTTTTCCTCATCGTCTCCACTAATGACAAGTTTCACTTCTCACCTCATGCTCATTAGTCACCTTTGTAAGCCATTGCGGCAACAGGGTTTATAAATCTTGGCAAGCATGTTTATGTCACTTTTAGCTTTGAGAGGAAGCTGTCACATAAATTATTCTCAATCTTTGTACGAGAGATTATTTTATGTTGCGGAAAAACTGAGTCATTTTCATCTGTTAATCTGTTAAAAAGAAATGCCAAAGTGTGTAATTATGTATTAATAATGTCCAGCTTCAAAGGCTAGCCTTTCAGCTTCCTGGGATCCAGCTGGACCTCAGACTTCGAAGGTTGCAAATGGCAAATATGAGCAAGACCAGAGGTCGTAGTCAAGCTGTGGCCAGCCGGCTGCTAAGAGGATAAAGACTGACAGAGTAGCCAGAGCCTTGTGAAAGTCCCCATAAAATAGGTTTACGGCTTTACATAGTAAAACTGTCCCCTTCACATCTCTTTAGTCTGACTATAGCACTCACTAAAGTCTGCAGAGCAAACTTGCTCATGGAGTAGATCAGAGGAGGGCTGAGCACTTACTGCCAGTCTGATTAAACATGCCACACTTCTATCACTTCCTCCATTTTATGGGGAACAATTTATGGTTAATTGGTGCTCTGATTAAATACAAACAAAACATTGCTGAGTCTGTAAAGCTATGGCCTCAGTTTGACCCAAAGAAAATATATTTATATATATTTTTTTAACGTAACGTCTTAGTATATAGAGATGTTGTGGGTTTTGGGGTCATAGTTTTAAATTCACAATAAATGTGTTTTCGTTAATTTTTGACATAGTAAAAAAAGTTTTATTTTTTTGAAAAAGGAAAAATTGTTTAAGACACCAGCAACAGCAGCTGGTGGTTTGGGCCAATTTCTACTGTATTTTTCACACCATGAGCCGCACTTTGAAACCTTTGGAGCGCCTTCTCTATGAACGAATTCTGGTTCTGTTCACAGATGTTTATGAGACGTACACAGCGCTTTGGAAAGTTTGGAGTAGCAGGCATTGTGAATACTCTAATGTGGCTAACATCACAAACAAGTTCTAGAATGACTGTGAATGCTAGTAGTCAAGGAATCAGTCTGCACATGACAGTTTGATGACAAAATCAGTGGGTGGAATGACATGAACCTAGACATGGGGACGTGATTACAGATGCTTTTGTAGAGCTTTTCAAAATAAACTTGATCTCTCATCTTCATCTGTGTCTTTTATGCATTGAAAATGAGATATACAGCCAATGTTTCCATGTAGAGATGAGGCTAAAAACTTTCGTCAGTAGCTTCTGCCAAACTCATCAGGCGTATTTAGTTTATAAACACATTTTTGGACAAGCGTCAAGCAGCAACATGAGTCAAAAAAGAGGCGTCCGACATGAATTTCATGAGCGAATTTTGTTCAGTTTGAACACATCTTTACAGTTTGCTATGTCTTATATATAATATATATTCTACCCTATGATCGGGTGTGCCCCAATAGTGCAGAAAATACTGTATCTCCTATACTACAATGAATAATAAATGATATATACATAATAAAAAAGTCATTCTGGCTCACCTGAGTAACCAAGTTCTGCTTTACAGACTTTCAAATAATTGAAACCAGCAACAGAGATATTTATATGGTACAAAATTTACAAAAGCATTATAATAGCTACTTTGAGAAGTCTGCTCGTATAACCTACAAGTGTGGTGCTTTTTTTAAGGTGTCTTTGTGTCTGTGGTGCAGATTTCATGGCTGTCAAACAGCGCACCATCCCCTTCACAGTGGGTGAGGGTTAAGCCTGAATAAATGCATAGAGCTCTTGAACAGCACCTTGGACATTCACCCTCTGGCTGAACCCAGTATGTGTGAAATATTGTGTGGTGAATCACACTTCCTTCAGAGGTGCAAACGCCCCTTTTGATTTCATAGGTTCTATTACCTTTCAGTAGGGACAGAGCTGAAAGGCAAAATGCATGTAAAAGCTGACAACATGAGAAAATCGTCTTTTACTTTTTAGATATGGAAAAATCCCTCCAGAATGGAATTAATGCAAATTAAAACTATACATTTTACATTATTTTATTTGTATGTTCAATGTGACTTGCATTTAACAGCAGATACATGCTTGCAAGACTGGACAGCAAAACATTCCAAGAAAAAGTACACATTAGTGTGCAGTTAGATATTAGTTGCAATCAAATTCTCAATTCTCTCATCTATGACCCTGCTGGTCAGCTGCCAGATGGAGATCCACCCAAAACACATCAGGTCCTTTGACCATAATCTTGACCCATTACTTGGGTCATTGAATTTGACAAGATTCCGACCTCAAGGAAGATGAAACGCCGAATACGAATGGATTGCCATGACCCTAGCTTTTAGCAAATGTGATTTCTGCACACGCTTTCGCTCAATATTGAAAGACAAAAAGCTTCATAGCATTTTCATTGTTGGAGTTCACTAATGCTTGTTTGTCATTTACTTGAGAGACGTTTTAAAAAAAGCGAAGTTAATGTTTATCCTTATAAAATGGGAAATTCCTGCAAACAGATCATTTATATTGAACAATAATGTACTTTGGATTTGGAAAAAAAAATCAACAGTAGGGTTTTCCTGATACTAAACGAAGGCAAATAGAGGAGGATGAAACAGATGCCACCACAGATGGGGGATAAACAGACGCTTTTTTGTTACAAAGGCTGCATGTCGCTCGTAGTAGTTAATGATCACTGGCTATTTCGGGAAATAGAAAACTCAGAGTCTGTTGTTTCATGGGTTTTGTGGAGCTCCATCTGTTTTATGGGTGAGCACTGCAACTCCTATTTGTCTTGATATAATTCTGTATAAAAAAATCTTTTTTTGATCTTTTTGAATGTGTGCCACTAATCTGTCATCCATTTGCAGTCCAGTAAAATTGTACAGACATAGATGGAATTGTTGCAACACCTCCTGTTAATGAAGGAAAAACACAAAAAGTCTGCTTTGGGTTTTATTCCGAGCATCAGAGCTGCTGACTCACGTGACCATTCAGCTCAGCAGTTACTAAGAGAAATGGAGATGATGGGTACAAGAAAGCATTACAACACCCACACAAAAATGTTAGTGCACGGACAGATTTTTTCATTGGAGCTAGAAGCTTAAATGCTCCTCTGCAAACAAAGAAGGGGGAAAAAAAAGCACTACTGACAATTTTTTCTTCGCTCTGGATTTTCTTCTAAACAGACCTCCAGGGACAGAAGTCTCCCCAAGTAGGATGAGATCATAAAACTGCAAGGTGGTCTCCCCTCATTTTCAATTAAATGGATACAATGGTGCCTGCATGTTATTGCGCGCCCCCCCAGGATCTGAAATACTAGGGGGAGCTCGGAACTAAAGCAGTTACTTTGTGACGAGATCCTGAATCCTCTCCCATCAGAGAAACGTGTCCTTCGGAAATAACGTCGATAATGGAAGAAATCATCAAGAACATAAAGCACAGCTGTGAAACTGACAGACTTTCTGACGGATTTATTCCTTTGGACAGTTTCAGCTTTGGTTTTTTTACAAAGACGTGTGAGAAAGTCAGTCCAACCATTTATAGCGGTTTTCAGTATAAACGAATGAGTGTATTGAACTCATGACAGTAGTATGCCTCAATTTTCCTTTTTATTCCCCAAAAGACTAACATTTGAGCTTTCCGGTTTTAATTTTAATCAATTTTAAGATACCTTATGTTCCATTATGTTTCTTCTTTTCTTTTCCTTCATAATATAAATTCCATATTGATACCATTGATAATGGTTTTGAACAGGTATTTTTCGTTTATGTAGTTAGTTTGGGCACTAATGTTAAAAAGCCAAAAAAGTAATCCTTAAATATTACTGTTACCAGAAAAGGCTTTCATTTTAAATACATTTTGCTCATCATTTATAACAGCTGCAGGTTGGTACAGGTACATTACCATATGGAACCAGATAGCAGAACCGGACTTTGACATGATCTCTCACTATGTTGAATGTGTGCAGTGCAGCATGAGGTTGGGCCTTAAAGCTACTGGACCTCTCAGAGATACCTATGGTTCTTGCAGTAAAAATCTTGTGAAAGATGGAATAAACTATGGAAAAATGGATAAACTGAAGATGTAACCATGTTAAGCATAACTTAATTGTATTTCTTGTACTTGCAATTTGGCAAAGTGCTGTAGTTGCAGTATATTCTTGTGAAGCTTAAATTAGTTTGTTTTATTTTGCTTCCCGCCGTGAAATGTAGTGCTTTTAGTAGTGTGTGCTTGTAGGAAAGATAACACTAGTGAAATTGTTGGTTCCTGCGCTGCATGAGCTTTGAGGAAGGGGCTTGACCGCAGCTGAGTGGCAACTGCTTGCTGCAAAACATTGCTGCATTTAGAGAAAGAAAGACGTACTCCACCTGCATGACAATCAGTCTGTCAGGGTAATCCCCTCCACCTACACCCCACACAATCGCATGCTCTGCGCCTGACTCTCCCTTAGAGTGTTTGTTTTTCATCGCTTATCACTGGTATGGACACACAATCATCAACAAACCAACCATTTGTGCACTTATTATCTTTAAAAAAAATGCCCTAATTGATTCATTTTATTGTGTGCTCTGCTCTGAGTACACTAAATATCAGTTGCTGTTATTTGGAGGTGATATTTTTACCCCAAAATACTCTTGTTGTCTGCTCCCTGCAGCATGGCTGCCAGCATTGATTCACTTTCCCAGAGGGTGTTGTGCATATGCGTCTTGCTGGATTTATTCCTTCTTCAATGCAAACTAGACCTCACTGAAAGGGAAAGAAGAAAATGTTATGTCTTTTGCTGATTTACAAAACGAAGGACACAAAAAGAGACTTTACTGCAGCCTACGATCTTTCCTGGCGTAATGCATGAGGTTGTGGGATCACACAACTGTCCTCACAACTGTTAGTGCGTGCATTTATGAAACTCTCAGGGAAAAAGTCCTAAGCAAATATGTCAGCTGCTGGAGTTCAGTTATAAACAACACAGATCTCTGTTTTCGCTGTCATGTCAAGACAGTAACAGGTGTCTCACCTCAGGCAAAAATATTGTCTTCCACTTGATCTTTCTGTATTTACTGTCTTTGGCAGAAAGAACGAACACCGTAGAGAGTCTGGTACTCAGGATATGTCTCTGTTGTTTGGCAGCACGGTTTCATCAAGGGATTAACCACATGGTGTTGCCTGGCTTGGCCTAAATCCCAACAAAGTGTATCTGTGCTGGTCTGACCAAACAGAAGGTTGGGATGCGCCATAATTCCATGTAGCGCTGGTGGAGCTGCAACACCCAGAAAGAGCCGAGCACTGGTGGCCAAATCATGCACCACTTTAAGCCTTCGCTCTTTCTTTTACTTTATCACAAAGCAAGTGGAGATTTGTTATTCAATCCACCTTTTCTCACAGCGTGTGACATTTCACGATGATTTGGAACGAGGTGTGCAGCATTAAAAAAAGATAATCTAACAAAGAGATGTATTGTAAAGGGGAAAATTGTGATACGAATGCACCACCTCCTCTGTCTGTTTACATTTTGCTCTGTATTATTCATCACGTTGCTTCTGACTGCCCTTTCACACCTGCGAACATCTTCTTTCCTTACATTTCTGCTGCCTGAGAGTAAGAGACCATATCTATGCCTGTGAAAAATCCCAGGAAGGAAATTGCATTTTAGTGCTATTTAAAAGTAAGATGTAACTTTCATTGCATCTTGAAAGTGTCACATGACAGAAAATCAATTTAGTGCAATCAGAATATACTGTTATAGTTTGAAGGGCGTTTAAGTACCCCTAAAAATGTGATTCAGAATGTGAAGTGCCCTCAGACTATTCATGATTTTAGTAATAAACATATGGAATCTACACATTTCCTAACTGGATGAAACTGCATGCAGTACTGTAGAGCTTGTTGTTGGTTCAGTTCTTTCACAAATCATTTACTTCAAAATAGCTTCACATAGTGTTTCATTGACTTACTGTAATTACTATAAAATTTCTATAAAGCGTTAGTTTGCACAACAGCAAAAAAGATAAAGTAATCAATACTGGAGAAAAGTCATCTCAACATCAACTGACACTATGATTGGTTGGCGGCAGCTAAAGCCCCTTTCAAACTGTTAGTTAAGCATTGAGTTCTCTACATGTTTAATGGAAATAATTTGTTTTCACTCTTTTTAGACAAATATGTCATTTGTAGTAATTGTAAACCAATTTAGAGGGGAGTGTGATGCAACTGATTATAAAAGCAATTTCCTTAATTGCTTCATGATTTCATTTCCTGTTTTTTTGTCTTGGTTCCAATGTTTGATTAGGTTCCTCCCTAGTTTTAAACTGCACTCAGACTCATATTTGAAGTGGAAACTAATACAAACTAAATAAACTAAATAGTATTCAGCAGATGTGAGGATCTGCCTTTGGTTTTTTTTTCTTTTTATTTTGGTAGTTTTGTTTTAAGTGTGGTGTGGCAGTTAGTGCTCTTGCCTCACATTGAGTAGACCCTGGTTCAAATCCTAAGTGGGACCTTTCTCCCCATGCATGTTTGGACTTACTCCTGGCACTCTGGCAACCTCCCACAGACCAAAAACATGCTTCATAGATCAATTGAAGACTCTGAATTGTCCCATAGGTGTGTGTGCTTGTTTGCCTCCGTGCTGCCCTGCAAGGGACTGGTAAACCAACCAGAGTGTACCCTTGAATTTGTCTGATAGTAGCTGATAGGTTTTAGCATCCCCATGACCCTGTAAGAAGAATAAAGCAGGTTTGGAAAATGGGTGAAAGGAAGGACAGGCTGTGGTCTGCCTTTTAGAAGGAAAATAAAGCTCTGAAGTGTTCAGCTGAGTCAAAAGACAACAAAAACAATCATACCTTGACAAAAGTCATTGTACCTTGAATTTAGTAATGCCCGCACAACCTCTGAGATAAGTACTGCAATGAACTAATTTCTGTAGCCCTTTTACATGAGCTTCACACCTGCTGGCAGGTATTGTGGTCCACCTATTGAGAGCAAACTGCTCCAGATTTCTCAGGTTCAAGAAGTGCTTTCTTCAGCCAGCGGGTTTTAGTTAATTTCACAGATGTTTGACAGGATTTTGATTTTAGATTTAAGATAGTCTGATATCACGGCCTTAGCCATTCTTTAGCTGTTCACTTAAAAACCGTCACACAGCATGAATTGTTCAGAGTTGTTCAGTTTTTTCAGTTTCCAGAATTTATGCTCCCCTTTTCCATTCCATTACCAGGCTTAAGCCATGTTTTATAGCACAGACACTGATTGTATACTTCATTTTTTCTGACTGAGCTGCTCTGCTTATTCAAAAAGGCTCCAGTTTTTACATTTCTGTTCAAAGAATTGTTTGCCGTAAGGCTTGTATAAGCACCAAAGCAAAATAATGTTTAATTTTAGTCCATCTTTTGTAATGTGTTTATTTTCTATGCACATATTTACATGTATGCTGTGTAATCACAGCATACAGCACGATGACGAGCAATAACCGTTTAAAATAATGTGTTTTTACACTGCTGGGTTGTTAGCTGTTGCTTCTGCTCAAAAGAGCACTTAAGATGAGCTTCAATTTCCCTCCGTCAGATAAACAGGATGCTGCCATGGCATTAAACTAATAACATTGCAAGCATGGAAAAAGCAAACACCACCTGGCAAATGTCACAGCCAAGTGACAGGGAGGAGGGCCATGTTCATCCCCGATCAACCTTTTCTGTTTGTGATTGAAATACTAAAGAGTTATTTAATTTAAATTAATTTGATCCACTCAAAAAAGTGGAGAACTTTCTCAAGGAAAAAAATTAAGCCAATGTCACACGTCTTAAAAGTATTAACTGAAGAGGATGTACTTGTGGACGAATTATTCAGAAACAGACTAATTATGCCAGTTGGGGCTAAATGGACAAAGGCTTTTTATTTATTTTTTTTGCCTCTTTTTTACACAAAGCCAGTCAATAAACAATCTGCATAACTTTGGTGCATCAATATTTAATGTCTCAGCTGAAGGACTCCTCTTCTACAGGTCACAGCCAGTCTGGGCTCAATGTTTACTACTTTAGAATTCGCCACAGATGCGAGCATTCCCAGGAGGCTTTTACTAACGTATGTTCTTTTGCGGGTTTGTCTGTATGCATAATAAATGAATGAGGAAAAAGTGGTGTTTATGCATTTTGTGGTTTTATTGTAGTTTTTAAGTCCGCCTCCTCTCGCGTGTCTTTGGGTGTTTCCAAACATCAGAGAAGAAGAGAGGCCTCAGAGCTCTTCCAAACTACCCGAGAGGACCTGCTTCTCCCAAATTGCTTACTGCTGAACTATAAGTGGGGTGGGGAGAGGGGGGGATATGAGGGTGAATTTTTAACGATGAAAACAAATGAGCCAACACAGGCACACAATTAGGGGGAAGTCATGGCTATGTGTCGTCTTTAGATGAGCGACATGATGGCCTCTTTACCCCTGCTGGGGAGGAAAGCCCTGCCCCAGGAGATGGCTCATTAGGGTCTGAGAGGGGAAGAGAGGAGGGGATGCTGACAGTCAAAACAAGGGGCGTGGTACGGGGGGGGGGTTACTGTCACTCAGAGAAAAGAAGGGCTAAAGCCTTTTAACAAGTGGTGATCTGATTGGAATAAGCTAACAGTGTTAATAAAGTCCCAGAAATGCAGATATTTTAAGGGCTGCATTGACTCTAACAGCAACTTTTATTTGAATTGTGTTTTTTTTCTCAGAATTTAATTATTTTCATTTAACCTTTTTAGCATTTTGTGTCATTTTCTACCTTTAGAGATGTTTCTGGATTTTTTTTCCTTTGGTTTTTGTTTTTTTCTTTATTATTTGTATAAAGCTGATGAGAAATGACAAGCATCCTTTAATAGCCTTATTGCACAGATTAATCTGATACAAAAATGGATGCAACATATTAAACAATCTGACAATAATTAAATCATTCACAAGTCACACTTAATGATTGGTAATGTAAAAGTGTCACTTCCCGAGCTCCTCTTGATCACTGATAAAATCATTAGCTGATGCATCTCATTAATCATGGTCTGTCTATGGCTGTGACACACACTGGCTATTTCCATTTGTGCTTTTGTTTATGAATAATAGTGTAAAGTGTAATAATGTGGAAAATTTAATATAATGAGGGAATAAAAAGGGGACAGCAAAAAAAAAAAAAAAAAACCCAGATAGATGTTTACTTGTGACTGTAGGACGGGATGAATGAGATCTTCATCACAAAAGCCTTTGTTCAGTGGGCGCTGCAGCCTCGGTTCCTCTGGTGGAGTTCACTCCTCCTCACTGACAAGCTGGAAGAGTGCCACCAGATGGTTAAAAGCAGAAGTGAGGAGGTAGAACTGCATGCTCTGCACATTTGACCATTTCACTTAGATTCAGGGTGAGAACGTGTCCCTCGTAACACAATAACCTACAATTAATTCCCTTTTATTAAGAGAAAATGAAATGATTGTATAATGCTTGATGCATTTTATATTGCCCTCATTGAAATCCCTTCTTCAGTATTAAGCTATTTTTATTAAAACTAGATTTACGACCACATTTTTTGCTAATTCCTGAAATTTTTTATTAAAATACTTTCGATTTTCCAGAATGTATGGTGTTTCTGATTATGAAGCCATCCATTTGTCAAATTTTCCCCATGAAAATAAATGACTCACCGCTGATCAAAGGAAAATTCATTCATTTGTTCTGTCTCTCTTGCTGAATTACCCTGTGCTGCTGCATTCAACATTTGCATGCTGGGTATTAACAAATGAGGCCGTACACGAGCAAACATACACCTTTATTTAAGCAGCTAATTGGGAATCGAGTGAGCATCTCTAATCTGTTTAACTAAAAGAGAAAGTATTTTCTCAGGTACTTAATATTCACAGTTTAGCTAATTAAAAATCCAAGACTGGGTATACACTAGTGGGTTTAGTGTTAAGGAAGAATGACAGGAGTTTAGCATCCACATGTCACCTACAGCCATGAAAAGGGTGGCCAAAATAACCAAAAAGGGGTAAAGCTGCCTTTGAATCTTTTAGTTTTTAACTTTTGTGAAAATAATCCCTGAAGAATCTTATCTAAAGCCAGAAATAAAAAGCTTGTTGAATTTGCATGAAGTAATACTAGAACTATTTGACTTCACTACTTATGCAGTCATTTTCCCACCTTGAGGGACTACAACCGCACACCAAAAGAGATATTAATGAATGTGTCTTTGTGAGCCTTTTATACACGCTGGCCCAAAGTGACATTTTCTCAGCGTTTAAGCAGTCATTAAAGCCGTTCCCGCTTTGTTTCTCAGCTTCTCTGCACTCACAGTCAGCTTTAGAACAGGTCATAGTTGAAACATTTCAGCAGCACTGGCGTTGCTTCATGTAATAAGCCTTCAGAAACAGCTTGAATTTCTAAAAATGAAAAAGCCTCTGTTCTCTTTGTGCCTTAAGGTTCCCTTTTCAAAAGATGAACACGAGTGATCCCAACTGCTCAAGAATGGCTCTTAAATGCTTTCTTGCTGTGCACTTTCAAGGGCACACACGGCAAAGGCGAGTTTAGCTTTAACACCCCTGCTTCTACTGACCTTGGACAAAATAGCCATCACCTCTATCAATCACCACCTCAACCAAGAACAAGAGAAAATGATGCTGGCTAACAACATTATCACAGCACTTGTTCACATCTCATTGATTTGACATAAGCCATCGCTCAGGAGTGTCAGTCACATGGTTTGGTGCTTAGTTGTTGGAAGGGAGGGTGAGATTAAATGTTATAGAGGTGTCAGTGACACATTTTTACAAAAATAATTGTCCAAATGTCGTTTGAAATAATGCTTAAACATATTTATGTCTTCCCAGTGCCAATTCAGTTTGAACACTATCATATTCATGTCACGATCATTCCTAATAAAGTATATTTGTTTTGTATGTTCATTTTTGATAACTAATTCATCATAACGCTGCAAATATACAATGTTTGGTGTATTAATTTGGTTTTTGCTCTTGTTTTAGCTCCGCCATAGATGCTCCCTGCCTGAATCTTGTTTTTTGGCACACCCTGATCTCTTTCAAGACACTAATGTTCCACATTCATCATGTTGTATTGAAGGCAGATGACAGAAAGGCCTCACCTATGAGCGTCCCCTGTGACTGCTCTCACAACAACCTTTCCGCCCTCTTGTCCCCTCGGCGGTGCCCCTGGGGAGATTTCAATTAAACAGCAGGAATGTTTGAGACATTTTAATCTCGCTTCCGCCTTGTTTATCTCTGCACCTTTTGAGCCTAGACGGCAGACAAGTGCATCCACGGATAAAACCATTTTCCTGTTCACTTTGTGGAGAGATCGAAAGGACATTGCGTTTTGATGATTACTATTGTATTTTTATGAGAACGATATGTTGAGAGAGCAAAAGGGGTGCCAAAGCTACTGCTCAAAAATGACAACAAATGGCTTATTTTGTGATTGCATGACTTGTATTTATTTGTGATTTCCCCCCACCCCCACCCCCCACAAACCCATTAACATGTATTGAACATTGCACTTATTCTGGATCCGCATCAGATTGATTATTTCGATAAATGACCTTTTATTCCCCTGTTTGATCTAAAAGCATTTAGGAATTCAGATTTTTGTTTTAAAGGAAATTATTTCCATCTCTTCACTCCAGTCTACTAAAGCATGTACTGACAGAAATATCTGGATAAGTATTTTCCCAACCAATACAGCTACTCCATTTCTTGGAGTCACATTAGATTAGATTAAACACATGTCTTCCCAAACAGTCTAGTATCAACCTTTTTCTGGGCATTATTAATTATTTATGTTCAGACTCTTGCATTTTTTTAAATTATACAATTAGATATGTCTCTGAAAAAAATATTGGAAACAAGGAAATATCTTGAAGCAATTTCTCAAAACGTAGCCCTCTTTTAAGATCTCATGTAATTGGATTGGTGGTTGCTTGCGATTTGCTCTGCATAACCAGAAACAATTATTTGGCTCGCTGAGAAACAGCTTGTTAATGGTCAATTGATTAGGGCTTAATGGGAATATTGACTGAGGTGATCCACAATGTAAATTTTTCATCCAGCGTTGGTGAGTCGGAATGGCTGGCATGTCTGTGTGGGTCATGTGTTAAATGTTCATCATTAGCGTTCTACTTTCACATCCTTACTCAACTGCCAAGTGAAGCAAAGGGAAATTAAGGGCTTTAAAAAAAATCTTGTCTCTAATTATTTAGCTATCATCCTATTTTCATGTTGATTTCTGGGTCTCTGTAATTGTTTAAAAAGAAAATCTGAATAAACAATGTGTTAATTTCTTTCTTTCATTGCAGCTGCTTTTGCTTTATTTTAAATCTCTTAGCAAAATCAATACTTAATGTTTCCTTTCTATTTATTGGCGCTTTCTAATTTAGTCTAATGCACTCTTCATTGACGGAAAATACCTGGTCTAATTCACAGAAATGTGAGCAGCAGCATTAATGATTCAATTTATTCTGATCACACACTGACTGTCTTAATAAACCTTTTAAGTCAAAGGAGCACACATAATGATGGCATACATCAGTTTTTCAATTTCTCACCTTCTCGCTCTGCCTCAGATATGTATACTGTATTGCCCATCAGTCTCTGTGGCAGGCAGAAGTATCACAGGACAATCAGCCTGTCTCTGGTAAAGGATGAGAGTACCCGGAAGGCTGAGAGATTCATCACTCATCAAGCAGTGTTAGGGAAATTTAAGAGCTTAATTTTGTCGTTCCAGGCGGTTGATACAGCCAGTGATTCAACATGGTTAAACCAGAGACTGATGTCTCCTCTGTGACTGATGGCCAAACGGGCTGCAGTTCCTCACGGAGAAGAATGTTCTCTCCTGATGGAGTTAATGATGTCACACTGTGGTTGATCACACTCTTGAGTATATTGTTCAAGGAAAACTAGTCAAAAGTGCTCATTTTGACCCAGGACTTCATCAGCTTTGGTATATTTATGTCTGAAAGAAGCAAATTTGTCTGTTGTCATTATGACATTCTCAAATGACTCGCTTTAATAATGTTGTGCAATTTGAAAAAAACAAACACGGATCCTAAAATGTATGATTTTTCAAGCCGTTTTTTTAGACATTTTTATTATTGTCCAGTTATGGAGAAAAAAAAGACCTGTTATGTTGGTATTATATGAGGTTTACAAAAGAGCTGATCCACTTTTTGAATGTACTCTTTTAGAAAGGCTTTCTAGATAGTTCAGGAGTGTGTTTTAAGGAATGTTTGATCATCCATCCTGAACCCTGAGGTCAGACACTGATCTTGAATGGCGTGGCCTGGCTTACAAGCCTATGGTCTATTTTGTATGAATGTCAGGACTTTGTGGGGACCAGTCCAGTTCTTCCACACCAAACAGGCTTAATCCCCTTGTGTTTTTCACCAGTGCAGTTACACTAGATTACCAAAAGTATTGGCTCACCTGCCTTGACTCACATATGAACTGAAGTGCCTTCCCAGTCCTCACTCATAGAGTTAATCTCCACTGGAGTGGTGCTTTACACCAGTGGTCCTAACCACCTGGCCGCAGACCGGTACCGGTCCATGGATCAATTGGCACCCGGAAAAACAATTATTTATATCCGTTATTTTCTTTTGAGTCTCGACAATTTTTTATTTTGAAAAATCTTTTATTTTGAAAATAACTGGATTCTCTCAACTCCACCTTCAAGCTTTTGAGCTGGAAAGGTTAGTCAGGGGAGCAAAATGACAACGTCAGAACAATGTTTATTAAAATACATGCTGGCAATGTAGCAATGTGCATCGTGGTTGCATGTATTACATGCGGTCAACGTGAATTTCCGTCACTTTTTGTGCCTGTCGCTTGTAAATACGTGCTAGTAAGATTAGCCTAAAAAAATCTGTAGGCTACCAGGACTTACTTACTTATGGATTTATCACAACAGGCCGAGCCTGTTTGTATAATATTCATGATATTAATTGGCAGAGGATGTTATCAGAGTGTGATGGTCCACTGCGGTTCACCGCTGGTACTCCGGGCTGACCAGTACGCAGCCATAAAAAGGTTTGGGGAACACTGCTCTATACCACTGCATTAGACGTTTTGCATTGTGTCTGGAAGGGAAGCTCTGCCAAAGGAACTCGTTCCATTTACCCTTCTTGCACTGTTTTTGAGCTAATCCAAAGACCACAAGATGTTTGGAGATTTGGAGGTGCTGGCTGCAGAAAGTGGCAGACCTTGGGTCACTTTTTACTTCAGAATGTGTTGATCCCATTGTGCCATTTTACATGAGGTCCACCTTCAAAACTAAAACGCTGTTGTTCCCAATCACTTCTGATACCATTGAGAGTGTGGAACGTTTAACTAATGTTGAATTTCTACCAGAACTTGCTGCGCAAATGGAATCCTATTAAAAACACACATGTGATTCACTAAGCTCTTCAGAGAAATCACTTTTATTACAGTTGTTTGTTGAAGGAGTTTGTACATCTATGTGATGGTTTATACACCTGTGGCCATGGCGGTAATTGGAATACATGATATTCTTTTCTAGCTTAGATCGGTGAATGAATACTTATGGCAATGTGGTGTGGGAATAAATAATGTTTTTTTTCCCAAACAGAGCAATACATACAGTATATAAAGACTAAGATGAAGGTTACAATTTGCAAACCAATTACCTTTAGATCTAATACTGCATTGTATTCTGAAATCGGCTGATAAAAAATATGACAGTGGCCAATCCACACCCCAGAAAAGATGTGGGAAAAAAATCAGGTTTGAGGGCTGCTTGTCAATCAAAACAACACAGCTGGTTTGTGCTTTATTAGGTTGCTATTTTTAATTGGCAAAATTAATTTTAATTAATTTGCAGGAATTAGATTTTATGGTAAATAAAAACAATCTAGCTGTAGAAATTAAAATTTGATTGACATCAGACTGTATGTTTACCTATGTTGGTCACTTAGTCCTATTTCGCACGTTTGTCTGGACCAAAATGTTTACATAGAAGCCCAAGTGGTTATTTGATGTCTTGAATTAACAATATTTCCTTTTTATGAATAAGTTCAATTTGGAAATTAACATACTGTATTTAGTAAGAAAGTAATATTTGAAAGATTTGAAAGTAAGAGAAGCAAAAAAAAAAAAAAAAAGGCCATGTCTCTGCACTGCTCAGAGCTTAAGATACAGTATAGCAGTGGCTGATCTTCATAATCCTGTATTAGTCATACCTGGATCTACATTTTAATAATCTAATGCATGGCTGGCTCAGTGGTCAACGTCCACCCAGATTCTCCTGTGAATTGGAAAAGGCTGCAATCTCTGCCGGCTGACTGGAGACAACTGGTGTGTTTTCTGGTCCTTTGCTTTCCTGCTGTGGGAGGGTGTTGTTATAGAGGGATCACACATAACATTGTTGATAAGAGATTCCAGTTGATTCAGCTTAATTAGAAAAAGATCACCGTGGGTTTATCAGAAATGTAATCACTGGAGCCAATTCACATCCAAAATTGTTGAATATGCCTGCTGGTTGCTTAAGCAACAGAGGTCTGCAGCTGAAATAGGTTTAATTATCTATATTTCTCATATTTCTGTGACGTGTGGTAGAAAGCTTAAGATCTGAATACTTTCCTATGAGTCAACAGCATGCACTAGCTAGGAGAAATTGCCCATTTTGGACTTTTCATTTTGCTTTTATTCAAAAGCGAGGGGTTAAATATGCAGCTGGATCTGATAAAGTGCACAGTCTGGGAGCCTGGCGCTTGCTGCTCCTTCAAAGAGATAAGAAGTCTTCCAATTGCTCCAGTCAAATAAATTGTGAGCATACTGAGACTTAACTACCGACACCATCAAGCTAGACAAGGATTGGATGATGGTGCATGGAATCGCACACTGTTATTGCATAAAAGCATGCTTGTGGCTCCATTGATAGAGATGGGGGACAGAGCACAGTTTTCACATCGAATGCATACATATATGGAGGAAGATAGAGAACCATCAAAATTACAGGTGTTTATTGGTTGATGGAAATAAAACATTCCTCTTCTCATGGCAAGAAAAACATTGGTTTCAGCTTTTATTTTCAGTTACTGGTAAAAAATTCAATTTTTCCCTAATTTACACATTTTCATACACTATTAGGTACACTTGTCCAACTGCTCATGAATGCTAATTTCTAATCAGCCAATGACATGGCAGCAACTCAATGCATTTAGGCATGTAGACGTGGTCAACAACAATTGTTTTAGATTCGGATAAAAATAATAATAGTAGAAGATTTTAATATTTATGTTGATGACTCTAGTAGCTGTCTAAGAAATGCATTTGTAGCTTTATTAGATTATGTTGGTTTTGTGGCAGAATGGATTATCACATGTGTGGCTAGGGGTTAATGGCAATTAGCGACCTTGTACCTATAAAATCACTGAGGTTCCCACTGGCCGTCAGGGGCATCTTCTGGTCTTTGGAACCTGCGGCACACTGCCAGCTAGCTGTACAGGTAATGCTGCGGTGGGACCCTGTGTTTGGACGAAGTGTGAGCCGGCGTCACCAGTATTTTACTGCTTGTTTGTAGCTCTGGAGTAAATGCATGACTGAGAAGCTCAATCATCGCTCCTGCATCCGTGAGTGTAGTGCAGCTTGTCCCTCTCAGGTGACGAATCTGATCCACCTGGTAAGCTTGGCGACATCCAGGTATGGCAGTTCTCTCTCTCTCTCTCTGTCCTGACTAACCTGAGGTGTAATCCTTAGCCCGCCCAGACGCTCGTGCATTTTTAGATTTTTAGTGTGAACCCTGTTGTCTGTTTTTAACACTATTCTGTTTTTTTACCTTGTTTTTGTCGTGCTGAGGACCCGAGTGTTGGCCAGTGTTCAAGTGGAGGCTTGGAGGCAAAACCAACTAGCACAGTGGTTTAACGCAGAAACACTGTCTCTTAAATAAGAAACTCATTAAGTTAGAGAGAAAATGGTGCCGCTTCAGCTCAGAGCAGCCTCTGAATAACTGGAAATACAGCCTCTTAAATTGAAAAAAAATCTGTGGCTAAAGCCAGAACCCTGGAAAGAGTTGTAGTTAAGCAGCTAGACCGCTACCTACTTTGAAAACAGGGTTCAGACCACAGATTAGCAATAAAACTGTGCTTGTTAGAGTCACTAATGATTTGCTATTCTATTTCTATTAGACCTCAGCACTGCCTTTAACACTATGGACCTCAGCATCTTATGCCAAAGACTAGCACATGGCATAGGGATCAGAGGATCTGCCCTCCAGTGGTTTGAATTCTATTTATCTGATAGGTACCATTTTGTTAAAGTAAATGGACATTAATTTTATTGCACTGGAGTTAGCTACGTAGTCCCACAGGGCTCAGCTCCAGGACCCATCCTGTTTATGCTTTACGTGATGCCCTTTGGAAACATAATCAGGACAGTAGAGACATCAAGACCTCAGTGATAATTAATTACCTCTTCCTAAACCCAGAAAAAACGAATGTCATTATAATGGGTCCTAAATACCTGAGAGACGCTCTATCTGATAAAATAATCTCCCTGGATGGTGTAAATATAGCCTCCAATTCCACAGTTAGAAACCTAAGGGTTTTCTTTGATAAGGATTTATCATTTAAGGCTCAAATATCACAAGCTTGTAAAACTGCATTCTTTCACCTACGCAATACGTCTAGGATAAGAAATATATCTTTGAGAAGTGATGCTGAAAAACTCATCCATGCATTTGTTACGTCTAGGCTGGATTACTGTAACTCCTTGCTGGCAGCATGTCCTAAAAGTTCTCTGATAAGTCTTCAGCTTCTTCAAAATGCAGCAGCTAGAATGTTAGCAGGAACCAGCAGAAGAGAACGTATTACTCCTGTGTTAGCTTCACTTCACTGGCTCCACAGTTGAACATAGAAACAAGTTTAAAATCCTCCTCCTAACCTGTTAGGCCTTGAATGGTATGACCCCATCCTTTATTAAAGATCTCATTGTGCCTTACCAACCAAACAGAACACTTTGTTCACAAAAGGCAGGACTGCTTGTGGTTTTCTAAAATTTCTTAAAGAACAATTGAAGGTAGCCACCAATCCCCTGTCTTAAGGAATAAGTCCCCAGCTCATGTAAGAGAGGCTGACAGTTAGGCTTAGTTAGGCAAAGTTAGGCTTAAAACATTCCTCTTTGGACAGATTTGTTGACAGACTAGTTAACAATCAGAGAATTTTTAACTTACTGCTACCTTACCTCACTTACTGTAATGAAATTTGGAAGAATAATTGCATTTTCATTACATCTATTATACAGAGTTAAGCAGAGGGAAGATGGTTTGACAGACCGGGCCATGGCGGCCTGTTCACCCATCTTAGTGGGCTTATGTGGGGTTAAATTAAATTAATAATGTATTTATATTGACATGCTAAAACTGAAGATTCTCTATTATTGTTATTATTATTACCATCTTCTATGTGTGCCATATTACATGCAAATAACATGTTTGAATGATCTCAACCCAATAGACCTTTGGGATCTGGTGAAACTGGCAGCTGAAATTGGCCTCATGGATGTGCAGCTGACAAATCTGCAGCAACTGTGGGAAGCTATCATACCAATATGCACCAAACTCTCTGAAGAAAGTTTTTCCTTGTTGCATTGATGCCACAAAGGATTAAGGCAGTTCTGAAGGCAAAGGGGAGTCCAGCCTGGTACTAGCAAGGTGTAGCCTACCTAAGAAAGTGGCCAGTGAGCATATATGTTTCTGTTTAAGAACAATACAAAATTATCAAACATATTCCTAACACATCCCAGACGTACTTGAATGCCAGGGATTTAAAATGGTTCACAGGGGTGTTCAACAGACTGATTGATTTGACTCAAGTAGCGACTGCGGGTCTCCCCAGTGTTTTTCTGCATATAATTCTCTGATAAATGCTTTGCATCTCAAAATCACTCCACTGCAACACGAAATTGAATTAAGTCACTTGGATGTAATCAGTAATTGATTGAATGCGTCAAAGAGAAGGAGGGATATCATTAATAACTCCAGGGAGTTTTTTTTAAAGGTTGGTTAAGAGTTTAATCCCATATTGTGTTTATTTGTGATTTAATGTCCTGTTAGCAAACCATTTGAATGTATCAGGAGTGACATGTTTCTTCACTTTGACCAAATCCTCTTCACACACGCCCCTCCGGCCTGATTCAGATGTGTCCTTGTTTTTGGTTGTTGTGTGTCAATGTAGAAATCAGGTCACTAAAGCATTAAATGAAAGCACTTCATTCTTGTGTCTACTTCACAGAGTATGACTTTGTTTGGAATCAATACTCTAATTTACTAAAGGCGTGGGATGAGATATGCCAAATGACGTTCACTGAAGGGAATCATGTTCCCCTGGGCTGTCAATAAAACCCTGCGTGCTTTTCAAACCGCCTCTTCGCAGGTCTATAGCTTCAAATTTTGTCAGGGTGTACTTTTCATGAATAACAATTACGGATTTTCATGATTCCCTTCACACAAAAGCCAGCTGGTTCATTGGATGATCTTCTTAAAAATGTCTTACCTACTGTATCCCCATGATAAGCTGAGAATGAACTATAGAGTTCTTTCATGCACTAGATGGTGGGGGTTGTCTGGAAAGACCGAAGGAACGAAGTAGCGTGAAAGCAGCGTTATCAGATCCAAATTCAAAATGCCACGTTTTTAGGGATAAGCTAAAATGGGGGGGTATGGTTGTGAGGCATTTATACATAAAAAGCAATAATAAAACAGTTTAAAAAAAAACAAACAAACAAACAGGTAAGCATAATTTAAAAATGGCAACCTGGAAAATAAAGAACAAAAATCCCCTTTAAACTAAATCATTTCAAGTAAACATTGAATTGTAGTAAATTGATATAAACCCTAAAGAGAAAACATACTTTTTTATACTGGATTTTTCCTACTTGATTATTTATGAAATGGGTCATTGGCTTTTATAAACACTCTTTTTATTATATTGTATAAGTTATCACAACTTTTACACCTAAAACACAAAAAATTCTAAAAATGAAAAAGAGGGAGGTTCATATTTGTGAAATTAATATTTTGCAACACTGTAAAATGCTATTATTATTCTCATAATGGGAACATAATAAGCATCATTCAAAAAACTCATTGTCTGGAAAATTAGGTGATGTTTCTGGAATTTTATCCTACTTAGAATTTATAATTACCTGTACTGTCAATAGTAATAAATTGGTTATTTCTTTTATATATTTACAAAAAAGTTCTTGTGCTTATAGGATTCCAGCAATGATCTTGACAGATGAAGCTTTCCAAAGGCTCCTGTTTATAGTCGGAACACATTTCATCACAAAATCACACAGTGTGCAGATTTGCAGGGCGTAGCATCAATCAAATCATGAGCTTCCTTCTTTTGGGTTTGATGAGTGCCGTTTAAACCCTGCTGATCCATCATTTTAAAAGAAATATGCAAGCTAAACAAGTCTTTCAATGCATTCTGGGCTGTAAACACTCTGGTTACATCACTGATGTGTGACAGTAATTATTATTCCAGCTGTCAGTATGACATACACAAGCGAGCAGAAGATCCCCTATGAGTAGTGGTGAAAGTATTCGGATTGAGACATCATTATCCACATCCTTGGCCTCATTCAGTCATTCTCACCTTTCTGCACCATTGTGTATTGATGAGATGGGTTGTTGAATTAAATGACAGCATGAAACCTCTGACCATTGTCGTGTGGTTCTCAGAATGTTTGGTTTGAAAAATGAGTCAGACTGCAGGCCTTTTCATTGGGAGAGCAGCTGCCAAAAATTCGGAAAGCATATTTTTTTTAACGTTTGCCTTAAAATGTAATTTAGCCTAACCTTTTACCATTTCATTTTCACACAATCTGTGTGGGTTTTAGGTGGCTCGGAAAGGTGGCATGAAGAAACGTCCTATTGAAATGGAGCAGGACTGTTTTAGAATGCAATGCAGGAAACAGAAAACTCAATAATAATAATAATACATTTGATTTCAAAGATTTTCAAGTTTCGTAAATGGTTTTTGTGGGTACTCATAAAGAGCTCTACTGCCTTCTGGCTGCTGAACACTGGCACCAACCTTCCATCAGAGGCAATGTGAGGTTCAGTGTCTTGCCCAAGGACACTTCGACACAAGGGCGGGCAAGGTGGGAATTGAACCTGCAATCTTTCAATCATGGGTTGACTGCCCTTCCCACTGCACCACGGCCGCCCTAACGTTTAAGATAACGTTTAAAGATGATTTGGTAATAACAACTCAGTATTCTTGAGTTTAATTTAAGCTTAAAACAAATCTGATACTTTAGTTATTTAGTATTTGTTCTTGATATTTTTCACACTGATAATTATCCACACACTGTAGGTAAGATGTGGTGTTTAGTTAGCATAAGATGCTCTCCCTGTGCTTCACTTTGTGCTAATTAATGCTGATTGCTGCAACACAACATATGCATTTAATCCCAGCCATGTTTTAACAATCTTTTAATGTAAGCATCCCATATGACGCTGCCGTTCCTTGGCTTTAAATTGGAGTGAGACCTCGGCTTCATTAGAGCTGTACACATGCTGTAAGATTGTGTTCTTAATTCATTTTTACTCTGTTTTTTTTATATAAGCATTTGGAGTGTCAACCTTTATCAATTTTGTCAGAATTCTTCAGGTTTTGACCCCCAATTAGAAAAGTGTGTTGTTTGTTCCCCCTTTAGGAGCCAAAATAATTGTATTTCTCATCTGTATAACTCAATGTCTGTATGTTTATGATGCATGCAAACATTTTACTTCAGCTGCTTTGTTGTTACTTTCTTTTTAAACATTATGCAGTATTTACCATTAAATTTGACAAAGTTCTGGCAGATTTTTTGTTCTGGATATGCAAGATTTTATCTATAACTTTAAAAAATTACGAATGTGCATGGAAATGCTTCTTCTTTTCTACTTTACTACCCTAAATCCCCTTCATCAGAGCTTATTTATCACATTTTGTTTCAAGCATAGCCACAAAGCATGCCACACTCTGCTATACAATTATTTAGCCTCAGCCATTTTTCTTTGCGCTCATGTCTCCACCGCACTCTGTTATTCACTGTTTGTCCCCTGGCATGTGCAGCAGAAGATCATTTCTTGCCTCTTTTCCTCCACCCATCTCGAGTAAATTCTTGCTGACAGTTTAATAGCCCTGAGACAGGAGAGTGTGGAGTTTGAGAGAGGACTGAAATCTATACACAGCTGACCGACAGCTGAGCAATTGAAGAGATGTGAAAGAATTGGAGGTAAAGTGTGTGAAATGTGTGGGGTGTGTCGACTTGTGATGAAGTTTGCCACAAGAGAGAAAGAAAACAGAAAAAGCTGACATCTGACACTTTTAAACCAGTGGCTGTTAAACGTAATAAAGTGTTAATCTGTCATTTGATTCATTGTTTAACTTTAACATAAACTCAATGATGACTTCAATCAGAAAGACCAACAGTGGCTTGTTGCTCCTTGTGCTCCAGAAACCCCTTGATGAAGCCAACAAAGATCTTCATCGAACATGCAGATGTGTCAGAGCAGGATGGATTTGTGGATGGAAACCCCAAAGATTGAATGCTATGCAGCCACTAACCAGATGAAACACCCACATCTTCGCTTTTGCACAGTTTCAGCGTTCAACAGAATGATGAAGAGTAGCTTGTGAATGGACACCCACTCTGTAGACACACCGGCTACTCGATGCATCTGAAAACCATGTGTCAAAGCTCCGAACAGGCATGGATTATGAGCCAACTGATTTATCAAGAAACTCTAGACTAATTAGGGGAACATTTTGACTTTTTAGAGGAAAAATGTCTCTTTTATGGAAACAGGGGAAGTTAATCACCACCTGTATAATTAATGATGTTGATTGCATTTAGACTTTAGAATAGGGAATTAGGATCACCAGAAAAAAATGAATAAAAATGAGAAATGCAAATTATCTAAAAACACATTTTCTTGTAATCGTTTTTGCACTGACCTTAGTTCTAATCCATACCTACATTATTTTACACTACATGGGAACATATTTAATCCAAAATGGAGCTACAGCGCTTTGTTTTTACCAATATGATTAAAAACATGTAAATAAAAAGCAGTCAAACTTCAATGAAAAACAGTGGTGTAGTAATTTCAACAGGATTTCGGACACTTGGACAGGACATCAGCATTTTAACACTGATTTGCATTTGATTCTCCCCCCTGTGCTTCACTTTGTGCTAATAAATGCTGATAGCTGCAACACAACTAATGCATGCAATCTCAGTTATGCTGCATGTGCACTTCAACAAAAGTTAAACAGGAGGAGACGCCGTGTAAAATGTAAATAGAAACGAGTTAATAATTTGAAAGTCTTGTAAACTCATTTGTTATTTAGAATGGCACATTGAGTAAACATCAGAAATGGTAAAGTAGGAAATTATGCTTTTCTCGTAGAATTTTAACTGGTTCTGAATTTTTATTGGATGGAGTTTTCAAGATCATGGGCAGCTCTTAGTGATGTTCAGACCTTTTCATTTATTCAGAAATAGTCGTTTTTTATAGCTGCCTTACATAGGATGTTATTTTTGTACTCATTTAAATTACTGTCCTGATGTAAGTTATTTTAATTGATTTTGCAGCTCTTTTCAGTATTTATTTGTGTTTCTGCACTTCTTCTTGTGGGTTTACAATGTGTGTCTTCTTGTCATGAAAACTAAAAATGAAACAGCATAAAACCTTTGAGGAAATAAAAACAGGATAAAACAATACAAAGAAACACAAAAACAATCATTATGTATTACCTCGTTTCCGCTTTTCAAGAATAGTGTTTTTTAATCCAAGTCATCACATTTGCTGTTTGTTTTTCCAACTTGAACTCTAAACTTAGTTGCTACAAACGTCATGAAACTAAACTAAATTTAATTGCATACAAACCTGCGGCCAACACAAAAGGCTCACATTCTCACAAGGTTAATCGTCTTTGCCTGAACATATTACAACCAATAACCACAGTTCATCCGCTGGAAACACAAATCATTTACCAGTTTTACAAATTTCACAACCCACAAACACCCAAAACTCTATAAATTTAAGTAGCACTTAGGTTACGGAATTTCTGTATCTTTTATGCACTACTTTTATTTTTCGCTTTTCGTTCCAGATGACTCAATTTTTATGAAAAACTTCCCAAATTTTACAAAAATAAAACATAAAACTGCTCTCAAAAGTAGTTTGTCTTAGACTCCTGGCCCTGAGGGCTGGCATCTTACTGGTTTTCAAAGGAAATCTTGAAAAGATTAGCCAGTAGATTCAATGGCAGGTTAGTTGGAAAACATGTAGGACACCAAACCTCGAGGCCTGAAGTTTGAGACCCGTGGTTTAGTTTGTCTTGAAATTGTAAAAATTCCAAACTTTTAACATGATTAACATGATTATTGGATGTGATAAACAGCTATTAGAGTCTAATGTTTTTGCATTAAGTCATGTCTAATATTTCTATTACTTTTTAAAGACAAATTAATATTTAGTTTATTCACTAAAATCCAATCAGAATTGTTTTTAAAGAGTAAAAGGTCTAATTTTATGTGATGGTTGGCTGAAAAAAGTATTTTAAGACTATTGGAAGACTGAGTGAATTTTTGGAAAAATATAGAGAAATACATTTAGATTTATTGAAAGTTAGTGGTTCTAAATTATTAGGATGAAAATGACATTTAGAGATTTGCATCAGCAATTTGACTGCACAGTTGTATTCTTTGGTCTTAATGTCAGTGAGGACAATCTCAGTTTCGTCTCAGAGGGCCTGCTGATTTCACACAGTTAGGTCATTAAATTCAATTTAGTTGTGTAAGTGATGCACTGGTACTGCTGTTTCCATTCATACCATCCTGGGTTTTAATTACTCTTAATTAGAATTTGCAAATAGCGTTTTAGGAAACGCCTCCTGAAGCGCCAGGGATAATTACATATGATAATAAACGATAAGCTGATACAGTGTGTGTGTGTGTGTGTGTGTGTGTGCTGAGAAAGACTGCATTTTAAAAGCTATGACAGCAACAGATTTTGGAATCAACTAATTATAAGTTCTACTTTTTCTTTTTTAGCGTTTTAATTTTGTCAACTAAATTATTTTTAACTTGATAAAATGCATTTTAGCATGAATGATTTTTAAAAGGCATTTTTCTACTTGCACTTGAGCAACGGCAGTCAAAATGTTTGGTTTTTTTTTTTTTTGTCATTTTACTATTCAAAACTTTTCAGGTCTTTTTTGATTTAAGAAAAACTTTCTTTCACATCCCAAACTTATGTTTGATTATGTTTGTCTCCTTATATTTAACTTTCCTTCTATTTATTACCCACACCATTCAATGCCACGGTGCATCTGTTAGTGTACAAAAGAAACAAACCTGCTATGTCTCCGTCCTGAGCCAATCAGCAGAACTAATAACCAATAGCCTTCACTCATGTTTTCAGTGTCTGTGTGTCCACATGCCAAATGCTTTACTTAAAAGGTGCCTCTAAATAAATTGAGCTTCACAGAGATAACCACGGCTGAAAACTGAAATGGCATTTGATGGCAGTCATTAGCTTCGCTCACTGCCAAATACATCATGCTGTCACCATTTTGGCCCAGAGAAGCCATTAATTCCATTAGTGAGGAACATTTGAAGGCAGCAAATTACCCTTGTGCTGCACACATTTAAGCATTACTACTTAACAAGTGTTCACAGTTTGGATCGATTGTGAGCTAGATTCTCTGTTTATCTTGATTTTTTGGTGATGTTTTTGGTACTGTAAGTTATGGTTTTTGTTTTGATTGTTGTAAATTTAACCTGTAGAATTATGCACTCTTACTTTTAGGAAGATTAGTGCTTCTGCTATGACACTTTTACAAGTGTAATGTGAAAACTTAAAGTAGACTAAGACTGGAGTCAACCTAAGCAGTGTACAACTTTAAAAATGAAAAAACATTTTTACAATTCAAATATTTTTTGTATTGTTTAAATTAATGCTGTAGGTGAAAATGTCTTTTTATTTTTAAGTTATTCTAAATGAAATAAGAGAAAAAAAACCTCTAAAGGTATCTGTGCTTGTGCTGAAAAAGAAATGTTTAAAACATAACTCACTTCACAAAATAATACACCTTCTTCTTAACTATCCTGCAAGTTTAAGCTTTGATCTGTCAATGATTCCTAAATAACAAGACAGTTCTGACACAGAGGACCCTCAGCTGAACAAGTATAGCTGTTTTACCCTATTTGGCCCCCATGTCAGTGTTTTGAGGGCTTGGTGACAGCGACTGTCAGGGGAGGAGTCTGCGACCTTTGCTTTACTAATAGGTTCTTCATCATCCTCTGTGCCACAAGCATGCACCCTGTGTTTATTGCTCTTTATTTTAAATTAAATCCACAGCGGTGCCCATCCATCATGGTCGCCCATGACCTTTCCTAGAGGTGATGACTTGGCTCAGAAGTAGACAGTTAGCCAGTTTGAATCTACCCACAGTTCATTGCAAGTCTATACCCTCTTAAGGGCAGTTCAAACTCTTTGACTTAATCAAATCAAGTGTTTTTCAATGCAGATCTAACAGTGCAACAGAAACATTTCAGCTATTACAGTGTCATCAAACTTGTTAAAGACTATTTTTAAAGCCTCCCCAATGGGTTTTATTGATGATTTTGCCGTTTTTATTTAAAATGTTTTAAAAAAAATCATCTCTGAGTTGTGGGTGGGACCATTGGTGCGGAGCTAGCCCCCCACTTCCCGTCATCCATAAGTAAAAGCTGATTACACGTTGGGTTACAGGCCCTAACGCCACCAACCTAACATTAGCGGTGCAACAAAAATGGAGAGCAATATTGGACCTATACAGCTGTACAGTTCTGAGCCAGATGTGTATAGAAATTCACCTTTTACTCCATTAAACATGGCATACTCTAAAATTCTATCTTGATTAAATTAGAGTTACTTTTATGTTACAAAGATGACCAGTGTGATTTCAGAGAAGAATGAGGGCATCAGGTGAAGGCGCTGACATGCAGCCACACTGAATAGTAATGTGAGCATGTCATCCTCAAAACTCCTTTTCACTGAGTCATGATTTATGAATTCTAGTCACTTTTGCACTTTGCTTCTCCTGCTAAAAGATTATCAGAGTATTTATTGCCCTGACCCTGCTGTGATAAAACATCAGGATCTGGAGAAAAGATCCCCTTTTGGGAATTTGGAATTCCTCCAGGCTTTTTTTGGGGGGGAATATTACAACTAGACAAAAAAGGACCTTTGCTATTCATCTCTAAATGGTAGACAGCATCAGTGACTTGACATGTTCAACATAGACATCTAAAGATCAAAATTCCATGCCGAGGTTTCTGAGAACTAAGGAAGTTGGAAGAACTGATGAAACTGGTAGCATTTTTTTAACTCCATTTACTTCAGAGTCAATATTCAACAGGTATTTTACAATGTTATTTTCTTTCTTTCTTTCTTTTTTTAGTTTTTGAAAGTGTAATTCTGTAACTTTATATTATCATCCATTTCTCTTCTTCCAACTGACACAAATGGTATCTTACAGAGAGTGATTTTGTAGATTCAGAAACCTCAAAGCTTATTGAGTGCCTTTTTTTCGACTTTTCATAATAGGGCTTGAAAGGCTCAAATTAGGCATTGGAAGTGCAGCAGTGATGGGCTGAAGCTTGCAATTGTACTTAACTATAAACATTGCAGCTCTGAAGCCCACTTTTCTCTTTTGTAGGGGGTGGTGGGACGTTGACAAGTCTGTAAATGGAATGTGAACAATGCAAAAGGAGATGATCAAAAAAAAAAGGGAAAAAGAGCAGAGGTTCACTCTTGTAATCAGCTGGGTTTGTGTTTTCCTCCTCAGGGTTGGCTGAATCCTGCAGTGATGCACTGTCATTTGCAAGGCAGGCCACAACCTGTCTATTTAGCTTTCTATGTCTCAGTGATGAAATTTTTATATGCAAAAGCAGCTGAGAAAGTAATACAATTGCAATGTGACAAAATCAATGCATGCATGTCTTGTTCAACACTGATGAAAATCTGATCTAATTTAATTTTGATTATAAGAGTCAGGATTTTAGTAAGATAATATTTAAAAAGAACATATTTTTAAAGGAAATGTGAACTCTGCAACATTTTTAAAAGGTATAAACCGCAAAACTGCAAGTTATTAGATTTATTAACTTAACCTAGTCTAAAAAAAAAAAAAAAGTATAGCATTGTGTGATGACAGTGAAATCTTTAATTCTAACAATTAAGAAGTTTTCTTTTTTTTCTTACACGTTTCTTCTTACAAGACTTCGTAACCAGGGTTTGTTTCCCAGGGGCTTGATAAGCTGAATCCAGTGTGGGTCCTTAGGCAGGACCCTTCACACTGCTTACGTAGCCACAAGGGGCCCCAGGTCTGGGTCTCCCTGTGTTGGTCCCTAGCCCCTAGGTCCCTAGAACAACTTTAAGCTGCCTGGTAAGGATTTAGATTTTCCATCCATCCATTTTTATTTTTCAAACCCGCTCAATCCCTTTTGGCAGCTCTTTCCAAAGTCTGGCTTGTGGCCAATTGCAGCCCGCATTCAAATTTTCACCGGCCCGAAGGCTCCTTTCATAAACTCCATAATATGTGGCCCCAGCATTTTCAAACCTGTTTGTAGGATTTCATGACTGGGATGTTTTAACTCCTCATAAACCTGTGGCAACACCTTCATGCGACCCTTCTATGACACGTTTTAGCTCATTTCTAAAATGTCAACTGGAAATAAAATAAAAATTAAAGTTGATGGCCACCATTTGGGACAATTGGAAATTGACATCGTTTTTTCAGTCAAATAAAAAAAACAAAAAAACAAAACAACTGTCAGCCAGATTTACCAAGAAACTATAGCTGTTTTCAAGGAGTTTGATATAAAGAGGCTATCAGACAAAATACGCTAACCACAACTGGCGATGAAAAGGGCGAAAAATTGACCAATTCACAGTAATTTGTGTAAAAAAACATATTTCGACGTATTTGTCTTTTTGTGAAGAAATGAAAAGTAAGCCATTGACTAAATTGTTCATTAAATAGTTTGTTGGCCCTCTTTGCAAAAAGTTTGGACACCCCTGCACTATAGGGTCCCTGGAACTGGATTCTATCCCAGCTACTGTTGGGTGAAGGCTAGGTACACCACTAGGTGCGCCACCAGTCCATTGTAGGGCCACACAGAGATGGGCAACCACACACACTTGAGTTCATACCAAGGGAACAATTTAGAATCACTAGTTGATCTATAATGCATACCTTTGGATTGCAAGAGGAAGCTAAAGCGCCCAGAGAATCTCCAGGATGCACAAGGAGAACATGCAAACTCCACAAAGAACAGTCGCCAGGAGGGATTCAAACAGTGAAGTGAGAGTGCTAACCACTACACCCCCCTGTGATTATGAACAATATTTTGTGTAAAGTTACATTTTAGTGGCTTCAAAAATAAAGTTTAGCAACCCTCCTAGTCATCACACTCCAAAGCCTCAATATCATGAGTTGTACCTTTTTACACAAAGACAAGTGTTGCTAATATGTTTCAAAAATTGTTGCTGTTTACTGTCAAAATATTGTTGCATTTGCAGCTGCTAAAAGTGATTTTCTACGAGTCCTTCATGCAACTGATGTTTTATCTAGGTGCAGTGATGAAGAAAAATACAACAAAATGCATGACAGCGCCTAGTAACATGGCGTCTAATAGTCCTGCTGAAAGCTAAATATTCAGGGTACATTTCATGAGCTTTTATGCCTTTTACAGGTAATTTGCCATTCATTTTAAGAGGAACGATTCAAATTGCTTTATGTTTACAAGCCCATAGGTCAGTGGCTGCAAGGTCACACTTACCGTGGAAAAGAGAGGCTAATGAATATGCCAGCTTGGCAGCAATATGTCTTTTCATGAGGTCCTGTAACATTTGAGTTAATGAGGATGAATACAAGGCTTCAGTTTGTCATTTCAGCTGGTCAGGCACTTAGGATTTTATCCTTTTACTAAGCTCTTTATAAAATTGAAATGATGCTACATTTTTTATTTTCATTTTTTATTAAAAAATGCAGCATTTGCAAATGTTTCTCTGACAAAAAAATGCACAGATTTAAAGCTAAATCAGCACTAACGTAAATCTAAAATTGATTTATTTCGGTCTTGTATGCTTTGAATGCTTTTATTAGAATTTTATTGAACGTCTCGCTAAAACGGATTAAAAATTTCATGTGGCTTTGTTTTTATTTGGATAAAGTGACAACAGAACAGGTCTGACAAATACAAAGGCTGCCAAACGATCCCCAAAGCTTTGAGATAGGGTGTCAGCTCCCCCTTTGACATAATCTTCCCATCCAGGGAGCCAGCATGTCTTTGCGGATGAAACAGAGTGATAGCTGTCTGCTCTTATCGTAGGATGAGCTCCTTGGGGGGAGATTTAGCTGTATTGGGAAGTGGAGCTAGTCCAGTAATGCTGACCATTTCTCTCTATAGGGTCCATTCAGGACTGGTCCAAGCAGCACATTACAATCAAGAACACACACAGGCCTATATAGACATGGAACACAAAAACAGTTTATGTGATAGCAAGGATAGGCTGGTAAAGCCAGGTGGCCATGTATATTTTTTGTCTTTTGAGCTGTATCTGTCTCTATCCACACATTGCACTGTCTTACCAGAATGGTCTTGAATAGGATTTAAACGTAGGGTCAACACCCTGTTCTCTACCTCATCAGGCTACAGGATATTGAAACAGATAAATGAAAAGGGGCTGGAGGAGAGGAGGCTTTGATGGCTGCAGATTTCAAATTTAATCGTTCCTTTGAAGATATATTGTTTCCTGACACATCCCAATTCTTGGGCAGACACTCGAATGATGATCCTATCTACCACACCGCCTCTGTGGAATAGTCCAGTAAAATCTGAATGTGAGACGTGAAGGTTGTTTTGGAGCTTTAATGCAGTTCGGTGCTAATATCCTGATTCTTCCTTTTTATTTTTCACAAACACTTCACAAACAGCTGAGAAGCCAAAAGGCCATGAAATGACATCAAGAATTTAATTACTGCTTTTCTGAGTGTAGTATGGATTAAGATGTCAAAAAGATCTCTGCTGAGAAGGAGCTGTTGTTTATATGACAGCGGTCATGTGGGCTGGCCTCTGAAGAATGTGTTGTTGTTATTTCTCCTCCCCAACAATATCATTCTGATAGAAAAACCTTGAGGACAATCAGAGAAGGTTGCTTAATAAATTGGACACAGAACAGGCCAGAATGTTCAGAGGCCTTGAAGAGCAGGATGGAGAGAATAATGGGTCAGAATGTTCTGTCCTTGAAGGTTTTCTTGGTCATAACCTTATTTTCTGGTTAGTTCATGACCTGTCCAGGAAAATTTCCATAAAAGATCCCAGATATATCCATAATGAGATTGTTATTCCTTGCTATAAAGCCCAATTACAGTTATTTCTGCTTCTTCACATAATTGCTTTGAACTTACATCCATTTAACCTTGCTGCTGATGGTGGATTAAGCACCATTGAGTCACATCTCTTCTGCCTCTTTGCCCTCCATGAAGCCTGATGAAATTCACAAAGTGGGGAGTGAAGAAACAGTTTTTTCTATTGATCACAGCACAGAAATATGTTTCCCTGCAGAGTCTTTAAAAGCCAGAACCACACGCTGGCTTTTACACTTGGCCAAAGGATGACTGCAAAAGCAGAACATTTCAGTCTGACACGCATGACACAAGGGTTCCAAAAATTCCCAATGTGTGTCTCTGTATGTAACTCCAGGCTGGAAAAAGGAACATTAAATTTAGGCTTAAATACAGTATATAACTGAAGTGTTAATTGTTAAGTCACAGTGAGAAACCCTGATTTGAATCCCAGCTGGGTTCTTCACAGGTTCTCCTCCTGCATGCGTAGGTTTTCAATAGGCACTTTGGCTTTCTTCCACCACAATCCAAAAACATGCCTACTATAGGTGTATGTGTGAGTGTGTGAGTGTATTCAGGGTGTACCCTAAAGTAAATGGGCAGGCTCCAGCAGCCCCGAGATCTCAAAGACGATGGATACAGATCTGAAGATGGATGGACGTGTGACATAAATCCAGCAAAGAACCTTATTCATTTTATTCACATCAACATAAACAGCTTAACTAGTAATTTCCTCCACTTGTTTAAAAGATAATGTTCAAATCCCAAAAACGTCCCAATGGGGATGGCACTAGTAACCTAAATGGTTGTGGCTTTTATTCTAGGTCACAGTTTATTTCTGTAAGTATAGGTAATTGAAGTAAAACCTTAAAGGTCAAATCACTTGTTCCTTGGGATTTCCACAAGTAGAATGCAGAAAAGACAACACAAAAGCTTCAACATATGTGCTTTTTATTTCATAAATGTTACAATATGTTTCCAGGGTGCTTTTAGTAGTCTCACATTACAAGTTCTTGTGTTTGTGCTTCAAAATATGCAATAATAGCTCATCACAACTTGCACTGCTGTTTTTTCTGCAGGGACACTTATAAATGTTGTCAATAATTTCTGGTTTTCCACAATAGTGGAACTATATTAGCCCACACGCTGTTGTCAGCAACAAAACTGCTTACAGTGGATTTAACTGAGCTGCTAACCAGGACAGAAAGCTGCCACTCTAGCACTGGCTGTAATAATTGGTCAGGGATTTCTTCCTTCCCGGTCTGGGTGAAGGGATTCCCCTGCATACTAATAACCTGAGCAATTAGCTTGTCGAAACACATCTAAAAAAACCTCATTTGTATTGAGCCCACAGGCCTCCTGCCAGCTGACACGATGCCGCAAAACACAGTGAACGCTTTAAAAGTGTGGCGGCTTGATTTACGTAGGCTGCTGCAACCCCAAAAAAGCCGAAGAGGGTTTTCCTTAACCTCCCAAAGACTTTGGGTTTTTGTCTTCAGAAGGAAGAGCACTGTTATATTTGGCCTGCACACTAGACAGAAGAGCCCCTGTGAGACAATGCTGAGCCAGATCACTCTTTCTCTCAACTGCCTCTTCCCAGATCCTGAGGGTGTAATTAGTGGCTGGGTCAGAGAAGGTCTAACAGTGACTGTTGCACCAGTGTGGCACACATGACCCATCATTTGACCATCATGACATTTGTGCTTTTGGAATGATGAGAAGAGACAGCCAGCAGACATTATCATGGTTATCATACAAGATAATCTGCCAGAATCAGGGGCTGTTGAACTTTAGCAACTGCTGCTACAATTGTTGTTGATACAATGAGAAAAATAACTGCCTTAAAGTGCAGCTTCTAATCACTAATTAGTACGTCGTAATTTTTTTTTTTCTATTGTGGTGTGTCTTTGCTAAAATAAGTGTGGTGGGGATTGAAAGCTTGACAAATCACGTTTGACCCCTGCCTCACAGCTGCTTCTTGCATTTCCAGAGCATAATTAGATAATTGGAAAATGGTAATGCACTGCTGACATTTAGATTTTTGAACAGGCTCCCAATGAACCTCCAGTGGAAGTTGAGGAAGTTTTTTCATGCAGTCGTGATATGTGTATGCTCTAAAGTTAAATATTGTGCCTCTAAAACAGTGTAAGAACTGTTGCTTCCTGTGTGCTTTTCGTGACCATTCTACCATTCTAGTGTGTCCATCCTGGAGTTTTTGTCTTTTTATTTTAACAAAAACACGTTAAAAAAAGTAATGAACGTATATTTCAAACACGCTCCAGAGTATATGTCGCAGCAGCCAATATATGCATAACATTTATTTAATATGATTTCCCTTTCGGGGTCACAGGGTTGCTGGATGATGTCACTGGCTACTGTTGGGTGAGGGTGAGGTACAGCCTGGACAAGTCGCCAGTTTGTTCAGCACAACAAATGAACAATTATTCCAATAACTGTAGCATAAATAACATGTTAGCAAGCCAACTCAGCTCTTTATATATAATTTCAAATAATTAAATCCATTGAATTCTTCATCCACTATACTGCTTTGGAACAATTCTGCCAGTACCGGCATAAGACTGAGCGGTGCTTATTCTGTATTGTTGTCAATAGCAAATACTGATAGAGCCCTCTTATGGCTGTTGCTATTCATATAAAAATAAAATTCGCACATAAGTTAAACCCTTGGCAAAAATATGAAAATAACTCGAAGTAATTCTCCAAAAAAAGATACAGTAGATTAATATCTTCTTCATTTGAGTCTTAATTATTCAGTAAAATGTCTTAATGTCAGCATTCAGTTCCATGAATGAACAATGAAAAATAAATTGAAAACAGTAATGTTAAACAAGTCTTAACGTTTTCCCTAATATTGTGCTAATAGTTTACTGGGAAGTTTAAATCAGTCTTACTTTGTAATGTTATTGAAAGTTACTAACTATTGTAGGGTACATGCCCCATTTTTCTTGAATCCTAGCTTATGTCACATTACAAACATCAGCCTACCCATTTCATG
The DNA here is from genome assembly GCA_014656515.1 of Oryzias celebensis. Lineage (NCBI taxonomy): Eukaryota > Metazoa > Chordata > Actinopteri > Beloniformes > Adrianichthyidae > Oryzias > Oryzias celebensis. Next base: position 40,723,806 of record BNCR01000005.1, read on the forward strand.
ACAAATTGCAGAGCAAAACTCAGCTATTAATTTACCAAAGTGATGGAAACTATGAACCACTCCAGATGGCGGAGGCGTACTCTGGCATTCTGGCATTATTTCCCAGAAACACTGACCGCTAATGATAGGGGAGCAACACCTGAACATCCTGGATGACTGCATTTACAAGAGGAAGGACAACAGCTCCTCTTCATCAAACACAGTGTTCCATCGTGCCAAAATCATACAAAAGAGCAGCTTACGGACGCCTGAAAGAGGCTTGTATCATTCTACAAGAATTCCTTGGATCAACAAAATGTATTTACAATAAAAAGTTGAAAAGCATTTTCAGTATTGACACTCCCATACATTTGTAAAAGCTGACAAAGCTGTTGCAGGATGACTTATGAGTACGTACTTGTTCAGAAATCACATTGATTAGATGTCGGGTATATTTTAAGTGACAGTTACCCACCCCCACCACCCCAATACCTAACAAACTGTTGAATAGCTGAGAGCAAATGCTTTTTATTGTTTGGAAAAATTCTATAATTTAGCCGTAAATTATCCAGTTATTGGCAGATTAGTTTTTTTCAATTGATGAACATTTTCTCATTAATTTCCCTGGGGAGCTAAATGCTCAAAGACAAAAAATGTGAATTAGTAAAAAAAAATATAACAAATAACAAAAAAAACCAAAAGAAAACCTATTTTTCAATACATTTGTCAGCTCATTTTTGTTTATAGCTGTACCAGAACTGCAATAATGCCAGTGTTTGTGAATGTTTGCGCACTAAAAGGGTTTAATATTTTTTATGGGATGCCATGAATTTGAACAAAATAGCCAAATCAATTTGATCTCTAATCACATAATATTCTCCATCTCCAGTTTCCCTTCAGCCTGGATCATTTGCACCGCAGTTCCTTACAGGGTTCTTGAGCAGCCCTGTCAGGATGCTCTGCTCTCCACAAATTAAATTCTGCAGCGCTGATTTCAGATGACACAAACCTGAGGATGTCCAGAGGTCATGGGAACTGGAAATGTAGCTCGCTGAACATCAGGGAAATGAGAAGCAGGGAGGACTGGCTGTCTTTCACAGTCAAACTACTCCCTACGGTAAAATTAGAAGCAATGGCAACTGAATTGCTTCCAGCTGCTGACAGAGGAGGAGCAGTTTGGATCCAGCTATACACCTATGAATGCAGATTATTTGCTTCAAACGTGACTTAATACAACTTTGTGGTCTCTAAAAAGATCTACACTGGAAACTTTGGATTTTGGTATAACTGACAGATTTAAGCCTAAAATGTATTCATTTTAAATCCTTTTGGTTTCATCACTTTAAACATCAGAAATTATGGAGCCTTTTCTTCCACCAGCTTTTATTTCACAACAGCATCAGCATTCACCTATTGTCCCTTCTGCTTGTTTGTATTCTAGTTTTCTCCTGTGACGCACACAACGGGGAATGAAATTAAACTTCCAGGAAAGTATTGATTAAGCGAGGCAGAATTTCTATTACATGCCTAGAAGCAAGTGCCAGATTGTAGCCTGATGAGAGTCTTTGTGCGATGGACTCTAACTGAGTTTAGGAGACGCCTTTCCTGTCACTTGCTGGGATCAGCAGAGCCCAGATTAATCTCGAAAACAACGTTATGCATTTTTTCACACTTATTTGGTCTTTTGAAAAATAAAAGTGATAAGAAATTCACAATCCGATGACAATTTAGAACCACAGAGGAATACTAGAGTAATGAAATTCTTCCAAGGCCGTTTGGTTCTCGTTTCCAAGGTGGGAGATGGATATGGTGATGATCAAGTCCCTCAAGACCCTAGGCTACAGACACTCCACAGTGTGATTTAAAAGGAGACTTCTGCAGGCAGAGTGGCTAATGGAAAGAACCTATGGAGACTTGTGGCTGAGATAAAAAGAGGAAGAGGAAATAAGGGGTGGCAAAAAGAGGGTAGAGCAGGAACAGTGCTTCCAGCTCCCTCGTGATTTAGGGAATGAGCATCGATCAGGAAGAGTGTCTGCTGCTGTCTGCTGCTTCTGAGCAGAGTCTCTCTGGTGACTGGTGTGAACATCCCCTCATTCAAAATGCACATCGTCTGACTCCTGTCACCTGTGACAGGACGTGTGCTCGGTGCTGCTCCGAGATTCCACAGCTCGTTATACCAAGCAGACGTCAAAGTCTAAATACTTGCTCAATTATTAATGTATTTATGAGGTCAAGTAGACAGCGTGTTAGCCATCAATCATCCTGGCTTGCTTTCGCTGTCATTAAGATGGGGTTGTGTCTACTCTTGTCAGAGAGATGCTGGGAACCCTTCTTCAGAAGCCTGTGGATAAATCTGTCTACACTGTTGATTCAATGGGCCATAAAAAATGTGGACACTTTGTGATTACAGGGCTTGTTTAAGTTTGGGTTGAACGCTGATTTTTAAGGGAGGTGCCAACTTACTGTGAAAGGATCCTCTTACAGAAGACAGGTAGACAGAAGACATCACAGACTCTCAGTGGCTCCCGCTGCATGATGGAACAGGATTTCCATCATGCAGGCTGCAAAGACATTTATGAGATGGCTTACTTGTAATTATCATTTATTACTGTTATTACATTTTGCATAGATTCCAAACCACAAATTTTTCATTTGGTGAATTTTTTTATAAACCCTCAGGGCTCAGTTCATAGATTGAACCGACTGACCTCAAATGTTCTAAGAAAAACTTTCATTTCTAATATTTGAATTTGTGTTCATCTGGAAAGCCAACTATTATTTTTTTAATTATTATTAATGTTATTATTATTATTTAGCTTGATAAAACTACTGGGACTTTCATCTTATGGCAAATGATGGTATCAAGGATGACAGAGTTCAAAGATTTTCTTAGTATGATTTGTTTGGTTGGTTATCAAGAGTCAACCTGCTTTCTGTGTTTAAGCTTGAAAACTGCATCTGTTGGAAGAGGCTGGGTGGGAATTGTCGAAGTGATGCAAATATCGCAGACCTTGCTCCTGGCTTTTCCTTTTAAGGCTTTATTCTGATATATGAAAGCCTTGGTGTCATATAATTCCAGCCAGCCACAAATCTCATTATTTATTTCTAACTTCATGATCAATTTTCAACAGTTGGCACTTCCATGAATAAAAAGGAACACCACCCATACGATACTACCAAGTCAGAGTCCCAGACTGGTCAAAGTTTGACCTGGTTTACATTTCAACGTGTTTTTAATGGATTCACATTTTGTACGTAGAAACTTGCATAGCAACCCGGGAACTTGAGAGTTTTGAACATGGAAGTCCAAAACACACATTTATGCATGTTTACTTAGGCTTTTTATGGTAAGTGGTCACTTGAACACATGTTGTCAAGCAATGTCGTGAACGTAGCTTTAAATGTAGTGTTTTAGAAAAAGTAAGTCATAACTTTTCTTTTAGTTACTGTAAGCAAACCTTACTGCATTGGAGACTCAATGCACCCTTCATACCCAACAACCAATGGGGGTCCAAAGATGATGCGGTTTGGTCCGGTTTCATGGGTCCATTTTAAAATGGAAACACTCAAAATATCAGGCAGGACCGTACCACTCAGTGGAAACGAGACAATAGAGTCTGTGCCCTCCCTTCACCTTGGATGAATCTTAGGTAATGACGAAACTCTAACTTGACTTAACACTTGAGTTCAGCTCTGTTTCAGACAGGAAGTTCCTCTCTAGGCTTCCTTTAGAGGTGGTGAATAAGATTTAGCTGCAGTGGTATTTAGCTCAACATGTTAATAGAAATGTTTGTTGTTTGTAGTGTTCATACAGTTGTATCAGTTTCCAAATTGACCTCTAAGGTCCGGTGATTGTTTAAAACTCTATGGTCTTTTTCCTGGGAAAATAAAAGTGATAGCTAAGTATTTTTGATTTTAGTCGTGTTTGCTTGATTTAATTTGGATAATCTAATTTAGTTACCGGTATTTGGGTTTTCCTCTTTTCTTTTCATCCACAAATATGGCAGATGGACATTTAGCGAGTAGTTAACTGTTTGTTTTGTGTCAGAAAACAATCCTCTTAAGAGCTTTGCGATCTCTCCATGCTCTGCTTGTTTGTATTAGATACATGTCAGCACATTTCTCTGGATGGCAGCTGTGAACCTCAGTAATTGTCCTTGACGTAGTGGGAGAGAACTGTTTCAGCATGTGGAGATCAGCATTGTCCTGGCTGTGTCAATCAAGTGGCTCAACCCAGCCAAGCTGAGACAGATCAGCCAATGACGCAGGCAGCATGAAGTGACTGTTCTGTAATGGCCTGTCGCTATTCCATTTTCTAAGTGACAGAACACACAAGTCCAGCAAATGGCTCAGCTCTTGATGGAAAGTTGATTGTTTCTGGCAATACAGTGTGAGCAGACAGAAAAAAGTATTTTATTTTCTGTATGGAACAGACTTTTTTTTTTTTTTTTTCATAAAAAAAGAAAGCCTTGGTTTTATTCAACTTTATGGTTCAAAAGAAGGAGAACAAACATTTCTTTCTTCCGATAAATAATTGTCATGCTTAGCGCTGGAACAGTCTTCATCATTTTTGTGAGTTGTCTTTGAAAGTCTGTTATATAAGACCCAAATGCAACAAATCACTCAGCGTAAAAACATTAAAGATCACAATGACAATTATAAGAGCAAAACAAATAACTTAATAAGAATAAAATAAGAAGAATTTAAAAAAGAATTATAGAAGCAAAAATACAATTACAATAAAAGATAAAACAAAAAAAGGAACGGTTTCAGAAATGTAAAGTAATTTAAAAAAATCAAAATAAAAAGTAAAAAAACTAAACAAAAAGAAACCAGAAAAGGTAGGTACTATGGGACATCACTGACTGGATGATGACGTTTGTCCATCGTTTCTAATTCTAGAAATTCTAGTTTCTAATCCTCAGTAGCTTACTTTTGTAAACTTTATGGTAAATGGTTTAAGCTTTGCTTATAAATTAGGTAGCAACATTTACACATTAATGTTTGAACATTAGAAATCTAACTTATTTTTGAATCAACACCTCTCTCATAAAGGAAAACAACAGAATGCTAGTTTTGCTGATGCCTGTTTGACCACGGTTATCTCAGACTCAAAACAGTGAAACATCTGATACGACTGTGTTATGTAGACAGAATTACCTTCAATCATTTGCCAACCAGCTCAATAAAATCAGCGGACAGGAGAAATAAAGACGTTACTGGGAGCGCAGAGTGGATGATAAAGCATCAAAGCCAAGAATTGGATTTACTTTGTCCTTTGTTTTACAATCACAATCTAATTTCTCCATCCCATCAGTCTCGTGTCTGTCTCTGAAGCTCTTAGACCAAATCAGGACTGAGATACAGAATGCCTGCTCTATCAACTTGTTCTCATTTCTCTCTTCAAGATCCCCCTACTGGGGCAAGGGCACAGACAGCCATTAGTATGTGGGTGCAGGTGACACCCCCTGCTTTCCCGGTCTTATTATTAGTTGATGGATTCTTTTGAAAAAAGGATTGAGCAGTGATAAGCGTCACAGACACACTGGAGATGAAGTGACTTTCCATGGAAAAAATATGGGGAGGGGGGAGAACATCCTGAACTGTGTTTGTAGAGAGAAGCAAGATTTCTGTCTTGTATTTAAAGACGCTCACCAAAAGACAAATTTGTTTTCATTATCTTAATGTATTTATTTATTTTTTTGAATGAACAAATAAGAAATGCAGAGGCAAGGACTGCTAATTTATCACACCATTATGAAGGTTTGTGCCACAGTTAAGCTCCTGCCACTATGGAAAAGGTGCAAGCATGCATCACTCCAATTCTGTCTTCTTTGGCAGTCAGTGGAGTAAGAGATCACAACATAATTTCCAGGCAGGAAGGAACACGCTGGTGGAACATGCGTGAGGCAGAAGGCCGCTGAACAGGCGGGGACTTTAACACAAACACTGCCAGTCACAATGACTGATTACCTCTGAGGACATGCTGTGAAAAGTCAATTCAGAACTCTAACCATCCTCTGTCCCCCAGCCTTAACGTGCTGGCCCACAAGCCTGCACGCACCCTTCCCATGGTGTGCACAAAATGTACAAATCATTATCCATGGCTGGCCTTTGTTGTTTTTTCTGCGTCGCATGATTGGAAACGTTATGTTCCTAAACTGCGACCATTAATCTCCCGGAGCTTCTTCACAAGATTTAATGCAAAATGTTGTGGTGTTAAACAATCTTTTTACACACATAGTGCATGTAAATAATTTAGATTATCCAGAACATTATATCACGCAAAGGATGTTTTTTTTAGATCTTTAGTTTGAAATGGGAAAAAAAGGCTTTCTTTTTAGTGTTCATCCTCCTCGTCTGGATTCAGTGTTTGCCTCTGTGATGGGCGGCACAAAATGTACAGTAAGATCAATTTAAAAATGCCCACAGCTTGCAGAGGTGGAGTGGGGCGCACTGCTATGCTCTTGCTCTATATCCCTTTGACATTTCAACCACAGCCTATATTTCATTAATATTTTAGGAAATTGTGTCAATTTTTGGCCTCAGTGCACAGTTTCTCTTCTGCTGTCAGAGCTCACATGCATGTTCAGTCTGCCTCCCCCTGGATTTGGCTTCAGCTTGAGTTTACTCTCAGTATTTTATGGTCTTTTTTGTGGAGACAGAGTGCTGGCTGTCCTCAAACCGTCCTTTACGTTAGCAGCCTGTAAATCCACCACCACACCTGATTTGTTGAATACAGTTTTTTGGGGTTTTTTTGAGATTATATTTGGAAACACAAAAATATGGCAAGGTACTTTTCAGGATATTGAGAAAATACCTTTATTTCTTGAACTTGGTCATTTTAAATTCTTGATGTGTGACTCTGCTAAGACCTGGTGGTCTTTAGGGTTTGTTCTCTGTGTGCATATGGCTTCTCCGGGTGGTTGTTTGCCTAAAGCCCTTTCCCAGCAACCGTGTCAAAGTGCCTTCTGCAGATCACAGGCATTTGACAGGAGGAAAGATTGGATGTATTTATACAGTGCAGAAAAGTCTGTAGTTTGTTGCCTAAGGGTTTGGTCGCCTATCAGTGTCCTTCACGATTGTTGGAAAGGCAAGTGTGTCACACTTTCATCTGTCAACATGGACAAGAAAGAAATGTTGTTTCAGGTTTCAATGGAAGCTGACGGTAAACAAAGTGTGGAAACTTTAGCTGCTTTACAGTTTTTCTGCCCATCTGTATGCTGCTTTGAAAAATATCGCGAGGCTACAGTATACGCCCTTACAAATCTGCAAATGCAATGAATTATGTTCTTAATTTAAAGCATAAATTTGAAATGGTTATTTGACGTCTTTATAGAGATACGTGGCTCTTATCTGTAAGATGTTCTCTTGCATTTCCTCCCCCATGCATCCCCTCGCCTGCAGCGTGACAGATGTAATCATGGACCAGGACAACGTTTTATGGGGTCTTCTGTAATAACCACCAGAACCGCTTGACCTCTGCGGGTCCCCCAAAGGCACCATCTTCTCCAGTCACCATCCCCCCTTCCCACCTCAGCTAGAGAATCAGGTTAACTGTCTCCTCACATCACCTTCCTCTTCTTTCTTCACCAAACATTCCTCCTTCTCTCTTTCCTCCTTTACTGGCATGTTGAGATGCTCCTGTCGGGCTAAAGGTCACGCCTGACCTGTCAAGCCGAATTGGATCCCAGACATAACAGCACTGTTTGGGGAACCACATGAAAAGCATGTGTGTCTTCCTGCCAGTCATTTTCTTCCCCTTCAAAGTTGTGCTCACATATCATCTGCAAACGTAAAACCTGCTGACAGAAAAAAAATAGTTTTGAATTGGATATTATCCATCTAAACTAATGAAAATTTCAAATAAATTACAATGCAGACATTCGCTCAGTGACAGATGACAGATTAGGTTGATTGATTTCTTTTTGAAACCTGAGGGGTTGAGTTGATGTCAGCTTGCTCCGTGAGAGATGTTTAGAAAAGATAAATTATGGTTGCAAGAGCGGTATTGTACAGGTTTCGGGGACGAAAAGGAGCTGAAAGGTAGGACTCTGCTATAGGGCCAGCAACAGCTCAATGCATTTTTAGACTATTGTTTGCTATCACGTTGTCAGGAGTGTTTATTTTTCTCTCAGAGGGAAAAACCGACAGCTGTGTTGTCATCTATAATTGAAATTTATCCAACACCGTGTGGATGATTGAAATGTAGCAACAATTGAGAATACAAGCTAAATAAAAACTTGTTTTAAAGTCGTTTTTTTGTCTATGAGATGTACAGGTTGTCGAGCATGAAAAGGTTGTCTAATGACAACACACAAGGAAGGAGTGCCTCAGCACAAAGGCCTGGATTCCCTGTAGGGACCTGTTCAGGCAAAGCCGCATTTGGTCAATACAATAAATATTCAGCTGGTCCTGGCAGGGTGCAGAAGCCATGAGAAACTCAGCAGGAGAGCACAGCCAGATGCATGTCTGAGTGCATGTGTTCTTTTAGGGTTTATGATTCCGTGTGTGTGTCAAGGGTTCCTGGTGACGAATTGGGATGTTTCAATTTTCTATGGACCGTTTTGACATATCATCCATCCTTAAACAATTTGGTGGTGCCCTCAGAGCCTATGAGGGCTGTAGGGGAAAATGGGGTACACCGCTGACAGTAGCTTTAATGAAAGACCAATCGGTGGCTTCAGGCAACCAGGATGATTTCACTGTCGGGATTGATGGAAGAATAACATGCTGTCAGGATCGGGTGGTCATTGAAATGGGGAAGGTTTTATAGGATTAGAGGGCAACAAGTGTGGGAGCTGCTGCTCTTTTAAAGCAAAGCTGCTTTGGAGATCAAACTGCAGTTTGAGGATCAAAAGAAGCCAAAAGACGGACGTTCTTTGAAATGGAGGTTTCTGCAGATATCGGAAGACTGATGTATTGACTTCAGTATTACACTCACATTAGACTACACCCCACATTAGAGGACACTTGGCACTTCATGAACCAATTCATTGCTGTTTTAATATCCATCCTAATAATTATTACTCTCCATTGTAATACCAGATTATTTTTACTTTGGCTGGTGATGGATGGAGTCAACTTTCATTGGTGGAAAAGTAGAGCATTACCAATGAAAAGTCATCTTTGTTGTAAATTTGTACTAATTCATCACAACAAAACTGACACAGAAAGTTTTATTTATCAAATAGTACAATGTGGTCACCTTTATATTGGTCACCAAAAAAAGCCACACTTTATTTAACTGGCGAACCTAATAATTGCAATTTTTCCCATTTTAAGCTTTAAACAGTTACCATTTTTGGCCCCATTTTGAGGTTAAATTGCTCTAACAAATGTTTATTTTGTACTGGCGACCACAACGGTTACCGTTAATTCACATTTTTCAGCTTTTAGAATAGATGGTAAGGTTGTGAAAACTTTTTAAATATCAGTTTTGAAAGGATTAAAGTTATTAAAGCTGTCCCTACATTTAGGTTTTGTTAAAAGTGTTATAATAATTTTAAAATGTGCTGCATTTAAGTGGCAGAGGATAAAACAAAATCAAATCCCTCCACAAACTCGATGATTCTTCTTCTGGAGATTAAATCAGTCTCCACCTGAAAGTGTGCAACTTTTGCTTCCGTATCTCCTTTTTGTTTCTATTTTTTCCCTTCTAATCCTCTATATTTTTGTTACGATTCACACATCTTGTGTATTTGTTGTTTCAAAATTGTAAAGCTTCAATAAAAAGTTTTTGAAATATTCCTCCTAAAGATGGGGTTTGTATTAAACGATCATGATCAACATCTGTTTCAAATCTGTAAAATAAAGCAGACAAAAAGGAACCAATGTGACCCAATTTTGGTTTAAACGATTCTTAGACTCTTGTGGAAAGGCCCCTTTACAAAGCTTGAGCGTTTCGTTTGGTACAAACACACATCACACGTAGATCCATGTACAGTTTTCAATCAGAAAAAAAAGATAGGCTGCCACCTAAAATTGTGTCCTTTCCCACTTCAAGTTGATGATGTCAGGCGCCATCTTGTGGTCTGAAGCTCTTGTCCTCCAAGAGGACCTTGTCGCAGACAACAAAATGGCTCCCAGACATCATTAGCCGTAACCAAAAATTCTCGACAGGAAAAGGAATTTCATTTCGATTAAAAAAATGAATCAGATTAATCACACTTTGGATTTTGATTAAGCTGATTTAAATTGATCGCTTTAGGGGTTGAAAAGTTACGGTAGTCAAAGAGTAAACACTGGACCTAAAGCTTCTGTGTAAAAGGGTAACAGTTTTTCAAATCTGAAAACTTTTGTTAACATCAATTTTGAAAGGACTAAAAAAACATGATTTTTTTTTCCCCCTATTTTAAGCTCATCTTGCACCCAAAGCCGTTTATTCACTTTTAATTGCTGTATTAAAAGATGCTGCAATTCTAAAAACGTGTGGAATTTCTGCTTCCGGCTAATGATGTCGGGTTTATCTTGTCTGCGGTCAGGTCCTCCTTGGTTTTTCTCCACCTTTTAGCTCTTTCTAACTCATAACAACAGCTGGATCTGTGTCCACTTTACTTTATTCTCAGGTAAAACTAGACTTTGTTTCTAAATCCCAAAACTCCTCTTGAAATCTACCCACATTTACCATCTCTTAGATGAAGCTAAACGAATGACACACTTGCTTCCCTTCCATTCCTTGGATTACCAACCTGCTGTGATCACAGGGAATACACTGTCTTTTATCAGCTGTCGTCATCCATTAATAGGTCTTGCAAATGAGTGTAAACAATGGAGAAGTCACCGTTACAAACTTCAGGATTTCTTTGATGCCTGTTGCCGTCATCTCCACTCCACAAAGAATTGCTTTTCCCTGGTGGGAGCAGGCCAAAGACAAAGGCAGGTAATAAAAGCAGCATTAGCAGGCTAATTAGGCTGCAGCCTTGCATTGGCAAAACAAATAATTTCATCACGTCTTTCACAAAAGGGGAACCCAGCTACTCCGAGTTGCTATATTTCACAGCCAATTTCCTTCACCTTGGCACAATTCACCAACTTTTTTTTCAATAAATCTCCTCTCATATCCATATTTATTGAGCTGAGAGTTGGACGCCAGGAGTGCTGAGCCCAGATAATGAAGACAATGCCTCAGCTTGGATTCAAATCCCTGTGTGAGGTTTAACTCATCTCGCTGATACTCTTTCTTCTACAGTCGGACGCACGCACATGCCCTGTAAAACAGACTTGATAACAGTCATATAGAACAAAGAATAAGTGGCTGCCTGTGCTTTGAACATTTGCATGGCATGACTGAACAATAAACATTTTTAAACTTAGCATCATTTGAAAAAAAAATGGGCATCTCTTAGTGTCAGATAATAACTCAATGGCAGACTCTGCAGAGAGGTGCTGTTTTCGTTAGAATTTCAAGACCAGAAAAATCAAGTACAATCCAATCCTCCAGTTTCTTTGAGATGAGTTTCTAGTTCTCTAGTCAGCTCATGTCTTCAGCATACCCATTCATGCACAGATGGTCCTGCTCTCACAAAAAGAAAAAGCAGGATTATTTGTTTTAGCCTTTGAGAGCCTGTTCCTCCTGTATCTCTTTACTCCTTGTCTTTCTGTTCCTCTGCAAGGTCACCTGAAGGAGGTAATCCCTTTTCCTCTCTGTTTTCTTTCTCTTTTATCTAAGGGGCTTTGCGGCCAACATCAGAGCTCATCCACTGATCACTATAATGCAAAAACTGTCGCAGAGGAGAACAGCTCGATCGTGAGATTGCTAACTTTTATCCCCTTGATGTGAATAGCAAAATAAGTAGCTGGCTGTGATTCATGACTGTTTTATAAATTATGTAAGAGGAATGGATTTCCAATATATTGTTTCAACTAGCGCAGTCCAGTGCTCCCATACCTAAGGATTTAGTGGAACAACACAATAGTTTATTGCTGCATTTTAAGACACACAGGTGTTTTTTTTGTTGTTGTTTTTTTAATTGCCGAGATATGTGCTTCTAAGCTATTCTGTAAGTAAAATCAATGTCACAACCTGAACTTATTTCAACTGGTTTCTGACCTAGAAATTGCTAGAGACATTACAAACCGTTAAATCATGAATAAACTAAAATCTTTCTAAGTTACCTTTTCATATATGCTTTTCAGTGGTCATGATGACATTAACTACCTTGCTTTTATGTTAACCATACTTTCAAGGTGTTGGGCCGCAAGGGAGATGAAGGGCAACTGCCACACCAAGTACAAAGCTTTGCCACCCACTTTTTGAGTCAATATTAGTGTGATTATTCACAAAGATTAAGAAGTTTCTGTTAGTGATGCAAAAATGACAAAAGTAATATTTTTATTGCACTTCAGCTAAAAGAACGGCTGTTTTCATACGAATTATGATAATAAACTGTTTGAAATGTGTCTTTTTCTTTTGTAATATTTCCAGTTTCCTATTCTCATCAGCCACTTGTCTAGTCTTCTGCCCCCCTTCACCCCTCCATAAAATGTTGTAGCTGTTGTATTGCTAAAAAGACACCCTCCAGGTATTCATTTCTATGAGGAACTTGAGCAATATAATGATGTTATACACAATATTAATAGTTGTACAAATTAATGTATTTCTCTATGTTAAAGATAAAAAAAAATTAGATGCTAGAATTAGATTTTAAACTCCCAAAAATCTTTAGTATCCCCTGCTATTCATCTGAACTAGATTTCCTTTTTTTTCTTTTAACAGACTTAATGTCAAAGCCGTTTGGCAATAATGATGTGTGCAGCCTTTTAGCTAAGTGATTGATGGGACGGCCAAAAATGAATCACCTCTGAAGCGAGAAAAGGGTTAACTCACAGAGTTATGCGGCTGCGAGAACATTACACTGCTCTGTACATAATGAGACACATTTAAAACAGCAATCATCCCCTCCTTTGAACTCTGGGTCACAGTGCGGAATCAATCCCTTAGGTGATTGAAAAGAAAGGCCATATGTGTAAAAGTGGCAGCATATTACTGAAGGTCAAATATGTCGAGCGGCCTGCATGTGGAGTGGATGATCTCTCAGAATTGCTGAGTGCGATTAAATCTTTCTCTTAGAATCACATTCACACTAAGTCATCGGTCAGGTCATTAAATGAGCTTTGCGTTTTCACTGAGCTGTTATTTTCGATTGAATTAAGGCATTATTCTGGATAATTTGGTGCAGAGATTAGCACTTCATACAGATGACAATGTCCATAATAGCTTTTGGATGAAGTAGGAAGGGCATTGCAAAGACACATTTCAGTAGTTAATTAAGAAATGGCTGCAGAGATTTGGCCAAATCACAGTTATTCTTTAAATATTTGCACAGATGATAGTGTTTTTTTAACAAGTGACATTGAATGTAAGACTACAAATGTGTGTCATTTATCAGAGCCAACAAGGTTCTCTGGCGGTGCTGTTTCCCAATTGGATTAATGTTGCTGTGGTTTACCACAGTAGATGTATCACCACAAATATGTGGTGTACTACTTTAACACTGCTTCCCTATGATTTAAAAAATGCTTATGTTCTTTAAATAATTACACATGACACTAACGCACTACCTCAGTCAGTATTACAGAGATTTCAGACACATTTGTCCAAGAGCATTGAACTCTGATTTTACTTAAAATTTGATGTAAATTGGTGAAAACATTACATTATTTAATCATTTTTAAGACATGTATTGACAATATTTCTCGAGCAAACCCTTGGTTTTAACCCTTTTACACTGGAACTGTGGGGTTTTTACCCCGCTTTAGTTTGAGTTGTGTTTTGGTCTCCACTTCCGGTTTTATTTTGTTATGGGTCGTACTTCCTGTGTTCTCTCCCCAGTGTGTGTGTATTCCCTCTTGATAGTCACACCTGTTTCCACTTACCTCATCCCTTCCTCCTTGTTATAAGTCTTCGTCTCCCCTGCACTAGTTGTCGGATCGTTTTGTTGCTTCTCGTGTTTATTGAGAGTTTCTTGTTTGCAATAAATACGAGATTTTTGCATTTCCGATCCCTGTCTGCATTTGTGTCCGCCCGACAAACCCTGACATTACGATCCAACCCTTAACATGGACACAGCAGACACGGAGACGTTACGGGCACTACTCCGTCAGCGGGAGAAGCTGACGTCTTGTCTTCGCCAAGGGTTACTGGAGATGTCCAGCCGTCACGAGCGACAACTTGCCGCGTTGGGAGAGCGTTTTGAGCAACTGGCAGAGCGGGTCCAACATCCACCGTCTGTTCCTTCGCCACGCCCATCGTCTTCCACGCTGGTCCAGGGGATCCTGGATGGAGTTCCTGTCGCTCCGACTGCACAGCTGGCCCGTCCAGAAAGGTTTTCCGGAGACTCCGGGGACTGCCGGGCTTTCATTACCCAGTGTGAGCTTCACTTCCAGTTCCAGGCTCCCCACTATCCTACAGACCAAGCCAAGGTGGCCTTCATTATTTCTCACCTCACCGGCAGAGCCGGAGCGTGGGCTACCGCCGAGTGGCAGCGTGGAGCCTCAACCTGCACATCCCTCTCGGCCTTCTTGGAGGCTTTCCAGCAGATATCCCATCACACCAAGCCAGGCCGGGAGGCAGCTCGTGCGCTTTTAAAGTTGAGGCAGCGCGACCGACGGGCAGCCGACTACGCCATAGAGTTCCGGACTTTGGCCTCCACTAGTGGTTGGGACACTACTGCGCTCATGGACGCTTTCGTGGAGGGGCTGTCCGAGGAATTAAAGGACAGACTGATCGCACTCGAACTACCATTAACTTTGGACCCCCTCATCGCTCTGGTTATCCGTGTTGATAACCGGTTGCAGGACCTTAAGGGGGAGCATGGCAGGGTAGTACCCCGCCCTCATCGTCGGTCCACAAATTCACCTGTTCGTGTTGTTTCTCCCGCAGAATCCCCGTTGTTAGCTCAAGATGAACCCATGCAGCTCGGTCGGGGCAAACTATCTGCTTCCGAGAGACGGCGACGGAGGGCGGCAGGTGAGTGCCTTTACTGTGGTAGGCGGGGTCATTTCTGCAAGGAGTGCCCAAAACTTCTCTGCTCGTCAGTAAGAGTGGGCGCGCTGACGAGCGGTGATAAGACGCTCACTAATGCTAAACCTGCTGCCTGCCTATTTCAAGTTCGGGTCATGTTTCATGGGAAGGGTTTTCCGGTTAAGGCTTTAGTAGACTCTGGAGCAGAGCAGAACCTTATGGATGCCGAGCTAGCGAGACAGGTCGGTCTTAAATGTGAACTACTGCCCCGTCCGTTACAAGTGGTCTCCCTAAATGGCCAAGAGGTGGCTACCATTTCTTACATAACCGAACCCATTCACCTTATTATTTCTGGCAATCACCATGAGGAGACCCGTTTTTTTCGTTTTTTCCTCCGCCCAGAACCCACTGGTCCTGGGGTTTCCCTGGCTTATGGCTCATAACCCAGTCATCGACTGGCCCTCCAGTCGGGTTTCTGGCTGGAGTGATAAATGTCACACCACTTGTTTACGCTCAGCTCGGCCTCCTGGGGAAGACCCCACTGTCCCGGTAGGGCGGCCGCCCTCACCTGACCTATCCGGGGTACCGCCGGAGTACCACGACCTTGCTGAGGTATTCTCAAAGTCACGAGCCCTCTCCTTACCCCCTCACAGACCATATGACTGCGCTATCGATCTCCAACCTGGCGCTACCTTGCCCAAGAGCAGGTTATATGGCCTGTCTAAACCCGAGAGGGAGGTAATGGAGCGATATATTGCTGAGTCTCTGAATTCTGGTATCATCAGGCCGTCATCATCACCAGTGGGGTCAGGTTTCTTTTTCGTCGGTAAGAAGGACGGGTCTCTCCGACCATGTATTGATTATCGGGGCCTGAATGAAATCACTGTTAAGAACAGTTACCCCCTGCCTTTGATGAACTCAGCTTTTGAAGCGTTGCAGGAGGCCAGGATCTACACCAAACTGGACCTTCGCAACGCTTACCACCTCGTGCGCATCAGAGCCGGTGATGAATGGAAGACCGCCTTCACCACTCCCCTGGGACATTTTGAGTATCTGGTGATGCCTTTTGGTCTCTGTAATGCCCCTGCTGTGTTCCAGGCTATGATAAATGATGTGTTACGGGACTTCCTTCATCGTTTTGTTTTGTTTATTTAGATGACATTTTGGTTTTTTCCAGGGACGCCAGTGAACATCGGCGGCATGTTCGTCTGGTGCTCCAGCGGCTACTGGAGAACAAACTGTTTGTAAAGGCGGAGAAGTGTGAGTTCCATTCTCCGTCTGTTTCGTTTTTGGGTTTTGTTGTAGCAGAGGGTGAGGTGAGACCCGATCCCGCTAAGGTGAGAGCGGTGGTGGAATGGCCTACCCCTACCAACAGGAAACAATTACAACGGTTTCTGGGGTTTGCCAACTTCCTCCGCCGTTTCATCCGTGGCTACAGCTCGGTGGCTGCGCCTCTCACGGCTCTCACCTCTACCTCCGCTCCGTTCGCCTGGACGGAGGCGGCGGAGGCCGCTTTTAGCCGATTAAAGCATCTGTTTACGTCTGCACCTGTTCTGGCACAACCTGACCCTTCCAGACAATTTATTGTCGAGGTGGACGCCTCAGATACCGGGGTGGGTGCAGTATTGTCTCAGCGGGGGAATCGGACAGTAGGTTGCGCCCTTGCGCTTTTTTCTCCCGCCGGCTTTCCCCGGCGGAGCACAATTACGATGTGGGTGATAAAGAATTGCTAGCGATCAAGCTAGCCCTTGAAGAGTGGAGACACTGGTTGGAGGGGTCAGCTATGCCGTTCTTGGTTTGGACAGATCACAAGAATCTGTCCTATCTACGAACTGCCAAACGGTTGAACTCCAGGCAGGCACGGTGGTCTCTATTCTTTAACCGTTTTGATTTTGTGGTCTCCTATTGACCGGGATCCAAGAATGTTAAGCCGGATGCCCTCTCCCGACAACAGGACTCGGCTGTCCATGACTGTCAACCAGCCACAGTACTTCCTCCCCCCCGTATGCTGGGCGCCCTCTCCTGGCAGCTGGAGAGAGACATTAGGGCGGCCCAGGTTCAGGAGCCCGACCCGGGTGGAGGTCCTGCTAACAAACTGTTCGTTCCAGACTCTCTCAGGTCCCAGGTCCTCCAGTAGGCTCATGCCACGCGACTCACCTGCCACCCAGGAATCCGCAGGACTGACTCCTTCCTGCGTCGCCGCTTCTGGTGGCCTAGTATGACCAAGGACGTCCGGGACTATGTTTCAGGTTGTCTGGTTTGTGCTCAGAATAAGGCCAGTACACAACCGCCTGCTGGACTATTGCACCCACTGTCCATCCCGGGTCGGCCTTGGTCACACATTGCCCTGGATTTTGTGACTGGCCTGCCTCCTTCTGCCGGGAGGACCGTTATTCTGACTATTGTGGACCGGTTTTCTAAGGCCGCTCATTTTGTGGCTCTGACCAAACTCCCCTCTGCTGCAGAGACTGCAAGACTGGTCATAAAACATGTCTTCAGGCTGCATGGAATTCCCACAGACATGGTGTCGGATCGTGGCCCACAATTCATCTCACAGGTCTGGAAGGCGTTCTGTGGTGCTTTCGGGACTACTGCCAGCCTGTCTTCTGGTTTCCATCCACAGACCAACAGCCAGGCAGAGCGGACTAACCAGGACTTGGAGGCAGCTCTACGGTGCGTCTGTTCACGGAGCCAGACCTCCTGGAGTTCCTTGTTGCCATGGGTGGAGTATGCTCACAACTCCCTCACCTCATCTGCCTCTGGTATGTCCCCGTTTGAGTGCTCTCTGGGGTACCAGCCCCCCCTGTTTCCCGAGCAGGAGACGGAGGTGGCCGTTCCGTCGGTTCAGCACCTGTATCGGCGCTGTCGGCGTGTCTGGCGGGAGGCTCGGGCGGCCCTGTTGCGTTCAGGGGCTACCAACAAGAGGCTGGCAGATCGTCGACGCACTCCAGCACCTGCCTACCTACCAGGCCAGTACGTCATGCTGTCCACTTCACACATCAAGCTTCGGATGGAATCCAAGAAGCTGTCCCCCAAGTACATCGGTCCGTTCGAAATCCTGAAGGTCATCAACCCTGTGGCGGTCAGGCTGCGCTTACCCAGGTCCTTGCGCATCCATCCGGTCTTCCATGTCTCTCAGCTGAAGCCGCATGTTACCAGTCCCCTGCAGCGGTCTTCCTCTCCGCCACCCCCTCCCCGCATCATTGATGGCCAACCGGCCTACACTGTCCGTCGCCTGCTGGACGTTCGGCGGCGGGGACGTGGCCTCCAGTATCTGGTGGACTGGCAGGGGTACGGGCCTGAGGAGAGGTCCTGGGAGCCTGCATCACGGATTCTGGACCCTGAGCTCATCCGGGACTTCAATCGCCGGCACCGGGGGGGGCTTCCCTCTGCGCCAGGCGGCGCACCTTGAGGGGGGAGTACTGTGCGGTTTTTACCCCGCTTTAGTTTGAGTTGTGTTTTGGTCTCCACTTCCGGTTTTATTTTGTTATGGGTCGTACTTCCTGTGTTCTCTCCCCAGTGTGTGTGTATTCCCTCTTGATAGTCACACCTGTTTCCACTTACCTCATCCCTTCCTCCTTGTTATAAGTCTTCGTCTCCCCTGCACTAGTTGTCGGATCGTTTTGTTGCTTCTCGTGTTTATTGAGAGTTTCTTGTTTGCAATAAATACGAGATTTTTGCATTTCCGATCCCTGTCTGCATTTGTGTCCGCCCGACAAACCCTGACAGGAACTTTAGCTCCAGTTCTGTGTTTTCAGGATTCAGTCTACTTAATTCCAATCATTAAGAACAGTTAAACCAACATTTTCTCTTCACTAACGGAAAATCTCTTAATTCAGGAGTCTGAGCTCTGTTTCCTGCTCTGGTCACCGGCGGAAGCCATCTCCTGAATACCTACACTACATCTCCCAGCTTTCCCAGAGCACTGATCCCGTATACCACACACCTGACGCTCATCTACAATCATCCACAGAACAAATAAGCAGCACACAGAGGCTAAAAATGATAATAATATGATAAACTGATAAAAAATAACCCTATCTTGGGGAAAAAAAAAAGTAACCTCAGAGATGCCACATGAAGGAGGGACCCTCTACCAGGGCGGACAGGAGATATGCTAGAACTGTTAAAGAAGAATTAGCTTATCTAACTCAACAACTATATGTTTTAAAAACAACTACATGTCTGAATAGTGTAGCAGATAGGCTCCATCCAGAGGAAACCGTGGGGCAGCTGGGGGTGCGACACGAGCCAGAGGCGAGGTCTACAGAAACCAAACCATGACAAGAACAGAAGATCCTCCTGAAATCTCTCCCACTCAGAGAGATTTATTTCTACAGTCAGGTGACATTCAGTCTTTTTTGCCATCCATTTCCACAGTCTTTTAAAATATTAAGAAACTACATATTAATAATGATGAAAACATGTCTACTGCATTCATTTTAAATTAATTAGGCAAAAAAAGATTTTATGTCACTTATAACAACACAAGCAAAAAAATATTGGTATTGCAAGGAATACATTAAAAAAATTGCCTGGTGCTCATGCCGTAGGTTTGTAAAAGCTCCATCCCATTTACCAAAATTTAAGCGTAAAACTGAAATGTTTTGCCTGAGTGGCTGAAACTCATCCCTGCAAGTAATTTTCCTGCTTTGTACAAGCTAATGATTTAAAGACTGTTGTGTATTTAGTCTCTGCTGGATTAGAGCTTTGCAGTGACATATGCACACGCACGGAGGTGGAGATAAATCCTTGCAGAGGGAGCAGGCATCATGAAAACAGAAAGCCATGTGATAATGAACTGACACAGCCCCCAGTGTTACTGCGCTGTCATAAACCCTAACAGCAATTTATGAGTGCAGAAGGACCAAAACACTCTTCCACAGACAACTACCACAAGCATGCAGCTCAGTTGTGGTGTCAGCTAATATGAGAGGCTGAAGCCTGTTGCAAATGTGCCAGCGAGTATTTCAGGGGACTGTGTGGGTAAACAGCGAGTTTCCGACTTAAATGTCGTTTGTTGATTGTTTGAGCTTTTTGTCCGTTCTGCTGTGACATTTCAAAAGTCTGCTAGAGCTGCCTCCAGAAAGACAGCATGTAAAATATCATATATATATATATATATATATATATATATATATATATATATATATATATATATATATATATATATAATGATGTAATATTGAACATTCATTTAGAAGAACTTATAGCTGGAGGACAAGGATGTGAATTATTCAGTGGGATGTAATTACAAACCAAGGCATCAAGTATAGTGCAGGGTTTTTCTTTCTTTTGCCACAAGCAAGGATCATCCAGGGTGTGTTTTTATTGATATTTTCATTTAGCCTGAATCAGGGATTTCAGCAATTCTACTCAATTAGGGCAGACCTTCCCAGGAGGAGTCATCCACTAGAGGGCCTGGATAACAAGCCTGCACTAAATTAATAATACAGTAAATAAAATACTTGTTGGATGAAAATCCCTTCATGCCAAACCCTGAAGTTAGACAGCTCAAATTCAGCTTCAAAGCTCACGTCTTCAACTCCACTGTACCAATAAGTAACCAAGTAGAAAAATGTTCAGCCCATTGCTATTGGTTTTTTAACTCCATGTTCCAAATGGCATTATTATTGAATGTAATAAATAGTTTAAAAACATATTTTAGAAAATATCTAATTTTAAGAGTTGTTTGGAAAGCTGTTGGTGTTTTCTTATTTTTAAGGACACCAAGACGTTTACATGTAAATCATGAAAATACTCAACATTTCGCAACTCTTTGATAAAAAAAAATTAGCTTAACTGAAGTCCTGAAATTTTAAAAGACTAAGTTTTTGTTTTAGATGAACTGAAACCAAAGCTTACTTTACTCCTAGTAAGAAAACCCAACAACACTGTTTTAGACACATCTGTGTGTGGGATCAATAGCTTAGTGATGCCAGATATTAAAACATTTACAGTCCAGCTTGCCTGTTTGACTCTATATTTACTGTAAACCCTATAGCAATATATATTATATTTGATACATGTATTTCTGAAACTCCTGTCTAATTAGAATGATCCAAACTTTCCTTAAAAACCACTGGATTCAACTTGATATATGCTTAATGTCTTGTAGTTCATCTTCATTCCACTAGAGGCTGTATAAGGGCTTTTCCTGGTATTTTAAAAATGGCTGAAAGTACACCAAATAGATTTTTTTTAATTTACTAAAACAAAGAATTGCATGTGCACAGCATTGATTTATAATCTGTATAATAAAAAATAATTTAAAAAAAGCATAACACTATTTCCACAGAAAAAAGTTTTTTTTGGTAATTTTGGATGCTAGAACAAATTAAAGACTTTAAAATTGTAAAAAAAACATTTTAGTCCAAGGCCTAATTAAACGCAGAAACTATCGTAATTCTCTCTAATCAGCTTCTGAAGGAATCAGTTAGATAATTACATTGGGATACTGCTAAAAAAAGAAGTGTGGTTTGTGTAAGCACTACTTACAGAGGAAGTCTTTCTTATTTTTGTTGTTCTTGTGTAGTTTCTTTGTGGCTTTACACAAGTGTTCTTCCGCTTCCTCCGTCCATTCAGACATGTTGGCATGGTGCAGTCGTGCATAAAAAAGTGTAACCTCATCTGAAAATGCTTTCATCGATTCACTACACAGTCGGCGTTCATGTTATCCCGGTGATGGACCTTGAGAACCTTGGCATTGCAGAAAGCTATAAAATCTTTCCAATATGCAGCTTATGCCTGCACTCACCTTTCAGAAGCCTATGCTTCTCTTTCCACTTTGCTTGCAGTGGCAGGGGAGATGAAATACTGGCCCCCAGAAAGCCATTTAGCACCTAATTGAGCAATCCTATTACTTTCCTCTCCCTTTAGAATGTGACTTTCATTGCTTTATGGTGGATGGTTGGAAGCAAGTGTAAATGATTGTGTTATAGTGGATGAAAGATGTAGGTGTATATGTGTGTTTAAGTAACTTAGTTGTGATAAGCTACATGTGTGTGTGTGTTCACCCGTGTGCACCACCATTGCCTCTCCTCACCTATACCGCCTCAAATATTAAACATTGATTGACTTCAGAGAAGGACCACATTTACCAGAGAAGATTCAATATTAACTCCCCAGGTGGCTGGTGGAGGACCAGCTCACTGCCTGACCACAGCCATGACTGATGGACACAAACAAAGAAGCTCTTTCTTCTTTTCTCTTGACTGAAAAGATTCTGCCTTTAGAGTGTGACTTCATAAAACACTTTCAAAAAGAAGAGCCTCCTGAATTATTCATTGATTTTATGCTGTTCTGTCCTTGCAGGCAAAGACTGAACATTAGATTTTTTTTAGATAGTACCACCATGTCAACAACATTGAGCAAAGCAAAGATAGAAAAGATCTTCTTTGGTATGATTCTGGATTGTATTATGTGATAACTCACCTAAAAAGTTGAAAAAGAATGAGTTCTTCTAATAGAAACAAAAGTTTACGAAACAATGTTACCTTGAAGCTCAAAAGTAACATAAATACCCATTTAACAGATTTAATTTGCACAAAATAATACACTTCTGTTTACTTTAGCAGCTCTCCATTAAACTTCTGAAATGACCGTATTTTTTGGAGTATCTTAGTCACATTTTTTTAGCGTAGTTTGCCAGGGGTGAGACTTATACTCAGGTGCGACCTATTTATGACTTTTGAAAAATAATTAGACTCGTGTTTTTATTTTTCTACTAACAACAGCTAGGGGGTACTGCAGAAAAAGCACTGTACAGTCTTATGCACAAGGGCAAATCAATCTGAGTATCAATACTATCAATACCAAAGTGAGTATTGATGCTAGCATGATGAAATCAATACTTTTGTGGCAGTTCTTTATGCATATGCATACTGAGATGTAGCGATTCATTGATTAATCGACAAATTAATTTCTATTCCTACAATCATGTCTGAGGCAAGTTAGTAATCGAATTTGCCTCAAATCGACCTGTGCCTTTACAAAATCATTTCAAAATTAGATCAATCGATGACCAATCTTGGAAAATACCATTCGGATTGAGATAGGGTAGCTTTATTCTACACTTATTCAAAAATGACCAAGTGCCATGAAAACAAAAATGATCAACCATCATTACAATCCAATGTGTGGAAACACTTGGATTATTTACAGACGTGTCCATACAGTGTTGTAGGACGTTCTTATAATGTTCCGTTTGTTTTGTTTTTGATGTGGAAAAACAACAACGGGTTGAACTTTATGAAACTAAAATGTAACTATATTTGACATTCATTATGCTCTACTTGTTTGTTTACACACGTATTTAATTTACACTTGATTATCTTGCAAAAAATACAAGGACTCTGGAAAACTTCACCTAGAAGCAGATCCTCAATCTAGCACAAGCTCTGCCTCAGCAATGGCTCCTGCAACTACCTCACCCTACCCTGCAGGATCCTCTCAATCAGCTGCAACAAAAGGCAGGACAGGAGCAGAACTTGACGCTCAAATCTTTTAATCGCAGCAGCATCGCACAGCTGGCATAGATGCAACTATTGTAATGCGCTGATACACAGAAAAGAAGCCAATTCCACAGGACGGAGGCCTACTTCTTTGTTGGAAAATGAATGAACGTTGCTTTATATTTGATGTATTTTCAGTTAGGATTATTGCAATTAGTAACAAACATTTTTTATTTGCAGAAAGTCTTTTTCTTGTGTTTTGCTCTACACATAATCATAATTAACGAAAAAGGCGATTTACCAAATTATGCAATGGTCACAACATTTTAAGTAAGTACCGGTATTGATATCGACAACAATTGCCCCTGTACGTGGTATCGGATCAAAACCCAAATTCCCAGTATCGCCCAGCTCTATTATGAGTAGTTCTTCAGAGACAACACAAAAGATGAAGAATTCAATTTATTTATTCATTTGAAGTGATAAAAAGAGTTTAGTTGACTTGTTAACATATTTTTTATGCTATGGTTTTCTAAATAATTGTTTACGTTGTGCTGATATATTTTATTTCTCCAATATTTCATGAAGCTAAAAAAGCATCAGTGTGTTACGTAATGATACGTGCATTTATTCCGTCTATTAATGTTATTTATTCCGTTAATATGATTTACTTTAAGATGAAATGTCCATTTTTTGGTTACAGCAACTCATCCTCCAGAGCAACTTATAGTCCGGAAAGTACGGTAAAAGCTAAATCAAAATCATTTAATCTTTATCACATTTGTTGAATAATATTACATTTAAAACACATTTTCAAAACATGTTCATGCTTAGACGTTTGGTTTATGATTTTTATTTTGAAACATTCATCACTGTCTGTACAAAATATATTCAGTCTTTACTTTTGTGAGATGCAAATGAAAAGGGAACAGTTTGATTTTACCTCCAAGGATTTCCATAATAAGAGTCCCTGACCAGAATGCTGTTCAAACCCTCCGTGTAAGTTATGCACAGCCATTGTCATGAAGATGAATAAATAATCTACAATCAGTGTCTCAGCTGCAGGGAGACTTTTGAGAATTGGAAAGCTGCAGGTGGAAAATTTCCTTTTTGGATCTGACATAAGTGTTCTGTTACTAAGATTGCATTGAAAAACAGTTGGGGACTTTGGCATTTAGAACAATTGATTTAAATAGCAGACTTTTCATTTGCAATTATACTTTTGTGTTTTCTTATTTTACCCAAAAATAAAAAAATTGCATTTTTATTTGTTACTTCCTTCTCTTTATTTTCTTGTATTGTATTGTCATGAATGTGTCAATCACTAACTAATTTTTCATTATACTCTATATTTGCCTAAGAAAGAAACTGTCCCGGATCTTAATGAGGTAATTATTCAAACATCAGTCATGCTTCATGGAGCATGTTTAGCGGTAAAGGTGACACTCCTGATGTTAGAAATAACCTGTTTTTTTTTTGGCTAGAATAAATAAAATGATAGCAGGAGCACAAAATGTTTTAAAGCTGAACTGGAGCGGAATGCCAAACCCACTAAATCGATGGTTTCTGTCATGTTCGGCTGCTAGACCTTCAACAGCTTTTGTTGTTTGGGACTTGCATGCTCCCTTTCCTCCTCATCAGCCTTGTTGCTCTCACCAGGTCTGAGCTCCATGTATTCCTCTGCTTCACTCTACTCTACTTCTCTGCTGGTTTGTTGTAGTTTTTTCACTCAGCTTTAAGCCTGATATTTTTTCATGTCCTGTTGCCTCTGTTGCAGACCCCTTTCCTGTTTTTGAACCTGCCTGTGGGTTTACACGTGTGTGGATCTGGACAACACCTTTTGGATTGATTATTGGTTTTCTCTTTCAACACCACTCTGCAAACAGATCCTTCTCATCCAGCCCTGTTTTCCCATAGAAGATTGATCTATTCCTACTTTGGAAACTGACTTCACTGGTTCCTCCTCCACATCATCTGAGCTTCCATATTTAGACTGTTGAGCATCTCTTGAGTTTCTGCTTTTGATTTTTGACCAAAAACAAGAGTCTTTTTGGCCTGAAATGCACTCCATTCTGATGCATCCCCTTGCAGACAAATAGATCCATGTAGAGTCTTGTTTTCTTTGACCGAGCTGACACCTGGCTCTGTACCGACACAGTTCAGTCCACAACTCCAACCTCCGACCGCCAGAGGGAGCTCTCACCGGACTACTGACCCCTCAGACTCCTCACTACAACTCCGCCACCGCCATGGGCTCCTTCCTGCACAGCTGTTCATCATCATTGTCATGATCACAGGACATTTAAACCCCATCCAGTCTTCCCATCTTCTGTTTGTTCCCCTAACTTACTGTCTGAGCAGTCACAGTATTTGTTTGTTTCCTCTGTGTTTTGACGTTTTGCCTGTTTTCCTTGTCATTCTGCCTTGCCCTTGTTGTTCTGACCCTTGCCTGGATTTTGACTACGTTTATGTTTTGCTATTCCTCTAAGTCATTAAACTGTTTGCATATGGATCCACACGTCTCTGCCTCTTCGTCAACAGATACTGTATGACTGGATAGCTCCATTGTTGCTTGCCATTATTTTCCATTTTGCAGAAACGAGGTCCTAGAAAATGACAGGAATTAAAATTTAAAAATAAAAAAAAAAACATCATTTAAAGACCACTAAGAATATCTTTTTAAATAGATCATAGCTTGATCAGAGTGGGACGTAAACCATTAACTTTAGGCTTTTGCCCTATGAAAAAAACCCAACATTTGTATGCTTATTTGCATAGAGCTTTACAGCTTAACTTACTTCAATTTTACAAACTCACAAATTATTTTTGTCAAAACATAAAAGACTAATAGCTGGGGAAATGACTTGTCAAAGGTCAAATATCTATTTATCATTAAAATATGTTTGACTAATTACTGGCTGAATCCTCTGACAAATTCTCTGTAGGAATACATTGATGCTTTTGTGTGTTGTTACCAAACAAAAGCTGTTTTTTTATTGGATTTATACTTAATAAATTACACATGCAGGCTTTTTTTTAAATTTCATTTTAGACAGCTAAAGCAAGCAGAGCGCTGCATAATTGAGCAGGTTAAAATAGGTTTTTAATTCCCTAGATGTTCTTTTTTTAATATAAATTAAAAATCACTCTGTGATTCTCCGTTGATCTGAATAGGACTCATGTTATTGTTCATGTAGCTGTGAATTAAGGTGAAGCTTTGGGACAATGAGGATGACTGCTTCAGCTTTAATTTATTTGACAAATATAAATGAGTTTGCTGTATGAGTCAGCTCATGTCCTTTACTGTAATTACTCACCGTGCATTTGATGTTGCAGCTCTTATTCTGTCATTTAGAAAACACCAGCTTTCCAGATTGAATCGTCACTTCTCCTGGTTCTGAAGCGAACCTTTTCGCTCTAGGCAAACTTTTCTCATTATGTTCAGTCCATGTCAAGTTGATGTCTGCACTGTTAAAGGTTTCCTAAAAAAAATAAAGGGTTGCAAGTTCTATTCCATGCACCGTAAAGATGACTTTTTTATTGGCTGTGGTTCACGATGGAACAAGAACAACTGTAGATCCAATTGACACAACAAATTCTGTTCTTATCCGCCTCACTTATGTTTGCCTACCAAAACACCCCAGGCTGGACAGTTAGAAACATTGATGTGGTTATCTGAGGGTACTTTCACACCAGAATAGTCAAATTTGGAAGAATTGATTCAGATCAGCAAGCAAAGCCAAAAAAACGTACAAATTCATGTAGTTTGATATGGTTATTTTACAAGTTCAGAGCTTCCTGTACAAGGTTCCTTTTCCAAATATTATTGGTAAAATGTCAATATTATCGATTTCAGAAAATTGACAACCTGACAATGCAGGTTTAGTAATTACTTCATCCTTCAAATTTGGGCAGGCAAACATGGGTGTGAAGGAGGAGAGTGTTGTTGAGGGATTCTTTATTTACATGATGTGATTGATGGACATTTAGAGTAGATATGCATGAATACCAACATGTAGGAGACATGCAAAAGCTTGTTGGCAATGGATTTATTTCTCTGATTTTAAGGTCAGTACCCAGTGACAGACTGGCAGCCTGTTCAGGGTGTAGCCCGCCTAGTAACCAGGACGAGCTCCAACAACCCTGAGACCCCAAAGGGGATGTAGTGGGCAGTGTTGGGGGTAACGGATTACAAAATAACAATTTGCTGTAATTTATTTACTGTTGTCAGTAATGGAATAACATAACAAATCACTATAGACTATAGACTATAGAAACCCTCGTTACTTAGGTTTTGTAGGCTCTGACATTTTCTCTTCATTAAGTGAAACGAAACAGAGATTTATTTTAGAAAAGCGGAGTAACTGGTGCACACACGCATGCATGTGCGCGTAGAGTTAGGAATCTGTCAAAGCAAAGACGTGCCCTCATTGCTGAAGTCACAATGCCTTCCAAACTGGCTCAAAGATGACCACAGGCATCCTATTGAGATAAAAAATATATTTTTCACATGGAAGCACGACTACAGATGGCGCATTCGCATGGCTGCAAGTCCAAACACAACTGACCACTAAAAGGAAGGATGTGAACGTGCCGACCGCACCAGCCGTCACTGGTTATCATGGAGGTGAAAATGCAATTTACAGTTTGGCCCAGTGGCTCTAAGAGCATTTGGAAGCTTCAATTACTTCAACTACTTGCTCACAGGCAGTAATTGCAGCAAGACAGGGGACAATGTTTATTCATGCGGTCATGTATTGATGAGCTGTCACCTGTGTGCATCTCTGCTGAATATTTATCTCCACACATCCCCCAACTCCATCAATCTCTAGGTTCACTGAAAAAACCTCACTGTAAACCCCCTGCTGGACTGAATTTTTTAAATTGCTCGATATTTGCTGAATTTCTTTAAGTTGTGCATGCCTAGCACTGAAAGTGCTTTTGAGTAATCACAGCTAAATCCTTTTTTATGGAGTGAATGCATCAACATATGAACGCTTAGGATTTGAAAAGGTCATCTCGAGCTGTGGATCTGGTAGATGTTTTGAATTTGTATTCTATGATACAAATGAGTTTTGGCACAAATACTGTGTGACCCCCCCCCCCAAAAAAAAATAAATAAAGGCAAACATGGCGGAGAAAGATGGGGAGGAAAAAGTGCTTTTAACACATGAACACTCCTTAGCTTCCCTGAGCTCCATGTGCTTTCATGCAGCGAGTGATAATAGCTGAACACGGCCGTCACTGTGGGATCAAGCTGCTCTCTGTTCTGGACCAAAGACATGGAAGGAACTGAGGCGGCCGTGGCCAGGGCGTGTTGCTGTGTGGACAGTGGTTAATGGACGTCTGTTGACAGCTGAGCTGTTCACTCTGGGAGCAGAACCTTCTTTCTCATCAGTGGTTTACCCTGGGTAACTCGTTCGTGAGAAATCTGCCAGTATTAATCCAGATTGTGCTGCTTTGTGAGGCAGAGCAGATGTTGGAAAATGTAATTAAAACCAAAGCAATCTCCGCTGATTACAGCTCACAGTAGTTATGACAGAAGCTCGTCATAGCTACGGAATCTGATTTGTGTCATTAAAAGTTATTAAAAAATATATTTTCATTTTTTAAAAATCCAAGAAGCAAAAATGTAAGATCTATTTTTCAATAAGAGCTTTCAAGGCCAGGAACATATTTGTGACATTTGTTTTGAATTTGAGTTTCTTCCCAATTCCCATGAAAAGTGTTTTTTGTGTGTTTTTTTTTAAATTAGTTAATTCCCTGAACTTTTTTGTGAGTATTTTAGAATCTTAACTTATTAATAATTAACTTGTTAATAAAGTAATCCAAATACATCTATTTTGTCACTATTTTTTGTCCTTTTTTAATATTAAAGTCCCACTTAGATCATTTTTTGAACTATTGTAAAAGCATTCCTAGTGGTCTTTTATTTATGCTTATGCAGTTTTTAGCCAAAATTAAATATCTGTGTCATTTTCTGCAGAGCAGCAGTTCATCAGAAATTTGCCTCTGAGTTGTGGGACCACTGGCCTGGAGTAAGCAGCTCTCATTTCCCATGATCCTTTTATTTACACACTCCAATAGCTTACAGCCCCTCATAACCCCAACCTAACATTACCTGTACAATAAAAAAAGGCCTGCAATGTTGGAGCTATCCAGCTGTAGAGTTGTGAGCCAGATGCCAGAATTATGTGACTAAAGAAAAACTCATAAACACAAATTTAATCTGAATTTTCATTATATATGTCTTCAATTATCAGAAAAATGCTACAAGACCATGTTAAAAAAACAAAAACACAATTTTAATTGAAGTGGGTTTTAATAAACTACTTAGATGTTTGTAATGATTAAGTGTGTAACACTTTATGATATTCCTCCTGTGTAACTGAAGTGGGACATTCTTTGAACAGCTGTATTTGTCTACTTCTCCTCTCTCAGCAAATCATGTGCAACTCCTTGGGGAGGCCAGACTGGTTAAGGATCACTGCCAGGGGACTGTACTTTGCTCAGGCTCCCATAAAACAGCCGTTTCATCCCTTGAAGAGTTGAGCAGTGCTGGTTACCATGGAAAGAGGATCAAAATCTGGCCATCAGCTAAGGTGACAATGACAAACTTCCCCACACATAGTTGTAAAAGAAATGGAATTTTTTTAGTCAGACACTTGTGATCTGTAGCGTGGTTTCAGGGGGATAAATACACATTAAAGAAGGAAAAATGTGGAGCATGTAAGAGCTCCTGGAGGGAGCCACATTTAGGAATGACTGAGGGAGCTAGAACCAGATGTGCTAGCATTAATTACTTCTAATCAAAGTGTGTGCCAGTCTGGTGACAGCAGCAGGCACACAGAAGACACCCAAGGTCATGGTTTGAACACATGCAGCTACATCCAAAGTAAAACAAAATGCTTGTGTGATGTGAAAGCCGTTTCTATGCTATGAAACTTACACCAAGTTTAAACTAAAGATTTAAAGAAATCCCACTTTAACAACAATAAAAAAAATAACTCATTATAAATCCACATTTATTACGTTTCTGCCACATAGAAAAACCTTTTAAAAATGGGTTTACACCTAAAAATAAGCGGTGCATTTAGCTGCATGAGAGTTCTAGTTTGACTGTTAATGTTTAAAGAACATCAAGGCTGGTGTTCTTTGCAGCTTTAAGAGGATTAACAGGTTGTTTGTTACGGCAGGTGTCTGGGTAATGGTGATAAGAGCACACTGCAGTTGTAAAAGTTGCTGCCAACCACGGTAAAACAGCTTCTGAAGCACAGCAGCACAGGACGAGCACAAATTATAGATAGACAGGCAAGAGATTTCTTTATGTCAACTGTTAAAAAAAATACTTATTAACAGTGGGTCATGGATTTTTTATTGATATTTAATGGTTTTTTATTGGAAAATGGGCTGGACAATACAATGTCCAATCCGACTTAATATTAGATATGCAGAAGCTGTTTTTTTTTTTCTTTTTTGTGAAGGACATTTTGATCAGATTTATGGCTGAATCAAGCTAAAGGGGGGAAGTCAAAACAGGGACACCAAATGTTCATGCATTCAAAATGATACCTTTGAAACTGCTTTACAAATGCCCTATCACAAAAGTGCTTTCTTTGGCGTTCAATTTCTGCAGTACTAGAATACTGTGCTTTTGTACAAATATATATATTGTTTGAACATCCAACAATGAGATGAGCAAACCGATGCTGTGAAGTGCTCATGTCATTACAGCCATTCTTTTCCCCAGATCCCTGTGGGATCCTCTCTACTGCACTAATAGTCTAATCTAAGCGCTTGCAATACACCTTTCAGTGGTAACGCTTCCTGCAGCTATAGGGTATACCAATCAACTGTGGTGTATCCCAAGCTCTGCAGAGAACACAATTAAGGACCTGTTTTTTCTTTGTTTTTGTCATATGTCCTAAGACTTTATAATTCTTAGATGAAGTAATTGATTGATGCCTTAGAAGCTAATTAGCCTTCGTCGTGTTTTTCTGCACAGCATGCAGCAAATGCTGGTCAATCAAAACAAATAGTTATGCTTTTTTTTTATCTTTTTTTTTTACTCGTCCTGTTCAACAACTGAGCCAACAAAAATGAGCTGAGAGCTTCTTGTGTTTACTGTTGCAATCAGGGGTTGTAAATCTTCTGACTCACAAGGTGTATATTTGCATAAACCCCTTTTGTAATTTAGGCTAAACTTTATTTTTATTGATTATGTTTGTATCCTTTTTTTCTGGACTGGACGGGAAAGACGAAAGGGGAAGGAGAGAGTGGGATGTTAGAGGGGGGGTAATGGCACAAAGGACTGAGGAAAAAGGGTGGGTTAAAGAAATTGGAGGATGAATGCGGGGGATTTGAGTAAAAAAAACAACAGGCAACAAGATGCTGGAAGTTTATTATCATTATAGTCAGGTGTGAATGTTTGTCTACATATAAAAAACTTGTCAACATATACACAATACAACTACAGTTCACACACATGCTTATGCATACAAACCAACACATGTAAAGCATTTCATTATGTCACGTATACTGTTTCTGCAAAAGTGAGCTGACACCTGAGTTCAGGTGAGGGTAATGATTTTGCTGAGGTGGATGATGGAATGTAAAAAAAGAAAGAAGGAGGGAGAGTTACCAACCATCCCCACACCAAGACCACCGCTGAAGCAGCAGCGGCGGCCAGGACCCCCACACTCCCGTACTGTAAGGCTGATGTAGGAAATCCGGACAAACGTCCAGACCAGGGTCCGCAAGACCACCACATGGGCCCCCAACTCCTGAAAGCAGTGAGACCTCATTGTTGTACTTTCACCTCTCCATGACCCACCAGACAGACCAGAGAAGGCTGTAAAATGTCCTGTTAAGCTTGGCTGAGTAAAGAGGGAGAGAGTTCTTTGACTGCTCAGCCTGTGGATTACTCCTCAATATAGGATTACGTTCTGTTGAATGAGTGGAGACACAATGCAGGCAGCCCAGCTCTGATATTTACAATAGAGATTTAGTTATCGAGCTGAAATGAAATATCTGCAGATCAAGTATCAGTAAGTGTAGACCGGCACTCCTTACTGTCATTCACACTTGTCTCTGCTGCCTGTTGTGTTTGTTTTTCAAGATACATATATAATAGGATGTCTTGAAGATTTGCAGTCGTGACTGACAGGTCCTTTTTTTTTCATCTTGCTCCTCCCTGCCGACATTATCTTTTGCTGCTTGAATAACAGTCACAATCACAGTGAACAGTTCTCCTGACCTTTAAAAGTGGCTTTGCTTTCGGGGCTTCTGTACATGCTGTGGGGAGATGCTATTTCTGCAGCTCTGTTTCACCCAGCCAGATCTCTCCTTGACTGTTGGACTGAAGAAGCTAACAGCTTTAGTTCAGTCAAGCAATCAATAAACTATCAACGGTATCACTAGAACCAAGGCGGCTCACTTTAAGCAACACTTTCAGGGGTTAAATGTGTTTCTTTTTTACACGTTTACCAAAGATGGAAGACTATTTCTATGAATTAGAGCTTAGCTTGTTGTTTCAATGCTTTTCCAGTGTTGAGTTAATGTCATCCTCTTTTTTTTTTTTTTGTTAAAGAATTGCGTTTTAAATCAGAATGATATTTTACAAGGTAAAACTTTTACGAGAAATTATTTTTTGTCAACTCTACTACACCTGCACAGAGCACAAAAAGCTGCATAGAAAAAACAGGTAGAGATTATTCTCCATGTAACTTCAAAAACATATTAAAGAAGGAAGGGGTAACATCCTGCGTCACATTTAAGACTGTTCAAATTTTTGAGTTTTGTCTCTTTTGCCATAAAAATTTTTTAGAAGCTAAAATTATGATTATAAAAAATTGCAACAGCACCAAACAACCTCAAAATTGTAGTTAACTTTAACTTACGCAATATATCACACCCATTAGTTTTTAGCATCAGTTTTTAGGTTGTCCAAACTTTGAAGGGTCGTAGACAGGAGTAGCCGAATCTTAACCCTTGAATCTTGGAAACGTCTCAGATGATGCCTAAATAACACACGCTCTTTGACATACCATAAATTTTCAACTGTGTGTGACCAACGTGAATCAGCTGATATTGACGTGAAGAAAAGCGGCTTTAAGCCATTGTGCAACATATTACTAACATTAAGGGTGTTTTCAGGCTGGAAAAGTCCCTTGATTCCAACCGAGTTCACTTAATTTGGTCTGTATCCAGGGATGACTGAAGTACGCTGACAAAGAGATTGTTGAGAAAACAGTGTGAGAAGCAATGTTTATGACGTTAAAAGTTGTTAAAATGAGCCTGAAAATTTGTTCCAGATTATTGGGGAAATGAACTCTGGTTCACTTTAAGCAAACCAAATGTTTCCAGTCTGAATACGTGTGCTGCATAACACATAGAAGGATTTGATGTCTGTTAGTGTCTCCAGTGAATTTGTGTCTTGCAGTTCCGCCGTGGCTTATGCTGCCACCTCAAGAGAACGTGCAGTTATCATGCGTGTGGTTAGTGGATCAAATTTCAAATTATGAGGTACAGGTGATGCTTTTGTACACTGCTAGTCGTTAGTGAGGTGCAATTTTTGGCCCATTAAGTCTCCGTGCACAGTCTGCAGGATTTGAGGGGAGTTAAACAATGAAAAAACTTTATCTACGTCTCAACAATTTCACACTTCCTTTTCCATTCGTGTTGTTTAAGTGTTCGCTTTGGCCTAAGGCTTGAGTAGTGAACACACCTCCCAAATTCTTCTTACAAAGAACCGCCGCTTCATTGACTTGCATGCATAATAGTACTGTCCGATCTTTACCAAAATTGTGAAATCCAACTTAAACAATATGATTGAAATGTATGACCTGAGGAAAGTTTGACATTTTTTTCGATCAAATGGAAGACTCTTTTTAATTGAGTCATATAATAGTTTTAAATAGAAACAAGAATAATATTAATGGTAGAGGAAATATTACAAACTTTCTGCTAGTTTTCCTCATTTATCCAGTCATGATACTGTGGCAGTGACAGTGTGTGAAGGAAGCGACTGAATATATTCATTTCATCAAATGTTCAACCACACTCAAAGCTTTCTTCATTATCTCCATCTGTTTCTGCTTTATCCACTTCCACCGTCTTCTTTTTATGTCCCAAAGTACTCTTTCAGTAGTTTATGACCCACACTTCTCATTCATTCATCATTTAAGCCACTCTGCAAAGTTCAAACCATTTTGCATTTGAAATATAGAACTTGAAGAACCTCTCCCCCTTTTCAGAAAACATGAGGGAAAAAGCATCTCTTATCTGCACAAAGAAGAAAAGATGATTTGATGTAGCGTTATAGTTCCAAGGCGCCCCAGGTCCCTTTATTGCGTAAAGTATCAATTATCAACACAGAAAAAAATACTCTTGGATCAAAAGATTTATTATCAGGGTGGTGCACATCAAATATTCAACACTAACTTGACAAAACTTGACTTTAAAAAACATAACTGCAAACAGCTCTGTTAAAGACGTTACTTCTTCTTTAACTGCATGTTTTTGTACGTACGATCAATAAGAAATCAAAGTTTCTTCTTAAAAACCTTCTATTTTTAAACTAATTTAGATCATAAAACCAACTGTGACTTGAAAATAGGAAGTTCAATGTAAGTAGATATTTTACATCTTTATTTCAGGTGTCAAAGTTAAAAATAATTTTGTATGTAAACACTGTAGTTTTAATCACATCTGCAACATAACCTCGTTTAATTGACAACACTAAACAGGTCTGCATGTTTGAGGAATTACTTCTTATGCCTTCCAAATCCTCTTAAAGCCCAAGCTTCTTTAAAAAGCAATCTCAGAATGGAGATGATGATAAACACAACAAATATCTTTTAAAAACTGTGTCGAAATGACTTCTTGTGTTAAAATTCAAGATTGTACAACATTTGTACATATATTTTTTACTTTCAAGTAATTGTAAGTTATATTATTTTCCATTTAAATAGAATTCCTGTTGCCCTTCAGAAACAGCATACATGCATTTCTTTTGGGACTGGTCTTTATCAAGATAAAGGGGTGAAATTTAATTTTTTGAATGGAATTGAATTTTACAAAAGTCTGTCTGAGCTCAGTCTTTTCAGTTTAATTTGCCGATTCCCTCAATTTTCTGTCTGCCCAATTACTATATCTGCCCCGGATTCTAAATTGGCACTGGGATTATCAGAATTTAATCTCAGGTGTCTCAGAAAATCTCCCCTGACATGTGGGGTTTTCTTTTTTATTTTCCTCAGCAGAGCTGTAGGACAGCATACCAAATCGATTCGATTTGCTGCAAACCCAGGAGAAAGATTGTTGTTTGGCATTTCTTCCTGGTGGCAGTCATGGAAAATCAGCTTCTGAAGATCATTAAGTCATAGCAGCTTGGGCTTGCTTTGCAATAATGACACTTGAATGCTGCACATGTACATGTACTGCTTTGTTTAACTTCAGCGCAGAAACAGGAGGCAGAGTTGAACCTCATCAACCAGTTGTAGATATTAATGAGCGGAGGATAAATTCATCTGTCATTCCCAATTTTGTGCGTCAGCCTGCATCTATGAAACAATCCGTCAGGTTGAGGCACAGGGCGCTGGGCTTTGCCCACAGAATAGCTGTTTTTTTTTAAATGGTCGCCCATTATTCATTCTCTCAGATTAACACATTATTTCTTGCGCTGACACACTACCCCATTTATTTCAGATTAATACAGAAAATGCTACAGGTCAGAGTCATGTGAGGACTGTGAATGAAACAGTGTTGCTCATCAGACAACCTGTCAACCAGTCTCCACCCTGTGGTCATTTTTTAAAACTGAAAAGGGAAATTATAGCAACGACTGCATTCATCCTGTGAATAGTGTTTCCATTCTGTTGCATAATGATATTTATATCCTTCTCAACCACATTGTTTTTTCTCCTCCAGCCTCCCTTCTTTATCTTCTTTTCTTTCTCCTCCTGCCTTGATGTGAAGTGAAACTCAGCCGGGTGTGTCTAATGAACAACATTCATCAAAGTCCCTTCCCTTTGATCAGAGAAAATACACTGTGCCACGGTTTGCTCTTTCACTCCCCGCTGTAATATAGACACTCCCTGTGAGTAGCCGCGCTCATAAGTTCTGCATACTCAAACAAAGCAAAGGTTTGAGTCATCAGGCAGCTGGGCTCTGCCTGGAACGAGGTCCTTTTTGTGTGGAGCTTGTAATGGAGCGATGGACCGAGTCTCCACACTACTGGCTCTTTCACAGATTTTCAAATCAATGCAGAACAGGTCATTTAAAACCATTTCCAAGCCTAGTTTGTATGTACACATGTTTCCATCTGTTTACTTGTACAGTTTGGGAGTTTTTTTTTTAAAGTGGAGGGTTAAAACCTGTTGAAAGAAGCCTTGGTGAGGCATCAGTTTAAGCAGGAAATTCTGAAACAAGGATCCAATTAAAGCAGCAATTTTTAGATTATTTTACCATAATTTCCTGCATTTGATTAAAAACTGAGATTCTTTGGTAATCAGTTCCATTGTAAATAAATGTTGTTTCAGTCTTTTTTTCCCTTGCATGTACGGTTTAATCAAATGTAATGTATTTTAAATTATAAATCATAACTAACGATTGTGATCTAGTAAAAAGAAGAAAAAAGTTTTTTGCTTGCTTCTCTGGCAATCAGTGTGCATGCCAGAACAAAAGAGGAAATCTAGATGTATTTCATGTCTCCAAGCTATTGAAAGCCATGTTTTTAAAGGGTAAAAGCATAAATCCTGCTTTGTTTTATTAGATCACATCTTAGCCACGATGAAGCTGACAATATATCCAACAAGAATCCCCTGCTGGCAGCCCCGCCTTTTTCTGCGATGGGAAAAACCATTAGGATCATAAATAGAAAGGTACTAATGAAATATCAATTAGGCCATAAGAGAAGGCCAGCTATAGGTTTATGAGGACAGAGCTCATTAGCAAACTGAAGTCAAAGCTTTGAGATAATTTTATAATTCTCTACTGATAATCCAATTAGTCGACAATGGATTTCTTCTGGTTGAAAGAAATCTTTATCAGTGGAGTAAAGTTTCTTGCACAGGGGACGTATAAATCTTAAAAGCTCCTTAAATTTCAATTATGATGAGCTAGTGCAGGTTGTAATAATTATTATTATTTAATAATCGTATAATTTAAGTGACTAAGAGTGATGGACTGCCTCTTTGTCCAGCGTCCTCTTTTCCATTTTCTTTCTCGTTTCTGCCAGGGAGGATTTTGATCATGTTTGAAATAACTATCTGTACAATTTTTTTTATATTTGAGCAGTCGGCATGGGCGGACGATATGGAGACATCTATATTTCATCAGGCACTTTTTCCCCTCTCTCAGTGACCTTCAGCCCGTGAAAATTCAGCTCAATAATTCAGCACACTCTGCATTTTCCTCCCCGCAGACTCACACAGACTGTGCAGACGTGGAAACACACACATGATGTATGGATTGTGATTGTTGCCAGAGGGGAAGGTGTTTCCCCCCTAACAGCTGGTTTGTATCTAAGCTTACATTTTGTTTTTGATATTTTTATTAATCTGTTTTGGATTTCTTTCTCTTTCTCTGTGTATTTGTATATTAAAGTATAGTTTCTCTCTTGGGGGACGATTCCACTGTAAATTAGATTTTCATTCTGTCATGCACCCATCATAAATGTTTGAAATGGTTCATTTTAATAATTAAAACACAAAATTCAAACAAATATTAAATTAAAAAAAGAAACATTAAACTAATTCATTATTAAAATGCACTAGACTCCATATGTAATGTGTAAGCGTTTGCTTTTGTTTTGTTCGAATAAGATTTGAAAAAGCTAGAAGACGCATACATTTTTAGTCAAACACAACCTTCGGATTCACATTGGTGAAAAGTTGTATCACATTTACAGAGTGTTGCATTTTTCCTCAGTATTGTCTGTTTCCAGTTTAATTTCACACCTGAGTGTTTCAGACATGAATGCAGCGGCCTGCTTGGACTCTCTGTTAACCTGTAGCAGACCTTCATTTGATTTAACTAGAACACTGCAATCTCAGTCTGCGAATCAGTTCTGACTCAGCCAACCTACGTGTAAAAATCACCAATCACAGAAAGCATTGAGATCTGAAACAGACAAGAGACCTAGTGGAGCATCTCCTCCTTTTTTTTAAAAACATAGCTGGTGTTGAATGCAACATCACAGAAAACAGTATATTGTCGTTTATAGTGTCATTACTTTATACAAGGAAAAGGACATTTTTGATCCCTGATGCAGGAAATAGATATGTACCCACCGTTGACCAGAATGTTTTGTAACACAAATAGTCTGGTCATGTGACCTGTACACAACACCAACTGATTGAACACTGTCTTGATGTAAATTTACAGTGAAATGCAGCTTTTTTGTATTCAACACATAAATATATTATTTTAGGTTTATTTCTCTTTTTTAATGGCAAGTAAAACATATAACATGAGATTTAAATTTACTAAAAACTGACAACAAAATTCTTGTACTGCATGCAACATGCTTAAGTGGTTGAACTATATAAACTATCTGAAATCTTACATTTTTGAGGCACACAGTGTTAATTATGAGGATATTTACAAGCAAAACACACCTAAAAATACCTAAACCAAAATGTATTCATATTCATGTTATTTATTTACTTGTACTCTTTTTTATTTATTAATTTTATCTTTTCACAGTGACTACCTTTTCTTTTGATGTCTTTCTGTGTCCTTATACCTCCCAGTCTTGAGCTGCTTCAATTTCATTGCAATCTCCTATTTTATTGACAATAAATGAGATCCTGATTTTTTTTTCTTGGTTTATCTTTGATGATGAAGCAAAGTAAAAAGAAACATAATATTATGTACAAATCTAAAGCTTCAATTTTACATCTAAAGTCACTTGAGGATGTATAAACCAATGGGTTTAAGTGTGGTTCAAATCCAAATCCTAAACTTCAAATTGCCATTTTTAATGAATATGTTTTCCTAAAAAAATACATTCAAAACTGAATCTACAATAAGTGCTGCTTGTCTGTTCATTGAGCTAAAGAGTATTTTAAATGATTTAAAGGAATGTTTTACCAGCCTATTTTAGTATATATATTTATTTGTCTTCTTTTTTGATTGTTGGTTTGTTTTGAATTTCAAATTTTTGACCTTGGAAATTATGAAAGATAAGTGCAGGTTTTTAAGCATGTATGCATGGAAACATTCTATTGGAAAAAGCCTTAAAAATCTTTAAATTGTTATTTATTTTTATTTAACACTTTCTTGTTATCTAAAACCCGAGCTGTGAGTCATTTAAAAAAAAACTGGGTTTATATTTGACTTTTAGACATCTGCCATCCACATTTCTAATAGCACCTCTGGTTAATAAAAACGGTGAAAGGATCTCTCACCCTGTGAGTTCATAAGACATGAATACCTGCCACCTGGAGTGTAACAAGCTTTTAAAAGCTCCATGAATATAAATTGCAGCTGTGGAGAAATTTACAATGCGGGTATTCCTTGTGGGAAGCATGCCACTTTATTACCTTCCTGCATGTTGTACATTATTTTTAAGATGCCCACTGCTACAAATGCAAATTAGCAGCTTCTTAATAAAAAAATACAAAAAAATAAATAAAAAAACGGCAGCTTTTTTTCTTCTATGACAGTCACTCCCAAATGTATTCAATTTTTTTGCTGGTTTACTGCACCACATGCATACTTCTGCTCTTTGTATTAAATGTCCATCTACTTCTGTGACATTTAATGCTGAGAGGCTTTCCTGGGTAATCATATATCCCAGTTCCTCCTTCAGTTTCCCTGCAGACCTCAGAGTGTTTGCTCCAAACACAAGTATTAAAAGCACACCAGACATTTCAGGCAGTAAGATGAGATTTGTCTTTTCATGGTTCATAAAACATTTCTGGAAAGGCGTTCTGTTTGATGTTAGCACGTCTGATTTTAAAGGTTTATCACTCCTGTTTCCCAACATGTGGACCGGGTCAATAGCAGCTTAGTTTTTGTCAATAGTTCACTCTTGGCTGAGCTTTTCTTTTTCTCAGAGTCTTGTGGTTTTGGATCGAAGGTCTGCAAAGGCAAATGTGCATTTTTATGACATTTAGTCCGTAAAACATTGAACCATAATAACACAACAATAAGACACAGCAACTCATTGAAACGTGGTCGGGTAAGTGCAAGCTCATTAAAGCAACGTTTAACGTGATGCACATTGTTCCTGTCGTCTTGCCAGTAAACATCTTGCAGCCATGCTTCAGCCGTACCAAAGTAGCAGTAAAAAGCGCTGAACTTTCCGTTGATACAGATGTTCAAAACTGGTCAGCGAAATATAAAGTTTCAACAAGTGAACTATCCCAACAAGGATTGCAAAGCGCACGACTTCCATGATTTCCATTTCATGTTGCTTTGCCTCACCTTTGTAATTCCTAGCCAGTGAGTGAAGAGATCTTTCATAACGAGGTTTTGTTTGCAAGCTTTGTTCTGGAAGAGGAAAGTCCGCTTGGTGTTAGTCTGAATACAGACCACACACAGGGCTCAGGACTTGATCCGAAACAAATTGAGCAGACTTGGTCCAAACCAAGCGATTTTTTCCAGTCTGAACACACCCTGAGACTTGTGTGTTATTTATCCTGATTTAAAACCGTGCAGAAAACGCACAAACTGAGGGAAAATGCAGTCAGGGTTATCTCTTTTTTGTCTTCATATTTCATTATTTATCTCAATCAGCCTTTGTGGAGTTATTTCGGTAATAACTGGAAATTTTACCCAAGTGTACCCTGATGGTTCAGCCATTTTGTTATGAGAGATCTTCTGGTGATTTAGTAAAGATTTTAAGGCTCATTAAAATTTCAATCTCCAGCAAAAGAGCTGCTGATTGAAACAGCATAGACAATGTTATCTGAAATTGAACTGCTTTTGTGAATGAAACTTCCCATCATCAGGTAGAGAAGCGATTCAGCCAAGGTGATAAATGGATCCTCGTAATTATGTGTCTTTATCAGGTCTAGGCAGACTTGATGCTGGTAGAAGTCATTTGGGCCGCGTCCTTGTCATCTTTCCCTGAAATGGCACACTGGCCAAAAAGCTCTGTACCATGGAGGCCCCAAGGCACCAGGACAGGAAAGGTGCCTTTTTAGGCTACTTATTCTTTTTATAGCGTGTTAAATCACTGATGCATGCTGCATGAGACAGTTTAATGTCTCCAGAGGTTACTCTGGTTTTCCTCACAAACTGAGACACGCAAACTACCCTACTTTTGATATCACACACGTTTAAAACACATAGGAAATGCGTTTAACTGCCTTGATAACACATCTTTATAACAGTTGTTTTGTGCTGCCGTGTGAGCTTTTAGTACAATTATACAAACAGGTAAAAATCTACCTGTCTGTTTCAATACTGATATCTCAGCTGATTAAACCTATTTCATCTTTTTTTGTTCTTTTGGATTGTGCTGTTTTACCATCTAATGATTATTTATGCCAAATATACCAAATTCGTGGAGGTCGACCTGCATCTTCTAACCTTTTTCCTCTCTTGTAAGTTTCCACCTGCCTCACTGCTCAGGGTTCATACAAGGAGACCTGTTCATTCCTTCTGGTTGGTTCTCTAGATGTCTTCCTTCCATCCATGGTGAGATGGCAGTGGGGGGCATAGATGAAGACTCCTCTATATCATTTCATTTTATCTTAGATTTCTCTTTGATCTCTGACTTTGCTGATAGTCCTGATCAGCTTGGTGGACTATCATTGCTCCTTGAGAAGGAGGCTCTTCCAAATTTTTGGCTCTTCACCCTTTTATAGTCTTCTTGGTCCTCCTCATACGTCTTCAGCATTATTTGATGCTATCAAGTCACCAGCTTAGAGTAGTTTACATTCCAGTTATTTTCCTCTTGTCAAGTCCTTCAGTTTTGTTTTTCTTGCTTTTTGACCAAACCTCTGCCTCCAGACTTGGGTGCTTTTATTTATTTTATTGAATATTAGTGATTACTACCCCAAATAGTTTGCTATTGGATAGACCACCACCCAGACCACCTTTACCACAGATTATAAGAGACATTCTTTTTAAAGAATGCATTACCACTTCTGGAATACTGGTTCTTCTTTCCTCTGGTTTTGCTTTCTTGACTCTCTCTTGCTTTTCATAAGAAACACAGGGATGAGTTATTGCTGTTGTACAGATTCTGTAGAATCTGACTCAATATTAACTCTATTCACCTTCCAGTGTCGCCCGCCCGCAGCAGTCAGCCTCACTCGTGTCAGCCAAATTAATGCCAAGCAGAACCCAACTCAGACTAAGCTTTTTGCAGTTTATCTCTCCCTGTGCTCACCAGAAGGACTTACCTTGTCTCTTTCATCTCCAGTCACTGTAAGATTTACTTGTATCGTCATTCCTTCAACCGACTGTCTCTTCCTCTGTTCAACTGCTCCGAATTTTAATTAAAAGTTTAACCCTCACACTCTTGAGTCTATCTTTTTTGTGTCTACGTCACATGACCACTGGCTTGCTGTGTTGAGCCGCACACACATCTCCACACACTTACAGTAAGTATCCATCATTAAGGACGCGTGTGATGTGAACTGACAGCAAAACACTCAGTGTTTCCAGGGATATTTGGGCCAGTGAGCTGCTCTGGTTAAAAGCAGGGCAGTCCTTCTGCAGAATGTAAGAGCGGTGTCCTGGAAATGCCACCTACACTCCAAAAATACCCCATATGAGCCTATTGACATGACTGGCACATGTCACAAACATTTATAGACTTTGAATGATTACTTGTGATGTAAAGGGGGAAAACACTCCAGTAAAAATCTTTGCATTTTTAAAATAAGTGCTTTGTTTTGCAAAAATGAAGGACAATTTTATTTTCTTCTAATCTCTAACCTCTGATGTGTTTCATGTTTATCTCGAGCCGGGTTTGACTTATCTGAACCTGAACAAAGGTAAGAGACAATTTTAGCCTGCAGCTCAAACATATTAGAGGTTATTTTCTGCTGTGTACTGATGACAATCATTTTAAAGTCAGAGGGAAAACAAAGGCATATTCAGACCACTTTCATTTTCCATCAAATGCCACAAAGCACCCAGGTTAGAAATTCTCCAAGGAATCTCTTCTAAAATTACAAATTGATTGGAAAAAACAAAACCATTCTCCTTCGTAGATAAGCTGTGTAATAACACCACTTCATCCCAGAGTATCAGCTAAGCGGCATAGACACCATTCAGATCAACATAAGCATAATTAGGCAACAAGGAGCTTCTTTTTCATAACTCGTCAAGGCGTTTCATTCCACTCCAGTTTCTCTTTGAGATAATGTCCTATTTAATTAGAAATTGGAGATATCATATTGTTTTTTAATGAGAGAAACACTTTAACCGAACGTGTGAGGCGTTAGACAATCGTGCACAAGAAGGATAATGGCAGCAGGCATGGGCTTAAGGGAGTCCCAAGAATGGATTTTCTCTCTCCTCTGCTCTTTATTCCTTATTCTCTATTCTCAAAATGCTCTCCTTCAATATAGCCT
Organism: Oryzias celebensis; assembly: GCA_014656515.1. NCBI lineage: Eukaryota > Metazoa > Chordata > Actinopteri > Beloniformes > Adrianichthyidae > Oryzias > Oryzias celebensis. The sequence goes on from BNCR01000005.1 coordinate 40,767,740, forward strand.
AACATGGATGGAGGGAGCACTTTAGGTGCAAATTTTCTGGCACGAATGAGGAAAAACCCCAGATTCACTCATTACCTGCCTTACTTCAATATCCTTCCAATATGTTCTTATCTGTCTGAGCTGCACAGATCCACACAGTGGCATAAAGTGCACACACACATTTTTTTGTTGTTTTCTATATGCTGATATTCAAAAAAGAAATGAAATGTAGATGTATGTTCTGCTTGTGGATGCTTTAAGAGGAAAGCACTAAGCCATAAAAGCTATGTCTAATATGAATAGAAAGACATTACATTTTGAAGTTTAGACTTTAACATCATATATATATGTTTATTGGACAAAAAAAAGAACCTGTTGTCTAGTAAGAGTTGATGTTTGACATTCTTTTAGATGCTGTCTTTTTGACAAACCATAAAAAAAACTTGCTCATGACAATTTACAATTGTGGCAGAGCAAATTATTTTTTTAAATAATCAAATTATAGAAATTTGTTGATAAAATTCCCTCTGAAAAACAAGGTTTATTTAAAGACACACTTCCATTTAAATGGTGTTTTTAACATGTTCTTGTGGCATTTTTCTAATGATGGATGACATTTATAAAGACAATCGATTGTGTGCTCTTAATGAACCATTTCAAAATTGAGCTTAAAATTGTGTTTCTTAATAATTCTTTTGATTCAAATTGTAGGGATCAGGAGCAGACGAAAAAATGACGCTGGAAAAAGCTTGTAGATGTGGCGTAAAATTTACAATCAAGGGGCAAAGCTTCCTGTTCCACTCCATTCTGAGGCATCCACTTGTAGACGTCTAGATCTTTGTATGTCTTTAGAGAGTAATAAAATACACCTTTCGTCAAACTCATTTTGACAGGTGACCTTTGACCCCAAAGCCATAAATCATAATATTTGACTGACAGATTAAGCATAATAAATATAAATTTGATATGAAATATATTCATAAATGATATGTAAATATAACAATAAATCATAATTTTGATAGATGAATGAAGTATAATTTAATTCATGCAAATGTGATATTAAAATGATAAATGACGTTGTAGGTATAAAGTAAAATAAAAGAATGCAATGTTTATAAAAATGTTTATTCCCCCCCCCCCCCCCCCCTCCACACACCCCCCCCCCACTCACATCCCTCCACCCCTCCCCCTCCAACACCCCCCCCCCCCCCCTCCCTCCACCCCCCCCCAACGCCCCCCCCCCAACATCCCCCCTCACCCACCCCCACCCCCCGCACCCCCTCCTGCTTTTCAAGTGGAGGAAAACTGTTTTGGAAGAAAGAAATAAAATAAATAATTTAAACCCCCAAAAAGATGTTTAGCTAGTCTTTCACAGACTTTCATAAGTGCCCTGATGAGAAAAGCGTTAGTTTAGGAAAACTGTTTTGGAAGAAAGAAATAAAATAAATAATTTAAACCCCCAAAAAGATGTTTAGCTAGTCTTTCACAGACTTTCATAAGTGCCCTGACAAGAAAAGCGTACGAGCGCGCGGCCCATTCACCTTACGGCGAGAAAAAATGTTAAAGTAGCGCCGAGGGATTTTGTATTTCAGCCCGTCATACCTCAAGCCTAGCGCGCTAGCCACCAACATCCCGCCTCCTTCTCATCAGCCATTGGACAGACTTTTCGTCAAACTGACGGGTCCCCCCAAACACCCCCTAAACCCACCACAGACCCACCCTATGGGCGGAGTGAAGTTAAGATTGTGTTTAAAAGGATAACACGATCGGACATGATAGTAGTAGGACCGGGCTGTAGTCAAAGAACGACAAATTTTTCCTTTTTTTTTAAAAAAAGACTTACCATGGATAAGTTTCAGGTGAAACCATCTTCTTTTGAACCGCGAGAGGGGTCACCGGTCATTTGCAAAACCCCAATCTCCGTCGTCAAGATTGTCCATGAAGAAACGACGACTCCGTCGGCTCCCAAGAAGCAGATAAAGTATCTCTGCCGCTTTCAGGCCCCGCCCAAAGGAGATCTTCAGAGAGAATGGTTTTTCCAAGAGTCCGGACGAACTGGATTTTTTGGCTACGTCTTCATTTACGAGACGGGTGAGCTATGGATGTATCAAAGAGACGGTGAGAATCCCTCCGGTTGCCTGCTGTTAGCCGCCGCGTTAACAGCCAACGACTGGTCAGTGGTCAAACACGTGATGTTGAAACAAGACGATTCCGACGATGAAAGCGAAGATGAGGCGTTCAGCCCTCCGGCTTCGAAGCAGACAAAAATGGATGACGACGACGAGGAGGAGAGGGCGGAAGTGAATGAGGCGACTTTGGAGGAGGGGGTCGAGACAGCCCCCGTCGAGCCTAAAGAAATTCCAGAGTCCGGAACAACTTTTAGCGCAATCTGGCAAACAAAGTCTTCTACGAGCGACAGCTGGTTTTTTAAAATCAGCAAGCAGTGGTCCGAGGAGGACGGCGAGGGTGAGGCCTTTTTCGTTTTGGAAAGCTTCAACTCCAGCTGCGGGGTGTACCGACCCATCATGGAGATCCCGTTCAACTTTTGGGTGGAAAAGATGCGGGAGGCGGAGCCTGAAATCACGGAGCTCTACCATCGTTGTCGTGACTGGGTTGAAACGTTGATTGTGAAGAGGTCTCTGAAATTTTAACCCAACCCATCCCCATCCAACGACCAACCCCAATCCCCACCTCTTAGAATAGACACACCCCTTAGAGTGAGCCCTACCCACTTTGTGTTTAAAAAGCGAGCGACACGGCGGGAGATTGAAACGCACGCCAGCACACCGCCGACCAACAAAGCCTACAAAGACGGACATGCCTCGGGGTCAGAGACGCCTTACAACCGTCTGGACACCGCCAACACCTCCGCCCTCACCGATCGACCCCGACATGTTGTCTTCTTCCGGAACACCTCCGGGTCTCGAGGGGTTTGAACCGTCTCAGGACCTCTCTGCCGTGGTGCCGGGGTGGGACCAAGATGCGGCGACGGATGAGTGGGAACCTACCCAGAACTTCTACAAAGAAGAAGAAGTTGAAACTTCTCAGGACGCTGAGAATTCACCCTCGCTGCTGCAGGACCACATTCCACACAACCGACGGGTAGAACCTTTTGACGACGTTATAGAAGCGGACCACCACCCGTCCGAGCATCCTAGCGGGGTTGTAAAGGAAGATGAATCTGTAGAGGCAGCCGGGTCCCCCCAAACGGATGGAGAGAAGGCCGATCCTGAAGCGGATGAAATTGACGGGATGATCGTATCTCGTTTCATCAAAACCGTGAAGTCAGCCATACTCCGTTTCCTCACGAGCTGCTTGAATGATCTACGTAAAGAAGAGTGCTTCGGCTGCCAAGTGGACCATCCGAGCCAGACAAATCATCCCTGCTTGTTCCCGATGGAAGACGGCTTTATTTCAAACAACTATTTAGCTCTGATGAAGAAGCTGCAAACTCCCGGATATATGCCCGCCGTCAAGACCCTCCTGTCTGGGCAAAATCTTAAGACTGATGATATGAGAATCCAAGGAGCGACTGACGCTCTGCTCCTCGAACTGAGAAACGGAGCCCGGGGTGCTGAAGGAAATATATTTGAGACCTTGTACGATCGGATGATTGACAACAACGATGTTGATTGTGTAGAGATGGAGGATGCGGTGAAAATATGGAAAGGTGAAATTCCCCAGAGAGACTCTCTGGTTTTATATACCCGATTGTAGAACCTTTTATCTAGCAAGCTCAAGGTTCGGTTCTGTTTTGTTTTTTAAACTGTGTGACCCGACTAGAATGAAGTTTTCTGCTTTTATCTCCGCTTTTGATTTTTAAAATGTAACCCTCTTTGTTTTTAAGCGTGTGACCTGACTAGAATAAAGTTTACCGCTTTTTGATTTTTAATCGGAAAAAAAGTGTAACCATTTGTTGTATAGTAATCACCTCTGTATGTTAGCGATGCCTGCATGTAATAAATAGCTTCTCATCAGAGTCGAAGGCCTCAGTCTCTATTTTTTCTGAGAGGTTGTAGCAACATCATGGTGGAAAAACAAGTCCTGCAAAAAGCCTATTACGACCCCGCCCATCCCGGAGGTCTCGGAGGTCCAGAGAGATTACGCAGAGCCTTGCAGGAAGAAACGGGGAAAAACGTCTCATCGACGGACGTGAAAGACTTTTTGTCGGAGCAGGACACTTACACTCTGCATAAACCGGTCAGAATACGTTTCCCCAGGAACAGAGTGTTTGTCGCGAGACCCTTAAACCAATTTCAAGCGGATCTGTGCGACATGCAAGCTTTAGCGGGCGACAACGACGGAAATAATTATTTACTGACGGTCATAGATGTTTTTTCAAAAAAGGCCTACGCGCGTGTTTTGAAGAAAAAAACGGCCAACGAGGTAACAAAAGCTTTTGAATCCATTTTCAAAGAAAGTCGGATTCCTGAAAAAATTCAAACGGACTCGGGCAAGGAATTTTTTAACAAGAGTTTTAAAACGTTGATGAAAAAGCACGGAATTGTGCATTTTGCAACAGCCAGCGATTTAAAAGCGTCGGTGATCGAGAGATTTAATCGAACGTTAAAGACTAGAATGTGGAGATTCTTTACAGCCAACAACACCAGGCGTTACGTCGACGTCCTGCAGGATTTGTTGAAGGGTTACAATAAAAGTTTTCACAAAACCATAAAAATGGCCCCGGACGATGTGACGTCCGAAAATGTGCCTCAGGTGTTTAGAAATCTCTACGGTTCTTTTCCGGAACGTCATAAAAAACAGAAAATGAAGTTCAAAAAAGGGGACTTTGTAAGAATCTCAAAACTGAGAGGAAAATTTGACAAAAAGTACGAGCAGAGTTTTACAGACGAGGTGTTTACCGTGGCCGGGGTTCTACACCGTACACCGCCCGTTTATAAACTTCAAGATTTGGACCGCGAGCCCATAGAAGGCTCATTTTACGAGGCCGAGATGCAGAAGGTCAAGCTGAGCAGAGACCGGACGTATCACGTTGAAAAAATTATAGGCAGGCGCACCTTAAATGGGGAAAAGATGATCCTGGTTCGTTGGAAAAACTGGCCTGAGAAATTTAACAGCTGGATCAAGGCCTCTGAATTAAAAAAACTTTAAATAACCGCGCCGCCCTCATCCGTTTCTATTTCTCACCATGAGGGTTTTAGGTAAAGACGGTTTTTACATCACACTGCCTTCTAACGCCAGTTTAGACGTTTTTAAGGAAAACAAGAGCTCGAGCTTCCGGGTGGACTTACCCAGCCACCTGGATTTTGATCAAGAATGGGAGGTGGCTCTGACGGAAATAACTTATCCGCACACTTTTTACAACGTACCGCTCGAGGACGCCTATTTCGAATGGCGTCAGAAACCTGAACCTTCGCTGAAGATCACAGAGTTTCTGCATGAAGGGTCACACGCCGTCCCCGTTTACGGCATGAAGTCTGAGGACGCAGAATCACCCGTGCACGTGCAGCGGATCAGAGAGGGTTGCTATCGTACCGTCGGTATGATCAGGAAGGAGCTGAACGGGTTTTTTAGAAAAATTAAATCCGATATCTTTTTGGGTTACAACGACATTCAGATGCGTTTTGATTTTGAAACCTCAGGAAAGACTCAATTACGTTTTCACTCGTCTTTAGCGCGCATTATGGGGATGAAACCGGGGGAGTGGCTTCAATTTGAGCAAAAAACAGCTCCTTTTCCGGCGGATGTGAGAGGGGGATTTTATCATTTATTCTGCTACACCGATATTGTAGCGCCCCAGATGGTCGGAGACGTGTACGCACCCCTGTTAAGAACCGTTGACGTTCAGGGGGAATACGGAGATATCATCACGCAGCGTTTTAACCCCGCGTACTATTTACCTCTGGCTAAAAGACACATTGAAAACGTTAAGGTTGAAATAAAAAATGATCAGAACCAAACGGTGGATTTTACATACGGAAAGTGCGTGTTGACGCTTCACTTCAGACCCAGAGCATAAAACGAGACGTTTTGGATAACCTCACTCAGTAGCGGCGAGCCTACAGACGTGTCTGCAGGGGGTGACAGAGGCTAAGGGAAAAAAAACAATCATGACTCTAATCGGAGACCCCCGCCGCTTTGTGCATTATTATGACAGTCAAGTGGGCGGAGGAGGAGGGGGAATATCGGGTTTTCACGGGGCGCAGGTGATGTACGGTAGAGGGCTAGGATCGATTTTTAGCAGACTTTTCCGTTTTGCTAAACCTCTTCTGAATTACGGCGTTTCAGTCTTTAAACCGCACCTTAAAGCTGCGGCGGGGGATCTAGCCGCGGGCCTGTTTAAGAAAACCGTGTCAAAAATCAATTCGGATAGACAGGAGGGGTCAGGAGGGCTCATGGTGCTGTCACGTAGACCCAAAAACCGACCGCCGGGGGAACGCTCTGTCTCAGCCCTAGGCCATAAAAGAGGGGGTCGCAAAAAGAAGAAATCAGTAGCCAATATTAAGAGGAGGAAGAAGCACAGCCGCTCCGCCGACATCTTTTAGAGCGATTGAGATGGCTCTGTTGCACCAAAAGTCCACCGAGTGTACGCTGGGTGAATTGGATCTTTTCTCAGCACCCATGACGCAGCTGTCCCTGGAGGATAAAACCTACTCCGAAGTAGCTCCGGTGACCGCCATCACTGAAACGGGTCCCCTGGAATTTTTCATTCCTGGAGACGGCGACCGCTATCTGGATCTGAACGACACGCTGCTTTATCTGAGGTTAAAAGTGTGTAATGCGGACGGCTCAGATTTACAGAACGACGCGCAGGTCGCGCTCATTAATTACCCTTTAAACACAATCTTCAGTCAGTGCGATGTGATTTTAGGAGATCGTTTGATTTCACAATCCAGCGCTACTCATCCCTACAGAGCCATGATCGAAACGCTGCTAAACTATTCAGAAGACACCCTCAAGAGTCAGTTTAGCGCCGGTCTGTTTTACAAAGACACCCCGGGGGGCATGAACTCCATCGTCACGGTTAACGGGCCTAACAAGGGGCTAAATACCAGGGCAGAGTTCACCAATAATTCTAGAGAAGTTCAACTGATGGGCCCTTTACACGCTGACCTGTTTTTTTGCGAGAGACTTTTGTTAAACTCTGTAGATCTAAGAATAAAGCTGACCAGGGCTTCAGACGCTTTCTGCCTCATGGGGGCAGCAAACTCCACGTTTAAACTGCGTGTGTTAGGAGCCTCTCTGTTTGTGAAGAAAGTAGCCGTATCCCCGGCGGTACGCTTAGGACACGAGGCCGCGTTATTAAAAGGCAACGCTCTTTACCCTCTCACCCGCGTCAGCGTAAAAACATACTCCATTCCTGAAAACTCAAGAATCTGCAACCAAGAAAATCTCTTTCTGGGTACATTACCTAAAACCGTCGTGTTAGGGATGGTTCACCACTCTGCCTTCACCGGTGAGCGAGATTTAAACCCCTTCAACTTTACACACAACAATGTGGAATATTTAGCGCTCTCTCAGGACGGTCGTCAGATCCCCGCTAAAGCTTTCCAGCCTCAATTTAACGCCGGTCAGTCCGTCAGAGAGTTTTACAACCTCTTTAGCGCCACAGGAAGACACCTGAAGGATTTACCGCTGTGTATTGACCGTCGAGCCTTTGCCGCCGGTTATACCCTTTTTGCGTTTAATCTGACCCCGGCGGAGGACTGCGACGCCCTGTCGACCGTCTCCTCCGGTTCTCTGAGGCTAGAAATGCGCTTCCGGGAACCGCTCCCACACACATCCACCCTTATAGTGTACGCCTGTTTCGATTCTGTGCTGGAAATCAACTCCAAAAGACAGGTTCTCGTGGACTATTATTAAAAACAAAAAATGGATTCTCATCAGCTGGAAAACATTTTGCACCATCTGCTGGGCGATGACGTTTTCTGCGGAGTGTGGGCCTGCGATCAGCTGGCGCTTTTGACTCGCTCTTTTGACCTCCCTGCTTTTTTTGTCGTCAATACTGACCCCGCTAATCGGCCCGGTCAGCATTGGTTGGGTTTGACCTTGGAGAAGGGAGGGGTCGCCACGTTTTTTGATTCTTACGGATGCTCGCCGGAGTTTTACCCTAAACCCATTCTCGAGTTTTTGGAGAAGCGCTCAAACAAAATTTTGTACCATAGGCGTCAGCTTCAACACGTCCTATCGGCCGTTTGCGGGCATCACTGCGTTTTTTATCTTCATCAGCGCGGGTGCGGGTTGAGTTTTAATCAAGTCTTAAATCAATACGTAGGCGATGATGTGATAAAACATGATTTTATGGTGTTTGACTATGTGAAAAAATATAAACATTGTCGTAGAAATAGAATCTGTGCCGCTCTTAAACAGGGGTGTTGTAGACTGGAATATTAAAAGTTTTTATCCGTCATTAAGACGGACTGTGTGTTAAAGAAGAGACTGTACGCGTAAAATGGTTGAATAAACATTTTATTGACGCAAAAAAGACAGACTCTGAGCATTTTTTCAATCACATATGGAGCCAGCGTGGAGACATAATGATTTTTTTTTTAAGACGCTTGGCTTTTGGCCTCAGTTGTTCCGTACCCCGATCCGATGAGAAGAGCTCGGCTTGGGACGGGAAGAAATCATCTCCCCCTGTTTTCACTCGGTTGTAATGAGCTCGAACGTGAGGGTTGGTCACCATAGAAGCTGGGATGTTCAGTTCAGAGAGCGTGCTTAAAAATTCACGCCAACCCGTAGGCGGGGTTGATGACGATTTTTTGTAAGGTCGGGATAAGTATTTCAATAAATCTATCATATGCGATCCGTTCACGGGTTTACCTCCGTAAACAAATTCGCCTTTTGAATTCCAACCATCACCGTCCGGTGATATTTTACTCAAAATGTACTTTGCGTTCTTCCGATCGCGCGGGGGTAGACTAATTAAAATTTGTTCAACCTCCGAACCGTCCTTTTGCCGTTTATCATCAAAGGATGAAGCCGAGGGAGCGTCACGCCCCGCATCACCCCTCCTTTCCCGCTCCTGCTGCAGATCCTGCTCCTGCGGCTGCAGCTGCTCACGCTGCTCCTGCGGCTGCAGACCCACGTGTGACCTTACATGCACGGGCCTCTCCTTTTCCTCTTGTTTCACCAGAGACAGATAGCGTCGCAGTAATTCCGCGTACTTTTTAATTTTCTCATAAGAGGTCAGGCTACGATCGTTTAGCACGGTTCTCATGTTTCCGTCTAAATCATCCGCGGCCTCTAATCTGATGGAGGGTTCGAAATGAGTACCGCTGCGGAGCTGCTGAGGAGAAACCAAGTACATTTTCTGCGCGTTTCTCATTTTTCCACCGTTTACCTAAAGATTACTTTCGAAAGGACTTTCCCAGCCCTAAAAGTAACTCAATGGCGGAAGGGATCACTCCGAGCAGAAGGGGCAGGAAAGACCCTCCGCTCTGTTTTATTAAGAGGTCGTGTTTGTTTTTTAAACTCTTCTTTTTATCGGCCAACGAGCGGATACATTTCCTCCTCTTTTTGAGCTTTTTAAATTGTTCCGAAGATAACGGTATATTCCCCTTCAGCAGATTAAGAGCAATCTCGCACAGAGCTTGGATGAAATCCTTAGAGCAGTGTTTGAGAATGTCTTTACGCTTCTTCGGCGCAGCATGATACAGAGCCTGGAGTAAAGGCACGTTTCTTTTTATCCGCGCTGACATGAGAGGCCTCGGTCTTTTAGGACTTTTTGGGCAAATAAACGGCGGGTCTTTGATGAGGGAGGATCCCCGTCCGCAGTCTCAAATGTTCTGGGCATGTGGGTGTGAGATCGACCATTAAATAACCGTGAGGCTCCAGAGTAGCGTTTTCAAAGGCTTCTAAAAAGAAGGCCTTCTGCGTCGGAAAAGCCTGATGCGCCAAAATATTAATTTGTAATTTATCTCTGGGGTTTTTGAACAAAACCATATAATTACTGTTTAACCCGATGGTTCGGCTGTATTTTCCCTTGTGAAATATGTTCTGAGTCAGCATAAAAACGCTCATGTTTCTGTGATGTCTGTACTGCGTAAATATTTTCACTACGTCTTGGTGATCGGCCGCTTGAAACATCACGTCGTCCAAAACGACCAGGTGATTTTGATGAGGCGGGAACAGCTCGGGGTCTTCGAAAGAATCGGGTAATCCTTCGACAAATTTAATGTTTTTATTCATTTTCATCAGATCAGAATACAGAGGTTGATGTTGATTATAAATCCACACAAGATTCTCCGGTACAAAATCCAAAACATATTCACACGTTTCCAAAACACTCTTTACAAAATACGTCTTTCCACATCCGCTGGGTCCTACAATCAGACATGAAAATGGACCCTTAATTCTGCAATCATAATTGACCTCCATTTCAAGGGTGTGACTTTTTTCTAGTTGCGGTCAATAACCAAAAGGTAAAGTGGTCCCGTCTTCAAAGAGACGTCTTTTATCAAACACCACCTGAAACCGCTTGGAAAATACAGAGTTTTTCAGAAGAAACCCCTTTTTATCTCTTCTGATGATTCGCTGGGGCGTCTGCAGCGTCTGACCTCTTGAACCCTGCAAGAAACCTTCCACCAGCCCCTTGACGCTGTCAAAATGAACGTGTTCGCTGCATTCTCGCGTCTGAGTGATGCCCTTGACACGGAGGACCGTTTTTTTACGATACCTCGTCTGATAAGCGTAACTCTTTGGGCCGGCGGCCGCAAATTCCTGAATGACGTCACCGTTCAACTCGTCCGTCAGATCACCTAAGTAGGGGCCGAGTTCAAGGAGGGGCTGACCCTCTCTCGCTGAATAAATCAGACTGTCCGTATCCATGTACAAAACCCTATCTTGCAGACGTTCGAGATAACCGTACAGCTTTAGACGGGCGTACGCCGTTGTGAAAGAAGCCACGTACACGTTGTTTGAATTTCCCGGCGGGGTGAGGCATTTTTTGTTGCATTTCCACTGAACGAGGGCTGTGGCGTCGTTCAGAAACGCAAAATATTCCACCTCGCACATCCCTGAAAACATCAAACGAAAAAATTCCTCGGGGTCGTTCACCAAGGCGGTCTGCAGAAGATTTATTCTTTGTCCGAATTTGCCCCACAAACTGTTCAGACATAATTTTGAAACCTGTCGGCGAGCGGGGTTAAAGCGGATATTTTCAGCATCCAGCTTAATACCCTGCTTCAGTTCGTAGTCGCGAATGTATTTTTCACGACTCTCCCGGTCTGCGGCGTTCGGAGGATATCCTGACGCTTCCTGCTTACCTTTGAGAAAGGTGTTCATGTACGCTGTAAAGACTGAATCGCTTTTATTTTGAAAATGCCACACTTCAAAAATTCTACAAAGCACGTACCCCTTCTCCAGAGCTTTGTTGAGCTCGACGGTTACCCACACCCCCGTCAATGCTCTGGCCTCGTCGTCGTGACAACACTCGCCCCCCTGATTGTTCATTTCAGCGCACGTCCTGCAAAGGGTGAAAATGAGCTTTTTCCCCAAAGTTCTGTACGGCAGAACAGGATGCAGGAGCCCTCTCGGGGGAAAGACCTTGGCTTTAATTAAGCCAAAGTAATTTTGAGGAGCGTCAAAATTTTCGTAAATGATGGTGGGGTGACCCAGAGGGTAAGCCGAGGTGGCGTTCACGTAAGGGTACAGAGAAGTCACGTCCACGTAATGAACGGCTTCGTTTTCAGCGGCTGTGTAACGCAGCTTGATGGGGCACGTTCTGCCACCGTACAAAGAGTCGCGTGGTTTCAGAGGGTCTGGCACTTCAAACGCTTCCAGAAAATGTTTCACCTCCGCGTTATTGTTTTTCATTTCGTCCCATTCGTGCTCCCATATGACCACGGTGCTAACGCCATAAACGCTGCGCAGCTTCTGGAGTTTCTCCTGAGCGTCGGCGTGCAGCTGCTCAAACGTCACGTCTCTTAGCGGGCATTTATCTTGAGGCCTGAAACATGTGGGGCAACCGTGAAAAAAACAACCTAAAAATTCAAAGGCAAATTTTTCTCCACCGCGCTCCAGATAGCCGTCTGCAAAATAAGGCCCAATTTGACGCTCCCCCCGGTTTAGCGCGTGCTGAATGAAGACCTTCCGTCTGCTCGCTTCGAACTCTAGCCACTGAATAGAAGCGTGTGAGAAGCTTTTGCTCACGCCTCTGTAGTCGTCTGCGGGTGGTATAGCCAGAGATTTAGGTTTCAAAAAATTGGTTCTGAAAACTTTCATGCAAGCGGATGCTATGGTGACGCAACTGAAGGGGTCAACGTTACAATCTTTCAGGAATTGGCTTCTGAACCTCACGCAGGCCTCAGCCAGAATTTCCACATCATTTCTGCAGTAAAGCAAAGCCTCATTCTTAAAATGGAAGACTTTTTTGCTCGCCTCGTTGTACCATTTGAGAAAATCGTCTCGCTGACCGTCTGTCATGTTGTCATATCCGTAGTCTGATGCGGGTGGGTGGGGTCCGACATAGTTTAACCGCTCCTCCGAGCTAAAACCGTGAGGGAAATAACCCTTGCATCTGTTTTGAAAACCCAGCGCGTTTGGCATGTCGGATAATTTCATGGTCAGAAATGACAGAGAATCGATGAACGTCAAATCACAATCCTCATCTTTCAGACATAAAATTTTACCTCCGGTCATGAGGATTTTGGGTGTTAAACCCAGCTCCGTCATAGCTTTGAGGAGCAGATAGCTGTCGAATCCTTTCGAATTGTGCGCTATCAACACAGAGCCCCGGAATTTGGCTTTTCTGAAATGGAGAACAAATTCTTTGGCACAGTCAACGCCGTAAAACCACCAGGGCTCACCTTGCAAAGCTTTGGTGCAGACGAGAAAGGGCACGTGCTCGTTGTTTTTGTTAGGAAACGTCTCAAAATCGTAAAAGATGAGCTTCTCGTTATGTTTCTGCGCAGGGGGCAAAGGCTGGATGTAACACAAGTGCTCTTTAAAACTCCCCTCTATTTTCTCTTTGCATATTTTGCATTTTAAAGGGGCGCATTCGTGACTCCCGGCAGCCCCGCTCAAGGGGATGTAATGTGTTTTTTTACACTTTTTGCACCTCTTGTAGGAGTCGCAGATGCTGGGAGAATTTGGGCCTGCTCTGGGCTGTTTATGCCTCTCAAAGCAGCTCTGCGAGCGACAGGTTTTATGACAGTCTGAACACTCTATCCGAAATAAATCCGTGTTCAAACACAGAGGGTCATTACAGGTTGAGCAATGACCCGCGCAGCGGTGAAAGTGCGGATTCGTGTAAGGTTTATAGCAAAAGTTGCAGACGTAGGACCAACCCATTAAACCTTTCAGATTTTTTACACCGTAGTAATGATTTTTAATCAGAAATAAAAACAACGGAGCTGATCTGTCCGGAAACGCCGTCTCAAAGTGAGAAATTGGCTTCTGCCCTGGGTTTTTGTAGAAGATCACGATTTTGCGTTTTAAAAAGCTCTCAAATTTGTGCACGTCGCTAAAAGTGACGGGCGTCTGCTCATTCAAACCGGCTAAACGTTGCAACTCACGAGCTTTGACCTCGACCTGCGCATCCGTGCATTCAGGATGCAGCAGGTGAGCCAGGCCGATGGCAAAACACAATTTATCGTTTCTAAAGCCCGGGTCATAAAGATGCCTTTTCTTCTTAGCCAATATCTCAACGTCCAAAGATTCTTCAATTTTACGTTTAGCCCCCCCTCTCGGATTGTGAACAATTTGTACAATCAATTCCAATTCTGCGTCTGAGGCTATGCTGGCGTTAGACTGAATGGCTCTCTCCAGCAGCTCCTCAAAGGCCTGCTGTATGGCTCGCGTGTCTACAGTTTCATCTATTCTTACGCTGGTGTGAGAACGAACATCTCGGCCTACGAGTTCCAACTGCACTACGTCACCCCGTTCAGCGTCAGCGCCGACCGTCTCTGCTAACTCGGCTAGAACGCCGACCACGTCCGTGTAAAACTGGGCTAAGTCGGGCGTGCCGTCGAGAGAGGGCACGTTAAAAACCCTTCTTATTTCAACGTTGTTAAAGCGACCGCGTGGCACGCGCCGCACCTGACCTGAGGGTGTGTCCCGCGATGATGAGGCGCTCTCCGCAGCGTGAGACCTCGCAGGGGACGTGGCGGGATCCTCTGGAGCGTGTGACGTTGACGCAGCCGACGTCGGGGTGGTGACGTCGTCGCTCTCCTCCTCCTCCCCCTCCCCAGCCGCGTCAGCTGGAGGCTCTGTCGGCATTCCTCGACCGTCTTGTAGTTCTGCGGCCTGTGAAACAGGCTGCTGCAGCCGGTCCAGAGCCCTTCTTAAGGGGCTGAAAACACTTTCTGTCCGAGCGGGTTGGGTTTCACCACGGTCCGCTGACGTTTGCGGTGAGCGCAGCGGCGTCCAGGATCCGTTGTGTGGGGGTTCTTCACCTTCACAACAATTTTGCAACATTTCCAAAAGATCTGACGGGATTGAATGCGCGGAGGAATCTGGAGAATTTGCATCCTCTTCCTGCAGCCGGCGTAATGCATTTTCTATAGGCGTCAGAGCAAATTCAGGTTCCTGCAGCCGGCGTAATGCATTTTCTATAGGCGTCAGAGCAAATTCCGGTTCCTCATTTTCTGTCGGAACCGTCTGAGCAGGGGGAGACATTTCGGGACAAATTTCAAAATTCACAGGGGAAGGCGTCTGTAAAGGCCGCTGCTCACGCCGTTCTGAAATAGCGTCTAAATCGGGGGGAAATTCAACCCATCGAGAGAATCTTGGTCTGACTCAAACATCACATCTTCTAAAACATAAGCAGGAGCCGATGAATGCTCATCTTCATTCAGATCAGAACTTATTAATTCATTCAGAACCCTCAAGCTTTGCTCGCTCGTTGAATCACACATTTTTCAAAAGTCACACCCTGAACGTTTTAAAGGAATAAAAAACTGGTCTGTGTGTTTTTTGCAACCACATTTATGAAATCACCACAAATTCAAAACAGTCACACTTTTTCCAGAAAGGACTCGGTGAGCTGGATCAGTCGACAGATGAGGTAGAAACGTCTTCCTTCCGGCTCAACGTCCCTCGGGTCCTGAAAATCTAACAGGGAGAAAAACGAGTGTCAAATTCAAAACAGCGGCGCCTCGTAACCGCGTGTTAGCTGGAAGCTAACCTCTGACTCCGGAGCCTCGTTCCCGTCTTTCTCTCGGGGCTGTGATGGGTCTTGGGCGACTTCTTGGCACGCGCCGGTAATGCACGCCGCGACCCGTTCCTCGACGTTGAAAGACGCTCGTCCGCGTCGGTTCGGTGGGCCTGACCGTTTGCGGGTTGATTCGGTTCGGTGGTGAATTTGACGGGCTGAAAACCCACTGACGGCCGGCCGGACTGTGTGAAAATGTATGCTGGGCAGTCTGGGAAGATGCTTCGACGCACGGTCCTGTCGGAACGGGCTCGGGTTGCACCAATCCTGCTGTTTGAAGTTCCGCCGCCGAACGTGAGGCTTCCGTAGAACCCTCAATCACAACCTGATTGTTTTCCGCTCGAGCTTCACTTTCCAGCAATTCTGTATGTGTGAGAAGAGCGTACGAATGGTATATTAAAAAATGTAAAATCAATTTAAAAAGTTTTCTATAGATTACGTGGATTAAAGGGGGGGGGGGAACTCACCCAATTCAGGCTGAATCGGACCGAAAAAATCTGTAATTTTGAAAAAAAACAGCGTTAAAAACGTAAATCACGTTGTTTTCAAGAATATAACAAGAACGTCTCGGCTTACCGCTTATGAATTCCTGCGAAAATCTTGTATGAACATCAACGCGTGTTTGTGATTCTACAAGAATAAATTAAAAAACAGAGAATGTGAAGCTTTTGTTAATTCTTTTTATTAATAAAAGAGTTAGAGTTAAAAGTTAGTTTCTCACCCAATTTCTTTGTTCCGGGGCCCGCTGACATCTTTGGAAATCGGCGACGTCTGAGCGCGTGCGTCCGAATGCTGATCGATTTGACCGCGGGTTTGTTAAAGCAGCTCGATTGCCTCTCATGTTTAGTCTTTTCCGGCGTTCGAAAGATTTTATCAGGTTTTATCATTTTCATTGCACCTAGGATGAGGGTGTCTGTCCGTCTTATTCCGCAGAAGCGTGGGTTATTAAGCATCACGATTGTCTTTTATGTTTTGTCTTTTCCTGAACGTCCGACACTTTATTGGGGTTATCAACGCTATTGCATCTAAGGTAAACTCTGTCTGTCTTAAACTACAAAAGCGATGGGTTTTAGCGCGTCTTGATGGCCTCTTATGTTTTCCTGCACGTCGGAACAGATTTTATGACTGCACTTAGGTGGAACTTTGTTTTTCTTTCCCGGGGTCTGTGCAGCGTGTGTGTGTGTGTGTGTGTGTGTGTGTGTGTGTGTGTGTGTGTGTGTCATCCGGAATGCGCGGGGGTGGGCTGATGAGGAGGGGGATGTTGGTGGCTAGCGCGCTAGGCTTGAGGTATGACGGGCTGAAATACAAAATCCCTCGGCGCTACTTTAACATTTTTTCTCGCCGTAAGGTGAATGGGCCGCGCGCTCGTACGCTTTTCTTGTCAGGGCACTTATGAAAGTCTGTGAAAGACTAGCTAAACATCTTTTTGGGGGTTTAAATTATTTATTTTATTTCTTTCTTCCAAAACAGTTTTCCTAAACTAACGCTTTTCTCATCAGGGCACTTATGAAAGTCTGTGAAAGACTAGCTAAACATCTTTTTGGGGGTTTAAATTATTTATTTTATTTCTTTCTTCCAAAACAGTTTTCCTCCACTTGAAAAGCAGGAGGGGGTGCGGGGGGTGGGGGGTGGGTGAGGGGGGGATGTTGGGGGGGGGGGGGGCGTTGGGGGGGGGGGTGGAGGGAGGGGGGGGTGTTGGAGGGGGAGGGGGTGGAGGGATGTGAGTGGGGGGGGGGGTGTGGAGGGGGGGGGGAATAAACATTTTTATAAACATTGCATTCTTTTATTTTACTTTATACCTACAACGTCATTTATCATTTTAATATCACATTTGCATGAATTAAATTATACTTCATTCATCTATCAAAATTATGATTTATTGTTATATTTACATATCATTTATGAATATATTTCATATCAAATTTATATTTATTATGCTTAATCTGTCAGTCAAATATTATGATTTATGGCTTTGGGGTCAAAGGTCACCTGTCAAAATGAGTTTGACGAAAGGTGTATTTTATTACTCTCTGTCTTTGTTTTCCTCGTCTGACCTGGCATTTGGTGCAAAACTGTACATTTTTGTTGCACCAATAATATTAGGTTGGTGGTGTGAGGAGCCATGGGCAAGACGGGAAATGTGTAAACAAAGGGACAAAGAGGATGATGGGAACTGTTTGCGGGCTGACAATGACCCCGCCCACAACCTCGAGGCAAAATTCTGATGAAATAGTGTCGCTCTGCAGAAACTGTGACCTGCAAAACAACTCTTTTTATTCGTTTTGGCTAAAAATGGCATAGTTATAATAATAAAAAAAACACTGGGAACACTTGTACAAAAGGTCAAAAGTTTTTTTTTTTTAAGCACGTGTCAGTGAGGCTTAACCGGACACTATTTTGTAATCACTGTTTTGATTTTATGTCAACTTCTGCGTTAATACATTTTGTGTGAACTTCCAAACCCCTCAAAAATCATTTAGTCTCTTTTTTTATTGTTAATCCCAATTTTATTTTAAAATGAATAAATTCCCAGTAGGTCTGGGGTTTTTTTTAAGCTGTTTTTTTAAATTTAGATTTGAATATGAATTTGTGAATAAAGATGCACAGATGAAGCTCAAAAAGCATGGCAGTGCACATGTTTAAATACTGAAGGAGGACATTCACTGTTGATTGTATAGGATTTGTATTGCTGACATGAGCTATTGATGTTGTTTCCATAATGGAAAGACTTATGTCAGCATGTAAGAGTGTTTGCTGCTAATAGGAGCTGTGCTATCATCAGTGCTGCTGCCCACAGGCTCTAACATGTCAATGACAGCATTGTGACTTGAATAAGAAATGGCCCTGTGAGGAGCATGGCTTGAGCCATCAAACTGTGATCACTTGTAGTTGCAGGCAGTGGATAGATAATGCAGGACAGCAGCTCCTGAGAAGGCGCTGACAGATACCCAGCTTTGCTGCAGACCGCACTGCTGTCATTCATCACTTTTCAGACACCGCTGTGTCACTGCTCAGCAAGCCAAAGAATTATGATGGACAAATGCCCTAGAAAAGGAAAAAAGAAGTCATTTTGAACAATTACTGAAAACAGATTGATTGTGACCATCAAATATGTTCCCCTAGCACTTCCTGAAAGGTTTCTACTGACCTATATTGACACAGCAGGTTTGGCACCTGCTCCCTGCTTTCTACATTTCAGGACAAGAAATCTATTTCATGAGTTTCAAGAGATATTACAAAAATGTCTAGAGACTTCTGGCCTCATGTTATTCATGCTTCCCAATGCATACATTCCATGGATGAAAACTAATAACACTAAAATTAACTTAAATTTTGGATTCACATCAATATTTGGTTTTTAAAGTACAAGGAGAACATGTTTCAATCAAAATAAGTAGTATATGAGAATGTCATAGAAATAAAACTAAAGAACTGTTTAGTCTTCTCCTTTTGAACATGCATGAAATTTACAAGAAACTAAGGCTGATTATGCGTTACCTAAGAATTTTAGCAAAACTTGTCTGCTAAAGACACATTCCACCATGTTTTAACTATTTTCAAAGCATTCTCAGTGGTCTTTTAATTATGATTGTTGTTTTTTGTATTAAATTTATGCTATTACATTACCTCGCTTATCATGTTTAGAGTTTCACAAGCCATAGTTAAACCATACCAGTAATGGTTTATGTGCATTTTAATCATGAGACAATCAAAAGAATTCAGTCAAAAACTCACATGCACCAAAATAAAATGGCAAACATTGAAGAGAAATGTGAGTATACCCTCTCTTTTACATCTTGGTCCAAAATCCCATTAACATTTCCTGAAAATATGCAATATGAAGAGCCCATTACCTTAGCATAAAAAGGATATTGTGGATGCATCCAGATGTAGGGTGTTTGGTCATAAATGTGAGGTGTTGGGTGGACATCACTGAATACGCTTCATGCTAAAGGTAAAATCCTTTTTTTTGCCAGGAACAGACCTCCTCAAGAGACTACGGGTGAGTACATGGAGGTGATGACTTGTTTTTCTTACTGAGGACACTGATGCTTATGCTTTGGCTAAATGTTGGTTGACCTTTTTCCTTCATGAAGACATCAGGGGAAGCAAAAACAGCCCTCTCAGGGATTGCGTTCTTTTCAACTCCAAATTTCTTGACATGGGTTGTAATTAAAGCCCACCAAGAGTGGAGAAAAAAATAAAATATTTGATGGAAGATCAGGTTCTTGGGACTCATCCTTGAGCTGCTGATATCTACCTTATTGGTAAATGAAATAGAAGGCTTTTTTTGTGAAGAAAACACTTCAATATTAAAGGGAAATGTTTTGTGAACATGACCCTTTCTAAAAAGATTTTAGTTACTTATTTACTTAATGTTGTATTTTGTTTGTTTGTTTTTTGCTTTTAGATGTTTATTCCATATGAATATATTTTATTATTTTTATTTAAAAAAATTTTTTTCTTAAATCCTTTTTGTTTTTCATCTTTGCATTTGCTTGACTCTAAGACAATGAGAATATCAAGTCTTATTGATTGTTTTTATCTTAATCTAAGTTAGAAAAAAATTAAAAAGAAAGAGAAATATGTCTGGAAGAGATAATGTCAAACTGTTTTTAAGTTTTATTTTCTTTTGCGTGAATACTCAATGCGTCTGACTTGTGTCCTCCTCTCCTCACTTCTCCAACGACTCACACTGCCGTCCCTGTTAAGATTAGATTTGAATTTATGAAGATTGCCTCACCTGGTGCACTGCTCTAATCTATGCTGCTGTAGTAATTCAGGTTTAGGCCCTCATTTCCAATGCAGTCAAGAGGACCCGTATTTCACCATGACAATGTAATCACAGGTCCACATTAAAAAGTCATTATTGTTTAAAATCCTGGGCCTTACTTGAGAAAACATGGAGCCATATTTTCCATTCACATGGCTGTTTACCCAAGAACAGAGGGCCCTGTGATTTAAACACACGCTTACAATCTTATTGATCACTCAGTGGTTTTAACACACAGCAGGAAGGGGGAAAAAAAGTCTGATGGGTCTTTTTGTGCTTTTTGTGCTGATTAGCAGGTAATCTTCATAACAAGCTTTGATCCCTGCAGATTACTGAGCACACGGACAGAAAGCTTGTTTTTACTGATAGCCTCGGTAAACTCTAATCCATCAGCCAGTGCCTTACCATTTTCCTAATAAGCACTACAAACATACTTTAGACTAGTGTTGTTTCAGGTGGCAGGATCCTGTGGTTGTTTTCAGGCCAATGAGATTCTACTGTCATTTGATTTTGGTTAGAAATTATAAAAAGTTTAAGATGCTGTACAGCTTATGCCGTGAGTCAATCACACCACATTCAAGGAAATAACCTCATTCCAGCATGTGGAGAGAGCATGCCTACAAAGACTGCAACGTTGTCCCGATAAATGCCGACAAATGGGATCACAAATAAAATGCAAACTGAAACCCACCCAAAGATACTTAGCCATTGATTCCAAAATGTTTCAACAAAATCATCCATCCATTTTTAACCACTTTATCTTTTTTGTGGTCATTGGGTTGCTGGAGCCTATCCCAACTCTTGTTGGGTGAAGGTGGGGTACACTTGACACGAGTTGCCAGTCTGTTGCACGGCCACAATATCACACACATACCCACATTCATTCCCAGAGACAATTTAGAATTACCATTTAACCCATGAAGCACATTTTTGGCCTGGGAGAAGAAGCCGGAATGCAGGAAGAGAAAAAAAATCTGATCAAATAGATGAATACATGTCAATGAAGGTTCTCATTTATCCAGGTGCCATTGTCTTGAAGTAGAACCATGGCCTCTGGGCTTAAAGAGTGATGAGTGGATGAAAGATGGATTAATAACTGCTTTATTCCACCAATGGAAGTTGTCACTATGTCATTTCATGAGGTGTACCGCACTGATCACATAAAAAGAAGAACTGAGTTGTCTTTAAAAATTGAAAAGAAAAAATGAGCAAGTACGACAAAGGTTAAAAGGAGTTTCTCCAGCTAGCTTTTCTTGTTACTACGTTGCACTTTTTTTTTCCACAGGACCGTAATCTCCCTGGATTGAGAGATTTATAATACTAATGGTAACCAGAGAGCCCAGAAGAACAAGCAAAAACGAACTAAGATGAACTCCAGCATATGTCAGTGTCAGCGTTTGTAATAGAATGTGTTTTTGAATCTGACATTTTTACCAAAATAAACAGAAGAGTTCATTTTAATCTACAGTCATTTCAAAAATATGTGTTCCTGTTCCTGTGCTTTGACCTACAACAGATACTTGTAACAGTTAATGAGTAAACTATTTTTAAACCCAATGCCAGAACTTTCAACAAAGACTGAAAAAAGGAAAACAGCTATGACTACCTAATGCTGGCAAACAAGTCAGATAAAAATGCTAGAAATTGTTGTTAGACTGTGGTTTATAAATTCATTATTGGTGCATCACAGCCTGCCTGAAGTAGGATACCTCTCCAAAGGTTTCACCCATTGTTAAATGCACTCTTTTGCCATTGTTTCATTTTGTTGTCATTTGTAGTTGTGTTGTGGTTTTGCCACACACTGACCTTATCAGGATGCATTTATTCATTGGTGAACCCTCATCGGTTTCCCTCTCCACACGCACTTTAATCATGATGATTTCAGTCAGGATCAATACTTCTTTTCATGTCTCTCACCTCTCACATCTCTTCTTTTTACAAATCAATACAGTGGTGATGTGTAGTTCTGCCACCCAAACTCTTCTGCTCTCATCATTTAGCTTTTGTTTGTTTCAACTGAAATGTCAAGTGCTTTCCACACATATTTCTCTCAATAATTTATTGAAAAATGTGCTACAGTGTTTTGTTGCTCCTGATCCATTTGAATCAATTTGGATGAAAACCTCTGCCCTCCATATTGAAATGTATTATTTAAGCAATAAACAACCATGCAGTTTTTATGAAATGCCTATCTAACTCCAAATCAATTGGGATTGCAGAGGCTTTGTTAGCACTAAAGCTTTGTTTTCTTCTAGATTTATGATCATTGCAGGGAGTTGGCAGGACCTGTGTGATTACTGCTTACACACTGATTTATACCTCACTTTTAATTATCTTATGGGCCCGCAGCTTGCCTGTGCCAATGTCCCTCCTCTTTTGGAACCATATGCAGAAAACAAAAGGAGCCATTTCAGGTTTCATCCCACCTATTCCCTCTGTGTCTCAGGATCAGGATTTGGACACGGAAATTTGGCAGGATCCCACTCCTCCCCAAAGCAAAGAAGATATTTCTGACATTTTTCTGACGGCAGTTTTCACAGTGTTTATTCCTCGTGATCAAAGCAGAGCAGTTTCTGTCCTCTTTTTGTGTGCTGATTGCAGCCCGTACTGCTTGTCTCTATTTTTATCTTTTAGTTCAAATTAGTTCTCTTTTCGTTTTTGTGCATTGGAAACTGACAGTTTTTGTTTTCATTGTGGTTAATATTGTGGGTGCAAACTTGTTCACAATTTAAAAACAGACCTAGGGAAGGAAACCCCTGTCTAAAGCTTAAAGTCCCACTCTAATCATCTTTTGATCTATTATAAAAGCATTCCTCTTGGTCTTTAAATTAGGACTCTGCAGGTTTTAGCTCAAATAAAAAAAAAGGTTCTAGGACATCGTTTCTGCAAAAAGACAGAAGTTCGTCTAAAGTTTGTCCAGGAGTTGCTGGAACACTGAGGAGGAGAATGGAGCTTGTGGCCTTCTACGTCACCGCTCCACCTTTTTCCAACAGCATTTTTTTTCGTCTGTTCCTGATTCACAATGATTTGAATAAAGATCTACTCAGAAATTAGGGATGTAAAAGATATTATACGTTTTTAAAAATCGATCAAGCACCAGGAGTAACAGCAGTATCGGTTAGGGATGTAAAAGGTAGATACGTATTGAAAAGTCGATAAAGAAACAGTAGTATCTGTGGAAAACCACAGATATGAACAAGGTTATGTTGGTAAAAAAGTATAAAATTGATCAAGAACTAAAAAAATGATTGCTGAAAAACTGTCAATTTCTCTTCATGTTGTGCTACAACTGTCTGTATTTTATGTACAAACAAAAAGACATCAAATCACAAGCTTGCTTTTACCAAGTCAGGTCAATTGCAATTGGTTGAAGAGAGAGAGAAATAAATCTAAAAAGTGGGTTTGAAAGATTTAATTGTGAAGGATTTGCAATTATGAAGCATTTAACTGTGAAGCATGAACAGTCAGAAATCTCTGGTGGGTGGGCTCTGGGCTGGAGACATCTTGCATTCTAGTGATGACCTTGGACCAAGTGAAGAGACCGGACTACGGATGGTAGTTAAGGCAGAACGTGCTGAACCAAAAGAGCCAGGAGGAGAACAGGGTGGAGGTGGACCAGCACAATGCCTGGAATGTGGATAAAAAAAACGTCATTAAATTTAAAGGTAGGAATTTGATTGTAACTAACTGGGAAGAAAGAAAGCACTTCAGCTGTTGGCTCAGAGTGGAGACCAAATGATGACTTGAGGAGTGATGAAAATAAACACCTAGCATGCCTGGGATGAGGTAGATCTTCCTGATTAAAATTGCGCCAAACTTCACATTGACCCCTCTTTTTCACAGCACTGCAAACAAGGCCTGAATAAATTAATATAAAATATAAGTCTAAAAGACCCAAAATGCCAGGTTTGAATGTTTGAAGCTGTTCTGTTCATTTTGGTTTTGTTTCTTTAAACAGAAAGTACCGGTAAGAATAAGAAGGAGTTTCTCTGTTGGAAGGCATCCATTATTATTTATAGTTTTAAATACCAAATCAATAATAAACTTCTTAATGGATTTCAGTAAAAGACTGTATCATATCCTGTCGCCACAAAGTTAGTTGAATCTTTTATGTATCGATTCACAGACCACGTATCAAGATGTGCATCAAATCATCTGAGAGGGAAAGATATGCACCCCTATCAGAAATGCAATTTTAAACTTCCTTTTCTTGACATATGTCCTCCATCATCAGAAAATACCAAGAACATGAAAAACATGCACCTAGAAAACAGGCACCTAAAACACAATTTGTGTTGGAGTGGGTCTTTAAGCTGTGGAGTGGGTGTCACAAAAGGAAAAAAACTCTATTAGTGGGAAACTAAAACCATTACTGGGATGCTAATCACAAATTCTTTTTTAAGTAGTTTAGGTGTAGTGTTTTCTGTTGTTTTTCTAATTGTTCACACCTGGTTTTAGTTCATCTGGTTGGCTGTTACCATTCAGTTAATTATTCCCTGTGGTGCTCTTAAGCTCAGTTTCTTTGCTTTTAAAAAGAATCTTCCCATCGTTTTTATTTTGTCACCAGTTTTGTTACTTTTTCTTTGACTTTTAGGTTTCCATTTTTTATTTCAGTTATTCAAAATGCATTTCAATTTCGAACTGACTTGCCTCTGGTTTCTCCTGAGTGTGAGTCCTCCAAATATCTTCAAACATGAGAGATTCATTCAAATGGATTGATAAGCTGTTGTCTTAATATGTCAAAAAAAATTATTAGGGAAGGATTTGAAAAAGCTCATCAAAGTTTCATCCAAGCAAAACCACCAAAAGACTTGGTAAGGAGAGATTGAGTGAATGCTGCCAGTGATTTATGGACTTTTAAATGTGAGTTTTTTTGTATAATCTTTGGTTTGCATTACGAAATAATAGTGTAAAGAATAGCAAATTAAAAAAACTTAAAAATTAAATGTTTTCCTACAATGACCGGATCAGCAGCTGATGAGAGGCCAACATGTCTGCTGTGAAACATTTATGACAAACTTCCTGACTGTACGTCAATAATGCAATAATGCCAGACAGAAGTTACATTTTCAAACTGCTGTGATAAACACAGCAATCCCCCTCAGAGAAAAAAGAAGGAGACTTTATGGAGCCAAGGCAGCGCACTCGGCCAAATCCGCTTCTTTTAAAATGTAAAAAGGACGCTTGATCTTCAAGCTAATGTCCTTCAAGCACACACTTGTCTCCTTTATCTTTTCTTATACAGTGAAAAAGTGCAGACTTGCAGCAAAGACACAAATTAAGCTGCTCTGCTCTCACAGGAGCATCTTTTTTTCACAGTAATGCTACTTCGTCTTGCCCTAGCGACCCACTTTTATTTGCTCAGTTCTGTTTTCTCTGGCTGTTAAACTGAGGAATGGATGGGGGGGTTGTCAGGCTTTAATCTCCTGCCCTGACTCATTTTCATTTCCTCTTTGAAGCCGAGGACAAAGCAACCCCTCGTGCCATTATTTTGCCGGCGACGGGATGATTTTACTGTTGAATCCCATAACATATCATACCATTGTTTACCAAAGACGTCGCAGCATTACTGGACTTAGAGATATGACTACCCAGGAATTTTATAGACTATTACAGTGAGAGTACTGTAGCTCATGATGACCACAGAGGAATGGCATCCATCTACCCTACACCAATGGATTTTAATAATGCATAAACATGATTACAGAAGGAAAATTGTTTGTTCCAGTCTCATTACCGGGGCAGAAATTACATTTTATGTACGTTCCTAACGAGAGAGCATGCCGAACTTCCAGAGATGCCCACTTGTCTTGTTGCATTACAGTCTTAATTCCCTCAGCAGAATCCGTAGTTTATGAGCAGTAGATTCCTGCAGTTCATTACCCCCACTGATGCATACTGAAGCTGCAACCTTACAATATTACATTTCTATTTACAACATGGAAACTACTGTCAGCGGTAATAAAGAGGAGAAGCTCTGACATTAACAAAAGCAGGGTGATTAGTTCCCCCATGCATTGAAATCATCATGTAGCTGCTGGTGTCCGAGTTTCAGGAGATAAAAGCAGAATATGGGGCCGAGGAAATCCCCTGCAGCATCATAAAGACAAGGGGCTGACCTTTATCGGTACACAAACACACACTTCTTTGGATGGATGCATTTTATAGCTGAAGTCACAGAAAACTGCACTCCTGCTTTTGTCATTGCTATATAGGTGGAACTAATGGATCTGAAAACATGTCTGAATGATGCGCCGCCACACAGGACTCGAAGCAGCAACATATGTTTAACAGATTTCAAACAAAAGAGCTTGTATTAAATTAATTCACATGTAAATTGAATGCAGCTTTTCCCCAAAAGATGACTGGTCTGGAATTATTTGAAAACTTTAAAATATTTTTTCTGAAATTCATCCAATCCAATTAACCCAACAGGTGTGGCAAGTGCAGCGTCGGGTGTATCACAGCAGGTGGAGGCCTTTTTTCCTCCCCTCTTGTCTTGTTTTTTCTTCTCTCCTGCTGAAGCCCTAGAGGGGGAATATCCAACTGAACTCACTGGGAAGCTTATTTGCAATTAGATTTGTTTTATTAGCCTCATTTCTCTGCACCAGCATCTGTGGCTGCTGCTGCTGCTGGAAGCAACAACTCTTAAAGTACATTCTATTTGTTCTGTTTTTTTTTTCTTTAAAGTGCAAAGCAACTGTGTGTCTCTGCCAGTATGTTTTTCCATCTTCAGTTTGTGACAGTTCACATCCAGAGGCCGTGATTCCCGGGGGGGAATTCGCAGGAAATTATACTTTGCTCTGAAATCATTCTTTCTGAGCCGGTTGAGCTGCCCACTTTCACAGCAATACACCGCCACCACCACAGCTGTTTGTGACACACTTACTCCACCACTATATGCTGCCAAAATCTTATATCGACCCAGTTTTGGAGAAACCATTTCATTTTTCATTCTCGTCCGAGACTTGGAGTAATGGGCTCCTCACACTCCACATGGTTTCATCCTTGATACACGTTCATGCGCAATATTTGTCAGCTTTCTATGACCTCAGACAATGGGTGCAATTATGACAGGCCTGATGCCCCACTGAACTGCACTGCCAGAATGCTTTTAACTGCACTGCACTTCATGTTCCCCGTGGAGTTAACCCTTTCCAGCCCTGACTGAGTTCTAATAATGACAGTCTGGGAATAAAATAGATTTAACAATTTCCTGCCTCCACAGTTTTCTGTTTTCAGTTTTCTGCAACACGTATGAGTCTAAATGACTGCTTGTCTTGGGAGGAGGAAAAGAAGGAAAATATTTTTTTTGCTTAAGGAATAATTTGCCAGAACTTCTTAAAGCAAAAAAAAAAATTTATTCTTGATCTTTTTTTTTATAAATGTAATCTGAGGTCAGATATTTGCATACAAAACATGCACGGTTTTAAACAGAAGATGTGTTTTTCGGAGCCTGCTGCAATACTTATCCTGTGTGCATTTTTCCCAAAACAACACCTAAGGACAAAACAGATAAATGTCAAAGAGAGTTTCTAGATTTTTTTACATTGGACACATTTTTAAAACCCTTTATTAGACCACTTACAACAACTTATTATTTCCATTTCACAAACATTTTAATGGAGGTACACGTGAGTTTTCATTGCATTTAAATCTTGTTTTGAGTTTCCAGAACCCCAATGTGCTGCTGTTTTAGTGAGCATGGGCTGTGCTGCAGTGGTTAGAAGGGCTTGATTTAAAATATGAATTCATTTATATCCAAATGATTTTAAAACATTTTTGATCAGAATGCTGTTTGTCCCTCAGGTTTACTACTAGAAAATGATCATCTCATTATGAAAGTTCCACTACTTGTGAAAAAAACGTAACTGGTTTTGAATGGTAAACAAATAAAAAACAAAAGGATATAAAGCTAAATTCTGAATCAAATCGGTTCAGCACTTTGTGTTACAAATAAAGAAGAATGTGATATTTTTCCATCTTTCCTCTTTTCTGGTGGTTATCTGGTAATCTGCGCCATGCCAAGATTTAGTGATCTGGACAGGGCTGACGGGGCAAACCCAAGTTTGTGTTAGGGTTAGGGTTAGGGTTAGGGTTAGGGTTAGGGTTAGGGTTAGCAAACAGGGTTAGGAACAGCAAACTTCAAGATCTGAAAAGACTTTTTGAGGGGTCCAACTGACAAATGTAGCTTTTCCCACAAATCCATACACTGCAACAAGAAGTAGCCTAAAAAATAGGAAAAGAACACAAATCTTAGGAAGAAAATCAATTCAGATTAGTTAAATGATCTGTCATTTTAGCGAGTAACTTTTTACTTAATGAGAAATCTTATAATGAGACATCAAAGCCTGGAGACAATGAGTTCCACACAAGCATTTAAAAAGAGGAAAATAAGCTTTAAAAATGCTAACCGTTTGATAGATTTATTTAAAATAGAATGTTATGCAGTCCCTTAATAAAAATGTTTTTGCTTTTAGTATTTATCTGCCTATTTGTACATCATTTTGATTAGTGTGACAAAAAAACTGGTGCAACAAATAGAAATGACTCATTTTTTAACAAAATGTAAACAAAATGGGAATATAATCTTAATTGATAAAATAAAATATAAAACTAGCATTTATTCTTTGGGTGGGCCTTGTCAACTTGTCATCTCTCATTGAACTTTAGAATAACACCCTTAAAACTGGACCAAGAATTCGAGTGAAATTAGAGTGATTTTGGAGTTTTAAATCAAATTTTTTTTCGTTATCAATAGTGTAGAACAAATTATTTTAACTCATTTATTAATAATGTCCTTTTCTTCTAAATACTCATTTTGAATGAGACAAGACATTCACAACTGTGTCAATTTTGAGAAAAGATTGGAAATGTGTGGAACAAAGATAAGTTATAACCCAGTAAAAAATCTTAAATGTCTAGAAACAAGGTTTCAAATCTTTGGAAGCATCAAGTCATTTGCAGTATTTCCATTTATGTGGCACCATTCAAAACAAAAATAAAAAAGCTTTTTAG
The DNA here is from genome assembly GCA_014656515.1 of Oryzias celebensis. Classification (NCBI taxonomy): domain Eukaryota; kingdom Metazoa; phylum Chordata; class Actinopteri; order Beloniformes; family Adrianichthyidae; genus Oryzias; species Oryzias celebensis. The sequence continues at coordinate 40,796,626 of BNCR01000005.1, forward strand.
AGATTTGCAGTTCAATTCAAATAACATTGTAACAACAAAAAACATCTTCCAAATGTGCTTACATGTTGTTCTGTTTATGAAGAGAGAGATAGAAAAAATAAAGAGATATGATGCACAAACATCATGCTCCACCAATACAGGACAAAAAAAATGGTTGAGATACATCATCATAATAAAATCACTAGTGAAGGTAATTATCATAGATTTCTTTTTACAGTATGACCAGTGTACTTCTCCTGGAGGGGAATCTGTCAGCTGTTTGATGAAGTTTGCTTTTTATTGGCCCACAGTAAAACACTTCCTTACTATCTTATATATAATACAATAGCCTGGCTACATTTCCAAGGAAACCTGTAATAAAAAAAATAAGCGCATCAGCAGCTGCATACTAATGTAATGTGCAGTCTATTGCTCATTATACGTTATGTAGGCATGTTGTCTGACGACAGATCTTCTGCTTTACGTTGTAAAACAGTTGCTGACATGCAGGATTCTGCTTCTTTATCTTTTAAACCAATGCCATGTTTTAGATCGACATCATTTAAAAGATGAAGAGCTGTAAAATCACTAAAGAAAAAAATGGTATTTTAACATTTATGAAAGGTAAAAGGAACATTTGCCTATAATTTAATCAGCTTCACTTCAGCTCTAACACTTGAGGGGCGATACATTTGTGACTCTCACAGGTTTGAGCAGAATGCTCTCTTGCTGCCTCTGTCACAATGAGCCATGGCTGAGCAGGTGGGATTGTCCCACCACAGAGATGTGTGCATCAGGAAGCTGTAAATCCTCCACTGCCTTCCATTTGTTTATGCCTCCTGTTTCCTGCAAAACAAACTAGCAGATTTCCCATGAGAGCCTCCCGACCCCCCACACAAAGTCCTCAGCGGACATGCTTTACAGGAGTCAGGGCCAGATGAAAACAGTTAAAACGCCATTTTTAAAAAGGTGCGTTTGCGTGGAGGGGAGAGCGGGATTAGATTCCGCTCAATTATCTGCACAAAAAAGCGAGGATGTGCTGTAAATCAGCATGCCGATCACTTCTGTCATCCTGTTCTCAGTAAACACTGATTCATTTCACCGACAAGCAGTTCTGCTCAAATTTGAATTTAATCCAAATTTTTATTTATGCATCAAAACAGGGGCGGATGGCAAATCAGCAAAACAGGGAAGGAGAAGAAAAATCTCTGAAACTAGCATCACAACAGCCCTGAGGAATAAAGTTAAACCCAGCTTTTCTTTACTCTTCAAAATGTATCTTTGTTTTTCCTGCATCATGTTGGGGTTTCTTTATTTTTCAAAGCATTCAGTGCACAGAAAACTGCATTCTCTGAGATTTCCTGTTTTGTCTGGCATAAATGAAATCCAAACTATGTCAAAATCACAATCCCTCCTGGATTCTGTTAATTAGGTGAACGGAAATGTCAAAATAAGCTTTTTGTTTTAAGTGACATTACAGTTGGCTTAACTGGACTTAAATCTGATCTAAACCATGTTAGAGTAGGTCTGTGTGCAAGTGTGCACCTAATTCTTAGGTTTTATGTCTCTCTGTCAGAATGTTTTATTAACATGGAGCCTCACAGACCAGTTGATGTATTTCACTTGTGAAGGACGTGACCCTGGTTGTTTATTTCCCATGATGAAATTGTCCGCAGGTTGATGACTCCGTAAATAAACTGTTTGTGGGGCAGCTTTTTTTTTTGGCCGCCGGTCAAGTGGAATTATTATTCTGTAATCATCGTAAGGATGTAGCGGCTTGAGCTACAAATTTGATATATTATTTTTTGAAAAGAAAATATATATATTTCAGAGTTATCTACTGTCATTGCTAGTGTACAAACAAACTAATTTCAGCACATTTTGTCTTGGTCAAAATGAATATCTTTCTTAGTTTTTATTGAAGATAACTGTGAGAATTAGATTGTTATTTTCCCTCTAACGTCTATCCATCCATCCAGTCATCCAGATTTCCTTTACCCGTTTTATCCCTTCTGGGGTCACCGGATTGCTGGAGCCAAACCCAGCTACTGTTGGGCGAAGGGGGGGTACACCCTGGACAGGTCGCCAGTCTGTCGCAGGGCGCTCTCAAGTCTACTTTATGCAATTTATCATTCATTTGGGCTGGGGGCAAAAAGAATTATTGGTGTCTTTTAGCTCTGCACTTCCATGTACAACCACATAATCAAGGCCCATCTCAAATAAACCATTTAGCAGCATCAGTGGTTTGAGAGGAACACACCATGAGGACATCCCAAACTCAATTATCATCCAGATGCAGACCTGTTCATAGGGGATCAAATCAAATATTGATAATTAATGGACGTGATGGGGCAGAGCTGGTTTGTTGAGAACTGCAAAGACAGCAACAGGAAGTCTGGATACAATAGTTTGCATTTGCATTTTTGGGGGATCATTGATACATTAAGAAATCTTTTATTTTTTTCATGTTTTTTTCATCAGATTTCTTTTCTTGATCTAAAAATGTACTTTTTGTAAGGATTTCTAAGGATTTTTACTTTTTTATGTAATTAGGACTTTAATTAAATCTAACAGGTTTTTTTCTCTTTTTTGCATGTTGTTTTGCATATTTAAGTAAAAAAAAAAATCAGAAAAGAAGCTCAGTCACCGTCAATTTGGTTTACCATCAATAGATTTCCAGCAGGACTGATCTATAAAGGCCTTCCCTTTCATTCTCTTGCAATTGTGTTGCAGAGGGGAAATTAAAGGCTCCAGAAAACAGAGATCTATAAACATATTATATCCTGTTGTTAATGGAAATGTCATGAACAGAAATCTCGCTGCTCCACTGAGTGATGAGCCAATTTTCCCGACTCTCTGAACCACTCACATGTAAAACGACTGGAAATTCCCAGGATTGAAAGCAGTAACACCGGCAACCCACGCTACCACAAACAAAATGACCACATTTTCCAACCAATTAAACTTAAGGGCCCTCCTTCCCCGGTTTTAAATGAACCACCATAAAAATTGAATTTGAAAAAAAAAAAGTGAAATGCTTTTTCTGGACGTTGAATAATATCACAAACATTTACTGTGTGTGGTCACTCCCCGCTGGTCACCGCCAGCGTTGCTGCCGTTTTATTAACACTCCTCCACGAGCAGAGCTAAGTGGATCAGAGGTGCATTTTGCTGAGTGTCTTTCAAAATATGGAATCAGAACCGTGAACCGTAATATAATATAAAAACACATACAAACCCAGAATGGTAATTATCTGACAGATTTGGCCATAAAATCAGCATTATTTGAACAAACACATTGAGGACAAGTTTAGATTGTTTTTTCAGATAAGACTTCTTATCTCCTTTTTGGGTTTTTTTAATGTTCCGTCTCTAGAAACAGTGTTAACGTTATTAAATGCGTAATTAAGCATTATTTAACTATTAAAGAACGTGTTAACAGACACATTTTTGTATTACTTTGTATTATCAAGTGTTTTATGTAATGCATTAGTTAGCAACTTACTAATGTTTATTATTTAACCCTACTTAAAGCATAACAAAGCATTTATAAAGGTTTCCCTATGCAATGCTTTGCATTACGTATGCATCATGTCAAGCAAAAGGTAAACACTGTTTTATTTCATGATTTTAGTCTGACCTCACCCTTTATAAATGCTGTAAAGCCTCATAAGCATGACCAAACCATTATTTAACCGTGGTTAATAATTAAAATGCATAAATAAATGAAATGATTAAAGTAATGCATATTTAATAGTTAAATATTGCTTAAATATGTATTACCAACCAGTAATAATAAAACCTTTATAATAAAGTGTCACCTCATGTTTTTAGGAAGAGACAATCAGTTTTCCAAGATTTCCATAGAGATTTTGATACTTACAGACATGTTATTTTTCTTCTTTCAAGTAAGGTTTAGCTACTCACATTGTTACAAAACATGTTGGTTTTCCGAACTCAATAAAAACTCCACACAGTGGTTGAACACTCGCACGGTGCAAAGTGTTTTTTAGGGCAGCTGTGTTTGAAGTTATTAATGTTGTTGCAGTTAACAGGAACAGCAGAGATCAAGCTGAGGCCAGGAAACTAAAAAACCTTCCCAGAGAGCTGCTTATCAGTTCCTTGAACCCAATTTGAAAGGCTTACTTACTTGAGTGTAAAAAAACTTTCTGGAAATTCTGACTCAATCCAGTAACAATGCAGGAGATTTATCGGCTTTGGTTACTTCAATAATATATTTTAGTTACATTTTTCACTGACAAATAAAAATATTTGATTAAAAATAATGTTTTAAATTTGTGGTAAATTTATTTTTCTGTTCTTTATCCACCACGACAATGTCTGATTAGTTCACCATTACCATCCTGTCAGTCTGTATCTGGAAGTCCCACAGGATCTTTGCTCTCTCATTCTCCACCAGTCGGATGGTAGAGACAAGGTAGTCCACACTGAAGAGGTCTCACTCCCACGAGGAACAATGGAAGACATTATGGACAGGGTTAGGGTTACAAGTACCTTGGAATTCCACAGGCAAATGGCAACAAGGAAAGCTGCAACAGCCAAAAACCTCCAATGAGTAGAACAAGACTCGGACAATGAAGAGTTAACGCACTGCCAGTCATCAGATACCCTGTAGGAATAACAAAATGACCAAAGGAAGAGAAACAGACCACGGATGTTAAGACACGGAAGCTCCTCACCAAACATGAAGGGGTTTCATCGCAGATCCAGCACTCTGAGGCTGTATGCTAGTTCTAGTGAACGTGGAAGCCACTATCCAGGACGAAACATCCCAGATGCACAAATACATCAACCCTACAGCACAGCACAGCACAGAAGCACTCCTTCTGGCTGCTCAGGAACAAGCCCTGAGCACTAGAGCAATAGAGGCTCAGATCTACTACACCAGACAAGACCCAAGGTGTAGACTGTGCAAAGAGAGGATTGAAACAATCCAGCACATAACTGCAGGGTGTAAGATGCTGGCTGGAAAAGCATACATGGAGCACCACAACCAAGTGGGGGTTATAGAATACAGGAACAAATGGGGAACACCTCGGAAAGTGATGGAGAATGAGAGAGCAAAGATCCTGTGGGACTTCCAGATACAGATGGGCAGGATGGTAATGGCGAACCAACCAGACATTGCATTGGTGAATAAAGAACAGATATAAAAAATCAGAACGTAACACTATCATTTTATTTAAATCCAGAGGATGGACCCAAAAAAATAAATAAATAAATACGGTTGCTTCAAAGTGACGACATTGATTCTGGGAATATTTTGAGTCCTTCTAGAGTCCATTTTCAATTTCAAACTTTTATTAATGAGTCACCTGTTTAAGAGCTGGAGAAAGTGTCTGTGAAGGAGACTGATGCCGGTTGGCATGGTAACCCCATGTGTCTTGATTTTTCTCATTGTCTCCTTCCATTGAGCTGTTGAGAACCAGCATGGCTTTGAATTGATCTGAAGGTCTTAAGACATAAAGAAAGTGAATGCATGACACAGTAGGGTGTACAAACAATCTCAAAGAGCCAGTGATAAGAAAAAATATATATTTTAAAATAGTGGCTAAAGATATTCTATTATTCAAATACCTTTGCTGTCCAAACAAGTTAGAATTTGTTGTCAGCCTTCCTTTTTTATGATCTGGAATTATGTTTTTAAAAGCTTTTAGGAAACGAAAATGTGGAGGTTATGAAAAACTGATTTTGTGGAGAATCGTAAGATATTTCCTCTTTGAATTTCACCAAACAGAAGCAGTTGCAGTCAGTGGCAAAATCTAAAAGAGGCGGCAGTCACATTTGATTCTCAGTCACATAGTTCAAATTAATGTACTGAGAAATAAATTCTGTTTTCTGACACTGCTTTGTTTTCTTTCAATTTACCTTCGACAAGAAGGCAATAAACCCTCCTCATTTCTGCAGCAGATGGCAGTGAAGTCTCAGTTTGGGAAAGCGGGCTGATGCATGTCAACCCGCATGCATTTTAAAAATCTATCACATTATCTAAATGTGTTATTGCAATGTTGTTTGAACAAAAATGTATTGACTTGTTTATATCGATTATCATGGCACCACACATAAATCACATCCATAAATAAAGACACCTTCTTTATCTCAGTTTTGATTAACCTACAGTTAGAAGAAAATCCTACTCCACTTTTTAATTTTTTTTTTATATTTTACATTTTTTTCACACTTTAATACTAGCAACTAACACAAAAAAATCAGACTGCATATGTCATTTGTCACACCACAATGTTACCTTTTTTTGTGCAAGCCTTGTAAAAGAGCTCCTGACCTATCACCTACTCATCCACTAGGGGGAGCTAGAGTAGAAGAAGAAAAGAAGCATTAGGCTATACTGCAATGCTGCTGGAAGTATGCTGCCTTTTCTTTAATGAACGCATACTAATCAACTAATTTTAGCACTCTTTGTCATCAAGAATTATTAAAAGCAAAGATGAGGGAATCTTATGAGTAAAACAATTAAATAATGTACCTTAGTGTTGGTTGAAGCTGATTTTGCAGTAAACAGTCCTGCAATGGACTGGCAATCTGTCCAGGCCGTACCTCACCTTCGCCCACCAGTGACTGGGATAGGCTCCAGCAACCCCTTGACCCTGAAAAGGACTAAACCTGTATGGAAGACGTGGACTAAAGATAACCAAAACTTTTTTTTTTTGTTTAAATAGGTTTGAACAATAAAGATTTGGCACCCATTGTGGAAAGAATATAATTTACACAAATTGAAGCTGCCTAAGAAATGAAACTAGATTGTTGGATGAGGCGAACATGTTTCATAATCTTGGCTGGGAGCTTTACGTTACTGTTTACCTGCTCAGATTTTGTCGGTAAAAGTCACTGGGTCAGATAATTGAGTAAAAAGAGACAGATGGTGGCAGCATTTACTGCTGATTACACAGAAGCTATAAACTCCCTCTCAGTAGCTGAGGTGCAAGACTATTAAAGTGCAGCTGCACAAGCAGGAGAGAACCAGGTTTAAGCCGACAACAGGCGTGCAAGCACAAAATATATGAATCTTTGAGAGAATAAAAGCTAAAATCTCCAGGTATAGGTTTATTATGTTTAATAAGACTGCTGGTTCATGTATTTCATATTTATTGCAAACTCCCGGCAGTGTGCTGGTCCAGTATTATAGCATCACTGTGCACGCTTTGACAGACTTGCTGCATTTTCATAATCCAGGCAGTATAAATAGTATATGCTGATGTCAGTGGTGCAGAATCACTGGACACAAGAGAGGCGATTTGCTTCTCTAAATCCAAAGCATCATACATAATACATGACTATTATAAGTGATTTTATTTCTTTATTTTATCATGTGAAATTTCCCCACCCCGGTAGCCAGTCTTGAATTTATTTCATAACTTTTACAGGCTGTTTCTCGTGACCAAAAATTAACTCTCATTCAGCCTGAGAAAAACAGAAAAGATCAAATGTGTTCTTGAAATGTCTTAAAATCAACTGAATCTTTGACAGATTGATTTGGGAGTTTTTTTTATTTGATACAAAACTATGAAAAATGCTAAAAAGCATTCCAAGTAGCTGTGGTGTAGAGGTAGAGTAGTCAACTTGCAATGGAAAGGATGAAGGTTGGTTTCTCACCTTGCCTGCCCATGTGTTGAAGTGTCTTTGGGCAAACCATTGAACCCCATATTTCTCCTGTTGAAGCAATATGACCTTGCATGTCATGAGTGTGTGAATGTGTGTGTGCAGGGGTTAATAGGTCTGTGACTATAAAGCATTTTCGGCTTTTATTAAGGTTGAAAAGGGCCGTGTAAGGACATGCCATTTTCAATTTTTTGTGAATCACTTTCTTAAAAAAAAGTCTGATACAAAACAGTTTTTATAGCAACTAAACCAAAACAAAACGGTCATATTTCAATCCTCCTTCTTCCTGATTGATCATCCATTTAACTGGCAACACCTCTGTTATTCATCCTTTAATTTTACAGAAGCACTCAGGTTCAGTTGAGGTTAATGCACAGCTGTAATACGTTAACATATTAATAATACCATGTGATATGCAGTCATATGAAAGAGTTGTGCATCACTTAAAGCATTAATTCTTATTTAAATGCTAAAGTTTATGGTGCTGCAATTGACCATTGATGTTGAATTTATATGTGTATGACAGTTTTAACGACGCTCTGTTCTCCTCTCTGCCATTCATTTGCATTAGTCTGTTATATTGGCTTGTCCCACAGTGTTGGCTATGTTTACAGATCATATTGATGTATTTTTTTAACCAACTCCTCCAGGCAGGCAGTCAATATTCCAATCAGAGGTAGCTCTCCGCTCTTGACCTGTATTATGATGAGCATAAAATAGAAGTCCAGCCATCCAATGTTTAAACATAAATAAATACTACAAGGCTGGGAAGAATTTCCTAAATTGTATTAATTTTACTAGTTACTAGGGGAAAAAATGGATTAAATTTAACATGTGATTTCTTTTTAATTCCGCTTTAAATAATATGTTTTTGAAATTATTGGGGAGAATTTTTGTTTATTTTTTTGTTTATATTTTTGCATAAATTTGCTGTTTTCATATGATCATTTACCACAAAATCCCACTACAATGCCGTTTCATTCACAGACTGTTATTTAATCAAGTGTGTAAAGATTTTTTTTCAATAAGTGTTTAACACTAAAAGTCATCCTATGAGCTCTTGGCCTCTCATGCTGCAATTTTGACTGCTATATTGGCAGGACAGTAAAGTGCGCACAATTACCTTTTTAGAGGGAATCAGTTGGCGTGGTACAGCCTAATCAATTTCCTCAGATTGATGCTATTACAGCACGATGAGGTCTGGTCACAGGTTTCCTGTGTCTGACCTGGAAGTGCTAGCGTAACGCCATCTGAGCTCTCATCTGGCCACGTTAACAACCACTGAGCTCCCTTCCTAGTCATGAAGGTGCATCGGTCAATGAAGACAGACTGAGCTGTTACTTTCTGTGACATCAATTGTTTCCTCAGCGGCCAGACCTAAATCCGGGTGAGGTGGTGTTGGAAGAAGTGCTGCTCTACAGCCAACACGAGTTCAAGGTTCAAATTCCGTGATATTATCACTTGCCTTGTCTCTTTTCCAGGTTCATGTAGGATTTTATTAGCATTTATTGACATTATAAGTGTAAAAAAATGACAGTAGATATCCACAGGATGCAGTTGTGCAGATAAAAATACCTGTAGCCCTTATTGCATTCTCCCCTCCCTCCTCTGGCAAAAAGATAAATTGTTTAAAATGTTTTTTAGCTTTTTCTTTTGTTTGTTTTTTGTTTTACAGACTTTACAATACATTTGCGATCTTGTTGTAGTCTAAAAAAGGATTTAAAACATTTTGATGTGTATGTTAATAATGTGTGGCTGCTTTTCAGCCAGAATTAAAATGAAGCTGACACAGGCTGCCTGTGTTAGAGCTCATTTCAATATTTATCTGGAACATATGCCACTGTGCCTCTTTGCTTTTTATTATCAAAATATTTGTCTTCTGGTTTTTCTGGGCAACGATTGGAGGAAACTCCACATGCTGGTGGGACTATTGTGCCTGATCCCAGCAGGGATTGGTCCACAGCTCTGCCACTCAGAGATAAAATACTCTGACTTCCTCTGTCCTCTTTTCCTGGTGCAGCCTTAGAGGGAGGGGAATGGATCTTTCCTGTGTGAGTCGGCAGTGCCTCCTCAGCCAGCTCCTTACTACCTGTCCTTGACTGAGTATATTCACAGACAAGACTGACAGGAAGCTGCCTTAGCTTCCTCAGCTAGATGCCCTCATGTGTTTGTGTGCACAGCAGCTGTCTTTTTAAATATTTCACTCTGAGGATTGTATTTTTTTTTCTTTTTCTTCTACCTGTGGTGCTTCTGTGGACTGCTGAACGTTTGTCCTCGAAGAGTGGAGCTCTGATGGGAGGCAGTGCTAACTCTGGCTGGGACTGGGGATGCTGAACAGAGGTAGGGAGGGCCTGTTTGAGCTGGGACAGCAGCTCCAGCAGCAGGGGGAGTACCAGGCTGCCCTCCACTGCTTCCTCAGCTGCCTGTTGGGCCTGACCCACATCCAGAGCTTCACCTCACTGCCCAACTGCTTACACCAGGTGAGCCAGATGAGGGGTTCGGGCACTTCTTCACTCCGCCTTATTTTGTCTTGCTCCATCTCATATGTACTTCCTCTTAGTCATATTATGTCCCTCAGCACAGATCAGGGCACTTTCAACCTATGATTATTGTCAAATCTAACAGCTCAATGAAGGTGCCTGAACTGACACTTTAGGATAACTTCTGTTGCAGCATCATGAGGGAAAAACCAGAGTAGGAAAAAAAGCAAGCAAGATCTAAAGTAAAGGTATTAAAAAGATGCTCCAGCAAAAGCAGAGCTTCACTTTCAGGCAAAAGGCTTGAAGGAATGTTCCTGATGTCAAGTGTTGCCTTTGCTCCAGAACTTTACCAAATGATGCTGAGCAGGCCCGTGACACTGTGAGGAGATCTGTTTTGTTTATTTTTACAGCTCATCACATCATGCATGCGCACACCCAGAAAAGATGTTGGAATGAATTATTCAACACTTAACCATGTCTTGGTTGTTTAATTTTTTCCTCTGCTTCACAGATCGCTGAGCTCTTCATCACCGAAAAGAATTGTATCCTTTACGGAAAAAAATCTAAAGAAGTCTGTCTATTCTCCATCTGACTATTCTTTTTTTTTTTTACTTTCCCTTTCATGTGAGCTTGCAGAACGTGGCAATAAAGCTGTCTTGTTGGGCTGTTTGAATGAATGGTTTATGGAGGCAGGGATGGCAAATTCCAGCACAATAGAGGACGGAAAATCATTTATAGAAGGCGGCCTTAACCGAGTGGGATGAGTGGATGTCTTGGGAGGAATATTCATAATCCATTTTTCCCAGAATCCCCCATGTTGTGTGGGTCACTTGGCCCCCGTGTCAGTCTTTTAAGAGGATTTGTGCGCTCTTATCTCTGCAGAACAGTGAGTGAGCTTTAATTAACCTGTATCTGCGCTGAGGAGTCCGTGCATCGCCACTTCACTGCCTCTATAAACTACAACGCTATAGGACATGGAGATAATATAAAGGTGTTGTGTTTCAGGATATGTTACCCTCACAGCTCCTCTCCTTGTCACTGAGACACTCGGCACTTAACTTGCCGGCTCAGGTTATCTACCTGAGCGAGGCTTTACCTCTCACTGTCTGTTTTCCAAAATAGGTCAATAGAGCGTCATTCTGTCAGCAGCATGTGCCCTCTCAGCTTATTGAATAAAGACACAAACAGACGGATACATCTTCAGACATGTATCTTTTTTTAATTTGCCTTTAGTATAAATGAGTAGTTTTCCCTCTTGCAGAGGTTTCTTCATATCTTCGAGGGTTTCTCGTGGCCATTATAGGAGCTGAAGTACAGGCTATGTGCTACTTCTGTAACCGCCCTCTTGGGAAAAAGGTGAAAGGTCGCTGCTCAAACTGGGGCAGAATGTGGGAACATTAGAGTTTCACACAAATGATTTACGAGCAGAAGCAACAGCATCTTCTTACACGTCTCAGCCATTTGACCGTTTTGAAATGCGCAATCACAAACGCAAATATGTTCCAAGTGCTTCAGTTTTGTGACTCTTAACTTTAATCCCAAAAAGTCAACATTTTTAGTTGTGTTTGTTCATGTTTACTGCCATTAAATAGTCAGGTAAAGGTTGATGTATTAATGTTGGAGCTTGTGGAACCAGTGATCTTTGTTTGAAGCCAAAAGCTCATTTTGGTGTTAGGTGGTCACAGAAAAGATCCGATATTCACAGAAAGAAAGACTTTATTATAAATTCTTGTTGAATTCTTGTGGAGGTTATTTTGGTGAACTTAGCAGGAGTTTGTAATCCAATAACGAGCACAAGAGAAGCTTTGTGAGTGTTTGTAGGAGGAGTCGAGGTTGTTCCCAGGAGAGAATTGTATGAGGTTCCTGGCGTTGCATTGTTTTGGTTCAGCTTGGGCTAAAAATAGCTAGTAGAAGTAGAGCTGTGACCTTTTCTGATAGCTGTTCCCTTTCCTTCCATCACAGATGGTCTGTCTTGTATCCCAGCTGGCAGGTGACTCACAGGTACAGTCACGTAAAAAAAGAAATGTACTCCCTCTGACAATCGCAAGGTCACTCTTGTCAGTACAAAATAACAAATGATGCTGATCCAACAGGCTCCCAATAAATTCCTATCAACCCCGAGAAGAAAATGTAGGATAGTTTGTTGGAAACCTTTCTGCTTTCTCAAAACATGAGAGGATAAGTTATCAGCTAGTTGTTTTAAATGCTTTCAACCATGTTTGAGCACCTCTCAAAAGCAGAAGTCTCCTGGAAGAGCATCAAGGTGTGCTTCCACACAATGCCAAAAAAGGAGAAGATGTCGGTGTCAATTGTTCAACAAACAAAAGTTTCTGCTTTTTAGATTTAGGAAGTGTTACAAAGTATTTTCCAAACAGTTAACACTCCAATAATCAACACTGAGATCATCCTCAAGCTGAAAATATTCCACTGCTGCTCATCTTTCCAGGACTGGACGTCCCAGGTCCAGCTCAGAGGCATGTTGTGTGGATTGCTTCAAGTTCATAGGATTACAATTGGAAAAAGACAATAAATAACATATAATTGAGAAAAAGGGTTTTGCTTAGATGTGTATCTAATTACATGTTCCTTTTGCAGTCACTGGTTTGCAAAGTGACAAAAAAAATGTAAAAACGTAACCCTAACACTGTGTCTATCAGAGAAACACCACTAAAAGAGTCATTTTAGCTTATAATTTTGAGTTTCGTATTAATCGAATGCATCAGAGTGTAGAGTTAATGTTTTCAGCTGTTTCATGGATCTAATTGTTGTTAAAAATCTTTTAATTTAATTTATTTTGAGTCAAGCAACAACATATTTGGCCGTTGTGTTGCTAGTCTAATAATTTGACTCTAATCCAATAAGCTTTTCTCAAAGGTCATTAAAAATCAAAGGCTTTTAAGTTTTATTAAACTTAAGCAACATTGTATAGATGAGAAGTTAGTAACGATTGAAACTATAAACACTAAACTGAAAATATTTTACTTGCTGTAACTGGATGTCTTTTTCCACAAACTGCATCTCATTTAGAATTTCTTTCTCCTTAAATATCACATTTTAACATGACTACATTTGCTGATGACTCTATTGTTTGATGTGGTTTCAGTTATTTTTTAGGTATAACTTTTACATGAAAAAATGTGTTTTGATCATCCCATGAAAAGATTTTTAAAAAAAGCAAAGAATTGTGAAAATAAAACATAAGTCATATTTTTGCCAGGCATAGCAGTTCCTATTTTTCTTGACACAAGTCTGCTCTCTGGTTTTCATTTGCTGTTTTAAGAGCCTAACTGAACTGATTTCTATAAATAACTGAGAATCAGTGTGGCAGTAGTGAATTCATTTTTTTTTAAATCTTCTAACGGGAGAAAACAGAGGTTAAGTGGGTCACTTTAACAGGCTCTGCTATGTTTATTTTAAGCTCCCCACATCTCATTGGTCATTAAAATAATCCTACAAACATCACTAGTATCTTTTTACAGTTACAAGAACACAAAGTGCCCAGAATGCTTTGACAAAGTGAGCTATTGTTAGACTGCTTTAAATAGAGACCTAATGGAAACAAACTCTGCCATTAGAGGAATTTACATCAAAACACAAACAATAAAACCCGCATTTAAAGTTAGCCTATAAAAGGTGGGATTCGATTTGACTCTATGTAAGGTTAATCATCTTGCTAAAAAAAATAAAAATAAAAACAGTGATCAAAACAAATGTAGACATTCCATCTGTACCATGACCTGAAGATCAACTATGCGTTTCGCACTACATTCTGCATGCGTTCAGGCTGTTGACAGGGGTCGGTGGTTGGGGGGGAACGTGAGTGCTGTTTTTAACTTCAACAACTGACTAATCCTGTTGACAACTGAAACCATTCCTTCACCCATAAAACCAGATGGGAAAGCTCTGCAGTTCATTCAAGCTGAAAAGATGTTCTATGAGGTGGCGCTGATCGAACTCACCGCTCTTCAGGGAAGCACAGGCGAGTACTTGTTTACCTCAGGTTTGATGAGAAGTTCTTGGAAAAAAAAAAAAAAAAAAAGAAAGCAAACACGGAGTTTGTCCTGCGCCACGGCTGTTTTGGCTGTGTTTTTCTTTTCCAGGAATGACATTTCTGGCCAGGACGTGCTTAATTCTGCAGTGATTTTGTCCACAGTGAAGATGTTTGTTTTACTAATGTAATGATTTATCTTCCTCATGTTAAGTGTGTTAGTGAGGTCCGTTAGTAATTAATCTGCTGGACTGGACTTGTATCTTGAAAGCCATTAATTTGGCAAAGTGACTACATATTAGCCAAGAAACACAAGAATCTAGTTCTGAGAAGCCTTTTTAATGGCAAACAGATTTTTTTTTTTTTTTGCTGAAGTACTCTTCAAAGTCTGCAGCATCGAGCAAAACTTCTATTCATAAACAGATCAAGTTGCTGACACAACATGGAGTAACGTGTCATTTTACGTGTCTCCATGTGTGCTTGCTTTATGCTTAAGGAGCCGTGTGCGAGCTCAGAACCTGCTCATCCATCAGCTGCTGCTGCAGCAGCTCCAGACGTCTGCCTCTTCCTCCCCGTCTGCAGCTGAGGCAGCAGTACGTCGTGGAGATCGGGGACAGACATAGGCGAAGACAAATGGCCTCACTTTCTCATTAGGAGCTGTGTCAGTCCAGAATACTGAAGGCCCTGAATCAGCACAGCATTAGAGTGAATGGCAGGCGTTGCCAGGGGCACACTGGATTTCTATTCCTCTTCTGTGAAAAGGGCACCTCTGTATTTCAACTCAGACATCATTCTTTCGTTTGATCTGTACATTTGCGTGCGTTTCCCTGTTATACAATAACTTATTTGCCTTTTTTCCTTCACTTTTGTTAAATGTTTACCACTCCTGCCCCTACATATGTTTGTGGTTTGTCACAGTGAACATCTCAGGGCTCTGTGGGCGTGGTGTGTTGTTCAACTCGCTTATCTGCTCTCTCCTGCCCTTATCTCTGCTCTCCTGTCTCCAGTCCTCAGTTGGCCCCTCTTTACTGTTTAGGCTTAAAGTCTACAACAAGCTGATCACCAGATGCTCAGGCTTTTGAGGATTTGCTTTCCAGACTCTAGCTAGTGGCATAGCGGTGGCAAAGAAAACAGAAGAGCACCCTGACATTGATTCCATGCCTTGTGTGTGTTTAGCAGGGCCTCAGGAGGAGGCTACATTGGGATCTGCGAGATGGACAACCCCGGAGGAACTTTCCGAGCAAGCCTCCCAAGGGCAGCACTTGGAGCGCTTGGCTCAGCTGTGCATCATGAGCAAACAGTAGGTAAACTGTAGAAGAAGACTCATTGTGATATAGCATAAATTGCATGAAATTTCCTATTTCATTTAACCCTTTATTTTGTCTCTTTCACATTTCTAAAAATGTATGCAGAACAAATGTTAGCAGTTTCCTAGTGGAAACTTTTTACCTGGATAAACCTCAAATGCTAGGTGTTTTGGTAAGAGTTAAGTTTCGCTGTCAACGTTGAGAAAAGAGACACCCCGCTCTCCCTGATGTTACAGGAGATCTAAAGGTTCCTGTTGCATGGGGACTGTGTCAGGACTGCATTCACCTCTTTTCTCTGCCTGTTGGCAGTGTTGGGATCAGGCCATTTAACCTGGTTGTCAGAGAGGGTGATGGAGGAGGGTCACAGTGACTCATTAATGCAGAGAGTGCACTATAGCTCAACCTAACGAGATGGAACTGATTGGACACGTCTGCACCTTGAGGCTTAGGTTTCTGGCTAAATAAAGATGGAAAGGAATTTGATTCTGTGCTTTGATCTTCCTCTTGAACTTTTGGAACAAAACCAACACACTTTGATCAAATCTCCTAAGCCCTCATGAAGAGCCTACTTCCTGTTTAAACAGGAAGTTCTGTCTCTTTCCCTGTTGGCACTAAAAGTGGAAAAAAAGGATAGTAAAAAAAACCAACAGCTGCATACTAATAAAAGCTGAGGTTGGCATTGGCCATTCCGTAGAGCTTGCTCTACATTTGCAGGCACGTGTGAGGGCGACTCTGCCCTTGAAACAGTTACATTCACACAGCTTAGCACCAAGCATCCCCTGACATTGCACCAGCCTGTAAGTGGCAGCTCTTCAGTAAATCCCTCAGGGGCAAACGGTGGCAGCGCTGGCAGACGTACAGCTTTTCCAATTCCTCCACAAGGCACCCAAGTGCCCATGGCCTCATAGAGCAGGTTTAGTCACAGCACACACGTGTTTACTCTCATCGTGGTGCGAACGCTGTGATATGCTCGTCCTAAAATTAGGCATTGCTCTTGTGCAGGTGGATTTTATTGGATTCCTTTTTTAATATCTGTTTTTAGCAATAATTTTGTGTGAGCAAATATAAAGGATGTTCCACTTGTCTAAGGATGTTTTCTTACTTTTTCGCAGGCCTCATCTGGCTCTAGAATACAGCGGTAAGGTACGCAAGCGTCTCCCCCAGAAAAGTTCTACTCAAAGCTTTTTGTCTCAGTGACATTCAAGTCTGTGTGTTTTTCTAGGCTACAAAGATTCACCAAAGGGCCTTTGGCAATGACCATCCAATCACTGCCAGGAGCTTGGAGCTTATGGCCACCGTCTATGCTGAAATTGGGAAGACTGAATATTCAGGTAAAAACTCTCACCTGGAATGACATAAGCACCAATGCAAACACCGCCGTCCTCTGAGGAAATGTTACAACACACATGTTTGCAGAATGAAAGCTACTAAAAAGCAAACATGAGTAAATGATTGCGAAAAATATCCCTTTGAGGGAAAGAAATCCCTCATCACGGTGTTGAGCTGATTCCCAAATGTTGTTTTGGACGCAGAAATGATTGTACGCAGAGAAAAAACAAGCAGGTCACGCGATGAGAGGTTGTATACCAGCTATGCTTGGCTTGCACTTACAGGGAGCAAAACTCTGCCGACTTCTGATCCGTGCATTTTCTGATGACTGCTGAGATGCAGAAAATAAATCAGAGCAATAGGCTGAAGCTCTTCTTGCTGTCGAGTCAGCTTCCGGAGGCAGTGGTGCTGATCACGAGCAGCAGCCGCATACAGCTCAGCAGTTAAACAAAAAACAGCAGAGTAGACCACATAAGGTTAAACATTTCTACAACATCGCCTTTGTTTAAGTCACAAAGTCTAACCGTTTGCTGAGAGTCGAGCTCTCACGAGGTGTTGTATGTGTAACTGCAGCATGGATCACCGGTGGTTCACAGGCTCTTTTGTTTGACATTTTATTTCTGTATTGTACAGACCAGAAACCTTTTTCATCCTGTGGACCCACAGATACTTTCATCATAAACGCAGTTATGTTCCCCTCCCTCTGCTTATGATATGTGCTTGTTGCTGGCATCATCCAGTTAGGATGTGAAGACGCAAAAATGGGTTATAGTGGTCGTTTAACATAAGGTATGAGATTACAAATGAGTTTAAATACATTAACAAGGTAAAACTGGGATGTAAAACAAAACTCAACTGTCATTTTTAGTTTGACTAAAGGAACAAGACGTTACACTTACAAGACATTAAAATCTAACATATACAAATAAAACACAACAGAAAATCTCAATAAAGCACAGCACAAAAACATCCATTTTTATTACAAATGAACTCTTACTGATGAAACCATTTTCTGTAAAAGGACATTTTTCTCATCCTATTTGTTTGAGTGTGTTTTAAAATTGGTATAAATCAGTTTTCTTTGTGTTCATTGAAAAAATGAAAGGATCCCCCTCAAAAAAACAAAAAACAAAAACAAAAGCCTTAAATGGATTTTGAGTTCATTAATGTCATAATGGACTTTTTTGTTCATTACTGTCACATTTCTCTCATTTCTAATCCCAGCAAAGATCCAGCAACACTAAACAACATGACATTAGGCTAAAATGGAATTGAGATCATGTGAAATGATACAATGCATATTTGCACTTTTAATATACAAGACACCCTCCACTGCAACCATCTGAAAAACTATCTAAAATTATATTTTTTTACTTATATCTCTGTAAATGTCATCAGTTTCTATTACGTAGTGTCTCTCTAAATAACAGTAGTTTAGTAATTTAAGGTTTTGCAAATTTGCTTGTAGGCCCACATTTAAATATTTACATAATATTATAATACTATAATATTTTTGATTTGATATTTTGATTTTCAAAGCATTCCCAGTGGTCTTTTAATCATGATTATGCCGTCTGTAGCCCCCCAAAAAAAACTTCTGTTGTTTTTTAGGACATAGTTTCTGACGAACATCATTAGAAATTCACCTCTGAGTTGTGGGCGGGACCAAAAGTGCGGAGTAACCCCGCCCCCCTTCCCCTCCTGCCTGAGAGCTGTCTGTTTATATCCTCTTCCGTTAGCTTACAGTTTTGAGCCAGATACCGGCTCGAATGAGGAACATGAAGACATTCGTGGATCTAGTCGTCTACAAGCAAATGCATCAGAACTTAGCAGAGCAGGGAGCTTGTGCCCTTTTCATCCTATTTTCTATGTCAATACAAGATTTTGTCATCCGCTCTTGATTCACAATGATATTAATAAAGACATACTCAGAAACACTATTTCAAGCTTAACTTTCTTGCTCCATCATTGGAAAAATGTCACAAGAACACATTAAAAACAACAAAAACTCTGTTTTCATTGGAGTGATTCTGTCAAAGTCAGTAGCTAAAAATATATCAAGGACCACTGCCTTATATTTAGAATGAGCTGTCATAGTAGTGACAGTCTCATAGATATTCTCAGTTATAGGCCTAAACATTGTTTATTCTTAAAGACATTTGTTACATTCAGCATCACACACTTTAGTAATAAACCCACTGGGGCAGAGGGGAGCAGGACAGCCCAACCCTGGTTTCTGCCCTACTTACTGCAGATTACACGGATCAGTCTATCGGAATCTGAAATTACCTAGTTCAGTCGGCACAGGCTGGAAAACTAGCAGAACAGTTGCTTGCAGAGGCCAGGAATGAGCTGTCATGCTCATATTGCTTCATAAATAGAATTTATGTTTGTAGTATTTAAATGTTGGCACTTTTATCAAACAGCATTCACCCGTGAAATGTGCACAAACAGACATAAAAATGAGTTACACTTCAGAGGTGGATATCTGCTTAGAGCTGTGACAACTTCAGCAACATAATAGAGTAAAGGTTGTAGAACATTTGCATGTTTTACTTTGTGTGTTGGACTTTAGCCTGCCTCCACAGTCCAACGTGAAGCCGCTCACCGGGTTGCCATGGTTCTCTCCTCAGACTCCTTGGGCCAGTGTGTGTCGGCACTGTCCAAACGCTTCACCACCACAGAGTCGCTCACAGACAACTCCAGCTGTGTTCCTCATTCGCACCGGGAAAAGCACTCAGAGGTTCGGCACAGAAAGGATACCCACCACCAACAAGAGGAGGACACCCTGAAACCCAAGGTTTCTATTTTCCTAATGCTGTAGTTTTTTTTTTTAATAATTTGCTTTTTTTTTCCAATTAAGGCTGGAATTATTTTTTTCTTTCTTTCTTTTGTTTAAATAGCTCAAATGAAACTGATTTAAATTTATTGTAGGTAAACAGCTGTAAAGTCCCCACCTCCATACTGAAGAGGTCGAGTCCCAGCTGCGTGTCAGATGCAGAGAGTAACCACAGACGGAAAGGAGAGCGCAGAGTTCGATTCCGGGAGCCAGAAACAACGGTGCACGGTAAGAAAACACCATTTTTTTAAACAACCAACTGTTTTAAACAACAAAAAGCTAAAAAAAAAAAAAAAAGTCTAATGTCAAGTGAACTTTTGCAACCTCCTCATATATGTTATATAATTATAGTCAGAATGAAAACCAGAATTTTCTTACATTTAAGCACAAATAACACAAAAAGTATTAAAGCTTTTAATCTGCAATGTAAAAAAAATTTCAAGTATTAAGATATTACTTAAAATTATGCAAGAGTCTGATGAAAAACAAAAAAAAAAATTATCCCACAAGGAATGATGCATGCAAATGAGCAGCAGGAGTCTGCTGCAGATAGACACAGAGGTCTGGGAGGGTACGGTGTCTGGTTTGTACAGAAGCTGCTGTACGTCGCTCAGGCTGGCTCTTGTTCTCTCACTGACCTCCTCTCTGTTGGCTTCACAGACGTTCCCTCTTGTGAATATTTAGGCGGTAAGTCCGTCTTAAAGAATCCCTGCATTAGTGTGCATGAGGAAGCCTCAACACGAGAGCACTCTTTCAGTCTCACCCAAACTTGAATAAGTTTTTGTTGGATTTAATTAAGTCACTTCCTTAATAACTTCCTTTTAACAAAGGCTAAAGCTCAGAAATAACATAGGATAACATAGAACACTCTCAAAACATGTTGCATTTTTCCATTGAAATGAAAGGAGAGTCTTTTTCCATAATTTAAATACCTGCCATTTACAAACCAAAACTGCTAACACGCATCGTGTTTTCTTCATGCAGCCTATGAGACGACAACATCCCGGCCCCACTTTGCCCTCTTCACCTGCCTTTTCCTATTGATGTCATGCTTGGGCGTGGCCATGTACTGCACAGATCGCCGGCACCCACAGCGAGCATGCGAGGAGCTGGAAGCTGTATTGGCTGTGTACCTGCTGCACATGAAGCAGATTCTGTGGGGGTGTTGGATATGGTTGACCATGCAGTGACACTGAGCAGGTTGAAGCTTGGACCCTACCAAATACCCAAACACTTTCACCTTCTTTTTTTAGAATCTCATCTTCGAAGGTATCCGGGGCCTTCAAACACGTCGGATGTCGGATCCTGGAATCTATCTTTGCTATGGCACAAAGTCGTCATCCCAGAAATATGTAGCTTCCATGTCTGTGTTATATGCAGAATATACTCAAAGGCCACTTTACCAGGAACATCTATACAAATGAACATCATAAGCTCTAAAGGTTTTAGGTTTAAGCTGTCATAATTGTAAGATAGGCTAATTAAGCAATGGAGTATGGTGCTGCCTTTCCAAAATTGGTCATTTTTGGAAGATATTTCAATTTATTTTTTCGCTTTTTAGTTTAAAATATGATAAGTCTCCTATAAAAGTCTGATTTGGGCCCACAACTATCGTAAAAGTAAAGCTTTAATAAAAAATGCATCACTACATAGAAATTGTCATACCACATTTCATCAAATTGTACCTACTAAAGTGGCCAGTGAGGGTATGTGTATGTTTCCGATATATGTAAAACAGTGGTAAGCATGCTGCTCCGTTTGTCTGCTCACATGTAACCTCTGCATATTTACACGGTCATGTTGTGTTTGAGTTCAAGTCACAATCTATTGCCTGTGAGTGTCTGTTTCAATGGAATGCAAACATTCATTTTGTAACACGGTTTTGTGTACATCTGACATCACACTGAATGTGGTATATGACCCTATGTACTATAAGGACTATCACTATCAATATTTAGCCTTGTAATTGCAGATAAATGAATGTATAGATGTCTGGAAAAAGGCTTTGATTAGCCTAGTGCTATCACAGGTAACTTAATATTTAAGAGAAGATGGGAAAAAGCCTTCTTTTGACTGATTCTGATTAAAAAAAATGCAGTACAGTGTTAGCGATTATAAAATATATAAATATATATATATTCACAGAATGAAT
Organism: Oryzias celebensis; assembly: GCA_014656515.1. Classification (NCBI taxonomy): domain Eukaryota; kingdom Metazoa; phylum Chordata; class Actinopteri; order Beloniformes; family Adrianichthyidae; genus Oryzias; species Oryzias celebensis. The sequence goes on from BNCR01000005.1 coordinate 40,818,338, forward strand.
GCTACTGCTTTTTGGTTTTCTTTTTTTTTATATATATAAATGTTAAATTCACCTTTCCTTTCGTCCTATATATTCTCCTATATTGTATATCTGCTTCATAATAAGAATCAAACTTTTTTTTATTTTTTATCTATTGATTTTTATTTTTTTTTTAGTAATACAATATTCAGGTCTTAATCGTGATGTCAGACTCCCCCTTTTAAAAGTGTAGGGATGGATAAAGGTTCTTCCAAATTTGACTTCAACAAACAGGAAAAAAATATTATTTTTGTTTCTGTTCTCAAAGTAGAAAAAAGAAAATCATTCTTGTATGATGTTGCATGAGTCCCTTTATCAATGAAAGCAAATAAAATCCAACCACACAAATGCATTGAAGGAATCAAAGAGCACAGTGATGCACATTTCAGATACCTCCCTCGTAAGAGCAATAACAAAGTTTCCATCAGAAAATCAGAAACCTCTGTTCAGGGAACTCAAAATGAAAGCATTTGTTCCATTGTGGACATTTAGCGGTTGAATATCAAAGCAATATGTGGCTGTTTCATTCAGAATATAGAAAAAGAAACACTTGAGGCTCCGTACTGTCTATCAGAATTGCCATCAGCAATGATGCATCCAGTTCTGTATTTGCACACTGCTATCCAAACGTTTCTTTGAATGATGTGCCTTTATGGAGGGCTTTCTTTGTTCCTACTCTCTCATGTTTTTCACCTGTTTTAAATAAATGACCAATAAAGCAGTTTTACTTGCCTCACAGTGATTATGCTATGCCATGTAGCAGATAGAAGGATGCATGCACACATATATGGTATGTCACAGTAGTAGAGTACATTATCAGGTAGTCCATAAAGTGTGAGGAAGAAGCAGAATTGCTAAATGGCACCTTGGGATCTGTTCGTTATCTCACCGACAAATACTGACAGTATTTTTCACATGGCTGCCAAATATACTGTAGTTGATGGAGTTTTTGTGCAAACAAAGTGCAAAAGTACATAATTCTACCTCACTGCAACATATTGGAAGGTGGAAAGTAATGGTGTAGAAAAAAAGAGATCTTTTTAAAAGACATTTTCCATGCATTATGTTCATGCAGATGTTATACAGTAGATAAATGGTTAAATGTTCTGAATAGTTAAAACTGTAGATCAACATATTAAAAAATAACACCATCAAAATGATCAACTATAAAGATATAATTAGGTTAATCTGGAGACTAAAATTTGGATTCACCAAATTATTCAAATCACTGTCAATTAAAGCAAAAGCCAATTGATTGTGATTGTCTGAAGAGGCAAACATTGGTGTTTCTCATGGCAGCCAGGACGACTGTGAATGCTCGAGGGCGAACGTGTTTGATGTTTTTGAGCAGTTTCTAGATCGGGCCAGTTTTGAGGTCAGAGTTACGGCGGGAGGAGCGGCCGAGCAGCATCTCCTTCTCATGGATCAGGGTGTCCAGCAGGTCCTCCTGCCTGTAGTTGTGGTAAACTTTGAGGAAGGCCATCACTGCAATGCCAAGCCACGCAAGCCAGGAAGCCCAAAGGCCAAACTGAAACACACAAATTAAAAGCCATGTTGAATTTTAAGGGTTTTGTCACCACTTCATAAAATGATCAAAACCATACCTGGGCTATAGCAAACTGGTCATAAAACGCAGAATTGTCCAAACCCAATTCTAGGTCTGTGTCTTGCAGGTTCTCACAGCTGGAGAAAAATACATATCAATTAGAAGACAGTGATGTCCTAAAAGTACCATTCCGGTCATCAATTGTTCTATTCTAAAAGCGTTCACAGTGGTCTTTAATTGATTATTACGTTTTAGCCTAAATTATAAAAAAAAAATCTTGTGTCATCTAGGACATAGCTTCTACAGAGCGGTATTAGAAATTGTGGGCGACATTGTTGGCACAGAGCAAGTCTGCTCCAATTCCCATCATCCCTTTGTTTACAAGGTCTCCAGCTAGGTTACAGCCCCTCATCTCCTATAGAAATGGCAAGCAGCTTTCCAGCCGCACAGATCAGACGAGGAAAACCAAGACATACACGGATCTATTTTTCTACAAGTGGATGCATCAGAATGTAGCAGGGGCTTGTTGGTTTTACACCTACAAGCTTTATCAAACAGCACTTTTTCATGTGCTTTTGATTGATAATGACTATATGTCCTCCATCATCAGAAAGAAATTCCATAAGAACATGATTTTATTGGAGAAGAGTTAGAAGAGTTCCTGTCTCACCTGCTGGGCATGGTCCCCTCTTCGGTAATGGCATCGCACCACATTTTGAAGCCTACACTGACTATAGTGCTGGACAGGAAGACAGTGAACACCACCAGGGAGCTGATCAGCAGGTTGAGGAAGGAGTTAAAGATGGAGCTGCAAGGAAACAGGAGCAAACATATATATTTTTAAAAACTGTATTTTTTTCTACTATAAAAGGATCTCTGTTACAAGATTTCTAAACATGTTTATTACAAAGTATTCCAAATGAATTGTGTTCTTCAGAAACACTGCAGATGGGGAAAGGGCTGTTGTTAGTGACTGAGCAGACATCTTTGCTGGTAACATGCGTTTTTACTGACGACTTCAGCACATTAGGACTACCGCAGAAAATGCGCACGTCAGAGGAGAGACATCACGCAAAATCCTTCTTTTATTTTTGAACAGCCACTCACTCGTCGTGTCCTTTGCACAGGAAGAACAGCAGCCTCCACGCCTGCACTGCGGACAGGACGAGGGACGCAATCCCCACGAAAGTGACAAAGCTGCAGGAAGACTCGGCTCCCCACTCCTCCACGATGAAGCGCTGCTTCGACACGGTGATGTTCTCGTTTTGCCACATTCCCCGCGTAAAGAGCAGACATTTTCCTCCAAAATCCTCCGTGTTTTCTGACAGAGGCACGACGGCGATAAAACCGAACACGAAGGCTAAAAAATACAGGATGCACTGAGCGAATATTAAATTATCGAGGGCCATTTTTGCCTCTCCCTGCTCGGCTTGCTGTGTTCTGGAGAAACTGCGGCTGCGCAGTAGAGGCAGCGATGAGCGGAGGCGCAGCATCCGAGGACGCGCTGTCATGCAGCAGAGGCCTTCAGGGCTCGCTCATCTGCATCCATCTCTCCAACTGTCATCCCTTCAGGAACAGTTTGGGGCTGTTCAACTATTCATTGTTGGTAGTTTAACCCACAATCAATCTATACAACAGGCATTTCCTGATTAGAATGCAGAATACATCGTTATTAAGGAGAGAACCAGACTTTTAAACATGTTTTCATGTTTTCTGACATGGCTCCAACATGTCAGAATCCGGAAAAAATGGCGACTGAATTGAGTTATTTGGTTGGAACCGGATGTAACCGCTTTTATATTGGTGACATTACATTCATTTAGTCCACCTCTCATAGACAGGATGCGTGGACGAATGATTCTGCAGTACCCCAAATTCTATCAACCCAACCATTCAACCTTCTTTTGGTCTAAGGACTTCCTCTGTTAAACCAAAATAACATCCAAATGCCCCCCAAATGGTAACTGATGAAACCCACACAAATAACACAGCCTACACAACAGTTTTTTGTGAATAAATAACATCTGATGGGAGTGGTTGTACAGAACATTTCTAGAAAGTTTTCAGTCAGTTCTTACCTGTTCTTAGTTGCATTTGATTCATTTGTAACAAACGTGTACATTCGCACTGTATAGCGTGTTTTAAATTTATTTCTTTAAATCTTGTTTTATTGATCACACCTTTTATATATGTAAAACCCTTTGAGATGTCTGTGTACATGAAATGTGCTTTACAAATAAACTTGCCTTTTTAAGTCCCATCTGATCATCTTTTGATCTCAAATAAAAGTGTCCCCAGTTTTAATTATTATTATGCAGTTTATAGCCAAAATAAATAAAAATTTTATTTCTAGGACATATTTGAATGAAGAAATCCTCAGAAATGCAATTTTAATCTTGATGCTCTTTATGTATGTCCTCCATCATCAGAAAAACACAAAAAAACATGATCTTCATTGGAGTGGTTCCTCAACAGATTGACAATAGTTATTTAGTTATTTAAATGCGTTTTCCACAAACACAGAAACATGCTGGGATATCTTTAACCAGAGCTGGTTTCTGCTGCTTGTCTGCCATCATCTGATCCAGACTCCAGTAAACCTATCTGATGAGCTGGCTAAGCTGTTCACAGCGCCCTCCAGTGGACAGGATGCTTTCAACCAAAGTGGCTTTTTTCCCCCCCTTTTACTGGTCTAACCGACATTATGCTGCACAAGATAAATGACAAAAAACTTCTTGTTGCTTCAAAAATAAATTAAAATGAATAACAGACTTTAAGCTATTTCTTCTAAATGTATAGTTTGATCTATTGTTGCTGCACAGCTTCCCCAATAGGGGGTCTCTCTCGAGTCATTATTCCTCTGGAGTCAAAATTCCTGCTTAATATTCCACAGAGATTTTCAGTGTAACATAGAGACAAGTATTTATATGAGAGGCTTCCAGACATCAGGAGGCTATTTGTATCCATCATGCTAACTGCAGTGTTTTGCATCCTCTCCGTGGCACATGATTTATGTGTCATTTTGCTGCACCACAGCACTTTGATGTTATCAGCTCTTAGATTAGATTGTGTGCGTGACTGTGTGCGTGTGTGGTCTTGACCTAAAAGCTGACTATTCCAAGGCTGTGAGCCTCTAGCATCACTTTGTATTATTCTGCTGTATGGGACTTGATTAAATTTCTTGTGACAGCTCTTTTTTCTCTGTTTTATATTTCTTGTTCTGTTGTGGTTAACACGTTCATATTTTGTAAGTTTTTATATGACCAAGCATAAAGAAAATTAAAAAGAAGACACAAAAAAAAACATTTTGACTAAAAACTGAGTATTTCAAACTAAATCTGAGGGAGAAATAAATATTGACCTGACAGCTTATGTGTGATGGATCTGAGAGAAAAAGTGCTACAACTGCAAGGTCACAGTCTCAATAAATTCACAAGCATTCTCCCTCATAGAAATGGGAGATTAGAAGCACCAAACTCCAAACATTGCTTTTAAATGATAAAACATGTGCGTGCTCATGAAGTGGGCACCCAGGGGAGACCACGGGCAGAAATGTGTCAACCAATAATATGCGTTAAAGCGGTTCACCCACTCCACCCTCCCAACAATCCTTTAAACAAGTCCGAAGCAAAGATGAAGAAAGAGGGAGGAGGATGCTAACCCATGTGTAATCCCTGGGCTCTGGGCAAATGTGGGGAAGGATGGGCAGAGGAAAGCACTGGGAGGTCATCCATTTTTCATGAGATGGCAGCAACGCAAACATCTCTCTTTTTTTTCATGTGCGTTGAAGCCAGTGAAGAAACTAAAGTGTGTAATCATTTTCAAGGGCACTGACGGTTCATTTTAACTGTGGAGTATTTGTGCTTTCGACCAAGATAACCTGTATCCCTTATGGTTCTGACCACGGAAACAGGTGAAGTCACACTGGAAACATGAGTTCTCACAGCTTGCAAGCCTTTGATTTTGAGAAAGATTAAAAAAGAAAATATTTTGCCAGTGCACTTTTAGGGTGTGGCTTAAAGATGTGGAACCGTGTCAATGCTTCTGAAAATTTGCTGTCTTTTGACAGGAAGCACCAAAAAGATGTGTCATTGTCTACTATTATTTATATGAATACAATCTAGAACTGCAATTTTCGGTCAAAATGAACAATCACTTCTAAAGTTTTTTCTTCTTCTGCTCTGCCTTTTCTGGATCTCTTTTTTGCATCTTGTGAGGCTTTCCCAGCCCGTGGATTCCCTTTTTTACTGGCTGCAACACAAAACTACAGCTAAAAAAAAAAGACACAATTACAGCTTCATATCCTGGGCAGTGATGTGAAGGGTCTGATGAAATATCCTGTAGCTATTAATCTTTCCCTGGGGGGCACACGAGACTCAAAGCAGTGGGCCAGCTGCTGATTAAACGCTCCTAATAGAGGCCATTCATCTCTTGTTGAATCTCGTCTATTTCAACATGCAGCATCACTAAACACTGGTTCCTGCTACCTTTGTCTCTTTGGTGAGTTTTCATCAAGTCATAATTCGTTTCTTCATATCTTTCTAAATGAGTTTGATCCCTTTCAGATGATCAACGGCTGTTGTTATCATGGTGTCTTCTTCATCATTGTCGGAAACAGCCGTTTACGTTCAACTTTACATTTAAATTTCTGATTGAATTACCTTCTGTACTGACAGAGAATAGATTCAAAATTAGGTTATTAGGTTAGGGTGATTTGGAAATGTATTTTCTCAATGAGAAATGAAAGTTTGTCTGTGTGACCATCAGAAAACAAACTCAAACTGACATGTTGCATTAAGAATTCTGAGTGTATTTACAAAGAAGCACGTGGCAGGTACAAAAATAAACAGTCTCAACTACTATGTTTGCACCGTGTAACACTATATAACATAATATTTGAGATTTAGGATTCACAAGGCAGTAAAAGCTTCTTATATTACAATTCACCTGCTTTTTTAATTAAAAAACCGATAATCATATTTTGAAAATGACACGATCACAGTTGTGATCGACGAGAACAGAAAAAACGGGATGGATGAGAGCGAAGAGGACACCTGCTGAGAAGTGATGAAATGCAAACCTCTGAATGAGATCATCCCATCACCGTCCACCATGTTACCTGAGGCAACAGCGACCCCTAGTGACCGATGTGTCCACATCCTTTTGTGCAGAGCGTTGTACAGTTAAATGCACAAAATACCCACCTTTCAGGGCTTTGATCCGTTGTAAAATTTTTGATTATAGAAGTTTGTGTGACGTAAGACTAAACAAGATGTTTTTAATATCTTAAAACAGCAAATCAAATTAAAAATTTTCTGGCTGAAAATGTCTCTCACAGTTGTCAAAAACATTCTGACGAGGCGCCTTTTACACGCTCCAGCTCTGCCCTCAATGACAAAGATGAGGACACCAGTGAGGGGCAACAGCCGTGGGTCCCCGAGGCCCAGAGGTGATCAGCACAACCTGGCAGATGGAGGGACATGAGGTGGAAGGTGCAAACCCCCTCCTCCTCATCCTCCGCCTCCTCCTCCTCCTCCTTCGCACTCATGCCCAGGAAGGACAGGGATGGTGTTGTTTTATGGATGACTGATGGCAGCAGCAAGGTTTAGGTAACTGGTCTCTCCCTCTTAATTTCCTCAGACTCCCTCTGCTCACAGCTAAGCCCCCATCCCACCCTTTGTCTTTGTTTGTAAGAACCTGTGTCCTGCACCCCACAGAGAGCAACAGCTTATCTGGCTTCTGGTTGATCGTGTCAACATGAATGTGCGAACATTTTTAAATTAGCACACGCGTCTTTACAAATTATAATGTTAAGCCGCCCCAAAACGTTCTCTCGACTGATCTCTGTACAGACAGGTTTCAATAGATTAAATACATTTTGATGACAGGTTTTTGTTCCAGCAAAATCCAAGCTCTGTTAAGGAATCTCACGATGCTGCAGTTTGGACTGAATGTTTCAACTTTTGACTCAAAAGTCAGTTTTGGCAAAGTGAGGAAGATGTGCCGGGGCCTCTAGATAACAGAGATCTAAATCTTGAAACATGATCTTAGTAGTTGTCTGTGGCGCCATCTGGTGTCAACATGTTCTGGGGGATTGTTGGCCCAAAAAAAACCCATCAGATGAGAAATCTTTGCCTTCTTTTCCTTAAATCTCCTGTTCAGTAACAAAGAGAATATCTGGATGAGGGTGACACTGATGGGAAGAACAGAGACAGTGTTTAGGGACACGATTTGTTTTATTCTGGGGTGCCTGTGGTGTAGAATACACCAGAATAATTGTGGTCCAGAATAATTGTTTTACAAGTTCTTTCTTGTTTAGTTTGGCACATTTGAGCAAGTGTTCGTGGTCAGTGGTTCCGATGTGATTGATGAGGTGTGTGAGTTATGTCTGTGCTGGATTTGCTGACTGGCTCCTGAGGCTGTTATAACCTTCTTTCCTATAACACAAGCTACTTTCCTTCATCTTAATCCCCTAATCTCACTTCCAGTTAGTGTGTCATTCACTGGTTTGCCATCTGTATTACTGTTTTCATGTGTGGCCGCTGCAAACTGTACCCCTGGATTGAAATAGGAGGCTCTTTATTCCGAAATTCCCTCTTTTTCTAAACCTAGAAACTTACAGACATTTGGTCACATCTGTAATCATCAACGCAGTTCTTCACCCGATAAACTTCTATTACTGAGTAATATTTTTCATTATCGTAAAAGCTTCAAATATTTGGAAAAAGTAAAAACGATTGTACAAATGCAGTTTGTTGGGATTGTTGTTTAGTCCATTTCTGTCATTTCATGTAAAGCCAGTTACATAATTACAATGGTTTGTTAAAAAGCTGAAAAAATGTTTGCAATTTAAAAATATATAACATAGAGACTCAATCGCCATCTTATTATAAAAAGTTGCCATCTTTTTTTTACACCATATGTGTCATAAAACATAAATGAATATTGAATAAACTGTTGTTTTAAACTGTGTAAAATTTCTCTCTGAACTTGTGAATTATTGTCATAACTTGTCGAAGTTTAATCTACTGTTCGTGGTTGTCTTTTAAAAGTTCTCATCTTTGCCTGATCTCTTTTTTTCTATGTCTTTGAATGTAATCAAATAAAACAAATTAAAAAGTTTCATTAAATCCTAATTTTTGTTTTAGTTTGTAGTGAAAATTTGCAGTTGTAGGATTTCTGTCAGTAGGAGGCAGTAAGAAGCAAATTTTCCTTCATGTCTCTGTCAGTGTGTTTTTACCCACAATTCCCCTTTCCTTATGTTTTGTTTGATGTTTTCAGATAGAGCATCAGAGGGAGGAGTTCATGTAAAGACCATGTTCTCAGTTCCTCTGAGCTCACAATTTGCTTTTAGTCACATTTTCTGTGGCTGAGTTTAAATAAAAGTTTTTATATGATAGATACACTTCAGAAAGTAGTGTGTTCCCCTCTTTTCTCCCTAAAAGCCTAATTTTGAAATGATCTTCATGTTCACATCAGTATCAGTCACCGTTACTTTTGCAGCGCTCGGACACTCAGATTTGCGTAGGTGGCAGAAGGTGGGTCCAAATCCCTTGTGGGGAGCAGGACTGATTAATGATTAAAGGAGATTAGAAGGAGGGTCAGGACTTGACTACTATTCTCATTCGATGCTGCTGTGGCTGCCATTGAGGTGTCAGCGCCTGTGCGACCACTCAGTTGAACCAAACCACTAAAGCTCTTTAGAAAAACGGAGGGGGAATAAAATGGAATGTGTTGCATGTCAAAGCTGAGGTAAGCCCAGCAATTTTGGATGAATTTACTCTTAATCTGATAGTATTTTGTTTGTCTCAAACATGCCGGTGGATTTTCAGCTATAAAACATGTTTACAAACCTAATTTGTTCTTGTAGGATGTAGCTCCTAAACTTCTCCTGTTTTTAGGTTGAAGACTGTCAGTTCATTGTCTTTTGAGGTCTTCTGTTAAAAAAAAACAGTTTTTATACAAATGTTTTTGTGTACTTTCTCCTCAACAGTCTCAGTGCATCCATCCACAATGCAAGATATCAGTCATCTCGACCAGGCTAAGCTGCTTATGAAAAGATCTTCAGAGAAACGTACAACCAAACCCCTTCCTCTTGATCCCACGTACAGCATGGAGGATAACCTGTTCCTTTCCCCTTCTTTATTCGTCTCCAACCTTTAATCCCACCCTGGATTTAAAGGAATGACTAGAGAAGAGACAGACAATGGCGGTCTTAAGAGTTAAGTTCACAAAGACCAAGAGGGACAAACTGGCTCAGGTTTTGTGGATCCTCAACTGGATCTCGGTGGTTACAGGGGCCATCCTGTTCGCCCTGGGACTCTTCCTTAAAGTGGAGATCAACAAACGAGTGGAGCTGATGGCTGAGAGGGACATCCAGTATGTCCCCAACATGCTAATAGCTGTGGGACTCATTGCCTGTTCCATTAACTTCCTTGGTGGGAAGATCTGCTACGACTGTGTGGACACAACCAAGTTCCTACGCTGGAAGCTGATCATGCTTCCGTACATAGTGTGCACCTTTTTCTTTACCTTTTGTGTGCTGGTGGGGGCCCTGATGTGTTACAGCATGCGTGGTGAACTGGAGGAGTCTCTGACTTTGGGGCTGGCACAGGCCATGAGGTTTTATAAGGACACGGACATCCCAGGACGGTGCTTCCTGAAACGCACTGTGGACATGCTGCAGATACAGTTTCAGTGCTGCGGAAACAGTGGCTACAAAGACTGGTTTCAGATCCAGTGGATAAGTAACCGCTACCTGGACATGTCCCAACAGCATGTGGTTGAGTAAGTCAGCAATGACATTAGGGGTTTCTAGTTCTATAGAAGGGGGGGGGGGGGGGGGGGGGGGGGGGGGGGGGGGGGGTTCCAGTGTTTGATGATTTCTTTCAGCTATCAGTAATCCGGTTTTTAAGATGTAGATGCAAATCCCTCAGGTAACAACTATAAAACCTCCCCAAAGCAAATGCTGAACAACTCCCAAACAAAATCCAGAATGCATACTTTTGTGTTTGGACATCCAAGGATTTCAGCAAATTGCAGGTTAATAAGATATGATAATGTATATTTCTTTGGTCTTTAAAGATCTAAAGAGCTGGATCCAGGTCCCTTTGACTTGTGTTTACATTTCTCATCTGAATTTGGTTTTAGAGCCAGTTAAATCAATACATTGCTGTCTTAATGACCCTGAACATTGTTTTTTCCTGCTTTTCTAGTCGATTAAGGAGTAATGTTGAAGGGAAGTACCTGATGGATGGAGTTCCCTTCAGCTGCTGCAACATCAACTCTCCACGTCCCTGCATCCAGCAGCAGGTTACCAACAACTCTGCTCACTACAACTACGAACACCAGACGGAGGAATTGAACCTGTGGATGAAAGGCTGCCGCCAGGCGCTGCTGGAATATTACACCCACATTGTGCAGTCCATTGGCCTCACAGTCCTCATCACATGGCTGTTTGAGGTGAGCAACTGCTACCTCATAACACAACAGATGCTTTATGAATCCAGATGTGAGATCATTTTCACTGTAATCTGGATTCTCGTCCTGTTTTCAGCTCTCGGTGTTGACAGGGGTTCGATACCTTCAGACCTCTCTGGAAAACGTGCTGAGACAGGGGGACCCCGACTCGGAATCTGACGGCTGGCTCCTAGAAAACAGCTTCATGGAAACGGCCCGAATCAATCTGAATATTATCAAAAACCTTGGCAAGAACAACCAGATCGATACAGCCAAGAATGGAGACCCCAACATCGACATCCCGTCCACATCTAAGGCTCACTACGGCCCAGACAACGTTCCCCCAAAGACCATCAAAGACACCAGTTAAACCTCCAGAAGACTAACAGTTCAGTGAACTTTCCCTTTTATCAGAATTGTTTAAATAATTTTTCAGAATGTCAGACTATACTTGAAAACATGTAGAAAACGTTGATTTGTGGATTTCTTTTCAAGGCCTGAAGTTTGTCGTTTGGTTTGTTGGGTTTTTGTGACAAACATAGCGACATCATAAAAAACAAAAGAGCCAAAACTGTATGAAAACATAAAGTTAAAATTCTGTTCGTTAAAAAAGTAGCTGCTACACTCCAAAAACAAGGTAAAAAATTGCCACCCCATGAGCAGATTTTTATTAAATAAGCAAAAAAAAAAAAAACTGTGAATGGCATAAGAATTCTTATTTTAGGAAAAATATTCTCAAACTTAGTTTATCTTGCTATTAAAGACTTTGTTGATAAGATTATATTTATATTTAAGATTATAAAACAGAACACAAGACATTTTTTCTTGAAACATGAGTCTTTTTACTTTCCTGTTTTGGGATTATAAGATAGACTCTTAACATCTTTCTTCTAGATAAAAAATTTTGAGAGCAGGATTGTTTTCGAGTCCACGAATTTTGCACAAGCAAAAAGAAAATACTTTTTAAGATCACTTAAAAATAAATCAAACGTCCGTTTATTACTAGTTATCAAGCCTTTAACTTGAAGCATTTTAGTGGACAAATAATAAGTAGGTTGCCCTTTAAGTTATTATAAGGTAAGAAAACCCATAAAATAGGCAATAATTAATGAATGGTGGAGGTATATGAAAACAGTGGATTGTAATCCTGCATTTGTGTCAATTTTTTCACCTGATAAAGACATTTAGTGTGTCTCTAGGAAACAAGTTATACTGCTCTATCATTAACAGGTTACTGCAGAAAATTAAACACACCAAAAACATGAATTATAGACCTGCATCTGATAAATGTTTTCTCTTGAAGGGGCCTCTAAGTTACCAATCCAAGTTGTACTGTATTTTTATATAACTGTCTAGAAAATCTGTATCATCTTTTTACAAACAATACTGTTGCCTATATGGTTTTGCAAGAAGGGGCCAAAACAAGTCCTTACTTCTTGCAAGTTGAGACACTTGAATCAAAATGAGAACTTGAAAAACTTTGTATTTTTGCTGTTTGAAGACGCAGAAGCTTAGAAAGACACAAATGATTCAGAAAAGGGGTTAGAAACCAAACAAACTGGGAGATCGCAGGTTGTTCATTTAGGAAAATACAGAACAATACACTGTTTTGTTTTTTTTTACTTCGTTTCTTTTTGCTGTGAATCTTGTGACTTTGAAGTTGTCAGAAATATTTTGTGGAAAGGACTATCATTTCTGTGTCAAATGTTTTTTTCTTAAATACCACAAAAACATTTGAATTAATCATTCCTTTATTCTGCTGACAGAAATGCATTTCTTGGTAGCACAAAGTCTTTAATACTCAAAGGTTTGTTTCATCAGCACGCAGAAAGACATGGTTAGCAGGCTGGTGTGCACTTTTATTTCCACACCCTGGAAGTCAGGAAAAAAAATGTCCAACAGGATATAAAGGAAGAAGCTTTATGTTCACACTTTTTTTTTCCAGAAATAGGAAAGAAACAGATGTGTAACTGAAAGATATTGAATTCTTCAAAATAAAAAAGAAAATGTATGTTATTTGGATTTATTTACCATCTAAAATTGCCTTAAAATAGCTCCATTCTATAGTTTTGATGCAGTCCTTTGAGTGCTTGTAAACTGTTGCATTAAGGTTTTAAGATTATAAAGGAATTCAATACAAATATGGCTAATTTTTTTAAAAGACTGGACTTATAATAGGTTTACATGCTTGTCATAAGCGAGTTGGTTGTGTACATAGTAATATACAGTTCTTTACAAACGTTTATGCACTTTTCTATGAGGTTAAAGGGAAAACAAATTGGTATCTTGGAGCATATTTAAAATGTGGAGGCAAAAGCATAACATGTTGAATCAGTGGCCATGCTTGGGTTTAACATTTCAATGTACCAAATGAGCTTAACAAAACAAGAATAACTTATTAAAAAAATTAAATTGCTTAAAGAAAAGGAAAGAAAAATAAAAACAAAAACAGGTTTAATTGTACTGGATGTATTTTTTTTAAACAAAAGGCTACACACTAGCAAAAACTCACTGCAGACAATCTAAAACAAGGCGACTTGGGTTAAATTGCCACTCTTCTCTCCCAGGTTCCTCTTCAATAAACTCATCTCTCTACTTAAGCCTTGTGCTAGTGTTTAAATGCATCTGTGCGTGTCTATTGGTGCTTCAGGAGCACTAGATTGTGCAGTGCTGGAAATTTCAAAACTGAAGCAATTATCACAACATCTGCCAATCAAAGGGAAACATAACGTTGACCACCTCCAGGCTGCGGGCGATTTCTTCCAGGATGCAGTGCTGCTGCCACAGCTGGTTCAGCTTCCTGTAACGCTCGGGGCAAAGGTGCAATGGATTGCCCCTTCTGAAAAAGGAAAAACACAAAAGAGTTGCGTCAAAATGACCAAACAGTTAAACATCTTTAAGAAAATCTAATCAGCTAAAAAGTCTACACATGACACAAATTGTTACCAATGAATAAGAACTGACCCAAAATCTGATATTATTTTGAAACTCTTGTTCAACAAATTCATTTTAACAGACTAGTAAAAAAGGACAAAAATGATGGCAATCCTAACATGTTTGAGGCTTCTTTTCCTGCATCATGGTCCACTCCTCGTGAGCAAACCACTCCAACAGTTCCAGAGGTGAAAGGTGACTTCTCCAATCTTCATGTTTCAGCTCCCTTCATAAATGTTCAATAGGCTTTTGCTCAGGGCTAATAGAACACCACATTATGATTAGGAGAAATTTTAATGTCAAGAAGATTAAATCATTTGATTTTGTTTCATTTGTACTCAATTTATGAATTCAATTCAATCAATTGGTTTTGTTTTGTGTGTGTAGAGAGGATTTTTCTCGAGTTCTTTCATAAATTAGTCAAACGACATTCTCCTAGAAGCATTCTGAGTTGTCAGTTTGCACTGTGGCAAATATAAGGCTTCATGTTCAGTGTACTACACACCATGTCACCAAACAGCACAGTAACTTCATAATTTAACACGTTTCTTTGAAGTAAATATTTTCTAAATTGTTATAGAACTAATATTTATGATTATATAGTTTTTTTTCTATTTCTGTTTTGAAACACAATTCAAAAGCAGTGTCAAATGTGTCTTTTTTTAAGTTCTTTTTTTTAACATTTTTTCAAGGGCACTGTGTTTTTTCCCTTAGTAGAAGGTGAACCAATGTTTATGAGTTTAAATTCAAGAGGACAAACTTGGGTTATATCCAAATTCCCTCCCTCTCCCCTAAATAACGTTCTGAAAAACTATGGCGTCATCGATTTCCCGAACTAAAAACATCTAACAAACATGAAACATGGGTGGTGCAGTGGAAAGGGCAGTCAGCCTCTGATCGGAAGATTGCAGGCTCGATTCCTACCTTGCCCGCCCATGTGTCGAAGTGCCCTTGGGCAAGACACTGAATCCCACATTGCCTCTGATGGAAGGTTGGCGCCAGTGTTCGGCAGCGGAGCCGCCATCAGTGTGTGAATGTGTGTGTGAATGGGATCGTGACTGTAGCTTTGGGCCTTCAAGGAAGGTAGAAAAGCGCTATACAAGTATACACCATTTACCGTGAACATTTTACGAACACTGTTTATGAATCTAATGTGTTCTAATGTGTGTTTCACACATTAAGTGCAATGCATTGTAGTCTGCATTTGCCAATCTAGTCAGACACTAGTTTTTTGCAGAGACTTCTAGAAAATTTCTCAGGTATTGGATTTTGGAATTGTAGATTCAGATAGCTCTACAAAGTGGCGAACGCGCTACATAGAGCAAAAATAGTGAGTAGTGAAAACATTTGGACACAACCATGGTTTCAAATTCTTACCCAAGATGAGGATCGGTCTCCCCGTAATCATCTAAGTATGGAGCTGGGTATGTGCTTCCTCGAGATTTACTTGCCATCAGGACAATTTCACATTCTCTTATCCTAGTAACAAGAAAACACTCCAGTTGAATTTAATTGAGAGAATGTGCTTCATTTTCTGACTCTGTAGAGCCACAAACTAACTCCTTTGATTCCTAACCAACCTGAGGAACATGCCCACGCCAGCACCACACGTAGCAGCATGAGCAGTGCAAGCTCCCACTTTCTCCCCCTCAAGCTGACTGAGGCAGCAGGAACTCTGCGAGCACAGCATCGCCCCACAGAAAAGGCAGAGAGTCGGTTGCTTTCTTTCATCATCTGTAGATTTTGGACACCTGTCAGAAAATGTCAGAAAAGTTAGTATGAATAACAAAATAGAAGGATGGCAAAAAAAAGATGTGTTTTCCTCACTGAAAATGGCTGGCTTGGTTAAGGAGAACACTGTAATCCTCAGGAAGATCAATCAAACGATTCCTTCTCCTGGGATATCTGTGAAAATAAGTGGATATTAAGACAATTTTAATGCTTTAGGTCAAAAAAACAGAAGAAATTGTCTGATTTGATAAAAAATAAATTAATTAAGGAATAATACAAAAGCAATAATCAACCTGACAATCTGGGTTTTGCCTTTTAAGGCTTTGGCAACAGCTGGGCTCCCACACCACCTGATAGACGAATACAAAATATTCTTACCATTAAAAACTTGCTTCCTTGTGAGTTTAAAAAGTGTGTTCTTCTACCTTTGCAGTAATGGAGAAACTGTGTCTCTGTAGTCCTGAAAAAGCTGAAACACATTCAAGGGTAGTGCCAAGTAGCTGCATAGTGCCTCCATCTGTCCTTGGGAGGTTACTGCAGCCAAAATATATAAATAAACTGATTAATACACTGTTAACGAAGCTTCGCTTCATAATTATGTAGTTAATCACAGGTTGAAATACCAGAAGTTTGAAAGAGCTCCTCAGGAGGATGTACTCCTGTAAGGTAATTGAAGAAGAGAGCAGCACAGCGTAGGAAAGGCTCGATCCCCTTCTTCACTCTTTGTGCTACAGAGCTCCCCGATAAATCAGGAATTAGCCTGAAAAAAGACAGACATAAAAAAACTCAAAGAGCTAAAGATCTAAAATGAACGTAAAAAACAAACAAAAAAAACAAGAGCCTGTTTCTACAGTGAACCAACCCCACATATGTTTTATCTGCACCATAATCTGAAACAACAAATACAACTGTTGAAATGTGTTTCAACAGATCTAACAACAGCTAAAAGCATGAAAATAATATTCTGCTGCAAACACGGTAAGTATTAGTTATAAAAGAAACCTCCTGGCATTTCTAAAAGTTTTTTTTAATTGAAACGAAAAGTACATTTTCTTTAACTTTTATTTAAATGTAATTAAAAGGCAGATCAGTGACTTTACCTGTAGCTTTGAACTTGCTTAAATATCTGCTTTCAAAATGTTTTTGAGAAGAGTGGGTTTGCAGAGAAGAAAGCAGGGAGACAAATCTAACTTTTTACAAGCACAACAATGTCGATTAACAAAATGCACAAAACTCCAAGAATGTTTTTAACTTTTGAAACATTTTAGTTCCTTTGTTTTTCTGCAAAACAACCAAATATGAACAGTTAGTACCTTCCAGTTTGCTTTGACACTGTTGCATACAACTCTGCCGCTGCTCGTGCTTCCTCTGTCTCCTCTCCATCTGCTGCAGGAGGAAATTCTGCGCAGAAATTTGAACAATTACACACTTAAAACCAAATACTAGTGACTGAGCTGAGTTAGCAGATTTAAATAATTATGAATCCACTTATTTATGTATACTGGTACCTGTGGATGTTAAGGATGTTAGGACCTGCAGAATGTGAGCCATGGTAACCAGATGAAAGATGTACAGGTGGTTGTAGGCGGTGCTCACTGAGGAAGGCTCCAAGTCCACAGCCTCTTCCTGATACAGTGAGGGCATGGACAAAACTAATCCCACCTGTAAAAAAATTAAAAACAAAGCACAAACTAACTAAAGGTTTTTAAAAAGCTGATATTTTGCCCATGCATATGCATATGAATGCATGAGTGACCTACCAGGAGATGGAAGAAGTCTACTTCCAGGATAGAGGGCGTGTTTTTTCTGCTCATAGCAGGCAGCAAGACTGAAGCAAAAAAGGATAATTAATCTGATGCGACATTTTTTAAAAAAGCACAAAAAAGATTAATTTCACTGCACTTTAAAATGTTCAATTGGGATTAAATAATTCAATAACGAAGATAAACACCAGCTATAAATGAAATGAAATTTAAAAAAATAATTTAAACAGAAAAATATATGTATTTGTATTTTACTGTTGAATAAACCCAATAGGAAGCATTGTGCTGTTAAACAAGTAAACAACCATACAGACCAAACGACATGAAAATGAAAAAGATCCATCTATCAGCAAATGATCAACTCTGTATTAGTCTTTGTACCAAAAAAGTTCAAGATTTCTTTGAGGACATCTTTTACAAAGTTAGGAAATATTGTAGTAGGACTTTAGAGCAACATTTGAAAATACACTTGATAAGCTTAAAACTTCTTTCCTGAAATTACAGAAAAGTGCAACCGGAAAAATTAACTTTTTACAAAAAGAATATATTTAAAAATCACACAAGACAGTATGCAAAATAAAAAGAGGACTCGGGCACTGAACTGATCAGTTTTCATTTACTCCTCAGCTGGGCCCAGTAAACCACAGCAACAAGAAGAGGGTCAATCGTTCTAGGGATGCTTTTTCAAAGACTGCACACAAACCAAAAAACTTCAGAGCTTAGCAACCTCTTTGAGTAACACATGTCACAATATCCAAATATGCAAGTTAATTATTCAATTAAAAAAAATTAAAACACAGCATTAAGTATTTCTGATTTGCAATAATTCCAAGAAAAATATTAATAAAACCACAGGAGGAAGGCAAGTGGGTGTAAATATTTTAAACTCCTAAATATCTGCAAGATAATTATTAATTATGAGAATCTGGCAAAATCAGAAAACCAGACCCTTTTATTTAGCAGAGGACAGGTTAGCTGATCTAAATTGTTGAGCATGCACTTCTGCATAAAGACATTTCAAAGTCTAGAAAACAAAAGTATTATTTCATTAGACTACATACCTCCCATCATGTCTGTGAAGTGTCGCTGAACAACTGCCTGAGAACACTTGAGTCTCTGTGATGCAGCAAACTGAACAATTGCCTTCAGGCCAGCAAGCTAAAAGGCAAACACTTTTCAATCATTTACAACCCAGATATATAATTCATCAAATGATTCCTTTTTAGTACCACTATCCAACCTCCTACCTGTCTATTTTGCAAAGATCCAAATATTGGCTTGTCCTCTTCCTGCAAAACATTTTCTGAAAAAACAAGGTAACAACATCCTTTCAGAAATGCTCCTTTTTACACAACAAGAGGAAAACATAGGGAGGTCTTCCTGTACCTATTGCATGAATAGTGAAGGCACATGTGTTCCAGGCCATGACAGGCACCAGGGGACACAGTTCATTGGGTGCTGTCCTCAGTCCAACTCTGTGGACTGTGGTGGCACACACAACCAGCATCTCAGTGACGCTGTCTGAGAACTTTCTCCTAAAAGCAAACATTTCAAAAAAGGTAAGGAAAGGAAAGCGTCGGGTGAGGAAGAAGCTGGTTATGATGCTCACGGTTCTTGCACTCCGAAGCTCAAAATGGATCTAAAGTCCGGTTGGCCGTCTCCACACACACCAGAGGAGCCGCTTCCATCTGCATTCGAATCTAAATGATGTGATGATATGATTTTTTTTTTTTTAAATGCATGTTTTTCTGCAGACCACAGAATTTTTAACGTCTGTTTACCGTTCTCCTGACTGAGTGACTTGAGGCCTTTAATCCTGGAGGTGAGGACTTGAAACCAGTGAGGCAGAGTCAAATGTTGTCCAATTATTCCTGCATTTTCACTAAAAAGCAAGAAAAAAAAATCGATTAACTTGCAAACTCGCTCACATGTGAACTCACAGTGGAAGTTATTAGTTCTTAGTCTTACTAGTCAAATGACAGCGGTTCTAATGGAATGAGAGGAACCACAGTGTTGCACAGAGACTTGCACAGCGGGCACAAGTACTCTCCATTTTCCAAATCAATGATGAGCTCTGCGTGGAGCCGGTTCCTGGTTGTATTTTGGTCTGCCTCAAAATATCTGATGTGGGGGAAAAAGAGGCAATAAATCACGAAATATGTAACCGAAATATTGTAATGTAAATTTTAAGAAACCTACTCACTTCTGCCAGCATGAAGCATGCATGACATGCCCACAGCTGCCAGTGTGGGTCCCGATGGCCAAGTCAGGAGGGGTAAAGAGAGGATATGTTCCAGATCCTTTAAAGGGTCAAATAAAATGATCATTAACCCTTACAGCTGTGAGTGAAAATAAAATGATTAGTGACATAAGACTAACCATCTGCTTTGATAGTCGGTATCTTTCCTCTGCACTGAGTCAGCACTGTGGACCTCTGCACACACACCGTCAGCACCATGGCGGGAGCGTGTGGTAAAACCTCCTGCTCTTCTTGGCAAAGAATGCAGGTGAGAACTTCCCGCTCTGCCTGGGTGGAGCCTCTCTGAGGCCCGATGGCTATGCAAAGCTCCTTCTGCTTTACGGCGCAACTGCAGACACCGCAAACGTTCCAAAAAGAAGGATCAATATCAGACTTTACAAACCACTCATGGAATCTTCAGATTAGCTTTGTTTACCTCTGTGTGGCTGGAGCCGGTTCCCCTTGCGTGCCACTTTCAGGCATGTTGTCATATAGCATCTTGTTTGACTCAATGAAGTTCTTCTGCATTGCTGACATCTGGGCCATAATTCTCTTTCGATGTAGCTTAGCTGCTTCCGCCTTCCTCTTCCGTTCAGCTTTCTCTTTGTCCTGTGCGCTCTGGATCATTCAAAGAAACACGATTTGCACTGCCATTCCTCTCTTTTCTAATACACACCGATATATTGTTTCTCATATTTGCTCTTTTAAGCAACTTCTCATCAGTTGCGTTTCTTCTTTACCTCTTCTGGCTTAGCGTTTTCTGTGGCCATTGACACAGTTGGGCTGGAATTCTCTCTAAGGCACTTGATTATGTCAAACATCTTGAAGACAAAAAAATGACACAAAGCATAGCAGCAAATTTAAGCATTTATGTTATCACATAAATATATTAAATTTGGACTGATCCATACCTGTAGAAGCCATATGATCATGTCCTTTTGAGCGTCAATGGAAGGCAGAGTCTTGATCTTGGACAGCAAATGGAACACTGATTTTTCCTGTTCTGAGCAGATCCCTGCAAAAACAGAACGGACCTGTGTCACAAACAGCCCATGGAGTTCAGACCAGATTTTGTCTTTATTGATAACAGTGACTGTTAGTGCTCACATCTGGCTTTCAAGCTGAAATCAAAGGTCACCTCCTCCACAGTACATGCCTCAAGCTGTGTTTTTTCTTCTAGCAACGCCTGGCCGATCAGGTGGAGGGCCTGTAAGAGAAAAGTGTATATTTTTCCATTCCAGTTACAATAAGACAACAACTTCATTTTTAGATTTAGACGATTTGTTGTTAAAAGTAACAATGTGTACCCTCTGAATCATGGCTTCTGTCCAGTGAGTGGGCTGGTCCTCTGCAGCTCTCTGCAGGACGTGCCTCAGGATGTGGACGATAATGTCACAGCTGAGAAGGCGCACGATGTTTGAGAAATCTGGACAAAAGGCTGGAGGCACTGGGGGAGGCAGAGCTAAACACAAACATAATATTAGTACAGCTGAAAAATAGCAAAGTGCAGCACTTGAGCCATTAAACTGGCCAGTCACCTTTATCGTTGCTTTCTTTAGCTTTCCGCTTCTTTTGAGACTCCTCAGCCTAAAACAAAAGAATCATGAGGAAAATATTCCTCTTTCAAGAAAAATGTCTGTTTGGGTTGGAAATGTTCTGTACCTTACTATGCTGGGATTTAGAGTAATGATAGAAGAATGGATTGAATTCTGTGAGACGCTCTTTTTTAACTTCATATCGCCCGTGACCCGAAACTCCAGGCTTTCTAAAAACAGAAACAACACAAACAGATTTAAATCCACTAGATTATTCGTAAAACTAGACATTATTTCAACATGAACCTACTTGAAAGTAGCAACTTTGGAGATGATGGCCTCCAGACCAGTTTCATAGTTTTCCTAGTTAGAAATTGTTTTATTTAACTTCGCTTATTCAAGGTTTGAAGTTTTGGCTAAATGTAACATAAAAAAAAAAACATCTTACATTCTCTGGTAAGCTTTTAACCAGACTGCTATGTGCCATGGGTTCGATGCACAGCAGGTGGATAACTTCTCTCATAGTCACTTCCTCTTTGGTCACTCGACTGATCCCAGGGACGTAGCGTTCACCTGGACATAGAAAAACAGACAGACTTGTCATTTTTATTATACGTACAACAAAGTGATCAGAAAAATTGGGGATCGTACCAATGATGACGATTAATAGGTAAAGCATTTCCTCTGTCAAACGATTCCAGTGCATCAACTGATCCTGGAGAGAAAAAAAAAAAACACAGTTCAATGCCAAAAACGTCTTCAACGAGGTTTGTTTTATTGATCGATTGATTGATTTTCCAGGTACAACTTACCTGATCTTTAGTTGAGCAACTTCCATTCAAGTATTCAAACAGTTCAAATCTCAACAAGACCAGCATGAGGAAGTGGTTTGGATCCATTTTAGAAGCAGCAATCTGAACAGCACAGACCAGTCCATGTTATTGTCACCCAGACCAAAAATGTTCAACAATAGAAACTTAAAAATATGATAATGTCTCATTTGCACCCACCTGAAGCATGATAATATCTTTATCATACATCTCATCCCTGCATTTCACATCCTGATAGTAGTAGACCTGTTCATGAAATGTAGATTTTTTGTATTTATTTATTTCATATACTAAATAATGCAGAATAATAATTTAAAAAAAAAAGATTTGTGGTTCCCAGAAAACAAAAACGTACTTGGCTGACGAGTGACAATCCATTTCTCCGCCACATTTCAGCAGAGACCTGAGCAGCCAGGACGATGCAGCGCAGAGGATGCTCTGCAATTTGAGTGAAGTCGTAGCTTTCCTGCAGCAGACCCATTAAAACCCAGAACATCTGAATGAGAATTGTTCAAAACTCCTAATTTTTTAATCAGTATTAGTATATTCTTTATTTGATTAACTTACTTCAGTGGCTCACCAAACACAAGCAACAAATAAATTCTAAAAAATTGGATTTTTGTTATCACTTACAGCATTATCCAGACGCTCGATCGCTCCAGTTCCACATAGAAGTACGTACAGGCCTAAGGGTCACAAAATACTACATTCATAACTTGCACTTAACGCTTAGAGATCCATACTTATTGGATTTTTAGATCTCCTACCAGCGAAAAGCCTGGAAATGGGAAGATGAATACTGACAGGCTCCTCCGAAACTTTGTATGGCCGAACATGGAGGATGTGTTTGCACATGTAGAAGTCTGTGGCCTCCTTACGGAAGGGCTGGTTGTTGCATTGTGTCAAAACTGTGTGGCACTCCTTAAACGCAAGCAGCAAGACCTCCTCCTAAGAGAGAGCAGGTTAGAGAAGACTTGAGGAATACAGTATCCATCCATCAAATCCGTCAATTTTACGAAAAATCAGGAATGCATCAAATACACATTTAAAAGTTATGTCATCGTTGAGGTTTTATGGTATCTTAAGCAGATTAAACTTCTTTTTTTCTGAGAACCAAATGCAGTTTGGCATCATATTGGGAAGACCATCTTTTTTCTCTTCAAACTAAAGCATTCTTCTTATAACACCTTACTTTGAATGCATTCTCTGTCCCACTTTTGTTCATTTGTTTCAAACTGCAAAATGTAAGCATCTTCCAAATTGCTGAATGGAAATGTTTATTTGCTAACAATGAAGCCAAAGAGCCTCATAAGTATTATGTCTTTGCAAAGTGTTGAGATGCTTACATCCGATGCACACCAGTCCTGGAACGTGGAAAGAATGTGGCGCATGTGAATCTGAAGAGTAAAACCAGCTTCCCACTCTGGTTCCACTGCAATATGCTGACCAAGCTGCCGCTTCACCTCCTCCATACCCTAGAAATAATCAATTAAAAACCCCAAATAAATGCAAGCATAATGTACCTTTTTCTTTTAAAATGAGAAACTTTTGGGAATTTTATAAAGCATGGTAAAGTAACTCCGCTACCTGCATGCATTTGAGAAGTCCAAGAAAGACTCTGAATCCTTCCAGAAATTGCCTTCGTAACTGATGGGTCCATACTGAAGGTTTACTGATCAGAACGTACCTTAAAGACAAAGAGCACTTACTTTAAAGGGGGAAGATTAAAGAATAAAACCAGGGATTTCACTGAAAGCTCCACCTTTATGGATTACCTGAGGTCATGAAAAATGACCTGGATGCGAGAAAACTTCTCTGAATTGTAGCCGAGAAAAAAAAAGCGATTGTTGTCATCAAGATGTTCACGTAGCAGGTCCATGATGGTATCAACGATCACTTTAATGACATTGCACTCTTCCATCAGCTGCCTGGCCTACAGAGGGTAGAAGCATTGGAAAAAATAAATGCAGCAGAAGGAAAGAAATGTTTTTAAATCCTTATTTTCCTTTCTTAAGTATAAAAGTTACAGTTGTGAACAAAATCCTTCTGCATATCACAACATAACATATTTTTGAATGAAGGTTGCTGACAGTCAACGTAAACTTAAAAAATAAGTCAACAATCTTTGAAAAAATATATTTTATTTAAACAAATGTTTTTAATTCTCTGATGTGAAACAGTTGCCCAAAAAAGATATTTAAAAATCCCTGATAAAGGGTTTGCATTATGACTGATAAGCGGAAAGTTTCTCTCCTGAGAGTTTAGCTGTTGAAAAAAAATTACTCCAAGTATGCTTTGTTCAGACAATCTTTAAACAAACAAATAAAAAGTAAACTCACAAGTGTGGGAACAGTGAAGATCTGTACGGACAGAGCTGTGATGGATATACTTCTTTCATGATCATCAGTGATGAAGTCCTTTTGCAGCTGCTTGTAGTACTGAATACAAAACAAAAATCATACATTTACTGTAAATTAAACCATCACAAATGTTCTTTAAAGGTTTCTCACCTTTGTGAACTCTATTGCAAAAAGCTTCTTGAACTCTGTATCCATTAGCATACTGCAGAAAATCAACTCGTGCACAATCTTGCGAGCACCTTGAAGAAGTGAGGAAACATGTTTTTATGTTAGCGTCATTTGAAAAACAAAAAAACAAACAGTCAAATAGTTTATCACTACAAATGATAGATTCCTTCAATGGTTGCGTACCTTTGTACATTCTGGCATCATGCAACATAAGTCTACTGATAAGACAAGGCCGATCTCTGTCTGAGTTTGGTTCTAGCGCCACCTGGCAGAAGACCTGCCTAAAGCCCACTGGAAACAAAAAAAAAAGTACAGCTGAGTAAAAGAGGCAAAGATGCTGGAAAAAAAACGTTGTCAATGCAATACAATGGAGATGCACCAAAGACAGCCAGTGCATATGAGTTGGAATACATTTATGACAAGATCAGAGTTCTATCACTATCAGGAACAGAGCTAGCAAAGGTTCTTGTTACATAATTCACAAAAAAACAATAAAACTTAAAATTATTTTCCAAGAAAATGACATCAGTTATTGTTACAGCCTGTATGTTTTCATTTATAGCCTTGTTTATTACGTTTTTCAGGTTTTTGAGGCTGCAGTTGTCTTTTAAATGAAATTGTAACACAATGCTGCCTCCGGTCTTCAGTTCCGCTTCCCAAAGGCCGTTTCTCTTTGTTTATAGTATATCAGATAAAACAGGGCAAAATGTTTGTACTCCAATCCTTTGCCCCCAGCACAGGTCAGAAAGTTCAAACATTTCAACACACACATGTGCAGACCTTTTATTCCTGTATCATGATCTCTTTAAGAGTTTGTGCACCTTAAAATAAAATAATAAATAATCAATTAAGCAGTGGAATAAAACCACTGCCTGTTTTCTGTTTACTACTGTTTTAGCAGGAATGCCTACGACACCTGAGTAGCCAATGATCTTCTGGAACCAGGAGCCGAGGCGGAGTGCAAACGTTTGATGAGCCATCACTGCTGCATGAAGGATCTCCACCCGCAGCGGCTGCAGCGAAATGTGCTCCGAGTTGGACTGTAATTCAGAAAAGGAAAGGTTTTTATTTTGTGAGGTCTAAATATAAAAAGGAAACGGAGAAATAGAAAGAAATAGATTTACTTTGATGAGATCTTTGGCTTGCTGGCAAGAACGAAGGGTTCCTCGCTTTACAGCGCGCCGACCCTGAAGTAATTAAACTACAGTGAGATTCCTTTTTATAGCATAGAAAGTGAATTCATTACAATAAAAAGACAACTAAATACCTCTTTGTCAATAAGTGTTGTGTGTGTTTTTGCTTCATCCTGGTTACAGTTAACAGAGCGTTGGAGAGTGTAGATAACATGATCGTAAGAGTGATGCTCATCATTGTAGAGCACACAGTAGTACGCATTTTCTTTAGTCCTTTAAAAAGAAAACAAAATTTTGCAATATTTGAGCTAAACCATGTATTCACCATACGAGTGTATTCTCGTAAAATTGGCACTACCATACCCAGGCTGAAGTTCAGCTGAAAGCTCAAAGTTTTCCTCCCACACCAAGAAGTCCGTGACGTAGCGCAGCAGAACTCGGAACAGTTTCTCAACACGTTCGCATAACTCTGGCTCCAGAACACATTCGTCCTGCAAAAAAAATTTTTAAAAGTTTATTTGTCAATGTGGAACACTAAAATTCACAGTGGAACTCTGACTCAAAAGTTTGATCCACAAACAATCTTTAGCATGTCTTACAAAAAAAGCTAGTTTGACGAAATGTGTTTGTTTTAATGTCCTTAAAACAACGTCCCACTTCCTGTTTCATAAACAGTTAATGAACATGATATTTATCTAATCTAAATACTTCCTTATACGAGAAGGAAAAGAAGCTGGTGTTGACTGATAAGTGGGGATTTCTTTGCTATACAAAACAACTTTAATAAAGCTTTAATTCTTGGTAGTAACAGCTATTTCAAAAAGTTTGAACACAAACAAAAAAAGCAAATATCTGACAAAAAAATGCAGAAAGACAACAAAAAAATTTTTTTCTCTCCAGGCATTTGTGGCAGATATTTGAATTTTTAAACGAGTGAATGACTTAAAACACAAGTCTGGCTCTTGTATGGCAAAGACAGAACATGCAGTCAGACGGAGGCTACGAATGTCAACAGGACCACCTGTTGTTTATGGAAACAGGCACAGAGCTGTCAAGCTTCAGGTCTGCTGAAAGCTCAGAGCGTTATCTTATCAATGAGCCTAAACACCGCCGATCAGCAAAGAAGGGTCTAACATCTGCAGAGACACACCAGCAACCTTCAGCCACTGTAAATGCAACTGCACAACTTAAGCAACTTTCATGTTAACACAAATCATTTTTTTCTTATTGTTTTCACCATAAAATTCTCTGTGTGCATTCTAAATTATTCCTTTTCTCAGTGCAATACAGCTACAGCATCTGCTTTGCCTCTTACAGTTACAGCCAGATGAGCAGTATCCAGGACTAAGATGAGAAAATAAGCATTCTGGGGTTCACTGACACAGAATGGGACAAGAACACTCCTCCTACATCCGTGTTTCCTCTCCGTTATATAACTTACCATTACCATGGCAGTGGCTGCTCCTGGGTCATGTTTGGAGCAACAAGGACCGATCTTCCAGGCTTCTACATCCCCACAATCACAAAATCCTCCCCCTGAGGATGCGTGCATCTGGGATATAAAATGCATCAGTCACCGAAGATAAATTAAGGGATGACAAGTTAAAGCTGCTGGTTGTTTGGGAATAAACTGACATTTTGTAACGTCTTTGTGATGACAACCAAACCAAAACATAGGAATGCTTATAGAAACTAAAAAAAATAGTACATTTATACTTTTGGATTCTAAACATCTATAAAACATAAAAAAAGAAAGCACAAACCTTGTAACGATGACTTTTGTGCACGCTATCCTGAAAACAATTCATGCACAAGACACATGTGGGGTCTATTGCACAGTCCCTTAAACAAAACAAAGACAAGCTTCAACATAAAATGTCAATATAATTTATCTATCGCTTAATGATTTTCATTTTTTTCTATAAGCTATTTTTAACAGAGTTAAAAGTAACACTATATTATTTCTATAACCTAAATATGAAAACTCTGAATACTTTGAATTTTTTTCAGCATTACTGACTAAGACGGCATTTTCTGCAGCATGACTCAACATTTGCACAGCCCTGCTACACAAAAACCCAACCTATTAATTATTCACTCTAAATACTCAGCCTGCCTGGAACGTAACAGGATTCTCCTCAAATCAGACCTAAAGGAGGCCAAACTAATTTCACTGAATGCCACTTGTAAACACTTATTCATTATTTTAATTTGAGACTTTGCCGCTTTAGAATAAAATGCATGCTTGTTTTATTTCCATATTTCAAGCTGAAAACTGCAGACACATGTGCACAGGGTTTAACAAATTATGACATTTAACCATAAAGAGTCTAAACAGTCAATACATGCAATAATTTTAATGAATTTCACCAAATCTTAGAGGTTTAATGTATCTATTACAGAACACCAGGGGCTACATTCGGACCTGCAAGAGTAGACGGTCTCTCCCTCTTTGAACACACGGCCACAGAGCTGGGAGGAGGTGCTGCCCTGTTTGAGCTTCTCTAGACCCTGCTGAGGATTCTCTCCAAAGAGGAAGCACTCCAGGGGATGGAGGAGCCGAGTTTGCAGGAGCTCCTCTTCCTCCTGAGGGCTGTACTCCTTCCTCAGACAAAAAATCTGCGGCACCTGCTCCTTCAGGTACCTGAGTAGCTCGGCTCTGCAGTCTGAAGCCTGCTGCCATTCCTGTGAGAAAACAGACCAAAAAAATGCAGATAAATACAGCAATCAATCATGACTACTAAAAAGAAATATCTTTTGTATAACACTGTTTGACAAA
Source organism: Oryzias celebensis (assembly GCA_014656515.1). Classification (NCBI taxonomy): domain Eukaryota; kingdom Metazoa; phylum Chordata; class Actinopteri; order Beloniformes; family Adrianichthyidae; genus Oryzias; species Oryzias celebensis. Next base: position 40,846,833 of record BNCR01000005.1, read on the forward strand.
AACCATTGTTAGTCTGTTGTGACTAATAAAACTCAGTGTTATGAAATGAAAGCCAGCACTGATTAATTTAAACTAACATTTACATCAGAGCATTGACAGAACAAATATGCTTTTTTAAATGTTTAACACTGGAATGACAAAGTGATTAAACATGTTTGATCAAACAAAACAGACATCTTTTGACCATAGCTTGTTGCTCAGGCTTGAAACTGTTAAATTTCCTTTAAAAAGGTCAAAAATTGGCTCGTTTTTTCCTTATTTGCTTATGCTAAAGCTAAGAATAACTTGCTTTTTAATGAACAGCAACATTTCCACATCTTAGAAAAGGACAGTTACTAAAGGGGCAATGTTGTAGACTCATATCATCCCACTTTTAAAACAAATATTTAATTCTTCTGCAAATATTGCATCCTCTAAATGCCCGGCCATAAAGTAGGCCACATAACTATGTAAAAAACCTGCAGACTTGACAGTTGTCCAGAAGATGATCGCTGACAGTGACAGTCTGCATGGGAGAGGATGGAGCTAAGAAAACAAAAGATCATTGCTAAAAAGAAACAAAGAAAGGTTGTCTGTTTATAGAGTGCTGAATCCATACACATTAGAAAGGTGAATGGTTTAAAATAAAAAAATAAAAAAAAGGATGATGCAATTTTAAAAGAAATAATCACAACAAAGAGGATATCTTAAAACCAGTTCATTTAACTTTGCTGGAGGAATTCCCCATGAGAGGACACACAGGAACACATCTAAAATAAAAACTTGATAGGCAGCATTATTACCATTATAAAATCACTTAAAAATGAAATAAAATGATTAAAATCAATACTGAAAAGTACCATTTGGGTTGAGGCATGGTAGGATTATTTTACTAAGACGTAAAAACGACCAAGTGCCATCACAGCAGACAACACACGCGATGACAGCAAAAAATGATCAACACTTTGAATTTTGCGGTCATGTGATCATACAGAGTAGTATAATGTTATAATAATTTTCAATTTGAGTTAGTTTTTTGTGCTGTATACACAGTAAAACTACACTATTGTTAAATTATCCAAATTAACGTCCCTTTAGGATATAAAGGTCCAATGATAAGTCAGTGTGAAGGAAGACTGACTAAAACAAATCACGGGCTAAAATTACTTAGCCGGATAGTGAAAATGTTAAACAGCAAACATGTTTCGTAGTGTTAAGATAAATACGTTGCGAGTTTAGTTTCACATTCATTTTCTAAAGATACAGCTTTTACACAGATGACCAAGAAAACAGTTGCGACTGATGCTCAGTGTTTAAAACACCCAAAACGGGGTTTTAGACCAAACTTACCACTAAAACATCCGACTGACCCACACATTCGTAAACAAATCGCGTTTTGACCAAAATTCCAATCACTGATTCGAACCAATATAAAAAAAATACATCTATTTGTAGCCTCTCTATGCTAGTAAAGCGGTTAGCAAGCTTCTGACTGCTAGCTTGATAAGTAGGAACGTCACTGCGCGTTCAGCCTGTTTTATGCTCACCATTTATAACACCGCGAATATGTGTTAAGTATCCGACTCATAATAATAAATGTCAGTTTTTTATTTGCAACGCGAACGCCGTACCTTACTGAGCTCCAGCCCGTCAAGGTGTTTCTTACTCTCTGCCATATTTCATTTGGAGAAAAAGGAGGGGGGTTTCCTGTGTGAGCAATATCCTCTCTAGGCTGTTTGAATGGAGCGACGTCGTACTCAAAAACGACCTATAGAGGGCGCTAGTAGAGATTGACTGCTATCTTTACAGGGGTAGGGGTCAAAGTTGAATTTTTGACAGAAATCTAAACATGGATTCCATATTTCATGAAAAAGTAGGTTTAAACATTTAACTTGTGGCATTAAACTGAACGCATTTATCCGTGTGTAGTCGGAGAGGGTGAAGACATTTGGCATTCGTTTCGTGTGTCTATTTAGCCGGTGCTAGCTTAAATCTACTGTTGTTTTGGCTGTATTGTTGTTTAGACTGCTAAAAAATGCTAACTCACTTGCTAACCAGATGTTGTTTTAAAAGTTTCTTTAAAAGCTAATAGAGGGAAGTTAGAGTACGAGTTTGCGGTATTTATTGCGCACTTCGAGTCCACCAATAATTACTAAAGAAAAATGATACTAAAGTTGTATGTTTCTCGTTGATAAGCTATGTGTATGTGAGTGAAACAATATGTTTTGATGGTTCTTTTGGCTTGTTGTATCTCCCACGGTTTTGAACGTTTTTGCACAACCTTTTGGAGTTTTGTAGATGGCTTTTTTTTGTCAATTCAAACGCAGCTATTCTTTGTTTTCAGCAAGAGGGATCCTTATGTGCTCAGCATTGTCTCAACAACCTTTTGCAGGGTGAGTATTTTACCCCTGTAGACCTGTCCTCAATTGCTCAACAGCTAGATGAAGAGGAGAGAATGAGGATGGCAGAGGGAGGTATGGGTAGTGAGGAGTACAGGACCTTTTTACAGGTAAGTGGGGACATGTACTGAGTTTTTCTCTGCCGTAGTGCAGAGTATTGGTGTTATTTAAACAACTGTTTCAATATTAACTTTTTAGCAACCATCTGGAAACATGGACGACAGCGGATTCTTTTCAATACAAGTATGTTTATCATTATTCATTTTCAGTCAATAAACTTTACAAGACTGTCTTATCACTCCTTATGGCTGATTTTTCTTTTATAGGTAATTAGCAATGCTCTCCGAGTGTGGGGATTGGAATTAATTCTCTTCAATAGCCGGGAGTACCAGACCTTGATGATAAACCCAATGTAAAGTTGAATTTTCAAGACTTCCTTGTATATCAAGTCGATCCCACGCTCACATTTAAAACCTAACTTGATGTCTTTGCATTTTAGAAATGAGAAGGCCTTCATTTGCAATTATAAGGAGCATTGGTTCACCATACGCAAGCTTGGACAACAAGTACGTAGATTTTTTTATTTTTTTACATCTGAATAATGATGTAAAATTAACCAGGGACACTTATTTTATTATTACAGTGGTTTAACTTGAATTCACTCTTGACTGGACCAGAGCTGATATCAGACACATATTTAGCTCTTTTTCTGGCACAGCTACAACAAGAAGGTATTGTTAAGATGACTTGTTTATGTTATTTCAACATTTGGTACAGAAACTCATAAATAATGTATTTGTGCAGGCTATTCCATATTTGTGATCCAAGGGAATCTTCCTGATTGTGAAGCTGAGCAGATTCTCGGAATAATGCGGGTTCAACAACAGCAACGGCCCAGGCTCATTGGAGAGGATGAGGCCCAGACAAGTGCTGGGTAGGTTTGTGGAATATGGTCCTCAGATGGATTACATTAGGTCTTGTTTTGACATAATACGTTTATGTTTTGAGAAGCAGATCCGTTGCTCAGGGGCAAATGGACGTTGTATCAGATGAAACTGTGGATGAAGACGAAGAACTGAAGAGAGCTCTGGCACTCAGCAGACAGGAAATGGATGTGGAAGATGAAGAAGCTGACCTTCGCAGGGCCATCCAGCTCAGCATGCAAGGTGATTCATTCAGAAGCTTTGTGCTGATTTGAAAATATTTTATTTTATTGCAATTTTGCCCTAAGTTTTCCCTTTACCCAGGACCAGGCACGAGTAAAAAATCTTCAGAGTCTGATGTGGGAAATGTGAAATCAGAAAGACAGCCTATACAGAGTTCTACATGTGGAGATAAGCCAGGCCAGAACGAGACGCTTACTGCTGAGGAGCTGAGAAAAAGGAGACAAGCTTATTTTGATCGGTAACATCTGTAAAACTTTTTTTTAAGTCTCTCAGTAATAAACTATATTTGTAAATATGTTTAAAATCCTTTTTTAGTGAACAGAAAGGAGAAATGTGCATTTTAAACCATATTTTCTTCTTACCTTTCAGGCAAGCACAACCAAGCATTCCACAACAGTTAGAAAGTCATGTAACCAGTGAGTCTGGTGAGTAAACTTTATTTTAAATTATAAACATCCACCCATATATGCAGAATTTTGCACAGTAGAGATTTTGATATTTACATGTAAGAACAATGACCCCCTTTTTTCCCCAACACCAGGAAAATCCAACTCTGTGGAGGACCAAGAAGAAAAACCCAGCAAATAAAGTTGTAAAGTTATTGCCACTTTAGTTACCGACGCTCTGAACTAGAAACCCCGCACAGGGGGTGGCTTCTCTCCCTTCTTGAACCTTTTGCAAATGCAAACATACCACAGTCAGAAGGCTGGCACATGGTTTCCTTCACTGGGTTTGCTGACAGGCAAAGGAAAGGCAGCACTTGGTCAAATCGGACCTCAGTGAGGCACCAAGACGGGGACAAGGGTGATCGCTGGACTTAAAATGACTCATAATGCAGTTATTCCAAGTTTTCAATTGCCTTTTTACCATAGCGCCTTCTATTTTCTTTACATACTGTTTTTTGTTGTCTCATTTTTTTCCTGGAAAACATAAAGAGAAACTGCATGTAGAATGTATAAACTTGTATGAAGCTGGATTCTAACGAGAAATGAATGAAAGCCATAAGAGACCAATAATGTTTTAATCATTCGTTATATCTTTGTGGATAACAGGGTGTCCAGCCGTATACTTGGGTTTAAGGAACACAAGTGTGACTGAAAAACCTAGGAGTTACTTAATACTTTTCATTGTACTATTTGTTTTTTCTGCTTCCCCAGAACATTTTGTTTTTAGCTAAGATTACTAAAACATTTTCTTTTTATTACTGATACCATCAGTCAGTTTAATTAACATGATGTTTTGTTACCACATTATTTCTCTTGTGTTTACAAAGAAATATATTACAGTTTAGGGTTATAATATGTTTAATAGACGTTTAATAACCGTAATTTCCACATGCATGTTTATTTATTAGCACACACAAATGACTAAAGAAGGATTGTCGAATTGTTAAGTAACACATACTGTAGATCCCTGAAATATTTTCTTTTTTCACTCAAAACTTTGGCACATTTGCATTCTCCTTAATTGAGAATCAGTCATTTTCTTTTACTGCATTTTAGTAATTTTTTTGAAGAGATTATGTGATTTTTATGATTAAAGAAAGCACCTATTAATAAAATGGCTTTCGCTGTGAAAAAAGGCCTTTAGAAATACTAGATGAGTTCACTCGTACATGTTACCAATCACATAATACTTGATTGGCCCGCTAATGTCCCCTTTAAAAAGTTAATGACACCTGCATGTGTTTATAATAGAGGGCTATCAAGGGGGAAGTCAGTGTAAACTATTCGTCTGGTACATTTCTCAGAATCAAAAATAATTAGTGAGCTTGATAATTCCTACAATTTATGCTTTTCTCCTTGTTGAAATTTGCCTTTTTTTAGTTTTTAACTTTCAAAGGCTTAATATTTCTAAGGCTTATATTTTTGTGGACCCACGATGCCTCAAACTTTGCTTGAAAAAAAAACTCTTTTTTTGAAGTTCATAAAAACTTGGCCTTGTTCATACTGTCTTGGATCATCTTTTGTTCTCTGTTTTGTTTTATTGTTAATATTTTAATTTTCAATCCAAAATGCACTTGTTTTTGCCTAAAAAAAATGTTGGTTGTTAGGTTTTTAGTTTTTGCATTACTAGCATTGAATGCTGTCACTACATTTTCTTTATTGATCCTTTTTTTTTTTTTTGACGCTTTATTTTCCAGAATTGAAGAAATGTTCACTCGTGTTAGTAAAGCTCAATTTAACATTCACCATTACTTGCACATTGCCTCTTTATTTCATCTAAAAATAAATATGGAAAATAATTCAGTACCGGTAATAAGATGTGGTCAGTATCAAACGTAAACATCGACATCAGTACAGTTTTATTTTTGATATGTGAATTGGGGAAAAGGTTTATGTTGGAAGATCTCAAAAACTGTTTGCTTAGTTTAATTGACATCAATTCAGGACATGTGTCCTATAGGTGATCTTAGTTCACTTCATTTAGTAATAAATAATGAAACCATTTTGTTTACATGATCACAAGCTCAAATTCTATTTAACAACGCATATTTCTGATTGTTCTATCACAGAAAACTAAAGTAAAGTGGAATTGTAATTACTCTTCTAATTTCATATTACATTTGCAAATATGATACAGGTTTTTTCTGGGTCTTAACACTGGCCATGTGTTAAGTGTTTCAGACATTGTCATTTTCTTGTCTGGAAACTAATAAATCTTTAATAATCATAACATAATTAATTCTGTTTAAGTCACGGAGTCGCTTCCAAAGATGCTAAACAAGCCGTTAAATAACAGTACTGCCCACATGTTATTTCTAAATTTTGTTTGTTGTCAACTAAGTAATATTGAAGCTCGATTTCTGACAGAAATAGATTTTTTTTCCTTAAAACAAAATCACATTTAAAGAATTTTGCTTTTTGATTTAAAAAAAAAAACCTTGCTCAAAATTAAAGCTATCTTCCATCTGTGCTTTATTTACAGCACCACGAAAGCATGTAAACCCTCTCCAAAACATATACCAGTAGAAATAATGTTGTGTACTGTTTAAGAGGATCAATTAAAAAAACAGAAATGTGAACTGACTGATTTAAAAAAAAAACCTGCAGGAAACCCAGCAACAGGTAAAAAACTTAACAGTACAAAAAAAATGCAACCATGTGGCAAAATGGGAATATTTCGACTCAACAGACTTAAAATATGAAAAATGTGATTAAAAAAATAAGATAATGAACTGATTGCACATAAACTAAACAGGTGTGGGGATTGTAGACTAAAAACAGGTGTGAATAACTAACAGGCAGCACATGCACTATAAAGAAGCCATATTCAGGAACCTTTTTGAAAGTTTGAAACAAATAAAATGAAAGTCTTAAAGAGACAAGTTTGACAACTTTGGTCTTTTTAGTTAATGTATAACCCCTGGAGTGCACTTGCACTTTGTTTCACCAAATAATCTTTGAGGTTTTGTGAAGCCATCTGACTCAAGCTGAGAGGTACGTGTGACAGAATAAGGACAGGTATCTATTGGAGAGAAAAAAAATGGGACTCTGTAACAATATGTCAACTGAGTTTTAAATGTACTTTTTCATGAAGTTTTGTTTTCCAACATAATGTATTTTTTTTCTCCAGGTTTTTCCAAATCATCCTGAAGAGGAATCATGGCCTTACATAGGATTAAGATGCTTATTTTTGCACTAACCTACATGTGCTTCATTGTTCCTGTCCATCAATCTTTATTGCCAAATGCCACCATCATGGATCTCTCCTACAAAAACATGGACTTTGCAATGAACCTCTACAGAAAAATGGCCAACTATCATGACAAGAACATCTTTTTTTCACCCTTAAGTGTTTCTACAAGTTTTGCTGCTCTCTTGATGGCTACCGACGGCATCACACACAAGGAGATACTCAGAGTATGCAACTTGGAGCAGTTTGAGGTGGCCGACCAGCCACTGCTTATCCCAAGGCTTTTCCAAGACCTTCAGGACAACATCACACACAACGGATCTCTGCAGGTGGAGCAAAGCATGGCTCTCTTTATCCGACAGAACTTTGAAGTCGAAAAGACCTTTGAAGACCATTTGAAGAATTTCTTTCAAGGGGACATCAATGTTTTAGACTTTGGAAACACAAAAGAGACCATCCAAACTATCAACGACTATGTCCGACAGAAGACTGCAGACAAGGTTCCAGAAATGATTTCCACTTTAAATGCAATGACTAAACTCCTGCTGATCAACACCATTTTCTTCCAGGGTGGGTTGAATCTCTTCATTGATCTCTGTTGGAGAGTGCACGTTTGCACTGCAGCATTCACATGGAAGCTAACAGACTGTTCTTCTTCACAGGAGCTTGGCAGATGCCTTTTAATCCTAATTTCACTGATAACGCACCATTCCATATTGACAACTACAACACTGTGCAAGTTCCCATGATGTTTGTCGAGGATAGATTCTACACAATGGAGGATGAGCCTCTGGGAGCTCGAGTCCTTAAGTTACCATACAAGGCTGGTGTTTCCATGCTAATCTTGCTACCCAATGAAAATGCAGATTACACCATGATTGATGATGAGATCAGTGCTTCAGTGTTCCTGAACTGGATTAGTCGGCTGGGAAAAAGGTCTGTAAACGTCTCTGATGCTGTCTCACTGTATGGGTTTTACAAAATGTAAATCTTTGTCAAGATAGTTTGACCATTTAAGTTAAAGTTTTACATGCAGAACAAGCTTTCTAATTAAGTGTCATAATTACAGAAAACTGGAAGTCAGAATGCCAAGATTCCACTTTGAGCAAACCCATTTACTGCACAACGTCCTGCCAGACATGGGTTTGACGTCTCTCTTCACTAATTCAGCAGATTTTTCAAAGCTCTCAAAGAACAAGGAGCTCATGCTGTCAGAGGTTAGTTTAATCTCTTCCCAATATTAATGATTTGATTCTAAACTGTTTTGCTGAACTTTATGTGAAATTGCAGATGCTTCACAAAGCAGTGATTGAGGTTGATGAAGTTGGGACAACGGCTGCAGCTGCCACGGCGGCTAACATCTCCACACACTCCCTGTCAATGCCCTTTATTATTAACAGGCCATTCTTTTTCTTCATATACCATGAGGAAACCAAATCCTTACTGTTTATGGGCAGAGTCATCAACCCAACTAAAAACTAATTACCACTGCAACTCTTTTTCTGCTGTTTCTGAGGAGGAAGTGTAGTCTAAACTGGAGGGGATTTATTTATTCCTTTCTCCCCCTAACCCGACCCTAAAGGATGGAAGATAATTTATCAATAGCAGCTGCATCTTTAGAAAATGTCTGTGCTGTTTTTGACATTAAAGATTGAATCCACATAAGTTCCCCAGTCTTATTTGTTTGTTCAGTTGTTTAATATGCTCAAATTTTGAGGCAGCCATTAAATGGGTACTTTTATTTCTTTTGAAAAAATATTGCATAGTTATTAGCATCAGTTAACGTCCACAGACGTGCACAACTAGCCTGGACTTCATTAATCTTTTACAATTATACAAAGGGGTCTAATTGACAAATGTGTTCAAGTCTCAATGACTGGGACATTCCTTGAAAATATCTATTATAGCTATATAAATGCTTTCTGTTTTTCAAGAAGTCCAATCTTGCAATGTATACATCTAATAAGCATTTTGTCCTTAGATCAATATTTATTGTTACGGGTCATGAGTGCAAAAAATATCCTGTCTGGCCTCAAACATAAGTTGACCTAAATGAACTCAAACAAATTTGCCCAACACTAGCATGAAAATGTTCTGTATTTTCCTATAGACTGGCAGTAACATTCAAAATCAGTAGCTTTTCACACCAGCTGTGTTCATATAAACTTAATTTCTTGTTCATTTTCCAAACCTGCTGAATTCCTTTTCGGGCTGCTGGAGCCTATCCAAAGCTATTTTTGGGCAAAGCTGGAGGACACCCTGGACAGCTTGCTTTTTTGACACAGTGCCCCACAATCACATGTTTACACCCAGGGTCAATTTGGAGTAACTATCCAATGAAGCTCCTTGGGCTGCAGGAGGAAGCCAAGCGTATTTCTTCAATTCAGGTCTAAAGTAAAATTGAAAAAATACATTAAAATTACAACAGTTTTTAACTCTTTTATAACAAAAAAAAATCCAACCTCAAATTTTTAAGATTGCAGTATCATTTTAAATTAAAAAATACATTATCCTTAAAACATTCAATGTATTTTGTCAAATTTAAGATTAAAAATGCCCCTGCGACAGACTGGCGACCAGTCCAGGGGTGTCCCCTGCCTTCGCCCATGAGTAGCCGGGTTAGGCTCCGGCAGCTCCGTGACCCCGAAAGGGGTAAAGCGGTTTAGAAAATGAATGAAGGAAGATTAAAAATTGCCTACATTAGGTGGAATCATGACTTTGAAATCATTCTATCTTTTATTTTTTGTAAGTTCGGTTCTGACCTAAAGTGAAAATTGTTTTGTTTTACTACATAAAAAAAAACTGGACAAACTAATTAAAAAATGAGGTTTTTAGCACAAATGTCAGGCATTTAGATCATATTCTTCTAAAACTGCAAACTGTTACTCTGAGACCTAGAATAAAACAAGAGTTTTGGTAGAGTTGTTCCTGGTGAAACAATTCTTCCAATTGTTGATCTAAACAAAGCAACTAACATTTCAATCATGCTTAAAGCTGCAGTACAATAAAAGCACCTGAAACGAACCGTGATGTTTGCTTATAACCGTCCCTGTGCAATTCCTTTACTCAAAAGCATAAAAGCGGTGACAACAGCTTACCAAAACCTGAAACGTGGAGGCTAATTTCTGTGCAGTTTAAAAAAATGTGTAAGAGAACAGCAGTAAGCTGAGGGGTGTTACCTGTGGTTAATGGATAACCCTTAAAGCATACTTGCACTTTGTTTCACCAAATAATAGATGTAGTTTTCAGACAACATCTGACTCAAACTGAGAGGTACGTATGACCAATTTGTTAAACAAGGATAATTGTATGTCAGAAAAATAACCTAATACTTTTTTTCATAAATGAACAACATTTGTTAAAATGGTTTATTATTAAATGTGTATGTATTTGCCTATTTCAGGTTGTTTTTCCAAATCATCCTGAAGAGGAATCATGGCCTTACATAGGATTAAGATGCTTATTTTTGCACTAACCTACATGTGCTTCATTGTTCCTGTCCATCAGTCTTTATTGCCAAATGCCACCATCATGGATCTCTCCTACAAAAACATGGACTTTGCGATGAACCTCTACAGAAAAATGGCCAACTATCATGACAAGAACATCTTTTTTTCACCCTTAAGTGTTTCTACAAGTTTTGCTGCTCTCTTGATGGCTACCGACGGCGTCACACACAAGGAGATCCTCAGAGTATGCAACTTGGAGCAGTTTGAGGTGGCCGACCAGCCACTGCTTATCCCAAGGCTTTTCCAAGACCTTCAGGACAACATCACACACAACGGATCTCTGCAGGTGGAGCAAAGCATGGCTCTCTTTATCCGACAGAACTTTGAAGTCGAAAAGACCTTTGAAGACCATTTGAAGAATTTCTTTCAAGCGGACATCAATGTTTTAGACTTTGGAAACACAAAAGAGACCATCCAAACTATCAACGACTATGTCCGACAGAAGACTGCAGACAAGGTTCCAGAAATGATTTCCACTTTAAATGCAATGACTAAACTCCTGCTGATCAACACCATTTTCTTCCAGGGTGGGTTAAATCTCTTCATTGATCTCTGTTGGAGAGTGCACGTTTGCACTGCAGCATTCACATGGAAGCTAACAGACTGTTCTTCTTCACAGGAGCTTGGCAGATGCCTTTTAATCCTAATTTCACTGATAACGCACCATTCCATATTGACAACTACAACATTGTGCAAGTTCCCATGATGTTTGTCGAGGATAGATTCTACACAATGGAGGATGAGCCTCTGGGAGCTCGAGTCCTTAAGTTACCATACAAGGCTGGTGTTTCCATGCTAATCCTGCTACCCAACAAAAAAACTGACTACACAACAATCGACAATGAGATCACGGCCCAGAGGTTCCTGAGCTGGATCACAAATCTGAAAGAAATGTTTGTGTTTCTGCATGCTTATTTTTCTATCTTTATGTTAATTTAGTATATTTTGACCCTCAAAAAATGTTATATGTAGTTCACCATGTCATTTCTGGTTTTTTTTTTGTTTTTTTTTTTAGGAAACTTGAAGTCAACATGCCGAAGTTCAAGATGGAGCGAGCCTACTCTTTGCACAACATCCTGCCAGAAATGGGCATGACCTCACTTTTTACTGATTTAGCCAATTTGACGAGGCTTAGCAAGGCTGGAGCCCTCAGGGTCTCTGAGGTTAGTTTATGTTTGTCTTCTTCCTGCGAAGGGGTTTAATTCACATCATAATAAAACACTCCTATTTCCCCTGAACAATCCCAGGTGCTGCACAAAGCTGTGATTGAAGTTGATGAAGTTGGGACAACTGCTGCAGCTGCCACAGCAACCGGCATCATCCCCTACTCCCTTCCAAAGAGATTTACCATCAACAGGCCGTTCTTCTTTTTCATTTACCATGAGGAAACAAACGCTCTGCTGTTTATGGGTAGAGTGATCAACCCCACCAAAAACTAGTAAAGACCGCTGTTGCTGTTTGACATCGGCTGCAGCAAAAGATGATTTTTACTTCTGCTTTCTGTTTGAAATTCTGAAGACCTGTTTTGTAAAATCCTTTAGATTAGGATTGAGAAAATGTTTACTTTGATTTTTGTCTTTGCATTTAATAAGTAAATGTTCCAACTGATGCTTTAATAACTTTTGAAAAAGTAATTTATATATAATGGAAGGATATTATCCTAAAACAAAAACATTTTTATATTGAACTTTATCAAAAAATACCCTTAATGAAAGCATGGATGAATGTAAACTTTTTTCTAGTTATCAAGCTCTTCAAATTGATTCTTATTCCACCTTAGCAGGAAGCTTGATTTCATGTCCAGTTGTTTGTTCACCATTCATTAATCCTGAGTTTACCATCAGTTGATTTTTCTAGTTTGTAGTCAATAAATAATTCACTGATAAATATAACTAATGACTTATAAATATCTGTCAACTTGTAAGGGAATGAATAGAATATGTTTTTGTTTCTATGAATTTTTGTTTTCAGATTTAAAAGAGAAATAATGTGTTTTAAAGCTGTTTCAGGAGCTTTGTGGTTGAATTAACAACAGATATTTCATGTTTTTATACAATACTTCTGCAAAATGCTAATATATTAATGAATTACTCATAAATCACGTAATATCACAGAAGTTTAAACTAAACTATAACTAATTACACAAATAAAAAAAACAATAAAAAAATATTAAATATAAAAAAAAACCTGCGACAGACTGGCGACCAGTCCAGGGGTGTCCCCTGCCTTCGCCCATGAGTAGCCGGGTTAGGCTCCGGCAGCCCCGTGACCCCGAAAGGGATTAAGCAGTTCAGAAAATGAATGAATGAATGGATAAATATAAAAAATGTTTTACTTGAATGTTATGATCCGAAATTGTTTTTCAGATGTCACCATTTATCGGTGCCCTAAATTAACATCCAAATAATTGAATTTATGTGATTCGATCACCTCCACTGTTACTGTCAGTGATGTTATGACAAAGTGGAAGCAATTGGGAACTGCAGCTCAGCCACAAAGGGATGGACTCCACAGACTAACAAAGCAGCATCACATTGCCAATTTCGATGCAGGGAGTCAGATGCAGAGATTCAAAGCACAACACCACTGGACTTTAGAGCAAGGGAGACGTTTTCTCTGAAAAAAAAAAACAAATCTCATTTCTTCATCTGAAAACTTGATTGGCAATACTGGCTCAGTTCCAGTAAAAACCAAAACACGTTACAATTCTTACCTGAAATCCAGGCTCATTTTGTTGCCTTGTAGTGTCACTTACAAGTAGGTGAGTGATAAAATGTTCTAATAATCTTTTGTTTGTATGATTTTTAAGTAAAAAAAAAAAAACAACAGTGGGCTGAACTTTAGGAGACTAAAATGTGAATGGATTTACCTTTAGTTCGTGTTTACTTGTTTGTTTGTGCACATATTTTATTTACATTTGATTATCTTTCAAGAAATACAGGAAATCTCGAAAACTTCACCTGCACTGTTCAGGACCCAGGTATTTATCTCTGAGTCACACTTGTTGATTTTTTTGGATAAAGATGTCCTGGATCGTTCAAAATAAAGCGATATCGATGATAACTCACATCAGCAAACACAAATTATGATATGAATAAACGTAACTTTAAAATGAACTGTTCCATCCCTACTTACAAATATGAGTTTCAGACATAAATTTATAACATAGATATAAAATATATATAAATATGTATAGTATATATGTTAAAATAATATTTAAACATAAACATAGTCCTTTACAGAATATATCAAAATTGATGGACGTGTGGCCTAATTTATAATTTAACAACTAAATAATAAAGGAAACAAAGCCCACTCACCGAAGAACTATCAATTCAGAGATATATACCTTTTGACCTTACATATTATAAATAAATTCTCAGATCGAGGTTGACTAAAAACATTTGTCTTTAAGCCATTGAAAAGATGTATAAGAGTAAAAAATAGTAACCTTTTTTTTTTTGCAAAGAAGCATCCTTGTTGAGTAGCACGGTGAGCAAATTAAGTAGATTCTTCTTAAAAAGAATATTGAAGTTCAGCAAATTTGAGCTGTTTTGCTTCATTATAATTTTTTATAGCAGATAACATATTTGACCAACGTTGTCCCAAAAATATGGTGTTTTGATAGACATTCATATTTTCTCACTCTTTCCATGTTTGTAAGCGTACCGTTTAAATAAAGTTTTTTTTTTTTACAAAACACGTGATCAACACTGTCATGGCGGCGCCCTCGTGTACTGCGTGGTTGTTAACGGTTGTGTGTGTATTTTGATACTTGATTAAACTCAATCGAATCAAGGTAAAGTACCTTTGTATATTTATTTAAATCGTATATGAAGTATGTTAAATAGATTAGCAATAACCAGTAAGAAATTATCCAGCTGCGCTAATCGTCTGACGTTTCTCTCTGTCAGATCCCAGGTTCGCTCTCCACCTTGATCATCTCAGATAATTCACATTCGTTTCATTTGTAGAAAGCAAGAAAAATGAAGACAAAGAAAGTGAAAGCACCAAACAAAAACCGCTCGTTTGGGTTGAAGAAACAGAGCATCCGCACCAAAGGAACATGGAAAGCGGTCGAGATAGATCCCAGCGTGTTCTCGGAACAGGGGTTGGAGGGTCTGGTGTGTTTTGAAGAACTGACGGATTATCGCTTGATAGACAGCGAGAAAGCTGCAGCCAATGCAGCGAAACAACTGAAACGAGAGAAAAAGACAGCCAAGAAAAGAAAAGTCGCAGGGGAAGACGAAGGCAAAGACGGAGAGAGGACTACTGAACCAGCGAAGAAGAAAGCAAAGAAGAAGAAGAAGAAGAAAGCGACTCCAAAGGAATCAGTGGAATCAGAAAATGGTAATGCAGCGGAAGACAAGGCTCCTGATGAAGAGGCAGGAAAAAATGAGATTAATGAAGATGGTACCCAAGACCCAGCAGATCTCAGTGGACTCAAAAAGTCCAAAAAAAGAGAAAAAATTAGGAAAAAGAAATTGAGGAATCCAACCAACATAGATGATGTCACGGAGGAGCAGCCAAAGCTGGATTCTCCATCTGAAAAAGAAGGTTCTAGTCAAGATAACAAGGCAAAGCCCATCAAAAAGCTGACAAGGAACTGGACCGCTGCTGCACTTTGTGGTTCTGATGACAAAAAATCTGATGTGAGTGCCTGGAAGGACCTGTTTGTTCCTTCTTCTGTGCTAAAGGCTCTAAGCAGCCTAGGATTTGAATCACCGACTCCCATTCAAGCCCTAGCTTTACCCCCAGCCATTAGAGATCATATGGATATCCTGGGTGCAGCTGAGACTGGTGAGAGAAAATAAATGTTCGTCTTTGAAGTCTTGATTTTTTTCTCTTTGTTACCACATGTTCTCACGTGAAGTTTGGGTGTCATTGCAGGAAGTGGAAAAACGTTAGCTTTTGGTATTCCCATGATCCACACCATCTTAGAATGGAAGAGCAGCCCAGAAGAAAGTCTTCACGACAACATTGACAAATCCCCCTCAAAGGTGCTGAGTTTATATTTACCATCAATGGAGGAGTCTGTAAAATCAGAAGATGAGTCCACATCAGAGAGGAACCAGGATGGGAGTGAGGAGGCTTCAGAAGAGGAAGAAAACTTAGATAAAGATGGCTGTGAGGATCAGGATGAGAGAAATGCCGAGCCCTTTGTTGAAGAACAACTTGCTGGTGGCCGGTCTCGACCTCTCCTGGGACTGGTTCTGACTCCCACCAGGGAGCTGGCTGTTCAAGTCAAACACCACATTGATGCTGTCACAAAATTCACTGGTAAGTCTCCATTGAAAGAAGCATGTGCAAAGAATTCCTGAACAAATGGGAAGGAAATCTCTCCTGGTTGTTGCAATTGATGGAATATCTCTCCATAAGCTGCTTTTTCAATGTTCCAGACATCAAGACAGCCATTGTGGTGGGGGGAATGGCCCAGCAGAAACAAAAAAGGATGCTGAAACGTCACCCAGAGATCATTATTGCCACCCCTGGACGTTTGTGGGATTTGATCAAGGAGAAGCATCCTCATCTGCTCAACCTCAGACACCTCCGGTTCGTCAAACGCACTAATATTAATTTCCTTTTGCGTTACGTTCATACCGGGCTTGAAAACATGCGTTCAAGTAACCACTTCAATTGGAAAGTCTACGCAGCTTTGCAGACCGACCCGTTTGGTTTGATACGTTTGCCTGTGTTTCCCGATCCAGGTGTTTGGTGATTGACGAAGCCGATCGCATGGTGGAAAGAGGACATTTTGCAGAGCTGGAGAGTCTGCTGGAGATGCTCAACACCACACACTTCAACCCCAAACGGCAGACTTTTGTGTTCTCTGCCACTTTGACGCTGACACACAGCCTGCCCAGCCGCCTCCTTCAGAAGAAGAAGAAGAACTTGGAGCAGAAGAGCAAACTGGACATTCTCATTGAAAAAGTAGGAATTAAGTCCAAGCCCAAAGTCATCGACCTCACCAGGAAAGAGGCAACTGTGGAGACCCTGACTGAGACACAGATCCACTGTCAGAAGGATGAGAAGGACTTCTACCTCTATTACTTCTTGCTCCAGTATCCTGGCCGCACCATGGTTTTTGCCAACAGCATTGATTGCATTAAAAGATTGAATTCTTTGTTGGTCATCTTGGACTGCAGTCCACTGCCTCTACATGCTAACATGCACCAGAAACAGCGCCTCAAAAACCTGGAGAGGTTTGCCGAAAGAGAAAGGTGAGGATTGCACCATTTATTTGCTAAGATTTAAGAGTTGCGGACAAGTTTGTGGTTGTGGACAAGTTTGTGAACACTCTTGGAGCCGGCAGGTATGAGTGTGTGGACAGGCCCCGCCCATTTTAGACCAACACTCACTATTGTAATGGGTATAAGCTTCAGCATTTTGTTGCCTGTAGACTTACAATTCTACTTTCTCCTTCCATTAGTCATCCTCTAAAATCTATAAACCCCCCCCCCCCCCCCCCCCCCCTCTCTCTTTTCCCCCTTTCTTTTTCCGTCCGGTCCAACAAAAAAGAACACAAACAAAATTAATATTAATAAAGTTTCGTTGAAATTACAAAAGGGGCTTATACCAACATACATTTTGTGTTCCCAATGATTTATAACCCCCGATTGTAAGAGTAAAATCTGTCTAATGCAAGAGGCTCTCAGCTCATATCTGTTTGCTCAGCTGTTGGACAGGACAAGTTTAAAAAAAAAAAAAAAAAAAAAAAAAAAAAAAGATTTAAGAGTTGCGTGTATTTTAAATCCTGTGGTTGGTTCAACCGTTTTATCTCATATGTAAACAGACAAATTCATAATTTAATTAGGAAATGAATGATGATTATGTTTTTTAATGGATCAATTGGTATGGGCCTTTTTCTATATTTTTTTAGACTGTAATATGAAAAGAAAATCTTAAATTTGTAAGTTTAAGTGTAAGTTTACTGTCATTTTCGATAAAAACTAGAGGGACTCTGCATTACAAAAAAATAAGGAACTAAAATAATTGTCAGCAAACTGTTAAAAGTGTCAGATAGTTCCTAGAAGTTTATTTAGGTTCTACTAAATGTCAGAATCTAAACCAACATAGAATTTTTTTTTTCTTAGGTAATGCATACAATGATAATACTGGACTTTTCTGCGCTTTTCCTGGCGCTCAAAGCGCATTCATTATTCATTCACTCTTCATTGATGCTTGATGATGGTAAGCTACTGATGTAGCAACAGCTGCCTTGGGGCACACTGCAAGTACACGCTTACTCTGACCATCACCGAGACATTCATTCACACAGCAGTGGACCCACAGTGGAGGGTGAAGTCTCACCCAAGGACACAACAATAGTTGACTGGGGTGAGCAGGGTTTGAACTGCTGACCATTTGATCATTGGCCAATCTGCTCAAGCATCTAATCCAGTTCTCCATTTTAATGCCACAAAGGGATTAAAATGATTTCACCTCACCTGTTTGATTTTTGTCTTTCGAAGGATAATAATGGATTTTATATTGGATTTATTTATCTTGTTTAAAGTAAAAAATGTGTTAAAATGGTCACATGCTCTCAGTTTCTGAGACATTTTTTGAGTTTAGATCAGCTTGTATTCGGCATGATTTCTAAATTTTAATGTTTAAACACAATGTATTTGATTAAGATTTTTTTAACAGTTATAAAAGACATCAAATTTATTACTTTATGCAAATTAGCTCCATGTTAAATTTTATTTATCTATTTAAACCAGCACAAGCTGCATGCTCCTAAAACCTGGAGGGGGTTTACTATGATTGCCAGTTTTGCTGTTATAATGATTAAATAGGGGGAAAAAAGTACCAGTATTTCACCTACAAATAAAACCATCAAATAATAAAAACTACATTGATTTTTTTATTTAATAAACTGACATGTTAACCTTTCTCACTTGTCACAGTGGTGTCCTGCTAACTACTGATGTGGCAGCAAGAGGTCTGGACATCCCTGATGTTCAACACGTTATTCACTACCAGGTACTTTTAAAAATCTGTTTCTAATGGACTGTGAGGACTGCAAGAAATGTATTCACATTTTTTTTACTTACCTTTTAAAAATTTAAAGCCATCAAATTAAAAAAAATTGTTTAAAACTCCACATTTATCATATTCCAAAAATTGTTTTTTTATACCTTTAAATAATGAATCAGTCTGCTTAAGGTGTTAAGAAAACTTTAAAGCCTTAGAATAAAGTTTTAAAAAGTTTCTTGCAACAGGTTCCAAGAACATCGGAGACTTACGTCCATCGGAGCGGCAGAACAGCAAGAGCAACCAAAGATGGTCTAAGTTTGCTGTTAGTCGGCCCGGACGACATGATAAACTTCAAAAAAATTTACAAAACTCTTGAAAAGGATGAGGAGGTTCCAATGTTCCCCATTGAGACCAAATGCTTAGAGGCCATTAAGGTGAGATCCTCAGTCAAATGTTTGAAGGGGAAATGTGTGCCTCTGAGTCATGCTTTTTTGCTGAATGTGTGACTCCACAGGAGAGAGTAAACCTGGCCAGAAAAATAGAAAAGATTGAGTTCTATAATAGCAGAGAAAAGCAGCATGATTCCTGGTTCAAACAGGCAGCAGAGGCTCTGGAAGTGGACCTGGATGATGATCTCTTACTTGGTAAGACAGACATGCGTGTTATATAAGCAGCTCACGGCTCTTTTAAGATTTGACTAAACGTTTAAATGCTAAAACTGACCACAGGTGGAGCAAAAGATGAAGATGCTGAGAGGGAGCAACAAAAGAGGGTAAAGGGGATGAAAAGGCATTTAAAGCATCTGATCTCCCAGCCCATATTCAAGCATGCGATGAAGACCAAGTACCCAACACAAATGGGCAAGCTCCACCTCCCCCACATGCCCCATGCAACCATGGAAAGTGCCTTAACGAGGGTTTCAATTCAGCAGAAAAACCAGAAAGCAAAGAGAGGTTTTTCATAGCCATGCATACAACAGAGGCGAGGAAAAGGAAAGCAGTGACTCAGAAATTCAAGTTTGTGTTTTCTAGCTTTGAAAAGAAAATGTAACTAAAAACATAATGAATGCAAATGTAATTGGATTTTGGATGAACCGTTGTAATTTTACAGTTTTTTTTTTTTTTTTAGAGTTTTATTCCCCTTACATGATGGATTTCATCTGTAACATTTGAGAAGACATCAAACTAACACGCCTTTGTTTTTTAAATGTGGTTAACTGCTTACCTTAAACACATTAAAAATGTTATCTCTAAATCAAGAAAGTGATGTCAAACATTTTCATGTCATTACCCCGAAAGTCTAGCAGAGGGAGACATTTATATAAAAAAAAAGATTTTTTTAAGAAAATGTCACAATTTTTAATTGATTTGTCTTGTATGAATTAATGATTAATCATTAATTTCTATGGCTATGTTCGTATTCCCTAACTACTAAAAAAAAAACTATATAGTATGGGACTATCTAGTACCCTGGATTTTAAAAGCAATTCAGACTTCAGACACTATGCTCATTCTTTTTTTTTTTTTTTTTTTAAGTAAAAAACTTAATAAATATAAACATGACTATTTATGAATGCACTGTAATCTGATGATGCAAACCTAGATGGTTATAAAAAATATATTAAAAAACTTTTTTTTTTTTGACATAAAATATCATTTAAACTTAATGCATTGTAGTCTATATTTGCCAACTTAGTGAGCACACTGATGAGTTGTATTTTTGCAGACTTCTTGGCAATTTCACTGGGACCGGATTTGGAATTATAGATTAGGCCAGTTCTACAAAATGGCGAATGCATCTTATTTTGCAACTTGTGAGAAGCTAAGGAATAAGGACACAACCTAAGTTTCTGCAAAATTGTCTATTTTGTGTGGGAAGAGAAGATTAGTTAAAAAGTGATGGAAATAAGCTGCAGTAAGAGTAGAAACACAGTGTGGAAACATTTTTATTTCTTTTCTAAGCCAGAAAAATGTTTAAAATGTATGGAATGTTTTAAATGTATGGAATTTGTTTTTAACATTTTTCTTTAACATTCCTGAGATGATTAGTTTGTGGGTTGTGGGCTGGTGTTCTTAAGTTCAGGTCGTTGGTAAAGAATGTTATAATGTGACGACTGGTAGAGAAGATGCAGAGATGGCTGTGCACCCTCTGGAATGATGTAGTGTACCAGCTGCTGGTGTTCACCTTCCAAAGAAACTATGTGAAGACCAACATCCAAAGCTTGAGACAAGGCTAAGATGTCCACATGGTCACATTCCATTCCCATAACCTCCACTTCCTGTATGAAGAGAACATACGCCATAGTTAGTCTTTTAATGTCTGCTTGGAAATGTTAGCTGGATTGGTACTAACTTGACGACAGTAGACTTGTAGGTCAGGAGCTTCCACAAAGTTGCAGAAGAAGTCTGCAAAGTTTTGCAAATGCGCTGATGTAAGAAGCCGCAGATACTGAACAACGCCGTCAGAGACTGCGCTCTCGTTGAAGAGCTTGAGTAGCGTGCTTTCTTGCTCTTCAGCCTGGCACTGGTCCACAACATTTACAACCTTCATTGGAAAAAAACAAAGATTCATTAAATCCTTTTTGTTGCCCCAAACTGGTTGATCAAGTAACTGGAAGCTGTTTCATTCTCCAGTACGACATTTTAGAACACGCAAAGGTTAGAATACAAGTGAAGTCAAACTGAAATGTATTTTATTGGTAATGTAAAAATAGCTTTTACTCAAAGGCAGCAAACCAAACTGGTTTGGGTGTTACTCAAAGTGTTCACCTTACTTTTAATGGTTCAAATGAATTATAAAAAATGCTTCTGCTTCCCTTTAGAGCAGACTTCACGCCACAAGGGCCGGTGTCCTACATGTTTTCCAACCAACCTGCCGTCATTATTTTGGACATAGTTTCTGCAGAGCGGCAGGAGTTCATTAGAAAATCACCTCTGAGTTTTGGGCCGGGCTGTTGGTGAGGAGCAACACCGACCCCCTTCCCATCAACCATTACTTGGCTATCTGTTTACACGCTCTCCTGTGAGCTTATAGCCCCTCACACCCCAACCTAACACTAGCTTTGCAACAGAAATAGCGAGCAATATCTGAGCTATCCAGACTTACAGTTCTAAGCTCGGATAAGGAAAACAAAAACATAAATGGATCTAGTCTGAGTGGAGCAGGGAGCTTGTAGCCCACTCAAAATATTGCAGTGTACGTAACAAATATAAACTTTTTCAACCAGCTCGATTCACAATGATTTCAATAAAGTAATACTAATAAAGGCTATTTTAGACTGAATTTTCTTTATACATCATCTGAAAAATGCCACAAAAACATGCTAAAAACAGCAAAAACGCAATCTTCATCTGCATGAGTCTGTAAAGCTTATGATGATTTGAACTGATATTACAGAAGCACATTTTCAACTTGGCTTATACATTTTTCTGTTTTCCAGAACGCTTTGCTGATCCTGATCAGTTTTAATGAGGGGCACCATGGCCATTTTAATATCTTTCTACCTAAAATCCCTCTTGTCTTTATGAGCCCATGAAAATATATGGTGGTTAACAGAGATACATACAGTATCCAGGTGCTGGATGAAGGAACTCTCTTCGAATCCTGCAACTGCCAAAACTTGTCCACTCTTGATTATCTTCTGTTTGAACCTGTCATTAGATCCAGAGATCAGACTTCTTCGGCTGTGTACTGGTTAAAAAGCTCGACTAATATGCAGTTATTTTGGTACCTTTCTAGAGCTCTGGGGTGGTGTAAGATTGACTCCAAGTAGGCAAAACAGAAGGCTCTGTAGAAGCAGTTCCCATCGCCGAGTACTTTACGAACGGCGTAAAACTGGCCATCTAAATCCTGATCAGGAGGGAAGAGTTGAAAATCACAAACATTTTTAGAAGTGACCTTGTGTTAAAAAGGTGTAAAAATCAAAGTAGTCTCACCACACTATCCTTTTTAGAATAATTCAACGATTTATAATGATGAAACAACAACTAACTAATTCCTGGCTGAAAAAAAAACATTTATGACTATAAGATTATAATAGACTTTAATGCTAAAGCATCCCAGCAGCAAAATAATGACAAACGTGATCTTTATATTATTTAGGGCGGCCAACCCCTGAACAGAAGATCGTAGGTTTGATTCCTGCTTTGTGTTTGGCAGCAGAGTCACAATCAGTGTGTGAATGGGACTGTGACAGTAAAGCGTCTTGGGCCTTCAAGGAAGGTAGAAAAGTGCAATACAAGTACACACCATTATCATCTTTATTATCTATAAGCAATGCAAATTTCAAAAAATGACAAAAAAAATCTCTAAAATAACAGACTTGAAGTAAAACCTCCAATAATAGGGGAAAAAAAGGTTTAAATACCACTGCCATTGAGAAAAAAATGGACCCAAAACATGTAGCTAGTAGCTGGTATTTAACAAGGAAATAATTTTTTTGTTATTAAAAAAAAGCATCTGGAAAAACTAAAACTTGCACTTTATTGCCTGAAAACAAAAGGTTTACAAAAGAATATACATCAAATGCGTTTAAACTGATGCTTTACGACAGTTTTTAACGATTTACCCGTATTTATTTTGACGTTTTGAATTATTTCTACTGTACTTAAGTATTAGTATGTGGAAGTAACGTAATTCTTCCTTGAGTGCACATTTTTGGACACTCCTGATATTGTTACACATTAAAGTCAGAGGGAGACCGCCTACTTTCTGTTTGGGGTGCGGATTTTCAACAGACACAAGCGTAGAAATGTCTTCTCTGCATGAAACCAGACAGTCGGCCTCCATCTGTTCATTAAGCGTCACCTTCCGTCGGGGGCTGACCGGTCACTTGACAAATATACGAATTTCCTTAACATTAAAGTGTGGAAACATAACCACGTTATTACAGCAGAGAAGAAGGTGCGTCATCGCTGTTCCGAAGCATGATATTTTGTCTAGGGGATTCTAGTTCCCGTTTCTACAAACCGGATGTTTGGAGAGTACCCACGTGGAGAGGATTCTTAAAGGGCCAGTACACAATTTTAAATGCTGACTCGGGCACCCTCTTTGTGGACTCGATGTGTCAATAAAAAGTATATGAGACATAAAAGAAAATAATTTATGTTTCCTTTTTTTTTAAAATTAAATAAAACTTATATTTTGGGGAAATTAATTAATTTCTGCGTTTTAATAACAACTAGCTGAAACAATAGTGCCATACAGTGACTAATAAAAGTATAGTATACTGAAATTTTACTGTAAGCATTTTCTGCAGCTTTTTATTCTTAATAAGATAGTTAAGACACTTTGACCTCAGTGTGATTATTTTGAAAATGATTTAAACAATTCATAACTACTTGGTTTTGTTTGATGTCTTTTCTTTCCTTGTGTAGCTGTAAATTGATGATATTAGTTGTGAATAGGGTCTTTACAATGGAATTTAAATGTGTCAGAAATCTTTTAAAGACCCTCTGTAGTGAAAATCTTGTTTTTGGTATTTTCAACATGCCCTTGTTACATTTTTTCTGATCACGGAGGACATGTATAAGAAAATTAAGCTTAACATTACTTTTCAAAGTATTTTCTAAGTTTAATTAGTTGTGACTTAGTTGCAGATGCAAAAATGCAGTTGGAAAAAGCTTGTAGATGTGACATAGAAGCTACTCCAGGAAGCTACAAGTTCCCTACACCACTCCACTCCGAATCAACCACTTGTAGACAACTAGATCACTGTATATCTTTTTTTCCATATTCGAGCTTGCATCTTGCTCAAAACTGGCATCTTGCTCTGGATAGTTCCAATATTGCTTGCCATTTTGTTTACACCAGTAATGTATAGTTGAGGATGTGAGAGGCTGCAAGCTAGCGGGAGAGAGTGTAAACCGATATCTCTCAGTTATGGGTGATGGGAAGGGGGAGCAGGGTTGCTCCTCACCAAAAGTCCTGGCCACAACTTAGAGGTAAAGTTTTAATGAACTCCTGCCACTATGCAGAAACTATGTTCAAGAAAATGACAGGTGCTTTCTATACATTAAACACCCAAATTTTTAAGGATATCATATGAGGGATGTGTAGCACAAAGATTGTGGTAGATGAAGAGAGATGGTACAAACAAAAAGAAAAATTTCATTGATGTATGTTTGGTTTTTTGACTAAAATGTTCTATTTTTTCCTTCGTCCAACATTTACAGTACCTACAAAACAAAATAAAACTTCTTTCAAAAACGTGATTGAGCCTTTTATTAGAATTTATAGGCTAACTGCCAGTCACTCAGCACCAGATATTTACTATTCATATCACTTTTTGTCTTACATCAATGGTATTGTTGAATTTTAAATTAAAAACAACAACAAAAAGAACGTTCTAATGTTTTTTATGTTACAATGTAAATATATTATCAGATGTTATACATTTTTATTTAATGTACAGATTAAAACATTACATTTGTTGTAACTTGCAAAAATGCATTACGATATGATGTTCAAAAAATACTTCTGGCTTAAGATACCATCACTTAGAAGTAAAACTTTTTTGACTGACTGAACTTGCATTTCTGATTTTAGATTTATTTTCAATGCTTCTAAATGATCCCTTGTGTCGTTTGTCCCCTGTAGATGCTTCACTCTTCATCGCTGAGCCTGAGTCCCTCAGCTTCTTCACTCGCCTCTCTGTGTCTGCCTTGTCCAAAATGTACTCCTAAAAAAATATACAGGTAATTGGTGCAGTTCACCTGATGATTCAAATCCATTTTATATCTACCTTTATCATATCCATCTTGATCAATACATTCATGCTTTCTATCAGTCCGTATGTTGGAAGGTAACACTGCTGAGCCAAGTTGTCAATGGCCATAAGCAATCTTGCCCCCTCTTCAACCTAAAAAAGCAAGATAACACAGAAGGTGTTTACTTCTATAAAGCCTAATTTTATGCGTAATTCATACTTTCTCTTTAGCGACTCCTTCCTTAATTATCAAGTTAGCCTCTGTCTGCTTGTTCTTCTCTTCAAGAGTCACTAACTCCCTTTGCAGTTCGGACAGTTCTTTGTTGGCCATCTGTGTGTAAAAATGCATTTTTAAAGCACTGCAGTTAAGAGAGACACTGCTTCAAATGTAGGTTGGTGAATTTCTGACCAATTTTTGAGTTCTGTGCTCCTCCTTCATTTGCTGCAGTTTTTGCTTTTGCTTTTCTGCTTCTGTTTCCATTTGGCCCAAACGCTGTTGAAGATCCTGGTGGGTGATGGACAGAGTCTTATGGCGCCGTATAATAGGCATGACCAGGGATTCGTACCTATCATCGTGGTGGACTGCAAAAGATTTACAAGTTTGCTCCATTTTTGCACAGATTTAAACATACCAGATCAGATGAATCAGCTTTGAACTTACCTCTAGGTAGGAAATTCAGAGTTTTCATCAAGTAGTCCTCATAGATTTTGTACTTTTCCATTCTGTCACTTAAAATTTGCTTCCTGTGAGATAAAAAAATCTCAAAAAACTATAGTAAATCCTGTTTTTAATAATTCTTTGCTTAAATCTCCCACCTGCTTCTTAGATGTTTAACTTGTTCTGCCAAATCTTCAATCTCTCTTTGTTTTAAAATGTTCTGCTGGTGTGTAGCTTCACACTTCTGTAGAGCTTTGCGGCGCTTCACTTCATTTTCACTAACAAACTTTTCAAATTTCTCCACCCTTTCTTGTGTCTGAATGAAAATACAAATTCAAAAACAATCACAAACAGTTAGTTTCATTTGGAGCTGCCTTCTCCCCAACTCTTGACTCACCTGTTGCTGTTTTGTTTCCAGCTCTGATCTCCTGGCAGCCAAAGCCTCCATGCAACTTTTAAACTTGTACCGTTGGAGCGCAAGTTGTACATCCATCTCATCCAGCTCAGCCTTTTTTTTAATGACCATGTTCTTTTTTAATGTGGTCACACCTGCTCGTAAGACCGTTCTTGATGTCTGAATAATAAAGCAAAAAATACAGAAGCTTCAAAAGCTTGTCAAGTATCCCCAGTCTTTTTGCTATTATTATTAGGATTATGCCATGTTTAGGCAAAATGTAAAAAAAAAAACTGTAGTTTTCTAGGACATATTTTCTGCAGCGCGGAATGAGAAATTCCCATCTGAGTTGTGGGTGGTACCGTTCCCCTTCCTGATGATTAAAGGTCACTGTTTACGTGCTGTCCCGCTTGCTACCTTAATAGACCCTCAAAAGCCTAAGCTAACACAACCACTGAACAAAAATGGTGAACAATATCGGAGCTATCCAGCATACCCGTTTGAGCCAGCTGGGACAAGATAAACAAAAATGTACATGGATTTATTTGTTAACAAGTGGATAAATTAGAATGGAGTGGACGAGGGAGCCAGTGGCCTACCCAGCGTTTTTCCCACATAGTAAAAAAAAAATCTATTTCCAACTGCATTTTTTTCTTCTGCTCTTGATTCACAGTGGTTTGAATAAAGAAATACTCAGAAATGCAAATTTCTTGTGAGAAAATGCCACAAGAGCATGTTAAAAGCAGAATTGTAATCGGGGTGTGTCTTTAAAAGCTGATAATAGCAAAATGTTTCATGCTTACAGTATATTTGGTGTTTGTACTCTTACCTCTGATGTAACAGGACAGTTGGCATCATCTTCTGTTATCTCCCTAGACATGAATTTGATTTTCAGAAATAATAAACTATAACATTTAATAATTTCACCCAAAAAAAGAAAAAAAAGAAAAAAGAAAGCAACTATTGAACTCACAGACTTACCTGGTTTTTGCTGATTGGGTCACAAAAATGTTTATTCTTTTTCCCATCTCAACTTCCTCATCAGAGTCCATCGTAGGTTGAAGTGACGTCATATTTCCTAAAGATGCTTCCTCAAACTTTATGACACTTCTATCTTCAAAAAAACACGAGCGGCAGTACGTTATATTTCTGTGATGTTAGCAACCGCTAGCGCTGTGACTGACCACTTGCCGTGATCGCTTCAAGGTTGCTATGGCAACTTCCGTTCAACCGGAAGAACAACATCTAGTGACAGGAAACACAATCCCAATTTGGCTTTAAAAAAATGTTTGCAAAATGTTTTAGCCATACAATACACATACATGGATATGTATTATGCGAAGTGCAAATAAAAAATGTATTTTTCATTAAAAAAGAAAAAATCGCCAACTGGGCCTTTTTTTTGGGGGGGGGGGGGGGGGGGGGGGGGTCAACAGAAAAAAAATAAACTTTGACAATTAATTAAACTTTAACTCAACCAAGTGAACAGACCGGCTAACAGTTTTTAAAAACATGTTTCAGTACAATATTCAAAAAAATATAACAAAAATTCTGGTAGTGTACATAAATGTAAAGACATTTTCCTCAAACAAATCAAAGAATATCAAAACTCCTTTATCAAAGACTAAAAACAAGACTAACTATAACACTTGGTCTTTCAGTGTATAGAAAATTAAGTTGCAAAATGGGTGACCTATCAAAGCTAATGCAAACATAATGAACTAAGTCTATTGCTCCTCCACTGGAAAAGTTAGGTGTATAACACCTGCCAAATTGCCTGGCTAGTGAAAATAAAGACAATGCCTCCTATTTGCTATTTCAGATCTCTCAGCAAAGCTCTATAAGCGGAACCTCCCATACACCAGGTGTAACAACTGTTTTTGCACAACTAAACAAATACATTGTTCTAAAATAATATGTTTTTTTTATTTTATTTCTCTCTTTCACAGTTGCTACCTAGACCTCTCTCATCTTTTTAATAGTGCAGCCCATTCGCTTCTTGCTAAACGTTCTGTAATGTTCAGCAGCATTCAAAAGGGTTTCCAGAATGTTGTGTTTGAGTCAAAAGACCATTGAGGCTTTCACACCAGTAAAACAGCTGCTGCAATAGATTAGGATATCTAGTCTCCATGTGGGCCCCCTTTCTATCACAGGAGTCTTGTGGCACCTCTTTTTTTCATCTTTGCTGTGCATGAGAAAGGTCTTTTGAGTGTTACTTTCTGTTTCAAGGAGTTCAACTTTAACATTCATAAATTATGAACTCAATTACCAAAAAAATGGAATGGCTACACTCACTCTAGTCCAGAAATTTAATCTGATTGTACACAATTTGGCTGCTCCCTTCAGGGGTTGTCACCGCAAATTAGCTTTCACTGTTTTGCAAAGATGGTTTGACAGAGTTTGACTCTCTGTATGTCAGATGCCCTTCCTGACACAACGCTGTATCCCATCCGGGCTGGGGACCGGCACAGGGAGACGCAGATCTAGGCTACAAAGCTAGGCAATAGCACTAAAGGCTCACACCGGGTAAAGCTCACCTTGAAGAATTGAACTCTGATTTCATCAACTTAGCTATTCCGTTGCTAGTTGTTTAATCTGAGTCAAAAAATATTATATATTTCATTTTTTTGGTAGCATCAGGTCAACAAATTTCTTGTTTTTACCAGTACAACCCATTCCTGAACAGATGCCTAAACAAGACACTATTTTTTAATGTTAAGCCTTATTATTTATGTTTTTTCTTATTCTTTTTTTAAACTCCACTCTTATATCAGCTCTTATTTTAAGCTTATCATGTTTAAAGTCCTTTTAGTAGGAAATAGCAAGAAACATCTTCAGTAGTGACATTAAAGAGGAACAAATAGCACATAGCTTTGTTATTTATAACCCTCAGGCCAGGGAATGAGGAAAAAACATACAACAGGTATGAGGAAATCCCCTTTGTCAGGTAACCAGAGAAAAAACTATTAGTAAGAAGTGATTTTCACTTGAACTGCCTTTGTGTGTGAGGCCTAAATTTCCAAAAGAACCATCCTGGTAGTTTGTAGTATGAAAACTGAGACAATTATTGACGCAACAGTATCAACTTTCCTGTCTTTAGGAATCCAGATTTTCATAGGGTTGTGTCACAACATGAGAACTGATTTACTGAACCTATTTGCTTATTAGCCACATCCAGCTTAAACAAGATAGACAAGGAAGATGTTTTTTTCTTTTTCATTTCCAAAGAAGTGATTGTGTAAGACTGAAGCAGTCGATGTGGGATGTTGAAAGATGTGGTGTTGTTTCACATTCACTGCACTGAATGGTCTGACAAAAAGGAGTATCATCTGATAGCTTTTTGAAGATGTTTGGGAAGTTAAAGTAGCTTTGGTAAATGATCTTGTTAGAAAATAAACTTTTACTGTATTTGGTGTTACATTTCCTTGCTTTGTCGCTCATTATTGCTCAGACCCTCATCATCTGGAGCAGCAGATTCAAGTGAAACAAAGCAAACTAAACATGTCCTTAAAAGGCATCCCCCTCACTGCACAAGGAGCTGAAAGCCAAAGACTGCCAACAAACCTCAGCTCCCCCAAACCACTTACTCCCATCATCAAAGGCAGAAATGCACTGAGAATATTTCTCTTTTCTGGACTTTACAAGGTACTTTCTGATTTTTCATTGTTCGTCGCTACTTGAATTTGAAGAAGACTGGTCACTTTTTGGTTTCTCTTTCCTCAGGTTCTATCAAATATATCCTCAATGATGATTGCTGTCTGCAGGTCAAGGTGGCTTTACCACAAAATGAGCAGCACCACAAAAAACAAACCATCAGTTTGTCTCACAACTCGCCACAGTTCATCTGACATCACAACAAACTTTAATGGGTGAGACCGTTTACTATAATGTATGTATTTTATAAAGACCATCTGTGATTTACTGCTATATTTTTGTGTATATATATATATATATATATATATATATACCATATGTTTTGCATAAATAATTGTGTTTTTATTTAAACCTATAACTCAAATGGAAATATAAGCATAAAGATGAATGCAGTGCCACATGGAAGTCAGCCATAATGTCCGCCATGTCAAGTTTTTGTAATATTGTATGTGGCCAAACGTGTCCAATAATCAGACCCAGATTGAACCAGCCCCACTAGAGGGTACAGGTAGAACATTTAGGAGGAGCAAGTGATTTAAAACATTTTAAAACAACTTTTTTTTTTCTTTTTATGTCCGTCTATCCATACTTCAGTCTTTATGTATGTTTGTTTTCTGCCTTTTTTCTTAATATATTTTGTTGTTGTTTGTTTGTTCTGTGTGTGTGCCTATTTGTTGTTTATTTATTGTATTTTAGATGGGTTATTTGGTCATTTTAATTTCTTTAGCTACTTTTGGATTGTTGCAGGCCATCACATGTGGGTGGGTAATCACAGCATTTCTATTCTTTCATGAGTTTCTTATTTATTTGTTTGTTTATTTGTTTATTTGTGGGGGGGAGCTTATCCATGCCCATTTACTGCATTTCCAAAAAGTTGATTTCCAAGTAAAACAAACGTGAAAATGGTAGGTCATGCACTTTAAAAAGCATATTAGACTGAATTAGGTTCAAATATTCCATAAAAAGATTAATTAAAAATCCAAGTTGGGGGGAAAAAGTTATTTTTAATGAATATTGTTTTTTCTCCTTATCAAATAAGCACGTTTAATTCTCTTGAAAGACACCTGATTCATTCCTCGAATCCCCCTTTTTTTTTTTGTTTGTTTGTTTGTTTGTTTTTAATAATCTCGGTGTTTTATTTCACATTGCTGCATCTTAAAAGAAAGCGTGAGTCATTGATGGTGTTGATATGTCACATGCGTGCAGCCGTCTGGTTGCTTCATAAGGAAACCAGCACATGAAAAAAAAAAGCCACACAAAAAGAGCACCGAGTTATCTCTAGCGCTATTTGCCTTATCGCCTCTTGTGTCTGTTGACATATATGGAGGAAACAACCGTCACGCAGCCGCACGACAATTCACTCCCAAAATAATCTGAACACAGCTGAGCAGCTGCGCGCCGCCGTGGACGCGCCGCGACCAGGCGACGGACAGGCGAAACGATGACGAAATTCAGATATTCGGACTATTTGTCGCAGTTCCGAAATTCGGGGCGAAAATCGTACGATGCTGTGTCGCGACTGAGAGAAGACGGCTGGAGAAGAGACGGAACCATAGAGTGAGTCTTTGTTGCTACAGTCACGGAAGCCGCGTCGGTTCAGTTTCTGCATTTATGCTTTCTGTGATTCACTTAAGTGGAAAAAAATAAAAATAAAAAAACAGGGGGGCAATTAATAGCTTAATCAACCACTCAAAACATTCATAAACTGATGCGCCATATTTTGGTTGATTTAACCTTTTGTTTGCTTCTATAAAGGGATGGTGATCCGGTCATCTGTGCCATCAGAAGAGGGGACGTGAAGGCACTTCAGGGTCTGGCGACATCCTCACCTCTCAATTGTCTGAAGGAGAACAAAGATGGATGGACACCTTTGCATGATGCTGCCTTCTGTGGACAGACAGAGTGCATGAAGACCCTTCTGAAAGGTATGGCTTTCAAAAGGTTTTGCTCCCTTATATACAGTTATCCGACTTCATCCTGAATTAACAGCATCCTGTGTTTTGCCTATCAGCCAACCCAGGTTTTGTGGACAAACGCACACTGCAGGAGCAGACGCCTTTGCTGCTCGCTGTGTCCTGTGGACACCTTCCTTGTGTTAGATGCCTCCTGGAGTCAGGAGCCGACCCTGACATCTCCAACAACAACAAAGAGACCGGTTTATACAAAGGTACAGCTGAGGAATCAGAGGAGTCAGTATCAGATGTGGGTCATGAAAATGGAGCTGTGTTCTGTCTGTGCAGCATGCGAACTCGAGAACGTGGAGATGGTCAACCTTCTTCTGTCATATGGTGCCGCTGTGAACCAGCGGTGTGCTCAGGGCTGGACAGCTCTCCATGAAGCCGTGAATCGTGATAACACAGAGATTTGTGACATCCTAGTAGAGGCAGGGGCCATGATCAATCCAGCTCACACCTACAGCGTTCCACCTCTAAATGTAGCAGCGCAGAAAGGACACATGAGGGCACTGTGTTACCTTATTTGCAAAGGTGACTTTGGGCATTTAAAAAAAAAAAATACCTTTCTTATTTCTACCTATACATATTAACAGACTGATGCGCTTTCAGGTGCAAATGTGAACATGCAGACGTGTGATGGCGTCACAGCTCTGCATGAGGCAGCTGAAAATGGTCACATGGCAGTTGTATGTGCATTGCTATCTAAACATGCTGATGCCAACAAACCTGCTAACTCTGGACTCCTACCCCTGCATATTGCTGCAAAATATGGACACCATGAGTGAGTTAACTTTTAGAGACCAATTAAAATATTACCATTGTGGTTATCATTTTTCTTTAAGTCATCGGTTCTCTTTCTGTCAGGATTGTGTCCCAGCTCGTCTCAGTTACAAGTCGTGCCAAGCTGCGGCACAGCTGGATCAGCCCACTCCACCTGGCAGCAGAGCACAACAGACACGCCGCAGCAGCTGTACTGCTGAAGGCAGGTGCAGATGTTAATCACACTTTGGCACACAGTCACTCCATCCAGTTCTCCGATCGGCGGGCCACGGCGCTGTACTTTGCCATTGCCAACGGGAGCACCGAAACAGCTGAGCTGTTGCTGAATGCTGGTGCCAGTCTGAGCCTGGATCCTGTCAGCCCGCTTCTCATGGCGGCACATCAGGGCTGTGTGAGGAGCGTGTCCTTACTGCTGGAGCGAGGAGCAGACATGGATGCCAAGATACCAGCTTATGCCACCACGTTTCCAGCTGTTGTTGCTCTTTGCACGGATAACCTCCCTCTTCTGAGGATCCTTTTGAACCATGGCTGTGATGCACTTTCTTGTTTTACCTGTACATATGGGTGTGTCCCTCATCCACTTCCAGACAGGCTCAATACCGGTTCCGGCTATTTCAATACTTTGCTAAATGATAGCATGGCTCTTCTGAACGTCAATGAATCACCAGAAAGGACAACTCAGGTGTGCAATGAATGAAAACGCCCATACATTTCCCAACTAAAACATTAGTTGTTAAATGTTAAGTGAACTCATAGTTTTCCATTTCCAGTTCTGTGAGTGGATCTCAACCCCACTGATGAGTGAACGGGCAGGACCCATCATAGACCTGCTGCTGGAGCACGTGGGGCAAGTTCAGCTTTGCAACAAGCTAACTGAGCTACTGGACAGCAGGGAGGAATGGCATGATGTCAAGAGGAAGTTATGTGAGTGCTAGATAAAAATCTTACTCTTTTACATTTTCACAGGAAATAGAATGTAATTTGCACCTCGTCTTATAAATATATTTTTGCATTAATGCAAATGTGCTGTCTTGCAGTGTCACCTCGTCCACTGTTGCACCTCTGTAGGTTAAGGATTCGGAAGCAGCTGGGCACAAACAGACTGAGATCCATCACAGGATTACCTCTGCCAGACAGACTGATCAGATACTTGAGCCTGAATTACTGACTCCAAGATAACCATCGCACAGCAACATCCTCGGAGACTAAATAATATTGTTCTTTTATGATTTGACATCTTTATTCTGTAAAATTGTATTTTTATTTATAAATATCTATTTATGGACATGATGTGACAATATAGCTCTTTAATATGTCAATTATTCCTTTTTTTTTAAAGAAATCTTCAGGGAAAAGTTGTTCAAAAAAGAAGTTATTGTCCAAAAGATCTTTTCAGAGAGGATGAATCATTTATTTGAAGATAAAAAACAACTGTCAAATCTGTCAAACAACACAGATTTTTTAAAAAGTGTTTTCATAGATGAGAAAAAAGGAAACACAGCCTTAATGTCTGGGTTCATGAACACAACCTTCTGCTAAAACAAAGAGCTGTCATTACCCAAAAAAAGAAAGCTTCTTAATTTATAGAAACATGTCTGGTGGATGGCATCATGCTGAATGGATTTAATGGAAAAGTGCATTTTAGTCCATTAAAATTACAAAAATAGAAGCAGCATTAATAAGTGCTTGATCAGTTAAGTGTGAAAAATGACAACAAAAACAAAATCCTGCAGAAACAACATACAAATGTTGAATTCTATTGTATTTATGCTGCTTAGATTAATCCAAACACACCAAAGATTGGAGTCTGGCCTGCAGGCTTGGTGGGAATCGGTTTGACCACAACGTGTGTGTGGATTTTAGGATAAGGATGATCGGGTCTCCCTAAATCACTTGCTGCTTTGCTCCACAGTCCCAGGGGCGGGTGGGGGACAACAATGTGGCTGTGCAGAACGTGGTGACCGTGGTACTGGAAGGGACAGCAGCTGCAAACACTTACAGGAGAGATCAGATCCAGTTTCAGCGTCCCTTTGTCCGTACAGCTGCGCCGGCTGGACACAGGCGCAGGGACTTTTGGATCAGCATGAACCGTTTTTTGTTTTTCCTTTGCGCTCCCTGCACACATGCCTGCAGGACTCCTTTTAAGTCTCATCAACGCGTTCTCCGTGTTGGTCAGCTTGGGTTCCTCCCAAAATGAGGCAGGTAGCTGACGCTTCCTCATTGGCACCTGCTCCACCGCGCTCCCCACGCTCTCCTCCTGCGCATCCGAGCTGGCCTTGTCTGTCACCGTCGCGCTCTGGTGAACAGTTCCCACCGGCTTAGCGCACTTGTAATCCACAGATCTGTGAGTGTGGCATCTTGGGGCTCTGGAGTACTTTTGGGAAAAGCGTTTTAGTTGTTTTTGAAGATATTTCCGGTGATCCACGGAGCGCCGACAGGGAGCAGATTTATCCAAAGCCGCCTTAATGTCACTGGATGCCAAATTTACAAAATTAAGCAATGTTTTGACTTCACTGTCTGCATTTGCCATGCTTGTCAAGTCTTTCAGTCCATGATTAAGCGTGTAGCTGAGGAAAAAATAAATAAAAATAAATGACACGTTGCGTATTTGCGCACCACATGTGCCCAAATATAAATTCTGAAGTTCCAAAAGTAATAATTGTTGTCACAAATGTGAAAATAAATCCTCCACTCACCATTGTTGAGGGAATCCAGTTATGCAGTCCAACAACAAACTTCCATCCAGTCTACTGCTTCAACAAGTTGATTTGATATAACCTCCTTGTAGTTATGGGGCTTCTCTTGAACCAATCAGCGACCCCAGGCCCTCTCAATGCACCCCAATCAGCCTCCAAGCGCCCTGGTATCGAATTTTTCACCAGTGCAAAATGTTGTCATGGAGATCTGGAAATAGCCGCCATGGAAATGTGATATTTTACATAGATTGTCCAATGGGAGAATTAACTTTTAAAGAGTAAAGCTGGCTAAATTAACATTAACCAATAGTAGAAAATGTATTTTTAATGCATGAAAACTTGTATAGAATCACTAAAAATTAAAAAATTCAACATTACTTCCCTAAGAGTGATGTCAGATGTAAGATTTGGTAAGGGTGAGGGGGGATCTAAAGAGTGCATAACCATGGAAAGGAGCTTGAACGCTCAAGAATCTTGTCTTTCTGTTTGCCCCCTCAATCGACCGACACAAAAGCTGAATTACTCATTCAAACCTCGCGAGACAAAAGGAAAGGAGCTGGATAGCACTCCTGCATTTGTAGTCAAACATTTAGAGACTTAAATCGAGTCGTCATGAAGGAGAAAGAGTCAGACAAAGCCCATAGAATTGCCATCAGCAAACATTTTCCTGTGTCATATTATGGGGTCTCCATGGCTCCCTCTGGCCTGTGGACAAAAGCACAAGTTTGCACACTTGAATACTGTCACCCTGCCAACGGAAACAAGGGCCCAAAACAGGACAATCCTCAGAGAAAGCATGGGCTCCACGGGGAAGGTTTGGAATAGAGGAGCAAAATTGGACTTCTGAAATGCTAATTGAGCTTCATGCTCTCATTGAGGTGGGAAAGGAGTCCAAATGTGTCTGCACAGCAGTGAGGGAGCAGATTCTATGTAAGCAATACCTCAGATGTATGAAAGAAAATATCTGGAGCTCAGCTATCAAGAAATAAAATGACATTAATGCATCTATTTCTTTGCAGCGCTTCCCCTCTTGTTGTGGAGAGGCAATGGGACTCCATTGTTCTCATCTCCTCCCTTTCTCTTCACCTCTGTTCAGCTAAAAAGGCCAATTAACAATGGGAACCCCTGCCCCTCTCCCCAAACCAGCCTATCACTCCACCCCTGTTCTTTTGAAGTGGAGAAGAATGAGGAAAAGAAAGAGGAAGTGTGTTGCATCCACGAGAAGTCCACAATAAGTCCACATTTTACATAACATATATTGATTTATGGCAGAAGCTCGTTGAGGAATAATATCCAACAGCTTGACGATGATTTGGTGAAACGAATGGATTTATTTTCCTTTTTGTTTTTCATAAAACTAGAAGAAATTCTATTTACAGATCATAGCCAGGGAGATGGTCTTGCCATGTTTTTATTGTTAGGTGGTGCTAATCTCTCAGAAGTATTTTAAGCTTGGTTCTGGTTTCTTTTTTTAGCGTGTTTTTCCATATCCAGAGGAAGGAGAGAATTTATTTCACCTGCAATAATAATAATAATAATAATAAAAATAATAATAATAATAATAATAATAATAATAATAATAATAATAATAATAATAATAATTGCTTGCCACTAACTGTCTCTGGGTTGCTCAAAAAAACCTCGTTTGGTACCTGTCGGACATAAAATGACTGTGTCAGACTAAAACCACGGGGGCAGGAGTGATTTACACTAAACCTGTGCAGCTGCAAAAAGACTGCTTCTCTCCTAGCCATTTCATTGTACATTTTGTTAATATTTAAGAAAAATTGAACCTTATTTTCAGTTAATCAAATTCGCAGGAATACATAGAACGTGTGAACATGTAGGGGCAGCCATCCTAGTCAGTTGCTTTTTGCATCAAACAATGTGCTTGTGTCTGCTACTTGCTTGTTTAACACATTCACTTTTTTCAGTTCATGGAATTTGTAGATAATGCTCATAAATTAACGCAAACTGAAGATATTGTTTTCTTTTGATCATTTTAGTGACCAGGTTCAGATGTATCACAAGCAGGGGTGGAGTGGGACAACTTTTCAGCCCAATTTTACAATTTTACCAATAACGTGACATTCTCACCCTTCAATAATTAGACATTTGTCAATATTTTCATGTGTTGGCAGACTCCTCCACTAGATGGCAATGCACTTCCTCTGTCCAACTCCTCACACAGGTCTGCAAACATTTATGCACACTGATACAAAAGAAATACAGATGACAGGGAGATTTTTTTTTATCTTAACACACATTTTCCGTAAACGGCAGAGTGATTTAAAACCCCCTTTTTTGTTTTTGCAGGAGCTGAAGTGCCCTCTGAGAGATGCAGATGTTTGCAGGAGCGATAAAGCTGAAAGACCACAGTAATTTCATTAAGAGGTTTTCTTATCAGAGTTTATAAGGTCTGATGCATGTTGTGCCAGACTGCTGGTTACTGAATTGAGGTGAGGTAGCAGGAAGGAAACAGGAGGATCTACTTCTTTCCTCTTGTCAGATAATCAATACAGGTGCAGACTGTGGGAGAGGATGGATGACCTGCTGGACATGCCAAATGCAGCCTTTCTGTATCTTTCAAAAACTCAAGAAAAACCTGCGCATTGGACTGCACGAATGCGGTTAAAGGACGGCTATGGATTTTCCACTCTAAAAGTCATCCACAGCTCTTTGTATGAGCTCATCCCATTACTGCCAGTGAAGTGCTTTTTGATGGGCAGGACATGTGATAAATGTTCAGCTGCAACAAAAGGCTTTGGGCTGGTTGCTGAATTCACTGATCTTAATCCAACATTGGTTGGCTTAGATGTTTTTCTTTGGATTAGGCAGGCTGTGACACAATTGGCTCTCCCCTCCGCTATTTCACCCACAAGTGGCACTTCTTGGAGCCAAGAAAGAGACATTATTATGGCTTTATGAAACACCGATGCCATAAAGAGCAATAAATATGAACACCAAAGCAGTCCAGAAACAATTAATAATTTGATTTATGAAATCCATAAAGAGGTTCT
This sequence comes from Oryzias celebensis, assembly GCA_014656515.1. Classification (NCBI taxonomy): domain Eukaryota; kingdom Metazoa; phylum Chordata; class Actinopteri; order Beloniformes; family Adrianichthyidae; genus Oryzias; species Oryzias celebensis. The sequence continues at coordinate 40,885,365 of BNCR01000005.1, forward strand.
TTGCCCCTTTTGCTCAAAAAGATCAAGAAAAGCAGAAAATCTTCTTTCCTTTTAATCCTTTTATCAATTAATTGTTGGAGTTCTTAAATTAGGTTCAGTGAAGTCAAGCATTACTGCCTGATTAATAATTCAATATAGACTAAACGCAGCACCGTCCTCCATACATATTTCTGTTTTGCATCACTTCTCCATTAGGAGACACTATACGTTTCCACTCCCACTGTCAATCAGCCGCCTGAATGTCACGTTGGCTCTTATCAGACCAAGTATGACTGTGGGGTAATTTCATAACTGTGCCCACAGTGAGGGCCACACAAGACATTATGCAACTCTGCTCTTAAAAACTACCCATTGTTGTCTCACTTTTTTGCAGTCGGGCATTAATAATGTACGAACCCCCTAAAGGGACATCGGAAAAAAATCTAAAAGAAAATCAAAGTTAAAAAAAAAATAGTTTCTTGTGCACACCTATTTTGGAGCCCCCAAAAGGACATTGGAGTAAAATACAAAAAAATCAAAGTAAAAATGATATGTATACACAGAAAAAAAATGAAATGGTCCGCACCAGATAGTAACTGGTGTGTACCAAAAAAAATGGTGCGCAGCAAATTAACTAGGGCTCACCATAGAGTAACTGGTGTGTGTGCACCAGATAGTAATTGGTGCACACCAAATAAGCGATGCACACCAAGTGTTCACCAAATAGTAACTGTTGTGTACCAGACAGTGACTGTTGTGTACCAGATAGTAACGGTTGTGTACCAGATAGGGACTGTTGCGCACCAGACAGTAACAGTTGTGTACCAGACAGTAACTGTTGTGTACCACATAGTAATGGTTGTGTACCAGATAGGGACTGTTGTGTACGAGATAGTAACTGTTGTGTACCAGATAGGGACTATTGCGTACCAGATAGTAACAGTTGTGTACCAGATAGGGACTGTTGCGCACCAGACAGTAACTGTTGTGTACCAGATAGTAACGGTTGTGTACCAGATAGGGACTGTTGCGCACCAGATAGGGACAGTTGTGTACCAGATAGTAATGGTTGTGTACCAGATAGTAATGGTTGTGTACCAGATAGGGACTGTTACGTACCAGATAGTAACGGTTATGTACCATATAGTAACTGTTGTGTACCAGACAGTAACAGTTGTGTACCAGATAGGGACTGTTACGTACCAGATAGTAACGGTTGTGTACCAGATAGTAATAGTTGTGTACCAGACAGGGACTGTTGCGTATCAGGTAAGGACTGTTGTGTACCAAACAGTAAACGTTGTGTACCAGATAGGGACTGTTGTGTACCAAACAGTAAACGTTGTGTACCAGATAGGGACTGTTGCGTACCAGATAGTAACGGTTGTGTACCAGACAGTAACGGTTGTGTACCAGATAGTAATGGTTGTGTACCAGACAGGGACTGTTGCGTACCAGATAGTAACTGTTGTGTACCAGATAGTAATGGTTGTGTACCAGATAGGGACTGTTACATACCAGATAGTAACAGTTGTGTACCAGGTACTGACTGTTGTGTACCAGACAGTGACAGTTGTGTACCAGATAGTAACCGTTGTGTACCAGATAGTAACGGTTGTGTACCAGACAGTAACCGTTGTGTACCAGATAGTAACGGTTGTGTACCAGACAGTAACAGTTGTGTACCAGATAGGGACTGTTATGTATCAGATAGTTACGGTTGTGTACCAGATAGTAATGGTTGTGTACCAGATAGGGACTATTATGTATCAGATAGTAACAGTTGTGTACCAGGTACTAACTGTTGTGTTCCAGACAGTAACAGTTGTGTACCAGATAGGGACTGTTGCGTACCAGATAGTAACGGTTGTGTACCAGATGGTAACTATTGTGTACCAGACAGTAACGGTTGCATACCAGATAGGGACTGTTGCGTACCAGATAGTAACAGTTGTGTACGAGATAGGGACTATTGCGTACCAGATAGTAACAGTTGTGTACGAGATAGTAACAGTTGTGTACCAGACAGTAACGGTTGCATACCAGATAGGGACTGTTGCGTACCAGATAGTAACAGTTGTGTACCAGATAGGGACTATTGCGTACCAGATAGTAACTGTTGTGTACGAGATAGTAACAGTTCTGTACCAGACATTAACGGTTGCATACCAGATAGGGACTGTTGCGTACCAGATAGCAACAGTTGTGTACCAGATAGGGACTATTGCGTACCAGATAGTAACAGTTGTGTACCAGACAGTAACGGCTGCGTACCAGACAGTAACGGTTGCGTACCAGATAGGGACTGTTGCGTACCAGGTACAAACAATTGTGTACCAACTTTGACCTTTTATGTTTAGGTTCCCCCCAACTCGTTCTTTTTTGACGGCTGGTGTTCCAATTAAATCAAGGGTTCCGTCATTTTGTCAGACGCGGTACAGAATGTGGACCGAACCTCGAGACACGTCCAGTTCCAGTACCATATCCCTGTCACCTTCTGAAATGGGTACCGCGTTCGAAACTGGTACCATGTCCGGAACCAGTACCTATCCTCTTTCTGTACCAATCCGCATCCGGTACCTGGCTAAGGTTTGGATTAGGGTACCAGTGCAGTCTGGTACCGGACCAGTATAGATTTGCGGGCTGGAGGTTGGGGAGCTCCTTCCATATATCAATATGTGACGAATTGGGAGTGAGAATGGGTTGATTAACCAGATAGTACCTGGTCCGCACCAAAGAACTGGTGTTAACCAGATAGCAACTGGTGTATACCGGAGAGTAACTGGTACTGGTGTGCACCATAAAGTAACAGGTCCGCACCAAATAACTGGTGCTCATCAGATGACAACTGGTGCAAACAAGAATCTTGTATGTTTGTTTTTTTTAACTTCAATTTTTTTAAACTTCGATTTTCTTTATTTTGATTTTTTATTTTTATTTTTTTTACTTTGTTTTTTTTACGTCGATGTTCCTTTAGGGACTCCAAAATAATGCCGGTGATGCTTTACGGCGGGAAAAAATAGTTTTTTATGGATCATGTTTTGTCATGTTTTATCCAAGTCATCTTCCTCCTGACTTTATTTTTAAGCCCTGATCTTCAATAACTCGCCTCCACACTTACTTTGTGTTTGTACCTGTGTAAATAAACCCAAACAGAGACAGCGCCTTCACAACCACATGACCTCCCCGCTGCGTTCTGGATGGATGGATGGAGGGGAGGGGGGTGCGTTTGTTTGGAGCAGTCAGTGGGAGCTGATGCGCGCGCCGCGCCAAGTGATGCTCCCGTATTAAAGCAGCCCGCTGTGGTTTGGCACAGAGCGGGACGCATCACTTTAACCCCGCGGCTCTGCCCTCCGGACTCGCCCATACACTCCGCGCAGCCTAGATAATAAGTTGAAAGGATGTGTGATGATGCTGCTGCGCGGAATCCTGCCAGGCGATATTCCTGAGGACCTCTCGCTCCAGCTCTCTTCCCCCCGTTTTATTTTTTCATAATTTCCTTCAACTTCGATGGCTCCAGTGGCCCAATTGCACTCATGCTCGCAGCCGAGGAGGGATGTGAGGTACGGGCAATCCACCGCCCTCTCAGTGCGCGGAGTCGCGGCGTGATTCAGGTCCCTGTCTGACTGCCAAAACGGAGGAAAGAAAGATTTAAAAAAAAAAAAAAGATTTAACTACTTTCGAGATGTGATTTTTTAATGTTTGTTTATTCTTCAACCGTCTCGCTTGTCCTATGCTTCCGACAAGGAGGTTTCAAGAGGAAAATGATTGTGGCATAAACTGTTTCTGGAGACGTCTGTCACAGGTATCGCCGCTGGACTGGACAGGGTGGATGGTTATTTCCCAAAAAATTCATGTCTTCTGCATCCAACTGTGGGAAAAGCTGCCTACTATCTTCCACAACAGCTCAAAAAGAGGAATGCTGGTCCAAGATTTAATACCATTTACTTTAAGTTTTTGGCCTCTTTTCTTCGGCCACTGCCTTCTCTCGCTGTTTTTACTTTCGTGCCAGGTAAGCATCGCGTCCGGGCGCGCCACTTGGTCTTTTACGCATGGGAGCAGCTCACACAAATGTATCTGGGAGCTGATTTAGGAAAGTGGAGATGCACAAGGAGACCTGGAACTAACTTATTCTACAGTGTGGGGTCACTGCTACATTTAGGAAAAAAAAAAACATGCATGCCTTGTGAGTTTCCACTGCATGAAAAATGCAGCTGTGCACAAGTGCGGGGACAGACAGGGAGCTGTCTTGTAGTGGGAGCATGAAGCAGTTTTCATGAAAACATTCCCACCAGGATCTCTGCAGCAGGCATATGTTAGTGATGAGTATTTTAACCTTTGCCCCATTGCTTCTGCCTACAGATAGTTGTGAGCTGTTGTTCACATGCAGGCAGCGTTGCCTGGGTTCATGTGTAATGTGATCTGCTTGAGTTTCCAAGTCCACCCACGCACGCTCCTCGGGGCAGCCTGCTGCCCACTCTGCTGGTGGGTGGTTTCTTCCAGAGAAAAGGGCTGCAGCCGTCGACGCAATTCTGCATGTAACCACGCACACAGCACCCCCAATGACAACAACACTGGAGCTGTGATGAGAAAACAGTCTTGAGAGGATATCCACAATGCTCCAAAACTGAAGGGATGCTGGGTGTGTGTGCTGCTGCTGATATTTCGGAGTAATGCGGTGTCTTTTATCTCTCTTGCCTTTAGGGAGAGCTCCAGAGGTCGTGCTCTCGGACTGTGGCGGAGAAGGTTAGTGAACAGTGCCAGTTGGCATGCCACTGTAGGAGATACCCTCCCCTCCCTCCACCACCACCTCCACCTCCTCCCCCACGGCTGCTGGGAACCACAGGTGAGGCCTTCAGAGAACTCATCTAAGTTCTGCCTCCTCCTTCAGTCTCATTCTCATCTGACCTCATTTTATCGTCAAGATTAGCGTAGGATTGCCCATGTTTGGGAGAATTTTGGCACTCTTGCGTCTGTAATGGAGCCAGGAGGATGCTGACGGCTAAACACAAGATTAATTGAAGCCGGGTCTGACCTTGGGGAGCACCATTCTGCCTGTAAAATCCATGCCTGCTGGGCTGCCGTGCTCAGTAGCTCAGTGGTAGGATTTCCCCTGCAGGACCTTCTGATTAAAACACTGATAAACGAATTACGTTATCTTGTTACGATGGAAAATAGCAGGATAATGAAGCAGCTTTGCTTCTTGAATTGTAGCCAACAATATAACGTGTATTACAGCTTGTTTATAGCAACTATTTTACAGTACGTTTCTTGATTGATTGCCTGTCGTGGCTGTCCCTCCTCTCCTCCCTCTCACTCCTAGATGGTAAATCCACTGACATATTGGCAATCATATTTCGCCAGCCCGCTTGTTGAAAGTTTATGTGATTTGTATGTCATTGCGAGCACCTTAATGAACAGCGCCCTGAAATATTTGACAGGGTCTGCTGAGGATGCAGCCTCCCTGAGCTATTACTGTGACTCTTTAGAATTACCCATCTGGAGACCTTAATGTCATGAGTAGAGACGAGTACTTAATCACTAAGCCCTGAAAAGGTTTTATTCAGTCAGTCCTAGTGATTTTTTTTTTTGGTCTGGTCAAAATGGATGGATTTATTTCTCTCCTGACTCACCATATGCGTTGCTTGAGAATTCTGAAACCCTTCAATTATTCTAGTCAAGATCTCTACATGCCTTCGCCAACTGGCAGCAAGCAAAAGTAGTGTTTGGAATGCCTCATTTTGACCAGTGTAAAAGAGGAGTTTTTATCCACGTGAGTTAAAGTGTTAAAGCAGCAGTTTTATTTTTTAAAAACTAAGTAAAATGACTCATTTAAGTTTATCTGAACCCCATAAAGAACTAATTTCAAGCATTTTTCCTGACTTGCCGGCTCCTGTGAAAGAGATTATCTCCAAAACTTGTCACTAATAACACATATAATAGAAAACGCTAACGGGAAAACTGGGACAGGGAGTGAGACCATTATCTGTTAAAAGTAAGAAAAAAAATGAGGAGAGCTGTCTGTTAAGTAAGCGTTCGTGAGCTAAAAATAATTCGTGGGTTTCTTTTAAAAGAGCCCACTTTTTTTTACAATGAAGTAGACCCTTGCCAGAGACAAAATAAAACCCTACTGCTGCTGACAAAATGCAGGATTAAAACTGAAGTTTGGCTGAGAAGAGCTTTCAGATTCACCAGTGGCATGATTTTCTGTTCCACAAAATGTGATGCTGTCCTATTTGGTGGAAATCTGCCGTCCTCTGGGATTGGTAGTTACTGAGTAGTATTTTTATAAAAAATATATATTTTATTTGTTCATTATGTTGAAATGAGAACCACATGTAAAGTAACAAGTACAGTACATTATTTAAAAGCTCCCTTTAAGCCACTTTAAATTAGACTAGACCTGTTTTTGCTCACATCTGCACATGACTAATGGGGTTCAAAGATTTTGTGAGTAAATCAGATGCAGCAGAAATCCGGCATTACAGACACGTAGCTGCTGATGCACGTAACGTTATACAACATTCCTGGTGATTGGTTCTATTCCACAGACCTAATGTGGAAAGACCAGAAGGTTCTTGCAACAGTAATTGGTGTGGAGAAGTGTTAGTGTAAGGAAGGCTGACAGGACTTTAAATGATTCATGATGTCGGGGTGGATATCTTTGAACGTTGAACCCAAGGCCTACAGAGCAAGCAAGGGCAAAGCTACCCCTCAGCAAGGAACAAAATCACCTCCAAACTTCTCTATATACTTTAGATTTATATTTTTTTCATCAAGATGACTTTTTTTGTTCTCCTGTTCACCTGCAACATTCTCTTACAAACCCTTTTTTTCTTGTGATCAGTGGCAGAGCCCATGGTGCCATTGTTGACGCCCTGGTGGATGGAGGTGGACCTCATAGTGCTGGGAACGGTGGGCTGTGTGTCCGTTGTCTTCCTCCTCTCTGCCATCATCATCTGTTATAAGGCTATCAAAAGGTAAGACTTCTTTGTAAAAACATGTTAAATCAAATGTGTTTAATCGACACTTTGGAAAGGATATTCGTCAAATAACATTTACCCTCAAACATTCAAAGCTGGTTGCTTGAGTGTGACAGAGAAAAAGAACTGCAAAGACGAAAAAATATTACGATTATTGGATTAAATCAATAACGGTGGCATCCAGATGAAATTCATTTGAAGAGATCAATAAAACTACACATTTCTTATTCTCCATTAAATCAATGCAGGATTAAATTAAATAATTATTGGAATAAAAAAAACACACTGATATGATTAACCGGGACAAAAACTTTTGCCAAATGATCAGTTGGAACCGTGAATGAGTAGCCTTTAGATAACTGTACCACAGAAGGAAGTTTTTACCTTGGTCACTATATTTTTATCTTCTCTTTGCTTCATAAATAACTTACTAACTGCTAATGATATATTTCAGATCACTTGTTGAGGACTGGTCTGAAAAGTAATCTCCAACAATTTCCTTTAGATTTACCAGAGAGGTTTTGCTAAGCTGGAACCATATATATTATGAAGTTTTTGGTCAGGAAGTTTCTAATTACCACAGTAGTGTAGTGGTTAATACTCTGACTTGACAACGAGAAGGCCCTGGTTTAGATCCCAGCTGGGTCATTTCTGTGTAAAGCTTGCCTGTTCTCCCTGTTTATGCGTGGGTTTTCTCCAGGCACTTTGGCTTTCTCACACAAACATGCTTCATAGGTTGATTGGGGACTCAAATGTGTCTCTTAGGTATCAGTGTCTGGTATGAGTGTATGTGGTTGTGATGAACTGGCAAACTGTCCAGGGTGCAACCCTCCTTCGCCCATCAGTACCAGGGATAGGCTCCAGCATTTCCATGACCCCCAAACAGAAATAAACAGACCAAAAAATGGATAGAAGTTATGAGTCTGCACTGCGGCTTCTCCTGTATGGAGACTTTTAAAAGACTTGCAGTAAAGAACATCGGAAAGAAACAGAACCAGATAACCAAACCACCTGAAAAAGCATTTGTAAAAGATTTAATTTAAGGCAACACCTTGGTTTTGCTGCTACAAACTAAAGAAGACTTCGACACATCTAAAGCGACAGCACCAATGATAATAAAACGCCTTAAAATCTGAGAAGGGATACACACATTTCTTTCCAGGGAAACAGTCTGCCCTCAGACCTGGAGGTACTGACAAGTCTACCATGCCACAACTCCCTTAAAAGAAAAATCCTGTAGTAACCAGTCAGACTTACCTCACACTGAGTGTAAAAGGAACCTCGTGTCCTGTAGAAAAAGTCCTAATAAGGCTTTTTCCTGAAAAACCTTTCATAGGGCCAAAAAGGCATATTGCATAAACCGCCTTCAAGTCTACAAAACACACAAAAAGAGCGGACACATTTCCACGCCTCACTGCAGGAGAATAGAGCTGGACCAGTGGGCAAGAATCCCAGAATTCACAAGATATTGATTAAAACAAACTGCAACATCTTAATTAGCATTTGCTACCTATCTACTGTCATGCATCGGAAATTCTTGAAAAAAAAAGGTTGTACGAATGTGTGTTCACTGGGAATGAATAAAATTAGGTAAAGCAGGTCATAAATCTGTTATTTTTCTGTCCATGATGCAATTGCTGACAAGGAAGTAGTGGATTGTGATGAAGCTTTGTCCCTGATTGCTCTAACTCAATATTTCATTTTGATGCTCTTTACCTACAGAAGTGACTGCAAGCAAAGTCACTTGCACAACAATAATGCATGAAGTGTATGATGACCCTTTCATCACCCTTTTGGGTCACAATGAGGTTACATAATGAAATGCACACAAGTCCGAGAGGATGATCCACAGGGCTGAGTCATGCATAAAGATCCAGCACTGAACATGATGAAGTGAAGTGCGTGCGTGCTGGTGAAATGGTTTTTCATTCAATGTTTACAGCCTCCGATCCAGCTTTGTGGCAGTGAACGCAGGAGGGAAGCAGAGGATTCCCAGCTGTTTCAGAGTTTTCTCACATTTGGCTCATTAGAAAAAAAAATTGCTGTGTGAGGTTTGAGCCTGCAGCACCACCAGACCCAATTTTCTTTGAGACATTCAGGCAGCACGGTGTCACATATGTACTATGACATCCACAGTGCTTTGACAAATGTTTGTGCAAATTTGATGCTCTCATCATATTTTCTTGTTTACTATCATCCAAATAAGTAGTAACTGTTGGCTCTGATACAACCATATGAGAATAACATTTGCTAAAGTGGGGTCTATTCTATATTTTATTCATGTGTCTTTAAAAAGATGTGGTATAAAGCCTTTTATATTTATGGAACTGTATTAAGCCTGATTGCCAGAAATAGCTTCCCTCAGCAGATTTTTTTTTTTTTTTTTTGCTCTTTGAACAACAAATAGGCAGTCAGGCAGTGGAAGTAATAAGTGGTTGGCTTAGGAAATCATTATGGCAATTTTCCAGACCCCTGTGTAGCCAAGGGGCACCTTTATTTAATGCAGCAGTGGTTGGAAAGTGTTGTTGCCATATGGGCTCTATAGCCCCAAACCCAAGTTATTATTTATGAATTAATTTGTCATTCAGTCTCAGGCTGCATCTTTTATACATGCAAGCGGGTCGTGTCCTGAAGTGCAGCGAGCTCCAGACTGCAGACTTAGTGCCACGCCAAGCTGCCTTACACTTTGAATAAGAAGTACGCAGACCGGGCTCATTAGACATTCATGAGCAGTCGACCAATAGGAAAACAAACCAGAAAAAATAGAATTCCTTTTAGCCATGGATGCTGTTGTCAACCATCCTTTTTTTAATCAGGAAGGAGCGGAATTAACACCCTGGTTGGACAAGTATAATGTCCACTCGCAGGGCAAGAGTTTAGGCAACAACAAAGTGAGAAACAGTCTGTCAGCGAGAGCACAGCTTTGTTATATATAGCCCTTCTAGACCCTCAGTGCTCAGGGCTTTCCCAATAAAGAAACAACTGGTCATGAGCCAAAGCTTGTGCACAGCAGACGAGGCAGTTCTGCAAGTCCCAGCCCTCAATGGCCTTTTGTTCTACTTGATTATCTTTTTCTGCCAGTCATCTGTCAGATGCAAAGGGACTCAAAGAATCACATTTATTCAGTTCTATCCAGAGTCCACAGCACCAGAAAGGCTGGTGAGCGCAACCACAAAGAAGATGAGTGAAACACATGCTGCGTTTCTGTGTTGCTGTGCTGTCCAAATCAAACGCCATGACTCTGCAGTCCCGGCACTCGGCAATTTGTTGGAAGCCAAAACAAATAAAACTCTAACCAACTGAGTAATGAATGCTGTTCCCAATCACTTACTGAACTGAGAAGCACATCATACGCTGCATCACTTTTTCTTTTCTGCTAAGATTAGAAGAAAGCGAGTCTTTGTGGACACAAACATTCATATCCTTGGTTTTCTTTTCCAAATTACAATCCAGTAAACTCAGAAATTTGCTTATTTACCCATTTTTAAATTATAGGATGTTACTCTAATTTCCAGATGGTCAGAGTAATTGTAAATTGCTCAACACACGTCCCACTTTCACAGCGATTCACTCCCCAAACCCCAAAAAAGCAAGAGTGTGTTGTGATTGCACAGCTTTCCTATGAAATATTAATCTAATCTGTGAAGTGTTGTGTTGCACCTGCCATGTGTCAACAGCATGCCATTTATTATTGAAAGCCTGGGCAGAGGTCGGCTTGACGCCCCAGCATTCTGCCCTGTGCGGTGGCCCGAAGCGACACGGTCAGTCTGCGCGAAGATTACATCCTGGGAAGAATAAACAAGGCGGAATCACCTTTGAGCTGGCTGTCCATCAGCAGGATTTTAAAATGCGGCAGATGAAAACTGCTCTTTAAGATTTGCTGCCTCTTCTTTCTTGGTTTTGAATTCAGCGATTAAGGCAATATTGTTTCAACAGAAAGGTTAAGTTTCCTTATTTTTCACTCGAAAAGTCAAGAGAGTCATGGGCAAAATAACCCTTGTCCCTTTAGAGCTCCCAAATAGCAGACAAAGAGCTGGACAGTTTGCCAGAATTAAGGATTTGTCCTTGCAAGGCAACACTGAAGGGGGCCACAGTGGACAAATGAAGTGCCACAGAGAAGCTTCAGCACTTTCACTGGCAGGGAAAGGTCCTGATAACCTTAGTCAATTAAATTCCCTCTGGAAAAGTGTTGGTGCAGAAAGAAAAGAGATATGTGCAACCTCTTCACACACCCTTTGACCGGTGAGATAAACAAGCGGGAATTATAATGGAGATAAAAACAGAGAGGCAACAAAGTATTTTGCACTCACTGATTCTGCAAATGATTCCACTTAAAGTTAAGACTTCTTTTATGAGAGACAGAATGGAAAAAAAAAGAATTTCACAATTTTGTTTTTGCATTATGGTGCAAAAAAGTATTTGGTCAATTGCAAAAGTTCACCCCAATACTTTGTACTGTAACCTTGACTGTCAATGACAGAGGTCAAAAGCTTCCTGTAGTCTGTCTTCAGGTCTGCACACACTGTAGCTGCTATTCTGTCCCAGTCTTCCATGTAAATCTTCTCAAGGACTGTGGTGTTTTGGGGCTGTTGCTGGGCAACAGGGACTCTCAACTCCCTCCACTATTGGAGTGAAATCTGGAGACTGGCTAGACCTCTCCAGAACCTTAAAATGGTTTTGATTAAATAATTTCTTTATTTCCAGGCTTGTGTTTGTGATCCTTATCATGTTGGAAAACCCGGAAACATTTCATCTTCGATGCCTGTGCAAATGGAAGTTTTGCCCGAAATCTCACCATGGACCCAGTCATCCTTTTCCTAATATGGTTCCGTTTGCCTTTTTGGAAAAAAGCAGCCCTAAAGTATGATAATTCCACACCCATAACTTACACAAGATAAAGTATTCTCAGAACATAACCAAGCATTCTTGATGGAGGGAAATTGATCTGTCCTCACCAAGCTGCTTGCTTAGTACATTCCAGTCTTGTTCAGGTTTACAATCTTGTCCCTGGTGTCCTTTGACAGCTCTTTGGTCTTGTTCATGTTGTAGAGTTTGCAGTGTAGCTGTTTAAAGGTGGGATTTCCTGGATTTTTTATTTTTAAGTCCATCAATCATTTGCATGGGTAAAGTGTACCTATGATAAACATAACAAAACTCTCTCCTCTTTTCAAGTAGGACTACTTGCACAATCAGGGACTAACAGATAAAAACAAAAACACATGTTTCTACCACTGTATTGAGAAACCACAACAAGGAGGGTTAAGAAAATCTAAAAAACCTTTGAGACAAACCTAATAAGTCTTTGACTTTTTGTCTTTGGCTCTTATTGATGGTGTCAAGTGGCATCAATATATTTATGTTATATATATATATGTTTATTTTTACATTTGCTACTGATTAAACACGATGTGAGTACAGAACTACTCAGAAACCCAGTTTTAATCATAATTTTATTTATATATGTCCTCCATCTTGAGAAAAATGCTACAAGAACATGTTAAAAACAACAAAAACATGATTTTCATTGGAGTGGGTTTTAAATAAGGGGTAATGGGTTACTCTTATATATTCCAAGCCCTGAGCATGCCCTTAACTGCCTAAGCAGACAGTTATAAATATATAATACATCGCTTCTTGGCTTAAAAAAATATATTGTTAAAAAGAAATATCTATGAAAATATGTTTCAATTGATTCCAGTTAATCTCACAGACTGTTACATTCTCAACATTATATTATTTTATTTACTGTCCTTATGTTGTGGTCATGTCTAGTTCTAGGGCCTTTAAAATGTCTTTGTGATATTGATGGTAGGGGGAAGTTTTAGATGATCCCCTTCCCTGTTTTTAAGAATTTATAACTGTAGTTGTGTATCAAGTTTTTGCCAAAGGATAAGTTGGTGTAATTTTGTCTCTTTTCCCAGGTACACATAAAAAAAAACATATTTAATTTCCCACCTGTCTACTCTTTTCACATTTGCTTGTCTTTGGTTGTATTTTTAGGGCAGTAGCTTTGAAAAGTTTCTTAGAAGATCTTTCACTCACCATTATTTTTGAGTTTTATTCAAGTTTTTCTTTATATTAAAGGCTTTTAGCTACAGGACAAAAACAACATAAGAAAACAAAACTCCTGTTGCATTGTTTGATATTAGGTAGAATTTGTAGGGATTTTAATCTAAATCCTGAAAAAAAGTGTATCTAGTGAAAAGGTTGAACTCAGACTATGTCTTTAAATTGTTAAGGGAATCACAAAAAACAAATGACGCAAGCAACCATGCACACTTCTTTATAACGTCCTAAGAAAACCTGAAATACCTCCCCAACTTCATTTGGATTGAACTAATTTGAGTCTAGGAATGTTGCCTGTAAACAACACCATCCTTAGGGAAAATATGGTCTATCCCAAATTCCTTTGCTGCACCTGTATCCTTCCAACTCACTGCCTCCCACAGCAAAATTTGCTTCCACTGGGATGATGGATCGGTTCTTTTCCAAGGCTTTCCTGGACCCACAGGGACACAGCAAGCAGCATCTGTTCCACGAGGCCGGCATGTGTCCCTGGTGAACAGCTCACCTGTTCAGCTGTCCCAGCTGACTCAACTTTTAGTTGTACTCTTAATTTAGTTGGAGATGAGAACCAGCCCAGTGCAGATTTAATTTAGGCACGAATTGAATGTCCTTGTCATGAAATTTAGTGACTTACAGTGGCTTTAGTTGCAATTTGTAACCAAAAGTGTGGAGGTTGTCTGATCCTCTGTCTTCTGTGTGGGTTTCCTCCGTGTGCTCTGGCTTCCTCCCACAGCTAAAAAACATGCATGAAAAGTGGATTGTTGATTCTGAGGCCCCTATCTTGCCTGATGTGCCTTAGCAGATGGTCCATACGTGTTTTCTGATTTACTGCTCGTGCATTGACTGTTTCACAGCAGGCACACGGTTCTGCCTTTTCACCAAGCAACCATTCATCCATCGTCGTCATGCTAGCAGGTGTGTCCAGATGTTCTTGTCTGAGTGCACACACACCCTTCATCCACCACTGAGTATGCTGTACATAACATGCACATCTTGGCAAAAAAAGATGGTGTTTTGCTTTTTAAATATTGCGCACACAAAACTGTGCTTTTGTAGTAAATGTCATTTTGGTGAGTAATCATAGTGAGTATAACAGCAAATAATTGCATGTTGTATATTGCCGTCCATCATTGGTGTAAAAACATATCCATACATTGTCAAAAATAAGTTTTAAAGGTTAATACACAGGAATGATTAAAAGTGAAACATCATAAACAAAATGCATACGCACACACTTCTATAGAAAGGAAATAATCTCTCCAAAAGTAAAAGTAAAATTTGGGGTATTTTATTTAGTGTGTCCACCACCATTTTCAAGAGAGTAAAAATGACTTTATGTTTGAAGAATGTTAGTGTTTTTATGGAGATTTGTTGAATGTGTTTGTTGGTTTTCCAGCTTTCTCAAAATTCAGTAAATTTTTTTCTTATTACTAAGAAATTCACCATTTTTTTCCCTTTTTGGTACGTGCTTCCATATTTTTTTTTGAATGCGTCATGTCAGCGTAGTTGTGGAGTTTTGAGTTTCAAAACACAAAAACAGACTGCAACATTTTATATTCACATAGTTGGAGTAGAATTAGGTTGCATTACACCAAGTATCAGCACAGTTTACCCTCAGGACTGCGTAACTGGAACTTTTTTCCTCACTACACAACTGCTTGAGACGGTCAGCAGATTTTGACTCAGACTGCATGTTTGAGTGGAGTTGCACCAGCTGGCCTTTCAGATGGTGGGCTGGGCTAGGATGTAGAGGAGGGGCAGAGTTAAGATGTTGCTCGGGGGTCCTGTGAAGGCAGCGTACAGTGTTGAGAGGGACAATGACAGTACGAACTGTATTTAGATCTGTCTTTGACTTACGTAAGGCCAAGAAGAGCAGAGCAGCTGTGGGAGCCGGTGCAGAACTACAGTACACTGGACAAACATAATACCTACAAATGCATTAAGAAGCGCATGAAAGAGACTTCACTGAATGACACTGATGCCACTAGCAGTCACAATATGTATACATATGTATTTTTACCCACAAGAAAGGTAGCTTTGCAATGCAGCCAATAGTGAGAGGGAAGGTGTCGTGTACCAGTATTGATGCTTCCGACTAACAAAGCTTTACTGCAGGAAAAAAAATGCATCCTGTCCAAGAAACTTTTAAAAAAATAAGCTTCTCAGAAAAGATTGATTAGACTATCAAATCAACCTGAAAGTTAACAAACCTCTGTTTAAAGAGCATTTGATAGAGGACTTATATAAAGTCTGACTGATTGACGGACCGATCTCTGACTCTTTTGTCTTGCTTAATGTGCCTTCTAGTCTGGGGCACCTTGACCATTCATTGACATATATATAAATATGTTTAAATGTATATAAATGTTATTTTGGTTTTTTGTTTGTTTGTTTTTTTTTTCAGAAAACCACTGAGGAAGGAGGAAAACGGGACGAGTCGTGGGGAATATGCCATGAGCATCCGAAACACGAAGACCATTAGTACGAACAACACTGTGGTATAGACTGTCTTCTGGAGTCCACAAGAGCTGACTCACCGTCATTTTTCCCACCATGTTCTGAAAACAGAAAACTCCTCTCACTGAAAGGTTTCACCTGACATTTTTCAAAAAGGTAAACCTCTCCTCTTTGCTTGGCTTGCTGCCGGGACAGGAGACACCACCGACCTTGAGAAGAGCTGAAAACACGGAGGACAAAATAAATCAAAGCAGAAAGGACTAAAAAAAACTGACAGGGACTGTGGTGTCAAAAGCAGCACAGCAGGCTGAACATTATGCTCTTAGTAACAGCAAGTGTTGCTGACAGGTTGGTTGGCTGCTGGCTGGAGAGGGACTAACTGCCAGTCTGCAGCAGATCCAGACCTCACATGCTGTTCATTCAGCAATGGAGAAAAAGAGACAACACAGCAACCCCTTCAGTCTCATGGGCAACTTGAAAGAAAACCCATCACAAGCAACAAAAAACATGCATGCAATTTTTTTTACAGATAATGCAACCTTTTTTTATGAAACGTCAGCCCTCTCACTGCTCATCTTTGTGTTCTCCATTATGAGGCAGATGATGCGACTGCAGGTCCCAGCTCTGAGACGAGGATTTATCCGACTATGCAATTTAAAGAAACCTACATCATCATGGACTTTTATGGGTTTTTTTTTTTTTTTTTTACAACAAATGTCAAAACTAGTATTTGACTGAGTGTGATCTGTCGGCCATTTTTATCCATATTTCTTTCACTTTAATAGTAAATTTAAAAATAAGTTTTGATGAATGTGTTAATTTAATTAGCAGATTTGTTTTCTTACAGAATCATTTATAACTTTGTTTAGTCAATGGTGACGGTCGGAATTTTGGCGTCAGTTTGGTTTGGATAACACGTTTGCTCTGCAAAGGGTGTCTGAACTTAAAGGAGGTTAATATTTCTGTTTCCCCAAGACTTCACCTTAAAAAGAAAAGAAAATTCCAGCTTTTTATGATGTGCTTACAGAATGTTTTTTTTTTAACTAACATCTTTGGAAACATCTCAACATCAACAGCTTAATGATTTAAAATTATCCTCTTTAGAAATCCACAACAATTTTCATTTTTCTTCATCTGTCAACACTTTCGGACTTATAGTCCTTCAATGTAGAAAGCGGGAACCCAAGTCCAAAGCTGACCTAGTGACTGATGAGAAGGAAGAAGATTTAGCTGACTGCAGATATCAGGTTGCAGGGAGGATTGCCTCAACAGAGACATGTGTGACTCAGGCATCCTCCACATCCCGCTGGAGCAAATCAGCTAATCAGGAGCCTCACTCAACACCGCCCTCCTAACCCCACCCATATAAAAAAAAAAGAACATGCATGTATGGATGTGCATCTGTCTGTATGTGAGTGTGCATGCAGATGAGTGCTCTTTGTGAGAAAGCGCCCGGCTCTGTAAGTTAAGTATAGATATTGGCTAAGCTGTGGAAACGTGGAAATACTGTAAAAAAAAAAAAAAAAAGAAAAAAAAACACATGCTTGCAAGTGCACAAACAGGAATTAGGTAATAAAATACCCCACCATGTACCTAAATGAGCAAAATGATGGATGCATGAATGTAAATACTGATACTTAAGTACCTGCCTTCTGGACTGTTAATTCATGTACATCGTAACAGATCATATGTTTATACATAGTAAGAACTGAAATAATGTGCTACCATTTAGATCTATGTCAATGTTTTCACGGAGGAAGCCATTAATGTATATTTGGCAGTCAATAGTACTAACGCAATTTATGCATTATAATAGACGGTTAAAAAGACGTGCATAAGTTGATAACTGCTGGGTTTTTCAGTTGTAAATAAAGCTGTACATAACAACAGAGTGTCAGTCCATTGTGTCAAAGCAGACCAGCGTGCAGGTGCACCACTACAAAAAAGAGGCGAGCTGGTGGAGGAGTTTTGAACAGGAAAGAAAGGGAGACGTTATATTTAGCTTGTGAACATTGTGCTGTGCTGTTCATGCTTTGGGCAAAGCTGAGCTGGCCTTGTCTCCTGGGCCCCCTGCCGTGCAGGACATGCTCTCAGTCTGTCTCACACAGTGCAACTTTAATGATCTGCAATCATCCGCCTTATTCCACCCCACAGGGCTTAATGACGCAAAACCACAAAACGTATAGGTCACATATTGTGCTTGCTCCTGGCTCGATCAATAAGGATGTCACCAGAAATTGTTGACAACTGTGTGTTTGAATGAATTGTGCAACTTCAACAAGAATCCAAGCTGCTGTGGAAAAAAGATTATGTAAAATGAGACACGGGGATTAAAAATATACCTGTGAAAGGGGCTACACTCAAACATTAGATGTCTTCTCTTTTGCACATTATGGTGGAGACTGTACCTAATGATGTGAAACAAACAAAATCTATGTCATCCAGGCTGATGGAGAGGAGCACTGAGTAATGTCAATGGATACGGAGTACTTTGCTTTCCCTGCTTTAGATGGGCAATTTGATGGTAATGCTGATGGACACAGTGAGCAATTTAAACATTCATGCATTGTCCAGCCAGGGCTCTGTGGATTTCACTGTAATGAAAGCAACGTGACAGCTCGGGGCAGTGGAACCAAGGTTTGTCTATGTCTCAACAAGTTTTGGAGGCTCTCACAGGGCATCTGAGTTCAAAACAGCCAACAACAAACAGATTTTCAAAGGTGTTCTTTAATCAAGACATGCCACCTACTCTTCCTCATCCTGGGTGCGTGTGCAGAGTTCCTCCAAGGCTGACCTTCACCGTCTCCCAGGAGCCACTCTCACACCCCGGCTTCCCGAGAGACCAATGGTCAGTGTTAATTACCCTCAGCACTTCCAGCTGTCTGCTCATCAGGTCAGGGCTTCCATATGGTCCTGCAGGAGGCAGCAAGCAGGCGAGGCGAGGGTGGGGAAAGTGCTAGATACCTGTGGGACACTGATTACACAAGCTGCTGCTAATGAGAGAGGATCTTTCCGAAAGGGCTGGGAGTTCAAACGATCACAACGGTGGCGGTGGCTGGCAGATGCAACCCCAGAGCATGGGGGACTTTATTAAATATGTACAAACACACACACACCTATGCACGCCAAGATACACACCTGCACCATTTTAATAACAAACACACACACAGGGGCACAGCAGGAGAGGAGTCCTTTGATGAGCCAAGACTAGAGGTTGATGAGAAGGGGCACTGCAGCCGGTCTCAGCTAGCTGGAGGTCACCGGGGACTGTGTGTATGCGTGTGTGTCCATCTTCATCTGTCACACTGGTATTGAGGGACTGAAACACCTCTTAGCATGGGTCCTGTCAAAAAAAAGGAGCGACTAAAAGTAATATTTCAGAAACCATACAGATGAAATTGGTCTTTTCATCCCATAAGTTAGCTAGTTCCCCCGGCAGATGCATGGATATCATCAGATCTAATTGTTCTTAAGGCTTGATAATGAAATCCTTGCAGCAGCAAAGATCAAAACCAAGATTAATGTGCTGCCCTCCTGTTGTGTCATCTGTTATTCTCAGAGAGGAACTTCGTGGTAATACAGTTAGAACTCACAACACTGCCTAATCACAACAAACCACATTAGGCCAAAAGGTAATTGCGTTTGCTCGGTGGATGCGTGGGCCGGTCTGTTTCGCTGCTTCCAACGTCGAGATGGGCCGAGTTGTCTGCGGATGGGGGGGTTGCTCTTCACTTTGTGGGAGGGGGGCACCACCGAAATAGTTTTGTTTGTCTCCAATGTCTGGCTCCACATTATTGAGTTATAAAGCTGCTGCCACAATATAGATTGGCCTCTGATCGATCGGAGCCTTGATGGGAGCGGGCAGCATGACTGACAGTCTGACAAGGATCTCAGGCGGGAGCTGGGTAATGCATGTCATGTCATTTTCTCGCAGACACCTGAGGTCCTCAACCAGAACAGAGCTGATTTTTATCGCGACGCCCTGCATTATTATCATACGGAACGTTTTCCACATCCACCTGGTCGTCAAAGGCCAGTAAATGTCACATTTGAATTTTTGGAGGGGCTGGCAATTCAAACAAAATGACAAAGTGGCACACATTTTACAAAGATTTGTACTTTTTATTTTCATCCTGCATCCACGCAACTTAAAAAGTCATGAGATATGAATTTAACAGAGTGAATTCATTCAAGCACTTGTTTCCAATCCTCATTATTACTAGTGCGGAAACTTTGGATCTCCAGATGTGTTTGAATGTATAAGGTGGGCACGTGGGAGTGCCCTGAAGACGCAAAGATCTGCTGTGAAAGCACAAAGGTGCTCAAATCTGAATCCACAAAGTTTCTAGGAGCCCTTTTTAGGTTTCAGGGTCAAGATTCATGGAGACATGAGGATCCATCAGCTCACATGGGGTAAAACTGAGAAGCTGCTTCCGATGACTGGATCTCCACCTGAGCCATCTTGAACTGGGTGCATTGGAGCCATTTGCGCAGGGCAATGGGAGGAGCTCCAGGACTCTGGACCTGGAGACACTGGTGGTTCACTCTGTTCTGGATGGCCTGAAGCCGCAGCTGCAGCCCCGCAGACAGATGCTGATGTAGAAAAGAGTGTATAGCATATCAGTTTGACTAAAGAGTAGTTTCTTACTTACTGCTTAAGGGTAAAACATTTACCTTTAAGTTTGATTGAATCATGGGTAACCACATAGGAATTAACTAAAACACAAAAATAAGGATCAGTAGGGATTATGTGACTTTATATGGTGTGAATGACACAACACACAGGAATGAAGTCTAACCTTGACAAAAATGGTAGAGTTGCATTCTTGCAGAGCTTCCATCAAACTGATGACATGAAGACAGACCATCTCTACCATCTAAGGGACAACATTAACACATTTGTGTGGTTATTTACAACAAACCCCATTTCAACTCCGATGCAAAAATAAATAAGTAAAGTTTGAAAACAACCAAGTGACAACTTACAACTTTATTATGAGCCATAAGATGTAGGATGCTGGGGGTAACCCGACTCCAAAACTCTAGGCCAGTGAGAATAGCGCCGGAGGAAAACTCTGTCTGGTTCTGGTTCTGCAGGGACGGAGCAGCAGCTGTCTGCTCGCAATAGATAGTCCACAACTGTGCGAACATGAAGGCGTGGAACAGAGAGCACATGTGCAGCACTGACGTCTAGGGGAAACAAAGCAAAGGATCAGAAAACAGCTTATGCACACAAAAAGAAATAGTTTGTTCACTTGGAGGAAAATCCTTTTCAGCTGACCTTTGACTGTTCTGGGAAGCCAATAAGGATGACTTTAAGGTGATCTGCAATGTGGGAGCCAGCATCCAGGGGGATGGGCATGCAGGAGGTGGAGCCTTGGTGCAGGGCGCAGTGCGTCAAGGAGCCCAAAAGAAGCCAAGACAGCTGACGGATATGGGACACACACTCAATGAATTCTTTAGGTCTGTGGAGACAAAAATAAGATAAGATCTCATTTACTTTAGTCAGAAATCCCTTTTTTTTGTCTTGCAGATTTTTGAAAGTGAAAAGTAAGTATAAGTAGATTCAGACAAAAAAGAATTTAGATTACTGGTCATCATTTTAAAAATATTTTTTGGATATGAGAAAAAATTGTGATCCTTGCAAAGATTTATAACATTGTTTTTAGACGTTTGACATATTTAACCAGGTTTTAGGTTGTTTTAACTTAAATTGGCTCATTTCACAATTTTTTAAAATCATATTAAGAGCTAGGATCTAGAAAAAAAAATGACGTTATTAAAATGAGTCAAAATCCATTTGCTCCATACCTTTGGAAATAGAAAAAGTTGATTTAAGACTCAAAAAAACTCAAGTTGTACTGTAATTGCAAGTTCGGTTTTTCAAAAGCTATTTTAAAGTTCAAAAATGTTGACAAGTTAGACTGGCATTCATTGTCACTTTTTTGGAAACAAAAATTTAGATTTATGTTCTAAGCCCAAAATGTGCAGGTTTGAGATTTTGTGAGGATATGTTAAGATTGGCCCACTTATACTAAGATCGTATTCTTATTGTGTTCCTATTTTGTTCTAAAAGGAGTCATTTCTACCCATAAAGGTGTACTTGTATGCTAACGTCTATTAAATGTGTTGTGAAACTTTATGTTTCCTTATTTAATGTACTTTCATTTTCCTGATGTATCTATATTCTGCTGCCCTGTTTTCTGTATGGTACCACAATGTCTGTACTGCTTTTGAAGAACAAAACACTTGTGCGTCTGCTTGCTGTCAGCTATCACACACTCACACTAAAAAGATCCTAGATCTTTGATGCTTTGAAGTCTAGACTTGTCATCCTTGAACGTTCATCTCAGTGATGCAGAGCAGCATCACAAGATAAATGAAGACTTTATATTTATTATGTTGCTTTCTTTTTATTTATGGCAGTTGTAGAGCACAACATGGTTACAAATGGTCAAATAAAAATGTTGAAAAATGTTGAAATGTTGTTAAATGACATGTTTTGAAAAGGAACTTTAAGCAATCAACAATGAAAAGTTGTTTAAATAAAATAACCCAAAAAAAGCCAAAAGAAAAATATAATTTACCATTATTTATCCAATATTTCTGATGGAAATATACTTTTTGTTCAAATTAGGAATAATCCATGAAAGACTAATGACACAGTTTGCACTTTTTTTTTCATCTAGTGCACAGTTTTGAATCAGTGCTTTCTAACCCTTTTATAAAAGCATATACAGTATTTTCTTAAGCTTGGCTCTGCAAAGAGACAATGCTGCTGGTATTTTGATTCTGTAGAAATTCTGGCCCGCAGCAGCAGTCCTGGACTGCAAGACCAGATTAATTTTGTAGTTCCTAATTCTCACTGCACCTCTGAGTGAAAATTTCGTACCCGCTTCATATTCAAAAACAGCAGGCGAAATATTTTAATAAATGGATGGGGCCAAGTGTAAAATTTTGTGATTTTCACGATTTCTTACAACATGGGGGAAAAAAACAACAACTTTTGAGTGGTTTTTTTAGCGTTTTTTGCTAAATTTCACAAACAGGCCACAAGTTTAAGTCTACAACCACAACCAAAGGATCATTGACCTTTGACCTTGGGAAGAGTCCATCATCTTGAATTTCCCCCCCTAAAAAAATTCCCCTTCAGTATCTTCTACAAATCTAAACTCCTCCTAAGGATTTCGATCTCCTTAAGCATCATTGGGAAGCGCCTTGGGAAAAATGTATGATTTTAAGGTTTGTAGATTTTGAATGGCGGGAGAATGGCAATCTTGCAAAAGCTTCATTTCCCTTTTGCTCACAGATCACTGGGAAAATTTAGCACACAATATCCTGGCTCAAGCTGAGCAAAACAAAATGAGATACAAAGTAAACATGTCAAGAATGGGGGCGTGGTTAAACCTCAGTTACCAAGGAAAACCAAAAGTTTCCTTTTGCCAATTCTGCTATAAATGACATTGACCTGTCTGTCACCCTCAGACGACCAAAAACTAAAATGGTTGCTATGGAGGTAAAACCAAGAACCCCTCCCCTTTTTTGGGGTGGGGGTTGTGAATTTGTCACATCCAACTCTGACCATGGCAGCAGAGGCAGAGGGGGAGAGTACATAGCTATAAAGCAACCACTTAGCCAGTGAGGGCAGTTTAAAAGGGGTAAAGGGGGGGCGGTGAGGGCAAGGGCGAGGGTGGGCAGCACCTGCAAGCCATATAATGCCAATAGTGGTTTGAATTCACATTAAGGTGACAAATTGTAGCCTTATTAAAGGACCTATACCATGCAAAATCAACGTTTTAATCTTTTAAGTGTATTATAATGTTAATTGCTCATGAAAAACAACCCTAAAGCAGTATTTGCTTCATTCACACATCCCTGAGCATTCCTGTAAAACCCTGTTCTCTGAGCATGAGCCTCTCCGAGTTTCCAAGAACAAGTGGGTCCTCACATTGTGACATCACAAAATTGGAGAACACCTATAAAGCCAGTCCGGTCTCATCATTCAGAAATGCACACAGTCCGTGTCACAAATGCACACACTGCGATTCACAAATAAAATGGATGCAAACATGCAATTTCAATTAGGGAATGCACACTAAAGGTTTCACAAATGCAAATTCCCATGTTGCTTGTTTTTGTGGGAGACACGCAGACACTGCAGAGGCCGGCTCTAGATTGACGTCAAGAAATGGAGTCCACAAGGAGCGAAAGGCGGAGCTTCAGAGATCGTATCATCTTACTTCCGGGTGGAATAAAAGAGCTTTTAAAAAATACCTCACATTTGATTAAAAAACCTGTTCCTTTAGTGTGCCAAATGTAATATAATATCACACATTTTGAAATAGTTTACTCTAAAAGGCTTAAGAATAGCATTATGTAGGCCCTTTAAGTCTGCACAGCATCAGTCTCCTTACCCTTGCTGCATTGTAGACGGTGGGTGATAAAGCCAGGGAAGGTATCGAACCACAGCTTTATTATCACGATGATTGCCTTTGCTGATCTCCATGGCTGCGACTTGGGCCAAACCCACTTTCAGGTTGCCCCCAAAAGTGTCCTCATGCAGCGGCTGACAGCAAGCCTTCATGTGGCTCTGAAGGACCAAAGACAGAAGAAAACAGGAAGTGTTACATCTGTTTACAGTTGCAGGTTATGGGCTTCAGATGAAAACTTACTTTCAGCTTGGTTAATGTGTGCATGTCTGCAATGAAGTCTAGCAGCTCACTTATGTATTGCCTCATGCATTCCATTGCAGCGGTTGTACACTGTGGAGAGTGGAAACAGTTTATCCTTGAGAACGAATAACAGCTGAGCTTCCTACTGTTTTATGATGTGGAGCGTAATGAGATTGTAACATAAAGAGATTCAAAGTCTCACCCCTGGCAACGTAGAGATCATGTGCTTCTGGATGATGGTGGATTCAGCTAGTCGTGTGCCAATATCTGCACAAACAAACTGACAACAAACACCATGTTTGACATCGATGGCGGGGTTGCACGACGTTCTGGCTAACAGAGATGTATGAAAGATTTATTTTCTACCTGGACCAGCAGTAACAAGTTTGTGTCAGGCACAGGAGACTTGAACTTGAGAGCCTGCAGAAGCTCCAACACCACAGTGCGGGACATGTAAAACTTATCTCTCTCCTGGATGTGAGGAAACAGAGAGGGGAGTAAATGTACTGAGGCAGCAAGACTGCCTTTTTCTATTATCACTCTCCCTTACTCATGCTGCGCAGAGAGCATAAACTCTGTAGCTTCAATAGAGGGGGGAGGAAAGGCGGCGGGAGGGGTAAGAGGGGAGCAAGGAAGCCAGTGAATAGTGAAACCGAGGAGTAGATTTAGGCCAGTCCAGATCTCTCCTCCCAGAGTCCCAGGCAGCTCAGACAAGGCTGTCAGACTGCCTTCCCTTTCCCCGAGGACAGGCTGCTCTCTTTGTTCATCCCTTCCACACAAAGCCCAGCTGCCTGTTTACAAACCACACTGTCATATTTTGGCTCCCAGTTCGCCTCTCCCTTTCCCTTTGCAGTCATGTTTGCTTAGGTTAGAGGCATGATCCGCTCACGCAGAGCTGCAGCTGACATTTCTCATCGTGCAGTTTCGCTCCCGCATTCACCTGCATGTAGTACTCTCATAATTAAAAGTTAATGGAGCACATCTTAGGAAAATGGCCAAGCTGTGAGGGTCCAGTCCTACAGAAAAGTGTACTGAAGCTGGTACAAATGACATATCGTGTGCCAAATGCTTTATTAGCCCTTGAAATCTGACTCGGTCCATTCTTTGTGCTTCCTGCAAATGCCACAAAAACAGTATCAAAAATTAATAAAAGCTGGTTTTTGAAATGTGGATTTTGTAAGGTGGGGTATTAATGAGAGTGTAAAAAATCAATACTGCAGGAGGCATAAAGCACACAAGGCTGACAGAAGTGGAAGACTAAGGATCCATCCGCTCAAACAGACACCCCAGTGTCAGGCAGCCACTGAGAAATGCACCATACATCCTCGTACTTGCACACCAACTAATCGTGCTAATCAATACTGTCTGATTGCCTACTTAATCACTGGTGTCACATGGCTACATCTCCGGCTGACTCGGGAGTTAGGGAAGTAGGGGTAACAGTGAAAAAAGTTACTCATGATGGGGATTTAAACAAGAGTACAGCGTTTGAATCCTGCAGATCAGCTTTCGGGGGTTTACACAAAAACACGTCAGCACATACTAGATTACCTTATTGAAGGCTTTGTAGCACAGACCACACAACTCTACAAGGTAGGAGAGGCTGAACGTGCCATACTGGATAACAAAGCTCAGCAGCTTGGAGAAGGATTCAAGGAGACTCTGTAAACAGAGGGAAACATGTCTCACGTTTAAGCCGATCTGTACCATTTCTGCTTTGGACTTACCCGAGTTGCGCTTGTTGTTGGGATTTTTAGAAGACAAATAATGATCCTTAAACTGGAATCCATTGGGCACTAGGAAGAGACACAAAATGAGATGGCATTCTGTGATCGCATGCTTGATCTAGTTCCTGGATCTGCCATGGACATTCATTTGACCTCCAAGGTTAAAAGCGTCAGATTCAAATCAATTACAGTTTTAAGGCTGACTATTCAAGCTGACTGGAGCACTGCTGAATGCTTTTTCCTCTGGTGGTAATCACATTAACCCATATCAGACCATGATTAAGTGAGCGGAAGAGTTGATATCTACCTTCAGGGGAAGCACAGAGGGCAGCTTTGTGAGGAAGGTCTGGAACTGGTTGCAGATGGTAGTCCACAGGTTGCTAGGAGAATCCATGGGGAGAGCTTCCATGAAGGAGGCAATGTTTTCCAGGCAGTGCAGCATTGTGCCCCCTGCTGGCAGACTCTTTTTGTTGTTCAAGCCCTTTAGGGCACAGAGACATAAACCATCACAGGGTTATATAATATAATTCCACAACTTGAGATATTTACTCTTGAGATCTGTCTTGATCTACTGTGATGCTCATGAAAAGAATGAAAGATTAAGAACAGCAATGTGAAAAAAAAAAAACCTTCTGGTTGAGCTCAAGCAACCATAGCTTCTAGTCATTTCAATTTATTTAGCTCAACAATAATCCAGAAGCAGCACAGTGGTGCAGAGTACAGCAGGTTTCTGGAAAAGCTCAGGTGATTTGTTGTTTGAAATGGACTGTGCTGAACAGTCAGATAAACCACTACAGATTTGGCAAGAGCTCCCCCTGCTGGCTGAACATTAAAACACAATTAAAAAAAATTAAGTTGTACCTCCAGCAGCATGTTGAGGGCTGCAATAGAGCTCAGCTCGTTGAAATCAATCAAGGAAGATGCTAAGGTTCGCAGAAAAGTCCCATCTGTGAAGGGAATGACAATGACTGAATGCATTTAATGAAGTGCACCTTTTAGGGTTAAAAATAAGCAAACCTTTGATGTTGCTCTGAAAAAGCTGGGGCAAGATGCCATTGGGGGCCAGCTGGTGAAACACACAGCGCAGGAATTGCTTGGCTACACCTGCCACATTGCCTGGTATCAGCATACTGCAAAACAGAACAGACTCATCTACCACTGAACTCTCTGACAAGCTCGAAGCTTCAAAGTTTCCAACCTTTCAGCTTGTCCGGAAAAATTGCCACTAGATGCCAATCTGAAAGAAATCCATGAATTATGGATGAGAACAGAGAGCAGGTTATGACACTTCATTCAACAGTGAAGTGCTGCGTGGACGGTTGGAGGAGCTGCTCTGCTGCGTACCTGCCCACAGACTGCATGATGTCGAGCAGCATCGGCGCAGCCAAATCAGGGCTGAGGTGGATGAACATTGAGAGGACTATAACAGCGAGGCTGAGGGTCTCCTCATCGTATTCCTCCAGCACAGCTGCACAGTCCCGACACCTAAGACAAAAAAAAAAAAAAAAAAAAAAAATCCAAACAAAATTTAAACAGATTTTTGCAGGGCAGGTATGACTACAAAACCAATTCACTCACCTGTCTGACATCAGGGTGGGCTGCTCGTCAATAAACTCTTCAGGCGCCGGAACAAACATGCTAACTGTGCTAGGTGCCGACAAAAGACTGGTTTTTGTTGGACCTACTGGGGACCAAGAGGTGTTAATTCATGGCTTCAGTTTAGCTCATGTCCATCATGAAGTGACTCACCCGTCTCCCAAGTGCAGATGTTGTGCGGCGCACTGGACTGATGCTCCAGCTGTCTTTTCATCAGCTGACTCATAGTCAGAGCCCCCAGGGAGCCTCGCTTCACTTGACGGTACTGAGCTGGAGGTCAAACACAGAAAACAACACCTTTGAAGATCTGTTGAATTGATGTAAGGCTCACTGACAGCTTAAACATGCAAGTAAGATACCATGAAAATGGAGATGATGCCACATTCATGCGTTTAGAGGTTTTCAGAAGATTAAAAGTCATTATAATAGTTTATTTATTTAGTTATTGGTGATTAGAGGATTTTTTTGGATTAATGAAACAATTTAATCTTTATTTATAGCTTTTGCAGAGTTAAAAAAAAGGTTTAGTTTCAAAGAAAATACACATTTTAGTTTAGATTTATACAAAAACAGTTTTTTTTTTGTCAAAAACACAATAGAAAAAACAAAGCTGAGGTAATTAAACAATCTCTTAATCAAAGCATCCTACTTGATACTGAAGAGCGGTGGCTTGTTTCAGGCATAGCAGCTTCAAGAGTTGGGGCTGAGGCAGATTCTCGAGGCTTTTCCAAAGTAGACAAAACTTTGTGATCTGCAAGGCAACATGGACGAGTGATGGGTGATCCACGGGCATCAGAATACATGACATCCTGTGCCAATATGACAGCAACAACGCTCACCACCATCAATTAGGTTTGTGGCAAATTTAATTGCTTTGTCAGATACGTTTTAAAACTTTTAATTTAGTTTGATCTTACTATTTTTTTCAACAGCTTTGAGTTGAATGAGGCAATGCTTCCCTGCATTGTCGGTGCTTTAAAGTGGTCCAAACCTACATAATTAAGCCATAATTTTACTTGTGCATGAATAAAAGCAAGAAATGAACAGAAATACTTCATACCACAGCAGAAAACTAAAGAGGTTGACATGCAAACAATGCCAAAAATGATGAGAGATGATGAAGATTTTAAAAAGAAAAAAGTTCTATCAATACACAACATAATAAACTGGGAAAAAATGCACAGAAACCAAATTTAAAATAATTCGAAGCCTTTAACTACCTGCTAAACCAAATGGTTGAGCACATTTTAAAAAACATTGATTGTGTATATTACTCACCTATGACAATATGAAATAAAAAAAAATGTTAATGATTTTATTTACTGATTAAAAAGCTAAAGAGTAAAATCAAATTGAAATTATAAAAAAAAAATTTGGAGAGAAATTTATTTGAAATATTTCCTTAATCTAAATGTTGCAGAAAAACTATTCCACGTTTTTTGAACTGAAAACACCTTCACTGTGAGAATAAAAGACCATCAAACTTTGCAAAAACTGTTTTTTCAGTATTGTTTTCTGCATTTTTTTTTAAATTATTTTAGAAAAATATATAGTAAAAATTAGATTTAAAAAAAACCCATAATGCTCACACCAACGTATTTGCTTGCAAGAACAGTTAGGACCAAGCACAGGCAAAGCTACATGTTTGCCCACCATTGTTTGAGTCAATATTTGTCTCGTTACTGGCAAAGAATGAGAAATCATCAAAACAAGCATCTTTAAGCATTACAAAAATATCAAAAACAAAACTTTTAAATGAATAAACACAATAACAACAATAATAAAAAAAATTGGAATTTTGGAATATTTCATTTGTAATGACCTTCCACTCAGCTGTTCTCATTTCCCACTTTTCCAAAGTCTTCTGTCCCTTCCAGTCCACATATAAAATGTTCTAGCTCCGCCACTGGGACAGAGACATGCTCTTTACATGATTTACACTTTTTTATACTGTCTGATAAATTCCAAATCATTTTAGGATTAAAACATGTTACTAAGGTGTGCAGATAGTTTAGAATTATTTAACATTAACTTGGAAACTGGTGGAGGATATGAAAGGGGGACGAACATGTTTTTTTAAAGGTCAGTGAACTGTATCTTCTCCTGACTGTAGTATGCCATGTCAAATGTTTTAAGATGTCAAAACTTTTAAATACTGCATACCTGTCCTCCTTCTTACCCGTTTCAGTGGTCTGCTCAGCTCCCAGCTTGTCGAACGTGTTAAAGGAAATGTCCAGATATTCTCTCTGGATGGCGCTGACTGCTATCTTCCTCTGTTTTCGCTGCCTGGGAACAATCTGGATTTTAAACTCAGCTTCGTCGTTGTCGTCTGCGTTATCGGGTTTGGGGTCACTGTCTGCTTCATCCCCCATGTCGTCATCTTCCTCGTCATCTCCATCCCCTTCTTCGTCGTTGCTGTTACTTTTGGTTTTCTCTGGTGAGGAGAGCGGCTCTGCTTTGTCCTCTGGGATGTCCAGGAAGACGGTCCTGCCAGAAGGACTTGTGCAGAGCCCAATCCCAGTCCGAGCATCCTCAGATGTGTCATCTATCGAGGTGTCAGGAACATTTGGCGTCTTCTTAAGGAGGTCCCTCTTCTGCTTCAGAGTCATGGGACTTTCAAGGCAGATGCTCTCGAAGCGCTCGGGGATATCTAAAGAGGCGCTTTGCTTCAGCGGCTTACGTTTCTTCTCCACAGGTACTTGCTGTGAGCTCCCTTCTCTTGAAAGAGGTTCTGGGGTCTTCTTTTCACTGGAGCAGTCCTCCACACTCACCTGAACCACAGGAGACAGCCGCAAAGTGCTGCTACTCGCAGGGGAAGCTGAGACTTTTTGGTTCTCACTAAACTTGGTCCCTATGATGGTACTAAGGTCAAACTCCTCATCGCTCTCCACTATCCTGAGTGGAGGCAGTGGTTCAAACACCAAGGAGTCACTGTCAGACATGGAGAGCAAGGAGTGTTTCTCTTGAATTGAGGTGCAGTCGGAAGAAAGATCAATGAGGTCCTGGTCCCCCTTCTCCTGCACTGATCCCTCTAAAGAACCCTGGTCCATTTTGTCTTCAAAGGTTTCCATGCAGCTCAGGCGAACTTCTGGGATGACATGCTTGGATGTGTCCGACTGACCTCCTTTAGATCCTCTTCGGTCCACGGGCTCAACTCGGGCCGAAGAGCCGTCAGAGGATCCTTTACCGTGCTGCCTTCGAGATGCTGCAGATGAAGGCAGGATAACAGGTGGCACTTGCATGTCGCATCGATCGATACAGGATTTTCTCCGATGTTCATCCAGACTGAAGAGAATCGAGTCTGTGTTGGAAATGTCCAGAGATTTCTGCTTGTGCATGGCCTGCAGCCGCTTCTTCCTGGTGCTCTCCTCTCTCACACAGTGAAGGATGCTATCAGGCAGAGTACCCCCCTCACGATACTCTGACAGCTCAATTTCACCTGGTGCACAGAATATTGCAGTAAAATATATACATATATTTAAAAATACTAAAAATGAACTAAAGAATATCTGTTAAGCATAAGCAAGGTTCTTACTTCTCTTGGCATTGAGCTCAACTGGTTGATACTTCACTGACTTGCTGCCCCCGATTCTCTTTAAACGGGCAAAGAAGGTCTGAGACTCCTTGTTTCCAGCACCAGTTGGTGTGTCATGGACATCCGACTCATCAAAAACACTGTCCTCCTCTAAAAATGCAAGAACACATGAAGCATTTTCCGGTTATAAAAGGTAACTATCTCCTATACACTTTGATTTAAGATTCATTAGAGGGAATAAACCAATACGTTGGTCTCAAGAGAATTATTTTACATTTTGAACTGATAAACCAGCAAATATATTGCTGAAAATACAAGATCTGTTGATCTGTTGTTGGGTTAAACTGTATTGACCTTTTTCTTTCTCACTGTAGCGGCTCATGTTGGAGTTGTCACTGTAGAGGGGTCCTGCTGCGGCATGTGGACGGCAGCTGTGATACTGAGCGTTCAGCGTGTTGATGGTGATGTGGATCAGATGGAGGACCACCTTACTGCCATCCATGTCTCTATATGGATACTACAGATTTACAAAAACAAAAGCAGGAAAGCAAAACAACATTTAGCCTTTTTCCAAAAGAATCTGATAAAGAATCAAAACTAAAATCATGAAAAACCATCCAAAAATATATGTTATAATATATATAATATATATATAATATATTATATGTTATAATCAGCAAATGATAGGGATGCAATGATTTGCTGTTCCCACAATTTGGTTCAAAACTCAATTTTTGGGTCACGGTTTTGCTTTGATTCAATATATGATTTTAA
The DNA here is from genome assembly GCA_014656515.1 of Oryzias celebensis. Taxonomy (NCBI): domain Eukaryota; kingdom Metazoa; phylum Chordata; class Actinopteri; order Beloniformes; family Adrianichthyidae; genus Oryzias; species Oryzias celebensis. The sequence goes on from BNCR01000005.1 coordinate 40,917,154, forward strand.
AAATGTCAAACGATCGAGAATTGTGGCATCACTTGTAAACGAAAGTATTTTTGAAGTAGGGCCAGGAAATTACCTTATACAAAATGACCAGGAGAGCTTTAAGCCACATCTGTCTAATGTGTGGCCTCAGAGCCCACAGGGAGCACCGGGGGGGCTGCTGGAAGTAGTGTCTCAGCTGAGGACATGTGCAGTACTTCAACACCTGGACCACCAGAGGGAGCAGCTGCTTCCCCAAACTAATATTATAGTCCATGACCTGGGAAAAATAGCATTGGAGTTGATCATCTTCACGGTTTATGATGGAATTTTTTAAATGCAAGTTAGACAAAGGAAAACAAAAGTTGGTTACTTGTGCAATGCCGGCTATGAACCCGTTAAAGCAGGTGGAGGTGCGCATCTTCTGAGGTGCGATCATGAAGCAGCCTTCCTGTTGGTCATAGCCCAGGAGCACGTACAGGTGGCGCTTCACTGTGTTGAAAGCCTTGGCGCTGCCGATGTCAGCCTCGGCACTGCTCTGGTCTTTAGCCATAAATTTCATGAGCACCATGATGAGCTGGTGGACCGTTTGGTGGTCGATGCCCGAGTTCTCGGGCAGCAGATCCCTGATGATGGTGTCATCCTCGGGAGAAGGGGTTTGCCCTGCAAGAGGGGCTGAAGCATCAGAATTAAAGTGCAGGAGGAAACGTGCTGAAAGCACAGGAGAGGATGGGGAAGAGAATTGTCAGAATTACACACATACAGCTCTTTGTCAATGGAAATCGTCAATTGAATGCACACAAAGAAATTCCAGATGTTTGCAAAAAGTTGTATTCTCTTTCCCTGCTTTTTCCACCGAAATGTGAAACTTAAAGAATTTCACAAATCAGCGTCTCTCTATGCTGTTCCTCAGTTATGGTGTAGTTTCAAATTTTAGAGCATCATTTACCTGGTAGTACTTTCTCTATCATATCTCCAAGTGTGGGGGCAGAGAGCTCCTGCCTCGTGAGCCTTAAAGCTAAAAATCACATACGAAGAACACACTTTAGGGAAAGGTTTACAGGGAAGATGGCACAGGACATGCTCGTGCTTCATATTCATGTGCTAATTAAAAGGAAACACGACAACACTGAGCAAAAAAGTGTAGATAAAAAACCACAAGGGTTCTTCAGAATTTGCACAAGTCTAGTATAACTTTTTAAAGTCCAAAATGTGAAAAAAATGTTTAACTTTCAAAAGTAAGAAAAAATACAATATTTAATGCAATAAAGCATGTGAAGGTCTAGAATTATTTTGAAGAGAAATTATAGTTGAATAAGTGAAACTACCGTTTTATTTCACTACAAAAATCGCAATTAGCACTTAAAAAATGTGAAAGGAGTTTGCAGTTTCAAAAGAGAAAAGGTACTGGCAATAGAAAATAAAATTCCAAAGTAACGTTTTTAAAAGTCTGAAGAATGTTTCCAGTACCTTGTTGAATCTACAGTGTGTCACAAACGGTTAGGGAAGTGCTAAAGGCAAAACGGGGTCCAACCCAGTACTAGTAAGGTGTACCTTGCAAAAAAGACCAGTGAGTGTGTATTACAAAACAACTGCAAAGCAAAAACATTTTGAAAACTCCTTTTTCTAATTTGCTAATAAGCAAGTAACAATTTAGTAACAACGAAACCTTTCAGTTGGCTTATACTAAACCTGGTTTAATCTAACACAAGACATGTGTTTGACACTTTCAGCTCAAACATATGCAAATATATGCAACAGGAATGCAACAATTCACTTAAAGTGGATGTTTGTGTGTGTGGCCAATCAATCTGTCCCGTGAGTACCCTGCCATTTGCCCTAAAGTAACTGGGATTGGCTCCAACAACCCCATGTGACCCTGCATAGGACCGAGAAGTAATAGAAGATGGATGTATGGAGATGGAACCATATCACTGTCTTACAAATAATTTCCTTTTTCCTTATTTAAAAAGTGGAACATTTTTTGTTTCTTTCAAGAAATTGAAAGATCCTAATTGAATCTTGGAAGGATTTTAAACGTTGAGCAGGAAGAAGGACATAAGAGGCTCTTAAACAAGCCTCAAATGTTCAAACATACACGCAAATAGCATTTGACCAAAAGTAAAACTACAGAGACCAAGTGTAGAAGTTAAAGTGATGACTTTACGACATGAGTTTTTCTACTCACGAAGTCGATTGCTTAGAGACTCTGGCAGCGAAAATGCTCGTTTGGAGTCTGACGGGTCTCCTTTGACGCTGTCACGCAGCGAGCGCACGCTCTTCTGCTGGTTCCTGGCAAAGCGGGCTCTCCTAATTTTCCACATTGCTGCATCACTGAGGTTGGCAACATTGGTCCGAACTGCTGTGATAGCTGTCAGGAGAAAGTTAAAACTCTTTTATGCTGTAAATGGTGACTAAAAAGGAGAAAGATGACAACAGCTACTACATACTAGTAGGAAATGGGAACTCCTTGTTGCAGTCCAAGTGCAGCTGAGCCTCAAGAGATAAGGTTTCAAAGCGATTCACAAAAAACTCCCAACTTAGAGCAGGAATGTCCTTCTTTAGGAAATGCAGCAACAGAAGTTTGCTGAGAATGATGGGACGATCTCTGACCACAGTGTCAAACTGGAAGTCCATACACAAACACAGTCCCTGCAAAATGTATAGTTCTCACATAAGCAATATATAGATGCTTTTTTTTTCAAATATAGGCTGTATTTCAATCTCCCAGTACGTGTATTGCTTCACTCTCCGATGCTGAACAGATCACCTGAAGTGCTGGTCTTTTGATGGTGTCCAGCAGCAATCTGGCTCTGGTGGCCACAGCTGGGTTGACATCTTCCACTGAAGCCAGGAAGCAGCAGAAAGCGTGGGCCAACGCGTACTTCAGCAAATGGTTTTTTGTCACCGCACCGATGTCCAGGAACCGACACAATACGGCAACCTTCTCAACTGGAGAGATTTGACAGAATGAGACAAATTAGCAGCATATATAATTATATTTTTCATATAACTTTGTTATTTATCAAACAAGACGGGTTAGAGGTCAGTTTTTAGAGAACAGAGAATCTGTTATTGAGCTACATCTCTTGTTTTTTTTTTGTTTTTTTACTGTTTTATTTTCACATTAAAGTAATGATGCTGTGATTTGGGAATTTACGTGCAATTCTATTTTTTTTTCACTGGTTTTAATATTTAGTAGTTTAATATTTAATAGTTTTAATAACTGTAAGAAATAATTATAGCTATGATAAATGGATCAAGAACATCATTTGAATTACCAAATGTAAATCTGTTATTCTTTTTTTCTCGACAAGACAGGAATACATTTACAATTTTAGACACAGCAATTAACATTATATAGACACACAAATGTTAATTTATTTTTAAATATAATTTATGACTCTTTAAATTAAAGTTATTCATAGTAAACTCATATCAATCAGACTTCATGCTCTCACCAAACGCGGCTAAATGAGGTGGACAAACTCCATATTGACCACTAGATGGCAGTATACAAGAACCTGTACAACTGCAAACTGACATTTGCTGACATTTTTATTAACATATATTTTTTAAAAGGCTCTATATATAAATATATCAGTTTATATAATTTGAGTATTATAATTATAATTGAATAAATGTTGCGATAATTTAAACTGAGATGTCAATACTGTTGATGAAATAACAGAATTTATCAGCTGATTTGTATTATATTATGACATATATCAAAACAAATAGCTTTAACTATAGATTTGTGAGATGTTTGCTGAATACCAGGCTTCAAAATTTTCTATAATCCATGTATATCAAGTCAAAGTGAGCATCTACAACCCCTTTTTTCAAGGTCACCAAACTGTCCCCTGCAAATCACATGCAAAAAGCATCAATCCCGCAGATCCTCCCATACTGCCTTTTTAAGTACTACAGTAACCATAGCAACACAGGCTAGAGGAGTGAGCAGGATGTAGTTTAGGAAGAGACTATGCAGGGATAGCTGCAGTTTCATCAAATGAAACCATAACATTTCTCACCAGCTTCAAACCGTATCTTCCAGTCTTGGTTATTGAAGTTTGTGTTGATCAGGTTCCAGAAGATGTCTGCCCCATGAGGCAGAGAGAGGGCATGGAGGAGCTGCGGCACGGACAGGGAGGCCAGCTGGCAAAACTCGGACTTCAACATCGACCACAGGCTGAAACACAAACAGTAAAGCCGTCTCGTTCTCAGGTGTGAGCAGCAATGGGTTCCTTTACTGCGCCACACACCTGGGGATGAGCATCTTCTCCTGGATGTAAGCCAAAAATGCGGGGTGATCCTTACGGGCGAGGTACAGACACTCGCCGTGGAGACACAGGATCTTCAAACAGTTCAGCATGTTGAACAGGATATCAGGCTCTTCAAACTTAGACATTTCCTGGAAGCAACAAAGAAAAAGCCAGAAGAATCATAATTTTAAAAGACCTCCAAAACCAATTTGTAGTTAGAAAAGTGGCTTTTTAGAAAAATTACCTGAAGAACAGTGTATATAAGCTTTAGCGACACAGGGAGCTGCTGGTAGGAGAACTTCTTGTCTGAATTATTTTTCATGGCTGGAATAAAACAAGACGATAGCAGCCCTCATCATCCTTTCAATACTGAGCAAATCTGAATCTGAAGTTTTAGTGGATACTATTATAAAATTATAAATTACAAATACTCTGCTCGTATTTAGCATAACTTGGAACATGAACTATAGTCAGTGCTAACCTGTTTCCTCTGGAGAATGGTTGCTTGGCTCCTCAGTGTTTGTCCCGGATGGGTTGTCTCCCTCCTCGCTTTCGTTCTCTGCCCCGATGGAGAAATCCTTTTGATGTGAGAGTAAGGTTTCTTCCAAACTATCTGTGGGTTCCTGCAGAAACATAGTATTGAAAGACTTGCAAGCAGAGTAATAGATCATTTTTGTCACATCTATAATAATAATATAGCTGAGCTCTATGACTTGAGGTGTGAGTTGCAATGTTCCTTTATGGTTTTCATACTCGACTGTACCATAACTAAACTTGGCAGATGGTTGTTTGTCTGTTTGCCAACGACTAGGAATGCAGGGCCAGGAGGGAATTTACCGCAAAGCCATACCTGCTGAATGTTCAAGGTTAATTTATGCATGCAGTGTGTCTCACCACCAGGTTTATCTCATCCCGGGGGGTCAGCCTCTCCAGGAGCTCGCATCCCAGCTGGTAGCACAGAATGCTGGATTGGCACAAGCTGCACTCGAGGGCCTTTTCATCCTTCTGGCAGGTATGTGATCCCCCCCACGGGGCCTGGAAGACATTGTTGACGATGCCCACAATATCCTTCCCCAGGCTGCTGTCTAGACCCAGCATCACACCGTCATCCTGAAGCTCCATCTGAAACAGCAAGGGAAGGGAAGGGAGGGTTGAGAAAACAGAGTAGTAAAAAGTGGAGCATGACACAAAAACCTCATGGTCCCACCTGTGACTATTCTACTGCTTTTGATTCTCATTTAACTGACCTTACTACCTATACACTGTGTAAATGAAAAATTTGATAACCGACATAAATAAAATCATTTCTCTTTTGTTTTTCTTTTCAGGCGCTTACCTGCTTTAAGATCAGATCAAACATGAGGATAAAACAGCCGAGGTTCATGTCGTCGTCGTCACAGTCCAGGTCCAGTGCGCAGTGGCCGGTGGCGTGACCCAAGTTTTTAAAAGGACTGCAGCGCAGGGGGCTACGAAACGGGCTCCTGAAGGGACTGGGGAAAGGGCTGAGGGTGTTGTGTTGCCCACGGCGCCCTGGATCTGACACCACACTCACCTATGGCAAAGAATGCAATTTTTTTCTTAGACAGTCATCACAGCGTTTGTTTTTGATATATATTTTAGTATATGTTTATCTGTTCATTTATGGGATTAATCTGCATCACACTCAAGTTCAATCAAGCCTACTGCAAATGCTATATTTAGATTGTGGCAGTTACCATGGTAACTTCACTAATGATAAGTGAAACATAAAACATTTTTAAAAATGAGGAAGGAAATGTGCCCTTTTTATCCCAAAAGGTCGTGTGAATTATCATGTTTTGAGGGTGTTGCAGCAACATGACGGAAACATTCTAATTTCTTCTGATGTTTTCCGTTTCATCGACGTCCTGCCCACCCTGCGTGCTTCATTGTTCCCAGACAGATCAGAGGCACGGGCTTTTCTCTGATTGGCCAGTTCTTTCAGTGAGTTCACTCCATCGGAGAACATCCCGATCAGCAGCTGTAGAGGAACCACGATGTCGAGCTCTGACAACACCTGCATTGCACAAAAGAAAGAAACATCACATTTATAGCAACTTCTTTATTTTTTAAAAATATTTTTCTAAATTCTGTTTTTAAAAGAAAAAACAACTTAATTTCCTATTATGGTGAAAAATGTTTAATATTAATTGTATTTTAAATAGAAGTCAAACTTTATTCTATTCTCTTCATCTTCTACAATGGAGGATTACAATAAAACTGATGGCCAAGACTATTAAATAGTTGAATAATTAGAAATATGACTAATGAGAATATGGCCAATGGGGTTTGGGTAAAGTAAAGCACCATAGAGAGAGAACTTTTACCACAATTTCCCCCTCTGAAATGAGTTTGATCTTTTTGCTCAGAGTAAATAAAAAATAGTATTTTGATCATAGCTTTGGCAGAAAACCTAGAATCTGATCCATGGGAGGAGTGCAGCATACTGTTAATGCCTATGGAATAAAATAAAATCCCACCTATGACACTCAGTCTCATTCTGTAACCCAGATCCACATTCAGCAGGGCCACAGCTCAGGCTTTAACACTCTTACTAGCTGTTCAGTTCACACTCACAGTGGAGCAGCAGGACCCATGGCAGACAGAATGAGTTTGTGTGTGAAAGCTTACGTGCAGCCACAGAAGAGCCTGCTCCTGGACTGACGCAGGGTAACCAGAGAATCTGCAACTAATGAAGCCAAACATTTCCTCCATGGAGAAGGGCAGGGGGCACAACTCGATGTCAAACATCTTGCTGCATGGGAAAAAAAGACACCCAAAGAGCAGCTTGATCACACGTCGAAGTACAGTCGAAATTAGACATTCTCGTAAATCATGCCCTGTTGTTTCTACTTATGCAAACATTTTCCCTAAAGTTGCGTGTGTTGCTGTGTAATCTACAATGTTTCGTTTGATTTGCTGTGTTTATTCTTTGAAATAGAGGATGAAAGTACCTAAGCACTTCCCGGAACTCCTTGAGCTGGCTGTCTGGTACCTCGGTGCGGATAGCCTCCAGCCACTCAGGCATAAAGCACTCCCAGAGTGGTTGACTGATGACGTTATATGGAATCAGACACAGTATACGGTTCAGACCCTCTTTTAGCTGTGTCACTGTGCTACACGACTTGTCCCAGTAGCCTCCCACCTAAGAAAAAGCATGCAAAAAGAGGGGATCTATCCTCAAATGCTTTATCTTAGTACTCCTATAATCTTGATTCTATTTTTTTCCAGTTTTCTTTTTCTTACTCTGGCAAATTCTACAGGTTTGGGCAGCAGACACATGACCATGACGTCAAAGCGCACTTCACACACTGTCTTCAGCCATTTTGTGACAAACTGTGGCTTCAGCTTCTCCACCAGGCTTCCCACTTCATCATCCATCATGTAGGCAGTGGAGTGAAACCACTGGAAGACCATGCTGACCAGCCGAGCCAGACTCTCCGTGGGCGTGTTCTCGTTGGGGGTGCACAGACTTACCTGGAGATGGAAGCAGCAACACACACACGCAGAATAAAATGAGAGTGCTGTGCGCATCCATTTCCACCCCCTCTTGTTGTTGACAGTCACAGGGATTACACACCAGGAACCAGATGCCGAATTGACTGAGTAGACGCTGGTCATGCTGGTCGTCCTCCTTGTTATCAAACTCGATGTTGTCAAGAGAGTGGTGAGAGGCAGACAGGCCCATCTGACGACGCCTGTTCAGCTCAAACTCCCGCTGTTCAGCGTGGATTTCTGCCTCCTTCAGAAGACTGAGAGTGCATGGAGAGTTCAGGAAAACAGAGACAGAAAATTTGCCACAGTAAAACGATCAATAAATAATAGAATGTAAAAAAAAACTGAAGTATGATTCTTATTATTTTTGGTAAATACAACATCATCTTAAGGAAATGCATTATTTTACTCTTTATTTTTTGACATTTTTTTTAAATTGCAAATTTTAAACTACCTTTTTCTGGTCAAAGACCATACTTTGACCTTGCAGTGCTGAACCTCATTCCAGCTGCTTCATACTTGGCTGCAAACTGCCCCAATGCATGCTGGAAGTCCGGGCTTGATGAAGCCAAAAGGACAACATCTTCTGCAAAGAGCAGGGATGACCCCTCCAGCCCCTGGCTATAATGGCTAAAAATTCTGTCCATAAATATTATGAACAGAACCAGTGATAAAGGGCAGCCCTGTCAGAGTCCAACATGCACCGGGAACAGTAGAGCTGATCCACAGTCCCACAAACACGGCGGAACCCGCACTGTTGTTCCTGGATCTGAGGTTTGATTAAAATTTAGCTAGCAACAGCTAGCAACAGGATATTCCAACAGTGACGCTAAAAAGGTTTAGGTTTTTCTGGATTTTCTTGTGCCTTTTTTTTTTTGATTTGGTAAAATGAACTGCCAAACCATAGGGTGTCCCCTGCCTTCGTGGCTGTGATAGGCTCCAGCTACCCCATGACCCTGTTGTTGCTTTAGATAACATCCCCTTTTTGCCATAGCAAAAAAGCTTTCACTGATCTGCACATTTGTTTTGGCAGAGAGTTTCTACGTGGGATCCCCTTCTTTACTCAACCCTGTATTCCATTTGGGTTGGGGACCAGCACAGGGAAACCCAAATTCAGGCCCCCTTGTGGCTGCATAGGTAAGCAGTAGCATGAAAGGTTTTGTCTAAGGACCCACACTGGATTCAGCTCATCACGCCTCATGGGAAAAACACTGGTTTTCCCATGCACCAGCTCTGTTTATTTGGTTTGACCCTGTATATTTTTTTTACAAATAAAGTCTCCTTTTTGTGAGTTCTGTCTCACTTCCTGTGTTGTGCCTGTATTTTGATTTCAGTGAACAAATCCATCCTTCATGTGTCAGTGTCCTTCATGTACAGATATTGATTTAATTCAGTTGTCAGATCTCACCATATTATGTGTATATTTTATGTTTGCACGGAAGCCATTTGTAGAACACAATATTGCCAGATTTAAACTGCTAAAGCATGTTTAGAAGAGGGATCGAGGTTAGAGCTGCCAGACAGAAGGCTGAAAAGAAAACCAAAGATGAGATTTATGGATGCAGTGAAAGAGGGGATGAAAGAGAAGAAATGATGCAAAGGATAAGGTGAGGGGGAGGCAGATGATTCACTGTGAGCAGCTGAGAGCAGAAGGAGATCAGTGCGTTCTAATAAATGAAGCTTTTAATTAAAGGAGAACACGTTTTGTAGAAGACAGATAAGAAGATGCAGTGTTCTTGTCTTGCAGTCCCAAAAGAGCGTCACAGGCTTTTATTCTGCGGCTGTGACGTTGGCACAACCCTGTACTGACCTTATAACAGCCTCTACTGTGCACACCAGCTCCTCCGCTCCACACTCTCGGGTGTTGATGGGTGGAGGTGATGTCTGGTATAGATGGGTCTCCGCCGCAGCCCCCACCTCGCTGCTGTGGTGGTTGACATGGCAACGCTTGCAGTAGCGGACAGGCCGGTTGCCATGGCGCCCGCAGCAACCAGCTGAGAAGCAGGTGACCACGGCCCTCCTGACATGAGAGCTACAGTTCTACAGTTGATGAAGGAGAGCAGGAAAAAACAAACCTTTACTTTGGTTTCAAGGCAGCAAACACTTCTTTTTCAGAAACTTCTCTAAAAGTATAACTTTTCCAGCTACTTGTTTAACAGTTAATTTTGTTGAAAAGCATCTGAGGAGGGAGATCGATTGGTGAACATTTTCAGGAATAGAAACAGTCTTGATGTCCCCACAGTGTCTCATATTTCTAAAAATAAAAAGGACTGCACTAGAGAACCAACCTAATCTGATCCGCCTCTAATCTTGAGCCATTAGAGAGATTCACTGCTCCATATCAAATTAAAATGTCTGTCATCTGATTGTCAGTCCTTTTACTCATCGATTTGGCTTTTGACAATAAAATATGCTGCTTTTCTGAGCTGTTTATTCTGTGCTTGTTGGGCTATTTTAAATAACTGTTTTTTTTTTTAATTACATTTAGGTTAATAAAGACAGAGCAGGTTCAGCCTTATCAGAGACTGAGGCTGTGGATTAGGAAAAGTCAACAGTTCCCATGAACAGCACCGGACAGCTTTTCATTTTCCTGATATCAAACTGAGAAGTTTACCTGGCTCTCCCTAGAAGCTGAAATACACATTAGTAAATATGTATAAGGCACCAGCAGTTTCATTTGAAATGGTTTGGTGGAGTGGAGTGCCTGTGCATAAACCTTCCCCGAGTGGATTAAAAAAAAGGGTTTATTTATAGTTGACTATTTACAGATTATTGATTGAATGTTTTTCATGATGAGGAATGACTTTGCTTTTAGTTTGGCTGAAACAGTTTGATTTGAAATGTGGATTTTAGAAAGGTGCTCAAGCTTTAGAAGCAAATAAAAACAATAAGTTGATATGAAATGGCAGCAAATGAAATGATGGCCCAGTTATAAGAAAGTCTGCAAAAATATGTTTGTGCTGTAACATGGGCTGCAATAAAGATGAGCATCTAATGATCATGCAATATATATGCAATATATATAAATATATCCAATATATAACTGATATTGAAAGTCTTACCTTCTTTTGACAAATGGCAGATATCTCTGCTGCAGAAAAACATAACAACAATAAATGATCTGCACATCACATTCATATTTGGAAATGTGTCTTTTGGATTCTAATTTAACGACAACTAAATGCAATGACTGTAACAATTGGTTGGTCAGCATCCCAGGTTTTACAGTACTTGCCCCATTAGACCCCACTCTGCTCCCAAATCTAAAAAAAAACACTTAAAAAGCACTAAATTTAAATTTAAAATAAAAGGAAAAGTCTGTTAAGTCTTGTGCTGTGTAATTCTAGAACAGCAATTTCAAGAACTCACAATTTATTCAATTTGAGTTGGAAATAATTAAATCAAACCTCTTATTTTAGCTAATTATTTTGCTAATTATTCTGTTAATTATTCTGGCATCTAAAGCCTTCTTTTTTCTGTTAAAATCAATTTTTGGATCATGCATAAAACTGCCTGTATTGAGCTAAACCTGCTGGAAGTGAATGCCAGGAAATTTGTTTGCTCTTAAAAAGAAAGATCAGGTACAAACTTTTAGTTTTAAAATTGAAAAACCTCAGGAATGTTAAAAAAAGAGTTAAGAATTGGTAGATACATCAAATACAGCAAGACGTACACATCAAACTGAAACATAGCAGGGGAAATGTCATAATTAGTAGTTGATTCCCAGTGAGCAAATATATTGCCATTTATTAGTCTGATATAAATTCTGCGCAATAAAACATTTAAATGTGTGTAAGCCTTAATTTTCTGAAACGATGAAATGACAAAAAAACAAATTAAGACTGGATTTAAATCTGAGTAAAACTCTGCAGATTCATAAACATTAACAGCTACAGACAATAAAAACTTTGAACGATTAAAGTTTTAGTTTATCCAATTTGTAATACCATCTCTAGTAAAACCAATAGCTGTGAATGATGACTGATACAATTTCTTAATGTTAAGGTTGTTGCTTTTTATATTGTTTTTTAGTTTAAATACACCAAGTTATTAAAAGAAATGTATGATGGGAAGTAAAATTGTCAGGATTGAAATCTCTTTGAACAAAATAACAAATGAATTGTCATTTCTTTGCTAAAGCCACAGTGAGGGAAAAAAAACCTGTAAGCCGTACAAGACTGGAAATAGCTCATCAGTTTATCTCTGCCTATGAGCCCCAAACTTCCTGGAAAACACACCAATCTGATTATACAAATCAGTGTGACTGCAGGATGGGTGGGTTTTGTTATCTACTGATGCTCATTAACAAATGTTTTAACTGTAGAACCTCCATGCAATAATGCAGTTAATAGACTATAGTTTTATAGTTTTGTGTTTTAGGAAATGATAAACAAAAATAATGTCATTTTTGAAGCAGCCGTTTTTAGTTTGTTCTCTTTCTTCTCACAAGTGAAGCTTCTTTACTGTCTTACTGGTTTTATAAGACAACAAACTTTCATAAACTACATCATTTCAAAAACCTGGGTTTTTGCTCACCTTGAGGCAAAAGGACATCAACAAGCCATTCAGCATGATCCCTGTAGAGGTTTAATAGATTTTCTTTTAAGTATAAGAGACAACACTAGAATGCAAAATGTTTTTAGAACAAATATTAGGCCCACAAAGACAGTAAATTATCATGGATTACATTTTGGTGAAAAAAGGAAGTGGATTTGTGGTTTTGTTGTGATGAACACTTTTGTGCTGTGAAGAAATAATGTAACAGGAGCAATGCATTTGTCCCTGTGTATAACATGAGTGAAGACTGACTGTGCAACGGTAAAACGGAGGATAAAAAAGATTAAACATACCCAGCTATCCTCTGGCTGCACTCCTCACATATATACAGAGGAGGGGGCTTATCTCCCAGAGCAACAGAGAGTGTAGGATCAATACACATCTGTAACAATAATAGACAGTGTTAAAACAGAATTATGTTTTTCAAAGATGACTTAGTCAGCCTTTATTTTTAATTTATTATATTATGAGATACAAATGCAAAAACATCAATTTCTAGAAAAAAAATACTCTTTATACTCTGATTAATAGAAGGAATATAACCTTTGATGACGTTCAAACACTATTAAAATTTATATTGACTTTAAAACGTTCATATTTTAAGGTGTATTTTTGTACTATAAAAACAGAAATGTATGTGACACGACAGTTCTCTCTTCTGTGAGGATGACTGACTGCATATGCTGCACCCCATTTTCTAGCAACCTGAGTCTGCCCCTGTGTTAAACCCTCAAGGCCTCTGTGTTCAGATGGTGCTTTGTAATTTACTGTGCTCACTTGATTCCATCCCTATCCTCAAGGGTTCGCGTGGGGTCACCGCTTCCAATTAAGCCCCCTACCCCCACCCCACCCCCATAACGCCTTCTTGCTCCCGGTAATTGAAATCTGGGCTCTGTCCATGCTTCTTCTTCCAACACAGGAGAGATACATGAGGAGCAGATGATGAAGTTGAGGTGCAGCAGCTGACAGAGCAAAGCTGATAGAATATGATATTCCATATTTCCATCCTGATTTATTTATTAGGAAGGGAACAGAAGCAAACCTGCTGGTGTGCACGATTAGACTTGATGAAGTCTTGAACACGTGCATTTTTTATCAATATTTACAACACTCTATGCAGAAAAAAAAACATGGTGGATTTCTATTAAATACATTGCTTTGTGATGCTGTTTTTTTCCTGTAATAGTCACCTTAACAGCGGGTTTATTGATGGCATTGTGGCACTCAATGTGTTGACAATGGATAGGATTCCAGGCTGAACAAGGAGAAAAAGGTCATACAGAAGTTTGAAAACGATTGAAAAGATAAAATTAGTGAGTGCAGATTAAACACTTGGATCAGTCTAAAGCTACGTTCACTCCACCCTCAGCAACGCACGTTCAAGCGGGCACTTCCAATGAAAAGTCCAATGTAAAGGCGTATCAATGCACATTTCTGGCTTCAGCGTTAAAACTCTCGCATTCAAGCGCAGCTACGCAAGTTTTTAAGTTTTCAGGCTCTACATAAAAAATGGACGCAAATTGAACATTAACCAGAATGATCTAACTTTGACCAATCAGATTTAGTAGTGACGTGTGGATGGAGTTCCTATTAATTCACAGAAGTGCCAAGCATTTGAAATTTGATCATGGAGGAGAAATTGATCATTATGGTTTGGGCCCAGTCGGAATTACATGCCACCAAGTTTATCATAAATTGAAATAGAGCTGTGAAAGAAAAAGCCATCTTCTTCCAACTGCAGGTGCCGGATATGCGATAGGAAACAGTAAAAAAAAAAAAAGAAAGAAGAAGAAGAAGAAGCCCCTTTCTGCTCGTGTAGTGTGAACACTATGGGCTATACTTGCTTCAAGAACCAGAGTTTAGAACATTCTTGAATGCCTGGTGTGTCCATAGCTTTAGAAGCACTAGGGCATCAGATAAAGAGAATCTGACCAGTGTACTGAAGACCTCTGTATTCACTGATGGCTCCTGGTGGTTTCAGATTGGGCCAATAATGAAACAGCATCTGCACAGCCGCAGGTTTTACTTGGGACGGGCCGTACGATATGACATAAAGCAGGTCCTGCAATGTAATAGTAAAAATGTCAAAAATATTTGACGTGCAGTATCATCCAAAAACAATGCAAACATGTAAAGCTAATTTTTGAAAATATGTTTTCATTGCATCATTGAAAAACAAGTATTTGAAGGTGGAAGATCCATGTCTTCGTTGGTGCAAGTTTGAAGCAACTCAAACATCCAGGGCCTCCTTTCTTGTAGTTGTTTCATTAAGCTCCAAACGATCTCAGTGGGTAAAGGGTTTAAACTGCAGGCAGGTCAGGATGGTGTTAATAAGGCATATGGTCCCCCAGATTCTTATTGACTACACCAGGCAAATCTCCAATTTATCCGAGTCTTTTAAAAAGATCTTGCTCCGATAGTGAGAAAAAATTCACACATTTTGTCTGTTTGAGGCCTTTTGTTCACTTGTTTCAAAACAAGATTATGTTTTTGATTTTTATCTTTTTTTGCGATTATGCTGTCTGAACACATATACAACTTATCAATTTCTTGAGAACCATTAACTCATTGTAAGTTTTTGTTTCTTTTTTTTTATTTTACAAAATGTTCTCAGATTTTAAAACTGAGTTTTATTTGCAGCAAGATTTCCTGAATGTCAGGTGAATGGATACCAATAATATACCTATGGTATAACTATAGGTCTTGTTGCTAAGATTAAATAATTAGCTAAGTTAAAATTCAAACAAGAAGTTTGCAATTTATTTGGGTGCAGTCGACACTGTTCTGATTTATGCCAAACTTATCTACTCTTCCATCTATTGGTAGGTACTTTATTCCTGAACATGCATGTCGATATTTTTGCATCTTAAACTAACATTGTTTTGAACAAAAACTCACCAAATCACCCAATGTTTCATAATTTATACTATCTATATTTTCATGTTTTTGTGGATTTCATTAAAGGGTTTTTAAAAACATCTTAATTTTAAAAAATGTGGAATTGTTTGATCAATCTTTATGGTAGAGGGCTTTACAGGGCTAAACAGGTAAAGTAAATGTACCTTCCATACTTCCTGTTTGTGCTTCATCAGACACTCCAACAATTGACAGTGATAAACTAAAAAGAGGGGGAGATCCATATAAACAGAGAGTTGAAGAATGTTTACGCTTGAATTGGAGCACAGGCAGTGACTGTGACCGAAGAGACATACCCGGGTTTGAGGTGTACTGCATTGCAATCATGAGCATAGACGAAGCTGACAAATTGACATAAGCAGGGACTCCGCCTTCCTTTCTCGTGGAGCCCACTGGAAAAGAGGAAAAAAAAAGTTTTTCTTGGCAGGAAAAATAAGCATCTTTATATGTTTCATTAATATAGGGTTATTGAGATGAGTCAAATCAGATTTCGGATGATTTTTGACACGGTTGTACTCACATATTGCCATAGGGAGGAAAGATGTGCTCAGGTACTCAATGATGTCTTTATGGAGGAAAGGGGGAAATGTGGCTAATGTGGAGATCATAGTGTAGGGCAAAGTGCTGAGGATATCATCACTGAGAAAGGGTAGGAGGCAAGCTGTTGTGTAAAATATAGACTGGCCCAGATCTGATGAGAGAAGGAGAGGGCAAAAAAGACAAAAAAAAGACATACACAAACACACATTCAATCAACTGTACATGCAGTATTTACATACCGTATGTACATGGGTTGCCAAGTTATGTAAAACTTAGAATTCAACAGTAAAACTAGAAGAGTAAAAAGAACATTTTAGCATTAGCGACTGATGTCAGCAGTAACCTTTCTGTCAGAAGGTTCTGAGATACTGTTTACGTCTAAGAAAAGCTGAAAAATCTATGAGCTTTCATGCTTTCAAGCTTTTTTGAGAAAACAAAAGTTGAAATATTTATGACATATAAGAGCACTGACTTTGAGGCAGCTTTATACAACAGAGTGAACATTCTCTAAAGTCATCCCCCTCTTTTGTTTTGTTTTTTATTACATTTCCCATTGTTTTCAGTACACAAGTAAACATTTCTCCCACATTGTGGAACAAACATGCATTCAGGTATGATACACAGAAGAGAAGGCCTATTTATTTCAGGTGTTTCCAATGGCTTATGATGGTTGACAGGATCCAGCGTGCTCCCAATCACCCCATGCATCCCTCAAGATCCTCAGCAGGACTTCTCTCCTCCCGTTACAAAAAAAGGCCAAAAAAAGCAGCAGTGGCTTCATGCAGGCCAGGCGGCTCGTGGATGATGATGACAAACAGTGGTGCACTTGGGCCTTGACTCACCATGCTGACCGTGCTGCAGCAGGGGCACCAGGTCAAGCAGGGTCACGAGGGTCACATAGAGGCCCTGATAGTCCAGAGAGGGGTACTCTGAGAGCTGAGCGTCCCGACTCTGCTGCCCCTGCCCCCCGCGGTCTGACGGGGCATCGCGCAGAACGCTGTAAAGGAGGGAGCGAGTAACTGTAGGGTTGATGGAACTGACTTGTGGTCTTAGAGATGGGGTGAGTGGGAATGGCACAGGAAAAAGACACATGGTCATGGGCACGGCCAAATTGGAAGCTTCCTGGTTCTCCTTCCTGCCTGTGCGGGACAGAATGCTGCTCCGGGGGCGGGGAGGGGAGGGGAGGGGAGGGAAGGTGGGAGAGGGGAACAAGGGAAAAAAAGAGACAACAAAGACACAAAAAAACAGCACATTACATTGAAATGGCACTACAGAGACAGCGTAAATAGAAAAAAACAAACCCAGATAAACCCCACATAGGATGCAGTGTCTCACTATTTTCGTACAGAAATGAAAGCATGGGTAATTTGTTCGCTGCTTTGTCTGTTCCAAATGTCTTCATTTCAACCACTTTTAGTTAGGACTTGCTTTCCATTTTTAAACATAACTAACGAGAAAAAAAAACATGACAACAAACTGCAATGATCACTGCATCTCATGCGTATCTGGTGACAAGGAGCAAAAATATAAAAAATGGCATGTTTTCAGTGGCAACCCCATACTTCTCCAAAAAAAGAAGGGACACGGCAGCAAAGAAAGCACTGTCCCTCGATGAATGCCATCTTCCAATTAGCAAAGTCTGTGGATGCTATGCAGTAAGCCCAATGAGCCATGGAATGCAATTTACAGTGAAATTTCTTTGCGTTTAGTGGGGCTGTCAAGGATGGGAGTGACACCAAATTGATTCGGGAAAATACAGAGGTGGCACTTTTGAAACATGCTTGAGCCTGTAATAAACATGTGTGTGAGGTTAGATCAAGAGCTCCTAGATCACAGCACATGTTTATTGCACCAGAGATATAATGTCCGTATGCATACTTTATGATACTGCACCAGTATCATCGGAGTAAATAATGAGATCCAACAGGCATATGGATTCAGGTTTCTAAAATAAATGTAACAACTAATCTACAGTAGAGGAAAAACTATAATGACAAAGGAATAGGTTGTATCAAAGGGGAGATGACTGGTAAGTATCATGTTTGTGAGCTAATGCAGGATGGACAATTGTGTTTGCTGTCCCCTGGGGAAAGGTGGTGGACATATTGGACTTTAAGAGAGGGAAAAACAAAAGCAAAAACTAGTTGGGTTGAGTGTGGAGCATCTAGGGTGAAGGAAGAGGGGAAGGGAGGGGCCAGAGAGCATTGCTCTTTTTTTTTTTTTTTATTGCACGGTTATCAAAGAGCTAAGCTGTTCTATCAGGCAAATGGTTGTGATTTATCATGAGAGCCCAGATTATAAATAAATATGTACTGCAGTTATCTTTTTGTTAAAAGAACACTCAAAATTACATTTAGAGCTCCAAGGCAAGTGAGAAAGGGGATTGCATTGAAATTGTTCAACATGGTATTGGATGAATAATGTTGAGCAGCAGACCATAGTATTACATGTGACCGATCCCCTCAAAGTGATACTCTGTAAGATTTTAGTCGGTGGCGATTCGTTACAAATCTCGTTAAAGGACTAAGACGTAAAACCAGACCGAATCTCAGAGTATGACTTTTTCACCGCCCGTTTATTGTAGAGACAACATTGTCAATTTGAACAATGAACATAGACAAAAAAACGGACCCACTCACACACGTACGCTAGACATTCAAAAAACACACATATGTGCACGCACACACATACACGCACAAACATTTGCATATGACACGTAACACATGTAGAAATGCACAGACACATGACGTACATTTACTGTCAAACCCTGTACTGTCGACTGTGTGCATCAGTTAAATTGTATGTGTAAGGCCAAATTGCTAAACTTTTCTCTATATAATGAAGAGCTACAGTTTGGCATTTCACTCTGAGTGAGGTACTTAGGAAATAGAGAAACTACTTTGCTTTGCTCCCTTTTTTTCTAATCTTGTGACCAACAATACATGAATCAACAAACTCAACTGAACGTTCGTCTATCCAGAAAAGACAAAATGACACATGCCTGCTCCACTTTTCAAGGCTCACCGCTTTTAACTCTGTTTTTTCTTCCTATATTTCCCTTCACTGAGTGCCTTAGGAGACACAGGTGCAAGAATAATCTCAGAGTCCCTGCTGAGGAAACAACGCTCTTCTTATGGCGGGCAGAGTGATTTGCCCTGCATATCTTAGAGTAAGAGGTTGGGCTTTGGGAAAATGTTGAGGCTGTGGTGAGAGCAGACTCCTGCTGAGCGATTCTTCTTTAACTCTGAGAAAATTCTTTCCCTCAGAGACAAAATCGTTACTTGAGTTCACACTGATTCCCACAGATGCAGCCCTTGTCACGCTCAATCAGTGCCGTGAGAGGCCATGTTTTAAGCAGCACAGTGATTGCTGGTGCTTGGCAGCCCCTCACCAAAGTAGGAAGTATCCAGATACCCTGCAGCAGATAAATAATCTTTTCGAAGCAGAGGAATAAAGCACCAAATCTAGGCCAGCTGCCAATCTCTAATAGATTGTTCCCAAAATGATTAAAGTGGGCCTGCAGTGCTAATTTCGCCAAAAAATTGCTAAAAATAAAAGCACAACACCAAAACATCCCTGCATTAGTTTAACATAACCTTTTACAGAATAAGACGTGTCTAAAATGGCTGCCTTCTTGACCTGTTGTAGAAAAAAAACATTTCTTTCCATCTTCCAGCTTTCAGATGACCCAAGAGAGCAGACTGACCCAGTGACAGCAAAGCTGGAGAAGCCAGCCCCGCAGGGAAGGACATGGAAGCAGATCGCCCAAGGGAGGCATTCATCTAACAACTGGCCGCTAAATCAATAACCATCAAGGACCTACTAGAACAACATCATAACACATATACAGCAGAACAGGCATGGTAACTGATATTTAGCCATAACATTCTATCAGAACCTTTTATCTTGAGGCTTTTATTTTGGAAAAATGTGCAGAGGTAACCTGTGTGATTAGTCTCATCTGATGGTGAAGGCAGGTATACAGCTGAGTCTGTTACTTCATCTGATGGCTCTAGAGCAGGGTACTTACCTGAGCAGCGTTTGGGAAAAGTATTTCAGTGTGTTTGCAATGTCTGTTCCGGAGGGCACAGGATAAATATTGTGTTGCACACGGTTGTGATACTCTTGCAAGTATCGTATCTTAGAGGCAACTAGACAAAATAAAGAGCAGAGTAGATCAAACAAAGCAAATCAACATGGTAGCAAATCCTGATCTTAGCAGAATATATGCAGCTGCACAAGAGCACAAATAAAAACACTGTGTGTTTCTCCTGTTGCTTGGCTGCGACCCAAGTGTGTCGCTCCGCCGTATATATAGAACATGAGTGTTTTAATTATCAAGTTAAACAAAGAGTCCATGTTCCCATGTCTCTCTGGCCTTAACCAGGTGACCTTTATGGTGCAGCAGTTAAGTCACAGGAAGCCTCAGAGGAGACAGTAACCTATTGCTTACAGAAATACACTCATGAACAAAAGGTTGTCAGTTCAAGTCCCAAGACAAGCTGAAAAGAATGTGCTCAGCTTGAGTATGAGAGGGGCTTCCCTGCCTTCAAACATTGAGGAACACGCTGCAGCATCGAGCCCAGCTGGCCCCTTCCTGTTGAACTAGCTCCATGTTGTGTCAGATGTCACTTTTGCAATGGCTAATTAAGACTTCAAATAAAGCTGATGTGGGAAACACATGACCCATATTCGGTGGCCTTAATGTTTAGCTTCCAGCCTGACCTGTAAAGCAAACTGTGGCTTTGAGTTTAGGTGACAGCACAAGCTCTTCATTTTTCAATGCAATGAAACATATTTAGTTATGTATTTTGAAATTCTGATGTCTAAATACACGGAGGCGGGGTGACACCCGTTTCAAAGCAAGAAAATAAATGAAAGAAAAGAGGGGAGCTTGCAACAGATTTAAATTCTCATCAAGTCTTATGGTCTTATTTGCAATCAAGTCGACCTTGAGACCATCCCGTTTTTGCCCTCCATCCCCCAGTCACGTCAATCAAAATAAAAATACAATTTACAGCAGTTATAACAGGTCTCCTTAGCATTAAAAAATAAAAGATAACGCATTTCCTTTTTTTTCCCCAAAAGGCAGAAACAGTGCCTATCTCTGCGCACTGAAACCTCCAGCCGCAGTGAGGAGGACGTGTTGCAACCTGCCTTGGCAACCGCGGTTTCATCACCAAGGACAGCTCCCCGTTTTTTCGCGTTCTTGCTCAAAAAGAACGGAGCAAAGAAAAAAAATCACGTTTTCCGCTTCCACCAAGCGCTTTCGCAAGGAAAACAGGAAAAACACACACACAAAAGCCGTACTTACACTGCTCTGCCTTGGTAGACATTTTGCAGACACTTGGAGAGACATAAAACCAAGACTGTCAATTGATTTCCCAGTTTTGTTTTTCTTTTTCTCCCTCTTTCTCCGACGTTCCTCAGAAGCGAAAAAGTGGAAATACCTCCTTGCAGCCAGACCAGGCACACGGCTTGATTGTACCACTCGGAAGGATGGATCTTGTTGCGGCTGGCGTCGTTTTCCTGCTCGTTTTTAAATTCCATTCACCGACAAACCCCTTGTTAAATTCTATTTTTAAACAATTACATCTCTTTGCCGCAGAGGAAGAAGAAGAAAACCCAACAATGTCCTTTTTTGTCACACCTTTCCAAATGGACTGATCCAGCTTTGACAAATTGTCATTCAAGAATTGCAAGGAACGATTCCCCCTCTGACTGAAGCAGAGCAATAACACTGTGCGTTTGCCTCCGTATCCCTGTGCATCTGCTGCATATAAAAGATGCATATAAAACATGCAACAGATGGTTGTCACACCGTCCATGTCTTGGACAAAATGAATTTACTTGCAGGTGTTTTCAGACTTTTCTAAGCAAAATAGATACCTTAATTTATTTGCTTTTCAATAAAATCATCCTTGATCCATAATATCTAGTTTCATTATCAGTCCTATGAAGCAAATATTAAAAAATAAATAAATAAATAATAATAATAATAAATCCTTTAATTTAATTCGTTGCATCTTCTACAAAAATATTCAAAAAATCAAGAATATTTATTTTACTTCACTATTAAAACACATTACTGAACCCAATTCGTAGGTTATTTATGTTGGGATATATTTTCATTGGAATAATAGTAATTTTTTGGGGTTATAGTGGTTCTATTTTAACCCAATTCATGTTTGTTTTCCTTTCACATATTTTTTTCTTCAAAATGGGGTAAAAAACAACCAAAGTTTGGTTTTCTAAGTGTGTTGTTTAGCAAATATTTTATGGGTGTGGTATTTTTGTAGCTGCAAAAACAACATGTTAAAACAAATAAATAACACACACATTTTTTTTTTATTTTAAAAAGTAAGTTATGGACCAGGTATTGCATGAACCTCTAAAGAACTGGCACCCACTTGCGTGGACATCACATGTTGGGTCAAATGATCACAATAGTTAATTCTGCTTAACATGGGGCCCTGTGACTTTCTGTAGAGGGTTGGCTCAAATATTTATATGGGTCTTAAGAAGGCTAAAGAATATAAATCAAAAGTGCCATCATGTTTATTTCAAAAGTGGCTTTTTCTCTTAAAAGCTGCACAAACTTGGGCGTCTCTCCAAATGCATAGTTTTCTCAGCTGTCATGGATGTGGAGGTGTTCTCTGCCGGTACTCTGGGACGTGATGCATGATCCATCCGGCTGGGGCAAGGAGAGTCACAGCAAACACACACAAGGCAAAGACAGATTGCTGTAGAAAATTCCAAAAGAACACAAGTCATCCTTTCTAAAAGTTTGCTTTTTGGAACACACATAAAAAAGCAAACTAAAATAATATGCTTTGTCGCGGCATCCACATGTTTCCCTATAAGAAAATAGCTGAACACCTTCTTTCACTACACTGTTGAAAGCTTTTACGTGTCTTTCTTGCCAAGGTAAATTCTTTCTTTCCACTCTGGGATTCCCAACTACTGATTTGATATGTAAAAATCCTTCTGGTTGTCCCAGAGGACAGATCTGCAAATTTATAGCAGCATAAATGCTGGCTTTTTATGTTTCAGTTCCATTATAGCATTCCTTTCTGGAGGCCAGCTTCTGAAACTGACTTATGTACACATAATTAATAAAACATTTCCTTCACTTTCTTGTCCTTGAAGGAATGTTCGCTTGAATTCTTCATATTACCTTCATCAAAGTGTAGCTTTAAAGATACAGATCCTTAAGGATATAACTGAATAGCTTGTGAAGTTGCCACCATTTAGAAATTTGCCTTATTCTACTTCTGGCCTCTTTGTGAGGTGTTATAATTTTCACATTTAAAATTATGAATTTCCATCATGTCATCAATACATAGTAGTCCTACCATTGGTCCAATCTTATCTTTTGGTGGCTTGCTGTAGATTCTTGATGCATGGTTTTGTTGAATGGCTTTCATCAGCAGCAGTCCAGTCACCCTCTTGAAGGTAGAGAACATTCTTCTTGCTTCAACTCAAACACTTAAGAGGATGTTTCTCCACACAGCTTCAGAGATACAAGCTGATAAAATCTGCTTTAAATACTTCCCATCATGTTTCCTGGGAGGAGTTGCCTTCAAGTGGTAAACACACTTAAGTACACACAGTGTTGTCTTTAGGATACAGCTATTATTCCTCTGTCCAGTTAGAGTTAAATGAATTTGGAGAGTTAAAACCAATAACTGTTACAATCCTGAAGATTAGTTTTACTTCTACATAAACTATACAGTACAAAAGGATGGAAAAAAAATTGTGGGTTTTTTTTTTTTTTTTTTTTTTCGGGTCATCTAATCATTATACAAAAGCATCAGGAAGTTTCACAAAGCCAAGTTTTATAATTCACACAATTAGTGAAGTACATACAGTCATTAAAAACCCAAAACAATAAAGGTAGGTACATTCATTCATATGAAGAAGTGTTCCTGCACAGTCTTTGTACTTTAGAAAACAATAGAAAGTAACAAAAAATGAACTTAATTGAAGACACAAACATGTCTTAGTATATATACAGAACACTGTCATAGGGTTTTACGTGGTTTAGCTTGTTCCTTAGCGGAAAATAAACGTCAAAAGGGTTAAAGTGATAAGATAAGAGATAAAACAACCCATTATTTGTCTTGCATGGGGGAAGTTTCAATGCTGCAGCATTACAGATAGAAATAAAAGAGGAGGATACGTGTGTGTGCAGATAAAAATAAGATTAAATGTGTGCAAAAACTTACTGTAAGAGGAATAAAAAAGGAGAGCACCAGGGGTCATAAAAATGTAGATAGCCCAATTGAAATTAATTAAAATCAATTGATAATCAATTTAATATGACTATAAAAGCTACTTGATCGGTTAGAGCAGAAAGAAAACCAGCAGGAGGCTATCACTCAAGGCACCACTTTTTAGAGCAACATTATACTCTGAAAAATGTGCACTTTTTCTGATTTTTTTGTAAACAGGGTAACCTATATGAGATTTTAGATTATACAATTTCAAATAAATATATTTTCTGCATGTTTTGTTTATTAAAACCACGTCTTAACCTTTATAGTAACACAGATGCTAATTTTATGTTTCCAGACGCCCTCATCAGGACACTATAAGAACTTGATCCAACCAAATAAATAAACCTTTGGAGAGAAAGCCACTCATACTGCCGACAATCATTCACTAGGGGGCGCTTGATCATTGCAGTGTCTTCTTGATACAAATAGGCCTACGACAGTCAGCTTACATCTGTGAGAACTTTTCAAGTTACCGGAAGTTATCGGAAAAGTGTCATTCCAATTTAAAAATTGAGGCAGAAATCTCCACAAAATATATGCATTTGAAACTTTAAGGTAAGGAAATTTTGTTTCACTTTGCGATAGAAAGGAGTCTAAATGCTCTGCTTTGAATCAGGGTATGGCGTAGAAGGAAAATATTATCAAATGCAACGTTTGTTCAGAAGGGGTTCAGGACAGCAAATTGTTTTATTTTGAAAAATAAAACCGGAAACTCAAGTAGCGTTTTTTTTGCTAAACTCGAATTGGTAGCTTTGGGATAGGCCATAATAATCATCCAACAAGGCGTTGAGCCACTATGGGGGAAATACCGAACTGAACCCAGAATAAACCCACATTCGGTTTGTTTTTTGGGGGGGACAAATATTCACAAAATTAACACCGGAAACTCTTTTCAAGTGGAAAGGATTTCATATTCTGGCTTTAATGCGGACGTTGACGTCGAAGCGTGCGTAATGAGCAGAGTTGGGAAAAGAAGGTGTTGAGCTGCATTTTTTTCCCTCTTTCTGCCGAAGACAAGTTGGATCGAAGAACTAAATAAGGTATGAAGACAAACAATCAATTTCAAGCGCGTTACCTCTTTTACAAACGTGTTTTAATGCCCTCTTTGCAACAGTTGCTTCGGATCTTGGTCGAATTAAATCGCTGTTTCCGAGGGGTAAAGTCAAAGCGACACGGATAGCTTACTAGCCTCTGAGGATATGCTACTAATTGCAGGGTAGCGGTGTCCATGACTTTTCTGTTCGTCTCGCCGGTTTAGAGAGTATGATGTTGTCTTATCAGTAGCAGAAAATGTTACTTTGGTGTTTTGTCTTTTATTCACACTTTTAATCACGGTTTCGGTTGATAAGCGACATCCTACCGGTAGCCCAGAGCGCAACAATAGCTCAGTGATAAGCTAACGAAGCCCCTACAAATGATCGATTTCCTTCTACGTGTTTCAGGGGAAATGGTGCGTATTATCCCTTTGGATTGAATGGATTTTCATAAAGACACAAGTAAATGTGAGATTTTACTTTACAGATCAACCTACATGGTGCTGTTTTTTAAAATTATTATTATTATTATTGACGGATTCTTTGTCAACTCAATCAGTTTACAATATTTTATCAGCCTTTAAAAAAGCAAAATTAATTCATTTATGTTTTAGTTTTTCCACGGGTAGCGTGTTATTTTGTGATAAATAATTGCGTTAACTTTTTTAGATATTACTTTAGCATCTTACTGCCTTCTGTATTAATTATTTATCCACTTTCAATTTCGTTTGGTTTAATTTAAGAAATTTCCCAGCATGCCCCATATTATTGCACATTTTCCATGTAGTGTTTTTGCTCAAGTAGCATATTTATTCGGATTTGTAAGTGTTACGGAATTGTTTGCACCTCCCTAGCATTGAGTGCTCTGTCAGATGTCAACAAAGGTGTTGCCAACATTCTTTATCTAAGAAAACAAAATGAACTTTAGCCCCATAAGTGTTTTTTTTTTTAAATATAAGAAGCTTATGTATTTAATTCTGTGCTCCAGGGACAGTTAATGACATGTAATTATGATACTGAATTGCAAGCTCAGAAGTTTAGTTCTATCATGGTAGGCAGACTTGTAAAAACTTGCTACATAGTCAGCTGGACTTTGGCCTGAATGTTGTTTACACAAACTAGCATGGGTTAAACCATTGAACACTGATAGCAATCTTAAAATAACACTTCTTTGTTCTTTTGAATGACCATTCACTCTCAGAAGATCAACAGCTGGGCTGTTTGGAGCAGTCAGTTTTCCTGTTTTGCAGCAAACAGATGCACTTTGCTGTAGTTGCTTGTAGTTTGTTCTACTATAAGTTCTCAAACAAGTCAAAATGTGAATGTTTTTAATGAAAATGGCATTTGTACTGTATGCGTTGTTCAATGTCTAATCAGCTGACATTGTAGTTGAAGTACGCAGCACCAGAATTTACATTGTTAGTTGACGCTGGCTAATCCAGAGGGCGCTGACCATGAATCATCATTGTGGAGATTTTTGTTTCCTCTGTTTATTTTGTTGCTTTTTTCCTGTCTCCTCCATGTTTAGTCTATTTTCTAGCTGTTCCGATTGCTTTAGTTTCATGTGGCCCTTTCTGATACACGCTGTGATGCTCTGATGTGATACCGATATGGCTGATTTGCAAAGAAGATGAAAAAAAACACTGCCAGTATGAGCAATCTGACCCTGAATTTTGTGCTTTCAGTTGTCATCGTTTTTTCCCTTTTTTCCATTCAACAGTGGGCTATCAAACGGAAATATCTTCACAACATGCATCAATATCCTGGAGGTCACTCCTTGTGAGATCTTGGTGGTTTCTGCACACTGCTGTATTCCCCTTTACGAGCCTTTTAGAATACCTCTGATTATATCAAATATCCCCAGAGTGAAAGAGTCTATAATTACAGCTTATTTCTGTACGGCTTTGCAAAATGCATAAACTTGCCAGCTCACCCCACGTGTCATGTAACAGCTTTAGTGGCAACCCAACTGTTAAATCCTTCAACTGAGGTCATATATTTCTCAGTTTATTCTCCCGTTTCATTTAAAAAAAAAAACAAACAAAAAAACATTTGTTCTTCCTTGTCTTCTAGGATCAGAGTAGCCAGCAAGCAAAAAAAAAAAAGAAATATTTTTTTTATTGGTTTGCAATCATTAACCTAAAGTGCTTTTTATGTGAGGGTTTTAAAAAAAAAAGTCATAGTGGAGTGTAATGTTTGCTTGCAGACAGGAAAGTGTTACAGGGAAGCTTTTGAGTGTCTGTGCAGCTTAATGGTGACACTGACTTAGTGCTTGCTCTTCCACAGGAAAATTGTGTCTGCGCCATTGAGCCTAATAAAGTCAGCCATTAAAACCCAGGCATGACTTCATTCAGAGTTCGAAGTCAGGCAGTGAGCTGCAATGTTAGAGTTCATTTTTTTATTGATCAGGAAGAAATTAAGCTAATCTTAAAAAAAAAAATCCCTTTGCTTCCTTAAACACCCACGGAAAATATAGTTTTGATGTTTTTAGCATGTTCTTGTATCATTTTTCTGATGATGGAGGACATGTATAAAGAAAATCAAGCCTCCAACTGCATTTCTGAGTATTTTTATTCAAATCATTGTAAATCAGGAACAAACGAGAAAAAGTTTGTTTTTGACATGAAAAATACGCTGGGTCGGCCACAAGCTCTCTGCTCCAACGCATTCAGAGGCATCCACCTGTAGATGCCTAGATGCCTCAAACTGTACGACAGGATAGCTCTGCTATTGCTCGCCATTTTTGTTGCACCGTTAATGTTAGGTTGGTGGTGTGAGGGGCTGTAAGCTACCAGGGGAAGGTGTAAACAAATGGATGCTGGGAAGTAGGGGTGGGCTTGCTTAGTTCCACCCATAACTCAAAGGAAAAATCCTAATGATTTCTTGCTGCTCTGCAGAAACTACGTATAGAAAAAAACAGCACTTATGAAAAAAAATTAGGCTACAAACTGCAATCATAATAAAAAAAAAACCCTGGGAATACTTTCAAAAATGGATTGAAAAAAGCTTGGAGTGGACTTTAAACGTTTGGTCTTTTATTTAAATCTTGATTTAATAACAGTATTTGATTTCCCTACATTATCAAAGAAAAAGGTTTGTTGTATTTAAGGTGGTATAAGGCTTTTCTGAAACAATGGGCACATTCAGATGGAACTTTGTTCTACACAGGAGGATGCTTGCCTGCTGACATTTTCTATTTCTTTAGCAATGATGTAAAAATCTTCATAAATGATTTATAAAGGACTCTGTAAGTCATCTGAATTATACATTATCCTTATTGCCGTGCCAAGAAGTTTCTGTTTAGTAATGCACATTAACAGGTGATGCTGCTTTGTAAACATGTAAAAGTGACTCGTTTTTTTTTCCTTTTAGTTCACATAAAACAATAGAAATAACTGGGGAAAAAACTGTTTGAAAATGGTTTGTCTGTGAGGATTTGTGAGGGCTGAAAGATAGGTGGGGGCAGGGAGTGTCTCCTGTCACCTTTCATTAGGGACACATGCCCCAGCCCGGCCGGCGTCTGCCTTCCCCCGTCTGTGGCATTGCCCTCCTCTGCCTCAATGTGAGCTCATAGGAGCAGCTCGCTTTTGGTGTCTAAGGTGCACGAAATGTTTTCATTCTTGGTTATTGACAGAGACGCACATGCACACCATTTTTTAAGAATTTAACAGATTGAGTCACATCTCAATTTTAGAAATCTGCATTGCAGCCAAAATTAAATTGAATTGTTTATTTTGATTTGCTGCCGCTGTTTCCTTACCTTTAATTCTTTAATTCAATATTTGCTAAACAAGACATATCTTTAAGGCTTCCTCTCTTATACCTATTCAAGTTCCGTTCTAATTTTGGCCAAATGGGTTTCTTGTGAAGATATCAGCCATTTAGCGCAGTCAAAAGAAATGAAAATTACCCAACATTTAATGTTTTATTGGGAGTTCTCATCAGAGATGGCTTGGTGACTTCTTTCTTTTCTCTCTTGAATCAGGCTGTGGCTTTGCATCAACCCTTGGGAGACTGGAGAACTGCTGCACAGGGGCAGACTGTGATTTATTAGTATGGCAGACAGGAAAAAAAAAAAGAACTAGCTGGCTGGAAGAAAAAACCCCACATCTCTCATCACACTTTAGTTCTCTTTCTGGCCAGGACAAAAACTGCCTTCAAACACATAAGGCTTTGTTTTATTAGTTTTTGTTTACTTTAAAAACTACATTTCCACATTTTTAGCGTGACCTTACTGTGATTGAGAGTTTTACAAAAGCCTTTATTTTGAAAAGTCTTTTTTTTTTTCTAATCCTGAGCACAGAAAGTCTATTAAACATTCATTCATTTATCTTCTATACAGTCTTGTCCCTTTTGGGGTCACGGAGCTGCCAGTCTGTCACAAGGGTCTAGTAAGCATATTCTATTTAAAATATATATATATTGATTTACTTTATTTATTTGTCTTAATCCACACTCTTTGGTTTTTACAGTTGCAAAGTAATTCAATTAATTTCATTTTTAGCCTTGCGACTTTTTTATTGTTTAATGTTGGGTGGAATTTGGTTTGGAGTGGATTTTTGCTCAAAAGTAGACCAAAAAAAGCAATTGGTTGGCCTTGCACCACGTTTCTTAGGCAAAAATTGTCCTATACATCACTATAACTTCACAACAGTTGGCTGAATCAAAGTCTCAGCTGGCAATGATGCAAACTTGTAAGGCTGAGTTGAATTTAAACATCTTCCTTATTGATTTCTATACTGATCTCCTCAAATCAACACTGGTTTACTGATAGATTCCTTTGTTAGTTTCAGATTTGGATTTTCTTTTTTTTTTTTTTTCAAGATTACACAACATATTATAGTAGAAGCCAGTTTTTTAAGTATTAGCTTTTTTCATGGGATTATATCTTAACCTAAAATACAGAAACAAACACAAATGAATCAAGTGTTACAAAGATAACATATCAGTGTATGTAATTTTAGCAAAATTTAAGCAGAAAATAATTTGATTTGTGAAAATTATCTTTACTATCCCGATGATGTTGACTTAATGTTTCTTTTGGCTATCAAACTTTGCTTTAGAATAAATACGATTCTTTTGACATTCGATAGTATAGATGAAATTCAGCCGGTGCTCAAAAATAACTTGATACTGCAGCCCAGCTTGTAAGCGAGCCGGCAGCTCACCTTGTTACGGACAAACGCAGCAGAAATGGCAAAGGCTGGTTTCCACAGAAGTGAGAAGTACACCCAGTGACTCATCTTTACAGATGGACCCTCAAATCCTTGTATTGTATAAGTCTTTCTGGTTTGTATTTATTTGCAAAAGATATTATTAAAATCTTCTCAAATGCATTTATATCAAAAACAAATTCCATCAACCAGGTCTGGGTGTCACTGCCAAAAGTAATAGATCAATTAGATTTGTGAGTTTTATTATTTGAATTATAATATGACACTTTTTAATAATATTCTTAGAAAATAATCATCTCCCAT
Source organism: Oryzias celebensis (assembly GCA_014656515.1). Taxonomy (NCBI): domain Eukaryota; kingdom Metazoa; phylum Chordata; class Actinopteri; order Beloniformes; family Adrianichthyidae; genus Oryzias; species Oryzias celebensis. Next base: position 40,947,711 of record BNCR01000005.1, read on the forward strand.
TTATTTTATCAGGTTAGAAAAGACACTCTTTCTATAACTTGTGGTTGAAAGTAAAAAGATGTGAAAGCGTCATTTGTAACATCTGAGGAATTTTTGTAGAAAAACCAAAAAAAGCTCCCTTGAAGAAAATTTTAATTGATTTTAAAAACGTATAAAGTATTTTCTAAGTAAATGTGAAATAAGTATAAATAAAATTGATTGAATTTGTATTTGTTTAATTTTTCTCTGCCACCCTGTCTGAAAACTAACCCTGCGGTCCTCCTCAATGTCAAGTTTATAGACATTTTTATGAGAAGTGGAAAATTTGATCAAAGTTTTAACGAAGCATCAAGCATGACCTTAACAAGAACCCATATTCCTTTGGCTTTTTTTAAAACCTTACTAACCTGACTAACTGACTACCTTGCAACAAATGCTGTTTGAATTATCGGTTTCATTGATGAATTCGCTATCTGAAATAATGCCAATGAATATGCTTTATCACATGGGTGCAATAACATTTTCATTTAAATAAACAAGAGAAATTCCAGTAAAGATCATACTCTTAAAATAACCTCACACGGAAAAAATTAAACCAGTGAACACTCAATGAAATGAAGTTTAAAAAAGATGCATTTTTCTGCACATATATGTTTTGAAAGTAAATTACCCTCCAAGGATCTCTTCCTGTTGAGATACAAAACATTTCTACTGGAGGAGGCTGTGGGTTGCTCCAGCCTCCAAACATTGTAGTTTGCATTCAATTTTGCTTTAAAACCTGCTTCCTAATAAGACAGCCGTCTTGACGCTTTAGCCTCCTTATTATGATTATATTTTATCAATTAAAATAATCAGAAAATATTTTTGTTTGTTGTATTTGTTCTTGCAATTGTTTCATTTAAAGCTCGTACTAAAAAACTGTAAAACTTTTTTTAAACAGATCTAAAAGATTTACTTCACTAAACCTTACTAGCTCTGATAGTAGAGAAAAAATGTGCACATTTCATAAGGCCATGTACTCTATAAACCTAGCACTATTAGAATGTACCTATTTTAAACTTTATATTGTATTGAGATTCATTTCCAAACATTGTGTGCAGCAAAGACATGTCTTTCATAATTTCTTGCTGGGGTTTTTAAGCTTATATCTTCAGATTGCTGTGGTTAGTTTTTTTTAAAGTTGTGCGTTTTTACATCTCCTAAACCTATGTGTGACAAGAATTCTCCTTTAGCCTGCTTTCCCTGCACTTATATTACAGCTATAATCTAGCGTTCAGTCTGGCTGCACTGACGTGAGCCTAATAAAGAGGCTTAGTTCAACTGCAAACCTGATGATGCTACAGCATGTAAATGAAAAGTGTCCCATCAAATTCCTCTGCTCTAAGACAGGTGATTGATATGGGAAATCTGTCATGACAAAAGGAAACCAAAAATAAAGCTTCATTAGCTGTTCAAGCTTGAAATGAATTCTAATCATTTATTAACTCACATATGGCTAATCTGATATAGATAAAATGGGAAATGACTAAATGTTTTGGGTTATATTTCCTTTCAAAAAAAGCATTCACTGTGAAGCCAGGGAACTTTGTTGACTCGAATCACTTTTGAAGATTCTAGATAAAAGCCTGAACTCTCAGTATTCTTGGAAATACTTCATAAAGTTAAAGCTTTTGAAGTTACTTTGGTGTTGAAGGCTTGATACAGATATGATTCATCGCTGTGCTAAACATCAGTGTTGCCCAAAGGCTGTGATAGCTCATAGCTAATAAAAGAGGTTTTTCTGTTTGACATTCCGGATATTGGTGCTTCAGGCCATTCATTGTCTTTTACAGAGTCTACTGTTACTGTCCAACCTGATGAAGTTGTAATCCCTGTTTGATGTCAAGTCAGCAACATTTCAAATCCAATCGCTTTGTTGGGGTTTAACCATGTTCCTTTGCATTGTGCTTTAATCTTCTCCTCCTCAAGGCATGGCAGCCTGGGGCTCTGAGGATTCTGCAGAGGATCTGCGCCTGACCCATAGCTGAGGACTGAAAGGAACACGTGGCCTGAGCAGAATGACTCAGCAAGAGGGGGGACCCCCAAATAGGAAGTGAAGAGCCATTAGGATGGGCGCCAATGGATCCAGCTATCCACACTCATGCTCCCCACGCATTGGGGGAAATTCGCAGGCACAACAGACTTTTATAGGTACGTTCATTTGAAGCTGGTTGCACAGACGAGGCTGAGCTTTAATTAAACGAGAATGCAAAGATGCTTTTCAAGTAATGCTACGTTCACACCAGGCATGTATCGTGTGTTCAAGAATGTACTGAACACTGGTTCTTGAACTCGCTTTTAGCAGATGGTGTTCACACAGGACTTTAGCTTCCCGATACCAGAGCAAATACCTGCCGTTGGTAGAGGCTTAATGCAAAATTTTGAAGCGGTGCAAATCTCATGAATCTTGCTCTAGGCTTTTTTTTTCTTTCTATTCTGATATATGAAAGACTTGGTGTCATATAATTCTGGCCAGACTCAAAACGAAATGATCAATTTTCAAATGGTTGGCACTTTCATGAATTGAAAAATACTTTAGTCATACATCAATGCCAAATCAGTGTTCCTGATTTGTTAAAGTTCAACTGGTTTAACTGTCAAAGCGTGTTCAGTGGTTGCAAATTTTGCACGTAGAGCCCCCCAAAAAAACGTGGTGGTAATGCTTGAACACAAGATTTTTGAACGCGGAAGCCCAAAACGCGCATATACAGGCGTTTACATAGAATTTCCATTGGAAGTGGTCACTTGAATGGACAATGCCAAGGCCTGTGTGAACGTAAAATCACAGTTAATGATCAAATATCTAAACTCCAAAGAATTAACTTTAATTTCACCTCTTCTACCACTACATACTAATAGGGTTGGAGTATGGATGAACGCACATTTTACAGTAACCTACTTCCATACAAGCTAAAAGCCCAGGAGTGATTCTATATGCAAGAGCTCTTAAACTTTCCAATTGACTTATACAACTGACACAGATGCATTCAAAAGTGTTTCTGTTCTTTATTACTGTGACAGAGAAACTAGGTTTCCAATTTCTCTTTATTGCCACTTTACTATAGATATACAATTTCTATAAGATTGATTTTGGTTTGCAAACTTTTATTAAGTCGCTTGCTTGTTTTGAAATCAAGGAACAGCTGCAGTCTGAGACTTCTTTGAATTATTCCAGTCGCATAGCTAGTATTTGTCCCTGATAGGAAAAAAATATCCAGAAAGGTTTCATGGATAATTTAAGGGATTGTTTTTTTTTTTTCACCCTAAAGCTGTTTGTTTTCTTATATCTAAAAGGATCTGAGTTTAAGACCTTTGTGGACTTCAAAAGCGTCTGAATTGTTGCTGGAGCCAAGTTATCTAAGGATCTCCTGAGATCTCTTTGGTTTCCTCTGAGCTGTGGAGCTGGCTTGGGCCAGGGATGATTCACAGAGTTAGAATGATTACAATTTAGGTCACACTGATGGATGCTGAAAGAAACTCTGGCAGAAGGAGTTTCCCTGCAGGAACTTGATCTGTTTGTGCAAGTGCTGCGTTGCAAGCCAAACCCGGCTGCCATTTAGTCTAATTGATGGGACTTAAACATAAACGGATTGCACTTGTAAAGTGGAAGACAGTAGAGCAAAATTATAATTGGTTTTTGGCCCATTAAAGATATAGAGGGGGCTACATCAAAGAAAATAGGGCAGATTCTTCTTTCCCTTTGCTGCACAGCTACATCCAGGTGTTTTAAAATTAAGGTCAGCTTAGGCGTTTTTACTTTTTCTGACAAAAATTGACACATCTTGAGCAAAAAAACAGAAAAGTTTGTGTTTAAGTTTAGTTAAAGACAAGAATATGAAGTTTAAAAACAAGCATGTCTCATTGGACAGTAGTTTTTCAAATATAATTAGTATAGAGGAGATATTTGCTCTGTCATTTTTTTATTAACTATGGAGAAAACAATATTGCAGTGTTGTCAAATGCTCATTAAATTAGCCTTTATACAAATTGAAAAATAGGCTGATTCAGAAGGATCCTCACTAGGGTCTGAAAATCTTTATAAATAAGAATGGATGTTTTCAGTTTTTGTTTTTAGTTTTTGACATTTCTGGATATAATAATTGGGGGAAATGCATATTAAAGCTAAGTAAACCCATGCTGTATGAACTTTTTTATTATTTTGTTTCCCTTCTAGGGACTTCTTCCTACTCTCATCATGTATACGGCTGGGAGACAAAGCTTTATAGCCTGGAGCATGGCCACGAACGGCCTGCAGACAGGAAGAAGAAGAGTCTCGGTCTGGCAACTCTTAAAAGAAGGTTCATCAAGAGGAGGAAGTCCAGCCGCTCAGCTGATCATGCTCGGCAAATGCGGGAGCTTTTGTCGGGCTGGGACGTCCGCGACACAAACGCCTTGGTGGAAGAGTATGAGGGAACGGCGGCCCTCAAGGAGTTGAGCTTCCAGGCAAGCCTGGCTCGTGCTGATGCTCCCAGCCTGCAGCGTGATCTGGCCGCCCTTTACCAGCACAAATACTGCACTGATGTAGACCTTATCTTCCAAGGAACTTGTTTCCCTGCTCACCGGGCTATCCTGGCAGCCCGCTGCCCGTTTTTCAAGACCTTGCTGTCATCTTCCCCGGGTTATGGAGCGGAGGTCCTCATGGACGTTGACACAGCTGGGATAGATGTGCCCATGTTCTCTGCACTGCTTCAGTACTTGTACACTGGGGAGTTTGGTGTGGGCGGATCAGAGGATACTAGACTCCAGAACGTGGATGTACTCGTTCAATTAAGCGAAGAATTTGGTACACCTAATTCCCTGGAGGCAGATATGAAAGGCTTGTTTGACTACATGTGCTACTATGATGCTCTGCTTAGCTTCTCCTCAGACTCAGAGATGATTGAAAGCTGTAATGAAAGAGGCATCGTATCTTCAGCACCAGCAGTGGGCTTGGGAGTGGCTGGTGGCCCAGTGGGCCCAGGGACCCCGGAGGAAGATCTCAGGGCACACAAAGCTATCCTCTCCGCACGATCCCCTTTCTTTAGGAATCTTTTGCAGAGACGTATTCGCACGGGAGAGGAAATGACAGAGCGCACCCTGCAGACTCCGACGCGAATCGTGCTGGATGAGTCCATCATTCCACGGAAGTACGTGCAAGTCATTCTCCACTGCATGTACACGGACGTGGTGGAGCTGGGGCTGGTGTTGCGTGGCAGCCCTTCAGCAGGCAGCCTGGGCGAGGTGCAAGCCCTTGTTTCAGGTGGCCGTGGAGCTAGCACACGTACAGAGGAGGCTATGGAACTATACCACATAGCCCTGTTTCTGGAGTTCAGCATGCTGGCTCAAGGTAAGTTACAAATAAACAAAAGACCAAAATCCCTTTTTTTGTCACAGACATAAATTTATATAGTAATAAATTGAATACTCTGTAAATATTCTGATTTTCCTACTTGTTTCATATGCTGGCTCTTCTTTTTGAGAATATTCTTCCATGCTTACAGCAGGATTGTGGTTTCATTCCATGATAATTCCTTCCTTCCTGCTCCCTGGCTGCACTAGTTTCAATCCTGCCAAGGTCTCAACCACAAATTGCTTAAAACCTTCAACACAGATTGTTGTAATGTAGCAAAACAGCCTTGATCATGAATTTCAAAGCCAAAAAAGCTTGTCCAGTCTATCAAAACTAAAGCAGCTGCGTTTAAAGACTCAATACAGTGAGCCTAAAATGTCCTTTTCTTTTAATGTGAATTTGAGTAATTTATAGTTTAATTTCACTGTGATCTTTTTTCTTTGTGAGCGTTTATAGAATGTCTCATGCATCGATAGTGTATTTGTGGATCTGAATACACTTTAAAACAATGCTGACGTGGAGAGTTGAAAGCCCTGTGGCTGGCAGGAGCACATGGATACAAGCAAAAGGCGCTCAGTGTGTGTCTGAGCAAACATTTCCATCAGCATCTTATCTCTCATCTGTTGATTATACAGTACATGACTTGCAAAGTCTTGAAATTTGACCTGTTTAATCTGATCAAGGTCAACAACTTAAGTTTATTTTTTTTGTCACCTGGAGACCTACTTTAAAGGGACAATTTAGAACATCCAGCCTGTGTTGTGTGTCAGCACATTAGTCCATGAGGCTAAATTCAACACAAATGTGTTAGTTTATCACAAGGCTTGTATTTAAATTCTCTGTGTTTAGATACTAGATACTTTGTTTTGAAATATTATTTACAGTGTAAGAATGAATGATAACTACTAAAGCTTAAATATCTAAACATTACATGTATTAAGGCCTTCAAAACATATTTTAAAGACTCACTCCAATAAAAATCAGACTTTTGGTGTTTTAACATGTCGCATTTTTTTCATGATCGACAGTAATTATTGAGAAAATTAAGCTCAAAATTGCATTTCTGAGAATTTCCTTTTTTCAAATCATTGTGAATCAGTAGCAGATGAAAAAAATGTCTTTTAAAAACAGCATATTAGTAACGTAGAAAATACGCTAGGCGTGCCACAAGCTCCCTCCTTTGAGCTCGCAGCAATGGCAACGGTCCCGTCCACAAGGAAGAGGCAAATTTCCTGCCGCTTTGCAAAAACGATGTCCTAGAAAATGACAGGTTTTTTTTATCTTTGCTAAAAACGTCAAATTAAAAGACCACTGGGAGCGCTTTTACAAAAGTTCAAAAAGGATCAGTGGGACAAAAGAACACTGTAGATGTATTGATAAAAAATGTAGAAATCAATCATTTATCTGTGTTTTGCTTCTCGTAAGCATTATAATGTGTTCAGGATGTGATTAGACGCTACGTGTCGCATCACACCTGCATTGTCTCGGGGGGGGGTCACTGCATCCACACAAAAAAAAAAACACCAATAAGGCAAATGCTTCATCGACACACGCCATCACCTCCTCTGCCCTCCATTCCCCTCCCCACTAGCTCCAGGGTATTTTTATCTCCTCATCTCTCGTCTGCTTCCGTTTTGCACAGATCAAATCAGTTCCCATGAAGCCACAGTGGGGAAACGTCATGAGATTGTGTTGATCTGGGGCCATTTCCTCATTTGCCCCGTCTTCTTTAGGTTTTTTTCTTTTCATTTTCTTATTCCAATAACACCCTCCCACTAACAGTCTGTGTTTCAATCAATAGTTATCCTGATTATTGTTGTAGTCGGTCCTAACCAGTCAAAGCTCACTAACTGGCAGGTCTTGAATGCGGCAGAGAAGCAATGGTTTTGTTCAGAGAAGACCCTTTAATCTGTCACAGTCTTCTCCCCCGTGTGCTCATTTACTGCTTTCCTTTGACTGTTTAAAAATTCTGCCTCTCCAGGCTTTTAATATGGCTTAGTAGTTCTGAAGACAGGCATCCCTTTATAACCCCATCTCACTCAAATGATTGCCAGAATTAAAAGCGTTATTAATTTTTGTCAGTGAGCTGAAGGGCTTGTGGAGTTTTAGTGTAGTTCCACATGTTTACCCCATCAAGATTTATCTGGAGTAATCATTAGAGCACATTTAATGTTTTTCAGGCGCTGAATAACTGTCTAACAAAAAAATAAGACTTAATACCTTTTCCCCCCTGGGTTTGTTTACAGCCCACTTTCTACTGTTTTTGTTTGAATTCTCAGTCGGCTGAAAATCCAGCAACGGTAGTGTGTTCCGCCCATGGAGGGAGAGGGGCATGGAGGGGTGTTGGATGAAATGCTGATTCTAATCTCCACCTCATAATAAAAGTGCTGCGTTTTAAAAGCCCGGCTGTCGCTTTTAATTCTGCTCGGCTAAAACACACCAGAGCTGTTTGCTTTCCTGTGCTGCTAGTCCCAAGCAGGGAATTGCTAGTTTGTGTATGTGTGTGTGCGGCGGTGGTGGCGTCACTGCAGCTCCACTTACACAAAAGGGGCAAAGATGTAAAGCTAAATACTTTGAGTGAAAGAATCTTTAAAATGAAACCAAATATGGAGCAGAGAAATAGATGTTTTTTTTGTCTGTGATAGATTTCAATTGTACTCGTCTTAATTACTGACTGTATGAAGACTGGACTGTGTGACCCCCCCTCCCTCCTTGTGTTCCAAATAGGAAGGATAGTTCCAGGAAGCCAGAATTCTATAGACTATGCAATAATAAACGGCTACAACTCAGTCATTAGTTTGTCAGAATAGCCGTTCTTGCTCTGATATCGTTTTTAGTATGTTCTAGCTAATCCCATTTTTTTCTTTACTGCAAATTATTCAAGTTATAATTTGACCAATCGGATGCCTCGTTAAAAGTGTGTGGTCTCACATCGAACGTTTGAAACATTTAATTGGCAGATTTTGTGTTGCTCGCTTTCAAATGGAAGGGGTGTGGACATTCAACAAGGTCACTCCTGATTGGTGGAAGTGGTTGCCATAGAAACATTGACCAATCACTGCTTACTGACATAGTTTCTGGTTCCAACATTGCAGAGTCCGTTTTGCAAAATAATGGCGACTAAATTGACTTCTGTTGGAGCCGGAAGAAAATCAATTTCAATGGGTGATGTCACACTCACTCAGTTCAGTTCTCAAATGCAGTCAATGGCCTTCATGCAGAATTGTTATCTCTGTCTACCTTATTACCTAAAATTGTGTTGAATATTGTCTCCTTTTGTTGGATTTATTTTGTTCAAGTTTCAAGTACAATTTCAAGCCTGGTTGGGTTTGCTGCTAGAAAGTTTTAGACGTTAAGATAACATTTTTCCAAAGAAGCAATGTTACTGCCTGTACTGATGGACAGGTCAGTCTGGCCTCAAGGTTATATTTCAACTCTGATCTTCTGGTAAGACATCATTAGGTCTGGGTTTATCTTAGTGGATGCCTTTTTGTACTGCCTGTAAAAGAACTTAAAGACAGTCACTTTACATCTTAGCTGTTTCGGACTGGAATAGATTCACCTGACTAAACCAGTCGTATTTTAATCTTGACTGACACCAAAGAGTTTACTCTCTATAAATGGATCTCTTTTAAATTTAGTATGAATTTGAGTGCATGTGTTGACTGTGCTGGATAAGCTTAATGCTTCTTTGAATGCCTTGATAAGCAGGTACATAATTCCCAAAGCCTTCTGTGACTTTTAGTGCATTTTTTCTTTATGCACACGTGTGCATTCACATTAGCAGTGTGTGTGTTCTGCACACGCTCACACAACACATTTCCTCCGGCTGTTGTGTTTACTTAACACGGTAAAGGGAAGGCAGCTTGAGACCGCAACACATCAAGGTATCAAAGGCATTTCTGTGGGTTGGTGAGTTGCAGAGTAAAGCCACTGCCTGCTGTTCCGGTATGCGCTCTGGTTTACAAAGCTCAGCATGGAGGTTGTGGGGGCTACTAGAGGAAGACTCCCTGGGACAGTAAAAGAATCAAAACTGCTGATGCCAGAGCGGTGGAACAAAAATTAAACAAAAATTAAAAACTTTTATTTTTGTTTTCTGGCAATGAAATATAAGACATAACTATAAGACCAGACTTAAAGGTTTAAAGAGCATGTTGGATGAAGTAGTTGTAATACAATCACGTATTGATGCATGCCTCATAGTACCTGACAAGCGTTTACACTGATAGATAAGCATCACATAATCAAAAATGTTGTGCTTGTTTCTAAAACTTGTTAAAATATGTTTTTATTTTTAACACATTCCAACTAATATGGTTTATATTTGTTCTTATAACATCTGTAGAGGTTTTCTGATTTCAACCACTACATACCTTTTGGATGTAAACAAAGAACTGGAAGACACAACTCACTTGGGTGGTCTATGGGTACAAATAATATGAAAACATTGTGAATACGCTCTTATTACGTGTAAATATTGCACATCGCTGTATTTTCCAAGTCATAAAGGTCAGAATAAGTAGTGGTATGATGCTGTTAACTACAGAGCAGTTTTCACTTAAGAAAACTTACTTTAACTTAAATTTAGTTAAATGGAGTGTTTAATTTATAAAGTGCATCGTAGGTGTTTACCTCGTAAAACAATCCCCACAATGATCCTTTCTGTTTCCAGTGGAAAAAACTGAGAATTTACAGAGCTTTAAACGATGTTTTTAAGCAAATAATCAGGTTTTGATCACTCTGTACTAATAGAAACCAAGAATTGGTTACGCTGCTGGTCAGATGTTTCTGTTCATGCACAAATGTGGATCAGAATTTTACAATTTTGCCCTTTGGTGGAAGATTTAGTCTCCCAAGAACAAATGAACATTTATTCTATTGTCAGTAAAACCATAGGATAATAGCAGATAAGACTGAACACATGCTGTCATGTTGTGAAGACCATAAACTATATTATTCTTGGATGATGGAGTAACTCAAGTTATATTGGTTTTTTCCCAGGTTGTGAAGACATCATTGTGGAAAGTTTGTCCTTGGAGACTTTGGTACCCATCCTGAAGTGGAGCTCCCAGCCCTATGGGTCCAAGTGGATCCATAGGCAGGCCATGCACTTCCTATGCGAGGAGTTCAGTCAGGTTGTCAGCTCTGATGTTCTTTATGAGCTTGGCAAAGAACATCTTCTGAGCGCAATTCAGTCTGACTACCTCCAGGTAAGCACAGCAGTCTCATCCGTGCACCGGACTTTTTCATTTAGGGAGACATTCTTCTATAAAATAAATGTCCAGTCCATAGACGAGTGTCCAGAGTATAGATAATGTTATGGGTTTAAAGGCATTTCCCTCCAGGGACCTAATCTAAGATGATGTATGTAATCTGTAGCCAAGTGAAGCAATAGAACAGATGGCTGAGGTGAAGTGTTGTAATCCATTTCTGCATGCAAAGTAACCAGGCCTGTGTTTCGCAGGGGCACACTCCAAACATGCTGCATATTGACCTTATCTTCATTTAACAGCATCCTCTGTCTGTTTTCAACATTCGCTACTTGTGTCCTGATGTCCGCTTTTCCTTTCTCCCTGCACTGTTTCTCTCTTGATTTTTGTTTTTGGTGTGTGCGCTTTGCTCTCATTTTCAGGCAAGTGAACAGGACATTCTGAAGTATGTTGTTAAGTGGGGCGAGCAGCAGCTTATTAAGAGGATGGCAGACAGGGGTAAGATTATACGCTATAATTACCCTCTCAGCAACTCATTTCACTGCTCTGAGAAAATTACCAGACCACCCCTCTTTCCCCAAAATATCAATAAAAATATCAATATATATATATATATATATATATAAATAACCTGGAGATGGCAACAAAAAGGTGGCCTTTTTATTACTTGTAGCTGGGGTTTGAGGGGTTCTTCAATGGCTGAATGAAGACTTATGCTGGAAAAATAAGTGTTTAGTCACTCTAGCAAATAAAGGCAAAAGAAACCTTTTATAGAGCCTAGAAACCTGAGCCAAACCGCAGACTATGTGAAATTAATGTGGTACAAAGCAAATAAAAACTGCTATCAGGTTACAACTTTTGTGTTTTCCTGTAAAATCACGTCTTTATTCGTTTAACCTTAGAACCAAACCTGTTGAGCGGCACAGCCCATAGCGTCAACAAGAGAGGAGTGAAAAGAAGAGACCTGGATGTAGAGGAGCTGAAGGAGATCCTGTCCCCGCTTTTGCCTTTTATCCGAACTGAGCACATCCTGCCTCCCAACAGTGATGTCCTTGCAGATGCGGTCAGCACTCCTTTTGTCTGCCTTTTCTCACCTTCTGTATTTTTAAGAGGGGATAATAGGAGGCACTGTGACCTTCATAGACGGAGCATTGATCCTTGCTGCTCACACTTTTCACAGCTCAAGAGGGGTTTAATAAGCACCCCACCTCTAGACATGCTGCCCACTGCTGAGGGAGGGAAAGCCAATGCCTGGTTAAGGCAAAAGAACGCCGGAATCTATGTGCGCCCTCGCCTCTTCTCTCCATATGTGGAGGAAGCCAAGGTGAGGCCCGTTGACTTCAGAAAGACATGATAAACTCTGCAATTGCCTGCTCCTGGGTGTGCTGACCATTTTTATTGAGTGTTACCTCTGGTTTTTTTGACAGAAATTAATTTCATCTTCATTGACAGATTGTCACAGTAGTGTGTAGACCTCACCTTGGGCATGAATACTAATCAACATGCCCACAGGGCTGGGAGTTTTTATTAAATTAAGTGTCAGTCAAGTGAAACAAATTTGTAAAGTGTTCTCTATGTCCTTGAGTCGCACATGGATTGTTTTATTTCATTTTTTTTTCTTTTTTTACACGTCTTCAGTCTGTGCTCGATGAAATGATGGTGGAGCAGACCGATCTGGTGCGTTTGCGACTCGTGCGCATGTCCAATGTCCCAGACACGCTGTACATGGTCAACAACGCTGTGCCTCAGTGCTGTCACATGATCAACCATCAGCAAATGGCAGGCAACTCGAGCGCAGCGCCATCCGTTGTGGCTAATGAAATTCCAGGTAGGAGATTATCTTCCGAGGTCATTTTAGAAAATTGTTCACAAAGGCAAAAACTGCTCTCAATTATTTAACTTTGGAGCTGTCGCGGGCAACAGAAAATAACAGATGATCTTTAAGCTACGAGAGAAAACAACTTTTTAGTAATATTTATTATGGTAAAGTGTTGCGTATCTGTACAAAGCTGTGTTTCCCAGCTTTCAGAATTTGTTGGCATTACTTAAACCCAGTGGTCCCCAAGCCCCGGGCCACAGATCGGGACCAGTCTGGTACCAGTGGGACAAAGTTTTAGTTTTAGTTTGGAAAACCTACTGGATTCTCCACCACATCAGACTCATTCTTGATGCATGTCAAGTTGCTCAATAACAAGTCGAAAATCTATCCTCTACTTTCTTAGAGTGGCTGTGCCGGTTGCTAAAGTGAAACCGCCAAGCTAGCAAAGTTGACAAAAAAAATGTATTTGAAATGTTTATTTACGCAGAAAAGAATCAGTGAGGAAACAGAAAAAGAACCTTTGTCTTTAAAGAAAAAAGAAAGCTGCATTTAACAAAGACCAAGAGTCTTTATTTTAAATTTGGATTTATTGTGACAGTTGTTCCCACACACTGTAATAATCATGCAAAATGTTCAGCAACCTGTTATAAAGATGGTTCTTACAAAGTTCTTAAATAGTGGATTCATATTTATGATTAGAATTAGAAAATGCTTTTTTATTTATTTAAAAGTCAGAGAAGGCTAAAGTTGGCGTCTGTTCTTTTAGCTTCCACTTTGATAGGTATGTGGTAAATGGAAAATTTCACATTTTACTGGTACCTACATTAAATCTAATGTAAAATAATGTTTAAAGCAGCTGCAGATATTTTACAGAGGATGAAAATAAAATAAAATTAGACACCCACTTTAGCCTTGTAGAGGGCAGTCCTTGAAAATTGTCAGACACTAAACCAGTCCGTGGCCTGAAAAGAGTTGAGGATCACTGGAGTAAACAGTCAAAGAAGTTACGGTAGGTCAAAGATCGTGTTACCTTTTTGTCACCTGTAACGGCCCCAGTTAAAGGGTTCAATTCTTAGTTTGAGAACTTTTCTGATAATGAAACAATGGAAATGAACATTATTTCAGATGAAACTGTTTTATAAGAGGTTGTTGTTGTTGTTTTTTTTGTAGTGCCACCTCTGTCTGTTGTAAAGGATATGATCCGTAGGCTGCATGAGCTGCGGCACACTGAGCAGGTCCAGAGGGCTTATGCCCTGAACTGTGGTGAAGGAGCCACAGTCAGCTATGAACTCCAGCTGCGAGTGCTAAGAGAGTTTGGTCTGGCAGATGGAGCCACCGAGCTGCTGCAGGTAAAGAAAGATGAGACTTCTGAGGATGAGTCAGTACCAGAGGAATAAGAGAAGACGAGGACCAAAAAGGCATTTGTCTTTAAAACGGTGACATTCATTTTTGTTTGTTTGTTTTTCTGTTTAGAACCCATATAAGTTCTTCCCAGACGAACGGTTTGGAGACGAGAGTCCAATTCTGGCCCTGCGCCAGGTGGGTCGTTGCCGTGTAAACAGCAGTCCGGCCATGGATAGCATGTTCACAGACATGGAAGGCGTAGCAGGCTTTCACCCTCCTCTGCCTCCCCCACCTCCTCCTTACCACCCCCCAACCACACCCAGTAACCCCCAGCTCAAGAGTGCTTGGCGACCGCGTGTTCCCTTGCCAACCCCCACCCGCTCCTTTTCCTATCCTTGCAACCGCACTCTGATCCAGCGCCATGCAGCCAGCAAGCATGGCAGCTCGGAGTACTCCTCTGTGCCCAGGCCTCAGCCCCCAGACTGCACCAACCCACAGGCTATGGGTCGAACTTTGCTTTCAGACCAGCAGCCGGTAAGTATGTGTGTGATGGAGACTTCCTTTACTTTATCTAGCTCAGGGGTCGGCAACCGCGGGCATGCATTTGGCACGCGGAGGGATACGTTACGGCACGTTGCTGTGCATGTCCAGAAATTGAATATGTCCAAGCGAGAGACTAAAGGGGCTTCAGAAATGAAAAGAATCCAATCATTTTAGTCACAGCCTGGGAATAATGCTCTCACTCAAGGTGAAACACCACCAAGTAAACTTAACTCCCACAATGCATTCCTGCTGTAGGATCACTACAGTATTTTTTGGATTTGAAAAAAAATGGGTTTGAGTTACAATCTCTTCTCACAAGGAGATTTTTCCCCCCTTATAGGATCATGGGATTATTCACGCAGCGCTGTTACTGTGACCCCGCCCACCTGTATGAATACTACCGCTTTTTCACTACTGCTTCTTTCAATCAAACTTTGTTTCAGCTTTCATGAACAGGGGGATTTAAATTAATGCGCAGCGTAGGAAAAAACAAAAGCTAGGTTTGCCGTGGTGAAACTGAAACGTAGTTTTGAAACTGTTGCCGGTGAGATCTCAGGTGGAATGGTATGGGTACGTGTCTGTGGTTGGACCCTGAGCGCGTGCAGTAGAGGGAAAAGCGCTAAGTTGATTCGCAAGCTGTTGGACACGTTTATGACCACACAGCTGGATTTTTCTCATGTTTTTGACGTCCCTGACATTTATGAAGTTATGTTATCACATGTGGATCTTTTGTACCGGGTGTGTGTTTATTGCTGCGGAGCTGACCCTTGCTGGGGGGGCTGGAATCTAACATTGCAGCCTTGCGGCTGTGGAGTGGACTCTGCTGTCTGGTGTGGTTGGGCGCTGAGCTGAGATTCCCGATATATTGTTTTAGCCAAGCCTCAACTCTCTTTTATAATTCTAGTCATTTATTCGTGCCTGAATTTGTTGCGTGTGGGAGGGTGGCAGGGATTTCCTATTTTTTTTGTTGTTTGTTTTTGATTGAAAAGCACTTTGAGCAGCAACACATGAAGTGTTTTTTGTAAATAAAGCTGGATTGATTAATACGTTCAGTTTGCTGAATCTGACCTAAACAAGCTCAGATTATATACAGACTTTCCTTCTGTTCTGCCAAAGGTCAATATGAAGGTTTTCAAATAAAAACTACTGCTGATCACCACTCCATTTACTGGGGGTAATAAAATGAAGAATGACGCTGTCCTAGTGCAGGGACTTCATTCTGCTATAGTTAGCAAACTAACAAAAAAGTAAAAACATTTAATTTTACTTGCAAAAACAGCACCATCACAAAATTAACTTGTATAAAGTCTCTGTCTCACAATTTAACAAAAGATAAATAAGTTAAAAGCATATGTTTATTTCTTTTTCTTAGAAATATTAGAAATTAGAAATATTGATGTTATTTTTTTGATATAATGGAAATGTTTCTGTATTTCTTTGTGTTAGAGTTCACATGATAGTTGGGGATGGCACAGTTGTTCAGGAAAAAAAATTCAAATTGGTATTTCATGTTATAAACGTTGCTGACCCCTGATCTGGCTTATGGTATTTAGCTCAGTGACGATCACCCAGGTTAGATTTTCTCATTTGTTTTCTGTTCCAGATGAGCTTGGAGCCCGTCATGAGGGAGTTCATGCCTGACATCGCACTAGGCGTCTCAGTTATGACCCTGAGGGAGCAGCACATGGCAGAAATGGACAGAGAAGGCCCTCACAGCCCCATAGGCTCGTCAGGCCACCATCTGCCCCATGGGCCATGCCCATCTGCCCACCTCGGTCACAATCACGGCCCTGGACACGGTCACTCCTGCAAGAGACACGCCCCCGAACCCAAGCTGGAGGCTCAAGCAGAGTTCCCTGATCTGTATGACTTCTCCTGTCGACCTGCAACCCCGACCTCCTCTCACCCCCTTCCCTCCTATGCAGGACCAGACCTCTACAGCCACAGCTGCAACCCATCCACGTCCTATCACCCCAATTATGTTTCTGACCCTCAGTCGCAGGGTCACCTGCAGGGGCGGACTGCACAAGACCCACTACGACTGGATGTCCTCAGTATTAAATCTCAGAGGCACGATGGAGTCCTTGCCAGCCCTTCTGGGGCCCATCCTCACATGGGACACCTCCCGAAGGGACGATCAAATGAGACAGACTTGACTCATGGATTAGGCCATTTGCGATCGCCCAGTGGGAACATGGATAACTATGAAGAGAGGCACATAGGACATCGAGATGTTCCAGAAGAAATGGTTTTAGGTGGAGGTCCGGAACCCCTTCAGCAAGCTCACAGAAACAGTGTCAGTGAGGACTTTGTCAGAGACCGCAGATCCCCCAGCAAACCCGACTACCCTTATAAGAAATCAGCACTTTAACCCCGGTTAAGCACCAAGGGGTTGAGTTCAGAAAAGGCAAAAAGGGATGAATGGCTATCCATCACCGTGGAAAGCAAAGCACTAAAACGTGTGACTGCATGCATGTATGTGTTTGAGAGGGAAAAGGGGGTTATAGATGGTTACTATTTATAGAATCTGTCCTTTTGTCCTACCTCTATCACAATGTGCTATCCATCACACAGTCGGAGCAAAGAACAAGTAAGAGATGTCATTAGTGAGTCTGCTCAGTCCTGATTGTATAGAGGAATGCTGGGGTTGTCTGATAACTTTAAATATTGAGGAGGACTCTGTGTTAGCTGGTCACAAAATGAACAAAGCTCAATGATGAACTGATGAAAGACTTAATTGGTTGAGCCTGACTGATATAAGCAGGAGTTTTGATAAGAGAATTGGTCTCCAAAAAGGAGCAATGGCACAAAGCCCGGGGCAAAGTATTTCTATAAATGATGTGTAAATACATCCGGCTGTATTCTTTTGCTCCTGTTGCCTGCTTTTCCATTTCTTCCTATCGCATTTTTGTAACACCCTACCTGACTGGTTACTGCCTCGTGTCCCAGGATCCTTCCCGAGGACGAGAAAAAGTCAGACGTCGACACAAAGCAGCAGCTGGATCAGGAAGTAGGTCGTCGAGGCTTGTCATTCTCCGGAAACAGTTGGATAATTGCATTTGGCATTAATTATTACAGCGGCAACGTTTGGGTGTGTGTGTGTGCGACTGAGTTGAGTGTGGTCAGGGAGTTCACGGGGGACTTTATTGCTGTGATACAACGGAAACCGTTAGCTTGGCGTGATGACTGACAGTCAGCAATGGACAGTCAACGGATTGCTGTTGACTCATCGATCTGGCAGCTGGAGCGAGTGCGTGCACATGTCTGTGTGCAAGGTGGAAACGCAGGTGTTCAGACAATCTCAGTACTGTATGCTCTCATCTTCGAACTGTTGGTACATATCAGTCTGCGGTGATTAGCCAGTCCTTAGCACAAAGTGCAGTGGAAGTCGTGTGAGGAGCTCCCTTTTTTGTTCGTTCGGCATCAGTTTTAATATAAAGCCTTAACAAGAGAGTGTAATTTCAGTTACCTTCGTTAAGTTAATTACCATACATTTCATTGTCACAAACCCCTCCCCTTTTGCTTGTTTTGACGTTTTTTTGTTTTACCACAGCCTCTGCTTTGTTCTTCGCCATCTCTCTGGAGGCGGAGGATGTGTGCAAGCAGTGCTAATGCTGTTAAAGCAAACTGCTGAAGACTGTAGCTCTGTCGCCTGATCCAGGTGACCGTCGGTGTAAAAACTCTCCCTGCACTGTAGAAAACATCTGTATTAACAGAAGGGACAAACAAGGAATGGAATAAAAGGAATTGCGCATCAAAGTCGGTGAACGCTAGCTCATCTCTTAAAATGAAAATTGTATATAATGACTTGTGCTCCACATGGTCTAATGAATTTTTAATGGTTTCTAAAACATTTTTAGTGGTCGTTGAAGGTCTGTGTTTTTACTGTAGTGGACAACACTGTGTTTGTGTCTTTGTCGAGAAGTCTCACTAGGAGTGTGTGGTATAGAACATACAGATTGTGTATCTGAAATCAGTTTCTAAATGTCATGCATCGAGAGCAGCTCGTTCAGTAATAGGTGGCGTGGATGTCCAAACATTTCCTCCATATCTTTTCCAACTTCACAGAAATATGCAGAGGATTTGGATATAGTAGCAGAACAATATTTTTTCCATCGAAGTTGCTTAATTAGGGGAAAAAATGCAAGATACCAGATTCCCTGTACTTTTTCTTTTTTTGCCAGAAAAATATCCCAAGTCTTTTTGCTTTTTGCTGTAGGAGTCAGTGCCTTCCCCTGCCTGCGGCTGGGCTTTATTGGAGAAATGACTTTGATGTCTATGCAAGCTCTTTTACCAGCTTACTAGCCTGCATCAAGTTGTTCTTTGAAATCTCATGTAGCTTTTTTGTGTACAGTGTTATTTAGCACCTTTTTGAGACTGAAAAATCTAAAATGTGTGATTGCTTATGTTTAATTGTAACAGGTACATTGTACCTGTATCATAGAAATCATGTTTGTAGATGATATTAAGTTTCATTTAGTTTCACTGAATCTATTTTTCTACTGTCGCCTCAAAAGGTGCATAACAGTGGTCAACTTTGGCATCCTCGAAATAAACCGTTTGATATTATGAAATGACTTTTGCCCAATCGTGGTGTTTGACAATTTTCGTTTTTATTTTTGGGACATTCACATTTTTGGTCTTCATCTGTGCAGAAATAGAAAAACTTTGATTCGTCAAGTAGAACCAGTGTGCAACATCTAAATGTTTCAAGTAAAACTCAGATTCAGAGTTAAAGCATTTTAATTATAAAAAAGGAAAAACTAAAAATGCATAACCTTAAAACTTAAAAAAAGGAAAAAGTATAAGTTTAAGATTACAGTAGTTGCAAAGAAAAAAAGCCACTTTATTCTGCATAAAGTAGTCTCTTTAAATGACATTCATTAAAGGTCTTCACGGTGACACAAGTGTCAGGTTTGTTACTAAAATCCTCCGTCAGTTCTGCGCTTCTTTCTGGCTTGCAGCTCCTCAAAGAACTCATGAACTGCTTCAGCTGTGACTGTCTGAAAGAGAAGAGGAAAATGTTGAAATTAGTAGACAAAAAAAAAACACCAAACTTATCAATGAATGGAAGTATTTTCTCACCTTTCCTTCTGAAACACATTTTTCCAAAAATTCATTGAGCGAAGACGTCAGCTTGTTGATCCCTGAAGTTAGAACCAACATTGAAACTTTCACATCCACTGACAATTACATCAAATTTTGCTTCATTTTATTGCAAAACTTGGCATCTTCACCGTATATGACTTCCAGTTGCTGTACACGGTCCATAGAGCTCAAGAGAGTCATCAGTGGGTGTTGCCCAAAAGGCTCATCCAAACCTCTTTTCTCATAAGCCAGGATCGTATCGGACTGATCCATGAGAAACTGCACTTCTGCTGCCACATAGGCTTTCTTTAAAAATAGGGTAAAACAAGTTGGCTTTATTAATTGTATTTTTAAGTTTAAATGGGTTTTTAAATAAGTCCTATTCCTACCTTGCAGTTGGTACAGGTACAGAGCTCAGAGCGCCAGCTGTAGGGCCAGAACACGGCTCCTTGTCTTGGCCTCTCCAATCCCTGCAACTTCTTCAGCCTGCACTGCCCAGGTTTGGTGATGTCCTTTGATGTCTCAGAGTGGGTTCTTTTATGAGGGGAACTCCTGATTCCAGCTTCCTAAGGATGCAAAAAAAAAAAAAAAAAAAAAAAAAAAAAAAAAAAAAAAAAAAAAAAAAAAAAAAAGATTGGCTCAGTTTGAAGAAATGAAACAGCAGCTGGATGATGGAGATGAGTTCTGTAAGTCTGGCAAAGCAGGAGCGGTAGAAAGCAGGAGAAGCGATGCCTCATGGGTCATACCTCCCTCAATTATCCAGAGGAGGACAAGAATTTGGTAACAGGATTAAGACTGCTCTCTAACTGGAATAATTTACTCTCCAGCTCCACCTCGTGGTGAGCACGATTGAAGCAATCCATCAGATCTCACCTCCTTTCTGCATGCATCACTGCTGGTTGATCCCTCATCCCCACTTGGACATTTTTCAGGGCTTTTCTCAACTTCTACATCCTCTTCCTTGTTGGAATGACTGATTTTGATATAAGGAGGTTCTGTGGAAGAAAAACTAATTACTCGAAGGATTATGCTGCTTTGTGGCATAAATGCTGTTTACTCAGCTTGAAACAAGAAGGTCGAATGGCTACTTGCCTGCAAAGTGAGCAGCATATGTCCACAAGAAAGGAGCTTTGTTCATGCAGGTCTCACACACCATCTCTTGCAGCTCTTCGGGTTCAACCACAGTGCAGCCCAAGTGCTATAAATGCACATATTTAAAGCACATAAAAGATAAAATATTAGACTATTTATAATGAGACCAAGAATATGAGGTGCTTTAATGCTTACCTTACTGTGAAACCAATCCTCACAGATGACGCACTGAATCATCTCATCATCATCCTGAAAATGATTCCCAGTCACTGACAGTAGAAAGAAAATGTTTCTTAGACCATCAGATATTGTGGTTGAAAAGTAATACCTGCCCATCTGTGTCAGGATATGGTCGGTCACACGTGCAATAGCAGCCACTGAAGTTGTGATTGTAACGATTCTTATCATTTCGCTCATCTTTACCCTAGAAACATACGCAAAAAAAGACAAATCAACATATTTTCAAGGTTTTTTTTTTTTTTATATATATAAATGTGGGATTTAAAGAGTTTACGGGATTCAGTTGACATTGAAAATCTCCAAATTTTCCATTTCCACAGTCGCAGCGAAAATTTCTACAAGAAAAAAAACATGTCTTTTTAAATAATTTAATTTACTATATAAATTACAAATGGTTCTTCTTTCTACCTTTTGGTGTAAAGTTCAAATATGTCATGTCCATCATGGCATTTATTAGCGCAGGCCAAGCATATCCCAGCAGGCTCTGCGGTATCAGGGGTGCAGGTGTTGCAGGCGAATACTGCCTGCCTCTTCACATACCCCTGCAGCCAAAAAAAAACACACACACAAACTATAAAATAGCCAAATCAGTGATGGAATGTGACAATATTCCAGTTTTTAGCACTTTATAAAAGAATAACTGCTAAAATTGTATAATACACACTGAAAATGTAAGCTATAGTAGACTAAAACAAGACGGGGATAGCTGGAGGAAGTGTCCTGCTTTACCCGGGAATAGGAGCAGTTTTCCGGGTCGCTTCCAGCCAGCACACACAAAGCCTGTTCCAGCTCCTCATCGGTGACGAGCAAATCATCAGCGTGGGACTCAGGGAAGTTTGAAGCCATACTGCGGGAAAACGGCGTCCTAGAGGACCAAGCGGGAGAATAAACAAAAGACGTGGACCTGCACGATGAAGACTGTTGACAAACGATTGTTCCGGGCGGGAGTTTGGATTCACACCACGTGGAGGAAGTGACGACGACAACAATTGGCGGCAAAATATTTATATGTAAATACAAATATTTATTTCTTGATTTTAGAATATTTTATTTTATTTCCTATTGAATTATATTTTAACTCAATTAACGATTTATAAAAACAACCGTTTTTGAAGTTGCTTAGGTTTGCTTAGGCAAAAGACAACATATATTTTTTTCTCGTGATTTATTTTATTTGGAAACAATGAAACCGTATTAACTAGCAGTAAAACATTGCAGACTCATAAAACCAAGGTTATAAACTAGATTCAAAGCCAAAACAAGCGGCAAATTGATCATTTTTCAATGTAGTAATTTGCTGGAAACGCTGTAATATTATGGAGTTTAAAAATGTGCTAAATGTAAAACTTAATATAGCTGTTTCAATCACAAGAAAGCAATTTTTAGGTTGATAATTGATAAGCAAGTTTGTCTACCTTTTGTCGATCGCCCAAAGCAATTAACGGGCAGTAGAGCATTTTTTAAAATGTTTGTTTTGATAATAACGCCTGTTTTGCATTTCCAACATGTTTTATATAATTATGAAACCATATGGTTTATTTCCAGTTTGTAAATTGGTTGGTTTTAGGATGGGGAAAACTGTTTCTTCACATGTTTATTTTGCACTAACGGCCAGCAGGTGGCGGTACTGAATCACTTTCTCTTCAAACGCGAAATCTGATAAACACTAAACACTGTTTTCATAATTGGGGCGATATTCATGCAATCAACCGTGTATTGGTGCCTTGGTGGACTCTTCCAACAATCCAGTTTATAAATTGTGACTTTGTGTTTAAACGTGTAGTATAAACTCCTGGATTGAGTGTAAGTTTTCAGAGCTTTATACAGCGTCTTTGAATGCATCCCTGTGGGCAGATAAGCCGGAAGGACGATCTTTCCTGAATAACAAAAAAAATAATCAAAAGAAAACATAAAATTTGAGGGGGGAAAACAATTGTGACGATAGTTTGATTTAGTGGCAGAAAAATAAAAAAATGTTTACACCACAACCCGTTTTTTCTTAAGGTCTGTTTTTAGATTTAAGGCGTTATATTAATGGTAATTTTGCAACCCACATTAATTCAGTGTAAAAGACGACATGAAGATAAAATATGTGCATTTTGATTTATATTCTACAACCATTACTGTCAAGATGATAGAGCAAAAAGATAGCGGGGGAGTCAATCGTGTGTGAAGCCAACAGCGCGAAAATAAAAGCACGTCGACGTAAAAAGCTTGTGATTTCCTAGCGGGTCCTGAAGGCAGCATCAGTCCTCAGGATCTTGGGTGTGTACAGTCAGGTCAGAGCCTGAGAGAAACAGCAGAAACATCTCAAAGTGAGTTCAGCTGCGCCTGTCATCTTGCCACCTCGGTTCTTTCTGCTTCTTCAACTCACGGACTGGGAATGGAGAACTCTCCAAGATAGTTTCTGAAGAACACAGAGGCGGTGCTAAAAACTAATAGGTTAGTTAGCTCACCATTAGGCTCTCGCTGTCATGTTAATTAGTTAAGACACTTGCTTCATCGTAGGCTAACGAGTTGTTGCTAGCTGTGATCATTTCACGTGCCGTGCATGAGAGATGCGGTTCGTTTCGGCGGCTTGACATTTCTTCGCCTTGTTTGCGAGCTAGCTTGTAGTTGTTATTTGAATCGCTTAGCTAATTGTCAGTTTGTAGCTAGCCAGCTAACATTAGCAATTAACAAGCGGTCAGTTTGCTGCTTCGCCTGATGCTGGACCACGTCCTCTCTTCATTTTTACATCTCTGTAGAGCTGCGTTGAAGACGACCTGTTAAAAAGCGACACTTGCAGTCGACTGGACAATAAATAGGTTATCACTATCAAGTGTTTCAGTAACTACTTTCATTGAACCGGTTATTTGAACTGCTTGTCTGTTTTTACGCCTGGGGTTATTTGGCTATTTTCCTTTCTCCCTCCCAGGTTGAGCCTGTCTTTGCACCATTTATTTCCAGACTAAGAGGGAAAAAACTCCAGCAGAGATGCAGACTTTCCTGAAAGGCCGGAGAGTCGGCTACTGGCTCAGCGAGAAGAAGATGAAGAAACTGAATTTTCAGGCCTTTGCTGATTTGTGCAGGTGAGCGCTTGTACAGCTGCGTGTGTTACTGGTTGCTGTCACAGTAAAATGAATCACAGTAACATCTTTTCAAAAGTTATGTTGGAAGATATGCCTTTAATCTAGGATTTGAACTCTGTTATTAATCACACACAAAAAAAAATCAATAATTTTCCCTTATTTGCTCAGTTTTATAGCCTCTTCAATGCTGTCATATAGCTTTTGAAATGTGGTCCAATTTGTGGATTTTTTTATTTTACAAATCAACAAATATTACCTTTTAAAACAGTTTTAAAAATACATTTAAATATAATGTGACAGATAATCTAATACATTTGTTTCACAATGAGTTTGTGAAATTATATAACAACTAAGAAAAGTAAAACCACCTTTTTTTTAAGTTTCTACCGCTTCAACCACACAATATTGAAACAGGAGGAAGCCCCGTTTTTTTTTACTTTCAAAGCCATCAGGGAAATATAATCACTGAACTGGTGTGTGTGCATGGATCCACAAGCACAATGGCAAGTTCATGTTTTTTATGTCCTGGATTTACAAAAGTCTACTCAGAACTTTTATTTGTACTTGAAGAACTAATGCATGTAAAAGTTGACTTTATTACAAGAGTAGTTTTCCTGTTGGTTTTATTGTGGTTGGCTGTTTGTTGATTTACAACAATAACTACTTTGCTATATGACAAATTTCATAGCTAAGTACAAGTGCTCTTCACTTTTCTGAACTGAGGGACTGTGATTATAAAAAAAATAAGAGGAATGCTTTATCAATGGTTTTTATGGACAAGAGTGAGCACTCTTCTTGCTAACAGACAATCTTTGAATGTCAAAATGCTTCATTCAATTTTGTTTGTACCAAAACTAATTTTGCCATTTCACCATTCAAAACATCAACACCATTAAGTTCTGTTTTAACTGTAAACTCATACATTTGCCAAATTTAATCCTCATGCCTTCTTTACAATTTAAAGCATTTTTTAAATTTTGTATTCATCTTGGTCATGCTGCAGTTTGTGGCTGAACATTTTGAAGGAACTTTTCCCATTTAAAGATTCCATTGTATCCTCTTTAACTCACTATGGCCTTGACTGAATTGATGCATTTTGTGTCATATTAAAGCTTAAACGTAAACACTTTTTTTCTCAATGGGACGGCAATACACTATGAAAGTTTGCATTCTTTTTTTCATAATTTCAGTTTCACAAATATTTAACAGAAATAAATGCACAAATACAGTTGGGTACAAATGGTTGTAAATTGAATACACGTTGTGCACATATTGAATGTTTTCTGTTGTAAACGTTACACACGTTAGCATCACATTTTGTAATATGTGGTTGAAAGATCGAAAGTGTTGATGTTTAGTTTGTCAGCGGAAAATGCAGTTATCTGTACAAATGCATTACTGCTGGTTCATTGTGTCTGCCTTCTCTTCCAAAGATTCATTAGCCTTGAAAAGGCCACCATCAATGGATTCTACTGTACTGGAGCTTATCTGTATTAACAAATGGAATTGCTTAAGATATGATGGTGGTGTTTCTTCTTTTTTGTAGGCATAAGTTTTGCTTATTCGCATTATGTAATTTGTAGCATGTTGGACTGAAGTAGAGGTTAAATGTTTGACACTTCCCTTATAATCTCCTCTTTCTACATTGTTCCTTTTAATGCCTATTGTTAAATCCAAAGTAAAACTAAAACCAAAGAAAGTAGAAGTAAAACGAATGAAGAACGGCAAGGACACAAAGCACCCAGCATGCAGCACAAATGTAAACCAGCAGGTTGGGTTTTGTTGACTGGATTTTCACCTTTCTCACAGTGGTGTTGCCTCACCAAGTGACCTGATTAAGCCAGCACAGATTAGAACACTTTAATCCACACATTTTTAATCTCTTCATAAACCTCGGAGAACCTTTCCCTTTCCTTCTCTCATCCAGCCCACCCTCTCTGTGCTTGGAGCTGATGAAAGTAAATTGTCGAGGTCATATATTTAGAAAATGTGGTTTAAGATCGTGAAGGTCAGCTTGACTGACAAACATTTTCCCTGCATTATCTTTATTACTTGGTAAAAAATTACAAAACGTCAGCCACCAAAATCCAAATAAACATATTTTTAATGCCTAAAAGCTTACTTACCTAGTATGGTTGTTTTTATTCTTTAGAATTAAAGGGGAAATTTTAAATCAAGGCGTCATCAGCCTTAATAACCCTTAGCAACAACTGAAGCATTTCCTATAACCGGCAATTAATCCTTTACAGTGCTGTGGAAGAATTTTGGCCCACTCCTGTATATAGAATTGTTGTAAATCAGCAGCATTGAGAGATAATTTTTGAGCACCTTTTAAAGATCATGCAACAGAACTTCAGACTGATTTATTTCAAGACTTCCAAAGTCTTTTTGTTCTTCTTAAGCCTTCAGAACTAGGTTTGCACGCATGTTCTGAATAGCTGCCCTTCTGCAGTAACCAAGTGCACTCCAGCATCAAGTCAGGAACAGAGATAAGACATCTAAAATATAGTTTAGTGTAAAACAGCAAGCCATTAAGAAGCAAAACAACCCCAAACCATCACACCACCACCACCGTATTTGATGGTTACCATGGTTCTATTTTTCTGAACTGCTTCTACTTCTACACAAGATGTAAGGGTATATACACATTTAAAAAAATAAACTTTACTCAATCTAGAGAAGTGATGGTGAATTTTTAGATATTTCCTAACAAGACTTTAACAAGTTGTTGTTTTTGCTTTGTTTTTTCATGAATTCTGCCATTCAAAATCTTTTTGCCCATCCTCATTCTTATGGTAAAGTCATAAACCGGCCTTGTTGGAGGTGTGTGGGTCTGGATTTTTGTCAATTTATAAATGCCTCCTCTTAGTTGTCTTTTGTCTTAAATTTGTTGACTATCTGACATATTTAAGTGAGACAATCATGTAGAAGAAATGAGAACAGGAGCAAACGGTTTTTCACAACACTGTATATATGACAGCTTATCTTTCTACTGGCTTCTTTCCTAATGATGATCCACTTCAATTTTAATTCGTGTCGCTTCCCTCTTCATGTAGCATGCAGCTGGCACTGTGAGGTGCATCACTCAGGACTGTGTCTTGTCTCATTCAGCTGGCTTAAAGGGGTTCCTGCTGGTCAGGACTTTTGCTGTATATCAGTCACACATCTCTTCTACTCTAATCCATATAGAAACAAAAAGCCTAAAGGTTTATTAGATTATGTGTTAGCAAGGGTCAGCACATTCTGTTAAACCAGACTAACAAGATCATACAGTTATGCTAAACTGTTGCTCCTTACACACTGTCAAGAACATCTGACCTTAGACTTGCTTCTTTGGTGGATTTCCCATCCTCATCCTTTTCATTCGGCTGGTTTTGTTACGGTGTAAGAGAGCAAATGATCTGTGTCTGAGGTGGGATGAAACTGAAGCTCCATTGACATGAAATGAGCCAGCTGCGGTATTAAATACTCACATTGTTGTGAAGCAGTGAATGGCTTCACTTTTGTTACCATGACCTGTAATCTCAGAAACAGCTGGTTTGGACAAGCTGGTTTAGCGCCGGTGTAATGTTTGCATTGTTATTATTGTAAGTTCTAGTAACAAGGAGCTGGCTCTTTGTGTTGTCCTGTGTGTTTTTTGTTTGCCTGTTTTGTTGTTGTGAGAAGTTGAACAACAGAAGAAAAGCCAGTTCAGTGGGGATTGTGGAAAGGTTCTCCACTGGGAATTTGTTGTAATCTCACTGGAGAAATGCGACCCATTAAGCTTTCAAAAGAGTTTAAGGACATTTGATATGCCTTTTTTTTTTTTTTTTAAACGTTTAGTCCTGTCATGTCCTATGTTGTCTTTCATGCAATAATTTTATTCCAAAACTGTATGACAATTGTTCTTTTTAAAAAACATTCTTAATACATTCCTGGTAAACTAATTACTGTTTTATTCACTTTTTTTCTAGGAAAAGAGGGATAGATGTTGTTCAGGTAAGCGGATCATTACACACTTTGTGCTATTCCTTCTCTTCTTTAGCTTCTAACAAAATAAAATAGCCATTTTCACTGCAAATGATGTGTATTGACAATTAACGCATTTGCAAGGAGGAATGTGGAGGATATCACTCATTAGTCTACCCCTGTGCTGTTTAATTGCTTAGTTTTTTCACAGCTTGTATGCCAAAATATTTAAAACCAATCTAGAGAAGCAACATCAATGTAGTTTATTCTGGAAGATTTTCTGTTTTTGTTTTATTAAGTGTGATAGCTTAAGGTCCAGATTTATTATCCGGTGCAGCATTATTGCAGTGACTTGACTTTACACTCTTCACAAAAAAAATGTATCTCATGATCCTATAATCCTGCTGTGAACAGATTACAGCTTTGAGCCTTTTAGTACTCCTAGAAGTCTATGAACATCATTTTAGACTTGAAATCGGTGTATTTCAAGCAATCAAAACAAAAAAAGACAAAGTTATAAATCTAGAAATAGATGAATCAAACTTTGGATGATGGAAAAATGAAAAAGTAAATAAAGAAGAAATTCCGTTTTAAACAATAATTCTTTGAACCTCTTCACCCGTCATTGTAAGCCCTCTTTTCTGCATGTTGTGGGTTAAACTGTGAAGGACTCGCCCTCCATTTTCACCTTTGTTGCTGCTGTGTACGGTGATGTGTGGTACAAACAGAGGCCAAATGAGCAATGTCTGAATCAG
This sequence comes from Oryzias celebensis, assembly GCA_014656515.1. NCBI lineage: Eukaryota > Metazoa > Chordata > Actinopteri > Beloniformes > Adrianichthyidae > Oryzias > Oryzias celebensis. The sequence continues at coordinate 40,976,168 of BNCR01000005.1, forward strand.
AAAACATCCCATTCACTCAGAAGCAGCGGCTGTCAGCTGATATCACTCCTTTGGTTGCCGTAAGGAACACACTTTAGTCTGTTGCCAGAATTCTTTTGACTCAATTGATGACAAGGACATGGAGCTAAGAGCTTTTTGTTGTTTTTTTTGGCTGATAAAATACAGCATGACCGATCTGAAAAAACCAGCTGCACTTAAGTCTGAAGAAAATGGTTTAAAGAAATTATTACTCATTTAGGAGTGACAATTTCTCATTTCTGGAACTTTAGAGTTAGTTAGGGTAAATTTAGCTTTTCAGTGAGTTTCCACCTTTTGAATGTTTTGGTTTTAGAAGGTAATGTGCTAGAAATGTCTTATTTGAGTCACTATTTAGCTGTAGTCAAGGTACCTGGGTGAAGTTCATGTAAATACAGGCCTCTGGAACAAAAGTTTAAAGTCATGACTGGAAATCATTCATACCACCTCACAGCTGAAGGTAAACACAGCAGCATGCACAAGTTTAGAACGATTGTCACCATGTCGAAAGCAGCTGGATGCTTCGCTGTTCTGAGTTTGACTTTAAAAAAAAAATCTAAATTTTCTATTTATCAGCTCATTTCTCTTTTTTTAATTTTTTTTTATTTGTTTATGTTTGAAGCTCTTGAGCTTTATCTATCAGTCTTGTCTGAAGCCTTGTCCTGGGAATTGTCCCAAAGTAAGCAGGGCTTTGTTTCCCACTATGCAGGCACCCTCTCCTGGGAGACCACAGATCCTCATGGACTCTCAGAAAGTAGCAGCCATGTATATTCCACGGCCTTTGCTGTGGTTTTTCCGTCTAAATGTTTTTACCCTTCAGTGTTTTTGAGTGCATGGATTAAGCCGCCTGCTTACAACCTATACTGTCCTAAAGCAAAGATAAAGGCATCGACTGTCTTGTTTTAGCTTTGCTGCATTAAGTCTTGAACATTATGTCCTCTCCAATTTCAGTATAAGTATCTGAACCCAGTAGTCTTTTTGTACTCGCTGTAGACCATTGCTTTTGACGACTTGAGTTATTTAATGTTTCTGATTTGAACCACTTTAGTTCAAAAACTTTTTTCTGGACTTTTCTTTTTGAAATCCAGCATTCCTGATGCATCAAAGTTCATGAAGTCTGGTGGTAGATACCTTTTATATAATAAAGTAGTTAAAAGTAGACTATGAAGTAGTCTGGGTGTTGGTGCTGTAAAAAGGGTTGTTAATAATGGAGTTGCCAAGGTTGAAGTGCATATACATGATGTTCAGTTGGAGATAAGCTGGTGCCTTTTTTTTTCTTTCAACTCTTTCTGGGTTGTTTTGTGGAATGACAAAAGTGTAGCTGTTGTGTGGATAACCTTCAGTAGAAGGTAATGATGGGTTATGGCTGCACACTTATCTTTTTCAGCCAGTTTAATCACCTGGCCTTGCCCATGTAGAGTGACAGACAGATTGACCCTGGAGATGGCATTTCAGTGGTAGATAACCAAGGATGAGTAGAAACTCCCAGTTAATGCCAATATTGTTTTGTGTTCCTGTTTTTCTGTGTCAGAAAAAGGAAATTTGCAGAATTTTGGGTTGGTTTTTTTTCGCCTTTTTTTTTCCAGTGCAAAATACCATTTAGTTAGCCAATGAGAAGCAGGATGTTATGCATCCTTTCTTGTCTATTTTTTAGAATTTTAAAACATTAGTTTAAACTTCAAGTAAAAAAAAAAAAAATCCTCAGAATGTAACTTTGGTGCAGTTGCTTTTGTAAAATTAGTTCAGCTATTTGTGACTATATTTAAGGATTGTTTTGTAACATTTAATGAAGATTTACTGTCATTTGGAGAAAAAAACAGTTTGTAGACATTTTACAGATGGTATATTAGTAGTGATCTACCATGTTATTGTGTTTTATTTATATAATCTATAAATCAAATTTCACCTGGTGGAAAAATATAAAGGCTTTGGATGTTAGAGGGCCGGCAACAATTATTATTTCATACTATCTAGATTCATCTTTGCTGAAGAACTCATCAAGCCTTTTAGCTTGATTTTTGTTGGAAAACCTTCAGGATTTCCAAAGAATAAAATAAAATGTACTTTTGTCAGTTGTCCTCCTTTGTGTCTGTAACTTTAAATCTGAGATATTTTTGCTCTCGGGATGGTTGTACTTGTAGTGCGGAAAATAGGAAGCTCAAATGCACTCCTCAAGAAATCATCTGTTGATGTCACGATTTTCATGTGAAATTCAGCAGGACTTTTCCATGGAATTTCAAAATGCTGTTTGTTTTGTAAAGCAGTATCTTATTTTTGTTGTTTTTCTTTCTCCTCTCCCCTTCTGTGCTAATATTTACATTTCACCAAAATATTTCTCATTTTCACATGACTGAGTTTAGTATCCACCTGTTTGAGGATTTACTTCTGATGTACTTTTATGCAACCTAAAAATCAATAGAAGTAACTCTGACCCCACCTTTAAGCAACAAAGTGATGTTTGTTCATCTCGAGCTGTCAGGCTGTTGGCAGGAAGTGACGTCTCTCTCCATGTGTACTCTTACATTTTAAACAGTAGATGGCCTGTCATCTGACAGTATTATCCAGTATATTTTTTCTTTAAAACAACCATCCCATCTTCAGTCTTTATAGTTGATCTAAGGTGAAGAAATTGTTTTTGAGCACACACACTTTGTTTGACCTATAAGTGTCAGTTATCAACTTGCATCGGCTATTGATTGTATCATTCTGCCCTAACTGCATAGTTCCATCAGGTTTAACAACACCAATGCAAGTCAGGTTGGGTTAAAGTCAGCTTTTCTTCATTGATCTTTATGTTGTCTTAAAAAATTATGTTTGTAAGATTCCCACCGAAGAACAGCCCAGTGTAATTTTCAACAAAATGTAGTGGCCTTGACCTTGCGGCTCCCATCAGGAGAGTCTTTTCCACACTGTCCGTCTCAACTGTGGCCCAGCTTTAGCTTTCAGTCCCAGAGGGTCGTGGAAATACGTCAGATGACATTTCTGCTTTAAGCATTTAGCAGGACATCAATGACTTTAGTGGTGACTTTTGGGATACATTTTCGTCCAGTGTGTCCACAAGAAAGGACAGCCTCGTCATCTGTGCTGTCTGTGCCAAATGGTGCTGACCTGAAAGAGTTCTTTATTTTTTTTCTGTTTGTAGTGACCAAACTTGTGTAAAGGCCCTGCGTGTTGTGCAAGCAGCGTCCTAACCTCCATTTATTGGTTACATATACACACCCAGCTGATCACGTCTTAGTAAACGTATCTGTCACTTTTTCAGATTATGTAATCCAGTGTTAAAGGTCAGGAAACAGACCACTTGGAGATGACATTTATGAATATTACCACTGTTCTTAAATTACTGCTGGTAAAATCACAAGAGCAAGTTTTATTTGTTCTGTGGAAACGCATGGCTTACGTCTGTCAAGCACATGATTCCTAATAACTTCTGCTGAAGTTATGTATCAACAGCTTCCATTTTAAATGGTATTTATTTTAGCATTTTGTACCACTTCCTTAGTCTCACTTTTGAGTACTATATCTAATTAATTGCAAAGCTTTACTTATTTATTTACATTTTTTTTGGAACACGGTGTGGTGTGTTGTTGCCTTGTGCATTTTGCTCTTTCGTGAAAATCTATAATTATCTCCTCATTAACAAAGTCTGGTCTGTTTATTTGAGGCTCTTCATTTTTTGTTTAGAAATCCTCTTTTATAATGATAACTGAGCAATATTTAGTTGGATTTCAGCTCATCAAACCTTTGTGAATCTACTGTCAAAAAGCAAATGTAGTGTTTGTGGTATTTCTAGACGAGCATGCAGTTCCAACAGACATTTTTGTATGCGTGTGTGGATTTGTTACATGAAGCTCAGAGGCAAGTTCATACAGGCCACTGGATTGAAATCCAGGAGCGTTAGTAGACATGGCACAATAAGGGCTTACTCAATGACCTAACTCTGCCTTAGGAAAAAAGACAAACTTAGCTTATCAGATTGTTTTTGGTATAGCTCTACGCTCAAAATTACTCTTTATGGGCACCAAAAATGGTTGTGCCTGCTTGTGATCATTTAGTTCTAATTTGCACATTGATTGTGATAAAAGTAGCTTAGTCTTTGATTCAAACTGCTTTACATTCAAGGAGAAGCGAGTTTCCAGGTCTGAGCAAAGGGTGCTCTTGATTAGTCATCCATGCCTGACACCTCTTACAATCATTAACCAGCAAATGTTGTCCCTGGCTGCGGCCAACCTTAAACCAACTGAAACTGCAGTTTTACAGCGTTTCATTGATCCACACCTGTGTGACAAGGGTGTATTCATACCTGCTTTACACAGTCTGGACAGCACAAAGGACAGTAGGCACTACCCAAGGCCAATCTATTTATACAGGTGTGGCTGTTTTGTCTTTGGTGTGTAAAGAGCCAGTCGTCCCATCAGCAATCATTTTAATGCGCTGTGTTGTGATGCAACAGCAGCACTGCTATCAGAGTAGCATCTGTGCTACATTTGTTATGAGTACTTTTGCAGAAAGACTGCTCTATGTGCTCTATCTGAATAGTTAAACTTAAAACATGCAAATTCGGCATGTCCTCTCTGCGTACTCACGGTGTTCAGCCAGACTGAAAGAAAAGACTGGGTATCTAAAATGGGGAAAGAATGCTTTCCAGTTTAAAATAAATGCTGCATAAATTACAGCTGAACTGGAGTCAAAGTAGTATATTAGGAGGAAGGAGACAATGCTGCACTCGTCCTCACTGTTTCCTAGAAAAAAACAACTATTTGATGTGGAAAAAGGAGGATAAAAGTTTAACAACTTCCCAAAATGACTTGATGTTTTGAATTTTATAGCACTTTGCTCAGAGAAGTAAAACGCATGTTTGTTATTAATGCTTTTTACTGTCTGTAGTAACTTTTCTTTTGGTCCTTATTCCTTTGATCCAGCAGTTTTGCATAAGAAGGGGGATCATTTTTAAGTGCTGCCTGCAATCGCTCAAATCTGAAGTGTCAGGTCAGAATCTTTTGGCACCTTTACTCATACTGACAGAGTTTTGTGCTGATCAGCATGAGTACCTGGTTTACCTTACTGTTGGAGAGGAAGGACACAGATGCTGATTAGAATTGTTTGTACCTTGTTAATTTCTTTCAGTTTACTTGGTAATTTGTTTTTTTCAGCTTTTTAATTTGAACCAAGAATTGAGCTGCACAGCTTGTTCAACTACAATTTTTGCATCATTTTATATCATTTTGCTCAAGGGTGTAAAGGAGTAGAATCTTATTTCCTGTAACCTTGTTTACAGTTTTGGTTTAAATGTATCAATTTTTCATATAAATGTTAAAACTTGCACTAAATGAGTCCCTTCTTCAAACATTCATGTTGTTTTTTTTATCTCTGCTGTTTCTTTTCTCAGCTTGATTTAAGCCAACCTCTGGAGGACCAAGGTCCTTTGGATGTCATCATTCACAAATTGACTGACCTGATCCTGGAAGCTGACCAGAATGATTCCCAGGCTGTGATGCTGGTACAAAGAGTACAGGTATGCATTTCTTTTATTTTCTTCATGATCTTAGAACGTTATTGAATGTAGTGAAATACAGAGCTTTGGGTTCTCAGTTGTTTTGGATGATTTTATGTCTTGTGACAAAGTGAAATCTTTTTGAGGGAATGCCTGAAGATTCAGACAAGAAATGTAGAAGAAAATGACGGATCTCCTGATTGGTGAAGCTTTTGTTATAGGCAAAAAACCTAACTTTCTTTTACGTTTGCATTAATGCATATTGTAGGTGCCCCTGTTCAAAGAAAATGATAACAAATTCAAGGAATTGAGCAGATAAGGCTTTTATAGAACCGAGTAGACACTGTGCTGGATCATAAAGGAATCAAATGTGCCAGAGAAAATGTTGACTCAGTCGATCTAAATGGTGTAACAGAAAGCACTTTAAAGGGTTTATGTTGTCAGGTTATACTGAAGGTTATACTGTGTCACAAAGAGCAGCAGACCACACTCTAGAAAAACTGGTTTGCTTTTGTTTCTGGTAGGTTTTCCATGTGTCAGATGGTGTATAATTCTTTTTTTTATCCGGATCTTTTGCTTGCTCACTCACAGAATGACTCGGAGCATGCCGTTTTTCACTTCTAAATGGGTAGAACCAACATGATGTTAACAGTTAGATCTAAACACATTTAGCTCTGTTTAAAAGGTCAATGAAAACTCTTGTTTTTTTTTGTTTGTTTTTTTTTTCAAACACCCGCTCGGATGAAGGTCGTGTTTTTAACATGTTCTTGTTGTATTTTTCTAATGATGGAGGACATTTATAAAGAAAATTAATCTTAAAATTGGATTTCTGAATATTTCTTTATTCAGATTGTTGTTAATCAGGAACAGACAAAAAAAGGCTGTTTGAAAAAGCCTGTAGCTGTGTCGTAGGGGCTACGACGGTAGGCCACAAGCTCCCTGCCCATCTCCATTCTGATGCATCCACTTGCAGACAAATAGATCCATGGACATCTTTGTTTTCCTAATTCCTCAGCCAGCTGGCATCTGGCCCAAAACTGCACAGCTGGCTAATTCCAAAAATGCTCACCATTTTTGTTGCATCGCTAATGTTAGGTTGAGGATGTGAGGACCTTTAAGCTAGCAGACAAGTGTAAACAAAAGGATGACAGGAAGTGGGGACAGGCTTACTCTGCGCCAACGGTCTCGCCCACAACTGGGAGGCTAATTTCTAATGAACTATTGTCGCTCAGCAGAAAATATGTCCTTACAAAAGGACAAAGATTTTTTTTATTATTATTATTTTGGCTAAAAACTGTATAGTATTTAATAGACCACTGGGAACGCTTTTACAATAGATCAAAAGACGATTGGAGTGGGTTTTAACAGACACTCAGATCTTTTTACCTTAACCTTGACTTTAGTTTGATCTGGTTTGGCTTTGTATCTGAACTGTGATGTGGGATTACATTTTTTTAAAGATAATAATTGTCACATTACTAATTTTAGTAGCTCTCTTTTGCAAAGAACCAGTTTTGCTCGCTTCAATTAACTCTTTTGTCAACACAAAATGCCAACCTCTGAACCACTGTGATGACTGAGGCTTAAAGCTTGAGCTGTGTGCACATAACTTGATACTTTCAGCATACTCTGAATTCATTCTCTAGGGCTATGATATATTGGGATTTAAAATGTGCAGCAAACACTTCCAAGAAAGTTTGGAAATACTTGTATGTAGTAGATCCTTAGGAGAAAAGCCAAACATGAACGGACTCAAGTTGAGTTACAGTTTTAAAGAATTCCCTTTTTGGATGTGATTAATGCAAATGTTAAAAAATATTGTTGTAATGCATGTGGTGTCATAGGCTTTTATTCATCCGTTTACCCTTCACTTGAAACAGATCTGCTCTCAATAATTAACGGTTCTTGTCTGGCCCTGTCCAACTCTCACACTGACATAACTGGCTCATTTATTCTTCAACTTCGCTGGTGTCTCTTTTGAACTTCCAATCCAAAATGATCCAATGAACCAAAATCTTTTGAACCTAATTTTTCCAAGATACTGAAATTCCTGAAATCATAGTTTTCCTCTGAAGATTTACTCTTAAACTTCCAAGCAGCTTTTTTATCGCTTTTGTCTCTTAGATCGCAGTAAATTTTTGCAAATTGGTCTTTGACAGAAGGGAGTTTGTCTACCCTATTTGTACGAGTCATTTTACAAATTTGCTTTTTTTTTTTTTTTAATTGTATTATTATTATATGTTGATGCCTGATGTTCAAGTAAACATGGGGTGAGTAGAGTTGGCAGATAAGCCAGCTACCTTGCAGCATGAGCAAGTTACTAAAGGTTGTTTGAAAAGAGCTGTAGATCAGACGCTGATATGCAGTAAGAAAAGGGTGCGTAAAAGGAGGAGGTGTTACAAAGAGCCAACAGAAGAACAGGAGAAGACAAGTTCAGTTATGTATAATAGCTGACCTCTGGAGACCAATCAGCCAGCCATGCAAAGATGTTGGGATACAATGTGCATAGACCTGCTGATAAATGTTTCATGTTCTTTTTTTGCTTTCAAATAAATACACATTGAAGCAAACTGACCCTTGAACACTTTCAATTTCATGTCCCTTGTCTTTCTGTGATATACAAGTATTTATTCGAATACAAGGTCCTGATTCTAAGTACTTACTGTTTAATGCTAGTATTTTTCCAATTAGTAAAAAGAGATTGGAGGGTTGCCGTTCTGAGAAAACAGAAAAGCTTATCTGCACATACATCTATTATCTGGTTTATCCTTTTGCTGGTCATTAAGAGGTGTGGTGTCTCTCTGATGGTGCTGATTGAGTTGAAGTTACTGAAACGTCTATATACTTTATGAGTCTGAGAAAAGCAAGATAGGCCGAGGGAGAACATTTGTGCTTCACTGAGAGTTTTTAGTAAAAACAGATTGTAGAGGCAAACACCATTGCAGAACTATACACTAATTTGTAAAAATATTAACTTAAAGCAACACTTTTCAGTGTTTTTGATTGTTTTATGCTTATTTTTCAAGGATTATATTGACAGCCACCCAGAGACTGTCGTCCTGGATCCACTTCCGGCCATCCGGACTCTGCTGGATCGCTGCAAGTCTTACCAGCTGGTCCACAGAATAGAGAGCCGTATGCAAGGTAAACGCTATGCATCAATGGCCTGAACTGGCAGAAGCCGTGACATTAGCTGTGCTGCATCATGCATTGCTGTTTATAAAGGGTTCTCTGTTTACTGCTAACCGGGAGACAAAAGAGGATCATCAGTTCCTTTGGTCTCTCTGTTCCTTCTCCATCCTCTGTGTTATCTAAAAGTAGAAGTTGTTTAAAACGATAAAATAATTGACGATGAGAGCACGGCCTTCTGCCTTTTTTTTTTAAACATGTCCTCGAACGTTATTGAGGGGATGGAGGTGTGAATCCTGCAGGGTCTGTCTTTCCTCATCATCTCCAGAGGACCTGCTCTGGTTAAAACATGAGTCGCTTCTCACTTGAGTTATGGTTTCCATTTTCCAAGCAGATGAGATGTTCTTGGCACGACATTCAATTCTTCTCTGAACACCACAAAGTCTCTGTCATTTTCTCCTCACCTTAGCCTGAAATGAACTTGTGTGTCCATTGGATCTAAGCTTCACTTTGAGTTAATCCAGCAGCACCTTCTCCTGCCATAGCGAATATAAACTAATCAGGGGGCGGTGTGTCATAGTGGGGGGCAGTGACGACAAGAGCATTCCTGACGGACAAACACTGTAAACCCACCTGTGACTCATCCACATTTCTCCGAGTGCCATATATGGAGCTGGAACGTAAACCTTTTAATTGTTTTTCATCCGTGAATGTGTGTGGGGCTGCGGGCTGGTGTCACAGCAACAGATCAGGGACTGTTTCTGAATGTCTGCTGTGTTGCTGTTTTCCTAAAATAGAGCCATGAGAAGAGGCCGTTTTATCCAAACAGATGTGATGGCCGTTACGTAACAGCTAATATATGCTTCATCACTTTGCTTCTCCAAGTGCAATTTGTGTAAAGAGGAAGATAACACAATGCCTGCATTTATTAAAACTTCTTCCTTTTTTTTCCCTGCTCTGTTGTCTTTGTGCATAATGTTCTGTATACAAAAGTCTACAATAACCAAAGCTCTCCAGCATTAGAAAGCAGCATTGTCTGCAAGCCACTTTAATCCCTCATCACAGCTGTGACTGTACCTTTCAACAAAAATGGAATGCGCCACCTTTAGGCATGAATGCATTTTCATTTGTCAGCACAAAATGAGAAGAATACAAAACCTGGTTGAAGGTTGGCCTGAAACAGTGGATGGTGTGGGAGAGTTTGAGCTCGTCTTTGCTAGATACACTCTCTTCCTCCTCCTGGAGTCTTAGAGGAGCTGCCAAGACAACAGCAGCAGTGAAAAGGCAGTGAGAGAGCCTGCCTTGTTCTGCATGACTCAGAGTAGTACTCAATTCCAGGAAGTACTTGAGGTGTGCTTGTCCTTTCTGCGGGGATGTGAACTTTATATTATTGTCATTCGCTGGACTCAGTCACAGAGCGTTTTGCTGTTCTGCTCCAAAAGATTCAAATTCTAAGGAGATGCATCATTTTAATGTCATGTGCTCTATAAAGCAGCCAAACATAAGAATTAATAAACTGGTTTCATTCAGTCATGGTTGCAAAATTAGTAATTTTTTAATGTTATAAAATAACTTTATGCAACTTTCTCTGATCTTATAGATTTTGTTTACATTAGTTCCAATACATTGGTACTGTTTCTACAGGCTACAGAAACTGTTGACGGGTCAACTGTGCTTTTTCCTTTTTAGCTGCAGCTCTGAAATTATTCCCCAAAACATGTGGATCAAATTTAAACTTTACTTTGAAATCCTTCATGAAGGCTTCAGAAATCCCAAATAGAAGTTTGCAGTTTTGTGTGTAACACTTAATTTATTAAAGAAAATGTTGAAGTGAAATAGTCATGTATGTGTTTGGGAGCAGTATTGTCTGCAAATGTTGCCTGTTTCTCAAACCAGCCATGTAAATCTTGACACAGTTGAAATGCCGCCTGTGGAATAAAGTCTCCTCTGGATCTTTATCCGCTGGAACATGTTTAATCACACAGTGCTGCCAAGAGTTCTTTTATTGTAGTCGACAATCATAATGAGAAAATCATGAATGCAGCCTCGAGTGGCTGAAATTGGGCTGACGTAGGAGTCGAAGATGTGACTATGAACGCATTTTAAATATGGTAGTTTTGACTATTATAATCCAAGTAGACTAATTTATGATACTATTTCAAAGTCTTTTTAGAACAAATTTTCTTTGAAAAATATTCTACAAAATGAAAACCCAAGTTTAGTCCAATATATAAAACTGATTCATAAAGTAGCTTAAAAATATAAGAAAAAAAATGTCCAGTGCTTGCATTTTTATTTTAACTACTAATAGTTTTATGAAATATTTTTTTCTGCACAGCCTGCTTTTGTTAAAATTGATAAAAAACACTATACAGGGATGGATTCTGGGTACAGGTTTCTAGTTGGAAATAGCAAGTTTTCATATAGGATAGGATGTGCCTTTAAGTATGCTCATGTGACTTTAAAAGGTTATGAAGGGAATTTCCTTCCGTCCCGAAGTAGGTCAATTGATGATGGTTCATTAAACTGATCTTGTTGGTTCAAGTAGATATTGAAACTGTTGAGGCAGAAAAGAATAGTCCACCCTCGGTGTGCTGCATTCATGAACTAAGCACATGTGGGGAAATTCTGCCTTGATTTATAATGCAGTAAACAAACGTAATTAGCACTGTTTTGAGTGATTGTGCTCCGGGGCCCCTCTAAGTTGCTCCTGGACCACATGTGGTCCGTGGGCCACAATTTGGAAACCCCTGCAGTAAAGGTTGTCCTTGGCTCCACTGGGTCTGCTGCATGCATGCAATGTTTAGACAGAAGAAGAGAATGCACCTCCCTGCCACCCACATATTCCTAAAGTGTCAACCAAGATCAGGCCCCCACACTGCACAAACTTGTCTCTACACACTCACGCTTCCTTCCTCTGATTCTAAGTAAGAAATACTAATGCTGCTCGAAGAAGTATGTTTTATTTGATATGTTGCTACTTCTGTTGATTTGAGGTCACAAAGATATATCTATGTTAGTGTATTTTCTGCAAGTCGTAAGACTGTCATTCCTATTCTAATTAAAAACAAAACATGAGAATGAGTAGTAGAGATGACTTATGGGTGATCACCAGTGCTTTAAGCGCTGGGAACTTTCAAGGAAGGTAGAAAAGTGTTATACAAGTATTCACGCCATCCTAGCTTACTGGTTGCAAAGCAAAAATTCTGAATGAGTCTAACAACTCATGGCATCTGTTGAATGTGGTTACATTCTCCCTGTGTACTTCATATCCTTATGAGGTGAAAGGATTTTAATATTTCCAAGTTTTAGATTCAAATATTGAAATGTATAGTTTATGAGACCCATTGTGGTGCCTCTTTTTTTCATTCTCTTCCTAACCAACTCGATGGAAAAACTGAATGTCCAAAATGCATATTTTTTGTTTTTCACCTATTTAAAGAAACAAACTATTATTTAATGTGCTTTTAGACTGAAATGTAACCATCTGAAATGTAGCTTTCTCTATCTGAATTTCCATACAAAAACATAAACAGCAACATAAAAGAAGCAGAAGATAAAACCCTAAAAAAACGATGTTAGAAATAGTTTTTATAGGGTTTCAAACATTGAAAATGCAGCAGGTTCAGACTAAACCAATATGAGGCAATGCCACAGCTGCAGTGGAGTGTGGAGGTTATGTGGTGTCACCATTTTCCTCCAAATCTGAGTCCAGCTCTGAGGACTGGACTTCATGCAGGCAGATGAGGATCTCCTGACCTCAGCACTAACCGAAGCTCCAGCAATCACTGGGGCCCCCGCCATACAAAGACCAGCATGGCCTCTATTGTGCATCTGTCATTAGCATTCGCCAGCTCTTACTTTGACCACAACTGATTTCCTTTAGCGATCTCTCCAAGCTGATGCTTTATCTGCTTCATGTATCTTATTGTCGGATGGATCGCACGAAGAACATTTTCATTTCCACATCCTGATGAAGCTCAGCTGCAGCAATTTTCACTTTTGTTTTAGTCTCAATGGTGCGAGTCAACATTCTTTGATTTTACCAAGATAAGGTTTTTGAGGTCTGGTTACAAAAAAAAAAAAAACCAAAACAGTATTCTCTTTAATCATGCTGTGGCACGATTGTGATGCTGCAGTGTCACTTGTTTTGTTTGTTGCCAGGCAACAGGTGAACTCTTCAGGAGGACTGTTGTCTGTCTACTGAACGATCTGATGACACTTTCATATGAAGTAGTTCCTCGTGAAATTGCATGCTTGCTTGTGTTTCAAAATGAGATGGGGAGGTTTTACTCATGAAAGAGTCAGCTAAGACTGGTTACACAACTGCGCTGTGGAAACCCGTGCGCAGAAAAGAAGGTTTGCATAATGTGGTGTCCTCTGAAGTCGTACACAAACATGCAGTTGTGTTTTGTTTGGGAAGAGAGGAACGAAGGCCTCAGTAGTTTGTTTTGAACGTTTTTGGGCCAAATTAAAACGTTTGTTTACCAGACTCATCTGTGTCACAAATGAAATGGAGGAAAAACCATTTTTTATATGAGGGAAAGGAAGAAGAGGAAGTCACTCATACAGAAAACAAAAGTAAAAACGAAAGAATTATTTACAAATACGTCATTTTCCAAAAGGGGGTCAAAGGTAACGCTTTGTTTTTTTTTTTATCCTTGTCTTTGTCCTCAACGCCGATTAATACTTACCAAGCAATTTTTTGTAAAGAATATATATATATATATATATATATATATATATATATATATAGTTTATGTAGATACAATTATCCGTAAATGCGTATTTGCTTTTGCTTTCAGATTAGTTGGATTACACAAATTAAATTCACTACATTAAAAATAGTCATAGCCCATGAGTTTACTATTTGTTGGACTTTAAGCGATCATATTCATTCATATTTACTAATTTTTTTTGTTTTAAGTCCCACTTCAGTTATCTTTTGATCCATTTTAAAAGTGCTCCCAGTGATGTTTTAATTACGATCATGCCATTCTAAGCCAAAGTCTCCAAAAAATGTGGTTTTATTGGACAGAGTTTCTGCAAGGTGGCACTAGTTCATTAGAAATTCACCTTTAAGTTGCGAGCGGGACTGTTGACATGGAGAAACCCCGCCACCCTTCCTTGCCCGGTTAAGGAGAGCTCTGAGCAGGGACCTTGTGGCCTTCCCAACGTATTTTTCTGTCACAAAATTCTCTTCAAGCTGAATTTTTTTTTTTCTCAAAAACATGCTAAGAAAAACTAAAACACAATTTTCCTTGGAGTGGGGTCATTAAATCTTCAGAAGTACAAAATTTAAGCTAGTTGCTTTTATTTTGGTGTTTTTCTAAAGTTATTTTTGTATTTGCTCTTGTCTTTTTTTATTAGATGAGAGGATTTGCTCTCCTCCTTTCATGGTCCTGAACACGGAATGCAGTCCAGATGTGCTGGAGGACATCAAGAAGCAAGGACTCACATTCCCCTTCAGTGAGTGCATCCACATCACTTCATTCAAACCTGAAATGCTTTTATTTATTTATTTTAGATGTTTTTAGTGGTTCGTCTGTGTAACATTTCCTCCTTTCTTTTTCCAGTTTGCAAAACCAGGGTGGCTCATGGCACCAACTCACACGAGGTAAGAAGCTGCAGGGCTCAGAGTTCACCCACACCCTGCTCACTTCCTATCAGAGAGCACAGAAACACTGGCCCTGTCACAGGATTATCATTAAACTCAAAACAGCACAAACAGATAAAGGGCTTTTCCTTATGTCTCTTTGTATCAGCGGAAATCAATATCTCTGTCATGCTTGCCTTCGTTCCATCACACTGACGGCTCTGAAGTAGGTTATGATTAAACTTTGACTTGCAACCCGAGTGTTTTCTGTTCCTTATGGACCGTCTCTCCCCTGCCCACAGATGGCCATCATCTTCAGCGAAGAGGACCTGAAGAATGTGACCCCTCCGTGTGTAATCCAGAGCTTCATCAACCACAACGCAGTGCTCTACAAGGTCTTTGTGGTGGGAGACTCCTACACTGTGGTGGAGAGACCCTCCCTGAAAAACTTTCCTGCTGGGCCTGCAGGTAAGAAGACAAAAGGTCGTCTCTGCTCCGTCCGTGCGATTTGCAGAACTTGCCAAAACTACTCAATAAAATACCTTGTAAATTCTCTTTATGGCTCCTGTTATTGCACCTGTTAGTTTTTTTTTAAAGAGCTGCAGCAGACGTTTACCTGCTCAGTACGTGTTGTTGGAAGTGAACTCAGTTTTTCATTACAAGTCTTAACATTGATGTGACCTAAATGCTGAAGCCCCACCCCCCTCCGAGGAGGATGACAGCAGGATTTGCATTCAGTGTTGTAGTTGCCCTCATGCAAACCCTTCACGCTATCAGTGCAGTTGCCTGTTTTGGTTAACAGTCCAGAGGGAATGGCGTCTTTCCTCCTGGAATGCTTTAAAGGTGCAACAGGAAAACAGACTCTTATGTAACAGCAGAGTGAATCTGACTCCAGCTGAGATCTCTGAAGTTCTGTCCATCTGGTAAAGCATAGAGACTTGTTAGTTTAATTTTAACTTTGCATTTTTTAACTGAGGGTTGTATTTACTTAAGCAAAGATGATTTCCTGCTTGCACTGTAGAACTACTTATTTTTTGCTGCCATCTACTGTTCAACATGGAAAATGCGTGCATTTTTGTCTTCTTTGTCCCCATTTCAGACAGGAAAGCCATCTTTTTCAACAGTCACAATGTTTCCAAACCAGAATCGTCGTCAGACTTGACCTCGGTAAGTCTGCAGCGTCGTGACAATGCGAGAATTTGAATGTTTATGCCAGCTGTCATGGTAACGGAGAATAATTTGTTTACTGTAGAGAGCAAACGTGGAAGGAGTGTCTCAGCCACCTTCTGATGATGTCATCAGAGAGCTGACCAGGTCACTGCGGCAGGCGTTGGGTGTGTCCCTGTTTGGCATCGATGTGATAATCAACAACCAAACAGGCCAGCATGCTGTTATTGACATCAATGCATTCCCTGGTATGTGCAGCTTTTAAATCCTTTTGTTTGTCAGTCATTTACGGAGCAAAGAAAACGCATTCTCCTTTGGAATTATTAAAGTACTTAAGCTTGAAATACGTAGACCATAAAACCAAATGTAAAAATCTGAAGGAAAAAAAAAAACGCAAAACAAGTTATTTTTAAAGTCCCGCTCCAACTATATTTTTATCTATTGTAAAATCATTTTTAGTCTTTAAATTATAATCATGCAGTTTTTAGCCAAAATCAAAAAGCCTGTGTCATTTTTCTAAGACATTTTCAGTGCATCGGTAAGAGTTCATTAGAAATTCACCTCTGAGTTGTGGGTGAGACTTTTGGCATGTATCAACCCAACACATATTCCCTGGGAATAAGCTGGCCAGACAATAAGCTCCCTGCTTCAGTCCATTCGGATGCATTCCCTTGTAGACGACTAGATCCATGGACGTCATGTTTTTTCCTCGTCTGAAACTCAAAACTGTATGTCTGGACAGCTCTGATATTGCTCACCATTTATGTTGCACTTCTAATGTTAGGTTGTGAAGAGCTGTAAACTAGCAGGAGAACGTGTTAACAGATGGATGATGGGAAGTGAGGTCGAGCTTACGCCACACCAATAATCCTACCCACAATTCAGAGGCGAATTTTGAACGAACTCCAGCCGCTCTGCAGCAACTGTGTTCTAGAAAACGACACGTTTTTTACATTTTGGCTAAGAAAAACATTATCATAATTAACAGACCACTGGGAACACTTTTAAAATAGATCAAAAGATGAACCGAATAGGACTATAGACACACAATTAACCAAAAGAATTATTTAAAAAAGACTGAATTATTACAAAAAAAAAAGGATTTTGATTGTAATTCCTCTATTAGTGAGTAAATTCAATTTAATTTCTATAGCCCAATATCACAACCATCACAGTCTCATTGGGTTTACACTGGTTATTTGCAAGAACATAAAGTCAATCATAAAAATGTAAACAATAGCTGGCTGTTAAACAGACTAAGCTGAACAAACATCTCTGCCCTTACACCCTCCAGTTTGTAAGTGCTCTTCCTGTTCTTTCAGGTTATGAAGGCGTTCCAGAGTTTTTTAATGACCTGCTGAACCACATAAGCAGCGTGCTCCAGAGCCACAGTCCTGACTTTGTTTCCGCCAGCGATCAGTCCAAGGGCCTTCCCGTCAGCACCACTGTCCCTAGCAGCACCCCGCCGGCCTCGGGCTGCTGCAGCAGTATGCGGGGGAAAGACATGCAGAGACTAAGCTGCAACTCCGCCATGTCCCCCAACTTTCAGCAGCACTGTGTCTCCACTATAGCTACCAAGGCTTCCTCCCAGTGACTGAGTCCATGTCCCACTGTGTTTGATCCCTGAAAAGAAAAACAAATCACAAAGATAATAATAAATATTAATAATCAAAGTAATTATGATGTTAATATATCTAATCAAAAATCTTTTTCCTATATAGTTACTGAAATAATTGGTGATTGGGTGTAAGCTTTTTGTCTTTCTGCCTTTTTGTATGTTTTGTCTAATAAGACTTAAAGAGTACTGTAATGTGAACCGTTGGGAACTTTTACCTAATTTTGCTTTTTTTTTTCCTCTTCTGTGAGATTCTCTGTAATGAAAGGGTCCAGATGGGGTAGCTAATGAAAACGGCATAATCCATACTGGAGAATTATGTGCCACAAAATGTGCAATGTCTCCCCGCTCCCAGGTTCACACAAACATTCACACAGCAAAATGCTATGCCAGTTACTTGTGTGTATTTGTGGTCACTGATGATGAGGGTGCAGTTGGGCATTACTCCACACATCCAAGGCTGCTGACTGGCAGAGGACATGAATGTTAGAATAGTTTTAGTTGGAACAAACATGCAGTTTTTCATTCTGAGTGCCATTAATCTCACGGTAAAGATTTGTAGAAAGCAACATTTCACAGGTAAGAAAAATTCCTCGTTTTATTTTTTTAGTGATTCTATATAACTAGGTGTCCTCCTCACTTATGCAGTTTAATTCCTGCATGTGTGTCCAACATTTTGAGTCACTCCAGTGAAGAAAAAGATCACATTCCTGCTTTGGTGTGGTTGTGAATGTCTTCAAAGAAATTCCGTCACTAGAATTCCAGTCTCAAGTATGTTGTGAGCTTTCCTCACGTCCCAGCATGGAGTAACGGTTTCTCGGGACAGACTTCCAAGTCAGACCAAGAAACTGTAGAACTGCCGTGAGGCTAAACAGGTATAATATGTGCTATCATTTACCCTAAAGTTAGTTTTCTGTGCTTTTGTGGTCACTGAATTGGAAATATTTGCTTTATTGTGATATTTCGTTTAAGAATCCAGTCAGTTTTATCATCCAGCTGCTGTATTTTACTTTATTTTTTTCACGTCAAAGACTGTTGTTCCCACTCTTTACTATGTGATTTTTTTGGGGTTTAATATTTACTAAGAGAACATTTATTTTATAGAAATAAAAGAGCAAATGTTTTATAGAAACGATGTGAAAGCGGTAAAGCTTTTGAACAAAACTGAAGAAATGTAATGTTTGATCTGTTGATGCAGATGGTCTTAAAGGGACAGACGATCTTACGGTTGTAACTAGTGGGAACCAGTGCCAACCTGCTGCGGGTTAAAATAATTACTTTTGTGTGAACCTGCTCATTTTTCTTCTTCCGCAGAAAACGTCTGATTCATATCGAAGGGAATTGATTACATTTTCTTTGTCGTCATAAATCACTGCAAACACATCACCAGCAAAATCTCTTGAGGAAAAATTACAACTTTGATTTTGCTTTTTCACTTATTGCTTGTGGAATTGTATTTTTTTTAACATCTGAGTGCAGAGAAGTATCCAAAGCCACATTAGCTTCAGAGGAATTTGTTTCTTTACCTGGCATTGTTGATATGTTTCCCTGGTAGAAGTTGGACAGAATTCCTGTGCGCACCACTGAACTGTACCATTCCTTGTTCCTTACTGTTCTTAAAATAGGGAATTAATGGTTCTTCCTATCAGTGGTTTTCCTGATATCCATCCAGCCTCCATGTTTACTTCTTGGGTGTCTTGTACAAAACTTGTGCACCTGGACTTACATCCATGCACTACTTTTTTGTATTGGTTCTGTAATCAAAATCCACATTTGTGATTTTTTTTTTTTTTTTAATCGAAGGGCCAATTACACAGGCAAAAATAAACATGTGAACACCTACTTGACCTCATTTATTGCTCTTGTGGGAAACTATGTTTAACTTTGATGCATGCTTTAGGAAAAATATTCAAATGAAATTATGAACTGCTTGTTCACAAAAAAACGTGATTTTTCTCTTTAAATCAAAATCTAAGGATAATCTAGTTACAAAATAATTTTTGGTTGGAATCCTGTGTTTAATTTAAACATCACTGCTACAAAACTGACTGATATAAATAAAACTAAACTTTGACAACTGCTGTCATTTTCTTAAATGAAGGCACATAAGTTTACAATTACTATTTTGTCTTTCTGCTGCCACAAATGCTCTTAAAACAAAATTTCTATATATATATTTTTTTTAATATTAAGATTCAGTCTCTAGGTTTTTACTTACCGGTAAACCCCAAAAGCTGGACTGCATTTAAAAAGAAATTCTTCTGCAGGAAAAGCTTTTATCAACCCTAACCCATTACTTTATATTATGTTATACAACATGTAATGATGTACAAAATATATAGGTATTAATATAATAGTTTGACCTGAAGTCATTTTTATAAGGAATTTTTTAATGCATTTCTCAAACTTACTTGGTATATTTTTCTGACGTTGTGACACTTCAAAACCACAAGGGGCAGGCTTTGCTCAAAATCCACATGCTGTTTAAATAAAGGCATCTGCGTAATTATTTATAAACAAAGGTTGACCGAAATGATCATTTAGCTCTAAACTCTTTAATATGTTGTAAATTAATATAAAAGTTATAACGAAAGTAAGGAGAAGCCTGCAAACCGGAGTGCAGTAATTTCCCACAGAGCCTCCACTTGTTTATTGCTTCCGCAATCAGTCACACAGTACATGAATATGGAGACATTAAAAAACAAAAATAGGAATATTTTAGACACTATACAACAAAGTAACGTAGTAAAATAAAATCTATATTTTCATAATCTTAATCTTCTGTACATGTAAAAACAACCAGGTATATTTACAAAGCACCAGTGATGAAATGTTTTTAAAAGTTTCTAATGCTCCGCGTGTTAGTGAGCGGGTTGATGCAGCGCGGAAGGGTTTGCCAGCAGTCCGAGAATAGTTGAGAGACAGTGCAGCTTTTCCTTGACGTTTTCCGGTAGCTTTTCATTCTCTTTATACCTAGAAAAGAACATTTTCATCAGTTCATGAAGCAAAGGGGCTTATGTATTGTATTTTTAAATTATAGATTAGTTTAAATCAGTCTCACACCTGGTGATCCTTCCATCTGGACATGTGTAGGTGATGCAGGAAACTCCTGCTTGAACTACAAGCTGAGAGCCGTCGTTGAACTGCACCCACACCTCTCCGCTCGTCAGCTTCACAGACAAAAAACCAGTTATTCACCAAAGCCCTTTGTTTATCAACAAGAAAATATGGTTAACTTGTAACGTACCTGGGATGCCCATCCAACGTTGGGCACAAATATTGATTTCAGCACCTTCCCTGAGCTTTGAACCAGATCCTGCCGTACTGAAGAGCATTTTCTGCTCATGCTTGCCGTGGTGAAGTCAGATCCATCATAGGAAATCATCTGGAGACAAATATTAGGAGATCAAACACAAATACTGATGAAATGCAGGAAAACACTGCTAGGCCATGTTTTAGCAGCTTTCATACTAAAATGAAAAATGGAAGAGTTTGCTGAGACACTTACAGATGGGGTCATTTGTGTTGATTTGGGAGGAGAAGCCGTATTGGGGAGAATCTGCTGCAAAGGCAAGGAGGTGGTGTCTGAGCTGACCGGTCTCCTGTGATGCATACAGATGAAGCATGTAAAGTCAGAACTCATTCAGACAATATGTGAACAAATCACCAGTAAACTCTCTTACCTGCCGATGGTTATGGGGAAAAAGGGAACTTTTTTGTTGCTCCGCTGCTCCTCTGCTGTAATGGCGGCCTCTAGTGACAGACACATGCTATGACCCTCATCGGACAGCTCTACGTACATCCTGCTCTCCGGACTCAGGCCGCCCAGCCCCACGTCTCCTTTCACGGTGTACGACTTTCCACTCTTCTCCACAACTCGTACAAGCTCTGCTGTCTTGTGAGTCTTCGCTCCTGCGCAAAGGCAAATATCAGGTCACATGGAAAACCATCACTGATGCAATCATCATGAATCTCTAAAACTCACCATCATAAAAGCAAACTTCAAGGTCAGCGTTGGGCGAGTTCTCCATCAGCATGACCTTTGCAAACTTGGTGTAAAGGGTCACTTTAGGAGTTTTGGATTTCACAAGATGCACAAATTTGGAGGCATACTGGTATTTTTTCCAGTATTTCTCTAGAAAAAAAAAGTATCCATTAAGACAAAATGTCAGGTCATATAATGTTGAGGTGATGCGTCTGAATGAATACCTGGGAGATCATCATAGCTGCAAATGAGAATATCTTCTGGAGCAGCAGGAGGACAGTCCAGCACAGGAAAGCCTTTTCCTCCATTAGGCTGATATATTGTCACCTAAACATTAGTTACAGTTTTGAAGACAAGAAGCTTTTAATTACAAGATTAAGATTAAAAAAGATCAAATTATGGGTCGATATTAAGAGCAAAAAAAAATAAACGTACCATGGTTCCATCATAAGAAATCCGTAGAACTTCTTTGACTCGTTCTTGTCCGTTTTGGCATTTTAACAACTCCATGCACACTTCTCCTGTGTCCAGTATGCTCACCTAAACAAATAAAACCAAATCAGACACAAGCAAGTGTCTGCACTGCTCTATCAGTAACTTTTATAAACGTGCAACATCTTACAACTGCGTTTTTGGTCTTCTGCCTGATAGGTTTTAGTCTGGCTGCACACAGAGGTGGGACGACATCTCTCAGGGTTTTCTTCAGCTTGTCTGAACTGGATTTGGCTGAAGAAAGTTGCTGCTTGGCTGCTTCAGGTGTGTTCTCCCTGTACGAGTCGGGGCTGGACAGAAGCTGGTGGGGAGGGTGCTGTCTATGGAGAGATTGAACGCCCCGACTCCCAGGTTTGTCGATCCAGGAGTTGTGAACCCCAAGAGCTCCTGTGCTGCTGTGGAAACTACCACTGTTGCTGTGGATGCTATTCTCTGTGGGTCTTGACCCAGAACCTAATAAAAAGAAAACACATTTAGGACACAAACAAACACAAGAAATTTTCCATCAGACTTAAAGACCCACTCTGATGAAAAGGGTGTTTTTGGTGTTTTTAACGTGTTCTTGTGGCATTTTTATCATGATGGAGGACATTTGTAAAGAAAATTAAGCATAAAATTGCATTTCTGAGTATTTCTTTTTTTAAATTGTTGTGAATTGTTGATTTTTATCGTTGTGAATTGTTGTGTTTTAGTAATGACATCTTTGCAAAGTTGGCCCAAAAAATAGCATTTTAAAGTAAAACACTGATCAATTTCATGCCAACTTTACCTTCGTTGCTGAGCCAGTTAGAAACCCCTTCTCGATCCTGAAACTCTAAGTTTGGTTGATGTGCCATTTCTGTTGATAAATACCTACAACTGAAACATAAAGTGAGATCATTATTATTAATACAAAAACATATGAAAAAAATATCTGGAAGACAGTGCTTACCTTGCTAACTGTTTGACTGGAGGTGATGGGTGCCGGCCATGCTCTGAATATTGTTGAGAGCAGTTCATGGGGAACACTTGGCTTCCAACTACAGCCAGCGTCCCCTCAGAACTGCACCTCTCCAGCTCAACTTGAGATGACCTCGGTCCCAGTGCAGCTGAACCGCAGCGGTCTGAAGAGTGCGCCCTCCTGAGGAAGCGAGAATGTGGCTGATCGGCATCTCCGCTGTGAACTGTCCTGCTCCTGCCTTCTCTCTGAAATGTGTCCAGGGAGTGTTGTTGATGCCACTCATCTCCCCCCTCTAAAAAGGCATTTGGTTGGCGAGCAAGACTTGGGATGGGTGCCATGCGATTTGGAAGAGCTGAGCCGATCATGTGTTTGGTTCGCCTCTGGAGACGCGTGCCGCTGCTGGCAGAAGTAGAGGTTGTGGAGATGGTGGCAATGCCACTGTCTATGGACCCTTCATCTCCCACTCCCAGCTCTTTGGTCCTAACCAGCAGGCTCTTAGTCATGAACGGATGGTCCAGCACTGCTGAGAGGCTGGGCCTGTGGGCAGGGTCTTTCTGCAGCAACTGATGAATCAAATCCTGAGCCTCGATAGAGACATGAGTGGGCATTTCATAATCCCCGAGAACAACTTTTGATAAGGTGTGTTTCACTGTGTCCGTGTCAAAGGGAGGGCGCCCCATCAGGAAGGCGTAGAACATACACCCGAGTGACCAGACATCCGACTCCAGACCGTGGGCGCTTCGAGTGGCAACCTCTGGGGAGATGTAGTTAGGAGTCCCACACATAGTGAAGTGCTTCTCGTGTGGCAGTTTGAGCTGAGTGGCCAGGCCAAAATCTGCTATCTTAATGTTCATGTTGCTGGTCAGCAGAAGATTGGACAAGGTCAGATCTCTATGTAAGATGCCGTGAGTATGTAAATATAGCATCCCCTTAACGATTTGGTGCATGAAATGTCTCGCTGTGAAACAAAAACAAACTATTTTTTAATAACTGTTTAATGAACTAATTAAAAAAAAATGTTGTCAAGATAAGAAAACCTTTTGTCTGACCTTCATCCTCAGAGAAAGGAATCTTTCGCTCTTTGAGGTACCGACTCATTTCGCCATTGTGGCACATCTCCAACACCAAATAGACGTAGTTGCTGTCTTCAAAATAATTGTAGAGCTTTAAAGAACAACATAAAATGTGATTAATGTACAGACAAAATAAAAAGTAAAAGAAGGTTTTTAATTTACCTTAAAATATGCAAGAAAAGCAGTGCAATTAGGACTAAAAGAGGCAACTGGTAAAGTTTCTTTTCACAGTGAAGCTTAACCAAACTGCTGATGAGCAATGCCAACTTGATCAATTCGAAAATAGGATTAGATTAACGTTATGAACTAATCAATTTTCAAATTTCATTTATTATCCAAAAGAGTTTCGTAAATTGCATTTCTGCTCTGCA
Source organism: Oryzias celebensis (assembly GCA_014656515.1). Classification (NCBI taxonomy): domain Eukaryota; kingdom Metazoa; phylum Chordata; class Actinopteri; order Beloniformes; family Adrianichthyidae; genus Oryzias; species Oryzias celebensis. The sequence goes on from BNCR01000005.1 coordinate 41,000,045, forward strand.
ATAACCCAGCAGCATTACCTCAAGTATGGAGGGGTGTTTGAGTCGGCAGTGAATCTCCACCTCATTGGACACACGCTGAACCATGCCAGCTTTGTGCATTGCTTTCTTGTCGATCTGCAGACGAAAACAACGGGAACAATTACCCATCTGCCACTCTGCTTTTCCCCAAAGTGGCTTGGTTTGTGGGCTGATAATCAGACCGCCAGACTGAAGGACAGTGCAATTATGTGGAGCCAAAACAAGACCCAAGGGAGACCGATAAGGTATAATAATCCCTAAATTCTAATTAGCACTTCAACTGATTTTTACTGATGACAGCTTGGCAGTATCTTAGATTCACCAGAAACAGACATTAATGGTCTTACCGTTTTGATGGCAACCTCAAGACCAGTCTTGACAGATTTGGCCCGATAAACACATGCAAAGGATCCTTTGCCGAGGAGGGTGAGGACCTTAAAATCCTGCATGCACAGAAAGGAAAGTAAGCATCATCAGCAAAAGGAAAAATAAAAACACATCAACTATTGTGAACATACATAACAAAAGAATCAGATGCTATTTAAATACCTCAATTCTATTCCCCTCAGCATCATTTTTGATGGATCTCAGGAGACAATCAGGAGACAGATTTAGAAAAATGCTGTGGATAGTTCGATCCAGGATCGTTCCTGTGACTAAGGACATGCTGAATGTTCACAGCAGGTCTCGCTGACCACTGACTACACCAAGCAGAGAGACATCCAAGCACTCAACTGTCAAACAAGCCACCAACACCTGACGCCGCGTTACGTCCAACCAAAACCTATAATTATCCCGGTTTTCTTCCCGCTGCGGGACGTTTGGTTGTCGTTACCAAGCAGCATGCTGGTTTACCTAACTGATGCACTGCTGTCCCGGGAGAGCACTCACCCCAGAGAAGGATCAGGAGGAAATAGAGACCAATTTTAATAATAATTATAACAAAAAATAAAACAAAACAAAAATAAAACCCAGCAGCAACAGTATACCACACTTTAATACGTTTTTAAAAGTTGTTCAAAAATCCAAATAATGTTCGATAAAATGACCTAGCTTAAAAAACGCATAACTTTGTGTTACTTTGTTGTAAAATACACCGTTAAAACTAGCTAAGTTTTTGCAAAAGTAAACGCTAGCTCTCCGCCTCATTGCTAACTTGTGGGCGTCAGCGGAACAACAAAGGGGCTCACCTCGATTTTATCGCCGATAGAAAGACTCATCGTGCCGGTTTGTGGCCGCGCGGCTCTGAAATGTTCTTTTTCGACCACCAGAGTACATCGAAACTCGTCAAAGAAGTCCTTAGATAGTCCAAAATTGTCGATTTCCAGTTCCCCTCCAAAATTTTGCCAACTCTTCCATTTTGAAAATATCCGCCCGTTACTACGTACCTACGTAGCGGCGTACGTCACGTAACAACAGCTAGACTGGCCACGCCCCTATTTAAAGAGACCGCACTGAATTATTTAGCATCATTTTCTCCTGACACTCTATGTTCAGCAAAACAAAATCCTTGCAGAAATCAACACACACATTTTTACAAAAAAAAAAAAATATATATATATATATATATATATATATATATATATAAAAGATATATTTTATATCTTTCTAAAAGCTGAATAAAACATTTAAATGCAGCCTACTACACTCATATATTTCAAAAAAGTATTTCTTTTTAAATGCGGTCTATAAATCAGTTTTAAACATTTCTTTAAAATCTATTTGATCATAAGTTTCAGATTAATTTTTGCAATTTTCAAAGATAAAATAACAAACTTTAGGACAAAAATAAAATGTGCATCTTTTGTGTTTAATGCCTTGCTTTTTGCTGCATAATTCTGAATTTGAATCAACAGATCATCTCTAAAATACATATGTAAGACTTTATTTTATCCTTATTAAATTATTTGTTAAATTTTGCTGCATGTTGCTTACATCCCAACTTTTTGTCTAAAGAAGCTATTTGATTAAGAGCTCCATGGTGGACTAAATAAAAGTTAAATAATAATGGACTTCAGAATAATTCCTTTCGTACTTATTTATTTCTTTGTGTTTTCATCTAATAACTTAAACATGGAAAAATGAATGGAAGAAAACAAAAACTTAATGAAATAGCCAAGACATAAGCTATTTTAGAAATATAGAGTTAGGCATTTACATCCTCACATTTGGACTCTTTGTGTGCACAATTATGCTGTTTCTTTTATACTTTCTTGACAAATAGGGTTCTCATTGAAAACAAGTATATAATACTGTCTCTATTTTTAAATATTGCATATATATATATATATATTCAGAAAATGTTCTCTTATTAATGATCATCAATTATCTCTAGCATTGAAATGATGGAGAATATCAAATGCTTAACAGTCACACGGAGTGCAAATGTACATAAGAAACATACATGAGTTAGTTTTGAGTCAACTGCAGCATTGTTTCCTTTTTATCAAGAATTCCAACCTGTACGAGGATAAAGCACAACACTATCACACGTGAGGATAAAAGGTTGAAAACTCCAAACAGGAAATGGGAAAGGATGCTCGTGTTACTACGGTCAATGAAGTGTGTGATAGTTTATGCAGCAGGGAGTTTCTTCTTTAGTATCAGTCTTATTCCAATTCCATTTCTTTCGTGCCAGCCTTTGTCTGGTGGCTTCCCTTCGGATCTGCTTTCCCTTCGGCTCCTTGCTTGGGCGTTGGGCCGTTGTGCGCTTCAGCGTTTTCATTCCCTGCAGAGGTTTCTTCCACTTTGGGCTTTGGCTTGTTGATGACCGGATTACAAACATCCTCCACCTCCTTGTATGGAAGAAAACATGCACAACACACCAAAAAATGTAAATGTGATAAAACCACAAAAATCTTTAAGTAAAATTTTTTTTGTGTTTACCTGGATTTTGGCAATGATGTCTGCTACTTTAACAACAGGGTCTTGAGTTATACCAAGTTTACTCTGAGCATTCATTTTGTTGTTCATCCATCCCATGCCTTCATTTACACACTTCTCTACAATGCCCATTTCTTCTGGACTTAAATGCATGAAACGCTCATCCTGGAAGAAAGAAAAATTACCTATGAGCTATTTATTATATAAGTGTGATACTCTCTATGTACTATTCAGAGAAAACTGAGTCTTAGCAAACATCAAAATCAAAACTAACAGACATTTTTATTCATTTTAACAGTAATAAAAAACACAGAATAATAGCAAACTAATAAAACTACTTGTTCGGTAGCAAATGTGTAGTTGTGCATCACTTTTCTAATAACAGAATAAAACTGTCACTTAAAATGTCACTTAAAAATGAAATAATTTGTGAGCAAAGAATTTGGAAATATACAAATTGGAGGAAATATGCTATATAAAATAATGCAAAACAAGAACACTAACATACTAATAAAATGCTTAATTTGATTTATTCTACCTTCTGTCTGTAACAATCCACAAACTTTGAGTAGAGCTGCAGTTTCTTTCCCAGTTCTTCAAACGCTTTAGGTCTGTCTTCATGCTCAATGTGTCGTTCTTGAATGGGCTGACCCAACCTCTGGAAAAAAATGACATAGATGGTAGCTTTTAATTTTTAAATAATTTCCAGTATCTATAAAAAACAATGTTCTCAATAAAAAAAACATATTATTTTTAGCAAACCATCAGTGCATCAAGTTTTTCCTCATAGACATGTTTTGGTTGATCTTCTCCATCCTCATAGAGCCAGTTCTCAGTATCTTCCAGCATTAGTGTCAGCCGATTACTATCCTGTAATATTTGTAAAATAATGTACTTGTTTCAGTCATGATGCATTTATTACATAGAAACAGACGTTGCAAATGGATTTTACATTTACCTCCTCGTTAATGTACTTTTGGTAAATTCCACAGAGCTTTTCCCGCAACTCATACACATATTCCTCCACAGCATTTTTAGCATCATTCACCTCTTTCACCAGCTTGTCCTGACCGATCATCTGACACTGAAAGAAGCAGAAAGAAAAACTTTCGGGTGAACTGAACCATAAAAGTAAAACAATTATTTATGGTATTTAAAACAACAATGTCCCAAAAAATACATAAATAAAAATAAAATCAGACAAAGGAACAGAAACTCTAAATTCTTGGTTAAAGGCTTGGTTATTTTTCAAAGGCTGGCAGTGGAACTCACCTCACTTTGCACAAAGTTAGCAAGGACCTCAGTGTCGAGCTGTCGAATGTTGCTGGATATGATTGGAAGGTCAAGACTCTTCACCTTGACTTTGGGCTTGCTTCCTCCAGCTGTTAGGTCCTGACTTTCCACAGCAGCCCCCTCCTGAATTTTGAACAAAAAAATACAATTATTCCTGACTTCTGCTATATTTAATATTTGTTGCTATGCGGTCCCAAAAACCCACTCTTTTGATCTATTTTTAAAGTGTTCCCAGTGGTCTTTTAATTATAATTATGCAGTTTTTTGCCAAAAAATACTTCATTAGAGCAATAGGACTTCATTAGAAATCTCCCTCTGAGTTGTGTGCGGGACCGTTAGCGCAGAGCAACCCCACGGTCCCTTTCCCTCCCTCCTTACTAAGATGACAAGGTGCTATGCCCTCCATCATCAGCAAAATGTCACAAAAATATGCTTAAAAACACAACTTTCATCGGAGTTGGGCTTTAAAACAAAGGGAATGGCTTTTACAAAGACTTAAATCTGACTGAAAACAGATTTTTAGTTTGTGTTACAATTATTCTAGCTTTATTCTAAAATAAATACAATCAATATGATTTTTTATAATAAAAATCTGAATAAGTTGCGCTTTTTTATTGTGATTGGAGCCTGAAAGACCAGTCTTTATGCTAGTGTTAGCACTAACAGAAAAAGGGATGGTCATGCTTATGAGTTACATGTATAAACACTGTGTTATTGCATTTGTAAAAGGCAGTTTGACTTACCTTACTGCTAAAACTGCTCTCGTCATTATGCTGGTCACCTTGGTTTTGACCTTCTGGATCCACCTGCATTTTGGTCTGAGACACAGGCACTCCTAATTATTCAATAAACTTAAATAAATTGCAGAAATAATTTTCAATACCTTAGTTTTGTGGGAAATATAGTAGATGCCCATAATCAAAGTAACTGATTCTGTAAGTACATATGTATTAGTTGTTTTTAATGTTTCTTATTTAGGTGAAAGTGGGAAAAAAAAAAACCATCCCACTCTGAATCTTATGAGCTGTTCTTTTCAAATGGCATCTTTGTCTGCTCCTGATTCACAACGACACTTAGAAACTCAATTTTTAGCTTAATTTTCTTTGTATATTTCCTCCATCATGAGAAAAATACCACGAGAACATGTTAAAATGTTTTTATCGGAGTGGGTCTTTAATGCTGCTGTTTTCCCCCCAATCAGGAGCATTTCTTTCTAGCCTTACATTAAAACAGCCAATTAGTTCCTTTACTATGAGTTAAACAAACCAATGGATTGACAGGCATGTTACTAAAGCAAGCTCAGCAGCAGAAATGACCAGCTCACCTGTTCCTCTGCTCTGCCCTCATTCTGCACCATCGGCTCCGAGTCAATTTGCATGTCCTCCCCCTCTCCTTTTGGCTTTTCGATCAGAGATGCACTGGATACGCTGAAGATGCCGTGAATGTTGACGCGTACTTTGACCTTGACTTTGGAACTGTCACCATCTGGCTGGGGAACCACATTCTGAACTGAAAAACACCCTGGCAACAAGAGTGAAGGAGCTGAGTCACATAAACCGCTGCAGATCCACCTTTTTATACGACTGAGAAGGCAAAACGCTATTACCTATTCTGTGGTCAGGGTAGGGGAGTTCTTGAGGGTTGCTGTAAAAGGCTTCGAGATCAAAAGGTTCCTTCTTGTGGAAAGTGATCACCTTGGAGAACGGAGCACTGTGATTCTTACTGAATACCTCACACTCGCTGGGGAAAAAAAGCACAGCAAAAGAACGCAAAGTAAGGGCCTTAAAAGTCAATACAGTGAGCACAAGTATTTTAAAACCAGATCAACAATACACTGTCTTTCAAAGACATCTTTGGGAGTCAAAGAGTTTAAAAATTCCCTGTCACAGTTTTTTTTCTAAATAAAATGAACTTTTTCGGATGGATATATATTTTTTTGTTTACAGAAATTTAATTTTGTTGTTTTATTACAGTAAAACTATTTAAGATGCCTTTACCCCAGTCCGTCCTCTGTTGGCGTCTTCCAGCGCAGAGTGATGGGAAAAGCAACCACATCAGTGATGGAGAACTCTCTGACTTTAAACGCAGGAGATAAAATTGCACACTACATGCAAAACAAGCACACAAAAACTCATCTTACTTTAAATCTATTTAGTATAAAAAATGAACAGTTATTGCACAGAAAGTAACAGGTTTGCGGTGTCAAAAAAAGGCGGTACCTGAAGTGCGCAGCCTCTTGCGACAGCTTCGTCTGCGTTGAGTGTGGTGCTGACGTCTTTACAGAGATACTTGGAAATCCTGTCTTTGATGGCTGGGATTCTTGTGGCTCCTCCAACTATCTCCACAGCATAAACATCATCCCGGCTCAATTCTGTTAGAGGTACATATATTACCAAGCGGCCCATTCCTTTATATTGCATTCAGAAATATGTCACAGTGAAGCCTGGGGGCGTACTTGATTGTTCAAGAGCTGTTTTTAGCGGCATCTCCACCCTCATCAGATACTGCGCACACATGTCTTCAAACTGTGCCCTGAGGATAAGACTTTATCACTGCAAATTTCTTAAAAAGAGTGTATTTGTAGAGGACAAAAGTAGAGGAACTGTACCTGTTCATCCTACTGGAAACATCAATGTCATTCATGAAGCACTCTATGTTCAGAGGTAAGTCGGAGGAGTTGGCGCTCATGAGCTTCTTCAGTTTTTCGCACTCCTGGTGCAGCCGCAGCAAAGCCCTGGGATTGTCCCTCACATTAAGCTTGTACTTGGTCTTGAACTCCTCACAGAAGTAATCAACCAGTGCTTCATCGAAATTACGTCCTCCCAGGTATGGGTCAAAAGCTGTAGCAAGAACCTAAAAAAAAAAAAAAAAGACAACTAAGTTCCCCACTAAAAACAGAGTTAAAACAGTGCGAGGCAAAACGCTTACCTTGAGTTTGCCTTTGTTGAAAGCAGTGATGGAGACTTGGAATGATGAATGACCCATGTCCACGAAAACAACATTTCTCGGTTTCTCCTCTGGATTAGGAAGGTCTTGCTTGTAGATGCCGTAAGCCAGAGCCACTGTTCATATGAAATGCTTCGTTTTCTCACTCTTCTCTTACGTGTCACACAATTTAAGTCATACTACATCAAAACGCTGACCTGCAGTGGTATCGTTTATCAGCCGCAAACAGTTAAGTCCCGCTATTTGCGTAGCGTCAAACACTGACCGCCTTTCAGCATCTGTGAAAAAGCCTGGGACCTGTAGCAACACCAAATAAAAATGTTTTCATTAAAGATTCTTCTGTTATATTGACAAGCTTTGAAATAGTTTCCATAATCTCACTGAGATAACACAGTCCACCACGGGCTTCTTCAGGGCGCTCTGCGATGTCTCCCTCAGCTTGGTGAGCAGCATCCCGGTGATCTGCTCAACCGTAAAAACTTTATCCTCATCCAAGTAACGCACCTGCAAAAGTGACGCAACAAAGCATAATGAAATGTTTTTATTTTATTTATTTTAATTTGTAAATCACACCGTTACTGTGCTCAGTGGGCATGGTTTAAGGAAACAGCAGAAGACAGAAAAAAAACAAGACGAAAATGAGAACAAAGAGGAACAATCTTCTTTACCTTGATTCCAGCGTTTCCATTGGGAAGCTTATGTAAGCTGTATGGTAGTTTGGGTTGTTCAGCCTGGACAAATGCATCGTCAAACGCTCTGCCGTGAAGCTTTTTAAAACCATGCACTGTATTTTTGAAATTTGTTATCATCTGCAAAAGAAGGAAACATTTGGAGATTTCTGTGGAGAAGCAGTGGAGTAACTTTAAAGACCCACTCCAATGAAAATTGTGTTTTTAAACATCTTGTAGCATTTATTGGATGGTGGAGGATATACATGAAGATATTACTGCATTTTTGAGTAATTCTTTGTTTAAATCGTTGTGAATCAAGGACAGATGCAGAAAAAAGATTGTAGTTGTAACGCACGAACTACAATTAGCAGTCCACAAGCTTCTTGCTCCTCTCCATTCCGATGTATCCGCTTGTAGATGACGAGATTCATGTACGTTTTTGTTTTCCTCGTCTGAGCTGGCATCTGGCACTGTACCCCTGTGCGGCTGGATGTCTCTGATACTGCCGGCCATTTTTGTTACACCAGTAATGTTAGGTTAAAGTTGTGAGGGGGCTGTAAGCTAGAAGGACAGATTGTAAACAAAGGGATCATGGGAAATGCGTGCAGGTTTCTGCACCAACAGTCACAGAGGTCACAGATGTGAACTCCTAACGAACTCCTGCCACTCTGCAGAGACTATGTCCTCAAAAACGACAGGTTTTTAGTTTGGGCCTAAAACTTATATATATATATCACCGCTTGAAACCCTTTTACAATAGATCATACGATGATTGGAGTGGGACTTTAAAATACAGATTTGTTATAATGTGAAATTTTAAAAAATTGATATTTTCAAAACTGCTGATTTACCTGACTCTTGGCTGCATTCCCTATCATACGATTTTTGGAGGCAAAAGACACACAAGCCCTAATTGTAAAGAAAGAAAACAAATTACTGCATGAGACAGTTTTGATTCCAGAAACTAAACTATTTAGATAAATAGCCAGACTTGAAGGAAAGATCACAACCTAGGGCAGAGAGGTAAAACCAGATCACCCTCAATATACAAAGTGTTTCAATTGAAACTGATGAACACCCAAAAAGGTGACTTTTTAACAGGAAACTACTGTACTAACAGAAGAGAGGTTTCTGCTCTCACAGAACGCAAAGATCTATTTCCTCATGGCAGTGATAAGGCACTCCTTAGTTTCACCTTGGAACATAAATATCTCCACTTCACTTTGCCATGCAGATGTGCACATCTCTTTTTGCAGGATTCTGCAGTAAATACCAGCTTCCACAGATAAGGATGTGAAAATCAGCCAAAATCAAAGAGTTCAGAGTCACCTTTGTGAGGGGACTTAATTCGTTGACATTTCTGGGTTGAGTCTGTGAAGCTGTAGGGAGTGTTGCTTTTAAAAAATATATATTTTTTTTCCTTTTTCAAAAGCCCCATACATATGATGCAGCTGCAAATGCAAATACAGACAAACAGCTCTCTTTCCTTCATAGATTACTGAATAGTAACCTAATAAAGTAACATTTTTTTAGAACAAATAGCCACTTATGCCTATTTTTTAATTGCGTAATTTTCCCAAATGAAGGTTATTGTTAATATTTAGAGAGAATTACTCAAAATTGTCCATGAAAACGAGTAACTTAAAAGGCCAAATGGGATACACTTTCCTGATGCTACATCAACAAACACGAGACCAACTCGGCTAGCATCCTGGCTGCGTGCGCATCACTCAGCTAGGCGAGTGCGCCTCCGTCTCAAATATTGCGTAACAACCTACCAGCCGAACTACAACGAGCGATGATGTATGTCAATATTTATACTTACGGTGTGCATCTGTCACTGTACTCATTCGCAATGGTTTCAATGCCGCCGCTCCTGGCAACGGCGATGTAACAGTTCTGAAAACCCACATCAATACCAACCACTGACATTCTGATCTTCTTCTAAATCGCGCTACGCAAGTTATTCCTCTTTAACTACGGAAAAACAAACAAACCCAAACAGAAATTCTTCTTCCTCCGAATTGTGGCTGGGAGTGTCTTTTGTAAAAATATATGCTAACTGAGTTTCCACTGACTGAATTACTACCTCTTATGTAAGTCAAGCCTTTTATAGCAAACTCATTCAGTATAATCCCGGCCAGCGGTGATGTCCAGAGCGGATTCACCGACTGGTGGGCGGCTCTACCGTCAAAGACAGCAGGGATGCTCCTAAATCCCGCCCCTAAATACATCTCATTGGTAGAACGCCGCCCCATCGAGAAAACGGATTGGTTTGGCAACGTATCAATAAAAGAAAAATCTAGAACCCCATGGAACGTTGACAAACGTCACCATTATCAAGAAGAAGGGCTTGAAGTGGAACTTCTACCGAGCTAACCGCTCACGTACTTTACATATATTTTAATATTTTTAAACAACTGCTGTTAATACTGATCTTTTATTAATCACTAATACGTTTAATATTATATTTATTTTATGTATTTATTTAATCCATATATATATATATATATATATGGGGGGGGGGGGGGGGGCGATCCGTTCATTTATCTGAAAACTTCAAGATTTTTTTTTATTTAACCTTTTACCCAAACATCAAAGAATTAATGATTTAAAGAAAACAAAACAATATACATTTTACAAACTTCACGAGACTTAAAAAATGGTCCAAAACATTACTTAATGGTTATATAGGATAAAAATCGTAAAATGTAAACTGATACAATTAATATAATACATAAAGTATTTACTTGTTTAAAGTTGCATTTAAAAAATAAAACAAAAAAAATGCCATACAACATGTGTTTACTCTATACTTACAGGTTATTTCTGTCTGCTTTAATTTGAAATCAAACACTTGGTTCGTTTCTGTGTAACTCACTTTGTTTTCAATAAAGCATTTTCAAAAAAAGAGCCTACCCTTGCTGGAACAGGAAGTGCTAGATGATCCAGCTTTCTTAGCTTGATAGTTTTAGTCGTTAGGTTAGATTGGCCTTTATCTCACTAGTTAAGATGGGGCTGTTCGGTAGAACACCAGAAAAACCACCAAAGGATTTGGTGAGTATAATATGTGGGACCAGTAGCACTGTCTTTTTGCTGTTTTTTCGAAATTAATGGCAGTGTGTTTAGCACCCTAGCTAATGTTAGCAGTCAGTGGAGCCGCCGTTGGCTTGCTCGTATTTATATGGAGACTCTTAAAAAACGGACATAACTTTGGTTGACAGCGAGAACGAAGTCCTCTGAATGTATTTCTTTTATTTGTATCTAATGCCAGACTCCTGTTTACGATTTATAGTGGAGCCAGTTCGCACATAAGCTAACTTTGTCTTGTCTCGTTAATGTAAACAAACCCGTCCACTGAGATACGCAGACAAGTCGGCCCGCGTTATATCGTGAAATTACTTTACTAAAAGCACGACTGTATAAAAATAAAAACGTGTATTTTCAGGTCAATGAATGGTCTCAGAAAATTAGGAAGGAAATGAGAGTGATTGACAGACAAATCAGAGGTAAGTTTTCAACATTTTGCCTAGTCAGTTAATGAAAAATATCTCTAGTGATATTTTCATAGTATTTGTCAAAAATGGTTAATTATGTACAATTTCCCCCTCGTATTTTGAAATAACAACACAGCATGCCTAAAGTGCTTGGAGTTTGTTACATTAAAGTTTTGATTTTTCATTTTTATATACCCTATATAAAAATTGCCCTATGAGCAAATATACTTTTACAAAAAGTAAAAATGCTTTACTTATCAAAAATAGTGTTTAAAGATAATAGTTTAACTAACTTCTTGGGTTTTTCCCCAAAACTTTGTTTCTCTAGATATTCAAAGAGAAGAGGAAAAGGTGAAACGATCCATTAAAGATGCTGCCAAAAAGGGCCAGAAAGATGTCTGTGTAATCCTAGCCAAAGAGATGATTCAGTCAAAGAGGGCTGTATCAAAACTTTATGCTTCTAAAGCCCAGATGAATTCTGTGCTTCTAAGCATGAAGAATCAGCTCTGTGAGTATGCAGTGCCTGCAAGATGGATCATTGGATATAGGGATTAATATAATTAATGGAACTTTTCAATCATCAGACTATTTTGAACTGCATTGTCTGTGTAGGATAATATGTCCCTCTGTTTTTAGCTGTGCTGCGTGTAGCTGGTTCTTTGCAGAAGAGCACAGAGGTCATGAAGGCCATGCAGAATCTAGTCAAGGTCCCTGAGATCCAGGCCACCATGAGAGAGCTATCAAAGGAGATGATGAAGGTAAGTGTCATGCAGCAGTAAAGATTGAGTGTTGTTACTAACTATCATCTATTGTGATTTGCTCTAAACAAACCGTTTCGTAATCAACATTGATTAATTTTTCAGGCTGGAATTATTGAAGAAATGTTGGAAGACACATTTGAGAGCATGGAAGATGGGGAAGAAATGGAAGAAGCAGCAGAAGAGGAAGTTGACAAGATCCTCTTTGACATCACAGCAGGTAATGACACTTAATTTTTTTTTTTTTACATCTAGCAAGTCTTTACTGTCCTACCTATTTTTTTTTTTTAAAGAATTTAGGTCTGAATTGCATAGTTATTATAACTAAACAATTGTTTTTACTCTTTTAGGAGCCCTTGGCAAAGCACCAAATAAAGTCACAGATGCCCTGCCAGACTTACAGCCTGGTGGAGCAGCTGCAGCATCAGATGAAGAGTCGGAGGAGGACATTGAAGCGATGCAATCCAGATTGGCAGCTTTGAGGAGCTAAGGTGAACTGCACCTTCTGGTTTTTCAGTTGGCCGTTAGATAAAGACAATTTTGTTGCGAGGTTTACAGTCCTGAACATCCTCTTTGCGTCATACTATACTTTTACATAATCATTTGGGTTTGACATTGTGTTATAATAGCCAACGTTTTTGTTTCGAAGGCACGCGAGAAAAGGTGGTATTGCTTCTTAATGTGTATAGTTATGGCATATTTCAAAGTGTATTATTCAAAGTAAACCTAAAGGTTGAGGAGGATGTATATAATGTTAGTATGAATAGCCTGTTGTGCCTACAGATATGCGTTGTTTCTTTACTCTTATGTCATGGACTGGATGATGAAGTTCTGGGGAACTTTTGATCACAGCAAGTGACTGTTGGATAATAACTCCAGTTTTCATCCAGACAACAGGTATTTTAATTTGATTTATACTGTTTTTAGGTAACAGTTGTTCAGTTCACTTATTAATGTCTGACACTAAAAGTAATGGGCTGGTGTTGCTTCTCTCTGTCAACTTTCTGTACTGTCTCATTGTAACAGTCCTCTCTGTTTTCAAATATGTTAACTAAAACTGCACACGTTACTTTTGCATCAACATTTAGCTTAATTAGGTGTTATTAAGCTTAATTGCTGTATAACATTCAGTTTAATTTTGCACCTTGTCTATTGTGGAAGATGCAGAGGAAATTGAAAGATTTTTGTGCACAATCTGTGTTAATTAAGTCTGGTGTGTAAACATTTTTCTATTTGAATCGTGGCAAAACAATGAATAAACTTTTATGGGAGTAATTGACAGCTTTCTTTGCAGTCTTTGTTTCGACTGTTGATCAATCTGGATAATGTGTGGAGATGGTATTATAATAGATTCTATTGATTAATTCAAATGTGCTCTTTAAGAAGATTTATTTTTGGGAAAATCTGGATTTTTTTTTTTCTTTTTCCCAGCACGCTTGTTTCTTGGACTTCTGTTGTCTGGTGTAAGGTCAGCCTGCCCTTCACTCGCAACACAGACGTTTAAAATGGCTACTAGAAAAGAGGAGCTTGTTCCCAAACCAGGACCAACCTTTTCAGCTATACAGTGGGGATCAAAAGTCTAGGTACCCCAGGTAAAATGTTATATTATTAATTACAATTTGAATTCGGTGTAAAAAAAAACTGAGATTTTAGTTTTAGCCGATGTCACCCAGCTCTTACTAAATCTAAAGTTTGCTAATTGGAGAAAGGACTTTGGAACATAAGAAGCTGCAAAAAACAGAACTCTCAAGCAGTTCCAGAAGTTCACCACTGATTTGTGCTGTAAACAATTTTCCGTGTTTGTCAGATAATATGGTTTCCCATGTCGAAATAAAAGTATTCTGTTGGTATTTTATAATTATAGCAAGCTGATACCTATTGGTAGCATAAAAGAAAAATGACATCATCTTCCACCACAAATACCTTGTTCAGTTTTTTTGTTTGTTCAGACCCTGAGCCCAAGGGGTTTAGCTTTTTTCAAATAAACAGAAGAGCCAGTTCTTTTTCCTGCTGCGCTACTCCCACAGTAGCTTTTGTTGTACTGTAACCAAATCTTCCTCATGTTCCCTGTTTCATTTCACAGGTCAAAGGCTTGAAAAAGCCAAAGCATTATGGTTCTAATAATGCTCCTGTTCTCAGGTTGGGGACAAAGAAACAGAATCTCATTGCTGAGCTTTTTGATTATGGTTTTGTTTTACACTCTTTAAGTAACAGGCCAAAGAATTAAAGTCTCACATTCATCTCTTCATCTATTTTCAAAGCATTTCCAGTAGTCTTTTGATTATGACTCTTCCATTTTTTGGCAAAATAATAAAACAGGTCGTTTCTAGAACAAAGTTTCAGCAGAGCGACTTTAGAAACTGCCTCTGAGTTGGAGTTGGGACAGCTGGCATGGAGAAAGCCTTCCCTCACTTCCCATCATCTATCTATTTTCATGCTCTCATACTCGTTTACAGCCCCTCACAACCCCAACCTAACATTAGCGGGGCAAAACATATGCTGAGCAAGGGGAGCCATACTGAATGAGCCAGATGCCAGCTCAGACGAGAAAAACAAAGGCGTGCATGGATCTATTCGTCTGCAAGTGGATGCATCAGAAAGGAGCGGAGCAGAGAGTTTGTAGACATCCGACTGTAGCACCTACATCACTACTACAGGCTTGTTCCAATGGCATTTTTTCTTCTGCTCTTGATTCACAACAACTTGAGTAAAGAAATACTCAGAAATGTAAATTTAAGTTTCATTTTCTTAATATAATTCTTCAATCATGACAAAAAAATGCCACAAGAACATGTTTAAAACACATGATTTTAATTAGAGTGGGTCTTTAAATAATTGAGCAAGAGCTTAAAGCATGGAGGGTGCATGGACTCTTTGATAGCAAAACATCTTAAGTGCTTTGTATGTAATGCTAACTGATGGAGTACAAATATAATATTTCAGCCATGGTCACCAAACTGCAGGTATTAAAAAGATTAAAAGTCATTCAGTTTTCATTCTTCCTAAAACTACATACCACATGTATTAGTTGTAATTATACAAATGTAAACAAAAGTAAATAGATTTAATAGTCATGCAGGTGTTCTACTGAAAAAATTACATTGCTTTTTGTCTATAATATGATAAACTTAACATTTTGTTCTTCTTTGTGGGGAGTTGTACTTGATCATGTGTAATATTAAAAAAATGTAACAAGTCCCATTGCTGTGTTTCTGTCTCTCTATGAGCAGGGTAAGTAGACTTTCTCAAGAGTTGGGCAATAGGCAAAGGTAGGCAATTGCTTGGGGCCCCCAATACTCTGGGGCCCTGAGCTGAACACTTATTAAAAGTATCTAGCAATACATTTTACGCCCATTATTATTTAACTGTCATAATAACACTCCAAATCACTGAAATGGTATAAGACTGTTCATGTGTAAATGTTTCGTCCTCTCCCATCCCCCTGCATCAATGCAATATTTCAGTCAACAGCAGAGAATTCAGTTTTTCCACACTGGGCAGTTCTTGTCCAATTGAGCGGTTTTGATTTAGACTTTGCAGATAAAAATAGTTTTGGATGGGTCAGCATTATTTGGGCAGGTTTGAAATCGTTCAGCAGCTTTTTGCTTTTTATTGAACTGGGTCAGTGCAAGTCGGTGGAGGCAGATAAAGCAGTGCTTCACCTGCAGTCATGAGTTGGATCGCTAATAAAATAAATGTTTTTTTTCCATAAATGAAATATATGCTTTTGATCCTAATCATTTCATTTTTATCCTCAAAATTGCTGTATTTTGCATATTTCCCGTTCAGTTTTGCATAGCAGTTTTGAAGTGACTTCAGTTTGCTTATCAGAAAATGGGGATTCTTGACATTAATTCTGTCCATTAGTGGACCAGTGAAGAAGCAATTTGACGTTTTAACCTAGATAAGGATATTTTAAATGTATTTTTATGATTGCTACAACCGCTGCTTAGTGCACCATTTTTGTTTTCGCCTGGGGCCCTCAAACTGCTAAGTCCGCCACTGTTTATAAGAATAAGTAGTTCCAACAGCAACCAGTACGTTGAATTTCTGCTGGGTTTTTTCCCCCTGCAAGTATCAACACCTCTAACCAGTTTCATCCACTGGGCTTCATTTGTCCGATGCAACACTGCCATCTATGGATAAGACTCGCAGGGCGCGCTGGTCGTCGCGCGTCACGTTGCCGCCTGCGTGCGCACCGAAGGTGCGTACAGACGCCGTCTGCGGACGCGCCTGTCATCTGGAGGAAAGCCCTCCTTGCAGACAGCGCGTCCTGTCGTCTTTCGATCGCAATGGTCTCCTGGATCATCTCTAGACTTGTGGTGTAAGTCATCTCCATTCCATCTTCTCGCGTCCCCGCCAGTGCGATTGGAATGAAATGCGCGCTGTGGCTGTTAAAGGTCTGAGTCACCGTGGTGGGGAGACGAGCCCCCCTCGATACATTTTTTTTTAATTCTTGATCTAATAATGCTGTTTCATCAGCATCCGACATAAATGTGTTAAGAGATCAGGTGACGGTCTCGATTGGAGCTTGTTTTCGGATCGCTTTGTCAGAAGGAACACAAAAGCGAGTGTGGATCAGGCTGTTGTGTATCTGTGGAAACACTCAGCAGAAGCAGGAATTCATGTTTTGTTAGAAACACAGACGTGACGCGATTTGCTGAATTATTTATCGTGATTCATGAGATCAATACATGTCGGTAAACATCAGTTTAGTTTGAAGCTTCAATGTGGAGATGATCCAAAACAGGAAGAAAATGTTATGCTGTAAGAAAAAAAAAAACAGCTAAAGGGAGAGGTCGTCTTCTCAGATTACAACATGAGGTTTTTTATTATTATTTAAATAAAGCAACAAAGGCACAGCCTAAATATTTTTATTCATTTACAGTTAATTTTTCCTCCTGTTGGTCCAACACTTAACATAGTAATGTAATTAAATTTAGACTAGCTCTTTCATACTGGTTCAGCTCAGGCCTTTACAGCTTGTTTATTTATGTAGGTCATTTTGGATTCAAGCTTCAGCAGTAAGGTTGCTTAGCCTCCCATGCACAGCTGATATTCTCAGTGTCCTTGTAATTCTGAGCTCCTTTGGTTAACTGACAAGCCAGAGTGTTGCAACCTGATGTGAGATGGTAATTTGATCAGATCGCTGTCACAGCTGTTGCTTTTGTAGCACTGCAACATGTTTCATATCTACAGGCTCCAACACAGGTGTCATGCCGCAAACGAATCCAAAAAAATATGTATAATATTTTTTCTTAAAAATGCAGCAAATGTCATCTAAATTTACTCCATGTTGCTGGACGGGATCTGCCTCTGTGAAATGTGACTCTGTCCCCTGGCTGGTTTAGTTGTTCCAAACGTTCTGTGCACTTTCTGGGGCTTTGTTTGTGTCAGCAGCACAATGTCAAACCATTATGGAGGCTTTACGGAGTCGCTGGTTTTGTAATAATAAAAAATGTGTGGAGTTTGATGCACTGAAAAAAGAAATGATGTCAAAACTAGACCAAAAAAACTAGTGAAGCTGGTTAGCATAAATTTTTCATTTAAAACTAAGTTTTCATGTGTTTCTTTCTACTCTTTTATTAGACTGGTTTTTGGTACACTCTATCCTGCCTATTCATCTTATAAAGCTGTGAAGTCAAAAGATGTGAAAGAATATGTGAGTATGTTTTTTTTTTTTTTTTTTTGTTGAAAACAAAAGAGGTTATCAAGGTGCATTAAGCTTAACTTAACTTTTCAATAATATTGCAGGTAAAATGGATGATGTACTGGATAATATTTGCCTTATTTATGACAGTGGAAGCGTTTACAGATATGTTTCTTTGTTGGTAAGTGACCTAATTTCCTGAAATGATTAAACGTGCGTTGTTTTATTGTAGATTTGTGACATAATATGCCTTATAAATCCATGTTTTGTTGCTGTTTGTTCATGGCAGGCTTCCTTTCTACTATGAACTGAAGATAGCCTTTGTTGTGTGGCTGCTGTCGCCATACACGAAGGGTTCCAGTGTTCTGTACAGGAAATTTGTACATCCCACGCTTTCCTCAAAAGAAAAGGTGAAAGCCCCTTTCTTTTGTTTGCTCTGGTGTGCTTCAAGGATTTATGGATGAAGATACTTTAGAGTCTTCAAGTCAGCTTTTGTCTTTTTGTGTCTTTAGAGTCAGTTTTCCTAAGTTTGCTACACAAAAGCTTCATTGTAGCTACTTTTATCCACACTTAAGCTGTGAAAACTGTTTGCTGACCAGGCGAGAGGAAATGTCACGGTGCTCCACCACCTCTGTTTCTGTGCTGGTTAGGAAACTGTATTCTCACAAAGTCACATAAAAAAAAAAGGAAATGCAGCTGTCCACACGGCCAATGTCATGAAAGCCACAACAATGGTAGATGTGCTCATGTGATGTTTTTTCTGCCCTTTTTTAGGACATTGATGACTACATCTGTCAGGCAAAGGACAAAAGCTATGACACACTGTTGCATTTTGGGAGAAAAGGACTGAATGTCGCAGCCACTGCTGCAGTCATGGCTGCAACAAAGGTAATGGAGCGAATTACTGCAGATAAACCTTGTTTCAAGAAGGAAGGAATACTGAATAAACAGTATAAATAAAGCTTAGAGCTTTTATCTTTTGGAGTTCTTTTATATTTATTCACTTTGCAGACACTAACTAATTGGATCTTATGCTTAAGTTGTGTCACGTTGCCATAAACAGCAAGAATGAAAAACTCAATGTGTCTGATTTAGGGCCAGGGGGTTCTGTCTGACAGACTAAGGAGCTTCAGCATGCAGGATCTGTCTTCCTACCAGTCTGACCCTGTTACCTCCAGTTCTGGGACTGCACAGTCTGGAGCAGCTCAACACCGGACCAGACCCATCATGCGCAGCAAGTCAGAAAGCTATAAGGGTAAGACATCTTCAGAATCTGTTCATTTCAAAAAATACATTAAATCCAAATGCAGTACATTTCGTTTTAGCAAGTCAACTTTATTTGAGTTGCTGTTTAGTTTAAGACAGATTTGTCATTTTGGTATCTGCCTTCCTGTTTGAGCTTGTTTCAGTCCTCAGATATTGTTTATTACCTCAGCTTTCCTGCGTGGATCCCTAACCTCAATCCTGCCTTCCTGTTTGGAACAGATCAGACCCCAGGGCTGCCAGACTAACTATCCAGTGAAAAATCTCACAAATAGCTTTTGGAGGTTTCTGAGGTTCTGAGCATCATGAGAACTCATCTGTGGTTTGTCCTTTTTTGAGGTGTCATGTTTCCCACATGACTGTAAAAACTAGAACTAACATTGTGACTCGTCTATTTACTTTTGAAGTATTGAGACACACAAACTATTTTTGCTAAATTAAATATTTAGGTCACTTTTTTCAGTGTTTTTAAGTATAAGCTTTAAAATATTCTTTACACCACATACATAAAATAGTTATTTGTTTTTATGCCTGTTTGGCATTGCAAAAAATATCACAAGTCCAACCAACACACTCCTGTTATGCTGTTATATTCCTTAGGGGCTGTGAAGCAGGGAGCCCTGTATCTGGTTGGACTATTTTCAGCTCCATCTTGTAAGCATGTGGAGCAGCATGGTGGTATTTGGTGACATTTAAAATAAACCCTGATGTTAATATTGTCAATAATGAAGACAAATGGAAAATAAGATGGACAGTAGCTTTGAAAACAGTGACAGATGGCATGAATGCTAATAGGGTCTTTAACTAAGTTATTGAATTGGATCATTTCTTATGAAACATCATTAATAATATATTTATTGAGATAAATGAAGATTTCTTGCTGCATTTTATACTAGTAATAAAAAAAAGCTTTTGTTAGCTCTGCGTGCAATCAAAAGAGATTTAGCAAGGACTGCCTTGTTATGCATGTTTAAGCTGCAGTAAATTGGTTTCCATTTGTCTCTCCATCTCCGACCTACATTCTGCAAGATGGCATTGCATAAAGATGCAAATTATGAGAAGCCGAACTTTAAAATTCAATAGCTTAAAATTAGCTCTGAGTTTTATTAGATGAAGCCAAGTTTTCACCTTTGCCACCATTCAACCACGTTCAAGTCAGACTTTATTGCAAATGAAAGTTATGTTTGTTAGTTGAAAGGATGCAGTCTTAAATACTAAGTATAAATGTAAATACATGTGGAAAAATATAAAAGGAAATACTTTGGGTCTAGAGAAACAGACAGCCAAGCAGATTGTAATGGGTAGAGGGCTACATTACGAGACTGTGGTGAAAGCAGCCATGTTGTTGGTTTAGTGACAGTGGCTCTAGGAGACAACAGGCAGAGATGAAGATGTTGAGGTGTTGAGAAAGGAATACATCAGAGGGAAAGCTCATGTTAGATGTTCTGGAGGTAAATACAGGAAATCCAGATTGAGGTGGTTTGAACATGTTCAAATGAAGGGAGGACAAGAGGGTGGTTTGTGTGAGTGAGGAGGATGCAGAGGAAAGAATTAGATCAAGGGGATAATTGGTAAATGGTATATACTTGTGTGGGGCTTTTCTAGCCTCGTTAAGCCCCAAAGCACTTTACAGTCACTGTCCCATTAATCCATGCACACACACACACACATTCACACACTGATGGTATACAATGCAGTCACTGCAATGTGAGGTTTAGTGTCTTTCTTGCTCAAAGACCCTTCGACACATGGGCAGGCACTATGGGAACCAAATTGACAATCTTCGACAGCTCCGCCTCTCCACTGGTACAAACCCTAAAGGGAGAAATGCACACAATTACACATATTTTTTTCTTGGACGTAATTCTCACACAAACATTGTATTTGGATGGTCACTCGTATTGATCCCATATCTCCTGCCCAATCTTGGAAGAGGGGATTGGGTTTGCAGGGGATGAGACTGAACCTCAGGTAGGCAGGATGGCCAGTTCCTTTCACTCTCTGGTTGCTGGAGCTCCTGTTGCACCAGAAGCTAAGTATGCTACAAGCCAGTTAAACAAGAGCCACTGAAAATAAGAATAAACTAAAATCTGATCCACGTGATCTCGATTTTAGGTAATTTAACCAGACTCTAAATCTCACGCCTACAGTTACATTAATAAATGGGGCAGCCATGAAAGCTTCTTTAATTTTTAACATGTTTGCCACATTTCTGGAAAATATTCTGAGAGATTAAAGTAACATATCTAAACAATTTAAATGAAAAAAAAGTTCAAGATTTTTTTTTTGTGAATATAGTTAAATAGTAAGGCATTATCTTCACATCTAATCCGGCATAAAATAACAGAAATCAAGTGAATCGCAACAAGTGCAAGTGTTTAGCAGATCAAAATGAGTAACTTCAGATATTTTGTCTACAGTACCCCTGATTTTTCAAGTGAAAGTAAGTACTAAAGTGAGAGTAATAGAGATGTCTGAGGCTCTCAGAAAAAGACTTGCACTGCCTACATGCTTGGTAAAGACTCTAAAAAGATCTCAAAAAATGTTTGAAATCAGTCATTCCACTGTCTGGACAATGGTTTATAACCTAAGCGACCAACATGCCCAGGTTTGGTCATCCCAGAAAGTTCACCCTTTAAGATGCTAAAAAGAGGTCTCCAAAAGCCCTAAAATGTCATCACAGGACCCTCAGCAGGCTCTGCTTACTGTTTGTATAAACTTACATGTGTCTACAATCAGAACTAAAAAATTTATAAAAAATAGGTTTGGTAAAAACCAAGTACAGTATTCTAGTAAAAAACAACAACAACTATGAAGCATGGAGGTGGAAGTGTCATGATTTGTGGTTGCTTTGCTGCAGAAGGATCTAACAAGCTCGCCGCCATAGAATGTCCCAAAAACTCTATTGTATATCAGAAGGTGTTTGGGAAATACTCAAGTCCATATGTCAGTAAATTGATTTAGGAATCGACCATGAAACAACAATCCAAGACATGACAGGAAATAATTCAAGGACTAGCTAAAAACAAAAAAGATTTAGATTTTTAACATTTCCTTTTAAAATTGTGATTAAATATTTAAAATACCCATTTACTGCAACCATTTACATCTCACAGGGAGAAGGCCCTGGTTCCAAACCCAGCTGTATCCTTTCTGTGTGGAGTTTGCATGTTGTCACCGGGAATACTTTTTTCCAGGGATTATGGGTTTCTCCTACAGTCCAAAAACATGCTTAATAGCTTAATAGATTACTCAATGCTAAAGAGTTCCTTGATGTGTGCGTGCACGTGCCCTGTGACTTACTGTCAACCTGTTCATGGTGTAGCCCGCCTTTGCCCAATAGTAGCTGTGACGGGCTCCAGCAACCCTGTAACACTAAAAGAGAACCAGCTTTTAATTTCAGCAAACAGGAGGGGAGGGAGATCAGTGGGAGAGTTGGGTTTACTGGAGAAATAGAGCTGGGTGTCATCCTCAAACAGTGAAAGTTAATATTGAATTTATGGAATATGTTGCCAAGTGAAAGGAGGTAAGTGATAAATAAAAGAAGACCAAGAACAGAGCCTTGGGGAACACCGGAGGAGACAGATGAGGAATAAGAATTGTAGGATTTTAGTTGGATGTACTGAGTGCAGAAGAGAAATAAGAATGAAAACAACAGGGAAGGAGGCTAAAGTAATGCCAATTAAAAGAAAGTCTATGGAGGAAAATTGAATGTGATATAGTGGCCACACTCAGGTCAAGGAAAATGAGAATGGAAAGTCCAGAATCAGAGGCGCGAAGAAGGTCGTTGATTTTCAGGAGAGCAGTTTCAGTGCTATGAGCAGGACGAAAACCAGATTGAAAGGGTTCAAAGAAACTATTATGTTTAAGATGGTGATGTAGTTAAGAGGTGATTATTTTCTTGAGTATTTTTTTTTAAATGAAGGGCAGATTGGAGATTGGTCGAAAGTTGCTAAGGATGTTGGGTTTTTTTAAACCAACAGTTTTTTTAATTAGCATATTTTAACTGGCAAATGTTTGACTTTGACCAGTAATAAATCAATCAATTCTGAATTAAATATGATCAAATTTAGCAAATGTGAGAAAAAATTGATGAAAGCCAATATAACTGCAATGACATTTCAATTGGCTGGGTTTTTACATTCAATTGTATAAAATACAGCCAAAATAAGAACAGTTTTGGAGTGAAGAAAAAAAAGGTTTTATTGCATCTTCATTCCTTCACCATACTTTTCCCACGGTACAGATCTTGACATGACCGAGTATGAGATGTTGGGCTTGGAACCATTGGACCCTGTAGATTTTCAGTCCCAAACCACATCATCCAAGTCTGCACTTGTTACACCCTCTGTGACACCCCCATCTGTCCCAACCTCTACACCCAGCCCACCTCCCTCTCCTGAAGCTCCAGAGCAGCCTGAGGAGGTGGGCAATGAGCCACTTTCGGCATCAAGTTCTCCCCAGCTCAGGCTGAGTAAGAGGAAAGCTCCTGAGGTACCACGTGAATGAAGCTGCTCAGCTGCTGCCTGATTCTAACCGTCCCTCCAGAGTGGTGACTACTGACTGATTCACTCATGTTCGCAGCTGTGTAGCTCAATTAATCCTCACAAGGCTGTAGCTACGCGAGTGTGGAGTACACACACCCAGAGGATTTCTGCAATAAACTAATGTCGGGAGAGGTTTGAGGCAGTTCAAATAATGTGTTTTAAAAATTGGTGAACCATCATCATTTATCAGCAAGCACTTTCTCAACAGTCAGTATAACTTAAATTGTTTATACTGGTATATTTTCTTTGTGATTTTAATTCCAATGATAAATTGATACCATGACATCAACGTCACAGAGTCAATGAGTCAAAGTACCCCCCCCTACCAAAAAAAGATAAAATATCTTATTTTAGGGGTGAAAAAAAAGTAAGTTTATAACAAATTAGTCTTTCATTTCACTTGATATTATTTCGTTTATCCTAAAAACTTGCATATGCTTAATACTTGTGCATTGGAGTATATTAGCTCATTAATTTAAATATTTCTGTGGAAAAAAGAAATCAAAGGATAGTCAGAGCCTTCCCCATATTTTCTTAATTGTCTTCTGTTTATGAGCGACCCAATAGAACACAAATTTTTCCCTTTTGATTTTTTTTTCACTGGAAGATGCTCAAATTGTTTGACAGTAAAACATATTTTAAAACAAAAGCATAAAATAATATATGAGTGGAAAAAATGCTTTGCACTGAGTTTTTTTGAACTAACCACATTAATCAAGAGCTTGTTTTTGCAAAAAAATACAACACAAAATAAAGTGTGCAGCATCTTCTAAAATGCTTGCAAGCCTTCAAAGCTGCTGTCAGTGACTGACGACATCTCTGTCTTTGTTTTGTCTTCCAGCCTCCTCATAGAGTCTTAAGGCCTCTCACAAGATCCAGGAGTGCTTTTTCCTCAAACAATGAAGCTATGTGAAGCTGTCTTTAAAACTCCTCCAGCTGCCTTTGCTGCAAGAAGTAAAAATAATGAATGGCCAAAAGCTACATCGCTAAAGCAGCCATGCTTTGGAGTACGGTATTACCAAAGTGTCCTCTAAAGAACCCTCTCTTTACAGTATATAGCTAGTGACTCATTGTTTGAAAAACAGATTTGAGATTGGAAAAAAGAGCGAATGGCCTTCATACTGACACATGCTTTTTGACAGAAGGTTATTGAATATGTATTTATGTACAGTTTGTGTGTACATCATGATTTAATTGTTTTTATATGTCATTGCTGGGAAGGTAATTGCACGTGGGTCTATCCAGTTGTTAATCTACTCTCAGTTAAACAGAATGTACTGAAGATGAAGACCACAGCTGGACCTACTGAGACATTCAAAAACATCAGGACTCGAGCCAAGAATCAAAAGAAACCAAGCTGTATTAAAACATTTTTTTAATGTTTCTTAGAAAATAGAACCATCTGTAATTTTAGTACCAAAAAGTCTGGCATCAGTAAGACCCAATTATTTGGTTTTTCTTTTGACCCCAAAGAAAGAAGTAGCCGTTCTTTTCCAATTCTGATTTTAACAAAAAACTTTCATTGAAAATATATTATTTTGCACTGTTTCTACCCTATAACTTAGTTTGCTGCTAAGCATATCAATGCTTTGTGTTACTGACAATTTATTGTTCAATTTCTAAATTTTTATTTTATTTACAAATGTTTGGACACATTAAGACCAATTAGGAAATTTGCAAAAAATTAAATGCAAACTAAACATATTTTTTGTTTGAAATCTCTCTTTGCTGTTGACAGAATGACTAAAGCTAAATTCTCAAATTGTTGCATCTTTTTCTTTCAAGAACCATCTAAGATGGATAATGTTTAGTGAGAAAGACCCTGAATTCAACATAAACCATCACTGTGTGCTTCGCTTTCTCAGTACTAACGTCGTTACAGTCGGGTCTTTTAAGGTGATTCAAGTTTGAAATAAAAGCCTCTCAGGTAGAAACTCTTCTGTTTACACATCCTCCACTCTAATATACATTTATTATGCACAGGAAGTGTTCTTTAAATGCATAACTTGTGAGAAAATGTGACCCAAGGTAAACTTGTTTCTGCATTAGTGGTAGCAGTGTTGGTGTTAATTTTCTTTAACATCTATTTCAGAAGAAAAACACGAATAGCAAGTTTGTTTTCTAGTGCATTCATTTCAAAACTCTTCATTGCATGAGTCTTTTTTATAACTTAAATGATTTTGTGGAAATCTGTTGGCCTCTTTCTTTTTTTTACTTGTTAATTTTAGTGCTAAAAATATAACTACATAGCCTACTTAGCCACAATACATACAGAAATGTCACTCAATCTCAAGGTTGATATACTTAACCCTTTTTTCTGGCTGGCCAGAAATTTAATTTTGTTTCAATTTCAGGTCAAAAGGAAAAGCAGTGATACTGTAAAATCATTGTTTGTCCTTATCACTTTCCTATTCTTGTACTTTATTCTTGTTGTTAAATTAAAAAAAAAGATACTTATGGCCATTAAATAAAATTGAGAACTCTATGTTTCCACCGTTTTGTGTCCACTTGTGTTTAAATCAAGCACTTCAAGCAATTTGGTTTTATACAGTCTTTATAGCATCTATGTTCAGACATAACATGCATCTGCAACTCAGAATTTAAGGTTGACTCGATCGTGGTACCTCATGTATGGATCATTAACGTACCAGTTTCTTCTTTTCCAAAAAGAAGTTGTCATTTTATCTAACAATTTGGACTGAGTTTTGTTACAAAATACAATTTCCCTCAGGCGTTTTCGTCTGGCAGGCAACTTCTTCCACAGTTTTTTCTTGTATCCAGCCTGTTAAGTGAAACAAAGAGGTCAGATGGGTAACAATTAAACATGTGAAGTAAAAAAAAAATAAAGCAGATTTGGACAAACACGGAAAAAAATCTTCACACCTTGCGTCTGATCCAGAGACCGCAGTGCAGCCGCATGAACCGCTGAGTCACTGATTTGACACTCTTCCTTTTTCCCTTTTTCACGCTGTAGTAAGTGAGACTTCTGCTTGGCTGCAGAGTCAGACTTGGAGCAAGAGCTGTGACACTACAACCACACAAAACAAGAAAGAAGTTTTAACTTTAATTCAAAAAAAAAAAAAAGAAATCATAGATGCACTTTTTGATAAATTTTTCATACTGTTCTGACAAATATTGTTTTTAAATTTCTAATTCCCACTCAGATGATCTTTTGATATATTAAAAAGTGTTCCCAATAGTCTTTTAATTTTTATTATGCTATTTTTAGCCAAAAATAAAAAAAGTGTGTTGTTTTCTAGGACATAGTTTCTGCAGAGCGGGTTGTTCTCGTGAAATTCGCCTCCGAGTTGTGGGCGAAACTGTAGCTGCGGAGTAAGCCTGCCTCCATTTCCCATCATCCCTCTCTTTAAATGCTCTCCCGCTGGCATACAGCGCCTCAGAACCCCAACCTAACTGGTGCAACAAAAATGGTGAGATATATTGGACTATCCAGCCATACAGTACTGAGCCAAGTGCCAGCTCAAATGAGAAGAAAGAAAGACGTACATGGATCAAGTCGCCTACAAGTAGATGCATCAGAGCAGGGAGTTTGAGGGTTGCTGTTGTAGCTTTTGCATCACACCTACGAGCTTTTCTCAAACTGCATTTTTTGACTGCTCCTGATTCATAACGATTTGAATAAAGTACTCAGAAATGCAATTTTGAGCTTAAGTTTCTTTATGTCCTCCATCATCAGAAAAATGCCACAAAAAAAGAAGTTTTCATCAGAGTGGGTTTTTACCTTCATAGGCTATAGGTTTAAATTCAATATTTTAGCAAAAGCAGTGATGAAACGAGAAACAAACTTCAAGTATTAAAACCCTAAGAGCAGCCAATAGAAAATATAGTTGAAAACAGAGGCTACATACTTGACATTGAGGTGTTTTGACAAATACGTCAGTAACTGACGTATCAGACTAGTTTCTATGCAAAAAAAAAAAAAAAGAAAGAAAGAAATTAAATCACATTAATAAGATCCGAGAAATCATTTACCGTTGGAAAATGTTGACTTTTTGTGCCTGAAACGCTGAAACCGAAAAAGAAGGGCGGGGAGCGGCTTTGAGGACGTTAGAAGGAGCCAGAGGGCTGATGGAGCAGGAGAGTTTACAGATCTGTGGAGTCCGGGCACACAGGGAGGCTGAGAGCGGCCTCAGCAGCGCTGACAAGGACACGAAGAAGAAATTAGAAAAGCACGAATAAAACGAAGCTTTTCACGCCGGGGTTGGCATGTACCACCTTCTCTACTGAATAGCGCTAAAATTAATCTAAATTTAAATAAAACGATATTAAAACCCAGGTTACAAATTGTTATTTACCGGATACTCTCACAGTCCACACTGCCGCCATGTTATCTTGTTGCTGAAGCTTGAAACTACGGGGTGCTGTTTGGGTCGATATTGTTCTTGAACTCAAACCAACGTCTAAGATATTACTGCCACCTATTGGTAGGAGTAGGGACTGCTCTTTATATCATTATTTACTTTTATGACAATCCATAGTGATTCTTCAACGACACACCTAGAAAAAAGGTCTTAGAGAAAAAATGCTGGTCCTTTGTCATATGTATTTTTTAAAATAACGTTGATCAACTTTAGTTTCTGTTGTTGGTCTAAAAAAAAGCCAAAAAATAAAAAATAAAACACCACCACCACCTACATCAAGGCCTTCACAGTGCATGTTTTTATGTTCTAAATGTTGGTTTCATTAATGTATTGGTACCTATACACACTTGATTTCTTTCATCTTGAATATTTGAGAATGAGTGAGATTTATACCTATAACCCAACACAGTCAACCAAATCAGGACGTTTCAGTCAAACTAGCCAGATTAATTATGTACATAACTGATTTTTGAAGTTACTTTTTTAAAATGAGAACTTCTTTTGGCAAAATTACCAACAATTCTTTAAAAATGTAAAAGTACCTTCTCAGGTCTCAATGCAGCAGGTCTGAAATGTAATGAAAAGCAGGTGTAACTGGTGTTTTTTCATACTTACCTTTAAAAAGTTAAGGATTTTGTGTCACAACCTTTTACAGATGGTATTTACTGTTACTTAGAAGGCTGCGTTGCATCCCCATAAATAGCACAAGGAGTACATGCTTAGTTATTTTAGACAAAAATTACAATTTGTTTAATGTTCTGGTTACATCTAATTTTATTTATTGTTAATTTGAAAGTAATTCCCTTATTATGCTTTTTTGTTGTTGTTTTAGTGCAAAAAATCAGAAAACCCAACCAAAAGTCTATTTTCTTTCCCATGACTAGGTCAAGAGCTAATTTTATGTGTAGCAAATGCATGGAAATCCGAGTATGAAATGCCACTTTCATCACAGAGAGTCTTTCTTCTTGGTTGTCACACTCTGACACACACTGATCTGTTTCTGAAATATATAATTTTTCACTTTTGTTCTGGATGTTTATAAAAAAAAATTCAATTTAGAAAGACTTTTGGCAAATAGTTTTTTTCATGTTTAGTAGCAAATCCCCAACTAAAGCTTATAAAACAATAAAATACAGTTTAAAGTTTGATTTGTATAGTAGATAGGTGTTGGGAATATTGTATATAAATTATGCCATGTTCTATTCCCAACTTCTAGCCTGCATCACACTGCAACAGAAGATTTCAGTCAGCCAACACCCTGAACTTTATGACGTTTTTCTAAGGAGGAAGGGTGCCATTCCCCCACGTTTGACCCATGTTTGAACTGTACTCACAAACCTGTGTTGTTTCTCTTTTATGTGACACATCTGTTCTCTGTTGATAACATGCTGTGAGAGCTTCCTTTATCTTTATATGGAAGAAACAGGTTTCACCTATGACCTATTCTACCCCTCCCTAATCAGTTGAAACCTCGTGTAAACAGGGCGGTCCTATCTAATAAAGGCAGCGAGAATTCTGGGCTGATCAGAATGTTTGTAGGAGCTTGTAACTGAGCAGCCTATGAATATTCTCCCTGCAGGTGAAAACTATATTGACTCTCTCTCGTATTTCTTTTCAGATTTACTAATGTTTGGGTTTTAAACCTAACATTAATTTGGTCCTTCGAGCCGGAGCCCAAAATACCTGAGGCACTCCAGCAGGTGGGAGAGAACCAGGAAAAAGTCCGCGGCCGTGGCAATGTATACCCTTTCCGGGCCTGGGAGCACTCTCCACCGGCTGGGGTCTGACGGTTGACGGGTATCCTGAACGCCGAGAGAGTGAGTATGTTTTCAACTTAAAAAGCTGTGTGCGAGCGCTTAGGCCTATAAAAGACTGTGTGTCTTAGAGAGGACTGTGTGACCTCTGACGGGGACTGTGTGACCCCTAAAATAGACTGTGTGTCTAAAATCCAAAAAGACTGTGTGTCTTAGAGAGGACTGTGTGACCTCTGACGGGGACTGTGTGACCCCTAAAATAGACTGTGTGTCTAAAATCCTAAAAGACTGTGTGTCTCTAACCCTAAAAGAGGACTGTGTGACCTCATAAAGACTGTGTGTCTTCAGACTGTGTGTCTACTACGGGTTTAGGATTAAATAAGTAGAGATCTCAAAAGGTGTGAATGTGAGTGTGTGAGGGACTGTAATTACCACTAGGTATTTACACTCCATACCAAAGCCAACGATAGTGAGCAATAAGTTTCTGTGGAAGGTTGTATCCAAGGAGACACCGCCCGTCAGGGTAGAAGCTTGTGTCTCACCACAGAGATAACTTCATTATTGCATTGTTGGTCAATTGATACTCAGTGTTAGGCCACCCTAGGTGCAAACCCCCACTGAGTCCAAATTTAGTTCAAAATGGGTAAAAATCAGAGCAAAGAAAAGGAAAAGGTCCTCCAAGACCTCTCATGCAAAGACTGGAGGGTGATTCAGCGCGAGGATCACACTGCAGTCGAACCCCTGCCATACTGGGTTAAATAATATAAGTTTAGTGGAAAACTAACTACCTGAAATAAGAAAAGAACATCCTTGAATAAAACTTTTGATGGAGCATAAAACTTATAAAGTAGTAATAACCGAGCTCGGATAAATGGTAGAAAATTAAAACCGTAAAGTATTTAAAGATAAATAAATAAATAAAGCATAAAGTAAAAAATAGAAGTAATGATTTAAAGAGAAAAGAACAATATCAGAAATGACATAAAGTTTAACCTAAAATAAATGAAACACAGAACGAAGGCTGCATTAGAAGCAGAGGTTGTAAAACTCGTGTCTGCGCACTCCTGCTGGGAACGTGCAGACAGTGGAAGTGTCCACCGGACACGCGCGCATGCGTGCACACACACACACACACACACACACAGGGGGGCCGCAGCGCGCCTCACTCGCTAAGGTTGATAAACACACACATGCACTCACCTAGTGCAGGGGGAGGGTGATGAGCAAATACAGACACAGGGAATGACATTCCAGAGCACATGCATACTACTGATAAGAGAAGAACAGGAGGAATAGATTTGCCACCGTTTGGTGTGCGTGCACTTAAACAAGAAAGAGGAAAAAGTAATCGAGGAATTGAAAGAGTTTTGTGAAGAAGGGTTTGAACAAACTAAAATATGGAGGAAAGTAGCACACCAGAGGGAAGAGGGAGAAAGAAGGGCGAAGCAAATGAAAAATGAAAAGAAAGAACAAGAAAGTACAGAGAAAGACAAGAGGGCAACAGAAGGTTGTAAGATGGATACAAAACCAGTAATGTATCAAAGAAAAGAAGATAATTGAGTATGTAGGACCGTATCAAGAAGCTGCTGCTCTGTTAGAAGGAGCTGCAAGGGGACAAGCAGCAGGGAAGGAGGAGTTATGGGGCGCAGCCGCTCCTATATTTCTTCCTCCCCCGTATGCGCTACAACGCATGCAGCAACATCATATGCAATTAAGGAGTGGGGGCTCAGCGGCGACCTGGAACGAAACCATGCAAAAAGGGGATAAGGTTCTAACTGAACCATCCCAAGGTCCATCCTGCGTGGAGTCTTTTCCACTAATAGAACTGCCCAACCCAGATTCAAGCAGATATGGTGCGAGTGTACAGAACGTGGACAAAGGAGGATGTGATTAAGGCAACTAGTCATATTCCTCCATCAGAAGGGGATGTGAATAAATGTCTTGCGATGGTGAATGGACTAATACAGTCTCATGGATTGAATGGTTTGGAAGTACAACAGGTGTGGATGACAATATTGGGTTCGAAATGGCATCTGGTGCGAGGAAATTTTGTTCCAACACAGGCCAATGGCTAAGCAATGGAAGCAGGAAGTCAGACATTAACACACGCCTGTACTGCACTGCATGACAGAGTCAGACAAAGGTACCTCAGACGAGCAAATTATTCTGAGATTGGAAGATATACGCAGAAGGATGGTGAAAATTTTGATGAATATAGGGTGAGAATGGAAAAAGTGTTTAAGACACACAGTGGGTTGGAAGAAAACAATGATGGTGCTGGCCCATACAGACAACAACTTAAAAACGCCATACACCAAGGGTCACTGCCAGGAATAAAAGGATGGGTGGATAAGCATTACATTGCTTTCTCCACCGGAACTCTGAATGAGTATGTGACTCATGCCACTCATGCAGAGAAGGTTTTGAAAACAAAAAAGGCAAAGAAGCAACCGTCTAAAGATACATTCTAACAAGATGATGAATGTAATGAAATATTTTACCAACAACCTATGAGAGGCAGAGGAATGGGTAGAGGAGCATTTGGAAGAGGAAATGTCAGGCCCAGAGAATGCTGGACCTGTGGGACAGAAGGTCACATGGCACGAGACTGCCGCTCCAACCCAGCTCCCCCTGGTCAATATTCTGCATGACTAGGCACAGCTAAAGGGTTAGAAGAGCTCGCCGTTGAGGCACAAACAGAGAATGCATTAAACTCAGACCTGATAGGAATAATGAACCTACAACAATTCTTTTACGAAGAAAAAGTTAGACCAGTGATTAACCTGAACATTAATGGACAAAACTTACGAATTTCTGTGTGACACAGGTGCATGCAAAACAACAATGAATGTCATGCCCTCAGGTGCACAATTAAGTGAAAATACTTCAGTGGTCAGATCAGCACAGGGAGCACTACAAACAGTGCATGAAACAAAACCACTGTGGGTCCAAGACCCAGAAGGAATAGCAGCAAGAATACCCATGCTATTCTTACCAGAATGCCCAGTAAACCTACTAGGCCGAGATGGCCTCCATGAGCTAAAATTAGCTATAGTTCACAATGACACATTTTGCTCAGTGAAGCTGAAGAGGAACTACTAGCTGAAATTCCTCAACATCTATGGACCAAAGTGTCATCTGATGTGGGTTTAATCAAAGGGGCAATATCTGTAATTATAAGACCAAAAACAGAATATAGACCCAGAATTAGGTAATATCCTCTGAAACCTGATGCAGTGGAGGGTATAAAACCAGTGATAAAAGCTCTGCAGCAAGCTGAAGTTATTATTGAATGTCCAGACTCACCTGTAATTACTCTCATATTTCCGGTAAAGAAAGCTCCTCCCTCAGTGGGATGGAGAATGGTCCAAGACTTGATGGCTGTAAATAATGCAGTCATTCTGAGAGCATCCTGTGTGGCAGATCCATACACCCTTCTGAACAGTATGGATCCAGAGGCCGAATATTTTACTATGGTCGATATTAGCAATGCGTTTTTCTCAGTCCCAGTACACCAAGACAGTCAGTACTGGTTTGCATTTACTTACGAAGGAAAGAAATACACCTTCACAAGACTTCCCCAAGGATATTGTGAATCACCTACCATTTCTTCCCAAGTGTTAAATGCTAGTTTAGAGCCCTTCGAGCCTCCACAGGGAAGCCAAATACTAACATATGTTGATGATATCTTGATAACCTCCAAAATAAAAGAGCAGTGTTTAACAGACTCAATAGCCTTGCTTAAACATTTAGCAAATGAAGGCCACAAAGTGAGTAAATCAAAGCTGCAATTGTGTGAAGAAATAGTGAAATATCTAGGTCACCAATTCTGTGCAGATGGCAGAACTGTAATGGAAGAACAACAACTATGGAAAACCAAAGGAGCACAGCTCAAAAACGACATTTATATGTGACCAGAAAACAAACCAATCCTAAAAAAAAAAAAAACATATACAAATGGGCAGCAATATTGAGCCATGGGTGAACCCACGTCTCAACAGGAGGGATGGTAGGACTGGTTAATAAAAAAAATAGTTAAGGAAGTGCATGGAAGGAACTGGACTCAATGTGTAGAACTAGTCCAAATGCACATTAACATCACAGGCTCTGAAGGGTTAACTCCCTATGAAACCTTATTTGGAAGACCTTACAGACTTCCTTATTTTAACAACAAATGGGAAACAGCTGAAGAGCAAAATTTAGCTGACCACATGAGACGAATGGTCCAGAAACAAAGCGAACATCAGAATAACCAAGAGCACATATCCTCTGTGTCTCCACAGGAGGGATTCCTAGTTGAACCAGGAGATTGGATCCTGATAAAATCAATTAAAAAGAAGCACTGGCACTCCCCTAAGTGGGAAGGTCTATACCAAGTGCTGCTTACAACAGGCACAGCTGCAAAAAATAGCAGAACGAACTACGTGGATCCATTTGAGCCATTGCAAGAAAGTGATAAAACGAGAATAAAAATAGTTTAGCTGTTCCCCGTGTAGTGTAGGAATTTTTCAACAGGCACTAACAAGGAAAGGCCAACTACAAAGGGATTAACAACTCTAGGTTGTTTTTGTCTCAAACCTGGTGAAGATTGTCTCCCCCTTGTGTGAGTGCATAGGAAAAATTCATTAGGATGCGTGTGTTGATTCTTTTCATCATAAGCACCCTGCTCATAGCAGGGGCATCAGCGTTCAGACCTAATGATAAATGGAAACCTAGCTCTTCGTTGTTAAGTGGAAAGATAAAAAATCCCTATAAACTTATAGCTTTGTGTCCTAATATTACTAAAACAACGCAAAAAGAAAAGATACCAGATATAACGGCAGGTCCAAAATCAACCTCAGCACAACCTGAGCAAATATTCATTAGGCCAACATTGGATGACTGGTTTAAGGTCACCACAGGGGTGACACAGAGAAGGAACAACTGGCTCCTCATGGTGGAACAAGCAGGTATAATGAGCAAAACGGACTGTGTGGTATGTATGGGAGCCAGGCCTCTTTTACATGTTGTTTCTTCTACTGTTACATCAGATTGCTTGTTGTCACTAATGAATTTCACAGTACCCTCAACGAACTGTTCCTTTTGGGACACGGTTTATCCCCTCACCAAAGCAGAGACTAAGAAGCCATTGTTTTCCTTCAAAGTAGCTGCAGCCACTCCAGGCTCCAGGCTAGGAAATCTTTCTGCTGTCAGTTGTGTTCATTTCTTACAGGTTGATCTGCACTTCATGCCACAATCCAGAAGCGACATTTGGTGGTGGTGTGGTGACAACCGCCTGTGTGACCGCCTGCCATATAACACCACAGGACTGTGTGCCTCTGTCTCCCTCATTCTCCCAGCTCTGATCTTTCCCCTCACAGCTGATCAACTCTTAGCCAACTTCCACAGCATTCGGCCATACCACTGGAGGCAGAAACGCTCCATGCAAACATCTATGACGGGGTGGAGCAAAGATGATCCCACCTATATAGATGGCATCGGGGTACCGCGAGGAGTCCCTGATGAATACAAACTGGCAAACCAGATTGCAGCTGGATGGGAGTCTTTCATCTGCTGGTGGTGTACTACACACAAAAATGTTGACAGAATAAATTATATTCATTACAATGTTCAGCGCCTAGGAAACATGACTGCTGATGGATTTTCTGCTATACATGAACAATTATCTGCAACCTCACTGATGGCTTTTCAGAACCGCATTGCTGTGGACATGCTGTTGGCCGAAAAAAGGAGGAGTCTGTGCGATGTTTGGAGAACAATGTTGCACCTTCATACCTAACAACACTGCACCGGATGGTAAACTAACTAAGGCCCTGGAGGGTCTCCGCTCTCTCAACAACAAAATGAAAGACCACTCTGGAGTGGACACTTCTTTCTGGAATGGGTTCGGAGATATGTTTGGACAATATCGTGACTTGGTTCTGTCTGCCATGATGTCTCTGGCTCTCTTTGCAGCTCTCCTCACCATCTGCGGATGCTGCTGCATCCCCTGCATAAGATCTCTGGTGGAGAAGCTGATTCACAGGGCAGTGGACCCTGTGCAAACCAATGTCACAGAAATGTATGCTCTGCTTTCTCCCCGACAGCACTCAGATGACGACGATTCTGATGGAGAAGACGGCATGCTGGTTCCAGCTCAGCTCTTCACCCCAGAAACTCGACTTTAAACACCTCTGAGTGTACCCTTTTTTCCTGTGCTTGTGATGCTGTCTCTGAAAATCGAAAGAAATGGCTGCAGTTGATTCTAAAATGAAGAAATGGCATAAACAGGAGGGAAATGTTGGGAATATTGTATATAAATTATGCCATGTTCTATTCCCAACTTCTAGCCTGCATCACACTGCAACAGAAGATTTCAGTCAGCCAACACCCTGAACTTTATGACGTTTTTCTAAGGAGGAAGGGTGCCATTCCCCCACGTTTGACCCATGTTTGAACTGTACTCACAAACCTGTGTTGTTTCTCTTTTATGTGACACATCTGTTCTCTGTTGATAACATGCTGTGAGAGCTTCCTTTATCTTTATATGGAAGAAACAGGTTTCACCTATGACCTATTCTACCCCTCCCTAATCAGTTGAAACCTCGTGTAAACAGGGCGGTCCTATCTAATAAAGGCAGCGAGAATTCTGGGCTGATCAGAATGTTTGTAGGAGCTTGTAACTGAGCAGCCTATGAATATTCTCCCTGCAGGTGAAAACTATATTGACTCTCTCTCGTATTTCTTTTCAGATTTACTAATGTTTGGGTTTTAAACCTAACAATAGGGATAGTTTATTAATTTTCTTTCCTAAAAAACTAGATAAAATGTACTTTAAAACCAAATATGTGTGAACTGAGTCCACTGTCATGATACCAATTGTGAAGCCAATGCTAATGGAATCAAAAATATGACCAAATAAAATCAGACATTAACAAATGATAAAACAGTTGAAACCCTTAAGATCTTTTCATCTTAATTTTAATAATTTCCTTTTTAGACGTGTGTAATATTATAATATACACTGGATAATTTTAGGTTTAAGTCTAGTATATTAAGACAGTTTTAAAAGATAAAGTTAGTTGAACCCATGTTAAGTTTATGATATTTAATCAGTTTTCCCTTTTGGGGACAAAGGAACATTATTAACAAAAAACGAAATAACATTTGAGGTAAAGTTTTTCCTCAGAATTATAAAGCCTGAATCTGCATATTGAAAATGTTTACTTTAAAAAAAAAATATACAAGATAAGTTTTTAAAACTATTCATGCTTGTTTAAATGTTGGTACTGCTGAATTGTACCATAATTTTCTGAATTGAATAAAAAAAATCCAATGCTTAAGGTAGAATTCATTTCAATTAAGATTTTTTAAAGTTAGAGAAAATGCAAGGAATAAAAATAGTACAAAAGATGAAGAAAAAACCCCCACACATTACTGTATTTATTTTTACTTTAAACACATAAAACATTACCCTAAAAAACTCAAAAAAAAAAAACGAACAAACAGCAAAGTTATTCATAAAACTACAAACAAAAATCAAATGCATTAGAATTGAAGGGCCCTGCTTACACATCTTCTGTCACTGAGCAATGCATGCTTCCCCACTCATAAATAATAATATTAATTTACCAAATAAAAAGTGCTTTTTAAGATTGAAAAGATTATTAGCTTGTTCTTTCATATTCCAATTGCCTACCTCAGAAAACGGGTATTTATGTGCATTTTGAACATTTACAACAATGTCAGACAATGAGACTTCACAAAAGAATCCACCTTTTTCTGAAAAGTTTCAACATTTTCTCATTAAAACATGGTGGAGTATGAAAGTTATCCAGTGGCACCGGATCTGATTTAGCATCAGTCTTTATCAGTCAGTCCTCGGTTGTTTACCAGCCGGCGTAAACAGGTTCGGTGTCACAGGGCAGCCCATAGTAGCGACCCTGAGGTCTCTCTTTGCGCAACAGCGGAGTTCGGGCTATGGTGAGTTCTCCATCAGAGTCTTTCCGTCGACGTAAAACCATCAAAATGATGAAGAGCAGGGCCACTGCAGAGTGAGACAGGAAAAAAACAGCAGAGAATGTGACAGAAATTTAGCATTTACAAAGAGTGCATTGATAGATGAGCATGATTCTTATTTCTTTCATTATGTTATTAGCTGCAGCAGCTGACTGAGCAGTTTACGTCATTATGATAGGAATCTTGTACTTGTATGGTTTAAAACAGACCTAATAATTACACCTTGGACAGCGGATTCTATAAATTTTACATTAGAAACAACAGAAAATTTGTTTTTATGTGTTTTTCAATTTTATTTTGTAATAAGACACAAAAATGACACCAATAAAATGTTTTCATTCAGAAAAAGGCAATTATTCCTACTCTTTTGGAATCAATTCAATAAACTATACTGCATATATATTATTCAAAGTCCAATTTTACTTTAGAATGTTTCAAGCTACGTTCACACTGCCCCCGGCAATGCGCGTTCAGGCGACCACTTTCAATGAAAACTCTTTGAAAACCCACTTAAAATGTGTGTTTCGGGCTTCCACGTTCACACAAAGCCAGGCAAGTTTCAATGACTTTTTTCAGGCTCTACGTACAAAACGCATGATCACTGAACGCACGCTCAAAGTTAAACCAGGTCAAACTTTGGTTAAGCAGGGACTCGGATTAGGTAGTGACATATTTTTTCTTCCTTTTTCATTCACAGATGTGCTGACTGTTTGAAAATTGACTATGGAGGAGAAATTAATAATTTTTGTTTGTGCCCGGGTGTAATTTAATGACACTAAGTCAGTCAAATATCGAAAAAGGCTGTGAATGAAAAAGATTTGTGAAAGAAAGAGATTTGCACCGCTTTGATATTTTGCACCAAGCCTCTTCCATCTGTAGGTGACAGGAATGGGAAAGTAAACAGTGGAAAAAGAAATG
This sequence comes from Oryzias celebensis, assembly GCA_014656515.1. Taxonomy (NCBI): domain Eukaryota; kingdom Metazoa; phylum Chordata; class Actinopteri; order Beloniformes; family Adrianichthyidae; genus Oryzias; species Oryzias celebensis. The sequence goes on from BNCR01000005.1 coordinate 41,038,623, forward strand.
CTCCACCTGTGTGAACACTATGAGCTTAATACACGTTTAAGAACTTGCATTTAGCGCGTTCTTGAACGCGCATCACATGCTCGTAGTAGCCATGGCTTTAGGGTCACCAAATCAAATTCTCTCTTATTCTATTTTCCTGTAGTTTCTTACTCACCCCCTCCTCCAATAACTAACAGAGCGATAGTTACAGGAGCCAGTTCACAAGTATCTCCCGCTTTGCGGAAGAAAGTCTCCATGCAATAACCTGGGGCCAAACTCCCCTCGGGACAAAAAGCATCACTTGGACACTGGATGGGGTTCACATCAGGGCTCTGAAAAAAAAAATCCAATTTGCCTTGTAACAAAGCATATCTTAGTATATCTTTTAAGTGCATACATGCTCATTCTTCTCTGGTGTTCTTAAAACTCACAGGACAGTAGTGATTCTCTGGGCAGACATCACAGTTTTCCTGGCCCCAGCGGATCTGGTAGAAGCCACTGTTGCAGATTTGGCACATACTCTGATGGGGAGGTTTGTGCATTCCTAATCCAGATTAAATGAGAAAAAAAAAACATTGCGGTCTCAATCCTACAGTCAACAAAAGCTCTTCAGTCCCTGCACACACACAGGCATAAATGTGGAATACCTGGACGGCAAGGAGTGCAGTCTTTAGCAGCAGTTTGTAGAGCCTCTGTTCCTCCAGGACACGTCTGACACAGGCTGCAGCTGGAGGAGCTGTCAGAAGCAAAGACGTTTCTTTGTGTTAAAAATATACTTCTATGACTATCAGTTATAGAACTGAACGTTGCTTGATTTTAGAGGAACACAGCACCACTTTGAAATATACAAAATGCTCGCATTTTGTCTGAAGTTAGCTGTTGGTCTCTGGAATTGGACTGTGGACTGTTCAAGGATTATTTTCTAGGCTTTCTCTTAAATAACAAAAAACCTGATTTAATGCCTAAGCTCATTAAATGGCCCTGCTCCATTAAGTACCCTCTAAGTTTACACACTCAATTACGAAAATTAAATTACTAAAATGAATATAATTTTTTAAATTACATGTAAGAAACTACAAAGTAGAGCAGAAGATCGTAGATTTTTAAGAGTAACATATTGAGGGTTTTTCCTATAAAAACAACACATTTATAATGTGTGTCAAAGCATCTGTCATATTTTTCCTCTCTGTTTTGTATTTAAAATTTCCATCCACTTGTAAAACAAGTAAAAAATATCAGCAAAAAGATGTGTTTATTCTTTTCAATGTAATCAGAAGTAAAAAAAATTAAGATCTAATTCAGTTCAAATCATAATCAAACTTGCTGAAGGGAAACAGTTTGTGCTGCAAGCAAAGCTACTTTCGCATAAGTATAAGATAAAACATTGATGAGAAATGTTTTTTAAATTATTTAAAATACTATTTACCACCTTAAAGAATAGCTGAACATAGTTCTTTGAAAAAAAACGTTTGAAAACAAAAAGAAGAATGAAGATAAATAAAAAAGACTGTACATTGATTGTGCAAAAGTAGGGATTTTAGAAAGAAAAATTCCTTCCAGTCATAACCCAGTAAACATGCTATTTAAAAAAAGGACAAGAGAGCATTTAAGAACCATCAACAAAAGCTGTTCTAGGTAGGAGAGATAAAAATAAAGGTGTCCAGCCCTTCAGCAATCATTGAAATCTCTTTTTACCTCACAAATGTATTCATTTTAAAGAACCCTTGAAAAAGAACAGGGTTAAGTATAATTACTTCCCATTTTCTGCTCAATATATATCCCCCTTTTTAGGTTGGTATAAAATTCTGGCCACCTTTTATGCCAGAATAAAGTTAGTTGGCTTTCATTTGAGATTTAGATCTAAATACACATCAAATAAATTAATAAGACAGCAGTAAACAGTCTTTTAACAAGTGGGAATGTAATTAGAGAAGACAAGGGTTTGCCTTTAATGAATACACTTCAAACAAAAACATTTTTACAGTCAGTCCTACAGACGCCAACACTTCCTAAATCTTTGAGCTTGCTGATGATTACTGAAATCCACAGTGGTGCGTTTGTGTGCATCTTTGATGACAAACAGAACCATGAGATCAAGACATGTGATGCTCAATTTGGTGGTTAGATAAGTGATTTTTTTTTTCTTTTCAGTTTCTAAACACGCACGCACTCACACAATCACGGATGCATTCAGAGTTCTGACCTTTCACACAAAAGGACAACAACAACTGAAGTGAGATCTACTGGTACATACTTGCAGAAAGTCCCCATTGAACATGATATACAAGACGTGGAACTCTGCTTTGATGAAAAGAAACCTGAAATTGGAACATAAAAATATTGTGTTTGATAAACAATTGCAGGATTTTACAGATTTGAATCTGATTTATGAGCTGCAAATGTACCTGGTGAGCAGCTGGTGCAAGTTTCTGCTCCAGTATTATTGTTGAAGGACCCAGCAGGACAGGGGTGACACAGTGGACTTCCAGTCAAACTGCAAAGTCGTAGTTAAAACAATCCAATCAATAGCTAAGGAAGTGAGGCCAAAACATAAAAAAAAATTTAAGGAACTGGTAAAATAGTAACTTAGAGTAGAAGCCTGGTGAGCAGGGCAAACACTGCTCCTGTCCTGACAGGGACTGAAAAAATCCCTTCTTGCATGGCAGACATGCTCCAGGAAATACACACAGCCCAGGGTCAGGACAGCATGAGCACAGCAACGTATCTGGGAAGGATTTTAAAAAAACAAATTGTCTTCTGGAGGTGCTATGATAAAAATTAGTGTGAGGGTTTAAATTGTTCATGTTCATCAACTCACTGTTGTCGTACTGGGATCCTGGTGCACACGGCTCACAAGCAGAGACGTTAAAAGCAAAGCAGCCTGGGGTTGTGCTGCTGAAGATCACGGGTGTTGGAGTCAGACCAGTCGCATTCTGAACAAGAGTGGTGTTCATCACAGCTGGAATGAGAGTGGTCTGGCCCACCACCATGTCTGGGAGAGAAACAGTATGTTACTGATATACAGTCACTACTTAAAAGGAGCATAAAGTGCATAAATGTACTCAAAAAACCTAGAGGCTGTGATGTTTGTGGGCGAGGAAATTGCCTTAGACCAGCCTGTGACCTGTTGCAAAAGATTCAGCAAACCTGCACTTTGGAGCGTGTTGTCTTATCTCTGATGATAATTTACAACAGTGGAAGTAGAAAAAGCAAAAAATGCAAAAGATAAATATTCAAATAGGTGTTTTAAGAATCTAGCAAACTGCATTCTCTTGCAAACACATCATCTGCAGTAAGAATGAATCTTGCTGGTAAACACCCCTCTCCATATGCTAAGCATGGACACAGAACTAAGAAAGTGACACTTTATCAGAAATACTTTGAATGATTTCTTACATATATCTAAACAGAACATGCATTTTTATTTATTCCACATAAATTACTGCGCACGTATACACAAAACCAACCAAACAGAGCTCATATTGTGGCAGTAATCACATAATCCATGTACGAAAGTACTTTAATGAATAGCAGCCACCATCCTCCTGAAATTCAATTATTCAGAAAGAGGTATCATGTGGTGTTTCAGCTCCTCTGAGTCTATAACATTTTTTCCAAAAGATTGCAGAAAAGTAAAGGTAGTTGAGAGGAATTATATGAAATAATAGATTTTTGAACTAGCTTTGCCCAGAGGGACTTAAAAACACAGCAAGTAAATGAATAAAGCACGTTTTATATTCGTTTTTATGATCAAATATGTCTTGATTATAACTTATAAAAGCAAAACTGGCACCAAATCACAGCTCAAATCAAGTTTAACAGTCGATTCTGCTTCAGATTGGTTAATTCAAACAGATATAAATGACATCAAAGTACCCTTAAAAGTTCATTGCTTGACTTTTTGGTATTTTTATGGACCCAAAACGTTGTTTTCCTGAAAAACCGGCCAACTTACCTATGAAACAGGCAGCGGCTATGGCGCGCAGAGCTCCCAGACACCTCATCCTCCAGATCAACCAGAAACACCACCGAAAAATCTTTGTCTACAGCATCTCATGCCTGACAAGTGGCTGAGTATCTTCCTTTGTTATCACACAGGAGTTCGCATGCAGGGGAATCTGTCTCCCTCTCCTTCATCAGAGTCATATGACAAAAATGCGCATCATGTGATTTTACTTTGGGGGGCAAAACCGAGTGAAACGAGCCGGAATCAGACCAGAGCCTATGTTGTTACAGGCAACGGCCAGAGGGGTCGCTGATGTGCCAAGTGCAGTGGTCAAACATCAACATCTACATTAGAACTTTACATGATCTATCCCTATAAAAAAATACTCAAAAAATAAATGTTCAATCATTAATGAAAGTAACTTGTTACCAAAATCATTCCTATAAATAATACTTCTTGGTGGTGGGAAAATTTCTCATGCGTCACAAGTTACAAGTTCACTTCCCTGTTTTTTGTTTCAGATGCAGTGTTGGGAGTAACCCTTACTAAAATATCACATCGCAGTAACAGTTGACTTTTCCAGAAGTAATGTGATTAGTTTTTATGTATGTTTTAGTCAGCATATGTCCAGTAACACTACAGCACTGTGGCTTTGAGGCATTAATACATAAACTCAAATGACCAAGCTTCCTGTTAGGCTTCATAAACACTTTAAATCTATTTTTGTGATCTTATCAGTGGGCGTTTATTCCTGGATTTTCACCATACAGCAGTCTTGTTGTTGCTAAGTGGAGTCACTTTATCCTGCTTTTTAAACGGTTCCTTTTTTGTTTTGGTACTTTAGTTCTCTGTTGTGTTTTTATTATATATATATATATATTTTTTGGGAGCACGTCCAGACTGTGCATTACTTTTTGTGGACTTAACTGACTGAAGCTGAGTGTTTCATCCTCCAAACTTAATTCCTGCAAAAGCATAAAATTTCTATAATGCTCTCTTTGTGGAATTATTTTGAATGTTTTGACTGTCTTTAATTCTTTGGAATAAATTATGGAAACATTCCAAAAAAATAAGCATTTTGTCAAAGTCAAAGAGTTTGCAGTTCTTTTTGCGTCTTCCCCCATTTTTACAGACTTGGATTGTTTGGGATTCTGGTTATTCTTTCATTTTCCTTTCACATTTCCAGTATTTTACTCCCCAAAAGACGTTAATAAATCATATTGGCTGTCATCTAAATGTGGAATACTTTGCAAAAATTGTTTGAGGAACGAGAAGACTATTTAATAAAAAAGATAAAGGACATCAAAAAACCAAACAATACAAACAAGTTTATGTATTTCTGTCTGTGGGGTGAGATTGTGGAGTAACATGGGGGAAAATATCAAAATAACTAAAAATGTCGCGCAGTTTTTTGAAATGAACATTTTGGAAATATATACATTAAAAAATGAGAAACTTCACGGGCAAACATGGATCATCATGACTTTGTGACCTTGTTTTGGTACCATTTCTTTAATTCTTTTGTGTTTATGTGAATGACGATTGCATTTTCGATGTGTAAAATTGTATGCATTAATTTTGTAAGATTAGGGGTGAGAATTCATAAGATTTTTGTACTACCAACTCATTTTGAACACGTTAACACTTTCTATCTATCTATCTATCTATCTATCTATCTATCTATCTATCTATCTATCTATCTATCTATCTATCTATCTATCTATCTATCTATCTATCTATCTATCTATCTATCTATCTATCTATCTGTCTGTCTGTCTGTCTGTCTATCTGTCTATCTGTCTATCCGTCCATCCATCCATCCATCCATCCATCCATCCATCCATCCATCCATCCATCCATCCATTCATCCATCCATCCATCCATCCATCCATCCATCCATCCATCCATCCATCCATCCATCAAACCAAGAAATCTATCAAATCAGAGATTGTTATTTTCCACTTCTGAAGGTGTTATAATAAAAGTAGTATAAAATAATACAGCTCTCATACAGGGCTGCACGGTGGTGCAGTGGTTAGCACTGTTCCCTCACAGCAACAAGGTTCCCAGTTCAGGTCCTGGCTGGGGGACTCGAAACAGTGTCACCAAAGGGGGGCCTTTCTGTGTGGAGTTTGTATTTTCTCCGGGTACTCCGGCTTCCTCCCAAAAACATGCTTCACAGGTTAATTGGTAACTCTAAATTGTCCCTAGGTGTGGATGTGAGTGTGTGACTGTGGCCCCTGCAATAGACTGGTGACCAGTCCAGGGGTGTCCCCTGCCTTTGCCCATGAGTAGCTAGGTTAGGCTCTGGCAGCCCCGTGACCTCAAAAGGGATAAAGCGGTTTGGAAAAGGAATGAATGAGTTTTCATATGGGACATTAAAATTATGTTACTGGGCTTGTACAGGATTCCTTTTGAAAAGCAGTTATCCTAAATATGCACAATATTATAACTTGAAAGTAACTTTGAAAACATAAATAAGGGTAGTAAAACTAAGAAGAAAAGATATGGCAACATATTCCATGCTAAAAAATAAAAAAGAGGAAACTAAATTAAAGCTGTTTATTGGACCATTCTTTAAATAAACCAACAGGGGTGAGACATTGTCATGCGTTTAGTGCACATGTGTTTTTCTCTAAGAATTCTCAACAAAAGTGTTTTGGATGAAGCGAGATAAACTCTGCTCCAGTTTGTCCCAGCTTTTCTCTTTGAAGTCCGTCTGGCAAAAGAAAACAGAAAAGAGATGAGATTTCAAATCAGACATTGTGTCTCACTCAGAAAACTGTTCTAATTTTATCTCACCTTGTTGGGTGTCCCCATGAGGGGGGCAGAATGTGCTTTGGCCTTGCTTTTTTTGGCTTGCTTCAGCTGTTGGCGTGCCTGCTTCGTCTCTTCGAGCTCCTTCCGTAGAGCCAAAATGGTCTCATCCTTATCCACCAACTGCTGATGAAGCTCCTCTCTGGCCTGCTTCTCTGTCCTCCTGCTGCACAGCAAAACCAAGGATTGGGTGTTTTGTATTTTTGCTCTTTAGCGTCATTCATTATTTTCTTAAAGGGATGAAAAGTCCAAGTTTTTCTTAACCTGATGGCTGCTGCCTCTGCTTGTGCTCTGCTGTGGAGCTCAATGGCTTCAAGCCTCTTTTGGAGCAGCTCCTCCTGTTTCTGCTTCTCCTGCAGGATGTGCATGCGTCTTTCCTGCTCCTCTGCTTGGCGTTCCACCTTCAGCAAGTCCAGACGCAGTCTGAGCTCAGCCAGGGGCATCTCTTCCAGGAGGCCATGCCCTGCAGTCTAAAATTAAGAAAGACGGTTAACCACAAAACTGGGAATCAGTACAATCCAGGATGACACCTGATGGAGGCACTCACTATTGTGTCATCAAACTGGTTGGGTCGGACTCGAGGCAGCGATTGCTTGGCATGAATTTCATGGATCATTTCAAATCTTTTGCAGAGTTCAGCTTGCTTCTCCTCTAATGCTTGAAAAAGAAGTTCTTGACTTTCCTCTGAAACTTCCTTCACTGTAAAATATACACAACTGTGATCAGTAGTGCAATTCCAAAAATAAAACGTTCAGAATTTTCAAATTAAAAGATGCACCTATGATTTGCTTTAATTTCTTTAATTTTTCTTTAGCTTCTTTGGAATTCTTGTGGCTTTCTGCCACTTGTAGCACTAAGTCTTTCTTTTTTTGTTCTTCCTGGATCCGGTCCTCAGCAATTTCTTGCATCAGCTGAGCAATCTTAAAAGAAAGTAACCATGCATAAATGAAATAAAAAAGATCTTGTGCTATGAAAGTCAAATCAATAATGTGTGTTTTTTAGCCAATTCTCTCATTCTAAAGACACTCAGACCTCTTCTTTTGTTTGTTGTGCTGTCTTCTGGTTGCGTTCCATTATCTGTTCACGAGCCAGAGCGATCCTTTCATCCCTGATTTGTGCTTCAAGCTGTTTTTTCTCAATCATTGGCAGTTTATCCCTGGTCAGCATTTCCTTTTGCCACTGCAGGAAAGCTGAGGGCTCCAGGCCTCCTTGCATCAGCCACTCTTGTCTGCATTGCAAACACATTAGAAAAACTACAAAATCGACTTTCATTTCAGATTTGAAAGATGTCCCTGAAGAAACAAAAATAAAAGCCCAGATAAAATAGAATTATTTAATATAGTAGAAATCAAATTAAGTTAACTTTCTCATCGAAAAATGTAGTATATGACAAACAAGCATCCATAAAGAGGGGTAGACAGATTGCAGCGTTTTTTTAAACAACAAAACTAAAGAAAAATCTTCCCAAAAAATATTTCACTTTTATTGCAAAGTCTTCATAAGATTTAAAAATCTTACAATCTGAAAGCCTGCAGAAATAAAACTAAGAAACGTAAATTTAACTTTGTAATTTGGGATGATCTGATCAGAGAAAGAAAAGTTTCAGAAAAAACATGATTTGTTTTAAAGACTCAGTTGTGCATCTGGGAATATTTATGTAAAGGGGAACTATTTAAAAAAAGATAAAGAAACACTGGTTACTACCCAGGTGACAATTCTGTAAACTGCTTACTAACCACATACTGCAAACAAAGGAGTACCAACTGTTCACACAGAAGTGTAACATACTTAAAGAGGTGAAGGAGGGGCAGACATATGACCCTTTCTAAAAAATTTGGATATTATAAGTATGTTATTCATTTTACTAATTCCTTTAAAAATGTATTTTTGAAAATGACTTATTGAAATGAAGACACTTTTCATTGATATTGTTATTTTTGGGAAAAGTTCTGTATTTTGCATGGTACCTGTGCAGTTCCTGCTCCAACTGTTGGTCACACAGTGCCTCCCTCCTCAGAATGGCTGCTTTGTTAAGTTTGACCGAAAAGCTGCCAGCCTGTCAGGATAAAAGAAAACATTTACACAAACACGTTCCCGGGATGCCTACAAATCAGCAAGCAATTAAAGGTAAATTTAATTTCTCAAATACTTTTGAGTTTTCTGACTTCACAGGGTTTTCTCATCAATCTCATCTGTTTTAGATTTGCTTCATTAAAAACCTCCATTGGGGGAAAACAGATTAAGAAATAAGTGTTTTTTTTAATACTTTAAACAAAATAAGTGTTTGGGCTGGGTCTGTGATTTGACAAAATATGAAGATTTGACAATGGTGCCATCTAGTGCCTTGACATGGTTTTAAGAAGCTTTTATGCATTAATAGCCTTACAATATACTATTTTATATATGCAGACATAAATTTGACCTAATAGCGGAATATGAAAATAAAAGCAAATGTACCTCCGCGTTTTGATGTTTTTTTGGTTTGATCTTTTTTAAAATCTGCATTTCCTTTGGAGGTCTATGGATGCTGCTTGGTACCTACAAAATAAAGGTAACATTGATGCAGCAAAATAAACAGTTCTTTCCAAGGAATACTTCAAAGAAAACGTGCCATTTGAGGTTTTCTTTAAGGAAAGATGTTTGTAATTATATTTAAGGCTGACTGGTTTGGGTTTTTCCTGCTCAGGGAGGAGCTCCGGTACAGGTAAAAGTCTTGGTTTTGGCTTGCTCAGGGAGAACTCCTGAGGCACTGTGACTTTTGTGATAACTTTCTTTTTTTGATTGTCTTGGGATGTTTTTGCAGCAAGCTGAGCCAGTAGCTTATAGATCTCTGGACGCCATCTAAAGGACACACATTAAATTCATTTCTGAATGAATTGAAGACAGCATGAATCTTAAAATATATATCATGACTGTGTCTACCTGAGTAGAGGGTTAATCCAGTGTTCTTCCACCAACGCAGCATCAATGATACAGCTCCACTCCTCTTTTATCCATGAGGTGAGGTTTGAGAAGTAGAAGTTCAAGAACTGACAAGCATAGTATGAGTTCACACAGTGAACTACTGACTAACATTGCTTCAAGTTGACACACTCACCGTGCACATGTTCTTGATGCCAATAGATTTAACTGTGTTGCTGAAATTTTGAAGTCCAAGGTCATCAAGAGAAAACGTAAGGTAACAGATGACTATGGAATGATAGAATAGAAGATTATATTTATAATAAGTTCATTTAAATACCAACTAAAAGTGTGACACACATATTATTTGCTTACCGACAAACTGATTATGATCTCTTCTTGACACCAGTTTTCCATTTGTGCCATAGAAAGCATTGACAACAACATCCAGCAGTTTGTTATGCTCAATGCATCCAGAGACAATGTCAAGTAGGACCTCTTTTTGCTGAGCATCTGTGTCCTGCAACAGATCCGTTTGATGATAACAATGGTTTCACCAAAACTCATATCCTCAAACTCTGTCAACTTACCTGCAGATCCTGTAAAGCCTCTTCCATAAAAGCATCCAGACTTTGTCTTTTACTTTCAAATTTGTCAAGCAGCCCAATAGCTTTCTTAACAAGGGAACCATAGTTTGAATTCATTTTAGCTGTTGATTAAAGTTACGTTTCCTTTACAAGGAAAACTCACGGAGTGTACAGTGTGGATAGCTTGTTGCCTAGCAACACAACACCTGATATAAACAGAGAACGTACTTGATGGGAGAGGAGCGCAAAACAACAACAATAAAGCATAAATTAGAAATGTGTTGATTGATTGCTTTATTTAATTAAAAATAAATAATGTAACGTTGGAATGTTCATCCTTTGTTTTATTTTGAAAAATAATAACGTAGCTTGATGTGACGTATGTACATTCCAAACATTGCCTTCAAGTGCTGTTGGAAATTACAATTTTAAATGTTTGCTCATTTATACGTGTCGGTGTAATCAACAGTAAGTTTTGAAAATATATGCATATGAATATAATAATATTTCTTGACAGGATCCTTTGTCTTTTATCAGAAAAAATGTGTTGTTATGTGGACCCTAGAATAAAGGTTTATTGTAACAGAGCCAGGAAATCTGAAAAAGTATAATAAAATAGGCATGATGGCAAAAAGTACATTAAAAAGAGGAAAGACAGTGTAATATTAAAATATTTTACAAACAATTTCTCTTAATTATCCTACCCCTTCTGTCTTTTAAATCGTATTTTCATAATGTTGTAACTGATTTTATCTACTTTTTTTCTGTTGTGAGCTAATGTTGAGTGTCCAAAAAAGTGCCAAATGTTATAAAATTAATCATATATTTATATTTTCATTTTTATTTGTATTATTATTGTTGTTATTGTTATTCGTAAACCAGCACAAAAAAATAATTAAATAAAATAAAAATAAAACACACACAAACTGATGTGACCTTTTTTGGAGAAAAAAAACTTTGTTTCGAGGTATTAGAAAAGCAAAATAAAGGCTGTTCAAATTTCTCTTCTTAATCTTATTATTATTATTATGTTTTTATTTGATTTTTCCCGGTTAAACAATGCAGTGCTCAACACTAGCTTTTCGGGGGCACGGATTTGGAAACAGCCCTTGAATGCATCATTTGCTGTGAAAGTGGGAGGTGAATGTTGTCAACGTGACTGTCATCAAGCAGCGTTAGAGGGGCCGAGAGCAGCGGAGCAGTCGGTTGGGGATCCGGGTTTTCTTTTTTTGTTTGTGTATGTGTGTCTGCAGTCGGGACTTAAAAAGTGTTCGGGCGGGGTAGACGGAATGAACGTCAGGGTTCAGGAAAGATGGACTTAAGTTTTAGAAAATCCCCTCCATACGCGCTCAGAGCGGCTCTGTAAGGTTCAGGTTAACTTACCGTACATTGTGTCTTGAACGTTTTTCGGTTTGGACCCGTAAGCGCGAGCTAGCTTAGCAGGCAGCCGCCTTTAGAGTGAGACACACGGGCAGGTACAGAGGAGGAGGAGGAGAGGGGCTGGTGACAAAGGAAGGTGGCAAGGTAACGATGAACCGCTTTCGAAAGTGGCTGTATAAGCCGAAGGTAAGTTGTTAACCCGCCGTGTCACGTCTGCTGTGAGGTTTTCCACAGGAACGGCTTTGGAAATCGCCGACTCCGGTTTCTCGCTAGCCGATACACTCTGCCTCACATCTGCTAACATTAGCCCTGATGTTTCAGTACAATAACCGGCAGCTGCTTTTGTTGTTGAAGCGTTTGTTTTGAAGCTGTAGTCTGGGATATGCCGGGTTTTCCAAACTTGACATCAAATCCCAATGGAAAAAAAAATGACGTACACATTCTTAGAATTGACATTTTTATTTTGATTAATTGTTTTAATGCAATTTGTTATTAGTTGGCGAACCTAAAATAAAAACCAAAATAGCAGTAATCACATAAAATGTTGTCCTTTCTAATTCTGACAAATGTAATAGATTATGTCCAAGAATACTTTGCAAGATACTTTGTGTCTATTTTGAAAATTGTGCTTTGGTGTTTTTAACATGTTTTTTTTTTTTTTTTGCCTTTTTGTCGTGATGGAGGACAAATATCAGGAAAATTAAGCTTTTAATTCTGTTTCTGACTATTTCTATTAAAATCTATGTGAATCAGGAGCAGTTGAAAAAAGCTTGTAAGTGTGACGTCAAAGCTGCAACGGCAAGCCATAAGCTCCCTGCTCCGCTCTATTCTGATGCATCCACTTGAACACGACTAGATTCATGTACGTCTTTGTTTTCCTTATCAGAGTTGGCATCTGGCTTAAAACTGTACGGATAGATAGCTCGCCATTATTTTGCAACGGTGCTGTTTGGTTGGGGTTGTGAGGGGGCTGTAAGCTAGAGTATGTCAACAGAGGGATGATGGGAAGGGTGGCGGTGTTGCTCTGCACCAACAGTCCCACCCACAACTCATAGGCAAATTTCTAATGAACTGCTGCCTCTCTGCAGCAACTGTGTTCTAAAAAACGACACAGATTGTTTTGTTTAGCCTAAAAGCAACGTAATCATAATTAAAAGACCACAGGAAATGCTTTGACAATAGATCAAAAGATGATCAGAGTGGGACACATAAATGATAGTACCATAATTTTGGGCATCCGCAATGTCTAATGCTTCTTATGCACTTTTTCTTTTTCCTGGTTTATTGGTTTTGTACACAATGGTTCTGTGATGCCTTTATTATTGTCTTGGAAATGTGCCGTTGCTTACATCCAACACCGAAAAAGGAGAAGGTAGATGAGCCCAACTGGGTTGGGGATATCATCTAGCAGTGGAAAGAATAGTTTGAGGACTTTCCTTGTCCAGTTGATATGCCTTCATAACAGATACAACTGTAGGAGCTTTCAACAAACCTGTAACTAATGTCAAGGAAGTATGTTTTTTTTTATTTAACATGACCTCCAGGGCAAGATGTGCCTTTGTGGAGTATTTCCTCTAAACGGCAGGTTAGAATGGGGTTTCCACACTGATCAAATTATCTGAACAATATGGATATCTGGCTTTGTGACCAGTGGTAAACCACTCACAAAGCTTTTAGTTTCTATCTTTTTTCTAGTTTTTATTTACTTCTGAAATTCCTAAATGTCACCAACCAGTTGGTTTGTTTTGGGATTGCTGTTGGAGGGTAGGGGAACAACGCAGCAAGCATGTCATGGGGTTCAGGAGTTTATTCATGGGTTGATGATAGATCATTGTTTTACAGAAATCTAAAAAGGTTTATGAAGATGCAGACAAAGAGAATGTCAACACAAGCAACTATCAAAATAATGCCAATAATAATAATAAGCAATTATTACTATTATTTTTTGGAACATGTCATTATATTTCCTCTTAAAAACAGTTAGTTTAATTTAATTTAGATATCTTCCTAAAGGATGTCAGTATGAAAGGTGTCAATAGGTAGCTGTGCTTTGTAGCAACTTGCCAGTTTTAACTTCTTATTTGTTGTCTTCCAGATATAATCACTGACCCATACTGATCTCAATCAGCGTTGGTGTTCTTGATATAATCATTGACCAATGCGGACTGTCTCCAAATTCAGACCAACCAGCTGGCAGATTAATTTGTCACGTACAGAAACAAAAATATTATTTCCTAAAAATATGTATTTAATTTGTTTGTTTTTAATACAGTTTGCATTTGTATTAATTTCCCAAACCCCCCAAAAAGTAATGAACTTTTAATGTTTTTTTCTTTTTTATGGAAAAATTCCTCTTGTTTTTTTTTTCGATGAACTAGTAATAAATTTGCCTTGATTCTGTAAATTATGCTCAGAGTCTGGAAACATGTCTGACTCAGCAGAAGAAGTTTTAACGGCTTGGTTGCCTTTTTAAATGAAGACTTCAGTAAAAGCCAACGGCAGCACCTTTAAAGGATGAGTGAAAACTGTTGGTAGGGTTTTTGTTAACCTTTGGATGTGTTAAAATAAGACTCATGTAAACACTCCGCTAACACAGCAAAGCTCCAGTTATTACGAACCACTGGGAAACACAGGATTATACATAGTAGATTGCAAATAAAGTTTAAAACTTCAATATTTTGTAATAAAAAACTAGTTTTTCTTTAATAAAGTCAGACAATACTGAAAAAGCCAGTCATTGCAGGTCATCCACTTGCTCTTCACCGCATAAACACAGCTGCGTCAATGGCTGTTTCTCTCTAAAACCGTGTTTGCTGTCCCAGCGTTTTCCCAGTCATTGCTGGGTCAGACCAAAATGTTGGGGTTCACCACACTATTGTTACTCTGGTAAATCAAGACTGCTCCTGTGGTACTTAGCTATTGCATCAGCATTGATTCTTCCAGATCACAGCTGTAGTCGGCATTACAAGACTTACACATAAGTCTGTGGGATTTAAATGACCAGTGTTGTCTCAAAGAAGCAGAATGGGGTGTCAAACACCCCTGTAATTATGCTTCTGGGCATAAAAAGATGACATTACTTCATATTTCTCAAAACAAATGTTTTATATATATATATATATAATATATATATTATAGCTTTAAAACGGAAACATTGGGGACACTGTCACTGAGGATCAACAGTAAGCAGATTATCAATGAACTATGTACTCCTTGAGATAGAAAAGAGTTGCGTCAGCATGTTTCCTGACTGAAGCAGGGATATTGATATTTTTAGTGCTCTCTTTACCTCCTCAGATAAGTCTCACAGTGCAGGGTTTTCTTTACACAATCTTAGACCGCTGAACAGCAGAGCTGTTAGCAGGCCTGTATGTAAAATTATAATCCCATCCTTTCTGACATAAATTTGTCAGTTCTTGGAATCAGAGACATGTCACAGACTAGATGTGTGAGCTTTCTGCTACAGTGTGTGGTTACTTTTTTCTTCCTGTCTTCTGAAAGTTGACTTTTATTTAACTTATTACTCAATTTAGCATGTTTTTTTCCCCATAGTTTACTTCTATAATATTGTAATGTTTTGCATTAGATGGCAAAACAGATTTTTTAAAGAAATTTGATGGAAACAGTAGAGATGGAGCATTAATGGATTCAGCAACTTGACAAAATTGCCACCATGGACAATAAAAAAAAATTCCCTTGAGTCCAAAAAGCCTGAGCGTATCCTGATCTGTCATTTGTTAGTACAACTAAAGGAAAAAATATCATGAATGTCCACCTATTCACTTTCTGCTTAGTTTGTTTACCTTTTTTTGTTACTTCATCTGTGGTTAGAGATGCCATTCAGCTTTACACAACTAAACGTGTCACTGTGAGGGGTACAAATTAGGGCTGTCAACGTTAACGCGCTAACAGATACAATTAGTTAAAAAGAATTAACCTGTTAATATATATTAACACTAATTATTTACAATCCGCGAAGCAACCATCTTCCGCCAGTTCAGGCTTCCGTGGCGTGCGTCAAATTCTAAATGCACTCCTCGTCGGGCACAATCACACTTATAGCATGGTCACTTACAAAAGAAATAAATATTCATTTGATTTTTAGTACCTTATTCTTGTTATTTTTAGGTTTAAATTGGTTTTTCACTAAAGTAATATTTGATACATAATGCTGCCTGTTGTCTCAGTAGCACAATGAATCGCAGACCTCGACTGCAGCAGCAAAGGAAAGCGATATATGTGCTGATTGTCACAATAGGCTAAATAAAGTATCAGTAAAGAGCGCAAGTTCACCTCTTACCGCTTGATTTTCTCCAAATCATGAAGGAAAATTTTGTTTTAAAGAAGCCTAAGCATATAGAACATTGTGACCTGAACTTCTTTTGAAACACCCAGGAGCCAATCAGAATAGAGTATTCACCTGGACCGTTTAAAGAGCAGAAACACAATGTTTGTTTTTGTTTTGAAATCCCCTTCCATTTGTTATGAAAATTGGTAATTTTAACCTTTATTTTTCAGGTTTCCATTTCTTTGAACTGAAAAACTATCATAAATGGTTTCATTTTAATGAATAAAATGTATTTATTCATGCTTTTAGGGTCTCCAATTGAAATCCCACCACTATATTTTCATTTTAGAGAGTCGTGACTGTTTATTTCTGTGTTTCTCCACACACTGTTCAACAAGCCGTGCCCTGTTGTGAAAGACTGAAGTCCTGGAGGTTTTTCTTCACATTGTTGATTCTGTGTAGTTGGCACTGGATTGATGGAATGGCAAACTGCTGAGCAGTGGCTGTTGCGGCTTCATATTTAGCCTAGTCTCTGTAGTTCTTTGTAGATGTCCCATTCTGCTTACCCACCAGCCATGTGGTAATTGATTTGGTGTCAGCTGCATGGATTTACAGAGCTGACCCCAGCGCTGATTGAGACAGGCCATGCGATTGAAAGCCTTGTTTTAAATTCATTGCAACATTGAGAAATCAGGGAACCCTTTGTTTTAAAGTGTGGGTGTGATGACTGAAGTAAAGATTTAAGGTACAAGCTAGAATCCTTAATTTAACTGTAGGCTCTTCACTTTTATTCTTTAATAGTTGCTACACTTGTTAATTAATGAAAAAAAACATTAAAATGAGTTATTTATTCAAGTGTTTTGTTTGAATAATGAGTTCTGGTGTTTTTTCTTGTTTTATAAAGAACCAGCAACATATTTAATGTCTCCCTCATGTTTATTGTATATTTTAGGCATGAATGGATTCTGTTTTTAGTTCCCAATTCAGTTAGATTTTTTTTGTTAATGGGATCCAGTTAAGTTTCTGTTCACAATTAATTCTGTTTGAGTATTAAAACTACTTTACATAACAAATGATATAAATCTAGATTTTCTTAGTAAAATTGTAAATTATTTCTAAGTAAATTTGCTCAAAACTATTTTTTTGCCTGAAAATATTCAAAACAGTCCTGCTTAATGCCTTTAATGAATTGATGATGCTTTTGCATTTTCAAAGTAAAGATTAATTTTATTTTTTTAATGTCAGTCCAATCCAATATATTTTCTCATCTGTCTGACTCTTCGATGTGATCAGTACATTTTTTATGATGGTTTTTCAAGAATTACTAATAGATCCATTATTTTTTTCTTAATTACTCCGAAATACAAAATGAAAAACATCAAGTTTTTGTTTTTAAATGTAGAACTGATTTTCTCATCTCTAACAATGATTTATCATCACTTCTGCATTGTATAACTGGATTATTTGTTGCATAACGTCCCTGTGGTTGTAGGGGGACCGGAGTGTCCCTGTTTCTGGTCAGGGGATTCTGCACATGCCCATCATCCGTCTAAAGCCTGAGTGGACTCATAATGTACCTCTGAATTCTTACCACGTGCCAGGCTCATGTCCAGGTCAGAACTGTAGTTTAAATAGCAGATGTAGTCCGTCATCCGAGAATAGACGAGCATGCAGATTATGCCATCGGTCCAGATGGGCAGACCACTCTGAGTATATTGAGTAAATGAGCTGAGTTAAATCTGTTGTATGTTTGGCATCAAATCTTTGCTGGGATAGAACCAGCATGTTGAGAAGTTTATACTGCTTTATTATTTTTAATTTAAATGTTTTTAATCTTAACAATAGAATGGTGCTTTTTTTTCTCCTTTCATAAGGGCACCGGTTTGATTCCTAACTTGCAAGATCTACATCAAGACAATGTTCTGGATAAAAGCATCTTAAATAATGTTGTAACAAGATCTCTGTTTGGCATCCATTTGCTTCAGGAGCAAAATGTAAGCCAGTCTGGTTTGAACTGATTCGTGACAGTAAACCTCTGCATTCTTAGAAAGGCTTTTATTTTGCCAAACTCGATCAGCAGAAAAGCTGAAGAGGTTTCCTAAACTGTTTCCAAAACCCTCATCCTTTCTTTGGCCTTGCTTTTTCATGCTGACTCTTGAATAATTAATAAAGTGATGAACTGTACCTAGTTTTTTTTTTCTGCCAGACTGCCAGCAGACTGAATGAAAGCAGAGATAGTTGGTTTCCTTGTACAGTACTTTTGTTTCATTCCTGGAACGTAGCCTGAAGGTGGCAGTTTCGACATTAAAGTATGGAGGTTAAAGCCAAGGTTTCTTATCAAATTCATAGGTAGATTCAGTTCAGTGCCCACATACATGATGCATTAGCTTGACAAGCCATCATCATCTGCTCAGTCAGTGTAGAAATGATGGCTGCTACCAGCAGCTAAAGTAGAGAAGTATTTGAAAATGTAGATCACCAATCAACTTTCAGAGCAATTGTGATCCTTTTTATGATTTCATGCCACAAAAGCAATGAATAAAAAAAAAAGTCATGCTGAGATGATGTGATAAGGGTGCTTTACTGTAATTGTTACTGTGGGAGAAGGCATGAGGAGCTAGTGTTTTGAAATGACGCGTTTGTGACCACAGTGGATTTTAGTTTTTGAGCCATGTCATCAAGGGCAATCTGACGGTGCGGGCAGTAACAGGACTGCCACGCCACAGTGGACCCTGCTAAATCTGCTGAATCATTTCCTCATTTATGCAAGGTACAGGAGAGCTGTCATTGTTGGTGATGACACTACTTACTAAAACAGTTTTGACAGCGAGATTGGACTTTTCAGTTCTGAAAAATACCTTTGAATTTAAGATTAAACATTTCTGCTGACAAGAAATTGCTGATTTAAGATTAAAGACTCTGATCATCTTTTGATGTATTTTACAAGCATTTCCAGTGGTCTTTTAATTATGTTGATTCGTTTTTAGCCAATTAAAAAAAACAACTTGTGTTGTTGTCAAAGACACAATTTCTGCAGAGGGGCAGTAGTTCATTATACATTTGCTTCTAAGTTGTGGGTGGGACTGTTTTTGCAGAACAGCAACACCACCCTTCCCCTCCCCAATCCACAGAGCTTGTGGCTTTCCCTGCTTATTTTTTACGTCGCAAATGAGATTTTTTTCCAAACATAATTTTTCCTTCTGTTCCTGATTGTTAAAATGTTAAAAACAGCAAAAACATGATTTTCATTAAAGTGGATCTTTAAAATAATTTGTAGCAACATCCTGCAAAATGCCCAGAAATGTATGTTCAAGTGTGACACGCGAATACTTGTTTATACAGATAGGTTGCAGCTTTTTATTCTAAGCTTACATTTTTTCATCTTAAGAGGGACTTAGTGTGTAATGAGGTCAATTCTACCACTTCAAACTATTGATCTGGACCTTTAACCAGTGACTGAGTCTGCATTCTTTACCGTCTGCATTCTTTTCAGTCTTTGCACTTGAAGTCAATTGGAGTAAATACAACTTCAGGAACATTTCTGGAGTGAGGGCTGATACACCGCCAAGTAGTACTTTGCAAAGGAAGCTGTTTTTTTTTGTTTTTTTTTAAACTGAACACAAAGGTTGTAAGTAGTCCTAAAAAATATGCTAGATATACTGTTAGCTTTATTTATTAGCTTTGATCAATCAGTTCAGAACTTTTTGTATTCTTTTAATTTGAACTCGGTATTGAATTTGTCAGCTGGTTTATCAGAAATATCGACACGGCCAACCTTTTAAAGGAAAAAATACAATCCTTCACTTTCATATCTTTTTTTCCAACAAGAAAATGATCATCACTGTCCCTTGAAAATAAAAATTCTGTATTACCTAAAGCAATGCAAAATGAGCATTCCCTAAATTCGACTTCTCACTCATGATTCATTGCTGCAGCAATGTTCCCTTTTGTGTGAGCAAAGGCAGCTGGAGGAGACTACAGAATAGCGTCTGTCTAAAACTTGTCTGGTGTGTATGTGCTCGTACAAATGCCATCAGTCTGTGGGCCGTATTGTGCCTGTGCTAGAAAAAGCTCTCAGGCACTCCCACACTTTTTTTTTTCCTGTTTGGTCATCATGACATTCATTCAGTTTCAAACACTCGTTGTGTAGTTATTCAGTCAGATCTGCCTCCTGATGGATAATTCCATGTATTTTCACAAAACGCAAAGACTAAATTACTCAGTTTATGATTGAGTTTTTCTTATGTTATTGTGTTTGTAACATGATTGTTGGTTTGCTGGATAACAATAGTTGCTTTGAGATGTTTTTTTTTCCCCTCTTAGCTCCCTTATTCTTGTGTCGGTTATATTGAATGCAAATGCAGTGTTGTACTGCACATGATCATTTAGTGTGTTATCTGTTTGTATTTGTTTGTAGGACAAAGCCTCCCTATTTTTCACTAGTATTTGCATTTAATGTATTATCTTTGACTCTTTACCTTAATTTCCTGCAAAATTCTCTTTGAGTGCATAAAAATGAACAAAAGAAAACTGTTGCTGTTACATTGATATTTTTAAAAATAACCAATTATTTAAAGTTCTTAAAAATATCAACGTAACAGCAAAATTGCGCTTAAGAAATCCATTTATGGGTTTAGTTAATTTTTCTCCAATCTTAGAAAACTTGTTTTGGAGAAGGTCTTGCAACTTACTTAAAGTAACACAAACAAATAGAACTATGTCAGTGTGTGGTTGATCTCTCCTTTGCTCTACTTTTTTTGCCTACTCTATGTAAATGATGGAGATGTCACACTTAGCATGTATGATGGAGGTTTTGCTCTTTGGTATTCAGGTAGTGAGGGTAGTAATTCAAGCTTGTGTGTTGGTTTTGAGAAACAAAATTAGGTTTTTGTTGGCAGTGATTGGTAATCTGCCCTAGTTTCAGGGCTGGACCAAAAAAGAATTGTAAGCATGCTGTATTGCACTTCTGTTTTTTGACTTATCAAATCAAATCAAACTTTATTTGTATAGCACTTTTCCTATGAAGCATAACACAAAGTGCTTTACATTAAAATAAAACTGATTAAAAAACAAGCACAACCATAAAAATGAAGGACCCCCCATCCCCACCCTCAACACACACATGCAATCTACCCAACCCCTTTCACAACTCCCACCCCCTTTACTGATAGAACCCATTGGGAAACAGGCTGAGCACAGGAAAGTTGGTAGTTCAACCAATTATAGTTGGGTCCTCTTCCTCCGAGGACAACCACATAGCCAGTCTAATGCAGCATCACAGGCGAGGACCCAGCCCCACCACAACAAGGTGGCGAGGCAGGTCCCCATCTGACCCAAAGGGAGAGGACTCAGCCGAGGAGGCACTGGATTTAAAAATGATAAAATATAAATCTAAATTTAAAATGGAGCATTTGATAAAAGCAACAAGCAATAAAACATGAGAATAAAAAATATTCAAATAAGCTATAAATAATCCAGTGTAAAATCATAAAACATGATAAAAATAATAAAAACAAGATAAATTAACATGATAAAACCTATGCTCCATCTTTCCCTCACTCATTTACAAAACCCCAAGATTCTTCATTTTCTTCAGTTGGGGCAGAAGCTCTCCACTTACCCAGAAAGAGCAAACCACCTTTTTCTGGTTGAGAACTATGGTGTCTGACTTGTAGGTACTAATTCTCATTCCAGATCCTTCCCACTAGACTCCAACTGCCCTACATTACACCCGTGGACTGGATGGGTGTTAGGTTTAATGGTTAAATGGTAAACCTAAGTTAGGTTAACTATTTCAGACTCTGATTGTAGGTCCTGCAAATGGATGACAAAAGATTTTAGAATATGTACAGTTGACTCTAACAATGGGCAAACATCTTTGAAACCCTGAAACACTGTTTAAAGTGTACAGCTGATTCGCCGTTTTACAACCAGGGCAAAGACTGCACTATACGTTATGAATCAGAGGCTCAACTATTGGCCAAATTCTTCTCTCCAGTAGTCTGAAGCCCAGATGAAATACAGGGTTGTTTCAGGAAGGGCACCCAGTGTAAAAATCTCTGACCTACCAAACATGTGAATTAGTGAAGACTGATTTGCTGTGGCAACCCCTTAAGAGAAATGCTGAAAGCTGAACAACAAATCGACAGTAAGCTTTCTCTGGAAGCTTGAATAGTGGGATTCCTTAAAGTTCCATTACACACTCTGTGCCTCTTCTTCAAAACCGGGACCACCACCCAATTCTGACAGTCCAGAGGTGTTGATCAGCACACAATTTCGCAAACATCCAGAGACTTGAGGTACTTCTTTATCCAGCCATGGAGCCAAGAAGCTCCTTGACTACTGTACATCTGTAACATCAGCCTGAGTGATGGACTGGCCCTCCTTTGTGTTCCAAGCTCCTGCTTCCTCAACATAAGGCGTGTTGGTGGGATTTAGAAAATCCATAAAGTATTCCCTCCACCTGATAACAATGTCCTCAGTCGAGGTCAACAGCTCAGCACCTGCACTTTAAACAGTGTGACGCTATTAGGCTCAAAAAGATTCTGGTGAACCATTTGGCATCTCTGGAAGATGAATTTCCCCTGTGCAGTACATGTTAATAGTTTTTACTCCTCACAATATTGGAGCTTGGTTGTTCATATTTCTTACATCTGTTTTGGTATTAATGAGAGTAGCTTGCAAGAAAGCACGTTTACAGAGAAAAGCAAAGGTATGAGGAAAGCCACAAAACACGTTTTAGAGGTAACAAGCATTTCTAAAAATTTCATCCATTGCAAGAGAGTTTTATTTAAGGTGTAGCTCAGGTTCTCCTTGAATCACTCCAAGTACAACTGTCATTTTAAGCCTCTGTGCTAACACTGGGGTGGTGTGGTTTGTGATGGTGCTTGTTTGCATGTTCTTGCCATTTATAGAACCATTAACCTTTTAGATATCAGGAGGTCTTCCTGGGACATTTGCAGGTGTTTTAAAATGTATAAACCAGTTTGGCTCTCATTAATTTTTGGGTGAGTTTACTTGTGAGCAGTATTGGAGACTAGTTGCTAGGTTTTTGTGCATTTTTGTTAAACTTTCATGAAAGAATTATATAATTCTCTTGTTAAATGGTTTACTGGCAGTAATAAACTTGCCTGTTTTTTCCCATTACTGGATTAAAAATCTAATCCATGTGAACAGAAATGTTTAGTTTAAAAAAAAAAAAAACTAGGTTTTTGATTTTTCATTTTCTGCATATAAGAATGTTTGATGATCACCAATACACAATATTTTTTTTGTATGAATTTAAACACATTTTTTATTGTTTGACATGAATACTTGCAGTTTTATGCTAGTTGGTAGAGCATTTTTTTTCAGTGCAAGTTTGAAAGCTTTGTGGTTATTCCAGTCTTTCCACATTTGTTCACAGCAGCCAGTTTTTGGATTTGGAGCGGGTGACACGGTTTGACTCCTCCCACCGTTATTTTTTGTTTCGCTTTTTGTCCATTTGGTCTACCGTCATTTAAATACAAACATACTCAGTTTACTTTTGTATTTATTTGTATAAAATTTCAATGAGATGTTTAATTTTGTTTCCTGTCAGAAAAAAAGTGTTAAACTATTGCATTAATAGTTTAATTAATAGCCCTTTCCTCTTTTAAATGAATTGACTAAACACGGTTTAAAAATTGTTAAGCTTTCAGTATTTTTGAAACACAAATGTGAAATGTAACAGTAATCTCAAACACACCTAACGTTCATCTCTCACTGTGAATTTTGCGGATGGATTCTATAAAGACGTTCTCAGGTGGGGGAGACACCTCTGGTTTGTGACAAACAGAAAGGGTGCCTTGAACTTTGATGAGAGATGACACATCAAATGTGCAACATTGTTTTTAATCAATTAAAATAAC
This sequence comes from Oryzias celebensis, assembly GCA_014656515.1. Taxonomy (NCBI): domain Eukaryota; kingdom Metazoa; phylum Chordata; class Actinopteri; order Beloniformes; family Adrianichthyidae; genus Oryzias; species Oryzias celebensis. Next base: position 41,062,410 of record BNCR01000005.1, read on the forward strand.
TCTTGCTGTCAATTGAATTTATTACCTCTTGAGTGTTTTGAAAGTTCTGTGCATGGCTGTATTAAATGTGACCTTGTGTCTGCCCACAGAGGACTGACCCTCAGCTTTTGGCCCAATTCTATTATGCTGATGAAGAGCTGAACCAGGTGGCCAGTGAGCTGGACAGCCTGGACGGCAGGAAGGACCCTCAGAGATGCACTCTATTGGTCAACCAGTTTCGATCTTGTCAGGTTAGTACCAAGAACAGAAAAAGTCATCTTTCTCTGCTATCCAGTGTGTGTAAAGTGTAAAAATAGCCCTGAAGTAGGGCAAACCTGGAAAATAGGTAAATGAACCCACAGCTTGGATTTCAATCTTTGCCATGTTCCTTGTTTGTATTTCTTGTGAAAATTCCTGGTTATCCAGGTCATGTTATCACATAATTCTGTTCTTCAGAGCAACCAGACTTTCGAGGGTTTGTTTAGAAGATCTTTAGCTACCTATTTGAGTACCTTCCTCAATTCTTACAGCTGATGGAGAATTCTGGTGATTTGTGTGCTGACTACATCAGAGGTGTGGCTGAAAAGTAAAAAAAATAAAATTATGTTGTGAGCAGAATAAAGTGTCAATGATCCAATGATTTTCAGAATAGTTGGCTAATGTCTGACTGCTTGAGTATCAACATGGCCCTTGTCTCCTGGGCAAAGATGGTAAAACAGCATTATACTTTGGAAACAGGAAGAGTATCTACCCAGAATCCCGAGTTTGTATTCTCATTTTTGTAACCATTTACCTAAACCTTGAAATTGAAATCAAAACTAAAAATGGAACTTTTCCTGTTTTCTTCTTGAAGTATTTCCTAAGTGACTTTTTATCCTTCAAACATGTTTTTCTTCTTTGGTATGGTGGAGAAGTATTTATTTATGTAGAATGTTGGGCCTATTATGGCAACAGTCTTTAGCAAACAAAGCACTTAAGCTTTTTGAAAAGTTTGGAAGAACAAGGACAAGCTTCTTTTTCAACCAAGTTAATTTTGTAACACCATTGGGGAAAGGAATTACAAAGTTTACGTTTAAGGTAAATTAGAAGTGGAAGTCGAAAATATTTAACAATTAAAAAAACCTTCACTGATGAAAATTGTGTTTTTTGTGTTTTTAGCATGTTATTGTTGCATATTTCTGATAATGAAGGACATACATATACAACATTAAGTTTAAAAATTAAATGTTATTATTTCTTTATTCAAACTGTTGTCAATCCGGAGCAGGCAAAAAAAATGCCATTAGAATAAGCTTGTAGGTGTGATGTAGGACCTACAACGGCAAGCCACAAGCTCCCCACTCCTTTCCACTCTGATATGTCCGCTTGTAAACAACCAGATCCAAATGTGTCTTCATTTTCCTCATTCGAGCTGGCATCTGGCTCAAAACTGTACGGCTGAATAGCTCCAATATTGCTCTCCATTTTGTTTCACTAGAAATGTTATGTTGGGGTGTGTTATGTTGGAGTGTGTAAACAGAGAGCTCTCAGCAGTGGGGAGGGGAAAGGGGTGCAGTGTTGTTCTGTCAGTGGTCCTACCCACAACTCGGTGGCGAATTTCTAATGAACTACTGTAACTCTGCAGAAACTACCGTATGTTCTAGAAAATGACAGTGTTTTTTTGTTGTTGTTTTTTTTTTACTAAAAACGGCATAATCATAATTTAAAGACCGATCAAAGATGATCTTAGTGGGTCTTTAAGATAAATGAGATTCAGAGGACAACAACAATGTGTGTTTGTTACTTCTTCATGACTTATAGTACTTTTGAAGCAAGAATTTTGTTGAAAGAGATGGAGTGCACAAAATAAAGCCCATAAAGCAGTTAATAAATAGTTCCATTAAAAATGCAAAATAAAGCCCAAAAATAAAAATCTCCAAGTTTTTGCATAAAAAACACACCTTAATTTCATTGTAATTTCAAACCGCAAGGACAAAAACCGTTCAGGGCTACAGAATTTCTTCTATTTCAGCAGGTGCAAATGTAAAGTTAATTTTTGCCTGTGCTCACATCTGTAGGTTTTCATCTCTGTGCTATCTTAACTTTTATTTTAGCAGGTTTGTCTACTTTTTTAAAGCTCCTCCCATCTGTGCTCTATCTTTGGTGAACTATTACTTAATGTTAGAAATGAAATAAATACATTTCTGTACGAGTACAAAATCTTCAGGTACTAACAGTTACATAGAAGAACTAATGTTTCTCACACCCTATGAGAAGTAAAATTTTCTGGACTTTACTATATGTTGTTAGCACTGAGAAACCAGAAGATCTGCTTCAAAAAAGTGATTTCTGCGATAGATTTATGTAGAGAAGTCCCAGCTTGTGAGAGAAGTTTTCATTTGGCCTGTTGTTCCTAAGCCTCCCTCCTACAAGCAGGGCTCATGGGGTGACACACTTGATAAGGTCATCAGTTCATCCCCAACTGTTCTCTTTCAGTTTCCCCTCCTTCTATCTGTAAGGCTTTCTTGTGTATGGTTTCAGCTGTATTCTCAACAAGTGTAAACCTTTCATTTTTTTGTAGTTGTGACTGACCTTCCAAGTCTAAGCTAGAACTTTAATCCAAATTGGCTTCTAACTTGTGTCCCCTTTAAGTCCATTTATTAAATAATATTTGGTTTAAAAAGTGCAGAAAGGGGGCTTTCAGACTGGTTTGTCTTTCAGATCTTGGTGGTTTTAGACACAAATGTTGTTTAAGTCTTGAGAAGCCAAATATAGAATGGTAGGAAATTCAAGCCCAAATGGTTGTTTCAGCTGCCACTGCAAGTTATGTCTTATTCATGGACCTCTATGGGGATTGTTGTGATGCTGCTCGTGTGTCAACGCACCTGCTCTCGCAGTTGTGACGTGCCTATAAAAACTTGTGTGTATAAAGGAACATAGATCAGACCCTCCAGGATTTCCCGATGTTGCAATCGGAACTATTAATGCAAATTCAAGGAAACCCTGCAAATTGTTGCTCGCCCTGCAACTTTACATTTTCACCCCCAAACTTCAGTGCTACTTTAGTCAGAGGACAACGTTGCTTTGCAATCATTTCCTGTTTGGCTCCTTCCTTGGAGCTGTGTTTTTTTTTTTTTTATCTTTCTTTAGCATCTCTCTTTTTCCTCTCAAGCTGCATGTAAATGTTATGAGTTTGAGCACAGCGCGTGAAGGCGCAGAAGTCTGTTATATGCAATAAAACACGAACTGAGTATGAGAGAAAGACGGAGGGAGCACCAGTTGAAATAACGAGACTACATCAATACAAAAATGTAAAGAATCTGAGTGACATTGGAAAAAGAAGCAAAACCTGGAACCATTTCACTTTTATTGATAATACAAAGGAAGTGTATAGAGTCTGCAGGAAAATTATTCCATATAGAACTGCCTCCACAACAAACCTGTACTGAGAGAACCTAAACAGAGCAGATCATTACTGAGAGGAGAAACCAGATCAGCTCCTCAAGACCTTGGAATTCATTCTCCAATAACCAGCGACTCACCAGTGGTGCTTTTGAAAAGAATAAAGAGGAAGATTTTGTGGAGGACATATAGATCTGAGGCTTCATCTGCTTAGCCTATGCTGTTGGTTTGTTTTTTCTTTTTAGTTTATATTTTTTCCATGCTGAATGTCATTTTTCTCTAAAGTATGTTTATACTTACAAATACACAAATATTTGGGTTATTGTGAGCAAAGAGGACTAAAAGTTCAGTTTGGGTTTCACAGTTCTGTTTTTGTTAAATGAAAGCACAACAATGTTGTATATGGTGATGGTGCTGTATTTTCCTAATGCACATATCACAATATAAAGATTCGGGATATGAGAATTTAAAGTTTATTTCATAATTTACATTTTTTAGGTGATTTTTTAAAGAACATAAAAAACAGTGCAACTTTTGTCTGAACTTTTCACAAAAGCTGCCACAAAGCATTTTAGGCCGCAACAATCACAGAAAACTGCTGAGAAATCCTGGAGGGTCGGATAAATGAATTATTTATCGCATGCATCAAACTAAATATTAAAAGTTAGGATTTCGTTTGTCAAAAAGCAAACAAACAAACATAACAATCATTACTGCTGAAAAACAGCATAAGAAAATGTGATCACAGTTTCTATACAAGGACAAACTGCTGCTAGGAAAAGAAACAACAGGAGATGAGGCTCACTGTAGTCTTTGTGGTTACTGTGCCGATGTTGAACGTATAATTCCCTTCCCAATCACTGTCCTTCAGAGACTACACTTCGGTGCTGAAATTGGGGGTGTAAATTTAAATCCAAGTCACAGACTGATCTAGCATTTTTTTATTTTTTTTTAAGTTTGTCTTTTGTGTGCGTCTGCAGGACAGTGTCTTGAACATCATCAGCCAAATCATGGATGAATGTATACCCAACGACCGTGCCAACAGAGACTTCAGTGTGAAGTTCCCTGAGGAGATTCGTCATGACAACTTGGCAGGACAACTGTGGTTTGGTGCTGAGGTAATGTATTCCCACCTGAATCCACCTAGAGGAAAATATGATACAAACAACACAAAACAAAACAAACCCTTTTCTTCTGCTATAGGGATATTTACTAATCCACAAAAATGTCAAACAGTTGATTGATACTGTAATGAGAGTTGTTTGTATCTGTCTATGTATGTGTTCCTGCGTAGTGTTTGGCTGCTGGCTCCATCATAATGAATAGAGAGATTGAAAGTATAGCCATGAGACCTCTGGCCAAAGACCTTACTCGCAGTCTGGAGGAGGTACGCAATATCACCAGAGACCAAGCCCTGAGAGACCTCAACCTGTACACAGACCGCATGAAGGACGCACTGCGGCATTTCGACAACCTTTTTGCTGAATTTGAGCTTAGGTGAAAATTAAATTGAGTTGCATCCAAAAAATTAAAGGATTTACTGATATGTTCCTATGAGTTCATAGCATTTTTCTCTTTTTCTTGTGTTAAGTTATGTGTCTGCCATGGTGCCTGTGAAGTCTCCCAAAGAATACTATGTGCAGCAGGAGGTGATTGTTCTCTTCTGTGAGACGGTGGAAAGGTACAGTACATTTTAAGGAGCGTTTTTTTTTTTTTAAACTTAACATATTTGCATTATTTTGAAACATTACCACTTTATAGATTTGTCTTTTTATTTTGTGTTTTCCTCTGTGTGTTGTTTTAGGGCTCTAAAGCTGAACTATCTCACACAAGACATGATTGATGACTATGAACCAGCTCTGATGTTTACAATTCCCAGACTAGCCATTGTGTGGTAAGTATTGCCTCGTTACTGTTCATTTCCCCTCTTTTTTTTTTCAAAATTCTGAACATGTTTCTTTTTAGTGGGCTGGTTGTGTATCCAGAGGGACCTCTTAACCTTGACAGAAAATCAGATGACATGTCTGAACTCTTCAGGCCTTTTCGCACTTTACTAAGGAAAATTAGGTGAGAGCCAAAGGTTTCAAATATCCCTAAATGTAAATGTCTGTCTTTCTTTTTTTACAAAAACCTACACCCATCCTCTGCTGCTTCTTCCAGAGACCTCCTACAAACTCTCACTGAAGAGGAATTGATTACACTGGAGAGAAACCTGTGTATTTCTCAGGATGGAGAGTTGTCCTCAGGCCAGGGACTTATCACAAACGATGTACCAGCACAAGCCCAAGAGAACTGCTCCTCCTGCAGCCCTGCTAATGACTCCTCAAAAGTGGAGGGTGAGAGGGAAGAGGACCAAACGCCGGTGTTTGTCTGTTCCAGTAAGCAGGAGGAGTTAGCAGAAGTAGAAAAAGAGTGGGAGGAAGTGGAAACCCAAACAGGAGAGGAGGAACAGGAGCAGGGCCTGCTCTGTGAGGAAGCAGAGGAGGCTGAGCTGGCCTGTTCCATGCAGTATGACGAAGAGGAACTTGAGCAGCTGAATATGATGGTACATCGTGTGGGAGATGAAATGTCCACTCTGCTATCGCCTCCAAGTCAAGGCCAATCCCCGGCCCACCATCCCAGGAGAGAAGAGCTGGGTGGTTCTAGTGGCCCATCCAGCACTGAATCCTCTCCACGCAGGATTTTGAGAAACCGAGGAAGAACGGGTATCTATGTAGAAGAAGAAGACAGGGTCTTCTTCATGGAAGACTTGGATGCAGCAGGAGACGGCATGACCTGCCTGTCAAAAGAGGCCTGTAACTGTATCGATCCTCATTCCAAAGAGTCTGTGCATCACAAGCCCGGAACAAGGAATGGCTGGTTCTCCGAAACAACATCAGAACAGCCTTTTCCACAGCCACGCAGCCGGAACACACACTGTCCTGTGCCAAAGCCACTTCCATGCACCTCTGTCCCTGCTTCTGAACCGCTGCCTTACAGCAATGGCTGGGAGATAGGTTTAGAAGGAACGGCGGCTGAAACCGCGGAGGTCATTGCACATCGCATGGGAGGGATGAAGTTGTCTGCCACAGTTATCTTTAACCCTCGTTCCCCAAGCTTGACTGAGCTGACGGTGGACAAACTGCTGCTGCCTCGGCCCAGTCCATCTCAGATTGAGCCCTGTGGCCCTCTAGTGGCCACTAACTGTCTGCTCAACTCCTGCGTCTGCTGCGGGAGCTGTGAGGACAGTCACGAGGATGCCATCACTACAGAGTCCACAAGACTTGGATTCGGCCCTGCCCTTAGGTTGAATAAACATTGTAAAACCCCATCCGCAAGCAGTGTCATCCAGTCATCTGCATGCCGGCTCCCACTGACTGCTCATGAACTTAGCAGTAAAGCTGAGATGGCACAGCTTACTCCTCCTTCTCCCTGTTGTACCGGAGAGCCTCAAGAAGAGGATTTAAATTCCCAGCTTTGTGATAAGTGCTCAGTTGTGCATCCAGGGCAGACAGATCATTTTCAGGACTCCAGTTCCAACAGGAAGAATGGCTTCTCACCATGCAGCCACCAGCTGAGAACTGATAAACAGCACACCAGTGGAGGTCGACAAAGGGACAGGGAACCGGATAAGGAGGAGTCAGAAAATAAAGAAGCAAAACGAGACACCAAAGAAGACAACAGAAAAAAGTCCAGGTTTGGGTTAAATATGATCAGACTAATTTTAGTTTATGTCTAATTGCATTTGTCTTGTTTTAAATGTATTTTGCCATATTTTCACATTTAAAGTTATTATTTTATTAGGCACTGTGTTTTTCATTATTACGCCTTCATTTATTTACTTTTCATTTGTTTTGGGTTTATTCTTTTCAGTTTTCCAAACTCTCCCCTCAGTTCTGTGTCAGGGAGTGACTGTGAGTGTGTATCGGTCACCACATGTAGTCTTTCAAGCAGTGCATATACTCCCAGGTAACCATCATTCATCATGGCGTGTTGCGGTTTGCTACCTCTTGTCTTAAAACAATGCTCTAAAAGGTTTCTTTGCTCCCTTTTCAACCTCAATGTTTTGTTAAGATTTACTGTGATGGGATTCACTGTACAAATAATGTCTAAAGGTTGTGGGCCACCCACCAATTCTTCAGTTTTGATCTCAAGAAGTCAGATTTTCTCGTAATCTTTTGAATGCCATCAAGAGTAATAGTTGTCTGGACTTGAAGGTGTATTTTTAATTTTATCCTCATTAGTTATATCATTCTATTTCTGAAAAAATCTATTTGATCTTATTTCTTATGCTTGTTTACCTACATAACACTGAACTATTGGAATACAGAAAAAAAGATTTGGAAGTCAGAAATAGAAGTGTTTGTGACAAAAAAAAAAGACTTACAAAATAAAGTTTTATACTTTTAGGATGATTATGAACGGACTTAAATTATAATAAGAAAAATATATCTAGTTTATGTGTAAAAACAAAAGAAGAATCCATAAAAACTCTATACTTAATTATAAAACTTGAGAAAAAAAGGGTTTCTTGACATGAAGAAGCCAGAGCAACTGTAAAAATGTGTGGAATTAGCACCAATGCTCAGTAAAATGTATGCAAAAATGATCAGCGTTATATTTATTTTGAAAAGTTACATTTTGTCCACAGAAAGAGGTTGGCAGCCTAAGATTTTATGAGTTGCTGTTATATTTAAATCAAAATATAACTTAAAATATATATATAATTTATTTTCAAGGTGCAAACGATTATTTTGGTTTAGTTTAATTTAGTCTTAGTTATTTGTGGCTATTGGCCTATTTGTGTTAAATCTGTTTCTTTTTTTTGTAATTATTTATATTTAATCTTAACTTCCATTTTTCTTTAGTGCTGGAATTCTGAATTATAATTTGTCATTCAACACAGACATTTAAAAACAGCTGTTTTAATTACATTTGTCACTTGGACTTAACAGTTGTATCAATGCCTGTTAATTAAATCCTTTTCATATATTTTTAATAGTAAAAATTTTACATTTTGTGCTTCTTTCAGATTATTAGGTCTTCTATTAAGTATTTTATTAGATTAAAAAAAATTACATTTTATATCAAATAAATGAGCTCATATTTTATCAAAAGAATCATAACAGTAGATATCCTTTAAACCTACACGTGGTAGATTCACACACATCTGCATACTTATAATCTTTAGCTGTAATTTCTGTTGTAATTGATGGACTAAGCCATGTCGAGATCACCGTCACAAGGAAGTTGGGGCATTAAAAGCGATGTGTAATGGCATGTTTGATTGGTTAGACATTTGAGCCTCTAAACATGATTGGTGGGGACAGTGCGACGGTGCAGCTTGTTCCAAATTAGGCCTTTTGTCTAAAGTTGCTGTGGTTGTATTGAGAAACCGCTTGGGAATTGGTTGAATTTTGCAGGAATTAGTGCGATTGCAAAATTCTAGAACGATTGATTGTTTAAAAATGTTTACGTTTTACCTGTATCACTTGTACATGACTGAGAAGTGTTAATGATGACATTTAAATTAAACAGATTCATAGCTGTATCCACTCTATCCATGCAGCCCTATTAGCAGCCTGACTCCCAGCTCAGGAACTTCAGAAGAAATGGATCACCAGAAAGTCCGGCCGACTCCACAAGACACCAAGGTGGTTACTCGGAACAGGATCCGATCGCGGTTCCACAGCAGTCGTGACCTCATTCACCGTCTCTTTGTTTGCATATCAGGTACATTTTTTAATTGTCTTTGAAGTTCCTGGCAGGATCGTGCAACTCCATGGCTAACAGGAAAAACTATTTGCTTGGCAACACTATGTTTAATTGTTATTTGTTATTATTTTGTGTTATAGGTGTTGCAGATCAATTACAGACAAACTATGCCAGCGACCTTCGCAGCATCCTCAAAACTTTATTTGAAGTCATGGCGACCCAGTCTGAGCAAGGAGACAACGACAAGCTAAAGAAAAGTGAGGAAAATGTTACTGGGTTACAGCAGTTTATACTTTTTTTGTAAATATTACCTTGTCAGCATCCATGATAGTCAAATATTTTGGAAAATCTGCAAGAGAATACAAAGTGTTTGCTGCTTTAACTACCAAACACGCTTGCTTAGATTATTTATGAAACTTTGTTTTCCTAAGAATTTGTAAGTTTCAATCTTTTTTTTCCAAGTAAAATATTTGTTTTATTTCAATCAAATGCATTTCAAAGTCACCCTTTTAAACCCAAGAAACAATTCTTCTATTTCTAAACAATTCTGTATATCTGTTGCTAAGGCTTTTCCTCTGCACAACTTCATCCCCAACTGGGCCGTGACTCTCCAGTTTTGCCTTTCAAAAAACTATTTTCTGATACGGGATAACAGTTCCGATCCCTTTGTTCTACTAACCCCAGCAGGCCCTGTTCTGCGAAGTGCAGTGCTGGAGGACTGTGCTTTGTGTCAGGAGACCATTTCCTCCACGGAATTGGCAGCCAAAGCCCGGGAGGGGCAGTTCGAAGGTCAGCAAGTCCAAAAACAGACCCACATTGAGTACACATGTCAGCTTGCTCCTTTTCCTCCACTCTCAGCAAGTGCTCACATGGTGACATTTCTGCTGTTTGTGTACTTTTGTTTCTTGGCTCTGTTCAGACCCTCCAGACTGGGTCCCTGATGATGCATGCAGCTCCTGCATTGCCTGCAAGGCTCCCTTTACTGTCATCCGCAGGAAGCATCACTGTAGGAGCTGTGGAAAGGTATTGTTTTTTTTTTTTGTTTGTTTTTGTAAAGGTGCACAATGAACACATTTATGTTTTTTGTGCTGGGTGATCAATAACGAATGTGTCATTTCAGATCTTTTGCTCTCGTTGCTCTTCTCATTCTGCTCCATTGCCTCGATACGGCCAAGTTAAACCTGTCAGAGTTTGCACCCACTGTTACATGTTTCATGTCACACCGTTCTACAGCGACAAGGCAGGAATTTGAACCCAGATCACCGCTGTAAGCTCCCATTCTGCTGTACTACTGCTTCGGGACCCCTAATTGACTAAGCTTGATTTATAAAAGCCAGACATGAATCCTCAGTATGATCTGTTGCGAGATGCTGATTAATCAGAGGGGATCATAACATTTAACCTTTCCCATCCTACATAACTAATGCCCAGAGGCTTGCCTGAATGTTATTCCAAGGGGACGGGCACACAGATTTCCAACTGGCATTATGCTACAGCCCTTTGTAGCAGTTTGCGTCTAAAAACCAAATAGGCATCTTTGTCCTTTGATTTACTGTCATTTTTGGTATAAATTAAAAGACTTTTGGCATATTTTTTTTATTTTTATTTATCTTCTGACATTTGTGCCCAAACTATCAGAGGGCTTATCACTGAAGAATGTAAGTCACATGTGAATAAGTCAACTTTGGTTGTAACTGACTGTAATCAAATGTATACAGTTATTGTTTTGTATATATTCTGTAATTTAAAGGCAATCTAAATCAAAACCACTGATCCCACTGAAGCAAAACTCGTTTTGTGTGACATTCTTACATGCATTTCTGAATGTTGTTTTTATATGTCTTAAGGGGATGTAGTGCTTTTTTTCCAACACACTTGTTGCTTTTGCAATTCAGCTCTAGGTTATTGCATTTGCAGCAATGGCCAATATGAGGACCTGAGATGGAATGAAATGATTTTCTTTATCACTGTAAATTTTTATGCCCAAAGCCCCATTTGAGCTCCAGTTGGTGTAGTTTAGAGAAAGTGTCTCTCATAGGAGCACAGGCTAATTAGTGGCCAACGATCTTAATTTCCTCATCAATGTTAATGTGCAATACTGTAATTTTAGCCCTTGTCTTTAACGTTTAAGAAAAAGCCTTTGCTAGCTAGCTAACATATTTTTGCCATTTTAAAGAAGAAATGTTAGTTTGAGTAGAGAATGTTTACATTTTTTAATGGGTCTGATTTTACTGTTAAACATAATCAAATGTTGCGTTTCAAACAGACATTCTTCAGTTCTGACTTTTATGATACCATTCCAATATATTCCAATGTTGCTCCTTATGGCCAAAATGATTCTTGACTATCTGATGAGATTTGTTTCCATTCTGCTTTGACTTGAAGTGTTCTCTCAGGCATTATATTCTCAAAATCCATTAGATTTGTTTCACTGTTGTTGATTCATTAAGCAAATCATACAAGCATTCTACTGATCTACTGGAGTTTTTGTATAGAGAACAAAAATAGCCTAGAATTATAATTATTTGTAAAAAGAACTGGAAATCATCCTGGAAAGGAAGATTTAATTTAAGAGTTTGTTCTTATTTTGTACAGCTCATGTTAATTTTGATGTCAAAAGCTGTGTAAAATACATTGGAAAAAAAGATGTTATATAGTTTTTAATGCAATGTATATTGAAATAAATAGTTTTTTTTCCTGTTCAAATGTCTCGCAATGTTTCTTTCCTTATCGTCCTAAAGATGGCGCTTCCACTACTGTTCCAAATTTAGAAAAAGATCGATTTTTATCAGTTGGGGAAAATGTAAGTGTACCACCACTATTTGTAGGTGACCGAGGACAGTAAAATTCTGTTGAGTTTTGCTGCATTGTACCAGCTTCTTTATCTTTATTTGAGTGAAATTTGGAATCAGACTAAACAAACAGGGTGGGAGCTGAGTAAGTCAGATATCAAATAATTGGTTCAATCCTTTTTTAAATTTACCCATAGGGGATGGTTAAAAACCAATCAACTATCATTTCATTTACATACACTTACCAACTACTTTATTAGATACACCAGTCCAACTGCTCTTTATCACAAATTTCTAATCAGCCAATCACATGGCAGCAACTCAATGGACGTAGGCATGTTCAAACCGAGTATCAGAATGAGGAAGAAATGTGATTTAAAAGACTGAATGTGGCATGGTTTTTGGTGCTAGATGAGCTGGTCTGAGGATTACAGAAACTGCTGATCTACTGGGATTTTCACCCTAAACCATCTCAAAAGTTTACAAAGAATGGCCCAAAAAAAGAGGAAAACATCCAGTGAGTGGCAGTTCTGTGGGTGGAAATGTCTTGTTGTCAGAGGTCAAAGTAGAATGGCCAGACTGGTTCCAGCTGATAGAAAGGCAACATCAACTCAAATAACCACTGGTAACTAACAAAGTCTGCAGAAGAGCATCTCTGAACGCACAGGCATTTAATAAACCGTCAGGCAGATGGGCTACAGCAGCATGAGACCACACCGGGTAGCACTCCTGTCATCTCAGAACAGGAAACTGAGGCCACAAACACACAGACTCAGCAGAACTGGACAATAGAAGATTGTAAAAATGTTGGCTGGTCTAACGAGTCTCCATTTCTGCTGCCACATTTGGCTGGTCAGAATTTGGTGTCACCATAAAAACATGGATCCACCCTGCCTTGCATTAACAGTTCAGGCTGGTGGTGGTAGTATAATGGTTTGGGGGATATTTTCTTTGCACACTTTGGGCTTCTTAGTACCGACTGAGCATGGCTACAACTCCACAGCCTACTTGAGTATTGTTGCTGACCATGTCCATCCCTTTATGACCACAGTACACCCATCTTCTGATGGTTACTTCTAGCGGGATGACGCACCATGTTATACTCCATACAACTGGAATATTCTCAGACTGGTTTCTTTCTTTATTCTGATATTCTTTTTTACAGCAAGGATTCTTTTCATTTTCTGTCTTTCTGACAGAAGCGTTATATTGGAGGAAGTCAGACTTTATAATTTTTTCTATGAAGTTGTAAAAAGTCAGCAGCACATCTTCAGATGAAATGTTTTTGCTATGAAGAGGTTCGCCAGCAGGTGGCAGCACATACTCTTCATGATCAAAATGATGTATTTTTTAAATATAGCAATAATTTCGTTTTTATTATAATATAACACATGCATTTCGAAACTGAGTTGTCCCAATTACAAATGAATATAAGTTTAAGTCCTTGAAGAAGAGTAGTTCAAGTACCCTGATAAAACTGCGGTGATAGTGTTCTGTAGTCCGTTTCTGGATACATTAAGCTGACAGCGGGGGAAAGTGGCCGTGATGAAGAGGTTAGCTTGATAAAGAGTTAACAGCGTCCGGAGGCTGTGATTGGCTCGCGCCGGCCGCTGTTGGGACGGACAAGCCTCAGTTGTGCGCGCGCGCTCTCCTCGCGAGTCAGTTGGTGGACGTTTCCACGGACCGGACCGTACCACCGCCCCGCCGCACGTCTTTCTATACATTTTTGGGTCTAACTTTGAGCGCACCGCGGCTGTGGCTGTGAGTTGGTGGAAGTGTCCGGCTTCCTCCGCTGCCTCGGTGTTGTGTGTCAGGGGGGCCAGTCATGTGCTGGTGGGTTAGAGCTCAGTGGGAAGTCGGCCGCTGTCACTTTTGATTCATGGAGTCAACCTGGACTTTAGCAAAGAGCTGTTTTTACTGACCTAATCCACGCAAATTTAAAGGTAAGTGTGACTAAAGGTTACTTTTAGATTGTTTCCGAGCAGAATTGTTTATTTAAGAGGAAAATACTGCTATCCCCAGCAGTTAGCAGTTTTGATATACAGCTTAAATACATCCATAAAGTATTATTTTCAGCTGTACAGTGTGACTGTAAAATATTTTGGGGCAGACTAATCGTTCACACGTGTGATGCTGCTGTAACTCAATGTTTTTTTTTTTCCATTCCTGCTCCATTTTCCAGACTCTGCTGAAGGAAAAACAAATAATTTATTAATATAGATGTGAAAATGTTTTTATTGTTCATGTTGTTTATTTTATTTCCTTTATGTCTTCCAGACTCATGTGTGTTTGCACACAATGGACATCCTGAAAACGTTGTTATTCATCTTTGAGGCTGTTTTCCTGACTGACTGTTTCAGAGGTGAGTGCTTCTTCGCAACACCAGACTCTCCAAGTTGTGTTGTGGAGAAGAAGAAGAAGTTGGAACTTAAGAATTTTGTCTTTGTTTCTGGGCCCAAAAATCAACATGGGCCAGGGGGCATCGAAGAGGGCAAAACAACCCTTTTCCCACACTTTGTGCGTCTTTTCAGTCACGCCTGTGTGCAGTATGCACACTCACGGTTGCTAAACCAAACAAACATCTTCTGTCAGCATCTCTGGCTGAAAGAAGACAAGTCCAGCTCTGCAGACACTGTCTCCTATCAGTTTGGGACTTGAATTTAGACTTCAGTAACTTCAACCAAACTTATTTCTACTTGGTCAGTGTTTCATTTTGTAAACGAAAGCGACAGCTTTCATATACATATAATATGTAAACCATACACTAGCATAAATCAAAAACTTTTGATTCTGAACTTTATCTATGAGAGAAAAATTGTGGAGCTTCTGTATTTCTCTGGTTTGGCTGGGATGTGTGTTTTTTAGGAGGAGCGTGATGAGTGCAATACGTGCATATGGCCATTAGAGCTGAAGGCAGAGGTGGCAGGAGGGGGTTGGCAGTGGTTTTGGAGGGGGAGATTATATCTGTGGGTCTGCAGACAATGCCTCATTCAGAGAGTGGTAGCTGTGCTTGCCCCGCACAACTGAACCAAAAATAAATGGCAAAGTTAGATTGTGCACTGACAGAATTTTGAAAGATTCACCCTGGTAAAAATTGTGTTTCTAACATGTTCTTGTGGCGTTTTTCTAAAGATGGAGAGCATATATTAAGAAAATTAAACTGAAAGTTGCATTTTTAAGTATTTCTTTATTCAAATTGTTGTGAATTAGGAGCAGACAAAAAAATGCAGTTTGAAAAAGGGCCTATTTATGATGCAGAAAATTCTGATCACACATAATTAAATTACGATTAAAAATCTACTGATAACAGTTTTAAAATAGCTTAAAAGATGATTGCAGTGGAAACAAATCAGAAGCCTCTAGATGACAGTAAAGATCTAATTGTTCTAAACTGATTTATTGTTTAAAAATGTGCCTTTTCCCTTAAAGTGGCTCCAGATGTACAGATATGTAGTTGACAGTCAGTCAAAAGATTCTTTAAAATATATGAAGTGCGGATATCCCACTGTTCTCCCAGCTTAAGGCTGTTACATTGAGCTGTGTGTTGCAGTGCAGATGCAGCAGCTTGACTCTGATGTGCTATGAAATACAGTCAGTGGGAATTGAAACTTGCACGCATGGTTAAGCAAAGCTTGGCAAAGGTGCTCCTGCAAAATTTACCAGTAAACGACTGTGACCAAATGTGAACAAAATAATCGACAGCTTCTTTCTGACTGGCGCCCGGAACTGAAAGTGTTACTTTACTTACTTTTCTTAAAGTTTAAAATGGAACACCTGAGACGACAGTAAAAATGTTAAGTCTGTTGCTGTCAATCATCAGGTGACATTTGACACAGATCATGAAACACACACATGTACACACACACATACACACCCAGGCCTGATCCCTTTCTGCTTCCACTACTGTGCGATTTGCCAGAAACCCTGTACTTCCTCCATCCTTTTTTTTTCCCTCCATCCTCCCCCTCTGGTGCTGTTTGACCCCCAAGCAGCTGGAGGAGGTGCTCCATGATGTGTCCCAGCAGATCCTCTAATGTGGCGACAGGCACAGGGACCAACAGGCTTCAACAGCTAAAGAGCACAGTAATCTCAACATATGGAGTCGCCAGGTTTTGTTTCTTGTTATTTGCCAGGTCTAACAAGGAACACATGATGCATGCATCAAGCTGCAGAGCAAAGATGGATGTTAATTACAAACAGACATGTGTGGAAAATATACGTTTAATAGCAGAGCTACAACATGCTTTTGTAACACAAAGAGTTTCCATGAGACTCGCTGTGAGCCATAGGCTTTAAAAATCACAAGGCTCTTTGGCTCCCTTACAGTTTTTGACTTCCTTTAACAGTAATGAAGCTAGTTTCTCAGTAATAAAATGCCCTGAGACCTTATTTTCTTAAATAGCTCCGCCACAGTAAGAACAGTGGTATTAAGGGGCCCTAGTGGGTTAGACAGGGTAGAAAAAAATGGGAAGAAAATTTTAATTAATATAACTGTTATTCCATCTAATCTATCAAAGCCTAAACGGTAGCCTCATGTGCTGTCTTCCAAACCAATATCTCAGTCTTTTTCCCTGGTTCTTTCTCCATTTCCTCTCATTTATTACCTTTTTAAAGTCACAGGAAGTGAGTTAAATGAATGTGGTATCGTTAAAACAAGGCATGAGCTGACCTTTCCTCCCACACTGTTCTCTGTTGCTTCGTATTTACAGAGTCTAGGCCCATTTGTGGAGAACAATGGCTGGATTATTATGTGCGGCGGTCCCCCAGTTTGGACAGGGCAGGAGGAATTATTCTAAACCACTCCTCATTCTTGCAGACCTGACTTATTTGCCATCTATTAGAGCTCACGGAAGGGGGGGGGATACCCACTTTACCGAAATGCTGTCGCCTCAGAAGTGCGTGAGAAGAAGAAAGAACAAGTACTGCTTTCGTGCGCCTGAATGTGCGCATGTTTTATTAAGCAGGCTGAAATTACCCTGAGAAAAGTCAGGATAATGAGACATCCAAGAAGTTTGGGGCAATTTGGAAAAACCTTAACTGCTATTCCTGCTCCACCTCCCTCTCCCTGGAGCCAGGTGGAAATAATATTCCTCCTTCTACGATCCCTCTGCAACGGAAATAATGTTAGCGCTGCTGCAACCATCCTTGTTCCCCATCTATCAGCGCACGCTGCCGACCCAGCCGGCTCAGGAGGAGAAATTTGGAGAGGAATGTGTCAGACTTCACCCCTCCAGCAGTAAAGAAGGGAAAGAGCTGTAGATGTGATAAGTAGTCATAATGGAGGTCAGTTGGTGTTTACTTAAGCAGGGTCATATAATCCCAGGGAGCAGCAGTTCCCTCCCTAACTGAATTTAATAGCCACTTCAATTAACATTCATGTAGAGCAACAGGCTCACTGTTTTCAGTCCCTTTCAGCTGTATGCTAATGTTCACATTCTCATAAGGAACTTTATTTCTCCATTTGATTTTTTTAAGTCCTTCTGTCTGGCTGTGTTGTGTGTTTATGTGTATAATGCTCATTAGTTTGTTTGGGCAGTTGGCTCAGATGGTGTTTTCAGACCACACACACTCTTCCTGCTGGCTAAATGGATTAAATAGAATTCCATTTGCTCCTTTTAACCTTCAAGAGAACCATGGAGCTCCCAACAAAGTGTGCACAGAGGCATTGGGATTGTGCCTATTGAAATGATAATCCACTTCATGCCTCCTCCTAGCCTGACTTGTACCATTTACCTCACATATAAATAACAGATTTTTTTTGTTATTTGACAGCTGCTTGGTGTTAAATAGCATCTGATGAGGCTGGACCTCCGATGGATGTTTGGCCAAAGAAGCAGGCCTGTCGGTGGGGGTGACTCTTTGCCTCACTGAAACCTTACAAGTGACCTTACAATAACATGTCAGCACACACAGTGGGATATGTTTGTCTTGCCCAACCTCTTTTTTTCCAAAATCTCTTTTATTTTGGTCTAGCTCTTGTCTTTCTTTTGGGGAACTAAAATGTGTAGGCGTTCCACACCCCTTTCATACCTGTTACTTCTTGATATATTTACTTTTTTTATTACAGCTGTAGGAAATTAATACCTTTTGAATTTATTAAAATTCTTTAAAAATGTTTTTCTACATAAATCAGACTTGTGTTTTAGATTACAAGCGTGTTTGCTTTCATGCATGTAATTAACATAAGTATAATTTTATTTTTTACCTTTTCTGTGCTTTTTTTCTGTTTAGTGGTACGGACTAAAAACAAATGATTACAAGAAGCACTTGAAATCAAAATATTCCATGTTTTTCATTGAGCTTATCTTTTCGTTGTGGGATTGATTAACAATAAAAGAGAGTATGGATTCCTATCTGACATTGTTTTGATGAGTTAACTATAAAAGGGATAAAAAGAAGGCATAATGTCAAAATTGCAGTGCATTATTCCCACTTTTTTCTCCCTCAGCACCTTCAAACCACACATGGAGAGTCGGGTCATTTTTTCAAATAAGTTGCATTTTTCATTTAAAGTAAAACAACATGACTTTTTTGTCTGAGTTGGATTATAGAGACCTTTTATGTTTATACTTAATACATTCTTTGAGGTTCACTTACTGAACTTCATTCAGTTTCATTTTTCGGGCAGCATTTTGACTTTTGCTCACCTACATCTGTATCGAGAACGGCTGACTCTTATTCTGTTAGTTCACGCAATCATTTGTTGCCCAATTTTTCAAACTTAAATCCAAAACTTAAACTTAAATCCAAACTGATAGTTCTAGAGGCTTCGTCCATGACATGAACATATATATATATATATATATATATATTTGTTTTTGTATAATCAATGGGACTTTCCTGGTTAAAAAAAGGTTACATTATTTTTTTGAACATTTGAACTTAAAGGCTTTACTAATGCAGTGGTGATCCTCAAAAGTCACTTGGACTCATCGTGTTCGGACATGTTTCTAGAGTTGTTTTTTAAGCAAAAGGCTGATTTAAACTGCAGAAATCGGTTCCACCTTTCTGTATGTGCTGTACTTGCCACAGCCTGCTTGAATCATGATGCTGCAGTCCTACACTGACTTATCAGAACACCAAATCAGGCAGCCAGGATGTACCCGTTTAGTATGAACTTTGTTTTTTATGTACGACATCAAGCGTCTTATTGTTGTCCTCCTGTTTATGATTCTTTAAAAGACTGAGTGTTGCCAGACGTTGGCGCCTGGCTTCTTGAAGATTAAGAGTTTTTTCTCTGTTTTTGTTTTTTATGTTACCCTACTTCTCACCCTTGCCAAGACTCATGAGCACAAACACACACTCAGAGAAACACACAGCCCAACCAGCCCTCTTTTTCTGCAGTTAAATGTTGATTGAAAGTTATGGTGGTGGCAACAGCAATGGGTGGCTGGGTTTGAAGAAAACCAAGCCAGGGGACGTCTGTGATAGCAAGCTCTGAATGAAGCCCCCCCTGCCTTCAATGCGCCCCAAGCTCTGCTTCTAGTTCCCCTTCCCGTGTACCCCCCGATTTCATTCTGTTCACCTCGGATGTGCCTCATTGAGACCCCACATGGCTTTGTGGCTTTTTCACTTCCACTTTGTTTTTCATTAGGGATTCTTTTTAGCGACCTTGGAAGGTCTTTGTGCATTGTTCCTATTGATTAAACTTATAGAAAGTCTGGCGTGGGCGGCTGCACGACACAGTAAGAAAAGAAGTTTCTTTTGCATGCAGCCTGTCATGCTGGTATTTTCTTGCATCCATTTCCAACAGCTGCAAACTCTCTCAGTATTGGAGGCAGAAGCAAGAAACCGTGATTTCTTTTTTTTTCTTTCTTTGAGATGACCCATTACTCCTGTAACGAAATGGAAAAATGTGTCCCCATATTGACATAAAGAGTGGAACAAGATGAGAAATCATTTCAGGAGCTAAGAGTATAATCTGTCCTATTTTATAGCTGGGCTACTGCTATTCCAGACAGGAATTTTGCTCCATGCAGTGAAACTGATTTGATTTCCTTATGCATAAGGATGGATAGGGATATCAACCTTGGGTCAAAACTCCAGCTAGTGTGTACTTCAAGAATTTGAACAATTTAAGAATAATTTTTTATTAGTTTTGTCTTACTCAGCTTCAGCAGGAATCCATTTAAAATGAGTTTCTTTCAAAAGGACTGCATGATGAGTTTTGATCGCAGTTGCTCTACATAAGGACCAAGATCAGCCATTTTTTTCTGTCTCTTTCATTCATGTCATCTCTATATAATGAGAAGGACAAATTTCGCTTTCAAAATGAAGAAGCTCAAATATTTAACACTGAAAAAGAATCAACCACAAGACGTTCAGACAATAACCACAATGTCTATTGTACCCTGCCCCCAAGTGGGCAAGACTGATATCTATGTTTCCATGCTGGTCACATTGATGAAAGGACAAAATGCCTTTGTGAGGACAGTTGTTAATAAAGACAGAAAGACTGAAGAGACAGAGTGGCAGGCAAAGCTGGACAGAGGGCCATGACCTTTGAACAGCCCAGTAGCAAGGTAGATTTGGAAGGCACTGAACAAATTGTCACTGTGAAAGGGCGAGTACCACATCGTAATGACAGGCTAAACAGCTCCACGATGACAGATTGATTTCAGACAATATTTCTGGATTGTCAAGAGGCCCCAGTCCTGTCAGTGAGAGCTTTCCCAGTTCCTCCGCCACCCCCCTCCACCCAGCTCTTTCCTCTCTTTCTTCTCACTCTGTCATTTCTGTCTCTTTCTTTATTCTTCACCCACTGATCATGTACCCTTTCTTTTCCCTCCCGCTTCTGTCTGAACTGCCTCACTTGCCCAAATGCTCTGCTATATTACAGCCTGTCACTGATTCCAACCTGAAAAGACCTTGTTGACAAAGGAGCTGGTGTGAAATGTTTCCTAGGTCCATGGAGATTGTCTGAGCGTCAGTCTGGATGCTGGTGCAAGGTTTCCAGATATGTAGAAATGAGGGATCCTGAGGGCCTGGGTTAGCCATCATCATCAGTATCATAGTTGAGACCACAATGCCCACAAAGACAGTCACTTAGGTTCCCTGGTGACGCTACGTCTGGCACAAAATTTCCTCATTTACACTTCAGTGCTTTGTTGCAGAATACAATAAGCCAAGTGCAGATTGGGAAAACTGTGGAATGCAACAGGGTTGAAGACAGATGGAAGAAGAGAGGGTGACATTGAGGAGATAGAAGAAGCAAGATGCAGCTTGCTGCTTACAAAAAGATGCAGTAAAACAAGCAAAATCTAGAGAGGGGATGGTGACCCATCTGGATTTTTATCCCATCATGCACTTTGGCAAAAAGCAATTAAATCTAAACCTTAATTGTCCATCTAATTTGTACCATATTTAGAATATTCTTTTTATTGTAACAACACGGCCAAAATGAAATAAATGAAAATGTTAAAGACACTAATTACTACAAAATGTAAATTACAGTCTATTAAGGGTTAGAATTTTGGCCAACTTTTTTACATTACTACTTTCTTAGCCAGACTTTTAAATAAATAATAAGAAAAAATTGTAAATCTTTGAGAAAATAAAATAAAAAAAAAACAACAAAAAAACTGTTTTTTAAACCCTCTTGGGATGATCAAGTGCAAGATCAAGGATTTGAATACTTTGGGAAAAAGGTTTTACGCCCCTTCTTTGAAAAAACAAAGCCTGGCTCAGTGGATGCAAATATAAGAAGCCAACAATTAAAAGATAAGCCAGAAATAATGATATAACAGTGAGTAAGATAACTTCTCCAAATGTTTGCCCTCATAAACCTATCTTAGAGCCTTTTGGGGTCTCAAATGCATTAAAAACTTGAACTCTGTACCTTTATCCAATTACTAAATCAATAGCTTGATTAAATACCCATTAATCTTTCAAATATCTATTTCAAACCAGTTTTATTTGGCTGGGAAAAACAGCTTTTGCATAGTAAGTATTTCAAATTGAACAAAGAGAACTTTTAAGTTAAAAAATATCGAAGACTTTTACCTTAAACAAACAAAAAAACTTTTTTTTTTTTGCTTAAAAAATGCAAGAAAATGTTAAACATATTTTTAAGAATACAATTTTAAGTGAAATTTTATCAATTTTTTTAGTTTGAATACGTCTGAATACGCACAAGCAAACCCTAGTCCAGTTCCAGGAACTGCTCTCAGATCCATCTTTTGAGGTGGTTTTGGTACGTTTCCAATCTGACTGAACTTTGTTTCACTCTGAAATTCCTTAGCCTGAATACGGTCTATGCTGGGACCAGAACAACTGAACCAAAATGGACACCTTACCTGTAATTATTGGACAAATGTGGAGCAGAGATACAACAGCAACTCATTGAAATGTGGTAGAATGATTGCAGGCTCATTTAAACAACTTTTAGCCTTATTGCTCCCCATACTGTTTTCCTGGTTTTGAACCCGGTCTTCATACAGACGTTCAAAATTTGTCAGTGAAATAAAAAGTTTGAAGAAAGTGAACAATTCTGGCAAGGATTTGCAAAGTGCAGCCCCTCCATCTTTCTCTTTTTGTTTCGATTTCCCCCCATAACTGCTGGCCAATAACTGAAGAAATTTTTAGTCACGTGGTTTTGTTTACAAGCTTTGGTCCAGAACAGAACTCTCTGGTAGACCCCAGTCTGAAAACAGACCAAACGCAAGGTTTAGGACTCGATCCGGACCACATTAAGCGGACTCGGTCCAGAACAAATCATCTTTCCAGTGTGAATACAACTTTAGACACATGGACCACATACATTTAGCGCACAATGAAGATTTCATCTCCAAACCAGCATGTCTGTGTTTCAAAAAGAAGAGCTGCTACACTCAAATACTCTTACACATTTAGAGCTCTTGAATGTGTAATTGTTCACGCTATGTCACATTCACTGCTGAGGGGTCGGCCAGTCTCCAAACACATAAGACGGACATTAATAAACAGGTGCTCCTCTGTGCCCTGCTTTGTAATGGAGAGACAGAAGACGGGGTCTGTTTGAGTGTGTCATGTGGCTGAGGCTAAGCCTGGGCCAGGGAGTAGGGTGTGAGATTTTTGGGATTCCTGGTTTCTGCCGCCTGGGCCCACCTAATCTGCCCCCCTTGCTCCCCCTGATGCCGCCTTCCTCTCTGGATGAGCTATGTGTTAATGGAGGCCTCTCTGCCATCTTAGCCTCTGCTCCTAGCCACTCTTTGGGTCAACCCTCCTCTCTTTAACCCTCCCAGTTTCTCTCTTTATCCACGTTTCCCCTCCACTGCCGCCTCACTCCGCTTTGGTTTCTCTCTTCTCTCACAGCCTTATTGTGGCTCCTTTCCTGATAAGTGGCCCCAAACACACACTCAGTCCCTGTGTGTGTGCACTAGTCCTTAGCTTAATGGAGTGAGATAAAGCGACTAGAGTGCTGCTCACTGTGCGCTTGTGTGACAGTGAAGGTTCACGGCAGACTGTCATTTGCATAAAAACTTCTGCTACTGAGTTCAGTTTTCCTCTGAATCAGAGAAGGAAAGGTCAACTCTTTAGATAATACTGGAAAATATTTTTTCATGTGTTGTGATTAAAAAAAATAATGTGTGCATTAAAGTGTCTTCTATGTCTGCTTTTTAAGGTCATTGCTGTTCTAGTTTTAATTATTAAGAGTTCAGTGCTTCTATGTGAGTGTTCAGTACAGTAAGGAGAACTATGCACTGCTTCTTCTCCTTTTTCTTCATCCAGTTTGTTCAGAAACCCGTTTTGAGTTAAAATTCATCTTCCAGCTAAAAGCACATCCCATTTGTGACATCTGCTACTGATGACTGGGTAGACTTGATGCTGTGCTGTCAGAGATGGGTGATAACAGGTGTCCAGTTCAAGCTTTTACCAAAGTGACTGTTATTTTTTTGGTATTGTAGAGAATTAAAATTGTTTGAGAAGATAAGATTCTACATAACAAACACACATAAGTCTCTTTAATTCTTTCTTTTAGTAAAACATATTAAGGATTTTAACTTCTTTTTCCTTCATTTGTCAGTAACCTGGAAATTTGATGCCAGTGTTCTTGATAAGTGAATTTTAGTTCTTTTCAACTAAAAGTTACTAATCAATTTCCCTTTTTTAACTTTAAGTGTTTTGCAGGCCTTAAATGCATAACTTAAAGCTGAGTAAAGTGTTGTATTTATCATGAAAATGAATAGAATTCCATAAGTATAGGGTGAACAATCAAATTCATTAATGTTTACTTTTTCATTTTATTTTTTATTTTATCTCGACTGCTAATATAAATGTGAATCTCAAAAACAGTGGCTCAAACACCCTACATGTGACATCAGGGAGGTTTTTTTTAAGACAAATGTAGTGTGAGTGTTAATGATAATTTTTTACAAGCACTTACAAATGAAAAAGGGTCTAGTTTGATAAGGAATAAAATGGACTGTGAATCCTGCTCATAAATATTTAGAAAGAAATTGATGGAAATCCATAAATGCAAACTGAAAGGCCTCTTGTTTTCTCAGGTGAAGGATTTTCCATGAAGAACCAGCCTTCGCTGTGCTTCTACAGACTCGGAAAAGCACAGTCCCTATGAAAAATAATTTATTTGTGAGGTTCTGATATGATTCAAAATCACGTTTTGATTGGAAATGTTTTCTGAAATATTAAGCACAGAATTCACTTAAATGTACCAGCCTTTTATAAAGTTAACTCAAGTGGTGATCAAACTTTAGTTTATAGCTCTAGAGATTCTTTTAATCAGTTCTCTTATTAATTAATAGCACTATTATGAGGTAACGTTCTCTTGGCATTGTGAATTTTATTTTTATTGTAAATACATAGTGCAGTAGCAAGAGTCCACACACTCACACATATGTTCGTTTCTTCTGCAGAGGCAGATGGGGCCAGGAGAAGGCAGTCAAGTTTAATGAAATATAGCAGCTTAGAGTTCAAAGACTTCACAGTAGGGCCGATTCAGGGTAGGCCGCGTGATAGAGATGTTTCCAGAAGCTTTATATCGCTACAGTCATTTTTCTCTCATGCTTTCCCGTTCTTTTGATGAGACAGCGGCAGGAGTCTCTAGTGAAAAAAGGAGATTTTGCTTCAAAGGAACAGGGACGTTTTTCCCGTGATTTTTCTTTAATCAGATAGATTTTACTGGAGCATCTTATTCCCTATTCTTTTTGTTCCACCCCTCCTGCTATTTCTCTAGTCCCTCATGTCACCCAATAGCTCCTCCTGTACCATTCCCACCACAGAAGCAGTCGCCATTCAGTCCACATCTAATGGTGCTGAAGAAAGAGCCATTGTCCCCACTGGTTTTACCCCACTCTTATCTATTGATTGGAAAGCCGAGAGGGGAAAATAACAGGTATTGATTACCAAACAGGGAGAGGCTGACGGGCAGAACGTCTGGAGGGGTAAGAAGAGACGACAGTCCTCACTCTCTGCAGCTCCACTGCTGTCAGAACAGCCTCTCCTGCCACTCCACATTTAAACCTGTCACTTCCCCCCTTTTTGTCCCTCACCACAGCGGTTTTCCATTTAGCAGTGCCTGTTTAATGCAGATTTTAATCTTTGCTTGTGAAATGTATATCCCAAGTGCAACAGCTTCTTAGCAGTAGCTTTCACACGATACCCAAGTCTGCCCACCTTTCCTTTTCATCAGCCCCTTTTTGTCTCAAATGAAATTTGTAAGTTTTGGGTCAGTTTCCATATTTCAAATGTTTTTTTTTTTTAAACTTTCTTTTCCCTCATTCCTTCTCCTCGTATTACTTCAAGGGTTATGGGGTTTTAAAAAGGAATCAGAAAATTCAATCTTGCAAGAATTGATTTCATTATACTGGCTCTTTAAGTGCTAGAGGTCTGCTCTCCAACAGTCGCGCAGTCTGCTGTGCCTCTGTGCCTCTTATCCTTTATGTAAATACACCAATTTAGAGTCACATTTGGTTAGATCGCTGTTTATCTCGGTCATGAATCATTGCAGTCTGGCATTGTAGTAAAGCTTTTTGATGCATTGTAATATCTTGCAGTTGGAGATTAAGCAGCAAGAAGGTGTTTAAATAGCAATATCCTGCACAGGGCAAAGGGATGCATGTGGGATCCAGTCGTTCTCTATGTGTTTGGTTAAGTTCCAGGTGTTCTCTATTTGTTTGGCTGTCAGCAACCTTGTCAGGTTTTTATTGATGCTGGCAGTGATTCAAAAGACTAGTGCACCTCTAGATTTTAACAATGCTTGTACTTATCATTACAAATCCACAGGTGTTTTATAAAATATAAAATAAATAAGCTCCAGCCTACCTGGTGGACCGCTCTAGTCTATCAACCATACTGGTCTATTTAATTTGCAGTCTGACATTATGTATTTTCCTCCACGGATGCCTGCACAAGGGATCAACTGCTCATTAACCCGTGCACAAGATTTAGTAAAACTGCCTATGTTTAGTCTGAATCACAAGAATGCCTCTTTTTGAATGCACTCCTTTCTCTTAAAAATAATCCATCACCAAATTGAGCAAAGAAAAGCAGAGCTAATTCTGTGAGTTGCCAGGCCTCCTCCTCCTCCTCTTCCTGCGCTATGAAAGATTCCATTCACACACAGAGCTCAGCCATAAATAAGGATCGCTTTAGCAGTGCTGCAGTACGGGAAAGCCCATATGGTCATGTGAATCGCTTTCCATTTACAGAGCAACTAACATTTCTAACCATTTGAGTAAACAATCTAACACACTCAGCAGCTCTTTCTGAGTGTGAGTCTATGAGATTTCTTTTTGTCGCACCATCAGATGTTTGTGAATGTCTTCACTCATCCAGGTGACAGTAATCCTAAATATTTGAAGTCTGTTGATCTTTTTTTACCCCAGATTATTGTGGAATTAAGCTAGAAAAAGAACATACATGGAAATGCTTGAACAGCTCAAACCTCTTTCTTCTGATGAGATTTCATGGCAAGCAAAATTGTATGCACCTTGATCAATGCATCTCACAAACAAACAAGGAGGAAAATGACCTCCATTTGCTATTTATTTCTTTTTTATTTTTCTTGAATGTACTCTCTGTCTGTTTCCAAAGCTTTCAAGTCCAAGGTTAAAAGAACCTGTCCTTGAGAGACAGGAGGTGGAGGTGGAGGAGGAAAGCCTCTGCTGAAGAAAAACAGGGGAATCATACATGCAGCACAAATACTGAAGTTATTCAGACGATGTCCTTGATTTCACGACTTTTTCCAGCCCTGGTTTTCAAAGGGATTTCAAAAGGTTTTTTAGAAAAGGAGATGGAGGGAGGAAATCATTTGTTGCACATTCTTGTTTTTGGAGTAGAAGCCAAGCTTTTTAGGATATTAAGCCAAAAAAGAAGCCAGAGCTGCTTGAGTCATCATGATCCATCTGGTTTTTTTAAAAGACACACTGGTGTTTCTCACAATTATGAAGGAGCAGCAGAAAATGTACCAGTTGCTGCAACCCCAAGAGATGATCAATATACGACTAAAACTATTCCAAAGAATAAAGATTTAGATTCTAGTACTTTAATATTTTGTAATAAAGAGACATTTTTTTATTTTCTAACTTCACAGAGTATTGTGTAGCCAAAAGGCAAGCTTTTCTCACCTACTATTAGTTAGAGATGTCATTTTAAAATGAATTATGCATCAAAGGAGTATATATTGGTCTATATCCCAAAATATCAAACTAGTTAAAGTTGTGAAATACATTGTTTGAACAAAAAACATGATATTTAATATCACAGTTTAAAATCTAAATGTCAATATGAAGTCAAGCATCCTTCTTTTGTTGCTAAATTTTATGCAAATCAAAAAATATCAAATTTTGCAGTTCTATTAAAAACCAATTGAGGGTGGTTGCAAAAAGTAAAAAAAAAATCAGATTTTACACCTAAATGAAATGTTTTTACAGTTTGGTTTCAAGATTCTATTTGATGTTTATTGATTTACCTCTTTATGAAAACTTCATATGTTCAGGTTTGATTTTAATGGAGCTTTAATTTTCTCAATTGCCAATGCAATAAAAACAAAAACACACATACAAGGTTTGGATGTTTGGAGGCTTTAATTTAACAATACCTTTGACTTGAATGAGGTCTTGTTTTTGTTCATTTAGAAAGGAACACATGGTACTGGGGCTTTCAGAACCGTAAATCCGATGAGATAATGTACATCTGTTAGTGTGGAAAAAAAGGTATTTTTGTTTTTGGTTGTTATTTGGTTCAATCTGAATGAACTTTACCCATATGAGGTCCCTTAAAAGTGGTCCCACAGTTGAGGCTGCAGTGAAGAAAACCCTGAGCACCTCTGTTCTCATTCCCCATCTGCAACAGAGTAAGATATGGGCCAGCTCATAACAGCCAAAGCGCTGTGGTTGCGTTTTCTCCACAGACATAAACAATGACACTTTCAATTTCCTGTGAACAATATGGACTAGGAAAAGCCGTTCACAGAGAGGAAGGAAAACTCAGTCTGCATGTATGTGTTCATCAATTACTGAGGAAGACAGAAACTGAAAAGGACAATGTTTTTATTACTTTTCTGCTCAAATAAGTCATATTTCATGGCGTGTGCAACTTTACGTTACTCTGGGAGTGTGAGTGCATTCGGTCTTTTAGGCATAAAGGGGCATTCATATTAGTTTACCTGCAGCTGAGAAACATCTGTCGGCACTGAGATAGATGAAACAGCCAGATGGAGTTACCTGAGTCAGTTTCCCTCCACTGTAATGAACTTGTTTACTATATGTGTGAAATGCAGCAAAGGAATGCGGTCGTGTGTTTGTGCCTGTGTGTGTATGCTTGGATAAGTCGTGTGTACTTACCTTTCGCTGTTGTTTTTATTACTACCAGACCAGTCAATTGTTCTGAGGCACAGACTGTTCTCAGTTCACTTTTGTGGGGTGATGCTGCTTTGGGGTTTGGTTGCATCCCCCCACCCACCCTTTCCCCCCACTGGAGCTCCTGTTTCTCCTCTATGTCTAGCCTGCTCTTTCAAGGTTTTGTTTAGCTTTGGTGGTGGTGTTAGAAGGTTAGTTGAAGGCTTTGTGCTGTGCAAGCAGCGATGCAGGCCTTTTAACACCATCACAGGCGGTTTGGGCCCGCTCCACTTCACCACATCTGAGGGTACGGATCTGAGCCAATTAAAGGGTACGGATCTCAGCCAATTAAGTGGCAGGGAGAACAGCCTGCTGTCCGTCTCACTTTGACCCGCCCCCCCCTTGTTGCTTTGATGTTTTACACGTTACGCAAAACCAGATCCAGAAAACTTTAATTTCTCTGTACATCCAGTAGATGACAATCAATTAGGTAGGTAGGTATAGGCAGGCAGGCGGGCGAATGGGTGGGTAGGTAGGTGGGTGCATAGGTAGTTCAAGAGTGTTCTTTGTGGAATCCAGCGTACACATGAACTTGAATATGAGGGTGCGCAGTAGAGCATGTAAGGTGTTAATTCTGTTATAGACCAACTTGCACTTGTCCATCTAGGCTTTCTTAAGAGTACTCTAAGAGCATCAATGTATGCCGCCTTCAGCCAGCTCAACCTGGCTGTCTTATAGTTCACCCAAAGATATGCTGTGTACAAAGAAGAAGAGAAAGCCTTAAACAAGTCAGCTTGATGCCTTCTGAACAAAAGCCAGACTTCCATGAGAGGGTGTTGGCTTGGCCATACAACACTCGACATCGTCTGCACATAGCAGCATCATCAGTTATGTCTTCAGTGATTATATGCCCGAGATACTGTATTTTATCACAACATGCAAGCACAGCATTGGAAAGGTGGAAGTCATGTAATTTCAGATTTTCATCTTCTTTAGTTCTAGAAATCATAATCACACTTTTACCTGCATTAAATTAAATGTCATTATCAATCACATAATCTGAACAGATGTTCAGTAGTTATTGAAGACCAGCAGTACTTGGGCTCAAGGTAACTATATCATCAGCGTACATGAGGTAATTGATTATGAGATCTAACACAGCCAGTGTGACAAGCATTCAGTTAGAGAGATAATTCATCAGTATCGACATTGATAATTCGATAATTCGTTAAAAAGAATAGGAGAAAGAATGCCCCCATGTATCACCCCTTTGCTGATCTTAAAAGCTTCCAAAACCTTAAGAAGAGCTCCTTGACATGGGCATTCCTTCCTGGTCTCCCCTTTTTCTGCATTTTTGTTTATACATTGTTTTGCTAGGGTCGAGCAGCACTTCAGTTTTACTCTCATACATAGACGAGTTGCATAGACATGAGTGGAGCGTTTACAATTAACATCGCCACATGATATTGAAAAAAAAAATAATTATTTATATATATATATATATATATATATATATATATATATATATATATATATATATATAGGGGGGGGGGGCAGCAAATAAATGTCACTTAATAATCTGTCTAAACCCATGGAGTAAAAAACTACTTCATCTTTAGAGAGAGCATTCCAATCCAAGTATGAGGAATTTTCATGATCATAAGGTTGCCCAGGAAATTTATTTGCATTCCAAAAGGAATGTTATCACCAAATGCAAGCTCATAAAAGATTTTCATACTAGTTAAAGAGGCATGAGCATCAGCTGACCATGAGGTTGTATGCCATGCTTCACTGATGTGAGTAAAACTATCTTCAGGCAACAGAATTCCGGTTGAAAGTTTCAGACTGTTGTCTTCACAGAACTGTTTTAAATTATTAGAAAATGTTGAATTGCTGTTGGAGATGTCAGAGTTTAAATCAGCCATATCCCATTTATGTAGGAATCAAGTCAGAGAGTAGTTACACCTCTGGGTATCCGACCTCTTATTATACCATCCCCTTTATCTATGGTGGGCTCCCCGGCGCCTTGGAAATCAACATGTACAGAATTTTAGCCAACCAAATCCTGTTTAATTAAAAATGTCTTTGGTAGGCACAGCACATCACATTCCTCTAACAGTTTATCTACAACAACTCGGCGAGCTTGATTCTCTGCAGTCTGACCTAAGCGCAGGCCATGACAGTTGTAGGAAAGAACTCTTAAGTCCATCAGTTCAACTTGGGACCTCCGAGCCACGGTTCGTTGAGGCCTCATCCATCAGCCCCCTTTGGAACAGCAGCACCTTCTGCACCAATTGACCACGCAATTGAACTTTAACATTTTTGTTGTTCCCTGGAAAATAAAGATTAGTTATGTGGGCCTTTTATTTGGAGCTGCTTTGTCCATTTAGTTTGTGTACCTGTTACTTCCTGGTCCCAGGAGCCTCTACCAGCTGTTGTGAAGCCAAAAACAAACTCCCTGGACTAAAGACAAGTCTATTGCAGGAGCACATGTATACAAACAACCACACAGTAATTTCCAGAATTAATTCCAAATTTGCAGTAAAATTGCTGAAAGTACCAGGGTAAAATACAGACCCACAGGCAGAATAACTCGGCCCCCACTAGGACACAAACCAGGTCCCTCTCATTAGATTATAGTAAATTAACTCACATACCGGTACTCAGTGTTTGTGTTTTAAAAGCTATTTCTCCACTTATAATGACTTTCTTTGGGCATTTACAGGTTTTTAATACATATTAAGATTACTTTTTTAATTACTGGAGAATTTTATATTAACTTTATTTTTTACAATGAGAAAATGTTAGAAACTTAAAAGAAAAGCATATGGCTCCTTCAAATTCATACTTACACTGTAGAACTGGTTATGCAAAGGTGAGAATCAGTTACAATCATTAAATAATCCAAGACTGTGTCTAAAATATACATTTTTTATGAAGATCACGAACATTTTAAATGACTCAGATGATAACAATTACTTAAAAAAGGTCTCTTTTTTCCTTCTTGATGTGCTTGCTGTTAGTAGATCAAAATGTATGTAGCCAGGTTATTAATATAAATAGTTATCACCTGTTTACCAGTAGATACAACCAGTTCTTATGGTTTAGTTCTGCTCAATTCTTTTTCTAAGTTTGCTGGTGGGACAGGATGACCTTTAAATCTCTGGCAGGTACCAAATAAAAATACAAGGATGTACAATACTGAGCAGTTTCTATGGAAACATGAAAATAGGATTACAGTTTTACAATCTCACAACAGACTACAAGAAAGCAGCGCAAAAGATTCACTAGGAAATAAATATTACGTCAAGACTCCCAGCTAAATGAGACGTTCAACTGGTGGAAAAATCAAAGAAAAGTTTTTGTTCTCTTTTAAATAATTTTTTTTAAAAACCAGTTATCTTCCCTCAGTAAAGACAATGCTTTCTTCTGTGGTCCTCGGTGGGTTAATGAAAAGTTTAATGATTATCGAAGTTAAGAGAATCACATGTTGTGGCCTTCTCATTTCACTCTCAACCCAGCTGAACTTCTGGGGGGAATTTTTGACTGATGTCAGTGAACACGAGAACACCGAATGATAAAGCATCCCTCCAGCAGTGTTTCGGAAACTTGGATAATCATTTCACAGCCTTATCAAAACTGTTTTAGTCTTCAATTAGGGCCCCTTAATATTTTTTCGTCAGTTTTTCATTCGCATGTTGGTTTTTGAAAATAACTTATTTTGAAATAAAATACAAGACATTGTTTTATCATAGGAAGAAATAAGAACAGAACACGCTTGGATAGATTCACTTGGCTAAACTTGGCTTTACAGCGCTGCTGTTGCTTGGTTTGGATTATGAATCACATGTTATTAGATCAAGAGATCCAAACTGGATCACCACACTAGCTTAAAAAAGGACAGCATTTGTATGACACTAAGATTTTTGATCAGAAAATTACACACAGTTTGCAACAGAATATACTTTATACTCTAGAATTAGACCAACTTATGATACAAAATTATGATTTCTGGACATTGACAGCAAACAGCTAATAAAATACTTTTTTCAGTAGCTATAGGAAAATATTATTCTCTGCTAAAATCCTATGTTAACCATTTCTCTAATGTCTTCTTTACAGTTCTTTACTGTCATGTTTTTGTGTCTCCCCAGGGCCTCCACGGGTGTCTGGAAAAGTTGCTTACAGGCAAACAGCCCGGCTGGGCAGTGCCATCAAAATGCCATGCCCTGTGGAAGGAGACCCCCCACCTCTCATTATGTGGACCAAAGACGACCGTAACATCCACAGTGGCTGGATTCGTTTCCGTATCCTCCGCATGGGCCTGAAGATTAAAGAGGTGGAGGCAGATGACGCAGGGACCTACATCTGCAAAGCAACTAATGGCTTTGGAAGTGTTAACATCAATTACACCCTCATTGTCATTGGTTGGTACTTATGTTTTTTTTTAGTTAAAAAATGCAGGCTTTTTTCTGTTTTTCTGAAAGGATGATTGATTATTTGAGGGTGTGTCACTTCTGCTAAAACTCAGTTCAGAATCTATAAAGCCACCTGTATGGCAAGTGAAAGCAAGGGCCGTGGCAATGACTCAGCCCCTCATTTGTACGGTCAAGCTGCATTGTGTTTGACTGTTGTGCATTAAAGTCGAATATAAAACCCTTACCAGCTGTACATCGTTGCTCACAGGGGTTGAGGTCTAAAGCAGGCAGATTTATGATGGTTTAGCATCAGTCCTCTCACTTTTTCTATGTGCTATCCTCTGCGCAGAGTCAACAGCAGCCTGGGATATTGTTTCATGCTACTTCATCCTCTGTAGCTCAACTGGATCTCCAACTCTTCCTTTTCCTGAGGCTAAGCTCTGCAAGCAGGAGGTCTAAAGCCCCAATATGAACCACATTCAGTGAAAGAGCTAGTGTGATGTGACTTCAGGATTTAACGCAATTTGACCAAGTGTGTTAGCCCTTTTGTGCAGACTCATACAGTGTGTTTCCTCTGCATTGGTGCAGAGCGTGATGAATGAGTGGAGTGAAGCGTGAAGGCTGTGTTTAGTCTAATTACTCTAAGATGCCTAATTTGGCCCAGTCTGCCTTCTGTCTCACAGGAAGAGTTACAGTCTAGTCTTGTGACAGCATACTTCAAAAGAGAAGCTGTAATCAGGCAGAGAATGAAATCACAGGGACAATAGTTTTTGTAGGGAAGCATGTTCATGAATGGTGGAATGTGCATAACCAAAGTTTACTTAAAGGTCTCCCTCTCTGTGGGGTTGCTGGAAAGTT
Organism: Oryzias celebensis; assembly: GCA_014656515.1. Taxonomy (NCBI): domain Eukaryota; kingdom Metazoa; phylum Chordata; class Actinopteri; order Beloniformes; family Adrianichthyidae; genus Oryzias; species Oryzias celebensis. Next base: position 41,096,310 of record BNCR01000005.1, read on the forward strand.
CAAAGAATGGCTTATTTTGATAAAATAAGAAGGGCATACATTTGGCAAAGCCGGCTATATATAACAAAATGTGTGTTTACATGAAATTGAAAGGGCTGTTTTAAGTCTTTTCTCTTTTAATTTTGTATTGCTTTTTATTTGGTCAAACTCTAATTAAAGAAGCCAAATGATTCTAATTTTACAAAATTAGAAAATGTCGTGCATAACATATAGAAAACTGTTTCTTTTAACTTAAAGACATGATGTTAAATGGGTGTGAAAGAAATCAATGTTTTATTTCATTAAAGTGTAATTGTGATTAAGGTCAGTATCAAAAATGACCTGAAATAATCAGTAAAAACTATAACTTAGGTAATTTTGTTTAATGAATACTGTTTTTTTATTTTAGAGTTTACTTAACAAGGTTTTGGCAAATCTTGAAGAAAAAACATTTTGAAGCTCTGTATCGTAATTTCTTGGAGTCGTGTTTGATTTTTTTTTCACCTTGGCAAGAGATTTCAAAGGGAACCATGTTTTTGGAAGGCTGACTGCTTTATGCTGTGTTATTTGTGGAAAAAGTCCCAAACGAGTCATGCCTCAGAGTGCATATATGTATGTTGACACAACCTTTCATACAGTCAAAAAAGGCTATTGAAATGAGGTTGTAGATTCATTTAAAAAAACTTTAATTCTTAAAATGTATCGATTCCTTTTGAAATTGATTTTATTTGTGCTAAAACCCCTTTCCAGTAACAGTGGACCCCTTTCCTTTACAGTAACCAGTTCCAGTATTGTTCTAGTTGTGGATCTGTTTGAACTGACTTTGGAGTTAAGCATTGTGCCTAAAATATTCTATTAAATAAAATTGCTAAATTGCACTAAAAACTTCACCTTTGTTCTATATTCAAAGGATAGATAATTTGTGCAGCATAATATTATTCTAAGATTATTTATGAATACTTCTGCCATTGATGGTTTGATAAAATATGACTTATTTCTGATTTCTTCTTTTTATTTCCATTTCATCCCCTAATGAAACCAACAATTTACACTTGAGGATCAGTCTGCGTCTCACATCCTCTGTTTCTTCTTTTTCTTGTTCATCTCAGAGCTCCGATCTTGCTAGGCCGTCCTTACAGAGTTTGTTTTTGTTGGTAATTGTCCAAAAAAGGATTGCTTTTCATTCAGATGAGGGGGCCTCACTGCAAAAATACCCCGAATCAAAGTCAGCCTTAAACATCCATGTAACCCGCAGTTATCGTGCTCACTTTCCATTAGAGCTGCATCGGCTAATGAATTCAGTTGTATGCAATTAACCTGCTGTAGATGTAATTATGTTGCTTGAAAAGATCATAAGAAAAGATTTTATTTATTTCACATTTAGTAAATGAGGGGTAGCAGACTCTAGCACAGCTCAACACACAGTATTCATCATGTCAGCCTGTTATTCTTAGTAGATCACGGAGTGAAAAAGTTAAAAAAGCAACTTCAGAGGGCTGATTGAGGTGAACGGGCTGACTGATCCTGGCTGCTGTTCAGGTTCAAGGCTCAACATGGAGAACAGGAGTTCTTTAATATGACTGGGGACCAAAGTGAAGTCAAGCACAGTACAGATAAAGAAGAGGGGAGAGAGCTTGGAAGTAACGATTGTGGTGTTTTTTGAGGAGGGGTGGGGAGTTATTCCTTGTCCCATCTGCCAGTGGACGGCCTTCCTTTCCCAAGAGCTATCTGAAGAATCCAGTCAGTCAGTGCAACATGGCGCCTCCTCAATCCCTCCAGCTGGATGTTTGGTCGCTGTTTGGGGTGGTCTCCTGACAACTGGCCCCGTCACCTCTCAGCACAAACTCTTGGAGAGGCAGATGCATGCAGCTTTCCCGTGTTCAGCCACTCGGCCCACAGACAAGTTCACTTTAGCTTTAGCAGCAGATTGTCACATTTACAGTACTGGGGTTAATGTTTATTTCTGGATGAGTAACATAAACGAGGCTAAAGCAAAGCTTGCTTATTATTTCCACATGAGGATGCAAGCTTTTGTGGGGCATGTTTCATTTCTCTGGTGGTATTGTTGGGTCAGCTGTTGGATTAAATGCCCCAAATCCCGCTGACCACATGTAGCTGTTTGGAGCGTTCCAGCGTGTGACGGAAAGCCACTGTTTACAACTGTCCCCAAAAACATCTGGAGTTCATTGTGACCCTGAAACCATCAGGCCTTTTCCTGCCATTCACATGGAATGAGAGGCCGGCAACCAGCATACGCTGTGACCTTTTTCCTGTTTCTGAATTTGTGAATGAGGAGGAGATGGCGTCAGACTCTAAACACTGAATGAATTCAAGTCATGTTGGGGGAAAAAAAGGCTGACTGTTTCATAATAAATGTGTGGGTTTTTACTCACTCTTAGTTGAATTGGTGTGCTGTAAAGTCACAAACTTCATTTCTGTTTTGAGGAAAACGTTTTAACTTCATGCAGCACATTTCGCATTTTTTGGTTGCTGGATGCAATCATGTAACGTCTTTAGCATTTATACAAGAGCTAACTCCAAACCAGGTCTTAACATTTATTTATGTATGTTTCACGGTGAGCAATTACACGCCTCTACTTTCCTTGATGTTTTGTGACACTGATTTGAGTGAAGACAGTGGGTCGGGGGGGAGGTGTACATTTTACTCTTCAGACATACAGTATAAAGAGCACCACTGTTTTCCAGAGTCTTTAAAAGTAAAGAGGAAATAGATTCAAGAAGCTAGAAAGAAAACCCCAGCAGTGTGGGACCAAGTTCTGTTTGGATTGGGAGGTTAAGGACCCGACAGGAATGTGGGGAGCCCAAGTGAGAAACAGAGAAATATTTCTTCCAGTGGAGGCCATTTTTTTCTTTTTTTTTTTTTTAGGAATGGGTTATTATAGTTGGCTAGTTAAACCCCTTCAAATAGCCATGACATCATGACTGGGCTTAGAACTGCAGGGGACAAACAAAGGAGGGTTTGTACCTACAGAACCCTAGAGAGCTTTGAGGGTTTGGGGGGGCGCTCAGAGGGAGTCAGAACGAGAGGGTTAGAAGTCACATCTGGTCTTTTTACCTGAACCAATGAATGAGAATCCACTGTGCTAAAGTGTGTGTTAAAGAAATCCAACATAAACCTACATTTATAAAGAGATCAACACGAACTCCCCCGTAAAGGGAAAAAGTCTTGAGCAAGTTGCAAATATAATATTTATTTGTAATTTATCTGATATCCAACTTTTACATGACAGATAAAAGATGCTCCTCTAGAATTGTCTACTTTTTTATCCATCCATTTTATAAACCCGTTTTAACCCTTACGGGGTCATGGGGTTGCTGGAGCCTAACACAGTTAATTACAGGTTGCCTTTCTGTTGCAGGGATGAAATCACACATCCGTACACACTCACATTCACACCTAGGGACAATTTAGAGTAACCAATTAACCTATGAAGCATGTTTTTGGACTGTGGGAGGAGTCCCTGAAGAAAACTCACACATTCACGGAGAGATCATGCAAACTCCACACAGAAAAGCCCCAGTTTGGCCTTCTTGCTGTGAGAGAAGTGTGCTAACAACTTATTTACCATGCAGCCTACTTCTTTATTAATTAGGAAAAAACCATTCACCTCTAATTACCTATAGCTTATTTCAAAAAGTAAATATGCACAACAAACTGAGTTAGAGTCACTCATATTTTCTCTAAGCCCTGTCTTAGTGTGGCTTCATGATGTCAGCCCATGACCTAAGCTCCACAGCTGTCCCTTGCATCGGGGCTTATGAAAACCGATCGTATTACTTCCAAATGCTACAGAGTAAGACCCAAGCATTCAACCCCTGCAGGGGGTGGTTAAAGGCTGAAAATGCAACATTTTCTTGGGATACAGCTATGTACAGCTATGAACGATAATTTTCAGCATCTTTATATACCGTATCCAACTTGATTTTGCTCATGTTTGTCCTTCTGTGTCAACAGATGACCCAGGTGCTGATAAAACTGGAAAACCTGAGGGAGCAAAATCAGAGATCAGTATTGAAAAATTTGGTAAGAGAATCATGGATTTTGCTCTGTGATTAAATAAATATCTAAATGTGTCTTTCAGCCTGCTTTGAAACTACTTAAAACAGACACATCCAGAGTGCTCCATTATTTTAAAGTTTTTCAAACTTTCTTTCTATTCAAGTGCGTCCTCGCTTCTCACAGCCCACAAAGATGAGGAAGCGAGTGATTGCTCGTCCTGTGGGAAGCTCTGTGCGGCTCAAGTGCGCAGCCAGTGGAAACCCTCGACCAGATATCATTTGGCTAAAAGACGACAGACCCCTGACCGAGCAAGAGGTGGGCGAGGGCCGTCAGAAGAAGTGGACGCTGAGCCTCAGGAACCTGATGCCAGAGCACAGTGGCCGATACACATGCAGGGTGTCTAATCAAGCAGGGGAGATCAACGCCACATACAAAGTTGAGGTCATACGTGAGTATCTCATAGCCTACACACTGATGTATTACGACTTAGTTGAACTTTATTGACGTGATTACCTCTGTTTATTTGGGTTATATTACTACTTTAATGTTCACAGCTGCGTGAACTTGAAACAATCAATCAATGCAAGTGCTGTGTTCGAGTCTGACAATGGCAAAGCTGTAATTTCTCTTTGGTTGACCTTTTCCTGAAGTTTGATTGTGATCGGTCGAACTTTCGGCTTGGATGGATGTGCTTCAGTAATCACGTACAGGAGAGGCACATTGACGGTGCGAGCGCAGGCTGCCCCTGTGTGTTTTTACTTGAGGGTAGAATGAGCAAGGCTGTTCAGCTTCAGAGACAATCCACCCAATCTGGAGCTGATTAAAGCCCAGCTGTCTGCCAGACCCACTGCACCCCTTCCCATGAGAAATGCATGCTGTACTACCAGGAGCACAGAAATAGAGGAAACTAATCACAAATACTTCTTGTGTTACATGATTTATTCCTCCCTCTCTTGTCAATTACAAGTTGTAAGCCTGAGGCGAATGTGGATACTTAAAAACTCCGACCATCTTTGTGTATTCTCAGATGCAATTTTTTTTTGGTTGTGCTCTTGCAGAGAGGACAAATTCCAAGCCTGTTCTGACAGGCACCCATCCAGTCAACACAACAGTGGACTACGGAGGCACCACATCCTTCCAGTGCAAAGTGAGGAGTGACGTTAAGCCGGTCATTCAATGGCTGAAGCGTGTAGAGCCTCACGAAGAGAACCGCTACAACTCCACCATCGAAGTGGAAGATCACAGATTTGCTGTGCTGCCCACCGGTGAGGTATGGTCCCGGCCCGATGGGTCATACCTCAATAAGCTGCTCATTACCCGCGCCAAAGAGGAGGATGCTGGCATGTACATCTGCTTAGGTGCCAACACCATGGGCTACAGCTTCCGCAGTGCCTTCCTGACTGTTCTGCCAGGTACAATTTTGTAGAAAACATTGTTTTAAAATAAGGAAAGACGTTAAGGCATATAAAGGAATGAAAAACACCAAAACATGACATTTCACAACATTTTTCTTAAGATTCCAGTCAAAGAGTTGGTAGCTCATTGCCATCTTGCTGTTTGCTCCCTTCTTCTGCAGATACAAAACCTCCCATCACACATGTCTTCCCAGCAGCATCCACCTCTCTCCCTTGGCCCGTCATCATTGGCATCCCTGCTGGAATTGTGTTCATCTTTGGCACCGTGCTGCTGTGGTTCTGCCAGAGCAGAAAACACTGCCCCCCTCCCACCACTCCAGCGGCACAGGTCCTGCCGAGCTCGCATCGGCCGCCGTACCGGGACCGAGACAGGGGTTGCGTTCCTCCGTCATCCAGCTCCTCCAGCCCAGACAAAGACTGCATGACTTCTTTGAACTATGAAGAGTATTTGGCCCAGCAGCAGCTGCTCTTAGGCCAGGGAGGACCAACGGTCCCTCCCAAAATCTACCCTAAAATCTATACCGACATTCACACACACACTCACTCTCACGTGGACGGGAAAGTACACCAGCACCAACACATTCATTTTCAGTGTTAGCCTTAGTTACACATACTTCCCAGTGTCTCAGATGGGCGTTCAGACTTTGAATCTCACTTTCCTAGATATTTGCTGAGAAAGTGTTCGTCAGTGGCCAGTGTGTTGTAAAATATGTACCTGGTGCTTTGTTTTTTTATTACCTGTTTGAGTCTCACACCACTTGTGCACTTAAAAGGACATTTTTGAAGAGTCTGAGGTCCATTGCAGCTATACAGGCCCCCTCATGGCTGAATCTTACATGTTCTTCATTCAGCTCTATCGTCAGCTTCTGAGGATGCGCTAAATGAAAACGGTACTCAAGTTTTACAAAAGGGCTGGTTTAATGCTCCTACTCAGGTTGTCACTGTGTTTCTTAGACATTCATTGTGCTGGGAATACTGACCACTATCCTTAACGTTAGCCGTCTTTACCCCTAATCTCTGTTCCTTCTTCTAAGTGATGGACTAATAGCTTTCATTGCACGGAAATCTCCCCAGAGACTGAAAGGAACAGTAGAACTTTTTATTTCCAGTTTTTCCATGTTGTCATCTCTTGGTTTTCAGTTTCGTTTGAACTTTCTGTAGGTAGGAAGCATTACTAGTCAGTAGCATGTTGACATAAAACCAGCAGAGAATTAGTCTTTTCAGTCCCCACTTTATCCAAACTGTTTATGAAGCTGTAATCAAAATATTTAATTTATTTTCCTAAAAGAATTTAAAGGTTTATTTTTCAGAGTAAGGCATTTTACTTATCTATTGAATGTTATTAAAGTATACTGTTGTGTGTTGTACATTTTGAAAACGTTGTTCACCTGTTTAATTCACATTTACTTCTTGACAATACGTAGGTATTTTTTTTCCAAGTTACTTTTATTTGACAATCTTGTATAAAGCATTCTTTAAGGTTTGATTGTTTAATTAAATAATTGAAATCAGAGTTGGATGTTCCTTTTTTTTTTTAAATGATTTCTTGTGTCTGTAAATGAAAGCTGTGGCTGAGCATCTCCTAAACAAAAGGGCTGAGCTCTCTCACAGGTGTACCGTCATCCTCAAAGCAGACTGGAGTGTTGGAGGGTGACTCAAAGGGCAGCCAGCAGAGGGACACAAGCGACAGGGATGAAAGACTGAATAGACATCAGGACAATCTCACAGTCGCTTTTTATTTGAGTGATGTCCCCTGCAAGACTACACCCAAATGACCGAACTCTTTTCTCCATTTAAGTGAATCGTCCCCCATCTCCGCCTCTGCATCACCATCTCATTCAACTCTGATCTAGGTAGGGTTTCCTTTCACCATTTAGGAAGCACATTGTCCTGCTGTGGGAGTGATGTGACAAGACCCAGCGATTGCTGAGAAAAGAAGGGGATCATTGTCTGAGGTGAGCTCTTGTTTGTTGCGAGAATCACAGCATGGAGATGAGCTTTGGCTCCAGACGAATGACAAGTTTTCCATCTGCGTACTTAAGAGCACTGCAATGATCATCGAGACTCGTGTTACCTGCAGATCCAAAACTAAAGCTTTAGGTCCCAATATGAAAGCAGACATCCAACACTGCTCTCTAGTGGTCCAAATGTGAAAATCAAATTGATGATAGAAACTTGTAAAATTATCTTTATTATCTTTTTTTTGTTAAACAGTATAATCAAACACTGACAAACAGAAATACACTACACAAAAATGATTTGGACACAAAAACACAGTATTTACAAGTAAGCTTAGCCCTTCTGAACTTTAGAGATGAGTTCATCACACAGTTTTGTGAGCTCTTGAGCCTCCTTTTCCTGAAAGAAAATGGAAAATAGATTAGTATCATTCCAGTTTTGAGTCAAATTTGAACATGCCTGTTTATTCCCTTCTACTCACTTTCTGGTCCAGACTTTTCTCCAGGGACTGAACCTTCAGCTGCTCCCGGCGTAGCTGTGCTTGAAGAGCTGATACCTCTGCCTTGTATTTAGATCGAACCTCAGCAATTTCTTCATTTGCGCTTAGGAAAGAAAGACAAATCTTTACGTGCTGAAATCTTTATAAGCGTACACACAAACACCAAAAAACTCACTGGCCAATTTTTCCCTCGGCATGAGCTTTAAGGATCTGGTAGCGCTGCTCCTCCTTTTTGATCCTTTCCAGGTAGTCCTGTGCACGCGCCTTCAGTGTCTCTTCATTCTACAGAAGTACATGAAAATGACAACTATTTAATTAACCGTACAAACATAGAAAAAAAACTTACAAAAAACCAAAGTTCATTGACCCTAACCTTTTTGTAACCCTCTACCATTTCCTTGTACTTCTCCAGTCTCTTAAAAAGCTCCGCAAAAGATTTTTCCATGGTGTTCAGCTCACTGGAAACTTGCTCTTTTTCTTGCAGGGCCTTGTTGAGTTTTTCTTGAGCCACTTTGTTCTCGTTCTCTTGATCAGCTGAAGGCAGAAATTGGAAAATGAACAGCTTTTTTTCCAAAAAAAACATTCCCTTCTATGATGTGAACAGTGTTAACTCACCCATCGTTTTTGCAATGACTAGTTCAAATTCTGCTATTATCTTTCTGTGATGGAAAAAAAAAAAAAAGATAATTCAAAATCTAAAGCATTTGAAACTGCAAAGAAAAATAAAAACGAACAACTCGCCTCATTTTTTGACCATCATCCTGGAGCTTGTCATACTTGTCGTTCCATTGCTGTTCTTTTTCTTTTGCCTATATATGAAATGCACATGGGCAAAGGCAAACAGTAGTTCATTCTTGTTTGCAAGCTAAGAGATACTATATGACAATGTTTTCAGAGTAAAACCAAAGTACTACAAAACCCGATTCTGACATTTTCAATGTCAAAAACGCGCCGATACTTTTCATGTGAGAAAAAGGAAATCAACATCCATCCTAAGGTACTTCTCTTTGTCTGATAAAATATTAGTAATAAGTTTTTGTAAAGTTAAATTAGAATACTCTAGTAGCTAAAGCCTAGAAAGCAGAGCAGTTACTGCAAAAATGTAAATACCTCTGCCTGCACTTTGGCAATGGCTGCGTCCATGTCCTTCTGACTGTACTTCAGAACTTCAATGATGGCGTCTTCTGTGGTTGCGGGCTGCGGGAAAGGAGGGATGATGCTCTGGAGGACAGGAGTCTACAAAAAGAGGCAGGAAAGGTACATGTTGTGGTGAAACGGTGACCAAATGTAAGCCCGCACGTGTGATTAAATCATCCATGACTCACTGATGCTGCAGCATCCCCCAGCAATTTACAGTCATCCTTTGGAGGGACAGCTACCAGCTCCTGGTTAGTCAAGTGACTCTCAAGCCTAAAAGAGAAGATGTTATTTTGAGATGCGATACATGACAACTAAGCAACAAACTCACTGATGAAAATCATGTGTTGTGTTTTTAACATGCTCTTGTAGCCTTTTTTTCTGATGATGGATAAAAAAAAATTCTGCCTGAAATTCAATTTCTGAGCATTTCTTTATTCATATTGTTGTGAATCAGGAGTAGACAAAACAAGGTGTTTAAAAAAATTACTCATCTGTGACAGACAATACACTGGGCGGGCCAAAAGATGATCGTAGACGGACTTAAAAAAAAAAAAAAAAACAGGGCGACTTACTGTGAGGCAAAAGCAGGAGGGGGTGGAACGTGCATGGAGGTGGCAGGACCTGCAGACTTCTTCGGACTGTCTCTCAGTAAAGGGTCAAACTTCAGATACAAAGACTGTTTCCTGAGTGCAGACTCCTTAAACTGTTGTCAAAATGTAAATATATTTAAAAAAAAAACAAAAAAAAAAATCAAACTACACTTTCACAAACAATCCATTTGCTCTTATTATCAACAAGGACTTCAGAGCTTACACTGCTGGATCCAAACTGTTCAAGATAGTCTATCTGCCCATCAAAGTCACTGGCCATGACTAAAAATAAATAAATACATAAATAGCTCAGCGTTACAAACAAAATCATTATGAAAATCTTGCATAAATTGAAACTCAACAGTTTTACTCACACATGGATCCAGGGACAAACTCATCGTTGAATTCCAGCATGTTTGTTTGAGGTGTCTGTTCAGGTGGAGTCAGCTCAGAAAACTGCAAAGCACACTGCTCACTTTCACTTTCAGGGTTCTTGTAATGATAATAAAGAGAAAATGTCAGTTTGTATGTGGGAAAAAAAAGCTCAAGCAAAAGTATCAGCGTTGTGCTGCTTACCGCTTGAGGACGAGGTTCTGATGATGAAAACGCTTCTCCTGAACTATGAAGCGCAGAAAAATTACTTTCATGGTGATTGCGTAGAAAATGCCAGTAAATATGCAGAATATTCTAATGGAGCTCACCACTCTGATGACGGAGACTTGCTTTTCTCTGGGTTACTGGTTTGGGGTTGAGCGGTTTCTCCGAGCACAGGACTCATTTCCTTGCTGCTCTCTGAAGAATTGCTGATATTTGTTTTTGTACCAAAAGGATTGAAGTTTGGATCATCAAACTTTTCAAAGTCGAAGGAGTAAGAACCTTTGGGAAGTGAAGCATCAACAGAATCAGCTGTTAGAGGAACGTCGTTTGGTGGTTTGGGGCCAGCTACTGTTTGCTTTTTCTCTTTAGGTTTGACACCAGAAGGTCTTTTGCTGAACTTCTTTGGAGGCTTTTGTTTAACCTCACTGCCATCCCCAAAGCTAAACTCAAGTTTGACAGCTCCTTCTTTGACTGGAGCATTGGTGGGCTCAGATGCAGGTAGCGAAGGCTTGGCTGTGTTGGCAGACACAGGAGCCACTGCAGCTATGGGTTTTGCTTCAAGATGGACAGTTGGATCTTGGGGCACCTCCACTACACCAACCACGGCTGAGGCATTGTTTGTTTCTGCAGGAGCACAATCTTCGGACATCTTTCTCCCAAGAACAGGTGAATTCTGAATCTTGGAAGCCCCTATCTGGAAAGGGTTCATAGCATCAAGGTTTTCAAAATCCAAATTATAAGAACCTTTGGCTGGAAGTGGAGCATCCTCTTCAAAAGTGTTCCCTGATTTGTTCAGATCAGGCACATTATCAGGTTGGTCTTCAACAAGCGAGGCCCCGGAGGAATCCTGTACTTCAGATGTCTTGTTCACAGTCACCACGACCACACTGCTGTCAGTGGAGCTGACGTTGACATCGGCAAAGGAGTTATCCACAGATGGTATGAAAGGAAGCGTGTCATCTTGTCTCAGATCTCCGACATTGGGATCCTCCATGGTATTCTCAGGTGGCTCAGGTGGATGGTCTACAACAGGGTTTCCAGGGGAGATGAGGATTCTGTTAGATCCCTGAAACGGATTAATAGCATCTAGGTTGTCATAATCCAGCTGGTAGCCGCCTTTGCTGTGAATGGGCATGTCGTCATCAGGATAAGACAATAGCTCTGTCAAAAAAAGTTAAAAAAAAAAAACATTTGTGTTAACCTCACCGCAAGAACAGGGACTAAATTAAAGGTTATAACATTGTAGAAGATAAAAGAACCTTGCGGTGGCTCCACAGGCCGTTCCACTGATAAAGTACTGCCAAAAGAAGCATGGTTGGTTACATCAGTGCAACAATTATTCATTTAGAGGCATGTTGGAACCATGACAGTAACTTACTTTGACTTATCCACATTTAGAGACTCATCCACATTTGACATGATGGCACTTTTGTGGGGGGACAGAATTCTTTTGGTTACTGGGTCTCTCCGTGGGGTCTGAAAACAAACCTAAGCACAGAAATTCGAGCCAACTATAGAGATTGTCATCTTATAGTAAAAATTATTTGCAAACTAGATTATTCTGTACCTTCATCCCCTTTGGCAGAGCCTTGTTGGGCAGGTTCTCAGTCTGACGCAGGATAGAAGGTCTCCCAGTCGGTTGATCAAGAGCAAATATGTCTTGAGTCAAGCTAGTAAGCTTCCCACCTGGGATGACCCCACAGTTTTCATCATTCCCTTCAGAGAAACTCATCCTGCAAAGACAAAAACAAAAAAGAACATGCAGTCATGGGGCAGTCAGAATACAGTCTTCAGGCGGAGGACGATGAAAGCTGGACACAGCTGATAAGACACTGTAGATGTTGAAGGCACACAACCAAAAAAATGTTTTCATCAGAATCAGGGCATGTGTAAGTTCGACTGCACACCGTCATCAAAAACGATCTTTGGTTTTAATTAAAAACATTAGCTTTGATTAAAAGCACCTGTTTCAACAGGATACATGATGTGCATGAAGTCACTAAGTTAATGGAAAGCTGAATCAACTTTAGACGGCACTTACATGTAAACATTTACAACAATGTGCTTTTACATGTCTATATAGCAAGAACTTTGAATAAGTTGCCGCCATGCAAGATTATGTTCATATTAAAACAAAAATGTCAATGAAAGCTTTAAAAACAATAGGTAAAAATAAAAATAAATTGACGAAGTAGATTTAGAAATTGGAAGTTAAAAAAAGGAAACGTCAAAGAAGTTGTGCAAAACAATAAGCAGTACAGCAATTTAACCACTAGAGGGCACTGATGATACTTTTTTAAAATGCTTTTTTTAGGTGGAGGGTGCATCACATCGAGTTTGAATTTTAAACCCCCCAACAACCATGATTACAAGGTAATATATGTCACACAGACATATATATATATATTAGCCTAAAAACGAGCACCTAAGAACAGAAAAAAAACATTCTGATGTTAACTTTAGTGTGTAGAACTAAATGCGACCTACAGTCCTTATATCTAACGGATGTAACAGATAGAAAAACTGCAATAAACTGCAAGTTAACGCAATCATGTAAACATTGCGTGAGTTAGAATATGTCTCAAAGATTTAATCAGGAAAACTTTAACAAATGTGATGAAGTACAACATTTGAAAACCTAGTAACGACCTGCCTCGCTGGCCAACGGATAGCTAGTTACTGAAAAAAGGAAAAGACTTAGAATCACGAGCTAATTTAATAAACTCTGGTGTAACTCTCAATTGCCATGATATAAATTCTTTATTCCACCTACCTCACAACAAAAGGCTGCGTTTTAAAACTATGATCTCTTTCGCGCAGGCATTCAGTTGTTGACCTTTCTAGATTTGCTTTGAAAACCTCTCCCCAGCTTTTTCTGAGCTTCAACCGTTTGGAGTTGAAAAGTCTCAAAGCGCACCAATAACGTGCCTTAAAATATTCAAACAAACGCTCTTCCTGGTCGAGTAACCAATCACATCAAACACCGGAAATGATGCCGGGTGAGGTTTTTTTTTCTATTTGAAGCAGAGCAAAAAAAAAAAAAAAAAAAAAGGACTTTCCATAATAGTACATTTTTTAGCCAAAAGAAAAGTTTGTTTTCTGACTACAAAGTGTCATGTTATTAATTATTATTGTTTGTTTTTAAAACATTGTTTGGGAGGCAAAATGCATTGCTTCTTAAACAAAAAAGACTACATTTAATTTTTAAACTAAACTAAATTAAGTGTTCAGTATACGCTTTGGAAACAATTGTATTCAAAGATTTCACGAGTAACTTGTTATTTTTGTAAGTTAATTTATTATTTTACAGCAATATCACCACTAGATGGCGATCCCGCACCTTTTACTATAATTGCAACCAGTTGCAATCCCAAGGTAACAGCCGAAGAAGAAAGGCTGGCTGAGCCCGCCAGATTTGTAGAGGGTAAACAGTAGTGTTGGATGTCATTAAAAATTGCAAATACATCCGCCATTAAGAAGATGTTTTTAACCTCGTCACGGTTTCTACGTGTTCAATAACAATGACTTCCAACGGAAAAGGTAGCTTGAAATACATTTTATTTTGTTGGGGATCTGTTATGCTGCCTTTTAAATCCGACGCCATGTAGGCGTTTAGGTTTTCATTTTCTTTCTTTTAAATGCTATATTTTTGGTTAACTAAATTACTAAATACGCTGTAAAGTTATACATTTATAACAAAATCGCTTGACTCGAACCGACTTTAAAATTGGTTAAACATATTTTTTAAGCAGTTGTCGCTGAATTGAAGGAAGATTAATCTTTGTTTTAATTTTATTTTGTTAACAGGATTTGGAGAATCATCCATACTTTGTGGCAGGTAATGTTGTAGACACAAACAGACAGGAAACACTTTGTTGTTGTGTTTGCTCGTAAAACCAATACAGTAAAACCTAGCTCAATTACGGATAACCCATTTTTTTAGTCTCCCTTGTTTATATACTTTTTTACTTGTCATATTTTTTGTGTTATTATATAGAATATAATTGTACTACATACTTGAGGTCCAAATGTCAACACCATTAAAAAAAAACCACAAGACATTCAGAAGATATATTACATTGAGTTAAAATACAAGTAAAACAAAATAAGTTACATGTATGTATGTTAATCAAGCATGATATTTTTAAATAAACAATTGTGTCTTATGAGAGGCTTTTTTTGTTTGTTTGTTTGTTTGTTTACAGTTCCGATAGTGATTCTATAAAAGTCTTCATCCGAGTGCGACCTCTGACGAGTGGCACCGGGCTGACCACAGATGGAGACCAGAATCAATGCCTCACAGTCACGTCACCCAACACCATCCGTCTGCTATCAAAACCAGAACCGCGGACCTTCACTTATGATCATGTTGCTGATACGGATACATCTCAGGTATGAGTCACACGAATGTTGCTTTAGTAAATGCTACTTTCCTGTCTCAGGTGAAATAGAGAACAAAAACTTTTCTAGTGTATGACTGTTCTTTTTCCTTTCTGTGCAGGATTCCGTATTTAACATTGTGGCCAAGAACATTGTTGAATCCTGTATGAATGGGTATAATGGAACCATATTTGCTTAGTAAGTAGCTTTTTGTTCAGCATTATTTTTAAAAAAAGAGTGTAAATAATTGTAGTTTATGTAGAACACTCAGTTACAGTGGGACAAAAAAGGATTTGTCAGTCACAGATTTTCCAGGTCATCTCACTTGAATATGAATAATGTTTAAAGTGCTTATCACAGATGCACTTCAACTTTGAAGAGACACATTGTTTGAAAAAAAAAAGAATCCAGTATATCAATTATTTGTGTAATTTAAAAAAAATATATATTTAGTTCATAGTAAAAGTGTATCTCGGTACTTTGTAATGCAACCTGGGCTGGTATTGACATAAGTCTGTTTCCTGTAGATCTTCATCAGGTTTTCCAACACTGTGGCTGGTAACAATGAAATTTTGGGCATAACCATCCCATCACTGAGAGCATTGAGGATGAAATGAAGGAATGGCTACATAAAAAGCATTTCAAGGTTCTGGAGAGACCTAGCCAGTTTCCAAATCTTGATCCAATAGAGAATCTTTAGAGGGAGTTGAAAGTCCACTGACAGTCCCATAGCATCACAGCTCTTGAGAAAATCTATATGGAAAAATTGACCAAAATATCACCTACTGTGTGCAAACAAATAAAAAAAATCAAATTATGTTTTTAGTTTTTTAAATTTTGTCTCTCACAGTTGAAGTGTATCTCTAATGAACATTTTAGACCTCTCTTATCTTTTTTTTGTGGGACAAGTTGCAAAATTGGTGACTGACAAATACTGTTTTGCCCTTCTGTATTTTTTCTTAAGATTCCTCCTTTTTGTTTCTTTTAGTGGGCAAACTGGCTCTGGAAAAACATTCACTATGCTTGGTAAGTGTACATTTTCACTATTTAAATATGTTTTTCCAAACCTAACCTAAGCATTAACCAGATAAACTCATTTCAGGGCCATCAGAGTTGGATAATTTCACAGATGAAATGAGGGGGGTTATTCCTCGCAGTTTTGAGTACCTGTTTTTCCTCATTAACAGAGAAGTAGAGAAGGTAAGCAGCAACATTTTTTCTGTGTTGTAAACCGATGCTTCATTTATTACTGTGTTTAAGAACAAATGTAATTCTTTTCTCTGCTCTCTTCATAGTCAACAAAGTCCAAAAACTTCCTCTGCAAATGTTCATTTATTGAAATTTACAATGAACAAATTTATGACCTGTTAGACACGGCATCTGCCAGCCTTTTTTTACGTGAAAACATTAAAAAAGGAGTGTTTGTTGAGGGAGCTGTGGAGAAGTTTGTAAGCTCAGCAGCGGAAGCCTATCAGGTATGCATTAATAATATGCAGACGGTTTGAATTCTGTCTCTTTTTTCTAATGCAATTTTTTTCACTTGTTAAACACACACCTGATCAGTTTTTGGAAAATTGACATATGTTTATGTAAACTCCTTACATTATTTGTGTTTAAACCTTTTGAGGTATTGTCTATGGGCTGGCGCAATCGACATGTGGCCTCCACTTCAATGAACCGCGAGTCTTCAAGGTCTCATGCCGTGTTCACTATGACGCTGGAGTCCAAGGAGACCAAAAATGAGGTGGTGAACATCCGAACTTCTCAGCTAAACTTGGTTGATCTGGCAGGATCAGAGAGGCAAAAAGACACACACACAGAGGGTTCCCGACTCAAGGTATAGCTTTGCACGCTAATGTTTTATAACACTTGTGTATTTGCTTTTGTTGTTTAACAACTGTTTGCATTAACACAAAATACAGGAGGCCAGCAGCATCAATCGCTCCCTCATGTGTCTGGGCCAGGTGATCATGGCACTGGTAGATGTGTCCAATGGGAAGAACCGTCACATTTGCTACAGAGATTCTAAACTCACCTTCCTTCTCCGGGTTAGAATTTTTCAAAATCCATGTAGATTTTTTTTTACAATGCGTCACTGTTGCATGTAAAGTTTGTCCAGCTGCAAAGACATGCCTGTTTTTATTTGTATTTTAGGACTCTCTTGGTGGAAATGCCAAAACTTATATCATAGCCAATGTTCACCCTGGTTCAAAATGTTTTGGGGAGACGTTATCCACTTTGCAGTTTGCGCAGAGAGCAAAGCTGATTAAAAACAAGGTCTGTGTTATCCAGCAGCATCCGATACTCTAATGTAACAAACTAAAATGAAGGAGTTTACGCTATTTACATGTTAAAACTCTGGATCCTTTGCTTTTTTAGGCAGTTATCAATGAAGACACACAGGGAAATGTGAGGCAACTGCAGGCTGAAGTGAGGAAACTGAAAGAGCAGCTTGCTCAGATGCAGGGATATCATTCCAGAGATGTAGCTCCTGGAGGACCGGAATTCACCATGGGTAAAAATATTACAAAAGTTTACATAGAATTATTGATGGCTCATTGTTAACCAAGTTCCTTTCCCCCCTTTTATTAGGTATATCTGTTGAAAATCATCAAGATCTGCAGTATCAAGCAAAGTATATGACTGCTGTTCGACTGTGGAAGAAGACAGAAGAGGAAAGAAAGGTTATAAAATGTTTTGAACATGTAGAAAACATCCCAGTGAGGAACTGGTTTTGGTGCAAGACGTTTAACCTTGTGCTCCACAGATGCTGCTCAAGAAAGTGGCTCATCTTGAGGAGGCATGGACGCAAAAAGACAGATTCATTCATTCAAGCAGAATGATAATCCGGTTTCGAGAAGATCATATTTCTCGGCTTGAAAAAAAGATGAAGGCAGGACAAACCCCCTTGTCAGACACTGAGTCTTGGGCTTTGATTGACCAGTTGAAGGAGGAAATTAAAATCCTGAGTGACCAGGTAAAAAAGATACAATTCTTCTGCATCTCTGTCAGATAAACTACCTAGAAATGAAATCATTAACCTGGAGCTGTTTTTAACAAATTTAATTTAGTAGTTTTATTTTATTTTATTTTATTTATTTATTTGTATTTGAATTCTATGAAATGTTTTGGGTGTGTGTTACTTTTCGCCTTCTGACTAGGACTCTCTTAAAAAAGAGATCAGGGGATCTCAATAGGATTTTTTCCTGGTTAAATAATTAAAGTACATTTGATAACTGGATACATGGTAATTCTACAATTCTAGAATCACTGCATCTTTTAGTTGTTTAAAATTTTCTTTATGCAATTCATATTTCTAATATATTTTCTTTTCTAATAGATATTCTTTTTGTTTCTTTTTCTCACCTTTTAAGGTTGAGCATCATCCAAAAATGACTCGATATGCAGCAGAGAATTACAGCCTCAGAGAAGAAAACCGTCAACTGCGCTGTCTTGATTCTGTAATGAAAGCTGAAGAGTATGCAGCCCATATTGCTGCTGAGCTAGAAGAAGTCCTTCAGAAGACCGCTGAGTCAGACAAACTCCCAGAGTGTAAGGATCAACATTACAGAACGGAATAAACTCATGGAAGCCAAAGATGACTCGCATTTAAATGTCATATTCTGTCTCTTCGCAGCTTCATCAGTTCTATCCATTTCTGTGGCAGCAGATACAGTTTCTGCAGCTGCTGTTGAGAAGTTGAATGCTAAACTTCTGCAGAAACAGTCAGATCTCACAGCTGCCCTACAGGCCTTTGAGGAATACAAAGATGTCACCAAGTGAGAGGAATATTTATTACAGAAATGTTTTCAGTTTCTTTCTTAAAATCAAAATTAGACTTTAAAGTCCCACTCTGATCATCTTTGATCTATTTTAAAAGCGTTCCCAGGGGACTTTTAAAAAGGAGTATGCCACTTTTAACCCCAAAAAAACGGTGTTGCGTTTTTTTTAGATATAGTTCTGCACAATGTTAGTAATTCATTAGAAATTCAGTGATTTGAATGAAGAAAAACACAAAAATGCAATTTTGAGCTTTGTTTTCTTTATATATGTCCTCCATGAGAAAATTGCCACAAGGTCATGTTAAAAACAGCAAAAACAAGATTTTCATCTGAGTGAGTCCTTAAAAGATCTAGAGCAGATCACTGAGATGCCTTTAAGAGCAGTCAGCAAGACACTCTGAAATATGTAACAAACAGGCTTTTTTTCATATAAAATTGTTGTTATTAATTCTTCCTGTTTAAAGAAATCTAATTTTTTTTATGTTGTCCAGTTATTTGAGGAACCAAAATTCAATTTCATATAATGAAGATTTCACACTTCTCCACTGGTTAATTTATATTTATAGAAAATAAAACATTTTATTAAGTGTTCTTTTATAACATTATGTTATTTCTGTATGTGGTTCCTTTTTTGTGATAGTTGTGTTTTTGCGGTTTTAAATTGTTCTTTTTTTTCAGGAAACAGTTGTCCAAGTTGGAGTCTGAGAAAAGATACCTGGAAAAGTCTAACAGGCATCTGGAAAACATTTTGGAAGCCACACATGCTTGTAAAAAACTAGAAGTTTCCGAACTGAACAGAATTCATGTTGAAACTATAAAAGTGAGTGTGTGTCAAAATAAAAGCCCAATGATGCTGCTGGTTTATGAAAGGAAGATGTTGCTTCTTTTCATCTGAAAGGCCTAATTTTCGCTTTACCAGTTATTGGGTTTGTTTTGTATGTCATATTTTGGTAAATCATTGTTGATCACACTGTTTTATTTTTTGTACAACAAAGTTTTAGTCATTTTTGATAAGGTTTCCATTAGTTGAGGAACATCTGTCAAGATGTGTGTAATTTCAGTGTTGAGACAAACAACTAAAATCTAATGGAAATCTTTGCAACACCATTTTTTTTTTAATCAAACCAGATTCTCACCACACCCACCAAAGCGTACAACCTCCGCTCCCGCCTGGTGCCACTGTCCAGCCCTGAACACCTGAATGGGAATGATGGGGATGGAGATGGAGACAACATTTGGGCAGAGCAGCCTCCATCAGACATGGCTGAAATGGCCTTGACAGAGGAGCTGCGCCAAGTGCAAGTAAAGGAATCCAGACTGTCCCCTCACGGAACCGCTGATGTCTTACACATTGTTGAACAATGTTTTTTTTTTTTTTTAGGAACAAGCAAGTCGTGTTCAGACGCAGTTGAATGAAGAGGAGTTGAGGAACAGCAAGTTAATGCAGCAAATTGCAAAACTAGAGGAGCAAATTAACGTCATGTTCAAAGAGTCTAACCAAAAGGATGAGGTAGAGTTATCTTAATTACAGCTTAAAATCTGCGACCACTTGTTATTTTAAAGATCTGTTTTTGATGTAGATACTTGCAGTTGAGAAGAATAATAAAAACAAAGACCAGCTTGCCTTTGAGGAAACCATTAACAACCTGCAAAAGAGGCTTCAGTCTGAACAGCAAGCTACAGAAGGTATTGTCTTACTTTTCAGCTTTTTCTTTTTGTAAAATCTAAATGTTCTTTTAGCCATTTTTTTGGGGTTTAATTTGACATTTTTTCTGTTTCTTGTTTCAGTCATGAAGAGTGAGATTTGCGATTTACGCTTGATACTACAGTCTTCAGACAAGGAGCTGGCCTCTGTGAGGAACCAGCTCAGAGATCATCAGACTGAGCACCAGCAGGAGATAAGTCAGCTCTCCAGCAGTTTAATCAGCACACAGCTCCAGCTCGACAAAGTCCAGTAAGCATTCAAGTTTAAAGCACCATGCACGCTTTTTAGCGTTCCAAACCTTAATCTTTGTTTTCCAGACTGGAGTGGGAGCAGCTTTTGGAACAACATCGAACTTTACAGGATTCCTTTGACCAGCTGCATGCTGAGTCCAAATTTGACACTGATCAGGCCAGACAGCAGCTGCAGGACAGAGAGCAGGAGATCGATCAACTTAAAGCTGAGGTGTTGGTGAGTGGACTCAAAATGACTAACGCAATAAATGTATGCCTTAACAGATCAATTAATATTACTTTTATTCCTTAAATGTTCTTTTTCTCTTATTTTTCAAGAATTTGAAAAATTCCCTGGAAGCTGAGCGAACACACACAAACGGTCTGATCTCCCAGTTGCAAGAAAAAGAAAGCTCATCAAAGTAGGCTTTACATGATCTAACATCAAAATGTTCATGTTTTCCTTGATTGCAATGGAATTTAAGCATGTAATCCTGGAGAACACAGAATTTGGCTGTTTTTTTTTTTAATATTTGTCATTTAATTTTCATGTTTTTGCTTTTCATATTTTGGCTGCAGTTAATTAATGCTACCTAAACAAACAAAAAAAAAGTCTAATTTACTTCAACAGCCCAAAAGAAAATTGCTTTTGGGTTGTCTGGGGTTCAAATTTACTTTAATAATCATAAGAACACTGTTGTTTCCCTTAGAGAACTCATTAAAACTGTGGAGCAGAACACACAACTCAGAAAACAAGTTTCTGACCTGATGGTGAAAAATCAGCAACAGGTCAGAAAACTCATTTGATGTATATATTTAAAGTTAGAGAATAATTGGAGCCTAAAATCATTATTTGTTTTCTTTTAAAGTTGTCCAAAATTTCTGATCTGGAGCAGAATGTATCCACAGCCAATGAGAGAATGAAAAACCTGGAGCAGAAGACTGAACAAGACAAAGTAAATAGCTCTTAATTTTTAGAATTATATTTCGTAAATCAGTGTTATTCTATTCAACCCAACTTTTGTGTTTTTATGTATCTCGTCTGTTTGGCAGGATGTCCTATTAGACCTCATGAACCAAATCCGTGACCTCCGCAGTGAACTGAGCCAGAAGGAAGAAGCCTTCAGCCACGTGTCTGGAGATGTTCAAGACATTACAGTATAATTCATGCTTTTGTTTTAACTTTTTCTTTCTTTATCTAAAAAATAATCAAATTTTAACCGCTTTCTAAAATCACAGTCAGTAATGTCACATTTCTGTCTCCCAGGCCAAATATAACGCTGCTTGCCTTGAAAGGGAAAACCTCAGGGAACAAAACTGTAAAATGCTAACAGAAATCTGTGACCTTAAAGAAGGCTTGGAGAGGAGTGTGGCTTCCAACCAAATAGAGGTAATGCAAACTTTCTTGATGCTTTACATTGGAAAAAATCAATGGATTGCTTGATAGTGAAAATGAATGACCCATGATCTGTGGTTCTTTTCTGTAGGTAGAGATCTTGCAAGACGAAATGACTTATGCAACTGAGGAAGTCGACAGGCTCACCAAGGTCTTAGGAGAGCAGGACGGCCTCCTTCAAGCTGCACAAGAGCAAGTCGCTCAGAAAGAGCTCATCATCAAGAGCTTAAAGCAGAAGGTATTTTCTATATTTTCTTATAGTGTTAAGAATAGGATGTAATGTAAATAAATATAACAGTTTCAAAGAATGTTTTTTTTTTTATTTTATTTTAACAGGTTCAGCAGCAGCAAGAAGCTGTTGAAAAAACAATAAGAAACGGAGTTTTTAAACCTGCTGAGCTGACAGTCACACCAAAGTCACTCCCTCGAGTAAACCTTTCCTTGTTTTAACAACAGAAATGTATTATTGTATTACTGGTGTTGATATCGGCATGATTGCCTTTGAACGTTTGCTGTCAAGAATGCAGCATGGATTTAAGTGTATATTTACTTTTTGTTTTGTTTTTTTATTTATAAGACTCCTGCTACTCCAGTCAGCTTTGGCAGAGATCTGACCCTAATGTTGGAGAGCCAAGAACGCGAGCTGGAAAGTAGACGTTCCTCTATGATTACCATGGAAGTTCTTCTAGCAGAACTGAACGCTGAGAGATCTGCAAAGAATGAGGAAATCTTAAGGCTTAAGGTAGCTTTTGTGCACAACAATTTGAAGAACCACTCTGTTAAAAATTGTCTTTTTAGTGTTTAAACCACGATGGAAAATGATTATAAAGAAAATTTGTTGCGTTGGGGATGTGAGGGGCTATAAGGTAGCGGGAGAGCGTGTAAACAGAGAGCCCCCAGTAACAGGAAAGTGATTTGTTTGACTAATAATGGTATAATTATAATTAAAAGACCACTGGTAACGCTTTTAAAATGGATCTATGAAGATCGGAGAGGATCTTTAAGTGTTTACAGGACGCGTTGTTTTTTTGTACTGCATAAGCTTAAATTTGACTTCATCCAGATGCCGTGTTGTCTCTTTTTTTCTCAGGAGGAACTGGCTAATAAGGAAACAGTTCAAATGGAGATTCAAGGTTTGCTTGATAAGTTCTACACAAAGCAGGACCAGCTGAACCAAAATGGAAACAATTCTTGGTTAGATTTCTACATTGAAAAATTCTTTCATTCATCTACTGATAAACAGGGGAACAAATGAAATCATGTTTTTCAGTGAGAAGTTCAATGAAGCTATGAGTCAGTCCTTGTTAAAAGAACTGGACGAGGAAAGAGCGGAGAAGGTTTGTCCATTTTTCTGGCATCTTTGTTTTTTATCTAAGATATATTTTGTTAAATTTATCATCTGCGTGTATTTTTTTTTTACCTTTAATAGAGCAAATTAAAGCAGAAACTCTATGATACCCAAAAAAGGTAAGCGTCTGTGAAGAGGGGCTGTTAGTATCTTTTAAAAAAATATTTTATTTATTTTTTTAATTTGTCTACTATTTATTGTGACTCAGGCTACAGGCACAGGAGTCTGTGTTGGCCCAGTCTCAAACCTGTGTCCAAGATCTGACCAATGAGGTGAAGAACCGCTGTCTGGAGTTGAGAGAAATGAGTCTCAGGATACACGATGAGGAGAAACTGCTGCAGGTAAACGCTGAATGAAAATCCTTTAATTAGAAATCCAAAACCATGATGTCACATTGAATTGTAAATCCAGCAGAGGGAGTTCTTTGTTCCATGCATATATATATATATATACTCTTAATTCATACTTTTTTTTTTGGAAATAAACATGTTTAATAAATTGAACTAGTCTTACTCTTTGCATTTCACCTACTGTGGGTCATCTATGGACAATAAACAAGGGAGCACTGTTCTGCAGAAACTTTGTTCTAAAAAATTAAAATTTAAAATGGCTCAAAAGATGATCAGAGTGGGACTTTAAGCCTTCAGTATCTACAGTGTCTGGGCAATGTTTTCTTTTCTAATATATATATATATATATTATTTTTTTGTTTTGTTTTGTTTTGTTTTTTTACAGGAAAATGAGGTTCTTCGCAAGCAAAACATTAAGCTCTCAGAGGAGAATGGAAAACTTGTGGGCCACAAGAACCACAAACAGAGGATTGAATATCTTGTTAAGCTGAAAAAGGACAATACCCGACTTCAAGAGGTAACTGAGATATGTATTTAAGATATTTTATTTGAAGTACATGTGTTCATCACATTTTTGCCTGTTATTTATTTTTCAAGGAAAATGAAAAGCTGCGAACAGAGATTTCATTGATGCAAGAAAACAGGGATGATCCACAGTTGGAAATGATTTTGGCCTCCAGTAAAAATCTTTCCTAGTCAACAAATGTTAATTTCTTTAATCAAAACTCTGTAAAGTTTTATAAGTTTTTTTTTTTTTTTTACTTTTCTTTAAATAGGACTGTTGAAACTTGATAAAATGTTAGATGGAATTTTGTGTATGCTCCTTTTTTTTTTTTTTTTTTTAAAGAAAAGCTGTTCTCAGGCGTTTGATTTTCATTGTCATTCTGCATTTCTTGGTAAACATTTCTGTCAGCTGCGTATCTCATTTGTCTGATTTAGTAGTAGTTTGAGATATTCTTTTTCTTTCCATTTGTTTTTTTTTATTCTGAAATAAAAAAAACAGTTTCCATTCTACATTAGTGAACTTTTTCTTTTTAAAACTAATTTTAGAGGAGAAAGTCAATTTAAAAAATATACATAAAGTATTTTATATAGAGTCTGCCTAAAGGTTAGACGTTCTTCATTAACAGAATCTCAAGACTTTCCATTTTGTCATTTTTTAAATATTATTTTTGGGATTAAGGAAACTAAAAGGCAGGAACGAATGAATGAGGAGAGTCCTGCCAAATTGCAACACACACACACACCACACACACACACACATATATATATATATATATATACATACAATCAAGTCAAAGTGTTTTAAAACACACAGTAAAACTGACATTTAAAAAAAATGCATTACATTTTCTCCCTCTAAATACTATAAATACTAACTATAATTCCTCTAATAAATTCTGTCATTAGTTTTTGCTAAAAAAAAAAAAAAGTAAAGTGTTTCAGGGCAGCCAATAGCTGCTTTCCTGTCGTTTTTTCCCCTTCTGAATAGTAATTCCTGACATAACCGCTAGGGGGCAATAGAGACTCGCCACTAAGCGGCACACCCATGTGGTCGGTCGCTGCTACTTTTCCTGAATAGCGCTGTGCTTTACAGCCTTAAATATGAAGAAAACTGTCACACCAGAGCAAATTTCCGACTGGTTTAGCTCAGAGGCTTCATTTGCAAAATTTAAACTCTCTGAGAAAAGTTCTGAAATATGGAGCGACGAGCCCTCGTCGAAAGAGACCAGGTAAATGTTTTCAGAAAGTTAACTTAAATCCATGTCCGTAAGCTAGCAAACAGTCATTTCAATATTCCAAAAACGCCAAAATGGTCAAAACTTTTTGAAGGAGTTGTCTTAAATTATTTTTGCTTTCAATGTAATTCAGTGGTGTAAATGCAATCCAACAAATTCCGTATTTTATATTTTTGAGCGCTCATGTTAGCATGTTAGCATGCTATCCGCTGGGAGATGCGCACAGAACCGCGCATTCTAGTTTGGGACACACTTCCGCTGCACTTGTACATTATTTTTTTTCTCAGTCATGTTACATTAAAGTTGTATGAATGATACATTTTAAATAATATGTACAACTTCTGCCTAAATTAGTAACTTTTTAAACTACTCGAAGTACAGCATTAACAAATATTTGATATTTAATTGAAAGAAAAAGTGTGCATGCTTTTCCCAAGAAAAATGTAGGATAAATAATGTAAGAAAAAAAGTATCTTATACTCAAAAGCAACACAATTAACTGGGGTGTTTGTAAAAACAGTCTCAAGTTGCTTGTATAGAGCAGGGATGTCCAATCCTGGTTCTGGAGATCTTCTAGTTTTCTCTGCACTGCTTTCTTTTGCTTGAAAATATGCAGAGATGCTCGTGTTTACTCAATTTTTTTCAACACTCATGAAAAATAATCTGAAAGTTTTTCCTTAAGCAGTATCGGCAAAAAGATACAAAGTGCAATTAAGAATTTGTCCTAATCCTTATTCATTCATATTTTTCTTTGTTATGCCATGCACATTGTATCAAAACTACCTAAAATAAGTTTGGTCACAATCAAAGTCTACTCACATCACATCTAAAGATATATGACTTAGCGTTTTATGAGATGACTGTATATGAGAACTGAAGTCACTTCAGTCGCCATTTTTAGAGATATGGATGCTGCCATGTTGGAGCCAGAGAACGCCAGTAAGCAGTGATTGGTCAAAGCTGATCAGAGTCAACATTTCCATAGCAACCACTCTCACCAATCAGGAGTAAGCTTGTTAGAAGGCAACACACCTATTACTTGACAGCGGGGTCAAAATGATCTGTCAAATGTTTGACGTGGGGGCCACCAATTGAAGCATCTGATTGGCCAGTTTATAACTTGCACAAAAGAAAAAATATAATGAAAAAATTAGGATTACTAAGAGCATGTTTTGAAAATAAAGATATCAGAACAAGAATGGTTATATAATATATTATTATGATTGAGTAATAGCTGTTTATTTCTCAATAGAAGTCTATGGGTTTTTTTGGAACCAGCGGGTACTTCCTTTTTGGAACACGAGGGGGTGGGATCACCTAATCCAGTTCTCATAAACAGTCAATGGTTCCATGTCCACTCACAGTATTGTACTGTATTCTCTTTTTGGACTGAGTGGCCGTTGATAGTAATACGGCAGATCCCAGTCCATCTTGAATGTATTTGAACTTGATTGCCGCAAAGCCCAATCCACGTATGCAGAGATAGTCGGGATTTCTTCCCGGTAGTGGTTTCCATATTTAGGGACTGTTGGCGTGACAAATATCTGCTCCTTCTTGTACCAACTGGTCCACGTTTCTATTGGTCCAAGTTGGGTATGCTGAATTGATGCAGCGTCACCACATTCTCTTCGGGTCATGAAATCTAGCAGGACCTGCTTGAAGACGCACACCAGCTCCCAAGGCCTTATGTAGTTAGTGGCAAGCATCTCACGAAACCTATGGAAACAAATTATATGTTCATAAAGGAGTACTTCAATGGCAGTTTTGATCATATGACTTTTATAGTCGACAATTGATCATATTTTAGTGTTCTCTACAACACATAGGTAAAATAGTTTCCTTATAAATAATATACTGGAGTTGTCCTGCAAAATAGTATTGTGGAGTTGAGCTTCGTTGCTATCAAACACCTGGAGAGGATGGTGGCCGTGTGCTTGGGTGGGATTTGGGCACACAGAAATTCCAGCTGTTGTAGCTCTGATGTGGAAATGAGGCCTTGTAGTCTGGGATACTTCTGAAACCATTGTAGACCTGAGGCATTATGTAACTGCTCATGCTCCCACTCCACTCCTCTTTCCCACCGTTCCCTGTCTTCCACGTGCCACAACACCTGAGCCATTAACAAGCGGCTGGATGCCAAATTCGATCTATTCAGAGATGGTGTTTCGTCCTGAGCTTGAGTTTTTGTCTCCAGCATCCATTTCATCCAGCTGAAAAGAGGCATGGCACTCAGAGGGAATAAACCTTAAAAACAAGAAAAAGAACAAAGTAAAGTGCTTTGAGGATGATGATGTGATATGTACTATAGCAACATTTATCTTTTTATTTCATTTTAAAAAGCGATATATAAATTCACTTCTTTCCACTCCTTTTCAACCAATTATCTGTTTTTGGTTTTGCTTTTTATTGCTTAATTTTCTTAAAATTAAGCAAATCAACCACTCAAAATATTTCTACAAGTGCTGGGTGAAAAAGAAAGAACTTGATAGAGCAGAATCATTATCAGGAAGACTGATCTGTCTTTAACATTGCTTAAAATTAAAGCTTTCAGTTTTGTCGCATTAACTCAAAAAACGTTTGATGCTGTCAATTGCTTACTGCCTCACATGCCTCCCCTGACCCACATCCCTGGTTGAAAAGTCTTTTGAAGAGGAATAAAAACCGCAGACCCCAAACCCACCCAAATTATGTCAACCTGCCCAAAGCAATGTTTGCCCGCAAATTCCCAACCAAAATTGCCCAATTGGGGCAGAAGTCAAACTGCCTACACAATGAACAAGCTTTCAGCGGCTGTAGCTAAATGAATAGCTACAGCTTGCAGACCAATCAATGACCCATCAATGTTCCAACATTTTTTTTATTCAGAGGTTTTTTGAATACAATGTTACAAAAATAAAGCATTTCTATTAAAAAAAAATGCATTTTTTTTCTTACAATGTAAAAATGCTAAATAGTAAAGTACTTCAGTATTTTAATACTCAGGAAACATTTTTTTATCTACAAAAAAATTAAGATCATGATTCGGTTGTTGATTTGTCTGTAATCTGTAGCTTACAGACCAATCAACAACCGAATCAATGTTTCTAGTTCAAATACTGGTATGTATACATTAGGGCTGTCAGGAGATTAAAAATTTTGATTGCAAAAAATTGTATGTTGTCTGTAGTTCATTCGCAATTCATTGCAATTAAATCGCAAATTGATGTCGTTGTTGAGGCGGTCAGACGTTTTCTGCTGCAAACTATCCAGCATCATCTGCTTTGCATGGGATGGCTGAGCTGAGGTCCCTGGGAGAGCGGTGTGTTTGGCTAGCTGGTGGTAAAACAAACTTGATGTGCTGCGATGATAACTATAAATCACTTCAGTTTTCCCCAGAAAGCCATTTGTCATGTTTTATAAAGAAACTTGCCATTATGCAAGTCCTTTTTTGTAGCCTAGTTCTGCCTCCTGAAAGGCGTCAAACGTATTTTGAATGAACACTGACAGCTTAGTGATCTATTGCAATTTCAAAAATTTGAATTTAATCACATGGTTAGTTTTAATATGCTTTAAGAAGCTGCTGCAGTCAGAAACAAACACAGGGAGGTGGATTAGATTATGAATAACTGTCTGTTTTTCCAACTGTAGATATGAATGTGGAATAATCAAAATGAAATTAAGATTTGGGCGTCTTAACATTGTAACCTTAAGTGAAGGCGTATCTGTACATTTTTCATTGTTTCGGAAAACAAAATCATAATCTATTCACAACAATACACAGAGTTAAAGGCTAATTGCATAAAGTTTATAATTCGATTTTTAAAAAAATGCATCATAGTAATTCATAAGAGTAAACAGCAGTAAATTCAGTCAAGCTATTTTAAAATAATCTGTACTTGAAGATAAAAAAAAATTGCTTACAGTGAACTGAAATAAAAATTAAAAATAAAATCCAAAACAGCCAAAATTGTACCTTTTTTCTTATAAATTTACAGCTTTACTCACCAATGACTTGTCATTAATTGCAAGATTTCAGCAACAGTCTTCCCCTTGTTGATGTCTTCTAAATATTTTGATCTTCCTGTTGTGTGTTTACTGTCTCATCCTCCTCCCGCTTCTGTTCTCAGGACTTCTTGTAGGACGGTTGCACAGAGCTGTCATGTGTCGTTTCTCTTTGACCTACTTCTTTGTGCAGCTCTGGGGTTAGGTCAGCTGCTTTTTGCTTTCTTGAGATGTCATGCCTTGCAGAGAAAAAGACAAAAAGGGTGCATGTGTAAGCTAAGGCTCATGGGATGTTTTGTGTGTGAGCTTTTATTTTATTGAAATAGTCATTCACCACTTTGTCCATTTTTGCAAAAAGCTGCAGAACAAACATAAGAAGTGCAGTGTAACATTCTGCAGTGTTCCCATCCTGCTTGGAGACTTTTGAAGTGCACTTACTGCACAAAATCCTTTCCAACACAAAAGTAACGCTTTTTTTCTTAAATCTAAAGAGTGCAACAATATCATGAAAACTATAGTTCATATCATCCACCAAGTAGCAGTAACACAACGTAATGGAATAAGCAAAAAGAACCACCGATGTAAATGGCGTCTGTTGAGCTCAAAGTTGTTCTTTATCAAGCTGTGTCTGTTTATATATGTTGATAATAATTTTGCTATTTTTCTTGTTTCAGTTCACCTGATGAGGGCGACCAGGAATGCAATGGAGGGAAAATCCAGGAGCCTAAAGATGCTAAAAGTCTGTCATGCACTTTATGTTTAAATGTTTAAACCAATTATTCTTGGATTTTTTTTATTGCTGCAGTTCAGAGCTGATATGTCATTTTGTGAAAACGTTTTTGTGTTTTAGGGACTGTCCCACCTTCTTCCATCATCTATGAATACCAGAGTTTTCCCATAACCAAAGACAGGCAAAAAGTGAGACTTTTTCTACTAATGACATAAGTCAATAAGAAGCTTTGTAAACTTGTAGAGTACTTCCATGCCTCATATTTGTTCATCTTCAAGTGACTTTAGAGTTTTACTTGAATGTCCTTGGGACACTAGAGCACTTAAGCTTTAATGGTCAATGAAGAGGAACTCAGTAACTTTATGGGGCTTGAAAGCAGCTAACTTAAAGTGAGCTTGTACTGACTAACAGAATAAATGCTTAATAACTTATAAAATGGAACACTTAAAGCAGACTATGACTAAAAGATTTGTACATTTATTTGTCTCAGTTTCAATACCTAAATATAAAAAAACCTTGTGAGTTTTAGAAACATTTTGAGATGTTTCTGTTTCCAGCTAATTTCCTTTATAGAAAGCAACTCAGTCGTGATCATTCGAGGAGCCACAGGCAGTGGCAAAACTACCCAGCTGCCTCAGTACATCCTGGACCATTACAATAACAAAAGCTCCCCGTGTAAGATAGCAGTCACCCAACCACGCAAAATTGGAGCCACCAGCATTGCTCGATGGGTTTCCACACAGCGAAAATGTACCCTGGGTGGTCTGGTGGGATACCAGGTTTGTGAAGCACGCAGAAATGGATAAGTATTTATTTTTATTCATCCATTTCACATGGGTTCTTAAAAAAAATCTTGGATTTATAATTAATGAAAAGCAGGAACCTATCTGATCTTTTTATTTTTCTGTTAAAAGTAACCCTCACGATAAAAAAATATAAGAGAGCTTGAGTTTATAAATCTGTGTAATGGACTTGTTAATCTGATTGATACGAATGTTTGTGTTTTAGGTTGGCTTGGAGAAGAAAGCTTCTGACCATACACAACTAATCTATGTGACTACAGGAGTACTTCTGCAGAAACTAGTTTCAGCCAAATGCCTCACAGAGTTTTCCCACATTTTTGTTGATGAGGTGAATAAAAAAAATCACATTTTTTATGCCTTAATTTATCTGAGCTCGCAGTTCATTCTTAGTTTGTTTGGAAAACAAATTTTTAAACCAAAATACTAATTAGTTTGTATATTTGTATATGTTAAAGCAAAGACCCAGTCCGATCATCTTTTGAACCTCTGTAGTTTTCTCTGCATTTTGACAAAACACTATCAGATTTAGTAAAACATTAACTGTGATTAAAATATTTCCATTTTACACTTGTGCTTTTCTCTAAGGTTCATGAGCGCTCAGAGGAAATGGACTTTTTGTTATTAGTTTTGAAGAAATTCTTGCATTCCAACTCTCGCTACGTCAAGGTAATTGCCTCACGAGACCAAAGCTTTTCCAGACTTCTATACCTCAACTTAGTGACTGAGAGACAATCATATTTTCAACAGATTATCCTCATGTCAGCCACCATCAACTGCAGAGAGTTTGCAGAGTACTTCAGTACTCCTGTGTGTGGCAGGATGATCCCGGCTTATGTGTTTGAAGTGGAGGGAGCCCCCTACGCCATTGAAGAGTTTTACCTGGACGACCTGCATAAACTGTTCCCGTGCAGGGTAAACTGAGAGTATATTAGGTTGTTGCCGCTGTTCCAAAACGGCATTCTAAGTGATTTATTTGTGAATGATTGCATTTTTACCAGATTAAGTCCCCTGAGTCAGATTCCCCGTCGATCCCAGAGGAGATGTACAGTGTTGCCATCAGTCTCATCCAGAGCTTTGATGAAATGGAAGGGAAGGAATCTTGGTAGGACTCAGGTATTCTTTTATGTTAATTCTGCTAATGGATGGAAATCAAACTGTTTCATTGCAACACAAGTGAAAAAGAAGACGAGAAAGGTGTGCCAGAGAGGGGCAGCGTTTTAGTTTTCCTTCCTGGCATATTCGAAATAACCTCCATGCAGGAAGCTTTGGCCAAACTCCTCCACAAAAGGTGAGTAGAGGAATGCATTTCTGTTGAAGGCTTTTGCTTAAACAACCTTATTTTTGCTTCATTTGGAAACCTCTTACACATTTTAATCCATAAAAAGATTAACTGCAAGTTGTGTTGTGATTTTCCATTTTTTAATCAGACTGCAGGTTTTTCCTCTCCATTCAACTGTGACTTTGGAAGAGCAGAACAACGTGTTCCTGACCCCTATTCCTGGATGCAGGAAGGTTAAAAAAAAAAAACGGATTTTTTTTCTAACTTTGTTGTAAGAGCCGACTTTACTGACCGTCCTCTGTTCTTTACAGGTTATCCTTTCCACCAACATTGCTGAGAGTTCTGTCACTGTTCCTGATGTCAAATATGGTGGAGCCTGTTTACATGTATTTTTCTGTTTTTGTTTCATTGCTCTTTATTTAAAATGATCTAACCTGTAGTTGTGGTTTTTCCACAGTGATTGACTTTTGTTTGGTCCGCCACTTGGTCTGTGACCCAGACACCAATTATCAGAGCCTCCGTCTGACATGGACATCAAAAGCCAACTGCAACCAGAGAAAAGGTGAACAAATTGTACAATATTTTATAGATTGAATATTATTTTTTTATGTTTAATTTAAACTTCCTTTTTTTTTATTTTCCAGGCAGAGCAGGCCGAGTGTCGAAAGGCTACTGTTACCGCCTTGTGACCAAGGCTTTCTGGAAAACTGGAATCCCAGAGTACATGACTCCTGAGATGCTGGTAAGAGCACCAGTTTAATACTTAATACATGGGCCATCATTTGGTTAAAGTTTTGTTCCAAATAACATAGATGTCTTGCACCAACAGGAATAATAGACCTTAAAGTAATTTTGCATCTTATTCGTTTTTTGTAAACATTTTCAATCTGAAGAGCAAAGTTTTTAGAGGAAAAAAGGAAATTTTAATTTGAGTGTAGAAAGATCTTGTCTAATTATGTTTTACAGCAACATATTTCCCTTGCATTGCCCTTATATTGCCATATTGGCCCTCAGATCTGATTATCGCTGTACGTGTCAGGGTCAGCTTACAGGTCAAAGGTTTTCTGTGTTTCTCTCCTCAGCTCGCTCCTTTGTCTTCCATCATGTTGAAGGTGAAACTGCTCGACATTGGAGATCCCTGCTCTCTCCTCTCCACAGCACTGTCTCCTCCCAGTGTTGGTAACATTGTCAGAACCGTCTTACAACTTAAAGAAGTGAGTAAAATTAATCAATCTCCAATCTATGTTTGTATAATTGAGGGGTTTAAATATGTCGCTGTTACCATTACTTACTTAGATCAGCCAAATGAAAGCTTGCTACAGACTGATTATGTAGGGATTACATAGTTAGGGCCATAAGACTTTATTTTTTGCTTCCCACCAATGCTCTGGTCACAAATATAACTGCCACTACGCGATGGGGAGAGATCGGCAGAATTTTCAAGATTTCATTCTGCCTCCTGGTTTTTGTTGTTTTTTTTTGGGAAATCGTTGCCATGGTCATGAATGTTGACGGAGGCAGTCAGGTGTGCAGAATGGGCTGCTTTTTATGAGCCACGGCCACCAGGCGCTTGCCTGCGAGCCCCAACCCCAGGCCTGGCTCAAGGGTGGGGTCCCGGAAACACCAATCCGGTAAACGTAACAAGATCTACGTTTGTTTTCCTCATAAAGGGGGTTGTGAACCGCTTACTCCACAATGATGAACTAATCTAAAAAGGAGCATTTACATAAAATAATAATATTTATTTTGAAAAATACACAACAAATCTGCAAGACAAAAGTAAAAGGTGTCTGTTTTTAAAGATAGACTTTATTTTTAGTTTTAACCAGAGCTTCATGCCTTTACACACTCTTCAGATCGGCGCCCTATCTATGAGAAGTGATGGCAGGGATCAGAACTATGATGGTGAGCTGACGTTTCTGGGCCGGGTGCTGGCACACTTGCCTGTAGACCTGCACCTGGGGAAGATGATCGTCCTCGGTCATGTCTTTGGATGTCTTAATGAATGCCTGATCATTGGTGAGTCATACATTGTGGCTCTGGCATGTATTTACTACAGGCCTTTTTTCCTGTTTACAATTTTACTGTAGTGTAACCTGAGGAGAAACCTGCCATGAATGCACTTTAGAAGACTTTTTAACTGTGTCCAGCTTGTTTTGGGGTAATTATTTTCCCCTTTTTTTCCTTTTGTTTAGCTGCCTCACAGTCCTTGAAGAACATGTTTGCTTTCCCTTACCTTCAGCAGCTGGCAGGCCACAGGTGAACAACTTCAGCTCTACAGACTTTGTGTTCTTTCCTTTTAAACCATGCTGTCAAATACAAGTAAAAACAGTTTTTATTCTTTTGAACACTTTAAAACTGGACATGAATTTGTTTAAACTGCAACAATTTAGGTAAGACAAACAACATGACAGCATCATGTTTATGAATAGAGTACATTTTTTATGTATTTCCATTTCAGGAGCAAGCTGGCTTTTGCTGGTGGCTCTCAAAGTGATTCCATTGCTTTGGTCAATGCTTTCAAGGTAGTATTAAATCCTAAACATGTTTTTATCCTGTTTATTTCTCAAGGCATTTTCAATTTTGACAGCTCTTGCTTTTTTGTCTTTACACCAGATGTGGTACCTGTCCAAAAAGAAAGGTGAACTGAGGCAGCTGAAGGTAAAGTAATCCTCAAATGGAGTTTCATAGTCAGTATCAGAGTATTTCTCGTTCCATTTACATGTTAATGATCTTAGGTTAAAAATACTATACATTTTCATCATGATTTGCTCATTTTAAAGTCCCACTCTGATCATCTGTGGATCCCCTTTTGTTTTTGTTCTTGAATGAATTTAAATACATAGTTGCAGATGAAAACATTTCAAAGATCAAGTATCTTTCTGTGAAAATGTAAAGATTTTTAATCTATTTTATCTTTGTTTTATTTTATTAGGATGAACTGAATTGGGGAAAAGAGAACTTCATTCAGATCAAGAGCATCAGAGAGGTACAAAGAACCTTTTGAATGAAAAAACAAACTGTTTTAACCTTGAAAGTTCTATGCTAATATTTGAGTCACCAGTTAAGGGCCCCAGTTAAGCAGAATTAACTACTATGGTAATATAACCCAAACTGTGATCTCCACATATTTGAATGCAGAGTTTTAAAAGGGTTAAAGGAATGATTTTGTTTTTAACATTTAAAGGTGTTCTGGCCAATCACAATTCTTGCTTAATACTTCATCAAGGTTGCAGAGCTGTACGAGGAGCTGAAGAAACGCGTGTCCCAGTTCAACATGCACGTCACTGAGGATATTCAGCCCCCAGACTACACCAGCATACACAAGCAGAAGTTCATTCTTCAGGTAAATACGTATATCCACAATTTTGAAGGTTGGTAATGTTTTTGTGATTGGATATTTGATGAGCAATTTATTACATTATTTTTCATATATTTATATCTTTTTTTCATGATTGGGTTTTAGGTGGTCATTGCTGGAGCCTACTACCCCAACTACTTTGTCCAGAAAGAAATTGATGAACAAATGGCTACCAAAGACATGTGTGGACTCAATCCTCAAACCACAGTGATGGTATCAGCTTTTAAATGTCTTTTCTTTTTGTTCTTAATTTTCTCAATTTTAGAATTTCTTTTTGTCTCTTTTTACTGTAAACACTTTACCACCCTGAATGTGTTGTAAAGTGCTTTAGACATAAGGTTTTTTCATTTATTCTTTCAAAATTAAAAAGAATCTTAACATTTATTAAATGTTGAGACAAAATCCTAAGGATTATTTTTCTTCAATTGTTGTTTTGGTTCTTTTGAGTCAGTTCATTCACTACCTTTTAAGCAAAGTCAGAAGAATGAGTTTGTAAATGAGAGGCTTACATCAATATTTCTAATAAAATCTTTACTTTTGTTTCTTTAAATGGAATTTGAAGAAGTCCTTTTTGTCTAAACCAAAGGCAGACATCTATTTATCCATTAATGCTGAAATTCTAATTTTTAAGTGGTTTCTGTCTTCTGTTTTTAAATGATTAGTAATTTTAAGACTGTTTTGTTTGTGAAAGTATTTAGTATTTTTTTGCTGTTATAAGTTTCACTACTTTACAATCAAACTTTGTTTGTTTCCAGCTGAGGAGACTTCCCCCATACAGTTTCTTGTACTACAAGCAGCTGCTGTCTCTCTTTCGTCTATGCGGACAGGTCAAGACTATTTATTTTGAGAACTCCAGGTACTAAAGTCAATACAGATACACGTTCAGATATATTTGTTTTTTACAGTTTATGTTCTAATTTGATCTAATTTTCTGTTTGATCACTCTTAGAGCATTTGTGGAGTTCAGCAATGCATCCAGTGAATATGAGGTGCTGTCGGAAGTGTCTCTTGCTCTGCTCTTGGCCCGTCAGGGTTCTCCAATGGAGATTTCAGTCCACCCCACAGGGCAAATAGAGGCCTTTGCTGGGGACAGACCTACATCTCACTTGAAATATGGACGGTAGGACTTTTTTTGTTATACAAATAGGGCAGTTTGCTACAAAAATGGAGATTGTAAATGTGTGCTAAAGATAGAGGGGGTAATCCAAGGAACTGTGGTTTGGTTTGCAAAAAGGATCGTGTACTACACCTGCTATGCTGTTCACTTTGAGAACTTCCAAAAAACCCACTCAAATGAAAATGGTGGATTTGGTGTTTTTAACGTGCTCTTGTGGCATTTTTCTGATGACGTAGGACATATGTTGTTGTTTGGTACATATCTCATCAGAGGTCGCCACAACAAATCAGCTTTCACTGATTTGCACAGGTGGTTGGCTGGCAGAGTTTTATGGCTGATGCCCTTCTTGAAACAACCCCTGAATATTATCCAGGCTGGAGACTGGGACAGGGAGACTTAGGTCCGCTTGTGGCTACATAGATAGGCAGTAGTGTGAAGGCTCTTGCCTAAGGACCCACACTGCATTAAGCTCATTGATCTCCCAACACAGGATTTCTGTACACCAGCCCGACACCTCACCATGCATTTCTGAAAATTTCTTTATTGAAGTCGTTGTCTATCAGGAGCAGACGGAAAAAAAAACTATAAAGAAAAAAAAGAAAAAATCTATAAAGAAATGGATAACAATAGATTAAAAGTGTACAAAGAAAGGTTCATAAAGATAAATTGTTAAAACAAAACAAACCAAACGCTTCTCAAAGCATTTCATAGAAGAAAAATAAATTAAAATGTGATAGGATAAAAGAAAGAGAGGAAAACACATCATTGTATATTAAAAGCCAAGTTGAAAAAGTGTGTTTTAAGAGACGATTTAAAAACAGGTAATGATGTAGACTCTCTGACATGAATTGAGAGATTGTTCCAGTTTTGGTGTTTTCATGTGCCGTTCTCAGGTCCAGTTAAATCATGAAGGGCATCGGTTGTAAAATTGAAGCCAGATAAAATGTTTAAATCATGGGGTGAATTTTTGTGGTACCTAAAAAAAAAAAAAAAAAAAAAGAACATTGTAATTGTTTCATTAAGAAATCTTGCAGTAATCCATATCCCATGTTTCTGTGTGTTGTGCAGCTTAACTGCTGACATCCAGACTCTGTCAGTCAGCCCAATAGAAATAGGCAGCAGTATTGCTGACCTGGAAAAGCTACCTCCCCGCCGCTTGTTCATTGTGAACATCACAGAGGTCAGTTCATTGCTGTTAAAAAGGTCTGGAGAGATTTGTATCTAAAGTTGTTGTGAGCAGAAACTATAGATTCATCATAACTCAAATTTCTTTTTTGTTTCCAGGTGGTGGACGTAGGACATTTCTGGGGATATCCTTCAGATGAAGCAAACTTGGCCAAGCAACAGAATCTCACTGCAGAGATCAACTCGCACACTCTGAATCCTGTGACTGTGTCACTTCACCCGAACATGTGCGTGCTGGCCCCGTATGCTGAAAATGCCCAGCAGAGCTTGTATTACAGAGCTAAGATCCTGCACGTTTCTGCTAACGCAGTGGAGGTGAGTAAGGCATAAGCACAAGTTCAGCAGGTCTATATGTGTTCATCTAACAATGAAATGACCTCAGTATTATTGGTGCATGCATTTGTTGCACAAACTCACCATAGAAATGAAATTATCAATGATATTGTTTTTTTTAACACAAGAACTACACTCTAATGCATCTACTTATACAAGACAGATATGTCCATTAACATCCTTGTTTTCCTTGTCCGAGCTGCATCTGGCTCAAAACTGTACGACTGGATAGCTTTGAAATCACTCGCCATTTTTGTTGCATCCCTAATGTAAGGCTGGGGTTGTGAGGGGCTGTAAGCTAGAGGAAGAATGGGTTAACAAAGCGTTGATGGGAAGTCAGTGCTGGCTTACTCCCCGGCAACAGTCCTGTCCACAACTCAAGTGAATTTTGAATGAACTTCTGCCACTCTGCAGAAACTATGTCCTAGAAAACGCCAAAAGTTTTTTTTTTTTTTTCCCAAAAACTACATGATTAACTACATCATTAAAAAACCCACTGGGAACGCTTTAAAAATGGATCAAAGCTGATTGGAGTAGGGCATTAAAAAGAATGACTATTCAAGCAGTGTTTTACAAAAATGACAGGTTTGATCCAGATGACAGTCTTAAGAAAATGTATAAGAATTATACTGTAAAGTTGTTGCAGGGCAGTAATGACCTGTGTAGTTTATAACAGAGCTTTCTTCTATACTTCCTTCTTTCTAACGTTCCAGGTTTTTTTCGTGGACTTTGGCAACAAAGCTGTTGTTGCTAGCAAAAATCTGAAAGAAATCCCACCTGACCTGCTCTCTCATCCTTTCCAGGTTGCTATGTTATAAACCTTAATTAACTAAAGAAATGAATCTCTGTCCTTTTATTAGTGACTTTAGTTTGAATATATTGCTTGTATTCCTCTTCATGATCTAAGGCTATGGAATTCCAACTTGCCGGAATGAGTCCTTCAGCCAAGTCAATCATCCTGGGGAACAAATGGAGCAGCCAAGCCCGAAACGATTTCATCTCATTGATAAAAGGCCAATTAGTCATGGTATCTGTGTACTCCATTGTGCACGGTGTAATCCGTGTGGATCTGGTCATCAACACGCAGTCCAAAGAAATCAGCATGGTGGACATTTTGGTGGAGAATGGACATGCTGTGAAGACAGAGGAGAGCCATGACTCAAAGGTAAAGTGACAAGATGCTGAACTTAATGGAATGACTGCAATTTCAATTAATCCACCCATTCATCAATTTTTCCATCCATCCATCCATCCATTTATCCGTCTTCTCCCGTTTATCGGGGACCGAGTTGCGGGGGCATTAGTCTAAGCAAAGATACCCAAACTTCCCTCTCCTCGGCCACTTCCTCCAGCTCTTCTGGCGGGATCCCGAGGCGTTCCCAGACATGTCCTGGGTCTTCCCCGGGGTCTCCGCCCAATGGGACATGCCTAGAACACCTCCCCAGGGAGGCGTCCAGGAAGCATCTGAACCAGATGCCCGAGCCACCTCAACTGGCTCCTCTCGATGTGATGGAGCAGCGGCTCTACTTTGAGCTCTCTCCGGGTGACCGAGCTTCTCACCCTATCTCTAAGGGAGTGCCCAGCCACCCTACAGAGGAAGCTCATTTTGGCCATTTGTACACAGGACCTCGTTCTTTCAGTCATGACCCAGAGCTTGTGGCCATAGTACCACGCAATGCTGCAGTAACTTGTCAGCCAAGACACTCCCACAGCATCCAGAGACTTGAGGTACGTAGGGAGGACCTCATCCACTTCCGGTGCGTTGCTACCAAGGAGCTTGTTGACCACCTCTGTGACTTCAGCTTGGGTAATGGACAGCCCCACCCCAAAGACCTTAGCCTCTGCTTCCTCAAGAGAATGTGTGTCAGCAGGATTAAGGAGATCCTGGAAGTATTCCTTCCACTGCCTGACAGTGCCCCCAGTCAAAGTCAGAAGCTCCCCACCTGCACATAAAACAGTGCTTGCAGAAAACTGCTGTCCCCTGCTGACGCGCCAGACAATTTCCCAGAATCTCTTCAAGACCATCTGATAGGTCTTCTCCATGGCCTCCACGACCTCCTCCCAGGACCGAGTTTTTGCCTCCACAACAGCCCGGGCTTCAGCTTAGACTGCCAATACCTGTCAGCTGCTCCTGGCGTCCCACAAGCCAGCCAGAGCTGATATGGCTCTTTCTTCAGCTTGATGGTATCCCTTACTTCTGGTGTCCACCAATGGGTTCGGGGGTTGTTGCCACGACAGGCACCAAAGGCCTTGCGACCACAGCTCTGAACAACAGCAGAGACAATGGAGTTGGAGAACATGGTCCACTCAGACTCAGTGTCTCCAGCCTCCCTCAATACCTGTTTCCTGACAGAAGACTCAGCCAGATGTTCCCAGCAGACCCTCACAGTACGTTTGGGTCTGCCAAGTCTTTCAACCCTTAAAAGCCTCCAATAAATCCAACTCACCACCAGGTAGTGATCAGTGGACAGTTCTGCCCCTCTCTGGCTTTTAGGCCGCCGAGGCACTCGCGTGAATTTTGTGTGAATTATACTATTTCAGATGTAACAGTTTTTTTTTTTTTTTGTAGAAGGGTGGCAGTTCTAGTTTTGTGAGATCACGGTGTTGGGGGAATTGAATTTAGGATTTTTATTATATTTGGATCTTAATGGTGTATTTAAAAAAAAAGTTATAATTCAGTCTTATTTTAAAATATTTTTTCCTGTTTCATGCTTTTAAAGTGTTATAGAGCAGTAGTTCTAAGTGTCTTCCATAATTTTTTTTTTTTAGTACACAGATTTTTCCTGCACATCAGAAACTTTTTTTAGCCAGTCAACACTGACTAATTTAATGTTCAAGTAATGTTTACAGACTTTAATTATACAGGACAATTAAAAAAATTTAGACTAAAGACTAAAATGACCTTGGAAGACCAGACCAAAAACAAGTGAAAGGGAAAAAAGTTTTTAAAATGTGCCTAAGATTACACAGGATTTTTGTCAACAGCAGTCAAGCCAAAAATAAAAATGTAACAATAGTTTTTAGAACCTTAGAGTGTCTTTCATGCCCTTTTATTTTACTTAATTTATTTTTCCTGATGTGGTTTTCTGTTACAGCAAAGTCATGAGGTGCTGATGTCTGTGTACAAGGACAAGCAGGATGGAACTTACATTCCCAATTCTGTCAGTGGCTCCTGGAAAGAGCGCAAGGAAGAGGACAAGGAGCTCATCCACAGTCTCCTTTTTCATTTTTCCAAAAGGCAGAACTTCTCGAAAAAAAAGGTCTTTTTTTTTTTTTTTGCAGAGTATTTAAGAAGTGTTGGAGAATAAAATATCTTTTTACTATGTAGTGCTTTTGAAACTTGCTACAACTTCCTTTTGCAATATGAAAATCATAAAACTAGCTGTAAAAATGTTTGTTTTAATAGTTTGAGTCTGCATCATATTTCTGGTGTTGTTGTCAGAGTGTCCAGAAGATGGAGATATTTCTATGGCTTACTTCTGATGTTCATGTGTAAAGGCACACCCAGTCTGATAATCAGAACAATACAAACATCCTAAAAACAGCTTCAAAATATGCTCAAGTATCAAATGTAGGCCATGTATTATCAATCGTGAAGATATGTTTTTCTTTCTTTGACATTTTAGTTGCAGCTGCAGGGACCAGTGAGCTCTTACATGACAAATTTCTACAGTTTGAGCCAGATGACCTCTTACAAGTATGCTTTACATTCAGTTAGACAGTACAGTGGAAGCCTCTGCTTTTGATGATGATGACTTCTCTCCTGCAGGACCGTGTCCGTCGACAGATCCAGCATCAACTCCATAGCTCTTAATGAAAGCCCTCATCTCAAACATATGAGGATGCTGGTGGCTGGGACTGTGTCAGTCAATGCGACAGGTACAGAATAAAGAGGTTTTCACTCATTACTCTCTTGTTTTTGGCAAACATAACTTGCTAAAGTTCTGTTGGATGTAATGTTTTATCAGATAATCAGCTAAGACATTTTATTTTATTTTTTACAAGAGACTAACCCACTTTAAGGGTTATAATGCAGACTGGAAATGTTGGGCATTTTTTTGGCTACTTTAAATGTAGCCTAGTTATTGATAAATCCCTTATGGAGCTTTGATTTTATGTTTCCTTACAATTCTGACCTCACCAGTGAACCATCACTGAAAAAGTTGGAACTTAGATTGTGGCTTGTTGTGTTAATTCTAGCTTTAGTTTTCTCAGCTGGAGAAAATGCTGCTTACTCTTCTTGA
Organism: Oryzias celebensis; assembly: GCA_014656515.1. NCBI lineage: Eukaryota > Metazoa > Chordata > Actinopteri > Beloniformes > Adrianichthyidae > Oryzias > Oryzias celebensis. The sequence goes on from BNCR01000005.1 coordinate 41,138,473, forward strand.
ATTCTACCTGCTTTCACACTGGAAGGGATGTTGTGAGTGTGTTCTGATTTCAGAATCTGTATCTTACATCCATTACAGCATTTCTTACCCCTGGGCCAACATTTTCTTCAAATGATGTGCCACAAACTGGGATATATTTTTTATTAAACCAATTTCTGAAAGTGAACAAAGATGAAAAGTGAATAAAATGATGTGATGGAATTGTGAACCTTAGTAAACATTTTTAAGCTATCTGCAGCGCTCAGTTTAAAATCCACTCAAATCATCTTTTGACCTATTTTAAAAGCGTTCGGTGTTTTGTTTTTGTTTTTGTATTATGACTATGCCGTTTTTTTTAGCAAAAATCAGAATACCTGCGTCGTTTTCTTGAACATAGTTTCTGCAGAGCAGTAGTAGTTCATTAGAAATTCACCTCTACGGTGTGGATGTTGGCATCGAGCAACCCCAACTCCCTATTTCTCTTCCTGTTGCTGAGAGCTTTATATTTACATGCTCTACCGTGGCTTACAGCCCCTCACACCCACAATTTAACGTGACCAGCGCAACCATTTGGCGAGCAATATTGAAGCTAATCAACCGTACAGGTTTGAGCCAGACACCAGCTCAGATGTGGAATCCATATATGGATCTATCTGTCTGCAAATGGATTTATCAGAATTGAGCAGAGCAGGGAGCTTGTGGCCCACCCAGTGAATTTTCTTTGTCACAAATGCAGTCTTTTTCAAAAAGTATTTTTTTTCATCTGCCCCTGCTTTGCAACATTTTGAGAAAAAAAAATTCAGAAATGCAATTTTAAGCTCATATATATATATATATATATATATATATATATATATATATATATATATATATGCCCATCATAAAAAAAACACCACAAGAACATATTAAAGAAAACAAAAACAATTTTCGTCAGACTGGGCCTTTAAGATGTGATTTGTGTTGCAGGTTCTTGCATACTCCTGAAAGATACCTCCTTCTTGCCTAACATCCCTGGATTGCCTGCTCTGGTGATAATGCTGTTCACCCCAATCATGGAGTTACGGTAAGTTCTCTACTTGTATTTGTCTGCAGTAAAAGAGAAACTTTTTTTTACAACATTGCAATTTTAGGCATTTGCTCATGTGTGGAAGTCTATTCACACTGGACACATTTGGTTTGCTTAAAGTGAACTGGAGTTTGTTTTTCCCCAATAATCCAGAACAAATTTTCAGTCCAAATACACCCAAGCGGACCTGATCCGGGACCAGGAACGGCTTTTGGAGCCATCTTTAAAGGTGGTTTCGGTTTGATTTAAATCAGACTGAGCTCCAGTTCGTCCTTAGTTTCCTCAATCTAAAGAGGCCCTGTGCTCGGAGCGAAACAACTGAACCAAAATGGCCACTGTAGCCTAGCATTTACGTGTTGTAAACTGAGTATGAATGAAGCAACACAACAACTCCTTGAAATGTGGTTGGATGAATGCAGTCTCATGAGAACAACTTTCAACACGAGACACATTGTTTTTAACGCTGTTTTCCCGGCAATCTATACATCATAAGCGCTTATCAGCGTACCTTCTTAGCCTAATCATGCTGCATGAAAAGGTAAACCAGGCAGATGAGCTTAGTTTTGACATTTGATCGCTTTCTTTAAATTGTATGGGTGTGTTGGGAATATTAAAACTATAGAGTATTTGTTCGAACACATCAAGCTGTGTTGCTATGATCTCTTAGGATAAGAGCCTTCCTCTGGGGAACCCTTCAGCAAGCAATGCAGTCTTTGTCTATTATAGTGAAATGGACTTCTGTGTTATTTATGGATAAGATAAAGAAGTTCTCTTGGGACCTGCGGCGTCACATTGTAGCTGCTCAGAAATTAGTAAAGAGTTAAAGGCAGTTTTTTAACTGGGTTCCAAGACTGCAGACCAGGGAGGACACCAGTTCTCCTGAAAATCCACTCAAAAGCTCTTAGGCCATTTGGAAACTTATTTGGACAAAAAAAAGAAGACCCCGGTAATTTTACTTTGTTTTTGTGGTTTTTAGCACTGATAAGGAAAGAACTTGCTACACTGGAGCCCTCTGTGGCTTGGGCTACAACAGTCAAACACAGGAGGTTATCCTTCCTGAGCATGACATTGAACTGGAGTTTGACGTCAGGTTTGATGTCGAGGACATCATTGAGGTAAAAAAAAGTTTTTTGGACAACATATTAACAAAATATCAAATTTCCTAGGAATTTTTTAAAAAATTGGGATAATTTTTAGTTTATAAAACAGAAAAACAGCATTTGGATTTTTGCTACAACTGTAAGGGCAACTCTGAACTTGATATCACAGTAGATCATATACATATTGATGTGCTAATAATTTACAATTCTGATCTTAATTCTTATTGGATGAGAATCACTTGTGTGTTTGAGAGAAAAATCCTTGTTTTTCTTTTTTGGTTTTTTTATTTAGATCAATGCTTTGCGGATGTCCATAAACAGTCTTTTGTGTGATGGGAAAAAAGGCACCCTGCATCTGGGTCCTGACAGGATTAGTCAGCTGCAGGAGGACTGCCGAGAACGCCTCATAAGGTCAAAACACATGCAGCCTCATTGGATTGTTAAAAAAAGAGCCAAAAGGTTTGAAGACATGTGACTCGTTGCAGCATGTGGCATCATTTGTTGCTCTTCATCAGACGGCTGACAGACCAGAGCTGCTTGGAAAAAGAGGAATCTGAAACCTCAACACATTTGTTTTTAATTACTTGAGCAACATCTTGTGATTAGTGAGATTTTATGTTGTGCATGAGAAGCATGTGTGCGTTTCTTTTAACATTCATGGAGTTAATGTGCCTCTTTGCATAATGCAGACTGTTCACCAAGTCTCCAAGGAAACCCGTCACTCCACCTTTTATTGAGAACCGGGGAAAGTGGAACCAGGTATGGTGCACAGTCAAAGCTGCTTCAACAATTTAGAGAGCATCCTTAGACCTGCTTTCCATGTTTTAAGATGCGTTCACACCAAACGCGATTCACGTCAATGTACAGAAGCAATCAGAGAATTTGCGTGGCATCACTCATCAGGAATTCAGCTTTGGCCCTTGGCATGATGAACAGGTGAAGCCCAAAACCAATGTGGAGGAAAATCTGAGGCTGAATGTAAATTCTTCCCCTACCCCTCCAAATGAAGGGGCATTTTAAGGGTTAGGCGTGTCAGAGATTTTTTTTAAGCATAAAGCGAAGAGACTTTGAGCTCTGTATCCCTCCGCCTCGAAGGTGTTCTGCGTCGCGCTGTGCCACGAAGGGGAAGCCCATTTCGTCATGAGGATGTTTTTGTGATATACAGAAGTGTGCATTTAAATGTAAGTAATGACTTGTTTTAGCAGGACTTTTTAAAGTTAGTGAACCGATGTTATGTATATTCTGAATGCTAGCAGTTACGTGCTAACGAAAATGACCGGTGAATATTGGTGACGTCATTGAGGGTTAGTGCTGTTCAAATTCGAGGACGCTATTTTTCCACCCCTTTCCGTTTGGAGGAATAAATGTAGGGGTAGGGGGAAGAATTAATGATTGTTATCTCTGGACAATAATTAAAAGATCCTCTAATTTTATTCTTATTTTTATTTTTTCCCTCCTTGGCCTAAAGCAAGTTGTCAAATTTGGTTTTCAGCGAGACAGAAGTACCGCTGAAAGCGGCCGTCAACTCAGACACAGCTCCTGCAGTAGATGATGAATGTCACCGTACTGAGAGAGTCTCTAAATGACCTCATGAACCCAGACATGGAGACATGTTTACCGGTGCCAAAATAAATACATCTGATCTCTGAACATCATTCGTGACTTCCATGCATCGACTATACATCAGATATGCAGTCATGCTTTCATGTAGCGATAAGGCTGAAAAATTTGAACAGTAGCTCCTCCCACACATGAGTATCCGGTTTATGAATGCATTTTTGTACAAGCGTCCAGCAGTGAATTTGTCGCGCATCTAAACCGATGTGGAGGAAATTTGCCCGTGTATCACGTTTGGTGTGGACGCAGCATTAGACCCATGTTTCACCTGATGTGTTGGACTTGCAGGTCGATCCATCGCTGTGGATGAACTTTACAGAAGAAAGAACGGCACACAGCAGAGGTGATTTTCTCAAGCTGCATCCTGTTACGCTGCTTAATAGTTAAAGGAACAATACTACTCGCACTGGTGCATTTACCCAAAAAGCTTTTTTGACTGATTTCTATGTTCAGAAGGGTCTTTTTTATGTTCTAATCAGCTGCGATGTAAATTAAGGTTTTCATTTAGTAGTACAGGAGTTCCCTGTTTACCTTTGTGGAAGTTCAAAGTTTGTAATTCAGCCGAGTTTGTTGTTGTAAAGTTGCTTCAGCTGTGTGGTATTAAAAATAGTTTTCTGCAACAGATGAGGCTTGTCACTCTTAAACCGTACGCTCATTGTGACCCTCAAGTTAAGTTAAAAATGTCAACACACACATGCACACTGATACCACTATGAGAGGTGTGTCGGCGCCAAAGTGCACTGGTTTATTTATAACCCACTACTATTAAAGGGTTATCACCTCCACTTAGCTGCTGCATCATGCAAACGTCTTCAAGACATCTCATGAATGAAAACTTATAAGTAAAGTGGCTGAGGAGATGTTACATCAAGGTACATTTATTTGTCTTATTGTAATTAAATACATACTGTTAAGTGCAAAGAGTTAGAGTCCAGGTTCTAAAGAACTATGGAGTATAATTCAACGTTGTACAAAGTTGGACAGTTAATCAAACAAGCTAAATATCAACAGATACTTCTTGTTTTCATAGTACTTGTACAACAGTACTTAAATGTGAGTGGATGTATTGTTCTTTATGGAATACAGAAGCAAAAACCCTACAATAACCACATCTAAGACACAAGTTATTTTGTGCTTGAAAACACCAAAAAGAAAAGCCCCCATCTGCTAACTCACAAACATGAAGCAGTTTTGTTTAACACTGTCAGCGGAGCAAGTTGGTCATTCAGAAGTTTTGTGCCAAACCGTGTCATTTTGGTCAGCACTGCAAAGCAAAAATGTAGCGCAAGTCTTTTTTTTTTTTTTTTTAATGCACAAAAGATGTCAAATATTATTTACCCAAGGCCTGACTTCATGCACTTTGAAATAAGCAACACAAGAAAGTCTTTTTTTGTTGTTTGTGTTTGTCTATCTAGAAACAGGATTATGCACATACATATAACTGTGTTAGTGTTTAACTGCTTTAGACAGAGTGATGGCTTCTCCAGTGAATGCTTTCAGAGAACACCAAGATGACACAGCACTACGCCCCACAGATGAAGATTAGACCCTCCAGCATTGAGCCTTTCACCGAGCTGGACTGGACTGTCAGCTTTGCAGTGACAAATGCACCTACTCCTCCTTTCTCTTTGTCCCTGGAATCTTTGCCTGAATCCTGAAAGGACAACAACTTGGTTTTAACAAGTATTTCTTTTCACACACATTGATTATTATGAAGTTTAAATGTTAAAGTATACAATCAACAAATCAAAATGAATGAAGCTGGCAAATTCAACTTCTGGGAGTATTTCAAAATTTTCTGAAGAAAGAACTGAACTTGGTGTGGTTTGAAAAAACAGAAAAAAATGTTTAAAACAATTGCAGTGTTTCCCTGCTCTATATTTGTAGCGACTCGCTTATGCTACAGTCACAAATACAATCGTCATGATGGAGAGGAATCGGCAGAATCTTCTAAGATTTCGTGCTGCTGCCCGATTTTTATTTGTTTTAATTGTTGGCGGGGTCATGTATGTAGACGGTGGCAAGCAGGCATGCCGAATGGTCCAGCTCTGGCGCTCGATGGCGCTTGATATGGATGGTCACTATTTGGAGACATTTACAGCTCTTCCAGTCAGAGCTGCTGCTGGCCGGTTATCCGGCTGCCTCAGACCTGTATCCACCTGACTCTTGCCCGATTTCGTATTGGCATCATCCCAGCCTCTCGCTGGACTGCCAGTGTGCAATTTAGAAATGTGCCTGGGCGGCCACTGACCAATATCAACTTTTAGATTAGAAAAAAATAATCCGGTCGCGGTAAAATTTAAGCTTAAAACCTTCACGCCACCGTGCAGCATGTTAAAATGCGACTTCCTGTTTACAAGTGCCGCCATGCGGCCACCTGCTGATGTTGCTCAAAAACTTACATTTAGGTCATCGCGCTGTGGCATTTTGGGATATGTGACCGTAATCTTATCATGAATTCAAAGATTTTTTTAACTTAAAGCAGTAAAAAGTCTTTGCGTCACTCACTTTCCCACCACCGAGTTGACCTGGGTCCGTATTAATCCCACATACTGATCAATCTGCGCCTGAGGAAATAACCAGCAAAGAAAGTTTATCTCCTGTTTTCTAAATCAAAGTGAATATGGCGTTTTGTACAATGCTCACCTGATGTTTCTCGTAGACCACAGGCATGGTGAACATGGAGACCACAACTGCAGAGGGAGAAATAGTTGATCATGCTCTTCGACTTAAAAGTAAGATCATGCTCAAACAGGAGCACTTGTGTCAACCAGGCCCAGCATGCCCTTTCTAGTGTTCTTATCAAAAACAAACTGGAAAAGTAAACATTCTGTAGAGCAAAGCAGTAAAAGGATTCACACAGTGTTAACTCTGCAGTCCGATATATAAGAAATAGAAACAGAAGGTGGGAATTTTCCTCATTGCAGAAACCAGAAGTGTGTAGTCATTGATGACCTCACCTAAGATGAGCAGTGTCAGCCCGTTGAAGAGTGCACCCACATAGGTCAGCAGCCACATCAGAACTGCAAACTGAAGCACGGTGGGATTTAGACCAACATCTCTACCAAGCATTGAGCTGTGATCTCATTTAAGCATGAAGCAAACCTTTAAAGAGTCGACCAGATCTTGAACGAGGAACAGCCTGCGGAGCTCCTTCATGCAGGTGTTGGTGTACAGCAGGATTTTGTCTGCGTATTTACTAATCTGGTCCTGAGAAAGAGCGATTTCCATCTCCAGGTAAGCTCTGGTGAAAGATGCAAAATGAACGAAAACAAGGTCTGGTAGGCGTTTCAGTGGCGTTCAGGTCGATCGGTTTCACTCACTTGAATGGATGCCCTTCATCGGTCTTCTGCACAGCCTGAAGCACAGACTTGTAGATCCTGAAGCTAATGGTTGCAGAAAGGGCTGCTAGGGCTAAGTACGCTCCAACGCTGACCACGCTGAACTGGGTCAGGGAGAACAGGAGCAGAAGTACACTGCTGAACACGGCGCCGGACTGCTTCACGTTCCTCCAGTACAGGAGGTCGATTGCTGAAGGGAAATGCAGAACAAAGAAAAAGATTAGAGTCCAAAGCAGCATCACCTGCATACAAGGAGTCTGGGCCATTCTTAAGTCATAGAGCTGCCATGCTCCATACATCACACATTTGGGTCAAATTACTGGAAGCTCTTGGCAGCTCTGTGTCCTGTGGGAGCTGTCACAGGATCCTGTTTTACCCAGCTTTTCATTAAGTCTGATGGAGCTAATTTAACGGGATGTGAAAGTATTTCAACCCTTTACTCATAAGAAAAATACAACCTCCGAAAACTCAAATCTTAAAAAGAAAGGAGCCCCTCGTGGTAAAAAAAAAAACATCTGCTTCAGTCTCACACAAGTGTACATGCAAACATTACAGGGATACACCTGCACTTTCAGCTCACCTTGCAGAATTAATGATTAACCTACATTTCTGTTAAAATCCTAGCAGAAAAAGCCCTATCAGCAGTTCACAGATAATGGTTCGATGTGACCTGTCCAGAAGAAGCTGCTCCGGTCAGCGTTGGATGCATCAGTGCTTCAATACAACGTTGGACCATTTGATTGCTTTTAGCCAAAATCCAAATAAATGAGTGGAGTTTGCATCATCCTGCATGTCATGGGGGAGTTGCTCACTGTTTTCCCACCACTGTCTTTAGCTGATGGGGCCTGTAACTCAAAGCCACTAGCAAAGACGAAAGAGAAGTGATAACAGGATTAGTCCAGTGTACCGTTACAGACGTTCAGTGGTCCTCCTTTGCCAGCCTTCTGTCTCGGCTGCAACTACATGCTTGTTTCTAAGGGAAGAGTGTGCTGCCATAAGGTCTAATGTGTCACCAAGGATTTTTCTGACCTAAACACTAGAAAACCATGGAAGTTTTAAAAGGATGCTAAGAGATTTAATGTTTTAATGTTAAGTTTTATGTCAGTGATTGATTGTTGCAAAGGTCTCTTGGGTGTTTTAATATATCTTTTTTTCTGAGCTGCTCGCCTGCCTGCTCTAATTTTAGCCATAGAGCTCCAAGCAGCATAGTGATGACCGCCATCTTTACTCTCCTCTAAAAGCCATCAGTGGATGCCTGAAAAAAAGCAAGTGGCACCTCAACAACAAAAGAAGTCTTTGAGCAAAATAGTAAAAACAAAAAATGTTGAAAGTCTTTTCTCTGTTGTGAATTATCAACACCAAACAACATTTCCTTTCTGCCACCAGTTCCAGCACTTTCATTATCTTTCAGCAGAAGCTTTTGTGTTACACAGCTGCTAAACAGGTGCCACTCCCTGTATTGTTGCTGGAAAAACTGGACAAACTTCCCCCTGTGGCTGCTGATCAAAACAGAGATGCTCACACGAACACGCATACAGGCAGCACACACAGCAGCTGTAAAAGCACACGCATGAGCAGCAGAAGCTCCTGTGGAGGCTGTGTGAACAGGCGACGGTGATTTTCCTTTTTTGTGATGAGCCGCACAGACCAAACGCAGACTGAAAAGCTACTGCAGCAGAATTGTGTACTGACCTGCGGCTCCCATGGCTGAACAGGGAAAAAGGCAGCTGCTTCATCCACAGACAAAAGGAGAGCACTGATGGGGGGGGGGAGCACCCCCCCCCCCCTTGCACAAGAGGGGCGGGGCCTAAGCCACACCAGCAAATCAGCATTTGCCTTTGCAAAGGGACTGAAGTGGGAGGGGACACGTGGGGTGTGGTTGCCAAAGAGCCACAGTGAAGTCCAGCAGATAAACAAACAGTCACGGCTTTAAAGAACTGAAGAATTTAAAATTATATTTATATAAGCCAACAGTTCAAATAAAAGTCTGCATTTTAAACAGGAAGCTCCACTGAAAGCTTAAAAAAACCCTGCACTGCTAAATCACAATGCAAAAGGATCTGCTGAGCACCTGTCTGATGCAGTTACCATAGTTACCGTGTTCCATTTTCTCCCCTCCGCTCACTTACTGATGGAGAGAAGGAGTGAGGGACTAATGAGAGGGGGAGGGAGAAAGAGGAGGGAGAGATTGTTTTGCACGGGATCTTGGGACACGGCAGCACATCATGTGTCTGTACCCCGTGATGTCGCATAAAGATGAAACATGAAAAGACCTTTGTTTCGTGTAAAAAAACAAACAAAAAAATACTATTAAAGAAACAGTTTTACTGAACTTTACTAAGTCTAAAACTGCTCTTTAAAGATGTGTGCTTTTTTAAATACGACTACGATAGTCTAAAAAACAAACAATTTTTACAAAAAAATAAAGGCCTGAAATATTTTTAAACTTTCTATTAAAATATTTAAAGCCCACTTGAAGACTCAATTCAAGAAAAAATGTGTTTTAGGAGTTTTTTTTACATGTTCTCGTAGCATTTGTTTCATGATGGAGGACATAAAGAAAATGTATCTTAAAATTGCATTTCTGAGTAATTTTTTTCATTCTAACCATTTAAAAAAGGCTGTCACTGCTCTGCTCCATTCTCATGCATCCGCTTGCAGACAAATAGATCCATGAATGTCTTTGTTTTTCTAGTGGGAGAGTGTCCACAAAGAGATGATGGGAAATAAAGACAGGCTTACTCTTCGCTAATAAGGTGACTTTCTAATTAAATTCTGCCGCTCTGCAGAAACTATGTCCCAGAAAATAACAGGTTTTTAGATTTTGACTAAAAACAGAATAACCGTAATCAAAAAACAACTGGGACCGCTTGTAAGATATAAGATAAGATGATTGGAATGGGTCTTTTAAAATGAAGCTATTTTTTTGTCAAAATAAATGCATAAACAACCAAGAATATTTTCATGCTGCTTCAAACAAACAGAAACCTTAACGGGTTTCATTTTGGAACAAACCTAATGTTGGTTTTAACATGGAGAACAAAAAAGAACAGGTGAGGCCCAACAGGTTTAACTGAAAAAAATACCAAACACTAGATGATGAAACAAAAAAAACACCACAAGTACAAGTCTTTTCAATAACACGCAGAGACTTGCACGGAGCAAAAAACCAGAGCAAACGATTAACACAGTTTGGTATAAGTCATTTCTCAGCCAACTTTTCTGTAGTGGAACTAGTTCAGCCCGACCTAATTAAATCCACCAAAGACATCTTTGTGGCCTCAAACAAGCCATCAACTTGACTGAGAGAAAACACACTTCTACTGCCGACATTCTGTCAGGGCGTCCGCATTTTTCTCCTGGAATTACGTTTGCATCAGAGTAAAGCTTAGATTATGAATTAAAGTTAGTTAATAAGAATAGAGATCCCTGAATGAATTTGACTTCTGAGACAGCTCTGTTCTCACAGTGAAATATCTGAGAAATAAAAGAACATTTTAGAGATAAACACTAAAACATGAAACTATTTTTCTTTCTAGATTTTTTAAAATGATGGTATTATTGATTTGTGAGAGGAAAAAAAAGTAGAGTGCAGGTTTGTCTATTTCTGATTGCAATTGCATTTATATAGTCAACAATTTTACTGCAGTTTAATAACTTGAAACTAAATAAATGTATTTAGTTTGAATAATAACGTGATGTCTATGGAGGTCTGCATCAGAGTTTAAGTGATGACAGTAAGTCTGTCACGTGCACTGAGAGGAGAATGACTAAACAAAACGCCTCCAGCTTTAAGATGATGTACAGGCATTCAAGAGCCAGAAATAAATTGGCTCGATTTCCTTTGCTGTGCTGACCGTGTTAGCCCTATTCGCTGTCCCATGTGAGATGGGAGCTATCACAATGCGCAGAGTGATACAACGGGCTCGTTAAATGGAAAATAACTCAGTAAACGATTGGTAATTTAAGTTGCTAGCATTGGTTGTGTGGAGACACAAGGAAAAGATTCTTCAAAAGATGCTGAACCCAGAACTGTGTGGATGAATCCGAGCCACTTTCTCTGCTGGTCTCCTAACAGAAGCAGAGACCCTGAGGATGCTCCTGTCCGTCCCAGTCTCTGCAAGGTGCAATGGCGACCAAAGCGGCAGGGCTGATGTAATGAAGAAACGATAACGGGTGTGTCCTGGTTGCCAGGGAAACAGTCTGTCAGGACCGTTTGAACATTCTCTGCTATACAAAAACAAAGCATACGCCATAGCATGAAGGCAGCTCCCCACACGGTTGTGGAATGGGGGGGGGGGGGTATCAACAAAGGCATGCCTCAGAACAAGACAATGGCTTTCTAATTAAAGAGAAGCAAAAACCAGCGGTGACATGCACCTTGGTGTGTGTTTTCCTAAACATCTAACAGTGACTCCCACCCACTTTGCTTGTCTTTTGTCTTTCTTATGTTTGTTCCTTTAAACGCACGAATGAGACAGAAGAATCTCAAAAAGGGCGTGTCCACATGAAAAATGGATGGTCTAAATACACTATTCAGCAATGAATGTGAACATGCAATTGAGACAAAGGCTTTTCCACACATTAAAAGGAAACATGCATAAAACCTGCGTCCAGGATCAAGACAAATTCTCACAGCTACACAATTCAGACAAATGTGAGCAAATCACATGAAATATATCGGTACCCTGGCCCTTCCAGCTGCTCCAGGAGCTCTCCTTCTTGGTCTGGTCTGCAGTGGCCTGCATTGCTGGTGATCAGTTATGTCCCTGTTCTCTCTCCCTCGCTCTGTTTCAGTACAATCTCCGTTTTTCTCCTTTGTTCCCCTCCTCGGCAGAACCGTCTCACTCACGCATCCCAGATAGGCATGAATGGTCGAAAAGGATGCAGGAGAGAGGCTGAGATGATGAAGAGGGAGGAAAGGAGGGAGGGACGAGAGGTTTCCTAGGTGCTGCCAGCTTGCGGAGCACAAAGACTGTTGCTGTGGAGCGTCGCTGGTCAGAACAGAAGGAGCGAAGAAAGTGCGTACGTGTATGCCAGTGGGTTGGGGGAGGGATGAGTGGAGGGAAAAATTGTAAACATCAAACCATGGCTTCTGCAGCAGCAAACCATGCGTGCAGTGATTAAGAGCCTCAGGACGTAAAGCTTGGGTGGTGACAGACTGAAACATTTTTTGTTGCTGTTTCATAATAAGAGCCCTTTAAAATGTGAGTAAAAGGTCATTCCATAAATGTTTCTCACAAACCACAGACACTTGAACTTTTCATCCTTCTGTTTGGTTCATTCTTGATTTCTGGCAGTCGGTTTAAATAATTCCATCATTTTAGTATGAAGCATAACAATCGATAAAGCTAAAGATGACAGGATTTGAATTTTTTGATTTATCCCTAATCTGGTATACACCCACCTCTGTTGTGTATTTGCAGATTACAGACTTTTAGGTCTTATCCAAAGACTGAAATAACTGCTTCCGCTTTGGCTCACGATGATCGAAGAGGCAAAGTGCTGGTTTTAAATAATTCATGCTGAGGGACATCTTTAAGTTAAGCACAACGCTCCCTTTTTCACAATGTATTTTTGCTTAATTATTTATTTTTTCAATTAAATCTTACTGTTGAAATTGAAATAAATACACTAAAGGCGCTGAACTGCCAAAAGAGCAGTGGTGCCACAGTCATTTAAACAGAACAGTGACTTGATGTCAAATCTAATCCCATCAAAGCAGTTAAACTGGTTGCCTTAGTCCACCCCCCTGCAGACAGCCACACCTTCCACCTTCTGCTCGCTGCAGCCCTGACAGCCATCAACGCCAGGAGCAGCCCCAAAAAAAGAGAGGAAAAACCGCATCTATCTTAAAGAGACGGAACATGCTCTCCCATCCCTGTTGCTATGGCAACTTGCTGAGAAGTGCACAGACTGATGACATAAATATCTCTGGGTTTTCAAAGCAGTTGCTGCCAATGCACAGCGCGCCCTCTGGTGGTTGAGATTAAACTCACATGACCTGATTTTGAGCAATTCCAGAATCTTCTTCCGACCTGAGTAAACAAAACCTGCCAACTTCAAGCTGCTGCTCTCCGCTCTCATCAATAGGTATGCATCTGATTAAACATACATATCAGCAACATGCACACGTTTTGAATAGATTCCTGCACATGTGCAGACAGTGTTTTTGATAAGGGGTCAACCAAGACCCAAATGCAAGCAAAGAAAGGAGCTTTTAAATAATTTCTTATTCCCCTCAGAGATAAAGCTGACCAGAAAAAAGCCTTTGATGCTCTTAAGTGGGAGTGTGCCCCAGTTTTCGGCATCTCACTATTATGTAAACAGCTGTTTACATAATCTCTTTGGATTGAAAAACAGGGAAAATGCAAGACAAAATACCAAAATTAAAAAAAGCTTCAAAGTGTGCAGCTTTGAAAGAATTAAATGCTCTCAGAGCTGCACTAAACAGCACCTCAAATGTATCAAAGTCAAAACATGTGAGTAGGACATCTAATGGATTAATTACACAAGAATAATCATTTTATTCTTGACGTTTCACTTAAAATATTTCATTGTAAGCATCCATCCACATATTCTGCAAAGATTCTAAAAGATTGAGTTTAATCACACATTTTGGAACTCTAACTTGCTGCTGTTTTTCTCCCGTTGACCACCAGGTGGAAGCATATACAAGAGAGAAAACCAGGACTTCCCTCCCACTCATTCTGCAGGAACCCACTCAGCTGAAGAACATCCCACACTTTTCTATTTTTTTTTTTAATTTTGCTAAAATAGTTCAGGCAGTTCAACACAAAAGCACAATTCCTCTATCATCTAGAGCGGGGGTCTGCAACCTGATGCTGTGGAGCCAGATACAGTTTTTTTTTATCTTGCCAAAGAATCTCTTTGACTTAAAAAAATGTTTAAAAAAATTCGTTTTGGTAAATTTACTTAATTAAGTTTGGTCATATATATTTATATTTTTAACAAGTCAGATAACTGAAAAACATATGGTAAATGGCTTATTGTACTGTCCATACATACACTATATACACAATATTAGAAAATTCCATGTTTGATTTGGCTTTTTCTACTTTTATTTCAAGGGAATCAGCTCTAGCAGGAGAACCTTATTTGGCACAGGGTGTATTTTATTTTGAAAGAACTTGGATATGCTGTTGACAACTAGCTATTTTTTAAAAATACATCCCTGTTATCATTCAATTATTGTAAATATTTAAAATCTATATTTTATAAATGAAAGCCTCATGGCCACAAAAACATAAATAAAGTCTATTTATGTAAATATAGATGGGACTTTGCGGATCTCATGTGATTTTTGGTCACTAAAGACTCACTTTGATCACCTTTTGATCTATTTAAGTGTTTTAGGTGGTCTTTTAACTATGGTTGTGCTGTTTTTAGGCAAAATAATAATTTATTTTTAAAAAAATGTGTCGTTTTTTAGATGATAGTTTCGTCCAAACGATAGGAATTTGCTTCTAAGTTATGGGTGGGACTGTTGGTGCAAAGTGAGCCTGCCTTTATTTCCCCTCATCCCTTTATTTACACACTCAACTGCAAGCTTACAGCCCCTCACGACCTCAACATAACAATAGCGGTGCAACAAGAATGGTGAGCAAAATCAGAGCTATCCAGCCAAACAGTTTTTAGCCAGATCAGACGAGAAAAACAAAGACGTTAATGGATCTGTTTGTCTGCAAGTGAATGCATCGGAATGGAGTGGAGCAGGAAGGTTGTAGCTCGCCGATTGTAGTTTGTATGTAACATCTACAAGCTTTTTTAAACTGCATTTTTTTCATCTGTTCCTAATTCAGAAATGCAGTTTTGATCTATATTCTCTTTATATATTTATATATGCCCTTTATCATGAAAATTATTTTACAAAGACATGGTAAAAACACTATTTGTCTATTACTAATAATCATGAATAACAATCATAATAACCATAACCTGAAATTCATATCTATCAGAAGGCTTACCTTTCTGTTTGCTGAATTCTTTCAGAAGGAATGATGCTGCAGGATTTCCCAGAATTCCTTTGGCCTCATTACTGAGCTTGTGCATGTCATCGTGGTGGGGTAGCTCTGATCGCACCTCTGGGGGCACAGCAGCGGTTGGGGGCTTAGGCTTGCTGAAGCGATCGTCTTCGGTTTTCACTGGCTGTTTGGCCCTCTCAGCTTTGGTGGGCTCCGCGGCCACTGCCTCACTGGCACTGCGGGGGGCAGTGGAAGTGGGAACAAGAGGGGAAGGAGAACTGACTCCCTGTTTGGGACCACTAACGCCCTCTCTCTTGGGGCTTTCCTCAGATGCAGACTCGATGAACAGATCGCTGTCGAGCTCTGCCTCTCTCTCCTCCCTCAGAATGCTGTAGGCTGTGGGTGGAGCAGAGCTGCCAGTAAGACCAAAACCAACTTTGGTGACTGGGGGGTGGTCAAAAGGGTTGCTCGGCTGGTTGGAGCTGCTCTTGCTTTTAGCTGGTTCAGCAAATGGGTTGCTTCTGGCCTTGGGAGGCTCTTCAGACACCAGCTCTATCTCGGAATCTCCAGACTCGGCACTGCTGCCGTCGTGCTCCCGGTTGCCGGGCTTTGAGCCCGGATTTCTCCCAAAAGCTGCAGATCTCTCTGATCCAGCCTTGAAAATGTCGTGGGAAGGAAAATCTTTACCTGCTCACAAAGAGAAACAAAAACATTAGAAAATGTTTATATCGAGGGGCTTCGTTATCAGTTCAAGCTAAAATCTGAATAATTTAGTCCTAGAATTTAAACAACAATCAATGAGTTGTTGATTTAAAATAATGTTTTAGTACATTTTATCAATGGCCATCCCGGATTATTGCAGCAGAGCTCATGTGTCAGCTTTTGCTGAGGTTACTCCCATCAATTTGTGTACGTAAGCAAGAATTCTTAATAATTCATGATAGTTAGGCTTTCTGTATGACCTAATTTTAAGGCCAGATTGAGGAATCGTGAATGGCATACACTTTTCTTGAGCATTTGCATCTGCGCAGGTGCTGTTGTGTTTGCTCACGGGTTGGTGAAGCATTAGGGGTGGAAGCAGGACTGTCGTCCTCCGGCTCTGACAGAGTCACAGTAGGAACTCCCTGCAGGCCCACGCTCAGGACATTTTCACGCTCAGACCCGCTGACGGGAGCTTGCTGAGACTCAGCCTTGGAGGCTGGAAGCTGAGACTCCGTCAAGGTGATCTTCACCGGGCTGGCGGTCTGAGGGGTTCCACCCAGGTTTCGGAAAGAGCGGTAGTCTGCTGGCTCTTCATCGGATGGTTCTTCCACATAAGGGAAAGAGTGGGAGCCCAAAGCTGGACCCAGGTTTTCTTCTTCATCTTCTTCGTCTTCATCCGGGCTTTTATCCATGTATCCGCCCAGTAAGTCGTGGCCAGCTGAGACCTTATTCAGGTTGCTGGGCAGGGTTACCTGTTGCTGGTCATATCTCTCTTCTCCATGACTGATATCCATGTAGTTGTAGGATTCTGTTTTGTCTGAGCCCATGTACGATTTGGACACGTCATCCATGGGGTTGGAGGTCGTCTTGGTGTTGGAGCTGAAGCTGAAGGTGTCATCTGAGAAATGATCCAAGAGAGACGAGCCAGAGGACGGCTTTGATGACTTCAGGTCATCCGACAGGTAAGAAGCTTCCCGGCCAGTTGTGAAGCTCTGAGTGGAGAGCAGTGAGGTGTACACGTCACCATCATCGTTCATGGGCTTCTGGAACAGTCCAGACATGGGGTCATCTACAAAAACAACCAACAAGAGAGAGGTTCAGGGAAAGCGGCGTTCTCTGACTATTTAATCACAGGGTGAACAGTCGGACGAAGGAAAACCTCCAGCTGAACGCTGCTGGGCTTCAGCTGCTGCTGCTGCTGGCAGTGAGAGGAACAGTGATGCTGTGAACACCACTGACTGGGTGTCTGGCTGTGCTGAACAGTGAGAACCAAGACACAGAGGGCGCTTTGATACAGCCGGGGACAACGCACGATTGTTCCGACACCCATACCGCCACAATAAAAGAACCAGTACAAAGTTTGCTGTTAAACCCTGCATGCATCATGACACCATGGATTATATCTCATTAATGAATCCATAACAACTACAATTACAGACTTTACATCTTCTGTGCTCACTTAAGCCTGTCTGAGAAGAAACCTGACGGTTTCTTTTCTGTTTGGCCTGAAAAACACAGCTCTGTTTCAAGGGGGGAGGGGATCAGACGTTTCTCTTTTATTTATTTATTTTTTTTTCTTCTTTGCTCGTTAAACGTTTTCCTTTTCACTTGACGATAATTGAATTACCAAAACTCACCGAACGTGATTTTTAAAATGTTTTCTTTTGGTAATCTTTCTTTCTCTGTGTCTTTGATTTAATTCATGAAATAAACCCTTCGTTTTTTTCTTAAAAAAGAAAATGATAAATAGGGTGAAAAAACGCAAATGTAGAAATTCTGCAGTTTACAAGTCAGATTTTACAGATTCTCCTCCTCCTCCTCCAAAGCACCGGTTAGTATTGCAATATCCCAAACCCATATGCTGGGCTGGCTGATGGGGATGTCGGGGATGGAGGGGTTAAGCTCTGGAGGATGTAAACTGACTGACAGAAGGCTCTACAGGTCAGGACGTCCCTCCCCGGATTTCGCTTCCTATAATGAGACCCACCACCCTTCCCGCCTGTTGTCCTTTCAGTTGCTGCTTCCTAAGTCACTACACAATACATCATTCATCACATACTACAGGGCGGGGGTACCAACACCACAAGGATTTAAGTTGAGCAGTGATGTAACATTTAAATAAAGCAGGGAATGTCAGGACTTTGTAGTATTTTATGCATATTTTTGTGTTATGCAGGTTATTAGATCAGCATCTAATATGTTTGTACACTAAAGGTGCTGCCGAAACAGGATAAAGCTCGAGGCATCAAAGGATCTGCAACAGAAAGGGTCTAAGTTTTTCTCTGTGCAAGAGGGCTCTCTGCTGCGTTTTGACAAATTTGTTGGAGATTGAGGGCATTTTGAACCTGCTGACGTGACGTAGCGCCCAGGCGCTGCAAAAGCCCACAAGGCTGAAACTAATGCTCCACTGCAGTCAGATGGGATTGGGCACGACAACAGAGAAACGCTGGGCTTTCACTGTCCACACAGTGTGTTCATCCTGCTGAAAAGATGGGGCAGTTAGATAAATAAGTCCTGGTGCATGTGCTGTGGAGTCCTTTTGTTGTCCTCTGTGCAGCCAGTGCAGGTCTGAAACTAATGCCGGCTGACACTTTGCACTGGGCCGAGGCATGGGCTCCTAATTATCAGGCGACTGACGAAAACAAAAGAGCAGAGATGAAAAAGGAGGGACTGTAGTTACAAAAGAAAAACATGAAATGACCTGCTGTTTGTTAGTGAGTAATAAAGAGAAGAAAAACTCTATATAAGACCCACTGTGATCGTGTATTGATCAATTGTAAAAGCGTTCTTTTAATTATGATCATGCTGTTTTTAGCTAGTTTTTAGTGTTGTTTTTTAGGCAGCAGTTCATTAGAAATTGGCCTCTGAGTTATGGGTGGGACTGCTGGAGTGAAGCAACCCCGCTTCCCTTCCCATCCCCCATAATTGAGAGCTGTCTGTTTGCACTCTTTCCTGTTGGCTTATAGCCTCCCACAACCCCAACCTGACATTACCGGTACAACAAAAATGGGGAGCAATATTGGAGCTATTCCACCTTACAGTTTTGAGCAGAGGAGCTGAGCTTCTGGTCCATCCAGTGTATTTTCTACATCACAAAAATGCTCTTTTTCAAACAGCATTTTTTTTTCTGCTCCTCATTCATAACATTTTGAATAAAGAAATACTCAGAAATGCAATTTTAGTCTTAATTTTCTTTATATATATATATATATATGTCCTCCATCGTCAGAAAATGTCAAAAGAACCTGTTGAAAACATAAAAAACATGATTTCATCAGAATGGGTCTTTTTAATTGAAATAGTTCTCTGAAAATATGCCTTCTAATGAGTTCTGTCTGAAGAGCTCAAAACAATCCGTCACACTCCAGCGTTTCCTTGAAGAGTCTGTGACTCAACAGCTCGGAAACAACTCCATTACTTCATCTATGTTCCTATCAGCTGCGGTTTTATCTTTCAGGTGTTATCTTTCACAGCCTGACCTTGTGGAAACCAATATATCAAGATGCTTGCTGCTCTCCCCCTTTTAAAGCTAACTAGGTTTGCGGTGGTAAATAATATGTTTTTCCCCCAGCGGTAGAAGTCCTAATTTAACATTCATAAGTGGTTTGAAGTTTGGAGTCTTTTTGCAGGATCTGGCCTCAAGAATTGGTTTTTACTTGAAAACAAGAAATAATTATATCAAAAATAACCATATTATATGTATTTTATGTCGTTTTTATAGAGTTGTTATCTTTTTAGATACTTGTTTTATTTATTTATTTTTTGTTTTTTAGCTGCCTTATGTTACAATATTTAAAAACGTTTTTTGGGGATTGATTCTGTTAATCTATAGATTCCTGTGTTTCACTTAAAGAAAACAGGGAAATAGGGGAGATCATAGATAAAGTTGCTTGCACTGAAGTAGAAAAAGACAAGTACAGGTCGATAGGAGAACTGCTGAGAGATCCAGGTGTTTTGCTGCATTGATCCAAGACAACCGGAACGTACAATTACTATTCCAGGAAACACTAGTACATCCAGCCTTCCTAAATGTGGGAATAAAGTTTAAAAACATGCTACAGAACATATTCTGCCAATTGTTTTCTGTGTTCAATGCCTTTTTCTTGCCTCTATGTTTTTGTACGCAGAGAAAAAGTGTCAACCTGTCAGTTAACTTTTGATTTTTTATATTAAGACTTTAAAAAAAAGTCCACAGATAAAAGCATTGATGAGGTTTAGCTCTGCTCGACATGGGATACATGATAAGCCAGAGCAGAGGGGTCGACCCAAACATTGCATCATGTTTCACATAATGGTTTTTTATTGCTTCCTGGGTAAACACATGGGATTGTCTATCTATTGTCTATCCATAGCTGCTTCGTCCAGTCTAGATGGGTGTTGCGGAGTCTGGAGCCCATCTGTCACTGGGTGTAGCCTTTATACTGGACAGGCCTCCAGTCGGTCACAAAGCCACACTGACATAAAGAGGAAGGAGAACATCTCATACTCATACCGTATCTAGTATTGGTTTAATTCACCAATCAGTCTGTTCTGCCAGTTTTCTGACTGCTGGGGTCAGATATAAATGCATTTAGGGGCATAATAGCCCCTCCACTCCACAACTTTAAATAAATACTGAAGTTTGATGTATAGTTTCCTGACAGTCTGGACCTTTGAACCATCATCCGGCTCCAGCTTTGCTTCTCCTGCCATTAGGCTGCTCTCTCCTCCTCCTCCTCCTCTTCTGCCCTTGAATTATCCAGCATTTTTATCCTCTATGAAAAGACCCTGCACTTCTCGGCCCCCTCTGGGAACAGAGGCCCAACTCCTCACCAGCTAGAGGCAGAAATGCACTGCACTGGGTTATGCAGTCCAGCAGTCAGCTAAGAGCTTTCACTATCCGAAGCAATATGGAAAAGAGCCGTCCACAAATCCAGCGTGCTGTCTCTCCCAAGTCACTGATGACAGGCTGATGCAGCGAAAGACTCGAGCCTAATCCACCTTTTAGCCACTGGATTGTAAGAGATGCTTTCTCGAGATGCAAAATAGAAGCTGAAATGATTCTGTTTGAAATCCTCTCCTCTGTGAGCAGCAAAACTATTTGCAATTTACCAACACAACAGTTGATGCTTCAAAGGCCAGTGAGACCTGTTCAAGGTGCAGTTCAATCTACTGTCTCCACCGGAGCTCTGGTAAACATCCATGTGAGAGAATATTACAAAGGCTGGTCAGCCTAAGAAACAGGATAAAGTTCTGTCCAGTGGTAATTTAACACCTCTGGAGTCAGCATCCTCTAGATCCTAAGTGTTTATCACACACAACAATGAACTCCAAACATCTCCAAGGGACATAGCTCAGCATTTCATTAGCTTTATGCATGAATTTGTGTTGGGAACTTCAGTGCAGTTAGTTACTGGAGCCAAGCGGCTTCTTTTTGAAGAAAATGAAAGGAAACAGCATCACATTATTCCCGATTAAGTGAGAAATGTCGCCTCTGTCCTCATAGATGGGATTGCGACGTTTCCACCAAGAACAAACGTGACAGGACGGATTAATTCAACTGTGCGGACACGGCTCAGCAACAGTATTGCAGCAACACTGTTCTCTTTCAGGAGCCAAAACAAAGAGCGTGTCCCCCGTCTGTGAGCACCTACACACCTTGTCTAGCAGACTGTTATGAAAGTGGAGCAAATGCTTTGTTTACATTTCCAGAAAAAATAAGTGGAAAAGACTTAAATTACTATCCTATAATTTCATTTAACACCTAACTGTTGAAGTTTAAGCACCGGAATAGTCCAGATTCTGAAACAGGATCTGCATAAAGAGCGTGTTTTCTTTATTGATTTAGATCAAGCACGGCATGCCAAATGAGAGAGAGCGCTTGAGCCGTTAAGAGAGGAAACTTGGCCGCATTTTTTTAAAGTATAACCTTATGAATTTTTCAGTGAATTTGTGAATAAAAGTAGCTCACTTCTGCCCACCACGCGAATAGTGAGGGGAGTGACCTTAGGAGTAAAAATAGCAGCATGAGCCAAGCTGTGCTTCAAAAGAGGGAAGGACTTAACAAAAAAAAATCTGACTTCTTCACATATTAGATCTTTTGATGTAAGGTTGTGTTTGTTATTATTAAGTCCATTTGATTTCATTGTAAGTAGTGGTCAAATTGGGGAGTTAGAGCTCTTTAGTTTTTGACTTTTATCCAACCATCTTAAGTTTCATCAACTAATTGAGACCCACCCAAGCAGGTGACAAAAGATGCCTTTATATTTTGGTCTAAATATCATAAATCACATACTGTTTTTCACATTTATCAGCATTTCTGATGTGAACACACATTTAGATACCATTAGAATCTGAAAGTTGCAAAATAGCATCCCCCTTTGTCTCTGTTTTTAATTCCTGAAGTTTGAAGTCATCACAGCAGCAGACATGCAGGCCGTCTGTCGTAATCTATAATAAACTGCGCCTCAGCGTCCGTCGCCCCCATTTTAAGCCATAAAACCATTCCTTGTGTTTACTTGTGCGTCTGAGTGTTAGTCGTTTTGGCAGGAAAGTGGGATTTGTCTCATTTACGTTAAAGTTTTACCTGTAGAAGCAGTTTCCATAGCAACGGGAGGCCTTTTCCCGTCGTCCTGGAAAGGATGAAATTGTTGATCCAGGTCGCCCACAGCATCACCACCTCTCGGCTTCAGATCGTGACGCAGCTCGTCGAAGCGGGTGGATGTGTCCCCGAACAAGCCGTTCCTGTCGTAATCATCCCCGAACCACCTCTCCTCCGAGCCGAGCTCCTCGCCGGGCTGAGCGGACATGCTTTTGTTGCTGTTGTCGGACAGACTGGGGACAGTCAGCGGCTGCTGAGGCTTCCTCTGCCCCCCCTCACACACACACACACACACACACACACACACACACGCGCGCGCGCGTCTGACCGTACCGCAGAGCCCTGAACGGGTGAAAACACGCGACGCTCCCGCCTGGCCTCTGCTCAGCTGCGCCGGGGGTTCGGACGACGGCGGGGATGAGGCGGTCCGGAACCAGCAGCAGCACAGGAGAGAGGTTGATGTTGTAGTTCACCGAGCCACCACTGACGTCATGCTGTCCGCCAGACATAAACGCAACTTTAGGACAAATAAACACCCTACTATTCATGGAAAAAATTAACATAACCGCATAAAAAATGTCAATTAAGACAATATTAAAATTATGTTCGCTAAAATATAAATTACAAAAGCAGAGTTTACGGCTAAAACACGCCCAATTCGACTAACTTTTTAGGTCTGAATAACATTTTTTTAAATAAATATCTTTTTTCACTTTCACTTCCTTTTGTTTTAAAGAATATTCTGGAGATGCGTTTTGTCAGTCCAAACAAATCTTGAAGTATGGCGCCCTCGTGTGGCAGCTTCACGCACAAACAAAGTTTCAGCGCTGCTCCATAGCAACCAAACACTCGTGCCTGGATACGCGGTGTTCCCGTCGATATTGGTAATCAATTATGTTTACATTTACATTAATAGACGTAAACAAAAACGCATTTCAAGTTTTAACACGTTGTAGGCATATAGTTTGTAAAACAGATGCTCAGTACTTGAGTTAGTTCGGTTTGTTTGTTTGTTTGCGGTGCATGTTTGGGGGGGAGGGGCAATGTTTACTCGACATTAGTTTGTAAGTTTCTGTATCGTTTGTTTATTATTTTTTATTTATTTCAGGCACAGCTATGTTGAAGAATGGGAAAAAGACGAACTGCAGTGATGAAGAGGTGGTCAAAAAACTAGTAAGTTTATAATAATAACCCTGCAAAGTTTTTGATTTCATTGCAAAGAAAAGTGTTAAAATGTTTGGAGCAACTGGGAGTCAAAAAAGACAGATGACAATGTAAAGTAAGTTTAAAGTGAATTGCACTTCCCCTCTGGAAGTCTTCTGGAATTTTTTCTGGAATCCTGGAGAATTTCGTTCCGTCTCAGTTGTTTTCTATGTATCTATTGAGACAGTCAACCCTGGAAATCAAGAAAAATATTATGGGCATTTCAAGGTAATTTCACTTTTTTTGTGTGCTCATTTTGGATAGCAGGCAGCCATGAACAGAGAAAATGTAACTAAAGTAAAAAAGGAAAACAAAAAATTGAAATGGGTTCTCCAGGGTTTTTTTTAAATAAGTTTTTTCTTATTGTTGTTTGTACTATTTTAGTATGCATCCTACTGTAATTTATTTTACAGCATTATATTGTAAAGTACTTTGTAAATTACTAAGTGAAGCAAATAGATAACTACAACGTTTACTGGCCAGGAAAGTGCAGAAACGCTAATATTTAGACTGTTATAAATGTTTTTCTACAGACAAGGTTACCACTGGCTTATGTGGTTGTTACATGAAATATGAAATGAGAAATAGTATTTAGAAAATAACAAGAAGAACTTATACATTATGCAACTTTTTCAAAGATAGCATTCCTAATATTGTGTTTATTCAATTTATTTACTTGATCAGAATACAAGTCAATAGTGAAAATGCAAATTGGTAGAAAAAGTGTAAATAAAAACAAAAAAAAACCTTTGCTTGATTTTTAAAATGATTACTATTGTTACTACACTTAAATCAATGTTCATCTTTCTCTCAACGACAGTGTCTGGTTAATGGCGTATCGTATGACAAAATAGCACAGGAGGGGAGCAACGCCACATCTCTGGAAATCTTTTTCTCTGGTTTCCCTCGAATGGTTGGACTCTTCTTCTTTCCAAGGCTTTGCCAACTTACCATAGTGGACCAGACCATAGAACACATCGAAGGACTGGAGAACTGTCCTCTGCTACAGGAGGTCTGGATAGTCCAGTGTTGTCTTCGGGTGAGTTTTCATAAATATATGTGTTTAAAAACATCCGACGTAAGAACTTTTAATTTATTTTATATAATTTTACAATAGATTTTATGTTAAAGTATGTATGTGGGATTCAACACGGCGGTAGTCAGGCTTAGAAAAAATGATGTTTCAAACAATAAAATAAAGATTTTGAGCATTCTTGGTCGTCCGATTTTTTTAAAAGTATAATCTCAATGTCCTTTCAACAGGAAATATCTGGACTACAAAACTGTCAAAAGCTAGAGAAGTTGTACCTTTATAATAATCAGATATGTGACATACAAAATTTAGAATTGCAGGTGAACCTGGAAGTTCTGTGGCTCAACAATAACTGCATCACTAAAATCCAGGTATGTACATTACATTTTACTTAGATTAATAATGCAATAACATAATGTTTTCTGCATTTTTATGCGGCATGTAAACCAGTTTTCTGCTGTGTTTCCTCTGCAGGGTTTGGACACGCTTCAGAATCTAAAAGAACTAAACCTCGCCGACAACTTAATTGAAAAGATTGGTATATTTGCAGATTTGGCCTTTTGTTTTCTTTCTTGCGTTTGATGGAAATTTACAGAGCTGCAGTTGGAAATAAAAAAAAAAAATCTAAAGGTTAACTTTCTTTTTTAGGGCACAGCCTTGATCCAAACATCAACCTTGAAATTCTTAATCTATCCGGGAACCAGATCAGCTCCTTCAAGGTAAAAAGGGGTTAAAAAATGAACAACAAAGTATGCTTTTCAATGGATCTTTTTTTAAAAAAATACGTCCTTTCATGTTTTTTATAAATCTCATTAAAATCCTTTCCATTAACTAACAGACATTTTTTAGATTCTTGCTACAACAGACATGCTAAAAACGACCTTTCTGAAGGAACGAACAGCATGAATTACATTTCTGACATTACAGTTTCAATGATACGGTCCACTGAAGTAGGAGAAAAACGTCAAAAGACTAGATTAATTTTTTTTGTGATAATTTAGCAATGCGTTACTTAAATCAGTTGGAGCTGACAGACTCATTTACAACTCATAGCTATGGTGCTTCAAGGTCCTTTTCTTTATGTTGGAAGTTTTATAGCTCTTGCTGTTATTGGTCACAAACTGACACCCCATCAGCCTTCCTTTATTCATCACCCGCGCATTTGTCTTTTTGGAAAGACAAACTCTTAGGAATTGCCAGGGTCTCGGTCAAACCACATTTTTAATTATGCAGCCGTCTGGTTTAACAAGAATTTACGAAGGGACTGAGAATTGTCATGTTTTTTTTTTGTTCATTCCAAGTTCAGTTTGCACTGTATCTATTAAAAACAACATGTCCTGCAAATTCCAAACACAACATCAAGGTTTGTGTTAATTCAGCATTGCAGTTTTATTTGAGAAGCTCAATTTGAGCTCACCTGGAGTGAGGGTGCAAACAGGGTCATTTTGACAAAACACACCAAAACCTTTCGGCATTCTTTCTTTGACCAGCTTTACACCACAGCACCTACACCTTCCTCTTTTTCTCCACCAGCTTCTCCTTTAGGAGATGAAATGATTGCATTTCAAGAGATGAATCCAAAAGATGGAAAAGTTGTATTATTCGCATGACATTTTGCCGGGTTTCTGGTTCTGTTGTAACAGGAGCTGGCCCAACTTGCCCGTCTGGCCCATTTGAAAGAGCTGGCACTCAAGGATCCAATGTCAACTCCCAACCCAGTGTGCCTCCTGTGTAACTATGCCACACACGTTCTTTACCACATGCCAGGTCTCCAGCAACTCGATTCTTACAATGTTTCTGACAAGCAAGTCAAAGAAGCTGCTGAGGTAAAGAGATGACGTTTGGAGATTTTGAGCTAGATTATTCTCTTCAGTTAATTCTGAGATTCTTTATAAAGATGAGTTTCTGTGGACACACCTGAAAGACTTAACAAAATACAGTCAATTTGAACGTTTTTGCCATTTGATTAGATGTTGAATTTCAATTTGAGTGAGTTAATTTATGTATTTCCTTCGTCACATAGGCTCCTCCTTTCTTTTAGAGCATTTCTTTTCTTCTTTTACAGGCTGCGGTCATGAAGAAAATGATGTACTACAACATGCGTGTGCGTTCTGCTAAGAGAAACCTGTCAGAGCAGCAACTTAGTCTGACAGAAAAGAAGAAAACTCTGCTACAGCTACCTGAAGAACGCATCAGGACCCTCAGCTATGCTCTCAAAAAAGTATACACATTCCTCAAAACATTGCTAAAAAAATGACTTCACAAGATTTAAGGGGAAAAGAAATGTTCAAGGTAAATCGACTTTCTTTTCGTGCATCCACAGCTCAAGCGGGAAATCAGCACAGCACCAGTTGGTTGCAAGAAGTCTGGCTGCATGTGGAGCGATGACCCAGGAGGGCACGTTTACCTGGATGACAGTCCACAAGCAGGGAGTGACTCAAACACCAACCCTGCTGCCGTCAATCTTGATCCTGCAGCGGTGCACCAAATACATGTTAAGATTGAAGCCCTGAGGGAAAGACTGACTGTCTGGACCAAGAGGATAGAAGAGTTAGTTCACAGTTCAACGAGAAAATAAAGTTGTAGAAATATCGCCGTCTGTGCAGAATTTCACAAGCAAAAAATAATTGTTTTTTAATTTGATGTTTAGTATTGAAGCCTGGTATCAGAGAGAAGAGGCCCGAGCTGCACACAAAACAGAGCATGTGGTCCAATTTCTGTACATGGAGCTAGAAAGTGTTGGTAACATTCGTCTGGAAGGAGGCTGTCCCACTGATCTTTGGTATCGATTTAGCATTTATAAGACAGTGCAGAAAGTTATAATTTCACGAGGGAATTCCTTGTTTTACTTTTACTCTGACCAACAGGTTCAATTCTTGCTGCAACCTGCTGGTTTCCCGCTTTGCGTCTTCGGAGTACAAGAGTCTCAACATCACGGACATCAAGGTTGACAGAGTCTTCCGCATCCACAACAGTGCTCTGAGGCATCGCTTTGTAGAAAAGCTGCAAAGCCTGATGGGAAACGAAGACGCTGCTGCCTTTCTACAGTAAGTTAACCATCTGCAAAGAAGAGCTTTGAAAAATGGGCTTAAATGATATCTTTGTCCTTACAAACCAAGTGAAAGTCTGTTAAACCCCTATTGTAAACAGACACCACAGAAGGCGGACGGAGTATTTATTCTACATGGCCGACCCTGAGAAATGTGAGAAAGAAGAGACTTTCTGCATTCTGCAGGAAGGCTTTACATCAAGGCAACAAAAGGTAGGCATGATTTTTGAAACAGTCCACTCCATCAGTTTGTTGTATTTGTAAGATTGTATTGGCTAACATTTAAGAAAGAAATATCATGTTGACAGTCTTAAATTCAGTTCTACTCTGTACTTTTAAACAAGAATTGTGCAAAAATGTCCAACTAATGTTGCAAATATTCTGTCTTTGACAATGCTGACTATTTTTCATTAGACCACAGGAAGAGAGGCTGCTGTGCCTTTATCCAATAGCTTAGCTGTGGCTGAACAGCCCAGAATCGAGTTTGTGCTTCAACAAGACCGTCAAGGTGATTTCAGACAAAGAATGGAGGCAATTCGACACGGTAAAGATACTTGTTACGACTACCCTCAAAAGGAAAGAGCTTTTTCTCTGAATTTCCAAAGTCTTATTTCATTTTCGCGTGTAGGTCAGATCATTGTCTCCAAAGTATTTATCGGCAGCAGCATGCCTTTCCGTGATGGAGATCTAGGCGAGATAAGGAGATACCCTAAAGTCTACTCTGTGTATCGCAACGTGGATGCCAAATCAAAACCTTCAGCAAGCGATGGTATCCAGCTTATTGTTTGGTACAAAAACGTTTTTCTATAGCTCTGTATTTTTACATCTCTTTGTATTTCGCTCTTCTATTTAGACATTCCAAGCTCTGGCAAAACCCACACTGAGATGAATCCTCCTCGAAGACAGTGGTTTGTGTTCCAGCCTGAGCTTGTCCTGCCAGAATACATCATGTATTTTGAATATATTTTTGAGGTGAATATCTAATTAGTTTTCATTGCTTCTTGATGACACTAAAATGACATAATAGTCATATATATTGATAATTACAAATATGAAGTGAAACCAAAATCGTCTTGTTTCTTCACCTTCACCAGCTTCTTATTTTTGCTTGAGTCCAGTATGATCTAAAATAATCAAATACAGCTAAAGTATCATGTTTAATTTCAAGGATCAATCTACCATAAACACCAGCGCAGACAATGATCCTTTGAATGATATCTTGGACAAAGCCGCCCTTAACATGGAACCTGTTCTAAAACTGGAGCCGGAACTCTTGAGTTTAAATGATAAAATTCTTCTAAATGTTGCCAATGCCAGCATCCTCAGTCAGATCACTGTAAGTCTTTTATCTTTACAAAGTGGTTTTCTTTCTTTTTTTTTTTTTTTTTTGAGGCAATTTTGCGACTTTTCATTGAGGTGTTCAATCTACAGGTGCTTAACCTTCATGGCAACAGTCTGAGTGAAATAAAAGAGATTTCCAAGCTTACAGCTCTGAGACATCTAACCATCAGCTTCAATAAGCTCACACACCTTGATGACATTTCCTACATGGTACGTGCTACAATGTTGAATTACATCAACACAATCAGTATTTAAAAGGCCATAAAAAGCATTTGGATGATAAAATAAAGTCTGAAAGCAACTGTGTAGAGCAGGGCTGCTCATTCCTGGTCCTCGAGATCTACCACCCTGACTGTTTTCCAGACCAGGACCAGAAATGAGCATCCCTGGTGTAGAGGAATGAGTTCTGAAGCAGCACTTACATTAACTCTCTCCTCAGCCCAGCCTTGAGTTTTTGGATGCTAGCTTCAACCATCTGGTGACACTGGATGGGTTGCAGGGCTTGAAACATCTGGAACACCTCGATGTAAGCTGGAATAAGTTGTCCAGCGCTAGAGATATTACATCTGGGCTCAGGAAACACACGCCCGCTTTGCTCAAACTGGACACCCGATACAATCCGTGGAGCAGGGTATGGCTTAAACGATTTGTTTTTTCAACGTTTACCGTATTCAGAGATTGATGCACAAAAAACATATTACAAATTTAAAAGGTGCATTCATTTTTGAATGTTTTTTTCTTTTCACTTTTCAAGCCAGAGGCTGTCAGAAGTACCCTTCTGGGTCGTCTGACAACCCTCACCTACCTCGACGGGGTGTTGGTGTCAAAGGAAGAGGCTGCGGAAGCTGCACAGGTTGCTGCTGCATTCAAAATGAACCAGGTCAAAGTCTTTACTCCTCCCATTTACTGTATGTGAATGTATTGCATGTATGCCTCACTGTATAAGTCTGAATGAAACATTTTTAACAATATGAACTCCCTATGAATTTAAACAAGACGCCATCTTGCAGGTATCTCTTTTGGCACACTCCAGTTTTAGCAGCGAATATCCCCGGCGACTTAGCTTGCTGTCAATAGTTCAGCTCCTTCATCAGTACAGTCCGGCGCCGTCAGGACCCAGCAGTGAAATGGAGCCAGACTGGACTCTGAAGGTGAGCTGCATCGTCCAGACTTCCTCATCACAGAGTGACTGATCCATTTATAAAAAAGTAATTCCATAAAAAGACTTTGTTGCACATAATCTGTGATCATTTATAAAATTATTAATCTGTCTATGTCTGAAATATTTTGACAAGATAACCTGCCTTAACCTTGACAACCAAAGGATTTCCAAGCTTAACAGTTTGAACAAGCTTGAGAACCTGCGCTGGGCTTCCTTCAATGACAACAACATCTCCAGAGTGGATGGGATTGAATGCTGCTTGAAGCTAGAAGAGCTTTCACTGAACAACAACTGCATTGCTACACTTAAAGGTCAGGCATACTTTACTTCTTTAAGCTATATTTGTATTGGATCTCAGTTGGAGAATTTGTTTTTCTGTGACAATCTGCTGTCTGTTCAGGTCTGGGGAAACTGCATCACCTCAAAAAGCTAAGTGTAGATGGAAACCAGCTGTCAGGTCTGGAAGCCTCGGTGTTAAAACAGCTGCCTGATCTGATGTTTTTGTCTGCGGAGGACAATTCCATCACGACCTTGGATGGCATCCAGAATGTTCAATCTCTCCTTGAACTTTACATCGGAAAGAACCGGGTTTCTTCGTCGAGGGACGTTCACTATCTCAAAGTAAGGAGATGCCGTGTTGTGTTTTCCCAACGTTTTCAACACTGCCTTTGCTCATGAACTGCCTTTCTGTCAGCAGGGGTTGGCAAACCTCATCATTCTGGATCTCTACGGGAATGCGATAGTGGAAAAACTGGAAAACTATCGAATATTTGTCATTTTCCATCTGCCCTCACTTAAAGCTCTGGATGGAGTTGCAGTGGTTTGTGCAAAAAATGTCCACCCAATCATAACTTTCTTAGGATGCTCCAGTTGTGTGAGAGGCTTTTTGTTTTCTCCAGGATGCCAGTGAGTGTGAGAGTGCAAAAAGCATGTTTAAGGGTAGACTAACTACTGATATGGTTGTGGAAAAGCTGGGTCACTCAAACTATGCTGATATCATTTACATAACCCTGCACTCCTGTTCCATCAGGTAAGCGCTTCACTGATCAAGGTGTTTATAATGCTTTTTACTCTGATAAATAGGCAACAATTTAAAAAGAAGTCTACTTTGTTTACAGGATTGTTGATCTCTCTCCAACAGAGCTTTTCTGTAATCTGTTGAGTATCAATTTAGACCACAACAACCTCACCTCCTTCTCGGGTCTCATCCACCTGTCCCACCTCAAAGTACAAACCAGACTGAGCGCAACTTTTCAGCTGACAGGCCTGGCAAGAAGCTTTATTTAAAAAGTATTCTCTGCACTGGTTTTTACAGGTTTTAAGTCTGAACTACAACCACATACAGTCCATTCTACCCAAACACAAGATTCAGGCTCCTCTGACAAGCAGACAGATACTGCACAGTAGAATCCACTCCAGCGGGTACGGTCAGCAGAGTCCAGGAAAGACTAACAGGTAATCTACTTGTGACATTTCTTTGGTTTTATGATTTATGGACAACGAGTGTCCAACATTTTTCTGACTAGTTTTTGATCATAAAATAGAGTACTAAGTCTGAACATTAGGGGGCAGCACTGACCAGCCAATGGACTGAGTTTCCTTTTCTAAAATCTGCAAGGTTTTGTAGACTATCATATAAGAAGCTACTCCCAGAAAATCTTTTTTGCATATTGCATTTGTTAAACTATTAAAAAAAACTATTAAAAAATGACATCTAATTGTATGAGAGTAAAACCGGTATAAATCGAATTTAAAACTGGTTTTTCTTTGGCAGAACTGTGACTGCCACATGCTCATTTCCACCTGTGATGTCTGACCATTGAAGAGCAGCAGCAGGAGGGGGAATGACATATTTGTTGTCTCTGCTTTTAAGGGATACTGGGCCCACTGGCAGCTTAGAGCCGCTGATGGGAGGCCTGGAAGTGCTTCATTTGAGTCACAATGGCATCTCCAATATGGCCAATCTGCAGCTCAGCAGGCTCACCAATCTTAAATCCCTCTTTCTCCAAGGTACCTATGGTCTGTGTGCAACCCCTCCAACTCAAAGGCAGTTAAAAGTGCGGTGCATGGAGCCTGTGAAAATACACGCATTTAAAGAAAAAAAGGCGCCGTTTTTTCATAGACCTAAGGCCAGATGGGTTCTGAGTCTTCAAGAAAATAACAACTGGCTTCTCTTCAGCAGCTTTTGATGGCTTTTGATTGAGCTGTTCTTTGTCCGGATGATTCGTCCCACAATGGCAACCAAGCTTTCATGTCTCCCAAACACTTGGAAGTTCTGTCTGAAATTGCAATATTTTTTACAGCAGGAACATATAACAAGTCCCATATATAGTCTTAGTATGCTGTCTTCTATTTTTATTTTAGCCTGTTTATTCATTTTTAGTTTAGTCTGTAAATATATCATTTCCTTCTCCAAACAAGACATTGTTGTTTTTTCTATTTTTAAATAAGTTATGTCTCCTTTCAGGGAATGAAATTAGCCAAGTGGAAGGCTTGGAAGGGCTGCAGAAGCTTAGAGAGCTTGTGCTGGACAGAAACCGGATTAAAGCGTTGGCCAGGCACTCCTTCGCAGCCCAGAGTGAGCTCATTGAACTGCGCCTTGAACACAACCGAATCCGAGAGCTAAACCACCTGGATCCTCTGGTTGAGCTTCGCAAGCTCTTCCTCGGCACGAACAAGCTGCAGGTTCTCCCATTTTTGTTGTTCACGCCGAGAAACGCACATTAAGTCAAATAGCCTGAAAGACTGGCAGTAAAGAAAATTTACAAGGTTATCAGGAAGGTCGCGTTCATCTTTTATGCAGTTTTTGATTTACCACTAACTTTTCCTGATTGGTTCCCAAGTGTCAGATGTTTAAGAATGTATTTTATTCCTCCTGCAGCAGCATTACTTTTCCCTGCATTTGCAAAGTAAAACATGAAGTATAGTAATCATGAACCATTACCACCCACTGTGGCATGCAAGGGGTAGTATTAAACAGAATCAAGTTTGATTGAAGGTCATGTCCATGTGTATAGAAAAAGAGGGTAACAATCAGTACAACGTGTAATCAGCTTCTCAGTCTGCATTTCCTCACCCGGAGCAAGTGATTTGCACTTTTGTTGACCATTTCTTCTTCCTTTTGCTTCCTTATTGTTTTCACGCATTCAATTAAGACATAAAATACAGCAATCATCCTGGAGCATCAGTCCTCACTGTGGGGGTGTCTTTGAATCACAGCCAATTCTGAGCATAAAGCTGGGAACGAGAGAAAACAGACCCATGTCCAGTTGCGTGCCCAAACTCTCTCATGAGATTACCATGAGCTCACATGTAATCTCTGTCTTCAGCTGCCTCTATCCCTCCTACTCCAACATTTTGAATGTCACAATTCATATAATTCTGTCACGAAAAACATTACAAGCTTTTAGTTGTAAGAAGACAAAATAAATAAATTAAGATGTGGAGGATGAAAGATAACTTTAAACAATCTTTGTCTGGGATTTACAGGATGTTGCTGAACTTGAAAAGCTGGAAGTTCTTCCATCACTGACAGAGCTCTCTGTGATTGACAACCCTGTAAGTATTACAGGGTTTTGGTTCAAACTTTCAATAAAATTAAACGTTAGAAATCAGTAAACAGTAAATGGTTTTTTTTTGTCATGCCATGATTTTTTTTTTAATGAATCCATCATTTGTCATATTTTTGTGTTTTTGGACCAGCAAACAAACTATAAAAAGGGTGTTTACAAGCTTAGTTTCTCACTTACAAAATCCCAAACTCCAAATTAAGCGATTACACGATGGGCCTTCTGCTTTGCCTCAAACTGGCTGGAATCAGAAACAAATGTGTAAGCCAAATGGTAGGACACTATTGCCCCTGTTACATCACCCATCTGGAGCTTATGGGTCAAGCTCCAACAGATACGGCAACCCATGACCTCGCTGTTATCCACAGGGTAATGCTCATCTGTGGCAGCCTCTTTACTGCTTGACCCCATCCCACTTCTCTTCCTTTGGGATGGGGTATTAATCCTGCCAGGACTTAGAGGCCAAAAGCCACCCTGGAGACATGGGCTCCCTGCTGTTGCCCACATTAAACTGTTCTCTCTCCCATGTTCCCCGGCAAAGGTTGGCCCCATTTTTTTTAACTGAACACCCAAAACTCGTAACTTAACCACAGCAGCAGGGTCCTACAGAGTCATGCACTTCTGCAGCTGGGCTGGGTTTAAAACCTGGCCAGAGAATGCTTTGAGCTGGGACCAATCCCCTTGTGTCAGCTGGGTCACTGCTGGAAACATGATTGCAAAGCATCATACTGATGCCAAATGTGTCAAGATTGTTATAATAATACTTCAGACTTTCAATTTCAGTCATAGAATGAGAAAACTTTGTGACCAGTGTTTCTTTTTACTCATTTTTTTTCTTTTTTGTTGTCAGGTTGCTCAGAATTCTTTGCACAGACCAGCAGTACTTCTCCATCTTTCCAGTTTGCAGGTCTTAGATGGAGTGATGGTAACTCTGGAGGAGCGGACCAGGGCTGAGCTCTTAAATGCAGATCCAGCAGTGAGAACTGTGCATAAATCCATTATAATAGTTGGTCATGTAATATGCATCTTCAGATATTTATTTATTTATTTATATTCTCCTTTTTACTAGATGCCATACAGAGAAAATAAAAACAGTTCACAGCAAGGAATTCTAAAAGTGCTTTAATGAACCTTCTCAATTCAAATTATTTTGCTAGAAATAAATAATAAACGGGTAAAAAGGACTATTTTTAAATTGTTAAAAAATGGTTGGATTTGTGGAGAGCATAAATTGGCTAAAAAATTATTAATGACCACAAGTTAAATTTAGGATTTTTAAACATATCAAGTGTTAACTTTTTTCAAAAATGTTGAGTGGAGGGGATTTGATTTGTTAAAAATGTGATTTATTTCAAGCATTAAAAATAATAGAATAAAACAAAAAAAAATTAAAAAACAAAGCTCTATAAAATCCATTTGTTTTTAAGGAATACATTGATGAGAAAATGTAAAAAAAAAAAAAACATTAACCGTATTAAAAGATGATGCCATTTTTTTGACAGTGTAATCACTCATAATCATAAATAGATGTTTTGCAGTACAGTAATGCATACAGTACAAACAAGTCACATGAGATTTATAAATATAATGATAATCAAATAAAGGCAAGTATGTTTTGATTTGTTGCTTGAAATGGAGTGGCTAACTTATAAAATTCCAGGTATCAACACGTGCAGAAACTCTGTTTTAATAATATAGTGAACTGCCTTCCCAAAAAATGTCATATTGTGCTCCATGAGATGACATACTCCAGGGTAGAATTGATTTTCAATCTCAGTTGGTCAATCCCTCAATCAATACATCCATCAATGTATTATTTGTAAAGTACTTATAAAAGCAGAGGCCACCCAAGTGCTGATTATAAAATCAAATGGAAATAAAATAACTAAGCTTTATGATATAATAAAGAAACAACAAACTATTGAATCTAACAAACAACAGCAATAAAACAATGAAAACAAAAAAATTAACAAGTTGGCCAACTTGATGTGCTCACTGGAGTCAAAAGCCAGAATAAAAATATGAGTTTTTAATATTGACTTAAAATCCCTGAGGAATCTGCCAGACCTCACAGAAAAAGGGGGGCGCATTCCAGTGTTTGAGAGTCGCAGCAGTTAAAAAGGCTCTGTCTCCTCTAGCAGACAAGCCGAGTCCTGAGAACCTTTAAAAGCATTTGGTCTTCAGATCTCAGGACTCGACGTGGATGATAAAAATGTAAACGTTCCAAAAGATACTGAGGTAAAAAAGAAACTCTTTTGAACTAACTGGTTTTAAATCTTGTTACAGAAGGAGTTGTCTGTAATGACTTTTTTTTTTTTAATCAAACCTAAATTACAAAGAAAAAGAAACTTGGATTAGAAGAATCCAGTTGACAGCAAAACCACAGCCACCTTACCGGGTCAGACTTTGAATGTACTCTTTCAGTCTGAATGATTAAAATGCTGTGGTAGTGGTACCATAGGGCTTCTGCAACTTTGAATTAAAAGCAATCTAAGCCTGCTAGCATCATCCTGCTGATTAGATGAAATGTGCCTAGCCGATAATGCACCAGTGGATTTACTGCGTATTAGCCAGGTCAACTCGACCCCCTCTGCTTGTTAATCATAGATATGGAAATGACAGAGCAGAGATCTCGGATTTACTCATTAAAATAACAAACCTCCCCCTATAGTGATTCTTGTGATCGCCATCTGAGTTGTCACTCCCAATGCATGCAAACTGCATTTACTTGAATTTGTACATTGTTACTGATGAGTAGTTATCACTATATCTCTATAAGATGCTTATATATGTGGAACAACAAGCAATCTAATCACAAATCTACTGCATAGTGTTTGGGTGGAGTAAATACATGGCATTGACTCTAGTTTGCGCACGGTCAGAATAAAAAAACTGTTGTAGATCATCAATACAAACACTGAGTTGACCCCTGAACCATTCATAATCTTTATTTGTTTTGCTTTTGCACCCTTCTGACCTAACTTCATATTTTGTCTTTTAAAGCAATGCTCTCAGGCGGTCGGAGCCTCTTTCCCTACAACTGAATTCAACCTGCCAGGACTGCCACCACTTCTGGCTTATAATACGACTGTTAAAGGAATAAGCATCAGTGGAAGACCACAAAACCTCATTCATGGACAGGAACCACTGACAAGTAATGTTCATTAGAAAAGCCTGTGGATACATTTGAGAGTGCAACTACTAGTGTGAATTACAATAAAATAAAATGTATTTAGATGTGTTTTTGAATATTGTGCTGTCCAGAGATTTATGCTAGATCATCCTGTTTTCTACGTTGGATTTTGATTGATGCCTCATTTTTGAAACAGGCAAAAAGCACAAGCACGGTAACGTTGGTCGAAGCAGCCAAACCGACTACAACATAAGACACGGTCGAAGAACAGGAGGTAACCCGCCAGCCAGCCGAGTCCTATCAGAGGGAAACAGAGTCACGACTGCAAGTTCAAAACAGGAGCAAGACACCAGGTTGTTCATGACAAAAATTTAGAATAAAGTTCATTCTTTTATCAAAAAAACAGAAGTTAACAAGAGGATACATGTCTTCTGTTTTTCTCCTTCTCTAGATGTCCATTTGATGACAAATCTCAATACATGTAGCTCACAGAGATGGTTGATCAGGAATGAACTGACAGTTCAAGTACAAAATCACACTGTGATGTCTGAGCTTTGGTGTAATTTTAAAACAATCGTTTTATCAAACAATATTGGTGAGAGATTGCAAGTATTTTTTTCTTAAGTAGCAACAAAACCTTTTAGCTTTAATAAAATCATGTAAATATTTTTTGTCGATTCAAATCATTTGTTGCTACTTCAATTAAATGGTTTAAAATGTTAATGTGAGAGAAATAAAAGGGCTTCTATAAGAGGATATCCTGCATTTCTCTTAAAAGAATTAATATCAAATGTGACATAATTTTTTTTCTCCACATATGTAGATCGCTAACCACGTTAATCTGAGGATGAGAGATATTGGTGTCATGTCAACCACTATCCCCAAACAAGTTTAAAAAAAAAAAAAAAAAAAAAACACCCACAGATGCGTGAGGCTGGCGTGGTTCATCCATCGGGTCAAACGCATCCCCAACAAGTGGATAATCCAGCTTTAACACACCTCTCCGTGGACAGTAATCTGCATTCACTCAGA
Source organism: Oryzias celebensis (assembly GCA_014656515.1). Taxonomy (NCBI): domain Eukaryota; kingdom Metazoa; phylum Chordata; class Actinopteri; order Beloniformes; family Adrianichthyidae; genus Oryzias; species Oryzias celebensis. The sequence continues at coordinate 41,176,365 of BNCR01000005.1, forward strand.
TAAAGATGTAATCTTGAGTAAGGTCCAAATGGATTTTAGAGCTTGTGGGTTTCATCATGTTAGCCTCTTTTCTTAAAGCCAGTGCAGTTTTGTCTGTAACTGGCATAACTTGGGTGTGGGAAGTAAAAAAAAAAAAGAAAACTCATATTATTTATTTATTTATTTATTATTTTTGAATTATTTATGCTCCACTTTCCTTCACTTTTGATCAGTCTAAGTGTAATCTAAAATAAACATGGGAGGCAATGTTAAATTTGAGTTTTTTCCCCCCTTAAATTGTATAACCTTTTGCCGCAGTGCAATTTTAGTTGTTTTTTTCAAAAACCCATTTTTTTCAGTTTTAACACACCCTTCAGTCAGGAGAAAACATGTTATTTAACTTTAACTGTAAAAGAACTTCAGTACGAGGCAAAAACTGCAAAAACGTTCAAAAAGAAGATGATCATTCTGCAGTAAATGAATGTTAACATGTCCACTAGGTGTCCTCAGAGGTCCAATAAAACTCATTGAGCCCTAAATGAATCGGCCTTCCTCTATAAGTAGTAATTCATCAGTTGGAAGCAGATATGCATACTTAAGTTTTGTGTCTCCTGCTTCTGCTCCACATCCGTGGCAACATCCAGCTCTCCACCGTGAAAGTGAAAAACTCTTCTCAAACAAGCTTCTCTAATGCATGTACTTAACTTCACTTAATTTGTGTTAATTCCCAGCATTAAGCAGGGCTAATGACTTTACAAGTGAGTGCACTGCCATTACCTTGCTCTGCCTGACATCAAATGGCAGCTGATGGACTCAAGATACAGATTTGGGGGCTCAGTGTGTGAGTGCTCTAATGCATTAGGTATTGCAGGGGATAATTACATGTTCCACTTTTGTGTACAGTATGTGCCCAGCGTTTTTTAGATGCAACTATTTCTAATTCTGTTTGGATGGAGGAAGGGGTGAGCTATATGGAAAGATACAACACCACACTGGGTTATTGCCTTTCTGTCAGCATCTCCAACATTAAAATGACATTTGCATAAAAAAATGTAAATAATTCATCACCTTTGAGTGAACCCAGATGCACTTTTCTCTGTGTCTCTCCTGCTCTCTTTGCTCCTCCACGTGAGCAGACCACATGGTTTATAGCTGGTTTAATGGGATGGAATGTGACAGGTTATGTTTTCATCGGCCTGATATGGAGCGTGGCTCGGGCAAGAGGGAAAAGAAGAGACAGCAAGAAGGTGGGGGAGAGGAGGAGTAGGTCTCTACAGTTGTAATCCAGATTCATAATAAGAGATGTTTGTGCTTGCTGAATCAGTTATACATGATGCCACATCCCCCTGTAGTGTCCTCACCACACACACACACATGCACATGGAAAACACATTCACAGTATGGGGCAATTACTGCTGGGCCACTAACTCTCAGCATTTGCTGTTTCTGCATACAGAGCACCTTTAGACCATGACTGTGAATGACTTATGAATGAAAAATCCTTTCACTTCTGCTTAGTTTGGGTCAACTTTAAGAGAAATTCCTACTTAAAGAAGTTAATCATGTATCTAAGTGAATATAGCACAACAAATACTCATCAAATGACAACTTTTTAATAGCCACAGCTTTTTGACCGGTTTTGTTGCAGTTTCATCACCACTTAAGTAGATATTGGCTTTGTAAAACTAACGGTTTGGCTGCTGATGTCTCCCTTCTGCATGTCATCAACAAAATCCAAATTGCGTTGTCTTCTGAAGGTGCACATTATGTCTCAAGTTCATCTTTTATCTTCACAAATACATCCTGTCTTTTTTAAAGCCTGTCATTGAATTATTGCTGTCGCTTGTCATTTTCCTGTAATTTGTTTCCTGTGGAATAAAGAACAAACGGAGACTTGGATTAGAATGGAGAGGAAAATGCTTCTATTTTGTGTAGACATTTCAGATAAGAGCAAGTACTGAGGCAATATATATAGAATGCTTTTCATTTTAGAACTTCTTTGCGGCATTAGGGCGCTGTTAAACCTGTGTCATTTATCACATTATTTCAAATTTCATCCTGTCGCTTCTTTGAAACGGCAAAGAAACAAGTTAAGAAAGCAGCCAAACAATAGACAAATGCCCAATTTTCTGGTAATTTTAACAGAAATCAATTCTCAATGCTTGGTCTGATGGTTTTTGAGCAATTTGGCTTTACCCTTTTATATTTAATGAGGTTTGCATAATTGCTGCAGAAATAACTTAATAGTAAATATTGCTTTTAGATGTTCACTTGAAGTCTCAGACTTGTCTGTTTTAACAAGTATTTGTGTCATGAACAAAACGGAATGGCTTTTCAGTAGGACAAGGACAAAAAAAACCTCCAGCCCATCCTTGTTCCCTCGAGCCCAGTGAACAACAACAATTTAATCTCCTTCACCCCAATTGTTAGCTTTCTTTGTGTTGTGATCACTTGTGAAGCCCCTTCTTGGCCTAATTTTACCTCAAAAAGAAAAAAAAAAGAGTAGGCACATTATAGTACTTAGAATAACAAAGTTTTTGTTCAGTAACAGATTTTTTTTCTGCAAATAAAAAGAAAATATATATATATTAATGTGTGTATGTAAGGCCTTTCATATTATATGTGTTATTTAAGTTTTTAAAATTGTTTTAATGTGTTACAGTTACGATTTAGCTGTAAAAGTGCAAAAAAAGTGAAATAAAGAGGATAAACAATACTATTTTAAACTTCAAACTTCAAACTTTATTTATTTGTACAGCGCCTTCCCTTCTTGTGAAAACCCAAGGCGCTTTACATAAAACAATAAATAAATAAATAAAATAAAAATATAATAAGATAAAAACAATAATAAAAATATAATTAAAAAAAATACAATTACAATTACAATCACCCTTCCCTCCCCAGCTCCTCCCTCCATCCACCCAGCCCCCACAATACATGACACCCCCACAGGAAAACTGAACAAAGATTAAAAACTGCAGCTCTAAGGAAAATGTCTGGCTCAGTACCGCTGTGGAGAAACGATATTACGGGAATCCGTTTATTCCAAGGCCCAGCCCAACCACAGGGGTCATCACCGCAGTGCCCTACTCAACACAGGGCAGACCAGAGCCCCCTCAACATGGAGGTACCCCAGCTGCCCCAATGAGAATGAGCACCGCAGGACCAGCTCACCCATAGGCAGGAGGACCCCAGAACAGCGGATTTCCGAGAGGAAACACTGGAGTTAAAGTGTATCATTTAAAATTATCAATGCATACATATGTAGTATAGCAAGTGTAACAAAAATACACAACAAACTTACAAACATCAATGCATCAATTGTTCTTATTGCACAAAAAAGAATGTTTTGCATGAGAAACTAATAAATACGACATGTCATGTTAATAATTAGTATTCAACCAGTGTTTTGTTATAATCCAAACATTTTAAATGTTCATCATCATCATGTTTTTTTATATAGTGATATAACAATTTTAAAATTGAATAAAGCGCTGTCCATTTAATGAAGCAAAACAATAATAAAAACAGATTTTATAAATAAGTAAATAAAAATATCAAAGTAAAAATTAGAGAAAATTAGAGAAAGAAAAATTAGAGAAAGCATGGAGGTAAGAACATATATACATATATATATGTTTTTCAATAAGACTTTTTTATTGTTTGTATATGTTTGTATATTGTTTTATTTATATGGGATGGGCTGATTCAAGATCACAGAAAGGGTGGGATTTTGCTAAACTGACCAATCACAGCACTTGTGTTCGTGGCTACGCCGCTCTGATTGGCCAGAATCCGTCCTTGTGCTTTGCTTGTCTGTTAGTGTTGTCGCTGTATGCTAGCAAAGCAATGCAGCTATAGTCAATTCTTCCACCATTCCTCTGTGAAATTATTCCACGAGTTCGTCAGTTTACAGACAGAAGAAGAATCTGTTGTCGGTCTCCTTTTAAACGGTAAGTTAGCGTTCACCTGGTTGACAATTCGCTTATATTTACCCAAAACAGGAGACTAACGGGACATTTCAGCTATCTTCGCTAGCTTACAATTCCAAAGCTAACGAAGATAATAATAACAGTATATGGAGATATTTGTATATTTTTTAAACCTTTTCTTTCTTGCATGAAATGATTACATGAGAGGATTATTTGCTGCATACCAAGTAGAGCAAAAATAATCTACAATACATCGTTGTTGTGTTGTGTTCTCCTAGCAGCTGAGTGGCATTTGCTTTTCTATTATTGCTCCCTAAAACTATTTAGACGTAGTCCTTGATTAAAAACATAGTATTAGAGGGACCAACACGCATTTCCCGTCGTAAGATAATACCTTTTCCTATTAGTTATTGTTTACATTCAGCCTCCAAAAAGAAAAAAAAAAGAAGTATTGGTGAAGCTTCAAAAACCTCCCAGTCAAAGCAAACGTGTACAGTGGACTTTAAATGGCATCTCTTTGATCCACGTTTAAATCCCTTTGATGCAATTAAATGTATTTGAAGCTTTGAACAGAACAGCCTTTAGCTCCTTTGAAATGTGGTGTTTGTGTGTTGCCAAGACTTCTTTGCATGCATTACTGAAAATGAAACATCTATTGAAAACAAGACACGCTTTTCACTCTCATGGTTTGCTAGGCCTCCAATGCACATCACTGTAATGTTTGTTTGCATGCATGCTTTATTCTTTTTTTTAATTAAGGGAATTGAAGTTAGATACAAAGCCCAGAAAGATTAAATAAAATACAATTAAAAAAGACTAAACAAAACGTATGTACTTGGATGGTGCATATTTTAGCTCATGAAACCTTTCTGCCTTTATTTGTTGTTGTCAAATTTAATATTGCTCTGTTGTGTTCCAAATAATACATTGATTCGTTATTTAAAACCAGAATGTCTTTAATAATAAATGTGTTATTTAATGTTATATTAGAACTAGTGGATTGAAAGGAAGATATCCTATTAGACTTGGAAAGTTTATGTTGTCATTTCTGTTTATGTTTTGAAAAATTGTAAAGAGTACCTGTTCATGAAAATATTTGACATAAAGTTCACAAAATGTTTTAAAATATTTTTTACAGCAGGTGCAATTTTGAGTTCTATGGTAAATAAAAGCATATTACGGTTTTGGCAAGGCAAACTTATGTATATGTAATTGCAATATTCCTGTTCTGCTGAAGTAGCGACAAACCTTCATTACTTAACAGAATGTGTTTCTTTTTTCAGATTTTTCTACTGATCAATGATGACTGGTAATCCTCCTGCACAGAGATGACCCCCCGTTCTTCAGGGAAAGGTCAGAATGGGGCCAGATGTGCCCCTTCTTAATGAATACAAGCAGGAGTTCTTCTGGAAGCGCTTCCCCCAAACGGTATTGGGAGGTCCGCGCTTTAAGTTGGGCTACTGTGCCCCACCTTTTGTTTATGTTAACCAAGTGGTTTTGTTCCTCACACCATGGCTTTTTGGGGGCATCGGCACACTACTCTGTCAGCTGCAGGTGCTTCAAGAACTTCACGCTGCCGTGCTCTCTGGTGTGCTTATGTTTGCTGCTGCAGTGGCTGTCCAGGCCCTGGCACACTATGCAGCGCGTACGAGTAGCACAGTGGAAAGGCTTGCTGCACCCAATATTTTGGTTGATGAAGAGGAAGTGGAATTCACCAACTGTGTCAGCCCAGAAACAGTTCGATTCATTGCTCCCAGGAAGCGCTTTGGACTTAATGTGGTGCTTCATACAATATTAGCTGGAGTTCTGTGTGGATTTGGAACATGGTATGTGTTCCTGGGTAGACTTACTGCTCTCTATGGTAGCATTGGTGTGTCCCTTGTAGTCTTTGTCCTTAGTTGGGTGACACTATGTATAGCTGAGTATTCCTTGATTGTAAATACAGCCACAGAGACGGCTACTTTCCAGGCACAGGATACTTATGAGATCACCCCTCTCACCCGGCCTCTCTATATTTTTGCTTTCATCGCTGTGGACTTGGCTTATCGGTAAGCATGATAAAACATATTGATTAGATAGATCTAATGTCTGCCACATTAATAATGTCAGCTTTTTACTGTAAACTAGGTTTTCAAATCCTGTTCCTGAGCTCCATCTTTCCAGTCAGACTCTCCACGTGCTGTTCCTCTTTTTACCTCTGCTGTGGGCTTTGGGTATACTGCCTCCACTGGATGCCTTGCTCCTCTGGGGTATGGAGCAGGCTCTTGTCTTTGGCTTAGGTGGCTCGCCTATGTCTAGCAACCTCAGGTAAGTTGCATAATAGTTTGGGGTTCTAACCGGAGCTCATTTTGGTTAGTCTCACTCCAATCATATTTAGATCTATTGTAAAACATTCCCAGTGGTCTTTTAATTTTGCCAAGAACAGCGTAATGGAGCAGAGCAGGGAGACTTTGGCCCCCCATTTGATTTGCTGCCTCACAAAAGAGAGCTTTTTCAAACTGCATTTTTCATCTGCTTCTGATTCATCCGGATTTGAATAAAATAATACTCAGAAATGCAGTTTTAGTCTTAAATTATTTTATATAGGTCGTCCATAAGGAGAAAAATGCTGCAAGACCATGTTAAAAGCACAATTTCCATTGGAATGGGTGATACATTCTGCATTTGTTCTGAGAGATGAGATCTCGCCCTTCTCGTAAAATGTCACAGAATAAACCAGCATGACAGCAACACATCTAATTACGTTCTATTTTTTGTGTCTACTCTTTTTCCACAGGCTTCTGTTAATGTTTAGCTTATCCACTGGTGTAGCTGTATGTAATTACTTTATTCCATCTACACTGGGGATGGTGCTGTTCTTCATCTCCATGGGATTTCTCCTCAGCCTGGACCTTAGCCAAGTTCACACGTTGTGCAGGAGACCCAACACAACTTTTAGGAACCATGTTCTGCACAGAGAGGTCTCTCAGCTGTCAGCTCCTAGTGCGTTTGGATGGACTCTTGGCGGCAGGGAACTTCTACTACATTTGATTCTGCTTCTTGTGGCCATGGCAGAGGGAGGACTCCTGCATCACTTCACCGGACCTGCTCAGTCTCTGTTACAGGCTCCCATTAGCTACCTCCTTCTCATACTCTTCTGCATCTGTTGGGCTATAAGAGAGATCCAGGAGGCGTATGTGTTTGGTGGGATTTTTATCAATCCTTTTTACCCCAGAGGTATGTCCAATGTGGAAACTTTTAAACAAAAAAGCAAAGGGTTGTACATCGCTGCTGCATTCAGAAGAATCCTCCTTTATCTTGGTAAGTAAATTATATATATAGATAGATAGATAGATAGATAGATAGATATTAAAGATTATTATAATTTTTAAATCAGCTGTATATGATTGTGTTTTTTTTTTTTCTTCACAGTGTCTCCATTCGCAATGATAGCTTTCCTCTCGATGGACAAATCTCTGCAGTTCACCCACAGGGTCTCTGTCAGTGTGGGATTCACACGCGCTTTCAGAGTGGTACATTTGCTCTCATTGTCTCTCACTCCTAACTCTGTGGGTTATCATTTTGAATATGTGTGTTATTTTACAAACTTCAAGCAAATACTTGAAGTGTATTGATAACAAGACCAAAAAAATACAGATTTTTGTTGAAAATCCCAACAAAAAGCAAACATCTAATTCAATCTCCTCAAAAATCCACTTCAGATACACTGCTTTTTTAAGTAGTGCTCAGAAGTGAATAAGCAGCATTTTCTTTTTTGTTCGCAGGTATGGCAAAGTTCAGAAGATGCTCTACTTCAGATGGTTATTGTGGTTTTATTACGATTTGCAGAAGGAACTAAAATACTTTCAGGGTGGGACAACTTGGGAACTGAAGTTCAGCTTCTTCTGGTGAGTTCATCAAAAGCCATTTCCTTACTTTAAAATCGTTGTTACCTTTAAAATTGTTCAAATTTTAATATATACAACCATTTTCTCAAAATAAAAAAAACCCTTTGCCAATAATTAACTTTAAAAGTAAAAAGAAAGATCCATTTATGCCTTTGTTTCTGATCCAGGTGGGACTCCTGATCGACAGATTAAGGCAGTTTATGGCCAAACTAAAGTTCACTCTCACAGTCTTGGTGACCTCTTGGACAGAGAAGAAGCAGCGGCGTCAATCAGCTGGTATTCTCCTGGCCCTGAACGCATCCCTTTGCCCACTTCTGCTGGCAGTTGTGGCTCTTTCCTCCCTTCTCTCTGCCCCCTTGTTGCCCCTTTTCACGCTGCCAATCTTCCTTGTGGGATTCCCCCGCCCACAGCGCACTTGGCCAGGCCCTGTGGGCACCGCTTGCCCCTGTCCAGATTCAGTCTTCTACAAGCAAATGATTGGTACTCTCGCATCTTCTCTGAGGACTGCCTTTGCAAGAGGGTCGCTTGGTAAGTTGTGTGTGACAGCTTCCCTTTTTTTTTTGTATTTCTTTAATTGAATTGTTTTTGCTAATATGTTTGTACCAATGAATTCTACCAAGTGTATTTTTTATATACATTTGTTTTCTATTTATTCATTTTAAAAGTAAGGTATATTTAAACACAAAAGAAATAGAAAAAATGACTTTTTAAATAGATATTTTCTAAATCAAAGACTAACGTAGATGTCTATGTGTTCAATCTGATGTTTTTCTAATGCACACACTTCTAAAAATTCATCATCATTCATCATCTACTAGTTGATGGGTCTTTATGTTAATCCACCTAAGGTCAAAATAATTACAATGTTTTTGGGGGCTGAACTTCAACAAAATACTTTGGCTGAGTACATTTCTCAGCAGTCAGCTGTCAACAATGTGTCACACCAAATGATCCCTCTCCTGGTTGGAGAGAGAGGGAGTTTCTAACATTGTTCAAAGCCACTAAAAAGGAAAAACGTGGACTTCTTCAAAAATGTTGAAACTCTTATATTAAGCTCTCCTTGTGTGAGAAAGCTCAAATTTTCTAACCTCAAAAAAAAAAAAGCCATAAGCACATCAAGCATTTTAAAATGGTAAAAAAAAAAAAGTTTTTATCTTCTTACTATGTAACATCTTTGGCTGCATATTAACCTGTCTTTAAAAGAATGCAGGAACATTTCAGTAAGCCTTGAAAACATTTTTTAGAGTAAAATAATAATTAGTTTTACATTTTTGCTTTGTGCTGAATTTGAAAAAAAAAACTCTTATAAGGTGAAAGGTGAAACATTGTGAACTGGACTGTGTAAGGCTTTCTAAAGTAAAGTACATTTTGTAACTTTATTAATATTTATCTAGAATCAGACGAAAAAAAGGGGAAAGAAAATCCTAAAGATTTGTTATCGTAAATATTGAGTTTAAAGTTACCACCAGTTATTATTTCTTTAATATTTTTCACCGTTAAATTGTAGAAAATGTGTATTCCAAATTGCTATACACTACAATAAACATGCATGTTTTATTTTATATTTAAAACAATGTGCACATTTTCTAAAAATGCTGGTTTTTCTTTTTAAATAAAATATATATATATATTATAGGTTGACTAATGCAAGATTTTACAGACTTCTCTTTTGTAAAATCTTATATTTAGCAACTTAATTTAAATTCGAACAGATCTTGTTCTCTTATGAACTGTAATGACATCTATCAGCAACAGCATCACGTCTATGGGCTTCATACTCCACCTTAGCATTAAGTTCAGATCATATTGATATTCAGAAGTTTTACAAAGATGGATAAAATACTTGAATTCCCTAAAAGCTAGATGTTAGCTTATTTCATATTTATTCATCATTCTTAGACTTGAATTGCGGTGATGGGGCTGTCTTTGCCTTGTGTTCCCCAAGACTTTAATAACAGTTTGAACCTTCCCGCCTTTTGAATTTCTTAATTTAAAGAAGACTTTACATAGTTACTGTGAGGTTCATATTTATTTATTTCATGGTCCCAGTGCGAGACAATATTAACTAAATATATATGCCTTTAAATCATAAAAAAGCATCATTAATCATTTAAAATTTGCTTAAATAAATAAAAGTGTCATTAAATGTGTCAATATTTCATTATAATTCAATTCAGTAGTTTCAATCTGCTAGGGTTTAAAATGGTCCAGCAGGCAGCGGCACCGGCTTTCCCGTGACTGGTGACCAGCGCTCAGTAAAGAGTCCAGTGTCTTAGGCGCTGTTAGGGGATGGGCTGCATAGAGGAAATGTTCAGTTCTGGAAAATATTTTTATTTTAAAAGGGACAAGTGTTTTAAAAATGCTTATTTAGACTTTTTTTTTATTAATTAGCCGGCATATCTGTTTAAAAAGTGGGAAAATGTCAAGTTTCACCATATATTCACAATCTAAGTTCAAAGTGGCTGATAAGAAAACTCTGATAACCCTGCATTGTGAGTGTGAGTGTCTCTCTGGGCTCTCTGCCTGTAGAGCTCATCAACTCATCGTATGCTTCGCGGCAGAAGCGAAGCCTCCTTACAGCGGAGGAGGCTGCACGAGATCCTTCCACACACAGGAAGCGAAGCGAGACGTTTGCTCTTCGACACCAAGTTTCTCTCTAAAAACACACACTGCAGCCAGGGATAATTGGCGAGTTCCGCTTCAGAGCCAGACAAGCACCATTCCTCCACGAGGAAGTAGACTGCACCACAGAATTGTGGCGGATGAGGACGGTGAAGAAAATGTGTGCGAGGTGGCAGACAAAACCTTAAAAAAATTATTAAATTCCTGAGTTTTATAAGATGAGTAGTCCTGCTTTCACATTTTCTCTATGTCGCTAAAAAAGATCACAAAAGTTCCCATCACTGAAGCTGCCATAACAAAGTTTAGACGAGGCCAGAGAAATGGAGCACAGATGATCTGAGTTAGCCACGCCCACTGAGTTTGATGGGACAGTTTGACAGATAACGTAAAGACATGGTGTGACCCAAAGCATGGAATGTGTCATTAAATCTTACATCCAAACGTATTACAGGTTTTTAAAAAACAAATCAATTTGGCTTTGTTTGTTTTGTTTTGCTGCATGTTTATATTTGTTTAATTTTGACAGGATATATTTTATGGAGAGCAAAATCTTTTGGGATATTTATAAGATTTACTTTTTTATATAAAATGACATAAAAGTAAAGAGTGTTTTTTTTCTTATGACATTTAGGTCTACTTTATTTCTAAGTCGTCTAATTTTTACAGAATATATTTCTATGTAGAGCAAAATATTAAGTTATTTAAGGTTTACGTTGATTTATTCTGGAAAAATAGTCTTGTCTGTTTTTATTAATATTCATGCCTTTAAAAGTTAGGATTTAACAGTTTTAAAGTTTAAAAATTTTTATTTTTGTGCGTATCTTTTTCGGCCTGCAACCTAAAGTGTGTGTTGGATTTTGTCCCCTTGTGCGTTTGAGTGTGACATCCCTCTTCTAGAGCCTCCTCAGGTTGCAAACTCCCGCCATAGAAAGTTCAGTTCATTTATGGGAAGCAGTTTTGCATTCTTTCTTACTTTTATTAAATGTTCAAAACAATGTACTTGTTTAATGCCTTTAAAATTGCACAGAGGAATCTCGGCAAGATCGACGTAAACTCTGAAATGCTGCTGATGATCTGCTTTTAGAAGTTTTTCTGTTGGGGTAAAATTGATGGGATGCTGATTCCAGAGAAGAGTGTCAGTGTCTTGAACTGTTTCCAAATGAATAAAATTAGAAAATGTAGTTTAGATTCTTTCAAAAATGATTCTTTTAAGGTTCCTGTAAAATAATACTTTCAGATCATCAGATTTTTTCTTTCCATTTTGACAAAACCCTTTTATTTAGACACTCAAAGATGAGTTTGATAAAAGCTAACAAGTAGAAGCGCACTCACAGAGGCAGTAAGAGAGTATTTATTTTGCATTCTGTATAGTTGGTCTTTTTAATACAAGGGCTTAGTAAAACTGTTTTGTTCTGTTTTCATCTACTTTTGCTTTTGTCCAATGTAGAAACTCAAGAGTAGCTGACTGTTGTGCTTTAAAAATTCAAAGAAGGATTGAAAGGAAAGTACTATTATGCACAGTACTGTAAAATGTGCATCTGTTTATTTTATTTTTTATTTGCTTTTGTTGTAGAACATCATATATATTGGTCAACGGAGTTCAAATAAAAGCTTTGTACAGAGCTTAGGGTTTATTTTTGCAGTGATGTATATTTACTCCTGTTGCCACAGTAACATAACCTTTTGAGAGCTCAAACGTATACTGCACTGTATGTCTTTTCATATTGTTAAAAAAAAAAAAGAAAAGAAATGCGGTTTTGAGCATCTTCTGTGAGCTCCATCATGGAGTTGAGCTGTCTGTGAAGTGACCCAAAAAACATTCTGATCTGTATTCATTACATCCAAATGTTTCCACAACATTTACTCCCAGGCTGAACTGCACTGCTGCTGGGAATGTGTGTTGATCTCGATAAGGAGCCTTTACATGAATTTACATGAATAGATCTCATAATTACCAACCTATTGTTTTTTGTATGAGCTTTGGAAGTTGTTGCTAAGATGTTTTATTCATTGGGGTTGCTGGTTGAAAGATGGCAGTTTGTTCTGTTCTTTTGCTTTGCTCACACTGGGGGCCACAGGGCAGTGAGCAGTAAAGGAATCTGCTTAATCCGTCACTTCACATCACAAGGTAACAGCTGGAACTATTTTTGAGATGTCTTTCTGGGACGTGAGATTATCCTAAAGCCACGCAGCACGAGTCAACGCATAAGAATAGCCGCCTTCATCTTTGCTGCTATTGTGGATCTGCATCAAATTAGCCTGACTTTTGTCTTCAAAAATTAAATGCCCATGTTGTGTACACGGCATGAATCTGTGCTTGGCTTGACCAAAGAGAAACATGACAGGAGGTTTAATATTTAGAACTTTTTTGCAGCAAAACAGAACCATTGTTGCAATATTACACATCTTCAAGTAGCTCAGGTCATTTTTAAAGTCAGCAAACAGGTATGCTGATGAGACAAAATGAAAGTGGTGAGTTTTGACATTTTTTGAGCGTCCCTGGGTGTTTTCTCCAGGTTGAGGTTTGTTTCTTTAACCTCATGAAAAATGAGACACAAAATTGATGGAGGAATTTCTCTCTGTGTAGGTTCCTTAACTCCAGGCTCTCATTTTCTTGGCCGCTTCCAGGATCGTATGGTTTGGATAATGATTCTGGAGAGAGGATATGGCTACTGCACAGTCAATATTAAGGTGAGAAGTTTATCTTTAGGAATGTAGCTGGTTGCAGGAGTTGTACAGCAGCGTCACTTCGTTTGGTATTTTTCCTACAGGGTCTTGAGCTACAGGAGACATCTTGCCACACGGTGGAAGCCCGGAGAGTTGACGAAGTGTTTGAAGCTGCTTTTGAACGTCCTGAACGTCTTGGCTTTAGCCACGGTTTTAACCCGCATTGGGGGAACGCTCTCACTCCCTGCGCAGCGCTCGAAGTGCGAGTGTACTCTGACGCTCGAAATGTGCTCTCTGGCATCATTGACTCGCATGAAAACTTGAGGAAACTTCAGGATGACTTCATGAAAGTTCTGATCTGGCTGCTCCTTCGTTATTGTGTACAGAAGCACAAAGGGTACCTATGGAGCAGCCAGGAGGGGTCAGGGATTTGGGGAATGAAGTCCCAGTCCTCACAGTTTGCCCAGACCACTTGTAACCAGCCACCTGAAGCTGTTCTAGTAGAATCAAATATATCCACCGTTAAATTCAGACAGGACAGCTCCAGTATGACTTCTTTTGGTGACTGGTCAGACGAGGACGACCTGTTTGGACCCCAACCAGCGAGACGGACTGTGGCATTGGTGACTGCAGAGGCTCAACCAGGACACATGTCACTTGAGACAGGAGCATCTCTGCCAGGTTCTGTAGAAATGGATAGTCTTTTTGAAAACATGGCACTCTCTGCTCTTCAGCCCCTGCAGCCTCTGGGACTGGGCATCGGGATGCCAGCAGTAGATAAAGGATTAAACCCAGAGCTCTTCAGGGAGAACCCCCATCTGAATTTCAGCTGTCCCTACTCAGAAATATTCAACCTACCACCAGGGTGGAGGACCGCCCCGTTACTACCATCCTGCTTGCTGTCGCTTCGGCCTTTATTTCCAGAGGAATGGTTCCGGTTTACGTTGGGGCGGTTTGGGGTTGCTGTGCAGGGTCAGACCTCGGAGGACATGAACAAAGCACTGAAGGAAGATGAGGTTTTGAAAGAACTGCATGTTAAGGTTGCACTGTCATGCCTTATTTCACTTGGTGCTGAGTCGGCGTTTAATAGTCCCAGTTACATATACAGGGTGTATTGTGGGGATGTGCCATGGACGGAAGGACTCGACTGGCTATCATCAAGTAAAGAACTTTACCAGCTCACACTAAAAGCATTCAGGTGAGACTGCTGTTTAGGATCTTTAAAATCCAATGATTTTTAACTGAAAATATTTTATGCAGTAAGATGCATGTCAGACTTTTCTGTTTTTTTCCCCTCAGGCTTAGTTTCAAGCTCTTGTTTGATCAGGCTAGCCTTGGGCCAATGGAATCCCATGAGGAGTTGTTCAGCACTTTAGAAGATTATGAAAGAGACTGGTACATCGGCCTGGTGACAGAAAAAGGCTGGCATGACAGCGTCCTTCAGGAGAAGCCTTTTCTATTTTCCTTGGGACACGATCTCACCATGGTAAAGTGAAAGTTTCGAATCTTATCTAAATTTGAAACCTGCTTCCTTAAATATGATACTGAATGTCGTTTGTCTCCAGGGTACCTACACAGGCCGAGTCCTGTCCCTGCAGGAGCAGTTGGTGCACGTAGGTCGCCTGAATGGCGAAGGGGTTCGAGGCCAGTGGGCGAACCTCTCCTGGGAACTCTTGTATGCTACAAATGATGACGAAGAGCGTTACAGCATCCAGGCTCACCCTTTCATGCTTCGAAACTTAACCGTTCAGGCGGCCGATCCTCCTCTAGGGTACCCCATTTACTCGTCCGCTCCCCTTCACTTCCCCTGTCTCTGACCCCCTTTTTTTTTTTTTTTTTTTTTTGGTCCACCCTGTTTTTACACACGCTGGAGGGGAATCGCTTTATTCACAGTTCTACCTACAAGAATTCCTATTCTGTTTTTAGGACATTTCTGTGTAAATTATATAGCAAAGTAAACACAAAACCTCCATTTTTATTTTTAAACTTGCAGACTTTTAGCTTGGGAAGCTTATTTTCTACATTCTAACAAATGTGATTCTGGGTGCTTCATTGATCTAGCTGTAGCAAAAAGAACTCAAGAAACTCCACTTCAAAGAAGTTACAAAAGTTTCTAAATGTATTTTAACACTTATTTAGATCATCACTAAAGCTAAAATATTAGGTAGTTTATTAATGGTTGTGCATTAATTAAATACAGTTTAGCCATATTTTTTGAGAAAAACCTGCTACACTTTTGTGTTCTTCCCACTTGTACATCTCCAATCTCCGCTCAAAAGGGACTTATTTTTTATTAAGAATATCAAGGGTGTGCCTTGAGTATGTATTTTTGTATGTGTATGGCGTTTATTGCTATTGTTTGGTTTACAGTTCAATTGCTTACAGTTAAGAAGGAATGGTTAAAAGTTTATTGTACATATTTTTTTATGTGTAACTGGGTCAACTTGTAATAAAAAAAGCTTGGCAAATGCACACTAAAGTCTGATTTGTTCAACTAAACTTTTATCTAAGCATAAATGCTTGCATTTTTTGAATAATATAAAGGTATGTCATTTTCTAAAAATAAGTTTGGGGATGCTTATTCTTATGGTTTGTTTACAATATTTTGTTAGCTTTTTATTTAAAATGAAAGATGGACACTGTGCTTTTAAAGCAGTAATGATTTTATTTTTTTAGAAAACATCTCGTGTGGGAATGTAATAAACACCTTTGCTCTTGAAAAATAGGATTTTTCAGGAGGTCTTTGGTTTACTGAAGTATGCAGAGTCCGCATCCTGCAACAGAAAAATGTGATTATCAGCTCAACTTGGGAAAATGCCAAATACATATTTTTCAAGGTTGAAAACCTGAAGAAATTTATAAATGAGGTACAGTTTTGAGATGTTTACTAAGTTTCCTCAACAGATTTCACCTGTAAAAAAAAAAAAAAAGAAAAAGTGTGCGATTTCCATTACACTCCAAATCTCTCACACACTTAACCCCTCAATAGTAAACCAGTTTGGAACATCCCGTTCCTCTATGGCTGTCAGCTGTTGCCGTCCAGCAGAGGCCACCAGACACTGGTCAGCCAGCACTGAAGAAAGCTTGATGGCCCCCTTGGTCAACGTGTTCCTAAAAGAGCCAAGCAAGGTCAGCAACAGCTGAGAACCCCCAGCTGTTGACAGATTTGGACTTGGAATGTTTAGCCCTACTGAAGTATTTTCATTTCATTCTTCTATTTCAAATGTGCCGTTTTTTTCCTAAAACTGTCATAATCTCTGCACTTTGTGGGTTTGTCTGCCTCATCATTGTTGCATGTGTGAAGTTGATGAACTTACCAGCCCAGCTTTGAAATTCTGCACTCTTTTCCTTCCCAACAAGTCAGTGACAGTCCAGGCAAAAGAGGGTGCATACTGCCACAAGTAGTAAAACACCAGGAAGGGTTGCTGGGCAATCCACATTTCCTTGACCCCATTGGCAATTCCCACCAGCATTAAATGCACACAGCGGCTTGTTGGCATCTTATGTCCCTGGTTACCAACCGTTGTTACAGGCTTGTAAACAAAAAATATATATTGTAAATATTAATTGAGTACTCCATCACAACATATTAGCTAATAATAGGATTGAGGGAGTCACCTTGTTCAGTTCCTCTGTAAAGGCATTGTCTACAATCTGAGACCGCACAGGCCCAGGACATACTGTACTGATGAGTATTTTAGGAAAGTCTGTGAGCTCAGTTCGAAGGGAATTGAAGAAGCCCTGTGCACAAGCAACATGACATACAGGCAAAAAAAAACACTGATTATAGATAATAAAAAATTCTAAATCAAATACATATAAAAGGCATATTTGCTCCTCATCACAAACTAAAGCCAAGTAAAGTTCAGAAAAAGTTTGAGAAGCAAAAAAAATGTTGCATTTATGAACCTGAAGAGCATGTTTGCTAGCGGAATATCCAGTTGCCAGGGGTGCTCCAGCAAGACCAACCACACTGCTGACGGTCACGATACTCCCTCGGCCTCTTTGTGTCATGTGAGGCAGCACCTGCTTGGTCAAAGAGACAGTACCAAGGAAATTGAGCTCCATCAGGGCTTGGTACACGTCTACACTGGTGTCCAAGCAGAGGGAGCGCTGGGATCGGCCACCGTTGTTGATGAGAATGTCAATCTGGGAAGCACAGGAGAAGGCACCATTTTTAAAAAAGAGCAGTATGCTTTAAAATCAAACGACAATGAATTACTTTTGGTTTTAATATGAACTTGAACTGAAACAGTAGCAACAACATGTACATTTTTAAAAAATTAAAGGCTTTTTTTTCAGCATAGCTTTCCGGTTTATATTTAACATAAAACATTCCAATATGAAAGGTCTGTCAAACAGGTAGACATAGTAGATGTCTATGTAATGTAAGGATCAAACTCGGGAATCAGTTTCCGTGATTAATGTAAAATTATGACTAAAAAGGCAAAAAAAAAAATTCAGGCAAAATTTTAAAAAAAGGATGTTTAGAGATGGCGCTAACTTCAAGCATAAGTGTAATAGATCACCTCACAGTATAAATATGCTTTGCTTTCTTGAATAAACTGACACTAGAGAGACTGGAAGGGAAAGAAAGAGGGTGTTGACCTGACAGCAGCATAAAGAAACTTTAAAATCCCACTCCGATCATCTTTTGATCTGGTTTGGAAGCGTTCTCAGTGGTCTTTGCATTATTATTATGCAATTTTTAGCTAAATATTTATGCAGAATAGAACACTGATCCATCACAACAGACTGTGTTTCAATATCTCAGGAGACATCCATGCTGCACACAAGACAAAAGTATAAGTGGAAGAAGATAGACTGTTTGCTGTGCTGCTCTGTCAACATAAAATGTTAAAATATTTTTGAATTATGATAGTAAAAATAGGATAACAAACCGAATAAATAATTGCTGACTTTGTTGTATTAAATAGAGCAGAATAAACATTAGAAGCTGGTAAAAGTTGTATTTTTGCATATTAAATTGGAAAATACTAACAGATCGAACCAAAGCAATGCTTGAATGCAGGAACTTATCAGTAAATTAATAAAGTTAATGAGAAAATACCTGAAATGGTTTGTATTTCCTGCATGGATGAAATATGTGTTTTTAATTTTAAATCCTATACCTTTAATATTTTGACTTAATTGAAATGTACCTAGATAGAAATCTTAAAGCCTTATTTAAACCTGTCAGTAGAAAGCTAAAGTTAAAGATTCAAGTTCAGAATCCTCATGCTAACCTATAAGGCCTTGAATGGTACGTCTCCATTCTACAATAAAGTTCTCATAGTGCCTTACCAACCAAAAAGAACACTTAAAACATTCCTCTTTGGACAGGACTATTGCCAGGCTAACTTGTAGAGTATATTTACAGTAACTTGTCCCTGCCTTGCCTACTGTGATGAAGTTTTGAGAAATAATTATAATGTTCATTCCATCCATATTACATACATACTTCTCCGAGGAGCTAAGCAGAGGGAAGATGGTTTGATAAACTGGGCCATGGCCTTGGGTTACGCGGGCTTAGATTAGATTAATAAAATATTTATATTGACATGCTAACATTGCAGTTTTTATATTATTATTATTACCATCTGCTATTGGTGCCATATAACATGAAACTTATCATTAACACGTTTGAATTAAATTTCAATACCAATTAGTTGCTAGTAGCCTACTAGAAGTTAGAAGCTGGGGAAAGTTTGGTACAGTGTGGTTCTGTCCTCTATTACATCTCTCCTCTTTAATTCATCATTTACCCAGTACTATATTTTATTTAGTTCATTATGCCTCTGTTTGGTGCAGTGGAACTCATATGTTGTCCTTGTTTCTCACTTTGAAGCCCATGAAGCACTGTGTGAAGCCCATTGACATGGCTACGGTTCTATACGGCTTTATAAAGAACATTGAATTGAATTACTTGTCCAAAGTGCTGAATCACAGCTTTTGCTTTTTCCTCGTGTGATGTCCTTTCCAACAAATCAAGTGGAAGAACAAGAATGTCCCCATCCTTCAGGTTGGAGATTTCTGAAAGAACAAAACTAAATTCAGGTCGGCACAGCTGGACAAAACAGCTGATAAAGCGTTGATAGTTTTCTAATTAGACTTGATGAAAAGAGAAATTTAAACAATGGCTCAATACCTAAGCAATACTGTTTCACTCTATTTAATTCATCATTCCTGCGAGCAGACAAAATAAGACGAGACCCGCACTTTGCCAGCTGATAGGCCAGCTCTTCTCCAATCCCACTGGAGGCTCCAGTGACCCAAACCACGAGTCCTTTCAGTTTAGACTCTGCACAGCACAAATCACAACAGGAAAGATGTTAAAAATCACAACAACAATAGACAAACAAAATATGAATGTTGAAAAACACAGTAGCTGAAACATTAGTAATAACGCTTTGCTAAACAATTATCCTTCAAATTTTTTAACGACAGACTCAGATGAAAATTGTGTTTTTAACATGTTCTAGTAGCATTTTTTCATGATGGAGGACATTTACAAAGAAACCTAAGCTCATAATTGCATTTCTGATGTCTTCCTTCAAGTTGTTGTAAATCCGAAGCAGGCAGAAAAAAATGCTGCTGAAAAAAGGCTGTAGTTGTGACGTACGCAGTTCAATCAGCAAGCCACAAACTCCCTGCTCCACTCCATTCTGATGCATCAATTGTAGACTACTAGATCCGTGTGCGCTTGGGTTTTCCTCGTCTGAGCTGGCATCTGACTCAAAGTTGAACAGCTGAATAGCTCCAATATTGCGCACCATTTGTGTTGCACCAGTAATGTTAGGTTGGGGTTGTGAGGAGCAGTAAACCAACGGGAGAGAGTGTCAACAAAAGGATGATGGGAAAAGGGGAAGGAAAACTCTGCGCCAAAAGTTCCGCTCACAACTTTTAGGTGAATCTCTAATGAACTATTGCCGCTCTGCAGAAACTATGTCCTAGAAAACGACAGTTTTTAAAAATTATTAATTTGGATTTAAAAAAAAACAGCAGAATAAATCATAATTCAAAAACCAATGTGAACGCTTTGAATCAAAAGGTGATTGGAGTGGGAGGTTAAAAAAAAAAAAAACCTCCAGAATGTATTTTTATTTTTTTAACCAAGATTCCAGACAGACATATACCATGTTATATGAGAACAAAAACCATTGAAACTTGTCCAAGAATCTACTGCAAAACGAAATAAAGAGCTATTTATCTCTTCTGTTCTATGGAAGAATGCATGGAAGTACTCAAGGTACAAGGGTCAAAGTTCTGCAAAAGTTTTATTTCTCTTGGTTGGTTCTCTACTAAAAGAAAAAGGTTTTACAAACCTTTTTTAAAGCGGGGTTTCAGGGTGAAGCATAACAAATGTGATTGGCTGTTTTCGTGACAAGGATTTGCTGTTGTTTTAACGGTTATGCGCAAATTGCACGTACAGCTGATATTGGCTCTATAAAACCTAATCAAAAGTACAGATGGCATTTCTTTGAAAAGGCTCTCCCTTTTGTTTACCTATACTTCACACGTTTGACAACAAGGGGGCAGGTCACTCACCTGGTCTGTGTCCCATCAAGTTAGCTCGCAGCAAAGTGAAGTCTGCGTCCGCGAAGATGAAGCACAGCAAATGGATGAGTAAATACAGTGGTAGGATATACCACAGTACATACATAAAGTAGCAATCCATTGGTAGAGAGTATTAGGCGAATTCAAACAACAGAGAGTAGTAGACGCACAGCTAACGAAGATGCTAATCCTCAGTGACGTCACTTCCTCTATAAGATTTTCAGAGCTAAAGCTCCACTTCTAAAAACATATCTTTCTTAATTTACCATTTGATAGTTTCGTCGAGGAATTAATTGTGTGATACTCAGGAAACTAGTCAAAGAAACTAGAGAATTTTATTTCATTTTCAAAATTACCCCTCTTTTGCCCATAGCATAAAAAAGGAAACACTAAAATTAATGCTTTTGACATTATCTTGATGACAACTTTCAATAATAATCCGTTTTTTTTATTCTAGTTTTTTGCAGCCATAGCCTTGTATTTTGCTCAAATGTCAGAGTGTGTAGGATCCATTGTAAAGAATCAAAACAATGGCTAAATGCGTTGAACAAACCATCACGCCATGCAACATCATTGATGAACAAATCAATTAGCCAAATTTCCCATCAGAGTTAAATGGATAAGTGAATTTTTTTAAAAAAGACCATTAAAAAAAACAAAAAATCTTAATCTCAGCCTGATCCTAAAACAAATACTTAGGATAAGGTTTCGCTTCTATTCCAAAAAGGGTTGGCGCAAGGAACACCACCTCTATGAAATCTGTTGAACACAAAAAGGCTTGAGTTCATATTTGTCTGGTCAGCAGCCTTACAGAAAAAATAGGATATTTACTCCATTACTCCAACAGACACCTATATTCCATAAATATGTCGTCTTTGAATCAATTGTAATTCACATCAAGCAAAAGACTGGCCATTTTTAGTTTACATGAGGCAAAAGCCATTACGTACCACAGTCTAGGAAAATCCAACAGTTCAATAGCAAATTAAACATTTGTTCATTAGCTAAATATTTGAAATATTTGAAAATCAGGAGGAACATTCTTTGTTTTAGGTCTTTGAGCTCTGGCAGTTTTCTTAAGTCTGCTCACTTGAAATTATTGAAAAGCAGATACTAAAAAACTCAACAAAAAAAAGCTCATCTATACATTATATATTCAGCTGAGTTTTCATCTAATTGCTTTTTTTTTTGTTTATTACCTGAAACTATTCTTAAAGGAGAAGGATTCATTGGAATATATATACACTTTCCAGGATAGAAAAGTCCAGTGTGTAGAGACTCGGGGCAAAACGGAAGAAATTAAGAAGTGATCACTGCTCAAACAGTGATTAAGAGTTATTTTATCTTTTTCTAAAAACTTTAAATGAATTCAAACTCTTCTACCATTTCTCCAGGAAAAACTGAACTAATGGACAATTCAGTGTACATTAAAACTCATTTTAAGCTACACTTTTTAAGAAAATTGTTTTAAATGTGTGCAGCACCATCACATTTGTAGAAAAATAACAGCAACTATTACTACTAATATCAATGATAATAATAATAACAAGAACTCAAATAATAATTGAAGCAATAGCTATTCGTCACAACTTCCTACTATCTAATGTTCATCTTTTTGTGTTCTTGTTTTTAGCTTAGTGTGTTTACGACTTGTTTTTGTTCTAACCTTTGTTTATGTCATTTACATTAAGCATTGTGCGTTCTTCACATGTTGACGAAAGGTGCTTTACAAATTAAGTGAATAATTAAGTGGTTGAAAAAAAGACAGAAAAATTGGAGTCTACTTTGTGCACATTTAATTTTTTATTCATATTTAATGCCTTTTTACATGTATATTTCAAACAGTATTTATTTACTTGTTGGTTCATTTATTCTTACATTTAATATTTGCTGTTTATAATTGTATATTTAGTTCATTGACGGTAACGTTATCTTCTACGAATACTGTTTTGTGTAAGTTGTAAATGTAAGTTCATGTATTGCAATAAAACACATAAATTTCACAAATCTAAAAATGCTTAAAATCTCTTAGGTTCACCCTTTCTACACAAAGAAAACAGATAGTAATATGATGAAATTTAAAGTTTTTTTATAGAGCTGTCAACGTTAACACGTCAATGCACTCGGTTAACTTTTAAAAATCAATGCGTTATTATTTACTAACACAGAATAATCACGTCAGGAGCGACCATCTTCAGGGGTGGAGCTACTTGGCAGTGGTTCCCCTCCTCTGTGGTCGCTAAATGGATTTGCCCTCCTCTCTCAGTTTTAAGTGCATCTTAAACAAATAGGACCCTTGGTGAGAGGGTGCTTGGACATCACTGTGAGCAATCAGGAGATGTCCTCTGAGTGCCCTACTCGCCAACTTTAACTGCACCCTTTATTACACACACCCTTTGTGTCTCAAAAAATACACACAAACATTGCTCTTCTGTTCCCAACCCCATCCCTGGGAGAGGGAACAAGGCTCTCGGCAACGGCTGCTGTGTCTCTTTGGTGCAGGCCTCTTGTGACCGACAGCCCTCTCTCCACGCGGGGAGAGGGATCCCTTAGTTCTCTGGCAAGACCACGAGCAGGGGATCACATCTTATCTGAGCCTGGGGCTGTGCGAGTTTCTTTAGTTCGGGTTCTGGTCCTTGCCCTCGGCGCCAGGCCTCTCCAAAATTCCAACACTGTGTGAGCCTGATCAGGCCATGTTTACAACACTCTTCAGGGACCCCCACTTCTCTTGGTTGTCCTTCTCCTAGATGAGGGTGACTGGCCCCTGCCGTGCTCTCTCCTGGATTTCTTGCAGGGTGGGCGGTTAACTGGAGCTTTGGGGGCTTGTCTCCTTCAGGAGGCCCTGGCTTGTACCTGGGGCTGGGGTGGGCGGGGTGCTCGGAGCTCCAGGGTGGTGGTGGGCGGCTTGTTTGGGTCTCAGGCGGTGGGCCCCCTTGCTGGGTGTGTGGCCAGGCCCTGCCCCTTTTTAGACTACATTGACACCTGACTCTAATGATTATAGACTTCCAGCATCTTGTTGCCTGTTGTTTTATGATTCTAGCCCCCCTCCTATGATCATCCTCCAATTTCTTTAACCGACCCTTTTTCCCCTGTCTTTTGTGCCATCTCTCCCCCTCTTCTTTTCTGTCCAGTTCCACAAAAAAGGATACAAACATAATCAAATATAAAGAAATTTCAGCCTAAATTACAAAAGGGGTTTATACAAATATACACCTTGTGTGTCCAAAAATGTATGACCCCAGATTGTAACAGTAAAATCTGTCCAAGATTAGAGGCTCTTTATTTCTTGTTATTTTTGGGGTTTAGATTGCTTTTTCACAAAAATATGACTATTTGATTGGTGGCGCGGCCTGATGTCATAGTAACACGAGAATGCGTCGCTTGGCCGGCAGACTTCAACTGCATCTGCAAAGGTAAGCGAGACATAAGCTGATCGCCACAATGTGTTCAATAAAGCATCACTTCAGAGAGAAAGTTTACCTCTTACTATTTGTTTTTGTTCAGATGAGAAAACAAAAAGTTTGTTTTAAAGAAGCCTGCGCAGTGATATAGAACATTTATGCTGTGTGATCGAAAATTCTTTTTTACATGCGCATCAACACCCAGCAGCCAATCAGATTTGAGTATTCACCCGGACCATTTGAAGTGCAGAAATACAATGTTTGTTTCTTGTGGCTGTAAACCAGTGTCTTAGTTTTCTTGGAGTAATAGTGCAGATATTAAAGTCTTTACAATTCTTTAGAGCTCTGCTTACCTTACGGTAACGCAGAAATTACAATTCTAGGATATCTAAGTTAACACATTAAAAATTAAAACATTTCAGACAATAAAAGTGAAGGAAAATGTTCTCTCTGGCTTTTTTTGTTCAAAAGCAGCATATTTTTGTATAAAATTAGGCTAGTAAAACATTGTGATTAATGATGATTAGTCGTAAACCAAAAGTGTGATTAATCTGATTAATTTTTCTAATAGATTGACAGCAATAGTTTTTACAACTATTTTTTTGTTTGCACCTTTATTTCTAACCATAATTCAAAGGCCACTTTGTTGAAAAAAGCTTTCTGCGCATGTGTGGCTTTCTGCGCATGTGTGCAGCAAGAAACATCTCTTCAGGAATGATGTCATGTTTTTCGAATACGCAGCCTGCAACATCCGGGTCCTGCCTCTGACTCGTTGCTTCCTTGAAGCTAACGTTGGCTAGCAAGCTGTCAAACCTGTCAAGTGTTGAGGCAGGGATAGTCGATTCAGCCTCCCCTGGCTTAGCCGCGCAAAGCTTCGCTCGCCCTCTTTCCGTACACACGAGAAATTGAATAATTCATTTCCTCGCCACGTGAGATAATGTGATGTGTTGCGGGCGCACGCAAAAGGGGACTGCCGCATTTCCACTGTTTATACACTGAGTCCTGAGTGACGACTTCTTATTGTTAGCTAATAGGCTAGCTAGCTTAGGTAAACTACCGCAAAACCCTGTTTTTTGCGTTGTACATGTTGTACAAACGCCCGGATCTTATTCTTGTCACATTTTTTTGACTTCCAGCGGCTGTTCTGATATTCGGTAAGTCGTAAAATGTTCACCCGTTTTCAAAATAACTGTTAAGTACAGAGTGTTGTGAGCTATCAGTGCTAAGTTAGCATACCGATGGTAGATTAGCAAGGCCGACGGCTTTGCTCGCCTTTAACATTTTAGCAGAACACGATCGAGTCGTCCTGTTGTAGTTAGCTTTGGGGCACAAGGGTCAAGGCCCTCAATTAGGCAAGGCTGTTTGAGTACCAGATGAGACCAAACAAATTTAACTACCTGCTGTAAGTCAATGCCGAGTGATACGTACTGAGCAAGTGCATGCTACTAACCATGTAACTTCAACATTAGCATTAGTGTAACATTTCGTCAAAGGTTGAGCTTGGTAGGTCTTTTAGAGAAACTGGTCACACAGGTAAAGCTGGGATTATTAGCTTTAGGCATCAAACTGTGCCTTTAACTTGATTTAACCAGTTTTACCAGTGAGAGAGTGTATAAAATACGAAGGTCACAAATCTGCATTGATGCATTTTGTAAATAGATGTCAAATACATGTTTTCTGTATATTTGTCACATAGCTTTAAACCAGTGTTAAATGTAAAGAGGTTTCAATTCAATTGACACAAATAACTTTCTAAATGTGTTTCCAAAACGGATTCATTGGTCTTCTAGCTTTAAGATGCTAATCTTAGGTTTTATGACATGCTATATTTTAACCTTTCTCATGATGAAACATTTTAACTTGTCGCTGTTGGTCTGTTATCCCCAATAAACATGCTTAAATTTGCTTAAGTTTCAAGAAAAGTGTAATAAGGTCTTCACGATTTAATGGTAACGCTGTACAGTAAAATGAGCTTTTATAAGTTTTGTAACTTTAGAATAATTTAAACATGTCGTTTTAGGATCCATTGCTCACTTTTCTTTTACAAAGCAGCACCAAATTCATAAACACATCACAAGTAGTTCTTGATAAGTTGCTACAATTATAGGTTGCTTTATGAAGGTTTAATATTTATGGTATTTAGTATTTGTTAATTTTTTAAATTTGGTTTAAGCATGATAAAGGTGTTGGCTCATTGTAGTATTGCCTTGGGTACATATTAACCATACCATATTATGGTAATTTCTTTCGTTCACACTGTGAGGTTTTACTGCAAAGATGTGCTTGACTTCCTTTTTGTCATTGTTTGTACAAGATGTGAATGTTCTGTATTTGTACATTTGTTCTGTCTGCATGTAATAGAACCCAACCATAATTTTTTTACTGTCAGAATTCTTTCCTTTCTCCCTAACTACTAAAAACTATATGGTGCAGGGCTATCTTGTGCCCTGGATTCTAAAACCAATTCAGACACCAAATTTAGTTTTGTTTTTCCTAATGGAAAATATGGCATCAGCGATTTCCCGTTAATATCATTCCAGTTCTATACATTTTATGAAGATTATTAATGAATATTCTAATGCTATAACCGGGATGGTTTAGAACAAATACATTAAAATTATTTTTTCTTCTACATTAAAACTCGTTCAAAAGCATTCAATTCAATTTTATTTATATATCCCAAAAAAACAATACAGTTGTCTCAATGGGCTTCACACGAGTATCTGGACAGAAGAACCTAAAGTCAGTAATAAAATATAATCAATAGCTGGTTGCTAAACTAAACAGACTAAGCTAAGCTGCACATCCCTGCCCTTAGACTTTCGTTTTCTGTAAGGTAAAAAAAAAAAAAAAAAAAATGATTGTGAGAAAAGAATTAATAAAAAAGCAATGCATGGTATAGTTGCCAATCTAGTGAGCACTGATGCACACTGGTTTTTTGCAGAGACTTCTAAGAAGTTTCTAGGGCACTCAGTTTTGGAATTTTAGATTTGGACAGTTCAACAAAACGGCGAGCACACTATATACTGCACAATGTAATAAGTAGTGATGGAATTCAGACACAACCTTAATCAGGGATAGGCAATTCCAAGCCTCGAGGGCCACGCTCCTGTATGTTTTCCAACATACTCTGCTCTGGCATGTTCTAATTGGCTGGACACACCTGAACCTGGTAAACAGTCATGAGTAGGGCTTGGATGTCTGGAAATCATGCAGATGGCCCTTGAGTTGCCTACCCTGACCTAGATCTTTTATACTACTGAAAAATGATTGGGTATTTACTTACACTTTTCAAATTGCTGCTTTTGACTGTTCCTAAAATGTCTCACCTCAATATTTTTCTTTTGCCTTTTGTCAACAGGCTTTTAGGGGGACACAATGGGTGCATTTCTGGACAAGCCAAAGATGGAAAAGCATAATTCCCACGGGGAGGGAAACAACTTAAAGTTTGGGCTGAGCAGCATGCAGGGATGGCGGGTTGAGATGGAGGATGCGCACACAGCAGTAATTGGTTTGCCTCAAGGTCTTGACCCCTGGTCATTTTTTGCTGTATATGATGGGCATGCTGGCTCTCAGGTGGCCAAGTACTGCTGTGAGCACCTGCTAGAGCACATCACTAGTAGTCCAGGCTTCCAGAGTGCTCTACAGGAGGAAGAATCTGTGGATAAAGTTAAGGATGGCATCCGTTGTGGATTCTTGCTTTTTGACGAACACATGCGAAACTTGTCTGAAAAGAAGCATAGTAGCGACCGCAGTGGCTCCACCGCTGTAGGGGTGATGATTTCTCCAAGCCATTTTTACTTCATCAACTGTGGAGACTCGCGTGGCATCCTTAGCAGAAATGGAGATGTGAAATTCTTCACACAGGATCACAAACCAAACAACCCACTAGAGAAGGAAAGGATCCAGAATGCTGGTGGATCAGTCATGATCCAGCGAGTTAATGGGTCTCTAGCTGTATCGAGAGCTCTGGGTGATTTCGACTATAAGTGTGTCGATGGCAAAGGCCCCACAGAGCAGCTTGTCTCTCCAGAGCCTGAAGTTTGTGCAATAGACAGATGTGAAGAAGATGAATTCATTATACTTGCTTGTGATGGCATCTGGGATGTTATGGAGAATGACGATGTGTGTAGCTTTGTGAGATCAAGATTAGAGGTTACAGATGATCTTGAAAAAGTCTGCAATGAAATTGTTGACACCTGCTTGTACAAGGTATGACATGTTCACGAAACTTTCACTTGTATGTCCCACTGATTAGTCCTATACCAGGTTTTTATTTGATCTTTTGTTTTTCATTTCCACAGGGTAGTCGAGATAATATGAGTGTTGTGTTAATCTGCTTTCCTGGGGCCCCAAAGGTATCGCCAGAAGCAGTGAAACGAGAGATGGAATTGGACAAGTTCTTGGAGGCCAGAGTTGAAGGTAGTAACTAAAAATTTACATTTGTCTGAACTGAAGATGTACAGTTAAATGACAGTAAAGACGTGTTCATACCATGTATAAATTACTTTTATACAATTTCATTTCCCTAAAAAAAATAAAATAAAAAAAATAAAATACCTAATGGCATTTCTGTGTAAAATAGTATTAGAATTTGGCTGATAAAATAGATGTTTGGCTGGTAGATTTATCAACCGCTTAACTTGGCCAGTGTTTCAAAATTTAAATTTCGCCCCTTGTGTGGTGTTTTATTCATCTTCTATACCGTTTTATCTCTTTCGGGGTCACGGGACTGCCGGAGTCTTACCCAGCCACTCATGGGCGAAGGCAGGGAACATCCCTGGACAGATCGCCAGTCTGTCACAGGGGCCACAATCACACACCCATGGGCCCTCACATCCACACCTTGGGAGAATTTAGAGTGACCAATTAACCTATGAAGCATGTTTTTGGACGATAGGAGGAAGCTTGAGTCCCCGGAGAAAAAACACACATGGGAGAACATGCAAACTCCACGCAGAAATGTCCCCCGTTGGTGACTCTGTTTCAAGTCCCCCAGCCAGGACTTGAACCAATGGGCTTCTTGCTGTGAGGCAAGAGCGCTAACCACTGTGCCTGTGTGGAGGTATTTTAGTTATTTAAAATCCAGAAATAACAGAGAAACGTTCACTGTTGTGGAGAAGGCATGTTTCTTCTAAAACTGAAAATACCAACCTTTTTCATCACCTGAAGCAGTGCCACCAACCATGCTCCATTTCAGACTGAAATAAACGACAATTCTCCATCAAAAACAACAAAGTTAAGACCTTCACAGCAGCAACAGTCAAAACTACGAGAAGAAATTCAGAGAAGTTGCGTTTTCCTAGCTTAGTCATAGGATGTTGACAAAAATGTTTGTCAATTTTATGTTTGTTCTGTAAACTAAAGCTGTTCAAATGGAGGATTGAGATTTATTATTATGTGAAGAAATAAACAGTTTTAATTACTTTTTTTTCTTTCAATCTTTGGTTTTTATTCATCGCTACTTTAAAAGTTTGATGAGTCTGAAGTTGGTGTCCAATTTTTTTAGCCTTTTCTTTGACAGTAATGTGTTAAGGAAAAGTCTATATAGAATTTTAATGGTTCCTACACAAAATCTAGTTTAAAAAATAAAGTTGAAAGCAGCTGCAGATATTTTAGAGGATGAATGTATCAGTATAACCTGCTATGCTGAACTTTGGAACATAATTGCTATCAAAGGCTGCTTTTAACACTACTGAAACCAGCAGAACTCTTTCAGTGGTGTGGATCTACTGTAGATTTCTGGATCACATGCTAAACTCCTGATTGCCAGCATGTTGGGTAAGCTAAATATCACCCAACGAGGTTCACTACTGCAGGAGCCAACCAGAGTGGTGTACCACTGGTTTTTGTCAATGACCACCCCGTTATTTTTCCCTTGTGCAAAGACAAGTTTATTTGAACATCTTTTAAAGTATCAACAGATAGTTGAGTTTAAGTAACATGAAAGATAGACATGATTGGGATTTATTTAAGTCTACTTAGAAAAATATTAATCTAGAATATTGTTGCACCCTTTCCCCCTAGAAGACCCACCAATCATTTGGTTGTGAACGTTCATAAGAAGGTTTGAGTGAGGTCAAACACAGATGTTTGATCAGCTACTTGTGGTTTTTGGTCTAATTCACCCCAAAGGTGTTCTACATTCAGTCAGGATGTTGTCCAGACTTGTCCAGTACTTCCACACCAAACTGGTTCATCCATGTCTTTATGAACCTTGCCATACCAAGTTTTTCTGTATAACATCCCCAAATTTTAATACTGTTTCTCAACTCTGGTTCCCGGGACACACTGTTCTGGATGTACTATTTCATGCTCAAACTCATCTGTTTCTTATGACCACCATTCTCAGGCTTCTGCTGAGATTGTTGAGGAGTAAAATTAGATGTGTTTAATCAGTGTAACATGGAAAAAATGCAGACCTGAGTACCAGTGTTGACACTGCCCCACCACCAAAGTCGACACTTTGTAGTTTGGCGAGTGCCGTTCTTCTAGCAACCGGCAAGATAGAGAGATAGTTTTGGTTCAAATAGCTTGATTGGTTAAGATTAATGGGGCAGAGATAGTAAGTTTTCTTCTTTCTGGCCCCTGTCATTTTCACCAAAAAACAGAATGTTATGTAATTTTTTTTTTTGTGTGTGCTATGAAAATGAGATAAATAAATACAAGTTAAAATCTTTGCCCTTTGTCAGAAATTAAAAACAGAGTGGAAATTTTGACAAAATTGCTCTGGTTTAAAAAAAATGCTTCCCACGCAAACATTCATTTTAAAGAATGTACAAATATTTTCATTTGCATAAACGTGCATTGGAGAATAAATGTTTCCCTTTTTTATTTTTAAATTCCTCAGAGATCCTCAAAGCCGAATGGGAAAAAGGTGCTCCTGATTTGGTCAATGTTATCCGAACGTTAACCTCTGAGAGCATACCAAACCTTCCTCCTGGTGGAGAGCTGGCAAGCAAGTACGTCTTTTTTTATTTATTAACTTAATTTACTGTTTTTTTTTTAAAACATTTTTTAATTCGACATTTGTAAACCTAACAGCTCACATTTTATTAAAATGAAAACTAATAGTTCAAAACTTTGTCTTGTACACAGACGAAGTCTTATTGAAGCGGTGTTCAACAGACTTAACCCATCAAAAAATGATGAAACAGTAAGTATTTGATAGAGTTTGCTAAATGTGTTTGCCTTTTTCATCGATTTTGCATGGTTTTAAAGGGGTGGCCAGCATTAAGAAACTAATCCGTTGCATGTTTTTGCATCTTTAAAGAATTGATGTTATGACAATATTTTGTCATAAGTGTTGGACTAGCTTTTTGTAAAAAATCAATTTGATCAAGGTTAAAGCTGAAGTCATTATTAAATAAAATAGTATTTATTATAAGGCCCTGTTGCATCTCAGAAATGAGAGATGGGGTGGTTTAGGTACCTTATTAATAGAAACATTGAGAAAATGTAACTGAAAAAATGGTTTTCTTCCTTTTAAAAAAATACTCAATATAACATAGTGTGCACAGAAATTCTCAGTTGTAATTATTAACATAAAACTATTTATTTTTAGTATCACAAATCATTGACTGTATATGAGAACTGAACTGAGTGAGTGTGATGTCATCCTAGGGCTGGGCGATAAGGCAATTTAAACGATTTATTTGAATTTTCTTTGTTTTAGACTATTTTTGGGAAAATCAAGATTTTATTTCTCCAGCTCTCTGCTTTCTTGGGCTTTTGTTGTTCAGAGTAGAGTCAGCTCACTCATCTCTTGCAACGAGCAGACAGGAGAGTGTCTGCAAGCAGAAGACCTTCCGCGAGGCAGAGAAAAAAAAAAAATCTTGTTGCGCCATATTTACAAGCCCACGCGATACGCATGGCGTCCCACACCCCCATTCCTACAGCTTCTGTACACTACTCTGTGTAGCGTTTAGCTTAGGCTGATGGAGGAGCAGGACGTGGCGTTTTTTTAACAAAAACTGAGCAGAAATTGAGGTTAACTGGCTGGACCTATGGCAACAACAGAAATAATAATAAAAAATGTTTATTAGGTGACAGCTGTGTTGTTATAACATAGTGATGCTACAATGCTACAACCAATGATATGCTAATGAGATGTGCCGCTTGCTGCCAGTTTGTAACCACAGACTGGTTTAAAGTCAGAGAATATTTTCACGGAGTGGACTTTAAGACCTGCTGGATAAATACAACAAATTTAATTCATGGAAATTCATAAAAACGTTTTTTCTAAATACAATAAGAGATGGGAATCAATTTTGAATGAAACTTTATCAGCAATATCTAAGATTACACAGCTGATGTTGAGCTGAAAAAGCTCCCCCTTTTGAGAGCGCTGCATCTTTACTGTCCATAACACATTAATCTAAAATGTAGTATTGTAATGTTCAGCCACCTACTTTTATTAAGGCATCTGATTGCCCAGTTTATGTTACAGTTCCCTTTTTTCCTTTTAACTTTGCTTATCCCTATAATAAAAAATGTCATGGAAAAACATTTGGATTAGCAAGAAAATGTTAAAAAATAGCAACGCAAGAATGGTTATCCTGACAAATAGAATGACTGAGTAATAGCTGTTTATTTCTCTGTGGAAGTCTATAGTATTTTGTCTTTTGGGACAGCAGGGACTCCCTGTTGGAGCCGGGGGGGTGTGTTTGTGTCACTTTGTCCAGTTCTCTTATACAGTCAATGATTATGATGTATCTGACCCATTCTTTTCTCAGTATGTATTCGTTACAAAGATGTCTGCAAATTTGCATACAATTCTTGTTTACACAAAATTGAATTTTTTAAATTTTTTTCGTTTTAAAATTCTAAACAACAAATTTAGAAATATTTTTCAAATGAATCAAATGTGTTTGAGGTTAAAAATGAATGAAATAATCCCTTAAAAACGTTTTTAGTTTTTTTAAACTTTAAAATTTTATTTTTTTGGTGTTTTTTTTCGTGTCAATGTAATTTTTTAGGCTTTTTTTCAGGCTACTATTTATGTTGGAGTATATGAGACCCATAAAATATTAGCCGCATATCAGTTTTAGGGTTTAATGTCGCAATGATCACTAAACAAAACTGTGATTCTAAATTATTGGTGCTACTTTTAAATTTTAAACTTTGGTGCAAAAACACTGTGTTGCATGACTTCAGTTTTATTGCAAAAATTCAGACTTCAGCATTTTTGGAAAAACTTGGAAAATTAAAACTCTTAAAATCTATTCTGCCTTTTCCACCTGCTGTTCTCAGCTATGTCCCGGGATTACTTTCTAAGCTTTTTCAATTCAAAGAAAAAAACTTGTACTGAATAAAATCAGTAGATCTTACTTTATCTGGTAGCTTCAAAATGTGGAGATCACTGTCTCACTTCCTTATTAATTTATATTGTAGAAGTAAAGACAGCTGATAACATTTCATAAAAAGCTGAGTGTTTAGGCTGCGGCCTCCACCAACAAGAAGGTTGTCTCTTAATTGTAATCTTGAATTCTCCATCCTAAAATCAAAACTTCTAAATACAAAAAAGTTTCGTCTGTACGTTTTTATCAACACGGTGCCAATATTCCATAGAACAGGTTTCAAATTTATATCCTCCAGGGTTACTGCCTGTTTTTCAACCAACCTGCCTTTGCAGTTTTTTAATGGCAGAAAACCAAGTATTAATGGGCATGGCAGGGAACTCGGAAAAACAAGCAGCCAGTTTTCACAAACTTGACTTTGACACCTCTACCTATTGAATATGTCAATAATTTTGAATTTTAGTTGTTTATTTGTGGAATATTTCATCACCTCCTTTGCCAACATAAAACTATAGTGCTAAAAAATATAAAAGATTACTAAATCTGAGTGTGCTGCAGGTACATTACGCTTTTGTATGTTACTCTCCTGTCAGATCAACATTAAATAATCTCAGTTTTGCCAAAAATTGTTCCCCAACTTAAGTAATTACCAAGATGCAATTTCTGCAGCTTACAAAATGTTACTTTTCTGTAGCGATAACTTTTTAATTGTCCATTCTTTATATATATATATATATATATATTTAAAAGTCACGATTCAGGTACTCCACAAAATGTTTGCTTGTTTATTTTTACCTGTAATAAGTTGGAAAAAAAGAGAGCAAGAGAACAGTTATTAACAATCTTTCTGTGCAAACAAGTCTTGACAAAGTAGATAAACATGTAATAACTTGATCAATGATTTTGACATCTCTTTGGAATTAGTGTTCACTGTTGAGAGTGCTTGCAAAAAGACTACACAGCAGGAGGTTAAAAAAAGGTTGAAAAAGAAACCTTTTCGAGGAGATTATGCTGAAGTTTTGATTTGGTGTAGGACATAACAAATAAAGATATCTATGCAAGAAAATGCACCATTTCTATCAAACATCCACAGTTGTATTTTTGTAGATACAGTGTAGAAAGAAGAGTATTCTACCCTAATTGTATAGGCGTATACAGCACACATTTCTCCTATTTAATCAGTCAAGTATATGTGTGAGTTATAATATAAACTTATAGTGATAATCCTTTAATATATTTAATCTAAAATTTACTATAAAAAAAAAAGATATAAACTCTATGACTCAGCCAACAAAATGGTCCAAATCTGGTTTAAAAATGTGCGTGAACAATATGAAAACACAATATTCCTTCATAAAGCTATATGCTGAAATTTTGAATATATTCTGAATATATTGAATATATTTGAACATGCCATACTATGTCTAAACAGTAGCAGTTGAGGAAAAATTTCAAATTTTTCAATAACTTTGGTTTGATAAATCAGTCCGTGTCATTGATCGAATCTATAACACAAACATCATCGGATGGTTCTACTCTAGTTACATGTTCTTAACTTACGCTTTTTTTTTTTTTTTTTGTTTGTTTTATTAAAAACTTAAAAAAAAGTTTTTATTCGAGAAGTATATTTATCATGGTTTTCTGCTGAAACGATTTAAACTGACTTTCATAAAAACAATGAACATAAGAGCAGGAGAGTTTCCCTTTAAATGTTAATATCGAATAGCAACATCAATAGTTTAACATTGAAACAGTGATGTGAATGTTATATTTGTGGGAGCTTTTCTTTTTCTTAAAAAAAAAAAAAGAATTATTTTGAAAATCTCATAGAATTACAGTCGGTCTGAAGGGACTTTTCCTTCCTTCCTTCCTTCCTTCCTTCCTCTCTTCCTTCCTTCCTTCCTTCCCTCCCTCCTTCCCTTTCTCATGAAGGACTCTGCGTTCACAGATGACATGTGGTAACACAACGTCCAACCACTAACACTCCATAAAGTTTACAAACTACCACCCTCTCAAGACCCACAGCAGCTCAGCTCAGCTCAGCAGTCTGTCTCTCCGTCACTCTGAGCTTTCGGTTCCTAAGAAGGGAATATCATGGGAAGAGGAGGAATTGCATGCACACAAACCTGGAATAGTGCAGCACCTGTCCACCTGGAGTTTAGGATCCCCACCGTCTCGTCTCTGTTTTATGTTTCAGTCTCCTTAATATTCTCCTCTAAAGTAATCCACAACAAGTGAGTCCACAAGTTTTTCCTTTTAGTTAGGAATCAGCTGAAATGGTAAAAGGGTTTGCTGTAATTATTTTTGATTCACATTTCCTTGTGTGTGTCTGTATATTTCTGTTTTTGTGAAGTGCAATTGTCCTGTACAAACAGCCTGTATTTAATGCAGCTTGATTTTAAGTTAAAAATGAAAGAAATGACAAAAAAAGAGAACTTCTTATGCACTATTTGCCTTTTCCTGCTCTCCTGTAACTCTAACAAATATCTATCCAGTGAACATTACTGCTTGTCCTCCAGCCACAATGACCTTGTGGTTCAGTTATTTTTTCCGCACTTAGTTTTTGTTCCTTTCACAAAACGGGTAAATTGTATAGTTGACAGCACAGTAAGCTCTCTATATCAAACCAGTTGAATCCTATATACTTTTTTCCCTTGTGCTTTCTTTTGTTTTTGGCTTACATTTTTATTTTTGTTTGTTTGTTGTTGTTTTTTTTTTGTACATGCTCTAACAATAACAGTAATAATGTCAGTTTAACAGTATGAAGTGGAAAGATCTTTTTTTTCCCATTTTATATGAAATAATTGTCATGTTTGTCTATGTAAATAGACTAATATTAGGGTGTGTATGTCTGCGCATGCGTGTTCAGTGGAAGGACTTTATGTAACTCTAAAGTCCCACTTGTGCTGGTGGATCTTCAGGCGATAAACCAGGCTGCAGGTTGAGAATTGTCATCACTATGCCCCCCATACTCACCAATGGTTGCTTCTTCTTGTTTTTTCAACTAGTGTTTTAGTTTTACCTTAAAATTCTTTTTCTACTAACTCCTAATGGCTAAAGGAAGATACGAAAACTTTTATATTTTTTAAATTAAGTGGATTTGACAATTAATTGAATTAAAAAGTGGAGTATGTTGATATAGTACTAGCCAGGAGTTGACAAGTTGATGCGTTTTTGTCATATTTATTAATTCCATAATGTAAAACAAGACCACTATGGGTGCCATGACTTTTTGATCACAGTTGCAGCTTTATTACAGCCTATGCCAATTTTCCCAGATAATTCCGTTTTTGTACATGATGCAGGTAAGTTTTAAAACCATTTAGAAAACCTATCGCATTAGCAATTCATAAAAAGAGAACTCTGACGCTTAGTTTATGTTGTGCACCACTTCATCCGTACAAGGACAAGTCGAGAACAAATATTCAAACTTCTGGTGGTTTTAAGCACCTTCCTTACATTGTTTGCTTTACTTAAAAAAAGAAACTGTTTTCTCACCTCACTTTACATCTGTGCTTGCTGCTAAAGTGTATTATCTGTGGGTTAACTTTTATTTCATTTCCCTTATAAGAAAAAAAAGTGAAAAAAAGATGGTCACTAATGAAATTTTACTTATACAGTAGATTTATTTCTTGATGAGAAACAATATTTAAAATTTATTTTCCTCTTTTTGCATTACTATGAAAGTTTATGTATGTCTGTATTTCTGGCCTAATTTCCGGAGGAATAAATTGTTTAACTCGAGTTAGGTTTTTGCTGTTAGTTTAATTATTTTTTCCTGATAATAGATCCCCTCCCGTAACCTGTTAGTCTTTCCAAATATGTGAGAATGATATAAATGCATGGTTATTAATTCAAAAGACAATCCTAAAAATGTCACCGCATTTAGTTTTGTGGTGGGTATCCTTTCACTTCCTTCATAAATCTTTAATTAAACCTGAAATAGCTGCTCTCTACAATGCTTTTGTGGCAAAGATGCCAAAGACCCTTATATTTCAGCAAAGTTAAAAAAAAAAAAAAAACTTTGCTTTTATCCTGGTAAAAGTTTAGTTAGAAAAAGCGAATCAAACTTTATCACTGAATATTCAACTTGGTTTTTTTTTTTTGGCTTCAAAAAGTTTTGATTATTAGTGCCGGTGTGAAGAATCGTACAGATTCTATTTGCACTCGAAGAGCACAGAATGAATTTGTACAACAAGTGCGTGTGAAGGGGCGCTAGTGTGATGATCAGCAAGTGATGACGTTGGGTAATTTAGCAGAGAATTGCTGAAGTACTTTGAAAAGAGTCCCGAATCGTGTCTTAACTGCTAAATTAAAAATAAATGCTGCTC
Source organism: Oryzias celebensis (assembly GCA_014656515.1). NCBI lineage: Eukaryota > Metazoa > Chordata > Actinopteri > Beloniformes > Adrianichthyidae > Oryzias > Oryzias celebensis. The sequence goes on from BNCR01000005.1 coordinate 41,214,040, forward strand.
GTTTTTGGGAAAATCATAAATAATCCTGAAACAAAAGATATTAGCTATAGCAAAATATAATCTGTGAAAGTTCCTCCAAATACTTTTTAACGGCCATGAAAACAGATATTGCAGATTTGTCCCAATGCAAAAATGTACAAAGAATATTGGCAGGGAGCTACTTTAGGAGGATTTTGGGCTTTTACTTTCCATGTGTTTGCATTTGCATAATAAGAAAAATCAAATTCCTTAAATTAAAGTACGTTATATTAAAATTTCCCCTTTTGAAGCTTCTTTAATAAGCCCTTTTGGTCTCTAAAGTTTATTTTTAAATGCACTGAACATTCTTATCCAGCACTTATTTTGCAAACCTTGATGGTATTATTTTTTAAAAATAAAATCCTAAATAGAGTTTTACATTACTGATTTTCTTCACGATAAATAAACACTGTTACATTATTTAACTTTCAAAATAGGTTTAGAATGGTAAAAAAGTTTGAATATTTAGCTTCATATTGGAAAAAATGTTCTTTAATTGTATTTGTTTTGGCACAGACATTGACTTACCTTTGATTCATATTTGAGTTGGTCTGTTTTGGGAATTGTTAAAATCTGTGGTGGATCATCCATTGAAATAAAACTTTGACCGAAAGATGAATTCCTGATTTTAAAGAGTATTTGAGAACAGAAATACCTCAAACTCTGTAGGATATATTTTCTTAACCTTATTTTTCTTTTTAATTCATCCCTTCAGCTTAAAAAAAAAAAAAACACTGAAGAGTGACCAAAAAAAAGGATTCATTCAGTTTTGTTCTTTTCATGCGGAACTCCGCATTAACAGAAAAGACGTTTTTTTATTTTTTTTATTTTTGTAAAGCATTTATTTAGCAACTGATTCTATTCTGTCAGCTGCTGCTCAACTCAAAGCTTTTTTTTCCTTTTTACATCTAATACTTAAATAGTTAAAATCTGTAATTTTAATGTAAAGTTGTAAAAATATGAGTTGTGTGACTAAAAAGACATCGATCAGCCACAATATTAAAGCCACCTGCCTGTTGATTTGGGACATTATGTTTTTCCATTTAGCCAGAACTGATCACAGCAGTGCACTGAGGGGGTCCAGTAAAAAAATGTTGAGACCTGAATGGTTTTTAAATGGAAATTTTTAGATGTGATTGCAGCATTGTTGTCACATCTCACTGGTCTTTTAACCAAATTATTAACTTTTCTCACATCACCTGCTTGTGGTCTTAATGTTGTAGCCAATCTGTGTACTTTGTAACTAAAAGAAAATCGTTTTAACGCACTGTTTATCTGTATAATCACTTTTTTTCTTTCCCAACAAATTGTTACTGTGGAGAAAAAAAAAGTATATAAAGCTTTTTACAGAGTTACCTTTGGTTGCCTGGAATGCATCCTATATATTGTTGTACAGAGGACTACCTATGAGAAGTTGTAGAGATTTTAAAACGCTCGCGCCCTCTTGTACATATCGATGTACTTCAGTTGTGGCGTTAACTGTGTGACCCTTGGCGGTGGCGGCGTCTTTGTCCCGCACTGCTTACCTTTTTTTTTTCAGCTCATAAATAAGCTCACCGATTTGCCTTACCCAGTATCATGTTTTATCCCATCTAAAGTAGGCTGCTTGCCCTACAAAAACACTATAAAGAGGAGTAATAGTACAGGCATTGTATATTTTAGGGTACTCGAGCTATATCGACAGTGACTTTGTCCTGTTTGTCATGAGGTACATACCCCCTCCCCACCCATGTCACTGTATTTAATTGCAGTTGTTCAAAGGTTTAATTTTCAGACGATGTCATAATTTTAATAAATGCAGATGTTTTAACATGGTGAAGCATTTGAAATGTCACACATTGATGTCTGCTCTATTTATGATTACATTCAAGAATAGCTTTAGAGTGCTGTAGTTAGGTATCGTCACGTTGATTCCAATGCTTCTCAGAGACCTATGTGAGTGGTTTCAAAAAGTTCAATAACTGTACAGTTTGTATTATGTTCTAGCTCAAAAGGAATGGTGGACAAAAAAAGAGGAAAAAAGCTTTGTTCTCTGAACTAAATTGTACTATCTGTGTTGTCAGTTGAACAAATTGCATTCCTTGCTTGTGAATAGATGCATTTTTGCCCCTCCCCATCTTCCTGCTCTTTAAATTTTCCTCCTCTTTCATTCTCTGATTTTTTTTTTGGTTTTTTTAGCCATTAAAGTTTGAATAAAAATTTCTAGTTTGCAGAATGTACTACTAAATAAACGTGTTGTCATCTTGTACTTCTCATTTCATCAATTTTTTTTTTTTAATTTATTTTTTAATCTTGCTGCGATCCATATGAACCATACCTTGACTGCAACAGTTGATAAGACAGACAGCTCTTCACAAAAATACTAAATGTTTATATTCTTCAATAGTTTATTACTCATAATTATTAACCCAATAAGTAGAATCTAATACTTTGCATCGCTCTTCAATCTTTATCAATGAAAAAAACGAAATCATTTTTTTAATGGAAATTGGTCTAATCTTGTCAAAGTTGACAGTTTCTAGAAATACACCAAGGTTCTTGAAGTTATATAATAATACATAAGCTGTAATATCTATTTTCGTTTGCACTTGTTTGCATGTCAGAGCCTAAATGCAAACATTAGGAGAAAAAAAAGTTCAAACTCATTTGCAGGTTATAGGGAGTTTGCCTTTTTTTTTTCTCCTGCCGCCGTGTGGCGAGTCCATGTTGGGGCTGAAGCTCTAGAGGGGTCAGAGCAGTCAACGGCCATTAGATTAAGGACGAGTGGAAGGGTATTACCTCGAATGTCATGACCAGTGCACGGAAGGTCAAAAGTTCAAATGATGCTCAGCATTTAATAGATCAGGTACAATTTGAGTTCCTTAAAAAAAGAAACTTTGCAAATAAAAGCGGTCATCTGCACTTTACAAAAGTATTTTTATGATTATAATAAATGTTTGACTATAACTCGAAAACAGTGTAATCTTATTGAGCTAAGCCAGTTGGGGGCAGTGTTAATAGCTGTTAGAGAGGCACTCATTGAGAAATTAAAGGATCTCTGAACAAATACTTAAACAAGTCGCCTTATTTAAGGTGGAGCTTGAGGACTTTAGACGCCTGAAACTTAGAGTTAATACCTGTTGCTGTGACTGTTTTGCAAGCTAATATTTGATGTTCCTAAAAATTAAGGTTTTGAAAAACTTGTCTTTGTATAACGATCATGCTTTTATTTTGTCTTTGGCCTCCAGGAGCACAAGTTTTGCACAAACACGTCAGCTTTAAAAGCTTAAGTCCCATCATTAGATCCTGGGCCACCTGTGCACCCATAATGAATCGTGATGCCCTCCTGTTCCTCTGCATGAAGGAAAAAAATAAAAGAGGCCGCGGCGGCAGTGGCTATCATCAATCGGAGCTGGCTCGTCATCTGCCTGCCATTGTTGAGTGCATGTCATGCTCTGCTTCTCATGGCGGAAAAACCCATTTGAGCTTGACTAATGCGGCCGTGCAGACGCAGCATTTAGAGGTGGGGGTGGTTGGGCACACTGCTTACTCTGTGTGCATGGTCTCGACACTGAGGTCACTGAGCTCCACATTTGTTAATATGCCTCAGAGTGCATCGGAAGCCAGATTTATGTGTATGGTTTCGGTGTACGACTGAAGGAAGTAGTTTCATGTAGCAGATTTGTGAATCAACAGGCTGTCTTGATGTATGTGCATTTCTATATCCAGAAAGAATACAGTTACAGTCGTAGGCTGCTCCTCGTCTCCCACCCGCCATGCTTCCCTTCTCCATTTCCTCCTTTTTTGAGTGCTCTCTTTGCCCGAGGTCAGATTGTCACAGAGAACACAAGCTTTTCTCACTTGGTCGCAGCGATACAATGATTGGTGTGTACAAACAATCATATCAAGCAGGCATGACATGCACCCACCTCCCTCGCCTTCCCCCTTCCCTGCTGCACCCACGAAATATGTCCCTCCTCTCTCTGCTGCTGTTGAGGCTTGTCAGGAGTAAGCGTACCCCTGCGTGAGAGGGGCTACACAGGCCGCTGCACTGGGAATCCCGGGCCAGCTCATTATCCTGCACCCCTGAGACACAGCTCATGAAAATTAGGACATCGAATTTTGCAGGCTCGTTAAAGAGCCACAGATTTGCTCATTAGCATCAGCACCTTTGCTTGTTAGAGCGTGGATCAGCATTCTCTCACACCGCCACATTACATCCCGTCATCACAACGCTCTGACTGTAAGATTTAGGATTAATGTCAGTTCTAGCCAGCGGGTCAGCGCTGGTGAGATTCAGATATTGGACTGATTGGTCAGTGGTGTTGGGAAGCTTTGGAAGTTGTTGACAGCTGCCCACCATACCCACCACTCCTTAGCATATTTCAGTGTGTAGAATGGGGAGGGGAAAGAAACGCTCTCAGAATAACCCTTGTCTGGCAAGTGGCTGACTTGCTTGATTGTCAGAGCTACAGACAGGGTTCAACAAGAAAATGTCTGCAACATTTTTTCATGAGCTTGAAGGGACTTTTATTTTTTTTTAATGCAGCGTTAGTATTTATCAACACAGAGGTGTGCCCCCGCTTTATGATCACTGCCAATCCTGTATAGTAGGGGTGTAACGATTCATTTGAACGATTCGGTTCTTATCTTTTGTGGTTGACGATTCAATGCAGTCGATTTTGGTTCATTTTGAACGATCTGATCTTTAGCCAAAAATTCAGACTCAGAGATAAATAACTGGTATTGAACAGTGCAGGGGCAGTTTTCCATATTCCTTGTGTTTCTTGCAAGATAATCAAGTGTAAATTCAATATGTGAACAAACAAGTAGACAAGATAAAGTGCAGCCCGCTGTTGTTTTTTCCACATCCAAAAATTACAAATGGAATATTATTAGAACATTTTACCACATCATTTGGTCACGTCTTTGCATAAATTCAAAGTGTTTCCACACATTAGACTGTAATGATGGGTTGATTCTTTTTTTTGCTGCCATCACGAGTGTTGTCCGCTGATATTGCTTCATCCAATATCGATAATAATCAATTTATTTAATTTGGAAATGATTTTATAATGGTATTTTTCTATTTGATTAACAACTTTTCTCAGATCGATCTGGTTGGATCTTAGGAATATATAGAGAAACCAAAAAAATGATGTTGATTTCTGTTTAGTTTTTGATCACTTAGTGCTCACCTGCCCAAGTCAGATCACACGGTGGACACACCGCCAAAGCCTGAAGAGAGGAACCTCCTTTTTCCATCAAAGTAATTAAGCCGAAAAAAGACAAAAATGCACTCTGGTGAGTAATACGTGACAAAAACATGTTGTAGACTTTCATCTACTTTACTACACCTGGTTCAAATTATTCCGGGTCAGAGATATGCAGGAGCTGGGGACCTCAGCTGTAACAGGCTGAGAGGTGGGGTGCATTCTGGATTACCAAATCCGTCGCACATCAATAGGGCAATGGAAGCCACTTTATATACAAAATCACAAATGACATGTATGATTTGGAAGGAGGCTGCAAAAGCCAAAAATTCAGCCCAAAACTTTATTTTAACATTAAAGCAACACCACTGCCAACATTTTTGAAACTTTAAATGTGTTGCAGCCAAATAAAATCTTAACTTAAGCACAGAATTCTATTGGAAAGAATTACAAAGCTGCATGTGAATCATAACAAGTTCTTCAATAAAAGTGTTTTATTTTGCCGTGTTTGCTTGTCCTTTTGTGCTGCTTTGAAATATTGCTAAATGCCCAATGTCAGTTTGCAGGCAAGCAGCCAACAGAAGAAAGTGCTTCTTTGCATCTTCTTTGCATGCTGTTCACTTTTTTGGTAGCATGCGGTCAGTGGGTGATCTGAGTTGCTCCTTCATCTCCTTCCTGCTCTGTTCCCCACCAGGATCTGGACCTCATCTTCTTCCGCGGTTTCAGCTAGAATGAGAACTGAGCAGAGGATGTCAAGCAAGGATTTAACCCTTTATAGTTACTTTACATTTGGCTCAGTTGATTTGTTCTGGCCATCACATGATCACAAAAAACATGAGCATAGGATGCTTTATATGGATGTCATTGCAAGATAATCACTTTAGTGGTTTTAGATTTTGATAAGCTGGGCCAAAAAGCAAAATTCCCCCTTCCAAAAAAAAAAAAAAAAAGCATCCACTACAGTTTTAAAGACCCACTCAGATGCAAATTGAAATTTTAACATGTTCTTTTCTGATAATGGAGGACATTTATTAAGAAAATTAAGCTCAAAATTGAATTTATGAGTATTTCTTTATTCAAATCATTGTGAAGCAGGAGCAGACAAAAAATTTGTATTTGTGACATAGAAAATACTCAGTTCTCTGTCCATCCCACAAATCTAAGGTGAATTTTTAATGAACTCCTTCTGCTCTGCAGAAACTATGTTCCAAAAAAAAAAAAACCCGCAGGCTTTTTTATTTTGGTTTAAAATATGCATAATCACAAGTAAAAGACCACTAGGAACGCTTTTACAATAGTTTAAAAGATGATCAGAGTGGGTCAATTTTAAAAAACGTATTTTGTGAAATCCTTCATTTTTCTTTACATGATTTAACGGTCAAGCCTTCGGCTGGCCACACCTGTCTTCTGCAATGCAGCGATCGCAATTAACAATTGGGTTAGGTGGCATTTTGAGACGAGAGAAGAAGCCTCGGGTCTGAGAGGCAGGTGAGCAGCTTGAATCTGTGAAGTCGGTTTCACAGGTTCATGCTGCTCATCATCATGGCTGTCATCAGGAGGACAAAAACACACAAACATTGACCGAGTTGGCTTTTGATTGCTGAAAACCAGTGACATATTTTTTAATCCTTATTCCCATCAATATTTCTAATTTAAATGCACTTTAGCATGTAAAATAACACTCAAATTCTTGACTTTAAGTTTAAAACTTAGTGCTACTTAGCTTAGCTTCTCCTTGTATTTAACGCTTTAAACTCATCAGAATGAGTTCTTATCAATATGAAGACGTTGGATTCATGAAAACTGATTGCTTTTTAAAAGCACTAAAGCGGTGACAGAACCTTCTATTTTCCTGCATTAGAGCAGTTTTAGTTGGACCATCATTGAAAAATCCTAGCGTGCATCATCCACGCTCCCTGTGAGGATTATTCTAAGACCGATGATAAACGTGAAGAGACTTAAAGTCTTGGAACAAACCATGCAGCTTTTCGCTTCATGCACGAGGACTCAAGTGACTGGTATGCCTCAGTTTTTCACCCGTCTGTGATAAATAATGGTGCTGAACAAACCTGCCCGCTCCAACTGAGAACCTTTTTCTCTTTGAAGGTTGTGGGTAATGTTCCTTCTGAAGACCCAGCAAGGCACTTTATTTCCAGTGGTAACAGTTAACTGTTTTGTTCATCTCCAGGCCACTTTCCTGCCTTAAGGGATTTATAGGATCAATTCTTGTATCAGTGTAACAATTTTCTCTGTAAAACGTATGACGTGAATAAAAGCTGAAAGTCAATTGAACATTGTGTTATTACAAAGATCATTATTATCGTGCGTTCAAAACGTGATTGCTTTCATTTAACATTCTGCTATTTTTTCTTTGGCAAAAAGCAAGAAAAAAGAGGTCAAGAACTGAGCAGTTTTGCTGCACTTTCCTGTGTGCTTTCACTGTGCACCAGCACCTAACGAATAATACGTGACACTGAATGTCAGTCTTTCAGGAGTTTCCTCTGCACATCAATGGGCTCAATTGATTTTGGATTCATTACGTTTTTTTTTTTTTCTCTAAAATTCTATACCTATACATTTCCCTTCAATACATTTCCTGTTAATTACAATCCCGCTGCTATTAACCCCAGCTTGCACCTGCAGAATCAACATGAAGGCAGCCACAGCAGTCCAGTTACACAAAAAAAAAATAATTAAGCTGTTACATAGCTTCTCTTTTGGCAATTTTAACCCCCCCAAAAATAAAAAAATAAAAAAAACAGACTTTTTCCTATTTATACAATTTAAAGAACAGAAATTCAATTCATACCAAAATGACATAAAGAAGAGATAATGAGAAATTCTCTATGTTTTTGAGCTTCAAAAAGCTTCACAGTAAGAAAAGAATAATGAGTGATTGAAAATAAGGAATTTCAAAATAACTTTGAACGATTGCATTCTATAGAGCCTTCTTTTTACCATCAAAACTTGAATATCACTGTGGTTTTTCTGAGCAGAGAGTAGGATTTCGTCTATAGCCTTGCAACTAAAATACCCCATTAATGAAATTGGACAAAGAATAGCGCAGAGCAGGATTCTGTAACTCAAATCCAGTCAGTGGAAAAGTTGAAAATTAGTGTTGTTTGCTGTAAAAAAAAAGTCAGTATCCTTTAATTCTGAACTGTAAGCAAGCAAAGTTTCTAATTTTTGTCATGAGATTTTTATAAGAGTCAAAAATCGGATGTAAGTCTCTTGTAAATATGAATAAATGTTGCAAAATACATATTTTTACAGAAATATTTGAGGAAAACCTTTATTATTGGGAGTTGTAAGGTAAATGAAGCATTTTTAAGAGAAGGTACTTACAGACTGTGACTTCCTACGCTGTAGCCCTAACACTGTGAGGGTTCGGAGTGGGGGGGGGTTTGTCTTAAGGGGAATTCAGCACCATTCAAGCGCCAGCCACAAAGCACAAACAGCCCTTTCCTTGCTCCACAACAACAGCAGCAGTCATTTAGGCTTCTGATGACTTTCCTGGCCCGAAATGGGAATTATTTTGTTTGTCTGTGATGATTAGGGCTCACTAATTTGTCCTTCAGCGGTGTTGCTGTTTTGGTGAAAGAAGCTTTCCCTATTCACCACTATCCAAGTGAGGAAGGTATTATTTTGGCTCCGTACAGTTGCACAAAGACGCATGTTGTTGCCTCGTCTGAGGCTCACGCGAACAAACAATTCACTGACAGGTGTTGGAAAATCATGCGGGAATCTGACCTGCACACCTGCACGGCTGGTTGTATAGAATCATTTCAATCCGCCACAATAGTTGCCCTTATTCGCCCTTTGGTCTCTTATGTTAACATCTAACATGGTTTTTTGTTAGGCTTGATATCAGCTGTAAGAACCATTGTGAATTCAGCTAATCAAATCCTGACCTTCTTGGTGCTTCTCTGCATTGGAACCCCACAGATGCAGATCAAGTCTATTTTGGCTTTTCTGAACAGCTCTTACGCTATTGTGAGCCACTTTCTTAAGGACTGCCTAACTTGCCTTGTACAAAGACGAGTGGTTACAAACCCAGAATAAAAACAGGTATAGCATAAGCACCAAAACCTTTTCATGCACAAAATCTTAAAACATAGTTTAAAAAAGTGCTGCATTGTCTTGCTGATGTGACTTGAATTGGGGAGAAGATAATGGGGCTGATGCAGGCATATTAATGGTATGCTGATTTGTAATGGTTTTTCTTTAATCTCTTTGATACCTTTCATTTCAGAGTAGGGATGCTTGGCCTTGCCATCAGCAGTATTTATATATTTTTTTTAACATACTTCATTCCCCCTGAAGGATGTTTTATGTAAAACATGCTTTTTGTGCCCTAGAAAGACATTTAATCAAGATTAACCTTGGTATTTTAGTAGCCAATGGTCTGGCTTTGTGGGGTTTCATAATGGAAGACAATTATAGCACTACTTTCGGTGCAGAGGATCTGCTCTGAGAGGGAAAACATTTTTATTTATAGCGGAACATTTTAGGGGTTAATTTTTTTAAAAGTGCTTTTGGAAGCAAAATGTAGTTTTTACTTTTTATTAGGAATAATTTCTCATTATTATCTTGAGTTGACAAAAATTAGCTTTAGGATTTCAAAAAGTTAGCTTTCTTAAAGGAAAGAAATATACATATTTCTTATTTTTTTAGGAAAGATCCATTTAAAAAGTAAGGTACATTTTTTAAGTACAGATTTCAAGCTCAGTGGAATCAGACGGCCATTTGTGTTTTTTCAGCTGAAGCCACAGACGGAAGCATTAACTCCCTGTGTCTCAGCTGCACACTCTTCACGCCAAAACAGGAAGGCAAAAACATACAGGAGACTGAAATGTGGGCAAATAAAATGACAAAATGATCTGTTTTTAGGAATACTAAAGCTTTATTTTTTAAATAAATACTTAATCAGTACTTACTGAGGCCATTAGCCTGCTGGCTTGCTGAATTGTGGCAGCAGGGGAGCGCTGCTCTTGTGAATGGTTCATTCTTTGTCTTGGGAGCATGTTAGACTCGAGTATCCTCTCATTGTTTGCTAAGAAAGTGCAGAGAAAGTATTCTGCTGGGTGGTCTGGCTCATTAATGCACTCTGCCCTTCTTGATTTATGGCTCACAGTTCAACTGCTGCCAATTAACATGAAAACATACAACAACAAGGGCAGGAAAGAGGAAATACTGAGGAGGCGGAGGAGGATGGAGAACCTTCCTCCAGATGAACCTGCCTGCTGCATAAAAGCAAGGGATCAGAAGTAATGACGTTTCCAGAATTTGGGCTTGTGGAATGCGGCTCAATTTAAAGGGATGTCTCTGGTCGATAATCATTTTTTCGCATAAAATAAAAAGGATTTGATCTTATTGCAAAAGGTTTATGCCAAGTGGAACCATTTGTAAAAAAAAAAAAAAAAATCTGATTTGAGCAAAAGTTTTTTTGTATCAGAGAAATAACAGAATATTGCAAAAACCTGGAAAAAAAACAAAAAAAAATGTAATATCTATTGTAGATGTTTAAACCTTTAAATTATCTTTTTTACTTATTGCAGAGACTCAGTATCATGTGAACATATTGTAGCTAAACAATTTTTTTTACAGCAATCTTTCTTCTTGTCTTAATTTCTGTAAAACTTTTTCTAATTTCAATTGTTCCTTCTCTCTGTTACATAATTAAATCCATGCAGTTCATGTCTCACATGCACCTTTGTCATCCCATTCATTTTTAATACATCTTTTTATTCATTTTTTTAACATATACAATTAATATTTAAATCAAGAAAATAAAAAATATATTTTTCTGGAGTGAGATCCCCGGCATGTACTGCTCCATGACCTAAAGAAAGAACATTTATCCATCAGTGACGCGCTAAATCTTGTCAACTGTAACAGAAAAAGAAGTTAGAACCCACTTCGGGAGGGCACCATCCTGCTCCAAAACAAAGCAACCTTTATATAGCAGAGAGCTTTCACCTTTGAAGGGGATTTTTGTCCCATTAGTGGGTTTGAAATCATTCATTAATTTTTTTTCCCCACTTATTTATTCCTAGAAGATCTAATGTGTAAAAATCCACTCTGTGAATTCTGCCAGATAAGTCTCAAAAAGGCCCATAAAATGTTCTTAGAGCTTAAGGTGTGTTCTTCAGATTATACCTGATTCTCCAAATTAGCTGTCTAACAGTCAAGGTTGTTCACCTGCAATGATACAACACTGAATAGCTGCTGCGCTTCATGTTAGAGCAAAAGGAACTTGTAAATAATTAGTAAATTTGAGTGAAAAGTAGGGGGGAAAAAAACAAAGATGTTTCATCATCTGCAAACTGATTTGACTTTTTTCACGTATTTGAAAAAATATATTTTGTGTTTATAATCAGACTACTGCATGTAATTTTTACCAAATAAAAAGAAAAAAAATACTAAATTTACAGACCTTTTGCAAACCAGAAAACACTGAGATTTGTCATATTTCAGCCAAAGAAATAAAAAAAAGTACAAGTTCAAATGTTGGTTTTTCTGATATTTCCTTCACTTCTAACTATAAATACTTTTAAACAAAAATAAAGAAATGTAATGAATCAAATTGTAAAGGTTGTTGTTTTTTATGTTTATGCTCCGTATAACTAAAAGTTATGTTGAAATGACAGGAATAGATGAGGATGACCAGGGATGCAGTGAAACGTTGGTATTTTTAAAAGCAGATGCTCTCACAATCCACATGCTTCCACCTGCTCTGGAAGATCTGCAGGATTTAATAGCGTGTGCTCTGATCATGAAAGCCTCCGATGTTTGCAGTCACAGTTTAAAGAGGTGCCGCAGTTTGTTTGGAAGGCTGTAGTTCACTAGCAGGGTCAGAGCAAGGCAACCTCTGCCGTTTGGCCTCCTAGACAGATACTCAGACTCAAATATCAGCATGTAGAGGTCAGCCCTTTTACTTCTCACCTGTGACCCCTCAGATGACTCAGGCTTTGTTGAGGGGTTTCCAGGGTGTGACTGGGAAAATGGGACACTAACTTCAACCAATTAAATCCCTGAATAGGCGTCCATAGGGTGGATTAATGGAAACCTTGAGGGATTCAAAGGCACATCAGATTCTGACATAAATCAGATTTAACAGAACCGAAATAATAGAACGAGGTGACATGAAACCTATCAAAGAAAGCTTCGGGTAGTGGGGTTTTTATCAGACTTTAAAATGTGGTTTAGTGCAGCCTTCAAGGCTCAGACATTCACCTGAATGCTCCTCACCTTTGCCGTGGGAGAGGAGTGAGCAGGAGATGAGAGGAAGGCGGATGAATGAGGAAAACACACATTAATAAAACAGGAAATTGGTGGGTAAAAAGTGCAAGTAATCACTGAATGTGAATGTGACCATTGAAGCACTCTTTGCTGTGCTATCCTGGTGCTTTCACTAATGGCCTGTTTCACTGAAGTAGGGCCAGGAATGCTAACCTTCTCAATGCTTCACAACTCCGGGCAAGCATGGCTGCGCTCCCATCTGTGTATGTGTGTTTGTTTCTGTGTGTGCCTCACTGTCATTGTCCTTTTCTGTAGAAAATAATAAAGAGGAACTCTATCTAGCATACTCTCCCATCTTGTAATGAACAGAGTCCACATATTTATGTTTTTACTAGAGAACCCTTGAAACACAAGAGGGGTTAAAGTAAAGAGTGGGGAGGTCTTTGGACCATTTTCAATATTTCCCCCTCTGTGCCCGTAGGGCAAGTGAGGGGTTGGTTCTTTACAATAATCAGGTGACCAGAGAAAAATAGCGTGGCCTTAACAAGCCCAAATTAAAAAAGAACATCATTTTATTATGCAGTCAAACACAATTGCAAGCAAATGTTTTCTCTGTGGAGCTGCCCCTGCTTTCAGGGTCTTTGTCCCCTCTCCTCAGTGTGTGCAGAGAAAGGCCCCGGTGGTCAATGGGCAGCTGAGTGGCGTGTTCAGCGGAGGCCCACATCCTTCGCCCCCAGCGAAGAATACGTTTTGTTCGAGGAGCAACCATACATTTTGAGCAGATTTGTTGAATTAGAGAGCGCAGCAGGAGCCGGGGAAGAGGGGGTAAGTGATGGGGAGGACTTGTTGCTAGGTGACTGACATACAACTGCAGCATGCCAGTTATCAGAGCTTGGCACTACTTGTCTATTTTTGTTTTGTTTTCTTCCGTGAACATCTCCCCCTGCGCCTCCTCCTCCTCCTGCTACCGCTTCTTCCCGGATTCACCATCCCATCAATTCACTTGTCTGGCTGTCCTCATTGCTGAATTGTGGATAATAAAATGAAGAGAAAGAGACGAAATAAGATGAAGCGTGAAGGTTTCCACACTGCATCGCCAGCATCCACCAAGAATTCAATCATCAGCTTTTCCGCTGCTTAAAAACCTCACTAAGAAAAATGCTTTTACAGGAAAAGTAAAGGTGGTCCTGGTCTTGTTGATGTGCCAGTTAGTATAGAATCTGACATAAGGCATTAGCCTCATAGAGACACTTTGCCCTATCAGCAAAATAGAAAAAAAGAGCATTTTCCTGTGGCTAGTGAGTGACACACAAGGACAGGCAGGATTTCTGTGAGCCTCCAGCTCACTGCGGGCATTGCTGTGTGGAAGATTTGCCATTTAAAACATAGATATTTTCAATAACAGACTTAGAAATGTGAGATCATCACTCAGTGGGCCTTACCTTTCTAGACAACTCTTCCTTTTTACAATAACAAGAAAGAGAAAAAGGAGTTTTGTTTTTTTCTGGCAGATTTTCCTGAGCAAACACTTCTTCATCTCCTCTCCACGTTCATTAAGTGTCTTGTCTAGTTTGCCTCCCTAAGCAGGTTGGCTACTTACCTAGTCAACCCGACCTCTGCATGACAAGCAGCCACAGTGACCCTTTCAATGAACCGTACGCAGACAAACTGAGTACTTTTGAGCAACTTTTCCTGCATTATTTTTTTCTTTGACTTTACTGGAGAAAGTACCTGCTCTGACAAATAAAAATTAACACAATCCCATTTTTCTTCCTGTGTTTGCAGTCCGTCTGTCATCAAAGATGTGTAAAAAGAACTGCTGGTAATGCCAATTGTTGAGGAGATTCACCCGCACACTTTCCTCTCAGTTTGTCAGTAAATGCACCACATCTTTCAGCATAACATATTCCTTCAAGTCAGAGCGAGGGTGTAGTGAGTCAGGGTCATTTGGATTTTTGATTCCACGCCTCTTCGGTATTGCATTTATTTGAATCTCCGTCTGAAGGTCAAAACCTAAATACACCCAAACGAAGAAGCAATTGTTGATCTGTTTCTTTACCTTGTGCCTCCCCATTCCTTTTCAGGAAGGAAGCATCTTTCTTTCTTTGTGTTGCTCGGGGGCTTATGAGACTATCAGAGCACACCTGTGCCCTGAGGAAAATTCCCTTGCTCTCCATAGAGCTGTATTATTCAGCACAAGGCCATGAGAGTCTGTGTTTCTAAAAGCATTTGGAAGACAGTAAATGGCGATGCCAAAATAAAAACTGTCAGATGCCAGCGAGGTAGAAAAATAAGTAACAAACTGTACACAAAGGCAGAAATCTAGATGTCATTTGTTGGGGGCTAATTATTAAAAAATAATTAATCTTTAATTTTTTGATGAAAGAAATAGGAGACACAAAGTTTTAGTGAGCATTTGTACGTCTAAAAGTTGTTTATTATTTTGTACATTTTATTTTGTTTTTATCTACAAAGCCAGTGCAGTCAGCAGGTTGTTCACTACAAATTCCTTTTTAATACAAAAAATAAAAATTTAACATCAAAAAAATTATGAATACTCTAATTATTTTTAATTAAATCTCATTCGCTCGCTTTGGAAATATAAAAAAAACCTAATGAAATGACAGTAACACAAACCATTTTTCAAGTACAAAAATTGAACGGTTGTTGAGTTTTTGTTTGTTTTGGTCAACAGGTTGAACGAGGGTTAATGCTTAAGCAGTGACTGGCGTTTTTTTTTCTCCTGCTCCTCCACCTGTGACTGAAAAGGTGTGAGTGTGTTTCTGTGAAACACTCTGTAATCCGTTCTGGACTTTGGTTTCAGTTGATTGGATCAGAAGCCGCATCTCGTTTTGTTTTTATAAATTATGATTTGGTGTGTGCAGCAGGATGTCATCTCATCTCATTCTGATGTCCACATTTTTTGTTTTTCTTCAACCTTTATTTGATTCTTTATTTATATATTTTAAGTCATTTTGCATAAAACCTAGGTCCATGGATCTTATTGATCACATCATCCACATAAAAAGATATTTTATTTTTATTTTGCCTTCTTAGGAAAATCCAATTTTGCCTCTCACAGCTTTCTCATTTACATTGACCCTAATCCACTGCACGCCTGTTAAATAGAATGATTTAATCTTCCCTGGCAGGAGCACCCAGAGCACCCCTCTGCTGACCCTTCAAACATGCATTTTTAATCACTATATTAAGATGTCACATAACAGTCTGAGCTCATCAACAATGCCTTTGGCTAAAGCAAATATGGATTCAACTGTTCAGCAGAGTCAGTGCTTGCCTAACAGCCATCAGGCAGCAATCACTGAAGGATGATGTATTTAAGTAAATACAAGTGTATATTTATTTAAGGAGATTTATACCATTTAGGAACCCTGGAGCTGTAAATATTTTTATGTTTTTTTAAGAAGTGTCTCAAGGGATGTTTACTGTACAACGAAGAATAACAGCAACCAGCGAGAAAAATCCTTTGACTCATTTTCTCAAAGTCTCTGAGGTCTCCATGGGGCCTTGTCCTTGTAGCCCAAAACTGCTGGAGCCACACTGCGCACCGAGAGGACTCTACACAGATTCATATTTGAGCATGTGTGAGATTGGAAAGCGAGATGACTGTCAGCCTGTCACTTGTGTTTGGAGTCCTGGCATCAAGCAAGGGGACCTGCTCGGTGACACCCGTTAACTCAAGCAATGACATCAACACATGCGCGTGTACTTTCTCCCCGCGCTTCATCGCTCTCCCTCACACTCAGCCCTCTCAGCTAACTCCTGTCAGATGCATCACCCTCTAGGTACAGTGGTGAGCTTTATGCACACAGTGATCGGGCAGTTTGCCAACTCTGCCTTCTCCTGCCTCCTCCTGCCTCTACCTAGACGATTCGCTTCAGCCTAATGAACTCTGTCAGAATGGCATTTGACATAAGCCATCAATAAAGCACATCTGACAGACATTAGGAGTCCTCAAAGTGGAGACAACTCCCACGTAGGAGTTGGTGCTCCTTTTAAATTGTTACATATCAGCAGAGGTTTTTATAAGATTTTCTTCTCTTGCAGAGTTTGTTTCTTTTTCATTATTTTTTTTTTTAATTTACAAACCCTCAGAAAAATCACCTGATGTAAAACAAGGTATCAGCTTTCAACAGATCCTGAGAGTAATTCTGCAGAGCTGAATGAACAGGCTCTCCTTTGGAGTGAGCTTCACTGTGGTTCACAGATCGCGCTCATCTGTTCCTGCCACTAATAAACTCGGAGTCAGAGAAGCTACGCTGCTTAATGGAAGCGAATCAACTAGAAAACACCTTTTCCTTTAATGTTTACTCTAAGGTAATTCTTACCTCAAGGTAAAGTCACTGCTCTCTCATTGTGATACTTTCCATCAGCTAATGGACGGTTAAGATGTTTTTTTTTCTCCTTCTCTTCTTTTCACGGTTATGTTTTCTGAATTTGTGCAAGTGATGCTGAGGAAATAATCAGAACTGAAAGCATGGAGTAAACGTAGTATGCCATACATGAAGAAGAAAGTATCTGCGTTCACAAACAACACATGAAATCACCCACGTCGTCCTGAACAGATATGTGTAAATGTCACTGTTGAAAAAGCCGAGATGGTGCAGACAAAAGAGCAAAGTGTGTTGCTGGAAGACATTTATTGTGAGTGTGTGTTTTGACTTAGAGGAGTACAGTGTCCTAGACAATGTGAAGTGGAAGTGAGGCCCAGGCGGCGGGGTTGTGGCGTCGTGACCTGTGGCCTGACTCACGCATTATGCAGCTCCCTGACGCCACAGAACCTTCTGACCGTGATGAGTTTTGACTCCTGTCACCTTTGGGTGTTGCCAAGAAACGATGACATGAACAGCATTTTTATTTATTTATTGAGAGGGTGACTAGGGTCCCCCACCAAAAGACAAAAATAAGTTAAGGCATGCGGGAATTTGAGAAAAAAAAATGTTTGCTTTAAAGTGTTCATTCGCAAGAATGTGATATTTTTTGAAAACTTGTATTTTCTCTGTTATATAAATCATGACCTAAAAATAAAAGCTCATTGCTTTCCTGTGTAATTTTAAAATTGCTGACAACTAAGAAGACCCACTCTGATCATCATTTAATCTATTGTAGAAGCATTTCTTGTAGGTTTTTAACCATTATCATTTCAAGCCAAAAAAACAAAAACAAAACAAAACAAACAAAAAACAAGACCTGTGGCATTTCAAGGACATAGTTTCTGCAGAGCAGCAGTAGTTCATGAGAAAGTTGTGGGAGGAAATGTTGAGGTGGAGCAACCCCGCCTCCTATTCCCATCACCCATTACTGAGAACTATCTGTTTACATACTCTCCCGCTAGCTTACAGCTCCTCACATCCCCAACCTCAAATTACCAATGGAACAAAAATCATGAGCAATTTTTGGAGCTATCCAGCCCTAGCAAAAGTAAACTGGTGTTGCACTAATACTTGACAGCTGAAGCCTTTGGTTGAATCTGAGAAAATGCCACACCTTAGATTTCCTTGACTTTACTTGTAATAGTTGTAGTTTCATCTAACTTAAAAAAAACAGATCAAATATAAAAAGACAAAAAGACATTTCACATTTGAATGTGTTTTTATGCGGATAGTCACTCGCTGCTGCTTTCAGATTCTGCTTTCTTACAGTGTAACAATACTCAGAATTACCAGCTGGACATTTTAGATACAACAACAAAGTATTGCTTCATGCACACAATCATTTTCACATAATCATCACCATAGGTGATGCAGGGCATTTGTTCATTTGTAATTTCTGCTCTCTGTTGCTCTTACACAAACACTCACAAATATAGCCTATGTAAAGTAGTACAGTGTGCACCATGCACACCGCCTAGTTTCATTTGGCCCTTTATCTGGACCGAAATTGACTGCATTCAAGAGTGGAATGGATGCAGTAATTGCATGCACTCTATACATGCTCCACAAAAGTGTTTTTGAAGGGAAAAAAGGGTATGTTTCAAGGTATTGCTAATAGCTTTCTGCCAAGGACTCAAGGTCCATTCTCACTGCATTGTTTGTTTGCTTCAGCCAAATGTAGTCCCCTCTCTCCTCTCACATTTGCAACCAGCAGTGAAGATAGAACATTAAGATTCTGAAAGACCTTAAATTCAGCATCTCGCTTGTGTGCCACATGACAATAACAGAATTCAATGAACTTAGATTTACGGGCCACAGATGGTTGGTAAACCTTTTTAATATGTGAGAGCACTGCGGAGATTTGTGTAACAGAAAATCTTTTTGACCTAGGTGCAGTGCCTTTGTGTGGGCCCACGGTGTCCATGTTTGTCTGGTAAAACATCTATTTTCACACAAGTGCTGAAAACAATCCCCTGAATGCGAATATGCAGCACTACTGATGGTAGGAAGCGTGCATCCTATAAATCGTGCAGAAGTCCACTCGCTCAGTGGCTATGAGGTCAAATGTCACCGATTATGATAACCGTGGTCTGGATGAGCGGTGCAGTAGATGCTCTGTGAAACAAAAGCTTAAGGGGATGGTATGTGTGTCAGAGCGGGGCTGGCCATGTGTGAGCACCCCCCCCACGCAGACTGCTGCACTGTTCTGCCTCTCCTCCATCCATGTCAGCAGGGCTGTGTGACTGAAAGGCACTGGATTATGTACACTGGGGGCCAATGGGTCAGTGGATAAGAAGTCTTCTCTGTTACCACAAATCCACAGATTAAACATAGCGTCGAAAGCTAGTGCTGCCCCGGGGGCAAATGGGTTTGAAATACAACTCAGAAAGAGCTTTATTTTAATCCTCCTGTCACTGTGGAGCCACGTGGCAACATATGAGAGCAGTGGCCTCTCTTTAAGTCCCACTGCAAGATGCACGCCTTTTAAATGCATCCGGGTCATCCAGGGGTTATTGGTAATGTTGTTGACATGATATCTTAATTGGAAAGTTAATCCTGCGCAGAGGAGGCAGATAAGGTTGAGCTCTGAGAATCAACATGACCCTACAGTCTGGGAATGGAACAGAGAGCTTTGGAACCTTTTCTTTGCCAAACAAAAATTTGTCTCAGGTAGTGAAAGTTAAGTAGAGATCTGTGATCACAGCTCCAGTGGCAGCAGCGAGGTCTGTTAAAGCCTTTGAGACCTGGACTATCACTTACATGGATTTTACATGCGCCTGTGTTTATGTTTGCACAGAAATGAAAAATCGGCAGTTGCGCAGGGGGGAGCAGATGGAGAGAAAAGGTGCTGTAGGTCTGTATGAGACTGGGGCAGGATGACTGTTGGTGACAGCCTCTTGTAGTGTCTCGTCTGCTCCACTGATCATAGGGAATCTAGGTCATTTTCAGCCTGTTCACATGTAACTGTTCCCCACTCCTTCCCTCCCTCCGCCCAGGGCAAGCTACGACCCAGCTACATGCTAATGAGAACACAAAGTAAATGGACTCTTAACTTAAACTCCATCGCTGTAGCAGTCAGCAAGGTGCGCCACACCTGTGACACATCTGTATTCAAAGAAAAAAACTTCAATTTAAGTTTTGGAAAAAAGCAACCAATGCTTACATACTGTTTTGTGTTTGTTTTTTTAATAATTTATGTAATTTTTTTATAGTTTTTACAAAATTCTAGACTTCTATTTAGTGTCAATCCCTAAAACGACTGCTTTGTTTTTGAAAACATTTTCCGTTTCATTGTTATCATGACTTTTCCTTGAAGAGTTGGTTTTGATTGAGGCCTAAATCAACTTGTTTTTTCCCCTTTAATCTATACATTATTGCACCTTGAGAAATAATTGAAAAAAATAAATCAATCAGTTAAAAGTCTTTTGAGGTGTTTGATTTTTAAAATATGAAATGCGCACATAAAAATATTTGAAAGCATTCCCAGATAAAACAGTATGCTCATAAGTGTACTGTGATCAGTTCCTATGTTACCCAGTGATTGGTCATTAGTTTTGTCGCTCCTGTTATTTGATTGCCTGATTTGCTAATATTTAACTTAATGTTATGTGGTTTAGTATTCAAACGTTTAAGCTACTGTGCTAACCGTTTGCTGTATATGCAGCCTGCGACGTAGTTGCTCCTCCTTAGCTAAACACTGCTAGCCTTAGCTTAGCATTTAGCATAGGTCCTCCCCTCTCAGCAACACACCGAGGTTTTCTGGGAGCCGGAGTTGGTGAAATTGAAGGAAACCTCAGGATTTTAGCCCAGAGTAAGTGCAGATTCTGCCAAGTTGTAATTCACGCAGGCGATAACGATGCCCAACTGAGACCATCAAGTGTAAACTTGCTAAGTCAATGTCAGACACTGTAAATTTCTCTGGTCCCTTACTGAACCTAGTCAGTGATGAAATGTACAGCCGCTTTTCATCATTTAACCGCTGGTTAGCTAGATTGTGCCCGAAAAACGGCGTTGGCTTTGTAGAGAATTGGAGTGAATTTTTAGGAAAGCGCGGTCTCAAGCGAAGAGATGGCATCCATCCCACTTTGGATGGTGCCGCTCTTCTTTATAAGAACATTTCTGCTAGCATTAACCGTACAACCTGACAACCTAGAGTCAGGTTTCTAACAGAAACCTGGCCACAACAGGAGGACTATGTTAGCCTGAATTACACACACCCCCAACACCCACCTTATTTCCTAACGCTAAAGCCAAACACATTTATAGTTCATTTGAAAACATCATATTGTCAATAAATCATCCAAAGAGGAAAACTCCAAAAGCTCTTTTATTCATAATTATTTATTGCCCTCCGGCCCGAGCTCATAATTTTTAACTTAGTTTTCTATGGGGTAAAATAACTTTCAAAAAGAAACATATTCAAAAAGACAAAGTAGCATCCATAAAGATAAGGTTGTGCACAGATTAAAACTTTGTGCACGACTTTTGCAGAAAAATATGAATTCAATAATTAGTTTTAAGTTTGACATCTCTGTTTTGAATATGACTTGTCTTTGTTTTGAATACAAATTTTGCTTATTTTAACATGCCCTCCAGTAGTTTGAATCCTATTTATCTGATAAGTACCAGTTTGTTGATGTAAATGGACATTCCTCTCATTGCATTCGAGTTAGCTACGGAGTCCCACAGGGCTCAGTTCTAGGACCCATCATGTTTATGCTTTACATGCTGCCCTTAGGAAACATAATCAAAAAACAGTATTAATTTTCACTGTTATGCAGATGATAAACAGTTGCATTTATCCATTAAACTTGAACAGAATAACCACATGGAGAAAATTGATGCCTGCATTGGAGATATCAAGACCTGGCTGACAATTAGTGACCTCACCTGCTGTAATGAAGTCTTGGAAAATAATTATAATTTTCATTACATCCATTAAACATACCTCTCCTCAAAGCTAAGCAAAGCGAAGATGGTTTGAAAAACCATGGCGGCCCATTCCCTCTGCTTAGTGGGTTTAGATTAGCGGGTTAGATTAACCTAATCTTAGCGGGCTAAAACTAAATTAATATTATATTTGTATTGACATGCTAAAATTGCAGATTTTCTATTGTAATTATTACCATATGCTATTTGTGCCATATTACATGCAACTTACCATTAACATGTTTAAATTAAATTTCAATACCAATTAGTTGCTAGTAGGCTACTAGACATTAGAAGCTGGAGAAAGTTTGGTACAGTGGGGTTCTGTCCTCTATTACATCTCTCCTCTATTCTTCATAATTTGCCCAGCACTATATTTTATTTAGTTCATCAGGCCTCTGTTTGGTGCAGTGCAAGTCATATGTTGTCCCTGTTTCGGCGTGGGAGAGATTCCAGGTGGATCCTCTGTGCTCCTGTCTTTGACTGTGGACCTCGCCTCAGTCTCGTCTCGCACCTGCAACTGCCCCACAGTTTCCTCTGAATGGAGCCCATCTGCTACACTAATCACACATGTAGTTGTTATTGAAACATGTAGCTGAAGAGTTTGATAAGCTAAATTGTCTTTAACAGTTCTAGCACATCGCCTGTTCATCCTGGGATAGGATTCCTCCTTCATGTGGACATCCCTGAGGTTTCTTATTTTTTTCCCCAAGATAAGGTTTTTTTTTTTAAAGAATTTTTCCTCACCAAGAATGAGAGTCTAAAGGCAGGGAGGCCAGTTTAGCTTAATCTTTTTAGTTTAGCAATCAGCTATTGTTTATATTTTTATGATTGATTTAATGTTCTTTGCATAAATATGGGTGTGAGGCCCATTGAGACGGCTATGGTTGTGATTTGGGGCTATATAAATAAAACTGAATTGAAATGGAGAGCTGACAGTATGATTCATGAAGCAGACAAGAAATAGACGTGTTTGAATGAGATCCACTGTTTTGCTGGGCTGAATGTGGCGATATTGGTGTCAGGAGGCCTATCTCCTGCTGACACAGTGACACAGGCCTGGACTCATGAAAGAGGCTGCAAAGTATTTGCTCATGCAGATCATTTTGAGTGCGCCTTTATCTGCACAAACAGAAAGTATAATGCAATAAAGTTAATGAAAGAAAGCATTTGCGCATGCAGGGAATTATATTTTTTTAAAGGTGTTCTTTTATTTTTTTTTATTCAAGCTTTTCTGCAAGACAAAAGTAAACCACAAATGTACTGCAAGGGGAAAAAAAGCTTTTTCTCCCCATTTTATAAATGTTTAAAGCAGACCTATATGAGCTAGACGTGTTGCTTACACAGCATGGTCGGCAATTGTTATTTGCAGCGCTCCGTTTAAGAGATCCAAACTCGCACATGTTTAATTGATTCGCGCATCCTTTAAGGAAGCATTGCGGCGCTTGTAAATTTAGTTTGGGGCTGGAAACCTGCAGGGATGAAATATTTACAGGGCAGCTAAATATTTCAGATCAGCACCTTGTCATCCGCCCTCACAATTTCCTTCTCCTGCTTCATCTGATGGAAGCTCTTATTCTTTATTTACAACTGGGTGATGCTGGAATATGGAGGGAGGATGCGGCCTTGAAGTTAAATTGTGCCTCATTTGCTTCTTTCCTCCTCCCTCTGTCGATGTTCTTATAAATATGAAATGTGTCCTTATACTTAACATTAATAGATCAAAATTCTTAATTTTCCTTTTTGTTTTTTTGTTTTTTTTGAGGGGGGTGGTGTTTTTCTCCCCGAAAAATGTGGCCTCCAGTAAAGCAGCAAAAGAATGAACAGCTTCGAAGGCTTTTTATAACCTCCATCAAGACTCTATAGTCATAGAAAAAAATCCCGAAGGGGATTCAGGCCGTGCGTGTGCGCGCACGACTGTACGAGAAAGAGGGAGAAAGGCGCGCAGAGCGGGAGGAGGTGGAGAGATGGGGAGGGGGGTCTGTGAAAATAATATCAGGGTTTTCCGTCAGAATGAACTTTACTACTGTATCCAGCCATGAAATAATCTGACCCGACACTTCAAACCATCTGCGCTATCTATCCGCCCTCTTATTTACTAAATCAGCCTGTGCACAAAACGGAGTGTGTCTGATAGCCCACTAAAACCCGAGTAGGCTGGCGGGGCCATGATAATCCTATACACGCTCACTTCTTCCCTGCAAGGTTTCACATCGCAGCGCATTCAAGATCAAAAAAGATCCTTTTATTTTCATAAAAATCCCTCTAACTAAAAACTAAATTATAGCTGTTGTAAAAAGACACTTGTTAAGTACTTTTACGCATGAAAACTAAAGCTTTGCGCATTCATAATACGACTCTTATTAGTTTGATTGCAGTATGCAATGCTGTTTTATTATTGGTACATAAAATTCTTAAAAATAGAATTTTTAGTGATCGCAATTGGCAGCATAATTCACCGTCATGATGAAAATTTAAAAACGAGAGCCTTCTTGCTAATTTCAAAGGCTGAGATATGATTTAAAAGCCTCTTCTTTTTCTTCTTTTTATCAGCTGGGATCGCTTGGAAAATAATCCGAGGCTTTTATGCGCATTTTTAATGTAACAAATAAAAAAAAAAGATGCATAAACAATCGATCAGTTGCTTTTTTAAATGGGAGTATGTGATAATAATTCTACAGCATGATACGACCTGCATATTTGAACCTAAGGGTTGTTCGTGGTAAACGGGGTTGTGTCATTTCAATGCGTAAAGCTTCTTACAGCCCTGTCAGGCTGCGCGTGTTTGCGCGGTTCGCTATACAGACGAAGGACTCTCTGCCACAAAGGCGTGGGGCGTTCAGCAAGCTCTGCGGATTATCTAAACGTTTGAAGACGCGAAGCAAAAAGGTCAAAATGTTTATATTTACATATATATATGTTTTTTTTAAAGGGAGGCGCTGTGCTCTCCTTTCCGCCTGATTGGCCGAACTTGACAGAGATTGACGTGCATCCATGGCAACCGCGCAGCCAATCTGCCAAGTCCAATAGGAAATCATCGGAGGGGGCTTGACTGGCTTCTTCTCCCCCTTTAAAAATACATCTCAGCTCCTAATTCCTCCCTACATTCAATCCCAGTGTATCTTTTTAAAAAACCTGCGCGGTCCAGGCGTGTATTTTCTTGCATTTTTATTTTTTTTTTTCCTTGTCGGCCAAGTTCGCCAAGGCCAAGGATGCGGTAGCCTGTCCCCGCGCGCATCGTCCCTCCTCTTGCTTTGGTGTTTGCGTTCTCCTCGGCCGATCAGGCGATTGGCTCGATAAGGTTGGGATTGTCTTGTTTTTTTTTTTTTTTCTGGCCGCCTTGGATCCCCTTGGCTATACGGGGAGAAGACGAAGAGGAGCCGAGGCGGAGGAGAGCGAGCGAGGAGAACGGAGGGGGGGTGAAGGAAACACTGGAGAAGCCTCCATGTTCCAGTTGCCCATCTTGAATTTTAGCCCCCAGCAGGTCGCCGGGGTCTGCGAGACCCTGGAGGAGAGCGGGGACGTCGAGCGCCTCGGCCGCTTCCTCTGGTCGCTGCCGGTCGCGCCAGCGGCCTGCGAGGTCCTCAACAAGAATGAGTCGGTGCTGAGAGCGCGCGCCGTCGTCGCATTCCACACCGGCAATTTCCGTGAACTCTACCACATCCTGGAGAACCACAAGTTCACCAAAGAGTCGCACACGAAGCTGCAGGCCCTGTGGCTCGAAGCGCACTACCAAGAGGCTGAGAAGCTGCGGGGGCGCCCGCTGGGCCCCGTGGACAAATACAGGGTGCGGAAGAAGTTTCCCCTTCCCAGAACCATCTGGGATGGAGAGCAGAAGACCCACTGCTTTAAGGAGAGAACCAGGCACTTGTTAAGAGAATGGTATTTGCAGGATCCGTACCCGAACCCCAGCAAAAAAAGGGAGCTTGCACTGGCGACTGGACTTACACCCACACAAGTGGGAAACTGGTTCAAAAACCGCAGACAAAGAGACAGAGCGGCTGCTGCGAAGAACAGGTGAGCATCCTTCACGTGCTTCCTCCTGTTATTCCATCATAGCAGATATGAATTCAATTAAAACAACGTCTACTTTTGAAAAAATAAAGCATTTGTCAGACATTTACTCGAGCACTGGTGCTTGGAACAGATATTATTGACTAGCAGATTTTTTTTCTTGTAACAAATACAGTTTTTGGTACAAAAGGGTATAATTAAAGGCTGTGAAAGAAAAAAAACGTAGTTTAGGTTTTTTTTCCCCCCATTTAGTATAAAAGAAAAACAAAATAAAAAAAAACGAATAATGTCTTTCGAAAAATAAAAATTCAATGTTTCATTAAGAAAATCTGAGGCATAAATTGTTCTAAATTATTTGTATGTTTTGCTTTGCAAAAACAACTATTTATATTTGTCTGGAGATTTTTAAAATGTATTTCACCAACATAAAATTCCATCTGAAAATACTTACTATGATGCCTTACTGTCTATTTCTATGAAAATGTGTTAATTTTGCAAACCTATAATAATTAGCTGTAGGCCTTTTATTAAAAAAAAAAATAATTCACTCTTTAAAATCATGTGGCTTTTTTACTCAATCAAAGATATCCATCATTTTTGTTTCTATTTTGCAAGCATTCCAACAATATTTCTATGGATTTAAATGATCAGCTTCCAGCTTCTTGGATTAGTGACTCCATCGTCTCCATCCTCTTCCCAGGCTACAGCAGCAGGTTCTGTCCGGCGGCTCGGTTCGCTCATTGGCGGATGATGATGGCACCGTGGACCGCCTGGGGAATTCGTCCAGTCCGGAGGCCAGTTTGTCCAGCAAAGCGGCCGCCTCGGCCATCTCCATCACCTCCAGCGACAGTGAATGTGACATCTGACGGGCAGGAAGGAAAAGAAAACAGAAGAAGAGGAAGAGGAAGAGGGGGATTCGTGTGAAAGACAATCTAATAAAACAAGTAATAGTGCCTGCGTTGAGTTCAAAAGAAGAAAATATATATATCACTCACAAACTGATTATTGACAGCTGCCAAAACATGGGGGAGATCCGTGACGCGCTGCGGACTGCCCATCTCTGTCCTCTTTTAGGCCTGTGTACTGTTGTTTCGCCCGTGTGTGGAAAACTGAAAACGGATTTCACGGACTAACAGTGCTTCAAAGTGAAAAAATAAAATAAAAAAGTAAGAAAAAAGGGTGAAATGGATGAGGGGGTTCCAAACTCGCCTAACCTGCTGTTCTGTGGGTATTTCATGTTGAAAAGGACTGTGATCTTTTTACTTTGAGGTTTTATAAATAATGTTTATTTGCTTATTTAAAACGACCTGCTCTAATGTCTCTTGGAATTTCGTATTCATTTGCTTGGTGTTTTTAATACTTACCTTGTACACAGGTAAACCTGTTGAGCATGCGCGCTTTAGTGAAATTGTGTTTCAGTAAAAAAAAAAAGTTAAGATAACTTAATAAAATAACTGTTCAAAGTCGCTTAACTTTTTAGTCTTTATTATTACCAAATGTCAATATTATCATCTTGATGAAGAATTCTCTGTTTTTTTCGAGCGTTTTGTAAAGAATCCAAAGCCGCTGTGCTGAAATCACTGACACGTTTCGGAGCGAGGTCTAATTGGCCAACATGCTTTGCGTTCCCTAATGCAGGGTGACAGCGAGAGGTCGCGGAGAGGCCGGCTCACTAACCCGGATGATCCGCAGGAGAGATCATAGAGATCAAAACACAGCAGATTGCGGACCTGAGTTTAAACCGCACACAAAAACATGCGCATGTGAGCTGTTTTTACGCACGACGTTGCAAGATTCGAGCCCGCATGAATATTTAAAGCTGCTGCATCTCATTTTTAAAGTCAGATTGATTGATTCTGATTGCATCATCTTCTGATGCAGCATCTTTTAGCTCTGCTTGTATTTCTTCGCGTTTGAGGACCAAACTTCAATTTTTACGCATGTCGTTCCAAAGGTTTTGCGCAAATGCGCCAAAGTTTCAAAGGGCACAAATGAGAAATTGTGCACCATCTTTTTTTTCCGGTTGATGTGGCAACCACCTGGTCTACCCCCTCCCCCCACCACCTCCCCCTTTTCCAATTTGCAATTAATGAGGCTACAGTAACTTATGAAACAGACAAAAGCCTTTCAGTTTGGACAAAACAGAAGCCAAAAACATGTTTAAAAAGAGAGGAAACGAGTGGAAAAATAGTGAAAGAAGAAAAAGAATTTCTTTTTTGGATTTACCCCCCACCCTCCCAAACTACTCTGACAAAAAAGGCCAAATATTTCCGTTTCTTTTGAGTGTGAGGACGTCTGGGAAACCCGATGAAAAAGTCTTTCTTGCAGTCAATAAGGTTGTCAAACTGGTCAGCGGTAATCAGTGCTAATGATGAGTCTGGGGTCCCAGCTCGGACAAAAGGGGCCCCGCCGCTGTTTTGTGAGTAGAAGCGACTGCGGGTCCCTCTTTCAAAGAAAAGGCTTCTGTCAGGAAAAGAAAAAAGTCTGGAGCACGGATATCACAACTTCCCCAGCGCGCTCGCACATCCACGCGCCCCTGGTTGGAGTGAATTGGCCCTTTTAGGAATTTAGTTGATGCTCTTATAACATCCTGCTGATAAATACCACAAAAACAAACGTGTGTTTTTTATTTTTAATATTTCAAACAAATAAAAAGAGATCTACCATTTGATTCAGATAAATCGGGTCATTTGGAGATCTCTGAAGATGTTTTTAACAGATTTGAGTTGATGCATCATGTAGGGCTGAGACCGACGATGACAGACAGCACGCAGCCCGCTATCAGAACGCCTTTGTTGTTGGAGTCATTCAGTTTTCAGACAGTGAAGGGCAGATGAGTTGAAGTTTGGAACAAGTGCATGTTGTGCCATTGAACTTCAATTTTAGAAAGCATCTAACCCCTAAATCCCAGTTAATAACAACAATATTTATGACAATCATAATTTCTAAAAAATCTTTGGGCTTAAGGCGATCTGCAAGTGCAAAGTTGATGTATAACCGTTGGGGATTATCTGTTGAAGCTTCTGGATTCTGGATTTTTTTTCTCGTATGCAAAAGGTTGAACCTAGATTGACTAAAACACATAAATAAATATGTCGCTCTAATTAGGTAGTCTGTCAGTTCTTGATCTTTTATTCAACATCTCAGCACTTTTTAAAAGTGTGATCCCATTTTTGCAAAAAACAAACCAACAAAAGAAAAACATATGTATTTTCCAGCAGGAAATTTAAAATGATTGTTCTAAAATGTGGGATTTTGTTGGGTTTATTGATGCTTCTTCATTTATCTAAAATGTAATTTACTTATTTGCAGTTTTAAGGACACCTAGGGCAAAAAATATTAATTTGAATATTACTAAAATTAGTGGAAATTACTGAATTACTGAAACCAAAATGCGCCTAATTCAGTTTTAGTCACAGAAGGAGTGTTCCGGGTCAAAAATGTACAAATCTAAGTAATAATGACATTTTTACAAAATATAAGTCTTGCACTGAAAATTATAAAATTTAATAAAAACTTAACGTTTCAGGCAATGTTTCTGAAAAATGTTCAAAGGGTTTGAAGAAGTGTCACTCCAGGTTTTAACTTCATCATAATTCCATTAATGACACACCAAGATGTACAAAAATTACAGCTGTATCATATATAATTGATAATACTTCATGCATTAAGAAAAAGGTAGAAGAAAATGCCTTAAGATACTTTTTGTACGTTTTTACATATTTCACAGAAGAAAACGTAAATTTGAAAAGGTTGCAAAGATTCACAAATTGTATGCATTTTTTATTTTCTTGCTTTAACTGTCATGCAGTCCATCGGGAGAAAAGTGTCTTTATCAGAGAAGCTTTTGTCCTCTGGCTTCGAACGACTTTAAACAAAAAACACACACAAATTCTTGTTTACAAGGTTAGATAGTTTTCACTATTTAATCCTTTGAAAAAAAATTGCCATCAAAATAGTTTACCAGGATGACAGAGGCAGGCGTTATTCTGCCAGTTTATTGTGCCCATGCAGGCCGTGAATTTACATCAAAGTAGTTCATTTAATGTGCTCATTCTTCTCTGACCTTGTAAATATAACATACGTCTGTGACTTCAAGACACCTTTTCTTTCTTTCTTCTTTTCTTTCTTTTTTCTCTTTTTTTCTTATATATATCAGACAATGAAGTTAAGTCATGTGTTCTTGCTGTACGCTAGCGTTTTTTAAAGGCGTTTTAAGAAGGTACTGAACGCTTGAAACTGTGTAACCACGACGTCCCCTTGTGGCGGAGTTGTGTGAAGCCACAATGCAATGGGGAGTCCACGCTGCAATCAAGAACAGGCTGTAGTGACAAACTGAGTATTTCATTCAAACGAAAAACGCAATCAAAACAAACAAACAAACAAACAGACCATATTCAAAATACTTTGGAAAGAGGAAATACAATTTTTAATGTGAAAAACCTACCAGGTATTTCAAGGTATCATTTTATAATAATTTTATAATTTTACTGCATGATATTAATTGTTTTTAGTAATTATTTTTATAAAGTGTCTTTTTCAATGTTATTTAATATTTATCTGCTGTTTTTAATATAGCTATGGTAATGAGGTCATTTCCCCAATATGGGACCACAAAAGTTCTATTCTATTCTATTCTATTCTATTCTATTCTAGTGTTAAACTATCTAAATAAGTCCTAATAAATCATTTAATACTGTACAGTTACAAAACTATACAGCTCATGCAATATGCTTAACTCGGAGAGAATCTCGAGTGAAGTTGCAGCACCATGGACAGCGCCCATGTTCTGTTTCTCCTGAAATACCAGTAAGTTTATGATGTCCTTATCAATTAATCAATTGGTCATCGTTAGTGGATGTCCCAGCAACCACGGTGAGGTGAGCTGATGCACTTCAGAGTGTCACAGATGTGTTCTTTTTTAGGAGGCTGATGATAATGAGCCCGAAATTTACAAGTCATGAGTTTTTAAGGGTCGTTTAACCAAAAAGAAAAAAAAAAAAAACAAAAACAAAAAAAAAAAAACAAGTGTTAGATGTAATGTTCACAGTAAATACTTTGTTATTTTCTGTTAGGATTAGCATTTAGATGGCGAATAATAATAAAAATGTTCAACCATTTTGTTTATCGCTCTTGTTTACTGCTTTTTGTACATCTAAAAAGTTGAATACTATTCGAAAAAAGTGTAAAAGTTTTTGTTAGCCATTTTAAAAGTAAAACTTGCATTTTCAAATTCTTATATTTTTATGGTGATGATCTAAATATTAAGTTTTTATTATTAAGAAAATTAGGATAATATGAGATCCTCAGCTCCAACCGGCTTATAATTTTTGTTAGATTACTGTACATGTAAAAAATAACAAGGTTTTTATTTATTTATTTATCGGTCTCAAATCACAATTAACTACGTTTTTTGCTACTTTTTATAAAGTATCTCACATTTTTTATTTTTGTAGCACACTAATACCAATCTCATGTTGCCTTGTAAATAAAATAAACTCTTTAAAATACATAATCTACTAATGCAGCCCGTGCAATAAGCTTAACTCTGAGAAAATCCCGGGTGAAGTTGCACTGACACTTTCAGCACCATGGAGAGCGTCCATGGTCCGTATGTCCTGAAATACCAGTAAGTTCATGATGTCCTTTCTAATCAACACGAAGAATGCTGCACTACATCTAAGCTTTGTTGTTTAATGTGCAGCAATAGCCATAGTCATTTTAAAAGTGAGAACAACAATCAAACAAAACCAAACTGCACACTCTCAGTAACTCATTCACGCTCAAAGGGTTCTTTTTTGTCTCTATTTGTTTTAGTAATTGCATATTAACAACACAGAGAGTCCTGGACTCTTTAATACAAAGACTTCATAACTGCACCAACTTTAACAAGCGTTTGTTGAATTCAGCATTCAGGTGCTGCAGGTTCCAGCTTCGCTCTAGCTCTTTGAGTTTTAACAGACATTGATTTGAGCCATTTAGTCTTGCTCTATAAATCATCTGTTCAGTCTCTGGGTGGATCGATCGAACAGCCAAACTGAGCATCCCTTCGTTTGTTGTCTGTTTGTTTTCTTAGTACAATATGAAGCAGTTGTTAGCTGTGGGTGGAATCTGTTTTGGATGACTCTGGAATAAAGATATGATAAAACCACAAAAAATTGATTCAGTTTACTTGTCAGTCATCTCTATTTTCACGAAAATAATTTTTTAAAATATAAATCTTTTTGATTTTTTTAGATCTCAAAGCAACAGGAATATGAACTTTTATTTTAAACTACAAAGGAACAAAATTAAAGTTTTTACTCTAGCCCCACATAGCTTCAAATGTGTACACTTTATCTATACTTTTTGTACATTTACGGATTTTGGAGGTTTGCTGTGACAGTTAGTGAGCACATTTGCTCCATAGAAAATCTAAAAAAATTAACAAAAAGAAACAGTAATGTCCAATATATTGCATAATTTAACGTTTTCCTTCAAAGCTTCCCTCCTTAACAGCTATTTATTAATTGCATCAACTTTGGATAAAACAAATGCTTAAAAGACTATAAAATAGAGGTTAACTTAGAGTTTTCTTCCAAAAATGTAAACGTTCAAATTAAAATTTCCTGATGCTGTTTACGCACAGATTAATACACAGTTTGAACCAAGACAGCTGGAAAGCTCTCGCTCCGTTAATGTAGTTCAGGTGTTCACCACTAGATGGCAATATCTTCACAAGAAACAGATTCTCTGACCCCATAAAACAACAGTGGCTCTGAAATAAGTTATTTCTTTAAGTATTAAACATTTCAAGACCTGAAATACAGAAATTAAAGCAACTTTACAATGTAGGAAAACTATAAAGCAAATTTTGACCAGCTGAAAAACACTAAATGGGTTTTCGATCCCTCCGCCAATGTAAAATTCTGTTGTTTTTGTGGGTACAGACAAGAATAAACACTTGTTTTATTTTTTACAGGAGTGTAACTTTCTCATATGTCCTCCGATTTCCAAATCCAAATGAATGGAAATAAATCAACTAAATAAATGGAGACTAGTTGAGCTGTTCATTAAATTTAGCTACAGTTCTTTACCACAAGAGGTTGCAAAAGATACAACTTTGAAGAGTCTGTTCCTGGACACAGGTCTTGTATTATCCAGTAAATTTCAAATAAACCAAACACAACAACAAAAAAATACTGAGGGAAGAAAACAAAAATATTATGAGCTGCCTATGTTTATATAGTGATGAACATATTCCAGCTAGAAGCTGCATGTTTCTTATAAGTCTGTGGTCAGCTTTTCAACAATGTTCTGACTCTGAGCTAGTGACTCATAGAAACTGAGTACGGTAAACTTAAAACATGTCTGTGGAGAGGAAAACTTGAAGGCTGGTGCTCATTCAGATGCAGTGAAATCACAGATGGAGCTAAAAAACAAATCATCTTCAGAAAGTCATACAGCATACAGCAAAAACCTTGATAGGTGAACATTTCCTATCTCCCTGATGGCTAATCATTTGTTCTCGTTCACTATCCATTTGTTTTTTTAAGATGCAACCTTATCTCTCATGGGATTTTTGAAGGATCTTTGAATGTGAATTTAATGTCAGTCTGCATCCGATAAATGACAAAAGCCACAAGATCATTTAAAAAAAGACTATCTTTGCTTTAAGACAACAAACAACCGTGTGCAAACAAGTAACCCGCAGGCTCAAAAGTTTTGCCCCAAGTGTAAATGAGAGTACAGCATGACTAAAGGAGAGTGTGAAGATACATGTGTATGAAAGTGTTGCGGCAGAGTGGGGGCACCAGTTGGGATTTAAAGAGTTTATATTTAAACTATCTGATCTCCAGTTTCTGCAGCTGTCGCCAAGTTGAAGTTCAGCACCTTGAGCCGCTCTCAGCCGTGTTTTAGGCTCTTATAAACCTGCCAAAGTGTGAGACAGGGAGGCTGAAGCGCGGTCTCCTGTCTGCCCATGAGTTCATAGCTCCTTAAATGAGCATCCCCAACTCCCACAGCTCACTTCATTTTTTCCTTCTTCTTCTGGGATAAAAGAGAGAATATTATTCCACAAAATTTATTTTAAGAATCATTGTTATGAGTTTTTGAAGATTACGGAATGTATTAATGTACAAAGACTGATTTTACACACTTATGTGCAGAGACACACAAAGAATAATAAACATTTTTGATTTGTGAACTTCATTTAGTCAAAAAATTTAGAAGTCCACTACACAAATCTTAAAAGATTGATTAACAAATATCAAATCTGTGTAAAAAACTTTCTATTTTAAAGCTGGAATCTTTTTTTTATACATCTTTTAAAAACATTTTGTAAATATTTTGAAACTAAAGAAATCAGTTATTATTGCCCTCCAAGCTAAATATTTTCCCCTTTTGCCTGGTTTCAGCTGTTCATTTATATTTATCATTTGATAATGTGCTAGATGTTTTCTGTGGGTGACAGGTCTGGACTGCTGGAAAACCCTTTCAGCATCTGGACCCAGTTACTTTGGAGCCATGCTGTTGCAGTTCTTTCAAAACGCGGTTTAGCATGGTCTTCCTGACATAAACAAAGCCTTGCCTGTAAAACAGATCGCTTAGATGCAAGCACATGTTGATATAAATGTTTTTAGAATCGCTCGGACCTTTGTGGATGTCCCAGCAACCCCGATGAGGTGAGCCCATGCACTTCAGAGTGTCACTGACAGTTCTTTTTTAGGAGGCTGATGGTAATGACCTAGATCCTCTCAATGTTTTGCAATTCATTAGCTTTTGTAGGGTCAGTTAAACGAATAAAAACCTTATTTTTGATGCAATGATCACAGTAAATACTTTGTTATTTTCTGTTAGGATTACCATTTGGATGCCGAATAATAAAAAATCTTCAATCGTTTTTTTATCGCATGTTCCAAAATGTCCTCTTTTCTCTTATGTGACAGAAACTCCAAACTTGGTCAGATTTTTTAAATCTTTTTTTATAAATCCTTCCATCTGAAGGTTTTGGGTTCCTTTGGGGCCTTTTTTCAGTTATGAAACTGACCTGCTGTCAATAAACCTGATCCGTAATGAGATGTTATTCCAAGTATTTTGTCATGTAAACAATCAAACCTTTCCATGTTTCAACCACAAGCTAATTTTTCCTTTTTTACTATTTGTGATACTACCTTTTACTGCTTTTTTGTACCTTTTGCATAATGTGCAAAGTTGCAGAAGCAACTTGCTTTCTGCTTTTTGTACATCTAAAAAAATCGAATACTATTTTTTTTTAAAATTAAAAAGTTACTGTCAGCCAATTTCAAAAGTAAAACTTGCATTTTTCAAATTCTTATATTTTTTTGGTGATGTTCTAGAGATATATTTTTTTAACTGAAGGTTTATTATTCAGAAAATTAGGATTACATGAGATCAATCAGCTCCAACAGGCTTATACTTTTTTACTGCGGTCTAAATTCTTTTGCATGTATTATTTCATTAACCATGTGGACACCGTCGGCCTGCGATACTGTGTAGGTGTAATGGAAGCCAAAGTATCTTTGATAGCTGCCTTCTGGTCATCTGCATTGTTGGATCTGGTTTTATTTGTCTTCTTTTTGATTAACAGCCCATATCCTAGGTGTTCTGTCCAGATCAGGTCGGCCAAAAAATCAAGCACACAGCTTCCAAACCAGCGTTCAGAATCATTGCCAGTGTGGGCAGTGTGTCTTGCTGGAAAAAGTCACCGTCTCCATACAGCCTGTGAGCAGAGCATGAAGTGTGTTAATCCCAGTGGATGGATGTGTTGGAGCCATTTGGATGGAATTATTTATTGAGTATTTATTATGTGCATTTTGGGAGCTGCCATCCCTTTTAATAGGAATCGTTTTTGGATTTTAGAACTTGGGAAGCACAGCAGCCTTTGACTGTTTATATCAAATTTAGCCCTTAAATGGTATCTTAGATTATTTTTTTCGTTGTATTGTTTCACTGTTTGCAATAAAAAAAATAAATGTCATAAAAGGAACTCGCCAGAGACAAGACATTGCCAGCCCTCAAAGATACTTATACACTGAATGTGGACTTCAGAAAACACCAGCAGATGACCATCACTGACTGTGATAACCTCGTACTGAAGCAATAAGGGCTTCTTCACTGTTCCTCCACTCTAGGATCTTGATTTCTAAATGAAATGTAAAATTGACTTGCATTTGTGGATCAACAGTTCTTCTGCTTCAAGAGTTCAAGAGTGGATTGAGCTCCGGAAGCACAGATTGTAGCCTCAGTCCACTCCTTATGATGTTCCCCAAAATTATTGAATTGAGTTTTCATTTTTGTTAAATGGCGTATGTTTATATAGCGCTTCACTGCCTTCCTAGAAAGCTCAGGTGCTTTCCAAGAAAAGTTTCACTCACCTACTGACTGCAGCTCTGCTGCCAAACACTGGCCCCAACCTGTGACCACCAGGAGCAAAGTAGGGGTTCAGTATCTTGCTCAAGGACACTTTGAGACACTTTGAGACAAGGACACTTTAAAGAGTCTGTGGTACATCTCTCTGTTGACTAAGATCAATGGAACAAATTCTGGTTTTGTTTTCTACGTTTATGAGTCACATTGAAATGATTTCAATTCAATGTTTCATGAAAATGTTCTTTTAAAGCCAACAATCAAATGACAAATCCACTGCATATAATTGCAGCTGCAACATTAATGGAACTTGTTTCTGGTGTGACCAAGATCTGACTAATTTCGCACGTCCGTCTGTATTTACTGGGTACCAAAGCAATCAGTCACTATGCAGGAAGATTAAACAGAAGGTCTGTGGTTGCGCTGAACAGCGCCTACTGTCCTGTAGTAGCTCTGAGGCTAATAACAGAGCTTAGCTGGGATACCAGAGCTGATGGCACGTTGGTGCAGCAGCGTCTCAGTCAGAGCCTGGTAATTACTACCGGCCGCTGACACTATTCTGCAAATGCGCCCTTCAGTAGTGAGAGGATGTTGGAACATTCTGCCCTCCTGCTGCTGCCAGGATGAACCTGTTGCGTGGTGAGCTTGAACTGAAAAAGTTAATGTCAGTTTTTTTGCTTCTACTAATAGCCCGGAAAACAACCGGTTTCTACTTTGCTTTCTTTGTTTTTCTCTCTGCTTCATCTCCAGCACACTCGATTTGGTCTTGAGCAACGAGAAGAGGGTCATAAAGGCTCTCCCCCAGGAGAAGCCCTCCAGAAAACACACTGCAGGGCCGGAATGGGAAGTTTATTTTGCTTGGTGCTTGCATATCTGTGGGATATGAGGCTCAGTGCACAGTGGGCTTCAGTTTTTAAGACAACAGAGTTTATCCCAGCAGCACCCGCTTCCACTCATTTTCAAGTTAAAGTCATACTCACAAACCAGAAACAGAATACTCCTAAATAATTTGACTTTTCTTATGTCTCTTTTGTGCGATCCACCTCCTTCCATCTGTGTTCCCCTCCTCTCCCTTCACTTCTGTCATCTGCTGGCCAGAATAGGATCAGCAGCTTTTCTCTGGGCCTTTTGTCCCTGCTCAGGGAGATGTTTGGCACTGCCAGGATCGTGTTACAACTTTCATTTCCTGAATTCTTTTTTTTTTTTTTTTGGGAACTAAGAAGGGTATTTTATTCCACTCTGCAGTATGAAGATGAAGAGCGAGGGGAGCAAGATGGCAGCTCAGATTCAGTGGGCTGTCACTTCATCGCAGGCAAACAATGTACAAGCTGCATGTAGCTGCAGGGAACATGTGAAGGGTAGTTCTGAGTACAGCAGGGTGCGGCTCGTATTATGTGTGACCTGTTACTCAAGCTATTTGCGAGCCCCAGGATAGGTGAGCTTATACCCCTTGGGAGTTGCGAGGTAGATTTCATTATCCCATATCCCAAACCTCTTCCTGTTGTTGTGTCTGCCTTCCCAGCCAACCTCCCCCCTTAAAATCCTGTGAGGCCGAAGCAGAAACATTTGATTTAACCAGGATCCTCGTCAGATTTTCAAACAGTTATTCAGTAAAATTCTGAGTTAATGCCTGTTTAGCCAAAAACAAACAAAAGTACATTGTAAATGTAATAGTGATATTTTCTTGTGAACATTCATTTTAATATTTGCCGTCTGATTATAACTTTATTTTGTTGTCAAATGTACTTTTGAATTAATATGATAGACTTTAAAGACATTATTATCCAATACTTGGAAAAAACACTTGGAAATTTTAAATATTTGTCAATAAACTAATAAATTTTTGCTCTTAATATTTACTTATTTATATATATCAATGAAGAACATTCAGCTTTTGGATTTCATTGCTTCAGTTGCACAAAGATTCATGGAACAGACTTTGATATCTAAGAAATGATCAGGTTTTCATTGGAAGAATCACTGCTGACACATTCAAGTCAAATCATTTAATAAATCTGTCATTGTTTTTTTATGAGACAAAAGAACTCTAAAATCTAGCCTTTTGCTGCATCATTTTATGATGGTTTGTATTGACATATTGGACAACAGCAAACAACCTGCATCGTAAATCTGTTG
Source organism: Oryzias celebensis (assembly GCA_014656515.1). Lineage (NCBI taxonomy): Eukaryota > Metazoa > Chordata > Actinopteri > Beloniformes > Adrianichthyidae > Oryzias > Oryzias celebensis. Next base: position 41,252,333 of record BNCR01000005.1, read on the forward strand.
CTAACTGCCTTGCTCAAAAGCCTTGCGTTAAGTGGGTCACTTGTTTATTCCACACAACACATCATCTGAGAAGCATTTGATGCTAAGCGGTGATGCACTGGCACATGTGCTGCAGCATGCTTGCATGTGCTGCAAACCGGTGGAAGGATTGTGAGAATTATGCCTGAAACTCAGCCCAAATGGGAACAATAACGGTGTTATGACAAATTTTAATTAGAAATATGGCTTCATATTATCGTTGTTGTAGCAATTATTATTGATATCACATGTTTGTATCAGATTGTATTATGTTTAGAACCATGTTTACCATGTAATAAAAAGATCACAAAAAAGACTTGAAGAATTAAAGTTAAAGATTAATGTTTGCTTCATCTCATGGACATAAATTCCTTCTTTAGGGACAAACATTTTTATTGAAAAAGCTTGATCATGACGACCTCACTATCTTTTTTTTTAGTTTGTAGAAAAACTTTGAAATGAAAAGCAAAACTCCAAATATTGGATGGAAACAGCAGACTAAAATGAATAATTTCTGCTCGCGTGTGCTAACTAGGACATTCAGATAGTTATACTCTATTTTTTTTGAGCCGTTTTTCATTCAGAAACCACGCCGCTCGATCCTCTCAAAGGATGTTGCTCTGGAGGTCTAATGGTTTTCTTCATTAATTCAAGTTTCTGCAAAATTAAAACTTGGTTAGAATGTCTTTCTAATTAAATGGAATCCAATTAACATTAAATTGAATTAACAAATCTATTTAACAAAAATGAAAAGTCCACATTTAAACATTTAACTGAAACTTATAAAACATAAAGTAGATCATTTACAGTTTCTTCAAATGTTGTCTTGTTGATCAGGTGTTTCTCAAGCAAGAAGAAACTCTTATATTTCATATTTTTCTAAAAAGTGAAAGCACTTCATGGATTGATGATGGGTCACTAACATTGTTTCTATGACTGATCTTCCTCGCCGTTTCCCATGTACGTGTTCCTTCCTGCCGCTCATTTATCATATCTGAAAGTGACACGAAGACCTCCAAAAAAGGTTATTCAAAAACATCCCGAATGAAGTCACCTCTGTCTTCTGATCAAACAGCAGATTAACGTCTGGATCGTTTTTCTCTCCAAAGGTATAGATGTTGCTCCTTAAACAACCACAGCTAATCCTTGTCTCAAGGCAGGTTTCTTATGTGAGCGTGTGCCTCCTGGTCACACACATGATCTCCTCCATAGCCCGTTTATTGGCACTTCATGAATGCCTTATGCTTTTTTTTTTCTTCTTTTTTTGCTTATAATTCCTTACAACATCCCTATACGTCAGGTATTGTATATTGTGCTGGCCATCATTTGACAGAAAACATGCAACCTAACACCTTAATGGTTAAGGTTAGTCTGTTAGGCCCCATCCTCCTGAATCCTGGGTCATGCATCACTCAGAGGTCTGAAAGACAGAGATAAATATTTCTTTCAGCTCTGTCACATAGTAGCTTCCTGAATGGCTTCCTGCTCTTGAGAGTGTAAGCCGTCTTTGGCCTGAGGCCTTTACATCAGTGTAATTAACTTTTTCTTTTTTTTTTTTAAGAAGAAAGTCAATCTTGTCAGTTATACAACCGATAAATCATAAGATTTACTGTGGTTTGCTTTATTCTTTCTGAAAGATTCTGGAAGTATCACTATGACTTTCACAGACACACACACACCTGGATCTGCCCCTGGATTCGCCCAGCCAGGCAGGAACATTGTCAGATCCATGCATCATTGGTAAGAAAATATCTCTAAACCCCCACGCTCCAACCCCACACCACCACCTACACCCCTCTGAGGCAGACCTGAAAAGATCCTTTTGTCCCTCATCACCCGCCTTACCCCCGCCTCAACCCTCCTCTGTCATACACACACAGCACAGCTCTCCTGTGCAGGAAAGCCACTTGCAGGCATCAGACCGTGCAAAGAGGCAATTCAACCAAAAATCCCCAGCTTTGGATTTCGTCCTCATAAGAGGAGTTTCAGTTTCTGAGAACACACTAACTGAGCAGAGGCGGACGGCCCAGGCTCATGAGCGGCTATACTCTCAGTGTTTATTTGCACACGTCAGGGCCCTTCCTGCTGTTGATTTAGAGCCACTGCCACTTCTGCCTCTGACCAACCAAATACCCTTTTGATGACTCGGGCTCTGTTTGCCATCAGCAGCTGTTGTTCCTGGCACCGGCTTGCTTCAGGCTGACGTTACCTCCAGCTTTTGTCTCTGAGGCCTGAGCACGCCTTCCATTTGCACTTGTTGCACAGAGGATGAGACAAAAGCAGCACGATGGATGCAGCAGATGCTGGATGCACACATCCAGGTCTCTGGTGCAGGGACAAATGCTTCAGGCTTGAAGAACCTGAAGGTGAATTTGATCTTTTTGGAGACATGTTTATTCTCATGGCTTCCATATGGCTGGCAGCCACCCCTATTATTTATTACTATGCTAATAATCTAATATGATTCGCATTAACAAGCACCAATTTATAATTAAATATTTATGTCTGCACAAAGCATAAATACAAAATATTACACTATAAAAACGATGGCACTAAACTCAACATTATTTGATTAGTAGTTTGATGTTTTCTTTATATACATTTGGTGTGTTTATAAAAGAGTAAGACGTTATTTTAAATTATATATATTTTAAATCTATTTAAAAGAATAGAACAACAAAAAACACTGTTAAACCTGAAAGTCGCTTTGACTCCTTGACGCTTATGGATACAAAATGACCTCAATTCAGCATCTAAATGAAAGCAAAACCAGAAGTGATTTTTTTTCTTTATAGCTGGAAATAAGCTCAAATGTCAAGGGGTTAAGAACCTTTTTTGTAAGATGTTTTAACTGAAAGTAAAAACTTTTTTGATCTCTTTTTAATTTTATACCTTTTTAAAAATTTTAGTTTTTAAGCTATTTTTAAATTCCTAAATAATCTAATTCATTTTAACTTTTTGTTCACTTGGATACAGTAACTAAACTGCAATCAAAGAGCTACAAAACTGAAATGATTAGATGATTTATTTTGAAAAACTCCCCGAACAAGGCTTTATTTAGGGCAGAAGAGTGTTATTTCCATTAGTTAATTATCAAGAGATATTACCACTTGAATGTTTGTTTGTCATCATGTTTGCATACAAAAAAATATTTCTCCTTAATTTGAAAAAAATATATAATAAAAGGCCTTTAGCGGACATCTCTGCCATGGGACGATGCTTCCAGCAGGGTGATGGGGATGGGGGCGTCCAAAGATATGACACAAGGACAAAGAGTGAGGCCTCTGGGATGCAGCACAGCCCCAGTCCTCCCCTGAAGCTGAGGGTGCTGCAGCCTCCTGAACTCCCTGCAATCTTCGCAATCAGGCAGCAATGCGAGCAGCGACTGTTTCAGATTAAACTCAGGAAATCCTCGGTGCTCGTTGCTCAAAACAATTTACCCTGACATGAGCAGAGAAAAGAGCGTGATGGAAAGGGGGGAGGCAAGAGCGCTGTCTACAGCCCAATCCTTCTATTTATTACTATTTTTGCTTGTTTGTTTGTTTGTTTTATTTAATCCTCAAGTTGATAACTCTTTTTTTTGGAGCTGAACCCATGAGTGGCGGCTCTTTCCCATGGAACTGAACCAAAAGGCAAACAACGAGAAGAAATAAAACACCAACATTTAAATAAAATAGCAAAAAAAGCTAAAAATAATAATGATAGAATCTTGTCTAATATAGAGTGGGCGGGGGGGGGGGTTAAAGACGCTTGGTTGGTTCTTGTGTAAACAAACCTCTCCTGACAGAAAGCTGCTGATGTTGACAGACAGCTTCTGACAAAGGCTCTTATTTTGAAAAAAATTCAATTCCTCTTTTTATGGCCGTTTGTTGTTAGAAATTAAAGCCCGCCGGGTTTATTCAACATATTTTCCTCTCATTTTAAAGAGAAACACCAACATGACTGTGGTCATTTGCAGGTTGCGCGCGTTTCTGTATCAAACATCTAAAAAATATGCTCCTTTTTCAAACAATAACACACAGACAAATGCACTACCTCTGTTTTATTGGAAACTAATGAGCATGACTAATGAAAACGTTACCTTTTAGTTTCCATCGCAGGAGATTTGATATAATTGTCGGGATATCTTTATAAAATATCATAAATTAAAGTCCTGTTCGGAGTTTCTGTGTCATCCTGTTGCTTTTGCGCGCAGGAAATCGGGAAAAAAACAGCTCTGCTTTGGATGCAGTTTCAGCGAATTGAGGAATTTTGTTTCACCCAAATTTAACGACAGACAAGTCAGTCTATATTATAAGATATAAGCTACTATATTGTTATTTCATACATGTTTTCGATCTGATACACTCATCAGTCCACTTCGTTTTCTCGTTGGGTAAAATATAATAATTATATTTGTCTCTTTAAGAGCCCAAATCCACAAGACTGGAGGTTAGAGGTCCCAACAAGGAGTCCTGCAGTTGGTGTGGGTGTCCGTGCATGCCGTGCACCGACTGTGGGGCCCCAGACCGGACATGGGGTAAGCGGAGGCCCCGGGGTGGTTCATGTTGCCCTGAAGCAAAAGCGCAGAGTTCTGGTCGGGGCTCTGAGGGGAGAAAACTCGTCCTCCGAGCTGGACATGAGGGACTTTCCTCCATCCAGAGGAGATAGCTGATTCTGTTTGTTTCCGCCCGCGTTGTTGTTTTCACTGTTCTCCCTGGAAACGACAGCAAAAAGGAGAAATGAGAGAAAATGGAAACTGCAAAGTGCGTTTTTTAGATGTTGAAAGTAAGAGAGTTACGATGAATTTTACAGCAGCAGAAACTAAAATTCATTTTTTTTCTCGTTTTTTTCTTCTTCTAGTGAATGTTTAATTTGCATTAAAGCGCGCTGCTCTCCAAACATCTGTCCAAAAAAGTCATTTGCATTTCCTTATTCCATTTGCATGTGGACACAGATCAGGCTATAAAGTTCAAATTCTTTTAAGACACGCTTGACTGCAGCGTCTCTTTAATCAAATTACGCACGTGCTGTACTCTATTTTGGTTCATTTGGCTTCTTTTTTAAACTAGTTATTTCCCTTTTATTCTGATTTATCTATAATTCTTCCAATCTGAAGCAGAAGACGCGTGGATACCTTTCCTTGGCCTCCGCAGCTCTGTCCCTCTGCCGTCTGTTTTTGAACCAGTTGCTGACCTGCGTGGTGGTCAGCCCGTGGCCTCGGCCAGCTCCCTCTTTTCCCGCGGGGACGGGTACGGGTTGTGCGTGTACCACTCCCGCAGCACTCCTCTGGACTTCTCCTTAAAGCAATAGCTGGTCTCCTCGCCGTCCCATATCGTGCGGGCAGCGGGAATTTCCTCCGCACGCGATACTTCCCCACAGCTCCGAGCGGTCTTCCGCGCAGCTTCTCCGCCTCCACGTAGTGCGCCTTCAGCCACAGCTGCTGCAGCTTCGGGTGGTTGTGCGGGGAGAACTGGTGGCTCTCCAGGATCTTGTACAGCTCTCGGAAGTTCCCCCGATGGAAGGCCACGACCGCCTTGGCTTTGAGGACGCTCTCGTTCTTGTGGAGGTGATCACACGCGGGAAGAGACCACAGGAAGCGGCCGAGCCTCTCCAGGTTTCCTCCTTGCTGTAACACCTCGCAAACGCACGCCACTTGCTCCTGCGTAAACCCGAAGGATGGTAGTATTGACATGGTGTCCGCGCCCGCTCCTCAACCACAAACCCCGATATCCAAAGCAGCTGAGGGCGTTTGAGGAGTCTGGAATAGGTTTTTTTGCAGTGCAATCCAGCGCAACGGTCTCGCGCAGCGCAGGCCCACAGGCTCGATCCTCTCCTCTCCAGCCCCTGATGCGCGCAGCAGATTGGGATGTTGATTGTTGGGACAATTTGTTCCTGTTGGAGATATGTCAGGCTTAAAGGGAGCCTGTGCGTTTCGGTGATTGGCTCTCCCTCTGCCCTGCACCCTGTACAGCAGTGCAGGACTGACTTTGCAGCTCCGTTTCCTCCCAGAGGCAGTGCGTCAAGGGCTGAAATAGGAGCGCTCCCACCTCCCGCCCCCACAATCCCTCCACCGCTTCAACTGAGGGATCTGAGGAGCACCTAAACACTAATCAATTATCACAGAACTCTTAAAAGTCACATTAACATGCTCTGAATGTTAGAGCAGCCCCACGTGAACCAAGCCTCAACACTGTTTAACCAAGAAAAATTCAAAACTTTCCATCTCTGATGAAATTATAATGACTTAGTGATATTTGATCCACACTAAAGCTGACCAAAAAAGCTGTAATTAAATTAAAAGCATAAAACATGTATTTGTTTTCTAACAACATTTAACCAGATTGAACTAAAAACTCATTTATTCTTCAAACCTTTTGGCATTTTACGCAGCCTCAGCATAGTCCACCTTTGCTACTCTATTAATTAGAGAAGCCATTTATTTTATGAGGTGATATAATTGAAAAAGTTCCTATGATAGTCGAGTCCATTACGCACTTATTTATGAGCAACCTATAGTACCTGCCAAACTTGTTACGGGCCATAGACCACCACTATGTGTGTGTGTTTGAGTGTGTGTGCGTGTTTTTTCTGCACACTTAATTAAATATTTGAGGTTGAAATGACAAACTTTCAACCTGAAAGAGGAATGTTCATCACCAAATCGTGAATTTTGACTTTTACGCATCAACTTATGAGAAAGTAAAAGTAGACATCTTGTAAAAAAAGGGGGAAAAAATGAAAGTCTTCCATCCATTTCTGCATCATCACCTGCATTGTTCTGAGGAGGTTCTTCAAGCCTCCTGTCTGCATTTATTTTTCAAAGACTAGACTGGCACCGCGTTGGCTCCAGTGTTTTTCTGCGGAGTGAAACACAAAACCAATCCATTAGGAAATGAGTTCTCTGCGACACCAGTTCTTGCTGGAGCAGTTGTTGGTTTGGTCGTCATGGATCACATTTCTGCATCTGCGCCACTTTGAAACTAAACTCCTTCTTGGTGAGGTTTAAGGCACGTTTTTTTCTGCATCAAGATCATTTTAATATAAATTCATGGGGGATCATTAAATATTTTTTTAAGACTAAGCTTGCATCTTTTTTTTTTTGTTCTTTTTAGGGAGAAGATGATATGGGTCGTTTATAAATCAATTAAAATTTTTGAAGAACTGTGTTATGAGAAACGTGTTTTAAATTGATCAGTCTTTAAATGTTTTACATTTTCTGTTTATCTTAAGGCTTAATGGCATTCAAACTATTTCAATTTCCTTCTGAATAGATCACCTAAAATTAAAATACGTTTTTCTATTATAAGGTAGAATGAAAATAAAAGAGAACACAATTTTTAAGTAATATTGAATGCTTCATAATACATTTTTAAATGATAAAAAAAAGGATCTATATGTTGGAGTGGACGCGCAGGCTATGCGCGCGGCTGCGTAAAAGCTCAGTGCTTCAGTAAATGAGCTGTCTGATGAGCGCCTCTCGGGTTTCTCTAATATCTCTACCACATTGCGCCGCGCCTCCTCCTTTAACCCGAACAGCCCGGGGGGCGAGATTGTTTCAAGATGTGGACTCTCCGCCTCTGTCACGGCCAGCGCTGGGCTCCTCACAGCCCGACAAGTAACACAATACATAGGTGGACGATCAGTCACTGCTCGGTTCGGAGCAGGACTTCCAGGAAGAATGGACTCCTTATTTCTCCACAACGGGTTTCCCCTTCTCCATAGAAAACGCTTTGGAAAAAGAGGATTCCTATTCACCCATTTGAGCCTGTAAAACGAGCATTTCATTGTGAGGTTTCCAAATTTACCTAAAGATTAAAGAAAACAAATTTTTTTGTGACCATCAGTTTTGCGCATTTGGGGGAAAAATTAACATTTCCTCAGACTCCAGTCCAATGCGAGATGATGAGGGGCAGAAAAAGCCAGACTCGGAAGGCTGGAAATCACTTTATAAAAATGTCATCATCAAACCGACTGCATAACCAGCTGGAGGGTTTATTTTTTTGGAAATAAGGAGGAAAATCGAAGCGACCGCTGGCTCGATGAGCAGATGGTTTTTCCTCTCTCTGTAAATCCAAAGTGCTATTTCAGCTGGATGGAACAAAACCCATGCTGTATAATCTGAGTGAAAAATGACTGATTTCTTCTCCAAGGGGAGTTAATAATTATCAAAAATACAGTAGGATTTTATAAAAAGAGCTATGGAGATCATTTTTAGATTTTGGATTCAATTAAGATGATTTAGACGCACAAATTCAAATAATAGCTGCCATCACAATAACCGGAAAGACCTTTTTTTGTCCAAATAGGATTAAAAACATTTTTTCTGTTTAGTGTTTGTGCGTTTTATTGCTTGATGCTTGGTTTTTTAGTTGATTGGTGCGAAAAAAGCTCAACACAACTGTTGACACGAGTGAGTTAAATGAAATTGGAGCTGCAATTATCAGCTTAACAAAGTTTCCTGTCATGTTGGAAAATTAGACCAAGTACAAGTAGCCTATGATGAGGTTAGCCACGCCCCTTCCATCTAGATTGTGTCCTCAGAGGACCACAAATTTGCAATTAAGGCCTCGCTTTGCTCCTTAAACACACCCTGGATGTATTGATTAGTAGTTGTTTTAAATTTGCTGTTAGATTGGTGTAAATAAACAAAAATAAAAAAACTGTTAAAAATTAAGATTTGCAGCTGTCATGTGTGCCTCCTGTTCGAGAGGGGGCGCCACCACAGTGCTGTCACTCAAGCCAAATGTAATTTTTGAGAAGATGAGTTGTGCAGCAGGTGTGTGAATGTCCTATCTGTGTACATGCTCTTCATTTCACTTCTCACATGCTCCGCTGCTGTTGGGACGGAGTGTTTTTCTCTTTGGGGAAATACCTCTATATTACTCTGTGGGACTGCCTCAAAGCTGCAGCTGCTGCACTCTGTGTGCGAGAGTGCATGCATGTTACACATGCCCACTTAAAACTGTCCTTGTGAGTTATGATCACTGTCCTTGACATCCAGATCAAACCTGTGAATCAAGCTGGTTGCATCTCCCGCTGATTGACAGGCAGCAACAGACGCTCTGCTCTGCCGAGCAACAGCAGAAAAACCAAAAAAATTCCATTTTCCATTTTATATAAACGTGCATACTTAATTCTCACAACACAGTTAAAGCAAAAAGCTGGTTGGCTTGTGTCTTCAGCAGGCTGGCACCCACTGACCCCTGCCCTCTCATTAGTGGGACGTAGAGTGGTGGAGTACCATAGTCCTCAGGTCATGTTACATATGGCTTGCAGTCTGCTGCGCCTTATTAAATGTCAGCTTTGAAACCATTTGAAGGAACAGAGGTCAGTGTTTTTAATAAGGCAAGAGAAGGAATTCCTTCTTTTGCTTTTTCCACCCAAACACAGGTTTGTGAATTGAGCACAAAATGAAACACAAATTCATAAGGATGTTTCTGTTTGAATGCATAATCGAAAGCGCTCCAACTCTACTTCCTGCTCCGGTGGCTTTCATGAACAAACATGCAACACAAACCCTTCTTGGCAACTGCACTACTTTTCAGTTTAACTCATGGCCACAATGCACAAAGGTGGAATTTGGAGTTTTCTGTGCCCACCCCATCCTCCAGCTCCCCACCCCGTGAGATCTGCAGACCTTGGGCTCTTTGCTCCAAATGGGATATTGTTCTGGGCTTCAACAAAGCTGTTTTCACCCTCTTCAATATTACAGGAGTTACCCGATACCTAACAATCAGCTAATCCACTACCCATGGCGACGAGGTCACCTGTGCACAGGTAACTTTATCCAGGTTCCCTCTCCTTCCTGCTAGTCCTTGCCATTTTCTTCTCTTCTTCTGTGCTTGGCTAGTGAGCACAGACAAACAGCCTCTGTTTATTTAGATCACCGGCTAGATCATGTGTAACTCCTATGTGGTCAGGATTGGTTAAGGAGACAGTTCCTATAAGTTACTGCAGGTATGTTGCGCATGAAGTAAAATCCTCTTTGTCTTACTTTCCTGCGCAGGCATGGTCAGCCGCCCCATAAAAAGAATCAGAATTCGTTGGATAGAAATTCGCAAATTTACAGAGAATCCCCCAAAGCCGTGACAGAAACTCAGGCTCTTGGATGAAGTGAGTGACAGCCCTCAAATGCGTTCTTCCACATGTTGGAACAGTAGGCTCTAAAGGCCGTTGGATTGGACTGAGCTGTGTGGCTCTGCAGACCCCCACCCAAAAGGAGCTTTACCTCTGGAAATCTCATTGCTGTTTATTTGAATTACAGGGGCTGAGATGAGAAAAGGAGGCCTAATGAACTCCAGGTTGCCAGGCATGTGCAAACAATCACCGCAGGTTTGCAGAGAGCCGCAGCAGGCTTGCTGGATTACAGCATACCAGTCCCCTCCCCTCGTCACTCCATCTGTCCTCACAATTTGGCTACATGGGGCTAAATGTTGAGAAGACACGTGGTTTTTGTCTGTCATACACTTGTAATTCTTGCATAGGTTTTATATCATCAACTTGTTTTTTTCAAGTTCAAAAATTAGTTATCTAAATAAGAAAACAGAAAGATCAGATGTACATTTTTATAAATATAAACTTTTATTGCAGTATGGAGATTTAGAAAAATACATTCAAATAATTTCAAATTACAAACATATAATTCAAACTAAGATTTAAAAAAAAAACACATAAAATGACTTTTTTTGCTCACAACTTTTTTTGGTTTGAGACATTAAAGCACTGAGGATACTAAAAATCCAGTCATAAGTCCCAACAGTGAAAAACATTACCAGTCCACTGGCAATTAGATGCTGCTAAATGTTTGTTTAAAACACTCCTATCGTGAAATGAGGTGGACAGCCCTTCACAAGCAGGCTCCAAGCTCGCCCTCTTTGACAAAACGTGCCAGCAGAGGCGGCGGTGATAAATCTCCAAAGCTGCTTTCTGCTCGCTGAGCTCACATTCAGTTACTCATTAAAAAAAAACACAAAAAAGCTGTAAAAAACAAGAAATGCACTTGCTTCCAAAACATTTGTGATACCATGCAAAGAAAAAGGATTTCAATTTTTTTGTTGGTGCGGAAGGACAATAAAACAGCTCGAGTGTTTCATTTCCCTTTGTTCTTTGAACTCTCCAAAAGTGCACACATTACATTTGTGAGCAATTGGCTTTGAAGAAAACTATCACGAATAATTTGCATCGCATTGATGAGACTTCTATTTTAATGACATCATATCTCCTTTACAAGCTGCAGGCTGCAGCGAATATAAAACATACGACAAAAAAACAGGAGAAACACGAGACCTTGAGATCCCCATTTTTATCTTTGCATCAAGGGTCACAGATGACACTTTTTTCTGGGAACTGTAAGATTGTGCATTGTTGAGGGTGTGTCACATGTGGACCAACCCTTCAGCAGAGAGGCTGAAACTTTTTAATATCATGGTATAGTGCAAATACTAAAACCAAGCAACGCTACTGAGGATTTAAGAAGCAGAAAGGCACATTCATCTTCACTTTTCCACCACTTCCAGCTCCACTTCGCTGGGTTAAAAGACAGAAAGCACAAAGTGGTGAACAGAGACCCATTCAGAAAATTTAAAGTGCTTCCTGAAGGACACTTTTGTTTTGAAAATCAGCAGCTTTTGAGTGTTTATTGACCCATTCTCACCAGTCCTTCAGCGAAGCTTTTTGACTGACGACTTTTGTACCGGTTCTTCCTACCTCCCGTCCCACTCCAGAGTGACCTTTTTGGTCTGACCCACATGACGCATTTAGTTTGGAGGAACATCCCGGTCACGTGACTAAAGGCATTCTAGCACCTGCTCCTGCAGATCAGATCCACTCAACGGGAAGTAGCAGGTGCTGTCTATAAAAATGCACATTTGAACGAGGCTCAAACAGACACGGTGACTCCTTCTGTTGGCTCGCTGCAGTCGTAAGGGTTCGTCTCACGAATAGAGCTTCTGAAATGTGCCACAAGCGTTTCTCTTTCTCCACCCAAAGGGCTCTTTTTTGACAAGAGTGCATTGTAAAAAAAAAAAAAAACGATAAAAATCAAACGAATGCAAATAATTTAAAGGAAATTCAAGGGTTTAAAACACACACGCACACTCACACATAAGAGTAAAAAGAATCATCATATCACTGCTCAGGAGGTTGCGAGGCACCTCTATGAGGGGTCAGATGTAGGGCTAGAGGCCAGCCATGTCTTCATCCATCTGCACTGTCTGTAGTTTGGCTAGCTCCTTCCCTCCCACCGTTTCCATCTCGCCGCACATCGCCCGCACCATTTCATTCATGCCTCCAGACCCCGATCCATCTACTTTACTGTCAGGAAGGTTCATATAGTTGCTGTTCATACCAGGACCAATCAGGTGTGACGATGAGGCCCCTCGTCGCCCCTCATGGGTTCTAAGGTACTCTGTGGATTGGAGGTGGTGGTTGTTAGGATCTGGTTGAGCCATCAGGGGCGTGCTGACAGTCAGGGTGGTGTAGACTTCTGGCTCGGGGCTGGACGAGCTGACAGCATCAGTAGTGGAGGTGGCATTGTGACTTGAGGAGATCTCCACCGCGTTGGGGTCGGTGTAGCTGATCTGACCGCCGGGGTTCAGGTGGAGCCCGTGGTGGTACGAGGAGAACATTCCCGCTTCCAAGGGCTCCTTTTTGATTGGCTGCTGGGCGCTGCTGCTCATGCTGTAGAGGATGGTGCTGTGGTGCAGAGACGTCATGGTCAGCTTGTCCTGCTGCTGGAATGAGTCATCGCTCGAAGAGGTCACTGCTACGTTATTCAGAGGCATGGAACCTGTGGCACCAAGATCAATACAAATTATTAAAATAAACTTAAAAATATTGAATTCCTTTTTTTCATTTTAGGTACATTTCAGTTCCTGCAGACATTAACACCAAAACTGACTTCAGTTGTCTCCAGCATCGTAAGCTGTCTAAGAGAACAAAAACCCACCAAAACATAAGAATTCTAGAATTTTCCTGTACTGCTTTTCATTCTGACTGATTCTCTCAGTTAAATTACCTGTCAAAATGCTTTATTTTTGCATTAATGTGCTTCATAGTTCCTCCTAGTTCCTCTACTTGCTCTGGCGATCAACAGTGTAATAGAGATGAGTGATGGCGACTTCAGAACTTGTTTTTTTATTTATCTCTGGGGCTCCAAAAAGACCATGACTACTATAAATACATATGTCTATGTGTGTGTTTCTTCTTGGCTGTGTTATGCATCAGGCCTTTGGGCTGTGGCCCAAACACAAGCAAGCAATAAAACAAATTTGTTGACCACTGGGGACGTGCAGCATCACACTGAAACATTTGAGGAGGGCAAAGGACAACACTGACCTGTCAAAAGACTTAAAGATGTTAAAGATGTTTTTAAACGACCCCACAGTTCACCAGTTACAGGCTACCGTTCAAACAAATGTTTAAAAAGATGCAGTGAAGTAACACGTTTATTCTGTCTCATTAAAATGTTAACATAAAGGTTTTTTCCTCTTATTATTGCTCTTCTCAATATCTCAGTCTGAACCCACCTTGTTCTGTAATTGCTGAGGAAGACGACGCCGAAGAAAGTTGCAGGGGAGGAAGAGCTACGTCGCTGTTGAGCAGTGAGCTGCCATCGTTGTCTGACACTCCACTTGGTACCTGGACGAGATTGTAGCCACCCAGCTGTAGAGCAGCTGATGGCGAGCTGAATGTCAGCACAGAGGAGGCTCCATTCTGGACCGCCATGGCGTGAACTCCCTCCGCCTTAACGTCTGCCCCGTTTACACAGCCGGAGTAGGAGTGGTACTGTAAGGAGTCCTCCGCACTGCCCAGTCCTTTCTCTTGTCCAGTCTGCATCTGCATGTCCAGCCCAGAGCCACTTAAAAGCACCCCACTGGACGACCTTACTGGGCTAAACGTCAAGGGCTGAATGCCCAGGTTGAGCCCGTTGAAGAGGATGTTTCCAGGGGAAGAAAGGTAAGACGAACCGCCATTGTGAAAGACAGTGGAGGGTGTGTTACTGGTTACTAGACTTCCATTGTAGAGGCTGCCACCACCAGATCCCGGAGGCACCTTAATGTCCCCGATCTGTTGGATAACAACACCACTGTCCAGAGGTCCCGACTGAATGGGAAGGGTCCCATGAGTTATCACTCCATCTGACGAGTTGGAGAGGGGCCGAGGGGAGAGTTCTTCCTGGCCTTTACTGGACTCGTCTTCTGTGCTGTGATTACCATCAGATTCACTGAAGACAGACGTTACAAACAACACATCAGGACATCGTCAAACTTTTTCATTCTTTAAAAATCGACTTAAAAACAAGACTTTTTTTCCACCAAAAAAAAAAAAAAATTAATTCACTTCCAAAAATGAAATCTACTAAACTCCTTTTATTCCCATAAGCAGACTTCTTTTGGAGTATACGCTTGTTGTTGTGTGCTACTACACACCTTTGAAGAGGAGGCTGTGTTTTTGAAAGTGTGACCTCATGGAGAGCTGCTCTGACAACCACCATCAACAACCCTGTGACCATTTGGTGCAATAAACTCGTGAGAAGGAAAAAAAAAGATGACAAAACAAATGGCATTCAGCTTGCATTTGGTTCCCCTCTAACTAAGACAAAATATTGTAGCTTATTTTTCCTCTAATGATTTAAAGATGATTACTTTTTTGAGTAAACACTTTGGAAACTACAATCAAAGAGAACCAGGTAAAAAAAAAAATAAATGTAAAGCAAACAGATATCTTGATTTTGCAGCATGATAAAGTCTGTGTCAGTGCGTGCGTGTTTGAAAGAGCGGGACAGAGGGGTCACCTCCGCCAGGTGTGCGTCATCTTTGTTCCCACATGAAAGAATCGCCCTCTCATCTCAGTCTGTTTGTATGGGGGATTATGAAATGAAGCGCGGGGAGCTGATGGAAGCTCTGAGACCCTTTTTGGTCCAAGGGGGGGGGTGGGAGAAGTGATTATGAAAATGATTTATGCGCTGTGGGCATGCGCACGCAGCGCCTGTACTTTAGGAAGGGAAAACAAAAGGAGGGGAAACGCGCCCTTTTAATGTCAACTTTGGAACTTTTTCGTTAAAGTTGCCATCTCAACGCGTCCGGGCCGATCATCGGAGTGTGGGATCTTGTTACTTTGTTACCCGTGGTTTCCATGACTCTTAGTCCCGCTTCAGTTGAAACCGGATCTGAATGGCAACAGCTTCATATTTCAAAACATTAAAAGCGTGCTTCAACGAAATTTCGTTTTGTATTTTCAACTATCAACAGTTTTTAGTCCAAATCAGCATTTTAGAAAGAGATCTGAACTCCCTGGAAACAATCAAAGGAGTCTTTCCCACATCGGTAACGAGTTGATCCTAATTTGACTTTTACGCGTGGAATTTGTTTGGTTAAATGGTGAATTTGTATCGGAGAAAAAAGCTCTGCAGTGCGCCTCACCTTTTAGATTGTGCCTCCGAAGGGTTTCTGTCTCTCTGCCTCCTGTTTTTAAACCAGTTGCTGACCTGGGTCAGGGAGAGTCCTGTTATCTTGGCGAGGTTTCTTTTCTCAGCTGGAGACGGGTACCTATTTTGATTATAGAGATCCTTCAGCGCGTTTCGTGACCTTTCCTTGAAACAATAAACTGTCTCCTCGCCGTCCCAGATAGTCCTGGGGAGAGGGTACTTTCTCCGGATCCGGTACTTGTCCACGGCGCCCAGGGGTCTTCCCCGCGCCTTCTCCGCCTCGGTGTACCGGGCCTTGTACCACAGATCCTGCAAAAAGGTGTGGTTGGACGGACTGAAACTGTGGTTCTCCAGAATACTATAAAGTTCCTGATACCGAGCCTGGTGGAAAGCAACCAGAGCTTGGGCTTTTAGGATGCTTTCGTTGCCGCGGAGCAGGTCGCTCTGTGGCAGAGACCACAGGAACCTGGCCAGCCGGTCCACATTGCCTCCCTGCTGGAGCGCCTCGCAGACGCACGCTACTTGCTCCGGAGAGAACGCAAGAGAGGAAGCGGCGCTCACCAACAGCTCTGTGCGCACCGCGTCAGTGTTGGGAGCCGCGCGCTCCATGGACAACTCCGCTGCGTCCAGCGCCACGAGCTTGATACACTCCCGTGTATCCACCTCCTTCACATTTTCCCTCTTGATGTCATTTGCTGTTGTGACCTCTCCGGCAGAAGAAGAAGACATTTTTTTTTGTTCAAGCCTTCCCTTGTAGAGTCACTCCTCCCAGCTCGATCAGGTTACCCCCTCGCCATGCGAACGCGATCGGATATCTGACAGCAGCTGTAAGGAGATATCTCTCTCCCCTTTTCCTTCCAACGTGACTTTTACTCTGCGGGGACTGGAGCTAGAGGGAGACACAGTTGGGGCTATCTGCAGGAGAGCCACGCTATTGGCCAACGAGGGCGCCCATAAGGGAGGAGCAAGCAGGATCCATACACCAATGTTTGGTTTTCAGCTGTCATTCATCCAGGCTGCTGTTCTTCACCTGCGCAAAAACCATAGATTTTCATGTTTTTCTGTGTTGTTGAACCAAAACTTTTTTACATCCATGAGGGAAATTCAAAACAGAACATCAGATTTAGTGTCAAAGTTGTTTGGCAGCTGGTTCACCCCCATGACATTTGAAAGGAAAGGCCCAACACCATGTTCTCCTCTATTCCATGCAGGCAATATGATTCAGATGACATTTCATTTCTGCAAATATTTTGCATTCAGTGTGTGCTGCTGTAATCGTTCTTAAACAAAATTTGGTTTTCATTCAGACAAAAGACAAGCAGTCATTCTTGATTCCATTCCTATTTTCGAGAGTTTAATTTGTTCGAAAAGTTAGTTTTACAAATTTACAAAATAGTGTATTTTATAAATCAGAAAACACACATTAAAATATAGTAAGCCTCGGTGAATCATGTTCAGTTTGGAAAAATAAACTGAATGGTTTAAATGTTTTTTTTTAATTTACAAATTATAATGAATTTAAGAAATCTGCAAATATTCATTGATTTATATTACTTTAAAGTTTTGCCATCACATAAGAGCAAAAAACCCCCAAACTATTACATAGAGAAAAAGACTTAAAATGCTACCTGAAATGTTCTAAAATAATCATTGGCTTTAATATAAAACAATGTGATGTCACGAAAAACAACGCACGTTGTTTTTTTATTTATTATTATTGTTATTATTATTATTATTATTAGTAGTAGTGTTGTTGTTGTTATTATTTTTATTATTAGTAGTAGTAGCATTAATGTTGATTTGAGTCAAAACTTGTATTAGAAACTACAACGTGGCAAGAATAACTCTGTAGTTACCTTTTTTTTTTTTCAAAAACAAACAACCAAACATCTAAAATGATATTTCTTTTGACATTTTCCTTACTTGCAATGTCACTCGTGGTCTTCCTTGAGTGTTCGCTGTGTAGGAACCATTGTTTGCCGGTGTTTCTCTTCGGACCCATTTGAGTGTAACGTAGCGGTCCGCCGGCTTGAAAGCAACTTTAGCTAGTGGTTGGTCATTTTCCAAAGCTCGTTGATTTGTGTGAATGAGTCCAAAAACATGGACGACCAGGGGTGTCCGAGATGCAAAACAACAAAATACAGGAATCCTTCGCTGAAGCTGATGGTGAACGTCTGCGGGCACACGCTGTGAGTCTTTTCATTAAACTGCTTAAAAGAAGAGCACGACTCAACAGGAGCGGTTTTTATTCACCCAAATTCTTTGAAAAAAAGTTAAAACTATATTTGAAAAAAATAATTAGTCTGAAAATATGTTGCATCTTTAAAAAAAGCTTATAATGATGTCAATAACCGCTGGTCTAATTTTGCCTCATTGCATTAAACGCTTTTCGTGTGCACTGTCCCTGATAAAGAAATAATGCTCCACAATCCAATATGTGTGTTCCAATAAAAATCCAAATTTAATTCCATATTTTAACACATAAAACCCAAGCAAATATTTTGACAAAGTCCAAACTCTTGAATCGTCTTATATTAATTTAGCTAAGCAGGACCATGTTTTAAAGCTCTTCATCTACATTACAATAGTTTAACGCATCTTAAAAGACTGAAATCCTATTTCTGTTTTTCCCAGAATTAAATGCAGTAATTTTTGTCATATCTAAAACGTCTATTTTATTGTCATTATTACTCGTCATTTATGTTACTTTCATGCATATAAAAGTGTTGCTGGGAATTAACTGATACTGAGAGTGTGCACTGAGCTGCAAATAACAATTTCTTGTGGTTTTGTTTTACAGGCCGACAAAGTTTAACAGTGATCGTTCATTTCTCAAAAGTAAAGCTTTCATATGTCTGCATCGGTCAATGCTTTAGGGTTTAAGTTTATTTTTTGATGTATTTGTAGTAGGGATGCCACAAGTCTGCATAAAACTGAACCATATGTTACATCATTGAATTCCTGCTGCATACGTTTAGATTTTTTTCTATTGCAAAGGCATTCTCAGTGGTCTTTTAATTATGGTTATGCTGATTTTAGCCAAAACCAAAAAGCCTATGTTGGTTTTTTTTTTCCAGAATTTTCTGCAGAGCAGCAGTTCATTTGAAATTTGCCTTTGAGTTGTGTGCAGGACTGTTGATGCAGAAGTTAGGCTCCACAAATTCCCCATCAACCCTTTCTTTACACTCTCTCCCGCTAGCTTATAGCACCTCACAAGTCCAAGTTAGTATCAGCGTAGTAAAAAATACGCCGAGCAAAATTGGAGCGATGCAGCCGTACCATTTTGAGCCAGATAGGCAGCTCAGACGGGTAAAATGAAAACGTATATGAATCTCTTTTTCTGCAAGTGGATTCATCAGAATTGTAGCAGATACTCATAAATGCAGTTTTGGTCTTGAATTATTTAAATATGTACTCCATCATGAGGAAAATGCTACAAGAACATGTTAAAAACACTAAAAACACAATTTTCATTGGAGTGGGTCTTAAACGTGTCTTATACGTATTGTGTTAACTTAAAGAAGTATTTATTATTTATTGATAAAAGACATTACAGCAGTGCTCAGTGGTATAAGCCAACAGAAATATTTTTTTTACTGTTAGCAAAAAATAAGAGATTTTCCTGAATTTTCTTTCTTCTTGTTTTGTAATACACAAATTATATATTGAACTAATACAAAACTGGGACCAAAACTCAATGTTTGAACAAAACTATGAAGAAAGTGTATCAGAAACTTTTTAGGTGCTTACACGCCGAATGCCATTTGCGCGGTGGAGGCGGCCACTTTTAACATACAGTCAATGGTTTATATGCGAATTGATGTTCTGTGGCACGAATTGAGCGGCAGGCGCGGCGAGCCAGAGTAAAAAAAAAAAATCGAAACTCTGGGGAGGTCGCCACGTCTATGTCAACCAATCAGGGACTCAACTTTGAGCATGTGACGTTTTCAGAGACAGCTGTTGAATACACATCCAATAGGGTGGATCGGATCTCCTGAACCTCCATTCATTTTCTTAACCTGATGTATTCCTTTGGAGACAGCGGAGTTTCCTGAACTCTTCCCGCTACTGTTGGGTGTCGCAGGGCCCATGGAGCTGGAGTGGTCAGGCTCGCTATGCCGGCTACCAGCAGTTGAGCTGGTGACCAGACAAAGATCCCTGTGGGATGGAGAGACAGCCTGCTAGGACCTCTTGAACCTATGATGTTTTTTCTTATTTTCATCAAGACACTGTCCTCTAATTTTACTCTTCTTTTCACATAATTCCTGTTTGAAAACTATGACAAATCCACTGATGAACAAATTCTTTCTTGATACCCCGAGCGAGTTCCTCACTCAGCATTTTGTGTGGACCTGTCTTAAAAAGTGACAAACCCTCTCATGGATGAGCTGCTCTTGTGGTGACTGTGTGGTTAGTCACCATGTGTTGGAATTTTGGTGATCGAAAGAACCCTAGGTTCAAATCCCGCAACCGGCATTTGTAGTTCGTTGAATTTCTTTCCCGCTAAATTACTTAACACACATTACTAGAAATATTAATCAAAATGATCCGGATAATTCTTTAGATTTCAGTCGTCATTGGAATGCATTTTTTATAGCCATGAGTTTTTTTAAGTAATACATAGTTAAGCCAGAAATGTAGTCAATAAAACTTTTAGTTTAACATTTCTTGTAAGTTTTAAAAAGATGTTCATCGAAATTGAGCTAAAATTAAAAGTATTTTTTATGCTTAATAAAATGCAACTATGGATTTAAAAAGTAAAACACAACAATAATGAGATTTGAATCTGTTGGATCTGGAGTGGTAGGTTAACAAGCGCACAGTTTTTGCATCCCTAATGTGTAGTTTTTTATTTTATTTTACTTTATTTATTTATTTTTTTTGCTGTGCTATGTTTACACAGCTGTAAAATACGAGCTGTAATTTTAGGATTTATTCTAATTTGGAAGACATGTTTTGCGATATGAGCATGGCAAGAAAACAACCTTCTGCAAGTATTTTAAACTCAAATTTGATCTGCTTGTGGTACAAATAGAATATTTGCTTTTCTGACACCATATTGACCATGTGTTAAAGCATTTTTGAAACATAGTTAAGTGAAGGGTAAACCTTCTCCGGGAGCATAATGCAGCGATAGTATTATAGCCTTATGTCTTTTTGACCCTGACTGTTTATTGAGCGTCCCATCAGGAAGTGATCGTGCTTTGTCATCAGGTCACCGTACTCATAACACACTGCTACTGTCTGGATTCAGAGATACAGGCTAAAAATAAATAAAATAATTTTGCAGTGAAGCACTTTGTAGTGATGTTCAGGTCACCTTGGATCTGTTTATGGGAGATGGTGCACCAGCGAAGTTCTGCACCTCCTCAAACAGGTTTTACTCAAAAAACACATATATTTTTCCATCACTGATGGCATTTGGAGTTGAAATTAAACAACTCTGCTCACTGCAGTGTGAGATTGTGTTTCAGTTTAACCGCTCTAGAGGATTTTTAAAGTTGCAACGTTTTTTTAAATGTAAGAAATCTAAAAAACACTCCAGCTCAGGAAGATGTAACCACTTTTCAAACCCGATGTCAGACATTGTATTAATTAATTCATAGTATACCAATCTTCAGATTGTTGTGGATTGCTGTTCAATTGGCTATCTGTATTAATTGGAATTGGTGTTTTTGCAAATATTTAAAACACTTAAATTGATTAATTAAGCTAAAGGCAAATTTATAAGTATAAAACTTTCTTTTTTGGAATTGGATCATTGTTTGAAACAAAATGTGACGAAAGTGTTAAATGAACCCCTAAAACCTATTTTCAAAACTGCTATTCATCCTTTCTTCTTCATTAACAGCTTAACTGCTATAACTGTAGTCTTGTCTCGTTTTTGGTGCCTTTTTTTCATTCAACTGCTTGCACTCCAATAAAAATCTGCTTTTTGGTGTTTTTAAGATGTTATTGAAACATTTTTCTCATAATGGAGGACATGTTTATTAAAATTTAGGATTAAAACTGTGTTTCTGAGTATTTCTTTATTTAAATTGTGCTGAATCATAAAAATCCTTGGTTTGGAAAAGCTTGGGTTTGTGACGCAGCAACTGCTAAATCTCCCTTCTCTGCAACAATTCTGAAGCATCCACTTGTAGACAAATAGATTCATTAACTGCTTAATTTTTCTCGTTTGACTGCCATCTGGCTCAAAACTGTACGGCTGCATCGCTCTAATATTGCTCGGCATTTTTTTGCGACGCTGATGTTAGCTTGGGCTTGTGAGGTGCTATAAGCTAGAGTCCTCCCCACAAACCACAGGTGAATTTCTAATGAGCTCCTGCTTAAATACATGTTAAAAAAAACAAAAAAGGATTTTTGATTTTGGCTAAAAAGGCATAATCATAATTAAAAGACCACTGGGAACGATTTTACAAAAGAAAAAATATGGATGGAGTGGGACTTTAACATAATATAGTTAAGCTTATTTGCACGTTTAAATTGAAATTCCAACACAGAACATTTTGCATTTCTGTCACCCGGAGTATTTTCTTTTTTTGGGGTGGGGAGGAGGATTATTTATTGCCTCTGCAGAATGACTTAAGGCTGTTGTCCTTTGAAGAAGCAGTGAAGAAATATCTTTTTCATGTTGTTCTTTTTTAGAGAAAGTGACTGAAGAAAAGGGGATAAACCTGATGAGTAGGTGGTTTCTGAAAGTTGCGTTTGCAGTGAGGTGGGAAATGTTTCTTCAGGGGCTTGACTTTTGTGTGAAACTACTTCTACTTAAAAAAAAAAAAAAATCATCAAAGTTTTAAAACAGTAAATTTCTTGGTGGCATTTTTCAACTGGGATGTTGCAGATTTCATTCTAGCTGGTGAAAACGTCATCCAACAGCCAGCAGTACAGGAGCTACAAACAACAAATAACTGTTTATGGTGCTGTTTCTTTTTGCAAAGGGGACAAAGCAACGAACAAGGAAAGTCACTAAGAGGGTAGTAAGGTTGACTGTAGGGAGGTGAGTCTCTGCTGAGCCAGGACCCTGTTTGCCTTCCTATTACGACCCGCGTCTGTGACCTGCTGACAGCTGCAGATGAAGAGATAGGAGCCTTGAGCTCCGTAGCAGGACTGGGGAAAGAGGGAGAAGCTCTCAGTCAGCAGCAGTGGTTTTGGGACGCTGAGATGGCGCACTTTTAGTTGTGTTTTTCAATTAAGCGCTGTTTTTTTAGTTTAGGTAAATAGAACTATCAGTAATTTTTGACCCCTGCTTCCCCATTTGGTTATGGTATCCGTAGGTACTCGAAAATGAGGATGAAACTCAAAACGCAGATAAAATATTGACATGTCTTTGCTTTGGAGTTGCTCAGGATTTCCCTTTTGGGGGAGTTCTGTTGTGTGGTCCATTTATGGGACAGGGGGGCAAGCCATGCTCCACTCCTCGGCCTGTGTTGATGAATGACTTCTTTGTGGGCCTGTGGTAACAAGCCGAATCCCTTCGTCTACCTCCATATGGCAAGTCCTATAGATCTCCTGTAGCCCGAGGCTCCAGAGAACATCTGCCTCCTCCAAAGTGTATTTGAGTGGGGGCTCCTAAACGCTCTGAAGCACCAACTGGACAGAACACATGTCCCTCTCTGTAGTTTAGCTTTCATTTTTAATGTTTCATCAAAGCCGAGCTAAATTGGACGCGATAAAAGCTTGGCGTCTCCCTCAGCAGGTTGGGCTTGTTTGACCCTTATGAGAAACGCGAGGTGTAAACAGACAAAGTCCGAGCCTGTGCACTTTCTTCCTTAGCTGATTTTGCTTTGAGTTGTGCTGATGAAGTGAAAAGTTTTGCATGATGACCGTAGTGCTCTAAAAGACACGTTCCCTCGGGAAAAGTCCGAGTTAGAAATGAACGGGTAAACCTTGCTGCCAATGACACATTCTTCATTATGTTGTAGCATCAATTCTCAGAGACAGCTCAGGAAACCACATGTTCAGTTTGGTGTAGCCAGTCACCGGCAGCAAGGTGGATTTCTATGGCAAAAGAGCTAAGAGAGAATGCTGTGAAAACGTTTATCCAGGCTCTGACCTGTTGGAGGGGGGAATTAAGGGGCTGTTCCAATTACCTTTGCTGTCTGCTTTTTCCTCAAGTATGTTTGATGGGTAAACGCTTGCCTGCATAAAGGTACGATTGATGAATAGCTGCAGGTCTGTTGCCTCAGGCAGGCTAACTGACTGATTGTTGAAGAGGCTGCCATCATTGTAGATGAAGGAAACTACAAAGATAAAAAAGTCAGCATAAAAATCTCTGTTTTAAAGGCTTTTGTGTTTTTCTTTCAATTTCAATGTATTTGTCTTAGTGAAGTTTAGGATGCTGAGAGGCTAGGAGCTCACAGAGTGCTGTGGTTCTTGGGTTTTAATGTACACATATTTAGGAGGAAAGCACTAGGACTTCTGGGAAATGTACATTTTGGTTATTTTAAGTTCAACATCCATTACGTTTTTTATTTATGAACAATGAAGAGAATCAGTAAATGTTTTATTTATAATGTCATTTAAAATGTTGCCCTTTTATTATCAATATTTAAAGGAAATAAACTGGTCCAATTCAAAATGTTCAATTTAAGTCGGTCTTTGTTTACAATCTCATTGTTTTTTTGTTTTTTTTATAATGCCTAAAGTGAAAAAGTGCTTAGCTGTTAGTTTTAAATGTTAACATTTCAGCAGAAGTTCTACCTTTGTTTATTTGGAAATGTTTTTTTTATCTGGGATGTCTCTTACATAACCAAGCAGATTTTTTTTCTTTTAGAATGGAAAAGCGGTCTTGATATTGAACGGAATCATAAGCTGAATAACGACTGTAAACGGATTTGGAAAATAAGCAGTGATGCCAAACAGTAGGAAAACACAGCTGGAATGTGAGGTTCCAAATGTAAAAATGTGTTAACAGTTTGAGTACATTTTTTAATCTGACTAACTGAAATTAAAATTTATTATTATTTATGGAAATAGAACCCTATAATACCAATGTTTTTTAACTCCATATTTAAATTATTTTGTTTCAATAAAGTAACTTTGTATTGATTATTATTGATGCTTGTTTAAGTTGACCTGAAATCATTTCATTTGGACGAGCAAAAAATATTTGTAAAGCATTTTTCAGACAGGAAATGGTTTCTTAATGTTGATATTGCTACAAATTTCCAGGTTAAAAAAGGGAATTTTGATTTCACAAATGCATAATGGTCATTTGGGTTTTAGATATTTGATGCAGTTTATAAAAACACGTTTCTAGTGCAGACAGGCACTCCACTCATAGGTTGAGTCATTTCCTTTTGTTTCAGAGTTTGAGGCATCCTAATTGACATTCCAATCATAATCCCGGTCATCTTTAGGCACTCTGAGGAAACATCCTAATGCCCCATAATCACCCATTCAGCCTGATGATGCTTATCAGACATAAAAACAAAAAAAAAAACACGGATTTTTCCTTACACAGGCACGCATGTTCACGTTAACGCCGATATCTTTGGTGGGTCATCTCTGGAACATTTTGCTTTTCTGGATTATAAGATGCCCTTTTTATTTTTCTTGTTTGGCACAGATGTGAGAACTGTGTGGAGATGCTGTTTGTGCGCGGCGCCGGCAACTGCGTGCAATGCAACACGCCCCTGAGGAAGAACAACTTTCGGGTGCAGCTCTTCGAGGACCCAACTGTCGACAAGGAGGTGGAAATCCGAAAGAAGGTCATGAAAATGTGAGTACAGGGGGGCTTGAGAGTGTGAGGTGAAGGGGTGTGGTTGTGTGTGTTTATGTGCTATACCATCCCTCCTCCCATTTCTTAAACTGCCTTTGTCTTTGTCAATACACTGTTTGTTTTGTAGACAATGAGTCTCCCTGGGGGGTTTCAAATGGGTTGGCTCTTTCTCTGCCAGATTTTACTTCGCAGCCCCTCCCCGGCCCTGCTCTTCCCCACTTATTATTTTATAATACCCCTTAATTGATGTTCTAATGTGTGTCTTACAGGCAGTATGCAGAAATGGTATTATAAATCGGTTGATTTAATGGGGGTGATAAACGTCGGCTCTGGTCAGGTTTTTACTATTGACATGGCTGTTCCTATTCTCCCTCTGCAGCTACAACAAGAGGGAGTGTGACTTCCAAAGCCTCAGAGAATACAACGATTATCTGGAGCAAGTGGAGGACATAGGTAAGGGGTTCCAGCTTGAAAGGCTCTTCCTAAAACAAGTGTTATTATTTCTGCTTCACTCTGGGGTGTTTTTAAAGGGATTAGTGCCAGCCAGGGGCATGGATTAGGGAGCACCTCTGCCAGTGTTGACACGTCTTGACTGGCAGCTCTCTGAGGACTTTGTAGCTTGTCATTATTGGGCTGGCCTGTCACTCCTAATGCTAATTTGTTCATCCCATTGAACACCTGGGCTTCTGCTTTTAGCTCTCTAGTTTTTTTAACCAGTGACTATTATTTTTAAGATGACATTTGTGAAAGCTTTAACCCATTAAGACATCCCGCCCTTCCAAAGCCCAGGAGGAAACATTTTTAAATCCCATTTTATTTGTCAAGTCAGCACTTAAGTGGTTTCTGAACATACAGATGAAAGAATAAACTTCCAAATTAAGTTAAACTTCCTTTGAATCTTTCACAACTTTATTTTTTTAAACAAGTAAACTGTTGCAATACAATGCATGTTAACGACATTTACACCATAAATCATTAAAAAAAAAAGATCTTATGTTGGATGAAAATATGTTTCCAATTTATTCTATGATAAAGCAGCCTAGTTTGACCATTGACTGTTTATGAGAACTGGAATAAATGCGTTCCAAACAGGAAGTACTCACTGCCTCCAAGAAGCCAAAATACCATAGACTTCAGTAGAGAAATAAACAGCTATTGCATATTTCTCACAATAACTATTCTTGTTCTGCTATCCTAGTTTTTATTTATTTATTTATTTGTTCTGTAGCTCAAGTTATTCAAGTCATAAACTTGCAAATCCATAAAAGTATGTGGTCTCATGTTGAACAATCAAAACATTTGATTGACAAATTCTCCCTAACACGCTTTCAACTGGTAGATATCTGGACTTTCAACAAGCTCGCTCCTGATTAATGAGAGTGGTTGCCATAGAAACGTTGACTTGGACCAACTCAGACCAAGTACTTCTTACTGAAATCATCTGGCTTCAACAAGTTAGTGTACCTACTGTGAAAAATGGCGACTGAATTGACTTCATTTGGTTGAAGCTGGTAGGAAATCATTTTTTATGGGTCACATCACATTGACTTGGTCCAGTTCTCATATATAGTCGATGAGTTCGACTTAAACAAGCTAAAAATTTCAGCTTTTTTTGTATTTTTGTTTAGTAAATGTTACTTGTAGATGTTCTAAAATGCCATTACCCTTAGTTTTAAGCAATATTTTTTTCTATCGAAGTTTGTCGTGTCTGACAGATTGAGGAGCCTCTCAGTTGCTTATTTATCTATTTATATTTGTAGTGTACAATCTGACAAACAACGTCGATGTGGAAAACACCAAACTGAGAATGGAGCAATACCAGAGAGAAAACAAAGATGCCATCCAGCGGAATAAAGCAAAGCTGGTATGTATCTGTGTCCTTTTTTTTCCTACATCTATATTGTAATCAGCAGATGCTTTTATTTCAAGCAACTTTTTGCTTCTTACGATTTAAAACATTTGTCTTGCCCAAGGATACAGAGATTACAAAGCAATTTGAATCTATGACAATCCGATTGGCAAACAGCTGCATGACCCACTTCCAAGAAACCCAACTTTCTGATTTTGTAAAAATAGAAAATGACTGCACAACTTTAAAATTCATCTAGAAAGCACAGAGAAGTGCAGTTTTAGACCGTTTAGGGCCACTCCTTTCAAATATTTTAGATATTTGGGTTCAGAAATGGAGGTGGTTAAAGATTTCTGCAGTGTTTCTTTACACATTGCCTTTGGGAACGCACCCATCTCAAAGTCTTAAAGGCATAAGTGCAGGAGAGCGCAGTATTACCTCTTTAGTTCTCAAAATACAGTACTCTTAATGTTTCTAAAATTTGTTCTCAGACCCGAGAGCAGGAAGAGCTGGAGGAGCTGCTGCTGCTGGAACAGCAAAGCAATGAACAGCGGAGACTGGAGGTGCTGCAGGAGGAACAGAGACAGCTGCAGGCCAGGAGAAAAAACAAACAGGCTCTTCTGGATGAACTGGTGAGAAACAGACACTTTAAATATCCATATTTAAGGCAAAAGTATGGCATGGAACATGCCACCTCTTGACATACAGTAAGCTTCATCCCTAACATACTGTTTGCACTGTTTGCCCGGCGGTTCCCGGCAGTGGGATCATTAAAAGCTTATTTTCAGTGGTTGTGCTTTAGCCTACATTGTTCCACCTCTGTGATTTAAAAGCCCATCGGCTCCACTTTGTTGACCCATGGGCTTTGAAGGGTATTGTTCCTGCAGGGCGCCCTGCTGAAAGACCATCACAGATAGCAAACTAAGTTTGTTGTTTGTTTGTTTAAGGCACAGCGCCTGTTGACTGTAGGGAGATGAGATGCCTCCCTCTCACACCAAGGGGATGGCGGTGGTGAAGTCTCTAACTCTGACGTCGGTGTATGTCTCTGCGGTCAGAAAGCTTAGCGCTTGGACACACAATACATTCATCTGCTCGTACATTAGATTCCATGCTGATATTTCCGGGAGGAGTTTTTAACTGATCAATAAAACGCATCACTGGGAACTTTCAAAGCAAACGATCCTTTTCTAATAAAAGATTAGAATGACATCCATCATTGAGCCTAAATTATTTATCTACAATTATACTGTTTGGATTTATGGAAGTTGAAAGTAAGACTGCAATGTTTAATTTATAGACATTTGTTTTCTTTTTTGGTGCACTTCTTTTTAACTCTTAAAAAATAATTACCTTAATTATTTGAAAGCAAAATTCCTTTTATGGCAGACACCTTTTAGATGTATGTTGCTCACAGTTTTACATAAAATGAAGTATATATCATGATAAAATGTGCGATTTTTTTTAAAAATGTATTGTAGTGATTATTTAAATTGTGGTATTTATTATGTTTTTATTTTTAAAGCACTATGCAGGAAAAGAACAAAGTACCAACAAGGTAAAGACAGCAAAAACAAAAAGGAAAAGAAAATTCTTTAAAAAAAAAAGGATACTTCTAAGTTAAAATTAATTCAATAAATGCTCAAATTAATATAAAAAACATACTCAAATATTAAAAAAAAAAAAAAAAGAAAACATTTAAATATTTCAACTTACCAAGGTTTATCAATGATCAAGTCAGTCAAAAAGTCAGATGATATAGTTGAGAAAATCCATGGAAAAAGCCAGCTTCCCTCTGAGCTTACATTTAGTCTAAACCACTGACCATATGACCTGAATCTGTAATAAAAAAAAAAAACAAGCAAACTGTGAAATATCATGTAATATTTAATTAATAAAATGTTCCTGCTTTTAGTTTGCACACTCTTTTATTCGCTGCACATACACTTCAAAAACAAGGTTTATCTGTAAATGACACTTTGTACACAATACAAAGTGCTGTAAAAAAACACGCTTTTGAAACATTTTTTCACGCAATGTCCAATTTTATTTTTAACATTTCTCAAAAAACAAGAAGAAAGTGATTTAATAAAAATAGAACAAAAACATTACTATTATTTTACTCATTGTAAAAAACTTATCTGAACAAAAATTAACATTTTAATGGAGGTCAAAGTTTGGACCTCCTGCCTCTTATAAACTATTTTTGCACCTTTGGGTGAAATCGTGTCATTGAGACACCTTTTTTGTGGCATCTACCAGTCCGTCAATGTGTCTTAAGTATGAAGTGTATGAACTTAAACATAAGCAGACATTATACTCGTAGAAAGTTTGAAATAGGCTTAAAACACTTTTTTATGTCAAGTTCACTCAAATTAATGTTAAATGTGTATGTTTCCAAATGTGTGGGGGCTTCCTAATTATATATGGAGAAGACTCTTCTCTGGGTTTACTGCTTTTATTGTCTGAGCTGCAGCTTGATAATAAAGAACTGCTAATGAAAAGCTAAATTCATTTCGTTTCTCCAGGAACAGTCCAAGCTTCCTGCCACTCTTTTGCTTGCCCAGCACAAAGTTCGTGCTGCTCAGCTGGAGACTGAAATAGAGCAGCAAAAGCAAAATGTAAAGCCTACGAGTTTGTTTTCAACCGGAATTCAAATGGTGAGTAAAACTCAAAATCAAATTGATTATGTATGATTTGATGTAATTTGTTCACATTTTAATGTCACTAAACGTCTTTCTTCTTAATGCCAAAGGGTTACAATATCATAAGTCTTTCAGTTGAGTCTTCACATCTCAGTTTAAAGCAACAGGATCCCGTCCTCCAAGTTTTAGATTATATACAACCAAAAAGAACCTGAACATGTTGAAAGTAAACTTGATAGCGCTTTAGAACTTTGTTATAGATGTAGACTAGAGCATTTTAGTCATTATTCAAATGAATATAAAAATCATATATATCCAAATAAAACATTTCATGCTATTCTTAAGCCTTTCAGAGTAAACTTAATCTATATAAATGATAATATATTACCTTTGGCACTCTAAATAATATTTTTTTTAATGAAATATGATCTATATTAGCTTGCTCATTTTCTTACCTGGAAGTAGGATGACTCGACCTCCGTAGAGCTCTCCAATACAGCCCAGACTCTTCCTGGAATGGACTGTTTCCAACTTTGTGACATCACAATGTGAGGACCCATTCATTTTCATAGTTTGTGAGGAGCTGGTGCTCAGAGAGCAGGGTTTTAGAGGAATGCTCAGAGACGCGTAACTGGATCAAAATACTGCTTTGGGGTCGTTTGTCAGGAGGAATTAACATTATAATACACTTAAAAGCTCAAAATAATTTGATTTTTCATGGTATAGACTATTAAAAGTCTCAGTAAAACCAGAGTCCTGATAGTTTGATTGGACTATGTGCCATACTTCCAAAAATATACTGGATTACAATTTTTTTTAAATTATTTGCATTTCATTAGTTATCATCAGAGTTAATAATACATTTAGGGAAGGCTTGCATATTCAGGAGCTATGTTTAAGAGTTAAACAGGTTTTAGTGAAATATATTATCAGAAATGTATTCCTAGAGTGTCATATGTAAATACGTTTGGGTGTGTTTTGGATTTTTTGAATTTCTTTAAATGTTACATATTGTTTTATCATTTGTTAGGCACACAGGAAGGAGTAGGTGGAGGAAGTTTCAGGTGTTATTTCTGACCAGAGTGTCAGCAAGAATGAAAGGAAAAAGAAAAGTGTGGCGACAGCAGCCATGTTGTTGGTTTAGAGACGGTGGGGCTGAGAAGAAGACAGGAGGCAGAGCCGAAATGAATACATGAGAGGAACCGCTCAAGTTAGATATTTTGGAGATAAATGTTGGGAGCAGATTGAGATGGTTTAAATATGTTCACTGATTAATTTGATAAAAGGGCGCCAAGAAGAAAAATTAGGTTTATGGATGTAGTTAAAGACCCACCTCAATGAAAAACATGTTTTTGGTGTTTTTTAGGATGTAATTGTAGCGTTTCTCTAATTCGTTTCTCAGAGTATTTTTTGTTTAAGCCGTTGTAAATCAGGAACAGACGAGAAAAAAAATGCAGTTGGAAAAAGCTGCAGGATCCCTGGTCAAATGAACTTCTGATGCTCTGCAGAAGCTATGTCCAAAAATTGCATATTTTTTAATGCTTTTGCCCAAAGATGGCATAATCATAATTAAAAGACCACTGGGAACGCTTTTACAAAAGATCAAAAGATGATCGAAGTGGGACTTTAAGGTGGACATAAAGTTGGTTAGTGTGAATGAGGAAGATGCAGAAGAGAGTTAGATGGAGGTGAATGATTTGCTGTGATGACACCTATAGGACCTCTAAAGACTATTACCCTTACTATACTTTAATCATTAAATAGAATGAGAAACATCAGACCAGACCTACGTTTTCTTGATAAACGTATTAGACAAACGAGTTTACTGATTAAAAAAGAAAGAAACTTTCTTGCCAAACATATTTGCTTGGATATTCTGTGTGTTCTTGTAGCATATTCATATAAATGGAGTTAGAGTTGGGATGACATTACCTTCTGATTGATTATCAATGTAGACTGTAACAGTGAGCCCTTGTTGGTCTAGGTGACGTAGTTATAAATGAATGAAGACTAACTGGAAGAGGGGCTGGACCAGTTACAGATCTGGTGTGAGCTTCAGTTCAGTCCTGATATAAGTGGAGAACTTGTTGACAGCAATGTTGATAAAAACTCAGACCCTCAAACAAGATCTTCTTCAGTGTGTGGGGCTTCTTCAGTTTGAAAACCTCCCTTGACCCCCACAGTCATGTCATCACATTCCTCTGTGCAAGAAGTTGATCCCACAGAAACAGAACATGGGGGCTCAGGCCATTTGTTGCTCTAAATGTGCAGGCCTCTACCCATCATGTCTGCAAAGACCTTCTACTTGGCTCTTGTTCAGATTTCCAGTCGTTTATTTTCATTTTACTAGGATGAGATAGGCTGTGTCATCATCCCCACCCCTTCCCCTGCAACCCCCATGAGGTACGCTTGTCTTCCCGCAGTTCAGTGGTGCGTGGGAGAGATATCTGCCTCATGCTCACCTAAAGGCTGAAACAAACATTTGACATACTTGCTCACAATCAAGCTCTTTTGCAGAGAGACTAAAGCCTCACACCACCATTAAAAAATAAATTACTGATCCAGGAGAAGAAATTATTTCTTTAACTTTGCCCTGGTTTTATGGTTCCTCCTATGCTTCTTATAGTCTCTTGGTGGAGCAAAACTCTCCCCACACATGTGCTCCGCTGGATGAAGTGAATCAGGGGAATGTGTGGCTTTGGATTTCCTTCACTTCAGAGCAAGACTTCTGTTTGACTTGGTGGGGTTTCAGCACATATTGGTGAATTCCTACAGATTTCTGAATTCATGTATTTACCAAGTTGTGGTTTCTTTTAACACAGGGGTTCATATTTCTCATCAGAGACAGAAAACAAAAACAAAACTATATTTAAAATTTACTGATTAAAAAAAACTGTAATCATATTTATATAAACAGCAGCTATTACAAGTTAGGCCATCATTATTTTAATAAATATTATATTTTGGGAAATTATCAAGCAAAATACCTCAAACTTATTGAAACAAACCTCATTATTACCATAAAAAGATCATCTTTGGATTCAATATGCTACTTCAACAAAAAACCTAAATGTTGTAGTTCCAATTTTGGAAAGTTTGGACCACCTTTTTTTGGTCATGTATATACAGGTAGAAGTAGGGTGTATATTTTTATTCAATTTATACCACATCATTTTACATAGCAGTGATTCCGCACCAAATGCAAATGGCTGAAATAACCATATCCACAAAATCTTTAAAACATTTATTATATTGCCAAGTAGCTGTGGTGTAGAGGTAGACCTCTAGTTGACCCCTGGAGATCATCTTTTTTTGATCTTTTTTTCTGGTCCACCCTTGCCTATGTGTCAAAGTGTCCTTTGGTAAGAAACCCCACATTGTTCCTGGTGATCATAGGTTAGCGGCAGAGTTAGGCAGCAGAGTTACCACCAGTGTGTGAATGTGTGTGTGTGCATGGGTGAATGGGACTGTAAAGCCTAGTTTCCACTGAGTGGTCCGGTCCGGTCCGGTCCACTTAATTGTGGTGACCGTCTCCACTCAGTTAAGCCTCTCTTCTACTGAGCGGTTTGTTTTCACTGTGCATGTGTGGTGTAGACCGCTAGCGTGTCATTGTAGTGCGACGACTAGCAAAGCTACAACAATGGAGGTCATCCAGCAGCTCGTCTTTTTATGACTTTACTTCTGGTACATTGTGTATAACAGGAATATAATGTTGTTTGAAAGAAGATTGCAGCCATAAAGAAACATTGGCAACGTTAGCTTAAATGAGTGGTATATTGGCGCCATCCCAACTGTTTGTTCCACTTTTCAATTGACCTACAACCTTTGGGGGCCATTTTACAATGGAAAGGCTCAAAATACCGGAGCGGACCGACTGTACAATACCGCACTGCTCAGTGGAAACGAGGCTTTTTAACTGTAAAGCACTTTGGGCCTTTTAAGAAGGTAGAAAACCGTTGAATAGACTATTTACAATATTTCCTGGATCATAAGGGGCACTTAAAGTCTGTTAACTTTCTGTTAAAGTCTGTTAAAAATCAACAGTGCTTATCCTTACTCATCTCAAACCAATTTTTTTTGTGGTACACAGCGCTTAAAAATCTTTGCAAAATATTTAAATTTGACTTTGGTCAACTGCAAAGCCACACCACTTCATGGATTGTAGGAGTATAATGTGCACCGTAGTCCGGAGCCTGGCAGAGTGATACATACTGTGCTTCAACATATTGAATTGAAAAGTGAGAGTAATGTTTTTAGATTTCATGACACATCTGAGCAATGTTAGGAGTCATTGTGAATAATGTTTGACTTGTCTGTCATTTTGCACTCTCTGAAAAGGCTGCTTATTTCTGATTTAAAAAAAGAAAAATTCCCATCAACTACCCTAACCAATCGCCTGCCTCTTGGCCCCTCTAGGTCTTCCAGGTAGTTAATATATAAGCCTTATAATACATTGGCTTTATGGTCCAAAACTACAGTAGTGTATACATGTTAAAAATTATTCTATTTCTATTCCATGTATCAGTCCTACATTGCATTATATAAAAATGTATAAGGAAGAACATGTCTGAGCCTTGCTCTCACATGGTACCATCATATATTCAAAATTATGGAGGGAGTATCCATGCCAGACTCTAACGGTGCATTCACACCGAACGCGATTCGCGCGGCCCAGCCCCTCTTTAGCCACGTGGTGAATTCCCTGCTTCCTGCTAGATGTTTTTCTCACTCTGGCTCTCCGTACCTGCCGCTCAGTTAGTGCCACAGGACCTCAGATTGCGCCTTTACCTTTGCCTTAACATTGAAACTGGTCGCCTCCGCCATATGAATTCTGTTAAGTGTAAATGCACCTTTTAAAATCTGCAGAATGATTGCATAACTTTTAAATGAACTGTTCAGGAAGTACGTGGGGAAAGTTGTCTTAGTCCAGGTGTAATGCGAAATGGGATGGGCCTGGTCTTGCCTCAGGAATGGTCTGGAATCACTCACTAATCCCTTACTTTGTAGGAACTCTGTTGAAGTCAGAGACGCACATGCCCATGTGCGGGTGCACATACATAAATATGCCTCCACTCCCCCCAGTAGTCTAAGTACACATCTTTTGAAGTGTAATGTCTTTTTAAAATAGATGTCTGCTGATATCAAAAGGTAGACTGAATGGGAGGGAGGCAACACTGGTGTTTAAACAGGTTGCTTGTTGTCCGATACAAAACCTGCGTCACAACCCATCATGAAAATAGAAGCAATTACTATTTGGCTTGGAAAAATAGAATTAAATCAAGTCAAAATTTTATAACTTTTATTTATAAAGCACTTTATATGCAAAAGGAACCATAAAGTGCTTTACAGAATAAAACAATTTTCAGTTGTCAAGCACAAACTGAAGGTGCATACAGAAACTGCCACCTTCCCACCCACTGCACCAACAAAAACTTTGCCTCTTTGACCAAAAAATTTTTATATTAATATAAATCAAGATCAAATATAAAATCTTACATTTGGGATAATTTGCATAACATTGCCTGTTTTAGCAACTTGCATTACAATATGTTACTGAGTTTGTTTGGATGGTGAGCTTCATATTACTTTCTTATCTAGCCGTGTTTCTTTGCAGATTGTTTATAAGCTGCTACATGCCTGAACGTAGTTGACCGAGTCTTTCAACCTTGGCACAGCTTTCAGCACCATCCTAAATGAAAGGTCCCAGGTTCCAGCTTTGCTGGAGCCAGATCCGGTGCTCAGGTGACGGAGCAGCTGACATACCTGATGAAGCCAGTATTGGCACCTTATGAAAGCAGGAGACAAACACCGACATAGACGCCCTACACTTCACATACGCATCACATCATACCATCAACAAAAGGGTAAAATGGATCTTTAGACTTTAGATTAACTTTAGATTTTATTTTTTGCCTTCATTTCATTGTTTACCTAAGCAGTTGAGTTTGGCTGGTATGGAAATCACACTGGTGCAGTCCTACATGATGTCAGTCTTTTCAGACCTGTTTCACATGGTTAAGTCCTCGGCTGTGACCTGTGGTCAACAGCACTTAGCAAGCTCTGCCTTATTTTCCTTAGACAAACTGGCCTAACTGGTTTTGACAAAGTTTGTTGCCATGCACATGCCTCATCACCAACTGTCTATTCTTCAGGATTTCTCACTTTTTTTTAACAGTTATTTAAGAGCTGGGTACTACTGGACTGAGTAATTTGATATTTAAAACCTCACAATTTGATTTGATTGTTGAAATTGGTGATTTATTTGTCAAATTTCCATTCTAAAATCAATTTTGTTTGGCTATGAAACCTGCTTTCATGTAATCAATTATTCGAACTGTACAAAAGTGGAATTTTTGTGAATAAAACGACACGTTCTTGTATCAAAAATCAACAAAAAAGCTGGTTTAAAAAACACACAAGAAATAGCTTTAAAATAAACGTTTTAAATACATTTGATGAAACAATTTCACATTTTTTTAAAGAAAATATTGATCTGATTAATTTT
Source organism: Oryzias celebensis (assembly GCA_014656515.1). Taxonomy (NCBI): domain Eukaryota; kingdom Metazoa; phylum Chordata; class Actinopteri; order Beloniformes; family Adrianichthyidae; genus Oryzias; species Oryzias celebensis. The sequence goes on from BNCR01000005.1 coordinate 41,288,480, forward strand.
TCTAAATTTTAAACCCAACCCTGGAGGTATTCAGGATATGATCTAATATCGTCTCTAACACAATAAACACATCTCAAGCATCTGAAATCCAGTTTCATTATTTTAGCTTCTTAGTCTTTGACTTTTTCGTTATTTGTTTGCTCACATATGTATTGATAGTTTGAAGGCTCTCTAAAAATGTTGGGGTTACCTCAGGGGGGTAAAGAGAACTATGATCCCTGATTGGCACCAACAAATGTGGGCATTTACACCTCTGCCCCTGCCCTACACTTGGCCCTCTTTACGTTGGCCATAACAAACACTGCCAACAGGCAGAACCAACCCAGCGGAAAAAAAGAGTTGTCAGCTTTAGGGGCTTTGCGCCGAGGCAGCTGCCTCAGTTATATTTAAACCTGTAAGGCATAGGGAGGCAGCAGTTTTTACACTTGCTACTTGGGGCTCAAAGCTCTTTATCCACACAGAAACACTGGCAGTGCCAGGACAGAAGAAAGAAGATTTGAGAATCGGAAGGTTTTTAAATCTACGACAAATTTTAATCTCATATACAGCATTACATCCAGACCACTCTCTATTGTTTTCATTGTAACATGTTGTATGGGATGATGAACATACTAAATATTGAATGATGACCAACAAGTCCTTGGAGACTAATTAAATGTATGTTTTTCATCTTTTTGAGAGGGTTGTCTGGCAGAAAAGTATGGATAGAGAGGTCTATCCCCTTACACTTAATACATCTCACTATTATGAGGAGTTAGGGGAGGAACAGGATTCTCAAGAGTGCTGAAATTATTGCAGGTTGTCAAAAGCTTGAACAGTTTTATCTGGTGACTCATGCTTGGACAAACTGATAAAATCCTCCTGTTTGAAGAAGAAACCTTTTTTAAGGAATATTTTCTTATTCTTGTTCTTCAAAACCAGTCTTTTTTTATTCAATACTTGGAAGTAAAAACTGCAAAAATGATTAACTCAATTTCCATAGGGCAAAGGAAAAGAAGCTACTGGAAAGGGATAAAAGGTAGAGGCTGAAACATATAGGCTAGCATGCTAGCTTGTTGCATACGCAAAGTGGGACGCCGTATTGGAATGGGATATATGCCGTTCACTTATGTGCTACAATTGTACAAACAGAGCTGAAAAAAAAGGATGTGACTTTTCACAAATAAATTATTATTGTTAGCCAATAAAGGAGAACTTCTAGATGACATTTTATGAAGATCTGAGTGAGTTTACTCAGAACAGTAAACATTTAGGCTGATCTCTTAGCCTATTCAAACTCAAAGGTAGCAGAAAAATTTGGACTACCTATTTTTCATTTTATGGAGGATGACCATGGTATTTGTATGTGGGTTTGACTCGGATCAGGCTATACAACCCACTGGTAAGCATATTACTAAGCGGAGGAACAGAAACTAACTAGGATTTCCTTAGCTGCGAGCGAAGAGCCCAGTGCCGAATCCCTGTCCTGTGGGCGGACAGGGACATGCGGCTGCCCGGTGTCCCGCGGATATCTGAGTTGCCGCCCCCTACCAGGTACATTTTTGCAGATACCGGTCTACAGCCTATACATCGGCCACAAGCTGTCTGAGGCAATGTCAGACTGAGGAGTTTAACAGTTTGTGTGTGGATTTGAATACAATCACAACCATGCATCAGGCATGCATTGTGTTTCCTATATAATGACGTATTTATTTATAGGAACTTTTGAAATGTCGTTGATCTGTTGCACTTTGTACAAAAATATTTACTACCACGGCCTGGGTCTTAGTTTTCTGATGATCATAGTTTTTCTTCTTTTTAAAACTGAACCAAAATTAAGCATTAAGTAAATGGTCATTTTACTATGTCTGCTAAGAGTGTCTGATTGTTTGTAGACCATTCCAATATGGCATCACTCTTTACATATCTCGGACGATGGTAAAAGACTTTCGTGCCATCTGTAGCTGTATAATTTACTGGACTAAAACACCTTTATAAAACTGTCTTTTTTAGTTTCATGGATTCACATTTGACAAGTTTGTTGACATATCAACTAATATCTATTTTCTAACTCCAAGTGTTTCTAAAGTCAGCCATAGTTTTGGCTTGGATACATTGCTCTTGTAGCTTAAAGATAATGTGACTTTTATGAGTCCTCTGTCTCATAAAACATTCATGACTGACTATGTGCCTCAACAGTCTGTTGCGCCAACACTCTTATTTTTTCTTTCATTAGTGAGAAACACAACAGTATTAAAAGAAAAAAGTATTGCATGCATCAAAAACATGTGATGAGTAATGGAGTTTGTTGAGTCAGCACTTCTGCGTCATTTTCTCCAGTAGTTTGAGGGATATGTAACTGATAAAGCTTTATGCGACCATTTAGAACAATTTATCTCATTTGCACTCAATTTGCACTATTCTTTCGTGCAGATCTTATTAAGAGTTGTGATGTTTTGCGGCGGTCATTTGACAGTCCAAGCTTTCAATTTCCTCCCCAGATTCTCCACCTGATTAAAAAAAAACATCACTGATATTAAAAAAAAATCATTATTTGATGCTATGTAGAGTATCTCTCCATCCATCCATCCATCTTCTAATCCTTTTTTTGGGGTCATAGGGTTGCTGGTGCCTATCCCAACTACTGTTGGGTGTAAGTGGGGTACACCCTGGACAGGTAACCAGTCTGTTATAGATATGTTGATGGTATGCAGATTTGAAGGATTTAATCTTTATGTATTTTAAGTGTATGACTTAAATTAGCGATGCTGGTATTTTTTTTTTCTTGTCAACAAGATTCTTTTTGACAGCAAGTGAGCCCGTAGAGTGAAAATGTTCCATGCGCAGTCCTTGCTTGCAACCTGACTGTTATATATTAGAAAAATAGATAATAACAGTGTAGTTTGCGTGGACATTCTGTTGAATCACTTTCCTCCACCTAGTTGTCAAAAAACATGTACTAAAAATTGTTTGCGTAAAATAAGCTGTTAAGCCTAGAGGGCAGAGGGGCCGTAACATTGATGTGTTTACGCTGTCAGGAGTCTTGCTGAGCATCGTTCCGTGCACATGTGAACAGGATTTTATGGGGACCACAAAAGTTCTTCGCTGGTTCAAGAGCCTAGTTACACTCACACAATTTTTGACATAAATAAAAGCTATAATATCTCATTGATCCCCAGTCCCTCAGACATTTCTGCCTTGTTGTGCCTCTGGTGTTGCCGTCCCCCCTCCTTCTGTTGCTTTCCTTCTCAGTTGCATTTCAAAAACAACATTCATACGCTGTAGCTTACACAGGCTTTTAATAGGCGGTGATGAGTCCATGACTGAAAGCTTTACAAGTATTATTAGGTGTGCTGGAGGGCTCTCTTGAGGGGGTGGGTGCACATTCTGTGTTTGTGAACGTTATAGGTTCTCTGAAAGACTTGGCTGTGTTCTGTTGTATGTTCTGATATGTGCCGATGCCAACTTTCAAGGTGCCCTTCCTAAAGAATGCAAATAAATGTTCAACGTTGGAGGGTAAGGGGTGGGGACGTCTTACCTATTTGTCTCATTAAAAAAAATCTGATTTTACTGAACTGCAGCTGTCTGCAACTCCCAATATACCCGTTTCTACAGCAGACATTTCTGCTTTCACCTCCTCTCACACTCAATCTCAGCACCTTGCTGTGAAGGGACCAGTAGAAGTAAAAGTCTGAAAATAAAGATGGATGGAGAGATTGGGGGGTTTTAAAAGGCAGAGAGTGACTTTAAATGAGTTTAGTAGTCTGGGTTTGGTTAGCCTGTGAAAGAGTGGCATGGTCAAACTGTTCACTGGGACCAATAGGTTAAAGGTTAAATGGAAACACAGAGAAATGTAATTCTTATCCTTTTTTTTTAGTTCTGAAATTTTTATTTTTTTTATCATTTTTTGTACTTTTTAATTTAAAAAGCTAACAAATATTTTTGCATGACCAGTTTTGAATGTATTATGTGACTGGTTTCAATGTAATTTGCCTTGATAAAAGAACTTATTGATGGGAGAGAAAAGAACCTGTTTTTCCACTGACTGTATAGTTTGTAGTCAAAAGACATTTTTTGTTCTGGGAAGACATTCAACTTTCATTATTTCTTCGTTGGAAAAACCCACTTGTCAATGCAGTGCCTCTGCCACTGCTGCACTCCTCCCCTACTCAACTTTAGACTTACACTGAATACAACAAGTTCTGGCTCGTAAGGATTTACAAAACCAGTCTAAGTTGAAGTCATTAAAGAAAAAAGAGCGGAGTTGTGGGGATGGATTAAAGCATTAATCTCTAAATGGATTGCCTGACATATAAAGACACTAGCCTTGAGCACCTAATCTTTGATTTAGTTTGTGTTACTGAATAAAAAAATTGGGTTAGTTTCTGATTCATAATGGTGATATTTTCTAAACCTGTTGGACAGTGTAAGAAATCATTGATGTAAAGAAATCCCAACATTTCCTTCACAAAGAAAACCCTTCAATAAATCATGAAGAACACAATTAGAGTCTATTCACCACATCAGTATTCTGTTTTATTGAACTTAAGGTGTATGTATGAGGCTTTTTAAAGATTTTTCCATGTTTACTTGAACAAAGTTATCCTTTGCTTTAGTTTTAAATAAGATAACTCTACATTGGGAATGACAATCCCAACCTTTTGTAACTTTAAACTAGGCTTTGGTCACTTTATTTGTGTTGGTGTGGAAGCGTTTTGTGTGTGATTGTATGGGCCAAAATCCTATGTGAGGGAGAGAAGAGTAATCTGTGGTCATGAGGCATATGTTACTTGTTTGGTTTTCATCAGCTCCCTTCTGTGTTCTCTTGTACTTCTACTCTACTACTTTCTTTTTTCTTCTCTTATCTTTTTATGTTGTTCTGTCTTTCCTTTTCGTTTCTTTTGCTTTTTGTTTAAAAAGAAAAATTGTCCTTGGCCAGATCTCTTCATGTTCATTTTGCTTTTGTTTCTTGACCGTGGCTTGTCCTCTGAGGTTTTTTTTTTCTTTAATGTTGGAGAAAGCACAGCGGTCTGATGCTGTGTGGAAATTCCCCTTTGATGGCAGAGTCTCAAATCGAACAGTTCCACAGCGTCCTTGAGAAGTCTCAAATTTCTTGCCCAATCTTCATTGTCAGGAAAATATAGAATTGCAATATTCCTCCAAAGTTCTAGCTTTGATTTCATTTTTATCCAGCGTCAGCCATGTTACATGTTTCATTTTGGCTTGATTTTGCTGAACTGTGGAAGACCCAACATTTGTGAGTCAATCAACCCTGATTATTACTGTCATGTGATCAGCCTTACTTTCTTTTCCATTTCCATTTATGAAGAGAAGTGGTCGCTAATTGAAGATTGACCACATTTGGTGTCATTGTAATTGCATTGCTGTTTAACCACATTGTTGGTGCAGAGTCAGATCTTCTTTGTGTTTTTAGGGCTACGATTGCTAAAAACTGATTTTCCTGTGTAAAATGTTATTTTTTGTGGTGTATTTTTTTCTCTCTCTAGAACCAGACTGTATCTCTGCAGCCTTTCCGTAGGATAGAGGAAGCTCTTTACCACTACAAACCTCTTCAAGTTGAAACCTTCGGACCCTCTGTGCCTGAACTGGAGCAGCTTGGAAGATATGGGTACAAATGAATGTTTTCAGTTTTCAACTCACTGCAGCACCTCTGTCATTTTTATTTTCCACACATTGTTTTAAATGTGTTGCTGAAAGTTACATTTACTGGCGATTTTTCTAATTTTTTCAGGTACTCCACTGCTTCTTTATTTGTAGCAAACCTGCAACACAGTCAATATTTTCATGTAGCCATGCTAGATTTTCTGAGCTTTCATAGCATTTGAGTTTTTCATAGAAAGGACTTGATGTTGCTTGTAAATAGGGCTGGACGATAAAACAATAGCTATTGATATCGTGATAGTACTTTTTCTCCGTAGTAAAATGAGCCTATTGCAATAGACTTTTATTTTGAAGGGTCTGAAATTAACACTCGCCAGTCGTGAGCATTTTCTCCTCTTTGGCAAGTAACTTGGAGAGTTAATCACTACATGGAGAGTTAATGTTTGTGTAAACTCAGTCATGTTTCTTAGCTCTTCTTCTGCTGAATTTCTTTTGTCTTCTTTTTCTCCACCTTCTGCACACGAGGTAAGCAAACACACACAAGACAAGGACCCCATTAATAAAAAATGTTGATTTGGAGACAGACAGTGCTGTTGTTAGGAGTGTTGGGGGTAACGGATTACAAAGTAAAAAATTACTGTAATTTAATTGCTTCTGTCAGTAATGGAGTAACGTAGCGAATTACAGTTCAAATTTCTGTAATTAATTAGAATTACTGGACTATAGAAACCCTCGTTACTTCGTTACTTAGGTTTTGTAGGCTGTGACATTTTCTCTCAGATTAAACGAAAATGCAGATTAATTAAAAAAAGAATAAAACGGAGGAACTGGTGTATACGCACACGCATGTGCGCGCAGAGTTGAGGATCGGTCAAAGTACAGACATGCCCTAATTGTTGCAGTCACAGTGATTTCCAAACTGGCTCAAAGATGAGACAAAAAGAGATGCTGCAAGAAGTCCTGTCATCTCCGCAGAGTAGCAGGTGAGCGGCAGAGCAGAGACCCTCGCGCCGTGTACTGATGTGTCTGTTATGAATGAAATTATTCTAAAGCCACTCTGGTGTGAAAGACAAGAGTCCGCTCCTTCCTCAGACTCTGATCTGATTTTTTTTAATATATTAATTCACCCTTTCTTTCGTTCTTTTTTTTTCTAAGCTGGTTGAGATTGGTCAATATGAGTTTGTGCTCAATACGCTATGCTGGGGTGGGTTTGGTGGTGGGTGCATAGTTTGCTAGATTCGCACCCAACTGTGCACAGAAGGCAGATGTAGAAAGAGACAGATGCATTGGGTGCAACCCATTGCAGTGGAATACATAAAGTTGGCCAAGATGGACATGGAGGCATTTAAGTACTTTGTGTTTTCGAAAAACTGGTTTGGCTGCAGATTTGATAGAGATGAATATAGACGTAACAGTATTTTCTACATCTGACTTTGAACAGCGTATATGTTGTAACAGTAACTTATTTTTGTGTCATTTTTCACACTGTTGTCTAAATTCAAAAGAAGCCAGGTTATGTCTTTAACCCGGTTCATACCTTGCACAAGGTTATTGCTTTAAAAATATAGTCTTTTTGTAATTTAGTTTTATTTTCATTTTAATCGTTTACCCTTATTTAACCAGAAAAGTCAAATTGAGATTGTTGAGACAAAGTTGTTCTTCCCTTGAAAGTTTGTATATGAGTGGAAAAATCACCGGTTTAAAGTCGGACAGTATTTTCATGGACAAGCCTTTTAGACACGACGGATAGGTACAACAAGATTAATTCATAGGACATCCATAAATACTGTATTTTCTAAATAATAACAGAAGTGAATCCACTGTTTTAGCAGCATCTTTGTAGCATAACAGAGTTTGTGTTACATTGAAACTGTCACCTGTCAGATGTTGTGCTCAATCCTCCCACCTCCTCAAAGCTGCAGGTTTAATTTAGATAATAATAGGGATATAAGACAATAACCCAAAACATTATACTGTTTTCAGGTGTTTTTTGTTATTATTTAATATTAACCTGTTGGCAGAATTAGGAAATCTCTAATAAATCTGTCCTTGTTTTCTCTGCATGTTTGAATTTGAGTTTACAGTTAAATGACAGTAAAGACATGTTCATACCATTCCTAAATTACTTTTATGCAATTTCATTTTCCTAAAAAAACCAAAACAAAACAAAAATGCCCAATGCCATTTCTGTTTAAATAGTATTAGAATTTGGCTAATAAAATATGTTAGGCTGGTAGATTTTTTTTATCAACTAGCTAACTTAGGCAGTGTTTAAAAATTAAACAAGTAAGCTGAAATAACCAAACCATACAAGAACAATTTATTTGCTCGTTTTTTAATTTTTTACATTTTTTTATATAAGTATCACAAGGATGGAGCACCAAAAAAAGTCATTTTTAACTTTATAACTCTGACTGGAGCTACTTATGGGAGGTAGAAAATGTCCTCTTTATCCCCCTTTTTTTAAATAGGTTTACTCAAATTCACAATTCAACTTTATACAGCACTTTTCCTGTTTCCGTGCACTTCAAAGTGCTTTACATTAAAATATAAATAAATGGTAATAGTCATCATAATTAAAGTCCCCTAACACGCATATGGATACAAAAACAACAACAAACAGTTCATAAAATCATTTAAAACTTAAGGAATTTTAGTACGTTCTTAAAAAGTTTTGGGACCACCACCACCAGACCAGGACTTGAATACCTGAGGGCTCTGGGAGGGCCATAAATGAAACTGATTCTTATTAAAAAAGAAAAAAAAAATTCCAATTCCATCCATCTTCTTCTACTCATCCGGGACCTGGTCGCGGAGGCAGCAGTCTAAGCAAAGATGCCCAGACTTCCCTCTCCCCCGGATACTTCCTCCAGCTCCTCTTGGCTTATCAGCAGGATTGAGGAAATCCTTGAAGTATTCTTTCTGCCACCTGACAATGTCCCCAGTCGAAGTCAGTAGCTCCTCACCTGCACTGAAAACGGTGTCTGTAGAAAACTGCTCTTCCCTCCTGAGGCGCCGAATGGTTTGCCAGAGTCTCTTCAAGGCCAACCAATGGTCCTTCTCCATGGCCTCACCGAACTCCTCCCAGGACAGAGTTTTTGCCTCCAAAACAGACCGGGCCGCAGCTCGCTTAGACTGCCGGTACCTGTCAGCTGCCTCTGGAGTCCCACAAGCCAGCCAGACTTGTGATACTCTTTCTTCAGCTTGATGGCCTCCCTTACATGGGGTGTCCACCAACCCAATCTGGGTTCACGGATTACCACCGCGACAGGCACCAGAGCCACAGCTACGGGCAGCAGCAGACAATAGAGGTGGAAAACATGATCCACTCTCAGTTCAATTCAATTATACCTATCATAAGACTTTTAAAAATCTAATTAAAATCTATTCTAAAGCTGACTGGGAACAAGTGAAAGATTTCAAGATTTGTGAATTGTGCTCCTTCTTTCTGATCCTGGTTAAAAGGCACGCACCTGAGTTTGAACGAGCTGCAGCTGAAATTTACTGATTTGCTTGACTATGCAAAACAAATTTGGCTGTAAATTACACTGTATAGTAAACTATCAAACACAACACAAATGAAAAGTTACTTGGCAAGAAATCTAACATGAAAAAAAAATCTTTCCGGTCAAAAGATTTATCACTTTTGTCTCCTGTGGTTTTACAAAAAAACTATATTTTACCTCATGATTTGGTTTGAAGTTCAAGATGTTAAAAAATAAGTTAAAATATAAAGCTTAAGGCATTAACAGACGAATGTCCTTCTTTTAAAAGACCTTGGATTTGAATTATCTGAGTTTGCTTTTCTTTAATGAACTGAAATATTGAAAGTGAGTATCAGGGTTTGGTAGAGAAAGAAGGAATAAGAAAAGCCTGCCACAAGCCACCATGGAGCATTGGCAGGAGCGTCCATTAACACACACACAGGAAGTGCTTTCCCCGCCCGACGGCCCCTTTGGGCCAATCAATCCACGACGCCATTGGTCCAGCCTTCTCAGAGTATAAGCCATCCATCAGACCGTCCAGCGCCCAGCCGTCTGCACTTCAGCTGGCTAGCAATACAGCCTGCCCACACACTGAGAAAGCCCTGCTTTTATTGGGTGACAGGCAAAACGGGGTCATACTGCTTTGTGTCAAGCTCATTGACTTTGAGAATTGCTTCAACCTGACAGTCACCTTCATACGGCTGAGATATGCATAAGGTCAGCATGTTTACATGGTGACTTTTTGTTTACTGGTTGTGTTTTAATGTCCAAAAATAACTTGGTGTAGACTTTTTGTAGTTCAGTCACATTTTACCTAACTAGCAAGCAAAGCCTCTACTTAAGGCAAAACATGTTTTAAAGCCGAATTACTGCTTATTTACATTATATAGTCAGGGAATTGCTGAGGTCCTACTTCTTTTGTCCAAGCCAATCAATATGCAGATGAAATAGGGCTCACATTTTTTGCTGCATACTGGATCTGAGAGCAGGGAGGACTCATGTCAGCAGATCAGGGGTCCTGGAAGGACTCTACCATACAGAAAAAATAGACTTTGTTCAGGGGGTGGGGGCCACGGTTCCCAGAGTGCTGATCCTCTGCAGTGACACAGACAGGCTGGTTTAGACAAACCACAAGTCCCAGGATGCACTGTGTTGTTAAAAGCAAACAGTATTGCTGACACTCATGCACCGTTAGCAGTTTGGAATTCGGCGAAGTTTGACATTTTGTGATTCTATGTAAACATTGAGGTAAGTTTAAATACAGAACAAAATCAGTTTCTCCTTTTTCTCATTATGTCATGTACATTTTTACACATTCATATTTGCTACAATTGAACAAACAGCATGCAATAGAATGAGGTATGGGAGAATGCAGATAGTGTTCGGAGAGTGAAAAATTAGTCCCCGGTGAACACTGCAGCTCCACTCCTGTGACCTGTGAAGGGAATATGTTTGAACTTGCTAGAAGATATGGATGTGCCGGAGTGTGGAAGAGATGGAATGGAGTGTGAGGGGGCAAGTACTTATTTTAAACCATGACTGTTTGTCTTGGTCAAGGCCCACTGTGACAGGAACACCACTGGTGATTTGTCTTGGACACAGTCATCAAGTGAGACTGGTACGCTGAGCTCACACACCCCCTCTCTTGTGGCCCCAGGGCCTCTGGGGCTCGTCTTTTGCATAGAATATTCAGCCAACTCCAGACAAACTGTTGCTGTTTTTTTTCTTTGACTTGCTCTTGATCTTCCTTTTTTTCTCTGTCTTTATCGCTTTGTCCCTTTGCCCCCCCAAAAAACCACAGGAGTGCTGCATGAATGCCAGAGAAAAGAGGCTACACCTCTTCTGCTGCCTCTCTTTCTCCCTCTTTCAGCTGTACCTGAATAAATATGAGCTGAGCTCTTATATTAAAGACATCTGGCTCAACACTGGAACGGAGTAAAGGTTGCATATTCAGGGGGCCTCCAAAAGTGCTCGTTCAGCTTTAACCTCAGCTTCTACCTCCCCTTACACACAGAGGTAGGATCTCCTCGTGTGCAAGGGTGTGTTGTGATTTGCCCCAGAGGATATGACCCTCAAACATTTTCGAGTTTTCGGAATGGTTTGATTTTTGCCCTTCTCTTTGGCGAGCACAGAGTTTTGCAAGAATTCTGACTGCAAATGGAGTACGTCAGATGTCTTGTCATGGCTCTTCGCTTTTATGTTGAATAGCTAAAGCCTTTAATAAACAAAATCAAAGAAGAAGTAAATGTGGCTTTGGAGAAACAAACAGAAGCTCAGTGTTTACGTTTGCATGGCTTTTTAGATGGATCAAAAACCTTCAGACTATAGAAGTTACTATTAAACCTCCAGAGCCTCTTATGTGCCAACTGATGAAAACAGTGTCAAAGTCATGGCTGCCTTATACTTAAAAATATTTCTATCAAAAGATCGTAGTGTGGTCAAAACATAATTAAAGAGCTCCATTTTTTTATTTATGCAAATGGGGTTTTGAACCAGAATTCATGCTCTACAAGAGAATACGTCTGAGTTCTGACTGTGTAGGCGATGAAAGACTGGAATTTTGGACACAGACAAATCAGATGAGGGGAATAGGGGAAAGAGAAATTGGCTGTGGAGCGTTGAAAAATTTGACTCAAACCTCAAGTGCTGACAATGAACGCTCGCCAGAACAGTTGTTTGTGTTGGCACGAGCTGCCCCGAAATTAGCCCATCTCATTCTGACAGAAGTTGCTCAATGAGCTTCGCCAAATACCAATGTGTATAATATTTTGAAGTTCTGCCTCCTCCCCCCACCCCTCACTGCTTTCTATAATTGGTGGAAAAAGTGAGGTTTGCCATCGGGAGGGCTCGTCGGGGATCCTTCTCTTGTTAGTCAGTTGAAGGGGAGCAGCTGAATGAGTGAGTGTTTAGTCTGGTGCTCCTCTCCTGGGGATGCGCTTTTATGCACAAGGAAGTAGTCCTAAGAGCACTTTCCCTCACTAAGTCACTATCTGTGAGGTTAAATAGCCTTCCGTAGTTTGCTGTGACCTGCAAGCATAAACACAGGCAACAACCAATCATTTTTTCCGCTTTAAACTATCTCTTGGTCTTCATTTGAAAATAATCAGTGTTTTTGTGGACGCAAAAATAATACATAAATCACTTGTGCACACACTATGTTCAGCATGCCGTCTGCTTAAAAGATGGCTGCTTACACATCTGTTTGGGAGACAGAGGTTAATGGGTCTCTCAGTGATGCTCTTTTTTTCCATTCATCCCCTGGTGCCTCTGTTTTTAAATGAACTGTGTGTGTATTTTTTGTTTTGTTTTGTTTCTGTATTGAGTTATGTTAAGTGCTTTCATAAGAGGGAGGGATTCAGGGCACTGCCGCCACAATCCCAAGTTCCTGACAATTTACCATCTCTGCCTGGTAAGCATGACCCCCAATCTTTAGGTTTTGGCCGACTGATCAAGTGTTATTGGCTCTAATCTTTAAAACTGCAGTCCTCTAAAACAAGTAAAGGAGTAAAAAAATGGCAAAGAATAGCTTTTCCATATTTCCCTGATTCTCTGATCCCTGCGAGGCACTCATCCATCTGAGGGCCTGATGGGTCCGGGAGACCTGGGGGGCAGGTTAGAGGTCACTGACCATGAGGGACCCGAGGCACAGCACCAGGATGTCAGAGTGTGAGAGCTGACAGGAGCAAAGTGATGGCACCTTGGAGAGACGCAGCTTGCATTCTGGGCCGCAGTGACTTGTACACTCTCACACCCTCTCCCACAAACGCAGCTTTGATGGTTAAGTTATGGGGAGATGAGGTGCCGGTTAGCATGACCTCACTTGAACTCTTCCAAGAGCAACAGCCTTTGATCTACTTTTACTACTTCTGAATAACATTTTATGGCACATGATAATTTTTGTTTTTTCCATTTATATAGCTAGAAAATAGTATGTTTGCCCACCCCAACCCCAAAAAAGCATAATTTTTAGGACTTTATTTTGTCTATTTTAACAATGGGGCCTTCCCTCAAATACTTGGACTTGCCGCCATAACCAAAACTTACAGCTAAATCTGGTTTGTCAGATATCCGATGTAATCCACACTGTACACTCGTCTCGTGTGCTGTTGTCTTGTGTTACTGGCATCTATAGATACCATTGCAGAGCTTCATTAGCCGTTTAAGTGTTTTCATAGCTCAGGTCTGGAAGCTGGACTGCAGACATACACAGATTTAGAATTTGCATAACCAAAAGAGAATGTAGGCATTATAATAGTGTGGAGGCTGGAAGCTAGTTATTTGACTTGTAAACATGTCTGTGACAACAGGATGCCACATCTTCACACAAAGCACTATTAGCCACCACCTTGTGTAGACACTAGTTTTCTGCAATTCTTGTTTCTATCAAAACTACCAGAAATGGAGCATATCATGACCGCCGTCTGATTCTCCGCCAGCCAACACCCAGACCATTATCCTGTCTGTCTCAGTAAATAGACCATTAACAGTCAGGGTTGGTGCAGGCCAGATCACTACTGTTTTCCCTCCCATAGATCTGAGCAAATATTGATCTTCTCTTGAAGTATGAGTCAAAATAAGCTCTCCCTGTAGTTGACCAGAAGCTCTTTACTTGTGGGTAATCATTTCTAACCTGAAGTACAAGAAGAAACCAGAGAAAGAATTACTGGATGACCGAATGGGAAATGCATTTGTCTTGTCTTCATCATCTGACAGAAGTCAGGCTTTCTGTCTCTGTGGCTTGTATGCTGGATGATCCAGCAGAGACTCCCTTTGAGATTGAGGAAATGGTTAAAAGTACTCCGACTTTAATGATCATGCAAACATAAATGGATTTGAACCCTTAGCAGCTCCTCCGCTCTTCAAGCCAGTGGGCCCATCTATGAGCAGGGGGATTAACCAGCTCGTTTTCCCCTCTTAAAGGCTAGAGAAACAAAACAAACTGTCTTGTCTTGTGGGGCTCAGCCATGGGGCTTGCCACACACACCTTGTAAAAGAAGGTGCTTCTTCCAGATCATTTATGAATCAACCCCCCATACTCAAACTCTTTTGCCCTTTTCTACTGAATAATAGTCCACTCTGCCTTTTCCCAGTGCTTCACATGCTTCAGTAACCGATACCTGCAGACGCAAATCCCCGCTGGGAAAACTCTTTTTCTTCCTCTGTTTGTTGGGGATCCATTTCCAGTATGTTACATCTAACTGTCCAAGCTCCTTTTGTCCTGTATGTGTGTGTCTTTGTGCATCTGTGCGTGTATGGGTGTGTCTCGTGATAGCAGCCATTCACTGGACAGTATATTTTCCTCCATTGTGTACAGCCCCATTTGGTTAACGATGACACTGATGTCATGTCATTATCTTCGCTCTCCGGTGCGGTTTGCCTCCCTCCTTCCTGCTTCTTAAATTTCCTGGTGTGTGTGTGTTATCAAGTGGCATCTCATAAGGTGAAAGAAAGATGTTTCCGTGCGTCAGGTGGTTAGAGGTAATGTCTGTATGTGCCCCATCGCTGTTGCCATTAAGCAGTGGCTTTTTAAGTCAGACAGCCTCTACTGCCCCCATTTGGCTAGACAGGGGAGGTGCATGTCAAAAACACCAGTCTGTAATGAAAGATGACAGGTGATGCTTGAACCGGAAGGGCAGTCGGATTCGGTAGGAGGCCTCACGGCTGTCACCTCTGCAGCTCGGGCTTTTTCAAACAACACAAGCACGTCTCCAATTTTACTCATGGAAACGAGCTGTGTTCTCAAGAACAGATTTTGAAATCTCAGTCACTCCTGCTGGGAATATTTTTCTGGGGATGTTAACGTCCCCCCCCCGAAATCTTCTGTTAACACTTTTTAACAATTTCCCTTCTTAAGTAAGTGTTTGTAACACTCACAGCACTCTTCTTCTCACTTTTGGAGTACACAGAAACAGACTCAGCCAGTTAGGGGTGATGATAAGACGCATGTTAATGGATAAGGGGTTGTGTGATATATATGATGTAAGCTCACTGAGCCCCCTTGAGCGCACTCACTAGAGTACGACTTGAGATTATCTGATGGACATTGGCTAGGCTAATGGCTGAGGATCTGTCTCACTGGCTTGTCCCAGAGGAAGCTGCTTTCAGTGGAAAAGAGTGTGACCTGTGACCTGTAGCGATGAAAGACCGCTGCTGACAGATATTGTATACCTGTGAGAATTATCTGTGTTTTGACTGTCTGCTCTGCAGGGGGGGGGGGGTATTCTGGTTTCTCACATTCGACCACTGGTAAAATTCGGCTCCATCGCTAGGTCTTTAATATCGACGCAGTCCTCTCCACCCTTAGATAAACATGCATTTGCGTGGATACACACATGGGCACTCGTTGCACACTCGAACAATCCAGTCAGTGTGACATGTCTCTCGCAGGGGTATATTTTTCTCCCAGGGAAGAGTGTAGGAAGGAGGGGCAGATGGAGCTGGAGTGCTGTGAGTGAAACCGGAGCTGCCTGAGGAATGCAGGCGGTGTTTGGGGAGGACTGGAGTGGAGTTTAGTGGGTGAAGGGGGGGGTTACTGAAGGGGTAGGATGGGTGATTAGGGGGTGACAGCTGAGTGCTGACCCCTCTATAATGACAAATCATCTGGCAGGTGTGTGGCTCTGGTCCCCCCTCCGTCTGTTCCCATCATTCCCAGGCCAGGAATCTCCGATGGCTTCTGGAGCACAGCGTTAAAGGAAGACTTCCGAGCACCCATACATGCTCAGGACTGCTCTTTTAGAACGATGGGGTCGCCTTCACTTCCAAAAAGCTTCCTCTGTGAGGAATCTATCAGGGAATTTCACAGTAAAAGCTTAGATTTTTTATTTTAATATAAATTTAGACAGACAGGAAAAAATAGATTATAAATTTAAAATCCCTTTTTCTTCCAAATAATATGGGTTTTTATCAAGAGAAGTTTTAAAGACCCCCTCTGATGAAAATTGTGTTTTTAGTGTTCTTGTGGTATTTTTCTTATGTTGGAGGACATAAATAAAGACAATTACGTTTAAAATTGCATTTCTGAGTATTTCTTTAGATAAGTTGTTGTGAATTAGGAGCAGATGCAAAAATACCATTGGAAAAAGCTTGTAATTGTGATGTAGAAGATATTAAGGCAAGCAACAAGCTCCTGCTCCACTCCATTTTGATTCATTCGTTTGTGGACGACTAGATCCATGTACGTCATCGTTCTCCTTGTCTGTCATCTGGATCAAAACTATACAGCTGGATAACTCCAGTATTGCTCGCCCTTTTTGTTGCGCCGGTAATGTTAGGTTTGGGTCGTAAGGGGCTGTAAGCAAGCAGGAGCGAGTGTAAACAGATGGATGACAGGAAGGGGGGGAAGGCTTACTCTGCACTAAAAGTCCTGCCCACAATTCTGAAGCAAATTTCTGATGAACTACTGCTGCTCTGCAGAAACGATGTTTTTAAAAAAAGATACAAGTTTTTAGATTTTGGCTAAAAATGGCACAATCATGGTTAAAAGACCACTGGGAACGCTTTTATTTTAGATCAAAAGATGATCGGAGTGGGACTTTAAACCTAATTACAATTACAAGCTTTCCGAGTTAACAGATCAGCTATTTATTTTAAAAAACAGAACCAGAGAGCATTAAGTGAAATCTAAATATTTGTGCTGAAAAATGAATATTTTCCTCCATTTGTCTGCATTGTGAAAATAACATCTTTAGAATTTTTTAATGTATTTTGATTGCTCTGTTTTATTGTCTAGTCACTCTGTTGATCTGAAATCTACTTGCTGAATTACTTTCTGTTTTATCGCAGGCCTTTTTTTTTTTTTAATTTTCCATCCACCCTAATCCCCTTTAGGCTTTCATCAGACAAATGTAGCAGACACACGTAGTCTCGACAAGAGGCCTTACACGTTTCAAGTATCTGCTTGTTTTCTTTACCGGAGACCCAGCTATCCAGGTCCTTTTTTTTTCCTGAGGAGCTCAAACCTTCTACCACAGCAGTGGCTGGACCTAAATGTGAGAAGCCACACATTTTCAGCTCACATTTTCAGCTGGAAGTCTTGCAAAACCCACCGGAACATTTCCCCACTTATCTTTTCACTTTGAATTAGAGGTGGGGGTTCTGGTGCATTTTCCAGGCACCGGAGGTCGGGAACGCATACGGGGTCCCATCAGGAAAACTTCTCAGCATTATTAGCATTAGCAGGAAACACTGACCAGGTATTTAGATTTCCAGACCCAAGTGGAAAAAATGTGTTTAGCTGTAAAGGCTTTTGGTTCAACTTTAAGCAGCCTTTTTTTTTTAAGTAAGAGAAGGGTGAATAGGAGAATAACGGTAAACAGTTCAAGCCGTTTTTACATTTGTGCTGATGGCAGCCATATGGGAATATGGTTCCCTCGTGACGACTGCAATCCGAAACAAACATTGTCACACTGTGTCGCTCGGTTGTCTTCGTCACCTGCACTCTTCTTTTCCAGCTCCCCTAAGCGACATAATGGGCCAGCCCAAAGTGACCCATATTTACCCAATAATACAAAGCTTTGAAAAGACCCATATCCAGTTGCATCTAATGCTGCAGTGGGGCCCGGAGAGTGAAAGACGTTACCAGGCGAAACAGCTTGGGTTTCAGTGCCCTGCGAACAAAAGCCTGTCCAGTCTTTTGGAAGAGAGGGAGGAAGAAAGACGTGTGTGTTGTGGGTGGCTGGTTGGGGGGTTAATGGGGTGGGAGAGTGTTGCTGCATGCAGTGGCACTGTGGAGTCAAAAGGGAATGAAGTTTGTGTTTTGTTGAAGCGCCTCCGTTTTTGATTGACACGTTTCTGCACTTTCTCTGCGCACTTTCAGGCGCTTTCTTGTGCTGCTCTTGTGTCTTTGGGTCTCGTTGGGCCTTTTAAAGTCCTTCTGAATTTCCTTTTTCACGCACACACCACCACCACCGCCGGAAAACACAGATCCAGCCGCCGAGTTAGTTAATGGAGCACAACTGAACCAGCCTCTGGTGTTCTGGACGAGCACAGACGGGGTTGTTTTGGCAGAGGAGGCTTTGTAATGATGATACCCAAAGGTGACTTCATCTCATATCTCCCAGTCTTTTCCACCTCCCAGCCCCCCACACACACTGATGCGGTTCAGTTTCTTCCATCGCTCTTCCCTCATGCTCTCCTTTTGCTCCCCCTCTCCTCTGGGGCAGGCAGGTATAAAGTTACACAGAGCTCTCAGCTTTCTTGGAAGGAATGACCACATGAGTAGCTTGGGGATTAGATTAGCAGGAAGAGCAGACTTAGCCGGGCTGTAAATAGCCCACTTTTTTCACCATTAAAAAGGCCCAGTACAATATAATCAATAGATAGCACTCATCTGATGCAGGAAGCCATACGAGAAGACCTCCCTCAAGTGCTCTGAAGGACAGGCTACAGGAGCTATGGCTTAATGAAGTTATTATTAATCACTGGGCCTCCTGTTTTGAACTTGTGTGTTGTTTCTCTAGTGGGTGATGAGTGGGCTGATCTGATTGACAATCTGTGCCGTGAGGTCCACTGAAACTCTGCTTCTCTCACTTTCACTCTCTGTCAGAGCTTGTGTGTGTTTTATGCCTTTTTGTCTTTGTTGCTGACAGGTTCAGCTACGTGATTAAAGAAAGTACACCACCTTTCAGTTCAGTTTATGTATCCCAGAAAACAAAATGATTTGGTCCTCACCAGGCCTTCAACCTCAGAGAAATAGTAGCACGTTTTACTTTAAAACACATCAATGCGGCCAAAATATTACCTGGAAAATATCTAAGTACACCTTGTGAACTAAAACTTAAATATCTATTACAAATATTATTACTATTTTTTTTATTTAAAAAAAGTCATTGATATGCAAGCGCTTTGACTCGCTAACATTCCAATACAACTTATTTATTGTAGACCTTTTGGTTGTAGTTTTTTTTTCTTGCAGTTTCTCATGATCACAGAAGAAGCAGATCAGTCTGGAAATAGTTTATAACCATTTGCAAACAATTTTGAGTTCATCGTCTGACAAAAACATAATTTATTCTCGAGTGTTCTGCTGCCAGTCTTCAAGGGAGTGAAGATGCAGCCATTACACCAAGGTCTGTGCTTTTGTTTTGGAAGTAATCAAAAAAAAAAAAAAAAAAAAAAAAAAAGCAAAAGCTTCATGTCAAAACTTAAGTTCATTTTTGAGAGCATTCTAAAGGAGGCTCTACAAGCTGTTTTTATGAAATTACCAGAAAAAAGAAAACAGAAATTGACAAAGAATAAAATGCAACTAAATATGAATTCTGGGGAAAAGAGACTAACGAAGCTTAAGGGCCCACTCCAATGAAAATGGTATTTCTGGTGTTTCTAACGTGTTCTGGAGGCATTTTTCCAATGATGATGGAGGACATATGTAAAGAAAATTAAGATTAAAATGGAATGTTTCAGTATTTCTTTACTTAAATCATTCCTTTTACAATAGATCAAAAGATGGTCAGAGTGGGACTTCAAGTTGAGTTGAATGCCGATCATTCTTGCATTGTTTCAATGGGGATGCTTCATAGGGCCCTGCAACAGACTGGCGACCTGTTCAGGGTGTACCCCGCCTTTGCTCAACAGTAGCTGGGTTGGCTCCAGCAACCCTATGACCCTGAAAGGGATACAGCACATTCTGAAGATGGATGAATGCTTCATAGGACAAGTCAAATGGTAGTGGTAGGTCCTCACGTTCTAAGATGACCTTGCTATCAATTTAAATGTCAATTAATGGGACGATCAGCAAACGCCTCCAACTTTTGAGCAAATTGTCCAAAATCCTTTGAGATGTTCACTTTAAAGTATTTTGCAAGGGTACTTGCCAGATTGGACTTGTGGCTCCTGGTTACTGTTTGGTCTTTAGATCTTAAAGCTGAGCTTCTGCGTTTAATATTATTGACTAAGGCAAGCTAGGGGGCAGAATCTCATGTGACCAACACCTTTTGCACTTTTGTTCTTCTCCCATTCACACACCTTAACCACCAGGCTGTGAGCCTCCCCACAGGTGTTGAGTTACTATGGAAAGGCGCTCGAATGTGCAGAGAAATCACAAAGTACTGCCTGTGCTCATGATTCGCATTCCTCTTTGAAGTTGCCCAAGCTCACAGGAACAGAGAGCACAATGCCAAAGTCGTGTCAGGGCTTCAGACCGTCCAGCCAAGGCTGTTGGAAGACTTTCTGTGTCTCATATACATCTCTTCATCTGTTTCTTTCCTACATTTGTAATCACGTGAATGATAAAACACATTAGAGGTTTGTAAGCAAATTTCTAGTCTTAAGGTTTCCCTGCTTATTAGCAAGTTAGGCTGTTTTAAGCTTCAAAACAAGCAGACAAAAATGAAACAGTTTCGCTGTTTTTCTCCCCATAATTTCACCGCTGCGGCTAAGCAGATATTCTGTGTTCTCAGGTATCTGAACCACGTGCGGACATCCCTCCCCCAGGATACAGCCGGAGGATACACTTCAGCTTTGGCGTGTTATCGAGCCATTCAGGATGCATTCAGTGGGCTCTTCCCCCCAAAATTCTGAACCTATCCCAGGCTCCTGTGGTTACTGGAGCAGAACAGACAATACGTGATGGACTAGTAACAACATGCTGTTGTGGTTGGTTGTCCTCTGATCTTTTTTTGGGTTTTTTTATGAAGAATTTGACCAAATTAAAGTATTTATGTATTCAGCAGATTTTTTTTAATAAAATGAAAACCTAAATGTTGTCTTTTCACAATCATTTTTGAAAAAAAAACAAAATCAGAAATTTGACATTCCAACAGAATAAAATTATAGTTGAGTAGAGTTAAAAAAAAAAAGTCTCCCTCTGAAAGTTGTTTATAGTAAAAGTAATGAAATACATCAATCTAGAAGACAAAATATAAAATTTGAATGTTATCACTCAGAATGATTTGTTTCTTCACATTTTTGTCTCTTGGCAGCTGGTTCCTCTGATTGCCCTGTAAACACACATGGAAAAAACTATTCAGAAAAACCAACTATACAAAACAGTGTAACTTGAGTGAAACACACCAGACTTTTGAGGTGATTCTAAGTTTTTGTCAACTACATTTAAAATAAAACATGGGAAGCAAAGGTCATGTTAAATTCAGTCCAACTTTACCATTTACTTTGACTCTTCAGTAAAAAAAAATTAGTTGACTAATTTGCATTTACATCTAAAAAAACGTAATAAGTAATGTTGCAAATGTAGGTTATATAACTGAGATCCAGTACTAATCATATAGTATACATGTGGACAGTTAAGAGGCCAGTAAATAAATACCCTCGCATATTAAGAGCCAATCACTGTCAATTACATTTAAAGTCCCATTCCAATCAAAATTGATTTTTTTGTGTTTTTAACATGTTTCTGTGACTTTTTTCGTATGATGGAGGACATATGTAAAGAAAATTAAGCTCAAAATTGAATTTTTTTTAGTATTTCTTTATTCAAATCGGGATTTAGGAACAGACAAAAAAATGTAGTTTTGAAAAAGCTTTTAGCTGTGACGTAGAAGCTACAGTCAGCAGGCCACAAGCTCTCTGTTCCACTCCATTCTGATCTACCCACTTGCAGAAAAATAGATTCATTTAAGTCTTTTTTCTCCTCCTCCATTAAGCTAACAGGGGAGCACTTAAACAATGGATGATGGGACTAACTACTGCTGCTATGCAGAAACTATGTACTAGAAAATGACAACTTTTTTGGGCAAGAAATGGCATTTTCATAATAAAAGACTACTGAGAACTCTTACAATAGATCAAAAGATGACCGGGGTGGGTCTTTAAGATCACTGATTTTTTTATGTTTGGCCTTTTTGATTTTTGGCCCAAAAAAATACTAAATTCTGTGCAGAATAAATATTGGTTAAAACACACTTACAAAAATAACATTTTAGACTTTATAAAAAGAAATCTATACTAATGTTAACTTTTGGGTTGTTTAAGACTAAAACTCACCTTGAGGCTGATCATTTTTGCAAAAGAGGATCTCCTTGGGAAGAGTGAATCTTATACACATCATATCTTTGTTGGGTGCCACATTACGTACAAAATGGACAGTGCTCTTGTCCTCCAGCGGGAATCCAAGGCTGCTGGAAGCCCTCTTCACCATGTCTGCATCTGGGTTTTCATCCTTAGAGAAGCCATAGCAATACACTGAGGGGAGGTTCAGGTCACAGGGGGGTTCGTTTTTAAGCAGACCCCTGAAAGCATCCAGGAATTCCAGGGCTAACGCAGGCAGGTTCATCACCACGTGAACACCGGCCCCTCCCTTCAAAAGAGCAGGAAGCTCCTGCCTCAAAGGTCCGCGGATGAACTCTCTGCCATCTAGATTGAAGGTCTGGACTCTGCTCTCCACCTTGTTGAGTTTGCAGTTGTGCTGCAGCCATCTGTAAGACTCCGGGTTGAGGTCGTTAGCAAAAATGTTGGCACCCCTGCGAGCAGCTGGTATAGTGAAGGGCCCCACACCGGCGAACACGTCAAACATGGTGTCCCCACGTTTAGCGAGCTGCACCACTCGCTCATGCTCCGTGCTCAGGCGAGGGTTCCAATAAACCCGAGAGAAATCAAACTCGTATGTCACTCCATTTTCCTTTACCTGAAACAGCAGAATCAATTTTAAAATACAGTTTTCGGTCTATTCTGGTTTATTTTTTTTTAACAAAAACTAGTAAAGATGAAAGCACAAATATTTGTGTGAATAAAAAAATTGGCATTTGAAAAAAATCTGTTTTTAAAGACCCCATTAAAATAGAGGGTGCAAAAGTTTGAAAGCAATAAATCCTGACAACTTGAGAAGACGCTTCTAAAGGAAAACTCATTTATTTCTGCAGCAGAATGCTGAGCATCATTGTAGAAAAAACATCCCAGATGTCTTATGGAAATGCACCTATGAGTGTATAAATGTGAACACTATGCAGTATAAAAACAGGTAAAACGGAAAAAT
Source organism: Oryzias celebensis (assembly GCA_014656515.1). Taxonomy (NCBI): domain Eukaryota; kingdom Metazoa; phylum Chordata; class Actinopteri; order Beloniformes; family Adrianichthyidae; genus Oryzias; species Oryzias celebensis. The sequence goes on from BNCR01000005.1 coordinate 41,311,493, forward strand.
TCAAAACACAGATGGAAAAGAAGTCAAAATTATTTTGTATTTAACAAAATAAAAGGTTTTTTACTTAATCTTCAGTATGCAGAAATGCACAAGTTGATCTTTTTTTTAAAGCTCCAGGTTGCATATTTAAATCATTAAAATTCAATTTGCACGTACTTTGGCCACCATGTTTTCTTCTCCAGCCAGCACCTCCATCTTGAAGTTGCGGTAAGTTGAGTCAATTATGTTTGTTTTATTGACCACACAGGTGACACCAGGGGTTTTGTCCATAATCACCTGACCTGCAAAAAAACATCAAGGAGTTTAAAAACAAAAGAATTGTTTTTTTAATTTATCTTTCGAAAAAACAAAGGGAATCAGCTGTTTCTGTCCATAAATTATATCATCTTTTGATATTTACAAATAAAAGAACAATTCTTTTCAAAGCATATGTTCCCACATGCTATTTTTCAATTGTAAGTTTCAGTTTGATTACTGTGTTTCCAAGGATTTGCTTTAGTTTTTCTACAGTGTTGCACATTTTGCATTGAAGTCCATGTGAGATTAGGCTGCAATGGAGGTTTTAAATTTAGGGCACTTTTTTCCTGATCGATGTTTGGTTTAAAATTATAATAAAAAATCCAGGATTTAATTGTACAACCCCATAATCAAAGGAGAGGAACGCTATTTTACTGCTCTGATCACAAGTATATTATGACTGGTTGGTTCTTTTGTTCTTGTAAACTTTAAGTTGGGTTAGCCAAAACTTGCAAAGTGAACACTCATGAGATCACATTTTCAAAACTAGTTTCTCACCTATGAGGTTCTTGTACAGAAGCTGGTGGTCTCTCAGATTCATGTGTGCGATGTGTCCCACTCGGCTGAACCCCGACGTCACGTCCTGACCCTCAGGGAGCACCGCCTCCAACACTTCTTCCGTTTTAAGGTTGTCATAGGTTAACTTCAGCTCAAAGTCGTGCAGCTCATCAGAGACATTAAATGATCTGAGGGCCTCGGCTTCACCATCACTAAAGGAGCTTGATGAGGACATTCTGTTGGGGTCCAGCAGGATTAGTCGAAAGTCACAATTTCCTTCTTTATCTTGAACCACTCTGGACACACCGGGGCGCTGGATAGTGGCCTTTTTCAGACTCTTCATGATTTTATTTATGACCCCAGTTGGAACCCGTAAAGCTGGAACTGTGATAGTCTGTGTGAAGGCATCTTTATCCAGAGAGGTCATGCCCCGGACCTTTGGGGGGGGCCTGTACAGTTTGTGCTCCATAACTGATTTCACGGTAAAACCAGAACAAGCAGAGGCAGAGCAGAAATGACTCTGCTGCACAATACCAGGACTTTTACAATGAATTTGAGCAGATGCAAAGATTCTGCAGAGGATCCTGCATGAAAAAGATGACAAAAAAAAATGTCAAAACAAAAGTTTTAAGGACATCATCAAATCTTTAGTTCAGTTTTCACTCTAAACTAGAACTGTTTGTTTCCTATTGTGACTGTTTATGAAGTGAAGTAAAACACTAGACCAAGGGAATCTGTCTATAGCTTTACATTTAAACTTTTAAAAAAATATTAAGTTGGAAAATCAGCATAAATTATTTACTTTCTTAATGATGTAAATATTAACATTTAGCAAAATAAGATAACAGATTGTTCAGTATCAGTAACTAATCTGGTGTACATTCATGTTTCAAATGCATTGAAAAAAATGGATTTGGGTCTGTTTTGTTTTAAAAAAAAAAATTGTAAATTCTGATCTATTTGAATGGGATTAAACACATATAAAGTAATGTTGTATCACACAGCCACATTCACACCGGAACGTACATTACAAAGGTGCCACAACGCAAGCCAGCATGTGGACTAAAGTATATTTAGAAGAAACAAATGCAAACACAACAGATCTGTTTTCTTTCACAGCTGCATGAATGTTTCGGCAGCAGTGCAGTGACCTCTAAAACTGTAAATAGAAACATGAAAGATAATTTAAGTCAAAAACAATTAATCTTGGTCATTTCGTAAAAGGGTTAACGTGGTTTGACGCAGAGTGTAGATTCACGGAGTATTATTATAATGTCTTTAGTAAAGTAACAAACAGCTTTAGTAAAGCAAATGAGTCCCATGAGGAGCTAAAAGCCTCACCTCATCCTCCGTTCACATGCATGCTGAGGATCGATGTGCGACAGCGGCGTTTGACGGGAGCGGACTCCTGATTGGTTAAACCAAAAGAGATCTCATTTTTAATTGGTCAATATTTCGGATGACGTATTTTGTGCGCCGGAAAAGAGGAGCATGTGACGCTAGACATCAACAACAACAACAGGAAGCAGCTGACGGGTTTATAAGTAGTATTTTAGAGAACATGGATTTATAAAGTTTGCTGCCTTTTTGTTACCTCGCGGCTTTAGACTGTTTGGCGAAGAAGAACGATGAGCATCAACGGCAGCTCGCACAAAGTCCTCCGCAATGGCGACTCCGTCTCCGACCGGCATTCAGAACCCAGCGAGACCACAACTTTGTTAGGAAATGTGAGTATTCAGCATCTTTAAGGGCGTTTTTACTCTGGTATAGTTGAATTATTCCGATTTGTTGACGTAGTTAAAATGTTTTATGATGGACGTCACATCAGCTGACCTGGACTAGTTCCTCTGGAGTTCTGCTTCTGTCAGCATTTACAATGACAGTACAGTAAGAACTGTCCTGTGATTTTCCTACAAAAATAAAAGCCCCTTTTCCTTATATTTTTTAATGATCACATAGAGAGTAAAGCCTAAATTATCCAGCTCCATTCATTTACAGACCAGTTCATTTTATAATAAACCACAAGCTTTAAATATTTATATGATAGTTTGGGTATTTTTTAATTAAAAAAGATCTAATATAAAGACCACCTGCTTTTGGATTTATGGTAAACAAAAAGATTTTAGTCTGTTGCGTAGTAGTTCCATGCCCTTTAGAGTTCAGTAAGCAAAATTTACCTATTAGTCTAATTAAATTATCTATTTATTTTATAGGTAATTCAATTGTGTAGCAGTTGAAATTTATCTATTTTGCAGTTTAATTAAACACAAATTTAAATTGAAATGAAAATATATTTAATTTTTTTAAAACACATAATCCACTATACTTTAAAATTCAAGCATAATTGTTTTGATACATTTTTTAAAATATTTTAATGATATTGTCACTGATGAATTGAGAAACCCCAATCCAAAATTTAAAATATAAGCCAGGTTTGAAACAAAAACCAAGAAAAAAAAAAACAACAAAAACAATGGTGTATATTTCAGATGTTTTTTTTTCTTCAGTGAATTCTCACTCATGAGGTAACTGCACAGAGATAAGATGGTTACTATTTAATTACTATGTCCTTTTGTGACCCATTCTTGATATTTTGGGATCCCTGTAATTTAATTTTCTGGGTTTGTAACACAAGTGCAACCCACTATATTTACATCCATGTGGTAGTCACAGTGTACTTTCCGTCTTTCAGTACAGTAACAGAGTGAATGCTATTGCATGGCCCACAGGTCAATCCGAGCTTGTTGTGACACTGACACCGGAGTTGCCACTCGTTCTGTTCAGGATATCCCCCATTAGAGAGGTCAAGCAGTTTGGGCAGCTTCCCTTATTCTGAGCTCAGGCAGCTGTCCAGCAGCCAGCAGCACAATCCCACCCCCATTCAATTTCCATTCCTTGATCCTGCAAGCCACTGCTGTGTTGTTTCATCACATCCGTCATCAAGGAATCCTCCCAAAACTCTAACAGATTTCTCCTTCAATCCTTTTGGTTTTCTTTTTATGCAGGGATTGATGCAAAGCAGGTCCACAGGAGCATCTTTCACCTCCTCTGTGTTTAACCTGATGAATGCCATAATGGGCAGTGGTATTCTGGGTCTGGCTTATGCCATGGCCAACACAGGAATTATCAGCTTCTGGTAGGACCTCTCTTAATTGGATTTTTGCTTTAAACTCTACATACTTTGTGTGTCATCGCCTGTTTCTTTCGTAGCCTTCTGCTGATGTTAGTGGCCTGTCTAGCAGCATATTCCATCCATCTGCTTCTGAAACTGTGTGATCAAACAGGTGAGACGGGAACCAATAATGCCCTCTATTTTCAGATAACAGATGGCTGTGAGTTTATCTGAGGCTTAGCATCTGGAACATTCTGCCTGTTTTTGCTTCTGATTAAATCACTTCGCTGGGACATAAGGCGTCTTCTGCGTTGAGTTGTTGTTTGTTCGTTGATTGCATCAGGTGATACTTGGAAATGAGTAAAAACAGACGGTGATAATGGAAGCTGATAAGATAGAAACTACTGTTTTTCTTCTGAGTTTTGCAACATGTAGGCTACAATGTTGATAACCTGTTTTTAATCATTTTCCAAACTCTAGGTGTCAACTCCTATGAAGATCTAGGAGGTAGAGCTTTGAAAAAAAAAGGCCAAGTAAGTTCTGTCCCAACGCTGCTGAGCTCCATTAGTTAACTTTTTCTTTTCAAACATATAGGGAGTTACTCCTGACAGATTTCTTAAATTCTCTCCAGGTTCTTGTTGGAGTTACGATTATCGTCCAAAACATTGGTGGTAAGTACCCCCCTTAGTCAATGAGCAGTAACAGACATTATTTCTGACATGTTGTGCATGAAGCGATTATGTGGTTGTTATAAGAAACAGAGTGGTGACAAGAGGGCTTTTATTCTTTTTGGAGGCTGACAGTGCCTCCTGCTGGTGATCACATGGCTTTAACCAATCCCTTCTATTCCTTCTGTGTGGCTTTTATGGAGATTCTCTGATAACCTCTGATCCTGTAGCTGCAGTCCACTCATCTGGCCCTCCCTTGAGCCTGAAACATGACTTCTCCTTCAATTGATCGCTGATGGTAAACCTCCCCCCACCTCCCACACGCACGCTCTGTGTGGTTTATACTCCGTACCTCTGTCTCCCGCCATCATCTCCACGCACTCCTCAGACGACTAAGAGCCGAGGCGATCGCTCCTCTGCTGTCATTAGCAGCGCGGCTGAGTGGATTACTGCCATGCCCTCTGGTATGTTTGTGGTTTTCCCAGCATGGGGCAGTATGTGCGCGGGTGTGAGAGCCAGCACTCCAGCACGCGGCCGTCCATACCCCCAGCTTCTTTTAAAAGAGTGCAATTAGCTTCATTCTAGGTAAACATTCATCTGCTCTGCCAAAGGCTGATGGGCCAATTGACCTTAATTACTGACCAGCCCCTGGCTCTCACAGCCTGCCTCTCTCCAGCTCATAATGAAATGAAAGTGGCTCTGTCTTTTGTTGTTCACCCTCTCCAACTATTTGCTGACCACACACAGGGAGCGCTTACCTCATATTTCCTTGAACTTTACATACATGCTTATGATGAGAAGTTGCTGTTTTTTTTTTTTACCACTTGGTCAATAACAATCCTCTTTGTTCACTCAAGGGCCATTTATCTTTACAGATGTAAGTATGCTCCCACCAGGAATTCCGATAGATGTGTTGTTTGTAGTAACCTGCTGCATGAGCATTAACCGTTGCATCCTCCCTGCTGTCAGTGTGACTTTTTTATAACTTCATTTTAAATACATGTTTTTATTTTGCTTTAATTGTCGTATTAGGTGGAAGTAAATGTGTTTGTGTCTGTGTTGGCTGGAGGGTCATAGAAGGAATTTTATTCTATCAACAAATACAGGATCCCAAGGATTAGGACCAGATTATTTAGAGGCAAGTGCAAAATCTGCCCTGGGGCTAAAATGTCTCGACTGGCTCCTAGTTTTTAGGAAATCTAAAAGTTTGAACATTTGTCGTAGTTTCTGAAAAGCGTTCTTTCTCTGATTACGCACATGAAGGTTTTTATTTTCTCTCTTAGTGAAAGTGACCTTGATCCTCTCTCTGATTGACTGTCTGATCACGGGAGGAAGTATCCCATTTCCTAGAGAATTAGGAAAAGAGTGGAAGTACCTGGATTAGCATCAGAAATCATTTATGTTAGCATCCCCTCTCCCTTTTCCACCCATCGCTCCAGTTCTCCACCTCAGCTCCTGCCTCAAACTCCCCCTTTAGTTTGACTACTTGCGTTACTTCGCTAATCTACAGCATTAGGGTTGAGCTAATCAGCCCCACCCACTGCGTGACCCCCCAGTTCCTCAGTAAACGTCCTTTGACAGGGTTCAATCCTCTGCTGTGCTTGTGGTTTGAAACTTTTTTTTTTCTTGCTTCTGCCTCTTTGGAGTTTGTTTATTGCTGTGCTCCTTCTTCCCCTGACAGCCATGTCATCCTATTTGTTCATCTTGAAGTCGGAGCTTCCTGCAGCCATCAGAAGCTTCCTGAGCCCCGGAGAAGTAGGGTAGGTGCATACAGACCTGCTACCCCCTTCCTACAAAACTGCAGAAGAGTTGTAATTTAAATTCGATGTTGCTGAGATGACGAGCACAATTTCTTAAAGTCCCACTTCATTCATCTTTTGATCTATTGTAAGCATTCCCAGTGGGTCCTTTAATTATGATGTTTATTATGTAGAGTGGCAGTTGTTCGTTAGAAGTAAATTTTGGGCGGGACTGTTGGCACAGAGCAACCCCGCCTCCCTTCCCCTCCTCGTTGCTGAGGTCTAGGAGCTGGGAGTTTGTGGCCCGTCCTCAGCGTATCTTCTACATCATAAATATGCTTGTTTTCCAACTGCATTTTTTCATCTGCTCCTGTTTCAAAACGATTTGAATACAGAAATGCAATTTTGAGCTTAACTTTCTTCATATATGCCCTACATAATCAAAAAAATGCCTCAAGAACATGTTAAAAACACAATTTTGCTTCTTTTATTGCTCTTTTATTCTCTTATTTTTTGGTGTTTTACCAGTATTTAGTCTTTTATCTTATTCACTCAGTTTGCAGTGCATTTGTATGAAGGGCAAGTGACCATAAAGCTTCTATACTATTTAAAAAACGTGATTTTCATTGGAGTGGGTGTTTAATGTTTCAAGACAAACTCTACATTTAGAGTTTGAAAGAGTCAAATCTGATGTTTTGCATCATAAAACTAAGCAAACGTTGCTAACTTTATCAACATAATATGGTGGAAAAACGGCTCTAACATGCTTCATTTATTTTGTCGAAATTTGCAAAAGGTAATAAACTGATCTGCTCATCTTTTCTCAGCAGCCTGTGTTGTGCACGCTGCCCCTCGTTCCTGTCCAAGAATGGAATGTCAATCACTTTATTATTGGCCACGTTGGTTTAAGAAAGACTTGTAGGAGCTCTCAGCCCCATCCATCAACATCTGAGTCCTGCGCACACAGCTGCTTTGAATTAGTGTGCTGCTTTCACTCCCAAATCTCTCACACATGTTCCCCGGAATCAGACTGATACAAGGGGATATCAGTTTTGCCATTCTAATTACATCTCACTGCTGAGGGAAGTAAAACGGTTTCTCTAAATGAGCGGCTTTGGGATGTTAAAAGACGTACGCTTGATTCAACCAAAGCTGAAATCAATTATTTGCATATAAAATTGCATTTCTTGTCAATGGTTTTCTCATCTTTAATCATCAGTTCATGGAAACCGGTTTGACTTTTTGCTTAAGTCAGCAGGCTCATTTGCCTTCTTCCTCTAACTGTGTTTTAGCAGCACCAACCTGAACAACTGTGGGTGCAGGACTGCGCTGGGTTGGCTGTCTTTGTGTTGATCTTCAACACGGTGTGGCGACTGACTCGTTGGCAGTCATACCCCAGCCTTAACTCTGCGCTACGCTTCATCTTGTAGCGTGAAATGTTCCACATTTCATGGCTCCTCTGAGCATCCTGCGTCACTGCAGTGCTTTTGTTGCCTCCTGAGGATGAGTCCAGCTGTGATCTGCACATTTGCGTGTCCATTAGAGGTCAAGGGACGACTGATTTGGAGCTCTTCGCTCAATTCTTGGCGAGAGTGGGAATAAAGATTGCTGGCATCAGAGCAGAGAGTCAAGTTATGGGGTAGAAGCCGGGTAGACGCAGCAACAAATCCATCAGCGCCTGTGGTCACGCCACAGCTGTGAAGCTGCCAAACTGGGGTCAGTGGGTGTTGATGTGTTTGGAGCAGGTGCTGCTAACTCTGGAAGCCCCATAAAGAGCAGTGGAGCCAGTCGCTCACGGCCTCACGCTGTGGTCCAGCATACAGCAGTGATAGGCAGCACCCTTCCCAGCCGACCCCGACTTCGGCGGAGCCAGCATGCCTTCCACATGTGTCAGAGCTCCACCCCTCCTCCTCTTCCCCTCCAATCTCGAATAAACCTCCAGGGCTATCCCTCAGCAAAGAAAAATACCCCCCACACCCTGTCTGAAAACCACAATTGAAACCTGTCTCAGCTTACAGAGCAGCACAAAGTTTGCATGTGCCTTACATAATTGTTGTGTTTTTTAAAGGCCTAAGCCTTTAACTTTTGCCATATGATGAATCTGTCGATCTGTATTAGAGCAGAGAATGAGGCAGATTGCCAGAACTGCTCCACTGTGACTCGCTCTGACTTTGACCACTTCTGAACTCGACGCCTCAAACATCCAGACAGAGTTGTTGCTACTGTCTGACATCTTAAAAATCATCACCAATTTATAATGAACATCTCACCTTTTCTTTGTCTTTAGAAATGCTTGGTATGACGATGGAAGGTTGCTTCTGGTCCTAATTGCAGTTTGCATCATCTTGCCTTTAGCCATGCTGCCTAGGATCGGTATGTTTGTAAGTTTACAATTCTTCTCATTTTAATCTAACTAGTTTTATTTTGAAAAATATTTTCTCAACATCACAGGCTTCCTGGGTTACACCAGCAGCCTCTCCTTTTTCTTCATGCTTTACTTTGCAATTGTGGTAAGTTTTGGTTTTTAACCTCCAAACATTTATCTGTATCTTTTCTTGCTGACTTTTTTGCTCCGTCTGGTTTCCAGGTTGTGGTGAAGAAATGGTCTATTCCCTGTCCACTTCCTCATAACACTACCAGCCTTTACGAGACTTCCAAGGTAGAAAATGTCTTCATTTTGTTGTATAAAACAACACAATCATCCGTTTTTTACTTCAACCTTAAAACAATGTGTTTTTATGACTTCAACATCATTCTGTTGTTTGAAATCTATTTTATTTTGAAAAATTAAGGGATTTATATAATGCAAAATCAATTTTTTTTTAGCTTTTAAGTGTATTATGTTAATTCCTCACGAAAAACAACCCCAAGCCGGTATTTTGCTCTATTCACGCATCTTTGAGCATTCCGAAAACATTTCAAAAACAAATGGGTCCTCACATTGTGATGTCACAAAGTGGGCAGCAGCCCCTTCCAGGAAGAGTCTGCCAGCACCGCCCTCAGGCTAACGCACACACCCATGTTTTCCACTGAGCTAGCTGTGATTGGCAAAACGCTTTCCTTTTATATGCAAAATATGAACTTTGCAAACGTTCTGATGTTGTTTGTTTTCGTGGACGAAATGCAGACACGCTGCTGAGGCCGGCTCTAGGTTGATGTCGTGAAATAGACGGCACCAACAAGGAGCAAAGGGCGGCGCCTCCGAGATCGAGTTGTTTTACTTCTGGGTAGGGAAAGAGCTTGCGAAAATAACTAATTTTCCTCTAAAATATGTGTTCTTTAGTGTACCATGTGGATATAGTTTACTCTGAAAGGATTTAGAATAGCATGACATAAGCCCTTTAAAATCTTCAGAGTGTTGTTGCATTACAACTCATGTATTATATCATATTTTACAAAGCAACAAAAATTTCCTGTTCTTTTCTGAGAAAAATAGCTTCAGACTTGGATTTTGCATGCATTACACTGTCACAGGCATCATTTCCACTGAAATTGACCCTTCAGCACTTTCCAATTCTATTACACTTCATTTTACAGCTGTTGGTTAGTGGTCCAACTAATTCTTTCCAGAGTATTTTTTTTTTATCTTTACATGCCAAGTTTCACTTCATTTTATGAAATCTGCTTTCCTTCGTGGTATCTATAAGTTTTTTTCTTTTAACTTTTTTTTTGTTGCAACAATTGCTTTACCTATGAGGGCAAGAATTCTTCGTTTTATTTGTTTTGATATTTTAGCTTAAAAAAATTTACTGGTCATGACATTTAACTGTAAATTATTAGGTTCACGCTTGTTTAAAAAATAAAAAAAAAGCAGAATCGTCTGTACACGTTTATTTTGAAAGAGTTGGCACGTCCCAACTTTCGACCGATTTGGTGAAATTCCATCGGTCTGAGGTAAGCCGTCTGAGAAGGCGGTCATGGCGACACGATTAGGAAAACCTGGATGTTTGGCTTATTGGTTGTGTTAGATTTGGTGAATAAAACCAGCCGTGAAGGACAGGAAGCCCAAGTGACCTCGTCTGATCTTGGAAGTAACCTTTGACCTCTAGAAATTTTACACCAACCTATACGCATTGAGACATGAGTGGGTTTTTGAAGGAATGTTGTTGAAGTTGTGTTCTTTTTTTTTGTCCTCCAGATCTCAAATGTCTCAGAGAGTGAATGCACACCAAAGCTCTTTGTTGTCTCCATAAAGGTGTGTTAACATTGTATTTTCTATGTAAGATGGGTCTAAGACGTGGTGCACAGTCACACCTACCGAAGCTGTGTGCAGTTACCCTTAACAGAGCCTGTACTAGTGAAAGAATTTGGAAATCGCACTACTCTGCCTATTTATATACTCAGTGTTTTCTTCATTCAGAACCAGTTTCAGCTGTAACTTTACGTCACTGCATTAAGCTGCACGCTCAATTATTTCCACTCTGCTCGGACCCACCTGCCCTCTAATTTCTGCGTAACAGTGTAAGCTGATAATTTGTTAATGACGGCTGTGTTGCGGTGGATTTGATTTACAGAGTGCCTACGCCATCCCCACCATGGCCTTCTCTTTTCTGTGCCACACGGCTGTCCTGCCCATCTACTGCGAGCTGGAACGGTCAGCGCCGCCGCTTTAACTGCTTGTAAATGAGTCTGAAGTGCATGGTCTAAGCCCGGTGAACATCTGGTGTTTTTCAGGCCTACCAAGGCCCGGATGCAGAAGGTGGCGAACATCGGCATAGCCCTCAGCTTCTTCCTGTACTTCATTTCATCTCTCTTCGGCTACCTCACCTTCTACAGTAGGCCTGCAGGGACACACAGAGTCAAAGCCCTGCCTCTGTAATGCCGCACTCATATTATTATTTTCTCCTATAGGCCATGTGGGGACCGAGCTGCTGTTCGCTTATAACTCCTACTTGCCTCGGGACATCATGGTGATGACGGTTCGGTTGGCCATCCTCATCTCTGTTCTGCTGACTGTGCCACTTATTCACTTCCCTGTTAGTACACCAGACACACCATTTTTTTTCTCAAAAACGTCCTAATTTCCAAAAATCTGTCAAAAATAGAAAAGTAATCAGTTTACATTTGAACTTCTGAGCAGTTTTGGACAAGATGTCATGTTTTTCTGATGGCTGCAGGCTCGTAAGGCAGTGATTTCGCTGCTGTATGGAGAACAGGAGTACTCCTGGCTCATCCACATCGTCGTAACCGTCATCCTCCTCAGCGTGGTGCTGCTGATGGCCATTTTTGTACCAGATATCAGCAGCGTGTTTGGAGTTGTTGGTGCGTGAGATTTAAAATTTCAAATTTAATGTTGCGGCTTTAGCTGCAAGAGTTTGAGGCTCCTAACGGGCTGCTTGGTTCTTGTGCAACTCAAGAGCTTCTGCTGTTTGTTCTCCAGGGTCGACCACGTCCAGCTGTCTGCTATTTGTTTTTCCAGGGGTCTTCTACCTTAAGATCAGCAACCAACCTCTGAGATCTGTGGACTCAGTTGGGGTAAATCTACAGTTTAAAGACTCAATCCAATGAAAATCACATTTGTTGTGTTTATAGCACATTCTTATAGTGTTTTTCTGATGATGAAGGACATACACACGTGGACAAAATTGTTGGTACCCCTCAGTTAAAGAAGGAAAAACCCACAATTCTCACTGAAATCACTTGAAACTTACAAAAGTAACAACAAATAAAAATTTATTGAAAATTAAATAATCAAAATCAGCCATCACTTTTGAATTGCTGATTAACATAATTATTTAAAAAAACAAACTAATGAAACAGGCCTGGACAAAAATGATGGTACCCATAACTTAATATTTTGTTGCACAACCTTTTGAGGCAATCACTGCAATCAAGCGATTTCTGTATTTGTCAATGAGCGTTCTGCAGCTGTCAACAGGTATTTTGGCCCACTCCTCATGAGCAAACTGCTCCAGTTGTCTCAGGTTTGATGGGTGTCTTCTCCAAATGGCATGTTTCTGCTCCTTCCACAGATGTCCACGAATGTTCCACGAATCCACTGGGAACACTTTGAAAATAGATCAAATAATAAAATATATAAATAATAATAATCTGCTGTGATCTATAAAATGTTTCACTAGACTGTTTTTATTACAAATGCTGACACTCCTTTTACTTCTTTTTGTTTTCAGGCCATTCTTCTAGTGGTCTTTGGTTTCATCATGGGTACTGTTAGTCTATCTGTCATCATCGTCACCTTAGTGAAAACCCTATGAAACACTCAGGTTCAAATCAAGAGAAACCAAAGAAGGGAAACTCATTTTAGAAATCTTACTTGATGGTTTTAGACGATGTCAAAGGAACTTTTTAACCTTTGTGTACATTTAAATAACTATTGTGATACTCTTTGCGGATGATCCTGCACTATTTTGTACAACCGAGCAACTAACCTTTGAATGTGTAATCGCAACTCTAAATGTTTACATACATGTTTACAGTTTAATTTATGCACAAATAATGTACTGATTTGATTATTGTGGTGATTTTTGTTTATTTTGCCATTCTGTTTGTTGTCATAATGTCAGAATTTCCTCTGTGTCATCGGTTCCATAAAAGGTTATGGAAATTGATTAATGCGCTTTTTTTTTTTTTGTCAAGTCAACTTGTAGTTTTCTGGATTTTAAAAAATCCATTCTCATTTACACAATGCAAGAATAATTCATAAAATTTATTTACAGGTTTTTTTTTTTGTTATTGCAAAGGGAAATTTCCTTGATGTTTACTTTTATTGTGACAAAAAACGCTTCCAAAAATGCAAGTATATCATTTTTAAACTTTTTAAAAATGTTATTTATGGTTAAATTCAGTTTTGTTACAAAGTAAAATTGTTTTTGGAATGGAAATGTAAAAGCAAATCAATACTCAATGCAACAAATTATAAAATGATAAAACAATACCTTGTGGTTGTTATTCAATATATTGATTTATGAAATTGTCTCTGCTGCACAGTTCTGCTTTGCACGTTTAACACTTGCTCATCAGTACTGATGTGGTGATGGGTTGAGGGATGTTCTGTTTTTACAGTGCCTCCTGTCTGTCACATTCTCCACATTTTCTGAAAAATGCAGCTGTTAAGAGTGTAAGTGGAACCTGAAGCTATTTTTTTCTGCTTTTAATCCTCAAAATGAAGCAAATCTGCTGTAAGAAAGCAGAGCTGTGACATTTTCACAGCCTGTAGCCCCATTCCTTTAGTTGCCCCCGTTTGGGCTGGAAGCCTTTCCAGCTTAGGACCTTCTGTTCTGAAAGACAAACATAGAAAATGTTAGTTTATAGTCATAAGAACATGTTTCTCTCATGTTCTCTTTTGTTTTAATTTTGGAGTTATTGAATGTGCATTTAAACTGTCAAAATACAAGATTCTTCATAATTTATAAGAGTTTATTTTGAAAAAAATATAATTTTTCTTTGGAAGAAACCCGTTTTAAAATTCAACCCATATTTAGCTCAAGACTCCCACCTAGTGTCTAGCTGTGGCAGAGTTCATCAGGTTAAGACTAATGGGGGGGAGCAAAAGCTAGCCTTGTAATTTTAATGGTTTGCTGTAAAACCAGCAGTTGTTCTGAAAAAGGTGAATTTTCAGTTATTTTGTCTTTTTTAATGTTTTCAAAATGTTTGTGGGTTGCTTGGTGTTTTTCTGGTGAGCACTCTCGCCTCACAGCAAGTAGGCCCTGGTCCGAATCCTTTCTGTGTGGAGTTTGCATGTTCTCCTTGTCCATGTGTGGATTTTGTCCCACGTCCTCCCACAGTTCAAAAGGAGACTTCACAAGTTACCTGATGATTCCAAAGTAAATAAATAAAGTTGCAGAAGGCATAATAACCAATAAAAAAGTGGATTTTAATTCTATTTTGTACTGAATTATATCATCATCGTGAAAAAAAAACATTCATTTCCCTACATGATCTCTATATGAAGGCCAAAGCGCAGTCACCTTGTGGTAGAGTGTCCGCCCTGAGTCTGGAATGTTGTGAGTTCAAATCCACAGCCGAGAACCAAAGCCTATTTAAAAGGTACCCAATGCCTTCCTGCTTGACACTCGGCATCAAGGGGTTGGATTGGCGTGTCAAACCACCAAACTGCCGCTCACTGCTCCTCCAGGGGATGGATCAAAAGCGCAGAACAAATTTCACACACCCAGGTGTCTGATAAGTAATGAGCCTTCCTCTCTTAGTAGATAATTTGTGTCTGTTTGTGACTAGGTGTTAAACTTCACCCCAAACCATCTCTCGTTAGCTATTTGCCTTACTTCATAGTATTTTTCCTCCAAACATTTGTTCTTTTCGTTGGAAACATACTGTCTCAGCAGGTTTTTGTTTCTTTTTGCTTATTCTGAGTCATCAGAACTGATCACTGTGTTTCAAATGTCACCGCTCATCTACGAACCTTCATCCGAGCTGCTGTTAAAGAGATCTGATGAGCCCAGAGTCTCGGGGTGAGCGTGTTTTGTTTGGTTTTGCCCCACCACCACCCTGGGCCCGTGTTCTGTATGTAGTATGACAACACCATCTCCTGCGGTTAAAGGATAGAATGGCGTGGAGGAGCGCTGGTGGGCTGTTGGCAGAGTCTGCGTTTGATATTGTCTTTAGAGGTGTTGGTTGTGTTCTTTGAAAATCTGTTTCTGTTGTTCAAGATCAGCAGCTGGTTCTGATCCAACTTTCAGGAAAACTGACCTTTGAGTCATTCCATGCTTGCTCGCCAAAGAAAATGTGGGATTCCGCTACACGGTGATAAGCAGGAGACGTGCCAAAAGCTAACCCCTTTCGGAGCACAGAGAGTGGAGCCGACAGCGAGGGGAGTTTGTAGCCTTCCAGTTCCTCTTCCTTTTTGTGTTTTTAGGCTCAGTTGTGGATTTGAGGCTGCAGCGGTGCTCAAAACGTGAACATCTGTTTTCTGTTTATTCACATAATCCTGTCCAACATGCATTCATGACTGAATGGTGCTTAAAGGGCCTTTTCTCGTGATTTTTCTGTAGTGCTGGCAGATGTGATGAGTGGTTTCCTTTGTTAGTCATGGTAGACGCTCCAACTCAGCAAATGCCATTGATATGGAAGGGTCATCACTGATTGAGTGCTTTCCATTTCTCTTTTTTTCCTCCCTTCTCTTTCATTCTGTCTGTTATCTCCGTTTACCTTCACTCCATGATACTTTTCTGCTTTTAATCAATTTCCACGCTCCATCAGCAAACATACTCTTTGTGTCGCGGTAACAGCATTCCTTGCTCTGAGGACTCTTTTTGAAACACAACACGCTGCACTTACTTAAGAGTGGATGATGTTTCTGCTCTAATTTGTTAATGTTTTGTATGAAATCCCGTTGAAATGAGGAGAGCTTCACGTACAAGTCTGTCAGCTATTAGAAGTAAACAAACGGGCAAAACAAAAAGTGTAGGAGAAAGGAAGTCGCTGTCCTCGTTGGCGCTCTCTGTTCATAACTTGACATTGTGGTGCCGGATTTCAGTTTGCGTGCACACCTGCACAGGTGACGTCCTTCACCCCGTTGTCAATGTGGGAATCAGCTTGCCATGTGCTGCATGTTTCCCAAAAGCATCACATTCCGTGCAACAAAAACCTCCTGCTGATTGAAAAGAAGCTCTTGTAATTGACATGAGATGACTCCCACTCACACACATATATATATGTGCTCACACAACTTAAGAAAACACAAAGTCAGGAAACAAGACTTGACTCCTGGAACTCTCATCTTCACAGAGAAACGGTGATGCAGAAGAGTTGATTCAGTGTTTGTTGATGCCGTATACAAGGTCAGGAGTCAAAGAAGTCTTTTGTGAATAAAGAGTGGCAATTAAAAGGATGTTAGGAAACTTACAGGGCTACTTTGACACATAACAAGAGGTGAGGAGTGCAATTTTTATCCCATTGACCCGCAGTTAAATTGAAATTTCAATGTAAAAGTATACAAGGGCAGAAATCTAAGTGAGCTAAAAGATCACGTTTTTCAAAAATTTCTATACATGCAATGTGGGTTTTAACTTGGCTTTTTCTTGCTCCCCAGCACATCTCTGCTTTTATTCTTTTAATTTCCTTTGACCTTGCAGTCTTTGAACTTATCAGTAACTGATGATTGCTCTGAACCATCTCAGTAACTCAGAACTATCCTTTTAACTCTTGTTGTTTTTGTTGTGATAAACTAAACTTATTCTGTGGTTACACAACTTTTCTAGTCTTTTGTTGTCTTTTTTTCTGTTGTGTCAAATCAAAATTGGCACCAAAGTTAAAAGCAAGAACATTCTTTTGGGTTTTTTCATCAGTAAATATCCAAAGATGCATGTTTGGATGGGGCTCCAGCTTTTTTCTGGGAATTGGGTCGTGCCGGTTGAGGTCCACAGCGGTCAGCAGTGATATGGGACTCAGTTTGTGTTCTTTGCCATTGAGTGGGGGGTTGCCTTGTCTCTGTGCGATCCCATCAGCCCCTCGGCTGAGCTCTTAATGCGGCCCTGACGCCTTTCTGGCGCAGGGGCCACACCACCTCACATCTGGAGCTAATTATCCTGGAGGGGCTGTGACAGAGTTCCTCGACCGCCCCCCTCACTCTGTCCAAGGCAGCCCTGACCACGCTTATTGTTGCATTCCTCTAGTTTTCACCACAACAGTCTTCCTTTTTTCTTTTTAAGTACAATAAAAATTTGAAATCTTTTTTTCTCCTTTTTTAAACTTTCAGCCTCATTTTTCAACTTTGTTTCATAAACATTTCTTAAAAATGCATCCAAAGCTACCCAACCTAAAAGCACATTTTTAACCAAGTGTGATTTATGGGGGTCCTCTGTGTAAGACCTGTGTGGGTGAATACATGTGCGTTCGCAGCCTCACCTGAGGGGAAGCTGGGGTCCTGTGACCAGGCCGCATTAGCTGGGTCCCAGTGACTGATGGACCTAATTGGGTTTGTGGCAGTGCAAAAGGTGAGGTGGGGGGTTGTGCATGCTGGCCTAGCTGGAGTTCTCTCACCGAGGTCAGGAGTGCTGGGAATGGCCTGAGCCGGAGCTCCACCTGCGCAGGGAGAGTTGAGTGGTGCAGGGCAACATCCGTTCAAATTGAGGGTAAAGACTTTAAAATGAGAGTGGAAACTGCTGGTGGCTGAAGCTAAGTATGCATGCAGCATACTTGTCCGCTCTGAATTATGAACGGCATGTTGAAGCGTGTCTATAATGTCATGACATAAGAGGTGTGGACTGATGGCCAAACCAGTATGTGCTTGTCTGCATGTGTTCTTCAATCTGACAAGTGAGTGCAGCTGTAATGTGTCAGATTATGTAATAAAAATGAGTTATGTTCAAAATGAACAATTGTTTTGTAGGAACAATCTCAACCCACTGGATATGAACACATCTATTAGATATATAAATCACGGCTATTTCAATGTTTGCATCAATAGAAATACATTATGTATCCAATATTCATCAATTCAAAGGGGCTTATTGCACATTGCCGTTTAGATCTCCAGCAGACGACTTTCCCCATAGACTTTCTCAAAGGTAATGGCATTGCAGTCATATCAGGCATCGCAAGCTGTAAACAAGCCGCCATTTTTTTCACATAGGGTTACAGTCAATAATAACATAAACAATAACTCATAAGGTGCATTAATTGTCATAATAGAGGCCATCTTTCCAACTTTTGATAATGCGACGGAGGACAGTGTTTGCTAAGAGGCATACAAGATAATGACAAAGATGATCTAATGGGATCTAAATTGGGATCTCTTCGGTGAAAGTGACTGTTCAAAGTACACTTGTATTGCACTTGTTGCTGCAGCCTGTTTCTGTTGTTATCTGCAATCTTATTTTAGAGGATCTTTATGGTTTAAAATGTCTCAAGTTCAGTTTTGTTTTGTAAGATTGTTGAAAAATGAAGATGAGCTGTTCTGATTCTTCTGAACGAAGGTTCTGTTCACAAATGAAGTTGAATATGCACTCATAGGCCACTTTATCTGGCACACCTGTCCAATTGCTCATTTACGCACATTTCTAATCAGCCAATCACATGGCAGTATCTCAATCCATTTAGGCAGGCAGACATGGTCAAGACGATCGGTTGCTGTTCAAGCCGAGAATCAGAAACAGGAAGAAAGGTGATTGAAGGGACTTTGAACGTGACATGGTTGTTGGTGCCAGACGAGCTAGTCAGAGTATTTCAGCAAACTGCTGATCTACTGGGACTTTCACCCACAACAATCTCTAAGATTTACAATCATCCATAAAAGAGAGAGAATCCAGTGAGCGGCAATTCTTTGGGTGGAAAGGCTTTGTTGATGACAGAGCAGAATGGCTAGACTGCTCCAGCTTACTTCCAACAGGATGATGCGCCACATCATCAAGCTGAAATCATCTCAGACTGGTTTCTTGAACATGACAATGAGATCACAGGGCTCAAATGACCTCCACAATCATCAGATCTCAACCAAATAGACCTTTAGGATGTGGTGAAACAGAAGATCAGCATCATGGATATGCAGCCAACAAATCTGCAGGAATTGTGTGTTGTTGTCATGTCAATATGGACCAAACTCTCTGAGGAATGTTTCCATACTGTGTTGAATATCTGCCACCAAGGCAAAAAGGGGTCCAACCCGGTACTAGCAAGGTGTGCCTAATAAAGTAGCTGGTGAGTGTATGTTTTGGATTGTTGTTTTAATGGAATTTTCTGAGACCTTTTACCACAGACATATTTCAGTCAAACTGTTTTCTAACTTTTGTAATGTAGAAGTTTGAGATTACTAGTTGTCTGTGAAATAAAAAATACAAACAAAACAAATTATAAACCTAAAGTGTTTATTTTATTTCCAGTAAATATTCTAAAAAGCATTCTAACAGACTTTCAAAAATATTCTAAAACTAGATAGCTACAGGTAGATTTCTTTTCGAACACTGCTGTACATCTACTGGAGTAATAAATAGAGTTTTTTTTAATTTAATATAGCATCATATTTCAGTCATTACCCTAAATTACATTTGCAAAGTCTTTGAAGAAGTCTTAAATGTTTGTGTCTTAATTTAATATACAATAAACTTAAGAAAACTAATGATTTACCAATAAAATATTAGATTCTGTTACATATTGAAATTATGCTACCTGTTCACCAAAAAAAATGCTTGAAATGTTCTTTCACTTTCAGCTTTTCAGCAGGCACAGGAATATGTCGTCGGCCTGTTTTTTTTTTTTACTTTGGATTTGGCAGGGACATCCATTCTGGGAGAAAGCTTAATTAGAATGAGGAAGTAGAAGTGTTAAAAGCCACCACAAAAGTACATTTTGTGGGTTCTACAGAGGGTGGAAGGTAAAGGAAAAAAAGATGAAGTCTTTTTGTGCCCTCTGCTGGACAAATGCATTCAAAAGAAGCATGCATTTCCTGTGATGTATAGAACCACAAGTTCTATTCAATCCCGCTGACTCTGAGGTCCTAAACAGCACTTAACAGGAGCTGGTTTGGGAAATGGAAGGCGATGTCTGGTGAAAAAAATCAAGAAGAAAGTCTTTTATTTGGATCTAAAACATCTAATAGCCATCAGTGTATGCACACGGCTGCAGTCAGGCAATGTGCGGTGAGCCTGCTTTATCACCGTGACCCCTCCTGCTCAGTAAGGTCATGTCTGAGAAGTTGTTTACAAGACAGTCTGGATCAGAGGGATGTGCGCAGAGTGGGACCCCAGCTCTTTATTTATAACAGCTGGAACAGACAGACGCTGAGTGCTGACATTTGGCAGAGAGAGGTGAGGGGTCAAGTCTAACACCAATAAAGTGGAAACTTTGATTTGGGGTATTTATGGATCAGGCAGAAGCTGCACCTTCAGAGAAAAAAGGTGAAGTATAACCAATGGCATTAAAAAAGCAGCTAAATTAAGCTAAATATTATATTACCTTACCTTTTCTCCTGTTTGCTATTGTACAATTTTTGAAATAATAGTTGGTTTTAGAAGCACTTAAACGAGGATAATCGATACTACTCTTTGATTCACAAACAACAATTTATCAGTGAGACTGTAGAAAAAATTAACTCAAAATAAAAAAAAATGTTTTTTACTACAAAGTTTAAAAAAGTAAAAAGTATCTAAAAGATGTGTTAATAAAATTAATTACACTCCATGCAAAGAGACATGGAATAAAAAAGATTAAAAACTAGGAAAACACCAATAAAGAAATCAAAAAAGAAATTTAATTTTATATGTTTTAGATTTGAAAGTCACCAACAATCTAAAAAATAAACAAGAAAGAAAAAGAAAGAAAGAGTTGAGTTGTAAAAACTCTATCAATAATCGAGCAGCAGATTCAAATTTTAACAAAATCCTCAAGTGAAGTAATAAGTTTGTAGAAACAGAACTCTATTCCCAACCGAGCTGCCAAATGTTTCTCAAAGAGAAAGACATTGTCAGACCCGATCTGCTGGATCTGGTTTTTCCAGGACCTCCAAACAGCCAGCTTAGCTTCAGCTAAGAGGAAGTTCAGATGTATGTGCACACTCTTTTTTTTGGGGTCTTAAATAAAACAAACCAAAGTAAACTGTTTCCCCAACCCCTCAAACAACACCTGAAGAAAAGAAAAAAGACCTGTTAGACTTTAGCATTTAGCAAACAGATGAACCACCGACTCACTGACTAGACAAAACAGGCACCCATCTCCTGTGCCAGGATTGACGTGTGTCAGATATGTGTGCGTGGCTATGATCCCATGTACGACTATCCACTGGAGGTCACCGCCCCGTTTTTCAACAGGAGCTTTTTACAGGGATCTCCAACAACCACTCAAGGAAAACCAAGGGCCAAAAAATCCAGTCCGCCCTGACACTCTGACGTCTATAAGGCATTGCGTGTTAGAAACCTTGACCGACACAAGGTAGAGGGTCCTTTTTTCTACAGAGTCTCCAAAACCCCCATCTATGGAGAAGAACAGGACAGCAGTTTACTTCTGTCCTCCACCCTCCCATCACAGGATGGGGAGACCTGCAAGGATGGGAAGATCCATCCCATGCATTCATTGTGAAGCGACTGTAGAATTCCTCGCACAACTTCGCAGGTTCTCAGGTAAAGACTGGCAAACCTCATCCGATTTCCTCTGCAGCGTCCTGACGGATTGAAGACCTGCAGCTGCAGCAAGCTCAGAAATAGGTGTCTTTAGGAGATGTCCGAGCTTCACGCAGCCGACCTCCCTCAGTTTGGAGCTCATGGTCGCAGAAGATAATGTTCGTGTGGAGCTGAGCCCACTGCCAAACAGTGGTTCCTTAAACAGCCACAGTCCTGGGGTTAAAACAGCACTTCTCTGGCAAAGAAAGTCTCCAAGCATGCATGATAGACTGAATGAATGATGGAACTCCCGTCACATCCAGTTGTGTGTGTTGGACCAGAAACAGATGCTTGTCATACCCAAAGTTAACCAGCTTTTCTCAGCAGTACCGAGCAGTATCCGACCATGGCAGACCTGGATGGTAGAGGAGGTGCTGAACGGTCCTCAGATGTCAAGTAGTCTCTGTCCGCCCTCCTCAACTGGAAGGTAGAGGACAGCGGATCTCAGCCAGTGGCGACCAGACCAGAAAAAGTCCACCAAGGTCTTCTGAGAGTTTGACCTCGGTAAGAAAGCTGTGATAGTAGGTTTTCCCATTTAGACAGTCTGGCACACACTTGCTCCATGACACCCTCCCAATTCTTTTTTTGATAATCATTCGTGCCCAAAAACACTCCCAAAAAAGTGATACCCTCAGTGACCCAAGCGAGGTCTTCTGGTAATATTGGCAACGGTGTCCACCCAGTGCCCTAAGCACAGCGCGGTGCTCTTCTCCCAATTTAACTTTACCCGAAGACACTCTCTGGTACACACTCAAACTGTCACAGAGAAGACTGACATCTTTCTGATGGCGCACAAAAACGGAAATGTCATCAGTATTAACAGAAACAGCGATAGACGGCCGGTGAGGGAGCCCAGACAGCATAGACTGCAGTTAATAAGTAAAGGTTCAGTGCCAATGGTATAATTCTGACCTGAAGGAGGACATCCCTGTTGAATGCCTCTCTGAACCATCACAGGATGGCTTAACCCCGCACGACCTTAACCAGACAAAAAGCCCATCTATACAAAAGACTCAAAAGCATAATAGCCTCCCCAAAACCAAAAGCTTTCAAAGTAGAAAATAAAAAAGAATGATCAACTCAATCAAAGGCTTTTTCCTGAGCCAGAGAGATCAACCCAACATTAACATCACAGAAAGAAAGAAAGGAAGCAGCAACAGGGGATGTCTTCTTCTCTCTCTTTAAAAAAAAAAAAAAACTTTCATTATGAACTAAATCAATCAGTAAAAGAAAATACCCCAAATACTGTACAACTTGAACATCAACAACCAGCATTGACAGTCTAGAGGTTTAAAGTATATTACTGAAATTAGAAAACAAAACATAAAAAATATGCAGTTCCTTTCAAAGATGAAATGTTCTTCATATTTGACACGTTTTCTGCTGTTTTGTAATATAATTTAGATAGATGGAATAAATCAAGAGAACGGGATGTAAAACAGATTTTTCCAACAGCGGGTAGCAAAACAAAGAAAAAAAATGATTGCCCCAAAAACTTTAGGATATTCTTCAGGAGTAATTGTAATGTTATATTTATGAACAAATTCAATTTTTATTTTCATTCATTTTATTATTTTTGTATTCACTTTATTTATGTTTTATATTATGTATTTATTTATTTAAAATATTTTATTAAACGTCATGAAAAATAAAACACAAGACAGGTGAGTCTCCGTGACGTGTCGGACCACACCGCAATGCATGCCGGTCAATGTAGTGCAGAGATCCCTTTTCTCCAATTCGACTGCACATTTGAGCACGTGACCCTCTAAAGCAGTCAGTGACAGGTCGACAGGTTTCGTGTTTGTGTATTTCGGGTTAGTGTTCGCACTTTGACAAGCAATGCGGAACTGGCCGCCCGCTCTGCGTGTTGTGGCTGGAGCTTCCTTTTTGCTGAGAGGCTCCGAAACAGGTTTCCAGGCGGACTGCTCGCTGCGTACGAGCGACAGGAGCTGCTCCAGCTGGTTTTGCACCGGAGCCAAGACGATGTGACGTTTATTCAAACTCTCTTTTCTACCTTAGAAAACTGCTAGAAGCTTTTTCTACTTTTTTTTTCTTGACCACTTCTTGGTGTTTTTGCTAGTTATTGTGCGCGCGCGCGCCTTGTCGACATGAAGTTTAACGGGTACCTGAAGCTGCGCATCGGTGAGGCTCTGGACCTCAAGCCCACCACCTTCTCCACGCGCCACTCCGTCATCTTCAACAAGTCCCCCCTGGTTCTGGACCCCTACATGGTGGTGAAGGTGGACGAATACAAAATCGGTCAAACTCACACCAAGCAGAAGACCAACCAGCCGACCTACAACGAGGAGTTCTGCATGAACGTCAACGACGGCAAGCAGATCGAACTGGCGGTCTTTCACGACACCCCGATCGGATATGATGACTTTGTGGCCAACTGCATCATCCAGTTCGAGGACCTCATGAAGACCATCAACACGGGGGAGAACTTTGCGGAATGGGTGAGTAGAAACTGAAGGTGGAATGTTTCCAGGAGTTTCCATCTCATTCAATATCCTGTCACAAGTGATTGATCGTTTTTAATCATCTTTATTAATCCCGAGGAAAAGATTAGGATTAAAAAGCATCCACCGATTGTTCCAAATCAGAACACATATTAAATATTTTACTTAAAAAAACGAATTTATATATGTATATTTTAAAATCTCGACCACTTTTCTCCAAATAACACTTTTTAAATCAGATTATTTCAAATTAAAACCAGCATTTGCTACAATATCTCCTCCATAAATATTGAACTTTATTTGCTTTAGTTTTGTTTGACCTATAAATCATAATTGGTTCAACTTTAAAAATCAGTTAAAGGAGCTTTCTCATTTTGTAGTTTAAAAAGAAAGTTAAGAATGTTAAGCTCCTTTTTTCTCTTAACTTTTTACAGATTTTTGGGTTTAATGCCTCACATCTTTTTTATGCGTTTATCACTTTTGATTAAAAGATGTAACTTTTGCTGTGCTAAAACTTTCAAAACTTTTAAAAACATTTTAAGGGCATCATTCATAGGCAACCTGCAGCCTCCTCATGCTAGATTCGTTGGACCACAGGTTGACAGGATACAATGGTGTGCAGTAAGTCTTGAATAAGAGAATTTTAAGATCGTTGGAACATGATTAAAACCTGTGTGCAAGCACGTTTTCCCGAGCGTGTAAAATACATAGTTGTCTGTGGATATCATCATCATCATCTGTAAGTTTATCTTTGAGGATATGTCCAAGATATTTTATTTTGTGACAGACATGAAGCTCAGAATCAGAGAGTTGAAAAGCGGGATCATCCTTTGCACAACAAGTCATCACAGCACTTTTGCTGGAGTTAAAAATCATTTTTAAAGCCAAATTCAGAATAGACATTTAAAAGCTGGATCTGCTGGATCATCTGCATACATCAGATGATTCTAGAACTTGGACATGAACTTAACTTAATTGTACAATTTACTTCTTAAACTATAGCAAGTTTTCTACAATATTGATCTGAATACTTACTTTAGCTCTGTTTTATTCATAGAGAAACATATTTCTTTGGTTCTTATTGGTCTTGTATTTTCGTTGTATTTATTTTATCACACAAGCTTAAAGGAAAGTCTTTAAAAAAATGATTAAATGATGAAATTATTTTCAGGAAAAACTTGGTTAAAGCAAATTGTCATTGATCAAATGCTGCTGAGGCTGTTGTAAGCTGGAGGCACTGAAGAAAATATAATATTTTAATCATTTTAGCACAGATAAGTGGTCATTAAATAATTAAAAATGTGTGAAAATGTAGTAAATCTCTTGATCACAATTGTGATCTAATAAAACAAATACTGTCACATCTGGGAAAAAAAGGATATACATTCAAAGATCTTAAGTCTGTTGAGATTAGCCTTAAAACAATACATTTATATGGTAGTAGACCAAAGTTGATGCTGCCAGCAGCTCTTCACCTGTAAGGCCGCATGCTCTTCTTATTGGCTTAGAGGCTTTGTCAGTAATCAGGAGAAAGCACGGCGTGAAACTGCACGTTTCGCGGCGTCCACGGGTTATTCTACTAGAGGAGCTGAAAACCACACGTGCTCACACACTGTCCAGGCATGCTCAACAAATGCCAGGATTGAAACCTGGATTGTTCTGACCTTCAAACTTTCAATAGTTTAACCACATTTGGTTGATTTCAGGTTTAAAAATGTGAGACATGAGAGCTTAAAAATGCATTGGTTTCATGACCATTGGAAACTGCTCCTTTGAGCTGGAGTTTCCCCTTTTCTGACTTTCAGCCCTCCAGGACTTTTAGAGCTTCTGCAGGTGTTGGATGTAAAGGGAAACCTGTCCAGGCCTGGAGCTCTCTCTGTGTAGTTTTGTTGTGCAAAATGCAAAGAAAAACCTACTTCTTTACACTCTCTTGCAGTGGATATTTACTAATTTTAAAGCATTTTTTTCAAATGAAATGTCTATGCATTTTATGCTTTCTATTAATTATTTTGTGTAAAAATTGTAAAGGATCTGCGAGTCAGTTAATCCAAACTCGATGAAGAAAACTTGCAGAAAAAGACGTCGACGTAGAACGACCCCAAGCACTGGGGGGGAAGTGGTGCAAAAGTGGAACTTAGTCTGCAGTTAGTTTTCTCATTTCTAGAGTCAAGCTCAGAGGTGCTATCTGACAGATCTAAAGTGAGAAGAGCCTTTTGTGCTTTGTTGTGCAAACAAGCGCCAGGCTGGTTCCTCTCAGATGAGAGCCACAGGCCTCTACACGCCCACACCCGTGTTTATCGCAGTTTTCTCACCAGCTGATCCGTGCTTCAAGACTCTCACAGACTGACATTCTGATTCTTGGTTGGCTGGAGCCTATCTTCTTCTCTTTTCCTTATGCTGGACAGTCTTTAATGTTTGTTTCTTAGTTAAATCCAAATAACAAAACATTAAGTATGAGGGGGATCAGGCCTTTGATTTTCAACTATTTTAAATAGGACTTGGCAGAGCTTTACTTAATGCAACTCATCCATCTATTGGTTGTTTTTTTCATTAGACATCCAGTCAAATGAAAATGGTGTTGTTAACATGTAGCTTTTCTCTTATTATTAAGGCCATATATAAAATAATGTCAGATTAAAACTGTTTCAGAGTAATTCTCTATTCAAAGCGTTTTGGATCAGGAGGAGATGAAAACCTCCGGTTGGAAAAAGCTCGGGTTTGTGACTCAGCAACTACCATGGGCAGGCCAAAGTCTCCCTTCTCCACTACAATTCAGATGCACCCACTTGCAGACTAACAGATCCATAAGTGCAGCATCCATGCCTCAAGGTCCAACATGCTTTCCAACCAACCTGCCATCTATCGGCTAAACACACCTGATCCAGGGAATCAGCAGCAGATAAGAGGCCTGGAGTTTGGCGCTCCTGCATTTTTCTCATGCAAGCTGCCTCCTGGCTCAAAACGTTGCACAATGTTTTCTTCTTTTTGCTACACTTACGTTAGCTTGGGCTTGTGAGGTGCTATAAGCTAGCGGGAGAGATCTTAAACCCAAATCACGGCGGGAAATGAGCGGAAACTAACTTCACAACTCAAAGGGGAATTTCAAATGAGCTGCAGCAACTATGTCCTACAAAACGACACAGGCCTTTTTGGTTTTTGGCTAAAAGCTGCATGATTATAATTAAAAGACCGTTAGGAACAGTTTTACAGTAGAAAAAAATACAGTTGAAGAGCGACTTGAAAGTAATATAACATTTGTAAGTGAAAAAACAGAGTAAAGTTCATTTTTAATGCATGAGCTTTTTACTTATGTATGAAAGTCCCACCTCTGTTCAGTTTTACTCACTTTAGTTATGTGGTAACTTTTTCTTGGCCAAACATGTTTTTTTAATGGAAATTAAAAAATAGAGCAAATCGTCTTGACAGTGATGATGTGACACTACTCTACCTGGCTTTCTGCTTCGGCGCCATTTCAGTTCTGATGTTTGACTGTATCTGAAGACACATTATGCAATGGATGCTACTAGAGGTGAGGAAACAGAAAGAGGGTTATTGCAGCCCCCATGTATTTCCACGTGTAACTGCTTGCTTGACAAAATTTAAAAAAAGGGTTGCAGTCCCTACAAAGCTAAGAAAGATACTTCCTTTGTGATGATACAGCATGGACGTATTTTTAGCTGCAGCGGTCGGCTTTTATTCTGATGTCTCAAACAAATTTCCAGTTTGTTTCACGCAAACAGGCTGATTTCTCTCATACCTTTTTTTTTCTAAAAAGATGGCAAATTTAAGTGACCCCTCACGTTTTTTAAAAATGTGTTCCACCCCTTTGCATGTCTAGCAGGAAGCAGTCACTTGCTTTGTGGCAAGCTTGTGCAAAAATGACTGTCTTTGTGAGAAAAATGAAAGGTAAGTGTCAATACAACACAGTTTCTTGTGTCTGAATGGATGCAGGCAAAGTTTGATGACACTCAGGAAGTGTCACAATGGAAACTAGTCTGAGACACAGGATATGACCAGGTAACCAAAACATATTTGTGTAAACATATATTTAGAAATGATGGTCTTTTAAGTCAGCCTTTTGGTCGATGTGCCACCTTAGCGGACCCGGCTTGTCATTTTTGGACTCGGCGCCTCCACATGACAGTATTTTTGCCTCATCAGGTTTTCCGGGAAGAGTGCATGCAGCATGGGTTTACTTTTATTCTCAGTGAGCTGCAGGTTTCCCAGCAGTGGTTTCGGCTCTGTCTTTTTCTCTGTCTGCCAGTTTGTGTCCACCTTTCATAAAGAAAAATCTTTTCTGAAATGTGAGTCACTGGCACGCATGAGAACGCGGCAGCTCGTCAAACCTGCTGCTCCATGTTTCTGTAAGGACACCCAGATTCCTTTGACATTAGATGCCCGCTAAGGAATGATAAAAATGCAGTGACACAGTTTTATCTGAAGTATTCGTCATAGATGAAACTCTGCAGCTGGTACCGTCTCATATCATGCTTTTAGATTTGTTTTGAATTTCTTATCTTGTAAATCCTTTTTTTTTGTTTGTGACAAACGTGTTCTTTGTTTGTCTGGTGGCAACTGCAGCTTCTGAACTTAATGTTTGTTTTTTTTATTCCTCTGCAGATGGACTTGGAACCAGAGGGCAGAGTCTATGTCACAATTACACTCAATGGATCCTTCACTGATGGTATGATTTCTGCTCGTTGTCCACCCTTATCATCCCACTATCATGAGCATAAAACTATTTTGACTTGGGTCCAAATCATATTACTGTTTTATTTTTTAAAAAAGCACAAAAAACATATATATATATATTTTACAAAATATTACATTAGATATCCATATTTTAGTCCAGTTTAAATTATTAAAGAAAAACATTTTTTAAACAAAATATTAAAATTAGATATCCATATTTTAGTCCAGTTTAAAAATTAAAGAAAAACATATATTTTTTTAATTGGTTGTTTAAGTCACTGAATAGCAAAGTCTACTTTCAATTCATTGAGGAATTTGGGTCAGAAAGATTTGAACAAGTATTACGATCAACAGAAATATATTTGTGGAAAAGAATACAAAAACAGAGACAGAAGAGTTTGTGCTGATTATTAGTTACAAGTTCTCTACACTCAATTAAGCTTGTACGTTCATTCTTGTTATTAATAGCTCCTGTAAAAATCTCATCAGTGCAAAAACCCAGTGTGAACATATGGGTGGAGTCTTTTCCAGGGGTTTTCAGTAAAACAATGCTGATCGTGTTGGTGGCAGGTGCAACGAAAAAGAACTCTAAAATTAGACTTCCTGTTAAGCTCACTTGTCCTGAGTGGGGAGCGTGCAGAAGAAGAAGATGCAATCTCATCAAACTGCCTTAAACAGGAATGGATTATTATCTAATTACAATTAAAACAAAAACCCCAGATAAAAAGTTTTAAGAGAAGTTTGGGTGTCCAAACTTTTTTGTAAAGAGGTGAGGTGAAGTGAGAATGTGTGAAAGCCAACCAATCGGCTTGTATTCTTTAAATCCTTATAATGTTATCCAGAGGCTCAGTGCAAATCAGCTATTTAATGACATTTTGTTTAAATTGGGATACTTTTTCACTTCTTTACAGTGAATACAAATGCATCTAAATTTATTATCAAAACTACGGTGATTTAAAAACTAGAAATTAAATAAAGAGAGAATTTGTATGGGGGAAAAAAAACTTTAGTTTTTTTACCGTTAAATCTGGGTTCAAATAAAATATTGCACATTATTCACTATTAAATTACCTTCTAAATTCAAATAATATGAAAAGGACAACAACAAGGAACAAGGAACACAAATAGTTTTCTTATTTTGATCACAGGAAAAAATTATCTGTTGATCTCATTTGGCCCTTAAGCCTCTTATGAAGCCACAGGTTTATAACGTCTTATTATTTAGCCAATCACAATCACAATCAAGAAATCATACACGCGGTTCTTAAAAAGTGCTTGAAGCCTCATATTATTGTTTTTTATGACCGAGACCTGCAAGCCAGTAGAAATTTTACCAAGGGCTGCATTTGGCCCACGGGCCAGACTTTGGACACGCCTGTCTTAAAATCTTTCTAGCTTATATTTAATGAGAAATTGTACTTGAGTCCTTTTTTATTCACACAGATGATTGAGGATTTGACTGAGATTGTATGACAACTGTATCCTTATGTATTATTTATATTTTCTAGACACGATTATTTTTATCATTACATGATAAATGTTGGCGATCATGAAGTGCTCTTTGCAGCGGTAAGCCTTGAAGTGTTTGTTTAACGTTTGTTTCCTACTTTTTTTTTATTTGTCTGTTTTATCAGCCACGCTGTGAGCTTTACAAGCTGATAAAGCTCTTTGTTCTGTTTATTGATCGGCAGTGTGACTTCAGACTGTATCGACAGAAACTCTGATAAAGTTGTGAACGCATGCATACATTCATGTGAATTCATCTGTCTCTAGTTTTTGCTTTGATGTGAAGGAAAAAATCCCCCCGTACATAATGGAAGCTCTGACAAAGTAAATATGTATCATCTTGAAAAGAAATAACAGTGCTTCCAGAACGACAGGAGGAAGTAGCTGTGCAAAGGAGTCATTCAGGTTGTTTACTGAATGACAAATAGCTAAGATTTTGTCCAGATGCCAATTGCATTTGTTAAAAAAAATACAAAATACTGTCATAAGTGAATGTTGCACTGATGCAATACTACTTTCAATGATTTTCTCCATTGTGGACATTCTCTTGTATTCCTCTGTACAGAATCCGAAAACATGAATCAGAAGTAATGTTTAAATTTAGCAGTAGTTTTGTTTAGATTTTGTGCAGAATTTGAAAAGAAACTCTCGACTTTGTGATTTAATTGAGATTTTTTAACGAAGGTCAAATACTTGATGCGCCACTGTTTGGGGAAATTGAAAGTTCTGCATTACTTTTGTTTGTCGGAAGTGGAAGTTCAGCAAAAAGTCGCCTAAAAAAAGTTACAAAAATGCTTTAAGTAAAAGAAAAAAGGTAACAAGCAGTTAAAAATGCTAAACTAACTTGTGTTGATGCATGGAATCAATGATAAAATGTGACTGAGAAGATATGCACTCAATATATAAGGTATTATATATAAAAAAAACTATTGATATTGACGTATTTTTATCTTCTTTTTAAAAAAAAATCTTGCTTGCTGCGGTACTGTGTGGGTTGGGCTTGCAGGCTGCTCTGAAGTGAGTAGTTTTCATTTCTAAATCTTTTTTTCTGAGAGTTTCGGACTGGAACTACAATGCAGTTGAAACAAAGACATGGTTTTATGATTAAATCATAAAACAAAGCAAGAAGAAAATAAATATTCCTGTTTATTGGACAAGTTTTGCGAGTCCATGATAACTCAGTCCTTTTAAGTTCATCCAGAATAGAAAAAATGAAAAGGAAAATGCAAGCAAACCATTCCTTTAACTTTTTGAAGGGGTCAACATGATTTTCAGCACTTCTGCATAAAAATTCACATTTTCCCAAAATACTAACATTTTTGTTTGGAGGAAAACGATGGTTGCAGGGAAGGGAAAAAAAAGGTCTGAAAAGCAAATCTTGGCTTTTACATGTGTCCAGATGATGCCGTGATAACGGTGAAATCCACTCCAAAGCAGTTTACAAGAGCACGGCAAGGAGCCGTGAGGCGCAGGATCCACCAGGTCAACGGGCACAAGTTCATGTCCACGTTCCTCCGTCAGCCCACTTTCTGTTTTCACTGCAAGGAGTTCATCTGGTGAGAAACCTTCTGCAAATTGCATGGAATTGCTTGTAAGGACCGGGTCTAACTGTTCTTTCAATAGGGGAGTTTTTGGAAAGCAGGGTTACCAGTGTCAAAGTAAGCAGGTCTTCTTTTCCATTCCTGTTTTTTGCAATGGTCTTTGAGATTTTTAGCCCATGAATTTGTATTTAATCTTCTTTCTCGCAGTCTGCACATGTGTCGTTCATAAACGGTGCCACCAGCTGGTCGTAACCGTATGTCCACGCATGAAGAAAACGGCAAAAGATCAGGTAACGGCAAACAGACCGCCATCGACGGCTTTACCCTTTTAGTGTTTTTGTTTTCAAGATTTCAAGCAGGTTTTTTTTTTTATTTGTATCATTATTGCAGGATATGCAAAAACAAACCCCCACCTACGCATGCACTCACCCACCGCTAACACCTGCGGTGATCAACCCACCGTTCAGCTTCCTGTTTCTGCTCTAGCCGATCACTGAAGTGTAGTCTGGTTATCTGTACTTTTCCACACGTCACTTTATGTTTCTATTAATACTCTTTTTAAAAGATGGTTGACTCCGTCTTACAATATTTTGTTGAGCTTTATTTTTTTCCTTTCTATCTGGGGAATGTTTGCAAATACAGTAATTTTAAAAATAGAATCCCACTTAAAAAAGGAACTAAAGAAAGGTTATTCTGGTCTTGGTGACAGTAATGCATTTTCAATGTTTGCTTGATATTGCATAGCTCAGTGTTGATTCCTGTGTTGATATCTTGCAGCCTATAAAACAGGGCTTCAGCATCAACGTCCCACATAAGTTCAACCATCACAACTACAAATCGCCCACCTTCTGTGACCACTGTGGCTCCCTTCTGTGGGGAATAGTAAGACAAGGACTGCACTGTAAAAGTACGGGCTGCCTAGAGAGTTTTTGGTTTTGGAGAAAAGGCATTAATTGTTTCTTTTTGAGTCATAATTTTCTCTTGTGGTTCCTCTTTTTCAGGCTGCAAAATGAACGTTCACATCCGCTGCCAGAGTAATGTTGCTCCAAATTGTGGCGTGAACAGCGTGGAGCTGGCCAACACGCTCGCGCAGATGGGCCTGCAAGCAGGAGGACTCTCCAAGCGGAACACAATAGTACAGCAATCTCCTCCTTTTTTGTTTTCCTTTATTCATTGAACTTCTGCATGAATTCAAATGTGTGATCAACTCTTCTTGGTGTTTGCAGGTCAAAAATGCAACAAACAGTCAAGCAGAACAGAAAAGGGTAGCGTCTGAGAGGAGGGAGAGTACGACAAGTACAGAAAGCAGACAACAAATGCCTCGCCTGGGAATTTCAGATTTCACTTTCCTTCAAGTCCTTGGCAAGGGGAGTTTTGGAAAGGTGTGGTTTGCAAGGCAACATCTAAGAATGTAGAGCTTTCTTCTCCTCAGCTTTATCTGCATTTTTGGTGGCTCCACTGATTCACAGATGTTTTATAAAAACCAGGAACTAAAGTATTGAATATGAGATGGGTTTTGCAGAAGAAATCTACAATCACTTTCAGTTTAGCTGCAAAGAAGGCTTTCAGAGAATTGTGCAAAACTTTGTCGTCAACAGATTTTCTTGCACAATTACCACAATGACAGTTACTTGTTAGGTTTAACCAATAAGACCATATAACTCATTATTATGTTTTTATATTTAAAAAAAAGTTGTTCTGATTTGGCAGTTCAAAAAAGGAAAAAACATTCTTTTTTACACCAACAATACTGTAAATGTCTGTGTTTGCAGGTCATGCTGGCTAAACTTAATGGAAAAGAGCGGGTTTTTGCTGTGAAGGTGTTGAAGAAGGACATCATCTTACAGGATGATGACGTTGAGTGTACCATGACAGAAAAGCGGGTGTTGTCCTTGGCCCGTTGTCACCCCTACCTCACAGAACTCTACTGCTGCTTTCAGACACCGGTGGGTTTATTCAAGCACACATGCTGCTCTGTTCATTTAAGCAACATTTTTTATGCATTTTATAATGCTTGAACTTTTTCTGTTAAATAATTTTTGTTTTATTGTTGTAATGTTGGCAGTTGGTCAGCAGGTGGCAGCAGTGTACCACAAAGTTCCTGATGAATGTTGGCTGTTCTTTAGCATGAAACTATAGTTTGGATATTACATTGATAAATTACACTGAAAAAAGATCACTTTAAGTTATAGACTGTAGAAAGATTCATGGGTTTGATTTAGATTTCCAATATTTCCTGACTGCAAGCTGTGATTGGTTGCACAGAAACTCATTAGACATTGGAAATTTATGGAAGCAGCCATGAACTGTCCTTGAAGCAGTCTCACTGATTCTTTATTAACATTGTATTATCCATGTGACTTCCGTGATCTTATAAACGTGTCGTCTCGTAACTCATCTGACAGGACCGTCTCTTCTTTGTGATGGAGTTTGTCAATGGAGGGGATCTTATGTTCCATATCCAGAAGTCCAGGAAGTTTGACGAGCCCAGAGCTCGGTTCTACACCGCAGAGATCACGTCTGCTCTCATGTTCCTGCACAGCAAAGGCATCATCTACAGGTCAGAGTTAAACACAAGACGTGCAAAGGGGAAAGAAAACTGTTCGTCTCACGTATGCTTTGAAGAAAACTCTCACACATCTTGTTTCCTCTCTAACTTATAAATTACATGATTTTTGTATATCGATTTAAATTTAGGACTTTCTTGAATGTTTTTTGTCAAAGGTAAGTCAGGTTTTGCTTGAAAACAGATAATTGACAAATATGACAATATATTACCTTTGTGACACAAAAGAACACATTTTTTAAGGAAATATGAGTTATTTTCATGAGCTCTTTCCTACCTGGAAGTAAGACGACTTGATCTCTGAGGCACCTTCCTTTGCTCCTTGTGGGTGCCATCCATTTCTTGAAGACATCCTAGATCTGGCCTTAGCAGCGTGTTTGTGTTTTGGCCGCAAAAATATACAATATCTGAACTTGTGCAAAGATGGATGTCCACTTTGTAGCACACTTTGTGTATGGACAAGCTGTGTGCGTGCAGACTCTTCCTGAAAGAGGCTGTTGCCCACTTGTCTACATCCCATTGTGAGGATCCATTCGTTTTTGTGGATCTGGAGGGGCTGGTGCTCAATTTTTACTGTTGAAAAACTATTACAAAGTTGCGCAATTTAGGATATATAGACATTTCTCAACTTCTCGTTCATCATTCTACAACAACACATTTTTCCAACTTCGGGAAATTACATCCTGCAAAAGCCAACTGAGAGGTACAACATGCAATCCTTAAAAAAAAAAAGAAAAAGGAAAAACAAGAGCCGAAGGATAGTTGGAAACGTGTTGTGACAGGTCGTGACGTAAAAGGGGCTTCAAAGTTTTTTTTCATTTCACAATTATGAATGCACAAATGTTGCAACCAGCTTGATTTTGCTCCAAAAATGAAAGATTTCTCAGCGAGCTAAATAAAAAGACAAAGAATCGCTGCCTTAAGGTTTTACTAGAATATTGAACAAAATAAAACTTTATTGATCACACAAAGAGGAAAATTACCACAATTTAAATTTGAGTTCAAGTAATTTAAAGAAGTTAGTATATGCAGTTAAGCCATCAACCAAAACACAAAGTAGCTCCACCAGAATAGGAAATTCCTGAGACCCTCTGCAGAGTTTGTCTGTAAATGTGGTGGCCCCCCTGCCAGGACATGATAAACTGCATTGGGGAACATCATGTAACTGTAAATTTTACGACTAAATATAACTGTAAATGAGTTATATTTAGTAGTTCATGTGTTCTGCCTTCTCTGAACAGCATGACTAAGCTTTACAGGCTGTGCACAGCTCGATGGTACAAGTGCTGCAGATTAGTAAGCCAAAAATGGAAACCCGCACCTCAGGTAAGGCCAAGAAGAAAGAAGTTGTTGGTTCCTTCCTGATTTAAAACTGTAAGCTCCCGTCACTGAATTGTGTATCCACTTTCGTAATTTGATCCGTCGTCTCAGTGTGAAGCTCTTTGTTCCTGGTGCTCAGTGGTGGAAAATCTTGTCCATCCTGTTTCATGTTTAAAAATGTAGACATTTTTAAAACTTTGTTTTACAATTGAATGACTTTCACGACTGGAGTCCAAACATGAAGGATAAATCCAGTTTAATTCCAAAACTAAAAATGTAAAACCCCAGTCAAGATGAATACTAGTGTTTCAAGACGTACTTTTACCTCTGAAACACACCCAAAAAAATAGTGTCTCAATCTGTGTGTCACCGCATTTGTCTACTTTTATTGGGAAACATTCATATTTGCACAGTTTCAGCTTGTCTTTTCTTGCCGTCTCAATTTCACTCCCATCCGTTTTAATTTCTGTGATGGCAAAATTGTAGTGTATCCAATCTACAAAAACAAGGGTTCAACGTCTGAGCCTGAGTTGCCTTAAAAAATGTATAGGATTATTATTAATTGGGATAAAATCTAACGGGTAGAAATTCATTTCCCAGCAGCAGTTTTGGGGGTAACGTGTTGCAAAGTATGAAATAACTGTAATTTAATTACTTTTGTCAGTAACAGAGTAATGTAACGAATTACAGTTCAAATTTGGGTAATTAATTACAATTACTAGACAATAAAAACCCTCGGTACTTCGTTACTTTGGTTTCGTTGGCTTTGGCACTTATCTCGGTCAAATGAAATTGCTCATTGTTTTTTTTTTTTATTTCATCAGTATTGTTGTACAATCAGCTAAAAGTACTGTAAAAAAGATAACAAGATTAATCCAATCAAGCCAGTTCCATATCAGTGATAGTTCTTCATCCCTTTGGGTTTGTACCATCTCTTTTCATAAATACTGTTATTTTTTTAGAAATAGAAAATGCAAAAACTAAGTGTGTCAGTTGTTAATAAAATCATTCCCCCCCCCCGGCCTGTTGCAGCGCATGGGATTTGTCCAGGTTAAGGGCTTCTCTGTGCCGTGACCTTTGTCTGCAATTAGGTCACCTGACCCCAGATTAGAACTGAACACCAGAGCCCCAACTAATCGCACTGTCAGATGACAAAGCACAAACTGACTCCTACAGCGAGAGACAATTTCCAAACGATGATTAAAGAGAAGGCAGCATTCACAAAGGGACACATACTAGTATTTACAGAGTAATTCTAGTATTTAGAGGACAATTAATTATAATATTTGTCTTTTTTTTAATGTTTTTAATGTTCAATTTTTTGTTTATATTAACAAATGGCACAATGATTTTTGTTTTTCTCCTCATTTATTTTAAAAGAACAGTTTTTAAAAAGGTCCATTATAGACTTTTGTTTGATTTAACTGAAATACTAATAAGTCATGAAAACCATAAATCCAAGGACCCCCAGTTGTTCAAAATATTCACAAATGACACAATTTCTTCTCATTTTAGTGATGATGAATAAAAAATAGAGTTGTGAAAACAATGTTGTCCTCAGTTTTTAAATAAGTTTTATTTAAAATGAAATTAAATGAAGCACTTTGTCAGTAATTTCCTTCATGAAAAGCATCTGGTGTTGTCATTGTTTTCGAGATGCTTCCACTTTTTTATAAACCTTTTTATAAATCCTGGTTTTTTTATCTGCAGGGATCTAAAACTGGACAACGTTCTTCTCGACAAAGACGGACACTGTAAGCTGGCTGATTTTGGCATGTGCAAAGAAAACATATTTGAAGGCGCGGCAACAGGGACCTTCTGTGGAACCCCAGATTACATTGCTCCCGAGGTTAGTAACATCCCTTTACTCCGAACAGTACAATAGGAAACAAATGTTAAAATATGTAAGAGGTTTGTTATATTAAAGACTCAAAGCCTGGACTGTTTAAAATGATGTTTTAACCCAGCCTCTCCCAAAAAGTCACAGAAGTGTATATACTGTTGACCAAGTTCGTGTAGTGTAGCAAGTATACTAACTACTTTTTTAGACTAAATTAGAACACTTTTACAATATAAAGATATTGTATACTGTATACCGTAAGTAAACTTGAAGTATCCTGCCTCTCTTTTAGTATAGATTCAAAATGTGCTAAGATGTTATTAACAAAAAAGCTAAAAGACTCATCAGTTTGATAGATTTCGTTTTGCTGTGATGTGTTTGTACAACAGTTGTTCTACAACAGCTGCACCATGACTGTAAAGAATTGTGGAATTGGATTATCCCCAGTCTTTTCAGAAAGGATAGTCCGTTGTATCTTCTGCTACAAAAGCGGGAAAAAACACGTTTTCTTTCTAGTTTTCCGAATTTAAAGCTTCTTTTCGTGTCAGACACATGGTCACTTCCAAAAGCTTCCTGCCTCTCCAAAAAGGAGAGTTCCCGCAAAAGAGCAGAACCCTCAGGTGATCCACCTCCTGTAGCCTCACGGGTGGATCTCACAGGAGTCCAAATAGTTGTCAGAGGATTTTCCCTCCAGTCCACTTGGTAACAAAGTCACGTTATCCGACTTACTTCAAGGTTAAAAACATTTTGCTCTATATTGTCATGTGTTATAAACCGGACTTACACTCAAATCCCACATGGAGTAGCATGAAAACTTGACTTAAGGTTCATTTTTAAGAAAATAAAACATGAAAGGTGAAGTTTGGGCCTTATTTCAAACTTTAGGACTCCAATAGAAAAAATGTCCTTCTCAAAACAATTTCAAAATATAAAATATAATATGTTTTCTCTTGTTATAAGTGAATAAATCTGCCAGTGTAACTTGTAGAATTTGTTTTGGTAAGATTTTGTTAAACTAAGTTGTTATATCCTGCCCTTTTAAGACAAAAGAAATCTTAAAATTAGCTAAAATCATTCAAATTAAGGTCTAATGTTATCATAAGTGAAAATATTACTTCCTAAAATAACCATGTATTGGTACATAAAAATGTGTTTTATATATTTAAAGTAGGTACATTTATACACATAAATATGTAATTTTACTTTTCCCCAAAAAATATCCTATGTTAAGCTTTACAACAGGCCAACATGAGCAATTAAAATAAGACTAGAATCACACATTCGAAGATAAAGTTGTCACAAAATTATATAAAGGTTTATCAGAGATATTACTTAAAATGTTTTCAAGATCAAATGACTCAACAAGATGTTCAAGATTTATTGTCTTTAAACAACTCTTTACATCTTATTGTAAAGTTAAAGATAGTTTTATCTGGTGTAAAATGATATTTAACGTTTTGATATCTAATGTAAAGTAAATGGTATGGTCGAGTCGGGGTGGGATTATATAAGTTCGCTTCCTCCCACTCCCTTTCAAGCAGTCAATTTTCTGATGTCTAGTTATCCTATGTTTGACATGACTACTGTTGCAAATCTTTGTGGGTGTTACGCATGTCTTGTATATCTTGTCTGCTTGAAATAAACCATTTCAAATCAAATCAAATCAAATTCAAATCAAATTTAAACCAGACAAAAACACTTGGTGACAGTTTGTGTTTTTGCAGTGTTCAATGTCTGAAAATGACAAACTGTTGATGCTTCCTGTTTTCTTCTACTTGAGGGAAGCTTGTGGCAGCGCAGAGACCCGACATGCAAATCATTGCGCCCCTCTGAATGTTGCACTATGACCCATTTATTGTTGTGATCATGGTGACTTCCTATGAGCTCAGAACACTAACTTTATGATAGAAAGTAGCTTGATAAGACTTTAAGCGTGACTCGGTCTTAGCCAGTAGTAACTTTTAATACAACGTTTGTCAGACTGTAATCAGATCAACAAAGGTTTAGCTTCAAACCAGCAGCATGCTCAACTGGAAGCTCATAAACCTGATCAAACCTCAGAGGTAAACTATTGTTTCTGTCATATATTTTCTTTATATAACCTATATAGTATAACACTCGAGTAGTTGCAAATTTTGGTTAAAAAAAACTTTTGTGAATTAAAAAAAAATAAGCTCATAGTTGTATGTCTTTTTGGTCTAAACACAGTAGTGTAATGTATTCAGGTTTAAAATCCCTGGTGCTTCTTTAAAGGAAACTCACAGGGAGCTTTTTTTAATTGGGGAAGGACTACTGCAGCATTAGGCCACCATGAAATCTTAAGTGGTTGAGTCCTGCTCTAGAGGTTTCCTTGTAAGGTCCTCCTGTCTCCACAAGGAATTCTTCATCATATTTCTGGTGACGATTTTCCTG
The DNA here is from genome assembly GCA_014656515.1 of Oryzias celebensis. Lineage (NCBI taxonomy): Eukaryota > Metazoa > Chordata > Actinopteri > Beloniformes > Adrianichthyidae > Oryzias > Oryzias celebensis. The sequence continues at coordinate 41,351,217 of BNCR01000005.1, forward strand.
TTGAACGGTCTGAAGGGCATCCTAAATTCATCATTTATTTAATGCTACAGACGTCAGCTATTAGATAACTATGACAATGGGATTTGTCCTGCAGTTTTTTTTTCCTGAATTGTGCCTCGGCATAAACCAGGCCTGGAAATTCTTCCCTTTTCAATTGTATTTCTTTTCCAGTGACTTTTTTTTGGCACGCGTGGATTCTAGTCAGCCTACTGAAAGCTGCATAGAACCACTGAGGAAAGATTTTGCATCTGTAAAACCAAAATGTTATCAGAACTTCTAAAATAAGTATTAAACAAATGCACAGTTTAAATTATAAACGTTGCTGATCCTTAACTCCAGGGTTTGCTATTCCAGCACAAACAATTTACAGTCTAATCTGAATGAAAATCAGACCACTTAAGAAAAAACATTTTTGCAACTTAGCCGAGCTTCTTTCTTTACAGAAGCAATGATCTCACCTAAACATCCACCTCATTGCTTTGTTTCTTTTTTTATAGCTGGTCCTCAAACAACGTGTTTCCTCCTGCATGAGCTTTTTTCACATGCAACCACCAGTAATGATGTACACCCCTAAAGTCCCACTCCAATCATCTTTTTTTTCTATTTTAAAAGCGTTACCAGAGGTCTTTTAGTTACGATTGAAGTATGCGGTTTTTGCCTAAATAAAAGCCAGTGTTGTTTTCTGCAGATCGGCATGAGTTCAGTAGAAATTTGCCTCCTAGTTGTGGGTGGCACTGTTGCACCAGAGTAAACCTGCCCCCTGCTTCTGCTCATCCTTCTGTTTACACCTTCTCCCTCTAGCTTACAGCCTCTCACACCCCTAACCTAACATTACCGGTGCAACAAAATTGGTGAGCAATGTTTGAGCTCGAGTTGTACAGTTTTGAGCCAGATGTCGGTTCGGATGAGGAAAATTTGGTTATTCTTTTCTGCAAGTGGGTGTATCCGAATGGAGCAGAGCAGGGAGCTTGTGACCTGCTGATTGTGGCGCTTACACTGCAACAAGCTTTTGCCAGCAGCATTTTTGCGTCTTTAGAAATGCAATTTTAAGCTTTATTTTCTTAATACATGTTCTCCATCGTAAGAAAATGCTACAAGAACAAGTTAAAAACACCAAAGACATGATTGTCATTGGAGTTGGTCTTTAACATAGCTACATTCTGTGACACAAAGTTCAAAGACTCTAGTTTGATTTTGAGACTAATGAAATTGTTCAGTATTTGTTTTGTTTTGATTTAAAGCTTGTGTTATGTTTGTACAGATTCTGCAGGAAATGATGTATGGCCCCTCTGTGGATTGGTGGGCCCTGGGGGTGCTGCTGTATGAGATGCTGTCAGGACACGCCCCCTTTGAGGCAGAAAACGAAGACGACCTCTTCGAATCCATCCTCAACGAAGAGATTGTGTATGCGTCCTGGCTCAGCACGGAGGCTGTCGACATCCTCAAAGCTGTGAGTTTGCTCTCAATTCACATTCAGCTCGTTCTTTCTGGACACAAAGAGCAATAATAAAGGTGGCCGTGGATGGCATAGTCTTTCCTTACCTGGTTGTCGTTGCAGACTTTTTTTTCTTCTTTGTTTGACTTTCCTCCAAAGATACAATAATAACGTTCATTTGTAGGCAGCTTTGTGAATCAAAATTAAGCTCCATAGTTTACTTACTGTTATTTGAGCTTTATAGAGGTTTAGTAAAGAGAACAGGCCTTTTGGGTTCCAAAGTCAGAGCTACTAGAGGGTTTTTTTTATGGCTGACATGCTCAGACCACAGTGAGTGGCAGTTCTAGGAAACATGCCAGCTAGCTGTTTGACCCCAGCTTGTTATGTAACTATATTAAGACATGGTTCACTGGCCAGCCTCAGTGAATGAGCGATAAATGAGATGGCTCCTCCTTTCTGTATTCGTCCTGCCTCTGCACGCAGTTCTTCTGGTGTTATTGTTCTCGGCACACCATTCCAACTGCTGACTTGTCTCCTGTGTCACACATCCCATGTTGGTGTGAATGGATTTCAAAGCTGCTGCTCTATTTTTACTGCAGGCTGATCTGCTTGAAGGTTCTTCTTGTTCTTGTAAGCAAGAAGCTCAGCTGACATGTTATTTATAACATGTCTTTAGTGTTTGATTGTTATGCAAGCATACTTAAAAAGTTAAACGAGCTCAAAGCAACAACTTTGTTTTATTTCATGCTTTTTGAAATTTGGCTGTGAAATATAAATTACAGGACAACAGTCATCTACAAATTCTAATCTTCCTTAGCCATTATAATGTGTTTGGGTAAAAATTGACCTGTTTTCAAGCATGAAAATGGGTCAATTTTGACTTGCACATAATATAAGGGTTAAAGCATATTCAAATTGTAAAATCTTTAAAGTTATTTTTAACCCCTTAATGCCATATGTTGCTAATTTTCAATGTACAATTAAAGACCCAATTGAATGAAAATCTTGTCTTTATGGCCTTTTTCTCATGATGGACTTATATAAAACTACAAGTAAGATTAAAACTGTGTTTCAGAGTATTTCTCTATTCAAATTATGTTAATTCAGGAGCAGATGAAAACACGCGGTTTGGCTTGTTGCCAACGAGAAAGTTAAACAAAGGAATGTTGGGAAATTAGCAAAGCTAACTTCTGTGTTAACAGTCCTGCACCGAATCTCATGTGTGGGGTCACCAACCACACAGATTCTCCAGAATTTGTCTGCAGTTGTCCTTTTATAAAAAAAAACAAAAAACATTAATATATATATGATCTTATGGGGTTGCAAAGAATCTAAATGTTGTTTTCCACATAAACCCCTTCCAGGATGTCATTGTTTTTGTTGTTTGTATTTTATTTTAGGAAAAATTTAAATGTAAGCATAAAATTGTTGGTTTTTTTTAAATCTCTAACTTTAATTGTAATTACCAGAAACATATCCTCCATATCATCAACTGTTGGACTCAGCAATTCCCTAGTATTTTTAAATAGCACACATTGTTTGTTAACCAACTGAAATAAGAACATGCCTCTCAACTGGATTTCTCATAATCTTTTTTCTCATTTGCTGCTTCTAAGAAAATCAGCTTCTTTACATGGTGATGCTGACCTGGCAGGTGATGCAGCTTGCATGTAACCATGGAAACAAAGCCACAGCTTGAGTGGAATACAAGTTCTGGTCTCTAATTTTCTGAACTGCCTGAACCCTTGTATAATCTCCCTTCCTGAAAGTTAATTCCACTTAAAAGACAGGTACAAGTTTGCTAGGTTGTTTTTTTCTACACAAATAAAAATTTCTGCTTACAACAAATAATTTATATGTCGTCACAATTGTGCTTTCCTAAATTTCACAACTGTCCAGCTGCTGTGCATTGCAGCTTTTGAATGTCCAGAACCATGCAACTTGGAGGAGCCATCTTAACAATTTGCCAGCTAACACAATGATTTACCAAAGTTTAGCAGAATGTGAAGATGTACAGTTTAATGGCTTCAAGTTTTATTTGGTCGTTAAAAATATAAACAGTTTCATCTCTGCTTCTATCCTTTTGAAGAAATAAACATTAGACTAAAGGTTGGAGTCTTTCTAATGTAAACTTGGCTGACTTAACCTTTCATTATTGTCTCGAGCAACTCTGCTGTAGCAGGACACACCAATCTCTAGTGACTACAGGTTATTCTGGAAACCGTCGCTGAGGAAACAGGAGACAGACACTCCTTGTCCTGAGGGGATCATGGCCAGAATTTTCTAAAATTCCTTTCTCCCAACAGCAAGGTCAAAAAAAAAAAAAAAAACTTGTAGATTTTAGTTTGAACTTTGTTTGGGATACTTCTGCCATTAGCCCCACATCAGACTGTGCAATAACAAACAGTTGGATTTCAACCAGTATTGTTCTAATATCCGCAGTGCTGGGAAGTTAAGACACTTTACTGAACTACCGTGACCTTCATCCAGCTAAAGCAGTGAGGGAGGGGCTAAACATGCGACAGAGGGGTGTGTATGTGTGTGGAGGCGGGGATTTACTGGATGGGGTGTCTCTGGCTTTGGTTCACACTGGCATTTCTCCAAAAATATCTAGTTTGATCTAGTTTTTATCTCGACACATCAAAGCTACATTTGAATGTTTTTTTTCCCCTGAATATTTAATATGTTTGCTTGGATAAATCTCAAATTAATTTATCATCTTTGGCTTTTAAAGTTGCTGACCAAAAACCCAGCGCGGCGTCTGGGCTGCGTGGCTTCAGAGGGTGGCGAATGTGCTGTGACCAACCACGTCTTCTTCACCGGCATCGACTGGGAAAAACTCAATAACAGAGAAATTGAGCCGCCATTTAAGCCAAGAATTGTATGTTGCACAAAATCATTTATGAAATTGTGTTTTTAAAATGTTCCTTTAAAATTTTCGGACTAACATCACTGTTTATTTCGTTTCCGCACAGAAAACCCCAGAGGATGTGAACAACTTTGACCCAGACTTCACTCAGGAAGAGCCCACTCTCACACCCATCGATGGTCCAGTAATACCTTCTGTCAACCAGGAGGAGTTTAGAAACTTTTCCTTCACCTCACCTGAACTGTTTGAGATTTAATTTTCCATTTTTGGCATCTTGTTTTTACCCGTCTGGACATATCTGCAGTTTGTTTAAAGTGAAACTAGAACAATCACAAAAAAATATATATAACACCACTTTAGCAAGAAGGCAGGACTCTTCATCAACTCGACTCGTGTGCCTCTGGATTTTGGCCAACTTTCTACATTACTCTTGGTTTTGAGTGTCACCAGGATTCATTTTACTGTTCAACCAAAGGGTTTACAAAATGCACCTTTTATGCTGTTGTGTTGTAATGATTTTTCTCTGTATTAGTTAATGTAAAAGGTTAATTTTAATGCATCTTGCCATGCTTTTGCTGTCATTTTTTTGGACATCACAGGCTCCTGGGGTTTCCTGAAAAGTCAACAGTCCCTGTTAGCTCAAGGAAAAGACTGAGCAGACAAAATACTTCCTCTGTAATGTTCGTCCTTCTGGAAAAGTACTGGGTCAAGCTCAAATGTGCTCGCTACATTGAAGGGGTTTGTTTTCCAACAAAAATGTATTAGGTTAAAGGTGAATTTCATTGGGGAGTTGATTCTGTTGCCAATATCAGTCAGTACGTTGGCAAAAGCAACTTTTTACTCGTTGAAATGGCTCTAACTGGATCAGACAGGCCTGAGTTAGATGATGCAAGATTCTGTTTTACAGGAAAGCAATGTGATGATTCATGCTGACACACTTTTGGTACTACACCAGAATGTTTAAACATGCAGTTACAATTGCAGCTGCTTGCGCTTTTTTGTAAATTTCTGAGGCGTGCAATCACTTTTTTCTCTTCATCTGAGCCACTAAAAGCTTAACGGTTGTCTCTGCAGGACACTTTTGTCTTGGTGAAATCAGAAACTCAGCAGGAGGCAACCAGATGAGGACTTTAACCTAACATTGCTGTTGCTTTGAGTGACCCACATTGGCCTCGAGTTGCGCATTTTCTCATTGCAGATCAGCAGAGGATAAACAGGAAACCACAGGAAAAGGCTCTACAATCGCTTTTAATAGAAACAAGAGTGACAGTATTTTCTTGTCTGCTACAGTACGAGGAGAAGTATTTGGAGATAAAGCAGAAAAATGAGCCCTGCTAATCTCTTGAGGTTAAAGCAGCGCAGACGGATCCTTCCTGTGAGTTTGAAGGCGGAAGTCTTGGAGCTCTACATGTGTTTGTCGCTTCAACCCAGTGTTCTGTTGTGGACTATAAACTAGTTTTAAACAAAAAGTCTCGACTCTAAAACTAAAACCAACTTTAATTTCATACATTTTTCAACAAAAACTGGACATAAATTCACATCAAAGTCTGATAACCTCTTACATCTCCCCCTAAAAGTATTTCACTCAAGGAATAAACTGCAGCATTGCCCCTGCTTGTATACAAACACGGCATAACCAGTTTGGTGTGTCATGTTTGGCAGCTGTCTGCAGGTTATGTCTGGATGAAACCAGAGTTTTGTCTCAGCTTTGATTACACACAGCATTATTGAGTACCCAATCTCTCTCTGCTGTCAGGCATCTTTGACTGATAATCCCTTCAAGCAGAGCAGATAATGAAAAAGACTCCACACAGAGTAATTCCCTAAAGCAATCATTAGGTTGATGTATTTCCAGCCTCAGTGCTGTAGCTTTGTACTCTTAATCTTACTGTTTCTGCTGCAGCTTTAAACGAGTCAATGAAATGTTTTTTCCTAGAACATTATACCTTTTATTTTCATTTTTACTGAATCACTTGTTAAATGTTAAGAACATGTTGTAATCCATTAAAACGATAGCTGTATTGTCCTTGAAAGTAATGTGACCGTAATTATTTTCAAGGTAGATATTAACTTTGCATTGTTTTTGCTGATCCATGGTTCTGAGACAGTCAAATAGACACTTTTATAAAACATAAAATATTTCCAACTGCAAATTCGATTAAAAGCTAATAAATGGCAAAAATGTCAATTGAAAAATGCCTCCTCAAAAGGTAGAATTTATATTTAAAACAGATGTAAGCAGTTTTTGTATATTTAAAGATAATTCTAAAATGTTCATGTATTAATTGGTTCCTGGAAGAGTCAAATATGAACATATCTGCCTTAAAATGCATTACTTTTAATAATAAACAAGTCACGCGCCTTGTTTACTGTAAAAAAGACCATGCGCAAGTCAAACAGCAGGTGATTTTAGTTTGCAGTGCGCGTCCCCGTTGGTGGAAAAAATGGACACGTGATTGCGCGCTCCCGGGGAGGGAGCTGGAGGAGGAGTCAACGAGCCTCCGAGAGGCAACATTGTCTTAGCAAGAAGAGCGTCTCCTGCGTGGCACACTTGTTTTTTAACCCCCACGGAAAGTAAACCGAATAGCCCGATTTAAGCCATTGAGAGTTTGATTTATCCAACTAAGGATATTTGCCGAAAACGCGTATGTAACCCACCGGAGAGTCAACGGATTAACATTGAGGGATTGTGGCTCATTTCCTGACGCGCCCGGATACAGCTTTACACCGATAGAGAGGCTAAACTCAAGTCCCTTCGTCCTGACATGGACACAGGATTTGTACCCGAAAAGAAAAGGTAACGTCACAGTTTGCTAACGCCGCTTTGCTCGTCTGTTTTTCATTTTAGACATCTAAAAACAATGTTTATCTTTTGTTTGAACTTAAGAATTTACTTACGTTTACTCTACGGCCTGAATTTCAAGGTTAACTGGCAGTTTGGTGTGTTTGTTGGACTTAATACGAATGTCATCGCTGCTAGCGTTAGCAAAAAATGCTAACATAGCTAGCTGACGGAAATGGTATTGATATTGAAGGGTCCGCGTATACCTGCCGATATTTATACTACGTGTTTTGATAGATTTAACTTCATGTGCTGGAAGTTTAGAATTTTATTTTTGTTAAATATATCCGCTACGTTTCCCTCCTCCATGTGCGTTGTTCTGAAACTTCCTAGAGCCTCTATAATAGTCGATTATTTTTCGTGATTTTATTCATATTGTTTTAGCATTTACGATTTCCATAAACCAAGTTAAAAGTAGAGATCAGTGGAGATTTTCTTTTCTAGTAGTATGAACGTATGATGAAAACCTGCTCCTCACGTGTGACCTGTGGTTTGAATTTCCTTTTCTGCTTTAGTATTACTCGTTTTTTAAAATTCAGATTTACTTTAAGTTCATTTTAAAACACTTTTTAACCTTTTTGTTTTGCCGGAAGTAGTTTTTCCCACAAACACGTTTAAAAAGAAGTTTGGTTTACCAAAGGCCTTTGTTATATATATATATATATATATATATATATATATATATATATATATATATATATATATATATATATAATTTTCCATAAGCTAAACAAAAGCACCCCACATAATAATAATGATAATAATAAGAGCAAAGAAACGTGGTACATGTGTCGTAAAAACCTAGAAACGTTAAAGTTTCAGTTAAAATCTTTACATTCTAAGGTTTTACAAAAGAATAATCAATTTGTAATAGGAAAGGGTAGAATTTAGTAAAGATAAATGATGGATAAAAAACTTTTTTAAACTGAAAAACGACGAGTTTATCAAAGCTGACGCAAGCAAGGGAAACCCTATTTTACTAAAGTGATTGAGTTCAAGATTTGATTATCAAAATAAAACATATTTAATAAAATTATTTTATTTATAATAGGCTGTATCTGATATTTCAGCGTTAAAATATTAACTTTCTTATACATTTTTAGACCTAATACCTTTTCAGGTTTAGCACAATCTCTATAGTAAAATAATCTCTAATTTTTAAGTTTCAAAATCAAAACAAAGAACAACCATACAACTAGAAACTTATACAGTTTTTTGCACAAAATAAAATGCAACTGCTGTTCCTGTTTTCAACAAGAAAAATATTTTGCAAAAATAAAAACGTTTTGACTCTGCACACATATTTTCTTTAACATCTTATTTTCTTCCATAACCTTGATTTTTTTTGATGTAGATGTTAATCAAAAAACATATCATAGATAAAGAGATGAAATTCATAATTAAACTGGAGGGGGGGGAAACAACTTTTGGACTGTGGTGCATAATATTGTTTAGTGGTAATAAAATGTGTGATGAAAAAGACCCTTATTGTTTCGAAAGAAAAACTGCTTAATTTTTACTAAGCTGTAGCCCAACACCAAGACTAAACAAATGGCTTAAACTGTTGAAAATGTAACAGTATATGTTCAGCTGGATTTGTCTGCCTAAAGAGCTCAATGTATGTTTTTTTTTATTTTAATAGCTTTATATTTTTAAGATTTAGGTAATGGTGGTCATCGTTTAATCTTTAAATAAACATGTGTTCAGTCTGAGCCATTGAGGTAGCTTATTCTTATTTAGTTTTTGCAGGCCTCCATAAAAAGTTGTATTATTATTTCTGTCTCATTTCTTAATCACAGGGTCTTGACGTCAAAGGGAGTGACTAAAAGTGTGTCGGAATTCACATAGTGGCAATTTGTGCTTCCTGTGAGGCATTCATGGAGCAGACTAGTTAGAACTAGAAACCGAGATTACCTGACTTGTATATAGAGAGAAATTTTGCTTTTTTTTTTTCTTTTTTGGAAAAAATCTAACTTTAAAGCTATTTCCTAAGTTGAATTAACTGCTGTTGAGAGATTTTATTTTATGCTCTCAAATTGAAAATAGGATTTTAGTATCATTACCAACTGGGATTATGTTGGTTTTTTTTTTAACCACTGGGGAGTGAAGGCTTAGAGGTCAAAGATGTATGTTATGTCATCACAGTAATGTTAAGTGAGAGTAACTGTTTTGTGTCGTTAGGCTATCGACTTTTTTAGCTCCCCATGTGCCTAGAGGCTTCTTTTGAGGGGTTTTTTTTGCTGTTGAAGCTGCAACAGGTTATGGGCCCACAAGTAACTTGAAAGTCCACAAAGTCGCTTTGTGGACGTGATTTCATGTGCTGTGCAAAAGCTCACCACATGCTGACACAAAGACAATGATGGATGGATGGATGGATGGAGGAAATGAAAGAATTTACAACAGAACTGGAACTCCACATTAAAAGTCTACATACGTTTGATTAATTGTGATGAAAAGGTGCACACTTATTCAAAGTCAACCACTTGCATTCTCATGGCCACAGTAGTATAAAACATATGGTTTAATAAACGAACAGGAAAAAGTATTATTGAATGCTGTAAGATAAAAGGTCAGACTTACCAAAACTGGTTAAAGGGCCTATATCATGCTAATGTCAAGCCTTTCAGAGTAAACTATATCCATAAATATGATAACATATTACCTTTGACACACTTAAGAACACATTTTTGAATGAACTATGAATCATTTATGTGAGCTTTTCCTATCTGGAAGTAAGTACGTCATGGTGTTAAGTGAGAGTAACTGTTTGTTGTGATCTCTTTGGGAAGAAAACTTTTTTTTCTTAATAAATATGCCAAGGGGCTAAAGTAGATTATTGCTTGTGTCACCTTTTCTTCAAGATGCGTTACCTTTTGCTTGGATATGAAAGATCATTTTAAAGTATTTTAAACTAACAGTAAATTTGCAAGAAATAATATTTGATCAATAGAGTTTATTGTTAATGAACATTCATTGAAATAGAATCTCATTCATGTTCCTGATTTTAACAATTTAGTTGGTTGAATGTTAACAAGTTCATTCAGTAGGAAAGGAAGAAGTTTTTGTATGAATGAGAATAAAGGACATTTAATCCAATATTTAGGTATGTCGTCTAAGGAAGAAATATTTTCTATACAGATTAATCAAGGTACGCTATGCTGCCCGATGTCCAGAGATCCTTGCTCCAACAGTTACCACCTAGCTGGTGCTTACTGCAAGGGCAGGGTGGTCGATCTAATTTCTGGAATTTAATTTGTGGATTTTGCACAACACTACCATCAAAGCTAAGATTTAGCTAATAGATTAGACCAAAATAAGTTTCTTTTTGCTGTAAATTGGTTTTATCGTGGAAATATTTTCAAATAAAGATGTGGTTGTGATAAGGTTAGAAGTTTTGCTAGTGTGGTGTTACGAGTAAATATTCAGAGTGAGTTTGGTGTCACACATCCTTGAATTTTTTTAGAGCATCTAGTAAACACTCAGAAGCACAAATACACACCAAAATACAGATTCATGTATGAAAGTTTAATTAGCCAATTTAATCTTAAGCTTATAATAATATGTTGAATTGATAAAATTACCAGTTTTAAGTTCAAGTCTGTTGATTTATCACCAAAATAAATCCAGTTGTATTTACCACAACACTTCAGCTAAGCTGAACATATCAAACTTGTATTAAAATATTTTCTGCTTCCTGGAGAACTTCAGTTATCTTCAAAGGAAGTTTGTTTTTACCTCTGTTTGTGACCGTTACTCCGTTTCTGTAATTTGGATTATATAATAGGACCATATTTATTCAACTGGACTGACAGACAGAGAGAGAGAGAGAGAGAGCATTTCCCTTGTAAAGTAGGTCAGTGCTTGGTGACAAAATACACAAACAACTGCTTGTGATAGCTCAGGTAGTTTTTCAAGATAAAGTTTTTTTTCCTTTCATTTTGTTCTCTTGTCTTTTGAAAAATCTAAAGTTTCTACAATGTTAAATTGCTTTTGTAACTGCAAGCCTTTACATATGTGAATAACTTTTGTCTTTAGGTTGTAGAGTTTTTGCTTTTTTTTTTTTTTTTTTTTTTTTGCTGCTGATAGCATTTATTACATTCATTTCCAAAAGTTTAGTCTGTAAAAGTACACCATTTGGGTAAATCAATCTTTTGTCATGATAGTGATGTTTTTTATGTATTTAACAATGAAATTGTTTTCTGTGTTAATTTTTCTTTGTTTATTTGAAGAACGTCTAGAATATGACATAGATGTCAGTTTGCTTCGGCTCTGCTCCCTTTCATTCATTTTGTTGGTATGCTTTTCTTTAATGCAGCTAAGCATTTTTGTTTTCCTTTTTTCCTTTTTTAATGGATGAAATGAACTGAGGAAAAAAAACATTAATTAAATATGAATTACCTGCTGTTTTGTGTTCTGTATCCCAGCTGCTTAGAGCTTTGGGCTTTGCTTTGTTCAAGTCTTTCTGCTGATGTGTTGAATGTGGAGCTTGTTAAACAGTCTCTTACAGTGTGCTGTTGTATCTTTGGGAATTATAGTGGATTATTACCAGCCAAATCCCAACATTGCTTTTTTCCATACTTCAGCAGGAAGGTTGTGTCTTCCATAGTGATAATGGTCTGGTTTAGACTTGCAAACCTTTCTTCCCCCAGAGGGCTAATTAGGTTTGGATATTCAATTTGCACATCACGCCTTCTACATGGAAAGTTTATGTGCAAAACATAAAGAGAAAAATACGTCATGCTGTCCTGACAGCCGATTGGATTAGCCACAGCGTCATTTAAGTTAACTGATACAGTTTCAGGTTAGGATGCCTCAAATAACAGCTGGTTTTATCTGTAGTGTGAGTACATGTCAGATCAATTATAATTAGGTGAACATTTCATAGCCAGGCTGTTTTAAGCTGTTGACTGGTTGTGCTGCAGCTCCTGTGGCCTCTAAATGCATTTTGTGGATAATGAGTTAAAGCTTATGAGAAGAATGGCGGGATGGACTCAGGGTTTATCATTTATATCTCAGGTTGTATTCAGACTGGACATTTGGTTTGCTTAAAGTGAACCAGAGTTTGTTTCCCCTGATGATCCGTAACAAATTGTCAGTCTGAATACACCCAAGTGGACCCTAGTCTGGGACTAGGAGACACTCTGACGCGTCTTTTGAGGCAGTAGTGGTTCGTTTCCAATCAGGCTGAGCTTTGGTTCGCTCTGAGTTTCATCAGTCTGAATAGGCTCCATGCTCGGAGCAGAACAACTGAACCAGAACGGCCGCCGTAGCTGGTCTTTACGTGATGTAAACAGAGAGCCGCAAACAAACATGGAGCAGTAATGCAACAGCAACTCATTAAAATGTGGTCGGATGAATGCAGGTTCATTAAAACAACCTACTGTGATACACATTGCTTCTCACAATGTTTTCCCGACAATCTATATGTCATAAACACTTATCAGCGTACGTTCTTAGCCTACGCCGGAACCGTCTTGCAGCATGCCTCCACTGTACCAAAGTAGCAAAAGTGTAAGTTGATGCCGACGCTCAAAATTGGTTAGCAAAATATAAAGTTTGAATAAGTGAACTATCCCGACAGGGATTGCAAAGCGTAGGACTTCCATCCTTCTTTCTCTTGTTGCTTTGCCCCGACCTTGTAAGTTCTGGCCAATGACAGAAGAGATCTTTAGTCACGTGGTTTCCTTTACAGGCTTTATTTAGTTCAAAACAGAAATCTCCAGTAGACAGCAGTCTACAGGCCACTCGGTCTGGACCAAAGTAAGGGACTTTTCAAGTCTGAATACACTCTAACTCTTTTTTTAATCCTCTTACAAGCAGATTTGTGTATCATAATGTTTGCCTTTACTGTAAAAAAGAAAAAAAAAGTTGTGGTAACATCATGGTTAACTTAAACATTGTTTTATATAATATAATTAAAATTTACACCAGTTTTCTCAGATATGGGATTGACCTTTTACCTTTTATATGTAAAGAAATTGCACATATTATTCCCTCTCCTCAATCAATATCAATCAAAAACAGTTTTTTGAGAAATAGCTTTACATTTATATCACAGTTTGTTGACATTGCAGTACTGAACAAGATTGCTTATCACTTTCTTAGAGATTTCTAGGATTGTTGGGATATTTGACCTTCCTTCTTCAAACAGTCCACACAAACGCACAGACTGGAGGTGTTCTCTAATCAGAGCCACTGTAACAGTCCTGCTTCGTTTATTTTCTGTTATGTAAAGAATCCAAAGTACACACAGAAACTTTACCAAAGACCTACTTGGGTGTAATGATGTTGATTACACTCATAAAAGCAACTGTAGTAACAATGTTTTCAAAACTGGCTTTCGCAAGTGGTTATTTGTTTTCTGCAACTTCATTTACAATTTTGAATAAGAATTGTTGCTAACTCACAAAAAAAAAGTAATAGAATAAACATTTACAAGATGATTTACCGTTCTTAAATATTTTTTGTGATTTCATAACAAAAGTTTGTACCTTGCATGCAAATCAACAACAAAAAGTCACAGGTTTTCATTTTTAAGCTTTCTGTTAAGTTTGATTGTTTAAATAGTGGCGTCTTTATGCTGCTTGAGAATGAGATTTAATGCAGCTACCTAAAGATTTGTTTGTTCACTGTGGACAGCCCATTAATCTATATTTGGTTCGATGCAAGAACAAATTCAGCTTGCATCAATAGCAATAAAAGTCTGATAGAACTGCTGGCCCAAATCAACCTAAATGATCTGTTTTTTTTAGGTGAGAATTTCATTTATTCTGTGTTGCTTTTGGTTTGCCCTTAAAGATCCATTAACACAAGCTTTAAAATGCATATTAGTTGTTGAAATCGATTAAAGATCAGAAGTACGAAGTCTTTTTTTGCACTTAGTTTGTAGGTATCTGTGATTAGATGTTTTAGAGTTTGGCTGACGGAATAAAAACTGGTCAGATGTCTTTGTGTTAAGTTCATCAAGACTTGTGATTGGCATTGCTGTTGCTCATTGACCACCTCTTCCCTGCAGGGTGAGTTCAGAGCGGAGGAAGGAGAAATCCAGGGATGCAGCGAGATGCCGGCGTGGGAAGGAGTCGGAAGTGTTTTACGAGCTGGCCACTCTGCTGCCACTTCCTCACAACATCAGCTCCAGCCTGGATAAAGCGTCGGTCATGAGACTGACCATAAGTTACCTGCGTATGAGAAAACTACTCGGCTCCGGTTAGTACACTTTAGCTAATGACCGGACAGTTTAGATTGTAGGGAAACCAGAGGAAATAGAAAACAATTGTTTTGGGAAATAAAGAAATCATGAAAAGCACATTTTTTCACACAGTGAGTGTAAAAAGTGGAGTGGGTAAACCAGTTGTTTGCTCTAAACAGACACACTGAGTCACACAACCTTACAGACTGCTCAGTATACAAAACTGGCTGTTTTTGTTTGCTTAGTGTCCCAAAAACTGACATTTCTTCTTGTTTATCAACACTCCCTCACTCTAATCTCTTTCCTCATTCCAAACTTCCTGTAATTTTACCAGATGAACCTAAACAAGAAGAGGAAACAGAGCTTGATATGAAGTTCAACAGTTCCTACCTAAAGGCTCTGGACGGTTTTCTCATGGTGCTGTCTGAAGACGGAGATATGATCTATCTGTCCGAGAATGTCAACAAGTGCCTTGGGCTGGCGCAGGTTAGTCCCATAACATGAGGCTGTTTTCAGAAACAGGACAGTAAACCATTTCAAAATGCAAACAGAACGTTTGGACGTGAGGTTAGAAATGCTGTCTGAGAAAATGGGATGGAGATGTTCCACAGTTATTCATGGCTGACATCTTCTTCTGCTCCTAACTGCTGCAGTTTGACCTGACCGGGCACAATGTGTTTGACTACACACATCCCTGTGACCAGGAGGAGCTGCGGGAGATGTTGGTGTACAGAACAGGTGAGCTGCAGCACTATCAGAGAGAAGACCACACAGTTGTCATATATGTGGAGTTGGTGTTAACAAAACGTTCCCATAGTGATGAGCAATAACAGCCATTGCCCTCTGTGGCTGCCTAACTCATTTTACCTTTGATTTGCTGCTAGGGGTTAAATCCTTTTATTCTGTATTCACATTTAACACAATTTGCGTGTCAAATTTGCATTTGATTCCAATTTTTACTAGTTTGACTCAAATTCAGTGCTGCACACTTGTCCAAAAATATGTTTATAAAACCGACTCTCCCATTGTATGTAGGAGGAGCTACTGTCCAAAGTTTTAGCCTCATCGCTACATGGAAACATTTACTTAAATACCTTGTTTACAATGCACAGAAAACACAGAGGATGTTGAGAGATTAGGTTTATTTATTTTGAAGAGCTCTACAAAGATGTCAAAAGCGTGTTTGGGTTCATGAGATCGTTCAGCGACTGTCCCAATATGGTGATGTACAGAATCTATTGCAGGAACTGCGTCTGAAGGACGACCTCTTTCTGCTGTGTTTCTATCTCTCACTGACCCAGTTTGACGACTTGCTGTCCCGAATTAGTCAGAAGAAGGAAAAATTTAGGATAAAATCAGAGGAATTTTTTATCATTGTTTTGATACAAATAAAAAATATCAAATCCATGAGAGCGCTCAGATTCTCCTCCATTTTAAGAATATATTTCTTGACAACATGTACTCTTTAGAACATTTGCTGTCTCCAGTTGCTTCACTTCCTCTTTTTTAATCTTTCTTCCCCACAATGAAAGTGCATGTGCTGCTCTTTGTGTTATTCTGAAGGTGTTTAGTTTGCAAAGGTCACTGAGCTGTAGCTGTTTGAAATGGCTGCAATGCTGGTTTACTCCTGTCAAAACTCAACCTTTATTGTGACTTTAGGCTCCAAGAAAGCAAAAGAACCAAATCCAGAGCGCAGCTTCTTCCTCCGAATGAAGTGCACGCTCACCAGCAGAGGCCGCACCGTCAACGTCAAGTCAGCTACATGGAAGGTTGGTATCATTTCAAGTCAAAACAGTATTTTAGGCTAGAATGTCAATGTCAGTTTTAATAGCGAAGGATATATGGTCAAGTTTATCCGGTTTTGTCAAGTTTGGTTTTTATAGCGTCTGAGCTTTTATTGGTTTAACTTTCTAGAAGCTGCATCAATGTGAGGTCTGTTCTTTCTCAGTGCAGCTGTAATGGAGACAATAATGAAGTTACACAATAATGATAATGAGGTTGCCTCCACACCTTTTGTACACACTTCAGTTGGCAGGATCACAAAGCAGATAAAGGAATGACACCTTTAGTATATACATATTTTTTTATATATGAAATCTAAGAAGATTTTTTTTAAAACAAAATGGAAAGATGAAATGTTTGTATCCAAAAAAAACAGAAAAACTATTTTGTTGTCCAGTAACAATTGTGTTTTTCTGTTGTGTGTCTGCAGGTGCTTCACTGCTCGGGTCACGTGCACGTTAATGGTGATCAAACTGAGCAGGACAGTAACGGACAGAGGGAGCCTCCTGTTCCATACCTGGTCCTGATCTGTGACCCAATCCCGCACCCCTCCAACATCGAAGTCCCTTTGGACACAAAGACCTTCCTCAGCCGCCACACAATGGACATGAAGTTCACATACTGTGATGAGAGGTGGGGTTTTTGTTTGTTTGTTTGGGGTGGGAGGGGGTGTTCTTCCTCCTTTTAACAAAGTAAGAGAAAAGGTTATGAGTGTGAACTCTTCTGGAACATTTGTAGCCACACAGAGCCCCCTACTGTTCGGTGCCGGTACTAAAAATGTAGACCTGAAGAAAAACTGTGTTTAATCCAGGATCACTGAGCTCATGGGTTATGACCCAGAGGACCTGTTGAATCGCTCTGTGTATGAGTACTACCACGCTCTGGACTCAGACCATCTCACTAAAACTCACCACAACTGTAAGTAAAACAGTTTAAAAAAAAACATTAAAACCATAACTGAAACTTTAGCTTCTGATTTTTAGTTACATATGAAACATATATTTTAAATCACTTTCTTTTTTGATGCTTGTAGTGTTTGCAAAGGGCCAGGTCTGCACGGGTAGATACCGGATGTTAGCTAAGAGTGGTGGCTTTGTGTGGGTCGAAACGCAGGCCACCGTTATCTACAACAACAAGAACTCTCAGCCGCAGTGTGTTGTTTGTGTCAACTTTGTGCTCAGGTACAGTGAAGGCTCTGCAGATTGTACACACATGTCTTTAGAGAAGACATAACTATCAAAGCATTCGCAGAAGCCTTTTTATTGCAGCAGTTCTAAATTTTCCTTTTTTTTGAACAGTGGGATCCAGGAAGAGAAGCTGGTCATGTCTCTGGAGCAGATTGAGGATGTGAAATCAGTGAAAGAGGAGCCGCAGGAGACGGACGAGGCTGGAGCTGAGAGCAACGAGACGGCCTCACCAAAGGCAGAAAACGGACCAGGGCAAGAACTGATAAAGCACTTTAAAAAGATGGCTGAGCCAGAACCGTTTGACACACTGTATGACCAGCTGAAGGGGGAGCCTGAGGCCCTCACCCTGCTAGCTCCAGCAGCTGGAGACACAATCATCTCTCTGGATTTTAGCCAGCCTGGTGTGTAGTCCTAAACCTGCATTCACAAGTGGTTATTATTAGCATGAATCTGCTTCATATTCTAATCAGTGAAACCATCATTCTCACTCTTTCCTTTTTTTTTTTCTTGGTGCAGAACCAGAACCAGAGATCCACTTGCTGAAGGACGCTCCGCTCTACAATGATGTGATGCTGCTTTCCACAAGTGACAAGCTGGCTCTGCCTCTGTCCCCTCTGCCGCCTAGCGAGGCTCTCAGTCTGTCCAACTCGCCTGATGAGGCTAAACCAGAGAGTCCCGCCACAGCCCCGCCCAACACATTGATCCCAGACAGTCCGCCTCAGGTAAGCTCATCTAAAAATGTACATTTATAAAAAGCATAGACTATGTTGATATTAATCTGTTCTGCAGAGGGGACAATAAAAGGGTTTTGTTTTCCGTAGACTGACAGTTCGATAGACTTTTGCTTCCCCATGGATTCAGAAGTGAACTCTGAATTCAAACTGGATTTGGTGGAGAAGATGTTTGCCATCGACACCGAATCCAAAACCCCATTCAACACACAGGTAATCATCAGCTCTTACTATATTTGAAGCATCTTTAGTTATTATCAAACCATTTGATGGAACTGCTTTGATCCCTAATGTTGGTGGAGGACTTGGATCTGGAGATGTTGGCTCCCTACATCTCCATGGACGATGATTTCCAGCTGCCATGTGTCACCATTGAGGAGCCACAGTCTTCTGGACCAGTCAAACCCCTGAAGACCTCCCCGGTTTGTTCTACACAAGACGCCCTCAGCTATCCTCCCACCCAATTAAGCCCGCTTTGTGGTGGCACAGCCTCTCCAGGACCTCCTGACACTGCCAGAACCCCATCCCTGCCCACTGAGACACCAAAGAGGTGATTCTCCAAACGTGAACAACTTCAGTCACACTTCAGAACAGCTGGTTAAATGAATGTTTTCCTGCTGCAGAGCTGGAAACCCAGAGAAAGATGTCCACCTCTGCAGTCCTGCAGCTCCAGACACGCATCGTAAAAGAAAACTGAGTGATCTAATGGAGATCATTGAACAGGTTAGTCCACCTAAAGTAGTTTATATAACTTCACTTCAACAAATTGAACCATTGTTATGTGATGCTTCTCTCAGGGATCTTTGCCCAAGAAGTTGGAAAAGAGCAAAAAGCTAAAAGCATCAGAGCCAGGAACAACCAGGACTGTCCTTTTGGTACCTTCAGGTAAATAAAAAAACAAAAAACACGCCTGTGTTGGTTTCAATGTAACAATCAGCTGAAGTTGATGTCTCTCTGACTTAGATTTGGCAAGTCGACTGCTTGGTACCACTTCAGAGAACTCCAGTTCTCCCTTCACTCTGCCGCATCTCACTCGCTACGACTGCGAGGTGAACGCCCCTTTACAAGGTCGCCAGTACCTCCTGCAAGGGGAGGAGCTGCTGCGGGCTTTGGACCACGTCATCTGAGTCCGTGTTTCCCTGCTGGACTAGACTGGACACTACAATTAGTCCCTGAAATTTTCAACCCTCCCAACCCCACACTTCCTTATTTATGCATCCGTACGACTGTAGTTTGGCTGCTATTCGTGCACATCGTGTGATATTTGCAGCATTCCACCAAGACAAACACCACAGCAGCAGTTTGGGTTTTTTTGTTTTTCGGTGCAAAGGGATTCAGGCATCATGTGATTTCCTGTCGTAGATCTCTGTTCGTTCGTTTCTTCTTCTTCCTGGGGGGAATCTCTTAGCACACGGCGCCTTGACGGATGACCCGTCTGCAACAGGTCACCATAGTACCTGGCGCTACTGCCAGCAGTGTATTGTAAGCTTCAGTCGCACAATTTCTATTTTCTTAAAGAAAAAAATATTACCAGCAATATATATTAAGCCTTTTTAACGTAGTTTTAATGGGATATAAACAGTTTTATTTTTTTCTTCCCATACTTGTATGTTGTAGTACTCGTACCTAACGGATGTCTTTAGTCCAAAAAGATACAACTTAAACCTAAAGTTGGTTGAATGTTTCCATCTAATGGCTGTCTTTGCTCTAAACACAACTGTGTAGCAATCTAGTACAAGTCACTTTATTCTTTTACTGTGTTACTGTACATAAACCAGGAAAATGTGTTCAGTGTGACTTCACAGCTTGATGTGAAGTTCTTATCTCATACAAAATTGACTTTTTGTTTTTAAACATGAATTAGATTCATGATGTTAATCATTTATGTGACATTCTCAAAGACGTCAGTTCTAATCATATTTTGCTCATGTACATCCTAACATTTGTGACTTGTCAGGCTTTCTTACTCACTTAATGGTAGTCCATTTATACCATTTCTTCTTGCCGTAGTGTTGAGTCTCTCATGCTACTTTTGCCGTTTAACAATAAATGGTTGTAAAAAAAAAAATAGAGAAGTTTAGTGTTGAACTTTTTATTTAACAAACAGTGCATTGTGGGTCGGGGATGAAAACTATTTCAAAGTTGACGTTTTCATTTCTTGGAGTCACTTGGAGTCACATCTCGTTACTCTATGAATTCAGGAGTCACTTGCAGTCGAAGCAGCTCGTTCCCTCTCTGCACCAGCATGGTGATCCTGTCGCTGCTGCGGACCGCCTTGTAGATCTCCTCGGAGGTGTTCACTTTGGCCCCGTTTATCTCCACAACAACGTCTCCTGCTAGCATGCCAGCTCTGAAACACAACGCAGCGCCAGGGAGAAGTTTATAGCACAAAAATGACTTGAGTTAAGAACATTTGCAGAGCGATCATATCCTCGGCTTCCTGTACACCTTTACCTGCTGGCAGGCGAGCCCACGATGACTCTGTGGATCAGGATGCCGTGCGTCACGTTGGGGAACATGGGGTCTCTCAGCTGCAGTTCAGCGATAATGCTAAGGAGGGATTCAAACACATGAATTCAGATGCTCTGGTGCTTCTAATATTCCTAAATCGCTGTGGTTACCTTGGAGTCAACGTCAGCATCATCACTCCTATGTATCGAGCCTTAGTTCCTGATTCACCAAACCAAGTCTCTAAAAGGAATAAAGAAAAAAAAGATATATTCTTATAGAAACAGGTCAAGAGTCTGTACTGAGGAGGAGGTCTTTTCTTCTTACTGTTTTTCTTTGCTGCTTGATCAAGGAAGATTTTCACCCGATCAGATGGAATAGCAAAGGAAATCCCTGCAGTGACCTTCATTGTATTGATACCAATAACTTCCCCATCCTAAGAACAAGTGAGATGTTGGTTAAAATACACAATCACTGGGCTCAGCTGCATCTGACATTTTCCCGTTGATTTAGTGGAACAAACAGGAGGAAGGGAGAGGCAAGCCTTGTGCCTTTCAGTTTAAAGCTATCTTTAAGTAGAAACTACAGCCAGGTCAGCTAACCAAGTCCCTGCCAGATGGCTTAAGGAGGTCAATCCCATTCACTCCAATGTAAAACTTTACAACAGAGAGAAAAACATTCAGCGTGGTTCCAAAACCTCTTTCACATTTTACAAATAAATATCATTTAAAGGGCTGTGACTCACCAGATTAATAAGTGGACCTCCAGAATTTCCAAACTGCAAAGCAAATTAGTCACATGTGAAAAGAACAAATATTACACCTGAGTAACAGCAAATCTGTTCACCCTTGAATACGGAATGTCATTAGTCATGGAGTTCCCGGCAGAATACTCACGTCGATGGTTGCGTCTGTCTGGATGTACTCCATGTTGGGGTTGGACAGGCCCAGCTCCTTGCTGTCCCTCTGCGCTGAGCTAACTATACCGGATGTGATCGTGTTACGAAGGGCAAACGGACTTCCCATCGCGACCACAAACTCCCCTTGTCGAACATCCGACGACTGACCAAGTTTCAGAGTGGGTAAAGGCTTCTGCACATCAGATGAGTTGAAATCAAGAGAAAAAAGGTTTTTAATTTTTTTTCCCTCTGGTTTGGACCTTCTGTGTTACAGTGGACATACTGTTCCGTGTTTTTTTTTTTTTTTTTTTTTCCCAAAACTGTTTCTGGAATCCTTTGAGTTGAATATGAGTCATGGATTTTTTTCTGATTAAGAAAACCTGGAAATTACAATCTTTACAGAACAAGGAAACAAAGCCAAAAACCAACTGATTACTCAAAACAATCTCTTTTGACTCACTTTACCAAAGATTCCAGTCTACAGTCACACTGTCAACAAATATGACCTCCAGCAACACCAAGAACAACAAAATTAAAGTAGATCTAGTTTAAGCAGAAATGATCTTTGGTGGCTGCTGCTGACCTTTGGAGTGATCTTAATAGTTGCAATGTCGGCCACAGGATCCACGTCCTGCACGGTGGCGTGGTAGATGTCCCCGTTGGTGAGCTTCACACGAACGCCTCTCTTGTTGGCCACAACGTGTGCATTGGTGACGATGAGACCATCACTGCTGATGATAAACCCAGAGCCATTCGACACCGGGACTTCCCTTCCTGAGAAAGGATGTCTGTAAAAGAACAGAGCAGTTGGAAAACCAAGAGATTCTTTATTTTTTTTTCCCCAACTAAAGAAGTTGTAACATGGCTTGTTTAGTGACTTTCATATGCAAATGCATATTAAAACCAAAATATATATTCTGACATTTTTAATCATTAAAAAAAAGTGTTTTAATCTGATTTTATAATTCTCTAGCCAAATACATTCCACACCGTGGGATAAAGAACCGAATCATTTTGATTCCCACAATTTTATTTGATCCGTCACCATTTAATCAATACTTATTCAAATGTTTTTATTCCAAACCCTATTTTTACTTGTTTATTCTTAAAAGTTGTTTTAATTTTGTTAGTGATACAAACAGAACAAAAACAGGCTTTATTCGTTTACTAGGAATTTTAACATCAAACTATAACAGACCGAAAAGCAGTTTTAGCCGGAAGCTAGTACAAAAAAGTCCAAACTTTTAGCAGAGAGACTCCGAATCAATCCTTCTTTAAATTATTTTAATACCATAAAAAGCAAATAAATTGTTTATATTGCAATGAGACACTTCTTATTTCTTCACATAGAAAACAAATACATCTAAATACATTTTTAACCAAATAACTGTCCATTTCTCGTAGTGTTCATTCCCAGTGAGCATGTCTTGTCTGGGAGTCCCTCTTGATCTTGAACTCTGGTACATTAGGCAGACACAGTTGTTTCATATTTGACTGAAAATGTCAATTTCTGCTTGTTCTGGAAGTGACGACCCTCACTGTCAACTTTTCTTTTTTACTTACAATTGACATTTTAGAAAATGTTATAGAAGAGTCGCACGACTGCTTTGCCACAGCTTTACAGCGGCTTAAATTGTGACGACAATAAAAAATTGCAGTTTTTAGAGAAGGCATATCACTCATTTTTGTGAAAGAACATGGGGTGTGTTTGGCCTAGACTTTGGACATGCTTTATAAAAATGTTAATTTGTAGATTGTATGACTTGACAGCATTTTTATTAATGAATGATTTCATTTCACACATCCATTTTTAAAACCAGCCTTATTTAGAGAATGTTGGCAAGAAATTAACATTATGTTGATCAAAATGATTGAAGTGTCCTCTGAGAGGTTAGGTTTTTAGATCACTACAAGATTAGATTGCTTTTGAATCTAATAACTGCTTAAAAATAAAATATTTTAAAATGTTCCCCTTTAATCTGGTTTTGTTTGTTGGTCCTGTATTTGTTGCAATGACAACAGTCTATTCATTATTTTAAGTTCTGTAAATGTGTCATCCACTGATGTGCATCACAACCACCCATTGAAACGTCACCAAACTACTTTAACAAAAACACAACCCGCAGAAGAACAACAGAGCTGCACAGGAACTCAGTGAACCTGCAAAAAAACAGATGTCAAAGATAGCTAACATACATTTTTTTTAATGTTCTCTTTTTGGCTTTAAAACATAACAGGGGACTTTTTTTTGCTGACTCACCTGCCCAAGATCTCAATGTACACAACAGCTGGAGTGGACTTCTCCACCACATCTGCAATAAAGTTGTATTTATAGCGGGGGTTGTCTGGTTTAAAGGGGGTGGCACACTGAGCTGAGGGTAGAAGAAATTCTAGACATTTCCTGGACCGGGACTCTCCTCCGACCCCTTTGTCCTTTTGGTTGTCCAGCAGAGCCACCCCGCAGAGCCCCAAACACAGCGACGTCCACAGGACAGAGCCGCCGCTCTGCCCGCTGTCTCCTTCCGCCTCGGCTCTGTCGTAAAAACTCTTCCTCCCCGTGGGTTCACCGTGGCTGCATGTCACAGCAGAGGACGACCGAGAAAACGTGTTCTTGGGCAGGGCGTTGAGTCTCCGACAGCGGGCTTGTGTCGTCAAAGCGGACACAAAACACTTACGGACACCACTTACTGCCATGTTGCATCACTCTCCACTTTACTGGCAGCAAACGCGGCTTTAAGTCCCAAGATGTACCCGAAGAGAAACAAATAGTTCTGTAAAAATAGCAAAACTAGCGGCACATGTCGAGAATAAAAGCAAAATATTAAAGATACTTCCTTAAAAGTAGAACTTCCCGATTCTTTCAGTGGTTTGGGTGACAGCCTCCTACGGATCTATTCTTCGTCTACAACGCAACTTTGTTTGTTTAGACGCAAGTTTACTCACTACTGCCCCCTCAAGGAGAAAGAGTTGAACTATTGGCTCCCATGGACTGCACTATAGCACCGCTCCGAAGAAGATCGGACAATTAAAAATAAACTTATGTGGGTTTTAAAAAGCTTAGAAATTAATACATTTTGTGTAATTTTAACTTAAAGCTTTTGTTTACTTTTTTGGTCGCTCACTTGTCCCTTTAGGAACTCCGTAGTCACGTGTCCTGTGGCTCTTAACACTTTATTATGGCGACAGCTGTCGGTTCTATAGCCTTTTCATGTGGTTTCTCTGTCTAACTAGACTTTCTCTGACTTAACGGTATTTTTGGGGGATCGTATGGGTATTTGAACTTTTGTATCTATTGCATATGTGAAAGCAACGTGAACTTTTTGCATTAGTTTTGATTCACTCTTTTTTAAAAACACATTAACTTGTGATGGTTAAAAAACGGTTGTTGCCTGCGAGTGGTTAAATTCAGTTGAGTCTTTATGAGAACAACGATTCTAAGTTGACCTCTGATCTTTATCCTTTTAGACTACAGAAGAGTTTGTGATGTCTAAAAAAAAAGCCACTGAGGCCAGTTTTCTACTGACCAAACCCAAGTGGGAGCAGCAACACTACTTAATATCTATTATTCTTACTATCATGATGTCTAATAGTAAACCAATTGTGTTTTTCTTTCAAAATAACATGGAAACACAAAAAATGACATATATATATATATATATATATATATATATATATATATATATATATATATATATATATATATATATATATATATATATATATATATATATATATATATAAAACATTGCTTATAATAAAAAAAGAGCACACAATGTCGTTTTTAGTTTACAGACTGTCATTCATTTCAGTTGTGTTCATCTTCAGGCTTGGAGAACCAACAGCACACTCAAGACATCACTCTCAAGACTCGCTTTTTAAAGCAGCACCTCCCTGCTGCTGGATGTTTATTGATTTTTTTCAACGATACATGTTACTAAAGTTGAAAATTGGGTATCTTTCGTGCACCATTAAGTTTATTGGTTATGACTGATTATTTCTGATGTCTTTCTTACTAATGAATTATGCATTTTAACCCTTTAGACACCTGGGTTTTTCAGTGGAAATATATTCCAGTACATATGAAACTCTTATCTGGAGAATCCAAACTAATTTCTCTTTATTATTTTACACAACTGCTAATAGAGAGGTGAGTCTGGAATTTTCTAAGCTCCTGAAACTTATCAGTAATTGACAATATTGGGATCTGAAGACAAAGAGCCTAGAATGACATGGGGCAGAATGGCCTTTTTGGCGCTTAAAGGGTTAATATAAAATCGCCTTTACATTTCTTTCTCATTCTGTAACACAAATTTAACCAAATTCACTATAAAAAATGAAATGCAACAAAGTAAAACATGGCAGAAAACCAAATAATACCAAACCAAAACATTTGGAAAATTAGCACAGGGTATATTGAGGTGGGTAGAATAACGTGCATTTATTAGGAGTTACATTAACCTCAAACAAACCAAAATGTTTTTTAATATAAAGTTTACTTTTTATATTTTAAAATGTATTCAATAAATAACCTAGTTTTTCATGTTTTTGCAGCACTTCTATACATTTTCTATTCTCTTCCCACTCAGGTGAGCTATGCGCTTGTCATTCATTTTCGGTGCATCCTCCTCCCCACCTGTTGGGGGCAGTAATGAGCCAATGTTAGCATTGGCGAGCTCGTTAGTAGCACAAGTAAAAAAAAATCAAAACAGTGACGTTTCGTTTTTAGAAGTACGTCACAAGATTCTGACCAAACGCAGCAGCGATAATTCGTTTAAAAATTGCGGGCTACATTGCATACTGCTATCCCATCTCCGATATGTGAGTTTAGCCTGTTGAAACATGGCGTCTTATCATTTATTACATTGTGCTTATCCGGATTTTGAATCTCCCGCCAAAGTGTTCGCGCAGCTAAAATCTAAAGTGCAGAAAGAAGCGACGTCCACGAATATGGGTAAGAACGCAGCGTGTAGCGTCAGAGATGAGTGCAGGTTACCGAAGAAAACTAGCCTCTGGCTGACAGGGGACCTTACGGACACTCCGGGGTTCGATTCCGGTCTCAATGAGGCCCATGCGTTAACTCTGTCGCCCATTACGAGTCCTCAAAAGACGTTCGATTGCACTGGTTCCGATGACAAACCGCCGGATCAAACGCCCGCAGAAACGAACTTTCTCGAGTCAACAGCGCTGTCCCACCACCTGAAAATGGAACTGGGCCGCCCGATCAGAGGCTTGGACGGGCTCGGCAGCTACAGGTCTCCGGTGAAAGATGCGCTTGACAACAAACGCGCCCGTCTGGTCACCGGGTGCTCTCCAAACGCCCTGTTCTCCACCATGAGAAACAGGAAGAGGAAACTGGAGCAGCACGACTTTGGGAAAGTCAATGGGATGAAAGAGAAGGAAGAGAAAGACAAGCATCTCCATGTGGATGGAAAAAACTCTGCTTTTGGTGAGGATGTCAACTACAGGGTGACTGCAGAGAATGTGAGAGGAAGAGGAGGCTGCACCGACCAGCCAGAGATGCTCAATGATCACATGTTCACACCCAGAACCAAGGCTTATAAACGTGAGTGCTCACATAACCCTCTCATTTATTACAGCAATATATACATCATATACCTCATAAATGGCTCATTTATGTTTTGAATAGATTGCAGCGTTGCTGTTGAAAGGCTACCCATCATGTCCCCTGCCAAGATGTTTGCTTTCATGAAAGAGAGGGAAAGCAAAATCCAGAAGCTGGAAGCTCACATCAACAACAGCAGAAAAGATCTCTTTGGTGACCATTACAGGAGCAAAAACCATCAATCAGGGGGTGTAACGATGAATCGATTTATATTCCAACCGGATGGATCTGTCTGAGTTGTTAATTGAACTTTATTAAAATGGCTTCAAAAGTAAATAAACTGGTTATATCGATGTTATGAAATAACATTTGGAAAGTATTTTACTATAATGTAGAAATGGCCATCACAGCATGATGGCAGCAAAAGATGATCAAACCATCATTACAGTTCACTCAAACACTTGAACTTTCCAGTTCATGTGACCATACAGAGTGATAGAATATTCAGTTTGTATGATTTTGATGTGGAAAAACAGCAGTCAGGTTTATGAAACATGACATTAATTCTTGTTTGTTTGTATACGTTTTTAATAAACAATTGACTATCTTGAAAGAAGTACAAGGAATTTGAAAAACGTCACCTGCACTGTTTATTTATCACACTGGTTGAACTTTTGGCTAAAGATGTTCTGGAACGATCTTAGGTCAGTGAATCAAAATGAACTAAAATTGTTTATGAATTTTAATGTCAACAACAAATTAAAAAATCGTTACACCCCTACTACTATTTATATGCATGTGATGTTATTTTGCAAACTGTTGGTTTTTTTTCTCTCATTTCTTTCTTTTATTGCAGGAGGCTTTCACCAGACTGAAGACATTCCTCTTCCTGCAGCTGAAAATCCGATGGACGCTCCTGGGAGGTGTGTTCCTGTTCAAGAGTCCGTTGGAAACACGTCCGAAAGCCAGTCGGACAGCAGTCGCTCCGTCTGTGCCCCGAAAATGTCCACATCGCCAGCACCCGTTTTGCTGGAGGATCCGCTGGTTCTCAACTCCCCGCAAATCTCCATTCCGAAAAAGTTTGATACTAAGTTTGGCATCAGACATTGGCCCAACCAAAGAAAATTCCCAGTTGTAAGTAAAAGTTGGATTTGAAGGAGTCATTTTAGGTTACATAACAGAAACAAGAAGATCACTTCAAAGTACTTTTATTTTGAAACTTTATGCTTTTGGGACATGGAACGTCACCTCTTTGGGAGGGAAGGAGCCTGAGCTTGTGCGAGAGGTATCAGCTTGCTATAGTCGGGCTCACCTCCACGCACAGCCTGGGTTCTGAAGCTCAGTCCCTTGAGAGGGGCTTTACTCTTCTGGAGTTGCACATGTGAGAGGCGGTAGGCCAGGGTGGGCTTGCTTGTGAGCCCCCAGCTCAGCCGCCAAGTGTTGGAGTTCATCCTGTGGATGAGAGGGTCTCCTCGCCTTCGGGTGGATGACAGGTCTCTGACTGTGGTTTCAGCTTTTGGGCCAAACAGCAGTTCGGAGTACCCGGCCCTCTTGGTGTCTCTTGAAGGGGTACTGGAAGGTCCCCCAACGGGGGACTCCATCGTCCTCCTGGGGGACTTCAAAGCCCACGTGGACAACGACAGTAGCACCTGGAGGGGTGTGATTGGTAGGAACAGCTCTCCAGATCTGAACCCGAGCAGTGTTTTGTTGTTGGACTTCTGTGCTCTTCATAGTTTATCCATAACAAAAACCATTATTGATCACAAGTGTGTCCATCAGTACACGTGGCATCAGGACACCCTCGGCAGGAGATCGATGATTGACTTTGTAGTCGTTTCAGGAGACCTTCGGCCGTGTGTCTTGGACACTCAGGTAAAGAGAGGGGCTGAGCTGTCCACTGATCACTACCTGGTGGTGAGTTGGATTTGTTGGCGGGGAAGGAGGCCGGAAAGACTTGGCAGACCCAAACGTACTGTGAGGGTCTGCTGGGAACGTCTGGCTGAGTCCTCCGTAAGAGAAATCTTTAATTCCCACATTCGGGAGAGCTTCAAACAGGTATTGAGGGAAGCTGGTGAGTCTGAATGGACCATGTTCTCCACCTCCACTGTGTCTGCTGCTTTCCTGAGCGGACGTCGCAACGTCTCTGGTACCTGTTGTGGCGGCAACCCCCGAAGGCTGTACCAGTCTGCTGTGGTGAAGAGAGAGCTGAGCCAGAAAGCAAAACACTCAATTTACCGGTTGATCTTCGTTCCAATACTTACCTATGGTCATGAGCTCTGGGTCATGACCGAAAGAATGAGGTCCCCAACACAAGCGGCTGAAATGAGCGTCCTCCGTAGAGTGGAGCCGCTGCTCCTCCACATCGAGAGGAGCCAGTCGAGGTGGCTCGGGCATCTGGTCCGGATGCCTCCCTGGGTGCCTCCATGGGGAGGTGTCCGGGCGTGTCCCACTGGGGGGGAGACGCTGGAGAGACTTTGTCTCTCTGGTGATCTAGGAACGCCCAGGGTTCCCCCAGAGGAGCTGGGGGAAGTGATCAGGGAGAAGGAAGTCTGAACATCTTTGCTTAGACCCTGTCCCGGATGAGCAGAAGAAGACTGATGAATGGAAGTATTGATGCCTCAGGATGATTTTTCACACTGGAAAAAAAAATATTTGGCATAATTTGTTTTTTTGTGCAGCTAATTCAATTGATCGTTTTTTTCTTTAAAAAACGTAAAAAAAAATGCAGTGGAGTAAACTTTTTTTTCTTTCCTTCACAAGGAAAATGTGATTTATCTGAAGAAGTGGTTCCTGAGGAGGAGTTCTACTGGACTTTTTGTTGATGGAATTCACAGGTAAAGGCTTCTGAAAGTTACCACGATACTGGCTCTGTTGTTGAGGTTGAATCCTTCAGGAAAAAAACTCACAGAAGCTCTTTTTCTGTTCCCTCTGAATCCAGGGAGGACAACATACCGTGGCACAGTAACATCATTGCAGAGAGGGTTTCCAAATCTGTTCTGAAGACTATCTCAGGAAGAGTTTACATCTTAGTTGGGGGGATGCTCACAAATGGTTCTTCTGGTGAGCTCGAGAAAATCTGATTAAAATAAACCTCCATTATACTCTTAAAAATGTTTGCCCAAAGAAAACTTTTTTTTTGTTTTTTTTCCCCAGATTTTCCAAAGTGGCTTCTGAAAAAGTTCGCTAATGGTTTCCCATCTGACTGGAAGGCGCTTTATGAGAAGTTTCTGTCCGAGTCAAAAGAGTAAGAGTTTTTATTGGAAGTTTGAGCCAAAGATTTTCTTACGTTTTCTTGGTGAATAATTTTCTCTTTTTTTTCTGTCAGAGAAAAAAAAAATAAAAGCAACAAGACAGGCATACAAGCCTCTAAAAAACTTGAGGCTGCCTCTGTGAATTTTTCAGCAAGGAAACAAAGACAGAGACCGCTGAAGACACGTACGTAAGCATAAGAGGACAAATTCAGGAACCTTGAATTGAATTTTTGTTCTTTATCAGCTGCACTAAAGACTTGTGTCTTTGTGGTGTTTTTAACGGGTTCTTGTGGCATTTTTCTCATGACGGAGGACATATATAAAGAGAATTTAACTTAGCATAGCATTTTTTAGATAGGAATGTTTCTAGCATAGCATTTTTAAAGTATTTCTTGATTCAAGTTGTTGTAAATTCGGAATAGATGAAAAAATGCAGTTGAAAAAAATCCTATTTGTGGAGAAAATATGCTCCCTGCTCCTCTCCATTCTGATGGATCCACTTGTAGACGACTAGATCCATGTACATCTTAGTTTTCCTCGTCTGAGCTGGCATCCGGCTCAAAACTGTACGGCTTAATAGCACCAAATTTTGCTCTCCATTTTGCTGCACCGGTAATGTTAGGTTGGGGTTGTGAGGGGCTGTAAGCTAGCGGGAAAGCATGTACAGATGGGGTTGCTCTGGCCTACTCCGCACCAACAATCCCACCCACAACTTGGAGGCAAATTTCTACTGAACTACAGCTGCTCTGCAGAAACGGTCCTTGAAAACAACAAAGGTTTTTAGACTTTGCCTAAAAACTGCATAATTATGATTAAAAAAAACCACTGGAAACACTTTGAAAACAGATCAAAGAGGATCGGAGTGAGACTTTAACAGGTTCCTCTCTTGTTTTTACACTTTTCTTTGCCAGCGGACGTCAGTCCTCTTTCGTCGTCCTTCTCCACCAAAGTGTCTCGGAGCGGCCGCGTCATCAAGCCTCCGCTGGAGTATTGGAGAGGAGGGAGAGTCCTTCTCGACGCAGAGATGAACGTCACCATCCACGAGTGTTATGATAGCATTCTATCTGTAAGGGAAGCCGCATTAGAAGTAGAAGGAGAGATTATTTTTAGGTTTGAACCAACAACCGATGTTATTTCTCACAGAACTCCGTGGCAGAATCTCAGGTGGCATCACAGAAGTCTGGTCATGATTTCCTGCCACGCAGTAAAGGTAGGCCTGGAGAATTGTACTTTTAGCAGCGAGAAACACTCAAGAGTCTCACACATGAAACTTAACTGGGTCGTCTTCCTTTAGGTAAAAAGTCCAGTAATTTAGCAGCTGTCGAGGAAGTGTCTGTCCCGGTGAGGAAGATCAAGATGCCTCAAAAACGAGGGAAGAATGGGCCTAAACCTGGAGAATCTGATGCTACTGTGGAAACGTGCATCAGCACCGACGAGGGATCTGTGAGAATCACGAGGTCCAGCCACAAGAACAAATATCTTTCCACAACAGGATCCAACAAAGAGGCTTTGACAGAAAGTGAACCTATGAGGCCAAAGCAGAGACCGAAAAGGCAAACGCGGAACACGGACATGCTTCTCACAAGAGCGTCGAGCAGGAAACACACCGTTCCTGCAGATTTCAGTTCACCTGAGAGTCTGGCAACCGACTGCGAGTTTTCCTTTGAGAAAAAGAGGGAAGCCAGGAAAGTTCCTCAAAAGCCTGAACAGAACCACAGTCTCTTGACAAACGAATCACAGTCTTCTGAGGAGGACGTAACCAAATCCAGGAAGACAAATCGCTGGAGAAGAAAAAACAAAAAGGCACAAAAACTACAGAAATGCATCAAAATACCACCAACTGGGAACCCTTTACTAACAAGTAAGAAGCGATGCACACAGAAACCAATACTAGACGAAGATGAATGGACCGAGGAAGAGCTTAACAAGCTCCAAGAGTGAGTTTTGCTAGACGTGATTTCATCCTAATATTCATGCTTTTGCTGTGTGTGAGTGTGGCTCACATCCAGAAGTGAATTACTCGAATATGGTGGTTTTTGCTTTTCCAGAGTTGTGTCCCGCTATCCTAAACACATTTCCGGTTACTGGGAAAAGGTGGCAAGGATGGTAGGAACACGCACAGCCGAGGAGTGCCACAAAAAGCACACTTCCCAGGAGACATCCCAGAGTCCTGCAAAAACAAACAGGCAGCAGAAGAAAAGGAAGGCGGAAGCAGCCAAGCTTCCAGGTAGGATCGGAACACCAGAGCAGCTCTTGAGGACGAGAACATCGTTTTCCTGATTGTTTTTTTTCTCCCTTTTGTAAATCTCTGTGCAGCCGCAGAGCAACCCGTGATATCTGCCAGAGCGGGAACGCTGAAGAGGAAACAGCAGGTGCGCCAGTTCCTGGAGAACCTTCCCAAAATCGACATGAACGATGCTTTCAACTCAACATACATGCAGAACAGACGGTTTGAGGTGTGTTCTCAAAGGTTTTCTTCAGCGATTTAGACATTATCCAAGAGTGAAGACTAACGATTCCTTTTATTCCCGTCTGAATGCTCAGATTCCTTCCCAGTGTTCCAGTGATGATCATGACTCCATGCAGGGGGATCTGGAATTCCAAACTCCAAAGTCAGCCTGTTTCCCCGAAGTCAAGACACCTCAGTGTTTGCACATCACCCCTGGCATGATGGGATCCCCAAACGCGTAGGAGTTTGTTTCTGCACTCCGACTGATAATAACAAAAAACAGCAACTCATTTATTTATTTATTGTTTTTTATCTTAAATTCCAAAGGAGCAATGATGACAAGTATGTCTATCAGCTGCAGAAAAGAATGAAAAAGAAACAGTTTAATGTTCAGAAGAACCCTGTTCCTTCAAAGGTATCCACGATTCAAGACATTGAGTTTTTATTTTGAAATGTTTTTACTGAAAAGGATTTTGTTTGTGTCTATTAGAAGTTCATCCCCACACCAGCAGTTAAACGGGTAATGAGGCGATGCGGTGACACAGGTAAGTGTGAATTTCATTTGTTTTTTTTGTCCGTTCTTGATTAGTTAGATTTAAATAGAGAAACATAATAGAAAAAATGTAGTTGGAGATTTTGTGAGTGTTTTTTCATAATTAGTTTGTCTATTGCTGTAAAACGCCTCAGCCTTTTTTAACCTGAGCAATGAACGCACCTGAGCAAAAAGAATGACTATTCTCTCTTTACTTGTAGAAAATACTTCTTTTGTCGTTTGGGAAATGTTTCCTGGAAAGGATGAAGACTCGCCTGAGAGTGGAGAGGAAGAAGATTATTATTTCTCAGATGATTGATTTTATTCGGTTTTTTTTTTTTTTTTTTTTTTTTTCTTCAAATCAGTGGAACCAAAACCAATAAAATAGAGGACCAATGTAATATTTTAACCTGTGTATTTTGGGCTCATGGCTCTGATAGACCTGCTATAGTTCGGGGTTTTTCAAAACAAAAGCCAGCAATTTTATGTTCAAAAAATGAACTTTACTTCAGCAAACATGGATAATATCTTTGTTAGATCAATTGAATGATTTATTGGGCAGCTCCTTTTGAATAAAATAATAAACAAAAGAAGTTGGTCATCAATTGGAGTGAGTAACAATAAGACGACACTTGATCTTGATTTATTTAACCTTCATTAGACAGAACTGGACACAAACAGTTTATATCTCAACACGTCAGCCTGTTGCCTCCAGCCTGTACAAACGAGGGGCAGAGTTTTACTGTGTACATGTTCCATTTGTGTTTCTTCCACTTGCTTGTCTATTGAGTTCTCTTGAATCTACAGACTTCACAGCGCTTCTATTGGTTGCCGCTGTCCACAACCTACAATAAAAAAAAACGATCAGAAATGTTTCTAACGTCTGGATCTTGCAAAGTAAATGTCAGACATTTACTGCAGCAGCATCACACACTTACTTCAGGCCTGACACATGGTGGTTCTGTTAGTTGGGTAGATGAAGTATCAGGATTCTCCTCATGATGCCGGTAAATCGTAAACAACTCCAATTAGAAGTTCTGAACTGGATTATGATAAGTATGTAAAAAAAAAAAGAAAAAACATAATAGGGGTGAGATTATATGAATTCACTTCGATTCTTTCAAGCAATAATCTAATTCCTATTTACAAACTTAACATGCAATTGATTACTCTAAATTAACACTCGCTCACCTCTCAAATGCAGGTATGACTTATTTGGTGGGTAAAGAAACTTTCACACATTCCACTTTGACCGGTGTTCATCATCTCTGAAACGGGAATCAAACTCACAACCCTGACTTTTAGGCGTCTGCCTTCCCTCTCCACTTGGCAACCACAAACATCCATCCCAGAGTTTATTCAAACAATGAATTCTGACTTTATGGCGTAGGTTTGATCTTCACCTCAGCAGAAGGTGCGTTCAGGGGCTGCATGGAATTTCCGCTCTTACGCGCTTTCATTAAGAGCTCGCTTTTGCTGCATTCAGGTGGGCTGGTAATTTCTAGCACTTGTTCACACTGATCTCAGCCAACACAAACACAGTTACTTTTTGGTCTATGTTATTGTTACTTTTTCAAATGACGACTCACAACTACAACAAGCGTATTTGTAAGAACATACACAATAAGGCAAAACGTTGCATATTTTTAAATATATGCATGTTTTTCTTTGCATTACATTTTTTGGGGAAAATTAATTGTTTATCACTAGTTTTAATATTTATGGAAGCACACTGTATTCAATTAAAAAAGGGGTGGTCTTCTTTTTTTAATGAATGCAATACACTTCCATAAAAAATATGTCAAAAATAACAAAAAAGTATATTTAAAAAACAAACTGTAAGAGACAAAAATGTAACATGTCACCCATTGACTTCAATGTCTTGTGCTCAATATTGTCATCAGGATTGACTCAAAAAAATAAAGTGCTCAAATGGGTCAAAATTAAATACTTCCTACGTTTTGTTGTGTAATGTTTGTAGACCAAGTCGATGCTTTAAAGAAAAGGTTTGTGTTCATAAAAAAGTGTTTTTTATGAAAATAACATTTCTGTAATGTTATAATGCCTCATTCGGACTTCACTGTTTAGAAAAATAAAATACTGATTTGTTTTTATGGTCTTGTTACCTTTATGATGAACATAAATGACTTTTGTTTACCAAACAATTAAACATAAATATAAAATATATTTCAAAATATGAAATAGTTCATAACTTTTGACAGAGGTTCACGTGAAACAAAACAATATATAAAATGCATCTTGTGTCTCAGGGTCATCTCCATGCAGCTAAAGAAAGTAGTAGTGGGTATGATGGGAAAAAAAGAAAAAGAAAATGCGTCGACGGACCTGATCACGTGTAGAAAAGGTCACGTGACTCATTCGTCCACAGCATAAGCGACAGGAGCCGAGGAGTGGACGCCAAGGACGTGATGAAAACTCTGTGAGTCTTTCTTTTAATCCCATTAAAACACGTATTTCAAATGCACGTCGAGGCTTCGGTTGAATATTTTGTAGTTGAAGGTCCCGCGCGGAACCTTTTAGTGTTTTACTCCCGGTGACCCACATTCACAGCTGCCTCCGACCTTAAAAGTCCAGCTCAGTAGTGTCGTGACCATAATAAAAGCGATGTTTTATCTGATCATTTTCGTTATGACCAACTTTAACTGAGCTCACGAAAAAAAACCGCACTTTTATTGTTGTTTTTCAAAGCTTCCGGGTTCACGCGGGCTGAAAATCTCTTCACAATAAAATAAATTCTTGTTTTTTTTTTAACTCCTGCAGACTTTTCTTCTCCATCCCGGTATTACTCATCCCTTTGGTCTGGAGCGGGTATCTGGAATATGATCAAGATGTCCTGTGAGCAACATTTAAAATGTTTCGTTGTTCTGTAGATTTTTTTTAAAAGCTGTTTTCACTGTGAACTTTTTTTTAGCTCGAGACCTCCAGTCAATGTTAGAATGACCTTTATTTTGAAAGGCAAACAAATAAACAAATATATGAAATAATTAAACTCTGTACATAGAAAAAGTCGATAAATTAACAATAATTTCTCATGTTAACCACATGCCATTTCTTTCAGATGTTTAGAGCTTCTGTTTATAACTATTTCTTAGAGATAATTGAGTAAAACAAATGTATAGCATCACCTTATGACTGTTTTGAAACAGCAGAATATCCAAGATCCTTTGATTATTTTTAAGAACTTTTTTGGTTTTTAACTCCAGGATCCCTGAGGGCTGGGCCCATGCGGGTCATGTTGACCCGTCAGAGGAGCTGAAGTTGATCTTCGCTCTAAAGCAGCAGAACGTTGATCTGCTGGAGGAAACGCTCAGACTGGTGTCAGACCCAGACTCATCTCAGTATGGTAAGCAAACGTTAGCATGTGGAATTCTCAATCCAAGCCTCCAAATCAAAGGTTACACAACTTCCTGTCATTCACCTGTTCCCCAGGTAAATATCTTAG
The DNA here is from genome assembly GCA_014656515.1 of Oryzias celebensis. Taxonomy (NCBI): domain Eukaryota; kingdom Metazoa; phylum Chordata; class Actinopteri; order Beloniformes; family Adrianichthyidae; genus Oryzias; species Oryzias celebensis. The sequence goes on from BNCR01000005.1 coordinate 41,387,856, forward strand.
CCTGGAGGAAGTAGCTTCCCTTGTGCGACCATCTGAAATGACCCAGAAAGTGGTGCGTGGCTGGCTGCAGAGTCATGGGATTTCAAACTGCCTCACTGTTCACACTCAGGACTTTATGCAATGCACCATGACTGCAGAGTAAGCTATTTTTATGGGTTTTTTTTTTGTTTTTTTAGGAGGATTTGTTCTTTCTACACAGATTAGCTGCAGCCATTGCAGATAAAGACCTTCATTTCTGTGGAAATGTCACATGAAAAACTTCTCCCTTTTTGTCTTACGACACAGTTCCTCTTTTGTGGTTTAAACAATTCAAATTTCACGCGTCGGTTTATAGAAAATCACAGCTCCGGGTCAGAGCTTTGACTGAGAACACCGGCTTTAAAATCATCGCTTTTGGCCGTTATAACGGATGTTTTTCTTGGGTTGTGGTTCATTTTGAATAGATTATTGTCAACTCTAAGGCTGTTTTTGTTGTTTCTCTAAAGGGTTGCAGAAAAACTACTGCAAGGAAGCAGGTTCCATCATTATGTCAGAGACGGCCAGTCTTTGATAAGATCTTCTGCTCCATACTCGGTTCATGATGACGTTCACCAGCACCTCGATTTTGGTGACGACATTGCTCTCAGCTCAGCCTCACAACTTTTTTTGCGTGTCAGGTTAAGGTCAAGCCTGATGTCTGTTCTGAAACCCTGCAGTTGGAGGTCTTCACCGCTTCCCCCCGAAAAGGCAGGAATCCCGAGAGAAACCCCAGCACTTCAAAGCGGGCCTGCATCTCGGAGTGACGCCTGCCATCCTGAGAGCTCGCTACAACCTAACGGCAGCCGATGTGGGATCAGCTCTGAACAACAGTCAGGCTGTCGCTCAAGTACAGTTCTCAGAGGAAGATTTTAGGATTTAAGCACTTTAAATGTTTTCTTTAAACAGGTTTTTAACTCCTCTTTTTAGTTCTTGGAGCAGTACTTCCACCCTGCAGACTTGAAGGAGTTCATGAAGATGTTTGGCCGGACGTTTCCTCACATGTCACAGGTGGATCGGGTCGTTGGTACCCAAGGTGGAGGAAAGGCAGGTCTGGAGGCCAGTCTGGATGTGGAGTACATCATGAGCACAGGAGCAAACATCTCTACTTGGGTTTTCACCAATCCAGGTTTTTGAACTTTCCTTTCAATCTCACAACATGAGGATTCGAGCAAATACATATGTGTTGTTGCATTATAATGGAATAATCTGTTTATGCTTAAAAAGGACAACAAAACGACTCAAAAATGGGATAGATGAAGCTAAAAGTCACGTCTTTTCATTTGGTTTCAGGTCGTCATGAATCCCAGGAGCCCTTCCTGCAGTGGATGGTCTTGCTCAGCAACATGTCTGACCTGCCGTGGGTTCACACCATCAGCTACGGGGACGATGAAGACAGCCTGTCCACAGCTTACATGACGCGCATCAACACGGAGTTCATGAAGGCTGGCGTCAGAGGGATCTCCCTGCTCTTTGCCTCAGGTCAGCGTTTTGGGGGAGGCGTTTTCAGAAGCGTTTGCATGTATGTGGTCAGTGGCGGTTTGAGCTTGAATGGCACCCAGGCCACACCACAACCACAACCACACACCATCCCCATAAACTATGGTGTTCACAAAGAAACTTTGTTTACGGTGTGAAAAGATTTAATATAATAAAAAAGTTAAGTGGTATCTTATTTATCTTACTTTAACTGTGTCCAAATTGTCAGTTAGGAGTGAAACATGGAAACTTAAAACCATACAAAATTAAATAAATTCACACAATAATTACGCACAATGATTAAAACAGTTGAAACTCCAAAATAAAAGCCTTTCTGAATTATATTAAAATACAGTATGAATTTTAAAAAAAATGTTTTTCATTTAAATACATCAAACTTTGGGCTAGGGCTGCACATGGTGGAATGCTGGTTATTATGCCGGTATTTGGAAATTTGTTTTGATTTCTTAAGTTTTTATTTATTTATTTTTAACTGTGTGATCTTTAATATGTTTTTGCCTTCTGTGATTTGTTGGTGTGATTTGCACTTTAGGGTCACCGTAGGTTAGGGCTGCTCACAGTGAGAAGGTACTGGTCCAAATCTTTGCTGGAACCTTTCTATGTGGAGTTTGCACGTTTTCCTCGTGCATACGTGAGTTTTTTCTGGGGACTCCGGCTTCCTCCCACCATCCAAAAACATGCTTCAGCGGTGAACTGGCAGCTCTAAATTGCTCCTAGGTGTGCACGAGTGTATGTGTGGCTCTGCAACAGACTGGCGACTCGTTCAGGGTGAACCCTGTAGCTGGGATAGGCTCCAGCAACCAAGTGACCTGAAAACGGATTCTGTGGATACTGAAGATTAATGGATGGATGAAACTTTGGGCAATTTAAAAGCTTCACCTTAGTAAAGTAAAAAAAAACAAACAAAAGAAAAAAGACGACAAAATCAGTAAAATCACAGAAAACTTTGGCAGCTAATTGGACAATTTAAAATGTCTTGTTGTATCTTGTGTAATCTAGTTAGACCAAAAAAAAAAACATTTTTGCTCCGAGTAACAGCAATGAAAATGAGCAGAAAAGCAGAACACGTGATCCTGTAATAGTCAGTTTCAATATTGACACAAGAATTTACTTCTTTACAAGTCTCTCTGTTTTCTCTTTGTTTATCCTTAATTTGCCTCCAGATGGTTTCTTGTTTTGTTTTTTTTCCTAAAGTTAATTGCTTCTCTTACTAACAGCACCTCAGACCTTTTTGTTTTAATCAGACCACATGTAAAAAGCAATATTTTATGGTTAAAAGTTTAAAAGCAGAAACCTCAATAATGAGTTCATATATTAGCACATGATCCTTAATACAGATTCTCCTAATCCCTGGGGTAAAGAGAATAACCGGACCGCCTGCCGCCTCTCTATAGTTCTGAATGTTTCTGCACCCTGCAGGTAAACTGTTCTACAAGAATGTGCCAATTCAAATGATTGAAAATACAGTCGTTCATTGTAACGTTCTGAAATAACCTGCGATCGGTGAAATCTGTAAAGTAGCCATCTTTATTTTTTTTTAATAAAGACACTTTATCCACATTTCTTAGACAGGCATCAACATATTCAAGCTTTTCGCTCTTGTTAGTTTTGCGAGCTGAAAGCAATCGGTAGAGGAACACCACAGAGCAGATGATTGACGTGCAAAATTGCACTACAAAAATCCAGAAAACAGCAAGACTGTGAAACGTGAACCATGAAATGACACAGGAACATGGTTTTGTCGTTTTGCATTTTAATATTTTTTTGTGCGTTTGACTACAATGCGTAAATCTGCCACTGGTTTGAAGCCCGTCACGTAACTACAAAGTTTGGCGTGTTGCAGTCCGTGGCTTGTGCTGCAGCAGTGGCTACGATCTCGTCTTTCTGCTTTGTTTTCGTTTCTAATCATGTCTTTCAAAAAGAGTTGTCTCGAGTGGCACTGAACATAAAAGACTGCGAGTGTACTGATCATTTGGTGTTATTTGACTCCCTTTTGTAAAGGAGAAGAAAAAACCCTCAACCTCCTGTCTTGTAGCTCTATTTTTAACATGTAACAGTACTCCAAAAGCAGCTGCATGTCAATCGGATTGTGTGTTGCGTCATTTTAAAATTCATCTCTTTGTTGTGTCATCTCCAGGTGACAGTGGAGCCGGATGCAGACATCTCGATAAAGAAAAAAACTCCTTCAGGCCCAGTTTTCCAGCATCCAGGTTAAAAAGAAGAAAGCAAAATGACAAAATAATCTGACTGTCCTGGTGTAAAAATATACCTGCGTCTTCTCTTCAGCCCTTATGTGACCACAGTTGGAGGAACGTCATTCAAGAACCCATATGAGGTCACATATGAAGTCACAGATTACATCAGTGGAGGAGGTTTCAGCAACGTCTTCAAGATGCCCGACTACCAGGTGATTGCATCAGATTATTATCAGTAACGCCCCCATGAATTCAGAATGATCAGGTTTTTCTGCACTGACACCCTTTAACACGATTTACAGGTGAGCGCAGTGGAAGGTTACCTGAAGTCTGTGACGGCGACTCTCCCTCCTCAGTCCTACTTTAACACCAGCGGTCGAGCCTACCCTGACATGGCTGCCCTGTCGGACAATTACTGGGTGGTCAGCAACAAAATACCCATCCCCTGGGTGTCCGGCACCTCGGTAAATTAAAATGTCAACTTCTAATGTTAGCGGTCAAAGGTTGATCCATACTTCACTGGAAAGTATTATTGCTCCGCAACACGCCTTCAGGCGACCACTTTCAGTGAAAAGTCTACGCAAACACACAAAGGTGCATTTCGGGCTTCCGTGTTCAAAAAGTCTCACATTCACGTGTAGCCGCGCACATTTTTAAATCCGTTTTTGGACTCTCGAACAAAAGTGCGGCCATTGAACGCACATTTGTACATGATAGTCATTTATTGGTTGGCTCCACAGGCGTCCACACCCGTGGTCGGAGGAATGCTGGCGCTTATTAACGGCCAGCGTTTGCTGAGGGGCCTGCCCGCCCTGGGCTTCCTTAACCCCCGCCTCTACAAACTGAAGGGACAGGCTCTGTTTGATGTGAGTTACACTTCCTATCATACGTGTAGTGATAATAAACAGGTTCTACATTTAGGCTTTTTTTTTCTGGGTGGGGATTCTTGTAGAATTTAAAACCATGAAGTTAAATAAATATGAGTTTAAATAGTAAAAGTTACATGAATTGTATAAAGTAAAAAAAAAATCAAAGTTGTTCTTGTCACGTGTCAAAAAATTGTTTAAAACAGAAGTGTTTTTTTTTTTGTCATTTCTGCTGACTAAACACTTGTTTGTTGTCTGTAGGTGACTGAAGGCTGTCACCTGAGCTGTCTGGATGAGCAGGTTCAGGGGAAGGGTTTCTGTGCTGCACCACAATGGGACCCCGTCACCGGTTGGGGGACGCCAAACTACCCCGAGCTCCTGGCTGCCTTCATAACTAAGTAAAGAGGAAGCGCTGAAGGGGAACTACCATATCAGCTCTAAGAGCAAATATCGAGGTTTGCTTTTTTTATCTGGACTGGTGCCTGATGCTTTAAAGCAGGACAGTGAAGTTGGAACTTTCTGTTTTGTGATTTTGATCTCAAGGAATTCACTTCACCTTTTAAACTTACTTTAAGTTTTCTGTTTATTTCTCTACTCTCAGAAAAAGTCTTCAAACTGCTGTTTTAAAACTCATTTAAATTAAAAAAAAAAGGAAGTTTAAATCTATCCACTTTTACCGCATTCTGATCTAGAAGATAACCTTAAAAAAAACCTAATTATTCATAGATATTTTTCTTGAAATGAATGTATTTAGAAGTTTTTAAAGGCAAATCCAGTTTTTATCATGCAATAAGACCTAAGACTAAGCTGCATATGTCAATCCCATCTCATGTAAAATGCCTGTTTGCTATAATACTCCACAGGGATTACCTCACAATGTGGACTTAAGTCTGCAAGTATTTTCAGTGCAGATATGTTGGAAAAATTATTTGATTTTTGACCTTTTTTTAAACCATTGAGTTTCTGGCAATGAACAAAATACACCGTTGTTGATTTAAGAATATTCTGTCAACCTGCACTTTGGTGGGTTTTTTTGAAGTGTTTGAAATAAAAAATCTGTTGTTTTGTGTTTTTTTTCCATTTAAGTGTCTTATTTGAAAATGTTGGCAAACTACTGAGACACCATCATGTTGATTTTGGTCTGACGATTGTTCTGAACAATAAATAAACAATGCAATAAAATGGAAAGAACCTACATGTTTTTCAAGATTTTCTTAAACTGAGACAAAAAAAGACTAGTTTTTCTTGGTGGTGTTGCTGGGAAAAAGGTTTTAATCACTGATCATTGTTGAAAAACACATGGCTATTACGGAGTTGTAAAAAAAAAAAAAAAACTAGGTTAAGATGACTACTACGGTCATAGAGGAGACGAGGGGTAAAACACGTGAAACCTCCCTCTGGGTTTACCACAAAGCTTGTCAAACAGTGTACAATATGCACACTTGGGGACAGATACAAATCTGTAAAGTTGTCCTTGCAGGTCAATGCAGATGGAACACAATATCAGCTTCCTGTGTTCAAATATAAATATTTTTTTTTTCAAATGATGGTGTCAATTCATGAATAATGAATCATCTTCATAGGAAAAAAAAAGTAGTTGACCTGTTCAGGAAGAGCAAAAGGTAAGAAAGCCAAACCAGAGAGGTTGAGGTTGTCACATTTTTTGTGTTATCAAAAAGTCCACACGTTTTCTTTTCCTGTTTGGATTTAGAGTCAATACAAAGGGACTTGTCTCACAACAAAGCAGGCCACCGAATAGAAGTCTGTGAGGAGCAGAGGCGGAGGTTAAACGCTTCACCGGTTATCCTGGGTCGGCCGTGTCTGAATCACTGGTTATTTTTTGCTTTGGCGTGTGTGAGGATGTGAGACTTCAAATTGGTCGACTGGGCAAATTTTTTGTTGCAGCCGTCAAAGGGGCAGACGTACGGGCGGTCTCCGGTGTGAATGCGCACGTGTGTGCGCAAGTTAAAGTCCAGGGAGAAACGTTTACCGCAGCCTTCAAACGTGCACTGGAAAGACAAAACATCGCTGTTGTGGCTTTTTGGATCCTGGATTACACATTTACAAGAAAAGAAACACTATATATAAATATGTAAACGCACCTGGAAAGGTTTTTCCCCTGTGTGTACCAGCTGATGCCTTTTTAGTTTTGAACTCTCCACGAAAGCCTTCCCACACTCCGCACAAACGTGCACACGAGGCCCGTGAGTGTGCAAGTGCTTTCTCATCGCTGAATTGTCCCTGAACATCTTTGTACATCCCTGAAAGAAAAGAAACAAAAAAAAACAATGTCATAACCATCTGCAAATCTGGGAAAAGATCTAATAGGGGAAAAAAGCAAATGTTGGTGTGAAATACTCACTTTATGCGGACAAGCAATTGTTCTTGGTGCGTCGTCTTCTTTTATTTTTCTTGGTTTCATTCTGAAACACAGTTTTGATTACGTTAAAAAAAAGGTGCACTGTGTGTGGTTTTTTAAAGCTAGAAATCCATTCACTGACCGTGCAAACTCTGCCAGCTGTTTGGGATCTGACAGGTCAATGCCCGGGATTCCTCCAGGGGGGAGTTTTTTTCCAGTCATGTATTCCGAATAATCTGGCGAGGAGTTTTCCCCTGTGATCTGCTCCCCGTGGTCCATGTCCTTCTTGTCATCTTAATGAAAGTGAAGAGAAAAAAAACAAAAAAAAAAAACTCATTTTTGAATAGTTGAATTGCTGTAATGTTTAAAATAAAATTTGGTTGTGAAATTCTTGGTTTGACGTATGAAATAAACAGTTGGCAGTTTCAATAACAAAATATTTCCTTTTAATTCGAAATTCTATATATTTTTCCAAATAAAGGTCGAATGCGTACAAATTAAGCAAGAATAGCAACAAAACGTTTTTAAAAGCTGAAAGCTATACTTCTAGATACGTTAAGATATAATTTAACTAATACAAAACACGTAGTGCAACTTTTTAATACATTATAGTCAAACTGAAAACTCGAAATAACGTTTTAGAAATTATTTTTAAGAATCGAGTCAATTCTTTAAATAAAGTTGATGGATTTCAATAATTTTGAATTTGAGTAAAAATATTTTATAATTTTAATTTCTTGAGTGATAAAACAGAACTTTGTGTGCATAGAAAGATTTTTTTAAAAATGTATCAAAAGTTCGAGCTCTCGAAAATCCGAGGTGTTCGTAAAGGCACCACCCGTGCCTGCTCCTGCTAACTGAACTGCGCCACAGCGGCCTAGCGGAGACACCGCTCCCACTGTCTCCGCCATTTTCGTCGGCCAAATAAACGCCATTTTTTCGGGCCGCCATACTTTCTAGACCGGGGAAATATGGCGGCGCCCATTGACACATAAAACATGGCTTCCCATAAAAACAAAAACATTGCAAATGGAATTTAAGAGGCTCGAAGCATAGAAAAAGTGTCATTCTTTGTCGGAGCACCAGGCCTCAGCTAGGCCCAGTCACACGACACACACGCCGAGAACAAAGCAGCTGACCAGCTTGCAAGAATTCGCTTCCAACTCACCTGATGCCCACATAGTGACTGAAAACTCTCCCTCTAGAGTCTTTATCTGGACCTGTTTCTGCTCCCACTTTCGGCCCATTTCCCCGCCAGTTATGTAGCTCTTTTTGTTTGCTTTCTTTCCGCTCGTGCTCTTCTTCATGCGGCCTGTTGAGCTTTTCCCTGCAATAGTCACCAGAGTCTGTTCAATGTAGTCCTCTTCCACGGCGGGAACTGGGATAAGAATTTGGTCCTCGAAACTGTCATCCGCGGGCAATTCCGAGTCGTCCTCGCCCACCACCTCCTCTCTCGTTTGCACCAAAATCACCTCCTGGTGCGGATGGATCGCGTTGGGATCGTCAGTGTCGAGCGGCTGCAGGGCGATCATCGGCTGGTGCTCACCGTCGTCTCCAACAATAGTGGTTTCGATAGTCTCTACTTCAATTTCGTGCAGTTCCACTATTTCGGCTGGCATCTCCGACCCGTCCGTTTCTATGTACAGCGTATCCCCGGACGCCATGACTATTTTTTTAGTATTTCTACTTATTACTGCGCTGTCAGTTCCCCCACTCTTGCCCGTAGAAGCTCAGCCTTTCTCCTCCCTCCCCGATAACAACTCTTCACAACGGAACTCTCGTCGCCACAATGCCCCAGTTTTGAATTCTCGCGTGATTTGGTGGCTCAACAACATTTGCAAACCTCAACAGATTTCCATCATAAACAATTTCATTATAAATCTGATTAAAGGAGAACAAAATCAAAATCAAAATTGTAATTCAGGACAAAAGCTGTTTTCTTCCATATGAAAATATCTTGTTATACATCACTAAACATTTGTTTTTGGTTTGTTTTCCTAATATTGTTACGTTTAATTTAAAAATACCAAATTATTTGAAGCCAAAAAGAAAGTTGTAGCAATAAAAGCATGCATTTACTTCATTTTGTTTAGATTTTTTCAATGTAGTTATTTATTAATGTATATTAATTCTGTTTTACATGTGTGGGTGTTGAAGTGTATAAAAAAAAAATCAATTGTTATAGTTATAAAGTAATGATTTCTTAACAAAAATATCTCCATGTTTTAGTGTTTTTTACATACGCCTTCTATTAATTTTTTACAGTTATTACTTAATCAAATTCCTTGTTAAAATATATTTATTTTTAGTATTTTAGCATACACATAATATAAAATTTCACTGTTAAAACCTAATCAAATTCCTAGATTTTAAAAAATGTCTTTGTTTTTAGCATTTTTTTAAGAATACATTTCTATCAAATATTGACAGATAAAGCTTAATTGAAATTGATTTAAAAAAATCATTTTTGTCTTTAGCACTTTTAAAGATTACTTTCTATGGGCATGTTTACTGATCTAACGTAATTGAATCCCTAATTTAAAAAATCTCTTTGAATTGAGCACTTTTTTAGCATAAATTACTATTACATTTTTAGTGATATAATTTATTCAAATGCATAATATAAACTGTCTTTGCTATTAATATTGTTTTACTTTAAGTTCCAAATGAATTATTATGGTTATGACTCATTTAAATTCTCAATTAAAATATCCTTGTTTTCAGGTGTTTTTTGTTTGTTTGTTCTTAGAATAAACTCATATCATCTTTTACAGTTACGGTTTATTTGAATACTTAAAGAAAATTATTTTTTGCATTTTCTAAGCATAAATTGCTATTACATTTTACAGTTGTAACTTCATTGAATTGCTACTTTTACAAAATGTCTATGTATTTTGTATGTTTTTAAGCATTTGTTCCAAATAAATATTTAAGGTCATGATTTAATCGAATTCCTAATGTTTTTTCATTACTTTTTTTAGGATAAATAACCACCCCATTGTTGAATCACTAAAGTCAACAGACATTTAATTTTCAGAAAAGTTCTCACAACGTAATTTGTGGTTTTATTTGTTAATTTGGGCAAAAAGTGCAAATGTAAATAGTCACAAAGGTGACGTTGATTCGAGGACATTAAGGAACTGTTCATCCACCAATCAAATCGCAGTCCTTGAAAACATGATTTGACCCGCGGGCAATAACACCGGCCAGGATTCCTAAAGCGACAATCTGTTATTTGTGACACTTTTTTTTTCAGCAGGTGCATGCCCAGATAGCCTGAAGCTAGAAAAAGGGGGAGGGGCCTATGGTCACACCTGTGCGGGTGGGCGTGGCTCGGCGCTGAAGGTCTGAGGATCCAGGTCGCCTTAGCTCCTCACACGGAGCTCGAGGAGCCATGGGGAAAGCAGGTGGAAGAGTAGACTTTGAGTGGGTCTACAACGACCAGCCGCACACCTCGAGGAGGAAAGAGATTCTCGGTGAGACGTCACATTTCATGCCTTTTCTATCTCCAGCTGTTGTACATCAGGAGTTTCGGGTTCAATTCCTCACTACTTTTCCAAATGCGGTGGCCGGTTAAACCTGTTTTCTGGCCGTTGCCTAACAAACTATCAGCACACAATTGATGCAGAAACTGATATACATCTGGGAATAAATATATTATATAACATTTTAAACTTGTTTTCTACTCCCTTTGTTTAATAAGGATTCATTATTTTAAAGGGAAGGATTTTGTTGAAAAATATTCATTTATTTTTAATTTAAAAATAAATAAATCTGTGATTTGTTATGGATTTGTAACATTTATTAAAAAATAACATTCTGTCAGAGATTTACCCACTTTTTACGTTGTTTTTATAGCAGTGTTTACATTATATTTGTGACGTTTTGTTGACAAAAGTTACTCTTTTCTTAGAAAGGCAAATTGGCTAAACAAGGGTGGAAACTCCTGCACTTCTTTTGTGTTAGGATAGAAAACTGATATTCCAACATGACAAGGAATCTCTTTCCAGCTTTATTTGGCATTTTCTGAACACTAGATGCATTAAAGTAAAAGAACAAAAGCAGGTAATGGGAATCATGTTTCTTCCTCCCAAAAATATTACCATTGAAATGGTGTTTTTTTCAAAAATATTCCTGTTTTTTGGTCCCAATCTAAGCATTATTAAGTAATCAGCCAGCCATATGATTTGCAAATGTCTGTGAAATGAAATGAAAAGCACGTTGACATGCGTGTCTTTGTTTAGTAGTATCACGCATGACCCGGCGTGACAAGAGCGAATAACAAATGATGTGTTTTTTGACACCATTGGCTCATTAATTATTGAATTGGTTCTTCTTATTCTATCAATTGTTATTCCTCAATTGTTGCAATTACTCATCTGAAGGGAGTCGGGTTGAACGGGGAGGTCGATTATTGAGACTTTCTGACTTTTGTGTGGACAGAGCAGATCTGAACCTTATCTGTCACGTTCAAAGTTCATCAGTTCCCCTCCATGAAGCCGCCTTTTCGATAAATTGTTCTGCCTCTCACAATTACCGGACGATTTAAAGAATAGATCTCTCTATTTGGACTTTACCTGAGCCTGGAACCACACTGTGGTAAAACAGATAAGACTTTATAGGTCGGACATGCTCAGGTGAAAATCCTATAATGGTCAGCCGTTCTGTGTGTTTTCCTCTGAGCCATTAAGGAGATTAAATAGTTTTTTATTGGCCCTGGTTATTCATTCAACTTTATGCCCTGTAGGTGGGCTTTGTCAACAGCCACCTGCAAAGCTTTTCTCTGCTTTTTTAGTTTTCTTGTGGAGAACACACCTATGTTGTTCTCCAAACAGAAAAGCAACTTTCAGTTTCAGTGCATAAACATGTTCTAATTTACATCAAAAATGCAGTTAACAAGGAAGTTAGCGGATGAATAAACGATTGCATTAGTGACTGGTAACCATCAACTCAAAAAAAGGAGAAATGAGGAAACTGCAAAGTTACCAAAGAGGACATTTGCATCCAGGTCTTACAGAGGCTTGACGCAAAGCAAAGCAGCTGGCCAGATTTGCATCATGGGATGTCCTCATCCACCTGTCCACCCACACCCATCAGCTCCTGTTTTCCAGATTTTCTGGTGGCCGTTTTACCACCCAAAAATTGCGCCACAAGCTCTTTGTTCCATTCCTAAGGTGCGGTCATGCCCGACATATCCTGACATGCGTAGCCTAATGAGTAGATTATAACCCAGTTAAAATAATGAGACAAACCAAGCTTTCTTGTAACAGCCCGTGTTTTTCCACCACTCCTTTGGTTGTAGCTCCTTGTGTTTCTTGTCCCTCAGCGCAGCAACACCCCTGCCAATTAAATGAGTTTTGTCAGCAGGCTTTTCCCTGGAGAAGGACGGGCACCTGACATATGCTACTGTGCTCTCGCAACCTCTTCAAGTCTCTGAAATTAAAATGAGTAAACAGCTGTATCTGAACTTTTAATAAAAAACAAAAAAATATGATTTTTTTTTAAAAAGACTCGCTTTAATGAAAATCATGTTTTTGGGGCATTTTTTTCATGATGGAGGACATATATGTAAAAAAAGAAAATGAAGCTCAAAATGTTATTTCTGAGTATAGCTTTATTCAAATCATTGTGAATCAGGAGCAGACTAAAAGATGCGGCATCATTCCTATACATCCACGTGTGGACGACTAGATCCTTTGTTTTCCTCGTCTGAAATGGCGTCTGGCTCAAAACTGGATGGCTGGATAGCTCCAAAATTGCTCGCCATTGTCGTTGCACTGCTAATGTTAGGTTAGGATTGTGAGGGGCTGTAAGCTAGCGGGAGATGAGACTCAGAGGCGAATTTCTAATGAACACCTGCATAGCAGACGCTATGCCCCTAAAAAATGACCCAGATTTGTTTATTTTTGGCCAACATTGTCATAATCCTAATTAAAAGACCACTGGGAAGACTTTCAGAAGATGATTGAAGTGGGACTTAAGGCACATCCTTATGCCTCCTTTTCTATTCTTTCTCTTTAGCCAAATATCCTCAGATCAAGTCTCTGATGGGTCCGGACCCCCAGCTGAAGTGGGTTGTATCTGGCATGGTCCTTACCCAGCTCTTGGCCTGTTACCTGGTCCGTGACCTTTCCTGGAAGTGGGTGATCTTCTGGGCCTACGCCTTCGGAGGCTGCATCAATCACTCCCTGACTCTGGCCATTCACGACATCTCCCACAATGTCGCCTTCGGGAACAAGTTAGCGAAGTGGAACCGCTGGTTTGCCATGTGGGCTAACCTGCCCATTGGGGTGCCCTACTCTGCCTCCTTTAAAAAATACCACATCGACCACCACCGGTACCTGGGGGGCAATCAGTTGGATGTGGACATCCCCACAGATACCGAGGGCTGGTTCTTCTGCACGCCGGCCAGGAAGGTGCTGTGGCTGTTCCTCCAGCCGCTTTTCTATGCCCTGCGACCGCTGGTGGTCAATCCTAAGCCGGTGGGGCAGATGGAGATCCAGAATACAGTGGTTCAGCTCACCGCAGACGCAATCATCTATTATTTTTGGGGCATAAAGCCCATCGTTTACCTCATCGCCGGATCTATCCTGTGCATGGGATTACACCCCATCTCTGGACATTTCATCGCGGAGCATTACATGTTCATGAAGGGACACGAGACGTATTCTTACTACGGACCGCTTAACTTGATCACCTTCAACGTGGGGTATCACATGGAGCACCACGACTTCCCCAGCATACCTGGAAGCAGGCTTCCTCTGGTGAGCACTTTTTGTTTATGGTATCGCAGATAATGACTGAGGAAGCAATCTTTAGACTTTAGTCACTCTTGGAAAACGAGAACCAAACCTCGTGGCTTCATGAGATCACATTTTTTTGATAAAGCAGAACACATGAGGAAAATCATAACGCAATTTAAATGTTTTGATGAATAAATGAAGCTCCCAGCCTCATCCCCTCGTATTTCTTTCGTTGGCAGGTCAAAAAAATCGCAGCAGAGTATTACGACTGCCTTCCCCAGCACACTTCCTGGTCCCGGGTTCTGTGGGACTTTGTGTTTGACGACAGCATTGGACCTTATGCCAGAATCAAACGGGAATACAAGCTGAGCAAACAGGAATAGATCAACACACAGCTCATCAGCACTGAAAAACTACAGAGAAATGTCACTTTTTAATTAAAAGAAAAACCATTAATATTATTATTTTGCAGGTTGTGTCTGATTGCAAACTGTTGGACACTTGTTCAGTCTTGTATTTGTGTCACTATCAGGAAAAAAACTGAATGTTCTCATTTCTATAGTTTATGGAATAGGAATTCAGCTAAACAGTTGGTTTCCTTATCAAGTTGAGGTCCTGCTACAACATTTTAGCTGGGACTGTTGCCTGCAATAGAAAAAAAAAACTGTGCATGACTGGCAAATATTATCTCTTTTAGAATCTGGAAACTTTTGGAGAACCTGTTAGTTCCTTATCTTGCTTGCATGAATTTGCCAGGTTTTCTCAAAAACAAACACAAAAAGTTTCAACCGGATAAAAACAGTCCGATACCTCGATTTTGTTTCACGATCAGCACACAGAACAGAGCTGAAGAAGAAAAAAAAAGCCCTGAAAATGACTTTTATACTAAGAAGAGCTTTTTCTTTCATCAATGACGCCTCGTTGTGCTTGTTTGCAACTCGGAAGTGAACATAGTTATGAAAAAAATGTTCTTTAAAAGTAATATTTGTAAGTCGATCCGTTTTTTTTTTTTACTTCGTATTTTCAATAAAATCTGTTGTCCAAGATTTTTCACTTTCACTGTCTTGGGAGTTTTAAACAAACAGAACAAGAAACCGTTGATCATGTTTGGATGGTGGATGAATACTAATAACCAAAATAAAACACAGTTAATATAGAACAATTACAACACAAACCACACTGGAATACAAAAAAAAAATCTATTGTGCCCACCCCTGAGACAAAATGATTAATGCATGTTAAAAAAATGACTTTCTAGTTTAAAAAAGAAAAAGGTACAGATGATCAGCACAGCACACGTTTGTCTTCGGATGAATTTACTTCCAGCTTGCAAAACAGAACTTTGCTGAGTGCGGACAGAATGCAAATTCAACTAAATCTTTCTCGTAGAGACACATTTAGCCACGGTCACAAACCCGAGCTTGACCTCACAATACAATCTTCTCAAAGCCAGAGCAACAACTTCCTTTTTTTTCCCCCTTTACTATAATGTAACATCTCATTTAAATGGAGTTTCATTGAAACAAACAAAGATAATAAATTTACCACCATTTGTGTATATGTGTGTTTTTGAGTTTTATTTATAAAAAAAAAAAAAATCCATAGACTGGGTTTCATGCAAACTGGAGGATCTAACAGAGAAGAGGGTCACTGGTTTAGGAGGAAAAACCCAGGTGGCACATGTACAGTTATCGGCCTGCTTTGTGAACGGGAGTTAGATGTATTCCATGCTGTTTGAGTTACCCTTAATTGCTTTTTTTGCGGCGTACAATGAACATGAGGATCAGAGGTAATTTAAGCAGCTAATTGTCCTTCAAAGATGAACCGATTTTTTTTTTTCCTTTTGAAAAGGTTTGACACACAACACCGGCAAGGTTATGAAAGGTTTTTCCTCTTGGGTTTTTTATGGTTAAAGGGCAGATGGCTCTACAGCACCAGTGTGCCCGTATTGTGCTTCACCGATCATTTTAGAGGGAGAAACAAACAAAAAAAACCACCAGAAAAATATAAAAGACTGACATAAATGGTGTGCAAGATTCCTTTGTCCTTCTATAATATCCATAAAATACTCATCAATATCATCAATATCACCACAGTTTTTAAATAATAAAACAGTAAAAACTTAGAAAACAAAAATATTTTCTTCTTAAGACTCAACAGAGAACAAAGAGCTGCAACACTGGGCTGACTGAGTCTAGGTGCACAGAGAGGACCACGACACCAAACTCAAAACGAGACGTCGGTTCATTTCCCGCTCCATCTTTTAGTTCATATTTCCCCTGTTCGTCCAAACTCTTCTGAGCTTCCTTCAGCTGCTCATTTGCATGAAACACTCCCTCCCGACGTCATTTCTCTGTTCTTTTTTTTTTTTTTTCTTCCTTTTCCAAAAGTCTTTGTTAATGTTGGCACAACGTCTCTGCAACGGTCAGCGCGGCATTGCCAGCTCACAGAAACATTGAGAGAACATTCTCCGGTCCTCATGTCTGTGCATCTGCGTCTTCCTCCTCCAGCTCCTCCTGTCGCTCTCCTCTATCCGCGCGCTCAGATGAGATTAGGATGTACTGATTCTGCCGATTTCTTGTCTTATGGCTGCAAAGACAGAAAAGAGGGTTGGTGGGTTGTTCCTATGGACACTCTTTCATGCAATGAACTGTAAAAGGTGAAATGTGCAGGACATTAATGATTAAACGTGCTCAGCAGCTGGAAGCTGCGGTGAACTCACCGTTAATGATTTCATCTTTGACCTTATGCAACTCCCGAACAACTTCATCCAAAATTTCCTGCAGATTAACAAAACAAACAAGATTCTTTTACTTTTTTTTTTTATTGAACAGTGCATTGACCTGAACATGTCTGATAAGACGATAAAAACTGTGCGGCTTTTGACAACAACCTGTTTCATCTTGTCAAACTCTGTGTCGGCTTCTCCGGAGCCGACGGGCCTCACTCTGAAAGAAAAAAACAAAAAGTCAACATCAACCTTTTAAATCTATTCAGAATTGAACTTCCTTCTGTCACAGACCTGGACACGAGTGAAGACTTATCTGTTGAGTTGGACCGTTCCCATGGCTTCTTTACAGCATCTAATGATGGATTAAAACCACAATTTCAGTGTTGTATTTCACGCCACGCACCGCAACTACAGTGAGAAAAATGTAAATATGTCACATTTTAATGAGCTCTGCCTTTGGATAATGAGTTAGTTGGAGCATTTGGATCATAAATCATTTTAAGACCCACTCTGATCGTTTTTTTGATCTATTGTAAAAGCGTTCCCAGCTGGCCTTTATGAAAATGTTCATCGTGACAAAACTTTTATTTAAGTTGGGATTTTTTTTACCTTAAGTCTCAACTTTTATGCAGAAATTGATTTAATCTTATTCTTATGCTTCCTTTACGAAGTGTTGACAGAAAACATACAAATATGCTGATGACACCCTTTTTTAATTTATCAAACAGTCAACAAGAAATGTATGTTTGCAAAACAACTATTTACCATCAATTTGGTGGAAACCAAAAACTAATTTTTTGGTCATGTTTTTGGCGTCACTATCACTGACATTTCTGAGGTTATAAGTTCAGTTTGTTGAATAATAACCACACAAGGTCAGACTAGATCCAGACTGTCTTTCTGTTCTGCCACATGTCAATATGTGAACACGTTTGAAAATAAAAGTACAGCTGATCACCACTCCATTTTTCCCTGAGTGGAATGAAAAATCACCATGCAGACGCGAAGAAACACCTAAAAACACCTTTTTGAAACGTTTTTTTTTCTTACTGACACTTGTTTTTAATTTTGCTGACTAACTACTAACATTTTTCAAACTTCTTCCAAGAAAACATGACTCATACATTTCCTCCACAGTAACATCAGTTAAAACATTTTCACAAAACTTGCGGAACAAGAAATATGTGTCTATATTATTTTCAAACAGCATAAACATACTTTTATGTTTGATTTTAAATCTGAGCTTCATTTGCAACAGAGTCACTTGTGATTTGACAAATATGGCAAAAATCTTGGCTTGAGAGGAGCAAACCAAAGCACTGAGTGGCATCATGTTACATAAACAGCATTAAATGCAGAAAAAAAACTTTAGATCTGTGCAAGGGCGTATCTTTTAGTGATGACAAAACAGATTCCACGATGTCAAACACAAAATTCAAAATGTTCCTCATACCTGTTGAGTTCTGCTGCCCTGATCCTCGGCCACTCGAGTCATCCTGCAAGGGGAATAGATTTTTACATGAAAGAAAGTACATTAAGTTACCAATAATATTCAAAAAATAGTTTTCCCTTCTTGAAAAGGAAAGATGAGGTTTGTCTAGGATTACAAAGTCACCTGTTTGATTTTTAACAGATGTCTGACATGAGCAGAAATGTAAAGAAGCATAAGTAAGCTCAAGTAAATCTGATATATTGAAGGGGGTTCTTTCTGCACAAAAACACTTACTTCATCGGGTTTCTCAGAAGCTTTTCGTCTAAAAGGAGAGAATAAAGATGAAGACTTGGATGAGTTTCAGGGATATGGATCGTTTTTGCTTCATTTCTTTTTGTCTTTATCTGTCCAGCAGCAGACAGAAGCAGAGAGCACCAACATCTGGACTGATTTCTTTACAGTTAGGGTTTAACCTGCATAAGTTAGCTAATAATTTGCCGTATTTATGTTTGTGCTGAAACTGTTTGCCGATCATATCGTTTCAATTCAACTTTCATTTCCTCTGATCAGTTTTTCTGGGCAAAAGCAGCACTTTTTCACTTTTTCTTTAGTAATTCTATTCAGATGTAACTTTTTTTTACACATTGAATATCAAAGTAGTATTACACAATCGCGGTACTACTGAGAGCTGCGTTGTGTTACCATGAATTGCCAAACCAGGAAGAGGAAAACTGGAATGATGTGCCAAAAGGAAGTTTTACTTTCCTGTGTGTGTTTGACTGGGTTTTACCTTCGAGCTAGTAAGGCATTCATCTCCTGCATTAGTCCCTCCCCACCACCGCCGCTGCCGCCACTGGACCTGTTGGAGTCGCTTTTTCCACCAGAACCGGGTGGACTGCTTTCATCCTGAGGAGAGAAAATAGATTTCTGTCTTTCACATTCAGAGTACATGATTTTTTCATCAAACAGTTGAAACTAGTGGGCAAAATCATCAGTCCGCTCAGGAGACTCACCCTGTGCACTTTCCGTAGTTTGGCTCCAGCCAGAGCTGCAGCCAGTCCTGAGGGTTGGTGCTGCACCCCAGGGGGAGCACCGGGCGGCCCTCCACCAGCGGGGAGCGGAGGGGGCATGGGTGGGGGCACCGCCATTGGCGGCGGTGGACCCGGAGGTGGCGGTGGGGCTGGAGGGCCAGACATGGGCGCTGGGGCTGCAGCAGGAGGAGGCGCCACGGAAAGCATAGCGGCGTGACCTGCAGAGACAGGAGGGCCTGACGGGAGCAAAATCACAGCCTCGTTAATAAGAAAAGATGTGTATTTATCTATCCCTCATATTACAAGATGGAAAGAAACTTCAAACTGCTGCTACAGAGGTAAAGCTATATGGTAAAAGGGGGACATGGAGATTTTTCTGTTGGAAAATCTCATTTTGCAAGAAAAAGAAACCAAAAAAACAAAAGCTTTTGGTTTCAAAGAGGGTCAAAGTGTGTGCAGTTTACTGAGTAAGATACATTTCTGCTAAAAGAATAAAAATGAAGAAAAAAAAAAAAGAATCAAATGTAGGAATAGTTTCACTTTGGTGTGTGTAATTTAAAGTCCCACTCCGATCATCTTTTGAGCATTTGCAAGGCGTTCCAGTTGTCTTTTAATTACAATTATGCCGATTTTAGGCAAAATAATAATAAAAAAGGTTGTTTTCTAACACCAGTTTCTTCAGAGTGGCATAATTTGCCTTTGAGTTGTGGGCAAAGTAAGCCTGCTCCCACTTCCCATCATTCCTTCGATTACACTCTCTCCCGCTAGCTTACAGCCCCTCACTACCTCAACCTGACTTTAGAGGTGCAACAAAAATGGTGAAAAATATCAAAGCTATCCAGTCTAACAGTTTGATGTACATGGATCTGCTCATGTACAAGTGGACGCATTGGAATGGAGCGGAGCAGGGAGCTTGTGGCCTTACGTCTGCAGGGTCTTACGTCACAAGCTTTTTCAAACGGCATTGTTTTCATCTGCTCCTGATTCACAACGATTTGAATAAAGAAATACTCCGAAATTAAATTTCAAGCTCAATTCCCTTCCATCGTCAGAAAAATGCCACAAGAACACGTTAAAAAACACGATTTTCATCGGAGTGGGTCTTTAAGATCCAGTTGGAATCAAAATCAGTTAGAAAGAATCAAATAACTTGAAATAACTTCAAGTTTAAACATGTGTTACGCCTCCAGTCTGACTGGTTCAGTTGTTTGGACTAAATTCTGCGTAACGGAGACAAAGTCAAAGGAAATGAGGCGAGACGCTCATTGCACTCTGACTGTCATGTCACCTGAGAAACAGTGATTTCCTGAGTTTTATGGGATGTTTTCTAAGTACTGTGGTTTTATAGCTAAGATGACCTGCTGCTCTGTCACGGGGGCCAGCAGGCGGAGCACGTTAGCGCCCAGGTGCAGGTGGAGTGAAGGCATTCAGTCTGACACATCGTAAACCTCCTCCTCATACTTACTGCTGCTGGCCACGGAGGCCGGCTGCGGGACAGGGGAGGGGGTCTTCTTGGGCGAGCCCCCGTCAGACATGGCAGTGTAAGAGGGGGGCGAGGAAGAGGAGGATGTGGTGATGGGGGGCTGCTGGTGGTAAAGCTGCGGCTGCTGCTGCTGTGATTGTGGATGCTGCTGAGGGTGGAAGGAGGACTGGTACTGGGGCTGGTGGGCGGGGCCCCCGGCTGGTTGGCCTAACAGGGGGGGCAGGGGGATGGCCTCGCAGTACTGCGGTGTGAGTGGAAGATGCTGAGAATGAGGGGAGTAGGAATCGTCTGGCTGGCCGTTGGACTGAGCGTGGTGCTGGTGGTATGTCACGGTGCTAGGATCGAGGGGGGGGGCTTCATCCTGGTGCTTACGGGCGGGAGGGGGTGAGCTACCGGGAGGACGGGCTGCGGGGGCAGACCCTGCTTCACAGGCATGCCCATCATGACTGGAGGGAGGAGGCAGGGGGACACTGGGCGTACATCTGCTGCATATGAGAAGCAGACCAGGTGCCGTGTTTGGGGGGGAGCATGACGTCCTGCTGCTGCTGGAGGTGAAGGTGGCGGGCGGCCGAGGGGGAGACAGGGGGATCTGGCGGACCTGTCGGCCCTGGGTGTTCAGGGCCGACTGGACGGGGGAAAAGGCTGAAGCCAGCGAGGTGGAGAGCTGCGAGGACAGCTGAGCCTTGTCCCTAGCAACCCCCACCTCCTTCTCCTGAGAGGGGGAGACGGAGGAAGGAGGAGAGGAGGAGGAGGAGGCCACGCGGACGTAGGAGGGCGGCAGTGTGTTAGCCCTGTACTGTCTGTACTCGGGAGGAGTGTCTGGGTGGGTGGGAGGGGTGGAGACTTTATATTGGAGAGTGGAAACGACTGTGGCGGGCAGAAGAGGGAAAGACAGAGAGAGGAAGAGGAGATGAAGACGAGGAGGAGGAGGATGGAGGAGGGCGACAAACAAAGGAGAACAGAAAAGAGAAAAACGTGAGAAGAATGAAAAGCAACTGAGCAACCAAGCAAGTAAAAGATGAGAGAAAACCAGGAGCAATCCAAAAAACAGAAGCCAGTAGCAAACAAGAAAACGCATCGTCAAAAAGAACAAGCAGCAAAACGCAACATGACTGAGCCATGACCAGAAAGCATATGGCGTTCCCCCCCCAGCTAGAAGAAAGAGATGGCGACTGAGCATGTTGCAGGGACAGAAGGGTTCTGACCTTTAGCGGTGGGTCGGGAGGGGGGCAGAGGGAAGATGTTTAAGTCTGTGTGTGCGCTTCAAATCATAAAAGCAGACTTGAACATTTACATGTGTGCATGGATTTAAAGCAACGCAAAATAAATAAAAGGGGGGAGGAATCAACAAAATAAAAGCATACAGGCTTGGAGGGGTGGGGTGTGGGGGGTGTTTGCAGCTGAAACCAGGACGGGGAAACCAGAATGAGGACTCTAGGAACCTGTTGAGTCGGAGGGCAGGATAGGTGACATTCGTCCACGATGAAGTCACCTGTTTGCTTTGGAAATGCAAAGACAGCTTTGTCTGCTCCCCTGGAGATAACGTCCCTCGCTCACACAAACAGATCGATCTTAAAACAATAATGGCACCCAAACCTAAGCAAACATCATTTTGCTTCCAGATACTCATGCTTATTGCCAAATTCAGTGGGATGTGTGGCTGGAATCACATGTCCAGGAGCAGCTTGTTTCCATGTTTGTGTGAGGCACAGAGCGTGTGTGTTTATATTGTGGGGTGTGAGTGTGTTTGTTGAAGGCTCACCTGATCCTGACGTCCGCCGCTCCCTCTCCTTGTGCGCCTGCATCTGATGTTGCTCCATCATCCTATCAAGTGTAAGGATGACACAACTCTTCACAGACGTTGCTGCTGTCTAACCTGTTTCCTTGAGCCTTATGCAATATTTGTAGTTTACTTTTTATTAATCTCTTTAGTTTTTGTACACTCACTGGCCACTTTATTAAATACACCTGTCCAGCTGCTCGTTAACACGCACTTCTAATCGGCCAATCACGTGGCAGCAACTCTGCATTTAAGCACGTAGACACGGTCAAGACGAGTTCAAACCGAGCATCAGAACTGGAAAGAAAGGCGATTGAAGTGACTCTGAACGTGACGTGGTCTGAGGACTGCAGAAACTGCTGATCTACTGGGATTTTCACCCATAACCATATCTGGAGTTAACAGAGAGTGGTTCATAAAAGAGAAAATATCCAGTGTGCTGATGGTCACTGGTAACAAACAAGGTCTGCAGAAGAGCATCTCTGAACGCAAAACACGTCCCACCGTCAGGCAGATGAGCTACAGCAGCATGAGACCACACCGGGTACCAGTCCTGTCAGCTCAGAACAGGAAACTGAGGCCACAAACACACAGACTCAGCAGAACTGGACAATACAAGATTGTAAAAATGTTGTCTGGTCTAAAGAGTCTCCATTTCTGCTGCCACATTTGGATGTTATGGTCAGAATTTGGCATCAAAAACATGAAAGCGTGGATCCATCCACGGTTCAGGCTGGTGGTGGTGGTATAATGGTGTGGGGGATATTTTCTTGGTTCACTTTGGGCCTCTTAGTACCGATTGACCATGGTTACAATGGACTCAAATAGCCTCCACAGTCACCAGATCTCAACCCAATAGACCTTTGGGATGTGATG
This sequence comes from Oryzias celebensis, assembly GCA_014656515.1. Classification (NCBI taxonomy): domain Eukaryota; kingdom Metazoa; phylum Chordata; class Actinopteri; order Beloniformes; family Adrianichthyidae; genus Oryzias; species Oryzias celebensis. Next base: position 41,410,867 of record BNCR01000005.1, read on the forward strand.
GAACGGGAGATCAGCATCATGGATGTGCAGCCAACAAATCTGCAGCAACCGTGTGATTCTATCACGTCAATATGGACCAAACTCTCTGAGGAATGTTTCCAGAACCTTGTTGAATCTATGCCATGAAGTATCAAGGCAGAAAAGGGAGTCCAACCCGGTACTGGCAAGGTTTCCGTAGTAAAGCAGCCAGTGAGTGTATGTTGAATGTCACAGAAAGTTCATTCAGAACTTAAAGCGGCAGCTCCTTCTGATTTCACCACTGCTCAGAAACGTCTCATCTTCGACAGAAAGTAAATATATTTTAAAAAATATATGGAACTTCAATAAAAATAGGAATGAGCTGGAACAAGGGGACCAACAGGACGAGTGTCGTCTCTGTATCCTTCCACAAACACCTACCTTCTATGTGCTTCACTGTCTTCAGAGGAGGGTCCGTTTTGGCGCTGAACTACCGGACCTGCACAAGGAGAAGAAAATAAGATCAAACCGACTAAAACACGAACAAGTTTTATTGAACTTTTGTAACATCCATCCAACTTCTAAACCCGCTCAACCCCTTTTGGGGTGACAGTGTTGCTGGAGGCGGGCTACACCCTGGACGGGTCACTTTGGTAACGCATGAAACCGCAACTTTGTGCTTCACAATAAAACCACACAATATTTGAACATTCAGTCATTGACCTCTTTCTCTTTTCAACTAAAGTTTTAACATTTTATCTGTAAGTTCTAGATTAATTTGTTATTTTAATGGATTGGTGCTCCCTTGAAAAAGACGACTTCAAATCTCAACGGAACTTTCTGGTTTAATAAAGGAAATTTTAAAAAAAGAAACAAGAAAATTCAGTAAATACAAAAAAAAAGTTGATAAAATTGAAAAAATGTTAAAGGGCCAAATATCATGCTTTTCTTAATCCTTTCAGAGTAAACTATAAGCACTGATATGATAATATATTACCTTTGGCACACTAAAGAGTTATTTTTACAAGCTCCTTTTCCTACTCGGAAGTAAGACAACTCCATTACTGAGGCTCCGCCTTTCACTCCTTGTGGGTGCGGCCCATTTATGACATCAACCTAGAGCTGGCCTCTATATGAGAGATGCATGAATAGATCGAAATACCACTTTTTTGTGACGAATTAACATCACTTTACACCTAAAAGCTAAAAAAAAGTTGATTTTGCATGAAATAGGCCCTTTGATGTCTTTAGATTTGCTGTGTTTGTATTTAAAACTGTCATTTTTAAAAAATGTCCAAATAAAAATGGGCTGAACCTTCCCTTCCCTGAAAGAACTTTTCCATAAACCAGCATCTCAGGCGGGATATTAAAATAAAACATGGAGCATTGGGTGGAGGATTTGTATATCAGCAGAACACCCCTCATAAAACTCCTGCCGTGGCATCCGATCAACTACCAGAGGATATTTCTGTGCAGCCTGTCGGGGGCTTGTAGGGAGGCAGCAAAAACTCTATTACAAACTATTTACATTTTTTAAGTATTAAAAAAGTAGTAAATCATGTTCAGAGCAGGCATCAATCATCACCTGGGTAAAAATGAAAAGGGAAAAACTTTTGTTTAATATATTTTTCTATTGTTTGAAATGTAAAATTCCCAGATTAGAAAGAAGATGCTTAGAAGACCTCTTCTTCTTCTTCTTCTTCTTCTTCTGCTGCTGCTGCTGATGCATTGCTCATCAGCTGGGGTAATTACATGCATCCTCTGCAAAGCTGCACAATCACTTCAGTAATTACAAATTTAAGAAGTTTGTGATCTTTGAAAGACATTCTCTGACAGAGGGTGACCTCAAAAGAACACCAGAAACATCAAGCGATAATTGAGCTGAGTTGTGACACAAACACTTAGCAGAAATCTTTATGTTTTCCGTCTAGATTCGTTTATTTACTGGCTGCAGAATCAAACACTCCTTAAAAATGTCTTTAAATTTGCCCTACCTAAGCAAACCCTTCTATAAACAATGCAGATGAAATGAAGCACTTGCCACCCGTATTTATGAGCATTGGAGGCTTGACTTCATTTTACTGAAACCCGACAGACCAAAGGACGTGAGTGTGCTGCCCTTCTGAGACAAAAGAAAGATCAATTCTTCGTACCTTTCCTTCTGCCTCAATTTCAGCTTAAACAGCCTCAAAAGTGAACAGGTGAAAGGTCAAAGTTTGTCGAAAAACTTTCCATGAGGCAACAAAAAATAAGACTTTCAATGATTATTTTGCCTTCTGGTGACATATGAGGCTCTGAATGTTTCCAAATCTTTCAACAAATGCGATCAAAACAGGATTTTAGAACAAGTATTGTGGCTCTTGACTGAAGGGAGCAGAGGCACAGACTTTGAGGAAAACAACGTACAAATAAATGACTCGCACACCAATTAGCACATTAGTTACTGTTTCACTATCTTGTTTTATGATAGTATTCCACGGGGTCAAGGATTGAACCGCCTGCTGAACTAAAGCTGCTCGTGAAAGCCTTATAAGTCTCTTAAAAACATGTCAGCTAAAAGAAGAATAAAACAGGTGAAACATCTGCAGTCACAGCCCGGCTTCACTGCTGGTTCTGACCCAAAAGAAATTTGAGGTTGTGTTATTTATTCACTGGTAACAAATAAACATAGATCCCCCTGCTGGCATTAGCTATGTCTTTTCTCTGGGAAATGTTGATAAAAGTGAGAATCTTTGGCAATATTTTAACCAAGAATTTTGATAAAGTTTATTTAAAGCATTTAAAAAGTGTCTTTAACAGTAGACATAGCTTTTTATTTCTCTAATTAGTTTTAAAAAAATACAAAATCCTTTTAAAATCTGCATCTACATGGGTAAATGGAAGACTGTAAAACAAGAAAACCCACGCACAGATCACCAAGCATAAATGATCTGTTCACTCATGGATATGTGAGAAAGTATCTGATGTTTAGTCTCCCTCCATCTGCTGAGCTCTGTGTTGCCATGGAAAGCAATCCTGTCAAGTGGACCGCTCCAGAATAACACTTACTGAGGACCACGACGGATGAAGCAACGCGTCTAGGAACGCCAGGTGACATCATGGTGGACAAACGTTATCTTACTAAAAAAACTGTTGATTTCTATTTAAAAAAATAGTCCCGGCTCAAACGCCGCGGTCCAAAGAAGGGAAAAAAGGGCCCTGTGAGCATGGCGGGGGACGACACTAAGGCTCCGTGATGGATATTTTAGCCAACGACATGACAGTCACAGGAATGAGATGGGATGACACTACACTTAAAACATATTCACACATACACACGCACACAGCATAAAAGTAGACTGTAACTAAAGATGCTTTGAAGCTGTTCAGTAAACCAAGCCCAGCATGGGTTCAGCTTTAAATGTAGCTTTAATATCATTGACTCACAATTTTTTTAATATTAAACTTGCAAGTTTTTCTAAAAATAAAAAACTAAGGTGTGATATTTTCGAAAATAAATAGAAAATAAATAAATAGGTAAAATTAATTAATTAAGTAAACAAGAAGAAAAGTTTTGGATTAGTTTCAATGGTTGAGCTGCAGTACATGTGAATGTCCAGCAGAGGGGAGCAAAGCTCTGCTCTTCACCATTGAATTTTGATGCTGCAATGTTAAGGCTCTTTTTCCTGTCCAATTTGTTATGAATTATCTAGATATTTATATTAAATGTTGTGTTTAACACTCTCCCTTTATCCATGCACATCTCATTACGAGATCCCATGTACTGCTTTGCTGAATTCTTCCTTCCTTGCAGGTCAAAGTGCGTACCTCCACTGTCAGGTGAGCTGAGGACGTTGAGGGCGAACAGCATGGCGTTGGAGAAGGTGGTGGCCTCCTCCTTACTGGCAAAGTTCAACCCGTAGACCTGTCGAGCATCACGCCATTGATGGAAGGTCGGAGTGGCCTGGTTGTACTTCAGGCCTTTCACTATGGAGTAGTTGATCACCACCTGAGAACGGAGAGAAGACTGACATCAGCAATCTGCTCACTGAGAAGATATATAAGAGAACTGGACTTAGTGACCCCTCCCCGTAGCGGTCTTAACAGGAAGTATCCAAAAGGCCAAAATCCTAGAGATTTCTATAAAGAAATAGCCAATAATGAGCTCTTTCCCATATTTTAACATGTTCTTGTTAATCCTCATTTCTCTTAATGATATGTTTTTCTGTAGTTCAAGTTATTCAAGTTATAAACCGACCAAACCGACTCAATAAAAGCATGTGGTCTCGCATAGAACATTCAACATTTTTGAGTGACAGATTCACTCAAAAATGTCATTTAGGAGTGACAGGGGGTGTAGATGTCCAACAAGCTCACTCCTGAAAGAAGAGGTTGCCATAGAAACAATGACTCAGACCGACTTGGACCAATCACTGCTTACTGTAAACATCTGGCTCCAACATGGCGACATCCATATTGCAACACATAAAAAAAGCAACTGAATCGGCTTCATTTCAATGGAGCTGGAAGTTAGTCATTCTCTATGGGTGACATCACACTCACTCGATCCAGTTCTCTTATGCAGTCAATGATGAGAAAATTATCTTTTTAGTTGTTTAAGCAGCGTATTGCATTTATAGGAAATTACATTTTTCTCTGTTGTGATGGTATTGTTTCGCATTTGTGTCTCTTTTGCTACATGGAGGACAAAACTGCCTCCAGATTTCATGAGGGCCAGCGCGCCTGTCTGATGCTTCTTGGCGCCTTTTACCTGCTGGTCCTGCAGTTTGACGCCCACCACTCTGAAGGTGTTGTTGGCAGTGTTGTGGTAGATGTTGATGCGGCTGAAGCCTTGCTGCCCGGGCTTGATGGGCACCCACTTCTTACTGGCGTCGTCGTAGACCATCACGGAGGCCCTCGCCTGGCAGATACTCTGCTCACTGAAAGAGGAGGAGGAGAATTCAGTCCAGAATCAGAGTTAAAGAAAGCACAAATTCTTCTTCTTCTTTGGTTTTTGGCTTCACCCTTTAGGAGTCACCATGGCAACTAATTCACCTCCGTCTCCATGATCGACACAGTTGATTTGGTGTTTTGATTCCTGACACAACCCATTTAAGCCACACTTGGGACGTGCACACAAAAACACTGCATTGTGCCACCTTGTGGTCACATTGGAGAAATGGTTCAACTGTTGCTTGACGGTTAAGCAGATGCGATAACTGCTACATTAACTCATAGGAACAACTGCAATCGGAATAAATGCTAAGCAGATGGGATTTGTCACAGCAGTGAGAGGTGATGCTCAGACGCATTTCAAACGAAGCACAAACTATCATTTTCTAGCAAGTTTGGAGGAGAGTGAGCAGTCCCTTCATGTAAGACTTCCACAAATTTCACCAAAGCCCAAGCAAAACCGAAAACATGGCCACTATCTCATCTCATCAGAGAACAAAACCTCTGAACATTTTCAAACGCTTTTTCTCCTTTCAGTGAGTCAAAGTCTGGAAAAAAGCAAGCCTCTTTTTATTTATTATTCATAACAATTACAAATAAATTGTATGTACCGCATAAAAAAAATTACCCAATTCTTCTAAAGTGATAAAGAGGTGAACTGTAAAAAAAAAGACAACAGGCTGCACTACATTTTTAAAAATGTAACTTAAACTACTCCAATTTCTCAGTTTTTATTTTAAAAGTCCAATTGAGTTGGATTTTAAAAATATTTTTGTTTCTGTGTATGAAGTCTAAATCCTATCAAAACCACATTTATGATCCTGGTTTCAACCTGACATCTTAAATGATTAATTTTTATTATATAAATGACTATATTTACCAATTTGATCAAATGCAATAATATCGCTTTTTGTTTTACACAATTACTTATAAAATTAATATATAGAATATATAAACAAACAAGTAGAAGAAAACTTTAGTGGTTTTTAACTTCTATTTTCCAGCTGCTTTTTTTTTCAAATTCCTTGACGATGCTCAAAAATGCCATCATGTGACACCTCCTAACCAATCAGAGACATTTGTTTTCCACAAGCTGCTCGGTGAAATGCAAATGTTTAATGGCTTTTTCTGACATTATAGGTGATGCTTTTCCGTTACTATGACAACGACACCTCTGACAAAGACGATTGTTTTTAAGAATCCATGTTGGCAATGAAAAGTTCAAGAAAAACAGAATAAAAAAAAGAAAAGTGTATTTGATGTGTTGTTTTAAAGCTCAGGCACTAAACAGAAGTTATAAATAAATCAACAGTTCCATGTTAAAACCTGACTCCGCCCCCCCTGTGAGCAAACGAGGATTCTGCTCCGACTGCGCAGTCATCTATCTAAAGACATTTCCTCTACAGGAGTTAAAGTGTCTCTAATCATATAATCAACTCTTTTCTCCGCTTCAGATTGTAATGGAGAGAAACAGAGAGGAGGCTGCGTCTCTCATTTCAAACCCAGCCTCTATTTCTGGAGCAGCTCAGGCCAGATGGTGTCGGGGCTAAGAGCTTGAAGATGATGCTTTTCTCTAAAGAAATCAGCAATAAAAGCCTTTCATCAGGTTCTTATGTGCACACACTCCAGACTGACTGAATGCAAAAAGAAACAGAGCAGAAGGACTTCCAGAGCTGAGAGGCCTGAACACAAATTCGTGTCTGACCTTGCGCGGTCGATGCCAGATTGGATCAGTTTGACTGATTGTTAGAGGTTGCTAGAGCAAATCCTATAGCGCAAAGTCCGCCCAGTCATCGATTCTGCTGAGCTGAAGTAGCGCAGAGCTTGTTACACTTTCATCACTGCTCATTTCAAAAGGAACACAACGAACGGAGAGATGGAAAAAAATAATCCGTAAATCTGGGTATCACTGATATGTCTCTAAAGAATCGCTTTTTCTGAGTTACAAAGTGAAAACAATCAACAGACGGGGAAATAATCGTGTGCATAAACTCACAAAATCACAAAAGTTGAACGCATCCAGATGGGAAGTCACTTGTATTCCCATACAGCAATTACCACTCACAGAGTAAAGACAAAAACCAACCAAAAAAGCAAAAATCAACCACTTTAGTTAAACCAGGCAAACATAAGAGCCTGCAGCTGGATTCTATTATCTGTCTCAAAGGTTAAATTAATGGTGAAGAAGGCAAAACATGAAAGAAAACAGCTGGAAAACCCCCCAAAACTCACTTTATTGTTAAACATTTCTGAGCGAACACCACTTTGAAAACGACAAGGACTGGACTGCTCCATGTCTTTAAAACACCCACAGCTTTATCTCTGGTTAGTGGTCCAAAAACCACATTCCAGGGTAACAAGAGCAGCAGGTTAAACAGGACTTTCGTCATGCTGCATTACCTGAGGGAGGAGTGTCATGATATGGGGTTGCTAAGGTCAGAAACAATGTGAGCCCAAAACAATAAAAAAAACCTTTTTGCTTTTCAGTGTTTTTCTGGTATTTCTGCTTTAAATGTGAGCTAAAGTCAGCAGATTTTAACTGCATTTTTAAAATGATGAGGTCAGAACGCTCCCTAAAGAAATGTTTTCGTTTCTTCCGAAGACGTTTAAATCACAGAAGCTCGCTCAAGAGGCCACACTTTACACGCAAGTCCAATTCTGCCGGAATTAGAACAACAGTTTGGCCAAAACTCAGAAATATTGCTTGATCAAAAAAGTGTATTTACAGTGTATTCCATCTTCAGGACGTGGTTTATAATTAAAATGTGGATTTGAAAGAGTCCAGGAGACATTCTTTCCTTTGAGTTCAATTGTTCGTTTGCTGTTTTTCAGAGAGGATCTACTTTCTCAGGAGAAAAAAAAATACCAAACTTGACTTAATTTCCATATTAGAAGGCAGTGTTTTTGCTGGAATGAGCTAAATTCCTCTGTGGAAACTGAATCATTTTCACCTGACAGCCAGCCAGAGGCTCTAGTGAGAGGACGAAGAGACGGGGAGCGCCTCCTCACGTCAAATAAACCCTCATATATGGTTTTAAAAAGCAGGCCACACTCCCTGGCTTTTGAATGAAGCAAAGTGCTCCCGGCACACATGGTTGGACATATGTGCTCTCTTCAGCCCACCCTCCTCCACTCAAATCCTCTGCATACACAATCCTCTGCGTGCACCGCCGCTGCTGCCCCCCCGGCTCAGTCCATTAACAGACTTTTCAAAGCTGCAGGAAATCATTGCTGATCCTGTCTGGAGAACATGGAGTGGAGGCTCCAGCTGACATTTCTGCAGCTTCACAGTCAGATTCCTGTATGGATGGGGTTCAGGTTTTACTTTTCCACTTTACATTGATAGAAAAACTGAAACATAGAGATGAGCACAAAAAGTAACAGGATGACGTAACAGTAGTTCTGACTCATAGGTGTGTTACCCCTTGAAAAAAATCCTTTAAAAAGTTTTTTTGGTCATTTTTCATATTGTTTGGACATTGTATTTTCTTTAACATTTATTTTTTCCATTTATATTTTGTCTTTACACTTTTGTTCTTTTTTATGAAAACATTAAAACAGTACGATCTCAATTTGTGTGATTTTTGCAGTAAAAAAAAGACTCAATCGACAACTGAATATCGTTTTTGTACAGTTTTATTTCATATTTGAATTATTATATAATGTAATAAAGAAATATCATGTAAATAAAGAAGCTGGGCTTGTAACTAAAAAAAAGATGGTTGTGAAGCACTGTCACAAAAACAGCTTTAAAGATAAATTATTGACTAATGATTGACTGCATGAAATGCATCCTAACTTGATTCAGTTTGACTTTAGGGTTGGTTTTAAAATGTTAGGGTAAACAGAAAGGTAAAAGGGGAAACAGATCCGCCCAGAGACATTAAAATCTTCACAGACAGTCCAGAACCCCATTATCTTTGAATAAGAATCACCTACTTGTGAGTTTTAATATAACATTTGCTTTTCCAAAGTTCACTTTTCTGCATAATTATGCTAATTTGTTTACTTTCCAGGAGCGGTTTTATAATAATGTGCGCAAAGATGAATCATTCCAATCCATTGACCAATTAATCTATATTCAAACTGTTTAAGGTTTGTATAAATAGATTTGGGTTGTGTTTGAATTCCCTCCTTACTCCCTAAAAGACTATATAGTCTGCGACCATCCAATGCTCTGGATTTAATTGCACTTTGAACACTTGCTCACCACTTTTACTTTTTTAAAATGGAAAATACGTCACCCGATTGTGAAGTAAAAACAGTTTAGATCAGGTTTTGAAGTAAGCACCAGTCTGCATCAGGGATGAGGACTAGGACTCGAGTCTCACAGTCAAGAGACTTGAGGTCTGGGACTTGTGAACGATGTTCATTTTTTTATTCTTTTTTTGCATCTGAAGCACATGGCTATCAAGTCTAAAAATTAGAATTCTCCTCACTATTTATTTGCATTCAGAACAGACAAACACCAACTGCTTCTTGATGTGAGTGTATATATGTATCTCTTTTACTTTTTTTTCCAATCAAATTATGATTAATCATCTCAAGTTTGATATGTCTATGTAGAGATTATATCGCTTTTGTTTCTCTACTTTCATACGTTCCTGATTTGGTTGCTCAAAATACAGTAATCCAAATAGTTTTCCCTCAAGCTGTTTGAACACAATTTCTGACAATATATATATATTTATATTAAATAACTTTCAAAACTTGAGATTTGACTTCAGCAATAAAACTTGCCTTGGACTTGCAAAGCAGGACTTATGAGCCTCTCTAGTTTAGGTCAAATTTGTTTTCATTCTTTAAAGCTAAAATCTTCAAGTGAAAACTGAAATAAAGTAATTTTTATTAAATTAAAATGAACAAATTCACATTAAAAAGGCAGGATATAATGTAAGACTCATCTAGCATCTGTTTAACATCCGTGTAAAAGAAAAAAAAAACGTAATTTTTTTAAATTAAATTGACATCTGTAAAGAAGTAAAGAGGTAAATGTTCCTCGCTTTATTCAGAAGCACTTTTTTTAATTTGACAGCAAAATTCTTTATGTCTTAAAACTTCCTGCTCTCCTCAAAGCTGCTCTCTTGTTCTGCCCTAAAAAAGTTGTGCTGGAACAGACATAAAAGCGGGTAACTGACTAAGAAACTCAGACTGAGTCAAAGGATAAAAGCAAAGAAACGACACAAGGTGAAAGTAAAACAACTCATCTCCAGCAAATGGGGACATTTCTGTGTCTGCATTCTGTGGCAGAGGATTAAAATAAAAGACGAATCATGCCTTACATTAACTTTTTCCTGATTACAGACAAAAATAAACCTCAACACATGCATGGTTACATAGTAATACTTATTTAGCCCATGGTGTTCACACTGGGCAAGCAGGGAGGAGCTTGTTCTTTTTCTACTGTTTACTAGCGCATGCCCGCCAACTACAGTTGGAAGAGACTTGGTGCAAAATGTCAAAGCCGTGTAAATCTGGTGAATCTTGCTCCACAGCTCTAACCTGATGTATGAAAAACTTGCTGTCATAGAATTCTGTTCTATGGCAATTATTGATTTCTCCTCCATGATCAATTTTCAAGCAGTTGGCACTTCCGTGAATTAAAAAGGATGCCATCCATTCATCACAAGCAAATCGGAGTCTGTGATTGGTCAAAGTTCGACCTGGTTTACCTTTCAATGTGCGATCAATGGCTTAATATTAAGATCTTGAAAACAGACGTAGAAACTGGCGTAGTCAGGCATGAACACAAGAGCTTTGGACACAGAACGTCCATTTACATCAACCTTGAATTTGAAGCAGCCGCTTGAACACGTTACTCAGGGCAGTGGAAACGTTACACGTTACACACACACACACAACTTTAAATTACACCAGCTTGAAACAAACTACACATACAAATCTTTAAAAAAGTACACACAAATCTAAATCAGTCTGATACAAACCCTAAAAACCACATTTACGCACAAATCAGATGTGAGACCCTTTTCAAGTCTCCGAGATTCATGTGTAAATGATGCGTTTAAATGCTGCTAGAATGCTGGGCCGTCAGAGTTTTCTTATCAGTGGCTTTGAATTTAGCTTATTAATAATATCTGGTAAAAACTTGACATGTTCCCACTTAAGACGCATATTTAGACTTTTTAATATGAATTATCAGGACATACCTGTTTAAGAAAGTGGGGAAAATGTCGAGTAACTTTAAGTTGTGTGTGTGTAAAGTGTGTTTTGTAATTTTTGTAGATGTGAATACACAATTGCTAGTGCACAGTTATGCGCAAAATGTACTGCATGAGTTACAAATAAAGAATTATGGACACACAAATCGGGTGAGACTATTTTGGCTCCGTACTTTTCTGTCTCTAGTTAAAGTTTCTGCTGCAGTTTCTTCACTGTAGCAAATCTAAAGCGTCCTATCTGAACTGGACCTCCATAAAGCGGACTAAAAACCTCACACTAAAGCCCGTTGCAACAGAGGTATTTCCTTTTTTTAATCATTTGGCTCCAAACTAATCAAGCCAGGATAACCAGGCACACGTCTGGAACATGAGACGCTCACAGAAATGCCAAGAACTCTTTTCTGTTGTTTAGTCTGCTAAGCTGCAACACAATACTCCCATTTTTTTTAATGAATCGGACCAGAAATGAATAACCGTTCATCCATACATAGTTTATCCTGCTACCCACGTCCAACACAAACCCAAAGAACAATAAAGTTTTATTTTAAACATTTAAAAAAACAGAAAGATGGGTGTTTCAAACTGATCAGTGGTTCAAATGAAGCGTCTGTTTAGAATTAATAGGACTTATGGAGATCACTACAGGTAAAGGATGTATGAAGTGACAGTTCTGCACTGAGTGGGTGAAGCTACACCCATTTACGTAGGACCCAGGAGGCCCAGCTGACACAAGGGTTGGATTAGAGGCAGAGCCTGGCAGGCGGATCATTACCTCACTGCAGTCTTAAATCTAAATTAACCGGGACTTAACTCCTGCACAAGACCTCTAATCTTCTCCATGGGGGAAAGTACAGTTCACTTAAGGAAGGAGGCCCCCAGAACTAAAAACAGAAACTTTACAAATGACAGGCAGGAGCCCACTAAACTCTCTATAGAAGAGAAACAGTCAGATGATGGGAAACTGCACCAGGTTGTAGTTCATCTTTGCATGCAATGCGACGCCGCCAACGGCATGGAAGATGCTGCTAAAAACAACACAGGGAGCCAGAAACTTAAAAATAAATTACTTTACCGTCCAGCTTCTGTTAAAAGGAGCTAAAGATCCATAAACTGTGCCCCAGATCTTTCTGCTGACACACAAACCCAAAAATGTAGTAGTTTTTTTTAAAGTCAGGTGCTTTAACCTTTCATTATTAGAAAATAACCAATCTCTCTTATTTTTAAAGTTATTTTTTAATGTGCAACCATTGACTGTATATGAAAACTGGACCGAGTAAATGTGACACCACCCACACAAAAACAAATAATTTTTTGTGAAGCGAATGCTGCCATGTTGGAGCCAGGCAGCATCAGTAAGCAGGGATTGGTCCAAATTTGCTTGAGTTTTTGTTTCTATGGCAACCACTCCCGCCAATCTGGAGTGAGCTTGTTGGAAATCTCTACCTAAAAGTTGGCTTGGAGAAATCTGTCAATAAAACATTTGTCGAAGCCTCTGATTGGTCAGTTTATTACGTGAATAAACTGAACTACAAAAAAATATCATGAAAATAAATCAGGTTTAGCAAAAACATGTTTTAAAAAAGGTAGCAGAGCAAGAAAAGTTATTCTGGCAATTAGAATGTCCGAGTAATTGCTGTTTATTTCTCAATAGAAGTCAATGGGATTTTGGCTTCTTGGAACCATTGGGTACTTCCTGTTTGGAATGCAAGGGAGGCAGAGTCACTCAGTCCAGATCTCATGTACAGTCAATGTGTGTAACAAAGAAGTATTAGCAACAACAACAACAACAAAAAAAAAACAGAATTCTAATGTTCCAAGGTGCAAAAATAATCCAAACATTGACTGTCCTAACACACCTCAGTGGTTCATCTGAAGCCAAAGACTATGTGTTTTCAGTAGCCACTCCCTCCCTGGCTGTAGCTTTGACAGTCTTCAGACGTGAACTGCTCTGCGCAGCAGCAGATATGAATCTCAGACCCGTGCAGATATGCATCACTGCTGACCAGAAACGCAAATGTTTAAGCACCAAGCTCCAATCAAATGGCCTTGTGACTCTCCTTTACTAAAGCACTGAAGTTCCAACATATTACTAAGCAGATTATCCTTCATGCAGAACAACAGGTTTATGTAATTTTTGTTCAATATATCTCCAAATTACAAAACACTGCAAAAGTAAACAGTTCGAATTTTTCAATTAGGTTCAAGGAAACTATGAAATCACTCATGTCTTTTCAACTGTTTTACTGTTGTAATAAACTGTGGAATAACGTATGTCAACATATGTATTAAGATGATGATATAAATAAGGAGTTCTTGGTCAATCTTTGTTGGATTCCTGAGAAAAGTTTTCCTTGGATTTTTGAATGTGTTAAACTAAAGCACCTAATTGTTGTAAATAATCCCTCTTTATGGTGTAAAAGTAAAAATTGGAGGTTTGTTATCATAAAAGAACTTATTAAAGCCTTATATATGATCTTATACTACACCACAAAGTCACAAATTTCAATGAAATTACCTCAAAATGAGGCTTTCACAGCAATTATCTTAAAAATAGTTGTGAAAGAGCAGGAGAAGTTTATTAGAAATTTGCTACTAACTTGTGGGTGGGACTGCTAATGCGGAAGTGACCCTAGGCTGATATCCCAGCAGTCCTTTGTTTACACTCTCTCCCGCTAGCTTACAGCCCCTCATTACCTCAAGCTAACATTAGCGTAGCAAACGCGTATAGCATCCCTAATAAAAAGCTTAAGACTACAGTTTTTATATGAAACTTTATTGACACTTGTTTATTTGACAGTGTTTTTAGAATTGAACTTCATAAAGCTTTTATAACTATCTTTTTTCATGAATAGAGGTACCCTGATTTGACAACAGTAAACGTCTGCTAACAGGATGCCAAAGTTTCTTGCTGCAGTATCTATCATCAAGTCAGTTAAACAACATAAACTGTTTAAAGGTTACTGGCCTGAAAGGCTGGGTTTTAGCTAGAACAAGTGCTGTTTGATACATGTCAGAATTAAATCTGCATGCGGAGACGCGAACATCAAGCTGCAGCGTTTTGGTTTGCATTTCCTGCTGCTCTAAATGAGAGGAAGAATCCTTCAAAAAAACATGTCTGTCACTCTGGTTTCACTTAAAAAAAAGACTTTGTCCTGTGTGGAAAAATGTGACTACAAAAGCATACAGCTGCTATTGCTAAATAACCTCAATTTAATTTCTATACAGCAGTTTTTTTGTAAACCAGATTAAGATTACAGATTAGTATTTTAGGCCTGATCAAAATAAAGTCTGGAAAGATTTGTCCATCTGTTCTCCTAGAATATTAAAAAGCAAAATGAAGCATTTTTGAAAATCCCTTTAATATGAAAACACACAAAGATGAAATATTTTTGTGCGTTTTCATGTTAAAGGGGCTTTTTTTCTGTGCTCTTCCTCCATTCCACCACTACTTTTTCGCTTCCCTGACAAACAGGGTGAGAGCAAAATCAAAGTTTCAGCACCAACCTGGCAGCAATGTGGCTGTAAAACAATCCTGAGTCGCTGACGCTTTGAGGAAGGCAGTACCGCACCACTTGGATCCGATGTACGTCCATGTTGGTTCCAGCAGATCCCTGCAACAGTCTACAAACCCCCTCCTGTGCAGCAACTCACAACCATTCAGAGGTAGTATAATCCCACAGCGGAAAAATTTACAAACTACTGAAGATACTGGTAAAAAAAAACAGTCGATTTCTGCACTGTTGCTTCCAAAATAAAAGCTTCTGATCCATCCGATACCGAGAGGACTGAGAAACTGACAGACGGACGCAGATGAAGTCATTGACCAGCCAGTTGTTTGGCTGCATCACAGATGCTTGCGTGTGTTTGTGTGTGTGTCAGTGAAGCTGTGCACTATTGTCATAATGTTAACCCATGGGAGATTACCTCATATACCACCCAGCCCCTCCTCCCAAATACATCCTTTCTAGATTGAGAGGGAGGGGTGATGCTCCGGATGTAACCCCTCCTCTTTCAGCGAGCCCTCCGTTTCCATGGCCACCCACTTTTAGAGAAACGAACAAGCAACGGTCTATACTGTTGTAAACTGCTATTGATCAGACCGTTCCACCACGGAGGGCGGATGGAGATAGGGAGCAAGGAGTACAACGCTGATGCTGATGGTCCATTGACATCTGTGGAATGATTGACGCCATCGCTCAATTTGAGTCTGAGCCGGGGTTAGGGGGCTGGTCAGCAGCGACTGCAGGGACTATTTTCACCGGGTAACCCAAATAAAAAGTCGAGCAATTAAGCAGACAGGTCATCCGACATTCATGTAAACCTCAGGAAGAAGCGGGACAAACGCCAACAAAGCAATTGAAATTTAAAAAAACTGCTTCTATGGAGATTTTGCCACTGTTTTACCAACCATTTTAAAAACATTTTGTTTTTATTCTGATATTTTTATCAAGTATTATTAAAAAAAATACTTGCTTAGCCTCTAAAGTTGCTTGATTGAGGTAAATTAGAGAGTTGAATTTAGGATGTATAAACTGTGAGGCTTTTAGCACAACCTAGTGGTGGAAAATGGCAATGCAAGATAAAGAATAATAAAAGAAATTGCAATAAAATGTGTTATTTCAACCATTAAAGCAGTGTTATTCAACCAGTGGTGATATACTAATTCATTTGTACCTAGTTGAACTAAAAACAATATCTGTGTTCATCAAAACAGGTCCAGGTTCCACACTGAGAAATATGAAAGATCATTTTAGACTTATTTTTTAGGTTTTTCCTATTTAGGACACTTTGATACGTATCTATGTATTTTAAATAAAGACTACAGACTTTTAAAAATTATTTTTCTATTGTTTACATTTATGTTAACATAGTGCCTTGGGGTTTTGTTTTTCATGAAAACAGTGTACAGTTAAAAAAACTTGAAAACACTGGATGAATAAAAAATTGTGGGCAAGATGTTATTAACTGCAAAACAAAAACAACGGATGCAACTTCATAATTGCATTTGGTAGATTCAGTGTTTTTAATTTATTTGAAATTTCAATTTCAAGTTCTATTCAAATGTTTTATGCTTTGTTATGTCGGATGCAGGTTGTGCGGGGTCATTGTGTGTTTGTTTATTTTTTTTAAAGATGTTGAAATCTTATGAAGCCCTTTCCATAAATTTGGAATGAAAAATACTTTGTACATAAAGTTTGACTTTTTTGGGCTACATTTTCTGGTTTATTGTGCTGCACATCCATAGTCTTTACAGGTACAAACAATACAGCCCCCTGAGGTTTGACTTTTAGCACAAATCGTTTATTTATCTGCAATAACCCTGAAAAAAGTAGCCATAATTTCTGGGATTATTCATCTTTTTTTGAGCTACACAACTATAACGTTGTATTACTTTGTCTTTGTGCTTTATTAAACCACAACAAAGTATCTGAGGAGCAGTTTTTTTGCATCTCAATGTTTTGTTTCAAATTAGAAATAATCCAAAGGGAATTCTGTTCAGCAGGATTGTAAAGACAACCAATGTTTTCAACATACAGCTCTACAACACGTAATTTTGCAGAAAAAGTTTGTTTAGGGTTTCGTGTATAGGTTAAAAAAAGACGTTTTGTATTAAACAGAATGTAAACTACAAAACAGAAAGCTCTCAAATAGTAAGAAATGACAAAAAAATCAGTTTTCATCAAGATTTTTTGTCAAATTCTTCATTCTTTAAATAAAAAAACACATGAATCTAGAATTAAATGACAATTTACTTGTTCTGCTGTGAAGTTTGTAAGTGTTCAGAGGTCTGGCGATAATCCCAGAAATGACTAAACACAAAAATGCAGATTTTGAGCTAGAAAAAAAAAAAAGAGAAAATATCTGCTGCTAAATTACCCATTTTTTAAGTTAGATGAAGCCAAAGCAGGATGGGAAACGTCTCTAATACATCAGTCACTTCCCACCCCCACGACTTGCTCATGGTGACACTAATCCTGATCCTTAAAGAGATCCAGCCCTTCCGTTTGGAGGTAAATGTAGGCCTCATTTGGTTTATTAGCTAAAAGATCCTGCATGAACCCATTAGAGGAGACGTTTTCATCCATACGCAGCATAAACGGAGGCTCAGGGGTTTCCCATGTGACGCTCCCAACGGCAGATTACAAGAATTTGTGCAGCGAGTCCTAAAGCAGGGATGTTATCCGCCACACCACGCTCTGCTTCACATCTGTATTTGAGCTCAAACAAATCGGCCCTGTAATCTGCCGGCACCGTGATATGTGCAGACCTCTATCCGTTTATCATCGTGTGTCCCCCCTCCCTGAAAAGCACTAGTTCAGTCGTTTGCAGACTAGGCCGATCTGCTTCTCCTTTTTCTCAAAACACAGTGGAAAGGGGTAAGATCCGTGCTGCAAGAAGGGAGCACAAGCAGCTGAGCGGGAGCAAGACACACACACACACACACACACACACACACACACACACACACACACACATAACAGTCTGAAGACTAAACTAAAGCAGTCGGAATCAAACCCACAGCTGTCCAAAGAGAAAACAGTGGAAAGACTGAGAGCAGCTCCACGAGAACAGTGTTCTTGATTTCTCTCCAAAGCTTAAGAAGCTCAGAGAGCAACATTTAACTTCTTTAAGAGAACAATTCCACCTTAAAAAGAGGAAATGTAATCACATAAAGAAACAAACTCTTAAAGTAGAGAAAACTCTCCTGTGCTCTTACCCAAAATCGTCCAGGGAATACATGTCTGCAGTCCTCAGGCACAGGATGAGAGGAGGTATAAAGCAGATTATGCAGGAGAGAGGTCACAACACATGTTGTGCAACGCCGATCTCACTTCCCCTTCACATCCTCCGGCTAAAGTTTTTCTCAAAAACCCAGCGGCACAGAGCAACGGGAAGGAGGCCCGATGGAGAAGAGGCTTCAGCAGAGTGACTGAGGGAATGCTGGGAGAGGCAGAGCGGTGGAAGAACATGTGACTCCTGCAGACCAGTCATCTCTGCCCGCCTTAAGGATTGGACCGCCGCCTTTCGACCTCCGAGGAAACAGCTCCACCGGATGAAAATTACATGTTAGGCCTAAAGGAAAGCCAGACCGCCTGCCTCCCTATAGCAAAGGAACGCTCCAAAATTAGCTTTAAATAAATGATAGACTTTGAAAAGCTGCACGTCAGTCACAACCCCTAATCCTCATGTTAGCTGGGTGGAAAGAAATGGCAGCAACACACCACATCAATCATTCATGGAAAATCCTGCAGGATGTCAGGAGTTGCACGTAGTAAGAATCTTCACATTCAAGCAACAAATGTCCACCCACAAAGTGTAAAATGTACAGCTTGGTCAGATTTGATCCTCAATCCAGGGGCTCCATCTGGCCGAAGCAAACACAGACCATTAAGCTTCTTTTCTGCGGCAAGCCGAGGTGTACGCCACAAACAAAGAGCAATCTTAAAGATTACAGCCTTTGTGTGTTTCAGAAAGCAGCCCTCACTGCTGAAGCCAGAAAGCCTGCTGGGGAAATGAACCAACAACACGCTAATTAAATCGTTTTCTTTTTTGAATCAAGTGGCAGATTTTGGTAACTCTGAATATTTTGATGAAAAATAAAACTTTACGGCAATAAACAATCAATTTGAAACAAAATAATAACTTAGCAGTAAAACGCCTTTCAAGTCCCACTCTGATCACCTTTGAAAAGCGATTCCAGTGATCTTTTAATTATTATTAAGCCGTTTTTAGCCAAAAATAGAAAACCTGAGTAATTTTCTAGGACATAATTTCTGCAGAGCGGCAGCTGGAAATTCACCTCTGAGATGTGTGCGGCACTGGTGGCTTGGAGTAAGACCGCCCCCACTTCCTGTCTCCAATGTTCCCAGTGTTGAGAGCTTGGAGCAGGGAGCTTGGAGCTCACCCAGCGTATTTTCTACATCTCAAATACCTTTTTTTTCAAACTGCATTTTTTTTCTGCTCCTGATTTACAGCAATTGGAATAAAGAACTTAATTTTTTAGCTTAATTTTCATGATTTTTGGCCTCCATTATCAGAAAAATCCCACAACATGTTTAAAACACCTTCATCATCAGAGTAGGTCATTAAGACTTTGACTAGATCTTGGTTAAAAAAAAAAAAAAAAAAAAAAATTTTTTTTCAATAATAATTAAATTTTTACTTAAACATTTGATATTGTTAAGTAAATTCCATGAACTGATTTTCCTTTAGAGAAATTACTTTTGTTTTTTTCAGGGGAAAAAAACTGATTTGAGGTTGTTTTTTTTTTTTGGTTAGGATTAAACTGGTTAGGATTATAAATTAGGATTGCAAAAAATCCCGGACGAGCCCCCAAATTGTAGTGGTAGCTCTCCACTAGCCTCTTTAATGTTTTCATTAAATATAAATACAATCAATGGTAAAAAAATAGCAGATTGTAAAATATCGAATGATGGTAACAGACTGACTAAAAGATGGGAAGAAAACGTTGTTTAAGTGAGTGGAAATGATCTCTGACTTGTCTCCTCTGGAGAAGCCTCTGACTAAAGGTTTTTTTCTGCTCTAAGATACACAGTTTTGTCCCAGAAACATCTGATGCAACATCTCTCTCTGCACCATCTACACCAGTGGTTTCAGTGTGTTTACACCAGGACACACCAGCAGATATTGTTTAATCTGGTAGGAATTGGCAGAAAATAACTTGTTAAGTATAAATTCGCTTTAAAAACTGCATGGAGAACATCATAAAAAAAAAAAAGGGAAACCCAACTATTAGTGCTCGTATTTGCAAATTCTAGCAGATGCAGCTTTTTTCTTTGCTTTACTTGCTTTTTTCTTTTTTTGGTTTTACAGTTTGTAGTAAACCGCACCAGGGTTCACTTGCAACAAAGCTGAGACCCTAATTTTTAAGCAAATCTAGCTTTGTTTTTTAATGCAGGAATGAGTTCTGGTCTGACACATCCAGCTCTGATGTGAGCCCAACAGTCCCACATCCTGATGCAACCTCCCTCGTGCACTACACGGGGAACACTTGAGGTTGTTGCCAGTGTCTGTAACAAAACTGTGGCAAACGATCATGCTTGCGTGAGTGAGAAATACCACTACACTGCAAAAACTGAATCTTAAGAAAGCAAAAGTAATTTTCTTTCAAGAAAATTGTCTTATTTTCTGTCTTGCAAGACAAATAGTCTCATCAAGAAAGTTTTTCAGCAAAGAAAAATTTCTTTTTTGCCTTTTTAAAGAAAATCTGCCAATAGGGTGAACATTTTCGACTTTTACAGATATGCTGTGAAATTTGACTTTGTGGTTGTTCTAAAACTTTGATGCATTTGTCAATGTGTGTCTGCAGCTAAGCAGAAAATGAGAAAAAACATAGACATGGAAGTAAAACTCGCTGTTTAAATCAGGAAGCGCTGTAAGAGGCTGCATTCGGAAAGCTGGGAAAGCAATACTGAGGAGAAAATGCTGGACAGGAGCTGTAAATACTTTTCATGGCATGTGGGGAAGTCATCTGATACCTCCATCATGTCAGTGGACACATGATCAACACGTTTTTTTGCTGCTAAACTTAAAATAAGTTTTATTTTTTACACTAAGTAAGAAAGAGGAGCTTTATGTGTTGGGGTCGCAGCTTTTTTACCCCTTTCTCTTGCAGGGTTTTCTCTGGATTCATTGACTGTAGCTCCCATGATTCGGCCTCACGTGGAGCTGCCCTCCGACCAGCTAAGGGGGGGCCGGCAACATCCCTCTGCAGTCTCTCACACTACCCTTTCCCACAAGTGAGTCACCCAAACAGACGCCCTCCCGCCGCTTTCCATTCTTCCCCGTTCCTCCCGTGTGTTGCAGCTCTCCTGCACATAAATGTCAACAAACAGCCTCTATCCACCAATCAGGCTGCAGAAAGAGAATGAAAAAAAGCCTCTGCTTACTTGGAGCTCCAACAATAATAGACTAAAAATAAACATGTGATCCACATGTGCTGGAGTGAATGGAAGCACTGGGGCTGAACTAAAGATCTGGCTGCATAAAGACGGAGAAGAGCCGGGTCACCGTGCTTGATTTAAGACTTCCCTTTTGGGCATGAGTCAACAAATGGATCTGCTTTGAGAGGAAGTGAAGACGAGGAGCTGGGCTGAAGTGAACCGTAGAAATCGGAAGCTGGGTGAGGTGGAGGGAGATGTTAGGATGGAGCAGCACCACCTCCGAGGAGCTGAAGAGGCTCTGAGGAGGTGGGGCTGTCAAAACGAACGTGAAGCCGTAAAAAACAGGATGGTGCCGGATGGCTGCAAGTACCGAGACACGGAGGAGTCAAACAACAGGCAGGAAAAGCTTAAAAGGACTGTTGCATAAATAGATCAGTGAAGACTGCTGCAGTGGATTGGGGGGGGGGTCTCGTAACTGGAGAAAAGTGTACAATTACAGCTATATTTATGAATATATAAATATATATTTATTTCGTAATTCCAGGAGATGAAATAGTGCAGGTTAATCCATATTGTGGGTTTAAGTGGGTTTTCGGGAGGGGGAGTCTGGTAACCTGCCTGGCAACCACCAGAATATACACACCCTCCTCCTCCTCCTCTTCCTCCTTAATGCTGCTGCCATGGTTATAAGCGTCCTCACTTATCCCCACCCCCACCCCCCACACACATATGGCACCGAAACGGTCATATTCAGAGAAGCAGGGGCAAAAGGAGATGCTCTCGTTTCCATGACAACGTCAATCTGGCCTCCGTCAATACACAGGGCGGGTCCTGCGGTGACAATGGACAGACAGATGGGGGGGTTTGCGGGAAGGACTGACTAAAATAGCAAAGCTTGGTAAGGCTGAGGGTTTAAAGCCCATGTTCCTGCAAGGCAGCAGAGGGCCTGGAAGCTGACTGCGGATGGGGGGCCGAGGGCCGCGCGCGCGCGGCGGTGCGCATCTGTCATGACGCGTCAAGCGGAGCGCGTGGAGCTCACCTCATTTTCCCCCTACTGTATTCCGGCTCCTCGGTTGATCCGCGGGTTCAGAGCCCACCCGCTCGAGCTCCTCTACGTGGGTTTGGATGCGGCTGCTGAGTCAGGCTGATGAGTCGGAGACGCTAAACGACGTTTTCCTGCAGCCGCTTTGTGCTCCGTTGTCTCTGCTGTCGGCGGCCGCTGCTGCGTCTCCCCGGGTCCATGTTCGGCTGTGGCTCGGTTGAGAACGGTGGACGGTGGTGGGGCTCAGCCTTCGCCTCTTTCAGGCCATATTTTCTTCCCATTCAGTGTTTGGACGAAAGCGCAGAGATTTCTTTACGGGGAAACGCTGAAACGGCGTGCGAATGAAGAGGTGGACCGGCTCAATGCTGCCCCCTCGCGGTCACGATGAGAACAGGCAGACCCCTGACGACCACCGACGTCAACGACTTTTTTTGGAGGGGGGGCGGGGTGAAC
Source organism: Oryzias celebensis (assembly GCA_014656515.1). Taxonomy (NCBI): domain Eukaryota; kingdom Metazoa; phylum Chordata; class Actinopteri; order Beloniformes; family Adrianichthyidae; genus Oryzias; species Oryzias celebensis. The sequence continues at coordinate 41,433,336 of BNCR01000005.1, forward strand.
CCGTTTGAATACATTCATGTAAATGTAAAACAAAATTACGTTAACATAAGTGTATCTTATATTGTATCTTCAATTCCAACTTCTAATTTGTGCACACAAAATGCTTGTTTTCTGCCAACAAATTTAAGCTCACAGTTCGAAGTTGTGAATACAAAATGGAAAAAAAAAAACAATTTGAGGCCACAAATAATACTTTGTGTGCACAAAATGCTGGTTTCTGCGAACAAATGGCTCATTTGTTTTCACAAAATGCAAATTTATGTGAAAAAAGATACAAATTTCTTCCCCACAACTAGCTACAAAATGCTAGTAAAAGGCCAAGTTGTGACCACGAAATAACAAATTTTGGACACATTTGTGGCAACAGTTTAGTAATGTGAGGAAATAAATTCGTATTTGTTTTAATTTGTGAATATCGTGTTCAGGGTTCCATACGAAACACATGTAAAACAAAGATAACATTTTAGATGGTCAGTTATGATAATTAGCTTTTTTATGTCGTCCTAGCTACATGAAGCATTTTTAAATGGAAATTTAACACAAATGTACAATTAAAATGTTTTCTTTTTTGTTTTTGACAAAAAAATCCTTTATAGACACAGTTATTTTTATTAATTAAGGCAAAAACAAGTCATGAATGAAAGTTAGAAGACACTGTCAAAGAAATTTCTGTTTTAATTTGACATTTTTGTCAGATATCAAATGATCAATGTGAATTTGCAGGCTTTGTGTAACGCAGTAGAGCATGTTTCATTAAAAATCAAGTGTGTCGGAAAATGCATTTGCTTTTCTTCCTGCTAAAAACAACTCCAACAAGCAGCCAATCTTCAATCTAATAATATAACTTTGAATATTTATACACACGTGCATGCATTAGCTTCAATGGTGGAAACACAGGAAACAGGACACATTTTTAAGGAACACATAACAGACGTTTGAGAAATTCCATCTAGTGCTAAAAAAAAGTAAAAGACCTGCTCTATAGTTATCAGGTGGAAGTAGTGCATTGTAGAGAAAAAAAACCCTTCAAAATAAAATCAACTTACAGTGCACATCAGACAGTTACAGTGCAATGGTCTCATCCTTCTCTGCCACACATCTTAATTCAATAAAACTAAATAGACTCAAAGTAAATGGTTTGTTTTGTGGAGGAAAAATGAAAGACTTAAATCTATGTTTTCCTCTCATCTGTCTTATTCTTGTAGCACATACACTCACTAAAGCTGTTGTTGCAGAGAAAGTTGGAGGAAAATCATTCAGGCAGTTTATTTTCCAGCAATAAATAATTGTTTTTTTTTTTTATTTTTGAAATTTGTTTGGGTAAATTAAAAATAAATCTAATATTTAAAGGTTTCTTACAGACTGATTCAAGGGGAGCACACAACTGATGCTAGCAAATAACAAGGGCTGTGATATGTGAAGAAAAAGTGTTGCTTCGCTAGTGCTTTCCTGAGTTATTAAATACAAAAGTGTTAGAAAATCACACGTTTCTGTTGTTTTTTTCATTGTTATGCTCCTGGGTCTCTGGCCCCATCAGTCTCGAATGGGGTGAAGAGAAAACTTCTCAGCTGTGGAACAACGGAGGCCAACAAGTGCAATCATAAAACCAAACCTTTGGGGTTTTTTTTTCTTAAGATGGACTTTTTCAGTTTATATTTAAGTGGCGTATGAAAAAAAACAAAAGTTGTCCTTGGAGCAGCTTCCGCTACACTTCATCTGTGCGCGTGTCAAAGCTGGAGTTTCTGGTTTCAGACCATGGAGATCTGCTTCTTCCTTCGAGGCTGTTTCAGCTCTGTGTTTGTCGCTTAAGCGCAGTTCAGAAGCTCTCGCCGGTTTCTCTCAGACGATCCTCCACTGCATCACGCTCATGTCTTTCCCGCCGGTCGACACCACATAGCTGTCGTCATACAGGAAGGTCACGTTGGTCACGTGACTGCTATGGCCACTGTAGACATGGCTGGGAGCCTGGACAGAAGACATTTTTGTTTCAAAAACACTTCTGGATGATTTGATTCTAGATCCCAACACAAACATCCTACCCTGAACTGTGAACAGGGGTACGAGAAGAGATGGACCTTCCCAAAGTCGTCCCCACTAACTAGAAGGTTCTTGGCGTTGGACCGGCATGCTGCGTTGATGTCGGTGCCGTCTGAGCCATCGGGCCACAGACCTGGCAGGAGGAGGAAAAAGTATGAGTGGAAGTCACCGGAACAGAAGGAAAATGATGGTGCTGCAGCTTACCGAAGACCTGGAAGCCCAAAGTGCAGGTGTAGGTGGCCCACTCGATGTCCCTGGTCGTCTCCACACTGACCACCTGCTTACACACTGATGGGATCCCTGCCAGGTCAAAGCAGAAGCAATATCTACTTCAGTAAAATAGAATTACTTTCTAAAGAAAGCAACATGTTCACCTTAAGACTTTGGTTTGAGCCAAAAGTAAGTCATTTTCTATGGTAGACTCCACACTTCATGCACAGTCAATGGGTTCCACCTAACCCTCTCCTGACAGTGATGAAGCATGATTCTAAACTATATTTTGAATTTAGCTTGAAAGGAAGTTTGATTTTATTATCTTAGCAACTCCTGCATTCAACCAGACAAATTCTGATAGTCATCTTCATCAAGTGGAGTACCGCCTTTGCAACCACTGTTTGATTTCCTAATTGACAGTTTCGCGTTGTAAGCACGATGAAAATCCCCTTTTTGGCAGGTTACATTCAGATCTGCTGCTTTTTAAAGACCCACTCCAAAGAAAATGGTGTTTTTAACATGTTCTTGTGACATTTTTCTGATGATGGAGGACACATAGAGCGACAATTAAGCTCAACATTTTATTTTGAATATTTCTTTAGTCAAATTGTTCTGAATCAGGAACAGACAAAAAATGCAGCTTGAAAAAGAGTGTCTGCTACTCAGTAACAGAGTGGAAGAGAGTTGCTCTGCGCGAACAGTCCCGCTCACAACTTCACAAGCGAATTTCTAATGAACTATTTCCACTCTGCAGAAACTTCTGTACGTCCTAGAAAACGACACTGGGAAGGCTTTGAAAATACGGTAGATCAAAAGATCGTCTGAGAGGGACTTTAAAGAGTTTTCACTCATGGAAAGTATTTAGCTGACATGTTTCCAGCTTTACAAAATAATCTAGTCATGTATATTATACAGAGAAGACTGTATTATTTATACATGATCATACAAGTTAAGAAAAAAGTCAGAAAGTAAAGAAAAAACTTGCTTTTAATGTTTTAATAAAACAGATTTGGAACCAGAGGACAGAAGTCACACTTACAGTAAAGTATTTCATAGTCGCCTGAATTTGAAACCAGGTACTGAGAGTCCACCGACCAGTCCAAATGGGTTATAAAACTGGAGTGTCCCTTTAAAAACATGGAAAACAAAGACATTCAGATTCACTGATTGTGGATTTAATCCGATTCTCATTTATCTAAAATACAAAGAGAAGAAGAGCTGAAAAGTGAACTCAATGTAAAGATGAAGGCTTCTGAGAGGCGTCTAAATGCAGGATCTCACCGAGCATTTCCCCACTCGACTGTACTTCCTGCCGTTTTCTGCCACGGCGTAGATGTAGATGTAGTTATCGTGGGAACCAATAGCCAGGAAATTACCATCTGATGGGGACAGGAGATAGTGATTGTTCAATATAGATTAGTACAGTTAGTATTTGTGCACACGGCCTCACATGAGAATCGCTGGCATACCTGGCCCGTAGCGTATAACAGACAGCTGTTCGTTCCCATCCGTGTGCACGGTCACTAAATCCTTGGAGTCAGTGTCCAGCACCAGCCACCTGTAGGTTCAAACAGAAACTGCTCCTTAATGTGGGAATGTTTTTTGTTTTTTTTGTTTTTGTCTTATGTGAAATGGAGTCTACCTGCCAGTTTGAGTTCCAACAGCAACCACAGCTCCAGAGGGATGGAAGCCTGCAGACTGAGCGCTGTCCTGCCGATAAAAAATAAAACTTTATTCTTGTGAAGTTTGCCTCCAACCTCCTTACTAAACTAATGAACAACTAGGGTTCAGAAATTTGAACAAACTTTCTAGAGAAGCAAAAATGTCTTCATAAGATTACACTATTAAGGATTCGTACAACGATACGAAAAAATCCTTCTTAAGATCAAACATAAACGCTTAGAATGAGTTGTGATTAAATAAGAAAACTATTTAAAGCAGAGTTTATTTTAAAAATGTATTTGAACCTCAGCTAAAAATCTCTAAAATTATCAAGCTAGTGTAAACAGGTCATTTTTTGCAAAAAAAAGTCTCCTTTTGCGATCTAAGAAGTGCAAAAATGCAAACTCATGATGTGCGTTGTAGTTTCCATGGCAGACACTAGGGGGCAGTGTTGCCTGAACTCACATCAACAGTCTTGGTCCAGATGAGCTGGTGAGAGGTGGAGTCCCACAGGGAGACCTGTCTGTCGTAACCACAGGTCAAGAACTGAGGCTTGCAGGGATGAATAGCGAGACCCCACAACTCATCGGTGTGACCCTAAAACCAACAAAACAAAACAAAAAAGATTGCCGTGTTTCTTTTAACATCTTTTAAAGCAGAGCTTGAAAAAAAAAAGTTTACAGAACATTAACCTGTGTGATGCACATGAATTCTCCATCAAGGCTGCCCTGCAAAACGAAGTTCTTTGTGGTCCCGATCAGTACCGTCTCCCCTCGGCCTTCTGCTATGGTCCGGATGGGACCGAACCAATCTGGCACCTACAGGGGGACAAGCAGCTGCTCACTTCAAATCCAGTTTCCATGAAGCAATGTTACACAACCATAAAATACCAGCTCTAAAAAGGGAACAATCAAATCCTAGATAGAAAGGTTGTACATAAAACATGTAAAAGATTCATTATTGTAAACTTAGAACTGTTTTTCATCATTTTAAAAACCTCCAACTCATTTTAACATTAGGTTTTATATGATAGAAAAGCAAAAAAAAAGGTGTTCTTTGAGGTCCCAACATTTGTTAACACAAAATGTTGTGATTTTTAAATTTTATGTGAACATTTCAAAGACTTTCTTGGGTTTGTGATACTCTTAAAATGTGTATTTTTAAAGATTTGCCTGATGCACCCCTCTTTCTTTTAACTTTTCTTTTTACTTTCAACACTTTTCAGTGTTTTAAAAGCTTTTGTTCAGCTTTTAATAATGTTTGTTTTTGCTAAAACCTTATTTTTAGACTGTGATGGCTTTTCTTTGTGATGCTAGCATGCAGGGAACCTTTGTATAGTCCTTTTAAGTGACAAGCCTCCTTTTTAAAAAAAATCAAATTAGTTTGTCATTTTTGCAGAACAAGAGGCCCATTTTGAAAGCTCTGTCATTGTTTTACCTCCACGGTTTGTATCTGCTGATAGCCGCTGTCCCAAGAAATAAGCCTGCGGTCTTTCCCCCCAGATACCAAGGTGCCGTTTCTCAGCATGGACACTGCAAAGACGCTGGCCTCGTGAGCTCCTTGGATGACGTGACTGATCCTATTAGTGCCTGTAAGACAGAGATGAGACGGATGAGGGAGACAGTCACAAAGGTCAGGTGCTGGGAGGAAGGCAGATTAGTTGACCAGGCGTCAGACACAGAAAACAGAGGAGGGCTCAGTAGATGAAACAGATTGAGAAGGCGTTTCAGGATATAAAGTGCACTTTTAGCTTTGTTTTGTCCGGGTTTTGAACCCTGATCTCCTGAAAACTTAGTAGCAATAAGCTTGTTTACCTAGTATATATCATGAACAGCGGTCTGGAACCTCAGTTTAAGCTTTATTTGCAGCACATGAAGGAGAGGATAATCAATTTGTTACATCCATGTTTAGGTTAACGTTACCACGCTAAGATTGAAATTAACCTTTACATGTCCAAAGCTTGAAGTGCTTCTCTAAAGCCATGTTTTCAAGACTGTAGTTACTTGATACTAGTGCAAGTACCTACAATTTGTGCAAATTGTCAAAGTGGTGCAAATCTTGCTGCAGGCTTTTTCTTTCACAGCTCTATTCCAATATATGAATGACTTAGTGCTCAAAAATTAATTTCTCCTTCATGATTAATTGTCAAGCAGTTGTTACTTTTGTACTTTCTGTCATCCATATGTCACTATCAAATCCAAGTCCCAAGTTGGTCAAAGTACAACCACTTTAACTTTTACCATGTGTTCAATGGCTGTGGGTTTTGTATGTAGAGCCCCAAAACTGACCTAAAAACTTGCGTCACGACGCATGAACGGAAGACTTTTGAACGTGGAAGCCCAAAGCGTGTTTGAGAAAACGTTTCATTGGAAATGGTCACTTGAAGGCGCGTTGTCGAACCCGGTGTGAACATAGCATCAGAGTTTTTAACGTTCCCAAAGAAAGACTGTACCTTTTCCCCACACCAGGATGTTTCCACTGGAGTCTCCTGTTATTGCATCTCCATTCTCCGCAAAAGTCACACATATCACAAATTTGGGCTTCTCTTGTTTCTGCAATAAACACAGAAACAAACATGTCCTCTAAAAACACAACACTTGTTGGTTACATTTATAACAAAATCTTTTTCCCTAAAATGATGAACGTTCTCCAGGTGTCTTCCTACCTCAAACAGCCCTTGCTTCTTGACCAGAACGCCTTTCTCCAAGGTCCAGAAATATATATGAGACTTCCCACAAGTCACCACGACGTTGCTGTCTGTGGGATGGAAGTCTGCAGCAAAGACTGACTCATTGGAGCACTGATGACATACACAAACAAAGAGTAAGTTTGGCCCAAAATAAAAATGCTGGAGCAAAGACTCACACACACCTTCACTTCAGCCAGTCTGTCCTCCCTCTGCCAGTCCCACAAAGACAGGACGTGGTCATTGGAATCATCAACCACACAGAGATTGTTTCCTCCATTCTAGAAGGCAAATTCATGCAAAAGTTTAATTGCTGTTTAAAATATTTACTGTAATAAATCGGAAATGCATTGATGGCGTTTTCATACCGACTTGGAAAAAGCAAGGCATACTACTGCTCTGTCAAAGAAACCTGCACCTAGGACATGAAGGGTGCTGAGGCTGACAGAGTCCCATACACGAACATGTGGAACCAGCTGCTGCAAGGGAACATTTGTGAAGGAACAAAACACCATCATCGTTTGAAACAAAGAACAACTTTTTTTATACAGGAGTTGATGAAAGAGATGTCTGCAGCAACTCAAGTCCCCCTTGAACAAAATTCAATGTAAAGTGTAAAAATGTACTTACTTTTCCGTCTGAGGAGGTGCCGGCCACCTGCCCAGTTGCTATAGTGATTTTATCCGGGTGGACTGCCAAGCTGACGAAGACATGCAAAATAGACATCTCAGACAGTTAGAAGCAGTTTTTTTAATTCAAAAAAGCCCATTAATTAAACATGAGGACGTACAACATGAAAGGCTGCGCTGGTGTTTGAGACACATTAAGTCAATTTTATCCCGTTTTAGATAAAAAATTAAAGTTCAAACGTTTTGGCTTCAAAGCGGCAAAAGAGACTGTCTGCAATGTATCCTTTAATCTTTAAACCAATCAGTTTAAATCAGTTTTTTCAGTCAGTTTTTTTCCCCATTTTTTATATGAGTAAAACCCCCAAATCTCTCTTAATTCAATATTTCAATTATTGAAATGTTTTTGGCTAAATGAATGAGAACACGTTTTCTGAGACAGAAAACCTAAGACATAAGAATGTCTAAATTAGCCAAACAGCTAGCATATTGTTTTAATATTAGCTAAATGCCAAATTAGCCAAATGAGCTAGCATAATGGGAAGAAAGAGAGTTAAATGCCAAATTAGCATGAATAACTGGATATACAATAAAGGATGTGATGCTGTGTGTTTCCACTGACCATTTGATGTCATCTGTGTGGCCTGTGTAGTGTCTCTGCAGCTGCTCGTCCACGTTGAACAGGACAACTACTGAGGCTATGAAGTACACAGTTTCTCCTGTGGGGAGCAGGTACAGGTTAGAGCGACAGTCTCTGCCTCTGTAACCATAGCTGGTTAAAAAGGTCAAGGAGGGAAATTCCAACTGATTTTTTAATCGTTTATTTGATCTTTTTACATATTTTCTATGGTTCAACATAAACCAGTCCAAGAAATGCAGAATAAATGTGATGACTAACTTTGAGGCATAAAACCCTCATATTTCTTTGTGCATTGCTTTCTCTTTTAATCTTTTTCCTTCATAGCTTTTTTCTTAGGATTTCTGTGTGACTAAGCACTAAAAGAGAAGAGCAAAGACACTTGCAGAGTATGAAATAAATCAATAAATGGGATCAAATGAATTTCTAACTGCTTGTTCCATTCTGGACCAGCTGTGTGCAGGTTGTTATTGTCTGCAGGCTGCAGAGCGATGAGCTCAGCGCAGACAGAGGTCCGCAGAAATTTGAGCAAATGCGCTCTGACAAGTAGGAAGAGGCAGGAAACTCATCTCTAGCATTCTCTCATAGATCACAATCTAAAAGACCTCATTTATTTTCCATTTTATGTTTAATCCTGGAGAAATTCCAGTGCAGGTGAAACCAAAAGAGCAAAGGCAAGTGCTTCTTCTTTATTATTAATTTCGAAGCGAAAGGATACACCCAGTCCAATTTGAGTTTGTTGCTTGGCAGCTCAGCTCTCGCCTCCAGGCAGTAGCTGTCCATTTGGTCTTTGTTCATGTACATGGTTATGGGCCGACCCTTCAAGTACATTTTCACATATCCTTCATCTGAACAAACGGAAACAGTTAGTCAGACACAAATGCACACAGAAACAACGGCTCAAAGGCAAATTTACAGTGTCAAGAGTTTGTAAATTAGGACTGAGGCACACAAATGACAGTATGTAATTCATGAGGGATGGGAAGTGTGAGTAGCTGGTAAAATATGGGATTTATTCACGTGCAGTGAGTTAATGGTGGCAAATAATAAAGCTTACAGACAAAGCTTTTCAACTGGCTTTTATTAGTCATTTCATACACGGAAAGAAAAAAATGCTGCAAAACATTTTCACAAAATGTTCGCAAAGATTAACTGGACAGAGTGAAAAGCAGAGAAATTAAAATATTCAAACACATGGGGATGATGGGTGATTGGAAAATCAAAACTAAACTAAAAGACATTTGGAAATAAATCACAAGAACACGAGGAGAAAATAACAGTCGTAACCCTCACAACCCCAGCCTAACTTTAGTGGTGCTAAAAATGGTAAGCATTGTTGGAGCTATTCAGCCGTACAGTTTTGAGCTAATAGCCAGCTCAGACGATGAAAACAAAGACGTACATGAATCTAGTTGTCTACAAGTGAATGCATCAGAATGGAGAGAAGCAGGGAGCTTGTGGCCCACCCAACGTATTTTCATCGTCATAAATCCAATCTTTTACAGATTGCATTTTTCATCTGCTCCTGATTCACAACAATTTGAATTAAAATATACATAAAATACAATCTAATTTTTTATTGTATGCCCTAAATTATTAGAAAAATTCCACAATGAGATGTTAAAAACAAAGAAAACACAATTTTCATCAGAGTGGATCTTTAATTCTGTGGAATATGAAAGATGGTCACACGGATCAGCTGAAACAGTGTATTTAAATCCAGGTTAAAGACCGACTTGTTTTCAGCTGCATTTAGTTAGTTTGTATTCAAAAGTTTACACCCGTAGTTTATCTATGCTTGTTTTAAATTCAGTTATTTTAAAACTTTCTTTATATCTTATTTTATTATCGCATCTTTATTATGTCTTTTGATTGTTTCTTTTAATTTTTTATGTAAAGCGCTTTGAATTGTGATTGAACATGAAATGTGCCATACAAATAATGCCTTGGCTATACAGTAGTTGGGCACATGGTGCATTCTGGTCCATGTATGTCTTGTCCTGAATAAACTAGTAACAAATCTGAAAATATTGGCTGGGGGATTTAGTGGGGCTGCAATAAGTGGGAGTATGTAAAGGAGACGGCAGAGTCCCCAACTCTTTCAGCTTTAGGCTACAACTTGGGATCTTTCTGATTGATAACACGTTGACAGCAGGCCCTCTTTTGGGCTTTTTGCTGACTGAAAGTGGTTGAGGTTTGGCGGCTGAACGAGCCGTAACGCCCGTAGTGGAGCGTTCAGCGCTCTTCCCCATCCCTTTGACAGAGTTGTCGAGGTAAACCTGTACTGTGACTGTGAGGAAAAAGCAGAGATGATGATGATGATGATGCAGTGGGGCGGTTTTTGAGGATGTCAGGGCCGGATGAATGCAAGAGGGGAGAAAAAGAAACAAGGAAGTTTAGGAAGCGTTGAGGCTGGAGAAGGCTTTTGTAAGGTATTTAGAATTGGGTAATACTTTTGGGTTATACATATGTCATAGCCCCAGTAAATCAGAATAACACAACCCAGCCAAAGAAATCTAAGGAAAGAAGTGAATGTAAACATAAATCAGCAGAATTCCTTTGGGGATTACTAAACACTGGAATACCACTAAAGCATGTTGAAACTTTCCTCTCTACAGGATACCTCAAGTTTTTTTTAGCTAAAGCAGCATCCACACTATAACTCCACATTTGGTTTCAGGCATAACTGAACTTTTTACATATAGGCAGGGGCTGAGCTACAGGGGCAAAGGGGGGGCAGCTGCCCCCTCTAGGAAACAGTTTTGCCCCCCTTGACCGGAAATTTTCGAGTCAAAGTTAGTTTCATTATTGACAAAAATTAAGAAATCATCAATACATGATTTCTTCTTTAAGCATCGCAAAAATATCAAAAGCAATATTTTTAAATAAAATCTTCACCCCCTCAAATGACATATTTTAAGTATTGTTTATGTATACATTTTTTGATCCTTTCATTTCTTAATGGCTGTTCTCATTTCCCGTCCTTAAAAGTCGGCCCCCTCCCAAATATAAAATGTTCTAGCTCTTATGCCACTGCACAAAAGAAACACATCAAAGCCGTAAACCGCTAAAGCAAAGGGAATGTATGTGTTACAGCACAGGATCAGCTGGTTTTATAGGTGAACACAACAGATATGGGAAAATACGAACAGACTGGCCCACTGCTGCCACTCTTTCACACAGAAAAAAACCAATATAGCAGATGTGGCAAGTCCAACTGTTACTGCTAGTTTCTCCAAAAGAACCTGGCTGCAGACATCATTGGCCAGAACCGGAAGTCCTCAACTAAAACTAGAAGTCGTGGCATATAGCTATAAAAAAAAGCTTTATTTTAACAGGCAACCCGAAAAATGAAGGTTTTCCATGTTTTTTTTACAGTTCACATAGATTTTGAAAGCAATAAAACGATTGCAGTTGTTGCTCAATTTTAGGCTTTATTTTGTACTTAAAACTATTACAGTCGCCAGTTTAAACTTTATTTTATTACTGGCAAATGCTATGATCGTCAGAACACTTTAATTTGTATAGAAAACTGTAACGGTCGACAGTACAAAATAACATTTGTACTGGCAACCGTAGCAGTTACAGTTTATTAACATTTTCAAGCTTAAAAAATAGATGTCACACTTCTGAAAACGTTCTAAAGTTTAATTTTGAAAGGATATATTTATATTGTATTGTATTTGGTTTTTTGTTATGATTGGCACAGCTTGTACATTTGTTGTTTCAAGATTGTCAGACTCGAAATAAAAAAAATTCTCCACAAAGAGCGGATCCGTTAAAGGAGCGCAAGTATGATCAACTTCCATTTCAAATCTTCCAAGTAAAGCATGCTGTAGTTCAAAAACAATATGACTCATTTTTGGTTTAAACATTTCTTAAATTGTTGTTGGAAGGCCGCATTACAAAGACTACTTTATTCTTAACTTCTGACTAATAAATCAAACATTCAAACAGAATAAAATGTTCTCCATTCATTGAAAATTATGTAACTTCAGGTTCCGGTTGATGACGTCTGACGCCATCTTGTTGTCTGCAGCCAGGACCCTCACAGTTTATGTAAAACTATATATTATAAGCTACACTTTCAATTCATGTGACTTACTCCTGCAGAGATGGCCATTACTTTTTAAAAATTTCAATATTTGTACTGCAAATAAATCTAATATTTTGTGAAGTAATTTGTACGGTGGCTCTGAAGTGCAAATCATTTTATAAATTCCTCAACGCAAAAAAACATTTTAAGATCACAATTAAAACAGCAAAATGAATAAAACATTATATTTTAAAAATCAAAACCAAAATCCACAAACAAAAACATAAAAAAATATTCAGAAAACAAAAGTAATTTCCAGAAATCAAAATAAAATATTACAAAATAAAATAAAATTAGAAACTGGAAAAGGGAGGTATAATGGGACATCACTCATTGGGGTATATTTGAGTTTTGAAGAAGAGTTCTGTGATAAAGACTTCTGTCATCAATCTCCAAACTTTTACATGGCCAGAAGCTTAAAGAAATATTGTCAGTTGGAAGATCGCATCCTGCCACCTTGTTGAAAAGGTGAGCAAACTTTTGTTTCAGAAACATTTCAGAAACATTTTCTTTTTATTTTGTTTAATTATTTCAGAATTGTGTTTCAGTTTTTTTTGGAATAACGTCTTAATTTCTGGATTTTTTCCCCCTAAAATGTAATTTTTAAAATTATTTATTTTCTTTTTTAATTGTGTGAATCGTTGATGTGATTTGCACTTCAGGGCATTACATTTTTGCACGATACACCTGGTCCATAACAAGTAGCCGTAATAAATCCCTGTTTGATTTGTTAAGAATTTGAGTAAAATGTTTGAACTGGCTTCTACTAATAGTTATTTATTGATTTTTTCAATTAAATCTAAACTTCCATCAGTGTTTAAAAGAATAAGTATGACTTTTGAGGCAGTCCAGCCGATACAAGAAGCTTACAAACTGAATAAAACTGCTTCAAAGCGTGTGTTTGTAATGTAAGCAAGCAGAGGACAAGAGAGGCGACTAATCTGCATTGAGGAGGTTCAAGCGCTAGAAAAATTGGCTCAGAGCAGCTGTGGGACAGCAAATGTCAGGCATCCTTGTGCTGTTGCTACGGTGACTGGAAACAAAGTTCCTATTGGCTAAAGTGAGGCTCTAAGCAAACAGACAAGTTGAGTGAAGCAGGAGCCACTTCATCTGCGGTGAGCAACATGTGAACTGCAAACAATCAGGAGCCTCTTGGACGTTCATTAATTCAGTCTAAACATCATTTAGAGAAAGCTGCTCGCACACAGTCTCCTGCCTCTGTCTGGACAGCTCAGATTGGATTTTTCATACGCAACAATAAGATTTTAGATATAATAAATGCAAAGGAGATTTTTCAGGAGAATATCAATTATTAAATGTCCAGAGAGCTGTGCAGACTGGGGGACACGTGGGCAGAGGAAGCCTGGCCTACCTTTGCAGTGGGTCACACGTCGCGCCCCTTGTAAAGATCACAGAGACACACAGGCACGATGTAAGGAGCAGAGCGGTTTTATCATCGTCTAATGTGCCTCAAAATGTAAAAATGTCCATTCATGTTGTCGGATTTATATTTCAAGTTCTTGATTGGAAAAAATCAGTTCAAGGGATGGAGTCAAACCCTCAACATTTTTCAAAAAGTTGTTGCCAAATAAAGGAAACAAGCAGACATAACCACAGATAACCAGGAAATGGTGCCACAAGAAATTTTAAACAAATAAAAAAAAAAAAAAAAAAGAAGTTTATTTTGAAAAATAAAATGTAGGAGCAAAGTTTAAAAGCTCACAAATTAAAAAGACCTTTGAATTAACAATAAATCAAATGTAAACATTGTTAAATCCTAAGAAAAGAGTAGAAAGAGCTAAAAAGATTAAGAAGAATTCACAGATGGTCATTTGAATGCGAGAATGTAATGAAATATGAGGTAAATATATGAAGGAATGGATGATGGGAAAAACAAACATAAATAGACACTGACATGAAAACATCCACTGACTAGACCTCTGTGTGTGGAAAACAATTCAAGACACTTTGTGAAAAATGTATATGGCAAGAATAAACTAAATCAGTGGTCTCCAACCTTTTTTAGGCTTCGAACAGGTTTAATGTCAGACAATATTTTCATGAAAGACTTGTTTGTTTGAAGTGGGCGACTGATTTTTATTTTCTTTTTAGCCTCCAGTTCTGTAACTTTTGAGGGTGAAGTTTATCTTCATCACCTGTAAAATGTCTGCAGCTGCTTTAAACTTTATTTATACTCTAGACTTGTAGGAACCATTACAATGTAACATAACTTTTCCTTTAACCTCCCTTAAAGAGAAAGCTAAAAAAATAAAATAAAATAATAAATAAAACAGGTAAATAAAAAACGAATCAACCTCAGCCTTATCTGACTTTTAAGCTGTGACAAATTAGTAAAAAAAAAAAACAGTCAAAAAAGGGTCAGTTATCCAGTTGTTTTTCAAAATAAAACTGTCTTCAGAGTCAGATTGTAAATGCAACAGTAAAAGTGGTGCGTGGCCAGGGGGTTGGAGATCACTAACTAAAAAATAAATCCAAATCCCTGACCTGTTAACGAATATTTGTAACAGAAAATGTAACAGAAAAATCCTTCAAACGTCACGATGAAGAAGCACAAGTTCTTACCTGCATTGAACACCGGGTCCCTCTGCTTACTGTAACGTAAATTAGCAAACACAGTTGGTCAATGAGCATCCCAGCTGCACATTTTCATTGTTCACTTCAGTGTCTCATCAGAAAATCGGAGGTTCTCCAGTAAAAATCAAAACCCGGATGTCTTTCCTGTTGGGACACGAACAGTTCAAATTAGGAGAAGAAGAAACTGGTTTGTTACCTGTCACTTCTTTTGCCGCTAGAATTGCTGCCGGTCGATCCGGCTCGAGTTCGGTTGCCTTTGGAGTCGCCCGAATCTTTCCGAGTGAGAGTCCCGACGTGTTCGTTGGAGTTGGCTCTCCTCACAGTGCTTTAGTGGGAAAAACAATGGAGGGAATTTCAAATGTTTTAGTCTCCATTTTGAAACATTTCCACTAGAGATGCCACAACTTTTGGTTCAAACCGTTGGTTACACCACAGAATTGAAATGTGGGAAAAAGTAGATTGTTGGATCCATACTGCATACCAGTACTTTTCCATTCATAGAGTCAAACACATAAGGATTTATTATTCATTATTTTATTACATTGAACCAGCTTAGTATGAGCCAAATGAAAGGTTTTCGCCATCATTAGTAGCAAATAAAAAATATTTGCAAAATTTGTAGCTTTTTGTTGTCATTTTTAATACACACATCATATAACAAACTAAACAGTGACTCAAAAATTAAGGCTTGAATCAAACAGGGATTAAAGCGAATCGTTGTATCCCTGATTTCCACTTCTTTTGTTTCCTTGGAAAACATACAGACTTTATAATGCTAAAAACAAACCGGTTGAACTTTGACCAATCAGGTACTGGGATTTGGTAGTGACTTGGACGTTGTATCTTTTTTAAAACAGGTAAATACCAACCATGTAAAACTGATCATGGAGGAGAAATTGATAACAGCAGTTTGTGCCCGGCTGGAATCATGTGACACAAGTATTTCATATATCGCAATAAAGCTGTGAAAGAAAAAGCCTGGAACAAGATTCACGAGATTTTCAACGCTTCCACATTTGGCACCAAGACTCTTCCCACTAGATGCAGTGTAGTACTAGCATTGGGCAGTAACAGTCTAGTGGGAACATCATGTGCTAAAAATGCATTAAAAAACCCACATTGGGCATGTTCTTGAACGCACCACAAATGCTTGAGATAGATGGCACCTGTCAGGCAACATGTTTGCAAAACTGAGAGTAAAGATAAAGATGTTGGAGTCATCCAAAAAACCTTTTAATTCAAACGGAAAAAAATAATCCAAACCAACACAGGAAACAAACAAAAAAAAGATTCACGTCAATAAAGAACAGGTTTCCAATCATTTCTACTCTAAATCCGTTTTTTGCAATCATAAGTGCATCATCGGGAACAAACAGCTGAGATCTGCATGTTTGAGCTGCCGACAGCACAAAGGAAAAAGCTCAATCAGCATCCTGATGGTCAGTGGGCCTGTGGGTCATTTAATCCCCCCCCCCTCCTCCTGTGACACAAAAAAAAAGTCCATTCAGATGCAGAAACCGTCCACTGCTGTTATCGCTTCTGCAGAGCATGGATGTGTTTGTTCTTAAGAGAGCAGAGAGAAGCCACTGTTTGCTGGTTTGTCTCATGAGAAATCATACGGTCCTAATTGGGCCACTGGGTATTGAGGGCGGGGAGTGTGACCGGGCTTTATTTTGGATTCATCCTTCAAACAGACAACAAAAGACAAATAAAGCTCCTGAGATGTATGACCTAATCATTAAAAAACAGGTAAGAGTAGAGATAAGATGTGCAGGGAAATGTATGAAATGTAATTAGGAGTTTACTGGTAGCGGATGACCTTATAAAACGTAGGAATGGTTAGATTTTGATCAAATGGTAAGTTGGTGACACTCTCACCTGAGGGGCAGGTAGAAAAGTCTGGCAGAACGAGATATATGGGACAAACTGGACAAAAAAATAATCAGGAAATTTGTACAAAAAAATAAATAAGTAAACAGGATTCAACAGCATGGAAAAGGAGGGAATACCATTGGTGAAGGAAAACCATGAAAGCAAATAGCAATGTACAGTGACCTAAATCAGACGATCCTTGAGCAAAAGCAAAAGGACACACCAGAGAAAGGTTATATTTTTGTCTGACGATCTACTCAAGTTTGAAAAAAACGTTGTTGCTCCCCTGTCAGATAAGGTTCGATCAACAACACTGCAAAAACAGAGCCCTTGTGCTACATATGGTACATGTGTACGCGTTTAAGAACGAGCCTTGTGTGAACGTAGCTTTACAGATAAGTCAAAAATTCTTAACCCGTTGGCAGATTTTCTTTAAATAAGCAAAACAATCTGCCAATGGCAAAAGAAGAAGAATTCTTACTTTAAGAAAACAATTCTAGTCACTAAGACACATTTTCTCAAACTAAGATGAGTTTCCTATTGGAAAACTTTCTTGATAAGATTATTTTTCTTGCAGGACAGAATATTTTTTCTTTTTTTTTTAAATAGGGGCTTTTTAGTTTCTTAAGATTCAGTCTTTGCAGTGTAGACTTTGAATTAATGTGCGAAAACTTATCAGCCAAGAAAAAGCTTTCACTGGTTGAAATAGAAGACCTGGGTTGAGAACTGTCTTGTTTTGTATAACTTTTAAAATAAGATTCTGAGGTCTAAGGAATCAGTGAGCAAGAATCACAAAGTAAGCTCCATAAAAAGATATTTTTTTTGTGAGAAACTATATTTTTTCAAAAGACAAAGTCATTAGGATGGGCTGTGTTTCGAATACACGAGGCATAAATTTGTCCCCCTTACCTCTTATTGGCTGCTGTGCTTGAATCCTTTCTGGATCCAAGTCCAGATGGGGAGGGCAGAGTGCCGCCGCCTTTCTTTGGTAGGATGGTTCCATTGTTAACTGTTGGCCGTAACGGCAGAGTGGCGATCATTGGCCTGGCTGGAAGAAAAAAAGAGCAGCAGCTTTAGTGTCAGACTCAGCTGCTGCATCTGTAACAGAGAGACGGTGAGCTGAGTGGTGAAAGGGTCTGAGATGCTACATGTGTATCGGACAAAAAGGATGGTAAAAAAAGGATCATAAAGCTTATCATTTCGGTTTGTGCCCGGTTTGAGTCTTTCATATATTGGAATAGAGCTGTGAAAGAAAAGCCTGCAGATTTGCACCGCTTCGACATTTTGCACTAAGCCTCTTCTAAATGGGAGTACACGCACTCGTATCAGGGAGTGACAGTCTAGTGTGAACACCGTATGGTTAACGCACGTTCAAGAATGCTCATGCTAGTGCGTTCTTGAACGCACATCACATACGCAGTGTGTATGGAGCTTAACTCACAGACTAATCAGAGCAGACAAGAGTTTGATGTTGTTGTTTCAGCGCACACAAAGATATTTGGCCATCTGGATTGTTAGATTAATTAAGTAAAACAGGTAATTTGATTTATTTTTTATATTAGTCTGGCTTCAAGAAGTATGATTAACCCGCTTAGATTTCTCCCTGATAATCCAATTACCCCCTTTATTAGATTAATTATGTTCTGTTAACAATTAAATACATTTAGTACGAGCATGGCTGACCATAAAAACCACGTGAAGGCAACAAATGCAATTTGTTATTTAAAAAAAAAAGCAGCTTGTAGCCTAGCTTGTTTTGCAGGTCTTGCTAGCTTCTACTTCCAACCAGCTAATGCTAAATGGGAAACACAGGGACAATGATTCCTATATAGGTTAGAGATTAAATAGCATTGATGTCTTTAAAAGTAGCAGATCTGACTGTCGTCTGCCAAAAAGGTGAGATGACGCATGCTTAGACCATTAACCTGTCAGATATGTAACCAATAAGAGGTCCAAAGACCGTACCATGTGGTACTCCACTTGATAAAGGTGAGACATAATCACATTAACAAAAAGTTAGATGAACAAGAATTGTTATGCTGTCAATTATAATGACTGAGCAATAGCTGTTTATTTCTCTAAAGAAGTCTATAGGATTTTGGCTTCTTGGAGCAAGCAGTTATTTCCTGTTTACAGCACGAGGGGGGAGGAGTCACTCAGTCCAGTTGTCATGTACAGTGAATGGGTTAAACACATGCAGTCATTTGTTGCACACAGATTAGCTTAGCATAAACACTAGAGAAAAAAAAGGAATAAATTGAGTTTGGATCTAAAAATAAAAATACAAAGCATCTCAGTATTAGCATTCAGAAATAAATTTGCTAAATTTGTGTATTTTAATATGTCTTTGTGCAAACATCTGTGTCCCCGCCCACCAGTGAGAGGAAGGTGCACATGAACACACCAGACCTGGTAAGTGCAGACAGACTACAGTCGGCCTACCTGCCTTCCCAATACTGCTGTCTGCTGAAGGGGATTTTCTCATCTTAGAAGGGTCTATACATGTATTCAGCAACACAACAAAGCACAGGGCGATAGACGACAGGAGGAGGAAAAGATCAACAATGAGTCAGAGGAAAGAAAAAAAAATTGATACTTGAAGGAGAAATCTACTGCTCACAAAAAGAGGAAGCAAAGACAATATTCCACCACACAAATCTACAAATCTGGTTTAAATGTAAGGAAGAAGTGATGGAAGTTACCTTTGGTGGGGCCCCTGCGAGACCCCAAGGCCTGCTGCTCCTCAGACAGGTTGAGTCTGCGGACCACGTCGGCCAGAGCAGATTTGAGGAGCTGGATCTCATCTTCCTGCATCTGGACCCTCTGCTCCAGGGAGGCGATGCGGTCGGTCACCTCCATACTGCTGGTCGCTGACGCGCTGTCATCTGCAAAAACACACGAGATCACGTCCGGCAAGCTAATACGAATAAATACAAGTCAGGGCAATCAATATTCAGAAATGAGACACTTTGTGTTTTAAGTTTTAAGCCCCCAATGATTCAGATTTTACTTCTCTTTTATTCATGAGCCTGATTTGAATATTTATCTGCTCCTCATTAAACTTAACACAATATTATCATGTCTGCAGCTGACACCCAGATTGAGGCCAAGAGCAGACCACCGGGGGCCACTTCATCAATGCACACACACGCAGGCACACATGTTGGCGGTCCCCTCCAATGACAATTTGATTTCTCGATGGCTTGATGAAATATTAATGTAAATCACTCTGCGTTTTCCCAACAGACTTGTAATAAAAGGTCTGATGAATTATGCATAGGAGAGCAGGTTCTGGATAATTATTCTTTGTTAAAAACAAACAAAAAAAAACCTGCACAAGCTATGACTGCTGGGTAACATTCTAGAACCATAAGATCTCATGGAATTTCCATTTGACCAAAAAGTAAGATGTTTTACTTAAACTTTTGACAAAACCCTACCTCCAATGAATAGATTTGAGTTCCAAATAATCCAATAACAGTTTTTCTCAATTCAAATATTTCTTACTCACTGAATTCTGTTCTTCAGGGCATCTGGACTTCAAATGTTCATCTGGAACTTGTCTCCCTTCTTGGTTTGATGTGATTTGGTTTGATTTAATTTGATTTGGTATCAGCCAAGTAGAAGCAAATTGATTTTGTTATATCCTTTTGATGAATATCAAATTTAATTGAAGCTTTATTTATTTAACACTTTTCATGCAGTATGCTTCCTCTTAAAGTGTTTAACAAGAACCAGCCTTTAAGTTAAAAGCAATTGCACAAAAAAATCCACCAAAGAAAATCTACATTAACTCCATTTACAAAGAGAAACAGGCATCATGAATGACAACAGCTCAACCAAAGTCAATGACTCTTTAACTAGTGATAAAAGCTACAGATGTGTAACGAACATTTGATTTGAGTAAACAAGACTATGTCAGTAAAAAAAGTATAAAATTGATCAGAAAATAAAAAAACGATTTCTGGACAACTTTGTCAGTCTCTCCTTCTATTTCTCTCTACTGTTTTTATGTACATGTGAAGCAAACATAATGATGTCTAATCACAAGTTTGCTTTTGTCAAGTCGGAGCAATTACAATTGGCTGAAGGTGAACCACAGTGAGGGATGCGTGTTGTGTTCACTAAACATATGATAATCCTTCTTTTCCTAGCACTTATATTATAATATTACACCTTTTTTAACCAAAAACAGCAAAACAGTAAAAAAGACCCAAAATGCCAGGTTTTAATGTTTGAAGCTGTTATGTCAAAGACATTTTGTTTTTGTTGCTTAAAATAAAAAGTTTTTCTCTGTTAAAAGACATTTTATTTACAATTTGAAATGCCAAACAAATATTTCTCAACTCGATCCATTTAGGTAAAATAATTGGACTGTTTTGTATTGCCAACATTGACTGTACAAAAGAACTGGACCGAGCGAGTGTGATGTCATCTGTAGAAAACGACTTTCCGGTTCCAATCAAAAGTCAATTCAGTGGCCATTTTTCACGGTATAAATGCTGCCATGTTGGAGCCAGACGACATCAGTAAATAGTGATTGGTCCGAGTCATTGTTTCTATGGCAACTCTTCTCCCCAACCAGGACTAAGCTTGTTGAAATCCACACCCCTATCTCTTGAAAGCGGGCTACACAAAATCTATCAATCAAATGTTTCGAACCTTCAGCGTGAGATTACTTACTTTTATTGAGGAATCTGATTGGTCAGTTTACGCCTTGAATAACTTGCACTTTAGAAATAATATGAAAAAAAATACTATGATTAGCAAGAACTTAAAAAAAATAACAGTAGTCTAGCAAAAATGGTTATTTTTGGCTTATTGGAACCAGCGGGTACCAGATGTTTTATACAGTCAACAATCACCACAAAGTTAGTTGAACCTTTTTGTATGGATTTCTTGGTCCACATATCGAGATACGTGTCGAATCATGAAAAGATATCGTCAACCAATGCTCTGAGAAAATGAGTAGATAAACCAGCTCAACTCCAGAAAAAAAAACAGCACACAGAATTACTCTCCTAATAGATGAAATACATTTTACAAGTAGGCTTTTCATACAGCTACCAAGCGCTTCTCATCCAGTTGCAGCCAACAAGAAACACAAAGACAACACTTTTCGTCATTTTGCCTCTCAACCTACTCTGACACAGATCCTAGAGTTAGTTTAACAACTTCTAACCTACCTGTTATGACGCTTTTCCAGGACTTTGGCTCCATATTCACATGTGACACAGCATCTGTTAAGGATCTGTTACCCCTCCTGACACAATGACAGTGTGATCCAATCAGTTATAGAAGTACAATGACTGGCTGTCACTGCCAGACTCCCTGGTCCTGTGCTAACATCTTCTGTGCTTCCTGACATGTTCTTACAGCCTCACCACAGCTGCATTTAGTCAGGGCAGACTATCGAGAAATGCTGCATTGTCTCGTGTTAATTTAGCCTCGTTCTGTTCCGTTATTTTAACCTATAAAAATGTGTTTTTTTGAATCAACATTTTTCATTTCCTGACATACCCCCGAGGCCTAAATACCAGCATTCCCATTTCACACCTGCAAGAGCAGATCGTTTCCGGCTCTCAGTGTCAACCACCAACATTAACAACTCAATTTCTGTTATTCCACCTCAATTTCTGGTTTCATTACCTGCTCAAGATGTGGTCAGGTCACACATTTAAGACGCATCTCAAAAGATTTTTGTTCCCGCTCGTGCTTTTCTCCTGCTCACCCATCGCACCGGTTCAAGTCAGAATGCCAGCCTGTCCCTGATCATATCACCTCAGGATGGGAGCACTCACACGAGGGAAGAATAAGGAACGTTCTTTATATATGTTGTTCTTGTGTATCTTCTTGTTGTAAGTTTATTTCCATTAATCACTCTGTTCAGTTGGTTAAGTTAAAGTTTAGTTTGTTGCCTGAGTTGATTCTTCTGCTATTGACCTCTTTTAAGGGCCCAATTTTTTAAATAGAAAAATTAAACCTTAAAGTCTTTGATGAATTTTCTGATGTCCTTTTTGGCGGCTTGGTCCCTCACACACTGATTTCTAGTGTCAGTGAATAAAGTCTGTATTTTCTATAAACTGGAGGAACCGAATAACAAAAGACGTAAAGCTAGACTAACCACGTAACCGCATCAATGGGAGGTCAGGAAAATCCATCAGCAGCATTTCCAGCAAAGCAAAACATCAAAACACTGAAAGGGCCGCAGGAAGTAAGCTGTCACAACACACCGACGATCTTTCCTGTTTTGACTCATATCACTGCCCGTTTACAAAATGTAGTTTTGTGCAGCAGCGTTTCACCAGGTGGTTGTAATTTCTTTACTCCAGTGCACACGGCTTTGGTGCCAAATTACCAGTTCAGCTTCTGCTGTTTTTATTACTGCCTAGAACAGCAATTTCTGAGCTCAGAGAGTCCAGCCAACTCAATTCTGACTGCTGTTGGCCTCTGTGACAGGAGTCTGGAGGAAAATCCTAATCAAACAGTAGAAAGATGCAAGAAAAAGGACATTAAAAGAGACACAAATAGGCAGAGAGCCAATCCAATGAGTGGAATGGATAGAAAAGACAGTGAAACAAAATTGTATGATTTCAATAGCTTTGCATTACATTTGTTTGTACAAAAATAACTGTTTGAAAGTGACATCTTTGTCACTTTTCCTATTTTATTTTAACTGTACAGACTGTTAGTCTGGATGCACTTAATGTTTACCCCTTTTGTTGGTTTATTCATAGTTTTATGATAAAAAGGACAGATTACTTTATGCAAAGAAGATAATCTATGGAGTTTGCACAAATCAATTAAATGATTTGATAGTGCAACAGTAAGATGAGCAATTATTGTCTTTTTACGTTTTTAAGCATCAAATTTGAGCCCATAAGTCACAAATTTGCGATCATCGTGAACAAGTGGTATCAGTGGAGTAAAAACGCAAATAAGACAGCAAGAAACACCAGAAGAAAAATATTATATTCTATCACATTCACGAAACTATATTGAAGAATACATTTGGTTTTGGTGTTAAAATATAACTGTATAAATACTATATTATATTATATTCATTCAAATAAATTCTTATGTGACTTTGATGTAAATAGAATTGTATTTCTTGTATTTTCTACACTTTTATACTTTTAATATTATTTCCACACAAAAAAATAGATTGAACTGTTTAAAAACACACAAAAGTAAAAGAATTCTAGCAAGACTAATTGAGTTGGTTATGTTAGAGACTAAAAAAAAAGAGTGAAAGGACAAAAGCAGAGTGCAGAGTTACTTTAAGTGTCATTGATTCTTAGTATCGCGAGGACAGAGCAGCAGTCAGCCTGTCCGTAGTGTTTTTAGATAATCATCTGCTTAGATTAGGAAGACAGCTGCCTGGTTTACAAGCTATCTCTAATGGCTTCTGGTCCTCTGAGGCTCAGAAGCTAAAAATAGCCAGCTTTCACTGAAAAAAAGAGGAAGTCCTAACATACAGCAAAGAAAGAGATTAAAGGAGAGTGGTAACAACAGCAACGAGGGATGATAGAAGGCAAAGAAACTGTAGCTTTTTCATGTCAGAACTGCAGCTGTAGTAAAAATCCAGAGACAAAAAATAAAATTAAAAGGAAAAGATGTGCTTGTGTGTTTTGGTCACATGGGGGTCAAAGAGGCAGATGATAGGAAGCCAGACAACCTCTCCTATATATAAGAGGTCCTTCTGTGTCTCGTGCCTTCCCGAAGCCAGGTCAAACCGGACATCGATCCGCCCAATAATCCTCTCACACAGTTTAACAGGAACTAAACATTAGACAACACAGTGTCCACATTCTATTTTATGCTAGCAAACATAGTGAAAAAAAACATTTTTCCCCAACAGAAACATATTTAGGAAAAAAAACATTTTCTTTTTTAGTGTTTGGCTTCATTAGGAAGTCAAATGACAATGAAAAAATTAGCAGCAATGAATAATAGCTAGCTAAAGCTAGTAGTTGCTAGCTGAGATTAGCACTGTGAAAGCACACCCAGAGAGATGAAGGCAAACACAACATGAAAAAAAGGTCCCCCTTAGCATAGTTATCATGTAAACTCAATCAATCACAGCAAAATATTAGTTTGAACAAAAATGTGCTTGTTTTTTCCGTCATAATACACACATAATAGGTGTTTCATATTAAATAGAGGATGTGAAACGTATGTAACAAGCCACCTACTGGTTCTGTTGTAAATTGCATCTGGTGGCGATTAAATTGATTTTTTAACAGGTTTCCAACAGGAAGTTAAAGGCTTACTTTTTGGCGTTTACCACAGCTATTTACACATAAAATTAAAATATTTATGACTAATATTTAGTAAATATTAAGTGCCAACAGGAGATATAATCTAACTCTATGCGAATTTTGGAGTATGACAATTATCTTTTTCTTTCCATTCTTTTCTTTTTTTAATCTTTATAATTTCTGCAGAACAGGGCACCAAAATTTTTTTTTTTGAAGTTAAATTAAAATCTTCGGGAAAAACAACACCTTCTGAAAAGACCTTTTAGGGGGAAAATGAATGACAAAAAAAGATAAAGAAACGGTCTGTTGAAGTAGAATAAATTCTTCTAAACTCTGGTGCACTGTATATATAAACCATTATCTTAACACCCTGCTTAACAGTCTGTCGGTGAGGAAGTGTTCCCGGCATGGCAGAGGGATTATGCTGGATATGTGGAGCAGATTGTGCTGAACGCTGGTGATCCTCAAACTCTGGGGGGTTGGTTTTAGCAGCTGGCTGCATTTTTATTCTCTCTATGTGGAACGCTTTTCAGACAGACATTGTCTTTTTTGTGAAATATTTCAAATACACTCAAGAATTTTTGTTGCGTCAAAAGTAGTTAAGCCACGAGGAAAAATTGTTGCGGTTAAGTTGCCAGTCGGAAGTCCTGGAATGTCACTTCAGTGACTTTTTGACAAAGTCATAATCCGGCCAACACGCACTTACCTTTTGGTATTTTCAAACAACTTCAAACTGGATTTTATAAAACACAGAAGATCATGGTGACTCCTTGAGGTTTGCTTATTGAAGCAACTTAAGACTTTTGGTCAGGAGTTTAAACTGATATTAACAATTGTCACTTTTTAAAATTGATGCTTTTTAAAAATCAAAATGCACAGTATTTTATTCACTTCTCTAAAACAGCCTTTCTGCATCCACACTGTCATGAACCGCACCACAATTTACTTGCAAGTCAACCAATGCCTTTTTTTTAAGATAGACTTAAGTTTTCTTTATGGTCTAAAACAAAGTTTGATAAGTTACTTTCTTGTTTGATAAAGTGAATTATATGAGGAAACAAACTGTCCTAAACAAACAACCCCGGAGTGACAAGGCTTGTGTTTTTT
The DNA here is from genome assembly GCA_014656515.1 of Oryzias celebensis. Classification (NCBI taxonomy): domain Eukaryota; kingdom Metazoa; phylum Chordata; class Actinopteri; order Beloniformes; family Adrianichthyidae; genus Oryzias; species Oryzias celebensis. The sequence goes on from BNCR01000005.1 coordinate 41,459,128, forward strand.
GTGATAACACTTTTCTTCAAGCAATCTCTTCTGTCCTTAAAAGTCCCACTCCAATCATCTTTTGATCCATCTTAAATATATAAGCTTCATTATCTTTATAATTGTGCTCCATCATCAGAAAAATGCCACACAAACATGTTAAAAACACCAGAAACATAAAGTATTCAAAACACCAGACCATACAGGCGATGCAGAAGGCTGATGTCACTGCTTCTGAATGATCTCATCTGGTTCATCTTCATCTGTTTCCTCTTCCTCTCACATTTTGAATGGTGGAAAAAGGCTTTAAATGTTCTCTTCTTATGACTGAGCATTTTAACCTTAAAAATGAAAAATATTTTTTCTTAGATTTCCTAAAGCTGACACGGCTCCCTTTTTGGCAGCATATCAAACCGAGTCATGCATGTAAACTAATTTGAGAAACCAACACTGAATAAAAAAAACCCAAGTCAGATGACAGTTCTGATACTCAACAATCTTTTAGTTTTAGTTCATCTGTTTTAAGACAGTAACAGTAATTGCACATGTGAATTATTAAACCAGTACGAGCGTGCTAGAAGATGCTATCGCCTTAAATGATATGGCAAACAGTAAAACCAAGAATCTGTCAACAAAAGAACCATAACTTTGATCATTTGAGTGAAAACTGAACATTTTCTATCTTATAAAAATGAAACATTTTCTCTATATTACCTTTTAGATTAAATAAAACATATCAAAGTGATGCAAAAAGTTGTGAGTCAGTTTGACATTTTAGAGCTAATTGATGCAACAAAACTGAAAATTTCTAAGATTTCCAAATAAGTACTTTTTAAGTTAAAAAAAGATTTTATTTTACAGTATATGTATATTTTCTTTTGATCATAGCAATGGGACTTTTGAATTATACATAGTCAGACTCACAAACCAATCAGAAACCTTTGAAAAACTAATTTCTTGAGCCTGAAATAGCCTCATCAAGAAAAAAATCCTTGCATTTATTTTATTGCTGCGTTGATTTGGGACCAAACAGCTGCAAAAGTGCAAAGTCATGCATATAAGCAGCCCAAGCCTCTTTTTCTGTCTCAACTTTTCTTCACATAAAACAAAGCTTTGTCCTAAAAGTAACAAACAACCAGGAAGGAACAAGAGGCGGGCGACTTGTTCCATCCAGCGTGCATGCATGCCTGTGCTGGAGTCCCGCTGCTGATCCAGCAACAGCACAGTGTCACAGGAAACAGGATTTTCACGGATCTACAACAGCAGAGGAGGGTTTCCTCACTCTAAACACAAGACAATTGTATATATCAGCTGTCTTGAGGGAACGTTACACAGTAATAAACTTTAAAAAAGTTCTAAATTAGAATTGAAAAGTGTCATCCTCCCATCAAAACTACAGATTAGATCAATTTCCCAATAAGATCTCAAAAATAAAATAGCATTTAAACCTGGAGAACCTGCAGGATCAAATAAGGTCACATTTGTAAATTGTATTACTGGTATTATTATTATTATTTTTTTTTTGGTTGCCATTTATTGCTGCTACCCAGAAATGAACAAAATAAATAAATTGTTGAATTAGCTTTACAAGCCCAGTTCTTCAGGGTTGATGTAAAAAAAAAAAACTACCAAATAAAATATTAAACATGTTATTTTCACAACTAATTAAAAGATTAAAATTAAATGTTTTCCAATTACTCGTAACAAAATCGATTACTTTTAGATATTAAAAAATGTTTTCAAAGAATGTATTGCAAAAAGTATGAAAAAATGATATGTTCAGCTTTGCATAAATTCACATTTTGATAGTCTGGTGGACTTGGTTTGATTGCAAAGGAAATTTATAACTATGTCACACCATTTAGTTTGCTTTCACACTGCACTTTCCAGAGAGGACCAAACTGTAGTTACTAAAGTTGGTATTTCGGTTGCAGTGTTTCCAAAAATTACCATAAGGAAGAATAAAAGAAGAAAAGCTGGCTAGTTTTCTTAGTATCCTTTAACCACTTGCATCACCTCACGACATGGTTACTGACAAGACCTCCGACCTCCAAAACATTGGTTCACTCTTTCACTTCACTCCACCTTTTTTACTTTCATGTTCTCCTCAAACTTGAATGCACTGTCCTATTTTATGACTGAATATTTTTAATTGCCTATTTTATTGCTGCTGTGTTTTTTAACTGTGTTCCTTCTTTTTATACGGCTACTAGTGATGGGAGTATTGATACCAAAGTATTGATTAGCATACAAGTACTCTATTAAAGTTTCAATTACTGGTTAATAAACAAGAAAATGCATGAAAAAGTGCGTGCATCATTTCCGGGTATTTTTGGTTAATAGGGAGTTACTCCAGTGTTTTTTTTTTTTAAAACGACCCCCTGCTCGTAGCGATTAAACTGTTTCTGCTGTCAGGTGACCAGAAAAACCGCGCTTTTTACCCTATTGAGTTCGGGATGTATGTTTGCTACTAATAAGTTGAGGAAATAAGATTTCTTCAAACAAAAATCATATTTTTTTTACCTAAATTGTGACACTAAAATCATAATTAACAAACTGTCGACTGAGAAATGAAACAGTGCAGTCAATGGAGTGTCAGAGACACCATGGCATCTTTTGTTCTGATGTTCATTCCTGCACCTGTGCTTCTGATGAAATCGATTTTTAATAGAATTTCTAATGGGGGTTCTCCTCTCCTCTGCTCTCCTGCCATCTGTCACAGAGAGACATGGCGCATGTGATGGAGATTCACTGTCTGCAGGCACGGTGAGCTGGGGCTTTCCCCCTCGCCTACTCCATTAACAATTAGAGTGCAGTGGAGTTTCCAGGTAAAATTACATGTTACAATCACAACTGGAAATGAACTGTTTTCTCATAGTTTCATAATCACTAGATTTTATTTTTGCAAGAATGTATGCAAGTGCAACCGTGCACGCACGTGCGCAGATGGTTGTAACAATTTGCATATAAATAGAGACATTTTACTGTGTAACGTCAGATTATCAGATACTGCTCCCGACTCTGGTGATACTTTAAATATTGCACTGAAACTGAAGTCATAGCGTCTTCTTGGAATCCTGCTGAGTCCTGTGATTCCACACTCTGCTGAGCACAATTAGGGTTTCAGAGACTCCTTTTAGATGGAGCATGGGCTTTCTGGCTCATATTTTTGTGATATTTTTAAGCATCCGTGACATACCATCCAAGGTCGACTGCTGTGTGTCGCCTCCCCTGACCTTGTGCACATAAAACTCATGCACACATTTCTAAAGGTGCAGAAATGCATGCAGATTTGCTGTTTAAAATATTACAAATCTATGACAATTCCCAGTCAAAAAAGGCAGAATTACAGTTTATTTTTAGCACTGAAACTCACACTCCACTGCTTTATATGCCTGACTGTTTTAGTAGGTCACAATAAGAAGCTTTTGAAATCTGAGTGGATGAAAGAGAAGGCAGAGCTTAGCACAACGACAAAGGCAAAAATCACTCATTTTCTAATCTATTTTCACATAAATAAACATAATTAAATAAAACAAAAATAACGAATGTTTTCTTTGAACATAGGAAAATACAGAAAAATAGTTTGTTTTGTTTTTTTGATTAGTACAAATCGAATAAATAAACTGATAATCCCATCTAACAACGTCCACTCTCTAAACTGAGCACATTTTTGAGATATGTAGACAGATTTTATGAGCATGGAAGATAAGCTGCCAAGGTTTCTCACAGTTATTCTAAGCTCAGTTTAAATCCGTCTTGGTTGGTTTTCTTAAAGCAAAAACATTAATGGGTGGTTTCAAAACAGGCATTTTTCACCAGTGTGTCTCCAAAAATATTTCTCTAAAATTGTTTTTAAGGATATAATTCTTACCAAAAAGATTTAAAACTCTTTTTTAAATGTAAAAAAATATTCTTACTTTTAAAGATAAATCATTTTACTTTGAAATAAATGGAGGTTGGCTTGTGAAAAAAGCCCCCTAGTGGCTATATGATGAACTGACTTGGCTCCACTTCGTCTTATAATGTTGACAAATAATCAATTACACTTCTAGGAGCTAAAGCGCAAAGATGGAGCTGAGAAAGTTACAGAAATATAATCCTGTCTCCTTTTGATCAACAATACAGGAGACAGATAGCAATGGGCGTGGTATCGGATTGTAAAAATGTGCACATTTTCGATTGTAGTGTTAACAACAGAAGATTTGTGAGGACAACACTGAGCAGGAAATAGTTTTGAGATGCCTAAAGGTCATGAATTCTCTACAGAAACTATTCGCACAACAACCAGGTTTCACATGCTAAATATAGAACATCACAAACAAAATGAGCAAAACTGGATTATTGTATCGTTTTGACTAAAATTAAACAAACTTTGACAGAGAAATCTGGAAAATGCTTTTGGGAGCTGAGTTACTCTTGATTTGAAATGTTCTGCTAAAGTCTTAGTCACGTGCACCCATTTGTCGGTTGTGCGTAAGGTGTGAGGATTGACTCCTTACTGATTGTGCGCAAACGCCGCACGCACGGGGTGTGCACGTGATACACAGGTGCCCGCAGAATGCCTGTAAGTTGTCCACACAAACTACACTCCAGCACGCTTTTCACATGAAAAACACCACTGGGTTTCTTGTACAGTCAGTATTAGGGATACAGGATTCATCAAATACATTTTTAAAAATTGTACAACATGCCTGTGTCTAACCTACTTCACCCTTATTTACCCTTCCCTTGCAGGTTATATAAGTTTTCTTCATCGCCGATAGCATTCCCATAGAAAAGAAATGTGTGCGAACATTATCGCCCTACAGGTTCTTGGCGCGGACTACGACCTTGATATTTCGTCCCCATACAGCTTTGCCAATTTTTTGTACCCCCAGACACCCTTAAGGGCAGTTGTGACTAAGACTTCAGCTCAAATAGGAATTGGTGCAAATGTTCCACATTTCTCACCTATGGGTTTGATTCCCCTTGAAGCACAAGAATAAACGCTGCGTACAATGTCAATTCTAAAACATAGATATTGATTGGAGACATCACAGTTTAACTGGAATTGGCCCCAATAAAGTGTGTTTTTATTTTAACTGTTTGTGTCAGAGGATTTAAACAAAGCTTTATTGGTAAATCAATTAATCGTCTGTGTTTCAGCAAAAGAAAAGAAGCAGCGGTTTGTTTGCTAATGACCAAAATGCTCGACTAAAAGCATGAAACAAAAAAACACAACAGCAGAAATGTGCGAGAGGGAGACATCCAGACTAGAAGGGAGAGGAGGGCAGCACGACTCGTGACTAAATAAAACACAGGAGAAAAATCGCTCTGAGCTCTTCTTGGAACTCTCGCGCAAGATCAAAGCAGGAGAGAGTCTGGAGAAGACATGAGAAAGAGTGAGGAGGTTGAATAAAAAATAAATAACTAAAGGGAAGTAAAGGCCAGGATTCAGGCACATTGATTTCAGGAACTTGAAGAAGACAAAAAGGTGTTGTGTGCTCTCACTATTGGAAATCAATGTCCGTCTTTAAATGAATCAGCAGCAGCAGATGAGTTACGAGATCAGATCAATGGTTTTTAGATCAGAGATACATGTGAAAACAGATGAGTAACAGCACTAATTTTCAAATATCACACTTTATTCTGTTCTCATTCGTCATTTCGGTGGAATTTTGATCAAACACGAGGAGGAGTTTAAACCTCGGATTACAGGAAACAGATGGAGAAATCTACAAGAGGACTGACAAACAGGGATAAATAAATGAAACATTTTCCCTCTGATTGTGGACTGCATATGGAACGCTAGGAAGACACAGGCGTGAAGCGAATAAAGTTACCTGTTTACCAACGCATCCTCAGACTTTAATGACCTCCCTCGTCTTCCTCACATCTGCTATTGTAATTGATTTTGATTGTGCAGTTTTTAGCCAAGATTTAAAAATCTGTGACGTTCTTTTAGGACATAGTTTCTCCAGTTCATTTTTTGCCACAAACGCTCAATTTTTCAAATTTTTTCCTGCTCCAGATTCACATTGATTTGAATAAAGAAATACTCAGGATAGCAATTTTAATCCTAAATTTCTTCATATATTTCCTCCATCATCACCATTGCAGTGAGTCTTTAAGGTCAATACTTAGGCAGACGAATTTCAGAAAACATCTTTGGATTCATGCATGATTTGTTTATAGTGTCTTCATGATTTCATCTATTCAATGTTAGTTGCAACATGGAAATGAAATCATCAATAGATTTGTTGAATTACCAAGTATGTAAGTCCAGATGTTGTGAACTAAACACAAAACAGATTCATTTAATTAAAATGAGATTTCCTTCAGGAACTTCCTGCTTCAAACAACAACAAGAGCTGCAGGCAGCGAATGAATCTGTCTGTCGGAGGGTGTAATGGGGCTAATTTCTGCTTAGAGTGAAATCCTGAGGACAAAACACAGCCTGCTGGTGTTTGGGCGGCTCCGCTGACCCAATCCCCGAACATTAGCTTGGCTGGATGCTCCACAACACAGAGAGGAGAGCGAATGACATCACTGGAGTTTGTGTGAGAAGAAACAAACCTGTGATTATTTTTCTTGAAAAACAGAAAATAAGATATTTTTTCTTGAAACAAGGTCTTTTTCCTTCAGTTTTTGCAGTGAAGAGACCGATAATTAGGGTTGTTTGAAGATTTGACTGTCTAATCACATGATTAACAGGTCAGAGATCGAAAAAAAATGTCTTAGCGTCTAAAACATTTTAGACTCGCCTACACCTGTTTTTCAGGTCAATCTGAGCAACAAACCACTGATGTAATCCTTGGCGACGTTATCTTACAGCTCATTAGTTGCTAAAGTCAGTGCCTCAGAAAACCAGAATGTAAGGTCAGTCAGATGTCTTGATAAAAGTATGTTGTCTTGCGTTGAACGTTCAAAATCTTTGATTGACTGTTTTTTGTAGCCAATTGGAGAGATTGGTTGTGATAGGAATGTTGACTCAGACCAATCTCACCGCATACTAACGCCGTCTGGTTCGAACATGGCGAGCTCCAATAGGGGAAAAAAATGGCAACTGAGTTGACTTTTTTTGTTGGAACCGGAAGTAAGCAGTTTCTATAGTTGACGTCAAACTTACTCGACTAGCTCTCATGTCCGAAGGTCTAAATAAAGTTTGTTTTTTTAAAAAAAAAATGGTTGGAACTGCCGTTTTGCATTCAAGCTGTTGAACAATAAAACTTTATTTGAACATGAGATTTTGACAAACACTTTTATATTTTTAAGGGAGGACACCAGTGCTGTCATAAAATAATCAGAGCACAGAAGTGAACACGAGAGCAAGCTGATGCGTCATGCTGCCCCATTCCCCCACCCCAGAGTCACCCTCTCCCATCACAATAAAAGCCTGAAGCACCCCCCCACCCCCCCACCCCCAAACACACCCACTTCTACCAGTAAACATCAGGGCGTCCTGCTGTGTCACTCCAGATAAAATATGATTTAATTGCAATAGGCATGAAAGGAGAGATGAGGCTGTTTGTTTTTCTTGCAGCTCCTCATCCTCTTTGTTTAGGCTACTAGATTGACCATAACCCTTTTGACCTGATCCAAGCCCTGATTCCTGACACTTCCTGTTCACTTTCTTGAGCTACAAATCGACTTTTCCACGCCTGAAGTGGAGCAGATTTAATTTTCATAATGTCCCATTCTGAAGCAGAAAGAGCTTTGGGGGTTTTACCGTTGCAGAACTGCAGCAGCGATGAAGTGTCATACAGGCTGCTGTAGCTGGAAAAACCGTCCTCCATTCTCCTCTCTTCTCCGTCACTTCAGCCTTCACTTCGAGGTGCTCCCTCCATTCACCCCGCGCGGCTCAGACTCCCTGGCTGAGTCACCATGGTAACCCATTAAACTCCGATTGTGTCGCGTGAACTCCGGCCGCTCTTATTTGTACCTCTGAACAAAACACGAAAACCATGTAAAAATAAAAATTACAAAGTAAATTCCGATTCATGAATGGAGGAGGAGGATAGGTGCGCCTTCTTCGACTCCTCTTTTGCTCCTGCCGTTCTGAACAGACAGCTGTTAAATCTCACTGATCTCCAGCCGGGAGAGGAAAGAAAAAAAAACAGCTTTGAGAGGGGCGCGAGCTGACAGCGCGCGCGCGAGCGCGTGTGTATATGTTTGGAGAGGCTGCGGGACAGCCCAGCTTCCTCTCTGTCACTAGACCAGTCAGAGCGCAGGAGGGGGCGGGGCTTGACAGCAGGACACGCCCCCAATGCTAGGCTGAATGGGTGGGAGCAGTTAAAATATATATATATATATAAATCAACACAAATGTACTCAGAATAGTTCATATTTTTAATTTGAAGCTTAAGAAAAATTATCTACAGATTTTAACATTTTTTATGACAGAGTACTAGGGTCACGCTAAAGGGAAAAAAGCAAATGTAACGGAAGTCGTAAAATTATGAGAAAAATCGTAACACTTTTATCAAATTAGGTTGTAAAATTAGGAAAAATAAAATTACAAAAATTAAGTTTTTATAATTGTGCCACCCTCCCCGCCCCACCACCACCATCACACACACAATTGTTTTAATGAGATTTCAGTTGTGAAATTAGGGGGTGAAATGCAAAAATACATTTGTGATATTAGGAATAAAAAGTAAAACTTTAAAAATAATAAAATTGTAAAATAAGGAGAAAAATTAAAAATGAATTTACAAATACAAAAATAATTTCTTTTGAAAGAAATAAAATGAGATTTAAGTTGTCAAATTAAGAGAAAAAAAAGCAAAAAATACAAAAAAAAGTTATGAAATTAGGAGAAAAAAGTAAAGATTTTAAGAGAATAAAATGGTAAAAATCAGGAAAAAAAGAATTTACAAAAGCAAAGTTGTAAAACTTTGAAAAAACAACTATGCGATTTAAGTTGTAATTTTAGAAGAAAAAAAATACAAAAATGAAGAAGTAAAATTAGAAGAAAAAAAGCAAAAACAATTTACGAGAATACATTTTTAAAATTTGGTTTGTTATTGGTTCTCTTCTCACTTTTGACAGACGTTGGCCAATAGTGACTTGTGATATATCTAACGATAATTCATTTTATTTTCCTTTATTGAAGATATGAAGCAAGGTGACTAGTATTTTGATGGTAATCAATGTATTTTTGTTGGATCCATCTTTGAGATTATAGAATGTTGCAAAGATTGTTGGTTGTGCAGTCAAAGATAAATTGTACTTGTAATTCCTATTGTAGGATAAATGAAGTTCCATTCATTCATTCTTTTATTAATACTTGTTTGAAGTAATCAATCTTTATTTATAAAATAATTCCAAGGAACAGCAATATTAAAGATGAAATTTGTATTTTTAAATAGCACACAAATTCAAGGTAATTTTACAAACTAGTATAGGTCCAAAGGTGAGATTAAAGAAAAAAGTTCATTTCAAAATTGGATTAGCAAATAAAACAATAGCTGTAGTTTTCTGTTTGAATACCACAGATGAGTAAAAAAATTGTTCAAAAAATACATTTCTGAAAAATGTTTGCCACAACTGTCCTTTTGCAAAATACGGCAGAGGCCCTATCATGATATGGGATTGTCTTTCTGTGGTATTAAATGCTAGGAAATCGTGATAATTCCATTATAAAATACTTTTAGCATTAAAATTCTTAAACTTTACAAAACAACCAGATGATAAACGAAAGAAATTGCCCCACAGATTTGGTCATGAAGTCAAGCACGGGCTCCTATTTCTCTGCATTTCACAGGGTCATTGATACGGGTTTATAAAACGATGAGGGGACACACTTCAACAGGCTTATGCCACATTTCTCCTGAAGCTGCCACCAAGCCTACGAGCCAAGCGCTGCCGTGGGATCTCTGCTGTGCATGAACGCCGTGATTACTCTGTTTGCTGGCTTTATCTGCCCCGCTGCAGACTTCAGAGACCAAAGGATCCCTAAAACAAGGGCAGGAGGGGGGCAGAAATAGGGAAATAAAGGGGGGGATTTGGGAAAAAGACAGAGAATTGGAAAAGAGGGGGAGGGGAGAAGCCGATGAAGGGGAGAAGGGTGCAGGATTGAAAATAACCAAATTAAAAAGTGAACAGGGTTGGAGTTTGGGGGGGGGGGGGGGGGGGGGGGGGGGGGGGGGGGGGGGGGGGGGGGGATTTGGCTTTTTTGCAGTCTAACTGGGGGTTTTGTACATGCACACAAGGAGGGATTCCTCTGCATTATTTATAATTCAAGCTTGAAGGAGAAGAAAATAATAATAAGCCTGGAGAAGACCGAGCCTATAGCCCACATTCATGGAAATGCTACTTACATCGCATGACGGAGCTGACAAAAAACACTAAAGAGACAAGGATGTAGTGAAAACAAAGGATGGAGAGATCATACAGCTGTCTGCTTCTGCAATGGTGTTTTCACAGGATGCTCTCTGCATTGAAGCATCTACAGTATATCTGCCACCCAGTCTCAACACCATTCACCCTTAAAAGACTCACTTTGATGAAAATTGTGTTTTTAACGTGTTTTTCTGCCATTTTCCTCATGATGAAGGACATATATTTTAAAAAATTAAGCTTGTGTTAGATCTCTGTTATCATGCCATTGTGTTAATGGGTCAGTTTTAACCCATTTCTTAAATTAGCTATAAAAAAGACAAATGTTTTTCCATATCTTGGTAATCTTGTTGGGCTTCCTTATCCATGGGCTGAAATTATGCTTCAAATTTTAGTTTTTACTCACTTTTTAAATCAAGGGTGTCTCCTCAGTAACCGCCTTGCAGCATGCCTCCGCCCTTCTGAAGTAGCAAAAGTAAGTGTTGTATCTGATGATGATACAGCAGTTCAAAACTGGTCAATAAAATATAAAGTTTGAATAGGTGAACTATCCCGACAAGGATTTAGAAGTGTAGGACTTTCAACTTTTCTTTCTCTCATTGCTTGTCCCCGGCCTCATAATTTCAGTCAATGACTGAAGAGATCTTTAGGTGATTTTGTTTACAGACTTAAGCTTAAAATAAAAGCGTCCGGTTGACAGCAGTCTGAATGCAGCCCAAATGCAAGGTTCAGGACTTGATCTGGATCAAATGAAGTGGACTCGCTCTGGGTCAAAGAATTTTTACAGTCTGAAGACACCTTAATATTCTTATTTTTAAGGATGGGTTGAAACTGACCCTAACAACACAAACATTACTATACATATACTTTATTTTTTCATTTTGTTGGGATAAAAGTTACTGACAAGCCAAATAAAAGCCTTGAAGTGATAAACATTTATTTGTTTTTTTTCAACAAACAGAATGAAATCATAATTTTTTGACAAATAGATCGACGTACGTCTTTGTTTTTGTTGTCCGAGCTGACATCTAACTCAAAGCTTCTGGCTGGACAGCTTTAATATTGCTCGACATTTTTGTTGCACCAGTAATGTTAGGTTGGGGCAGTAAGCTAGCTGGAGAGGATGTAAACAGAGGGCTCTCAGTAATGGCACTGAAGGGCGGGATTGTTCCGTGCCAATAGCCCCTTACTCTGTGGTGAATTCCACAGAAACTATAGAAAACAACAGTTTTTTAAAATTATTTTGGCTCAAAAGGGTATAATAATAATTATTAAAAGACCACTGGGAACAATTTTACAATAGATCAAAAGATGTTTGGAGTCGGACTTTAAGAAGCTGATACTGTTAGTTTTTGAATTAATAATTCATCATTAATTGTCTTGATCTGATCTGCAACTGAAGTTATTTGCATTTATGAGTTCTTTCAGTGATCATTTTACTGCAAAATCCAATGTTTTTTTGCAAGGCATGGAAAAAAAATGTGATTTTCCTGCTTTGCCTTTCCCAAAAGCACAAGCAAAACAACTCCTATAAACATCCTTTGTCTATTGTTTGAGGGACTGTGAGTCACTGTGGTCTTTGGTCTGTGCAGATTATTGTAAATCTCACTGTGAGGCTGATTTAGGATGTAGATTAGGGACAGATCTTGTCATTTTTTCTGGGTCTCCCTCTATCTTGATGTAGTAAAAAAAAAAAGTAGGGTACATCCCCCTCAAAATCCCCCAGACTTCCGTGCGCCATGCTGCAACCCACTTACACGGAGCATTAAACCCCTGCTTCCAGCCCAGTGGGAGGTGGTTGGTGCCATGGAGTATCACGCTCAGACCAAAACAGCTACTATAAAGATAAACCAAAAAAAAAAAGGATCCGTCTAACCACAATAAATAAGAAGAGGTTCTGTCCTAAAAACAATGTTACCTGTCCCTGTTTCACTGTGGCCTTCGCTGCAGACTCCGCCCATGCAGCATCCACTCTCTAGTGGCCTTTGAAGGTCATCTTCAGCATCAGCAGGATTCCTTTTTTCAAACTCAGAAACTGCTGACATTTCTTTTATCAGCAGACGATCAGTCAGTCTGTCAGTGGGCCAGGATTATGCTTGATCAAATCCAGAGCTGGTGAGGAAAGAGGGTCAATCCTCTGCTGCATCCAACCGCCATCTGTGTGGCGGTTAGAGGACTCGAAACCCCCCAAAATAATCCAACGTGAACCCTCAATGACAAAAAGAACAAAAATACAACAGAATCGCAAGCAAACTGCATGCAAATGTGAATTCTTGATACAATTTTTAAAAATATTTTTGATCTTATACTCTACAAATAGATTTATGAGGAAAGTGGCCAACTTCAAATTAATTAAACTGAATTAAAACAAAACAATTTAACCCAGAAAACATCTATTAACCTTTAATTTAATGTTAATTTATTTTTGAAGTTGAAGAACATATTTAGGCTTTCAGTCTGTCAAGTCTTCTCTGGCATGACATGAAAAATTTGGGAAACCTGTAAACTTCAGTATGAATCATTACCGCAGTACATGTAAAAAAAAAATACAGTTTAACCCTTTGACAGCTGATTACAGTCAGTAAAGTTGACCAGGTGAATCACTTCTTTAGCTACATGGTTAGGTTGACATTTTGATAGTTTAAAAATCTTTGTTTTTGCCATTTCCGGTTAACACATTTATAATTATTTAGACGATGCCTCCATCCAGCCATTTTGTGAACACGCTGAATCCCTTTTGGCTTCACTGGGTTGCTGGAGCCTATCTCAAAAAGTGTTGGCGGAGTACATCCTGGACAGATTGATAGTCTGTCTCAGGACTAATGAAATTTACATGTAAGCAGAAGACGTTAGGCCTCAATGTGGATTTGAACCTGCAGTCTCCTGGGATCTTGGTCCTGCACTGCAACCTTGCTTTTTTTCCTTCTCAATGTCTCCTTGAATTTTTGCTGAAAACATTTTGAATTGAAGACGTTTCCATTTTCATCCGAGCCGCTTCTTTAGTTCTGTGATCGTTTTTCTGTCTGCTTCTTGAAGAAGCGTTTCTCTTCATCTCTCTTTAATGATCCTGCTGCAAAAGCTTAAACAGCATCCCCTTCATTTGACACAAAGTTATTTCATGGATCCTCATTCTGTCTTGTGCTAAAGGTCACTTTGAATGATTTTAAGCCTTGTACTAGAAATCTATTGAATCTTGACACATCCTGGTGTCTCTCAGAATAAAATATAAACAAACTTAAAGAACCATCAGCACATTTTAAATGTCCATAATTTCAAACAGAAAATGTCCGCTTGAACCTTATCTGACTCATAGACCTGCAAACATATGAATTTGATTAAAAGCTCAGACAGGAGCAGCAGGAAACTGACAGCTAACGAGGAGCATTCGACTCTTATGTAGAACGCATCTTTATGTGGAGAGCTCAGATTAAAACGTGTTCTCTGCTGCAGAGGCAGGAATCTGGAAGTCAGACTTTATTATCACCCAGAAGTGCCTACGTGTATGTGTCAGCTGATGTAATATTTATCAAGCTCCAGTTCCACACTGCGTTAGATTAGAGCTGACGGGGCGCCATGTGTTGCCCGGCCTCACAGCCTGCGTGTGTGCGTTTGTAGAGAAGGGTGTGTTCAAAACCAGGAAGCTGAAGCCAACCTTTTGCCGCTTGTAGAAATGTGACCCAGATTCAGGAAGACATGGCGGAGGGAGGGGGGGTTGAGAAAAAGCTGCATCATTCAGAAGGAAGAGCTTAAAACAAGCTGCCATCCAGCTGTGTTTGGCTGCAGAGACAACTCCAGGGATGTGAGTGTGGAGGCAAAGGCACGGTGTGAAGGCAGCTGTGCACTGCAGAGTGCTGCTGTGCCAAGTGATGATGCTACAACTCAGAAAAACTGGGTCACTCCTGTTTTAATGCAGTCTCGCTGCGATCCACAACTCCAGCAATGCAGAACGTTGGGTGTTTTTGAAAACTGGCAATAAACCTTCACCGGTCTTGTGGTGAAGTTAGGTAAACAAAACAAACGGCAAACTGTTGGTTTTCTGTGTCAGGAACAACGTGGGAGATCACAGAGGAAGCATGTGAGCGAGGGAGAGGAGCGTCTGCTTTTGACCTCAAAATAGCTTTTAATCCTGAGGCTAGGAGGCAGCATTACTGCAGCTCCTCTGTTAAATGTACTCAGTGAGATTTCAAAATGTCAGAAGAAATACTTTTGCTAGTAGCCAATAAAATCAAAATCAATAACATTTGTGTTGAAAAGCCCTGATCTGAGTCAGCATTTTCTAAAAGGAAATGGATGAAGAAAATGAACTACTTTTAAACTTCAAAAGTATTTCTATATTCAAATTGTTGTGAATCTGGAGGCAGACGAAAAAGTGCAGTTTGAAAAAGAGCTTCTTTGTGATGTAAAAAAAATACGCAGGCTACCTGCTCTGAGCAATGGAGTGGGGAAGAGGGGCGGATCTGCGGAGAAACTGTGATCTAGAAAACAAGACCAATTTGGGGATTTTGGCTAAAAACGGCATAACCACATTGTAAAGACCACTGGGAACGCTTTGAGAATAGATGAAAAGATGATGCAAATGTATTCTCTAAGAAAGTTGGCTAAGAAACCAGACTATAACTAGAGTAGAATCAATAGTTGTTGAGTTTAACTTGTCGTGTTAGAAAATTAAAAACTATTTTAGGAAAACGAGACAGAAAAATTCTAATTCTGACACATATTCCCAGCTTCTTTCTGTCTGTTACATCCTTCCACAATTGATTTTTGCATAATCTATAATCTGACACTAGATTATGTGTTTCAGCACAGGGAAATCAGTGGAAGTCGGTGTTGCTGAGTGAGGTCATCAGGTCAGTTGAGGTAAAATTTTTCCTCCTCCTCAGCATGCAGAGGTGTGTGTTGCACGGGCCCACACCTTTATTGCTCTGTGTGCAGGGGCTGTGCGTCCTCTTGAGCCGTGACGACATTAATCACATCTGAGCAGGCTGCTTCAGCATCCACACCCTTCCCCCACTTTCTGAAGGCCAAGAACTCGGCCGTTTTCTTCCGAAAGCCAGCTCAAATCAGCTTTTTCTCCCTGCTGCTGACCGACTGCACCTGGAGATTTTTCAAAGTCAAAACAGGCTCAATAAAGCGCCGTTTTAAGCTAACACGAGGAAGAGCATCAGCACAAGTCTGTGGCGTCCACATGCAGGGCACAGATGGATGCTGACGTCAGACGAGCGCATGCGTCATCATCATTTTCCCTCCCGAACAGCCTCTGCTGCACACTTAAAGACACACTCGCTGCTCTGGTCCACGTCTCCGTGAGGCTAGAGGCAGTTACCTTTGACCTGAACGCCACCGATGCTCTCCTGGTTATACAACAGCCACCATGAAACGTTTTGTCAGCAGCAAAGCGTTTCCTCAATCCAAACTTTATGCAAAGAAGGCCAGATCTGGTGAAAATGTGTGTGGGCCAAGCGTTCACCCTGTCATTCAGTGCAAATTAACTATTTAGTCAACTTTTTCTTGCAATGGGATCATTTTCATAGCAAACAAATATATCTAAATGTGTTATTATAATATATCTAAACCGTTCATTCCAAACATGTTCTGCTGTCCCTCTTAAAGCAGCCACAGTTTTTTGGTAGATTAAGCAGATTCATGTTTCACTGGGAAAAAGAGCCAACATTTCCACTTATCCTGGAAGAGGTGACCCTCACTGAGCTAGAAAAAGTCACAGAAGGGCCTGTCATAATTTAGCCAACCACACAGCTTTTAGAAAGTGCTGGGGGCCCACATAATCTTTGCTGCGATTGGCCCGTGGCCGGGCTTAAGACATGTTTGCCTTAGATGTTTATTTGCTCTTTCAATGAGAAAAAATGTTGGTCAAATTAACATTTTCTTGTCAGACTTTCCTACTGCAGTGCTTTAAAACAACCCTTTAAGGCTCCAAAACATGGTTTGATCTAAAAGTGAATTTCTGGAGGTAAAATCCCAAAGTTGAAATCTAAAATATTTGTGATGGAGACTAAATCTAAGTTTCAACCCCTTTAATACATTCCCCCCTTTTTTCAGTGTATTCGTCCTCCGTCGCCCTCTTAAGCCACTCCCTATTTCTTCATTTCTCCACCGTATCCTACTGCACTAACTCCTTTTTGGTATTTTCTGAGGACATTTGGGGCAATTATACCAATTGTGAAGGGTGGGGCTCTGGGAATGGTAGTTTTTGGTGGATTTAAAGAAATTTGACTGTAATATGTTTTTCTGGCAGTCAAAGGGATATAATGGGATTACACTGCCATCCACAGGAATAAGAATGAACTACAGCAAACTATTTTTCCTGTTTCTGTGACTTAACACCTTCATTTTGTTCCTGAAGCAGCTCCTGAACACAAAGCATAAAAATCCCCTTATAGTTCATATTGTCATTATCCGCTTCACTTTTTTATGTTGAGCATTATAAATTATGCTTGAACAGTTTTACACTAAATTTCAACAACGTTGTACTTGCTGAATCGCTTTTGGGGTCACATGGTTGCTGGAGCCTATCTCAGCTACTGTTTAGCAAAGACTTGCTAAATAATTGTTATGAAATTATTGGTTTGCCATCCTGAAAAAGTCTTCTGCAATGCAATTATTGCCAAAAAAACTTTAACCTCTTAAGACTCGAGCTCTTGTATCACTTTTCTTCAAGCCTTTTTGGTTATTCATGTTGGGAAATATCTTCAAATATAAATATAAAATTAATAGGTTTTTTTTCTCTCAGAGTTTTCTTTAATTTGTCCAGAAATAAAATAACAACCTCACCTAGGTTATTTCTGACTATGGAAACTTCCGTGTGTGGTAAATTTCTGCAACAGTCCTGGAAAAATTGTGAATTAGCAACATATAAGGGTTACATTTCACATAAATGTTATTCATTGGCACTGCAATTGTATTAAAGTTAAAAATAAGTGTGAGAATTGTTTTTTTTTTTTGCAGATTTAAGTGTTTTCCTGGATATCTAAAAAAAGGGAATTATACTCCAAAAAATACCCTAAACCAGCAAAAACGTGACTTTCTCCTTGTTTTTCTTCGCCATTTTCTTTATTCCTGTTCATTTATAATATATTTGGACCCTGACTGACTTTGTTTACATAGAACCAGGAGGAATTTGATCCAAGAGTCCATATAAAGCCTCAAACTGAAAAGTTGCAGGCTGAGAAGTCCCAAAAGACAGCCTCCACTTAAAGAAAAAAAGACCCTCCCCTCTCCCCAAACTGACAAAAAAAACAGATGGGATGCAGATCCACTAGCTGTTTACAGATTTCAGATAAACGTCTGAACTTTTAGATCACACACTCTGAATCGGCTCACCAATGGGTGGTCCCTCGCAGTCAGACATGGCTCCAGGAGAGAAGAAATGAGGAGGACAATGTCTTTTTTTTGTGGACTTCTCCTTTCACTCCGGGTCTTCACTGAAACTCTCCCTTGTTGCCTTTTCCTATCAATCTTTCTCCCTGCTGGGCTGACTCATTCCACTTTCAGCCTGCTTGCTGGACTCCACTCACTCCCTCTTTTCACAAACTAATAAGTGGTCAGAACTGGTGTCAGTCACCGCCACACACAGTGCCATTGGACTCTAAATTTGTGACCAACAGCCCTCCCTTGGAGAACTGTTCTCTCATAACAGCAGGCTGTGTTTGGATTTATTGAGTTCTGTTGATTCTTAATCAGTTATATCATAATATTTATTGAATGTGTTTACATTTCATCTGAAATTCTTCTAAAGTTTTCAGATTTTTCTCAAAGGGTTCCTCTTCTTCTGGCAGTAATACCTCCAGTCTCCTGCAGAAGGCAGTGGTGCGCCAGTGAGTTCAGACTCCATCACATTTAAGAGCTTTTCTTTGTTGTTCTCAGCTCCTTAAGTGGCCTGGATACTAAGTAAATTCCTGGGTCAAGTGACTTTATTTTTTTCAGGCTGTAATTGTATAATGTAAGCACGACCCCTGACCATTTACAAAAACTAGTTAGAGGACAAGTTTGTGAGAAGCTCAGGGACGGAAAACGATATTTTTAAAGTTTGAAGAAGACAAAAGAAAAGTGTTTTTGTTTTTTTTGGCTGCTTCTTCATGCGACACAGATTCCTGATCCACTTAAGTGTGGCAAACTAATTCAGTGCAGCTTTGATTAGCCCCGCCTCTCCAAACGTGGTTCTCGGTTTACTCAGCTGACCCTTTGTCAGCTGAAATCCAGGATTATTATGAGGCGAAGGTTCAGCATGTGACTAAGTGGGGTCAGATGCTAGACTTGTCCAGCATTTCCAGTGTCAGGGAGGGTAGGATTTCTCGGTGGATGTTGGGGAGGGCTTCTGGCTCTGTGATCTATCCTAGAGGCCTGTCACTGTTGCTATGCCGATCTGCAGGTCCACCTTTCACGCCGGGACGGGCTACGCCGTTTGATCTTCGGCTCACGTTTGCAGAGGAGCCCGAAGGTCCTTCTGCAAACACAACCTAAACCTTCACCCCTCTGAGACCTCTTGACCCCATGAGCTCTGGCAAACAGAGAGCAGAGCAGCTACCAGGGACTCTTTAAACTTTAACCACCTTTTTTTCCCTTTTTTTGCAACGAATAAAAAAAAGCCTGTAAATATCCTCTTTTATTATTTAAAAAAAATTACCTACCTACTTACCTTACATCTGATATGTACATTGATTGTTTACATTAATTGACATTATTATTTGTTTTTAATGGATGGAATTCAATTTATAAAAGTGTAAGACATATAATTACAATAATAATTCTTCAGAAAGAGAATAAACAATTAGAATTAAGACATGTTTTGGAGTAATTCAATATATTGGTAAATATTTTCAAAATATTAGTTGATGCTCAAAAATTCCAGTTTCTCATCCCATTTTAGTTTCTTGATAGTATTGTTTTGTTGTCCACAGAGCTCCAGCGCTTCCAGAGGTCAGCATTGTCCTGCACGCATGGGAACCGGGAGTCTGCAAGAGGAAATGAAAGATCTTGGATTGGGCTGACCCAAGGGACGACTCCCGCACATCCTGTCTGAGGCTGGCTTGACCACAAAAGTGACTGGAGCGAGCATACCACACACCAGCTTTGTTTTGGTGAGATGTTCATCTATGTATGCGGTCTGAACATTTGAATTAACCTGATATTTTTGTTCTTTTTTTTGAGTAAAATAGCTCCAACATCCCGGCCTGAGTTCTACTTCCTGTTGTGACTTTAAGACAACAGGAATATGCATTTTGATCTATTTTTAAAGTGTTCCCAGTGGTCTTTTAATTATGATTATGCCCATTTTAGCCACAATATAAAAACAAAAGTTTTGTTTTCAAGGACATAGTTTCTGCAAAGCGGTTGTAATTCATTAGAAATTTGCCTCTGAGTTGTGCGTGGTACCGTTGGTGCTGCGTAAGCCTGCCCACACTTCACATTATTTCTTGCTACAAAACAAAAGGCGTTCATGGTTGCATCAGGAAGGTGCGCAGCAGAGAGTTTGTGGCTCGCCAATCGTACATCATCAACGGAACATCAAAAACGCCATTTTCATCAGAGTGAATCTTTAAGAGCAGGTTATTACCAAATGAACTGGTTTTTGATCCAAGTTGACGTCCTTTGTTATCAGGTATATCATTCAAAAATAGTACATTTGAATTTCTATTAAAGTTGATCACATCTGTTGTGTAATCAGCCTTTTTTGATCATTTCTCTTTCTATGAATATTCCCATTTTTTAAGGTAAACAAAACTTCACATGTGACTTCAGCACAGTCTGGTTAAAAATAATTCCCCATGTTAATGTTAGAATTCAGACAGAAGTCCTTATAAATAACTTGATTTTTGAGAACTCCTCATGTCATCACTTCTAACTCGTTTATCCTTAATTATTGGATTGTTTTTGGTTTAAATGAAGATGATTGTCAACATGGAGCAGAAAAACATATTTGAAAACAGCATGTTGTATCTGCTGTCCTTTTACAGGAAATCAAATCAAACTTAATTATAAAAAAAGCGATTCTTATACTTGCTCAACTCGAAGTGCTTTACAATAAAAAAAAACAGAAAGTAAATTAATAAATCAATAAAAAGACAGAAACACAATCCACTCCTTATCCACCCCCCTCTCTCTCCATTAACACACACAAACAATGAATACTTATATATGTATATACAACTTTAGGAGGACTATAAATTTAAAACAATGCATTAAATGTTAATTGTGTCAAAGTCATCACATGTGCATCAAAAACAATTGCCGTTTTTACATGAAACCTGCTTAAAAACCAAGAATTTCTCCAAAGTGAAACGTTTTTTGTAGTCTTTTTAGGACTGCAGAGGATTGCCAGAGGGAGTGGAGAAAGCTGCTGTAAAGTGTCTTTGTTAATGATCCTCCAATTGCAACAGGAATAGTGTATGCAGGTACTAATGAACTCCTAATAGTGTCAGATATAACAGCCTTTGAATGATTCCACTAACTGTTTTATGGCTCTGTGGGCAGAACCCTAATTGAGGACTTGTGGCAAAGAGCTGCAATTCACAGCTTTATGCAGGTTTAACAGCCCAAACATGGAGGTGAACTTTACTGTGCCAAGAAGAGCACATGTGCAAAACTGAGACAATCGATTTCATTACGTCTATTTTTAATAATGATGCCTACAGAAAAGACGTGGAAATTACAAACCATTGCAGTTTTAAATTCTGCTGTTTTCCTGTTCACAGCTTCAAGGGGATTCAGTCAAATCTCGTTAAAATCTCATTGCATTAAAAATTCAAAAAAGTCTCCAATTTTAAAAATAAGGGTTAATTCCAACATTTTATGGTCACAAATTGTTATTATTTGGCTTTTAAGCAAAATAATGCATTCTCAATGCAAACGTACTGAAAATATTTTTTTTCATAATTTAGACCTGACAGTGATGGAAATGTTCTAAAAAAATGTTCTAAAAAATAGTCCTAAACCTCAAATCTAAAGTCTAGTCCTTGAGGTCGAACCTCAAGCCTGCTCGAGTCTCAATTCCATGTTCCCATCTCTTAATGCATTTCAACAAATAATAGAGAATCTCATCATTTTTGTTAGCATTAGTGTCAAACTTAAAATAAAAAAACATACAAAAAAAGCTGGATAAACAAAAAGAAAAAACTTTTAACACATTGCGTAGATCTCTGCACTCATGTTCTACGGCAGCCTCCTCAACAAACTCAAATTGATTATTCCTCTGCTTCAAAAACATGAGGTACGGGTTTCTATTTGTGCCAAAAAATATGCTTTTGTGTCTGCTGTCTATGTCCTTGGTCCAATGTCTATGTCTACTGAACATTTGTCCAAGTACTAAGCAATAATCGTCTGCATTTTTGGCACAAATGAAACCCCATACAAATGATTCAAAATTCTCTGTTTTTTTGGTCATCTCCTTGCATCTTAGATCAAGTTGTCTTAAATGTATCTACTTAAACAGAAGGAATGGAAAGAACTAATTAATTAAATTTATGAGACTGCCACTCAGGGGGTCCCAGTGTATTTGTGGTTGAGGATTAACTGTAGAGAAGGAAGGCTTCCTCTGGCTGTGTTGTCGGGGGGGCAGAAGTCCCCGCCTCCTGCTGAGAAGCAGCCGAGGTGTGACGAAGGGGATTCCAGAGCACACAAACAAAAGGCAGACGCTTTGATTTGAACCGCACTGATAGATGGAAACTGGCTCTTTGAGCGGCGGTGCCCCCAGGTTAGAAGGTGGTGGTGGTGCTGGGGTGTCCAGATGCTTCACAGCGGTTGTGACCTGGGATAAGAGGAGGGCTGAGGGGTGGGGGTGAGGCAGCAGCAGCTGGGAGTGAGATGAATGGTGGAGCTTGTGGAGTGTTTGGCCCGGAGGAAGGTTGCACCCTTACAGGAGGGCGTATGCAGTAAAACGAGGCTCCACACATTTACTCTGCATGATGGATGGAGTAGTGAGGAATAGGCATGGGAGGGGGGGCTTCAAAAGAAGAAAATGACCCAGAATGCCGCTGTGATCTTGTTGACGAGTGAAACACGTGGGGATCTCATAACCAAAAGCCGGGTTTGGAAATACCGACCATGCACACAGATAGAGCATTATAAATAACTTTCCGGAGTTTTTTTCTGCTCTTTCATGCACAAGAACACCTCCTGACATTTTAAAAGTTGTTTCCACCGATGCTCCCCATTTACAAGACACCTCTTTGGATAACTTTTAGTTGACTTCAGGGCTTTTAAAACCTGATCCAGCCCCTCCCTTAATGTAGGCAGCCAGAAAATGAAAGCTGTCTTCACACATAAGCAGCTCTGTCCTTGAGGGGCTGCTAAAGCCATTAAAAGAGATCATATCGGCTCCAGACAGACAGACTCAGTTCGACAGCTGGATGGGCCTGCACACTAAGATGCCTCTGTGTTTGAAACAAGCAGACTAAATGTCTGGCTACTCTTCAGAAGCTCTCAGGTGTGACCGGCCTGTCTCTTGTGTGCCGCGGCCAAAACAGCAGGCAGACACAGAGGTGTTTCAGCAGGGCCTATAGAGCCCAATGAATATCTGCTTTATCTCCCCCATATGCATATGTTCCTTGGAGCTCCTCTAACACAAGCCAGATCTTCTTTCCTGCAGAACTATGCAGGCTTTCACTGACTAAATGCATATTTTTAGTCTGAGCGAGGGTCAAACGCTTTGCCAACGACCTGCCTGACACGTAATTTCTCCCAGCAGCTGAGGCTTGCAGCTCTGCATCTGAATCCAGTTCTGCAGCTCGCCCACAAATGAACATGTGCATGTTTGGAGTAAAAGCAGCAGTGGCTTTTTTTTTGTTCTTTGACTCAAATGTCATTCTCACTGCAAAGTTACAGCAGCTAAAGCTCGAGTCCCTTTGAGAACGCTTCAGTGCACACAAACGTGCACACGCGGCTCTTCCCTAAAATTGCTGATGGCTTGTTTTCATGAACTGATATTATTTCCAGATGGAGGTCATGAATAAAACCTGATGGAAACAAGTCTGGTGAAATTGGAAACTTAAAGAAAAAACAGAAATGGAGGCACAGGGAGCCTGGTTTAAAAAAAAAATGGTTTTTTTCACTGCTGCCCTCCAAGAGACGCTCTGAAAGAGCAGCCTGTCAACTGCATGTTTAAAAAAACAAGAAACTCAGCACATGAACAGGCAGCTTACTGTGTTTTTCAATCTTTTATCGGCGTGCAAATGTGACACTTACAGCAACACAAAAAGACTTTCATAACAAGACAAAATACAAAGGAGTGCCGAGAATGTAGATAAAGTCAACAAAAAGCTACATGAGAGGAGCTGATACATCGACCCCGGGCAACGAAACGCAGATGAGAACAAAGAAAAGTGGCACAACGTGCTGCAGCAGATCTGAAAGTCAAGAGACAAAACATTTGACAAGTTCAGAAAAAAAGCTAACATGCTACAAAAAAAAAAAAGAAAAAACAGAATTATTTGCATTGAAAAGTGACAAGTTGCAAAGGAATTTATAATTTATATTTATGTTAAAAGCAAGATTTAAAGAAGTTCAACGTAACTAAATCCTTTTTTTCCTATACTTTATTTTTTCAGTTGTTTTTAAAAAAATGCTTTAAAGAAATGCTGGAAAAAGTAGGAATGGTTTCCAAAAAAAAAAATCAAAGCACCAATGCAAGTTGAAGCTGCAGCAATCAGAGCAGCCATGAAGCCTCCTTCATGTCTATAATTCACTTTTTACAGCTCTCCATATATAGTGCTTGAACCTCCAACCGACACCAAATGTAGTGGATTACATCAGTTAGTCTTTGGCTCTCCACATTGGCTTGCTTTAACTCCGAGTTTAGATCTTGGAACACTTCGGTCGGTTTGAAAAGCTTTGCGTGGGAAAGACAGAGTTATATCATTGTTTTTGGTTTTTTACATTTTTGATTAGATTTAAAATCCTCCTGACCTCTCAAATCAAGAAAAATACTCATCTTCTCTGTATTTTTGGAGAAAACTTTGCATATTAGCCAGAATATTTAGATCCTTGGAACCAATGCTGAAAGCATTTCTTTTACCTTTTATGATATGTTTCTCATCTGCTTTAAATCATGAGTCATTAAATACATTTATATTGCATTTTTGCTAGGATTTTTTATCCAGCATTTGTGCAGTAATGCTACGTGTGTTTTACCTTCAATGTTTTGTGTAAGTATTTATGGTTTTCACGTTGAAAGTTGGGAGTGCTGTGCTTGTTGTCAGTCAACATAGAAGTACATTCGGTGCACACGGAGTAATTAATTTCCGCTATGAAGACATCAATACATAGAAAATCGTAAAGTGTTTAGCAAGAAAATGACTTTCAGGAAAAAAGAAAAAATCAAATCTTAAATGAAAAATGTTCAACTATTTGAAAATAAGCATGTTAAAAATATTAATGTATCACCAACTTCTTTTGGATAAGTGTCTTGAGGGAGACAAATCAAATCAAATGATCTACATATCTAACTAAACTAAATCCTGGCTGACTAAGAAGAATGTATGCTGGTAAGGTCAAGATTCTTTAAAATGAATATGCAAACAAATCTTACCAGGTTTCTATATGTTTCAGGAAATCAAATCATCCCTAACATACCTTAATGGGTCAAAGAACCAAACAAAAACCAAGGAGACTCAAGCACATACAAAAGACTTGAATTTCAAACCTCTCTGGTCGCAGTCACTCGTAATGTTTTCAAAAACAATGTGATGTGCTTAATTTTTTTTTTTGTGACTGAGTTGTGTCACAAAAAAAAAGGTTCATAAAAAGCTATGAAAATCCATAAATTCCATTGAAAGGTCTGTCATGCGAAAATTATCAACACTAGACATTTTCTTTTTTAAATAACGATAAAATATAAACACTTGCTGTAAGTTCACAAAATAATTTCATTAGCAGGTCATAAACTCACCATGGAGACCCTCTGTTTGCTTTGTTCAGTCTGATATTCATGTTTTTCCAGGTTCCATTGAAATGTTTTGAAACACATGGGAGTTGGAAAAGAAGAGTTATGCTCTCCTTTCTGGAACAAATATGAAGTTCACTTTGGGGCTAGCATAGGGATGACTCCATTTTATGAAGATGTACAAAGTTCCTTTAAACATCTTGAAACTTTTACTTTCAGCTTTTCCCTATAGCCTTGTGGACATTTATTTTTAAGAATAGAGACAGAAAGAAAAAAGTTTAGGCAGTTTTACTGCTTCTGTGCACGATCTTGTGATTGTTCCTGTTAACAAAACACAGACTTAGAGGAAC
This sequence comes from Oryzias celebensis, assembly GCA_014656515.1. Classification (NCBI taxonomy): domain Eukaryota; kingdom Metazoa; phylum Chordata; class Actinopteri; order Beloniformes; family Adrianichthyidae; genus Oryzias; species Oryzias celebensis. Next base: position 41,484,673 of record BNCR01000005.1, read on the forward strand.
AGGAGCACATTATGCTAACTAAACAAAACCAGGCATGTCATTAGTTTCCCCGTGTCTGTGGAGTGTGGGTTGTCTGTCACATGTATACAAAACACTAATGTATGTGGTACCACCACATTCTTCAGGAATGGCTGTTATCAATCTTTTTTAGTGTTAGCTAAAGCGGTAGCTAGCATAATTTGTTGGTAGAATGCTAGCAGCTAACTTTTACCTTTAGCGTAACAACTTTTTCACTGTTATCACAATTCAATTCAATTCAATTCAATTTTTTTATATAGCCCAATATCACAGCCATAGCCGTCTCATTGGACTGATTATCAATATACTGCAAGAAGCAAAAATAATTATTAAACATGTAAAAGTAACAATAGCTGGTTATAAAACAGACTAAGCTGAACAAACACAAAATAAACCACAAAATAGGCTTTTTTTTAATATAATTTTTAAATAGAGCTCCTTTTAGCTTTGAATTTCTTATGTAGCTGTTAGCTTTGCACCTATCTAAGTCAGGGATAGGCAACTCCAGGCCTCGAGGGCCGCATTCCTGCATGTTTTCCAACATATCATGATCTGGCATGTTCTAATTGGTTGGACACACCTGAACCAGGTAATCAGTGAGGAGTAGGCCTTGGATATATGGAAATTATGCAGATACTGCGCCCCTCGAGTTGCCTATCCATGATCTAAGTTGTGATAGCTTCTTTTTTCACTTTAAAGATGTAACTATTTTTAAGCAATATGTTTCCTCAAAATAATTTTAATTCCTTGTTAAAGTCTATTTGTTTCAGTGCAGGTTAAACAGACTGTTCTGTCCAGTTGCATTGGCTCCTCTTGTTGGTTTAATCTAATCTGCAAGAGACCCCTTATCTTCAAGATCAGGAATAATCAGTCTAGCTTTTTCCTGACAATTAGGGGCCAACATATGGCAAAGAAAACCCTGGGGAATCTTTGTTGTGTGTTCCATAAAACACTTTTACAGACAAGGACATGCCTTTTCACGTTGGTTGGGGTTAAATGTTTAAATAGCAAAGAAGTGACTGCACAAATACCTGAAATTAGGCAAATTTCCTGTGTCTGTTGTGTTCATTCTCCTTCTCCTATAGCTTAGCAAGAAGTAGTACACTTAAAGTATATTTTTTATACTTGAGTAGAAGTATGGCAAAGGTACTATTGATGAGGATCCAGCACCACAGGTGTGCTCTTCTGCCCCTCTGATTAAAGAAAAATAAAAATGGTTTTTACAAAGTATGCAGTTAAAAAAGGAAACCAACTGAAACTTTATTCAACCCATTTTAACAAACAAGTGAAGGACCAAACCATTGTGACAGAATTTAGTGCGCCATGGCACACAGAAAATCAAACAGAGGTCAGTAAGCACAACTAGAATTAGGTCGCACCAGATTACAAGCCAGACTTTCCATTTTTGAACAAAATCAAGGATTTGAAGTGTGTTATGGTTCAAATATTACAGTGAGGGCTACTTCATCAGCTTTAATTTGTTTTGGTTCGTTAGATTTAAACATTTCTGGCTGAGATGCACCACAAATGGTAAAATAAATGTTTTTTTTTTTTTAATCACAGGTGACATTACCGTTTACTGTTTAGATGATCTTATGTGACACAGGGTGTCTCTTATTTTGAAAGAAAGTCATGTGAACCTCTGTCAAAACGTATACACTTTTTCATATTTTTACAAATATTAATTTTTTAATGTTATATTCATGCTAAAAACAAACGATAGTTCATTTATATTTATTATAACATTAACAATAACATAAATACAAGTCAGTGTCTTGTTTTTCTGAAGGGTGAAGTAAGACTTTGTGGCTCCTACTGGGTTGTTGTCAGTGAGAAATTGACCCGAATGGCTTAAGTGCTGCAGGTTGCAGACCCCTGATATAGACCATGTATGTGTAGTGTAGGATGTATATTAACTGAATACCTCTTCAGACTACTTTTGAACATTCTTTAGTTTACAATATATAGATAGTATATAAAAACAATTTCTTGGCACATAATCTTATTTTATTAAACACAGGGTGTATTTTATTTTGAAAGGAACTTATTTGCTTCTGTCAGTGATAAAAGTTAAAATTGTTATACTGTATATACATATAAAATATGCTACTTAATAAACATTTAAAAGCTAGATTTTATAAATCAATGGCACAAAAAATAATTAGAGTGTATTTCTTTAAAAGATGATATGGGACTTTTGGTCAGTCAGAAACTGGACCAAATGGTTCTTTTAGTATTTAAGGTTGCAGACCCCTAGTAGACTAAGTATATTTAAATAGACTACTTTTTGCTATAGGATTAGAAATACTTCCAATACAAACAATAAGTAAATGTAATACCACGTTATGGATTTTTTTCTGTATTTCTGTGCTAACTGTAAACTATAAAAGTTGAATTTTAAAGGCCACCCCTGCAGATCTACTCTTATCTCAGCCCACCAGGTTCCTCATGGCAGGGACAGATGGCAGCCCATTCATGTGCAAAGCACAGACTGAGCTCTGATTGTCCTGAGGAGTTCTTCTGTCTTACAGTCAGGCTCCCCCGACCCTAAGAAAGAGCTGGTAAGTGACCTCATTTACATTTATTAATTAAGGCTTATAATGAGCTCAGCATGCTGGTTCATTAGGATGCATTCGGCTGCTGTAACTGCAGAGCTATCTGTGTTGCAGTCCGAGTGATTCTGATTTCTGTGTGATCTTGAGAGCAAAAACGAATGACCAGATATTCAAAATCTCGCTCTCCCCACTGGTAAAAAAAAGGAGCTCCTGCAACTGATTAATAAAAATGCTAATGAACCAAATTCAAAACATTGTGTTTATAGGCGTGCAAATTGTACAAGCAATTAAAAAACAGAAAACTGAAAAAAAACAACATTTTTTTTCATTGAAAATAAAGGTTACACCTACAAGGTGCACATAAATGAAATGTACAAACGTGTAAATACACTTACATTTGATTGTATAAATTAGAACAAGCATCTAAAATCTGCAGTGGAATGATCTCTTTGGTCAAAATTGATGTGGAAATGTTCATTGTTGCCATCTCATGGAAAGAAAACAGAACCTCAGAACATTTACATCAAAGAGCGTCTGTCTAAAAGCTTGCACGCCTTTGTTGTCCTCGGGCTTTAAACCCTGAGATGCAGCAGTTACTCCAGTTACTCCTCTGGTTTGAAGAACAGGACCGGAACAAAAGCGAACACACACCATTTAAAAAAAATGCAATGCGTTCAAAAATTAAAATAAACACAATTGTACCTGAAGGGAAATCCTTTTAAATAGAAGGTGCGGCAAGCTGGCAGTCGGATCAAACGTCACTGAGCGGGAGTCTTATAAATACATCACATTCACTAGCTCGCCCCAAAGTCTAAAGGGGGGGAGAGTTCCTGCAACCCTTCCAATGGCAGAGCTGGCTCTCATCCCATTTCGTCTGCGATGCGTCACAATGAGGGAGATTTCTTCACATACACCTCTGTTGTCTCATCAGGCACCAGGTGACTAAAGCTGCTTTTGAAAGAGGAAAGGAAGCGACCTGCAAAGACAACCAAGAAACATGTGAGAACTCGCTATGTTTCAAATTTATGAATCGGTTTTAAAAGCTTGCATCATACTGGATCATAACCTTCAGAAGCCAAAAATGGTAAATCGCTAACCTGTCCATGTCTTTTTCCCCGTCAGAGTGAAGCTGTTGCACTGAGAGTGGGAGTTACAGATGTGAGCCGCCTCTTTGGCACCGTGGACGGACAGTACGCAGCCCTGCTGGCTGTAGGAGGGCCAGCAGCGGTACTCCACGGTCCCAGAGGTCGCCATACCTCGCATCACTGTGTAGTCTAACCAAGAAAAACAGACGGCACTCAACAAGAGGTCAAAGGGAACCCTCCCAAAAAAATCAAATGTATTCTCAGTTTCTAAAACTTCATTTTCAGGCCATAGAACAATAGTCAAGATGGATTACAAGCAATCACCAATTTTAAAAATGAAAGCTGAGAAATCATCTTGGAATGTGTGACGCATCAGATTGTGAGAAGTTACCCTTTCATTTTTTAAGTAACAAGCACATTTTGAAAGACTAAAAGGCATCCAAAACCACTTCTAAGCTGCTGTTCCACAGCCGAGGAAAGCCTGGAGTTCACTTCCCTCCTCCAAAAAGCATTTGTGTTACATTCATCATTATAACTCCCCCAGTCAGACGTCCCGAGGACTGGGCCTTAAATCATCTGCTCCACATTAGCTGGAGCCAAGACAGCGAAACACGCACACATTGGTCTGCACGCACACACACATTTTCCAGTAATGGACAAAAGCTTCATCTGTGAGCCTGGATGTGGGGGGTGGGTGGGCACATGGCTTTAAACTGTTAACCTTTCTGAATGGAAAGACGCAGCCTGCAGTCGCATGTGTGCAACACACACACAAATCTATTCTCAGATTGAGAAAGAGGAAAAAATGTGGAAATCGTGCACACTTTTTTTTTTTAAATATATTTTTAGATCTGCTTTAATTTAACCACATATTTGATGATTGGAAGCTTCCACCCTCCTTACAGCTGCTGCAGAAAGTTCATCCACATTTGGATTTCTCAACCCTCTGTCAAACAAACAAACAGTTTTGTTAGGCTTGGTGAAGACATTTTGCTGAGTTGCACCGTAAAAGGAGTCACAGCAAGTGCAAAAGCTAACCGTAACCGTAACCGTAACTAACCTAATTACATATTTTACTTCTAATACATCGATCAGAGAACTGCAAGGCTTACACACAATTTGTGCTACTCCTTTGAAAACTTCAATCATCTTTTGAGCGATTTTAAATGTCTTCCCAGTGGTCTTCATTACAGGCAAAAACAAACAAAAAAAAAAAACTGCGTCATGTGAGAGCTTTCTGTTCACATGCTCTCCCACTAGCTTACAGCTCCTCATGCGCCAAATGTAAAATTACCGCTGCAACAAATACTGGAGCTTTCCATCCGTACAGTTTGGAGCCAGATTCCAGCTTGGACGAGGAAACTGAAGACTAACATGGATCTTTTTGTTTGCAAGTGGATGCATCAGAACGGAGTTTGTGGCCCGCCTGGGGCCTCACAAATGGGGTCATTTAAACTGCAATTTTTTCCTCTGCTCGTGATTCACAAAAAATTAAATAAAGAAATACTCAGAAATGCAATTTTAAGCTTAAATTTCTTTTTATACATCCTCCATCATAAGAAAAACACTCCAAAAACATGTTAAAAACACAATTTTTAGCGGAGCGTGTCTTTAATAAAGCTGGTTGTCACTTTGGTTGGCCTGTTTTCATTGTTTGGTTGGCGGTTGCACATTTCTGGGAAGGTTTTAGTTGTTTTCTCGTTAGATGGGATCAAGATAAGACAATCAGCGCCGGCCGGTTGGTAGTAGGGAACGTTAGGCAGGGAATTTTTTGTTGTTTTTTTTGTAGCAACAGGAAACAGAAAAGCTTGGCTGCACACAGACTAAAAAACACCTAAAAAAAAAAAAACACACCAGGCTTGTCCGCCACCTCGTGAATACCTCAGTTTCAGTTAACCTAAAAATATGCAGAAATAATAGACAGCATTTTTTTTAACCTTATCACACGCTCAGCAGCTGCAATTGGCCAGCACCACCTCCTTGTTAAAGCTAAAACACTCCCTCCCCGTGTCAGCCTGGATGCCCAGGCCTCTCCACCCTCGGACCTGTGATTAAACTGACAAAGCGCTGCTATGTAAACAGTCCAGCATCTGGGGGACGGAAAAATGTCTCGGCAGGAACGCAGGCGGCTGTTCTGTTATTAATATTTCATGCTGCTTAGAGGAGCGGCTGGATGGTGGGAGGGAATCGAGAAGAGAAGAGGAGGCAGAAAATGAAAAGAAATCAAGTATAAAGTCAGATTTTTTTAAGGACTGGAGTTGTAAAGTTGTTAAATTGATGTTGTATTCATATTTTTAATGTTTCATGAAAGGAAATCAATTAAAAATTAGTTTTTTCTTGTTTGTTTTTGGTGTTTTGACATGTTCTTGTGGCAGTTTTCTTATGATGGAGAACATATTTTAAGAAGATGAAGCTTAAAAAGCGTTTCTGAGTATTTCTTTATTCAAATCGCTGTCAATCAGAAGCAGACAAAAAAATGTTGTTGGAAAAAGATCCTATTTATGCTCCCTGCTCCAAGCTCTCACCAACAGTAAGGGGATTGGGGGCGGAGTTGCTACACGCCAACAACTTCGAGGTGAATTTCAAAAGAACTACTGCAGCTTTGCAGAAACTCCATTGCACCAGTACTGACCTCTGAGTATGGATGGAGGTATGTTATCCAGGTGTAGTCCTGATTTATACAGGTGGAGGATGTGTTCAAAGGCCTCCAGCGTCTGATTGACGTCAGCTTTCAGCTCGCCTGGACACACATGAAGAAGTCAGCAGCAGATCCTCCCCCATGTGATCTTAACAGATAAAAACTCCAAAGGAACGTCGCTTTGAGCTCATTACAAGAGGCATCCCAACAGGGGCATGCCGTTACACGACTGTCGGATAATGAAGCGACTCGCTTTCTGATCTTCAATAGTTAATCACGTCGAGATGAGTCCCGTCCTCACCTGTGCTGTTCATGATGTGGTCGACCAGGTGTGTGAGCCTGGGTGGGGCCTGGTGAGGCAGCAGGTAAGTGAAGAAATACCTGGGGCCAGTCAAGAGACAGGGCATTCAGGGACGGATCAAGCAAGACAAGCCTTGTCAAATCACGCCAGCAGAACATGATTTTTCTCACTCTGCAGTTCGAGCCACTCATAAATCATCAAACCCAGAAAGGCCTGATCTACTTTTCCACCTGTTTGTCTTTACTATCCTCATTTAAGTATTACCACACGTCCACAGGGAAAACGGGGCTTTTTCAAGCACCTGTAGGCGTTGTAAAGGTTCCTCTTCTCGTTCAGACGCTCGCACGAGCCCTGATCCGAGCAGGCCAGGGAGAAGTTCTGCTGCGGAAACTGGAGTGTGCAGTCGGCGTCCGTCTGACAGAGCGGCTCCTCCGGGCTCCCGTCATCCAGGTCTGTGAGCTTCAGCTCGCCGGACACCGTGACAAACTGCTGCGGCTGGAAGTCCAGCAGGCCTATGGAGCCCAGTGGAGACCGGGACAGGAAGTGAAGGAGCCGGACCAGGTCCAAACACACCTGGAGGTCAGACAGAAGAAAACCTGAGAGAATGACCTTCCCATCATCTATCTGTGCACACTATCTCCCACCAGCTTACAGCAACTCATTTGCTATTTTAAAAATACATTTGTGAATTGATGACGTCAGTCGTCTTTTTTAATCCTTTATTTTCAGTTTTGTCCCATCATTTTTTAGATGTTTTTCTAAATGTCATTATTGCACAAAAAATATGAACCAGAGATAATTAAAAAAATTTGAAACAAATTAGAAAAAGAGAAGACTGATGTACAGACAATCACGGCTTGTGAAGTTGCTTTGGTACCTTAATGCTTTTCCTTTCATTTTTTGTGTTAAATATTATATTTTAATGGGTAAAAACAAAAGCAAATAACATAGTAAGATTGGGGGTGAATTCATATGATTTTTATAACCACTCCTCGTGGAGCACTTTCTGTTTATCACTTTTAATATAACTGTATTATTTTGTGCTTGAAAATAAAATAAAAATCAATCAATAAATGTAATGTCGTTTTTTAAACTATTGCTTTTCAAATATTGGGGACAAATATGGAAACCTTCATTGCTTCTGTTTGTCACTGCAAACATAGCTGCAGCGTTGTGTAATGCTGGGATGTCACTCTGTGGGATGAAACTAAACACCCCTGGATTACTGCTGCTGCTGAACTCAGCATAGCTGAAATGGGGGGTGGGTTAGCCCGAGCAGGCCTGGGGTGCCGTCATGACCTGCTGTGGGTGACGCAGCAAAATAAAACCCACAATGTGGAAAAAAAAAAAAACACCCCTACAAACTCTTTGTGATTTTTTCCCCCTGTTCTCCACCTCCCATCCGTTGGTTCTTTCAAACGCAGCCATGCACAACGGCGTGTGCATATCTGGATCACTGGAGTGTAAATTCAGATCCTGCTGACTCCCACTGGGAGCATACCTGTGATGGGGGGGGGGGGGGGTCAAGCTAAAACCGTGTGTTTTGGGAAAAGATGACACATCCCGGCTAAGTCAGCAAATGTCAGACTTAAGAGGGTTTCAAATGTCTACCGTCAGACGGCCTACCCTGAATCTGTCCTCCCAGGGGCTCTGGAGCAGCTGGATCATCTGGAGAGGATCCCCCTGTTCCAGGATGATCGCCAGACGTCCGCCTTCCACTCCTCGCCCTCCTGGACTCCTGCACAGTGACCCTTTAGCTGCAGAGTGGAAAGAAGGGATCTTGGGAAGTTTGAAAGACTGTAATATACTCCAGATGGTTGTCACAGCACAAAAGTGCTTGAGTTCAGCTCAAATAGCTTCAAAATTGGCTGAAAATGAGTTTTAATGAAGACACTCATGATAGCAGAGGCGACAGAAGGGGCACATTGTGCTCTCCTGCCAAATTTGACCCATAGGTCAGGGCAGGGGCAAGCATTTAACTCATTTAGAAGGGAATCTGAGTGCTAAAGACAAAAGAATGTAATCATTTTGGTGCCACTTTGGTACCAGAGCGCACAAACTTAAAGGGAAAAAAGGCAGAAAAGTTTACCTTTATGACGTTTGGATGCTGCAGTTTACGCAGGAGCATCATCTCCTTCTTCAGTTTGTAGGAAACCAGCTCCCGGCAGCTCTCGGGATCCCTGAACTCCTCCAAACACTTGTTCATATCTATGCCCTGCTCATTGACCACCTTTAAGGCCACAGACTGACCTCCGGCCAGGCTCGCTTTGAAAACCAGCTTGGTGTATCCAGAGCCGAGCACCTCCAGCGCCTGCATGCCCACCAGAGCCTCGCAACCCACTTCATCCAGATGCCCCTCCGTGGAGCCGCGCGCGCCACCACTGGAATCCAGTCGACTTTTAGCCCCTGATGGATCGTTTCCAGCCTCCTGGTGGAGCGGGACGAGTTCACTCCGTCTCCCCTTCAGCTGGCGAAGCAGCTCCTCCTCATCAACGGACAGCTGGGCTCGAAACTGCTGCACGCCGCTGATCAGGAGCAACACCAGCGCGCACAGAACAGCACAGGCCAGGAGGGCAGCCGCGCGTAAAGAGCCCATCATCTCCCCTTTTTGGCACGGCCGCCGCGCCACCGCTGGAAGGACGCACAGCCGCGGGCCGAGGCTGCCGCTGGCTCCCAGTTTGAGGAAAGTCTTTCTGCAGGAGAAACGTCTGGTCACCCGTCTCCACCACCACCTCCTCCCAGGAACTCCCTCTGGAGGTGTGTCCATGTCTGCGCGAAACTTTACACCCACCGGACGAAAAAGCAGCGCCCGACCTCATGCTGCCACCCAGACCTGACCAGCACAGCTACATAATCACTCCAGATCTGACTTTGGATAGTAAAAATACCCCAAAAAATAACGCAAATCTGCGCACTTCACACTACAAATAGGATTTTTAAAAAATAAGAAAATCAATATTTTATGACAACGTTTTTATCCCACTTTCCCCAAAAATGAATATGTAAATATAAACTGAAGTTGATTTGTGTGCTGCAAATGTTATATGAACTTTTTATGAGGGCAAACTCATTGTTTGTCACTTCCACAAAGTGTCCGCCAGGTGGCAGCAAAGTGCATTCTTACTAGATATGAAAACTCCCTTTTTTAAACCCCCTCAAAAAATGTCTTTAACAAAATACACAAGCACAATTTACTTTAAATACATAACTTTTTTTAAACAGCATGAAGTTCGTTAGAATATTTCACCAAGACATATTACCTATTACGAAAAAGTTGAATTGCAACTTTTTGCAAACTAAAAATTACGGTGGCCCTGAAGTGCAAATCACATCTCGACTCTAAAGCTTAAAAAAATCTTAATGAACAAAATACAAGTATACAAGAAAGGGAAACATGATGATATAGAATGTACAGTACAGAGATAATAGTAAACAGTCATGGGGTTTGATGACAAAAATATATACAAAGAATGACAGATATCAATAGCTCTCAGAGCTTTTTTTGGTGGAATTTGATATTGATTTTATGTTGAAATTTACATATTTAGTTAATAATGGAAAATGTGGTGGTTTATCAATAAATTTGCATTTATGCAAATGCAATTTTGTCAGAAGAAATAAGAAATAATTTAAATACATTTAATTTTTTTGAGGTTCTGAAAAAACAAAACAACACAAAAATTCCTTGTTTAAACCCCTAAAATGTTCACAATGAATAATAAAAGCCACATTTATTATTAAAAACATAATTTTTAAAAGCAAGAATGATTTAAAATACAGAATAATTGACCAAGAAATATAACTAAAAAACAGTTTACAAACAACTTTATGCACAATGAAAACTAAAAAAAAAAAAAAAAGATACCAGTTGGATTGTTTTGACCCACCTCTGAGGTTAAAAAGGGACTGACTTTTTGCTGGTTGATTTTATTCATGAAGAAAAACATAAATTGGGTTGAAATGAAACCACAATAGCCCCTCCCAAAATTAGGATTGCTCTAAAAAATAACCAAAAAAATGTAACTCAACATGAACCATTTAAGAATTTGGCAAAGAAATTCAACAGTGTATACTTCTGTAGTGCTTTACTTGAAGGTCCAAGGTGCAGTAGAGTCATAGTCCTTTTCATATGCACACACATTCAAACACTGGTGGTGGCTCTGCTTCCACTGCTGAACACCAGCACCAACCTAGAACCACCAGGAGGATTGTGGGATTTGGTGTTCTGTCAAGGGACACTTCGACACATCACCAAACCTGTGATCTCCTGATTAGAAGTTAACACTCTGCCTTTGCACCACACCCTAAACAGTGTTTTAACAGTGTGACTAAACTATTACATGCAAACAAAAATCCCCATCAGTAGCAATTAAAACGGTGCAAAAAAAAAGCTAATTCAGTCTTAAAAGTAAACAAATTTAAAAAGCGAAATTTCCAGACTTGAATTGTGTTAGTTTTGCATTTCTGACATTTTTAACAAGCATTTTTTTTTGCTTCTATTTTACACTGAATTTGATTTTTTTGCTGTTTCTGTTTGGTTTTCATTGGAAGACACTATTTATACTCTTATTGTTGTTTGTTTTCTGCACAGCGTCCTCCTTGTGTTTCTCCGGAAAGCCGACTATTTTTGTGCCACATCTCAAAGCGGCTCTGCAGCTGTAATGAAGCCTTTTCTTCCCCCGTCACCGTTCACAGGCAGAAATCTGCCACAGGAAATTACCATGGCTGCCACCTCCGTGCACCAGCCACAAGCCAAGCCCTCTCCTCAGCTCCTCATTATATGTATGTCTGGTATCCAGCCTGTCAGCATGGGGATGTGTGTGGATTTGTATCTTCCTCTCAGTGTGTGTGTGTGTGTGTGGCAACCATAGCAGCCATACAGTGTAAGTTAATCAGTGTTTGAAGTCAACAAAGAATTAGCTTTATCAGCTGCCTCACAGGCTGCTCAGAAAACTCAGTGTCAACCAACGACGCAGCTGGTTTTGGCCGACTCTGTTGATCGAATTTCTTAAAAACCTCCCAGAGACTTCATCAGCTGCAGGTTGAACTCTCATTGGTTGCTTTGGATTTTCATTCCATTTTTTTGGTTTTGTGTTCAACATTTTTGCCAAATCCAACTGCATTTTTCTGTCTGCTCCCGATTCACATCGATTTAAATAGAGAAATACTCAGATATGCAATTTTGAGCTTCGGTTTTCTTTAAATATGTCGTCTATCATGAGAAAATGCCACAAGAATATGTTAAAAACATTTCATCATGTTTTGGATATGCCATTTGTAGAACAAAACTGTAAACTTCACTTTTAAACAAAGCTCTTTCAGGTGAATAGTCAAAGTTATGCAGGAAATAAATAATAGGAGTTAACATTCATTTCATTTTCGAGAAAGCCTTTTTGTCCCTTTCGGGGTCATGGGGCTACCGGAACCTAACCCGGCCAGAACCACCTGGGGCAGGTTGTAAATTTTTCCATTTACACGCATGTCAAAAGTCAGATTTTTATATCAAAATTCAATGTGAATCACAGTCTTGATGTACAGTTTGAATATTTAACAAACCTTTATTACATAAAGTACAACTGAAAGTTAGTAAATTCTTACAGCTTACAGGAATATTGTAACTATTACTAAAAGTAATAGTAACTCTTATGAGAATAACATCATACTTGTTTAATTTAGGTTTACAAATACAAATATAACAAATCAACCTAGAAAATATACTATAAACTTGGTCTACTTCTCTAAGTAGAAACTAAAAATGGGTTACAAATATTTTAGAAATGCATCAAAAATGAATAGAAAAATTGAACATTCTTACAAAATACTTAGACCAAAGTAGAGAGGACTGAAGCTGTATATTTTCTTGATGTGATTTCTGACAAACTGAGGAAGCACGACAAAGTAATTCTAATAATACTGAGAATAAGAGACAAAGTACTGAATATATGTCATTACAAATTTCTAAATAACATGACAGCAGGTCATCATGTCATGTTTTGCTACTTTAATAAAAGCATGAGTGAAGGAATTATTTAAAATCGGTCGGATGTGAGTGAATCTAAAATTGTTTTCAATTAGCTGCATTGAATACAAAAATGGAGTTTGGATTAACTAAACATAAAAAGTACAAGCTAACAACAGCCTTAGCCTTAACTCTTCTAATATCACTGTGCATGTGTTATAAAGTTGTCTTAGGCTTAAATAATGACATTAACAATGTTCAGTATCAAACCTTTTCACTTTTCTTTTCTTGGTGTACTTTCCTCTTTTTTTCTAAATTGGGCACCAAAAAGTTTTGTCCTTAACTTTTTATTGTTAGCATCCTCTGACACCAACTACCGCTTGGTAGCACATCATCTTGGGCTCCGACTAAACCAATACTTGCTATATTTTATTCGAGAGATTGGAATTGAGTTTTATAATTATATTCTTGTTGAATGTGCGATTCGGTTTGATGAATTAAAGTGGTTTGATTTGTGAGTAATTTGAGTTTCAGATGGGTGTTTGGCAGAAAAATGTTCCCGATTACCTGTATATATTCCACCGTCTACCGCAACGAGGTGAGGGCGCCAGTTTGAGTGTTGTGCAGCAGAGGACGCTGTTTGACATTTTAATTCACTTTCTGATGACAAGAAAAGGCGTGCCGTGCTCTTCATATTAAAGAAACAGAATTATTTTTTCCCCCTCGTCCTGCCGCCCTGGGCGACCGTCCACATCGCCAATATCAAAAGCCGCCACTGCAAATATGTTACATGTGTAGGGGGTTACATTTATTTTAATCTCACATCCATCTATTTTTTAAACCCACTTAGGCCTCATTTATCTGCTTTGAGGTCACGGGGCGACTGGAGCCTATCCTTGCCAGTGTTGGGGAAAAGTTAAAGGCATATCTTATGGGATATTTATTTTACTAGGTTAATTTTAAAAATCTTTTTTTGATAAAAATAACCATTGAGCAAACTCTGGTCATATCATTTATATATATATATATATATATATATATATATATATATATATATATATATATATATATATATATATATCTTCATTTAAATTGCGCAAAATCCAATGAATACAATCGGATATTGTGCTTTCAGATTGTGTGAAACGGATTATGATGCACTTTGGAAGTCCTATTATTTAAAAACTCATGTTCAAATATTTAAGTTAGATTATTTTTAGTCATTTTAAATGTATAAATAATAATAAAAAAACTTAGGCTGTATGTAATGTTTTTCTTTAAAAATCCAAATCTTGCCAAAATTAGCCATGTTTTAATCTTTAAAAATAGTGGGTTTATACATATATATTTACTGGCTTATTTTTAAACACATTATTAGATGTAAAATAATAAAATAAATTTATTTTTTGGGGGGATTACAAATCTTATAGTTCACAAATCGAATAAATAATCTAATAACTCAAGAAAACCAAAGGGTGAGCTCTTTGGAGCGCGTGCAAACAGGCTCGCGGACGAGTAGCCTGCGCCTAAAGCCTCCCCTCCCGCCGCGTCATCCCGCCTCAGCCAATCAGGGCGCAGCTGGACGCAGCTTCAGCCCCGCCCAGCAGCGCTCCTGCTGCTCCGTGTAGTAGCAGCCCCAGAACCGAGCCTCTGGATTAACTCCATCACTAAATCCGCTCCCCTATCATCCGGATCGATTTTTGGGAATAATTTTCATCTTAATCCGGATGGAGATGGATGACAGCTCGAAGATTGGAGAAAGCACGGATGAGATAATCCCGGATGAGTCTCCTGTGGATGACAGGGGCGTTCAGCAGGCTGGCCAGAGGTGGGCTGCTGTTTTATAATTGTGATTTTCCCCAAATGTTTGACCAAATATGAATAAAAATATGATGAAAATGCTAAATGTCAGTGATTTTATCATCTAACATAGGAGCTTCTCTGATGCATGATGACTAATATTTATTTAAAAAAGATTGTTTTAGCTAATATTTTACATTTTAAGCTGATAAAAGTGCAAAAGTCCTCAAAATGTGGTCTCAGATCAGGATATTTGCTTCATATTTTTTGGAATTAGGGTTTTTTTTTTTTTTGTAAAACATGCTGCTGCAGTGGTTAAAAAATGAAAACCACACACCAATCCAGAGATCTGCAAAGTGTCATCCTCTGTATTGTCAGCTCAACACTCACTTTGTACTTCACTGACAGCCTGACACCAGTGAAGAAAAATATTCACAGCCCCACAGGCTTTTTTTTTTTTAGCATAAATCCATGCTCCTCTTTTCTCAGAAGCGGGGAGCATCCTTTCTTTTTTTTTTTTTTTCGAAGCTCAATTTCAAACAAGCATTTTTCATTTTTGCAGAGTGAGTCTTTTCTTTAAAACTCCCTGTGCGACTGTCACTGCTGCAGAAAGCATCAACCTTCTGGGTCAAATACACACAACTTTGGATCCCTGTTAACAGTTTTTACCACAACTGATTTTTATTTTGAATGTTTAATGAACAAATGTTGCAGGCTTTCATTTCAAAATGAAATACAGTTTATTTAGCAATAAATGTATCACAAATTCATTAAAAGTATTACACTTTTACTCTTTGACTCCTGATTTTGTTATGTCCACATTAATTTTCTAAACATTTTACCCTTTTTCTATTGCACCTTTAAGGATTTTCAAGTTTGAATCTTTTAAAACCAACCTACAATCCCCATGAGCAATGTGGGGTTCAGTGTTCTGTAACTTTGACACATGGGAACTGAACCAGCAATCGGCCGATCAGTGGTCAACCGCTCTGTGTCACAAAATCACACCAAATATGATCCATCTCCTCTGCCAGGTGATCCTTCTTCACCTGTTTTGGAATCCGTTTAAACTCCTAAAGCTGAGTGTTCGGTGTCTTTCTGTGGAATCGACCGCATTACTTTGCAGTTTCAGGCCTGACGTTGCCCCAATGCCTCTGAAACTTTTGAACTTACTGGTCCATATCAGTGATCTCACTTGTTTCTTGTGTTTCACGCTTAGAATCAGAACCTTTTGGACCTTTGCTGTGTTTTTAACTTTTGTGCAAAACTTTTCTTTTTGGAAGATTCTTCCTTTTATTTTTAAAATTTCTGAATCATCTAAATATATATTTTGTTGGAAAATCATGAATTAGTCAGAGGATCTGCTCTCATTGTTATGTGGAGACTCAGTGAGTGATGAGTGAAATCCATGGAGAGATGAATGTATAATTCAGTGATCCTAAATTATTTGGAACTTCTGACTTTCTGGCTCTTAAATACATAATTTATTTGTTATGTTGCAACACAACTTCAAAACATCCCTCATCAGCTCCACTAACCTAAAGTCGCAGTCTGGCTTCAGCTCTGTTTACTCTTGCTGTCATGGCAACACAACAGAAATGATGGCTGAATCAGGACCGCTGCAGGAAAACAAACATTTACTGCAATTATGGAGACGCTTTTTCTTGTGGTTTCCTGAACCCTGCAGGTTTAGATACACAATCGTACTTTATTAATAGCCACAGTTTCCTTTAACAGTCGGAAAAACAACTTTTGGGATTTTGATACTTCTAAATATTGTTCTCTGTCTCTCTGCATTGACTCTGCATTGTGATGGTTCACTGACAATCTCCAATGATGGACTCCACCTATAAATCTGTTAGATATGGAGAGAATGTAAACAGAGAGCTCTCAGTTACGGGTGATGGGCAGATGGGAGAGGCTGCTCCACACCAACAGTGCGGCCCACAACCAAGAGGCTCATTTCTAATAAACTCCTGTTGCTCTGCAGAAACCATGTCCTGGTGGGGCTTTAAAAGCTCCAGCTAGCTTGTTAGGTCATATCAAGTTAATCTCTAATGGGGGGGGGGATTTCTCCTGACTCAGTTTCTGTGGCTTTGGATTGTCATTTAGATGTCTTTGTTGGATCAAACCACATCTAACCTCTTTTGAATCTTTGTGTGTTAGGTTAGTTCCTTTTTAGTGAAGCGTCTTTATTTTTCAGAAGAGTCATCGTTTTACAGTTGTCTCATTTAGCTTCAGTTGTGCCTTTAGTTTGTGCTTTTTTTTGGTAATGCTTTTTCTAGTAAGCATCTCTGTCACCTTCTACCTGTCTGCGTGGTGCTTGACAGCAGTAAATGGATTTATTTTCCTTCCAGAATGTAAAAGTATGAAATAACTTAGCAAAAATTTCAGCGTTTCTAGTTTCTGGTATTTATGTAAAAAAAATACATCGACAAAACATGCAGTTGTACAAATAATTAGAGAAAATAACAAAAAACTAAAGGAATTTAGTTAAAAAATATTCCTAACTAATGTGGTTGTTACATATTTTTAATTTCCTATCTCATTTCATATTTGTTATGTGAAATAAACATCGGTTTTGTAGAATTATAAAAACTCTTGGCTGAAGCTACAGAACTTCAAAAATATTTAAAGCAAAAATGTAATCTTTTCTTGTAAGTTATGTCATCAATGTTCTGTTGTTTGATTAGAAGGCATTTTAACTTCAACCAAAATCACAGCTCATCAAATTTTTGAAAAAGACTTCAGAAAGTGCAGTGGTTAGCGCTCTGGCCTCACAGTGAGAAGGTTCTGGTCGGAATCCCGGCTGGGACCTTGCTGTGTGGAGGTTGTGTGTTTTCCTGGTGCATGGCGTGGGCTTTCTCTGGGTACTCTTCCCACAGTCCAAAAACATGCTTCATAGGTTAATTCAGGATCTGGTATGAGTCTTTGGACCTGAGACAGACCAGCAGCCTGTCCAGGGTGTAACCCACCTTCGCCCTACACTATCTAGGATAGGCTCCAGCAACCCAATGATCCTGAAAGGGAATCTGAAAATGGATGGATGGAAACTTTGGGATAAATTCCAGCTATTTTCATTTCTGGATTCAATCCATGTCAGACATCCAGCTTTCCGGTTCTAAGTGGATGTCATGGTGTTGTGAAAATCTCACGCTTACTTCATTCTGCCTCGTCCCACTTCTGCTTTAATTGGCCCTCCTTGTGTGCATTCACCACAGCATGTTTTCTTTTTCTCCAGAAATTCATTCCTCAACTCATTAGTTCTGCTGAGCTCTGCATTTCTCTGCACGGGAGATGCAGTGGAGCCAGGGAATGGAATCTGGAAACGGAAATGTTTGTGCTTGGAAAATCTGCACCGTTTTTTTTTGCTCCTCTTCCAAACGTGTCCCTGAACTGACATTCAAAGTGCGTTTGTGATTTGCTTCTTTCAGTGGCATCCCAGTGCTTTCTCTGTGCCCCCCCGACGGGTCTGCTGAGACCCAGCTGACAATCAGTCAGTCTGACAGGGAGCTGTGTGACAGCTGCAGCAGCCTCGGCAGGCCCTCCTCATCTTTCCAGCTTTACCACCAAGTACGTCAGAGCTTTGGCTGCATTGTTGTGAAGCACAAATACATTTGGAGCCATAAACATAGGTGCTACATTTGGGAGGCTGTGCTAAGTAGAGTCATTATGTCGCCAAGAAGACTGGAATTCAAAAAGAAAACTTTGTAAACTCAGTAAAAGATACAGTGTGAGAAAAAAACAACTTACTCTATCTTATATTATTTCTTTCAGGGCATAAAAACATCTGACTTTTGTCTAATAAAAGCTAAATATGATCAAAAATGAAAAACACAAGATATGTCAACAGTAAAATATTAAATTATTATGATGCCAAAAGTAATAAAGCCCTATGAGAACACATATTAGAAATAAAAATATGTGCACATCTATGAATTATCAGTAAACAAATTAACAATTGTACAAGAGATATTCCTTTCCTTAAAAGTGTGCATTGTAAGAAGTTTGGGGTTTGTCAAGCTAATTTTGCAGATAAATTTGACCATAAACCCACCATAATGAGCTTTCACCAACTATCAAGCACAGGGGGGGAAGTGTGATGATTTGAGATTGCGTTTCTTATCATAAAAATGATTTAAACAAAACAAATAAGCTGTTTTAAAGACAGATTTGATTGACATTGTTTTATAAAATGTAGTAAAGCAATGATACGTGCAGAAAACTTTAAACTGGAAATTAGAAATAAAATCATGTTTTAAAAGGAACATTTTTAGGTATTGATTTGCATTGTCTATCCGGTACAACATTTTTCCAAATTCTTTTCTCCTCCAGGTTCCTCACTGCCTCCACGACTCACCAAAGCGGAAACAATGTCGGCACTGCGGCCCTCCCGGTTCAGCCAAACTGCACGCCTGCCACGCCTGTCATTCAAACGCAGCAGGTTGTCACGGCGAGGGAAACGCGCTGGTCAAAGTGGGACACAGCTGCAGTTCTGCCCATCAGACATCGAGTCATGGGGCGGTCAGATGTCACTGGCTCCACGGGTCAAATGAGAGCCGGATACGGAAACCGAGGCAGCATCATGTGGTGACAGTTCGGTGAGTTTAAATACATATGGTGCACTGACTAATAATAATAATAAGATAGTTCTTTTTTTTTGTAAAGCGGAAGCTCTTTAAGAACCAACGGAGGAGCAACTCGCAGCTTTATTTAGTCTGTTGGGTCGATTTGAAAAAAACAAAAATGGAGAACAAATAAGTCTGTGTGCCTCTGAAAAACTAAACAACAACAACAACAAAAGATACCTGATAAAAGCAGGTTAACATGACAGCTTCCGAAATGCTCTGTGAAAAGGAACACTACAGTGAAATGATGTTTTTTGAGGGAAACCAAGACATTGATCTCAGTTTTTACATTTATATGAATAGAAAAGATTATAATGTTGGATTTGTGGCATTTTTTTTGGTGTCTGAGGAACCCCATTTTGGGCCATTAGTCTTTTCTAATACTAAAGTATTAGTAAAGTTGCTGGAGCCAATCCTAGTAAAGTAGACATGCTAAAAATGAGACAAAATTCTTTAGTAAATTGTCTTTCTTTGTTAGGCAAAAAGCGAAATGTTACTGTCATACGTTACTTTTATATTGCGTTACAACCCTGAAAGATACCTGCTTAGGATGTAACCCACCTTCACCAAAAGTAACTAGGATAACGGGATCAATTGGGTTTAGGAAATGGATGGATGGATGGATGATTTAATCCCACACTGGTGATTTCATACTCATGCTCTAAAAATAAAGTAATCCTACATCTTGCTGGGATAAGAGAATAATTGAAGTTTCATGAACTGTCTCAGAATGTCAAATTGTTTTGTTTCTTTTCAGGTTTTCATTTCTTTTACAAAATCAGCCACTTCATTTAATTGATGGATGTTTCTGGTTGTTCACAGATATGGACGACTTTGCAGCCTCCTTAAAAAGTAAGCAGTGAAACCTGTTTTTACTTAATTAATTGATTGATTAGTTCATTTCAAGCCTAAATTTGAAACTGTACACAAAAATAATCCCACAGAATTATCAAACTCATTACTGAGACAATGAAATGCATCGATTGAAAGAAAACAATGAAAAACAAACAAATAAACAAGAACAGTGCACTTAAGTCACATTTGTGACATTAGTTGAGTATTGTGATTAATAACTAAAGTCTAGTAGAGCTTGATTAATTGATTCACGTTTCATTCAGTAGATTATTGTAATACACTTCTATACTGTGCCGTGCTATTTCAGTTCGTTTATTTTTGTAAGACTTGTATCTCTGTTCACTTTCTATTGACTTTTGTTTTGACTTTTGCCTCCCCTCCTCCAGTGCGTTCAGAATCTGCTCTTGCTGGATCTTATTTCTTCCAGCAGGAAACCAATTAATCAATCAATTAATTCTGTTAATTATTTCATTATTTCTTTTCATTTCCACATTTGCTTTGTGTTACTGAAGCGGTCTCCTCTGTGGTTTTCTTCCGGCAGTTACTCCCGGCTGATCGTGGACTATCCATTGCTGCTCCTGCTCGGCTGCACTGTTCTGCTACTGGGATGTTCGCTGGCTGGACTTCTTATTGGGCCGTTGCCAGATTTCTCTGACCCCTTGCTGGTAGAAAACATGTTTTTAAATGGATGAAGCAAAATGTTAACCATTAGTTCAAATTAGCGTGTCGGAACTGCGAGGAAAAATGTGAATTAGTGGTCATTTTCTCTTGGGATCATACTGTGCTGCACACATTAGTTTATATTTTAACATTTTTATGGCAAAAAATATAGATCCAGAATTTAAAAAAAAAACAAAAACATAGAACGTGATCATTTCTGTCCATGCAATTGTTTTCCATTGAAAACATGAAAAATGGTTTGTTTTTCCTTTGGGCTGTTCCCTTCAGGGTTCACCGCATGGCTCACATGTGTGACCCCAACCCGGACTGGGGACAAGGACATGGAAACAAGGAAGTGTCTTGCTTGAACCAGGAATGCAAACTTTTCTAAACCTGAATATCCCCCAGCCACTGAATTCTACTGAAGGAACTCCTTTTGGTATCGACAGGGAACATTGAGGGGATTTCAATGGTACCAAATGTGAAGGGGCGGAGCTCTGGGAATTATAGTTTTAAAGGGATTTAATTAAAAAAAAAAAAAAAAAAAAACGAAGGACAATGGTGACGTTGGTTAAAGGATGGTGAAGTTAGAGCTACCAGGAAGGAGGTCAAAGAGGAGGTTCATGGACATGGAGAAGGAGGTGTGAATGAAGAGGACGCGGCGACCTCCCAAAAGAAGCAGCGGAAAAGTCTTGCTGCCTGGTTTCTGTCTGGGATCAGCTGTGGCGTGCAATGGCGAAATCATTTGTGTTTGTGTCTTCAGGGTTTTGAGCCACGGGGGACGTACATTGGAGTTCGTCTGTCCAGTTTATCCAAACTGCAAGAGAACACGGGCCCAGGAAAAGCTATGACTGCTGTACCGCAGCAGCTCAGTGGAAGGTCAGCAGTTTCTATGGAAAAACACTATTTGCATAAAGAATAACAGTGTATACAATTATATTATAACAAATATTAGCATAGGATGATCCTACCTCACAAATGTCATATTCTCTTAAAGTCGAATCTCTGTTTTATCCATCCATCCTATTAATGTACATGTACTCAAAATTGGTTTTTATTGAATGGATATTCTAAAATGTATTTTTTTCTTCAGATTTGAGTTGTAACTAAATCAAAAATTCAAATACGATTTTATTTAATCCTAATAAATGAAAATGCCTATTTTAAATAATTAATGACACTCTTATTTAATTATTTTATGGCGTTTTATATTTATTTAATATTGTCTCTTCCATCCAACATTGGACAGGAAATAAATAAATATGTCATTAAATGTTTAAATGTGCTTTTTAATGGCAATTTTAATATTTTAATGCCACATATATTTAAACATTTTTTTATTGATTTCCATTTTTTTATGTTTAATGACACTTTTATTTAATGATTTAATAGCATATATATTTATTTACTATTGTCTTTCCTAAACCTCCATAGTTTGCATAATACAGGAGAAAGCTCTATAACATGAACATAATAAAATTCTCCTGCAAACCCATCAATTCCAGGCATTTTTATTTGCCAATGGCTGAGATGATATTGGTCATTTATGTATTAACAATAACACTTTTTCTGAGGATTTATAACAATACAGGTTCTGTTGTGTCTGTAAAAGGCTGGAGGACGTCTTCAGTCAAGGTAATGGAAGTCGAGATGTTTCCAGAGGTCGTTTTAAGAGGATGTTGGCTTCAGACTCTTCGCCAGACGCCTTCCTCTGTGATGCTCCAGGTGAGAAAACGCTGAGCAGTTATTATTTTTACGCCTCTGAATGCTTAATAAGTTCACCCGTGCACTCTTTTTTTTTTATACTCCTAATGTGGTTTCTGTAGTTTCTGCAGAGCGGCAGGAGTTTGTTAGAAATTTGCCTCTGAGTTGTGGGCGAGACTGTTGCTGTGGAGCGACCCCGCCCCCCCTTCCCATTCTGCCCAAATTTTCTCAAATAGGATCTTTTTTAAAAAATATTTTTTATCTGCTCCTGATTCACTGCAATTTGAATACAGAAAAACTCAGAAACACTATTTTAAGTTAAATTTTCATCATATATGTTCACCATCATCAGAAAAATGCCACAAGAGCATGTTACAAACACCAGAAACGCCATTTTCATCTGTTGTTTGGCACTTTTATGTTGAATCCTTCTGCCTTTCTGCGTTCAGGCGAAAGTTTGGCACGACTTGTGTTTCGATCCGAAAACTCCGCCAGCCTCTGGAGTCTGAAGGCGATTCACGCCATGTGTGAGATGGAGGAAGCGAGGGTACGTTCTGCTCCACCTCCTCGCCGCTTTTTGTCACTTTAGACCAAACCTTTCATCTTTGTTTCATCTGCCCTCGATTCCAGTCCAAAAGAGCTAATATTTGTTTTGTTTTTTTTTGTCGTGTGTGAATCAGATTCGCTCCCAGGCCAAGTTCCAGGACCTGTGCCAGCAGCACGTGAAAGCTGAGGGAACCACCAGGAGAGGCTGCTGTCCAAGCTGGTCTCTGGGGAATTACTTGGCGGCCCTCTCCAACGCCTCCTGCTGCCTCAGCCTCAACGCCCAGCAAGTACTGCAGCTTCCTCCCTCTTCGGGAAAAAATGCAATTTAGGAACTGAACTGTATTTTTTATTAAGAAAATGTAATAGCTGAAATGTTCTGAAAGAAATATTTAACTTTTTGTTCCCTAACCTGAATGTTTAAAAAGAAGTAGGTTAACGGATCCACTTATTCCTCTTGGATTTGGGAAATGGTTTCTTTCTTTCTTTCTTTCTTTTTTTTTTAACTTGCCTTGTCCAACAGTTGAGCAGACAAATGAAGGAAATGGTTAATTTCCAAAGAAGAGCTAACTACATTTTTTTCTGGGCTTTTAAAGAGAATTTGACTTTG
Organism: Oryzias celebensis; assembly: GCA_014656515.1. Classification (NCBI taxonomy): domain Eukaryota; kingdom Metazoa; phylum Chordata; class Actinopteri; order Beloniformes; family Adrianichthyidae; genus Oryzias; species Oryzias celebensis. The sequence continues at coordinate 41,508,029 of BNCR01000005.1, forward strand.
ACCAAAAATGACCAAAGTATTTACATATACCAAAAAAAAATTTTTTTTAAAAAGGAAAAATAAAGTAAATAAAATGGTGAAAAAACAAGCATCTAAATTTCCTCTCAATTTTTTTCCTCAAATTTTCAAGCGGCCACTGCTGAAAAAACAAGGGCATGGAAACTGCATTGATTTCATACTATAGATCAACATCCAACTTTGTGCAAAAGCCCTTAAGAACATTGTCTACAGACAGTTGATCACTTTCCTAAATGCACGTGAAATCCTGAAACCAAACTCAAGAATGTTTTTCTGAAAAAGTGCTTTTTAAGTGAAAAACTAACAGATTTATATGATTCATTTTTAACAATATTTTTCTAGCTCTGGTTTAGTTTCTTATTTCTGGTTTACTGTAGGGGGCAATGAATATAGGGGCTTGAACAGAATTTTTTATTCTACTTGCTTTTATAACATATTTGCACATGTTCTGTTCTGTAGACTCATAGGGATGGAAATACAAATATTTAAAGGGTCACTTTTGCACCAGATAAGTGAGCTTGCAGATCATATTTAAGGCAGATTTGACAAAAACACAATTGATTAGTGGGGAAAACTGTAAATGTCAACGAAAATGAATCTTAATGGAGTGATTCTGACCTCAGTTGTATTTCTTTCTTACCAGGTTTCTGATGCTCTGAAACTTCTCAGAAAATGTGCTCCATACTACCACGAGGGGCGCCTTGTGGAGTCCTGCGTGGACAGACCGCGGCGTGGCAGCTGCTCCTCTGTGCCCTCGCGCTGCAAGCAATCCCGCGTGGTTTTCCAAATCCTGCACTTCCTGGTGGACAAAGACTTCCTGGGCCCGGACACTGTCGAGTACCAGATCCCCACCCTAAAGTACAGCCTGATGTTCCTGCCGGTGGATAAGGGCGAGCCCATGATGGACGTTTACATGACCTGTCTGGAAAGCAGGGATCTGACCTACAATAATACGACCATCACTGGGATTGACTTTGGGATAAAGAAGAGCCTTTTCAAGTACTACCTAGCCAGAGATTCGGTGTACCTCGTTTTAGCTGTTTTTTCTCTTTTATTCACCATGGTTTTATATCTGAACTCTGTCTTCATTGTAGCGTTATCGATTCTCGCAATCGCCGGTGCCCTCCTGACGTCCTATTTTTTCTACAAGGTGGTGTTTCGCCTGACTTTCTTCCCCATGATCAACCTGTCAGCGGCTCTCATTCTCTTAGGCAGCTGCTCCAATCAGGTTTTCATCTTCAGCGACTTCTGGAATCTGCATCTGATGCAGAATCCCTCCGCTTCGCCAGGGAAGAGAGTAACTAGAGCTCTGCAGGAAGTTGGCTATTTGATTTTAGCGTCTGGGCTAACCTCCAGCGTGGCGTTTTGGTCCGGTTACCTCAGCAGCATCCCGGCGATCAGGTGTTTCTCCGTCTATCTGGGAACGTCATCGTTAATCAGCTCCCTCTTGGCTTTGTTTTGGCTGCCTTGCGCGTTTACGTTGCGTGATCGCTACAGAAAGGTCCCTCCCGTGTCTTTGGCCGCTCAGGGATGGAAGCCCTGCTGCTCCAAAAACACAGAGGGCTTCTGGGAAACAAGCTCTCGCAAAAAATGCCTTTTCGTTGTCTCGCAGAAGCTGAGGGAAATCAAACGAGGCCTTGCAGACACCTCTAGTTTGTTGTTCCTAAAAATCTTACCCTGTGGAGTGGTCAAGTTTCGGTACATTTGGGTGTGCTGGTTTGCCGTTCTGGCGGCGGGGGGCACATACATGTCCTGCGTCGAGCCGGGAATGAAGCTGCCCACCCTGGAAAGCCAGGCTGCTCAGCTTTTTCGCTCCAGTCACCCGTTCGAGCGGTACGATGCAGAGTACAGTCACGTTTTTATGTTTGAGAGGCAGAAGCGTGGCGAGGATAAGCCTGTCACACTAATGCTCGTCTGGGGTGTCAAACCAATCGATAACGGGGATCACTTGGACCCACGGAGCAGCGGCTCACTGGTCCTTGACCCTGACTTTAATATGAGCCACCCTGAAGCTCAGATTTGGTTGAAGGATCTGTGCGTACGAGTCCAGAACCAAAGCTTTTACTCCCCTCCAACTCTGGAGGACGAAGACGTTGTCGAAAACATCTGTCTCGTTGATCAGCTGGTGCGTTGGGTGTCTTCGAGACAGTGCTCGGACGGCCATATCTGCTGCGGTGACGTCCATTTCCCCTACACCCCCAGCATTTTTGAGAGTTGCCTCAGCCTGATGCTGGTGGAGAGGTACGCTGAGGGTCGTCTGGCACCACATGGCGGTCTGTACGTCCATCCAGACGGCAGGGTCTCAGCCCTTGTGCTGGCCTTCAAAACCACATACCTCTACAGCTTCAACTTCAGCAGGACCAGTGTTTTTTACCGAGAAATCCTGACATGGTTCAACAGAGAAATGTCAGGAGCCCCACAAGGACTGGAGAAGGGTTGGTTCGTCGGCCCGCTGTCTCTTTTTGATCTACAGCAGTCTTTAAGCACAGAGATGCTGGTTGTGGCTGGCTCCTCGGTGGCTCTCACCTTTATTTTGCTCCTACTAATGACCTGGAACATTGCGCTGAGCGTTTATGCGACCGTCGCAGTCGGAGGAACGGTGTTCGTCACGGTTGGGCTCCTTGTTCTTCTGGAATGGCAGCTAAGCGGCGTTGAGGCTGTTTTCATATCAGCAGCTGCGGGGTTGTCTGTCGACTTTATTGCTAACTATTGCATTTCCTACAGTTTAGCTCCTCATTCGGATAAAATTGGAAAAGTTGCGCACTCCACTAAAAAGATGGGGTGTCCTGTGGCGATCGTTTCCGGCGCGTTCTTCTTCACAGGCGTCGTCATGCTGCCCGCCACGGCCTTGCACTTCAGGAAGCTCGGCATTTTTTTGTTTTTAGTGAAATGCGTCGCTTGTGGATTTGCCACTTTTTTCTTCCAGTCCCTGTGCTGCTTCTTTGGGCCCAAGAGGAGCTGCGGCATGATTCCCCTGCGATGTCTCTCAGAAAAAGCAGATAGTGCACTGACCTCTCGCCCCGAGCCCGGATCCTCGTCATCCTCGGCTGCGAACGGGGCCTTTGGCAAGTCCCGAGTTAGGCGGAGTTACGACAGAGAGCCATGCAGGTACCTTTACCCCCATCACCAGTGCCAGCAGAAACAGATGGAAGTTGGGGGCGGCGTGAACAGAAGGGCGGAGCAGTACGAGCTGCAGCCACTAGCGTACCGACTGAGCGACAGCTTTGAGAACAGCACCTGTACCAGTAAACTGTCCAACCGACCGTCTGTGCTTTCAGACGAGATTGTGTACTGTGAGGGAGAGTTGGGCAACAACACTACGGGCAAGGAAAGTGAGGAGACGTGCAGCCATGTGATCTGCCAAGCACCTCCTGCTCTGCAGACCTCCTCCCCTTACAGGGAGCGCGCTCTGCATCCATCCAGCCTGAAGAATGCTGCAGCAGACAAGCTGCTGTGTAAAACATGCACGGCTGAGGTCAAGGAGTGGAGCGACACGCCCTGCTCCTCATCATCAAGCTTGATCAGCCAAACGCTGGAGACTTCCGACCAGCCCTCACTTTGCGAAGGCGAAAACGCAGCAGATGGTGAAGGTCAGCGTAAAGCGCCCCTCTTCTCCTGCTCTCAGAGCTCCTGCGAAGGTTTGGAGGACTCCTGCGACACGTGCCTCAGTGATGCTGAGGCGGGGCCCTCGCGCCCGCAGGGAAGTGACGGCAATGTCGACGTGCAGCTGCAGCCGGGACACCTCAACGGCAGGCGAGACATGCTCCGCCTCTCGCTGAGGGAAACCGTTTACGAGACCGGGGGCAAAGACCACTCGAGCCGTAGCGAGGAGGTGGTCATTCTACCTAACAGCAAACCAGACTTACCTGACGTTTGGATAAAGAGGGATGGACAACAGGAAGCAACCTGCTAGGGAGAGCCAGAGGAGACAAAAAAACACTGTGTATTCATCAGTCATTTGTAGTAAACCATAGTAATAAAGCAACCGGCAGAAACATTTAACCTTTTTCCACCAGAGTTTAGATTTAGCGTTGACATTCTTCCAACAACCTCAATTCTTCAACCATTTACACAATTGACGTAATTCCAGCGGATTCTGAAACAGAGAAAAGAAGTTTGCGCTACAGTGCAACACATGACATCAGTAACGTGTTACGCAACAGTACAAGGCCGCTGTGAAAAGCTACTTTTCTTCGTGTCAGAATCAGCTGGTTCACGGTGATCTCGTAAAGTTACACTAAATTAAAGAGCTTGTGTTGGCATTCTTTCGACTACCGTAACTCTTAGCAGTTAGCGTAATTCCAGCAGATTCTGAGGCACAGAAAAGCACATTTGCGCAGATATGCAAATCTTAACAGTAGTGAAGTGCTTACGCAATCATTGTAAATCTTCTGAAACTGATGCCAGTTTGCCAGAAACTTTGTCGGAATCCACTGGAATTGTGTTAATCATGGAAATGGTTGAAGAGTCGGGCTAGGTTACTTAGTTGTCTCCAGCGGCGCCTCCGGTTCTAAAGGGTTACCACTGGAGCTTTAGCTCTGGTGTTGACATTCTTTGGACAACTGCAACTCTTCGCGCAATTAACGTAATTCCACCGAATTATGAAATACAAAAAGGCTACTTTTCACTGATACAAAACACTTTACAGTAGGGAAGTGTTTACACAATTGACGTAAATGAACTGATTCAGCTTTGCCGACATGCTAAGCAACTTTTCTCCACTTTGGAATTTGTTGGGATAACGTTAATCACGTAAACGGTCAGAGGTATGCTAGGTCAAAGAGAGTGTCTTATTTGAGTGTTGCCTTAGCTCCAGTCTTGACATTTTTTTGACCACCGTAACTCTTCAACCTTTTTTACGCAATTAATTCCAGCGGATTCTGAAGAGCAGAAAAGAATCTCTGCGCTGATACGCAACACTTTAAAGGGGTGAAGATCTCAGCAATCAACGCAAATCAGCAGATTCTGTCGTGGACAAAAGCAGCTTTGCCTATTTTTGTCTGCGTCAGAATCCGTTGGAATTACGTTAACTGTGTGACAATGTTATTTTGGCGTCTCTGGTGTTAAAGGGTTAATAAGGGATCATGGTTTAAGGAAGAAAAAGCCAAATGCATGTCTGACATTCGACAGCACATCAGGGTGCAGGTTATCTGGGAGTTTTGAAATAAGCCTGGTCTTTAATGTTTCAAACTTCTGGTCGTCTCTGCATTTAAATGAGCTGTTTCAGAGCAGGAAAACATGCAGATCAGTAGCAGGTCCGCTGGGCCAGAGCACGCTGAAGTGGAGGCATTCCATTCAGAAGCATGCACCACTTCAAACCACAGTGTTTATTCAGCACCAACTGCATCTGCTGGACTGACTGTGTGCCTGAGACTTTCTACTTTCCTAACCCAGTACACTGATGCTTTTTTTTTTGAAAGAAAACAAGTCTTTCACTTTCTCTTCAACTATATTCAAGTTTACAGGAAGTTCAATTCCCAAAGCTCAATACTTTCTTCTGTCTTAATTTCCTAATTACAGTGATAAATGTTGGAGTAGCCTTTTCTAAATTTAAGCCAAAAATCAGGAATCAAGTGAAATAAATGTAGCATAAAGCTGGTTTAATTCCTATGAGAAGCTACACGTGAATCATTCGCACAATTTGACCTGAAACCAACCCTTTCTTATACATTTGCATCAGCAATAATGCGGTTTTCTTCTTGAATCAGCACAAAACAGAACGTTTCTGCTGTAGCCACCATTGTTGAAGTTTATAGCTGCTGCTGCTGCAGAAGGTCCCTCTGAAGACGTATCAGGATTTCTGTCTTTGAGCTTCTCAGTGTCCATGAAAGTCGTTGCCGTTTCTCCTCCAGCTGCAAAACAAGAGTGTGACTCAACCTAATGTGCCTGCTCTCAACCAGTCAAACCTTTTGTCAGCTAATATTGACCACAATGCATTGCGTTTGAACAATTTGATATTGGAAAAAAGTTATGGAAATAATTTTTTGAGTAATTATCCAAGTTTCTTCATAAAGACCGCAGTGGATTCATATATAATCTTTGTTAAATGTCCTAATCTCTTAGGTTTCTTCTTTAGAAAAAGGGTGACATCCAAAAAAAAATCTAGTGAGTGTAGAAATTGAGCTACAGACCCACTCTGATAAAAAAATGTTTAGGTGTTTTTAAAACCTGTCTCACAATGGAGAACATATATAAAGAAAATTAAGCTCTAAATTACATATATTCAAATGATTGTGAGTCAGGAGCAGATAAAACAAAATAAAAATAGACAGGGCAGGTCACGTTTTCCTCGTTTGCTCGCTGTTTTTGTTGCAGCGGTAATGGTAGGTTGGGGGTGTGAGGGACTGTAAACTAGTGGGAGAGTGTAAACAGAGAGCTCTCAGTAAATGGCTCCATGCCAACAGTTCCACACACACTCCAATGACAGTTTTTTTTCTTAATTTTTGGCTAAAAATGGTATGATTGTGATAAAAAAAGACCACTGGGAACACTTTTAAAACAGATCACGAGATGATTGGAGTGGGTCTGTAAAATCCAGGGCACTAAACAGTCCCGCACTATAAAGTCTTCTAGGGAATATGGACGTAGAATACGTGTCACTCAGATATGATATGGCGCAGAGTTTCGTGCAAAACAGAAGCTTCCAGTTACCAGTAGCTGCGTGTAGACTGCTTTTCACTTTTACTGTCATTTTAAAACTGTTTACCAAGTGTCAGTGCCAAAAAACTGTTTACTAACCATGCGATGATTTTTAATGCACTAAATGTTTGGTGAAAAATGGTTTACTCCAAGTCTGCCTCTGTTAAAACATGCTTGGCCTGCCGGGCATGCTACACCGTCACCCCAAACATGAAAAGTCACATCAGCTGTTTCCGTGCATCTCAGTTTTCCTGACTTGAACAGCATGTGCCAAATGGTTTTTTAGGACTCAAAGTGTCTTTTTGTGCAAGATGTTTACTGTAAGTTATGTGATGATAAAAGGATTATGAAACCGCAGTGATGGTAGTTTAGCATGAAAGCATAAAAAATATATATGTGAGAAAATGTATCTGTGTATTCACAACGTTGTCCTTTATTTTCCTTCACAGAATAACCTGCCTTCCAACATAAATTATATAAATGCATACATGCTAGAATTATAATTTGGGTAATATAGAAATCTCTATTACTAATGTTATTTTTTTCTGAAAACTAAAATATAATAAACAATTGTTTTCCTGCAAATTTCAAATCTTGATTGTTTGTCCGTTTGAAAGTGTTGCTTAAAAAAAAAAATGGGTTCGCTGCTGCTGAGTCAGCTTCACCAGGGTTCTACCCAGTCCTCTTTGGCCCACTCAGGCAGACGTGTGAAATACTCAAAGTCGGGTCCTTTGTAACGTAAAGCGTGGAGGTACATGATCAGCTCTTTCTCCGTGGGATCTGGTCGTACTATTTTACACTCGCTGCATAAATGGTCTCGACTTCCTTTCGGGACATTGGCGGCCCTTTCGCTTCCATTGGCTGTGGCTGGATTACACGAGTCTTTGACGGAGGTGCCGTCAGTCATCACATCAGACTTGTTACCACAAGGATCCACTTGTTGCTGACACTTGTTCGTGATGTTTTTCTCGGCCACTTCTTTCCCGGCTATCAAGTCATCCAGAAAGTCAAGGTTTTCCTGAGAGCGATGCTCTTCCACCAACGCCTGGAGAATTTCCTCGTCACTCTTTCCCAGAATTCCCCCTTTCCCTCGGTTAGGACCCCAAGCAGAGGAGCCATAGATTGGATCATTCAGGATAGGAAAGCCCAGGAACTGAAGATGAACTCTGATCTGGTGGGTGCGGCCTGTAAGCGGTAAGCAACGCACGACACTCGTTTTCCCGTTGAAGCTGAGCCTCTGGAAAACTGTCCGGCACTCCTTTCCCTTTGGGTGGACTCTGCACAGGCCAACCTTAAAGGACACGACCAGGATGGGTTCCTCGCAGACCACTTCACCTTCAGGAAACTCGCCCTCCACTCTACAGACATACTCCTTCTCGATCTGAGAAGACAAAGATCTGGCATCACTTTCAGAAAAACAACAGATTGCTGGAATTAAAAAGCTTCCTGAACGTACCTCTCGGTCTCTCACCATCTGGTCCAACTTCTTGGACGTCTCGACAGTCCGGGCAAACAGCAAGACTCCAGAGGTCAGCCTGTCCAGCCTGTGGACGGTGTGAAGCTCTGAAACGCCACGCTCTTTGCCAAGAATGAAAATCACCGTGTTGTGGCGGAAGCGGCCGCACGGGTGGACGGGGATGGAGGCTGGCTTATCCACCACCAGCACTTGGCCGTCATCCGCCAGGATCTCCAGGGGCGTGCCGACCACAGGAGGCTCATGGCGATGGACGGTGTTCCTCATGTGGTCGTTATTCTGTAGAATGGACACAAAAATTCAAAATAGCCAGGATCAGCATCAAATCTGTTTAAAAACATATTCCACTGGTGGTATGTTGGATTATTACTTTGCATCTTGAGAAATAATTGAGTCAGAAACAACACTTTTAGTTGTGAAATAGCATTAAAAGACCAACTCTGATGAAAATTTGTTTTTTTGGTGGGCTCAAGCAACCGCAAGCACACGTAATTGCATAATTCGGGCTTTCACGTTCAAACTCTCGTATTTACACATCACTAGGCAAGGTTTTAAATCTGTTTTGAGCTTTACGTACAAAACAAGCGGCCATTAAACACGCGTTTAGGGGTAAACCAGGTTAACTTTGGCCAGTCAGATGCCAGCCGTTTGAAAGTAAACTATGGAGGAGAATTTAATGGTTGCAGTTTGAGCCCGGCTGGAATTATATGACACAGAATCTTTCATATATCGGAATAGAGCTGTGAAGACAAAAAAAAAAAAAAAGTCCCATCCATAGCTTAGAGCGGAATTTCTAATAAACTACTGCCGCTCCACAGAAACTATATTTTAGAAAACAACACTTTTTATTTTTGCTTTGGGGGGCTAAAAACATAATTATGATTAAAAAGACCACTATGGACGCTTTAAAAATGGGAGTTTAAAGGCTCCTGGTTCCAACCAACCTTGAGCACCACGGACAGGTCCTCCACTGGCGCCTCGTTCAGCCGGATGCGACCCTCCTTGGCCGCCTCAAGATAATATTCTATGGACTCCGCTCTGAACTCGCTCTTGAACACCTCCAGCAGGCTCTTCCCGATCCAGCGCCCTTTGCAATAGGTCTTAAAGTCGAAATAGTAAGGACGCACCTTCCTCAGCCCGCCCTCGAAGTAATAGGACGTCTCGCTGAAGTGCTCCTGGCTGAAGCTCACGCCCGGGTTCCGTTTTTGCGGTGGTGGGACGTACCTCTCGCCCGGACGGAGCGTCTTTCCTCCGGCGCCCCTGCGTTTCTTCCCGCTGACGTTAGCTTCTGGTTTGTCGTCTTGCTTGCGTTTGCCGCTTTTGGCTGCAGCTGCGCGCGTGCTTTCAACCTCTGACACCGCGCGCTCCGAGTCCGCCGGCTTCTCTGGAGCCGCTACTTCCTTTTCCATCATCGAAGAGCTTCTCCGACGAAGGCGAAGCGCCCTTGGAATCCGGTTAATTTCAAAACACGAAGAAATACGAATTGTCCGTCTTTTAACTTCAGTTTGGATGAACACGCTGAACGGTAAACTTCTACCCAATGTACCAGCATGCATTGCGGTGTTTTTGGACTGGAGATTTATCCGTTTTTGAGAACTTCCGGTTCCGGGTCGACGGAAGGCAACAGCGCTAAGCTAGCAGCAGTTTATAGCCGACGATGTTCCCAGACCCAAACCTGGTGGTGTTTCTATTAAGAGACATTCAAAAAACCGTTGATGTCTTGATTGAGGACGTGTCAGTCATTAATATCCAGCAGGAACACATCCTGGAGGAATTGAGGAATCTATGAGCGCTTGTGGACCAGCAGAATGGCAATAATATAGTGGAACAAGTAGACGACCGGGACCCAAACTCCAGAATCCACGACCGCCGCCGACAGGGTTAAAACCAGGGATGAGGAGAGGAGCTCCGAGGAGCAGCAGGTGGAGGTTTTCCTCAAATCTAAAAAGATTTTTTATGGATTTAAATGAAATTGAGGGCTTCCATACCCTCCACAAGAGAAAAAAACCAGTGTTCAGCATAGGATTTGAGAGTCAAAAGAATATGAACATGCCAGAAAAACAGAAGATACTGCAGAAAATTCAAAATACTTGAAACTGTAAAATATTCATCAAACTTAACAGAACACAAGATTATGGTACCCAACAACATGGATGAGTGAAAGATGAGACCAAGAAAATCACCATGGTAACTGAGGTCTTCACTGGACTTAACTCCACAAACAAGGACATCACAATATCAACAAATGAAATAACTTCAATAAACTATTCTTCTATGAATTGTTCATCAAACTATAACTTGGTTCATTCATGACATCAGGTTCAATTCTGGAATAATTTACTGACTGCATGGAGAAAAAAAAGTTTCAAAACAAATTATTATTCATCTGTTGAGATCATAATGCAAACATAAAGCAACACAGGACTAATGTGTAATCATGATTTCTGTAATAGCCTTTGCTGGATGTATTACAGTTCACCTTTCGCAGTCAACTGTTTTGCAGATGATTCTAATGCATGGTGTTCATTGGTGTTGTCAATCTCCCCCATACTGTGATTTCTGTGAAGAGGGTTCAGATTGCCAAATACAGTAGAGTACTCTACTGTAAATCTTTGATTGCTAGCTTTGTGACTCTGAAGTGCTTTATTTTACTGTGTGTTTGAACTTTTTCTCCTCAATTATGTCGTCAAAACGCTCTGCGCCATCAAAGGCGCCTGCAGTAGCACCCAAAAGGCAGAGAAAGATGCTAACCGTCGCTCAAAAAGTTGGACTTCTGGACATGCTAAAGGAAGGTAAAAGTTTCTCTGCTGTAGGGCGCCATTACGGAATAAATGAGTCTACGGTTCGTTACATTAAAAAGGAGGAAAATAATATAAGAAGGACAGCAGCAATAAGCTTCAACAAGGATGCAAAAAGGGTAGTAACTGTCCGCAACAAGACTATCATAAGGATGGAGTCTGCTTTAGCTTTGTGGATCAGTGACTGCAGGAAAAGGAACATTACGCTGGATACCAACATTATCCGCACAAAAGCCAAAATGCTTTATAAAGCTTTTGCTGGCAGCAATGACGTCCATGACGGCGAGGAGCAGAACGACACGGAGCCCAGTCCATCAACGAGTGCTTTTCACTCAGAACCGAGTCTGTTTCATGCCAGCAAAGGCTGGTTTGACAAATTTCAGAAACGCTTTGGACTCAAAAGTGTTTCTTTGCAGGGAGAGGTCGTCTCTGCGGATACGGCTGGAGCAGAGGCTTACGCGAAAACCAAATTTAAAACAATAATCGAAGAAGGGCAATATAAGCCTGAACAAGTTTTTAATATGGACGATACAGGCTTATTTTGGAAACGAATGCCCTCTCGCACTTTTCTAATGCAGGACGATGCCAAAACCTCAGGTTTCAAGACCCAAAAAGTTCGTGTGACTCTGGTTATGTGTGGAAATGCTGCAGGCTTTATGATAAAACCAGGGCTTATTTCTAGATCTAAAAATCCAAGAGCCCTAAAAGACAAGAATATGAGTGCTTTGCCTGTTTACTGGATGCATAACGCAATGGCTTGGATGACAAAAGCGCTAAATCTGAACTGGTTCAAAGGGTGTTTCATCCCGGAGGTCAAGCGTTATTTGATCGAAAAAGGACTCGACTTTAAAGTGCTCCTGCTCATAGACAACGCTGGAGGCCTCGCGGATGATTTGTCACACGATGGTGTGCAAATCGAATTTCTGCCGCCAAACACATCATCGCTGATTCAGCCTATGGACCAAGGCATCATCCGCGCTTTCAAGGCGCTCTATACGCGCAACACCCTGCAACATCTTGTTGATGCTATGGACTCGGATAAAAATTTCTCATTTAAGGACTACTGGCGTGAGTACACCATTGCATCGTGTCTTCAAAATATTCAGAGAGCAATGCAGGAGATGAAAAGTGAAACTTTAAATGCCTGCTGGGTAAAACTGTGGCCAGATGCAGTGCACAACCCTACCGAAGGCCGTCTTGATGAGATCCATCGCTCTGTGGTGGATACGGTCGTGAGTCTGGCTAAACGGCTCAGGGGAGACGGTTTTAATGAAATGACTGCTGAGGACGTTAATTCCTTAATTGATGCCCACTCCCAACCGCTGACTGATGAGGACCTGGCTGAAATGACAAAGCCACCAAGTGAGGGTGAGGTAGAAGAGGATGAAAAGGAAGCGAGTGTTGATATAGAAGAAGAGGAGGACGGGCTAACACTTGACCGCTTGGCAACCATGGTGAGAATGGCCAATGAGCTTCAGCGAGCTGCGCAAGAGTGGGACCCTTGTACGTTTCGTTCGTTACAGTTTTCGAACGTAATTGAAGGTAGCATGTGTATTTATAAGCACCTCCTCAACCAGAAGAAAAAGAAGCGCCAACAACTGCATATTACCAAGTTCTTGGCTCGCAAAAACAAACCTGCAGACAAATCAGCGAGGCCTTCGGTGGAAAAAGACGCAATAGTGAAGCAATGCAAGATTGAAGAGCTGTAAACCGTGAGTTACTATTAATCTTTTCTAATGTCCCTTGTTGGTTTATTGTTAGACCTACTCCAATGAAAATTGTGTTTTTTGATGTTCTTAACGTGTCATTGTAGCATTTTTCTGATGATGGATGACAAATATAAAGAAAATGAAGATTAGAATTGGGTTTTCTGTGTATTTCTTTATTCTAATTGTGGCGAATAAGGAGCAGATATATAGATCCATTAACGTCTTCATTTTCTTCATGTGAGCCGGCCCAAGTTTTGATTGTTTTCTTTTAATAAAAAACATATTTTTCTACTTTCAGAGTTTAAAGGACAGAAAAATGTAAAAAGGATCATTCCTGTCTGGGAGAAAAATTGTATAAAATGTGTAGTGAGGAGTTTTCAGCCTTAAAACATCTGATCATTTTAAGAATATGCACTTGGACTGAAAGTATAAATAACTCCACATAGACGATCTTGTATTATGGCAACTATGTGATAATTTTTGTTTTTAAAAAGTTAGGTAAAACACAAAAGTGGGATTATATAAATGTGTTTCTTTCCACTCCCTTTTAAGCAATAAGCTATTTGTCAATCATTCGATTAAATGGATTCAGTATGTCATGTACAAATATATCTATAATTAAGAGTACTTTTAATGACATAACATATGTGCATTTACTTTTTGTCTTTTATTTTTCAATCTATTTCTGACTATGTTATTTAGGTTTCAATAATTTTTTTCTTGAAATAGTTCAGCAAAAAGTGTCACACAATTCCTTCCATCCATCTTCAGAACCCACCAAATCTGTCTTGGGGTCATGGGTTGCTGGAGCCTATCCCAGCTATTGTAGGGGGAAGGTGGGTACATTCTGGAGGGATCACTCATCTGTTGCAGCGCCACACATTCACACCTAAGGGACAATTCAAGATCATCAGTTATTCTATGAAGGCAGAACATGCAAACTCCTCACAGAAAGGACCCAGCCGGGATTTGTAACCTTCTCACTGTGAGGTGAGAGTGCTAACCACTATTCCACAGCAGCGTTCGAACATATCTATGATGCAATATTGTCGTTTAACGTTCTTTATTTGTGATTCTCACATTTGCTAATTTAGCAAAAATTGTCTGAAAAGTTTTTCAAGCATCTTTGTAAAGACGAATACTTTTACTCTTTATTTTTTTCTATAGTTAAAATAATACATTTCACATAAATATTAGCAGTCATATGGTCTTTAGTGTTTTCCTTACTTATTTAACTTATGCTGCAAATGTTTTTAATATAAAGTCTTAAATATGCACATTTTATAAGTAAATAGTCTGAATTTTGTAAACTTTAACTTTTCCACATTATTCAATATTTGACCTTTCCACTGATATATATATATATATATATATATATATATATATATATATATATAAACCAAGGGTATATTAGGAAATGAAAACATTTACGTAAATTGCATTTTTATCACGCCGTGACAAATTTAAGGACAAATGTATTCATATTTAACAGTTTGCAAATGTTACAAAAATACATACATTTTTCCCCCCATGACTATGTAGTTTGAATTTGTACCTTAAGCTTCAATTGCTTGCAAAGAATATCTTTAATATTCATTTAGGATGGCTTTGAACAAAAAAAAAAAACATATTTTCTTGTTTTTCCAATTAAAAAACTCTCACACATATATTTTTAAACAACAAATACTGGGCACATAAAGCCGGCGGGTGAATCCAAAATAAAATATATATTAGTTAGTTTGCTTAAGGTTTTGTGGTACATGTTAGGATTGCTTTTTATGCTACTCATCATGTAACAACAAAACTTTGCTTTCTCATTGACCATTATGTTCTTACAGACTCTAAGGATTCTGGGAAAAGGTCAATCAGGACAACCCAGTCTGTGATTTTAACTCTCGGGTCTGTTCAGGCGCACAGAGCAGAACTCCTCTCTTGTACGTTGCTAGGTACCAACCCGGTGGAACAGCAGGGCCATAAAGACAGGCTCTTGTTGAGACATGCAGAGGACTATGGGGCTCCAGAGCCACAGCACCAGCGCCACCTCCTGCGGGGGCAACCACACTGCAGTCAGAGCTCGCCTCTGAGGAAAGAAGAAAGGAGTGGCGGGTGGAGAAGGCTCACATGGGAACAATTTGGGAATTTTAGCTGGAAGGCAGTGTCTTACCCTGGCCACTGGCGCCTCTTGTCAGTGAGGGGGACATAGACTACTCCCATTAAAGATTTCTTTGTGAAGGTCCCATCGTTCTGCCGGTCATACTGTTCTAACACCTGGTTGCTACCTTCAGGGCCCACAGGTAAAACCAAGCGCCCGCCTGGCTTCAGCTGCTCCAAGAGCTTTTATGACCAAATGAAAACATGCAAGATTTACTGTATATCTGCATATCAAATATTTAAAAAAAGAAGAAGCAGCAGTCCTTACAGCTTTGGGAACTGTGGCTGCAGCTGCACCAACATGAATAGCATCATAAGGGGCTCCTTCTGGATAGCCAAGTCTCCCATCTCCCACTGCAAGCAAAGCGACACACAGAGGAGTTATTTATGACCAAACGTCTGGGAGAAGCTCGCAGACTCACCGATGAGCTTGATGCGTCCAGATGACAGCAGCTCGGGGTCGTCGGCTTGCACGTTTTTTATAGACATTTGAACCAGTTCCTCAATGTGCTCGATGCCAACCACTTTGCCACTCTGCCCAGTCTGTGCACATCAGAGAATAAACGGCTGTTGTTTGTGTCCCAGAACAACAGAAGAGTTTTGACAAATTTCTCTAGAAGTTACCATTCTCGCAAAGCAGGCGGTGAGGTATCCACTGCCTGAGCCTACATCCAGTGCAGACGCTCCTGCAGAAAGTTTGTCGCTTAAAAGCTCCAAAGCATGAGCGTGCTGTCCAGTTAAACCAAAGAAAGCAGTAAATAAATGAAGATACTTCCTGTGTTTTTTAGCAGAGATTTAAGTTTCTAATATTAAGACACAAACAGAAGTGTTTTGAGTTATATTCTAATCTGTAAAAGTTAAAGAATGTTTCTGGAACGAACCATGTGAGGTGCACTGATGGTGGCCCTGTAGCCTGTAAAAAGCAAATGTTGAAACACCATGAATTTTGAAGAAATCTGTAACGAAGTAAACAACTTTTTGATGCAAAAACCTCATTGGTCTCAGGAAAAATGTGGGATTTGGAGCACACCATTCTTCCTGAAGGGTCACTACTGTCAATCCAACTCCCACTTTTGTTTTAGCCCCAAATGGGGAACAATTATTACGGTTAATGAAAAAAAGAAAAAACAATCCTGGCAGTTGAGTCGACTGTCAAACTCCTCAGTTTGAGCATGTGTCTCCAGAATAAACCAGATCAAGTGTCAGAGCGCCCAGCAAACAATATCCAAAGAAATCCAGCACCTGAGACGCTGTGGAACCAATCCAAGACCTGACACCCATAACTGAGCTATCTCTTTGTGCGCTCTCCCGCTAGCTATCCAGCTGGACAGTTTTGAAGTTTTAAAATTCACAGATAGACATATCAAGTATATGGACTGTAGGAGGATGCTGGGATACCCGGAAAAAAAAAAAAAGTGGGACAAGAGGAAGGTTCCACAAAACTGTGTTACCTATGGTCTGTGGAGAGTCTGCATAAGGATAGTCTCTGGAGTAAAGCCCTCTGTCGGTTGCCAGCATGGCATCAAACACTCGGTCACTCCGGATGACCCCATGATCTGAAGGAGAAGGAACTCAAACAGTCACAACAGTAACAATTACACAACAAATCCAGTGTTTTCATATGTAATGAACTTAAGTGGATCCTAATATGAGCTATGACCCCACTGTCAGCAGCATGACTCTTGGTGGAAACTCTTTACCTCTTAGTCTGCTGATGAGGTCTGCGTGTGTTTTACCACTGGACATCCACGCCATGGTCCTGGACAGGAGCACACCCATGGGAACCGCCACTACAGCCAGGCGCACAGCCGCGTGCATCTCCCCACGTGCAGGTCCCTGCAGCATCAGACAACGTAGAGCTCAGATAACCGCAACATTTAACAGAATACATCGATTCATTAAGGCGTTAAGAGCATGCAGCGAAGCTAATTATAATTAGCCTGTGTTCTGCTCCAACCTTTATCCAGCTGGTCCAAAAAGTGACACAGTCAAAGTTCACGTCATTTTTTATTAAATTAGTGTAAGTGGTTTAAAGTAATATATTATTCTTATCTTTTTAAAAGAAAATTGTGCCTAATAAAACTACTAAATAAAGGTCATTTGCGCTTGTTTACCTTTGTTAGTGGGCCGCCGTGACTTTAAGGTAAAAACATACTTCCGGTCTGCCTCCTCAGACGCAAGTGTCCTTTCTACGTAAAACCCGTAATCCAATCAGAACTGGAAAAACGCTGCATGACAGATATGAGCATCCAATCAGCTGAACGAATGCTCGGGGAAAAGGAAGTGGGACTTTTGTTGTTAAACGGTTGTCTGATCATGGAGACGTTTAGCTAGGAAAGCTAAAGTTTAATCTTTTACTTTCAGACTGCAATTAAAAACAACAAATTGGTCGACATCTAACAGGTAAGTCAACCTTTTTTTTACATTTTAGGTAGATGGTATAAACACTGAAGTGCATACACAGCGTAAAGAAGTATTAAAGTAAGCTAACAGCGTCTCGGAAACCAAAATTAACGGAGAATTCCCAGCATGCTCACCTAACATGAGCTCTGATGCTTGTGTAGGTTCGAGACCGGCAGCGCCATGATAGACGACTTTGAAAACCAGGAGGTTCGGTCTAGCGGGGAGCTTTGGACGGAGATCTGCTCCGGTTTGCCGGGAGCCTCAACCGCAACGGACGCGGAGAACGAGTCTGAATTCAGGGACTCGTTCTACCCAGAAGCCCGAGACGGAGACCTCCAAAACGGACAAATAAATCGAAGCAGCAATGGCTCCTTCAGCTCGACCTGGGAACCCATGGACGACTCAGAGATGTACATCGCCAGTTTAGGTCTCTTTTATTTATTCATATGTAGTTTGTGAAGTTTTCTGTATATTAAACTCACGGTTTCATAAATATATACATAACTCTACATTTAAAGTGTTCACTGTACCTCAGACATCTGTTCAATCCATCATGTTTGCATTGTTCCACAGAGAACCGTCTGAAGAAGATCAAGGGTCAGTCGAGTGATGTGACCTCCAAGGAGATGCTGCGCTCCTTGTCTCAGGCCAAGAAGGAATGCTGGGACAGGTTCCTGCATGACGCCCAGACCTCCGAGCTCTTCCAGGGGGGTGACATGGATGAGAGGTGGGATGTAGAGCCTGAGTCCTTATTCACGATGATGCATTCAAAGTGGTGTTGTTGAGGCCTTTTCTGCAACATCTGACATGTTTTAGGAAATAGTTTTATGTAAATAAAAGTCAAAATAACTTAAATTATCCTCCAAATGACCCACTCTACATAGGAGGCAGGCCTCTGACCTAAAAAGGCTCCATTCGATTGGTCAACGATGTCAAGGAGTCACTGATTGGTCTAATGTGTAAAGTACTGTATTTGATTCATCGGCACATTCTGCCTGACATCAGAGAGCCGCTTCAGCCTGCAGATACTTGTCTCAAAAGTAGCTCGCTTGCCAAAAAAGTGTGAGCACACCTGATTTAAAGTAAATATTGATCGCAGTTTACATCGTTTTTTGCGATAGGCGAATCGCACAGGCTGATTTCGCAATGACGCTAAATGTACGATTTACTGTGCAGGCCTGGTTTCCAAAATAAAAGTCGTTTTTTTTTTTAATCAAATTTTTTTCATAGCGTGGAGGATGGGTCCTTTCTACAAGAAAAGCAACAAACACCAAGAAAAAAATGCATACAAACGAATAGTTTTATTCTTCCTAATTTTTATTTAGAATTCAATAAATGCAAAATAAAAGACAGGGAAAAAATATACCATAAATATATTAGTGTTTAAAATTTGATTAGAAATGTCCATTTTAAGATATATTTTTAGTAAAAATTTTCTTCTTGGAATTGTTTGCACTTTTTTTTTTTTTACTTTGCATGACATTTTTCAGAAGTGAACCGAATTCCGTCTTTTCATATCTCTTTGTGTACATTGTCTCCCCCCCATGTAGTGCTCTGGAACACTTCAAGAGGTGGCTGATCCCTGAGAAAGTCGCCATCAGTGCAGAGGAGCTGGAATACCTCTTGAGGCCGTCGCAGAAACAGGAACCAAATCAAACGCGAAGCGAGGAAGAAACGGATGAGCCACACGTCTCCGACAAAGACGATGCTTTGAGCCCAGAAAAATGAGATCATTTCAAAGCAGAACTCTGAAACAAATCTGTTGGTTTTACTTTCCGTTTGATGATTCATCACCCACCCTAACATCCTTTTTCCCCCCTAAACGATGTGTCACAACTTGTTCTTTCTTTTCGTCTCCTAATCTCATCACACCTCTGTGTTACTGTAAATAAATCCGTCTGTCTTGTAGCAAAAGAAACGATACTTTAACATTGTTTTCTTAAAGAAGCGGGTCTAAATCCTAGCGTCACATGCAGTGCCATGTTACAAATGAAGCTCACAAAGATGGAAACTGTTCATTCTGTTCATCTTTTTTTTTTTTATTTTAACAGTGATATCTGAAGTTGTGCAGACCCTAATATAATCAAGTAAATATTATTCCACCATCAAATCTATATTGTTTTTTATCATGTTCATGTCACAAAAAGCATAAATGGGAAGATTTTCCTGCTTTGTAGATGTAGCAACTTTATTTACAGGATGTTTAAAGTGTTGAAAAAAACTTTATTAAACCAAAATGTTCTGGATGTTTTTTTTTTTATTCATTTACATCTTAAGCGTGTGCAGGAGGTACAATCAAATCACCAGTGACTGCACCAGTGGATAGTATGGTGTCCTTTTAGGTCCAGAAAGAGAAAAAAGTCTTGTGCACATAAGACTTCCAAAACACAAAAAGCAAAATATATTTTAAAAATAGCCTTTGGGAGTTTTGTACGAAAAAAAAAAAATCCATGCCAGGATTTTAAAATGAAGGCTTTAGACATAAAGACATTTTAAATAGATACGAGCCCCTCAAAAAATAAAAAAATAAACTTTCTGGGGAAATTGTGCAACAAATCCAGCAAAATCCAACTTCCTTTCATTTTTTGTGCCAACATCCAGTCAGCGCACATGAAGAAAAGCTTGTACACTTAAATATTTTATTAAAACAAATATAAATGGTGCATACTCTAAATAACGTGCTAGCAAGTAGATGTAAGTTCGATTGTTTTCTGTACGTGATACATTTAAGTATGTGCAAAAATATAAAGTTAATTCAAATAATACTCTGGTGTATTTAGGATCTGGAAAACAATCAGTAAATTAGACATAATAGTTCATTTTTTAACTCAACTTTATGGAGTCAACCATAATTTTTTCATTGGAAAGTGAAATGACTGGTTCAACACAAGTGCTCTTCAGTACTTTGGGATATAAATCATTTCTCGCTGTAATTTCTAGCCCTCACACTCTGCAGTGTTTCATAAAGGCTCTTAATCAAAAGTAAAAAACGAAATACTGCTTATATTTTCAGAGTTGCCTTGAGTTAATAATCTTAAAGGTCTGCAGGGACTGTGGCACTGTGCCGTTGGTCAAACATTCTTGAATAATTTGAAAGCCATCCAGTCGTTCATTTTTTTTTCCTCTTCTTGCTTCATTTTGTTCATCACAGCGCTGCAAAGGGACTTGAATCTGTGTGAGGTGCGGCTTTGCAAACTAAACAGGCCATCTTTTTGTTCTGTAACACCAAATAACATTCACACTTGGACTAAAAAGACAGTACTTCTCATTTAATTAAAAAAATACAATTTCCACTAAAATAATGTAAAAATAATGAGTAAAAAAATCACAAAAATCAGGGTTTGCATCTGTCATTGAAATTATTTTAAATAAAGTTATGAAACATTCCTCTAAAATGTTATTGTGCCTTAACTACTACTAATGAGACTTGTGCACCTGTGGATTAATATTTCATTCCACTCCTTAACTATATATCGATTTAACTATATATTTAAAAAAACCTTTATTTATAAAGCAATGTTCATACATATGTATAATAACTATTTTTCACTTTAAAAACCTTCAGAAAAAACACACACGACTGTCTGATAGTTTGGACATTTTCTTTGCACCTCTCCTGGAGGACGCCTTCAGGGACAACCCCAGGACAAATCCCAGCCTTTCCAATCATCTTATCTTTGTTTGACCACAAAGCTGCCCTTCGGTCTTCAACCGTTCAAAGGACAGCTTCTATGGCTCATCACCATTTATGGTGGAAAATCCAAGTCTTTTAATTCGATTTCGCCGCCGCTGTCCTCCGTGGTCGTCTTCCACAAAAGTCCACTCGGTGATAGATGGTGACGTCCCTTCACTTTGGCGTTCACCTCTACTGTATTTAGAGGTTGTTCTTACCCATTTCTTCAATTTGTCATCGTTCTCCTGGAGCTATGCCCAGGAGATTAGACCTGGGCTGACCTGAACCACAATGTTTTTGTCAGCCTTTAAATAATCAGACTCACGGATTAAAAATTAGTTTCACCATTGGCAATAATTAAATATATATACTTAGAATAATGCATTTTTTTACAAGCTTGTTTAAAAGCTTGTCTCTTTAGAAATCAGGCAATAGAAAAATTAAAAAATATTATATCATCTTCATGTGTTTATTTTCCTTATAATATCTTCTGTCAGGAGTGGCCTAGCCAGTCTCCAGATCTAATCCCGATACAAAATCCTTGGAGGGAGCTCAAACTCCATATTTCTCAGCAACAGCCAAGAAACCTGACTGATCCAGAGAAAATCTGTGTGGAGGAGTGGGCCAAAATCTCTGCTGCATTTTGTGCAAATCTGGTTAAATAAAAAAAAACAAAAAACGTCTGACCTGTGCAATTGCAAACAAAGGTTACTGTACCAAATTTTAACATTGATTTTCTCAAGTGTTCTAATATTTAGTTGAAGCAGTAACATACAAATCAATTATTTAAAAAACATACAATGTGATATCCAAATCTGTTTGGATTGTGTCTCTCACAGTGGACATGCACCTTAGATGAAAATCTCAGACCTCTCCATGATTTCTGAGTGGGAGAACTAGGGAAATCACAGGGTGTTCAAATACTTATTTGCCTCACTGTTTGGATGAATCTTTCCTTTTTCCTTTATTATTTTTATGACATTATATTCTGTTTATTATACTGCTTTACTTTTTGGTTTTTTGTGGGCTGCCAAAATAAAAATTCATTTTCATTTATGAATGTTTTAATTTTGATCCTTTAAAATAAAAGCTTTCAGTCCTTTTGTATTTAGCTCAAGGATTTCCTTTCTGAATCTGCAGAATTCAAAAAACAATATTTGGACGGGTGTGTTTTTTCAGAAAATATTCTTCCTCCAACTCTTTTTGACCAAACATGACTTTCACACATAACAGGAATTATTTTTCCAATACTATATTCCTTTAGAACAGGAAGTGAGCAGCTGGAATACAAAGAAGTAACATTATATTTTCCACATTTCCTATTTGTTGGGATCCTTGAAACTTTTGGGAATCCATTGATCGTCTGTCCTCAAGGACACATTGCAATGAAAGAATGAAATTGAATGAGATTTTTGTCTTCCATTAGTCTTCAGTGTGATTAAAGGACTTCCTTTTGTTAATTTGGAGTTCATTTTTTCATATTTATAATCTCTGAGACTAAGACGTGCCAAGCAGGCTGTCTCGGGTCAAAAAGCAGCCGCATATCTCCGGGAAAACGATCACGTGTGAGCTGTGTTTTAGTCATTACGATGGCTCAATGAGCTTTCTTTCATTTAACAAAACGAATCCCACATCTCGGCTGATCCCAGTGACCTGCTTCTTTTTAATCATAATAGAAAAAATATTAGATAGTAAAAATATATTTATTGATGTCCCCAACCTTGCAACCTACAAGTAATTTAAAAAAAAGATTTGTGGTATTAATTTTTTTGAACAGCTTTTCACTTCAGCTGCAGGTCTTACAGCTTTTTCTTGTTCCTTAATCGTTTTGTTTCATGGCTCCATTTTTATGCTGTACAGACAGGAAAACAGCTTGGTGACAACAGATGAACGTTTTTGGATTTGTATGCATTTAACGCTCAAACAGGCTCAACCTAACAACCGTGGATACAAAAAAAGGGACTCCAGCGGTTCCTGCTTTTAGACCCTTAATTGGCCACTTATGCGTGCACATCGGATGCACACGTGAGGTTTTTCTGGACCCGCACCACACCGGGGGGAAAAGAAACCTGTGACCACTGCAACGTGCTGCATGTGAAGATTTACAGTTGGCACAAAGAGAAAGCATCCTGTTACTCCCATAAACCCAATTTTCAATCACTGCAGGAGAAAAAAGGCGCATTAACTGCTGAAAGTAAGACACTTTATCTTTTGATGGAAAACGGCTCGCTTTGAATTTGACGGCTGGGAGAGACAAAACAAAAAAGACAAGGAGACCTCGTTTTCTGACTAAAGACGGAGCGCTTTGGGGCATGTTTTGCTGAGAGTTTTTGCTCAGTTTGTGAACAAAGCGGCAATTTGTACTCAATGGTCATCTTGACCTGCTGCACTAAAAGACCATTAAACCCAGCAAAAGCCATAATTAACCGTGGTTTTTATGATCGAATTTGGACCAGATCATTCCGTAAAGGGAGATTATATTTGTATTTAAATTACTGGCCCATATAAAAAAGCAAAATATTTCATTTAGTTGTTTTTGGTGGTAATGAAGAGACTGAGTATTCATCCCATATGAACCGTTGACTGTTTATGACTGTATGTGAAAACTCATGGAAACCCATGGAAAAACAGTTTACTTCCATCTCCAAAGAAAAGAAATCAATTCAGTTGTCACCACACGGAGGCGGCCATTTTGGAGATTGATTCGAGACTGCCCGACTTATCGTTTCTATGGCAACCACTCTCACCGATCAGGAGATGAGCTTGTTGGAAGTCCGCACCCCATCTTCCATTTGAAAAAGGGAGAATCTGTCAATCAAAAGTTGAAGACAAGGATGAGAAAAACACTGGAACAGCTGTTTTTTTAGACTCCCACTAGCTTACAGCCCCTCACACTCCCAACCTCACATTTCCGGCACAACAAAAACGGCGAGCAATATTGGAGCTTTCCTGCCGTAGAGTTTTAAGTCAGATGCCAGTTCAGACGAGGAAAACGAAGACATAACACGGATCTAGACGTCTACAAGAGGAAACATCAGAATGGAGCAGAGCAGGGAGCTTGTGACCCGCCCATTTCATTTGCTGAGTCACAAATACAATCTTTATCAAAATGCATTTTTTTCGTCTGCTCCAGATTCAGAACGATTTGAATAAAGAAATGCCCAGAAATGCAATTTTAAGCTTCATTTTCTCAATTTGTATTCTTCATTGTGAGAAAAAAGCTACTTGACCATGTTAAAAAGACCCAAAACCCAGTTTTCACTAGATTTGATCTTTAAAAGTGCTTCAACATGACACAATTAACAATTCTACACTGGTTCAGCAAATGATCAAAACTCTCTTCATTGGTAAAATAAGGTTTTTAAAGCATTGAAAAATAATTGAATTTACCATCAAATATTTATATTTTGAATGAAATAGCCCAAAGTTTTATTTGTGAGTCGTTTATGTGTGTGACGACATCCTATCCCAGAATTAAGACTGAACCTGTCTCACCCTTCGCTGTGGCACCCATCACAGGACCTTGATGAATGGCAAACATGCTTTTATTGCTTTTGCCTGAAATGGAAGCAATAAATAAGTTACACTCTGTACAGGAATATTATCAGACAAAAGAAGAATAGCCCTCTGACCTTCCTGCAGGAATTGCTAGCTCAGCATCCTAATTATTTCCCCAAAGTGAGTCCCGATCACCACAATCTTGTTCCTGTCACCCACATGGAGCAAAGGAAAAAGCATCTTACACGTCAACGCAAAAAAACCACATTGCACACATAGAAATACATGAAAAAAAATTATTTGTTACAATTTTTCTGTTTCTTTGAGGTATGATTTCAAAATGTGGCGCAGCGACACAAACGCAGGAAGCAAATCCACTCTGAGATCATATGCGAAGATCAAGGTTTATGTTCTCTCTGAACCACACAAACCTTTTGTGAACATAATTACCATCATGTAACCGCTCAAGGCATTAAGATCAATAGTGTGAAGTATTGACCTGATTTGGATAATTATTGTTTTCAGAGTAAGTCTCTAAATATAGACGCCCATTAATTCTGGCTCTGGTCACTGTTTGTCGGCTTCCTGCGTCACAGCCTCACGCTGCTCTCTGACAAGGACACCAACAGTTCTTAAATAATGTTAAGTATTTTGAATAATGACTCTGCTGCTGCTGCTGGAATAAAAAAGGAACGTGTTTTCCATTCCAACAGGTCAATTTAGATCCTGTTTTCATCAATGCATGGCGACACTGTGCTAAAACTCACAGATAACAACAGAACAAAGGATGGAGCTTTTACCTCCTCTTACAATCTAGATCTGTAACTCCTTATGATTCTTTTTTATTCACACATATACAGTGTTGAATGAAAAAAAAGGCCCAAAATGAGTAAATTTGTTGCAAAACATTCGCAAGACAAACAGCAGGGGTATAGATTCCTAGAAAAGGTTGTAATTAATGTGTAAATCTTTTAGGAGTTTCATAAGGAGATGGTTATAATTTTGCCTGGAGGAGATGACTCACACAATTAAAACTATACTGTGTTGTGTGGGTCTCAGACACATGCAGAGTAAGAGAGACCTCCTCATTCTGAAGCAGAGAGGGACACAGTGACGAGGTGAGACGGCACCACAGCGAGGATCGCTTCAACAAAAACAACACCGTCCAACGTCTCCTGAAGGTACTTTTCTCTTTTTAGACTGCACGCGCTTTTATTTTGAAACTATTTGCCTCAAATTGATTCATAATTGACCTGTAAACTGCCTTTTGCTTTATGTTCTGTTAGTTTTTTTATTGTTTAGCTCATTGTGCATGTTAGAAGAGAGTTTTGATTTCGTAGACTTGTAACATTGAATAATTGTGGAAAATTTTGCATCTGAAGTGTTATTTGGAGTTAATAGAAAGTTGATAAATAATTAAGTAATAATTAGAAAAATAGAAAAAACTGAAGATTTAACAGAAAACAGCCTTAAGTGAAGTATTTTATGAAAACAATTTTTTAATGGAAAGAAAGGCTAAAAATCCAGAAATATCAAAAACAGTTATAGACATTTTTCTGATTTTTTTTTTAAATTTTCCAGATCAGCTTTTTTTCCAAACTTTAAGGATTAATTTAACCTCTTGATGCTTAAATTTGTTTGCAGCTCTGAAAAAAAAAATGTTTTTGCTTTGATGCAGAAGCTAAATCAAGGTAATTTTCGAACAAAAGTAGTTTGATGCACATTTGCATCAATAGGTGTCAAAGAGTTAGAATAAAACCATGAAGTAGCAGACGTTTCAAGATTGAATCTTATTAGAAAAAGGGAAGATAAATAAATGGAGGTCGTTTGGATGAAGACAATAAACCGTTTATTTGATTTTGCCTCTGCAGCGATGGACTGGAAGAGCGCGTTAAATCAATCCGCCCTGAACTCCTCCGCTCCAGCCTCTGACTCGCCACCCTCCTTCTCCTCCTGCTGCAACGCCTCGCACCTCCTCCTCTCGCCGCCCCTCTTCTCGGTCCCCTCCTTCTCTGGCTTTGACTTTCTGATCAGCCTAAAGCTGCTCTTCATCCCGCTCTACGCTGCCGTGGTTCTGGTGGCGTGCTCTGGGAACCTCCTCCTCCTCTTCTTCATCTGGCACAACAAAAAAAGACACAGCACCACAAATTTCCTCATCAGTAACCTGGCCCTCGTCGACCTTGTCATGTGCGTCTTCTGCGTCCCCATGACGGCGTCCTATGCCTTTGACAGGCGTGGGTGGGTGTTTGGCTACCACATGTGCCACTTCGTTGCTATCATGCAGTCTGCAGCCGTCTACGCAGCCGTCCTGTCGCTCATGGCCATTGCAGTGGACCGCTACATCATCGTGGCTTACCCCATCCGCAAAAGAGCAGGCTGCCAGTTCTGCTGGGGTCTGGTGGTGGTCATCTGGTTGTCCTCCTTGGGTTTGTCCTCACCCATCGCACTCCACACCGTCTACCTGGACCTCCACGCCGCAGGCCTGGAGATGACTGTTTGTGAGGAGTTCTGGGACGGCCAGGAGCGAGGTCGCCTCATTTACTCCTGCTTCATCCTCCTCTTCTCCTACTTTGTTCCACTGGCTGCTTTCTCCATATCCTACTGCGCCATCTCCTATCACTTGAAGCAAAGAACTATGTCCAGTTTGACCACCTGCCTGGAGCTGAGGTCTGCACGAGCGTCCTGGAGCAGACGGAGAAGGAAGACCTTCTGTCTGCTGCTGGCGTCTGTTCTCTGTTTTGCCTTCTCTTGGCTCCCTTTACAGGTGCACAAAAGACCAGATTTAATGATAAAAATACATTTAAAGATGAAAAAGACTTCAACTTTCTTAGTGTGTACATAAATAATGGAGTACATGTGAAATTATTTCATACTTTTTACTAAAATATCTATTTAGCGAACCAGATTTTCCTCATGAATGTTCACACCGCCCTCAGCAATGCGCGTTCAAGCAGCCGCTTCCAATGAAAAGTCGATGTAAAGGCATGAATGCGCGTTTTTGGCTTCAGTGTTCAAAACTGTTTCATTCACACATACCTACGACAGTTTTTGGGCTCTTTTTTACAAAACTCGTGGCCATTGAATGCGTGTTGCAACTTGAACTAGGTCAAACTTTGACCAGTCAGGACTCTCCCATTTACATGTAGCTACACAGGTTTCTACTATCATTTTTAGGGTCTACGGGCAAAAGGCATGGCCATTGAACCAGGTCAAACTTTGACCAATCAAGATATGTAGCTACGCAAGTTTTGATTTGTGTTTTCAGGCTCTACATCCAGCTATTGAGCGCAGCTATTGAGCAGCATTGAAAGTTAAACCAAAATTTGATCAAACAGGGACTCAGATTTGGCAGTGATGTTTGGATGGCGTCCCTTTTATTCTGCGAAAATGCCAACCATTTGAAAATTGATTATAAAGGAGAAATTAATAATTGTGGTTTTTGCCCACCTGGAATTATGTGACACCAGTCTTTCATATTTGGGAAAAGAGCTGTGAAAGAAAACGCCTGGAGCAGGATTCACGAGTTTTGCACCACTTCAACATTTCGCAATGAGCCTCTTCCAAGTGTAGGTGGTGGAGATGTGCTAGTAAAAGGTAGAACAAGAAGAATAACAAGCCCCTTCCTGCTTGTACATTGTGAACACCATATGCTAAACACACATTCAGTTTAAGGGCGTTCTTCAACGTGTGTCACCTGTGAACGTAGTATTAGAAGAAAAATGTCTAAAAAAACTGACTTCAAACCCACTCAGGACTATTTACAGTTTATTTTTTCACACTTAGGAAACAGTCAGTAAACTTTTATGTTACAGATAAGCATGTTTTTTTTCCCCCAGGTGGTGAACCTGATACGTGACCTGGACACAGATTTTTCAATCCTGGGGAAGAACTACGTAAATGTCATCCAGGTCTCCGCACACCTGCTCGCCATGAGCTCAGCCTGCTACAACCCCTTCATTTACGCCTCATTGCACAATAAGTTCTTGTCCTGCTTGTGTCTCCACTTCCTGTCTCGGCGGAGAGGAAAAGCAAAGTACAGGAGTCAAGGGTCGA
The DNA here is from genome assembly GCA_014656515.1 of Oryzias celebensis. NCBI lineage: Eukaryota > Metazoa > Chordata > Actinopteri > Beloniformes > Adrianichthyidae > Oryzias > Oryzias celebensis. The sequence goes on from BNCR01000005.1 coordinate 41,536,445, forward strand.
GCATCATGACAGTGTCACATAAAATGGCCCACCTTTACACTTCCACCGTTGTGGGCGATTTGCAGGGTGTTACCATGCAAGACAGGATTCCACAGGAAAACTACTGCTAGAGTTAGTTTATTTCAGTTGAGACATCAACCATTTTTGGTTTCTTTTCTTTTTTTTTTTTTTTTTTTTTTACCTCAAATGCATACATTTACTGCTAATTTTCCACTTTTCAGACTTTATAAGTCTTGAAAGGTGTTAAAAATGAAATGATAACATATTTAAAGTACAATTGAAATATATTTCTCTGAAACATGCATGTTTAAAATGTGATCACCTTTGAAAAATCTTCCATTTGACCCAAATGTTCATTTTATTATGATAATCACGAGAAACAATAAATAAATTTACAGTTATTTAGATCCATTATATATTAGTGATGTAGTATATTACATGTATGTACTGTAATGTCATGTAATTTACACATTCATTCAAGTTTTTATCATCCAGAATCTTTCCTTTTTCAAAATTAATTAACAATATCTTGATAAATGCAAGCCAGTATCTCTGGTCTGTCTAAAAAGAGAAAATGTTTTAGAAATTCTGTTGTAACTTGTGGATTATTTGTTAATGTGCTTAATGATCATTTATTAATTACTTTAAAAGAATACATTGTTTCTGTGCCGATCATTTACTATGTGACTTGGTTTGATCTCCAGAGTCTGTGTGATACACTTGTCACACAAAGGTGTGTAAAGTCTTGGTTAAAATAAATGGCTGTTGTCAAAGTAAAGGCACTTCCTGCTGTCCTTTATTATCTTTTTCACATTGGTGTCAGAAGTGGGATTATTTATGTCTTCAGCAAAGTATTTTAAATTGAAACACAAAATCCTCACAATCTTTCAATCTGGCAGAAAGACAGGGAAAAAACACAAGGCTTTTTTAAAGCCGAGGTGTCACCAAGACATCCATCACCAGTAGCTTTAACCGTACTGACAATCAGACAAGAATAATATATGCTATGTTACCAAAAGTATTCGCTCAGCTGCCTTGATTCACACATGAACTGAAGTGCCCTTTCCTAACCCAGAGAGTTCAGTATGATGTCAGTCCACCTTTTGCAGATATTACAGCTTCAACTCTTCTGGAAAGGCTGTCCACAAGGATGAGGAGTGTGTTTATAGGAATTTTGGACCATTCTTCCAAAAGCTCATTGGTGAGGTCACACACTGATGTTGGTGGAGAAGGCCTGGTCCTCTCAGTCTCCACTCTATTTCATCCCACAGGTGTTCTATGCAGGCTGGTCAAGTCCATCTACACCAGACTCTGTCATCCATGTCTTCATGGACCTAGCTTTGCGCACTGGTGCACAGTCATGTTGGAAGAGGAAGAGGCCGCTCACAGTTGGGAGCAAGGAATTGTCCAAAATGTTTTGGTATCCTGAAGCATTCAGAGTTCCTTTCACTGGAACTAAAGGGCCAAGCCCTGAAAAATAGGCCCACACCATAATTCCTCCTCCACCAAATTTCACATTCTGTACTGTACTTGTTTGACCGTGCAGAAAGTCGGCGACCTCTTTCCACTATGAGCTTCAACATCAGCTGACCCCTCTTCATCAGTTTGCATGTCCTACCACTTCGTGGCTGAATTACCGTTGTTCCTAAACTCGAAAATCGTATCTTTGTTAAAATGTATCATTGCTCCCCTAATTGTTCATTAAGTGGCCTAGAAGCTCGGTGATTCCTTGTTAAAAGGAAGGGTTGGTATGGCATTTATTTTTTTAGAGTGGTTGTGACTGAGTTTGAGCTTGTTATGTTACTATCCTGGGGCTGTGTGGAGTTTGGGAAAAAGAAAATTCTGCAAAATCAAGGATGTGGGTTCCAATAAATGGTTCCTCCTAAAAATGAAGCGTCCCCTGTTGTCCTTCTCACCTTTTCAGTTAAAGATTTCATATTTTGTTTGTTTTAGGACAAATAAAAAACACAAAAGGTGTTTTGTTTTTCAACATATGATTTAAAAAAATAAACAAACAAAAAAACCTGACATATGCAGGTTTCCCCGACAAATACCGAATACGATTTTTGTCGTTCTTGGATTTTAATTAGTGAATGCTTTCTCCCTCCTCCAGCTGCAGCTGTGCCATTCGTTACACACAGCATGTGCGCAAAAATCTGTTGCACGTGAAATGTCAAGTTTGAGACTGTGACGTGGAAGGGAAGATCATGGCAGCGTCTAAAAATACAGCCAGCAAACACAAATACTCAAAAAAACAAATGGAAAGGACACCTTATGGATTTTTGCCATTAGCAGGTACCCCAGCTATCAAAGTGTCATTAATATGTGATGTGTCTGAAGCCCGTTGAGGCGGCTATGGTTGGGATTTTGGGCTATATAAATAACAATTTATTGAATTGAATTCTGGTGGATTGATGGAAATAAAAGTCCTTTCTGACTGAAAGTATGGATCTTCTAAATGAGCATTTGCACTGCAATAAATAAGCAAAAACACTCCAATACACTGCAAAAACTGAATTTTAAGAAAGTGAAAAGATCCTTGTTTAAGGAAAAGTTGTTTGTTCTCTTTCATGCAAAAATACAATCTTGTCAAGATAGTTTTTGTAATGTTTTAAGCTACGTTCAAAATTCTGCCCTCAGCAAAGCATGTTCAAGCGACCACTTCCCATCAGTGGCGGACTTAGCAGTGTGGGGGCTCAGGGCGAACAATGAGATGGGTTGTTCTCTGCAGCGGTTGCATCAATCATTTGTTTTTTTAAATACTTACCCAGGGTAAAATGTCCGTAGCATCTTTGATTTCTTTAATTTGTCAGGTTTTGCTAAAAAAAAGGCAAAAGACACAAAAATCCTTGAATGAAGGAGCACGTTTTCTATTTCACTTTTGTAAAAGGCTTAATTTTTTAAAAAACTATTAAAATAGTTTTTTTTTTAATTATTTCATTAACTTTAATTAATCATTCTTATGAAAATGAGTTTCGTCTTGTTTTACCAGTTGGACTGAACCATTTTAGAAAGATTATGGGGTGTGGAAGGGGGTCCTACAGATGTTGTTGTTTTCAAAACAAAAAAAATTGCCATGACATTTAAAATAAAATATTTGTGATTATATATTGTTTAATCATTTTTTCCATTTTACCATTTCATCATCGTTAGGGGCCTTTGTGGGCCCCCCTTCAGTCTGTGCCCCTAGAATCAGCCACCTTTTTGATGCCCCACTTTGAGATTTCGCACCAAACCTCTTCCAACTGTAGGGGGCGGTCATGTGTTAGTAAACAACAGAAAAGGAATAAGAAGAAGCCCTTCCCTACTTGTCCAGTGTGAACACGTGTTCAAGCACCCGTGACTAGCGCGTTTAAAAAAACGTTTTACCGACTAAAACTTTTTTCTTAAAATAAGAATTCTCGATGTGACAGTTTTTCTGACCCAATTAGCAACATTTTTTTTAGCTAATTTTAAGAATATTTTTTTTCAATGTTAGGAATTTTTGACGAATTGTTACAGGACCTGTTTTTATGTAATTGTGTAGAAGCATTAATCATGGTGGAAAAAGAAGAAAATAAAAAACAAACCAGGATTTGAGGGGAATGAAATGTTTTACACACAAAAAAAAAATTAATTAAGAGCAGATTTAGAGAATTCATTTTGAACATTTGTTGAGGAGAAACACCTGCTCTCAAGGATGCACTGCGGTACCAATGATTTTTGAAGTCTTTTGATGAAAAATGAACAATGTTTTGCTTAAAAAATAGAGGATATTTGCACACAGGAATTACAAAAAAAATCTGTTGACATCTGCAAACACAAAACAGTATTTTTATTGGCAATTTTCCTGCACATGGTTTCCTGAAAGGGTGAGGCCACAGAGATGTCAGAAACTCTTTAAACTCTAGGAAAAAAGCAGGGAAAATAAAGATGAGTCAACAAATGTGGTTTCAAACATGTCAGGACCTCTGCAGAAACACCTGCTCCCCTGATGTTTCCTCAGAACCGACCAGTCAGAGAGAAAAATCCATTTGGAGACATTTCTGTCTCATCTGCTAACGTCTGATAGCTCAGCAAACCTCAAAATGTTTATTTATAATGTCAGAATGCAATTTCCAATCTTTATGTTGCGTATTGATCTTTGAATTAAATTTTTAGCAATGACAGATTTTTACATTTTCTTCAAATAGTTAGAATTAAAAAGGTTTTATTAACTCTTCACTGTTATCCTGATAAACCTCCAACTTACTCTTCTAACCTACTTCTCTGCCAAAGACTGTTGGCCAGCGCTTCAAGTCCACTGAAATGTACACAGAAAAATAAAAAAAAGTTATTTCTATGGCTCCATTCTTTATGCAACACTAATTCTTTGATGCTTGAAAAGAAAAATGTCTTCTTTTATCTGGGCATACAATAGGAATTCTCCAGCATGTCAATAGAGTTCTCCAGTTTATCAATAGAGACCTTTTTATGTTTTGTTAAAGAAATAAGTGACCTGCCCTGTAACCTACATAGTAGCTGCTTCACAGTATATGAGGAACTGAGAGATTTTGAATTTCAACAAAAATATTTAATTTGTCATCTTTAAAGAGAAATTTCATGATTTTAAATGTAAACTGAGATCCTTATTAAAGAGGAAATTTGGTCAATTGCTCCAGAAATGGTTTAGCTGCAACTTGCTGGTCATGTTGATAGGGACCAAACTCTCTGAGGAATGTTTACGGCTTTTGCTTTAATTTTTTATCTTTTCTTTGAAAAATTCCTCTCGTTTATTGAGAATGTATTTTTACTAAAGTTTTGATTTAAAAGTTTGAATTGTCTTTTTACATGAAATGTGCTCTACAAATAAACTTGCTTTTCCTTTCCTAGCCATGTTCATCTGAAATCATGGTTCCAAGAGTATACATTTGGAGAACCATTGTACCTCTAACCTTCATAATAAGATGCAGACCCTTAATCAAACTAAATGGTCTTTGGACTGAAGAAGCTGCTCTTCTACTTCACAGTCGCTGTTTATGAGGTCCTTGAATAAGACCAGAGGTTTCATCCATATTCATCACAATGGTGGGAGTTTGTCGATTCATCTCCTTTCAGCGAGCTCTTACAGGCATCTTTCTCATGATGCTTTACACAAACACAAGTGCGAATGACATCAATTTCACATTTAAAGGATGACTGATTCAAATGAGCATCTCTCCTGTCACTTTTAATGTCCAGTTTTGAACAATGCCTGCATTGATTTGATCCTCTTCACTCCTCACTTAGAGCATTTGAAGTGATTCGTTTCTTGTTTTCCTTCAAACTTTGATCGTTTCGTTTAAAGGATGCTAAAAAAAATTCTATGAAAAGTGGAAAATATCTATGTTAAAAGCAGACTTAAAAATTGAATCATAATTTGTAATATTTTTCTGAGTAGCAGAGGGTTATACATTTGCATTCATTCGACTTTATTCATAAAACAAAGTATATTGTAAATAGAAGCACAGTTGTGTATGTTGGTGTTCTAAACTTCACTAACTTATAGCTGTTACTTATCATTTTGAACCAAAGCTTTCAAGTCGATACTAAATGGCAGAATATTGAACTTAGAACTTTGGAGAGAGCTTTATCCTCCTAAGAATTCCCATAATGCACAGCTATAGTTGCTGTTTTGGTTCAGTTGTTCAGTTCTGAGAACAGAGCCTATTCAGACAGAGAAAAACGCTGAACAAACCAGAGCTCATTCTGATTGGAAATGAACAGAACCAACGTCTAAGGATGAGTCAGAGTGCGGTTCCTGGTCCTGGACCAGGGTCTACATGGGTGTATGCAGACTGAAATAAACTCTGGTTCACTTTAAGCGAACCAGAAGTGTCCAGTCGGAATACACCCTTAGACATTGTTTTAAAATGCTTTCCCTAATGTTGCAACAAAAGTTTTTTTTTTTTTTCATGCAATAGAAAAGATTTTGAAACTGGACTTTTAGCGCTACATTAGAAATACATTAGAAATATATTAGAATCTCTTTTCTTTTGCATTTCTTTTATGTTCTAGTAAAACACACAACCTGGATTCTACTCAATAATAAATGAACAGAATTGTATTAAACAAATACATGTACTTATTTTTATTTTTAAGTAAATATGTTTTCTCCAAAAACTCACTGTGGACGTCATTTTTTAATCATAATCAAGTAATATTTTTTTTATTAAAACAAGTTTGAAGAATTCTTACTTCAAGTACATTTCAGGCTTCACTTTACTTACTAATAAACCTAATTAAAATCATTAAATGCAATTTAAACTTGACTTTCAAAACTCTACAGTGAAAATGGTTGCTTAAGTCTACTCTTTTTGAACATTTAGCCCATTTACATTAAATAAATGTAGGAATGTTTGCTGAATATTTGTGTGGACCGTGTCCACCGTGTGGACAGCCGATATTACTGCAGTTGTGAACCAGATCAAAACACAACAAACGTCAAATATGTTCAAACTCATATATTATTTATTACAATTAAATATTTTCTTATGTTACAGAGGTCCATTCGAAACCATACAAATAATCTGTGCTGTGATTAATATTTCCAAGATAATTTCCAAAAGATCCATGCAAAGAATAAAATTATAAATTCACATAAAAAGAGCCAACGTTCAGGTTTTTGTAGACCTGGGAATGAAACTTTTCAAAAATGATTCAACATTTCTTTTTTTTTTTTTTTTTGGTGCAAATGTTTGTGGTTTTCAGATTTAAAAAAACAAACAAAACAAAGCATTCAAGAAAATACACAAACTAGTCATCCTTCTTGTAATGGAAAACTCTTGGAAAAAGTTTGGTAAATGGGAACAGGCACAGAGGACCATTTAAGACATAAGTATTACATACTGTATCTTGATTAAATATTATTTGGGGGGGGTGTTACTAAGGCCATAGTATGTCTGGTGTGTGCAGGTCTCTACCACATCAGGGTGGGCTTTTGGAATTTCATTTTTCTATTATTTTTTTTGCTTTGGTGGGGTTACATAAAGAAAAAAAAATACACAACAACAACCGAATATATTTAGCTGTTTCCAATGTAAAACTGTCCAAAAAAAGAAATCACAGGCTCCTCCCCAACCTTTGAGAAACATGATTTGTCATGTCATGTCTATCCAGGGGAAGCCAAAGGCTAAGAAGGATTAATATACTTTTTGTGCATAAAAAAACTTCTGAAAAAAAGAAAACGACTTTTATCAGCTGCTGTGTCAAAAACACTCAATTCCTGACAAAGCCAAACAAGCTTCTGGGCAAACTTCAAGCTGACGAGTCTCAATTTGATTTCACATCAGCACAAATGCCCTCTAATTCTTGCCTCTCTTACTTTTTGTCTGGTTTTAAATAAGTAACATGAGCTTTTCAAAGTAGAAACAAACAAAAAAAAAATGTAAGGAGTGTTGTTCTTTTGTCACGCATAGGGAAAAACGCACAGACCCCTGAAAAGCATTTGGGATCAGGACAGAGTGCAGCTTTTATAAGCTTTGTAACCCCAGGCAAAGTACAGGATCACTACATGCTCCCTAAATGAAAGGCTATGAATAAGGCAGAAGAATCAAGGTCAAAGGCTAATGGTTTAAATCCTTTAAAATAACAATCTAAACATACATGAAACAGGGATGAAAGGAAGCATAGAGAAGCCAAAGGAAATTTGGTCCTGCAGGTGAAGTATCTACGTCTATCCTTGTCCTTCAAAGTTGTACAGATGTCCTCAAATTTGCATCCCGACGTGACATTTAATGGGCTTTCGTACAGTAAGCAACTCAAAGACTGATGTTGTAAGTGACTCATCCCTGACTTCTGCAACTAAGCAGAGAAAATGTTCCTTTTTTATTTAATAAAAGGAATGAAAGCTACTCCTCTTAAACTCTATTCTTTAACATCATCTCTTGAAAATAAATTATAGGTTTTCAGTACAGAAATAAATATGCATCTTTTCTCAAACGTAGGAACAAGTCCTCACAGATCTAAATGCTAGAGCAAATACATTACTCCACCAGCTCGTCAGTGAAGAAACAAGCACACAAGTGGCTAAGCAACGCCATCTGAGGTCGTCTGACATCAAACCAGTATTTAAATGCAAATGTACAAGATTATGACAAAAATCATACCTCTAGAAAACAGCTTCAACAAAAAATATCTTTTTCAGAACCCCCTCGATGCTGTGTGTGCTTTTTTTTCCTTCTTGTTAAGTGCATGTTCATTAAATAAAATCCTTGCCGAGGTGCATTTTAAAGTTGTAAATGTGACAGGAAATTGGATTTTCTCCCAGAAAGTGATCTAACAAAAACCCTTCCACATCAGCATTTGCCATCAACAGATTCAGTGGTCATGAGTTAGAAACTTAATTTAATAAAAATTATTGGCTCATTTTACTCTATTTGGGCCTGACACGACCTCCACTTCTGTCACAAAAGAAAATAGGATGGAAACTAATTTTTGTTGGGGAAAAAATCCACCGTACAGCAGTTTCATCTAGAACTACTTCATTCAAAATGGAGTGGTTGGTTATTTGTTCAAATAAACAAAAAAAAAAAAAAGAAATAAAGTAAGCTAACAAAACACGTTTAGCCTAGAAAAATGAGACACAATAGATTTTAGACTTTATAGTTCGAGTCCACGCTCAAAAAATGTTAGGAATTTTATCATAATTTCACAATAATCATGATCAACAATCTAAAAACTTGTATTACTTGACAACAATGATTATTTCTAAATGATTAAAAAAACATTCCTGTTTTGCACATCTTAATAGGCTAAACTAAGCAGTTTTTTATCTTAAAAAAAGTGGTTGGTCTAGAGATTTAATGTAGAGTCGGGATGTTTGTAAAATTACGGGAAAAGATTATCGTAAAGTGATTAGGAAGTGATAACAGCAGATTTCTTTTTAACTCTAAGTTAACCCTGAACTGCCATTTTCAACCTGCAACTTAACTGAAAGATTTTCAATTATCTGCAAATGAGAGGGTGTTACATGCTAACATATAAAAATACGTTTTAAAATGAAACTGTTTAAGTGTGAATGTTTTTTTGTCGTCTTTTAAAGTGAATTGTTAAAGTGAGCTACCAAAAAATGAACTTAAAGGCCGCAAGTCTTTGTCAAGTGTTTCTCTTTAGGCTAAGTTATGCTAGGCTATCGGGATCTTGTTAGCTAACGAGAGACTAACTTCACATTAGCTGTAAAAAGGAATATTGTCAATGTGCTCCAAAAAACCCCAAAAAACATCAGGTTTATACAATTAATTATCAGCTTGATTTAGAGATTTAAGAATTTCTCAGTCATTTTGCATTTGAAAATAAAAGAAATGCTAATGATGCTAAAGAGCTGTACTGAGTTTTCAACTCCTCTCCCCATAAGAGCCAGTGTAGCATGACACACCTCACATTTTCATTACCTCAACCACATTACTGACAAACTTACATCTGTTTTCCGTCAGGCAGAGAACAGCATTGCTCACAGGTAACATCAACTGCGGTTCTATCGATTCTTACATTTCTACAAGCTACAGCAGCAATTTTCTACAGCAGGTTCTTCACTCAGCTCCCACAGCAGCGGAACCGTGTATGATAAAGACACTGCCATTTGAACTCTTTTACATTATGTCAGACCATTAAATAACACATTTGTTGACATGTAAGAATAAATGGAGGATCTCAAAGCAAAAGAAGCTCCTTTCACACTTTGCAGTAAGTAGCTAAGTATAGTATATGGATGAGGGTCCCAAAGTGATGGTATTTCATGCGATGCAACGTGATTGCTGTCAAACATTACTGCAAGTTTTTGAGAAGGCGTCCGTAGCGGAAGTCATAAACATGTCGACAGAAGAACACCAGGTCTGGGTCGACTTCATCGGGCACACAGTGGTGGGTGGCAATGGCATTTCCAACGACGGGTGGTACCACCAGGGAGGCGGCGCTCTCGCCTACGCCCTCCCTACGGCGTTTTACCAAGGCACAAAATCTGGACACGGGCACAAACATCGCCATTAGAAATGCTTTGGAAAGAAAAAAGCATCAAAAGTTAGTTGAAAAAAAAGATCTAGAAAACAGACTCGTACCGACAATACTGTGCCAACGTTAGGACATAGCATTTGTCTTCAATACAGGCCACACTGTTGACGTCTTGATGGCGAGATGCAAAGATCTCATTCTGCAAAATAACCATCAGGTTAAACAGTAGAAAATACCTTTGATCTAAAATCTGGTAAACATGTTTGTATATAATAATAATCATGGTTGCTTCCCTAACATATTCCCTTGATAAAACATGCTTTATTTTTTTCTAACTTGTCCGAATGATGGTTTTATGTATATGATTACTTGTTCTTTTATTTCTACATCTCAAAATGTTTGTAATTTCTTTGTAAAAATGTTTTTTACGTGTGGCTGATGGATATGTGAAAATTTAATAAACTGAAATGTTTTCATTTATCATAGAATTTTATTAATAATAGGGACTGTTTTAACTTAGTTTAAAGGTAAATTTTCCCTTTTTTGTTGTTTTACAGATTTATTTGAATTTAGTTTGCTTTTGCACTGAATTTGCCAACTTAAAATGTCACACAATCACATCAGCAGCTCATTTAAAATCAGAAAAAAAGAAAACACAAACAAAAAACCCTCAAAATTGGCTAAAACAACTAATCTTTTAGTTATTGCTATTGCTTTATGGAAGTTTTACTTTACCAATAAAGTGAACTATTTGAGGTATCAAGCTGGCGTGGACCAAACGGCATACTATCCGCGATCATTTTGTGACAAACTATCGGTAAGAAACCAACATTTTCTCAGCTAACCTAACATGTAGTTAAGTATTTTCAATAATTACTTGGTTGCATTTGTGTAATAGTGACTACATGCAGAAGCATCTTACCTCACAATGTAATCTCGGGTTGCGTCCTCCCTGGGTGTGTTCTGGACGGTAATACCAAAACAGGCTCATCATCAGCTCCCCTTAAAAAAAAAAACATTTTTTTTGGTTATGTGTGTTCTTAGGACAGTTTTTTTTTAACGACATTCTCACTGCTGTTATTTTCTGTACCTGACTCTGGCTCCTCCCACAGAGCTGAAACCTTTGCCACGTAAGGCAGGGATTTCTTTCTAGGCCCGGACTTTAGCAGAACGGTGTCTCTGACCCGGATCAGATCCCCCTTCCTGCGGATTCCCTCAAAACACTTTCTCAGCACTGGAGACTCTTCTCCCTGGAAACAACGGCAGTAAGAAATACTAAGTACTAGAGTTTTACTTGGGATGATTAGATTGAAAAACTTCTCTGTCTTGATTGTCAGTTGGCTGATTAAAAAAAAAAAAAAAAAAAAAGCGTTACACCTGGCTCCTGGAGTCAGAAAGGAGCAGGTGTGATAAATCATCCCAGAACTTTTCCTGGGACAATGAAGCCAAAATGTACAGAAAGTAATTTGGGTGCCACTGTCGCAGCTGTTTTAGGAAATTGTTCAAAAGCTGTTTTCTACTTACCACCGTGAAAACCTCCTTCTCGAAGGGCACACCAACAGACCTCCAGCCATTGGTGGATTTGGGACGGCTACCCTTGGGCTGCTTGCCAACTGTCTGCCCCACAATGCTGGTGGAGCTGAGCTTCTGCTTCTTGTCTCTGTTTATAGCAGAGCTGCCGCGCGCACCAGACCTGGAGCCGCTGGGTGTTTTGGCACTCTGCGGACACTCCTTGGCCACATGCAGCGGAGGCTGGGGTTGGCTTGGGTCGGACAAGGGGGTCTGAATGTGGGGCACCGACTGGCCAGCAGGAGGCACGGCGGGAATGGGGCAACCAGTGAGGATTCTAGGGTTCGGACAGATGGGGACAGAAGAGGGGCCGTGGTGGTCACTGATGGCTGATGAGTGTTCATCTGAGAGGGGGACAGAGAAACAGAAACTTTAAAAAATCTGGTGTTAAAAGTAAAGAAAAAAAACATGACCTGCACTTGGTATAAGATGAGCCGACAAGCCACAATGAGGTCAGTTCTAACAGTCAATGGCTGTGAAACATAAATAAATAATCACACCTATCACTTGCACAGAAACACCTAGCATGAACATCAAAACACCCTCTGGGGCCACCTGTGATAACAACTGGTTTGGTGCCCCCTCTATATGTAGGGTGAGGGTAATCCGGAAGGTGCCATGAGTGGAACTGCAACTGCTCCTCATCAAGAGGAACCAGTTGAGGTGGCTCAAGCATTTCCTTCCTAGATGCCTCTCTGGGGAGGTGTTCCAGGCATGTCCCACTGGGTACACACCCCAGGTAAGGCCCAGAACCCACCGGAGAGATTACGTCTCGCAGCTGAATTCATAGCGTCTCAGGAGGAAGACGCTGTGTGAGAATGACGCATCATGCTGAAGACTCAAAGGAGCTGGAGGACGAAGCTGTGAAGAGGGAAGTCTTGGCATCTTTGCTTTGACCCCTGCCCCCAGATGAGCCTAAAAAAATGTACTTGCATGAAGACCGAAACATTATCAAAGCTTATCCACGGTAAACAAATTACATCCAACCATGAAAGCAGGTTTGTTCAAGGCTAACGTGATAATCTGATGCCATGATCCAGGGGTTACCCATTTACCCAGAGATTTAGCTAAAAAGTTGGCATTCTTTCGACTACTTTAACTCGTTTAAGTTATGATAGTCGTACGTAAAGTTTGCCGCTTTCTCTGCATCAAACTGGCTGATTTATTTTGATCCCATAAATGGTTTCATGATTAATACAGACTGGGCATGTGTGGTGCATTCAAGAACAAGCTAAATGGGCATTCTTGCACGCACTTTTAACATAAAGTGTTTACAGTAGACCATTCCAACCCAATATTAGCAAATGTACTCACAGCTAGAAGAGGTCTGATGCAAAATGTAAAATCGGTGCAAATCTCACTAATCTTAGTGCAGACTTTTTCTTTCAATGCTCTATTCAAGTATATGAAAGACATTTAATTCCAGCGAGTATAAACCGCAATTAGTAATTTCTCCTTCATAGTCAAGTTTTAAATGGTTGGCACTTGTGTGTTTTGAAAAAGACACTGCCTAAATGCCACTACCAAATCCAACTGGTTTGACTGTTAGCGCACGTTCAATTACTCTGCACGCATTTACATAGACTTTTCTTCTGAAGCAGTCGTTCAAACGCACGATTCCGAGCTTGGTGTGAACATAGCAAGAGAGTTATGGTACGTCAAAGAGCGCATGTCAGTTAGGCGTCACCAGCACAATCTCACTGACGTTAAAGGGTTAAGCAGCAAAAAGTCGATTTGACCACAGAAAACAACCAGTACATCAGAAATAAAGTTTCAAAAGGTTTTTGAACAAACAACTAACTTTAAATTTTGACAGAAAATAAGTTTTGTAGAAGTTAATAAAAGTTAGCTTTGAGTGAAGACAGCTTTAAATCAGCTCAGGTGTTTACTGGTCAATAAAACTAAAATGTCTTATGATTCTAACAACCATCCACAATTTGTCAAGAAATTCTAGCTACATTTTTAATTAAATTGTGTACAGAAAATACCAGAGTGACATTTCTGTGGGCTATAGATTCATTTGATCAATAAATGTCTTTGAAAATCCAGTCTGATTATAATTATTAGCTTGAAGCTTAAAAGCACATCCTACGGATCCCATCTGCTCAGACTCTGATTAGGAACACAGACTGCTGCTCTTAAAACCGCCACTCAACGAGAAATTCCCTGAACAAGCTGCTTTGTAATGAAATGTATTCACTTTAGTCTTATGAAATTATTTCTGTTCGGTGTCTTCCTCGGGGGAGGAACTTCAAATCTTGCATCTTGAGGTGCGCGTGGGGGGGAGGCATGAAAGCCACATTATGCAGATGAATCGAATCCTGGTTCGTTGGCGTCTCCGGGGGCGTCTCTAATTGAGCCGCTGCGTTAATAGGATCGGAGCCAAAACCGAAACAAACAGTAGTGAGGAGGGAAATAATCAGACAGAAAAAAGGGCAGACCGCTGAGCGGGTGGACCACAGGCTCATTTCACAGCAGATTAGTCAAAAAAGAAGGATAAGCAAAGGTGTTGATGATGGTGTATGACAGAACTCAAACCTATAAACTTGATTTTATGTAGTTCTTAGCGTTGTTCTTTTCACAGATAGTAATTCCTGCGGTGTCACAGAGACTGCAGGAACCAGAAAAAAACATCTGAGAGATCAGAAGAAACACTTTTGCAGCGCTTTAAGATGATCACACATGTCGGCTGGTGTTTTCCCACCGCACAGCTTTCCTGTTCTCGCTCAAGTCGCTCTTTTGAACACGACATCTGAGCACGACACTTGAGCTCACACAGGCAGCTCATTAGCTCCCAGCTGCACAGGACTCGCATTCAGCTCAAAGGTGACCTGCATTCAATTAGAAACAGGAGGTCTTGGCTCCTTGTCTTATTTATCTTTAAACTTCATGGTTTTTTGACCTAAAAAAAAAAAAAAAAAACCCCAAAAAAATACTTGCAATATGTAGGCGTTTAGATTTATCTTCTGCTGTTTTAGCTGCAGAAAAAAAAGACTCAAACATTTGAAAATAAAAAAAAGTGGGACTGACTTTCCTTGAAAAGAGCAACCAAAAGAGAAAAATATTTTAAATTAAAGCTACAAGCTGGGTCGCACAGCCTGCAGGCGCCACCTGCCCCCATGCTCGCCGCCCCCACCCCCTTTTTACCTGCCCTTACTGACTAAGTAAGTGGTTGCCTCAGGCCCTTGACTCTCCCTCTCTGCTTTTGCCAGCCAGGTCAGAGCAGCATGTGACACATTCATAAAAAAAAAAAAAAAAAACTTTTTGAAAATGGCGGCTTTTATGTTAGTTTATCTCCATTGCAACAATTTAATTTTTTGGTCATCTAGGGGTGTTAAAGAGAGGAATCTGCAAAAAGTAAACTTCTGGAATTCCTCAGCAATTAAGTCTATTGCCAGGATTGCAAAAACATTCTGGTTCTTGCATCTTAGGACTGCTGAAGGACATAATAACAAGAAAAGGCTTCTGAACAAAAAACCACGATGTCTCTGCTCACCTGTTTTTAAGCCACCACTACATTTGGTGCAGTCCCTAGGGTTGAAGGGGCACCCCCTCTGGTAATGGCTGGAATCACACTGGGATAGGTAGAGTAGCCTTTGACCCTGCAGGGCTCTCCGTAGCACGCCTCCATAGAGGCGCAGCAGTACACCGGATGGCCGATCCCTGAAGACGGTGTTCCTGTGCCGGGCAGCAGCTTGGGCCTCTTGCTGCTCCTTGGGCATAGAGCGAGGGGTGGTATGGCAGAGGGTGGGGCATCCGGGTGGCTGAAGTGGACGTAGTAGCTTGGGAAACAGGTGTAGGTATGTGGGTTGATGGTTAAGGCTGCTGGATGGGCTACGGAATGGGGGGATTGAAGGTGGTGGTGATGATGGTGATGATGGTGGTGGTGATGGTGGTGAAAGACTTCTGACACCGGGCCCTCCTCCTTTTCCTTGAAGGTCTTGTCGTCCAGGAAGAGGGCCATCCTGTGACAGTACTCCACACATCGCTCCTGGGAGCAGCAGAAGCAGGAGGACACCTCTGTCTCCACCTGCTCCTCTTTGATCTTCTGAAAGGAGAAGCCCTGAGAGGATCCACAATGGAAAGAGTGCTTAAGACACCCCTGTCCGGCTGCAGCAATCTTCCACTCCTGATCCAGAACCTCCGTCTTGCACACACTGCAGCAGCCGACAGTGGAGCTCTGGACCGGCTCTTTTGTGCCCTGTTGTCTGTGCTTTAGTTGCTCCTCGCGTTTGGGATGCGTTCGTCTTTTGGTCTGAGTTTTCTCCACATGCGGAGTCTTATTGTTCAGGCCGTCTCCGGCAAAAGGTGCGAGTTCATTTTTACTCCCCGGCTTTGATTCCGACTTCTTCTGGCGTTTGGTTCCATATTGGCCGCTGGTGAGCTTGAGCAGCGTCGCTGCGGTGAGGCCTGCCTGGCGCCGTGGAGTTGGAGCAAACAAACTCAACCAGTCAATGTCTTGAGCCTGAGTGGACGATTGCTTTCTGGGTCTCGTTTTAAGTGTTGATTTTTCTCCCAAAGGATCCTTTTTGGTTTCAGGAAGATCTTTACATTGACCTTCTCGACCTTTCTTGGCGAGATTTTCCATGAGGGAACTGTGTCTGTAGAGCAGCAAGCTGTTGACAGCCTCGGCGTTGAGCGACGCCATCCTCCGTCTACGGGGCTGAGCTGGTAAGGCGCCGGCTTGGTTGGTTTTTTTAGGTCCAGATTTGGTCATTTTGTGAATTAAGCACATCTTCTTTTTGACTTTAGAGCTCTTTTGCTTTTTAGCTTTTGGTGCATTCTTGTCTTTCCCAACAACTCCTTTGTCCTCCAAGCGGGTGAGGAGGACACAGCAGGCTAAGGCGTCTCCATTACCACCTCCAGTCTTCCTTCTATGGCAGAGCATGTCTTTTTTGTCTTTTTTCTTCCCACTGGGCTCACTCTTCCCCCTTGCGCCTCCATCATTGCCGTTTTTCTTTTCCTTGCCTCCCTTCACCTTCGGTGGCTTCCTACACGCCACTGATTGGATCCGTTGAGCTTTCACCATGGTCTCAGCATCAGAGATCTGCTAAAAGCTCGTCATCCAAGAAATCCTGATGCGCTTCAGCTCAGACAGAGCTTTTAGAGAAGGTCGTCATGGATCATCACCTTCCTCCATAAACTCTGTGGAGACACAGAATGAACATTTAAACTTAAAGGAACACAAAAGAAAATACGTACATTAATCAAGAATTTGGTTATGTGCAGTTTGTGGCCAATTTTGACATTTTTAGAGAATATTATTATCTTAGAAACACCCTCTTCTCCATAATCAGTGCAGGAATGACGGAAAACTAAAACCAAAACACCAGAAAGTCTAAAATCTATAATATTGACTTTTGAAAAACGATTTTTTATTTCAGTCATGTTTTTTTAGTTTTGTCGTTTTTTCAAGAAAAAAAAATTAAAAAGACAGTTCAGACAAATAGGATGGAAGAAAAGCTGGAAAGGAGTTAAAGGGTTTTGTTTTTTGCCTCAGGAATTATTTGTGTCATAACGTCTTGGACATACAAGGTGAAATCCATCTGTTGATAAGAAAGAGCGATTTCCCTAATTAATTAAAATTAAATAAAAAAACAAGGTGATTCACAATTAGACTAAATATTGATTTTAAAAATATATATTTTTTAGCTTTTATATTTTAATATAAAAGGATATTTTTGGTTATATTTCTAATTTTACAGCATCTTTCAGGGAAAGATCAATTTGAAATTTAAAAAAATCTATAGACATACTTTCAAATTGAGTTCTGTTAGTGTCAGGATTGACTGATGCAACAACCTCGCTAACATTTCTGCTTTACAATGTTACCAAGGTGCATGCAAACCAAATGAACAGAAAGCAAAGCAGCTGTCTAAACTTTGTTTTTAAATGTTTAGTGATACATGATGTGAGTTTTAATGCCTTTTTTTTCTTTTTAAACTCTTCCTAAGCCAAAGTGACAGCCTGGCCAGAGCTTTGCTTCCACTGCAGTTCATGTGAATCCATTAAATTTTGGTGCGGACCTGATTCAATTTCCTGCAAATTATTAAACAGGCCATTGGCCTTGGTGGGAAAACTGACTTTCCATTAGGAAGGCTATTTTGGATGAATTCCACGTTTTTAAGGGAAAAAAAAAAGCGATGGAATTATTGCTCTGAGATTGCGTTGCTTCTGTAACCGTTGTAGTTTCAGTTCAACCACAATCAGAAACGCAGCAGATTCTCAAAGGTTTGAGTGTGAAAGAGGAAACCAGCGTACTTGATGGATGCCAGAAAATGAGTGTAAAAATATCAGAATAATCATTGCATTATATTTAATAACCGCATTTCTGAGACCCCGATCTCATTAACGTGCCAATCCACACTATACTTTCCCTAAAACCCATTGTTTATAACTTGATCTATGTTTTCTTCCCTGTCGTGGATTATCATTCCATTCGAGAAAGGCTGTTCCTGCTTATTTCAAAATGGTTGCTTCTATGAGATCTTAAACTAACACTTGTGGCGGGGAATGTTTTGCTAATTTTTTAAAACTGTGTGTCGAAAAATAACTCATCTATTGTTATTGATTTATTTATATGACTTCTTGCTGTATTGAAAGAATGTAATATGTGTTGATAATTAAGTACAGTATATCTTCCATTGAGACAATAGTAGCCGCAAAGCGGCATGTTGTCATAGTAACCGCTTAGCTGGAACCGACTTTGGCTGCAGCGGCAAAGGAAAGCGATATATATGCTAACCATCATGGTAGGTTAAATAAAGAATCAGTTCAGAGAGAAACCTGACCTCTTGTTTTTTTCCAGAGAATGAAAGAAACGTTTGTTTTAAAGAAGCCTGCGCAGTGATATAGAACATTTGAGCTATGTGGCTGGAACTACTTTGCCAGGCGTGCATTATTACTGTCCATTATCATTTTTTAGTACACACCCAGCAGCCAATCAGAATAGAGTATTACCCGGACTGTGGTAGAATTCTTAAAACTACAGTTACAGCATGTTAAAACTATGTGTCAATAAAATTTGAGACCATGAGTAAATAAGGTGCTCCATTCCTGAATACTTATGTCAATATTTTTGCATCTTCAAATAACATTGTGGTGAAAAAAATTGATTTATTTTTCATAAAAATTTATATTGCAAGTTTTTTGTGGACTTTCTCAAAGGAAGAGGGGGTTACATCTTAATTTAAAAAATGACTTTCCTCTCAATTTTTTGATGTAGTGGACTTTACAGGGCTGACCCGTTAACACCGGAGCTTCAGCTCTATTGTTTACATTATTTCGACTACTGTAATTCATCAACGTAAATGTAATTCGGAATCTGAAGCAGGCAAAAGCAGCCTTGCACCGATATGCAACACCTTCCGGTAGTGAAGAGCTTACGCAAATCAACGTAAATCTACTGATGCTGTTGCAAAAAGAAATAGCATGGCGCCGGGGTTGTAAGTGTTGCAAAACGACGCAAAGACTATATGAAAAGTCACTTTTCTTGCATCAGAATCAGCTTATTCACTGCATAAACAGTCGAGCAGTTGCTGTATGTGAAAGCGTGTGTGTTATTTAGTAGTTGCAGGCAACATCTCCAGGGTTGAAGGGTTAATGCATGTGTTAGAAGAAAGCCAGGAAAAAAGAAACTGACAGAAAAACAGGAAAATCCTTCAGTCCATACACTATTTATACAAATGGCGGCAAGATAACCTGCTCCATTTACAACCATGATGGGAGAACTCGCTGTAAAAACTCCAAAAAGAAGCCACAACTGACAGTTGCTGACATTTCTGTTGTTCCATACAGGCATACCAGGAAATAAAAAGGCTGCAGGGTGTGAGTGCACTCAGCTTAAGCGCACGTTGGCACCCAATTTGACAGGATTCTCATCGGTTCATGAGAATCTCTCGACAAAAGCTTCACAAGACGAAAAGTGAGACGGCTGTCACCAAACATGGAGGCAAGCAAAGATGTGTGAAAACAAGAGGATTTTACAGTTATGAATTCATGCTGAAGATTAATGACTCACACGATCCAGGAAAGGTCCAACAGCGCACGCGGTCACCCACTCACAGAAACAAAGCGCTTCAAAGCAGGGAGGCAGTCGGGTGACAAATGCTTTAAAATAATAATACAAAAAGAATAAAAAGACGGAGATCTTCAATTCTCCACGGCACAACACCTACACATCTCATTTGCAAAACAAACTTCTCAAAATCTCCACCATGCATGAAATTAAAAGTTGACTCGACAATCTTTAGAGACACAAAAAAACGCCGACAGACTTCACAAAAAAAGTGGCAAACGTGTTTTTTTTCTCTTTCTTCAGTTTCCATGTCAACAAGCAGATTTGGAGAACACGCCAAAACATCCTAGACAACTTCTGGGCCTCGTGAACCTCTTCATCTGATTCATTCGTCTTCGCTCTTTCAACGCTTCAAAGAAATCCCCCTCGCTTAGAGAGAGCTTTTAGAGTTTCTGATGATTCAACTGCCGGCTGACCTTTCTGCAATGACACTCATGTTTGCTGCAGAAAGAAATGGATCATCCTTCACGCTGCTGCCACGCAACACAATTATACCACTTGACCTCTAGGAAGTGAGTCAATATGAGTCTATTTATAGTGGGGGAAACAAATGGACTTTTACGATCAGCGTCTAATAAGAAAACATCCCCATGGTAGACAAAGAGACTAAAAATGACCGGACACGCTTCAATTTGTCACATTAAATGAACGTTAGCCTGCGTCTGTGGGGTTTAAAACTGATGTGTCTAATCCAGAAACTTTACACTGAAGCACAGATCACTGGGCCATTTCTAATGCCAGCACACGTGACCTTAACAGCAAGGCTGCATCCATTCATTTTCTTCCACTCATCCAGGACTGGATCACAAGGGCAGCAGTTGAACCAAAGATGCCTTAACTTTTATCTCCCTGGTCGCTTCCTCCAACTCCTCTGAGAGGGACCCCAAGGCGTTCCAGCTGAGAGATTTAAGTACCCCAGTATGGCCTGGCTCTTCCCCCAGGTTGCCTGGAGCATCTCCCTAGGAAACTGTCTAGGAGGCTTCCGAAACAACTGTCCAAGCCATCGCATCTAGTTCCTCCTGATGTCGAGGAGCTGGGGTCTACTCCAAGCTCCCTCCAGGTAACAGAGCTCCTCCTCACCCTGGGCGACTCGCAGTCCAAAAAGCCAAATTCCATTACCTGTTGAGATTCCCTGCAGGTAATGGTCCTTTAAGGGAATGATCCTACATTATCACTAAGTGCAAGACCTGTAGGGACAACTCCTGGCCGCCAGGCAATAGAGTTCAAACCCCAACCCCATTCCTGGCTACAGAGTGGGGTTCCAGTGACATAAATCTGAGACGTACATGGATCTAGATTTTCTCTACTCATGAAGGGATCTAAACCGGTCCTCATCTGGCTCGTCACTTAGGATCGGTCTGCCACGACAGACCCTACTTGGGGGTGTTGCCCGGGACAGCTTAGCACCTGGGATATCCAAGGCTCCTAATCTAATTCAAGATGTTATGGTGGCAATCCACGGAGAGTCACAGAAGCTGCATGAAAATCTACTCAAGGACTAATAGAATCTATTGCAGGTGAAATATAAAGTCCAAAGTTCAGTCAGGCAGGCTGAATCAGAATTATTTTAAAACTTGAATTTGATTCAAAACATCCTTTCAGAGTATACATTGATCTGCTATGAAGTTTGGATGTTCAGCTACAGCAGAGCA
Source organism: Oryzias celebensis (assembly GCA_014656515.1). Lineage (NCBI taxonomy): Eukaryota > Metazoa > Chordata > Actinopteri > Beloniformes > Adrianichthyidae > Oryzias > Oryzias celebensis. The sequence continues at coordinate 41,557,688 of BNCR01000005.1, forward strand.
GAGTCAAAGTGTCTCTCCAACGAGTGAGCAGCAAATTCTTTATAGAAAAACAGTCGGTCATGTGACCAATATAAGCAAGAACGGCGGCTCCCCTCTGTGATTTCTCATCAACGGAATGTTTGGCGACTTTAATTGCGTTTTACACATCACTGTTCTGACAGCGTGCGATACTTCCTGAACCAATTTAACCGCGCATGATCCCTCCTGTTCAGCTGTGGTCCGTTACAGGAAATAATAATTATAAACACATGGGAGTTTAAGGAGGTAAAACAAAAACCGCTTTGGCTGCGGAGTGGACATTTTCCAAACCATCTTATCTGCCCCGTCTCATTGTGGAATGGCTCTGCGAACCGTGAAATGTAATCCATGAGGCCGAAATTTAATTTCCAGATAACAAGAGTACAAGAAGGAGCCTCACATTGAATTTCTGTCTGTGGATATCAAATCAAGTTGCTCGTTTTAAAGAAAGACAAAGGCTGCACGGTTGAAGGACAGTAGGTCACTGAGGAACATCTTTCGTTTTCTCCCTGCAGCTAAACCTTCACTATGATCTTTACGACTTGAAAACCAGTTACATTTGATGAAACTTAAGCACAGAGAGGCAAACAAACACCTTCATGCAGAAAGATTTTTTTTTTAAATTGTCCACACCTGAACTTTAAACTCACAAATTCCCAGCTGGCAGCAATTTCTCTCCTCTACGCCCCCTCGTTCCACGCTTTTAGTGAGAACACTGAATGCTTGTGCCCATACGTTTAAAAAAAAATAAAATCTAATACGGCCTTGTTGTTGCTAGAATGGGGAAAAAAAAAACTCAGTCGTTCAAGAAATACCAAACTGTAGCTTTTTACTAAAAAACCTTAAAGAAATTAAGCCAAATTGTGGGTTTTCTGACCAAAAACTCTTTGTTTGATCAATGTTTAAACTTTTGGTTGCCTGTTACTTTGAAAATAAAAAGTAGTTCTCAATTAAATTAGTACTTTAAACATGTTTTTAAGTATTTACCACTAAAATGATATATATATTATTCTTTAAAAATCTATTTTTCTCCAGACAGAAGTGAATTAAAACAGTTTTTTTTCAGATGATAAAATCTAAATTCCAATAAAAATGTTTTTTTTAAAGGAAAACTATGAAGTAAGGTTGTTGTTCCAAATTTGACTGTAAAAACAATTAAATGTATAATAAAAAATAAAGTTTGTATGAAAGACTTGCACAAAATATTTAACTCTTCAAAAAAAAAATAATATTCAACTTAAAAATTTTTCAAAGTACTACAGATAAATTATTTGTATCCATTTAGAGACTATTTAAATTTTAACTACAGTTTAGGATCTTTAAAGTGCACTTATTTATTTAGTAGATAAACATCAATAAAAGTTTTCATAAAGATATAGCGCCATGAGTAAGTTGTGTTATTTTTGGATTGTGCAGTACATTTTATTTGTTGTTTTTACAATTTAGATAAGTAGAAAGGAATAAAATGTCACTATTCTCAATATTATAAACTTTATAGACAAAGAAGCACATGTTTAGTTAAGCTTGTGTTAATGCACTTTTAATCTGCCTTTGAGGAAATTTGTTTTTATTTATTTTTAAGTTTTTGGCATAAACTTAAGCTAAGGGTGTCCAAACTTTTTGTAAAAGGGGCCAGATTTGGTGATGTGAAAATGTTTGAGGGCCAACCCTTCAACCTGAGTTACTTAAATAACGTTAAATGCAAATTAACTAATGAACATTTTATTGCAATGGCTACATAAAAAATGAAATGGTTGCACCTGTCCATGAAACGCTTATACAAAAACAAGCTCCCTGCTCCGCTCCATTCTGATACATCCACTTGTAGACAAATGAATCAATGTACATATTCGTTGTCCTCGTCTAAGCTGACACCTTGCTCAAAACTGTACGACCGGACAGCTACAATATTGCCCGCCATTCTTGTCGCACTCATAGTGTTTTATTGTAGGGACTGTAAGCTAGCGGGAGATGGATGACGGGAAGTAGGGCCAGGCTTACTCTTCACCAGGGGTCCCACCCGCAACTCAAAGGCTAATTTCTGATCAACTACTGCCACTGTTTTGTTTTGTAGGGGTCATAAGGTCACTTTTTGTCACTTGTCCAATGGGGGGGGGGGGGGGGGGGGGGGGGGGGGGGGGGGGGGGGGGGGGGGGGGGGGGGGGGGGGTAATAAATAAAACACTTGGGAGGTCGGGCCACATGTTGATGCAGCCCATCAGTGAGGATCAATTGGAGCAGAAGTGACCCATCAAAGCCTTGATTGCGTGGATTTCTGCTGCTGATGGCAAATGAACTGGCTGTAGTTTCCTGTGTATGAGGATCTAACAGGAAGGTGGGGGGACTGTGTGGAGCTGTCGTTAAGACCACCGACACCCCCACCCCAGGCTGAAGCTCACCCTGCAGGAATCTGACGGCCACCACACCTACAGCCCTCCTCCACCCCTGAGACCAGCTCCAAACGAACCATGCAGATCGGAATCACATGCACTGAAGGAAGCTGCAGGAGCTTCATGGTGGACGGCGTTAATCTGCCCAGGCTGTTACGTCACAAGTCACACAGAAATAGAAATAAAAACCTCCACATGATGATAGAACCCGCGGACATCCGCGGTGGTTCTGGAGTTAGTTCTCCGCGTCAGGGTCGAGGTTCGCGTTCCAGCTTAGTTCCTGAAAGCCGCCGCCGACACCAGCGAGCCGCGACCGTCTCCGTGACGCGTTTCACGGTTTTTCTCGTTACCTCGTGGAACGAGAGCCCCACGTCCGGGTCGCGGCGGTCAGTTGGGCGGCGCACGAGCGCGATCCGCGCGGTGAACAGCCCCCCGGTGGCTGGAGACGCGCGGAACAAACCGGTGACCTACTTCCGAAGTGGCACGCCGGAGAGGATATTCATGCGCTGCCTGCCTTCGCCTCTGCACCGGGACATCGCGCCCGAACCACGGCTTTCCCGCAGAGCCCGAACCCAGCCGCGTTTAACAACAACGATTATACATAAATATACTTTTTCTAAACCTAAAACCCGCACGCTGGTCGCTTCTGCTTTCAGCAACGTGTCTAAGGATCATCCAATCAATTTCAATCCCCTTAACTGTCTGTGCAAAACGTGAAGTTCTTCCCCCAAAAGAAGGAAGTAAGCAAAAACACATTTAAAATGTATATATCTATATATATCTTTAAAATAGTCCCAAATGGCTGCATTTGATCATTTAAAGAGTTAGTTAAAAATAATTCAAGACCAAGTTTAAAAACTCAATTATAAAATGTGTGCTAAAAACAAAAAATTATACAAGTTTTACATGAAAATGTATGCAAAAATTACACCCACAAGAATGATATAATATTTTGTTAAAAAAAAAAAAAAACCTTCAGTGTACACGTAATAGTTTCAGACTTCTATAAGAAAAAAGTTTTAACTTGTATAGTTTTTAATGGACTTCTATTTAAAACAACTAAAAACTTTTATCCAGAATTAAATCATTTGAATTTATATAAAGATTCCAACTTTCCAGACAGTTTGAAAATGTTGTTTAAATTGTCTTGCAGCCTGTATTCCATTTTACATTATATCAATAATCACATGAAAGAGAATTGGATTCTGAATAACTTTATCTAAAATTTGTTAATAAAGGTTTAATTATTGGAGTTTTCATCCCAGCTAGACTGCTTTAATCCTTTAGATTTTCTTCCGTTTTGATCTGTTGTTGGCCGGATAAAGATTTTCATCATTTTGAAAAGCACAACTTGACCCGAGCAGAGGCTTCATTTCTAAATCCTTAAATGGATAAAAATCAAACTATTAATTTATATCATTTGAAATGAGACATGAATTTACAGTACATCAAAGCTGACATTTAAGTCATTCATTTAAGTCTCAACTTTGCTCCCTTTAGTCCCAACAGAGGGTTCTCCTTCCCCAAGCCAGAAGTACTCCCAAAGTACTCAGTACCTATATCTATTTTTAAGATACAAACAACATAACTAAAGTAACAATATAGAATTATTAATAAAGATTATTTTACGCTCTTTCCTTCACAGCGTCAGATATCAATCATCTAAAGGGGGCGTCAGTCAAAATGCACATTGGCTTAATCTTCAGATACACTCAAGAGTCAACAACACAAGGTGGTCATCATCTTTTCCCTCCTTCTCACTCATGGTGCAGAAAGAAATAGACATAACAGGATAAAATAACTAAGGGCTAAACAGAGTAAAACAGCCAGACAACAAAACAGACAAAAACCCACAGGGTATCCCACAATTCCTTGTGCTGCCAGATCTGACAGCAGGTCCAATGTGTCTGTGGCCATCACTACAATACATTAGGCATGCTTGAGATGACCCAGGCAGACGCTGACCGACTAGTTAATTTTTCGTCCCAATATCACATGTCAACTACCATAAAAATATCACAACAAATGGTCTTTTTTCTTTCCTTTTTCTTTTTCTCGGGTTTTTTTCTTTCAGAACTCTATTGCAATAAATAAAAGACTTTGTGTCATATGCTGTAAGTCTAGCTGGGTACAAACCACAATTATTTATTTATCCTTTATAATCAATTTTCAAATGGTAGGAACTCCACTGAACTAAAAATGACTCTACCTATGCATCAATACCAAATTCGAGACCCCGATTGATCTAAGTTCAACCTGGTTTATAGTTTCAACAAGCGTTCAAGGGCCCCACATTTTGTACGTAGAGCCTAAAAACTTAAAAATGTGCATAGCAGCACGCAAACGTGAGAGTTTTGACAGCAAAAGCTTGAAATGCACATATTGAGGAGTTTAAATCGACTTTTCAGCTTCCGATTCTGGGTCAACAGTGACCTGAATCTGTGTTGATAAGGTATAAATATCTGTTTAGAAGTTATGAGCTAGATAATGATAACTCATGTAAAGAAAAACGGTAAGGTAGAGATGGGGTGGGATTATTTAAATTAGCTTTCTCCCACTTCCTTTCATGTAATCTACAATTAGATGCCAAATTACCCTATGTTTGATTTGATTTGATTGCTTAAAAATTCCAGTCTAATCCATTTTTCATTGGAAGTGGCTACTTGAATGCTCGTAGTGATGAGCTTTAGACGTAGCTTTAGAAACTGAGAAATTAGACAACCAGAGCATAGTTTTTCTGTGCATCCTACAGTCGTCTGACAGGCACTTGCTTATCACAGCATTTGTGCAGGGTCAGTAAGGGGACAGTATTGACCATTAGAGTATACCGTAAGGCCACTGTCCGACAACACCACCCATTCATCCTAAGTGCGTGCATCTTACATTTTGATGCACTTACCACACACACACACACACCCCCCCCACACACACACACACACACACCCACACACCCACACACCCACACACACACAAAACAATTCAATTTTCAATGTGCTTCAAGGAACTGAAAGACACACCTGCGCTACCTGAAATGCGCCTTGAACTGGCCGCTCTTCTCTACGACTCTCCACAGATCTGGACAACCCAAAACCTGCAGCATCAGTCTGAGTCAACCCCCCCATGTGGGAAACTGCATATGACTAAGGCTTACGGAGTCTGCATAGATCCACAGCATTTTGCATGTCGTTAAGCATTTAGATGATTTTCAGCTAAGTCATAATGATCACATCAATCACTTCGATACCTGAGGGAGAATTCAATTAGGGCTTTCTCACATTAATGGCAGCAGAAAATAGAAGGACATACCCCTCTTGATTAGGCTCATTTGCTGTGTCCTCTCCTTTTTAATAACGCATTGGATCTAATTACCGGTATGAGCGATCAGTCAACGCTCCATCACTGCTGCTACTTTCTTTACCAGACATATTGTTACCAATCAAACAACATCTCTTCTGTTAACGAGAGCTGTGGCCCTTCAGGATATCTCTCAAAAGCTGCTTGACTAACTCAAAAATCGGAGGTAAAACCCAACTGAAAGCTGCTACAGCACCATGTTACCGTGCAGTCAGAATTGAGTTTAATTAGAATAAATGCTGATTGTCCTCATCAATATCAGCTTTACGATGTGTAATTAACAGCTGTAAAGGAGCCGAGTGTGTTGAGTTAATGAGGCGTGAGCACCAGGAGGGAAAGTGGGGGGAATGTAGACTGCTGAGAGCTGAGCTGCACAGCAATAAACACACAGCAGAGGTGCATCACGCCAAGCTGGCGAACTAAGTGCTTCCTGTTATGCATACGTTTTCTAATAAAGTTTCCCAAAATAGAAAGCATCTCCATTTTGATAGTTTCTTCTTGACCCTTTGCAATACTGCTAGCTGTAAGTTTTAATTTTTTTTTTTACTTTTTGGTATATATATATATATATATATATATATATATATAAGATACTTTTTTCAGATAATTTTAGGCATAAAAATCTGTAATTATATATTTTTCCTCTATGATCCATTTTCAAACTGATTGGTCAAAATTCAGCTGCTTGCCGTGAAAGCCGTCAAAGTTCAACTGGTTAAACTTTCAGGGTGCGTTCACTAAACGTCCAGTTTGTATGTAGAGCCTGAAAACGGACTTTAAAAGATTGCATAGCGACACGTGAACACAAGAGTTTGGAACGAAGAAGCCTGAAATGCGGGTTTTCAGGGCTTTACATTGACTTTTCATTAAAAGAGGTCACTAAAACGCCATTTGCTGAGGCTGGTGTTTATGTAGCTTGATTCACGTGTAGCTAAAGTTTGGTCAAAAGCAGAGCATTCGGTTGCTAGAGCTTTGATGCACTTCTGTTAGGAGTCTGAGTTGACAATCAACCCTAGATTTAAGAAAAAACGATATATTGTAATTGTCCGACCATGAAGCACCGGATTGTAAGACGAATTAAGCAAAACAGTCATAATGTCATATGGCTAACCTACCCAGAATGCCTAGATAAGGCAGGGGATTGGTCAGAGGGGTTGATGGGAAGTTTTTCCAGTAAACTATCTCGTTTTACAGTCATCTGCAACAAGAGTGCAACAAGACAGATAGGTCAAACTTTATTGATAAGACTCAACATTGTTCAATTGTAACAGAAAATACAAAATAATCCTCTTGCTTTTTCAGTTTCTAGTGTTAAAGTAGGCTACGTATCATTGTGCCAGGCTCCTCTGTGAACGCTAGCCACAGTGCTCCAACAATCCATGTGCTTTGTGCAATAGAAAATTGGTCCTAGATCAGTAAACACAAAGTGTTTACATAAGACGCACTATTGATTTTTGCTAAGGATTCTTAGCACACCTTACAGTCCAAAAAAAACCACAGTACTGTATAAAATTCCACACACACCATGTTTTTAAATCTCTAAAAATGCACTGATTTACTCCTCATCCAAACAAATAGTTACAGAAATTCAGTGCTTGATAATGGACAACCCTGCAGAGGTAATAGTGTATCTACAACTTTGAGTCCCTACTGGCTACATAGAAACAAGCAAAAGTTTAGCAAAATTCACTCCCTCATTAATATTGTGGAGCGTCTGGGAACAAAAACTAAAAATTCAATGTCAGAGTTTATTTTTTATAAATAAAGCAAAATATGCTTTTATTCTAGTGAATCCTAGTAATCCTGTGAAGCCAGTCAAGACTAAGTCTGTCAGGAAGCCATTAACACCTGCTCTTGATGTCTGTTGTGGGCGATCAAGTCACAAGTGAATGTCTGAGTGCGTTGGTTTAATGCTGCCATAAAAGTGTCTCTGCAGTGACCACCATCTCTTTATGCAAACAAACATATGGCCCACATCATAAACAGACCATGCCGAACAGCAGATTGTGTAATACTTATGTAAATTCCTGAAATCAGTTCAGTGACCAGAATGATGATCAGCTTCTAAGCACATTTCAGACCTGCCTCTGTTAGACTAATGGTTCAATTCCACAGCTTTTGAACTCATTTTCTCAGTTGTGAGGATATTGCTCAGGATGCACATTAATATTGGGTGTAAACCGGCTCTTCTGGGCTGTTTATGTTCATGAAATTTTATCCTTGAAGCCTGCTTGAGAGAAATATTTGTGTCACACCCAGGCTGGCAGTGCCACACTGATAACAGCTTATTCATTGTAGAAAACAAAACAACTCTTTCTTAAATTAAACTTCAAATGCAGAGCTAACGTTTTACAATGTGTTGGAAAATGCTAAACTGTGTCTGTAACCTTCTAGTGCTAAACAAGGATGAGGACAAACCAGATAAAGAAGCTGTGACAGCGGTGGTGCTATAGCAGCTGAAAGGGGGTTTTATTATCAGTCTTTTTGTCGACAGCCATAGAATTAAGTCAGCTGAACTGTGCGCTTTAAAAAAATCAAATCAAAGCAAAACTTCAAAAGATAACTTATCGCAAAAAAACTGAGAAGGAAATGAAAGATTCTGCAGCCTAACAGGCTGCCTGTCAGCTCTAGCATTGTCTACAAATGTACAGATGACAGTTCAGCACTACAGATGCAGGACAGGAAGTGCAATTATCTGCTTCTACTGCTCCTCTTCAAAGAGGCACGGAAAGATGCCAGACAGCCTCAGTAGCTAGAAAAAAAAAGGGGGGGGGGCAGAGAGATAGACGATGAAGAAGTCTGGATTTAGAAAAAAAAGACAATCGAAAGGAAACCCCAAAGATGAAAGAGGAAGCAGGAAGACAACATGACATCCCACTGCGAAAGAAAGAGTCATACTAAGTAAAACAATTGGAAATGTTGTTTTATTTAATGACAGTTTTTCTAAGAGATTCAGATGCCTGACATAAACTTTGTGTGAGAGCGTTTAGGAAAAAAACGGAACCAGAGATACCCACAAATACTGCTGACGAGTGGAAAATTGTGTTCTGCCTTGGTAACATACACCCATGCTTGGGTTGATCCGTACAGATGCTGCGGCTTTTTGGGTTGTCCGGGTGCGTGGAGAGTCGTAGAGAGGAGTGGATGCATCTGATGCTACGTTCACACCGGGAATGCGATGCGTGTTCAAGAACGCAAGAGCAAAATCTAAACGAGCATTCTTGAACCTGCTTTCAGCATAGTGTTCACACTGTCCTGTAGCTACCCAATACCAGTGTTGGGTAGCAACGTTTATATTGGTGCAAAGCCGGTATAAAATACTTTACGTTAGTATTGTGTCGTATACTGTGCAGTAGCATATTAGTGCAAGGCTGCTTTTCTCTGCTTCAGAATCCACTGGATTTACGTCAGTGGTGTAAACGATTGAAGAGTTAAGGTGGTCGAAATGCAAATGTAAAAAGGTAAATAATTCTGAGAAGAGGCCTGTTGCTGGATTTGGTGACGGAAGGTGAACGGGGGGTGGGGGGGTTCCCTTCTACCCACCTGCCAGAGTCTCAGTCATGCTTTCAGCATCTGCCAAACTGAAGGACGCTTGGTGCCATGTGCTTTTCACTGAAAGAGCTTGACGTTTGTCGGTCACACTGAGAGCGTCTGTTCTATTTAGCCTCAGCCAAAATGAGCATTCAATAAAAAAAACACACGCGCATTCAGCCACAGACTCCCACCCCATGCAAACAACCCCCCACATGTGTTAGAAGAGAGCAAGACCCCTCACTCTGACAGCTCCACATCCACCACAGCTGTGGGCCGGTGGGCAGCTGACACCAGTCTGCGGCTCTCCTCTGTCCTCGTCTGTTTCCATGAATTAGACCTGCGATTTTCACAGCTGTGTCTCTTCATTATACCAGGGGAGAATCGGGGGGGTGGGGGTGGGGGGTGGGGGGGTGTGTGCAGACGAGGCGACAAAGCCAACATTGCACAACAAAAATGTCTTGCTCATTTAGATGCATCTACTAAAACAACCATAACGCAGCATAACTAATGAAAAGGAAAAGTTTAAGACAGAGTAAAAGCTTTAGCAAAGTTTTGTCTTTGTGGGTAAAGGGAAAAAAGTTAAAAGTTTCTATTTATGTCAAAGCTATTTCAGCAGAACCCTTTTTTTTAAACCAAAGTTTTGTTTGCGTAAAAGGTGGTACAGGTTCTCAGGCTCAAGCAAGCTATGTTTGATCTGGGTGAAAGCTGGGGTCTTGCTTACAAGTGGGCCCTGGTACGCTTCAGTACAGTGTGAATGCAGACTTATACTTTAGTGGACCAAAGAGAGGAAATGGAGAGAAAAAGTGAGAAAAATTTTGCACATTTACAACATAAATTACCACATAAATAACCAAGGCTAAAGTGCAGATCAAGGAAAACGTTAGTGGAATGTGTCTGTTAAGCAAACAGTAAACAGTCTCGCACTTATATACTCCAGAGATGGTACTTTGACAGAGTGGGGAATGCAGAAAAATGTTGTAGTTTCATTTGGTTTTGTTACTTTCCTGCCTCAGGAAGAGGTTTTGGTCTGTGTTAACATTGCCCCAAACACGCCATGGTTTGGTCTGATCATTAAACCAAAGCAAATAATTCTTGGCCAACCGAGTTTACTGGACTATCATAGTGCAGAAGCACCTTCAGAGAAAAATACTGCAAGTGGTCCACACCGGAAAGGAAATCAACTTTTCCCCTTTATGTCTGCTCCTTGATTGATTTCACTAATAAATTTTTTTATTATTATTCTTGAAATTTTTAAACTGTTCAAATCATTAACAATCCCTTAGATGCAGTAAACATAGTAGTGGTAAAGACATGATGTCTGATAAACAAACCATTCGTCAGCAGCTTTTCGTATTTGGTACTTGGTATACTGCAGACATTTGATGAAATAAAGAATTGTGAAAAACTGTAAATGTGACACTCATGCTAAATATGTTTAAGATGCATAAGTGTGCTTGGGTTCTATTCAAATAGGATTTTAAACAGCACACATCCAGACAAAGCTTCATGCACTGCAGCGTCTGCCTTCACTTTATCGTTATGAACTTCACTTTAATATTAACCAGCAACCGCGTCATGAAAAAACCTGTTCTGATGGTCGAAAGTCATTTCAACAAAACTGCTTTTTTTGACACATTTGATTATTTCAGCTAATCTGGATCACCTGTTGGGCCAGGAGTTTCCTAAAGCTTCCAGGGTTTGTGTTGAAATACCACTCCAATCATCTCTGATCTATTCTCAAAGTGCTGCCAGTGGTCTTTTAATTTTGACTATAAAGTTTTTAACCAAAATTTAAAAAAAACTGCATAGTTTTCTAGGACATTGTTTCAGTAGAGCGGAAGTAGTTTGCTAGAAATTTGAGTTGTGGGCGGTATCGTTGGCGCAGAGCAACCTCGCCATTGCTGAGAAGTCTCTGTTTACACACCCTCCTGCTAGCTCACAGCTGCTGACACCCCCAACCGAACATTACCCGTTCAACAAAAATGACGAGCAATATTGGAGCTATTCAGCTGTATGGTTTCGAGCAAGATGTCTGCAAGTGGATGTGTCAAAATGGAGCAAAGCAGGGAGGTAGTGGCCCGTCCACTGTATTTTCTCTGATTCACAACCATTTGAATAAAGAAATACTCAAAAATGATCTCTTTGAAATCAGTCCCATCCTGTCTAAAGCAATAGCCGGAATAGACCCTTGTCAAATGACCCTAATTCTGCAGTTTTACACATTTTTTTCAGTATTCACTTTGCTGTGCAAATCACTCCTGACTATCTTGCAGCTGAAGCTCCTGAAAATTGAGGTCTTTCATCAATAAACAACAGTCCGCTAAAAGCACATGATCAAGTCCAGCAAGATGAGCAGTGATTTCTCTGACGGATGACACTCAACTTCTGCATCATTTATGATTAGTGTGATTCTTCAGCAGAAAAAGTCTCAGTAACATTTCCAGTGAAGCTGTGGGAGGGAAGTTGCTTTCATTTTCCTCCAACAAAGAGGGTTTTTTTTTTAATGGATTTAAATGGCAAACTGAAAACAACGAACAAAATTGCCCAGCACCCATTCTAATCAGTTCTCTTCCGGTTTTGAAGCCCACATGTAGACCGAGTGTCTGCCTCCTCTTATTGTGTGTGTCCCCTCAGTCTAGCTACCAAGAAAAAAAAGTGAATCTGAAATAATAGAATTATGTGATTGATTGCACTAAAACTCTTGTGTGGGCAGTCTATTTCCTACTACTACATTCATGTAAGAAACCAGAGCATCTTTGTGGACTTTTACGTTTACAAAGTTTTATAAACTCTGATAAAAGGTTCACATTTCCTTTGTCACGGTCTTTTCCAGCAGGGGGTTAATTATCTTTTTCCAGTCACAAGGTATTTTCCATCATGAAACTTAGCATTTGACATGTAATGCAGTAGGAAAATCAGATTGTTGTAAACTTATGCAACAACTTGTTTTCAATCTGAATCAATCTCTAAAGACAAAATGTTATATCAAGTAAAAAAGAAATTAAGTCACTTTTATTACTTTTTTTTTTGTCTAAGAAAGACATATTTGCCATTCACTGTATAAGGAAACCTGGACTGAGTGATCCCTCCCCCTCGCATTCTAAACAGGAAGTACCTGCTGGCTCAAAGAAGCCAAAATCCCCTGGACTTCTGTTGAGAAATAAACAGCTATCACTCATTCTATTTGTCTGAATAGCCATTCTTCCTCGTATAGCTTTTTCCTAACATTTTCTTCCTAATATAATTTTTTTAAATGAAATTTCTTTCTTTATCGCAAGTTACTCAAATTATAAACTAACCAATCAGATGCCCCGATAAAAGCAAGTGGCACCACCAGCCTCAACTTCTAATGTTTAATTTACAGACTTTCCCGAGCCGCTTTCAGTGGAAGAGGTGTGGACTTCAAACAAGCTTAATCATTAAAGGCGACAGTAGTTACCAAAAAAAAGTTTGGCTCAGATCGACTCGGACCAGTCACTGTCATCAGGTTGCAAGATGGTGATGTCTGTATGGCCGAAAAATAGCGAATGAATTGGCTTCATTTTGCTGGAGCCAAAGGTAAGGTATTTTCCGTGGGTGACGTCACACACTCTGTCCAGTTCTACATACAGTCAATGATCTTTACAGCTTGTTTTTCAACAAAAATGTTTCTGGTGTTCATAAGCATTAGCAACTTGCGTTAGCAGGTTTACTTTTGGTTGAGTCTAAACATTGGTTATGTAAGATGTTTCTATTAAAAAAAAGCAACATTCACAGTATGTGTCTGAACCATAAGCTCGCCTTTAAAAGTTTTGGTTCTGATGAAACACCATGTCTCAGCAAAGAGTAAATCTACACGTGAACTTGGCCTGGACAATAAATCAAAATTTATAGACATTGCAATATTCGCCTGTGCAATATGAGTTTTGCAAAAAGTGGTGTAAACTGCCATAAATGGTAAACTTAAATGTTTACAGTATTTAAGTAAGTATTTAATAAATCAAAGTTCCATATGCATTTAACCATTTGATTGGACCCTTTCACATCGTTTACCAATCAAATGGAGTTCTTTTATGTTAGATGCCTGCCTCCTTTGTAGACATGAATCATTGACTATAGTTTTAGTTATGTTGCCTTTTATTTGAATATAAAAGTTGCAGTAAAATGGAAATGATGCCTTCATTGTTTTTTTGTTTTGCTTTTTGTTCATGTATCGCAAGTCATATTGCCGTCACTGATCTCTATGTGATCAGATAGTCTCTCTAGATGACGTAAATTTAGCCTCCAATTCCACAGTTAGAAATCTAGGGGTTTTATTTGACCAAGATTTATCTCTTAAGGCTCACATATCACAGGCTTGTAAAACTGCTTTTTTTTCACCTACGCAATATATATAGGATCAGAAATATATTGAGAAGCGATGCAGAAAAACTCATCCATGCATTTGTTACGTCTAGGCTGGATTACTGTAAATCTTTGCTGGCAGCGTGTCCTAAAAGTTCTTTAAAAAGTCTTCAGCTTGTTCAAAATGCAGCAGTTAGATTGTTAGCAGGAACCAGCAGAAGAGAACACATTCCTCCTGTGTTACCTTCACTTCACTGGCTCCCTGTTGAATCTCGAATCAAGTTTAAAATCCTCATGCTAACCTATAAGGCCTTGAATGGTATGGCCACTTACAAAATGCAGGATTGCTTATCATTCCTAGAATTTCTAAAAGCACAATTGGAGGTAGAACCTTTAGCCACCAAGCTCCTGTCTTATGTATTAAGCTCCCAGGTCATGTAAGAGAGGCTGATGGGACTTTAACTTTATGATTGACTTGATGTTCTTTGCACACATACTAGTGTGAAACCCATTGAGATGGCTATGGTTGTGATTTTGGGCCATATAAATAAAACTGAATCACAATACTGATCACTAACATCGTCCATTGCAAATTTTCTTCATATTGTTCAGCCCAAAATGTCACTGGATGTGATGTTCAAGATGACACAAAACAATTTACAAAGTTAATGGTTATATGTGATGCTTTACTTTTAAAACACTATTACATAAACTAAATATTTCCTTGGTTTATTTAAATGTCCCACTTTTGTAAGATTTCACAGATGTTCTGACTATTTGATAAATTCCCCTAATTTCACCCAAAAGAGGAATTTCCCAACTTTACAAGAACAGTGTATATTTATCGAGACCTTCAATAGAACTTTGCCCTGAACAAATGCTTTTCTACAAAAAAAACGTAAAGTGCAGGGAGAGGCCCTCACAGTCATGTTTAGAGATATTTCAAATATTTTGCTCACTTATGTTGTAATGCAGCAAAGTATGAAATCCACTAATTGATCTGTATTTTGAACAAAAATGGAAAGTATTTTTGCCAAAATTACACATAAGCGTCCTGAATTGCTGGTAAACATCTACAGCAAACAAATGAATGTTTTGTAAATGTACTTTGATCTTTTGCTTTCTTCTTTAAAGATCCAAGGTCTCCATAAAGTTGAGCCTATAGCTCCAATTTTGGACTTAGATTTGGTAACGACGTATGGATGATGTCCCTTGTAATTCAGGGAAGTGCCAACTATTGGAGAACTCATCACGGAGGAAGAATTAATAATCCCAGGCACCAAGTCTTTCATTTCATGTAAAGTTGTAAAAGAAAATGCCATAGAGCAAGATTTGCACCAAGACTCTTCCCAACTGTAGGTGATGGACAAGCGAAAGTAAACAGTAGAGAACAAAATAGAAGAGGCCCATCCCTGCTAGTCTAATGTGAACACAGTGGCGTTCAAGAAGGCGCGTCACATGTCTGGTGTGAACGCAGTATTAGACGCCTATCAGCCAGGGAAACAGCCAGTTAAACCGGTGAAAGTTGGTAAAATTATGGGACTTTATAAAGTAAGTTAACTTTTTGTGAAACAAGAGGATGTTTTGTAAATGTGCTTTGATCTTTTGCGTTCTTTAAAGGTCCAAAGCCTCTACAAAGTTGAGCTCCAGTTTAGTCAGCTTTCAGGCGACCAGGACCCTCAACTCTCGGCTGCCTGTCAGCAGTGGAAACGACCACCTGAACCCGGGTGACCGCACACACCACGGAAAGTTCATTTCGAACTGCACAAATGGAAAAAAACCAAAACAAAAGCAGAACACCCGCAGAAGAATGTGTTTCTATGTCAGTAGCGGACTCAAAATTCCAGCCCAAACCGCCTCATCGACACTTTCAGTTTTACCCGAGATAAGAGTTGGAAGCTTCAGTCTTACCACCTCGCAGTGAAGAAAAACGAACCAGAGAGGCGATTAAAAAATGAAAATAATGTAGATTAGTTCCAGCTGGCGAGGAGGAGATGCGTCAGGTGTACGTTTCCCTCAAGCGAAGGAGGAAAACGGTGCGGAGGTCGAGTCATGTTGAGTTTTTCTAGCTCGTTTTTCCTTCCCGTTCCCCGAAGTCCAAACAAACAAACAAACAAATAAAGAAAGAAACACCCCTTCGACGCACTTTACAGTCCCGCAGCAGCGCCACAAACGACAGCTCTCTCTTCCCCACCGTGAAGTCCAGCTCACTTCGGCGTGTTTTTACATAACAGCATCATCCGCTTTCTACGTTGACGCATCATGTAGCGAAAACATGGAGTTTCTTAAAGGGGCCACCGGCCGAACGTCACCGGCCCCGCCAGCAGCTGCACGCGCCGCGGCGGACAGATGGCTCCCGCGACGTTCACGCCTCTCCGGGCCGTCCTCCCGACACAGTGACGGGAGCTCATCCACGACCACGAAGGAGCCCTAATTTATGAGAGCCTGACTCAGGAGCGGCATTAACTGCATTAAAAAATCCCCTTTAAAAGCAAAAAATTAACTCCAGACCCTAATTAAAAACAAATAATTATATATATACATATATGCATGATTGATGATACTGCACATCAACTGTCAGTCTCTCAAAAATAATCAGAAGATTGATCATCTTTTGGGTTTTGATTAATCACGACTAATCGCCATGTTTTACGAGTTACATTTTATACTACACTATGCAGCTTTTGAACAAAAAAAAGGCCAGAGAGAAAAAGTTTCCTTCATTTTTTTGTCTGAAATGTTTAAATGAGAAAAAGGGTTTTTTGTGTGCACAAAACACATCTACAATAACACATTGTGTTACAGTGACAGCATGCTGAATTACGCATCAGACACTCCACCTTTTGTGAAGAAGCGATCTAAACCTAAAAACTAACAAGAATAAAGGACTAAACATCGATTAAATATGCATTTCTTTGGTAAGTGACCATGTTAGAAGCGGGATTGTGCCCAAAGAAATTCAGAATTTGACGCACGCTGAACTGATGGAAGACGGTTGCTTCGCGGAGTGTAACTAATCAGCATTAATATACATTAACGCGTTATTTTTTAAAAATTAACCACGTGTGTTAACATTGACAGCCCTAATATTTATAATATAATATATTTATATTATGTAGCTAAAAAGTAGTAGAGCAAGAGGGATTTTTCAAATAGACAAATAGAATGACTAGCTGTTGTTTCTCTTATTTCCACAAGGGAGGGATCACTTAGTCCAGATCTTTTTTACAGTTAATGACAAAGGTCTAAAGTATTTCATAGTAACAGTCTAATTCACACACCGATAACAGTTGCTTCTCTGCAAAAGCTCTAACCTGTAACCATCAGGAATAATGATGGGTTCCTTGTCTTGTCCAATTACAGTTCCTTAAAGCAGGAGCCAAACCTGCAACCTCCTATTCAGAAGGTCAACCGCTCCACGTCTGTCCCAAACCCACCTATTTATTCTTTACTACCCTATTAAATGGTGACATGCACAAAATCTTCTCAGCCAGTGTCTAACAGCTTTATTTACCTTAGACTTGTGTTTAGTAGATTGGATCAATAAAGTTTGAAGAGGCAAGAAATGTTTGCAATTTAACAGTTAATTAGTTACAAATTCATTACAAATGAGAGTTTCACAAAAGTGTAAGTCCATCTTTAGAACCTATTGAATCCCTTTCAAGGTTGCTCAAGCCACCCCAGCTACTGTTCAGTGAAGAGACAGCTTGGAGTCACCAAATAACCATTGAAGCATTATTTTGGGCTGTGGGAGGAAACTAGAGTGCCCATAAAAATCACATGTGCATGAAGAGAACACGCAAAGTCTGCATAGAAAAGACGCGTCCGGGATTCGAATCAGATCATGAGGCAAGAGCACTAACCACGACGCCACCCTGAAAGAATAATGTCAGAAACCTCATTCTAAGTTCGATTTGCATGGCTTTGCGTGGCCCAGGCATCTTTGTCACTCAAGTTCTTGAGCAATTTAACAATTGTACATCAATATTTGCTGGGATGCAATCCACCAAATGTTCAAAATGAAATAAATATCTTTGCTAAAGAGGTACTAAAGAGACAAAAGTTTTGAAATGTTTGTCATTGGCTCTTGGAAGCATAAGAGACCCCCAGTTCCAAGAAGCAGCTGTTATTTAATATCTTTGTAACTGTGGCAGTGTAATTTATGATTTACTTTGCATGTATTGTAAAAGGGAGTGTGCGATTTGGAAAACACTAATTTAAAAGTAAATGGTAAAAGAACAACCTTTAGTTGGTCGAGTCAGTTTGCATTTCAGTTTCTTGGGAGGAGTCCTTCTTGCTAAATGATAAGCTAAGCAGCTGCAAACACTAAGTACTGTGTTGACAGATTACTCAACACATGTCATGTTTTCTGTTTTCCTAAGAAATCAAATATGGCCTTTTGTAAAAGGGTTTCAGTAATTTTTCCATCCATCCATCCATCCATCCATCCATCCATCCATCCATCCATCCATCCATCCATCCATCCATCCATCCATCCATCCATCCATCCAAACCAGGCTCATATGGTTGCTGGAGCCTTTCCCAGCAACTGTTCACCATGTTTTTCTGTCTTTCTTTCTTTCTTTGACTCTTTCTTTCTTTGACTCTTTCTTTCTTTCTTTTTTTGACTCTGTCCCAGACTGGTGTGTATAATAGATTGAACATTTGATTGTGTTGTCGCAAACCTTAAGCAGACCCTGCACAAAACTCAAAATTATGTTTATTTGAAACTCTAATGCACTCATTTAAATAAGCTTATGTTTTTTGCACACATAGTGCATGATATATTTTCAATTAACGTCACAGTAAAACATGTCCTTAAAGTAAGAAAGGAGTTGAGAGGGCTCTCGAGTTACACATGATTCTAAAATCAGCCGGTGAAGGTGCCATGCAGGATGGGATAAAATGGGTGGATCCACCCGAGAGGCAAACCCTTTAGCTTGACTTCAGCTCTTCTAAAACTGGAAACAGGTGTAAACAAGTCACTTCTCATTCTTACAGATGCTATACTCATCGGTTTTGAAAGAAAAACATACTTTCGTGATGTTTCCACAGTTGTTGGTTGGAGTTTTTTTTTCTTTATAAACTCAAATGTGACCATCACGTCTGCAGCTTCACAACAGTTTCAACAGACAGGTTGTAACTTGCTGGGTTTGTTTACCTATTTTTAGAAGAGCAACGGTTTGCTGTTTTCTTTTTGCCAAGATGCTAGATTATCGGAGAGTTTGAAAAACAGGCTTTAAATCATCCAAAGGGTTACCAGACGCACCTTTCATCAATCTTTAGTCACAGTCCACCAAAAGGCAAGGCTGGGTTGTGGCTCATGAAAGAAGCTGGATTAAAGATTAAAGCGTGGAATAAAAGAAAAAAAATTGTTCAGTTCAAAACATTTTCAAAACCTGTGAGGTCTAGAGAAACATAAGCTTTAAACTGGTGATTGATGTGTATGTGGTTGTTACAGTTTGTCACTTGGGTTTGAAGTTACTCTGGAGAATTCTCTTTATGATAGCAAGAGTATACATTTACTATGAAAAAAGGAGTCAAAATAGGTCACCAAGGTAGTAAACAAAGCGTGTTTCTGCTTTTTTGCCTGAATGGACTCCCCCTGTTGAGCATCAAGTGGATAATCAGCATTAAACCAACAACCATATTTTATACTGTACTTATGTTTTTAATGGATGAGCCACCTGTCATTTCAGAACAAACTGTCAGTTTGAGTTTGATTGATTTTCTTGAAAACAACTTTGGGTCTCAGCAGCATAAAAACACTCACATACATAGACAGCACAGCTACTTTCCCTATTAGGATATTGCGTAGATTTCCACTGAATCTTGTACAGCCCCAACCCTAACCTATTCTGATCTTTTTTCACAGGAATCTAAAAACTGGTTTCTACTATCAGACAAAAAAATATTTGTCAGTCACTGATTCTGCAAGTTATCCCACTTAACCTTCAACAACACAGCTTAAACTCTCCTGTAGGTCGTCAGCAGCTCTGCAAACACTATAGCTGCTATTTTGGCCCATTCATCCATGCAGATCTTCTCAAAAGCTGTAATGTTTTTTTGTTTTTTTGGGTGGGGTTGGGGGGGGGTTGCTCAATGAGTCCAATCGTATATGAAACCATTCATTTTTTCCTAATGACAGAACAGTTGTTCTGTCCCCTTTCCAGAAAAACAGGACCAAAGCATAGCGCTACCACCCCCATGCTTCACAGTAGGTATGGCGTTCTTGTGATGGTACTCATCACTGTTCTTCCTCCAGACACGGCGAGTAAAACTAAGACCAAAAAGTTCTATTTTGGATCCATCTGACCACATGACTTTCTCCCATGAGTGTCTTTTGACAGCTCTTTGGTTTTGGTCATAGTGGAGAAATTGCAGACTTACCATTCATGAATGTGGAAATGCGTCTTTTGTATATATAACCAGTTCAAACGAGTGCCAGTAATACAGCTAATCAGTGGAGGATTGAAGAGCTTCATGAATGAGAAGTTAGTAGTAAGTGGGGAGCAGAATTCTTGCTTGTTTGAGCTAAATATTTATTTTTACAACTGAATTCTTTAAAATTCATTCAAAGTGATCAATTCTCTTTTTTTTTACTTCTGTTAAAGTGCATCTTTAAAGAACATCACGGACATTTCTCATCTTTTTCAACTTGCCTAATTGATGATTTGTCAGCCACTGTGTCTCTTTAACACCAGTCAAAACATCAGAAGACCTGCTTGTTCTCATATGATCAGTGATTTTACTACAACGGTACAAACAAACACAACAAACACATTAGGACCACTTGACCTCACTTGACCTTTCTTTGAAATGCCTGCATCTTCACACTTTTTTACCCTCACGTGTTGTACAAGTGTTTGCTAAAACCTGTAGCCTGTAGTAGGCCTGCAGTAAAAAAAAAAAAAAAATTTAAAAAGTGCATCAATATTTTTGCTCTACATGCATGCCCTGTACAGGTTTGAGCAGTTTTTGCATGTGGACAGTCTAGTCATGGGGGAATGGTGAGTAAGGCTTAAGAAAATGGTATGGATCAAAGAGCCCCATTGTAAAAGCACCATAATAGCAGTGGTTTAACTTGCTAAAATTTACATTTTTGTGACAGGTGAAACTCAGACCTTTTGTGCTTTGACAAATAATGTTACACACCATGGTGCATCAATTGTTTGCAGTATCTTTCTGATGGTACATTCACACTGGATTTAGAAATATGCATTCAAGAGACCACTTTTAATGAAAAGTCTATGTATAAGGATGCTCGTTTAGCTTCTTCTTGAATGTGCGTCATATATGTAGCTTAATATTAGGGGCGGCCGTGGTGCATTGGTAGGGCGTCAGCCTCTGTTCAGAAGATTGCACAATAATGGAGGTCAACCATTGCACAATGACAGTTGATTTTTAATAAAACTGTTCAGTGAAGCTGAAACCTTTTACATCACTCACATTAAACAGGGTTAAATCACGTGTTTTTTTTAGCACCTTTTGTTGTCCTTGCTAAAAACAAATTAACAATGCATTTGCTAAGAAAAATCTGTTGTAGTTACACATATACTTTACATTTTTAGTAGAGGGAATTGTTTTGGCGACGTAAAAAACCCCCAAAAAAGTTTGCAATGAAATGTGTCAACAGACGAGTTTATTTAAAATATGTTTTTGGAAAGATATTCTCCATATTTTTTACATTTTAGAACAATAAGATCAGGATTTCAATAATAACAATGTTGTTTCTCTCTGAGGGGAAAATCCACCCCGAAGTATGACTCCATCCATTATTCAAATGCGTTGGGATTGTTTTCGTCTCTGCCGTTTGTGCAAACAAGGAGCTCTGTGTTGAGCGGAGACAGACGGGCTGTGTGTTTTCTGAACAGCCTTTTATTCTGTATCTATATTAACAACAGGACTCGTGGAGGATCCTCTTCCTGTTGGGCAGGTAGAGTCAATCGGACATGTGATCAGGTGTGAACATTTCACTCTCTTTTCTCTATACTGGAGGGGTTAGGAAGTCAAAGCTTTAAAAAAAGCGAAACTTTAACTGTCAACACAGTTCTGGATTGGTTATGACAGAGCATCAAAGGGGAAGCAGATTTTGTGCTCATCAATCAGCCTGAGCCTCAGTATGTGACGGAGATAAAACGGCAGCTGATGGATTGAAGGTGCAGTGATTATAAGCACTAACAGATGGGTTTTAGTGGCAGCATGGTGAGTAGGATTTATGAAATTGCAGGAATGGAAGAAATCTTTTAAGAAGAAAAATGACATTTCTTAAAAAAAAGAAAAGGAAATATGATAGAAATATATTTGACTGTAATATTTAAAATGCAAGTACAAAAATACTTTTATTTTGAAAAAACATCAGGACTTTAAGCACAATCTAATCATTGTACTTTTTTTTTTACATTCATTTCATCCAAGAGGCTTTAATTCCACTGTTTTTCCCCACGTAAAACACAGGAAAACTTCTCCAAAACCATTATTTCCAAGCCAAAATGAATCTTTTTTCTTATTTGAATATAATTTTCAGAGCATCCACAATTTTTGACATGACTTTTTCCTGTAAAGTGGAAATAACCAGAAATATTAATCTCCTTGAAATAATACGGTTTAAGGTTTTTTTTATCATTTCAATAGATTTTAAACCACTAAGCTTAAAAATGTGTTAGTTTTATTTTGTAGTAATCAAAGAAACAAAAGTCAGACATTTCTTTTATTGCAAACAACTCTATAATTTTATACATTTTTTTAATACTATACAGCTACGTAAAGTTGGAGCAGAGAGAAACAGGTTGTAGAGGATTTCGGGTAAAGTTTACAGAGACATAAAGTACACTTATTTAACACCATTACATAATTACATTTTTTATTCAGACCAGTAAAATCAGAATTATCCGCTATGATTATGAATAGAAAAACAGTGATGTTGTTTTCTGCCACAAAATTCTGAACAAATGAATCGATCCAGAATGAAACCATTTCACCATTTCAGGAGCATTTAAATGAACACATTCTGCTTCTGCTTACTGATCAGATCTGCCATCAAAGTTCAGTAACTTTGAGAGTTAAGGCCACTTCACGCTGGCTGATATTTAATGCCAGCGTCACTGACGACTCCTAAACGCGCTCCTTCAACTGAGTCCCAGCTTCATCAGGTGTTCTGCAGTAAGGTGGCAGGTTTAATAACTGCATTCAAAACAAACTACTCGGCACGTTCTCACTAAAATCTATTTGAACATGGAGTTGAAGGCGCGTCCGATGATGAGCCTGCGGACTTCGCTAGTTCCTGCGCCGATTTCATACAGCTTGGCATCTCGCAGGAAGCGTCCCATTGGGTAGTCGTTGATGTAGCCGTTCCCACCTACATGCATGGAGGACAGAGAAACACATTTAGAACCCTGACTCAAATAAAAGACTGGACTGGGACAACCTAAGGCCCAGGAGCCACATGTGGATCTTTGGCTTTGAAGAGAAATGCTAACAGTTTATATAAATGGGATTTGACTGGGTTAATTAGGTTTAGATACTTATCATGTCAGTTAACTGATCCAAATGATGGTTAAAGGTTTAATCTACTGTCAGAGTGGCTTAAAGCACATAATCTGCTGCACAACAGTGTTAGGAAATGTCATGTTTGACTTTCTTACTTTTATCAAGTAAATCTGCTGCAGCAGAAGGATCTTATTTAACGCAGTGTGCATTTTATTTTGAAAGGAACTTATAAGTGCTGCTTTCAAAAAGAAAAATACATGTTTTATTTAGAAAAATAAAACACTGTTAAATTCAAATATTGTAAATGTTTAAAAGCTACATTTTATAAATAAATGGCTTAATTATCACAAAAACATAAAGCTTAATTTTATAGGCAAGGAAGTGGAACTTTAGGCTTTTGTAGGGATTTGGTCAAAAATGAACTAACTTAGATTGCTTTTTTGCATTATAGACACCTGGCATAGATCAAAACATTAATATTTTCTTCAAAACTTCATTATTTCACTCAATGACAAAACCCATGCAGAGGTGTCACGAAATCAAGAAGCGGAGGCCCGGTATATGATTTAAATTTTCTCCTCTGAATGGTGAGGACGAGGATGAAGGAAGCATGTAGAGAGAAAAAAGAATCACATTTGCATTATAACCTGAATTTAGAGGCAATTTCCCCTAAAAAATTAATGGAAAAAAACCAAAATCTTGGCTTTTTTGCAACTCTTTCCTCATAAATGCAGACTGAGCTAAGTGGAAACAAATCACCTGAATGTTGTACACGCAGAACAACGCAAAGTACAAGATAGGATAGATGCGTTCCTCATCTTCACCGGTTATCACTTCCAGCCGCAAAGATGGAATGATAACTTTGTACCTCCTCTGCGTTTCACAAAGCCCAGGCGAGTAGAAAACAGACTGAAGTGGACCGGCTGCAGTATTCCCACCACTCTGATTGAAAGCTTTGTGAATAGAAGGCTTTATTTAACAAACCGCTCCAATGAAAATTGTGTTTTTAACATGTTCTTGTGGCATTTTTCTGATGACGGAGGACATATATTAAGAAAATTAAGTTGAAAATTGCATTTCTGAGTATTTCTAGCCCCCTGTTTGGAGCTCCCAGCAACAGGGAAAGGAAGGGGGACCAGGGTTGATCTGCACCAACAGACCAGACAACAACGAAGAGGAGAATTTCTAACGATCAACTGCCACTCTGCAGAAACTATGTCCAAGAAAAGGACAGGGTATTTTCTTTTTTGACCAAAAACTGTTTCATCTTAATTGAAAGACCAGTGGGAACACTTTAAAAATAAATCAAAACAGGATCTGAGTAAAACTAAGAAAAATGGCATTTCAGCAACTCTGTTCAATCATCACTGGACACAGACATGCATATCATCTGCATAACATGAAACTTTACTGTTATCTATTCCTTTACATTGCAGAAAGTAAATACAGATGAAAAAAATTAATCCTGTCCACAAAAACACTCCATCTTTTCAGAAGAAGATCAATCCTGGAGCCAGGACAGTTTTGATGGCAAAACCACAACACGTCTTTATGAAAAAACTGGGATGAGGACAAATTTGATAGATCAGGATTCAGTGTGGATGCTTCCTAAGAAAGTTTTCCTCCCTTTTGTTAGGGAGGAAGAAGGAAGAAGTGATTGGTCACCATCGTTACGAGCTAAACCTTCCAATACAGACACATTCAGTAAATAGAGTTTTTTCTTTGGATTTCTTACCATCTTTTTTCCTGACAAATAAAATGAAACAGAGAAACTAACTTTTTATTCCTTTTAAATGTCTGATTTAAAATGGAAACATTTCAAATAAATAGATAGTTTTGATTTTTTTATTTCATTTTTTGACATGGAACTTGAAATACCAAAAAGGAAGCAAACTCTAAACAGTGTCTGAGTGATTCCTTTGGTTCTTACCCAAACACTGAATTCCATCCAAAGCAACTTGAGTGGCATTCTCAGCGCAATATAAGATCACTCCTGCACAGTCCTGCAAAAGCAAACATAGAATCAGATTTTGGGAAGAAAATCTTACCGTTTTGCTTTTTAAATGCAGTTTTTTTACCTTTGAACTGAAGTGTCCTCGGTCACAAGCTCGAGCGACATTGTACAAATACTGCCGACATGAGCTCAGTCTGGTGTACATGTCGGCCATCTTGCCTTGCATGAGCTGTAAAGAAGAAGGTAATTTTTCTTAAGACACCAGCACGGATGCCAACCGCCATAATTCCAGCGGAAGCAACAACTTATAACATTTAAATGAACAATCCCACCTGAAAGTGTCCAATCTTTTGTCCAAATGCTTCTCTGACGTGCATGTAGGGAATTGCGTTGTCCAAAACTGCCTGCATGATCCTGAAAGTGATATTTATAAACATTTTAAAACTATAACAGGTTAACTGTTACATCCAGGGGAAAACCAAAGACATGCAGCTCTGTGATTGACTGCACTGAGTTCAGACTTCAGAATACTGTCCACGAAAAAATTAAATCTTGGTTCCTTTACTATAATCTGTTTATATCAATATTAGTTTGAATCAAAACGTGAATAAAACTTTAGCTAAATCAGACAGTTTTTGAATTTTAGATTTAGTTTAAACCCCCTCACCCAACAGGTCCGGCTGCAAGTACCAGCCTCTCCAGATCCAAGCCACTCATCATCACATAGACACCTTTGTTCAGTGGACCCAGTACGTTCTCCACTGTGATGAATAACAAGAAAGAAAAATGTTTTTAAAAAAAGGTACAAATCAAACAAAACACCAGATTTGGACTTTTAAAGGAAAGAAAACTTTAAAAAGTTCTCAAAGATAATTAACGCAAATGCAGGAAAAACCAAAGAGAACAAACAGATTTGAAATGAATCTATTGGTATCCTCTGGCGTCTGCTCAACTGCCTGACTGCTGTATTAGGCGGCCGGGCTTCCAGGTTTGCCTCCTTTGGCCTCAGAACCTCAGCCAGATCCACCAGCAAACAAATTGTGAAACAGAATCTACGATGTGCAATGTCAGAACAGCACCAAAATATCCCAAACTAGTAAGGACTTTCACTTCATGCCTGGAACTTTGCAGTCTTCAAAGACCAGCTCGCAGGTGTTGGAGCCCCTCATGCCGAGTTTCTCAAGTTTTTGAGCGGTGGAGAATCCTGCCATGTCCTGATGGATGAGCAAATACACCAGTATTAGCACCTTTACATACCTTTCTTTTCCACTTAACATTGCTAAAAAGCTGGGTTTACCTTTTCCACAATAAAAGCTGTGATTCCTCTTTGATAGGCATCGGGATCCGTCTTAGCGTACACAATCAGGATGTCTGCGTCCGGCCCGTTTGTGATCCAGAACTTGTTGCCGTTCAAAACATAATGGTCGCCTAGAAAAGTTGAAGCGTAAGAAATAATTCACCCCCTTCTGTTAAGCAAACTGTGTTATTGAAGCAGGAAGAAGGATCATATATCCCCAGAGTTAAAAACAATCCATCCTATCAATAAATGCAATAAAAGAAATAATTATTTACAAGAGCAGGAAACGATCTCTTAAGAGCCTCTAGGGTCAGGTAGACCATGTCAGTTTTGGTTTTATTTATTTTTTGTTTTTTTTGCTAAACTTTTGTGCAAACATTTTTTTCTACCCCGAAACTCGAAACTATTATTCAGTTTTAAAAACTGATTTTTGAAACAAATTTGAAGGATACTGATAAATCAGACACAGCTGTTCTCATTTGATTTATTTGGCCACACTAAAATGTATTTTTCTCATTTGTGACAATTCAGTTAAACATACCTTGAGAAATAAAGTCGGAGAAAAGTAAGCAATTAAATTTTTGTCCATTTTTTAGAGACTATAACTGAAACTGTACTTTATTGCGATATATATTGTTATTGTACTGTTAAAAATTATTGTTGTGATATACAATTTTTCACATATTGCCCAGCACTACAGTAAACGGTCAAAGATTTAATGTTAACAACTGAGAACCTGAAACCTTTCACACTGGAGATGCCTGTATTAAAACCTACCATTTCATTTACCATATGTGACACAGTAGCGCAGTGGTTAGTGCTTTCATCTCTCAATACAAAGTTAGCTGAATTGAGTCCCACTCAGAAATCAGGTTTTTTTAAACAATAAACATAACTGGTTATTTTTCAAGTTTTGAGAGTTAAAATAAAGTTAAAATAAAGAAATTCTTATTGCCACATATTGCAGGCAGTTACATTATTTTTGTTCCGGACAGTGGAGGGGGTGTTGTGTGTGTGTGTGTAAGCGGCAGTGTTGGGGGGGTCAAGGCTAAGACAAGGTGGCCTTCACGACTTGCCTCCGCTTTTCCACCATTTGGTTTATCTCAGATTTTTTAAAAATCTTCTATATTCATTTTTGCAGGTGATAGAAGAGGTTTGTTGTGTTAGCATCGTGCGCAGGAATAGCCATCTTGCATAGCTTGCATATTGCTGTTTTCTGCTCCACGTCGGACGTCTTGAATCCAAAATGCACCCAAATCAAAGACCCCTCTTTTCGGTAAAAGCGAGTCTTCTTCAGCTGCCTGTGTCGGTGTATCTGTCTGTTTCGACTCAGGGGAAACAACTTCAAGCTGTTGTGCGTCCATCGTTCTGCACTCGTGTTAAATAACGTAAAGCATGTCGTAAAACCTGCGGGAGTCAAAGCAGCTTTACGTCACAAAAGCACAAGACTGTGTTTCTTTTTGTGTGCAAACTGACAAGGCAACACTCATGAAATTATCTCGGACAATTTAAGTACATATTTTGTTTAATAACTGATGAAATTAGGTTCGAAACTATATCAATGGTAGAAGAGAAACGGCATGATAGACACATTCCTATCGCCAGACGATGTGTATCCTCATATCGCCCTGCACTAGTTTACGGTATCAATGTGAATTCCCCTTTTCTGATGAAAAAAGCGGCTTTTCATAAGGCTGCTTTTGTCCACTTCAGAATCCGCTGGAATTGCGTAAACTGTTGTAGAGTTACGGTAGTTGAAATAATATAAATACTGTTGTGATGAGCCAGTCTGCTGCAAACTGACAACAGGTCGCTCTTGCACTGGTGTGTTTCAGTGATCATACTGTAAGCGTGACCTATATTTAGAAGGCAATTAGCCCACTTGGGTGTTGCAGCTGCCACACTTCAGCTGCTCTCCAAGTGGCAGAAAGAGTGAGGTGCAGCATTGTAGTCAGGATATAATTACACACTCCAAAAAACTCATCCACTTCTGCAAACAAACACACAAAAAATGCTCCCAGAACTGCAGAAACAGCTGCAGTTCAGCAAACCTGAATGCATGGATGCGATCTATAACAGTCTTATTATTGATCCTACATGTGTGAATCACAACAATCCTTACCTGCCTTTGTGGCTCTCAGTTTCATGGACACGACATCAGACCCGGAGTTCGGTTCACTCATGGCCAGCGCTCCCACGTGCTCTCCTGACAGTAACTAATAGAGGATCATTCCAGCTGAAAAATCCAGTTCATGTCAAACCAAACCAGCGGCTCTGCTTTGTGAGACCCTGACCTTAGGCATGTACTTCTCCTTCTGTTGGCGGTTGGCGTGACGCACCAGCTGGTTGACGCACAGGTTGGAGTGAGCGCCGTAGCTGAGAGCGATAGCTGCCGACGCCCGTGACATCTCCTCCATGACGATGACATGATCCAGGTAGCCAAGTCCTGTACCCCCATCCTCCACTGGGGGAGGAGCACACAGCTTGTTCCCATTTTTACAAATAAACGTCCAGCTAAATTGCTAAATATTAGGGAAAAAGAAAGAAAGAAAGACAGTCTTACCTGGAGCTGTGATCCCAAGCAGTCCCATGTCTCCCATCGCTTTCCAATATTCCTGAAGGGAAGGATCACATGACTCGCTAGAACAAACGTCCGGCTTGTAGTTCATGTATAATACAAAAGAAGAGGTGCGCTCTTCCAGCTCAAACCTTGTGATCTCACTCAAACACTCACCCGCATTCCTGGAAACGCATTGTTTTTGTCGATCTCATCTGCATATGGAGCAAGCTTTTCTGAGCAGAATTTATGAACTGACTGCCTTAACTGAGAAAAAGAAATTTAAAGAAGGGAGGTTACTAAACAAACGATGTTGGAATCAGTTTTGGTGAATATTTGTTTTAGCATTTTCAGATCATGAAAAAGAAAAATAAAGATCACAGTTTAGACCTTTAACAATTGTCTTTTAAACCTCGTATCTGCATTTAGATATTCAAAAATAATTATTGCACTTTGCTTAAATCTAGAAATCAAACCATCAGCTGTAACAGCTTTTTTAATTTACCAGAAGATGTTTAAGGAGGTTAGCTGCTAACAGAAACAGAACAAAAACTGTTTTTTAATCTGCAGGAAAATGTATTTTAAGGAAAAATGTATTTTATATTTTTATTTATTTTATATATATATATATATAAAAACATGCCATATCATCCTAGAATTCAAATTCAATAAAATAAATTAGGGCAGACACCAATTTTAGTAAACAATGCGCATCATTACACATAAAAAAATGAACGTCTTCAATGATTCAATGATCTTTTTTATATTTTGTTATAAATTGGTGTTTTTAAGTCACTGGTGCATAAAAACATTGGGCACGAGTGCAGAATATCAGACAGGTTGACACTGGGGTGGGACAGATGCTCAACAATTTCAGTTCTACCTGGTTTTCCACTGTAGTGCCCTTAAGCAAGAACCCCAGTTGATCCAGTGCAGCTGATATATTGTGCTGAACAACCCCCCTGGTATGAATATGAAACGGTAAACTTCTCTAAAAATACATTTCCTTTGTATAAATATTTTTAACAATTTTTTTTAAAAAATGTTTGTATTGTTTCATGTTCAAAACATGCATATTGTCATTTAAAGAATGACAAAAAAAAAATGGGAAGGATTGTTTCAACCAATCAAATGGTTTAAATGAACTCCGCCCCCCGCTCTCCAATTAGCTTTCAGCAATCACACCTGCAACAAACATGTCTGCCTGGATAATTGTTACTTAAAAGCAGCTTTTCAAGAACCCAAAATCTGCATTAGAGTCAATCTGATAAACCGACACATTTATTTTAAGACTGTTTTGAATAAATATTGGTTAATCATTTACAAAAAGTGATTCAGGAACATCCGGTTTATTAACTTAGTGCATATTAATTAATGATTATGGTTTTCTCTGCTTCTCTTGTTGTTAGCAAACATTTTTGCAAAAGCCCCGCGTGACCTATATTAGCCCCTTCACGAAATATAACCATTGCATTACTGGATTAGAAAAAGTAAAAAGATGTTTTCTGATGTTTCACTTCTAGTTTCCACCAACGGACACGGAAAAACTTTGTTATGCTAACAAGAAGCCACGCGAGGAGCTAACCTGGATCTGCTCGTCTGTGAGTCCGTTCACCACGTCGTCAACTGGGATAGAAGCTCCAGCGCATCCTCGCTTCACTACAGCTAGGTTGGATAACCTGGAGCAAAGGCGCAGAGAGTTTCTTACGGCGAACATCTTGTTGCTCCAGGAGGCTGAGGTCAAAAGGCTGTGCCTAAGCTGGAAATTGGGTAAAAGGTCGAGATGTATCACTCTGACATAATTTTCATGTTACTAACGACGTCATGACGTCAACCACGTCCACGCTCTTCTTTTTCTTATTATTAGAACTACGTAAACAACTCTATCGGCTATGCTGCCCCCGAGTGGACACAGTGAGACTAGCTACTTTTCTAAATTGGTTGATATGGAGATTAAAGCCTTTTTTGAACACTTAATAGTTCGTCAGCGTTAAATAAAAATATGGCATTGCGTTATGACTATTAAATAAGCATATTATCGGCTTATTTAACCTATATGTAAATATATTCCATGCACTTTTAGTTTTTTTAATGTTTCCTTTTCTGATTTGAATATATTTTTAGTGATAAAAGCTTTCCCTTATAAAGATTAAAAAAGTAATATCCGCACCTGCTATCTTATAGTACTGCAAACAAAGAATTCCTGCATACCAGTAAGTAAGGAGCAAATATGTTGGGGTTTTTATCTGTTTTATTAAGTTAAAAAGAAGGATTAAAGAACATCCGGACAGTGTCTTTACCATAGAAATTAGGGGGAAAATATTACTACATTTTCAAGAAAATGTGGCATCACTCTTTTCTTTATTTAATTTGACAAAAATACAAATGTTTTATAGCTACTCTAAACTTTTAGGATCTCTGTACTGATTACTTGCATGAAACAAAACCCATCAGCTACTTAAACATAGTGTCATGAGCAAAGCTGGACCTTCAGTCTGTTCAGTGTAACCACGTTACAGAGAACATGTCTGGGTTTTGAGGTCATCTGATCCTCTGAATCAAGCTTATGCTTCTTTTAAGGAAACCACATCAGCGATAACAGTAAATCAAGCAAAAGCATGAGAGGTGAGAAGCTGAAACAACGTTGTAATGAGTCTAAAGACATTTAATGCTGGTGTCTTCTTGCTCTCTTTATCTCTGCAGATGCCTTTAATTGAGTGAAAATACCTGTATAGATAAAGTTGTCAAGTTATGTCTCTTTTAATTTTTATTGATTCTTCTGTGACAAAATAAATCTCTCTTGACCTTTTTTTTAATCTTAAAGAACAACTAAATAAATGGCTTTCATACATTATGAAGATTAAAAGTAAAATTCAGCTGATACACACATATCTTGCATATCAGCAAGATATCCAAAGTGATCCAAAGTTTCAAGGTAACATTTAGATATGATTTGAAAAAGGAAGAAACTATTTAAAAGGCAAAAAAATGACAATCAACTGAACTGCAAATGAGAAGAAATGAAGAGTTCCAGCTTACAGAAAAGGAACAACATGTGTGTCTTAAAGCATTATTATATTAGATTAGTCCTGTTATCTCACAGCACAGAGGTTTGAATCTAAATGGTAAACGTGTTTGCGTGATCTTTCCGTGACGCTTTGAGCTGATATACACAGAAAAATCTAATTTACCCATGTTCATCTATACCCATCTAATGAATAAAACATTATAGGTCATTTAAACATAATTAGAAAGTTCTAAATACATGTAAGCTGAAAGACCACAGTTTGATATAGAAATGTAGTAATAACACTTGGTACGACCCATGAACACATCCTGTGTTCTGCTCCTGATGTGACCCAGGAGCATTAGAAAACAAAGTGAACATAGTAAAATTCTGAAGTATTACAATCAAAAATAACTAAAGTAAGCTGATTATTTCTGCCATAGTGTGTGTTTTCAAACACTCCAACCCCACTGCCATTTGCGCTCGTTCCAAAAAAAAATGCAAAAACTTTGAAATGATTTAAATGTGTAGGTGTTTCAGGGTCAACCACATGCATTGTTGTGCGGTTGCAGGCGGGGCCATCACGCTCACAACATCCAAAAAGGTACGGACGCAGTCTGTGTATGGAAGGATGTCTTTTCCTTTAAGTCTCCTGCAGCTTTAAATGGGATGAAGTTAGTAATCCAGTGTCCAGCCTTTTTTTTTGCTTTTTATTTGCATCTGCAATAGACTTTTTTTCTTAATGGAAAACATGCATATCTTTAACCTGCATTGAGGGATGTTTGGTGTTTTCCTCTCTTTTAAAGTTACTAACTGTCAAATTACAGATTTGGTGCAAGGTTCTAACTTTTTGAAGTATTAATAAATAATAAGGAAGTAAAAAAAAGCATAAGATATATGGTTGTAGCAGAGAAATATGTCTCTTTTTTTAATAGTCAAAAGGTTGTCACGTTGGTCTAACCACTGGAAAAAGCTGACCTTTTCCATCAACTCTAAACAAGCAGCTCTTTATTGAATTCCGCTGGCTATAAAATGAAATTATCGAGCTAGAATTAGCTCCAAGTCAACAACATTCCTTCACTTTTACGTCAAAACGGGTTTGTGTGCGTCCCCATTTGCTCCAAATAAAGCCATTTAATTTAAAAGTAATGATTTCCACGCCTGTTGGGAAAGTATGATAAAATAGTGCGTGGGTTTTAGTTAAAAACATGAACGAAACGCAACTTTTCTGCTTGGAAAAGTTACACGTGAAAACATCGATCGAAAGACAGAATGTGCTTTTGAAAAAGAGTCGTATTTAACGCGTCAGCTCGTTTTGAATTTAAGTCAGGAAGTGAGACTCGCAATGCGGAAGATAATAAACAGCGCGTGTTGTGCGCGAGCTTAGACGCGCGAGCCAAGCCAGGCATCAAGGAGGGGGGTCCGTCAGCGGCAGCTCACAGAGGAGCCGCGGAGGGTTTTTTTAGGCGTCACAAACCCCACATTCCGAACACCTGAGAGGAGCGGCGAAGACTTTCAACTGGCGAACGTTTGAACCCCCGGAAAGTGAAATGACCAGATTTCTAGGTTGAACCGCACGTCGCTTCAGCGTCCAACATCCCCAATGCCCAAAGGGAGCAGGAGAAAGTCCTCCCGTGACCTCGGACTCTCCCAAACCGGAGCGAACGAGGGAGGTCGCTCTGAGCGCAGGGGGCAGAGTGCGAAGCAGACGGCGCAAGGTTACGATGAGCGCGCGCTCAAAGGCGATCCGGCCGTGATGGACCTCTCGCGGGTACCGCAGGTCACCATCACTCCGGAGGGAGGCAGCTCCTCCAGGGAGATCCCACAGGAGGATTGGGACGTGGTGGAGACTACCCTGCGCAGAAAGCTGTCCAGCTCCTCCATCTCCTCCACCGGCTCCTCCGCCGTGGAGTCCGAGGATGACTTACTGAGCGACAACGAGAGCAAAAGCAAAGGAATAGTCACCCTAGAGCAGCTGGACAGTGGAGAGGTGAGTCAAAAACACACAGAAAATTGGTTTTTATGATCTGAAAGGTCTCCTTACATGGTCAAACTTCAAATATATATATTTTTTAAGGGAAACAAATCCCCCCAAATAAAACAAAAAACAAATATTCAGTCTTTTAACATGTTGACAAACCTTTTTACAAACCACAATTTACAGTTTTACCAACAGTCACCCAAAATAAAACAAAAACACATTTTCTGACCTGAAACACCTTTGCAAACCTTCTACAAATCACTTAAAGTCAAACGTTCAATCAGAAATACTCACTTCTACTTTTCAGTAGTTAGTTTTGCATTCATTTTGTGACTGGAACATCCCCATCATGGATGAAGATGACGCTGGTTTGGTCATCGATGTTTCCTATGGTTTTCAATGATGGTAAATCACTTTGGAATAAAGTTTTTCCTTTTAAAAAATCACAAAACTCTGACTCTTGGATATCTGGATATAATTTGAATTACTGTTTCATCCAACAATGCTACAAAAAACATTTTTGTCTTCAGCTGAAATCTCTTTTTGTTACTATAAACTTGCTCAGAAATGGAAAAAAAAGGTAAATGTGAGTTCAAAATTATGTGAAACTAAGTTCTAGTTGCTGTAAATGTGAATTATTCTGCCTCCACCTGTAGCTGAAGGTCCAATTGGTTTATAAACTTTCCTCTAATCCATTTCCAGCTTAAATATTTTGCCTGAAATGCATGTTTTGCTGGTTTGGCAAATAGCAGGCTCTGCTTTTTGTCCTGGACTGTCACCACACGGGACTTGTGGTTGTCGGCGAGTGTGCTGGATGCTTTATGACTTGACCAGCCATCTTTTGTCTTCTCCATAAAAGGCCTGTACTTTGCTTTAAACACCCCCTCCCCTTTAATCACAGGTGACACTTTCCAGACTCAGGATGAAGCTTTTAAAAACCAAATGGGGCTTTTTAATCGCTCCATTTCTACAGTCAGAAGTCGATGATATGAAGTTGCCACTTTGTTTGTTGTGTTTTGTTGTGCTTCTGCCCTTTCAACCCACAGACGAACGCCCACACACCCACAGCACAGCAGATCAACATGTTGGGTAATATTTTTGTGGTCAATATTCAGTTTTAGCCTTGGCCTTTGACATTTAGCGAAGCAGCACTTCTTCAGGAAGTCTGCAGCACTTGTCGACGCTTTTGCTCTGCTCAGTCAACAAGCTCCTTGTGTCGACTTGAAGATGTTAAGAGCAAACGGAACAGATTGAGGTCAGAGAGGCATGTGGAAAAACAGGCTACTTGTCGGGGCAAGGAGCTTCACTTTCACTTATTATTTTTGTAAGATTTCAGCTCTTCTTCATATTGTAGCACTCAGTCTTACTTCAAAAGTTCTGTTTCAGGTGTTTTTTTGTTTCTGTTATTGGTTGCTACCGATGGCTCAGTTCATACCATTGTGTTGTTGAGTTAGTGCCACACACACCTTTAGGTGTGTCAGACGGTAAGACGACAGACATGATGACTAAAGAAACCAGGCAGGAAACGAACACAACAACTCATGCAAACAATACAGAGCTTTACATTCTTGACATTCAATTCTGTGTGTTTTTCTTTGCAACATCAAGTTTTTATTTGAAAAAACATTTACTTTGAGGGCAAAAACGAGGTTTTAAATAATCTAACAATCCTGTAAATACTCAATAACCTTTCAACCAATTTAGGTGCCACATTTCAAGAAGTTTCAGGAATTGAACTTTCCATTGTTAAGTTTCAGATCCCAAAAGTCAGTTCACCCTACTGATTGTATAAGAGAACTGGACCGAGTGAGTCAACCTTAAGAAATGGTTTGCTTCTGGCTCCAACCACATGACATCAATTCAGTCACCATTATTTCTCTGTAGACGTTGACATGTTGGAACGAAACGATGTCAGTAAACAGCAATTTTTCCAAGTCGGTTCGAGTCAACGTGTCTATGGCAACCACTCTCCCCTATCAGGAGTGAGCTTGTTGGAAGTCCACACCTCTACCACTTGGAAGCGGGCAACACAAAACCAGTTAAAAATTCCAAACTTTCAACACAAGGGCCATTTACTGACTGTATATGAGAACTGGACTGAGTGACCCTTCTGCCCTGGTGTTCCAAACAGGAAGTACCCACTGATTCCAAGAAACCAAAATCCCATAGACTTCTATTGAGAAATAAACCGCTATTACTCAGTCATTATATTTATCAGAAAAACCATTCTTCCCACTTGTCCACCTCTGTACTGCAAAAAAATGGTGACTGAATTGGCTTTTTTTCGTTGGCGCCAGAAGTAAGCAGATTTTTATGGCTGATGCCACACTCACTCGCTCCAGTTCTTATTCAAGGTTCAAGGTTTTTTTTGTCATGCATGCATCAAATTACATTGAAGCACATTGGGATTCTTGTGCAGAGCTCTCAGAGTC
Organism: Oryzias celebensis; assembly: GCA_014656515.1. Lineage (NCBI taxonomy): Eukaryota > Metazoa > Chordata > Actinopteri > Beloniformes > Adrianichthyidae > Oryzias > Oryzias celebensis. The sequence goes on from BNCR01000005.1 coordinate 41,594,023, forward strand.
ACAGTTTAGATTTAGGAAAGACAAATAGGAATTACTGTACACGGTTAAATAACAGGATCAGTATCAAGAAGTACAGTGGCTTACAAAAGTATTCATACTTCTTGAACTTCTCCACATTTTCTCACATTATGACCACAAACATAAATATATTTTATTGGAATTTTGTGTAAAAGATCAACACAAAGTGACACACTATTGTGAAGTGGAAAGAAAATTATACAAGAGTTCATTTTTATTTTACAAATAAAAAACTGAAAAGTGCAGTGTGCAAAAGTATTCAGCCCCCTTTTCTCTAAAAACATCCAATTGCCTTCAGAAGTTGCTTGATGATTGGTGACTGATCAAATGTTGACTTCATGATTTAATGAAGTCCATCTGTGTGTAGTTTAATCTCAGTATACAAATACAACTGCTTTGTGACCATCTCTGTTGTTTGTGAAGATAATATTGGGGAGAAAACAGCATCATGAAGTGTAGGGAACACACCAGACAGGTCAGAGATAAAGTTGTGGAGAAATTTAAAGTAGGGTTAGGCTAGAAAAAGATTTCCCAAGCTTTGAACCCCCCACAAACAACTGTTCAGTCCATCATCCGCAAATGGAAAGAGTATGGCACAACTGCAAACCTACCTTGACATGGTCGTCCACCTAAACTAACAGGCAAAACAAGAACACTGATCAAAGATGCAGCCAGGAGGCCCATGGTGACTCTGGATGAACTGCAGAGATCTACAGCTCAGGTGGAGGCATAGAACAACCATCAGTCATGCACTGCACACATCTGGACTTTATGGAAGAGTGGCAAGAAGAAAGCCATTGTTGAAAGAAAACCACAAGAAGTCCCGTTTGCAGTTTTCCATAAGCCATGTGAGTGACCCAGCAAACGTATGGAAGAAGGTGATCTGATCAGATGAGACTAAAATTGAACTTTTTAGCCTAAATGCAAAGCGCTATGTGTGGTGGAAACACTGCTCATCAATCTGAACACACCATACCTACTGTCAAACATGGTGGTGGCAGCATCATGCTCTGGGGCTGCTTCTCTTCAGCAGGGACAGGGAATCTGGTTAGAGTTAAAGGGAAGATGGATGGAGCCAAATCCAGAGCAATACTGGAGGAAAACCTGTTGAAGTTGAGATAGGGGCGGAGTTTCACCTTCCAATAGAACAACCACCCGAAACATAAAGCCAAAGCTACAATGGAATGGCTTCAAATGAAACTTATTCATGTGTTGGAATGGTCCAGTCAAAATCCAGACCTAAATCCAGAATCTGCGGCAAGATCCGAAAACTTCTGTTTATTTGCTACAAATCTAAAAAAAAATTGAACTTGATTAAGTCTTCTGCTTTTATTTTGAAGGCCAGAACTACAATCACAGCATAAAAGTATATATCACTCAAAGATACAAGGCTATTAAGGGTATATTCAGACAGGACACAAATTTGGTGTGCTAAAAATGAACCAGAGTTTGTTTCTCCCAATAATCCGGAACACATTTTCTGTCTGATTACACTCGAGGGGGCCCTTTTCCGGGATCAGGAACCTCTCCTTTGGACCCATTTTTCAATGTGGTCTCGGTTAATTTCTGATTGAACCGAGCTTCAATTCACTCTGAGATTCCTCGTTCTGAATATTCTCCATTCCTGGAGCAGAAAAACTGGAACAAAACGACCACCATGTCCGGTGGTCACGTAATGTAAACAGAGTAGGAATAACTCAACCATTGATCCGCGGAGAAATGTAAAGCAACGATTGTTGTTTTATCAAACGGAGATAAAAGGTCCAACTGCTTAATTGTTAGAACGTTTGTTTTAACACCACTGAAAATGCTTATTACGAGCCTCGTTATGCGGCACGTGCCTGGTGCTGCTGTGACGTCATCTCAAAAGCTACCTTGTAGTCCTTTAACAGAATTCTCTTAAAAATAATGCCATAACACCACAACAATGAGGCACAGCAACTCATTGAAATGTGGTCGAATGAATGCAGGCTCTTTAACACGGTTTTCCCGGCAATCTGTGTCATAAACACTTATCAGAGTACCTTTTTCATCGTCTCCTCAGTAACCACCTTGAAGCATGCCTCCTTCGTACTAAATTAGCAGTAAGAAGTGCTGTACCTGACGTTGATACAGACGTTTAAAATTGATCAGTGAAATATAAAGTTTCAGCCAGTGAACTATACCAACAAGGATTGCAAAGCGCGGGACTTCCATTATTTCTTCTCTCGTTGCTTTGCCTCGTCCTCATAATTCCTGGCCAATAACGGAAGAGATCTTTAGTTCAAATCAGAAATGTGTGGTAGACGGCAGTCTGAGAACAGACCAAACGCAAGGTTCAGGACTCGATCTGGACCAAATTAAGCACTTGGTCCAGACCAACGGAATTTTCCAGTCTGAATACACCCCAAGTCTCTACAACCAAATTATCGCCACATTCATGTTGTCAGTCAACTAAAATGCTCAAGAAAGTCTGTGGCCTCTGCATCTCATCAGTAAACAAGCAAGTCAAGCGTGTCACCTGACATTTAGCAGCAGAAAGCGAAGTGAAAGACGCTTGAGTCTCTCGCTGAGTCCCTGTTTCATTTCCTGTTTCATTCACAACACAGAATAAAAGTTTACTTTTAAGAACAAAAATTCAACCGTTTGTTTTTATTGTTTCTCACAATGTTCACTTAGATCTAACAAACCATCTCCAAAATTCTAACTTCACTTGGCATTACATTTGTTAGTAAATCCACACCATCTTGTCTTTGTAAAAAAATTACACAAAAAATGTTGAATTGAAGAAGCAGAAAGGAAGAGATGAAACATGACTCGTTCTACCAGAAATAACGTTTAACTGACCTAGATTGGAGGCGGCTGGCAGGTGGAAAACTTCAGACCCAACATCAGATTTTTTTTATCTCTGAATTGGTCGTGTGATCAAATTTCCACTGCACTGGATCAATGCAAGTTTCCAACCTGTTGTGCTATCAGATCGTTTTCTGTGTGAATGCACAACCTCATACCCACAAAAAAACAACAAAATGTCTTGACTTTTGAATGTTTTTTCATGACTGTATCTATATTTTTGATTTTTAGATTGAATTCAAACATGTTTTTGAATGTTTTGACAGAACAAATCATGGTGGAAGCTGAAGGCGTTCGTCCGCTGGCCCTTCAATGCCACGCAGCGGAAAAAACTCAACTGGGTTCAGCTTGCCGGCCATAAAGGTGAAGTTTCCTAAAAGCTGATGCCTTTCATGAAAAAAATGACGTGACTTGTTAAAAAAAGTTTCCTATGGTTTGATTTTTGGGTTTAACCTTTAACCAGATGTTCAGAAGGGCTAAACTTTGACACTCCAAAAACGGGTAGCCTAAAAACAGGAAAAGAACACTGATCTTAAGAAGAAAATCACTAGAAAGTAATAAAATGATCTGACCATGCAACAAATCCTTTTTATTTACCAAGAAATCTGATAATATGGTATTAAAATCTAGAAACAAGGCGTGCATTAAAAAAGGGAAAAAGAATCAAAAAAGCTAATGTTAGATAGAATTGCTTCAACTTGAGTGTGATACAGCTCTATAAGTATTATTCAAGGCTAGTTTTAAGCAAATGGTTTTTATTTTTTGAGTTTTGATGTACTGTGTGTGCGCATAAAGCAAGGCAAAAGAGTCACAGAAGTCAGTCGTTCAGTTAGATCAAAGTTACTTATTTCACAGGAGCTCTAGAACCTGTTTGTAACATGGTACACATTAGCAACGTTAGAAGCGTTAGTCATGTTAGCATTTTTACAATACCTGTAACTCCAAACCTTGTTTGCAATGCACGCAAAAAAGATTAACACTGCTAAAAAAATCTTTACAGTGACTGTGCTAACTCCCAACTTTGTTTGTAACGTGTAAAAAACATTTTTCACTCTAACAGCAGTGAACACAACCAGAATGAATCCATATAGAATTAAGTGGCAGTAGCTCAGGTGGCTACACGGTGGCGCAGCTCTTGCCTCATAGCAAGAAAGCCCCTGGTTCAAGTCCCGGCTGGGGGACCTTTCTGTGTGGAGTTTTCATGTTCTCCCCGTGCATGCGTGGGTTCTCTCCGGGGACTGCGGCTTACTCCCACCATCCAAAAACATGCTTCATAGGTTAATTGATCACTCTAATTTGTCCCTAGGTGTGGATCCAAGTGTGTGATTGTGGCCCCTGCTACAGACTGGCGACCTGTCCAGGCCTTTGCTCATGAAAATCTGTTAAAAAGACCAAAACACACGTCAGAATATCCATAGGACTTTTTAAAATTATTATGGGATGGCCAACTTGACCAAAATTTCCCACAATATGTCAAACGAAAACTTGTTCGAGCGATCTCGAGCGTAAAATTTCCAACTCAGGTCAACTTAGCTCAGGTCTACAATCACAGCCATAGTTTTGTTGATTTTTGACCTCGGAAAGAGGCTGCCATCTTGAGTTTTTCAAAGAAAGGCCCTCTACGAATTTTTTACCTCCTCCTAGAGATTTTGATCTATTGCCTTCTATCTCCTCAAGCATAAATGGGAAGCTGCTGTACTTCGGGAAAAATGTTGGGAATATACTTTGTAGATTTTCATTTGCATTGGCATGGCAAGCTCGCAAAAGTGATGTCTCCCTGTTGCTCTCACATTTTTACCAGAATATTGTGAAAATGTAACATATAAATTATTGCCTCAAGCTGAATGAAAAGAGACAACATACGGCATAAACGTAGAAGACGTGTGAGCCTGGCTAACAAAAAACCTCAGTCGTCAAGGAACTCTAAAAATGTACTTTTGCTGATTCTTCAAAAAATTACAAAGACTTGTTCGTAGCTCCAAGGCGACCAAAACTTAAAATGGTTGCTATGGAGATAAAATCAACAGAAAGGCTGTTATTTTGCAAAAAGTAGCAATGTTTCCACAATAATGAAAATAAACACCTAACTATCAACACGTATTGAACTTAAAAATAACTTCTTAGTTACAGTGGAATTTGAGTTTTTTGAGTCTTAAATAAAGTTTTTTTATCAAGAACATGGAGCTAAAGGATTTGGACTCATGTTTTCAATAATAATTTTATATTTCTAGATCCTACGTCTTCATAAGGCAAAAGAAATCTACACTGTACTTGGTAATGTTTAGAGTAAAGAAAAGTACAACATTTTAAAACCTGGTAAAATGCATTGAATGTCTTCAAACAGTTTTAAATCCTTGCAAATAGTTTGCAGTGCACAATAGGATATCCCAAGATAAAGCTGATGTGTTGCTGTTCACATGGAAAACGATACACAAATATCAAGGAAAAAAAACCCAGCAAGATTACAGGCTTCAGTTCCAAAAATTTTCTCTAACACGTAGCTATTAAAAAAATAAACATTAAAAAGTATTTTAAGCTTTCACTAGTCACTTCCACTAAACTAAAAGTCAAATATTTGTTTTCTTTTTACATTTGTGACTTGCAAAGTGACCAAGTTGTGGACGTTTTGGTATCGTAGCATACATCTGAACATTCAAGGACACCCTTTGCATGCTGGTAACTAATCATCATGTCCTCATTCCAGGCCACTTCAAAGCCGCTGATGAGGGCAGTATTCTTAAAAAGTTCTCTGAGAATGAGATGGAATGTTTTGAGAAGCTGAGGGATGACGCGCTGCTCCCGTTTGTGCCCGGGTATCACGGCGTGGTGGAAAGAGACGGGGAGTCCTTCCTGCACATGACCGACCTGCTGGCGACCTTCGACCTCCCGAATGTGATGGACTGCAAGATGGGAGTGAGGTTAGCTACCACTCCTATGTTTTTCTCCTTGATTGCTGATAGGGGCTTTGTGAAAACAAACTAATCAGAAAAAAAAAAATAAAAGAGAAAAATGCAGACGGTGCAGCTCTGCAGGGTTTAGCTCTACAAGGGAACACCTGTTGTAACTGCACGCTGTTTGCTTGGCTTCCTGCCATCGCGGGTGGAGTTCCTCCACACACATATCTGCAGAGAGGTGCTTGTGGACGTGTACGTGCAAGTCTGTGCATATACGGGCAAGCAGGTTCCAGATAACTGCGGCTTAAACCGATGAGGAGACACACACCAAAACACTCAACAACTAGTGAACACAACCCAAACAAAAGATTTTGCATTATGTGCTCGCACAGACACGCTTCTGTGTGCTGAGGGTGTCCCTGGAGACTCCCTTCTGTCAAAAACACTCAACCACAACGTTGCAAAACCACCAGCACACACACAGGGTTATAGTGTTGCTCCGGAGTCTCCTCTTAGCTTCCCTCTTGAGCACAGAGGAAGCGCAAACAGAAAGCAAAATTCACATCTGTTTGCACAGACCTGCAGCTTCACTGTTCACCAGCAAAAAAGATTCTCTGCCTCTTCTGCTTAGAAAAATATACACACCGATTTAGCTTGTTTGTTTTGGGTGATCGTAAACTGTTTTTGTTTGTGCACATTTGATAAGAACGCACAGACATCGCGGCGTGTCTCCTCTCAGAGGCTGCCTCAGACATTTTATTTTCTTTGTTGAAGGACGTACCTGGAGGAGGAGCTTGTGAGAGCCAGAGAGCGGCCTAAGCCCCGGGAGGACCTGTACAAGAAAATGGTGGAGGTGGACTGCGACGGTCCGACTCCTCAGGAGCATTCCCAAAGGGGCGTCACCAAACCTCGATATATGCAGTGGAGGGAGAGCATGAGCTCCACCAACACCCTGGGGTTCAGGATAGAGGGCATCAAGGTGCACAGCCTGCCCGCTTTACTGCAGTCTGAACGGGTTTACTGTAATTTCATTGAAGACGGTTCAAATCTTTACTTTCAGTTAAGTCGAATGTTTTCAAAGGATCAACTCAAGATTAGTGGGTATTTTCCTTAATAGTGTTTGATACTTTTGTATAGAAAAAGTCCAGCTTCATTCCAAATGCAGAAAATGAAGAAAAAAAGGGATGATGTCTTTAAAGTCCCACTCCAATGATCTTTTTTATCTATTGTAAAATAGACAAAAATTCTTGATCCCATATTTTTATTGAGCATGTGTCTCCCAAAAGTGTGACTTACGTATAATTTTTTTCTTTTGCATTTTTTGGCTGTTGTGACTTATACTCTAGAGCAACTTACAGTAAAATGCGGAAAATACAAAAGGCCATTTTAAGCTTAACCTTCTTTACATATTTGTCGTCTATCATCAGAAAAATGCCACAAGAACATGTTAAAAACACCATTTTCATTTAAGTGGGTGTTTAAAAAAGAAATCATAAATGGTGATTTCTGCACAAAAATCTGCATACATCCCCGGATGACCTTTTTGTTTTTTCATTCTTTCATCTTCTATTTTTTCTTCTCCTCAGAAAGACGACGGTTCATGTCGCACCGACTTCAAGAAAACCAGGTCGAAGCAGGACGTCATCCAGGTCTTTAAAGACTTCGTCAATGGAGACCTCGGCCTCATAGTAGGTCTCTCTGACTTGCAGATTCAAGTTCTCCTTCAAAAACCAAACTCAGGAGCGTTGGCACCTTTCAGATCCGCCCTAATTGTTTAGTCAGCACCAAGGCAAATATGAGGTCACTGTCCTAACATTTGAAAAAGGATCGGCTTTGTTTAATCGCACATTTGGAGAAAAGGGTTGTAACACAACATGTTTGAACTGCAATAAATGAGGAACATCCTCACTTCAAGCTACCAAGTAAACGTTCCAGTTGTTTACTTTTTGTTTCTTAGATACACAATCTAGTCCGTTTGTTTTGATCCATCTCTTCGGTTTGTGGGTTCTCCTGTTCTTCCATGACGGTCTGTTTTCTTTTGAAATGCAGAAGTCGTATTTGACCAAGCTGGAGGAGATCCGGCAGGCCCTGAACACGTCGGAGTTCTTCAAGCGTCATGAGGTGATGACTCATCGACAGTAAATGATAAACGATGACAGTACGTGGTATTAGCCAGGGACAGCTGCATTGTAGGTAGCAGGTTGGTGCGTTCAGCCAGAGCAGAGGAGTGAAGAACACTTTTAAAAATATATATTTTCTATGCTAGTGAAAAATGGAAGAAAAATCTAGTAAAAATATAAAGTAAATTGGCTTTTTAGAAGTTTAAAGTTCCACTCCGATCATCTTTTGATCTATTTTCAAAGCGTTTCCTGTTGTCCTTTAATTAAAAGGATGCTGTTTTTAGCCTAAAGGAAATGCTGTTTTACAGAAGGAGGTTTCTGCAGAGTTCACAAGAAATTCTATGTTGTCACAGAGTAAGCCCTTCCCCCTTCCCCATTATCCATACTTCTGAGATTTTCAAACATAATTTTTTTGTCTGCTCCTGATTCACAACAAAAAAAAAATGCAGTTTTATGATGAATTTTTTTCTATATATCCTTCATCATTTCAAAACGCTACAGAAACATGTATAAAACAACATTTTCATTGAAGTGGGTCTTTAAACCCCAACATTTGGATGGCTATTTCATCCTTAAAAGATATTAAAAGTAAATAATTTCACACCTTCTTTATTCCAGCTTTATACTTGATTGTATTTGCTGCGGATTATTGCATGTGTCTCACTCGTGTTGCTCCATCTTAAGGATGACTAATGCTACTGCTTTGGATCAACCCCCAAACTTCCTACACTTAACTTTGATCAGGAATATTTAAAAAAAACAAATGTCTTTCTGTTAATATTCAACTTTCTGGTGCATAGTTTCTGTCATCTTCTTTCCATTCTATTTATTTCAGGTCAATTTCACTTAAATGTGTAGATTTTATAGCATTTATACTTGAAAAAAGGATCAAGTCATGGACTTCTTCCCATTAGTTTAAGTTGAAAAGCTTTGAAGCTTTTGTAAAAGCAGCATGCTAAACTTGCTAGCTCTAAAATACATTTAGATTTTTGTCTTTGAGTGTCTCAATAGAATATAAAACCCTTTCTACTTTTCTTTTTCTCTTTTGTATGAAGGTAATTTCATGTTTAATTGATAAATTCTGTCATTTTTTTGGGAAACTTTTTTACTTTACACAGTCTGCTTTGCTTCAGGAGACACTGTCAGCTCTCATGCATTTTTGAAGCAGAGGCAGTTTTCTGCTTGTAAGCTACACTTCCTCATATTTTTGCTTTTTAATGTTGTTGTCAAATTTTGAAAACTTTATTGTTCCTACAGTGACACAGAAAAACCCCAAACCATTCAACGTCTTAAAAGTACCTCCTTTTTTTAAATACGTGTTTGTACATTATATGGGATGCAGAGATGAGTCTGATTAAAAATCTTCATCTTTTCTTTCTCTAGGTCATCGGCAGCTCCCTCCTCTTCATCCACGACAGCACCGGTAACGCACAAGTCTGGATTATAGACTTTGGGAAGACCACTGTGCTACCAGAGGGACAGACGCTTCAGCATGACGTCCCGTGGCAGGAGGGGAACCGGGAGGACGGCTACCTGTGGGGGCTGGGAAACCTAATGCACACCTTGAGGTCTGTCGTTGAGGAAATGGCCAGTGAGGACAGTTGCTAAAACAACAGTGCCAGAAACACAAATCCTCTGACTCTCCGCTACTTTAATGGACTCTGTGAAAAGAGACAGTTTTGGGTTTAAGATAAAGGTGTTCAGTCATGAAAGAGCACTCTAAACAGCACCCTCTAGTGGACAGATTTAGCACTGACAGAAGAGATGAGCACTGAACAGAGAACTCTTCTCTAAGCGAACAAACTGACACTAATTCATCTTCCTGAATAGAAAACAGAAGTAAAAGTGCAGACATCCACGTCAGCTATAGGAGCAGAGTGTTGAAATGTAAAGAAAGTCCTCTAAAACATGACCACACTCTGTCCACCGACAGGCCCGGCAGCGTAACTCACACCTTGGTGTAGCGCTGCACAGCATCACTGCATTAAGAGCACCACTTTTTTAATATCATAAAGCAAGATCTTTTTGCTTTTTTAATGACTTATTATTTTTTTCTATCATTCTTTTAATCCAATTTTACTGAATATTGTAACACTCGACGGTGCACTCTCTCCTTTAGAACATGTGTGTTTGAGCCAGCACGGAGCTCAGAAGATGATCAGTGTTGAGCACATTAAATGAAAGCTTGTACAAGTTTACAATCAATGTCTTCTGTGTTTTTTTTTTTTTCAATAATTTTGACACTAAGACAAACAATAATAGTTTATACAAATCAAACGCGCAGAAATTAAGAATTTTATTTGGAATACATTTAAAACAAAAATCAATAAAAATATAGTGTAGTTAGTTGGGGAGCAAGTCTGAAATAAAAAAAAAAACAATTTCCAAAAAATGTTTTCTACTAAATATTTGACAGTAATCCGCAATCTGTTAATAATGGCACTTTTTTTTCAAAGTTGGATTAAAACCGTTTATAAATTTTTAAACCTTTCATGTCTGGAGTTGGAAAGTAAGAAGCAATATATCAGTTTTAAACAAATTATTATATTTATGTATTCATTTCCAATCAGAAGAAATAGCCAAACATAAAAACTGAATCTAGTAAAAGCACCATTTCCTTATTAGCGAAACGCTCCCCTTCTGGTTAAATACAGGTACTACAACACTAAATCAGACTCAAAGAAACAAATGAAAAAGAAATAAAAAAAAACAAATAAACACCACATTAGCCCAGTGTACAGAAGCACACACAACAATAAATGCTTTTGAGATGCAAATTCATCAACTTGCTTGGTTTGTGAAAGCACTCACTGGCCAAGAAATCTTGTGATTTTGGTGGATGAAGTTTATCCAAAATATTTCAGGTTGCAAAAACAAATGAAAGCGAGCAAAGACAACATTCTGCATTGTCATTATTTTTTTAAATCCAATTTTTCAGGAAAGGCTGAAGGTTTTTCTGAATAGAGAAAAATGAAAGCATTTAATAAAATCTTGTTTTAACTAAACAACTTGGATCTCAAACTTACTGAGCTCTCTTAAAGGCAATAATTTTAAGAATTTAAGGTATTAGAAATTCTTACAATGGTAGAAAAAGGTCTTAACTTTCAGCTTTTCTGCAAAAGGGATTTTGTTTTCTCATTAAAAAATACATTTATATGTCCTGCTACTGGAGAAAAACAGGCTAAACATAAATGTCAAAGTCTGTTTTAGGTTAAGTTTCTTACGTTGACACAGATTTTGTGGGAAAAAAATTCCCAAGAAAGTAAAAAAAACTGCAATAAGACATGGAATTTTTTTCCTGTGTAAACAATATACCATAATAATCTTTAAAAGTTTTGGTTTGTTATCTTTAAAAAGAAAAATACAAACATGCTATTTTCAAGTCAGGTTGGAAATTTAAGACATTACTAGGCCTGGGCAGAAAATACAATAAGCTAAAAAATAAAAGATAAATGTTCATTAAAATGTTACATATACATGTTACTTTCAAAATAAAAGCCACAATGACAACAACCCACAAATACAAGGAAATAAAAGCACTTAAATAATGAATAATTAGCAACAAATAAGATTAATGTTTAAATCTGAGAACTTGGCAGCAGCTCCCTACTACTGCCTCTATGTCTCCCCCTACTGGGTACCCAGTGGTACTACCAGGACTACGATTTTTGGCAGTGTTCAACTACAAGTGCAGATCCATTATAAACAAACAAAAGGCAAGTTTTCAACAAAAGTACTTAGAAAAATAGCAGACCTTTTTTCACAGCTGCAAGGTCGTGTTCTACAAATGTATACACACTAACCTGCATGAGTGAAACGCAAATTATTTCTTATTTCTGGATCAAGGCATTGTGTAGTATGCAGGTTCACTCCAGTTTGCTAAAAATCTATTAACAGCAAAGGAGCCACAAGTATCTTTATCATGGTGTAACTTCTGCTTATATTGTGGATCCATACCACCCTTCTATACGTTCAGAGTACAGCACAAAATGTCCTGTATGGCACAATAATAATAGAGCCTGAAAACTTCCTTTAATTACTTCATATCATAAGAAAAAACAGCAGATTTAAAGCCTAAAGCTAATTCATTTCCCCAAAATACTGAGATGGGAACACATACTGTAGATCTCCACCAGGGGGCAGCACTCGACCATGAACTGTGGTACAAAACCCCACATTTTTCTGCCAAAAGAACAGCTGTTATTGCAGTCATTCAGTTAAATCTTTTCACATTTTAAGGGTGAAAATAAAATACACTAAAAACAAAGTTTTAAAGTATGTTTGATCAGTAGTAGTACGAGTCCAACTATAAGATTAGGTCACTGATACTGAATAAAAGTTCACGCATTTAAATTAAAGACCTGCGCCGATGGAAATCATGTTTTGGTGTTTTAACAGTTTCTTTTTTCTTAAAGATGCAGTGTTGCTCAGTGTTTCAGTGTCAAGCTACAAACATCCCAAAGGGCTCACACAGCTTTTGTTTGGGTCTTCCAGCATACCAGGAGCTCCTCAGATTTGGTTTTAAGGCCACGGCAGACCTCAAATAATCCCAAACTCAGAGTCTGAGTCTCTTTAAAAATGCCTTCCAGTTGATGCATGAATGGAAGTGTCTGTGGGCTGCTTTCAGGAGTGGTAAATGCTCAGGTCCTCTGACAGGGAGAAGCCAGAGTCTCGATCGCGTGCTGGTTTCTCAGCTTTGGCATGTCTCTTCATGTCTTCGTGTCCATAGCTGGCATGGCGCTTAAGGAAGAGTTTTGGTTTGCAGGTTGAGGACGTAGCCAGACTCAAACTGATTCCTGTGGGAACACCGAGAGTAGAACTGCTGTTGGTGGGGGCTTCTAGGGCTTTGGATGCGACCAGCGGTAAGCTCTCCACCTCATAGCTCTGCTCGTCGTAGGCGTAGTTGACGTTCCCGCAGGGGAAACTCTGAAGCTTTGCCAAGTCCACGCCAGCTTTTTTGCCGCCTGCTGGAGTCTTTTCAGAGGACACGGTTGGTGGAGGCTGGCTGGGGCTGGCAGGAGGTGGACTTGGGCTGAGGTAGGTGCTGCTGGTGCTGTCACAGACGCTCTTGTTCTCTGAAGCCGGGCTGCAGCTCTGGGAGTTGGGGGTGGAGCTCGACAGCGGCATTGACTGAGTGTGAGCCAACGTTTTCCTTCCCTTGAAGTTTTCCAAAACCCAGGAGCCGTAAGTTGGGTTCCAGAGATTCTTGGTCTTGTTCTTCAGTTTCTGGCTCCCCGAGGAGGAGCTGCTCCTGGAGCAGGGTTGGTGGTGCGGGGGCTCGAGGTGGAGGCGGTTGCCTCCTGCCGACACCCCGGGGGCCGGGACGGTCTCAGCCCAGGATGGCTGCAGCGCCTCGCAGCAGGATGTCACTTCGTGGTGGATCGGCTGGGTCTTCTGCAGGAGGAGGCGGGGTTTGGTGGGTTGTGGGGGAGGAGTGGGGGGAGCAAAACTCCTGGGGGGGAAACCCATCTGGGAAGGTGAATCATGGCAAATGGAATGGGACACCAGGGGTGGAGTGATGCTGGTGGAGGGCGGGACAGAGGGACGCATCACCGTGCCTCCATCGTCCTCCCCGTTGGGCCCACATTCCACAGGCAGAGGTACGTTTACCACATCGGGGTCCTGACAAACACGACATGATCTTTAGTCACCAAATCTGGATTAAATTGGCAGGAATAGTTCATCCTACCTGAGTGCAGAAGTTGATTCTTTCCAGGATTGTTGAGAAGTTGGGTCGCTGATTGGGACAGTGCTGCCAACACTGAGTCATAAGCCGATAGCTTGAATAAAAAAGTGCAAACTGATCAGCTGAGCTTGACGAGAAAATCAAGGAAATTATAACTAAAACAGCTCCGGTTCTGGCACTCACACGGGCCCTGGGCAGCCCTTGGGAGGATCCATTCTTCCTCCGCTGGTGACAAACTCCAGCACCTCCTGGTTGGTTTTACATGGATATGGCATGTAACCCAGAGAGAGGATCTCCCACAGCAGTACTCCAAATGACCTGCAGGGGGAGACAAAGACAAGTTCACAGAGAACTTTTACCGCCTTCCTGCTTCTCTGAGCAGTTTTTAGCTTTATTGCAATCTTAGATTTGTTTCACATCACTCAGGTGAGTGGCTTGGCTGATTAAACCGCCTAAAAATGTAATAGTAAATAAATAAAAATAGAACAGGATTTTCTGTTCTATTTCTGTTCAAACCAGGGGTGTGAGCCATTAAAAAAAAAAAAAACAAGGAATTAACAGGCTCAGCAACCTCTTTTGTTAGTTTGATTTAAAGTTAAGTTTCGTGAAATGTTTTATAATAATTAAAACAGAAGCTTAAATAACCAGTTCAGTCTCCGCCTGTCGGATGAAAAAAGAAAAAACAACATATTTGATTCTATGCAAAGTCACCTCTTTCACTTTAAGGAATATTTTTGTTAAATAAGATGTCTCAATGCTAGATTTTTAAATGCTTTCTACAATTTTGTACCAAATATCAGTCTTGCAAGTAAAGATTCCCTCCACAAAAGCCTCCGGAGGCATCCATTTGACAGGGAGCATGGCACGACCCCCCTTCCTGTAGTAGCTGGCTCTGAGAAAAGAAACAAAAAGCACTATTTCTGTTTCGATCCAAACAAAACTTTGTGGGGAAAAAAATCGAAATTTTGCTTGATAGAAAGAAAAACAATTGTTCTCACGTCAACGATAATAACTAACTGTGCAGCTTTTGCAGATTCAGGGTGCAAACCTGTAAATGTCTCGAGCCATGCCGAAGTCTCCGATCTTTGCCACCCTCTCAGGTCCAGCGCAGGTCAGCAGGCAATTTCTGGCAGCAATGTCTCTGAAAAACATGCATTCTGTCGCATAAGGCTGGGTAATAATGATGAAAATGTAAAAACCCTTGATTTAAAAAAAATAGATTTTTTTTTAAGGCATCGGCAGAATCTTCAAGTCCAGTGACTGAGAGCGCGCCGAGAACAAATTTCACACACCTTAGGTGCATGACAACTAATAAGACTTTGACTTTTGACTTAAAGTTAAAGAATCCTCTCAGACCACAGCACCGTCGTCCAGAGATGCTGATGTCTCGTTAAAAATGTGCGTCTGAACCTGTGTATAAACTGGTTCTCCTCCAGGTAGCGACAGCCGTTGGCGATGTCTCTGGCCATTTGCAGCAACTCCCGCATGGTGAGTGAAGATGCTTGGCCCTGAATGCAGAAAATCCAAATTTAGCACACGCAGACCAGCCTCAGACGCACGTGGGAACAGGTATTTGCAGTGCAGACACACCGTCCGTGGTCTGTTCTGCCTCAGGAAGGTTTTCATGTCTCCTCCGATCATCAGCTCCAGCAAGATAAAACGGGGAAGGATGTTTAGACTCACGCCGATGCAGCGCACAATGTTTTCATGGCTGAACTTGCTGCTGGGACACAAAGGAGGACAGTGGGGCTGTTTAATAAATGATAAATCTGACAAAAAGAAGAGAGTTTACTCATGTAAGTTGTTGGGGCAGAAAAACTGTGATATAAAGAAGCTTTAAACTAAAATGGTCAAATTAATGTAGCTTTGGAAATGAAGATAAATCTTAGATGGAACCTTTGATTGGCCCTATTTCAACCTGAATTAATGCAAAGTTGCAAGAAAATCTTTCAAATAGCATTAAATATAAAAAACCAGCCAACATGAAAAAAATTAAGATTTTTCAAAGAAAAATACATTAAAACTTCACTTTATGACCAGATCAGTTTCAGAAATGTAGGGGCTGGTTTAGTAGTATGTAATATATTGATGTAAATAGCAATAAAAACTGAAGTAGACTAACTTTCAGTTTGGAAAATCCCAAATTAAAGGTTGAATGGAAGCCCTAAAAAACAACTTCTGTGTAAAATAAATAATAAAAATTCATATATTCAAGTGAAAAAATGTTCTAAACTTGGATGTTTGGAGGCACGCAGACGCCCTTAGCTTAATGTTTATGTCAAAAATCCTGTCATTTACTAACATGATTATCTACTGAAAGTTAAACAAAAACTTCAGTACTTTTACCAAATAAGTAAGTGATGGAGATTTACCAATTTTTAGAATAAAAAAAAGAGTAAACATGAGTCCACTGACTCACATTGTTACTAAACACTATCAGGTCATTGAAAAGGAAAAAGGCAGCTGAACAGAGAAATGGGAATGAGTTACACATGTACAAGTACACAGCAGCTGACTGGTGGATGCAAAAGTGCGGGCTTGGACACCTCATAATCAAAGCCTCCATCAGGAAATCCATTTCATCCTGTTCAGAGCAGATTTCTGGAAGAGTCTGTGGAGAAAAAAAACAGACCGAACGGTGGTTCTTTACAGCTTTTTGTTACTCCTTATTTTGACCTTTTTAAAAAAAAAAATTATTAATTCAATTTTCTGCTTCTCTTTGTTAATTTGGTTAAGGTTTGCCAGCAAAAATCAAACATCTAAATATCATGAAGATGACATGATGGAAAGTTTAGATTGAAACAAAGAAAACATGTCAATGTCTGACACAAGTCCTTTAAAGTACTTTAGCTCAAGGCTACAAGAGATGTTAGAATAAACTGTTTCCTTGGATGGACAGTTTAAAGAAAGAGACGCGTAACACTTTCGGACAGAACCTTAAATCAACAGACCCAATGAAGCGAGTGCTGAAAAGCACAGAGTTCATAAATCAGGGATTGCCATGTAAGGTTTAGTAGACAAGTAGTTTTGTGAAACATTTGAATTGAATCTCCCCTCATGGGGCGGATAAAGTAAATCTAATCCATCTGAACAATCACTGTCTGTGACTATCCTGAACATACATCTGTCTTTTTAGTAAATTGTTACGGGGCTACAAAACGTGTGAGGAAATGATTCGGTCATTTGTTCAGGACCAAAATTGAAACGGAGCTTCAGTGGTTATTCATGGACTGAATGTCTACATTTACTAATTGTGCAAAGAACTGAGGCCTCACTGCAGAGGCTCTGAATCACGTCCAAGAGCCAATAGCAGTAAGTGAGCTATGATTTATGGTTCAGCCCATGCAGAGCCTCCACCAGCGGGACTTTCATCTCTAGGCATTCCCATTGTGCGCTTGTGTTTGCATCCCTCTGTAATTACACCACCAACTGTTCGCCACGGTACAGGTTCTTTTGTCGTAGCTAGCGCTGACGTAGCATAAAGCTCATATCCCACAGTCACAGCTCAGCCTGGTTGAGCTGTACCATTAAAAAAACTGATGATGCAGTGGCTGGAAACGGAAAATTCTGCAAAACCCAGTAGCTATGACAGTGTAATATCAGGTCAGCTGGATGCACGGTAATCGGGGGAAAATTCATTTGATTTTTAACCCAATCCCCTGCGGGCAAAAAAGGAGCAAACTTGTACGGGACACAAATACGCAAAGTATCAAGGTCGTAGATCGCTCGGCGAGCCCGTAAAGCGTAAATGTTCATGCACATTTTTTTTCTACAGGCATGCTGCGGGTAACAGGTCGTAGCAAACACGTAAAAAACATGTAATTTGGACTTGTGTCCTGTGGGCAGTTACGACCACGCCCCAAACTAACAACTAGAGTGTGGTGTCAGTATGACAGCTACAATATTTTATATGGGAGGGGGGTTAGAAGCCTTTGGAAGGGGTGGCAACCATTGACTGCATAAGACAACCGGACTGACTAACCCCTACCCACTCACGTTCCAAATAAAAAGTACTCGCTGGTACCAAGAAGCCAAAATCCTACAGACTTGTATTGAGAAACAAACAGCTGTGAGTCATTATATTTGTCAGTATAACCATTCTTGCTCTTATACATTATTTTAAACATGTAATTGATCATTTATTTCATGATATTATTTCTTTATGGCACGTTATTCAAGTTATAAGGAGCCCAGTTTGCATTCATTGCAGACATCTGGATCCACTCCCACTATCATAACCTTGGTCTACCGCCCTCCAAAACCAAACTCTTTATGACTTTATTTACGAGTTTTCCCGCTCTTGACTTCTCTCAGCTCTCTCACCCAATGTGTTGCTGTTGTGGAACTTCAATATGTAAATGGACAATATCAACCACCCGCTCACCAGAGACATTTATTATTATTCCAGTTATTCCAATGATTCAAGTTTCTATGGTTTTTCCTATGGTTTTCTATGGTTCTCAGTCCAGTTCTCTTATACAGTCAATTGTGGCAATTGGGAAGAGCAGAGTGGAAGGTTGTTGGAAATGAAAGGATCAAAACTATGCGTTTCAAACAGTTTTGTTATTTTTGTAAATATTTAGAACAGCAAGTCTTTAGCTGAGATGCTATTACTAATGCTTAGTAAGCTTGTGTTCATGATTTCTTAATCTTTGTCAATAATAAAACCAATATTGACGCAAAAATTGAGAAATCTACCAAAGTTTTTTGCTAGAGGGGCAGTTGCCCCCTTTGTCCTCTCTGTAGCTCCACCCCTGCTGATACATCATAGGTGCATGAAACTTATGTTTCCCTCTATATAAGCCCTCTATTATGAGGAAAATGCTACAAGATCATTTTAAAAACACAAAAAAAACAAATTTTGATTGGAGTGGGTCTTTAAGGTGGCCGTATGTGACTCAAGGGAACTGCAACACAAAGCTGCGTTCTCTTTAAAATGCGACGATTCCTCTCTACAACCCTCCACAGGTCCGGACAACCCAAAAACCCCGCAGCACCCATACGGGTCAACCCCCTGTACAGATGCATGTGACTCCAGCTTTAGCTTTGGGATTTGGCTCCCTTGTAGTTCCAGGACAGCTCCCATAGTTGGAAGGATATGCTTGCATTAGTGAAAAATAATCAATTTAAGAAGATTTTTAAACAAGATTAAGATAAACAAACTCCTTAAATGTACGATATGACTTCCAGCTTTTTTTAAATCATTTTTGGTTAAAATAGTCCTGTTTGTCTTTTTTTTTTTAGAGAGTTAGAGATTTTTATGCATTTGGAAGTTTTTTTAATCATTGAAACGGGTTGATCAGTTAGTGGCACACTTTTCTATTCTAAGAACAACCAGATTTGTATCTGCAAAACTCTAAAGCTGACCTTCACGGCCACTTGCATGGGACTACCATCAGGATTCATCCGAAGAACTTGTCCTTCGTAAACTTCTCCAAATGCGCCGTGACCAAGAGCCCTATGGGCAAAAGTCAGAAATCCGACATCAAGAAACACTTTCAAACCAAAAGCACTGATCTTTGTTGTATCCAGATGTGTCATTCAGCACCTGAAGAGCGTGATGTTCTGGCGTGGGACTTCCTTCAGATCGCTGAGTGAGGCGACCTTGCCGACAAAGCAGTAGTTGGGGTTGTAGTCTGTCATGATGGTGGATGAGCGAATCTTGCTCAGCTTGTACTCTGGACTCTGCAGACGCCGCCTCACTGCAAGCATGTCGATCTTCCTGCGGTACCACACTACAAAGAGCAGACCACAACAAACCAGGTTTAACTCGGAGAAACCTTTGTGACTTCCGATACCAACTGCCTCCCAAGAGTCAAGACAGTTTCAGATGGTGCACACAATACGTCACAGAATGCTTCGAAACATCTAGAACAGAGTTGCACCTCTTTGAAAGACACAAACAAACAGAAGGTCTGCCTGTGAGTCAGCCCCTCCTTGGTTTCTCCTCCCATACTGTCTGCGCCAGTGACCATAGACTCACCCGCTATGGAGGAAGCCCACGTCCCCGATGCAGGTTGGTAGTCTGCCAGGGAGGGGGAGTTGCGTGCAGGTAAGAGGTGCCGTCGAGCCATCGCCCAGTGCAGATGCTAGGGACTCAGGGTGGGGGTGGGATGATGGGAGCAATGAGGAGGAGATGAAGGGAGAGGAGGAGGGGAGGAGGAGGGATGCAGGAGATGGGGGCGCCCAGGGTACAGACTACCTCCCTGCATGGGGGAGAGCTCAGGTGAAGAGACACCATTAAGCTACTGTGTGTGTATTCTGCTCACATCAGAGCAACCAATGATAAAAAAATTAACTTTGTTGTTTTTAAAAAGCCTGACAAATGTTATCCAACATATATCTGGAAAAACAATTACACTTATTTTTACGCAAGTATGATTATTATTTCTTATTTTAGGTGGACATAAACCTTTCCTAGCAGCCTTTTCCTTTTTTTAAAAAACATTTCACTTCCGAGTTTTTAAATTTCCAGAAGCGGCTACGTTCAGCTGAGTAAGTTCTTTTTTTTTCTTCTTTGCATCAGCTTTAACAAGGTTTATTAAATCTGGACGTATGCTTACATTTACTGAAATCATAGCAATTCCTAACAATTCTAGTGTCTATTAGGCTGTAAATGTGAAGCTGAAACACAATTACCTTTATCTACACACCCAATCACTTGCCCAAGAATCCTCCTCTCTCCTAGGTGAACTGTAGCTATTTAATTTCCACGTTTTTTAAAATCACTGCACTAAACCATAATATGATGGGAAACCCAAGTTTTTTTTTTTTTAAAGAACTGGAGTTTTATTGGAGCCAGAAAAATCTCTGAGTCACATGTCTGGATGACATAATCATCTCTTCTCTCAGGATGCAAATTTTGGAGGAGCAGCATCTATGCAAATTTCAGGGGGATGCGTTCGCTTTGAGAAAGTGGAAAGCCGCACAACAAAACAGTGCAGTTTTGACAAGAACTGAAGGAAAAGTACCTTACTACAATCAATCATGACGTACATAAACACAGAGGAAAGAAAACAGCTCATGAAGATAGAAATTATCTATTTTCTGTACGTGTTTATTCCTAGGAAGGTAGATGGGGTTGCTGGAGCCTATTCTAGCTGCTGTAGGACAGGTACACCCTGGACAGTTCAGTCACGCACTCACATTCACACATGGGAGACAACTGCGAGTTGCCTATGAGGCCTGTTTTTTTCACGCTAGAGTCTCAAGAAAGCCCTCTCATATATGGGGAGAATATTTACAACAGAAAAGATCTGCTATGAAGAACCAGAACCTTCTCACTATGAGGCTACAGAGTTACCCACAGCCACCAGTGCACAGCCCAGTTAAAAATCACTAAACAATTCATCCTGACCACAGCACTATAAGGTTGACTTCTGAAGACTGAATTTCCAACATGTGACGAGTCTATTTTTTATTTTGTTTTTCTATGTAAGTTGTGTTTTTAGCATTTTTCCCATGATGAAAGACATAAACAAAGAAAATTAAAATAAAATTGTGTTTCTGAGTATTTCTTAAATCAAATCGTGGTAAATCACTGGGAAAGCTTGGAAAATAGATCAAAATATGATCGTAGTGGGACTTTAAATGGGATCGTGAAGACTAAAAATACCAAGGCAGCCTAATTTGAAGACTTCATGTGTTGCACAAACTCTCAAAGACCAAAGTTCTCTTGTTTGGCAGTGAACTGAAACTGCCATCCTAAAGATGCTTCTGTAGCAACAAGCGGAAGAATCCCTCCTCCATTTTTTGTTGCATTTGTTTAATCCCACTGATTTGTCCTCAGTAACTCAACCTTGTTGGCTTTTTCACAACAGTTTGATCTGTAACCAGTTCACTCTACCTAGATTTGGCTAGAAAATATACATGTTTCCTGGTGGTTGCTACTAAGGTCAAGTCTGTTGCTTTTGCATAGTTTCCTGCCACTTTTCCGTCCATCACAGCAAAGCATCATGGGTATAATCTTTAAAAGCAAATGCAGGAGAGCTCATTTTGGAAAAAAAAACATGACTCTTACACAAAGAATCAGACATTACCTGAAAGTGCATCACTTACACCACTACCTACAGGAACATGAATTCAACATACATGTAGAGCATCATACAACACTAAAAAAAGGTTTTGGTATGAAAATGTTATGCTAAGCTTTTGAAACATCCTTTAAGACCAAAGCATCTGTGTTACCAACAGAGGGGTCAAAATCCCAAAACAAACAGGTGTTCTGGTAAATTTTAGGGTTTCAAAAAAAATCTGAGGCCGAACGACTTTCTAAAGTTATAAAACTGATGCTGTTGTGTCTTTTCCAGCAGCTACACTTACATTCAACTCCGGCGACTATTAATGACATCATCGAGAATGTCTACCATCATCTATCTGTTCTCTTTTTTTTCTTGCATCATTTTCATTTTAATCTGGTGAAATTTCCACAGGAAGACAAAGCATCAGCTCTAATAGATGATGTGCAAGACTGAATTAAAAGGAAAATGAATGAAGAAACTATGATAGGAATAGTAATACACTTATTTTCTCTTATGTTTGATAAAAAGAAATTCATAAAAAATAGTTGTTGAAATACTTGTGAAAGTTGGCCCCTAAAGTTATTGACATGTTTAAACCAGTAAAAGCTGGAAAAACTGACTCAGGCCTGAAAAACCAAACACTACTGACAAAATGTCAACTTCGTTTTACACCACTTCTCTTGTTGGACATTTCCTTTTGTTTTCTTTAGTGAAAACCTAATAATTGAGGTGAGGTGGGATTTTCTTGTCAGAGTGAAGTTCAGCTCATTCAAAGATTCACTGATGTTTCACAGGAAGTCAGTTGAACAAATGTTCCTCTTCAGGTTCTCATGCAAAGTTAAGATTTAGCAGAGCTTGTTGTGGGAATGAAATTGAGGATATTCATCATCTGAGATTCCTCAAACGTCTGCATGAACACGGAGAGGACAGCGGGAAAGGAGGTCCTGCACCAGCTGAGAATGTGCTTCTCTTCTCTGTAATTGGCTATGATAGGTCACTGGAAAAAAGTTATCAGCTATTACATCATTCAGTGTTTTATCTAGGTAAAATGACTACATTCAAAATGGGATTTAAAAAAAAAAAGTTATTCAAATGTCTTTGTCTGGCAACGACATTTTCTATTTGGGAGATTTCAAACAATTTTGTCAAAGTAAATCTGTGATTTGTTTTGCTGCGTAATACCACATGTGGTTGTCCACTTATTCCAGATAACTAAAGGTTCAATCGTTCAAAAACAGATGAAATCTCATCATTTCTTTATTCAAACCCAGGCGAGGGCTTCCTCAGGAGGCGCTCCTACATTACAGTGCTTTGAGTCACATTTGAATGAAACTGCAAAGTCTGCCACATTCAAACAGCTGAGATGTTGCAAAGAGTAAGACGATGAGAAGAAGTTTAATAGTGCTCCTTTCTGTTAACTGTTGTGTCCTTAGTGAGTCTGGACCGAAAACAAGTTGTTTTACAAAAGTCTTTGTCATTTTGCAGTTAACTGAGATACGTCAAACACTTTCTATTTTTAAGAGTAAAGATGTTTACATTGCATCTCAATGATGTCTTCCTTCAGTTAAGGCAACTAAACAAGATAATATGTTTCATTTGTCATCTTTATTCAATAATTTTACATTTTACCCACTCACACCCTCTTTGGACTAATCTGTATTTACATGCAGAGGATGAAATTAAGGCTTTGTTCAACAAAAAGGCTGAAATAAAAGTACGCTCAAAGTGAGTTGGTCGCTAACTCAGAGTCCGGCTTTCCCTGCTTTGTTAGTTTCTTGCACACAGTGAGAAAGAAAACTGAAATGCTGCTAAACATTGTTCTTGTGTCTGTAATTAGTAACATCTGAAAAGCACATCCAGTTGATCTCACAGCCGATGAAAGGTGGAATGAAAAGTCTGCGCACACAACTGAAGGAGTCTCTTACTGAGGATGATGCTGGTGCAGACGAGAGCAACGCCGCTTGCTACCGTGGAGACGACGACGGCCAGGACCAGGGATGTGGACATCTCTCCCGGTGGGGGTGCAGCTTGGGGATTTTTTGAGATTTTCATTGATCAGATCATTTTAATTACGTTGCAGTTTGACGTTCATCACAAAACGCCATTAGAGTACCTGCGGCGCTGATGCACGTGACGTTGTCACTGGCCAGGAATTCCTCGTCATCACAGACGCAGAGGATGAAATGGCTCTCCTCTTCTCGCTTGCAGCTTTGCGTCTTGCAGTGACTGCAGTTCAGCTGCACCTTGATCTCACATTCGCCGTGACCCTCCATTGCTAGAAGGAACAATGCACTGCACTTTTTTAAAAATGACCTCATGTGAGGGCTATCGGCAGCTGCCATTTTTTTTGTACTATTTGCCCGTGTGGATTAGTTGTAGCATTCCAAAACATTTCTGTATTTATTAAATATCCCATGTTTCTTGTGATATGTTTCCATAAACTTCGCCTGTAGTCACGTATCTGCTCTATCTGGATCTGCTAAACCCAAGTAAAGCAAGATCCGCCCCAAATCCAAAAATACATTTATGATCAACGTTGCATTTCTGAGTATTTCTACATTCAAATGGTTGTAAATCAGAAGTAGACGTAAAAGCAGTTCAAAAAGAGCCTATTTGTGATGCATAAAAGATGCCCACAAGCGATTCCGTGTTTTGTGTATTTTCTTCCTGTTGCAGAGTGGGACTTCTGTGTTTTTGTGGATCTTTGAGTTTCAGTCTCTGATTTCTTTCAAGTGTTGCCTCCATTGGACCCAAGCTGATGAGGGCGGCCTCTAAAAACCCCACGTGGATCTCCAGCTGGCGAGAAGGGAGCTTGGTTGCAACATGTCTCCACTGCAGCTTGGCGCTCTTCTGCCCTTTATGTAGTTTGTGTTGCACTGAGTACTTCGTTGTAGTTTTATGTCCAGGTCTACTATGTGTCTTTTGCGCAAATATATCTTAAAGGGAAGCTGGAGGGGTGAACTGCCATTTCCTCCTGTTTATGTTAGTCTAGGAAGGTTACTGTTTGTCATTGTTTTCCCTTTTCTTTCATTTACAGGGAAGATTTCCGTGTTTAGTTTCTTATATTATGGAGCCAGCATTTTGGTGTTTTTGGTATTGATTTTGTTTGGACATATTTTACTTCTATAATATGCTCCTCCAGATCCCTTAGACCAGAAAAGGAGCGTAACAGTTACTGTTAGACGCTGGGCCCCTTTAAAGATCTGCCCATCTCTTTCGAGTCGAGCCAGTGTAGCGATGGTCAAGAAACGCTCCTTTGATTTAGTGTTTAAACTTTGCGGGGTGGCATAAGCCAATGAGCATTCTGGTTAAGGAATCTGCACGCCATTTTTGGGGTGGATCCTAAACGTATCAGAGAAATGGTGCAAGCAGATGGGTCATATTGAGAAGGCGGCTGCAGAAAAAGGAGCAACAAGCAGACAATAATGACAAGACCACTGGGACCGCTTTTACAATAGATCCAAATGGGATTTTAAACCAATTTTTGACCAATTTGGTGTCAAATTTCTCTCTGTGTATCGCTTCAGCAGATAGAGACTGAAGAAAATCCAGAGATTAGTCAAAAACATTCCAGAAGAAGGGGTGAAAAAGGCTTGTTTAATGTAGATTCTTTCATCCTGTTAGCACAGAATATATTTGCTGAGTTTTTAATCTCTCTTCCTTTGGGTTGTTAAACCGCTCTGTGATGCTTTGAATTTCCATCTTTTTAATCCTGTTAACAGATAAGAAAACTGAACTGCATTGTTCTTATTAGACAATTTCAATACAAGATACCTTTGAGGAGCAACGTCTGAGTTGTGAAATGTACCTGCATTTCAAAAAAACGAGGCTTTTGTTTTTTCAAAAACATCCTGTAGATTAGGTCAATATGCTTGAAGGTGATGACAGAGCAGCGCTCAACTTTAAAGAAAACAATGTCTTTCACTGGAAAAATTGAGGTCAGCCTGTCTGTTGGCGCCGACGGCAACAAGCAGCACGAGGCTGTGAATTAGCAGTCGTCTTTCTCCAGCTGAAGTGATGAGAATCAGATGAGCTCAGGAAAAAGACAAAAAGAGCAATAAAAAAAACCCACCTAAACTGTAAAATATTTGTGATTTGGAGACTTAAAGGTTTTTAACCCACTTTTCAATCTTAAAAAACTGTGATGCATAACATGGATTCTTATAAAGCTGCATAGCATTTGTTCTTTTTGTGTTTTGGGTTCATTTTATTTTTATCCATTAAAGGAAGGAATAACAAGAATTTAGGACATTTTTGGAAGTTTCTACTCATATACAAGATGGTTTTTGGTTTTGAAGTTGATCGATAGTTTACTCGTAGTAAAAGTTTTCTCAAAATACATTTTCTCAGATGAATGAAAAGCTGATCTTCTTCAGTTTTTTTTCACAAAAAAAAAAAAAAAAATTTTAGATTTATGCTGCTTTTTGTTTAAACTGAGTCTCGTCTTGCTTGGAAATGCAAGAAACTGCTCCTTTCCTGTCAGATGGGATGTTCTAAAGCCCAGTTAAGACTCTGAATAGGATTAAGTTATGCAAAAAAAAAAAAAAAAATCATTCATTTACATCCTGTTTTTCTTGACAAATAATGGTGTTTTTTTTAATTGAGACTATTAACTGAACTGCTCAAAAAAGCGAGTTTTTTTTTTAACATTTCTTAAAAATAACAAAGAAGTTGAGGGTTTTTCCATTAATCATTCAAAAATAAAAATTTGTCTTTTGAAAAAAAACAAAACTGAACAAACTGACCTGCCAGAGGCTGCAGAAAAATCTCCCCCAGTGGATGGATAAAGGAAACGCCGTTCTGGCCGTCGGCTGTGATGTCATCTGTCAGTGCGGCGTCACCGCCTGCAAAACATAAACTCTGTGAATTGTCTAAAAAATCAATTCGGTACTCTCATAACAAAACAAATCAAATTTTTAAATAAAAGTAACAGTCCGTCCATCCTGTTGGTATTCTACAAGTTTTCTCCTCAAGACACCAAATATTTAAAAAGGTTTGGTTTTTGTCTTCACTGATTAATCCAGATTTTAGAACCTGATCTTTTTCTTTTTAAAAAGTTGACTTCACCTAATGACTTTTTCTGCATTATGCTTCTATATGAAGATAAATTCCAGGAGGAAGGTTGCCAACTGTTGCTAATAAAAGAGCAAAGTTTGATGATAGTTGACAGGATTTATACAACAGCTTAGTAAAAATATTCGGAAGTGGGAACAAAAAGATTACTCTAAAACATTTACAAAATTAGTTTTACACTTAAAAAAAAGAAAGAACATAAGCTGTTCTCCACTTCAGAATTGTGCCTCTAGACCTTTCAAACACCTTTTTATTGTAGTCATGTAAAAACTTTATAAAATTTCTTTTTTCTTCTTAAATATCTTAGTTTCTGCCACCAAGCCTGGTTTTCTGCATTTTAGGTCCTTCGCCACCATTTCCTGACACTAGCAGCAGGGTCAGGTCAACTGCTGCAATCATCATATTACAGCAACATTAATAAATTAAGTTGCACCAAGATAATTGCATTCAGATCTCCCAACACACACATTTATTGCTATATTAAAACATTTGGTTTACGTAGAAATTCTTTCCACAATTATATTATGTTCACCCAACAAATTATTTTTTTGAGTGCACAGAAGCCTGAAACGCTGGTTTACGGACGTTTACGTAGACTTTTCATTGAAAGCGCCCGGTCAAACGGCAGTTGCCGAGGCCAGTGCTTATAGACAGATCGACGGCTAGTGAACCGATTGCATCGTAGAATCCTGAGAATGTGTAATAAGATTGGTATGATGCAACATTCCCGCTCTTTCATTGGGTTTGAACAGAAATCTGCTGCTTGTTCTTCGTTAAATCAGCATCTGTCAAAATATTTATAACTTTATTCCACCTCAGTTGCTATCATCTTGCACCTGATTTTTCTGATTCAGTCGACTCAGAGTTGACACTATGCTGTCAGATTCACGAATCCTTCTTTCTCATCAACAACATCCCTCTGGGTTTTATCACAAACTGTCCTCAGCCTTTTATGACCCAGATTGATTTTCAGACGGTTGAAGCTTTTTGAAAGTCACCGTTTGCAGATGAGTCTTGTGCGATACAATTATAGCAAGGATAACTTTTTCCTATTTCTTCTTAAAAATGCCTTTCTTCCCCCCTATGTTTGGATCTCATTCTTTTGGAGCGAAATAAATAACTATTTAAACTAAGTGCAGAGTGGCAAATATTTCAGGAGATGATGCTATAGAATAGACTGTTGGTCTGTAAGAGTGTAAGTGAAGGAGAAAAAAAAGGTAACTTTTTAAAACAAGCATTTAAAAGATGCTGACAGAATTTTTTATGTTTATTTTATTGATTTCTTTTTTACCTCTGTATCCTCCTCCACCTCCTCCAGCAGTGCAGGCTCCACCTCCACCCCCAAAACCCCCAAAGGTCGACCAGCCAAGTTTAGACAGAGCCAAAGGGCATGAAGACCCCCCCACTGCACTCTCCATCAAAGACTTTCCAGCTGTCAAATGAGGGCTGGGGTTGTCCTTCCAGCCACCTCCTCCACCTACAATAAAAAGGTAAAACACAGTTCACTCACAAACTGTGGGAACCACCGTGTGACTCTGGGAATGCTTGGAAGAGTTTTGCTTTGAGCTGCAGACACTTGCAGTGCAACTGTTTGATCACAAAAGGCCTATAAAACTGACATTTTCTCTCTGCTTTACTGAAAACCAACTTTAATGGGTTAGCTTGAGCTGTTCCTCAGAAATATCTAAAAAAGAAGACAACATTATTTTACTCTTTTCATTAAACATTTACACTCCCAAGTTTCTCATCGGCTCTTTTTAGTGAGCCAATCCCAAAGAGCCGGATCTCTAAAGAAGAGCCAGAATTACCGTCACTACAACCAATAAGAATGAGGACAAAAAAAGTAAAGGCTGAGCCATTTTGTAGTTTTCTAATAATATGTCTACAATGTAACTCATTTGAAAATATAACATTACCCATAAGCCATCAGTGTTTCTAGTCACGGTTTCCTGCTTAAATCTAAAGTGCAGCAATCGTATATTGATGGCAGTGATAAAGAGAAATGCAACCATGGGACAACCATATGGCGGAAAAATGGCGACTGAATTAACTTCTTTTGAGGACAACATACTGGCTTGGTTCATTTCTCAAACACAGTCAATGATATTGAGCCTAACTTTACATGGGATTGGGGTTTTGAGCCCATTGGCTACCAGGACATGACTGACATGGCAGAGGTTACTGTTTTACCATTTCCTCTCCAAAACAGCATCTGTTGTTGGCGCCGCCTGTGTTGCCCCGTCTCTGATGTACTTCATTTTGGGAGAGCAATATCCCCACGCCACATCAAATGTACCAGTAAATCTTTGAAAATCGTGTCTTAAAAGGTGCAATTCCTCCATGATCTAACAACCACGGAGACACGTCACACAAACAAGATGAAAATGTCAACGCAGAGCTTTTGATTTGTCTCCCTTCTTCTCTTTTCTTTGTTGGGAGGCAGCAGGTGGGTGGACATGAGAAGGTCACCAGCAAAGCATCAGCGTTTCTCTTTTAGTTTTTAGAAAAGGTTAAAATCCTTCTCGATGTGTTCACTTCATGCAGAAGCCACGGCTGTCTCTTTTGTTTTCTTTAAATGAGGTTTTCCTCTAAGTTTGGTGACGTGCGGTGACGATGGAATCAGACGCTGTTGGCCAGCCCGAGTTAGCAGAAAATACTCCGGCTAATAATTCAGAGGAGAACAGAGAGAAAGAACTCTGTGACATTTGTGTCATGCTTCAAAGGTCATTACTCCTCAAGAACTGAAAATGTGATTAGTACACACGAGATTATCCAGAGGGCAAGCAGATGGATGGTATGTAGGCACGCAAAATAAACATGTCTTGGACTTCATCAGCTTCCAGATTGTCCTACGTAACCCAGATAAACAACATATCTATCAAGATCCGGCAGGTACCAAAGGAATTTTATCAGACTTATTAGAACACCAGAAAGCTGAATAGAAATAAATAGATTTTTTTTACATCATGTTTGCCGAGGTAAACTAAGAAGACGTGTTTAAAATTGACCCAAAAAGGTTTTATTATTCATAATAATGATATTTAATATGAATTGTTGCTTTTTTTCTTCTTCATTCCTTCGGAGTTTTCCTCTGAACTGTTCCGCTTTACTAAAACTCTGTCGCTTGATCACCGTATTTTCAGTTAAAAAAGTCACTCCGGTGTATAAGTCGCAGCGGCCAAAAAAAGAAGACATAAATTAAGAAGAAAAAAAATCATATGTTGCACATTGGGGAGAAATGGATTCAACAAAATGCAGCAACAAACAACAGACTTTTCATCTTGAAGGCAAATCCTAATAACAGACTGAATAAATGCACGCTTCACTACCGTTACACATTGATACTTATTGAGCTTCATAATTCAGAATTTAGTATATTAGCACAACATACGAACAATTATTAAGTTAACCATAACCATAAAGACCACTCTCACAAGTCAACTAATCTCTTTATATCCCTTTAAATCACTAAACCTGTTGAATTCGTCATCCTCTGTGTTGCTCTGAAAGCCCAGCGTGAAACTTAATGCAGCTCCTTCTTCTGCGTTGCTGTCGGTAGCAAATACTGACACGCATGCCTACAGAGCCCTCTATGTGATTTACATTTTTATTTTTTTTAATCACATAAGTAGCACCCTTTGGAAAACTATGCATAAAACGCAAAAAAATATGGTATATAGGCCACAAGTAAACAATTGAGATATGAAAGAAGAAATGCATATAGGATGTATTCCTTTGTTTGGTAACTTTTGCTTTTTGTGTAGTCCTTTTAGACAACTGTGATTGTGATCTGACATTTCCAAAAGGGAACTGAGTTGATTTGGATTTAACTGGATTAAAAGGGTTACTGTACCTGCTCGTCCTGTTTGTCCGTTGGTACCAGGAGCTGTAGTGCTGTTTTCAAACTGCTCCAGTGATATCTGGTCCAGACTGGACTCCATGTATGCGTTACCTCCTCCACCAGCTGCAATCAGCAGAGGAACCAGCTCCCCGTTCTCCTTCTGAAAACAGTCCATTTAGAGAACGTGTCAGGATTTTACTTCAGTTTGTGTGACAGCTTCCTCTGAATATTGTTATTTAGTTTGAAATTCTCTCAGCTGAACTAAAAAAATGGAGAGAAAGGTTTGTCTCAACGGTTCAGATATTGCTTAGAGGATTTTCGCTTGTAACTGTCATGTTCTACTTACTTCTTCCTCTGCACAGCAGGGAGAGATCTGGTCAAGCCAACACGGTAACCACAAATCCTCGGTTTCAAAAAGGAGCATTTGTTTTCATTTTTAATATTTTGTTAGCAGACTGAGGACATAAAACTCCACCAAATCCTCTCATCTCAAATGTAAGCAAGGAAAAAATTCCTCGGGATAAACAGCTAAACTGAAAGTGAAAAAAATGCTGCCAGATGAACAAAATTTGATCTTGTCTGTGCAGAGACGGGTGTTAAGCCAGAAACCATGTGCCATGAGAGGAAGGGATTTCAAAACTGTAGAAACCTCCTTTGTGGGACTTTAAATCTGGAATAAAATATTATGCTTCACAATAAAACACAAATAAAAAATTATCTTTAATCCTTTACTGTGGAAACACCAGACCATTCAGACAAATTGGGATAAACAGATCTAATAACATCTTATACCGCCGTAAAACCAAGTTGTTTTTGGGCTAAATGTTACTAATGGTAAATATTTCAAATGAAAAATCCATTAACTATGTGAAATTAACCTTGACTGGCAAAAAGCTAGTCTGTATATGCCATGAATCAATCAGCTTTAAACTTTTTGAAAATAACATTTCTTCACTAAATTCATTGGAAAAATTCTGGAATTTACGGGTTAATTTTCCCTAATTTTTTGTATTCAAAATCACTAGTACTGCAAAAACTGTTTTCATAATCAAACTATATCACTGTTTATATGAATATTTGAAAATTGCATTAATATTTCTCTTAATTTAGATTTAATTTTTAGTCAAATTTAATCAAGAACCTATTCCACTGACAAAACTGTTGGGTCAGTGTTAAACACTATTTGCACACTAGCAACTTAAATGCAATATCGAAAAATATCAATTTACAAAACAAAACTTAATATCAACATTAAGAACTTATTTCAAGCGATCAATTGGAATGTGTCCCCTCATTTTCTCAGCCCTCAGGTCTGTGCAGGTGACTCTACATTTTCGGATGGGTCTCGGATGCTCCACAAAGCATCTCCTCTCACTTTAAACACGTAGGTGGCTCCTCCTCCGCCCCCTCCTCCACCTGCCCACTCCGCACCGGCATCCACCCTAAAATTGTCTTCGATGACAGACAACTCTCCTAAGCAGATCTTCTGGGTGAGGGGATTTCTCTGGTGAAGCAGAAGTGGAATTAAGCTTAGAAAGAATGTGTGTGAAAGATGACTTTATTTGGGTCAAAGATAGGCTGCTGTAAGGTCACACAGGTCAGCCAATCAGTACAGCCTGTCTTTTCTGCTACTTACCCCTGGGCACGCATCCTCTCCCTGATGCCCCACCAAAATATAAAGTGTATCTCCTTTCTCTAGAGGGAAACTGGCAGATATAAAAACTCCATGGTTGCGTTTGTTGTGGTTTTTGGCTCCTTTTCCTCCTGCAGCTCCATATGCTGAAATCCTATGGGAGATGATTGTAAATCAATCTCAGGGACTCATAGAAATTACGTATCGTTCATGTTCCAAAGTGCATCTCATGGTAGGTAGACACTCTGTAATTCACTTTAGGAAGCAGCTGTACAGAGCATGTCTGTCACAAGACACAAATCAGGGCAGATTTAGTCACCTGTGGTGTTGGAAACATTTCCTGTTGAAATAAATCTTGCTCATACTGGGCTCTTTATGTATAATTTAGCTTCAGTTCTTCTGCCTCCTATAAATCCTTTGAGATACTCAGCTGCTGCTGTGTTGCTTCTGCTTATGTGGAGGATGTCAAAAGAAAAGTCTAGACTGATTCTGGAAGAACACTGCAATCCAGGTGAAACTTATTCACACAAAGCAAATATTTGTAGGGCAGAATGATCAAACTGGAGCAACATCAAATCTTACAGTTTGAATAACATCTTTAGCTAAGAGGAAATGTAGTACGGCAATATGCTAATGTCTGCCTTTCCAGATGTTCCAGAGTTTTTGATACATTTCTCTTCTCAGGGTGTGGAGTAAAATTCAAGAACTGCAAGAACTTCACTTTCTAAACTATTTTTAGTCATTCCAATTTACAATTCCTGCCAATGAAAAGTGAAAAACAAACTAAAGATTCCTTGGAATTCACTTACAGATACCGGTTAGTGTCGGGGACCTTCCACATTTGGACTCCTTTTAAAGAGCCTTCTTTTCCTACAGCAACGCTGACATTTTTGTTCCTGTAGGTGCTGTCACACTGAGCTTGGGTCGGGCCATGAGGTCCACTGGCGCCGCATGAGTTGAACCACCACGTCATCAGAGAAACTTCTGAAAAAAACACAGCAAATCAAAAGGACAAAATATCCAGCATGAAAGAAACGTTTTAAAGGAGTGCAGTGAAGTCTTTACAAATGTACACGTGTTTAAAAAAATAATCTGAAAATCAAAGTCTTATTTCACCAATACTGAGTATAATTTTGCAACAGAAAAAAGGAAAAACCCAATTTTTCCATTTGGCACATTTCTTTCACGAGGAATTGACTTCTCAGCGATTTGAAGAATGTGTTTTCAGGTCTATGATATCAAAACATGCTTCTACTGTAAAGCTCTGATTAAGATTTTTATTTTTTTCAATTTTAAATATGCTGCCAGTAAGATTAAGATTAAAATATTTTATCTTGATTAGTTGGGATGGATTAAGGAGGTGGTGAAAAGTGGTAATAAATTGGATTAGACTCACGTTAATATATTTTTTAAAACTAAATGACTGCTTACTGAAATAGGATACGTTTACTTGTTGGGAATATATACTTTTTTTCTAAAGTTAGATTTTAAAAGTATATGTAGAAACTGATTGATGAACAAAAACAAAACAAGAGCGTTGTCTGTGGAACATATGAAGTAAAACGTCAAATGTACAGATTTTGGGTGACTTATTTTAGTTGTAATACTTCAGTTTACCTGAGACTGATGGCTCTGGAAGAGGAGTCAAGAAATCCAAATCCGCCATTTGCAGTAGAGAGTTCAGATCTACACAAAAGGAAAGCAAAGAGATCTAGTTTTTAACTTTTTGCTCAGTTTTTAACATCAGAAAAGTAAATCCATAGGAACAAGAACAACCAAAGATGTTTCATGGAAAACATTTCTGACAAAGGAAGAAAACATTTTTCAGTGTTTTAATTTTCCTCTTCTGTTTTTGCAGAAAAAAAACAGGAATGAAGCCATTTACTGGTTTTAAAAAATCGTTTGGTGATGTTTCCTCAAATATATGCAAATACTTTAGATCAACAGGAGCTAAACCTTACAAAACTGAAGTATTCCCAGAAAGTTGTAATACTCCTTAAACTGAAACATAAAAAAGCAAACTTTGCTTAAGTTTGAAGGAGGCTGTGAAAAACATACACATAAATGTTTCAGGTGGTCATAGGAAGTCATTTTGCTTTGGTTAGCCTCATAGCCACACGTCAGACTAACGCTACAAGATCACTAACTGCTCTGGTCTCTCATCTCAAAATAATATTCTTCATTTCTATAGAATTATTTGCTTGCTTTCCAAATCATGTAATATATGTAGCAGTTTCCAAAACAGTGCTGCACAAAAATACAGGTGTTTTCTTCTTCTTCTTTGTTTTGGGTCACCTTTGCTGAAACAGGCTGCTCCCACTGCAATATTATCAAGAGCAACATCAGCACTGGAGCCTTGTCTCCACTCGGCCGTCACCTTAATATGGAACCTGGAGAGAAGACAGACATCTTTCATTTGTCCTTAGTATGTAAACATGCTGCCTCCATGGGGAGGTTTTAAGGTTAAGGTTGATCTTGAAAGACAAAACTCTTGCTTTTTTTGTTTCTAGTATTTTTACTGCATCCTTGGAAGGATTCTTGGCATGTGTGGTTTATTTGACTATGATAAAGAATCAGTGTGAATGAAAAGATTAGAACATGGTTTGAACATCTACTTATCTGCTAAAACTACAAGCAGCTGTAATTCAAGTAGAAAAGCATTTAAAACCAGATGGAAAAAAATATCTTTTTGAAAACAATCAATGAAACTGAAACTGTTGCAGTGTTAAGACACCACTGCTCTTATGGGTAGAGGGGCCTGGCTGCAGACAAGATGACGCCTTACATCATTAGCTGGAAGCAGAAATTATACAACTTACCCATACTCAAACCCTACCCCAACAGTGTTGAATTTGTAGAAAAAAAAGGACAAAAAAAAACGTTACTGTTAAGGTCGCCAGTTAAAATAAAGTTTTTTTTTCAAGCAACTTGGGAGTAGTTCTGGTTCCGGTTCAGTGAGGGGCCAATAATCCCATCTTACTAAAGACTAGAATGCGACGTAAAGGGCACCGTAAGACAGAATCCCCATACATCATAACTGCAAGCAACTTACATCATCCTAACA
This sequence comes from Oryzias celebensis, assembly GCA_014656515.1. Lineage (NCBI taxonomy): Eukaryota > Metazoa > Chordata > Actinopteri > Beloniformes > Adrianichthyidae > Oryzias > Oryzias celebensis. The sequence goes on from BNCR01000005.1 coordinate 41,629,205, forward strand.
ATGAAAATGATGCACAATAATGGTAAGTTCCATTTTCCTTTCTTTGGGGGCCGCACAAGCTTAAAAAGAAGGTAATGTCTGTGCGGGCCTCATCTTTAAAAATATTATAGAACTGCACTAATTTTAAAAATAGCGCCTCACAGTTATTGTTCCACAGCTTTGTCCTTGTTATTTTAACTTTAAGAATAACAAAAAAAGGTATTGCTGAGCTGTATACTGAATTGCTACCTTGAAAAGTCTATGCTCGTTCACTTTGAATGTTTTCCCAACGACGTACCCATGTTGAAGGCCGGTTAGCTCCAGAGCAACCACTTCCCAGTCATCTGTCCATTGGCCATGTCTTTCCCAGACTAGCAGTGCAGCGTCTGTCCCATCTTCCTCTATGGCCACTTTCAGCAAACCATTGAAAAGTCCGTAGATATAGAGGGAGAATCGCATCTACAAAACACAGAGGCTGAAAAATCTCTGTCTCTCAGGGTTTTTGAGAAACATCAAAAATGACGAGTGCACTATGGATCGTCTGTGTTTTGTGTGTAGCTGACCTGGCAACCGGTTGTGGAGATCGGACGTGGGAAAGAGGAGCTCTGAATGGACGCCTTTCGTAAAGAATTACTCTGTTCAACCTGCAGAAACAAAAAGTATCCTGGGGGTGCACAAAAATGTGACATTCAGTAAAAAACAACACGCACAACCAGTTAGTTAACTAAAATGCACTTTATGTGTATGTTTTTTAGCTTCTCAATTTCATTTTTTGCCATTTTTTCCCCTCAAACTAAATGAAATCAGATTAGCTGCTTTTGCCTTTTCTTGAACCCTTGAAATCTATTTCATTGCTCCAAATGCTCAGCCCCAAACCAGCTATAAAATAATAACCCAGAAGCAGAAGAGTCGGCCCTGTCTGAGCCCAAATGTATTGTGGAGCTTCTTTTAAACTGCCCTGATGAAATTCTTCTTCTCCTTTTAATTCATTTTATGTGATTGCTGACTCCTGGGCCACATAAACAATAGTTTATAGCAATAAACAATAAATATGCTCTTCAAGAAATGTTGATTTTTAAATAATAATAGTTTTTATACTTGTCTTTATTTTTATTTTTTGCATAATTGCAAAATACATAGAGAAGTAGTAACAAGGAGCAAAATTTGCAGTAATGTACGTGTAGTAATCTATGTGCCCAAACAGACCCACCTGGAGTGCGCTGCAGAGTGATGCCCTGTATGTTTTCCTTGTTGAGAAGCTCGTTTCCAGCGATCCTCCTCCAGCCTAAGTGCTGGCTGAGTGCAGACCAACCGCATAAATCCCAGTCAAACGAACAATATGAGCCAAAAGGTAAACCATCTGGGAGGAAAGCAGATTAATACTATAACATATTGAATATTCCAGAGATGCTAAACAGCCAGTCTTTTACATACTGTAGCTGCTAATTCATCTCTAAAAGGTTTTAATACAGGGAACGAATCGGAAATGAATAATCCATTTGTGAGCTGTGCATTCCTTCCTATTGAACCTTAAACAATAATGTGACATTCTTTCACATCTGCAGATGGGAGCACGAGGTAGAAAAGGATCCCATTTAGCATTTTGCGCCCACAGGGGGCTGTCGTCAACACACCTTCATTTCTTTCTTCTTCCTGATGATCCACAAAACCGTAATTAAAGTTGTGCATCATTTTAGCATGATTCAAAGCATTCAAAAATCAAACATAAAAAGGGTTTGCTCTTACGAAACAAGCTGGTGTCAGGTCTTGCCGTAGAATGAAACTGATTTATCTAATCACAGCATTCCAAAATTTAAATTCTTTAGAAAAAGGTGGAATTTGGAGTCACATGAGACTCTGAATCTTTTGATTAAACTAGAACTGTAATGGAGTTTTGTCTTCTAACATCTACAGAATGTGTAAAAAAACTTTAGCCACAGGCCAGTACCTATAATGTGCTTTAAAAAGGTCTTATTTCCATCAAATTCCTGCCACTAATTGGAATAATGGTCCATTTTAAACAGGAAATTGGACCCTAAATTAATTTTCTGTTTATTTACTCCACGTGTGATGGTTAAGAAAGATAAACTGCATGGATCAGAACTTGCAGAAATCTAGATGGGATTTCTGTTCTTGTTTAAATCAAGGATTTCAGGGATGTTTATTTCATTACATTAAATTTAATTTGAAAAATGAGCTAAATACAGTTTGGATGGACTATTGCTAATAAAGAAAATCATAAGTAAAAAGAGGCAACTTTTGCTTAAAGATAAATCTAATAACTTGTGTAGCTAACATCTTCTCAAAGTTCTTGACATGACATTTCAAACATCATTGTTTGGAAGCACAAAATAAATGTTCTACAATAATGTAAAGGCTAAAAGTTGAAAAAAACATTTTTTGTTGCATCTTCTAGCTCACCAGCATTCAATTTCTCCAGCTCACAATCACAAAAAAGGGAGAGAAGAACATCAAACGGAGAAGATTTCACAAAACATGGATGTAAATTGGGAGGTATCGGATTGCTGAGATGTTCCCAGAACTTAGCAGAGGTTTTTGGATGATCTGAAAACAGGCTGACAGCTGAAGGTCTCAGTGAACATCGCCAGGAAGAATTGACACATTCAGAGGTCATCTGGACTACACATGTAAAAACAAACTACAGCTCATTTGGCTGAGGTTCTACACCTTATTATGTGTCTTTAACTCTTAATGAGCTCTGCAGATGACAGCAGCAAGGCATATTCAGAGCACAGCTTTAAAAAAAAACCCTTATGTTGTTGAAACCGGATGAGAAAGGCTCCCACAAGAAAACTTGGACAGTTACAACTCATTCCTTAAGCCAAGTGTGAACTGAAGCACTTAAAGCTGTCCACGTGGAATCGGATCCTGCTGGACACATGTTCAGCTATTAAAAAAAAAAAAAAAAAAAAAAAAAGGAAAGCAAAAGATTCATTTCTCTGCTGAGCTTTCAGAGATCAAATTCACATCAGTTTATTGTCTGAAATTGGGGGAAATGAAAAAATGCATTAGGAACATAACAAAATGCAACTTTTCTGTAACTTAGTTCTTATAAAAGCTGAATCCTACAATACGTACACTCAGAGGATTGCTTCAGAAAAGCTCACTTTACCTCAGGAACTGCAGGATTGTAAATAGCCCCGACAACATTGATTTCATTACCACTTGAGGTAGAGCCTTTTGATTCTTTGTGAGGTGAAGTGGTTTCTGTCCACCACATTCATTGATGTTTCTAAAGAAAACTCTGCTGTACTTCACTGCTGAATAGCAGAAAATGATTATTTTTAGTGTCTGAAAACATGTTTGTCTGCAATACACTGATAACTATGATCTCACAGCTAAAATGTAATGATGTCTAAAATAATTTCACAGTATTTTGAACTAAAGACAAAGACAGATGGAGCACTGTGTGGTTCCAGCATTATGGATTCAAATGTTATAAAGCTAATGCAAACATTCGACAGTTTGCCAAAAAAATAAAACAGAGCTCTTTAGATTTATACGTGCTGTAATGGCTACAATAACTCTTCATCCCCCGTCACACAAACTGAAGCACACCAAAAATTGCATCGATGACTCCAAGATTTAGTCAGTGAAATCCTGTTCAGATCATCCATCAGGACTTCTATTGTAAAAAAATAAAAAAATTCTCACCACAAATGAAACCTTCGTCTTCTCCAAGGGGACAGTCTGTGTGGAAGTTGCACACTTTGCTCTGGTTGATGCAGCTGCCTGAGTTTTCACAGTGGAAGGATTCTTCACACGCTGCGTGCAGGTCCTCATCATCATCTGCATCCCAGAAAGTACAACAGTTGGATCTTCAAGCAAGCAAACAGTTTGATGTGTAGCTAAATTTGAACTCTTAAGGCCTTTCTGGGGTAAAATGTGTGAAAGCAAATTAAAGTTCACATCCAGATTTGGTAATAACGTGACCGTTTGCTCTAAACCTAATAAGCAACACATGGTCAACTAGTTTTGAAGAGGCAAATATAAATTATTCTTATTGGACAATCTATTAAAAAAATTAAGTAAAGAAAAATTAATATCATGAGGTCAAAGTTGTCAATTCATAAGAACAAACTTGTAATTTTACTACTTTTTTCTTGTAGGTTTTCAAGATAGGAATCACACAAGAAAAAAAAGCAAGCTTCTTAATTACACTTTAAAACACTTTAATTACAAGAGGAAAGTGAGCCTACAGTTCAGCAAGTTCACGCCATGTGCAGCGGCAGATCGACTTCCTGTACAACTCAATTAAGTCAAACTGTCTGGATTTGAATTGGTAAGCTGTTTTGATAACGGTACAAATGTTTGGAAGCTCTTTTGTTTAATTTAAAGTTTATTCATGTTTTTATTGGTGGGTGACTACAACGCAGCAATGTTTACAAAAATGGCAACGTCCGGTGAAGCTGCGACAGAGGCTAGGCCGATGCTGATCCAGCCCGCCAGAATCTGCGCCCCCCGTTAATTTGCTGTAGAAGCAACATCTATTTATTCATTGTCCGTTGTTAAATGCTTCCATAACAAAGTCACTTTCATAAATTTTGCTTGTTATCCTAAATTAGCCAAACAAAGGTGTTTTTTGTTTAACACAAAACGCTGTTGTTGTTTTATCTAAAATATGTGGAAAGATATGCAAACATGACAATAAACTTCCAAAAGCCCCATAAAGTATATCGTAATCATCCAACCTCTTTAAATATTTTCAAATATGAGTGTTATGAAACAAATCAACGATGCCTGAGAGCGGGGAAACAAATTCTGTTATTACCTTGGCTTTACACCCGCATAGCAAACCCTTCAGTGACGGGGAGTTTGTAAAAGAACGTATGCTGAAAGTAGCTCATACAGACATCACACAGGTCTGTTGTTGACCAAAATTGATCACATTTCTCAGTTTAAACAACGTTTCAAATCGTGCTCAGTTTGTTCTTATGCTCCGTTAACTGTACAAATGACACTTGCTCATTAAAGTTATTAAAAACAACATTCTTTTCTGTTTATCCATTGTTTTTTTACCAAAGTTGGCCTCCAGTCTAATGTTGAGCTCTTAATTTGGCCCTCTGCTACAAAAACTTTGAGAACCCCTGGCTTAAAAGAAGGATCACTGTGCAGAAAAAGACTGGATGACAACCAAACAAAGCATCCATGCACAACAACTATTGATTTTTATTTTGTAGCTTTTGGTCTGGACTATATAATGTGATCGTATAAATTAACTTCTGGTTAAAAAAGAACATGGCAAAGTAATCTAGCTAAGTGAGCTGAAGCACAATAATGTTATTTTGTGGATCACACAGCAATCTCCTCTGCTTGTTTAAAGGTTTATGGCTTTCATTTGGGATGAAATATATATTTCTGCAGAGCAAAACTCCACCTGATTCACAGTGTATGAAGTCCAGAGAGTCCAAAGCCACTGTCCTCTCCTCAGTCACACAGGAAGTGTAGAGCAGGGTCACCTGAAAAGGCTCATTCACCTGACCGACCACAGCTTCAAGAAGCTGCCACTCAGGCCTGAATTCAACAGTGAAACAAAAACATTTAATCAGTTATCCATGATTATTATTTCTATGATAAACATCTCTTAGAAAAATGAATTGAAAATAACAAGAAAAACATCAAATAAAGTCATTTATAACATGCTAATCAAGAATTGTCTCTTTGTTGTCTCTAAGCGTGAACAGACACAAAAAAGCCCCCAAAACCTTTACAGTATAATCTTTATCTTTATTAATTATAAACTATTAAAAACAATAATGAAATACCACATTTGAGCCTGTCATTTTTTAGTAAAGTCTCCCTTTTCTGATGTCTATTAGAATGCTGTCAAATAAAGGCCAACGTACCAAACAACAGATTTACTATATTTTTTGCAGACTCAAAAACTACGTATTCACACTGACGGGTTTAAATTCATACAACAAAAACAATTCAATCAATGTAATCATGTCTGAAAATTCTAGAAAAAGTGAGCCAAAATACAGGTTGCTAAATAAAAATTGCTGTTTTGTTTTAAACAAAATTTTAATGATAAATAAAAAAAAACTTCTATCCCGAATCTCAGAACAATAACTCTTTATTTTAAGTTGCATGACAGAAGTACTGAATGCAGAAAACTGCTCCCTGATGAATCTTCTTTAGTCCTTTTACATTGAAGAAGGTTGCAGATTTGAAGGCCAGCTTACAGACAGTGTGAGCCCCCATAATGAAATAGCAAAGTCTATTACTGCCCAGAGACTATTTAAGGGAAAGTACAGATCTATTTAGCACATGCACATCCATCCCTCCTCTGTCCTCACCAATTACATATGAGCTCATCTCCGGGCTGTCTCCAGAGACGACTGTGTTTTTAGCTACAGAAAGCTGCAACGCCGCTATGGATCAATAAAAGAAACACCAGCCCACATTTCCTGAACAATATTTCTGAGACCTCTGTTCCCTGGTGCCCTTGCTTTGTCTGCCAGCTTCTTACCGTCAGTAAATTAGTTTTTTTTTTTTAATCTTACAAAGTATACAAAACCCAGCAAACGACTCAGCAGGTATGATGTCTGACATGTATAGTCCGATTCCCAACAAGTGAATATGTATTCTGTGCACATGCTGTAGCAGAGTTTATTCGCTGACCTGCGGTCATCCCGTCTCCTGTGGATGAATGTCTCAGAGCGATTTGGTAAATCGGACATTATTGGCTTGATCAGGATTGTCAGGTTCCCTTGTGTTGGTGGGGTGTCATACAGAGCCACCTGCAAAATGCACTGTCTGTTGCTTCCAGGTAAGACAGGACTGGTTAGGTGGTATTCGCATCTGCCAGTGGAGCCTGCTGCTGATGTGGTGCTCAGAAGAAGAAAGTGCCCTGGATAAACCAAAGTGAAAAGTCTGTTCCAATGGAAACCTAAAGCCCCTTCCAACATCTGTTTCTCATCTCAACTCTTACCGTCAGAGGTCCCCACAGACTGGTCGGTTGGAGGAATCCTCCCCTTTTTTGCTCCCTGTAGCTGTGGTGACACGACGGACCAGTCCGTGTGAGTGAGGTTGCGGGACAAAGTCCAGAGGCACAGGGATTCAAAATCACAGGACGTAACTGGGAGAAAAATATCCAACAATTTGTGCTCTGTCATAAAAACTCAAGACGAGAACACTTGATTTATATAATAAATGTAAATATTACTTTTTTTAAATGTATTTATGGCAACAGAAATTAACCAGATAGGCTTCTATTTGTGCTGTTGGATGGATCAAATCCTCACATCCGGGAAAGCTGGGAGCAGGATGGAGACTTTGAGTCAGAGGGGACCAATTCCACCTCAATTGTCAATGCAGTTGCAGAGGCAAAAACTCAAGTTTGGGGAGGTCATGAAGAAGAACGATCGATTGCCATGAAACAAAATTCTGGCAAACCGTCCGTCACTTCAGGAGGCGAGAGAAGTTTCTGCCAATGCAGTCTGTAGAGCAGGTTGTGGGTTGTTGACATTTCCTGAGATCGATATATCAAAAGGTGGAAGAGAAACCATTGACGTGCTTTATGCTGATACATCAAAGCCTTTGGGACTCAGGGGTGAGTCAGTTGAATAGCTTCAGCTGAAGTGACAAAGATGGTCAAAAAAATCCTTGTTGGTAAATCGTAGAGGGTGGATGAGGTTCGGAGTACCTCAAGTCTCTGGATGACATTGGGACATCGTGCAGCATTCAAGGAGAGTGCCTCAAGATCGGCAGTCTGCTTTGTGGCCTGCAGCATTGTGTCTCTACTTTTTGCAGATGACGCTGTTCTGTTAGCTTTAATGAACCTTTAATGTGCTCTGGGGTGTTTTACAGTCTCGTGTTAACCAGCTGGATAAGAATTAGCCCCTCTAAGTAAGAGGCCATGGTTCTTTACTTGAAAAACGAGATTCGCCCTCCTGAGTAAAGAGCGAGCTCCTGCCCCAATAGGAGGAGGCTGACTGTGGTGGGGTTTTGTTGACGGGTGAGGGGAGGATGGAGCATGAGATTGACAGGCTGATTGGTGCAGTCACTGCGTTGACCTATTGTAATGAAGGATTATCTTGACCAAAGCTTTCAATTTAATTGGTTATTATGTTCCCATCCAGATATACAGTATGTGGCAGTGCATGCCCAGTTTGAAAGTGACACTAAAGTCATATGAATAAAGATGTAGTGCCAGTATTGACACTCTCTCCCACTAGCTTTCAGCCCCTTTCAACCCCAACCTAACATTACAAGTGCAACAAAAATGGTAAGAAATATTAGAACTATCCAGCCGTACAGTTTTGGGCCAGATGCCAGTTCAGATGAGGAAAACAAAAACGTACATGGATCTAGTCTTCTACAAGTGGATGCATCAGATTGGAGCGGAGCAGGGAGTTTGATTCCAGCTTTAATCAGCATTTTTCTAAACAGACCCCATAGAAGCCATCAGTCCTGTTGCCATGGTAACTTTAATTTGAATGACAGCTATAGGATGTCAAACATTTCCCAGTTATTCTCTTCATTTTGAGACCTTACCACACATTTTCTAAAGCTGATCATCCCACTTTGAGCTTTTTTCTTTCCAGTGTCTCTTAACAATGAAAAAATAAAACTAACTAATAGTAAAATAATAAACTCAAAATGTATTAATTGTTTTTAATCTCTAACTGAAAATTTATAGTTAAGGATTAATTGTATAAATAAGCGTATGATTTAATTAAAATAATTTGTTTTTTGAAAAGCATTGTCTTTTAATTTCAGTCTAAGGTTAAATCATTTTTACACAGTGCACCCCTCATAAAAACCACATAATAAATTGGCACATGGGTTTTAATTTTTTGCCAAATTAAATTCAAAGTTGACATCTGTTAAATAGGCAGACAGATAGAACCTTTGTAAAGGCTGAGCAACGAGAGTACGAGGGGGATGAGGACTGATTAACAAGAATGAAAGGCATCATGTGATTACTGAACGGAAACAGCCAATATAGCACACGGCCAGAGAAATCGTTCTGAGGAAAATAGGTTCAAATATGAAGCAAATCCTTCTAGTATTGTTTTATTGAAAGACACTTTCATTATTGTTATTGAACAAAAAATAACCGATGTTTTCCTCCAAACTGTTTCTGCGATTTTAGCACACCGTTTTAGTTCTGTGTCCATCTAACAGAAGATTATTATGATATTATAAAAAGGTTTGTCCTTAATACAAACAATCTATGCAGTTTGTTTTAATAAAAAGTGGGTTTTTTTTGTGAATCCCATCATCTGGAATGAAAAAGCTCTTACTTTGACTGTCATCTTCTGTAAAAGAGTCAAACAGCTGATCGGAGAAATCGTCCTCCTGAAATGTGTCAGACGAGACGCTCCTCACTGCAGAGAAAAACAAAAGATGTGTGCAGGTCATCATACAGTAATTCACACTTTTTATTCCCTGCATCCATTCTGTTAAAACTGTTTTTATAGATCTATACCAGAGCTGCCCACATTTGAAATAAGTGTGATTCTTAGAAAATATACAGATTTTCCTTGATTCACCCCACAACTTGATAAATGTAATAGATCTTTTCTCCATAATATTTAAATGCAGGGGTGTTTATCTTCATTTTTGATGCATTTATTGCTTTTTAGGAACACTTGGTATGAATGTTGCTCTGATCTGTTTAAAGCAAACTGCACAAAAGACATCACAACAAAGTCATGCCTGATTAGAGCTGTTGGAAGTCTATCTACAAATCAGGATTTTCAGAGCTGGATCACTTAATTCACACCAAAAGAATCCCTTTGTTTGTTGAGGGGTTTCTTCTGTCACAATCATCTGGTGAAGGTGTGAGCAGCAGTCAACACTGAGAGGTTTTGGAATGCTTGTTTTTCTCCAAACAAAAGGAAAATATTTCCGTACAAAGGATTAAAATAATAGTTTTTAACTTGATAGAGATCGACAGGTCTGTGGTCCCATCTCTTTGTACAACTAAACTAAAAAATGAAATTCAGGAAAATGCTGGAATTTTTACCTGTAGGAAAAACAGAAGGAATAAAAAATGTACACTTCACTCATTAAACAGCAGCAAAACTGTGAACTCCTGGGTGTGATTGCATATTAGCTAGTAAGCAAATTCGTTTTTTTTTTCTCAAAGTAAATCTTAAGGTTTTAGTCATCGCTTTTCTCTATTTTTTTCAGACTTCCAATTTCTTTTTTGATAAATGAATGTTTGGGTTTTCTTTAAAAAAAACAATATTAGAAACTGTCCAACTAGACTTCATTTGTTTTCTATCATTCCTTCTACAGATAAATACAGATGTTTTCTGGCACACTTTTTGTTCTCTGTGGCCTTAAGTCCTGGCTCTATTGAAGGTTTTTGTTCTGGTAGAAAAGGAATCTTTTCACAACTGGTACGCTCATGATGTGGCCTGACTTTATTTCTAATAATCTATTGATTGTCTTAAAAAAAAAAACTACTTATAAAAAAGGAACTTGTTTATTTTCTGTTGCAAAATTTGACATACTGCGGATAATGAAGTGATTCTACTTGTTTGTTTTGATTTTGATGTAACACTTGACCAAACTGTGGTTAAAAATACAGTGGACGATTTAATATCCAAAGTTTTGATACAAGATTTGGAATTTATAGGTTGTTTAAAAAAGCAATGTTTTGGTTTTTATTTCTCTTTTAGCTCCTTTTCTAATTTTGAAATCAGATGTATAAGAAAATGATGTCAGTAAATCAATTTGACATTGTCTCTATTCTTCCAAAGCCAATCCATCAACTTATAATTTGCATATTTCATGTTAACTTTTGCAACCCCAAGGGCTACACAGGCAAAGATAAATAATAAAATTAATAAAACTGGAATATTTACTTGAAGTTTAGAAAAGAGAAAGTAAATTCAAAAAAATAAAATTACAAATATTTTAATTTAATATTAAACATTAAAAGAAAACATGTTGGGGTTTGAAAGAAAAACTAAGTAAAATATTAAATTTAACTTTTACAAAAAGCTCTTTTAGAAAGACAGGTTTTATGAAAATCTTCACAGAAGTTCTTTGGTCCTCCTGGAGGCCGTTAGACAGTTGAGGACCATGACAGTGAAACCCAGCCTCGCCGTTAGTTTTGGAGTGAGGGCCTGAGGTTTTCTGCGGGATCTGTGAGGTCTAAGAAGATCTGAATAATGTTTAGGACGGACTCCAGCAAAAAATGAACAACTAGATCTTCTTAAAATCAGAACAAAGGTAGAATGTTGATCCAATGAATAATTAGAACATCTATTGCAGCATTTAGCTCTTTGCTTTTTAGTTCAAGTGAAACATAAAAATGGTTTGCTCACAACCATTAGTAAGAAAAAAAATCTTATTTCTGTGAAAGGAGCAGGGGGGTTAATCAATTTGCACGTGGCATGACATCTAACACACTAACTCTCATGACCAGTGGACAATGAAGTAGATGATCCCGCTGGTCATTGCGACATGATCCTATACTGATCTCTGAACAGTAACACGTCTGTTTTCTGGTGCCTGTAAGGCAGGGTCAAACAGGTCAGGCAGCACAAAATGAAATGTTAAAATGACTTTTTATCAAATTTAGTTAGGGATCCCACTGAGGGTAGAAGGGTCATGTAGCTGGACTACAGCCGGGCTGCTCATGAGTTAATTATAGGTTTAAAGAAGTGATAGATAGATAGTTTTTTTTAAATACAAATATGTAACAGCTAAAAAGAAGAAAACAGTTCAGTCTGATGATAAAACTTGGAGTGAAAGTTGTTAATATAAAGTATTTGGAAAATCCCCACAGGTTTCAAACTTTCTTTTAGGTTTCTTTAACGCACTTGTCAAGCTTTGAAAGAAAAAAAAGGATGAAGGCAGACAGTCACTTGAATATTCTCTTTTATAAAGAAGTGGACCTTATAAGCTTCATCATCTACCAACAAATGTCTTTGATCAGCAAATTCTGGTGTTCTGTCAGTGTTGTCAGAACAGGGAAAGCAGCATATTTTGGGATGGAATCTCGATCGTCTGTCTGCTTTAAAGAGAAACGCATGAATACTGCAGAGCTCCTCAAAGATAATTCATCTATTTAGACTGGAAAAGTCTGTTGGTTCAAACCGAGTCTGCTTAGATTAGTCAAAAGATGGGTCAGAGAGCGGTTCCTGGTCCCGAACCTTGGGTGTTTTCAGACTGAACATTAGTTCTGGATTCTCGGGGGAAACGAACTCTGGTTCACTTTAAGAAAACCAAATGTGTCCAGTCTGAATACATCCTAACTTTTTTTTTAACTTCACTGCCCTCCCACAACAGTTTTCTTTTTAATCTGTTGAACCTTTTGGCCATATTTCTTACTTTCTGGTGCTTCACAGATGATTAATCTCTGAGCTGTAAGTTTACATCCTTAATTTCTTTGTTCATGAAGAATCTTAAAAAAAAAACATAAAATGAGACAAAAATTCATTTTATTCTTCAACCAGCAAATCTACTTAAAACATCCCTTTGGGGTCTTTTCTGTTAAGAAACAAGCTTCTTCACTTGTTTCTTCACTGTTTGAAACATGCATCACCCTATTTGTCAGTAAAGGTCACCCTGCTTTTGAACAATAAAGACTGGAGAAGAAACGGGGGGCTGTGAAGGCAAAAGATGGCACAAGTACGAGTAGTTCAGAAACAGAATCCCTTCTAAAAAGAACATTGCTTAAATGTGCAAATCTGCAAGCAAAACATTAAAAATAATCAATTTGAGAGGCCAGGAAAAAAAAGAGATTATTAGTGATAATAATCGGTATAATGTTTAATACAAAACCAAACACCTGCAATCACTGATACTTGAAATAAATAACCTCCATAAAGACCTCTATTTCTTAAATGTAGTTTCAGCAAGCCCACATACTTAACAGCTTTCAAATCAAGCAATTCATTATAGGGCTTTTATGCTAATAGACAATGATTCAGGAATACGTCTTTACTTTTACCCCATTTGTTTAAGTTACCTGAGTTTAAGATGTGTTGGTCCTCCAGTAGGAAACACGCCACCAACACTGGAGCACTGCTAATGGTTCATAAAGATTTTAACAAAGTTATACTTGGAAATGCAATTTTAAGCTTAATTTTCTTTGTCCTTTGTCATGAGAAAAATGCAACAATACCATGTTAAAAACACCGAAAACACAATTTTCATCAGTACCTGTGCATATTCAAAGTACCTGTGTATGTATGATATTTCATTAAACTTGTATGTGCTAATTCTATCTGTTGGCAGTCTCTGATTACTAACCCTGATTACTATTATAAGGAGATGATCTCTGACGTTTTAACAGCAGCTCATTAACATCCATGACGCCCACACTCAGTATGAAAAGGAATGTGAAACAGTTTTTGTGTGGAGATCAAACAACCAGAGATCTAGCACTGCTCTCATGTGATCCCTGAGGCATGAGTTAAACTCAAGGACTCCTGTGACCAATTAAAATCAACGCTTTCTCCAGAGACATTCAGGAGTTAACAGGAGCCTGCTGTCTAGCCTATCAGCGTTATTTGTTTTAACAGTGCGTTCCAGCGTTGCTTCCTGCAATATGACATGTTCAACAGAAGCAGGAATCGACACCTTTTATCAGCTCTTACAGAAACACCACTTTGGCTAAACTGTCTCGTTTTCCTTTTTTATTTATATTATGCCATTAAGTAAACCTGAAAAATATTTATTTAACTGAAATCCTCCCTCTACCAAGAAGTCTTTTTATTCTTTTTAAGGAGCATCATCTCCAAAAGAAATTGATTAAAATGATGTCTTTCATGTTTGTTGTAGTTGGAACCATTGACTGTATGTGAGAACTGGACTGAGTGAGTGTGATGTCACCTAAAGAAAATGACTTGCTTCTGGTTTTAGGTGTCATTTTTTTGTGATACGGATGCTGCCGTACTGGAACCAGGAATCGTCAGTAAGCAGTAATTGGTTCAAGTCAGTCTGAGTCAACATTTCTATGGCAACCACTCTTACCAATCAGAAGTAAGGTTGTTGCAAGTCCACACCCCTATCACTTAAAAGCGGACTACACAAAATCTTTTAATCATACCTGTCAAACATTTGACGTCAGACCACGTACTTTTATTTAGGCAACTGATTGGTCGGTTTATAAATTGAATAGCTTGCACTAAACCAAAAATAAGAAAATGGTTTTTCGAAGCCAGCGAGTACTTCCTGTTTGCAACGCAAGGGGGGAGGGGTCAGTCAGTCCAGTTCTCCTATACAGTTAATGGTTGGAACCAAGTTTTAGTGTATATTCCTAATTGTTTTTGAACAGAAAACTATTCTGAGAGCATCTTTTTTTTTTCAAAGCCAGTATTGTGTTTTGGAACTTTTGTAGAAGAAGTGTTAATCCACTCAAAATTCCATGTTTCCAATCCTTTTCCAAATGTTGTGAAAGCTTGGTAGCTGTGGCACAATTTCCTGGAATAAACGAGCAACAACTGGACAAACAAATGCTCCACAACTACCACTACAAGATTGGAGGCATCTGCAGAATATTCTACAGTAGTTGCTTGATTTTTTTTTTTTTTTTTAATGGTTGGCGTGGTCATGAATGCAGGTGGCGCCAGTCAGACAGGGACGATGTCATTACAAAATCAGGCAACAGCTGGGCAGTGGCAGGCGGATCGCTTGTTGGCAGTAGTTCGAATTGGACCATGTGTAAATGTCTCCAGACGACGGCCGTCCATATCCGCCAGCCTCCCGGTAGCCCGTGGGTATCATCAAAAGCAGGCCGTTCTGCACCACTGGTCATTTGTAACTCAGATTTTGAGCGCACATAATCCCGTCAATATACAAATAAACACATTTATAGACGACACCCCCCCAGGAAAGCACAATGTTTTGTCTTTTTTGTATTCTTGTCAGCATCAACCGAAATTTGTTAGTGCAAGTCTAAGAGTTGGTGTGGTGCTATCAACCACACGATGAGTTTTGTGCAGCATCAATGCCGTCTCTCCATTTGGAATTGCCAGATTGATGTCTGGTCATTGCCAGGCCTCCGGCCCATGTCAACAACCCTCGTTGACTGCTACCATACTATTTCTAACAATCAGACAGTGACAGCGGGACGGCAGCGCAGGGGGGTGGCTGGAGGGTCATCAGACAATTTTGGGGACCTTGGAGACCCTCCCCTCAGTCATTTATCTCACTCCTGCCTTCCTGTCACCTGCCTGTCACCGGAATGGCACTCTGTGACCTCCAATGGCTTGAAGAATGTTAAATACTTGTCTGGTAGCTATTTAATTTTTTAAAACGTCTGCGACTGCTGCCTCCCGATTACAAAAAATTCAGTGAGCATCTCGTTTTTTAAAGGCAATATTATGTTTTCCAACTTTAGTAAACTTTAGTGATAATCCACTCAGACTCTCTGTTTCAAATCCTTTCACCACATTTGGTGAAAGCCAGTTTGATAGCTCTGGCACAACTTCTCTCTCAAAAAAAGAGCAACAATTGGACAAACAAAGCAAAACCACATCAAGTAAGCCCATAAGTCTGCACTCATCCCCAGATACGCAGAGCCTCTTAGTTTTTTGCTTGAATAAGTCACAGAATTAAATGAGATGCCATCTGTTCTGAAGAAACACAGCTCATCAGTTTCCTTTGACCTGATGAAACCAAGCTCGGAGGACTCGACAAGCCGAACTGACAGGCTGAGACAATGCAAGGCTGCCTGCGGCTATTCCGCTGGGAGAGCTTCCTGTCACAGTTTCATCCGTCATGGTCACTTTTTCACGTTATGTAATTATCCAGATGCTTGTGATCCGCCAGAGATTGGAGATTGTTGTACTTTACAAATGTATCAGACTGCGATTTGAGCGCCAAGGATTTTGCTTGAAATCTTTCAGAGCAACTTTGCCTTCCAAAAAAAAAAAACATGGAGAGGATTCTTTTTTTTACGTTTCCTGTCTCTACTGCACCCATAATTTGTCTTGCTTCTTTCTGCCTTATTTTAAATTAGTAAAAACCTACAATGTATCTGGTTTTAGTTCCCTAGCAACAAAGTAAAAAAAACAATTCCCAGAATGTCAGCTTTTTCAGCTTTTTATTTAATATATTTGATAAATTGTTTTCTGAATCTGTTTCATTTTCATCACCTTCCCTGTATTGTGTTTGAATGTTTGAAGCCACATAAGGGGAATAAAAATCTTGTTTTTGGCATTTTTAACATCCTCTTATAGCATTTTTCTGATGATAGAGGACATAAACAAAGAAAATTAAGATTCAAATTGTATTTCTTGTATTTTCTCATTCAAATTTTAAAAAAAAAGACAAAAAAATGTGGACGACTTGTAGGCGACTAGATCCATGTACGTCTTCACTTTCCTCGTCTTAGCTGGCATCTGATTCAAAACAGCGCAGGTAATGTTAGTTCAGCGGTGTGAGGGGCTGAAAGCTAGCGGGGAAGAGTGTAGGCGGGAGAGCTTTAATTTCAGCAACAGGAAAGAAAAAGGGTTGCCCCACGCCAACGGTGCTGCCCACAACTCCGAGGTAAAGTTCTAATGAACTACTGCTGCTCTGCAGAAACTAGTTCTAAAACACAACACAGGTTTCTTGATTTTAGTCAGAAACAGCATTATCATACTTTAAAAACCTAATGGGAACCTAATGGGTTTGTGGCCTCATAATTCTATGACACCAAGTCTTTTGTATATCGGAATAGAGCTGTGAAAGAAAAAGCCTGGGGCAACATTCACAAAATTTGCATTGCTTCGCTTGCATTTCTCACCAATCTTCTTCCAACCATAGGTGGCAGATAGGTGCTAGTATTGTGCAGTGAAAACGCGTGTTTGAGAACGCACTTTTACTTCGAGTCACATGATCAGTGTGAACGTAGCATCACAGAAAAATATCAGAAATATGTTCTATGAGTCTATGATATATTCAATGTAATTTTATTTTTATGGTAAAATGGTTCTTATGGGTTAAAATAGCTAAAAAGATGATTGGAGCAGGACTTTAAAGCCCATTTACTTTGACACAAAGTCACTTTTGAAACTGAGAGGAGCGCAGCCCGCTGGTTCTGTGTCAGCTAACAAAACTGGGGAGAAACAACCCAGAGGCCTAACTTTGATCCTCCGTAAGCTGGATGTGGAGATATTGTCATGCTCCAACTGCACCTGAACAGCAGACAACCTTCTTTCATCCAACAACGCTCCCACTAGGACACAGGAGGAAACCCTCTCACTTGTCTCATCAGATTACAGGCCGTGGATTCTTTCAGAAGATGGATAGCAAAACGTGCAAAGAGCTGAAAGGGAAAAAAACTGATGCGGACCTAAAAACACCAGGAAATGCCTTGAAGCATATAAAGCATGCAAGGAAAAAAATAAAATAATGGACTACTCATAAAAAACCCAGCAAGATGTCTGACTCCAGCGAGATGTTGGAGATCAAGTATTTCATGGGATACTTTAGACTGATAAGATTTCTTTTTTTCCTAAGTTTAGACAGAACCAGACTTGAATGTTTTGTTCCTTTTATCCGCCCATGCCACCCCCTTTAAATATCCATTTCTAGAACAAACTGGCCTGAAATCAAATTAAGACAACATGTGAATGCTGGAGGTGAGTTTGTGTTCATTTCAAAGCCTGAACTATACCGAGTTAAATTGAATCTCTGGACTGATGAACTGACTTGTGTCCGTGAACCACAGTGCACTCTGCCTGCAGAAATTAAATTCAAAAGCTACAGAGGAGAGCAGGTCACGGCCGGCTTCCTTTAAAGACCCACTCCGATGAGAATCGTGTTTTTAACATGTTCTTGTGGTGTTTTTCTCATAATTGAGGACATACATGAAGAAAATTAGGTTTAAAATTGCATTTCTGAGTACTGTATTTTCCGCACCATTAAAAGCCTTAACTTTTTTTTTAAATCGACTGTGCGTCTAATAATCTAGTGCACCATATGTGTGCACAGGTTTCCAAAATCTGTAAAAATGTGGTGCAACTTTGGTAAGCGTTCAACTCGATTGACCATTGAACTACGCTGGTGGATGGTTATTTACACGGATCACCGTCCCTGTTGGTCTGCGACTCCGTGCGTGCCCCTCTCGCTGCTACTATGAAAAACCAAGTGAAGCAAATGAAATCTGAGCTTGCAGGAGTATTAACAGAAGAACTCTAACTGCCAGACATTGGTGTAAACAGGAGGTTCAAAGGGAAGTTGCGAGCGGCGTGGTAGTGATGGATGACAAAGGGCGAACACATCTTTTCAATGACTGGGAGGCAGCGCCAGCCACCATCTGTGAATGGATTGTGGACGTCTGGGCTAAGGTATCTGCTTTGACTGTTGTCCGAGCTTTCGTGAAAGCCAGCACCATTGCTGAATAGCAACCTGGCAACTGGACTGACTCCGAGAACAACGATGAGAGAGAACCCGGGATGTTTGATACCAAAATTGCTTGGCTGTTTAATTCAGACACAGAAGATGAGGACTTCATAGATTTGGGAGAGAAGATTGGTTAAAAATAATGTGAGAGTATTGTTAAATAGTGTAAAAAAAGTTAAACTAAAATCACTGATTTGCTTTTGTTACCTTTTTTGTAGACCGTATGTTTTAGCGTATGCCTTATAATACTGTGCGCTTTGTGGATGATATAAGTAAAGAAATAGACCCAGTAACTGAGACTGCACCTTATAACACGGTGCGCCTTATGGTGCGGAAAGTACTTCTTTGTTTCAGTCATGGAACAGGATCAGACAAATAAAAATGCAGTAAGTAAAAGATAGTATTTTTTCTGTAGAAAATACGCTCGGAAGGCCACAAGTCCCTGCTTCTTGCTTTCAACCTAGAGGAGAGGAAGGGGGGCGGTGTTACTCAGCACTAACAATCTCACCCACAACTCAGAGATGAATTTCTAATGAACTACAGATCTCAGAAAACAGCACAGATAATCAGTTTGAGAAGAATGCTCAAAGATGAGAGATGAAAAATTAACAAAAAAAGTTTGGATAACGCGGAGTCAGCATTGAAAGAAGTCCAGATGAGCGGGTCAGACTACCCATGAAATCCAAATTTTAAAGGTTACTACTTGGCATTAAACTGAGCTTTCAGAGACAGTCAAAGGAAAGCAATTTAATGTCTGAAACACAGAGGTTGAAACTAAAAACTGATTGAATATTTATTTCTTCTATAAGTGACCCTGGTATGAGCGGAATAGTGTCCGACGAGGTGTGCATTATCAGAAATTGACACACACCGTGGAAGCCTGAACCAGCGGAAGACAGCTTCTGCATGGAGTGTAATTAATTAGCATTAATAAATATTAACGCTTTCATTTTTTTTTCTTAATCAAATGCTGTAACGCACTAACTTTGACAGTCCTAGTTAAAACCAAAATTGTTCTGCAACTTTAAAGAGACCAAAACATCAAGAAAATATCCTTGCTGTAAAAAAAAACAAAAAAAAACCTGCAATTGCACAGCACAGACTTTTTTAATCTTCTGGAACACACTGAGACACAAATGAACAGCAGAAGACAGAAAATATTCCGTATATTTGAAGAAAAAACAGGACTCTGTAGCAAGTGTTGTTATAACTGCAGAAGTTATCAAAAGAGGAACACTGAACTGATGCAGAGAAAGACTTCTTCTATACAGTGAATTCCAGAATGATTAAAAAAAACAAATTTGAATCAGTTTTTTACTCATTTCTGTGAGCTCTCTTAATAAATATTACAGTCAGTTGTTTCTTGTGGAATAGAAGTTGTGTAAGCAGTTAATGTATTTCAGGAACTTGGCCTTAAATGTAATTTTGGTGACTTGAGGATCCAACCGAACTGTGTTTATAACAGCTTTTGTTGGTTCTTTAAGGTTGGAAAAGTTTGTGACACTTTTGACTCTTATACAGTAAAAGAGTGGATTTAATGTCCTGCAGACTAATAACCAACAAGAAATGTTTTTGCTGTGCGATTAAATGAATTATGGAACATTGACAGACAGTGATAAAAAAAGCAGGTGATCATCAGATCATGGTAACCGCGAACTTCCCACTTACCTTTTTTAGCCGAGTTTTTTTGTGACAACGACACAGTTTTCTCAGAATAATGACATCTGCCTTTCTTTTTTTCCCCATTTTCTTGTGATAACAACATCTACCTTTGGTTTTGTTCCATTTTCTTGTGATAATATCTACCTTTCTTTTTTCCCCGTTTTCACGATAATATTTACCTTTCTTTTTTTCACCCTTTTTTATGATAACATCTACCTTTTTTCTTGTTTTATTAAGACGACATCTAACTTTATTTTGTCACCTTTTCTTGAAATGTCATGTACCTTTTTTCTGTTTTCTTACATGTACCTTTTTTTTCTAGTTTTCTTGATAACATCTACCTTTCTTTTTTTCTTTTTTTCTTGTGATGACATCTACCTTTCACTTGTGTTTTCAATTTTCTTGTGACTACAAAATCTATCTTATCACGAAAAAAAAAGTTGTTTTTTTTTCTCGTAACTAGACCACGAGATTTAATTCAATTTTATTTAAAAAGCCCAAACTCCCAACCATAGCCATCTCAATAGGCTTCACACCAGTTTTTATGCAAATAACATAAAGTCAATCATAAAAATATAAACAATATCTGGTTGCTAAACTAAACAGACTAAGCTAAGCTGACATCCATGCCCTTAGACCCTCCTTCTAGTTGGGGAAAAACTCTTAGTATTGTAGCCAGGCCAACTTTTTACTCAAATGATAGCTGATTTGGACATTGTTTATTTCCAACATCACCACAATCTCTGCCTCAGTTAGACCATGATTAAAGTAAATTAATCAGTTCTTCTGATTTTCAACATTTTCTCTGCCTTAATTTGCAGCTGATTGTAGAAAAATGAAAAAAGTATTTTCTTCGTTATCTTGACATAATGAAATTTGTTATTGTGCAGTTATGATATCTACTATCTAGTTGCTTTCTCATAACAAGATAGTAGATGTGGTTATCACAAGAAAAAGGCAAAAAAAGGGTGTTTACGCCTCTCTTATCTAAGTCTTTTAAATGTTGTGATGAAATCCTTTAAGCTTGTGAAGTTCTAGAACAAACAGGTTATTTTTCATCCTTTTGAGTACAATAAAGAAGAAACTAGCTAAACATGAAAATTTGGAAAAGATGGATGAAAAATCAGGGAGTGTGGAATAAAGCAATAGCTCACAGTAAGATGAAACAAAAATAAAGTTTTCACAAACGGTGCAAAGAAACTGCATTTCTTTATGAAGCAGAGGAAACTGTTTATTGTACGATGATGGAAAACAATGACTGTAAAACAGCAAGAAGAGAAACTTATTGCTTGTTCTAACTGAGCAAGAAGAAAAGTTAAATGAAAAGAACCAAAAAAAGGTCTTTTGTCCACATTTTCTTTTGTTTAAAGACTTGCTCTGATGAAAACTGTGTTTTTAGTGTTTTAACATTTACTTCTAACCTTTTTCTGATGATAGAGGACATAAAAGAAATATAAATTCAAAACTGCATTTGAGTTTATTTTTATTCAAATCTTTGTGAATCAAGAGCAGACAAAAAACGAAAAATAATAATGTTTTGAATCGTATTTGTGATGTCGAAAATACGCTAGGTGGGCCACATGCTGACTGCTCTGCACTCAGCAATGAGTAGGGAAAGGGGGGCGGGGTTGCTCTACACTAACCCACCACAACCCAGGCAAATTTCAAAGGAACGACTGCCGCTCTGCAGAAACTGTCCTGGAAACAAGACAGCTTTTTGAAATTTGGCTAAAAACTGCATAAAGGCTGTTAAAATAGTTCAAAAGATGATCTAAGTATGTCTTTAATGACACTAAAGATGCTGTTATTTGTTTTATAAGAAAAATTTATATTATATATTATAAGGAAATAGTTGGATTAGTAAAAAAAAAACTTTACATTTTTGCAAACTAAACACTAACTTTCTGGCTGCTCTTTAATACTGGAAGGCTGTCTTTTGCCAGGCTGCATTAATTCAAGCCTGGAGAAAAAGAGGAGACTTGACTTGTTGTGATTTTTGGCAAAGCTCACCTTGAGCACTCAAATCTGGCATTGACTGCAGAGAACCACTTATGAATCCAGCTATCCTGACTTTAAACGGAGAAAGCTCTCATTTGCTCCTTTACTTGTTGAAGTAAAAGGTGGCGCCTTGAAAAAGTGGAGCTAGCTATCTGCTGCCCTCTTTAGGGTGCACAGTTTAAGGCTAAGGGGTAAAAAAAAAGAAATAAAACAAAGATAGTTATGCAGAACACATTATCAAGGGCAAAACATCTAGAGCCTGGCACCATGAATTCAAAACATGACAGAACTGAAAAACAAAAAAGTGATAGGGAAGATGCTACACAGTCTGGAAGCAAAAATAAAAGTATTATGTCCTCATGACACACATGCCTTTACTAGTCACAATCAGTCAAGCCATTCATGTGATATTTAAAGCATGAAAAGAGAAACTAAAGTAATAAACAAGAAATGATTTTTTAAAGATATTCCTCTTAAATCTCTCAGTAAAACTTCACTAAAAAGTCATTTTTATTCTCTTCTCCAAAATAGAATCCTATTTAAAAATATCTAATCCTATTTGTTACAGGACTGGCCTCCGATTATTTCTCCCAGCTGCTGCTACTGCTGCAGTTTAAGTGAATATCAATCACATTCTTCCTTTGAGCCTGCCTCACATGAATTTGACAATTGAACTGACGTCGCCTTTTCAGAGTGGAAGTGAAAGCCCATGGCTGGATGTCTGCGTGGCAATGAGAAACCCAGCTTTTACCCAGCGACATAGATTTATAGTTACTTCTGTTTGGGTCTAGAGCCATACAAGTCCATTCCTCTGTGCTTATGTCCACTTCCTTCTTTTTTTGTACAAACAAATCTAGTAAAAATCATGAGCTGCTTCATGCATGAACTACTCAGCTGTTGAGTGATTGTCATCCAGCTCTGACTTGCCCAGCTGCAACAGGCTCTGTTGCAAACAGCTGAGGGGACAGGAAAGAGTGGCAGCAGCTCTGTAATGCGGCGCATGCCCGGACTTTAAAAATGCAGAAGTCCACTGAAGTTGGACATTTATGCAAAACTTTAAACAGGATGAAACACTTTCATTGCAAAATCAAAAAGTCATCTATTAAAAACATTTTTTTACTCACTTATCAAAGCCATGATGAGCAGGAATGTGTTTTTCTTCATCAAAGCCATGGCTCTCATCTGTTCAGCGGCAGAATCCACAGGAGACGCTGCTTTGGGTTCATTTACGCCCTCATGGAGATGCAGAGCTCCTCTCGTCTCAAAGCGCACAGCGGATCCTTGAACAGTGTAGTTGTTTGTCCAAGTTGCGCACTCGGAGCGGTGATGCTGATGCTGCAGCCCCCCCCCCCAGTGACGACAGCCCCGCCAAGCCCTCCTCTCTTTCTCCCTCTCTCTCTTCCTCCGCTCTTTGTCACCACACATGAAGAGGAGGAGGCTCTCAGCCCCGGGGGCGCTCTCTATTTCCACTGACACAATGTGCGTAAAATGGGAGTTTTGGGGGTTATATTTTGGGGCTCCAGCTGCCAGCAATAGGACGTCACTGAAATAAACTTTCCTGGTAATCCTTGTTTTTTCAGATGAAAGTCAACCCCTAATTATTTTCTGCAATTTTCTGTCCCAGTCCCCTAAATAATAAGGATGTGACACACAGTGGAGGTTAATCCAAACAGCCTTTCTCTCTGTTCAGGGAAAAGGGACTTTAACTCATAGTGGCCAAACAAATATTGTGACACTATGATGCAGTCATCCCCAAAATCTATAAACAGGATGAAGCAAAAAAAAAAAAAAAGGCCATCATCTGTTGACCTTTTAAAACCGTCCCCAGTTGATTTTCAAGCATGATTAAACTCTTTTCAGCCAAAATTAAAAAAGAATATATGTTGTTTTGTTAGGAAATACAGTAGTTTCTGTAGTTCAATATAAACTTTCCTCTAAGTTTGATCAAAGCAACCCCACCCCCTTTCCCCTCCCCATTGCTGAGTGCCACGATCAGGAAGCTTGTGGCCCGCCCAGCATGTGACAAATGCGCTATTTTTCCAACTGCATTTGTTTTGGTCTGCTCTTGATTCACAAGGAGTTGAATAAATACAATTTTCCATTTTAATTTTCTTAATACATGCAGGGCTCAAGACTAAATGTTTGCATCGGTTGCACCGGTGCGCCTAATTTTTTTATGGCGTCACATCTCTGCCATGAATTGAAAGGCGCGTATTTGATAACTGAGCATGCACGGTGAGAGCTCTCACAATAAACTATTAATTTATTTTAAATTCCTCATTATAATGTTTTATTGTTGGTTTTTAGCTTTTAGCAATGTTTAGTTTTTAATTTAATTTTATTTTGTTTCCAGTGCTTCCTCAGTTGGGTTCTCTCTCTCTGGGTCGGCTGCCGTTCAGCTGCGGCGGCTCTGGATGGGGAACTGCATCGCTCCCTAGCTGTGGTGAGGCGGGTCCCTGCTTGTGTCGCTGCATTTGGTTGGCTGTGCCGCTACTCACAGAGAGAGAGGTCCCAACTATTTGCGTTTCTAAAAACAAACTGTCATGCTCAGCCTGTTTCTCATTGCCAATCTCCATCAGTTAGGGGGTAGGAGGACTGAAAGGATGTGGGGGTTGTGTACAGATCTGAGGGAGAGGACTTTATGTTAATTTATGCTTATTTTTATGTTATTATTTGTTTTTATTTGCTTATTTAGTATCATTATTTTGTTTTATTTATTTTTATTTTGTGTAAAGCACTTTGTGTTATGTTTTATATGAAAAGTGCTATATAAATAAAGATTGATTGATTTATTGATTGACGTGCGCTCAGTTAGTTTTTCGCCCTAACTGCGCGCCAGCTCAGTTTTTCTTTGCACCCGTTCAGTTTCAGGGGCGTTAACCTTTCTGGTTGATCTGATTGGCCAAAATTTCTGGTCAAATCCGCAAGGCAAAAAATACGTCTGACACGCCTGGATAAGATATAACAATTTCACCATAATTTATTATTCTTTGTAAATAAAATAATTAACATTCATACATTTTTAATGTAGTCATGTTTATTAATAACAGCTATAAAAAATACTGTGAAATAATACCGAAATGATTATTATTAACTGCCGCTTATGGGCATTCCTCCTCTTTGAGCACCTCGGGAGATGATGTGTCAGATGTATTTTTGACGTTTGTAAAGATCATGGTTAACCCGTTTTTTTTTCCATAGTGGTCCAGCGGCTAGATCGGCGTTCCAGCAGCTAGACCTGCGTTTTTTTCTCTGTTAAAGCAGATTTTTAAAAAAATGAAAACCCCGCCCCGTTGCCTCGCGGATTTGACCAGAAATTTTGGCCAATCAGATCAACCAGTAAGGTTACCGCCCCCTGAAACTGAACGGGCGCAAAGAAAAACTGAGCGCGCATGCAGAGCTCTCACCGCGCACACTCAGTTAGGGTGAAAAAAACTGAGCGCACGCGGTGAGAGCTCTGCACACTCAGTTATCAAATACGCGCCCTATGATTAATGGCAGAGATGTGACGCCATATTTTTTTTCTTAGGTGCACCAGTACAAAAGTTTGGTGCACAAACCATCTCAACCCCATAGCATTTAACTCAGCAGTTTTACATGGTCACTTTCCTTTGTAATTGCTGTCAATATTGACATTAAGGACTTGAAAAAGATTAACTTACAAACTAGTATATAGTCCTTTATTTAAACCACAATACTACAATGATGATAAATTACATAAAAAGTTGGTGTTTAAAGACCCACTCCAATGAAAATTGTGTTTTTAGTTTTTTTAACACGTTCTTGTAGCATTTTTCTCATGATAGAGGACCTATATGAAAGAATTTCAGACTAAAACTGCATTTCTGAGTTTTTCTTTGTTGAAATCAGAGCAAATAAAAGCATGCCATTTAAAAACCTCAAAGTTGTCCCTGCAAAGTGGATGCACCTCATTCTGGTACATCCACTTGACGACAAATCATAGTCCCAAAAAAAACAAAAAAACAGCAACGGACGATTCAAGGTCTGACGTCACCCATGGAAAATGTCTTATCTCCGGCTCTCGTGAAATGAAGCCAAATTTGTCACCATTGCTTCCTGATATGCAAACAAAGTTTTTACTGGAAATCAGTGGAGGGTTACTTCCACGCCAACAGTCCCAGCCTCAACTCAAAGATTAATTTCTAGTGAACTTTGTCCGCTCTACAGAAACTTTCTTAGAAAACGACTTAGGTTTTTAGATTTTGGCAAAAAACAGCAGAATCATAATTAAAAAGATCACTTGGAACACTAAAAATAGATTAGAAGATTACTAAAGTGAGACTTCAAAGTGCTTCACTGAGCTGAAGTTTGAACTAAAAAAGCAAAAACTTATAAAAGCTTTTTGATTATTACAGAGCATACCCAGTATCACTTCATAGGTGTATTCTGAATTAAATGATTCTTTGATAGCAGCAGCTATGTTTGAGTCTACCTTTAATGTTTTTGGTTTATGGCACTTCATGTCAAAAAACTATCTGTTAAAGTGATAAACAAACATCATCAACCAATCAGCAATGTCCTATAATACCAACCTTTTCCAGCTTCTTTTTGCTTCATTTTTTAACATTTCATTTTTATTTCTATTTCAAATTGCATTTGTTGTTTGACAAAATTGATTTGCACTCTAGAGCCCTGATATGTCTTCCATCATCAGAAAAATGCCACAAGAATTCTGCTGTTTATCTTTTGGTTACAGTTCCCCAAATCCTGTTATGTATTTATTTACTTCAATAATTAACAAAACTTCTAAAACAGAAAGGTAACTCTTTGTTAGTGTTGAGCTTAGTTTTTTCTTATCGTTTTTACATGCTAAAAAACAATACAAGAATGTGCAAACTGATTGTAAATATTTCAAAAAACAGTCACATTTTTTCTTTAACATAACATAGTGTCTTTCATCTTTTTTAGGTTTGAAAATCAAGATTTTAAAGACATTTACATCGAGTATTATAAACACTTTCTTATTTTAAACGGTAATTGATTAATTAAATACAAAAGAAAGTGACAAAAATCAACAAAATTGATAAATAATAATAATAAAAAAACATTATAAAAGCAGGCTGTACTACTAAACTAAACAACTAAATAAAACTAATTACTTTTGGGCTGTTGTGGAGATTCTTACCCATGGTTAAAGCAATGTATGTATTTATTTGTTACCTGGAATTTCTTCAGGTGTTCTTAGTTCCACGAATGCCTCATGTTTTTTGATTGAATCAGATTTGTACTGTTCAATCAACAGCATTCAAAGCTCTTTTTTGTTTGCTAGCTTTTTTTAAAAAAGAAAATCTTAGCAATCTCATAACAAGTCAGTTTTCCTTTTATACAGTTAATTTTTATTAATTAAAAAAACTGGTTGAAAAAGCTCTTTTGTAGTTGGCATAAATTATTTTATATGCATGAATTAAAAGCAAATCTCAGGTCTTGACTTAAAAGAATAAAAGGCATGTACCACGGGACTCAATAGCCTCACGTAGGCTATTTTTCTCCTGAATTACCACAGAGAGCCCAGACGCAGTAGGTAGCAGCAAAATAGTCAACCAGACTTCCATATGCAGGATTGCAAGATTTGCAAAAAAATTTATTCTGAAGTCATTTTTCATAGATATACGGTAAGTCCCACCTCCAAGCCAATTAAAAGGCGACTAATACAAGTGAGAGTCTTGCTTTTTTAGGTTGCATTGAAAAGTACACATATCAAAAGAAACCTGGTGGGTGTCACAGTTAGAAACCTGGGGGTTTTATTTAACCAGGATTTATCCTTTAAGGATCACATATCACAGGCTTGTAAAACTACTTTTTTTTCACCCATGCAATATTTCTAGGATCAGAAACATATTATCAAGAAGCTATACTGAAAAACTCATCCATGCATTTGTTACGTCTAGGCTGGATTACTGTAACTCTTTGCTGGCAGCGTGTCCTAAAAGTTCTTTAAAAAGTCTTCAGCTTGTTCAAAATGCAGCAGTTAGATTGTTAGCAGGAACCAGCAGAAGAGAACATATTACTCCCATGTTACCTTCACTTGCTCCCAGTTGAATCTAGAATCAAGTTCAAAATCCTCCTGCTAACCTATACGGCCTTGAATGGTGTGGCCCCATCCTATATTAAAGATCTCATAGTGCCTTACCAACCAAACAGAACACTTCACTCATCTAAGAGAGGCTGACACCGTTTCTACACCCAAAGTTAGGCTTAAAACATTCCTCTTTGGACAGGCTTATTGCCAGGATAGCTAGCAATCAAAGATTATTTAACTTACTTCTCTACCTCACCTACCATAATGAAGTTTACCACACTGGCTCTACCCCCCTCCTCTCCCCCCTACCCTAACCAGCGTCTGTATCCTTCTCCCACCCCCATTCACCTCACCTGCAATCTTCCTTACATCCATTGTCATCTGCCAATGCTTTATTTTATCTCGTCCATCATGCCTCTGTTTGGTGCAGTGCAATTCACATGTTGTCCCTCCTTCCCATTCCCCTACGGGGGAGCGGGAGAGATTCCTCATTCCAGGTGGATCGTCTGTGTTCCTGTCTTTGGCCGTTGTTATTTTAACTTGTAGCTGTTTATCTAGGCATGTGTTTATTTATTAGACATATACTTGTTATTCAACAATTTAGAATGAATTAAGCTCACTTTTCTTTAAAAGTTCTTGCTCATCACCTGTCCGTCCAGGGTTGAGGATCTTTCCTTCATATGTGCAACCCTGAGGTTTCTTAGTTTTTACCCCAAAAAGAGACAGGGTTTTTTTTATGAGTTTTTCCTCACCGAGAAGGAGGGTGTAAGGACAGAGATGTTTGTTCAGCTTATTCTGTTTAACAACCAGCTAATATTTACATTTTTATGTTTGACTTTTTGTGCTTGCAAAACACTGATGTCAGTCCAATGAGAAGGCTATAGCTGTGATATTGGGCTATATAAATAAAAATGAATTGAATATCACTCCAAATAGCTTGTTAAAGACAGAGGAATACTAAATTAGACTGAAAACAACATATTTAAGCATTAACTGTTTTTTTACTGCATTCCTCCAATGACTAAAGGCATCAACAATATTTCACAATAAGATCCACAGACTGAAACCCCAAATTGATAACGTTTCATGATAAAAACTTTTTCGATGTAAGCTTTAATTCGCTTTACTTTTGTGAAATTTCAATCCTCGCACTTCTTTAATGAATGTGATTAGGTTTCTGCTAAATCAACAGCTTGACTCGGCACTTGTTTTAATTAACCTGAGACAAAACAGAAAAACCGCATCTGTAAACCATCTTGTTATCATTGTTCATAGAAAAAACCAATACTTTTGACACATTTACTGGATCAATTCATCTGCAAAGGTTTCAATTTAGTTTGTGCTACAAATCTTGATTTGATATATGTGCTTTTAAAATAGATTTATGTTTCAATCCCTCTTAGTTGCTATCATTGTATTTTCAAAAGAATGGATATTTATGCGTTAACACTAAAATAAATGGCACCTTGTTTTCTTTTTCCTCCTACTGTGAACAGGAGCAGGCTGGAGACATGACGTGTTATGAAATAATGGCGTCTTAACTTTATTTGCTCCACATTTAACCTTATTACAATGATTAATTTTAATTAGTGGGTTAAAAAATTGAATTCAATTTTTGTTTTAAAGAAGTTCCTAAAACATTTTTGCTGAAGTTTTTCTTTGTCAGAATTCCATAGAAAAAGTTTCTTTTAACCCAAAAAAGGGAATTAATCCATAAAACAGTTAAAATAAATTAAAGTTTTTAAGTGAGCCTTATAGTGAGTAAAACTCTGTACCAGAAAAAAAATTAATCTTTAAGAAGATGAATGATTGTTCCAGTCTACAATGTCATTTTAGATCTTTTTGAGTTCATCTCAGTTGAGTCTAAAGAAAGATGAAGGATTGCTTCCTGTTATTCCTTTCAGCACTATTTAGAGAGATTTTTTTAAATTAGAGACAGGACTTGGTTTTGGTGAACCATCTGGTTCAAAAGAGTCCTTGATGTTTTAGGGAAGAATAACAGCCAGCTAAGAATGTATTTTTTTCCCATTTTTCTTCTTGTCTTTGTTGTCCAAAATCAAATAAAAAATGGTGATATTGACAGCTTTTTTTTCACATGTGCATGTTTTTTGAATGAAGCAGTACGGATGTCAACATTTCTGAACAAACAGGATGTTCACTGGAACGGCAGGAGGCCGACTGCTTTTACTCGAGGACATTTCAGGCTCATCTGAAGAGAGTGCACGGTCTGTAACTCGAACCTCTTGATCTCTTTCTTAGCAGGCAGTGGCCCAAATAAACTGGTTCAGAAGTACATCTGGCTAATTTTATGTGGCTTGGAGTGGAATTTCAGGGCCACTCTAACTTAATGGGATTTGACACAAATTGTTTAGAGGCTTTTTCTGCTGATCGCTCAAACATCTACAATTTATGAAGCTTTAATTGGATTCACCAAAATATATGTGCAGCGAACAATTCTGTGATCTTAAAGATATACTAAAACCTTAAGATGTAAAACTATGTAGTAACTGTGCTATTGGGGAAATGTTTAAATTTATTTTTGCTGCATTGGGTTTACCAAAGAATGACAACGCTTTGGTGCTTAAAGATAAATTAAGAAAATTGTGCTTTTGGTGTTTTAGAATGTTCTTGTAGAATTTTTCTCATGATGGAGGACATGCATTTAGAAAATTAAGATTCAAACTGAGTTTCTGAGTATTTCTTTATTCAAATCATTGTGAATCAAGAACAGACGAAAAAATGCAGTTTGAAAAAGTTATTAGTTGTTGCGTACAAGCTACAATCTGCGAACCACAAACTCCCTGCTCCGCTCCATTCTGATGCATTCACTTCCAGATGATTAAATCTGAAAAAAGCTCTAATATTGCTTAGGTCTTAATAGGTCTTTAATGGATAAAAAAAATCAGATCAAAGTAGATTTAAAAAAAAAGAAACTTTGAGTTTGGCTGTAAAATGGTGGTTAATTTTAGATTTATTCATGCAGTCAGTTAACACAGCCAGCTTTAATCTCATTTATGTACTGTATAACACGTGTTCAAGTGTTTTTTAAATAAAACTAAATTAAGGTTTTTCACTGACATTTTATCACAGGCTATAATACAATTATAAAGTGTTTCTGAAAACAATGGATGTAGTGACTATGTTTAAGTTTGAGACATTTCTTCAAGATGACATTTTACAACTTCTGATGTTAAAAAAACCTTGAGGAAGAGTCAAAGACAGTACAGCCATTGGGGTATTGGTTAAAACACCATGCTTGAACACGGTTGGGTATGTTTTTGGAAAAACAACTGTTTTTATTGTTAAAAAGCTAGTCAAAGTGTGTTTTTAGCTGTGAAAAACTTCTTGACAAATACTTTTGTTTGGATGCTCTTCCGTTTTTCCACATATTTGTGGGAGATCCATGTATGAATTTCATTGCCGTAATTTTGCCAAAGATACACTGATAATGGAGATCTGAACAAGAGCCACAGTTGAGCTCCTGTTCTAACTCACGTGTAAGTTTCTTTCCATGCTTAAACTCCATATTCTGTAATCTATGTAAACCAACTTTGATGTCAAAGTACACAGCTCCTATAAGGGTTTCATGCATATATTTGTAGTTTTGTGCACTTTTAATGCTTCTTTTAGATATTAAACTCTTGTGCACATTAAATATGTTTGCAAACAGCCTAAAAATCCTTATATGTACTCTTAAAGAGCAAAGAACTTCAACATACTATTAGCTAAAGGATCATTCAAACTTCCAACAGCTTAGCAGATGCTAGGCTTCTTTACTTATACTTTGCTTTGAAAAGTACTTGAATATTTCTTTTTCGGCTATGGACATTTTAATTAAAGTAAAAGATGTATTTACTTTGGAAACTCCCATCATCTAAAGAGGTTTTTGTTTGTTTTTTATCACTTATAGGGGATATACAAATCTTTAGAACTTTTTTTTGCACATTTTTCTAAAACTAATGATGTTTTGGTTCTTGCTAATTATATTTTAAAAGCAGTTTAGCTAGTTCAGCATTTAGTAGCTGTTTGAACTGTTCTAGCATCTGCTATAGTAGTTTTTTTTAGTATTTCCCAACAAATATTGCATTTCTTTAGTTTATTCAGAACATTTCTATTTTCGTGGTCAAAATTAAGTTTCTCCACTCTAATGGTTGTTCATGTTCTTCAGCACTTATTGTATATTTTTACTGGAAATTAATGCTAAAGTGCCTAGCTAAAGCTGTCAATAGCTGCTACATATGCAGTTTTCCTAGAAATTCAACATTTCGGGTTTTTACTATTCTACCGTGAAGAGGCTTTACCAAGGCAAACGGTTGTTAAGAAGCGAGGGGGGCATCATCACCTGAATATGCTCATTCCAGAGAAGCAGAAAAGGTTTGCAATATGTTTTAGCTTCTGAATCAACACATACAAAAGCCCTAAAACCCCATGACATAAAATGTTTTTCTGGGAAAGACCCGAAAGGTATTCATAGAAAGAGGCGTTAACAGATGATGTGCTGCTAAGCAGAACAGAAATATTTACCACACGGTCAGCAGGAAATGGCTTTTCTTGATGTGTATTCTAAAAAAATGACAAAGACAGCTGCCTGCCTCTTTCAGGATGCGCTGAGCTCTTCACAGTATGCAAGTGTGCAAGGATAAACCTTATCTTTCATTAAGAAGTATTTACGTTTTGGTAAAAATTAAAAACATTATTTTCTGCACATACAATGGAGGTGTTTAAAATCAATAAAACTGTGTGGAGGTTTTTTTTTAAGGGCTCAGTTGAAGACTGTACATGCATCAGACCAAAATGAACCTCATTTTCCTAATCCCCAGACTCACTGCAGATGCCAAATGCACAATTACATTTTTTTTTGGCTTTACAAACTGTTACTTTAAATGTTGTAAATTCCAATTTGAACTGACCAGAAATGTGATTATGTTTTTGTTTTTTTTAAAGGAAGCTGAACATTAAATAATTTTAAAAAAAGCAATTCAGATTGTTGTAAGAGATGGACAACTACACTTTCATCTTTGCATAATTAAAGCAACTTGACTTTTTAACACCTGAGTTTTAGCTCCAGTACTTACATTCTTTCAACTACATTAACTCATCAACTGTTTTTACAGTAACTATTTTTACGCAATTTACGCAATTCCAGCGGATTCTGATGCGGAGAAACGCAGCTTTTCGCCGACATGCAACACTTTACACTACCCGAGTGTTGCATATCGGTGCAAAGCTGATATGAAAAGCCACTTTTTTTCAAGGTCAGAATCAGCTGACTCAGGTCGATTGCATGAACCAGGAGTTTTGGTTAGTATTGTAGATGTCGCTGGAGGCATCTCTGTTGTTAAAGGGCTAAAACCTTACATTTAAAGTCCCACTTCGATCATCTTCTGATCTACTGTACAAGCAGTATTTTATTTAATCATGATTATGCTGATTTAGACAAAATCAAAAAGCCTGTGTCATTCTCTAAGCCTTAGTTTCTGCAGTTCAACAGAAATTTGCTTCTTAGTTGTGGGCAGATCAGACCCCTCCCAAGCGCTGAAAGCTCTCTGTTTGTGTGCTCTCCTCACATCCCCAACCTACAGCAACAAAAATGGCGAGCAATACTGGAGCTATCCAGCCGTACAGTTTTGAGCCAGATACCAGCTTAGACAAGGAAAACAAAGACGTACATGGAGCTAGTCGTCTATAACTTGATTTTCATAGAAGAAGGTCTTTAAGGGTCTAAAGGAGTCAATGTAATTTGAGTGCATTTGAATAAGACTTCTTAAAGTATAGAAAGTAGATGCACAAGTGCCTGAGTCACAGAAAAACAACATAACAGGAGGTTTAATTTCAATGCAAATTTTCCAGATCATAAATTCTTTTTTTTTCTGCAAGTAGTTTGTTTCAACACTAAATAAGTTGCCCTTAAATTTTAGATTTTGGACAAGATTTGTTTTCTTTTCCTCTTGCAAAACATCACAAATCACAGGACAAATTGTTAAATTCGATCTAGAGGAAACACTGAGGCAATGGAAAAATCCTCTATTTCACGCAGCTTTTGAGCGGGGAGTAAAGAAAAGTTTGTTTATTTTAGTTGAACTAAAACCATAAGGAAAAAGGGGAAGCCCAAAGGCCTCAGACTTTAGACACAGGGAAAAAAAAAGTGACATCTGGAAGAAAATCGAAATGATATGCGGGCGAGAAGAAACAAAGAGTCGCTGTGTGTGAAGCCTGGAGACATTTTTAAATCAAGTTTTGAGCCAATGTAACAGCAAGTCAACTGGAAAAGGCCCTCTTTTGTGTCAATACATGTGCCCTGGAGGAAGCTTTAGATAAATATATGCATATATCTATATATGTGCACACTAATAGGAAACATTTCTTTCTTAATAATGTGTAAAATTTATAGATGTTTTAGGCCTATCACATGCAATGTTTATTAGAAGAAACCCAAGTGCTTCCATTTATAGTAAATGTGACAAGCTGAAATTTGAACCAAGAATCAGCAGAAGCCAAAGATTCTTAGTCAACATGCAAAAAACTGCTCATGTTAGCTATAAATCAGAGACACGTCTTTTAAAAATAGAGGATCGTAAAAAAGAAAATCAAGGACATAAATAAATGTATTTATTTGCTCCACTGGTTTCCTTAAAAGTAAATCTTAAATCCTCACTCACCAACCACTCCTGCAGTAGGTACACCTTGCTAATACCAAGTTGGCAGAAAGAGCAGGCGCTGAAAACAGCATCGACCAGGTCGCGACCAAATCTCGTTGGCCGCAACCAAATCTTGCTGGTCGTGACCTACGAGATTTGGTCGCGAGATTTAAAGCGACCGACAGTCGTGAGCTGTGTCCAACGAGCCGGCTCACTGAAGGTTCAATGCCATTTTATGAAAGTGAAATTGAGCGTCAGAGTAGCATTTGACATGTTGGATTCCTTTTGTGCCACAATAGGATCCCGAAGCTCTCAGTAGAGTGAGTTTTGTTGATAAAACATGGCTGTGTAATAATCATTTCACCCAGAAAATGGAGACATTGATTTTTGCCCCAGAAAATAAATTTTCAGTGTGATAAAGCAGCATTAGAAACTTGCACTAATGAGCAGTTGGACAGGTCTGCCAAATGAAGTGGACAGTTTTTGTACATCCAGCTGTTTGAAATGTTTGCCATTTTTGGCCTGTTTTTCACAAGTTATTACATAAATGTAATAGAACATAACTCCGCCTTTACTTTTATAAGAACATTACCCAATTTAAGCGGAGGCAAAGCTATTTACTTTGGATGCAAGTCTCCATCTAAGCTAAAACAGTGTTTGGTATTTTTCCTTGTTTTCCTCTCAGCAAGAGAGAAGTAGTTTTGTTGCCTCTAAATTTGTTTTTCTTTCTGTCTGCCTGCCATTATTAATGGAGAGAAAATAGCATTTGAACTAATTGTTGTCAGGCTGGGGGCATTGACTGCCCATGCTAGTGTTATTTCTGGCAGGTAGCTCTACTCTGCGGCTAAATTTAGTAACAACCGCCAGAGGTAAGAGGTCCAGAGTTTTAGCATTAGTGGGGATTTTTTTTTTTTTTTTCAAATGCCACCAGATGCCTGGATGCCCATAAGCCAGCAGGTTTACTGGAAGCGAAACATGATTTGTTTTTAAACAGAAAGGGATCCATCAAACACATGCTTAACATTTTACAGCCAAACTAAGATGTTAGTTACGTTCCTGTACTCCTCAATAAAATTGTTATGGACCGCAGCAGTCGCGGACTGCAGGGAATAAATTATGTTTGCTTTTCTTCTTTCTTGTTGTACAAAATTGCAGGTGTTGAGGATATTTAAGGGAAGTTTTAAAATTACATGATGGCCACAAGACCTGCAGCTTGGCAGTCACGTTGTGGCAAAGTCTGAAATTTGGCGATTTTCACATATTCGCTCAAACTGGGAAAAGAAGACGTTAGTTCGAGTTATCTTTGCAGTTTACACACACTACCAGGTAAAGTCTACAGTCACAACTGTAATTCTGTTGACCTTTGACCTCAGGCAGAAGTGCGTTGGTTGTCAAGAGGGAAGGTGCTTAAGCATTTTGCGGCTTGCCTGAACAAAATCCGGACTTTCCTTGAAATGAAAGGCGTCGAGCATCCTGAGATAGCAGAAAATGATTGGCTCCTCAAGTTTGCATTGACCATTTGTTTGGATCTGCGTATGCATATGAGCAGTTATTCTCACATCTTCAAAACATCCAAGTCCAACCTATGATCACGTTTAACGGATGAAAGCCTCAACGCTTAACCTCACCAAGTACCAACCAGACAACAAAGCCATCAGCGAATTCATGCAGCACCAGAAGTCTCATTAATGGTCAGTACTATAAAAATATTTAAAAGAATAAATAAGAGGCTTATTATACTCAAAATTCATAATTAAATTCAGTCTTAAAACATATTACAGGGCTCTCTCTGAAATACATTTTCTAATATTTTGCTTTTACAGCTCTCTGAGTCAAAAAAGGTTCCCAACCCCTGCTCTAGCAGCTAAAGGTGGCTGCTAACATAACGACTAACACTTTTTTGAAGGTAAAGTAAATTGTGTTATATTATTTCAACGTTTGTAGCAAAATGCATAATACTAAATCAAAATAAGAAAATAAAAGAAGAGAGAAAGGCTTAATCTTGCAGCCAAAAATGTTCCCTCTTGGCAAATGACCCCACATAAAAGCGCACCTCATGTTTCATCTCATTTATGTCAAAAACATAATAAAATAACGTTTTAAGATAAGCTGTTAGCTGCTGTTTTAGCTTTTCTTTGGCCATTCCTCAAAGAAATCCTCATTCATTTATCAAAAGAGTACCTTTATCTTAACAGTGCACATCTTTGGCAGTATTAGATGAGAGGTTGTCATCTGTTATTATCTGATAAAATGTCTCTTGTTGGGGCTTTTCCAGCATGAAGATAAAAATGCAGTTAAAATACCCATCATTGTAAATTATGTAAACTGTTAAATAATTAGTGATTCCTTTTTTTCTTGTATTTTGAAATATGAACATCAGAATCCTGCAAAAGTAATGGATGAACATGTGGTATACGTGTTCTTATTTTATTTATTTATTTATGACTTTTGATTGACTTCAGGCCTCCAACTTCTTAGACTCACAAACTGATATCGAACCTCGTGGTCAATACCAGCCACACTGCTGTTCAGAGCTTTCCTCTGACATAATTGCCATAATTGAAACAAGCTAAATCACCTCTCTGACTTGTTACGGGCCCTGGATTTCACAACAAACCGCTCCATTAAAATGTCAATTGAATGCCACTTCACTGCCTCGCTGAAGTTGTCCTCACCAAACCAGAACGGCTTTGACTGCAAAACATGATGCTTTCCACTGAAACGGATGCACAATGTTTGAAATACAAAGTATAATATATTAAATTTCAAATTTGCACCGAAGACAAATGATGGTCCAGTGAAAATTGTTAGAAATTCATTGTTAAACTGTGAGGTAAAATGTATCTTCCATGTTGTGTAAAAGAGAATGCGCAAACTATGGCCACTTCAAAACCCAACATTTACTGTGTAGCAACACTGAAGTCTTGACATGCCGCATCTGCCGCCTAAATCGTACCACAATGCTCAAATCACGCTGCTGCCGGACTGAAGTGCCACGCCCGATGCTCGAATCGCGCAGCAGGACCTCAGATCCCATCTGTACATTAACTTAGCGTTGAAACTCGACGCCCCTGCTTCACCAGTCGCGTGCGGTGTGAAAGCAGCTTTAGATTTGCTGCTAGCCTAAAGCACACAGCATAACAGCTGGTTTGAAAGATCATTTCCTTTCATTGAAAAATAAACTTCCCAGCCTATTTTCTGTTTATTAAGCCTGTGCGAAAAATAAATTATAGTAGAATATCTTTAAGGATCAAACATTTTTCTTTTTCCAAGTTTTTACTTTTTTAAAATTGTTTTTAATCAATCGATTAATCACTCAAAAAAAGGACATTTTTCCATTAAACCCGTCATTTTAACCGTAACACAGGTTGAGTTTGGTTGAAGACAGAAAAAAAAAGTCAAAACAAATAAAGAAATATTTCAAAAACCGACATTCACAGACAAACGGAGGTCTTTTGCTCAAACTGTTGCTCCTGAATTATTTCCTTAAGACAAAATGCCTCCAGTTGTTTTTCCTTTCATCTTCTCCTAACTTTTCTGTCTGCTCAGAGAGCATGCAGTGAAACCAGGGTGAAACATGTCTTTTACTGAAATAGTTCAACACCATCTCTAAATGAAAATGTATTAACTTTTTGCCAAACATTTGTTCATTTCGTTTCATAAATCCTGGCAATGGGAAGATCTCTGATAAAACTTCCCTGTTTCCCATCCAGTAGAGTGATGATGTTCAGGGATAATTGATGAGTGAATGCAGGCTGAGGATAGAACTTCTCTGTCCTTCACCTCATACCCTCTCGCTCCTCCCTGGGATTTGGCTTTTGAACAAAGACTCAGCAAAAAAAAGAGCAAGAACAAAAACCTCACTTAATTGATCAAAGGCGTAGCTGCTGCTGCTTTTTCTCCTGAATCAACACAATCTGCACTGCATGTGCACGTGTGAGCGTGTGCACGTGTGAGTGCCTGCTGCAATGAGACTTACAGAGCAGCCTCTGATTTATTCTCCATGGCTCATGTTCTCTGCTGATTGTGGTCCAGTCCTTTGTTATTCCTGCAAAAATAACTGAAATGCCACTCATGCTGCTTCTATTAATCTCCCCAAAACTTTGTAATATAAAACGCATGCAAGTTCATTTTTTATTTAGCTTTGAGCGGAGCTTTTGAAATGCAGCACAAAGAATTAAAACCAAGAAGATCTAAATCTAACCCTAACCCTACTTTTATCAATTCCCTGTATCTTTTTCAATCCATCACCTCCTTTTCAGTTCATGAATTAATTTGAAAGAGATCTTTTTTCCATCTTTCTGGTACTGCCCTCTTCTGGAGAGATAACATCACATGTGGTTCTTGGAGGTTTCTGGAGTCACGCTTCCAGACTAAGGCTTAAAATCCCATTCCAGTGATCTCTTGATCTATTTTAAAAGCGTTCCCAGTTGTCTTTCAATTAGGATTAGGCCGTTTTTAGCCAAAATTTAGAAAAAATGTGTGGTTTTCTAGGACATAGTGTCTGCAGTGCAGCAGGAGTTTAATAGGATTTTGCCTCTGGGTTATGTGCGAGACAATTGGTGCGGAGCAACCCCGCCCCCTTTTCCCTTTCTAGTTGCTGACAGCAAGGAACAGGGAGCTTGTGGCCCACCCAACGTATTTTTTACGTCACAAATACGCTTTTTTTCCAACTGCATTTTTTGGTCTTCTCCTAATTTAAAACAATTTGGAAAAAGAAAAAATCAGAAGTGCAATTTGGATCTCAATTCTTGTTCGAAATGTCTTCCATCATCAGAAAAATATCACAAGAACATGTTAAAAAAAACACCACAGTTTTCCTTGGAGTGGGTCTTTAAAGTTCAAACTTTGTCTTAAGTTCATTACGAATTTTCCTCAGAGTTGTGGGCGGGACCTTTTTGCAGAGCACCCCCGCCCCCTCCCCCTCTCAATTTTTCCCATCCGGCATTTTGTTGTCTGCTCCCGATTCACAAAGATATGAATAAAGATATGCTCAGAAATGTCATTTTAAGATTAATTTTGCCACATGAACACGTCAAATTACCAAAAACACAATTTTCACTGGAAAGTATCTGTAAAGCTTCAAGTGTTAAAGTTACCTCTGTAACCGCTTTTGCCTTCACTCCTTGTTTTAGTAGCCCCTCGATTAGTTCTTTATATGTTTCTCAAGCTCCTTGAATTTCTGCCTCTTTCAATGCAACTTTCCTTTGCTGGCTGACCATTACCTCATAGTATGTATGCATTGTTGTCCCAGTCTTGTTTTAAAAAGTCCCACTGCATCTTGACACAATTATCTTCCATTATTTTCTGTGGGAAATTCCCACTTTAACGTTGGAACTTCTTCAAACCCAATTTGAACACAGGTGTTCCAGTAGATGGCGTCTCCTCTGGCTGCTAGCATCATCTCGCCCACCGCAGTCATGGATCGATGACATTTTTGTCCACTTCTTCCATCTGCTAGTGGAACATACATTCAGGGACAGGTTCTCAACTTCCAAGCCAAAAAAATAGACGATAATTGACTTTCCAGGAGTGGGAAAATTAGGATCCAATCATCTAGGAATAAAAAAACTTTAGCATTTTTGTTTGCAAATGTAAACAATGAGCTAAAATTCCATCAACATATATCAGAAGGTCTTGCTGCAAAAAGTCATCTTACAAACCATTAAAAACTTTACAAACATTTTCGCTCTGTCCTTTTTTGTTCACTTAAAGGCATCAGAATGATCAAGACCCAATGATAAAATGTATTAACTTTAGTTTATTTAGCTGACAGATATGTGGAAAATAGCATTTCAAACACACGCATTAACCATTTATGACAGACTGCAGTTTCATGATAAGACAGGAACCTAAAATGTTTGGTTTAAGAGCTTTAAATATACATCTAGACGTATTCCTGTACATCTGTTCAGTCATAACCTGCTACTAAAAATTCTAATGCAAATTATTATAAACAGACGTGATATTGATGATATTGGCCAGATATTTGATCAAATAATCATTGCATGTAAACCGTTGTTGCTTCTTTCTCCATCTGTTGTCCAGATGTCAGCCTGTGATCCAACACAACAGCGGGCAGATTATTAAGGGATCAGTCATCAACTCATCTTAAAGAAAAAAATATAACAACTCATGGTATTGGGCATTCTCCATTTGACTCCATTTAGCAAACCTGCTTATTTTCCGAGATGACAATTGTGTACATTCATCAGACAACAGGCCGCTGGAACTGGCCGCGATAGGAGCTTTTTTTTTTTTTCCTCTCAGCATGTTTGTTTGTTCTTGTCTCTCAAGCTATCTTTCTGCTGCCTTGGCACAACTTTTGATAAAATCCACAGAAGACTTCTCTAAGAAAAACAAAACAAACTGCAACTTAATTTTTTATCAGAAAAACCATAATTACTGTTTATTACATTAATTTGTTAATTGTTATTTAACAAATAACATCTTGAATTGTTAAGACTTTTTTAATAATCTTTTTTGATCATTATTTTATTGTTATCATGTAATTGAGATTAATTATTTATAAGTTTATAGTGTAATTCAATATTTCAACAATGTTTTTACAGTAAACTTATAGATGTTTCCCATAGTACTATGAAATAAAAACTATTTTTATTACTTTTTTTTTTTAACGGTTGGTTGCAAATTACAGAGCTCGTGACCTGACATGAGTAAACAAAAGAATTAG
Organism: Oryzias celebensis; assembly: GCA_014656515.1. Taxonomy (NCBI): domain Eukaryota; kingdom Metazoa; phylum Chordata; class Actinopteri; order Beloniformes; family Adrianichthyidae; genus Oryzias; species Oryzias celebensis. The sequence continues at coordinate 41,670,540 of BNCR01000005.1, forward strand.
TTCGTTCCCACAAATTAGCATTTTGTTACCACGAAAAAGTAATTCGTTCCCACAAAATAGTAATTCGTTCACACAGAAGAATAAAATCGTTGCCTCGAAATATGAATTAGTTCGAACAAAGTATTTAAAATGAAGAAAATCCTAAAAGCAAACTTATTTCATATGAAGTAGTTTCTGGAACCAGAATGGACTGTCACCACCTATTGAAGGGGATGTCTCGACCTTTCAACCTTCCTGAAGAGGTCTTAGTGCGCCCACAGTGCTTTTGTTTCTAATGAAGAAGGTGTATTTATCACTTAAATTAAAAACGTTTTATTATGTTTTTTTTACATAAACCTTTTGATAGCATTCACGGCTCTAAATAATCAGACATAATTGTGAGAAAAAACAAACATTGCTAACAATGTCTCCACATTGACCATAGGGTCAATGACTGACAGAAACCATCAAAACAAAAGGTTTTATCAATATGATGGTCGAAATGCCTCAAGGCACCTAGTATTTTTAGTTACTTATTGAGATCATTAGAAAATATCTTCCTTTTCCACAATATGTTATAATACACAGAAACCGGTAGTAATAAAAACCTTTTATTACTAGATTAACCATTTGGATTAAATATACTTTTACTTACTAACTCCATTGAAAATCATGTTTCGGTGCATTGAACATGCTCTTGTAGCATTTTTCTCATGATGGAGATCATGTATAAAAGATTTTAAGATTATAACAGATAAATACACTAACCTCTTGGACATGTGATGTAAAGTTGAAGACAGATGGGAATTCCGTCGTCTCTTAGCCGGACAATCTGCCCCGTCCTATTAAAGTCCTCTGGCTTAAAGTGTTCCTGGAGGGCCTGGAGAACAAAATCCTCCCTTCTTATTGCAGCTTCCCATCACTTCTGTAATTCTGTGTCACTGGGAAACCTCGGAAATTTGATAGTGAAAAAAACCTCAACGATATAGCAAAAGATAATGTTTCTGTCGTTAGCATTTCTTTGTCAGCCTAACGTTGTTTACAATTATACAAACTTAAAAATGCTCTAATAACCAAATACTGTTAGAACTTACATGTGAAAGGTAATTCCACATGCTCTGCTCTCAGTAGAGCGCCAGTTGTTGTATCTGAATGCTGCACAAACAATCAGCATGGCTGCGATTCTCATTGACTACAGCTGGTTGTGGATGTAGCCTAACTAAAGCCGACCTCTCCGACATGGCGGCATCGCAGGTTCACTCTGGAACCCAGAATGAGGCGTCTAGTCATATATAATGTTTATGGTGAAAAAGCTGTCCGACCAACTTGCGTGTCCACATTGCGTGTGCAAGAACTGAAGAAGACTGATATGTAATTTCATATGTAATATGTTGAGGGCACGATTTAATTAATCAGTAAGAATGATTTAATTGATTAGTAATTAGTAATTAGTAATTTTCTCCCCTATGTCAGGTCACAGGCTCCATAGCAAACAAATCTATATTTCTCCTTTTTTATGTCACACTCACTTGGCTAACATGTTTACTTCCTGGAAGAGGAATCCCAGAGAATAAGCTACTATAAGCAGAGCCTCGTGTGCTGATTCCAAACCAGTTCAGAGGCTTGGGTCAAGAAGGACATCCGGTAAAAACTAAAACCAAGTCACATAAACTGCCGTGACCTCTAAACGACATAAGTTTAAAGTAAATAGAAGAGAAATCCCAGGCTTGTGCCATTTTGAATAAAATCTTAAAACTTTCCCAAAACTTTTAACATCTGTTTTCATTAAAAAAATGCTTCAAAATCTTTGGCAGAAAGTTTTTGTGTTCATTTCTTATTTTGTAGCAACTTGGGTAAATAAACACATTATGTAGAGTTTAAAGTTTGACTGGCAAACTCAAAAAAGCTAAATATGATTTAACACATACTTTAAAACTGGCGTGTGCTTTCCATATGTTTTAGGTATTTATGCATTCATGTTATTAGGAAAGTGGTTGAGAAATTGAAGGAAAAGACCATGACCTACCTCTGATGATGACTAATGTATGCCCAAAAACATCCATCACTTCTCCAATCACAATTTAGATTATAGGGTTATGTCAAAAAGTTATCAACATTTTGTACTCTGAAGGAAATAGTTCAATCACTAAACAAACTTTTTTAGAATGCAGCAAAAGAAATATAAGAATCCTTATGAATTTGATTCAAATGTCCTAAAGACACACATCAGTTTTGGACTTGTTGACATTTGTTTACATTCTGTACCTCAAATGTACATTCTTCACCCTAAAGGCAGTAATTAACAACATGGAAGGAATTTGCTGTTTACAGAGACTGAGTAATGTAATCTGAAAGGATTAAATATACAGCACAGTGCATGAGGACGTTGTGACGCACGCTCAGAAAACAAAAGCAGGAAAGAAGGAATTGTGGTTGTAGAAGAGCTACAACCCCTCCTCCTTCTGCTCTTAAAAGGGCTGTCGACTCACTGGGATTTATTAACTGAACATCTTTGTCTGTATTTTATTCACGGACATGACAATAATGCTGCAGCTGGTGTCTTCCAAGGGGATAATGATGAGCGTGGTGCAGACCTTTGTATTTTACCGTGCACTCAAAGTATCAACTTCAGAGAACACAAAATCTGGAAAACTTTTTTTGTCCTTGCATAGAAATGTGAAAGTGAGACCCAGAGATTTCTACTGAGATAGCCTTCCTTAAGACACGTGTTTTCAGAGACTAAATTTAATCTCTGTTGGCATTTCTTTAAACGCCTTTAGATCTTTTCATCCAGTAATCACCTCAAGAAATGTCTTTTTCCTGTTCGATTTGATCCAAGTGCTTTTAAAAAGCTCCCATTAAATGTTATGTAAATGTTAAACAGCAAGAATCCCTTTCTAACTTTTCAAATTCATCTAAACTGAAAAAAACGAGCATTGTGCAAAAGCCATGTGCACAACTCTACTTTGGTACATTTTGTTTTTTGCATTGGGCACTGTGATGCAATTGTGTAATTAAGAGCTTAAAGTCTGAAAACTTAAGTCACTTTTGGAAAATTCCCAAGCTTGCCAGTTAAAGGACCACAGACATCTGTGCAAACCTTGGAGTGAATGCCTAAAACAATGTTTTTCCAACCAAGGAAAAAGAAGAAAAAGAGGTGGATTAGTATGAGTGTGCATTCAATTCTGTACTAAAAACAATGCACCAAAGTAATGATTTAACATCTTTCAGTTATCTTTTAAATTCTTTAACATTTTTTTAATTCCTAAAAATCCTTAAAATCAATTCTGTACTAAAAACAATGCACCAAAGTAATGATTTAACATCTTTCAGTTATCTTTTAAATTCTTTAACATTTTTTTAATTCCTAAAAATCCTTAAAATCAATTCAACACCTAAGTCAACTTTTAAGCTTGAGACACACTTTGAACCCAGTGAGGGGAAAATGGCGTTTTTCTTGTTGCATTTTTCTGATGATGGAGGACTCATCTTAAGAAACTTTGTGACTTTGTGAAATCTTTATGACTTTGGAGTGGATGAAAAATGCATTTTTTTTTTATTTTTTACACTTGGACTAAAGCTATTTAAAAAACAGGTCTTTCTCCTTCCTCCTTGTTCATAATGGAAGTCAACAGAAGAAAGTTTACACTGACAGAGATATTGAGACAAAATGTTTTTGCCATCATTTCTACAATTTTTCTTACAGTCCTATTCTTGTCACCAAAATTCTGCCATATTATCAGCTTTCAAATGATCTAACTCTTAAAACGGTCAGTCAAGTACTTTTTTGTAGAGCTTTTTTTTTGTAGAAATTTAGGGTAAAATCCCACCTCTTCCCTTGTTCTTCAAGAAAAGAAATTTCAGATGAATTCAGGTCAGATGTGTTCCTTTTTCTCATTTTTTCCAAACAGTTTTGATTACAAGACCATGAAACGGATGGATCATGTATGCTAAAAACGCTGGACCAAAATTTGGTCTCGGTCCCATCTTGTGAAATGCATGCTTGTTTGAGCTGTGGAAACCTGTTCTTTCTCCATTCATGCAGACACACATGTGCAGGTCAAGCTGTGCAGGTCTGTGGGATACTGTTTTTTTTCAGCAGGAAGTCCGATTAATCTAGTTTTACTGATGTTGTCTTTACAATAACTGCAATGTGCCGAAAAGTTGCACTTGTGGAATTTGTACAGATTTCTATAGACACACACATTAGCAGAACAAATGCAACTCAACATGCCAGCTGGATGAAATCAAAAAGAAGGAAAGCAAAGCAGCAGGGAAAGGAGCCAATCTACTGCTGTTTCTGCTGTCCTGAAGCATTTATGAGTCTGGAATAAAACACATCAATCAATTTTATTGGTTCTGAAATGATCCTAAACTAAAGCCACAGTAAATACTGATGACAAAATACATTAAAACCACTTGAATATTACGTGGATCAAGAAGGAGTTGGGCTGTACCAACACGAGCTGCACTCCAAGCTCAAGAGCACTTCTTAATTTGGAGAACCGTGTCTGCAACTAGGACTGACATGCTTCCTTACAACAGAACGTTGCTAAATTTAATTATAAAAGCTTCACAGGTTGTATATTTCGCAAACAAGTTTCATAAAAGTTAATGAATCTCTAGATTGTCGGCCTCGACCACAAACACCAAATAAAAAAATAACTATTTATGATCCTGGAGCTATTAAAACCCATATAAAAACCAGAGCAGAGTTTTACGATTTTAAAAAAATTGCTGGAGGCTAAATGATAATATCAGTAAGCAAATAAAATAAAATAAAATAAGGGTAGTACACTGGCTTGTTTGTCAAACACAAACAAAAACATATTTCATCATTGAACAAATTTTGTGCTTCAATTTCCATCACACATTGACTTATAATTTCAATTAAAACATAAATATTGGGTCTTTTGTGAGCATTAAGATAATCCAAGCTGCGCCTGAAACTGTGTGCTCTGGTATAAAGGCAGCTTTTTCATTATTCCATTATGACTTAAAGACCCACTCTGACGAAAGTTGTGGGTTTTTTGTGTGATTTTAGCATATTTTTGTGGCATTTTTCTCATGATGTAGGACATTTATGAAGCTGTGCTGCTCCGTGCCAGTGGGCCTGCCCACAACTCAGTGGCAAATTTCGAATGCACTCCTGCTCCCCTGCAGAAGAAAACAACATACGTCTTTTGATTTTGGCTTAAAACTGCATAATCATAATTGAAAGACCACTGAGAACACTTTGAAAATACATCAAAAGACGATCAGAGAGGAACTTTACGCCTCTAGCCTCTATGCCACTGACCTTTAGGTCTATTACAGCACATAATTCAAAGTTATAAAATATGTTTGTTTTTCACCCCACAAATGACTGGTTACTTTTCATCTGGACACCCCCCACCAGACAACCTGTCAGAGTTTATTCAGTTCACAGACGGATTCAATCAGACTTGACCTGGGTCTGACACAGGCACTAGTTTAGCAAACCAGATCCCCAGAAGGGAACATAGCTAATAAAATGTTTTACAATTAACATTTTTGCTCCCAAGTTTATTGAACTTGAGGCTGGATGGTGAAGTTTGCAGGAATGTCAAGTTTGGAAGCTGTTAAAATAATGTGGGACGTCTTCTCAAAATGAAAAAAAAAACACTTTAGACCTTGAGCGATCTGATCGTGTCACAAATGCACTGCAAAACCATGCTGAGGCAGCTAAAGGCAGATTCTGAGCTGACCTGGACTGCATATGGTCTCATTTTTTCCTCACGGAAGCCCAAAAGTTCACAAATTTGACCATCTGAAAAAAAACGCAATATCAGATTTTGTGATGGCCAATCACCGGTTTAAAAAAGCAAACAAAAACAGTTTAATCATGGGTCATGTCAAAAACTCAGACATGATTGCTGGTAAAAGCTTGGCTCTGAGATTGTGATAAATGTTTCTGTGAGCAGATGTTTGTAAAAAGTGAACTGGAGCTTTCAGCCATGATGTAAAAAGAAAGAGCATCTGCGTGTTGAACCAGAAAGTGACCATTCAGCATTCATCCTAAACAAGCGTTGAGCCCACTTTTCTCTTGTCCTTCACGTATGAAGGGAAAAAGTGGCTTAATGGTGCTCTGAGAGGAAACGTAGACATGTGTTTGTCACGCTATGACGAGGCTAAATGTTTCCTGTGAAAAATCTGTGCAGGTGTACTGATTTTAGTAGATGATTAGTTGGTGAAACTCAATCATTTCCTGCGAAATTTGGGGAGATTTCTGGGTTTTATGAGCAGGAACCGCAATTTATGCAAAAATAAAGCAATACTTGAAATTAATTGAACAGTGGGCACTGAATCTATGAAAGTTTCATTTTATGGATGGAATTATGGAGATGAAAACACTTTTCCATGATTTTTTTTTGGAAAGGGTCTTTTCAGGATCTTTTAATGAATGACAGGAAGTTGTTCTGTTGGAGTCAAATAACTGAAACTCTTAACGTGTCTGCAACAACACACTGTCTGCTTAAAAACGGGGCGCATCCTAACTTTTTAGGGCTCTCAAACACAGATAAAGGCTTGGCTGGGTCATTTCAGCTAAACCCATTCCCATAATCAATGTTGTTGAAAGCATGCGGCTGTAAAAGATAATGATTAACATAAAGCTGTTGTTCTTCTCTACTATTGATGTTTTTAATGGGTTGATTAGCACATTTAGACAGTCAATACACCCCAAACACACACACACCAACACACACAATGACCGTCTAATTATTTACTGTGCACGGAGGTTTTCACTTTAACCCTGAAATGCTACTCTCATTGTAGGTTAATGGCTGAAATGGAAAAGCCTAATTTACATTTCAGGCTTTTCACTTTAAGTGGAGGTTAATGTGTTTTTAACACTCCAATTATAGGTGCAAACATGGGTTAGCCACTTCTGATGCTCGGTTGGGATATTTGGCAGGGCTCTGCCACGTGACTCAAAGTGAAAGGAGGTTTGGCGCTGTGGTGCGAGGGAAAACAGTCTTTGTAGGTCCTCTGACTCTAAAAACATCAAACCTTCCCTGCTTGAAAAGCAGAGATCGCCAAGAACCCATCTGAAATGATGCCAATTGTTTTTAGAATACTGTTACGAAAGACCTGACTCAATTGAAGATGACACAAAATCAAAAATTTGAGGCAAAGTAAAGAGATGCAGCGACCTTTTTTAATTGTATCTTGCAAAAGATTAACAGGAGCAGACCCTTTTATCACATTAAAACATAATACAATAAAAAAACGAGGGCAAATAATGCATTAAATGATTATATTCACAAAAAAATCCTCAGCACCAAGAACAGGATCTCATCCTGGTTGCATTTAAAAGCTGTCTACACATTTCAGGTTTCTCATGAATCATTCACTTTAAATTGCTTTTAAATATGAAGTAATTTATCTTAATTCAAATATATGTGATTTCAATATAGTATAATTTTAGTAGTTTTTTTTATTGTTGTAAGGTGGAGTGTAGCTTTATAGCAACTATGTTTATGTCAAATTTAGATCTATGTGGGCCAGTACTTAAAAAACTATACAAGCCTCTGGCCATTTTCTGGTTTAATGAGAGTAAAAAGGCAAACTTTGATTCTGCTGTTACACCCACTAAGGTGTTTCACTTGAACTTTTTAACATCTTACTGCCATATTAAACTACAGAGATGGCAGATCCTATAGAGTGAACCAGAGGTTTTATCCTGTAAAGTCCATAATATCAAAGAATTAAAAGAAAAGTCAAATATTTTGGAATGACGATGTTTTTTTTTTAACCCTTAGATAAATACTACAAAAAAATCATACTATCATTTTCTGTATGAGACATAGATAGTATCAAAAACGATATAGGTGGTTTGGTAAGTTTTTGCTCACGTTAGTTTAAGTTCTAAAAATATTGACATGAGTGTTCAGGAAAAAAAGCACCTTATTTACCCCAGTGTCTTCATTAAATCCTATTATAATAATTTATTATGTATTAATTATCAACAAATGTAGCATTCTTTTAATACAGCAAGTCATTATTTAATAATATGAACAAAAACAGATCAGTCATTCTCACCATAATGTTTTGTAAAACTAGCTAAACTTTTCCCTCCAAAAGTGTTTTTGAGATTTCATGGAAGTAGCCATTTTGAAATGTCCTTCTACTGCCTCTAGTGGACTGATGGTGTACTACAGGGCAGGAAACATACACCAAGGTATATAAAATGGATTTTTGTGGAAAGTTTTGATCATGCAAATCGGATAGGGGTCTCAGAAATCCCTGTATCAAATATGATAACAATGGTTATAGAGTTAAAGAAGAGTCTGGACAAAAGCGGAATCAGTGCTGTAGCAGCCAAAATAGAGCGGGTTTTCAGTGTCTCTTATCACTAGTGTTTTTAATTTTGTTTGTGGTTGAGCTTCTCCTTGCAGTGTAGCCTTCATGTTGAAGTCCACAGCTCTGACAAACACTAACAGCTGGTTTTTGATCTTACCTTCACATGTAGAACCACGAAAGTCTCCAACAACAAGCGTTGGCTTCCGTTTTACTCAGATGCCACATTGTGAAGTTGAGTGCAGTCGTATTGTAACATTCATTCCCTCTTAGTCACTCATTAAAACTCAAATGCCTTTTGTGATTAATGTTTTGCACAGGCCTTCAGACCAAAGGAAGATGAATCGGCGCTCGAAAGTGCACTTAACCTAATGATTGGTCATCAGATGGTGTCTCTAAAAGCTTTGATGAAGTTCTGGATGTGGGCGCATTAGTCCTGGCTACAACAAACCTCTAACCACCCTTGACTCCAGAACTCACCTCAATTACATCATTTTTACAACTAAAATCCACAACTATGTCAAACATATTCCAGTCTATGGGAATTAACGTATATTTAAATAGCACTGTTCTACTCCCACTAAAATGAAATGTTTTTGGTGTTTTTAACATGTTCTTGAAGCATTTTTCTCACAACGTAGAACATCTATAAGAAAACTTCGCATTAAACTGTGTTTCTGAGTATGTCTTTATTCAAATCCTGTTGGATAAGGAGCAGATTAAAAACTCCTCAGCTTGAAAAAGCTCGAATTTGTGATCCAAGAACTGCCATGGGTGGGCCAAAGTCTCCCTTCTCCACTATAATTCTGATGCATTCACTTGCAGAAAAATAGACCCATTTGCGTCTTTGTTTTGTTGTTATTTGACTCAAAACTGTGCGGCTGGACCTCTGATATTTTTCTGTGTTTTCTTTTTTTTAATGCTATGCTAATGAGAGCTTGGGCTTGTGAGGTGCTACAAGCTAGCGGGAGAAAGTGTAAAGAAAGGAATGCTGGGAAATTAGCAGGGCTAACTTCCACGCTGTTCTGCCCACAAACCAGAATCGAATTTCTAAAAAGCTCCTGCTGCGCTGCAGAAAATGTGTCTTAGAAAAACGACACAGGCGTTTTGATTTTGGCTAACTACTGTATAATCATGATTAAAAGACCACTGGGAACGATGTTACAATAGAAAAAACTACAGTTGGAGAGGGACTCTAAAGGCCAAAGCACGTCACAGTCCCATTCACACACTGATGGTGCCAACCTGAAACCACCAACAAGCTGGGGTTCAGTGTTTTGCCCAGTGTTTTGATACAGAACCTGCGATCCTCTGATTCGAGGTCCACCTTTGCGCCACAGCCCAATAAAGAAGTGATTCACAGCTTTTGTTCCTTAACCTCCTTTTGTTTGGAGATCATTTATTTGAAAAAAGTCAGGTATCCTGGTGTAGAAAGGCACAATGTCATGTCCCCTTGTATGGACACAGGCTCTCGGGAGGTTTCAGGGGCGTTTTGCTGTTCCTATTGTATTTCGAGGCTAAACTGCAGTGGCCCGTGAACACAACAGTAAAACATCACATACTTTGTTTCTGGAAAAGTACTTGGATCTTGCTCAGATCTGTGTTGGTTCCCAGCAGATCTCTGGAGAAAACGATCTCCAGTTTTGCTGCCAGCTATATTTAAACCTGCTCTTCTTGCTGGGATTCAAACCTGCCTTCATTTTCCAGACACAGATCCCTCTGGTTTTACAGGCGTGTTCCTCAGCCTAAAAGAATCCAGTGTCTGCCACAACACAGCAGAGACAGTTTGCTCAGGGCTTCATAAAACAACGCCTGTTTTTGGGCTTAATTTCTTGATTTACGAAATGTACAGTTTAAAACACACAAAAACATTTTCCTTTTATTTTAATAGCCTCTTATATATAATTACAGTCCTTTAAGTACCATAGTGCCTTTGTTTTATCATATCCATCAGTTTAAATACATTTGGATCTTGCCTACAGATGCTTTGTTTTATGAGCATTGGAGGTCAGGAATTGAACCACAAACGTTTGGATTGGGAGGTAATTATCTTAAAACACAACTCCAAATAGCACACAAACACAATGATCCGTTCTGCAGATCATGAAAAGCAAACATCCATTTAATAATAATAGTATACTATATGTTCCCTTGTTTTCTCACACAGATGCTTTTCTCTAGGATTTTTTTTTTATTTCTCTAAACTAAGTTATTTGATAAGACTGACAATGTAACTCTGTTTGGTTTCCCCTCATATTTAACCTGCTGCTTCCAAAAACCCACTTTCTTTTGATTTTTCTTGTTTAAAGGTTCATCTGACTTTTGTGAAATTTGAATTTTGTTAATTATTTATCTTATTTTTATACCCTGCCATAAAATTACTTTTTTTTTTCATTCTTATGTTTTCTATGTAGCGTAAAGACATAAGTTGTTTATTTTTTCAGTTGGTTGTCTTTTTAATCGCTCACAGGTCAATATTGGATGGTGGGACATAAAATATATAAAGACTAGTAAAAAATGAATCATACAACTTAAAAAGTGAAGTGTAAACATGCACAGAAAAAACTACTTTATTGTATTTTCTTCAGTAAAATGTAAAAAAATTGTTTTTTTAATTATTTTTTCCTAAAGACTCACTCTGAGGAAAATTCTGTTTTTGGTGTTTTTAAAAGGTTCTTGTGTCATTTTTCTTATAAGGGAGGACATATATTAAGAAAATTGAACTCAAAATGTAATTCATGATTTTTACTTTATTCAAATTGTTGAGTGGAACAGACGAAAATGTGCCCTTTGTGACGAAAATGTGCCGTTTGAAAAAGAGTGTATTGGTGATCTAGAGAATACGTTGGGCGAGCCACAAGCTCTCTGCTCAGAGCTCTCAGCAACAGGAAAGGGAAAAGGAGGCGGCGTTGCTCTGAGAAATAATTGCATTATGGACTGCGAAATTTCTGATAAACTACTGCCGCGCTGCAGAAGGTATGTCCAGAAAACGACATAGGTATTTTAGAATCTTTTGGCTAAAAATGGCAAAATTATTATTAAAAGACTACTGGGGAAGCTTTAAAAACGACTGAAAAAGATGATCGCAGTGGGTCTTTAATCTGGTAAAAAGTTATGAGTATGTTGAAGATCTGTTGCTGAATTTTCATATACATTTCTGCCAGAAATTCTGTCTTTAAAAAAACAATAAATACCTCTTTAGTCGTCTAAAAGTAGACTGTTTATTAAAAATGTAAAAAAAAAAAAACATTTGGATGAAACACAACCCAGTTGTGTTATTAAAAAGCTCAGGTCTTTTCTTATTAAAGCTAACAAACATGTGACTCTATTGACTTGTGGTGCTAAAAAGATTAGATGTAGAAAATGTGTATATTTATTAGAAATATTCACACATTTTTTTGAGACTGTTGCTGATGTTCTCAACACCTGACAATAAACAGAGCTGGGTAAATATTGCATAAAATTGTGGATTATATTTTATTTTTTGCTTCTTATATATTTTCAATTATTGTATTCCACTGCTGCCTCTTTTGGGTTTTCATAAATCTAAATTTCAACCTGGAGACTTTTTCTTCTAACGACAATGAGCTCGGCTCGGCTTGGGTTTTTCCAAACGTCCCTGCTGTCGTCAAGCAATCTGGCAACAGCAGATATTGAAAAACATCTGTGAACCCAACACTGGCAGCATCCGACACGGAACGTACACACAAGTGCACTTCCTAGAACACTGCGATAAATTAGACTTCAGCTGAGCTGCATATTTCCCCACAGAGTTGTAGAGCTCTAATCAAAGGTAAAATGAGAGGGCATAATCAAAATGCACGCACCAGGTGGCCAAAAGCAAAACTCTAAATGAATGCTAATTATGTTTGATGTTGACTCGATGAAAATCAGTTCCATGATGCTTATTTGGGATGGGGTCGTGGGGGCAAGAGTTGAAGAAAAGGTCCCCAGACTTCTCTCTTCAGCCTCGTCACTCAGCCTCATCAGAGAGAGACACAAATGGATGCAGATGTAAAATCTATGTAGCGTTCCCTGTCCTCCCCAAAGGAATTTTTCAGACCAACTTCCTTAAGGAAGCATCCAGAACCAATCCTGATCCATCAAATGTGTTCTCAACCCCATTCTATCATAGAGACTTTACATAGTTTTGGCATCAGGTTTTGGTTCATGATTGATACAGAAAGAGTTCATATTTGACATCTGTATGCTTACTTCCTATAAATGTCACAATAAAAGAATAAATAACAGTCAAGTTTTCACATTATGCAGATGATGCTCTGCTCTGTCTCAAAGGATGATGTAGAGTTGCAAAAACTATTTCTTTTTTCTTTTTCCTAAACCATAAGGTTTGGTTGACTTCAGATCTTGGCTTTTCCCCCCCTAAAAAAAATAAACAAAGGGGTTTGATAAGTTCTTCCTTAGTTTGCTTTTGATAGTTTTTCTGAAAGCTACACTGCAGACAGTGTATCCAAAATACTATCAAGCGATTAGCAAATAGAAAAGATATTTTTTCCACTTCATCCTTTCTACGGGGGACAGCAGAAGCAGTAAGTACCTGAGCCTTTGCTGTTAAAAAATCTTTTTTCTATATTTTCAAAGGTTTTTTGCTTTCAAGATTCCTTACTGAAGAATGCACTTTAAAGTTTCAACGCATTCTTTATGCATTTTTCCCCAGTAAATGATTATAGCAGTCTTTTCCTCATAAAAGGGCAATTTCATGTAAAGTCCCACTCCAGCTATATTTGTATATATTCTAAAAGGGTTCCCAGTGGTCTTTTTTACTGTGACTATGCATTCTCTAGCCCAAATAAAAAAAAAAGACTTAACCTACGTTGAAATCTCACTATTTCCCTCCCACTAGCTTACAGTCCCTCACAACCCCAAGCTAACATTAGCATAGCAAAAAAATAAATGAAAACGGTGAGCAACATGAGAGCTATGCAGCAGTACAGTTTTGAGTCACATAGCAGCTCAGACAAGGAAAATTAAGACGTTCATGGATCTATTTGTCTCCAAGTGTATTAGTTAGTGCATCAGAATGGAGCGGAGCAGGAAGACTTTGGCCCAACATCTGCATCACACCTGAGCTTTTTCAAACCAGGGGGTTTTGTCTGCCCCGATCCATCACGATTTAACAAAAGAAATACTTACAAACCAATTTTTAACTTCAATTCTTTTATATTTGTCCTCCATCATGAGAGAAATGCTACAAGAACATGTTAAAACACCAAAAACACAACTTACATCAAAGTGGATCTTTAATAATTCAGGTCACAGCTGCACAAAACAGGAAACATTAGGAAGTAAGTAATATTTTACAAGGCAACCTCAAAATAAAATCCTAAAATCTCACTAAAATAAAACTATTTCTAACTAAAAGCAAAAAAAAAGGTGTTCATGGAGTACAGTAACAAAGGGACAGCATTCAAAAGTTTCAAAACAAGCAATATAACAAACACTGGAAAAATAAAAAGAATAAAAGAAAAAAAATCAACCACATATTTACTCCACTCTATGCTATAGTTGCTGTTTTTGGGCAGAAAGGGGTTCTCTTGTTCTTTGTGTGCTTATTTCAAAACGTGTGGCTCCACTTTAGAGTGTCTCTTGCACTGAGAAATTTAGCAAACAAAGGAAGCAGGATCATGTTTCTTAGATTTAGATCACTATGATAAACTATATGGTCAGAATTTTGGATGATTTAAAAACAAATCTGGTTAAGTTGGAGTTTTTGTTGAGTCAACCTCCCACATTTCACATTTTTTTCTATTTATTTTTTGTTCAATTTGTAGTGAAAGTGTTTCATACCTTTACATCCAAAGGGCTCAAAACTAAAGATTTAACCACTATCTATAAATACATTTTTAAGGTCTTTATGCCATAAGAGAAAAAACCTGCACACAAACCTAGTTTTGTGGGACAAATCCTCATTTTACATCCCGTTCTTCAGAACAGAACGATAAAACTATCTGATCATAAGAACTATTGCCTCAATTAAATTACAATAACCAAATTAAATAAATGCAGTTATTTTAATTTCATAAATAAAAAGGGTAAAGTACGAAGGACAGTTGACTGAGTTGCTTTTAATTTCCCAAAACTGAGATAGAGAACTGATAACCCTGCCGGGGAAATGATTAAGTAATTGTTCTTGTGGCTGAAAGAGTTATTTAAAAGTTTTTTATCTGGCAGGATGAAGAAAAAACAGCTGCTTCTCCAGATGTTGACTCTGCTCCACGTTTCTGCTTCTTTCCCACAAACACACCTTTGCTAATATCCTTTACAAAGCAACACTCCCACTAGGAGAGAGGAGAAATTCTTCTTTTCAAAAAAAAAAAACCTTTTCAAGCTGAGCTTTACATCACCTCATAAAGGCTTGGAGAGGGGTTTTTTTCCCCACTCATTTACTCTTTCAGTTTCATGTTGAGATCTTGAGCTTTGTCTGCTCAAGGGATTGAGCTCTAGCCGGGTTTACAATAAATATTTAATATAAGCCAAAAGAACAGAGGGGAGTGAAACCAGCCAAGAAAGTGACACGAGCAGCAGCTCTGATCACACTGCAGAGTGGAAGGAAGGACGCCTGTGCTGAGCTCTGATCAAACACCCACAGAGGGACGGCAATGGAGGATGTTAGTTTTGCTAATGAAATGAGCCGAGTTGTTTTGTTGATGGACGTAGTCTTTCTGATGTTTTTTTTAAACAAATGGCTGTTAGGAGGCGTTCTGTAGTGTTTGGACATATTAATGAATTGACCCACTTCTTCATTTTCATGTGTTTTCTTAAAGACCCACTCTAATAAAAATCTTGTTTTGGGTGTTATTTTTATCATGCTCTAGAGGACACAGACTAAGAAAATTCAGCTTAAAATTGCATTTCTCATTCAAGCTGGCACCTGGCTCAAAACTGTTTGGCTGGAAATGCTCAATACTGCTCGCTAGTTTTGTTATATCGCAAATGTTAGTTTGGGCTTGTGAGGGGCTGTCAGCTAGCGGGAGAGGGTGTAGACAAAGGGATGATGGGAAATGAGTGAAGGCTTACGCCGCACCAGCCATCAAAGGCACATTTCTGATGAACTATTGCCACTCTGCAGAAACTGTATCCCAGAAAACAACACAGATGTTTTGATTTTGGCTAAAAAAAACATCATCATAATGAAAAGAGGACAAGGAACGCTTTGAAAATACACTAAAAGATGATCACTCTAGGTGATCGTGTTGTTTCAGGGTTGCTTTTTTACGACAAACAGTCCGAAAAGGGTTTTTTCCGCTGCAACTGAAGCACCTGTGACATGCAGAGCTTCTCGAACCTCCACATTAGTTTTGCATTTGTTTTTGCTTCGCGTCTTGTTTTTCTATTTGCCTTAAGAGGAGACGTGGCCTGAAGGCAGAGCCTGTTAGAGGCATCGTGAGAGCACCATGTCTTCTCTCTAATATAATCAGTTCTAGTGAATTACAACAGCCCCTAATGGCATTAGAACCTGGTGACATTCATTTAATCCATTTAAGTCCCTGCATCTCTCATACTTTGGAAAGTTAGGCAGAGAATGGCAGCTGTCCAAACAGCACCTCCTGTTGGTGAACAGGAAAATTGCATTCACAAAGATTGTTTCTTTTTTATTTCAGGATCCAAGTTATCCTTCACCTTAGAGTGCAAATAGTTTAAACAAATACTCCATGAGCATGTATGGTTTCCCTGACCTTGTTCTTTGTTTGTTGCCTTCACTGACCCTTGTGTCAGAAACCTTGAACTCCAGAGTCTCTTCCCTTTTCTTTTGTGGTTTTCAGTTCCTTTTATTGGACAAAAAAGACACAGAAAACAAATACTGAATGACCTTAAAGCAGGATCGTTAGCACACAGTCAATTTATTGTCCTGACATCATTAGCAACATTTAACCCATATGCTTTATAAGATTTTTTTCCCTCCAGAATTGCGATTTAATGCGCTTCGACAGCTTTCTGGCAGAACAGAACTACTTTTTTCAAAGTCATGGTTTCCATTAAAACAGAAGCCTTATTAGTAACTTTCTTGGACATGAATCTGCATTTGTTCTTTAGAAAAACAACAAAAAAAGACGTTCACGCTGTAACTAATTTAGATTTATTAGAGAAAAATGACAGGATTTTAGTTCTCAGAATTTGTTTGCTGCCTTTTCTCCAACAGAATCCTGTGGGAATCCTCCATGTTTGTTTGTTATTGATGATCAGAATCCTGCCACACTGATGTTTCACGTCGTTTTCACATCATCTGCCACGAGTAAGATCAAGTGGGTTTTACCGCACTGTAGCACTGATGTGGTGAGACGTGTCTTTCTGTTTGCATTATTCTTAATATGGATTATATATTATTGTCTCTTTATTGAAACCAGCTGTTGCTTAAAAAAAGAAAAGTATTTAGCTGCAGCATGACCAGAAATCCAACCAAAAAGTGATGAACATTCAGCTGTTGTGTTCTTGTTCCTTTCCCTTTAAGCTCTTTGGCATCCATTATAACAGTTTAAATCAGTTAGGTAATCTAATAATTGTGAATATTTTATTTTGAGCTTTAATGGAGAAACCCACGATCATAGAGAAGCAGTAAAGGGCTGCCTGGGTCTCCATTGCTTTGGAGAGTTTTGCTGCACACCTTCAAGGTTTTCTTACTGTACAATATTTTTCAGAGTAAAAGCCTCTCATGAAGACGCAGTGAAACCTCAGCTGGAAAGAAAGCTAAGGCTCAAAGTAATGGCTTTCGGCTCCAGCTCTGCTTGCTTTGGACCGAGATTCTATGGTTCAGGTACATTTGAGATATTTCTTTTAAAGATAAGTATGGGCCAAATCTCTACACATTCAGATTGTTGAGCATCTGCAATGTCAGAGAGTTTAGTTACATAATTATTATGAATTCAGCCACTAAAGAAAAGTTTTCACACATTCTTTAAAGTCTCACTCTACGCATCTTTTGATCAATTTTGAAAGCATTCCCCATGGTCTTTTATTATTGGCCAAAATCAGAAAACCTGTGTCGTTTTCCAGGACATAGTTTCGTGGTTGCTGAGAACTCTCTGTTTACACTCTCTCCTGCAAGCTTACAGCCCCTCACATTCCCAAGCTAACATCAATGGTGCTAAAAAAATGGCGAGCAATATCAGAGCTAACCAGCCGTTCAGTTTTGAGCCAGATGCCAGCTCAGACGAGGAAAACAAACATGTTCGTGGATGTATTTCTCTGCAAGTGGATGCATCAGGATGGAGCAGAGCAGAGCAGGGAGCTTTTGGTAGGGCCCAGCAAAGCTTCAGCGTGACAGCTACAATCTTCTAAACTCCATGCTTTCGTCTACTCCTGATTCACAACGATTTAAACAAAGACATACTCAGAAATGCAGTTTTAAGCTTAATTTGTGAATATATAAGTCCTCCATCCTCAGAAAAATGTCAAAAAGAGCTTGTTACAAACACCAAAAACCCTATTTTCATCAGAGTGGGTCTTTCAAACATGTAAAACTGTCTCTCTGTAAAATGGACAAAAAATCAGTTTTGATTCTCTATAAAGGTGGTTATCAAATGTAGTCCATTCTGGTCTTAGTCTTTTTTGTTCTTTTTTCCATTTCATTTCGTCAGAGCTTAAATTGCCCCCTAATTGAAAATGTAGGTCAAGACATTGACTGATATGTATTCCTGAACAAATTTTCCACTTTTTTAAAAGTTAGTCTCATTAGATGTCACATAACTAGGTGTGTGAAACTTGTTCTTTGCATGTACAGTGCATCCAGAAAGTATTCACAGCACCTGACTTCTTTCACATTTTATGTCACAGCCTTTTTTCAAAATGGATTAAATCATTTTTCTTCCTGAAACATTCTTTGAAAAACACCACATAATGACAATATGGGGTGTTTGTTTATATATTTTTTTCTTTTCAGATATCTTACATGAATCAAAAAGAACAACAGTTATTACAAGCAATTTCTTACCGTTTTTGAAAGTTTGCTTGTTCTTAAACTGAAAGGGATATTTTGAAATTAAAAGCATTAATATCCAAAATAACTGTGCATTTTTTCTAGTCTTGAAAAAAGAAGCTATTTTAAAATAATGATGGTTAAAAAATGTATTTTTAATGTTTGAATTCTGTCTGTCCTTAGTTTTCTTTTTATATTTTTTTCTGTTCATCTGTTGTTGTTGTTCTGTTGTTCCAAAAGACAGTTCACATCCAGTCCAGCATTAAAAACTAACACACATTCCTATAATTCCTCAATGACTGAGATTTTAAAACTAAATTTAAACAAAGTTTCATAAACTATAGAACATTTAAGTTGTATACATTCGACCACCAACAGCTGCTCCAAACATGTGTGTTCGTTTAAGCCAAAGGCTAAAAGCAGATTTTTTGGTTTGCTTTTACCCAAATGATTTGCACTTTTTTTTTAACGCATGGTCCTTAACAAAGACTTTTGGTGATTGAGAACTGAACCAGCACCTTCTGATGTCCTAATTCACAGGATGGCTGCAGTTTTAGAGTGTTAGTGTTTGTTTTATAACCAGCTTATCGTTGGTTTCATCCCAGCGTTGGAGGTTTTTCTTGTGCAAGAACGGACCTCGTATTATTCCAATATGCTCATCTGTTTGCAATCGCAGAAGCGCTGTGCATTTCGAGTGCGGGTGTTTTTTTCAGAGAAGTTTTCTTTCCTGTTCCAGTGAATGAGAAACACATTGTAAAAGGGCTTGTAGGACTTAGATAAGGTCAAAAGGTGTTTTGTAAGTGCATTCCATATGCTCCTTCTTTGGAGGAGAATGGTGGCTCGCTCTCACCCGTCTGCAAAAGCCGTGCTTTTAGAAGCTGGGGTTTTTTGTTACAACTCAGCAGGGATGCTCAAGACCCGGCATTGTAGATGTGACCCAGCGCTGACGTCAAACTGTTGGCCGTGGTTCAAAGATTAACCTCTCCAGAACCAAATTGTTTTCTTTTTTTCTCCTCTTTTACCTCGACCAGAGCAGCGACGGCTCTAAAAGCGTTTCCCTCTTCACCTTGAACACGTGAAAAACACGGACACAGGGTCTCATCTGCATGACTGCATGCATTTAGTCTTTGTAAACCTGAGAAAAACAAGGGAAAAAAATGCTTAGGGAACCACTGCACCCTCTAGATTCCCCCATGATGTGATCATACAAAGAGGATCATTCATAATTAAATGAAAATTGTGGTAACCTATTTTAAACATTACCCTCACATTGCCTTCAGTAGCCTATAAAAAACTAATTTGGGACTTTTGCTCAGAAAAGAACCATGCTGGGTATTTAAATCTTTCCATGAGTATATATATATCTCTTGACTTGAAGTTTTGTTAAAACCCACTGAGATGAATTTGGGGATTTTAACGTGTTTTTGTGGCCTTTTTCTGACGACGAAGGACATGTAGAAAGAAAATTAAACTCAAAATTGAATTTCTGAGTATTTCTTTATTCAAATTTTGAGTTAGGACGGAAAAAGGCCATTTGAAAAACATTGTACGGTGGGTGGGTCACAAGCTCCCTGCCCAGCTCCATTCTCATGCATCCACTTGCAGACAAACAAATCCATGATCTTCAATTTCCTCGTCTGAGCTGGCTCGAAACGGTACGGCTGGATAGCTCTGATATTGTTGCAGCGGTAATGTTAGATTGGGGGGTCTGAGGGGCCATAAAGCTAGCTGGTGTAAACAGATAGCTAGGTTATGGGTGTTGGGAAGGGGAGGTGGGGTGTTTCCGGAACAACATTCCCGCCCATAAGTCAAAGGTGAATTATTACTGAACAGCTTCTCTCCAGAAACTTTGTCCCAGAAAACAACACAGATTTTTTTTTAAATTAGCCTAAAAGCGGTTTTATTATAATTAAATTGAACATTTTAAAATAGATCCAAAGATGATCAGAATGGGGCTTAAAGAGCAGAAGAACAAAAAAAAAAAGATGTCTTGATAAGAAATACAAACGAGAGAATTTGTGAGGATGCTTAACTTGTAAAAAACACAACAGTTTGAAGTTATTTATCATCTTTAAATTGAAGATTAAGATCAGCTCCAGTATTATATGCAACAATCTCTGTCGACCTGTGATGAAATGAAAGTGTTCATCAAGGCAGTAGTAGATCATGAGCTTTATCAACCGTTAGACTGTTGGGCTGCACTGAAGGGAGCTTTGATGACTCATTGGAGGTCAGAATTTATTGAGTTTTCATCCAAACTAAAGAACTGAGTCCAATTTAAAAAAAGAAATCTTGGGATGTGGGTTGGGTGTGTGCCCCCTTACTTTGATTTTATCTGATGAAGGGAAAAATTGTATGTTGGGTTCTTTACTACTGATGACAGTCATCCCAGAACACATTCATCCTCCATATTTTTAGAGGAAAATTTCCTAAAATCACACTTTTCTGTTCCATTGTTGGTCCCACTCTATTCCCCTAGCTTTCGCTGTTTCCTCTTCTATTCATCCACCTCTGCCAGCATCAAACCCTAATTTGGTGAAGGGGTTCCTTTGTGCCATGATGTCTCAAATGTTTGGGCCTCCCTCTCCTGCTGCACATGACCCATAATGCTTTGGAAGCCTGAGGGCAGTCTGCTGGACTGCAGCTGGAGTCCACGTCCTTACTATTGTTAATGTTTGGAACATGATATTCTGCTCAGTTTCCTAGTATTTGTTGCTTTGTGACTCAAATACACAGATTGTGTCAGACTTTTTCATACTCTTTAAATAGTAAGGTTCCTAAGCAACGCGCCTTATTGGGAGGGTTTGGGGTTCTGATCCTCCGTGAGCCACTGTCACAGTAACTAGTCTTTAGTTCTACTGATGGTTTGGGTTTATACGTTTTAAAAGGAAATATGCAAACCTGTAAAGGTAAAAAAAAAAAAGTTTTTTTTTCCTGCTTGCAACATTTCATTTTGGTTCTCAAGATCTGTCATTTCCATAACACAAGAAAAAAAGGTTTTGGGGTCATTTTAATTCTCAATTTTTAGAATTAAAAGATTTCAAAGTGTAAGTTTAGTGAAAAGTTGACTAAAATGTTTGAAAGCTAATCAACATGTCTGTTTTATATATCTATGAAGCTGTGTAGCATTTTCATAGCATTTTCATAAATATCCATTTCTTCTGTATTTCTATTTTGAAACATCAGTTGTGCAGAAGCATAAACTTAAAAAAACTTTAGTTTTGTGATTGCAATATGAAAGAATTTTGAATTAAATCAAATTATAAAATAAATCCCATAGGGAATCGTATCAAGTTAGTTGGAAAATTGACAAGGATTCCTGGATCTGATTCTAAAACATACATTATTATTGTTTTTCTTTTCATTTTATCTTGAGCTTTTTTGTGAGTTACTTATGTATAATAGAAAATTGGTGGCCTTTTTTTAAAGGGTTGAGATACTGCAAAACATTTAGAAATTTCAATGAAAACTGATTTTGTTTCCTTCAAAATAAAAGCTTTTTTTCCTACAAGTTTTAAAACTACACCACTACAAAGGCAGCTGCAGCAGCTCTTAAAAACAGTTACTGAAGGCTTTTTGGTTTTTAAGACACGTACATGTTCTTAAGGTTACTAAATATGTTTTTATAAATATGATTTTAAGTGTTCTACTTGTTAATAAATTAAATAATCAATTATACTTAAATGCAGATTTCGTCTTTGTGGTAAAGACAGCTAGAGCATCATACATGTCAAACTAAATCCATGATAAAGTGCAGAATATTTCAACATGGGGATTGCATTATTTAAAAAAATTAAAACAAAAAATCTTATTTTGAAACGTAGGAAGATTGCTTTAAGTAGACCGTTATGATTTTGCTCGGTTTCCAGGTCCATAGACTTTTAGGGTCATCTTGTGGATTAAGTTTAGTTGGATATGTCCCGCATTCTTTGCTTTTGTCCAGGAACAGCTTCTTCATGAGTCTCAAACATACAAGAGTCGATTCAAAGCAGATGTGGAGGCAAGCTTGTGATCACCATTACCAACCACAGTAGGCGTCATTGTTTGGGTTTATTTTCACCAGTTTGGAACGTACCAAGAATTTTGAGTGCGAACACAAGAGTAGAACAACCAAAATATAGTTTTAAAAAGTAAAATAAAATAAGACACTGAAACGCACGAAGAAAAAAAACAAATCTGAGAATCACAAAAATAAAAATATTTATGTAAATATGCAAAAAAAGAAACTAATATTTGCTATAAAAAGTTTTTATTATTTTTATTCTTGTATTTTACTAGAAATGTGCTGTTATTGGCTGTTGTAAAACCGTGAAATGAGATTCAGTGTCCATCTGGAAAAATGCGCCTCAGTATTTGACCACAGATGAGCAAATTGAGCGAGCCCGACATGGGACCACACATGAAAGATTATCATTCAAAAACTCCTTTTTAAAAAAAAAAAAAAAAAAGAAGAAAAAAACAGTGAAGCAGACAAAAGAAATTAACCCAGTTTGATAAAAAAACAAAAAGCTGTCACTTCTTCTGGACAACCTTTCACTTAACATTTCAAACAAACATTTTTTGGTCTTCTGCAGGTTTGCTTTTTTTACAATCTTTTATAATTAAGTCAGACAGTGAAAAAGCTTAATTTCTGTGAGGTCCAGAAAAGCATGTTTTCCTACTAAATAGCAGAAATGATAAACGCATTCATAAAAAAATGGAAGCTCATTTTTCAGGGGGATTCTGCTCCAAAAAGCACAATTATCGACATTTGGAGAATCTCACATTTTATGTTTTAATGAGTTCTAGGAAAAAAACAAATACAGACTCCATACTTTCTGAAAGTGTTAATGAAAGTCAACACTATTGGGCTTTAATAGAAAATAAAGTGCTGCCTTACGGATATATCTTGACATCAGATCTGAAAGTTTTTTGTGGAAACTGAACTTGTGTTGACTTCTTTTTTCCCAATTTTGTTGCAGATCATTTATTATAATCTACGCTCAGTCCAGATGAATGTTTTGACAGCCTGAGCTCTGGTTTTTTCAGTGTGAGGATCCAATTAAGCTGTCATTGGAGTCATATTTTAAGCAAGAAAAAAAAATCAGGCACTTTAAAGTTGAGTTTGGGTCTGAGGGCATTTTCTAGAAAACCTGAAAACATATTCACTTATTTTACAGAAAGCACAGCTGTAAACTGAATTTCAGTTATAAGAATATTTTAGTGCATGTGCCTCCACACCTCGCTGTTGTTTCTTTGCACTCTCCTACATCACTCCGTCTCCTTTGCCGTCCCTGCTCTGCAGACGCTCTCCAAACGCTTCGCCCTGATGGGTGGAAGCTCTGCGTACATGTCGAAGCCGAGCTGCGAGTGCAGCTGGGGCAGACGGAAGAGAAGCAAGTGGTTCCTCAGCACCTGCCAGGGAGACGGGAAGAACGGAAGAAAAAAAAACCCTTACATTTCTTAACTAAAATGCACAAATGTGACGTCAACTCAAGCTGCCTTAAATTTAAAAGATTTTAAATGAAAGCTCTACTGGATATTAAGAAATCTTTAGTAAAAAAAGGTTCCTGAACACCCACATTTTAACAAAAAAAGATCAAACGAGCAGCCAAAGTTCTTGTTAACATTCATTTAACATTTATAAGGTGTTGTGTCTTTCTCCCCCCCCCCCCCCCCCCCCCCCCCCCCCCCCCCCCCCGTCCAGACGTGTCAAAAGAGTGTCAGAGGATTTCTCCTTTTAACACGAGTGATCCTTATGTAACCATAACTTTGTATAAAGCTGCCCACACTCTGGATCTGTTAGTGAATCTGTGAAATGATTCAAATTACTGTAGCTCCACATGTGGATTTATCTCTGTTGTCAACACTTTTATATAGTTTTTCTTCCACCACGAAAGTGGATTTTGAATTTTTTTTACAAAGATTTTACTGTCAAGACGGGCCAAAAAAGGGAACAAAACTCACATTTGTCTGGGAAAACTGGAGCAGAAAAAGACCAAGTGGTTGCGCATGAAGTCCCTAAACTTTTAAATTAAATTGTCATAGCCTCCATCAATCTTTTATAAATGGTGAATATCTGTTTAAAGACAAAATTAGAAATGTAAAGAATCCAAAACCTACACATTATTAATGTCAAAACTAACCCTTATTTAACAGGTCAGCTTTGTTAGTCATGTGGAGACTGTGAAAGGCCAGAACGCACAATCAACCTCTCGGCAGTGGACGAAGTCCAAAGATGGGAGAGACTTCAGGAAAAACAAGAGGAGCGTGCAAACAACAGAGGAGTACCTCATCAGTAAGGCAGTCAATTTTCCTCAGCATACTGTGTCGGGCAGCTTCCACCTCCTGAAAGAGTACAAAGAATTCGAGCTCAAGCCTCAGCTGCCTTTGATCACATTCAAATGGAATAGAATTGATTCCTCCTTTAGTGAATCAAAAATGAAAAGCATTTGAAGTCAGATAGTGCTGTGATTAACTATCATTTTTATGTGGACTAAAATGATCTTTAAGATTTTGAGTCCATTTAGTTCATGTCGGATCCAGACAATGTTCTTTAAAACTCACTTTCAATGAAAAGGTATGTAAATGATCTTCCTCATTCTAAATTCTCGCAAATCCGCTGTGTGGTACCTGTGCAGCAGCGTCCTGAGAGAAGATGAATGAATTCACATGAGACAAGGCGACCACGTAGAGGACAGGACACCAGGAGAGCTTCAGGGATCCGGTTACTAAAGAGCAGAAGTAGAGACGAAGGAGAGGAAGGGAGTCTTCAGGCGGAGATGTAAACCGCTCGATAGGGATGGAAAGCTTCATGTGTGAAAGTAAAAAAACAGAGAAAAGGATTTGTTACAAAACAGATCATTAAAAAACTCGCCATTGCATTAACGTGAAGATAAAAAAACCTGTTCTAGGGTGACTCCCAGAGATCTCAACATCCCCACATGTTCTCCAAAAACAGCCAACCTCATGGAGGCGCTGTAACACCTCTGCAGGGGCAACAGGACCCAGCAGCCAAACAGCTGATCTCCAAAAGACACGGCTTCATACTGCGCCAAAAGAGCTCTGTACAAGTCCTGGAAGGAGGTGAGGCCTGGAGGGGGCACATTCAGGTCCAAAGAGTCCAGCCTTGAAGCCCTGAAAGGAAATGTATGTCTCAGACATCCTGATCTTTGTGAGAGTTCAAATCCATGTGAGAGAAGTCTGACCTGGTTAGTAACCTAAACAAACCCCAAGTCAGTTTCTGAACAGGTCTCTCCAGGAACAAGTCGCTTGAACAGAGGAACACGCAGGACAGACGGGCCAGCTTGGCAACGGGAAGAACCACCTACAGAGAGAGAGAATCCGAACTATGAACTTCACATTTATTACAGGTGTGTGGTTATAAATGCCTACATGTAACATGACTGTTATTGCTGCACATAAAATCTACAAATTATGAATTGTTATAAATATTCAGGAAGTGACCATTTTTGCAACATACAGAAATGTTCCTCATGTGAAGTGGATGAAGACTTATCGAATTATAGTCAAAGTAAATTGTTTAGTTCTTAATGAGTTTATAATTGTGTAATGTTTAAAGCTAAATAACTTTCTTCAATATTATTTGTTTACATAAAAGAATGTGATCCCAAATCTTAAATCAATTCTGCTTTTTTAAAATAAGGATTTACAGCAGTGTCCTGTCCCTGAAATAATTTTCATTTTGATGTGGTGCATTTCTGCCAGGTGAGTATGATAAGCCAATTCGATCACAAGGGGGCAGTACAGCACAGAGCAGGATAAGCTGACCTTTCCTTCTCTCCGCATCTCTGCTGTGCTGCTTAGATGGAGAAACACATTCTTGGATTGTCATGATATCTGAGAAGCCGGGGAGTCACAAATTAATCCAGAGAGCAGTGGATGCAGTTTTTCTTTTCCCCTAGAGAAAATAATCCCATCTAAAACTAGATTTACCAGCTGGTTTTGAAACCAACAAGTGAGTTTTAACCAGCCAGGAGTCTGCTGAAAACAAAAATTGTGTTGAACTTGTTTAGCAAAAACAGACTATGCATAAATGTGTGCATAGGTGTGTGGGATTAAATGTTCAACACACACTTAAACATAGTTTCTCAAACTGATTGGTAGCAGGATGTAGTTTCACCTAAAAACGTCAGATTAAAAGCCAAATATTTCAATTTGGAAATCTTCCCATGCACATCCAGGTGTCTGGATATTGATTGTACAAGAGAACTGGATCCACTGAGTGTGACATCACCCAAAAAATTGCTTACGTTTTAAAGGAAGTCACCTTTTTTTTTTTTTTTTTTTTTTTTACAATAAGGATGCCACCATCAGCATATAATGATTCATCTGAGTCGGTAAACATTTCTATGGCAACCATGCTCACCAAACAGAAGGGAGCCTGTAGGAAGTCCACACCCCAACCACCTAAAAGCGTGGTACACGAAATTTGTACACCAAATGTCTTGAGCTTTTGAGGTATCCGATTGGTCAGTTTATGCCTTGAATAACTTGCGCTTCAGCAAAAATTTTCAAAAAAATACAATTGGCAAGAACATGTTAAAAAGATGTAGAAGAGCAAGAAAGATTATTCTAGCTAATATAATGATTGAGTAATAGCTGCTTATCTCTCCATAGAAGTCTATGGGATTTCGGATACTTCCTAATTTGAATGTGAGGGGGGAGGGGTCACTCAGTCCAGTTCTCATATAGAGTCAATGATTAAAACAAGCCCCCCCTTTAACCAAAAGATGGACAGAGAAATCAGCCAATTAGAGGAAGTGTCAGTGGGGCGGAGCATCACCTATCACAGCTCCATGCAGTTTCAAAAGGAGCAAAAACAATCTGTTTAAGAACACTTCTGAATGAACGTTAATCTAAATAAAAAGTAGCATTAGAATAGCGTGATATTGTGATAAATCAAGGTGACAAACATGATTAATGAAGTTTAGTCTTAAATGTTTTCAATGAAAATCAAAAGCGAGTAAATCTTGAGGCTGTGCAGATAATAAATCTGTTTTTGTACCTTTAAAGCCTCCTCCCTCCAAACCTCCAGCAGCAGCAGCCACTGCAGACACTGGACAGCTGCATGTAGAGCCCCCACAGGAAGCTCCTCTACAGCCAGCCCCCCGCCACCGGACGCTCCTGTCCGCTCGTACAGTTTGATGAGGGGGAGGAAAGGCCAGTCAGATGGCAGGATGGGTCCCGTGAGTTCCGGGAGGAGGTGGGAAGTGATCCACGGGTTGCGTCCAAGAAGGGCTTTTCGCGACACGATTACAGACGGTTCTAGGTACGCGAGATGAGTGAGGAAGCAGCCCCGAATAGACGGCAGCTGAACACAGGCTTCTCTGAGGAGAGCACCGACAGTCTGTAGAGATGGAGAAGGGTGGAGTCTGACGTCGTCGTGAAGCTTTAGCTCCCCGAGCTCCACAGCCTCTGGACCTCCACTGCGTCCCTCTCTTAACGGGGAAAAAAAGATAAAACATGATCTATCGGTCAAAAAAAGCATCAATTATCCACAGGAAATAGTTTTTCTTACAATATAAAGTCCTTGTTAAATATAACGCTTGACAGCAGTTCATGTGCCAAGTATTCACTGCCTGGTAAAAGCCAGGGAAGAAGCACCAGCGCCACCTGGTGATAAAGTGAGGCCTGTTTTGCCACCTCCACATCAATAGGAACCTGAGAAAATGTCAAAAATGAGAACAGAAGGAAAATGAAACGGTTTCAAAATGACAAATATCCACGCCACGACTCAAAGCAGATTCATACCCACCAGCATGCGTGCCAGCTGCAGCAGCAGGTACAGGAGGAGGTGTTCATGACGAAGGAGCCATGCCCTGGAGATGGACAGAGTGGGCGTGGACTTGCAGCAGGCACGCAGGTAACCAATCACTGGCTCTGACAGGAGGAAGCTGGAGAACTGGAAAAACATTTAGACATTTAAAGTAAAATAATTATTAGAATAATAAAACTCTAAATTGGCCTTAATAGAAAACCTTAGGGACACGAAAAAAGATGATAAATTCACATAAAACATGACTCTTTACAAAATAAAAGAACTACTTTACCTACTTTTTTGTAATAGGACTGTTCATCCAAATTACAGAAAAAAGAATTGTCATAAACTTCTGTCTATTATTCTTAGCAAAAAGAAATTATTTTACCAATAGTAAAAAAAATATATATATCTTTGCTCACATAAGGGATACCTCAGAGCCCCCTTTCAAAAGGCAAATACAGGAAAACAGAATACTTTTAATTAATTTTGTTTTCATTTATTCATAAAATATGAAACAAATATCAAAACAAAATTTAAATCTACGTTGGTCGTTTTAGATTATCTTTTTTTTTTGTATTGTATTTTTTGTATTTATTTAAAAGCATTTAAGCAGCGTTAAAGTGTTAAAAAAAATCTACATTTTATTAGTTTTCACCACCAGAGGGCGACAAATTTGCTAAAATGTCACCATATATTTGGACTAAAATGCTGCATTAATGTTCATTCTACCTTGCTGCTGAGACCTTTGTGGATCCCTGTGATTGTTTCCAAGAGGGATCCCAAACTGATCAAAAGAGCAAAAGGAGAGCTGGGAACAACAAGCCCAGAACGTTCCTTCCATCCTGCGCAGGCTAAACCTGGAAGATTAAGGGTCGTCTCTGGACCCGGATGGTTGGACTTGGCATTGCAAATCAGAGAGGAAGAGCTAAAAAGCAAAAAAAAAAAATTAGGATAAGTTGACTTAAATAACACATTCTGAGAGAAAAGACCAGAGGAGTTATCAGAAGTACCTGAGGTTGTTCACCAGGCCTTGCACAACGCTGTGACACATAAGTGGAAGAAGAACATCGGAGGTCAAAAGCTCCAGCTCCTGAAGAGTTTCCACTGGTTTGAAAAAGTTCTGTTGTATTTCATAAAATAAAACTATAAGGAATCAGTTTGTTTTTACTTCAAACATGAAATACCTCGATTGCTCTGCAGGTAGAAGACCTGACGGAGTACCTGTCTGGAGAGCTGTTGGTAGTAAGCTTGGAGATAGACCAGATAAGGTGGTATCAGGGTCAAGCTGCTGTCTGTCTGAACTGGACTATCGAGGTTCTTGACAAAACCCTTCAGATGTCCCAACAGGGATGCCTGCAAGCCTGAGACGTGACCCCAAGAAACAGGAGGAGGAGGAGGGCACTCTTCCCCCTGAGCGCTGGAATAAACACAGAGAAGACCTCATGTAGACGGAGGCTTCAAACCAGAAGAGACTCATCATCCTGCAGGTACCCGAGGACGCCAGCCTGCAGCTCCTGATGGCAGCCGGCTGTGTGTGTGACTTGTGTGAGCAGGGAAAGCAAAGCCGAGAGCCGCTGTAGCTGCAGAGGCCGGAGAGCGTCTGAGGGGGGAGCGAGTCGATGCCCCGACTGGAGTGACTTCAGTAAAGCTGAGTACAAGTCTCTTGAAGAAAAAACAGAGATGTTATTGAATAGCTGTGAAATCGCAGGTAATTTGACAGAATATTAATCACAAAACAATTTTTAAAGATATTTTCTTTTATATAAAGTTTAACCTTTGGTTATGGCATGACTTCACCTACATGTATAGCTGGCATGCCTGTCCATAACCGGCTGCTACTGCCCAGAACCTGTAGGCTTCAGTGGTGATCCTGAGAGCCTCGGATGGTTCCAGCAGAAGCTCGGTGGGCTCAGCGCTCACCAAACGGGACAAACGCTCCTTCACACCGAGAGAGTTCAGCTGAAATAGATATAAATAATAAAATAAATAGTCTGTTAGTTTATCCTAGATAAATAAAAATGTCACTGGGAAATGAGTAAACACTTGGAATGACTTTCTGACGCATCGGTTGACCTTGTCGTCCTTTATTTGACTTGTGATGAGCTCCTAATCAAACACCAACAAGTAACACAGCAGCATAACTAGTTAGCCAGAAGTGTTGTTGAGATAAATGCTCGTCTCTAAGACAGAATTTGCATGGAATGTCAAGTGGTTCAACGTCAGACATCAAGATCTGTGAAGAGCATCCTGCAAGTGTGAAAGATGGCCCAGACCCAACTCAACCAAGCCATTTCAGCCCACCTGCCAAAAGCTGTGAACAACCTCTTCCTCAAAAAACCAAACACGTCCGTCCTTGTCAGGAAGAATCTCTCTATGGACCAGAGGCTGCACCTGACCAAAAGGGGATCCAGAATCAGGCTACTTCAACCATCAGGAAAAAAACAACGGTTACAATAGTAATCCAGCTTCAGACGGAAGAACACTTAGAAGAAGTCCCACTGAACCTGGAAGAGGAAGAAGTAGCCTCAATGTGTGTTGAACCGTTTTCCATGTCATCAGACAAACTCTCACACACTGACTCAACTGTTGGTGATGTACCAAGTGCTATTACAGAGGATGGCCCACCACCAACAGAAGAATCAACACCCGCTGGTTCCTCAAAAACCACCCCAAACAAAACCCCAGAGGAAATTCCAATGGGCAGCAGGGAACAAATAAAAGACCAAAGACCAAAGCACTTCAGAAGAATGAGGTCGATCTTTACCAGAATGAGGAGGTTCTTCACACCTCACATAACATAAAAGACATGAGGAACCACCTGTGGGTTTTCTCTGGGCACTCCAGTTTCCTGTTTGTCTAATCCCTAAACCGTTCTGGTTTCCCACACTAAAGAAAATGAATGGTCCATCAATTGGGAAAAAAAAGACACTTTTTTCTTTTGTAAAAGATGAAATTTAAAAAATATTATTAAAAAAAAAATAAATAAATAAGTTTAAAAAAAAGACACATTTTTCTTTTGTAAAATATGACATTTAAAAAATATTGTTAAAAAAGAATAAAAAATCAAAATAAGTTCTTTTAAAAAAAGACACTTTTTCTTTTGTAAAAGATGAAATTTAAAAAATATTATGAAAAAATAATTTAAAAAAATAAGTTTAAAAAAAGACACATTTTTCTTTTGTAAAAGATGATATTTATAAAAATATCATAAAAAAGAATTTAAAAAAGTTGAAAAAAGACACTTTTTTCTTTTGTAAAAGATGAAATTTAAAACATATTTTATAAAGTGAAAAAATAATAAGAATAAAAAAAAGACACTTTTCTTTTGTAAAAGATGAAATTTAAAACATATTTTATAAAGTGAAAAAATAATAAGAATAAAAAAAAGACACTTTTCTTTTGTAAAAGATGAAATTTAAAAAATATTATAAAAAAATAATTAAAAAAAATAAGTTTAAAATAAAGAGACATTTTTCTTTTGTAAAAGATGATATTTAAAAAAATATTAAAAATAATTTTAAAAAGTTTTAAAAAAGACACTTTTTCTTTTGTAAAACATGAAATTTAAAAAATATATTTAAAAAAATAACTAAAAAAAAAAAAAAAAAAAAAACAATAATGCAACCACATGAGTTCACAATCCAGTGTTTTCATGCGCCGGTCCCAAGCCCGGATAAATGCAGAGGGTTGTTTTTGTGATTCAACCAAGGTTATAGCACCTGCTTAAGTTGAAGAGGAAATGAAACCTATCATTTATGAATACTGGGGGGTTTTTTTACTAAGGAAGTTTTGGTGCATGAATCGCCACCTTAACACAGTGAAGGGCATTGAGAACTCGTCTGGGTGACGAGACAAACAAAGAGCGGTTCAGAACCCCTTTAATGAGAAACACACTTCAAGATTCTGTTCTGTCTCCCGGATTGGCTCCACCAGGGCCCCACTCATGAGTCAGGCTTGGAGTTGGGGCTTACAGGCCATGTGGGTCGCCACAGTGAGTCAGCTTCACTGATTCGACCAGGTGGTGTGGCAGAGTTTTACACCGGATGCCCTTCCTGATACACCCCTGTATTTTATCTAGGCTGGGGACCGACACAAGCAGACCCAGACTGAAAACTGAAAAGTTTTTTTGTGATTGTGACGCGCTAAAAAAAAGTTTCTGATATTTTTTTTATTTTCTTTGTTCAAATAATGTATTCAACTGAAACAAAACTGTGACCCGAAAAAAATCGAGGTTTAAAGCAAATTGTGGGGAAAGTGAATCGTTGCATCCCTAATAATAACCTCCCAAAGTTAGCAGTGACCCCAATCCTGCTAGTCAGCAATAAGCAGCCTGTCCCAACAAAAAAATTATTAGAATAGACCTGAACACGATAAATATGATGGCTCTGCCTCCATCTCATCTCGTCTAGTCCACTGACCTGGTGTCATCAGAGAAACCGCTTTCCCACATCTTGCAGCCTCTTCTTGCTAATATGATTGCATCTACAACCAGCTTTCTGTGATCAGCCACAGGTGCTCTGCACTGCGACTGCTGAGACGGGCTGAAACCAAAGCCACCACATTTGCGCAGCACCTGTGCATCAGCATCTCCGTGTAACCTGCAGCTCTGCCTCCTTTAGGCTTCCACTTCCTGCTTGCAGAAACGTTACAAGCTCTGCCATTTCTACTTTGAAAGTTCAGAATCACACATTTTTAGGTATTCATTTATTACCAGAAAGGAGCTTTAATTCTATTTGATGTGAAGTCTGATTAACACTCCCCTTCATGTCTGGACTCCGCCTAAATAAAAATTTAAAAAACTGAATATTTTTATCTACTTAATGTAACTTGGAAACCAAAAATCCCGTGATAAATGCATATTTTAGTGATTAATACGTTTGAGCAGCTCAGCACATTTAGTTTTTTATTGAAGCAAAAATATCTAAGATCAAGAACTGCTTTAGCTGGATTAAAAGCTGCTCAGAGCTCAACTAAAATCAAGACATTTTAATGAACTGTAATTTTTAAAAGTAACTTAACTGGAGTTTAAATGTTGTTTTAAATAATACTGTCAGTGTCAGATCTAATGAGGTGGCATGCTATTCCTTTGACGCAGCAGAACGCTTTTAAATTAAGGTCTACGTTTTGCTTCCTTGGGTTAATCACATGTTTTCTGCAGTGATTGTTCGTATAAAAGCTTTGATGGCACGTTGTCATTATGAAATAAATGTGCATGTCTGCTCAGAGACACACGTCTGGGTGATGGGATGCAGTTTGTCTGATGTTTTCAGTGAAGCCTTAAGTTATGATCCAGACAGTAACTGATTTAGTGAACATCATGCAAGTCCAAGTTTTCAGTTGCTTTCCATTGATAGCTAAGGTTTGCAGCCAAAATTCTTTACTGTCCAACGGTTCAGTCATATTGGATCCACTTGTTGTTGCCTCAATGGAGATCAAAATTTAATCTCCATCCAACAATTTATGTGCATTGATCCAACTTTTCCAGAATAAACAAGGCATCCTGCAGGATTCAAGACCCACTTTGATGAAAATCATGTTTTTGATGTTTTTAACGTGTTCTCTTAGCATTTTTCTGATGATGGAGGACATTTCTAAAAATACGTTTTTGATTTAAAATTGCATTTCTGAGTATTTCTTTATTCAAATCATTGTCAACCAGGAGCAGACGAATAAAGGCTGTTTGAAAAAGATCTTATTTTTGACGTTGAAAATATTCTGGGCAGACCACAAGCTGGAGCGGGTAATCTTAGACTGGGGATGTGAGGGGCTGTAAGCTAGCAGGAGACCGTGTCTACAGATGGGTGACGGGAAGTAGGGTGGTCTTAACCCGCATCAACAGTTCCACCAACAATTCAGAGAAGATTTTCTATTAAACTCCTGGCGCTCTGCAGAAACTATGTTCTAGATAACGACACAGATTCTTTTTTTATTATTTTGCCTAAAAACTTTATAATCATGATTAAAAGAGCACTGGGAACACTTTTACAATACACCAAAATATGATAAGTGTCTTTAGTTTTTAAGTAAAAAAGAGGAACATTTATGACCATAACTGAAGATTCACCACCAAATAATTTTGAACACGAGGGTATTTTAATTTTAGGGTTTTAATGTTTAAATCTTTTAATGCTTTTTTGATGTTTTGACCTTGTTTGACTGTAATCATTTTAAAGCATCATATAAATAAAAGTGAATTGATTTAAAATGTATCTCAAGTAGCTAAAATGAACTTTTCTTTTAGAATTATTAATAATTACCAGTCTGGCACAGTTATGTCTGCCAGAAGTAGCCAAAACCCTCAAGAGCTTCATGGCGCTGGCCACAGGAACTCCATATATGGACTGAGAGGTGGGTGAGGAAGATGCCGACCAGGAAGTGGGGAGAAACTCGGACATCACCGTCTCCATCAGACGAGGACAGTTCAACACCTGAGGGACAGATGAGGAGCTGGAGTGATCCCATGAGTTTGTGATCTGCTCGTTTTACTCTCCTTACCTGCGTGGCAGATGACAGCGAGTGTCGAGCCACGCGAGTCAAGATCTGCAGGACGTCCTGAACCACCCGAGGGGACGGCCGCATCACCTCGAGAATGTAGCGCAGCCTGGGGAGCAGCTTCATCTTTAATAAGCCCTAAAAGACAGACAATGAATAAAAAAAGGCTACATTTTGGACTAGAAGGAACCAGAAGAGGAATCAGGAAATGTAGTTTGCTCACCTTGACAACATCATGCTGGGTAACATCAAAATCACTCTTTTTTTCCTCCTTTCCTTTGGCCGTTTCCTTTATGCATCCATCCAGCCCTTCATCCTCCTCTTCATCCTCTTGAGAAGAGGGCAGCAGAGGGAAGGAGGCCAAACCTTGGTACCAGGAGAAAGTAGAATCCATGCACTCCTGATCAAATTCAGACAAGAATATCTCAAAATCTGACTTTACGGTAAATATTTGTCCACCATCTTCCAAACTGAATTATTTTTGTTGTTTAGAATTTTTTAAAATATGAATCAAATTGAGGAGAATCTCTGGAAAATATAACCTCGTCTTCTGCACACACGAGAAGGGCCTTAAGAGCATGCACGGCAGAAGACATGACTGCCTCCACGCCGTCGTCCAGAGCAAAGCGGAGCAGGAAGAGCAGGCCAGCGTCCAGCAGAGTGGAGGTCACAGTGCCTTTAAGGGCGGACGCGTACTCTCCAGCACGTGCCTAAACAAAAAAAAACATACCTGAAAGGGAAATACTCTCTACGGATGAAGATGACAGACTCTTTGGTTTGTTTGTGTACCTTTGAGAGGATGTTAGACAGAGTATTGAGAGCCAAACTTCTCTGCTGGATGAGCTGACTCCGAGACAACAGGAAGAGTTCCTGTAGGGAATATCCTGCCCGCTTGGGAGACACGATCAGAGTAAGAGCATGAAGAATTCCATTCAACTGATTTTTAGGTGATTAAATACATGTTTTGACTGATTCACATTAACAAAAAATGACAGTCAAAGGTTTTTTTTCAAGCTTTATAAATCAGCTCTGCTGACCTCAGGCTCCTCTCCATGGTGGTGCAGGCCTAAGTGAGTGGGGAGATCCTCGGTGGGTGGAATTAAGTTCCCGGCAAAGTCAAAACGGGCCTGCATGGCCTTAAAAAAGAAAAAAAATAAACCACTGGTTGGGTTGGCTGCTACAAACAAATACATTTTAGACAAGAGGATGGATTTCGAGCAACAAATATAAGCAGAATTGCTAGAATTGCTCTTTTACCTTCTCTGTTCCTTTTTTCATGGGAGGAGACAAGTCTTTCATCCACTCCAGCTTCTCCGGCTCCAGTTTATCCATGTGGACCCATTCCTTCTGAGGCTTCACTGGCAGCTCCTCCTCTGAACATAAGGCAAACCCTGTCAGTGAACACGATGTGTCCTAATGTCAGCACATGCCAACTAACAAGATATATTTTGGTTCAAACCAGTTTTGAACAAGCTCGAGAATTGTGTCGTGTTCTGAAGGGTTTCAAACTTGGAAAATGTCTTCTGTCCTTCGAGACCCCCTCCAGGTTTCTTTATCTCTACGTTCAAAAGAAGTGTCTCTGCAGATTTGAGGGTCCATAAAGGAGTTTGTTATGGCCAGCCTGTGTGCTTTGGAAGAAACAGTTTCTATGCTAAAAAAATGTTGGGGGCAGCGATTGACTGTTCATGAGAACTGGACAGAGTGACCCCATCCCTCCTCGCGTTCCAAACACGCGCGCTGGTTCCAAGAAGTCAAAATCCCATAGACTTCTACTGATAAATAAACAGCGCTTACTCAGTAATTACATTTGTCAGAATAACTTTTCTTGCTCTGATACCTTTTTTAAACGAGTTCTTTATAACTCTAAACTTTTTTCATGATATCTTATCTTTATCTCAAGTTATTCAAGTTATAAACTGACCAATCAGATGCCTCAGTAAAAGCATGTGGTGTCCACTGGCCTCCACCTCAAATGTTTGATTGACAGATTATCCTGAGCCGCTTTCAGTGGAAGGGGTGTGGACTTTGAACAAACTGACTCGTGATTGGTGACAGTAGTTGCCATAGAAACATGGACTCAGACTGACTCAGAGCGGCGTTCGTATCACGGGAAAAAGGGCGACTGAATTGGCTTAATTTTGCTGGAGCCGGAAGTGAGGTATTTTCTACGGGTGACGTCACACCTGCTCTGTCCAGTCTTATACGTACAGTCGATGGGGCAGCATTAAGAGTGTCAACAAGCAGCTTTTCTCTCTGATATGAGGGCAGGAGTGACTCAGAAAAGAAGAAGAGCACTGGAAAGATTAATTGGAGGGATCATCACAGTGCGACCCCCCAGGACTTTTTTGTCTTCTGTACTCAAGCTGTAGCAAATTAAGGAATGCACATATGTTGACGTTTGCTATCCATTGTATTTTTCTCTTTTTGTTCCTTGTTTGAGGATAGGGTAAAAAACAACAGTTCAGTTTATTTCTTCGACCTGTTCCTGTTTCAAAGAACACAACATCTTGCATTGTTTTGCTTTTTGTGATTAAAAAAAAAAAAAGAAAAAAATCAAACACATTTTTTAAATAGATTTTAATTCAAATTTTAAAATAAAATAAATGTAAAAACAATAAATTAGATTTAAATTAATGCAAGTATAAAAGAAAATAACATTAAATTTAATGAAATTAAAATACATAAAATACTCCACATCTTAGTTTGTAAGATCATGTGGTTTTCTGAACAATCCCAAACAAAATATCGAAACAATACCTGTTCTACGATGCATTAACACTTTTACATTTGTATTTTTATCTATTTGTTTCTTCATTTAAACAGATTTTATGATAAAATTTCCAAACAAGATGCCACAACATGGTGAATGTGCCTCTGTCCCGATGATTTTTGAGCCCCTGTTGCAGGTACCACATTGAAAAAAAAGCACATTTTGTTTTCTTAACTTATTGGTTTAGACAGTTTCTAATCAAATATACGTCCGGTGATTTCAGATATTTTAGTTTTCATTCTATTAAAATATTTAAAATGTCTCAACTTCTCCAGAATTCAGGTTAAAAAAAATAACTAAAATTAGTGTAGATAAATAGTTTCATTTTAAATTCTAAAACATGTCAAACAATAAACTAAATTCTGCATAGTAGAC
Source organism: Oryzias celebensis (assembly GCA_014656515.1). NCBI lineage: Eukaryota > Metazoa > Chordata > Actinopteri > Beloniformes > Adrianichthyidae > Oryzias > Oryzias celebensis. Next base: position 41,708,172 of record BNCR01000005.1, read on the forward strand.
ATACCAGTAATGACCCCTGATGAAGGCTGTAGCTCCTCTTCTTCCATGCTCCCTTCGCAATAAAACGCAGGACCACTGGACGAAGTTTGATGAGCCTTTTCTGAAGTGTCTTCCTTTGTGTTTGTTTCCTTAGGCTGAACGCTCTGAGCTTTGCGGGATCGGACAAACTCTATGAGTCTGGGATCTAGGAAAAAGAAAAAAAGGTTATTAGTACTCAGAAAACTATTTTCTTAAGATAAAAGGTGATTATTTTGCCATTTGATTCAATAAATTGTTATAAAGCTTTTAGTACCGCTGACATTTTTAAAAAGAAATCAATTTCTTAAAATAAAACAGCTAAAACTTGATTTAGAGCTCATTATTTTCACTAATAAACATAAAATATATATGAGGAGAGTTTTACTTTTTTCTCTTTAGTTTTCAGCCAAGTAAAGTTCAGATGAAAACCATCTTTCAGGAAAAAAACTTTAATGAAAAAGTAATCTAAAAAATGAAAAATTATATTTACAAATAATAACTGACATCATTAGGAAGCCATGCCATGAGTTTTTACAATTGTGTTACCAAATATCTGCTGCTTACCGAGCTGAGACAAAAGCTTCTTCTGCTCCTCGAGGATTTCTGACTGAGACATTGCTCTGAGTTTGGCCTGATTCTCCATGTGAATCCTCTGAGTCTCTGTCGGACCATCTGAGACTCCGAGCCCCTGACCTGACACCAACCTGGACTGAGAGGCTACAGCTATGGACAGAATTGTCCTTATTGAGGAAGGTTCAACCAAAAAAAATAGTTGGAATACAAAGAATTTGTGAAGCCACATACAGGAATCACTGAGATCCATGTCCATGCCCGTCTCAGCAGGAAGGTTCTGCTCTTTGAGACCAGACGTCTGTGAAGATCCAGATGAACCGTCTTGTAGTTTCTTTGCTTCGTTAAGCTTCTGAGCAGCAATCTGACGAGCAAAGATGCTTTTCTTTCCTCTAACGGAGGACGGCGGTGCCTAAAAAAACAACAAACCGACACAAATGACCCAGCCTCCTTTTAGTGTTCCACAGTTTTCTACAAAAATATTTATCAAATCCTTTAGAACAGTTGGAAAATATAATAAAGATCTAAAAATATTGTATTAAAGTTATAAGAGTAACAGGTTTATGTCTTTTACCTGACTGCTGGTTTCAGAGCGATGCATCACTTTGGGGAAAGCCATCCCTGTAAATGCTGGTAAAGATATTGGAGCAGAGCTGGTGTCTCTTTCCTTAGAAGAACAAGGGATGTAAACAATTCACAGAAGAAGAAAAAAAACACCCTCCTTTAAAAAACAACACTTACAACAATCCTAGACAGGACGGCACTGATGTGAGTGTCATGAACGTCCAGCCTCTCCTCAGCATCGTCCACCTCAAAGGTGACACGACTGGCTTTGAAGCGAGACTTTTTAGGTGGAGCTGGTGTCAGAGACGGGAGCTGATCCGGAAGATCTATTTTAAAAGAAAACATCACTATGAACATTTTCATTTTTCTTAATCCCCTGCCTTTTTTTTCTTACTCTATCAATAAACCACAATGTCTCCTCCAGAAGCAAAGATCTTCTGGACGCATCACGTGCTTCTTTCCAACCTTCAATGGTGACCACATCCTTCTGGTTTCCTCCATTCTCCTGGCTCCCTTCACCTTCCACTTCTCCACTCCGGCCTCTCCTCTTGTCTGGACGGCGGAGGACGCTGGCAGCAGATGGAGCCCCGGAGGCCAGAAAGCGCTCCTGCTCTCTGAGGAGGTCCGCCTCACAGTCGGAGGGTTGGGGGCGGCGCAACATCCCTCTACAAGCACATAGGAAAACGTTCAATACATATATATATATTTAAATTTCACAATTTATTTTTACACTGTTTGGTTTTAATTTATTCTAATAATTTATTTTGAAGCCCACAGTCGGTGCTTGTTATTGTAAGCCATTCATATTCTGAACATGACACTTACAAAATATATTTAATCGAAAAGTACTTAAAGAAAGTTGTAAATACAAAATATATGTCAACTTCAAACAAGTATGTTGTTTTTACAGCGATTAACTATACAGACAAAAGAATAGAGCATGAAAAAGACACATGTAAACAATTCTTGCTAGCTAGGTGATGCGCTCGTTGCATTAATAGATATATTTTGTTGTAACGCTGCAAACGTATAAATTCAAACCGTAAACGCGTTACGATTAAATTTTATATAGCTATGCTACTTTGTAGAACATAGCAACCTATTTCTTGTTGTTTTCAGAGCCTTGTGCCTACAGCCAACCTTTTCCTCACAAACGTTTCAGGTTCACACGGAAGATTTTTATTGTGGGACTTCCGGGACTTCCTTTCAAAATAAAAGCGGGGGACAGTGTTTGGAATGGTGCGGTGTTTTTCTTTGTATTTATAGGATTTCGACGTGTCCTGCTTTTCCCGTTTTTGTTTCATTTGAAGATTGAAAAACGGATTTAAACATGTCTAAATTTGTTCCAGTCATTTGGCCGAAAGTTCTCCTGTTTGGGGATTCGATCACGCAGGTTTGTATGAATGTTTTTTATTATTTTATTAAGTTTCGCTAAAATTTGCTGTTTTAATTTGCATTTAAATTATGGTGGCGACGCATGTAATATTTTAAACTGCATATATGAGCGTCTTTCATGTTTTATCGATTGCGATAGCTATTCATTTTGTAAGCAACCAAAATGCAAACGCCAGATTACAAAATGAATTGCATTGATTTTTTATTAAATGAAATGCATGTGAGTTTTTCTTTTCTTCCCCTTTAAAATGATTGCTAAAAAATATATATTGGTAAGAGTAACAATGGAGATTTTTAGAAATTAAATGGAAAGTTTTAGTGCATTAATGCTCTGAAGATGCTGCGAGAGAACAAGGTTAAGGTTTAAACTTAAATGTCAAGATTGGAGGATTGACAATAACAACAGAACAAAAATAATGGTTTTTTTAAAGAATCATGGGATTTTTCAAAGAAGGAAACCAAGATGGATCTAAAAAATGATGACTAAAGTTGCATTGCATGCAGAATCTCAAAGGGGAACTGAAAGTTAAGTGGATCATAAATCACATGAATGGCAAAAAATATATATAATAAACCAAAAATTAAGGCAACACGGCTTACTTTCTATAGCAACTTTTGTACTTGGTGATAACTCAAAGCGTTTTACAGAGATACAATACCTTTTTCCAGCAAATAGGAACATAAAAAACCCATAAGGTTTACAGCATTTTCAACATCAGGAAAAAAAAAACTAAGGTTTTATTTAATTGAAAACACATTTGAGAAACACTATCAGGAAATACAGCTTTACTTCAGATCTTTGGAGTGTGAATCTTCAGATCTAATACATAGTTAGGTCCCAAACATTTTTAGAGATTTACAAACTAACTGGTCTTTTGTGGTCAAAGTTCTATACACAAGTGAATAAGATAAGATAACATTTTCATCAATAAAACCTATAAATAATTATATTACTGATAGACTAAACTACACCAAGTTTCTTCAGACCTGGTCTCCATCAATCCAGGTTTTTAAAGGCACCCCTTCGGTCAAGTTTTCACCTTGTTTTTTCAACCAAAAAATGTCCTTCAAAAAAAAAAAAAAAGAGTCCAGTTTACCTTCAGTTATATCGACACATTGCTTTCATTGGCTGTATAAGAATGGAATAATGACGCTTTTGCATTTGTCAGTTTTCATTTCAAGCCAACGGATGGGGAGCAGAAATTGCCAACAAGCTTGCAAGGTGAGTGGTTTATTTTTTTCACGTTAGAGATTCTACTCTATATTTTTACCAGACATTTGATAAATGTCTGAAAAATGGAAAAACAGCTGCATGCTCCATGAACTTGCAAATGTAAATACTGTATATTAGTCTTGGATACATTTCACATTTTGACCATTTAAATTGTTTCATTATAATAATTTATCAAATGACGTGTACATTTTTTTAAACTGTTGAGCGACTCTATTTCAACCTTCAAACTCTTACTGAATTTTGTATTATTGTCATTTTTATTTTTGATGTTATGTGTTTTGGTGTTTGTTGTTGGCAGAGCTACAACTTGCCCAGTTAAGTATGGTTGAAAATTAGCTTTGTAGCTAACACTGGTACGTTTGCAGAAATGTTCATAATCAAATAAATATTAAATAAATAAATACATTTGCAATGTACCATTAAACCCAAGACTCCAGTTACTTTTGCACCACCTTTGAACAGCAAAAACATTGATAAAGATTCAATATGTAATTGAAAATAAATAAAGTCAGATTTGAAGGTATTAAAAACCGGACAAACCTCGTTGTGTATCAACCCACCTAGTGGTTACTTAGTGAACGGATCTGGCTCCAGTTATTTCAGCATTTAAATGTGTATTGTGGAAGATTTCACGTAATCTTTAAGTTTTTGATTGATTTGGTTAATTTCAAGCAATTCTAGTGAGATAAATAAAGAGGAAAAGACCAAAAACAATTTAAAATACATATAAATATCAAATCTATTTAAAATTTTCATTAATTCATTGATTAAAATTAAACAAAGGAAAATGGTGCTATCTTCTTGACATTATAATTACAAATTAATACAGTTCACACATGCTCGTTTATGACATTGAATCCTTTGAACATAGTGATTGATTAACTACATGACAGGGATTGGTGAAGGAATGACTTTATGTAATTCTATTTCTATTATGTTTTTTTAAAATATTTTTTTACATAATTGCCATTATCTGATTATTAATCAAATCTATATTTTACCAATCGTTCATTTTTCTTGTGTACATCTGTTGAAAAAGGTGAACCTAAACTGCAGCAAACGCATTCATCCTCTCTTTAATTATATTCAGTTTAAAATGTAACTTTCTTCATAAGCTCTGTACTGTATTTCAAAGTTCTGATGAATCTCTTAATAATAATTTCCAAATAAGTGGCTCCACCAAAAAAAACAAAATGTAAATTTTACTGAGCCTTGAATCTGGTTTTCACCTCGCTGTCAGGAAATGTGACGTCGTAAACAGAGGACTGTCCGGGTACAACTCCAGATGGGCCCGGATCGTTCTTCCTCGGCTCATCAGCAGCCAAAGCTCAGCAGATGACAACATAGCAGCTGTGACCGTCTTCTTTGGAGCCAATGACTGTGCACTGGAAGGTATCGCTCTCATCTGAGAAAGCTGCCACTCAGTGTTTCCTTTTGCTTGGTTTTAGGAATAAAGTTTTAAAAAAGTATTTGAAAATAGAATATGTTAGCAGTTTTATTGTTTGTTTTTTTTTATTTATCAAATAATTGACTTTTCTCATCTTTGTTCAGACAAAAACCCACAGCAGCATGTTCCTGTGTCTGAGTACTCGGAGAACTTGAAGGAGATCAGCAAACTTCTGACCTCAGTTGGTGTCTCGTCTGACAAAGTTATTTTTATTACTCCGCCACCACTTCACGAGGCAGCCTGGGAGCAAGAGTGCATTTTAAAAGGTTTTTTGGTTTTTCGTATCTCTCCAGTTTTGGGCCTGCGGAGATGAACAGGTGCTTCTTGGTACGTCTCTTTCAGGTTGTCCTCTCAATCGTCTCAACTCCACGGCAGGTCAGTACGCTCAGGCTTGTGTCCATGCAGCTGCTCAGTGTGGATCAGATGTCCTGGATCTGTGGACACTTATGCAAAAAGATGGACAAGTAAGCAATTTCTGTAGGTTTTCCTGCGGCTTCTTTACTTCAACTCTGAGCTCAGGAGCATTCAAAAAACAATGCCTTTTGAAAAAGCTTGTAGTTTTTTCGCACAAACTACAATCAGCAAGACACAACCTCCCTGCTCCGCCCCATTCTGATGCCTCCACTTGTAGAAAAATAGATCCATGCACGTCTTTGTTTTTGTCGTCTGAGCTGGCATCTGGCTCAAAACTGTACAGCTTGATGGCTCCGATATTGCACACCATTTTTGTTGCGTTGGTAATGTTAGGTTGGGAAGAGTTGTAAGCTAGCAGGAGAGAATGTGTTTTGGGGAAAATGCATATTATTTCTCCAAATAACTAGAAAAGCAAGATTTGTCGTTTGCTTTTTCGACCTTGAAAGCCACTTATCTGCACAAAAATTCACCATAATAACCTCTCTATAGTTAATAAACATTTCTAATGTCTTTGGCTCAACAGGATTACACCATCTATCTGTCTGACGGACTGCATCTCTCAGACAAAGGAAACCAGTTTGTGGCTCAGCATCTTTGGGATCTACTGGAGAGCCGCGTAGTCCACCTGCCTGTGATCCTTCCTTACTGGGGAGACATTGATGCCAGCAGTCCAGAAACTAGCCTCCTCTGTAACAGCTAACTGTAGAGAGCTGTTTGCATTGAAAACTATTTACACTATAGTTTGTTTGTTTTTTTTTTCAGAATGATCTTTGTATTTAGAAATGTGTTCATTTTCATCACAAAGATTTTATTTTTTTTATTTGAAAAGTGTATTTAATGAAGATTTCAAACATTCAAACATTTACAAATATAAAACCAACAGAAGTCCCCACACAACAATTCTGATGTTTCTACAACCATCTCATGAATACAGACTGGGATTTTTTTGACCTACAATAAGAAGCATATTTTTATTAAGTTAGTGTGAGACAGCAGGAAACTGTGCGAAGGCAGCACTCAAACTACCAAATTAGTAATGGAAATAGGATAAAAAGTGATTACCTCATGTGACTTTCTGCTTAACATTGGAGTGAAATAATGCAGAAACTATAGAAGAAAGTATTCATGGACTTCTGTAGTCAACAGCAACAACCCCTAAAAAAATGTAATGCTAAAAAATGTTTGCTGTGTTTTTCTGCCAAAAAAAACCCACATCTTGGATATTTCAAGTCTTGAACTGAAGGAAATAGGCACAAATAAAGCAAGAGGTTACTGTGCAGTGTTGAATGATTACCAGAAGCTGAGAAAAGGGAATAAAAATCTGACCCACACAAGATGAGGGTGGAAACGAAAACCAGCCACTTGTTTTTCTCTCAGCAATCCGTCTCTTTACTGTTAATGCAGTCCTGCCTCTTGAGGCGCCACCGCTCCTTTCTTGTCGGGTTCTGTCCGGTCAGATCCTCGAAGGAGGACTTCGTAGCCGACGAGCAGGCTCCTGCGGTTGTGAAATCGCCCTCCTCTGCCAGGTGGGAGTCGCTGGTGTCCTCCTGGATGGTGGCCATTCGCATCATTGCGGCGCAGTCCGGGGTGGCGGCGTAGCTCGGGCTGGGGTCCTGGATACTGCTGCTGGGGCTCAGCTGTGGAGCTTGTTGGGAGGATTGCACGGTCCGACCAGCGGAGGTCATGGGATGCTTGACGATGCGCAGAGGCATTGGCTCGAAGCTGCTCGCTGTCTCTTGGCCCTACAGAGAAAATGAGAAAACATCAGAGCCATCAGACCCTGAGCTGGGACTATTTTTTTAATAAAATCCCTAATTTATAAAGTTCTGTGCTATATGAAGTCTTAAAGACCCACTCTACTGAAAAATGTGTTTTTGACATTTATAACAAGTTTTGGCATTTTTCTGATAATGGAGGACATATATAAAGAAATTTGAATATTTTATTTAAATTGTTTTGAATCAAGAGCAGACAGAAAAAAAAAGTTGTGATGGAGAAAATACATTGGGCGGGCCCACTGACAGTGTCTGAGAACTGGACTGAGTAGCCCCTTCCCCTTGTTTCAAGTAAGAAGAACCCACTGGTCCCAGAAAGTCAAAACCCATAAAAATTAACAGCTGTTACTCAGTCATTCTATTTGTCAGAACAACTTTGTTTCTTCCTTTGCAACCTCTTTTTAACATGTTCTTGCTAAAGCTATTTTTCATGATTTTTTTTTAATCGCAAGTTATTAAAGTTATAAACTGACCAATCATATGCTTCAGTAAAAGCATGTAGTGTCCACTGGCCCCCACCTTGAAAGTACAAAACCTTTGGCATTTTCTCCCGACCCGCTTTCAGTGGAAGGGGTGTGGCTTTCCAACAAGCTCACTCTTGATTGGCGAGAATGGTTGCCATAGAAATGTTGACTTGGATCAATCACCGTTTACTAACGTCGTCTGGTTCCAACTTGGCGACATCCATATCGCGGAAAAATGGCGACTGAATTGAAACCGGAGGTAAGGGGTTTTCTATGGGTGACGTCACACTCACTATGTTCAGTGTGATAAGTGTGACATCACCCACTGAAAACGGCTTTCTACCGACTCCAACAAAATCAAGTTAGTCGCCATTTTTTTGCAATATGAATGCCGCCATGTGGTACCAGATGATTTCAGTAAGCAGTGACTAGTTTGAATCGGTCTGAGTCATTGGTTTTTATGGCAACCATTCTCACCAATCAGAAGTGAGCTTAGTGGAAGGCCACACCCCACGCCACCATTTGAAAGTGGGCTTAGGAGAATCTGTCAATCAAATGTTTAACACGGTCGATGTGAGACCACACACTTTTACTGAGGAATCTGATTGGCCAGTTTATAACTTAAAAAACTTGCACTACCAAAACAATAAGAAAAAAACTAGAATTATCAAGAACATTTAAAAAAATGTAGCAGAACAAGAATGGTTGTTCTGACAAATAGAATAAGTAATAGCGGTTCATTTTTTTAAATTGGATTTTGGCTTCTTGGAGACAGCAGGTACTTCCTGTTTGGAAGGCGAGGAGTCCCTCGTCCACTTCTCATGTAGAGTCAATGGTTACTATGCATAAAATTATAAATTATGAACTATAACAAATCTGCTGCAAATTCCAACATAAAATTATGGCAATAACACTCCATCCAGTTTCACAACAGACAATAACACGCGCTTTTTCGTCTTGCTGCTTCAATCCTCCTGAAACAGTCTTGCCTTCGTGAGGTAATATCTGATCAATACGACTCTGGGTCTGCGCAGAGTCCATTTCCAGCCACATTAAAACTCTTTTTCAAGAGTTTCACCATCATTTCTCTGTTTGACGAAGGTGAGATTGAAGGCAGGGAAAATGCAGCTAAGATCAGCGAGTACAGCCAGAGATTTCAAAACAGCAGGAGTGATGACCATGCACCATGTAGTCGATGGCAACGCAGTGCAACACCATGCCGTGCCGTGGCACACACAAAGACTCACCTGAGGCTGGAGCCCTACCACAAACCTCCACCATCTGCTGCAGTTCAGAGGCAAAGAGGTGTGGACAGGTCATTCAGAAACCCAGCAGTGGGAGTGTGGAGGTCAAAGATGACCACCAACTCTCTACTTTCTCATCTTTTTGAGCTCAATGATTTAAATGTAACAAAATCCAGTTATTGAATGATTATAAATCATAAGAACAAGGAAGACAAGTTCAGCTTTTAAGCTAAAAGCTGAGGGTTTGTTATTTTAAATTCTTTGGAGAGTAAAATTAAAACCTACTGTCGACTACTTTTAGTTTTCAAGTTTAAAGAGTTTGAAAACTGCAATGAGTTATAAACAGTTAAAAATAATCCACACCTGTTGTTTAAAAACACATAAATCTAGAACTCAGTGCATTAAAACAGTTTTAAATCCTTAATCATTTAAAAAGTGTTAACTTTAAAACTATGTACATTCAAAAAGAAAGAAAAAAACTAACTAAAACTCCTGTGTTCATCGTTAATTTTTACATATTTTAGCTTTTTTTACAGTTTTTAAACACTGTTATTGATAAAAGTTTGAAAGCTGCAAACTAGAAAAGCAAATGAAAACAAATAATATTTAAACAAAACGTAAGTCGACAGGAAATGCTTATTCCCTTTTTTCTATAAACTCCAACAAAAACTTTTTATTTTAACAATAAACTTTGGGACACAGCTAATTCCTGCACTGTCATGCTATTCCTTTCATTGTTAAAAGGTGAGAGTTTCAATAAGCAATGATTAGTTATGTTAGTGAGGCAGCAAGACCAGAAGAATGGTTTCAAAAATGAAGGACTCACACTCGCAGGAAGATAAGGGATCATTTTGCTCTCATACTCCTGGTCAAGACGTTTGTCCTACAGAAGAAATACAGATGAGAAGAAGAAAATAATCCCAGGAACACGTAATAAAAAAGGGGCGGTGTTTAGTTTTCTTACCACACAATGAACAAGAATACTGAGAGGAATCCAGAAGACGAGGGAAAACACCACGACGGAACCCACTATGTTATCAGCCAAGAACTTTCCTGATTGAAGAGTTAAAGTTAGGGAGGATCCTTCAGACAAACGAGAACGTGATCGATGTCATTGGCCAAAGCCACCTACCAAACGTGTTTATATCCAGCTTGTCGATGAAATCCCACAGTCTCTCAATCACATCTTGAACTTGTTTCATACACTTCCCCTGTTTAAAAAGAAAAGAACACCATCAAGAGAACGTTTACAGAGGTGGATGTGTTGAGGTTTGAAGACTCACACTTCCATCGCAGAAGCCCACAGTGCAGGGTTTGCCCTTCCGCAGGTAAAGAAAACTGCCATCAGCCTGGGTGAAAGGAGAGCAGGAGCCACCTTGGCTCTTGCAGCACACTTTGCAGGAGTTGTCTGTCTCTACAAAAAAAAAAAAAAAGAAATTGTAAAATTCCAAAACGAGATGCAACAAAGCTAGCTGAAGCTTAAATGAAAAAGCCCCAAATTGGCCTTTTTAGAATCGTTTTATAGCTTGTCTTTTTTTTTTTTTATTTTCTCTTGGCCAAATGCTTATTACCGTTGCAAGCACAAGATTGAAGGCCCTGTACGGCCTCGCAAAATGGCTGACACTCTCCATTGCGACATCGACCGCTGTCAACGCACACCGTGTTGTCTGGAGCGTTTTCAGGGGGAGGACACTCGCTGCTGCTTCCTGTCAGGTGAAGAGAAATTTTAGGTTTAACAACCGCAAACAGTATCATAAAATAATGTCATAGAGTTTAAGGGAGTGTTCAAAACTTTGGACGAGCAGGAGTCAGTCACCTGTGCAGAAAGATACGCCCTTACAGGTGGCATTAATGCGCTCCTGGCATCTTATCCCTTGCTGCTGAAACTGACAGTTCTTACAGCACGGACTGTTTCTGTCACTGTGGAAACATCAGCATATCAGCCGTTTGAGCCACGCTCAAGACTTAGATGCGCGCCATCGCTCCTTTGAGCGGCTGACCTGCATTTGGCGGTGGTTTTGAACTGGCAGTCAGAAGTGCAGCAGGGGTCATCGTTGAGATGAAGCAGCCCGGGATCGCACTGCTCGCCTTCCTCCACTCTGGAGTTTCCACAGACTTTACTGTTCCTCACTTTGAAGCATGAGGGGGCCTTAGAGCGCAAGGTCTTCCCAACTGAGATCTTGCTGCAGTTGGAGAAGCGCTGCAGAATGGTAAGAGTAAAAAAAACGAAAGCACCAAAATTAAGCTAAAACAAACCCAAAAGTATATATAATCCTATTGAGATATTGCATGAAATCGATTGTGCATGAGCTGTCATTCATGTCTGCACTTTTCTGCATTATAGTTTGCAAAAGAGTAATTTTCAGGAAAACAAAACCTTAAAAACCTCAGAATTTAAGCTTTTAAAGTAAAACTTTCTGGACTGCTACCTTGTTGTTGACATGGTCTCCGCTCACAGCGATGGGGTACATCACAAACTTCCCCCCCTCGTTGTCACTGGGAGCACAGTAAGGGATGTTATCGGGGTCATGTTCAGCTCCGAAGTTATGACCAAGTTCATGAGTGGTGACTAAATCTGCCTCCTGTAAAGACATAAACCCGACCCCCATGAGGGGTTCATCACAAGAAAACTATTTCCTGTGAAACAGAAACAAAACCCAACCATTTATTTTGTTCTACATAAGTTAGTGCAACTTCATCTTCACAACTAAACACACTTGAGGTTTTAAAATAGAAAAAAATCTATTTGTAAACTGCACTATACAGTGATACTTAGTGTACAGGAGTGAGCTCTGATCAGCATGATCCCTAAAACAGGATAAAACAGACCTTTGTGAGGATGGTTTTGCCATAGTTCTTGGTGCTGGTCAGGCCAGTGTTGAGATAACTGGGCTTCTTGGATGAAACAGATGGGTAATAGGCTAAAACATGACACAAAAAAGCACAAGTGACTTATTTTGTTAACCGTAAAACTTCCTTTTCCTCCCATTCTGAATTCTTTTAATTTCAGATTTGTTTAATCAATTTAAATCGGTGTGATTATTATCTTGTCGCTTTAAAGATGAGGCTAAAATGTATTTCACAATGCTAACTGATGTTTTTAGGAGATTGTTTCCATGTTTTTGATCACCTTTATATGCCACAACAAAAGTACACACAAGAGTATTAACTAACATAAAAATATACAAAGAAATTATTTATATAGGCTATATTCAATTCAAAACAAAATATTTTAATATATTTTAAGTGGTAAAGACAATTAAATTGTACAACTTATCAATCACAACAAGAGTTAAATTAAACCAAGGAAATCCTTCAGAAATAAACAAACATTTTGTTGCTACGTTACGTCTTACGTCTTGAGCAGAGACCCCCTAAAGCTTGAGCTTTAGACGGAGCGACGTACGCCAATCCCAGGGTCCCTTGATCAAAATCCTGGTAGGTGAATAGATGCGCCAGACACACAGCAGAGGCATTTTCGGCTATGTCTGCGCTAAATTGCTAAGTGACCAAAAACAAAAGGGATCCATACGTGAATAACGGACACATCAGATTTGTGCACTGCGTGAATTTCATGAGCAAGTCCAACATTAAATACATTTTGTCAAACTGATGTGTAGAATCTGTGATTGCTGGCTGAAATCCTACCTCCAGAAGCCGCTTCACATCCCATACATCCTTCCCATCCACAGGACTGCCTTTCATGTTGTAATGGACCCAATCACGGCTTGATTTGCCAGTTGGAGGCTTTGTTGGCTCCTTATTGATGATTATCTAAGAACAGTAACCAAAGACGCTGTTTAGCAACAATTATCATAAATTAAAACAGTTAAAGACACACTCTGAACATATTTTGATCTGTTTTAAAAGCTTTTTCAGGGGTCCCTTAATTATGATGATGCCGTTTTAGCCAAAAATCAAAAAACCTGTGTCGCTTTCTAGGACATAGTTGCTGCAGTGGTGCAGTAGTTCATTGGGAGTTCGCCTCTGAGTTGTGGGCCGGATTGTTGGTGCAGAGTAACCCCCGCCCCTCCCCGTTGCTGAGAGCTCAGAGCAGGGAGCTTTTGGGCCACCAAGCGTATTTTCTACTTCACAAATAAGCTCTTTTTCAAACAGCATTGCTGCAGATTCACAATAATTTGAATTAAGAAATGGAATTTTGAACTTCATTTTCTTAATACATGTCCATTTATCATCAGAAAAATGACACAAAAACATGTTAAAACCCAATTTTTTAGTATATGATTGTATAGTAGTCTTGACTTGTAAAGTGAGGAATATTTGAAGATAACTCAAAGCAGCAACATATGTGAATATCTTTTTCTATGAGGAACAACAAGAGCTTGCTCTATTACAGTGTCTACATTCATCCCTAATGCCCTCGGAGTGAATTCAGTTACCCCCATGTGAAACATACAAAGGCCCTCAGTCTGTCTTCACAAATGCAATCCTCAAACCCGTTGTTATTCACATGCTCCGCTCCATGCAGCTCAGATTACTGCAGTCTTGTAATGAATCTCCATAAGGCTGCTGGAGAATAACACGTCTGCTTCTAGCAGCTCACCTGGTGAATCTGGACTCCGTAGCCTTTGTATTCTTCATCCCAGGTGGTATTCCTATAAATGTCGTCCACTCGATCAATCAGCTCAATCTGAATTGTGTACGGTAGACCAAAGTGATCACAAACATTTAAGTATGCAAACCATCTGATGATCATTAGCTAAATCTAGAACATAAAAATCAGTTTGAATTGGTTAAAGGTTTTCAAAATCAGACCAGGTAGTTGAGAGTCACGCTTTCTTGGCCCCGCCCCATCTGTTCAAAGAAGCGGTAGTCCGCCACAAGCAACAAAGGGCAGGTGTTCTTTTTATGGTCATGGGCTTGTCTCTTTTCTCTGTGACGGTGTTCTGGAGGGGTTAAAAAGAAAGAGCGGGAGCAGTTAGGACACCATATGATTCAGTCTTCTAAAGTGGTCTATAAGTAAGCTTGCATAAAACGTAAATTCACAAGAATATTACGAGTAGTATCGTAGCTATCTTATCTTTGATAACGCATCTTATCTCTTAGATCTCTTATGATTCAAGCAAACAGTTAACCAAACAGTTAGGACCTGCTGGTTTTTCAGAAACACCACTTTATCTGCTGCTGATGGCCTGGATCAAGTGTGTTTTAGTTAGAAAGCATATGGGACACTGGTCTTTGAGGCATAGAGCCTAGAAACCACAAGGTCTATTATGACATATAAGATAAAACAGGGGGGAAATCCTGTTGTCACAAAATCTCCAGGGATCAAACATCAGGTGCAAAGATTGGAAATTTAAAATGTGCAAATATTCCAATTCTAAAATATCTATGATTTCTTAAATTGTAGATACATACACAGAAATACGAGCCCCAGAAAAAAACAGTAGTGAAGTAAATGTATTTTCAGCGATAAAAATTGTTAAGTTTCATGTGTAGCCAGACTATAGAGTCTGACGACGGTAAGAATAAAAGCCCTGCAGTGCCCACTCCTTCTTACATGGAGAGTGTAACATTCTGCTTCTGAAGGAGATACTCAGCTTATGTAGTAGATGAGAGGTGTTGTTCAGAATGGATTTCAGTTTTGTCAACATCCTCCTCTCATCCACCTCCTCAACAGAGTCCAGTGGAGAGCTCCGGGCAGAACCGGCCCTCCTGACCAGCTTGTTCTGTCTCTTTCTGTCCCCATTTGTGCTCTCTGCTCCCCAGAAGACCAAAGCGCGATGAATAGCAGAAGCTAACACAGAGTCAAGGAAAGACCGGCACAATCCAAAGGACGTCATTATCCTGAGAAGGTAGAGGCGACCTTGGCCCTTCTTGTAAAGGTGATCAGTGTTTTCAGTCCAGTCCAGTTTATCGGTACAATGAACACCCACCCAGGTACTTGAAGCTGTCCACCAGCTCAATACCTGAGCCCCGGATGCTCACCAGTGGATCGAAAACAATTAAAACTGTCAGCTAATTTCCAAAAAAAAAACAAACACAATCCCATAATTTCACCCATCTATCCATCTGCTGACCACACTGGATCCCTTTTGGGGTCATTGGAGCCCGTCCCAGCTCCCTTTGGGTGATTGCTGGAAACACCCTGGGCAGGTCGCAAGTCTGTTGCACAATCCACAATTCCACGATGTTAAAGCCAACTAGAATATAGTTCTCCTGAAATAACTACAAGGCTACAACTAAGATACATTTTGGTACATTTGACTTGATCAAAAAGCTAGCTATTTTCTCGTGAGCCAGTTATTGGCCAACAAAAATTAAAGTTTTACATGTATGTATTGGAGCAACAAACAAATGCTATTCACGTGTTTTCTAAATACTTCAGATATGATTAAATTAATTAAATGAATAATTTCTGTCATATTGATTCAGGTTTCCTCCACAGTGTTTAAAGAAGTGTTGTCATGTGACGCATGGAGCTGGTTCGTTCAGACATGTCAGTGAAATAGAAAACAGGAAGACAGCATTGTGAGCTTACGTCACACTCTGTACTCCGTGTTGCATAATTCAGAAGAGTGGGAGAGCGTGGCTCCGACCTCAACAAATCAGGACCATAGGACTCGTAACAACTAAGAATCATAGCAGAGCTTCTATGAATTTTAATGCCTCCTCCATGTGAACTTTCACCTCCCTGCAACTCCCCAGTGGAGGCTTCAAACAAACAACCATTAATGCGCTTTCATTGCAGCACAAATCAAAGAATTTCTGTTTTTAAATAAGCTGACTTTTTCATAGTATGAATGCACATCATGTGCTCTTTTATACAGAAAAATGTTCAATCGGTATCTGAGACTCATCTCACACCTTTGAAACATTTAATGTCTTTCAATTTCTTTGCCTTTTTCCTTACTTCCTCCAGAACCTTTAAGCTGCGTTCTGCACAGAAAACATTCATCATCCCCAATAAACAGAGCACAGAAAAGATCTCACCATTTTCAAAGTCTGACTCATCCTGATCTCCCCAGCTGTGCCTGATGCTCTGAGGTAGAAGGTCCTTGACCTCTGCATGGACATAACCACAAACCTTTGGAGAAGCAATGCGGCTGAGGTTCTTAATGTCTTCTGAGCGATAAAACAGTAATCTGTCATCATTTGAAGAATCTGTGAACCTCCAGAGAGGCTGGAAGGAGAAAGCAAGAGAGCTGTATGAAATATAAATAAAAAAGCAAACAGTTACAAAAAAAAAAAAAAACACAAACAACATTCAGTTTATCTCAAAAAATGTACCCAAAAAAGCTAACAAAACATACTCCAGAGAAAAGCAGTTTGAGTTAAAAGTACAGCTAAAAGGAAAGTTTTACATTTCTTATTTGGGGGTTTTTAAGAAACATTTTGATTTAAATTTACCAACAACATTCAAGCTTTACTGTCTCACACAAATCTTACGTGGTTAATTATTTCTTTTTGTCTTAAAATGAATGACATTGACAGGACGGATTGTTACCTCTATATTGTATTCAGCTTCATTTGTCAGAATGTGAGCAGAAAACTCCTCTCCATCTATGTGTGCCTGCACACGAGAATTCTCCTCTCCTGTAAAATGCATTTGATCAGCACAAGCTTAATCAGTTTATAGATTGTGTTTAGCACCTGCTAACCTGGAGAAAAAGGAGGCAGAATGGCAAGATAGTTTAATTATTTCGACTCACCTACGACATGTCCAGTAAAAAAGTTCTGAAGCGGAACATCAACGTTCTTCTCATTTCCATATTTGTCGACAATCACAGCCTTAAACTTTTCTGTAAACAGGTCTGTGTTTGTGGTAAGATACAGCTGGAAGTCCCTGAAGAAGTAAAGAATAAAAAAGAAAAAGTCCTGTGATTGCCGCACACCTCAAACAAATTGGGAATGGCAAAAAGTCTATAGGCTGTGGATTACATTCCAATCATCTTTTGACAACTTTGTTTTAAATATCTTTGTCTTTGAATATCTTTTGATAATATGTTAAAAACACAAAAATTATGACTTTTTTTTTTTAAATCAGAGTGGGCCTATAAACTAGCGTGAGAATGTGATCAATTTTCTCAGACACTTCAGAAAGGAACATAATACTTTGAAGGTACTTGAACAAGCTTAGTCCACCTTAAGAACATTCACTCAATTGAGCTTTGATGAAGTGTGTACTAAATTGCTATTAGTAAAAAAAAGAAAAACAACAACAACAACCAATGGTGTGATTCAAAATCACACATAAATTTACCTTCACATCCCCAAAATCTAAAATTTTCACTAAAAATAAGCTGGTTTAACTTAGGCTGCTAGATAAAGTGACAAAATGATGGCTGCTTGAAACCATTCCGATTTTGTTACTTGACTCTGAAGGGTCACATAGATTAGCCTGAAACTTCCAGATGGTATGAGTGTACCTGTTCAGGGCTCTGAAGTTCACCAGGCGCTCCAGGTGGGAATGGGTGTGGACATCCCTTTTCCTCACAGAATGCAGCTGTAGGCCCGACAAAGGCAGCACTTCGTAGTCGGATAGGATAGAATTCAGAGAGTCTGGAATGAATGAAGACCAATGAGACCCCGGATACAACATAGCTGAAAAGGTGGTTTTTATCCCGCAACAAAATAATTTAGGAAAACATGATAGTCCTATGCACTAAAACGTACAATTAATTACATATATATATATATATATGACAGAAAAGCACAAGAACATTTCATCTTCCATATTTTCAGCCTACAAGATATCGATCGAGTAACAATTAAGCTAGCTTAATTTTTCTGCCTAGCTACTTACTAAACTCTGGACTTTGTTTTTCCTTCTCCTCCGTGTGACTTCTTGGTTTTATTGCCCCGTTTATCCAACAAGGAGCGAAAACGACCATTAAAACTAGACTACGCATTTTAAAGATTTTATTTCAGCTACATTAGCCTCGTCATTGTCAAAAATGTTTCGGTTTGTCAACTGGGTTAGCAACCCGGAAATGACCGCAACTGGGAAACATCCGCTATTGACAGAAAAACCACAAAAACAACAAAAAAACGTAATTACAAACCTATATACGCTTTTAAAAATATATTTATTATTATTAAGTGTTTACATTTATTTGTAAATTCGAACATTCATTTTCCGTGGTATTTTAATTTAATTTAATTATTTATTTGTGTATTTGCATGAGATCTTCACAGCAAAATAATTTCCATGATATGTTAAAAAATACGACACCCTCAAAAGGACCTTGTGACGTATGTGGCTGCTACGTTTACCTGTACTGGTCCACTCGAGCACACCGAAAATCTAATTATTGTGTAATTTCTTTAGTTATTGTGTTCTAAGTGATCACGATGACTGTTGTCTTATTTTAGAAAAATATGATTGACATTTTGAGATTTCAGCTTTCTTTCTGCACGTGCACTCGTTTAACTAGTTTATTTTGAAAAAACAAACACATAAATACTAGTCACATGATTGCACAAGTATGAGCTCTAATCTGTTAATTCTGTAGGGCAACTTTGAGATTGTATTTAAAGTTGATTTTAATGTTATGAGACCAGATGTGTATATCATTAATTAATTAATGAATTGCATATTGGATTGTCAGACTTCCAAAGTTTTTGTTAATATGTCAGATTTGATTTTTATAGTAATCTGATTACTTCAATTTAAGGTTATAAGGTTATAGGCTACTTTTCATTCATATTTTATTCTCTACTGAGTCTCTAAACTCTTGTAAATCTAATCTATGAGCTCTAAAAATGTGTTCAGTGTAACAAGAGGGAAATATACTACATATACATTACAAAAGGAATATCAGATTATTTTAATTTAATTAGTTTTCACCTGTTTGGGTTTTATTCTGATTAGTTTTTCTTGTATTAATATTTAATACATTTTTTAAAATAAAAATAAATGTTATGACAAAAATAGCACCAAAAAAATACTACCTCCAACAAGCTGAAACCCAGCATACGCAGACAAAACAGGGAGGTACTAAAAATTTGGCTCAGAAATGTAGATTAAAGAAAAACTTAAAGAAAAATGACTGATCTTGAGAAGAAAACATATTTTGTTTTGGTTCTGTTAATGCCTGAAGGTTGTATTGGTTTAATGACATTTTGAACAGAACATCTAGTGTAATAAACAACTCACTGAATGTCTGCTAAGTAAAGTATGTAATAAGTCATAAGTAATACCTTAAACTAGTTCTACAACAAAAGACCTTATATTACTGTAATAAATTACTTTTACCGGTCAGCCTGAAACAATACTTAGACTCCAAACGCTGCAGACGGTGTTCAAATCCCCTTAATTTGTTACCAGAAAGGTGTTGTGTCTTCTACATTTTGAAATTCATGAACTAGGTTCCATGAGAAAGGCAGAACTCCTCTCCAGGCTGGACAGAGCAGAAGGAACTCCTCAGCCGTCAGCAGAACCACTATCCGTTCTTCCCCTTTGCTCCTGTGCAGAAGAGGAAGATGAGTCCTGCTGCAACTTTGACCTCCAACAGGCCTCTGATGTGCTTTTTGCTGATGAGAGCAGACTCACCCTGAGCACGTGTGGCTGCAGGTTACCGGAGGGTTGCACAGACTTATACGATTAATTAGACATTTACTTTGAAATCCTTAGATTCAAAAATGTCAAAACAATTCACCATTAGATGTGGGTTCATGAGAGGGATTTGTCAAGAATGCAGGAAACTGACATTAGAACTCTAAACAATGGAAACAGGTTTTTACCATGTTATGCTACAGGTCAGAGATTATAACTTCTGACGTGTCTGCATCCTCTTAGTTTTGTAATCGAACTGAATGTATTCAATAATCCATGCACTGTAAGTGGAATTATGGATTATTTATTATTCACAGGTGCTATACTATGGTCTCCGGCAGAGTCTATTATCATTTAGTGACACTGGTTGTACATATTTCACATACAATGAAAGAGCTTTTATTTTTAAAATTCTTATTTCCAATCTTGATTTTTATTCCCTCGACAGAAATTAGTGTAAATATGAATCAAACTACTTTAGTTCCCAATTTATCTTAATTTAGCATGTACTTGAAGTATAAATATTTATTAATATTTAGAAATAAATTGAGGCATCCAGGGGTTTTCTATTATTCTGAACACTTACGGAGCATCATAATTTTGTTGTGCACACAATGATAATGTATTATTTGTGATACTAATCCAACTGATGTTTACAATAAAAGTAAAAATCTTTAAATTTAATCTCAGGGAAAGAAAGACAATCCAGAATCAGTCATCTTTACTTCCTAAAATGTTTGTATAAATCTAACGCCTTAGCAAAATAACCAGAAAACACAAAAATTGGTTTATAAAATGTTTTATTTATGTTCACATCTGATATTTCAGGTTCAACAATTCCACGAGGCGTTTTAGGGACTACGACTGAATGAATGAATTGCAAAACAATGGCGTTTCAAATCTCTAGTGACAACCACAGACTAACAAACCACTCAATGGCAGAGTGTGCACAAACCTGCATTCAAAATGACTAAAAACTGACACAAGGATTTGTGAGTTACAGCAATTGTTCCCATTCCAGTGTAATACCTCAGAACCATGACACACATTCCTCAAGGATCCCTGCGTTTGGTCAAACTAGACCCGGAAGTTCCCTTCGAACAGACATGCGTTGATGAAATTAAACAGCATGCTAACCCAAACAGAAAGTGAGAATTCGACAAAAGGATCGGGCTGCGTTTGCAGATTTGCTTCCAACGTGAATGGTACATCGACTTTCCCTGCAGTAGGACGTTTACATTTGATTGAATTTTAATCTCAGTTGCTTTCACAGTACCACACTTTTTTTTTTGTTGTTTAGAGACACTCTAAAAAGGATAATAAGGGAAACTTTGTATTTCTTATAATAGAACATAACTCATAGTGGAGAACTAAAAATTTTCAGTTAATTCCAGTTTCTCTCCTTTCTAAAGTGTGGGAATCAAATATTTCTCTAAAGCTCAAATAGAAAGGGGGAAAAAACAAATAACTGAAGGAAAGAAGGGATGGAGGGTTCTTTTGTCCAAATCTGAGGTGTAAATTGAATCATTTTGTTAATGTGGGATTACCTGGCAGAATGTTTGAGTGGATCATTAAGGAATGAATAATATGTAAAAAGTTTTTTTTTTGTTTTTTTTTCTGTTGTTTTTGGAGATAATCCCAATGGAAGGGCCATCATGCTTTAGTTCTCGGTCTCGCCACCTTCTCCTTCTCCACCGTCGCCCTCTTCGGTCGCGTTATCTGATGTCCATAACTGTGGAGAAAAAGACACGCCGTAATCTAAAACACACTGAAGACAACACAGTTATTTTTGCAAAGATAGACAGGTTTTCCACATTTACAAAATTGTACAGATATCTGAAGAAAAACAAGGATGATACCTTCAACTGTGGTCCAATATATTTAAAGAAAAGAATTCACAAAATGATGAAGATAAACAAGTACTTTTTAAAATTCTTTCATAAAACCAAAAACTGTGGTAAATCACAGTTTTATATGTTTCCTCATAAACTTTATATCACTGCTTCATATTTATGTAGGAACACTTGACCAAATAGTAAATAAAAACTACCAAATTAAACAAAATAAAGATACTGGTTGTGTCCAAATCAGGAGGCTGATCTGAATTATGCGTTTCAAGTGTGATCAGTTTAAAGCATTCTGGGTAGAGTCGTCGAAATTTGAAGGACTCTTCAAATCCAGCCAACAAACAAGCCTTTATAACACTTTTAATGACGGCTGAAACAGGTGTGCACTTCAAGTTCTAACCATGCCATTATTTTGAAGAACCTGTCCATGTTGGGTGCATGTCTTCTCCTCCAATGTTGCCACGAGAAACAAAGGACTTACTGTGAGATTGTCTCTGAGGAGCTGCATGATGAGGGTGCTGTCTTTATAGGACTCCTCATGTAGCTGGTCGAGCTCTGCGATGGCATCATCGAATGCCTGGAAGCAGGAGTGAAAACCGCCCGTTACTGCCAGGTCACAACTGAACGACTGTTAGAAGGCGCTTTGCAGACCTTTTTGGCCAGTTCACAGGCTTTATCTGGAGAGTTGAGGATCTCATAGTAGAAGACGGAGAAGTTAAGTGCCAAGCCCAGGCGAATGGGATGTGTCGGGTCCATCTCAGTGGTGCTGATGTCAAATGCAGACTGGTATGCTTGCTGGGAGCTCTCGATGGTCTCTGAAGAAACACAAACATCATTCAAACAAAGCCTAATAATATTGCCAAGGTTGACATGAAAACTAATTTAAAGTCTGAGATTTGTTAAATTCCAAGTCAGATCATCTTTTGATCTATTTTAAAAGCGTTCCCAGTGGTCTTTTAATTATTATCGTACTGTTTCTAGGCAACATTTTAAAAACAGTTGTTTTCTAGATGATAGTTTCTGCAGAGTGGCAGCTCATTAGAGATTTGCCTCTGAGCTGTGGGCGGGACCGTTCGCACAGAGCAATCCCGCCCCCCTTCCTCTCCCTGTGGCTGCGAGCTTGAAGCAGGAAGGTTGTGGTCCGCCCAGAATATTTTCCACGTCAAAAATATGATCTTTTTTCTAAACTGCATTTTTTTCGTCTGCTCCCGATTCACAACAATTTGAGAAAATAAATACTCAGAAAAAAAATGTTTACGCTTAAAGGGCAACTTAACAGTAAATAAACTTTTCGGCTGTTGACCCTGTATAAATGGTACTTTAAAAGTGCTGACTGTTGGTCCTTGCCGTCTGTGTGCTGCCACCTAGAGGTAGAAACGAAGTAGTACAGTTGACTTTTGTGATTGGTCAACTGGTGTAAGAATCTGAAGTTTCATGTCATCATGCTCTGCAGCTCCAGTATAAAAGTCCCGCCCATCTTTGAATGTGTAACGGTTGGTCGTCATCACGTTAGCTTAAGCATGGCTCGTGGGTGTATTGCCTTTGGTCGTCAAAAACCTACTGGCTTGCACAAGTTTCTAGTAGACTTGGAAGTTAGGCAACAGTGATTGAGTGCAATTGGCATTGAATCCAGTTAACTCCGCCCTGGTGAAGGGATTTGTAATGAATGTTTCACTAGGGATTATTTGCTTAAAACATTCGCCTTTATTAGCTATGATGCTAGCACTGGTGAAACTGGATGAGATTGGAGTCAGCTTCCAACTGTCCTGTTGTGTTACCCTTTAATTTTCTTAATGTCTTCCATCATGAGAAGAATGCTACAGGAACATGCAAAAAAACAACTTTCATCTGAGTAGCTCTTTAAATGGTTTGCTTTACATATTTAAAAATAAGAAAAATGATTATATTCTAACATCTACATTATTTTTATCTAGAATATGAGTCACCAAAGCACTAGTGAGGATTTTTTCTGCAACAGTTATAGACTTTTCCCAAGCTAAAGAGGCTTCTTTTTTGTTAATTTCAAATGCCACCCTTCTCAAAACAAAACAAAATGTTGGATCCAATTTATTTTCTTTTGGATCTCTCTTATTCAACTGGAACAACTTTGTAACTTAATTATTTCATATTTGTTGACATAAAGATATTCTTAGCCTTTAAGTAAAAATTCAGAGGGCAACAGAACACTATTTAATTTTCACAAAAGTAAAAACAAAAAACAAAAAAAAAAAAAGGACAAAATCCACAATGCTGTTGTATACTAACTTGACTTGTTGTCTCCAGAAGCAACCTCAGCGAGGTATCTGTAGTAGTCCCCCTTCATCTTTAGATAGAAGACTTTGCTCTCTGGATTTGTGGAATTCTCAATCAAATAGTTGTCCAGCAGTTTCTGTGGAAACACAAAGATCAATGTTCACAGATCCACAAATCCTTAGCAGTAATTCGGCTAATTGCCAAGCCACGCCCATGTAGTGATTTGCTCCATACAGCGAAACTCTTCAAATAATTGATTGTTACAAAACAAAAGCACAAATAGGCCAGTAGTGCCACCAAAGAGCCCAGATCTGATTAGAAGATGGAACACTTAATTCATGACTCAAGGTAAGAAGAGTCACAAGTGTCTTGTTTGCTCTTCATGGTTGTTAGGATATTATTAAAGAGTATATTTGTGATATCAATAAAATGTTTTAACATTTTCTAAACTGTGGCCCCTCTAAGCCATAATAAAAACACTGATTTAAAACGACTGGTATGTCAGAAACGACACTGAAGTCCACTTTTCTCCAAATGCCATCTCCCAAAAGGCTTAATATACATAACTGGGTTCCTCAAGGGAGGTTTTGTCTCACGCTGCTGTTGAACCTTGGTGTGCCATTTAGAAACTTTGCTTTGAAATCAGCTAACTTTTGTTAAAAACTGTGAAGATGATAGATTTGTTAATTGCAATACAATTTCCTGCACAAATATTTTGTGTTGGGGATAAAAAATAAAATAAAAAAAAGCTTTATGCACAGCATTCCTCATCCTGTCGGCAGAAATGTCTGGCTTCAGTCAAAGATCTTTTGTTTTGAGAGAAAAAAAAGAAAGGCCAGCAGTCCTTTCAGGCAAGTGAAAGTCAGGAAGTCCAGACAACTGGGAGTTTCAGCTAAGTCGATCACACTCCGGGTTATGCAATCTCTTCAACTTATGACACAGGGAAATGACCGCCTTTGCTTTGTAAGCGCCATCTTGTTTCATTCACTTTTGAGCAGAGATAAAATTAGCGGCTGCGTTGTAGCAACTTTTGCGTGCTGTGCTTCTGTGGTCTCAAAAAACAAAAATAGATTTAGGTTCAAACAACACAGATAATACTGGCACTGCAACTTCATCTCAACTGCTATGTTTCTTTATAGTAGCTGTTGCTATAGTGACATTAGGCACTGGTTCACATAAAAAATTAAATCCCACCAATTCTAACTAGCTACTACAAGCCAGTTTGTGTTCCTGCATAACAGCCAGAACCCTCATTAAGCCCATTTTAGTTTGGAAATATTTGAAGAATAAATCCCAAAAACCTGCTTTATAGGTCTAGATCATTATTTAAAATGACTGTCAAGTTATCAATTAATGTATCTGGTTAAATAAAAGGTTAGAAAAATCAACTTAAACTAAAAACTGAATGCCTAGATTTAATGTTAGCATCTTCACGAGTTCTATCTATAGAATCTCTACATAGGCTTGACACAGAATCAGAAGACAGGCTTTAGTTTGCTCTAAATTGTCTTTAACAGGGACAGGCCTCTGGTGTGTCTGCTACCATCTTCTGCCCCAGATTACTCTCTGCAAGCAGCAGCACTCTACCTGTCAGCACTGTCGACTGCCATTGTGGTAACGTTTTCAGATTTGAACCTTTGTTCTGTCTAGTCAGTCAACGATTGAACAAAACTCTGTTTCAGTTGTCATTTCCCCTTATGTGTAATCAAAATTTTAAGAATATAAATACAATATAAAGACAATTGTAGGAATCAAACATGAAGACTCCTAATTGAACCAGCAGAGTACAATTTGATGCCAATCTAGAATAACTAAAGCACTTTTAAAACAAGGATGGAATTAATTTGTAGGAATGTCAGAGAATTTCTCACATTTTTTGGTTTATTTTCACACAGAACTTCCTTCATCTTTTTCAAAATCTCACATCACTTCACATTTCATTTAAGTTTGTCAAATTGTCTCCCAGCATTTCCACTGTAGTAAACCACACTAGACATGCTTTGCAAAGGAACAAGGACTCCAGTTTGTTTCTAACACCACTCAAACTTTTGCAGGGTTGACTGACATATTTTACATGTGGAAGGTTTCATGCCTGCCTTAACAATGCATTGTAAGAAAATACAAAACCTAATAATTTAGCTTTTCCTCAAAACAGAACAAAACTATCAACTTTGTCTTAAAGAAAAGACTATTTCTTTTAAAAAAAAAGCGACTTCCTGTTGTTGCAATCGAGGCCAAGTCATGCAGGTCTTTAGGCAGACATGCTAGGAAGATTACAGGGGGATAATCGGTGTCAGTGAAACTGTGACTTATGCACAAGTTAAACGCTTTAGAGAGCAGATTAAACATTTCACTTACAATAAAAATGTCTGGAAACATGTCGACTCTGATTTCTTGTTGCTCCAACAGTAAAACATCATGTGTAAAGATGCTTTTTTTTTTATTTAATCAATCATTTATATTAGAAAAAAAAGAATCTAGTAATATAGTTACACCAAATGCATCTGAGTATCTTAAGACTTTACATGTTTAGAGATTTAGGATTTGGTCTAAATGTGCGTTTTAAAACACTTATGAGAACGCCTACTGCATGGTATGAACATTTAAGCGAGTGGAGTGCCCTAAAGCAAAAGCAACAGTTACATCAGTGCAGTGACATCACATTTTCCTGCACAGGACAAAGGTTATTGCATCAAGCTAAATCAGCTCACTGTATTCTTCTCTCCTCCCTCGTGTACTCTCCACCGCTCTCAGGTACCAACTTCCTGTTAAGAATACCAATACCGCAACAATTAGCAGCTGGTTAATAATGTATATTTCATGATTTCCTTTCAGTTCTGCTCAGCTAGCACTTTAACCTTTAAGATTCTCATCACTGCCAAAAATATATGGATCTCTACTGCATCCAAATTCAAATAGAGGGTCCATATGGTTTCATCAAGCATTGCAGTTTCCATGCGCTCGCCTTTCAGCGCGCATAGCCAGCATGTCAGACTGAGGTGGGTGTGTTTAAGCTTGAGGACCATATATCCTCTGCAGCAGAACAAGAAAAAAAAAAACTCACTCAACACATGCTGGCAATACTGAGACCAGAATTACAGCAAAGGGAGAACACATTGTCAAACATTCAGTTCCTCATTGAGGTAAATAACTTGTCCTGCTTTGCAATGCCTTCTAAAAGAAACCGGCTCAGCTAAATGATCCGCCTTGAACACAAGCTTAAGTCATGATGGAAGCACTAATGTGTGTAAAGTGAATGTATTGTAGGAATCCAAAAAAAGAGGCCTTTCTTGCCCCTAAGAACGCTTTCAGTTCCGCTGGTTTCAATAAGTAGCTCTGCGGGAAGGTGTCATTTCTGATGAGCAGTATATAATGGGCTATAGGGAGAGTACAGTCACGCATGTACTGTCTTTGCACTTGGGTAACCACATCAACTTCTGTCAGCCTTACAACACGGAATAGGCACTAAACACACATCTACGGTGTGTGTGAGTAACCAGTTAATTCTCATTCAGACACACCTTGGTGATGTGGGACTATGACCTCCTGTCAGCTCACATCGCAAAAAAAGTTCCAACCCCATTGTTCTAGTTCTTTATTCCCAAAAGGCAGGAACTGAGGGAGGACTACATAATACTCCCTTGTCTCCTCAAGCGCTGCAGAGAATATTCATACAGCAGAGGAAACGTCACAGGAAACAAACATACCAAAGCAGTTGACAAGGTCTAATCAAATAAAAGCATTTCCTTGATGACTAAAACCCAGAAATATGCAGCACAATAAAATTCTAATAAAGTGTTCTTACCAAAACACAGTTGCAGATCTCCTCCAGCTCCTTCTCCACCTTCTCTCGGTACTCCTTGACCATCTGCTGCTTTTTTTCACTCCCCTCGGTCTTCATACCGATACTGGACAACACCCTCCATGCGGATCGCCTTGCCCCGACCACATTTTTGTAGGCGACGGAGAGCAGGTTCCTTTCCTCGTTTGACAGCTCGCCTCCCTTCTCTGTAACCTCCCTCATACAATCTGCCATGTCGTCGTAGCGTTCAGCCTGCTCGGCCAGCTTGGCCTTCTGAATGAGATCCGCTCTATCCATAGTTTATTAATTTAGGGGGGGAACTGAGAAGAAATGAATCCGGTGGTACGTCAGCAGCGGTTAGACTCAAGGATGAGCGGAGGATCACCGAGGTTTTATCACCAGAAGCTGCGGAATAAAGTAAAAAAAAATAATTAAATTCATAGTAGAAGCATAAAAAATACCCTCGTATGGGTAAAGTAAAACCGTGAAAACGCTTTACTATCGAGAACAATTCACCTTTTAACTAAGACGAGACATTCGAAGGCGAACAATACGTTTATAAAAGCCACATCAAAGATAATATCTATGGAGGCTTATACGGAGTTCGGCATCAGATCCGCTCTCCACCCCACTCTTCAAGGCAACCCGCCACAAAGCAGTCTGGTGCTGCTCACTAGCAAGTTAGCAAAAACTAGCTGACGTTAGCTGCATCGACCACTCCTTTCAACATAAAATGTCATGTTAGCGGGCTCCATACAAATCACTGATCAGGCCAAAGCCGTCTAAGTTGAGCACTAATCCAGCAGGCACACATTTAAAGGAAAAGCGATAAGGTATTCGTAGTTTATGACTTACTGGTCTCCGAAATTGCTCCAGAAATTAATCCGATTTGAGAGATTGTTCAGAAAGACAGAGAACGGTAGTAGAACCCGAAATTCAGCTGAACGTGTTAAAATAGGAGGGGATTCATATCTACGAGGGCTGTCCAATCATAGGCTCTGGTTTTCTTTGATTGACAGGGAGGATTTGCGATGTGAGCCAATAGTTTGTAAGCATGGTGACAGAAGGCGGGTTGTCTTTGATAGTTTGGATGACCGAAACGCTGCAGAGACCGGGGCCACGGGGTTTCCTCCAATTACAGCAAGGGACGTTGACGTAACCGCGTTGCCATGGTGATGCCCACATCCAATCAGTTTGCTGCGTTCATACGCTGAAGCCATCGTGGAGAATATGACTGTTTTATTCTAACATTTCATTATCAATCATGTCTAACTACACATTGTAGATAGATAGATAGATAGATAGATAGATAGATAGATAGATAGATAGATAGATAGATAGATAGATAGATAGATAGATAGATAGATAGATAGATAGATAGATAGATAGATAGATAGATAGATAGATAGATAGATAGATAGATAGATAGATAGATAGATAGATAGATAGATAGATAGATAGATAGATAGATAGATAGATAGATAGATAGATAGATAGATAGATAGATAGATAGGTGCATGTCAACTGTGAGAGACACAACACAAAAAGATCTAGATATCACATTGCATGGATTTTAAAAAAAATCAATTGATTTGTATGTTACTGCCGCAACTAAATATCTGAACACTTGAGAAAATCAATGTTAAAATTTGGTACAGTAGCCTTTGTTTGCAATTGCATAGGTCAGACGTTTGTTGTAGTTTTTCTTTTTTTTTTTACCAGGTTTGCACATACTGCAGCAGAGATTTTGGCCCACTCCTTCACACAGATTTTCTTCTTGGCTGTTGCTGAGAAATACAGAGTTTGAGCTCCCTCCAAGGATTTTCTATCGGGATTGGGTCTGGAGACTGGCTAGGCCACTCCAGAACCTTGATAGGATTCTTAAGGAGCCACTCCTTAATTATCCTGGCTGTGTGCCTCAGGTCATTATCATGTTGGAGGCCCCAGCCACGACCCATCTTCAATGTTCTAACTGAAGGAAGGAGGTTTTTCCCCCCAAATCTCACAATGCATGGTCCCTGTCATCCTCTCCTTAATAGAGTGCAGCCGTCCTGTCCCATGTGCAGATAAACGCCCCCAGAGCATGATGCTACTACCTCCATGCTTCACAATAGGGATAGGGTTCTCGGGATGGTATTCATTCTTCTTCCTCCTAACATGGCGAGTGGAATTAGGAAAAAAAGTTCAATTTTGGTCTCATCTGACCAAATGACTTTCTCCCATGACTCCTGGATTATCCAAATGGTCACTGGCAAACTTAAGACAGGCCTGGACATGTGCTGGTTTAAGCAGGGGAACCTTTCATACATGATGTTAAACCATTACGTCTTGGTGTATTACCAACAGTAACCTTGGAAACGGTGGTCCGAGCTCGTTTCAGGTCATTGACCAGCTCCTCCCGTGGAGTTCTGAACTGAACCCTCATCTTTCTCAGGATCATTGAGACCCCATAAGGTGAGATCTTGCATGGAGCCCCAGTCTGAGGGAGATCGACAGTCATGCTTAGTTTCTTACGTTTTCTAATAATTGCTCCAACAATGGATCTTTTTTCATTAAGCTGCTTGGCAGTTGCCGCGTAGCCATTTCCAGCCTTGTGGAGGTCTATCATTTTGTCTCTTATGTCTTTGGACAGCTCTTTGGTCTTAGCCATGTTAGTAGTTGGAGTCTTACTGGTTGTATGGGGTGGACAGGTGTCTTTATGTAGCTAACTACCTCAAACAGGTGCTTCTAATTTAGAGAAATAGGTGAAGGTGGACTTTTTAAAGGTGGACCAACATGTCTTTGAAGGTCAGCATGTGTTCAAATAGTTATTTGCAGCAGTACAATTACATTGATTTTTCAGAAAATCATACAATGTGATTTTCAGATTTTTTAGATTATGTCTCTCTCAGTGGACATGCACTTAAGATGAAAAATTGCATGATCACAGAATCACAGGGTGTTCGAATACTTATTTACCTCACTGTACTTCTGAATATAAAATTTTGCTTTGTTTTTTTCCACGTTACTGAACAATAGGAACTGTCATTTCCCATTATTTATGTACAGATTTCACTATCAGTGTGTGCATGTTTAAAAAATCATTGCCATTTAACCTTTCGTGCTCATGTTTATGTAAAGGAAGTATTATCCAAAAAAAAAAGTTTTTTTCAATAACTGTAAAAAATAAAATGTTTCTTAAAGTTGTCTATATGCATAAAAAATGTTAAGTTGAAAAGTTGCTATTTTTTAAACTGCTTCCATTGTTGAAAATATCATAAAAATAATTAGTGGGAACAGAAGTGCAAGAGTCTATAGAAAGTTTATAACTTAGCAAGCAAACTTAAAACAGAAACTAAGAAACTACCAACAAAACTAACCAAAAAAGAAAAACAAGAAAGTTAAACCAAGAACAGATCCTCACAAAAAAATCCAAAGTTTTAAAAACAGAACTTTAGAGATCAAATCTGAGATCTATTGTTAAGTCTCATTTGTGATGTGAGGAGAACTTTGTGTTTTAGTAATTTAGAGAAGTGAGTAAAACAGTAAAATGAACTTGGACAACAGAAAGAAAAAGTGAAGCTGCACTTTGAGCTGTTTCCTTTTCTTTGAGCTGATTATGCTGATGGTGAGATTGTAAAACAGCAGTTTTATCAACTCAGTCGGGAGTTGATTACAGGTTCTAATGCTTTAGGCTGTATTAATCTGAAAGGGGCAAAATAATTTCTCATCCTGTGCAGGTCAGAAACACCCTTAGCTGCTTCAGGAAGTAAATATGACATGGGCCTGAGTCAGATCCAATCAAATCTGAACATTTAGAAGAACAACATGATTTCTGAGTCATCTGGCAGCATCAAACGCCAGACAGTTTGTGCCTGACTTAAAAGATTCAGAGTTTTGACATTTATTGCTTTAGGTGTAATAAACTAGATTATGGTTTATTAGTTTTTTTGGTGTGTCAAATAAAGAAAAGCGAGTAGATTCAGCCGAACAGAAGAAATTCATAAATCTTTCCCACGTAGAGATGAAAGCTGCTGTGATTGAAATTTGCTGAAGCAGTCCGGTAATGCGGAGGAAGGAAAAGGTGTTACACAATAAGTGGGCTTCCAATACTCCAACCTCGGGTGTTACAGTAGCAGCAGCTCAGCCAAATGAAACAGTCATGAGAGTGGGCAGCAGTGCTCCTCTTTCTCTCCATGCTGCCATCTGTCTCCATTTCATCCTCTTGACCTTCTTGTGCTGCTCAAAAAGGTGGAGGAACACTATGGAGGAACATTTTCTCCACCTGTTTCTTCACATTGTTGTTGTTCCTAGTTTTTTTATGCTGTGTGTGTGTTTTTAAGGGAAATTGTAGAAAGGGATCACAGGTTCCTGTGTCAACTTGTAGGCATGAAGCAGCAAAAGAATGCAGTCCAGAAAGGGAGTAAGGTAGATCGTAAAAAGTGAACGCACGTTTCCTTTGCAGGGGTGCCATGGTGAGTGCATGTGCCTCCTGAGGGGAGAGGCGTCGGCGTACTGGTAGGAGAGTGTTTTCTAGCACAAGCAGTGAGCTAGGAGAATAAAAGCATGTTCAGGGCCTCAGTTTGCAGAAATCTGGTTCAGGAGAACATTTTCAAACACTCCTTTTGTTTGGGTGAAATAGATTTGAGATTTGTAGTTTTAAAAAGGGAAAATAGAAATCTACAGTGCAAAAGTACTTGGAATAAACAAGTATTCTTTAAAAATGTGGAACAATTGTTTATAATTTAGTTTAAAATAGTTTTGGGGTGAGTTTAATTTGAAAGTTTTAGTAGCTACATCCTCCTTTGGTTTATTCAGGGAAGCTTGGGTCCTGTGTCATCAGACCAGGTGGAAAGAATTTGTGACAAAAGAAACTGTTTAGACTGTCGTGTGATTTCAGTGCCCCTGAAAGATGTGACGATTGCCAACATGTCTGCTTTTTTAACCGTGAGTAGTTCATGAGTCATCACAGGGCGTGACTTCAACTGCTGATCAGCAGACTAATAGGCACCGCCTCTATCCATGCTCCAACACGCCCGCTGGGAGAAGTCCTGTTGGATAAGTCAAGAACGCAATATGTGAACATTTCATCAAATGTTTTAGATTTTGTCTTTTTGTCTAGATAATTGTCTTTGTTTTCATCTTCAGTGGGAGCACATTAAAGTATTAAATGAAGAAAGAGAAAGTAATGCAATAGCAGGGTGAACACATAAAGGTGTGACGTTGTGCTGAATATCTATGTTTTCTTTCTTTATTCTGTGTTGTTTGAAATGAGCAAAAAACAGTAAATCAAATGTGAAAAGGTTACATGTATGTGTTTTTCATCTAAAAGTCAGTTTGCTTTCACCAGGAGGAGAACAGAAACCTCTAGTGGGTAGAGGGCGGTTTTAGCACAAACCCATTTCCAGAGCTTCATGAGCAAAAAGCAGCAACAACCTCATATTTGCCACAGTTTTAAGATACAAAGGCTCTTTTAAACTCCTTTATCCACACACACACACATTCCTTTCACTGAGTGTCAGCATGTGGCACCTTGAGTCTCATCATCCCTCCTTCACCTCCTCCCTCTTCCCATTATTCCAACAGTGGGCCTTGTCTTTTCTGGGTTGCCGCTGCATGCCTAAGGGGCTCACTGTATTAGGATAAACTTAGAAACAGCTAGCCAGGTCATACTGAAGACTGGAAATGAGGAGAAGCCAGTGAGGTGATGCATGTTCTGCCCAGATTTAGAACCAAAATCCTACAAACATTTCAGCCTAAAGATTGTGGAATTGTTAAAGGTTTTTGTGTGAAATCCTCTAAAGCATGCTTTTGTTACTCAAAAAGGTAAAAGTAAAACCTCATATTTTGTCTCTAATGTTATACTCCACTATAATGCATTAGGCCTACAAAGAAAAACTCCTGTGGTTTGAAATGTAAAACGTTCAAAATGTTCCTACATGTTTTAATGCAGGAGTCAGCAACCTTTAAAAGTAAAAGACACCAAAACCAAGTCAGATCCACAAATATTTCACCCTTTTAAAAATGTAGATACTATATAAATAAAATAAATCATATTTCTACTTTGGCAGAAATAAAATGACTTCCTGATAAAAATGATATCCTGTGGCTCCTAGGATCATCCCTCTGCAGCTAATATAGCTCAATGAAAACTACAGAGCTCTGGACATTACATTGAAAAGATTATTAATAAATTGTTTCCTCAAATTAATAATTTGTGTGCACAAATAAGTATTTTGTGCGCTCTAATCAGATATTTGGGTCTACAATTTAGTATTTTGTTTGCACAAATAAGTATTTTTTTTAGTACAAATTAGCATTTTGTGCGCAGAAATGAGAAATCTGTGCACATAAATTTGCACTTTGTCTGCACAAATTCGTTTTTTGTGCATGCAATTTAGTCATTTGTGGGTGCAAATTAGCAGTTTTTGTTTTCACAAATTAGCATTTTGCACATACAAATTAGTATTTCCGAGTTAGCATTTGCTGCCCAAAAAAATCAGTCAAAGTGCTGAACATAAGATCAAATATAAATAAAATCAATAAAATAAACAATCGAAGCCAATAGACAGCAAAAGCAACACAAGAATAAAAGGAATAAAACAATAAAAAAAAAAAACAAGCTGGCTCATTTGATCTGCTCGCTTGAGTTAAATGAGAGTTTTTAAAATTGACCTAAAATCACTGAGGGATCTGGCAGACCTCACAGAAAGGTGGAGTACATTCCAGTGTCCATTCAAACAATTAAAACCCAGAAGTAAAATTTGAAAAGCAATTCTAAAAGATATAGCAGCCAGTGAAGATAATGTAAAATAGTATGGATGGCCATCTGGTCCCCAATAACAGGCGGGCAGCTGGATTTTGGACCCGCTGGAGACTGGCGGAGCAGAAACTGGTCAACGCCACTGTACAAAGAGTCACAGTAGTCCAGTCTGAAAAAGATCAAAGCATGGATCACTTGTTCCAAAGCATGGGAAGGAAGATATGGCTTGACTTTGCTGATTAGTCTCCAGTGATAAACATAGACTGGACTACTGCACTGACCTTTTTGTCAAATTTAAAATACATAAAAAAAAAAAAGTATTTTGGTATCTTTAATTCTTGCTTTTAAATTGTTGCCACAAAGTACTAGTTTGTGTGCTCAAAATACTGAATCGTGGTCTCAAAATGCTAATTTGTGACCACAAAATATGAATTAGAGGGAACAATTAGTTTTTTACATTTATTTTAATGTCCATGGCTCTGTAGAAAACACCAACGGAAGTCAAAAACGTTTTTTTAGAGTAATAACTTCTGTCATCCTTATAGGCTGTCATCTTTTTCCCTACCTAAATATAAACATGACATGATTCAATAAAAAATAGTTTTTTAAGAACTCCCTGCTGGACTCCTTACAGCACAGCTATTAAACATAGTTGTGCAGCATATTTGCTTTAAACTCATATAATAATTAGAGGGATCAGAGAAGATCAAACATTTTGCTGCACATTCTGGAGGAATGGAAGAGAACACAACACCTTTTAATGTATTGTAGTGTCAGCAGGGGTGTCTCCTCCAGTGCTGATGCCCATCAAACATAGATGTACCAAATGGTTTCATTTATGCCGTCTGTTTATACATCATTTGACACTCACAGATCTACTTCTTTTTTCCTGAAACTTTGGATTTCTAAAGAAATTTAGTTCTCACATCTATAGTTATTACATTTATCATTTTCCAGCATTTGTACAAATAGTTGTAAACAGTTGTAAACCTTTTTTTTAGATTATTCTGATGTGTTTTTAAAGTTTAATTGTTTAAAACTTTGTTTCTGTGTAGTGCTGTGGCATTAGTTTCTTAGTTTTTTTGGCACATGATTTGCTCTTTTTCTTTTGTACTGTTTTCTGGCCTCCGTCTGTGATCTTGTCACTATAGTAACATGTGCCACCTGCCTACACTTACATTATGACTCAGAAATTATCACTTCACACAGTGAAACTACAGGTTAAAAAAGAGAAGGATCTACTGTAGTTTAACTGGGTTATATACATTTTACATGGGTTATATATATTTGGTACAGGCATTTTAAGACTCCTATGTCATTAGCATGATCAAAACTTTGCTTAAAAACTCATTGCATAGAACTTGCTTCAAGTTTTCTAGCCTGTAGTGGATTATTATTCCACTAGGGGCAGTAGAAGGGCTTTTCCTGGTCACTTCAAAATGGCTGCCTCCATTAAATCTCGAAAATCCTTTTGGCGGGAAAAGTTTACCTAACTTTGTGGTGGGAATGTTCATCTAGTGTTATAATTTTTTTATTAAATGACTACTTGCTGTATTAAAAGGAACGCCATTTAAAAAAAAAAAAACTAATTCTTTATGATACAGTTGCACCATGGTAAAAATGTGTGTATCAAATCTGAGTTAGTGAGTAAATGGGAGCTTTTCCTCCTGAACACACATGATGACATTTTCACGTCTTTAAATAGCATTGTTGTGAGTAAAAATGTAACAAATCCCTCAATGTATCATAATAGATACCATCTATATCTCAAAATGATTTTGCAATTTTTTTTGTGGGTTTTATCAAAACATCTTGAGTCCCAAAAATGTGAATTTTCAGTTATTTTTGCCTAACATGGGAAAATAAAAACAACTACAATTTGATGTAAAAGTGCTAGCTTTCCGGTTCAGGATCTGATGGATTAAAAGCATATGAAAAAATGTTGCTATATGCTATATTTGGAAAAAGATGTAAATATAATGTTTTTGTACAAGTATCCTGGATCCAGAAATACATCAGGATATCCTTGTAGGATGTGCGGCCATAGTGTCTTCCTGGAAACAATGCTTCAACAGGATGTGATTTCTGGTGTGTTAGTATAACAATTCTTACTCACATTTCTACCGTTAGTCACATTTTAATTCAGAGAAGCGTTTAAATCCTATTTTTTTTTTCTGCTGTTGCTGACGTTATAAATTAACCTTCTTTTTTTATAACATCAGAAGAGAAGAGACATATTTATCTGCTGTTACAGACTGATCCTTTGAGAGAACGTGTTTGTTTGACTGATGTTATCTCTCCACATGTCTGAGGTGTGACAGTAGGAAACAAAAAATACTTCGGCTGCATTTGCAACCACCTCTTGTCATTATCAGCACTGGTGATGAACATTTTCTTCTAAATTTTCTATTTTCCCTTACCCTGTCCCCTTCGATGCAGACACTGCTGTGTGATTACGCTGCAGGGGTGTTTTTGTTATTTTTATTTTTAAAAGATTAATTTTACACCCTAATTTCTATGGGCTGGTCATATGCATTAGGAATAAACAGACTCGAGGACAACATTTTTTTTTTAATTGTGTCTTTTTCAATAAATGTGTTGTATTTTTTTAGTTTTGACACACGCAAATAGACAAAAATATTTATAGAACGCAAAAAAACTCTGAAAAATGTTATCAGTTAGGGATCGGATTGGAATATAACATCCTCCAAAGGATTAAATTAAATTGAAAATTGATGAAAATTGCATTTTTGGAGTTTTTAACTTTTTTTGGCATCCACCCAATGGTGGACATGTAAAAAGAAAATTAAGCTGTAATTTGCATTCATGAGTGTGTCTTCATTCAAATCGAGGTAAATCAGGAGCAGACAAAAAAAGAGAGTACAGTAAGGTAGAAAATACTCTTGGCGTGTTACAACCTCTCTGCCCAGCTCTATTCTGATGCATCCATTTGTAGACGATTAGATTTATGAACATCTTTGTTTTTCACGTCTGAGCTGGCATCTGGCTCAAAACTGTCCATCTGGATACCTCCAGTATTGCTGGAAGAGTGTGTAAATGGATAGATCAGTTATGTTGAAGGGAAGGGGGACTGGGGTTGCTTCACGCCAACAGTCCCTCCCACAACTCTGAGGCAAATTTCAATGAACTATTGCTGCTCTGTAGAAACTATGTCCTAGAAAACAACGCTGGTTTCTTGACTTTTCCTAAAAACAAGTCAAAAAATGACTAATAGCTACATGTGACCTCCATTCATTTGAATGATTCCACATGAAAAATGTCACATTACCATGAAGTTGACGTCACTGTTCATGCAAAGAGTTTTTTAAATATTTTTATTTAAGGAGGAGCCTAAAGAGGATCTCTGCCCAGACGTGTTATCAAGTTCTCGTCTCCATCTCATCTTGGATCAAAGAAAAATAGAACCGGGCCGTGGTCTCACTAAATGGTTCAGTCTGCCTGTAGGAAGAAGAAGAAGAAGAAGGGATGCGATGTCCCAAAGAAAAGAGAGACCATGTGGGCTGCTGTCAGCAAAAGGTGCAACAGCTAGAATCTGCATGGGGGTGTAGCAGTGTCCACGTCTCACAGTGATTCACAGTGATATAACACAACAGCGTGTCTCTCAGGCAACTATATGTGAGAAATTTGTAGACATCAAAGCGTCGTGTGTTTGCATTTTTTCAACAGTTTTGTATTTCATACACTTTTTTTTGCGTTTTGTGTTTGTTAAATTAATAAAAATCACAGGTACAAGTTATGCAGCTTTTTTTTTTAATTCTTCCACATCAAGCCATTTTAAATTTAAATTACAAAGAGCTCAGATCTGTCTTGTCTTGCAGGTATTTGTTTATGCAATGGGTAAGTGGGTATATCCTGTGTATTTCCAATGAAGCACAGCTGCATTCAGACCGTGTACTGGCTATATCTCAAGGAGGAGACTAAGCACATCGACAAGACCAGGTTCTTCCCAGACTGATAAAATCAAAAAGGTCCTGATGACAAATCCAGGTCTGATTCTGTGGCTTTGAGGCAGTGTGTTGTGAAGTATCACATATATTTTACCTCACTTCGCATTCAAATTTTCCCGTATTTATGCTGCGCCACAAGTCATTACACATGTCAGAGCATGACGGAGAAAACTCGAAGGTAATATCATCACTTTCCAGTAAGATCTATTCGCATTAAGAGCTTTAATTGTCTGCATCCTGCCATGATTCATCCCTCCACGTCTTTCTCTGTCTGTGTTTCCCTCCTTCTTCTGCCAGGATTTGATTGTTGCCATGGAGCCCAAAGTAATAAAGAACAAAATAAAAAAAAGGAGGAGAAGAAAAAGCCAGTTGTCATGACTGCTTTTTGTGCAGAGGTCATGTGGTATTCATGAATTTAAATGTAGAGTGAATGGAAATACAGAGGGAGACCCTAGAGAGGAGGAATGCCAGGGCAGTGGGTCACAATGGACAAACGTCATCAACCAATCAGCGACGTCCCATAGTACCTATCTTTTCTGGTTGTTGTGTTTTGTTTTTTAACATTTAATTTTATATCTGTAGATTACTTCTGTTTTCCGAATTTTTTTTTCCTTTCTCGCAGAAACGATAGCTACTATGAGACATTGCTGATTGGATGATGACGTTTGTCCATCAATTCAAGTGAAAACTATTTGATTTGAAGCGATCCTGGATATCATCATTCAGTCATAGATGTTCCACAGTGCCCACCATTTCTGGTTCGTCATTGTGTTTTGTTTTTCTTATGTTTCCCTTTGTTTTCTGGAAATCCAGTTCTCTTTTACACTCAGTGGTCCAGTGTGAACACCATCTGCTAAAAGCGCGTTCAAGAACACACACTGACACCCAAATGCACAGGACAAGCATAAGTCAATGTGTCAGTAGTTACAGGTCAAGTCTGGCCAAATTGGCAACATAAAAGCTAAAATATGGTTAACTCTAAATCTGACTTAAGCTTATAAACAGCTCTTGTTGCACTGAATGGGGTACAAAGCAACACCAACTGTCATACGGAAGTTAATGCAGCTATTCTTATTTCTGTCAAATCTGTACAGGTCTTTTGCGACTAATCCTAATCCCATTTTCAAAATCCATCCACACTGAACTCCACATCAGGGATGGGCAACTCCAAGCCTATAGGGCCGGTGTGTCTGCATGCTTCCCAGATTTCATTGCTCCACTCACGGATGATTACCTGGATCAGGTGTGTCCAGCTAATTAGAACATGCCGGAGCAGGATATGTTGGAAAACAAGCAAGAATGTGGTCCTCACCCTTGCTCTTGAAGAAGAAGCCAGGGAAAAGCCGCCGTCTGACTATATCAGTGTTTAACAAGCTAACAAATGCACATAATAGTTAAACAAAAAAATGTGAAAGCAGGTTCCATAATTTTCCTTCTCATTTTTACAGTGATTCAAACAGTTGCTTACATTCCACATGACAGCTGGGTCAGGGCTATAGGCTGTAAATACCACGGGTCAGGGCAGTAACTGGAGCAGACCAATGAGCAGCTATAAGGACACAAAGAATGGAAACATCAAAGCAGGGAACAAACAGATGGTGACACTTAAAACAAAAACCTAAATATCTACAGTTTTAACGTGTGACAAATAAAAAAAAATAAATGTTTGACAATAATTTGTAGAAGACTTGTGTTGTTTGCATAAGTGTTGAAATAAAGATAACCTTAAAAATGTCATCTCACATTCAAAAGTATGAAATTTGGCAACTTTCACATTTTTGCTAAATACTGAGAAAGGTTAAATCTACAACCGCAAACCAAAGTTTTGTTGACCTTTGAACTCATAAAGCTACAAATTTAAACTCCTCTTGGGGATTTTGGCCTATTGCCTCCTAACTCCTCAAGCATCATTGAGGTGATACTTGGGGGAAAATTTTTGATTTAGAAGCTGTTGATTTTTAAGGGTTTGCGTGATGGGCTGGCAAATGTGGAGTTCCTTTTTTACCTTTTCAATTGAATATTGTGGAAATTTTAAAAACGAATCCTTGAATCAAGCTAAATGAAACGCCATAACACTTGATACAAAAAGTAGGTGTGATTGGCAGAAAACCCTCTATTGACAAGGAAATCCAACAGTTTACTTTTGCAGATTCTTTTAAAACTTACCTGCTCGTCACCCCCAGGCGACCAAAAAACAAAGCGGTTGCTATGGAGCGAAAATCAACGGAAAA
Source organism: Oryzias celebensis (assembly GCA_014656515.1). Classification (NCBI taxonomy): domain Eukaryota; kingdom Metazoa; phylum Chordata; class Actinopteri; order Beloniformes; family Adrianichthyidae; genus Oryzias; species Oryzias celebensis. The sequence continues at coordinate 41,748,659 of BNCR01000005.1, forward strand.
GGTGCTATTTTAAAAAAGTGTTATCATGCATCTCTGATTAGGGCTAGAAGGGGAGAAGAAAGGGCATGTAGCAGCTGCTCAGCCAGTGAAGGCAGAGGGCATAATGGGAGGGTGGCGAGGGTAGGCAGCACCTATGGGCCATACAATGCCACTTGCAGCTTTAATTGTGCAATAAAATGTATTTTTAAACATATATTAATAACAACTTACAGTGAATTAGCCAAAAAGTATTCGCTATCACACTGCTAAAGATGAGTAAAATAATTTTACCTAAATTAAAATGAATTACATTATTTTTGAAATGCATCTAAAAGCATCTCCATTTGTGTGTTAACATAAAAAATGATGAATGTTCTTTTTCTCCCACTTGTGGGTGGGAACGTCCTGAATTCACAGTCAGATTGCTTTGAATGCATTTCAAGCAGCCTACATGCTGTTGTTTCCATAGTTACCAGAGGCACGCCAGCACTTCACAAGTGCAGAGGATTAGGTGGGAGGGGATTTTCAAGTGTGTAATGAAGTGGAGGACCAGAGCAGTGATGTTGTTGCCGCACTTCCCGTCTCGATGTCCTGCTTCCTGTTTCCTTCCCTGTGTGTATCCTTTGTCCCCTGCATTTTCAAACAGCAGCATTTATTTGTTCCACGTCTTGTTTGTCCCCAGGGTGTTTGGAGACACTGCAACAAATAAAATAAATGTGTTTTGCTGCTGAAGAGCCAGATGAGAGTTTTTTTCTTGCAGGTTATTACTTTTTCTTGCAGTATTCCCTGGTAGGAGATACTGCAGCCCTACCCTATCACACTGATAAAGATAATAGAGCAATTTTAAGGGTAGAGGGAGAGTAAGAGGAGAATATGCATGATATATATATATATATATATATATATATATATATATATGTAAAGGAAAATGGTGAAATATTCATAAGAGAGGGAAGTCATACACTGTGCAGCTTTGAGTTATATTTATAAATGCTTCCCCGCACTGAGGTTTCATATCATTGCTTTCATCTGCAGCGTCAGTTGCAGTCTGCTGCTGATTTCCATGAACAAGAGCATGTTCCAGATGAGACATTTGCATAAAAATAGTGGGTTCAGAACAGGAGGAGTGTCGTTTGGAGTCCACTTGCAGTTCTGGGTGTGTGAGTGCAGTGAAACTAACCGTCTGCCTGCAGACACATCCTTAAAAAAAAAGGACATGTTGGAACAAAGCTGAGCAAAAGAGCAATGTTATGCAACCTCTTTGTTTCAGCACACAGCAGAAGTGGATCTGCATGGATGATGTCGTTTGCTGCTCTCTTCTGGCTAAGAGCTCTCACTGCAGTAGAAACAGACACGTTAAAGGGGTTAAGCATAAATTAGATGCTCACTCTATTTCCAATATTTTTTTAGCTATCATAGCATAGCATAGCATGCTTTGCAGCATTCACACTATAGTGATTCTCCTGCTTTCTTCTGTGCACGTAAAAACTCCTTCATACTCATATGATTTCAGATTTCAGATTTCAGAACTATCTGTATCAAAATGTTCAACTCGTTCAGGACATTACTGCTTGTACTTTTGGTATTCATATGCTTTATAGTTTTTGAAATATTGACCAAATATTCCTCATAGGAAATAATTGAGAAAATTCTTTAAATCCTTTAAAAACTTTGTGCATTTTGAAACCTCTCCACAGCTAGAGACACCATTCAAACGTTAAAATATTTAGCAAAGATTGAGCAAATTACGATGTATTAAGCTCTTTAATACACTTTTTACTTTGGTTTTTATGCAAATGGAGTTGAAATTTAATGCAAATTTAAAGACATTTTTCAGTTTTCACTGTAACTCAATGGAGGGAATGTTCGGGATCTGGAGTGGATGTCACAGCTAGACTGGAACAGTTCGTTTTTTTTTAAGATGAAAAATTTCCTTAACAAACTGCTATTACTCAAACACTGTTTGTCACAGAGTCACGGCTTTTTCAGTAAATTGTAGAAACATGGCTCTGAATTTGAAAAATGTGACAGGCAAACCTGTGGGGCAAACACATTTGTCCCTACAGCCCCTAGTCTGACACGAAGTTCACTCAGTTCGCCTATTCCCACCCATATTAAATCTTCTCACTGGATTTTACACCAAATAATTTTTTTTAAACTTGCGATTGTGAGACCATACTTACACTTACACGCATGAAACGTTCACACATCGTAGCCCAAAGGCTTATGAGTTGTACAGTTGTTTAACATGGCATTTTAAGCACAGAAGAGAAAAAAACTTCTTACTTTTCTGATCAAATTTACATTAAAACTTTATAATTGAGACTAGTAAAATGTATATCACTGAATTCCTCAACTTGTGGGCTTTTCGAAACTGAAAGAATTATTTTGATCTGAGTAATTGTGTAGACACAGGGTAAATCTGTTCGGCACATTTGTCTATCTCAGACTGCAGTGTGTGTGTGGTTAAGTAGATGACATGCAGCTGCACTCACGCAGGAGACCTAAACTTTGAACCTGTTACCATGGCGACGGCACTCTCTTTTAAGCTCACACACACAGACACACTGCTAAAGGCATTACGTGATTACTGGAGACCTTTGATGCTTTCAGTGACTTGCATGCATTTATTCACTGTTTGCTTTAAGTCCATAACAGATCCACTATATTACATGTGTTTGGAATAAATTACATTTCTATCACTATTTTAAGTGAATAAACAACAAACGTTTTTGTTAGCATCATTCTAGCTTTATGGGCTACGTTTACATCTTTTATATTGATTTTCAAATAATTTGGCATTAGGCTGTTATATTAGTGTTATGCTAGCTCATTTGACATCTACTGAGGTTTAATAGGCTAATTTGGTTAGCTAATTAGTTTCTTTTGGCAGTTTTTGAAATTTTACCACTTATTGAGATTTTTTTTCATGAAATTCTTTAAATTCTTTGTGTACTTTTAAAAATTGTACAATACTGGCATCAAAACATTCAACACGTTCAGGACATTCTTATACTTTTGGTAGTCATACCTTTTACGCATTTTCTTCTGCAAATTATGCAAGACTGCTATCAAAACACTCAGCTTGTTCAGGACATTCATGCTTGTACTGTTAGTATTCATAAATTTTATGACTTTTAAAATTTTATACAATTTTTGTGATTTTTTTTAGACATTTTTCATATTCTTTGTGCACTTTCTGTAATTTCTGCAAATCAAGTTCTTTACTAACTTTAGCATTGTGCCAATAGGTTTAGCATTTTCTGCAAATCCTTCAACAATTACAGTACATTTTTTCATTATTTTCAGCAACCACATTCTGCAAAAATCATTCACACTAGCATTATTACAGGTAATGCAACTTTTGTAGTTTTGTTTTATTATTACGTTTTTGTATTTATTTTTGTATATTTAATGTTATTTATTACCTATCGGCTATTTTTTTTAAACTATACTATCAAGGCAATTTCTCCTTTGTTGTATGAATAAAGTTCTCCTCTTTTCTTTTCTACTTTCAATGTAAACACAAAATTATTTTTTTTTCCGCTTTTATTAAAATTAGCTTGCAGCCTTCAAATGTTGTTTGGAAATGAAAACAACTTTCTCTTTGTAAGTCTAGGTGTCCATTTGCATGTGTTATAGGAGCAGAAAAGTGAGTGTTCACTGCAAACAATTCAGGAAATGAGCCAAAATGTCAATCATCTTCCTTCATAGTCAATATTTAAAGCAGCATTAAACACATTAATGTTGCAATTCATGTAAAAAGTATAAAAGTACAAAAAAACGGGAATTTGTGAATTGTTTTACAACAAATAAATAACATTCTCCAGACATTTGTTTTTGATAAAAGTCTCATTGCTCACATTGCTTCTTCATGCATTTACCTCTTCTAGAGTTTCTTAGCTGCAGACATCCAATTTTAAAACAATGTTACCATTTTCTTGTGGATTATATATTTCTTTCTTATAATTTGATCAATAATTATCATTATGTGTGTAAATCAATTTAGCTTATTGGTGTCTGAATACATGCTTTGGTGAAAATCACATCACTAGATGCAGTTTTTAATAACATAAAAAAATATATTTTTTGTGAGAAGAGGACTGGGTGTGATTTTCTTTCTGTTTTTTGTAAATTCATGTTATAATTGTTAATATTATTATTTTATTAACTTTAAAAATCAAGTGGACAATTGCAATTGCTTCTGAAGCATTGAGCATGAACTGGCTGTGAGTTTTTCCCATTCACAGCTCTTCTATCCCTCCACTGTGGCTCTCTGGTTAAATAAAACTTTTTTTATTTTAGATTTTAACTATAAAGTAAACAATGAGTAGGTAGTAAGGTGTAAAAACAGTAAATTAACTCAATTTTGATTGAATTAATTCATAAACAAATGAAGGACAGTACATGTCACGAGTCGAACTAAAACATTTTGACAGATATTTGTGTTACATGTACCACAGAAAATTCATTCGAGGTCAGTAAGCACAACAAGAATAAAGGGTTATAAATCATAATTTCTATTTTTCAATTAAGTCAAGTACTTTAAATATGCTAATGGTTTATCAGCTCCAATTTCTTTTTATTTCATTAGATTTAAATATTTCTGACTGAGATGCACCGCAAATGGTAAAATAAACCATTTTTTTCCTAACCACGTCATCAGTACTACCACTACATTTGCTGCATTGAGAAGATCCTGTGACAAGGTGTCTCTTATTTTGAAAGGCAGTTATTAGAACCTCTATCAAAAGTTAAAAAAAATAGTTCCGAATTTTAAAAAATACTTACTTTCCTATAATGAATTTAATTATTTAATCTGTGCCCAAAAAAGCAGCAATTTATTTACATTTATCAGAATAGCATAAATAAAAATTAGCGTATTTTTCTGAGGGGAAAAGTAAGACTTTGTGGTTCCTATTTGGTTCTTGTCAGAAAGAAATTGACACAAATACCTGTGTTATAAGTGTAAATAAGTGTTAAAGTTAAAGACACCTGGCCTAGCCAAAAAAAGACATAGCTACCGAGGAAATATCCAAAAATGTTGCAAAACCTGCAGTGCTGCAGAAGCAGGGGTCAAATTTGTGAATAAAAGTGGATTTAATCAGAGCTCAAAAAGTAATAAAAGATGTTTACTTTATTTGGATAAAATGAAAAACCACAAGTAGAAAGGATGAAGAAAGTGACTCAGCCTTTGGAACCACTGAGATTCAAAATTGAGGGTTGAAGCTTGATAAAATTAATCTAAATCTTAACATTTTGCATATACAAACAAGCCCTTGTGCAAATGAAAATAGAAGCAGAACACATATAAACAAAGACTTAAAAATGAAACTTTGAACGAACAAGAACCACAAGTGACGGTTTATCTTAATCCAGCCATTCAGACGCAGTGATTTCTCCACCCTGGGATGAACTGCGGTCAGAGGTGTTGCTGGTTTAACTGGTCTGCGGATCAGGTAACAATAGGCATCCACTCCAAGATGTTGTAGGAGTAGCAATTACACATAGTGACACTCCTGTTGACCACAGGCCTCTATCGTGTGACACTAACCACAGGAAAAGTTCAGGCTGAACACATGTGTTCAGCATAGCGGCTAATGTGTTACACAAATGTAACCCCAAAAAAAAGTTCAAAAAAACGGTTACAAAAGGTTAGAAAAAAAATTATTAAGTCATTCCTTTTCAATTTTTCATAGTGGAGCATAAAGTTCTATTTCAAAACATGTAAAACCCAGAAAGTTTATATTTTTATCATTTTTGTAAAGATTTTTGCAAAAAATGTAAGTTGTGTTATATTTTTTTAGGACCAGCCTTTTTAAATATGAGGCCAGCCCTGTTAAATATCAATCATAGGCTTTTAAACATTTGCTTCTCTGCCCCAATCAAGTTTAATTTTTTTTTTCTTAGGTTTTTCGTCCTTATCATCGTGCGTCTCAGTCCCTCGGGGTGAGTGCCTTGGCTTTTGTTCAAGTGAAACTCCTCCTGTTCTCTGTTGGAGCATGACGTTCACATAATTGTCTCTTACCTGTAAAAGCTCTGTCGTACAGCAGTAAGACATATGTTTCTTGTTCCTCTTTTCAGAAGAAACCATAGGAAAAAGATAGTCTACCCCTTTACTCTTCCAAAAAAGTGTTCTTTTGGGGGGTTCTTAAAGAATGGTGGGTTGCAACACATGCGCTCAAGTTCTTCAGCACAAGTGCAGTGACAGTTGGTCTGAAGGCAACAGAAACTCCTGCAGGTACATACATGCCCGCAGAGTTCCTACTGACTGTGTCGCCACAGGAAAAAAATCAAATGTGCAACAGTATTTACACACAAGTGCAGTTATGTGCATTTAAAAAAATACCTTTGAGTACGATTTTAAGAGGGTTTTTTTATTTTGACCCATTATTGTAAAAAAAAAGGCTTCTAAACACAAGTTTGAGCTACTTTGTAAAAAACAAAGTTAAGTTTGGAAAGAAAACCTCTTATTTTTGTAGAGAAAACAATAGCAGAGCAGGATTGTGGAAATCCAGTCTATCGGCTTGCTTAGAATACAGTTTTTTACTAATCAAACTGATCATTAAAATTAGTTTCAATAAAGAAGCACATTCCAACCAACATAAGATTCTTATAATAAGTAAAAAAAACCCATCAGTCACCTTTAGCCTCCATACAGAGAGGCCTCTTTGTGTCGTCTCTGGATTTCGCATTGTTGCTTTGTAAGAATCCTTAAGCCAAATTGAATGTGTTGCCTTTGCTTCCTGCTTCCTTCTGAAGCAAATATCTGGTTTAACTACCTCTTTTCTTAGGAACAGTTGCTTATGGAGTGTCTCTCTTATATTTGTCGTTGAATATGAATGAACTGCCTCTTAGCATGAGAGTATAAATCTAAGAGTTCTTAAAAAAAAAAAGAAAAACTTTTTTTCTTCCAATTTTGGTCATATACAGCCACCGTAGAAACAATTAAAAAGTTCTGACAATGGTGTAAGAAAATGGTTTCACCGAGAATTTCTTATTTTAAATAAAAATTCTAGTCATTGAAAAACTTTCTTGATAAAATCATTTTTCTTGCAAGACAGGAAAAAAAACTATTTTTCTCAAACAAAGGCTCTGTTTAATTTACATTTTTTGCTACGCTGATGTTAGCTTGGGTTTGTGAAATGTTATAAGCTAGCAGGAGAGAGTATAAACACAGGGTTGATGGGAAATTAGGTTAGGCTAACTTCCGCGCCATCAGTGCCGCCTTCAACCCAGAGGGGAATTTCTAATGAATTCCTGCTGCGCTGCAGAAAGTATATCTTAAAAAAATGACACAGGATTTTTTATTTTGGCTAGAAACTGCATATTTAGTATGGAAAGACCACTGGGAACGATTTTACAATAAAAAATCATGGAGTGGGACTTTAAGGTTTAGTTTTTGCAGAGTAATGACCAACAGAAATGGAGAATTTGCCTCTTAAATAGAAATAGCCTCTTAAAGGAAATTTTTCATGCTATTCAAAGCCTTTCAGAGTAAACTATATCCATATGATAATTTATTACCTTTGGCACACTAAAGAACAATTTTAAAAAATAAAATATGTGGGTCTTTAACTATCACTCAGCAAATCTAGTTTTTACTAACTTTTTTTGGGGGGGGCTAGCTGCTGTTAGTGCTTCTTTGAGACTTTAAGGATGAAAAGCAGCAAAACAATCCCTCAGGGACAGCTTTAAGATTGAAAAAGGGAAAGAAGAGGGAAAAACAGGCTCAAAGCAGAGATTTGACTGTTTTATATACATCTAATTTCATCTAATTACATCTAACACCCCCCCCCCCCCCCCCCCCCCCCCCCCCCCCCCCCCCCCCCCCCCCCCCCCCCGCATTTCGGTTAAAGAATAGACTAAATAACTGGTGATCTAGTTTTTTATATTTTTAAATCTTTAACAACTGAGATCTGTAAACCTTTTATTTTTCTTAATAATCTCGAGTGGTTATTATTTAGCAGGTCGGGCCTGCTTAAAACAAATGATAAAGGAAATGACATACATTGTATGAAGCTAAGTGCTGAATTCCACTTGACATAAACTGTTGTTCAGATTGTTTTTCAATGTTTACATAAGTAATCCAACAGATTTCTCACTGTATGTTTCCACAACACACAACCCCAAACAACAGCTACTTAAGCAATCCGCAAGGATAAAAGTGGTGCAAACTTTTACCTAAAAACTTTTGAGTGTGCTCAATAGTTTTTATTACTTTAACGTGAAAACGGACTCACTGCAGCTTTCGAAAGTAACAGACTGTGATTGTTGCTTCTGCACGGCGGTTTGAATCAATCACGGCAGAAGTAAAACTGGATAGGACAGAATGGGAGCGTCAAGTCGGTGACAAGCGGCAGAGCTCGTTTGGTCGTCTGTCACGCTTTCTTCAACAATAAGCGCCTTCACTGAAACCACCTGACCGGCCGTAAACCGTTTCCCATTAAGTCTCTGTGTGAGGTGAGTCATCACTTCCACTGTTATCCTTATGACCATGACGGTACCTGTCAGTCACAAAGGCTGAAGACTTTGGGAACTTTATCAAGCTGAGACGTTTCTCTGAAAACAAGGCCACAGACAGAGCAACTGTTTTCTGCAAAATCTGCTGAAAAGATGGACAGATTGTTCAAAATGTCATGATTTAACAACAGCGGGGCCATTTTTACAACTTATTCTGCACATTTATGTTAAATATAGTGCAAAAAAGGTGTGTTTTTGGACGTCTAGCGAGTAAATTTAACTTTAAAAAGTCTGAAACACTGATGAGTTTTTTTTCTGTGTAGAAGAAAACTTTTCCCATGGTTGGAGCTCCTTAAATAGCATTTTGAAATGGACGTGATGGAGGTGGAATGTGGAGCGATCAGTTTGTCAACATTCCTGAAAACCATCAGGTGAATGTGAAGACCTCAAACCTTCTGCTGATTGCATTTGTGAAACAGGAGGTAGACTGTTTTTAAAACACTTCAGTTGGGACTACATCGGAGAAAAAAAGAAGGTCTTTACTGTAGATTTGATTTGTTTCATGCAACCATTATTTTTGTACCTTGTAAAAGAATTCACCAGAATGAGCTGAATGCTCTCTTTCCACCACACAATAGTTCCTAAAAGCAACACAGACTGCTTTTCACAAAAATGTTTCAATTTTACAGCGACGTATTGACTCATACACTGCCCCTTGCTACGTTTTTAAAGACCAACTACAGTTATTTCATCTGTAGATCCTGGTTTCTTTGATGTCAGAGTCAGATGTAAAGCCAAATATCTTAAAGTTATGGCTTAAAGCTGCATGACCCCAATAGAACAACCTCTTTGAGTCAGAAAAATACTGACACCATCATTTAGAAACTGATGACTTGTGCTCAAGAATGAACTCAGCTTCTTACTCATCATTGGTAAATGTGGGTTTTGTTTCTTAGTTTTTGTTTTAAAAAATGTTTGCTCAAAAACGTTTGTAATTTGTTGATTTTAAAACTTTTTTTGTGTTTTTTGGTAAATAAACTAGTCTTTTTTAATATGACTTTTAAATCAGGAAGTATCCTGCACATTTCCTAACATTTGTCCACTTGATGAAACCTTTTTAAAGTACTTGAAGTCTTTGCTTTTTCTATCTTGTAGTTTAAGATTAAACAGGAAGTAAATTTATAGCTTTTTTTGTCAGAAAGTCTTAACTAAGTACCCACATTTGAATGTTTTCTGCTACATGTTGCGTATTTCTTTATCCTTTAAATGCCTGCTCAAACAAAACGGTAGAGCACATTTAGGAAACATAATATTAAAAACATTGATTGTGTGCATTACTCCCCATTCGTAATAATAGGCACAAAAAAAAACTTTTTTTAATAGATTTTGTTTTGGTTGGGTAGTGAGATTGTGTTCCCTTAGATTAAAAATAAAAGTCCAGGGTGGTGATTATTGCATGACGATATGAAAGTTACGATGATCACAGCAAAAAATGTATTGTCTCCATAGTAACCAAACGCTAAAAGCTGTGTGACGCCTCAAAAACCTCCTTTAAATGTACACCTGAATGCTTTTACAACAGGAATGGGCAACTCCAGACCTCGAGGGCCGCATTCCTGCATGCTTTCCAACATAACATGCTCTGGCGTGTTCTAATTGGCTGTACACACCTGAACCAGGTAATCAGTCATGACTAGGGCTTGGATATCTGGAAATCATGCAGACACTGCGGCCCTCGAGGCCTGGAGTTGCCAATTCCTGTTTTACAAACTCCACAGGGTCTGAAATGTAGACCACAATGCATTAAAACAGAGATACGCTCAAAGCAATACCAAAACAAACCAAAATTCAAGTTAAAATTAAAACAAAGATCAAGATTGGCCCCTACATCCAGCTTACATTCAGGACCCACCCTGATAAAAACTGTGTTTTGGTGTTTTTAACATTTTCTAATAATGGAAGACGTATATAAAAAAAAATTAAGCTTAAAATGCATTTCTGAGTATTTCTTTGTTGTGAATCAGGAGCAGATAATAAAGTGTTGCTTGAAAAAAAAGCACAATTAGGACATAGAAAATACACTGAGAGGGCCACATGCTCCCTGCTCCGCTCCATTCTGATCCACTTGCAAATAAATAGATCCATGAAAGTCTGAGCAAGCATTCTTAGATGAAATATTATTGCTCGGCATTTAAGTTGCTCCAGTAACGCTAGGCTGGGGTTGAGAGGAGCTGTAAGCTAAAGGGAGATGGTGAAAACAGATGTGTGATGGGAAGTGGGGGTGGGCTTGCTCCACATCAACAGTCCTGCCCACAACAAGGGGAATTTCTAATATACTACTCCTGCTCTAAGAACCTTTTTAGAATAACTCAAAAGATAAGCATAGTGGGACTTTAAGAAAAGCAAATTGACTTGAAAAAATTCTTTGAGTATCCCAAAAACATTGAGGAGGCAGCGTGTATCGCCTGTCATACTATTTAGGATGTTTAAAATCAACTGTGTTCAGTGTTTTAATTAAATATATTCTGTAAGTCTGTATTGGGATGAGAATTAACAGTGAGAGCTGTTACGTGTGTGTGTTTGTGTTGATTAAATATCTAACCTTGTATCATCATTTGTATTTTCTTTGTCTGATTCTCTTTATTCCTTTGTTCTTAACTCTACTCTGTCTTTGTTGTGATAGATCTAAAAAGGAGGAACTTCTTAAAAACGAGACGTAGCCTCTTAAGGGAATGTTGAAAAAAATAAAATACTAAAAATGGATAAAAAATCAAACAGAAAGTAAGAGCTGAATGCAAGAGGTTAATCAATGAGAGTTGGTTCCTACCTGTTGCAACCACTAGTAATAAAATCTGTAGTTATTACTCCGTCCTTAAGGGTTTTTTGCTATTGTTGTGCTTTTAATTTGGTAAATACTACTCCTTAGTTATTAACCCTTCAAACAAACAGACAAATCAATGAAATATATGTAAAATCTGTGGGTTTTATACCATTGGTTAACACTGTTTTCTTTCTGAAATTCCAATTTTCAGTTGTAGAATTCAGCTGAGTTGTTGTTCCATCTTCATAAATAAAAACTTTATTTGTCTCACATTTAGAAACATATTGACAAAAATATGCTAAAAGAAAAAAATGGTTGTCAGATAAATAGTTTGTCTTTTTGTCACTACACAAACCAGACTTATTTCTGTGATTTAAAAAAAAATGTCTTTAAGATTTTTTATAGATATTTTCATTTTTGCAGTGAAATAAATGTTTTTTATATGAAACACAATCAAAAACAATGCTTTTTGCTTATTTAACAATACTTTTAAAGGGCTTCACAACTAACTTTTGAAATTCAACATTCAAATCCAACTTTATTTGTACCTTTTTTGCCCTGACGCCTCTCAAAGTGTAATAAATTAAATAACAATAAGATAAAAATAGTAATTAAAATAGCAAGCATAGTAAAAAAAAAAAAAAAAACACACACATACACTTCCCACAAGTGCAATCAAAATCAATGGAATTATTTGTTTGTAAAATTTATCATGTCAAATTGTAAACAAATAATCTGGAAGAAAACTTTGGAAAAGTTTCGACTGTATTTCTTTTTTTTAATCACTATTTAAGGCGCCATCATCTTAGCACATCTGTAATATCTGTTTCACTGTCATTTAGGATTATTTATTTTTTTAGGATCATTTAGGCCTGAGAGAATAAACAGAAAATAAGACATTTCATGGCGTAAACAAAGCAACAGACATGTTTGACTGAAGCCATAGACAGAAATAAGCTTTTCACAGATTGTGGTTGTAGATTAATCTAAAATCTACATAATCTGGCATTAGATTTATCTTTTTTGTTCTGTTCTTCAGAGGCTAAGTCGTGACATTTCAAGTTTAATTCATTACCGTGTGCCACATGTAAATATTGTTAACAATAATAATGGCCTCTTCAACACACTGAATGGTCAGTCGATTTTGCAGCAACACCAGTGGTGTTGTCAAACAAAGCGTACACAAACACGCCGACAAAAATCCCAGAATCCCATCACACCTGGAAACCCCGGCGACCCGTGTGCCTCTGCGTCTGTGAGGACGAGCACGAGGAGAGTTGGAGGAGCTGGGAAGTTGGATGTGGGTCTGCTGTGCCCTTAGGGCGCTGAACTGTTTACACTGTCATCAGCGGGAAACAATATGATACCATCAAAGCCCAAACTCAGCAGACTTTTGGAGCGGAGCTGAGTCAGACGCTGCAGTTTATCGCTGTTACTCAGTCAAACTATCTCAAAATATTCATATTCAGTGAACAGGCTGGTAATATTTATAAATTATTATTTTCTTTCACGTTTTATCTTGGAAAATATCCATTTAGCCCAAATCCTGAATAATCCAACTGCCACTCAGGCAAACCTCTGAACTGTTATGATGCTTTTCAGCCGCACATGTGCTCACACGCTGGACACAAGCGGATTTGCATCTCATTTCCATTCCATTGAGAAGTTAGTCCGGAGTGAGCCCAGATGGCGTTAACTGTCTTCTAGGATGTGAGAGGTAACGGGGGAAGGCTGGAGGACGTGGAACAGTTGGGGTTGGAGGCATCCAAGGCCTGCAGGTGGATGGAAACCTCCTGTTTGCCCACAACAGCCATTTCTCTCTGAGCGTTTGAGCAGCAGTGAGAGGATGGCTGACTTTGAAGCGAAGACTCACGTCTTCTCTTTTAGTTTTAAGTGCTGACAAAAACTCACAAAATGTAAGCTTGTTTTCTTCGACAGAAACGGCATTGCAGAAAGCTGTGATTGCAAGTCTGAACAGGTTTTTGGTCACACCTTCATGGCAATTGAGTGTAACATCCTCGCTCATCCACGAGTTCAGATGCAATCAAGAGAAGCAGATCAGTCGTCTCTAAAAATCAGCTGGAGAAACTGCAACAAAGAAACCCCAGCATTGAAGGTGTATTTTATTCAATGAGAGACCCACTCTGATGAAAATGGTGTCTATGGTGTTTTTTAACAAGCTCTTGTGACCTTTGTCTGACGATGGAGGACAAAAATTAAGAAAGTTAAGCTCAAATTTGTATTTCTGAGTGTTTCTTTTTTCATGTTGTTGTGAATCAGAAACAGACACAAAAAAATGCAGCTCTGATGCTTCCACTTGTAAACGACCAGATCCATCATATCATGTTTGATTCGCATCTTAGTTTGTGGTTGTTGATCCTATTCATAGTTGATTCATTTTGAATGATTCAATGCACTGACCTAAAATCAGGACATCTTTAGCCAAAACTTCAACGCGTGTGACTCAGAGATAAATGGTACTGAACAGTGCAGATGAAGTTTTCCAGATTCCTCGTATTTCTTGCAAGATAATCAAGTGTAAATTTTAGATATATGTACAAACAAGTAAACAAAAATTAGTGGTAAATCCATTCACATTTTTGTTTCATAGTTCAACTCACTATTGCTTTTACACATCAAAATAACGTGACTGTATGGTCACACGTCTTTCAAATTCAAAGTGTTTCCGCGCCTTGGACCGTAATGACACATTGATAATTTTTTGCTTCCATCACATGTGTGTTGTCCGCTGTGATGCCTGTGGTTGCTTACGTTAAAGTAAAATAAACCTATCGGGCCTCAATCCAAATGGTATTTTTGATATGATATTTCTCATTGTGAAACAATTTTACAATGGAATATCGGTAGATTGATCCAATTGATTGACAACTAATCTCAAACAGATCGTTCTGGTTGGATAAATCGATTCATTTGAATGCTTTGTCCTTATTTTCCCCGTCTGAGCTGGCATCTGGCTCAAAAATGTACGTCTGGAAAGCTCAGACATTGCTCACCATTTTTGTTGCGCCGGCAATTTTAGTTTGGGGTTGTGAGGGGCTGTAAGCAAGTGGGAGGGAAAGTAAACAGATGGGTGACGGGAAGTGGGGCTAGCTTTGCAGAGCAAATTTCTGATGAACTCTGCAGAACTATGTCCCAGCAAAGTCAGTTTGGTTTTGGTTTAAAACGTCATAATCATGATTAAAAGACTTCTGGGAACATTTTTAAAATGCATCAAAAGATGATCGGAGTGGGACTTTAAAATCTAGTCGTACTAAATATTTTTCTCCTGTTTTTGATTCTTTAATTGAAACATTGCGTATCCGGGGACCCAAGCAGGTTATCTTTTTTCCACGCTTAGATCTGCTTCTCCTTTGTTTATTTCTCCTATGCTCGCCTTGTCAAGTCAGCATCTCTGCCCCGCCACCCATCCCGACCTCCCATCCTTCCATCACAGGCAAATAAAAGAAAAAAACACACACATCCTTGTGTCGCATCCATCCTCCTCTGTATTATCTTATGTCCTCAGTGCAAACACAAACAAGCTCCAGGAGGAGCAGGTGTCCCTCCACTGGGATAAATCAACAGTAAACCAGGATCTAAAAGAAGGAGGTTGTGTGCCTGACAGGGATGTGGTGGTTGGGGGGGGGGGGGGGGGGGGGGGGGGGGGGGGCTTTCGTATGGTTTCTGTCTGAGTAAGGAGAAACTTTGAATGTACCTGATAGCATCATTTAAGCCCTCTTTGTCACCAACAAAGCTGTTTGTTGTCACTCAGTGTTTCATTTCATCTTATCAAAAGTTGGTTTAAAGTCAGCGCACAGATCCCAACTTCCTGGGAAAGCATCATCCAACGACGCAACGGAGGAACTTTGCAGCTTGCGGTGCTCGTCAGTCGCAAGGCGCAAGAATTAGCTGCAGGACAAACCGTCAAAGGCGCCCACCCATCACACAGCTTCATCAAGTATTCTGTCATTTCACATTCATGACGGTGGTTTTTAGGACTCATTTGCCTGCAGCTGTGCTTGGCTGATGTTAATCTGACCTCTGGGAGAATGTGAACAACTTTCAGTGGTCCATATTATCAGTTAACACGACCTAAAAATATGACAGAGTATGTAAAGAAGGAGGTTTTATATCACAGAAAAATGAAGCAATTCCTCCTTTCATTGCTTTTTTAAAAAAACTTTATCTTTCAAGTTTTAGGAACACATGAGGGTCACAGCTAGTAGCTAATTACATTGACTTAGTTACTTTAGGGATTTCTTGGAAGAAGGAAATGTTTCAGAAGTAGTTTTACTGTACCATACTTTTACTTTTACTTTTACTTTTACATCATGACCATATATAGGATTAAAAAAAACTGTCAGCCAAACTGGTCTGTTTTCGTCTGCAAAAAACCTGTATGGACAAATAATTGGGTTCAACTAAAGTACTTGTACATATCTAACAGTATTTGATTTCTGATCTCTCACTAATATGCACATTCTTACAAACAATGCAGGATTAGAACTATTCAAATCTAAAAAAAAAACATGTTATAAACTTGCTCCTATTAAAAAGCTAATTTCCTTTAAATCCTGATTTTATATTTATAATAAAGGTAAATAACTAATCTAAAGCTAGATATTATCTTCAGCTAAATCATCATTGCTGAATTTGAATATCTTAAATAAATATTTTTTTACAGGCATCACCTAAAACCCAGTTGTTACCAAATTCTGTTTTTTAGTTAATTTAAATTTCAATTGCAATGTGAAAAATAACACAATTTGCTCATAATTGTTTATGTATTTGGCTGATTTTCTAGGTTTTTAGGCTTTAAATGAGATGTTTGTGTTATTTCATGATTAGAAATTTACTCCACTTACAGAATTCCTTCAATGAAGACTTCTTACTTTCACTTGAGTTATTTTTTTGTTAGATCTGTATCAAATACAACTTTAGAATATTTTACCTATCTGATTAGAGCAGGTATCTGACATGTAATGACCTATACAAGTGCGCTTTTAACCTTAGAGTTGGGTAACCAACCAAACTTGTTTTTTTTTTAACTATTTAGTTTTAAGTGTGTGCAAAATGTAAACCTACCTCATCCAAACAGTTTCGTTTGCAAATTAATCCATACATGATCAACTTTTAGACTGCATTACTGAACCTTTAAAAGTTACAATAATTAATTCAAACACCTGAGCATGTCTTGTTTTGAAAGTTGCTAAAAAGAAAAGTGTTTACATTTGATTTTTCTTTCTGGCTTTGCTAAATTTACATGAGTTGATTGGAGAGAAAAAAAAAATCAAAATTCTTGAAACTCTGTTCTGACTGGTTTATCTCGAGTCTCTCCCAGTTTCAGGTATAGGCTCCCAGGCAAACCAATCACAACCGGAGTCTGCGCAATTGACATCTCGCCCCGCCCCTTCGTCCACCTGTAATCCAATCCGCGGCCTCGTCACAGGTAAAACCGGCCTCAATATCTCTGCATTGCCCCCAAAAAGCGAGAAAAGCCGACAAAACCCGTTCTCTCAGTCGGGGACACCCTGTTTGTTGCCGCGGCCCTCATCCAGCTATAGCGGCGGAGTCTTCCTCGGTGAAGAAGACGGGTCGGATTTTCAGTACCAACTAGAAAGTCCAGTTCGACCGACCGGAGATGTCACAGGAGCATGACAAGTAAGTGACTTCCACCTGTAGCCTGTGGAACGACCACATTGACGCACGCAGATAAAATACTGACCATTGAAACAACCTGAGGATTCTTTAATCTGATTTTTTTCCTTCTTCTTCTTCACGCGCGGATTTTCAAAATAAAATCCAATTAGGGTTTTCTTTTTTTTTCTCCCTCCAAACATGGGGTCCCACATAAAAAAGCATGATTCCTGGGATTATTAGTGTTTATATGTTTTTATGGGGTAAGTTTTGCTTATTAGTTCTAAAGCGGGAACGTGATTACAGCGTCTGCTTTTTTTTTTCCCATGGTGATTTCACCTGTCACGTTCAAGCCCGTACAGGTGTAGCTTCACCTGTCTTACGAGCGCACGCGCCCGTTAGAAAACCGAGGTGTTTCCGCGGTAGAGAAAGAGCGGATTAGAAGGGTTTACTTTTCTTGTCTTTTTTGTTTATTTAATGTTGTTTGTTGAGGAATAAAACGAGATTAAACTGCTCTCTGCTAATAAAAAGAACTTTTTTGCTTTTTTTTTCAAAAATTGTTGACCTGCCACAGATATGATCTGTATGTATTTTGAGGGCAACGACAAGGAGACTTTTGAGTGGAGTGAAATTGTACACCTGTTAGGCGTTGGCCCTATTGCTAACACAGAATGTAAGCAAGCACCTGATGACTCAAAAGCTTTCTCAAATTTAGAGTAAAAATGAAACAATAAAATCTATCTTGTTTTTATGGAAAATGTGATGATCATGAATGGAATATGTAAAGAAAATCTGCTTTGTTTTGTTCTTGTAATGGGTTAGATGACCTCATAGTTTAGGGATACAAAGTAAAGGAGACCATTTTTGTGAGTATTGCATCATTGGTTCGCTCAGTATCAGTTTAGTTGCGGAAACGACCAAAAAATGTTTTCATAATGTTCTTGCAAAAAAAGAGGTATCTATGAACCTATTTTTCTAAAATGAATTTTATTTTGAAAAGCTAGTGACTATTTTCAAAAGTTAGGTGTGAGGTGGAACCATCAAAGTTTCACAAAATGGCAGCGGAAGAAGTGGAAGAAGACGTAGGCGGCGACTGTTCATCCAAACATGTGATTTGGTTTTTTTTCTTTTACGAACAGGTTTGCTCACAAATAACAGTAAAGTCTGTTGAAATCCAGGAATGTCGACGAGTCAGGTGCGTCACCTGCGGTCAGCCTCTCAGCCAATCAGGGTTTCTGGATTCAACCAAAGTCGTCACACTGGATGAGCCTGTAGCGCATCTTTTCGTCGCGCCTCCGTGATGCCGCGGCTCTGATTTGTTGCACAATCACCAAAAAAGCCTGATCGACTGGTCATGCAGATAAATAACCCTCTGTAGAGTTGAACTCCTGCACTTACAACCAGTTTGTCGGTTTTTAGAGATGCCGTGATTTTGTTTTTTGGCTCCTAACAGTCGGCGTGGAAAATCTGTGTTGAATTTGTCCTTGAATTTTAGAGTTTTTCTTCGGCTGTGTGGCGTCCATGCTTTAGTCGAGTACCTAACACAACGTCCTTTTTTCTCCTCCAGTAAACGTGCAGTGCTGGTTCTCCAGAACAAGCCGGGTTATGGTAACCAGCGTCGCTCCTTCACCTCAGATGATGAAGCTTGGAAATCGTTTCTGGAGAACCCACTGACGGCAGCCACGAAGGCCATGATGAGCATAAACGGCGACGAGGACAGCGCTGCAGCGCTCGGCTTCCTCTACGACTACTACGAGGTGTCAACAGCTTACTTTAAAAACCACAAATACCTCCCCAACTCATTTTTTTTTTTTTGTAATTTAAACTTTTAACAAAACATTTTTTTACTCTTAAGACACCAAATTCTTACTCAACATCTGTTGGGCTGCAGATGTAACTGATCTGACAGCCCCATGAGACAGCAGGATGACCTGTGCTGCTGTTGGATGTGATGTGGTCAGATGCTGAGCGGCTGTGTTTACCCTCGCAAACAGGTGCCCAGAGAAAAGAGAACAATACACCAGCCCAAGACAGAACTGCTGGTCTCTGATGTGGATCCCAACAAAAGGTAGGCAGACCTCTCCCAAACCCACCCCCCCGTACACAAGCAAAAACACAACCGAGGAAAACGCCAAGAAAAGATTTGATGAATTATTTATATCAGTCTCAACCACTGAAAAGGTAAATAGTAAGTCATTTGATGTCCGGCGCAAACAAAAAGCGTAAAAACCTTCCTGGTTAAAACAAATTCTTGACTAATTTTTAATGAAAACTTAATTTAAACGATTTGCCTCTGAATTTGCCTCTGAATTCTGGCACAGAGTAAACCCGCCCTCACTTCCCATCATCCATCTGTCTCGCTAGCGTACAGGCCCTCACACCCCCCAATCTAACTTGACCGGTGCAGCAAAATGCAACAAAAATGGGGAGAAGTATTGGAGCTATCCATTCGTACAGTTTTGAGCCAGAAACCAGCTCAGTGAATGTATCAGAATGGAGCTTGTGGTTTGCCGTAGCAGCTTCTACATCACACCTACAAGCTTTTTCCAGCTGCATTTATGTCGTTTGCGCCGGATTCACGACCATTTAGATGAAGACATTTTCAGAAATGCAACTATAATCTTAATTTTACTTAATACATTTCCTCCATCATGAGAAAAATGTCACAAAACATGTCACATTTTTTTGCCAAACAAATTAAATTATTGTTATTGGACTTTGATTGCAGTGCATCTAAAATACATTCAAATGTGTTTTAGGCACCAGATCCAAACCAGAAATCCTATGGCTCCTGTGGAAGCCAATATGGACAACAGGGTCCAGGTCCTCAAGACACCCATCAATATTCTTCAGCTAACTCCGGATAAAAGAACCCACTTCCCCTCACCAGGTCTGCTCCCATTCAGTAACATCAACAGCCAAAGGCAGTTTTAAAAGTTAAAACCCCGGCTGTCAGTTTACGCGCCTCTTTTGTTCAGATACAACTGTCACAGTTTCCATCGCCACAGTGCCAAACTACCAGCCCGTCAAGACGGAGGTGCCCTCCCACAGCTTCTCGGTCACGGTGCCCAACAGCTGCGGCGACGCCGGCGTCTTTGACCGCCAGCTCAACCAAAACGCCATCCAGTTCAGCCCCAGCACGCAGTCCCGCACGCCTCCCGACACCACCTTTCCCGAGAGTTTCAAGGATGGTTCCCAGGAGGTGAGTGTTTCGATCCCCCCTCGCTCCAAAACGTAGCTAATGCTCTCCCTACACCCCCTCCTCCTCTTCTTCGTTGTTCCTCTTCTTCACTTTCCACTCTCAGATCTCTTCCATCAAACAATGGGATATTCACCTGATCCCACGGAGCCAGCAGTGGGCTCAGCCTTTCCTGGTTTTATTTGAACATGCCAAAATAGTGGCCAGTGTGTTATTATGCCATTGTCTCACCAACACAATAAAGTGCTGTACTTTTCTCCTACAATAGCAAAAGCCCTTTCTCTCTCCTCTTTCTCTATTTGACCATGAGGGGAATTACCTCAAAGAAGAGTAACCCAACAAAACCTGAGTGGGACAGGAGGGGTGGGAGAGCCATCCACCAGCGCCTTTTTTATTTTCAACAAAAAGCTAAACGTACAGAAAACAAGGACGTAAACTGTTATTGCTGGTGGGAAAAAGTCCAAAAGTAGATTTAGATATCAACTCATTTAAAGAGAAGCTTGTTTTAGTCAAACAAACACATTTTTTATAGCATTTTCTGATGATTATCTGTTCCAAAAATACAAAGAAATAAATACATTTATTGAAAAATTGAATGTCTTTGCGCCAACTTTTCATTGAGCAAAATATAAAATGACAATTTAACAACTTCCTGTGTTTTCAATAAAAAACCTTTAAAAAAAAAAAAGCCCACATAAGACCCACTCCGATCATCATTTGATCTCATTTAAAAGTGTTCTAAGTTATCTTATATTTATGATTACATGGGGTTTAGTCAAAAAACATGCGTCGGGAGCGGTTGGCACAGAGCAACCCCGCCCCCCTCCCCTTCCCCTGTTTTTGAGCAGAGGAAAGCAGGGAGCTTTTTACGTCACAACTAACATTTATTCCAACTGCATTTTTTTCATCTGCTCTTTAGTTTTCTCCATAGATGTCCTCCATTGTGAGAAACATGCCGCAAGAACATGCTGAAAACACAACTTTTGTTGGAGTGGGTCTTTTTAGTAACATCCAGAAAGCTTGATTTTTCATAGCGCTGAAAGCTTTTGCTTTGATGTAGAGAAAGCAGTGGCAGGAGGTCATAGCACACGTTTGAAGAAAAGAGAAGAACTGCACATTTTGTTTGTTAAAATAGGACAATTCTTCAAAAAAGACTGGACTCGAGTGAAAACCTAATAACTCTGCTGTGTTATAGTTAAAAAAAGGTGAAAAATTGAAAGCAATTTGATCTGTACTTGGAAAATGCAGAATCCATTTATCAAATCTAAGTATTGATTTTTTTAAAAAAAAAAGGCTTTTTTTTCCTTTCAAAAAGGCTTTTTTTATTATTCACTGTTAGAATCTCATCAGCTTAGTGAAAAAGTCCAACCTCTTTTTCATTTTAAATCGCCTATTATGTAAAACAGATTTTCAGAATCGTGTAAAATTGGTTATAGAATGGAAATGTGACAAAGAAATACGTCAATTTGTGTTGGAAAATTAAACTTCGACTTTGTGGCTTAAAGTTAACCGTAACTTGGCATGCCAAAAGTCACCGTAAATATTTTTGAAATATTGGAAATGCTTTACATCCTCTTTTTCTTGTGTTGTACTGAACCTGCCGTTTGTGTCTTTTTTTTCTTCCTGAAGGTGTTTGCCTTCCCGGATCTCCAGTTACGCATGGCCTCTTTGGTGCCTGAGGGATGCGGCTTTGACACCGTGCCTGGGTACGTCGCACTGACCCACTGCCACGCTGCCCTCCAGCTCCTAACACGCCACAGCAGAATGGCCTCCTTCATTTCACTCACTGGGGAGTCACCAGACTCCAACGCGTTAGAAAAACAAGAGTCTTCACACACTCTCACTTTCAGGCCAACCTCTGCGGCTCAGTGGCAGCAGCCAAGTGAAGCTTTTTGAATATTCAAACGTCTGATGTCGGAAACCTTTTCTGTTTTTTCCTCGTAGCATTAATTTCGAGTACTCTCTTGAGGCGTCTAAGTCTCTACGTCAGAAGACCGGAGATGGGACCATGACCTACCTCAACAAGGGCCAGTTTTACCCCATTACTCTCAGGGAGGTGGACAACAAAGGCATTCAGCAGCCAATCACCAAAGTCAGGGTACGAAAAACCAACGAACCGAGCTGTAAAACCACCTAAAAAGATGGCATTAGTCTGATGCAAGTGACCATTTCTGCCCCACAGAGTGTGGTGATGGTGGTGTTTGGGGAGGAGAAGTGCAGGGAGGATCAGCTGAAACACTGGAAGTACTGGCACTCCAGGCAACACACAGCCAAACAGAGGTGTCTTGACATTGGTAAGCTGGCTCATACTTCTAATGTCACCCCTCTGCTTTTATCACTACATTGGCTTCCTTTTAAATGTAAATAGATTTTAATATAAAAATGTTTATAGCGTTGCATGGACAATGTCTGAGTATGTTTTCTTGGGTTTTACCTGCCTCCTTAAGCAGCTTGTGTTATTTCTCTGGTTTGATTTGTTTTGCATTGTGAAGCACTTAATGAAAAGTGCTTTTATAAATAAAGATTTACTAACTTTTTCCTCCAGCTGACTACAAGGAGAGCTTTAACACAATCGACAACATCGAGGAGATTTCCTACAACGCCATTTCCTTCACCTGGGACACGAACGAAGAGGCCAAAGTAAGAGCGCAGCGAGCCGTCACACACCCGCGTGCATTTTACACGAGCCACCACTGCCATTTTGGATAAGGTCGTTTTGAACTAAAACAAACTCCTAACATGGGGGCAGCTGTTTGCTCATCGCCGATCCAATCAAAACCAGCTTCGTGTTTTTCTTTTCTAATCCCAGAGCTGTTCCATTTTACGTTTGTTTTCTAAACGCTCAACTCGCTGGACATATCAGGAAATGGATGCGCCTACTGGTCTGATGTCACGCTCCGATGCCACTTTGCTCAAGTCATTAAAAGCACAAACGTGCTTTTATCTCACATGCGAGTTTTGTTGTTTAGAGGCAAAAACACGTGGGAGTTTATCTGTTGGTAAACCTTTTATTTATAGCATTTTTACACTGTAGGTGTGAGTGGCAAAAACTCAGGAATGAGGAAACTCAGTAGGGGGAAGAAGGACAATAAGATCCAGTTGGACTGGTGGAAGAAGAGGAGGGATGTCTTCATGCAGCAGATTTCTAGTTCTCTTCTCTGCCAGTGGCACATTCAGAGACTCACCTCCTGTAGTTGTTTTCTGTAGCAAAACTTGCATAAATAAGGTCACATGCACAGACGTCCCCTGCAAAAACCAGGATGTGGGTCTAACTGTCACACGCCTCCAGGCCTGTGTCTATAGGATGTTCATCTTTGTGTGTTTTCTCTAATTCATCTCCTGTGTACCCACCCACCGTTCCGTTGTTTGAGCATCTCATCGGCGAGGTGTTGTGTTACAGATGAAGATGTAGTTGTGTGTGTATTTGGATACCTGTGTGTGTGTATAGATGGGTTGCCGCTGAGGAGTTGCTGACCTGGGCGGTGGGGGACTTTCAAATGGTTGTGGACTTAAGGTAAATTCTGGGGTTAGCCGTTTGGTTGTCGTGGCTGCAGTCGAGTAAGATGAGACGTATAAATACGTGTTTGTGTGTGTTTGGCTCCCTCCCTGCTTTTTAACTCATATTCTTGACCTTTTCCTGCCCGTCTTGCCTTGTAATGTTGTGGTGGAAGCAAAGAAAAAGACGTAGTGGTTTGTTTTTCCTTTTTAATGCATTTTGGGACGGTAACATTTTTAATTTTACCTTTTTAATCTGGGACAAAAAAGAGAAAATCGATTTTAAAAACCTTTTTAAGACAGCAGGTTTTATTGTTAGGAAGAGCTTTGAGTGTATCTACAAATAAAAAAAATACAAAATAAACGTGTACATTAGAAATAAATATCTGTAACGTCTGCTTATGCTTGCTCCATCCATTTAAGTGTTTCCGGACTTTCTGTTATTACTGTTGACACAATGAGAACTGTTTACAGTACAAACAGAAGGAGGACAAAGGGAGGTTAAATGTGTCATTCCTAAAAGTGACCAGAGGAGGGCAGCACAGAGCTCTAAATATACTTAAAGGACTGAACTCAGAGAAGCGCTGAGCTGCAAAAAGACCTTCATTATAAAAAAAACAGAAAAAGAATCAGGATGAAAGCCAAGATTGTCCAACTTGTTCCAACTTTTTACTCATTTGATGGAATCCCTCCTTCTGTGTGCAGATCTTCATCTCCGTCAACTGCCTGAGCACAGACTTCTCCTCTCAGAAGGGCGTGAAAGGCCTTCCTCTGAACCTGCAGATTGATACCTACAGCTACAACAACCGCAGCAACAAACCCATCCATCGCGCCTACTGCCAGATCAAGGTGTTTTGTGACAAAGGAGCGGAAAGAAAGATCCGAGACGAGGAAAGAAAACAGTCCCGTCGGAAAGGGAAGGTGCCGGATCTGAGTGCCAACCTGCCTTGTAAGTCTTTTCCTTCTAGGAAACTATAGCTCTGCTCCATTCTGATGCATCCACTTGCAGACAAATAGATCAGTGTACGTCTTAGTTTACCTCGTCCGAGCTGGCGTCTGCCTCAAAACTGGACGGCTGGATGGTTTTATACTGCTCAACATTTTTGTTTCATAGGTAATGTTAAGTTGGGGTCGTGAGGGGCTGTAAGCTAGCAGGATAGCATGTAAATAGAGGGATGATGAAAAGTGGGGGCGGGCTTACTTTGCTCAAACAGTCCCACACACAACTCGGAGGTGAATTTGTGATGACCTCTTGCTGCTCTGCATAAGCTATGTCCTAGAAAGCAACACTATGGTTTTTATTATTTTATGGGGGAAAAAACTGCATATTTATAACTAAAATACCACTGGGAACACTTTGAAAAGTGATAAAAAGATATTTAGAGTAGGACTTTAAATATTTAATGTCTCTAGTAGAATTCCTGGAACAACCAGCAGGTGGTGCTGCTGACTAATCCAGATAAAGCCTCGACAGTACAAATGTTCCTGTCAGGAGTTCTGAGATCCTAAAAAAAACCCTATTTATTGCCTAATAAAAACACATACAGCTAATTTTACTGGTAAACTACGACAGCTTCATGGGTGATGATGTATTATGAGGAGCTTTCACTTGTTAACGTGCTTCCTCTGCCCTTTTCCTCTCAGTTGTAGATGTGAAGCTTCCCATCCTCCAGAAGCGCAACGACGTGACCATCTTCAAGATGATGAACGACCTCGAGACCCAACCCGTCCTGTTTATTCCCGACATCCACTTCTCTGCCCTCCAGCGCCATGTGAGTGCCTGTTCCAGACATCTAACACTGTTGATGACAACGTAGTCATAATTAACTCCTCCTCACTGATGGATCGCGGGGTTTTTTTTTTTTTTTTTTTTGTTTACCAGTTGTAAAACTCTTCAGAAGCCAGTTAAACATTTGCTTTTCTGCCTCCTCCCATCCATCTGTCAGCTGGGTCAAGGTGACCAGAATGCCTGCCTGCTAGTTGGCAGGAACAGAGAGTTCCCGGTTTAAAGCTCTGATAGGAGTCCCACAAACTGATGGCAGGCTTTCATAATGCTTACTCACATGTTGAATCATTTACCGGTGACTTAAAACAACCCGGGATGAACACCACTATCCCCTTACCGACATCGTGGTTATGCTCATATCATTATAGAAAAACAATGGTTTGTGGGTTGCAGAAAACATTTGGAAATGACTGTAAAAACAGATCTGTGTGTGAGGGCAGTGGGCCTGCATGTTGAGCTATTTTTATCAGTTTTACTTTGAAGCAATGCGTTCCCTCCACACATGGACTCTGAGCTTTGCTTCCAGCAGTAACTCTCTACTCGGCACGTACCGGATGAGAACAACACATTTGAACAACTTTTTCTTTACCTTTTTACTTAAATAGAAAAGATTGCAGGCGACAAAAGCCTGTCCCCTGCTGGCGACATTGGAAATCTCAATTTTTTTAAAGCACATATGTTGCTTTGGGATTTTTTTTTGTTTTTGTTTTTTTTGGATGCAGTGATGGAGGAAGAGCCGGTTATTTTTGGTGATGTCAATGACACTGAGCATGATTAAAGTTGAGCAACGAGTCTTTGATAAAGTGCGTTGACTGACTCTGTTCTTAGAATAGAAAGCAGTTATCAGTATCGCCTGCAGTTGATCGATGCAGTCGGACCTCAAAACATTTTAAAACGTTTTTTTAAAAATATTTCTCCGTACAGCCACATTCGTCACTTCACTATTTTTCCTAATAAATACAAAATAAATTCAACACATGAAATAATAAAAACATGAAACCAATAACTTTTTTTATTTAGTTCAATAAAATTATTTGAATGGTGTGCGGGTGCAGACACTCTTCCAGCATATCTTTTGTTTGCATTTGCAGTTTATGGCATGGATGTTAAATGGATCAGCGCAGGAAACCAGTTTGCTTTACCTTTGACCCAGTTTATAGCCAATGAGGAGTAACAATGTCTGTATTTACTCAGCCTTATGTACATTTAATGCCGCGTATGCATACAGGAAAACACTAATGAACTGATAACTTTTCTAAGTAATGTTTGATTTTTGCAATATTTTGTGAGTAAATCCCTGTCTCTATGTGTCCCTTTTGCAGCCTTTCTCAGCAGAGGAAGGAGAAGACAGGTATGTTTCACACTTGCTTTACATTAGCTAAGCGTTAGTAAAAAGGCATTCTGACATGTGTTTGCGCTTTCCCCCAGAATGCTCATGGGCTTTGTACTCTTTTTATGGCATCTTAGCAGGTTGTTACAGCTCTTTTAACTGGTGCTTTGTGTGCATCTGTGTCTGTTTTCCAACGCAGCTCAGGCATGAGGAGATTACCCTTCAGCGATGATGAGTTTGGCTCCCCCCCAAACAAGATGCCAAGAGTGGATGAACCAAAGAAAGGTACCAAAGTTCTGTCTTTTGCGGGTTCCTTTTTCTGTGGCGAAAAGAGTGTGTGTCAATTGAAAGCTTACTCTTGGTACCATGTGATTTTCCAGGTCTTTCAAAACATACACATGTGGCCAAGGCCTCCATTGACTCAACAAATACCAATGATCGCTCACTGTGTGCACACAGACAAACAAGCCTGCGGCTTTTCTTCTGTTTCCTATTCACAGCCATAAAGCAGGTGTTCTCTTTCGCAGTGAAATGATATACACACTTTTCATCATTTTAAATCAGAGTTTTGTGCTTTAAACTTGAATCACGTTTAGTTATTCGTTTAACCAAACCAAGCGAAAAAAAAAAAAAATCCTGTCTGCGGGATTCTGGGTAATCAATCCAACCTGATCCGGGGCAAACCAGAGCCAACAGATTCGACTTATCGATCAATACATCCCATTTAACGCTGTGGGGCTAACAAACACTCCAGTTGGGGGAAATGTCACTGTTGAAAAATTATTTCCAATAATCATTTATTTGTTTTAACGTCCTTCTTAGCTGCTGGTAAACAACCTGATGCGATCAAGGGTCTGCGTGTCCTACTTTTGAACACACACCCCCCCAAAAAAAAAATAAATAAAGAAGCATCAGTGTCAGTTACAGGGTATCAACTATCAAGTAAAAAGTACAGACACCCCCCTCACACACAAACACAGCCAACATCTAAACCAGTTCACCTGCTTTATTTTGCAACACCGCCATCATCTTCTTTAATGATTGGGATCAGATCTGCCAACCCAAAGGGTGTACAAAGGTTAGGGGGGGGTTGGACCGAAGAGTCAGGTCAGTTCACTGCGTAACCACTAGGTGGTCTGTCCCCATTTACTTCAAAATCTTTCCTTTTTCTGACCAAGACATTCTTTAAATAAGAAAAAGGACCAGAATTCTATGATACAAAGTGAAGTTAGGGAACGCAGAAAAGCGCTAAATAAGTATAAGTGCACGCCACTAAATGTTTTCTGTTCCCACTACAGTCCTGCTGTATGTGCGCAAGGAAACGGAGGAGGTGTTTGACGCCCTTATGCTAAAGAATCCCACACTGAAAGGCCTGATGGAAGCTGTAAGTTGTCCTCACTTCATGTGACCGAAGTTGGACTTTCTGTTCCCATTTCATGTTGGTGGTGTCAACTTTGCACACAGCAGCTTGAGGCTCAGTTTCTCTCCCTTCCTGGGCGAGTGTGGGAGGCAGTGTGAGCTGCAAAGAAGCGAACAAAGTCTTTTTAGGGGAAAAAGTTGCTTTGAGGAGGGATGGGAAACTGTTTTTATTTTGTTTTTTTTAGGCACAAAAGCAAAGCGGTTTGTGAAGGAAAAAAAAATGTTGGAACAGAAGGTCAGAAAGGTGAAAAGGTCATGTGAGGGGTTATCAGGTTGAAGGAAAGCTGAGCGTGTGGGGTGGGGGGGTTCACGTTTAGTGGTGTCTTTTGACAGATTCGACTTAAGAACAGTTTGTTCTTTTTTTCCCTCTGTGCATGTTTGTGAGTGTGTGGTTGTTTTGCTTCATTCATGGAGTTCGAAAGGTGGGAGTTTACTATACTTGTGCGGTCTGACAGCCTTACAGGACCACAGCAGTGCGTGCCGACAGTTTAAAGGCGCGTTTCAGATTGTGTTTTAAGGTTACATCTCAGGGTTAGGTGTTTATCTTTGATGGATGGGACGAGGGAGAGTTTTCACCGATGCAGAACAACAAAGGTCTGTTTGGGATGAGACTTCAGCTCTGACGTGTACTTTCTTTTTTTCCCACCCAACAGATTTCAGAGAAATATGAGCTCCCTCTGGATAAGATCGGAAAGGTCTACAAGAAGTGCAAAAAGGGGTGAGAACAAGTCATCAAAAGGGTTGTAAAACGTCCCACTCCGATCATCTTTTGTTCGCTTTAAGAAGCGTTCCCAGCCATCTTGTAATTATGATTATGGCGGTTTTAGCCAAAATTTTGAAAAACGGTGTCGTTTTCTAGGACATAGTTTCTGCAGAGCGGCAGTAGTTTGTTAGAAATTTGCCTCAGAGTTGTGGGCAGAAATATTGGCATAGAGCAACCCCGCCCCCCCTTCCCCTTGTGACCCAGTTTACTGTCTACATCACAAATACGCTTTGTACACTTTGCTGATATTGAATTTTTTATCACCATGCTGTCGACCAAAAAGTGTTTGACATAAAAGATGAATATAAATATTAAGTAAAAAAGCAAAAAGTCACAAGACACATTAAATTAAAAGTAAGAAGAAAAGACAGAGGTTTTTTTTAAACGGCCTTTTTCCTCTGTTGCCGATTCATTTGAATAAAGAAATACTCAGAAATGCTTTTTAAGCTTAATTTTCTTTAAAAAAAATGTCGTCCTATGTCAGAAAAATGCTAAAAACAACACGTTAAAACACCAAAAACCCAATTTTCATTGGAGTGGGTCTTAAAGACTGTCTAAAGAAGCATTTTCAAATGTGAACATGCAATCAGAATTTGAAAACCTTCTCCTCCGTTCAACAGTATTCTTGTCCACATGGACGACAACATCATCAAACACTACTCCAATGAAGACACCTTCCAGATCACCATGGAGGAGCAAGGCGGCACTTTCAAGCTCACACTCACCGAGATCTGATCGCTTGATCCTGATCTCAGCCGTCAGGTTTACACTTCTGGCTATTCAGTGATTACGGACTTGATCTGAACCTCAAATCATGTCCTCTTTGTGCTGTATTAGTGTCAAGCTGTTCTTTAAGATAGCTCAAGTGTGGTATTTTAAAGCCGGAGCTCTTAACATATGACAAATGGCGTTGTAAGTTATACATACGGTTTATGTGTGAGGTTTTTGTTTTTTTTTGTGTGTGTTTAGTAAGGAAAAAAAAAGCTTAAATGCCTGCTTTTTGTGTTCAGCTTTGCAGAGCAGTTGTAGAGCCAGTATCATACCTCAAGCTATGCAACATTCGTCTCTTCATGTGGTTGAATTTTAATTTGACAATCAGATCTTCCTTCTTTATTTCTCTAAGCCATGGCACTGATGACAGTAGTCTTTAAAGTTTGATTTTCCTCCAGAAAAGATGACGACAATTTGTTGAAAGATCCTCGGATATTCATTTAATTAATACCAAACGATATGGCAGTATTTGGAAGTTCACCGTACAGGTTAAGTAGACTACTAGAACATGCTTTGTATTGTTTTGTTTTGTTTTCTTAAAAACTTTTTTATATAAGGTTAAGATTCAAAGTATTACATGGTTATTACTATTATTGCTAAAACACAGCTCCCCTTCTCCTTTAGAGTAGTTTACGGAGTGTTGATGGAAAAGGTCAATTAATGTGTCGTGCAGCCTTTGCTGGCTGTCTCGAAAGTGCAATAATGTTTTGGCTCAGACACATTCAGAAGAATACTGCCACAGCTACAGTACAGGATACACACTGTCTTTTTTATGGAAATATATTTGTAAATATGAATTGGAATAAAAGGATCTATTTGATCCTTCTTTTTTATCTCAGAACTTTTTGTGTATATATTTATTAAAATGATGGACATGGGTAATTACATATAGCTTTCAATTAATAAGATTATTTTCCATTTATATGAAGTTATGTTACTATTAATGTTACTATTCTTATGTCAAGGGGAAAAAACTGTACTGTTTTAATGATTGTTCAGCTGTTTTTATAAAGGAGTTGATGCACAAAGTGCCTAATAAAAGCTCTGTGGTGGCTGCCAATGGTGAGTTCTTGTTATTTTTGCTTTATTTTCAATTAAAACTTCCCTTTTTGCAATAATTTGAATTTCTTTTTTTGTAATAATTTGCCTGATGGTGGTGAAATATGACAGAAATGAAGCTTCTGTCTGAGCATCATTTTGAACCTTGCATGGATACCTGTGTATGGATTTATGCCCCTTTGTCATTTGTGGTTTATCAGGCGGTGCAGGCATTAGCTCCACAATGCAAATAACAGAACTCATCTTTGTCATCCTTTAATTTCATTAGTCTCTTCATCCTTTAAACACACTTTACAGGGTAAATGAAGAATACTATAGGTGGGTGGTTGGCTGTCTAACCTGTTAAAAATAGAACCTATTTTAAAATAAATATATGCAATTTATTTTTTTTAAAAAAAAGGAAAACTGAGTGGTGGCTCTGCTTTCATGCTCAGTTTAAAATTCAGAGTGTTGGCGAAAACCACTCATGCAAAGAGAACCTAAGATGATCAATGCACTCCATCGCCTGATTCACGATGACCATTGATAAAACGATGAACTTTTTATTCTTTGTTTTTTATTTCCTCTTAAATGTATAAATATCTATATTTTACAAGTTGGTTTGACATCTAATTATGTGGAAAAATAAGAACCAGAATACAAAACTTGACTACTTTTTTTTCTGTTATTGCAGCACCAAATAATTCAGGTTTTTTTGCCATGGAAACCTGTTCCAGTTTGGAGCTCTGCAGCAGCTGACCATGCAGAAAGTCAGCGACCTCTTTGCACTATGAGCTTCAGCATCAGCTGACGCCTTTCTGTCAGTTTGCATGGCCTACCGCTTCGTGGCTGAATTGCCGTTGTTCCTAAACTCTTCCATTTTGTGATGACAGCACTGACAGTTGACTGTGGAGCGAGGAAATTTCACGACTGGATTTGCTAAACAGAAGGCATCCTTTGACAGTTCCTCCTGAGAGCGGCTCATTCTTTCACAAATGTTTATAAAAACAGTCTGAATGCCTGAGGGCTTGATTTTATGCACCTTTTAGGACACCTGATTCTGATCATTTGGATGGGTCAGCCAATACTTTTGGAAGTATAATGTAAGAAAGACTTGGTGTCATAGAATGCACAAATGCACAAACTGCAGCTCAGAAACTGTTGTAAAAACTCAAATGCAGTTTTGAGCCCGGAATCCCAAAGCGCGCATTTGGATAGACTTTTCATAGGAAGTGGTGGCTTGAACGCGTGTTACCGAGTGCGGTGTGAACATAGCTTTACATTGGTACCAACCTCAACCACCAGGAGCAATGTGGGTTCAGTGTCTTGCCCATGGACACTTAAACATGGAAACTGAACCTGCAGTGCTCCGATCAAAAATCGACTGCTCTCCCTCTCATTTATTAAATGGACTTAAATAAAGAAGTTTTAATAAAAGTGTTTTATTGTAGTTTTTTATTTTTAGAAATGCCTAAAATGAAAATGTTTTTGGTTGTACATTTGCAAAAATTTAGAAGATTGATCTGTTTTTCCATCAATCCCTGCAAAAACAAATGCAATTAACTCCATGATAAATCACTGACAGTGAGCATTAGTTTTACAGCCTCACAGACAGAATCATAAATGATAACGCCGTCTCGCTCCAGGTGAGCTGAAAGAGTACATTTAGTTAGAATTTAACCAACTGGCCACGTCAGCGTTGCCATGTCGCCAAGCCTTCTAGTGTCATCTGCCATCTGTTCTCTCTTGCTCATTTTGTCTGTTTATTATTTCATTTTTTGGGGAACGTTCTCATTAAAACCAGGATTTCTGTCTGGACAAATGTTATCACTAATTTGCAAAGAAAATGTATGATAAGGGAATACTTGCATTTAGTGGGGAACTTTGTTAAAATCTTTTATCTTTTCTGTTTTTTAATTAGAGAAGATAAAAAAGTAACTAGAATAATTTCTGCAACTTCAAATACTTTTTCTACGTGGCTTAGCAAATTTTAGACACCAATTAACATTCTTTCAGAGAAAAGTTTTTTACATCACAGCCAAAGGACCAGAAGGGACATTTCTACCCTTTCATAACATAATGCAGCTACGATCATTAGGCTTTACACATGCAAGACCATCTCCAGGGAAGCTCCTCCAGGGAGGCCTCAGACCTTCCTCCTGCTCCTTATGTTGCCAGGACAACAGACAGCAAGCCAGCAGCTCACAAGTCAGCATCTCATAGCAACAGATTGACTCTGCCATCCCTTCTGACCAATCAGAGGCTAAATGCTCAAAGAAAAACCCCTGTTGTTGCTCCATTCTGGTCTGTAGGAGGAGAGAGGGGTGGAGTCACGCGATATGTGGTACACAAAGCATCCTTCATGACTTTATGTGGCAGATCCAACTATACATTTTCAGTGGAATCTTGTTAAAATAAAAATCTGGATCATTTTCAGTGAAAAAAAACACAAACAACAACAACTTTTTGAAAACATCTTCGACTTTGCCTTCACAGGAGTAATGGATTTTTGTTGTTTTAATATAATTTACTCATTTTATTGTGAGACTTTTGCTGAAATGCAATTTATTGAGTTAAATTAGGTTAAAAATGTGTCTTAAATCCTCTTGTTTGTGGGTTTTTAAACGCATTTTTCCTTTCAAAGTGGCTTAAAGTTCATGTAACCGTTGTTGTTTTTTAAGGTAAAAATATATTCAAATAAAAGAGCTTTGAACATGTTTTGAGAATTCTAATGAAATTGTTGAGGTTGCATTATTTTGAAAACATCTGTGTTTCATCACCTCTTCTCAAACCACTTGGTAAATATTTGCAGACAGAGAGGGAAAAAACAGTGAATAGGAAATGTTGTTCTTACTTTACTCATTGAAAAATTGAAGTTTTCTTTTAATGCTGTAATGACAATGTTTTTTTTTTTTTTTTTTTTACTTGAAGGTCAATGATATTTGATATATTCAAAATGTACTTTTTGTAATTGTTTTTACTATTTTCATATGGCAAATGTAGGCCACGAATCGTCTGGGTTGGAGTTATAAGGCTCCTACAGATTAAGTTCCCCATGTCACGAACACTAACGCAGCTTGATACCATTAGAAGGTTTTAAGCATTAACAGCACAATCAGTGGTTCTGTAGGGGAAAGCCTCCAAAAGCAAGTCTTTAGAAAGACATTCTGATCCAGTTTTCTGTTTTTTTTTTTTTTAATTAAAAACTTTTATTTTACAATATTTTTGAACTATATTAAATATCACAATGACCTATATACACTTTAGAGCTAAATAATGTCATACTGTGTTTTTAAATGTATTTCAAATTAAAGTTACTTATCTATCATTTTTTCATCAAATGTCCAATTTGTAGTTATTGGACTACAAAGTTAACATCAGGTTGCTAGCTTCAAAATAAGCTTTCAAAAAATAATTATCTGACCAAAACTCCACAAAAAGGTTATATAAACTTCCTTTGTATATAAATATATAATGCAACGTTTAGGATTCAAAATTGCTTTAAAGATGGTTGGAGTCCCATTCCAATCATCTATTTGATCTAATTTAAAAGCGTTCCTGATTGTCTTTTACGTAGGATTGTGCCATTTTTATGCAAAATCATAAAACCCATGATGTTTTCCAGGACATAATTTCTGCAAAGTGGCAATAATTCATTAGAAATTCACATCTGAGTTGTGTGTGGGATTGTTGGCAAGGAGCAACCCTGCCCTTTCTTCCTGACATCCACTGTTTACGATCCCTCCCGCTAGCTCACAGCTCCTCACATCTCCCAAAAACAACATTATCTATGCAACAAAAAACAGTGAGCAATATCTGAGCTGCCCAGCTTATCAGTTTTGAGACAGATGCCAGCTCAGACAAGGAAAGGGAGGTTGCGGCGTTCCCAATGTAGTGTCTTCTACATCACACCTACAAGCATTTTCCAATGGCCTTTTTTTGTCTGTTCCTTATTCACAACGATTTGAATAAAGAAATACTCAGAAATGCCATTCTTAGCGTAATATTCTACGTATGAGTCCTTAATCATGAGAAAAATGTCATTAAAACATGATTTTTTATTGAAGTTGGTGTTTAAACAAGAACATATTTCATGCCACCATCCATGAAATGAACAATTCTCTAAATGTCCTTTAATTCTTTCCATATCCTAAAAATATAAAGACTGATTTCAGTTTTCTTTATGACATCATGATTATATAAACCTTTTTGTCAGGTTTTGGTTAGTTTACGTAAAAGTATCTCTCTCGTCTGCATGCTTACCACCTCCAGCTGGCTGTCAGAGCTTAGGGTATGTAAAACAGGCCCTGCTGATATATTTAACCTCACCAGGGCGACTCCCCCTTTATGACCCCCAGAGTTCCTAGGGTAGGGGGAGTTGTCTGAGCACGAGAGGAGTGCATGCAAAGGCCTGGGTCAGTGCAACCTTTCCTCCAAATTCTTCGAACTAAGTTCAAGTGGACTGTCCCACTTATATCACAAACAGGCTACTGCCATGCGCATGTGGAGCTCCTTCCTCTTTTAGTGGCTAACAGCTAGCACTGAGCGCATTGCAACATCCCTCCTTTAGGTCATGCCTGAGTCATGCTGAGGTGCAGCTTACTTATGCAGCCAGGTTCTTAACAGGGGTTGGCACGTGCCACACAAGATCTTAACAAAAACCCGCTCTAACAATGTGGTCAAATGGAGTTTCTTAAGATTTTTGGTTTGAAAGAATGATTATGAAATCTCTAAACATCCTGTTTCCCAGAAACAGTCACAGTTTTTCTTTTTTCAAAAAGGAAAAGGTGATAACACACACCAGTTTGTTGAAATTTCATTTAAAAAAGTTTTTTTGTTTGTTTTGACCTAATGATGACATAACAGTCCTTCTAGGTCAGGACCAAATTAAATTTGCTGATGTTAGAAATTGCTTTAAAGTATCACCTAACTGGATGAAAAAGAGCACCCTCTTTTTAAAAATAAGTGTCCCAATGTACTTTGAAATAAAACAAAAGAGAATAAATATATTTTAAAAAACTGACTTTTATTAAATACAAGAACCTTCATGCAAACAGCAGGGTTTGATGGATTAAAATATATTGAAATATAATGTGTCAATTATAAATCCAGGTGAATATAACAGTGGTAGCACAGAATATATTTTAAAAAATAGGTTTTTATGACAGAAATTCTGGAATATCCCCTAATAAAGGATGTAACTCTGGTCACATGACCAGATTTTCTTCTGAAATAAAATAACAGATTTTTTTTTTTATATTTGATTATTTACTTGGTTGCTTCAGCTATTAGAAAACAAATAAATCCCACGAAAACAAACAAAACAAAACAAAAAAAGCCTAGTGTGATACCTGCGGTGCGTTCACTTGTTATGGGAACGGTGGTTAAAAGGATGTCTGTTTTGTAACAGTTTCAACGCAACTGCACGGTGTGACCTTAGCTTCTAAAGTTAAAGCAGGATCTAGTCCAAGGGTCTGTGAAGCCAGAGGAACACGTTTACAGGTGATTTTGCAATCTCTCACAGCAAAATGTATTTTTGTGCTGAGCCTACTCAAGGAGAAAATGCTCATAAAACATTTGTAAATACCTTTTTACAAATATTCAGTATTTTCAATATTAGACATTAAAATGAACTGTATGTGTGTGTGTGTGTGTGTGGGGGGGGGGGGGTATAAAATACACAGTTTAAACTCGAAGCACAATACAGCGGAAATCAACCTTTTCTCAGTCTGTAAAAAAAACTATTTTTCAACAAAGTACATCTTAACCAATACCAGTCAACTTTGTGTTGTATCTTTGCTGTGCATAATAAATCAATAATACACACGCTTGGCTAAGAACAAAACAAAGGAAATGTTACTTGGTTTATAAATGTAACTGCTGGTTTTTCCCGGATTTTTCTCACAGCCCCTAAACGCAGCGTAGACTGGATCGACCTTTCGCCTAGTTAAACGGACTGCAGTTCATTGGGTTTATCCTGACACCGCTGACTCCCGTGGCCACGCCCACTCACCACCACGCACCCCATTTCCTCCAACCGTCCAGCGAGCACGCGTTGTTCACGCGCTTCCTGCTCTCCCATTGGTCAGAGCGCTGCACACACTCGGCCGTGATTGGTCAATTGTTGCCACCCGCCACTGCGTGTTGTGAGTTTTGTTTTCTTTTTTTTTTCCCTCTCTCTCTTTCTCCTCCCCATGTTTTACACACACAGCTGAGAGAAAAAGGGAGCCAGTCAGAGAAAGAAACGATCTCAGCCCTGTCCCACAACAGGCAGCCGCTCTGGCAACGGCCGTTTCTTTGTTCTACACTGGCTTTAACAACAAATATTTAGACATCTTCTTGTACCGATGCCCGCGCGAAAATTTGAGGAGATGGACTCAGATAAGGTAAGACAATTCTGAAAAGTCTTATTTTATTGTCGTTTTATTTACCTGGCGTTGTTTACTGCCTACTGTGGCGTTTGAGTATTCAAAAGCTAAAATTCATTTTATTGTTGTTATTTTAAAGTTAAGTTTCTTAGCCCTTTTTTTTAAATCTAAATTAGTCATTTAAAAGTTTGTCCATATTTTTTTAGCATTTTTAAACTAACTGCGTCGTTACCTAACAAATGAATTTGTATTAATCAGCAAAAACGTAAATACTATTTCTACATAAAATAAAACTACTTAATCAAGCAATCAATATATTTAGTTTTTATGTGGGTTTTTTTTTTTTCGTATTTTATTTTGTAAAATTAAATAACAGCATTTTGAGGTTGGCAGACTTCCTGGTGCAAACCTGCTTTATGGGGATTTCACATGCTCATCTCGCAGCACGTCACTGTTTGGTCTATATTTGGGAAGGGGAGGCGTCCTGGCTTTGGACCAGAGGTGGTGCATGCTGGGGTGGGGTGTAGTCACCCACACCCCTCCTCCGCCATACTTGAAGCATGATGCAGCTTGGCTTCCAAACTTTAGATACCAGCAGACATGACTGAGCAGGATTTATATCTTATATATTTGTTTATTTTTCAGTCAAAGGTGTCATCAGTCTAAACTTCCTGTTTGTTCTGTTTAGAATGATCATATAGATGGTTCTTGCATTAAGAGGAGAAGGCATGACAGTGAGGTCGCTGGTGGAGCCAAAAGCTGTTCCTCGGCTCAGGAGTACACGGACCTGGAGGCGGCTGAAGCCCTGGTGTGCATGAGCTCCTGGGGCCAGTCACTGTTCCACAGCAGCAGCAAGATAAACCCCTGCAAGCCAAGACCTCTCACACCGGCTTCAGACTCCTCTGACCTACTCCTCCCACAGGACCTCCCAGATCCTTCGAAGGACTTTGTGTCCCTCTCCTCTCTGGTAAGACACATTACGGACTCGCAAGTTTAAAGCTGACGTCGCCAAACGTTTATTAAACTGAACTGACTGATTCCTCCATGTCTTCTCAGTGCATGACCCCCCCCCACAGTCCGAGCTCCATTGAGATCTCATTGGTTCAGTCGAGCTCCAGCCCACCTCTGCCGTCTCAGTGCCGTGGATCTTTACCCAGCCAACCTGCCCTGGCACCCACTGCTGAAAAGACCCCCTGCCTCCAGTTTCCAGCCTGCAGAGCCATGGCAACCAGTGTCATCCGCCACACCGCAGACCGCACTCTTTGCCAAAGACACATTCCAGTGGCCCCCACTCCAGAGAAGCCTGTAGACACAGATCGGATCGTCCGGCAGCAGACGGCCACGCCTCCATCTCCTCCTACTCTCGTACCCTCGGAAAAAGAGGCTGGCGGTCCCTCAAAACCCTGTTTGGACAGTGACTCTACCCCTGCTCCTGTCGTCACCCAACCACAAAACAACCCACCCACTCCCAGTGTTTCCACAGCCCTGCCCCCCCCTCCCGTCACCAGCCCTCAAATCATCTGCCAGATGTTCCCTGTCGGCAGCCAATCTGGCATAATCTCAGCCTTCATCCCCAGTGCGGTGCAGGCCTCCAGTGCTGGAATTCGGACTGGTACCACACCCATCCTCCCCCAGGCCGCCCCGGCCAGCACCCCCACTCTCCAGCAGTCCCTCATTGTGGGCTCGGCGGTGCCTCAGGGCACCGTGATGCTGGTTCTCCCTCAGCCCCCGGTGTCCCAGACCCCCAACTGCCCTCAGACTGTCATGACCCTGGGCAACACCAAACTGCTACCTCTGGCCCCTGCGCCCGTTTACATGCCGGCGGGACCCAGCAGCAACGCGGCAGCCACAAAGATAGACTTTTCCCGCAGGAGAAATTACATCTGCAACTTTTCAGGCTGCAGAAAAACTTACTTTAAAAGCTCACACCTCAAGGCTCACCTGCGGACACACACAGGTGAGGCTTTTCCAGACACACTTTGGGGCTTCCAGGATGTGAGTGCTATTAGCTGAGTGTTGCATCTTGTTTATCCGGCTCTCTTTCCTTGTCCTTGTTATCTTTTTATGGACGGACAGTGACCTCATTGCTTTGAGTCATAAGTAGCGTGTTAAGTTTTTATAAGCAAAGCATGACTCACTTGTTTTCTTCATTTGCTTTTCCCCAACAGGTGAGAAGCCGTTCAGCTGCAGCTGGGATGGGTGCGACAAGAGGTTTGCCCGCTCTGATGAGCTCTCTCGTCACCGGCGCACCCACACCGGCGAGAAGAAGTTCGTCTGCCCCGTGTGCGACAGACGCTTCATGCGCAGCGATCACCTCACCAAACACGCTCGCCGCCACATGACGACAAAGAAAATCCCCTCCTGGCAGGCCGACGTTCGCAATCTCAGCAAAACGGTTGCTGGCAAAACTCCTCCCTCCAAGCCTGGCATTGCCACTTTGAGCATGCTCGTACCTGCTGGCTCCAACAAGGACTGCTTTCTCCCACACTTCCAAGAGAGCTAAGGGATAAACGGAACAGACAAGCACACAAATCTGCCCCCATTTTCCCTTTTTCCCTCTTGGGAAACAAGCAAAAAATGCACTGGACTCCTTTTCTTTTGCTCGTTTGTACATGCACATTCTCTAACAGACTTAATTTACTTTGATATCATTCATGTATGCACTCTTGCCAAAGTCTTTGTCGCAGACATTTCACTTTTTACCGCCTCAACACCTTTTTTGTGATGATGTCTATGTGAATGTATGGTTTGTTGAAACAATGCTTCTCCTTGTCTCTTTTAGGAAGAAACTCATTTGACAAACAGTGTAAATATCAATCAACCGTATACTAAAATTATACCTTGATTATATCTCCTTAACTTTTCATTTTATTTAATATCCTATTTGTAATAAAACAAATATTTTTAAGCTGTCACATACATGTTGTGAAGTTTTTATTCTGAAATAGCATTTTTTCCTGGCGGTTTCTTCCCACGTCCTGCATTCGTCACGATGACTCTCCTCTTCATCGCTGCCTTCTTTGGTCAACTCCTTCGTTCTTCCACTTCTTCTCACAACTGTGTGGGTAGTTTCCTGCTGGAACATAGTGTCCTCTACTACTACGAGGACTAGAATGCTAATTGAGTCATGATTCATTTAAGATGGTCTATAAGTCAACTTATTGGAAAACTTTAATTTGTTCCATTGAATTTAAGAGAAATGGGGGGAAAATATGAGTCATCACAAAAAGAAAAACCAAGGGATTTCTGAAGGAACATCGTGTCTATTTTAAATCCCAAGAAATAATTTACAGGGATTACCCTTAAATTGAAAAGCCCAACATTTAAAAAGACACCAGATTATACTTGTAGGCACACGACAGAACAAAGTGTCCCGTGTAATTTCAGCCCTCTCCCGTGTGCACGTTCGCAGGCGGTGGCCTCACACCCAGTAACAGCCCTTCTCAGCCAATCAGAGAGCAGCAAAAATCAACTGTTGGTGGGTGCGACCAATCAGCGCGCTTCCTCGCACACCCGCCCACTTGCCTTACTGACCGAAATATTCCACTGCCAAAAAGCTCGTTTAGATCAGGTCTAGAGCGACATCTGCTGGTCTAAATATACTTTCAATTCCGGAGATAAAACTTTTAAACTTATATTTAATTAAAATAAACCATAATCTTGTGGTGCTTTTTGCTGCACTATACCTGTACACTTTTAAAAATAAACACCTTTTTTGGGGGATGGGTTGGGGGGGAGCTGTTACAAATTCTCACACCAGCTAGCTTGGTTGTTACTATGGATACCAACAACACTTCTCTCCAGTTTGCTTTCGTTTGAAGTTCCTCGTCCAAAATCAAGGTAAAACGTATTTTTATCCCCTTAAACAGAAGTAAAAGCCACTTTTTTATGCTTTTTATTGAAAAAGTTCATGTACACTCATTTCAGGTTTAATCAAAACATTACCATGGAGGTTGGACAGAAGTTAGAGTTGAGAATAACAGCGGCTGAAGTTGAGATATTTTCCAAAGCCTTAAAAGAGGAAAAATTCCAGGAAATGCTGAACAACTACTTTCAAGACATATCAAATCCAGAGAATGTGAAAACCTATGAAGAGGAGATGACCCTTCTAGAGCAAAAGAGAGGAAACAGCATTGAGTTTGTCCACCCGATTCCGTTCAGAGTTATGGAGACCAGCGCGGATGGACAGCAGAGGTGCTTCATCAACATCTGCGCTTGTGACAAAGTCGGAAAGCCTGAATCAAAGACTGTCCAAACAGAGGGTCAATCTGGACAGCAGTGGTCCCTGCCTCACCTTCTGCAACCCGGCAGGCCAGATTGTGAAGGTAAAGGAAACATCTTCACCATCTATGATGTTTGTTTCCATCCTGAGACGCTTCATCTCGCAGACAAAAGCAAGAAGTTCATGGACATGGTGATGGGAGTTGCAATCCAGGGAATCCAGAATGCTTTTGAAGTGAAGCTGGACAAAGATAATTTAAGAGAGATCGATATAAAATACAAAGGAGTCCCACAGCTTTGTGTGATCCGTAAGCCCATTCCAGGGTTTGAGACTAAGGAGCCTCCAGAGGAGCGAGATCCTTCCCCATGGAGGTCACCTCTACCAGAAAACAGCATTGATGTTCCATCAAAACTCCCCCAGAAGCAACCACAAGAACCCAAAGAGCCAATCAGCCCCAATTATACTGTTAAATATTGTTATGTTGTTAATTTGGAGGATTTTAGGGTCTCTAGGGACTCCACCCGGAGCTCAAGGCCTACAGAGATTGTGATAACCATTGATCTGCCGCTCCTGATGGTGGCCAATGACACAGTACTTGAAGTACAGGAAAGGAGGCTGCTGTTGGAGTCTAAGAACCCGTCATACAGACTGGATCTGCTTTTATCTTACCCTGTAGATGAAAACAAAGGAAAAGCCAAGTTCAACAAGCAAAAAAGACAGCTTAGAGTCACTCTGCCTGTTCAGCCTGCTCCTAATGCTCCTCAGCTTCCTGTTGGGCCTCCAAGCCCCACCTCCGATTCTCAGAATGAAAATCAAACACAAGTTGAGGAGCCAGAAGAAGGCAGAAGACACATTGAAGAAAGGGCAGATAAAGAAGGAGAGCGGAGCCAGAGAGGGAATGACAAAGATGCTGCACTGGGTAAACATCAAAAGAAGAGGGGAGGTCAAAAACAAAAAGAGGAGGGTAAAAAAGTTCATGATCCAAAGAAAAACAAGATGCCACAATGTGAGGTGAAAAACAAGGCATTGCAATTGAAGTACGAGGAGAAGTTACACGATGTGCCGGAAGAAAAAAAAGAAAACCGCAACAACACAAAGGAGGACAAGTGTCACAGATGGACAAAACATGCTTGTGGTACTTTGTTCCAGACTCCAGAAGTTTTATCTGACACTAAAAAGCAGCACGAGAAAGAAAACACAACTTGTGCTGTTGAGTCTGATGTCCAGGAGGCTGAAGAGACAAAAAATGCACAAGGAAGTGTGGAGGTAGGAATGATTCTGGATAAAACGCAGCTCAGCTAAAGAGCTTTTTTTCTGGCTTTTTATCTGAACTTGAGATTCCCATTTCTCACCAGGAATCCCGAAAAGTCACACAGGCTACAACGGTCGTAAAAGTCAGCGTTCCAGGTGAAAACTTGAAGGGGACACCAACAGAAAAGGTAAACAACTAAAAGAAATTATTTTTTTTTTCTGTAATTAAATCTCGATGCAAACTCTAAAACAGATGGAAGATGCTGATGATCTCCCAGATGAGCAAACCTTCCAAGAGTCAGAGGAGACCAACGGTCCACCTCCTGGGACTCTGAGGGAAATCGATGCGGCAGGAAATGAGCCGATCGCCGATCAACACAAACCTGCTGGGTTTGTCTTTCAAAACAAACTGATGTATGAGCTGGACTGATGTGCTTTTCCCAAAATAAACAACTAGAAGTCAGCGATTCAAAGATTTTTGAACTGTTATACGTTGTTTAAGTTAAACATGAAAATAAATACATCACAATAAACAATTTAAGACAAGACTATGAACACTTTTATTTCACTTTTAAACATTTATAAAAAAATAGCAGGTCAATAGCACAGTAGAACCAACTTTATTTAGCCTTTTCTCATTAAACTCTTAGGCACTGTGTTTAGGAAATGTGCTTTATGTCTTTAGTCCTCCCGTCTAGTAGAAGTAGGTCATTGTGGGAGCCTGCAGTCTGTTTTAAAAGATTGGAATAATAATATATTTAAAAAAAACACTGGCAGCAGAAAGAGATTTTTTTCATTGCAGATGGAGCAGAGACCATTTGGTGCTCCAATCACAATAGAAAAGCTTTGACATTTGGTGGAAAACAAGCAGTTAGAAGCAGTTTAAAACCAAATCTTAACTTAGTCCACAGAATCAAGGAATCCCCTAGAAACCATCCAAGTGGACGACAAAGTTGCATCTTCTAAAACCTTCAGTCAGTGCAGTTGCTGTGTGCAGATGAATGTCTTTACCGAATACCTCTCTGGAGGACGAGGTCTAAGTATTCGGAGTAACAGGAAAGGGAGCAGAAGAACTGCTGGACCGGAGCGTCCGTTCCTCCCATGTTGTCCACCAGCACCACCGTGTGGGAGACTTGGTGCAGGTTCATACTCACTGCAGTCTCAATGTAATAGTTGACGCAGATGTGGCCACACTCGCAGGTTTTGGTGACTTCGAGGTCCCGGCACAAGTGGGCAGGAATGAGGTGAGGTCCGTATGGAATTCTGGGAAGCAAAAACATTAAAGAAAGTTTTGGATTGTGTAAAAAAAAACATTTTGGTTAAAAAGTGTTTAAGTCTGACCTAAAATTTGCTACAGCTCTTGATGCTAACTCCAGCAGAGGGAGCGGGAATGTCAGCTGCATTTTGTGGTCCAGGGGATTAGCATGAACAAAAGGGTTTCCAAATAAGTCCAGGTTATCCAGACTCAGCTTACGGAAGTCTCCGGGTAGACCGCTCAGCTGGTTGTTGGCTGCGGATAAAAACCTCAGCTTTGAAAGCCGCCCGATGTGAAACGGCAAACACGCCAGCTGGTTGTCGTCCAATTTGAGGTTTACTAGTTCTCTGAGCTGGCAGAACTGAGCGGGGAGGCACCGTAGCCGGTTCTGACTGATGTCCAGGACCTGCAGGGTCTGCTGCAGGGTGGACAGGCAGAGCGCCTCGCTGAAAGCCTCCAGCTGGTTGTTGTGCAGGCTCAGTTCTGACAGGCAGCTGAGGTCTCCGATGGTTGCCGGGAGTTTCTTGATGTGGTTGTTGCTTAAGTCAAGCTTGCGAAGAGCTAAAGAAGAAGGAGGAACACAAAGTTACAGTAGAGGTCCAGAACACACCAGGAAGACTAAAAATCTATGTGCATCATGCAAAACCCTACAACTGTTTCTCCATTCCAAGATTTCTCACACATGGAAATTTAATAAAATGACTCCTGAAAACGTTGTCATCTTCCGCTGAATGTGTTCATCAAAAGCTCTAGAAAGGGAAAAAAAGGCAGGAAAAATCTCTACAGAAACAACAGGCCAT
The DNA here is from genome assembly GCA_014656515.1 of Oryzias celebensis. NCBI lineage: Eukaryota > Metazoa > Chordata > Actinopteri > Beloniformes > Adrianichthyidae > Oryzias > Oryzias celebensis. Next base: position 41,793,256 of record BNCR01000005.1, read on the forward strand.
GAAAATGAAATATCATTTGACGGTATTTTATTTAATGTTCCCATTTGAGGAATATTTTTAAAAAGATCAAATTGGTAAATATTCCTATTGACACGTTAACTGACCTCATTTGCTGCAACTATTTTCGCTTTGAACTCAGCACATAAAGTTAAAGAAAACATAATTATTCCTGTTTGGAAAGAAAAGAACACAATTCATGATAATCAAATCATTTGAAGTTACACAATAAGATCAGATTGAGAAAAGGTCCCAATTACGAAAATGTATCTTGTAAAAATTAAGTTCTGTGAAAACAGAGCCTCTGGTTTCAGTTACAATTTCTAATACATGAAATACAAATACACTACTTTCAACAGATTTTAAACCCCATCATCAGCAAAGGTCATTAAAGATTCCGCTTTGCGATTCTCCTTGATCTCCTTTTCAGGTTCACTAGTGATGAACTTAAAGGAAGTGGAGGGGATAGTCTTATTTCCTCTTGACATATTCATTAGGAGCAAATAAATGTTAAAAATCTGTCTCCAGATGTGCGGCCCCTAGTGGCAAAGATTATTTCCCATTTGGCAAAGATGCACTTTAGTTTCTCCATTTTCTTGTTGTTAGCTTTTTTTTTTTTTTTTTCTGTGCCCAAAGACTTTTGTTGAAAAAGTTTTCTTGCTCGAGGATGTTCATGAAAAAGCACACGTTTTTAATGGAAAATTTTACAAATTTTACAACATTTTACAAAATTGGATAAAATAAAATCCTGTCAAAATAAAACATTTTGCAAAACAAAAGCTTTGAATTAGATTTTAGTGTATCATCTTTTAATGACATTTTTATTTTATTTTTAACCTTTTTTTAGCTTTACATTTAGATATCTATATATTTGCGGATTATTGTATTTTCTAACAATTTTCACCAGAAAAAAATTCATGCACTTCCATATTTGTTTATTACGATTTCAAAGTTTTTCTCTGTCAGCTTTTTGACAAACAGCTACTGTTTTGCTATTTTATTATCAGTTTTTTTATGATAAAGTGTTTCACAGCAGGAACAACAAGCTAAACCCACTTTACCTTTGAGCGACAGCATTCGCATGTCCACACGGGACAGCTTGCAGTACGACACCTGAAGCTGTTCCAGAGAATAGGGGAAGTTGGAGGTGAGGGGGTAGTCCTTCTTGGACATGATGGTGAGCTTCTTCTTTGGTTGCTCCACATCTCTGGCGCGAACCGGAGCGAGGGTGGACAGGGGGAGGCTGCTCGCGTCATTTCCCCTGTCTGCCAATCGAGCGGCAGACAGGAAGTTCTTCAAGCTGTTTGCATCAGCCTGGAAAGCAAATTAAAATGTTTTTAATAGTTAGAAGACTGAAAAAGGACAGAGCCCTTCAAGTAATCTAATCGGACGTCCCGTTGTGTTTGACCGAATTCCTTGAAATATCTGACCTGATTTCACTGGCCTAGAATATCATGACACAGATTTTTTTATTGGAATGTTGAATTTTATGCAGCTGGGAATAGAAAATTCATCAGCAAGGTACAAGTGGAAAGGAAGAACATTGAACATCTTTACAAAATAAAGTAATACCATTTAACAAACGTCAAAATAGTTGGAAGTGATCAAAATGTATCTGTTTTGGGGCTAATTTTGGAAAAAATGTGCCACCGAAAGGTCTTTATACATTTTTTTCCTTACCTAGGATATGAGAACGGATTTTTGTTGTGGTTTCAGGGAATTAATGGAAACATTATTAATCAGATTTGTGTATTGGTGTTCAATAAACACTACAAAACTTTCAACTCTTGGCTCAAACTTGAAAATCTGGATCCAGAAAAAAGCAAAACGTTCTATTTTTAAAAAACCTTCCAACACTAACAATAATTAATGTTCCGTATTAAGGGTCATACCTTACTCAGACAAATGTCAACAGCAGGTTCCTTTAGTCTCACGGTGGCTTTGCCTTCTTCTACAAACCAGGTGAAGAACTTTTCAATGTTGTTTTTCAGCTGTTAAAGAAGAGGCAAATATAAAACAATAAGTTACAACCTAGAATTTAAGGATGGCCAAGAATGAATCATGACTCAGGCCAAGAATATTCTCAGAACAAGTCGAGAGGGTGAATTAATCTGGATTTCAAATTGAGGGATAGTTAACTTAATTTAGTAGCAGGTCACAAAGTAAATAAATACACACGAATATATATATATTTTACAATTATAATATTAATTTATCATTGATATTTTTAAACATCAGTCCAAACAGATATTTAGCAATAAAAATAATATGGTTTAGAATACAGAATAGGAAAAATCAGTTTCAGATTTTAACAAAATTACAAATGTGACCATTTTTTCTTTTAATAAATCAGAATCCATATGGAATAGATACCACCAGGATCGATGTTGTACCTTGTATTTTGCTCCTGCTCTGTCTTTGGCCGTGCAGATCATCATGAAGACGCTTTGCCGTTGAGCGGTCCTGTCCATATGTTTTCCGATGGAAAGCACAGCTCTCGTTCCTTTCCCCCGACTTTTCATCCCAAACGTTGGCAGCATCCGGTTGACCACTTCCACATCGCACTGCAGCTTCATCGTAACCGGTAATAAGGTCCAAGGAACGGCCTAACGCCGCACCATAACAAATGCAAGATTTAGATGCATGAAGAAAAGTTAAGCTAGCAAGTCAGCTCTGTCTGAGCGCTCAATGAGGAATGTCAACAAAAACAAAACACCCCTCTTTTACGTTAAAGAAATAAAAAAAAAAACTTGCATTTACATTGATGACACTTGTTTCCTCGTTTGGCAGCGACTGTCTGGTTAAGAAAAAATGGTTGACCCGCTGTTTATGCCGGTGATAGATCTGGACTACCAGCTCTTGTTTTCTGGCTAACTGAAGCTAGCAGTAATCCGCGCGAATGCGAAGGAAATGACGTCGTAAAGACCCGGGCGCGCGCTCTTCAGACTACAGGCTCTTCCAAAAACAAACAAAACTTTATTTTATTCATGAACAACCCAAGTTATGGTAAAACGTAACTTAATTTTACTTACATCTATAGGGTACTTCTCAAAAATAAAATTTAAATAATTTATGCAAAACCAAGTTGATTTAAAAATCAGAAACAATTTAAATTTAAATTTCAACAGTCCTTTTTAATTATGTGACAAACATTCATGAAATAATTTATATTCAGTAATTTAAAGACAAGTCCAGCTCCATTTGGTGTCTAAGAAAAAAACAAACCAGGCTGAAATAACACAAAGTCAAATTAAAAGTGAATACAATTGTTTTCTTTTTCATCTTGTGATCACAATGCTGGGAGCGGGGCGGTCCACAGGTCTTTTGAAACGATTAAATCTCACTTTAAAAGAATCACCAATTCTGAGATACTTACATTTGTATTTGTTTGCATCATTTTTTTTATGTACAACTCATGTCATGGAAACGGTGTGCCCCAAGGTTCCATCCTTAGCCCCCTGCTTTTTAACATTTGCATGCTTCCTCTGGGGAATGTCATCAGGAGGCACAACATCAGCTTTTATAGCTATGACGATCGATGACACCCAGATGTACATAGCTATGTCTCCTGATGGCACAAAGCCAATATAAGCACTTTTTTACTTCGTTTTAGACATGAAATCATGGATGGCAAATAATTTTCTGCAGCTCAACCAGGAGGAAACAGAAATTTTATGTTACTGGTCCTGAAGCCAAGAGAGAGGAGCAGTGTGCCCAATTCTCTCTCTTGCTAATATAGAGACGCTGATACATGCTTTCATCAAGAGTAGAACTGATTATTGTAATGCCTTGCTAGCTGGTTTCCCAAAAACTAACATTAAGAACCTTCAGCTTCTCCATAATTCTGCTGTTCTCACCAAGAACAGGCGACGGGCTTATATCAACCAATTTTAAAATCTCTGCATTGGCTCCCCATCTGCTTCAGGACTGATTTTAAAACAGGATTTTTAAATGTCATAATGGTCTGTGCTATCTTTGAGTTACAGTGGGGATCTAAAGTTTGGGCATCCCAGGTAAAGAACTATATTATTGTACATAAAGAACCCAAGGAAAATTTGAAAAATCTCCCAAAGGAATCAGTTTACAGATGAGATGTTCTTTTACTATGTCAAAAATAATTAGGCTTTTTACCATCATTTACCCTTTCAAAATAACAGATAACAAATTAATGGTTGTTGCAAAGGTTTGGGCACCTTGCAGAGTGAGTACCTTGTACTTTGTACTAAATGCTTTTAGGAAATTACATGCTCAGCCTATTTCCCATGTCTATCTCCATCAGTAAAGGGGTGGTGGGTTGTGTGCGGGGACTCTTTTAATTTTTGTGCTCACTATATGTTTTTTATTTGTTCGTTTTGTTTTGGTGTAAAGCCCTTTGTGTCATTTTTTTCTATGAAAAGTGCAATATAAAAAAAGATTGAGTGGATTTAACTCTGCCGTACCCAGGCGCTCCCACATTGCCACATCTGCACTGACAGTTGATTGGGAAATATCTACGTTTGGATATGTCACGTCTGGACTTGTTACACAGGTACCATCACAATTCCCCCTGGAGCTTTTGGGAGCAGCCTCTCTTTTGCAGACGTTGGTAGAAACAGTCAGCATGATTTATACACCCCAGAGGGGATTGAAACCCCTGAATTGCATGATTTGGATGAGAAAAGTGAATTGTTTTTGGAACATAATGTATGTAAAGGAGAAGTTTTGCATCTGGGTCAACACAAAGACTTGCCGTTTACTTGCATTTTGTCAACATGTACAGACATTTGGGTGACTACATAACTACAGTCAGTACTTCAAATGTTGCTAATGCTGATACGCACGCTCTAAAATGTACATAAAAATAAAACAAATGATCTGTTCTGTCTGTCATTTTTTTTATCTCTGTTTACTCAAGACATGATAGAAATGAAATGTAAGCAAAACAAAGCTCATCTTTCAAAATAAGAACCTAAAATACACACTAGACTAAGTCAGTATCAGGAGTAAATCTATTTTTATGAGAAACTTTAAGAAGAAATGAGGATTTGACTTTCAAATTAACTAGCTTTGTATTTTTTGCTTTGCATTTTGCTTAAACAAAGATGTTAACGTTTGACACTGTAAAACCATCTAAAGAAAATGCTGGATAAGTGATTTAGTCAGAACTGCAAATATCTCAATATCCCATAAGCTTAGAGTTGATGAATATGTGGCTTATTCTGCCTTATAAAAATGGTTTAAAGGTGAAAATGAATATACTCCTAGATCAGGGATGGGTTTCCAGGGAGCAGCTTTACCAGCTCACTGGTGCCATCTAGTGGCAAACATGGATTCTATTTAAAAATGATTCAATTTAGGTTTTTCTTAAAACACCCCAAAAGCGTATCTATAAACTGAGAAGTCTATTAAAAATCAAAGAGTTATTGATTCTAACCTTCTGTCAACATTTCAAATGTAATACTTCTCACAGTTGTCCCTTGAATTTAAAACACATAGAAACAGCTTTCTTCCATTTCTTGAGGCTGCACTTAAAAAGGTCTAAGTTAACAATAAACTGGAAGTCCTGACCGAATGTGACAGCAATCACAAAAATATGTATATTTTTTGTTTCTGCATCCTGTTTTTAGGTGTCTGACAGAAAACCTGTACTGACCGGTTAAAAAGGGATATATATTGTGGACAGATTGACCTCAAAAAATTACCTGGAGAATAAAATTTAAAAAATGACAAACAAACTTATTGTAGTTGTGAGATTTTCTAAAAATAGCTAAAGTGTATGATAAATGTGCATTATTTTTACAATCATTATAATTCTAGATGACTGAGAAAATGCTTATAGAGGCCTTAGTCTTTGGGGAAACTGCGCATTTCTTGCTTTCATGGTGGCCTAAAGATCATTATATCCAATATTTGTGTAATTTATAGATAGATAGATAATTGCAGTCTTTATTTGTGCATCCTGCAGCTCTTAAGGTTTTACTGAAAAAAAAGAACTCACTCATAGGCTTCAAAAACAAGTATGTTGTATTTTTATGATGGGGATTTTGGGGGATAGTTTTGCAGACAAAACTAAACTGAAGTAAAACCTAGAACTTACATCTGGAGTAAATAAAGAAAATTCAGAACTTATAAACACTTTCATGGCAGCTTTGTGTTTTTGCCTGTTTATTTTTTGGATTTACTGTGTTTTGATCATAAAACCCAGAGCATTATCAGTCCCTCCCCATGCTTAACAATTGTAAATGTGTTATTTAAATCTTGCTTTAACCCTTTTTCTTCACTCACACTTTCTCCATTTATTTTTAGTTTAATCCTAATGTGAAAATGTGACTCACATCTGTTTTTTTTTTTTTACTTTGCTTTGCTAAATAAAAAGCCTTAAGTCTGCATTCGAAGATGATTTAAATTAAACAAAAACCCTTTAGTAATGTGTTTAAGCTGGTAGGTAAGCAAATTACCCAGGTTTCAGTTTCCTTTTTATTCCAAAATAAAAATGCACTCATGCTTAAAAAATATCCATACGTTCTCTATACTTTAGATACTTTTTTATCTAAGGTGCAAGACCATTCACATGCTGTTCCTCCTGGTGTGAAATCATGCAGCATTAGTCATTTCATGGTGTAAATACAGATTTAAATGCACAGCATTATTTCTCTTTAAAGACCCACTCTGATGGAATGAAAGTGGTGTTTTTAACATGTTCTTGTGGCATTTTTCTCATGATGGAAGGTATTTATTAAGAAAATTAGGCTTAAAATTGCATTTCTGGATATTTCTTTATTTAAACTGTTGTGAATCAAGAGCAGAAAAAAAGGCCGTTTATTTTTGGCTAAAAACGGCACGATCATAATTAAGACTACGGGAGCTCTTTTTAAATAGACCACAGAGGATCGGAGTGGGTCTTTAAAAGTGCAAAGTTAGTTTATAGATCCAGTGTTTCTGTACTTTTCTTACTATTGTAACTGAGTAGATTTAAAAGTCTTCATAAATCTCCTTCCACACATGCTGACCCTCTCCGTATGTAGTATCTCCTCGCCTCCCTGCTGTCCTCGCCCCTCTCCGACCAGTGCACAATAAGCGACGGGAAAAAGCGGGCGTCTCTGTAAGTGGGTGGACTGTCACTGAGAGCCAGCTGGCTGGAGTCAGAGCGGCAGCACTGCCCGTCGGCGCAGCAGGGGTCAGAGAGGTCACCGCTGCGGCTCCTCCACGGGGCCAAGGTGTGATGGGAGCCGTATATGCGGCACAGAGAGAAACGAGAGGTGTCTGGGGAGAGGTGGGAGTGGAGCAGTGCACCGGCGTGGCAGGAGAATATGGAGGAGCAGCTGGAGCTGGTGGCGGTCCTCCTCCGCTCGTTCAACTCGCCGCACTGCTCGCAGTCGTCCTGGCTCTGGAGCGCCCCGTAGCTTTGGACGATCTGTGTGCGGCTGTCCAGCAGGCGGCAGCTGGAGGACGAGAGGTTTTGCAGCGAGCTCGATGTCCCTGCGGCCATGTTTATCAAAACGGCCTCCGAGTAGCTGGGAATCAGTTGGCGGTTGCACCGAATGTGCCACTCCATGTCAGTGCTGTCCAGCGTGTCCACTCTTGGAATGACACAAGCAGCTGTATTCCCGACAGCTCTGCCTTCATTCAGAGAAGGACTTCTTGGGGTGTACTCCAACCCAAACAGCTTCTCAATTCTGTAATGCACATGAGCGGTACGGTACTCGATGAGGACTCGGAGAGGCCAGGACAGCATGAGCAGAGCTGCCAGCCAAAAGGCACCCTGGGAGGTGTACCACGGCATCCTGTCTGGATCCACACAGGCTATCAGGTTCTCTCTGAAGTCCACGTTCCTCAGCTGCATCCCCTCTCGGGCTTCCATGTAGTCGTCCAGGCCTTCGATTTCAGAGAAAAACCAGGCTCTTTGGTTGAGGTAATCGTTCTCTGGCTCTGCTTCCGTGAAGCTGAAACATTTGGTGAAGTGCAGCCGAGTGGTTGGGTGTCCCTCCAAGCCTCTGAGCTCTCGCGACACGTCCTTCATTCCGAAGTGGCTGTAGTCGAACTCCCCCTCAGCTACGTGCGTGTTCACCCGCTCGTGGTAAACCTGCGTGGTGGTGTAGGTGTCGCCGTTGCGGTATCGAGTGACTTGCCTCGTCCGCCGAACGAAGTGGTAGCTCATAGCCTTCCACCAAATGCAGGGCTGTGCCTGCCGCATCCGCAGCACTCGCTCGTACACGCTGTCCAGGTCAGCTTTGGACTGCAGCTCGCTCTTGACTCTGCAGTGCCAGCACTCCACCATGTACACGACGTACAGCATGAGCAGGAACGCCAGGGGGATGTAGATGTAGCCATCGGAGCACGGGCTGTCGTGGTAAATCATGGAGGGTCCCCCGACTCCCATCCCAGATGCCCCCCGCAGGGAGGAGAAGGAGGCAGAGAAAGAGGAGGTAAGAGCAGAGTTGAAGCTGATCTTGGTGACCCGGGTCAGCTGACACCAGGCCACCGCGCCCAGGCAGCTGTACATCAGCATGGAGAGCAGCAGGCAGCGCCAAAGGGACTCCTGGCACACACAAGCGCCCAGCGACTGCTTGACTGGACGCTGCTGTATATGACGAAATGAAGAAATCAGAGAAAGGTACTTATAGAAATGAAGCTCTAAACATGTCAGAAGGTCTGCGGCTCGCAGCAGAAATGCAAACAATGAATTGCTGTTCTATATCTAAGCACAAAGTAAAACACAAAATAGGAGATGCACTGGAACTGCTTTATAACAGGCAACACACACACACACACACATATATATATATATATATATATATTTGTTGTTATTTTTTATGCTCTACGTCCCCAAAAAAGGTTTACATTCTGAAAGCATGAATGAATTAATACAAATTCTGACTTTTTCCTCTTTCTCTGATTTCTGATTTTCAGTTCTAAGCAATGATCACAATTCATCTTTTTAAGCAAGAAAAATATGAATATAATAGAGTAGAGTAGTTTTCTTTCAAAAATTTAAAATAGAGGTTTCAAATGTTTGGTTTAAAACCAAAAGTGTGTGAATTACATCAAATAATGTTTCATTTTTAGGAAATCCAGATTTATATTATTTTTCTAGGGATAAAATTTGGATTAAACAAAGAAGTTTTTATAGGTTCAACTGTATGACAAGAGTTGTGATGAAGTGTTGAATAAGCGTAACTTTTTTTTAGACATTTTTCATGTTATTTTGGCTTTTTGTTTGGATTTATATATATTTATTTTGTCTCTATGTATTTGATCTTTATTATATAACACAAAGAATGTTTGATCTCAATTTTTGTGGTTTTTGCAGTTAAAAAAAGACAGAATTTACCACTGGAATTTGAGTTTTTGGACAGTTTCAGGTTCATTATTGTGCAATACAACAAAAATGATCTGGAAAAAGAGTACGAAAGAGATCAAATCAACTATTGCCACAGAAAACTGTTTTAACAATAAATTAACAGAGCAAATTGTAAAGTTAAAAAAGCTAAAAAGGTCAAAGATCAGAAGTTATGAAGTGGTAGAATTGTGTTTGCATTCAGAACTTTTCTTTACTCAGGTGTTCTGTCATATATTTGTTCTCCGTGCATTAAAACTTCCTCACACACCTCTCTGCCCCTTCAAAGTGCTCACATTTTGCAACATCATCCAGCATTCCAACGGGCCTGTTCAGCAAAGCTGTTGGCTGCAAGCTGTTTATCACTAAAGTAGCAGCGCACACATAAAGATGAACGTCCAGGGCTGCAGCCTTTACTGGAATTATTGCAGTTCCTCAAGATTTACTTCCAAGAAAATGGTCAGGGGGGGACATTCTTCCACGCGACATCCCAGAGAGTTAAGTAGGAATGCTTTATGAAGTGAGGGGATTTGTGCTGACAACCCTTTGCTGCACTCACACGGGGTTGGGGGCGACTACCAACACATTTATAGGGGAAAAATAGGGAAAAACACTTCTGTATTATTGGCAAATGTTGACATTTTATTCTTTTCTGTGCAAATAAATGCAGTAATTTGGCAATAAAAACAGAAGCAAAGTCGTCAGAAGCTGCAATCCGCTGCATTGTGAAAACACAAAATAAATCAACGTATGAGCCAAAAAACCCAACAAATTTTAGCTTTTATAACGTATTTGGGTGAATACATTTAAAAAAGCTTATGAAAAAACCCGCCCTACTTACTTCCTCGGGAGCATCTCTCGGAGCAGATGAGCGCTCCTCCTCCTGCTCTTGCTCCTCTGCATCAGGACCTCCGGCCCCTGTGTCCTCTGCACAGTCCTGATGGGGGGAGAGCATGCCGCACCTTCACATGTCAGAGCAGAACTAAAAGTTCACGCATTTTTATGCTCTTTCCTCCCCGCAGAAATCCTCCCGTTTGCTCCTGCTTTCTGCGACCCCCTCAGAGCGTCTGGACCGGAGCCAGCAGGTTGCTGCTGCTGCTGATGCTGCTGTGCGGAGCGGGGGTCCCGCGGTCCTCTCGGAGGGGGGCGGGGTTCTGGGAGCGCACCGCAGCACAGACAGCACAGGTTGACCATGATGATGATGATGAAGTCCCCAGATTTTATGTCCAATGGCCTTTATTTTGACAATAAAAACGTCTAAACATTCGCATAAAGCGGCTAATCTCACTAAAGCTCACTGTAATCGGGAGAAATGTCCGAACCACCGGTTGGAACTGCGGCAGAAACGTAAACTTCCGGTTTGGGTTGGAGAAACGGGAATTTCACAATAAGAGCTTGGACAAATAGTGCAACGTAATGAATTATTGTGACAAAACTAACTTAAAAAACGACATTATACATTCATCACATACTATCAAAACACCTATATATTCAAAACATTTTATTATCGCTGTCATTGCAACAATTGCTTTGAGAGGTGGTTTTGATTTATTGTAATTACACCACCACTTTAATGAAAATGTACATTGTATGGTAGCCTGCATAGCGTATATAGGCTTTGTATATTAGGCTAAAGAAAAGATTTCCCAAGCTTTGAACCTCCCACTAACAACTGTTCAGTCCATCATCCGCAAATGAAATGAGTATGACACAACTGCAACCCTACTTAGACATGGTCGCCCACCTAAACTAACAGGCCAAACAAGAACACTGATCAGAGATGCAGCCAGGAGGCCAACGGTGACTCTGGATGAACTGCAGAGATCTACAGCTCAGGTGGAGAAATCTGTCGACAGATTCGTGCACAAATCTGGACTTTATGGAAGAGTGGAAAGAAGAAATACATTGTTAAAAGAAAACCACAAGAATTCTTGTTTGCAGTTTTCCATAAGCCATGTGAGTGACCCAGCAAACGTGTGGAAGAAGATGCTCTGGTCAGATGAGACTAAAATGAAACTTTTTGGCCTAAATGCAAAGCGCTATGTGTGGTGGAAATCTAACACTGAACAATAATCTGAACACACCACTGTCAAACATGGTGGTGGCAGCATCATGCTCTGGGGCTGCTTCTCCTCAGTAGGGACAGGGAATCTGGTTAGAGTTAAAGGAAAGATGGATGGAGTCAAATACAGAGCAATACTGGAGGAAAACCTGTTGAAGTTGAGATTGGGGCGGAGTTTCACCTTCCAATAAAACAACCACCCTAAACATAAAGCCAAAGCTACAATGGAATGGCTTCAAATGAAACGTATTCATGTGTTGGAATGGACCAGTCTAAATCCAGACCTAAATCCAGAATCTGTGGCAAGATCGGAAAACTGCTGTTCACAAACGCTCTCCATCTAATCTGACTCAGCTTGAATTGTTTTGCAAAGAAGAATGAGCAAATATTTCAGTTTCTAGATGTGTAAAGCTGGTAGAGACAAAACCCAAAATATTTGCAACTGTAATTGCAGCAAAAGAGGGTTCCACAAAGTATTGACTAAGGAGGGCTAAATACTTTTGCACACTGCACTTTTCAGTGTTTTATTTGTTAAAAAAATTAAACTCTTGTATAATTTTCTTTCCACTTCCCAATTGTACCACTTTGTGTTGAACTTTCACATACAATTTCAATAAAATATATTTATGTTTGTGGTCATAATGTGAGAAAATGCAGAGAAGTTCAAGGGGTATGAATACTATTGCAAGCCACTGTATTTATTCAAAACATATAAATGGCATACAGTACGGAGCATGGAACAAAAACCGCAGGCTACATTGATGCTTAAAGAGAAATGCTTGGGCAGTTATAAAGTGGGTAAAAAATGTAAAAGTACAATAACGTTATTCTATAAAATGGTGAAAGATTAAAGGTTTTTACTGCTTTTTTGGAACAGGATGAAACAAGAATACAAATAATGTCTAATTTGGGTAAATAACTCAAATACGTTTTGAGATTTAATGCAAATAAGTTTACTGCTGAGTTTTTTTGTTTTTTTTAATTGTTTATTTTTTTTATTGAACAGTCAAACATGACAGAACTTGGCTTAGCAATCAGTCAATTTACAAAAAGCAATTAATTGCAACAGGTAAGGGTAAAACAAAATCGCCACAAATCTATTATTGCAGGGCTTATTTTTTTAAAAGGTTATATTATGTAGAATGTTATTTTAAATAACGAATATTCTAACTGTTAAAGAATAAAAAAACAATATTTTAATGTACATGTTTATTTTTTTCTATGCATTTGAATTCACATCATTTGGAAATGCTTTTAAGATATTTTGATATATTTTAGAGGTTTTATGTACATTTTCTGTTCAGTTTATTGTACATTTTAATGTCCTGCTTATTTGTTAATAAAGTTTTCTTTAAAGCAAAAAAAAAAAAAAAAACATGATGGAAAGATGGCGGAGGTCAACCGGCGTTTTGGAACCGGATCGGTCCGTTTTGCGCTCAAACTATGGGACCTGTACCCCCAAACGAAGCATCAAAGACACGGGAGAAAAGCGGTAAATGCGTCCTGTTTCTCAGTGGGATTTCTGCTTCATGACATTGGAAACTGCGGACGAAATGGACTCAAAAATGGAGCTACGGACGAGTCTTGGGGAACATTTCGGTACGGTTACATAACTCTGAAACCTTTGCCGGGTTCGGTGGATGTTGGTTCCGAGACGGAACATTTTTTAGAAAATGTCTCTACTTTCGGGGTTGAAAATAACAACTCTATTCGGTTTCCAGCTGTCAAGAGACATTTTGTTCGAAACCAAGGTTTTGCTAACTTGTGGAGTACTTTACGTTCCCCCCGACACAAAGGCTGTCGGGAAAATAGTTCCGCTTTCTTTCGGGAATTCAGCAGCAACGGCTCCAGAACGGAACCTTTACACAAAACCAAAACCGGATATTATGAAGTCCTCGAAGTGACGCCCGTCGCCACGCAGGCGCAGATAAAAACAGCGTACTACAAGCAGTCATTCATCTACCATCCTGACAGAAACGCCGGGAGCGAAGACGCCACGGCCCGCTTCTCTGAGATCAGCGAGGCGTACACCGTGCTGGGGAGCAAGGCGCTGCGGAGGAGGTACGACCGCGGTCTGCTCACCGCGGCAGACCTCACGGCCGCCGTACGACCCTCCGCCAAGGACACCTCCAGGAGTTCAGCCAAACGGGGCGACAGCAAACAGTCGGTTGGGAGGCCAGGGACTCAAGGAGGCAATTTTGACTTTGACACGTTTTACAAGTCTCACTATAGCGAGCAGCTGCAGAGGCAACAAGAGATCCGAGTCCGGAAGGAGGAGATGCTGAAGCGGAAGCGGGAGACTGTGGGGGACAAAAAGCTGGGGAGGATGTTTGAGATCGCAGTTGGAATAATGCTGATATTCGCCTTTGGGATAATAAAAAATATAAACAAAGGTTGAAGTTTAAACAGAGATTACACGGGGCACGGTGTCAATTAAAATTACTCAGATTTTGGAGGAAAACCAGGAATTAATGAGAAATTTTATTGTGAAAATCTAGAACTTGAAGATTGTCTTACTGTAAGAAAAGTTATCTGGGTTTGATTTCACTCCAACGATACATTTTTGCTGCTTTACAAATCAAACGTCTACATAGTCGTTTTAGGGCTTTCTTTGAACCTTTATTTCTGTGTCATATTCCCTTTCTTTTCTTATACTGTGAGCATTTACTGCCAGATGTTCATTGGAAGAGGCCTTACCTGTCAAATCACAACCATTTAAGCTTGTTTGGCTTTTATAAAGTCAAATTGTCTTTTATAAAAGTGAGGTTGAATGTGCTATTAATTGTATAGCAGTGCGTCTGTTAAAACTGATCAGATTAAAATAAAAACCTTATTGCAATAGTCGCTGTAAATGCCTTTGACTCCTACAAAATAAAAGCATTGCTGGACACATCCGTTTGGTGTTAATCAGATTCTCATTTTTGTGCTGAGTACAAGATAAAATAAAAAATCACCTCTGCAACAACAAAAGACAGTAAACAAATAAACACAATCATTCTGCATTTAATGAACAATATGTTACCAGATGACAAGTTTCCAGTGTTTTGATTAATAAAGCAATTAACTTGCATTAAAAACGTATTTTTTATATTTTGGTGTCTTATTTCCTGCCAGACCACATGATGGACAATTAAATTGGGTTAATTTATGCCAGTGTTAGTGTAAAACATTTTTTGAAGAACAAAATGCTCTACTGGTGAAATATTTTTGTTTTGGTAGGCTGTTGTTGAGAATATTGTATATAAGTTATGCCATGTTTGTATGTTATGCCATGTTCTATTTTCAGTTATTCAGCCTGCAACAAACTGAAGCAAGAAGTTCCAGTCTGTGGGCAAGCTGCACCTAATGAGCTCATCCTTGACCCATGTCTGAACTGAGCACACACACACAATTTTACTCCCCTTTGCACACATGGATGTTCCTTCTTCAAAGCATGTTATGAAAGATGACTTCGTCCTTGTATCGAAGAGCTGGTTTCAACTGACTTTCCCACCATTCCCTTATCAGTTGAAACTATGTATAACCAGGGCGTTCCTATCTATCTAAATAAAAGGCAGGAGGAATCACAGATTTAGCAGAATATTCATAGAAGCTTGTAAACGAGCGATCTGTGATATTTCTCCCTGCAGGTGAAAAACCTTACTCAAACTCTCCATTGTGTTTTTTGCAGATTTACTAATGTTTGGGTTTTGAACCTAACATTAACTTGGTCCTTCGAGCCGGAGCCCAAAATACCTGAGGCACTCCAGCAGGTGGGAGAGAACCAGGAGAAGTCCGCGGCCGTGGCATCGTATACCCTTTCCGGGCCTGGGAGTACTCTCCGCCGGCTGGGGTCTGACGGTTGACGGGTATCCCGAACACCGAGAGTGTGAGTATGTTTTCAACTTAAAAAGCTTGTGTGTAAGCGTGTTAAAAGTCCAGTTAAATTCCGCGGAGGACGACCTCCTTTAGGTGAAAAAGACTAAAAAGCGTCGTGTAGGACGGCGGAGTCCTCTGGCAAATAGAAAAACCCTGAGAATTCTAGACCCTATCAGGTACGTGAAAATCCAGTTAAATTCCGTGGAGGGCGGCCTCCTCTAGTTGAAACAAACTAAGTTAAAGCCGCAAAGGACGGCGGAGTCCTCTGGTAAATGTAGAAGTAAAAGAAAAGAGACGTCTATAAAAGTGTGTGAGAGTGAGTGATTGTGAGTGTGCGAGGAAGTGTGATCACCACTAGGTAATCATACTTCATACCAAAGCCAACAATAGTGAGCAATAAGTTTCTGTGGAAGGTTGTATCCAAGGAGACACCGCCCGTCAGGGTAGAAGCTTGTGTCTCACCACAGAGATAACTTCATTATTGCATTGTTGGTCAATTGATACTCAGTGTTAGGCCACCCTAGGTGCAAACCCCCACTGAGTCCAAATTTTAGTTCAAAATGGGTAAAAGTCAGAGCAAAGAAAAGGAAAAGGTCCTTCAAAACCTCTCATGCAAAGACTGGAGGGTGATTCAGCGCGAGGATCACACTGCAGTCGAGCCCCTGCCATACTGGGTTAAATAATATAAGTTTAGTGGAAAACTAACTACCTGAAATAAGAAAAGAACATCCTTGAATAAAACTTTTGATGGAGCATAAAACTTATAAAGTAATAATAACCGAGCTCGGATAAATAGTAGAAAATTAAAACCGTAAAGTATTTAAAGATAAATAAATAAATAAAGCATAAAGTAAAAAATAGAAGTAATGATTTAAAGAGAAAAGAACAACATCAGAAACGACTAAGTTTAACCTAAAATAAATGAAACAAAGAACAAAGGCTGCATTAGAAGCAGAGGTTGTAAAACTCGTGTCTGCACACTCCTGCTGGGAACGTGCGGACAGTGGAAGTGTCCACCGGACACGCGCGCATGCGTGCACGCGCACACACACACACACAGGGGGGCCGCAGCGCGCCTCACTCGCTAAGGCTGATAAACACACACACATGCACCCACCTAGTGCAGGGGGAGGGTGGTGAGCAGATACAGACACAGGGAATGACATTCCAGAGCACATGCATACTACTGATAAAACCGTTTGGTGTGCGTGCACTTAAACAAGAAAGAGGAAAAAGTAATCGAGGAATTAAAAGAGTTTTGTAAAGAAAAAAAAAAAAAAAATCGAAGAAAAGTGTAATGGCAAAGTGAAAGACATGAACAAAGAAGGGTTTGAACAAACGAAGGTTTGGATGAAAGTAGCAAAACAGAGAGAAGAGGGTGAGAAAAGAGGAAAGCAGAAACATGAACAGAATGAGGAAAAGTGTATAGATAAAACTGAGGAAAAGAGCAGAGATAAAAAGGAAAAAGTAAGTTCAGATGAAGGTACTAAAACAATAATGTATCAACGGAAGGAAGATAATGAATACACGGGTCCCTACCGACACGCAGCTGCCCTGCTGGCAGGAGCTGCAGGTGGGGGGGATGAGGAGGAGGAGGACCAGTTTGTCAGAGCGTCAGCTCTATCTCCTTCTCCGCCTCCGTATGGACCTCCTTCACGGAGGGCCACACGGAGCTCAGGTTCGGTTGGTGAATGGAAACCAACTATGACAAAGGGAATGAGTGTCTTGACACAACACCAAAGCCAGGACAACTCGGACCCAGACCAAGGTGATCCACCGAAGGATCTCTTTCCCCTCATAGAACTTCCTAATCCCCGTGCAGGCCAAGACGGTCATCCTGACACAGTGCGAGTCTTTAGGACCTGGACTAAGGATGACATAATAAAAGCCACCAGCCACATTCCCCCTCCACAGGAGGATGTGGAAGAATGTATCGCCCTGGTAAAAGGACTGATACAATCCTATGGCCTCAACGGGGTGGAAGTTCAACAGGTGTGGATGGCCATTCTTGGTCCCAAGTGGCACCTGGTCAGAGGAAACTTTAACCCCATGCAGCAAGATGGTCAGCCTGAAGCAGCAGGTAGCCAGGCCTTAAATACAAAGCTAAACGACTTTTGTGAAAGAATCACCCAAAAATACAAAAGACGGGCTAACTACTCTGAAATCTCTCGCTGCAAACAAAAGGACGGTGAAACCTTTGAAGATTATAAAATCCGCATGACCACTACATTTAGGACACATAGTGGACTCCAGGAGACTGATGATGACACTGGTCCCTACAAACAACAACTTAAGAATGCTATACACACAGGCTCCCTTCCTGGAATTAGAGGCTGGGTGGAAAAGCATTACATTGCCTTTGCCACTGGTACTCTGGATGAGTACACCACCTTTGCCATGCATGCAGAAAAGGTTTTAAAACAAAAACAGTCAAAGAAAACACCGGTCAAAGACACCTTTTACCAAGATGATTTTGGCCCCGAGGACATAATGTTTGCTAGACATCAGCCCGGTAGGGGCAGCAGACGTGGCCGTGGGCGCGGTCCACTCAGGGGACGTGGCTCCTATGGCCAACGGGGTGGTATTGGTCCAGCTCACCTGGATCCAAACGCCAGGCTCTGTTACACCTGTCAACGACACCTGGCACGGGATTGCCCGAGCAAACATCAAAGCCTGCTACCACCTGGAGCCCCTGCTCCCCCAGGTCACTATTCAGCATGACTAGATGACCCCCCACAACCTCACGATGCTGACCTCTTAGAAGGAACTGAAATAATGAACCTACAGGATCTGTTTCATGAAGAAAAAGTCAGACCTATTGTTAACCTCTCCATCAACGGCACCTCTTATCCCTTCCTCTGTGACACGGGAGCATGTAAATCTACAATAAATCTCATGCCCCCTGGAGCAACCTTCAGCACAGAGACAGCCTGGGTGCGTTCAGCCCAGGGCTCCCTTAAAATGGTTACAGAGACAAACCCCTTGTGGATCACAGATCCTGAGGGCATTTCAACCAACATGTCTCTCTATTACCTCCCAGATTGTCCAGTAAATTTACTAGGGAGGGATGGGCTACATAACCTCAAACTGGCCATAGTCCCTACACCGGATGGCATGTCTGTCCAAAGACTTTGTAAACCCACAAAAGATGCCCTTGTGGTACTTGCTAGAAAACCACCAGCATATTACTACACCCTTGATTTGCCAAACTGCCCACCAACTAACGTAGGTGACTTCCTGGTAGCAAAAGCTACAACCCTAGTGCCCAAATCACCTGGCAGAATGCCACCAGGGGACTTGCATGTTACTATGTGGTACACTGACCGTGCTGATGAAAAATATTTTCATCAACTGTCCAGACTCACACCCGTCAGGCTCACATTGACACATCTTTACTTTGATGACACCTCAGCTGCAGCTGCAGTCACTCTGCCACCAACCTTGGCAGACCTAAAGAGAGTTATGTCTCCTTCCCATGTGTCACTATGTAAAGATAGATCCGAACATTGGCAACAGCTTGGCACTCTAGTGTGGAAAGGAAAAATAGCCAGGGACTGGCAACCCCTCACTACCGAAGTGAGTTACAGCCCGTCCACAGGACTAAAAAGAGTCTATTTAGGAACCACAATAAATGTCACTGCTGGAGCCCACATTGATGAGGGTGAAGCCTGACAGATCTTCCTCACGGAAGAAGAGCAGGACATGTTAACTGAGATACCACAATGTTTGTGGTCAAAAGGCTCCTCAGATGTGGGTCTCATAAAAAATGCCATGCCAGTTGTAATACGTCCTAAAACCGAATACAGGCCTCGAATTAGGCAATACCCCCTTAAACCGGACGCTATTCACGGCATAAAACCTGTCATAACTGACCTCAGAGCAACTGGGGTCATAGTTGAATGCCCTGACTCACCAGTTAATACTCCCATTTTTCCAGTAAAGAAAGCACCCCCCTCAGTGGGATGGAGAATGGTGCAAGACCTCATAGCTGTAAATAATGCAGTTATCCAACGAGCCCCCTGTGTGGCTGATCCATATACTCTTTTAAACAGTATGGATCCAGATGCAAAGTTCTTTACAGTTATCGACATCAGCAATGCTTTTTTCTCAGTCCCAGTACACCAAGACAGTCAGTACTGGTTTGCATTTACTTACGAAGGAAAGAAATACACCTTCACAAAACTTCCCCAAGGATATTGTGAATCACCTACCATTTATTCCCAAGCGTTAAATGCTAGTTTAGAGCCCTTCGAGCCTCCACAGGGAAGCCAAATACTAACATATGTTGATGATATAACAAAAGAGCAGTGTTTAACAGACTCAATAGCCTTGCTTAAACATTTAGCAAATGACTGTCACAAAGTGAGTAAATCAAAGCTGCAATTGTGTAAAGAAAAAGTAAAATATCTAGGTCACCAATTAAGTGCAGATGGCAGAACTGTAATGGAAGAACAACAACTATGGAAAAACAAAGGAGCACAGCTCAAAAACGACATTTATATGTGACCAGAAAACAAACCTTAAAAAAATAAATAAATAAATAAATAAATAAATAAATTAAAAAAAAAAAAAAAAAAAAAAAAAAAAATACAAATGGGCAGCAATATTGAGCCATGGGAAAACCCACGTCTCAACAGGAGGGATGGTAGGACTGGTTAATCAAATCTATACAACGTATGGATTAAACAATTACTCAAAAAAAATTTTGTAGAGCATGTCTTATATGTGCTAAACATAACTCTCAAGGAAACTTAAGACCACAAAGAGGTCACTTTCCTGCTTTACAATATCCATTCCAACATATATATATGGACTTCATAGAACTAAGCCAAAGTGAAGGAAAAAAGTTTTGTTTAGTAATAATAGATGCATTTTCCAAATGGGTAGAAATATTCTCCACAAAACATCCAGATGCTTTTACAGTAGCTAAAGCTCTATGCAAAGATATTATTCCAAGGCACGGAATACCAGAAAAAATATACAGTGACAACGGAAGACACTTTGTAAATCAGATCGTCACCAAAATAGGTCAAGCCTTCCAAATAGACCTAAAACGCCACTGTGCTTACCACCCTCAAAGCGCAGGACTTGTTGAAAGAATGAATGGAACTATAAAAAATAAATTAAGGAAGTGCATGGAAGAAACAGGAAGGAACTGGACTCAATGTGTAGAACTAGTCCAAATGCACATTAACATCACAGGCTCTGAAGGGTTAACTCCCTATGAAACCTTATTTGGAAGACCTTACAGACTTCCTTATTTTAACAACAAATGGGAAACAGCTGAAGAGCAAAATTTAGCTGACCACATGAGACGAATGATTCAGAAACAAAGCGAACATCAGAATAACCAAGAGCACATATCCTCTGTGTCTCCACAGGAGGGATTCCTAGTTGAACCAGGAGATTGGATCCTGATAAAATCAATTAAAAAGAAGCACTGGCACTCCCCTAAGTGGGAAGGTCTATACCAAGTGCTGCTTACAACAGGCACAGCTGCAAAAAATAGCAGAACGAACTACGTGGATCCATTTGAGCCATTGCAAGAAAGTGATAAAACGAGAATAAAAATAGTTTAGCTGTTCCCCGTGTAGTGTAGGAATTTTTCAACAGGCACTAACAAGGAAAGGCCAACTACAAAGGGATTAACAACTCTAGGTTGTTTTTGTCTCAAACCTGGTGAAGATTGTCTCCCCCTTGTGTGAGTGCATAGGAAAAATTCATTAGGATGCGTGTGTTGATTCTTTTCATCATAAGCACCCTGCTCATAGCAGGGGCATCAGCGTTCAGACCTAATGATAAATGGAAATCTAGCTCTTCGTTGTTAAGTGGAAAGATAAAAAATCTCTGTAATGCCTCTGATGACACCCAGAACACCCAGTTGACCAGGGAATTGTACTATTGTTACCAGAGAAATGACACTAGCGCCACAATCACCTTTGATGGAAAAATAGGGTAATATACACCTAATGGCTGGAGGTTGATGACTGGTTCAGAGTCACCACAGGTATCACTCAGAGAAGTAACAACTGGCTCCTCATGGTGGAACAAGCAGGAATAATGAGCAAAACGGACTGTGTGGTATGTATGGGAGCCAGACCTCTTTTACATGTTGTTCCCTCTACTGTTACATCAGATTGCTTGTTGTCACTAATGAATTTCACAGTACCCTCAACGAACTGCTCCTTTTGGGACACAGTTTATCCCCTCACCAAAGCAGAGACTAAGAAGCCATTGTTTTCCTCCACAGTAGCTGCAGCCAATTTCACCTGCATAAATCGGACAGGATGTGGCTCCAGACTAGGGAATCTTTCTGCTGTCAGTTGTGTTCATTTCTTACAGGTTGATCTGCACTTCATGCCACAATCCAGAAGCGACATTTGGTGGTGGTGTGGTGACAACCGCCTGTTTGACCGCCTGCCATATAACACCACGGGACTGTGTGCCTCTGTCTCCCTCATTCTCCCAGCTCTGATCTTTCCCCTCACAGCTGATCAACTCTTAGCCAACTTCCGCAGCATTCTGCCATACCACTGGAGGCAGAAACGCTCCATGCAAACATCTATGACGGGGTGGAGCAAAGATGATCCCACCTATATAGATGGCATCGGGGTACCGCGAGGAGTCCCTGATGAATACAAACTGGCAAACCAGATTGCAGCTGGATGGGAGTCTTTCATCTGCTGGTGGTGTACTACAAACAAAAATGTTGACAGAATAAATTACATTCATTACAATGTGCAGCGCCTAGGAAACATGACTGCTGATGGGTTCTCTGCTATATATGAACAATTATCTGCAACCTCACTGATGGCTTTTCAGAACCGCATTGCTGTGGACATGCTGTTGGCCGAGAAAGGAGGAGTCTGTGCGATGTTTGGAGAACAGTGTTGCACCTTCATACCTAACAACACTGCACCGGATGGTAAACTAACTAAGGCCCTGGAGGGTCTCCGCTCTCTTAACAGCAAAATGAAAGATCACTCTGGAGTGGACACTTCTTTCTGGAATGGGTTCGGAGATATGTTTGGACAATATCGTGACTTGGTTCTGTCTGCCATGATGTCTCTGGCTCTCTTTGCAGCTCTCCTCACCATCTGCGGATGCTGCTGCATCCCCTGCATAAGATCTCTGGTGGAGAGACTGATTCACAGGGCAGTGGACCCTGTGCAAACCAATGTCACAGAAATGTATGCTCTGCTTTCTTCCAACCAGAACCCCGACGATGACGACTCTGGCGAGGATGAAGGACCGCTGATTCCGACTCAGCTCTTCACCCCAGAAACTCGACTTTAAACACCTCTGAGTGTACCCTTTTTTCCTTTGCTTGTGATGCTGTATCTGAAAATCGAAAGAAATGGATGCAGTTGATTCTAAAATGGAGAAATGGCATAAACAGGAGGGAAATGTTGAGAATATTGTATATAAGTTATGCCATGTTTGTATGTTATGCCATGTTCTATTTTCAGTTATTCAGCCTGCAACAAACTGAAGCAAGAAGTTCCAGTCTGTGGGCAAGCTGCACCTAATGAGCTCATCCTTGACCCATGTCTGAACTGAGCACACACACACAATTTTACTCCCCTTTGCACACATGGATGTTCCTTCTTCAAAGCATGTTATGAAAGATGACTTCGTCCTTGTATCGAAGAGCTGGTTTCAACTGACTTTCCCACCATTCCCTTATCAGTTGAAACTATGTATAACCAGGGCGTTCCTATCTATCTAAATAAAAGGCAGGAGGAATCACAGATTTAGCAGAATATTCATAGAAGCTTGTAAACGAGCGATCTGTGATATTTCTCCCTGCAGGTGAAAAACCTTACTCAAACTCTCCATTGTGTTTTTTGCAGATTTACTAATGTTTGGGTTTTGAACCTAACAGCTGTTCAGAAACTCTGGAAAGGTTAGAAAGCAAACAAAGAAATAAATTGTGAAACCAGTTTTATATTCACTCAAATTTGACCGATAAACCTAAACGTCCTACCACTTCAACACATATTATCCAGTTATTTATACTTACAAATTATTTAAATAACATCTTTGGACAAAAAGTTATAGAAATGCAAGTTAAGCTACAGCATTAAAATAACTGGTTATTGTAAGAAAAGGGAAAAAAACACATTTAGAAACAACATTTTCAGGACTCCACTCTATTTTAAAATGAACTTGTTTAACCTAAAGCAATTTGACAACCACAACAGATAAGATATCACACATTTATTTATTTTTTTGAACACCAGCAAATCTACAACATTGAGGGGTTTATAGAAACAACCAAAAACGGATTCAAACTTCATTCACAAAAGAATATTTTTCCTGATTATTCTATAGCTCTCTAACGTTGGAACTGCAGAAAGAGTCATGAGTGATTGGATACATATCTTTGTGTTCATTAATGTCTATTTGCTATTAAATGACTAACTTTTGTTGAAAAATCTTGTTACTTTTAAACAGCATTTCCATACCTCAGTCTTTATTTGGCTTATTAATGTAAGTTTTCTAAATCAGCTATTTCTTTTTAAATAAGATTATATTTAAATGTTTTTCTGGTAATGAAAGAAAACATGCTCAACATTTTTTTTTATTTTATTTTGTATAACACTACTTACACTATTTACATTATGACCATGTCACAGAAATGTCCCTTGAAACCCAAAATGTTGAAAGTTTTTTAGTCCTAAGGTTTTATAATACCTGATTTGAAAATGGGGGCGGTTCTTGAGCTGCACACATCCCGGAAGCGCCCTCAAAAATACCACCGTGTAGCAACAAGACTAGTTTTGAAGTTTTTGCTTTTTTTGTCCAACAAAAAATTGTTTTACCGTAATTAAGTGACATCGAAATTAGGAATGTGTTGTACAGCACATGTCATCGACGAGGTTGTTCTCCATAGTTTTTAAAGTCAAAAGTTTGGTCTCGTGGTGTTTTTAGACGAACAAACATGAGGGTCCCCTTTAAGAGCGGTGGGGTGTGGGCTCGTGCACTCAAAGGGAAACTGACGAGTCAAACTGTGGGTCGTAAAAAATACGAATAGATGGACCTCTAAACCAAACACGGAGAAATTAACAGTACAGTCAGGTATGCTGCGTGATATTTATATTTTAAAAATCTGAAGAACCTCTGCTAAATAATACACAGCCGACGTTCTTGTTTGTAACTTTGTAAATTATTTAAATGTGGCAGTGAGAGCGTTTCTGTTCGGACTTATTTTTTAACTACCACTCCCCCCCCCAGTTAATCTCAATTGATGTTAATAAAAAAAAACCACACATCCAGTACAGTGTATTCTGCTATAACTACTCAAAAGCTACATATTTTGTCTTAGACACAACAGTTTTTGTTTACCTTTGTGTGAAAAAAAAACCCCGAACATTTTTTTAAAACGTTCCAAAACTTGTAAATACTTTCCAGAAAACTATCTTCGCATTGTGCATTTAAAAACAAAGTGTGTACAGCAATGGCATTGTGGCATTGTTTTGTCATTCGAGATTTTTTTAATTTACTTTTTAAACCCAAACCTTTTTTTTAATAAATAGAAACTTTATCGACAAACATTACCTGACAGTAAAAGCTTGTGTTTGAACAGATGGGATTAACATTATGGACGTTTGTGTCAGTGCTGAAGCAGGAAGGCAGGGCTTGGGGACCTGGATGCGGTCGTCATGGTGAAGGATGTTTCGAAAGGTCAAGAAGCGCCACAGCAGCAGCAGCTCGCAGAGCAGCGAGATCAGCACCAAGAGCAAGGCACACAAAACCCAAATGCAAAAGGTTTCAACACTTTTTCCTGTCCTAATCCATCTTTTTAAAAAAAATCTTCCTATAGTCCGTTGATTCCAGTTTTGGAGGACTCTCCAGATCAAGCACTGTTGCCAGCCTTGACACAGATTCCACCAAGAGCTCAGGTTAGTATCTGATAGGTGCTGTACCCTCTGAGCCTCCCTCCGCCCTCTTCTCCTCACCCCGTGTGCGACTACCCACAGGAAACAGTACTTCTGAAACCTGTGCGGAATTCCGGGTTAAGTATGTGGGATCAATTGAGAACTTGGAGTTTGAGATGAGCAGGAGCCTCCAGGAACCCTTGGATCTCATCAGCTATATAGATGCAGCTCAGGTAAAGGGATGGAGAAAGTTTTATGCAGCACTGTCTTCTTATCTATTCGTTTACCATACTTTTATTTTTCAGCAAGATGGAAAACTTCCCTTTGTTCCCGGAGATGAGGAAATGATTCTGGGAGTGTCCAAGTATGGAGTCAAAGTGGTCTCGCTGGACCAGTGTGTAAGCAGCATCGAGCCCCTTGATGTACAAACATGCAGTTTGAGATCTGCTCTGCGGATGAGAGAAAATCTTTAATCTTCACCAGAAAGTAAACAAGAAAGGAAAGATCTACTGTTACTGAGCAGGTGATCACAGGTGTGTCTTTTGAACAGGACGTGCTGCATCGACACCCTCTTTACCTGATTGTGCGCATGCTGTGCTACGATGACGGCCTGGGCGCTGGGAAAAACCTCTTGGCTCTGAAAACCACTGACACCAAACAAGAGCAGTGCAGCATCTGGGTGTACCAGTGCAGCAGCTCAGTGAGTTTCACAACATATCCTACATCTATAATAACAGATAAGCTGTAAACATGAGTCACAGACACTCTGTTTGAGAATGTGATCAACATTTTTCAAAAGAGATTGTTCGCTAACATTTAGGATTATTCTTTTTATTAACACTCCCATTATTAATATTACACCCAAGCTGCCAAATTAATTCAAAGCTTTGAATCAATTAGACTAAATTTGTGGATTCATTTAGCAAATAAATTACATTCCTACCATTGATCTATAGAAATAATTACAAAAGATAGTGAGGCTACAAGACAAAACACAGGACCTTCAACGGTTAAGTCACTGAGATAAATGACACCAGTCACTAAGTATGCTTTTGAACAGAAAATATCCCCCAAAGGAATTACAAAACACAATTCAGACACCAAATCTATAGTCTTTCAATAAAGTTTAATAAACAGCCTAATGGAAACAGTGATATGGTCCCGCTTGTTCTTTTTTATGTCACTTTAGACTTTTTTTTTTGTCTTTATGAATAATAAAAGAAAACTTTTTGTGTCAAGTCCCACTCCACTCGTGTTTTTAACATGTCGTTTTTCTGATGACGGAGGACATATAGTAAGAAACTTAAGCTTAAAATGGAATTTGTGAGGATTTCTTTATTCAAATCGCTGTGAATCAGGAGCAGACGAAAAAACGTTGAAAAAAGGCTGAAGCTGTGATGTTAGCGCAACAGTCGGCGTGCCAGAAACTCACTGCTCTGCTCCATTCTGATGCATCCACTTGCAGACGACTCGATCCGTGTACATCTTTGTTTTTCTCGTCTGAGCTGGTATCTGGCTCAAAACTGTACGGCCGGGTAGCTCCAAAATTGTTCGCCATTTTTTTACACCACTAATGTTAGCTAATTGAAAGACCTCTGAGAACACTTCTACAGTAGATCAAAAGATGATCGGAGTGGGACCTAAACAGATTTTGGGGGAAAACAACAGAAAAGAAAAATCGATGCAATCTTATGTTATGTTTTGTTTTTTTCATTATCATTCTTTTTTGTGTAAGCAGGAACAGGCTCAGTCCATATGCAAGGTGCTGTCCACTTCTTTTGACTGCGCGCTGGTGTCCGACAAGTCTTGAGGAGCGAACGACCGAGCAAAAGCTGCTCAGGAGAAGCTGAAACGGCTGCAAAACTAGCAACAGATGTGCTGGTTTGTGGCTGAAACCCTCTCTTCCTATTTCTTTAAAGCATTTTCAAAGCATCCTCCAGCTGAGACTGAACTAATGTGAAGTCCTCTACATCTATTTGATGGAATTTATTTCCTTGGAACAGAATTGCCGGCTTTTTGAGCAAAATTTCTTCAATAGGTATCATCGCTGGTTAGTTTTCGTGGTACTCAGTGTTGCAGCTGTCTGGTTGGACTCCTATTTTATAAATATTGGACATTACCAAACCTTTATTTAAATAATAAAATAAACAGAGGATATTAATCAGAATATCTGCATGGAGCTGGCAGACTGGTGGACTGATGTCCCCTTTAATGAGGAAACCACTTAGCCGTTTTAAGGCCCAGACACAGTTAATACATGTGTGTGTGTTTAGTGGTCCTAACGGTATTGGTACATAAACAGTCAGTTTCTGACTGAAAACAATGTTACAAACTAGCTTTATTTGTCCTACTCTCCTGTATGCTGCCAGTTTTCTGGATATGTGTGAACCCTTTGAGGTGAATTTCGACATGAGCTACCAAATGCTTGATGATTGTTTATTTTTCGTGTTTTTTGTTGCATTTTCTGACATTTCCTACATCTTAATAAGTTGTTTGCAAAGATTTGTTTACAGTTGTGCTTCTTACATGATATCTTGTTTAATAATGGCTGGTTTCTACCATCTGTTTGTGATCCAGATGTATAGAAAAAAATATGCAAACTTGTGTTTTGCTCTGGTACAAAACAGAAATAATTCTGAATAAAAAAACATGAAATCTGATTATTGTCTAAACCGTTGAATACTTTCTTCGTAAAATATTTTTTGTAGTGTTTTTCTTTTTTGTTGTAAGCGGTTTCCCTTCAGGCTGACAGTTAAACTTCCGGTTACCACTTAGGTTGATTCATTCTCTTTCCACCAGGGGAAGCTCTAGATTACATTTATCTTCCTTCCACCAGGGGGAGCTCGTGGTGCATCTAACTGACAATTCCTTCTGAACGAAGTAATGAGCTCATCAAAACTTTAAATTATCGTAGATTTTATTTTTCCAGTTTCATGTCTCCTATTTACACGAACAAGTTATGAGTTCTAATCCACAAACAGTTACTGAGACTGAATGAAGAGCACGTTCCCAGTTGGCTCACAGATCCAGCTGAGGCCACGTGCTTGTCACCACAGTGCGTTCAAACCCAGATCTATGTACACAAACATGACATTAAATCCAGTTTCCAGTGAGAAACCTGCACATTATGATCTGAAATTCATAAATCTGATGCATAAACATCAAGTTGCTCTGCAACCAATCTAACTTATATTTTATTTAAACGTCTGCCTACTGCAAAGGACTCCAAAGAAGTTTCTAAATGAACTCTAACCAGCAGGTACTTGTGTTTAGATCTACAAAAAAAGAAATCCTCTCAAAGTGTATTTTTAAGGGCAAAAAAGAACACATTACAGTAACTGCCACTTTTCTTTTTACTCAAAAAAGTTCCCATTTTTAAATTTATTTTCAGCTTATTTTGAGCAAAATTGCTCATATGAACACAAAGATCTGTGTGCTCTAAAACAGCAGAGAAGCCCTACACTTTATAGGAAGAACAAGATTTCTGTCGACTCACCTAAGCCTGGAAAAGCATTTTGCAGATCATGCACGATACGGAAATCATGACATTCACATAAACCCCAGAAAGTGCCCCCCCCAAACACACTCAGGAGGACTGAACATGCAACATTCACAACATGGCAGCCTCCTGTAGCATCTCGAATGGGGAAGCGCTCCCTCAGTTACAGCTTTCAGCACATTTACTCAGCTTAGCACCGTTCAAAAGCTCTCTACTCGAGAAGGGCTGCAACAGATCTGCATCGTCCCATCCATCAACAGACATGTGACAAACGGTGCCTGCGCACAGATGACTTCTGTATGCACTGAAGTTCACAGTTTTTATGTTAAGTTACACTGATACGGGTGAATGAACGCAATTTTCTTGATGAATTACGTTGTCATGGAGACAAGAAAAGTGCCGGAGATCGTTCACTTTTTAAAAAATTATTACAAGAAGGAGCACTGAATAACTCAAACCCCCAAAAAGTCCTCCGTGAAACTCTGACTGCTCGGCAGTGGTTGCCACGTCAACACCGATTAAAAAAAAAAAGTAGCAGTCGGTGATGGTGCAAGGCTGAAAGTAGGAGGATGGATTTTGTGATGAAAGCTCCTCCCCTGACGTCCCATCAGTCGGCGATGAGGTGTACGAACGAAACCGGGAAGGCTCCTCTTCTGACCGGATCCCCTTCGATGTGGCCCAGCTGTGGAGGACAGGCGAGGCGTTATGAGGAGGTATGAAAGAGAGCCGATGGAGGAGAAACTTGAAGGAGGAGGTGATTCAATTCTATGTGTTTTAAGCATCTAAAACACTAAAATATAACAACTAAAGGACACACGGGTTCAGGTGGTTACAAAAGAAAGAAAGAAACTTCATGGATGCCATCTCGAGCTATCCAAACCTGATTCAGAAAATCTGGAAATCGTTTAAAGGATAGTTTTATGTTCACGTGAGGCAGTGGTTTGATTAGATTGCAAAATCTTTGCAAATGAAATCATATTTAGAGATGGTTTCACACTGGATAAGAAAGGAGGGGCTTCTTCTTCTTTTTCTATCGTTTACTAGCGCATGTCGCTTTCTAAGGCTGGGTGAGAAATATTGAAGCAGTGAAAATCTTGTGAATCTTGCTCCTGGCTTTTTCCTTCACAGCTCTATTCCGATATTTAAAATACTTGGTGTCATATAATACCAACCGAACACAAACCACAATTATCAAGTTCTGCTTCATAATCAATTTTCTAACAGCACTTCTGTGAATTAAAGGAGACGTCATTCATATATCACTACCAAGTCCCTGATTGGTCAAAGTTCAACTGGTTTATCTTCTAAAGGGTTTCAATGGTCACACATTTTGTACGCAGAACCCTAAAATGGTCATAGAAACTTGCATAGCTATGTGTGAATGAGAGGGTTTTGAACGCGGAAGCTCAAAACTCCATAGCAACCATAGTATTTCTGTGTTGTGTGGAGCTGATGATTCTGTGTCAACACTTTTGTGAAAATAGCCAAAACTAAACTTTGGAAAACTTCCTTGGCAACCAAGTTTGTTTGAAAGGCACACCATAGAGGTTTCAGGTGTGACTTAGTCATTCAATTTCTCCCATACTATTAGTTTATCCATAGGTTTATCTTTTGTTTTGCTTTTGAACCCTCTTGAAGTATCGCTGACTTCACCTTACCTTGAGTAAAGTGGTACACTTTAATTACCAGTGGTCACTGGAGTCAAGGGTGCGTTTACTAATGACGTCAGTTGTTTACATTGACACAGAAATGACACTGACCCTCCCATTACCCTTTTTTTCATTCAAACTTTTATGTAAAAGGTTTCAAAAAGTTTTCAGCTTTGAAATTTTTGGTTTAAAACAAACATAAGAGTTCTGACACATAATCGGTAAAGTCCTTGAAATAAATCCTTGAAACATCGACTACAGTGGAGGTTCACCTGGTTTTGTAGACAATTTTCACATAGTTTTGGGCTTGTCATTTGGGGATTTATATATTTTTTTGTTTCTCCTTGTTTGATCTTTTAATATAAAACATTAAAACTGACAAAATGTACTACTCGGAATGTCGTTTTTTGCACAGTTTCAGGTTCACTGTGGAACTATTGTGTAATAAGATCAAAACTATTTCAGTAAAATGAATAAAGAAGCTGAGCTGGTACTAAAAAGATGGATATCAGGCAATGGCAAAAAGCAGTTTCAAAGATAAATTAAAAGATCGTAAAATGGAAGAAAAAAACAAAAAAAAGACCTTGGACTACAAAGGTGAACTTCAGTTCTGCGTGTGCAGATTAAGTACAAGAGCAAAAAGCACACGGGTTATGCTTAGGATGAAAAAAAACCTCAAAGCCTTACACAAATATTGGTTCACTTCATTCCAATAAATGGCAAATGTGTGCCGTCATAACGATGACATCACTGAAAGGTTGGAGTTTCAAAAGTTTTTTTTTTCTATTGTGAGTTTTTATTCAAGTTTAGGGACTAATAATCTTGTTTTATTTTTGAGGAACCACAAAAACAGAAAATGTTTCATAATTATAAATAAGAATTGCTTTTTTGCGTGTAGACAGAAAAAAAACCTGAAACAAAAATGGAACCACACCGAGTTCAGAGATAGCATCCATTCCTACTGAGGTAAAACGGGTTAACGAGAACCTACATCACCACGAACAGCTCAATGCTTGTCGCTTTACCTGGACTGATAAAGGTGGAAGTCAATTTATCTTCATTTAAGTCAATTTAAATGCAGTCTACACCTGAAAAGGAAAAAGCTGGGACATGTTTCTGCTCCAACAAAGTGAACACAGCAGGTCAACATGGAAACAGACTTAAAGAAAACAACACGTGAATATTAAAATCATGTGCTGATCTGGACAAAAGCGTGTGTGTTTTAAGAAAGGCAGAGGGGTAGGCAGGAAGGATTGTGGGTAACCTCGGGGAGCTATGGGTTCATGAAGGGATGCTGACTAAATAGGGTCATGTGTGCGGGAATGGCAGTGAGGGAAACCAGTTGCAGCTGCTCTGCATCCGCACAGGAAGCAACAGCCATCGGAAAAAGAGGAGGCGGCACTGGCAGGCCACGCCGGTCGCAATGAGCTCATAGATTTTTGCTGTGCGCTGCTATGGGGACAGAGCGCGCCGACAAACATGTTCTGAACTATGGATTCAGATCCGCTGGGCTGGGAACGCTTTGAGCTTCAATGTGAAAAGCAGATGCCGAAACTTTTTGAGATACTGACCCACCACTCCTGGTCCTCCTCTCCGTCCACCACGATCACCTCGCCTTCAGAGAAGGTCAGCTCATCCGGGTTATCGGCCACGCAGTTGTAGATGGCTTTCACCCGTTTTGGTCTCTGCTTCTGAGGCACAGGAACAAATACCGAAGTGATCGTTTGAGTACATGAAGTGGGATCCCATCAAACAAATCCACTTTAAAAGTTATCGCAGGATATTTTAGAACGTACAAAACATTTTTCATTTAAAACTTTAAACTCACAAAATGAATTGATCTATCTTCAAATGTAATTTTTCTAATGTTTTAAGCCCAAGAAAGCCACACTGTCCCCAACTATGATCCTACCACCGCCATACCTCACACTTGGAAATAGTGTTTCGCTGTAACGGTGCTGCGCATTTCATTCTGTACTTGTCAGCCTTGCGCATTTCAATCAAAAATAATATAGAAAGATTTGGTTCTGATACATTTTTCTAAAAGTTTATCCTTATTTGAGTATAAAATACAAAATAGACCAAAAGAAATGATGAATTTGTAAGTAATGTGTTATTTGTTGTGTTTAATTGTGACTTAACTGAAGCTAAACTCATTTTTAAAAAAATGTAATTTCCGTTTTTTTTCATCATTGTCTTTCTGTTTGTGAAGTTAAACCATTTAAACTTTTGTTTGTTTTATCCAAATTAATTAAAAAGATAAAATTTGATGTAATTTAAATTTTTATATTGAACTTGATGAGATGAGAGAACTAAATGAGGCAAAAGAGAGCTGTGATGAAAAGTTGAAGATGAAATCTTCTGTAACTAAGCTGAGATAAAGGCTCACGACCAAAGCCGACTACAGGAAGGAAATTACTTCATGAGAAGTGAATGGAAACTTTGAAACAAGAGTTCATTAAACGACACAAGAAAGGCAGTGATGGGAAAATAACGTGAAAAGGCGAGAAGGGATCATCAAAATGGTAAAAACATCAGTAACAGGAACCCACAGGGAAGGCTTTCCTTGGCATGGGGGCTGGAGGCAGAGGCTGACCCACAGAGTTCTGGGAGCATCCTGGAACTTCCTTAGCTGGAACAGGAAAAGGGAAATTATGGGACAAGAAAACTTTCCATGCTTCCTGAGGGAAAACAAAATGCGATTATCATACAGCTCTCGCAGACACTGCAACGTTTGAGCGGCTCCACTCATCCCAGAACCCACCTGCTCTTTCTCTAGACTCTGTTTGACTGAGGAAACCTCGACTGAAGCTTTTGTCATTCCTGAAAAAGGAAAAGAAGAGTGTCACATTTAAGAAGACAGCCCCACTCTCCAATTCTTTATCAAGGACAGTGGGACACCAGAAAAAATAAGGTTTAGTGTGAAGACAAAGAAATTCAATTTATTCTGATTCATCCTAAAAAGCAAACATCAATTAAAGCTGAGAGCGTTGGCACTACCTGCCACCCCCTTCTGACACGCCCTCATTGGCTGAGCAGCTGCTACACGCCCCTCACCCTCTTCTTAACCTGGCACCCTGGTCAGAGCTCCATGTGATAAATACATTAAAAATAAAACCATTTTCAAAGAGGCAGCTTTTCTGTTGGTTTTATCTTCATAGCAACCATTTCATGTTTTGATCGCCTGGGGGTGATGAACAGGTCGATGTCATTTTTGGAAGAATTGGCAAAACTAAATTGTTGGATTTCCTTGGCAACGGAGGTTTTTTGTTAAGCACGCCCCCCTTCCTAAAATTTACATATCGCTTGTTACATTGTTTCGCCCAGCTTGAGCCAACGATTCATGTGTTACATTTTCATAATGTTTTGGTTAAAAAAAAAACAGAGGAAAAAGTGGAATGCCACTTTTGAGAGCTCGCTATGCTAACGACGTTTAAAATCCCAAGTAGCTTCCCAATCATTGAGGTGTTAGGAGGCAGTATATAAAAATCCATAGGAGTCTAAATTTGCAGAAGCGTTATTTGATTTTTTTTCTTTTTTAAAATTCAAAATGGTAGTCCCTCTCTAAGGTCAAAGGTAATGACACTTGTAGTTGCTGACTTAAGCTAGTGGTATGGTATATGTGGGATTTTTCACGACAATTGCTTAGAGAAAAAGAGATTTCATTCTCATATTGAGAGAAAATGTGAAAATCACTAAATTTTACACTTTGTCACATGTTTAACATTGATTTACTATGTCTAGGTTGCCTATGCCCAGCGCCTGCCCACTATGTATTTTTTATGTTAAAGTTGTAGAAATGTGTTAAAGTTGTAAAAATATTTTTAACATCTTACCCAGCAGGAGATTTGGGGGGCACACCTCTGGACCCCAGAGGACTCTGACCAGGCTTGGCTTGAATGTTCATAGCCTCCATCTTTCCCACAAGAGGATGACCCAACCCTGAACCACAAGGCAACAGAAGAGACATTTTAAGCCCCAGTGCAACAGGCTTAACTTTTGTCAAATAAGTGAACGGGGGCTTGACTTTTATTTTGAAAAGGAATCTTGCTCTGTTGTAAACAGACAACCTGAACAAAAACTACAATTGTAGTGAAATGTAGTGAGTGAAATTTACTTAATGTTTTTTTCCATTTCTGTTCAGAATACTCTTTAGGTTTTGGCTAGTGGAGAAACTTTCCTAATTTATCAGAAAAAACAAGATTTTATAAAAAGGTTCTGTATCCTGATTATGACCAAACCTTACCTGAATTTGAGGTGAGCCTCAAAGGAGGGACGGGAGGGTGCATGTTGGGGGGGTCTGAGGACGACCTCTGCCGACCGACCATGTCTAAAGGACCAGACTTCCAGCTGCTGGATGCAGACGACTGACCAACCCCTCCTAGAGAAGATAACTGACCTACAGGAGAAGAAAAGGGGAGGAGATCACTTGAATGAGCAGCATTCTGTTTATTGGAACACAAAACAGTTTTAGGGAATATCACCCTAAAGGGACGTACTGTGAGAAACCTCGTTAATAGTTTTGACCCATTAAACGCCTCTGATAAACATTAAGCACAAGTATTTTTAAAAAGATTTGTGATATAAAACCAACTCTGAGGAAAAAGAACGTAACTTTCATGTCTGTGTTTATAACCCTGATCTTACCCAAGTTCCTCGGGGGTAGTGGGGGAGCAGAGGCGGCTGGCTGCGTGGAGCCGGCGTTGAGTACGGCTCCGTAGGTTTCGTTGTTGACCAGGCTGGGCATATAGGAGCGCGGCTTGTCCTTAGGATCCCGGCCTGAGATTCCCACTGAGGACGGGGGGTGAGAGTTACTGCTGGGGGTGTAACAGCTGACCGGGCGCTCATCTCGCCGGAGAGGGCTGGGCTGGACGAGTGAAAGGCAAAAATTAATGTAAGGATACACACACATTCATATCTGTCAACATCTCTCCTGAATTTTAATTTTGACGAGAATATTCCAGAAAATGCTCACCAAAATAAGAGCATTTGTTTTAACGTTATTTATAAAGCATTGCTTTATTTTTTTGGGTAAAAAAACAGAATAACTAGTTAAACAAACCTTAATGCGCAGATAAAAAAAAAAAACAGTAAAAGTGAATAAAAATATAAAAAAATAAAATAAAATCAAATACGTAAAAAAAAAAAAAGTATGAATACATAAAAAATATGTAAATGTCAAATAAATGCATTCCAAAATATATTTGTTAAATTAAAAAAAATCGACTTTCTAAATTTAAAAATCTGTTTGGGTTTATGTTAATTATCTTAAATGGTTAAAAACAGAAGAAAAATGTAAAAAGCATAAAATCAAGTTAGGTTTGTGATGTCATAGCCAGAGTTCATATGAGGTGAGACTGGATTTTCTTCATGATTAAGTCTCACAAAGGAAATGAAGCAGCTCCTCATGGTTGAAAGGTTTTTATTGCCAAGCCCATAATAAATCACCTTTAATCTCTTTAGACCTCTACCATACAAACCTGCTAGTCTGGTCACATGCTGGATTACTAATCCTTCTCATCAGATTGCTCAAAATCTGCACTTTGGCGGCACATTCACTGATTTGTGCTCTTTCAATCTTAAAAAAGTTAATAATTTACTGCATTTGAATTTGAATTTAGCATGAAATCTAATGCAATCAATATCATTGTGGTTTTATTACATTTATTTGAATCTTTTTTTGTTTTTTTTCATCTTAATTTTTCATGAACACGGTGTGAAATACAGTCAAGGGGTGACTAACAGGTCTGCGTAATATTTAGAAGAATCGTCAAAACTAAACTTTTGGATTTCCTTGACAACTTAGGGTTTTAGTTAACCACCTCCACATTCATAATACACTCATATCGTATGCTATATTGTTTTGTTCAGCTTGAGCCATCGATAAATGTATTACGTTTCACAATATTTTGGTAAAAAAATGTACTAGCAACAGGGGAGCGCCACTTCTGCGAGCTTGCCATGTAACGCCGTTCAAAATCTACAAACTTTATTTCTTACATTTTGTACTAAGAAGCTTGAGGAGTTGAGAGGCAATAGATCGAAATCCATACCAGGAACTCAAATTTGTAGCTGGTACTAAAGCATTTAGGTCAAAGGTCAAGAAAATGTCCGTTTTAACTTATTTTTTTCCTTTTTGAATGCTTGTGTTAAACTCCTTGTTTCTAGATTTTGATTTCTTACTATGCGATTTCTTGTCTAGTAAAAATTGCATGGACATCATTTTACGACTTTCTTATGATTTTATTCTTAAGCTAATTTTTTCTTTTCCTATTTTTAGGCTACCTCTTTTTGCAGTGATATAAAATTTGCATTCATTGTCTTTGCTTATATTTCACATTTTATAGTTTAAACTTCAATCGTTACCCACTTTTTCATCCAGATCTTCATCGCTCTCATCCAGATCCTCGTGCTGCAGGCGCCATTCATATTCAACGTGGACGTGGCCATTGAACTTTCCTGCCAGCGCTTGGTTCAGCTGCGGCACAAAGAACGTGTATGGTTAACGGTTGCACTGGACACAGGAAAGGATGTTTTTATTTTCTTAGGGCGTGTTGAGGACCCAAACAGTCACTCACCAGCTCCTCACACTGCAGGTGTCTCAGCCTCCGAGCGATATCCAGTGGCGTCTCCCCAGCTTCATTAGCTGAAGGCGAAGACAACGGAAACATGTAATCAGTGTTGTATCCACACTCCGCACGGGAACAAACACAAAGCCCATTTTGTCTCCACTTTCTGCTGTGACACAAGTAGCGTGTAATTAAAGCATTTCCCACACAGCCGTCTCTATGTGTTTTTTTTCTCTCTTTTATCAGGATGTTGTGCTGATTTCAGAGCTGAGCAGAAAAAAAATAAAACAGTGAGAAAAAGTGGGAAAAGACTGAACGTCTGCGAACGAAAACCGAAATATTTGGAGGCGTGAGAGACACAAACTGGGAGAAGAAACATTGGAAAGATTTTAGAATGCGAAAATTAAAGAGACGGTTTATATTGTTCATATTTAAATATCTACTTCTAATATTCTTAAATGTCAAGTTATAATGTAATTTAAATTTAAGTGCATTAATAACTGATTTAATGCCATCTCTTTTTAAAGTTATTTTAGTTAAAACAACTAAGAGTATTTGACAAAATTAGGAAGGAGGTTCTTTTTTTTGTAGAAAATATAGATAGAGCAAAGTGCAAGTGAACTTTTTTCTATTATAAATAGAAATATTTCTCTAAAACAATTGTTTTTGCTTTTTTAGAAAACAAACGGAAGAGAAAAACCCCTTTAAGCTGCAGGTTCTCCAAGGATGTTTTCTTACCAATGTCAATGGAGGCTTTTCCTCTGAGCAGCAGCTTCAGACATTCACTGTTGTCGGTCAGGCAGCAGTAGTGGAGCGCTGTGCTGCCTTTGGCTGTCTGCTTATCCAAATTTAAACTGAACCCAAACAAAGAGGTAAGAACTTCATTAAAAAAAAAAATCAGTGAAGACAAAAAAAATAAGATTTTATTCTCAATGCTCCGATTAAACTCCAGAAGAAATTAAATACCCTTCAAAGCCTGCAAATTAAAATGTATGGGATAAATCACAGGAAACGGACAGGAAATCCGACAGAATAATATAGCCTCTTGAGGTATTGGGTTTGCTCCACTATTAGTTTGTAGTTTTCCCCCCTTCATCCTTTACCTGTTCTGAGTGAGGAAATCGACAATGTGAAGAGATGTTCTATCCACCAGTCTGACTGCAAGATGGAGCGCCGTCTCCCCTTGCTCCTAAAAAATGAAACCATTAGTTTGTATTTCTTTTCATAAGTAGACGCCAATAAGACAACAAAAACTCATCCTTACATGTCCATTAGCCAGAGGTATGGGCTCCATGAGATCAACTCCCTCAGCGTAGACCTGGATGAGGGAGAAAATGTCTCGGGCCTTCACGGCTTCACACAGCGTGTGGAGGCGGGACGTCGAGTCCACACATTTCTTTTTGGCAAAACGCTTCTCCGTGTATTTAGCTATGATGAAGTCTTTTCTCGCCTGCCTGATCACCACAAAAGCAAAAACCAAAAAAAAAAAAACATTACTTTTTTACAAATGAAAAAGAAAAGAAAAGAGAACAGTTTAAAGTTTCCAATCCAAACATCCAGAAACATCAAACTATTTCAGCTGTATTTAAAATAATGGCTGAGATATATGACCAACAGATGAAGTTTATGTGGTTTAACTTATACTAAGCATGTGACGGAGGAAAAACTGAACGAACTATAAGATAAAAACCTCCACCAAAAAAAGAAACCAGACTATCCTGAGGATTGTTTATTATTTGTTGTTTTTATTTTTACTATTCTTTGGAAGGTACAACTGGTTCATTCTTAAAAAAGTAACCACGGAAATACTAATGTTTTTGTAATTATTAAGACAAAAAAACATTCAGATCTAAATAATTTCAAACACAACCTTTAACAAACAAAACTTATTGTAATATTGGCATTTTTTGACATCATTCGTCTCATAAATGTTTAAAAAAGTGATACACACCACACATTTAAACCTGTTTTTTTTTTTTTTTTTTTTTATCAAAAAAGAGAACTGGAGTTATGTTCTAACAATACCTTGCAATAGACGAAATCTGCAAAGAAGTCATCCTTATTTATTTTACAATTCTAGATGTCTTTATTTATTTTTCTCAAACGGTAAATAACACTTTTCTCTCTTGTTTATATTCCTAAAGTTCAAACCTTCATTGAAAAACGTGTATTATAGAATGAAAACAAAGGTCTGATCGGGAGCACATTCTGTATGGGAGATATGGCAGGGAGGACAAGATCAACAGCCAATCGGGACACAGAACACAATGAGCTATGAAAAAAAAAGCATGCAAAATTGCACTTAAAAAACTGTGAAATGTGAACCACAAAATAGCAAGGGACCAACAATAAAACATGAAAATGTCTTCCTTATGGGTCTAGAAGGTTAGGTTTCCATGTAGAATGGAGTCAGGGTAAGAGGAGTAGTGATGAGGACTGCTTACATGTCACTTGCTGGGTTGGGTTTCATCCCATTTTCGGCACTTAAGCAGGCCTCCATAATTTCGTTAAAGCCCGCATTCCCCACATTCTTGGCCAGCTGTGGAGAACACAAGCGGTTCATTTTCCTGATAAATCATTCTCTCTCCTGCAACAATTAATTCTGAAGTCATTAGTGGAGGTTAACAGCCTCAAGCGGGAAGCAGCAGTCTGGAGCCGGTCGTGTCTGACTGTGGTCAGCTCAACAGAGAGGAAAGCTGTGATTGGGGCTGAAGGCTTTTAAAAGGTGATTTAAACAAACCAACTGCAGGAAACCTTTTCGTTTGGTCTTTTAAGTCAATTCTTGAAAATGTATTGGTTTTAAAGACCCACGCAAGTGAAAATGTAAACATGTTCTTGTGGCATTTTTCTAATATATGTGACAAAATTAAGCTTAAAATTGCATTTCAAATCGTGAATCAGGAGCCTTACAATAAAAGCAGTTTGAAAAAAAAATTGTACTTGTGACATAAAAAATACACTGGGTGGGTCACAAGCTTCCTGCTCCTAACTCGCAAAGGGGAGGGGAAGGGGGGAGGGGTTGCCCCGCACCAACAGTCCAGCCCACAACTCAGAGGCAAATTTCTAATGAACTACTGCCGCTGTGCAGAAATTATGTCCCAGAAAACGACACGTTTTAAAATGTTGGCTTAAAAAGGGCAAAACTGTAATGGCTTTAAAATGACTCAAAAGAGGATCAGATGATCTTCAAAGACAAAAGACTGGACAGGATTTACCAAGAGCTCTGAGGTGCTGAGGACATCCAGCGTGAGAGACTGGATCCGGGAGTAATGCACCCCCAGCTCCCTGTGGATCCCTGAACATTCAATGCAGGTGAGGATGCCAAGGTTGGTGGAGAGCCATGTGGGATCTGAGAGAAAGACGAGCAAAAAGAGGCCAGACGGTTCATGCAGGAGGAGAACTCAATCAAACGTCCATAAGAAAAGCTGGATCCTCTAAACACAAATTTTACTCACTACTTTTTTTTTTTTTTTAACAAAGCCAGGTATTAAATAAAAAAAAAGACCAAAAAAAAGCAAAAAACAAAAGGATCTCCTGCATAATATGCTCTACTGATTTTTCTGAGACTATTAACAATGACAATGAGCACAGAACCATGCAAAAACATGATTTGACTGTGTCCTCTTGGGAACTCTGTCATTATGAACGAATGTGCACAGCCCCCCTCTTATTTTGCAAACACATTTGGGATGCAATGTGAAAACAGCAGGGTTTTAATGAGCTAAAGGACACAGTCTGTCAGTACATTTAGTAAAAATAGGATAAAACTGGATGTAATTAAACTAAATGGTATGATAACCAAGTTGGCTGTAAAGACTGAAGTTTATTCATGTCATTTCAGATTTTTTCATGTGAATTTCCATCAAATCTATACTAAAAAAATGAATCTGTTGAATTTTCTTGTGTTTTAATGTTTACACAAAGACGTCAAAAGCTTCTTTTAAGAGTTTTCTTCAGGGAAATAAGAGCAAATACTAATGGAAGATACCAGGAAATCCTGAGATTTTTTTGTAGCAAAGTTTTATGATGTATTTGAGACTGATCTTAAGTTAGAAATGAAAGACTCAAAGTTTGAAAGAAGTTCCCTTTAAGAAAGATCTCTGTGGGATTCGCGAGGACTCCTCAACCTGCTGCTGTTGCTTCAAATGTAATGAATCTGCGTGGACCTGTTCCTGCAGTCCATCCAGAACAAGCTCAACAACAGTCTTCCGCAGAGGCCAGCTTTGCTCCTCACTCAGAAACCTGTTTTGAACAAGTACATGCTAACCCTTAACTATTATTCCTTCTTTTTCATGAAATTCTCTGCAGGAGCTCTTTTGAAACTCATCCTATCTTTAAAAAAATAGATCACTAAACAGACAAGCTTATATCAAGGTAATAAAAGTCTGTTGCTCACTGGGCGCTCCACAGTCACAGCATACGTCGTTTCCCGTCATCCTCTTGATTTCTGACAGGATCGCTTTGGTGAGCTCCTGAACTATGTTGTTCTCCCCGATGTGCTGGTCCCCTTTGAAGGCCTGATTTAAGGCTTCCTCCTTACTGTTCTGGAGCACGGAGATCCAGCTGAAGGACACAAAAGTTAAGCTTTGGTCACATGCATGCGTACGGTTGTTGACCCGAACAGGTTTTTGGGTTGTCTGGGCCTGTGGTGGGTTGTAGTGGCTGCATCTTAAGGGGAGTACAGGTGTTTCTTGAATAAAACAGTAAAATTATGAGGAAAAAAAGTCGTAAGCCATGCTTTTTCAAAAATATAGTTGCCTCAATCCACAATCTTCAATCTTCCCCTTTTCTATGGCCTTCTATCCATTAAAACAATGTTGATTTGCTAAAAGACTTTTTTTTTAAACCAATGCCGAAGTAAAAGCTTAAAATGCGCTCTACATCTTTCATAAGATAATGGTTCTTTTTTTGTTGCTGTTTTTTTATATTTTTCTTTGCAAATAAACCTTTTCCACATAAACGTATGACTTCAATCTCATAAAATCTCAACTTATAACTTGTTACTGTAAAATATTGACTCTTTTGCTCATAATTCCACAAGCTTCTCCTCATAAATTATGACTTTTTGCATAATTTCACAACTTTATTCTCGTAATATTATGAAATTTTCTCCTACTTTTATGACTTTATTTTCCCTTATTTATTTATATAGTGGCCCTAATACTCCATCGTATGTAAAATTTGAGCAGTCTAAGACAATGATATTGCGTGGCCCATACAGGTTTTCTCATTTATCGCCTGCAGACGGCCCGCATCCACCCGTAAGGTCAGTAGAAACTAAGGCTTTAGACGGATGGAAACAAAAAGTGAGAAGAACAGAAGCAGCCATTCCGGAGGGAAAAACAAGCTTCCAGGTGAGTTACAGGAAGTGTGTTAAAGTTGGTTTCAGTGGTTAAAAAGGATGTATTAAAATGGATATGAAGGACAGAAGGAATACTTACATCTGGCAGTCCTGGTCATCTTCAGCCTGAAAGTGATACGTTCTGTCATCTAAGAAAAACAAAATTAATCATTTATATTATCCTGCTGTCAACTTGCAAATTATTTTATTACATTAAAGCTATGGAAATTTTTTTTAAATATAACTTAGCTCCTTAACTCTTTGCTCTGAGCATCCAAACGTCACCAAAGGTTAAAAACTTCAATTGCAATTACTTAAAAAAAAAATATTAATAAGAAGGTTTTTGGTTGAAGGCACCGACTGAACTTACGCGATATGAGGTCGAAGCTTCGCTTTTCCTCAGGGTGGTGTTTCACCTGGCAGGTGAGCAGGTTGAGTTTGGCGGGTGGTCGGTTTGCCTGTGGGAGTTTAGAACAGCACGCGTGACCAGAAATGTCAACTTTGATCATCTGTCAGTAGCAGGGAAAAAAAAATCAAATGAATCGTTTTGTGTGAGCAACAAGTGAGACGAAGTCAACCGCAGATGAAAAAGAATGCTAAAGTGTCGATCTGCTGTAAGCAGCTTTCTCCTGTTGACACTGTTAGCAACTTCACTGTACTGAACTGTAAAAGTTAGGAGGAAATAATCAGCTTTCAGAGCTTTTCTTAGATTTTAGGCAGTTTTTGTGGCTTAAAGCAGAATTGTTTTCTTACAGTGCCATGTGAGATGGTGAGGTATCCATTCTTTGCAGTGCACTTTCTTTTCTGCCACACTTTCCTTAACCTGCCACAAACAGAGGAAGGAGACAGACCTTAAATTAATGGAGAAAGTCTTTTTACTTTTTTTTTCTTCATTTTTAACAAGATCCAACTGAGAACAGCAGATTAATGCATAAAAACACAAATGTAAAGCAATTCATCTACATTTTAAAACCAACAGGAAAATAATTCAGTTATTTTACACATTCCACTTGAGAAAATTTAAAAGTCAATTTTTAAACACTTTTTTAGGAGCTCACCCATCACTTTTCTTAAAGAGGAAGCCGCTGCGCTCGGTGCCGTGCTCCTTGTTTCCCTGTGGCTGGTGTAGACTGTAGGTGGTGCTCTGCCGCACCTGAGAGTCCTGGTAAAACAGGTAAAAAATTGCTAAATGTTTCTGGAATGATTTTTTGCAAATGGTGAGGGGAATAAAAAGTTTCAAAATAAAATGCACACAAGTTCTAATTTTTCATGCATACCATCCATGCCTAAAACAACCTTTGTATAAATAATTACATAAAATAATGAGCATAAAATGAAAAATTACTCAGTGTAACACATTTAATGTAAAAAAAAAAAACATTGTTTTTTCTGAGGATATTATTTTTTTTTAATACGATTGAATCAAGAAGAGTTTAAAGAATCTTAACCAAATCTTTATTTAGAAATGCATTTTGATTAGCAGGGAGTTTTACGTACTGCTTTTCACCAATTTAATTAATTTCAAGCAGTTTTTCATGTATTTTAAATGTTAAATCAATGTGACTGTATACAAAACTACAGAGAAAACGTAAACGTTTCACCACTTCAGATACAACACAATAGTCTGCAGAAACTTTCTGCAGTTACTGAGTTTTTTTTTTTACAGTTTTGCTTTTTGGCTTTTTTTTTCTTTATCCATCACAACACCTCCACTCATGGAAAAATTTGGCAGTGTTGAATGGGCTGCTCTTTTTCAGATCTACGTCCTTTTCTCATCTTCTGCTGTTTCACAAACACTAACTTGGTCTCTGTGTTGTCCTTATTGAAACCAACAGTAGATAAAAAGTAACTGCGAACAATTATGACAAATTCCTAAACTTAATCAATGCAGTAAATATGTTAATAAAAGTAGTGATAAATTAGGCACAATTAATGCAAATCTGAGGAATTAAAACTGAAAAAGGAAACTGAAAAAAACAAACAAACATGGAAAACAGAAATCCTAGAGAAAATGACTCATGAAAAAGAAATCCACTTACTCTCCTGGACTTGTTTTATAAAATGCAGTGGCAGCAAAGAGAGGAGAAAACTTCATAAAAACACAACACTTAGAAGAAACTTTTTTGTTTACTTTGATGTAATTAAAAACAAAAGTTTTGATTAATGCCTTTAACCCCACAGAACTAAAAGGAACAAATATGGCCACTTTTGTGTCTTAATTTTACTTTTATATATTATCTTACTTTCATTTATTTATATTTAATTTATTGGCCACTGTTCATTGCTGCTACCCAAAATGAACAAACAAAAACAAATTGTCAAATTACTTAAGAGGAGGACTATTATTTTGTCGATTCATTTATGACATTTTCTATATAAAAATAATTTTGAATTTCCCGCGACGATCATGGAAGCTGCCATGTTCGTGTTCAGTCTAGCGGTCAAATTTGTGTCATTGAGGCTTGACGTCACTCAGGGACAAAGCATCTGTAACAACGGCTGCCGCAGAAGGACGCAGGAGTCCATTTTTCAAAGAAGAGGAGTTTTTTGATGATATTGAAGCATTTGGGGTTCAACCATATATGCATGAATTGGAATATTCAGAGGGAGTGATGATGATGCCTGGAGGATCGGACAGTCTGAACGGTGCTCATGCGGCGTGT
The DNA here is from genome assembly GCA_014656515.1 of Oryzias celebensis. Lineage (NCBI taxonomy): Eukaryota > Metazoa > Chordata > Actinopteri > Beloniformes > Adrianichthyidae > Oryzias > Oryzias celebensis. The sequence continues at coordinate 41,838,091 of BNCR01000005.1, forward strand.
GTGGACGAATGTGAGAGCCATTGTTGTCGAGAGTTGGATGTTTTAGAAGAAAAAAGAGAAAACGGAGTAAGAATCTTCATAGTATCCATCACCAACCAAAAGAAAAATACAAAAGATGCCAAAATTCATACAAAATGTTGCAGTTTACGCACAACAATCTCAATTATCAGCTATTATGGCTATCTCCTTAAATGTGTTAAAATCAGCGCGTCGTCTTGGACCTTCTTTGGACCGTCATAAATGAGCTCAAAACATAATATAGTTCTTATACTTCCGTTTACTTCCTGGTAACACTCTTCAATCGTATTTTATGTCAAATAAGGCTGACAATACTCTAAAATAAACAATCATCTGTCTAGTCCAACACAACCGGTAGCAATCCTTGTTGATAGTACACAGTAAAGCGTGAACAGTCTAGGCTGCTGTCCCCGAATGACATATGTGTACTATGTCTTTCTGTCGCAAGAAATACTGCATGTCTCATTTGGCAAAACTGCAGGAAAAAGGCGGCTTCCATGATTGTCAGCAGGAAATTCAAATTTATTTTTATATAGCAAATGTCATGAATGAATCGACAAAATAATGGCATGACCTTAGCTAGTACTAGTCAATGTTTAATGGGATTTTTTTGTTGGATGGTGATAGTCCTCCTTTAAAAAGCTCAAAAAATGTGGTTTTGGGTTCTCTAAGGTAAATGATACAAGCAGATATAGATTACAATTTGTCTTAAACACATAAAAAGTCTTGTTCTTTGGCATTGGCAAGTCTGAGGACTGTGTTTATGAAAAGCTTTGCTGTACCTCCTTCTGCTCCACCTGCAGAGCTGACTTGAGGACGTCTCGTAACTGAGTTAGTTGCTTCCTCTCCTCATCCTGGACTTGCTTGATCTAAAACAAAAAGGACAAAAAAAATGTGCAATTTTTCCAGAAAGTAGAAAAATAAAATTGCTGGTTTTACCGTTTGCAGATCAGTGGATAGTTTCTCCATGGAAGGTTTCAGGTTGTCCACAGCTTTTAATCCATCCTGAAAGAAACTGGAGAAAAAAAGAAAAACAAAAAACACATTTACCGTAACATGGCTTTCAAACAACATGAATAAACCTCCTAAATGTAATCTGTGTGTCTTACTTGCACTGAGCGTAGAAGTACTTAATGAGGTTCTGCAGTAAGTCCACCCCCTTCTTGATTTTGATCTCGTTAACTTTGAGGAGATACTGTAAACAGATTAGAGTGCAGGGTTCAAGACAGAGGCAGAAAGTTCATTAAGGATCTTTTTCTCTGCTCTCTCACATGCATCTTTTTATTCACTGTTCAAGGCAAAAAAAAGTTCCCTTTCAAAGTAAAACATTAAAAGTGCCCCAAAACTACACGTCTGAAACTACGCACTGTATGTTGCATTTTTTTGGAGCCATAGTTGACTCCCTGCCTGACCTCACACATCTGTAGCTGGAAGAATCTTCTCTCTTTCTCCATCTCCTCTGCAATTTCTGCTCCACTGATTTCTGTCCTGATCATCCCGTGCTGTCTGGCGTGCTCCTTCTTCTCCTTCTCAATCTTGGTGCTGCCGAGTAAAAGCACGTGTTAAAACACACACAAACATACTCAAGGATAATCTTCCTGTATAAAATTGGCTTTAATTTAAAACACAACTGAAAGCTCAAAACTACATTTCTTGTTTTGGCTTTACACCAATACATTCATCTGTGTGTGTGCTACAAACAGGCCTATAGAAACTTCTGGTTTTTGTCAGAAATTTGCCAGCTGGGTGTCACAGAAAGTCCACTTCTGGCCTCTTAAACATGAATCTTCAGCCCTGACAGCATTACAACATCATCAGAGCTGGTACTAACCCAGAGGGAAATCTCAGCCAAGCTGCCTGTCAGTTTGACACAGATGAGGCACAGAGTCTGTTCATTTTCAGCCCTCACAGATCAAAAGGTGAGCAGCCAAAAACGGCAGGAACGAGATAGCTTTGAGTAATTTTCACTGATGTTTTTGTGTTTTTTACTCCAAAAAAATCTTCAAATGTAAATTCTTATAGGAATCATAGGTTGGATGAGAAGCATTTCAATGTGAGGTCAGGTAAGAATACATTTTGGAGTCAAAAAGGTAGATTGGCTACAGTTGCACAGCTCTGATCTCAAAGTTTGGACTGTACAGTGTGGAGAGGAAAATATTTCTCTCAGTAAGGTACCTGTAGGAAAACCTGTTCTCCCTGAATGCACAAAGTTACCAAACATGAGAGAAAGTGGGGAGTCGGCATAAAGGAGGAAAGATGATCGTGACGACGTGTTAATAGAAATGTTTGGGTGAGATTTTAGAAGGTGGTCCTGCAAATACAAAAGGTCAGACAGAAACAAAAACAGCACATACTCTATTCTTTAGAAACAAGCTCAAATGTCAGAGATCATAAACAGAATTCCTAATGGTTAGTTCAAGGGTTTTACGCAACAATATCTAGTGTGAAGATAAAAATAGAAAGCTACTATAGCTTACACTTTTGTTTCGTAGTCCTTCCAGGATTTGTCAAAAGGTTTTTTCAGGTCCTGCAAAAAAAAAAAAAAAAAGAAAAAAGTTTTAGGAGTAAGACTCAAAAAGTCAACAATAAAAAATAATACAGCAAAATAATACTTAAATACAGCAACTAAAACTTCCAGGTTTAGATGGTCAGGATCTATTGTTTTTCCCTTCAAGTGCTATTTTTATCTGTAGGATGAGTCACTTAACACATGCAGAACAGTCATACATGGGGCAACAGTGGAAGTCCATCAGGAAATGAAAAGTTCAGAGCGACTGCTTCCCTGAATTCAAAATAAGTAATGACAGTGACCCTTCAACAGAGAGCATGACCGGTTACAGATGGATGACAGATGACCCTAGATGCTGAAAATGTATTGCTTGAGTGATTCTCGTGATTCCATACCCGTTCTTAGGTGTAAGAGTAGGTTCAGATTTTGGACTTAAACACAGTTTCTATCATTTCTTAAACTCCCATTTGACAACTCTGTAACTTCAATCCAATTTTTGCCAAGTACACAAAAGTGTGTTCTGAGCACTCATTACTCACACTGTGAGACAATAAAACCATGTCTAAACAGTGTCACATGCTTTCAAACATTTTTGGCTTTTTTTATTAGCCATGAAAAATAAATCCCGTGCACCTTAAGGCTTTGGTCACATATCCCAAAATGCTATAGCGCAGCAACATAAATACACATTTTTCTGCAGATAGCCACGTGGCGACATTTGTAATCGGAAGGGAGCGGTCGCATTTTTACACGCCATGCGGTTTAAGAGCAAATTTAAGAAAAAGTTACAAACTTTTTAAAAACTAAAAAGAAAAAAAAAAAGTTGCAGCCTAGTGGCTGCCTGATTGCCGCCGTCTACATTCATGGCCACGCCAACAATTTTCAAAACGATCAGACAGCGGCTTGAAATGTTGAAGATTCTATCAATGCCTTCCCATCGCGCGGTGGCAGTTGTATTTGTGACTGTAGCATGACTCTGAAGGTTCTTATTTATCCTTCCTATGGTTTAATGAGCCAACCCTTGCAGGAATGTGGGAGACCCACCTGGAGGAAACAAATGTGGACTGAACCCTGTACCACTCAAAACAGATGAAGCCACTTGGACGAGTGGCAAAACGTTTCAAGAAGAAGAATTTAAATCCAGTTGCTACGACTCAACTTCTAAAAAACAGATACTACTGGGTTTAAAAAGTAAAACCTTTCACCAAAAAGCTTTAAAAAATTATTATATTTGGAATTTATTAAAGTAAAAAGCTTTAGTTTGTCCATTTTAATTCCACTGTGATACAGGTGTTGAGGGAGACCTTGATGATTCTCCGTCTCGTTCCAAGACCTGAGGGTGACCAAAGTGAAGCAGCATTTCACAATTCACTCAGCAAGCTCAGGATGCGACAGCATAATAGATGATTAACATCAAATGAAAAGTGACATTTGAAAAGAGAAGCTACAAAGAGGGAGCTGCAGGTCAGCAGAGATTATTAGGATGGCAGAATGAGGGGCAAAGACAGGACAAAAAAGGCGACACTGGCTAAAAATAGTAGACAAAGGCGTCGCCATCAGGAAGGCAAAACACAAAACAGGAGGTGAAGCACTTTCCCACAGAGCAGCAAACTCTTGGCTTCATTATCCATCTGAAGGACACGACGACTCAAACACTTCAACAACAAACTATAAAGGTGCGACAAAGTTCATGTTTCCTTTGGTTTAATATTTAAAATAAAAACAAAACGTTTTACAATAAAATAGTGTTTTTCCACATTTTTTGAGCCAAGGTGCACTTTTTACTTGACAAAACTCACAATCACCAGCAACTAAAAATGTAAAAGAAGAGAAACTGTCATCTTTAATGCACAGTTATTCCATGATCTCGCATGCATTTTTTGTAATAGTTGAGGTACAAAAAGCTTGAAGTTGCAGCTGTTTTTCCTAAAATTTGCAATAGTTTAACAATAATTTTCAAATAAATTAGTAGAAAATGTGCTGAGGTAATTGTTATTCCATCCAGTTTGAATTTTATGTAACCTAAAAAAAATGTAAACAACAGTATATCTTTGTAAACAATAATTCAAATCTTTTTTGCACCAGAGGTGTAGTTATTTAACAAATAAACTTTGTAATCACAACATGCTTGATAAATTTTACACAAAAAAGACCAACACTGTATTCATATGCGTTCATTTGTAACTAGGCAAAAGCTAGACCTCGACTGCAGCGACAAAGGAAAGCGTTATATATATGCTGATCGTCAAAATAGGTTCAGTAAAGCATCAGATCAGAGAGAAAGTTCACCTCAGACTGCTCTTTTTTGTCCAGAGCAAAAGGTTTGTTTTAAAGAAGCCTGCGCATTGACATAGAACATTTGGGCCAAGTGACCGGAACTTCTTTTTAAGGTGAGCATCAACACCTAGCAGCCAATCAGATTTTAGGATTGACCCAGACCATTTAAAGTGCAGAAACACAATGTTTGTTTCCTAGGGCTGTATATCAGCACCTTTACTTTCTTTAAAAATGAAGGAAAAATGTTCTCTTTGGACTTTTTTTGTTCAAAAGGTGCATATTGTTATAATAAATTTACCTTGTAAAACATTGTGATTAATCGTGATTAATCACAATCCAAAAGTGTGAGTAATCTGATCATTTGGTTTTAAATGATTGACAGCACAAATTTTAACTTAACTTCTAATTTTTTTAAAAATGACTGAAGTCTGAAGTAGAATTTCTCCTTCAGTCAGACATTTTAGGAAAGCAGCTGTTTCTTTTTTTACATGACTTGGTGGAAACACTGGAAACTCTTGCTGTAAATGATTCCTTTGTGTTCTAACACAAATCTTGAAGGAGAGGTAACTCTGATTTCATCAATAAGATTTACAAACTGTCAACAAAAGATGTTTGCGTTTGTTGTATTTCATGACAGTTAACAGCAGCGCAGTAAGAGACACTGTCACATAAACACAATGAATCATGGGAGATGTAGTGAAAAACAGTGGTGGACAGACTCGCATCTCTGAGCTTCATTATTGTATTCACTTTTTACACGGTCTCACAGTGGATCCCGCGGTAAGCTACAAGGGGTGCACGGATGATCTGTGCGGAACACTGCCAACGTTTCAGCACGTGTGTGCCGAAGATATTTTTTTATTTGAGGCTGCATTTACAAAGTACTTTTAATTAATTTTATTTATTTGGATCAACTTCCAGATTTTTTCATAATTAAGGCCTCTAACTACACTATCAATGCATTTGATTAGTATTGTTTCAAATATAAACCAATCCTAAAGGTTTTCTGTGGTTGACACAGACCTGAACACCATCAGTTTTGGTCTGGCTGATATTCTCAGTAATCTAAACATAGGCTGTCTTCTTGGAATAGAGAAGTGCTTCAGAGGGACATGAAGTGTTTGTCTTCTGTCATCAAAGTAACCAAAACGTTTGACTTACTTGTGCAATTGACATCTAAGCTTTGCTGTTTTTGTCTTTGTTCTTCTGGACAACCTTTAATCAATGGCTGCAGTCTTTTAAACTGAAATGGTCCAATGATTCAAAAGCAAATAAGCCAACTCACTCATTAACTAGTTGTTCCATGATCATTGTCCCAGCACTGTCTGTTTATTTTCCATTTACCAGTCTGTTTCTGCTTTGAGAAAACTAAGGTCTTTAGACCAGGTCCTATCTATAATCTCTAAACGTGCTTTAGACTCTTTATGACCCACTGAACCTCAATGAAGCAGAGCACAATTCAGCTTGTGATCCCTTTTCCAAATACATTAGTCCACATAGCTTCCCGCTCCCCTCTGAAAAATCAACAGTGGATTCCATGACAAATATCCAGACACTGTGATTGAACAGAGATGAGTCAATATGACTCATTGTGGACTAGAAAAAGACTGGTCAAACATCAGAGGATGCAAGCATGACAATATGACAGTGTCTACTCTGGAAGCTACAGTTACAAAAGCTTTTTTTTGGACTTCTTTTTTTATCCAAGTGGGAGTTTAACTACTACCAGACTATGATGAAACTCTACACCTGGTATTTTTGGTTGCACCAAACTAAATCTTCAAAAAATCCTACCAACAAATTAAACTAATTTACATTTGGTATGAAACCACCACCCGTGGCTGAAGGGACAAAGGACCGCATGAGCTGGAGTTGCAGGTTGCTAAGCGAAGGCGCTTTAATTACAGAGCTATTCCCTCGAGGTTAGTTTACTGCGATCGCTGCCAAAGACGGTGCTGGCAAAATATTAACACGTACTGATCAAACAACAGCATCTATAAAGTCTTTCAGTCAGTAACTGACACTTGTTAAACATTTGAAAAATATTTGTTAACCGATTCCTTTCTTTCATGCTTTAAAGTCATAAAAACTTTGCAAAACTATTGTTGTTGTGCCCCTGATTTATAAAATGCATTGAAGTACTTACAAAGTCAATATGGAAAAAAAAACCTACATCTTTAATATTTATTTGAAACTTTACTTGTAAAATAGTGATTTTATGGCTTTAGGGACTGTGTCTATACTAACATTATTGCCTAACCCAGTGTGGATTACTTGAATCCGGTCAGTTAAAAAGAAGCAGTCTTAGAGGCCCCATCTTTGGTTTATTTGTAAACATGAATCTTTGACTGTGAGACTTAATTAAATCCGTGATGAAGCTGATTTAGCTTTATATGCTAGCTAGCAATCAATGGTAAGGAAGTGATTGGGTTCAAAGGATCTACAACTCTGATGATCTGACTTGGTCATTTTGGATTTAGGCTGAAAGTAAAAAAGCACATTTGTGATGCGGAAAGTCTTAAAAGTGTAGTGTCAAAGGGCGCCAAACCAAATGAATGGGAGAAATTTTTCTGACATCCCATCCAATGGATCCCAATAGATCTGCTGGGCTACCCTGGCATGAAAGTGTCTTCATATGCATAAAATGCCATTTTTGTTGTACCGGTAATATTAACTTGGGATTGTAAGAAACTGAAAGATAGCAGGAGAAAGTGTAAACAAATGGAAGATGGGAAGTCAGTACAGGCTGACTTTTTTTTTTCTTTGGAAAAAAAGTATAAATGTTTTTTATATATATTAAACAAATTGAACATTTGATCCTAAAAGAAGAAAATCTGTCTGTTAATCTAAAGCAATTCTAACACTTTTATGGAGAAGTTCAAACACAAATCAAAACACAAAAATGCTATCCAATATTTATTCGGTGATCATCTCTCAGCTGAACTCACAAAGAACTATTTACCTAAAGCAACTTGGTACTTTATGCACCCTAGCCCTCAGTCTTTTAAGCTACATTTATATTTTGGTTTTTCTAGGGTGTTTTATTACATGTCATTGAGGTTTTTACTCTAACACATCTAATGTTCATCCACAACCATATAAACCCATTAATTAGATCCATTTCTACCAGTCTGGGCCGTTTCCTGCCCCCCACTCCCCTCTCGTCACTTCTTTCCTAACAGGTACTTCCTATGACACACGAATGGAGCGAAGGCTCAGGATAACAACAGCAGATGAGGAAGATGAGGAGTTTGAAGGGAGAGATAAGGGAAAGCCAGTGGGCTATGGAGCTGAGCAGGCTCCGAAAGGTCAGTAGGAATGTGGAGGATGGCGACCGCTAACCAGCGTCATCCACAGTTTTTACATTCTCTAAAAATGAAACCTCAATTCCTCTGATAAGTCGCAGTCTATCAGCAGCGGCATTTGCATTCGAGGGGTGTGTGTGTGTGAAGCACAACATGTCCAGTAGCTCATTAGGTCAACACCAGTTGGGTAATGAGAATCAGCTGAGGGCTAATGAGGAATAAGTGGGAAAGCATTACAGATGTGACTTTTTTCCACATGTCAGAGCAGAGCACGTGGCAGGTGGGAAGAAGACCACAGACGGTACAGCGGTTAAGAAGGGGAGAGGAAGAAGCCGTGGCGTTAGAGGACAAAGGCAGGAAATAGCAGACGTGAAAAGAAGATGGTAGCTAATATAAAAAAAAGCACCAAACTGGGTAGCAGAAAGGACAGAGGGGACAGGGGAAAGGTGGAAAAACGGCCAAAAAGCAAAACCTCAAGTTAACAGATTTGGACTGATTTCTTCACTAACAGATTTCTTCACAAAATAAAACAATCCAAAAAGCTTCAACTTGATCTGTTCCAAAACCATTTTTTGAAATGTCAATTAACTTTTTCAAAAATAGACTTTGTTAGGATCACAGCAGCAATTTAAGATGACAAGGAGAAATGAGAGTCTTTACAAAACCTTTAAAAAGTATCCAGAAATCTTAAGCCTTAGTCTATCCGTAAGTGGGTTGACCCATATGGCTGCTGCAGGTTTTCCAGTTGTGTAGGGTTGTAGACATGAGCCACCACAGCTTACAAGCAGCACAGGTGTGTCTTGCAGTTGTGTCACTTGAGGCTTTGCGGCCACCTATGACTGGTACTGTGACTGTAAAGCGCTTTGGGCCTTCAAGGAAGGTAGAAAAGCGCTATACATATGCGGCATTCAACATTTACCTTAAGGGGCATCATGAAAATTGAATGTACCATTGTTGTGCGCCTAGTAAGCGTATCGTGCGAGTACTGGCTCCTTACTGACAGCGTGTGAATGCTGCACACATGGAGCATGCACATCGTACATAATTGCATTTAGGATGCCCACATAAACTGTGCTTTGATTGTCTAATTTTCCAATTTCTAATAGTCAGAAAGCAAACAAAGAGTGCATAAGGATCCTGCAACTATCATTTGAACAGCAGTAATAGGGTCCTTACACAATCCATGGGATTTTTTGGGAGAGTGAAAAAAAAAAAGAAAATGCTTATTTTTCTATTTCTCACCTACCTCACCCTAACTTACTCTTATTCAAGTGCTCGCAGCATGGCCATAGAAAAATGTACTGTGCAGGTTTGGCCGTTTTTTGCTTACAGTCACCAAATACCTAGCAGTAGAGGCAGTTATGACTAAAGCTTTATCTACTTAAAAAGTAAGTTAAACATTCATTGTTATTGTTTTAACAGAGATAAAACAACAGAAGGAACAGCTGCAGTTGGATGCCAGCGTTTCATTATTATAACTGGAGATCCAAAATGTACCTTTTTTTTTTACTTTGATTGTTAGAGTTGGACGCAAAGTGATCAACATCAAAACTCAAACTATATTTTCCAGGTATGCAACATTTTGTGTTCAGTTCAAAAACATTGGACCATGTTGGTTGATGGCCTCACCCCTTTGACTCCCTTCAGGTCTCCTTTCAGCAAGCTGTCCAGAGGAAACGTGATGATATTGTTCATGTTTTGGAACTAGAACAGAAAAAAAAGTCACATCAGAGGATTAAGGGTGGCAGCAGATTGTATTTCTATTTTTGTGGTGTTTTGAATCGTACAGAAAGGCAGATAAGAAGATTTTTCTCTATTATTTGAGTTCATGAGAGAAATAAGAGTTCTAATGAGTTAGAAAATTAGGACAATAATATACATTATTAACAAAGATAAGACTAACTATGTAAAGCAAATAATTTAACATACAACTTAGCATTAGTTATACCTTTTAAAAACCAAGAATTAAGTTTTATTTTTTTATTCTCCATTTAGTTTACAAATCAACCTGAACCTCATATTTCTCACAAATGCTGACAGGTCAAAAAACTTTTTTTTTTAAATATTTGTGCAGTATCAGAAAATATTTATGGAGTGACAAATTTTAATGTACAAAACAAACAAAAGAATCTGCTAGGAAACTGAAATATTGGCCGCCCCTTTTGAAAAACTGGAGACGTTTCCTCGGGGCTTTTTAACTCCAGCTGGACTCGGTATGTGCTTAGACTTGTGTGTCTTCGAGAACACACAGAGTGACTCAGGGGGATAGACGATTAGTGAGAGCATGGAAATCTCTCTTTGTCCAGGAGGAATTCAGTCCGCCCCGGCCGAACCCCCCCACACACGCAAAGACTCACAAGGTTTTTGAACAGCGCAGAGAGCTCCTTGGTGAAGACTGAGAACTTGAGGAAGGCCGAGCCCAGGTCGGGATCGTCTCTGCACACACAGTTCTCTCCAAACTTCTCCAGGGCCAGGGTGTACTGCTCCTCATTTTCTACGTGGGCTGGAAAACACATGAACAACAGATTGTGAATGCAACTTTGCTCTTCACTCTAGAATCTTCTTCCCCTTTCCCTTCATTTTCCCCCATGATGAATCAGAAGCCTTTAACTCACCAAATTACACTGCTGCAGACCTTTAAGTGGGTCCTCAAACTAACTCAAACCATTGCCCATCTTACAAATGATGTGTTCCTACCATCTCTATTTTCTTCATTTTACACCCCCAGTCTGCACAATCAGACACAACAGACTAAACCACAACTTATTCTTATTCTTTAATCCACTGAAAAGCCCAATGCACCAATATTGTTCACCATTTTAGTTAAATAGTTAGTCAAACTCAAACTTTATTTGTCTGTATAGCGCCTTTCATCCACCAAACACACGAAGCGCTTTAAATAAAAGCAAATAAAATACATATAAAAAAGGCACGCCAAAAGTCCTGCCCACAACTCTGAGGTGAATTTCTGAATGAAGTATTTCCATTCTGCAGAAACTATATTCTAGAAAACATCACAGTTTGTTCTTCTTATTTTGGTTAAGGATGGCATAATCATAATTAAAAAAAAACACTGGGAATGCTTTAACAATACATATGGGTCTTTAAACATTTTTTTCACGTTTTTATTTTTATTGTGCGTTTACAAATAAATCATGTAACCTTCACTGTATTCAGAATGTGTCTAAATCCAACACAAGTATAAGACTGGCTGATTCCAGCTCTTAGGTTTTTAACACAGCAGCCAGAAGATAACAGTCAATGCCAGAGGGGTAGTGGAGGAGCACCGTGGGACTGCTGCCATGACGACGTTCATATTGGAGGGGCAGGATGGTTCTAGAAACTGAAAAAAGACTTCAAGATTAGAGAAAACCTACAGATATAAATGATTATTAGAACTTAAAAAACAAAGAAATAACTTAAAACTGACATTTGCTGCTCCAACGTGACTTCGCTTTTTTAAGATGGTAAACGGATGAAAGGCTGTTCAGAAATCTGGAGAGGAAGCTCAATAAGCTCATGTCTCAGCCGCAGAGATATCCATCGTGTTATTAAAGGGGACAAGCCGAAAGCCTTTGAATCACAACCTGCAGGTGCTCTTACTCGAGACAGATCTAATTACGCCCCCCAAAAAATACTGAGGAATAAGTCCAGACAGTAAAATTGTTGGGAAGAACTCCTCCTCAAATGAACAACAAAAAAATAAATAAAAATACACATTTGTCAATCAGTTGACTGATTACTTTAAGGTGAACATTTGAAAGCAATCCAACCTAAGAGTCACTTGCAGAGAGATCAGTAGCACACACGTGATAAACTTCAGAGGCTGGCTTCAAGCCAACCAGGCAGTGGTCTGTTCTTGATTTTGAAGTGGCACACCAGACCTTTGCAGTTTAAGAGCTGACACAGCACAACACCCCCACCACCACCAAGACTGCCAAGTGAGTACACGTGTAATTGTTGTAACTTGATCCAAACACATCACTCATTCAAGCTGCAGTAAAGGCTGCCGTGAAGCTCAGGCAGATCTGCGTTTGGTGCTGAGTAAGCGTGGCAGGAAATGGAGTTAAAGGACTGAGCTGGCATGTTCTGGGTTTACGTAGACAAACAAAACTTCACATTGAATCACATTCTGCAACTGTCACCTCAATGGCTCCATTTTTGTTTTAAACTTGTGAATGAGGCCTGTATTCCATGGCTAAAAACTTAAACTGCAAAGCCTTTCTAAGCTCTGAAATTACAGTTTTAAACAGTATTCTATGTGGGAATGATACTTTAGAAATTTACAATCAACGTTGTTACTATTTTATTTTCCATTTAAAATCCACTTCACTTAGCTTATTTTCACATTGCACTTTTGAGTGAAACCAACTCTCCATAACAACATTGTGCGGTTATAACAGCCACTTGTAAGGGGGCAGTATTGTTTGAAGTAATAAAAAGAAGCAGACAGCTGATTCAGCAACAGCCTTACAATAAAATACATCTACAAAAACGTGCTCAAACAACCTCTGTTTACTTTGAAGTGAACAACACCCACAAGCTAACCTAAGCCCGCCTTTTTATATGCACCAGAAATTGTTCATTTGGTGCAAACTAGTCACCCAAAAAACAGATTCATACCAAAAAGACCTGGTGTCAAATCAAACCTACTTCAAAAAAAGTCAACAGTTCAGACTATTATCAATTAGACTTCCATTAATACAATAAGAAAGTATTCGATTCTCCAACTACTTTTTTAAATGTATAATTACCATGCTGTCTTTTTCAGACTATAAGCAGATCACGGGACAAAGTAGGCAAAACAAAACAGTCACGATGAGATATGACTGCACTACCCAGAATGCCTAGAGGGGTCAAAAGGTAGCCGATTGATCAGAGGGGTTGATGGGAAAGTCTAGCAAACTGTGTTATAGTATTGTTACTTTCTCTGCAATAAGCATCCTTTGTAGACTTCAACACCAGAAACAAGTCAAACTTTATTCACAATACTTCTCAAAATTGTTCAGTTATGACGTATAGTAGAACAGTATCACTCCACCAGACTCTTGACTATGATAGCTGTAATGCTCCAACAATCCATCAGCTTCGTAGTTTACCAAAATCTGGCTCATTGACTGTATATGAGAACTGGATTAAGTGACCCCTCCCCACTCGTGTTCCAAAAAGCTATTAGTAAGTCTTTACATTAGTCAGAATAACCATTCTTGCTCTGATCCCCTTTTTTAAGACATTTTCTTGCTTTAGGTCCCATATTTTATTAGATAAACTACTTGCAAAAGTGCAACTTGTAAGGATATTTTCTTCTTAATTATGCTTTTTTTAAGCTGCTGCAACTTGTACTTTGGAGGGATTTATAGTCCAAAAAATGCGATACTGTTTACTGACAAGTCTGGCTCCAAAATGGTGGCGTCTGTATTGCAACAAAAAAGGCATGTCTTGGCGACTGAATCAACTTCATTTTGTTGGAACCAGAATTAAGTCATTTTCTACGGGTGACCTCACATTCACTGGGTCCAGTTCTCCTACATGGTCCTTACTAAGCTACAAGTCTGTACTGACAGCTTACAGAAACTCACTTTTAGGACGGAAAACGACATTGTCTGCTCATGCCAACAATATCTTATCTCTTGATATTTATGCCAATGAAAACAGGGCAAACAGCCTGAAGGCTTCTACTGCAAGTTATCACTCCCCAAGATTTGTTTTTACCCTTCTTCCCACATTTTTTGACACACACTTGCAAACATGGCTTAATCATCAGACAGCAGGCTGGCCTCGGCTTCCGTCTCACATGCCTTTGGAGGGTCAGGTCAGCTGACACTCACAACACAATGTTTGACCTCAGAATAATCTTTTGTTTCTCCAAAAGACCTTGCAAAAAAAACAACAAAACAGGAGTCTGTGTCCACTTCACAATGTGACTGCCGTGAGAGATAACAGTCACAAAGCAAATAAAAGATTAAGAAATACATCATGAGCCAAAGAAAACCAGCAGTAAATCTACAATAATGTGGCTGAAGGGTTACATCTGAAATTCTCAACCTTTAAAAACAAACATCTTTCTTCAACATCTCAAACAAAAAACCAACAACAGCAAGATGAAATGAAATAACTACAAGAAAACAGAATTGATGCTCTGGTTCAATATTTAAATAAAGCAACGACATATATTTTCTTGATTGACAGTTTATCTCATGACACAAATGTATGATTGGTCGACCGGTTAACAAACTAATCAATATGAGAACCAAGGCCAAGAATGGTTTAGACCACTTTCTTATCTTTGGTAGATTTCATAACATTTTTTTAACTTATCAGTAATAAGCTTTATTGACTCAAGTGTTCCTACATTAAATGGTCTTTGCACACATAATAAGAACATTTGCAGGCAAGTCTTATTTTTTACATATGAGCTTTTAAAAACTCAAGCTTCAAATCCCGAAATGATCTTTAATTTCATTTTGAGTTTTACAAAATAAAACTTTTTGATTTAAATGTTTTCAACAAATTTTATTTACAGTAAAGAAGATAAACAACGACTGAAACTCTTTGCAATTATTGATTTTTTTAAGTTTAAGGAAGAACATGGACGTAATTTTGAATCTAGATACATACATTTTACTTGTAAAAGATTAGACACAAAAGTTTAAGAATGTAAAATGTATATGTTTTTCTTTTTTTAAGGGGACGTTTTGACGGTTACTGGTAATCAATATGAAAGTTGCCATCAGTATCCGAAACCATGAATTTTAAATTTTACATTATATTTACTGTTCATAATTTAATTTTTTTTTCTCATTAAGTTTTTGAGGAATTTCAAAATAACTGCTGCATTATATTGCATCTGAACTTATCCAAACTTCTAACAATACAAATGCTTGAGATTTTGTTTTACATTTTTGTGTTTTATCACTACTATTTTCCCTCAACGATCACTTTTTTTTGTGTTTTTTACCCCAGAATCTGTTTTTGGGGTCAGGTTTGAGCTTCTGGGAGTTTTCTGTCGTTGTTACTTGGCAACCAGGGGAGGCACCATCAAATTCAGGCTTTTTCAGATGTTCACCTACAGATACCACATCTGAGGCACGGTGTTCGCCCGCTCCGCTCCATCAGCTCTGCCTCTTTCGAGGTCGGATGTTGCTGGCTTATTCATGAATAGCAACAGTCGTGACAGATGTATCCAGATGCCTCGTATGCTTTCTCTGCAGCTCTGCCAGTCACCTCTTTCACACTCTACATTGCGTTTTCATTGCTCTTGGAGGAAAGCTTACTCAGCTTCACCTCATAACTATTTGTTCATTAAATGTAACCTCTGGTGCTCTGTCTCCGCTTCATTAATATTCCTTACCTCAAAGCTAAAAATATCTTTGCGGATTTTCAGACCCAATCACACCAAGTTTGTCCTCTGAGGAGTCGACACTGCCCCCCTAGTCTTTTTATTTAAAAATTGTTTTAAACTACATCCTCTGTGAGGAGAAAAATAAGAAATAATCAAGGGGAAGATAGTTTTTGTCATTTTTAACAAGAAAAAAATTATGGACACCAGAATTTTACTGCTTTTCTAATGCAAAGACACACTTGAGGTCATATTTGCATTTTTTTTTTGTGTAACTTCGGTAAAGGTTAAACTACTTATTTTTATATTATTTTTATGCGGAACCCTTTTGATTTCATTAAACTATAAAACATGTAAGGATAAATTGACCACCTTTATTTAGAGATAAGACACGCGTTTTGTTGTTTATTTTAACAAACGTTGGAAATGAATCAGTGTTTGTTCTTTCAGTGACGCAATTTGGTTTTTGACAATCCTTAAACTTTGGTGTGCCCACATGCGTGTGAAGATTGATCAATTCTGCAGACATACTTCATTCAGTGCTGTGCCAATCGGAATCGCCGCCGTCCATGTCAAGTGCCATCGGCCGCCAGCCACTCGGTAGCCCAGGGGTACAGTATATAAAAAGCTGGCCATTCTGCACGCCTGATGGCTGCCTGACTGCTGCCATCTACCTTCATGACCATTTGAAAAATAAATAAACAATGCCTTCCCATCGCGTGGCGGCATTTGTATTTGTGACTGTAGCATTAAGTATAAAACATTTTGAATGTTACGTTGGTAGCAAAAATCAGTCATATATTTTACAGGCGGTGTTTCATTCAGAATATTTTCTTCTTTTAATAGTCAGACTGAAAACCAAACATGTCTGCCCCATCAATTCTTTTATTTTATATATCATGATTAAACCTACACAAGGTGCTTTCTTAAGTCATAGTTTGTGTAAAAATATTATTTGTGCTTCTCATACCAAATGTATCATTCTAAACTTCTTCAACTTAAAATATATCATTACTGAATTATTTTCATTTTATTTTGTTTTTCAATGAAACTGTAATAAATTCTCTACAGGTAACAATCATTTCCACATACTGAGAATTGTTCTTAATCTAAAAAACTGATAGAAATCTAGAATAAAATCATTCTGGAAAGAAAATAAAAGTTTGATTTACTTGTAAATCATTTCTGGAAGATAAAAAAACCCTCTTGATTTAAAAACAAAATGTTTGTGACCAGAATTGATGGAGACAATCAACATAAAAGCGGCGGTTTAAAAAGTATCCAACAGCACCGGTTGATGACATTCAAATATAAGCAAATATTAAACTGTAAACTGATGTGGGAAAAGGAGCGTCCACGCTTCAGCTCCCACTAACAAATGCAGCGCTGGCCCCTCCCCAGCTATTCCAGCTGGATAGTACAGCTGTCCCTCAGGCCTTGAACAGAGCCTGCACTGTTGTGAAGCGAACCCAGGGGCCTCTTTCTTCTTTCTCAGCAGGGTTTCTATCAGTCAGGCATAACAAAAGACCTTTAAAGAACCCAACCAGCAACAGGAACCAGGACACACTGACACTCGTGCTCAAAATCGAAAAGGAGGAAACCAACAATCAGTCTGTACAGTGACAAAGAGTTTTCTAAAAATAAAGTATGGAAGGTGGTCGATTTCAACTTTAGTCAAAGTAATGAGTTCTGGCAGAAGCTGAAATTGGGACTTACCCAGACCAGACGCGTGGATGGCCTTGACCGACTTCTTCATCTTGTAAAGAACACTGCGGTCCACATCCAGAGCCTGTGCAGACACACAAACACACCAGACAATGAGAAGTAAATCCCTGACGACAGGGGATTTTTTAACTGCAAGATCCAAATACATTCAACAATAATTACATTTAGAGATCACACAGAAAGGAGTGTGTAGGATGGCAACTTTTACATTTGGAGTTTTGTTAAATCTTAAAAAATATTACTTTTAATTCTTTCTTTTAAAATCAAATTAACTTAACCTTATGCTTGAATGTATCGTTTCAGGAACTGCTGGCAATTTGCTTCCTCTTTGAGAGAACAATCTTTAAAGACCAACCCCAATAGAAATTGTGATTTTGGTGTTTTTAACATTTTCTTGCGTCAAATATAAAGAAAATTAAGCTTAAAATTGGATTTCAGAAATTTTTTTTAATGCAAATCATTGTGACTCAGGAAAAGAGCTGTTTAACAAAAGCTTGTAGTTGTGACGTAGAAGCCACGATAAGCAGGCCACAAGCTCTCTGCTCCACTTCATTCTGATGCATCCACTTGTAGACAACCAGATCCATGTATGTCTTGGTTTTTCTTGTCCAAGTTGGCATCTGGCTCAAAACTGTACAGCTGGATAGCTCCAATATTGCTCTCTGTTTTTTTGTTGCACCTGTAATGTTAGCTTTGGAGTGTGAGGGGCTGTAAGCTAGCGACAGCACAAGTAAAGAGTGTTTTTGACAATGGAGGGGGAAAGGGGCAGGGTTGCTCCGCTTCAACAATCCTGCCCGCAATTCATTTGTAACGAACTAATACTCCTCTGCAGAAACTATGTCCTAGAAAACAACACTTTTTTGAAAAAAAAAATTTGCCTAAAAATGGTATAATCATAATTAAAAGAGCACTGGGAAAGTTTAAAAAAAAAAACTTAAAAGACGCTCGGACTGGGACTTTAAAACAAGAGTTTTAATCTTCATGAGGTAAAAAAAGGGTAAATAATAACAAATGATAAAAATGTTCAGAAAGAAAACATGCTTCCCGGTTTTTATGAGGTAGGGAGACGGATGTGTTAAAGCAAAGCCCCCTCTCATACCGGTTAAGAGAACAGAAATGAATCCTGAGAGCACAGCTGTGTCAGTCCAGGACAGTTTGTTGTGGGTCTCTATGTCATCTTCAATTAATAAATTATTCATGCAAAAGCCAGAAATAGATCTGCGCTCCCTCATTAAATGACTGTGTGCGTGTCTGTGTGTGTGTGTGTGTGCGTGTGTGTGTGCGTGCGTTAAAGTGTATTTATCAGGACAGCAGCTTGTAGGACAAAAGCTACGAAAAGTCAATTAAAATGAGCGATTGCTTCCTGTGGTGCATTCAGGTACAATCAGGTGACTTTCTCCTCAAAGCTTTAAAATGGAATATGAACACGTGTAGATAGAGAGTTTAGAAGAGATGAGAGCGTCACACACAATACGGGTGATGAGCTTTGGGGGTCTTTTGGTGAGAAGGAAATTAGTTTTAAGGCTTTTCATTAAGTACATCCGCTTGCAGAGGCCTGTCCCGCCCCCCTATCCGATTGACATGTATTAAACCCCCTGGACTGTAAAAAACCCCCCACACACAATGGCTTCCATTCAACAGGATACAAAGCTTCACATGCAGCAAAACTAACTGTAGGGAATAAATCATCGTTTTTCACTTTAAAGTCACGAGTGCTCTGGTTTTGCAGCAAGGTCAGCGCTGACACAGCATAAAAACACCCGAAAGACTTTGAGGTGAAACTGAGACGCTAGCAGCACTGGCTGGAGAAGCTAAATCTGAGAAGAACAGAGGACAAAAACACTGACAATGTTCTCTTTCACCCCTCTGCTAACCGTGGCTCAGAATTGGTAACTCATTACGTTTAGGGAAGCATCCACAACCAAACTGAGTATATGTTTGCCTTACAGAGCCTTGCAGAGCTGCAGGACACACCGTAATGATCCGTCAAAGGACTGAAGAAAAAGAATAATAAGAAAAATATTCCCAAAACAAAAAGAATCAAAAGGTTTGACTTAACAGAGTTAAAGTTGTAGCAGTTATATAAAAATTAAGCATTGCACTCTAAAATTTAGGCCTTAAAACTCTCTCAAATCCATCATGTGTGATCCTTTTCATGTTTTAAGTGATTCAAAAATAATCCGGAGCATCTATTTAAAGGCAGGAAATCCAGTAATTATCAATTTTATGAGAAATAGGTCAATTTTAGTAGAAAATGCTTACAAAAATCTATCGATACAACTGAAAAATTGCTCTTCAAACTTTGCTTTTGGTCTGGTCTTTACAAAAATATGATTAATGCGTTTTCTCTTGATCAATTACAAGTATGTATAAATTTTTACTCCTACTGTAGTAAGCTTAAATGATGTATTGTTGTAATATACTAATAGTAGATAAAATGCACTAAAAATGTCTGAATTCTCCTTGGTGGAGCAATGTTGACATTTGTCAGAATGTTTTAATTATTACACTCGTATCGTTACTACATTTTAAAGACGATTGCTTTAATGTTGACCACTGTCAACATACGTCATGCTGCAACAACTCCTGGCTCTACACTGCCTTATTCTGTTGTCATTGTGTCAATTTTATAAAGCAGACGGGGTTTTAGTATGTTTTCTGGAGTTTTAGGAAGATCTACTGCACAGCTGAAGACCTACAACCTTTCAAGTTTTCTTTTTACTCATGCATTTGTTGACAAATGTACTAGTTTTAGGGTCCATTTTAGTCTTCTTTACATCCCAAACTCTGATTGGAAAAAACGAGGGAGTTCTCTTAATTTTTTAACTCTCTAGTTGTCACACTTTTATTCCTCTGTCAATTTCTGTCAATTTATTTAAAGAAAAAGTAAGTTGGAGTCTCCAAATGTCAATAAATGAGACATTTTTTTAGTATGACCCCAACTAAAATTCTCTTCTGACCACCACTCAAGACAAGACAAAATCCAAACAAAGTCATTTTGGTATCATACATGGTCACTAAATAAAAAAAAAGATTTATTTAAAGTGATATTTTTAAATAAAAATTACCACCAACCAGGCCAAAAATAGAGTGTGCTACTTTTAAGTGGCAAAAGTGGGAAAGTGGGACACTTGATGACTCAGTTTTAGTTCCTTCAGCTCCTGTCAAATGATTCATCTGCTCACTGTGTACTTATCCAATTATCTCTGTGTGGCCCAGACATGGTCTCCAGCTGCAGCTTAGAACTCACATGGCCAAGCGTCTGCACATTGAACAGGTAATTCGAAAAAAGGAGCAGTTTCAAAGCCAGGTAAAGTGCTAAAGAAAACAAACCACTTTAGTTTTGGGCTCTTCACATCATTTTGAGATCTGATCTTAGTATTAAGCCAATAGGAAAGCTACTAAGATGATTTAAAAAAAATCTTTAAATTGACTTATTTTTGTTTAAAATACAACAAAACATGTAATCGTCAGACAGCTATGCCATAGAATTAAACCTTTAAAAACCCAAAATGAAAATTGTGTTTTTGGTGTCCTCCCATACTGATGCATCCACTTGCAGGCAAATAGATCCATCCACGTCTTAGTTTTCCTCATCTGAGCTGGTATTGGCTCATTGTCATTTTGTTGCACTGGTAATGTTTTGTTGGGATTGTAAGGGGCCTTTCGCTAGTGGGAGAGCATGTCAACAGAGAGCTCTCAGCAATGGAGCAAGAAAGAGGGGGCGAGGTTGTTTTGTGTCAACGATCTCGCCCACATCTCAGAGGCAAATTTCAGTGATCTTCTGCAGCTCCACAGAAACTTTGTCCTAGAAAACAACACTGGGTTCAGGCTTTTAGCTAAAAATGACATAACCATAATTAGCAGACTTCTAGGAACGTTTAAAAAATAGCTCAAAAGATGGTTGGAGTCTGTCTTTAAAAAATAGTTTGAATAAAATTGCACAACTGATAAAAAAATTATCAGAAAAGGAACCAATTTTTATTTTTTCAGATTTATTTAAAAAAAAGAATTTCTACAAGTTTTACACCAAGAGTTCACTCAGAATGTGCTCCATCCAGTCAAAGACTAAAATGTGGGCTGACATCAACAAGATTTATAAAAATAAACAAATTAAACAACAGTTTTTAGAGAAACCTCTAAAAA
This sequence comes from Oryzias celebensis, assembly GCA_014656515.1. NCBI lineage: Eukaryota > Metazoa > Chordata > Actinopteri > Beloniformes > Adrianichthyidae > Oryzias > Oryzias celebensis. The sequence goes on from BNCR01000005.1 coordinate 41,859,410, forward strand.
CCCCTATTAAGGCAGGCCCCTTTTTTCAGTATCTTCCTAACAACAGCTCTATAAGATGATCTGTTTATTTCTCATAACTTGATTCATGACAAAACTAGGTTGAGTAAGATACAAAAGAAAAAGCTCAGATTGGCTCAGAATTGCTGCCTGGCATTGAATCGAATGTTTTGGAGGAAAGGAATAAGCCAAATGGATTCAAGATTCACAACAATCTGTTCGTTTTGTGACAGAAGCTTTTGCTGCATATGCTGCAACGATGGAGTCAGATGGCAGCTCTGTGTTGCCATGTTTAACTGCTACAGTATAATGGCCTTTTTGACAGTTATTATCACAAAAATGGCAGCGAATGACATTCGTGCAACCTTGCTTTTAAGGAGTCTTAGAAGTGCTTCTGAAATATAATCAACCTTTGTGCTTCATCAAGTGAAAAAAAACAAACAAAAAAATTTTACCAGGAGATACATGTGGGTGCTTATTTTGGACGGCATGAACACTTGTCTTCTCATAACAAAAACTGAATAAAAATGGACAAACTGTGTGGTGGTGTAACTCATTGGTATTTATTAAGCTGATTTAAAGCCAGTTTTAACCTAAACTCATTGCCGTTTTGACTGGACTTGTCCCAGAACTCTAGTCCGACTGAAAATACGGAACTGAGATAATGAAATACTGCCAAACAATTGTCAGAGTGTGAACAGAAAACTACAGAAGGATTGAGGATTTGTTAGATTTTTGTTGAACAAAAAATAGTTCACAATAAATTAAATCATAGCCATGAAGGCTTAAGTTGAGTTTTAAAAATTGTATTTTGTATTGTATTTTAAAATTTTATTTTAAAAATACAATATGTGAACTCTATCAGATTAATATGAATATTTCCAAAACATATATAGATTACTAATGTATTTCTATAGAAATATGTCCAACTGTGTAATCCGAGAAAATTCAAAAATTGAATCGAATAGAGTGGATTGAAACAATTCGTGAAAAATCGTATATCGGATCGCTCCAGGCTCTGGTGAATCAAATCGATTGTAGAAGTTTTTGGTGATAGCCAGTCCTAATTGCAGGTACTGGAGTCAAGCAGAGTGACGTACTATGCTTCAACATTATGAACTGAAAAGGTGAGGGTATAGTTTGCCTTTTATGTGTTACAACGGAACAATGTTGAGAATAAAGTTGAGCTGTTATGTTGCAATCTTTGCATAAGCAGCTTATGGTAAATATAAATGCACAGAAAGAACAAAAGAGATGGCAAATAAAAACTTCCCATCAACTCCATTTTAGGTAGTATACTCATGCCACATTACATCTGTTATGTTTTGGTTAATATGTCTACTAATCTGGTTCCAGTAATTTTTAATCTTCAAAGCTACTAAAAACAAAGTAAAAATATGGTATTGAAACAGATTATGATGAATTTTGGCCTGCAAGTCTTGAAATTGTTACTGTGGTTGGGTCAAAATTGACTCACATTTCCTTGCTTACTGTATTGTACTGGATGCTCACCATTTTGTTGGGGTATCTGAGCCTATAATACCAAAATCCAGTGCCTTGAAAATGTCCCATAAATTTCAACAAATAAATAAATAAATAAATAAAAAATCGGTGCATTGATGATCACTTGAATAGCAAATATATACTAAAATGCATTGTGTTGCATTTGAAAAATGGCGGAAACAAGTCACACAAGTGGGATGATGTTAATTTAAATTTTACAACTTTATTTTTTATAAAAGAAGTGTATTCGCACGTCATTTTCGCGTGTGGCAAGAGCTGAAATTCTGAATTACCATCAGTTTTTGTGCTGATCGCACATAAATACGTGCAAATAACATCAACCCTATATAAATCCTCCAAGCTATCAGAACACAGTGGATTCATAAACAGTCTTTATAAAATATTGAAATTTACTAGCTTTTTACTACAGCAAATGGGTGACAAAATTTTTGGCATTTGAAGAAGAATAGGAAAGTGCTGAGCACTAGAAAGGCTTTTGGTAGTTGGGTAGTCACAGTGAATTTGGACTCAGCCAATATGATATTAGGCCAAACAGAAGCTCCCCGTCTCTTTGGAATTTGAATGAGTCCATGATTATTAATCATTGAACTTCCTTCTACTCTCCAGCAGAATTTAACCCCAGACATCTTATTCAGACTGGTAGATCTGAGCCACCACTTGGTTGACATTCCTATCAGTCAGTAATTAAACTGCAAAATCAGACAAGTCAGGTTTTTAATTCATCTGCTCAATAGACGGCTCCATCAACATACGGCATGCCTCACGTTCACACAGACTTTAAACACAGACATCATATCACGCTCCAGCAAACCTTTTTAATCTAAACTGAGTGGTCTGAAGGGACAAAAGGCAAGCACGGCAATAAACCAGCTGAACACAACAAGCACACTCCTCTAAATCATCTCTCCAGTCATCAATCACTCATGCACTTCCACTCTGATGTGATCTTATGGGTTGAGCATCAAACAACCCAATCAAAAGAGGCCAGATGCGAGGGTGATTCCACCAGCATGAACATTTTTTTGCAAAGAAGAACAAAAACTCACAGTAAAACCCAAGCTACATTCAGGCCTGGAGCTGCTTCACAAAACTCTTCACGCAGCACAGATGCAACGTCAGCAGTTGTTCTCATTCCTGCCATGTCGAGCAGGAGGAGATACCCAAACTGAATTGAGTTAATCCTCATTTCAAAAAGTGACATCATTGTCGTTATTGTGATGGCAATCGGGCACCATCTGCTGAGTCCAATCTACACACATCGTGGTAACACTGCAGGGTCGGCAAGGTCGTTGTCATAGAGATGCATTCAACTCATGAACTCCCATTTACTGAAGTGCTGAAGGATAATGTGTCGGGTTATGGACCTTTGGTGGAGTCCAGCAGATGTAGATAATGTGTTCAAGGAGGAGAAAAGAAAAGTGTGAAAAGGATTCTGTAAGTTGATCCTTATGATGCCCAGCTCTATCAAAAATGAAAGGAAGAAACTTCTACATGCACCGTACTAAAATCCTAAAACATTCAATGTTCCTGGCTAAGACAAGAACATTCAAATAAAACATCTATAAACACACACATATGCACGTTACAAGCTTCTGTGTTCAAAACTCTCACGGTCATGCGTTGCTACTTAAAATTTTTAAGTCCGTTTTTGAGGTTTACATATAAAACGGTTATTACACGTGCATTGAAAGTTAAACCAGTTTAATTTTGAGCAGAAAGAGGCTCGAATTTGGTAGTGAGATATGCAGGGCATCTTTTTCAAAACACCAAAGTGCCAAACGTTTGAAAATCAGTCATGAAGGACAAACTAATAATTGCGGTTCGTGCGAGACTGGATTTACATTACGGCAAGTCTTTCATATATTGAATCAGAGCTGTGAAAGAAAAAGAACAAAGCAAGATTCACAAGATTTTTACCGCTTCAACATTTCTCACTAAGCCTCTAACAACTTTGAGTACACATCATAGAATCCGGTAGCAACAGACCTGCGTGAACACCATATGCTAAAAGCGCGTTCAAGTACCCACGTTCACCTCATTCTTGAATGTGCCAAACATGCGCACTGTGTGACGTCTGTAACACAGCTCTAGAAGAGCATCAATTCAGACTTTTTTGGTTTTAGTCACATTTTGGATAAACAGAAAATGTGATCAATTTCTTTTATGTTTCTGTTTTTGTATTTTTAATTTTATAATTCAGTTAAAAAAAAACTGCTGATGTGAAAGTTTTTGCCCCAAATAACAACTGACCAGGAAAAACAATACCTTAAAAACCTAATACTACTAAGCCTTTGATCATCTTAAAATGCACCATATTTATGTATACAAAATTATACACTTTTGTGAGATTCACACCTTTATAGGTGGAGCTGCAGCTACTTTTTCCTACCCATAAGGAACTGTGTTTACATCATTTACTTCCTATGGCGTTCTTTACCGCTTGGTCATATGGAGAGTTTGTGGAGCATTCACACCCTGATGAACAGCACCAGAGTTCATTTGCAAGTGAACTGCAACTTGCGTTCATGAACGGGCCAGGGTTGTTTGGTTCAGAGCTTTCCGCTTCCACAGAAACAAGTTTTGCTGTAGATCAAACTTGCCAGTGTGAATGCAATAGTAAATAGCAAATGGAATATACATTTGAAGAGCTTTTATACCTTGATTTAAGGCCCAAAGCACTTTACAGGCACAGTCCCATTCACCCATGTTCACACATTAATACGCCAATGGCTGCTATGCTGCTTTACATGGCACCAACCTCAACCACCAAGAGCAATACGGGGTTCAGTATCTTTCCCAAGCACACTTCAAGCTTCAACAAGGCGGGAACTGAACCTATTATCTTCCGATTAGAGGTTGACTGCTCTCTGCTGCGTCACATCCGCCCCAGTTAATGAATGCAATCAACAAAACCCTTTTCAAGCAAGGATTTTAGGTTATAATGAATTGACAAGTGTTACAAAGTTGTGCACTTTAACATGAACTTATCCCCAGGTTTCAATTGTAAAGTCATTCCCCTCGTGCAACTACTAGACAATAACTGAAAAAAAAGATTAAAGTGGTTAAATCTTACAAAGCTCATATTAAGACGGAGAACAATAGTAGGTCCAGCTGGCAAGTCTGTTACATTTTAGTGGTTTCCTCCTCCCTTCACTGTGTAGAGAAGAAAAGACATTCCTCGATGATTGCATACTGCAGGGACAACACAAAGATCCCGCCCCATTGTTCTGGGCATCACAGTAGCTGCTGATGACAGCATGTCTGTTCCACAAGATGCTTACCGCATTCTCTCATAGGGCCCTACAACAAACATACTAAACCAGTTCTCAAAAAAAACCCAAAACAATCCAAGCAATTCTCTCCAACCACAGAGCTACTGTTGCCATCAGTGTCTTTTCTTTTAATTCTGATCAAAGCCTCACACTGTGAATGCTCTCTGTGATGTTCTGGGAAGAATTTGTCTACTAGAAACCACAGAAAAACATGATTGCATCCATCTGAAGAGAAATTACACATTTTTAAATCCTATTTGAATGTGGTACCTAAATTGTTAGGTGAAGAGCCTTTTTTAGTGGTAATATTACACAAATATAGAAATTGCATTGTCTGTTTTTGTAGTTGCTTTTAATTTTGTTTTGGGCATTTACAACCTTTAAAGTCCTTCAAATAGTCTCTTAAATTAAAAGTGTTTCTCATTCCCTAAAAATTGTATAAACAGCTTCTTTTTAAAATCATGTCAGAGGACTTTTATTCTGCATTCAAATTTATTTTATTTTATTTATTCTACATTCTACATTCGAACATAATTTGCGTATCAGATATGCATCCAACACCTCTGTTTTGACACAAGTCAAGTTTGTTGCAAAACGCTTGTCCAAAAGTCAATTCATAAACCTGATGGGAGGAGCTACCATCAAGAGTTTTCAAAATACCCTCATTGCTATGTTGTAAAAGAAATGGATGACTTTGAGGGAGAAACTTGGGTATATTTCTTTGGAAGCGTTGTAGAAAGCCGTCGGCAAACGTGTCACCGTGTTGGGCTTCAAATGAGTAAATGATGTAAACACAGTGCCTTATGGGTAGGAAAAAGTAGCTGCAGCTCCACCTATAAAGGTGCGAATCTCAAAAAAGTTTATAATTTTGTATACATAAATATGGTGCATTATTAAGATGATCAAAGGCTTAGTAGTATTAGTTTTTTAAGGTATTGTTTTTTCCTGGTCAGATGTTATTTGGGGCAAAAACTTTCACATCAGCAGTTTTTTCACATACTCTCCCAGTATGTTGAGGTTCACCGTCTACTGCAGGGGCAGAATCAGGATAGATGGTACAGCGGTACTTCTGTCTCTCTGTCCAGTTTGACGACTAAATTTATCGCAATAGACCAAAGGAGTTAAAAATAGAGGATCTTTTTATTTTTGTTTCAATACAAATATCCAAAATTTGACAAGCATAAACGGCAACAGCAGCATGTCCTTCATGTTGGTTTTGGGGTCATCCTGATGACGTCATTAACACATAACCCAGGCCAAGGTTGTGATTTGTGGACATTCTGCAAACATTCACCAGAGTTTCAAATTTAGAACTTTTGAAACAAAACAAAAAAAAATGGCAAAAATGTCAATATGTGTGTCAGAATTTAACATTATGGGCCACTCAAAGCACACTGCAACAACCTTAATTTGAGATAAATATGTGATCAAACACCTGTAATCAACAAATGTTTACAATAATATTATATTCATAATATTTGTCAGATTTGTGGTGATCCCCTTTTTACTTTTGCAGACTGAATCTTCAGTTTTAGAATAACTGTCAATGAATAAAAATTGGGGAAAACAACCTTGTTTAACAAAAAAAGTGATCTATTCAGTTTATGTTTGAACAGTTTAATTACTTTCACACTGAAAATCTCAGAATAATGAGCATGTCAAATAAAGTAAACAGTTGGTTTTTATGTCAGCACACTTTTTTGAGTTTCTTGCTTAGAGGTAGTCTCTGAGGAACAAGTAATGCTTTGACTGGACTTAAAAAAAAAAACTGGAAACACACTTTCACGTGTTTCTTTTCATATTTTAGCCTGTGCTGACTGTACAAAGTCAATATCAGGGCAGAGGTGGGTTCAAAGCTTCCCTGATCTTTCAGAAAACTGAGTGGCACAGGGAAGATGGAAATTTTCATCCTGAAATGACCAAAAACCAGAGTCCCAAAGGGAAAAAATGAAAAGCTTTTTTCAGTAACATCCAAATAAATAAACCTACTTTTTAAAAAAGCTCATTGAGATGAATGTTGATTACTTTCATGGCGTGTTGCATATCATTTAAATACTTGAATGACTAGAGGGGTATGTCAGAAGTGAGGAGGCACAAAAAACTGGTGGATGCTCACATTGAAACAATGTGTGCTGTGAGATCTTCAAATAAACCAAAAACACCTCAAATCCATAAGAAGAAATACATTTTAAAATAATTATTAAAAAATGTTAAAAATCATTAATTGAAGAGTACAGTTTTTCTTCATTTGAACAAAAAAAATGTTTTAAGAGTACTCGACTGTCCAAGTGACGTGTGATCATATATTCTTGTATCAAGCAAGAGTCTACTAAAGTTAATTTGATTGAAATTGACAAAAAAAGCTTTTACACTCATATTTGATTTGGTTCTCACACATGAACAGGGAAAAACAAGCAAAGGGAAGAAGATTCCTGCACTCATGTGACTGTACATCGATTAACACTTGCACCTCCTCACTACTCCACATGGATCCAAGAGAATAACTTGGTTTTCGGGTTTGTGATTTGGCTGTAAGTTTTATACCTGCTTTAAATAAACAACAGCAGTCATGTTACAGAGGCTGAGTGGTTGACCACTAATTGGAGCATCGCAGGTTCTGTTCCCGCCTTCAAAGCCCATGTGTGTAACATTCCTTGGGCAAGACATTGAACTCCACATAGCTCCTGGTAGTTGAGATTGGCGCCATCACTGTGTGAACGTGCATGTGCATGAGTGAGTGGGATTGTGACTGTGACTGTAAAGTGCTTTGAGCCTTAACGCAAAATTGGGAAGCGCTAAGAGTACCATAGCTCTTCCATTAGTAGCTCCGGCATTTATTTCTAAAATGTGGCAGCCGGCCTAGCGTTTATAAGAGACAGACGTCTATTGGAGACCGGCGTTTATTCCATCACAAACAGAATGGTGATGGCTAATGGGTTCATTGTGCGGTGAAATTCGGTCACAACCTGCAGACAACACCACCAGATGAACATTTCAGGATTTATTGAAATTATGAGAGCATTGTATTACGTTCTGATTAGCACTGGCTGTGAACATTACTTTTCTCCTTTAGCTCAGTATGATAAATCCTCTTTAGTGTCATGCAAATCATTTTTCTGGGAGTGTGTGCACCTTCCTGTCTTTGCTTAATTTTAAACGCTTTCTCGAATGAGAGTTTCTTGGCCATCGCTATACTGGCTCACAAATACCACAGACACCAGGTGTCTGTAAGACGGCATGACCCAGAGAAGATGGGCGGATCTTAAAAGCAGCCTGAAAACTATTACAGACCGGCGTCTAGCGTAACAAACACCTGTTAAACTCTGCATTTAATGGAGAATGACATCAATTAGAGACCGGCTACTATTGGAAGATATAAGTTATAAGTCATTTATCACTGATAATATCAGTTTTTCCTTTGGATATTGACTAGTCAGTCCACATTCATACTGTAATGCACCACACCAGAATTCATTTGCAACCAAACTAAAGCCCACTTTTTCTGGTAAACAGGACTCATACCACACACAAAATAACCTTGTACACCTGCTAAAGTAAGGGGATTGTCCAAGGACATTAACTCTATTCCAGACCAAACAACCTTTTTCTGAACGCTTCTTTTGTGTAAAAATATCACAGAAAAAAAGCGGGTAGATGTTTTGTGTAAAATAGTTTTGTGTCTGATTTTATAAACAATAGATGGTTGTTCCATTTTTTTCTTATGAAAACCAAACTACAGAAAGAGAAATTATCACCAGTAGATCGAGTTTTGTTTCACCTGTTGTTATGGACTTTGCTGATAAGGCCCATCTGTTGTGCCTGCGTTGCAGCAGGGCTGCTACCCTGCTACACCTCTGTGTCAACTGCAAAAGCAGTAACAAAGTGGGGTGGAGACGTTGGTGGAGGAGAGCAGTGCTTATAACACTAAGGCTGCTGTTGATGTGATGATTAAGTACAAAATGCAGAGAGATACTGTTGTGCTATTTTACAAGGACATAGTTTTTAAAACTGCCACATACAAACTCAAACTTACTTGGAATTTGTTTGTCCCTTTACCTTTTTTTTTTTACACGTAGCATATCTTTGGTGATGATTTGAGCAATAACACATTAATAACATGACCGTAATTGTGTTTTTCTATTTTATTTTTATTTTTCTAAATTATTTGCAATATTTTAATTCCTGAGCCTTAGAAATTTGCCCAAAATCAAGAAGAAATTAAGTAAAACAAAATTATTGTGTAATTTTGATGAAAAGTGATTTTAATGCAATTAATGTCTTTAATTTTTTGAAGTAATAAGTCCAGCAATACCTTTATGGGAAGTTAAAGCAAGATTTGATGAGCTGTGACTTTGAAGCATTTCAGGGTAAATAAGAAACCAACAACACGTCTCTTTGGGTTTCCACCTGGTCTTTTAAGGTGGGAGTGACGCATTTATTGCCAAGTACTGAGGTATGGGGGTTGGTGAGCTAGAAAAAGTGATGGTCACAGAGCTAAAGTGATGGATGTGTGCGTTGTGCAGCACTTCTACTAGCATTACTGTGGTCACTCAGCAAACTCTGTGAGAAGGGAACCACATAGAAGTGGTGCTTAGCTGTTACTATTTGGTCAGTCCAAAGAAGGACTAAAGAAGGGCGAGATCAGTTGGGGTTAAACAAAGACCTTTTATTTGGCAGGAAATGTAAAATGTATCAACTTAAAAGCTCGAATTTGTTCTCTTCCTTTACCTCTGAATGTCTAGCAAGTAGTAGTAATTTCAGCTCAAGCTTTTAGCGTGAAATACTGCATCAGCTTGAAAGTATTAGAGCATCATGGCACCCGCACATCTGCTGCTTTACAGCTTTTCAGTGAGAACAACAAAGAGGACAACTGGACCAAAGCCTTGGCTACCGTGTGTCAGAAATTACACACAGGCGACAGCAGCCACTGCAGCACTTCAAGTGTTAGAGAAAACAATATGATGAGGGGCTTTTAGGGTTTAAGTTTTACGAGGTGAGAAACAAAAACTGCTCTTCAATTTGGCTTTCACCAACAGCAAATCGTGGCTTTATTACCTTCTTTCAATCCACCAATACTTCAGATTTTAAATCCTTTTCTTTTTTTTCTCCAAGCATGGCTGAAATAAAAATAAAACACAAGTGGTAAAAGCATCTACCCAACTTTGAAGGGAGTATTTAACAAAGTTTGTAAACTAGCAGGCGGCTAGTGAAAAAAAATTAGGCTTTATTGGAAGGAGAAAATGAAGACCAAATGTGCTGCGCTTGGAGGAAATGGAGGAACAGACTACGCCTTTAAGTTTTACTGTGCTCAGTTTTGTGTCTCGTGGTGCCTGGAGGAACCAATTACTCAACATTTCAGAAGAATATAATGTTGTCAGGCAAAGGCAGTGCTTTGGCAAAAAAAAAAAAAAAAAAAAAAAAAAGGTGTCTAGGCCCCACTTCTGGTAAACCTTTACCATGAGGGATGTCACAAGCGACATCTAAATAAGCTCTGCACACTACTGTGACTCTGACTGTTCATGAAGTAACTTTATTCCAACAGATTCTCACATGGAGAAAAGCAGTTTTGGATATTGGCTTTGCACCAATATGCAAAACAGATGTGCAAAGTCGACAGAATTAGCTGATTTATGTTGATTGCGTGAACACTTCACTACTGTAAAGTGTTGTCAATGCAAAGCTGCTTTTCTCCGCACCAGAATCCAATGGAATTATGTTAATTGCGTAAACGGTAGAAGAATTACGGTAGTCCAGAGAATTTCAACACTGAAGCTAAAGCTTGCGTTTTAAAGGGTTAAAGAAAGACAGATGGTACAAAATTCTTCAATTGGCATTTAAACACAAAAAACACCTATATTGAAAAAGTTATTAATTTCAAAGAGACCAGGTCAACTTCAGCCCTGCAATGGTTTTCTTTTCAAAATTTGAAAACTGAAACTCATAATCTTTCCAAAAAAAAAAAACAAGAAAAGCCAAATGGTTGGAGCTACAGCTCTGCGACTCTAGCTCCACGCAAGTTCAAGCCTTAAGTCAAGAGAAGTGCCACTTGAACAACCATGAGATGCTAAGAGGAGTTCCTCAAGACTAAGAAGGTGTGAGTCACATCTCAGTTGGACAATACAGCTGTGAGGACTCTGTGTTCCTTCCACACCCCCGGTTCAAGCAAGACTGCGTGGTCAGGACTCCAACTCAATGGCAGAGTTCATTAATGAAGAAAAACGGAAGGCAGACAACAATAGCTTTTAACAGCAGCCGTCTTGGACAATCTGGGTCAAAATGGTTTGATAAATGAGTTTTAGATTGTCATCTTCCTGTGACCTTAGTGTCCAACCTTTGGCCTTTAAAGAATAGGCCGTTCACTCAAGTGCTCCATATTTTAATGAGTATGTGCCTCCATATTATGGGTAAGGGGGGGTATTAGATTAATCAATTACGATCCATAAATGATTCCGAACAGTTTTAGGATTTTTTAATAGTCGTTAATCAAAACATTTATATGATTTCAAGTAAAAGTAAAAAGCGGCACTAAACGTTGAGTCTTTTTGCCATGAAAAATTTTAGATTACCGCATTTTACACACGATAAGATGCGCTGTTTTATTAGGCGCGGTCTTAATTAGGAGGTCTGTGTCTGTAACTCAGCCCAGACGTCCACAATCCATTCAAATATGGTGGCGTAACTTGCCCAGCGCTGCCTCCCAGTCTTCGTAAAAGTGTTTGCACTGTCAAATGACGTGTGCTTTACTTCGTTTTTCCTCCAGTGGCATCGGGAACCCTTTCTTTTAAGGCCTAAAGGGGACCTCGTGGCGTGTGAGCAAACATTAAATCAGCATGGTTGAATCCAAGTGACTCTTGCTCAACATCACGTGCAGCAAACATACTGGAAAAACATGTGCGTAAAGCTTGGCTAGATGTCTGCACAGTGCATATACATAATATCCCAAACTGAACTTTTCAATGTGGTTTTGGAGAATATGAGCCTGTAAAAACTACAACAACATGAAAGCTGATGGTTAAACACGTGTGCATGTGACAAGCAGTGGCTGAAATTACATTCTTGACTCACCGGCCAAGTTAGTCGTATCACACGTACTTCTTTTCCTCATGTATGGACAGTACTGGAGGAGCATTAAAGAAATCAACTAAAACGAAGGATAATAAACATGAATAATTTGGCTCAAGCATGTAACCACCATGTGGCGAGTCGCCCTCTAACTTTTACTCGCCAAACAGAAAAAATGCTCATAATTGCAATTGGCAAGGGTTACCTTTAGACCTTGATGATGATGATAAGCATCAGTTATTTATTTTGAATGTCATTTTGCATTCAAAAAATAAAAATCTAAAAATCATACAAAGCAGGTGATTTAAACCAACATGTTAACCTGATTGTGGGCTAAACACAGATGGCTACAGAAAGACCAGTGCAAAGGACAACATTGGTTTCACTGCACTTAAAAATTGACAGACAGGCTCAGCTCGAAGAGGTGAAGCCACAGAGATGCAAGATTGTGCCTTGGAATCAATTAGGTATTAACTTTGACCTTTTACCCCTCCTGGACCTAAGGGGAGACCCGATTAATAATAATGTGGTTTGGACAGAGCCTGTTGCTGGCTGATAACATGAATGCTATGGGAGCTTGGGATTATAAGGTCTTTATGAGTGACTGGTCCAAAAGAGTAAAAGTTCTTTGCTGGTTCCACCACAGAACGGTGAAGCTAAACACAGAGACAGTGGATGCAGATCCAGTGTCCAAGATCCTGTATAAATTATAGGGAGCATTAAGCTTCTTAGGTGGCATGCTGAAGGACTGACCAGTGTGGCAAGGAGGTTAAGGAGGTTCACTTAGGGTAGACAGCACATTAAGAGCATAAAAGCTAATGTATTCCTCTGTGTGCCTTTAAAGCTATTATCAGTGGATTGTCTCTGGACTGATAATCCTGATGTCTGAATCCCAGTTACAACTTTCCTACAGACCACCTGTTCCAACAAGGGACAGCTGTCGTCCCTGACCAGGTCACAGCTTCTGCCACTGGTCCTGCTGAAGTAGGGGGTGTAGAGGACTCAAGGCAAAAGATTCATCCCTTTCATTGGTAGAAACCACTACAGCGTCAACACAAGTTAGCAGGATATCAGGCCTAAATCAGCCGTTACTGCTCATAAATTGCTGAGCTTTAAATGTGACATCAACAGAAGTTTTCAAAACCAGTGCAAAGACTGAGCACTGTAATTGTATGGTTGTGTGAAAACTACACACAACATCATCTTGAAACAATAGCTGAGTTGTTTGCCTAAAATATTAACCTAAAACAGCTGTCGACCTGAGATTAGGCGACGAGCTGTTTTGAAGAGATAAGAGCCTAAAGCTCAGACACCCCCCCCCTTAATTTCTCAGACCCCATTGACTTATCAATGAGTTAGAAAAACTAAAATCAATCCACTAGACCAATACCCTCCCCAACAACAGTAAAATGTTACATGCAATGACATTACAAATACATTTTTCTCACTTTTAGCCTCCACAAAAATCATTCCACATGCATTTTTAAAACATATAGTTGGCATTCCTAAGTGACAGTGTACACATTAATAACCAGATGGAAGATTTATGAATGTAGTCCCCCAGACATGCATTGACAGTATGAAACACTACCTTAGCTATAAATAATAATTAGTTTTTATAAAATTAAAAAAAGATGTTGGAGGAAAGACATTTATTGAGAATCAACTCAGCTCTGCATGACTTGCGTTCTACTTCTTAAATTTTTACATTTTATTCATTTAGACCATTAGTATTCATCTGCAAATAAACTATTCCAAGTGTTGAATGTTCTGGAAAAACATTTTCCAATCACATTTTGAGTTAGAAAAAGAAAGGTTCATAAATAAGAGTTTTCGTTTGGAGATAAAGAAATGTAATCAAGTGGAACTGCCTGCTTTGCTCTCTGAAAAGTTTAAAGCCCCATTTCCTCCCATCCACCGCAGATCATCTGCACTCATAGAGAGATTGCTCTGGATAATCCATCCTGCCACAGAAGTAAGTACATTTTAATGCTTTGAATGGCTGTAAAAACCAATAAAACAGTTGCTACTATAGATGGCACCGGTACCTGAGTAGGAAAGAACTGTTCTTAGGTGTTTGTCTTTGAGAAGACTGTCTTTATAGTTGTCAATGTGACAAGTAACTGTAGTAACCAAAATAAATATATAAATGAAAAGTAGTTACAAATGCAAACAAGGAGCATCACCGCTTGTGCCAGAAAGGTTTCTGGCTTAAGAGACTTACGAGCAGCTTCATGAAGATCAGCACAGGGCTAAGCTCTTGGGTTTACGCCTTCCTCTAAGACAAACTTGTGAGGGTTGGGTTGACAAGTAATTGAGTGTTACAAGCAGTTTCTGAATTACTGTGGAAACACAAACAGTTATGCAGCAACACAGATCTGATTTAGACCTTTTTCACAGTGGAAGGGTTTAGCCTTCTTGGTTAAAAAAAAAGAAAGTGTTTGGACCCTACCCTCCAACGGAGGGTAGAGTCAGTGCAAACTCTATACAACCCTCCAAGGAGCAGAGTTCCAGGCCTCACCCATCCCAGTCCCAGGCTTTATTTTGTCCAGGTGAGAGCGCCCCCAAATTTGGAGTTGTAACACCGGCCAGAAAGAAAAAACAGGAACAGAAAAAGTAGCCAGTCTTGCTAGTTCTGCCTACATTGCTGCAGAATTTATTTTCCCCTTTTTTTAATGCTTACCCCAGTTGTGGTCAACTGGATTATCCATCTGCTTTCACATAGTCACTGAACCATACCAGGGTTCACTTGCTAAATGAGCACAGCCCCACATTTTCAGATTACCAAAGCTGGTCGCATAAGGAGTGACAGCATGTCAAAGGGAAAAAAGGTTGAAAGTTTAAAGGGGGGTACTAAATGAAAAAAACAAAACGGTTAAGGATGCCAGATAAAATAGTATTTTTTACCACGGGGTATTTTCGACTGAAATGACAGACAACAAAAAATAATAATTTTCCAAGGAAATAGCGCAAACTTCCGGTTCCAGTCGTGGATTTCCGGCTATGGATGCTTTAGCACCATGTTGTTGTCTGTGTCCACATCCTCCTGGAAAAAATTGGCAAACCCATGCAGGACAGGCAAGGAGCCCACACTCATCACGTGAGCAGTACTTACCTTACCTTGAAGTAAGGTAGAATTAGGGGGGAGAAAGGTTGAAAAAAATCAAAATTTGTATGACATGCCTGCATCTCCCTTACTTCACTTTTACGAGTTATTTAAGGGTTTGTTAAGACCCGTTGCTTGCAGCATGCCAAAGAAAAATGTGTATGAACCTTTTGAGAGCTCACCAAGTGGTCTACGGCCTTGCCATTTTGTACAGGCCACCTGACCAAACTTTACAGCTCAAGTGATCATAGGTGTAGCTGAGAGAATCTGGTTATTTTCAAAATAAAAGATTTTCGGGATACAAAACAAAATAATTAATTATTCTTCTGCGGCCCAGTGACAATTGATCTACGGACTGGTACCAGTCTGCAGCTTGGGGGTTGGGGACCGCTGGTTTAAAAAAATATATTTTTTATCAGTTTCTTCTGCTCAAAAAATGTGTTGCAGTCCAAAAACATACTCAAGTCTAGGCAGAACACCCTATCAGTTGTGTGGTCAAGGGTGGGCAATTGTAAAAATAAATAAATAAAGTTTTAACCCCCATCTCAAAAACCCAAACATGGGACTTATAGAGTTCTTGCTCTGTAACAGGATTAGGGAGCTGATTTATCCCAACAAACCATCTGGAGCAACAGATTTGCACACAATTAATCACACCCCTTCTGCTACTAAAGGAAACTGCCACCCCAACGAAAGCACTCGTAACAAACGTGCTCCAACACGGACCGCATGTGACCGTGCATGCCACGCCACTTCCTGGGGACCTTTTTACATGTAGCAGATATAAACACAAAAGTCACGTTTTGTGATAAGAAGCAGCCTCTAGCGGATTGTGCAGTCTATTAAAAAATAAAATAAAAAAACAATTGTGGTGTCAATTCACAAATTCCCACCCAGCAGTGCAGCTCCTCTGTCTGTCCTCAGCTGACAGCTGAAGGGCAAAAAGGAAGAGATGAGTTCATGTATTGCAACCAACTATCCCCAAGATGTCAAAAAACAAGTATATAAGTCTGAAATGTATAAACAAGCACCATGTAAATGTGTTATTACTCTAAAGAGTGAAAGCGGACACACCGTGTTTGAAATTCCAAAGCAGGCCTACAGACAATAAGTGGAAGTGTTCTCCATTTCTTTCACTACAGCATCAAACTACTCCAACAGAACAAAGTTTATGAGGTTTAGTCGGCCCGTGAGGCCTTGTGTTCTGAACAGGGAGAGGACAGCGTGGAACACCAACATGCAGCAGAAACAACCTTGCAGACTAACAAATGCAAATTTTGTGATCCTCAACTGCTGACTGTACATGAGAACTGGACTGAACAAATGTGAGGTCACCTATTGAAAATAACTTCCGAAATTACTTCCGGCTCCAACCACTCGATCTTACTTCGGGTAGGAAAAAAGTATACGAAGATAACTAATGTTTCATTTTTTTAAAAATCATAAGTATTGTAAAGGTAATATATTATCATATATTTGGATATAGTTTACTCAGAAAGGCTTAAGAAAAGCATGAAATGGGCTCTTTAAGGATGTTTTCAGGCTCCATTTAGAAAACGTGCGGCCATTTAATGCACATTGAGAGTTAAACCAAGTCAAACTTTGACCAATCAGATTCTCGAATATGCTAGTGGCATATAAATGGTGCCCATATTCATTTATGGAAGTGCCAAGTGTTTGTAAATTGATCATGGAGGAGAAATTAATAATTGCGGTTTGTGACCGGCACAATAATTATATGACACAAAGTATTTCATATATTGATAAAGAGCAGTGAAAGAAAGAAAGATTAGCAAGATTTGCATCAGTTTGACAATTTACACCAAGCCTCTTTCACATGTGCTAGTAAACAATTGAAAAAGAAGAAGCCCCTCCCTGATTGTCCAGTGTGAACACCATGCACGTTCAAGAACTCACATTTGTCAAGCGCGTTTTTGAGTGCACATCACATGCCTGGTGTGTCTGTACCTTCATTCAGTCAATGCTCTCAACCCAACAATGCAAGTTGCGATATCGTTAGCAGTCGTATGGTCCAATTGAAAAGAACTGGGAATGCTCAAAATGTCTCTAGAAGTAGATTACAAGATTTATTTGTTTTTCTCCTAAACAAACCAAGAGCAGATCGTTGAACAAATAGGTGAGAAGGTGCTCGCACCTGTCAGTGTGAGCAGGTGTTTTCTTCCACCAGGATTACAAAAGGTAAAATGGAGCCGAAACAGAACTCTAATCTTCTTCACATTGCCTTCAAAATAGAACAAATCCCAACTAAAAAATAAAAACGAAAAAGTCAAGGCTGCAATACACCACCTTGTGACACCAAAACACTGGTGTTGGAAATTCTATTTATACTAGTGGGCAGGGCGAGGCTCTGTCACACAAAACACAAAGTAAGGAAACTATAACAAGGGAGGGAGGGAGGCAGAGGAGGAAACAAAGAGGAGGTGTCCTTCCTCCTGATGACCTGCAAGTTAAAGGAGATCACAAAGTGCCCACAAAGTGAAATTATAACTATTTAGATGACTTAACGTCTAATATTTTAGTTTTTAAAGAGCTATAATACATTGGGAAAAATGTTTTTGTTTGTTTAACAACAAACCAGCAACTCAATCAGCAGCCATGCCACAAATAAATTATTGTATGAATTAAATAATGACTAGTGGGATCTCTGAATTACGTCATCAAGGACATCTTTGATGAACATAGGTGGGTTTTGAACTCATCTGGATGAAAATGAGAGACAGCACACTCACCTCCTCCAAAGCAGACACTGTATTCCTACAGTGGGACATCCTGGTGGTGAAATTAGAGGCAGTTGGCGACTTATAATCTTCATTTGTCTCTGCCACAAACTCTGAAACTGTGATTTGGTCCGGCATCATTAATCCTTTCGCTCATTAACAGTAGAATCACTTTTCCCCCACCCTCCTCTTGTCTGTTCGCTGTTTTATCAGGGAAGCCGTGTCAGTTGGGGTGTCTCTAATGCTCGGGGCAGGTAGGAAACCATGTCTGGGTGTGTTTATGTCCTTCCCCGGTTTGTTTCCAACAGAGGAGTTGCTGGGCTGCTGCCGCCGTTGGGCTACAAGGTGATGGATAAGGTTAAAAACCTCTCTATTCGCTATGTCTGCTTCTCCCTCGTCGTACCGCTCGGTTTAGAATCTCATTATCCCGCTCGAAGCTTACTTAATAACCTTACATTCGTTCCCTTGTCCCAAAGAAAAAAAAAACAAAAAAACCTGCGACTGCTCCGAGGCTAGCTAAACACCTCCCCTCCCTCCGCGCGCCGGGAAACAACAAGCGGGCGTTTCAACCAGAGCGCAAGAAATTGACAAAGGTAGAGGGGGGGATATTCAATGGAGCCGAATCAACCAATAGGGAGCAACTGCTGGGAATGAGAAACCAATCATAACTCACGGAATTTCGATGCCTTCAATGTCACTCGTAAACTACTGTATTGACGTAGAAAGACCATGGAAGGACTCTTTTTAAAAACTGTAATAAAAAAAGTTCGTGTCGTAATAAATTGAAAAAGTCAAACATGTAAAAATGCAATTACAAAACAAAAACATTAAATGAAAATAGTAATATTAGTTGCTTTTAATTTTTTTCTGATCTATTTGTTTGTATGTAGACATGTAACAATTATTTTATGTAGCCAACAAAACACAGCACCTTTTTTAAGAAGGAATTTTTCGGTGTTGAAGACACACCTCCTGCTGCTGTGCGTGGGAATCTCCTGACTACATTTGGCCCAGCTTTCAAAGGTGAGGCCTTTATTTTTATTAGAACACATTCCATTTTCAGCCTGATATGAAAGCAAAGCTGATATGTGCCAATATTTGATGACGCATAGTATAAAAAACAAATCACACACCCAGTAGGTGACAGAAGACAATAAAAAGAGTCCAAATCTTTTACCAAAGTGTTAACTCTTGGTTCAACACTTTCTTTTCGTGGCAAATAACACACGTTTCTCTAGCTCTGCACTTTTACTATTGCGAAATAATATTTAGTAATAAAGTCTAGAGTTTAAACTTTTCTCACCGTTCCTAAACTACGGTGGCCCTGAAGGGCAAATCACTTAAATGACTCAACACAAAACATTTTAAAGATCACAAAAACAATTACAAAAGCAAAGCAAATATTTAAAAAAAACAGCATTACATTTTAGAAAACAAAATTTACAAAACAAAAACGACAAAACATTTCAGCAAACAAATCTTTATTTCTTAGAAAACAAAATTAAATGTTCAAAAAAGGAAAATATTTCAGAAAATAAATGAAATGTTAAAACATGAAAACATTCCAGACAACAAATGTTAAAAAGCAGCATTACATTTTAGAAAACAAAACAACATTTCAGAAATCAAAATGTAAAAAATCCAGTATGAAAATGAAATCCAGTATGAAAATGAAATCCAGTATCCCTTCAATCCAAACAACTTTTAGTTCAAATGATGGACAAACGTCATCGTCCATTCAGTGATGTTCATCAGTACCTACCTTTTCTGGTTTCTCCTTGTGTTTCGTTTTTCAATTTTTCATTTTGATTTTGAAAATGTGTTTTTGTTTTTACAGAAACCAGAAAAGGTAAGTACTGACGGACATCGCTGATTGATGATGAGCAAAAATATTTTATTGTGCTGCTGGTGCTGTTCAGAGATCAACTTTCTTAGGACTCAACCATGACCCTAATTATGACAACAGAACTCTTTTTGGTGACTTTGTGAGGGTGGGCGCTGATGCAACAACATTTGATGTGTTGTGTTGTGTGCTGACAATTTAGCACAAAAAACATTTTCTTGGGTTTTTATCCCAACATTGTCAAGCGACTGGTGACCTGTTCAGGGAGTACGCCGCCTTCCCCCGGCAATGGCCAGGTTAGGCTTTGGCAGCCCTGTGACCCCAAAGGGGATACAGCAGATTAAGAAAATGGATGTTATCTAAAAGTTTGAATTTTGTTTGATTTTTTTGTGCTTACAACAAAAGACTTGTGTCTACCAAAATCCTTTTGGGGGGAGAAAACTGTCAAAGGAGAAGTAAACTTTTCTATCACTTCCTGTTGCATCCGTTTAAATGTTCCCCCCATAATTGAATTTCCCTCAAAGGAAGCAGGAGACTGACAAACAAGTATACTAAAGAAGTAGGCCAACTAAAGAACAAGTTGAAAATTCTTAAAATGTCAAAAATGTTCTATAAATAAGCAAAATAAAATATGCCAATGGAATGAGAAAACAATGATTTTGCCAAGAATTTTAATTTTAAGAAAAATAATTGTCATATTTTCTCAAACTAAGATTGTTTTGATATTAAAAATGTTCTTAATAAGATTATTTTTACAAGACACAATTTTGCTTGAAACAAGGGTCTTATGACTTTCTCAGGATTTGCAGTGAAGCAATGTTTTCATTTTAGGGACTCAAAATCCCGGCAGGACAGCAGCTAGCTGTTATTTAATAACAATTATACATGTAACTCTCAGACTGGGCAGCGGTCACACATTCTTTCAGCTCCACAGCATCTCCTGGCGAGCCACTATGACGAGCCCGAGACCCAGGCTGACCCTGACCGTCTCGCAGGCCACAACTCCCTGATGAAAGCGAACAAACTCTCTGAGTGAACATCTGCTGTCCAGAAACAGAGCAGCTCTGTCAGCACAAAATAAAAAATAAAAAAACAGCTTCCTTCCAGTGTTTGACACAACTTCTACATTTCCAGTATTCTTCCAAGTTAAAATCAAAATCTCACAATTAATGCATCAAGGTAAGCAGGCACACTGATCTCTGACTTTACAGCTTTGTGTCAGCATCAGTTTCCACAATTAACAACCGAGCCGCGTTTCTTGCAGGCCTCCAGGAAAAGGGCTGCAAAGCCGAAGCTGTCAGCTGCTCCACTGAACCGAACAGTGGCCTCTTTCACCAGCAGAGGCCATCCTCAATATGGACTTTGTCTGCATGCAAACTACTATGTGGCCTCAAGTCAGAAATGTAGCTGTTTGTATGGGCTTTGGTCACAGAATATCAACATTTCAAAAAATTATTTAGTAAAAACTTTAGAAAAAAGCTTTTGCTTTGCAATTTATAAGAAAATGAGTTCAATGTAGTTGCAATAAAAAGGGCTGCTCTGTGAGGGGGAGTAATTTTTTTCCTAAATGCACTGCAGTGACATCATGGTTGTGTAACAGGTGGGGTGACTCCACAATCCAGCTTCTTAAATTAAGAAACTGAGAACTGAATGACTTCTTTGTTTATATTTCAATCATTTCCAGCTAGTTAAGAGAACTTGCTTCAGCCAAGCTTGTGTGCACAATAGACACTGTGAAGCTAGGAGCGTTGCTCGTTAATCAAACTTTTTCGCTAAATACTTCTATAGAGAAGGTTTTTGTAACTAATAAGCCTATTGTATATCAGAAAAAACTTAGCTTTCTTTGCCTTTTGAGTTTCAGAGATAAAATCATATACTATATTAGGGAACACCTTTGTAAATTAAGGAAACTTAAGTCATGACTGCAAATGAGAATTGGACTAAGTGACCTCCTCCTCAATGGTGTTCCAAACAAGAAGTACCTCTAGCTATTACTCCTGCATTTTTTTGTCAGAATAAACATTCTTACTCTGCAAGAATGTTTTTTACGTTATCGCTAATCCTAATTTTTTATTGTGATTTTTTTTTTCTGTACTGAAAATTGTTCAAATTATAAACTGGCCAATTACATGCCTCAATAAAAGTATGTGGACTTATGTCAAACATTTTAAACATTTGATTGATAGATTCTCTCATGCCTGCTTTCAAGTGGTAGGAGTGTGGACAAGCTTACTCCTGATTGGGGAGAGTGGTTGCCATAGAAACTAGACTCAAACCAAATTGGTCAAATCATTGCTTACTGATGATGTCTAGTTCCAACATGGTTACATCTACAGTATATCACTGAAAGAATGGCGACTAAATTGACTTCCTTTTGTTGGAGCCATTTTCTATGGGTGACGTCACACTCACCCACTCCAGTTTTCATATACAGTCAACGGGTCTAATTAAAGAATGATAATGTGTTTTGTTGTTTTTTTGGGGGGTTTTCTTGTATAAGTTTACATTTTTAAAATAGTTTATTTGTGTTTTTGTCAGGAAGCTTTTTTTCCAATAAATGTCTCGCAGTCAGGTTCAATCTTTTTTTTTCTTTACTGAGATTGCTCACATCCTACCTCTATTCATATCAGATCAACTGATTTTACTTTCTTCTCCTTGTTTTAATAATTTTGCTAATTTTTTTTCCATTTTTATAAAATAGTTTTCCAGCATTAACCTTTATTTTTTTTACACTACCAGCTAAGAAGTTTGTTTTTACTGACATCTAATTGTCCCACATCCTCCTTTTATGTCCTTCTACATCACAATCTACCTAATAACATAAGATAACTGTTAACACAATAATATAATTGCAGTCATTTATGGTTAAATTAGCCAATACAGACAGGAAAGTTTGCATGGAACAGATCATAAAGAGCTGCTTTTTCTTTATGAGCTGATTTTATGTCTGTAATAGTTTTCACCCTGAGTTTATTCCATTTTTTTCTGTCACCACATTCTGACAAACTGAATGTCAGACTGTCCCAGCTTCATCCTACCAGCATAACCTCAGTGTGTTCCTTCTGTGAGCTTCAAGTCATCCAGCCCAAGGGAAAGCGCTCATTGTGTTGCATCCTGCAGCGAAAATAACTGCAACATAATGCATCAGTAAAGCAACATCATTATACACTGTATAAGCTGGAACACTGCAGTAGGATGAGAATAACACACAAAAAAGACAAAATCCCTCAAACTTATTATTTATATCTTGGAAACTTTTAGATACAGAAAAAACCAAAATGTTCAATTTGGATTTTGTTTATTTGTCAGTGCTGATAATTAAACAGTTGATGCAGCATCTGTTTTTTTCTTGAGTAGGACAAAACAAACAAACAAACAAAACAGAGTAAGATGTAAATCTTTTGTTGGGAAACAGAAAACCAATGTTGAACAGCTTTACTTCTTCAGCTGTTTGTAAAATAAAAGCCTTTAAAACCGAATAAATACATAAGATAAAATAAATAAATAAGTGCAATTACAAATATTACATAAATAAAACAAATAAATTTAATATAGATAAAAATAAAAACGATAAAAATAAAATCAAAAAAAATTCTAATACGCTTTCTGTGTCCATGCATTTCTTTTAGTAACAGTCTAAAAGCCTATTTTGATATTCTCTTTCAAATTGATCGTTTTGCGATTTTGTACACTTTAGAAGTGTCTTAAACTTACTTTAGGTCATTTTGAGCCCATATGTATGTATTGCTGTTTTTTAATATATTTATATTATATATTTATTTTGTTGGCTTCTCTTTCTTTACCTATTTTCTTTCATTTAAAAAAAGTTTGCACTATTTTTAAATAAAGTCAATTTTTTTTTTTAAAGCGTTTTTATGGCTGGAACCCGTCCTTATTGGGACCATTCAGGAGCTCTTTGAACGGAGATGATTAAATCGTCAGCTTTGCCGCACAATGAAACCAAAATCAGCATCTCTGTGCTCTTAATGTTTAGCTGACTGTTACAGTGCTGGTGCTTGTGGTGCAGCACATTGGCTCTGACACCATAACAGATGAGCTAAGAGCATCTCTGGCATTTCAAGTAGCTTCATTAGAAAGTGGTGGAATAAAAACACGAGACAGTAGTGGGTGAAAGTGCAACCCGGTTAGTGTTTGCATTCTGTTCTTAGTCACTGCAATTATGTGATTAAGTTCAAAATCTTTTATCTCCCTTATTAGTGCCAACTGAGTTCAGGGAGAATAGCTTCAGTGCTAAAGACCTGCTCCAATGAAAACTGTGCCTTTGGTGTTTTTAACATGTCCTTGTGGCATTTTTCTCATCATAGAGGCCACATATACAGAAATAAAGCTTAAAATGGAATTTCTGAGTATTTTCTTATTCAAATTGTTGTGAATCAGGAGCAGACGAAATATGCCGTTCAAACAAGAGCTTATTTGTGGTGTAGAAAATACAATGGGCAGGCCACAAGCTCCCTGCCCCGCTCCATGTTGATGCAGATGACTAGATCCATGTACGTCTTTGTTTTCCTTGTACGAGTTGGATTCTGGCTCATAACTGTAAACAAAGAGCTCTCAGCAACAAGGAGGGGAAGGGGCTGGGTTGTTCCTCACTAACGGCTCTGGCCACAACTCAGAGGCAAAGTTATGATAAACTACTGCTGCTCTGCAGAAACTACGTCCTAGAAAATGACCCAGGTTTTTTTCATTTTTTCTAAAACTAAACTATTAATGATTTCTTAATCTTTGTCAATAACTTTACTAATATTGACTCATAATTTGGGGTAAATGGGGGGCAAAGCTTTTTGCTGGGGGACCAGCTGGCCCCCTTTTTCCCCTGTAGCTCCGCCCCTGTAACAATTATCTTGAGGAGTTCAAAGTGCAATTGTATGCGTTTGAAAAACGACTCTAAAAAATGACCACAAAGCAGCTGAAAATGTTACAACGGTCTTCAGGAAGAACTAAAGATATGGTGTTTGTGGTAGATCAATATTCAGACCAGTTCAAGGTCTTTCACATCCATCACAAATTTGCTATTAAATATTCATGAAAGATGATTTGATTCATGTAATCAAGTTAGCTAAAGCATGAGCTTGTGTGTTTGGCATTTTATTCTCCAAGGAAAATCCCCTTCAAATGTAATTTGTTTTTTCATTTTTTCCATCTATTGGAGCAAAAGAGTGTCTGTTGCATGCCGAGTTTAAAATAATGACTGTATGAGGGAAGTACAAGCAGTCCGTAATGTCCAAAAGTGCACCAGCATTGGTTCATATCACTGCTTACTGATGATTTAAAGCTCCAACACGGTGACATCTGAATTGCAAAAAAAAAAAAAAGGTGACTAAACTGACTTCATTTCATTGGAGTGAGAAGTAAACCATTTTCTATGAGTGATGTAACACTCACTCTATCCAGTTGTCACATACAGTCTATGGCTAGTATTCCACAGCTAGCTGTCAATCAAAAGATCATACCCAGTTACAAGTCATTTACATCTGTCAACCATAAAATAAGGTAAATATTTTTATGTGACAACAAAAAAGGGATTGGATCTAATTTATTTATGCTGCTTTACATCAGAAGTGTAAATAAACTGGAGTTTATGAATAATTATTTACTTCTGCAACCAACTCCCCCTATCGGTTACTTGGTGAACTGACCTGGCTCCAGTTACTTTTGTATTTGATGTGTTTCAAGACAGAATCCTTTATAAAGTTTCTTTTCTGCATTTAAGGTTTTTTATCTGTTATATTTTTGAAAGTAGTGAAAGATTATTATCTCTCAAAACTAATTTAATCCGCTTTCTTTTACAATCAATAATACTCAAGTTAATTTAAAATAAAAAAAAAGCGATCCCAACATTTGTCACCTTTTAAAATGCCTTTCTCTGAAAGCTAACAGATCTCCTTAAATCATCTAGTTCTTTCTCCCACATTTACTCCCACTCCTCCTATGAAGCCTCTATTCTCATGTGCCCTCACTGCGAGCTGCAGGGGTCTCTGCAGTCAACTTTAGGTGAACTAAAATGACAAGTTAGAAATGTACATTCTATATTTTTTAAATGTCATACAGTAATTACAGTAACTGAACATGCTTACTTAATGGAAACATGTTAAAAGCACAAAAAAGCCTTATTTTGTTGGAGTTTTAGTTTGAAACATGTTGAAACTATTTGCATAAAAGCTAAATATGTTGACAGTAAACTTAGTTGTTTGATATATATTTAGATGAGAAAGGGGAGTGCGTGGGAAATAAGGAAAAAAGCTAAGAAAGGATTACAGAGTCAGGCATAAGTAGAGGAAAAGAGAAGCAGTGCCACACCCTGTGAAGAAAATGAAACAATGAGCTGAAACGGCTCGTATTTCTGCCTCTGACGTAGCTTTTTATAGCTTTGGCTTCTTGTTTTAACGATGTGTTGTTGTGAACGAACAGATGTGTTATTTTGCACTTCATCTAAATAAAATCACACTTTTTCTTTGCCTCCAATGCAATTAAACATGCTTTAATGCAGTTTTGTTCATTTTTATTGTAAATCTGTAACTAATATGATGTGTATTGAATTATAAAACTGAGATAAACCCGTTGTTGACTGGCTTGATGGAAAGAAAAAATAGTTCCAGTTTTTTAGAGCCTGCCTACTTCTTGTAGGTTGGGTTTCTGGATTGTTTTAAGGACTGATATCAGTGTAATCCCCAGGAATCTCCATTGGGACTACAGTGACTTTGTTGCTGAAGCTCTGCTGGAAAAGTGAGTTTTCCAGGTTCTACAGGCACATTTCAACCAAAAGAGAAAGAATGGATAAACAACTCATTTCTGCCTCTGTTTTATGTCAAGAAGCCTCCTTCAGCTTGACCCCACGAATAAAAAGTTACTTCCTTCCTGTTCTTTGAAGAGAATGACAGCATGTCTCTGGAGGAGCAAGACTGTGCAAAACACTGACCTTTGACTAAATAAGGAACTTCAACACCAGACAGATTTAGACTGTTTTATACAGAACCCTGGGCAAAACTTTAGAAAAAAAGACATTGTTTCCTCAAATTAATAAGTTGTGGTCATGAATTTGTATTTTGTGGGCAAAACTTGCATTTTATTAGCATTTTATGGACACAAATAAGCATTTTGTGCGCATAAATGTGTATTTTCTGGCCACAAATTTGTCAGGAATTACAGGAGACCAGACTTGGTGACAGAAACTTTGCACACATTAAATAAACTTAAACAGACAAAACCTATGGAGAAGCAAAAAGGTGGCAAAACAGTGCACATGAAAAATTGAAAACCAGACACTTTAATACACTGAGGACAAAGAACTGTAAACGGCTGTCAGTAATGATAAACCTGAAACTGGTGTGGCAGACAAAAAGGAAAATTCAAAACGGAAAATTTGGAATTGGAACTTGAAATTCTTTATTTCAAGCAATCAGGCAAGACATAGGGTAATTAGGCAGAAGATGACACAAACTATAACATTACTGACAAAAACCGAACCAAAGTTCACAATGTCCACAAACTTAGCATTTTTTTAGCATTTTGTGTACACAAACTAGCATTTTGTGCACATAAATTAGCATTTTGCGTACACAAAGAAGTATTTTGTGACCACATATTAGTATTTGATGGCCACAAAATAGTAGTGGGAATTGATTATACTAAAATAATAAATTGTGGTCACAAAATACTAATTTGTGGCAACAAATGACTAATTTAAGGGAACAAATTGTCTTTTTTTAATGTCATGTCCAGTATTTTCTGTTACAGATAAAGAGATTTTTTTAAAAAACAGGTAGGAGATCATGAAATTATCCACCATGTTACACTATCTTCCCCTGATCATAAAAAGAGAAGCTTGTCATTTGCATACGATTGAATTAATTCAGTAGAACTGAATGTCAGACTTGATTTGTCCTCTTTTATGATACACTTTAAATAGATTTCGCCAATAGAAATGGAAATTGAAAAGAGACAGGTTGTCATGACGACGCCAGTTTGTCTCTCTTGGTGATGATATGATAAATGAAAACAAACCTGGCTCTTGTTGTTTCTTTTTTTTTTTTCTTGTGCAGCTATAAATGATTTATTATGAATATAAAACAGGAGGACATGACACACATGATGAGCGCTGGATACCCTTCAGAATGACATCTTCCAAGTTAACATTTTATGGGATCCTCCTGCATTAAATATGATTTTTGGCATCAAGAAATAAACCTGATAAAAAAAAGTAGTTGTTGAATAATTTAAAAGCCTAATTCCTCATAGACACTGAGAAGGGAAGTTTGTTTTTCCACATTATTCTTAGTTTCAAAAGTTTTAAAATGTTAATGCTGAAACACATTCTCTTAAACAAGAAACCAGTAGGTTATGAAAAAAAATGGCGGTGCTCCAGCTCAGAGCAGTCTCTGAATAACTGGAAATATTGCCTCTTAAATTATAAAAAATATCTGTGTAAAGCAAGAACACAATACTATTCAACTTTAGTAGCAGAGAATGGAAATAACCAAATATTTGTTTTTAGTACTATAGCCAGGCTGACCAGCAGTCACAGCTCAGTGGAACCACATATTTCTGCTACTCTCAGCTCTGAAGATTTCCTTACATTTTTGATAGTAAAATCTCAAATATCACATAAGTTGAACACATTTACCCCTACTATCAGCCCAGAGCATGCTGTAGCTGAAGAAATTAAAGCATCTATAGAGACCTCTGTAACATTAGCCTGCTTCACTACCGTAGATCGAACGGAAATAACATCAGTTATTGCATCCTCCAAAACCTCAACTTGTCTCTTTGACCCGATGCCCACTAAGCTCTTTAAAGAAACCTTCCCCCTAATGAACAAATAAATGAATTTTAAATACCTCTCCAGAAACAGGTTATGTGACAGTCTTTTAAATATGCCGTTGTTAAACTTCTTCTGGATCCTGGCATTCTGGCCAACTCTAGACCAATATCAAATCCTGCCTTTATTTCAAAACTACTGGAAAGAGTTGTAGTGAAGCGGCTATACTGCCACCTACAGGACAATAGCCACTTTGAAGATTTTCAGTCAGGGTTCAGACCACACCATAACACTGAAACTGTGCTAGTTATTGTCACTAATGACTTGTTATTCACATAAAAAAAATGACGAATCTCTATTTTAGTTCTGTTAGACCTCAGCACAGCCTTTGACACTATAGACCACAACATCTTACTCCAGACACTAGAGCATGATCTAGGGATCAGAGGATGTGCCTTCAAGTGGTTTGAATCCTATTTATTGCTATTGCTATTGCTGTGGCTGAGTTAAAAAAAATACAATGAAGATTTCAAATTAAAGCTAAATTTTAATATAGCTGACTTCAAAAACTGATGCAAAGATCCCAGATTAATAGAATAGCTTATAGAAGAAATTATCCCAAAAGTCATAGACGAACTGCTAAAAACAACAACTCTGTTAATTCATTGTCAAAATTTTGGAAATTTAATGCCACCCAGGCCTTTATGTAATCAAACAAGTGAGCAGTGAAAGGACAGTAAACTTTTTTTCTGTTTAAAATAACTTAAACTCTGGAAATTCTCCAAATTACAAAATCAAAAAAACAAGAGAGCCAAAAACTGAACCCTGAGCAACTCCAAATTAAAGATTAGCTGATTTGGGTGAACAAGGCTGACTCAAAAGGTCTTGCCTTCCAAATGAGATCGAACCTGCTGCAATGAATTTAATACCCACCAACGTTCCTGAAAATGTAATTAAAATGTTATGGTTGACTATTGAAGGCAGCTTTTAGTTCTTACATTTCAAGGCTGAAACGATAACCAGTCATAAAAAATGCAATTAAAACACAAATAAAAGAAGATTATATGAAATGTTAATGTCTGAAATGGAATTTAAACTAAGTTTATGTTATTTTCACTATAATTTCTTGGTATTGAAAAACTTGACCTGTAACCAGCGCCTGCCCTGCTGAGCATTTAAAGGTATTCACTAAAGCTCTGCTGTTCACAGCTTGATGTTATTATAAAACCACTATTATTTATTTATTTATTTTTACTATCAAGTGCTAAATGTTTCTCGAAAATTCATCATTAACTGACATTTTAGGCATTTTAATGGTTTGATGACTCAGCAAAATGAATGGGTTGACCTTTGTGAGCATGTGCTGCCCTCTTCTGACCAATTTTAGTGTAACATGGGAGAAAATAAAATAATCATTGTTTGTTATTTAAAAAAAGAGAGGCAAAAACATGTAGTTCTATCAATCCCAGTACCATCTAAAAAATGTCAAAATTACATAAAGATGTTTGACTTTTGACTGAACACTACACTCCACCAGATGGCGCTGATTGACACTAAAGAAAACACAGCTGCTGGTATGAAAGGGCCACTCCCAGAGTGTTGTTGCATGATTTTCCAAATAAATGTATAATTGTATACAATGAATTTAATACATGAAAGACAGAAGCAATTTAGAAAAAATACAAAAGTGTACAACACAAGTTTAATTAAATCTGCTTCCTGGAACTATCATTTTGTCAGTCTAGAAAGTTCCATCTCGCTATGTTCAATACAATTAGAAATCAGTTGGGATCTTTAAGTATTAATTTTAAAAATCGATTGAGGATTGAATATTGTTTACTTTTACAGTATTTTGCCTCCTTTCCCTGCCATTTGGCGAGTTAAATCCGTCTTTACGCCCTTTTTACGTCATCCGTTTCCGCGGTTTACGTTTAAAACAACACTTACGAAAGAAGAGAATGATCATTTTCACTATATATAATATTGTCGTGATTATAAAATGCATTGGATTCAGTTACAGCAAGAATTTTCTGGACTGAGTTAACTTTTCTTGGACGTCATGGTAAAATAGATGCTTACGACAGAGGGCTGGGCGCCGCCGCTCTCCCCCCCAAACACCATTTTTACTTTTTTTTGCCAAAGATCGTCTACGGGTCAAGACAGCTCACGTCCAACTTATTTTGAATAACTATCACCGTCGTGTTAACAAAAGGAAAAAGGCAAACAAATCATAGTTATTCTGATGATATAATGATTTGTCTTTTTAAAAAAGCAAGAGACACGAAAATTCTGGACACGGAACACGCATGCGCACACAATACCTTGTTGAATGAATTGATTTATTTTGTAAATAACTGGCTTTTAACGGAAAACATTAGCTTATTTTGAATTCAGCACAACAATTATAAAAAAAAAGAGCGTGAATATCAGCAACAGTGCTTTTGATTACTATGCATTACTCTTAGACAGCGAAATGAACTAGCGGGTCGACGAAAGATAAGTTGTCGGAGTGAGTCATCTTTTGCCTGTGTTGTACTCTTTGTCGTGGGGGTCTGTGCCGTGGATGACAACAGTCCAGCTCGTCGCAAAAACAGCAGCAGCGGCGGCGGCGGCGGCGGTAGCGTGCCTATCATCGCAGAGACAGAGGGGAGGTTCAGCGCACCGGAGGAAGGAGAGAAGAAGGATTTACGGAGACCCGTCCAAGCATGGCTACCCAAACGACAGCATCATGCACTGGATCCACTCTGTTGCAGCCACTCAGCGACATTATCAATCTCCCTCTGGATCAGGTATGTGTTCTGATGGAAAACACACTGATCCGTGGTGGGCTTCTAATAATGATAACGATTTAAAAATCACACTTAGAAGTATTCATATTAGGCTGATGCGCAGCAATTTTTTTCAATGCGGTTTTTACTGGAAGCTAATGGATATTAGACCATTCACTGTCACCATCAGCTAGGCGCTTGTCAAGCTATGCCGAAGCTAATGTCCTTTGTCTGCTCCTTTGGATGCCCAAACCCAAACCGTTACTCCTCCAAAAGAGGCTCGATGACCCTGGGAGATCACTCCATCCCCTCACACGAATGAGTTGGCGGTTTCACACTTTGATTTGACGTCAAATGGCCACGATAAACATGCAATGGACATATTTAATAAGCTCATAGCTGGAACAATGAGAGAATGTGTGGAGCCACATGAAGGTGTGTCAGATCTGGAGTTACATAATTAATATTTTACTAAGATGTATACATTTGATCACATTCAGACCTGGAACAAGGAGTCACACCCACTAGAACCGCCTGCTGAAAGCACATCTCAGCTCATCCTGGTGGTTGTAAAAGATTCCTAGGGTGTCCAGTTTTGTTGATCTAGGTGAATTTTTAGCAAATAAAGGCTCCATAATGGATATGTTCGTTTGCACATGCAAAGACGCAGGTATTAGTGGAATAACTGGTTCCAGTATGACTTGATATTCTTCTCCTCCTGACCCTCCCCAACGTTTAACATTCAATACACCGTGTTTAGTTCAAGTCCAGGTACACTTTTACTTGGATTCTGCTTTTTTTAAGCTTTGAAATGAGATTTTTTTGCACATGAATTGTTGGTTACAATATTTTCTACACGGTTTTCTTCCAAATCTTACCTTTTTTTGTGCAAGCTTCCTTATATCACCTGAATTTACATGATAAAAGAGCCACAATGGTCGCACAAATTATTCCTACAAAGTTCTTCTTTCAAATCTTGCTGTCTGTGCACATGTTGCTCTGCTGCAACGCTGCATGGGTAGATGTGATACAAGTTTAAGCAAATATTTGAACATCTGTGACACCTCAGTGTGTCTCTTCTCTGTGAAATGATCACACTGTGGAGTCACTTATACCAGTGATGAGAACCCTCAGATGCTTAAATTCTTCCAACTGGGGTGGGGCGGGGGGACTTATTCCCAATCTGGAAGGAATTCCAACTTTTCAGGCCCAAAACCAGAAAAGCCTGAAAAAGTATCCTTAGGTGAGAACTGGAGGAGAGCTTTGAGGAAACCGTAAGGAACGCGTCATCTGCAAACAGGAAAGGAAAAATAAACAGGATTCAAACTATTTTGCTGTGTGAAAAGACAAAGACATTGGAAGTTTGAAAAACCCCTAAACAACAGTGGTTTCAATTTATTTTTAGTTGTATTTATGCCAGTTTTTTAGATAAACTCACTAATGTCGCCTTGGTTTATTAAGACCTGTGGATAATTGGAGGAAGGCAAATAACTATCCGTTCGTTTATCAGCTATTTTATTATAAGGTTCACATTGTCCTGTTCAGACCCCGCTTTCAAAAAAGTCTATTACTCATGAACATATTGTTTCATGTTATCAATTTAAAGGTAATATGGTGCCGAAATGCTGTGAAAAGCAAACTATTCCAAATCACTATCCAACCCCTGCCATGCTTGACAGTTTGGTTCACATGTTTTATGGCTATTTGTCTCATGTAGGAACTTCTTCTGTCATAAAGATGTTCAAGAAGTTTTCTGTCTTCTTTACTCCACTAAGGTTTTGTGTGAAACACTTCATTTAAGCTCCTGTCTCTTTAAGAATCTCCTACTCGAAGACTGATTTTGTTAGAAGATATTGACAGAGCACACACTACTATTCTTTTGTGTTTTTCTTTTGTTTGAGGAATGTCTCAATAATCTGCTCACCCAAGAGGGCAAAAATATTGACAGATTATGTCACGACCAGCCAAAGAAAATAGATAACCATTGTGTTTTCAGCAGCAGGTTTATGCATCTTCTTGGTCATAGGCACTTGTACGGGGGGGTTGACATGTACCGGTGCTGCAGGTTTTTGGGTTGTTTGGTCCTGTGGAGGGTTGTAAAAAGAAGCGACCACATCTTAGATGCGTCTTGCAGTTTACCTTGAGATTTCTATGGCCGCCTCAAGGTATGTAATATAAATTGAACTTGTGATTGTTGTGATAAGTGTATTGTGAAGTATTTGTGTGGAATCACAGAGCAGTCTACAACCTTGATATTTTGTGTGCAGACCTTGATGCCTGCGTGCCTTGTACAGGTTTGCCCATTTTTTTGCCCTCAGACAGTCCATATCTATCCGTAAAGCAGTTGTGACAAAGGATTCAAATTTCCCAACTCCTTATTTCCTCGAAAGAAGAACCAAAGTACACATTGTAACTGTGAAATAGTGAAATATAATTATGTTGCAGCATCTCTAAACTTACTGGGACTGAATAACTCATTACTCAATTGTTGTTGGTCCTTCAGTGCATACCATGAGTCAGGCTCACATTTCCAATCACAACACTAAAGGCAATAAATAGCCTGGCAGTAGGACGGTAATTATCAAACCAGATCACCTTTATAGTTTTCTTGTTCCTTAGCTCAGTGGTGCAGCACTGTAATCAGGAACGAAGTACTTCAGTCAAAAACAGAAAAACCGAAAGAGGCTGTTGGTGGCTCCTTTTTTGTTTTGATATTTTTTTCTTACCTGAAAGGATATCAGTTGAAGGATAAGAAAAGGAGGCTGTCCAAACTGCACAGACACTCTTCACATACCACCGGCGCTGGGCTTTGTTGGACAGGTGTCACCCTTACGACAGTTTAGCTTGTAAGCTTCCTGCCAGCTGCTCTGCTGTGCCAGGGTCGCCGTCAATACCACATAGATCAATACATGCACTTCAGTGCGCGTTGCTCATTGGTGTTGATGCTAATTTGTCTGTGCTGTTGTGGAGTTATGCTTTTTAATATGACATCTTGTTTGGATTTGGGATTGTATGTATGGAAGGACAGCAGGCATGGTAAATACCATTTGTTTTTAAAGCCGGTTTTTCAGCTTTGTGGTTTTGACTTCGTGGCAAGATTAGTTGTCACTGATTCTAAACCTTTCTCAAAATTGACAGAGGTTTGGACTAACAAGTCTAGTGGTTGTTAAATAATAAACAGTAGGACTGAGTTTCAAATATAAAATGTAATTAAATCAAGTTTCACAAAAAAATATCAACTCGTCAAATAGATGAATCTTTTAATACATCAAAGACAACATTTAATTTCTTTTCAGTGAAAGATATAATGTTTTTGTCAATTGAACTTCTATCATTATTCAGTTCTATAACTCTAGATTTATAAAAAATGTTTTTTCTCTAACCAAGAAACTCTATTTTAAATGAGTTAAATCAAATCCTTAATGGAATAGAATCATTAAGTCTTGACCCAAAATCAGATCGATTCAGTATTTTGTCCATGACATCCAGCCAATACGACAACGCAACGCACCAATACGATTATTTAAAGGGATGAAATAGTCACCTGTCAATGAAAAAACACATTGTAGGTTGCTTATCACACAATCAAGCCTTTCTCTGCACGATTCAATGCAAGCCCGTTCAACTTGACAACAGAAGTAAACACTTTAACAAACACTTTTTTTTCCACTTTTGTGTGTAATTTTTTGTCTAAGATAATTGTACTGCTTTGAGAGTTATTAAAAATGAAGCGGTGCAATAATTGGCGAGTAGACGTTAATTATTGTGAGGTCTTAAGGAGCTGAAGTGGGCGTGATCTAACATCTGACAGACAGGCATAACCCTGCAAGTTTGTCCATTTGTGAAAAAGCTCAATATGAACCATTTACTCCATATGAGAACTGGACTGACTGACCCCTCCCTCTTTACACTCTGAATAGGAAGTACCCGCTGGCTCCAAGGAGCCAAAATCCCATAGACTTCTATTGAGACATAAACAGCTGTTATTCAGCCCGTATATTTGTCAGATTAACCATTCTTACTCTTCTACAACATTTCAATATTTTCCTAACACTATTTTTTTCGTTCTATTTTTTTCTGCAGTAAAATGTATTCGTTAAGAACTGATCATTCAGATGCCTGAATAAAAAAAATCCTGTCGAACCTTCAAGGCATTTGATTGACGGATTCTCCTGAGCCTGCTTTTAAGTAGGAGTGTGGCCATCCAACACTCCTGATTGCTTAGAGTGGTTCCCATAGAAATGTTGACACAGACCAATCACTGCTTATGATGTCATCTGGCTCCAACTTGGCGATGTCCGTATTGTGAAAAAATGGCAACTAGATTAACTTCATTTTATTGGAACTGAAAGCGTTTCCTTTGGGTGACATCACTCTCACTTTGTCCAGTTTTTATATACAGTCAATGACACGTACCAAAAAGTCATTCATTTACATCCCATATCTAATTTATACAATATAGGTGTGATTTGCCTGTTTAACTGGCCACCTAGTGGTTATATTGTGAACTGAACTGGCTCCAGATTCCTTTTATTAAAATGTTAAAATCAGTCTTGAACAGGAAGTGCAAATGTTGCCCCATTAGTTTGCACAGCTTCACAAAAATTGTATCCGTTTTATTTGTACTTTTCTATCCATTGAGCGAGACCAACAATACTGTCCACATTTCTTTATGTTTTTTGTTTTTCACACCTAAAACCTATTCCCTGTCATGTTAGTAAAGTTTTTTGACTGTAGCTTCACTGTTGTTTTTCACCAGTCAACACATGACGTGTGATTCACCATTTAATCACTGCTTCCTATTTCCCTGTAGAAAGGCTGTGTTCACTTGCTACTTAAAAGACTAAGAGAATATGGGTCTGTCCTGCTAAAAATTTTAAATGTGGGCCTTTTGTGTGGTTTAATTTCTTGACTGTCTTGATGATATAAACCTTTTAATATCAGATCTTTAGCTCCAGTCTTTATTCTTTCTTAAAAAATTTACGCAATTGACGTAATTCCACTCAATTCTGACGCAGAGAAAAGCAGCTTTGTGTTGATATGCAACACTTAACGATAATAATGTGTCGTGTATCGCTGCAAAGCTGATATAAAAAGCCGCCTTTTTCCGTGTGACAGAATCGACAGATTCGTTGATCGCGTGAGCTAAACTATGAAGAGTTACAGTATGTCAAGAACATGTGCTAAAGGCGTCGTCGGCGACATATCCAGTGTTAAAGGGTTAAGTTGTGGCGGAATCCGAATTGCTTCCCTATTCCTACAGTTTCTCCCCATCCCTACCTTCATCCCTCATTGTGGAGAGATATCGACAATAGTGTCTTCAACTTTGGATGTTACTACCACTCGATGACGTCATCAAAAGTCCCCGGCCATCTACGTTAACGCATAGCAGCCGGTGCACGGAAAATATAGAAGAAAAACAGTTCTATAACTTTAAAAGTCATGTAAAAACAAAAACTCAATATTTACTTATTGATAGGCCCCTCCTTAAGCAAAACTCACCAGACAGCACTACAACTTCAAATGACCCTAATATTGGCGTAAAATGGAGTAGCCAGAGGGATGAGAAAGCAATGCAGATTCAGCAGTGGTATTTGTAAAATGTAATCCAGGTCAGAAAATCAAAAAGGACCCTCTCTAAAGAATCCACACTCTTTACCATACATGCCTCATTGAAAGTCACTTGTTTATTTTTATGAAATAGACAGATCGGAGAGTTCATGCCTATCTTGTTTTAACTGATCAAATGTGGGTGTCATTTAAAGAGGTTTCAATGCAGCTTTTACTCTTCAAGCACAGTCAAAGTATGCTCATGGGCGTGGCAAACATAAAAGTCAACAATGACAGCGTCCAGAATTATAATTATCATCCCTTGAATTGAAATCTTGTGTCATTTCATGATAGAAATTCGTTTTTTAATCTATTATATTCCAACAAAAGGAGTGATGGTCATTCTATGCAAAGAAACATTCTCTTCGTCCCGTCATTGTGTTATTGGACTCTGTAAAGTGTCTTGATTGCTCATGCCTGCTTTTGAGCTCTCTCTTGCCCACATGTGTAGACCTGCAGTGTCCCAGAGGATAGCTTGGAAATTTCCACCTGTGCTGTGAGATGTTTGACTGATCGCCCTCACCTCCAAAGAATGAGTCCAACTTTACAGCCTGTTTGTGTTTATGTCGTCAGTATTAGTATTTAGGTTGTTAGAGATATCAGGATGAGGTAATGTTTTGAGTGTATACAATGGCCAAAAAAATTGATCCTAAGCATCGTTTTTTGTGTGTGTCTGGTTATTGTTGAAAACAGTGTGTCAGTTGTGTCTTTTTCAGACAAATACTTTTCTTTCAGTTGAGGCAGTGATCAAAAGTCTCTGCTTTGCCATCTCCTCTCGCAGAATACCAATGCTTTTTTTCAGGAATGTACAGTCATTACACAGGCTTTTGCCGTTTCTCTGTTGTTTTAGCCTTCAAACAATGACTGATATAAAGAGATCTTTTTTTTGTTGTTGTACCTGCTCCCAGTGTGGAGGCAGGGTCCTGCTGTGCATCCTGTGGTCTAAAAAAGCCCAACAGTACAGCGTTCTGTTTTTATTGGAGATATTTGTTTTTAGTCCCAATCAGGGCTTTTTTTCTGGCTCTTCTTTTTCTTTTTTTGGTGCTATAACACTTTCACAACCATACTGTGTTTCAAGCTTGCATTCATAGATGAGTTAATACCATGCTGTTCCTAAAAGGCTTGCAGTGATGTCTCTGGGTTCCCATAAAACATTTGCAGCACAAATTCCCTGCTATAATTTGCCCTTTTCTTCATGTGTTTAAAATTATGCTTGAACATGTGCCTAAAGAATTAAATCCAGCGTTGCTGGGATTCCCGAGGGCCTCGGCTTGGGTCTGTTCAAGCCCTAGATGTCTCATGAGAGCTTTCCCCTTCTTCATCTTTAATTAGCGTCTCTTTTGGGAGTTTTATCCCTCCCAATTGATTTCCTTTAGTGTAATGGAGTACTATAGGCTGCTGTCTTTATTAAAGAGCAAATTCAAGAATATAAGAATGTGGGATTTTTCCTGAGGGGGGTGCTTGTTTGTGTTGCTGTTAAGCAGATTGGAATGAATTGGCAGTCCTTCTTAAAGTGGTTTTGGATTTTATGTGTGTAAAATGAGACACTATGCTTGCAACACTGTTTTAATTTAGAAGATTCCAAGCTCAAATAGTCATTTTTGATGTTGGTGTTGACAAATTTTCTGTAAAGACTCATAACGTGGTATTTTTAATCGTATTCGTTTTCTGTTGTTGGGTTGAGCTATATTCTCTTTTCCATTGTAGAGTTTATTTCTTTAAAAGGAGCCTGTGTGTTGGCGTCACATCTGGCTCACCGATTGTTCTGTTTGGCATGTCAATGCAGGTGCCTGGGCCTCTCTAATCCACTTATTCAAATGTACTTGGTTTGGCGGGATTGTGGTGCCGTGGGCACAGGTGTGCCCCCTTGCAAACGCTCAAGGCATTTGCTTTGAAAGCCTCTAGGCCATGCAAGACGCCATGTTTAGTCATTTTGCAGACATTTGCATCCAAGGTAGTAAACATGTGAGCCACACGACCAACAAGTGAGGCTACGTTCACACGTTCACCGCTTCCAATGAAAAGTAAACCCGTGCAAATGCGCGTTTAGGTTTCATTCAAAACTGTCATTGCAAGTTTTGAAGTCCATACACGGGTTTTACGTACAAAAGGCGCTGCAATTGAACACACACTAAAAATTAAACCAGTTGAACTTTGACCAATCAGAGACTCGGATATGGAAGTGATTTATGGATGGCGCCTTTTTCAAAACACGAAGTGCCAGCTGTTGGAAAATTGGTCATGGAGAAGAAATAATAGTTGCAGTTTGTGTCCGAATGGTATTATATGACATCAAGTCTTTCATATATACGAATGGAGCTGTGAAAGAAGAAGCCTGGAGCAAGAGCCGCGATATTTGTACCGCTTTGAACTTTCCCACACAGCCTCACATGCTCTAGTGTTGGGTAGCGACAGTTCAGTGTCAACACACAGTCTGTGTTGAAAAAAATTGATGGCCATAGTTTTTGTTTTTGTTGTTGTTTTATGGGTAAAACATAATTGCCCGTACGGGTGAAAATGCACCGTCTGTGCTTAAAAAAAAAAAACGGCAATCCTGTAGAGAGATTGTAGAGTGCTCGGTTAACCCGTGGAGTGAAAATGTTTATGCACATTGTTTCTATGGACATGCTGCGGGCTTATTGCACAGTCTGGTAGCTCTGTGACAAGTGTAGTAATGAAGCAATTAGATGACAAGTGTCTGAACAAGCCACAAACCAAAAGATCGTATCTGAATCTCTTTGATGTAAAGGGAAAATCTGCACTCCCAAGGAGCTGATCCCAAATAAAAAGGGAAGCTGTTCTGTTTACTTTTATAATAAACCACCATATTGGTCTTGAGGAGAATGAGGTGGCTAGACCTGTAAGTGAATGCAAAGATCTCCTCCTCTCAGTGTTTCCCATCATGTTAATGTCTGGACGACAGCAGACGAGGAAAAGAATCCTCTGACATTCCCCAGTCATCCTGAAGTGTTCAAGCAGGGATTCTCTACGTGACTCAGCTGTACTTTAAGTCACTACATCCATTAGTAACGCTGCAGTGTTATGCGGACGGATCAGGTTGCTGCTTTAAAAGAAGCTGCTCAGTGTCTGGATGGGCTGGTCTCTTATCAGCTATTTTTCAGGGATTCATTGAAGCAACTTCAACTTTACAAGCCAAGCAATTAGACACTTTTGACGGAGTAACATACAAACAAGCAATCCCGAGCACTGAGGAGATGTTTCTGGTTAGATCAAGTTACGTGGCATCAAAGATGTTTTATTTTTAATGGATCTTAGGGTTTGAAATGCTTCACTCTCACTTCAGTCTTGAGTGAGTTCAGGAAAACACAAGTAGTAACGCTTAGTGGCCATTAAAAGCTAAGCCGATTGTAATAAAAACTAATGACAAAGGCAGGATACTTGTCCGTGTGTCCACCACTTTTGAGTTAACTAATGAAAACTTTTGAGGAAATTCCACTCTTTCACTTCATCGGAGCAGTCAGACTCTTTCACAGTCACCAAGCTTCAGTTACTTTACTTCTAATTGGGTCCACGCTCCAAAAAATAGTCAATGCAAGCATTGATCTCCTCTGGAGTACAAGTTGCACTGTCATCCGAAAAGTTCTGATACTTAATGTGAAATTGATTCACAGTGGTCACTCGTACGAGACCTCCCATCGATTCTGTTCGGAACTGATCACCTTTGCTGCACGCTCCCAAACAAACAATGGACTGCGGAAGTGCACTCCTGCTTCCTACAGGATGGAGTGTTGCATCACACCTCCATGGCTCGATTTGTTGAAAGTGTTGACTTTTTGTGAGGACAGACAGAGGTTTGCATTCCTGAGCTCTTGGCAGAAAATACTTGGAAATGACATTTTAACCCCATGCAGTACAGCCTTCAAACATGCCATTCTGCATATTTGCTTTAAACACTTTACGATCTTTTACCAATTTGATGATGAAAACAAGTTGCTAGCTGCATTTTTACAAGATTGAAGTCAATGATAGAACCCAACCTTACAAACTCTAACCCTGATGCTACGTTCACATCAGGCATTCTTGAATGCATGTTTATCCCATGGTGTTCATACTGGACTGTCGCTAGCCTCGCTATTCAATACTGGCGCATGTCTGCTATCAACAGTTGGAAGAGGCTTTGTGCGAAACGTCGAAGCGGTGCAAATCTCGCCTGGAATATTGCTCCCGTTTTTTCTTTCACAACTCTATTTTGATATATGAAAGACTCAGAAATGCATGTACTGTAGCTACGCGCAGAAGCCCAAACGTTTACATAGACTTTTCATTGAAAGTGGTCGCTTGAACGCACGTTACTAAGGGCAGTGTGACCGTAGCTTAGCTGAGTTTTTGTTCATTCATGTAAAACTAGACTGTTAGGCTTTCTATCATGGATGGGTTTTAGATTCACCACTTTGGGGTTAATCTTTAGTTGGTGGATGACACATCATTGGTTTTACTAGTGATGGTCAGGGGTCACTCAGGATGTAGCACAGACTGGGTTACTATTTTCCCAGAAATCTTAGCTGACTCCTGCTATTGTGAGTTACATGTGCTACCACCGTTAATCTGGAAAGTGACCAGAA
Source organism: Oryzias celebensis (assembly GCA_014656515.1). Classification (NCBI taxonomy): domain Eukaryota; kingdom Metazoa; phylum Chordata; class Actinopteri; order Beloniformes; family Adrianichthyidae; genus Oryzias; species Oryzias celebensis. Next base: position 41,900,689 of record BNCR01000005.1, read on the forward strand.
CAATTAAAAAACTGTTCCTTTTGTTTCATTTGTCACCCATTTTTGATTAGTTTAAGTTAGCATTTTATTATAGTAAAATATTAAAATTAGAGAAATGATCAACAGATTAAATGAAAAAGATTAGCTAGCTTGTATGCATTTGGTCACGTTAGTGCATTGACTGTATGTGATGACTGGACTCAAAATGGCTTACTTCCAGTTTCATTTAAATTAAGTCAATTCAGCCGCCATTTTTTCGTGATACAGTACCAACATCGTTGGAGCCTTCCTTGTCAGAAAGCCGAAATTGATCCGAGTTGGTCTGATGCAAAAGTTACGCAGGCCTTGGGCACTTGGCATTTGGAGGATCGTGAGGTTCGTGAGGTTGGAGGAGTCACTCTGTCCAGCTTTTGTAAACGGTCAATGTGGATTCTTAAAGGTCCGAAACGGAAGCCTTACTTCCTCAGACTGAACTCGGCAGTGACCTGTAGTGTTTACTATAACAGAAAACCAATGGTTTTTATTATAGCAACATTCATTCACAGGAAGCTAGAATGAATCAAACTGTAATCCAACAGTATTTCTCCATCTCATAACTGCTACATAATAGGATTATTAAGGTGGAACGTGCTGCTGTTTGGTTCTTTTGCTGATTCTTCAATGATGTTTACAGCAATGTGTTAACATACTATGATTACTGTCTGGAAATCTCATTAAAGAAGTAAAAAGGAATTTAAAATATTGTTAAGCAGTGACCTGCAAAATAAATGTTCGTTACAGTGTGACAGATGGCAGCTTCCTTCAGGAGGACTTTTCTGGTCTCAGACTCTTGGTAGTGTAATAAATAAATAGGAACTTTACATTGGGAACGTGGTTCTTGCCCAGCACTGTAGCTTTCCTTGTGGGGAATGGCTGATTGTTTGGCTATTTATATCTGGCCTGAGTGTAGAGCCAGGGATAGTTGGAGCACCACTCTGCAGGCTCAGAGCAGGGCACTTCGGGGCTGTTGTTGTCCACACGACACCTTTTTATTTGCTATTGGTCTTTAAAACACTCGTGAGATGGCTATTAAACATACTCTGAGGCTTATTGCCGGCCGTGATATACCCCGTTTTTTTGGATTCTAGTTTAAATAGTTTGTTTGCAACGGCGTGTTTTCCAACAGGCCCAGGCTTCACCTCTGCCATCATGGAGGCTGAAGAGAGAAACTAACTGTCTTGTTGCCACATTCCACAAAAGTGCTGCCTTTGTTGTTGTTTTTAATGGGGGGGCTGGTTAGATGTGTTCTTACATTGAACCTTTTCTATGCCACGTTCTATAAACGCATGGGCGTCAGCTGTTTTTAATCTTGTGTGGGATCTGAACATAAATGCTCTTTCCAGCTCTCACCTTTCAAGGCGACTGATGCCAGCTGCCGTTTGTGAAGGAGTGCTTGCAAAGCACTATTATGTTGTGAAGGGAGCCACAAATAAAATCCCTGTGTTTTTTTTTTATGATTATTTTCTGGTAACAATATGTGTAGAATCAACATTTTGACACTAGTGGAATCGCTCAGGCTGCATGGTGGTGTTGGGAGGGGTTGACTTAATGACGTGGAAGGGAAAAAAAAGATTTTATGCTAATGAATGTCTAAATTTAACTTCCACCGGTGCACAGTCAGGAGCTCACTGGTTCCAAACAAAGAGGCAAGCATGATGGATGGATGGATGGATGGATGGATGGATGGATGGATGGATGGATGGATGGACTTATTTTACCCTTTGGTGTTTGGTGGCATTTAGATGCCCTGTAAAAACAAGTTCTTCCATGGTAAATGTGTCCTACACCTGCTGAGAGCTGGTCCTGCTCAATCGTTTGGTTAATGGAGACAGTAATCACTTTTTATTTGCTTTATGAACAAAAAGTGTCACTTTTGATTTGCATTTGTGGGGTGGCCGTAATGCTGCGGTAAGGCGGTCAACCTCTGATCGGAAGATTGCAGGTCAAATTCTCACCTTGCCCGCCCATTTGTGGAAGTGTTATTAGGCAAGACACTGAACCCCAAATTGCCTCTGGTGGAAGGTTGGCGCCAGTGTTCGGCAGCAGAGCCACTATCAGTGTGTAAATGTGTGAATGGGATTGTGACTTTGTGCTCCAACGAAGGTAGAAAATCGCTATACAAGTACACGCCATGTACCATTTTCATCCAGCTGTTTCAGCAAATAGTATTTAAGGTGTGCCCTAGAACGGACTGATGACCTGTCCAGAGTATATCCCACTTTACCCTAACAGTAGCTGGGTTAGGCTCCAGCAACCCCACGACCAGATCAGATCAGAATGATGCAACGATCCGCTTTCCCCACAATTAGATTCAAAGCTCAATTTTTGGTTTATGATTTTGTTTTGGTTAGATATATGATTTGTGTAATACAAAACAAAATCAAAAACCTAAAAATGTAGAAAAATGTGTTTTTACCTTTGCTATTAAGCACAATAAAAACAATCTGTCAGTTGGTTTATGCTAAGCCTGATGTAATGTAATAAAACAAAAATTTGTTTGCATCCGCTGCACAAATTAAGAAGTTATTATCGTAAAGTTGCTCCAGCACACTTGTATTAGTGACATTGAAACAAAAAATGAGCTGACACCAAAGACTGCCATACAAAATTATGCTCTGTCCATTTATCTGTTTTTCTAATTCCTTTTGAGATCACGGGGTTGCTGGAGCCTATCCCAGTTACTGTTGGGAAAGGTGGATGGGTATTGTAGGGAAAGATATAAATATTTAAAGTCCTTCATAAAATACTTTTGGCCTGTAGCAAAACATAACTAAAGTTTTTATTATTATGACTCAAGGACAGTAATCTTCCCAAGACTGGAGGTCAGTGACAGTGCTCCAGGCTTTAATCACAAAAACAGACACTTTTTTTATGTTGTTGCAGTGTTTTATCGGCTGTTTGCACAAACATATGATAAAAAACTCTTAATTTAATCTTAATGATATTGCTATCAAACATAAAACAAGAAAGATGAACTGGTTGGTTTAAAATTGACATACAGACAGCCCTGATGTGCTGTAACTCTACTTGCATGAATTTGGCCATGTTTTGTGATTTTTTTTTTATTTATTTTTTTAATAAATGAAAAAAGATTTATCCAACAAAGACTTGATTTGCGCTCCATCTGTCCAATCTCGTGGTCTCCCTGGGGTGAAAATTGGCACCCGGAGTGGCGCTTCGCTTGGAAATCAGACCGCAATGGTGCCAACAGACGTAATGATGTAAAGAATACGACGAAATGTGAAACACGAGTGTGCGGTGAACTCCGGTGCAGCGTTTAAGCCCTGAGGTACCTTGGTGTCGTTTGCTTACTCAGACACTACAGATGCGTCTTACAGTCTTACAGCTTCAGGAAACCGTCTTATCTTGGTCTTCCACTTCACTGTTCCTACCCTCTCAGTTTCTCATATGTGTCATGTCGTTCTATGATACAGCTGCTTAAGGCCGTGCTGAGCCCTTTGCTACAGCTGCCAGCAGGAACTGGCTAAAAGCGTATTGCCTCTAAACGCTGAGTTGGTACTCAGTAGTCATGAAAACATCTGCATCTTGTCTGTTTTCTCTCCCTGCATCTTTATGATCCATACATGCAGTAACAATACAAAACTGTTTATATTCTGGATGGATGCTATTTTGTTTTTTAATTTTGTAAGTTAGACAATAAAAAAAAATACTTTTTTCCCCACAGGATAAGTGGAAAGCGTCCAAAGCCTCTGTGGTTTTTTAAATAGTTGGCCTGTCATCTCACAAAGTTTAATTCCTCTTTAGGTGATTTTCTCCAGAGCTGCATATTTCATTGGGTTTACTGCGGCACATCCAAAATAGTAGTTCTCTTTGTGTCTTTTGAATCTCAAAGGAGTGTAGACATTCTGTCTTGGGCTCTGAAACAATAAGTGCGCTGTGCCCAAGGGGGGAGTTGACTTCAGAGGGAATCAATAATAGAAAAAGGTATCCATGAATTATGAATGAAAAAGCGGCGTCTCCTCGTAGAGGCGCTTGTCTGTTCCAAAGTGTTTGTTCAATAAACAGCAGGCCCCCAACAGTGGTGACAGATAAAGGGACACACACACATTCAACTCTGTTTTGTACAAACTCTGAGACTATGACCGCCGGTATATTTGCTGCAAAGCAAACGATTTTCCCAGAAAGAGACTGATCGCTGCTGCAAATTCCTGCTGCATTCTTCGGATGTAGGTGGGAAGCGATTGTCCACAAACGCGACAAAGTTGCTGTGTAAAACCACATGAACGAGAGGCATTTTCCAACTTCAGTGACATACTCTTTACTAAACGTTGCTCAATCAAAAGTACATATTTAAAAATAGTTCTACTTTTGTTCTTCTTTCGCTACTTCTTTTCTTCACACCACAAATTCCCTTTATACCCATTTTACATGCAAAAATCTTTAAGTGCTAATTTAGTAAAAGTACATCAGTACTACACTTGACATTCCTGTATACCATAATTTAGGCCAATGTAGCTTTTTTTCCCGATTAAAAACGGCATTTTTTTGCGTATAACACATTCTTGTGGCTTTTTTCTAATGATGGAGGACATATGTAAAGAAAATTAGGCGTAAAACTATATTTTTGAGTATTTATAACCAAATTATTGTATACGAATCAGGAGCAGAAGAAGAAAATACTGTTTGGAATAGATGGTATTTGTTACGTATGAAATACGATGGATGAGCCACAAGCTCCCATTCTGATGAATCCTCCAGGCTAGATTCATGTGCGTCTGTTTTCCTCGTCTGAGCTGGCATCTTACTCAAAACTAGATAGCTCCCACATTGCTCGCCATTTTTGTTGCATCTGTAATGTTAGGTTGGGGGGTGTGAGGGGCTGTAAGCCAGCGGGAGATTGTGTAAACAGAGAGCTCTCATTTACGGGTGACAGGGGAAAGGTCCCAGTCCCACCTACAACTCAATTTTTAATTTCTGAAGAACTCCTGCCGCTCTGCAGAAATTATGTCCTGGAAAACAACAGGTTTTGTTTCAATTTAGCCTAAAAATGCATAATCATAATTAAAAGATCACTGGCAACAATTATTAAAATGGGTCAAAAGACAATTGGAGTGGGTCTTTAATTGTGCAATTTGAGGGGAACTGGCCCCTAAAAAAGTGATTTTAATGTAGATTATTCCTGTGTTGATGTCTTAAAGTATTTGTTTAAGATGGAAGAAAATATTTGAAAAAGTCAGTACTGGCCCTTGAAAACCAGGATTTAACATAGCTTTAAGGCGTTAGGTTGGCAACTCAAAAATCTGCTCACCTGAGCTGTCAGAGGGTCAGATGTACTCATGGTAATTATTTCTTTGGATCTCCACTGAATCAGAGCTTTAAGTATAAAAAAAATGGTCCATCTTAGCACTTTACCCTTTGTTAGGTGCTCTGTTCTAAATATACTGCTGTACTTGGGTGCAAAGGCCTGTTACATGACCGAATTTGGCGTAAGATCGAGCTGTTTGGAGCACGACCTCACTCTTGATTACTGTGAACTTTGTTTTACAGACTTCAGGGTCGGGCAAACAATGATAGGTGTCAAGATCAGTGAATTCAGTACAAATCAATAACCCTTCATCGCCGTGATTGTTTTGACTTTGTGCAGACATCTGTACTTTGCTCTTGTCTTTCATAATGGCGGTCTGTTTGATCATGCTGGTTTATATAAAGACAGGTTTCTCTTGATTTTGGCTGGTGGGGTTCTTTCTAGATTCTTCCAGTTTCCAGAGCATTGTGCATCCCGTATTCGTCTTACTCAGGGGGTGGTGAATTTATGCTTCGTTCATGAATGTCCTTCAATTGGTCCAAGCAAAAAATAGAAATGAGAAATAGAAAAGGAGGAAGACTGAAGCAGGAAGACAAGCAGAGAGCCAGGGGGCGTGGTGCAGTTCAGAGTAGAAGACCAGTGGAAGTCTCTTGTTTCATTAAAAAAATAAAAAGATGCAATTTGCTAGGGGTGTTACAATTAATCGACTTCATTGATGAATTAATTTCTATTTCTATGATCCAACCAATCTATCTATCCGGGCAGGGCAAGCTGTTAATTGAATTGACATATCTCTGTCACACAGGTGGAATCTCTCTAAAGATGTCCTGGATCAATTTTAGGTCAGTGAATTGGATTGAATTCATTTAAAATGAACCAATATCAACGATGAATTCCATCCCCAAAAATGATAACAATTGAATCATTGTCAGAATGAGTCATTACACCGCTATGATTCATGCATTCGTTCCTCTAATTGAATCATCGGTCTTCCAATAAGTTGTGGATGGTATTCTCCACAATTTACTTCCCTTCCAAAAGTTGTCAAAAAACTTTTAACCAAGATTTTCAGCTTCCTGAAGATCTACTCACTTTCCTTATTCTTAAACAAACAAAAAAGTACAGGTGAAATTTTCAGTCAGTAATTTTTTGCTTGTGTGTAGTTATTTAAAAAAAAACTAGGATCAAAATAATAATGTTCTTGAATCATGACATGTTTTGCTCTGTTCTGTAGCATGGGAACCATTTTGATAACAAAGAGATCAATTTTTTTAAGGAGCTGTATGGAATCCAGAGGAGCATTTCTCCAGTTCCCTTCTTCATTCTAAAGAAAAATAAACAGTTTAGCGTTGACATTTTGGCAGTCACTGAGCTTTTACCACATCTCACCCGCAGTAGACACCCACGTCTCATACTTGCTGCAGCCTTCAACAATCCAGTTACACCCTTCCACGCTCCCACATGAAATGCTTTCCTTACAAAGCAATGCACTGATGTCCAGGGAAGAGCTCATTTCATGCTGATGCTTTTGCTATTTTTAACACAAGTCTTTCAGGTTTACTTTTGACACCAAGCTACTACAAGCTCCCTTTTTTTTGGTGGGTTTGCTTTGCTCAAAGGCAATGATATATTTTGGGAAACTTTAAACTCTAACTTATTGTTGGGCTCCTTGCCCTTCTTGGTTTCGTGGGTTATGGTGACATGAGCAAACATGAGAAAGAGTAGTGCGGCGCCTCTTTGAGCATCTTTCCAAGTCAACTTCTCATAAAAAATATCTGACATCGTCTATTTAGTTGGAGAACCTTGAAGTGATTTAAAATTTAATTTTAAATGTAATGTTCAGGTTAAAATTCCAATATTGTAATTTTTGTCAGCTTTAGTCTTGCCTGTTGAACTGCTTGTCCTAGTCTCAGTGGGAGCTCCTGTCTTGAACAGTAGTATCCATAACAATAGCAGAATAAAACACAGCAGCTTTTGTTGCCCTTTTCCATATGAAAAACTGAGCTTGAAAACTGCAGAGGATTTGTTCCTACAGCTCATGCGACGAGGTGACCTACGTACTTTGGGCTATATCTGTCCCCCCCACCCTCTGTCCCTCTCATTAATCATGCAGGATGCATAGATAATGAATGGTCCTCATGGTGTTTGTAGTCCTTTACTGCCTACAGCCAGACAAATCTATTCACATGACCTATATACAATGTTGAGCCGCTGTGTTTGCAGGCATGCATCGCTTAGCTTGACAGTAAACAAACACAGACTTACAACATAAATGTTTAAAGCCCCTTTGAAATAATCTTCCTGACACAAAGACCTGATCAGTTTGGTGTCAGAAGTGGTCTTTTTGTAAAAAAAAAAAATGACACTGATATTTGCTGGATATATTGGATATATTGCTGTTTTTGACCTGTACAGACACAAACAGGCCCCCAGCAGGAATATTGTCAGATGCAGTAATAGTAATATGTTTTTTAAATGACATATATTTGGCGGGTTGACGTCACAAAAAAGCATAAACTTCCCGCCCCATCAGCTGATCATCTTTTTTACCCGTATAGTGCCTCGTGTATCTACAACCATATGGCTAGTGTTTGTAATCAGATCCAGAGGTTTTTATTGTGTTTCCCCAGGGATTCACCCAATCTCACTACTGCCTGCACTAAAGCTGCTTTGCTGAGCCTTTTATTTGAGACTTTGTGAGGTGAGACAGGGTCTCAGACATCCACTCCAGTACAGCTTTACTCTGACCTGTCAGACTGTTACCTAAAACCCACCCAGAGCAATATTATGAAATTTGGATTTAGTGTAATTTCTGCTTTGTCCTACTTAAGTCTTTGTTTTGAAAGAATAAATAAATCAAAAGTGAAAGGTGGACCACTTCTTTTAGCTTACGTCTTTCACATGTGAGCTTGCCAAACTCCAGAAATGCAGTGTTCTTAATCATTTGTGTTTTTGTGTGCAGGTTAACTTTGTCGCATGTCAGCTGTTTGCCCTCCTGATGGCCATGTGGTTTCGGATCTACCTCCATCCCAGTAAGACCAGCCCGTTCATCAGACATGTGGTGGCAACTCTGTTGGGCTTCTATCTGGCTCTGTTTTGCTTTGGCTGGTGAGTCAGCATTTCTTTTTTTTTATTTGGTACAGATTTTACTTACTCATAAAAATAACTTCTTACATCATTCTGTCATTCCCTTGCAAATATTTGCTTCTTATCTTTTTATTATTTGTATCATTTTGATTCTTTTTGATTTTCAGACATACAATCACTTCTCTTATGCTTTAGTAATTGGTATACGATAAGTTATATAACATTATATAAAGACATGTTATATAATGAGGTGCCACTTCTCCCTAAGCTATTTTCCAAATCCCTGCATATTTTTTTCATATATAAAAGGGAATTTACTGTAAAAATAAAATGTTTATAAACTGTATAGTTTTGTTTTTTAAGAGATCCATGATAAGATGCAAGTTTTTATTAATACCAACAGCCTTGAAAGTGGTTGAATATTACAAATTGGCAGCCGTCCAGACGGAGACTCTTGGCTCTTGCTTTGCCTCTCACCCTTTTCCTCCCTCATCCTCCATCAACTCGGCTTCATTCATCCCTGCCCAAAGCACTATAGTATATTGGGTTGTAACTGATATCCAATTAAAGGAAATTTGCTCGGTAATAAACAGCCCGTCGTGCCTCTTGAGGCGCAGCTGCTGAGCAGATATACAAAGGATTATCTGGTCTTCACAGTGACTCTTCGCAAACTATCTTTTACAATTTTTATTCACAGATTTCTGGAGGTTAGAAAGGGCTGCACGGTAGCGCAGTGGTTAATGCTCCTGCGTCCCAACAAGAAGGCCCCTGATTCGAGTACTGGCTGGGGAATTAGAAAAAGCATCACCAATGGGGGACCTTTCTGTGTGGAGTTTGCATGTTCTCCCCTGGTGTTCTCCAGGGACTCCAGCTTCCGCCCACCTTCCCAAAACATGCTTCATAGGTTAATTGGTTACTATAAATTGTTCCTAGGTGTGGATGCAAGTGTGTATGGGTGTGTAATTGCGGACAGACTGGCGACCTGTCCAGGGCGTACCCTGCCTTCGCCCACAAGTGGCCGAGTTAGGCTCCGGCACCCCAGTGACCCAGAAAGACTCAAAGCTGCTTTAGAAAATGGATGGATGTTAGAAAAGTATTGACGACCAGAACAAAAAAGTACTACCTTTAGGTTTCACCCACTACCACACGGGTACATAATTGATAAATTATAATAATAATAATAAAACATGACTTCAAGAAGATTTTTGAAACAAAAATCTTTTTTTTTTAGATATTTTAACTCACTGGCTGATATAATATAATTAAATCTTTCTTTTTATAGTAACTCAGTCCAGTGTTTGAATGACTGTTGTGGTGCCCGATGTCCTGGAATGGTTGATGCGTTTCACAGATTAAACGCAGTTTGATCAACAGAAGAAAGATTCTCAGCTCTGTCAAACAAATACTTATTTATTATTGGCAATCCAAACTTCAATGCCCATTTTTTTTTAACTTTGTGGCAATGGTTGAAAATCATTGACTCTATATGAGAACTGGACTGAGTGGAACACCCCCCCCCCGCTCCAAATGGGAATTCCCCGCTGGCTCCAGATAGCCAAAACCCTGTAGACTTCTCTTTAAAAAAAAGGTATTACTCAGTCATTATATTTGTCAGAGTAACCATTCTTGCTCTGCTTTTTTTAACATATTCTTGCTAATTCAAATTTTTTTATGATAGTTTTTTTTCTGTAGTGCAAGTTATAAACTGACCAATCAGATGTCTCGGTAAAATATGGCCTCCCGCCAAACCGTTTGATCTATACATTTCATACATTTCAAGTGGTTGGAATGTGGACGATCTAACAGCTCACTCCTGATTGGTAAGAGTGGTTCCATAAAAATGATGACTCAGACTGATTCGGACCAGTCACTGCTTACTGCCGATTTCTGGTTCCAATGTCCGTTTTGCAAAAAAAAATGGCGACTGATTAACTTTACTTTGGGATCTTGGGTTAAGTCCTTTTCTGTTGCTGACGTCACAGTCACTCAGTCCAGGTCTCTTATACAGTCAACGAGTTCAATGCACCCTCTTAATTACAGATTGCACGTGTATTTAATAGGTGGAGTTATCAAGACACCCATAGGACAGACAATACATGTCCAATTTGTCTTCTACGATTGTCAATCCCCCAAAAACTTTAAAGAGCTTTGTAAACAACACTTTGGGATTAATCAAAAATCTGCAGTTTTCTCTGAGCTTTGTACTTTTTGGCCATCCCATTCATTTGTTATAAACTTTAGTTGGTTTTGGCACTTACCTGTGGTCAAAGGCTGTTATAATCTGTGACATTGATTGGCTTGCTAGAAAGATTGCTAGAAAAGACATCTATCCCAAAGCCAAAAGGTTAAAAAGAGTCGATACATTTGAAATATTGAAAAAAATTTTTTTTTCCAGAATTCAATGCTGATTTATGCAGGGTGTTTTTGGACTTCTTTAGCCTAAAAAAATAGATAGTAAAAATATGGAAAAATAATTTTCAAAAAAGTTTAGGAGAAGGAAATAAACCAAGGCTCACGAGTCCTGGTGGTATGCAGAGTGGCCTCACAAAAAGTTTACATGAAAACCAATTGAAAAATAGTATGAACAAAAACATAAAGTTTTCACTTGGATAGTTTGGTGGTAAACTTGTTTCTTACAGCAAGGTGAGAAATGTGTTCGGGACTCATGAGTCAAACCCAAACGGCTAAAGGTAGCAGCTAGTTTTGGGAGAAAACCCAAACAAGAGAAAAGCTAAACAGAAAATCAAGCAAATGTGTCAATTATTCCATTGTTTTTAATTTTATTACTCAACTCCATGTCCATTAAAAATTTAATCTTGAGTTTTTGGCAAACACATCATAAATCAGATGCTAACAGCTTTAAATGTCATTGTAGAAATGCATTTGTTGACAGTTTTTCCTTACCTTCTCTTTTTACAATGTTTGATAAGGTTTTCAGCATTAGCTTTACTTTTTAGCAGACAGTTGCCCTTTTTTTATTTGAAATCACCTGTCTACCCCACTTTCTCCTATGGTTTCTTCCAGCCTCGGATGCCCTTGTTCTCTTTGTTGACTTTCTGCTAACACAGTGTGGCATCTCTGTTCTCCTGGAGGGCCTGACATAGGAAAGATCACACACAGAGAGCCTTCTGTTACACACTGCTGTTGCTGCTGCTGCTGCTGTTGAACCGTGTGTGTGTGTCGATGTGAATGTGCTTCACAAAAAGAACAAGAGGCGGATATAAATGGCAGCATTTGATTAACAGGCACACGTTAATTTACAGCCGTGGTGTGATATTACTGCAGCACGAAGGCGAGCAAATGAATTAAGAGGGTCTTGTGTTGATGGTTTTTCCACTGTTTTGGTCTGGGTGGTGATGACAGATGTCAGGCCTCGCTTTGCCTGTCCAATTCGTGTGTTTGTGGGAAAAGAAATGACAACCCGTTGAGTAAAAGGTCTGAAATAATTGCCGTTTTCCACAGGTATTCCCTCCATTTTCTGGTGCAGAGTGGGTTGTCGTATGGTGTGATGATCTTTGCTGGTCTGGAACACATGCACAAGTAAGACCTGAGGAATTTTTTTATGCTCTGATTTGTGGTGTTGTTACATACTATTGACCTCTGAGCTCTATGAGGAGGCAATTAACCTATACCAAAAAATGATTTGTCAATGATTTAAAGTCCCTTTCCGATCATCTTTTGAGCTATTTTAAAAGCGTTCCCAGTTGTCTTTTAATTATGATTATTTTTTAGGCAAAATCAAAAAACCTGTGTCATTTTCTAGGACATAGTTTCTGCAGAGCGGAAGTAGTTCATAAGAATTTTGCTTCAGAGTTTAGTTATGTTCCCACTGCCCTTCATCTCTTTGTTTACCGTCTCTCCTGCTGGCTCACAGCCCCTCACCACGCCAGCCTAATTACCAGTGCAACAAAAAACGGCGAGCAATACTGTAGCTATCTAACCATACAGTTTTGAGCCAGATGCCAGCTCAGACGAGGAAAGCACAGAGATTAATGATTCTTTCCATCTCCAAGTGTGTGCATCAGAGTTAAGTGGAGCAGGGAGCTTGTGGCTTGTCGACAGTAGCACCTACGTCAGAGCTACAAACTTTTTCAAACTACTTTTTTTTTCTTCGGCTCCTGATTCACAACCATTTAATTAAAGAAAAACTCAGAAATTCATTTTAAGCTTAATTTTCTTTATATGTGCTCTCCATCATGAGAAAATGCCACAAAAATATGTTAGAAACAGTAAAGCACAATTTTCGTCTGAGTGGATCTTTAAAGTAACTGTGATTTCCATTAGTTACATCGCATAGAAACAAAAGACATTTTTCTACCATCCAGGAGCTAAATTCTGTTAAATTTCCCATCTAGGGTGTGGGGGTCATCAAAAACCTGTTAAAAAGTCTCTAAATATATTTTTGCAGTCTTCTTTTCATAAGTCAAACGTGTCTACAGGTATTTTCATGAATGGATATGGAATAACCCAATCATACTTTGATATTGATGTTGATTTTTTCCATTATGAATAAACTTTACTTTTTTTTTAACAATGTCCCTGTTGCAAATTGAATTTCAATTTTGAGGTTCCCCCTTTAAAGGCAATTAAAAACTTTATTGAAACAGCACCATACACCTGCAGAGGTTATTTAAGGGATTTTATGTGACAAAAAAACACATAAGAAAACAAAAATAGAACTTTTTTTAAATCAATGAAACCCTGAAATAAGAAAAAATGAAAAGAACAGGAAAAGCCATCTTAAATTTCTCAATTTGTGCAAAATATTTTGTCAAACGTTTGAAAATGATTTTGAAAAAGCCCATAGAAATATTAACGGTTTATTTGTGTTTAAAGTTTTTTTGTGGTTTGAGTGACACATTCTCTTCCCTCAGGTCATCATTAATCTGAAAATACACATTTATTCTCACATTAAAGCTGATTTTAAAGCCTGAACTGAAGGTTACAATCGCAGGTGTGTGTGTGTTTGTGTCTGCCCCCTCTTGACTCCCCAGGGAAGGCCTACCCAAAAATAGATGCCAACACAACCCTGATCACAGCAGCAGCTGCTCTCACCGACAAACAGCCCAGATCTGACGGAGACGGAAAATGTCAATGCTGTTTAGATTCGTGTCATTTTGTTCTCCTCCAGCAGTTTTTTTCATGTTTGTGTGAAGCTTAACAAAAAAAAAAAAAAAGGGAATATATAACATCTGCGCTGCTTCAAAGGTAAAGTTTACCTACCGATGAAGAGGCAGCCTGGGTGCAGAGAGGCACGTTGACATGAGGTTGTTTCCTGAGGCTGTTGAACCCACTGGCATAGATTTTTGCATAACAAATGAGTTACTATCACCACAAGCGGTTGAGATTTTAATCGTGCCTGTGTGCTTTGGCCCGGGGAGTGCACACGTTGACCCAGCATTTAGCCTTTTGCCTTTGACCTCACCGTGATGGTGCCGCACATTCCCTTATATTTATTTTTCCTTTTTAACTTTTAATTGTGTCCACTAATATATTTGTCCTTTTTCTTTGTTTGTTAGTGTAAAGCATCAACGACTTGCGCAGCAGTTTTATTTCTTTCTTGATTTTGCTTTAGGTATTTGGAAACTTTTATTTTGGCGAAAGTAGTAGTCCTTTCAGGGAAACAAAGGCGCTTTCCGGCTTCTTGAAGCTGCAAAAAGCATCTTGTGTTGTTGTGTCAAGTGCCCAGAAGCTCTTTGTCCACTGGAAGGTGTCATATTTCACCTCATTCACTTTTCCTCTCCGTGTCACTTTAAAAGCTCACCTTTTGGATGTGTTTAGCCGGCTGGGAATGTTCTAGATGCCTCCCATTTCTCCAAACTGACCGCAGTTAGATTTCAGAATAAAAGAACATTTTAGAATGAGTTAGCTGAACTTCTTTTTTTAATGACTGGTTCTAATAAAAAAAATCCAAAAACAAACAGGAAGTCTCTTTTTTTTAAGGAAAACCATTTTTTGTCACTTTTCATGTAAATATTTCATGTTTTGATGTACAGCAATTAAAAGTTCTTATATTTTTATTTTCTGCTTTAACAGAAACAAGGTTTGCTGAACAGCAAAATCTATCAATCTCTAATTTTGTGTAGAAATCGTCATTGTTTTTATGGTAACAGTAAAGCAAAAGGGAAAAAATGCCTGTGATAGTTTTTAGCACAAATGAAAAACATACAGCACAAATATGTATAATTTCTCACGTATTCTTTCATTTTCACTTTCATCACAGAAACACGTCATAACGCCATGGTTTCAGTTGGTCAGAACTATATATACCCATCAAACTGTTTCAAAGGATTTTTTATTTCCAAAACCATTTAAGAAAATGATTGGGAGAAAAAGCTCAAAAGGGAAGGCACTGTTCTAAAGCCAGTCATTCTCCTATTCACAAACTAAAAATAAACTGGAAAGGACCCCACCACACACACACACACACACACACACTCACACCCATCTGTAAATTCCATAAACACATTATAGATCATTCTCTCTCTGATAACTGTGTCATTGGTGAGAACTGACCTTGATCAGACAGGTATGAACAAGCGGGGAATGACAGGAGGGATAAAAGCACCAAGGCAATTGGGACATTACCAATGGAAATCCGTTCCTATTGTTTTTCAATTCAAAATTTAATGAATAAATATAATAATAATAAATAATAATAAGATAATAACAAATATACCTAATACATATTTTTAGTTTGGCTTTTGTTTTAAGCCATCCAAAAGGCAGAATCCAGCTTCTCTACCCCTATGACTTCTTCTAATCCATACATGTATGCCTCCAAGCAGAGAGATATGAAAAAAAATAGGTCCAAATTCCTTCCCTACTCCCTAACCATTAAAAAACTATATAGTGTGGGACTTTCTAGTGCCCTGGCTTTTACAAGCAATTCTGAGAGGGTAGGGAAGCAATTTGGATTCAGCCTCTCTCTCTTTTTTTTATGCATGCGATAATTCACTGGCTGAAATTATTGTCCTCAGTGGATTCATGTACTTTTAATGGCAACTTTGTTTGAAGAGATCATTTAAATAGTCACATAATAAATAACACTAATAATTTATGATGCCTCATTATCCCCAAACGCCCCAAAACCCTTTGTTGTAGTAATTAGCTTCATAAGTTAATCCGTTTTTGTGAACATTTTAATGTAAAAAATACATTTTTCTTTTACTAAGCATTGACAGCAGAGACAGCAGTTGACCTCTTGACCTCATTAATGCATACACAATAATACTATTTAGATCTAATTAACTAACGTTGGACTTTTTTTCCAATTAAAACTGACGCTGATAACAGCTTTTTATGGTCACACCATAAACGAAGGAGAACTTGTCATGAAATTGTTAAAAAAAATACGAGGCGGGGGGTGTCATACTTCATGTAGGGTCGGTTTCCTCGGTAAAACTGAAAGGAAGCTCTTTCGGGACATTTTGGACTTGAAATTTTTAGAGTCCGTCAATTTTGCAAACCATTTATGAGTCGGGGCCCTGATACTGATCAGGAAGGCTCGCCTCGTAATCTCTGCTCTAGTTCATAAAGGTGTCTGATAGGATTGAGGCCAGAGCTCTGTGTGAGTCAGGCAAGTTCCTCCGCAATAAATGCATCCAGCCTCGTCTTTATGGCCCCCAGCTTTGTGCTCGGAGCACACTCCTAGAATAGAAGCTTTCTGCGAACTGGAAAGCTTTTTCTCATCTGGTGAACATAGAAAGGCTGTCCTTAATAAAAAGTAAACAGCCTTAGATTATTATCCTTGCACGAGCAAAAGCCATAATTTGTGCAGAACAGCGAGGTACGTAATGTTCTCTCATAATTTGGTCGCCAAGTAAGAATTATGGTTTTTCTCCGCTGGAACAGAGTGGACTAATGTGCTTTGTTCCTCTCGGTTGATCAGACATGCAGCTCCCTAACAATAAAAGCCCATACCATGACACTCTCGCTGCAGCCTGTTTAAAAGTTTGAGAAATCATGTGCCCATGTCATGTACTGATTGGTTATTTCCAACTGATCAAAGAGGTGAAATGACCCTTTGGGACAGTAGGTGAGAAAATCCATTCATCCCTTTTTTTAGATTACTTTAATTCCTTTTTGGGGTTGCTGGGGCCTATCCTAGTTACCGTTGGGCTACAGCAGGGTACACTGGATGGTTTGCAGCATTTGAGCAGGGTCTGTATGGGGCCAGAACTTGCATCTAACAAACACCTAGAGTGATGCTGTGGTATGGTGCGTAAGGGCACCATACCACAGCATCACCGTATGCAGAAAGTGGATGCAATTTACATTAGCCTTTCAAACACTTCTTGATAATCTTACCACACGCACAACAATCAAATGTTCCATTTTCATGAGCTACATGCCACATTGCTTTTTCTTTGTTTTCTAAAGCTATGGTCACACCGGCATGTCACATGCCCCGTTTAGCATAAGAGCGTTTACATGGTACTAACAATGGACTGTCGCTGCCCAATACTAGCGCATGTCTGGCACCTACATTTGGAAGAAGCTTGACACGCGTGTTGCCAAGTCAGATGTGAATGCAGCTTAAAACTTTGTATTCAAGAACCGTATGGGGTCTCTGTTTTGTTCCAAACTGTTCCAAAGGCAGTTCCTGTTGCTGTCTGATTTAACATTGTTTTCGATCTGACTGACCGTACAGATCAGGCTTTTTTTGTTGAATACAGTGTGTTCTCTGAGTGAAGGGTTTTTGTTGTTTTCTTCCTTCATCGGCGACTTGCTCTTACTTGAGTGATGTATTCTTTCCCGGAGCACAATCCTCTTATTGTCTGCAGCTGGGGGGGGGGCTAGCTATCCAGCTAGCTGTTTTTCAACTTAGGCTGACTCTGCAACAGCTTTGTACCGCAGAATCCATCGCCACGCTTTCCTCTGCCTCATGTTTGGAGGTTTTGTTGCAGTTAAACATTATCAGAGCCAACTTTTGCCCCCTTTGACCGGTTCTTCTTCTTTTATTTTGTGCTGAGCCTGCTTCTTTTCGCCCAGTGCTTAAAGAAGGCTGCTTGGACTTTGAGATGAAAATAAAGGAATGCTTATATTATGTGTGTGAAGGTGCCCTCTGAAGAGCATTGTAAAATGTGGTGTGTTTATTCCTTTAAGCCTTTTCTTACAGCTTTGTATTTGACTCAGCTTCCACTTTTCTCTGTCTGTGCAGATACTGCTTCATTGTGACGCTCGGCTATCTGATTGTGTGTCAGATCACACGAGTCTACGTTTTTGACTATGGGATGTACTCTGCAGATTTTACGGGGTAAGCCAGTCTAACACCATATTTTTAAATATATTTATTTTGATGAAAAATAAAATATCCCTCCATTTTTGAAACCACGTCAGGGACTACGTCTTTTTCCCCCCTCACTCCTCCAGACTCTCCAACAATGCAGACAGCCTGGGCTCCCAGCAGGGTGGGGGCGGCTAGTTGCTAAGCAACCTAATGCAAACCCATACTGGATCTGACCGTTGCCGTCGGCCATCCCTTTGTTTTCTTTGAGATTGTCGAACTTAGACTGTCAGCAAAAATCTTGTCTTTAGAAGAGTGGCTATGACATGAAATATGCTTACATTTTAAAATTCATTTTTCTAAAATTAGTTGTCAAATTATTTATCTTATAGCAGATTCTGGCTCCTGAAAATGAAATATCTTTATGGTAAAAAGAATATTAAAAACAAGATCCTAATGATAATTCTTATAAAAATATCACACATTTATTTATCAAATTGCATTTTTGAAAAAAAAATCCAACAAAAATATACATTTACTAAAAATTAACCCAAGAAATATATTTGTTTACAGGTAATTAAATAAACAGACTGTACAACAGAGTATTAGGGCCAAAAATATTCTAAAAATTTAAGGATATAGTGATAACATTTTTAGGAAAAAAAACATTTTTTTCAGGGGAAAAGTCAGGATTTTTCAGAAATAAACAGGTTATGCTTTATTGTCTTTTTTTATCACTTTAAAAGCTAAATGTCAGAATTTATTTGTAAAAAAAAAGCATGACTTTTTCCTTTTTTAAAATGGCAACTTTTTCCTTATTGTACAACTTCATCGTTGTATAAATTGTAACCGTTTCCCCTTATCTTTCGACTATTCTCATAAAATAAAATAAAAAATGTGGCAATAATTTTTCCACTTAATTCTAATATTTATATATTTAATTATTTTTTGAAGCATAACTGTACACTCTTCTCAGAATTGCACAATTCGACTCATAAAAGTTTGACTTTTTCTTATAATTTTGTGACTTTGTTCTTGTATATTTATTTAATATGATTCTATTGCAAATGCCAATAAAAATATGACAAATTTGATCATTCGGGTTGTCTGGAAAACAAACTCAACCTAAAAGTGTTTTTTGTGATGAATTTTGCCAAAAGAAAAGGTATATTAACAGGTATTTAAATAAACACACTGTTATAAGGTTTAAGAGCTTTAATACATTTTAGGGATTTTATACTTAAATGCGTCAATTTGGATGAAGTAGAGAATTAAGGGCTAGTAATCTGATTCCCCATGAGGATCTAAGTTTTTCATCTAGTCCTTTGGCAGCCGGATTCACTTTCTCCTGATAATTCTTCATTTTCTGTCCTCTTCTGGACTGCTTAAACCCCCAAATTTTGGCCGAGCTAAGCAAACTTCTAACTGCAGAAGAGAGCATAGCACACACTTCCAAAATGCAGCCTGTCAAGTTATGACCTCTCTTCATAATCCCAGATTTTCGTAAATTCAAACAGTCTCCACCCCCTGTTCCTTAAATTTACCCTCATTTTAAGGCTGCCACCCGCAGTTTTTAGGTAGAAATGGAATCAGAAACCTGCTGATGTGAGCGCTGACAGAGATGCTGCACACAAACCCACATTTGGGTCAAAACACGCAAAAGCAGGATCCGGAACATATATTTCAGTCTTATGTATTATGCATACCCTGCTGTGACAGAGAAGAACTTTATGAATTCAGGATGAAGAGGCCTCGCTGCAGTAAAGTGAGAGGAGGAGAACTTTGGGGAAAAGGAGGAAATTTAACAGAAAAATCCATAACAGTGAAGATAAGAGTGCAGTTTTGGCTTTTACTTTTATTGGATTAATTTTCTCATATCTATTTGTTAAATTACAATACTAAATGTTAGTAGTATGAGATGATAGCTAAAAAATTTGATTTGCATCTCATTTAAAAAATATGTGATTTAAGTCTATTCAAATGGTCTGATATTATAAAGAAAAGAAATATTTTGATGTTCTTCTTCACATTTTTCTCTCGTCATTCTCTGTCAGACCCATGATGGTTATAACACAGAAGATCACCAGCATGGCGTTTGAAATCCATGACGGTAAGACAAATGTGTGTGTGTGAGTGTGCATCCTCTGGAGGATTAAAGTGTCAGACGTGACAGAACAGACAACAACACTTAGATTCTCTTGAGAGTTTTAGAGCAGACATGTGGACCACAAGGGGAGCATAAACAACATTAATTAAAAAGGCACACCATCTTTTCAACCATCCTTCTTTTCATAAATAATTTATCTAATAAACACAAAATTAATTTAATCCAAAAAGCTATTTTGAACATTTAAAACCTTCAAAATAAAAGTTTAAAACTCTGGTTCTGGTTTTGCACCTAACCAAGCTAATGATCACCGATCGACCTAATCTTTGAGATAAGAGGGAGCGTTGTATGTCAGGGATTTATGATGTCTGAAGCCACTACAGAGCAGGAGGCGTCTGTCATTGGTTTTTGAAATCCTCTCTGAATTCAGGCTTGAACATCTGATAATGTGTCATCAGAAGCTTTGTACAGTACAGTTTTTGATACTCCCGTGTTTCTGCATGTCTAAGATGCTCTAAGCATTTTCTCTCTTATTTTGAAAGGAAACTTTTCAAATTACAATTTTTTTATCATACGTTTAAAGATGGGAGGTTGAGTTTTGATCAGAGTGCATCCAAATGTAATTAGCAGTGTGTATCAACTTAATAAGGTCTAATTAGTCGCAGGCCTTCATTACAAAAGCCCCCCTGCAACAGATCCACCTCATGTTTGGCTCATCCTTCCCTTCAGCTCTCTACTTTCTGTTTTAAATTTTCTCATGTCTTCAGAGACCTCTGCATTTTGTAGTACCAATCAAGAGACGTTGGTTTGAAATTTAAAAAAAAAAAAAAAAAAAAAAAAAAAAAAAAAGCTTATAGTGGTTTGTTTTTGTAATGTTTCCTGTAAAGTGTCTTCATTGATCTGTTCGTAGGTTTGGCCAAGAAAGAATCCCAGCTGACTCCCAATCAAAAATACCTAGCTATCAGGTATGTGGCTCAGGTATGTTTTAATGCTTCAGATTAACAGTTCAGCTCTTTGAAATTAAATTAGACTAAATTTTAATGAATTAATGTATTTTTCAAAGAATCATCTGTTTTTAAGTTGCAAGGCTTTCAAACTCTGAAGTTATGCCAATTGGGTTAAGTTAAACTTATCCACTAATGTGTTATAATTAAAAGCATCTACTTGGTAGGTAGCATTTACCATTTAGATATACAGTTTTAGTTGTTGTAGATCTACCACATCTATATTGATAGAAATGACTGATCTGGCATATTTACCATGTAAATTTGCTCGATTCACCAAATCTGCTATGTAGAAATGGTTGATTTACTCTTTAACCATGTCATTATAGAATAATTACTCGTGATCCAAAGTGTAGATTTAGTAACTGTACTATGGTAATACATCTGTAGGATAAATATATTAGATTAAAGTTTGTAAGATATTTGGATTGTCAAAAGTATTAGATTAAAAAAGTATGATTAATGAAATCATGTTTTCTTGTTGTTTATTCTGGTGCTGTCTTTTTTTTTCTCCTGATGTTTCGAATTACCTTGTTTTTTGTGCAAAATATGTTAGGCAAAATCATTTTAGACCGTAGATTTGCCACATGGACAATGGATAATATTTAGAAGAACTTTTAGAAAACTGAAGTTCAGCTGTAAAAGTCGTACTCTGATCATCTTTTGATCTTTTTCAAAGTTGTTCTCAGTGGTCTTTTAGTTATAATTATGCCGTTTTAGCCAAAATAAAAGAAAACTCTGTGTTGTTTTCTAGGACATCGTTTCTGTAAAATGGCAGCAGTTTATTAGAAATTTGCCTCTGAGTTGTGGGCAGGACCATTGGTGCGAAGTAAGCCCGAACCCCTTCCCATCATCCATCTGTTTACACTCTCTCCCACTAGTTTACAGCCTCTGACACCAACAACCTAACAACCGTGCAACAACAATGTCGAGGAATACTCAAGCTTTCCGTACAATTTTTAAGCAAGATGTCAGCTCGAATGAGGAAAACAAAGACGTACATGGATCTGTTTATCTGCAAATAGATGCATCAGAATTATGCGCAACATGTTTCTTTATATACGTCCTCTATCATCAGAAACATGCCAGAAGAGCATGTTAAAAGCACGATTTTCATTGGAGGGAGACTTTACGAGTTTTATGAGTCAGAACTAAACTAGAGCTCATGATTGAGCAGTTACATTGCAGTCTGACCCCTGCAGCAAAAACCTTTAGAGGCTGCTGCCTGGTTAGAACTGCTTAATTAATGCAGAACAATAAACCACTGAAAAAAATAAACAAATCCAAACTCAGTATTTGCAGTTTCAATGAACTGTTTTCCTTTGCTAACGTTCTGATCTTCTCTTCTTGTCCCCCACAAGTCGTATGCCCAGCTTGCTAGAGTACCTGAGCTACAACTGTAACTTCATGGGCATCCTGGCAGGACCTACGTGCTCTTACAGAGACTACATGGCCTTCATTGAAGGAACCTGCTACCAAACACGCCACCAGGAGAACGCCAATGGCAAGGAGAATGGGAAGTTCAAGCAGAGTGAACCCTCGTCTAAGGTAGAAAACTTCTGTCTGCAAAATCAAGTGAAACCTTTATTTTTGAAGGATGAAAATAGAATCGCATCATGTAAATGAAATAGTTATTTATCCAGGATTGACAAAACAGGGCCAGATTTTTGGACAAGGTTATTGGGGCTAGTTTAAGGTTCTGCAAAAAAAAGAAAAAGGTTGGGTACAATTTAATTTGAATTTAAACATTTTTCAAAGTGCAGTTTGGTGTTTTCCAATTCATGTTTTACAGACTAATGAAAGTTGACTTGTCAAAATAAAACAAAATCCAAATTTTGGAGAAAATATTTCTGTTTACGTACATTTGTTGAAAATCTTATTCAAAACTAGTGAACAAAACAAGAAAGTAAGATCTAACAAAATACCTAAAAGTACATTTGGGTCAACAATCCTTTAGTTTACACACTACAATGGAACATCATGACTCTTAGTTTTTTGCTGTGTTTAGTGGATCAATGATTCTTTTCTAAATGTGTCTCATCTCCGGACAGAACGACGTCATCTCCAAGCTGTGCACATGTGCCATCTCGCTTGCCCTCTACCTGTCCCTGTACAAGCTGCTGCCGGTGGAGCACTCGGTGGATGACTACTTCGTCAAATCCACGCCCTTCTATCTCCAGGTCATCTACCTTTACCTGGCGATGTTGGCTCTGAGGCCAAAGTACTATTTTGTCTGGACTCTAGGTGAGTTTTTTGTTAATTAACTATTTAGTTAGATTTGAGTTGTTTAAGGTTCGCAACAAAAAATGCTTAGATTGTCGCTTAATCTAGATTTCTCAACTAAAATAAATTAAACTCTGAGTTGATTTGTCTTTATTATTAATGTTGGCAAACAGCATCTCAGCTGTTTTTCTTATTCTAACAGTGCCATCTAGTGGTGAATTTACTCTTGAGTTTCTTACTACATCTTAAACACTCAAAAGGCGAAAAGCCATTTTGATTTTATAATAATAATAATATTGTTGCTGTTATAAGTTTGTAATTTTCGCCTGCAGCTGATGCGATCAACAATGCCGCCGGGTTCGGCTTCAATGGATACAACAAAGATGGCTCCCCTCGGTGGGACCTGATCTCAAATCTTAGAATTCTGGACATTGAGGTGTGCATATTTGATATTAGACCAACTGTACCCCATCATAGTGGGGTTTGTGTATTAATTAAACGTTAAAATATGTTTCCTCATTCTATTTTATAGTTTGCGACAAGTTTTAAGCTGTTTTTGGACAACTGGAATATTCAGACAGCTCTTTGGCTGAAAAGGTGAATGCTTACAGTTTGTAGCTCCACTCTAAATGTCTGATACCTCCACCCAATAAAGGGTTATTGGACTATTGGTCCAAATATTTCATTTGTTTATTTCAAGTTTTCTGTTTTATCCACAGAGTTTGCTACGAGCGCTGTCCGATCAACCCCACAGCCGCCACCTTCCTACTGTCAGCCATGTGGCACGGGGTCTATCCAGGCTACTACCTGACTTTTGTCACTGGCATTGGCATGACCATGGCTGCTCGTGCAGTAAGCACAATTTTTCTGTCTATACAACACTCATGATAAGTGGTCCTCCAAACCCAATGTCTCACCAGTTTTGCATCTATTTTAGTGGAACTGTCTGCTTATGTTTCCTACATTTTATTAAAAACTGACGAAAACAATTAAATCATTTAATCCATGTAAATCTTAATTTAAAATTCATTTCTACTATTCATTTCTACCCTATTTATCCACGTTTCAAAGTGAGGATACATTAAGTTTATTTGAGGAGTTTCTGTCCTTTAATTCCAGTTTAAATCAAAGTGATCTCAGTTTGGAGAATCTAGACTGATGCCAAATTAATTTTTTAATGTTTTTTTCTACACACGTTTTTTCAGGTGAAATAGTAGATAATTAGCTCATCTGTTCTTGCATCAGACAATTGTTTTATAAATAAGTTTTCATCTACACAATAAAACCCTTATGTTGGCAGGCTGGAAAGTGAGTGGGAATGATCAAACCCTATTGGATAATATCCTAAAAGCAAGACTTTTGGGTCAGATTATGCGGATTGATCACGCTTCATACTTTAAGTCTTATTTACAAATGCTGTAGATATGTCCGTTGGCAAAAAAGTGGCTTTTTTCTGTGGGCATGCTACAAGCGACAGGTCTTAGCATACGCTTGTACAACGCGACTCAGGCATTTCTTCATATTTTTCATTTTTTAGACTTCTCTACCAACTCCTGCAAAGTGTGCAAGGAACCCAGAAGTTGCTCCTAGTGGGCACCTTTTGTGCAACCCTTACTCATGAGGAAATTAAACTTTCGTCGTTTTTGTAAGCATTGTTTGCCACTTTAGTATCTCCTGCATGCTCTGCGTGCACGACATTTGCATGGGGTCAGTAATGGGCCATAAAGGCACCATACAGCAGCGTCACTCGTACATCACAACTGTGTTCAAGTTACATTAACCTTGTGAATACTTGACGATAAACTTACCACACGCACGACAATCGTACGTTCAATGAGGTGTCTGTATGAGCCTCAAGGGATCTGCAAGGCACACCCATGAAACTGCAGCGGCTCCTCTCTATGACCTTCCATGGGCTGGACAGACCAAAAACTGGTAGCACCCGTACGGTTCATACCCCGTAAGACTAAGGTCATACTTGGATGATGCTCAGACGTCGGTCTGTCTCCAAGTGACCATCAGGTTCACTCCATTGCTGCCTGGAACCACTAAATTCCTTGATGGAGTTCAACTACTTTGAATATAACATTAATAAGATCAAAGCTATTGCTTTTCAAAACTATAAGGTAACGGGGAAAGTTACTGGGGATCTCAGCTTCAAAGAAATCGAACAAAAAGTTGCGTTTAAAAAATGAAGTCAAGGAAAGAGTGAAATCTTTTGTGCTCGTAAACATTCAAGAATGTGTGTTTTTTGGTGGCTGTGATATTGGGCTATATAAATAAGTAATTGAATTGAATTGAATTGAACTCACGTCATTTTCCTGGTGTAAACTATGCACGTCATGCTACTACTAGTTTAGAAATAGTATGGAAGTTTTCTGGTATCCGTTTGATATTCCCCCTCAGTCTACACCTCATCCTCCAAATTCTATTACCTTTTCATTTCTTTACCTTATTTTAACCTATTTTATCAGTAATGTAATGCTTTACCTGCATGTAAAGAACTTTTTATTGCCTCAGACTACAAAATGTACAATCCAAATTAAGTCGGCTCGCCTCATTTTCTCATGCGAATCCAATCGGTTATGTTTCGGGTCACTGCGCAGTGTCTCACAATAACAGTCATCTTTGAAACTCTGCTCATGGCCTCCTTATGAACAGCCACTTTCTCTCTCTTATCATAATTCTTTTTTATTCCACAAACTGATGGCACTCTGACCATTTTTTATATAGCAGGTTAGACACTGATACCCATAAATACTTGATATAGCTCAGTGTAAAATATATACTAATGAAGGAGTGTTAAGGTGAAATGCCAAAGTGGTAAATTTTGCCTCCAGCTTATGCCGTACAGGCAATTTATTTTTCCTTAAGCTGGGAGACGACAGATAGGACACTGACCCACTTCTGCCATCAGAATGTCTGCAGCCTAATAGAAAGGGAAGATTCCTCTTTTTAAAATCACAGAGAAAACGAACGGACAGATAACTAGCTGGAGAAGTTTGTTGGACATTTATTTGCAGAACAACTTCTGCATGTTTGACTGAAGTTAAGAGTGAAAGTCGTTAAAAGTTCTCAAACATTTTGTTCTTTTCCAGGTGAGACACAACATCCGACCGTACTTCTTGGTCTCCGACTCACACAAGTTAGTCTATGATGTCATCACGTGGGCGTGCACACAGGTCGCCATTAGTTACACGGTGGTCCCGTTTGTCCTGCTCACTGTGGGGTCCTCACTTAAATTCTACAGGTATGACTGTACTGATCCAGTAAAAATATTTTGACACTTTTACTGCACTGGTTTGATAACATGGTGGTGATTTCTGGTCATGTTCAAAGAAATCTGTCTCTCTTCTTTTTCCACTTTCGTTTCAATTAAAATTTTTAAAAGATAAAAATTACAATTTTATTTCAAATGTAAATGTAAATCTAAATGTATTTTTTTATTTTTTTTATTTTTTTTTGTTGCTGTTATGCAAATCAACAACCAAAAAAATTTACATAATATCATACAAAAGAGGGATTCAAATTTTTCCAGTTCATATGAAGCTTAGCCAAGGAAGAAGTGGTGATTGACCAATGGAGGTCCTGTGACCTCTTCAGTTGGTTGCAATCTTTTGGCTAAATAATGTCATTTAATTTTTAAGTTAGTCAATGACTTTTTGGCATACTCACTTGATCTTCAGCTCACTTGAGTGCTGGTAAAGTTCTGGTAACTAATAAAGGGCAGTCACATTTCCCCGTCCACCCACTGGCTGCTTTTTTCCATTTTTAAATGTTCTCAAATCTTGTTAAGGATCAGCTTTTCTTGGAGGTTTAAGTGGGACTCAAAGAGAATTTTCACCAAAATTATAGGAAATATGTAACTTTATTAGAAACATCTGAAAAACCTGTTTTAAAGTCCTTGACCTTTGACCCTCAATTAAACTTTGATAAATTTTTAAAAGAAAAAGTATAGTTTTTTGTGGTTTTTTTAAATAGTTTTTTTGCCATAAAATAAAAATAACTAAATTAAGGCCATGTAAAATGTAATTTCTGTCCTATTTTTTAAGGGTATCTCACACTAACTTTGTGTAAACCTATTGCTTTGCAAATATAGCTAATGGATTTTCAGCCTATGTTGTTAAAGAATGAGGACTTTTATTAGCCTGGCTCTCTGCTGTTAGGCTGTGACAATTAACAAGACAGTTTAATGAGGGAGAGGTAGGGAGGAAATAAAACTAAGCGGCTCTAACATTGTTTGGTATCCGCCGTGATATAAATATCTGGTCATCAGCAAGTGGCTGCCAGGCAGCCCATAAAAAACACTTAGCAGCTATTTGTTTGGGAGCCAAAGAGTTGGATGGAATAAACTTGTGACCAAATAAATGTATTAAAGAGCCACTCCGATCATCTTTGGAGCTTTTTATGGTTTTTATGGTTATGCCATTTTTAGCCAAAATCCAAAAACCTGTCATATTCTAGGACATAGTTTCTGCAGAGGTGCAGTAATATTTTTGAAATTTTTCTATTAGTTATTGGTGGGAATGTTGGCACAGAGCAACCTCGCCCCCCTTCCCATCACCATTAGCGTGCTCGATCTGTTTACACGCTCCTCCGTTGGCTTACAGCTCCTCCCTCACCCATTCTAACATTACTGATGCAATAAAAATGGCGAGAAATATTGGACAAGGAAAACAAACATGGATCTATTAGTCTGCTATTGGATGTGGAGCAGGTAGCTTATGGCACTTCCATTGTTTTGTGATGTCACGATTGCAATCTTTTCAAGCGTAGGTATTTATTCTGCTCCTAATTGACAGCAATTTGAATAAAGAAATTCTCAGAAATGCAATTTAAGCTTAATTTTCTTCATCATCAGAAAAATGCCACAAGAACATGTTAAAAACACAGTTATTATGAATTAAAAGCTAAGCATCACCAGAGTTTGAGCGTCATTTTAGTAAAACTGTCAAATAAACGCTCATTTCATTGGAATAATTGAGTGATAAAAGGAATTCAAAGATCACAAATTGGTTAAAAATAACATTTTGTCTTCACAGCTCGTGGTACTTCTGCTTACACCTCCTGTGTCTGCTGGTGGTACTCGCCCTGCCTGTCAAATCGAAGCACCGCCAGGCGAAAGAGCAGCAGGAAAGCCAGCAGAAGGACAGCCAGTCAGATCCCAGCAGCACAGACAGTAACTGCAACCAGAAGGACAAGACCTCATGAGGCTTCAGGACAGGGCAGCGGGAGGAGGCGGGGACTGTTTCGAGTCTGTTTACCTGACCAAGAACCAAAAGAAAAAGTAAAAATAACAGAAAAAAAAAGAAAAGTATTCTTATCAGAAAAAAATTCTGTCACATCCAGTAGGAAAGATGACAGCAGTCACACTGACATGGATAAAAGACCAAGATGGAGTTTAAGTTAACAAGTAATCGTGGTTACATTAATGGAAAACCTTCAAGCTGCCTTAAACCCTCTATGTACTCTGAGTTCAATTGGACAGCAGGAATCACAGTTACTCTAGTGTCAGATAGAGCAGCGTTCGCAGTATGTTGGGGGGGTTTGTCGTCTCGATTTGATGGCCAAGAACAGAAGGTGTGTACAAAGAAAAATAACCTTTATCATCAGCTGCCAATTTCAAAACAGGCCTTAGGAATACTAAAATTATTATTTAATATCTGTCTTTTTAAAAGAAGAAAAAAAATCTTCGAGAAGATTTCATGTCGTACGTGTTTTGTATTTAGATGTTTGTGATAACAATATTTAAAAAAAACTTTTTTTGGGAACGGTGGCGGAGAACTGACAGAAAACCAGAACGGAATTCAAATGTTGTCCATCTCCAGAAATGGGAAATAAAAAAAAAAAAAAAGAAAAAAGAACTGGAGTGTTAATTTTTACATTTTTCACATGCACAGTTTTTTTTTTTATTTTGAAAAATGTGAGTCATTGGGAAGATGTGTTTTCTAAGGGCATCACGTGTTGTTTTTGTTTAGAAACTGCTTCATCTCCTTGTCACAGCACTGGTTCTCAGATTGCTTCTTGAGTAGAACTACCTAAATAGTCCTTAAAATATTGAAGACCTCATTATGAACATTCTTGATGATGACTTGCACAGTTTTGCTATCAAATCCTGCAAAAGCCACATAAATCTGATCTGACATCATCAACTGTTACAAGCCAAATTAAGGTTGTTTTTTTTTTTTTTTTTGGCTGCCTGTGAGAACTTTTGGATTAAATCCTGACCAACTGATGTGGCTAAAATGTTCTTTTCTTACTGTGTTTGCTTCTTATTTGGGTATATTTCAGGATGCATTTTACTGTATGATGAAAGAGACACTGGTTCCTCTTGTTCTTAGTATCTGGCTCACTGTAAGCCTTTCAAATATTTTGTTTATTATTTAAAACACAAGTCCACACAGCCTCCTTTTTAGGTATTTTTTGGGGATTGTTCACTGCATTTATTAAAAGAAAATGAAGTTTTCTTTAGGAAAAAGTAGATTTTTTTTCCCCCCATTATAAACCATAATTACATTTTCAATCTTCAAATAAAATAATTGGGGGCGAGGTGCAGATCGAGCTGTGTTGAACTGTGCATTTCTTCATTTCTTACTAAACCGTTCTAACATTTGCATACTCCTGCCAGAACTCTGTGTGTGCACCAGTATTCATGTGATCCGTACAAGTGGATGTGTTTCCAGTAAACATGTATCTGTAGCCCGGGTCGTGTGCGGGCGAGGGGGCGACCCAGCTGAGGGCGGGGGTGGGGGGTGGGGTTGTTCTACATACATAGCAATTATTGCACTGCATGGCCACCCGAACCAACAGATCAATGCAAACTGCTCCATGTGTCCAAGTGCCAAATCATAAATGGCGCGTCTTTGTTTTTGCGTGAAGGTGTGGCTGCGTGTGTTTGTGTGCGTGCGCCTGTGTAACATGATGGTTATTTTTCTGTCAGAAGGAAATTTATGGAAAGATTTGTATAACAGTACATTAAAATTCTGATTTATGTGGCAAAAATAAAGAGAATTATTTTTAAACACTACAGTGCTCGCCGTGTTGTGTTTGTCTATAATCTATTCATGTTACTCGTTTTCTTGGAAAAACCCCCCACAAATGTTAGATGTTGACACTAAAATAACGCATTAATAGAGGAGTTAGCAGGATGTTATGTATAAACCTTGCATGCTTGCATTTCCTTTTATAAACATTTAACTAATTTGTGACTAAAATGGAAACATTTCATTTAAAAAAAAAAAATCTGTACCCTTTTTTGAACCTTTTTTTTTAACAAAATGAATAATAATGTTGATGGTTTACTCGCAGCAAACAGGAAGCAAATCTACAGGGCACAGCTGACTCCCCTAAAGCAGGGTGACAGACAAATTGCTAGAAATCGATTTGGCTGATGCTTATAACAAATTTATGACGGGGTCTACTGAAGCTGTTACTGTGCCAAAAGGTTTGTACATCACCAGAATAAATAACACCTTTATTTTATACCTTAGTTGCTGTTTGGTTTTGAAGAAAAATGTAATCCTGAGTTTCAAGGCAAATATATTAAATTAGCTTTAGTTTATTCTTAGCTTGATTTTTTTAAAGTATAATTTCAGAGTAATAGCTGAAAATCTCCTTTAAAATAAAATGTTTTTACATTGCTACGAAAAAACAAGAAAAAAACATTCGGTCATACATATAAACACTAAACAAAATGTAAAGGTTTTTTTGTGCAAAATAATAAATATATATTTAAAATTAAATTATCATGTCAAAAACGTTTTTATCCCATCTAAGAAAAAAAGATTGAGTTTACTGGCTCCTGTCGGATTTTGATATGTGAAAATATGTTGTTTATTAGTGTAAAGGTTGCAGAATCCATCAAAATCATAGTAAAGTAATAGTTTTGAACCATAAAACTATATAAAAAAAAAAAAGATATTTGTGAAGTCTCATTAATGCAAGATTGTTCCTTTGCAGAAAAAGTTTTCAAAAAAGTAATCTGGAATTAGGATTTTTTTTTTAAATTAAACTTGATTAATTAAAATTAAACAAAAAAAGTATTGCTTAACTACTCTAAAGGTTACATTTTAACATAAAGTATGTAAATAAACAACTGTTACTGGTTACACATCTGCTGATGTTTCACGTGGTGACTTGTCCTGACCCCCATCGTTTCTGATAATCCCGTCTACAGTTTTAATCCCGTCAGATTGTGTTTCGTGTCTCCCGTTTAAAAACGGTGTGACTCAGTCTGCGCATGCTCCCCTCCGATACAGCTGTCAACTATAAAGAGAAAGAAGGGGGCGGAGTTACAGTCCGCTGACATTTCTAGTTGAAAATGACTGTAAAAGCTTCCAGCAGGTAATTTACCCAGCGTCCTGTTTTCCCCTCACCATGACAGCGGTTTAGAGAAAACATTCCGGAGAAAAATTGGTACAATACCGAACCAAGTATAAACCTTTACTGGTAAGGCCACCTTAAGTTTTTAATAACGCTATTTTTTCCTGGTTTGGAAAAGTGATAAAAGTGAAGAAACCTGTTAGCTACTGTTAGCTGTTTAGCTACTCAGGGTTTGGCTAGCTTGTTTTAATTTTGTTTACTTTTACAAAAACATGAAGTTAGGTTGTTTGTTGCATTTTTATTTTATAACTCAGATAAATAAAAAAAAAAGAGCGACATTTTATAACCCCTCATCCCCGATCTCATGTCAAGCCAAATGCGTTCCGTTAATGTTTACATTCGTGAAAAATTCAAGCCACAGCCTCCAAAACATACAAGAAAATTAACTTAACGGTCAAAGTGTGTTGTTATATTGAGAGGTTTTATACTAGTTATGCGCCTTTACCTACAAACTAACTTTTCTCTTCAGTCAGAAGGACATATTTGAATAATGTAACTGTTTTGTTTAAACTCACAGACATTTGACTTCTGTGCACGCCACTTGAAAAACCTTCATTTAAACACCCTTACAGACACAGTAATTGAGATCTGAGCTAAAAGTAGCGTGTTCTTTCTGGAAACAGCACTTCCCTGTGCTTAAATTGAAAATTTCCAGACATACTAGTAAAGTTTTTCCCCCTCTCCTTCATCTGTACACTGGGTATGTTTTGTCAGCAGTTTCATACCCTCATGACTTGCCATGAAAGCTGACTGGTTAAATTTAGAGATGCTATCCAATGTTGCCTGCTCAGTTCCAATACCCAGCTTTGAAGTTGTGTAGATGACATTAGAGAAACTATTTACTTTGTGGCATTTTAAGTGTTGTATTTAGTTATTTGTTTGTTTGTTTGCGTGCACAGATACAGAAATCTGTGTGACTGTAATTTAGTTTTCTAAAATTAAATCATCATTGATTTTGCAACCATATGCTCACAATGTGGATTTTGTTAAAGTTGGTCCAAAAAGCTTTGAACGAATTGTTAAAATAATAAACAAAGCACACAGTCCAATTAAAATGGAGCCTCTTGTCAAGGGATATTTATATTTTGGTGGATGGAAATTGGGTTTTTGGTGTTTTCAACATGTTGTGGCATTTTCTGATGATGGATGGGGTATATAAAGACGAAAACTGTACGGCTGGATAGATTCAATGATGCTCGCCTTTTATTTTTTGTTTATCTCATGTTAGGTTTGGGCTAAAAGATTACACAGGATATCTGTCAGCGACGGGAAGGGGACGGGGTCACTCTGTGCCGCCCCACCTACAACTCAGAGGCAAATTTCTAATCAACTACTACCAATGTGCAAAAAAAATGTCTTAAAAATTAGATACGTTTTTTATATTTTGGCTAAAAACTGCATGATCATTATTAAAAGACCAATGGGAACGCTTTTAAAGTGCCTTCTCTATACCATAAAAATGTCAACATTTTGAGCTTTTAAGTGTATTATAATCATTCTTTACTATAAACAACACCAAAGCAGAATTTTGATTCATTCACGCATTTCTGAGTTGTTCTGAGTTTACAGTTGGACGCCTGTCTCTAATAGCGGTGCAGCTGCCGGGTGTCTGTGGTGCTTGTTTTGTGTAGGCCAAAAAGCGTTCATTCTATTTAGCGTTTAAACTTAATGCGGTAGCATACGCCAAAGAACATTCTGGTGAGGAATCTGCACAAATGGCGCAAGGAGATGGGTGATATTGGAAAGACGGCTGCAGAAAAAGGCAAATGATTTCCTGCTGGAGGTAAAAAGAAAGTGAGCGACGAGTTAGAAGAACTGGTTTGAACATGGATTATTAACCAGTGCTAATCAGAACGGAATACAGCTGGCACATTTTTGGAATTAACGTCCGGGCTACAAAAGGCAGATACACAATATGCATCTATCTCTGCAAAAAGTGGATGTTTTGTGGGAGAAACACAGACACGCTGTCGAGGCCGGCTCTAGGTTTATGTCACCGAATGCGCAGCACCCACAAGGAGCAAAAAGCGCTGTCTCAGAGATCGAATCGTTTTACCTCTGGGTAGGAAGATCTTCACAAAAATAACTCATATTTCATAAATAATTTGTTCTTTCATGTGCTAAAGGTAATACATGATCAAAAATATGGATATAGTTTACTCTGAAAGGCATGGCATAAGCCCTTTAAAATTGAAAAAATATATAGTTTGAGTGGGACTTCAAGCATAAATCTAATTAAGATCTAATGATTCTAATACTTATTGAAATACTTATTTAGTATTTTACTAGTATTTTACTAATTAAAATGCTAATTTTATTAAATTCACAATTTTTTTGCTAATAAATAAATTCCATATTCTCATCTTTTGGTTAAATTAATTTGTAAATTTACATTCTGAAATAAACATACATGTATTTTTAGTTATGAATACCTTCTCTTTTATAAATAGTGGTTAAATTGAGCGAAGGTATAAGCTTTACCACTTAACTGTTGAGTTATTACTTTAAAAACTATCAAAAGAGCATTTTTTTTAACCTGAAAAATATTTTTAAAATGCTACAAAAGCAAACCAATTCACACATTTGAATCAACATTGCATTTTTAGTTTGGTGGATTTGATTTTGAATATTCATTTTTTTGTTTACTGAGCGCTTTTATAACCAAGGCATTCATTTTGTTCAATCCTAACTGTTTTTTGTCGTCTGCATCCGCTGAACCCAAGCCTTTACATGGAATGAGCAGAAATGGGATTGTGTCTTTTGTGTGAAGGGAGGAGATGGGCGTGGGCTGTCCCCCTCATCTAATATTCAGCTCTCAGTAAAAAGGGGGATGCTGGGTCGTCTGCCCAGCAGTTTTTTTTTGTGAGCGTGAGGAATCATCAGTGACTCTAAAGATTCAGTAACTTTGACCCTACACCAAGGTAAGGGTTAACCTTTTTTTTTTTTTTCTTAGATTTTTTTTTTATTGAAGACTATTTTAGGTGGTTTTTTTTTTTTGTCTAATTTCTAGAGGAGGGATTTTGTGTGGTTGCTGCTGAACAGAGGGGCAAAGGCAGAGATAAGCTTTTCACCGATTGCTTCCTGTGTGGTCTAAGTCTAAAGCCATTGTGTGGAGACAGGGAGCTGAGGAGGGTGTGTCAGCAGGCTCCCTTTGGTGTCACTGTTAACAAAGGATTTCTGTTTGTCTCTGCGTGATAGGGGCTGTTCACAAGTGATATGCAGACAAAAGGGACAGAGGGCCGCAAACAAGACACACATTTAAAAGTAAAAAAGTCCGTGTTTGGACAGGCATTGATTGCCTTCCCAGATTTCATCTGAACTGTTGATCCTTTGTACTTACAGCCATATGACATCCAAGTGTTCTTCGACCTCTGCCTGAGCTGGTCGTTCCAAGGATTAGAAAGTTTTTTTTTTTTCAAACGAGCTGTGGTTAGTGGCTATTACATAAAATGCGTTGCCATGGAGATGAAAGCTGCTTATTAAATTCTGTGCTGGGTCGGGCAGGAAGTTATCCTCCATCATGATGGAAAAGCCTAACTTGATGAATTATAAATGAGTTTTATCGATCAAATTAAACTTTAATGTAGCAAAAGCTGTTGTATTTGGCCAGAGTTTCTTTGTCTGAGGTTATGATGTATTAAAGGTCTGAGAAAAACTATTGATATGGAAGAAAATTAAAAATAAATGCAATTTTTTTTGACTCACGAGTGGGGAAAAGACAGACATAATAGGATTCCTAATGAATCAGTTGATGCAACCTTGGATCAATATTGCATTTTCTAAGTAAAGATGGATTTGCTTTTTAATAATCCATATTTTATATATCACTGCATTTAATAATCTGCATTGATTTCCTTCTAAATAGTGGCTTTGCTCCACCTTTGCACTCTGGTTTTTCAGTGCAGCAGAAGCAACATTGGTTGTACTTTTTCACTTCCTTTGTTTTGTACACAGAGTTCAGATCGTCAATGGATTTCAGAATACAACAACGGAATACAGATTTACTCAAAGAGTCAAAGTTTAACAATCAGAGTTCAATCTTAGCAGAATTTAACGACCCGTTTTACTGTCAGACAGGACTTTGGGATGCTTTCATGTCATTATGCCGAGTATCGGGTTATATTTTTAGCTTGAGTGGATGCGCATAGTAAAACTGGGAAGAACTAATGAGCATGCTCATTGTAGGAACTTTTATTTTGAAGACCAAATAGAAAAATCTGTCATTGCTTTTAAAGGATATAAGAAATTTCCTCAGATCTGATTGGATTCGTTTTTATGGGTTGTGTGAGTTTATTTAAAGCTGTTTGGTTTTTTTTTCTTATTATTTCACAGGAGCAGACATTAACTTTTGTTTTGGATGTCCTGGAACTGTTTGAACAGCGCTGCTTTATCAATTTTATATAAAATCACCATCCTTTTCCTGGATTTACTGTTATTATTATTATTTATTTAATTTGTTTGTGCATTTTATATATTCCTGCATAACTGCACAAGCCAAACAGATACTGCACTTTGCCTCTGGAGATGCTGATCTGCTCTTGGTTTACAGTGGTGTATAGGATATCCACGGTCAGCCATGGATACCACCACCTCCCTGAAGATGGCGTCTCTGGCTGTCCAGAGTTTGTTCAACTATGTGGAGGAGGAGGACCTGCCTGCCATAATAGCACACTTGGAGAAGTTCAGGGATGTGGACAGCAGGAGTGATGTAAGTCACTAAAAATCCCTCTGTTGGTGCAGAACACCAAGTTGATTTAGACACTTTTAGGCAGAAAGGTGCTTTGTTTGTTGTTGTCACGTACTTCAATCACAGGTTAAAACTTTATATAGGCGGGACAACAGCAAAAAGAGGACAAACAGCATAACTTTAGAAACAGCATAAACCCAGCAAATAAACAAAGATTTAATTGTATTAGATCCAAAACATGACCTGAATACATAATTGATTGATACATTATGGATTTTTTTGAAATTAACTTTAATCCTTCATAAGTTTAAAAAATTGGTTCAGTTTTGTATCTAAATTGTAAATAATCAAATGCAGAAGAAGTTTGAATATTTTCATACTTTTGGATAGTTCAGCTGCATAATTTACGTAATGTTTTGCTTAGTTTGTATTTGTGAGAGGAGATCAAACTCTACAGTTGAAATGATTACACAGCTTTAGTGTTTTTGGGGCCATTTTGTCTGAACAAAGTAAATACTGAAAAAAAAGTAACACTCTGATAATCAAATATTGATAATCCTTAGCTTTCAAAAAGCACAGAATGAGCATCAGTTTGCACCAGTTGCTCGCTGGTGTGTTGGATTGTTGCTCTCCATTTACACTGCAATTTGACCTGCCAGCAAACTGATCTTTACATTTTCAGGCAGATCAGAGTTCACTTGTTGGCTCCGCACCAAAGTTCCTGCGAGCGTTCACGTTTGTCAGACAGTACAATCCAAGGAAACAGTTTCTGACTAAAGCTTAGCCTTAGGAGTTTTCATTTTCTGGGCAAAAGCAGGCAATAAAGAGGTGAATCGCATTCTCTAGTCTAGTGCAAAATATGGGATATATCTATGTGATAAATAAGATCTTTCCAGTCTTGCTTTATTTTTTATCTTGTCCGCTCTCTCTGTCTCTGTCGGTGTCTGTGTGAAGTTTGGTATTTACTATAACTTCTTCAGTTAAGTTTTCATCATCTACAGTGTTAAGAATACATTTTCTGGACAAATCTACTCCGTAATCGCGCACTCTGTAAAACAAAATAAATTCAGGTTAAATGACGCGATTTGCTCACGATTGCACTACAGGCATGAAATTCCAGTCGCCAGCAGGTGTCACATTCTTTTGGGGCGATACCACTGCAATGACACAGGACTTTTCTGGCACATGAAAGACTTTGTGTCATATACTTCTGTCCGTGCTCAAACTGCAATTATTAATTTCTCCTCCTCAAACAGTTGACACTTTTGTGAATTAAAAAGAATGTCACTACCCAATCAGAATTCCTGATTGGTCAAAGTTAAAGTGGTTTAGCTTTTAATCATGTTCATTGGTGGCTCTACATTGTCAGTAGAGCCCAAAAACAGACTTGAAATCTGTGTGGCGAAACATAAACGCAAGAGTTTTGAACGGCGAAGCCTGAAATGCTCATTTGCACTCATTTTCATCGATTTTTTTTTTTTTTTTTTTATTGGAAGTGGTCACTTGAACAACTTCAGCGTGAACGTAGCATAAAAGTCAGTTTTAGACTTTCAAACACATAAAATAATTACTGTTAATGTTTGCCATAGTTTTTAAAAGAAAAATGGCTCTGCGATTGTTTAGAAATTGCAGTTTCCTTTTATTCTTTGTTTTAGAACGGACAAACCCCCCTGATGGTCGCAGCGGAGCTGGGCAACCTGGAGATAGTGCAAGAGTTCATTAAGAGAGGAGCCAACGTTGATCTGGATGATGTTGTAAGAATCCAAACACACTCCTTCACATGTAAAAATCCCTAAAAGCAGCCCAGTTTAAACACAGGTGAAAAACAACACTTGTGGTTACAACATAGTCCGTTTAGCCATGAAGACGTAACTGTTGGCCTTGATGTTCCATCTTGCTGAACTCACCACTCTCAGTGCTTATTATAAGCCATTATGAGCCATAATGACACCTCATTACACACTTTTACCTTCACTCTTGACTAAATGATAGTATCTTCTCACCAGACAACACCCTGTGTCTTCAGATCCAGCCCTACTCCTGCACGTGTTTGCTCACACACCTTCTATTAACATAATTTATGCAACCTACGATCACACATGGCTCACTCAAACTTCTGCTCACTCTCACTTGAAGAGGAGAAGAGGTACATCCTGTAGTTTCTGGTAGTTTGACCCTCTGGTTATCTTCAATGCGACATCTTGTTCCTATGAGCATTTGGTATGACCAGCTGGTAGGTTTGGAAGTTTTGAGTTTCTTTACCTACGCCGCTGGGCAGTTTGGAGTCTGAATGGAGACTTCGGAGTAACAACCTGACTCTTTCTGCAGGACTGCTGGACTGCGCTGATCTCAGCAGCTAAGGAGGGACACATCGAGGTGGTGAGGGAGCTGCTGGAGAACCATGCTAACTTGGAGCACAGAGACTTGGTAAGGAGATGGACTGTTACATGAAACATTTCTCTATTTAGAGAACATACTGGGACTTATTTTGTGTTATACATCTGAAATAATTTCAAATTAACATTTTTTGTTGTTTTATTTAGCTGCTCCTGGTTAGATAAAAGGGTTGTGCAATTTCAGATTCAACAAGATAATCATTTAGTTTAAAAGTTGACTCTAAATTAAATAACTTTCCTGAAGATGGCCTGTCTCTTTTATATTAATTCTATTTCCTGAACTACCTGGGCTTTTAGCAGATATACGATGTAGCTGTTTTATCTGGGCTTTGTTGAAGTCTCGTAGTTGTCATGACGACTTCGCTTAATTACAATAATTAAAAAGAAAGTTAATTACATGAAATCTTGTTTTATGACTTTACTATCTCAGGAGACAAAATATTAAAAGAAAGACAAAGATCTGCCATTATTTTGGTTTAAAAGATACATTTATTGATGAGTTTTTGTTTGAACAGCCTGTTGGATGAGTCAGTCAGGGTGTGTTCAAGCTGCACTGGAAATGCCACTGCAAGTCATCGCAGCTGTATTTGGAGATGTGACTCCACTCAATCATGGAAAAATATCCATAAATAGAAAATCTGCCCAAACTGAAACCATTGTATTGTTTTTGCACTTAATGGTGATTATGTGACTGTAAGTGGGATCTGCAGACTTGTTCTGGTGATGTGGAGAGAACATCAGGGGTTGCATTGTTTTGTTTTTTTTGTTTTTTTAACTATTATTTTGTAAATGTTTTTTCCATTTACAACAATAATAGGCTCAAATGTGTACAAAATATTGTGCCAGAAAAAAAGAGAAATGGACAATACAAGATCAAATCAGTCCCTCTTTACTTCCTTGTTTTTTTGTTTGTCCTTTTCTGCCTTAAATCTTTTGACTTCATTCCAGTGTGACCACTTCCAAATGTGAGAGAAATGAAATGATCCCCAGATATCTGAAAAAGTGTTCAATAAGCAGATTCTTGAAGATCAGAGTCTTTCCATTTGTATAATGGAAAGCATATCAGTGATCCATTGTTGGAAAGAAAGCTGTTGGATTGTTTAATGAAACTTCTTGTCCTTCTTCTTCTCCTTTGTTCAGGGAGGATGGACTGCTCTGATGTGGGCAGCTTACAAAGGCCGGACAGATGTGGCCGAGCTTCTTTTAGAAAAGGGGGCCAACCCCAACATTACTGGACAGGTATTGAAACAAGTCTCATCGTTTGCATCGGTGTGCACATTTTCTTAAAGACTCACCCTGATTACTTTTGAGCTACTCTAAATTTGTTCCCAGTGTTTTTTTTATTATTATAATTATGCTGTTTTTATGCAAAATAGAAAAAATTGTTTTCTAGGACATAGTTCCTGCAGAGCAGCAGTAGGTCATTAGAAATTTACCTCAGTTGCAGGCAGGAAAGTTTGCATGGAGCAACTCTCTCTTTGTTGTTTAGAGCTTTCTGTTTACGCGCTCTCCTGCAAACTTAAAGCTCCATAAACCCAAAACCTAACATTACCGGTGCAACATAAATAGTAAGCGATATCAGAACTATACAGCCGTACAGTTTTGAGCCAGATTCCAGCTCAGACGAGAAAATAACAAAGACGAACTTGGATCTATTTGTCTACAAGTGGATGCATCCGAATGGAGCGGAGCTGGGAGCTTGTGGCCCACCCAGCATATTTTCTACACCATAAACATGCTCTTTTTCAACTGGCGTTTTTTTTGTCTGTTCCTGATTCACATTGATTTGAATAAAGACATAGTCAGAGATGCAGTTTTAAGCTTAATTTTCTCTACGTATGTGCTCCATTATGAGAAAAATGTCACAAGAACATGTGAAAAACACGATTATCATCGGATTGGGGTTTTAAAACTGAAGCCCTCTGGGTCATTGTTGTTGGATTTTAAACAGTTAGTTGCGTAGTGGTAATTGAGCATTTTAAAGCCTGAAGCTTCTCAGTTTAAAGGGGCTTAAAGCATTTGTACAACAACAGATGGACCACTGATCATTAGATGCTGGAATGACTTCAGTCCTTTGCTCTTGCCCAACAGTACAGCGTCTACCCCATCATCTGGGCGGCAGGTCGTGGTCACGCAGAGATCGTGCATCTTCTGCTGCAACATGGAGCCAAGGTTAACTGCTCAGACAAGGTAACCGCAGACTGACCGATGTTTACCAGTCACTTGTTTTTCATTGTGCAGATGGGTGAATTTTTAAATCTTTAAACCTCCCTTCTATCGTATTTTTATCCTGTCTTCCTTTGTGGATTGTATCATGCTGTTGATGCCCTTCTATTCTGTGTTTAAGTTGTTTACCTTTGTTTATTTTCCTTTAATGAGGTAAAAGGTAGTAAAATTGAAGAAAGACTGACAGAAGTAGTTTGGTAAATGTAAATATGAGCCGTGACCTCATCATCATTTTTTAGCGACTGTTTTAGAACAAAAATTGACTCAAATTTCTAAACATTGTGTCTCCAAGGCACCAAATTAAGAGGATACTATTTATAAACCATGAAAAAGGGATGTGTTTTGACAAAAACAAAAAAAAAAAAACTAATTAACCTTTTTCTTTGCAGTATGGTACCACTCCCCTGATCTGGGCTGCC
Organism: Oryzias celebensis; assembly: GCA_014656515.1. Classification (NCBI taxonomy): domain Eukaryota; kingdom Metazoa; phylum Chordata; class Actinopteri; order Beloniformes; family Adrianichthyidae; genus Oryzias; species Oryzias celebensis. The sequence goes on from BNCR01000005.1 coordinate 41,941,733, forward strand.
AGGAAGGGTCACTACGACTGTGTGATGCACCTTTTAGCCAATGGTGCCGATGTGGATCAGGAAGGAGCTGTAAGTAGATGACTGCACCTAGCTGATAAACTACTATGAACAACCCCCACAGAAGCAACAATGATTAAAGGCTGGAGCGTTGCTACCTACCCATGCCACCCCATTTTGACACGCCCTCACTGGCTGGGCAGCAGCTACATGTCCCTCACTCTCTACCCCTGACCCTGCCACCCTGGTTGTAGTTGAAAATGACTTATTCATTTTTTCTGAATTCATTCTTTTTTTTTCTTCCATGGCAACCATTTTACTTTTTGGTCGCCTGATGGTGCCTAACAGGTCTATGTCATTCTTAGAAGAATCGGCAAAAGTACATTTTTGGATTTCCTTGGTAACTGAGGTTTTTTGTTAACCACGCCCACATTCCTAATATGGTCATATTATATAATTTTGCTCTGCTTGAGCCAAAGATTTTGTTCTAATTTTTTGAGCCCCACAAGAGATTTTAGCCTCATTCATTGTTTTGGACAGTTTTTGCTGCTGTGATGTCACCATTTTGTTGCCAGGCAGGGTCTCCAACTAAATTCATTTTTAACGGGTACTAGGTGGGTACAAATGTTTGTGAGTATTGAGAATGTTGTGGGGGCAAAATATTCGCTAAATGTGCAATAAGAAAGAATTGCAAAAACAACACGGTCCTTGCAGTCTATTGTTGTTTGACAGTTAACAGATGAAATGGCGATTATGTTGTTGACATGTTCTTTCTTTATCTGGGTTGTGATTGCAATCTGTAGTGAGAGTTGAAAAACTGGTTAAACCTGATCTTCAAAAGGAATAATGTCTGAAATAATAAATGTTCACAGTATGACTTCAGTAAGTGTTGCCTCTTCTGGCTATGCCACAAATATTTCATATTTTACAATGGATTACCATGTTATTTAGTTTAATTGTTCATTTTTGTTTGGTTTCTTTGAATTATTTGTTTTCCATCACACTCTTATCTGTAATATTGACACAGAAACAGAGATTATGGGTGGTAATAGCTCTTAAAATATGAAAAATAATACGTTTTTGTGCCTGTTAGAGAGACAAACTCGTTAATGAATGCCAGCATTACATACTGGATCATCACAATTATGTTGAAGCATCTGTGCTCCTTCAAGTCATTATGCACTTTGTGTTGAAACAAACCAAATGATGAGGCTGTTGCACCTGGAACATCAACGATCTGATAGATTTATAGCAGCAAATTGTGTAGAAATGTAATTATCTATGTAATAAATCCCAATATGTAAACATAAAAATAGAAGAAATTGAAGAAATCTTAGAGAATAGAAGTATTTTATTTATGAAGTGTTTATTTATTTATTCTTTGATAGAACTCAATGACTGCTCTGATCGTGGCGGTTCGAGGTGGCTACACCGAAGTGGTGAAGGAGCTGCTGAAGAGGAACCCCAACGTTAACATGACGGACAAGGATGGGAACACAGCTCTGGCTATTGCTGCCAAAGAGGGACACACGGAAATCGTGCAGGATTTACTCGATGCAGGAACCTACGTTAATATTCCAGACAGGGTGAGGTGCAAATCTTTATTCCCAGTCAGTGTAAGAAGGGGGAAAAATGGCAACATTCTAAGTTTTAATCTGAACTCTTTCAGAGTGGAGAGACGATGCTGATTGGAGCTGTAAGAGGAGGTCATGTGGAGATAGTGCGAGCTTTGCTGAACAAATACGCTGATGTAGACGTGAGAGGCCAGGTAGATGTCACTTTCACACAGTTTTTTTTCTTTCTTTTTGTGTTTAAGAAGCGGGAATCCTTCTTGTGTTTTAAATGTAAACATTAAAGGTGTTCCAATATTAAATTTAATTTACCCCTTAGTTAAGGTGAAACATTTTTATCCCGTTCAAAATGATGCAGCTTCCATGCCATGGAAGATGGGGAGCTCCTTTATTTGTTTAAAACAAGTAAAATCAACAGTATTTTGTGTTTTTATACCAGGATGGAAAGACTGCCCTCTACTGGGCAGTTGAGAAAGGCAACGCCATCATGGTGAGGGACATCCTGCAGTGTAACCCCGACACAGAGAGCTGCACCAAGGTGAGCAACCTTCAAAAATGATAAACAGACTTTGCTAAAGTAATTTATTCTTATCTAACTATTAAAATCTTATTACAAAACAATCAGTTCTCAAGTTTGAATATCAAAATATCTATGTGTGAAATTTACATTGTTTTTGTAGAATATTTAGCGTGAACTTGTTTAATTTTACAATAAAAGTATTAGCTCTTAAATGTTTTTTTTTGTTTTTTGTTTTTTTTAGGAAGGAGAAACACCGCTTATCAAAGCTACCAAAATGAGGAACATAGAAATAGTGGAGCTTCTGCTTGATAAAGGAGCCAAAGTGTCAGCAGTGGACCGGGTATTTACAACATTTTCTTTTTGAGGAACCTTCACTGGCCTTTAAAATTATTTTTTTCCCTTTAAAATAAAAACTAGTTTGTTGTTTATTTTTTAAATCCAGAAAGGAGACACACCTCTTCACATTGCCATCCGTGGACGCAGCAGAAAACTCGCTGAACTTCTTCTGAGAAACCCCAAAGATGGACGACTTTTGTACCGCCCCAACAAAGCAGGAGAAACCCCTTACAACATTGACTGTACCCACCAGAAGAGCATCCTGACACAGATATTTGGAGCAAGTACGACCATTTTGTCCCGTTAGATAAAAAACAACACATGGATTTGTTGTTTTAGTAACTTTATAGTGTCTTTTCTCTAATATGATCTCTGATTCTGCATCAGAACACCTGTCTCCCACTGAGTCAGATGGAGACATGCTGGGCTATGACCTGTACAGCAGTGCTCTCGCTGACATCCTGAGTGAGCCCACCATGCAGCCCCCAATCTGTGTGGGCTTGTATGCTCAGTGGGGCAGCGGAAAGTCTTTTCTTCTTAAAAAACTAGAAGGTGAGCAGTTGTAAGCAACAGAAAAAAACATCTAAATGATCATATAAGTATCATTTCTCTCAAATCTTTCTCAACAGATGAGATGAAGACTTTTGCAGGGCAACAGATCGAGCCGCTGTTTCAGTTTTCCTGGCTGGTAGTCTTCCTCACTCTTCTTCTCTCTGGCACGGTGGCGGTAATCCTGGGTTTTACCCTGGATCACAAGTTAGCTATTGCCGTCTCCCTCAGCCTCCTCGCTTTGCTCTACATTTTTTTTGGTGAGGAGAAATTTTAAATGAGATCTTTCCTAATTTTCCCTGTGGTGCTTTGATAGTAGTTTAAAGAAAAATTCAAGTGGCCGTGTATGGCCCTCAGGTGCTACCCACCACCACACTTTTGACCTGCCCCTACTGGTTCGAGCACCTGCCACACACCCCAACTCCATCAAAGTTGCACATGACAAATTCATGAAAAACAAACACTTATTTCAAAACGTTGACTTTTCTGAAACTTTTTTTATCCATAGCAGCCATTTAAGTTTTCCTCCTTTGGCTGACGAAGATGTTATGTAACTTTTTAGAAGACATTTTTAGATTTCCTTGGCAACAGAGGCTTTTCTTTAACCACGCCCACATTCCTAGTTTGTTCATATTGTATGTAAATCATTATTTTGAGCTTGAGCCAAAAATTCATGTATTAAATGTTCACAATATTCCAGTAAACAATTAAAGAGTTGGGAGGCGATAGATGGAAATGTCTTGGAGGAGTTTAAATTTGATGAAAATAAACATGACTTTTATTTTTTTTTCAAGATGGCGATCTCTTCCCAAGGTCAAAGGTCAACCAAACTTTTGTTGCGGTTGTATTCTTAAGCTGTGTGTGAAATTCAGTGAAGATTGCTCAAAAAATATTCTTCAAAATTGTGCAAAAATGTGAAGATTGCCAAGTTTCCCACAAAATGGCTGCCAAGCCACAAGTCCTGCGGCCATCCCATAATAGTTTCAATAATTTGTATCAATACCCGACATGTGTTGTTTGGTTTCATTAATGGATTTTGAAAATTTAGTTTATCCCCTTTAGAGATTCTGGCCCCAATCATTTTTTTGATGGTTTTTCCTACTGTCATGTCATCACACTTTGGCAGGGGGGGTTCACTATGTGAAAAATTCATTTTCAGCAGGTACTAGGTGTATGAAAATTTAGGTGACTTTTTGAGTATGTGGCAGGGCCGAAATCTTTGCTCAAATGTGCAGAAATAAAGAAGAATTGTGAAACTAATATTCGTGTTGAGATTTAACAATTCCTTTCTATGGTCAGTTCTGGTTTACTTTGGAAGCCGACGAGAGCGGGAGAGCTGGAGGTGGGCGTGGCTCATCAGCACTCGGCTGGCCCGGCAGATCGGTTACCTGGAGCTGCTGCTTAAACTGATGTTTGTGAACCCTCTGGAGCTTCCTGAGCAGACCACGCGTGCGCTGCCCGTGAGGTGAGGAAATCCCTCCTCTGCAGGAATTTAACAGCAGACGCGTCACTTTGTTCTGCCCTTTTTTCCCTTTTTTAAAAATATTTTTGCTTTAGTTTTGGGGTCAGACCAAACTTTTTGCCCCCTCTCCCGTGTTATGCACAGATTCTTGTTCACGGATTATAACCGACTGTCCAGCGTTGGAGGCGAGACCTCCTTGGCTGAGATGATTGCCACACTCTCTGATGCCTGCGAGAGGGAGTTCGGCTTCTTGGCCACCAGGCTCTTTAGGGTTTTTATGAACGATGAGATCAAAGGTAAAGGCAAAAATGATTTTTTTTGGTGTGTTTTCATCAGTTTGAGTCATCTTAATAGTCAGAACATTTTATTTGAAATCTTGAAAGGTCTTGACAAAAATTCTATATTTACCAGACTACCGTGAACACTGAACACCAGGAAACAATTAAAAATAATAACATGTTTTCAAAATCACATGTATTATGTACACATGTTGGAAACAGAACAGTGTGTTTGTGTAAGCCCCGGTATTTCCTCTGATTTTGCTTCCTTGAATCCTGCAGGTCAAAAATGGAAGAAAACCTGCTGCGTTCCCTCTTTTGTGCTGTTTTCATTGACAGTTTGCTGCCTGATCACTGGAATGGCTCTGCTGGTGATCTTTAAGGTGAGTTAAATGTAAGAAAATACATGTTCCTAAAGACCCACTCTGATAAAAATTGTTTGGATATTTTTAACATGTCCTCTTATCATTTTTTCTGATGTATAAAAAAATGGGGCTTTAAATGGCATTTCTGAGTATTTCTTTATTCAAATTGTTGTGAACCAAGATGAAAAAATGCTGTTTGAAAAAGAGTGTTAAAGCATAGAAGACAGGCTGGAAGCTTTTTTTTCCCTTTTTTTTAATTTGCTGACAGAAGATTTTATTATTTGTGGATTTGTTATTTTTATTTGTTGAGAATGTAAAGAAGAAAGACATAAAAAAAAATTAGGCTGATCCAGTTTTTAAAGGGTTGTGTTTCAATTTTTAAAAGTTTTCTTTCGGTTCTCCAGGTGGACCCTGAGAATATGACGGTGAATGCGGTGCTGATCGCCATGGCCAGCGTGGTGGGCCTGGCTCTGCTGCTCAACTCCCGAACCTGGTGGCAGGTGGCCGTCTCCGTCCTAAACTCCCAAAGGAAGCGTCTGCACAGTGCTGCCAACAACTTACACAAACTCAAAAGCGAAGGATTTATGAAGGTGGAATAACACATTTAACCAATTTCATCCAATCAGCTGCAAATAAAATTCCTTTGAAATGCTGTTGTTATTATAGCTGATGGGAAATTCCATTTGCTTATGAAGTTATGGATGTGCTGCACACTGTTGTCCATTTGTCTTTTATTGAGAAAGTTTGGGCATGTTTTTGCTCCGAGTCATTGTTTTGTCCCTTTTTCAGGTTCTCAAACACGAAGTGGAGATGATGTCCAAAATGGCCAAAACAATCGACGGGTTCACCCAGAACCAGACCCGCATGGCGGTTATCATCGATGGATTAGACGCATGTGAACAGGACAAAGTTCTGCAGATGCTGGACACGGTGTGTGTTTACATTATGCAAGATCGTAAAGGAAAACTCAAATCTTTAACACCTGCAGCCCTAAAAGCTAGTCATGTGAGGTCACAGACCTCTTTTTGCTGTAGTTTCTGTTGCTGCCTCTGTTTTTCTCTAAAGTTATTGTTAACATCATGTTCCATAACACAGGAGCTTTAGATCCAGTGTTTATATTCTTTTGACTGGCGTTACTCTTCATAAGTCTATGACAGGGGTGCTCATTACGTCGATCAAATGATGTGACCCCACAGTGAATTCTTTTACCATTACCAGAAATCAGCTGATTTTGCTGCAAAGAAAAGCAGCTTTGCAATGTTATGCAAAACTTTACTTTACTAATGTGTCGCAAATTGGTTAAAGCAGATATGAAAAACGACTTTTTCTGCATCAGAATAAACTTATTTACGTTGATCGCGTAAAAGGTCAAAGAGTGTGTTATTTAGGCGCCGCCAGCAACATTTTTAATGTTAAAGGATTAACACTGGAGCCAGTGATCCAGAGTCGACATTCTTTTGTCTATCGTAACTTGCAACAGTTGACGCAATCAACATAATTCCAGCAGATTCTGTGAAGTTAAGCAGCTCCTCATATTGGTTTTGCATTGATATGCAACACATTACTCATGTAAAGTGTTGCACAGTGGTGCAAAGCTGCTTTTCTCCACAACGGAATCAGCTGATTCACGTATATTTTGTAAAAGGTCAAAGAGTTACACTAAGTGAAAGAGCGTGTGCTATTTAGGCGTCGCCAACAAAATCTTAGGTCTTAGAGGGTTAAATAAATGTTTTGGGTTTTTTGGTTGAAGTGATTCCCTTCTGAGCCTAATTGCGATCTCCAACTGTCCAGCAGGCACTATATATGGTCTTTAAGTACTTTTTCATGTGGATTTCTTATTTCTCACATGAAAAGTTGAATCTTGTGTTGCGTACTTTTCTTGCCAGCTCATTAAAGAGGCAGACATCATGTGATGTTGGCTGAGTTTATGGCACTGACAGCTGCTTTAGGTACAGAGGTTCATTACCCCGTGGCCCAAGCCAGAGGGGGTTAACAAAGCATCAATGCATGGGGAACAAATGGATGTCCTGTGACACTTAAACAATGTTCTTTAGTCAGCAGAGGAAATCCCCAGCCTCATGGGCTGCGGACAGCCGGCTCTCACAGGAGACATTAAGCTTAAGCAGTGTGCCTGGCTGTTGCCTCCAGCGAACTCTTAAATTTCATACTAAAAAAACAAAAACTGAAAAAGTAGGAGATCCATGACTGTTGAATCCTCTTAGGTGGGAACTCATCGTTCTTTGGGACATTTCCAGTTATTTCTGGTTAAAAAAAAGGAGTTAATTATCTCCCCTTTTTTGTCCTTTTAGGTGAGGGTCCTTTTTTCTAAAGGGCCTTTCATCTCCATCTTTGCCAGCGACCCCCATATCATCATTAAAGCCATCAACCAAAACCTCAACAGTGTGCTGAGAGACTCCAACATTAATGGACACGACTACATGAGGAACATCGTCCACCTGCCAGTTTTCCTGAACAGCCGCGGATTCAGTACAGCTAAGAAGCTTTTCATGGCGACCACTACCAGTGGAGAGGCTCTGCCCACCGAAGGTGGGGAAATCATCTTAGAAATCACAAGGTTTTTTTTTTGTTTTTATAGACAGATACTGACCTTTAAAATTGTTTCTGCTTCTTTCCAGGATCGCTGGATGAGGAGAACCGGAAGTTGTCTCAGAACAGTCTGGCTCAGGATCAGGGCAAGCTGGGCAGCAAGAACGCCCTAAACCGAAGGGTAACACACCTAAATTAAGCCATAATTTTTGCAAATCAGTGTTAGTTACCCAACCGATAGAATAACTTTTGGATCGCAGGGACAAAGCATCAAAAATAAAAGTTGATAAAAATAGACGGTCAAAGAGACATAGATCCCACTGCTATAACCGATAACTAAATATATCCTGTGTCCTCTCCGGGTGGGTGGAGAGCTCCTCCCCAGGTGGAGGAGTTGAAGTATCTTGGGGTCTTGTTTACAAGTGAGGGAAGGTCACAGTGTGAGATTGACAGGTGGATTGAAGCAGCATCCAATGTTGTGTGGCCACTGTACCAGTCCATTGTGGTGAAGAGGGAGCAGAGTTAGAAATCAAAGCAGTCGATCCTCGACAACTTTTTTTTTTAAAAAGTGGTTGCTTGAACGAAGGTGGTGTGAGCGTAGCATTAGAGATGGGGTGAGAAGCTTGGTAACTCTGAGAAAACTTGGAGTAGAGCTGCTTCTCCTTCACATTGAGAGGTACTGGATGAGGTAGCTTGGGCATTTGGTCTGGATATCTCTATTTGGACCAAATGTCCAAGCTACCTCAGGTAGGTATACCTCCAATACACCTACCTTTGAATATTTATAATTATGTTGTCGCATTAATCAGACTTGATTCCTGAGCACAATCAAAAATTATCAAAATTCCTTACATTTCCTGTGTTCAGCACAGAAGAGGCTGTAGAACAGAGGAGGGACGCGCACAGATGATTAAAAAAAAAAAAAACAAAAGAGCGAGGTGCCCTGTGTGCGGCCAAGATTCCTGCTGTAATTGATGTAATGGGTGTTTATCCTGCCTGCTGTGTTGCCACAGCCTAATGACAAGCCCTAGCAGCAGTGGGTCCCTGTGACAAAACACTGGCACCAGGTCTGCTGGCAGGAGGCAAAGTGATTCTGCTGCTGTCGCCGATGCCTTACTCCTTCCTGTGAGACCTCACCCCCTCTACCCCCACCCCCTGCCTTGTTTGTTCAGCATTTGTTTGTTCTTCAACTTTGTTCAGTGCCCTCAATTATTATTGCTGGGCTTTTTATCCTGGGGCGGGATTTCAGCTTCTGGTTTCAGCTAGATTTTGGAAAGGAGGAAATGGGGTTGATGTTCCTTCCCATATTTATTTATGTTTTCTGGAGTTAAAGGAAGTTGATAAATGCAAACACTGCAAAAATACTCTTAGAAGATAATAAAAAAACATCTAATTTGATCCAGTTTTTAAACTGTTTCATGAACCTCATTCAGTTAACGTAATAGAATGCGAGTGATGCTGCTTTTGGGTGTAAACTTTGCTCAAATTTCAATCAAGGTAAGGAGGTTTTAAAGTTATTCCTATGATCTTTTGATCTATTGTGAAGCATTCCCAGTGGTCTTTGGTCTAGGTGAATACTCAATTCTGATTGGCTGCATGGTGTTGATAAAAAAGTGATAAATGGCCCAAACATAGCCCAAATGTTGTATATCACTGCGCTGGTCTAAACACCAGTTGGTATTCCAATTATTGTAAAAAAAACATAGGTAGTCATACCTTATTCTGCAGTTTATCACAGCAGCAAGACAATGAAAAAGACCAGTGATTTTACTTGGTTACTTTGGTTAGTTGATCTTTTTGAAGACTAGGATCCAGCAAAAGAGAACGATTAAAATAATCTAATGAGTAAGATATAAGACACAAGGAGGAATTGAACTATTTAGACCTAAAAATGTAACAAGAATAAAGTACTAAAAATTGATTGAATACATATTTCTTTCATAAGTGAACATGGTATAAGCGGGATAATGCCCTTCAAAGTGTGCATTATCAGACAATAATTGGACTTCACAGAAGCAACTGTCCTCCGTTTTGCCTCAGATGGTTCGGGCTTCTGCACCGTCCGTCGGGCATTATCCCTTACTTAGGCCATTTTTGCCTTTTTTAGTACATAGTTTCCTAGCAGGAGTTTGCTTTTGAGTTGTGGGTGGGACTTTTTGCACTGCACAACCCTGCCCCCACTTCCCATCATCTATTTTTTACACTCTTTCGAGAAAAACGGAGACCTACAAAAGCTCCCCCACTGGGTGGCTATGTATTTTTTTTTTTTTAAAGAAGTGTTAGAAGAAGAAATCTCAGAAAAATAAGGTATTAACAAGTTAAAATGTGTACAAGCTGACTTTTTTTTAAACTTCCACCATCATACCTTGCTGTTGAACTTTCTTCTTCGTTTTGGTTCGCAGCAACAACGGTTGTACTTCAATTTCATTAAAAGTGGTTCTGCAAGTCGGCGTGTATCGAAAAGTAAGCTTTGCAAGAGTCTGTCAACGCTGGAGTTTTTCAGCTCTGACTGAGTGGTAGCCATATGTTCCATCTCTCTGAAAAAGAGGTCATGAGACTGGCATTACAACTTCAAAGTCAACCGAAAGCCCGGCGTTGGCTCATGACCATGACAGCTGTCTGATTCCATCGCAGATGTTATCCTGTAGATCTGTGTCGACGGCCCTCCTGTGTGTCATGACTCTTCTGCTGTGGACAGGGGCTTTGCTAGATTCTGCACAAGTTTGTCCACTCCAGACATCCATTACGTGTTTTTTTTTCTTTCTAATATTATTATCAAGTAAGAACTTTATGGTGATCATTTGCTGGATTGTTTTGACAAATAGCTTTAAACTGCTTGGTAACGATGGAAAAAAGTTGTCATTTTATCAAACTGCTTAAGCAAAACTGGTGAGAACCAAGTTTCAATAAAAAGACTGAGATTACCACTTTATCTAAATAGCTCTTTGTAGAGCTGAAGGAACTTTTCATCATCCCACACTGCAAAAACAGGTAGCCTAAAAACAGAAAAAGAACATTAATCTTGAGAAGTAAATCACTAGAAAGTATTAGTGTTCTGTCTCTGCAGAAGGTCATTTTTATTTTACAAGAAATCTGATTAGACATCAAAATCTAGAAACAAATAGTTCCAGAGAAACATTCAAAAAAGGATAAAAAATAAACAAAAAAGCTAACTGTAAGAAATACTTAACATTGAATTTATATAGCCCAAAAATAAGTATCTTTGTTAGTTCTAAGCTAATGGTTTGGATTTTTTAAAATGTTTTTTATTTACCTAACGATAGTTCATTTGGATTACAGTGACTAAAACTAATGTCAAAAGTAAAAATGGCAATAGGATCTTGGTAGTTGGTCCATCTTATCAAATCCTCAAATAATCTAAATGTAGTACTTTTATTCTTAGAACATAAAGCTATTTTTCAAATTCTAAAATGAAATCAATGATCTTTGAAATAAAATCTTTAAATGGACAAAAAATTCTCCACTGTACTGATTTTGAGAAAAGCTTGTAAAGGTGTAGAGCAAAGATAATTAAAACAACTCAAAACCTGGTAAATTATCTTGAATATCTAAAAACGAGAAATGCAAATCTCTGCAAGTATCAAATATTTATTTTCCTTATTTTTGGAGCTTCATGTCAACTATCATGACTGCAGTAGAGTAGAATTAGGAGTGCTTAACCACCTGTGAAACAAAAACCATGAAACCAGATTTGTAAACTTATGTAAATGTTTTTCTTAAGGACACATATCGCCGCCGTCAGATGCAGAGAACCATCACCAGACAAATGTCCTTTGATCTGACCAAACTCCTGGTGACTGAGGATTGGTTCTGTGACATCAGTCCACAGACTATGAGAAGACTGCTCAACATCGTCTCCATCACCGGTAAAGAAAACCAGCTTCATTTTTCCATGACTTTTATACATCAACGAGGTTCAATGTACACTCAGGCGATGTTTAAAAGGCTATAGAGTGCGGGACTATTCAGTGCCCTGGATTTTAAAGCAATTCAGATACATTCTCACTACTTGTGATTAAAAAAAAACAAACAAACATTTTTTTAAACATACATTGTCCCATTAAATTTTTGGATTTCTAATTTATATGTTTCCAAAATCTTTTGTGTGTATTTTACCATTTAAACACATGTTGATACTTTCCTCCGTAATTTTCCACAACCTGCACCCTTTTCTGTGATTCTTATTATAGCAAAATATCAAAAAGAGAAATAGTGCCTTTGCCAATCCTAACCAGTTTATATCTACATCCGATAAGATGCTGACAAAAGCTCTTTAAAGCTCAATTTTGAAACTAAAAGTTATAAAAATCCAATATTCTTCATTGTTGACTTTCTCCACATCAGTTGGGAAAAGATTTTCTTTCTCAGAACTTGCTAATTACTCTTTGTGTGAATCTCTCGGGAACAGGTCGATTGCTGAGAGCCAATCAGATAATCTTCCACTGGGACCGTCTGGCATCATGGATCTACCTGACAGAGGAGTGGCCCTACAGGACATCATGGATCATCCTTTTCCTGGAAGAAACAGACGGAGTATCTGATCAACACACACTTAAGAATGTCTATGAGAGGTAAAAAGATCACTTCCTCATATATTCATAACATTAACCACACTTTTTAAAATTTAATTATTTTGACTTTTTCACTTATTTTAAAGCCAATGATACGCCTATTAAGTAAAAAAAAGATAAAACATTTCTTGTGAAATCTCAATTGTAGCCACTAGGTGGCAGTAAATGATTTCAGCTTCCTGTTGCCTCCATGTAGTTCTAGTTTTAAGTGGCACTAAATTTGTCACTATACTTAGTGAGTTGATCGACATGTATAAAAAAAAAAATTGAGGCCTGATCAATATCTGGACTACATCGGATTCAAAAAGAACACTTAACAGCTTATGAGGTTAAACGGAGAGTCATGTGTTTGCGTTTGCACGACGCCAGGTCCTGTAAGGTGACTGTTGTAGCTGCTTTCATTTGAGGAGGAGACCAGCAGAGCTCCAGTCGCTGTTGTGCATCAATCTCTGGCCTTTACAGTGTGTGGGCGCCTGTAACTCCTGGGGCGGACAAGTGTCACAGGAGGTTACTGTCAGCTACTCAGCTAGCTAGATTAAGCAGACAACTCTCCATCCCCCCATCTATAGTAAAAACAGTCTCCGTATCAGTTTGATTTTCAAGAAAATGAGGTAAAATCGTTGGTCTTTAATGCTTTAAAGGGTGAAATATGAAGCATCACAGTGAATTTCTGACTTTTGTATGTGGGGATGCACATTTTAGACATATATTTTGTCTTAAAATAGAACCACTCCCTTCTAAATGGGGACCTTTATGTTTTTCCCACAAGATGCCAACATCAAGTGAAGGGTCTTCTTGTGGAGATAAAGGAACCCACGCTCCTCATTAGAGTTAATGTAGCCGTCATCTCGTGTTTGAGCAAAGATCCTGTCTTCCGTTATCTTCCTCCTCCTCGCTGGGTGTTTCCGAATGACTGCTCTGTTTGTGCAGTGACCGTCCAAGATGCTGCTTTAATGATGATGACAGGAAGCCTCAAACGGAGCTAAACTCGAAGCCTTGTCTGGGAGGCCTTATCTCTCACACCAATCTCAGCTGATAAGGCCTATGTCTGCATATCTTTTTCTGTCTCTGCTCCTCTCTTACTCTTTCTTGTCATCCGAGGCTCTTCAGGCCCGTTTTTTTTCTTTCTCTTTCTGGATGCGGCGTTCTGTCTTTTTCCGTTAGCGCCAAACAAGCACTTGACCGCCGTCGAAGAACCTTATGGGTCTTTCTTCTGTACTTGAGAAATGGATTCTCTCTTATGAGGAGCCTCATAAAAGCTCTCTCTCTTTTTTTTTCTACATTGTTCTGTTGCAGCAAGCGAACATCGCTCTCATCTGTGTTCTTTTTTAGCACAAACGGGTTATGCGCCGCCATTTTTACCCAGCGAAACTGCACATCCCCTGAGCGCTGCTAAGTGAATATATTAGTGTTGAAGTCAGCGCGGGGGTGAATCAGCCCCTTATAGGTCAACTGTCGCCCCGCATCTCAGTCACAAGGCAACACGCTCCTCGTCTCCTCTCCCTCAGATAAAGCCCAGAATGCCGCAGTGCAAAGAGGCAACAAAAAGCGCAATGAAGCTGAAATCAATAAACGGATAGATTCTATCGAGCAACAATCTTTATTAGTTCGAACGTAAGAAACGTCCCTTTGTGCAGTTCTAAGCAGCGAAATTTCTAACGTTGTAAATCATCTGTGAAGGAACCTCAGGGAAATGTGAAAGTTATAAAAAATTGGCAAAAAGAAAGCTTTGTTGATTGCCTTTAAAGCAACAATGTGAGGTTTAGATATATCTATCACAGTCAGTGGCTTTGACTCTTTTTTTTTCATTTTTTCCTGCTGGACAAGTGTTTCAATAAGCCTCACTGTAAGAGAAAAGTGTAACACTAATTCCCCAAGCAGGAGCAGAACGGTACAGCCTTTTTAATCTGATGGGGAATGCATAATCAGTTAATAACCTCAGCAATTTCTCTCATTAACGGTAAGTCTCAGAGCAGCTCAGACGAGTCGTTGGTGTTAAAGAACTGTAAAACAGAACCGTTGAGAGGCAGGCTTGCAGTAGTTGAACTTCCTCTTTATCAGAGGGCAGCTAAAATGCTTTTGTCTGTATTTGAAGTGTAAAAAATAGAACATGTAGGTTTTTTTTCCTTCAAATCGTTGAATAAACTCCATTCATTCTTCATGTTGCTTTCTCTAGCCTTTAAAACCACCACTTTTATTCCTCGTATTTCTCTGATTCACTTTTTAGCATCCAGCATGTTTTTCCTAACTCAGATCTGTCCTGCTTTGTGAATTTTACTTAAAATCTATACATATTCCCTGTCTGAGAATATTATGATCTATTTTCGAAGTGTTCCCAGTAGTCTTTTAATTATATTTATTCAGTTTTTAGCCAAAATATAAAAAAAAGCCTGTGTTGTTTTCTAGGGCTTAATAATTGCTGTAGTTCATTAGAAATTCACCTCTGAGTTGTGGGCGGGACCGTTTGCGTGGTCATGTATTTGCCTGGAGGAGAAAAAGCCAAGAAGAAAGACGAGTAAATCTCATTTACTGAAAGTGCCATAAGTAAAACAATTGAAGAACATCACCTTTTTAGCTGAATAATTAAAAAACACTTACATTTACAGAGTTTATAGGGCATTAAGCTTTTCTTAAAATAAATACAGCATCTTAAAATAGAAAATAAAGTTCAGGCTGGAATGAAAAATAAAACAAATCTCTGAAAATTGGATTGTTTGCTTTGATGTTCAATTAAAAGGTTTGAACAAGTCTAAAAGTTTTCAAAAAGTTGCAATTAGTTTTTTTTTTAATGAATGACACTATTAAACTGTTATAATTAGAGAAGTATGATTGGTTAGAGCCCTGAAATGAAAACTTTTAGATGTATAAAAGCAAGATCAGGTACTTGTGTGCCTTTATATAATCATTTTTTATGCTCTTGTCTTTTAATAAAGTCAAGATAATTTGCTTAATATCCTGTGTGATTTTGACTAAACAAGAACATAAAATTCGAATATGTTTATAATTATAATCACAATTGGAAAAATGTGCTAAAAAACAAAAATTTGATTGAAAGAGCTATAAAAGGAATACATATTTAAAAAAGAGCTCAAAAACCCTCCATTAATTTAAGATTTTTGTTTGTAAATAATGTGAATCAAAAGGAAAATCTGGTATAAGGGTTAGCACATTTAAAAGTGGCGAGGGTGAGTTCAATCTGGGCCTCAGAGAGTTTATTCCTGGAAGCCCAGATCCAGTTTTCAGCTCTGGAAAAAGTGTCACTGGTCCACTGAGCAGGTTTCTGCTCTGCCTCTGACATCTGGTGCCCCGACTGTGCCAGGATGCCCCTACTTGCACCCAGGAGAGGCTTTTTTTCTGGCGCATCACCTGAATGTTATGTTCATTACACACCCATGTATACAACATGCAAACCAAACTCAGACGCACTTGCGTGCGTGCGGACGCTGCAGTTCTCAGCGACTCCCAACGGTTGAACTCTCACACACTTCTAGATCACATGTAAATCCTGTGCATGTGGTTCATGTAATATTTGTTCTGACACCCACACAATCATCTCACACCAGTGCAAGAACATATGTCACCCCCGAGTCCTCCGAGAGCCCATGTAATTAATCCAACTCTGAGATGCAGTCTGTGTTCAGAAAACATGCAGATGCACACGTACACACAAAAACCCAGCAGAAAAAAATACTGTTATCTGATCAAACTGAGTTTGCTCTTAGTTTACTTTGCTAAATTAGATATTTTTCAGGCTTTTCATAAACTCAAAGTGAACATTTTCTTTAGCTCTCCTTCATTTGCTGCATTCATCCCTTCACTCTCGGACACAGCTCGGGTCCTCTCTGGTACTTCAAAACTTTTTTTTTTTTTTTTAATTCCTTGTCCTTCTTCTTCTTTGGCATTGGGGCTAATCACAATCTGAGTGAATATGGAACCCAGCAATTCACTCTTAATTAGATCGACTCTTATCCCAAATACTCGAGCATTAAGATGACAGTCCGTTCATTGAGGATTACTTTAATTGGCACAATTATTGTAATTTACTAGCAATTATGGGCTGGATTAAAGTGCCATTGCAAAGCTAATGCCGGTGATTTTCCTTTATGTGGAGTTGAAATCTAGACGCAGAAACATTTTTTTAATACATTGAACTTTTCTTACCCTCAGAAGACACATTTTCCTCATTTTATTTTTTTTTCTAGATGTATAGGATTCATACATGTTTTTTTTCACAGTCATCTGATGAGCTCATTGTCTCCGTGAGGTACAATGTTAAACTGTTAACTCCATCGATAGTTGCCTCTTTTGCACTAATGCGTCTAAGCATGTGTAAATTTGAAAAGGCATGTGTGAAGCCACCTTAGTCTCGGCTGAGTTGTCGCTGCCTTTCTGCCGGGACCCCAGCTCCGAGCCAGACAGACCGCACGCCAGATAAAGATGAGCAGAGAAAGAAAAATAAATAAGCACGGCTGGTGTGAGATAAAGATGGGGAAAAGAAGAATGCTAGAAAAAGATAAGAAATTGCTTGAAGAGGCTGAAGAAAGAGAAGAAATATTTGAGTCTCAGGTGGTTTTAAAAAAAAAAAAGGGGAACTAAAGGAATCAAAGTCTGTGAATGCTACGAAGGATCAGATCAGATAGCAGGCAGTTTGTTAGCCTCTCAGGTGGATTTTAAGTCTCAGGTGATGCTGTCGTTGTGACTGAAGTAGTCCAGGTGGTGGAGACGCACAGATTCACGCACGCGTCCCCTGGCTCCCACACGACTCCTTGCATTGGTGGAACCTGGTCCTCTGCTGAATTTCTTTGCCGGTTTGTCCGGGATTGTTGCATCTTCATCCCTCGGGTGTTTGCTGGCTGATGACTAAGGAATGAGTCAGCATCAGCTCGCTGTAACACCACACAACCCCTGCTAGTGCGTTCGAGCAACTACTTTAAATAAAAAGTCTATGTAAACGCTCCTTTATGCAGGTTTCAGGCTTCTGCTTTCAAAACTTTTGCATTTGCGCATTTCTATGCGAGTTTCTAAGTCTGTTAAAGTTAAACTTTAAAGTTAAACTTTAACCAATCAGGGACTCAGATTTGGTAGTGAGTTATTGGTAGCTTACTTTTCAAAACAAAGAAGTGCCAATTGTTTGAAAATTGATCATGGAGGAAAAATAATAATACCCTGCAGAAAAGGTATCAAATATCGGAATAGAGCTGTGAAAGGAAAAGCCTGGAGCCTGGAGATTTGCACTACTTTGATATTTCACACCAAGTCTTTTTCAACAATGAGTACATGGACTAGTAGCGGATAGCGAGAGACCTGTGTGAACACCATATGCTAAAATCGAGTACAAAAACCCACGCACAACGCGTTCTCAAACATAGCTTTAGTCACAACTGCCCTCACAGCTAGATATAGGCTGTCTGTGGACGAATGATGGGCAAACTAATACGGGGCCCGTAGGAAAAGGCAAAGCCATATACCGCTGAATGAGCACGTTTAGCGAAAATGTTCTTTGATATTGTTTAACTATGGGCATGCTCAGGTCACAGCATGCGAGTTTTGTTGTCCACAACCTAACTGTTAAAAAAAGAGGAAAAATTAGTCTAGTTTGTGTTGGCATACTACTGGCGTCCAATGGACACGTACCTATCACGTTCACACCCCATGTTCAGCATTTGTGCATGGTCAGTAAGGTCAGTGCTCACACGTTGACTAGAGTGTGGCGTACGGGTAATGAGGAAAGTGTGTCATGATAATACACTTATCACACACACAACAATCGTACGTTCAGTTTTCATGATGTCCCTTTCGATGGCTGTTTGAGCCTCTAGGGAACTGCAAGACACTCCCCGTAAAACGTGGTTACTCCTCTCTATAATCTTCAAAGGACCCAGACAACTCAAAAACCTGCAACCCCCATACAGGTGCATGTGACTGAGACTATATGCGGACTAAACGCAGATGACACTCAGCTCGATGTTGGTCCATTTTCATGACGTCCCTTGAGGTGGCTGTACACGCTTTGAAAACTTAAGGCACACCTGTGCTCCCCTTTAGATGCGGCCGCTCCTCAGTATGACCCACCCCCACGGGCCCGGACAACCCAAAAACTCACAGCACCTGTACGGGTGCTGTGAGTTTTCCTGCAAGCTTAAGCTGGATGAGAAAGATTCAAAAAGTAAAAGAACTTTGCATTTAGTGCGTTTAGGCAAGACAGAACAAAAGTTCTTGATTTGATGTGAGGCCAGGACTGGAAGAGCGTTATGCAGCATTCTTCGTCAGAAAATCCTTTTTATTTCTGCCTGTAAGCTGAGGTTGAAGGATTAGTCAGTCTAATTGGTCTGAAACAAGAGAGCAGCTCTGTGCGCTCACAAGTAATCTTTTCAAATGCTGAAATAGAAAGGAGCCTTGGACTACACTTTTGAATGACCTCTGCTCTTCAGACACGCAGACGCCATCAGTGTCGATAAGGTTGGATTAACCTCGCAACACCCAGATGCAGGAGGAACACAGGAGGCCTTATGAGCGGACTCGGTTGATATCCTGAAAATTTAACAGCGTTGAGTTGTCATCTCTGTCCTGCTATCTCTTTGTGCTCCTAAAAGGCAGGGCACTGATTATAAATAGCAACGCAGGGCTGCGAAAGGGTCGGCAATGACCTTTAAGCAGACAGCAGAATTCACCACTCAGCCACTGTGAGAGCTCCAAGCACTCTTCATTATACACACACACACATACACACACACACACACATACATACATACACATCTGGTCTTTAAGTAATGCAAAAATCTCCATTTCTTAGAAGTAAGTAAAAATCAGGCCTTTATGGAAATTATGTGTAAAGAAGTGCCGAAATAACACGAAAGTCCTGCAAATTAAAGCATCTTTTAATTTGGTGTGCAATCAGGCCAGAACTGGTTCAAGAGTGATTATATTTTTACAATATTTTGATTTAAATTTTTGTCTAAACAGTTAGTTTTGACTAAAAAAAAGAACGTTTTGAGAGATAAATCAGATTCTTGATTTAATTCAGTCAAAAAATCAGAACTAAGTTGGCTTGTGTTTCGATGTCAACTTGTTTTCTTTTTAATTTCCACATTTAAAACTCAATTTTCCTTGTATATTTTTTTTTCGCACAACAAATCATATTAATATGAACAAATGCAAATTCAAACAAAAATTATCAGAATAGTGGAATTCTGTAGCAATAGATGTGAGAAATGGCATCAAAGATAAATCTTTGCTCAAGTTTTAGAAATAGATGTAAATGGATAAATCACAGTTTTTTAAACACAGTGGTATTGAGAATTACAACTTGGTTTGGTTTGGTTTCTTTTCTTATTGAGTGGAACTAACCTGAAGTTACATGCAGCTGTTGGATTGGTGGTGATACTGTCCAAAAAGAGCACTTGTCTAAAGAAAAAAGCAAGACTTTTACCATTGTAAAACTAATGGCTTAGAAGTTTGTTAGCTTGCATCTGACTGTTGCTGAAGCACACCAGGGTTCACCTTCAAGTAAATGAAGATCTTTTTTTTCAGACAGAAATTTTGGCACCAGTGTTTGATAGCTGAGCTGCCATCAGTGTGTGAATGGGTGAATGGGACTGTGACTGTAAAGCACCTTGGGCCTTCAAGGAAGGTAGAGAAGTGCTATACAAGTATACGCCATTTACCATTTTTATTAAACATACATGTTGTAAAACTTTTAAAAAAATAAAATTTTTGCTTTAATCTAGTTATTTTGCTTTTTTTCTGATCTAAAAAATGATCCATGACTCTACAACCACGACACGATCCTAATCGTGAGTTTTGTGATCTGTTACATCCCTACAGCAATAAAAGATCTGCAGTTTGCAGAGGCTACGGAACTAAATTGTCACAAGGGAATTCTTTAGCCAAAACCTTCACCACATTTGCGTTAATCGAACATTTAAAGCTAAACACCCGGAAAACCATAAGGAAGACGAGAAAGAGACAGTTTTGGGAGTAAACTGTATGAGGAAATCTGGAGTGACAGAGAAGTATGTTAGATCAGTGATTGACAGGCTGACAGATTAGGTTAGACAGGAATCACCATGGACCATGATGTCTGCAGATGATATTCTGATTTGTAGCGAGAGCAGGGAACAGGTGGAGAAGCTAGAGAGGTGGAGGTTTGCCCTGGAAAGGAGAGGAATGAAGGTTAACTGCGTCTGAGGTTCTCTTTGGAAGTGACCAAGATGGATAAGATCAGGAATGAGTACATCAGAGGGACAGCACATGTTAGAGGTTTTGGAGATGAAGTCAGAGAGGCCAGACTGAGATGGTTCAGACATGTCCAGAGGAAAGACAGCGAATACATTGGTCGAACATTGGTAGAAAGATGCTGAGTCTATAGCTGCCAGTCAAGAGCTCTAGAGAAAGACCAAAGAGGAGGTTCATGGATGCAGTAAATTAAGACATGAAGGTAGCTGGTGTTAGAGTAGTAGATGCAGAAGACTGATTCACTGTGATGACCCCTGCAGGGTAAAGACAAAAGGAAAAGAAGACTGGCTAAAACTCTGCATTAACCCAATTTAATAAAAGAAAACTAGACAACACAAGTTTCCTATGAAACACACCTTTGTTCATTAAACTATACTAAGAAAAAAAACAACTGTCATAAAGTCATTGGAAGAAATTTTTCATTTAATTGTTTTTTTTATATAAATATGTACCATTATTCATAAAAAACACAAAACTCAAGACAGCTGTCCCTTTGGGGTGAGAGTATACGGGACCAAATGAAACCAACAGCTGACAATAAAGTCTAAAATGACTGATGACACTGGGCGAATAAAATATCTCTGCCAGAGATGAGACATGTTTTCCTTATGTATGATTCAGTTTATCATCCAAAACCTTTATCATTTGCAAAGTAAAGGATTTTCTTCACATACGTTCAGCTAAACTTTTCTAATCAACCCTGAGTCACCTTTCTCCTTGGAATATCATCAAACCTGACAAGTTGCAGCACTGCTGGTGCGACGTCCACGAAGAGGAGCGGGGATTTTCCCTGATCTGTTTTTGAGAGCGAACAGAAGCTGCTCTTTCTGCGACTTGATTGGATGATTACTGTCCTTATTGTGGCCAGCCAGCAAAGCTGGAATGAGGTCAGCATCTGGCAGGAGCTTGACAAAACACCCTGTTAACTGAAGCTATTAGCTCAGTTAACTCGGTTAAGCTGGTCAAAAATGTTCTGTTAGTTCCACAAAGTAATGTTCTTGAACATCCGTAATGAGTGGTCAAAAAACAAGAAGGAACCAGAAAAAAAGATTTATAGTTTCCAGTTTCTAGCTTGACATTTAAGCCTTTGACATTGTGGACAGTGATCAAATATGATCATCATATATTTACCAATAGAAATATATAATGAAATGCTTCCAGATATTCCTTATAAGTCTTGAGTTTACACATCAATTATTTATTTTTTCCTTTTTTTTTGCCACTTTCATTATTTTATTTTGAAACCAATAATAGCATTCAGTAAAACTTCATAGAACTGGCCTTTTGGGGCCTTGCTGGACTGCAATAATGGAGTCTCGTTCATTCACTGCCAGGCCAGATGCACACATACTACAATCACACATCCCGTACACAAAGCTCTCTTAGTTTCCCCTCCTTTAAACTTTTAACAAGACCCAAAAGGTCAAGGAAGCTCTATGTTTGGCACTCAGATGAACTCTGCTCAAGTGACCTCTAACTGCAGAGAAGCATTTTAAGAGGGAGGGGGGTATTAGTAATCACACACACACACAAACATCGAAAAGCTGCAACAGTCGAGATAATGTCACAAAGTTTTAATATTAAGGAAATAAACGGACAAAACGAGTGTAATAACCATTTCAGACATCTAAAAGTATGAGGCTTCTCACAAGGTGGAGTGTGTTTGTGTGCCCATGAGTCAGAGTGTGTACTGTATGGGTGTTTGTTCTGTTTCTCATGAACTGTTTCAACCCGCACACAAACTGAGAGAAGCTGTGCTTTTTCTCCCCATTTCCAGTAGGCTTACTGCTGTTTATTTGTGGGTTTGTAGACACAGACCAACAGGAGCCAGTGACTCTCACACACGCACAAACACGCCAGCACACACAGACACACACAAGGCGCTTTCTGTGCCTTTTTTATGCAACCGTCTAACTTAATGCACAACAATAATTAAACTCCAAATGATACTTTATGCCAGTGGTTCCCGGGCCACAGACCGATACCGGTCCATGGAGCAGTTGGTACCCAGCCGAAGAGAAAAAACACGACCTATATTTTTTCAGTTTTATTTATAATCTGATTTTGAAGGAAGTTTTTTTTAGAAAACTATTGAATTCTCTCCAGCACATCAAACTTATTCTTAATGCACATGAAGTCACTTGGTCACGTGTTTAAAAATATGTTTGCTACTTTTTTTTTTTCTTTTTCTAAACTGCTGCGCCTACCGCTACACTGAAACGCTAGCAAAGTTACCAAAAAAAAAACAGCGAGCAAAGTTAACAAAAAACAGCTAGCAAATATAGCAAAGCAAACTAGTTAAGTTAACAAAAATATCTAGCTAAATAAATTAAAAAAAACCTGATTGGGTCATCCCCAACTCTTATTCAAGAAACCTTTTCTCTTTTGCACTGAACATACATTAACTGAAAGTTGAACACTTTAGAACTAGTCAAGGTGAAGTTGACCAAATAAAACTTGTAGCAATCAGTCGCTTAAAAGCTGTTGGGGCTTCAGCACCCAGGAAGCAGTTGCATAATTTCAAGCAAAGGACGGGCCAGAGAGATAAAAGAAAGCGTGCATCCCTGCAGTCAGTCTTGCACAATATCCCCAATTGACGGTGCTCTAGCTTAGAGCTGCAGAACAAGCGATTTGGTGCAACCACTTTGTGTGGCACGGCTGCTGGGAGCTTTCCAAACGTAGCCAAATGTTAATTGGTCCCAAAGCTGAGTTTAGGTGTTCTTCTCAACCTACCACACTCTACAGCTGATGGGGATACAAATAACTAATAAATCTCACTCTTAGGTAAACCCTTTAGGCACCAAAAGTTGGAATGTACCACTTGAGTTCTTACCAGCTGCCCTCTTGGCTTACGGACAACGTTTGGGCACAAACCGCAAGGAGGTGGTCTCCCAGCCGAACATCTCCATGTAAGACAGGGTGCCAGGAGAACAGACGATTAGCTGTGCACATGGCGTTTGAACAGCTCAAAGACGTTATTCTGTGCTCAACCAGCACAACAAAGCACAGGTGAAGAAGTTGAACAGGGCAAGGTCTTCTGGTCCGAACCATGTAGAGCTACAGCTTTAGAGGGAACACACTTGTTGGCACGTGGAGTCACAGCATCGGTGCTGAAGAACAGTTATTGTTTCAGCGGGAGCTGCCAAAAGCCTCAACCACCCAAAACTAAAGACGAGGAGAGTGAGTGAAAAAATATGTTTCCACTTTAGATGACGCCACGCTCTTTGTCTTGTCAAAATCCAGTATTTCCTTGATTTAAATCAAATGTTTCTAGTGCTGCAAACACCCCCCCTTTCTCTCACTTTCCCCCTTTTCTTCTTGCTTCCTCGCCTTGGCAGAGCCAACAGACAACTTTGTGGCGATGTCTGCTTTCCACATACATTTGTGGCATCATTCAGTGCAGTAATTGAAACTTTCTTGTAGAAAACTGGACCTGTGCATCCCGGAGCAAACCACAGAGACAAGCAGGCTAATGGGAAACACACCATGCTGATAAAAAAAAACAAAAAAGCAAGCACTTTTGGAGCTAACAGCCTCCTTGTGAGAAGGGCTAAGGATTCAGTGGTTCCCCTGAAATGTTGATTAAACTCATGTGTAGCGCTGAAATAGAGCCTCCTCCTTTCCAGACCCCCGAAACCTTAAATGAACCCACCAGTCACAGAGTTCGGGCCACGTTTTGGACAAACAGCAGCGCAGTAAAAGCTGTGATTTTCTGCAGCAGAACGGAGCCTGCAGTTTCATAGGCAGGGTTTTTTAATTGTGACAATAATTCCACCCTGAGGTTCAACATCAGCACATGTGGTAGCTTGATTGATATAATGGTCTGTTGACCGACCATGTGATGCAGAGATAAGTGGAGTTGACTATTAAATTGTGCATAAATATACAGCAGCAGATTACACATCTGCATTGGAAGAGTCAGCGATGACTAAGGCTTTAGTTTTTCAAGTTGAAATCTTCGCAGAACTGGTTACACGCATCAAGAAATGAGAAAATAACTGTAGAGAATGTTTTTAGCAATGTTCTGGAAGTGTAGCATGCAGAAGTGATATTTGTTCCTGAACTTTTACCGCAATAGTTCCTTAAAATGAACCTAAGTAGAAAGGGGTGTGCTGGTGACATGTCAGGACCCGTTGGATGCTCGCACCAATCCCACACGAACTACTCTCCCATTGTCTAATTTCCTAAATTCTAATAGTCAAGCTGCATGCAAGGAGCGCACACTTATTACTTGAAAAGCACTCACAAGCTCCTTGCACAGAGTTCAGAGGTGGTTGAAAAATGAAAAATCGGTACGACACGCCTACATCTCCTTTAGATCACCCTTAGTGTGCCGGTCATTAAAATATTCATGCATTTTGTGGTACAGGTATCAAATTTGGCATGGATGCACCTTAGGATCATCTCTCTCGGAAAAGCATGTTAGCCAAGAGAAAATCAGAGATATTAAAATATATATTATTTATATAAAATATGTACATGAAACATACGTTTAACAGTATTCTCTCTGCCTTTTGTGCATAAACATCCCTTATTGTTGAGACAGGGGCAAAAAGACATTGAATATTTTTATAAAAATTAAGTGTATGGCCAGTTTGAACTTTTCTCGTGGCTGTTTTTTTGAAAGACGAGATGCCAAGCTACATGCATGCCAAATCTAGTGCTTGTGTCACAATATTTGTCTGAAATATCAACCTAATCTGCTCAGCTAATAGGTGTTCGCTTCAACCTGTCGCGTGCAGCGTGTCCGTAGAAAAAATGAACATGAAATTAAGAAAGGATGGAATCTATACCAGTGCTGTCATCCTTATATTTGATTGTAAAATTGGAATAGGGATGAAGGTGCTCCAAAGTCATGATAGAAAATTACATTGCTGCAGCAGGAGGATACTAATTGACACAGGGTGTATTTTGTTTTGAAAGGAACTTGTGCTGCTGTCAAAAGTAAAACGAGTTAAATTGGTTACTTATTAAATTATTTCACCATTATAATTCAATGGTTGTAAACCATTTAAAAGCTACATTTAAGAAATGAATGACTTAATGGCCACAAACACATAAATAAAGTTTATTTTTCCAAAAAATGATGTGGGACTTTAACGACTTTCGCTGGGTTTTGGTTTCTGAAAAACTCCCCCAAATGGCTCTTTTAGGGTTTAAGGTTAACTGTTTGCAACCAATTATTTTTAGTTTTAATTTCTTAACATTAAAATTCCAACCGTTTTTTTTTAAACCTTCTTATACAGTTTTTGGTTTATGCTGTTTCTTAAAGGTTTGTAACAAATAAAGTTTAAATTGATAGTTTTGGAACCAAAATGTATGCTATTGCTATATTCATGGGGTCGTTTCTTTATCCAATGACTATCAGAAAGTCTTTATCGTGCAGTAATGGAACATTTTCCAAACGTGCTGTTTACTTTAGGTCAGTGACAGCAAACATTCAAACCACAGCATCACCATGCGCTTCCGTCTGCTGCTTGCTAATTTACCCTGATTGTCATCTTCTCAGGTTTCCTCCTCTGCGTGGAGAAGATAACATCCCTCACTTTATCTGTCCTCAAACATCCCCCTCTCCCTTTTTTCTACTTCGCTTTCTCTAAATCCAGTTATATCTTTGCTGTCATGAAAAAAAAAAGACTGTTGACATATCTTATTAATCTCAACAGCAATTTAAAAAAAATCTATTACTGTTGTTGCTGCTGCTATTAATCCACAAGTCAAAGTTTGATGTAAGCTGTTTATTTTTATTCCAGAATCTCCAAAAATATTCCCACCACCAAAGACGTTGAGCCACTGCTTGAGATTGATGGAGACATCAGAAGCTTCGAGGTCTTCCTCTCCTCCAGGACGCCTTTTCTGACCGCCAGAGATGTGGAGATGTTCCTCCCCTGTACCGTCAACCTGGACCCCAAACTCAGAGAGATCATAGCAGGTCTCCTCTTTTTTATTTGTAAAATATTAACAAGACTCAGTTGGTAGAGATTTCCCGATAGGGTATGAGCCCCGATCCGAAGTTATTTGATTTTAAGGAATCTGCCAATATGGAATCCCAATCCGATACTTTTGTAACAAAAAAATGAACAAATTTAACAGACTGATCCAAGTTGGTCTATATTTAGATTTTATTAGTCTTCTTTTATCAGTTAACATTTAAACAGAGTTGCTTGAAGAACAGAACAGAAAATAGTGCAACTATCAACTATAAAAAATAGTTAAAGACCCACTTGGATAAAAATCGAGCTTTTGGTGTTTTACCATTGTCTTTTGGCGTTTTCCTGATGATTGAGGGCACATGTTAAGAAATTTTACCTCAGAACTGTATTTCTGAGTATTTGTTGTAAACCACGAGCAGACGAAATGATGCAGTATAAAAAGAACGTAAGTGCTTCGTAGAAAATACAGTTGATAGGCCACAAGCTCCCCGCTCTGCTTCATTCTGATGTAGTCGACTAGATCCATGTACGTCTTTGTTTTCCTCATCCGAGCTGGCACCTGGCTCAAAACCGTACAGCAGGATAGCTTAACAATTGCTCCCCGTTTTTGTTACACCAGTAATCTTTTGTTGAGAGTGTGAGTGGCTGTCAGCTAGAGGAAGTGTGTAAACAGAGAGCTCTCAGTTATGGGTGATTGTAATGGGGGTCTGGGTTTCTCCACACCAACAGTCCCGCCTTCAACTCGGGGGCGAATTTCTAATGAACTACTGCCGCTCTGCAGAAACTGTTCTAGAAAACAACAGATTTTTGTATTTTGGCTAAAAACGGCATAATTAAAAGACCTCTGAGAACCCTTTTAAAAAATAGATCAACATATTATTGGAGTGGAACTTTAAGGACGGATGGAGACACTTGCTGTCAGTTTTAAATATTTTTTAAAAGAGTTCTAGAGCCCTGATCTGTGAATATCTAACTTTACCGTTTTTGTTCTCTTCTTGCTCAAACTGGTGCAGGATACTGCTGCGATTTACTGCAATAAAGTGTCGTGATCTGTTCATGATATGCGAGGGGATTTATTTGAAATATTGAGCTCAAAATGTTTAGTGCTGAACAAAATGATAATAAAATAAATATTTAACTATGACCAGGATACAACATCCAATTGGAATTGAGACTGAAACTGTGTGATCGGGTCCGATTTCCGATCGCATAATCGGATCGGGACATCACTCTTAATAGTCTTGAACTTTTTGTTTATCCAAAAAGAAACTTTCCTTTGTTGGTAATGACATTTCCAGTTACTTTTTCAGTTGAATTTGGGGACAGCAGCGTTCCCGAACAACTGTGCATGACAAAAAATACACCAAAAAAAAGTTGAGAAGTGTCTTCTTGAATGTGATGCATTGAAACAAGCGCCAGCTCATTTGGCAGAGACACTTCTCATGCCATTGAAATCACCCTCTGCAGGGACTCTCTGTAACCCACTGCCTGCTTCTCATTCCCAAACAATCAAATGTCGAGCAGGTTTTTACTGTAACACTGTGGACTCGGGGACAATGTTCTCACTCAGTTTTCCTGCAGAGCTGCACCGAATATTCACAGTTTGCCGTTGCTGTGACGTAGAAGTGTATCAATATGAAACGGCGGGCCAGCTCCGCGTTGTACTTTTGCTAGTGTGCGTCAGCGGCCACCGAGAGTGTCAATGACGCCTGGTGAGAAGCCGTGGCATCACTGTCGTTGCCAGTCCGCAGCAAACATGCACAGGGTCTGTTCCTTTCAGCCCACCTTGAGCGTTACGGAGTTGAGCCATTGGACTCTGACCAGATGTCCAGCGCTAAAAGTGTAAAAGTATTCACTGGAAAGCGCGAGAGCGAAACATCACCGGAGCATGTGTTTGTTTGCGTGCTCTAAAGCGCGTGGGTGTTTAAACCTCCACACTTTTTTTCGATTGAGGGGAGGGAGCGGAAAGTGACCAATGCTCCTGCCCAGTCATCCCTCCACTCCGTCTGTGAGCAGTTGGAGCTCGGAGCCTGATGTCCCGCAGCCCTGTCAATGATACCCACCCATGGGCCTGACTCACTTCATAAGGCCCCCATTGTGTTCAGAGGCTGGATCTGATCTCGCTCGGCGTGTCAATCAGCATCCACTTGTGTGCACGGGAGACTTTCTGGTGCCTGCCTTTAACGCTTTCAAGAGCCACAAAGAGACGCTCTATTCTAAACTTTCAGACACATTTAAAGACTATAATCAACTAGTTATATTCCTATTTGTCATGTCTCAAACTCTAAGGCAAATATTGAAACTTGTTCTGCTGTTTCTGCGTCTCTGGACCGTCCATCTGGTTCTTTTTTTTTTTTTTTTTTTTTTAACATGTTCTCTTTGGGGCCTTTAGCTAATTCTAGCAATTTCCCCTTGAGCTTATCGGCTGTTTCACTTCGTTTTTTTTCTCTTTGGAGTGTTAAGACTCCCCAAAGATGATCAAATATTCCAAAATTAGTACTCTACACTGGAAAGAATGTCCTTCTCCAAACAGATCTATAAAACTAGAATACAAGATGCTGTTCCTGTTTTATAAGTGAAAAAAATCTGCCAACAGAACTAGTAAAATTTGTCTTGGTAACATTTCTTAATGTAAGCTGTGATGTCCTACTCTTTAAGACAGAAGTATGACTCACAGCAGTCTTGGACTACAAAGAACATTTAGTTTTTGCAAATCTTTCTTTTTTTAATTCCTCTTTCTTACTGCAACTTTGAATGACAGTTTCTTCCAATACTTTAAATCTCAGTTGCCAAGGAAATCTAAAAGTTTACTTTTGCCAATTCCTCTAAAAATTATATAGACCTGGTCGTCACCTACTGGTGACCAGATAATAAAATAGTTGCCATGGAGATAAAACTAACAGAAAACCCACCATTTTTAGAAAAAAAAAGTGTTCGTTTCCATTAATTTGTCACCTGCAGAACAGGATGGTAGTGTTGGATGGAGAGCTGAGCAGCTAGCGAGTCAGGGGGGCAGGTAGCTTGTAGCACCTACTTTCATGTTATAATTGGGGCTCTAGGGGTATGAGTCTCGTTTGTGGTTTGAGAGGTCCAGGGTTCAAATCCTGTATGAGCCTCCAGTTTGTTACTATCGGCTCTGGATCGGAACAAATAAGAGGAAAGACGAAGCCAGTTTAAAATAAAGTTGTTAAAACTAAATTAAATTGAGTCCAAAAAAATCAAGTTTAATTAGAGATAGCACTTAAAATATAATGTTTTCAAGATCAAACGTCTCGATTGAGTTTTCAATTGTCTCAGCAAATTGTTATTGAAAAGTTTTGTTTTATATTGAGTGTAAAAACATACTGAACCTAGAAACTAAACAAAAATACTTGGTGATATTTTGTGTTTTTGCATTGTGTAGTCTCTGCACACTAAGGATTGTCACTGATGAGCACTTTTTTGCCGTCTCAGATGTCCGTGCAGCCAGGGAGCAGATGCACATGGGCGGAGTGACGTATCCCACGCTGCCCCTGCAGGAAGCAGCGCCCCGTCCCCAGCCAGGGTACGGCCAACCCTCTGCCGCCTGCTCCCCCACTGGCTCCTTCGCTGGGTCTCTGCCCGCTCAACCCCACAGCTCTTACTTCAGCGGGATGACCGGGCCTCAACATCCATTCTACAACCGGGTGAGGCAGCACCGATTAATCAACTGCAGTCCACTTGACCCTTTTAAGTTAAAATATTTAGAATTTTTTCAACCGTTAACTTCTGTCTCATACCCGCATGATCATCCTTTTACATGCTTTTCATTTTGTTTTGCCTCAGTTTTTGTGTTTTCTCATCCCAACTTTCTCCCCCCGTAGCCTTATTTCCCCCATCACGTGTATCACCTACCCCGCCATTTTTCACACCACGTCCCCCCACCCTCGCGCCCCACCATTAAACCACCCGGTCAAGCCCAGGACACCAGTGGACTTGTAAGTAAAAAAAATAAATAAATAAAGAGAGAGAATCAGGATCACATTTAATGGGGGGAAAAAAGAACAGTTTTCTATGATATGACTCTTATCTATCAAAATTTATCACGTTTTAGCAAATTGTTATCGCCAGTGTTTATGTATTTTTTAAAAAAATAAAGAAACCTTTTTTGTTTTCAAGAAAAACATCAGTTTATAACCTTTTTTTCATTATTTAAAGAAATATTAAAATAAAACTTACTTACAGGGAAAAGGATCCCAACAAAATCAAAATAGCACAAATATTTAATCTTTATTTCTATATGTTTTAAATGTAATCATATTATAAATTCTGTAAGTTTTATTTCCTGTTTTTTTCTTTTTAACAATGCTTTTTTCTGCAGCATTTTGTTGTAAAATGTTTTAAAAAGTGAGTTATTTATGGCATCGGATCCTTCATAAAAGCAACTAAAAATCATACTGATGAGAAATATAAAGAATAGAAAAGCACAATTAGTATCAAAATTATTCTAGATTTTGATGGTCAGCTTTTCTCTTAACTAAAAAGGATAAATATGGTTAAAGAAAGTCACTGTTGGGTGGTTTGGTTTCTGTTGAGCCCATTGTGTTGACCTGCTGCAAAAACCAACCACTGAAGTCAAAACCTCATTTCCTTTTTATCATTTCCTCCTGTCTTATTTCATTTTCTTTCTTTTTCTGTTCAGTTCAGATACATTCACCTTCTGTTCTTGCTTTATTTTAACGCCTAACGTCAATGTAGCTCCTGAACCTGCATTTTCTGCTGTTAAGAAACCGCATAGAAATGCAGAAGTTCAGTAAAGGGTTTATCTCGCACTTCCTTCTCATGCATTCTTTGTTTTCACTCTGCACCCATGTCAGGATGTTATTGCAGAGGATGCCAGAGAAGGCCTCCCCTCAAGCCCCTCAGACCCCATTGTGGTAACCTCACTAACATTAGTAGACTTACTGCCACGCGTTCTGCTCCTTTACGCTCAGGTCTACAGAAAACCAGCTCTATCTGCCTGATGATCTGCGCCTGTGACCCCGCAACATCTCTTACGTTGCATGTCTTGTATGTTTGCCAGGCTCTATCTTTTGAAGACATTCATCTGCATTGGTTATCTCTGTGAACAGAAAGGTTCACATCTTTATGTGTGTCTGTAGGTGGAGGCTTTGGCTGTAGGGAACGTTCTGGTTTCTGTTTGTTTGTCGGAGCATCACTTGATTTTTGGGTCGACTGCCATGAAACTAGATGAAGATGTAGAAGGCATGGATCTAATCTACTGCTTTTAGAATCATTCAATTTGTGTTAAAATGTTGAAAATAAAAAAAAAATGAAGAGGTGCTGCAGGAGTCCTGCAAACCTGCGTTTTGCTGGCAGCAACCGAAACCTGAAAGCAGTGGTGGTTGTCCTCTGATGCACCGTCAGCAGATGATGCTCGACTGGTTTCCAGCTTGCATGCCGCGTGACCCTGCACTCCTAATAACCACTGCATTACTGCACACCATTGTAAATTCATAAACTGTTCAACTTTTTCTCAGTAACTAAAGAAATATTTGATTTCCTGCTGATTTTGTTCATTTGTTGTCTGATAACGATGATTAAAACTATGAACTTGAAAGTTCATATGTGATGTTGATAAAAATCAGCAAGAGTCTCCAAAATGTATTTAATTCAAGTAATGTCTGAGCCACAAATGTCGTTTTTGCTAGATACAGGCTGCTTGCCAAAAATGGAAAACTTGTACACGACCCGCAGCAAATATTACACTTGCTGGGCATTCGGAGAGCCAGTAGAACGAACATGTTCATGAACATCTTTTTTACGGACATGCTGTGAGCGACAGATCAGAGTTCGCCGTGCACAGAGTTCGGGGTGGTTGAAAAAAAATGAAACGTACAACGTACCTGCATCTCACCTACTTCACCCTTACCCCGGATTTACTTCGGTCCGTCGTTGTGTTGCACAGGAAGTCCGTCTCACAACGGTCAGTAAGTTTACATCCTCTCCGGTGAGACCCTGGTCTGTCCTCCCTCCCCCTTCGCTCCCCATTGGAGTGGTTTGTCCTGCCACTCCCATGTCGAGCACTTCGTCCTGCTCTCTTCGCTCATCCAAAACTTTACTCCTTGTAAAATGCATGTTTTGTGTCATACATGATGTTGTGTTTTTGTAGTTTCACAATTAATTATCTGTGGTGTTAACGTGCGTTATCACGTCGACACGTCACCTTAAATATAAAAATAAAGTTTAAAACGTTTTGAAAGTACGCCGAAAGTTCTCATTTATGAACCCGGGCCGGTTTTCCATTTCTCTGGCTTTTTGCCGCAACATTGACACGTCAACAGACTGGAAATAAAACGGATGTCAGACGCAGACACGACGGAGAAAATGTAAGCATTCTGATTGACTAACAAACGTTGTATTTTTGGTGTCAACGGAGACACATCGCAGACAGACCAGTGGAAATCAGCTTTTACGTTACTCTTGCATGTTGTACAAGTGTTCTCTCCGACCTGTCGCTCTCAGAGCAGCCTGCAATCTTGATGTTTTGATCATTATTTTTGCCTCCAGACAGCCTGCATCCAGCTAGTTATGACTAAAGCATAAGAAAGAATTACGTCACGGCAAGCTGCCATGTCAGTGAGCAAATGTACCAAATCAACAGCTTATCAAATCAAATTTTCTCTCTTTTTTTTTTTTTTACTTAAAAAGTTCAGATTCGACTCAATGAACAGTAAAAGAGCTCAGCCTCCGCTTCCATATATTCACACATTTCCAGAGAGAGCAGCTGCCATTAAAACAGCTGAATGATAACACTGGTCAGGAGATTTCTACTTCACAAAGCCACTTATCAGGACACTGCCAGCAAGCTTTGAGAGGAGCTGTTTGAAAGATTCAAATATAGATTCCTGTGTATGTTCTTTTCCATTTACTTCTTATCTGTCTGGGTTTTGTGTCTTTAATTTTTTCTAATCCCATCGTTCACACCTTCATCAGTTTTTGAAAAAAAAAACATATTTTCCTGGGATCTTCCTCCTTATTTCAGATGTAGTTTTTCTTTTAATCTTTCAGGTTGATGTGTAATCTGGCTGTATTGCTCATGTCAGGTTGTTGTTGCGTTCTGCGAGCGCGTATGTGTCTCTGCGCTGCTCTTTGGATATGCAAGCAGACAAAGACGGGTGTAATTGCAAAGCTGATGTAAGTGCGAGAATGGATTCCTCTGGCTGCCAGGATTATCATCAGAGCAAATGTTGGGGCTGACAACACACACAAACACTCACACACACACGGAGCGTACTGACAGCGCGCTGGTGGAGCTTATCTCCATACCAAGACGCTTCCTCCCTCACAGAGCTCTGTTTCCTCTTCCCCATCCTTCTGCCCAGCCCTGAGCTCAACCCAGCTGTAATTACAGTCTTATCAAACATGCACACTGGGATGATTCTCACACACATTCATGCTTTCACTCCGAAAAGACGTGCTCGCTGTCTAAATCAAGGAGCTGTCCCCAAATCCAAACTTTTGCTTGGTTTTTTAAAATTATTTTTTACATTTTTCTTCATGTCTCGTTTCTGTTCTACAACTTAAGCAAAAACAAAAGTTCTTGTCTGATAATTTAATCTTTAAAAGTCTCTATTTTTCTAGGCTGATTCTGCTGTGAAGAAGGCGGTTCGCGCCTCTTGCTGTGAACATGTCTGTCCTCACATCCTAAACCTGTTTTTTTCCCTTCAGTGGCGTCATGTTTCTGAAGCTTTATCTGTGGTTTTGACTCTGTAACTTTCTGTCTCCTTTTATCAGCATTTAAAGTCACTGCCTTTCAAAATAAAACAGGTACAATTTTGGGTTTCGTAGCTTCCTCCATCTCTACGATCATTTTTCTTCCATCATCCACAGATCTCCACCGCTTTTTTAAAGACCCACTCCGATGACAATGGGTTTCTTGTGGGATTTTTCTCATGATGAAGGACATATAAGAAGCTTCAAATTGCATTCATCCAAATTGTTGTGAATTATGAGCAGACAAAAAAAAGCCATTTGAAAAAGAAGGTGGTTGTGACAGAAAACATGCTGGCCGGGTTGCAAGCTCTCTCCTCCATTCTGAAGCTACGTACACACCAGGCATGTGTCACGTGAACACGATGGCAATGAATGCGCGTTCTTGAACGCACATGGTGTTCACACTGGACCGACAGGGAGGGGCTTCTTCACTTTTTTTTTTTTTTTTTTGCATTTTTGCCACCTACAGTAGTAAGAGGCTCGGTGCGAAATGTCAAAGCAGAGCAAATCTTATAAATCTTGCTCCAGTCTTTTGTTTTTTTCCCAGCTCTTTTTTTGATCAGTGAAAGACTTGGTGACATAAGATTCCGACCAGACACAAATCGCAATTATTAGTTTCTCCTTCATGATCAAATTTCAAGTTCTGACGCCTGAATTCGAGTATTGGCCGTGAATTTAAAAGGACGCTACCCTTAGGTCACTACCATAACCTAGTCCCTCATTGGTCAAAGTTTGACCTGTTTGCCACAATGGCCTCAATGGCCGCGTGTTTTGTACATAGAACCCAAAAACGGTCGTAGAAACATACATAGCCACGTGTGAACACAAAAGTTTTAAAGGCAGAAGCCTGAAACACGCATTTACATGGACTTTTCGTTGAAAGTGGCTGCTTGAACGCACGTTGCCAAGAACGGTGTAAACGTAATTTGCTCCATGTTTTTGTTACACCGGTAATGTTAGGTTGGGAGTGTGAGGGGTTGTAAGCTAGCAGGAGAGCATGTAAACAGAAAGCTTTCAGCAATGTGGAGGGGAAGGAGGGCAGGGTTGCTCTGTGCCAACAGCCCCGCTCACAACTCAGACGATTTTCTAATGAACTACTGCAAAAACTGTCCTAGAAAACAACACAGTTTTTTTTTTCATTTTTGCCAAAAACAGTGTAAACATAATTAAAATACTACTGGAAACGCTTTTAAAATAAATCAAAAGATGATCGGAGTGGGACTTTAACTTTTCTCTGGTGTTCCTCTAAAGCATGCTGTGTGGATAGACATAAAACCGTCTAGATCCATCGCTAGTTTCACTTCCTTTTAGGTTCCATCGGTCATCTGCACCGCTACAGAGAGTTGGCACTCGCCGTTTGTCGCCTGAGCTGCCTTCCTTTGCCTAGCAAACATTCGCGATCCATCTGGGCTCTACTTTTTCTCCCCCTGGAAAGCAGAAACAAAGCCGGGCAGCTTAGTTTGAAGCCTCATCTTAATCATGATAGTAGCAGGGTGGAGCTGGAGGGGAAGGAGAGTGATGGAAAGGAGAGCAGGAGGTCAGCACAGGAGGGAAGAAGAGGAAAAAAGCAAGTGAGCAGAGGGAGGGAGTTTGTTCTCCTTGTGACAACATGAAGCTTTGAGCATCAACTGGTTTTTATCAAAAATAACAGTTGTGGCTCCATCCCTCAGATTCTAATCATTTATGCTCTAATAATTGAGGGTTAACAGCCGGTTTGTTTCATTTTAGACGCTAAAAGAGTAGCTGCTGGAGTGTCTTTAGTCTGCATGCCATTTAACAAGACTTGGTGCTCGATTTGCACTCATCTGTGTTGTTGGAGTGAGTTTCTCTAACCGTGTGAGGCACTCTTTTCCACGACTCCTAAAATCCACGCCTCAACTGTATCTGATCTCCATGTTTTCAGGTGGGTCCAGGCGCTGTCCTCAGCTCTCTGAGCACGGAAGCGGTGTGTGAGCGTCTCAAACAGACAGATGGGATTGACTCCAACATGTTGCCTCAGTACACAGCCATCATCAAAAAGGTGAATTTTCTAAACTTTAATAACACTTGGGAGTTATTCTCAGTAAAAATGTTGATGCTTTTCCATTCCAGGCTAATATAAACGGTCGAGTGCTCCTTCACTGTAATCTGGATGAGTTGAAGAAAGAGATGGAGATGAACTTTGGGGACTGGCAGCTCTTCAGAGGAATGGTGAGACACCTTAAGTCATCAGGAACATGTTTTATCGCTTAACACTAAAACTCTAGCCATAGTATTGATGCACACTGTGCATCATGCACACTGTGCATGATCGAAGGTTTTGGCACCCCTGGTAAAATGTTATATTACTGTGCATAAAGAACCCACACAAAGATAAAAAAAAAACTCCTAAATAATTAGCTTACAGATTAGACATTCTTAAAACTTTAGGCTTTATTTCCTTAATTTGACTTTTAAAATAACAGAAAACAAAATAAATGGAGTGCGCTAAAGTTTTTGCACCCTTTTGGAATTTTTAAAATATTTTCCAAATATTACTGCAGATTTACGGGGGAATGAGTGGTCTTGAGCGTAAATGGTTCAAGAGTTATGCTAATTCAAAGAGTTTGTTTTTTCACGTCACCGGTGACAGCTCCAGTGTTAAAGGGTTAAACTCAGAATAGTCGGTTGGCTCATCTTAAATCCTCTTTACAAATCTTTTTTTAGGATTTTATTTCAAAGCTGCTTCAAAATTCTTTAAGAAAAATAATGGAAATCATAAATTACGTATATAAGGTTCTGCTTTCCTGAAACACGGTTTCTAACAGCATTTTACTACCGACTGTAATATGTAACATTTTTAGTTTATTATTATTTATTAGTAAAAATGTAAAATAAGACTTGTTTTTCTGCATTTTGCTTTTGCTGGAAATTCCAAATCCACATTAGCGCTAGTAAGTCAGCCAGAAGTCCAGACGGCTGAGTCGGGCCTGAAATCACAAACACATGTCCGCCCGTGCTCCTGGTACCAACGCAGGGAGTGGATTGGTCATGTTTTGCAGGAACTTGAACGTAAGGTCCGCCTGGAAGCAGCTGTAAAGTACGGTGGCCTTACAGCTCCCTGTAAAAACCCAGCTCTGCGTTGCTGGGATGTTGCAAAAGCACAGCCATCTGGTTCAAGATGGCCGCCTGATATCTGGATGAAGGGAGGTTATTGTTGGCGAGGAGAGGACAGCTGAGCGGTTGTACTTAAGAAACAGCTTTTCTCACAAGCACATGCTTTTACTGTTGCTGCTAAACATGCTTGTTTGGTTTGACCTAGTCACATGTTCTGAGAAAAAAAAAGCAAAACAATGACCACTGCAGTGTCCTCAATCCACCTTTGACCACACCGGAAATCTTCTCCATATTTTAAAGGTGATGGAGCAGCGTTATGTGGAAAGCCAGGCGGCAATCCAAGACGAGTCTCGAGCTGCTAGTGAGCAAGGCAGCAGCGTGCTCCACGGGGAGCCCAGCAGACGCGCCGGGGGTCCCCAGCGTGAAACCTTCAGCCTCAACCTCAGCTTTGAGGAGCTCAGTGGCGTGGGAGTGGAGGAGCCTCCAAGGCGCAGCAACAACTCCCAATGGCCGGTCAGTCAGTCCGTCTGTAAAACGTCACACCAGATTTCAGGTGTGAGCTGCAACCCCGACCGCTTCACATAAACTTTGAGTGAGAAAGGAGCACGACAGATCAGACTTAAAAAGTACCCAAACAGACGGCAAAAAAAAGGTGTCAAAAGGCCCCCTGTCTGCTATTTTCAAATCTGAGACACGAGCAAACAGTCACACTCCGACAGCTGGCTCCGCTGCTATTTTAAATGCTCTCACTTTCCGAATTGTTTCAAATTGAATCCCAGCACTGAAAACACAGAACAGCTTTCATTGCATCTCCATCTGCGCTCATGTTCCAGCAACTTTTCCACGTCCTCACACTCAGGTTCTGATGGGTTTCGAGCCATTTTTAGCTCAAACTGTTAAAGTCCCTCTCCAACGTATTTTCAAAGCGTTCCCCGTTGTATTTTTGGTACGATTATGTCATTTTTAGCCCAAATCTAAAAGCCTGTGTCGCCTTTAGTATATAATTTCTGCAGAGCGGCAGTAGTTCATTAGAAATTTGGTTCTGAGTTGTGGGCATTAGAAGAGCAAGCCCTCCCTCCTTTCCTATTTCCCATATTTTTACACACTCTCTTGCAAGCTCTGTATTCACAACAATATGAAAGAAAAATACTCAGAAATGCAATTTTATGCTTAATTTTCTTTAATGGTGTCCTCCATTATAAAAAGAAAATGACAAGAACATGTTAGAAACTAAAACAACATTTTCATCGGAGTGAGTCTTTAAATGTTTGCTCTGTGAGCAAAATGTTTATCGAATCGGAGATGTTTACTTCTTTTTCTTTCTTCTCCCTTTTCATATCAACACAACTTTTTGTCATCTTGTCAGGTGGCAAATCACCGCACTTCAAGCATGTCCAGCCTCAACTCCCAGGAATCCTCCAATGACATCTGCAAGCTGACAGACAAGCAGCAGGCTGAGTACCGGGACGCCTACAGGGAGTACATTGCTCAGATGGCCCAGCTGGAGATGTCCGGCAGCGGGGGGGAGAGGCCTGTGCAGCCCCACCCGGGGCAGTTTCTGCAGGCTGGCAGCTCCGAGGACAAAGGGGTGGGTTGAAAGTTTTCAGATCATTTCTGATCATATATCTTTCAGAATAAAATGCTCTTCTGCGGTATTGAATAAATGAAACGGTGGCGTGTCATAAATTTACCGCCCGCTGTGCTGCAGCAGCTCTGCTTTAGTTCCTGTATCAGAAACTAGTCAGAAAGCCCGGAAGTGGTTTGGATACTTGCATTGAGAAAACCACTAAATATGAAAAAAAAAAGCTATTGGTGGCACGTCTTAAGAAAACAACCCAAAAACACAAAATGGAAGGAAGTACCAGCTGCAGATGATAGAAAAATGTGTTTAGTGAGCATCACTGAAACACAAAAATCTGGATTTGAGGTGCAAATATTTCTTTAGACCTTTTTACAGCCGTGTCATCAAAAATACAACCTCGCTAGCTTGCAGATGAACTTAAGTTTGACTCTAGTCAAGCACAGAACCTAAAAGCGTGGTCTCGAGTCAGATTAGCTACTGGTAGTTCTTATTACAACAACTCTCCTTTTGTGGAGGTTTTTTTTAGCTTGTATAGAGAAGCTCGGACAGTACAGTGTTACCAGAGCCTAAAGGGGAACTACCGTCCACACACTACTAACCATGTTGTGTTGTTAGCTTTGATTAGAAAGATTAACCTGTGAGGTCAATGCATCTAAAAACCTTTTTTCATGCAGAAAAACATAAACCATTTATAAATATACATTTTGACCCTTTAACACCTGCGATGTCATCGACGACGGCACCTGAAAAACGTTTGACCTACCGTAAATTTTTGATTGTTTACACTGTTCAACAGGAATCAGCTGATGCTGACACAGAAAAGCAGCTATGTCCCATTACACAACACTTGGCGTTCAAAAAGTTCACAGAGCGGTTTTTCTCCTATTCTGAATGCGCTTCAGTTACGTTCGTTGCGTACACAGTTGAAGAGTCACAGTAGTCGAAAGAATGTAAACACTGGAGCTCAAGCTCTGAAATTCCTCAGAAATGTTATCATTAGCAGCGTTGCTAGCATTTGTGTGTGCTCCTCTTGGTTATTGACAATTATACAAAAAGAAGAAAAACCACAAAATAGGAGTTTTTAAAGAACAATAAAATCTAGTAGAACACACAAATATTGCATTCTACTTCAGTCTTTACCCAAAAGCACTTTTGAAGCTTCAAGGCTTCAGATTGACAAAAAAAAACATCAAAGAACGGGGACATTTAGTGGACGATTAAAGGAACTGCAGCTTTTTGAAGCATCGATTTTTATCATTAATAAAAGTCTAGTAAAAGAAATGGGTCAATGAATTCCTCCAAATCACAAAAGCCACACACGCTTCATTAGAAAAAGAAACTTTATTTAAAAATGGTGCTAAACATTTAAAGTAGAGATCAGTTTGGCTGCAGCCAGTGAACATAGAAACATTTTTCTGAAATGGATGATGCTAAATGATGAATGACTAATCAACCCATCAAAAAATAATTTAAAAAAGAGCAGAGGAGTTTATGTGCTATAACTTAACTCTTCTTCAGTTTGTTTTAGTTTAAAAAAATAATGTATTTTTTAAAATAAAGTTCTAAAAAACTGTTCTGATGTGTCACTTCACCCATCTATTTAACTTTCATCAGAGTAGAAACATGAAGCTCAGGGGTCGGCTTTTATTTTGAAATCTGTCCTGCCAAATAAGCTCTTTCAGCTTCTCCATTCCTGACTTCTGTTTGTTTCTGTCATCACAAAATCATCTTCCTCCTCAGGTTAAGGAAGGAAGTGACCAAGATGGTCGCAAGTCTTTCAGCAAGAGGGCCTCCAAGAACATCGATGCCACCGATGCAGATGCTCAGCTTCTGGACCCCATCAGTGAAGAAGACGAGAAGCTCGACAGCAGCTTGTACTTCAAGAAGAAAGGAACCGGGTCGCTCTATCATGAGCTGCCCAACGAAGAAGACTCTGGCTCAGAGGAAGCGGACAACACCACACCACTGCTGCCGAAAGCCTGCCCTCCCTCGTCTCACGGAGGCACTCAGCCTGCCGGGCTGCTGAGCAAGCCCGGGTTCCTCGCAGAGATCCTTCTGGACAAGAAGGACTCATCGGATTCAGGCATGCGCTCCAGCGACAGCTCCTCTGACCCCTCCTTCGAGGAGGCGATGGACGACTCCACCAAAGAAGGAGAGCCTCCGAAAGTCAGCCTGATGGAGCTGGAGCTGGAGGGTCTGGTGAAGAAGAGAGGGCTCCTCCCCAGCAGCCTGAGCGACGCTACGGTGGCCCGCATGTCCATCTGCTCAGACGCACCGTCCGAAGCCAGCCTGATGGCCAGCAGTCCTGATGAGGGCTGGCCCGCCAACAGGGTCGCCAACCTCAACCACACCTCCATCGACGCCACCCTCAATAACAACACCAACAACAGCCGTCAGCAGCAGGAGGGCGGCACAGAGTCCTCCACCGGCATCATCATCATCCCCGGCAGCAGCAGCACGGCCGCCACCGTCCACCACAACCAGAACCTGTGCTCCATCCGTCTAGGCGATGAAAGGGAGAGCGTCCTCTAGGACGACCCGTGTGTGTCGATGTTCTAAAACGTAGATCTGTGTCGTGTTAGAAGACCTGAGTCGTGAAAATCCCTCCAGTCTGAACAGAAAAAGCTTTTGTGTTTTGACAGTTTGGTGGCTGTTTGTGTTGTTCGCCTGTTTCCTGGTAGAATGTTACCTTTTCAAAGTAAAATGTGTTTGTGGGTAGTCAAACTAAAAGACTTGCAGTGTTACGGAAACATTTCCCTCGTGATGTAGAGTGTGGATTTCTGTGTGTATCGTCTTTGCATGCCAACAATAAACTCTTAAAAATGTGTCTTGAAGTTTTTTGCCTTTAGCCTTAAATCTGAAAAATAAACTTGAAAAAAAAAGAAACTTAACAGTTTTTCTAATTTAATGCAAGTTCACGATAAAATGGACTTCAGAAAACCACTGCAGGGCTTTTTTTTTCCGACAGATGGCGCACTTTCTATACAAACCTGCTGCAGAGTGGCGGGGACGCAGTCTGTCAGGAATAACAACTTTAGTCAGATGTACAGGAATGTCATCAACATTTAATGAACATGTTAAACGTTTAGTTTTTAAAACATTTACTTCACAAAATTAAACATTCCTGGTTTTGGGGGAGATTTTCCCATCAAATAACCAATTATTTCTACTCGCATAGTAAACTAGTTTGTGGAGATGGATTTGATGGGGCAAATTTGATCTGAATGATTCCTGAACTTCAAAAACATAAAAATTGCATTTCCGGTTTCAGATTGCCACAATAAAAGGCCCATTAAATTTAAAGCAAATTAGCCTTTTTAAAACACAAATATCTGCGCTTTTCCCCCCAGACCTGCATGCATAAACATTTAAAATGAAAAAGCAAAGAAAAATC
The DNA here is from genome assembly GCA_014656515.1 of Oryzias celebensis. Lineage (NCBI taxonomy): Eukaryota > Metazoa > Chordata > Actinopteri > Beloniformes > Adrianichthyidae > Oryzias > Oryzias celebensis. The sequence goes on from BNCR01000005.1 coordinate 41,983,903, forward strand.
AAGTTGCATTTTGATTTATTTTTATATTTAAAAAAAAGTACAATTTACATTACTTTTATAAAAAGTTTCAGCATAATTAAGTACAACAATACACTTTTGCAGAAGTTTTAAATTCCTGCAACTATACAACTCCTGGTGAGAGTTCACAAGATTTTTTTCTGTTTTTTTAAATGTTTTTTTTTTTTCCTTAAACATAGTCCAGTCCTTCATGTGCCAACATTTCTGACAAGACAAGACTAAACTTTAAACATTTTTTTTAAACAGTAACTAACCAAACTGCCCGTTTCTGTACAAGTTCCCACCTCCGCAGAAAAAGCGAAGAGATCAACAAGGAGAGAAAGGAAGGAGGGGGTCACAGGGAGGTGAGGAAGAAGAGGGGAGGTGGTGGTGTGCGTGTGTGTGGGGGGGTAATCCTTGTGACAATAATCTCTTTTCCCCCCTTTTTTCCTCCCGTTGTCGGGAATATAACGCGCCTTCCTTTTATTTCCAGAAAGGAACCACAAATAAAAAAAAGTCTTAATTTAAATAATAATAATGAAAGTGTCACATCACATGAGATTGTCCTCTTTTTTCTGTTTTTTTGAAGCAAAAGTCTTGAAAAACATCCAAGCCTGAGGAACTGAAGCTGGAGGATGTTGGATGGATTGATGGATGCTTGGTTGGATGGATGGATGGATGGATGTGGTGGGGAAGAAGTCCTGCTCCTCAGGTCCTGGTGTGTGTGGAGTTTTTTTTTTTTTTGACCAAACACCTGCAAGAGATTGAGAAGGAGGAGTGTTTAGAAAACGCAAACAGGGCAGAGATCCGGACAGACTGGCGCCAGGGAGGAAGCCGCAGTTTTTTAACATTTAACCAAACACTCCCAATACTGAGCAAACTCTGCGCTCCAGATGTACGCGCACGCACAGGGGCGCACGAGGAGAAATGGGAGGGAGGGCGCGCGCGCACATTTTTCGCACAACTTCAGCCTACAATCTGGGGAAGAATCAGCGTAATTGCCGCTCAGCTGGCGCCTACCCACTTCTTGTACCAATTATGTGCAGACATCGTAGTAGCAGTAATCCAAACAGCCATTATTTTTCCTGTTGCAGATGCTCTTCATTACAGGCACAAGTGGGGATAATGGAACCCTGACGGATACTTCTTCCACGCGCTGCGCCGATTTTTACGCACCGATTACGCGCATTTTTAAAAAAAATATATACATTTCAGTTTATGTTAGAATCCCGTTTGCAATGGCTGTCGGGGAGTGACGCATTCCCACGCGACAGCAGATTTGTGAGCCCTGTCCACAATGCAGCAGACAGGAGGCACAGGAGGGACAGCCCTACTTACCGCGTTAACGATGCAGAGTCCGGCTGTCATCTGTCATCAGCTCTGATGGCAACTCCGGGGACTGAAAACAAACAAACACACGGAGCCAAAGCGTCAAACGCGCCGGGAATCTCACGATTACAATTCCCCAACAATAGAGGTGGGGGGGAAAGGAGGTGCGCCGCTTGTGCGCACGAATCCAACATCTTTCCCCAAAACAAGGAGAGAGAAAAAGCGCAGTGAGCTGTCTTAGTAATTACCTGTAATGACAAGATGCTGATGTCTGTGTTGAGGGTGGTCAGGGGGGTCCTGGATGGAGTCTGCCCCGGCCGAGCGGGGTGATGCAGGCTGCTCAGTGCGACGCTGGAGTCCAGCGCGATCTGCAGGTCCAGGATGTAGTCGATGACATGCTGCAGGATTTCCATCTTGCTGACGTTCTTGTTCTGCGGGATGCTGGGCACCAGCTCCTTCAGCTTGGAGTAGCAGTCGTTCATGTTGTACAGAAGGCTGAGCGGGTCGTCCACCGGGGTCTTGCTCCGCGAGATTCCCAAAGAGTGCTCCGTTAAATTCACGGCGTTTTTCCGGAAGGACCGAACGGGGCTTATCGCTTTCATTCTTAAAGTTTTCTATTTTTTTTCCTTTTATTTTTCTTTTTTTAGTCCCGTTTCCTCTTCCGATCTGCGCTCAGACTGGATTACAGAGCTGTCACAAGGCTTTAAATAGGCAGCAGGCTGTGTGTGCCGAGTGGGCGGGCCGAGCACGCTGATTGGACGACGCCCTCCTGTCGCTCAACGCCCTCCCGGCGCTCCTATTGGCTGCCTTCCCCCGTGAAGTCCCGCCCTCTCTGTAAAACGTTTCCAGTGGCAACGCGGGGCCGGAGGCGGAACTCCAGCAGCTCCGGTGGGCAATTTGGGAAAATTAAGCCCTTACCTGTTTCTGATCAAGAAAATTAATGATTCAAACAGATGCCGGATGATAAAAGCAGCGTGTTATGCTTAAAATAATCATTTATTATCACATTAGGACAAAACATTTAAAGGAATTGAAGCGATTTTTGAAATATTTGATAGCCTAGGGACCTAAATCTGAGGTGAGGGGACATAAATTGTAAAGAAAATGTGCTTTTTTTTAACCATGAATGCACATTTTATGATCATTAAAGCTAAATCATACTATTTAGTTGAATATTTTTAGGAAAACAATCAGAGTAAATTGGGTTCATTCACTTTAGAATATTATAATTTTTAGTTTTGCATGCTTTCTTTGGGGGGATTTGAATAATTAAATGGCCTTTTATTTCAGTGGAGATCTTAATCTGCACTTGAGGTGCATGAGTGTGTCCTGAAGAGGTGATTTAACTGTAATCGAATGCTTTCAGATGGTCTTTTTTATCCTCTCCAGATGGAGTTTGGTGTGGTCCTCTGTGGATAAAGTTTGATCCAGGTGACACATTTTATGTGTTAATTTGAAAGTTTATGAGAAAAAAGCGGAATGACTTTTATTTTGACACCTAAATGATGTTTATTAAAGACACAAAAACCAAACTCAGCCGGCGCATCTTGTTTGTTTTTTTCCTGCATCATCCGCGAGTACACATCTGCTGAAATGCACGTTTCCCATTATCCCCTCCTTCTCCCGTCGCTCCTGCAGCTGTGCACCTCCTCTCACGCGCTCCTCCTGACTGAAGCCTGACAGACAGGTGATGGATCGGCGCAAGAACACGTCGGTGCAGAAAGCCGCGCCCTGCCTCCTCCTCTCCTCCTCTCTCCCTCCGGAGCAGACTCTCTGGCGCCGGCCGTGTGACGTCACCCTATTCACAGCAGCCCTCGAGCCAAGCCCTCGCGGCGCCGCTGAGGCGGTTTCCATGGACACGGGGTTTCAAGGGATGTCTCAGCTGATCCCGCCCGAACCGGGGAGGTACGAGCACCGATGAGGTCCGAACTCCTGAAGTAAACTTAAAGGATTCCTACTTTTTACGCACGGAATCCACCGAAAATCTGTGAGATTTTAGCTTTGAACAAACCTAGATTCTCTTTTAGTATTTTAAAAATATTTTCCAAAACTCCAGAAAATCATTCATTAAGCATAAAACTTTAGAAAACATGAGTTTCTGGGAATATTTCAGTGACACTTTTAGCCAGCAGGTTCAACAAATTTAAGAAAAATATCTTTTAAAAGTTTTGATCCATAAATCTTCCTTTATAATTCAATTTATTGTAACTGACTAAGTTTATTCGATTGCTGAATAAGCATCTTTGGGGTATAATTGACAGAATGTAGGTCAACTATTTTGAAAATCTACAAAACAAAGTTGGCAAAGAAGCAACAAAACTTTCCGACTCCAAAAGCAGATCTCATCTGTAATTTTCCCTCAAAGGTTTTTTTCCCTTTTTTTTAAAGCGCATTTTGTTTTTTACACCAAATGAATTAAAGCCTCTTCATCCCTGCACCTATTTTTCCTTTCCTTTTTTTTTTTGCATCTCCTGAGTTATTAGTTTGGGTTTCAGAAGATAAAGTGCAGGGAACACAGAGGAGCTGGCAACAGGCTGCAGAGCCCCGCAGCCCGGCGTCACCATGTCTGCGCTCCGCTCTGCGCGCTGGTCCTCCTCCCTGCAGCCGCCCGATAATTTCCAATTTCTTAGATTTAAAAGAATTTAAATCTAACGTATAATTTTAAGTCCTCCTCCAATAGTAGAAGTTTAAATATCGCAAAAAACTTTTTAAAAACGAGAATCTTATCGTGCGTAATACTAAAAACCGATGCGCAAAAACGCCGCAATTCTAAAAATGTACCCAAATAGGTGCGCACTTTTCTTTCCTTTTCTATTTTTTTAATAAAAACGGGTCTCTCTCATTGCTGCTCCGTGGTTACCGCAGTGTTTCAGGGATCTGGTGCTCCACTCCTCCTCTTCCTCAGGTTGCCACGCGCCTGTCGCGTGGAGCAGTGCACACATCTGAGAGAGCCGCGTGGACTTTTTGAGCAGTGTCGACCCTGCGGGGGCGGGGTCTCTTATCATTAACCCCCCCTTTCCAAAAGAGGGGTGAGGTGCTGGAAGTCACCAAAAAACAGCCTGAAAAATATTTATTTCTCTGCAAATTAGTGATGAATTTATCGTTTGGAGACAAAAAATGTTATTTTCCCCTTTCAGTTGCAAAGTTTGCATAAATAAATGCTTACCTTAAAACAGGTTTTGGTTTGGGTTATAATATCTGTCACCTTTTCTTTAGTTTCAACAGCAGGAAGGATGAGTTTCTCTGATTTGATGGGAAACCGCAGAAGTCCAGTTAACTTCCGGGATGAAGTGGACAAAAACTTAAAGGATGCTGACTCAGCTCCTCTCCCACAACATAGATCTGGCTACAGGAGGTGAGACAGCAGCAGGAAGGAGGAGGGTGACTTGCATCCTCTTAGAGCCTATACTCACGGCATCTCAGTTGGGCTGTGCCGGAGTCCACGTGGCATTGAAATTATTTTTTTCGTAGCAGATGCCACCCCAGACATTGGACCTTAGCCCACCTTGCAGACGTGTGCTGCAGCACCGGCCTCTGAACCTAAGAATGGGATGCTGTGAGCGAGAGCCATGACAAACGTAACGTACAGCTCTTTCATGTCAACTGTACAAAAACATATGCTATGACCCTCAAGCTACGTTCACATCGCCCTCAGCAACGCACGTTCAAGCTACCATTTCCAACAAAAAGTCTACATAAAAATGCATTTCAGGCTTCCACGATCGAAACTCTCGTCGCTACACAAGTTACAACGACCATTTTTGGACTCTAAGTAAAAAGCACGTGGCCACTGATGAGAAAATTGTAAACTTGTACAGTTGCTTGTGCATTGATGGTAAAAAGAACTTATAAGTGGAGCCAAGAACGGTGAGCAATCACTCCATCTGTCTGCTCGGCACGGCCTAACTTTTGTGCTTAAATGCTAAAATGTTCTTAACTTCATTTGACTTCTTTTGCGCTTCTATCAAAAGCACCCAGAAACACGATGCTATTACAGCAGCCACCCTTTAGGGGGCAATATTCCCAAGAACAAGATTTGATCAATACAAAAATTTGAGTTGAGAAGCACCACATTTACCCATGACGTGTTCTAGAACGCTTTTGCAATCTGTGCTGTTTCAAAAGTATAAATGTTGAGTTTTGCATTGTAGGTTTTGTTGATTTTGATTCTAATAAAAAACAAAAATTTACTTTGTCTCTGATGATTGGATCTTGTGTCCGCCTGCATTAGTGATTGGATTTCTTTGGGGTGCCATCATTACCCATGACTTCTTTTATCAAACCACTTTTTTGAAGGTTTTTATGACTTAAAGTTTTTAATTTTTGATAGAGAGTTTAAGATAAAAATACTACAAAAAATCAGGTGTTGAGAATTCATTGCTGCAGCCTTGGAAAAGGTCTGTGTGATCCAGGGCTGTACGGAGCATTAACACATCCTGTTGTATGTTTTTCTTTTGTGGCACATTTACCATTTGCTCAATTCCAGTTTTTGCTTAATGGCACATGTGGATTCATACAGTTGCTGTACCACACCAGGATTTACTTGCAAGTTCATCCAACACCTTGGTTTTTTGAGGTTCATTTGGTTGGTCCTCAGGTCAAATCAGCTTTCACATTTGCCAAAAAAAGCAAACCATTGAGGAAAACAAAATAATTTCTGAACTAAAAATAATTTGAACGGCTACATTGTGAAAGAGAGATCAGGGTACTGGTTTCCTTGCAGAATTGTGACCAGCTTAACAGGGGTCCCTTTAACTCAAAGTCATTGAAACTCCTCTAAATAACTGTCAGTATTAAGCTAAAATATCTAAAAGTCATCACACGTGTCAACTAGTTGGTATTGTTTAAATGTTGAATGCAACCAACATTTTTGGAGGTATCACCAATTAACGCCGGTGTGTCACCCACTTATCACTGCAGCACAGCTGCCGCTGAAGAAAGCAGCCTGTAACCAAATATCTGCGTATCTCCACATTCACGCACCAAGTCTATTCGATTTCTGGTTGTTGTATCTGATCTTACAAACCCCATTTTTAGCAGCAGGAAGAAAGGAAGTAAATGAACACTTGACCTCATGCTAAATGACCAACACTGACAGGCTAATGACCCCGATGTAGACTCAGCTTTTTCATCACCAACAGAACTTTTGGTGACTACAACTGGGGTTGTTTCAATTTTAATGCTGTTTGTTGGGTTCCTCTATTCCAGGCGGAATTGAGAATGTTCATAAGAGACCTGAAACTGGGCTCTGAGACCACCTAGCTGAGACTTCTTGGATTCTGTGGTAAGACTGTTGCATGCATGTGGCAAACAGCAATTAGCTTAGAGTTTCAATCCTGAGAATTTTCTTTTGGCTCAGCTGTCACATACGTTTCCTTTTAAGGATCATGTAAGTGTACTTTGCCGACAGCTTTTTTCAGAAAAAGAATTGGCACTAAGAGCTTAAACTTTACATTCTTTTTTTTTTTTTTTTTTAAACAATGATAGCTTGTTTGTTGATGTTTTACTAAAGTACCATTTATCATTTGAGCTATTTTAAAAGTGTTCCTAGAGGTTTTTTTTTATGATTTTAGCTGAAATCAACAAATGTAGGACATAGTTTCTGCAGGGCAGCAGCAGTTCATGTGAAAAATGAGGGTGAAACCATTAGCGCAGAGCAATCCTGCACCATTAGTCAGCGTTCTATGTCACAAATCCAATATATTTCTAACTGTATTTTATGTCTGCTCCTGATTCACAACAATTTGAATGAAGAAACAATGAGAAACACAATTGTAGGATTAAGGTTGTCAACATTTGTCCATCATCGGACACAAGAACATGTTAAAAACACCAAAAAAAACGATGTTCTTTGGAGTGGGTCTTTGAACAATGATGACAGAAAATGTCATAATTTCAAGTTACCCCTAATTTATTTATTTTGATAAACCTGAATGAGAAAACATGTTTAAAAAAATCAATGTCCTCCTTGCCAGCAGTTATTAGCATTCTTTGCTAAGTGCTAGCTTACTTCTTACATGTAATTAGCAGTGTTGTTTACTTCTAATTAACTAATTTCTATTACTTGGTGATGTTACAAGTTAAGTAAAAAAAAAAATCACTGCTTAAATGTCTTAACATGTTGGATGTGAAACGCTTCCTCTCTGTAATAGAAGCACCTCAGTTGTTAGCACCTCGCTTGTGTTAGATTTGTAGAAGGAGATCATCTTAATGTAATGTTTTGTTTTTGCTTCAGTATCTTTCAGGCTGTGAGATGAACCTGAGCCTCCCAAAGATGCCCTGTTTAAGGTGAAATACCATCTGTTTCCATCTTACTCAAAGGTAGAGTGCAAACACACAGAAAAAGTCGTATTTTTATGTTTTCTTTGGAGCTTAGGAAACGCATGGAAATACATTAAAATACTTTTATAATTTTTAATTTGCAGTAAAATCCTAATTTTTAAGGCTGTCATCACATACTGTTCATTAGCTGTTCATGCAGGAGCTTCGCTAGACTTATTTAATGTTGTAGATTAGTTTCTAAAATGTAAAGAATATGAGGAGGCTGGTTCATCTCCTCATCTTGCACCATCCCTGACCCCCTCCCTGACTTGTGTTATATCTTCACGGTAATTTATGTGTCTGGTGTTTGGATAGGGGCGGCACTGTGGTCTGTGAGCGGCCAAAAAATTGGAACATGTTCCAAAAAATTCTCAAAAGACTTGAGTGACGGATAGAGACGATGGTGGTTTCCCTTTAGTCTTTTATAATATAGAAATCTACAGTTTTAAAATAAAAGCAAAAATATTTCTATATAAAAAAAAATCATAATACTTATGAAATGATTAGATATCTTCTGAAAACAAGTTTTTTACTCGCTACAGTTACAGTAGAAATGTCTTTATGAATTAAAAAAAAAAAAAAGAAAAAAACCAGCCGGTAATGTAATACCACAAGCATTTCTCTAAATACTAAAACAATGGAAAAACAGTGAAGGCTGTTCCATTCCGATCTGACAGCTTAGCAGCTCTACTGCCAAGAGGCTTTCCACTGTCTTTGAAGCGTTTCTTATTGTTTGCGGAGCAAGTGTGAAAACTGTGTTGCACCAGCAGGTCCAGATTCTCATATTTAAGACAATTTACTTTACAAAAGCATATTGTTTGCTTGTTCAGGACATATCATACACTTTCATTGTAATCTGAAAAACATAAGTCAGGCGTCAAAACAAACTGACCTTCACTGGAAGAAACTATGTTAAATTGTAAACAAGTAAGAATTTTTAAATTCTAATCTGAAGATTTTTTTTGATTAACATCCATGTAAACTCCAAACAACTAACTCTCCAGGTAGCTGGATAATCGTTTATCACCAGAATCCATTCAGGCCACTATGGAATAAGGTTTTATTTTCCAACACAATGCTGCTTCAGAACCTCTTGTGAGACACAAAGAATGGGATTATGGAGCAAAAAATCTGTACTGATTTCAATGGTCAGGTTTTAAGCTCCAGTATCTGTATCCACCACATTCCGACATGTCAACTACAAAAACCCGTAAAACGTTATTGTGAAAGCCTGCAAGATTGAGAAACATTCAATTTTTTTATACAAGTGGGAAAAATTAAAATTATGTTTTTTTTTAAAACCGATATGTATTTATTCGCAATTTTTTTTGAGTTTTTGGAATAGAAAGCTTTTATGCTACAATCACATTGGATTCTTGAAGGCACGTTTAGTATGGAGTTCACACTTGACTGTTGCTACTTGAGACTAGTGCATGCATCTATATAGTTGGAGGAGGCTCAGGACAAAATGTTTAAGCGGCACAAATCTCCAGGTTTTTAGTTTCCCAGCTCTATTCCGATATATGAAAGACTTTGTGTTATTTCAGCCCGGCACAAATCGCAATTATTTATTTTCTCCTTCATTATTGATTATCAAATGGTTGGCACTTCCTTGAATTAAAAAATGGCGCTGTCTACACGTCACTACCAAATCCCAGTCCCAGATTGGTCAAAGTTCAACGGGTTTATCTATAAATGTGCGCTCACAGAATATGGACAGAAAAAAGCAACTTCTTTATTTGTTTGAAAAAATTATTGAAGGAATTTAATCTATTTATAATCCCACATTTTGTACGTTGAACCTGAAATAGGACTTCAAAACTTGCGTAGCGACACAAAACCTAAACGGGTATTTAACCGCATCTGCACGAGTTTTTCATTGGAATTGGTCGCTTGCACGTGCGTTTCCAAGTCCGGTGTTAACGTAATATGACTAATAAAAAAGGTCAAATATTTCTTGGTACGCTCATAACTTGGTGCTCAATTTTTATTTTTTGTCGGTTCTGTCAACTTTTGACAAAAAAACCTGGATATCTAAAAGTTTCCTGCCCTCCCATGTCCTTTCTGGGATCAGGTCGTCAATTGAGAGAACCAAGTAGTTTTCACAATGGAGAGAACAGTGAGGTGGTTGTAGCTTGGACAGTCATAGGCATACAACCAATAAGGGGCTTTTGAAACCATTTGAGTTTGCAGACCATAGTTTCTTAAATAAGGAGATAAAAGAAAAACAGGAAACTAAGATTATATAATCTGATTAAGGAACAGTTTTAAAAAAAGTCTCTATCCAATTTCTGATTTTCTTGACAAGTGGTATAGCTGTAAGAAAGTATTTACTCGACGGCTTAGGTTCACTCGGTTTACAGACTGTGGTGAGCATCACTCCAGAACCAAAGGAAGTAGATGACATCATTGTGAGTGGTGAGCAAACTCAACCAACTGCCCATCTGACTAAGAGTGAATCATAAAAAAAGGCCAGAAAATGTCTAGTTGTGGTCAGTGTTGGCAATATTACTTTAAATAAGTAGTTTTAGTCACTCACTTTTTACTCTATGATTTAAGGAACTAGTTACCAGCAAAAGTAACTATTTGTGTGACTGTAAAAAAAGTTGTCTGACAAAGTTGAACATTTTCTGAACACTTTCAAAATAGAAATGAGTAAAATAGACATGTACTTGATATAACCTTCAATACTTATTGATACGTTTTTTGTTCACAGCAAAAGTAAATATTATAAAGTGCATTGAACTCTGCAGTCATCCATCCATCCATCCATCCATCCATCCATCCATCCATCCATCCGAACCCTTTCAAGGTCACAGGTAGCTGAGGGCTATCCCAACCACTTTTGGGTGAAGGCGCGGTACAGCCTGGACAGGTTGCTAGTCCGTTGCAAGGCGTAGTCCTAATTAAATAAACCAAATTTCCAACAGCTGGCCTGGTAAACATCTGTACTAACTTTCTTCAAAAGTAAGCAGATAAACATAAAAAAATGTCATTGGGGTTTTTTCACTATCAGATTCTCACAACCTGAGACTACGATTTTGGAAGAAGTTGTCATGTCTCTGCTTAGGAAATGCCCAAATTTCATCAGGCTTTCATCCGAACTCCACGTTTTTTCAGTTTCTTCGACCTGTTTGTTTGTAGGACATTTTTGGGTTTGTGTATAAAACAACGTTGGCACCGGTTAACTACCATGGAATGTGACACTGCTTGTAGCCAACCAGAAAATACTGTTAATGCAGAAATGATCTTTCTGACAGAAAGTCCCTTCATGGCACAACACTGGCTGTGGTGAGTTTGCTTTGCACAGTTTAGTAAACTAATTCAAAGTAATGCAAAGCATTTAACATTTAGTAACAGTGTTATAACAACATAAGCAGTAGTTAATTGGATTATTTTCTTACTGAAAAAAATAACAGCATGACGACCACAGTTACTTTAACCCTTTAATAGCAAAAATGTCACCTAAATAAAAGGCGTTTTTTTGACAAATCGTAACTCTTCATTTAAGCTATCCTCAGCTGATTCTGTCGCAGAGAATATCAGCTTAAAACTGCGTTTCTCCGTGACAGATTCAGCTGGTTTATGCTGACTATTGTTAACACTTCACTACTGTAAAGTGTTGTGCATCAGTGCTAGGGTGCTTTTCTTTGCATCAGAATCCGTTTGCATTTCGTTAATTGCGTAAATGGTTGAGTTACGATGTAAACACTGTAGCTAAAGCTGAGGGTAAAACAACAATATTTTAAACTCTGGTCATGATGTAGTGAGGAAGCTAAAGTTTTTTTTCGTTCTTTTTTTTTTTGTTTGCTTACTGCCCCCAGCTGAGAAGCTGTTGGAACTGCATGACCAACCTTGTCAGGAACACGTAAGAAGTCCAACACTGCTACACATTAGCCATGTTAGCATATTTTAAAAACACTCAACCCTGTTAGCAACTCTTTCAAATAACACTGAAATTTTGAAAGAGCACCATTAACATCTCAAAACTGCTTTGACATCCGCAAACATAACCAGAATGTATCCATATATAAGACTCCAGGTTATAAGATGGATTTAAGTTTTTGGTTTTTTTCAGAAATTAAGGTTTTAAATGTGCTTTATATGCCAAAATACTATAATTCCCAAATAAATGTGGGTTTTTAAAACAAACTGATGTGTTTTTATAAGAAATTTGAGAAAATTCATCATCACAGAACAAAATGAGTTTGAAATAAGTATTTTAAATATTTTGTCAAACTTCTGAGAGAAATATATTCATCGAAACTTTAAGAAGTGAGCACTACCAGCTGTAGCCGCGGCCTTATGAGGGTTCTCCAGCCTCTTCAGAGGTGTCCTGTCATCCCTGACCTGCAGATTTGCTGCTGTAAGCACGCTGAAGTGGTCAGGTGGATCATTGAGAGCCAGTGCTTTTAACTGATCACAACAACAAAGGTTCTCACGGCCCTAATCCTCTTTTGGCTCTTATCTCTCACCCATCCCCACCCGTCACCCATCTCATCGGCTCACATGGGATCAGAACGGCCGGCGCACACTTTCTCATTCCTTTGCCTCTTCCCTGTCACTTTCCCATTCACTTTCCTCAAAGATCATCTGTCTTGTGGCATTGAAGTTCCTCCATTAAAATTTTACGTTTTCACCCACTTATCTCTTCTTTTCCCACCAAGGGCATCTGGGTTTTTAGCGATCCTCTGTACTCCTCGACTAACAGAAGAGCAGAGGCTTTGACACTTAAATAAACCCCCGCTTTAAGAGACCCTTTAGTCTCTTATGAACAAAAGAGTGTGGAGCACGATCAAGCACATGGCAGCTCTTTCAGGGCGGTGGGAAACTGGGCTGCGATCCTTTGCATCGTAATCATATTCAATCCCCTCTAAAGTTTTCCCTTTATTACGTCCTCCATATGATCCGCTCCAAGTTCGTTAGCCTTAGCCAACAGGTTAATACGGTCGTTTCTTTAATGTGGGCAAAATGAATAAACCTTCAAAAGCTATTAGCGTTATTAAATTGTTGGGATTGGAAAAGCGACTGTCGGTGTATTTCCTGAGTCAGTGCATTTGTTAAAGTTAGGTTTAGATTATTGGGATTTATTGGAGTAACAAGCTAATGGAATTAAGGTGCTGGATTTCATGCACCGTTGCCAAGATTCCGCATTAAATGGATGCTTGCTGAATAAATAGCGCTTTAAGTAGATGAGATTCCGACATGGGAGAGATTCGCTTGTCAGAGCAGCATTGTTTGCCCAGCTCCTGAGCCAGTGAAACTGTCAAGTGCCCGGCTGGCCTGCGATGGATGGATGGGCGGAGGATTCTGAGAGCCGATTTACCCTCAGAAGTGCCTTTTTTTTTGTAGAAGCTGAGGTTGACAGACCCTTCAGATCAGATGAGATGAAAAAAATCTTTTTTTTAAATATGAAAGTAAAGAGATGGAGTGAAAAAGAACCGCCAAAGACGCCTGAGCGTACGCACGAGTAAGGGTTTCTATCCTGCTCTATATTTACCAGCTAATTATGAACATGAAAAGCAGAGTCAAAATAAAACCCAAATATTTACCAAAATAAACGCGTGTTTTTGTTTCATTTCTCCGTCAGTGATGCCAGAACAGAGTCCTCTCCATTACAGATAGTTCATCTGATGTTTGTGTTTGTTGGTGGATTAGCTGGGAGGCGTAGCTGTTGGCCCGCGCTGTAAAACGCTCTCATCTGTATTTTAATGGACGAAGAAGCAGTGGGAGGATGTGGCTCCGTGCCACAATTTCACAGTGAAAGAGAGGATCATATGTAGCAGGTAATCTATTTGTGAAAGTGTTTTATCCGTATAAATCGAATTAGTAAGAAACATTAAAAAGACAGCAGTGAATGTGTGTGTGTTTGTGTGTGCCTGCCTGTTCCCTGAGAGCTTGAGGAGCCATATTTGATCGACCCTAATTGGGATTTCTATGAGAAGTGTTCCTTTGCTTTGATGATGTTCAGGATCTGAGGTTAAATAAGAAACGTTAAGTGAAGGCGCCGCTATTAAATCGGAGCGTGTGCAGCATGAAGTGGAAACGCACACGGCTCAGAATCACAGCTGAGAGATGCAGGGCTGAAAATGTGGGTGATGTACAATGTCAGAGCCCTTGTATGAAAGAAACAATTACACTGCTGCTTTTATAGAAACAGCTGTCATAACCCCAAAGCGTACAGTATAGAGGAGTTTTTTTAAGCTTTGCTGTACATAAACAAGGAACCACTCCCATAAAAATGGTGTTTTTAGTGTTTTGAACATGTTCTTGCTGCATTTTCTAATGATGGAAGACATACTGAACATTTTCTTTATTCAAATCGTTGTGAATGAAAAAATGCAGTTTGAAAAAGATTGTATTTGTGATTGTATTTGTGACATAGAAAATACGCTGGGCGGGCCACAAGCTCCCTGGTCCGCCCCATTTTGATGCATTCATTTGCAGCCGACCAGATCCATGGATGTTTTCTTCGTCCGAGTTGGCTCAAAACTGTACAGCTGGACAGCTCCAATATTGCTAGCCATTTTTGTTTCACCAGTAATGTGTGGCTGGGGCTTTTGAGGGGCTGTAAGCTAGCAGGAGAGTGAGTCAACAGAGAACTCTCAGCGAGAGGGAGGGGGGCTGTCTCGCCTGCAACTCGGAGGCAAGTTTCAAACGGAGTAGTGCCGTTCTGGAGAAACTGTATTGGCTAAAAAAAAGGGCATAGTCATAACTAAAAGACCACTGGGAACACTTTTTTAAAAATAGCTCAAAAGATGATTGGAGTGGGAATTTAAAGAAAAGTCGAGATGACCTCTTCAGTTCATATCTTTCTAGCTTGTCCTGGTAGCTTAAGAAGCTCGTCTTCCATCCATCTCTGAATGCAGCAGTGTTGACATTGGGATGGCACCTAATTAGGTTAGGCCTGCACACCATGCACTGTTAACTAGGCTGGCCTGGGCCTCAGGCTCTATGGATCCCAAGATGACGACTGCACTACAGCAGGAATAAAAACCCAGCTGCTAATGTACTATTACTGGTATATAACCTCTAAAAATATGACAGGCTCCTCTGTGAATACCTATAACCTTAATGTTTCAGTAGAACTACAGAGCCAGCTTACCGTGGTTACCTATAGCATGAAGTGACAACAATTATTTCGTTAACCATTCATAGTCTGGGACCTTTTTGACTTTTTTTTCTACTTTACCATTTGCTCTGTTGATTTATATAAAACAGTTTTTCATAGGAATGCCCAATAACAATTTTTTAGCACAATTTTCAAGATTCATTTTTCATTTTGCAGATATTTGTTTTGTTTTATATTTGAACCCGAAACTGTCTCAAAAACTAATTTCTGAGTAGGAAATTTAGTAATTTCTTTACCTGGAAAAAACTGAGATCGAACCATGTTTTTATGTTTTATAACAAAGATCGAACCTGTTGAGACAAAATAAAAATGTGTAAATCCCAAAACAAGGCAAAGAAAAGGTCAAAATGATGTGAAAAATGGCTAAAAAAACAGGCGAACCTCCAATAAAGACAATGTTCAATATTCTAACAGACCATTTGTTCCTACAATTATGTGTCATAGCTTTAGTTATAAGAGAAAATTCCAAAACTAAAAACTTTAAAACCTTAATGTTAAATGTTTGAATTAAACCTGTACTAATGGGGGGGGAGTTGTTCCTACAAAACGCGTGATTGACAAACTCACTGGTGTGTTTAGAGACTCCTAAGGTTACAAACTCTGGAGAAACTGTGTTATTAACCATTTTGATGCCGTCTTTGTAGTTGGTAGTGGTTGCTATAGTAACCTGATGTGATATTGTTGCAACATGACCAACAAGGTTCCTGTAGAGCTGAGGATTTGACCTATCGACCATAAGACCGAACTTCCCTTTGTGGGAAAGTAACATTCTAATAAAGATAAAATAGTAGGATTGATAAAAAGTTTGCTGAAGTTTGGGGTGGCTGTCATGCAGCGGTAGAGCAGTTAACATCTGGATGGAAGATCAATGGAAGATTGCAGGTTCGGTTCCCATGTACTTAGGCAAAACACTGAACCCCACATTGCTTCTGGTGGTTATAGATTGGCGCCAGTGTTGGGCAGCAGAGTGTGAACGTGTGAGTGACTGTGACTGTAAAGCGCTTTGGGCCTTTACCATTTTGCATTTAGAGTCAATAGGCTGTGCTTTACTTTTGGATCAAACCACTGACTATTTCTTGGTGATCTGACCTTGCACTAGTTAGATTTGCCCTCAAACATGGTTCCGTTCCCCTATCTGTGGTTCGATACATCAAGAAAAATCCAGGAAAAACTTGAAAGCAATGGCTTAAACATAGCATGAACTGCAGTTGCCTAAATGCAAGATCTGGGCTCCGTTCCACTACCACCCCTCCAACCTCCTTTTAGGGGGTTAATTATAGGCTCTTGCTAATGCTGTTGATTTGTGAACGTCACTTAAGCATCTCACTCATCAATGCAATTACAAAGATCTTGGAACACAGAGGAGGCTAAAGATGGAGCAAGTTGCAAATGTGCTTTTTGCAGATTAGACAATAATATGCAAACAAGAGGAGGGAACCACAAGAACACAACAGCAGGAAAGGATAAAGGGTCAAACCTGGAAACTTAATAGGGGAAAACATTTTTATTGTTGACACAAAAAAACCACAAAGACGTTGGGTAAGTTTGTCCATGGAGGACAGCCGTCTGCAGCCGAAATCTGGCTTTTGATTCACAGTCCTCCAACTTCCCCTGAAAGGGCCGCTCCTCGTCATTGACAGTTTCCTCATGTGGAATCCCCGTCTCTGATTCCATTTCCGCTTTATCGCCTGTCATGCCTCTGTGAAGTGAGATGGTCAAGCTGGAAAGGGGATGTGAGCTGAAAAAGAGGATGTGGTCTCAGGGAGCATCCAGTCCTCCAGCTATCATGTGACCCAGACGATTCAACACCCCCCCCACCCAAAAAAAGGACATTTTGACTCATCGCCTCTTGAAATAAAAGACTGTCTTAAAGCGGATGTGCAAGTGTTAAGTGAAACTGGAAAGAGAGCATCTTAGCCACCCGACGGCACACCTAAGCTAGTGTGCCCTCGGTGTGAAGAAATCAAATGAGATCATTTGAACTTCTCGGAGTGTCTGGGCTGCTGACAGAAGGAGAGTACAGCAGAGAGACGGAGGAGGAGGGTAATAGGAAGAGAGAAGGAGGAAAAGAGAGCAGGAGGAGGAGGAGGGGGTGTCCGGTCATGCTCAAGCATATCGTCTTTGAGAGAGAAGAGAAAGACGAGGGGGGGTGAAAAAGAGGGAGAAAAAGAATGGAGAGTGCTTTCAAGCCACCCAGGCTTCATTACCATGTCAATCTGAAAAGAGAGAGATAGCGAGGGAGAAACAGGCCGGCCAGGGCCCAGCAGTGGGGCCGGATCCATATGGTGCTGCCGGCTCTGGAATGAATAGTGAATGGAGCGGCTGGGCTGCTGGAATCTGCCTCCAAGCCTTTGTGAACAGGATGACCAAAGACAAGAGGGAGCTCTGCAGATGGCCGAGGCTATAAATAGGTAGCTAGTCTATCTCTGTGCTGTCACTCCACTTGTCTATCTGCCTCTCCTCCTCCTCGCCCTAATGCTGTCAGGCCCCCTGGACACTGTCAGACCCGGCAAATGCAGGTGAAAGTGGCACCAACCGGAGTGTCCCGTCTTGTGTACGATACAAGCATTTGTCCCCCTCTGGAGATGCAGGTGATGGGCGCTCACTGAGAGGGATTTCAGAGCTGCTAAGAGGAGGAAGGCTGAGGGACTGAGCAGTTGTGTTTTCAGTGCAAACTTCTCGCAGATGGACTTTAAATTGAGTGATAAATCCATGTCCAGATTGAGGGTCCTTTTGTCATTAAACTAAGCCTTTGCACTGCTGTCCATCTGGCTCTGTGTGTTTGTGTGTGTGCGTATGTGTGTGGAGACACGATGCAGTAGCGCGAGGATCTCCACAAGCTTTCCTTTTAAAGTGTTGCTGACTGTAGCACACTTTCAGCTAGCCTTCCGCTCCTTCGTTTTTCTCCGTCCCTCACGTGCGCACTTTGGGTTCTGTAAACACGTCTCCAAGCCGGCGCGTGGTTCTTATGCAGCAGCCCCAGACTTCGAGGTGCCTGCACACTCTAAAGGTGATTGTTAGGAAGGACGAGGCTCTGAAACAGGCCTGCGGTGACAGTGCAGGAGATGATATGTGTGAGTGTGGAAGAAGCAACCTACTGGTAAACACAGAGGAGCGAGCGGCCCAGATGACTTATGTCTGGACCACACAGGGTAAAAGGCGTCGCTACGGCCGACGTGGAGTAGAAGCGGTGTCGTCGAGGCTGGGTGGCATCAAAGCGTGTGAGGAAGACTGGCAGAGAGACAGACAGAACGAGCTCTCTCCAAATTTGCCAGGTTTTTCCCTACTATCCAAGCTGAAGCGTTCCAAGATTTATTGTTTTGTCCAGTTGGAGTTGCATACCAGCTGCTGGCTGTGTGTGTGTGCAAATTTGTGTTTGTGTGTGCAGTGACTATGCTCTAAAGACTGCTCTGACATGTAATAGCTCTCTTGTGGTGAGAGCAACCAGGTGCCCACCGCAGGCAACATCATCGAGCTGCCCCAACTGCCTGATGACACCATTGCCTTGCTTCAGGTTTGCAGGGCAGCTTAAGCCACCATGTGACTGAATAACTCACCTGAAAAACATGGGGAGTATACATTCATACATCCCCCAAAATAAAACGCAGAGATCTTCAGGCAGGTACATTGTAGGCCACTTGCAAGTCCAAGTCAAATCTTAAGTCTTTGGTCAAATAAAAATTAGATTTTTGATCATTCATCTAATTCACGCCTTATAGGCCTGATTACAGTCCAGCGGTGAAGTCAAGTTGTTGATTACAAGTCCAAGTTTTATGACTTCTAAGATAAGTTGAAGCAAAAACTCAAGAATTCAATTAAAAAAAATCTAAAACTCTAGTCTTAAATCACAAGTCTAAGTCAAATGTTAAGTTGTTAGTTGAAAGGTCATGTCGAGTATTTTGTCTGGAGTATTAAGTCTTTTGTCAAATGTCCAAGTCTCAAGTATTTAGTTACAAGTTTAATTCAAGTCTCTTACAATTTGTCTTAAAGTCAAGTTAGGCACAAGGGAACTCAAGTCTGGGGCTCCCCGCCAGCTCGGATAAAATACAGGTTTGTGTCAAAGAGGGCATCTAGCGTAAAAATCTCTGCCAAACTGCCTGTGACTTTTGGCAACCCCTAAAGGGATGTGCCGAGAGGTGAACAACAAAAAATAGGGCCTGAAAAACAAGGTACAATCAATGGCGATGGAATAGAGGACAAAAAAACATCTCAGAACTTCCTATCAGATGAAATTATAAACCAACCTCCTCCTGATGAAATCAAAGAACTGAAAAGATTATCTACTGAGAAAAACAAAAAAATATCCTTTTTGGAAGCTGGAGTGGATGGAAGTTATCGGTTCCGAGTCCAAGGGAAGTTCTACTTTTTCCATCACAAGTTCAAGTCAGATCTCGAATGTTCATTGATAAATCCAAGTTTCAAGTCTTCAGTTTAAAGTTTAACCAAAGTCTAATGAAATTTGATACCATTTAAAGGCAATGATCAAAGTTTCTGGTTGCAAGTTCATGTGAAGTAATATGTTTTCTGTCACCAGTTAAAGACAAAAAGTCCAAGCTGCAAGTCCTTGAATACACGTCGAACCCAAGTCTAATTCAATTTGCTAACGTTTTAATCCATAGATCAAAAGTTCAAGTCAAGTTAGATGTTTTCTATTACAAGTATAAGTCAAAACTCTGGTATTTATTCAAAAGTCAAACTTTAAAGTATTCACTTACAAGTCTTAACCCAAGTGTCATGGAATTTGCCATGATTTCAAGTCAAATGTCAAGTTGTTGATTCCAGGTCCAAGTGAAATTTTAGGTTTTCCATCCCAAGTTGGACCCAAAGCTCAGATTGATATTTAAAAGTCCAACTCTCAAGTCAAACCCAAGTTTTATGCAATTTGCCCCAATTAAAAGTCAAGTCTCAGGTCTTTTGGCAGCAAGTCTAAGTGAATTTGTGGGACATTTTTATTTGCATCAGTTCCCAAATAAATATTTCAATCCAGATCAATTCAAATTTAAGGAGAATGTTTACTGGAAGAGGCCGTTTTCTCCACTCCTTTTTCCGTTTCTCAGAAAGCCCTTCAAAAGCTTCCCCAGAAGAGGCCCTCCATCTGTTTAAACTCCAGCAGACACCTTGTATCTGTATCTTCACTCCTTGAAGATGGTACAAAACAGAGACACGCGTCAGATACACTGCCACTACTGCTGCTGCTGCTGCTGCTGGGAAAATAGAAGATACGGTGTTTATCTTCTTGACAGAGTTTCATGTTTTGGTGCATGGCAACAGACAATAGCCATCACAGTGTGGTTGTTAAACGTCTGTTCTTGAGTTGGTGCCAGTATCAAGCGTGCTCTTCGCAGACGAGCAGGAATAACTGCACTGTGGCGCCATGACATGACCACTGCTTTGTTTGCTTAGGGAAAAAAGTATTATAATTTCGATATGCTCTGTCATTAGAGGGGCAAAGTGTCATTACAGGTTGTTGCACGGATAAAAGGCACAACCTTTCTCTGCTTTGGTATCATCTAAGATGTGGTCCTTTTCTCATTCTGTGTCTGCTAAAAACTCCCATCTGGCCGGGCTGTGATTCCGTTCACCTCCGTGCTGTTCAGGCTTTAGCATGGCGACAGGCTTAGAAGCTTTAGACCCAAACAAACAGGACACCCCTGTGGCAGGAGGAGGGACGAAAGAGATAGAAGGAGCTGCACGAGGAGAACAGATGGGGTGAGGATCAGTGTCCCGTGCCCCTCTGCCACTCGCTTTGGTTTTTCTAACTTTTTAGAGGACCATATTTAAAGTAGGGACAGGAAAAGGGAACCAGCATAGACACAGTATGAAAATTAGTCAGATAGTAGAGGCTAACGAACGTCTGCTGTCCCCAGACAGGATGGAGTAAGTAGCCAAAGAAAAGGAATAATTATCGATAAACTACAAATTGATCTGACTTATCTAAAGGTTCAACGTGCAGCATTGAACTTGTAGAGTAACTACTGTTGAAAATTGAAAATAGTCCAGATTCTGGTCTGAGCCACACCTGTTTTTTATAGTGCTCACACCTGATCGAGTCATACATCTTTACAACTATTTACTACCTTCTTAAAAGTCTCAAAGCGCTTTATGGTCACATTCCCATTCACCCATGCACTCACATTCATGGCGGTCCCACTTCCTAACACTGGAACCAACCTATAATGGGTTGCCAGTGGAGAACACATGCTTGCTGTTCCCGCGTCACACCGTTTTGGGCGGGGACCGGCCCATGTACAACAGGGTCTGCGGCGATGTCAGCTAAACACCTGACCTGTCTTTAAACACAGACCAAGGAGTCTAACAATTAGAGCGAAACTTATTCTGTATGTGGATTTGAATAAAATCACAACCATGCATCAGGTACGCGTTGCATTTCCAATAAAATTACAAATTCATTTATAGAAAAGTTTGAAATGTTGTTGGTCTGTTGCATCTTGTACAAAAACATTATTACATGACCTGGATCTTATTTCTGTGGTGATCAGAGTTTTTTTTTTTTTCTCTTTAAAATCAAACCAAAATTAAGCATTTCATGGTCAGTTTACTTTTTCTGCTAAGCCGTATCTCATTGTTTACTGTCCTATCCAATATGGGGTCACTCTTTGTGTACATGGAACAATGGTAACGGGCTGGCATGGTCTACATAATTCATTGGGTAAAACAGCTGTTTCTGACATGGAGAAAAGGGGCCTTTGTGCCTTTACATTACATCTCTACTGTAAAATGTTGCATATCAGCGTAAAGTCACTTTTCAGCTTCAAAATTTACTGGAATTACGTTAGTTGCGGAAACTGTTCTACTCCGATCATCTTTCTTAATTCTTTTGAAAGCGTTCCTAGTGGTTCTTTTTTATGATTATAACTTCTTTTTCCAGAATTTAAAAAAAAAAAAAAAAAAACTTGTTTCTGCAAACTTCCCAAAATAAAAAAGTCATCTCTGAGTTGTGGATAGAGAAGCAATCCCGCCCCACTTCCCCTCCCCGTTTGCTGAAAGCTTTCTATTTACACACTCTCCCACTGGCTTACAGCCCCTCAAATCCTCAACCTAATATTACCGAAACAACAGAGATGGTGATCAATATTGGAGCCATAATAAAGAATGAAGAAATACGCTGAAATGCAATTTTAAGCTTAATTTTCAATGTGAAAAATGCCAGAAGATCATGTTACAAACACCAAAGACATGATCTTCATCGGAGTGGGTCTTTCGGGAGTTATAGTAGTTAAAGGAATGGTAAGGTTTAAACCCCTGTAGTGATTAAAATCTGTTGACGTCCATCAAAAACTTGAGGACTAGTAACGAGCAGCGCATCATCCACCCACAAAGGTGTGACCACTTCTGGAAGACCTCTGAGAACACTTGAAGGGACCTAGAACGGATGCTTGAGGAATTCCTAGAAGACAGGACTTCATTCCACCAACAATGGAGATTTTTGGCATCACATCGCTCATTCAATTTTAAGGACTGCTTTCCATTTTATTCGTGACTGGAAGGGAATTTTCTTGGAGTTTAATATGGCAACCTGCCGTTCCTGTGACCCCTCCTTCCTCCTCGCTCAAAAAACATTGGAAAATGACAGACTCTGAGACAGAAGTTGTTTTTGTCTTCTCCTCTCTTCCCTTCTCGTCTGCATATGGTCACCCATTCTGCCTGTCTTTCTGTCTGCCTGTCTGTCTGTCATTACAGTAAATCAGAGGGCTCTCCAGCTTTATCTGAGCGTCCTTCTGGCTGGGATGTCTGCAGCAGATGTTGGAGCTTGGGACAAAATGGATTTCCCCCCACTGAGAGCAGCTTTTCTTGCCCTCCTTAATGGAGGCTCCTTGAAATGCTAATGCCCCACCATTAGTATAGTGGTGGTCTGGCATAGTGATGGTGGGAAAAAAGAAGAAGGAAAGATCACAATCCTGACCAAAAAAAAAACAAAAAAACAAACCTTTGTCTTCAGACAAACTTCAGACAAAAATGCGTTTGAAAGTGATGGAGATATATTTATTTCACTAGTGTGAAGGCATCTTCAGGGCTGGAATGAATAGGAGAAAGCAACTACAGAGATAAGACAAATGTTTTTCAATTCAGAGATATAATTCTTCTTAAAATGACTCCAGCAAAGTGAAGAAACCAGACAGGAGTCATTGGAATCTAGTTTTTTTTGGTGCACAGGGGGGCACGGGGATGAAAAGGTTTGCAGGTGCCTGCAGAGCACCGCCAAAGCAGCTTTGAATTTCAGTCATCCTTTTGCTTCTTTAGTTCATTTCACAAACAAAATGGTTACGTTTAGAGATCCACTCTGATGAAATGTGTCTTTTTGCCGTTTTTAAACATGCTCTTTTAGCAATTTTCTCATAATGGAGGACAACAATCCTTCCTAAAAGAAAATCTTTAAAATTACATTTCTAAGTATTTCTTTATTCAAATTGCTGTGAACAAGGAGCAGATGAAGAAATGCTGTTGGAAAAAAGCTTGCAGAAGCTACTACGGCAACCTACATGTTCGATTCCAATGCATCCACTTGTAGATCCATGTACGTCTTGGTTTTCTTGGGATCAGTCTTACTAGACATTTTTTGTTGCACCGATCACGTTAGGCTGGGGTTGTGATGGGCTGTAAGCTAGCAGGAGAGTGTGTAAACAGATGGATGATGGGAAAGGGGCGGGCTTACTTACCAACAGTCCCGCCCACAACTCAGACAAGACAAAGCAGCAGCTGTTGCAGGTTCACCTGGTGAAATTCCTAAGTGTGTCTGCTGTGCAGAGCTCCTGCTGATCTACAGAAACTTTGTCCTAGAAAACACAGGTTTTTTTTGGCTAACAATCGCATAATTGTAAAAAGACTAGTTTTGAAATAGATCATAATATGATTGGAGTGTGCCTTTTAATCTATCTTTAAATCTAGAAGGTTGACTTTTGGTTTTTTTTGCGATTTCTTGCTTAAACCCCTTCCCGCACACATGCTCACAGATTTATCGCTCTGGACACTCTTGTCCCTGTCAGCAGCTGGCGAGTTGAGTCTCGTTCGAGATTGTGTGTGTGTATCTGGATGCTGGTGCAAAAAAAAAGTGTGTGTGCGTGGGTGTGTGTGCGTGTGTGTGTGTGCCCAAGTAAAGCCTGCTGCTCTGCTGTGCTGGCCAGGCCATGTGGCCACTTTAAAGCTCCTTTCTGAGAGGCCTGTGAAGTTGTTAAGGAGCTCCACTACACTGGCAGTTGGCTCTGGGAATCCCTCTGCCAGCTGTAGCTTACACACACACACACACATGCACACACACATGCACACCCTTCTTGCTTCACTCCCATCTCCCTGGCTCACATGTTCCTCCTCTCATGCCTCCACTTGCTCGTTTTTCTTGCGATTGCTCCCATCTCTGTCCTCCCTTTCTGCCTGTAATTGTCTGTCCCCGTGTCTGTTTCTTGTCCTCCCCCCCCAGCTACCCTTCGCTCTGTTTGTTCCTCATTCTGACCGCCGTATCTGCATAATCTATGTAGTGAAACATCATTGCGGACCTTCTGTCTCTGCTGGCACGGGTCCGGCTGCACATGTTTTCTCCTGTATACCTGCTCAGATCGCTGGAAACGCACTTTGGCAACCGACACAGAGCCACGTGTAGCAACCGCTCTAGAAAGTTTTCAACGTTAGCAGTTAAAAGTTTTAGTGCTCAAATTCACGATAAATGTCTTTTTTTTTGCGGTGTTCTAGCTCAGACACAAACTCTTTGATTTTGGCTGACCTTTTGCTTGAAAGCAGAAAGCAGGTGCATGTGTTCTCTTCCCTGGCTCACAGTCCCAAGGTCTGCAGAGCACATCTGCTTGAGAGGGCCTGGTTTTACACACAAGCAGGACATTTGCTTGTATTGTCATCAGCTCCAACTTTTTAGTGAAGGTCTCCAGTTGCAGAGTTATAGATGAATTGATGAAGGAGGCCCTCTGTATTTGCCGGTTTTTTAATATAAAGGATCACAGTCATTATTAAAGGAAGATTTAACACAATTTCACTTTTGGCACTATTTAATCTGTGCTTCTTTTTTGTTTTCTACGGTGGCCCGGGAGTTCAAATCACATCGATGCATCACTTCATGGAAAAACGCATTAAAAATTGTAACGGCAATTAAAAAAGCAAGAAAATAATAAAAAATGACATTAGATTTTAGAAATCAAGACACAATTCCAGAAACCAAAATCTAAAACAATCTAAGAAGATAAAAAGTACATGTTTTGGAAAACAAAATTTCCAGAAATCAAATAAAGAAATTAAAGAAATACAATAAGAAACCGGAAAAGGAAGACATTTTGGGACGTCCCGTATTGGATGATGACATTTGTTTGTTGATGACTAGAGTGCAGCGTAGGGACACTGTACAACAGCACCACCCGTATGTTAGAGGTGTGTTCAACTTCCAAATACTTGGCGATACACCTATCGCATGCATGACAATGGTATGTGCCATTTTCATAATGTGGCAGCACACGTTTACATTCCTCCATGTGCCCGGACAACCCAAACCTGCAGCGCTAGTATTGGTCAACACCCGCATGGGAGCTCATGACCAAGTCATTTCCCTCTTCTTCAAAACTCAAACATCGTCATCCCACATGAGTGATGTTCCATAATACCTGCTTTTGCCAGTTTCTTATTTTGTTGTTGTTTTTTTACGGTTTCTGGAATTTGTTTTTAACTTCTGAAATGTAGTAATGTTGTTTTTTTTTTCTTTTATTGTTCGCTTTGCATTTTTATTTGTGATCATTTTATTTGTTGCTGTGTTGTTTTGTTGAAGGGTTTGCACCGTAGGGCTCTGTAAAACTGTAGGGGTTCATTAAAAATTCACCTCTGAGTTGTGGGCGGGCAGCAACCCTGCCCCGCCTTCCCCTCCCTGTTGCTACAAGCTTGGAGCAGGAAGCTAGTGGCCAGCCCAGCGTATGTTCTACGCAACAAATACCATCTTTTTTTTTACTGCATTTTATTGTCTGCTCCTGATTCACAGCAATTTGAATAATAAATACTCAGAAATACAATTTTAAGCTGAATTTTCTTCATATAGGTCCTCCATTGTCAGAAAAATGCCACACGAACATGTTAAAAACACGATTTTCAATGGAGTGGGTCTTTAAGTTTTAGGACTCCGAAGAGTCTGCTTGATCAAATTGAACAATATAATCTCAATCTTAAGCACTCATGTCTCTCCTCTAATTATCAGCTGGTTTGGAGCTCCTGCCGGCTCTCCTTTCCTCTCCTCTTTTCTCCTCTCCTCCAGAGATGGCCATGCAAGCTGGCGTCCTTTCACTCCACAGATGTCTCTGTTCCTATAGGGCTCTCACTGCGAGGAGATGTGTTGGCAATCCTGTGCAACACATCTAACACACACACACTCTCACGAGTTCACAGATGCTCGCAGACACACTCGCCGAAACACCCAAACACACGGTGCGATACTGCTGTTGTCGCCGCTGGAGTCAATGTCTGTGAAGACTCATCTTCTCGCTCCCCATTTTTTTTCTTTTTCCTGCATGTCGCTGCTCAGAGGAGAGGCAGGAGATTGTGTGCGTGTGTATGTGTACACAACACATCCTGTGTGACAACCTGGCGTAGCCTAGATCCGCTGCAGCTCTCAAGTTGGGTGTGAGGAGGTTGTCACCACATACCTGAAGCTGGCAGGATTACCACCTGTTATGAGCTTGAGCGTGTCATGTATGTTTGTCGACAGCCGGGTTGCTGCATCCACTTCAAGTTTTGTGGTGAAACAAAGCTCAAAGTTTGTAAAAAAAAGTGTAGATTAAGCCGGGAAGTCGTTGTGAGATAAATTTGCGGAACCTTCATCTGGATTGGGCGTCATTGAGGCCCGTTTATGCCAGCGTGTTGGTGTGTTTGTCTGTTTTCAGCAGTCGTGCTCTGATATGTTCGTCGTTGGCTGCACGGTTGTGTGTCACTCCAAGTGTGTGTGCGAGGTTGTGCGACTGTGAGTGTGTCCACAGCATGGCAGTCCATCTGTCTCCAGGAGAGCAGCTTCCTGTTCTTTCCCTCTCATCTCTGCCACTGCAGGAACACACAACCTGCTCCGACATCCGCTCAGACGCACACATGCGCGCACAAACATGCATGTATGTACGCCGTCTGCCCGTCTATCTGTCTGCCTGTTTGCCGACACACGCTGGTCCGTCCGTCTTTCTGCACACATCCCCATAAAGCTCATCAAAGCTAGTCATCTGCCTTCCGTCTGTCTCTCTGTCTGCCTGCGTGTCTGCCCATCTATTTGTTTTCCATCCAAATGGTCACAAATGATGGCGTTGATTTTTTTTTTCGTTTTTCTAGGGGGGGGTTCACCATTTGGCATTCCCAGCTGAGGCTCAACAGAGTGCTAAATAGTAGGAACACAAAATGGCTGCAACAAAGTAGCCTCTGCAAAATGGCTTTTAAGACGTTGAGACGATTCTGAAGTTCAACAAAGATGCGACTTGTTTTTAGAGATGCTCTTATCGATCCCCCTCCTTCCCCTCACTGCAGGCCAGATTGGCTTGCATTGATCGTTCCGCAGACCTTTGTGAGCGCTACCTGGGTTGTTTGTAAGTGAAACATGAGAGGGTGTTTGTGTGTGTGGCCAAGACGGACATTGATTGGAGCTATTTCTTCCTTGCCACATGACAGATGCAGCCTGTTCACAGTAGAAACGTCAATGCCCACACCTGCTTAGGTGGTAAATGTGAGCCATCACTGATGACTGCCTCCATGGAGCCAGACAGAGATGAACGCACAAAAAAACATCAGACATTTGTCTGAATACAAATTTAATCCTTCAACAATTCATGAAAGCTGCTATTATTATTATTATTTTACAGTGTTTTACAGTTTACTTGACCCAGAGGGCCCACAACCACCAACCTTATGTCAGTGGTTATGGATGACGCAATTAATCAATATAGTCTTCATTCTTATCTATTAGTTGTTATTGGTGTGATCCAAAGCCAGATTTTTGTCTTTAAAGTCTTCGTCTTATTAAACCCCAACCCTTCCAAAAATGGGCAAAAATAGTGACAAATGGCCAGTCGGGGTGTTTCTAGAGCTGAAGATTTGAACCCTTTAACACTCCAGTGTTCACATTCTTTCAATACTGTAACTCTTTAACTGTTTACGTAATTTACGTATTTCCAGTGGAATCTGAAGCGGAGAAAAGCAGTTTTGCACTGATTTACTTTACTGTAGTGACGTGTTTACGCAATCAACGTAGGTCGACTGATTCTGTCACGGATAGGAGCGGCTTATGTTAGTGAACCGTTGCCTGTTTGTGCAAGCCGATTTGAAAAACGTCCATTAGAATAAAAGTTCAAGTATGTTTTAAAGTTATAGTATGTCTGAAAGTGTGTTATTTGAGTGTCACCAGTAACATATCTGATGTTAAAGGGTAAAAAAAAGTCCCATTAATTGTCACCTACCTAGATGTGTGAAATTTGTCCTCTGCATTTGACCCATCCCCTGTGGGAGGGGTGAGGTATAGACATAGCTGCGCTCATGAACCATATGGTGGTTTACCCCCCAATCCAACCCCTTAATGCTGACTGTCAAGCAGAGAGGCACTGGGTCCCCCTTTTCACAACCTTCCAGTCTCAAGACGGACACTCTACCACAAAGCCAATGAGTCGGATGTGGTGGATAGAATCCAGTAGTTTTCTAAAATAAAACTTCCTTCAGAATCAGATTAGAAATACCACTAGTGTCTATCAGGCCAGTAGCGACCACTGGCCTGGTAGACACTGGAAGAACTGATCTGGCTTGAGTCCAGTTACTTTGGTTTATGAATGTGCTTCAAACAGGAAGTCAAAGTGCTTCCTCTTCTAGCCTAAGACCTCAACAGCTGCTCATCTTATTACTTCACATTACCATATAAATGGGCAAACTGATTCAAAACAACATGTATAAGTCTATTACGTTTGGGGAACTGTGTTTTTCCACTCATTAGTATACGTTTCTCCCACAGAGCAATTTGTTGACTGTTAATTTAACGAAAAATAACTACCCTCCATCTCAGCATCTCCTCACATATCTGTCAGTCATGTGGCTTAGAGATGAAAGATAAGGAAAAAGATAGAAAACTCTTTACAGGGACTTTTCTGGCATGTTGAACAGTTTTAAATGAGATGGAGAAAAAAAAGAGAGCCATTCCCAAGTGTTTGGGCGTGTTTGACGCAGGTAGGACTATAGGTCCTAATAAGTTATAAATGATAGTAATGGCCATCTGTTCGTCTATAGGGAGCTCCTAGCCAGCTCTGATTTGGCACGCAGAGCCGCGGCACGACAGACACTCCTTTGAGCATTGGGCGTTTAGAACGCAGCCACCTCGTGCCTGGGCATTTGCTAAATTCAGACGTGACACCCTGAGAGCAGATGCTCAAAGCAAGACTTGAAGACGAGGATAAGTAGAGATCTTTTTTTTTTTTTTTTTCACCAGGACCATCATGAACAGTGTGGTTAAGGAGCTGTCAAATGTGTCTGTGATTAACACCAACCAATTAGGAATGGTGCTTGGGAAAGAGAAATCCACATCCTGCAGGAAATGCAAAAAAACTGAAGCACAAAACACCTGAATGTTCCACTGTTTGGGCAGTAATTGAGTTACTGTGGAGACATTTGTCCCTGGTAACCGTGGCCTCTCCATCTGTGTGTGTGTTTGTGCGTCAAGGCTATGGTCTTAGCCCTGTGGCAGGTGTCTCATCCCTGTGCAGTGTTTGCAGTCTGGCCCCTCTAAGCACTGGAGCCTGTCTGAGGCAGATTACACACACATAGGAGCAGATGGGTGCAGACCTCACCACCAACATATACACAAAACAAGGCCAAGCCAGCTGAATATTCTGGATCAATGCAAGTGTATATTTATACACTTCAACTTATGCATTCACAGCACACGGCTGCTCTTTCATCTCCATTATGTGTGTTTCTTGCACCAGCGTGGCTAAAGACATTAGTGAGTAAACATTCTAATCCTGTAGCCTAGAGATGAGGAGAAGGGTCTCTCCGCTCTCCCACATTCTGCACGTCAACTTCGATATCGAAGATCGCCAAGAAGGCATGGTGGGCTAAGATATATTCCCCTCATCTTCCCCAGGTTTACTTGTATCAAAGCAGGAAGTACTTGTGTTTGGTGGATAAGATGCAACGCTAATGCACCGTGCCTGCTCTCTTATCAGACCTTGTGTGGCTGGGATAAAAATGCTACAACATGTTGGAGAATGCCGAAGGTTAGAACTGCACCGAAGCTCACTGGCACAAGAATGCCAAGGATTGGGAATGCTGGATGAAATCTCAACTTTAAGGAGAAAAACATGAAATTATTTATGTCCAGTGTCACCGTAACCCCGTCATTGCCATATGTACCATTTAATCCAGGACTGCTGCTGAAATTTGGCATCACCTTAAAGAGACAAAAAGGGGAATATTTTAAAAATAATTGGAAAATAATCGGCCCTGGTTAGAATCCCAACTGGGACCTTTCTGTGTGGAGTTTGCTTGCTCTCCGCAAGCACGAATGGGATTCTCCGGGTGTTACGATTTCCGTTCACAGTCCAGAAACTTGCTTCATCTAAAATGTCCAGTAAAGGTGATTGTGTGGACCTGCGACAGACTGGCCATCTTTTAAGAGTGGAACTCCTAAACAGAAGCTGGGATAGGCTCCAGCAGCCTTCCCCCAAAAAGGAATTCAGTGGTTTCTGAAGATTGATGGATCATTACTGTACAATGCTACATGTACACCATGTGTTGTGCATCTTGGATTCACATTTGGTGTTCACATTGGAAAAGCAGTAAGGGTATTCTTCTTTTTTTGTATCTGTTTATAGGTACATGTCTGCCACCTTCAGACACCAAAAGCTTGGTGTAAAATGTAAAAGCCTCCTACAGGCTTTTTCTTTAAAAGCCCTATTCTATATATGAAAGACTTGGTGTCATGCAAATCCAGCCGGGCACAAACCTCAATTATAAAGTTCTCCTCCATGATTAATTTTCAAACAGAAGTACTTCCATAAACCAAAAGGGATGCTGTTCATGAGTCACGGATAGGTTTAACTTTCAACGTGTTCCATAAATGCACGTTTAGTACGTTGACTAAAGCTCAAAAACGGTCTTAAAAATGTGTGCAGCTACTTGTGAAAGCGTAAACTTTACGCACACTTAGTAGACTTTTCATTGGAAGTGGCTGCTTGAACAAGTATTGCCAGGGTGGTGTGAATGTAGTGT
The DNA here is from genome assembly GCA_014656515.1 of Oryzias celebensis. Classification (NCBI taxonomy): domain Eukaryota; kingdom Metazoa; phylum Chordata; class Actinopteri; order Beloniformes; family Adrianichthyidae; genus Oryzias; species Oryzias celebensis. The sequence goes on from BNCR01000005.1 coordinate 42,014,906, forward strand.
AAGCCAAAGAAAATGGTTTACTTCCAACTCCGAAGTCAATTCAGTCGCCATTTTTTTTTACAATACGGGCGCCACCGTGTTGGAGCCAGATGTCGTGATTGGTGATTGGTCCAAATTGGTTGATGTAATAGTTTCTGTGGCAACCATTCTCGTCAATCAGAAGTAAGCTTGTTGAAAAGCTACACCTGTATCACTTGAAAGCCCGCACTGGGGAATTTGTCAATCATTTGAAGTGTTTGAAGTGAGACCACAGACTTTTGAGGCATTTGATTGCTCAGTTTATAACGTGAATAACTTGCATTACAGATAAAAATATCCTGAAATAAAAATTGGAATTAGGAAGAACACGTAAAAAAAAAAGGTATCAGAGCAAGAATGGTTATTCTGAAAAACAGAATGGCTGCGTAATAGCTGTTTATTTCTCAATAGAAGTCTATGGGGTTTTGGCTTCTTGGAACCTGTGGGTACTTCCTGTTTGGAACACAAGTGGGGAGGGGTCACTCAGTCCAGTTCTCATAGACAGTCAATAGGATGGGTTGATTTCAGAATTGCAGTCAAACTTTTGCCTGAATTTGCTACACCTCTTTGAATGTTAACGCCGATGTCACAGCCTTCATCAGGCTGAGGGACTTAAAACAACATCATGCAACATTGTGATGAGTGTGTGTCGTGTATGTGGTCTCAAAGAGAGAAGGCCAGCTTTGTACACAGCTGTGTGTGTCCTGAGGGGCCTTATGTCCAAACAGGAAGAGGTGTCAGATGGCCCGGGGTTTGCATCTCTGGGACACAACAACTGGAGACTTGTGCGTGTCCTTGACACACTTGTGTATGCAGACTTCTCAACAGCAGTTGAGTTTAAATTCTGCATGGATGCTTTCTGCAAAGCCACAACCACACCTGTAGAAGGTACAGTATGTAAAAAGTTGAGAGGGGGAGCAGCAACTTTTGCCCTTATGTGTCTGGTAAAATATTTCATGGCTGTCGGATCAATTATCCGACACCTTTCTCATCCGTGCTCCACAGATGTGTCAACAAGCGAATGTGGGCTTGTTTGTGACTGTTGTAACAAATTAGTGTTCAGCTTGGCTGCTTATGTGTGTAAATGAGTTTGAAAGGCTATGTAATCACCCAAGATAGGGACCGAGTGTGTGTGTTTGTGTGTGTTTTTCCATGTGTGTTTATGAAGGTGCTGGACTTTAGCCAAACCCTTGCCAGGTCCTCTTTGCCCCCATCCTCTCAAGCACGCCTCCTTTAAGCGTGTTTGTGTGCAGCAGCGAGAAAACACTGAGAGAGCATTGTTTCCTATAATTAACATCAAGAAATTGTCACTTCGTTTGTCCCGGAAAAGCGACAACAAAGTTGATCTGCATTGATGCTGCAGAGACAAGGCCACAGCATTTGTTAGACTGTGACATTACATGGTGGAGGTGTTCTTATTAAGCTGTGGCAGATGCAGTTCAAACCCTCCTGCAGTAGAAAAAACAACAGACTGAGACTCAATCTCTGTTCTACCTTTTGTTGCTTTTCCTATCCCCTAAAAAAGAGAAAGTTATAATGACTTAGCAAATAATTCATCAAACAAAAAAAGCCCCACCATCCATCTTTTGAAGGTAGGGTACACTGACAGTATAAAACATTTATCACTGAAAGGGCCCACTAAAAGGAAATCGATCACTATAAGTAAAAAGTATAAAGATTTTACAAAAAAAATAAAATCAAAGAAAGCAAACGTGTTAAAGAAAAACTTAATAAGTCTCTCACAGAGTGTCAACATTACAAAATATGCAAATGTCGTTCAATAATGCACCTGAATTGAAAAAAATAAAAAACACGATAATTATAAATAAATTGTTATCTTCAATGTTTCACATTTTTTTGGAAAAAGTATCTTCAAACTGATTTTCCAATTCCTCCTCACTCTGAACATAAAAGATCAGATCGAAATATCATAATTATTATAATATATAATATCATAATTATAATAATTTTCGTAATAAGACCAATGAAATCCAAGATAATTATAAAAACTATTCAAGTAGCTGCTTTATGCTGCTAAAGCTTGCTTTTAAAAAGCTGTCCGAGTTGCTATTGTGCATAAAAGGTGCTTTGCAAACAAAGCTGCTTTGGTTTGCGTAACCTTTTAGGACACGTCACGCATCTTGTCTTTGTACCAAAATCTTGTGTTTTTTGTCTCCAACCTAAGCTTACCAGGTGTGGATGAAATCACCGTCCTGGCACCTGTGATTCATGTGGTTTAGCTTCTTTCTTGGAGATCTGGGTTTATGGAGCTCAATGTTTGTGGTTTCAGAAGGTTAGCAGAACAGCAGCCCACAGCAGTTAGTTATTATCTAATTTTTATAATTTTTTTTTCTTTTATTTTTTGGTATACAAGCTGTAGTATGTTCAGATCTAGAGAATGTAAATTTGCTTTGAGTGGTGTTATACTCTTGATTAACATTTTTGCAGTTTATAAATCAGTATTAACTTCTTTGCTATGGATATAGTTACCTTTTTTCACTTAAACTCTTTTTTTAAATCAAAAACACAGTTGTTTGAAACATGTTCTTAATTATCCCGTCTTACATCCATTTTCCTATAAGTTCAAATGTTCCTATACTGTCTGCATTTCATTTTTGTGTTTCACCCGTTTCTCCTCTCCGCTGCATTCTCACCATTTCCACTGTTACTCCTGCTTTTCTCAACTCTGATATATTTAAACTTTCCCCCTGGGGAGAACAGAAGTCTGCCTCAATCTGGAACCAATTGTCTTGTTCGGTTCATGAGTCCAGAACCAAACCCTGACAAAAGAAGTCTTGTAAGGCCACTGTGTTATTTGTTTTTGCCGAAGTTACAGATCGAGCTGTTATCAAAGTATGCTTTGTGCCTCGTTGTTGCATTTGTGGAGGCAGAAAAAGCCCAAAGCCTCATAGCACATCAAAGCTGTCACTTTAGAGACAAGGGGCCAAACAGAGACTAATGCTGGGGGCACGAAGGAAATAAGCCAGAACTGTTACTGATAAGGAAACCACTTTTCAAGTGCTCTCAGTGTTGATTGAGCCCTGCAAGTTTGGGTTAATATTCTCACACATCTTTGCTGACTTTTAAGTGAGAATGAGTTGAGTTCAAAGGGTGAGCTAATTGGGGAAGAGGCTTAGCGCTGCGGAGCAACGATAAGCAAATGACTTACACGTTGAACTTAAAATAGTTGAGCTGACAAACGGAAAGAACAATGTCTAAGCCTTATTCTGTTTCATCTTTCTGTATAGATAGAGGCCTTGTCACATGTGAGATTGGGATGTTACTGAAATTGTCTGACCCCCTGTAGGTGATCTTGAGCAGGACATTTGGCTGTGTCTCGCTAAAGTCTTTATCAGATGCACTCATACAGGTGCTGAATTTTTTTTCTGGGTAGTCCGAGCTCATGAAGGGTCATAGAGAGAAAGAGTGGGCACATCTTAAGGGAAGCCCATGTTGTGAGGAGTAGCGGTGCTGCCAGATGCACAGCGGAGTCTGTAGCGGAAACACAAAGAGAGTTCATGTTTGGCAGATTCGGGGCACAAAGCACAGGCGGTAGCACTCCACCTCCAGGAAACAGCTTCTGATGTAGGGAAGTTATCCAGAGACGTCAGTGTGGCAAATGAGAGCATCAGAGAATACGTAATGAGTCCAGACTCGGGTCATGCACGTGTAAACCAATCCAGGTTAGGCAAAAATTCCAAACGGGGCAAAATCGGAAGAAGGGATTGGAAAACCAACAGGCAGAAGTGTCGACTTGGACAGGCTTGCGCAAAGGCAGAGACAACAACAAACTGGCAGAGTGGAAGAGAAGGCGAGCTGCTTAAATGCTCCAGGATCCAGCTTCACCGAATGATCAATCATTGAAATAAGAATTGTGAGCAGTATGGCAAGCCATACGAACCAAAAGCCCACAGATCCTGACACATGTATATCTTGCAGTTCCATTGAGGCTTGTGTGGCCACCTTAAGGGGAGTTATGAAAAAAGAATGTACGATTGTCGTGAGTGTGGTAATCGTATTGTCAAGTATCTGCAAGGCTAATGTAAGTTGCATGCTCTTGTAATGTATGATGACCATACACATCTCTCTAGCTGTTAGTAAGGTACATGCACTGGTCTCTCAAGGGCAGTTGTGACTAAGCCTGTAGTTGGGCATGTGGGACTCTTTTGAATCTTAAACAACTCAGTCAAGAGATTGTAAGCACACATTGTTGAGTTGAAACATTTTCTCCTAGAGCCTACACCTTGAGATCCGCCGTCCTCTTGGTTTTTCAGAAATTCCTGCTCTGCTCGCTTATGTTACAAAAACTTAAGTAAAGTAATCAGCAGCATGAGGCCAGGGATGTCTTAGTTTGGACAAACGTCCTGGATCTATCCCAGAGGGTAGCATTACTTTACCTCAGCTGGCTATGTTTAATTATAGAATACAAACAAATTTGCTAAAACTTTAATAAATCATAGGATTCTTAACATTTAAACGTCTTTGTATTTGTCTCCTCAATCCAATGTGCCATTATGAAGCAGAAAAAGAGGTGACAAAAGCCTTCAGGTTCAGACTAAACAAACTACTTGAGTGGTTTGGTATCTTGTCACGCGTCTTTCTGTGCAGTCACATGCAGAGACAGGAGGTCTCGGACATGGACAGAAGTGCAGGAGGATCTCCAACTGCTCATAAACCCATTAAGGCCACCTGGGTGTGTAGCCATGCATGCCTCCAAAGTTGGCCAGGAGGTGTATGTGAGTGAGTGTTTGTGTGTGTGTATGGGCCGAGAGGTGGCCAGGAGGAGCAGGCTGGTTGGCAAGATTAGCGGCTTCTCACATGTTGCATAACAGATTCCCTCTCTTGTGGAAAAAACTGCCCGCGTGCCTCTGCCCGCCAGGCAGGACGGCCTTCTATTACAACTCTGCAAACTTGCACAAGAAACTTAGCAAATTCAACAATAAACCTCCTGTTGTTTTGTGTTGTTGGGGTTGTGTGTTTGTCAGTTTAAAGTCGGAATGTTCGAGAAGAAAATAGCCAGACTGGCCTTCTTACCCAGGCAGGTTGGGTCAAAGCTTTAACAAATGTCATTATCCAGACCAGCCTTGAAGTGATTAGGTGGTGTGCTGCTTATGGCTCTGTGTTTAGCATGGGCCTGCTGGACCCATCCACGCCAACTGCTACGTGTTTGTTTGTGAGTAAGGGCTTGGGACAGCTGGAGGCTGTGATATAAGACCATGTCAAACACAGTAGAAGAGGCATGAACGTGTGTAGATATGTTTGCAAGCAGGTTGCCTGGGCGTTAAGTCATGAACACTGTGGTTACTACGGTAACTATAGATGAAAATCCTGCAAATAACCAAGTTTTGTGTCAAGCTAATGACTGCAAAGCACACACGTGTGTGTTTGTGTACTTGTGTAACTATCTTTTGAGGACTGTTTCTAATAGTAACACCAACCTTATGGGGACCAGGATCTTGACCAGTCCTGCAGAGGAGAAAAAAATGGTAAATGGTGTATATTTGTTGAGTGCTTTTCTACCTTCTTCGAAGACCCAAAATGCTTTACAGTCACAGTCCCATTCACAAACACATTCACACACTGATTGCAGCTCCACTGCTGAACGCTGGCACCAACGTATAACCACCAGAGACAATGTAGGGTTCATTGTCTTGCCCAAGGACACTTCGATTCTTGGCTGGGCAAGGCAGGAATTGAACCTTCTGTTCAAAGGTTGATAGCTCTACCGCTGCAACACAGCCACCCCAAAAATAATCACAACTACTAAGTGCCTGGTGATGTTTAAAGCTCAAATGTAAATTGAGTTGGGGTTAAGATTATACAAAAAAAAAAGTTAATGTTGAGTATGTCAACTGAATGTCCACATAAGACTATGTAAACAAACATATGTGTGTAAAACACATCACTATTTTGGGTCCACTGAGTGTCAGAAACACCAGCAGTCCATCATTTTCCACTAATAGACCTACTGGAGAACATAAATTACATACAATGGAGGGCATAACCATTGACTCTTAAATGTATACGTTTATATCATTACATTCAAGGAATTTTTCATTCTGGGATATTTTGGGAGACTTGTTGGTTTTGAAAATGAATGGATCAAATTCTCCTTAATATTGCCAAATGTGTCCAAAAGTTAGAAAAAAATATGGATTTGCCTTTACATCTGCTTATTATTTTACTATTTCCCAAACATAGCAGACCATCCAAGGAAACTAGCTCTAGTGTGGACCAAACTGCCCAATGTGAAAATCCTGCGAGATGTGTGTTACTGCAGTGAAAATCCCTTCTCGTCTCCTCTAAGACACACAGCTAAACCACTAACAAACCATTCATCAATCTTCATCATTGTTTGGTAATCCTCGCTGCTCATTCTACCTCTCTCTTGGCAGCCCCCCTGTAGGGTGTCCTTCTAGTTCAGCAGTGTGGTGAGCGAACCGTCTTGATTCACGCATCCCGTCAGTGGTTCATAATCCCTCCTTTATGGAGACAGAATAGCATGCCACCGCCTCTCTTTTTTAAAACTCTTCCAGGCCAGATCCCTATGCAGTGGTGTCACGATGCATTCCCATTGTGAGAGCCCTCTTTGCTCACAGGCCTCATCTAACCCAGTGTGACCCGTGGTTGCACAGGCTATTTTCCAATATTATTTATGCAGGGACTCCATTTAGTCCTTTCTAAGCTGGCTTTTTCAAGGCTTTTCAATGAAAGGCTAAAAACATACAAATCCTTTCCAAAACCCTCCAAAAAACCATATGGAGCACTATACCTTAATCAGAGCAGTCAATGTGTGTGTATGTGAGATCATATGTGTGTGCGCTCACTAATATTAGAATAATCCCTGGTGATTATAGGAGTAGTTATTAGGATGAATATGACAGCCCTGCTGGTTGGGCCGAGCTGAGCCCAGACTGCACTGAGAAACAGATGTCAGTTGACCCACATCTGCAGAGAATGCTGGGACACTGGTGTGTCAGGTCACTGCTGCAATCACCTCTGAGACACTGTACAACTGGGGCCTCGCAAGATTGCCACCTATATGTCTGGATTCACTGTGCCTGTACTGCTCTGATGGCATACAGTAGATCTGATACAACCCGGCTGTAATCCAAACCACGCGTTTAGCACCCAAGCTCCTGGTTTATATTGTGGCATATTGTGAGTAAGACTGTGTAAACATAAAGAACTCCAGTAGCTTTTAACCCTTTAACACCTGAGATGTCACCGGTGACGCCTAAATAACACAGGCTCTTTGACTAACTCTTTGATCGTTTCTGTGATCAATATGATGCAGGCAAGTGGCTTTTCCTAATGACTTTGCACCCATATGCAACACATTACTACCATAGAGTCAGTTGCTTCTTCTCTTCCGACAGAATCTGCTGAATTGCATTGATAACGTTGATAACGTAAGCACTTTACTACTATACAGTGTTGCAAATCATCCCAAGGCTGCTTTTCTCGGCTTCAAAATAACATTCGGTGCGGAAATGGTTGAAGGGTTATGATATTTTAATAAATGTAAAAAGTGGGTGTTAAAAGGTTAAATATGAAGTTGCTTATTTCCAATAACTAATAATTTTGTAAAAGTATGTACGCATAATGAAGCATAATTGAAATCACTCTTTTACAACTAAATCAAACATCAGATCAAGAAGCTAATGGCACTAGATTTGAAGATGACATGGACACTAATGTGAACTGAACCAACACAGCTAACCTTTACTTGTGCCAAGGCCAAAACTATCCTTCAAAATAAACGAGAATCTACATAAAAGCATGTTAAAAAGGTAAAGTAAAAAACAGGGCAGGACTGTGTCTCCAGAAGGCTAATTCGACTAAGCGAGTCACACACACACGCATCGTAAATATACAAATATTCTTGGCATGTGGTCCAAGTTTCAGACTCTGATCTTTAGATGAAAGGTTTTGATCCTCTTTAATCGTGAGCCAGCCTGACAAAATGTTAGAATAACCCAATGTAAACATTTTGTAGGTCAACTCGGGCTGAAATGGAATTGAACAAAATCCTGGAATAGATTTTAGCATCAAAATGTGTTTAACCATTCATTTTGTAAATAAATACCAATGAACTAGATACAGTATCACAGAAAATACACCAATCTGCTCACTGTCTCTAGAAGCACCATCCATCCATGCATCCATCCATTTGTCCATCCATCCATCCATCCATCCATCCATCCATCCATCCATTTTAGTTCTTTTAATTTAAACATTTAAACATTTTCTCTTCTCTAAATGTATTGTCTAATATTTCAACATATATTTGATTTAATTATGCAAGCATTTTAATGCTCTGCCAACCAGAACAGTAAAAAAAAAAAAAACTATCTCAGAATTAAGAACAGCTTTTCACAAAAGTTACATTTTATTTTGGCCTATTAAAATGTTATTGGACTTCACATGTACACGTAAATGCCAAATGTTTGGTTGCACATTTATTCTGTTTTGCTTCTCTCCTTTACATCTCATATTCATCAGCCAGTGCATTTGACCAGGTACTTATTTTTTCTCGTCAAAATACAATGTTTTAAAATAATATTGTTACATTAAAACGCACACAGAGGAGGACAGAGAGGTGGACCAATCCTTCTGAGCCAACCCAAACACTGTGGTTTTTAGTTATAGTTCCATTTACTTGAAATGATGCGGTAGACCAACACTGAGAATCAGCAAGCACTAATTGAAAACAGCTCACAGGAATTCCAGCAAACTCTGACTGTGGGAGAGTCTCTGTTTCTCGCTATTGTATTCTGTGAAGGGTTCTCTGGTCATTCCTCTTCAATCCCTGGAGGCATCAGGGTTATGTCCAAGATAGCTGAAGGATGACTCACACAGGCCTTGTTTTCTGGCTGTAAAAGTTCACACTGTGTCGCATTGCCTACTAAGGACAAGGACGTCACATATTTCATCTCTCAAGGGTCAAATTTAAAAACCCAGAATAGCTGCAGCTTTTGCTTTCTGGGTGCAGAACTGTTACCAAAGTAAGACAATTACCTGCTGGGTTTAGTCTCATTCAAAAGATAGAACTGTTCACATCTTCTTCTGTCTAACTTCTTTCATTTGTCTGTCCGTCAGCCTCTCCTTTTCTTCCTTCTGTCCATCTTCAGCAGGATTAAGAGTCAAGCTCATCACCCCAAGGGGGACAGCGGTTTGATTGACAGTAGGGCTCGGCATCTTGACATAGGTCTTTCCCTCCTGTCATCACTGCTGATCATCTCATGCAAGCCCTTAGAGTGACAGGTGCCTGCAGAGCCGTTTATTCCTTGTGCATCCAAAAAAAGCTCTCGTCGATTGCCCGTTTTCACTGGACTGTAGACCCACATCAGCATCTCCGTCTTTTTCACTTTCCTAGTTTCTCTGTAAAACTTTGCACTCTTCTTTCTAGATAAGAGCTTTTAACCTCTGGTTTCTAATTTCTCTGGTTGTTTAGCCACTCCTTGATCAGGCACAATTTCCAATCACGTGATCGGAACATCTCTAATATTTTTCACTGGTACCCTGGTTGGCAATGACAGAGGTCTAATGTCTTCTGTAGATCTTCACCAGGTTTGCTATTTTGGTCCTTTCTTCCATTACAATCTTCTCAAGAGCTGAGATGTTGCTGGACAACATGGACCTTAAACATGGATTAAACAAGGCAGACCTGTTATTAAGATTGTTTTTTTCACTCATAAGGTGAGATCTTTCATGGAGCTTCAGATGGAGACATCTTGTATTTCTTCCATTTTCAAAAAAGTGTTGATTTCTTCACATCAAGCTGCTTATTGTAGACCGATTCACCCCAGTCTTGGTCAGGTCTACAATCGTGTCCCTAGTGTCCTTTGACAGCTCTTGTGTTTTGGTGGAGTGGTTTGCAGTCTGACTGCTAAGCGGTGTGGACAGGATAAAGGGATAAGCAGGTCACACTGGTGTCATTGATACAGGTCAGAAGTGGAGCATCGAAGAGCTTCTCAAAGAAGAAGTAACAGAATTCAGAGATAAATTGTATTTTTTGCACCTTTGTGCAAAAAAATTCTTTAAAAATCCTACAATGGGGTTTTCTGGATTGTTTGTATTATGTCTCCCACAGCTGTAGTGCATCTCTGATGAACATTACAGATCTCTCATCTTTTCATGGAGGACAATTTGCAGAATTGTTCACTCATAATTTTTTGCCCAACTGTCTTCAAATGAATCAAAAAAGTTCATTAATCTTCCGTAGTTATTTGTGCTCAATCGTATATCAACAGAAAGTGGGAATTCCAGTCAGTCTGGTTGAAGACGGAACCAGGTGTTTACTTTAAAACTAATAGAGGGCTTGAAATCAGAAAAAAAGGAAGACATTCAAAAAGTTGTTAATTATGCAGGCTAATGGGTTTTCTGTTGGCAAAAATTCAGTATAATCTTTATTAATAGGGTTTCATTAATGTATAATCACATTAACACAAGAAGCAGCTCAGAGCCATCTGGAGAATTTGTAACTCTGACTTCTCACATCGATCCATCTTTGATAGCCATTCCATCCTTTTTATTTTCTTATCTTACGTCTAAACTGGATGTAGCTTTTTTGGTCTCCGCTCTACCGTGCACTGAACGTCGCCTGGCATTCCCTGCAGAAAGCTGAAATCTGCCAGGCAGCATTGAGACCTTTTGAACCTTCTTGCTGAGGTGATGATTTTTCTTCTAACACTGCTAAGCAGACATGATTTCTTATGTAACCTTCAAAATAAAGCCTTGTTTCAGGCAGTGGAGGAACTAGCTGATGGTATGCAGTCAGTTAAAAAAAAAAAAAAAGTAAAAAATGTTAAGTGTATTTTTTTTATAGTTAAAAAGAGTTTTTGAGTTGGGGGTCCCACTCCGATCATCTTTTGATCTATTGTAAAAGTGTTCCCAGTGGTTTTTAAAATATGACTATGCTGTTTTTGGCCAAAATTTTATAAAAATTGTGTGGTTTTCTAGAACATAGCAAACAATAAACATTTTCAATAATAGCTAGAATTATACGACACCAAGTCTTTCATATATCGGAATTAAGCTATGAAAGGAAAAAAACGAGAGCAGGATTTGAGACGTTTCTTCCATATTTTTGCACCACGCTGCTTTTAACTGTACCTGTGCTAGTATCAGGTAACGACAGTCCAGTGTGAACGCCACATGCTTAAACGTGTTCAAGAACCCACATTCAGCACATTCTTGAACGCCGGACACACGCCTGGTGTGACTGAAGTTACAGTTTTATTGAAAACTGCCAGCAATGTTGGGGCTATCCAGCCATACATTTTTGAGCCGGATACCAGCTCAGACGAAAAAAATGAAGATTTTTGTGGATTTATTTGTCTACAGGTAGATGCATTAGAAAGGGGCGGAGCAGGGAGCTCCCCTCCGTTTTTTTTTTAATGTAACAAATACGATCTTCGACAAACTACATTTTTGCGTCTACTCCTGATTGAAAATTTGAATACAGAAATACTTAGAATTGTAGTTTTAACCTGATTTTCTTTATATATACATATCCTCATCATCAGAAAAATGTTACAAGAACATGTTACAAAAATGTTACAAAAACACCAAAAACACAATTTTTATCGGCGTGGGGTTTTTAACGCAGAAACTCCCGTTGTCGACTGTAACGACTCCATGAAACTAGCAAGAGAAATAATTTAATTTTCAGACATCCTTCCATTTACTTAAAGTAAGACGGAATTCCTACCCATTACTTTTGCACCTGTGCAATGAAACACATGTTTAAGGTTGTGTTTAATTTTGTTCCTACTGTGCATTGTGAACGTGTGTACGTGTGACGCTCAGAAGGACAGGAGGGCATCAGACGAGTACAGACTGTTTACACCTGCCAGGTGCTTGGTCTCTAATCCCCTCCCCTCTCTGTCTGATTAAACACACACACACACACACACGGCCATGTACACACACTGGTACAACAAGGTCATCTCTCTTGCAACCACACAATAGCACACTGTACCCATCTGGTCCATGTTCTTAATAGTTTATTCATAAGAAGTTGGTTAAAATAGACATCTAACACAATAAGTAGGATCCTTCAAAAGTCATTTTCCAAGAACACAACTTCACGCCGTACAAACACACCTCATTCCCACTATATTTCATGTTGGGAGTGCACCACTTTGATATCAAGAGGATAAGAGGGCTTTGTAGAGACAGTGACACCCGTCCTCCTCCTCCTCTTCTTCCTCCTCCTTCATCTCCTTCCAGTCCTCTGCTTTGCCCTCCCCTGGGGAGGGTTGGCCTGTTCAACCACCTCAGATAGCTTTTATGTCTGCGGAGGTTCTGCTCTGCAGAGGTGAGGATGAGGTCAAACGGCTGCAAAACGCTCCGCCAGTGACATCAGATTGTAAATAAATGAAGAGTAATGCAGCGGCCATGTTTGAGCGCACCTCAGCAGCGGCACGAACACAACCGGTTTCATTTTGCTCTTGATTTAACCCTTATTTTGTTATCGGGTCAAAGTGACCCTATTTCAAGTGTGGAATATGGGTCAATTTTGACCCGAACAGAGAATAAGGGTTAAACAATCATGAAAAATGTTAAAGACACGGGAACAGACTGTAATAAAATTAAAAAAAATGCTTATCTAGATTGAAATAATGTACTTTGGAGCATCTCAATAGAAAGCAGTGCAGATCACTGTAATCCGGTGGATTCCAATGGTTATGATAGTGAAGGAATGTCATGTGGTGCCATGCTGTCTGCAGCACCTCCTCTCCTCACCTGTGGAGGCTGTGATCAGATACCATTAACCCAGAGGCCATCCCCACCTCATGCAGGTGGAGCACACTTGCTCTCATGACTTTCCCCTCCGCCGCTGGATGGGAGACGCTTGCTGTGTGCTCCAAATCCTGCAGACGCTGCAGAAAGTTTATGTCACGCTAATGAGTGATCTGTCAACAAGTGTGCGCTGAAGGGGGACTCTGAAAATGCAAGACACATCGCTGGAAGAATAAAATAAAGTACACGGCAATATTCCCTGCTTGAAATTCCACAGACAGTTAAGCTTGTTATGGAAAAATTATGAGGGTGAACCCCCCTGTAAACAAATGTTTGTAGGTTTTACTAGACCCTCCAGGATCTTTTTGATATTTATTGTGATTGTTGCCACACAAAAAAGGCTGACGATGCTGTAGTTTATTTAAAATGTCATTATAAATTTCATTCTTTGGTAATTTACAGTCAAAGGCTATAACAGAATTTTAAAATGTAGTTTTTTTCCACTTTATTGCTGTGCAAGTTGATAAAACCCCCAACAAAATGCACAGAAAACAAGGATTTAAAAAAATATACTGTTGGTGCTAAACTTGAATAGTTATTAAATGGTGACGTGTAATTTTTAAACAAAAAAAGAACATTATATAGATATCAAAATGTACATTTTAATAGGAGAAAATATGCGGTAAGACATATGGGAATCTGGTAATGTATGGGAATATGTCCCATTATGTTCTATAATGGGACATTTTCCAGAACATATCATCACATGCAGCACAGTAAGGAGGAAACCATATTCAGGCCTTTACAGAAATTGAGTTTTAATGATCTGGCACTCACACAATTATGTTTTATTGCAAACATTGTGTCAGCTGAGAGTATTTCATTTCAGCAGACAGACTCGGAGGTGGAGGCAAATGTCAAAAATTGTGACAACTTATGGCATAACAACACTGTTTTTGTCATTTTCTTTAACATAGAATCACAGGGAGTCGAAAGGCCCCATAAATCAACCGAAGAGCGTCTCATTGACTCTGCAGACGAGTCCTGGTTGTGAACCAACGGTGCAGCTATCACCGGGGGTGGGGGGAGGTTAGAGCAGTCTTGACCCCGACATGGGCTTGTTCTGACGGAGCCTCCGAGGAGGGCTTGTCTCTGAGGAGTGTGTGTGTGGGGGGGTGTCTGGGCTCTGTCTGGGGCCCGCTGCTCTCTAATCACCCTGATGCTGCACTTAAAAGACTGACAGCTTTGGCGCCATGGCGCTAGAACAAGTGAGGTCTCGCGCGCCCACCCTCGGCCCTCCGCTTGTTTCATCTCAACCTAATCACTTTCGATTCATTTTCCAGGAGTACACAGATACTTGTTACCGTTCAGCCTCAGCGGTGCTGCTTGTCAAAATGATAGCATGCAGCCCCGTTACCTATTAACTTCCCTGCTCCACCAGCGATGCATAATGCATACTAATGAGCAGCAAATGGAGATCTTAGGTTCTATATTCCATGCCTTGATCAATAATGAAACTTTGTAATAATGGCTTTTATCTATCATTTATAGGAATAATTAGGGGTTATGGAGGTTTGAGGGGGATGGTGTATTTATATATATGTGTGTGTGTGTGTGTGTGTGTGAATGGGGGCAAAACCCAAACTCTGCGTGCTAGTGCATACGTGCAGTCGACGCTTCATTCCTTTACAGCTTGTACCGGTGAACTGAGGCGTCGCAGCCGGCGCCCTCTGCTACTTACCTAATTGCTGTAGGAGCTCCTGCATTATTAACAGGCCTCCCTAAATCATTCAGAGTGGCCTCCACGTATGTGTGTGCGAGTGGGGGTTCGGAGCGATAATGTCCCCTCCTATTCATGACATGTCAGAAGTAATTATTCACTCCGGGAAGACGCAAGTCCAGAACACTGGTAATGGCACTCTTCCTCTCTTTCTCTTGTGTGTCCTCCTTCCTTTATTTTCATTTTTATTCCTCCTCCCCTACATTTCACCGGTTTATGACTGACAAAGATGGCTCCGCAGACAAGTCGATGGCTGAGCTCGGCCAGCATTGTTGGGCCAAGAATGTTCACGTTCCAAAGGTCATGTGTTAATGCAGGGATCAGCAGGAATGGATGGATAATGTTTATTTTATTGTGTACATGAATCTCATTAACAGGAGCAGCCATGTCATTTGCAGGCCCCATTTGGTTATATTACATGTAATGTACAAATCATTTTGGAGGTATATTACTGCAATAATGGCACGAGTGTCATTTAGCTACTTTAACTGCCAGATGACTCACAGTCGTGGCTGTTGAGCAACAGAAGAGCTTAATGAACAAACTAATTTGGGAACAAAGTGCGGCGGATTGGAGTTCGGCGGCGTGGAGTTGTTTGCTCTCGGTTTTAGCAGCTGGAAGTGATCTGGTTCCTTTTTGTCAGCAAGGCAGAATGAAAAGTCAATATACATCACTTCCTCCCACTCAGCCAATCACTGCTTCTGAGTGTGGTGATATTATTATTTGGCTAAAGGGTTACCAGAAGCTCGAACCTTCATCAGCTTTGCTTTGTAGCTCCCATGTGTGGATCCCATTTAAAACATGGCCCCCTTCTTTGTGACCATCTTCTCACCCATGTGTAGGTTTTAGGAAGTTGGTAACTGGAACATGGAGTGCACTTCCCTTTGAAAAAAGATTTGATTGTTGTGTCACCAAACTAAAGCTGGTTAACCCTTCAAAGTCCAGGCCTCCTGCTGGTTTTCCAAAAATTCTGCTGATTACCTGGATCAGGTGTGTTTGGTCAATAAGGAGCTTCAATGGCAGGTGAGTTGGAAAACCTGTAAAACACCGGCCCTCGAGGCCTGGATTCTCACATCCTTGCTTTAAAGCTATAATCACACCTTCCTCGGCAACGAGTGTTCAAGCGGCCACTTCCAAGAAGGAACCCCATGACTTCCTCTTTGAAGCTCATTTAGAAACGAACTGCTGCTTGGTGCTGTTCAACAAGAAACCACTAGAGCCTTGTTTCCACTGAGTGGTACGGTCTGGTCTGGTATCTTGAACGTTTCCATTATAAAATGGACCTTTTAAGATGGACTAAACCTTACCGTTTTTGGTTATAGATCCATAAATAAATGGAATAGACCAGTTAGGGCGGAGCTACTGTCATCACACAAGGAAACCCGTTGGTTGGCAGAAGGTCATCACGACAAGTGTGAAAATAAACGTAAGAGTTAATTAGTAAAGATTGCAAGAACTACAGACCTAAATCTGGTTTAATGGCCCTTGCAAACCAATCAGTCCCCTGACCACACACACCAGTTTATATACAAAGTCTCAAAGGTTGGTAGAACCTTTATCACCATTTGAAGAAAGGGTACTTCAGCCAAAAAAACAAAACATCTGTCTTTATTTCAACTCAATACAAACCAGTAGGTCATGTGACCAAACTTTTTCTTTTGCACAGAAGACCACTTCCAATAAAAAGTCCATGTAAAGTCAAGTGTGAACACCAAATGCTAAAACTGCGTTCAAGAACCTGCGTGTCTTGAACACCCATCACATGCTCGGTGTGTATGTAGCATAAAGCTCTAGTTCCAAATCCTTCATGACTTGATGTGAACACTACTAATATAATAACATTCTATTATGTCCACAGAAGAACCAAATTGAAATGAAATATAAACTGTAATGCACTTCTGTCTTCTTTCAGTTGATGTATTCAAATGTATTCAAGATGAATCAAAGTTTCCCATCTATCCGTTTTCCACACCAGCTTGTGCTTCTTTTTTGTGACCTTTTGTCCACCAATAATTTTTAGAGACATTCAAACACTGGAAAAATATTTACCACAAAACAATGTATTAATTTATAGCAGTTGTTCTTTATTTTGCCAATTCCAGTAGATGTGTATGTCTGAAGAAGAGGTGTGTAAATGCCCTGCAGCAAATCTTTTTAACAAGAACCTCATTTCACTTTGGTGTTTGCAGCAGAAGTAGATTGCTGGTGGTCTTTTATTGCATTCGCAAGATGGGAAGAAATTACTTCGCAAATTGTGATGGGGGGGTATTAGACAAAATAAAAGTCTAAGGACAGAAGACGAGCAAGAACATGAACATGGAAAAATAAAAACAAAGGAAAAGGCTTCTTTAACTTGTTAATCTGGTTCTCTCCGCCTCCCACTCCTCTCCCCCATTTTCAATTAAGAAAATTACTTTTTAGTTCAATTAACAATATTTCACGGTTAACTGATTAAAGTTTGTTACGCAATCAGTTCAACGACTGAGGGAGTGAGAAGGAAATGGACGCACTTACAAAAGTTTGTCTCATTTCTAGTGTCTTTGGAGAAGTCTGATGCGACGTACACTCTGGGCATGTGTGGTGCGTTCAAGAACATCCTGAACATGGATTTTTGTATGTGCATTTAGCATTTAGTTGTTCACACAGGTCTGTCACCACCTGATACTAACAAGTACACAGAGCTGGACGAGGTTTGGTGCAAAATGTCGAAGCGGGGCAGATCTCAGGGTTTTTCTTTCACAGCTCTACTCCCATATAAGAAAAACTTGGTGTCTTATAATTCTTTTCGTTCACAAACCACAATTGATAATTTCTCCTTCATGATCAATTTTCAAACAATTGGTACTTCCCTGTTTTGAAAAGGACGCTACCCAAACGTCACTACCAAATCAGAGTCCATGATTGATCACGTTCAGCGCATGTTCAATGGCCGCGTGTTTTGTTCGTAGAAAAAGACACGTGAACACATACAGTATATGAGCCTTTACGTAGATTTGTCAATGAAAGTGGTCGCTCGAACACGTGTTTTCAAGCTTGAAATGAGGCGTTTTTACCAGACTATTGGAGAAAAATTTCAAATCATGTTTTAAAGGAAGTGGGGGTTTTCTAACTGCTACATTTTGGTTTAGACAGAAACAAATGAATATTACTCTCATTAGTAATGAGAGTCCATTGCTAAAAGACTTTCAGGTCTCAATGCCTTGAAGTGATCTGCCTTTATAGAGTCTAAATCTAAATATCCTGTAAGCATTTTCATAAAAACCGTAAGATGTTCTTTGCTTCAGCTGTCTTCATCCTTTGTTTCTCTCTTTCTCCTCTCTGCACACTGTCCTCATCCCCTCCAATGATTTACACCGCTACAATTATTGGGTAATCTCCACTGTCATTACTCTTAACATCTGCTCTGCCACAAAGCGAAAGGTTTTTGGCTGTGCTCTGCAACAGTTATTGTATGTGCATACAGTCCTGCAATGCAGACAGACCCCTCCCCCCACCACCACACTCCCATTCTCCCTGATGCCTTCTGTCTTTATGTGCTATCTCCATTGGAGAAATGAAATGGCTCTTGTCTGAGTGGGAGCCGTACGGCGGGATGATTTGTTGGTGCGCAGATGAGGAAATACTGGAGGATCTGAAAAAGGGAGGCAGGTGCTTTGGTTTAGAAAGGCCAGGGGTTGATTCAAAAAGGTAAAAAAAAGTAAAAACTTCATAGTAATCAAATCAACTGGATATTTCTGCATCTACAATAAAGCTGGTGTAGTGACTATAAAGGTGTACGGGGGTTGACCCGTGTTTTTTGGTTGTCCAGGCTCATGGAGGGTCATAGAAAGAGCGGCATCTTAAAGGGAGTGCAGGTGTGTCTTGCAGTTCCCTTGAGGCTCACCTCAAAGGAAGTCATTAAAATAAAACATGCGATTGTCATGCGTGTGGTGTGTCTATCGTGTAGTATTCACAAAGATAATGGAAGTTGAACGCATCTATGATATACAAGTGATACTATCATATGGTACTCTTACACCCCACTTCAGTAGTTTGTAAGGTATGCGTTCTGGCCCTTTAGTGACCCAATGCGAAACCTGCACCCACGGATTGTTCACATAAGGCGTAAATGTAGGACGCCCACACAAGCTGCACTCTGGTTGTTTAATTTCCTAATTTCTACCAATCAATATGCATGTAAGGAGCTCCCACTTATCACAGCATTAGCGGGTCCCAGTGTAAAGGTTTGGGGAGTGTAAAAAAAAACACTACGTACGACACACCTGCATCTCACCTGCTTCACCCCTACTAACCACTGCATGTTGTCTAATTGTTTGCTGCCACTCACAGCATGTCCGTAGAAAAAATGTACATGGAGATTTTCACCACAGACTCCCAAAAAGGTCTGTCACCTTCAAATGTTGCCCGCAGACAGCCCAAATCCACCTGAAAAGGCAGCTGTCACGAAGGCTTTGGACACACACAGTGGAGGGATTCTAAGGTTCATATAAACACCAAAAGGAGGTGGGGAGTTAGAGACCATGGTTGGGCCAGGGAAATAAATAACCCAACAACAAACGTCTTCCTGACTTCTCAACAAAATGAAAGATCACAACATCAAAAGGTGGTAGCAACCAACTTACCCAGAGATTAATCTATGTGATTTACCTGTCCAGAAAATGTACTACACACTCTAACATGCATGATGACCCCTCAGCAGACAGAACAGAGAGAGCCTCGTCTCACTACAACAACACTGTTGGGTTCATTAGACTTTGGTTTTCAAGAATTGTTCTTCTATCAAAACTTTGAGAGGTTTCCATTGGAACATCTTTTTAAAGTACACAGTTTGAGTTAAACTATGTCTCTAAGGCTACTTTCATGCGACCACTTTCATGAAAAGTCAATGTGCGTAAATGCGTGCACAGTGCTTCAAAACTTGCGCGTTCTCGCATCTCTGCAAACGCTACATATGATTTTGGGCAATAGGTACAGAACGCAAGTCTATTGAACATGCATTGAAAGATAAAACTGTTAAACTTTGACCAATCACGGACTTGGATTTGGTAGTGATTTATGGATAGCATCCTTTTTAAAACACAGAGTTACCAACCGTTTGAAAATTGATCATGATGGAGAAACGAATGATTGTGGTTTGTGCCTGGCTGGAATTATATGACGCCAAGTCTTACATCGTAATAGAGCTGTGGAAAATAAAGCCTGAAGCACCGCTTAAACATTCTGCATCAAGCCTCTTCCAGTTGGGAAGACGTGCGCTTGAATCAGGTAGCGACAGTCCAGTGTGAACACCACATGCTAAAGAACCTGTGTTCTTGAGCTCGCCTCACATGCCCAGTGTGTACGTGGAATCAGACACAGAAGTCGGTTTGTTATTTAGATAACACCAACAGCTCAGATCTCCTGGAGCAATCAGCCATTTCCAACCAATCTCCCACCTGGGTTGAACATTGCAGAGACAGTTGCTCAGCTGTCAGTTCCTTCATCACGACTCAATTACAAGGTGTGAATTTTTTTTTCTTTCTCATCTCTGTCTTCCCATATCTGATCGGAGATTCAGTCACCGGACCTCCAGCCCTTTCACAAACCAGATGGGCGCAGTACAAGATGACTGCAAATTCGTCTGATGGAAGGTTACGACTTTCTGATTCTCCGCTGAAGCGGTTTGTAAACGCGCACAGTGCAGATTTATGTTGACTCACCCCAGTGAGAGGAATGTAATGACATGGGTCCAACTGTGTGTAATTGAGACGGATGACCTGTTCCACTGCCTGGATTATCCTTTCATGTGTACGCGTGAATATACCCCCTGAGTGCTGAGGGAACACATTGTGACCCTGGTTGTATGTGGCCACCAGAGGCCATGTTGGCAAAGGCAGAAATGATGATTAAGGACAGGGGGCTGATGGGAAAATGTGGATTAATGAAGCTGAGATAGAATTAATAGTCATGACATCCCACGACTGCAGAGCAGCGAAATGGGAATACACGGATTCACCAGAGTCTCCGTGTTTCAAGGTGACAATAGGAGAGAAGAGAGAAAAGTTGACT
This sequence comes from Oryzias celebensis, assembly GCA_014656515.1. NCBI lineage: Eukaryota > Metazoa > Chordata > Actinopteri > Beloniformes > Adrianichthyidae > Oryzias > Oryzias celebensis. The sequence goes on from BNCR01000005.1 coordinate 42,035,502, forward strand.
CACTCTGTGAATACTCCAAACTTTTCTAAGATTGAAAAAATACTCCTTTCTTTGACAATAACCGTCACACTCCTAGCATCCCTTTGTTGCTGAGCATCTTCATGACTTACTGGATCAAACAAATCATAGCGAAAATTTACAAGTTTGAACTAAATTCAAAGACCTGTTTGCTTTGGTTCTATATGGTTTCCTAAATATTTTATTGTGTTTAATCCAAAAACATGCATACATAACCTGGACTAATAATCCCTGACATCACCCTTTTCATCTGATGGGTGAAAATGAAGTAAAAAACCTTACCCTCTTGTAACTCATCTATACACACTTGAATGCCTCTTCCCAGTTTCAATATGGGGTGAATTTCCCTTTGTAGGAGTAATAAAGTTTTATTCTATTCTATTCTATTCTATTCTATTCTAAAAATTGAGCAGCACAATACATCATTTCCTGCTAGCGAAAAAAACATTAAAAATGACCAAAAGAGAAGTTACTCATTTCTGAAACCAGCTACTAGTGGTCAATTAGGGAACATGCAACGTTTGTCACCCATCAATAAATCAAAAATTGTAAGTTAAGCAATAAACACTAAACCAAGCCGGTTTATTTCACTTTAGGTCAATTAGAAATGTCTTCCGTCTGAAACCAGCCCCTAGTGGTCAGTTAAGGAACATCCAATGTTTGCCATCTTCTAAATGGCTTCAAATTGAGAATTTTCAGGGTATTTTTTCCCAATGTAAAATAGTTTACATTGTTTTATTTTTGTATTTATAAAAAAAAAAACCTTGGATCTGTTTTAAAGGACTTTAATTCTTACAAGAACTTTATGCTTGTAAATTCTGCCCACGTTTCCAGAATGGGACTTTAAATTACTTTACATTTTTTAAATGCATCAGTAGACACACACACATGCAGTAGACACACACAAAAAATACTATTTAAGAGACTTGATCTTGCACTGCAAGCAGTAGCATTTATTCTTAAGAAACCCACATTCTAATTTATTCTAGATCTACAATTTTTTTGCTCCAATACAGAAAAATATTGTTGCTTTTAAAATTGCACGATAAGAATCAAACTTTTTTTTTTCAAAGTACTTTCCATCATCAAAGGTCCGTGTGGTTTCCAAATGTACTCTGCTATCGTCTGAACACACATTTTCACGTTCTTTTTTCCCTGTTCAGCAGCAACATGTTCATCCCTCACAACTTCAGATGTTTTGAGCTGCAGCTGTTTGAGGATAACAGTCCCTGGACCGTCTTGCCTTCTCTTTGATTTCTTCACCTGGTTTGTCGTTCAGTTGGTGGTCTTTCACTTCCACCTCCTGCAGGCTACAGAGACTCCTGCCTGGGTGCACATGCACCGGCCCAGATGACTTATTAGAATGCAATCCGGAAATGGAGAGCTGTTTATCTGCAGGTGCTAAGCAGTTATTACTGTTTGGTCAGTTCTAGCGGTCAATGTTTAACCACGGCTAGTTAACTGTTAAGGCCAAGAGTCAGGGATCATCAACTGTTCACTGGGATTTTTTGTTACAGTAAGTCTTGGAAAAGAGTGACCGTCTATAAGGAATGGGGAACAGTGCAAACAACACAAGTCCAAGTCAGAATCAAAAAGGTCAACGGAAAGCACAGAAAATGTTTGAATTTGTTTCTTCTTGGAAAGAAACTTGGCAAAATAAGAAGTATTCTTTCAGGAATCAACGTCCCACCCTCTCTGTGATGTTTTGGTGAAACACGTCTGTTTTTGTGAGGAAACGGCAAAAGTTTCTGAAATGAGCTTAGGTTTGGTGTTGAAGGATGGTTGTAGTTTAGGTGGTTGAGCAGCTGGCCGCCTATTTGTTTTTTTAAGGTTCGAATATCATCGTATTATCAGGGAAGGGTGTGTGTCAAAGCGTCAAGAAACGGGGCGTCTGCAAACACACAGTGCTGTTTGGATTCTTTTTAAACTGAAAGCGAGAGAGTGCAGGGTCACTTCTGTGCTTGGTTTAAGGCGCGTTCACAATGGGCCGTCTTCACCAAACGCATTTGACCCCAGAACTTGGCTCATTTGGCTAGTGTATGGTTAAGTGAGTCACCCCACGGACCAGAGCTCCGTTTTGGTGGACAGATTGAGTTGGATTGATAGTGGATGAATAAGATATATACCATTATCTATAGACCAGGGATAGGCGACTCCAGGCCTCGACGGCCGGCATGTTTTCCAACATAACCTGCTATAGCAAGTTCTAATTGGCTGGACACACCTGAACCAGTCATGAGGAGGGCTTGGATATCTGGAAACCACCAGAGACACCGGACCTTGAGGCCTGGAGCTGCCCATCCCTGTTTTAGGCTATTAGGCACACATAAAATCCTTAAATTGCCTCTTGGCCACTCTTGGCATTATGGGTGGTGTAGTTACATCACATCGCATGACTCCCTATGAGCCTTATGGTTAAAAAATACAGTAAAAACAGACTGTCCCTCTGACGCACACAGCCATCCTAGTTGACATTAAATACCCAAGAATTCAAGTTTTTTGTAATACATATTTTAGATAACCATAGCTCACACCATTTACAAAATTGGCCCTTATTATTCTATAAAATCTCAAAGTTTATTCTGCTTTGATGAGAGTTGAACCCTTTGACAGTACAGCGGTATTCCTCCACTCTGCTTCTCCACATGCAAGCATCCAGCTCCTGCGAGTGTGCTTGATAATGAGCCGGAGCAGGGAGAGAAAACTCTGGAAATAATTGTAACCAGAGAGGATGGGAGCAGCTGAAAGGGAAAACGAGATAGAGAGCACTGACAGGAATGAGCTCTCAGGTGGGGTGTCACCCTTGGGGAAGACTCCTGACGGTGCGCATGCACACACAGAGACACACACAGAAACACAAACACACACAGGCTCTTATGTCCTTGTTTGCTCCAGATAAGAAGGCTTAGGAGGTAAATGATATGTTAGTTTTACATACATAAAAATCACTGTGGATGAAACCCTGTTGCAGAAAAAAAAATCATTTCAACATTTCAAAATAAAAGTTTGCTTAATTTTCTGAGGTCTATTATTTTTAACTGGATAGCAGGAGAATTGATTTAAAAATGAAGTCGGGAATTGTCGCTTTACTGCCCTTTTTTCCCCACACACAGGAGCTTTAGTCATGCAAACAGTGTTGTTGACTTTGCTGCTACCTTCCCATTGTGAAAGGGTGACCTTCCTCTTTTTTCCGTTCTCTTTTCTGCTCGGCTCTGTACATCTGTGTCTGTTTACCAGCCTGCTTGTGTCTCCCTCAATCTGAACTGATGAGTGCAACTCACAGCTGCTCCTCTCTTGTTTCCCGCTGCTTGGCTTGTGTGTTTCAGTTTGTGTGTGTGTGTGTGCGAGCCAAACTGTGTGTGGTGTCATTGTAGTCACCAGTGGCAGCGCTGTGCTCCCAAACTAGAGGAAGGCTGGCCCTTACAACACACGCTCTGATCACCAACAAGGATAAAGTGAATTTACAGGACACCGTACTTTAATCTGCATTTTAATTGTTTGTTTTCTCACAAAAATGTGTGCAATAAAACCTAAGCTCTGGTTCCACTTTGTCATCCACAGTCCCAAAAACATTTAAAATTCTGGTCACTTGTGTTTTTACTGCTGCTATAAATATATAAAACAACAATTTTTATAAATACTTTTGGGTTAAAATGATTTTTTTTTTTCCACAGAAAAAAATACATAAAAAAAGTATAAATATAAGAGATTTTGTTTTGATATAAAATGAAAAAATGTAAAAAAAAAACTGTATTTGAATTAAAATTGTTTCAAAGATATGATCTAAAGCCTAACATGTACTTAAAAACAAAAACACAGTTGAAAATCATATTCAAGTAGCAAGAAAATGAAAAAAAAAAGTCAAGAAACAAAAGTAGAGCAGAGTTTTATCTTGGGTTGAAAGCTGTTGGAGCGAAATAGGAATTAAAGTGTTTTATGTTTGACGTTTTAACCAACAAGAGTAAATTTCGGTACAATTTTCAAGTCACTAAGAGTATATATTAAACACCCATACCATGACTCCACCACCTCCTTGGTGACATCACAGCCTTGTTGGGACGTGGTGGCCGTTCACCAACCAGATCCAAAGAGCCCTGAGACACAATATCATCCAACAATATAATTTCATCTTTTTGACACTGACACACAATCTGCATAATATTTTAAAACACACTGTATTTATGCGTCTTTAAGTCATTTTTAGTCCCTCAAAGCAGGAAGTCCAGAACTCAAACACCTTCTCCTCCTCCTATCAAATCCTAAAGACATGACAACAGGAGAGACAGAGACCTTCAATGCTGCAAACAAAAAAACAAAATCCATGAATCTCTTTCAGTCTTTCTTATTTATTTCCAACCAAAAATATTTCTTTGGTATAAGCTGTAAATGGAATAAAAATTTTAGTTAATTTAGTTAATTTTAAAAAAATAAAATGGATATAATTCCAAAAAAATATAAAGATTTGTTTTTCATTTCATCAATGATGAGATTGTTTGTGTTTATATTTTGAGTTTTAAATGGCTGCGTCAGATTTGGTTTCATGTACCTAAAACACAATTGCCAAAAATCCATTAATTTTGTTGTGCACAGCTTCTGACTGATGTAGAGGTTGGGCGGCACAGTACGTTCTGCTTTCATGCACCAGCTGCACGGTGCAGGCAAACGAGTATCTACTCAGGAACGCTTTTTGTTGCAAAAACTGTACAAAAAATTGCTAGATTTGTTGCTGCGTGGCCCAGGAGACAATTACACAAGAGACTAAATTCATCAACATTGTTTGTGGTGACGAAAGTTTGACCTTAACTTTAAATGATTGAGATTAACCCTGTACATACTCACAGAAAGACAAAAATTGTAACAAAAATATTCAGATTCAAACATGATATTTGATTACATTTAATGATAAACAAAAAAAAAAACATTTAATACATTTATCTCCAAAACAGTTTACTGTTTAAAAAAAGGATATATAATTATGAAAAGTAATATAGTAAAAGAAAAGATAACTGGGAAGAATGATTACCTAAACGTTGCTTAATAAATAACCAACACATCACTATAAATACTTTACTGTTGTAGAAAAGATTTCTGCATCCTTGTTGGAAATCTCAGCAGCATTACCTCCTGTTGACCTTCAGTGAACGAGGGTTGAAAACATTAGTTTAAATGATTAACTTTTGAATTGTGTTATGTTGTGAAAACCAGCTGTTGACAGCTGATAGTAAAATTACATTTGTTTTTTATTTGTAAGTTTCGTAAACTTAGACAGACATTGTCTTTGACAAAGAAACAAACAACAAAACCTTTCATGTACGTCCATAAACAGAATGAAATCGTAATAAAAATTATTACATTAAGTGACTGCTTATTTACATTTTGAAACTTGCTACCCATCCATCCATCCATCCATCCATCCATCCATCGTTGCAGTTCCTCCAAAGACCACTAGGGGTAGGTTGCAGGACGGAGGAATTTTTTGATGACTTCCGTGTTAAAAAGGTCAACTTACTTTTTGTATTGAACCTTTTCTTTGACGTTTATTGCATTATTTCTTTATTGAGACTCTTACATTTTAATTTAGCTGTTCTCAATAGAACTTTCAAACTTTACTGTCTCCCACACGGCTGCTGTTTTGAGAATCTTGCTGAGTTGAGGAACCTCCGTCCCGGTTGATGCTTCATTTTGGCACCAGAATCCATCCTCTCAGTCAGAAGTGATACTGACTGTATATGAAAACTGGACTGAGTGTGACGTCACCCAGACAAAATGGTTGACTCCGGGCTCCAATTGCATGAAGTAAATTCAGTCAGCATTTTTTGCTTTACAGATGTCGTCATGTTGGAGCCTGACAGTGTCCGTAAGCGGTAAATGATCCTAGTTGGTCTGAGATAATGTTTCTGTGGCAACCACTCTCGCCAATTAGGAGTAAACTTGCTGGAAGACCACACCCCTACCACCTGAAAATGGTCTACATGAAATTTGTCAATCAAACGTTTTCATAGACCACTTACTTTTATTGCTGCAGCTGATTGGTCGGTTTATAACTTGAATTGTCAAATCCAAATTGCTTCCATACCCGAATGACTCCTCCCTATTTCTCCAATTTTAGGGACACTTCAAGCTGGAGTAGTGCCGGAAAGTGTTTTTTTAAGGAGAAGCTGTAGCAACTTAGGGCTCCGTCCACCAGTAGGGTGGCGGAGGAGAACCGCGTTTCTTCACGTGGGTGTGCTCTGAAGCACAGAAGTTTACATTTAAATGTTAGTTTTTGCGTCACCTTTTAAACTCATAAAACCAGTGTTATGCATTTTCCAAGCACTGGCTAACAAAGATAACCGGCGACTATTGATGATGTCATCAAGTGGTAGTAAGTTTGAAGATTGTCCAAGTTTATAGATCCTATTTTTTCATATCTCGCTGCTTGGAGGGATAACTGTAGGAATATTGAGAAGTTGTAGGGGTAGGGAATAAGCCAATAACTTCACTAAAGAGAAAATATCAAGAGAACGCAAGGGCGGAGGGGTCACTCAGTCCAGCTCACATTTACAGTTAGTGGATACTGGAGTTTATCAGGATTAAAATCAAAGACTACCCCTTTAATAAGAAGGCCCGCATTGAAACTGCTGCACGAAAACGGAGACAACTTCTAACTGAGAGGATGGATTGCAAAGCGTGCCTTGTTGCTGACTGGCATATGTTCACTGTGTTGGAGAGAAGAAGTGGGATCAACACTCTCTGCACATAAGGAGAGCTACAGCTGCTAGATAGCATTTCTTAGTTTGAGCGTGTGAAGTGAGGGGAGGTGTCTGTGTGTTAGGGCGGGCGCATGGGAATGCACACTTTTCCTGAGTTTGGTTTATACGGTTGTGTGTGCGTGTGCAATTATAGGCGAGCGACTTCTCGCGAGCGCGGTGGCGGAGCGTGCCAGCGAGGGAGAGCGGGGAAGTTGAGTGTCAAAGTGGCGAAGAGGAAGAAGGAATCCTTAACATTTGGTTTCCAGTATGTCACTCTTCCACAGCATTTTAATCACCTTTTTTTAATTGCCAAATGGCGAACGTGAGACATGCATCCTTGTTTGCAGAGACTGACCGATGCGACAAATGTGCAATTTTTAATATTTGGATTGCTGACAAGCAACTTTTTAAAGACGGTTTTTCATATTCAGATGCCCTCCCACACATGAAGGCACACACTGACTACACACACACACACACACACACACACACACACACACACACACACACTGTTTTATGCCACTGGCAACTGCCTTATTCCCACCAGCTGTCTCAATGCATAAAACCCAGTCTTGTAGTTAAGTCTGAAGCTTAAAAGCCCTGCCAGAAAGAAAGCTGGGCAGGAGTAACGGCATTAATTCTGTGATTTGAGCCACCGTTCATACTCAGCATTTAAAAGTGCTTAAAAGTAGCAGCTGGTGTCAACAAGGTAATAAAAGCAGGCACTGGGGATGGCTGCGCCTGACTCGTGCTGAGCAGCAGGACGCCCGTGTTAGTTTAATCAGTTGTGATCCAGGCGGAGGGGAGACACTGGCATGGACCACCGACTGCCACTCTGCCAAAGAAAGAGGGGCCAGTTGGGGGGTAATGTTACACAGTAATTTGTAGTTTACCCGCTTGTGCCATATAAGACACAATAGATTGATCCTGGCATTTCACCTCCTCGCTATCTGGTTTCCTGTGTTGTGCTTCCAGCTCCGGTTGTTTCTGAAATGGCTTGAGAGAGCTCTGCCAGTGACATCACTCCTACAGCTAAGTGTTCTTCCCTCTCTAGGGAGAAAGGGATCATTTACAGAGGCTCCTGCCAACTTGGAAGTTAGGAAAAGTTGAATTTCTTCGTTTCTGGAGACGGTGCCAGAACTTTGACCTTGAAACGAGAGCTGCGGCAGACTTGGAGTCTTTTTGTTGACCGAGAAGTTGTGTTTCTTAACTCTTTCCGTCCCTTAAATGTTTTTTTTGTTGTTTTTTTTTCCTTTTTCTTTATCCTGTAAAGATTTCTCTTCAAACACAAGACTGTTGGATTTCGGCCATGAGGTGCATTATGACCTGCCTTCACTGTACCAATTAACTTGTCCTCCATGGCAGGTTAGCGGGTCATAAACTACTTGGCACCTCAGCACTCCCCCCTGCTCCCCTGCTCTTAAATCTAAACTTCTTGCACTTTTTCACATCACTTCAGAGGTAAAAAAAAAAACCTGAGGGTAGACGTGCACATAAGGATGTCTGAGCACCATAACTCAGAGCCGCCTAACCTTGGTCCTTGGGATCTATCGCCCCACTTGCAGTCTCAACCCTGATACTGCTGCTGATTCCCAGGATCAGGTCTGTTCAGTCAGTCCGGATTGGAAACCATCTGATCCAGTTTGGATGGTGAAATTAGGCATCTAGGTCTGTGCTTAAAATCATTGTTAATGTTTGTTCATTGTTTTTAAGAAGAGACAAAAAGTGTTGTAAAAAAGAAGGTTTTATTGTGTTGATGGAAATAAAACCCAAATAGGTCCAGATAGATACCGGCTGTTCAGACAATCATACACACATCTTAAGATGTGTCTACTCTATTTGAAAAATGTAAAATTTGAATGTATTACAAATTTATGTCAGAAAAGTTTGATCAAATCTACAAAAGACTGTCAGTCAAGGCGCAACCTAAGTCCAAGGAGTGCTGAAGGTTAATGGTTGAGAAAACGCTGAGCGATTTAAACACCATATGGATAGGCTCATCATCTACAAGCTGTTCAAGGTTGAACCCATCCAGAACACTGTAGGATTGAGATAATAGCCTTCTTTGCCCAACTGTTGTTAAGCTAGCAATCCTCCGTCAGCTGCAGGGGAACTGATAAGCACTAGGACCAGAAACTCCCAACAACTCAGTCTTTCCATCTCTCCTTTTTTTTCAATCTTTGACTCATTTTCTCTCATTTGTCACTCCGTCAGGTACACAATGCAGAGGTGTTGATGTCATGTTTCTTTCTTCTCTTCCCGCCTTTGCACCCACATTTTCTTCCCTTTTTTTGCCATTTCTCATCATCACCTTTTTCTTTTCCATTCTTTCGCCGTACACATGTCGGAGAGCGGCTCGCCCTCAGAGCCATCTGTTTCTAGGCAGCCTGTGAGTGTTGCTGAAATATGTAGGGCCTAATTAATTCAACCAAATTGTTTTAGAATAGATTAATACAATAATGGCAACGCATGAAAGGTTATTTCAAGTACACCACTCAGCTAATTTCATCAAAGGGTAGATTTTACTGCGCGGCACTCGGCGAACACCCACTGCTGTGTATACTTTGACACGCAGGAAGCCTGTAAAAGTGTAGGCGCTGATGTTGAAATGCTAATCCAGTCAATAGAGAAATGCTTCCCTCGGATGATGGAATGACGACTGTGTTGAACACAAAGGCCTGACCTTCGACGAACTTGGATATTGTCGCAATTAGACCGATTCAACACAGAAACATGCCCGTTTGCTGAAATAAAACCAAGAAGACATTGAACCCAGGTCTCAAATTGAATGAGTGGGAAGGTCAAATCTCTCCAGTGGAAAAATACACAATATGAATCTTTCCAGAATCCCTAAATACTTTATTTTAGTGTCCTAGCAACTGGATGTAAGATCATAATTCTCACAAAAAAACTTTTTTTGGAAGCTGTATTGGTAAATTCAAGTCATTTTCATTGAATTTCTCATGATCAGACCAACTCTTCTCAGTCTTGTCCATAATGTACGTTTTTTTAAATAAGCAAAGTACCAAGAGAATGGGTGTTTGATGGTTTTTCTTATAATGGTTGCTTAGCAGAACAGCTGGTGATGCTTTAAATCTGGTGACCTCCAGAAAGTGAACACAAGTCATTCACTTGAGAGCGCTTCATAAATGATGTGACAGTACAATCATTACACACCGTGTCACTTCAAGTACATAAAGTCGCCATCAATAATTCCAAGTTTATATTAAAGATTTTGACTAGACTCGGGAAACTAGCATTATCCTCGTTTATCGCAGGGGTTGCGTTCCAAAGATGAGCTGTAAATCTGTGAAGTAGTCAACCTTATTTTTTACTATTATAGATGTTTTAAGGCTGTAACACTCCTCGCTTTACGCTTTCTACACTGACTTTGTTTAAATACTCTCAAAGTTCAAAACATTCCTAGGAAATTAAGTTAAGCAATTTAGAATCACAATGCTAACTATCAAAGATCTATACAAGTTTGATGAGGGTTAGGGTCTACTGTCAATCCGGATGTAAAACAATAAAACCTGTAAAAAAAAAAAAAAAAAACGTGAAAAATTGCACCAAAAAATTCCTAAAAACATGAGGCCATGAAAGATGCACTGCGTTATAGTGATAGAACACTGCAGAGGCGGAACTAGAATATTTTATAAGAGGGGGGAAGAAGGTTTTAGAAGGGTGGCAAATGAGAGCAGCAAAGTTGAAGGCCATTACAAATAAAATGATCAAAACTACGTACTTCTAACAGTTTTATTGTTATAATTCATTTTAAAACATTGTTTTTGTTATTTTTGCTGGTGTGGCAGCTGACCCCCTTTGCCCCCTGTAGCTCCGCCACTGGAACACTGTATACATTTTTTGTTTTATTAATAAGAAAATGTACTAAAGATGACCATTTTTTGTTTTCATGAAACTACCGTTCTTCCAGTTCCTGTACCCTCTGGTGAAGAAAAAAAAATATTTTGAACTGAAAATCTATTTAGCTAATCTAATCTCCAAAGTGGTTCTTGGTACAGTAAAATCTTTTCTTTTTCAATGGATGTTAAAATTTTAGATAAGTCTCATGTTTGGTGTCCTAAATAAGTTAGGAAATCCTAACTTCCCAAGACCCAATCAAGAGGGGGTAACAAAGGCTGCGTTCTTGCTATGGACATATACACATCAGATTAATAATCTCAGATGACACAATTAGGATTCCTGACAGTGATTTTGAATGAAGATTAAAATTTAATATCGTCTGAAGTTTGGTTCTCCAAAACTCAGTGATTTTCTGATATTGGGTAATTGTCTGTGACAAAGTAACAGAAAAGATTTGTTTAGTCAACTGGTGGCTCCACCTATACCTGGCAATCAAAAAGCTCAATGATGATAAAATTTAAGCTCCTCGATAACTGCAAGTTTTGTATTAAATGCCCTCCTCTACTCCTCACAAAATCGTTTTGAAAACAGCTATAAACTATAAAGTTTTCATAATCTGAGTATAAATGATTCTATTTTTGCTGCAAAGCTTGACTTTTGTTATCCGAAAGTCAATTGGAAATTGTCTTTTTATGAAACCAGCCTAAGGAAGTGCAACATTCAGTTCTTTTCAGGTTGGCTTTTTACAAGGAAATGGAATGTTATGGCTTTATTCCTTTTTAAAATCTAAAAGTACTCTAAAGTACCCTGCCCTTGTGATTGGTCGAACAAGAATATTTGGAAAACCCGTAAGCACTCTTGCCCTCGAGGTCTGGGGGTGCTCAACTACGCTCTCGGAAAACTCTTACCTCAGTCATATTCTTATCTTGGAACGCTCTTGGAGAAATCATGCCTCCCTTTTGGCCAGATTGTGAATTAATCACCCAAAGGAATTTTACAATTAGATCAAAAAACACATTGTAAGTGCAGGTTTCAGTCAGAATTTCACTTTTATTTCAAAACCGACGTTTTTCTGCCATGACACATCCACTGTGCCAGTACTCGTGTGGTCTAACCTCTGCAGTCATAGACTTCCAGTAACAGAAGTCTAACTGCTGGTGTTCACAAAGAAACCAAGTCATTGTCTTCCCAAGAGACACACTAACAGATTCCCTACTTGAATTCAAGAGCAGGCGTCTATAGACAGCTCTGGTTCATTAACACAAGTATTATGGCTGGACCACTTGCGATTAGGAATGTGTTTAAGAGGGTGCACATCTAAGCACACATACATCTATCGCGTGCACACTCCTCCTTACACTTACAGTATACAGACACACATGCTTGCAGTGTCGGGTGCATTTTTTTTAAAAGAGGAAGAATATGATAATGAACCTGGCTTGATAGAGTAATTAACTGGGCTAAATGGAAATCCCATGAGGTTCAGTGATAGTTAGCAGATGTTCTCTGAAATACATTAAAGACCAAACGTCTTGTGAAGGGGAAGGAGTGTGAGAGGGAGTAAAAGAGAAAACTGCTGCCACTGCACATGGTTTTCATGTAGGGACGAGTCCCCCCTAGACATTTGTAACGGATGCATTTTATTTTGGAAACATTATTTCAGTGGGAGGAGTTTATTTGGCTAATCAAAGTTATGTGTCTCAGACGCAGAAGTAACAGAGTAATAAAACCTGAACAACACAAGGCGAGCGTTGAAGTCTGAGTCCTTGGTTTGTTAAATAATTCAATTGAGATGGTCAGTGTATAGTTTTAGTGCTTTATATAGGGTCAATTTGAAGCTGGTTTTTAGACTCTTTGGTTGTCACCACTTTGGCACCAAACTTCCAGACTTTCTCAAAAGCTCATCTGTCATAAGGGCTTCAGTGAAAGCAGCTTTGAGCTGAAGATTTAACAATCATGTCATTTCAAAGGACTGCATTGTATCTCTTCACACATTTGGTCTCAAATCTAAAATAAAACAACACAATTTGCTGAAACTTTAGAGGAATCTTTTTTTAAATCAAGTAGACAGAAAAAGCACAAACTGAAAGTTTATGACCATCCATTTTTCATAACCTCCTCAATACCTTTTGAGGCCATCAGAATGCTGGAGCCTATCCCAACAAGTATTGGCTCAAGGCGGGGTACACCCTGGATAGATTGCCAGACTGACGTATGTTTATTTCTTTTTCAAATCTGTGCCGTTTTACATTGAAGTGAATAGACTAGGATTTACTTGTGAAGCCAATCACCTAGTGGCTATCCGTTGAACTGACTTGCTCCATTCATTTTTGTTTTTTAAACCTGTCTTTAAACAAGAAGTCCAAGTTTTGCCCCTCAGGTGGATGGATGGACAGATGGATCATTCAGTGGTGAAATTACTATAAACAAAAGAAAATTTTGTTATAAACCACTAACAACACTACTGTTCTATTTGAAGGTTGAGGCTAACGTTTGAAAGACCCACTTCATGAAAATTGTGTTTTTGGTTCTTCTCGCATTGTTTTCATGATGGTGGACGTGTAATATTGCATTTCTGAGTATTTCTTTATTGAAATCTTGTCGGATCAGGAGCAGATGAAAACTTGTGGTTTGAAAAAGCTCGGGTTTGTGACACAGTTCTAAAATTGTTCACCATTTTTTTTCTTTTTTGCTAGGCTAATGTTAGCTTGGGCTTGTGCAGTGCTACAGGCTAACAGGAGAGTGTAAGCAAAGGGTTGATCAGACATTAGCTGGAAAAACTTGCACACCAAAAGTCTTGCCCACAACTCAAAGACACATTTGTAATGAGCTCCTACTGCGCTGCAGAAAATATGACTTAAAAAGCAACACAGACTTTTTGATTTTGGCTAAAAACTGCATAATTATAATTTAAAGACCACTGGGACCAATTCTCCAATAGAAAAAATACAGTTGGAGTGGATAATTGAGCTAAAATATAATTAGCACAAACCTATTAAATCTGTATGCTTTTCTAGACATATATTAGCATTTGTTTAAATACATTTAACTGTTGAGCTGCTAGTACACATAGCATCTATGGCCTTGATGTATAGCGCACTATCAGGGAAAGCCAGTCAGGCACTCCATGGCTAGCTAGCTTGCTAAGTCATACTGAGAAGAGCCATCTGCTTCCCTGTCTGAACTTTAGAACAAAGACACCAGGCTGTCAAAGTTTCCCTCAAACAGAGAAATGCACCCTGACTCAATCACAAGCAAACCCACACAGGCACATTGCCATAAACTCATAAACACACACACGCGCATGCACACTTGTTCCACCCACACACTCACATAAGACTTGTTTCCGCTTTGTGGTGTTGTCTAATGGACTTCCCCGCTCTTAGCTGAGCAGCTCATCTGAAGAATGGAATGGGTTTGGGATTTTATTTTGAAAAATCCTCAATGTGATTGCGAGCAGAAACAACCTGCCTTTATTCATGTGCGGTCAGTTGGTGTGAAGCAGCTGCAGGAAATTGGATGATGACTTCCTGCCCCCCCCCCCCCCCCCCCCCCCCCCTCATCCGTTACAGCTGGCCACGTCTGGACCACCTCCATCAATTACACAAGACACAAACCCATGACCTATCACCCATGAAGCTGATGGTTGATGTACTCACGCTAATACAACCTTCATATTTAGTAGTTTATCTGTGCATCAACTCCTGGTAAACTCACACCTTTCCATCTCTGCTTGAATACATCTTTCAAAACAAGCTAAAGTAAACAAAAATCCAAACTTGTAAACCATGCAGCTATGTTGTGAAAAACAAATTGAATGGTTTTATTTTATCAGTCTTTTGGCAAAACTCCGAAGGATGTCGTAAATCCTACAAAGAGATCTGGTGTTCCTTAAAATTCGACAAACATCCAATTAAGATTGAAAGTCTGTCAGTGGAGCTGCCTATGTGCAGCTTTGCTTTTGCTAACTGAACTTGACATGTGCATAGAAGTCCCACAAGGCAGCGTGGGATGTTAGCGTTACAGGGAATGGATGAAAAAAGTTTCAATAACAAACATAAAATTAACATTAAAATTTAAATATATACACAGGTATATTTCTGTAATATGTCAAATCATTTATATGTTTCTTATGTTTTCAGTATCACAATAGTCAACAATAGATTTACATTTATTTTGAAACACTTAAACTTGCTCAATGACAGTCTTTTGCAGCCATGGTAACGTGACTTCTATAATAATCTACCTAATTTATTCTAGATAAAAGACAAAAATAAAATATGCTTTTTTTTTTTTTGTACTTTAAAATATTTTGACGGTAAGTTTTTGTCATTAAAACGTTTCATTTCAACTCAAGCTTTGTCATTTTGTGTTTTAAAGAATTTATTACCCCTAAATATTTTCACAGAATTCAAAGAAGTTGCAAACATAGAAGAATTCTGAGATCTTGTTCTTTGTTTCCGCTTTCTTGTGCCACCGGTTTCATTTTATCACATTATTGCTGACAACTGTTGGCCGCACAGAGAGAAGGCCCACCTTTAATGTGCTCATTATCCCTCTTTGAAAGACCGGTGTTGCAAGTGCCTTGAGGCACCATCTGCCACTGGCTCTCAGAGCTCCAGATAAAGTTAGCATTCCTGCATTTCGTTCGCCCCTTAAACACACAGAAAGGAGCACAAATGAGGAGACGCCGTCACACAGAGATAACTCCGTATGAGACTGGATTCATAGACGGGCTGACCTCCTGAATGATCAGTCTTGTACTTCCACCAAACAAACAAACAAAAAAAAACAATAAACATGCAAAAACATGGGAGAGTGAAAGTATGTAGCAAAACATCTTTATATGGTAACGTTGGGCTGACTGAGGGAAAAAACAAGAAAACCCTTATTTGGTCTGCTTTCACACTGCACTTCTCAGGGTGGACCTTCTGTCTCAACAATGTTGGGCATTCCAGTAGCTTTGTTGGTCCAAACAAGTACTAAAGAAAAAGACTAGTTACTTTCACACTACTCTACATACATCCACAAAAACATTTCCAACTTTTTCACCAGTTCTGGCTCCATTGATTTAAAAAAACGTTCAAAAATGAGACTAAAAACTTTGAATGGTTGCTCCTCCCACATGCGTCAAAATATTTGTACCGGCGTCCAACAGCAAATTTCACTCGTGTCAGAAGAGGGGTGGAGGACGCAAATTTGGTGAGTGAATTGTTGCCAATTATGAGTAAGTTCGAAGTTCACACCCCTTCTTCTGAAGGTGGGATCTAAGTATCTGTCAATCAAACGCTCAAGGTGGAGGCCAACGGACACCACGTGCTTTTACTAAAGCATCTGATTAGTCAGTTTATAACTTGAACAACTTGCGCTAAAGAAAAAATATCATGAAAGAAATGTAGAAAGAGCAAAAACATATTAAAAACATGTATCAGAGTAAAAACGTTTTTTTTCTGACATATAGAAGTCTATGAGATTTTAGCTTCTTGAAGCCTTTAGCTTCTTTTAACATCCTGTTTGTAATGCGAAGGAGAGGGGTCACTAGAGGGGAAATAAGATGTTAGATTTTCCAAAGAACATTATCAGCCCTTCCTGTTGGTTTGAGAGGAAATATAATTAGACATTTTTTACCAAATAAGAAGTAATTTATAGTTTATTGCTGCAGCAGTAGTTTGGCACAGTGAAACTACTTGGAAGTTTCCATTTACTCCGTTAAAGGGAAACAGTTTTTTGGATAAAAGGTTTTTTGACTGACATGTCCATGTCCAATCTTTAGCTTTGTATTGGCCTTATTGTATGTGTCTCAACCACTTTCCTGTTTTTTTACCAATTTTGGGAAAGTTTAAGTTCCAGTTTTATCCTGCCAGGTTGAGCTGGTGACCAACCATGGTGCTTCAGGAAAGACTTTGAATAATACCATAACAAACCAATGAGTGATGCCACAGGCTCGAGTTTATTACAATATTACATATTAAATGGAATTTTGACTCCTTAATTTAGACATTTATAAAGGAAAAAGTATTAATCACATTTTTTTATTAAAAAGTGTTAAAAAAAATCTAATTTAAGCGTAAGTCCATGTCTTTTGGAAAGACCAAGGGCTCAGCTTTCTCAAACAGAATATGAGATTTGGTTGATATAGTGATTAAAGCCATTGCCTGCCAGTCAACAGATCTTGCTGAAATTGGCAGCTCTATCAAAGTACATCTTGTGAAGATTAAATTAATCAGATTTCTGCTGTAAATGCATTTTGCCACCACGATAACCCCAAACAAATCTATAATGACAGCTTTAGCCTGAAACTAAAACAAGCCAAAAGTGTCTAATGGAGCCATCAGCCCACTCAGATTATCATCATCTGTTTTGGGCTAGCTACCTCCGCGTTCCACACACACTGGTCTCACACACACGCACATACAAGCCCCTCAGATTCCCAACTACAAGGAGCAAAGAAGCGTCAGGAGATGTTTAATTAAGACAACAGATCAATTAACAGCTCAATTAGCCTGGCTAATTAGGGGCTCAGTTGGAACAAAAGCTCGCGCTCCTCTGCTCTCCCTTTTGCTTAGTGTCTCTCTGTCACAGTCACACTTTCATTCGTACACGTCCGGTCCCTCTCCCAAGGTTTGAACACAGGACACGGCTGTTGCTTCAGAGCACATAATCCTACTTAATCATTAGTCCAGATTTTGGCTTGAAAATTTCCCCGGAAGGAAGGATTGGAGCGGGAATTTGAACTCATCTGTGGTTTATCTGTGAATCCAGGACACTGGCGGTTTTGGTGAAAGTATCAGCAGTTTGGGCATTTGTCTGGTTCTGTTGGCATACATGGCATTGTTCACATTTTGGGACATATGTATGCCTTAAGAAGACCAATTCCAATCAACTTTTGGTCTATTGAAAGCGTTTCCAATCATGATTATGCATCAGAATGGGCGGAGTTTGTAGCCCGCCCAGCGTATTTTCTACATAAAAAATACAACCTTTTTCAAACAGCATTTTTTTCGTCTGCTTCGCAGTGATTTGAAAGGAGACATACTCAGAAATGCAATTTTAAGCTTAATTTTTTTCATGTCCTTCATCAGAAAAATGCCACATGAACATGTTACCATTTTTATCAAACTGGATCTTTAACATGAAACCAAATGATTGAGTAAGACTTTCGCCTGTCATTATTTGACCATTTTTGAAAGTGATCGATTGATTCCAATAAAATGCTAATTTCCATATCTATTTCTCACATTTGTATTGAGTGCTTTTGGATTTTGGCTAGTAAGAATATACAGAGCCAGTGGCGGGCGTAGCAGTTTAGCGGCCCCAGCCGAACAATAAAATGGGTCCCTGTGCAGTGGTTGTATTAATCTCTTTTTAAAATCCTTATGATGATCTTCTGTCTTTTTTATTTTGTCAGGTTTTACTAAAGAAGGCAAAATAATCAAACGTATTTGAATAGAACAGAACATTACACTTTGGAGTGGAGTCAATCAAAAAATAAAGAAATATTCTCAAAGTTATTGGGGTTTTTTTAGCCGCTATTTTTGTCTTTTTTCTCCTTTTCTATCCCTTTTTTTATTCTTGACTTTCTTCTTCTTATTGAAGTCCTGTGATTCTGTTGTTCTTTTTCTTATTTTGTCTTCCTTCCTTCAAAACAGTTGTGTTGTGGTTTAACTTACATTCGTAGAATTTTGTGTGAGAGGGTTTTCTTTTTTTTTTTTATTGCATAAAACAGCAAAATGATAATGATAATTTTCTCCGCTGCTTGGAGATCTGTGCTTCATCTTACCTTTTTTCACCTTTTCAACGACTTTCTCTCTACTTATTAACTTGCTGTTGATGGAATACTCCATTGCTGCAGAGGGACAGAGGAGGACAAAACACTTTCACGTAAGCAGTCATACCATTTTAGAGATTTTTTTTATGACAGATTTAAATAATAATTATAGGCGTTGAAATTATTTTAAATTTTTAAAGATTTTTTAAGTGTTCAGCCCCACAGTGTTGGGGGGCCCTATGCACTTGCCCTCCTTTGCCTTATGGTAAGTCCACCTCTGGACAGCGCAATTGCTTTTACTGTGTTCATGTTGGTGGTTTGTCCTCCAAGTTCTGGTACCCATATGACCACATGTCCTCATTTGTCCTCCCCTGTGTGTTACTGCAGTATTTTGTGCAAACGGGTCTGTATGAATATTATGTGTGTCATGCAGGGTTCAGATGTGCGGTCACTCCATACATCTCTGATGCAGCAGACAGGTCTGGGGTTCTGTTGCTGGTGTTCTGTCCGCTCTCATTACTGAGCAGGCCCAGGACTGGGCGCAGGCTCACGCGGAAACGCACGCACACACTCGCGCCATGCTGCCGGGACAATTAAATGTGACTGGAAACGCTGAAAGAATCTACCTGAAGTGAAGGAGACGTCTGGAAAAGCGTCTTGTATTGATGCTTGTTGAAGCTCCTCTCCATCATGGCTGGATTCAGGCAAACCTCCTGCCTGCGCTCGCACATTCAAACAAGCACAATAGGACACACTGTGCAAGTCTTGTGACAGGGTGACTGGCAGAAGGACAGGCTGCTGCCACATGACTTCCTCTCCGCATCCACACACACACACACACACACACACACACACACACACAAACACACACTTTCATATGTTGCATTGTCCAGTGATTGTGTCGATGGCTGTGTAAACTGCAGGCAATGAAGTCCTGTGGATCCTCAGTTTTTTTTAATCTGGTAGAAGAAGATCTGAACAAAAACCTGTCTTTGTCTTTTCTTTTTTTAAGGCAGATATTTTTCTTTAATGATTACCATTGTCTTGATTAATTAGGGTCAAAAAGTGTTTTCAAGTGTGTGACATTGCTGTAATTCTTCATTGAAATGGCTTTGTTTTGATTTGGCATGTCTCAGTACCTTGATGATGAGGTGCATGCTTCAACAGCTGTTACAGCATGCACTCGGTGAAATTCCTAAATGTGTCTGCTGTGCAGAACTACTGCCTCTTTATAGAAACCATGTCCTAGAAAACAGCTTTGGCTAAAAATGCCATTATTATAATTAAAGACCACTGGGAATGCTTTTAAAATGATCAAAAGATGATCAGAATGAGACTTTTAAAATGACATAACTCTATTCTTGTACAAAAAAACAGAGTTGTAGAACAGCTGCTTTCAGGATTTGTTTTTAAAAAAAGAATTCCTGGTGTTCTGCAATCAGACAACTTTTTATTTCATAAAAATATGATAAGATTCTAAAGTAACTGTGTAAATGGTGGATGATGGTTCTATCACTAATTAGTAAACTAATAAATGACATCCAGTAGGACATAGTACAACGAGTGAACGAAATGAGGTAATATAAATAATAAATAAAATATCTAAAATCTAAAAAAATATTTTTTTAAAAGGGAGCAAAAAAAAAGCCATTTTGCAAAATAAAAGCCCAAATAAAGGTCAGGCTTACTATATTTATGAATGCATTTGATAACCGTCACTCTAAGGAGCAAAAAAGCAATTTTCCTCTGGGGTTTTGAAGTTAATTTGACCTCTTTTTTTTGTTTATTTGTTTGTACATTTTAATTGCAGCAGTTAACAAAGGCCAAACAAAACAAAAAAGTAAAAATGAAAATACAAAAACAGATGATAAACTAATAAAATCAAAACAATATAAAAAAAATCAGGCAACAAAATTTGAACCCACTGGTTCTTCAGGGTTAAAATTAAAAGATATTACTTATTTGTACGCAAAAGATTGGCTTGTCTGTTGAAAAGTTGTTGTAAAAAACTAGTTTGTTAAAAAAAGTGGGGAGGGGGGGATAAAATGTTAGAATGAATCCAACCTCCTATTCCATGATTTCTCTGAAATCTGTAAAGTTGTACAAAAGTTAATAGTTTCTTTAACCTACCTTTTTTTTTTATCCCATAAAGATGAACAGTATTGTGCTGTGATCATTTTCAAACTTTTTCAGAAGTTTTGTTGGGTTTCAGAGTCAATAAATAGTTGGTTTTCTCTCAAAAAACTAAGAGCATTAAAACCATTTTAATTATAACTGAACCTCACTAAACCACTGCCAGCTCCGGTGAACCGAAATCAATATATATTGAGTAGAGAGCAGCCTTCACCGCACAGCATGGAGAAGATTCCAGAAGATAATTGGCCTAAAGCCACTCCTCTGGCCTGCTGCACCCTGAATAATGCATGTATTTTTTTAATGAAGCCTATTTTTTCTTTAACTTCTCTTGGAAGTAGGGTGAAATTAGCATACCTCTGTGTCTGAATCCTAATGAGGGTTTGGCTAATACGGCTAAATTGTGTTCAAAGCCGGGCCCTATTAATAATAATCCTGGCTCAAAGTAAAATAAGATAACAAAAATTCTGCCACCCTGCTGTTCGACTCTGATGATGCACCTTCAATAAAGTGCTGTTAAGGAATACACACTAGTTTTATTGTAATACTTGGACTAAAGTTCCTATTTCACAAAGGTGAAGTTCCATGGTGGGGATGCTTGTTTTAGAAAAACTTTTAGAAAAAAATGAGCGAATTAAGATAAATGTCCCCTTAAATTTCTTCTTTCAGAGAGATGAATTTAGTATGACCTCCCCTTTTGGATACTTTTGTAGTTTCCAGAGTGCATCCTTGGGAAGCGATGAGTAGCGTTAGCATGCTAAGCAATTTGCCTAGGCCTTTCCACCTACAGGCTAATACTGAGTGTTAAAAAAGCAGCGACAAAGAAAACAGATGAAATTGTGAAACTCCTTTTGCCATTTACTTTTCAAAAGAAGCACTCTGTGCTTTAAGCCATAGTAAATTGTGATTTTTTTTCACGTCCAAGTTAAAATGTTAATATTTGAGGAAAAAAATATCTAAATATATGGGTATGTGTGTCATGAATGTATACAAAGAGTTTTAACATTTTAATCAAAGTTACAGAAATTGATTACGATTCTCCAATTTATTGTCTTTTATTTGTCATCTGGCTTTTAGGTATTTATTTATTAAACTTGATTTACCACAAACTTAAAGGAAGGTGTGTTCAAGAATATTGCAGATGACAGCAACATTGCTGGCCCAACATACCTTGCTTGGCTTGGATTCTGTTTTCTAAAGATAGAGTTGCCTGGATAATTAACCTGTACATTAACTTCCCAGCTGATAGGGAACGGCGTGTGGATATGAGCTCAGTGAGTCATGGAGATTGATCCTGACTATGATGGGATGGCAGAGGCAGGACGCCTCATGCTTTGGCAGATGCTGTCATACCTGTCAATGCTTACGCTCTTGTTCAGTGTGGCAGGTTCAGAGGGAGCCTCATTTCTTAGTTTGGCTCTCAGCAGAGTCTGGCACGGGAACAGAATAGGAAGTGGAGTTACAAGATGTTACCTTCCTGGGAATGTGTAAGCGGCAAACTTTCTGACAGCTTGAGCGGCTGACTGGTTTGTATTGCGATGGACTGAAGTCACGGCTGGGTTGTTGTTTTGGCAGACAATGTTACAATTACCATATCTGTTAAGAACTGAGTTTTTTCTGACTTTGAAACAGTCTGTGCCATACTTTGCAATGAATTTTCAGGTTTTTTTGTTTGTTAGCTACGGGTGCTTTAATACTCATGCGGTTTTGACTTGATTGAACACATTCACTTCAGTTTGCTTTGACACTTGGGCTCTTGAGAGCGAACAAAAACACCTTAAAACGTCGCCTCATTGCAAGAGTTAGTCAGTAGGAGCCGTTTGGCCTTCAATACTAAAAAACAAACAAAAAAACTATCAAAGCCAGATAAGTTCTTTTGCTTTCATTGATCGACTAACACTTCAAATCTGCTCAAACCAAATTTACCGACACATTTGTAAACTCTTTAGTGATTATCCTTTTTTCAGATTCCTGCTATGAGTTGTCTTTGTTTTCTAATTAAAGGGCATGATGCTACGATACACAATGCTTTTCGTTTACTTCCTCTATTTTGTGCACCTGTCTATCAACAATAGTACACCACGCCAGGGTTCACTTGCAAGTGATCAGAGACTCGCATTTCAACACCAAAAAAAAAAAAGATCAATGAGCTATCAAATATGACCCCCTCGCCAAAAAAAACAAAAAAAAACAAAAAAAAAGAAGACTTGTACAAAGAAATATCACAAGCTGAAATAAATTGATGATCAGCAAGTTCTGTCCTGCCTGTATGATGTCCAACCAAGCTAACACCTTTTTTTGAAACCAGGCTTGAACCTGGAACAACTAATTGTTGCAGTTCCTCAAATGACCACTTGAGGTTGTTCCAAAAAGGGAGTACTATCGAGTCCCATTGTTTTTATAAAAAGGCCTCAATGAGCAATTTTTTGATGTGATTATAGATGTATGCATTTAAAATCAATTAAATTAGATATAAATTTTATCAAACTTAAAATAAATGAATTGTAAGCTTTAATTTTGTTATTTTATCCTTTTTTTTCCTTTTTACTGATCCAAAAATTGATCTTAACCATCAGTTTTATGATCTGTTTCACCTCTCATGTTAAAAAAACTCCATTCAATCTGACCCCACTTTAGCCTGTACTTTCACTGTTCTCAATCCTACGTGTCCATGAATGCAACTAACAAACTGACGGAAACTGGTTTTACTGCAATTCGTCACATCACTTTTAACTGGGTCCAAAAAAAACTGTTCTGATGGATGCAGCCTCTGGACTCCACAAACAAAGCTGGGACACAATAGTAGAAGTCAGTTCAGGCTGGGATCCGGCCAAACAGTTTTAATCAGCGGCATGAGGAGATCTGGCACAAGCCTTCAGCTGCTTTTCCTCTCCTCAGCAGTAGACTGTCATGATGAACATCACCACCAGAGCCTGGACTGTCTTAATTAGCCCAGTTTGATTTTTCTGCAGCTTCCTTTGATTGTGTAATTCAGCAGGTTATGGGGCAGTTTCCTTGTTTCTTACCATCTCAACTGCACGATACCTGAATATTTGATAACACATCATAAAACACATTAAAAAAGCTACTGCTTGTTGAACTGCGTACAAATGGATGAAAAATAAATAGTTAAACTGAGCCTTTTTTTAAAATTTGTAATAATTTCCTAAATACAGCAAAAGATATGAACAAAATCGTAATTTATTTTTACCAACAAGCCATTTATGAATGCAGAAAAAATAAAAATATCTATTTGAATTGAACACATTTTTACACCAACATAAATAGCATCTTTTTTCTCTTAATATATATTCATATTTAGCATCGTCAACATGTCATGAGTGAGTGTTAATTATGTGGACTCACTTTTATCCCAAAATTTAGTTGAATTTCTTCCATAAACTGAATTAATTTTTAGCAAAGTTAACGTTTGTTAAAAAAAACTATTTAAAGCAATTTTATATTGTAAAATATATGTAAAAAAATCTTCTCTTAGATTGAATTAGCTATTTTTTCAAACAAAAATTAACAAAGAAAAAGGCAAAACTCAGTCAAAGCTTTAAATGTTACAATTGATTTAACCATGAATAAAAAAACAAACCAAACAAATGTGGGACGATTTCAAGTCCGACAGTGAAAAGTCTTTAAAAAATAAAAATAGAAAAACATAGACGTCAGAATGAATGAATGCTCTGCTGAAAAGAATTGCAACAGCAGAGAATCTGAATATTTTGACTGCAATAATCTTTTCAAGTGGTAAAGCTGCGTTCTGATCTGATTATGTAAGGCTTTTATCTCTTTTTAAACACCTTTTCTCACACAGAATGGATGAAAAGGGCAGCTTCAATCATCAGAGTGGCTCTGAACTCCAGCAACGTTAAATTAACTATGTGAAGGCAGCTGCTCTTTCAAACACTTTTGTTGTTTGGTAAAAACAATGAATAATTCTCTTTGCGCTGCATATGGGAGTGTTGGGAGCAGGACAGCAGGCAGGACTACAATCCCGAGCCGAGATCAAAAGATAAGTTTGAAATCAACGCATGGATTGAGGCGGGAGCGAGGAAGGGCTGTAGCTGCAGGGCGCCCTACTGTGATGAACATGCTTGTCAAAAGGGAAAAGACGTTTGAATGCGATCGCCACGAGTGCCAGGGGTCACATCTGGGTGTCCGTTTAAAGCTACATGTGCGCTGAAGAAGCAGGCATTCTTCAACGAACTTTTAGCATATGGAGTTCACACAGGTCTGGCGCTAGCCAATACTAGCACGTGTCTACAGTTGGTGCGAAATGTCGAAGTGGTGCAAGCCTCTTTTTATTTATGAAAGACTTGGTTTAGAATTTCAGGTGGGCACAAATTGCAATTATTAATTTTCTCCTTCATGATTAATTTTCAAACTTTTGGCATTTCCATGTTTTGAAAAGGACGCTACCCATACGTCACTACCAAATCCGAGTCCCTGATTGGTCAACAAGCTCATTGGGTGTTGGATAGCCGCAAACAGACTTAAAAACGTGTGTAAGAACGCGAGGCTTTTGATTGAGGAAGTATGAAACAACACAGTTGAGCACGTTTACATAGACTATCCACTGGTAGTTGCTGCTTAAACGTGCGTTTCTGAGCCCGATGTGAACGTAGCACCAGATTTGCAGCAGTTCTGATGCATTTTTGGCTTTTTTTTTTGCTAAGTTACACAGTGTGTATTTTTTTCTTTAAGACTACGGTCACATACGCCAAAATGCCACAGCGCAGCGAAAAGAAATTTTAAAATGCCAACAACTTCTTTTAAAAAAATGTAATGTTAAAAAATGTTTTTTTGAATACACCAACGTGAAAATTATTAAGCAAAGAACTGCAAAAAATGCTTACAAGTGAACAACAAACAAACCAAAAAAATCATAAAACCTGGAAGTAAAGAAAAAATAAAGATTTGTTTTGTGTAAAAGACTGATATGAAGTTAAAACAGTACATAGATATTTTTACTGTGGGAGTGGACTCATCATTGGCATAGTATTATAAAACAAACAACCAATCAGTACACAGAACCCAGTTTACTGTAAAAAAAAAAAGGAAAAAAAAACTTCGAACCAGAACAAAACCGTGAAGGTTTGAAACAAATCAAAGGGAAATTGAATTATTGCATCCTTGGACTCCACCTGCTGATATTCACCAAAGTTCAGATTTTTCAAGACTTAACACTGTGCTGCCCACAACTCAAACCGCACCATCGGACCTCCTACTGTGTGTTTACATTGTCTCATCAGTAAAACCAGACATCACACGATTTGCTGTCAGTGTGAACGCAGCATCTTCCTGACAGAGGCATCATCTCATCATTTCATGTTTGATAGTTTCGACTTTAAATATGTGATTAGAGAGATGTTGTCACTTCTGACAACGCCTCTGAGTGTTCCGATGCTGCCGTCTGACGCCGCCTAGTCTGCATGGAGTTTATTTAAATACTAAAAGGCTCCTTAATGTCTATTAACGAAAACAGAAATCAAACCACTTCAGCTCCAAAAAAGCCAAAAGATAAGAGATTTTTTTTCATGACTGGAAATAAATTCAGGTGTCAAGGGGTTAAATCAGAAAGAAGACTGAACTTCTGTTTTTCAATTCTCAAAACGCTGTGAAGTCTTCATCCATTTGATAAGTGTAATCCTTCTACTTTGAAGCTTTTAGTAAACTTTATTTTTCATCATTTTGAGGTGATGCATGAGGGGTCGCCACAGCAAATCGGCTTTCGGGGCTTTGCTCAGGGAATATGGCAGAGTTTTAGGCCTGTTTACATGGACACGAGTAATCGGAATAAAAGCCTGATCAGAATCAAAACTGTTCATGTAAACATGCCCTTCAGAATTCTCTGACCTGATCAGACCAATCAGACATTTGAATCAAAAGTTTCTTCTGGCTGAGATTGTTGATGCGATCGTGCTGAATGTAAACAATTTATCGGGATTGTGGGTCATTGCTGCGCTGTTTTCTACATCATACGTTCTCTGTGTGGCGCTCTGGAGGAGACTGTGGAGGGCGAACAGGACCGGCCAGCTGCTCTGTGCGAGTAGCCGCGCTGTGTAGCTTCGTGTCTGCGAGCAGAGAGGATGCTTTGTTACGGTAGGCGCTCCAGGGGAGGCTTTGGAGCGCAGTCCGGCCGGCTGCTCTGCGTGAGCAAGCTGCCTCTCTACGGAGGACCATGTTTCCCGGGAGAACCGTGTCTCCGAGCAGAGGAGCAGCTTCAGGACAATGGATAAGCTCTGGATGCGGAATGCAGAAATGCTGCTCCGAGCAAACAATCACGTGAATTTGTTACCAATCATGTCCATAAAAAAAGGCTGGTCTTATTCGTACGTACTTACGTGCGGCAAAAGCTAAATGTTGTCGTGAGTCGCACATATTAACATAACCGTAACCCTTCCTCCGGGTCAATGCAGCCAAGAATAAAGTTCATCAAGTCACTTAGGAAAAGGATTCTATAAATGAAAGCCGGCTCAGGAGATCATTTGCTACATGTTACCATGTTTTTTTTTTTTTTTAATAAAATTCGCTACTTCTTTGTCTACGGCCATTTCTGGTATTTTAGATAGCTCTGCTCATGTCAAAATGCTTTATTCTGATCAAATGTGTGGCGGATGAAAGCGTCTGGTCTGGTCAAGTTTTTCAGGGCCCATGGACTCTGTTTAATTCTAATTTGATTAAAGAATGAATCCGTTTAAATACATTTTACACGTGTACATGCGACTACTGATGACCTGAGTCCGGAGAAACCAGAAGATTCTGATGCAGAGAATGAAAACATTTTTCAGATTCATGAGTCGAAGTCGATTCCTGCCCCGAGCGCCTACAGGCGTGACGATTTTCCCATTTTCCTCCAATCAAGGAGGAGACACACCCCTAATCCAACATGGTAACTACATCTATGTTGTGCAGCAGGATCACGTTTGATAACCTGTGAGGTCTCACCTTCAAGTTGTCCGCCACTGGCATGATGCCCTAAAAACCTGGGATCTTGGCGATCAATCTGTGCACCATCTTGGACGGATCAAGAACTCAAACCTTTCTGAGAATGAGCAAAAAGGCGGGACAACCCAACAGTTTTCGGAACAAAGCCAGTCAGCACCTGAAGATCTAAACAAGATGGTAGAAATGCACCACGATGCCGTAGCTCTGCAGTCAAAGAGCGAAGCTGCGGAGCAAAACATGAAATAAAAAAAGCTGACAAGAGACGCTGCTGTGAAGCAGCTGAAATCCTATACCGAAGCTAAATTGGAAAAACATTTCACTTTCAGAACCACAGCAGTCGGTCTCCGTGGTAACCAAACACTCACACGGAGCTGGTGAAAAGTGATGCAACACGGCGCTAAACATGCCTCAATATGCTTTCATAAATGAGAGACTGAGATCCATTACCAAAGATTAGGAGCAGATTCTTCTGTTGGGTTCTCTTTTGGACGCGCTTTGGACGCGCCAAAAAAAAAAGACCCCAAAAAACATACAGTATATAGATATTTTTAAGTAAACCCAACAGACAGTCTGATTTCTGGAAATCTGGTTACAAATTTGGAAATTAATCTCAGCCCCACATTTCTAAAAGCACATTAAGAGACTGAGGATGATCTGAATTATTACAAAACAATTTTGAAACTCTGAACAAACAAGAAACCAATTTCTTCTGGTTTTTAAAGGGTAACTTTTCTTTATTTTGAGTAGTACTGAATAATAGCTGCCAAAAAAATAAAATAAGAAAAAAATAAATAAAGAAAGAAAAAATCAAAGGCCCAATTTGATCCTGTGAAGAAAATTGTTTTTGCTTCACCAGAGTTAAAAAAATTGTCATAATTTGTAGCCTCATTTTTCCACAACATTCTCTGTCCCTTAGATCTATTTCACTCCTTCTCACTTCACCTGTGAAATTTCTACCAACCTTGAAATAACACCTAGAAAAAAAACCAAGTCAGAGCGTCAGCGTGTTGTCTGCAGGGCATTCACCTGCCAGACAAACAAGAAAAGAAAAGAGGGGAGGTGAATTCCTCATCCAAGCCGCTCTAAAACCCCCGTTGATGGATCTTTCACTCAAAGGAAGTTCTGGAGTTCAGCCGGTTCCTCAACCTTCCTCCGAACGAGCACAGAAGTTTATTATTAACCAATAATTCCAGCAGCTGCAGCGAGGCAGTCAATCCATATGAGAAAATATCGGAAAATGATGCAGTGTGTGTTTACTCTGATTTGGTTTGCAGGGGGAATCCAATAAAGATGATAAAGAAGCTTCATCTCTGCACCTCGCAGGGCCGGGCTGGGTGGCGGAGCGCCTCGGTGGAGCGAAGTGAGACGAAGCACGGGGAGATGGGAAGCGATTACTGTCGTTAAGTCGACAGGAAAGGTTGCATCTCCTTGACGTTTAGTAATGACGGCGGCAGCTGGGAACAATAAAACTCCGGCAGTGCACAATTATTGGTGTGCCTCACTTGCACTGGATAAAAGTAATAATGCATATTATCCCCACATCCCCCTTTAAGGTTTGCACCAGTGAGGGGAAAGAGGCAGCAAATCTTATTTGCTGCGCAGGAAGCTGAGTAGGCTGACGGTTCTGATTACTGGAGGAAGACTTCCTGCAGAGCCGTGTGATTTGACCAGTCTCACTATCTCTCACACAATATCAGTTCATCTGGTTTTTTTTCCCCTCCTTTATTTCATTTCTTATGATTTGTGCCACTGAGACAAAGAGGCAAGATTACAAATTTGAAATGATGCCCAGAAAGTTTGAAGAGCGACAGAAAGACACATTAATCAGATTTTTTTAGAGATCTATGAATGAGGAAGGAAGACATGACTTTAATAAGATTGAGCGCGAATTGGTGAAACGCGGTCGTATGTTTTATCAAGGTGATCCAGTTTACAATTTGTAACAGATCGTCAGTTTGGAGTTCGGAAGGAATTTGTTTTTTTCTTTTGAAAACCCACTCCAACCATCTTTTGATTTATATTTAAAGCGTTCCCAGTAGTCTTTTAACCCTTATATTATGTTTGGGTCAAAAAAGATCCGTTTTCAAATGTGAAAATGGGTCCATTTTGACCCAAGGATTAATAATCATGAAAATCAAAAAACTTGCATCGCTTTCTGGGACATATTTTCTGCAAAGTGGCAATAGTTCATTAGGAATTCACATCTGAGTTGTGGGCGGGGCTGTTGGCGTGGAGAAACCCCGCCCCCTTTTCCCTCTCTGTTGCTGTTTACACGCTCTCGCGTTAGCTTGCAGCCGCTCACACCTCTAAGCTTCCTTGCCGGTGCAACAAAAGTGGCGAGCAATATTGACATTTTATCTTTTGTTTCCGGTGATAGTAGTGCTGTTTACATATTAACATCCAACAATATTCTGAATTTCAAACTACATTGCCTGTAGTATATTTTAACTGTACTATCATATATTCAGTGATCTGGGATGATTCATACTCAATTTTTCTGGAATAGATGGCAAATAACAGAGTATTTGGCCCTGTAGATTGAATAAAAGAGATGTGTTTTTGTTAATGAAAATTTGGTACCCATTTTTTCAACATAAACTATTTACATTGATTCTTTAAGCTGGTTATCAACTTGTTCATCCTTTTGAAGATGTTTCAAAAGCTGAAGGCGTGAATTTTATTTTGAAGTTGCTCCTTTGAAAGAATATTTTTTTCTGAAAAGGAAATAGGTCGGGCTTCATCTCTTGCCACAAATTTCCTGTCTGTGTAACATCTTGCTCTGTCGAAAACCAGAGGGGAGTGGAGTCACGGCGCATTCTCAGAAACTTCTGTCTCACCGGATGCTAACTTCTGGATACATTGTGTGCTGTGAGAGTCTTCCGGAAAGCTTTTACCTTTTTTGGAGCGGCTTGGAAGGAAGCGATCAAAACCGGGCTCTTTCATCTCCTCCGGCCCGCTTCTCTCTGCTCCTCCGCAGGTGGTTTCCCCTTCGGTCCTCACACTCTCTTCTCTCGCGCATACTTTTTGCCCACATCGTCTTCACCCTCACCTCAGGAAAAACACTCAGACACTGCTGTCCTCAAATAGTTTTCCACTGCAACTTAAAATAGAACCCCGTCAGCCATCTTTTTTTTTCTTCTTTCACCACCCTTTCCTTTACTGTCATTTCTTAAAGATTGAAGTAGGCAGATGTTAACACTGAAAGCTGAAGTCGATGATGATGCAGATGACTGTGGGTACTTTTGGACTGGAACAGTCGAACAAAGGAGGGAAACACCGTATAGAACGGCAAACCCTGAACTCCAACACGACCTCATTCAACAAGGACACAAAGAAACTGCTAGCTTTTATGGTGACTGAACCTAGACTTAGTATCTGCGATGAATAACATCTAAAACCTTGTGTAACGAACACAAGAACAGAAGCTAAAAAAACTGAAAAAC
This sequence comes from Oryzias celebensis, assembly GCA_014656515.1. Lineage (NCBI taxonomy): Eukaryota > Metazoa > Chordata > Actinopteri > Beloniformes > Adrianichthyidae > Oryzias > Oryzias celebensis. The sequence goes on from BNCR01000005.1 coordinate 42,066,416, forward strand.
AAAGAGATCAAAATCACTTAAATCTACGTCCAAATGTTTAGTGTCTTTCGGCATGAGGTTTGTTCAAACCCCAACAAGTTCATGAAAAACTAGTTTAACTCACTATAAGCAGGAAACATCAAACACATGTAAATGAGTCACAGCTTCTCAGGAGGGGGCAGTGTTACCCAGAACAAACACTGGTAAGAAGACATGAAGTGCCTAAAGAAGGTTAAATGGTAAAATACTGTACACCTACGTAACACTCTTTGACCTTGATTAATTCTTTATCACCAGAACTTTATCTTCAGAGGTGGAATTCTTTGAATTCCCGTAAAATTACGTTCACACCGGCATATGATGTGCGGCCAAGAATGCGCTAAACGCTCATTCATGAACACGTTAAACCTGGACTCTTGCTACCAGTACTAGCATATGTCTGCCACCTACAGATGAAAGAGGCTATGTGCAAATTGTCATAGTGGTGGAAATGGCGTGAATCTTGCTCCAGGCTTTTTGTTTTACAGCTCTATTGTGATAAGACTCGGTGTCGCATAGTTCTGGTCGAGCAAAAACCTGAGGTATTAATTTCTCCTCCGTGATCAATTTTCAATTGGTTGGCCTTCGGTGAATGGAAAGGAACGCCATCCATATGTCACTACTAATGCTGACACCCTGATTGGTCAAAGCTCAACCTTGTTTTACGTTCAACGTGACCAGAATAATCACACGTTTTGTACGTAGAGCATGAAAACAGACATAAAAACTTGCGTGGCTACGGGTGAATATGAGAATGCTGAACACTGAAGCCTGAAATGCGCGTATATGTGTTTACATAGACTTTTCATTTAAAGCAGCGGCTTTTAAGTGGGTTTCAATATTAAGTTAATGTGCAGACATTTAAACATAAACACACAGGCCTTTTCAATTCTGGGGACTGGGGCGTCTGGTATCGGTCCTTTTGAGGGGAGCTACTATTGGCTTTATTATTCTTTTTTTTTCTTGTTGCTTTACAACTTCATTCTGGTCTCAGTTTAAGTTTGGGCAACTTTTTTATCCACTGTGCATTCTATCTTTGTTATTTGTTCTTTGGTATTAGTCCTAATGAGGGGAGGCACTGTATGGTTTATAGTTTTGTGGTTTTACTTTATTATTTATTAATTGACAAATCCACATGGGAAAGACTTTTTTTCTGTGTTGGGTGTTTGAGTTTCGGTCACTTTTTACCTACTTTCTTTCATCTGTGTTTTGTTTAATGTTCAGGTCAGCCAACTACATTTTCTGACAGGTTCATGAAATCCCAAAAAGTTTGTGATCCATTGAGTTTGAGTTAACGTGTGATTACCTGCTGATGAAGCCTATCACAGTGGCTGAACGCCACCGTCGTTTTCATGCCCGGGATGAAATGAGCTGCTCAAAAATCTCTTGGATATTCATCACTCTGCCACCAACCCACCGATCATTTCAGGTCAGCGTTTCTTCTTGCTGATCATGCGGCAAACTCGAAGAAACCCTCTGCGCCGTTTCTGTTTGCCTCACCCTTCTCTCCCAAAGTTTTCCTCTCTCTGGCTGGGCGGCTGCAGGTTTCCAAACAAACTCGCCGAAACATGTTGTCTGTGAGTCCGTCCGTCCAGCCCTCCCGCTGGGCAACAAAGCTGCCATCCACAATGTAAGCAGGTGGCTCTGGCATCCCAGGGAGAATGGGCAGAGCGTGTGGGCGTCATACAAGCAGCGCCAATCCAAAATTCCCAGCTGACCTCCAATACCAAGGCTACGCTGGCGCTCGCCAATCCTCGGCAAATGCTAGTTTTGAGTTTTTTATGTGCATTGTTTCTTGTTAACATTTTCAGCTTTAAAGCAAAAAAATAAAGAATATTGCTTTACTTGTTGGTTTTTGCCTGCCTGTCTCTCTCACAGGGTCTTCCTCTGAATGTTTGCTTTGTGGGGGTGCTGTTCAGTTGAGTGGGACCGGCAGCAGGCCCCAGGCCAGCCGCCTTCGGTTGGACGTTAATGAACGGAACAGGAGTGGGCACATCTGATGAGGCTGGCCGCGCTGTCAAACGATTTTCATCTGGTGTGTGTGCGTGCGCGTTGTTATTGTTTGCGTGTGTCTGACAACAGGTGCAGACCAGATCTCAATGCACTGACAAAATACAGACTCTGCTGTGCCAACACAGGTGATTTCCTCACACAAACATGCCGTCCACACGCTCCTCGTACTCTGTTCTTTATTCTGAAGTCCAGAATTCCTTAAAGACCCACTTCAACAAAAGCTGGATTTATAGTGTTTTTAACAAGTGCATTTTGCTCATGATGGAGGACATATATGAAGAAAATTCATCTTAAAATTACATTTCAGTTTATGTCTTTATTCAAATTGTGGTGAATCTGGAGCAAATGAAAATATGTCATTGGAGTGACATAGGTGCTATTATCGAGGGCCACAAGCTCCCAGCTCCACTCTATTCTGATGCATCCACTTGTAGACGACTACGTCTTGGATTTCCTCATCTGAGCTGGAATCTTGCTTAAAATTGCGGTTGGATGGTTCTGAGGTTGCTCACCATTTTCGTTGCGCCTCTGTTAGCCTGGGGTTGTGATGGGCTGTAAGCTAGCAAGAAAGAGTGTAAACAAAGGGGTTGATGGGGAATAAGGGTAGGCTTACTCCACGCAAACAGTCTTGCCCAAAACTCAAGGTACATTCACACCGGCTGCTGCAACTTGTGTTCAAGTGGTCAATTTCGATGAAAAGTCTATGAACACACCAGGTGTGACAGGTTTTTGATTTCGGCTCTTTAAAGAAGTCTTTAAAAAACGCCCTAAATGACAGTTGGATTACCTATATCGTCATGGACTTTAAACTTGGTTCTTTACTGCAGCAATACGTCCATTAAGTTGCGAAAACGCAACCAGTCTGATGGCCAACAGGAAAGAGCTACCTGTGCACAAATGACTGACAGCTTCCTGTTCCTGTTTGATTGCGAACGAGCCTGAAGCGGGGTAAGAATAACGTCAAAAGGAGCCTATCTGTGGCTCCCCTTGGCCACCTGGATTCTCGAACAAAAGGCAACTCTTCCTTTATACCACCAGCAGACAGCGTTCAAACAGCACGGCCGAGCATCGCTGCGCTCCAAATGTCACGCCGCATTGTACGCAGACAGAAGCTAACGAGACTGGGAGACACGAACGCGGTTCTCAGCGGAGGGGGAAGCAATTTTCACCCGCTTCCAAAAATAACAAAGAACAAAGGCGAATAAATGAGTGAGTTTTTGAGCACAAGCTAGTGGGCATTGGCAGCAGCGGCCAGGCAGGAGGGAGGAGAGAGGCGGCGAGAGCTAGAGAGCTCCGCACATCTGTCCACACAGCACGGGGTGGGTTCCAGCGACACCCACAGAAACAGGCTTAACCTTCTCTTCCCCCCACCACCTGTTCATTACTATGGGCCCCCCCACCGAGCCGCTGCCACTCTGCTCTTCTCCTCTCACCCGCTCTCCCTTGTTCTCGTCCTCTCTGTGTCTGTGGCTGCTCATCCCGCGTTTTTCTTTGTTATCCTGCCATTCTTTTTCACTCCATCCCACCCTCTGTGCATGTTGTATTTTTCTTATTTCTTTGCAGTGCCGCGTCATTTCGACTCACAGCGTCCGACCACTGACAGTTTTCACAGGTTTGAACCCCTTGCAGTTTGTCTCAAATAAAGGAGAAGAAATGGGCAAAAAAAAAAACAATCTTTTGATAAATTGTCTGTGAAAGTGCATCAGTCTACAGACATCTTTAAAGCCCCCCCTCCACACACACATTCCTCCCCCACCGATGGCGCTCGTCTGCTTTCAGACTCATTTTTCTCCACGTTGTTGATAATTTTTTGCAATCTTGCCCATGGCATCACTCATAGTTGGCCCATTTAAATCCCCTAAGAAATACTGTTTGGAGAAAGGAAATGACAAGATTTAGCTTACTGAGGTATGCCAGAGCGTCATAAAAACACAACATGGGAATAAGAACGCTTGAAAAACCCAGCTCTTCTGTTTTACTTTGTTATAATGAAATAATGAGCTCTTTTCCTAATGTCATCATCTATTTGGCACATAGAGATTAGGAAATTACTTGACTTTATTTAAAATACTTTTTCCAAAGCTTCATTTTTTGTCATCTTGCACATCCCGTATATTGTGTTTGAAAGCTGTCCTCGTCTTTTGTGTTAGCGGGACAAATTTGACCCATGCTTTAACTCAGCCCAAAAATATATAAAAAAAACATTAGATAATTAGATAACAAACAAACTTTGTTTGTAATTATGTCCATGGTAAGGGTGTGTAATATTTTTTCGGCTACAAAGGCCTTTTTTTCTTAAAATACACCATTCGTTAACAATAAAAACTGTTTAAATTCACTTATTTTGTCCCTATGGTAATTAAATGAGTGACTACAGTAACCATGTCTTATAAACTAATATTAGAGTACACCTACAAAAAAAAATCCTTGATCTTTTTAAAATTTGGAATAATTAACAAGTGTGATGCCTGCAGTTTTCCCCCTTGTGTTCCAAACAGGAAGTACCCGCTTGGTCCAAAAAGCCAAAATCCCATAGACTTCTATTAAAAGTAAACAGTTATTACTCAGTCATTCTATCTGACAGAATTTGTCAGAATTCATTCTTGATCTGATACCTTTTTTTAGCATGTTCTTGCAAATCTTTGTTTTTTTCTCGATGTTTTATTCTGTAGTGCAAATTTTTGGAGTTAAACTTACCAATCAGATGCTTCAGTAAAAGTAAGTGGTCTCATGTTGAACTTTCCAAATGTCGGATTGACAGATTTTGTAAAGGCAGGTTTTAAATGGTAAGGGTGAGCATCCAACAAGCTCCCTCCTGATTGGTGAGAGTGGTTACAGCAGATAACTTGAACCAATCACAGTTTACCGATGACGTCTGTCTCCAACATGGCAACATTCACAACGTGAAAAAATGGCGACAAAATTTATTTCAGAAGTCTATTTCTGTGGGTGACGTCACACTAACTTTATCCAGTTCTCCTTTACACTCAATACTTGATACAGAGTCAATTTGTGTTTATAGAGGAAATGTTTTATTTGCTGATACACATTCAATGAGCAAAGATAATAGTTGATATATCTTGTAAATTAAGAGATTTTGTATGGCTTCACCTGAAGTTCTGTTTTTCCCTCCGCTGGTTAGTCCTCATACCCTAGCAGAACCAGTCACAGGCTCAGTTGTATTTATCATGACGTGACTGCATATTAAATAGTCAGTTTCTTGTGAAAATCTATTTAAATCTTTAAAAAGATTAAAGTACCTATAATTGATTAGATTTTTATTTATTTCACAAGTTACAATATATGTACTATTGTATTTCATGACAATGCCTTTTGAGGTGTCCATTACAAGAAATTAAGGGATGACGGCAAGTGGAGATAGCGCCCCACCTCGTCAGTCATTATCTCTTACATGAAAACATGCAGAACACATCAATTGATTTGGTTTGGACGTGTTTAAGACCTGGCTTTTCCATTGACTTATGATGAATGACTGGTAATGATGGTAACATTTTTATTTTCCTTTATTAGTTCCTTTAAAACCTGAGCAACTGAACTTGCAAGTCCTCCATGGACCTCTTTGACTTGCGTTCTGCTCTTCTGGATTCTTCATAACTCTGTCGACTCTTTTGGGCTCTTTAATTGCTTTTGCGCGCTGCTCCAAACGACGATAAGGAGGACCCACTCGTGACAACATCTCAATTTCTCTCCCCTACTCAACGCTCCCAGTTTCAATTATCCCCACCGCTTTGCTCGACGCCCTCACAAATAAATTTCATTTCCTTTAAGCCTGCTGGTTTCAGTATCTGATGCAGTCTCACTCAGTTATCCATGCAAGGCATTATCAGAGAAACAGGCCCTTACTGCTCACTGAGAGGGAAAGGCCGCCAGCTTCTCATTACATTCAGAATATCAGGCAGCATACTTAAATTCACAGGGGCTGGCTGAAGGAAAGGAGCCTTTGCTGGTCTGTAAACACTGAAACAAAGCTGTTGTTTCAAATTTCCGTTTTCATTCCATCATTTTTCACACTAATGGCAACATACCAAAACTTGATGTCATGTCACAAACTCAGTATCTGTTGTGTGCTTTGCTGAAGAGAAAAGACCTCAACCTAAAAAAATGAAAGGATATCAAGGTCACTTTTTACCATCTACTATGGAAACATTTTCCTTTTTCAAAACAAGTTAAATAAATACAAAATATGTTTTTATTATATATTTATATATACATAAAAAGCTAGAAGACTAGATTTATTTACCTTGTTATGCTTCGTTCACACTGGACACTTGATGCACGTTCAAGAATATGGTAAACGCGTGTGACTGAGCACAGATTTAGCATATGGTGTTCACACTGGACTGTCATTACTAGCTACTAACCCATGTACCTGGAGGTAAAAGAGGTATAATGCAAAATGTCAAAGCGGTGCACATCTCACTATTCTTGCTCCAGGCTTTTTCTTTTACAGCTCACAAATAGGGTCGTAGAAATTTTGTGTAGCTACGCGTGAACATGAAAGTCCACTGGCCCCCCAGGTTGGGGGTTTCGCAGGGCTAACCATCCGATCCATAGAAAACTAAGATGGTTATGGAAACAGCGACAACATCAAAAACCACTAAAACCAAGACCAACATAGGATTCTGGAATGTACTAATGATGTACCAAAGAGGAATTTGGTGCAAGTGACATCAGAGATGTGTCGATACGGTCTTCACTTTTTAGGCGTTGGTGACACCAGAGGATCTGGTGAAGTGATAACATCAACAACAGGAGAAACACTACTGTATTCAGACCGAAAATAAGTTATATTCTACCCTTTTAGGATAAAAATTTAACTTGAATTTAGTAATAAACACCCATATTTAGGTATACTGCTTTGGTAATTGGAAATTACTCTATGTCTTAAAATAGTCAAATTAGTTTAAAAAAAAAAGTTTTATATCTTTAAATTAGCTATATTGATACAGGTAAGTATGACTAGAATTTCACATGTTACACATTGTACTTTGAAACTTCTGTCCTGTCGTTGTTAAATGTGTTTGTTGTTAGGAATTTTAAAAAAGTGTGCCAGTTTAAATCAATAATAGGGTATATAAATATAGTATAACTGGGTATGATTGGTGAGATTTTCAGTTTTTGTAGCCTCAAACCCTCAAAACTTGAAATAAAAAAGAATCATTCTTTTCCTGTGATATTATCCTGTGAGCTTGTAAAAATGGGAATATCACCTCTTTTAAAGTGTTTTTTCTTTAAATTTTCCTGTCTATAATTCAGTTATAGAATAAATATAAATACTATTTTTGTTCCAAGACTAAAACAATTATGTTTGCTTTAAAAGCCATTATATTACTTTTTATTTAAAAAAAAAAACTAGAAAGAAGAGGCAGCTGCATGAAACAGTATTGTAAGATGTTCCTTAGCAAACAATGTTTAACTATGTTCATTGATAATTTATTACCTTCTAAAGATAAGGTTCCTGTTCTGCTATTCCATAAAAACTTCTCTGTAAATAATGACACCAGTGTGATGGCAGGGCGGTTCTGTCACAGAGCTTTCAGTCAGGCTTGTATAACAATTAACAGAGTCATGAACACACAACAATAAACACGCAAGTCATTGGTGGCAGTGAAGATAAGGTAGCGTTTCAACAGCTTTTATTGAAAGCGCTTCCCACGCTTGTTCAAAAGTTATGTGGTAAAAGCCGCGAGCCAGAAGGCGGGTCATAAATAAAGTCAAGAGAGGATTTGAAGCTCGTACACGAAGAAAAACCAAAAAACGAAGGATGTATGTCTTTCCTTTTCACATGATTCGATGCACATCTCAATACATGGTCTACGAACTAATTCATGAAAGATTTAACCAACTTTGGGTGGACGCAGTGCGATGGTAAGCGGATCGCCAGCTGGCAGCTGCTCTTATTGGACGATGTCTGGGGGTATATAAAAAGTAAAAAGCAGGCTATTCTGCACTCTTGACGGCCGCCGTCTACATTCATGACCAAGTCAACAATTTCTAAAAAAATCGGGTGGCGGCACAAAACCTTGAAGATTCTGCTGATGCCTCCCCATCACACGGTGGCTGTTGTCTTTGTGACCGTAGTAGAACCGTAGAGTACTTTGTAAAGGGCACCGCGCTACAGCATTCTTGTACTTCATAAGTGCGTGTTACTCCAATTATCTATATGTATACTACACGATAATGGTACAACAATGGTACAATGAAACAATGGTACGTTCCATTTTCCTGTGATCACACATGACACACCTGCGCCCCCATTAAGATGCAACCCCTCCAGTCTACACCCCCCACAGGACCAGACAACCCAAAAACCTTCAGCACCTGTTCAAGTCAACCCAACATATGAGTGCATGTGACTAAGGCCTTACATGATGTTTACTGCACACAACACACATCCCTCACTGTGATTCAACTTCAGCCAGTTGTAATTGACCCCATTGTGAAGGAGCGAACGTTTGATTGGACGTCTTTTTGTTGGCATCACATGTGCATAAATAGACAGACAGTAGAGACAAAGTTGACTAGAAGCTGAATCTTTTATATCTTTCTAACTACATAATCTTGTTTGTATGTGGTATTTTGGGCTGCCATTACTCTCACCATACTGATTTTTCGAAATGTATCTCTTTTCCTTTACATAACAAAAAAAAACACACACACACAATCAAGAAGGTTCGCTCATACTGAGCTGTTTGTTCACACTAAATCACCATTTGACTGGTTTCAACACTCACCTGATCTCAGGTGTGGACCAATCATGTGATTTATCTCCTTCAAGTTGACTCACAAATTCAGCCATCGACTCAGCAGATTTCAGAGAGGAAGTGAGGTTAACACTAAGTTTGAGTCAAAAAGAGAAAAAAATCCACAAACTGCACAGATTCAAGGAGGCATGTATCATGACATGAATCAAATTTGGTAAATGTGGCAAGTGAGGACGTGGGTGACGATCAGAGGAACAGTGAGAGGAGTTGGTTGTGCTTTTTCTCTCGAAAAAGATTTGTCAGATTTTGTATTTGGCATCGTCACATTTAGATGAGAAGCTTGTTGGAACTGGGCAGCTTTCAGGAATTTTACCTTCAGAGTGCAGTTTAACAAAAACAGAATAAAGACGTAGGCATTAAACGACTTGTATACAACTTCCATCAATTGACCAAGCATAGGAAAAGGGTTTCAAAACACTTCTATTTTTTGAAAGCCGTCCACTCATGAACCCTTTTCTTTTCAATAAATATTGCATACGAAAACTAAAATAAAATAAGTACATTATTGATTCTTTAATAGAGCGAATCCTAAATATTTATGCTGCAATAAGCCATTTTTGTGCTCTATGCCATTTCAGATAGACCTCCAGATAAACCGCCCAGAGAGCATGGCTCAATAAAAATGTAACAAGGCAGAGCTGCAGTGGAATGTCTGGCGTGGCATTCACTGACAAAGTCTTTCATGTGTGGACTTTGAGCTGCATCTTTCCGGCCCCATCAGAGGGTGAGCCTGCACTATTGTTCGAGCCCTTATTGCTGTAATGAGAACCCTGCTCAATATACGATCAGATAAAGATGAAAGGCGAGACTGGCGTGTTTTTCTTCTTCCTGTTTTAAAATGAGTGCAGTTTTCAGGATGAGTGAGTTAAAGACGAAGAACGATTGCTAGAAATGATAATGTGTTCGTGAGTGTAGACTTTCGAAGTGTTGTACTCATACTTAAGATATAAAAAATATATGTATAATTTGAACAATCATGCCGGAATTGCTAAGTGTTTTTAAGTTTTTTTTCTTTTTTATGGCAGCCATGTGACTACCTTTACAAGAGGATTAAATTCATTAGTAAACATTATTTGCATTGATAAGACAAGCAGCTAGATAACAACCAGTGCTCCTGTTTAGTTATTTAATGCTGGTAAAAATGAAATCCAACAAAACCCACAGTTAAGAAATGAAATTGATTACAAAAAAAAAAAAAGTTCATTTATACAAAAACTTACAATATTTGTGCACTTTGTGGTTTGAAAAAAATAAATAAAACTACAGTACGTTTCTTCTTGAACACCTTCTATATGGATTCATTCTGGTTGTGTTTGTGATGTTGACGTGATTTTGAGAAGCATATGACACTAATGCTTTTAACATGGCTAATGCTTGTAACATGGCTAATGCTTGAAACTTGGCTAATGCTTGTAACCTGGCTAATGCTTGTAACATGGCTAATGCTTTAACATGGCTAATGCTTTAACATGTCTAATGCTTGAAACTTGGCTAATGCTTGTAACATGGCTAATGCTTTAACATGGCTAATGCTTGTAACATGGCTAATGCTTGTAACATGGCTAATGCTTGTAACATGGCTAATGCTTGAAACTTGGCTAATGCTTGTAACCTGGCTAATGCTTGTAACATGGCTAATGCTTTAACATGGCTAATGCTTTAACATGTCTAATGCTTGAAACTTGGCAAATGCTTGTAACATGGCTAATGCTTGTAACCTGGCTAATGCTTGTAACATGGCTAATGCTTTAACATGGCTAATGCTTTAACATGTCTAATGCTTGAAACTTGGCTAATGCTTGAAACATGGCTAATGCTTTAACATGGCTAATGCTTTTAACATGGCTAATGCTTGTAACATGGCTAATGCTTGTAACATGGCTAATGCTTGAAACTTGGCTAATGCTTGTAACCTGGCTAATGCTTGTAACATGGCTAATGCTTTTAACATGGCTAATGCTTGTAACATGGCTAATGCTTGTAACATGGCTAATGCTTGAAACTTTGGCTAATGCTTGTAACCTGGCTAATGCTTGTAACATGGCTAATGCTTTAACATGGCTAATGCTTTAACATGTCTAATGCTTGAAACTTGGCAAATGCTTGTAACATGGCTAATGCTTTAACATGGCTAATGCTTTAACATGTCTAATGCTTGAAACTTGGCTAATGCTTGTAACCTGGCTAATGCTTGTAACCTGGCCAATGCTTGTAACATGGCTAATGCTTGTAACATGGCTAATGCTTGTAACATGGCTAATGCTTGAAACTTGGCTAATGCTTGTAACCTGGCTAATGCCTGTAACATGGCTAATGCTTTAACATGGCTAATGCTTTAACATGTCTAATGCTTGAAACTTGGCTATTGCTTGTAACATGGCTAATGCTTTAACGTGGCTAATGCTTTTAACATGGCTAATGCTTGTAACATGGCGAATGCTTGAAACTTGGCTAATGCTTGTAACCTGGCAAATGCTTGTAACATGGCAAATGCTTTAACATGGCTAATGCTTTAACATGTCTAATGCTTGTAACATGGCTAATACTTATAACGTTGCTAATGCTTGAAACATGGCTAATAATTGTAACGTGGCTAATGCTTGAAACATGGCTAAAAATTGTAACATGGCTAATGCTTGAAACATGGCTAATGCTTTAACATGTCTAATGCTTGTAACCTGGCTAATGCTTGTAACATGGCTAATGCTTTAACATGGCTAATGCTTTAACATGTCTAATGCTTGAAACTTGGCTAATGCTTGTAACATGGCTAATGCTTTAACATGGCTAATGCTTTTAACATGGCTAATGCTTGTAACATGGCTAATGCTTGTAACATGGCTAATGCTTGAAACTTGGCTAATGCTTGTAACCTGGCTAATGCTTGTAACATGGCTAATGCTTTAACATGGCTAATGCTTGAAACTTGGCAAATGCTTGTAACATGGCTAATGCTTTAACATGGCTAATGCTTTAACATGTCTAATGCTTGAAACTTGGCTATTGCTTGTAACATGGCTAATGCTTTAACATGGCTAATGCTTTTAACATGGCTAATGCTTGTAACATGGCGAATGCTTGAAACTTGGCTAATGCTTGTAACCTGGCTAATGCTTGTAACATGGCAAATGCTTTAACATGGCTAATGCTTTAACATGTCTAATGCTTGTAACATGGCTAATACTTATAACGTTGCTAATGCTTGAAACATGGCTAATAATTGTAACGTGGCTAATGCTTGAAACATGGCTAAAAATTGTAACATGGCTAATGCTTGAAACATGGCTAATGCTTGTAACATGGCTAATGCTTTAACATGTCTAATGCTTGTAACATGGCTAATGCTTGTAACATGGCTAATACTTGTAACATGGCTAATGCTTGAAACATTGCTAATGCTTCAACATGTCTAATGTTTGAAACATGGCTAATGCTTTAACATGGCTTATGCTTTAACATGGCTAATGCTTGTAACATGGCTAATGCTTTAACATGGCTAATGCTTTAACATGGCTAATGCTTGAAACTTGGCAAATGCTTTAACATGGCTAATGCTTGAAACTTGGCAAATGCTTGTAACATGGCTAATGCTTGTAACATGGCTAATGCTTGTAACATGGCTAATGCTTTAACATGGCTAATGCTTTAACATGGCTTATGCTTTAACATGGCTAATGTTTGTAACATGGCTAATGTTTGTAACATGGCTAATGCTTGTAACATGGCTAATGCTTGTAACATGGCTAATGCTTTAACATGGCTAATGCTTTAAACTTGGCAAATGCTTTAATATGGCTAATGCTTTAACATGGCTAATACTTGTAACGTGGCTAATGCTTGTAACATGGCAAATTTTTGTAACATGGCTAATGCTTTAACATGGCTAATGCTTGTAACATGGCTATTGTGTTTCATGTCCCAAATAGATTCTAGAATTATTGTGAACGCAATGAATGAAGACTTATCTCTAACTCTTTTGTCTTGCTCATTGCGCCTGACAGTTTGGTGTACCTTATACATGACAAAAGTTCAAAATTAGACCATTCATTGACTGTTTGTCTTATAATCCGATCCTCCTATAGCGCAGCAAATTTGATAAAAAATAAGTGAAAAGAAGAGAATTTATCTAATAAAACTCAGGTATTTTGATATTACAATGTTGTTTTTTTTCAAACTATAAATGGCAAACTCTTACTGTGAAAGGGTTTTCTTAGAGAGCTTTAAGTAAATAAGCACAAACTTTTATAAAAAACCTTAGACACAACTGCCCTTTTAGGCCGATACAAGCTCTCTGTGGGCAAAAAACAGACAAACCTGGATGAGGTACACAGGTGGCCTGCATAAAACGTCAAAGATGTAGACTGCTAGGTAATCCCGTAGAGCAAAAATGCAATGTAAGGACTTGCTGTGTCTCATCAGTGCTATGAAGTAGCTTTTAGGATTACATCACAGCAGTGCTGGGTGAGTGCAGCATAACAAGACACAGAAAAGCACATATTGTTTTTATAAGGAGTTATAGCCTTTTTTCATGTCTGAGAACACGTCAGTTGTTGCTCTACATTTGTCCTTGGCTTATTGGTTGTGTTAGTCCTGCTCTGTTTACATCATGTGACTACCGGCTAACGCTGGCTGTTTTGGTCCAGTTATTCTACTCCGGGAGCAGGAAAGTTAGATCAAACTGAAGCTCAGGCCGATTGGAAACAAACTGAGACCACCTTGAAACATGGGTCAGACAGCGGTTCTTGGGTGTATTCAGACTGAGAATTTGTTCCGGATTATCGGGGGAAACGAATTCCGGTTCACCTTAAAATAAACCAAATGTGTCTAGTCTGAATACACCCTTAAAATCTCTATACCCCCTTAACTGTGCTCAAACGGGACCTTTAAACTTCCACCTGCACGTGACAGCCCTGATAAAGCTCTTATCACAGGTGAGCATGAATAACAGGGTCAGAAATGATGAACAACTGTGGCCCCGGTTAACTGCAAAACTTAACTAACTGCACTACTGCCTTCACCTGCGACCAACGGGATAAATAAACTATTCTTTGTTTTTCTTTCAGCTCCTGTTCTCTGCATCCACAAACCACAGGCAGAGCAAGATAGAAAGTGAGAAGGAGAGAGCGTCAGCCAGTGAATTTTTACAGCTCTCCAAAATCATTATTGGCAATTAGCGTACGTCAGGGAAGACAGCAGCTGCTTGTAATTACAGGTAGCCCCTCATTACTTCTCAGTGTAGGGAAGAGGAGGGATTTAGAGGGAGGGAGAGGGAAAACATGTTCCCAGAGTTGGTGTTTATGTTTATTTATATATATCTTTACCCGTGATGTTAAGCCACATAATGCATACCAGTTAAAGCGGAAGACGTGGGGCTTCTGCAGGTGCAGCTTAAAAGAAGGAGGAGGACAAGGGATTTCTCTTGTAAACAGCCAGCACTTGCACGGATGTGAGGCTGTTCTGCCGTATTCTGCCATGTGTAGAGGGGATAAGCTGATATATAAAATGTCAAGTGCCTACATGCTTGTTACCCCGTTTTGGTGAAATGTTCTGCTGCTGACGTACTCTGCAAGCTTATGTGCTTGTGGAGAGGCGGTGGTGTTCGCTGTGCCGTAAGATCCCAGACGGAGCTGGCACAGGCTGTAGTTAAGATGACCTGACATTTAAGGGCACACCACTCTTGTTGCCATGCCCTAAAACGCAGCGCCGCATGGCACAGCTGAGTGCTCTGTGGGCCTCAGATGCGAATGCGATACGGCGGTATGATTTATCTCACTAATAGTTGAAGTGGGGGTGCAGATAAGGGCAGCTTCACCTTAGACATTCACCAGCAAACTTGGCTCATGCAGGAGTGGCTGCTACTTAATAAGCTAAAAACTCCCTAAAGAAGTGATTTAAGAGCAGTCACTCCTTCATTTGAAGTACTTCTGACCTAATAAGCTCAATGAAGTTGAAACTGATTAAACTGTTTTTTTTTCTAAGCTCTCGTTTTTCCACCTCAATAACTAATGGTGCTTTTAACTGGTGTCAGATTTACCTAAATGCTACAAAACAGAAACCATGATTTAACCAAAAAAAAGCAACATAGCATTTTATTTAAGCCAAATTAAAAACTAAGGAAAAATGAACGCCATTTTTAGTCAAAACCTAAACTTTTAGCGCACTGTTTTTCAGATAAAGAATCTTTTTTAGTTTTTTTAGCTAATACCAGCAAACAGCTAGTAGCAGCTAGCTTGTACAGTAGAGCTAACAGTGTGGGGCTTCACAATTGGCTGTACATGAGAGCTGGGGTGAGTAAGTGTGACCTCATCCATAGAAAATGTCTTACTTACGATTCCAGAGAAATGAAGTCGAATCAGTTGTCACTTTTTCACGATACGGGCGTCACCATGCTAGAACCAGAATTCGCAATAAGCGAGTTGGTTTGAGTCATAATTTCTATGGCAGCCCATCTGGCCAATTAGGAGAGAGCTTGTTGGAAGACCAAAAAAAAAAAAATACACTTAGCAAGAACATGTTTAAAAAAAAAGGTAGAAAACCAAGAATGTTTATCCAGACAAATAGAATGACCGACTGACTGGCTGTTTGGAACGTGAAGGGGAAGGGGTCACTCTGTCCAGTTCTCTTATAGAGTCAATGAAGGGAATACTGGAAAAACCACTAGCAGCAGCTAGTTTGTACAGCAAAGCTAACAGTCCAAGGCTTCGCCATCACTTTCCATGTCTTATGGTGTCTGTGAACACTAAAATATGTTTTTGTTTCCTTTAGTTAAAGAAATTGAACCATCATCCCAAGCCTCCAACAAGTTTCCTTTTTCTATAAGTATTTAAACATTCAATCCAATTTTAGTAAATTCCAGGTTTTTCTTTTATCTACTCTCAACTAGGTTGCTTATCCTCCTCTATTGCAGAAACACCTGAACACTTGAACTATTTTTTTTTTATCAAGCATTGAAAGGGTTTCCAAAAATTCCATTCCTACTTCCTCTTGACAAAAAAAAAAAAAAAAGATCAAATCTGAATTCTAAATTCTTTTAAACAGAATTTGTACAGTATTTATGTAAATATGTAATCATTAATTATACATGGTTTTACATGTAAAGTATGTAGCTTTGTCAAAATTGAAATGTAGGCTAAGCTTATTTAAGTATGTTATGTTTTATATCTATAATTTGCTTTATTTTGTCAGAAAGATAATCTGAGTATCATCACTTATTTGCAAAAAAGAGGAAGCTCAGTCCAGATTATTCTCTCTTTTGTGTCTATACATGTTTTTTTAAAGACCATATATAATTAAAAAAAAACAGAAAATTAAAACTCCTCGAAATGTTTAAGAATAGATTTGATCATAACAGGGAATGCACATTCATAACTAAATTATTTGAATCAAAATTACTGGATAAGTATATTTTCTTAACATTGAACAAATACATCACAGATAAAAAGGCAAAACCTGTAAATATAAATATACATTTTAATAGCAAAGACTGGGTCTCTCAAACATTTTTACCGTTGATTATTTAGTTTTAACGCTCTAGAAGCAAATTGGTAAAAGATGACATGTTTATGCTTTCATACCTTTCATAGAATAAGATTGATCACACAACAATTAAAACAACTCACTTTTTCATTGTTGTGCTGCCAGAAAAATAATTGTATCTGATTAGGTAAGTTTGACAAAAGACAACAAAATAGGCTAATTTTTATGCAAAAACAGATTCTAAAATAACGTGTTAGTGGGTGGTGAAAATCAGGTAAACACAAATCTTATTTAAAAGATAAAACTCTTCAATAGTCAATATTAGCAATCTGATTTAAATCCCTGAAAACCTCAAAGCTCTCCAGAACCCGCCACAGCCCAGAGTCACAATCACACTAATTAACCCGGGGCACCAAGCGGTGTAAGTGGGTGGTGTAAAATACAGCTGAACTCGGATTTGTCCGCTGCTCCCTTATCTCAGATGAAGGTTAGGTTTAGGTCCTCCATATTGAGGTGTAGTTATCGAGAGGGTCAGGTCTGCTGGGTGCAGCAAAGGGCATGTTCATAGCAGCCTCGCATTAGACCTATAGCCTCCACAGAGTGGAACATCTCAACTTCCCCATTGATTTAACGGGGAAAAGAACAGAAAAAAAAGCTAGTTACTTTTGAACCTAAAAATTTAACATTTCTTTAGGCCTCAATGATCTTTATTTTTTTTTTCAAAGCTTTCTCTTCACTGCAAGGATGCTGCTTTTCTGCTCCCGCTCAGTTACAGTAGAACAACTTGCATTCTGGCAGCAGAATCCCTCACATTTGCAGGGCATCTCTGGTTTCCACTGTAGAGCGTCCAACGCAAATACAAAGAACAACTGTCACATTCAAACTGGAGCTGAAAATGACTGGCTTGGGTTGCGATTCATCTTGTCTGTCCGGGTCCCTCTTTTTTATTTGCTGCCATGAAAAGTTGGAACTGAATGAGAAACCCTGCGCTGAAGGGAGAGGATCAAGTGTGTAAGAATTTAACAGATGGAATTGAGACTAAATGAAGCACTAATGCATGGATGGTATAAATCAATCAAGTGAGCTGTAGGTTGAAAACATAAAATACTTTATTTTTAAGGTAGAATTTAATTTAAAATGTATATTACTGTACTTTCCTCACTAATCAGGCGCATATAGAAGCCTTAATCTATTTCAAACAAACAACAGCGTCCTATAACAAGGAGAGCCTTGTAGGCCTGTATGGAATAATTCTGCTGCAAACAAGGTTGGGAGCTATGGTAAATATGCTAACTTGGCTAACATTTAGTAGTGGTTTATCTTTGTGTTGCAGTCTTTTTTTTTATACATTTTTTTTAACGTGTTACTAACATGGTTAAGAGTTACAGGTATGGTTTACAGGTATGCAGCTAACATGTAGCAGTGTCAAACTGTGTGTTTTTTTTACATGTTACTAACTAGATTAGGGGTTAGCATAGTCACAGTAATGTTATTAACATGGTTGAGAGTTACAGGTATTGTTAATACGCTAACAGGTAGCGGTGTAGAACTATGCTTTTTTACATGTTACTGACAAGGTTAGAAGTTAGCGTAGTCACAGCAACCTTTGTTTTAGGGGTATCAGTATGTTTTTTACGTGTTACCAACATGATTGGGAGTTACAGGGATTGCAAATAAGTTAATGGAGCTAACCAGTAGCGTTGTTGGACTATGCTTTTTTTAATCTGTTACTAATAAGGTTAGGAGTTAGCGTAGTCACAGTAACGTTTGTTATAGCAGTATCAGCCGGTTTTTTTATGTGTTACTAACATGATTGGGAGTTACAGGTATTGTTAATAAGCTGACAGCTGACTTTTGGCGTTGTCAAACTGTGTTTTCTTACATGTTGCTAACAAAGTTAGTAGTTAGTGTAGTCACAGTAGCGTTTGTTTTAGCGAAATCAATCTGTTTATTTACATGTAACAAACAAGTTCGAGAATGTCATGCATACACCAACGTGGCTAACACTTGTAATGTGGCTAATGTGTAGCTTGTTACAAACAAGTTGTATTATTACTTTGAATGCATTTAATAAAGTCTGACTGACGTATTTATTCCTTTAATCTTTTATCCCGCTTAATGCATCTTAAAGTGTGGTGCGCCTGACATCGCCTAATAGTGAAAATATAGAATTCATTGACCTTGCACCTTATAATTCAGTATGGGCTACGGTGCAGAAAAGTGCTGCAGAATTTACCTTTACAAATTATTCTGTATTAAATTATGATATTTATGTCAAGTAGTCACTTTTTCTTTCAAACAGAAAATTGCTTTTCAGGCTTAGATGCAGAAAAAAAGTAACAAAAATGTTACTAATAGGCGAGACTAACTCGTTTCTTATTTAGTAAACTGTTATTTAAAAGGAAAAAAGGCAAACTTTTCATGCCACGACTTCTTCTGTTTATCCGAATGAGATGTACGACATTCTCAAGAGGAGCAGGAGCCGAAAACAAACCTCAATTCAGGTGCTCCTGCTGGCTTTGGCAGCATGGAAAAATGTTGTTTTGTTCAACCGATGCTCACAGTGCTGCAGTGCTGCATTTCAAACTGTTGAGTCAGATTTCATTTAGCAGCTCTTTCATCTGTTTTAACTCAGTGAGGCGAGGTATCCCGGAGTGTGCCGCCGTGCGTGTTTGCGGGGAACTTGTGTAAATTTCTGCGCGTGTGCGGGGGCCCGGCTGTGCAGCACTTTGTTTGTACCCTTTCGTTTGCATGGACGTTATTTGTACGCGAGCACGCGGCTTCCAACCGAGAGCTATTATGTGGAGACAGCAGGTATAATATCTGCAAACCTTTCGCTGCTGTGCTGGATAAGTAATGGCCTCAAGACGTCACCTTTATCTGTAGCCACACGGCTGCAGCTGTGGCTGTGTATTCCCCGCCTCACATTTCTGCTGTGACACAAACTGTATATGTGTGTGTTTGTTTGTTTATGTGTGTATGTTGTTTATCCTGAGACATCCCCCTCCTCATACAAAAGTGGCTGGGAGGAAGGCAGATAGGGCCAAGACTGACACATTCATTTCCTTAACGGCTGCAGATGCAGCGCCATCGCGGCAGCTTTAGCTCTCTATCCCCCAGAGACGCGGACGGAGCCCCTGGCTACTTCCCATCATGCCCTGCAAGTGTAGAAAAGGTTGAGGGAAAAGGTAGATGTGGAGGGGAAAGAAAGCGGAGAATCAAAATGTAAATAGGAGGGAGCAAGAGCAGAGAGGAAAGAGGTGAAACAAAAGGAGAAAGAGTTGGTCGGGAAGTGAGTGAGCTTTGTGGTCTCGGGCTCCATGGGAGGTTCAGCCCAATCATTTATAAAAGGTAAATGCTGTCAGGACGCGGGGCGTTTAAAGGCGCGGCGCTGCAGGTGTGATTTATGCTCTCAGTACGAGGCTATAAATCACCCTGCCTTGTGTTTCCACAGGCTGCTGCTGCATCAAGACACAACCATCCCTGCCTCATCAATAGCGAGCACACACATCCGAACATGAGACACACGTGGTCAGAAATATAGATAGAAGACGGGAATGAGGACTGAGGAATGGGGATTTTTGCTGAGTCAAACAGGTAAAGAAGTGCACAAATTGCAACACCATCAGAGAGAAAGGCTCCAAACATTACAGTTATGCTTTCATAGTTTTGAATTTTTAGCCAAAACAGTTAAAAAAATGTTCCAAATGTTTGCCGGTGAGATGGTGCTCATTTCAAATTTGTAGAAAATGTTTAAAAAAATTCCACACTTTCGTCCTTTTTCTTTGACATGAAACTCTTAAAAGAAGCAGATGGGAGTGAAGTAAAACACCTGGAAACATCATGCATTTATATCAGCAGCTACTTGGTGGTGGTTCAAAACAAATTCTGACCAGCGAAATAAAAAAACAAAAGTCCAGATGAAGAAGATTAATAAGAAAATGAACACAGGTGGCGGGCACTTCTTCCTTCCAGTTTAAACCTGGATCTGGTCTACGGAACACCTATGTCCTAGTCCTCAACAACAACAAGCATCCTCTCTATCTTGATATTTTCTATTTCCTTGGTTGACTTCTTGTTTTCTCATCTTTCATGTCATTCGCTGACTTTGGTTTTCTGTTTTTACCATTGACTGTATATGAGAACTGGATTGAGTGACTCCTCTTCCTCGTGTTCCAAACAGGCTGGGGGCACCAACAGTAATTCCAACAGATATGCAAAACTTTACGTTCGTAAATGGCGTAAAAGCTTCGTTTCTCCACGTAAGAATCAGCTGATATCTTCTTAAAGTGCCTCAGTCTGTCTCTTTACAATCCTTCGAGCGGAAACAAAACAGAATAGCTTCCAATGTTTTGACACAGCAGCAAGTCAACGCTCACACACGGGTGAAGACACAGGCGTTATTGATATACGGTTGTGTGGGAGGATGTGGCACTTCAGCGAGGTCACAAGTTCCCCGCCATGCCCGTCACATTGTCGACATTCCTACACCGCAGCAGATGAAGCCCTTCATCCAGAACTCCCACCACATTGGCCTGAGTTTGAAACGGGTCAAAGTTCTCCAAACCGAAGATAAAATGGAGACTTTTACAGCATAATTCATGGGGGACTTAGAGAGAATCTCTCTTTGACAAATAGTGGCACACTGAGTCATGTTGTGTTGTGATTCAGGAACTTAATGTACTTCCTCGAATGACTGAACAATCTCCTGAAGCCAAGTGAAATGCCCTGTGGCAGAACATTTAAAGGTGTACAACTATGAGTAGGTGAGACTTATGGGGTTCATTACTCAAACTTCAACTTGTCTTGCTTGCAACATTTGAAATTGAAGTTATTGCGGAAAAAGACAAAAATAACTCTCCTTATCTTCTTTTTATACGTGCCAGCCGTTAGATACCCAACAGGGAATAAGATGGCCAAAGAAAGACAAACAGCCCATGGATTTTAAGACACAAAAGCTCTTCACCATACATGGAGGGTTCCATCCCAAATCCAGCACTCTGAGACTCCACACAAGCTGCAGGGAAGGAGGCCTAGTGAGCGCAGTAGGAAACATCCAAGATCTACGGATGCATCAAGCACCAGGCCCCAACTGACAGCGTACCTAAGTGAAAGCCTTAGGCAATGGAGAGCAGAGGACAGATCATCATAGGAGGATAAGCCCCTGCATGGGATGTACCATCGGACCACAACGGAAAGCGGCTGATATCAAGAAGTCCTGCCAATGGCTGGAAAGGGCTGAATTACAGAACAGCACAGAATTATAGGAGCAGCAAAGGAAAGAGGCCGGAATCTACCACACCAGACAAGACCCAAGGTACAATAAATATAAAATACATATTTAATTATTTTGATATTTTAAAACCAATTGCAGATGAAAACTGTGTATGTAGTAGAACTACAACCACAGCTGTTAATTACTTTGTTATTTTACTGTAAAAATACAAAATCTTTTGCATTTTCAAAATGAAACATTCCTTATCTTCCTTTTTGTCCATCGTTTTTACCACATGCTGATGCCCTCAATGATTCAAGAAACCATTAAGGGCATTTCCCTTGAACCATTTTAAGGGAAATGATTCAAGTTAAAAAACCATCATCACTGCTGAGTAATGATGTGTTAAAAAGTAATACCAATGTTGATGATCTTCATATCAGCACTTCCAACAGCTCCAGCCATCACTAGGAAACTTCCAGCACATGAGGAGTGCTTTTCCTAATAAACCACTTATTGTATTGTAAAATAGAGTAAATATATCAGTAAATATTTTCAGTTTTAAGCTAACTTTAAAGTACAATAATGTTTCATCCCATAGCAAATGTAAAGTTAATCTGTATGTTGGTCAATTGTGAACATTTTTGTTTTTGAAAAGGTAAAAGCACGAAAATAAAAATATTTAAACCTAAAAACTTTCTTTCGGTTGTAGCTTTAACAGTCAGTTTTAAACACACAAAAGAAACAAAATAAAAATTTGAGGATTAGTAATGAAAAAAAACAACCAAATGATCATTAAAGTTGCAAGCGCCATTGCCTCTACGTGCCTCCACCCTCTAGTCCTCCCTCTACCGACCTTCACTGACTTACCAGTCACTTTACGCCCCTTGTGGCCGAAATTCACTTTGCCGATAAATGCTAATGCTAAAAATCCTAACTTTGCTAACCTTGCTAAACATGCTAGCATTATGCTCAGCATTATCGACTGTATCAGATAAAATCATTGCTAAAGATGGTCATCATGCTAATGATGCCAGTACTGCTAAAAGTGCAGATTCTGTCGTGGAGAAAAGCGGCTTTGGGTCGCAGCTCTCTAATGTGTTGTATATCGATGAAAAACCAGAAAGAAAACTGCTTTTTACCGTGTCAGAATCTGCTGATTCACTGGGATTGTTTGAACAGTTGGAGACTTACGGTATGTCAAAAAGTCAGTGTTATTTAGGTGTCACTGTGACATTAAAATTAATTAATGTGCATTTTAGTTTGAAATTAGTTTAGTATAAATTTAATTTGGGGCAAATTTCTCCCACAGTTGAATGTAAAGCTTTAATGTAAGCAGTCCTTTAACCTTCACCACGCTGGAGGAAAACATAAATCATTCCAAACAGAAATGCAATGCTTTCTCTTCACCCAATAAGAATGCAAGTGTATAAATCACCTTGCAGAAGGAATCTTTGGCCGCAGAGACTGAAGAGTGGGGGAGCAAAATGGAGCTGTAACTTGCAGAGAACATGTACAAGCTGACCTGAATGGCTGCTGGTATTGTGATTTCCCTCAGGAGTTCCTCTTTGGCCTGTTCCAGTGTTTTAGATTCCAGAGGGAGGCTATTAATGCTCAGGCTGCCGACCTGATCCATATGTATGGCTGCCTGTTCACTCTGTTCAGCTGTTGCATCCCTGCTTTCTTCCCGGTAAGAGTCTGCTGGTTCCTGAAATTGGTTTCTGTGAAGATGGAAGCAGAATATCAGATGGGATGTGTAAAAAAAGATGGTGAATTTTCTGACCAGACTCACAGATTTCTAGCCAGCGGCTTAAGTTCTTCAGTTATGGTACTGATTATAATGGATTATCAGAGCATGGCTGATCACCATGCAGTCCTTTTCAACAGATCTCCTGATATTACTGACCATAGCACCAGTTGGCTGCAGGCTTCAATCTTTAGAGGTTGCTATCTGACCACAGGTGTTTAATAAGTGGCAGAAAATGACTATTAAATTAGACTTTTGAGATACAACTCTTGAACAAAATCCTTTCAGGTAAAGAAATAAAGCAAAAAACTTCAAATACATATATTTTTCTCAATTAAAGCTGTCAATGAAAAGTAATGATTTGAGGAATCTTGGTGAGTTGTATTGTGAAAAGTGCAGATGGCGCCATAAATATCATTTATCAGCTGCTTAATGTGACCACATGGGCAATTTCACCAGGCGGGGAAGCTACAATTCTGATTGTGAACAAATCCCAGATTTAAAAAAGCACCAACCTGCTCCACCTGTGCGCCAGACTGACCTTACAAAAGAATTAAAAAAAAGACAATAAAGGTAAAATATGGCCTGTGAAATCTCATTACTTTAGACAAACAGCAGTTAAAAAAATGGTTTCACTCAAAGAAGCAAAAATGTGAAAATAACACATCCTAGTAACACGTTTTGGTTATACAAGCCTAAGTTGTCATTAGTTATGATCAAATTAAAAGGTAAATGATTGCAGAACCTCTGTTATGATCTGTAAATAATTGGTCATTCATTAATATGATTAATGCAGTATAAAATGCTTAATAAATGTGCCCTTAGCTTAGAGAAAGGGTAACAAACACACAACAAATACACAAATCACGGTCCTCCTGAAAAGGTGCAAGTGAACTCTGATGTGATTTCAAACAGTGTGATTCAGTTGGGTTCAAGCAAAGGGTGCAAACAGTAGCTACTGCTGAAGCCCAAACCATGAATACAAAATAAATAAAACAACAACATTTCATTGGCTCATTACAGGGAAACAAAGAGAAACCAGAGGATACGTCTCTTCTTTTGGAATCACTTCTCCCATCACAGGGTCGTAGGGTCTGGTTGTGCTGGTATGTCGGTCTTCTTTGGAACTGATGAAAGGGCAGTATGGTAAATAGGAGGAAATTGGGTGGTAAATAGGAATGTGGGGATCTCATCTGAAGGAAACAAATGTGAACTGAATCCTGAACCACTCAGACTGATAAAACACAATGAAAACTTTCACAGACACTATTTCAGCGGGTTAATAAAGAAGAACTTATTAATACACCGTATCTTCTTGTCAGATAACTGGATTTGCTTCCCGGTTGGATTTTCTTCATTTTTATGTTTTGGTTTTTCCACCTGTGTCATATTTTCCATTAGTTCGCTAAATCGCAATTCACCTTTCATAATTTCACTGTTTCTTAGATTTTACAGAGCAATTTTGCATGTTTTTTATTTTTATTTACAGCACATCGTGTTTCTGCGTCCTAATTGGATATGAACCTCGTCAAACAAGGTCCTCCGTTCTGTCTCCTATAGAATGCGGTCAATTTCACAAGTCTACATAATCGCAATCAGATCTTTGTTTTCATTCCAGAATACTAGACTTATTTTATATGAAGGTTTGAATTTTAAAAGTTTGAACAA
Organism: Oryzias celebensis; assembly: GCA_014656515.1. Classification (NCBI taxonomy): domain Eukaryota; kingdom Metazoa; phylum Chordata; class Actinopteri; order Beloniformes; family Adrianichthyidae; genus Oryzias; species Oryzias celebensis. Next base: position 42,091,338 of record BNCR01000005.1, read on the forward strand.
CTGAGAAAAGTGTGAAAACCTTCATGTCTGTCTGAGAAATGTTTATACAGTTTGTAGTGAAGAGTTTTACAGCCTTAAAACATTCTAGAATCTCTGTGATGTAGTTGTCTTTTTAGAACACAACTCAATGAGTAAACACTGTATTTCCACTTTTAAAAAAACTAATGAAATTGAAGTAAAGGCTTAAAAAAAAAACTTGCGACGATAATTCAGAAGCTCCCAATTTAGCCAAGTTTTTATACATTATACAAAAATAAAAGCTGATGAAACTGGGAAAAATTACGAGTTCAACTTGTGAAGTCACTCTTCTGAACCACGCTGTCAAATTTACACGCTGTTGTCCAAACTTAAGCTCATGCTGAGTTTGAGGCCTCTGTCAGGATGAAACGATCACTTCAGGATTTGTGCTTTAAAGCATGTTTCTTTCTCTATGCTGTGTACCCTTTAAAAGCCTGCGCAGTGTACTGTAGCTTAGTGCTCTCTAACTTAACAAATCTTGGCAAATATTGAAATTCCAGGCAAATGTAGGAATGCTGAAAGAAGATATGACCACAAAAAAGAGGATTTACAAAGAGAACTATAAAGCTCAAAGGATGCTTTTATTTTGACAGCTTAACTGATATGATATAAGTTCATATTTCTGCATTTCTGTGTTTAATGCATATTGTATAGTATATTCAGCTCCATGGGAACTTGAACATCAATATTCTTGCAAAAAAATGCACAAGGGTGCAATTAAAAAGTACTAAGAATTAAAAACTAAAAACTGCCAAATCTGGATGATATACATCAAGCACCTTTAGTTTGAGTTAATGTTAAAATTTGAAAGTACAAAATATGTGTTGCTCACAAGACTCTGTGGCGATTCACAAGATAAAAATAATTTTTGAAGAATTGCTTGACATGAATTCAAAACGCTCGTGCTGGCTCTTTTCATTTTGACACGAGCCGCTTCAGCCCTCAAAAATTAAAAATGTATAAAACCATAAAAGACTTCGGAATATAAACTGCGATGTCCAGATATTGCCTGTTCTTATCGAGATAATTTATCACTTGGCACTAGTCAAAGTCATTTTCTGCATTTCCATAATGCATTCCATCATATGAATGGGAATCCTGCAGTTTCTCCGAGATGCAGGGAGTCAGACGCGCTCTCACAGGCAAAGCCAAGAACTGATTTATGCCTCTTTTGTTCCTGAGGAGAGAAGTCAATCAAAAAAAAAAAAGAAATGGAAAACATTTACTGTTGATGCTGAGTTATGGAAAGGTTAATAAATCAGTAAATCTCGTAATGTCATTTATATGCAGTTCCATTTAGAACAACATGCTGCTCACTGACGAAAATACTGATGTGCTTTTGGAAAAAAAAAATTAAATCAAAAACCACATTTTAGCACGAAAAGGCGCACTTAAAAACCTGAACTTTTTTCAAAAATTGATCGTGAATATACTAATATGGGTAACATGTAGCAGGATCAGACTGTATTTTTTTGTGTTACGAACAAGTTTGGGAATTAGCTTAGTCACAGCAATCTTTATCTTAGAGGTATCAATCTGTTTTTTAATGTATTTCAAGCAATGCTGAGTGTTATTGTAATTATGCTAACACAGCTAACGTGTAACGGTGTAGTTAGTATAGTCACAGTAACTTTTGTTTTAGCAGTATCCATTTTTTTTTCCAAGTTCCAAACGAGGTCAAGTGTTACGTGTGAATATGTTAACAAGGCTAACACGTAGCAGTGACAAACTTTTCTTTTTACTTATTACTAACAAAGTTAAAAGTTAGCATTGTTACCGTAATGTTGTTTTAGCAGTATATGTTTATTTTTACAAGTTCCAAACAAGATTACGTTTTTTGTGAACATGCTCACATGGCTAACATGTAGTAATGTTGGACTGTTTTTTGTTTTACGCATTGCTAACAAGGTTGGTAGTTGCAAGTATTGTGAATACGCTGATGCTCCTAACATGGGTAACATGTAGCGGTATTAGAGAAGTTTATTTTTACCTGTTACTATCGAGGTTGGGAGTTATAGTAGTCACAGTAATGTTTGTTTTGGAAGCATCAGTCTATTTATTTTGTGATGGAAGCAAAGTTGGAAGTTAAAGGTATTGTCAATACGTTAACATAGCTAAAGCTTGTATGGTGGCTAATGTGTAGCTTTTTCAGATTGTATTTCTTACATGTTACTAACAAAGTTGGGAGCATCATCACAGTAAGGTTATTTTTAGCTGTATCAGTCCGTTTTTTGTGTGTTGGATTCAAGGTTGGGAGATACAGGTATTGTGAATACGCTAACATGGCTAACTCTTTTAATGTGTCTAACTTTTAGCGTCTTAAAAAAATTCCTTACTGTATCCTTACTGTTCTTCCTGTGATTTCAGTAAACAAAGTCTGACTGACTGATGAACTTATCTCTGCCTCGTTTGTCTGGCTTAATGAGTGTTGCAATGACCTTTCGCATTAAAATCTAGTATATAGAGCAGAGAATAGGGAACATGTAGCTACAGGAATGACTTAAAAAAAGTATTTAAAAAATTAAACATTGTCTTTATTGATGCTCTTAAAGTCATTGATTATGACATTTATAGAGATGAAGACACACTTTTAGTGCCTTCAACCAAAATTTGAGATTTTCTACAACAGAAGTACATTTTTATTAAAGATTTAAGAGAACAAACCTAAGTTTTGAAATTCTTAATTCATAAAAAACTTTATTTATATTTAAAAATACACTTATACATGAAACAGTCCTTTACTTATTAACAGAAAAAATGTTGAAGACATGATAATTGAGGGTTTTTGTAGTTGGGGAGAAAGCACATTTTTTAATCAAAATATGTTTCCGGCAAATTTAAATTATTATTATTAAAATCTAATTATTAGTCAGTGTCTTTTAAACTGTCACAATGTGACAAGAAACAGTTTCTTCCAAACGGATGCGCTGTAATTAAATTGTCTTTTACTATTATTATTATTTTTTGACAAATTGTGCGTCTTTCTGCAAAAAAGTACCTTTTTGACAGCATGAATTGTGCCACACAGATCTAACAGACAAAAACTAAAAAAATGTAAGCTAAAGGAAAATATCAAACTTGCTGTTTGTTCTTAACTTGGCAGACAGACTCGATTGTTCATTTTTTTTTAAACGACAACTAATCTTCTTACTATATTTTTGTTTTTATAAAAATCAGTTAAGAAAATCTGTTTAAGATATGTTTTATTTTAGAAATGCTTACCTGGAATTTACTCATATATGTACGTTTTTTTAATTTTTTTGTGACATGTCAGAGGTGTTTAGAAAATATTTTTAGTATAGTTTGACTACATAAATTGTGTCATACAGATTTAAAAAGCAAAAATATATATATATCCTTTTATCCTGTTTATCTTGTGAAAATAGTCATAATGATTATATAATCTTTATGACATCTTCTGCTTTCATACTTTTTTAACCAGAAATGTATTGTTTGTCTGGAATTCTTTCTTTATTCTTCTGCATAACAACTGACTCCATAAATTGTGTCACACAAATCGAATAAAAAAAAATTCATATCTTTTGGCAAAATTTAAAAATAAACTTGTTCATTAGCCAGAAACAATTGGAAACGGTTTTTCCTTTGCTTGGCAGACAGACACAAGTGTTTATTTATTTAAAAAGCTTTAATTCCTCATTTGTTTTTTTTATAAAAATAATAAATATATTGCATTTTCAAACATTTTTTTCCTTAGGAATTGTAACATTAATCTGGAAAAAAAAAATGTTTATCTTTGGTTTTCGTTTTGAGATAGCCGATGAATTTTTCCATGTTTTTAAATCTTTAACGCAATTTAAAGTCAATTTGTTGAATTCAGTCCTGTTTGGTGTTTGAGGCACCCGACTCTCATATTACGCTTCTCTGTTGTTTATGAGGGTCTAACAACCATCTTAAGTGCAAGTTTGCAAAAGTAGCAGCAGCTTTTGTTGATGCCGTTGACTCGTGCTCATCAACCAAATGTAATCAACGCAGATTTATCTTCTTGTTTGGCTCCACTGTGGAAAAAAAGACCATCCAGAAGTGAAGGAATGTCAAGGAAAAACCCTGAAGGGGAGCTCAGACGAGGAATGCTCACACACTGCTTTGAAAAACAAGGGGATTTATCAGGGATTTCTCTGCTCCTACCGGGGCTAGGGGGACCAAATTACAGCCCCGGCATCTAGTTTGAGGCGGAGAAAGAAATAGATGGGTCCAGATATAATGGTGATGGCCCCTGGGTGGTACTCCTTAGAGGGAGAAAGAGGAGATTAGAGTGGAGGTGTGAGTTGGCAGTAAGATTACATTTTCTCTCTTTATAATGGATAAGTGCTTCTCTCATTTTTTTTCTGTTTCACTCCCACTATTCTGCTTCTGTTTCAGTGTTGCATCTCTCTCTCTGCCCTTCATCAACGCGCGTTTGAAAGCGCGCACATATGCGACGCACACTCCCTCCTCCCGCCGTCCTCCCTCACTTGATCCTTACACCTACGTGCTACAGATGGTTTCATTTTATAAGAGATAAAACCACATTTGGTGGAACTGATTAAACAGAGGGAACAACATCCCCATCTGCCATTTATTCCAATCTGAAATTGCTTGGGCAGATGCTGACATCTTTGGCGATGATTGATTCACCCCGTCTGGCCAGAGAGGAGAGGAGAGCAGGAATGGATGCTCCCTGGGGCTGAAGCTTCCTGCCATGGCTCCACCACGGTGTCACTTAACCAGCTATGGAGCACACAGCCCCTCCCCTGTCAGCTTCCCCCCGCCCTACCACCACCACCACTTCTTGTCTCCTGCAAGCTGCTGCAATCAGCAAAGGCCTTGATTGGACTTGGGCAGGTGAGTGCAGTACACTTTAATCACCATGCCAGTACCTGCCAGATGATGTCTTCTGCATGGCTGTGTGACTGAGAGGGTTGTGTTCAGGTGCACTAAAGGGGATGGCTCTACAAAAATAACCTTTTATTTGCAGATGAAATTTGGTGCAAACTTGTATTTTTCTCATTGTTTTAGTTACGAGGCCGTCTTTGTACTGATCCAGTATCGTACTAGTTTGGGAAAAACTTTTTTTCTTTTTTCCGTATTCAGCTGTAAGGGCAGTTGTGCCTAAGCGTGTATTCAGACTGGACACATTTGGTTTGCTTAAAGTGAACCAGAGTTCATTTTCCTCCATAATCCAGAACAAATGTTCAGTCTGAATACGCCCAAGCGGACCCTGGTCCAGGACCAGGAACCGCTCTCGGACTCGTCTTTCGAGTTGACTTTGGTTTGTTTCTAATTGGACTGAGCTCCGGGTTGATCTGAGCTTCCTCAGTCTGAATAGACTCTGTGCTCGGAGCTTAACAACTGGACCAAAGTGGCCACCGTAACCGGGCATTACGAGATGTAAACAGAAGTGAAGCAACGATAAGACACAGCAACTCACTGAATTTTGGTCAGATTAATGCAGACTCAATAAACAACTTTGAACGTAATATATTTTGCTTCTCACATTGTTTTCCTGACATATATGTCGTAAACACTCATCATCTTACATACTTAGCCGTCACCTCCTCAGGATCTGCCTCGCAACATGCCTCGGCCGTACCAAAGCAGCAGTGTATCTGATGGTGATCCAGACGTTCAAAATTGGTCAACAAAACATAAAGTTTGAACAATCCCGACAAGGTTTGCAAAGCGCAGGACTTCCATCATTCTTTCTCTCGTTGCTTTGTCACGCCCTCGTAATTCCTGGCCAATGGCTGAAGAGCTCATTAGTTATGTCATATTGTTTACAAGCTTTAGTTTCAAACAGAAATGTCCAGTAGACGACAGTCTGAATACAGGCAGAATCCAAGGTTCAGGACTCGATCCGGATCAAATTAAGTGGTCCAGAACTATAAACTTTTCCAGCCTGAACACGCCTTAAAGCAGGGGTCAGCAACTTTCATGACATGAAGTGCTAATTTGATATTTAGCTGAAAAACTAAAATAGGATGTCTAGAGATGGATGCAAATACGCCTTTTGTTTTCCATGAGGAATTAACATTATAAGACACTTAAAAGCTCAAAAAGTTGATTTTGTTTTGTATAGGCTCTTTAAGGAGGAAAGAGTAAAACGCGACCACTTCATATGGAATCTAGAATCTTATATGGAAATAAAAATCTTACTTTCCATCATATTACTAAGTGATTTAATGCATTATGTTGTGCGTGCACGTGTGTTTGTGGGGGGCATTTTAGATGTTTTATAATTTTCGTCTTGCTTTTGGTTTTTAGAATTGGAAAATGTTTTTACGTGAAGAACTTTGCATTACATCAGTTACATCAGTCAGAAAAGTTCTCTACGAATACAGTTTGATTTGGTTTGCCATCTACCATGGCTCCGGTCAGCAGGAATACCAGGTCACCTCTTTCAGCTCTGATGCAGAGAGACTGACGGCGTCTCGAGCCAGTTGATGCCTGACACGTATGAGAGTTTTGAGCTCCTCCCAGATGACTGAGAATCCACACCTCCTCTTGAGGGAAGATCACGTCTGTGGCCTCTGGTCTATGCACTATCCTCACCTTTCACAGCCATAGGCCTTAGGTTAGGTCAGAATCAGGGCGTGCGTTCCCAAAGGTTATTCTTAAGTCACGATTTCTCAACAAAAGCCTTTTACAACAAATTTTATTACCATCACTACACCTGGTCATCAGTTCCGCTGTTCTGGTTTTTTGGAAAAAATAAAAAAGGTTTTCTTTTTCGCCCTCTTCCACTAATGCAATGAAAAGCATGCGGATTGGCTCCTGATGATTAGAAATTCCACTCGACATTCATCTAATCAACATTTATAGTGTCCTGCCTGTGGAATTACGCTGCCCTTCACCAAATCGACTCTGCGCCATCGGCTGTAAACACTCGAGCATTTTAAGATAAAAAACTCTCCTCACAAAAGTGCCATCAAACGCAGCAGCGTGAGTCTGAGTGCACGGAGCAAAAGCGCGCGAGCGCGGGCTCGTAAAAACTGCTGAGCTGGGCTCTTCAGCGCAATCAGGCGCCAGTCTCAGCCCATATACTTGTTTGATGAAAACCAAGGATGGAGGGAGTGGGATGGGGCTCTCCATGTAAGAGCAGCGATCATTCCGCCTGTAAATCACTGTGGAGGCTCTGGAAGGCTGGGGTGGTGAATGGATCATTCTGGGAACTTTGGATGGGGTTGGAAAGAAGAATTGAATCTCAAAGTGTCAAAGTCTCTACAGCTTCGTTCTGCAAGATGATGCCTGTGGATTATCGTGATGATCGGATTCAATCCAGAAATGTGTAGATCAAGCCACAGTTTTGAATGTGTTATGATGGAATGGTGGCTATAAGTTTGTCTTTTTATTGGATGTATGAAAATTAAAAAAACAAAGTGTAAATACATTCATATTTTATATCTTTATTAACTCTTATATATTTAGTTTGAGTCAAATGGGCCCATTTTCACACTCAAAAGCGGGTCAGTTTTGACTCAAACACTGGATGGGAGTTACAGGTATTGTGATTAAGCTAACGCGTAGCGTGTTACAAACATTTCTAGATTTACTGTGAACGTCGTTCATAAAGTCTGACTGATCGACTTATCTCTGATTCTTTTGTCTCTCTTAATGTGCCGCGCTCTGTAAAGTAGTCAAAAGAAGGTCAACACTGGACCTAAAGCTCCTGTGTTAAAAGCTTATTGCTTTTCTCTATTTTTTTTACATTTTTTATCTTAAATTTTGATCAAACACATCAACATAACACCTTTTCTGCTCCGTTAAATGTTTTTGATAGATAGACGGATGAATGCCGGATTTTTCTTCACACTTCCTTTTATCTCTCCTTCCTTTTAATGGGATTCGGTGAGTGTCTGCAAACAGCCGTCACAATAATGGAAAAGAAAATGTTTAAGTTGCTCCTCCCCCCCTCATTTCTTTACCATGTGACACCACCAATAGCGAGGTGCTCTGAAACGTGGCCTCGACCCACCCCGCTCCCAGAAGTGGAATAATCCATTAGGGGCGACACCCACGCCTTTTTTCTTGAGTTTCAGCTCCCTGAAGCTTTGACTTTGGACAAGCGCAGGTTAGAGGGAAAACAACCCGAAAAACAGTCTTATCTCTCGACGCACGAATGTTTGTTAAAGCTTTCCCATTTAGTCTCCCGCCCAATTTGCATATTAATTGCATTTTTGCCTCTTCAATCCGTTCCCTCCCTTTTAAGGCTGCTGTTTCTAGGTGCTTCATTTCTTTGAAGGAAAACGCAGGCGTCTGCGGGGAGCTCACCTGCATCCGACCACAAGAATTGAATTCTGGAGGAAATTGCTTTAACTTCAGCATAATCAAATTTACGCCCACACGTACCTTTAACTCAGAGGTTCTGCAAAGGAGGGCTCGCAACACACATCTTGCCTTTTTTTGGTAACAGATATCTATCATCTCTTCTGAAGTCCTTACAAAACATGCACATTTGTATTTTAAATCAAATTTTTCCGTTTTGGTTTTATATTAAATTGCTGCTCGTATGTGATCGGAGTGGCGTTTTAGCTTTTTTTTTCTTTTCAAATTTCTCAACAAATGTTCAAAAAGATGTGAGAGTTTTAATGACTGAGCCGGGGGATAAAAGAAACAGCTGGAGATACTGTAATGTAGTGGCTATTCTTATACAGTCGAGGTAAACTCAAGCTGTCTCATTTGAAAAGCGTCATTGCGGTTTTATCCATACTTAAGAATAACAGGTGATTGAGCATTTGTCTATCCTCATTTCCAAAACAGTGTGACCATATGGGTCTTATTTTCACTCAGATGTCCTCCGCAGCTCTCAGTTTTGTGTTTTTTCCAATTATGCAAAGTGGATGTAATTTTTACTTTCAAGATAATGGTTTATTCCACTGAAAATGACTGATCGATTTATTTTGGTGGTTCTGTGTACTATTAAAGACAAAATATTAAACAGGGAATCTGTCACAATTTGGACTACCTGGATGACTATTTTAAACACAATTATCACATAAATGTGGTTCATTATCCAGATTCCGTCATTGGTGAAGGTTTTTATTGTTTTAATTTGTTGTAACATTTCTTTAATCTTGAATTCAAATCTAATCTGTATCTTAATTCTGGAGTATCGATTACCTTTGTGCTGCGGATTGATCTCAATATGTGGCGGGCTTCCTGCAGAGAAGTCGGGACGAGGAAAGCTGATGAAACTCTGGTGGGTTGTGAGGGACAACAAATGCTCATTGCCATGTTTGTTACTTTTTTTTTTCCAATCAGAACTGTGCATGTTTACATGCACAACTACAGTGGCCATGAAGAGAAAATCCCACCAAGAAATTACTCAATGCAAAATCCAATGAACGATCACGATGACAATTGAAAACGCAAAACAAATAATAGAGAAAAACCTTTTAGAAATAAAATAAAAATTATTCAAGAAACACCCCCCAAAAAAGTAAACAAAAGAAAAAGTAATTTCCAGAAATCAAAATAAAATGTTAAAAACACAAGACACAGTAGGAAAGCGGTAAAGGAAGGGACTATGGGACATCATTGATGGATGATGACGTTTGATTTTTGACATTTGGGCTTTTCAAATTTGTTTCCAATTATACTAATAAAAGTTTTATGATTGGTACGGAGAAGATGCAGTTCCTACTACTATTCCTAATAACTTCTAGTTGAAATGATGAACAATCGTCATCAGCCCATGTCCTATAGTACCTACGTTTTCCAGTTTCTACATTTGCTTTATTTTTTAACATTACGTTTTGATTTCTGGAAATTCCTTTTCTTTCTTCGAATTTTCGTTTTGACAGAAATCGTAAAAGAGAGGGACTATAGGATATCGCTGATTCGATGATGACTTGTGTCGATCATTTCAATCTGGTCCGTACCAATCATGAAACTTTTATGAGTATGTGAACATTTAAGACGCTGAAAAAACTCAAATGTCAAAAACCAAATGTCATCATCCCATCAGGGATGTCCCATTGGTCCATACCTTTTCCAGTTTCTTTCTGTGTTTTGTTTCTTTTTACATTTCATTTTGATTTCTGGAAATTACTTTTATTTCTGAAAATGTTTCATGTGTTAAAATTCTGTTTTATTTGTTTTGCTTTTTAAATTCTCCAAGTCATCATTAATATGTTATTATGTTGAGTGATTATGAATTGAACTCCCCAGTACACACCAGAGATCTGACTTGATTTTAGGAGTAAATCCGGTTTTCCAAGCTACCTCTAAACACTTATACTTCCTTTAATCAATAACAAATATTAGGAATTTTTATATTTAAACTTCTCATGGAACAGCTCATTCAAGGTTACTCACTTTATTTCCCAGGTTTACATCTGTCATGTAGAAACTTACTTGTAGGGGTCTGAACAAAATGTTTGAAAGACATGAATTCATGGGCAGCAACATACATCCAACATCCACATATCCTGGGTGTTTCTGAGTTGAGGAGTTCAAACGGAGGAAAGTTGCAGCAGTTTTTTTTTTTTCTTTTTTTTGCAAATGTAATAGTACAGCAGTCTGCAGCCATGATTAGAGAGTTTAAAAGGTGTTATCATATATGTTTTTTTCCTGATAACAGACTAAAACCAGAATCTTCTAATAATTAGTTTTCCGACATACATATGATTAAGTTATTTGAGTAAGGCAAACATTGGATAACTTAGTCCTACTTTGCCTTAGTCACCCATACAGGTGCTGACCCGAACTGCAGGCTTTTAGGTTGTCTGGGTCCGTGGAGGGTCGTAGAAAGGATCGGCCACGTCTTTTTCAGGAGTGGTGGTGTGTCTTTTGTTCTCTTGAGGCTGGTAAAGTCACTTAAAAAAAATGGAATGTATGTATGTCAATCAAAAGTTTCAAACATTCGAGGTGGGGGCCAGTGGGCGCCACATGCTTTTACTGAAGCATCTGATTGGCCAGACATGAATAACTTGGGATAAAGAAATTATATCATGAAAAACACATTTGTTTTGGCAAGAACATGTTAAAAAGAGGTACCAGAAGAATGGTTATTCTGACAAATGGAACGAGCAATAGCTGTTTATTTGTCCATAGAAGTCTATGGGATTTTGGCTTTCTGGGACCAGCAGGTACATCCTGTTTGGAACACGAGAGCGGATGGGATGATGTGTCCAGTTTTCATAGACTGTCAATGGTATGCACCCAAAAGGGCAGTTGTGACTAAAGCTTAGTGGATTTTCATTGTGCTCCAAACTGTTGGAGCTTATGAACTGATTCTGAAGAGAAATACTAGTCCTGTACACCATCTTAGACCAATCAGTCAGCTATCATCAGGATTTTGCTTTTTCAAATGTCGCCAGTCCTTGTTGTTGTGCAGAAGATGCACTCGGAAGTGTTGGTTTGGTCATAACGGTTCATTGATTCTAACTGGAGAAAACCTCTGCTGTCGGGTGAATGGTTTGTGGTTCTTGACGCTTTTCTGAAGAGACGCAGCTTCATTGCAAGTTTTAGAAGAGCGTGCACGAATCTGTGATGTCTCTCCACGACTGTAGCTGTCCTTTCTGGATCCCTGATTCCATTTTTTTTAGTTCTGGCATCCTCCTGTGACAGTTCTTTAATTCTATTCTCGACTTTTCCACTCAGCTCAAAAGCTGAAGTGTGTCTATTTTGAAGTGACAATCAAAATCCAGACACAGGCGAGTCATTCTGATCTGAAGGCAGAAGCTCTTACATTCTTGGGTGCGCCTATTTTTTTCTGAACTGCGGGCATTTAATATGAAATGTGTCCTCGATTTGTTCCGAGGGGTCGACGGGCACGCGATGGGACGTGTGGAGCCGCTCTCCCACAGATGCAATTAGGCTAAATGGGATTACGCCTATCACGTTTCAGACAGGCCAGCCCCACAGCCACCTGGGGGAGGGGATGATGACGGGATGGTGGAGGAGAGAGGCGGCGATGAAGGATGGGGAGGAGAGGAAAAGCTTAGAAGATGAAAACTGCATCTCGGTGTGATTCCCACCGCAACTTGAAACCAAAGGAGTCGCCTAGCTCCTTGATGCTGCGGCAACAGGAAGTATGTGTGAAGGCCACACATTTCAGAACTCGGTGTTCCGGCATGAGGTTTGTCTTGCATGTGAGGTGCCGTGGCCCCTCCCTCGGCCTCTGCTATCCGTCGAAATGTCAGCATCAATAAGGAAAGTAAGGGAGGGGAGGTTGACATTTTCGCACTGGGTGATGGGACCCTTAGATCCTCTTCTTGAATTCAAGAAGCGGTCAAAGGGGTTTTTAGAACAGAAAGAAGGGGAAAGGCCACCTCTTGTATTTGGACGTAGATTTTCTTGTGAGAATGTATCTGTGTTTCCATAGCAAATAATCTCACCGGGCATGTCAAGAACGTGGTGTTCACACTGCACTAGCAGGGAAGGGCTTCTTTTTACTTCTGGTCCTATTTAGTAGTGTATGTCTGCCACCTACAGTTGGAAGAGGGTTCGAGAGTCCAATACCAATTAATGCCAAATAACTTTCAGTTGAAATGATGGACAAACATCATCCCCCATTTAGCGGTGTCCCATAGTATCTGCCTTTTCTGGTTTTCATAATAAAGAAATAAAATAGCAAAACACAAAAGAAATTTCCAGAAATCAAAATTAAATGTTAAAAAAACGAAACAAAATACGATTTTTTTTGCTTCTTTGTTTAATTGTCGCTGTCATCTTTTATATGTTTTAGCATTGAGTGACTTCAGGGCCGCCATATGTCCTATAATTCCATCTTAGCACAAACTGGTATTAATACATTTTCCTTCATGATCAGTTTTCAAACGCTTTGCATTTCCCTGAATTAAAGGGGACGCCATCCATAGGTCATTATCAAATCGGAGTCCTTGACTGGTCAAAGTTCGACTTGGTTTAACTTTAAACGTGATTCGATGATCACGTACAACATTGCGCCTGAAAACGGTCTTGTAAATGTGCATAGCTACGCATGAGCATGGAAGCCCGAAAGATGCTTTTACACCCCCCCCTTACACAGATGTTTCATTGGAAGTATCTGGTTGAAAGCGCCCTACGGCCGGCGATGTGAGCGTAGCTTTAGTCACTTAACCCTTTTAGTCCCAAACAAGCCAAGGGGTAAAGCCTCTAGTTGAACACATCTGGAAAGATCTTACTTAAAGAATCAAACATTCTTTTATTTTGAAGCAGCAGCTTTCATTTCCTGCCTTGCCCTGGAGGGGTCCCAGCCGCCTGTTCAGACCGGCATCATGTCAGACGCTTCTGTTCACAACCTCATTCTGTATGTCACTTGTCCCTGTCTTTTCCATTCATCAAAGGGGACACAAAGGTTTTCAGCTCACCTCGCCCTTCACTGATATGATTTGTTTTCGCGATGGGTTCCTCTGCCATATGTAGCCCTCGTCACAGAAGGTCCTTGAGATGAGTGCTCGCCACCACTAATCAAATCTTGGGTCACATAGCAAAGCGACCTGCACATGTTTTATTCTCTTCTACAGAATCCATCCTTTTAAAAGCATTTTTGTGGCTTTCTTTTAGCTGAGAGGATATTTTCAAAATAAACTTTGATAACCATGGTCTAAGCAGCAAAATTTAAAGTAAGTAGAAGTTTGGAGCATTTGCTCCTCCCCAACCCCTTAAATTTACTTTGTTTCACTTTAGTTTATTTCTTAAGAGAGTTGCGTATGCAGTGTACGCTGAAACCTGGGCTCAGAAATGCTGACACATCTGCTTAAATGTTACTTAGACAGGAGCTTTGTGTTTGATCGAGTTGCTGGGTTGTTCCCAAAAATAATCGGACCAGGCAACAGTGGATTCTCTCTACCATTAGCTTACAGCCCCTCAAAACCCCAACCTAACAGTAGAGCCGCAACAAAAACGCGAGCAATATTGGGGCAAAGCAGTCGAACTTTTTAAAGCCAGATACCAGCTCAGATGAGAAACAGAAAGGCGCACATGGATCTATTTGTCTACAAGTGCATGCAGCAAACACCTTTTTTTCACGATGATTTAAATAAAGAAATGCTCAGAAATGTGATAGTTTTCTTCATAAATGTCTTCCGTCATCAAAAGAATGCCACAAGAACATGTTACAGACAAAAACACGATTTTCAACAGAGTGGGTGTAAATTTCACCTGTGAACCACAGGAAAAATGGCATTTTCCCAATGATCCACTGAGGCAGTCTTTATTTGTGCCTTGTGGGGGGACAGAGATCTTACACTGCTGGGTTGGGGAGGGTTGTGTTGGCTGAAGAGCTGTGATTGGATGCGGCCCATTAATTATTGAATTTTTGCTGACGCTATGAAAACTGTGGCTGTCCTAGAACCTCACTGGAGCCCGTGACTTTTACAAGGCCAGCTGGACAGACCGTCTCAGCAGTTCTGTTCAAAACCCCCACCGGTACTTTTATTTTTTCAGAATCACAGATCGACTGAAATCACCTGCAATGAAGCAGAAAACGGCGAGAGTGAAGCTTTTGAAGCAGAGGCCATGTACAGCTCCTTGTGGCTCCGCTGGCTTTTCAGGAATGGAAATCCCGTGCTGGTGAGCTGGTGGGAGAGCCGGGGAGGGAATGGGGTCCATGTTGGATGTTTTTTGAGATGCAAGGCCAACAGAAAGAAGAAAGGCAACAGTGTGATGTGTTTGCGTTGCAGGGAACAGCCTCCGCCCCCTCTGACGTGCATGTGGTCAACCCCGGCCTGAGGAGGTGCCCACTGTAAAGTGTGAGTCAAATCTTGGAAAAGTGGGAGACCAACTCTCCTGAGCAGTTTATGTTTATACACACGCAAAGGTTTCTGGTTAAAAATAACTCATAAATCATTTCTGATAATGAATTTAGAACAATAACAAGTAGTTTTAATATTTCTGTTATTCTGATTTCTGTTATTCATGATTTCTTCATTAGCTGTTTATGACAAATGCACTTTTATCTGGCAGCGATTTGAATTACCTGATTTAGTGGTTGAATGACGCGCTTTTTAAGTATTATTTTTGGGTGTTGATTTTAATATATGCCTGTTAGAAAGACCAGAAAACACTGTTTTTGAACATCATTAGCTGCACTTCTATTACACATATGCGCAAAACTTTATCAAAATTCTAGAAATGTCAAAACACACAATTTCGTGGTGACACAGTTTTCATACAATCATAATTACACGAATAAACGCAGATTAACTCACAGGACAAGTCATTCAAAAACTGAGCTGTGCTTAGTTCTTTTTTCATTTTCTTTTAAGTGGGTCTTTAAAATGCGGCTGCACTTTCTACAAGCCTCTATGGACAACCCAAAAATGTGCAGCAACAATACGGGTCCATCCCTGTACGGTTGCATTAGGCTAAGACATGAACTTAGACTGCCCTAAACGCAGCTCTGTAGAAATGAAGCCAGAATGACTAATGTGGGATTTCTGGCTGTAAAAATCACAAAAACCTCAAACTCAAACTGATGACTTTTTGCTGAATCCTTTTCTGTCTGGATGTCAGGAATTAATGCGAACCAAACCTACATCCTTTGCTTTCTTCAGTCTACAATTACTAACAAACAGTTCCAGTATTTTCGCCTCCAAAAATAACCTTTAGGAAGAATAGGAGAAATATAATGTCAACAGTGATTCCTAATGACCTCCATTATGCATGTAATTTTGATGGTGTCCACTGACATCCACGCGAAAATGAATACACTCAGCTGTGGAGCCGAGAGCTCTTTGTCTTTTGTTCTCCACCAGATAAAGATCATCCACTACTCTGCAACATCACATAAATATGCATTAATCTGTTCTGGTTGGGCGAATTTGAAGAACTGTCAAGCATCAAATGTAAAGGTCACGGTTTGAGCGGGGGATCCGGGAGACTGTGCAGGTTCAGGCACTATTTGAATAAACTATGAGAGGATTTACAAGAAGTAACCTTCAGGGGTAAACACGCCCCCATTGGTCATCAGGGAATAGACAGCGTCATGGATGTGTTCCATCACTAACGCGACTCACGCTAAATGCTGCAGCAGAGAGCACCAATGAGATGTCAGTAGAAAGAGGAATTCAATGTTTATTTGAAATTAAATTCAAACAACAAACCAAAGTGCCCCCGCCCGTCTCCACCAAACAGAATGTGGCAGGTGGAGGTCTTTTGGGCGAGGGGGTGACCTTGCCATTTCCTTCCCGCGTTTCAGCGACGCAACCTCCGCAGACAGGCTTGGTGAACAGAGGGCCGGTCCCGTTCCCAGTTTGGTGCGCACTCCCGTGGCGGCAGATGCCACATGGTGGCCCCGGAGCTTTCAGCCGGCGAGGAGACGTGAGCGAGCGCCAGGCGGGTCACCAAAGCCTATGTCCGTGTCAAGCACAGAGAGGGCCTTCTCAGCAGGCGGCGCAGGCAGCATGCCGTCCCCGTCCTGTCCCTTCAACAGCTCGTCGCATCCCGTCTGCACGTGCTCAGTGTGAACCCAAGCAAGAAACTGTCGGGAGGAAAGAAAAGTAGAACATTTGAAGTTTTATTTTCTGTTTCAGTAAATGTTAGTCTTGGAGTTTCTTGAAATGATTTAACAGCATGATGTCTAAATGTGATGATCCAAAAATGTTAAAATTGTCATTCAGAAACTGATGCATCTATGTCAATTAATTAAGTTTAAGCTTACGTTTTCATCTTTTTCTTTAAAATAAAACAATATTTTTAAATGTGATCTAAACTGCTGGAGCAGACGAATTTGTTTCATTTCTACTCTTGTCAAAAAAAAAAAAGTTGATGTATTTTATCATAAAACTTAACAGTCTCTGCACTCACGGGTGTGTGAGCCAATCACAGCAGACCAGATATTAGTAATTATTAGTATTAATAATTAGTAGTTATTAATGTGACAGTTTAAAGAAATGATAAGATAGCCTTAAAGAAAAGGTTAGCTTAAGATTTCTACATAATAAATAAAAGTTCCTATTTTTTGATATTTTTGCTAAACATTGTTATTTCATCTGTACACTTTAGATATATGCTATAAAACATATCTTTTTGTTATATTTACTTTAAATATTGTAAATGTGTTTTTTTATATTTTTTAAACATTTTTTTAAAAGTGCATTGTGTTTTGCTTCCTGATTGACTGTAGACCACTGCCAGTCAATCTCCTCTGTGCGGTGTCTTCCATACAGAATGCGTTACGTTTTCCAAATCTGAGGAAATCTATGATTGTGACCATTCATTCAATGAAACTATACTTATTTTTCTATGAAAGTTTGAACTTAGAGAGCTTAAACAAGAGGGAAAAGTGTAAAAATGTTCGTGTCTGTCTGAGAAAAGTGTACGAAGTGTGTAGTGAGGGGTTTAACAGCCTTTAACATCTGTAATCCTACTTTACAGATTTCATCTATCGCAGGTTATTTTTAGAACTTAATTCCCACAATAAACAAGTGAATGAAAAAAAAATGTCCTCAATCATTGCTTAAAAAACATTTTAAAGGTAAAATATTACAACAAATTGTGAAGTAACAGGAAAAACACCTAAAGAGACCTAAATATTTTGAGACAATATCTTCAAAGTCTATCCAGAACTTATATTTCAAATATAGGTGCATGTTAGCTTAAAGTCAGTGCTTTTGCTAGTGAGCATTTGCATGAATCTGACAGAGACAAAGTCGTGAAATCATGTTGTCAATCATGTGAGCTGCTGCTTGAGATCCACAAACAGTGACTCGGCAGTGACCCGTGGAAGATGCATAACTAAGACACAATAATTAACACCAAGCAGAAATGCTGCTCATGTTGTTAGCTTGTTTTTGCTTGGTCAGTTCAATTAAGTATCTCTCTTACAAATAGATTCTCTTCGAAGATTCACCTCTTCATTATTATCATTGGACTATCATATTTTTCACAATATAGGTTAGATCACCGGCGCCGTCAAAGAATGGTCTGTTTTCAAAATGATGTAATATAAAAGGAACACAGAACTGTAAAGCACATCAAACTACACGAAATATAGTAAGTCTGTCTGTCAGTCAGACTTGATTAACAGAATTCACAGTAGCTCTGAAACAAGATATACATTAGCAATGTTGCAAGCATTATCTATGTTAGTGTTTTCACTATACCTGAAACTCCAAACCTTGATTGCAACACATAAAAAAATAAACCGATACTGCTAAAACAAACTTTATTATGACGATGCTAACTCCCAACCTTGCTAACAACACGTAAACCACAGTGCGACACTGCTACACGTTAGCTGCGTCAGTGAATTCACATAAACAGCCAAACTTGTTGTTAAATTGTAAAAATAAAAACCCAGATACTTCTAAAACAAATGTTACTGTGACTACACTAACTCTCAACTTTGTCAGTAACGCTTAAAATTATCACAGTCAGAGACCGCTACATGTTAGCTACCTTAGGGTAATTATAATACCTGTAACTCCCAACCTTGCTTGACACGTAAAAAAGACTGAAAACGCTAAAACAAACATTACTGTGACTACACTAACATTGACATTTTGACAGAAACATTTGTGTACCTTTTAAAACTGCTTTGACATGAGTCAGCACTACCAGAATCAATTCATATATAAAATGCTTCGGATTTTATATCATTTTTTGAAAAAAATTGCGTTTTAGTGCAGAAAATACACTAATTACTATGAACTTCTCAACAAACACTCAGATTTAAGTGAAATTAAAGAGATTTGTTTTTATTTTATCAATAAATTAAACTTAAATGTAGTTAACTGTTTTTTCTTCATGAAACATTTTTTAGTCTACAAACTGTTCATTGTTGTGTCTCTACAGGGGTTTTCACCTTGAACCCTGTAGAACCTTCACCCGTCATGAGCTCCTTGGTCTACTTTGCCCTTTGACCTTCTTTCAGATGATTGTTTAATTCATTTGCATGTTCTGTGAACTTTAAGATGTCCAACTGTGAATTAGAAAAATATGATTTATTTGATAGTTCTCTTTGTGTTTCTTAAAACTTTGCTGTTTTTTTACATCTAAAAGATGCAAAAATGTTAAAAACTCTGCAAGGTGTGTCAGGGTTAGAGAACAGCAAATCAATCCTGGACATGTAAAATTGCAAAGCTAAATATTTTCGTGCAACATAATTATGAAGTTGAGCAGAAAACAGAAGAAAGGTTTTGTTTGGATGTAGACAAAGATTTGAGCTCATTTTAATCACTCAAATGGCGCTTTCACCAAACCTTCCCAAAGATAATAATATTTTTCATTAATAGCTGTTTCCATAACTATAATAAAAGCAAAATACTGCAGTCAGTTTTGCCCATTTTGCGTACCATAATGAAATTAGGGGTGACAGAATTGCTATTTGGACTCACTACAGTAATAGCTTGATGAATTATAGCACATTTTCTTCAGGGGACATTGGTTGAGGAAATGTTGTAAAACGCCCATGGGAACCAGCAGTCATCAATCACGCATGGTGTGGTTGAGGGTGGGGGTGTTGTGATGGCCCTGAGGACTCGGGGTGGGTGCATGAACAGCCAGCAATCTAAATGGTGACACTGAGCTCCAGGGGCCCCCGCGGGGCCGGCCGCTCTGTCGCCTGGAAAAAAAAACAGATCAGGGGGAGAGGGATCAAGGTTTGTTTTCTCCCTTTTCTAGGTCATTATTTATTATGTGAAGTATCAACGTCCTTGGATGCAGCATGGAATCGTTCTCGCCCACCCCCACCTCCACCCAACACTACCACCGCCGCCCCCCTCCGCCTCAATTGACAGATCTCATTAGAAGATAAACGTGACAAAGATAGCTCATAATGCTTCAGAGAAATGTAACACCATTAGCAGGTCATTGTCATCGTTCTAATGTGTCCTTTTAAGCCGCTTAGTGAACTGGTGGTGAAGTGTGATACAGGGATTAACCCATCAGAGAGTTGCTGCCGAGGAGTTGAGCCGCCATTAATGGAAATTTTTTTGGACGTGTGGCGATATCTTCCGAAGGCGCTTTAGCAGAGTCACGGTGTAGCCCGGCGTTTTACACGGAGCGTTCTGGATGTGTGGGAGGATGTCTGGAGGGCGTGGACCTGTACGGACTTCCAGTTTGAATCCCTTCACAGAGCAAATATAAAAACTCACATTAGATCTTTTCTTGATTTTGTGAGCGAATAAAAAGTTAGAAATTTAGGTATACATGAGAGAAATCAAAATTTGAACTAACAAGACATTTGACACTCTGGTGTTTTTGGTTGTGCTCCTTCTTATCTTACATAAGGACAAGTTAAAGAATGAACCAACCAAGAGGAGAAGGTGACTGACGTTTTTGCAGTTATTTTTAAATAAAAGAAAAAAACCTGTCAGTCTACTTCAATAAGGTTCCATTGCAACCATTGTATGTGAGAACCGGACTGAGTGACCCCTCCCTTAAGATCTGGCTCCAACATGGTGGCTTCCGTATTGCAAAAAAGTTGCGACGCATATGATTTCCTTTCATTGTAGTAAAACATTTTCAATTGCTGTACAGTCAACGCCTTTGCTCAGGTAAGGAGGTTACCCTGGGTCCCACCATCGTCTTTTTGATGAGTAGAACTGTGAAGAAAACCATCGTATTCCCACCTCTGTGTTTGACACTCAGAATGCCGCTTCTGGGCAGCATATAGTACCTTAAATTTATGCCAAAGAAGACCATTTTTGACTCACCTGACTGCAATAACATCCCAGAATTCACTTCTGAATCCTCCAAATATTCTGACCGACCTGAACATGAGCTTCTTTTTTAATGGGGGGTTTCATTGTTGCAACCATTGACTGTATATGAGAACTGGACTGAGTGAGTGATGTCAGCCATAAAAAATGACTTTCTACCAGCAGGTCTAACAAATTAAGTGTCAATTCAGTTGCCGTATTTTTTTATACTGAGGCTGCCATGTTGGAACCAGACTTCGTCAGTAACCAGTGATTGGCCCGAGCTGGTCTGTCACAGTTTCTATGGCAACCACTCTCGCCAATCAGGAGAGAGCTTATTGGAAATTCAAACCCCCACTACTTGAAATCAAACTCAGGAGAATTTATCAAACGCTTCGAACCTTTTATGTGAAATCCCATCCTTTTACTGAGGCATCTAATTGGTCAGTTTATAACTTGATTAACTTACAATAAAAAAAAATATATCATAAAAAAATTAGGATTAGCAAGAACATGTTAAAAAGGTATTGGAGCTTTTTCTCTATAGAAGCCTATGGGCTTTTGTCTTCTTGTAGCCTGCAGGTACTTTTCTATTTGGAATGTGAAAGGATAGAGATCGTTCAGTTCAATTCTCATTTACAGTTAATAAACCAGAGCCTTAAAATGGATTGGACCGAGGTAAAAAAGAAATGGCTGCTGCATTTAGGTTAGATTCCTTAAAATTCCTTAAGATGTGTGATTCCCTAAGTGTCAGTGAAGAAACAGTATCGACTCTGAGACGGTCAGTAAAGAGGATTGGGACTGAATCCTCCCTATTGATGTCTGCAAGTTTCTGACTCCTCTGTGCTTACCAATGTGCTGGAAAGGGATCAAATACGTATTCAAATCAAAATGTATTTGCATGTGTGCATCATAAAAAATAAAAAAGGAATAAAGTAAATTTTACCTCATTTACTGCCTTAAAAAAAACAAAAAAAACGTTTTTACCCTAAAGCACATAGAACATTCACTCCATTTGTAGAAAAAAAAATGCGCTTTTAATTACTTGACAGAACTGATTGACGAGGCTGAGCATCTGCTTGAATTAAAGCATGAATTTTTAAAATCTGAGTTGTGGAAATGAATCCAAAACATGAATGACAGCAAATGCTTCCCGGCTTAAATGGTTATTTATGATGCCATTGTTTTATTCTGCAGTACAGTAGAACCATCTGCAGCTCTGAAGCAGCATCGCCATGAACCCACTGGTGGCTAATGCAACCAATCGGTTTCATTGTCCCATCAATCAATCCATTAGGTCCCGGCGTCAAACATTAATAACATATTAACGAGAGGGAATTGCACAATAGATGCATATTAATGACAGAAAATACTTGTTTGCATTTGTTGATGTTTAGCCAGCTTTATTTTGAAAGGGTTGATGAAAAGCGGAATAGTTTTGCTTTAAACTGCAGCCGAACTTCACCGTATGTGCATTTTTCTCATTTCATGGCTCAGCAGGAATCGTCAAAGCTCCTTTGATTACATTTTCATATGACCTTGATCTCAAAGGGCAGTGCAATCAATACAGTAGCCATTAGCATCCTGGTAATTGTAAGTGAAATCGTAATCATTTCCCGGGCCTCACAATCGCTTTCGGGTTCTTATTTATTTATAGGGCGCTCCGGAGAACAGGGCTGCCGGCTGAGCTGGATGTGATGAATGGAGCCCCGAGATGCAAATTAAAATGTTTTTAATTAAACCCACCCATCACTACATTCCAGATCGGTCTGACTATGACAGGAAAAAGGCTTTACAATGAAATACCTTCAATAAGTTCAGGCATTTTCATGTTGGAATTTTGAACGAAGCCCTTTTGTTTCTATATGAGCATTAAACAACATTGAAAAAACAAACAATACTCAGGGTACAGGGACTATTTATTCAGCTTTGTTAGGTCAGAAGAGGTCATGTGATCAGGGGACTGTAATTATAATATATGCTTAATTACATTAGCAACCTCATGTCTGTTCATATTATCTCCAATAGGAAAAAACAGAGAGATTTGATTATGATAATGAGCTGCATTTTATACATGGTAATGGAGGCCCAGTTCAAAGCCATTAGTGCTATGAGGAATATCCATCTGAGCGCCAAACGCTCTAGAACGCTGCTCATCTCAAAGTGCATGTTGTTTAATGGTATTGATCAACGGTCTAGCGAGCTCCAGGGCTTTTGCTCATTACTGCGTCTTATTCGGGCTTTCTTGGGTAATGATGCCCACACGGCAATTACCAGCACAGCCATTTAGATGATCAGAGAAAAAATCATAAACAGTGAAGCAGAAAAAGGGGGAATAATGTGCTTTTATTTGGGATTTTAAATGAAAACCACACAATTTCAAACACTGACTTCTGAGAAATCTGCTTTCTTTTGTCATCTCTTATGGCTAAATTGAGGTTTTACACATCCAGGGGTCCTTCTTTCATAGATCCCAGTTCAAAAAGATTGTTGAAGGTTAAGTGCCATCATATTTTTTTAAAAGAAAAAAACGATAGAAAGCCATAATTGCACAGGTGCAGTTGAATAAACCACTAAGCAATTTTATTTCAACTACAAACCTTATATCTACTATTACGCACAGTAATGGAGGATTCATGATACGGGCTTGATTGATATTTTGCTCTGTTCTTATATAGAGCTGGTCTGAACATCATATTATTCTATAGAATATTCAACAGGAATTAACAAATATCATGCCATCTTCCCACCTGCTTTATCCCCTTTGGGGTTGCAGGGTTGCTGGAGCCTATCCTATGAACCTACCAAACATTTTTTTGGACTGTGGGACTGTGTCCAGAGAATCCCCACTCAAGTACAGTATGAGAAGAACCTGCAAACTTCACACAGAAAGGTCCCAGCTGGAATTTGAACTGGCACAGAAAAAGATTAACTAACTGATTAAACAGGCACAAGTATTGACTTTTTTTCCACCACAAAAACATTATAAATCCCATTTGTCTGTGAATCACCTGTTTTCATTTAAATGTTTGTTTTTTTCAGTGTTTTCTGCAATTAGCAAAGGTCATTTAAAACTACAGTCTACGTCAAATGCAAGACTAATTTGACTTTTTTTGTTTGAAAATCTAGCCCCATCGGAAAAATAAAATAAATCATAACAACTGTATGTCGTTGCTACTCTCAAGCATGGTAGTGGTGGAAAAATACTGTGGGCTTTACTCTGGATTTTATGTTCTACCTTGGTAAGTTTGTTGTGAATTTTAAATTACCCTTTAAAATCTATAATTCTAGTCCATTTTATTTAGCATGTGTTTGATAAAGGGTAACATATTTGTAGCTGTTTTTCCCGCTCATGTTAAATACATAAAGCTGATCAAAGTTAGTAAAAAAAAAAAAAGGTTGAAGAATCAACGTAGCTTCTGTCATATCGTCTGTGCCTGTCTGTTTTGCTTTCAATATACGTCTCTCTTTCACTCAATTCCCCCTCCGCCTCCCGCCCTTTTCCCATCTCTTCCTATCAATGAGGCGGCAGACATCCCAGACCTGCTCAGTCAACTGCTTCAAGATTTATTCTTTGCAACAAATATGCAACAGCTGGAGAGCTGGGGAATGCATGTAAACTTTGTGTGTGTAATTTGGTGACAAGTCAGGCTTAATCAAGCTCCCAGTGGCTGGATGAGCAGAGCGCATGGGAGAGGCATATGGGGAGCCGACCGGCGAACAGGCAGTGGGCAGGGAAGAAGACACAAAGCTCTGCCTCTGTGTATTGACATGCTGTACAGGAGCAGTGGTTAAAGGGATGTACAGAAAGCTGTTAGTCAAACACTCCAGCAACCGCCATAAGAACTGATGTGCACTGGCTGTCTTTAAAGGAAAAAGAGTACTACATAATGCAATATATTCGTATTGTGCTGACTAAGATTGCAATATTAAAGAAAACATAGTACTTTGCTTTCATCTAAGTTGTTTTACTATTAGCAAGTATATCAGGAGAAATGGTACTGAGAAATGTTGATGTGGTCTCAAAGGACTGGGATTAACAAGATGGATGCTGAATTGAATAATATAGTTTAGAAAGGTAACAATAATATAAAGAAAAAATAAATAAATGTAGGTCTAAGCATACAATGTGTTATATGTATGTGTAAAATGTCTCAAGTACTGCCAGCAGCCTTACATATGCACAAGACAAGATGGGCACTGTTACCTTTCCTATGTTTGTCCTTCCACATTGTAAATGCATCCCTTTCTGGCATCTGATGTCAATAGTAGTAAATAGTATTTGTACTTGTCATCTTAAAACTTGCAGAAAATTTGTTCCTGGCTGAGGATAAGGATTAGTACAAATGTCAACTAATGTTTTACTAGTAACGTATTAAAAAACGAATAGACTTTTTCACAGTTAAAATCCACACCTTGAAGTCAAAACCTATAGATATTTCTGAACAAAAGTAGTAAATAATGGTTAACTAGACCATTAAAACAACTAAACCAGGTTTTTTTATTTTTTTATTTTTTTTTTACAGTTTTTAACATAATTTAAAGATCAATTCCAAATCTGTCCTATTTGCCTTCTAAAAATGTCATAATCTAAACTTCTGATTTTATTCTGAACTTTTATACATATTTATTTTCATTCACACACTTACATACAGTGTAATACGTTAATACATACATTATCTTGAAAAATGCTAAGAGCATGTTCGCCAAAAGTGTCCATGTAGCACGGTCTAGCTAGCTTGTTTTAGCTTAAATAAACTAAGAAGAAAACAATAATGGCATAGCGATAAATGGCACCAATACTACAAGTGTCATAATCTAAACTTCTGTGTAAATATTTATATATTACAGTATAGTGGATACGATTTAGCCATAAAAGTTTAGGAAAGAACTCAATGGCAGTCTGTTGCTTGCTAAGTTCTGCTTTGGAAAAGGTTAGCATGTGTCTCACATGAATTAAATAGAACGCAAAAAACATTTTTAAGCTAAAACGTAGCTCGGTATACTGATGGGCATGACATCAAAGGGCCTAAATTTGCTTTTAAGAGTATTACAATGTTAACCCCTCCGAGGAGCTAGCGGTCATCATTTTATATCCACAATATGCATTTACACATTCGTAAAAGTTCAAATGCTGCTTGCTTTTGTGAGCCACGCGGCCGAGGACAGCTCTAGGCTGACAACATGAAATGAACGGCACTCACAAGGGAGGGAAAGGCGTCTTACTTCCAGGTAGGAAAATAAGCTTGCGAAAATAATAATATTTTTTTAATCGTCCTTGTCATATATATGGATATAGTTTACTCAGAAAGGCTTAAAAATAGCATGAAATAGCCCTTTATATTTTAAACAACGAACCAGAAATTTGTTCACAAATTTTTATTCAGATTCTTGCAAGACATCAACTAGAGAAATGCTAAAAGAAAATCAGCCAAAAGTAGCCTAGTCTAACTAACTTAACAAAACTAAGAAATAAACAATGAGGGAATGTGAGTATGAAAAAGTATAGCAGACACAGATTGTTGACAAGGTAAATAAACAACAGTAAATAGTGGCTGAGAGTAAAAAAGGTGTAGGTTAGGGTCATGAACTATCTTTATGAAGCAGCACCACTGCTGTGTAGCTGAGAGTTTCAACAATAGTGAACAAAGAAGAACGGGGACTAAAGGTTAATGCTTTTGCAGACCTCGGTCTCTTGTAAGTTTTCATATGATATACTTGATTTAATAGGATACTTCTCTGTTTTGCTTAAATTGCTTAAATTTCCCATATTTTAATTTAAAATATTTTAAGGTAGGAAGCTCAAATTGATTTTCAAAATAAAAATGCATATATATCCTAGGTTAAATAAAACAAAGAATTTAAAAGAGCATTTCTGGTTGTTGTTGGTTGCTACAAAGACCATATTGAACACGCGTTAAAACATCCATGTTCTTGTATTGAGGTTTTGTATTTTAATTTGAGTTAGAAGAAGAATAGACACGTATGGTTTAAAAATAGTGTGCAACTAGGGGTAAATGTGCATGTTGCGTCATGATGCATTGTAGTTTCTCTCCGTGAACACATGGCAAGGTATTTACCGAGCCATCTGCTGAAATCGCCTGGCTGAATTGAGCTGACGTCCAGTTGCTAAGGAAATGGATGCTTTTCAGAGGGCCAGTCAGTGTTGCACACCTGTCATTGTAAAAGGACCCGGTATCCCTGTCAACCTCTCCCTTTTTCTTCATCTCTTTGTGCTGGCTACATGTGAAGCTCAGCAGCCACAGTCGAACGCCTCATCTGGGTTTTCTGACATCCTAGTCTTGTGTTTTGAGTTTTGATTTTGAATTTATTACAGTGCAGTGTGCCTGATAACGATAAAAGCCTGATGAATTATTTGGGATTGATGCTTGATATTTTCAGGCTGAGGAATAGACCTGAAGATGGAGCTTAGTGCCCTTTTGCACAGTTCTTGCACGTCAATGAGCAGGTGGTTATGATTACTTTGGTGTCAGACTTCTTTGGCCTGCAGCAAGACACATTTCCCAGAAGAAGTAAGAGCAGTTGGAGTGGTTTGTGAAGGGCTTGTGATGAGTTTCAGAAAATGTGGCTGCAGGGCAGGGCTTGACCTTCTGAGGGAAGCTTTGTCATCCCATCCTGAGTGCCATATCCCAGCCTGGGCGACACCTATAAAGGTCACTGCTGGGGCAGACTTCTGGTCGTAAATCAACAAGGTAACCTGGGACATGGTGTCCTTTTAGTCCCGTTTCTGCTGTCCTGCTTGGGCTGTGTCCTACTTAAAATAGGAGACATGATATACAGCACACAGGTTTCAAACATCTACTGTATGGTAAGGTGCTACAATGATGGACTCATACAGTACTGCTGTTTGTACCACTAGGGGACTTCCCAAGTCCGTCCCAGCCTAATGAAGAAACCCCATCATGCCGATTTCATTCAAGAAACTTAAAGATTGCAAAACTACACTAAGTCCAAATATCTCCATACTCATAGCTTCCCTCTAATTTCTTAACCAGCAACTTGTGATTGTTGATGAAAATGTTTTTTTCTTTTTCTCTATGTAAACACATGTAAATACTTGTTACAATGTCAAAAATCTTTGAAAAAAAAATCATAAAGAAGTAAACAAAATCGAGGTACTTTAAAGACCAGACTTAAGTGTTTGCGGGTGGCATTACAACTCGCACTTGGTAATCTGAAGCATGTTAGTCTAGTTTCATGTCCTTCTTACACTACATTAGGTTGGCTTGTAACGGTGAAGGAGAACACAGTTTTTGGTCTATAATGACTCAATACAGAATTGGTGTGATTGTCCAAAATGACATCATCAACCTCATAAGTCCTTTTAAAACAGATCATCAAGAATTTAGAAACAGCATCCTTGTAATTTATCAAGTTGGAATTTCTTCATTGGTTTGTTGGTTAGTAAACCAACAGATAGAGATAAGATAGATACTGGGGATAGATACTAGCGCTAGCATACCATCACATACTGTAATATAAAACTTGTCAGGCCTTCAGGGGAATGAAGGGGTGAGGTACCACATGAGGTGGAATTGAGAACTTCTTAAGCATCTCACTTTCATGATAATTCTCATTCTTATTTAAAGGTGTTCCGGTAAAGCTGAAGGGACACAGACCAAGGTCATTTGAAGGTTTTACCCTTTACCTTAGCAGATCTTAGTGCTTGTGCGGTTCTCCGAAAGCATATCGACATGTGCCTCATCACTGCAGCTTCAAAGGGAGAATATCTGGGTGCGAGATCAGAGGATACTTGACATTAGCTTTTGTATTATTACTTTTCCATAACAGGACCATCAGCCTTCCATTAGAGAAATATTAATATGCATCTGAGAAAGATAATTGCTTTTTGCTGCACTCATCACCTAGAAATCATGTGAACTTAGAAACAATCCCTCCCGCCTGTCTGATGCAGAACAAAAGGGCCTTAGATGGAGGAGGAACATCTTCATTTCTCTCACAGAATACATTAGGTCTGTAAGTGGGCTTGGTTATTGCTGATGCCTGCGTTTGCGTCGGGCACCTGGGATTCTCCAGACCTGTTTGATGTGGCCCCTTTCAAGCACTCTGATCATTCTCTTAAATTGCGGCTAATGGACAGGGCCTGCCACTCGGAGAGCCCCAGACAACGGTGGGACAATTTAGTGGCACACACACACCTTTCCTTTGTAGTTGAGCGAGACATTGTGTGCATAGGCGCATTAGTCTCTGCGGTGCTCATACAGGCACTTTGCTAGCTGCAGCGGAGCCAGAGTTGCCATTTAGGTCCGAATAACCCCAGGTGCCATTACCTTGGGTACCTGAGTATCTCCGCACGTGTATTCTGCAGCAAAACAAAACACAGCCAGATTGGAGAGTGCTTGTGTATGTGTGTGTTAGTCTATTGTGCTTTTTTGCTTTTTTTTTGTGTTTGTCTAAGTGACTGCATGTGGACTTTTTTCATTGGCAGGGGTTCGACTGATGCATAGCTGCACCTGTTTCTTTATTGGAATCCTATGAAAAGGGGATGAATTATAGGCACGGTGGGATTGGTAGACTGTTGAAAGAGACTTGCAGGGTAATCCAACAAAAAAATCAATTTAAACAAAACAATATTTAGACATTAAACTTGGTCTAAAGGTAAAGTAATCTGAGTTTACAACATCTTTGCTGGTGTCATGTTGGTCATCCCAGCGTTTTTCACAATTACTCGGTGAAATTCATAGCTACGTGTGCTGTGCTGTGCTGTTTCATGAGAGGTAACAGGATGTATGGCACAACAAAAGGACCTCTGGATCTCGTCACAGTATCCCTGTGCTTTCAAAATGTTTCAAAATACCTTCAATAAAAAGCTGTGTTCTTTGCCCATATCATATGCCTGCCTTTACCATAACCCCACTGCCACCACGGGCCACTCAGCAACCTGACGTAATTTGTTGCACTGTATAAGACAAATGGTGGACAGACTAGAAACTGACCAGTTTTCTTAGTCCCTGGACATTCCGATAAAACAAAACAGCATGTGTCAGAGTAGCCTTTATTGTGGCAAGTCTAAGGCACACCTGTTGGGTTTCTGTCACACACCTCACATTCTCTTGTTTTCTATTCTTATCTGGTTTGCTGTACTGCATATCTTATGGTGTGAAAATAAATAAAAAACAATAAGGCCCACCTGTGCTAAAATCATGCTGTCTAATTAGCATCTTGATATGGCACACCTGTGAGGTGGGATGGATTTTCTCAGCAAAGGACAAATGCTGAGTGCTAAGTGCAGATTTAGACAGATTTGTCAACAATATTTGAGGGAAATGCTCATTTCTTTGTTTGTAGAAAATGTTTGAGCTCTTTGATTTCAACTCAAAAGTGTGGGCGCCCCTGAACTTGAGGCTCCTTTTATTGCAAAAAGTAAAGACAAGTATGCAGGTGAGCAAGTAGAACCTTTCAGAACCGTCCGACGCTTGGCTCCAAACCAGGCACATATTGAATGGCATCTAACAGTTTTAAATCAAGTCTGTGTGCCCAGCATCTGATGTGGGAGGGACTGGGAAAGATTTTCTGTTAGCGCACCGGGAGATTTTTATATTTGAGCTTAGTATGCGAGTGTGTGTGTGTGTTTGTGTGGACAATGACAGTATCTGTTGTGCCAGAGGAACTGATGAGCAGGTGGTCTGAGTGGGATTCAACATACTCTGTCTCCCTCCTATTCACACTAACCCTCATCTTTTCCTACTTCTGTATTTGTGCATGTGTCTGTCTGTCTTCTTCTTTTTTTGTTTGTTTTTGTGCGATTTTTGGTTTTAAATAAGAACATTTTGATGGTTTAGGTCATAGGTTTTCAGGAAAATAGAGAACTTTTTGAATAAAATGAACACCACTGAAATCTAAAGTTAAAAAAGACGTAAATGTGAGAGTAATTGCCATCGCCCTTGAATATATCTTTGATGTAGTGATGAATAAAATATTACAGGAACTCTCGTCTAGGTTACAAAGCCAGTGCAATGTTACATGACTCAGAGGACTCGGAACAATACCTTTACCCCCCTGCCTCACAAACACACACATGCGTGCTTTACATACCTTCACTAGCCAGATGTCTGCTGGATTGATCGCTTCAGTGACGTGCTTCAATTACTTCCCGTAAAGCTGATGCGAACAAACACACACCACAACACACACTTGAGCGGTTCAGTACAATTCAATGTACAGTGAGCCTTGAACCGTTCTAAGTAGGTCTGATATGACCCATATGTTCCTGCTGCTTTGTTGACCTGCTTTGACGGGGACACTGCGCTGAGTATCATCTCCGTTCAGAGGATCAGGTTGTCTGGTTTTGTTTTGGCGCAGAAGAGAAGTTTTAGTTTGAGTTGCTTGGCCGTAATTGGTCGATTCTTCGGTGTTGAGGATGTCATGCGCACCACAAAAAATAGGAGTTCCTTAAACGTTTGGAATATTCTTGACATTCAAGTACAGAACTTTGTTTTTTGTTGATCAATAAATATCTTTTACACTAAAAAGTTACGTAAAACTTTAAAACACAAAAAAGTGCAAGAAACAACCATTATATATATATATATATATATATATATATATATATATATATATATATATATATATATATTCGTGTGGGTGCATAAAACACAATTTAAGTTGAGAAATACAAAAAAATAAAGCTAAAATCAAAAACTTGTTGTTTTTTATCTTTGAATTGTGCGCGGGACTGCGTGGGTGACCAGTAAGACCTCCAACTTCCCGTCCCCATTGCTGAGAGTTCTCTGTTTACTTGCTCTCATGCTAGCTTACAGCCCCTCACACCCTCAACCCAACATTACCAAAAATGGCGAGCAATGCTGGCGGTGTCCTGTCATACAGTTTTAAGCCAGATGTCAGCTCAGGCGAGGACGTATTTGTAGACAGGTAGATTCATCAGAATTGAGCGGAGCAGGAAGCCTGTCCCCCGCCCTACATGGTATTTCCCACATCACAAATACCCTCTTTTTCAAGCTACATTTTATCTGTTCTTGATTCACATTGATTTGAATAAAGATTTTTTTAGCCAAGTTTAAGCCAAATTTCTTTTTATTATGTGTCCAATATCATGAGAAAGATACTACATGAACATGTTTAAAACAGCATTTTCATTGGAGTGCTTACAAATAAGCAGAGATGATTAAAAGGAATTGTGGACTTAAGCGATGAATCTGTGGAATTATATTCTAGTCATACTCTACATAAATATGACAAAAAAAGTAAGCCTTATTTGAAAACAAACACGTTTTTATCAGTTTAACTGAAACTGTAGTTCATAAAACACATTGCAGATATTTATCATCTGTCAAAATAAAAGCTTTTGTGCAATAATTAAAAAAAGAGTAAAATCTGTAAGAATTAAAACTATCACAAAAGTCTCCAGAAATCTATGGCAGATAGTAAGTGTATAATTGTCTCTGATTTAGATTTTTCAAAACGTAAAAAAAAAAAAAATCCTAAATAAATAAAAGTAATGGATAAAGAAAAAAAGTTTTGACATGAAAAACCCCTTTAGTTTGCATTGGTTTTCAACGTAGGAGTGAATTGAATTTTCCGATTGTGATCCAGTCCCTGCTCCTCGGCTTCCTCGAGGCAGGAGGCAAACGCGGAAAGAAGAAGTTCCTCTTAACAGGAAGAGACCACCAGCGGGGGCCGCACTCAGGGAGGGTGGCCATCTGCCTAAACCAGTTGGAGGATGAAAAGGACGGGATGGAGACACCAGCGAGGACGGGGCGGAGACACAAAAGAGCACCCAAACACTCGGACGCAGAGCGTGAAAGAAAGGGGAAACAAACATAAAACCAACCAAAGTTTTTTACGAGACAGAGCTGCTTTTGCTTTTTGGAATGATTTGGGGGGGCAAAAGACTTTGGAAGGGTGGCTAATGAGAACAGCAGAGTGGAAGGCCATGACAAATGAAAGGTTAAAAACCAATTATGAATCATTTGAGGGGCTCAAAACGTCATTTATAAATATTGCTTTTGTTATTTTAGAAGCTTGTATTGATGATTCATTCATCTTTGTTAATTATGACACTAATTATGACTCAAAAATTGGGGGTCAAGTGGGGTGCTCTTTACTGGGTGGAGGCAGCTGGCCCCTCCTTGCCCCACATAGCTTCACTCCTGGATTAAACATAAAATATTGAAGATTTGAGGTAAAAATAGAAGTTTTTAGAAAAATGCTTTTACTCATTAAATGTTTATATATTTTTTTCTATTCTCACACATAAATAAATTGCAGTTTGCTAGAATTGTAGATGAACAGTGTAACATCCCAAACTCTTTTTATTAGCTCTGGGTTAAATTGGACTAAAGATAAATATCCGCTTGTGAGCAAGAGAAGAGTGTCTGGACCTGGAGGAGGACATTTTAGCAAAACCTCAGTCTTAGAGGCACAAGGAGAAGAAACATTTCAAGTGCAAATTTCATCATATTTGAAAGGGAAAAAAAAATGAAGGAATGAAAAGACAGCATAAATGTGGTCAAGTTTGTCAAAATGTATATTAAAAAAAGGTATTATATAATAAACATTATGGCCTCCACCATCAAACTCAAGCCAAAATCACACAATTATGGCAACCCCAGAAGGGACAAACGAACAAAAATTAAAGCCACAAGCGGCATTGTATGGTCTGCATCCGTTACCTGCCCCAACCCCTGTGGCCCCGTCCTGACCCTCAATTCTATCTCTGCCCCTGCCACCCCGGTCAGATGTGACAAATTCATAAAAAAAAAAAAAAAATTTCAAAATGG
Organism: Oryzias celebensis; assembly: GCA_014656515.1. NCBI lineage: Eukaryota > Metazoa > Chordata > Actinopteri > Beloniformes > Adrianichthyidae > Oryzias > Oryzias celebensis. The sequence goes on from BNCR01000005.1 coordinate 42,124,726, forward strand.
TGGCTTTTGTTTTTTTTTTTTTTCTCCATAGCAACCATTCCATGTTTTGGTTGTCTGGGGGTGACGAACAGGTTAATGTAATTTTTAGAAGAATCAGCAAAAGTAACCTTTTGAAATTTCTTGGCAACTGAAGTTTTTGTTAACCACACCCACATTCCTAATATGTTCATGTCGTATATCATATTGTTTCGGGATTCATCATTAAATATTCACAATGTTTTGGTAAAAATAGTGCCAGCAATACAATAAAGCAACTTTTGCTAACTTGAAACGGTGATGCCGTTCAAAATCCGGAAACTTCAAAACAAACATTTTTTCTCAAGAGGTTGTTCTAATGATTCTTTATGAGTTACATTTGTAGCTGGGACAGTTACAAGTTTTTTTTTATTTTTTTTTATTGAAGATGGTGGCCTCTTCCCAAGGTCAAAAGTCATCCAAACTTCATTGTGGTTGGAGACTTAACCATGGTTGTTTATGAAATTTCATAAAGATAACTTGAACAAAAGCTTTTTTCTCTCATATTGTGGGAAAATTAGAAATTCATTACATGTGGGGGTTACATTTCTGCTCAAAGGCGCAGTAAGAAAAACAAAAACAATGCAGTCCAGGACCATGCTGCAGGTCATAAAAAACGTTCAAATTTTGCACAGAAAACACAAGGAAAGAATGAATGCCTTCAATGTAAAAGTTTGAAACCAATGCCTTAAATGTGAAAGTTTAAATTAAAGTCAAAAGTGGATAAACTGAAGCCCATCACCTCCAGAAAAGAAATGATTAAAATAATGATTATTATTAGAAGCATAAATCAAGTAAAAAAAAAAAATTATTAACTATCCTTCTTCAACACTGGTATTATTAATGTTGATGATTGACTGTGGCGCCCCCTAAAGGTAGAAACTGATAAGGAGAAAAGACATTTTTTTCACTCTCTACGAGCAACAGAAACAAACTGTAAGTAGGACAGTAAATGACTAAATGACAGGAGGCTAAAGCCAAATGCATTCATGCAGAAAGAGACGGCCTTTGCTACAGGCCATCCCTGCTTCACATGAAAGGCAGACAAAGCAGTTCATTATAATGTTCACAGAGAGAATCGTGAAAGCTCCTTCTTCATGAAAGACGTCCAGCTTTTATTCAACATTTGGATGTCCTCTGTAATAAATGAAAACATGTTACGTTTTTTTAAAAATATGTACTTGTGGTTTTAGGGAACTGTCCAGGATGAACCCTAACTTTCCCTTTCAGTAGCTTTAGTAGGCTCCAGCGACCCCTGAAGTGGGTTATTTTAGAGTCGAATCTGTTGGAAAGACAACTGTGTGACAAAACCAAACAAATCTAAATGTTCTTTTGAATTAATTTACTCTTTATCACCAGTTCTTTCTGAGGAAACAATTCAGCAAATGACCAAAACACTTTTTTTCACTTTATATAGAAATTGTACAAGCTTTCCATTAAAAGGTGAGGTTCATGACAAAGAAAAAACATTTAGCCACATTTCACACTTCAAACTTGTCTAAAAATATACAGAAATACTTTTATTTGGAAATTTGACAAGTTTTTTTTTATTAAAAACTGTAATAATATTTGTGAGAAATAAAGTTTAGCCACATTTGTTTTGTTTTATCGATGTTTTTAAGTCTTTCATTGTATATGTCTTTGAATATGTCTTTACGAAACAACAAACAGATTTTTCTTTATTTTCTTTGGAAATGTTAGAAGCTTTCCTTTAAAAACTACCATTAAATTTAGGAGAAAAAAATTGACGATTTCTTTTTTTTTTTTTTTGCTTTTATTTATGTTTTTTTCATTTGAATCTTTCACTTGTTTTTACAGTTTTTTTGGCTCCAGTTTATATATGGAAAAAATGCACAAGTGATAAAAATCATTTTTCAGCTATCTTTAAAAAAAGAAAATTCAAGATTTTTGTTGGTTAAAAAATTTTTTTTCTTTAGTTTACACCTAAAAAAGATGCTAAGTCTCTGAAGCAAACAACAACAACAAACGTTAGGGAAAGAAACTTTTAATGTTAGAAAATAGGAATAAAAACCACCTTTAACATAGAAGCAAGAAAAAAAGGAGTCGCAGACAGAAAATAAATACGCTAACTTCAATTATTTCCGTTTTGTTTATTTTCTGATTTTCTGAAGTTTTATTTTGGAAAACTACCAAATTGTGTCCATCACATCTGTCTTCCTTGATTTGTCCTGCGACTAAAAGCAGGTTCTCGGACCGCCAAGTTAAAAGCCCAAAGATAAAAAGCTAATACCAAACAAACAAAATAAAACGTATCTGGAACATTTCTTTGCGGAGAAAAGAGCCAATGAGGAACCCGAAGAACAGCCTTCGACTTTGAAGAAAAATAAAGCTGCTGCTCACAGACAAAACCACAAGTCTTCCTCGAGATATGGATTTATTGAGACAGTTGTTTCTGTGTACCAAGCCACTGTGTGTGACAGACTTTTGAATGTTGATAATAAAGATGCAGACACGGTAGATTCACATTTATTATTATGTTTAGAAAATTCCAGTTTCTTAAAATTGTGTCATTTTATTTTGCTTTATTTTGTCACACTGTAAAGGTCAGACGTGGCAAAAGTTAGCGTCCGGTTGTTAGCCTCCACTTTGTTGATAAGTAGAAAAATCTAAGCTTAAACCAGCCACAAAAATTTTACAGAGAATGAAGATTCAATTAATCAAAGCTGCTGATTTGCGGAAACATGGAAAAAAACATTTAAGAATTTTCCTACGAACAGAGCGAAGCAGGCAGGCATCTGTTCAGAAACTTTAGTACAGACAATGTTCCTCTGAGTTATAAAAATACACAATGAATCAGCATTTATGTAAAAACAAAGTGTCATTTATCTTTTAGCTACAAAAGAGTTCAAATGTTATAATGGTATTTTATTTTTAAGAAAAACTAATGTTGCTTTTATTAAATTTCTACTAATCGGAAACGACTTCTACAAATCAACAACTTTGTTTCTTTGAATCTTCGTCATCTAAAAAAAAAAAAAAGTCAGACATTTTATGAAACTACATTCGTGTAGTAGCCTTTTTAGGTTTTTCAGAACACGGAAGCTTAAAAATATTGAACTCCTTTCAGTCCTGTCAGTGAAAATTTTGTCTCATGTTAAACCTCTGTGGTGTGAAAGCAAAGAAAAACTAAACCAATGGACTTAAGGGGAGAAATGGTCATATTTGTTATTAAAGTCATAGTTTATAAAAACAAAAATTTAAAAAACAATCACTTTTACTTGACAATAAATAACAGTTTTTGTCTGTTGTTTAAAAAAATGTTGCTTACAGAAAAATTGCATGATGTCAAAATAAAAGCATGTGTACGAAAACACAAATCCATAAGTGATTTCACAAACTGTGCCATTTACTTTTAGTAACAAAAAAATCTAGTAAAAAATATGAGTAAAATCTGTAATATTAGGGATAAAACTCTCACATAAACCTAAAAAGAAAACGTATTCCTATAATATTGTTCCTTATCTAGATTTTACGTAAACCTGCTGGTTTGTTTTACAAATAAAGTTTTGACATAAAAACTTGTTTGCATCACCCTAAATAAAGAAGGTTATTTTTACAATTTAGTGGCTTGAAACCCAACAATTACACACATAAAAGACCAGAAACTATTTTCTGCACAAATATTCCGGAAATCACATAAATTTGATTGATGCAAATAAACAAAATAGCAGAAGTAGATTTTTTCCAGCATTTATTAATTCTCAGTGTTGCAACATAGGGACTTGCATTACCCCGAGGGTAAAAAAAGCCAGTCGTCTTTAAATATGCAAATATTTTCAAAATTAGAGGTTGATTTAAATAATCATGTGAAACGGTTAGTTTGTTGTTTCCAGGGAGGAGTGACTGTGGTCCAGTGTCCGTCCTCATTAGCCACAGCACATCAAGCCTGCAGAAGATGTGTGGGTCGTGTGTTCACGTGTGCGTGTGTGTCTGTGGCGCACGAACCTTCAGTCATTCTTCACGGCTCTTTAATTAAAGAATATTTTTCTGCATTTCTCTGTCAGCTCGTTATCAGCCGTGGCACCACAACTGAAGCATCCACACCGAAGGGGAGCGAGGGGTGGGAGGAGGGAGATAAACTGCAGGCTGGACTCATAGAAAAAAAAAATGTTGCTTTTATCTGCTGATTTATTCTCGCGTGGAAAAAAATAAAATATTTTTTCTCCATGCACAATAATTTATGCCTATCAGCAGATATTTAATTGCACGCTTCGGTTCTGATCTTTGTAAAATAATACATTTTAATTGGACTACAAAATTTGAGGGGATTTATCATTCATGCTTTGATGCGGGACTGTGATCCGCTGGTAATTTCCATCAGGCTGGGAGCATTTTGCTGTCATTTATTGACTGTTTTGTTATGTTGGAAGCTAAAGATCAATGAGGGGGGCACTTAAGAAAATGAGATAAAGGATTTATTTTTATTGGTATCGATTGCAGAGAGTCTGGCGTGGGGGCTGGGTGCGTTTCGGGAAGGTGATTATAGGTGAAAAGACTTAAATATTTTAAAATGATCCAATTATCTTTAGAATTAAGTTCAAATTGGAACCTAAAAGTGAAGGATTGTTGTAGGACAAAAGTAGAGGCTATAGGAATATTTTAATAGAGATCCACTGTGATCTGTGTGTTCCTTCTGGTTGTGTGTTCTTCAAACTAACACCAACGGGTCCTGGCATATGAGCAATGACTTTTGCTGACTAACGGATAACAAGTTAACATCCTACATAAGTCCTACACGTTAACTTGTTAAGGACAAGAACAATCCAGTAAATTTAGTTTAATCATTTAGCCCTTTAACACCAGAGCTTTAACTTCAGGGTTGACCTTCTTTCAACTGTCGTAACTCTTTAATCTGAAACGGATTCTGAAACGGAGAAAAGCAGCAGCTCTTTACAGTAGTGAAGTGTTCACACATTTAAAGAAAATCAGTGGAGTCTGATGTGGAGAAATGTAACTTAAATGGCAGAAGAATTAAAGTAGTTTAAAGAGCGTGTGTTATTTTTGGTCGCCGGCAACATGTCCGGTGTTAAAACATAAATATTGGAGGTGTCATCAACAACACAACTCTTCACTCTTAACCCATAACTCTTCAAACGTTTACGCAATTTCCATATTTCGTAAGCTGCTTTTCTCCATGTCAGAAAAATTTCGTAGACACTTTGCTGCTGTGAAGTGTTGCATATCAGCACAAAGATGTTTTTATTGTATTTTTTTGCTTCAGTCCACTGGAATTACGTTAATTTTGTACATGGTTAAGGGTCTACGATAAATCAAAGACTGTAAACCCCGCAGCCAAAACGTTGGAGGTAAATAGTTAGATGAGCAAGAAGTGTGAAAAAAAGTCTTGTCTTCATTTTCCTTACTTAGATTAAAAGAAACGCCTGGAAGCATCATGTAGTAAGAGAAACGTAGGTAAAAAATAGCGACTATATTGATTTCATTTCGCAAGTAATTTTCTTTGGGTAATGCCACACTTAGTCCAGTTCTCTTATACAGTCAATGGTGTGAACGCATCTGCAGACGGCCTTCCATCCACTTGCTCATCAGTCCAGGCTCACTGGAACACAGCTGTCTGAGCAGGCTTCCATTATCCAACTCCATCTATTGATTCACCCTGTGGGATTTTTCCTCTTTGGATCATCTGTGAAAGGCACATTAATGTACAACCTCACACACACACACGCACGCACACACACACACACACAGAGGAGGATGGGATCGAACCTTCACACTTTACGTGCAAAAAGGCATTGATGAAAAGGGTAAATCTGCACGAACATTTGCTCACGTCAGCCTGCCTAAGGGGATCTGTTCCTTCTACTCACAGATCCTTGGCTTTTATGAATGTTTTCCATATTATTGCCTTCACTTGACACATTCCGATATTTCCTTTCTCAAAGTGCTGCTGTTGTATTTCCTCTTATCATGAAGCACAACGTACAGAACAACAGCTATTGAATAACCGGCTTTTCTATTGCCGCATAAAAAATTCTCCCTAGACCTCTTATGCTACGGTCACAAAGACAACTTCTACCGGGCCAGGGTGAGGCTTCAACAGAATCTTCAACATTAACAGCCGCCCGTTTTTTTAAAGAATCGTTGACGTGGTCATGAAGACGGCGGCAGTCAGGCTGCTGACAGACCTGCAGAATGGCCTGCTTTATATATATCCACAGGATCCCGGGGTGCTGGCGGCCAGTGGCACTTAAAATGGTTGGCCTCCGGCCGTAGACATTTACACATTATTCAGACAGAGCTGCTGCCGGCCGGCAATCCGACCTGTGGCCGTTCAGATGCACCCCATTTTGTAATGGCGTCATCCCTCACCTGTTACTGGGCTGTAACCATGCGACCCACAAATGTACCCAGGGGGCCACTGACCAATGTCAACCTGGTCGTAAAATTTTAACTTTATCTTCAAACTTCTGCGACCACCTCCGGCGTGTAGAAATGCAGCTGCTGCCTCCCAATTACAAATGCCGCCGCGCAGCCACCTGCCAAATTTTCTGAAAAACTTCCATTAAGTTTGCCGCACTGTGGCATTTTGGGATATGTGACGGTAGTCCCAGTATGTCAAATCCAGATGGCCACAGATCACACGATGGGGCACCCATGCTTCATCTTATGGATACCAAATAATGCATGAGGCCTCTGGCTTTGTCGCAGTGAAGATGTGGAAATGCCCGGAAATTCTTATCCCTCCATCTCGTTCCTTCATCCAGTTCTGGCTGCTTCTGAAAACCGTGAGGGACAAAAAAAATAAAAGAAGATAATGAATCATAACGGTCGTTAATCTCTGATGGAAAACATCTTTTCATCTGAAAATCTCCAGGTTGATCTCCCAATCCCACATCATTGTCAATCTGGAATATGGAGGCCCTAGAGAGAAAAGGCTCTGTAATCTGCTCTTAATCTGCATCTCCCGCCCCTCCGCTGTATCCTCAACAGCAGCTGTTTAACATGCTCCACTTGTTTTCATCTTTGACTCTAATATTTAGCACATCTCTCCGCCGAGCGTCTCTGGAGGAGACGGGACAAGCGTTCGAGGCTATTGTACAGAAGGAATGTGTGCTTGGCCTGCCTGTGTCTAATTTAGAAATTATAGTGATTACGAGCTAAATATAAAAAGGCAGGGTTTTAGGCTATAAGAGGCCTGCAGCGGAGGCTTACTGTATTGTTTGCCAGATGCATCCGCACACAGAGACGCATCTGCACAATGGAGAGAAAAGCCGCCCTGACGAGTGTTGCCGTGTCCTGCTGCGAGCGCGTTCTTTGGGGAAGCTTTTCCATCAGAATGCCTTGCGAGCGAGTGAGCGGGATCGTGCTCGAGCTTTAAAGCTTGCTCCAAATGGAGTCTCGAGGCTAGCTGGTTGGCCTAGCTTGGAGTGCTGGCGTGTGTTTTGCCGCTTCAGGTTCGACCCGGCTGACCTCTCAATTCCGAAACCCAGCGGTTAAATAGGGATCTGCGGGGTCGTGGATGCAGCCCGGGCGACCGCAGGCCTCTTGCTTGCAAGTGTTTGTCGTGGGTGGTGTGGAGGGAGTGGTGCAGGGAGGAGGGGGGGTATTGTTAGAAAAAAAGAAGAGCGTGACAAGATTCTTCTGTGGATATAATTAATAGGCCACATGCAGCTGCACCAAATGTGTCACAGCGAGGGGAAATCAATCGATGAAGTCTGCCAGCATAAAGGGAGTGTGTGTGATGAGGGGCTAAAGGGGGGAGGGGTGGCGAAAGAAGGTGTGTGGGGATGGAGAAGCAATCTGAAAAGGACTAAATGAAAGAAAAAGAGAGGAGCTGATAAGGAAAAAGGATTCGATAAAAGGAGGAGTGAAGCGGATGAAGATGCAGAGGTGCTGGTGGTAGTGGGGGGGTTATCCCATTTAAGCTCGGCTGAAAAAAAGAAAAATTCAGGCTTCAGCAGTATCCTGCTGAGACTCTTGACATGGAAATTCATGATGGTGTCAATATATAGATACAACATCTATCTATGAACACAGGAAGCTCCCCAGATGCATGTTCAGCAGATGTTTTTGCTTTAACGCTCGGATATTGAAATCTATTGCAGGAGAAAAACCTCAAAGTGCGCTCACATTAGGAGAGTCCTGCAGACGTTTGAGCTTAAGACTGAGCGAACTGGCAAGAAAACCTCATGCAATTACAACATCTGAACATTAGGGGACGGTAGTGGCAAAAATGAGCAACAAAAGCTGAGACCAAGAAGAAAACCAATCATTCCCACTAGTCTTTACACTGTAATGCAACAACCTTTTGGTTCCCGAGGAACGCATCAGAATCATCTAAGCTTCAGAATCCACAAAGCTTCAGAATTAGCAAAGCTTCAGAATCCACAAAGCTTCAGAATCCACAAAGCTTCAGAATTCACAAAGCTTCAGAATTAGCAAAACTTCAAAATCTGCAAAGCTTCAGTATGCGCAAAGCTTCTGGATTACAAAGCTATAGAATCCCCAAATCTTCAGAATTCTCAAAGCATTTGAATCCTCAATGCCTCAGAATACACAAAGCTTCAGAATTCGCAAAGCTTCAGAATAATAGATAAAAAAAAACAAAAACAGCTAAGGTTATTTCTCATTCACTAGTGGACATGTTTTTTTCACTCCTTCAGTGGATTTTGGGCTGTTCCAAATCGTTGTTATATCTACTTCCAAAAATGTCAAATGAAGCCATAAACCTCAACTTTGTTTACACGTGCATTCAGCGGAGAAGATTTTTAAATAGCGTTGCTTTGGCAAAGAAGTAGAAAATGTAAAGAATTATGAAAATGCTAACGCTGTAACAGCCCCTCTATGCTTGAAAATTCCAAACAAAATGGGCATAAGCCACACGTCTTATTCCAAATATCCAGAATTTCCAAAGCTAAGGATGGGTTTTCTTAAACAATGTCTCATTCTGGACACAAACTCAGTATATGCTTGCAAGTGAACGTTGTCAGTGTGTGTTTTAAACAGTGTTACATCTATGCATGGTGTGCAACCACTGCCTAGGAAAAGAATTTTGTGGTGGTTGCGCCCAATGCCGCTGCCCTTATTTGTGGGTATGTTTGCAAATCAGATTGACACAAACACATAAGAAGCTCAAGGTTCCATTAAATACTTGATTGTATGTTTGCACTTCAGGCTTAACAAGGGATAATGAAAGGTCTGCCTGCTTCTCCACAGATTGTATTTTCAGAGATTTGCTTCGGGAGTCAGTGCAGCTGTTTGAGTACAGATTTTAAACTTACACACGTTTGAGTTCAATTACTGTTAATTTAAAAGGAAATATAAATTCTTTGTAAATAACTTTATTTGGCCTTGTTGCTATTATGTTGTAGAAGAAGTTTATCCTCCAAATTAGCACCATACTTGGTGTGTTATAGTTCCATTATGCAATTCTAAATGCAAGTGATTATAAAGATATTATAATTTAGGAGTGTACCACATAAATCTAATTACCTATGAAAGGAACATCTAAAGAAGCAGTGCAGAGGAAGATAAACATCCTGTTTTGAACCATGTAAGTATGGTTAGAGGAACATGGGTTGACAGTTGATCCAACCAGTGTTTAGCCCTAAAAATACGGGAAAAACTTGTGAGAGAAACGCATCACAAAATGGGAATGCTCTAGGCATGATTTGCCTGAGAAGTGACCACAGTAAGAACTAATGACCATCATTGTTATAGACACCCAACACAAGTTGGACGGTGCAGGGTGTTGGCATGAGGCACAGCCAATGGCTTAAGAAACCTACCGTCTTGTATGGGGAAAACTGCAAGCAAAAATAATTTACTTAACTTTAGCAGTTAACTCCTAAACACCGGAACTTTAGCTCCAGTGTTCACATTCTTAGGACGATCAAAATATTGTGATTCCAGAGGATTCTGAAGCGAAGGAAAGGAGCTTTGTGCTGATATGCAACCGTCCACAACACCTTACAAACAGAAAGTGTTACATATTGGCGCAAAGCTGTTTTGAAAAGCCGGTTCTCAGATGATTCACAGTGATAGCATAAATGGTCAAAGATTTTCGGCACGCCAAAGAGTGTGTTATTTAGGCGTTGCCGGTGACATCTCTGATGTTAAAAGGTTGGCTAATGTTGTAGAGTGATGGGAAATACCATGCGACTACCATCCAAAAACATGTTGTTTCATTGATGAACATCAAAGCATTGAAGATCTGCACTGAAACAGCTTAAAATATAAACAGAGGCCAATAAAAAACAAGGCAAACAACATAAACACGCTGAATATGGCAACAGAAAAGCAGTGGAAGACGAAAGGAGCACAGAGTCTCAAAGGAAACTGATGACTTGATACAGAAAATTACTTCTGTACTTCTCTGATGCTAATATAAGTAGTTTAGTGTGTGTCTGGATTTTGGCTACGGTTAAAATTCATTCTGCTAATGCTAGTCGATTGATAAGTCTAGCTGATGACACAGTTTGGTATGTGCTAGTTCAGTGATATATACGTTTTACCTAAATGACTGACTTTGTTTTCAACTACAACAGTTCCTTTCGTCTCTAATAACTTTCCCTGCTCTTTTGTTTTTTTCCCTTTGAACTCTTAGCTAGCTAGCTAATCTAAAAGCAGATTTTCTTTATTTCCCTTTTAGCTTTTATCCATTTTAATTTTTAGCTGAAAATTATTTATCTAGATAACTTACAGCAAAAATAAAACTATAATTTTGAATTCATTGATATTCTTTTCATTAACCCGGATTGCTGCTCTGCCTGAGCTCTTTGTTGATGACCTCAGCAAATCAGGTGCGGATAGTTGGGTTTTGTGTAGACAGAGAGGAGCTGTCATATGGTCTGAGGAGCACACGACCCAAGATCTAGTATGTCTGGTCTCTGTAACCCCCTTCGCTCTTCCTCCAGTAAACAGTCCATTAGCCTAGTGCTCCAAGGTAAACATATTTACTGGTTGGTGATGGCTTGGCAGTGTGGCTCCTCAAGCCCTGTGGCGGAGGGCAGGGGGAGAAAGAAGGAAATTAATGTGCCATTCAAGATGATTTCTTTGTTTCCCATCAACATGATCACAGACAGGCCGCGGGGAAGAGATGATTTACGTACACAAAGGGAAAGCGACGGGGAGAACGAAGGGTGGGTAAGCAGCAGGGAGAAAAACCATCACAAAAGGCTCCCGGTGCGTGAAATGTCTTCCCTTTTGGTGAAAATGCTCTTGTCAGGATTATTGTTATGGCTTGAAGTGCAAGAATTGTTTTCAGTCAGAAAAGCTTTCTTGTTTGTCATTAAGGATTGGAAATGGGAGCATTTCAGAGCAGAAAAAAAAAACACCAACAGGCACAGCAATGTAATGCATTTTTTCCCATCCTGACTCTATCTAAACATAGTAATCCAATAAGCACAGGGATGTCCCGCAGCCTCGTTAAGAATGTTGAACAATGTGACTTTTTTTTTTTTTTCAAGCAGTTCCCTTTGGAGGATTTGATACTGACTTACATAGTTAATTGCTAGCAGTAGCTCAGCCAGTAATTACAGACATCTGACAACAAAAATATGTCCATGCAGGAGAGAAGTTACTCAGAACTTCTGTAAAGTTTTTCTGTTCCAAACCACAAAACTACATCCCTGCTGTCTTAAAGAACATGCGAGTGTTCAAACACAACATCAGACTGAGTTTGAATGGAGAACAATTTAAGAAAGTTGCCAACTTAAAGTCACAATTTGATGGGTTCTTTTTGCTTCAGACCAAAAACAAAATCAGTTCCAGGTGTGACATGTTTCCTAAAAGGTGACAATAGGAAGAATAAAAGAAAATAAAATGTTGCTTTTTGTAAGAACTAGTGAAAACAGTACTGCCCAAGTGCACCTGTCTCAAGGAGCAGCGCATAACTTCCTGTTTGAAGCAACTTAAAAAATAAAATCACCAAGGTTGGTTAATTAATAAATAACCTCTTGATAGGTTGTTGCACAAACACGCCAACCCTTATGTTGTTAGGCTGTCTATTTAGAAAACTGGGGTTACATTCTAAAAAAGTGTTAAAGGTACACTGCAATCGATCTAAACTAGAAGTCTTCCTATAGCGATCTTTTAATGATAATTCTGTTGATTTTGGCAAAAATAACCTGTGTCGTTTTCTAGGACATTGTTTCTAGAACCGCCTTGATACTGAGAGCTCTCTGTTTACACTCTCTCCCGCTTACGTAGATCCCCTCATTACCCAACCTAACATTTTCCGTGCAACAAAAATGGCGAGCAATATTGGAGTCATCCAGTTGTAGAGTTTAGAGCCAGATACAGAAAACGTACGTGGATCTGTTTGTCTACATGTGGATGCATCAGAATGGAGTGGAACAGGGAGCTGAGTGAATATTTTACCTCACTAATATGATCCTTTTCAAAACTGCTCCTGATTCACAATGATTTAAATAATGAAATACTCATTTTTGGCTTAATTTTCTCGATACTTGTCCTCCATCATCAGAAAAATGTCACAAGAACGTGTTAAAAACAATTTTTATTCGAATAGTTGATATCGGTGCAAACTTCCTTTTTCCGCTCTAAAATCTGTCTGAATTCCATTTTTTGAGTAAACCGGTGAAGAGCAATGGTAATTCAAAGAACGTTAACACTGGAGCTAAACTCAGATGTTAAAGGGTTAAGAGTCAAGATGGCGGTCAACTTATCTAGTGTTCATTCATCAGATAACCCTGACTACACAGTCTATGTAATGTTAATATCACCTTATTTTTATTTATTTTGTAACCTCTGCCATGAATGTATAAGTTCTCCACTTTCTACGTTTTTATATATTAAACATAGAGACAGAATGGAGCAAAGTTTTGTAATCCTTCTCCTTACTTCCTTTCACTCAGACATTACTCGGGGTTGCATGACACCTGTGAGCGATGTGCAGGGTGACATGTGCCGCATACAGATGACTGCAGCAGAAAAGCAACCTGCCCTCCACTCATTTACTCCTCCTGTCCTCACATGGAGTAGGTTTTTGAGCCCACCTCACTTTGCGAGAAGGTTTTTTTTGTGCAGCCGGTGACCTTCGAAGGTGAAGCAGATGTTTAGGGTCTGAAAATATTACAGAGTTTAGGCAGGATTCCATAAAGACAACATCACAAAAACACGTGGAGAGGATTTTATAGATCAGGGGCGCCCAACACATTGATCACAATCAAGGGAAGTGTGGTTGGATCGTGAGCCGTCAAAAATAAATAAACACGCCATGTTAACACTGGACTGCCTCTACCCGATACTAGTACATGTACGTACAGCTGGACGCGGCTCGGAGCGGAAGGTCAAGGCGGTGCAAACCTCTCTCCAGGCTTTTTTGTTCACAGCTCTTTTCTAGCACAGTATATCTTCCAATAGTAGCCCTGGCATTCATGGAAGTTGGACGAATCTCATAAAGGGTCCAGCCACTATTCGAGACTGGCAACCAACAGCAATGTGCACCTGTTAGACCCTGTGTCTATTGAAGGCACAATAGACAAACTACGCACAAACTTCATACATTTTGACAAAATGTATCAATTTATTTCAGGTAGTTGTCGGATTCATTTTAAAATCTGCTTTTCATCATAAGTTTGTATATTTAAGTGCATAAATATATACATTTGAAATGATTTAATGATATGTGATCTTAGTTGTATATGCAGCATATATAATAAATGCTTTGGTTGTTTCAAAAGTTGCTCACATGCCAAAAAAGTGTGTTCTAGATCGAAAAGATCCACACTCCCAGTTATGTAGATTCCTATCTCGTGTTTGGACATTCATGTGGGAATAAGCGTCAGGACTCATGTAGGGGAGACTTGTCCTCTGCACCATCATGTGGCCAGAAGTAGTACAGCATTGATATTAGTAAACTGGCCTAACAGAGGGATTTTAGCGCCTATCAAAGAGTTGGTTTGAAAGCAGATTGATTTGATCCTTACTGAGGATGAGCTGTGTAGTTTGTCCTTTTTTCTACCCAGAGGGAGAATCAACCCACAGGAAGATCTGTTTCAAACTCTCGATCCGCTGGTTGATGTTTTGCCGATATTGAGTAAGACCCAAGTTACGGCCTTGATAAGGACGGGTAGACAGACAGAGGAATGTTTTGTCTCTCCTTTTCACATTGAGCATGACAGAGAGGATTTCAGAGAGGCTGCACTGCCAGATGGAAGATTGTTCCTTCATGGGTATTGTCTGCGAAGCGCCTCGGAATATGTCAGCTTTATCTGTGTTAAAACATACCAAACATTTTTGCATGTGATACCGCGGGTACCGGAGCTATAGCCTCTCCCATCTGTGCTGTTGCAAACTGTATCTCGGTCCTGCAGCATCCAGGCAGAAATAACTCCGCTGATCTGAGGAGAAGGCTCCCACTGCCAAATCGGAGATACGTGGAAAAAGTGTGAAATATTGTGATATTGAGACATGGCTCCAGATAGATTATGTCGTATCACTGAGCTGTGTTTTATCCGTCTTTTTGCTGCTCTCTCCTTCTCTCTATCTCGTTCACACACACTCGCATGCTGATACACATAATGCTCCATCATTTCCCTCATCCCAGGCAAGAAATGTGAAAAGCAAATATATGCTCTCCCTTGCTGTGGATGTAATACTGAGGTCATGAGTGGAATGTTAATGAGTGTTGTATCTCATTCCTTCCGTCAAGGGACACATGCAGGATTTTTTTCCTCAAAACATAAAAAAAAAATAAAAAAACCCCAAAAAACTGGCGTTTGGCTCGCTTGTTGTGGTGCGAAGTTAAAGGAAGAAAGCAGAGGGTATTTTCTGAACCTGTAAATCAATATCGGTGCTACTGAGAAAACGAAGAAGAAGAAGAAGAAGCTCGACGTCAAGAGGCCGCGTTTGAGGATTGTATCGCGGTTGTCACCAGCTCAATCTAGCTCCGTCGACTTTGTGTGTGGGGGGGGTTTAAAAAAAGGCCCGTAGCTGCTGATGACGAGGGCTCTGAGCAGTGCTATGTAAACAAACACGGGAGTGATATCAGTGATATCAAATCATCCCTGGTCAAACCCAAGTGATGAAAATTGTGTTTTTTGTGTGTTTTTACATGTTCTTGGCATTTTCTAATGATGGAGGGCATACAGGGGTTGGACAAAATAATTAAAACACTTGTTAAATTTGGAGAAACTTTATTTAATATGGAGTTTAGCCTTTAATACAGCTTCAATGCGTACCGGAATGGAATCATGAACCTTCTTGACTTCTTCCATCGGGATTTTCAGCTCTTCCATCAAAACCTGCTCCAGCTTCTCCAAACGGGAGGGTGGAGGGTAGCGATTCCTGCCTTGTCGCTCGAGTATGCACCACAAATGCTCAATGATATTGAGATCCGGAGATTGAGGGGGCCATTCCATGTGTTCCAGCTCAGTTTCATTCTTGTCATACCAATTTTAACGATGTGGGCAGTGAGGATCGGAGCATTAACAAGTATTTTGTTAAACCCCTGTATATTAGGAAAATTCTATTTAAAATTGAATGTCTGAGTATTTCTTTATTCCAATCTCTGTGAATCCGGAGCAAATGAGAAATTTCCATTTGAAAAGGATCATATTTGTGAGGTAGAGGGGAACACTTTGAGGTCGAGCGGTGGCAGTTCAGTGGCAGGCAGGTGGCAGGAAGGTTACCAGGCGGCGACATTTTTACATATCGTCCATTTAGAGCTGCTACCAGCTTGCGATTCCGGCTGCCACCGCCCTGTGGCCACCCAGCTGTCACTGGATTTCAGAATGGCAGTTGAAATGAAAAGAAGTGCAAAAGAAAGGAAAGTTTACGAATGGGTCTTAGTTTACCTGACTTTGCCCCGATTATGTCATTTTTTCTGCTTTAATGTAATGTGGGTTTAAATGACCCAAAATGGTGCTGGACTGTGTTATGCAGGTTCTCAGTAGAAACACGTCAAAGCTGTAGCTGTACTGAAAAAAACGGTTCAGTCGTCAACAGTAACTTTGCAAAATTTGCAATAGAAGGGACATTTTTAACCCTTTAACACCTGACCTGTAGCTCTTGTTCCAGTTTTCTTTAAAAAGAAAAGAAAAAAGGTTTTGGAAAACAAAAATCCTTTCCAGAAACCAAGATGAAATGTTTAAAATGTAACGCATTAAGAAAATGGAAAAGGTAGAAAGGTTTGAAAAAACGCCATCATCCAGTCAGCGTACCTTCCTTTATCCGTTTCTTCATTCTGTTTAGTTTTTTAACATTTCATTTGGTTTTCCAGGATGTTTTCTATTAATTTGGTTTATTTTTTGGAATTTCATTTTGATTTCTAATTCTGTTTTTGCATTTGCAGATTTCTGGTTTTTTGTTGGTGTGACTTGTACTTCAGGGCCACCATTGATTCTGAATTTTCATGGTTTTATAGAACTGTCACTTCATCTACAAGCGTTTTGGACTCCATTTTACAGTTCAATTAACAACAGCCTATTCCTGTGCGGTCATCTTAGCTCTAATCAGGACGGTAATTCTTCCTTGACCCGATGGAGAAAGTGGTTGGTCTATGCCATGATCTCATAGTAATGTTTGGCTGTAAAAACAAAGTAATATATATCTATTTTTGTCTAGAATTGTGGTAGATTTGTTAAAAACATTTGTAAGATGGTTTGACAACTTTGAATGGTTTTACTGCCCTGCAGAAACCCAAATCTATTTGCATTTTTTCTTGTTACATCGAATTATTCTGCAGATGGGGAAAAAGTGTTAACATATAAATGGAGCTCTAGCTGCAGTCTTGAGACACGTCTCCACCATGCGTGTTTGAAACAAATATAGATTGGGAAGCACTGAAGGGGCTGCGAAGTCGCCTGCATCCGCAGATATCAATTCCAGATGCTGACTAGACTTGTTGGAGCCGCGGCCTGGTCTACAGGGGGGCTGGATTTAGTTGTCTTTTCCTCCAGGTGTGATGCCTCACGCTGATTCACCCACATGTTCCAGAGGTCTTATCCAAACAGGCAGGAGATGGTGACAGCGCCAGTAAGCCTGCACCCCTCCCCGCCCTTACTGCTTCCTGTGTTCCTCTCCGTCAGACTTACCTGGTAGTCTGTCGGTCTACAATGCAAATACCGGTCAACTGGTCAACCTCTTCTCGCGTTTCGTCACATACTTTTTGGCTTGTCTTCTTTTCTTTTTCCATTTCTCCCTCAGACTTGAAGGGAGATTTGTGTTCTCCAGACAGGAAGAGACTACTTGTTCCTTCAGTAATTCAATCGTGCCCAACAGTGATGCAGTATTAAACTTGTTAGACGTCAAGAGCAGTCAGATTTGGGACAACACACCACCAGGGAATACGAAGCAGTTTAAAAAACTGCGTTAGAGCTCAGCTCATGTTTCTTCTCAGTGTGTTTAAAATTCTTTCATCTCCTTAAGCATTTAGCTTTTTTATTCTTTTGTCACCACAGATGTCAGGTTATTATATATGATGTTTCTTTGATTTTTTCCCCCCAAGAATCACAAAAGTTTCACTCTATAATAGCATAACAAGGATTGGTGTCATGCTACGTTCAGAATGTCCATATATGTATACATACACATGTACATATATATATTTATATATATATATATATATATATGTGTGTGTGTATGTGTTTTTAAGTCAGTTTTTGTGGGTTCTATGTGCAAAACTTGTGGCTATTGAACTCACAACAAAAGTTAAACCAGCTGAACTTTGACCAATCAGGGACTTTGGTAGTGACGTATGAGTAGCATCCTTTTCAGAACACTGAAGTACCAACCGTTTGAGAAATAATCATGGAAAAGGAATGCTGGAGGTCTGGAAATATAGGACACCAAGTCTTACATATATCGGAATAGAGCCACTAAAGTAAAAGTTTGGAGTGAGATTCGCTAAATTTGTCTGGTTCCAACATTGCAATGTTTGTATTGTGAAAAAATGGCGACCGAATTGACTTGATTTTGTTGGAGCCGGTAGTAAACCGTTTTTATAGGTGATGTCACACTCACTCAGTCCGGTTCTCTTATACAGTCAACGATTACAACACAAACCAGACTTGCAGTTGTTGGAACATGTCTCTTCTCCAGAAATCAGAAGACCACACCGCAGTTTCACTGCAATTTGGATCTTTTAAATAAAACTTGCCATCTTTTTTTTTAAACATAAATTGTTTTTTGCAAAGTTTGGCGAGGGGTGCAACTAATGTGTGATTTAAAAAGCAGCAACCACTAGAGGGCACTGTACGTGTGTGTATCAGTCATTGCTACTGACAGTAACAAAAAAGAAGAAGTGGCGCTCAGTTTTACGCTGCGCTTGGTGGAATTGTTCTAAAGCGACACAGATGATGAAGAATTCAACAGATTTAGTGATTTAAAGTAATAAATAGAGTTTAGTTGACTTGTTAGCATGTTCTTTGTTTTAATGTTTATGGATAATTGTTCATATGTTGCGCTAATGTACTAGAATCCTCTATGCTTATGTTTCACAGAGTTAAATGAGCATCAATCTGTTACAACAATGAATCGACTTGTATGTTTTTTTTCTTCTTTAATAGACTTTTTTGCCACTGCGACTTATACTCTTTGTCTTTGTCTTAAGTTGGATTATCATAGTCCTTTTATCTATTAAGTTCACTTTGAGGCTTAAAGGTGCTAAAATATATTCTAAACTGCATTAGACTGATGTGCTACTCTGTGTTCGCATTCATGAGAAGTTCATTGAACGATTCCTCGATGCTAACACGTCGTTTCATTATGTTTTCGTCTTTTTGCTGTTTACTTTTTCTGGATCTTATCATACAGACAATTTACAGATATTATCTTTCCTTCTTTGCTTTGACAAAAGCGATAATGTTCAGAGTTTTTTTTTCTCTGCACGTTCTGATTAGAGAAGACAAAAAAAATCAGATAAATTCCGACGTAAATTACGCTCATCTGTGTCTTATTACGTGACGCTCGTACTTTGTTTTATGTCCAACACTTTATAAACTGTTGGCGTTTGCCAGTGAGTTGATTTAATAGGTCGTGTCAAAATAAATCAGATTTCTGGCTGCCTAATCTCCGTGTGATGAGTGAAGTGAATGTCAGGAAGCTGTGGTTTGGATTAGGCGCTGTGGTTGAGCGCCGCTCTCCATCATTTTAATACCTCCTTCCCTTTTCCCAAACATGCCTTGGAGATGCTCTGGATGCACGGAAGAATGAAGCTGACATGTGTCTCACTTTGATTGAGCTCAATAGAAAATTATAATTGCATGAGATGGACTTCTTTTCTTTCATAAAACAAAATTCCTTTTTTCAATTATAGTTACTGACACTAAAAGAGAGTTTCCATGTCCAAGCTTCAATTTCGAAGATTAAAAGATGATTTCCTCCCATGATTCCAGGTGGAGCTGACTTACTTCACCCCTGGAGATGCCCTGAGTGAGATCATTGCCAGTCGTTTGCCTTGTTCTTCTTCACTCCAGCTGGAGCTGGATGTGGGACCTCAATGAGGCCCTGGTGATGGTAATAATTTGTTGGCGGCCCTCCCTTGGCAGCCTCAGCTCCGGCTCCAGTCTTAGCCTCAGCTTCAACCCTTGCTCTGGTTCCATTAGCTTGCAGGAGTGTTACTGGAAATCCGGCCAGTGGGATCTGGCTCTGATAACGGTTTTAGACTGGGCCTGACAGGATCTGCAGCAGAGCTCGCATGGACTAGTGTTACAGAGAACCCTGCGATCATACATCATGTTCACAAACCTGCATTTTACTGTGGTTCAATATGGTTTTACAGCTTAATACCAGGGTGACGCATGTGCCTGTGGAATTTTAGAAGACTTTCCAAGACTTAACAGTTTGTTTCTATCAAGAGCTGTTTCCATTTGCAAACAGAAGGAAAATTGTAAGAATAACCCAGAACCTCGGTTTAGTTTCAGGTTGACGTTTTGATTCTTGTTTAACTGGTCCACAATAAAGTCATTTACATACGGAACAATTTTCAGATACTTTTATACTGCACTTGTTGGTCCACAGTAACTTTGTATACCTTGTGCATACCTTATGTTACGTTCACAGTCTCAGTGACTTCTTCCAATGAAAAGTCTATGTAAACGCACTGGTGCCATAGATCTTCCATTAGTAGTCCCGGCGTTTATTCCAAAAATGTGGCAGCCGTCCCGTTAATTAGAGACAGAAGTCGATTGAAGACCAGCGTTATTCCATCACAGACAGAATGGTGATGGTTCATTTTGTGGAGAAATTCAGTCACAAAATGCAGGCAACATCAGATGAACATTTCATGGTTTATTGAAATGGCGAGAACATGGTTCTCACCGTTAGCTCGGATTAGCACTGGCTGTGAAGCATCATCAGTCTCATCGCCATTCTCAGATATGTTTGTGATCCTCACCAGAATGTTCTTTGGCGTTTGCCACAACACAAATTTTAAATTCTAAATCTTTGAGTGTTTCCCAGCCCAGACACCCGGCGTCTGCACGACTGCGCACGACCTGGGGGGGATCTAAAAGGAGCCCGGCCCCTATTAAAGACTGGTGTTTAAGAGTACCGAGCACCTGGAAGATATATGACGTATGAAAGATTTGATTCTGGCCGGGCACAAACCATAATAATTTATTTCTATTCCATGATTAAATTTCAAACGGTTGGCACTTTGAATTAAACGCAAAAGCCTGACATAAAAAGAAGACTTTTTATTGGAAGTTCCCATCATAATGTGTATTGCTGAGGCTGGTATGAACATAACAAAAGAAAATCTCAATGGCTTATATGTTATTTTACTGGGTATAGGCCGATTCCATTAACAATTTGCCTCAGACAGATCGATCTGGTTGGATTGTTAAAATATAATTCAATTCATTAAGTTCATTAACTGTTACACCCTTATTTTCATCAGTTTGGGGAAGAACACCTAGAGTGTGATCGCATCAGAATGATTTCAGCCAAACTAAATGATTATTGCACAGACAGATGGATCTGGTTGGATCATAAGAATAGAAATGAATTCATCGACTAATCATTCCACCACTAGAACACAGCACCACAGTTTCTACAATTTTTTTTTTGAGAAGTAAAATATTGTCCTCCTCTAAACCCAAACTGCAAAGCTTGCGTGTGTATTTTTTTTTTATCTTATCCATAAAGCTGCTCCACTTGCATGGCAACGCCTCATTACCCATACTGCCTCTGTCTTTGCCCCTAAAGCGAGTTGCGGCTCCCCCTTGTCGGGCCCAGTCGTCAAGGTGACCCAACATGCCCCAGGATGGCAGGTAGGCAGACAGGCTGAGGAGGGGGAGGGGGTCCGTGGATTTATTTCACCGGGGTTGCCGTATGCTGGTTGCTGCACCGAGCCCTCAGTAGCTTCGGGCTGCTGCAAAGATCCCAGTAAGCAAAGCAGCTGATCTCATTTTTCAGCATGCAGCTGCCCCAACATCAGACCCACATGAAGGTGACCTCCCCTGCCTATTGGGGTGTGTGTGTGTCTGTGGGAGGGGGTCATTTAGCAGTTAGTTCCAATCGTTGTTGGACAAAATCCTCCAATCGGAAAACCAGTTTGGAATGATCAAATCTTTGAACGCTTCTATCTCGTTCCATCCATCTATCCCCTACTTGTTCTCATTTGTCTCTTCTTTGTCGTCCCTCTGTCTTCCCTTCACCTCCCTTGCTCTTTCCTTTCTAACACAGGACAGATTGGGAAGCAGCGATGGCAGCACAGAAGTTGAGGGAGATGCTATTTATCCCAGACGGATCAGAAGGTGTGTGACGGAGGTGTGGACGGTTGCTGCAGGTCAGTGACGTTGGCAGGCGCCAGGCAGGCCGGCCCACATGGCTCGGGGACTCTGGGACGGCAGACAGATGGCACCTGGTGGGTGACAAACAATTAGCAAACCAGAAAAGAATAGCTGGATCGGCAGTATACCCACAAGCACCGGAGAAAGCAAAAGAGCGGGTTTCTGCTCCAAAATGCTTTACTTTTCCTCTCCGCAAGACTCCGTCTTGTAGCACAGTTGTTTGTCTTTTTCACAAGAACACTCCCATCGTTGCGTTGTTATGGAGCGGTCTAAATAAAGCAGTGCTGAGCATATGCAGCCAGCATATGCTTATGTTTATTTCAGGGACGTTTTGAGAGAAATCATTTTAAATGCTCAAAACTGTAAAACACAAAATAAAATGTCTCTTTAAAAAAGTGTGTATGAGATGTGTGAACGTTTTTCCTCGTTTCTTTAATAGAACAGTTTTAGTGTGCTTACTCCATTGTGAGTTGTGTGGCGAGCGGTCTTCAACGGTTTAAATGCTTCCAAATGTGACTCTCAATCCAGTTTTTCAGCACCCGGTTCCCATTTACTGTACAGCACAGATCTCCTCCAAAAGTCAACACCTCCTCCTTGATGCTGAACGCCGTCATGGAGTCGTTCTCTAACTCTGTGCACAACAAGCCGCCATCATTTGGTGAAATGATTACTTTGGACTGGCATTGGTCCTCGTCTGTGTGTGAGTCGGCGTGCGAGAACATCTGGAGTCTAGACTCAGCGGCTCTGTGGGCCGGGTCCTATCTGTGAGCGGCATCGGGTCCGGAGACCGGCCGTGTTGACATAGGTGGCACGCGCATACCAGCATCTGTTTCAACGGTCAGTCTTCTCACCAAAAACCCCCCACCCAGCACACTTTGATTCTTGTGCTGAGAGCTGGGAAAGAGGAGGATGGGTGGTGGGGGGTGAGGAGGGATGCAATGTCCAGTTGATGGAAAGGGGGGGGTGTTGAAGGTAGTAAACGCCAGCTGAACCCACACAGGGTCCCTTCTCATGAGATAAAGCTGGAAAAGGTTTTCTCTTTCAGAAGCTAATAGGAAATGAGAAGTGAAGGAATAATTTAATGGCTCTTTATATGCAGTTTTTTTTTTATTTAACCTTTATTTAACCAAGCAAGACCCATGGAGATCAGGACCTCTTTTTCAAAGGTGACCTGGCCAACAAGTCAACACCACACGTCTTGTAAATAAAGTTACAGTATAAAACAAAACATGAAACAAACGGATGATTTCAGGATATTTACAATATAAGATTTGAAACTGAGGTGCAATAAAGTGAAAGTGATATATAAGAGGGAATTTATTTGGAGACTGCAAAAGTTATGTGCAGCACAACAATTTACTAAGAACTATAACTATAAGGTGCAATTGTTTAATAGTGTACATTTGGAACGTTGGCAGTGTTGTAGAGAATCTTTTTCTTTGGTACACAGAAATGAGCGGAATAACCCAAATGAAGCTAGTTCAGACCGTTCAGTTGTGTTTGGTGGGTGTTCCAGGCAGAGGCAGTAGAATAACTGAAAAAAAAAGCTTTACTAACTTCACTCGAGCGTAAGGCCACCTGACTGGTGGTTCTTTGGAGACGAGAACAGAGATTTGATGGGACCAAACCAAGCAGTGCATGTAGTTTCACATACTCAGATAAGGCCACTCTGCTCTGGCATGCAGTTCACAATGATGAGTGAGGCGACCAGTAGCAAACCTCAAAGCACAATGATATACAGTATTTAGTGAATGAAGACAACTGGATGAAGCCTTTCTATATAGGACATATCCATAATCAACCAGAGGCAATCAACCAGAAGTTTTTGAGCTTTGAGTGAGAAAAACAGGATTTATAAAACCCTAGTTTCAAGTGGCAACATGCATTTTAAAGGAAACCTCTGAATCAACCACAAATCTGAGGTACTTTTAGCCGTCTACTAATTCTATTGATTCGTAATTTTCAGTTTCCAAGTACTTGAGTGATCTCCTGTGATTCACGTTTGTGTGAAAAAAACATCATCTTAGTTTTTTTCTGCGTCTGTTCAAAGAGTTACAATAGTTTAAAAAGGGGGTTATTTGGGCGTTACCGATGACAGCTCCAGTGTTAAAGGGTTAACCATGTTGATTTCTATGCACATAATACTAAATCAAACCTCCTTTTGCTTGAATAACTGCATCAATGCAGCAACACAGGGAGCGATCCTGTGAAGCTTCTGGTTGCCTTTGATAGATGTCTTTAGGTCAACTGTATTGTTGGGTATGGTGTCATTTGTCTTCTTTCATGATATTAGCTCATATTTGAGTTTGCTGATCTTTAAGCACAATTATACAACTGTCAATTAAGTCCTGCTGGAAAATAAAGTCAGCATCTCCATAAAGTCTATTAGCAGAGAAGCATGAAGATCTCTAGTCTTTAGACGACTGCATTGGATGAATTGTGGACCAACACCAACAGGTCACCTGACATTGCAACTCACAACAGAACCTTCACTAGATCTATGCTGCTTACCTCTACATTTTGAACCGTTGAGCAACAGCCTGGCTCTTATTCTTCTGATACGTAGAACTCTTCTGACATTTTCTGTTGTTCTGGAGTGAAATAACACAAGGAACGACACATTTGTGGTGATACTTGTGCACTACTGAAGCTCGATCAGTCAAAACATATTTTCTAAGGAATGCTGTAAAGATCACTGCTAATCATCTGTCTTTCTCTTTATTGTTGCATGAACATGAAACTGTAAAATATAATACTGAATTTAAAAAATATGCTTTTTACTTTATTCGTCTTCCTATTTAAACTTATTTCAGCTTTAAGATAAGACAAGAAAACTCTTAATTCATCCTGTAATAGGAAAATTTCAACATATTCAGTAAACATTTTACAAATGCAATGAATTTGTTCATAAATATACATCAAACCTTCCTAATGAGTCAACTTTCCTTTTATATCAAAAACCTGTAAGCGTGTCTTCGGTGAAAACGCTAAATACAATGGAATTCCTCTTGGGTTAATCATGTAAATGTGGTGGTGGTGGTGGTGGGGGTTCTGTCAGTGTGTGGGACAGACAGAGAGACTGCTGCAAGGCTGCATTGCAGGGCGTAAGATGGAACAAGCCTTCAGCACTTTCTGATTATTAGCCCACAACAGGGCACTGCCACTCATGATTTACATCTCTGCCATGTCAAAATAAACACACACAAATCCATACACATACATGGAACATGTGCATCTAGCAGCATGCACAACGGTTTAGTACAAAAAAACAGAAAAAAGAACCAGAGGAAGCTGATTTGTAAGGAAATTAACCAAACGGATGAAAGCTCTATGTAGTTTTCTATAGATACTCTCAAAGTCATAAAAGGGAATAGCAGCCTTTCGCAATATAGAAAATGAACACTACTGAAACTACGAAGGAATAATATAACGTATATTCATGTTTTAATGGACTTTTTGATCTGTCAGAGTGTACCTGCAATGTCAATCAATTATACTTGTATGTTAGCATTGATTCAAAAACATACGTGTCTTAGAAAATGCTCCTTTTTGCTCCGCTACTTCTACTTTTATGGTTCGTACACACCGGTCATGTGTGGCATATCCAAGAACGTGCTGAAAGTGGGTTTTTGAACGCGGTTTTAGTATATGGTGCTCACTCAGGACTTTTGCAACCTGATAGTAGCAAATGCATTCACAACTGGAAGGGTTTTGGTGTAAAATCTTAAAGTGTGACAAATCTCAGTAATTTTTCTCCAGGCCTTTTTCTTTCACAGAACTCTTGCAATATAGGAAAGACTTGGTGTCATATAATTCACACGAACTGCAATAATTAATTTCTCCTTCACCATCAATTTTCAAACGGTTGGCACTTATGTGTTCTGAAAAGGATGCTACCCATAAGTTACTTTCAAATCCGAGTTTTTGATTGCAGTGTGTTTTGTAAGTAGAGCTTGAAAAATAGACTTTAAAACTTGCACAGAGGTACATGAACATGTGAGTCTTGAACATGGAAGCCTGACTTATGCATACGTGTGTTTGCACAGACTTTTCATTGAAAGTAGTCACTAGAATGTGCATTTCTGAACCTGGAGTGAATGTAGCATTAAAGAATCCAAACAGTTTTGTATGATGCCCCGCCCACAATGAAGCCAGCTTGCTTCTGATTGGTTACCTTGAGTGTCGTTAATGCATTCCACTGGATTGTTAGCTTACTATTCAGAGTGCAGATGTAACAACATGCATGCTTTTTTTTCTACAAGTTGGTCTTTTTTTGAAGGAAATTCTAAACAACCCAACAAACAGAACATCCTCAGTCTGATATAACCCCAGAAGATAAAAAGCTGCCAAAGCTACCTTGTATACAAATCCTCTGAGAACAAAAAAAAGTTAGAACATCCAGAAACATACTTTTTTTTAAATTGTCATTATCAATTCAAAAAGTTCTGGTGTCATTCCCATCCAGCAGCCCAGCTGACACACATCCATTTCACCTGAGGTGTAGTAGATTGAATTACATTTCACAGTGAACGCTGACACATTTCCTAACATCAGGGGATTCGAGTTGTCCTCCCAAAGACACAAATCAAAATGGGGTCGTTTCAAGGTGGAAATTGGGAGGAGAGCAACTTTTGTAAAGTAATGTATCAGTTGCTTTAATGCTAAGATACGTCTTCAGGTTATGGTTCAAAATGGCAAAAAGATGAACGTTTTTATACCTTTATTTCATTATTGTTCTATATTTATAGCTATTAAAAGCAAATGAGAGGACTTAGTGGATCAATGTAAAAATCATTCGACTCTAATTACTGGGTATGTACTGGAGGGATTGTCTGAAACCAGCTTTGACTAGAAGAAGAAGAAAGAAGTATGGAGAAGCAAAAACTGCTAATTATGCTAATTCTCTAACTATCATAGAAAAAAAGGTTTCTACAGAAGAGCTGGAGGAAGTGGCCGGGGACGGGGGAGTCTGGACATCTTTGATCAGACTGCTGCCACACGACCCGGTCCCAGATGAGCCAAAGAAGATTGATGGTTGGATGGATGGATGGACTGTCAATGTAAAAACAGGTACTGTAGATATCTACTGAACATTCTAGCAAATGATGCCAGAATTGACCTGCACGAGTCTGAATGTTGAACAAAAGTGTCCCCTGCACAACATAAGGAAGTGTAAAAGGTAGGGCTATCAAATGATCACGTTAATCACGATTAATTAACTACAGTAATTTTGACACGTTATTTTTTTTCTACTGCGTTAGTTTCTTGTTTGGAACGTGGAAAAACATTACCTCGCTCATACCATGGTCATTTGCGAAAAAATAAATGTTGAATCCGTTATTAGAACTTCACTCCTGTTGTATTTTTAATTCAAAATTGTTTTTCAAAAAAAGCGGACTCTTTAAAAGCGGTGCGTCGCAATGTCATGCTAACAGTTCTAGCTCAGCGAGTGCAGTAAGATTCACCAGATACTGCAGGAGCTGTGTGTGAATGACGGCCTCTTTCAGCGGTACTTTCGTCTCTATGTGACCCAGTTGAAGACTTGCTATCCCTTTGATATGAGTACAGAAAAATAAAAATAACGAAATTAGAACAACTTTTTAATGATTGTCTTGCAACAAATAAGAAAAAAAAAAAATAAAGTTTAGGAGAAGAATGGCAAGCAACAGCATTCTCCTCCATGTTGGTTTTTGACTCCACTCGCTCATCATCAACACGTCTCGGGCCAAAGCTGAGTTCATGACTTGTTGTCATCACAAGTCTTCTTTCCAAAGTTCAGATAATTAAACTCCATGAATACAAATTTCTACATTGAAAATAAAATATTACATTCATTACTCACATGTTCTAGCATAAAATTCCAGTACATTTTAAAATCAATAAATATCAACCAATAAGATGTGTCTACGATGGCTTTCTATTAGTACAAGACAAGCTGCAGATGTGTGGAGTGTTGCATTGTGCCGTTTGGTGGCATGGAACACAGGGAGGGATTCTTTAGTCCTCTGTCCTGCATATCGCACTCGACTGCCATCTGAAGCCTTCCTTCCTTCCCACTTTGCTCCAGCGTACAAAACCCTATTGTGGCTTCACTGAGATAAGCAGAGACGGTGAGAGAAGAAGAGGGAAGGAGGTGAGGGGAGGAGGGTGAAAAACATCACTGGAGGCGCCATGCCTATCTCCTCTATCTTCTCCAGGGAACATGCCAGCATTGCCAAAGACATTGGTTCTTAGAGCTTCTACGCCCCGCTGCCCAACTCTTGCTCCTACATAAGAAGGAGACGTGGAGATTTATGTCTTGGTAACCCAATCCCCTCCCCTCCTAGAGTCTGCCTGGGAGAGTTGACGATTGGGGGGAAGACTGTAAGGGTGCTTGATGTGTTTGTAATACAGAGGTAGACTGTGTGAGCCTGACAAAATACTCTTGTTTCTGTGTTTTGGAACTTGATCTGTGTGGGCTTTGATCCTCTGTATTGGTCTGTACAAGTCTACACATGTGTAACAGCAGTGTTTGACCATTTTTGAAATTAGGGCATCACCTCCAACGGATGTGATCTGAAAAAGATGTGACTTAGGGGTGTAAGAATAAATGGATTCATATTGCGATATTTTACCTGGAAAACAGTGTTTTCTTGCTTGCTTGACACACTTTGTGAGATTGAAACTGTGTCGGTGTAAATTGATTACAGGTTTTGCAAACAATAAAAAAGTGAGTAATCTGATTATATTATTTGTAATCTGAGTATAGTTTGTGTAGTCAGATAATTGTCTGAGGACATTGTGATTAAAATTTGAGTAATCTTGTTGCTGCATGTGCAATCTGATAACAATTCGGGTAACCTGATTGTAGTTTGAGTAATCTGGTTTTAATGAAGTATTCTGACTACATTTCGTTTAATCTGATCGTTTTTGGAACATTGTTTTCTTCATGTTAGGAAACGTGTCAGCGTTTTGAGTTTTGTGCTTCTTTGGTTTATCTTTTCTCTTTGCTCCACATCATTTCATATTTTGTGCATGTACTTTGTTTAGGTTGTTGTTTTGGGCATTGGGATTTTAAGCATGATTTTGAGGGGATTTATTTCAATAATTCATCTTTAAGGTGTGAATTTTGAGTGATTTTAAAAGAAAAAAAAATGTTTCTTTTTTTTACTGACTGGTACTGTAAAGTAGAGTAAAGTCAGATAAAGAATCTAGATTTAGACTCCCATTCATCCAAGCTGATCAGGGACAAATACAAAGCTGTTGACTTGACTAAGTTTTAGTAAAGAGGTGTCTGCAAGCAGATTAGAATGACGACGAAAGTTTCAGGGGTAATGTTGGACACAGGAATGAAAGAAGAGGTGTAAAAGACTTCAGTGAGAGCAACCATGAAGTTGGTTTAGAGACAGAGGCTAAAAGTATGGTTGAGATTTATAGAATCAGAAATGAATCCATCAGAGACACATTAAATGGTAGCTGTTTGGAGATAAATGCAGGGAAGCAGATTGAGATGGTTTGGACACCTTTAGTGATTATCTTGCTATGGTTGGAGCATTTCTCAGAATAATCAAAGAGACGTAGAATACCAAAATCCTATTGATTGTATTTTTCAGACCATAAGTCACAACAGCCAATTAATAATGAAGAAAAAAAACATCACATAAGTAAATGTATTTATTTAAATGTATTTAACAAAATACGGGAACAAGAACAGACATTTCATCTTGAAAGGCAAATCATAATAATGGAATAGATAACAATAATAGACTGAATATCACGTTAAAGAAAGTCGCAGTGGTAATCTCATGAGTCTTGCTGTTTGAATTTTATGCCAATACATACACAGAAACGTGCTTTGACGTTTTCATTTATGTGTAGATTTTTCAAAAACATTAAACATTGAAAAATTGGAATTCAATCGACTAAACAGTTGATTTTGCAATGCAACCATAAAATTGAAGCTACTTTTTACTTCCC
Source organism: Oryzias celebensis (assembly GCA_014656515.1). Taxonomy (NCBI): domain Eukaryota; kingdom Metazoa; phylum Chordata; class Actinopteri; order Beloniformes; family Adrianichthyidae; genus Oryzias; species Oryzias celebensis. The sequence goes on from BNCR01000005.1 coordinate 42,154,437, forward strand.
TGTCCCATTTAAATTCAAAGAGTCAACAATGCAGTGTTGGAGTGCGGAATGAATTAAGCACAGAATGTGACATCTCATTGAATTCACTGGTTTAATATTTTATGGTTCAGAGACACACCTGAGAGCTGAACATCTGAACAAATCAAAGCTTAATCCAGAACACGCAACAAGCTGAAATGCTAAAGTCAGGGGGAGGGGCCAAACTACTGCATCGAGGACGACAGACTGATCTGCACTGACATTTAACTTCAAACTTTTTAAAAGATCGCATCCTTTACTGCATTAATAGTATATAAGATCCCATTCTATTTTTATCATTCCAGGTCGGCATAGCGCAACATCGGAGCAACGCAAATACTTTCTACCCAACTGTTGAAGAGTTTGTGGATCTGCAGTGTTTTCACCTGCAACAACACCCTGCACACAGCTTTCCCTCGGCAGCATCTTCTGAACATGTGTCAGACCCACCAGGAGTTCGTGAGCATTCACGCCTGTTTTTTTAATCTTCTTGCAAGCTCGAGCTGGCCTTGCTGCACGTGTGCGTTCAGCATGACGCGGCAGCCCCCTGCCCTGTTCAAACACGGCGTTGGCTGTGCAGGCAGCCTTGCCGTCAGGGTCGGCTTGCCAGTGGTACACGCTGTGCCCGGCGCCCCGCGGTGGGGAAGGAAGGAGCACAGCGGGCCCCAGGCCGCCTCCAACACCTCTCCCACCGCGCAGAGGGCCCCTCTGGTGGCGCTCACAACACCAGAACAGGCCCTTAGAGAAATGATAATGAGGACCACGATGGTTACACAGGGTAGCACACGGGGAGGCCATCTTTAACACACATCAGGATGCAAAGTATAAATACACAACATGTGAACACAAACATGCCTGCTCACACCTATTGGGACATACAAATTCAGTATTTACTTAAACTAAATGTTGTCCCATGCAATGTTTACCCTTTCAAATACACGTTTTTCACGTAATTTTGATTTATTTGAAAAAATGTGGTTTCATTTAAATTCATTTAACAAAGACTTCATAAAGTTTTCAAATAAAAACATAGGTTAGTATAAAATGAAGTAACTTTTCTTTCTTTATTTTTTCTTTAATTTTTCTAAAACTGTGAGGATTCATATTTCCTTTGTACGTTTTCCGCATGTCCAATTGGTTAAAATGCTAAAAGTTATTACTCTTTTGAAGAATGCTATTCTTAGCATTTATATGTTGAGAATTGAAGCTAAAGTGCATTGTGGCAAAATTGTGACTATTTCAATAAATACGCTACAATAAATAAAGGTTCAGTATCCCACTCTGATTATCTTTTGATTTTATTGTAAAAGTGTTCCCAGTGTTTATTAATTATGATTATGCTGTTTTCTTGGATATAGTTTTCTGCAGAGCTACAGGTTATTGGAAATTCACCTCTGAGCTGTGGGCGGGACTCAGAGCTCTCTGTTAGCTCTCTCTCCCACTAGCTTATGGATCTAATCGTCTAATCGTCTACGAGTGGATGCTTCTAAAGGGGCAGAGCAGGGAGCTTGTGGCCTGTTCAGATCACAAATATTATCTTTTTCAAACAACATTTTTTGTCTGCTCCTGATTCACAACAATTTAAATGATTGAAACTTAGAAATGCAATTTTAAGCTTGATTTTTTTATATGTATGTTTTCCATTCACTGTTTTGTGCACACTGTCTGCAAACCCCAAAATATAGCATTGCTCATGACTCACTCAGCTACTTAAAATGTCCTTCACTCATTTGCAGTTTGCAAATTTCCTTCCACTGATGGAAGGAATGATCGAGTCGGTGATTTCTTCAAATCTATGGTTTTGACTTGTTTTGCTCTGCAAGCTTTGCTCCAGTGAGGTGCGTTGGTTTGCAACATCTGCTGCAACAGAAATGAGTGTAGAACAGGAAGGTGAGATGTTTGCAAGATTCCTATGTGGTGTATGAACAACATGGTGTATCTTCTGTTTTAGAGCTACTAGATATTTTTTGTTGCTTGAGTTTATTTATTTTTTGTTTTTTTAAATCATTTTGATGTTTAGAATCATACTGAAGACCAACATAGAATAATTAAACAGTTAAGAATAGACTAAGTAATTTAATTATAAACTGTCATTTGACAACAACTTAAATTTTAGATCTCAAATCAAATCATTGATGGCTGGAAAATCATAATAACTTTTCCCCTTCATTCTAGCAACTAGCACCCATCTCAGTTAGGATTCCTCGTTCCCTCTTGGTAGTCGGCAGCCACCATGCTGAGTGACAAATAGATGGTGATAAACCCAGTTCATTCTGGTGTTCAATGGCTTTAAGACTATATAACAAGGTCAAGCCTACACTGGAGCCAGAGTTTCTCTGACTTTTTGCTGTAATTTCAGTAAATCAGTCACACTTAGAGCTAGCATTTAAAACTGGAAAATGATGCAGCAAGTACACGCTTATGTCTAATTTAGACAGCAAAGGTTGCCGTGCTGACATGTAACTTAGCTTTTAAGGCAATTATCAAATGTTGGCAAAGTTACAGGCAAAAAAAAAAACAAAAAAACCTGAGAGTGGTAAGCTAGTTAAGCTAAATCCTGCAAGCTAGTGCTAGCTTGAATATACTGGGATACACTACAGAATTATCCCCACTGTAGTGAACACCAGATTATAAGCCATAAAGTCAGTGAAGGGATTATTTTCAAGGTTACGTCAAACAAGGTACACAGAACTATAGGTGCATTTAGTGAGACAAAAGACTCAGAGAGAATTTCGTCTGTCAGATCCCAAACATTACCCATGGCATTAGCCAAGTTAGTGCATTCACAATACATATAATTTCCACCCTTGTTTGGAGTACGTAAAAAAAACATTACTGTAGCTATTCTAACTCTCAACCTTGTTAGTACCTCGTTGAAAAAAACACATTCTGACACTGCTACATGTTAGCATATTCCTAATAGATTTAACTCCAAACCTTGTTTGCAACATGAAAACCCGACTGATACCAATAAAATAAACTAAAAGTAAAGTTTATTTACTGTAACTATGCTAACCCTCAACCTTGTTAGCAACATTTAATAAAACGCAGTATGACTGGTGCATCAGCGTATTCACTATACTTGTATCTCTCAACCTTGCCCCTCTTGCAACCTCCCCCAACTTGCAAAAAAAACAGACTGATACCATAAAATAACTTTACTGAGACTATGCTAACTCCCAACCTAGTTAGTAACACGTTAAAAACAACAATCTGACACTGCGACAGGTTAGCTGCGTTATTTAGAATAACACCCAACCAAACATTTTGATAGAGTGCCGTGTATCTCTCAAAATTAATTTGACATCAGTAAGCACAACCAAAATTGTTCCCTAAGGCACTCAAGATTATAAGGTGTACTGTTTTTTATCATTATTATTTATAATTAAGGCCTTTAAGTACAACTTCATAGTGCAAAAAAGAAAGAAAAACAACAGCATGGTACAAGTTAAGTGGTTAACTAATTAGTCTCAACAAAAACAAGAGTAAATTAGGAGTTTTAGGGAACTACAAGTTGTTATAAAGCATTTCACTATGAAGTAAATAGTCAACATAATTTAGACTAAAACTTTAGAATAAATCTGCAGGCATTATTGTTGTTTTTTCAATCAATAGATTCGATTCACTGGATTTCTTTACCAGAGCACTGGTGCTAAAAATTTAACCCAACAACAGATTCCAACCTAGAAAAAATGAGTGTTCAGATCCAAACAGCGATTACTACACCAGTGGGAAATGTACAGGTTGCTGATCTACCCATCAACTGTGTGTGTGATTGCTTTGAAAGATGTTAAAGATGAGAGGGGATGAGAATTTGATTAAATTGCGTGTGGCAGCTCACTGTGGGAAGGTAATTAGGGACAAACATTGAGAAGCAGAGTCTGATCTCTCCTGCTGGAGGTTAAGTGAAAAAGGAGCTGCGAGTCCCTGGGTCCCAGTGGCACAGTGATTAGAAATTTCCTAATGCGGGGGGCTAATGGGATGTCAGCCGGGATCAGAACCCTTACACGGAACCGCTCGCAACAACAAGTGGTCAAAGATCGAGCCTGATTAAAGAGATAGAGCAGAGAAACAGGAACATTTTGCCTCCGTTCATAAACACATCAGACAGTCATTAATACTTGTCAGTTACATCATCATAGGCTTTGGGGAGGATTAGAGTTATTATAGTGTGATGAATACAAATTTCAGAAGGGAAAAATAATGTTTTATTAAACAGACACAAGATTGCCAAGATTCCAAGATTATCACAAGATTGGAAGATTTTCCAAAAATTCCGCACGTGTATTCCTTTTTTCGTCTTTTTTTTTTTCACCGTCTCTGGTCTCAGCTTGTATTTGCATTTTTCATCAAGCTCTGTTGAGGATTAGATAGCATCTCCAGCTGACAGTTGCAGCGGGGTCTGAGGTTGGAATAACAAAAGCAGCCCAACCTGACTGCCAGCCCCTGATGATGAAACAACAGGGGGAAACAAAAGGAGTCCCCAGAGCTGCAGATGTTGACGCTGGAAGCTGTTTGTTGTGTGGAGGTGGTGTTCTTTAGTTATGAGTATATGAGTGAGCATTTGATTGTGTGAGCTTGCATATTAATGCGTGTGTGCACTGTATATCTGTCTGCAAGCATGTGTGTCAGAACTGTGGCCCTGTGGCTATGAGGAACCCAGCTGGGAAGAAGAGTGAATGCATTCATCCTGGCTCTCAGGGGCCTGGGGCCACACAGGTACCCAGCGAAGGGATGAAAGGCTGCTCTGCAGATGTCACCCACTGGGGTTCAGTGGCCCAGCCAGCAAATGTCATGTTTGGCAGCTGGCATGCTGTGGCTTTCCCACCAGTTGTTGGCAGGAGCGTGTTCTAAAGGATGCTGGAGTAGGCTGCAAGCGTTGCAGCACCCTAATGGGCGTCACATTAAAGGGAGTCGCTGGCTTCTTTTATAGAACATTAACCTTTTTTTTTTTCTTTTTCCTGTTTTCAGTGTTCAAAGAACTACTTGATAGGCCACATTTTCATGTTAATATTTAGAAAAAAAAAGAACAGCTTTTACTTAAACAAAATCATCCATCAGCTAATGCAAAAAATATAAATCATTTAACATGTTTAGGAACTGTTAATATTATAATGTTTGATAATATGTAAGTTTTCAAAGCTATTTTTCAATGACAATTTAATAAATAACCAAACAGATGAACAGAAACTGTTTTCCTACTTGTATCCAACTAGCAAAACTGCAAAGACACAAGTTGGAAAACTTGCTAGGAGTGCCAACATAGCAAAGTAACAAATGTTGCTAGTTTGCAACTGGGCACAACTAGCAAAACTTGGTATTTCGCTATTTTGGTGCAACCAACAAGTTAGAGGCTAGAGTCGCTTCACTAGTGATTGGCAAAACACTTTCATTTTATCTGCACAATATGCACATGCATCTTTGCAAGACTTCGGATGTTGGCCAAATTGCTTTCCTACCCGTACTGCTCCTCCATAATTGTAGGGGCATTTGAGGCTTTAGCGCTGTCCGAACTTGTTTTTTAAGTGAGCGCTGTAGCAGTATTGCTTCACCGGTGATCCGCATCGCTCTTGTGACGTAAAGGAGAAACGCATTTCCAAAAGTTTATATTTTCATGCAAGTAATGTCTTGTTTTTTTTCATGGCTTTATAAAAGTATAAAACAGATGTTATGAATATTCCGAGATCTGAAAGCTACGCGCTAACCTCCAGCGACTATTGATGATGTCATCAGGGGGTTAGTAACGCCTGGATTGGAAGACACTATTTTTCTATATCTCTCCACTTGGAGGGCTAAATGTAGGGATAGGGAGAAGCCGTAGGGATAGGAGAGGAATTCGGATTCGGCCGTTGTTTGTTTTTCGTGGGTGGAACGCAGACACGCTGCTGAGGCCATCTCTACGTTGACATTATGAAATGGGCAGCATTCACAAGGAGCGAAAGGCGGTGCCTCAGATATTGAGGCGTCTTTCTTCCAACTTTCAAAAATAAGTCATTTTATTAAAAAATATATTCTTTAATGTGCCAAAGACTATATATTTTCATATATCTGGAAATAGTTTACTCTGCAAGGCTTAGGAACAGCATGATATGGGCCCTTTAGGGTTACATGTTTATTAAAAAGACTAACGTGACTAAATACTTCATGACTGCAGATCCAGCTGTTTGTTTCCCCTTTTTTAAGTCTATTTTTTATCAGACAAAATATGTTGTCCTCTCCTAAAATGAATTAAAAGTCTGTCATTGTAAAAAAGGCTTTGTTAGTGCTGTAAATAAGGTTTCATTTCTAGATCTTCAAAATGTTCTTTGTGTTTCATGTTTGTGATCTTTAAAAACCAAAGGGCGGCACGTCTCTTTGTCCCTTCTGTTACGCAGTAATTCTGTTGGCACTGACGATCCAATTCCAGTTGTTAACCTTTGTGTTAACTCTCAGAAGGCTCTGTTCATTTAAATCCGGTGTGTGTAAATGCTAAAGGAGGGCATTAAAGAAAGGTCAGTATTTCACTGCTGGGGTTGCCACTCAACAAAATAAAAGCACGTGATAAAGCAGGACATAATTGATGAGTTTTGTATTTTAAAAAAATATAACTTTTTCAGAAGATGTTCTGTTAATACAAATCATTTTGTCACATAATTTAATGAAAGCTCGGTCAATTAGATAAAACAATTGCATAGAAAATCCTGCTACTATACTTTAGGGACATTTAACTACTGCAGTGGGTCTAAATTTGTGAAGTAAGTTTTCACACTGGAAACTATCCAATGATCTTTAAAAGTCTAAAGGTTAACCAAAGTTGTCAAATTTCTTAAGGCCTATTGTGACTAGTGAATGAGCCTACACAACAGCCTAAATGAGGGCTAAACTTAAACTAATGCTGCTAATCTAAATGCTGTATGCTAACTACATTCTAACAAGTAAAAGTAAAAATAAGTAAAAAAACAAACAAAAAAAAAAAAAACTGCAGAAGGTTTAATGCTACATTAACGTATAAGTTGGCTTGGGGAAAAAAAAAATCTAAGTCTTTAAAATACCAATGCTAAAAAGGCCACATCAAAAAAATATATCAAGCAAAGAAAATGGTTATTCTGGTAAATAGCAGATCTCTGAAAAATGACAAAATGAGAGCTAAAACTGCTTTAGGCTAGACTAGATTTTAAAAAAGCTCAGCTTTTAGCTTACCCGATTTGGGATTTAGGAATATCCCATCAAAACTCAAACTAACACAGGAACAACTGAACCTCAGTTTTGCAAAGCAGAAAATCAGAAAAACCGACCAACACTATTACTCTCCCACCGCCATGCTTTGTGTAAAACACTTTCAAGGTTTGAATGGTCTATTTATTGAATGTTCCAGACTTCAAAACTCATTTCAATGCTTTCAGAAATCCCAGGACAACTCCAGCAACTTTATGTTGACATGTAAGCGTTTGCAAAGCAGTTGCTAACAAAAATGCTTTAAGTGCAACCAGTACTTATCAGGTTTAAAGAGAAAAAAAAACATCAACTCAAATACACAGAATCACAAATGACACACATTTTAGAAGCACAAATAATTTTTGTTTTTCAAGTGTATTTTTGTTTGGTTTTGGGCATGCCCTCACATGAGCAGGAGTTGTAACTGTGGCTTGGTGAGTGTGGCAAGCAAACCAAGTAGTACGAAGAGATAAACACTTCTTAGCAATCAAGGTCAAAACACTTTATTAGTCCCCAAAAGCAGGGCAATTTAGTTCCAGCGGTCCCTGAAATTAAACAAAGAAAGATAAGTGGCAAAAAAAAACTGCAGACATGGGTACAACATGACAAAAACAGCAAATCAGCACATTCACAAGGCCTCAGAGTAGCTTTATTACAGCCACTGACCACAAATTAATAGACTGGCACAAATAAACAGCAGAGGGAAAATAAAAATACAATAATGCATAATTGGGCATAGACAAAGATTCATTTGTACTCTACGTGAGTTCAAGGTGTAACTACTGTTATATATGTTTAAGAGTCTAAAGGCGATTGGAATAAGAGATGCGCCTGATTGTCTGTAGTACTTGGGCTCCATGAAATAGGGGGACAGGAAGTAGGGATGGTATACCCATCAGCTTTAAGGACCACCCGCTTCTCCCACGATGTATTCAAATCCATCTGCTGGGCTTTCTCACATCTGTCCTTACGACTAGATACGGACTGTCTTTGGGCACGCGGGTTGTAAGGTCGTAGACTGCTGGGTGGGCCCGTAGCAAAAATGGCCATGCAAATATGTTTGAAAGGGCATGATGGGAGCAACAGGTCGTAGCAAAGTTAAGTAGGGGTGAAATAGGGAAAATGGAGACTCTAGTGTAGATTTTTTATTATTTCAACCCTCCCAAATCCAGCGGACTGTGCAAGGACACGGTAGGTTTTGTTCACATGATACAGGTTTGCCCATTTTTTTTCAGACCAGTCGTAGCTACCCGGTAACTAGGCATAAGGGCAGTTGGGACTCATGTTTTACTTACAGCTACAGTGTGGTGTAAGGGATCCATACGACACCATCACCAGTACGTCATAATTGTGTGCAACTTACATCATACTTGTGAATATTTCATGATACATTTATCACAAGCAGGACAACCTTGTGATACATTTTACACTGCAAGACACACTAGCACTCCCCTTAAGATGTACCCGTTCCTCTCTACAACTGTCCATGGACTTGGACAACCCAAAAACTGGTACAATATGGGGGTACAATACCGCAGAGGCTGTTTTTTTTTTTATTTTATTTAGACAGAAAATGTCTGACATGCAAATGAAGAACACATAGACATTTGCTGCAGGCCTTGAAGGACTTAAGCCGTCTCAGTGGGCGATGAAATGAAGTTGCCTTTAACCCAAATCTGCTGGACTAACCCAAGGCGAAAGCTTTTTTCTTTGGAGGCTCTTGAATGAAGTTCAGATGCTAACTGACTGATTTGTTTTTGAGCGTTTAAATCGCTCAATGCTAGGAACCGTTCCAGTGTTCGCTGTAATGAACAAAATCAGTTCTACACTTCCAAAACTTGGCGTTGTGTGACTGCCGAGGAAAAGGATGAATTCAGTCATGCGTGTTTTATCTTTTTTTCTTGGGTGATTAGAAATGTTGACCTTAAGGACAGATTAAGTGTGGCAAATGACCAAACACACACACAAGCTCGCACAAACTCACAATTGCACACGTGCCAAGTGGACAAATCACACCCCAGGGATTCGGCTGCATGCAATTAAGATCATGATCAATGACGAGTCAATCATGCGATGCTGTTTTCCTCTCCCTTCCCCGACTCAGCAATTATTTTCCAGCTGGCAGGGTCTGCCCTGAACCACTGGAGGAGACGCCGCTCTCCTGTTTTTTTTCCGCCAAACCTTGTCCGCACCGCCCTCTCCCTCGCTTCCCGGCTCCCTGTCCCCCTTGGCTCCTCCCCCTCTTCCTCTTTGGCCATCTCTGTAGAGCAGTTAACTCTGCCAGTCACATCTGACAGCCTGGGGAGCTTCACCATTAGCCCCTGGCCTCCCAGCTTTCAGATTTCATGTTAGGTCGCACTTCCTCAGCCCCCCTCAAAGCCAAATGAGGGTTTGAAAAGAGTGGGTTTTAGGTTTCAGTCCTTGTTTCGTGAACTCCAGCAGATAGGAACAGCGACTGCAAAGGAGCTGTGATGTGTTGGTTCTACGTTGGCAGTCCAAACGGGCTGAATTTTCACAGTTTCTCAGGTACACTTGCCGCCGGAAAAACGGTGCTGTCAGTGGTTGCGTGTTTTGAAACGAACCGCCAGATCGGCTCGTTTCTCACAACAAAAAAGGCCGACAGGCTGGCGAGCAGCAGCATCTTCTCTGACAGAGCAGATAAAGGAGGCAGGTGTTTGGAGGAACATTATGGAAATCCATCAGTCGTCAATTAGGGCTCTGCTTACGCTCTAAAATGAAGACTCGCACCAATCGGGTGCCAGCAGGATTCACCTCCTAGCCCCACCTGCACATAGCAAACAACCCCCCCCCCCCCGCCCCCCCCCCCCCCCCCCCCCCCCCCCCCCCCCCCCCCCCCCCCCCCGCCCCCCCCCCCCCCCCCCCCCCCCCCCCCCCCCCCCCCCCCCCCCCCCCCCCCCCCCCCCCCCCCCCCCCCCCCCCCCCCCCCCCGCCCCCCCCCCCCCCCCCCCCCCCCCCCCCCCCCAAAAAAAAAAAAAAAAAAAAAAAAAACCACTCAGGAGCTGCATAATGCCATCTTTTATGATGACAGAGCGTGGGATCTTTGCGGGTCTCGAGCAGCACTTTACGGCGCTCGCTGTTGTCCATTAGGCTCCCAGTGTGAGGCCTGGCTAATTCTGTCCGCCCGGAGGTGCAGGGGCACAGGCTCTCCATCGACTGGCGCGCGGAGGGAAGAAATGCAGTTTAACCTAATTTGGTTCTAATTACAAAGACAGGAAGTCCACCTGCCACACATACGGCAGTGCTCTCCTCCCCACCGGAGACCTCTGGGAGGCAGGGGGAGTGAACAAGAGGACAGCAAGAAGGAGACTGTCTTTGTATGCTTTATTTCTGGTTCCTCCTATTGCCTTCAGTTTATTATCAGACTCAAATACGTGATAGGATTGGGATTAAAAAAGACAAAGAATAAAATGCGATGATTCAAAAACGCTATTCCAAAAATATAAAACATTATTTCAACCTTCAAATCCTTTACCTTCAACATTATTATATATTATTATTATCATTATCTGAAAACATGAACTTTGTCTTCATTTTGGGGGTCAGGCTGATCAACCAGTAGGCCTCAGTCACAGCTTTCCATACGGGCGGTCTGCGAGGGTAAAATGGGCAATTCTGTACGGGGCACGCAGGTAGCCCAACCAAAATATATAAGTCGTAGGCCTCTTGGTGATCTTGTGGAGCAAAGGTTGTCAAGAGGACCTGGCCGCAGACAACAACATGGCGCCAGAGCATTTTCAGCTAGAAGTCCTTGACCGAAGTTCGCTCTAGAAAATGACCGGAACCGGGTTAGAGTTAGGAATCTTTGACAGATCCGCAAATTCTGCTACCGGCTAAAGTTGTAAAATTTCAGCTTCCGGCTAATGATGTGTTTAATGATGGGTTAGGGCGCCATCTTGTCTGCAGCCAGTTTCCCCTCAAGGTTTTAGTGAACATTTACACAACATGTCTGGGTAAATAGGGGTGAAGTAGGTGAGATGCAGACACGTCTTGCAAATGTTTGTTTTTTTTTTTGGCTCCACAGAACAAAGAGATGTAATGTAGATGTAGGATGGAAAACTCTTCTACACATAACATAATATAAAAAGTAAAACCGTAACTGAAAGCTTGCAGGGTGCCTGAGATGACGCATTCATGTGTTTTTTTTTTACCTGACAGTTACAGCGGAGTAATAGAGTCTGATTTAATAACGTTTCTTGTTTTTGTCATTTTTCTTCAACAGTACTTCCTGTTAAATCCTCAGTTTTTAAGCCGTTGTTGGTGATTATCACTTTTTTCCCCCATCGTACTCATTTAAAGACATAAACACCTCAGCATGCGGTCTTTGTTTGGATCTGAACACCCTTGCAGGCTCCTTTCAGCTGTCAGGCCGTATCAGCTGACCAGATCTCCAGGCGATGTTAATGCGCAGGCTGTGGTGGTCCAAAGCCCCCTGACAAGGAAGCGGATTGTTCTGCTAATGTGTTACTTCCTGTTGGAGTCACATCTTGGGAATGGAGCTGAGTGGCCTGTGCCGGAAGAAATCCTCACATCACAGCGATCATAAGCTGGCCAAGGTTTCACTTAGCCAGCCAGCCAGTCGGCTGGTCAGTCAGCCAGAGAGTCAGCCAGCCGGCCTCACTGCCAGTGGATGGATTTCACTAAAACACTCAGTGTGACCGGACACCCAGTCGGAGGACTCTGGGCCACTCTGGCAAATATTTGGGCAGTCATTTCCTTTCTTTAGGAAAACCATGGTAACAGAAATTCAGACTTTCTCAATTTGACAAAAGGAAAAGAGCTTTTTGTTTACAAATACTTTTATTTTGGATGTTGCCCACTAAACCTTTAGAGATCAACTCCGATCATGTTTTTGGTGTTTTTAACATGTTCTTGTGGCATTCTTTTAATGACATACGTAGAAACAGAAAATTACGTAGATACATAGAAAATTAGGCCAAAAAATTGCATTTCTGAGAATTTCTTTGAAAACTATTTGTGACAGAAAATACGTTGGCTGGGTCACAATCTCCCTGCAACAGCAAAATAATGCAAACTCTTTGCCATAACTTGTTCACTGTTTATGCAATCATAGCTCCATCAAATTTTGTCTTGAAAAGTGGCTTTGCGCTCCATGGCAACCTTTATCCTTTGTTTTACAATAACTATTTAAGTGCTTCCCTTCTTTAAAGCTCCCGTGTTAATGAGTTCATCAAGTTGATTTTTTTTTAACTACCATAACTCCTCAACCGTTCGTGTAAATAATTCCAGAATTCTGGAGCAGAGAAAAGCATCTTTGTGCTACTATGCTACACTTTACGTGAGTAATCTATTGCATGTTGGTGCAAAGCCGATCTAAAAAGCCAAGGTACTAAAGAGCATTTGTTATTTTGATGTCGCCTGCGACATTTCAGATGTTTTTGCCTAGTTGAATATTTTCTAGTCGTGGTTATTTTGGTGGGGACAGCAATACTTTCATTCGTACAGATGAGGGGAAGCTTTGGTCACATTTTGGTTGATTATCGCAGGATAGCTCCTTGATAGGTGAAATGCTGTGTTGCCATAACAATCTGTCTTTTCTATTCACTCTGGAGTCACAGGTCACAGCAGCACCAACGCTGTATGCAATAGGCTGTGGAATCAGGGTGTTAATGAGAGACTGCGATTTGTGAGGTTTCAACTGTAAATGTGAAGATTTTTTTACTCTGCCAGTATGATGGGAATTCAGAGATTACATGCCAGCAGAAAAAAAAGCGCTAAATGTTAACTTTCTTAGTTAAAGGCATCTCTTAATTGGTCATATGCTTCGGTGCGCATTTACCATTGGCATCCCACACAGCTAGAAAGAAGTTTTCCTTTCCAGCATCTGAAAATCTGAATTAAAAAAAAAAAACAACTCTATCCTGAAGTTATGAAACTTATTAACCGACCGACCATCTGATTCACACCCCAGCTCTCCAAGACGTGGCACATATTTATTTCCAGCCAGTGATCGCATCGAATTTGTCCTGTTTTTAACTTTGCTAGAACATGTTTGGCGGACGCGTGGCGCACACACTGGTGGATGGCGGCAGCCAACAGCACTTTATTTATGTTTGGATAGCAGTGGGCGCTCGGTTCTGCTTGGCACCGGCGGTGTGCTGTGGTCTCTGGCACCTCGTCGCATCCATCCTGTCCCCCTGACATCCTCCTTTCCCCGTCTCAACTGGGGCCTCTGCAGCATCTTGTGTTGAGTCAGCGTGCTTCCATGTGTGTTTATGCAGACATTGAAACATATATATAAATGAGTGCATGGAATATTACCCCCCCCCCCAAAAAAAACAACAAAAAAAAAACAGCTCCAACAAACTTATTACCGTATGTAGATTCATACCACTAAAACAAGCATTACTATGCTAATTCCTAACCTTGCTTGTAACTCAGAAAAAAAAAAGCCACAGTCCGACACAGCTACACGTTAGCTACGTTAGCATATTCTCAACAACATCTAAACAAAAGGAAAAAAAAATACAACAATTTGACATCCCTATAGCCCCGTTAGTGTATCCACAATATCTGTAACTCCCAAAATAACGTTCCTTTGACCACGCTAACTCGCTACCTTGTTTGTTACACACACAGAAGAAGGAAGCATATTGCGACACCGCTACACGTTGACCGGAGTAGCATATTCACAATAATGCCCAATCTTGTTTAGAACACAGAAAAAAAAAATCAGACTGATACTGCTAAAACAAACGTCATTGTGACTGTGCTAATTCCTAACCTTGTGAATAACGTGTACATGAAGAAATAACGCTACACATTAGCCATGTTAGCATATGCACAACATTCAACCAAACATTCAGACAGAACGCCATGTACCTCTCAAAATCGCTTTGACATCAGTAAACACAACCAAAGTTAAAAATATAAAGCTAATATAAAGTTGTAAACTAAAATCCCTTACACCTAAAGAAAATGACTCAACATGTGTATTTGCTAATCCCATACTTTGCTAGATACAACAAATACTAGGCTAAAGTTAGCTTTATCTTAAAACAAAAAATCTAGACAGCTGCACCTGAGTGTTCTTCTACATTTTCCATAGCTTTTTATGCAATTACCCTCATTTAGTATATAAAAGAATAATTTATACCCTCAATACTTTTAAGCTAAAGCAACGCCGGCCACTTTAAAAAGAAGTGAGAGCTGTTTTCCTCACACCAGAGTTGAGGGGAGTCTGCTAAAACTCATGGTTTTGCCATCTGGGTTTCCTCAGTGTTGGGCGGCGGGGTTGCAGAAGAGGGTCGGGAAGGGAGCGACCGAAGGCCCGAAACAATTCAAAGGCAGATAACAGCTGATACTGCAACTAATTTGGTCATGTGCAGGGCTGCCGGATGACGGCGGCCTGATAAAGAAAACACGACAGGGACAGAAGGCCTGCTGGAATCGGATGTTAAGCATCCGATCCTTGAGTGTCCTAGAGCCTGGTCTGTCTGCGATCCTCTGTTACATCTTCCTTTAGTTCCGACACAAATGAGGTAGAATAAACTGAATTTTCTTAACCCTGTAAAGCCCACTGCATCAAAGAAATGACAGAAAATATCCTTTTTTGGAATGAAGGTGATTTCTAACCCCTTTGAAAAAATCGACAGAAAACATTCCCTAGTTATTTTTTTTTTATAAGCTATAGATAGTTTCAGTACCGGGTCGTATAAAGAAAAAAAATGCATACGGTAACTTCGATTATTTCGGTTTACTTTATTTTCTGATTCTATTTTGGAAAACTACCGGATTCTGCTCAGCACATCCATCTGTCTTGTCGCGTCACATGAACCTAAGTGGCTACTCGGGCAGCTAAGTTAAAAGCCAAAAGCTAATAATAACAACAAGTTAAAAATGTACTTGAAAAGTTTTGTTGCAAAGAAAAAAAAAAGTGGGAAAGCCAAAGATCTTTTGACTTCAAAGAAAAATAAAGCTTGCTATTTACAGAAACCAGGAGTCGTCGTTGAAATATGAATTTATTGAGACCGTTGTTCCCATGTAGCAAACTTCTCTGTCTAATTTACGGCGTCTGACTTACAATGATAATAAAATTGTAGACACATTGAATTCAGGTTTGGAAAATACTGCTTTACGGCAATTGTTTCTTTATTTTGTTTTATTTTTCCATCAGCAGCTAAAGTTAGCATCAGGTTGTTAGCTTTCACTTCTGACTAAAAGGGAAAATCTTCATCACAATATAATAAAACTTTTTGCCCTGAAAGATGATTTCAGCCTGGATTGACTGGATTCCTATTGTTATAGGAATATTCAAATGAAAATAAGAAAAGGAAAAAAAACTGTTTTGTTGCTTTTATTGAATTTTTACAAATCAGAAACAACTTCTACATATCAACAACTTTGTTTCATTGAATCTTTTTTCTAAAAAGAAAAAAAAATCTACTTTTTTAAAATACAATTTCTTGTAGTTGCATTTTAATGTAAACTTTTTTTTCAGAAACAGGACGCTAAAAAATATTAAACATCAATTTCTGCTCTGGTTGGATCAATCCATGAAAATATCGTCTGACATTAAACCCGTCTGTGGCGTGAAAAATGTAGGAGACCACTGGGCTAAAAGATGGTGAAGTCGATCTTTAAGATGTTGAAATATTGACATGAGTCTTTAGGTTAAAAAAGACCTTATTTACAGCAAGTATTGATTAAAAAATTAAGCACAAATCAATTTTATCCCACCGTAATCAGACTAATTATTATGGCCATTCTTCCAAAAAATAAAGTTATTTATATATGTATATATGTGTATTAAAAGCCAACAAAACTTATCAAAACTAAAAGTATTTCTGAGGTTTTATGGAAGCAGCCATTTTGGAATGAGCAGGAAAAGTGCCTTCTACTGCCTCTAGTGGAATGATGATGAACTGCAGGACAGAATACACAGACCAAGTTGTAAACAGTGGGTTTTTAAGCAAAGTTTTGATTATACTAATGAGATAAGAGGTCTTAGAAATGTGTTTATCAAATTCGATTTGAATGGCTTTATAGGGGTTAATATTTGATCGCGGAAACCTTTTTATTCAACAAAAAAACCTTTACACTTCAGTAGCAGATGGATATCAGTTCCTGCAGTGCTGGCAACGCGTGAACATGAGTGTTCTGTTTGCTTCTAGCACAGTTTGTGAAGCTCCTCTGGGGTTGTTTGGTTCTGACAGTCCGGGATCTGTTTAGGCTAATGCAGGGGCCTGGCCCGGAGATGAGAAAACAGAAGGAGATGCTTCCCGGAAGACCAGCGGCGGCCGTTGGGGACTGCAGGAAAAGCCTGCTGGGAAATGTCTGTGTCAGTGGTGTCACCCGGGCTAAGCAGAAACACAAAACAGCAGCCGGGGACACATTCTTGGCCGGTGTCGACCTCCGAACGCAACCGCAGACCCCCACCCCGCCTGCTTGTACTTTCCAGCTCCCACTTTGTGTCTTCTCTCACACACAGATGCTCATCTAACGCTCCGTTGTTCACAGAAAAGTAAAAACCTTTTAATGTGAACAAAAAAAAGAACATTTATATTGACTTTCTTAGTATAAAATGAAAAGATTAACATGTAGTTTTGTTCAAATACAGGAATTAACGAGCAGTCTCTCTGTGCAACATCTCTGCACGTCAGAGGGAGCAGGATTGAGACTGTCTGCAGGCAGCGGAGCCAAAAAAAGGCTAACTAGCACCCCCTTTTGAAAGTCCTCACTTGAGCAGGTGAGCGGTTCTCTTCCTGATGCTGAAAGACTTCTAAGTGACGTGCATCAGTCTGCAGTATTTGGTCAAATGGAAATGACACACCATGAACAAAACTTGTGATTTATTGGGATCAAAATGTTTTATGTGATGTTTGATACCAAAAAAAGTCAAACAAAAACAAAAAAACAGCAGTTCAACTTTGAATAATTACAAACTTACGGTTTACTCACTGAAAACTTAGAGCTTAAAACTTAGTTTTATGGTCAATTTTTATTTTATTTGAATCAATAAAAGTGATAGTGAACACATCACATCCTGTATGATGACATTAGAATCAGATCCAGTTAAATTTAGAACCCAGAATAAAATGTATTTGATTGCTTAAAAGTAGATTGGTTTGTCAGTAGATACTTTTCCTGATGCGCGCGTCTTTATTTCCAGCATTTCTTTGCACATCAATGTACCGAATCGATCCTAAATTGAGTTTATAAGGTCACATTTTGAATACTCTTGATTTTATTTAGAGTATTTTATCACATCAATATTTATTTTTTTATTGTTTTCTCAGTTTAATTTTTGACAAAAAGTACAGACTGTACTTTTTTTTTTTTAAATCAGACAAACAAAACTAAATAATAATAAAAAAAAGTAATAGGTTTTTTGTGTTGTGGACAAAACAACATCATACAGCATTATTACCATGACAACCATTGTGAGTTTTTGGCTGGGATGAAAATGTTTTATCCAGAAAATGTTTGAAACTGGCATATGTTTGTTCCTGCATCACATAAACAAGATTTTACATTTGAATTTTACACATTTTTGAGAGTTAATTCCTCATTTTTTTGCTCAAAATGATGCAACTGTTGCACAACATATCCCATATGATGATTTAATAATATGAGTCCAGTTACTCTTATAACCCTAGATTCAAGTGTATTTGATTGCTTGGAATCAGTTTGATTAATTTGATTGCAGATCTTTGTTTTTCAGCATTTCTGTGCGCATCAACTCTCCAAAGTGATCATACATTAAGTTTATTAGGACATATTTGAATATTCCTCATATTATTTGGAGTATTTTAGCCCATTAACATTGTATTATCACAATTACAAAATGTACTGATGGTATTTCTTTAACTGTCGAATGAACAAAACTGCCTCTTTTTTTGATTGTCAGCCAATAATTTGGTGCCAATGCTAAAATACCTTCATGCAACAGTATTCATATGACAACAAATCTTTTTTTAGGCTGGGATGAAAATGTTTTATCAAGAAAATCTTTGAAACTGGAATTTCACATAGATTTGGATTTTAGATTTTTTTTGGTGAATTTTTTGCTCATAATGATGCAACCAAAAAGTACTAGAAAGTCATAGTTTTTATCTTGCCAACTTCTTTGCTCCTTTGGTTTAACATTTTTTTTGTCATTATTCTCAGAGCAACAATGTTCAGTACTTTCTCCACCTGTTCCTTTCTCCTCCCATCACCCATAACCTCCTTTTTCCTCCGAGCTCCACCCCCTACCCTTTCCTCAAATACCGCACAACTATTTTCCACGGCGAGTTTTGGAGGCGTTGGAGGTCAAAAAGGAGAGGAAGGGAGGGGTTCGGAATCGGCGTGGAGCCGGTCGGCCGGTCAGGTGCAGCGCCACCAGTGATCATTAGGGTTACAGCTGCCCGGGCCAGATTGCGCGCTGCCTGCACCAGGCGAGATGTTTTGCCCAGGGAGAAGAGCGAGCATCTGTCTGTCCCTCCCCGTAGACAGCAACCTCCTACCAGCCTGTCCAACTCAACCCAACTGGTAACAAGGTCACCCAACTCTTACTTTCTCTCGCACCCGCCCCTTTGCTACTTTCTCCTTCCTGTTTCGTTCTGTCTTTTGGTACAGGCTGTTGAAGCAGCAGGCCCCTGATGCCGTGCAAACTGCAAAAAAAAAAAAGTGCATACGATGTTAGGACTAAAATGAATCTGTGAGTGCAATGCAAATGTGCACCGCACTGCAAAGCAGCTTTCCCCCTGTCAAACTGCAGATATTGTTTTTTTTTTTTTTGTCTGTGGCAAATGTTAATTGCATGGGATGATCCTTGAGTCGCTGATAAAAAGACACTTTCATCGCCCAAAAATAATTGCCTCCTTAAATACTTCTAGAAACCTCCATTGCAAACATTGTTTCGGCTAATCTTATCGAGCTAATACAAAAATATAATTATGCTCAGACCCTAAAGGAGGAGGCTGGTCTCTGTGTGGGAATTCCAAACTGTTTTTAAGCACCAAACCTGATAGTATTCCGGCTTTGAGCGCAGCGCCGTCAGACGAGTTCAGTGATTCAAAATTGAAGAGTTTCAGAAGATTTTCTCAGGATGGGAACTGAAACTGTGCAAGTGGAGGGGCTCCAGAGTGTCAGAATTCAAGACATTCAGCCTGATCTTTACGACTCACTGTGATGTCGTTATGTCATCTCACCTTTGCTAAACTGTTCATAACTATGATGGATCATTGAAGAGACTGCAGCCGCAGCAAGATTTTATTTACCATCTCCACCAACTTTTTCACCTTCGTGCTGCTGCAGTTATTGATCTGGCCTATTTATGAGACACTTGGAGTACATATTTTCGATAGAAAAAAAGTCTTATCTCAAGTTTGGATTAGAAAACTCTTTTCTCCAATGTCGTCTTTTTTTTGGGTTTGTTTTAGTCCTTCCGTCATATAGTTGATGAAATCTCAAAACGGTGCAAACCTGGCGATTTGGGAACAAAACAGAAACAGCCCAGTTCAGTGCTGGCGTCCCTGCAATAAGGATAAGGATAACCACTATGTCAAGAGTGCGGCCTCAGTTGATATTAATTGGAAAAACCAAATGTAGATGTTGTCAGGCTCAAAGCTGTATCTGGATTCACCAGATAGACCACATTAATTTGTCACTACCAAATTTTGACCAAAGATTGACCTGGTTTAACTTGCCACACATGTTAATTGGCCACATATTTTGTACATAGAGCCAGTCGTAGCTATGTGTGAATGTGAGAGTTCTGAATGTGGAAGCCTGAAACACGTGTTTACATGGACTTTTCATAGGAAGTGGTCACTTGAACACGCGTTGCTGAGGGTGGTGTGATTGCAGCGTCAAAAGTGTCACATTAGCAACATCCTCTGCTTTGGCTTCAAAGAAAAGCATTAAACTTTGGATTTACAGCACAAAACTAACTCTGAAGCAATTTGATTTATGATTCAAAATCATTTAAAAAAATGTTCTTTTCTACAATGTTTCTTTTTTTAAAAATTCTTTTTGAAGACTTCTCTCAAGACCTACATTAAAACTAACCAAGAAAAAAAATCCATGTTTGATCTGAAATAAATACAATATTTTGCTTTAAATGGACTTTAAAGATCAATTTATCTCCTTGGAAGTAAAGATTTACTAACTCACAGCTGAGGAAGCAGATACGAGCTGAAGGCCTCTTGTGTTGGACATGTGCTACTGTTACAATAGTGGGTTAAATTCAGTTGCAAGTGGATTAAAAGCTTACAGTAAAAAAATAAATAAATCATAAAATAAAGCAATCTATAAACGGAAATGTTAGCAGTGTCACCTCACAGCAAAATAGTCTGGGTGTAAAGCTTAGCATGTTTCTGATTAGTCTCCATGTTCTTCTTGGGTATGAGAATACTTGACTGCAGACTTCCAGATGGAAGCTCGTTCAAAAGACAACTGGAGCCAGGTGAGTTCATTATGTAACACCTACAGGAAGTAAATGGGTGATCATTTACCACAATGTCGAGAAATCTAATATTAAAGTAGAAATTAACTCAGCCTGAATTTGATTTAGCTACCATGACAATTATAGTGGGGTTACTTTGTTGAAACAGGAAAAAATGAAATATTTTACATTTCAATGAGAACATGGCAAATGATTAGATCAACCGACCAAATCTTTATTCATGAGGCACTTTTCATACTTGGTTAAATTATTCCAAAAAGAACAAGTTATGTCCTCTGAATGGATAAATAATGTACCAACTTGGATTTAAATATTGACAACTATCCGTTCTAGGTGAATACATCATAACTATGCTCGAGTTTGGGGAAATAAAAGCATATCCAAGATCCCAGAATGAACCTTGTTAGGTTTGCAGCTTTGCTAACCTTGAAATTCAGCCCTATGATTTGCTAAAATCCTGAGAAGAGGGCTTTTATTTTGATGCCAGATGTCAGTTTTATTTGGTAGGGTTCAAGTTGATTTGTCGATTGATTAGGATGCTAGTTTTTCTGATCTGATTTCAGTTGTACTCTGGCAGGGTTCAGGGAACGTCTATCAACTGAAGTGGGCCCTTGACAACAGAAAATGGACTTTAAGGGAAATTCTTTAGAGTTCTTTCAAAATAAAAGTTAAAATTCTGAGCTAAATGAGCATGTGGCATGTGATAGCAACAAAAATGGATTGTTCGACTGTTAGAGCTAAATTTAACGACTTACACATTAGCTAAACATCCATGGGGTGATGCAGTTAAAAAGAAGGGAGATGTGTCATTTATTTTCTAGCTGTTCTCAACTGAGGGCCAGATTGAACAAAGCAAGCCAGGAGCTCACAGGAAGGGGGCTGAAACAGGTGTGACACCAACTTTCCGCCTCGCAGGAGACGCCGGAGCCCTTGGTCAAGGGCACAGCACCTGGACTATTGTTTTATCCCACAAAATGGCTTTTAAGTGCAAATTTCCACTTGGTCCTAAAGGAGACCTGGCCTCTGCACTTGTTTCACTCGTCTGAACCAATATGTGATCCGTCCTCATTTGCATAATGGGCAGAATGGAAATGAAGGGGGGGGGGCAGCTTTGTCAGCCCAAGACAAAAAGAAGAAAGACAGAGAGAGGTAGATGGTGCAACACAAAGGTGTGATATCTTGAGTCTCATCTGAGCACTTTTAATTATGATCAGAGGTTAGACTGAGCACTGCAGTCCCATTACACAAGAACGAGAAAGAAAAGGTTGAAAAAAGGCTTTTTTTCATTCAGCACTAAAATTATTAGTCAGCAGTGGAAATGGAAAAACTGCTTTGTTTTAACTTTTCAGATGTTGAGGTGGCTGCAGCTTTCAGCTTGGTCTGTTTCAGTCTGGTTGCATCATGCTCACCTCAGTCTGCCTCACAAACTCAAAAAAGCGAAAACGTTTGGGCTAAAAGGAAATAAGATCCTTTGTGTCCTTCAAACCATAAAGCTTATCACCAGTGTTGCTCCAACAAGAAGGATAGATGTTCAAATAGTATTATCTTCAAAGCCTTTTTTTGAAGGTCTGTGGAGCCCCTCCCCTTTCAGCATCATCTTATTGCTTAGTAACAATTGTCCTTATGGATTGAAGGAAATATCAAGATCGTAGCTCGTTTGGTGAGCCCGTAAAGCAAAAGTGTTGATGCACATTTTATTCTATCGTCACACTGCAGGCGACAGGTCATAGAGAGCACTTACACAATGCAAAGAGTGTACGTAAAGGTGAGACGCAGTTGTATTGTACGGAATTTTTCCCTTTTTTGACCCATTCCAAATCCTGTAGGCTGGTACATGCTGGTTACCACATAAGTGTTTGCTCCTTCCCAGTACATGTTTACCCACTTTTACCTATACACAGCCCATATCTATTGTAAGGACAGGTTAGAACATGCCAGAGCAGGTGGAAAACATGCAGAAATGCGGCCCTCGAGGTCTAGAGTTGCCTATCCCTGGACTAGAGTGTGGCTAAGCATCAACTGTACATCATGAATGCGTTCAGCTTACGTTGGCCTAACGAATCCTTCATGATACATTTACCAAACACATATCAATCCTACTTTCCATTTTCAACGAGGGTCAAAGGAACTGCAACACACGCCTGTGCTCACCTTAAGATGTGCCTTGAACCAAAGGCTCTTTTTTACGACCCTCTATGGGCCCCGACAACCCAAAAACTCGCAGCACCCATACAAATCAACCCAAATAAAGGTGGATGTGACTTCCCCTTGGAGACCAAAAGGATGTCTTTATTCTGTCAGATAGAGATGAGGTTTATCTGAATCTAAAGAGATACCTTAAGGAAATATTTCAAGAGAAAAGTCAACGATCAATCATGCAGAAATAAAAGCCTTAAAAACGACTACTATCCAATGCTACGTTCACAAGCGTTCGAGCAACCGCTTTCGAATGGCGCTCATGGAAGTGCCAACCATTTAAAGTTTGATCCTAAAGGAGAAATGAGCAATTGCGGTTTATGCCCGGCCAGAATTATATGACACCAAGTCTTTCATTTATCAGAATAGTATAGCTGAGAAAGAAAAAGCCTGGAGCGCGATTCTTCAGATTTTCACAAAGCCTCTACCAACTGTGCGCTATTGTATGTATGTGAGCTAGTATTGGTTAGCGCCAGTCCAGCATAAACACCGTATGATAAAAGCAAGTTCAAGAACACGCGTTCAGCGCATTCTTTAACACGTGACACATCCCTGGTGTGAGCGTAGCTTGACTCGAAGTGAATATTACTTCTTGAACACAAATGGCTTTTCATATTGGGTTTCCGTGTCATTTGTTAGTCATGTAATGATGATTTCTACAGTAAACCATCCAGTTGAATCATTTGCCGCTCTAAGGTCGTCAGTTCTAGAAACGGTGTTCTACCTTCAGGTTCACCAATGGGACTCTTCCAGATTTGCATTTATGGACCCGTGCATTGCTCTGCAATAGCTTGGCCTCCACGCCACCTGCGCTGTGGGTTCTGTGGCTGCAGCTCCAAACTGTCAGGAGGGGTGCAGAGCAAACAGCGAGGTGTACTTATGACTCATTTCCACCTCATAGTTCACCAGCATTAGTTTGCTTTTGTGCTGTTTGTGACCAGCAGCCACTGTTGTGGTTAGAAGGTTCAAAACTGACAAAAAAAAAAAACAACTTATTAGTCAATAAACTTCACATCAGCAATTGAAGCTTCAATTATATTGAAGTAGGGGGGTTTTTCTCCAAAAGGGGAATTAAATCAAACTTTATTAAAATAGTGTCAAATAAACTCACATTTATGTCTAAAACTAAACAAAATAATGAGGGACAAAATGGAGAACAGTTCTTTTCTGATGAGAAAATCATTTGTCTGTTGGGAAACATTGTCATAAGATCTAAATGCCAAGAAGATATTACCAATAAACCACTACTTAGTTTGTCTTCCACCCCCCCATCCCGGCACTGAGGCACAACGGTATTTACTTTAGTTTAATCTTCTTGAGCTTCCTACAACCCGACAACACATCTGCAGGAGTTCGCACATGGACAAACATACAAAGAGGCAAAACCCCGTCGCCGTGTTCTCGGCAAAGGTAGATTATCTGTAAACGCGTGGAGAAATTTCTCGGGGGAAGCTTTGGCGCCGAGTAATAAAAGTCTGAGTGTGTTGCCTTTGCCAAGCGGAGACATCTGGTCACCTTATCACAGATAAGTGGGGGTTAGTCCTGGCATCTGCTAGAATTAATCCATTTTGCAAACACAGTTATCCTAATCTTCTAAATATGTCATTCAAAAACTGTGGAAGGCAGTATCACTTTTTTTTCCCTTTTTCTTCTGAGCTGAGCGCTGATCAAAGCCGTGTTCTGCTGCGCCGACAAAGCGCTAGGGCTGACACCCCGAAGAAACCGGAGACAAAAAAGGTTGGAACCTGGTGTCACAGCCTCCACCTGGTCAAGTGTGTGCTGGTGCCTGGTCTGGTCTGCGCCGAGCCACCTAACGTCCCCGCATCAATATTCATGCAGGCGGATTTCTCTTTTGTTGCCTGCCTAGTCAGCAGTCACAGAACACATGGTGAGTGTTGGCAGCGCCCGGCTTAGGTAGAGAGGCCGCGGACGGAGGCAGTGGCAGGAACCAAGACCTGTGAGGCTGACTGACATTTCCATCTGTGGCGAGGCCTGGTAATTATCGGGGAGAGGAGCGCCCGCAGCAGCGCGCCATCTGCTAGGGGAGATGGCTCAATGAGGTATGAGCGCGAGCGGCGCTCCGTCGGGCCACTGCCTGCCTCTGACATGAGGGCTCGCATCTGCTGCCGAGGAGCCGGGCCGCCCAACACAGTCTGCACGCCTGGCCGAGAGAGGGGGCTGACAGGAGGGAGAAGAGCAGCCAACAGCTCCCCCCATCTCCCTGACCCCCTCCACCCCGCAACACCACCCACAGCCATCACTACCACCACTGCCCTGCCAAAGGCACACTTGACTAACGGATCACTCACAAGTTTTCAAACAGATCGCATCAAGTTGTTTTTGGGGTTTTTTTGGATCCTCTGGGATCCCGTACTTCCAGAGGGATCAATCCATCATTGTTTTGAGAATGCTGGAGTGGGAAAACAAAGAGTCGGCGAACAAATGTACCACACAGTTTGGTGGCTGAGGACGCTTTCTCTGACTCATTTGTGAGACTCAGCTCAGTCCGAATGGTCGCTTGTGGGAGCCTGCGTGGCTTCATATTACTCAGCCTCCTCACACACCTGCCAGGTGTGTGTGTGTGTGTGTGTGTGTGCGCGCGCGCGCATCGTTTTATTTTCTCTCTGCATGGTTAGTCCAATTGTGGTGCGGTTATTACACTCTGCCCACAGACATAGTTAGACGCTTTCAGTAACATCCCATTATGTGTGAATGCAAAACACAGGCCCACAGCTCACTGAGCACTCATGAAGGCTACATTCTGAAAAAGACATCTGCGATACACACACCTCAAAACACAAAGAGGTGCTAAGGTGTGAAAACAAAGGATGTACACATTCTGTCTAGTTATAAACTTTAAAAGGATTCTTTTAAAACGTCAAAAAATACTTTCAGTTAAACTCTCGTTAATAATGTGTGGATTGTTTTACACTGACATAACAGTCACTAAACCAATACATTCTCACTCCCAACTCATCATATATTGACGCATTAAGAACTCCTCCGCGTTTTTAATGTTTTGGGTGTCCCCAACTTGTCGTTTTTTTGATGCACTGGCTGTTTCGTCAAAATTTGTCGACTTGGGAGTGAGAATGGATTGACTAAACATGTCCACTGCTGCGGGTAAGGCTGCTTTTAAATAAATAACTCAATAAATCGATGTAAGTCGTCAGATCAGAATGACAACACAAAATGAAGTGCTGTTGGAATTTTTAAGAAGTTTTAGCGAAAACTTTGGTATTGAATAAATAAATATTAAGCTAATGGTTTTCAGGAATTTAATACAACAATATCAGAGATGTTCTCTTGCAGTCAATAGTAAGAAAGTAAGAAGAAAGTAAGAAAATCCAACATGTACCAGCTTAATTACTTAGCATCGTCCTTCAAGATTATATGTTAGAAGAAAATTAACTGCTTTGGTGTGCAATGGAAGCAATCATTAGCTTATTGCACTTTACACTTTTCAACAGTTTTCCTTTTTCAGACAGAATTTCCAGGTTTTTTGGCAGGAGCTCTGATCTTTTTTGTTTCGTGGTATTTGTATGTGTTCGACCTCAGATCAGACCAGACGACCTGCTAAATTTAAGCATGTTACTAAGCAAAGGAAACATAACAAACCCTCAGTAGAGCAAATAGGGAAAATCCCAGCGCCAAATCCCCATCTGGTGGGCGGACAGGGACATGTGGTGGACAGTAGAGCACCTGCCTGATGTTGGACAGGTGACTGAGTCCTTCTGATGAAATCTACTTTTGGGACCCGTCTGACCAGCGTTGCCACCTCCCGCTAGGTGCAATCCCCCCCGCAGCAGGTTATCACGACCGGCTATGGCTCAATAAGCCCTGGCCACTAACAGCTAACAGCCAATGGCGCCCGGACCTCGCCACACCAGGACTGTGGTGCACACTGTGCCCAGTGCCCTTACATTTGGCTAGTGTTAGCATGCTCTAGCTAGAGCAAAAAACTCAGTAAGTGAAAAAAAGGAAAAATGACATAATGCTTTAGAATGCTTTTTCCAATTTGCTAGAGTTAGCAAGATATACCTAAGACCAAAAGAACCAAAAAACCTTTGTTTTTAAGTTTTAAATTCTTCTTCTAATTGGCTAGTCTTGGCTAGCTAAAACCAAGAGCTTAGTTGGTAAAAAAACAAAACAAACAAACAAAAAAAACAAAAAACAATTAGCTTAATGCTTTGGCATGGTTCTTTCAATTGGTTAGTGTCAGCACGCTCCACAAAAGACGAAAACAAGGTAAAATGGCTTTCATGTCCAAAAATGGCCCCGTTACATTTACAAAGCTAATATTCCTTATGCGTTTTTAATTTCCTTATATGCTCAGTGGCCCTGTGGTAGTGTGTCCACACTGAGACTGGAAGCTTGTGAGTTCAAATCCAGGCCGAGTCAAAGCAAAGACGTGGCTGTGTCTGTAGCTCACCGCTTTCCCATTGGATGAGTCAAATGCAGAGAACAAATTTCACACCAGTGTGAAATCCCTCCCAACTGATGGGACTTTAACTTTGTAGATCAAGCTGCCACGACCTTGACAGAAGAAATCAATCTTCGTCCACTTTTGACGCTCGGCCTGTAAAAGTGCCAAACCTACATTAATCCATGCACTTTATTTACTTTTAGCTCAACCTTTTTCACTTTCAGCTTCATTAATCCATTTTTTTACATTTAGCGCAGTGTGACTGACAATCACTCGCTGATTAAAAACTGACTCTTGAGTTGAAAATCCGGTTCAAGAGACCAATTTCCTGCCAATGCAGAGTAAATCAGTCTCTACAACTCGCAAACTTTTATTTCTCCACCTCCTGTTTCAGTCTTCGCACATCTGTCAGGTCTCTGACAAGTTGTTGTGGAAGTTGTTTCTACCTCTGCGGATCAGTGTTTTCATACTGCCCCGGTGGCTCTTGCATCACTTATTACCACTTGAGGACGACTCTGAGAGCGGCGAGGCAGAGACGGCAGCGGAGGAAGGGAGCTGAAGAGGGGAGGGTGGAGAGGCGAATGAGAAAGGGAGAGGCGCATCTCTTCATCGCAGGATTTTATCTGACTGTTTGGACAGATTGGTAGAATTCAAAATGCAGCAGGGGCCCTGTGATGTGGCAATAAAGCGTTTGCCTTTGATCCTGCCTGACTTTTTTTTTTTTTTTGCTTTTCTCCCCCCCTGCACATGTGCATGTCAAAATCAATTAGATCAACTGAGAGGAGGCGAGGCAGCTGCACATCCGCACAACAAACCTTTGCATCACCTTAGTTTACCAACAGTCTGGTTATTATTCTCATTGTCAAGGCGCTGATGCAAACCCCCAGCGCTTCCATCACCTGCATAAACAACAAACTTCAAGGTGGATGAAAGATGAATTGGTACACAAATAGAATATCCATCTCAACAGATAGAAACACATGCTTACATCCTAACCGCAGCTGTCAATTATCTACCAAGAAAAAAAAAAAAGTAGAAAAAAAAGCCCCATCTTTGATAAGGAAAATTTTAACCCTCCTCCCCTCGCTGCTCTTGGAGTGGCTTTTTTCAGATGTCATAGCACTTATGAGAAATTTGTGACAGCATCAACAGCGCCTATTCCCCCATTCAGCAGCATTAACTCTGTGCCATGTGTCTAACAAACGGAGGCCATTCTGGAGCCCTTAATGACAAGGCTGCTTCGCTCCTCTCCTCTCCCCCTCGCTCTTTTCAAATTGCTCTCTAAATGAAGTACAGCTGTGTGGACCAGGTGCTGCCATCCCCCTTTTCAGAAAGAACAGGAAATTATGAAATCCCCAAATCCTTCACAAATGGTGGGGCAGGAGGGAAGGTTGGAGAATGTCAGCTCGGCGTGGTCTGTAGACGCAGCTATCTTTCGCTTACGTTTGCTCTTCAAGCCCCCCCACCACCACCCATCCACCACCGCGACCCCCCGAACCTCTTACTCAGAGAGATGCGTCAATTACACAGAGAGCCCGGCGTCTTTTTTAAACCATGTTGTTAAGAAAACGTGGTTCTGTCTGATCTGGAAATGTGTGCACCAAATAAGGGTGGTAGTTAGTTGCAAAAACCCACTTTGATCATCTTTTGATACACTTTAAAAGTGTTAAACGTGTTAATTATGATCCTGCTGTTTTTAGCCAAAATCAATTACCTGTGTTGTTTTCTAGGACATAGTTACTGCACAGCAGCAGTAGTTCCTTAATGCTACGGTCACCAAAACAAATGCCACCACATGGGGATGGATTGTCTTCAAGATTTTGTGCTGCCGCCCGATTTTTCTGAACATCCTTGTTGTCATGAATGTACACGGGGTGCAGAATGGTGCATTTTTTATGCTACTGGGCAGCCTGTGGCGCTTGATATGGACGATGGCCATCCGGGAGACATTTACACATTGACCAGTTAGAGCTGCTGCCGGTCGGCGATTCGTCTGCCACTGACCCGTGGCCACCCAGCTGTCATAATTTCATCACCCCCACCTATCAATCGACTGCCACCAAGCGACCTGTAAACTTGCCAAGACGGCCACTGACCAATGTCAATTTTTAGAGCATTCCGGTCACCGTAAAATTGTACCATCCATCCATCCATCCATTTTCTTCTGCTTATCCGGGACCGGGTCGCGGGGGCAGCAGTCTCAGTAACGATGCCCAGACTTCCCGCTCCCCGGCCACTTCCTCCAGCTCCTCTGGGGGGACCCTGAGTCGTTCCCAGGCCAGCCGAGAGACATAGTCTCTCCAGCGTGTCCTGGGTCTTCCCCGGGACCTCCTCCCACTGGGACATGCCCGGAACACCTCCCTAGGGAGGCGTCCAGGGGGCATCCGAACCAAATGCCTGAGCCACCTCAACTGGCTCCTCTCGATGTGGAGAAGAAGCGTCTTTACTCCGAGCTCCTCACCCTATCTCTGAGTGAGCGCCCAGCCACCCTACGGAGGAAGCTCAATTCAGCCGCTTGGATCCGAGACCTTGTTCTTTCGGTCATGACCCAGAGCTCATGACCATAGGCGGGTAGTAGTAGATCGACTGGTAAATTGAGAGCTTTGCTTTCTGGCAGCTCTCTCTTCACCACGACGGACCGGTACAGCGACCGCATGACGGTGGATACAGCACCAATCCGCCTGTCGATCTCATGCTCCGATCTTCCCTCACTCGTGAACAAGACCCCAAGATACTTAAACTCCTCCACTTGGGGAAGGAGCACTCCACCCACCCAGAGAGGGCAAACCAACTTTCTCCGGACGAGGACCATGGCCTCAGACTTAGCGGTGCTGATCCTCATCCCTGCCGCTTCACACTTGGCTGCAAACCGTTCAAATGCATGCTGGAAGTCCTGGCACGATGAAGCCAACAGGACAACATCATCTGCAAAGAGCAGAGAGGAAATCCTGTGGTTCCCAAACCAGACCCCTTCCGGACACACGTCTACACAAGTTTTTTAATATGCTGCGAGCTCTATGTACAAATCAGGTGTTCATGGATCACTTGCTGGAAGTTCAACCACTTGACCTTTTTGACACGGAAACATGGAAATGCAACCAATCAGTGACTCGGATTTTGTAGTGACGTGTGGGTAGTGGCCTTTTCAAAACATGGAAGTAACAACCGTTTAAAAATCGATCACAGAGGAGATACGAATAATTGGAGTTTGTACCCGGCTGGAATTATGACACCAACTCTTCCATATATTGGAATAGAGCTGTGAAAGACGTAGCCTGGAGCAAGATTAGTGAGATTTTTGCTGCTTTGGCATTTCACAACGAACCTCATTCCGCTGTAGGTGGCCGACAAGTGCTGGCAAACAGTTAAAAAAACAAAAGAAGACCCTCCCTCCCGCTCCCTGCTTATCTGGTGTGCCTTATGAAATAGCGTTCTTAAACGCATGTATACGTACTTTTAAAAATTTGTCTCTGAGTTGTAGGAGGGACTTTTGGCACAGTGTGAGACTGCCCACACTTCCAATCATCCTTTTTGGTTATACACTCTCCCACTAGCTTTCTGCCTCTCACACCCCCAACCCACCATCACCACTGCAACAAAAATGGCGAGCAATATTGTAGCTATCCAGACATACAGTTTTGAGCCAGATTAGATGAGGAAAAAAATAATCTACAAGTGGATGCATCAGAATGGAATGGAGAAGGGAGTTTGTGGAGCGTATTTTCTACATCACAAATTCAAGTGAATCCAACTGTGATTTACAACGATTTGAATAAAGAAATACTCAGAAATACAATTTTCATCATGAGAAAAATGCCACATGTTAAAAAGAGTTTTCATCTGAGTGGGTCTTTAAAAGATCAAAAAGTGAGGCGTAAAAGAACAGACATGAGTGAATTGTACTGGTACTCTTTGTTCTCGACAACAGAAAGAGCACAACTGCTGAAGTAGGCCTCCTGCTCAGGAGACTGTCAATGTGCAGCTGTCAATGTCTCCATAAAGCCCCATATCTATAATAGACAAAGCCCTCATCAAGCCTCAGCCTCATCTGGCCTCCCAGATGCCCCATCACCGGGGGCAAATCCCATCCAGGACTGAGCAGCGTACCATGCAGCCAGATGTGAGCTGGCAAGATGGCCGTGGGGTCAACACATGGCGAAAAAGGTAGACCCGATAAATGAATTATACTCTGATTATCATAAATGTGGCGCCTGCATTGCCGGGGACGCACTGTACCCAACATGCACGGGAGCGTAAGACGAAGGGGTGCTTTTAGGTTTACATGTTTATTAAAACTCTGTGTGAAAAATATTACAGGGGGGGGGGTAACATCACGGAGCCAAAACTTATTTGGGATTCTCCGAATGATTCCACGCCATATGCCCCGTATTTGTACATAATTCCACAATGTTCTAGGTCGCTCCCTCAAACATATTCTGTTTCGTCACATGCCAAAAAGACCTTTCCCCCCCCTCTACCACCACCCACCCATCATTCCTTCCTTTCCTCAGCTCCACGTTTCCATGGCTGCTCCGGCTCGCCGTCTTCCCCTTTAAAACGCCATGCCAACTTCAGAGGACCCAGGTGTATGGGTCCGTTATCAATTCCACTAACAAGCGTGCTTACTGGGATCACAGGATGCGTTGTGGCTCGCTTTTAAGTCCCCGTCTGTAGCCAAGGCTGACCTGAATTGGAGACATGCAGCCCCCCTGCTGATAGCAGCCAACCTCTGATGGGCAGTCCCTCTCCCAGACTTGGCCGGCGCTCCGCCTGGGAAGGAGGAGGAGGAGGGGGGAGGAAGAACTCTTTGAAATGCTGGAGTTCCATGAAGAATTGAGAAGCAGGACGGAATCAAAGGCTTTGGATATAGGATAGGAATTGGGGGGGTGCAAGACGTGGCAATGGGGAAAAAAAAAAGAAAAAGAGAACATTCGTGTAACTGGAAAATTTGACAGGAAAAAAAAAAGTTTTAAGGCGAAATATGGATGTAACAGGAAACAACAAATGTTTTGTTTTGTTTGTTGGTCGGCAGCACGGGTCCGACCAGGAAGAAAATGAGCGCACGTGCTAGAAATGGCTCCCTCGCTAAAGCTCTTGCTGCCGCTCGTGTCGGTGGTGATGGTGGCAGCTGAAGGCCATTATGTCCAGGTGGCCTGGAGGATGCAGGGGCTTTACTGAGAGCTATGCACACTAAACACACACACACACGCACACACACACCCACACACACACACACACTCACTCAGAAAGCTTCACAGCTGCTCGGGCCCACTGCATGTCAATTAGGACGGCAGAGGATGTACAGGGACACATGGACATCCACCCAGCACATGTATAATGCATGACAGGTTGGACTATACCGAGGTTTAGGAGTAGATTGGATCCACTAAAAGTGGTGTGTTAAAAATATATGAAGTTCAATATGACAGATAGGGATTGGAACTCGTGCCATTTATTCGCATTTATACAGAAAAAAAAAAGAAAAAGGACAAGATTACTCTTATTCCTACTTTCCATGAACGTCTGGATTTTCTTTTTACAAAAAACTGCAAGAAAATACATTTTTGTATGGAAACGTACTATTTTAACAGCTACATGGCAAAAACGTAATGTACTGAAGTTTTATTTTGTCTTGTATGAAAAATGATTGCATAGAGAAGGTTTGCCAAATAAAATCCTACTGAATAAAGTTTTATTGAGATTATATTTCCACACACCACAAAGAAAAGGCGATTTTCTATCATTTGGGCCTAAAAACCATTTCTTACCGCTTAAAGACCCACTCTGATAAAAATTGTGTTTTCTACATTTTCTTGTGGCATTTTTCTCTTGATGGAGGACAAATGTAAAGAAAATTAAGCTAGAAGTTGCATTTCTGAGTATCTCTCCGCTCCATTTGGATGGATCCACTTGTACGTCTTTGTTTTCATCGTCCAACATCTGGCTCAAAACTTTACGGCTGGATAGCTCTAATGTTGCTCAACATTTTTGTTGCATCACGAATATTTGGTTGGGGGTGTGAGGGGCTGTCAGCTAGAAGAAGAACAGAGAGCTCTCAGCAATGAGGAGGGGAAGAGGGGGCGGGGTTGCTCTCTGCCAACTGTCTCGCCCACAGCTTAAAAGTGAATTTTTTAATTCTTATTTTTTACGATCTTTTTTATTTTTTAAGAACTGCTGCTCTGCAGAAACTATGTCCTAAAAACGACTAAAATCAGCAAATTTAAAATGAAAAGAGCACTGCTTTTACAACAGTTCAAAAGATAATGAGATTTTATCAGCGGAGCTTCAGCTTTAGTGTTGACATTCTTTAAATCAATGTATATTTTCCACTGCTTACAATTTACAAATTTGTTTAAGATTAACGTAATTCCTATCGTTGTCAAAAAAGATGAATTTAACCGGTAAGATCTCTATGAAAAGCCCATTGACACTCCTTACACAGTCATGGAGAATCTGCAGAGAAAAGTGGCTTAGCTCCAGTTCAAAACACTTTAAAGAAGTTTTTCCCCGATTTGAAGCTCATTACTGAAATAAAGTGTTGCATACGCGCAAAGCCACTTTTCTCCGTGACAGAATATGCTGATTCATGTAAAGTGTTGACAAGTTACGGTAGTCTAAGAAATGTAAACACTGGAGCTAAAGCTCCGGTGCAAAAGGGCTAACAGTTTAACAAATCTCAATACTTTTGTTAATATCCTTTAAAATAAAAAATTATCGTTTTTTTTTTTTTTGCTTATCTGGTACCTTAAACCGCTTATACACATTAAAAAGTTTTCAGAAAAGGTGCTAAAATGTTTTAACCTTGTGGAATTTACGGTTCCAGCTTACGATGTCCGGCCTCAAACACTTGACTTCTATGAAGTGTTGCATGTCAAGCTGCTTTTCTCCGTTTCAGAATCCGCTAGATTTCGTTTCTTGCATCAGCAGTGAAAGAGTTGTGGTCGTTAAAGGAATGTCAACACTGAAGCTAAGGCTCCAGTATTATAGGGTTGAAGGGTGAACTTTAAGATTTGCTAAATTTTTCACCAATAGAGGGCAGTTTTTCCTGTTTTTACAACTATTTGTCTTTTTTTTTAAAAGGGCCTCTATTTAGGGCTTAACTTTCACACAACTATTTTACATTTTTAAGCTAAGATGCTGTCGTTTTCTGTTGCTTTTGTTTGGCTGTCATGCAACAAACAGACCAAAAGAAACCCTCCCCCTTTCTTTTAAGGTCAAAGAAAGCGAATCCGTCTGCAGCAGCAGGTGAATTATGCTGATTACTCTTACCAAAAGTGCATGTTGTGGGGGTGAGGGGTCACTGGAACATAATTCCATTTTCGTGTTTCGCTCCGCACCAGCCGAGCTGTGGGTGTCTGAGTGTGAGGCTCTGCTTGCTATTGCTTTTGACAGCATGCAGTGTAATTGGCTCGCCGAGGTGATTCAGTAATCGCCTGAGTGACACCCTCCTTGGTAAATTTTGACACCGGAGGTGGATGAGGGTAGAATGGGCTACGACTGCCAGAGGAGCTAACCTTCTCCGAGGCCCAGGGAAAGGTGGAGGAGCCCCACATCCTATGGTGTTTTTGCATTTAGCGATGGAAAGCTACAAGACATTTCATTTTCCTCGTCTTCTTGACCTTGTTGACCCCAATTGTTGCAATATTCCTCAAAGTGGTCACCAAATGTAAATCTTTTGCGCTTCCTTTTTTTTTGTTCATCTACTCCCCCCGTTTGCCTCCATATCCTCCTTGCTCCTGTGAAAGAGGAGCAGCGAGCTCCCGTTCCCTTCCTCAGGACTGTCCTCCTCGTGCAGAACACAGATGGTTATTGTGGAGCTGCACATAAATTGATTATGTTGGAAATTAACTGTTGCTGTCAAAAGCAGCCTCCAACCTGTCCCCGTGTGTCCCTGTGCCTTCTGATGCATAGGATCCAGCTGATGGACCAGATGTTTGCACAGTGCGCCAGTTCCTTTTAAGGTCAGCACAAAAGTGGGATCTCTTTGAGGTTCCAGCCGATGCCCGTCTCGTCTCCCTACACTTTGATGATCACTTGGGTGGCTCCGAACACAAACCGTTTGAGATGGGTTCACTCGTTGATAAAAATGAACTTTTCTGTCGGGCTGGATCTCGTTCCTTCGCCTTGTTGAATACCTTTTCGGCGCTTCTTGTTCCTACGGTAAGCTTCCCCTGAACCGAGGGCGGAGCTGGCCTCAGCACTGTGCCAAAAGATCATGTTGTTTCCTCAACGGAGGCCGCGCGCCAAGACTCTCCCAACACTTGCGCCGAGTTGGACCGTCTTCCGGCAGCTCATTACAGGTTTGCGTGGATGAGCATGATGGGTGACTCCTGGCTGAAGCCTCGGGGGGGCCTGCGCCGTGCCAAGCTCAGCAGAAAGTCGGGGACCTCGGGAGCGTCTCAACATCGTTTTCCAGGCCTGACCTTGATTCCAGGCCCACTCCTGTGTGTTTCCGTATGCATGGCAGACTACACCGGGCTGCCAAAGTGGGAGCCAAACAGGGAAGAGAAGCCCCCCCCCCAACCCTGTGTGATTCACACACACCAACTAACAGACACAGGAGTAAACACACATACACACACACACACGGGCCAAACCGTCCCGAAGGTTAACACCAGTCAGAAAACAATCTTGCTGATTAAGTCATTTAGAACGCATGAAAAAAAAGTTGTTTTTCTACAAGCAGAGCAAACATGAATAGTACATAATTGTCCGCATAACATCCTTTTATTTAGTTATTATTTTTTGTTTCTTGTGTCATACAAGTTGAAAGTGTTCAATGAATCACAATAAACATGTTTGCCAACTACTGATTGATTCATATCACATATCAATGAAGATGTGTTGGTTCAGTATAGATCATCCACATTATTACTTCAATTTTTTATATTTTATGAAAATTCCAACTTTGAATAATTGTTTTAAATTATTTATCATCAGCTATTTTTGCAGTCAAAGACAAACATATATTAACAGAGACCTATTCAACTATAATAGTAACAACTGATGGACAAACATGAGCTCAGGAGTGCCCTCTTCTTTGAGGCAGAGCTACTGCCTCAATCTTCTTTTTTTTGCAGCTTCATGCAATTGCACAGCCTCATCAATAGAAAGTGTTGACATTAGATAAAAATGCCTACAATGTGTAAAATTTTTGTTCAATAAATAATTTTTTGGCAATAATACGCTGAGTAAGCTAAAGGCCTGCAATCAAAGCAGTTTGAATGCGTTTGCTCAATCTAAATGAGGCAGAACCTCGATGCTGCCTCACCCCGCAGCCTTCACTGGAACAGGAAATGCCCAAAATAATACATATAAATGGCATTTATAAAACAGTTTCATGGACAAATATTTATTTTATTATTAGCGTATATGTTATTATGACAGGTGAGGCACTGCCTCCCCTGACCACAAGCCCCTGCAGCCTAAATCGCCTCTTTTTAGGATGAAGGCGGGTGCAGTTTATTGCAGGGCAACACACAGACGCATCCACTCACTTAAAAGGGATAATTTAGTCCCTTTAAAAATCATGGTTTCTGACTGTGGGGGGGAAGCCAGAGAAAACATACAAACTCCACAAAGAAAGGGCCTAGCCGGAATTTGAACCAAAGCTCTTTTGCTGTAAACCCCACAGTCATTAACCGCAGCCTTGATTCATTCCTGCTGAAGCTTCTTGTGGTCAGAGCTGTTCCTGTGATTTTCATCAGGTTTAAGAAATAACAAAACCTTGCTGATCAGAGAGCTGAACGACTCCCTTCTCAGGCCAGAGAGGCATAGTGACATGAATATGAATGTCAGCAGGTGATAAAAGAGTGGATTTCTAGGACGTGTGACAATTTGCGACACATACCCCTCGCACCCCAGATGTAGGATAGCTGGGGTGGCTGCCACTCAGCTTGACAGCATCTGAGCAGCGAGGAACCGTAATTGGCTTCAGCAGTCTGTCTGTGGCGGTGTGTTTTAGCAGAAGAAACGGACAAAAGAAAGACGGCGCACACAGAAAGTTGGAATTTGTGTGGGTAGAAACTTGCCATGTTGGTTAAAACATCCAATCCAATCTGAAATAAAAGGATTTATGAAAGCATTTCATTTTCTAAATGTTTTTTTTAAATCAAACACGATCCTCCTGTTTCACCTAACTGTATCTGTTTTGGGTGAGGCACAATCACCATCTAAAAACTTCAGGTTTTGGGTTCCTACGACTTTATTTACTCCCAACCAGCAAACCAAACTGGATTTCAGTGATATTCAAATGTAGAAAAAAAAATAAGTACAAAAAGGGCCTTGGTTGGAAAAAAAAAAACTATGAAGCCTTTGCAGAAAGACCTTTTCTTATTGAAGCTGCAATTGTTGTCAGATGAACTTCAAATACTGACCCAATTTTTTTAGGTTGACATTGATAAGAAGCTAAAACTGGTGAGATTTGGTCTCCTACACCATTTTAATCAACCCTTGTTCACCATTTTAGATCATCTGGATACTTTGTAAGATCAAAGTAGTGTTTCTGTCCAAGAAATAAACTGCATCCACTGCTACCTGGTATAAATATCTTTTAATGACTAAAAAAACTGCTATGACAAAACTAAACTTGGAAACACTTGATAAAACCAAGAATTTTTAGGGTTTTTTTGGTGTATAGTGGTCTTTCGCTTATCACTGCTGTTATGTTATAAAAACAACAGGCAATAAGATAAAAAAATGTCATCTTATAAATGTTTTCAGGATATGAAACCCCTCACTTCTCACTGAAATACGTGTTTCTCAGACAGACATAAACATTTTCACACTCTGAACTTAAACTATAAAAAAACAAGCCCAGTATCGAATAAAACCAAAGATCTGCTCATGGTTGTAAGTTTATGTAAGTTCTGTGAACTGAACGTATTCAGCGCAGTAGACACCGCACGGGGCAGATTGAGTGACAATAGTCTACAGCCAATCAGGACGCAAAATAAAATGCACTTTAAAAAAAAATGAAAAGAAAATTTGCACTAAACTAAATAAGCAAAACAGCGAAACTCGATATATTGAGGGACCACCGTATTTGCTAATTTTCTTGTTCATGGAAAACATAGAAAACTTTGATTTCTAACTTTTAGATTATTGCATTACTAGGAATATAGCAAATTATTCAGCTTGAATAAAGTTAGGATTTTCATAAAAGAAGAGAGAAATCACCACAATTCTCATAGATAGAAATATGAGTTGTCTTTATCAATTTTGATTTGATTTGAAATGATTTATTTCAAGCAAGCAGGCAAGAATAACACATATGTAACTCAACCAACAGAGGCTTACATCCATAAAAACATATCAAACAAAGGATAACTAGGCGTCAAATGAAAGATTGCTTGAAAGGGAGTGCGAGGAAGCGAACTTATATGATCTCACCCGGGTTTGACCATAGCATCTACTTTACATGATTTATCAATGTTCGCTTGGTAACTTATAATCAGATATGTATTCTGTACCAACATTGATTCAGGTTATTAAGAGTCCTTAAGTAATAATAAATCCCATGAATGTATGAATATGAATGTAGATACAATATAACACTATTTTAAACTTGACTGTATCATCTGCAGAAAAAAAGAATCAGTGATGTAAATAAGTTTTAAACATCCACAAATGTATTTTATTTTTTGATTTATTTATGAGAAAAGTCAGCAATATAGAGCAAGTATCCAAAATCTAAAAAAAAAAAAGTCACAAATCAGAATAAAAAGATAAGAAATTTAAGAGAGAATATAAGAGATTTTTTTATGAATAACAAAACGAGAACCAAGTCAACTGATTTGATTAGATCCTTTGTCAAAGACAGTATTCCTTCTTCTTCTATACTGATGTACAAAAGACACATTTTTATTTTGCCCAAATCATTAATGTAAATTTCAACCTTTTTTTATATTTTCAAAAGTTTCACATCTACCAACAGGGATTTTTCTAAATACCTAATGCTTCTTTTGGTACCATGGAAGGAAGTGGTCAGTCAGAAACTCCACATGCTTTTCAGTGGTCATTTTCACACCTTCAGGGACGATAAAGGGGCTGACCAACTCACTCTTCCCATGATTCTGGCCCAAACCATGACTGTGCTACCTCTTTGATGATGTCGCAGCCTTGTTTGGACATGGTGGCCAACCATCCACCAACCATCCACCACTGCATCCATCTGGACCGGTCAAGGTCAGACATTTAACTATTTCACATTTTGTAGCAGCAGCAGAGATCCTTTTTCTTTACCATATTGCTTGAAAATGTTGATCTACTTAATAACATAGAATGTCTTTTTTTTAATAGTTTTTCCTGTAATTGATTTCACCTGGAAAACTCATTATTACAGGTGTCTGAGATTGAAAAACTGAGAAATTGTTTTTTTTGACAATTTGCATAATAATTTGGAACGCACTGTAGAGTTATGGTCATAGTCTGGAGATGTGAAGATGGATTTTAGATCTCGTTGCACAACACTGAAGTAAGGGTTTGCACGTGCACTCTCTCCAACATATCTTTGGAATTGTGGGTCTTTTGTGTGTGCATGAAGAAGAGTTGAGAGACATTTTCCAGTCACCGCTCTGCCGCCTGCTCATTGTTCTGCAAAGCTGTTTGCCACTCTGTGCGATTAACAGTATTATCTATACCTCGCCCAGCCAGCCAGCGACACAGTCCTTGGACCATTGTGTTCATGTCAGAGTTGAGTGCTCTCGGCATTGCGTGTCACGCCAGCTCTCTCCCCCCCGACAGAAGGGATAGGCATGGCTAAGCCCAGGTGGGACGTGCTGGCATTTGGGTACCGTCCGCTGCAGGAGGGAAGGGGCGGACGGGAGAGGTGGGGGCGAAGAGCGCACTACACAGCAGGCGAGAGGCAAAGAGCCGGTCCGTTTGCCCAGCTAGAGCCCCAGTTCAGGGATGTGGGGGTAAAAAGGGGAGGGTTGTGAGGTCCCGCGGGGGCCACCTTCATGTGCCCTGCACATCAGGCTCCATCTGGTCACTCTGCTGAGAGGACAGCATCTGTGACGAGCCCTCTTTTAGAAGTCATCTCACAGTTTTTAGTTCACTCTGCCCACTTTAGAATCAAACTGAAAAATGTCATCCACATTATGGGACACTTTTTCAATCAGGACTGCATTTCTTTCACTGGCAAAAAAATTCTAGAATATTTTTACCCATTAAACGCATGGATTATATAGCATAGCATGTTTATTTATCAATACTGACTGTATTTGATTATTCTACACTTATTTTAAAAAACTGTTTAGACTACAAACAAAAAACAAAATCTTTGCAATAGCTTTTTAATATTTTTTTTCACTAGCATTACATTGAAGCTATATTTATTACACTTTACATTATTATATATTTACTATATTTTTACATTAAATTTATTGCTAAAGCAAACGTTTTATTGCCTTCCATTTCGTTTGAATTTTTAGCCGAATGTGTTAAGTTTCAGCGAAACAAGTGCTAAAGTTTTGCTTTAGCATAAACTTTTAGTTTTATTTTTATTTATTTAATGCTAAAGCATAGTTTAATTTAACTTTCATTTGCTATCTCTCATGTTTGGAATTTTTGCCAAATCACTTTTAGCTGAAAACATGCTAAAGTTTTGTTTTGCAATGACATTTTAAACCGTTTTAGCATTTAATATAATAATAAAGCAAAGTTTTACCTGTCATTTGCTTTTTCTCTTGTTTCAAAATTTTGCCAAACCTGCTCAGTTTTTTTTCTTTTTATTTTAATAGTTTTTTTTCTTTTTGATTTTCACTGGTGTCCATGGCAGACATGAAATCCTGTCTACCTTTGCCATGAGAGGAATACCACATCAATGTAAGGGTAGGGTCATCTGGACCCCACAAGATAGCACAAGGGCTTAAAAGGCCTGTTGACATGTCTATGTGTATACAGGTTGTGCATAATTAACGAGATTACCCCTCATGCATATTTTTTCCTTCTTTTTTGCACATACTTCTATGAATTTTGGTCCCAAGTCAACATGATACAGGTACATTTGGTATCTGATTTCACTGGCTTGAAGTTATGATGTAAAGAACGACTAGCATGTGGGTGTTGTTATTGAAGGTGGGGATGGGGACACATTTGAGTCTTGAGCAGACACTTTAAGCATGACTTTTGGTGTGGAAGTTTAGACTTTGGACTTGACTGAAGTTACAGCTTAACTCTTGAGGCTTGACATGGATTTATCAAATACTTGAGGTTTGAATTGGGGAAATGACTCAATTTTTTCACCAAAAGGCTTGAGACTCATGTTGAAGCTACAATTACGGACTTAGGGACTAGACTTGGATTTATCACTAAAGACTTGAGACTTGAAATTCAGTGCAAAGACTTTTGACTTGACT
This sequence comes from Oryzias celebensis, assembly GCA_014656515.1. Taxonomy (NCBI): domain Eukaryota; kingdom Metazoa; phylum Chordata; class Actinopteri; order Beloniformes; family Adrianichthyidae; genus Oryzias; species Oryzias celebensis. Next base: position 42,196,060 of record BNCR01000005.1, read on the forward strand.
TTGACTTGCAAAAAGGGACTGTGAGGATCTCTGCTTGGAGGTTCTCTACTCGTTTTGTATGGTTACCAGTGCTTGCTAAAGCATGCCTCCCCGTCATTTTAGCATCCAGGATGATGGATTCAGACATTGGATATCTCCATAACAGTCTCCTAAAATAATGATGTCTAAGATTGACCCACCTACAGGTGAAGATCATGTGGACGCTCATGCGAGGCCTTTTAGGTATTTAAGGTCTTGATTTTACTCTGGAGACCCCTCTACAGTAAATGTCATATTACCATACCACTGACAACCTATTGAACCAACGTTGCTCCTTCTTCCTGGCCTCCTCCCCCCTTCGTGGCCTCCATCAGAGCTCCTGGCCTGTCCTTTGATGATCCCATGAATTCATTGCCCTGGTTCACGGTCCTCCGGTCTCTCTCCTGCTCTTTGCAACCCCCTTTACTGTGCTGTATAATTGACTCAGCTGCGGTCTTTGTGATATAATAGCTAGTTTACCTGGCAGAATGACATTTCACAGGCTTGAAGCCACCATAAAGCTAATTGTTCTAGAGCAAAAGGCTGAGTGCAGCGTGTGGGTGTGCAGCTGATGATAAGAGGCAAGCGGTTGCTCCATTTACGCTGCATAGGCCACCGGAGGGTTAAAAGTGACATTTATCTCACCAAACTTCCAACCCGGCCATGCCATGGCATCATCTCATTCTTTCCCTTTTATAGAAAGGATCTCCTTTACCACAACATTAACTTCGGTTGTGTTTTTTATTACTTTTTAATAACTTCTGAGCGTGTGTTCAAAGAGTTTGGTGGAAATGTGCTTTGGACCTGAAGCAGCCATCCTGCAGAGGAAACCACAGACAGGGATTTTCACGTGGCGTCTTTTCTCCAGCTTTTGTCATAAATAATGCAGAAGGGGACAGCATAAATATACATATATTTATATGAAACGCAAAGGCAGGTGGTTCGCAGCGATGCAATATGAAGTGTTGTTTCTCGTTGCGCGGTGTTGTTTGCCCTGTCCATCTGTCACTTCTAAAATGAATATATGGTACGAGTCCACTTGCTCCAACAAATATCGGCTTCCAAACAAGGAACTGCTGTTTTACCAAAATAAAGCGCAGCAGAGATCACAGTTAAGACAAACTCAAGTCCTACATGTCTGTTTTTGATTTAAATGCCTACCAGACATGTGACAGATGACAAACACTTCAACGCTTTGACACTATTATGCCACAATTGGAAAAAGATGCTTTAACTGCAAGATGTGCTGTAGTTTTTTATGCTAATGTGATTGGATCAGGTGTGTTTGGTTGTATATACTGGGTGGGTTTCGAGAACTGGGTTTGTTCATCCAGTCCATTTCCTTTTTTTATTTATTTTTTTAACCAGGCCTGAGCTGTTTAGATACTGTTATTGGGCCGGCCAACTCTTGCAACACCCAGTTTTAAAACTAGATTGTATTCATCCTGATGCCTATATTTTAACACAGACAATATTTTAATAACATAAATTCACACAAAGAATCAACAATTTAAGATTTGTAGACATGAACTTGTTAAAGACCTTTACAAAATATAAGAAATCTTGGTTGTTTTGATCAACGCTACAGTGTGTGCCATCATTTTTCATCTATATGTCTCAGTACAGATAACTATCATCCCTATCAGAGTATCACTATTATCATGCTTTTTGTCAGGTTTTTCTAAGTTGTATAGACAAGAGATTCAGTTAATTTATTGCTAAAAAGCACTTTGAAGAAAATCTGCTTCTTCCTGAGAGTGTTTATCTAATGGAGTTTACTTTGGGTTGTTGGTCAGTTTCTCTGGCTAAAATTGGGATATTTGCACATTTGGGCTGTGAGAGGAACCCCACCCCGATGCATGTGGAGATTCTGCAAATTCCACACAGGAGGGACTCAGTTGGGATTTGAACCAGGGCATTCTTACTGTAAGGATAGAGTGCAAACCACCATTGTTACAACAGCAAATGAGGAAAAAAATAAAGACTGCAATAAAAACTACCAATAGGTTCGCTGGATTGTCGTAAGCATCTGCACCTTTTGGTTTCTGACTTGTCCTAAATCATACTTCTACCTTGGACCGCTGTCACTTCCATTCTTGTGCTGTTGTCCAAAGGCCTTTATGTCTGCGTTTCAAGTTCACCCTCCATTTCCTTCATTTTCAGTCATGAAAATGTTGGTGTTTCTGCATTCCAGGCTGTTCCACAAGTGCCCACTTCTACCACAGTTTTCATTGGGTAAATGGCATCATATTCACCTGAGGCCTATTCCAAACTTGTCAAGGCATCGTCTGGGGTCTAACCGCCACAAGAATCTTTTTATTGGAAGAGGTTTATAATTCAGTACCTAATTGCTCAAAGAAATGTTGTTTTAATTTGTCCAAGATGTCTCCTTTTGAATTTGGTATTTCACTGGTGATTCCAAACCAAATCCAGCTCTTAAAAAGTATCTTCCTGTCTCGTTTATTCTCATCACATCAGTTAAATTCCCAGCTGTGGCTTTGAGAATACCTTCGCTCCAGCAGCTATTTCATTGGATCCCATACTATCAACAATCTGACAACACGATTGAGAAAAAAAGGGAAACCTGCCCTACAAACACGGTTTGTATTGATTCTGTCTGACACCAAAATGGCCTGGTCTAGAGTTTCAACGGCAGGGTGGAGGCGCCATGCGCACATGGAGGTGGTGGAGGCGGAGCAGCTGCTGCGGACTGCACGAAGATCCATTTCATCATGACTGCATTTAACTATTGATTCTCAGTTGGAACGGGGACATTGATTCGATTGAACAGACATTACATCTTAGGCCGTATCAACTCTAATGTGATCAGGCTAAAAGCATTCCTAATGCTATTTGGTCATGGTATCTATTCCTTTTACTCTGCAGTAGCCTTGTGGAAGAGTCTGCCCTGACTGGAAGGTTGTGAGTTCGAATCCAGGCCAAGTCAGACCAAGTCAACGCCTCCTTGCTTGGCCCTCAGCATTAAGAGGTTGCATTGGGAAGTTAAACTTTTAGTTTACTTTTAGTAAGTAAGTTTATTCATACGTCAAATTTTGGTTTAAATGTATAAAAAAGTTATTAAAAAAGGACAAAAATAGATGTGAATATTGGTCTTAGCTTGAATCATACATAAATGGTTCAAAAATTAAGTCAGATGGATCATAATGTCGATAAACTGTTATTCGGGACCTAAAACTTTCACATAATATGAACTAAATACAAAGTTTTATTGGGAGAGTGTGTGGCGGAGCATCCTTCAATGCTGGCATGTTTTGAAGACACTGAACAGACTGTGGGATGTGGCTGCAGCGCCACCAGGTCTCCACTCCTCTGTTCCCGTCAAAAAAAACCCCACAGGCCCACCCATCCAAGATGGCCTCTCCTCTTCCCACTTAGAGAAATACATGGAGTGTTTAAGTGTTTTTGTCGAGTCAAATGGCACCAGACAGATGATTGCATGCCATTACCATAATTTACCCTGATGCAGGCTGTCAGGGTGTGCGATCAGCATGCCTGTTTCCTGCCCTGTGGAGCTTCGAGCAGATTACAGACAGGTGTAGGACTCCGCCGAGGGTGCAGGTTGTTGTCTCAGTTCTGCGGAAGAAGTTCTGTTGCGTTGCCGCGCACAGCTTGTCGCCCCGGCAAAGTTAGCTTCCCGCTCTGCTCTGCGCTGACAGCTGAGCAGTGCTGAGTGGCACTTGTCCTTCGGTGTGTCTGTCTGTCCGTCCCCACCTGTCTCTCCCAGCCAAAGCTTTGCCCTGCTCAAATCTGTGGGGCAGATGGAGGCAGCTTTTTACGTGTCACTTAGGGGCGGGGAGGAGGAGACACAATCTGTAAGCCTACAATGCAGAGCGTTTGAACCCTGTGAAACCCAAACGAAAAACAAAACCAAAAAAAAAAAAATGGATGCTACAGATTCTCTGAAGAATGCCTCCATATCTGCCTGTCTGCGTCGACCGTCTGCCGGGCTCCTTCAGAAGAACTCTGCATCTTTTATTTATCTCTCGAAATAAGGCTGGACCCGGACGAGAGCAGAGGCTTCTCACACACACATGCAAATGGGCCTCCTTCTGTTACTGAAAAGTCGGCAATTATTGAGAGAGAGGGGAGGGACAGTTGGGATTTGCATATGTCGTTTAGAGAAGAAACTACATCTCCCACAAGGCCCGGTGGTGGAAATGAACCAGCTGTCCACGGTTTGTAGATCAGATCTCATCCTCTTGATTACGAAATCACAGAATAATAAGGAGCAAAAGAAAAAAAAAAAAGTTGTGGGCCACGCTGTTTGTTCCTCCTTTGTTGTTCCCTAGAACAGAAGTTATTTTGCCTCCGCTGCCTCTGAGCTGTTCGCCATGTGCCAATGTTTGGTGCACTGTGCTCCACTTGTTCTCCCTCTCACACGGAAAGAAAAAAAATCTGAAAGCTCCAGCCCTGCCCCTCCAAAGCTGTCATGTGAACTCCCGCCTTTTGTTTAATTTACATTTGGAGGCACAGCCCATCCATCCCCCCCCCCCCTTCCCTCTCTTCCTGCTGCCCCCTGCCAACACCACCAGCCCGCCACACCAACTGGCTTCATCCGAAATGCTGAGTTCAAACTAATTAGTGACATTTGGCCATTTGTGAAACTTTTTTCCACTCCAAGCCCAGCTTCTGTCCAACCAGGCCTTATCGCTCATGGAGAACTGGAACACTTTTTATCACTCCAAAGAAAGTTGAAGACAAAAAGCTCATTTGTCTACTGAGCACTGACTCACAATCGTACATTGTGAAACAGCAACTTGAAGTTTTCCAAAACGATTGGTTTAGGGTGTTTTCAGACTGGAAAAGTCTGTTGGTCCAGACCGAGTCCTGAATCTTGCGTTTCTTCTGTATACAGACTGCCGTCTACCAGACATTTCGGATTCGAACCAAAGCTTGTAAGCAAAAGCATGTGACAAAAAATCTCTTCAGTCATTGGCCAGGCATAACGAGGGCGGGGCAAAGCAACAGTTTTTACGTAACTTGAAAAATGCGAGAGGCAATCACACTGCATCCAGTCCTTCCTTCCTGTTCAACTGCAATTAACATAATTCTAGCGGATTTGCAGCTACGCAGTGTTGTGATGTCATGGAACACTATGTTATGGTGCAAAGCCGATATTCAAAGCTGCTTCTTATCCACGTCTGAATCAGCTGACTCACATTGATTGCATAAACGGTCGAAGAGATACAGTAGGTCAAAAAGCGTGTCAAAAAGATGCCAGCAGTGACGGTCCAGTGTTAAAAGGTTAATGAATGTATATCATTTTTGATCTTAAAGCCGCTGCAGCTCCTTTTAAAAGCTTCTTCTCGTCTCTCCTTCCAGACTTCCACAAACCAGATCATCCCTGTTTATTTGTTACGAACACTCTGTAATTATGAAGTTACCAAAAGAACTTTGGAGTTGCCAGACTTCAGCAGCAGTGCAGGGAGCAGAGGTTGTCGCTGCGCCGTTGCAAGTTGTTGCAGCCCAGATGGTGAATTTGACATCGGGGCTGATGCTGCGCTGCTGTTGGAGACTCGCACCATGCTGTTTTTCCTCTGCATGCCTCTTACAGCCTGTGGGTTCGTCTTTAATAGAAGAAGAATCAGGATTGTGTTGCCCCCTGTTGCGTTTCTCAACCCCTTCTCCAACTATCGTTTTTCCACTTTTACTGACTACGTTAACATCATTTGGAGTTATGAAAACCCAATGTTGTTGTTGTTTTGGAAAGGTCATGTGATCAGTGGCATAATTTGATTGAGTGCACCTGTTCACCTGCAGGTTTGTTCTTGTGATGGTTTGTGTATAGAGAGTGGGCCTGGTATCTTTACTCACCACTTCCTTATACCTGGAATGATTAGGGAAACCTTAGAATGAGGAGGTTTGTTATATGTTTTTGGTTCAAGAATAAAAAAGAGGACTTTTTTGGCCAAGGAGTATTTTTGTTATTTTTTTTAAATATTACAAACAATAGACGTGCATCAGCGTATCGGGCGAATGGTCAAGTTGCCAAAGGCAAATGGTAAAAATGATCAAACTCGCCACTAAAGCTGCGTTCCCATCAAATGCGTCGGGGCGCCCAGTTTCATTATTAAGTCAATATACAGATGTAATCACAGGTTCTTGATTTGAGCATTTGGTGCAGCGCATCGGTTTGGCAGCAATGCACTGAAAGTTCGAAAATCATAACTGGAAAATCGGAGACTCAGCTTTGGCCCGTGACATGTTAATGACGCGATCCGCGCGGGGAATCCAAAACCCATATCTGATTGTTCTACTCCTGAACTTCAAAACATTTTTCCATTTTCTGTTGAGACAACAATAAAAGTATTACCTAATCTTATGTCGGACAGCAATTCATCAAACTGGATGACAAATACTGAAGTGCCGCTGAATGCAACCGTCATTACGACACAGCTCCTGCAGTAGATGGTGAATCTCCATCCAAACACAGAGATGCTACCACTGAACGCAGAGATACCAATGCTTTTGTAGAGCTCCTCTAAATAAATAAATCTGATCTCTCAACATCATTCCTGACTTCCATGCGTTGTAAATGAGATATACAGTCAGTGTAGCGATGACACTGAAAACTGTAGGTGGTAGCTCCTCCTACATGCATCTAAAGCTTTAAGCAGATGAACACACTTTGGACAAGCATCCAGCAGCCAAATTAACACACTGCAAAAGTGAGGTGCAAAATTTGACTCGTAAGTCGGGTTTGGTGTGAACGCAGCATTAGAAGTTTTTTTCCCCAAATGAGAATTGAATTGTGGCCTCATCAATTGGTTTGGTAAAATTATGTTCATTTCATTGGATTACCAAAACAGTTTTCACAATCTTGGCAATTTAAACTGAAGAATTAGCATTTTCATTTCTAAAACTATGAATTTGCCAAGTAAACTTTCAGGTTTTTGCATACTGAAGGTAACGAGGGGATAAGTGCCTTGCCCAATGGCACCGGTAAAGTCAATACTTGTTCCAAAATAGTGTTCCAAACCCCCATCGACCCACTGAACCAATGCCACTATAGATCCTAGACCCCACCCACCTCTAGCACACTAATACACAAGCTCGTTTTGAACTTTTTCAACTTTTTAAAAATATTCTTTAAAAAAAAAAAAAAAGAAAAACAGTGTTGCTCCAAGCCTGTGAGTTTCTGCCAAACTTTCCCGTACATCTGTGTCTCAGATATACCCTGGGTGAGAGGGGAGCACTCAGAAATGAGCAAACAGCAGAACACGGCGAGGAACCGAGCGGCACAGATGAGAAGAGGGGAGGCAAAAAGCTGACAACGTTAATACGGAACCAAAAGGAGAGTGCAGCCTGGCAGTCACTCAAATTCTGCACCTGCACCTTTATAAAACCGCCTCTCTGGTGCACTTCTCTGGCTCTCGCCGTTTTTGTTTCCCTCACTTCCCTCTCCTTTTTCCTCCCTCTGTCTGTTCCTGTTCCATGTGCTGTGGCTCGGGGCGTTGTCATTTTCGGCGTGTTTTCTCTACACCGTGCACTCTGAGCGTGTGTTAATTGCGGCCATCCTTGAGGAGAAGGAGAGCGATGAGGAGGACCTGTTTGAAAGCAGCCGTGCCAGCTTCTCTGGTATGGCTCAGCGTGGAGCTACAGACACCTGGTTTGCCTGAAGGACATGAGGAAGGTAGACACGCGTTCCCCTCCTCTCTTTCTCCTCCTGCCCTCCCTTCGCTTTCTGTTCGACCTTTTCTCTCCACCTCTCCCCGTCTCTGCTCCCTCCCCAAGCTTGGAGAAAACAGCTGCTGTACAGCTTGCACACAGGCATCCTACCTTAGCAGCCCAACCTATCCCATCAATCACAGCGCACTATGGATTGCTGCTTGTATGGATGCAAGTGTGCTGCAAAGACAGACGCGTAGCTCAGTGTGGGTCAATAACTTTGGAAAAAAAACCCACATGTTTTTCTAGCCCAAGGCTACTGTGTCAGCTTCCAGAGTGGTATAAAATGGCAGTTTCTCTATAGTGAGATAGACTTAAATAAAACAAGTTAAATAAAATAAAAACTTATGATTAAACTAATTTGAGTCATTTAACAGCTTAGGGAATGAACTGTAAAAGTAAACGTGACGGAATACTTGCACTAGACCAGAGCCTTGAGTGATGCTAGGATGTTACCCCAAATGAGATGCAGTACAGAAAGTATTCAGACCCCTTCAATTTTTCACTCTTTCTTATACTGCAAACCATTTACTAAAATCATTTAATTTCTTTTTTTTCCCTCATTAATGTACACACAGCACCCATATTAACAAAAAACAGATTTTTTGTCGATTTATTAACAAAGAAAAACTAAAATATCACACGGTCAGAGCTGGAATAGGGATGTGACTTTTTATAAGTAAATATTACTGTCAGCTAATAATGGATAGATTACATTATAGGAAGATCTGAATGAGTTTACTCAGAACAGTGAACGTTTACACCGATCTTGTACCCTAATCAAAGTCAATAATAGCTTCAGACTTCGCATTATTTCCACATTTCTGGAACGACCACCTATGTTTTTTGTTTTATGGAGGATGACCATGGTATTTTTATGAGTGTTTGATCTCAGATCAGACCAGATGACCCGCTGGTAAGCATATTACTAAGCAGAGGAAAAGAAACTCACCAGAATTTTCTCAGTAGCGGGGACCTCCGGGGCCATGGACAGAAGTGCTCACTGTGCCCCCTCTCCTGTCCGCAGGGCCCCCTGACCGGTGGGACTGTCGTCCGGGCTGCAGTGTTCTCAGTCCACTCCAACTGCATCACACCGCTCCAGGTGGGGACTGCACTACATACAACAGGTGCAACCGGTCTGCGGTGATGTCTGCTACCCACCAACCCAACTTTATAGAGGGAGCGAGGAGTCTAACTGCATACATCTCAGGATGTATGTAGATTTGAATAAAATCACAACCGTGCATCAGGTATGCATTGTATTTTCTATAGAATAACATATGTATTTATATAAAAGTTTTAAATGCAGTTCATCTATTGCATCAAATATTAGTACCATGACCTGGATGTTATTTTTGTGATGACCAGAATTTCTTTCTTTTAAAAATCAGACCAAATGTAAGCATTTTATGGTCATTTTACTATATCTACTAAGCCATATCTCATTGATTACATACTATTCCAATATGGCGCATCCTTTCCATATCTTGGACAATAGTCGCTCTCGCATCATTTTTGAGTTAAACATCAGTCCATCTAGTCTGATTTGACATTTCCAGGTATGTATTTTGAGTATCTGTGGCATTAAGTTCTAAATATTATTTACTCACTTTAGTAGTAAATAAACATAAATAACATGAATTTCATATTAAGTAACTTAACATAATGTACAGACGTTAATAGTGTTTTTTATTACCGTAATGGCTGTGGCTACCAAGGAAAGCAGCGCCGCTCACGAAACACTGTCTGTTATAGACCCGTAGGATCCCGTATGCGTGCTCTGGGTTTTTGTCTCACTAACTGCGTAAATGTGATAAAAGTAGGTGGTCTTTGTCAATTGATCAAAAAGTTTGATTTGACAGATTTTCCCAAGCCCATTTCCAGTGGAAGGGGTGTGGCCTTTTAATAAGCTTACTCCTGATTGGTGAGAGTGGTTCCCAAAGAAATGTTGATGCAGACCAACTCGGACCAATCACTGCTTATTAATGTTGTCTGGTTGAGACATGGCAAAGTCTTTATCACAGAAAAATGGCAATTAAATTGGCTTCATTTGGTTGGAGCCAGAAGGAAGGCATTCTGTATGGTTAATGTAACACTCACTCGGTCCAGTTCTCTAATACAGTCATTGGTCATAACAGACAAAGTCAAGTGAGTATCAACACAGCTTTGTGAGGATAATTGTGATGTCATGAATAGGAAGGTAGATACTCTGTAACCTCCCAATTTTAGAATGACCTGAATAATATGAATTGACCAAGACCTTTTAAAATAAAGATTTATAGTCAGCCAAACCAGTTTCTGAAATACAGATTAGAAAAAATAACAGAAAAAGTTACTAAGAAATGGGTCTTGTGCCGATTGAATGGTGGAGCAATTGGAGTGGCGAGTCATTGACCTTTGCTTGTCCTTAAAAGGAAAAGTGAGTAAACCAAAATGGTGAAGAGCTTATTTCCACTGTAGTCAAAAGAATGTCAGCACCGGAGCTAAAGCCATTTTGTGAAAGCGTTAAACAACTTTTATTCTCCAGAAGTAAAGGTTTTACACAATTTAACAGAGTTTACATGAAGGCCAGTCCACATAAAGGAGGAGTACTGGAGTAGAAAAGATGTCAGTGTGCCGACAGAAGAAAAGTTCTTCTGTTAGTTTCACACCGGCGAAGTCGACTCGTGTTGAAGCGGCCACTCCATGTAAACGTCAACTGTGCATTCAGAACGCTCGTGTTCACATGAATGCAAGTGTTTAAATCCGATCGCCGGCCCCACGTAGGCATTCATCGATGGGTCGAACTGCATGACACGTGCTAGTAAACAGTGGGAAAAAACAAAAGAAAAAGAATCCCCACTCTGATGGCCCACTGTGTGAACACCACAGGCTGAATGCAGAATTTGCGTCCATGAAACAGCGCTCGTTCCTAAACGCCACATGCAGTCGATGTGCAGAAACCTTACAGTTAAAGACTCTAATGCTTCTTATCACCATTTGGGAACAATAAAGTTTAGATTTGTATTCCACAAAAATCTCTTCATGGTTTTATTATTTAAGAAAAAAAAGTGGTGTTTGACATTGATAAGTGGACGTCATCTAGAACTGCGTTTGTCACCACAGCGTGACTCAGATTTATGGTCTGTGCTGCTTTGTCACTTTGCAACTCCTCTTTGGCCTTTCCACTCATCTTTGACATTCTCCCTCCGCTTCGCCACCATATGTGCTCATGTTGGTCGGGCGCTGAAAAAAGTTGCCCGCTCTTATATTCAAGTCTGACATATTGAGGGATGGAATAGCGCTCGTGGGCAAAGACAGTGACATACGGACACAGTTTCTGTCTCTCTCAGATACACAACTCTTGGTCAGCAGCACAGATGAGTTCTGGGAAAACAAGCAGCTGCAGGAGGAGGAAAGGACCATAAGGCTGGACGGCTTGCCAAATTTCATCATCTATTATGGATTGCTTGTGATGCACACTCTACAGCAACTGAGGGCATCTTAGATTCACATGCCATCGCAAATTTGAGAGCACGCTCATGGGCTTTCACGTGAATCTTTAGATTTAGAAGGAGTCCAATCCATCAGCCAACCAGAACATGAAAAAGACAATGAAAGTCAACTTAGATTTCATGAATCCCTCTCAATAACTTGGGTTATTTTAAATTATTTCTTTGACACATTTCCCAAGCTACTCCGCCCCTCTTCCCCTCACTGTTGCAGAGATTTCCGTTTACACGCTTTCCTGCAACCTTACAGACCCTCACAGCCCCAACCTAACATTACCGGTGCAACAAAAACGGCAAACAACTTCAGAGCTATCCATCCGCAAAGTTATGAGCCAGATGCCAGCTCAGGCGAGAAAAAACCACGACGTACATGGATGTACATGACTGTAGCAGCTGCATCACAGCTTTCAAACTGCATTTTTTTGTCTGCTCCTGATTCACAATGATTTGAATAAAGAACTGTAGATTTGAGCTTAAATTTCTTATTACATGTCCTCCATCATTAGAATAATGCTACAAAAATGTAAAAAACACAATTTTTATTGATGTGATTATTTAAAAATTTCACACAAAAAAAGCACAGACCTAAAAAAAAAAAAAAAAAAAAAAAAAGTCACATCAGTTAATTCTTACTTCATATTAATGGTATGTTCCCATAAATGATTTGGTTTCTGTTGGTGTTTGTAGCAAAACTATAGCAACTGATAATTATTTATTGCTCAGTCTGGAATGAATTTTATCTACCTACCTATCTAAAACAATGGTTTTAAAATGATAGAAAATAACTGTACTTTTAAAAAAAAAAACACATTTTTCCCATTTCATTAATTTATATTTTTTAAGCTCCATTAGTAAGAAGTAGTCTATTTCAGTTCACTACAAGTATACTTAATCTATGCTACAAGTGAGTCAGTATATAGTTTACTTTTATATCTTATATTATAAACTAAACATGTTCTAATTTAGTCTGGAGAAGTTTTCCTATTGAACACATTTTACACCCAGGGTTCCTAAAGCTTTCTTAAAGTTAAACCGAAGGCTTTTTAAGACCTTTCTTAAGACTATTCATGAAAAAAAATTGCCTATTTTCTGGTCCTACTGACAAAAAATAAACCCTTAGAAATCCTTACATTTTAGAACAATAATTTATCAAACAAACAAAACTACAGTATTTCTGAATGTTAAATTGAGTCACAGCAACTAGACTTAAAGAATTTTTCCTTGAAACGTTTGGCCGCTTATCAAAGTGGCAATTTTATGAGTATAGATGTGATTATATTTGATTTTCTCCCAAAATATTCAATTTAGTAGGACCGTAAATTATGATTAGCTATGACTGGTGACTGTAGCATCAGTATCTTCAGAGCTATGGAACTTTAATGATCTTATCATATCCCCGTTTAAAAATCCTAAAATTAAAAACAATGACTCTCTTCAAGTTTGTTATTGTTGAAAAAATATAATTATGATTATTCATGAATAGCTCATAACATGTCACTGTTTATTAGTTTGGGTTTCATGCTGCAGACAGTGCTGCTTCAGGCTCATTAGCAGCTGATGGATAGCATTGGATCCATAATTAATAATAAAAGATAATAATTATAGTCATGATTGAAATATACACTTTTGGATGAGAAATGTGAAACGGAGACGTTTTAAAATCACATTTCTTAAGCCTCAAATATCAAAACTCAAGACTTTTTAAGGTATTTCCAAATTCATAAATTCAATGTTTTTAAGACCCCACAGGAACCCTGTACAGCATACAAACACGGTCTATAGTATACTGTACGTGCTCAAGTACACTTAATAAAGTAAACTTCAATTATGTGTCATCATGCACTGCTGTCTATCATTCTTAGTTTATTTCATCTTCATTTTCAAGAAAAATACTTTGCCTCATATAGTTCAAGAACCTAAAATTGCGGCCAACTTTCCAAATCGTTTTTTGATGGATTTGATCTGAACTGTAAAACTCCTGTCAGATCTCAGGATGTGTCGTTTATTCAACCATCTAGTTTGCAGGCTGGATTATGAAACCAGCGGAGTAACTCGGGTACGACTTCGTCTGAGCTTCCATTCGGTTCTGCACCTCCATACCTGGATCACTGAGGTGTGATGGCGCACAGCTCGCTGCTCCCAGCATGCACCTGCTCATCCTCTCCTTTCATTTAAGTCTTCTTGGTCCCGCCTTCAGGACGGGGAAAATGGGATAACTTGTTGACGTGCATGTTTGCGCATCTTTTCAGGGGAACACTTTGGCAGGCACCATTACCGCCCAGCAGTAAATTGCCTTGTAAATTACAGAGCCGGGGTAATAAAGCCAGATTTGTATATCACCGGAGTGGAGACTGTGTCTGTCTTGTAAATTTAATTAAACAGCAGGTGCAAAATCAGGTCATATGGCTTTGATGTGCCCCATGTGAGAATGACAACCAGACAAAGATTCTAATACGAGCAGCATTAACATATTTTTGCATGCGGCGGCTCTTGTACGGAGGCAGGGATTGCCTCGCCTCTCACCTTGCTCCGTGTTAAATTTCTCCAAATTAAGGAGGACTCAAATTAGCCGTCACACATCCTAAATTCTTTGAATTAAAAATAAATTGTTTTAAAGTGAGCATAAACATCATCCCTTGAATTTTCTGGTCGCTGGAGCACTTTGGTGCTGTATAAAGACGTATAAAATTGACTTGAAGTAAAACCTACAAACCTAATGGAAGTAAGCTTTAATATAGATCTCCTTGATGTGCACTGGAGCCAAAAATCATCCTCTTATGGCGGCGTTGACCATGACACTGTCATGGTTCTGCCTGGGCTACAGAAGGCCTCCTTTCCCTCATGTCGGCGCGCCAACATGTCCGCAGCATCAGTTGACTTGTCTGCAACACCTTCGCTTGTTTATTCTTCTTTTTTTTCGCTTTTCAAAGGAAGTGGGTTGATAATTACCACCTAGGATGTTGCCATCTGTGCCGCCCTTTCACGGCCTGTTAAATTTCAACGTTTTCTGTTGACAGAGGGCACGTGAGAGGCGCAACCGGCAGAAAGTCAAAAGCAAAAGCAGCGGTAAAGAGTTGACTCACAGGAAGAGGCAAAGGAGAAGGCGCTATAGAGGGAAGTGAAGAAAAAAGTGAGTTTTACTGTTTTTATTTATAGCATTTCTAGATTCAATGCCAAAATTGAGCTGCAAGATCAACAGCTGCACTTTATTCAGCTACAATAAGAAACGTGACTTTCTTTTGTAACTAACAAAGTGATCTACTTTTTCAATAGCATGAACCGTTTTCTTGCTTTTGTTGTATTTGCATTGTTCAAAGTCACTTAGCTAACTTCCTGTTTTCTTTTGAACCAGGCTACTTTTACCTTGAACTTCTCCACATTTTCTCACATTATGACCGCAAACAAAAATATATTTTATTGGAATTTTAGGTGAAAGATCAACACAAAGTGGCACACACCTGTGAAGTGGAAAGAAAATTATGGCTTTTTTTTTTTTCACAAATAAAACTGAAAGTGTTGTGTGCAAAATATTCAGCCCCCCTGAGTCAATACTTTGTGGAACCCCTTTTGCTAACATCTTGCTCCTTGTTTAACCCATTAGCCTGACAATCATATTTTTAATAGACTTTATTCATCCAATTTCGACTTTCCTACTTTTTTTTCAGCTAATCTAGAACTTGGCCTTCACGTTAGCACTAGTAAGTAATTATTCAACAAAATCGGACACTCCACAGTAATTTTTTTGCACCAACATAGAAATTACGCTAGCATTACCAAAAGACTTTCAGATTTTCTTTACACTTTGTTTTGCTAAATTAGCATGCAGCTACTGTTGAACAACATCATTCAGCTAGTTTGTTTTTTCTCCATCTTGTTTAAGTAATTTAACTTTTATCTCTGTATTAGGCACATAGTAATTGAGTATCAATCTTTACATTTTAATTAAGCCATTTATTTTTTATTTCAATCTTATTTTAATGACATCATTATTGGACATTTTTCAGCTAAACTTAAGTTTTATTCAGGATTTGCAAATAAGACTTTCCTCTTTTGTAGCATTCTTCATTAGCTAGTTTTCCAACTTTGTCTCAATATTTAGGACCCTAGATTTATTATTTTTCAGCTATTTGTGGAGGAATCAGAACTACTGATATAGTTGCAGATACATCATTTTCCAGTAATTCAACTATGTGATTTCTGAATGTTTTTACTGTACACATCAGGTGAATCACAGTTTATGACCACCATCCAAAAACATGCTTCATAGGTTAATTGGTTACTCTAAATTGTCCCTAGGTGTGGATGTGAGTGTGCATGAGTGTATGACTGTGGCCCCTGTGACAGACTGGCGACCAGTCCAGAGGCGTCCCCTGCCTTCGCCCATGAGTAGCCGGGTTAGGCTCCAGCAGCCCCGTGAGCCCGAAAGGGATAAAGCGGTTCAGAAAATGAATTTTCTGTTTTGTAATCCATAAAAGGCTTCAGTTTTTGATTAAATAATCACAATTTTTTTGAATATTTCTTTGTATTTTAAATAATTTATAGATATTTTAAAACAGTTTAATACAATTTATGTAGGCAGAAAGTCTTGTTTTTGAACATTGTGAACATTTTCGTTTACAGGTATTCAGTCAGATTAATGCACTTTATCTCGGACTGACCTCACACAGCTTTGCACCAAGAGTCCAAGCCATCAATCAAAGCTACCTTCTGCATTGTTATCAGCCAAGAGGGACACCTTTGTGTCTGCAATAGAGCAGCCATTACTGTCAAGCTGTTGTTTATCTGTCAGGAAACGTTCACAGTCGAAACCTGTCAAATCTCACAGTGTTTAACGAGAACAGAACGAGTCGAAGGCACAGGCATGGAAGTGTCCCTGCGTGTATATGTGTGTTTGTGTGTGTGAGGGTAGAGCAGGTTGAGGAACAGGTGCATGGCTGGAAGCTGTGCTGGTAGAAGGAGCACTAGGGCTACGGAAGGTACGTCATCTCCAATCGCAGTCGATTCCAGTCCCACTTATCAAGTGCAAATCAACTCCAAATTTCTCAGAGAAAGGACTGGAAGAGCTGGAAGCAGATTCAGCTTCTCACATTTTCTTCCAAAAATATCTAAATCAACCTTTACCTACTATGACCACATCCCATCCACCTGAGTGTTTGGTGTTTACAAAATTCCCGTCTTTGCTGTTCTCAGGTCTGTCATCTTGACAGGAAGCAGCTGAGGTTTCCCTGAGGCTCTCTGGAAAACCTGGACCAGGCAGGCACGCTCTTTTCCCAGCAGGCCGTTCGCTGGAGAGGTAAGGAGGCTCAGGTGGAAGACCCATGGCTAGCTGCTCCCAAAGCAAACCCACAGAAAAGAGAAAGCCTGAGCAAAAAATATCTACAGATAGAAAGGCTGCAGCGCAGGTGGTTCTGTGCAGGATTATGGTGAATCTACATTTATTTGATCAAAACCGATTATAAAGGCAAATAAAAATAACAGTTGAACTATCCTGCCATTGATACAAACAAAAAGTCCAGTGAAAATCACTTCAGAATTCAGCTTTAAAAAAAAAAAAAGTAAGCATCACTTCAGCAAAACTATTTTGAGTTATTTAACAGATGGAAATGAGCCGTTAGAGCAAATGCCAAGATATACTCACACAAGCCAGAGTCCCTGATTGTTGACACGCTACGTCAACCTTGCCACGCCACGTCTAACACCAAAATCGTGGCGCCTTTTACATTAACTTAACATTGAAATTTGACACCCCTGCCGCATCCAGTGTGATTGCACCTTAAGACCAGACTAATCCTGGTTACTGTCATCATCTGGCTTCAAATGGAGGTACAGGTACCGCATAAAAATGGCAACTGAAGTTGCTTCTTTTTCACTGGAGCAGAAACGTCACACTTACTCATTCCAGGTCTCATATTCAGTCAATGACATGACAAACATGTTAAATGAAACACAAGAAAACCAAAGCTAACTCCCAGGCTAAGCAATAAGTCAACACGCAAGCCAACATGTAAGCTAACTTGTAAGCTGGCATGTATGCTAACTTTAAAGCTAACATGAAGAAAGAAAAGCACTTAGAAGATGACGTAGAGGCTAACACTTAGAAACCCATAAAAGACCCATAATAAGCTAACCTGTATGCTAACATTCAAGTTAACACGTAAGCCAATTTGTATGGTAACATAAAGGCTAACTTGTGAGTTAAAACACAATTAACTTGTAATACAACATGAAAGCAAATGTATAAGCTAAGATGCAGAAACACATCAAAAAGCACATAGTAGATAACACAAAATCTAACACATAAGCTAACACTTACTAAAGCACATAGTAAGCTGTTATGCAAGGAAAGATGTAAGCTAACATTACACACAGGTAGATATTGTTCTACAAGTACCGCAAAATTCAAATCCATCAACCAAGGGTCTGTCAATCAGTTTCACCTCAGCAAAAAGTCCCTGGTTTAAATCCCAGCTGGGTCTTTTCTGGAGTGAAACAGCCTAGCTAATTAGGGTGCACATTTTGTGTGGTGAAAACAACCAGACCGTCTCATGAAGCTAAAAATAAATGTTGGCCCATTTACACGGACATACAGTCCGTTTCACAAATGAGGTTTGCTTATTTGTTTATATCGTGATTCGTGCTAGTATATTTGAGTGAGTTTACTGGCAATGGTTCAGCCAAACCATGTTCAAAGTGCCAGTGCAGTAAAACAAAGAGCACTTGAAGGACTAACAGGTTTAAAAATGACGATGTGTGAGTACAACCATTAAAATACTGTTTTTCGTAAATAAAACGGTAGCGTAGAAGTAAATGGTAATTTCTAGAGTCAGTTTAAAACGTTTGACGTGAAAGCGCGTATCCTATTGGGCTAAAATGATCGCAAGAAGTCAAATCTCTGAATCTGCGAATTCTTGCTCTCGTTCTTACCACCAGGCATCTTTGAGCTGGTTCCAAAGGACAGATTATTTTTGACTCTAAAGACAAAAAGACAAAACCATTCCAAAACAAACTGTCAATAAAAGCCCACATTGTGTTTTCCTGCATGTGGACTGCAGCCAAGCGTGAAGGCTACAAGTCTGTACAGCAGCAGTTGCTGCCATTATTATAGAATCTGTAGGAGGCTGAAGATTCTTACTGCAAAGTACGAAACCAGCATAAAAAAGATTTTTTTAAAAAACTAACATTTTCCAACAATTGATATCCAAGTAGATTGTTTAACCCCTCCAATGTTTTTTCTTTTTCTAATTAAGTCAACTCAAAACAACTTAAGCGTGAAGAACTCGATATATTTGAAGATTTCCAAGTCCACCAATATAAAAGAAAGATTTAATGAATTCAAAATCCAATTGGACTTAAATGGTTGCAATATAATTTATATGCAATGCAATATTTGCCAATTTTGCATCATTTTGGACTTCTAAATGATGAACAAAAGATGTTCAGGAGGAAAGGTCACGTGTGTATTGATGTTGTTGAAGCAAAAATGTGACGTGAATCATTTGAAATATGTCTGAAAGACCCCCTCAGTCATCTTTTGATTAATTTTCAAAGCATTCCAAGTGCTCTTAATTATGATTCTGCTGTTTCTTAGCCAAAAGAAAAAACAATTTTGTGCAGAGTGGCAATAGTTCATTAGAAATTTACCTTTGTGTTGTAAGCAGAACGGTTGGCACAGAGCAAGCCCGCCCTCTTCCCGTCACCCACCTGTTTCCATGCTCTCCCGCTAGCTTACAGTCCCTCACACTCCCAACCAGACACTACTGGACATTACCAAAAATGGCGAGCAGGAAAGTAAAAACGTAAATTGATCCAGTTGTCTACAAGTCAATGCATCCGAATCAGGCGGAGTGAGGAGCTTGGGGCCCGCCCAGGGTATTTTCTACATCACAAATACTGAAATGCAATTTTGAGCTTAATTTTCTTTACAGCATCAGAAAAATGCCACAAGTCTAGATGAAGTGACTCAATGAATCTTCCTTACTTTTTGATCTTAAAGTGCTACATATCTTTGTATTTTTGATGATCAAATCTTGTTTGTAGTTTGGTAAATAAACTACTTTCATCCTTTCTGCTATGCCTTTATTTCATTTTTTGAATCTTTTGGGAAGGATGCTTTGGCTCCTAATGGTTACAATCAATTTTCTTTTAGAAAAAATATTTTGAAAATTTTCTGATCATTTATAAGTCTAGAATATTAATCCTTGTCAGATCAAACTCAGATTAACCAACTAAGGGTGTTTTAGTGGAACATCACCCATAAAAGCACAACGGTTCCTAAACAGATGAGACCCTCTTGATGATAAAACAAGCAGAGTCTTCTGGACAGTTGTGTAGAAGTGTGACTAAACAAACATGGTCAGTATCATCCAAGCCTCTGAGGGACTTCCGTTTGTTCTGGCTTCAGTAAAAAGCTGCCAGAGTGACGCAGAAGAGGCCACAAAGTGTGGCTTCAAAAACTTTTCAAAGTACAGCGAGGAAATATTAGAGGCACGTCTGAAGCCTGTAGGCAGTCTTACGGCTCTCTACTTCCCTCTTCTGGCTGCCCAATGTCTCAAACGGCGAGGATTTGAGTTTGTTTCTATACTCACGAATGCGAAGCATTGAGCTCCTTGAGGAGACTTTTAAAGATGTACAAATGAACGCTTCTGAGCTTTTCTTTAAAATCCACTAAAAGTGTTTTAAAGATTCCCACAAAAGAAAGATTTTCCATGAACAGTCGTCTCAACAGCCTGCAAGAAGTGGGATTACATGGAGGGTGGAGGGTTGGAGGTTTAAGTACAGAGCAGTAGAGAAGATGCTAATGAGGAGCAGGAGGAACGACTTGGCAGCAGGGTGTAGGGAGGTGAAGCCAAAAGCGGAGCGCGCTGATGGGCGAGCAGCCAGTCCACGTGCTCCACCAGTGGACTTGTGGGTTCGGCGGCGAGCAGGTGGAAAGGTTGCACTCCGTGCTGAGGTTCTTTTGTCTTCCAGGTGATTCACGCCTCCATCCGCTCCGTCCAGCACGTCATATTCATTTGCCCCCAGATAACACATCAGCTTTGGCGACACACCTCCTCGTCGCTATGGCGCCCACAGATGGCCACTTCCTGTGGTCCAGCCCAGCGATTGGCGGGGCGACTTTCAAGCTGGGAGCAGCTGGCGAGAGATGATGCATCGCCCGGCGTTTGCACTTTCATTTCCAGAGTTCCAGCATCTGGCAGGAAGGGGACACAAAAGGCAGAAAGCGACCTGTTCTCCCGGAGACGAAAAGGAGCGGCAAGGGGAGCAGACAGAAAATGAGGGAAAAAACACTGGTTGCAAGTTAAACACCAGATGGGAAGGAAAAACAGATCTCCTCCAGAAGGTCAATGGGAAGAGAAGATGACAAAAAACAGACTTTTGAGGATCAAAAGGACATGACAGAAGATTCTTATTGATATTTTAAAGATATAAACAACAAAAAGATGTTTTTAAGTCCTTGAAATTACACATTCCACAATTTTTGGCTTCACTTTTTTATTTTGTGATCAGTTTTTCCACTAATGTAGAAGATTTACAACACAGATCTTCCTGCTCAGGCAGAAAGTACACACTTTCAACACCAGAGGGAGCCATTTCTGGATTTAATTCACCAAACGCAGATAAAAAAAAATCTGAATGGGTCAGAAAGACAAAAGAAATATCCCCAAAAGAAATAAAAACATCCTTTAATGCCTGGTGTCACAGTGTTAGTGGAAATGTAGATATACAGAAATGTCGGACTGGTTCCTTTCTTTGTTTTTGAAAGCTTTCCGTTCCAACAAAAAATATTTCTCAATCGGATATTGTGAGTGATAACCGTCAAGAATTCAACACCATACGATGCAAAACAAACACGCACTGGTGATTAAAACTGTACAGACTTGACAGAGGTGACACAAAAAAGAAACTTCCTGAATAAATGAATGTCAAAATAAAACCAAAAAAAAAAAAAACAGCTGCTACCCTTCTTTTTTTTTTTAGAAGACACTAATATTTAACACGTTAAGAGAAAATTCATGCAGCTGAAACCATGTGCTCTAGTGTCTAAACTGAGTTGCTGAGTCAAACCTTTTTTTTTGTTTTGCATTTTTTTTGCAAAAAGAAGCTTGCACGTTTTTGGAGTGCGTTTTGTTTTTCCTGTCCTGAAAAGGAAAAAAAAAAAAAAAACGAAAATTCCACCTTAACACTATGCTTCGCGTTGTGATTGTAGTGTTTGCTGTTGGCCCTTGTTTTTGTTGCATAACAATGAACTTTATTGGTAACTTCAGAAGCGACAAATTCTTAAAAATAAAACATAAAAAACTTCTAAAGAAGTGTTAAAGTTGAACTTTTATGTTTTGTTTTTTTTTTTTTTTTTTTGCTTTTTTATCCTTGAACTTTGAGGAACCTGGCAGGTCTGTACCAAACACACACATATGGCGACGCCAATAAACGCTTTGTCTTGGCCCAAAACGCACATTTGACAGCTCAGCGTCTACTAGGACATCAATCTTGGCACGATTGTCATAAATGATCAAAGCTTTAGAGATTAATAAAAAAAAAAAAAAAAAAGCACATTCGTAGAGAAGAAGCTAAGGAACAAATGCAGGAGCTCCATGTTTACCTATAATGTTTGTGGTACGTAGATCAGTGAAAGCAGCAAGAAGTACAAGGAAAAGCCCGGAGCTGCAAAAAAAAAAAAAAAAAAAAATGTGCGTGGTGGCTGCGCAAACGGCCATTTTGATTCATTTTGCCACGTGTAAAATGCTACATGGAAACCAGCAAATTAAACGTTGAAAGGAGGAGCAAATATAATGGGTTTATTTAAAGAAAATTGAGAAACAGTTCGGAACTAAAAGGCTAAATTCTGTTTCTTCAGATCAGCTCCATCCAAACCCGAAAGAAAAAAAAAAATTCTACGTTGATGTGAAGAAACTCACAGCAGTTAAAGCATGAAGCAGAATGTCGTCCAACTGTTACATTTGTACTGACACTTAGGAACAAGAACGAATTTCTAAAAAGAAGTCTTTTTTTTCACCAGTAAGTTAAAGGCTAAAGTCATAGAGCCCCTAGTGGCAGAATGGAGTTACGGCACTGACTGTTACAGCATAACAGAGCAGTTCTGCTGCAAACAGGATGCCTTAACTCACTTTAAATGCAACAAAGTGGCAATTGTTCCTGCTGGGATTTAGGGTGTTTTCCAAAATAAAAGCCTAAAAACAAAAGCTTTTTTAGAAAATGTGTTTCTGCTTTAACCAGTTTTGAATTTCTGTGTCCGTTCAAGGTTTTCAATTTTTATATTTGAACGTTTTGTTTCACCCTAGCGTAGACTAGTTTAGATTTTTTTGTCTTATCTAACCAAAAAACGCCCTCAAAGAAAAGAGGAAAAAAGGGCTGGAATTTCCCTTCAAAAATAAAGCTAATATTTGCGTGTGTGAACATTCTGCAGCTCTGGAACGGCTATAGAAACATTGATGTACAAACTTGCATAGATAAAGTTTTACAGAACAGTTTTCAAAACCCAAACACTGAACATTCTTTAACATTGACTTTTGTTTTTGACGTCTTTACAGCAAAAATGAAAGTTTTGCTTACAAACACACCAGCTGTGATCAATCAAGAGGGGAGTGGCCAAAAAATTAGGAGGTGTGATCATGATATGGATCTTGAATCAGATCTTGAAAAAAAAGTTTAAATTTATCTTATTGTTTCTAACTTTTATGGCAATTTAAAAAGTGACATCATATATCTTTTTGACAACTCTTTGAATGGCTTGAAGATACTTTTGACCGTGCTTTCCCTGGTTTTATTACTCTTTGACTGTTGGGGTTTTTCTGCATTTAAGGTTATTCGTTATGATTTGGTGGAATTTTATTTTGAAATTGTATTTTTCTCCCAACTTTTGAACAAGATTTCCCAAATCCTTTCATGAGTTGATGCCTTTTCTTTTTAAGGTGGAGTGCCACTCAATAACTGTAAAATGCGGGTAAATGGAGCAAAGATAAACAGAACTTGTTGTTTTTGCATAAACTGAAATAAAAAACTTTTTTTTTTCTTTTTCAATAAGTGGCTTCCTTCTTTTATCAGCGGGGAAACGAGTCACTACACTCAGAGCACAGGTCTATTTAAAGCGCGAGATTATAAAACATTGACATCATCAAGAGGGCGTGCTGTACACTGAACCGGTCCCGTCCCCTCAGCTGAAGGCCCGACTAAGACACCATGCTGTGTGCGTTTGTGTCGAGTTCACACCAAACATGCTTGGTGCAACTCTCTTCTGCTACCGCTGAACCTGGACAGCTACAGAGTTAAGTGTTGGTGGAAAAGCTTTGTCGTTTACGGCGAATGATCATAGCGATAGAAGCTCCTCCCTCTTTTCCCAGGAGGCTCTTGTATTGTCCGCACGAGAGGAAAGCATTTGGAAACGTTTTTTTCCCAGAAATGCAGCAGCTCCGCTCGTGACGCCACTAGGTGTACAGTTTCATCTCAGTCTCCTTACTGCTCACCTAATCTCCCGCCGCTCTTTTTACATCCGGCTCGTCTCGTATGTCCTCCTCATGCAGAGTAAATGGATCTCAAAGCTGTGGGCGTGGCCTAAAAATGTGGAGGTCACTTGAAGCTGGAGGAGGATGGGAACAGAAAAGAACCGGACAGAAGAAGATGATGATGATGATGATGGCCCATCCATGACACGGCTATAAACCCGTGAAGTTTGGTGGCGTTGCTTAGGTGGGCAGCGGGTCGTCGTCCCCTTTGCTGCACTTGCACTTACAGCAGAGGACGATGGGCGTGGCCAGAAGGAGGAACGGGGAGGCCACAAGCAGGAGCAGGCCGAAACCAGCGAAGATTCCCACAACCTGCGACGCAAAAAGACATCACAACAATCAAACTTTTACTTTTTTAAAGTCACTACATTTTTTTGCTCGAATGTAACTCATTAATGTGTCCACTTGTGTTGGGACATTCCAAAAGTCTGAGTTCAGTGGAAATATTGCTCTGGTATTTGTAAGAAAACACTTCTTCTTGATTGGAACATAAGCATTTTGGGGTTTTTCTGAAAATGAATCTTTCTTTAAAAAAATAAAACAAAACTTTATTATTAAGCCCAATGCTCGACAACAAAGATGAAATTTAAAGACTGAAAGACTTAAAGAAAGAGTACATTGTTTATTCTATAACTAACTTATACTTCTGTTCTTGAGTGTGTATTGCTTCTTTTTGTGTTGCTCTAAATACATACAAAAAAATAAAATAAACACAAGTTATAGCTGAATAAACAATGTATTTGCTTGACTTTATATTTTTAATAAATTAGAAAAAAATTTAAATTATAACATGAAGTTGTAATAGCACACTATTACCACCAGAGGTCAGGGCACTTTACAATCATGAAAATCCATCATTTGTGTTTTTCCCTGATATTGATTTCTTTAAAAAAAGCAAAACAGAAAAACTGTTTTTAATTGATTTGGTCTGGTTTAATGTGGATTTTATTTAACCTTTTAACCAAACAAAACAAATGTACATATTTTGCAAGATATTGACAAAGACTACACTTAAGGATCCAAAGCAACAAATATGTTCCTTCTATTTTGACTTATGTGGTCACATTTTTGCATGAAGTAAAAATGTGTGAATTTTTGGAAAAAGTAATGTTGCTTTTTTGATTACAGATGCAGTTCTCTTGATTCACCACATAGAGGCGTAAGACACCAGCACATCCACAGTCAACCATATGGATGTGATAAACAGCAGTCATTTCAGAGGGATTTTCCAGTTTCCTCCATTTGTACAGAACGAACGGGAGGTTTTTTGCAATGCCTTGCACACTTTCCTGCCTGAAGTAAATAAGCTAAACTGAGGAAGAATGTGTAGCAGGAAGTGGTTTGACCATGAGGAAGTGAAAAGGAGGCTATTTTAGATGTGAAACAGCAAAAAAAAAGAAAACATGGGAAAGAAAGACACAAAGGAGAGGAATTGTTCAGCCTCCACCAGTTGAAATCCAGTTGTACAACTCAGCGTTCCCTGTGAAGATGCCAGCATGTTTGCTGACTCTGGACACAGGTTCTCAAGAATGCCGGCAGCCTCATCGCTGTCCTGAACTTTGAAAGGAAGCAGCAAAAACAGAAGATGGCTGTTTTCTGAATGTAGAAATATTTTTTTTAAAGAGGGGGGTGAGATGAGGCGGTGAGAACATGTGGGGACAAAAACTGGCTTCCTGTCCAACCAAACCCCAGACATGAAGGAGGAGTTACAGCTCCTGTCCTGGGAATGCCGTTGTATCCCACCAGAACACCGTCAGAGACGGTCTGGAAAAAAAGGCTCATCTTTTCTTCCCTTTCTTACTTTGCCTCCTTTCTTTCTCTCTTTCCTTCCTCATTTCCTTCTTTCATTCCTTACGTCGTCCCTTCATTTCCTTCTTTTGTGTCTTTCCGTACCTCTTTTCCTTTCTTCTTTTTCTCTGTCCTTCCTTCCTGTCTTTCAATCTTTCCATCTTTACTTCCCTACTTCCTTCATCCTATACTATCTTTTCTCTCCTTTTACATTCCTTCCTTCATTCTGTCCTTTCCTATTTCCCTCTGTCTCTTTCCCTTGAGTTGAGAGAAACTTAAACCGTTTCATCCAGTCTTTTCTTCTTTCTCTGATTCTTTCCTGCCTTTCCTTCATCTTTTTGTTCTGCCTTTCCTTCTTTGTTTCCTACACTTTCCTTCATTCCTTTCTTCTCTATTTGTGTCTTTCCATCCTTTTTTTTTTTTACCATATTTTCTTATTTCCTTCTCTCCTTCTGTCCTTACTTCCTTTTTCCTTCCCGTTTGTCTTTTCCTCCTTCCTTCGTTTCTTCCTTCCCGTCTAGACTTCCGCCTTCCTTTCCTTTCTTTTTTCAGCCTTTTACGGTGCAGGTATTTTCCTGGTGAATTTGTTGAGCTTCGTGTTCATCTTTTCTGGTGGTTTAAATGCTGTTAAAATGTTTAAAATTTGCGCTTTAACCTTAAATTATTTACACTTCTTAATGATTCAAGATTTAATTTCCTATAGATTGTATCTGTTGAATTAGACGCTTTATCATCTGTTTATTGTATTCAATATGTTAAAAGAATGAATCCTTTAAATACAAATCTGTACTTAGAAATTGTTTTTTCTGTATTTTGTTTTTGGAATCTTTAACAGCTGTTTGTTTCTGCATCTGGACATTTTGCCTTTTTCCTCACAAACAGAAAAGGTTTGGAATTCTCGCTGTTATGTAAAGTTTGTGAAAAACAAGGCAGAGTTGGGAAAAGCAGGACGGTGGGCAGATGTTGCTTTGAAACAAACCAATCAGAAACGCCGAGTATTGGGGAGGAGGAGACACGTGCGCGGTCAACAAAAGCTTCCAGGAGGAGAAGGAGTTGTTCTCACATGTGGCGGGATGCTCTCACCTGCGTTCTGTGCCAGATGACAGATGCCCTGGAGTGGCCCAGTTTGTTCCTGCAGGGACCTTTGTCGTAGTGGATGAGCAGGAAGTCGTCCTGCGGCGAACAAACACATCAAAGCTTTAGCGGGAGCGCTTTCAGAGCAGCAGGTGGTTGTTCCCACTAAATTGCTTTTTTTATTTATATATATTTTTCAAAATAAGACCTGTGCGGTCTGGTTACATAACACACCACCGCTCATAAGTCACCCTTATCCACCCTCAGCTGTCAGTTTTCACCAGACTTTGGCAGAAAAACCAAGGCATAAATCCGGTTTCCTGTCCTCATAAAACTCAAGGTTGAGTCACAAGTTCCACTAGAACACTTCTCCTATCGTACCCTTCAAAGACTTCCAAGATTATATTTTTAGTTTTTGAGAAAAAAAAAAAACTTGATTTATTATGAACCCTTTCCACTCACATCCAGGGACTCCAGACAGTACCAGCAGAAGGCGTGTTTGCAGTTCTTGCACATCATCTGCGCACAGCCCTCATCCCTCTCAATGTACACTTTGCACTTAGGGCAGCGCTTGATGGGCGCGTCGTCCTCCTCCGTCTTGTAAAAGGAGCTGGAGGGCGGAGGTGAAATACCGGCGTGAGGGGAACAAAACAAAACAAAAACAAAGGTGGCTGCAATGTCTGAATACTTTCTAAAAATTGTAAGTTTCCCTATAAAAAATAATATGGAAAAAATATATTTTCAATTTAAAACCGAAAAGAAAAACAGCTCAATCTCATGACTACAACTAAACCAGAAGTTTATGCTCGTAACCATGGTGACAAACCTGAAATTGGACACTGTTCTAAGCTCTCCTTGTTGGTGTTTTGATCTTTTGGAACAATCAGCACTAAGATATATGTTTTTTTTTTTATTCATAGAAACTGGAACTTCCTGTTTTAGCCAAAGGAAAAACATTGATTTGATTCTTTAAAAATCTGTAAATGTTGCATTTTGTTTATCAATGTCATAAAGGAAAATAAAATCATGTAGATTCCAATTTTCAAATAAAGACTGAATTAAAAGATTTAAATTCCATGATTTTTGCTCACTTTTATGGAGGAGCATAAAGGCCAGCATTAAAGAAAAATTAAATAAATTATAAGGACAAATTTGACCAGAAGATGTGTAGAAAGTTCGAGAAAAAAGGCTGGTTTTACAGGAATAAAGTCGCACAAGAATGGTCAAAATCTTATCAGAAAAACATCTTTAAGAAAAAAAAAAAAAAAAAAAGTTGTAGAAAACAGTCAAAATATTATTATATTATTATACATTATTATATTTCAATATCAAATAAAATCATACAGAAAAAAGTCACAATTTTCATAGAATAAAAGTAAAGAGAAAAAGTCCAAATTTTATGACAATAAAATCGTAGAGAAAATAGTCAAGACTTTACGTAAATACAAGTGGAGAAAAAAGTCACAATTTTACGAAAATAATATCATAGAAAAAAAAGTCAACATGGTATAAGAAAAAAATTGTAAAGCAAAAAAATACACATCCTTATAAAACTAAAATCGTAACAAAAAAGTCAAAATTTTACTAAAATAAAGTCGTAGACAACAAAACTTACAATTTAATAGGATAAAATCATCCAGAAAAAAGCCAAGATTTATGGGGAATAAAATGGTGGTCAAAAAGATACACATTTTTACTAGGCTAAAGTCATAAAGAGAATGTCTAAATTTTATGAGAATAAAATTGCAGAGAAAAAAGTCAATTTTTTAAAGAATAAAATCGTAGCAAAAAAAAGTATATTCATGCTTTTTTGAAAATGAAATTTGCATTTATCTTTTTAAATGTTTAGCTAAACACAATCAATCATTATCTCTTTAATTCAGATTTTTTTCATAATTGTACGACTTTTTTCTCATATTTATTTATTTTTACTAATTTAACATCTATAATCATGTAATATGCTAATCTTCTCTCAAACACATTCTTATAAGTTTATTACCTTTTTCTTATTGTTTTACATTTATTTTTTTCAAATATATTTTTTTCGTCAAACATTTTTATTTTCTGTCATCATATCCTGTCATAAATTTTGTTTTTTTAATTCTATATATAAAGAAAAACATTCTTTTTATTTCTGTTTGTTTCTGTTGATCAAAGCTTACTTGAAAAACCAAAGAGTGTTTAGTAGGTCTAGCTCCTCCTCTCATTGAAACATCGCTGCTTGAACCCGTGTGGGGCTAATGTCATTTACACAGTAAGAGGATATTGCAAAGATACAGGTCAACTACAAACGTTGACGGGACCTCATCTAACCTCCAAAAGAGAAACATGTTTAGAGCTCTGGTTAAGTCCATGATCCACATTCTTCACCCAATGCTTAACTTTTTCAATCAGTTTTGTTATTTTGAAGTAAGTAAAGTGAAAAAGTAAAACCTGTTTTCTCCTGGCAGGAAGGAAGTTATGGGCAGGTTGCTCTCCTGGCAGGCCTGCCCCGGGTGCCAGTTGGCCTTGCATGCCGAGCAGAACTCAAGTGTGCAGACAGAACATCTGACCAACTGTGGCAGGGCAGGAGAATCCACCTCCTTAAGCTGGCAGACAGCTTGACAGGAGGAAGATGGGCACCACGTCCGGCATGGGTCTAGAAGAACCTCTGATGGCACAGAAGAAGAAAAAAAAAATTTTGATTTAGTAAAGATCTGAATTAAAGCATTGCTCAGATGATAAAAAAAGAATGAGCTTCCAGAGCTAAGGAAAATGCAGAGAGCTTTGTGTTTGGAATAGAACGATTCATCAATGCAATTCATTAATTAAAATATATGAGATGCTGTCCTTGAAAAAAAAAGGCTAATACCTGTAATCTTTGACTCTTTACAAATAAAGATTTAAAAATTAAATTAGACGTCTCAGCTTTCAGCCGGTGAAATCCCTAAATGTGTCTGCTGTGCTGCTTAGAAAGAGTAGGACTTTTCAAGCCCCCAACCCCGAAAAAAAAAAATCAGTATTCATACCCGAGAGCTACTCATTTAAGTATTCAGGAAACAAAGATATCTGTGAAGGTTTTAGTGTATTTAAACTATTTCGAAATGATCAATTCCCTAAAATCCCCAAAAAGATGCTTCCTAATCAGAAATTATACCTGCCATGGAATCTGCTGGATTAAATGCTGAATCTGCATGTGTGCCGTCTGTGTTTGGATCGGATTTGTGCCTTTAAGATGAATGAACTTCTTTCGTGTGGGTAGAGGATCTGTAGGGAACCAGGTTAGGCCCAGCTAAGCCTTCTCTGGTCATCCTGCCTGCAGCTTGTGAGGCAGTTTACACGGATTTCAGGGAGGTCACATTAAAGTGAGGAAGTTCAAGTTAAAAACTAAACAGTTATCAATGATACCATCTATTTTCAACTTTTATGTTTTTTTATGTAAAACTAGGAACATGTAGAAAATATAATAATATTTATAATTAATAAGGATATTTTGCCTCTTTTGACTCATCCTTCATAAAATGAAAAGCACCTGCTGTGAACGACGCTGGACAAAACCTGAAGCGATGATGCTATCCCTACAAGACAAAAGGTCCTCGTCCTTTCTATGAGTCAGTCAAATAAAAAAATAGTGTCTCCCGAGGACAACCGGGCCCACGTGTATGAGGCATCCAGGGCAACCCACTTGACAACTCTAGAGCTATCAGTGACGCAGCCAGCAGCTTTCGCCTCGACTCACCCCTTTCAAACTGGAGCTTCTTGTACCTTTGCATCATGTCTGTGGCCACCATACATTCGATCTACAGAAAGGAAGGAGAACTGAAAGTCAAAACATCAGATGAATTCATAATCGTAGAAATGCTCCTCTTTGCAGGATCTGTGGTTCTTGAAAGAGCTGCACACACATTTGTCTTTTTTATTGTGTAGTTTTGAGCAATAATTTATCACACTATCTCTAAATCACATAATCTTTGCTATTTTCTTCCAACTTACATTTTAAAACACCTCAGATGTCATTTACAAGATTGTTAAAATTGTTTGGAAAGGAGTGTCAGTCAGATATAAGCTAGTGCTAATTACCTGAATGAAGAAGCTACAATAGAAATGATACTGTGTCATTTGGGACTTAAGAGACGTGG
Organism: Oryzias celebensis; assembly: GCA_014656515.1. Lineage (NCBI taxonomy): Eukaryota > Metazoa > Chordata > Actinopteri > Beloniformes > Adrianichthyidae > Oryzias > Oryzias celebensis. Next base: position 42,226,759 of record BNCR01000005.1, read on the forward strand.
TATAGCCTCATGTCAAAGTAGCTAGTCCTTCACAGAGGCATATTCATAACATTCAGCAGTGGATGCATTTTATTTTTCTCTTAAATGAAGCAAGGCAGTGGTAGTTTGAGTTGTTTACGTAAACTGCAATAGTTTTGTCAACAAATTCAGTTCAAGCTTGGCTTTCTTGTGATGTGTAGATCCGGGTATGTTTGTGATTTGGCTACGAGTTGCATTTGTAACAAATGCCATCTGTACAGCTCATTGTGTGGGGCAAACACAATGAAAGGGACGTGGGATTTGTTTGAGTCAAGTTTCATCTTCAGCCTGCTTCATAATGACAAATCAGTATAAAGTGAGAATAAATTCAACATTTCTCTGTATTTCTATAAAAACATCCTTTTTGAGTAAAACAAACAAACGATTGTGATTACAGACTGAAAGGCAGTAACAAACAAAACAGGTCTACGGCAAACTGGTGCCTTTCTCCTACTTTAACATTTTTTTTTCTGTGTCCCGACAGCTCATCTGCACATATGACTCTAGATATTAACTACATTACTAATTTTATCCAGATCGTATCATGTTTGTGTTTCTAAGCACACGTATGACCCGTCCGGTGTACCTGGGAGTGCGGCAACACCGTAAAAAAGTCCATCAGAGGAAGCAAGACTATCAAGCAATCGATTTTAAATAAACATTTAGTCCTGGTGTAATAGGTGTATTAGAGTCAGATTAGCCTTAAAATCCCTATGACTGACATTTTTGAGCATAAATTATATACCACACTGATGCCCTCATTCTCTGGTAGTTCATTTTATGACATTTCTTCATTTCTTTGGTGCAATAAAATGAAACTAAGAGAAAATGTGTTTTTCTTGACCTTTTAGTTGCAGTTTTTTGAAACTACAACCCACACGCAACAGGGATTATTAACCTCAGTCATACATTTACAAATTTCTACTATATTTTTGTGTGAAATTAAAATTCTAAACTCTAAACAAATGAGATTTGCTGTCTCTGTATTTGCCAACGTTAAATGATAATGCTGCGTTTGCACGGCTCTGTGAAAACATTGGTACGAGCCAAGACGCTGTGACGAAGAGATATTTATGGAAGCTACTGCTGTTCTCTTTGAGCAGAAGAGTCTTAGTATGTGAGAGAATTAAAAAAATTAAAACTAAAATTATGTACTTGACATAGAAAGCAAAGTGACTATCATCAATCATCCTCTAGCTTTACCTCGTTTTCTTGCAAGTGTCCTCTTTTGGGACAGGCAGAGTCCGGGCAGCTAATTGCAGTTTCAAGGCCTTCTTTAATTAGGAGCTCCACATACTGCTTCAGGCACTAAAGGAAAAGAAAAAAAGAGCATTAAAGTTCAAGTACTTTTTTTTAGAGTTGCCGCTGTCTGAATGGTAGTGGCATCTGGAAGCTTTACGGACTTCTGTTGGGATGATTTTAGAGCGCTGAGCTGGAATGCCGTGTGTTATAATGTCCAGCATGTGGGTGAATCAATGTCCTAATTCCTCTATGGCTATCGGCTTAAAACAAGCATGGGCTTTGATGTTAACCCTTCCATATTGGTGAGGGTAATAAAAAATACCACAAGGGTACAAAAAAACTAAACAGCCTCAATAAACCTCTCATAAATTAAACTGTTGCCATAGAAACAACTGTTTTCTTTGTGCAGCAACAGAGGCTAGTTGTTCTAATTTAGTTAGGTAGAAAGTTGGATGAATTAAGGCACTAATTTGTTTGATTTATGAACTATACGGAGGAGATAAACACATCTCTAAGTCATGTGATCAAAGAGCAGCTTGGAATTCTGGCTCTTTGGTCAGTGCGAGTTAAAGGGTAAGACAACAAAACAGTTGGAGGCAGAGTCCAATCTCAGCCCAGATTTTAAAAATACAAGAAAAAAAAAGTGGAGTGGGGGTGGAGTGGGGGTGGGGGTGGTAGGTGGGGGTCTTGATCTGTGATTGACAGTTACAGTGAGGTAAGCTTGTGGTAACGTACACTAGGTCTTCAATAATGGAAAGTGATTCAGAGCAAAGTGATTCCAGTTTCACCGCAGAACTTTCTGTGGAGGTTGAGGACTTTTCTACTCCACCTTCTCTCGAGGAAGGCGCTCATGGTTCTGAAGCTTTTTTGTTTCAAGCTGCTGGCTCAAGACGGTTCCGCAACGATGCCGGACAGCGGGGATGCAATACGAGCGTCACGAAACAAATCAACGATGAAATTTTGGCAGGAAATGCATATCTTTGCCCTTCTGAGTGGTAGAATGGTGCTAGCATCATAGCTAATAAAGGCTAACATTATTAGCAAACAACTCCAAGTGAAATGTTCATTACAAATCCCATCACCAGGCCAGAATTCGCTGGATTCAATGTCAATTGCACTCAATCACTGTTGTCTAACTTATGAGTACACTGGAAAGTTGTGCAAGCCAGTAGTCTTGATGACCAAAGGTAATACACCCAAAAGCCATGCTAAAGCTAACATGATAACGACCGACCGTTACACATTCAAAGATGGGCAGGACTTTATACTGGAGCTGCAGGGCATGATGACATGAAACTTCTGAAATGATGCGGGGCACCAGTTGACCAATCACAAATTAACTGTACTTCCTCGTTTCAACCTCTAGGTGGCAGCACACAGACGGTTTTAGACTATAATTTCAGGAATTAAGCAAGTTTATTTTAAATGGTCAAATATTTGGCAAGGAACAGCGTCAGCAGTTTTACAGCCCCGTTCATACAGGCCAACAGTCAAAATAAGTTGGTTTACTGTTGTATTACCCTTTAAACTTAAGCTCTTACTGTCATGAAGCGGACTGCTTTGGAGGGAGTGGCAGCTATTCTTAGTGCCCATTGTTCAGCTTAAGACTGTGTCCAAACTCACTCACTACTTCCCGTTTAGTGCACTATATGGGCAGGCGCCCATTCGTTGGAGTGTCGAAATCTTGAGTTGCAAAACCAGTGCCTTAGACATTTCCCAGAAGTCTTTGTCAAAAACCAGTGTGCATCAATGCTCACTAGATTGGCTAATATAGACCACAATGGATTACATTAGAACTTAAATGTATTTCTTTATTTAAATCATCCAAGCTTTCATCATCATGTTCATATTTTTAGGTTTTTACTTCAGCAAATGGGTAACATCACATTTGCCATATAAAACAAAAGTAGTGAAATATTGAACATCGGGGATAGATACCATTAGGATATTATCCAGTGCTGAATTTTTTCCAAAAACATTGAAGTGGGACGAAGCAGTGTCAACAAGGTGAAGGCGAGTGCCTGAATGTACCAAAGATGATTTATTTCATTCTTTGACACTCTGGACTGTAAACTGCGCATTTCATTGCTACAATATCTTTTTTTATGGGGAATTGTACACATCACTTTTATCCATCAGGTCTCTGAATTAGAAATTTTTGCCAAGAATTACACCTAAAATCTGCTTGTATTGCCTTTGGCACGTGGACAAAAGCTCCTCCCACCCTCACAGCCACACCCAGTCTTATTTGAGCCTGCCCACAATCTTTGGAAAAATACAATAGAATAAAAGTGGTTGGATGTCCGAATTGAAGCACCAAAGTCTGTTTTTATACAACACCAGTAGTACAGTATACATTGGTACTGGTAGTACCAAATAAGTCAGCACTGGTACCAACTTGTCACAGATTTTTGGTACCATTCCCTGGTGAGTATTTCTCTGAATTTCATTAAATTCCAAAGCACACAATGGTCTTGCACTAGACAGTCTTTTAGGGGTAAAAGAGAAATGAGGGAAATTGGACATAACCTTCCTTAGTTTCTTGGCTTCTGGACCAATTTCTATCGTAAGCAACGTTGACTGCTGTCTTTCACTGGTTCAAAAGTTTTACGGAAAGTTCTAGGTTTTAGTTTTATCATATAAATCCTGCAGACATATTTACCATTTCCTGCTTCACAGCAAGCGTAGTGTTTTGTACACACTCGCCCTGGTGGAAACCCGCTTGTTATGTTGACAGCTTGTGGTAAAAAAAAAAGAAGAAAAAATAAAGTCTGTTGCTGTTGGCAGAGGGCAAAAACTCACCAGCGTACAGAAGACACATTGGCACTGTGAGATGGTGGTCATCTGCTCCAGTGGGAACTCTCCAAGGCACAGTTTGCAGGAGACCAAGGGGTCGACGGCCAGCTCCCACGTGGGGCGGTATCTCGCCGTGGTCATCTTCACCACCACCGAGCTGCAACGTCACAAAGGAAAGTTAGCATGGAGGGGATGAACTGTCTGTCTAGTTAAGGAAACGCCGAGCTTAGATTTGATTTCCTACAGGGGTGCACAGGTTAAAAAAAAAAAAATATATATATATATATATATATTTATTCTTTTTGACAATTTGTGGTAAAATTGGGTTAGTGGTCTTCCACGAGGAATGTTTAGCCTGGGATTTGCGACCTTAACAAACTGCCTTCCGAGCTGGGTGCTGAACCCGGTGAGTTACAAGCATTGATGTCCCGCTGGTGTAGAAATCCACCATAACCATTTAACACTGAAGGTTTAGCTCAAGCGTTGACATTATTTGGATTACCGTAACTCTTCAACTGTTATGGCTTCTGCATCGGGGAAACTTAAATTTGCGCTAATGTGCAACACTTTAAAATAGTGAAATGTTTACACAAGCAACGTAAATCAGCTGATAGTGTTGCATAAAAAAGCAAACAGTAAAGTGTTACATATCAGCGCAAAGTTGCTTTTCTCTGCATCAGAATCTGTTGGAAATATATTAATTGCGTAAATGGGGTTACGGTATTTTAAAAAGCGCGTGTTATTTTGGTGTCCCAGGAGACACCTCCAGTGTTAAAGGGTTAAAGAAGGATCCCCACGTGACTCACGTCAGGACTGAGGAGCAGCTAGGAGATGTCCACTGATGACATTTCTATAACTTTGCTAAGAAGGTACAAACTGGATTTCAAGTTTGAGCACTGACTGTATATAAAAACTGGACTGAGTTAGTGTGATGCCACCCATAAAAAATGGCATTATTCAGGCTCCAACAAAATTTAGCTAATTTAGGTGCCATTTATTTGCGATATGAACGCCGATTTATTGGAACCAGATGACATCAGTAAGCAATGATTAATCCGAGTTGGACTGAGTCAAACATTGCTATTGCAACCACTCACACCAATCAGGAGTGAGCTCGCTGGAAGTCCACACCCCTACCATTTGAAAGACTCAGAAGACTGTCAAACAGATTCAATGTAAGACCACATACTTTTATTGAGGCATCTGATTGGCCAGTTTCCAACTTGAATAGCTTGCACTAAAGTAAAAATTTAATGAAATAAAATAGAATCATCAAAATTATGTTTAAAAAAGGTATCAGAGCAAGAACTTCTTTTGTGATTATAAAAAAAAAAAAAACACTTATTAATCCAGATATTGATGACGGTATCTGAGAAAATGAACTTAAACTGTTTTTTCAAAGGATATTCTGAGCAAATATTCCATGGTGAAGGCGTAGAGTGTCTCCTTTCCTTCTCCAGCAGACCTCTGTGTGTTTGCGGAGAGCCAAAACAGTTTATTTTAGGCCATCTTGTCTCTGCAGCTGAGAGCAAAGAGCAGCCGTGCCACTGTTTACAGGAAGTGCTCCTGTGCGCACGCCGTCGAGCTTTCCCTCTGCTGCTTAGCAACAGGCTCAACATTTTGGAGTACCTTTTGGGTGGGTGGGTGGGTGGGGGGCTTGGAAATTACAGCAAAAAAAGGCGAGTTTGTAGTTGGATTTCATTAGTGGCAGTTTGGCTCCAGGTGTGGCTGCCTGGTGGCAGAAAAGGACAGCAACAGAAAAAAAAACCTTTAAAAATGGGGGGATCGAAAGTTTGCCCCCCAGCTCCGCTGACTCGTGCGCAAGAAGTTCAAAAACTCATCTTCCATAATTCCGTGAATCTTTTTTGCTGCGCGGGTGGTTTAAAAATCATCCACACCTGGAAAACCCATCGAAACTTTCCATATTACTGTCATCTGATCGCATCCTTTCTGTGATTACATCCTCTAAATTCACGAGTTACTAAAGAATCAAATGAATGTATTTTCAGTCATTTAAAAATAAATTCTCACATCCCAGGGAATGTCCACATGGCAATCAAGGAAAACCTTAAACTTTTCAGTCGATAAGGCAATTTCTGACAAAAGTATGAGGAATTGCACCAAACGAACAATTCATTTAAAAGAATCGTAACGCCTAATGCAAAAAAAACAATAATAAAAACAGGTGAGAAAATTGATAGATTTTTCTTTTAAAAGATCCACTCCAATAAAAATAGTGTATTTGGTGTTTTTAACGTGTTCTTCCAGCATTTTTGTAGGTTTTTTGTTGCACTAACATTAATTTGAGCTTGTAAGAAACTCGTCACTAGTGGGAGAGAATGTATACAAAGAGCTGATTCCACGCCAACACTTCAAACCCACAACCCAGGTGAGCATTTCTGATTAACTCTTGCTGCGCTGAAAAAAGTATTACTTAAAAAACAACAATCATAACTAAAAGACTACTAGAAAAATAAATGAGTGAAACTTTACTGATTTTCACTAATGATGAAAAAATACATGATAGAACAATAAATATGTCAACAGTTGAGTGAGTTAAATAAAAATAAATTGCATAGATATATTGGACACATATATATAACTACGCCAGATTAATTTTAGAAAACACCAAACAAAAAAAAACATCTCCTGGAGAGCCATCTGACTGCTCCCATTAGTGCCAACTACAAGGCCTAAAAATAATGTCAAGAAAAGATTTATTGAGCCAAAAAAAAAAAAGACCTGGATATCATTCATAATCCTCAACTTTTGAGGTTTCTTTTCTATCTTCAACTAAATGCACAGACTGTTAGTTCAACATGTGCGACCCGACAACACAGGTCTCTGTGCAGGAGAATCAGGTTTCTCTGCTAATGGACGCGTACTAACAATGCAAGACCAGAGCGATGCTCTCCATTTTCACCTGCGTCGGCAGCTTCAGGAGTCTGTGTCAATTACATAATGTCACATTTCTGCGTTGCATAAGATTGCGCTATTCGCATCAAGCAAGAAGAGCTGCTGTGACGCAGAAAAAGAAGCTCAACACCATCCAGTATGTGTTTCACTAAAATGGCAAGAAGCTGCCGGAGGCGAGAAAAGAATGTTTTCATCCAAAAACAGACCAAGAAAAGGACAAATACTGACAATCTACTTGAGGAGAAACAAAACAGCTCATTCTTAACATAATTTGAGATAATTGATTAAATAATGAGTATTAATGAAAAACGATGAAACATCAAAACATTTCTTTATCACTTTTAGAAAAGAGGGATGGTTAACTTTGAAGAAGTGAAACTTTAGCTAGAAAATAAAGGTCTGATCGTCAAAATGGCTAATTTTCACATTCCAGTTCTAGTACAAACAGGGAGCTGTTCCTTCTTTTCACCTTCCGTCTTCTCCTCCCTGACCACAGAGCTCGTGACCAATTAGTGAAGCCTCCAATTTTCAACTGCAGCGAAAAAACAAAGTGAAAAAAATGAAAGATTGCAAAGAAAAAAGAAAAGCCTTCTATGTGACTGATAAGAAAAATGTGTCTTGTTAAAAGCTGTTTTTACCTCTTTATAATGAATGTGTTAAATCTAAGAGGGTATAAATAATTAAACTTTAAGGAAAATGTAATTTTAGACAAATTTTTTACCAAAATGTGCTTCCTCTGAAACTAAACCTGGACAAGACCGTTTTAAGATGAACAGAAAGCTTCTTTAAAAAAAAGTGCTCTCTATTAATGAAAGCTCAAAGGAACTTGTACTGCTTGTTTCTTCTTGAATATTTAACAAATAAGCTTATAGTAATGGTTACCTATTTTTTTTTGCACTATAAGGCACACTTAAAAGCCTTAATTTTAAAAAATGACAGCGCGCCTTATAATCTGGAGTGCCTAATATATGGATGAATTCTATTTGTGTTTACTGATGTTGAGATCTTGAGAGGTACTCTGCGCTCTGGTTTTTTCATGCATTGCAAACAAGGTGTGGTGTTACTGTCAATTTGCTAACATGTAGTGGTGTATGCGTTTTTTGTTACATGTTACAAGTTTGGGAGTTGGCTTTATCACAGCAACGTTTGTTTTTGCAGTATCAGTCTGGTTTATGATCTGTTGCAAACGCTATTGTCAATATGCTAACGAAGCTAACGCTTCTAATGTGCCTAGTATTTTGTGTTGTATGCTCTTTGTTACGTGTTAACCGACAAGTTTGGAGCAGGGTCACAGTAACATTTGTTTTGGCGGTATTAGGCTATTTTTTCATGTTGCAAACAAGGTTTGGAGTTCCAGCTATTGTAAATACTATAGCGTGGCTAACGTGTCACTTATCTTTGATTTTTTTGTCTCGTTTATTGTGCCTTATAGTTTGGTGCACCTGATATGTGACATAATTTTGAATAGTTCATTAATTGATGGTGCTCCTTATAATCTGGTGCATATAGTGAAGAAAATAACAGTAAATATGGTAATAGTAATGTCTTCTAGTGGGTTTAGCCAACCAACAGTATTCAAAAATATAATGTAAAAATAAATCACAAAAAGCATTTGCTAGCAAAAATATTAGTACTTCAATTATAACTGATTTTCCGTTTTAAAAAAAAATAATCAATATGAGTTCTTTTGATAACATCCAAAACAGACCTTTGACAAATGTGTCTTTATACAGCTGAAGCCATCTTCTATTCTAAGAACAATAAGAGCATGTAGGTCATAGGCTTATGCAGGTCATTGCTTGAATTAGAACATGAAACCACACCTCAGCCATTCTGTGCTGAGCAATGATCCAGATGAACCCATCTGCTATTCTAACCTAAATTCATATACCTTTATAGAGAGCTCAGACACAGGCTGTGTATTAGTGAAAGGTGTTTCTTTGGACAGAGAAGAAAATGCACTGTTTGTCCTGGGCATGGACACTAATGGGACGGCTTAGAAAAGACGTTTGAGAAGTTAAACCATCAGACTAATGGTTGCTGTGGAGAAGCTGCATTTGTATGGCTTAATTCAGATGTAACTCTAAAAGTCACAGCTGCAGCTAACTTTAGTGTCAAATGAAAAAGTCACACAAGTCCTAATGAACCACACTGTCATAGAAAATAAATAATTCTACAGACCAAACATCTCCACTTCAATAAAAGTACCATCACCCAACAAAGTTTGATGTTATGAAATGAAGATCAACACAACCATTCTTCTTCCAACACACTTTAGCATAACGGAGCGCTAAACCTGTGCGAGTCTTTACAGCCTTAGATTTTAACCTTTATTTTACATTAGAGACTTCTATGAATCATCAAAGTAGTCAAACAAAAACATGATGGAAGAAAAAGAAGTTACTCAAGGGGGAACTGTGTTTTACACAAGTGTGACAAAACAAAAACAGAAAGAGGAAGTGAAGGAAAAGTGGCTGAACTCATCCTCAGTTGAACGAAAAAGTGAATATGTGAGTAGAGAGTGATGAAGCATTGGCGAATCAATACCCACTAAAAGTCTGACAGCATTTTTTTTATGTTAAAGCCTGTTTTCCACTCAAAAGTCAATGTCGGCAAACAGGCAATTTTTTTTCTTTTGGCGGCAAGCCCTATGAATGTATTTATCCATCTGAAATGATGCAGTTTTGCAGCATCAGAGGCAAAATGGAACATTAAACAGACACTGCAGTTTGTTGTGAACCTCTAAGAGGCAGTTGTTGCAACCCTCTGAAATATGCAAAGAAAATGGAACGACATAAAAGCCGTAAAAACTCGGCTCGTCAGTTCCGCGTGAACTTCAAATGAGACTTGGCACGAGTTCATTACAAGCTTGTTCTCATCTCTGCGCAAGTTATCATCTCCCAGTCTAAGTGAAGATGACAAGAGTTCCACGATGAGCCCATTTCTATTGACAGATGCATAGAGCCGGGGCAAAGGGTCAACTCTGCTGTCAAGTTCTCGCTGCTTCAAGGCATTGGATGCTTAATGTGATAACACGCTAGCAGTTCTGTAATTCCTGGAGTTTTTAATCAGAGGAAAAAGAGGAGAGAAGTTCTCCAAATATAATTTACTAATATAGGGGATTTGAACCATCTTGTAATCAAACTTTCATTAAATGTCAGGAGAAAATGAAAAAGGAGCAGACCTGCTTGAAAACATTACAAACCAAACCAAATAAATAAAATCTGGAACCTGATCAGAACCAAAGAAGCAAACTAATGAAATGACCTCAGTTGAAATAAAACAAGTGAACCATGGTGCACTTCATTAGTCTTGGTTTAAACAGATTCTGGTACACTTCGCTTGAGTGTCTACTCATTTTACCGTAGAACAAAGAGAAGTAGCAAGGTTGGTGATGCTGTCGCAGTGACAAAACATGCAGCCAGAATTATATCCTCACTCCGATCATTTTTTGATCTATTCTAAAAGTGTTTCTAGTCTTAATTATGATTTTGCCATTTTAGCCTAAATAAAAAAAAAGCTATTTTACAAGACTTATAAAAAAATACTCAGAAATGCAATTTTAGACTTAATTTTCTTAATATATGTCCTCTGTCATAAGAGAAATGCCACAAGAACATGTTAAACACCCAATACACTATTTTCAAGTCTTAAACTCTTAAAACCTGGCTTCCACATGTATGGACAAAACATTTTGGGTTCTATTACCACAATAGTTAATTAATTCATTGAATACGAGCGTAGAGGGTTAGTTCAAATATTAACTCGAGTCTTAAGAGGTTAATAAAGAAACATTTTTCATGTCTTTTCAGTAAACTCATAAGAAGCTCGACGTGTGTATAATTGCATTAAAGTATGAAGGATATCGAGAGTAGCCGGTTTTCACCATTGCGCTTTTATTAACTTCTTGTTTAGAACTCGTTTACTGCCCCCAAGTGAGTAGTTTTGGGAACTGCAGACATTTTTGGAAAGTTAACCACGTGGAAAAAAAAAGGTGTGATATTTATTTTTAAAGATTCTACCAGTGAAACTGATTAGACATTCCGTTTGAACCAATGAAACTGCCCTAGAGTGAAAGCATCCTGACTTAAGTTTAAACAAAATTCAATTTTATATGGCCCAATCTCACACAATACAGATGTCTCAATAGATGGGCTTTGAAACGGAATTTCCGTAGCTATCTAGTGGCAATCTCCGTAGCTAACTCGAGTGCAATGAGAGGAATGTCCAATTACATTCACAATAAGGTGACAATCAGATAAATATGATTAAAAACAATGGAAGGCAGATCCTCTGATCCCTTGGTCAAGCTCTAGTCTCTGGAGTAAGATGCTTTGGTCTATAATGTCAAAGGATGCTCTGAGGTCTGACAGAACTATAGAAAAGATTGGTCGTTTTTCTGAGGCAAATAACAAGTCATTAGTGGCAATAACTAGGACAGTTTCAGTGTTATGGTGTGGTCTGAACGCTGACTTAAAATCTTCAAAGTGGCTATTGTCCTGTAGGTGGCAGTATAGCCGCTTCACTACAACTCTTTCCAGTAGTTCTGAAATAAAGGCAAGATTTAATATTGGTCTAGAGTTGGCCAGTATGCCAGGATCCAAACTGAGCTTTTTCAGAAGAGGTTTAACAACTGCATATTCAAAAATCTGTGTCACATAACCTGTTTCTGGAGAGGTATTTATTATAGTTAAAATGGATTCATTAATTAGGGGTAAGGTTTCTTTTAAAAGCTTAGAGGAGATTTGAGGTTTTTGAGGACGTAATAAATTATGTTTTTGCATTTGGTCTACAAGACAGAAGCAGTCTAATATTAGAGGTTTCTATGGATGCCTTCATATCTATCACTAGAGCCTGCTCAGGGCTGATAGTAGGGATACATTCCTTCAACATATGTCTAATATTTGACATTTTACTATGAAAAAATGTAAGGAAATCTTCAGAGCTGAGAGTAACAGAAATATGTGGTTCCACTGAGCTGTGACTGCTGGTCAGCCTGGCTATAGTACTAAAAAGAAAATCTTGAATTATTTCAATTCTCTGCTTTTAAAGTTGAATAGTATGAGGTTTTGGCTTTATGCAGAGATTTTTTAGCATTTAAGAGGCTATATTTCCAGTTATTCAGTTACTGCTGTCAGCCGGAATGGTGCCATTTCCTTTCCTATTTACAGGTTTCTTTTTTAAGAGAACACATTTCAGCATTAAACTGAACTGCATGTTCTTGAGATGCCACAATTCTTGGTTTAAAACCAAAATGCATGTGACACCATTGAACTAAATCGTTGGGAAAGTGAATCGTTGCATTCCTTGTATTTTCATCAAAAACCAAACACAGAGCGCAATGTAGAAAAGACTAGAAGAAATACACAAAACACTCAACTGAAGTGTCAAATGCCCCACAGTTACAACCATCTGAGAACATGACAGTGAAATAATGCAACAACCTCAAAAGACAAAAACAGAATAATGATAACTGGCAGAGTGCCTGTTCACAATAGATTTAACCAGCCTTGACTGACACTTATTCTTACCCTCCTATTACACTTTAATCACTTAAATGTTATAGAGACGGTGGTAAAGTGCCAATGCTGCAGCCGCTCTACTTTTACAGGGAGCAGAGATGCTCCAGAGAGCCCATCAGAACAGAATCTGTAAGATCTTACCCACCATGAACCCAGCTATTCCCCACAGTCCCTCAGTTACAGCTCTGCAGACAAAACAACAGCATGGAGTTGGTGTCATTCCAGGATCTGGGTCCCGTAATGGCCTTCCTTGTGCGCACGCTGCAGCACAACAGCGTTTTGTCTCCGGCATGCTTCCCCGCCCCCTCCTGACAGGACTAACATTCCTCACTGCCAACGGACGAGCTGCTGTCGTCAAAGGCTGACTCGAAGGAAACCCAAATGATCCGGCATCCTGTTCGTGGGCACCAAAACAATGACGGAATGGGGTAAAAAGAAAGACAACATCTTCAGACGAACGTAGGCTTTGACATCTACCCATAAATTTCAATTTTAAAGCACACAATATGGGAATAAATCTCCTTCTGCTCATTCTGGTGAAACCAACTTCCTTAAAGTCCTCCATGAATGAACTCATCAAGATATCTAAGCCTGATAGAAGAGATTTTGCAACTTTGAGAAAAAAACAGAATGCGTATAATCAGTTTCAAAGCTTTGAGACATACCAAACATAAGTAGGATAGAGCCAAAGGTTCCATGCTGTCCAATTTTTCGAAAAATATGATTGTTTTAAAACCAATAACACCCAAAAAAAACCTGCCAATAGCATCTTGAAACTAATATGGTTAATTGTGTACCCTCAATGCAAACTTTCAGGAAAGTCTTTCAGAAAATAGTGAAGAGCTGGACACTCCTTGATAAGCTCTAATACACTTTTTTAATGACAATTCTCCGTACAGTCTTGAAAATCTCCTTAAAAAAAGATAAGAGACGCTACAGAACAAAATAGAAGCTTTAGTTTTTTTTTTTTTTTGGTCAAATGTGACTGGCGCTGGTTTTTCTGAGCTCTGAAGGCGAGCCGCAAACCTCCACGCCACCTAAATGCCAAATCTTGGAAAGTGACCGCAGATTCTGAGGAGTGTTGCATAAGAGCGTCTCCTTTTACACCTCGTACCTGCCCAGGAGAAGCAAAGCCTGTTCCGAGTGCCGAACAGCAGAGAGCACAAGCATCCCATAATAGCCCCCAAACAACCCCGCCTCATCTTCAAGCAATTCCTGGAACGAATCCCAAACACACAGCGCTGAAGTGGCTGGGCTTCACAGACGCGCTTTTGCTGAGCTATTTTGGACTCGAACGCTGTTGACCCGTTGACATCTCCCTCCGTCTGACTCCTCAACTCGCACCTGAAAAAAGTGCACCCCCCAACTGAAATGGCCTTTAGACTGTTGCATAAACCCTCAGCGGCCTGGCAGCACTCAAAAAAGAAGTCACATTACACCTCAGTGAGTTCTCATCTGAAGGTTACTAGGTCATAAAGGAATTATTTCACAAAGACTGCGATGCCCGTTATGATACCTAGAAGGTTTTGTTAAGAAGAAAACTAAGAAGCAGAATTCACCAAACATTTAATATGACCAGATGCAGAGGAAACGCAGATAAGTCTGACTTTAGGAACTTTATGTGTAAGAACAGCGTTTATATCTTCAACAGCGTTCAGCACTTTATTCAGAGTGTTTCTGCAGTTTAAATGAAGTCACTGGGAAACATTTGGCTAAAGGATGGCTAAACACACGGCTAAAGTACTTAACTAGCCAAACAGTGCACAGTGATGTGCGTTTAGAAACCTTGCCTTTACATTAATCAGCTTTTTAGACCTCACAGCAAATCTCTATAAAGTTGTGGATTAGTGGGAAATTTGGGGACTTTTTTGCACTTTGAGCATTGGGTTCTGCTGCAGGGCCCTCCCACATCCCTAAAGTGTTTACAGTTTGGACCGTAAACCACAACCGCTGGATGATCCCTCTGTGAGCGTGAATTCTCAAGACAGTTTTATCAGTTTAGGCCCTGGTCACAACTGCCTTTACAGGTGGGTACGGGCTGCGTAAGGGGTGAAAAATTGACAAACCTGAATGGAACACGCAGTAAGCGCACTACGTGCTATTCAAGTGATAAGTGTTTCCTCCTTGCGTGCAGCCTGACTGTTAGAAATTAGACATCTAGAGTATAGTTTGTGTGAGCAGACAGGCGTCCTACGGGCACTATCGTATCAGCTGCACACCCAGTGCATGCAGCATTTGCACATGGTCAATAGGTGGTCACTACTGGTACCTTGCTAACGACTAGACTGTGGCGTAGGGGCACCATACAACAGCATTACCAGTTCTTCATAATGTCTGTGACCCTTCACAGGCCTGGACAACCCACAAAACCATGTGACGAAGACTTCAACATAAACTAAACAGTTCAACCTGCTAAATCAAGTAGAAATAAAATGTTAACACTTTTTTTTTTAAATGGTAGAAAGTAGTGATTAAATTGGCTTCTTATCACCTTTTCAATTGGCACTTTAAGAATTATTTACAAAAAAAATGTCTGATTTTACAACTTTTTAAGCAAACAAAACAGAAAAAATCTGTCCTTATGTAATTTAATTTGATATTTTGTCATTATACTTAAAAAAATAAAAGCATTGATGAGATAATTTTACATTCATTTCCTTAAAGACCCAACAAACACTCATCAGTTTTGCAAACCACAAGAGGGGATTTACGCTTTAGTGGCTGCTCTCCGTAGTTAAACCAAATGGATGCCACCTTACTAATCTACTTTACATTAGGTGCTTTGTGACCTAGAGACCATAATTAGGGCTTTATCATAGATATTAGCTTTATTAAAAAAAAGATTATGTTCTCCAAATGCTTTTCTATGACTAAAAAAAAAAATCAATGTATCGTCTAAATATGGCTAAATTATGGTTGCCCGATGTGCGATATTAGTATATATTGCCTGTCATATAACTTATGATAGATGATCAATTAGCAAAACAACTAAGACATCATTTCCTTTCCCCTACAACAGTTTTGATTAAATAAAAAGTTAACATGACAAATATGCAAGTTATTTCAGGAAACAGATAAGAACTTGTATGCTGGGTAAACACACCAAAGAACAAGGATCTACTTTTCTGGTAGTACTAGCAAAAACTAAAATGGACAATGATTAAATGGGGTTTGCTTTGGCTATTTTTTTTTTCTAAACAGAGCAGTTTCTTTGTCTATGCATGTGTGTAAACATTAAGTAAGGATTTCCCAATCAGGTGTTTTGGCCCCCAGTTTGATTCTGATTAATTTTATTTTGAGTATTTTCCGATACCGAGTTCTGATCCGATATTTTTGTAACACGTTACCTTCTTTTACACCCATTCTGATCAAATAAAAAATAAAAGCACTAAAATACTGATTACATAATTGAATTGAGGCATCCCTAGTTTTATGGTGACCATTTATCGCGGTTTATGCCATCTTTTGCAATACGCATACTGCAAAAGGCCTACTGTAAATAGTAAAAAACTAATTAAAATAAGGCACACAATTAGAAGACACTGTGATCAACACTTGAGTAAATGTCAAATTTGCATTTTGAAGTCAAAGGAAAAGGTTTTCTTTGTGCTTTTATTGTGACAGGGTCCATCCTGTGTAGAGTGGAAACCACAGAGATCCAAATGCGTTTTTTCCTGTGCGTTTGGCTCGTTGAGGTTCCCATTTCACGCAGAATGAACCCTGTCACAATGAAAACCTTTTCTTTTGACTTAAAAATGCAAACTTGATCTGAACTCTAGTGTTGGCTGGAACCACAGGGAGCCAAATGTGTATTCCCTGTGCATTTGGAGCTCCAACGCTGCACAGAGATCAAGCCATCCGAACCTCATTCCATCACGGCTTCCCTCTTGGAGGGAGCATTCTGCAGAAGTGAGTGCAAGGGAGGAGCAGCATGATGCTTTTTTGTTGTTTTCCTCCTACTGACAGAGGGGTGGCGGACAGTTATCTGAAGAAAAAGAAGGAATGGAAGCGCTGAAGGTGGAAATCGGAGCAGAAACCTTCCGGGTAGGTGGGTTTGGAGTCCCCTCAGGGCAAAGGGAGGGCTGTTTGTCTCCTCGCCTGGTTTAAGGGTCACTGTACTCCCATAATTGAGGTCTGAGATGTTGGACTACATGATCAAAAGCTGTGCAGAAGTCTCATTAGCTCCCAAGAAATGTGAGTTGAGCGATGTCATTCAAAAACAACCACCTGCAGCTAATCCCCCACCACCACCATCACCATCACACAATGCAACCGTTTGCAGCAAAAAACAAAAAACAAAAAAATATCGTGTTTAGAGGATGAGGAGAAGCAGAGGAGTCAGTCTTACCTGCTTGGCTGAGAGGAGGCCGTCTCGATGCCGTGACCTCAGGAGAAGATGATCTGCTGAATTGGATTAACGAGCAAGGCAGTCAGGCGGAGTGGGAGGACATCTCTGGAGGGGTGATGCTCATTATGTGTCCGTCAAACATCGCGGTGGAAACATTTGACCTGCTACTGTCGCCGACTGGGCCCAAATTTAGGCCCTGGATAAACGCAGGCACCGACGAAAAAGATCCTAATTCAATTTAAAAATAAATAAATAAATAAAAAACGGAAAAGAAATGGAATAAGTAAAGCTTTATGTAGCTCGCGCCTCCTCTCCTCTTCGCTTGTTTTGTCCGCCGGAACAACAAATTTCCCAGATATCCCCGCGCGTACAGCCCGTGGCAGAGTCCTCACGCCGAAGCAGCGGGCTATCTTATTTCAGAAAAATCCGGGGGTGGTGTGTTTACCTTTCCACCGTTCCTGCTGCCGTGCTCGGTGGGAAATCAGCTGCTTCTCACTGGATGGACGCCATTAGTCTGCCACAGACACTGCCGTCATTCTGCCGTCCAACGCTGCCCCCTAGAGGACAGCGAAGCACCAGCAAACACCCTCCCCCCATCAAAAGCAAGAGAGCTCCTCCTTCCGGTCAAAGGCTGCAAGTGGTTTTCTTGAACAAACTCCAGTGGCACGTGCGCCATATGGAACTTTATTTATACCCTGTAGAGTGCAATTTTTTTCAGATTGATCTAAACTGCCTTCAATACCCAATTTAGACCAAAAAAAACTGTTCTCTAGTCTTAAAAAAACGTTGTGTAAAAAAGTTATTGAACAATATTCACTTTTTAATGACCATATAGAGGTTTTAGATAAAAAAGAAAGACGTCCAAGTACCGGTATGCATGACAACCAATTTTGGAAGAAGAGAAGGAAACATGACAAATTTTTAAATTCGTCTCATCAATTTATTTTTTTGATTGTCTGAACTTGTTTTTTTTTTTTTTTTTTTTTTTTTTTTTTTTTTACCAAGAATACAATTACATTTCTATTTTGAGGTGATACATTTTAATAAAATACTGTATCAAACATTTTTTTTATTAATATAATGAACCACTTTAACTTTTTATTTAAAAAATATACCAGTTTTCACTCTCATTTTAGCAGCACAATGTTTGCAGTTACTAAAGTGACCTGCTGACAATTGTTTCACTTTTTTTAATTCAACTTTATTACACCAAAATACATTTTTGGGGCACAGTGATGGCTCGGCCTTGGAATATGTTATCTAAAATGTAAGTAAATCTTTGGATTCGTTTTTATTTTTCCATCATCTATATCAATACCCATCAGGCCTACAAAAGTCTTTCTCCAGATGCACCTTAATCAAAATGACTGTACTCCCAACTCTTGACTATGGTGACATCAACTATAAAAAAGCACTAAGCATCAGCCCTTAAAAAATGTGATGTTCTGTATCACTCCGCAATTCGCTTTATCCTCAAACACTGACTTTGATCATCTTTTGAACTTTTTTAAAAGTGGTTCCAGTGGACTTTTAATTATGGTTACGTAGTTTTTAGCTAAAATGTTTTAACTTTTGTCGTTTTCTAGGACATAGTTTCTGCAGAGTGGCAGGAGTTCATCAGAAATTCACCTTGGAGCAACCCAGCCCCCCGTCCTCTCTCTGTTTACAAGAGTGCTCTTTGAACACGCTCTCCCGCTAGCTAACTTTCAGCCCCTCACACCCCCAACCTAACATTACTGGTGCGACAAAAAATGGCCAGCAATGTTGGAGCTATCCAGTCATACAGTTTTGAACTAGATTGTACAAAGAAAACACAGATGGATGCAGTCATCAGCAACTTGATCGGAAAAGGGGGCGGAGCAGGGATGTTGTGGCCCGCCCTTTGTATATTTGTGTCATAAATACGCCTTTTTAATGACATCATCCCTTGTTATTTATGATTTACTAGTAATGTTAGGTTGGGAGCGTGAAGGGCTCTAAACTAGCAGGTAAACAAGAGAGTGTGTAAACAGAGAGCTCTCAGGACAGCATTTTTGATTTTGGCTAAAAACAACTTAATCAGAATTAAAAGACTACTGGGATTGCTTTGAAAATAGATCAAAATATTATAGTGGCGACTCTTTAAGATGAAACTAAAATCTAAAATTAATGGATTATGAGGTAATTCAAGACTAAATAGTTTCTTTAAACATTCAATTTCTCCTAAAATCAAACCGAGTTTCATATTTAATCAAGGCTGAATATTGGTCTTCAACAGCATCAACAGCCTAAAAATGACAACAAAGCAGTAATCAAAATATCAGTTGAAATTTTATTTTTTTGCTTTTTTTTTACATTTGATGCTTTGAGATGCATCAAATTCTACTTGCCACTGAGGCGGCACCAGTTCCTATAGAAACACACAAACATGCTTATTTTCTGAAGTTTTTTTTCTGTCATAGAAAACTTACACTTTTCAAACACAGATTTTGTTTATTTTTACAAAAACTTCAACAAAAGGATCCTTCTTAGTTTATTACCAATATAAGAAAAAGTGAAAAAAAGACTATTGTGACCTTAAGGCAGAGCAAATATGAAATATAACAGCAACAGGTTTTTCTTAATCCAAGCATAGCATTTGTGATTGAATACTTCTTTCAAAGTCACATACTGTCATACGAACAAACCTATTTACATTGTGCAAATCGTCCTGGGTGAGGGTTTGGTTCACCCAATCACCACTCCAGTTTCATGTCCGCTTTGCTCCAAACATACTTCCCCCCTCTCTGGAAAAACATCTTCTCATCAAAGCCGCTAAAGCAAATGGCTTCCTTTACTCCCACATCGAGGATGGATCTGGACGGAAGTTTGCTGCCCTCTCGGCAGTCCAGGAAACGCATCTGCAGAAAAGAAAAAAAAGCAGGTTCAGCACCATGTTTGTTCCTTAAACACCTAAAAATAGAGATAAACTTGATTTCACTCCATTTTTTTATTTAGGAGGTTTCGACTAAAATGTGTTCTTACATATTCATCCAGGATCAGGTAGGAATTCCTCATCTGTGGAGTACAAAAGGACAAATCAGATAAAAAAAAAAAGGATATGGAATTATGCACTTAAAGTCCCATTGATCATCTTTTGATCTAATCTAAAAGTGTCCCCAGTGGTCTTTTAATTATAATTACCATATTTAACATTCACCATAATTATGCCAAAATCAAAAACCGCATAGTTTTCTAAGACGTAGTTTCTGCAGAGTGGCAGTAGTTTATTAGAAATGTGTCTCTGAATTGTGGGCAGAACTGTTGCACAGCAAAACACCGCCACCTCTTCCCCTCTCAATTACTGAGAGCTCTCTGTTTCAGTGAAGCAGCTGGTATATTTCCAGGAACAAAACAATTATCATAATATATTGAGAAAAACACCCTTCTGATTATGCTATTTTTTGTAAAAGATAATTGAGTGGCTGGATGGCTCCGTTGGCTGGGTGCGGGTTGGCTGACATGCGGGAAACCAGAGAAAGATTCCCAGGTGGCACAATGTGCTTAATCTAGTGTGGTGTGGGTCACCCTGCTGCCTAACTATGTAACTACAAAGGGGCTGAAGTCTAGGTATCCCTGTCCCCATCCCGGATAAAATACAGGGTTTTATCAGGAAGCGCATCCAGCACAAAAATCTCTGCCAAACAACCTGTGGTGACCCCTGATGGGATGTACTGAAAGGTGAACAACAACTAGGAATACTTTCATAAATACATAACAGAAATGTAATATTAAAACATTTACTAGGGTTCTCAATAGCCTACCTTCTCATTGGACTCAGGAACCAGACATGTGACGCTGCGATGCCGATGGAGAAACTCCTGAAACTGCTGGTCGCTGATGACGAACTTCTCCGCCTCTCTTAGGGCCGCTTCTCCTGCATTTTCTCCATCGATCAACAGACACTGGAACACCTTCACACAAACACAAGATGAGCAGGGTTCAGCTCACATCTGCATGTGCCCATTGTGTTCTCCACCTTTACCTTCCAGCGAACGGGGTCCAGCTGCCGGATTTGCTCTGTCATGTCTTCGTCGATGTTGAAAGTGTTGATGACCGAGTTGATTTTGAAGGCCACTTTATACGTTTGGCACCAGCTCCGGATTTTGTAGAGGCTGTCCAGGTGGCTTTTCCTGCCTTGAGTCCTCCCAATCAATTGGTTGGTTTCTTCGTTGAAACTGTCACAAGAGATCGCTAGAATGTCCAAGTAGTCACCTAGAGGGGAGAAGAAAACAGGTTTAAGACAATTTCAAGATAAAGACTGGAAATTAATCTGCAATTTGAAAAAAGTACTTTTCCATATTGTTATGCTTGTTTAATAATAATGATTAAAAAATTGAACTACTAATTTGTTCGACTTTTAAGTATGACTTTGCAATGGTTTCTTCTTGAGGACATTCTGAAACTCAAATGTCTGATTTTTTTGTTTTATTTTTCTGCAATAGGCCAAGTAGGCCACAAGGGGGTGCACCGAGTAAGGCAGGAAGAAATGTCTATTGGTGAACCAGTTAAATTAGAAATGCCTGCTGCTTAGAACAAGCAAAGTTATGTTCACAACGGCCTCGGCAACTCGCATTCAAGCAACCGCTTTCACTGAAAAGTCTATTTAAACGCATGTAAAAGCGTGTTTTGGGCTTCCACAGTCAAAGATTTACGTTCAGACAAGTATCTACGACTACGTTTTCAGGCTTTAAATGCATAAAACGCAGTCGTTGAACATGTGTTAAAAGTTAAACCAGGTTGAACTTTGACCAATCAGGGGAATATAGTAGTCAAGAGTGGGTGGCCCTTTCCACTCAAAAAAATGAGGTGAACATAATATAATTGTGGAAAGAATTTCCACGTAAACCAAGTGTGTTATAATAAACGGGTGTTGGGAGATCTGAATCCAAATATAACATAATTTATTAATGTTGCCGTAACATAATGATTGCAGCAGTTGACCTGACCCTGCTGCTAGTGTCAGGAAATGGTGGCGAAGGACCTAAAATGCAGGAAACCAGGCCTGGTGGCAGAAACTAAGATATTTAAGAAGAAAAAATAAAAAAACCTAGACGTGTGACATGAGACAAGTGGCAACCGTTTGTAAATTGATCATGGAGGAGACATTAGCTGACTTTACGTGTTTGCTCTGCTGAAATAAAAACATTTATCTAAAAAAAAAGGAAGCATTTATCTAAAAAAAAAGGAAGCCTCAATCTTCCATTTTTAGCATCTGAATGCAAATTTGACACTACCCATCTGTATGTGGGTTTAGAAGATGCCGGGTCCCTTCTTCGAACAGTGGGCCAATGAGTAAGCAGCTAGCAAAAATAAAATGAATAACCGGAAAAAAACGCATGGAAAGAACTTTTTTTTAAATAAAACAACTAGATTGCTTAATGAATAACTGTCAATTATTGTTTATAGTTTAAAGTATGAAAATCTTACCATATTTTTGGAACCACTTTTCCTTGATCATGCTTCCATTGCTAACAATGCTGACACTGGGCAGCTGCAGGTCCACCTTGCAGTACTGGACCATTTTCCCCAGAAACTCCCCCTTTTCATGTAAAAAGGGCTCTCCTCCTGAAAAGTTTATTTTTTCCATCCCTAAGGTGGAGAAAAAAAACTGTTTTTAGCATTTGGAGGAGTAAAATCGACACCATTAAATGGTTAACTTACCATCCTCTTTCAAAAGTTTGAGCCCCCTTTTGGCCTCTTCAAGAGGCAGAACGAAGGAGGTTTTTGCAGTGTGGAAGCAAAAGCCACATTTGTAGTTGCACTTGCGAGTGAAGTGATAATTGACGCTTGTTGGAATGGGCGCAGACTGCTCTTTCTCCTGGCCCGGTTTCCTGCTTGCAGCTGAAAAGTTCACTCCCCTCTTCGGTCCTCCGTTCCAGAGACAGACTTTTGAAAAGACGCCGGCAACAATCAAATGGATGGTGCTGATGCAGAGCTGCACCAGCGCTTTCAGAGACTCCGTCAGTGAAGAAAGCAGCATCCTGTGACAAGTTGTGAGCTGTTATCTGTGAGCTACCGTTTGCTTATTCTGACACACCCAGTGCAGCAGAGCCTGCCTTAAATAGGCTGGAGGGTTGGTGAAGTCAGCTGAGAGCTGAGTTTCTATTTACTAACAAGGAAAATGAAACCAACTAGACTGAAACAAGAAGACTATGGACACGACTGTTTTCTGAGTGTGTCATAAAACTTCATGACTGTACAACATAGCAAATGAGAATATGAAACTGGTTGCAATTCAGCACTCATGTTCTTCAGTTATTATGGATGATTCAACCAGATAAAAAAATAGGTGGGAAAAAAATTTAAAAGCCTCTGCTGATGCAAACACACAAAAAAATGTCTCACATTGACCAGAAAACATTCTGATTACACTTTAGACACGCAAAGACAAATGTTCTATAGATTAACCGAAAAAAAGAGGTTTGACGATCTTTTTCCTTTTACAAAAACAAACTGCATCACTACAAAAACGTCATTCCTACAGTCAAGCATGGTGGTAGTAGTGTAATAATCAGGTTCTGGACAACTGCCAAAATATAAACCTAAACATGAACAATTTACAATAGTATTTATGTTGTATGAATACTTATGCTGTTCTAATGATGAACACGTGGATGATGCCTTTTGGTCTTTTTGACCATTGACTGTATATGACAACAGGACTGAGTGACCCCCTCCCCCCTTGTGTTCCAAATAGGAAGTACCCTCTGGGTCCACGAAGCCAAAACCCAATAGATTCCTACCAAGAAATAAACAGCTATTACTCAGTCATTATATTTGTCAGAATAACCATTCTTACTCTTCTACCTCTTTTTTTAAAAACATGTTCTTGCTATTCATATTCTTTTCCATGATATTACTCTGTGGTTATTTAAGTTATATAAGTTGTAAACTGGCCAATCAGGAACCTCAATAAAAGTATGTGGTGCACGTTGGTCCCAACGTTTGAAACGTTTGATTCACGGATTTTGTGTAGCCCACTTTCATGAGGTACGAGTGTGGCCTTCCAACAAAATCACTTCTGATTGGTCAGAGTGATTACCATAGAAACAATGACTCAGACCGATTCCGACCAATCATGGCCTACTGATGTCATCTGGCTCCATCATTGAGGCGGACATAATGTGAAAAAATGGGGACTGAATTGACTTTTTTCATTAAAGCTGAAAATAAGCCATTTTCTATGGTGGACGTCACAGTCATCCTCACAAAATGGAGAATGTCCTAAGTTTGGTGCACTAAGTAGTGAGGGAATTCGTACACAACCTGATGCTACATTCACACCGGCCTCATCAATGCATATACATATACATATACATACACGTGTGTATATAGGCATATGTTTGACTTCCACGTTCAGAACTCTTGCGTTCACGCATTGCTACACAAATTTCTAAGACCGTGAATTATGCCCCCCTATTGGTCTTTGTTGACTTGGTTATTCCACGGTGTACCGCAATGAGGTCAGGGCGCCAGCTTCAGTGTCGTGCAGCAGAGGGCGCTGTTTTATCATTTTAATCCACCTTCAGATAACAAAAACAGGCGCGCTGCGATATTCATATTAAATATATAGGATGATTTTTCCCCCTTGTCCGTGCCGCCCCCTGGAAATATGCCGCCCTGGGCGACCGTCGCCCATATAAAAAAACGCCAGTTTCTTTTATGAACCTATGTTCTTTTTGTGAAATATTTAACATGCTTTTGGCACTTTGATTCATTGTTATGATTTCAAAAATACATTATTAAGGGATCAAATACTGGTTTGGGACAAGTCTTAGAATTATTTTTTAATAGAACAAGCAAAGTTATGTTCACAACGGCCTCGGCAACTCGCAGAACGAAGGAGGTTTTTGCAGTGTGGAAGCAAAAGCCACATTTGTAGTTGCACTTGCGAGTGAAGTGATAATTGACGCTTGTTGGAATGGGCGCAGACTGCTCTTTCTCCTGGCCCGGTTTCCTGCTTGCAGCTGAAAAGTTCACTCCCCTCTTCGGTCCTCCGTTCCAGAGACAGACTTTTGAAAAGACGCCGGCAACAATCAAATGGATGGTGCTGATGCAGAGCTGCACCAGCGCTTTCAGAGACTCCGTCAGTGAAGAAAGCAGCATCCTGTGACAAGTTGTGAGCTGTTATCTGTGAGCTACCGTTTGCTTATTCTGACACACCCAGTGCAGCAGAGCCTGCCTTAAATAGGCTGGAGGGTTGGTGAAGTCAGCTGAGAGCTGAGTTTCTATTTACTAACAAGGAAAATGAAACCAACTAGACTGAAACAAGAAGACTATGGACACGACTGTTTTCTGAGTGTGTCATAAAACTTCATGACTGTACAACATAGCAAATGAGAATATGAAACTGGTTGCAATTCAGCACTCATGTTCTTCAGTTATTATGGATGATTCAACCAGATAAAAAAATAGGTGGGAAAAAAATTTAAAAGCCTCTGCTGATGCAAACACACAAAAAAATGTCTCACATTGACCAGAAAACATTCTGATTACACTTTAGACACGCAAAGACAAATGTTCTATAGATTAACCGAAAAAAAGAGGTTTGACGATCTTTTTCCTTTTACAAAAACAAACTGCATCACTACAAAAACGTCATTCCTACAGTCAAGCATGGTGGTAGTAGTGTAATAATCAGGTTCTGGACAACTGCCAAAATATAAACCTAAACATGAACAATTTACAATAGTATTTATGTTGTATGAATACTTATGCTGTTCTAATGATGAACACGTGGATGATGCCTTTTGACTGTATATGACAACAGGACTGAGTGACCCCCTCCCCCCTTGTGTTCCAAATAGGAAGTACCCTCTGGGTCCACGAAGCCAAAACCCAATAGATTCCTACCAAGAAATAAACAGCTATTACTCAGTCATTATATTTGTCAGAATAACCATTCTTACTCTTCTACCTCTTTTTTTAAAAACATGTTCTTGCTATTCATATTCTTTTCCATGATATTACTCTGTGGTTATTTAAGTTATATAAGTTGTAAACTGGCCAATCAGGAACCTCAATAAAAGTATGTGGTGCACGTTGGTCCCAACGTTTGAAACGTTTGATTCACGGATTTTGTGTAGCCCACTTTCATGAGGTACGAGTGTGGCCTTCCAACAAAATCACTTCTGATTGGCCAGAGTGATTACCATAGAAACAATGACTCAGACCGATTCGGACCAATCATGGCCTACTGATGTCATCTGGCTCCATCATTGAGGCGGACATAATGTGAAAAAATGGGGACTGAATTGACTTTTTTCATTAAAGCTGAAAATAAGCCATTTTCTATGGTGGACGTCACAGTCATCCTCACAAAATGGAGAATGTCCTAAGTTTGGTGCACTAAGTAGTGAGGGAATTCGTACACAACCTGATGCTACATTCACACCGGCCTCATCAATGCATATACATATACATATACATACACGTGTGTATATAGGCATATGTTTGACTTCCACGTTCAGAACTCTTGCGTTCACGCATTGCTACGCAAATTTCTAAGACCGTGAATTATGCCCCCCTCTTGCTCTTTGTTGACTTGGTTATTCCACGGTGTACCGCAATGAGGTCAGGGCGCCAGCTTCAGTGTCGTGCAGCAGAGGGCGCTGTTTTATCATTTTAATCCACCTTCAGATAACAAAAACAGGCGCGCTGCGATATTCATATTAAATATATAGGATGATTTTTCCCCCTTGTCCGTGCCGCCCCCTGGAAATATGCCGCCCTGGGCGACCGTCGCCCATATAAAAAAACGCCAGTTTCTTTTATGAACCTATGTTCTTTTTGTGAAATATTTAACATGCTTTTGGCACTTTGATTCATTGTTATGATTTCAAAAATACATTATTAAGGGATCAAATACTGGTTTGGGACAAGTCTTAGAATTATTTTTTAATGTAGTAGAAAAATCCAGCTTATTATTAGCACATTATTATGTATGTTTTAAACGTTCTTTTCAGTTCTTGTTTAATTATATAAGTGTGTCACCTTTTGTTTCTCTAGAATGAAACCAGCAGGTGAACTTTGAGGAATTTTAAGTTTCGTTTTCTGTCTCTTTGGCGCCTTAAGTTTCGTTTTCCAGACATCTATGGAAGCTCGCAGGGTTCACATTTCCCCTACAACGGCTTCAAAGTTTGCTGGAGGAGAAGCCGCAGATAAGAAGCATGGCGAAACACGTGAAGTCGCTCCTGTCGCGGTGGTCCTCCCGTGTTTTTCTCGTGGACGTCGACGAGAGGCCGCTGTTCTTCCGCCTGCAGGAACGCTCCGGAGGGGAGCGGGCGCCGCGGATGTTCGCGCGGCTCCAGCAGGAGGACAGATGCTACTCGGTGCTCGTCTGCAGCGGGGACAGAGTTAAAGGAGCTAAGTTTTACCCGGAGCTGAGGGACACGCTGTCAAGAGAACTGCCCCCGGGCTGCGATGTGACCACCATGGGTTCGTTTTTGCCCCGCGTTAGGGACTCTTTCATCAGGGGCTATTTTTTTAAAAGCAGCGCTGAATATTCCGCTCACATAGAGCGACTTTTGCGGGATTTGGGGCGGCGCGAGCCGCTGTTGGTCTGCTCCTACGCTGCAGGTGGAGGTGGGCAGCTGTGGACTCAGCACCTGTGGTCTCCATCAGAGAATGAGACGATGTCAAAATATTTTGTGGTGTCCTCTGATGAACCCGAATGCCACCCGTCTGCACTCAGCATAATAAACAATGACGTCTTCTACAGCTTTGAGGAGGCGCGCGACGTCTTAAGACAGGTTGGTTGCAGAATTTTGCTGGCAATCTGGTGCCCTCTTGTGGCCAACAAGGGAATAGTTTCATCTATTAATGTTGAGGTGATTGCTTTGTTTCAAGCAAATAAAAAAAAAGGAAATGTAATTTTTGAAAGATATATAAAAAAGAGGACTAATAATGTCTTAAAAAATAATTAAATACATTTTGTGCCATCTTATTGACATTATATTTGAACGTAAACATATAGTACACACATATATATGACATTTAATCAATTAAATTTAGTAATTATCAATTAGAATTTGATGAATTGTTTGAAAGAGAAAATTGTTTGAATGAAAAGCAAACTCATATAATCCCACCCCTAATATGATTTATTTATTATTATTATTATTATTGTTTTTACATAGTTGCCATAATCTGGTTTATACACACTGAAAAACCAATAGGTCAAATTATGAGGTTAATAAGGGACTAACTTTTTTCTGGGTTATTTTAACTCAAGTAAAACAAAAACATTATTTGGGTTCAAATGAAACCTCTATAAATTGATAAAAAATAGTATTTCTTTAAAAAGTAACCTCAAAATATGGGTTATTCCAACAGAAATAACCGAAGATTTTTGTTGAAAAAATAACCTAAGAGTGTTGAACGCTGAAAAATTTGTAAACGATAGTATTTGTGAAGTAGGAAATACGCTGGGCAGGTCACGAGCTCCTTGCTCCACCCCATTCTGATCCATCCACTTATAGATCCGTGTACGTCTTCGTTTTCCTCGTCTGAACTGGCATCTGACACGAAACTGCAAAGCTGGAGAACTCTGATATTGCTCATTGTTTTTGTGGCTCCGGTAACGGTGTGAGGGGCTGTAAGCTAGCGGGAGATCATCTAAACCGAGATCTCAGCAATGACTGTTAGTGCTCCACACTAACAGTCCCACCCACAACTCAGAGGTGAATTTCTACTGAACTCCTGCTGCTCTGCAGAAGCTATGTCCTAGAAAACAGCAAGTTTTTTTTTTTTTATTATGGCTAAAAATGGAATAATCATGATTAAAAGACCACTGGGAGCGATTTAAAAATAGAACAAAAGATGATCGGAGTGGGTCTTTCATATCCTTTCAGTCGAAATCCAGATTATTTATCAATTAAAAGTTTTTTTACGGTAATATAAATACCGTCTTCTGTGTTCTGTAGTGTGACGGCATCATCCAAGAGGCAGCGTCTGTTCTGGAGGTGCTTCCCAGCACATGGGAAGTTTGCCAGAAGCCAAACTTCCCTATTATTGTCATAGAAGGACTGGACGCCACAGGTAAATAATGTTATGTCACAACAGTTGATTGGTCTATAGCTGATCACTCTTGGCTGAAAAATTCGTCAAATAATTGCAGTTACAGTAACAGTTACGGTAATTGCAGAGTTCTCTCTCATGTAATCCTTGTTGGAAATCACGCTGTCTTTTTTATTTTTGAAATCTTTTCATTCACTTTTATAAAAAAGCAAACCATTTTTTTGTTTTCAATTGTTTTTGTCTTTCTTCTATACCAGGTAAGACTACTTTGACCGAGTCTTTGAGGGATACTCTTGGGGCCACACTCCTGAGATCCCCTCCTGAGTGCCTGTCCCCTTGGAGAGCCCTCTTTGATCAGGAGCCGCCTCTCATCCGTAGAGCCTTCTACGCTCTGGGGAACTACATCACGGCACAGCAGATAGCCCAAGAAGGCATGAAGACACCTGTCATTGTTGACAGGTAAAGACAGCTGAGATGTTGTTGTGGAGGGAGTGACATTTCCTTGGTTCTGTGACACTTTTTTGCTTTTCTTTCAAAGTTGGATGGACACCTGTACAAATGAATATTTAATGCCACCTCTATCATCATTCAGCTCCAAGCTGTGATTCATTACTCATGTTTGCAGATTTTGGCACAGCACGGCGGCCTACGCCATCGCCACAGCAACAAGTGGTCCAGTTTTCAACCTTCCCCAGGAAGGTTCAGAAGTTTATAGTTGGCCCAGTGATCTGCTGCAGCCCAGCTTTGTGCTCCTTCTCACCCTGAACGCTGAAGAGAGGAAGAGGAGGCTGAAGAACAGAGGTCAAGAGACGACTGATGAAGAACAAAAGCTGGACCGTAACCAACTTTTCCGATTGAGGTGAGATTTGGAGATTGTAAGTCCAACATTCAGCAAACAAAAACATTTATAATTCCACATGCCTAACACTGTGGTTAAGATTTTTTTTACCTCATCAGTCAGATTTATTAGGATTTCAATAATCGTTCAAGAATTAATACATTAAAAACATTACATTAAAAACCTGTAAATTCCAGAAGGACATGTGGAAAGAATCTACAATTCTGACAAAAGGAAGGTAAAACTATGTACAAAAGATGCTGAAATCCTTTTTCAAAAAATAATAAACAACAAATTATTTATTAAACTTTAATATTAATTGAAAGCACAAAATAATGTTAATTTATTTTAAAAAACAGTGCTACATGCTAATAATAAGAATTCCCTTTTCAAAACTTACTGGAGAACTACTACAAATAAAAAAATAAATTCAAACACTTTTCACCAAAATTGTTCAGACGCAATGCATTGTGGTCTATATTTGCCAATCTAGTCAGCATTGATGTGCACTAATTTTTTCGTAGCGACTTCTGGGTAATTTCTAGGGCACTTGATTTTGGAATTGTAGATTCTGAAATCAAAATAAAGCTACACTTGCTAGCTGCTGAAACTGCTTAGGACACTTGAACTTAACAAATTTAGCCAAAGAAAGACAAAGAATGTTTAAAATGGTGAATAATGCTAAACAAAGCTTTTTGAAATTGAATATTTAAACACTTAATCAGTTAAAAAAAGTAACTTTCAAAGAAGCTCAATTATGCTAATCTGCACTAATGAAAAAAAGCTACACGAAGAGGTAAAACTACTATAGTAATTTCTTAAAGCAAAAATGACGTTTGTTTCAAAATGCCGAAGAAAAAATACTGAACAGCAGTCGCAAACAATTTCTTTTATTTTTATATGAATATTAGCTGCAGAGAAAGAAAATAGGCCAAGAATTTTTCAAGTTGGTCAAAAGCCAAATTCTATAACTTTACAAACAGGGAAGCCAAAATACCAAGCATTTGTAGCTAACTTTTAGTTAAGAATGAATAAAATTCAGCAGGACATAACTATGTAACATAAGAGAGAGAAAAGAGGTGAAAACAGATGAACTGATCATCATGAACTCACAAAAGAATGAGTGAGTGATAATCGACACAAACAGAAACAGCGGAGTAACTGAGAGCTTAGAGAGTGACAGGAGGAAAACAACGTGACTGAAATAACGCACGATCAATGCAAACTCAACTATTAAAAATGCACCAACACTCACATTCTCTGAGGTTCTCCCATTGGAAAAACTGTTGGGAAAACTCCAGAAAATCAATGGAATCTCAGAAATGAGACAAAACTCCAAGTTTATTAAAAACGTGCTTGGTGATTTAAATCTGAAATGTTCTTTCCGGCTTAAAATATACAGCAAAAAACTCCACTTTTTTTAAAGGCTTTAGGGCCTTTTTAAAAAAAATAAAAAAGTAATTATACATTTCTAAAAATGACTGAGCATCTCAAAGCTCGTTCAAGACCCACTCCAATCATTTGTTAATCTATTTTAAAAGCGTTCCCAGTGGCCTTTTAATTATAGTTATGCCGTTTTTCCGCCTAAATCAAAATACAGCAGTCGTTTTCTGTGACATAGCTTCTCCGGAGCGACAGTAGTTCATTAAATATTCACCTCTGAGTTGTGGGCGGGAACACTGACATAGAGCAACCCCGCCCACACTTTCCATCTCCCTTGTTGAGAGCTGGAGCAGGGAGCTTGTGGCCCACCAAATGTGGTTTCTACATCACAAATGAGCTCTTTTTCAAATGGCATTTTTCGTTTGCTCCCAATTCACAACAATTTGAATAAAAAAATATTTAGAAATAGAAATTTGAGCTTAATTTTTTTTATGTATGTCGTCCATCATCAGAAAAATGCCAAAAGAAGATGTTAAAAACACCTAAACCCCCCACAATTCACATCAGAGTGGTTCTTTAAGTCAAAAATGTTCTAGAATTACTTGAAAAAACGGATTATACCAATAATCCGATTTTTTAGAATTTACATTTTTTTGTAAAAAAAAGTACACTGTTTTTAAAATAATTAGGCAAATGTGGCAGAAATAAGCGAAACTCAGTCGCGTCAAATAAAAAAAAATGTTTTCGTCAGACATTTCACTCTCGATTGGAACATTTCTTGAACTAATCGTACCACGTCTGGCAGTGAGATCTGTCAAACACTTAACAATCAATTACTGTCCCGGGAGAGGGGGGTGGGGGGTGGCAGCGGCTGATGAGAAATAGCAGGTGATTAGTTGCTGAGCTGCTGGGCTCCATTAAGCCGGTCAGAACTCACAGCCGCTGCTTGCCCAGTTAGTTGCTACTTAGACAGGTCGATGGCTACTTTCATTCATCTTCAGCCCTGACATAATGGACGGTCCACATGGGACAGCCAGATGTTGGGGTTCGCAGAATTAAAACAACAGACAGTCGGTGTCTGCTCCCAGAAGAGTGAGAGATCCAGAACTGTCAATCATCCTCTTAATTCCTCATTATTGTCTGAAACTAACTTTTTATTGCTCCATCTGTGGTATTTACATACTTAAGGGTTTTTTGCTCACTTGTTGTCTGCTCTGTGTGTGTCTGTCTGCAGAGTAGAGGAAGCTTATCGGAGGATCAGTGGTCCGCCGTGTGTCACCGTGGACGCCAGCCCCTCCGCTGATAAAGTGCTCCAACAAACGCTGCTCTTAATTAGAAGCAACTGCCACTTATGAGGGTTTTTTCTGTTTGTTTTTGGTTTTCTTTACTCTCCTCTGCTCATGGCCAAAGTGGATGCAGTACCCGCTTTGACCTCTGGGTGCCAGTAAGGTGTTACCAATGTGATGGCAGGAGAGCAGGTGGCCAGATCTGAGTGTGGAGAACAGACTGTGTTCACAATGAGCAAAGGTTGAGTGGCCAGGAGCCAAAACTGCATGCTGACACAAATACATATTAATATATACACACAGACGCACAAGCACGTACTGATATATTGATGACCACACGTGTACACACTGTTGTCTACGAGCTTCAAATATCACAATGCAGCCCTAAAACCAAATGTTGCATTAAAAAGTCTGTACAAGCTCAAGTTAATTACATTTTGATTATCTTACTGTTCATTTTGTAAGCAAAACACTTGCTTTTAGTCAAGAAATAAACCCTTTCTAACTTGTTTCAGCTAAAAAAAGATATTGTTTATTCAGAAAAATTATATTCAAATAAATAATAAGCAACACATTTGTCCTAATACTCAGATTATTTGTGTGTTTTTGCAGTATTTTGTACTAATTAAAATGCTAAGGCCATCAACAGTCATAACAATACTAACAAGCTGTATATTCAATCACATTATATCTGTTTCAATGAAACGTTACTAGGATCACTCAGTTTTACCATTATTCCGTGTTAACAGATCAAGATTTTTGTACCATTCCCCCTAAAGTCATGACTTTCTGTCTGATTGGTGAGATGATGAAAAAGCAGAAGGTGATGCGAGGATGCAGTAAGCCTTCAAAGCCACCTTTGAAGGCTTACTGCATCACCCATAGTAAGTGAGCAATCAGAAAAGACTACAAGGCTTAGTTTGGATTGGAATATTCCAGCAAACTGTGTTTGGTTGGGCCAGCAATGCATTAAAAAAACATTCAAAACTTTTGTTTGGTGGCTTTTTACATCTGAGTGGGCCAAACCACTATCAAACATCCACACACTTAAAATCAATGTTGGCTAAGGGATGGTTGTTCTCAAAAGACTAATAGAAATGACCAATAACATTTGTTTGTACAAATTTCATAGGAATTTTGGCTTTTAATTACATAAGGTTTACGCGAAAGACTTATTTAACAACTTTTTCCAGATTTAAGTTCATTCATTTTCTATACCATTTTATTCTAAAACACCACATAATCGATATTGTTGCAATACCTCAGATGGCCACTAGAGGCTGGTTTCAGAAGAAAGT
This sequence comes from Oryzias celebensis, assembly GCA_014656515.1. Classification (NCBI taxonomy): domain Eukaryota; kingdom Metazoa; phylum Chordata; class Actinopteri; order Beloniformes; family Adrianichthyidae; genus Oryzias; species Oryzias celebensis. Next base: position 42,260,445 of record BNCR01000005.1, read on the forward strand.
TAAGTCCCATTGCCCACACATCTTCAAAGATCCAACTTTATATCTAAAAAATTTTTTTTTTCTCAGATGGGAGGGTACTATATTAGCTCTTTAGACTGAAATTGGATTGATAGTTAGGTGGAGCAAAGTCGCCACTTTGTCATGATCAATCTGCGATTTTCTGAAATGTTGAGTGGGGCGGAGTAAACTGGCAAAATCACCTCACTACTTCGGGCTTCATTTTTAATTGACATTAGAGAGGATTGGTCCTGTTTATGGATCTTTATGGTCAAAACAGAGGCTATGTCTAAATTTGATAACTACTCCCTAACCCCTACAAAACTATTAAGTTCAGGACTATCTAGTGCCCTCGATTTAAATGCAATTTGGACACATTCTTAGCACTTTTTTAGATTTTGGGCATTGATGTAGAAGTAAAAACCTAAAAAATCTGAAAATTTTATGAAGGATATAAATTCAATGTGTTCTACTGACAAAAATGTGGATAATTTCAAAAATAAAGTTACCGTATGTTTTGCACTATAAGGCACACTTAAAGGCCTTTCACAGAGACTTCAGGGGAATTTCCAGGGAACCAGATGTTGGAAGTGTAGATTTAGATACCCAAAAAAAAGGCTGAACTCCCTATATGTTGCACGAAGTAGTGAGTTGTGTGCAAATTTGGACAAATCTCAAGACTGTTGTCTTGTAGGTAGACCAGAATTTGCCTGTTTGGTCCACACTGGAAATCAGATGACCTTTAACCTCTGTGCTTTCTATTGAGAAAACCAAACTGATGCGGACCTGTTAGTTTGTTTTATACCTTTTTCCATTCTCAATGTAGAGAAAATCTAAATCCTGAAAGTATCTTGTCTGCAACGGCTTCCTTTACAATAGCAACCACTAAAGATCAGGCCTCGCTGCTTCGACTTTATGGCCTAGCACATAAAAGGCCACACGACTTTTGTAAACACGGGCGCATTTTGCTAAGTGCACACACCGTAGCTCATTTATACGGTAGGAAGTGTATATTTGGCCTGTGTGATGGGAAGATTAATTGGGGGTTTTAGTAATTATGAGCCTGGCAAAGCTTGAGGCTGGAGAAGACGGAGTGACCCATCTCTTTTACTGTGATGCATCAGCAGCGCACCAACCAAATGCAGACCCTATTCATATGGCAATTAATGGAGCGCTGTATATCAATGTCATTCCTCTGCTCCCCCACATAAGTGCCTGGACGACTACCGCTGCCAGTTCTTGCTATTCCGTGACAGCTGGGGATGTAAATCCTTGCATCTCGCGGTAACATAAAGTGAAATAAGGTGTTATTATGTTTATGGATTCCTTCTGCATGAGGTGTCAGAGCGCGCCGACTGTGTGAATGTGCCATTAGGCGATTATGGCTCGTGCCATATATCATACTTCAACGCAAAGTTGTGTTTGCCTCTGGTTTCAGCCACACTTCCCTGTCAAGTGTTGTTAAGTCCTGATTTTCTTGGCAACCAAACACAAGCGGTTGATATTGCGCCATTACTGTCTTTCAGCGCCGCTGTAATATGACATTAATGGCCCATAATCGCAGTGCATTACACACGCAGTGAATAATTCCCTTCTCATTTGTCAAAAAGGATTTTGTTTTTGGGGAACTTTACAACTCATTGGATACTCTATGAGTTTCAGCTCACACAGTCAGTGTTTGTGTCAAAGGGGAGCTGTGGGCTGAGGCGAAAGTTAATAAATAAGAAAGCGGCCCCCAGCTTTAAATTTCTTGAAATTTGCGGCTAAAAGTCCACCAGCGCCGAGTGGAAAAATAAAGCGAAATCCATCCGGGCAGAAGAAGGTCAACCCAGACACTTTGTCCACATATAAACAGTGCAGGAGAGCAGAGGGGCTCAAACGAACCCCCATCCACCTCTGTATGAAGCCACTTTGTGCTACACTCCTAAACTTCAATATTTTATCTGCACAACAGAGAAGGAGCCGCGGCGAAGGAGGAAAGCCCTCCATGAAATAATTAAAGATCCAGCGGGGATGCGGCAGCAGAGCAGTCCTAACTAATAGATCAAATGGAAGCTGTCCCTCAGATCATTAATAATGAGTGTGCTGGATGGGAGGGTGTGGGGTTGGTACAGGTTTGGGGTTGGGTAACGGGTGAGGAGAGGCCAGCAAGGAAGGTATTTTTATCTTTTTTTTTAAATGCATATGAGTGTGTGTTTGAAGCAATGGGGGGGGGTGTCTTGGAATAGTAGTCTGGGTCCCCTGGCAAAAGCCTCCGTGAACCTCACTTGGCAGCCACATGAAGCGGCATGGCAAGAGGAGTCATGCATATGATTTGGCACCGAGCGCCTGCCAAACTCTAAAGGCCCTTCAGCAATGTCTATATACATCCCCCGTCAAATAAACAACATTTTACACAGCAAAAAAGGGGCAGATTAAGAGGGGCTGATAATCCTCCTTTCAATCATTGGTTTATTTCTCTTTTTAGGGGGGTGGGAGTCGATATAAGCGAGGATAGGTTATCTGCGATTGTGTTGGGAGAGTAGACATAAAAGCTTAAAGGGGAAAAAAGGAGAAGACAGGTGTTAGAAAGTAGATGGTGAAAGTGACGGGACTTTTCGGGAATGTGTTGTCATCGGGTCCCTTCAGAATCCTCCAGCTGGCAGGGTACACATGTGCACCGCCTCTGCCACCCTCCCACAAAGGGCACATCCTCAAGTACCATTTGTGGTCACGAAATTCGTAGCTTCGAAGTGGAAACGTAACAAATCAGATTAGAAAGAATAACAGAAAAAAATCAAGTGTGTTTACGCAACTTTTTTTTTCCTAAACTGAAGTTTATCGGATTTGAAGTTTGGATGCAAAAAAAAAAAAACCCTAACAAAATTCGTCCAGCTTGAAATAAAAAAGGGCTAGTGTAACAGCTTCTCCTCTTCCGCACACATCACTGAGCTTTTTCAGAACACAGCAGGTGGTGGCAGACACCCCAGCTCTGCTCTGTGTGAGCGATGGGTGGTGGGATGTAAAAACATGAAGGGAGTGGGAGTTGAACTGATCGCTGCTGAAATGCTTCTCAAAAAAAAAAAAAAAACTTGCAGACTCAAAACGAGGAAGAAAACGCACAAAAAAAAAAAAAGGCAGAGATGGAGGAATTGTTGCGGGGGAAGGAAAGTTTTGAAAATATCCCATTAAAAAACAGATGTATAATTCAGCAGCTTTTCATCACAGCGCTCACACGTTTGTCATGGTGTCTGAATGCTTATTTGCGAGGGCAGAGGCATTTCTGGTGCAGGTATTAGGAACAGCGGGCTGTGTATTCATAATGCCATTATATATTCAGGTATAGGGGCTCATTTTCTTTTTTTTTCTTCTGATGTTTTGGGGGAACAGCTTCTGCATTGTCTGTGATGATTGCATGAAACCTCACCAGGTTTGCCTGGCGGCTGCCGGGGAAGGTTCACCAGGAACGGTTAAATATTTAAACACTGCTGTGAGATCTCATTAAAAACAGCACATCAACCCCTGTAAGGCCCCTACAGTCCCCCTCTACTCCCGCCCCCCCTTAAAAAACCCAGTTAGAACCCACTGGAGTGTGACAAAACCGTTATTGTCTATCTGTTTTTGTGGAGAAGTTGCGATAAACCATTTCGTTCTGTCAAAAAAGACAGGAGGCAGTGGCGTTGAAGAGTCGCCAAACAACAATTGATTGAGATTTGCTTGTGTTTGACAGCTGCAGATGTGTAAAAAAATATGCCCAAAAAACCTAAAATAACAACCAGACCAGATGAATGTTACAGTAACAAAACAACAGAGCAAACTTTGGAGTCTCTGGAGTCTTTTGTCACACATTCCTTTCAAATCTGGGCAATTAATTGCAACATACGTTCCTATTCTTAGCCTGGCTGCCCTTTCACATAAATTGATTTCCTGTGGCAAACGTATTCCTTGCGTGCTACATTTTTATCCCCCCCTCCCCCCTTCCCTTCAAACACACAAATACAGTCCTTCTTCCCTCCAGAGAAATAAATCAAAGGCGACGCCAACCAAGTTCTGCACAGCTGTGTATACGCGTCTCTTTCTATACTTGAAAACGGTTTATTTTTGTTTCACTTCCACTAATGCTCAGGCATGTCTCCTACGACATCAGGCATCAACAGACAGTTGAGAGGCTGTGCGGCTGACAGCCAACTGGATGACTGACTCTGAAAATACCTAAAGTGACTCCCTCGCTCCTTCTTCCTCTGCCTCCCGCCTTTGATTCTGTCTCTGCGGAGACGGCGGAGGGTCTGTTTTTGTGGTCTTTACCGCAGAAATAATAGCTGGGTCAAAACAGACTAAGCTCTCATCGCCAGAAAAAATGATGTATTTAAAAACACACGGAGTGACACATAAATAAAAGTGGAGCAACTTGATCTGGGATTCTGGCGGTGGCGTCTGGGGAGCCACCAGTCTTTGATAAGCAAAAGGCAGATGCGCTGTGGAACGAGGAGAAGGAGTTAGAACGACAAAGAAATTCTGGGGAACATGAATCATTAAGCAGAGACAATGTTTGCCCAACTTCAGTGGGACACAGCGTCGTGCAGGATATCAATTTATTTCAAATGCTAAGTCCGTGTGTTGAACATTTGCGTAGAGTGATTGGGTGCTATGAAACTATACGACCAAGGATTGGGTAAGACTCGTGTTTCGATTTTTGTTTCCCTCTGCTATTGTCACTGGGAACTAAAGAAAAGTAAATAAGGCTTTTGGGGCGTGAAAATGCACAGCAATAGACAGAGAGAAGTACAGAGATGAGGATATAAGAGAAACACACCACTAGAAGCCGGTTCCTTATCCTCACTAAGCCCCCGGAATCCCTCTTCGCCAATTTGAGTTTGCTCTCTTTGGTTCTCCTGTGTTGCGCCTGCTTTACAGTCTCCTCGCTGCACCTTGGAACATATTGAGTTTATAGTTGCTCGTCTCCATAATCAACAGTATTCGGCCTCTGCTTTGGGGACTTGGAACTAGTGGCGGATGGGAAAGGATTCGCCTCTCAGATTTTCCCACAAGCTGAGTTTTCAGCAGCGTATCCAACTTTTTGAAAGATTTTCATTCCAGATGAAGCATTTTAATTGTTAGATAAGAAGACTGGAAATGATCGAAAATGGGTAAAATTTCATCTTAAGAAAACATTTTTAACACATTGAATGCTCTACAAGAAGTGAATTTTGATCATTTCTGTTCCAAATAACTTGTTTTAGGCCTGATTTTAAGAGGTCAGCAGGGTAAACACAGCAGGGGAAACCATCCCACAAGGAACTAAAGCACAAGTGATCAGCTCAGGAGTCTTTAAGGAAAGACAAAATAGTCTGTTTGTGGTTTTACGGCGGAGAAAGATTAAAATAGGGAAAGAAAAGCATCAGCCAGAAACCCAATAATGAGATGTATCAAGTGGAGCTAAAAGACTTTTTGACAAGAGGCAAAAAGGTGAGTTTGGGGAATCAATCAATAAAGCCCAAGTGAAGCATGTTTTAATGATGGGTGGGAAAACTGAAAACAAATTAAAATTCCCAAAAGAAACTAATTAAAAAATACACATAAAGCTTTACAGACTAAAACCCATCATAATGAGAAAAAAGTCTAGAGAGAATGCACTCAAAATGCTCATAATCATGGAGGAAAACTGAACCAGTGACAAAAAAAATAAGTGCTTTTGCTTTCTTAACACCTTCTATGGAGCCAAGTGATGATGTAGCTGGCTTCAGCGCAACTGGAGCAGTTATCCATCTCGGCCTGTGCTGCCAGCTGTCAGAGCACGCAGCTTCAGCTAGCCGCCGGTGGCAGGTGTAATCAATATGGACTCCACAGAGAGTTGCACTACCAGAGGCCAGTCTCCACTCTCTAACCCATCTTCGTCTCTCCAGGGAAAACAGTAGGCATGCGGGCAGGGAGAGCACGTTTGATGTCTTCTCTGGGCAGAGATGGAGTAACCCGCTGCGTTTCAGGGAGATGATTAATCCTGTCTTTCAGGTTCAAGTGGAATTACACTAAATATCAAAGTCATACGCAGGTGCTAAAATAGCAAAATAATGTTTGCTATTGCTAACATCTATGCTAGCTAAGTCACTAGCCTGTCCAAATTGTGAGCAAACATGAGCAAAAAAAATTCTAAACAAAGCTATGGTGTAATAGTGAATGCTAAATCAGTCTCTTCAGGATTTTGTGAATCTCAACTATTAACTATCAGGCAAATCTCGCAAATTGTTGCACACATTGTTGCAACATTTTCACTGCAACTTTGACCGTTGTTTTGCGACCCTCTCCAGTCTTCCCAACACTTTCTCTGCTTAATCTGCAAAAGAGATGTCGCATTTGACCACAATAATCACCATGCTTATTAAGGACCGTGCTTCTCAGTTTTCCCCACACTCTCCACGAAAGTGGTAGAAAATGGTTTTGTTCTCCATGTAATCTTGTCATAGAACATAAAAAGAAGTCATCAAACATTTTTTCACTGTGAAAAACCAGCAGAGAATGACAGAAAGACATGAACAGGCAGGACAAGTAAACATCACGGAATCACTAGAATCCAGGTCTGTTGCAAGTCCTGAAAATATTAAGAATAGTTCAAATGTACTGATTATTATAATTATTTGGTTATTATTACTTGTAAATATAAATGTTATCGGAAAACTTTTTGTCAGAAAGTAGGAAAAGCCTGGGTTCCATTGGTCCATGGCAGGGAATGGGAGAAAACGGGAGATGGGGGAGAAGGATTTGCTATTTCATGGGAGTATGTTCATTCCGGCCATTCTACACACCAGTGCATTCAAAAATGCACATTCGGCAGCGGGGAAGGGATTCTCCCTCTTGAGTGTTTTCCCTGTTAACTAGCTCTCGTCCACAACCTATAATTGGTAAGGACTCACAAGTTCCTTTTGGGTTTCACAGTTCTTTTTATGCCAAATGAAAGCAAAATAATGTTGTATATTATGAGTTTTTTATTTTCCTGGTGCACATGTCATAATAAATAGCAGTGGAATATGAAAATAAAAGTTTAGTTAATAATCAATATATTCGAGGTGCTTTAAAAAATAAAAATAAACGTTACAACTTTTGTTGTAACTTTTCATAAGACTGCTGCACAATCCTGGAGGATCTGCTAAAGTGATTAACTTGATTTGGTGCAGAGATTGATGATTGCTGTGGAAAGCATGACGAACTGACCTAGTGAATTTATTGGCGTGGCGTTGCGATGAAAATCAGCCAGCCACTTATTTGCTGCAAACAAGTGGAGCAGAGCAGCCCGGACCTCCCTCCAGATGCATTTGCATCCCTTAAGGTGGCCACAAGGGAACTGCAGGACACACTTGTGCTCCCCTTAAGATGCACCCCATCCCCTCTACGACCCTCCACGGGTCCAGACAATGCAACAACCTGCAGCATCCGTGACAGGTCAACTCCCCATACTAAGGCTTTAGGGATGTAAAAGATACAGATACGTATCGAAAAATTGATCTACTACTGAGACTAACAGCAGTATCAATTAAAAAACCACACATTACGAACAAGATTATGTTGGTAAAAAGATATAAAATTGTTCTGTCAGCAAACTGTCAGTTTTTATTCCTGTTCAGCTCTTTGTGCTTTTTTATGTATATGTGATGTAAACAAAAAAACGCCTAATCACAAGCTTGCATCTACTAAGGTCAATTACAATTGACTGAGGGTAAACTATAAAGTAATTTGACACACCTTTTTAACTACAAGAAACAAAACTGTCTAAAAGACACAAAATGGCAGGTTTTTATCCTTGAACCTGATATGTCAACGACATTTTGTTTTATTTGCTTAAAATAAAAAGTGCCAGTAAGAACAAAAACAATAGTTTCTCTGTTAAAAGACAATATCACTGGAATGTTTATTTTAAATGGCCAATGAATAAAATAAGTCTAGATTGTATCTATTTAGGAAAAATGGTTTTGCTACAAAGTTAAGGGAATCTTTTATGCATAGATTTGTGGACCATGTATTGAGATGCAAATCGAATAAAGATATGTAAAAGTTTGAATTAAAACCTTTGGTTTTGTCATAATAAAACGTGAAAAACTTCAAGAAATTCAAGTTGCATAAACAAGGTTGACACCACTGCTATAACACAACATTCCTGATCAGAATTCAGAGGTTTCCGACTGTCAAATTATTCAACTCGGACAGGCAGATACAAAGATAGTCATAGAAAGCCTGACGTGCACACACACAGTGACATCCCTGCAGGTATATACCTCATTTAAAGGGTCCCCATAGTACAGCATCAGAGAAGAATAAACAGTGAATTTAAAACAGTCTCTCATTTTAATGACTTGTTGTTGTCATTAGGAAAATCCTCAACGTGAAATGTTTTCAGGGAATCTGTGGAGGAGTCAGCTAATTTGAAACCGTGCAGCTCTCGCCTGGAGACAAAAACAGACAAAAAAAATAAATAAAAAAACCTCTATACATATTTGCATTTACAGTGTGGTTTATTCCTCCACCATATGCACATACACAATCACTCGAAAGTGATGAAACATGAAGACAAGGAAGCAGGGATTTCTTTTCCAGATTTTTGTGTCTCAAAGGCGCATCGACTATAAATACTGCACTCTTACTGTTTTGTACGGCGCATATACCTGTTTGCAATTTCATTTGCATTCAACAACTGCTGCAAAGGGAGTGATAATTCCTGCCGTGTAAAGTTTACTTGCAGAGTAAATAGTCTGGTGCAGCACGGTCAAACAGACCATAACAACAGCACAGGGATGGCAGTAGATCAACAGCAGCAGAGTCATCTTCAAACAGAGTGAGAGCTAAGCGGAACTTGTAAATCTGAGAACCTCCTGACCTTTGGGTTAACCTGAGGGATGTCCAGCAACCAAAGGCAGATATACTATTACAAGGTTAAATCTCTATTACAGATGCACCAAACTCCACATGGAAACACAACCAGAGCAGCATGAACACGTACTCTCATTTATAACATGGGAGGAAATCTGTGAGACAGGCGTTCCACTCTCCACATGGACCGGTGAAAATGAAAAACTGCTATTTGAAATAGTATTGGAGCATAAATCTGCTTTGGGACACAAACAAGCCATTCTGCATCAACACTCCTACATGTGGGTTGAGCATCTACCAATGAAAGAAACTTAAAATACAGTCAAGGTTTGTCAAATATATTTTGAAAAAAGCTGATTTTGGCTTGAAAAAGAACGTCCACCTTTCTTTATGAGAATGTGTAGTTTTTCTGTTTAGTTGTGAAAAAAGTGATCAAAAATGTCTTCAGTTTTCACAAAATGAAAAAGAATAAAAAATGTAAATATAAAAAAAAAACATCTTGGAACAATGGCAATCGAGACTTGTTTACTGGCAGGAAAAGAAGAAAACTATTAAAAAGAATATTAAAAAGAAGTTTTCTGAGGAAAAGCACTTGACTGATGACAGGTGAAAGTTGTTGCATTGGCTAACATATAAATTCATAAATTAGCAAAAACTGTTGCTTACTAATGAAAAAGAAATACCTTTCTATACTGTTAAGCAAGAGTATAAAATGGTAAATTAGTTGTAAATCAGCTATTGTATTACTAAGATAACGAAATAATGATGATATTGTTACCATCTGTGCTAGCTAAGTCACTAGCAGTCCAACATGTTAGCAAGGTAATTATTAGCTAAAAGATTTCCAATCAAAAATAAAGTGAATTAATGCCAGACGAAATAGAAATCTGAGTCCCTGATTGGTCAAAGTTCAACTGGTTTGACTTTCAACTCCCAATCAAGAGCCCAAAAAACAAACTTATGTAGGTCTAACAAATATACTGGATTTATGTTAATGTGGTAATACTTGTATATGAAAGAAAAAAAAGAAAAAGGTAAAATCAAAATTTTTCTTTACAGTCAAAGAGCCACAATGGAGGGGTAAATGAGCCGCAAGTGACTCCAAAGTCACAAGTTGCAGACCCCTGATGTAGACTATCACACCTTGCTCCACATTTTGTTGTGAGACCAGGCTTTTCCATCACTTTCACTCCCATCATCCCACAGTCCCAACCCTCTTTCCCTCTGACCTCGATTTTCTGCCCTCCTAAATGACTGCTCTTTTCTTTCCTTTTGACCTCAAACAAGTCACACTTCTCCTAGAATGATGGATTTGTGCAACACAGCAGCCCATTTAAAGTTAACTCCTGTACTTCACAGTCCGCCTGATGCAAGGATCTGCCCTGCCTTGCAGCAAGCTATTCTGTCAGTTTCATGGAGCAAAAAAAAAGAAAAGTCAACTTACAGCTGTTACATTTTTTCAGAAATCAGAGGGGATTTCTGGGCTGGTATTATTTAACTTTAGAAAACATAAGTCATTACATACTTCAAGGAAAGTTTGATATTGCTATTAACTCAAGCGGTGGTTTGAAAGCAGAGAAGTAGGGATCCCACCTGTTTCCAGGGCATAAAAAAGCCTTCCTGCACGCTTGTTCTTGCTTCTAATGTTTATACCATCCTCTGTCCCTGCAGGCCACTGAAAACAATGTGGATTATTTAATAGAGCTCTATGCTGATGGTCGGCTACGGTTTCACAGCCACTTTATGATCCAAAGCTGGGAAAGCTATCTTTCTGCCGAAAACACAAAGAAGGCACAAGGAGTGGTCCGAAATCCCCTATTCCCTTTTCAGGTGCGCACAAGTCAAGGGGCAAGATAGCCTCTGTGTGCACATGAAATGAAGGTCTGCAGAGAAATTGGCCGGGCTTGGTTGTAGATTGCTTTGATTTATGGCGTAATTACAGCGTTTTGCTACCGCATTGATATGCCGGGCTGTCTCTGCCTCAGAGCCTGTGTACGGTTAATAACAATGAAGCTGTCAGGGCCTCAGAGGCGAGCAGACAAGTCTGATGTTACCGCCGGTATGACGTGTGCGCTGGCATATCTCATGTGGCAACCGCAAGTCATACGGAGGCATGTTATATTACACTGCAGTCTCCAGCATGTCTGCACGTCGCAGCTGAGAAGAGTAATCAGATAAGATAATGTAGTCAGAGGCAGTGAGAAAGACAGAATAGAAAGTGCAATAACTATGAGACTCAGTGTCAGGATGGGAGTGCATCCCTTGGAGGGAGGATTCTATCACTCCAACACGCGGTCACGCCCGCTGCACGGGCTTACATCCGCACTCAGAGCAGAGAAGAGACACGGCTGTGATCAGCAGTCAGGAGCAAGGAGGATGTTTATGAAGCTGTCTGGATCAGTGCATCTTTCAGGTTTCATTATGGCAGCTCCTAATTGGTGCTTGGAAGTTCAAGCAGAGGCTAGGAGGCTGCTAGCATCCCAAGAGATCGAATTTCACCGTTCTCACCAGTCTGACAGGGTCATGAGTGTAAATCTAGTAAACTCATAACTATGGAGAAAATTTAGTATTTGTATGTGTGAAATCCTTGATTTGTAACTCATACAATACATTTTGCGCATAAGTACAAAAATTTCAAAGTTCTAAATTTGGCGTTGGATTTCTCTTTTTTTTAGCTTCCAGTTCCCCTTAACTTTGAAAGTTAAAGTTATTTTTTATCTTCTGTAAAATACATGTAGCAGCTTTAATCTTTATTTGTCCACCAGATTTTATGTAGAAAACAAAACAAGGAAAAAAAACCCAGAAAAAATATAAAAGAATAAGGTTTCTGAAACTGGTATTTTAAAAAAATAATGCTAAACGTGAATCCACCATTTGTGCAACTTTATTCCCAGCATTCTCATGACATTAGACAGCCGGTTCCTGATTATTATGAATTATTATTATGGCATATGGGGACAACTGCAATAAATCCATATTTGAAGTAAAAACTCCTGGTTTTAGTCTATTAATTGCAGTTTTCTTTTTTTAAGTTGAAGGCTTTTCTGTTTCTTTAGAGGTCCTTTTCTGTGAAAAGAAACTTTCCAAATACGTTTTTTTTAAATCTTTGCCAGCATATTAAGAAAGTTGTTGCTCACCTTTTGGCACATCCCATCAGGGGTCGCCACAGTGAAATAGTGGTCACTGCCAGAGACTTTTACCCTGCTTTCCTGACACAACCCTGTTTTTTATCCGGGCTGGGGATCCGCACAGGGGGACCTTTGGTCCCGTTTTGGCCACCTAGTTAGGCAGTAGCATGAAGGGTCTTGCCCATGTATTTTGTATTTTTTTTTTCTCTGCCGCCCATCAATGACTGGCCCGGGGGTTGGGGACCCCTGACATACAGTTTTCAAACAAAGTTATGGTTCTTTTCAGTTTGCAAACCGACTTTTGACTCACGTCCTCTTAATGTTTTTCCAAACTTTTCCAGGCTACTATCATGATCTGAACATAGTCTTTTTCAAATGTTAGGTGATTTGCGTTTATGATCTATATAAAACTGGAAAAAAGTAAACCAAAGACACTTTTTTGTTTTTCGTACTCAATTAAAAAAAATCTTTTTGTATTTTTAATTACATTTAAAAACATCAATATGTTTGACAGGTTGATTTTTCAAAAACTACATGAAAATTAATTCAATATTTGAATAAAACATTACTCGATTAACATGAGTTATTATCACTTTTAAACTTTGAAAAATTAGCTAAACTTTTCCCACCAAGAGTGTTTTTGCGATTTTTTGGAGGCAGCCACTTTGAAATGACCAGAAAAAGTTTTTTAAAGTTTAGATCATGCTACTGAGATAGGAGGTCTCAGAAATGGGTGTATCAAGTATGACGCAAATAGTTATTTAAGAGTAACATTAAGAGTTTAACATTTAGATACTAGCTTGAATATAAACTTCATTGACTGTGTATTTAAACCCAACTCTGTTTTCTTGATCAACGAATTGGCAGCTACCAGAGCATGTGCTGATTTGCTGCCATCTTTTTCTTGAAACCCGAACATGAATCTGTACCATATTCTCTACATTGTTATGTGCAATTAAGTCTTTTTTTTTTGTAAATGACAGTCTGCCTCATAATCCGGTGTGCCTTATATATGGAATAATTCAGCGATAGGCCTGTCAGTGTGTCTTTATGTGTTACGTACAAGGCTGGGAGTTAGCATAGTTACTGTCAAATATACCATAAAAAACTTTGCAATACCTAATAAAACAGATATTGTAAACAGTATGCTAATGCAGCTAATCCTTCTAACATGGCTGACGTGTGGCATATGAAGCAAGTTCTGGAGTTACTGTAAACACAATGACTGAAGTCTGATTGACTGATAGACTTGTCTATGACTCTTTTGACTCACCTATAGGCTCCAGTCACATGTCCCAAAATGCCACAGCGCGGAAACCTAAATGCAAGCTTTGCAGTAAATTTGGCAGGTAGCTGCGTGGTGGCATTCGCATTTGGAAGGCGGTAGTCACATTTTTACATGCCGCGTGGTGGCCACAGAGATTTTAACGAACGTTTACATTTTACAGCGACCAAATGATTTTTCTCTAAAAGTTGAGTCCGGTCAGTGGCCGCCTTGGCACATTATGAGGTGGCACGATGGTGGTCCAGTGACAAACGAGGGTGATGCTATTACAAAATGTGATTACATCTGGGCGGCCATAGGTCGGTGGCAGCCAGAATTGCCAGCCAGCCTCCGAGTAGCACGGGGGTAAATAAAAAGCGGGCTATTCTGCACGCTTGATGGGCGCATGATTGGCGCCGTGTATGTTCTTGACCATGACAACAAGTTTAAAAAGATCTGGCAGTGGCATTAAATATTGAACCTCCCCATCACTTAGTGGTAATTGTATTTTTGACCATAACATAATTAAATCTTATAGTTGGGTGTGACTCAAATACGACATTAGTTTTAAAAAAGACCAATCCTTGATAGTGCGCCTTCGAATCGGGTGCGCCCTGTGGTGCAGAAAATACGGTAGTTTGAATGCTCAGAATATATTTTAAATTGAATTGAACATTTCCTTCCCTTCTCCCAGCTTGTTCTTTGCTGCAGTGCAAGGTGGGAAGGTCTGTGTGATGTGGCTGAGCTGATCCCACTGCGAGCGACTTAAGGGGCTCGACTGTGTGATTAAGCAACCCTCGGTTCCACCAGAGGGCCACCGAAGCAGATGTTGTCATTAAAAATGCAGGCTCTGTGAGCGAAGGAGATTGCCTTGTTCCAGGACAAAAAAAAAAAACCTGGCCGGAGGTTTAAAGCTCTCGTTCTTCTCACTTTGCGAGGTCGGCCAAGATTTGGCGTCGCGGCACCCTCTAAGCAACAAAAAAAGAGGTATTTCTAAACACCCTTAATTCAGTCTGAATAAAAAAATGAGGTTTATTATAATTGTAGGCTTGTAGTTCATTCTATTGTGTGTGACTTAGTAATTCTACTTTACAGGTCTTATTCTTGTGCAGCCGTTGAACATCTCGTACAGGAGTGAATAAGAGAAGTTCGGGGGCTTAAGTACAAGCTGCTGATGACAGCTTGGGATATTCTCTGCTTTCCAGCTGGCAGCTTGACAGAGCCTACAATTAACATGAAACTACAATGCGCTAAAAGAAAGCTGTGGAGCGCTCCAGAGGGTATCACTTGTACCTACAGTACACAGCTGCTTGATGGAATCGGGCGTATCCATCAAAAGCGTTTGGAAAACCCACAGTGAGACGGCAGCGGTCTAAAAATCTTTGTTGAGCCCAAAGGATAATCCTCTGGCTTTAAACATTGTCAAGACAGACTGGGATCAGTCTATGATGCAAAAATTTTGGAAAGTTAAACTGGGATTTGTGAGATCTGGTGGGGAATTTCTGGCTTTCATCAAGCAACAGACGCTGGAGTTTGATACCGGAGAGGTTACGAGACCCCGCTCGCTTCTACAGATGTGGCAGTGGGGCTTTGGAGTGGGAGGAAAGGTTACTGATGGATTATTGTCCTCACCTTTGCGAGTGACCCCATTACTACCCTTCACCCAGAGCCTCCCTATCAGCATTCCCTGCTCTTCCACTCTTGCGGAAAAAACAGGCTCTGTCCGACCCTATTTTGGATTTGACTCATCAAACTCGCCACACAAATGTGTCTGTGGATCAAAGAAAAAAGCCAAACTTATTTCAAAAAAGGATCAAGAAAAAGTTTTATGATATGCTCCTCACAGGCAAACCGAAAGTCAAAAGTGTGCAGATGAGATCTGCAGATTTAGCAGAAATTAGACATACTACTGAAGACTGGTTTTTTTAGGGTTCCTTGGCAAAATCTTTTGTCTTTTTTAGTTGTTTTGGTCAAAATAGGAGTTCCTTAAGCATTAGAACTTCCAACAGCTTCCAAATTCTACTGTCTGCAGCTTGCTTAGTTTGGTAGGGGTTTTTTAATTTATTTTTTTAGCTTAAATCCTCATTAAATGATGTTTTTTTAAGGCAAGAATTAAGAAGTTTGGAAAGTTTTATCATAGCAATAAATAAAAATCTAATTGATATCTACAAGCTCCATCTACCTGAAAAACGTGATGGAGCCGCATGAACACTGGAGATGTCATCGGCAAAACCTAAGCAACACACATTCCCTGACATACCATACCACTTCAAACACCTGATGAGTGTGCATCAGCTGACTGACATGGAGAAATGGGGCTTTTTATATCGGCTTTGCACCGATATGCAACACATTACTGATGTCGAGTGTTTCGATGGTACAAAGCCTCTGTTCACTGAAACAGATGATTTACAATGATTGCATAAACAATTAACTGACGTGAAGTGTTGCAAATCAGCACAAACCTGCTTTTCCCCACCTCAGAATTCCCTGGAATTACATTAGTTACGTATAAAGTTGAAGAGTTGTGTTGGTCTAAAGAATGCTGCTGGAATGCTAAGTGCACATCGGGCATATGTGGCGCATTCAAAAACATGCTAAACGCAGATTTTTAAACACACTTTTAACAAATGCTGTTCACAGAGGTCTGTCGCTATCTCATACCAGCTGCAAGAAGCTCTGTGCAAATGTCAAAGTGGTGCAATTCTTTCTCCAGGTTTCTACTTTTACAGCTCTATTCTGAAATAAAAAAGACTTGGTGTCGCACAACTCCGGCCAGGAACAAACTGTAGCCCTTGATATCTCGTCCATGATCACTTTTCAAATGGTTGAAACTTTTCTACATTGAAAAGGATGCTACCCATACGTCCCAATCAAAGTCGAATCCCTGATTGATGATCAAAGGTCAACTGTTTTACTTTCAACGCTCGTTTAATTGCCGTGCTTTTTGGACGTGGAGCCCACAAAGAGACTCAAAATCGATGCATGAACGTGAGAGTTTTGAACGCAGAAGTCCGAAATGCAAAAATGAGTGCGTTTACAAAGACTTTTTATTGGAAGCGGTCACTCGAACGCGTTTCTGAGCCCAATGTGAACGTAGCATTAAAGAGTAAAAAGTAAAAGTTTTGAAAATCCACAAAATGCTTATTAGCTGATTGGGAATAGTCAGCCTCTGGAGCGTCTGGAGCCTTATATACACATTTTTAATTTCTTTTTTATTTTTTTTTGTTTAGGATAGTGGGGTTATATTTAGTAACTGTTATCTGTTGCTAATTAAGTATGATATTAATCTTTAGAGCTAACAGATATTTTAATTGGGAAAAGCCTTTTGCAGTCAATCAATTTTATAATAATAATAATATTGGTCACATTCATGCATCTTTATTTTTAACTGCTTAAAAATGAATTGTGGAAATGTATTTTAATTCTGACCACGCTGCACAAAGCCCAACTATGAAGAGATAAAGGGAAATGCTTTAATCTATGGAAAGTCTACGTAGGCTTATCCTGTAAAGCTGAAAGATTATTTTTACTTTAAAAGCAGGAACTACCTACTAAAATAAGTTTAGCTGAGGTTTTCTTTCTAGTAGAAATATTGTAAAACGAGTTTTACCAAAATTGCTTTTACATGGAAAACATTTTTTTTAGATGTTTTAATTTAATCTGACAGAGAATAAATTAACAAGCTCTCCTTTAAGGCCCACTGGAGGTCACAAAAAAAAAGCGTGTGAGTTCATTAACGCTTATTTTAAGTTGTGTGTAATTACAGCAGGAACAACTTATCCCAGAGTGGCGGCGAGCAGCCCAAAAGGAAGACACTTCAGCATCATTAAAGGGTGTTTCTGCTGGCGCATGTGCACTCAATTATAGCAGCACAGATTTATGAAACACTCTTGTTTGCAGCGGCAAATCTCGATGATGCTCTGTAATGATTTACCACCGCAATACAAGATTCAAAACTCCGCCACATTTTACATAATTCACTTTTTTTTCCTTCCCCATCCTTCTTAAATGTGATGCTTGTGTTTCCCTCGCAGATTATCAGGGAGGAGAAGCTGTTCATTATGCTCGGCTGTGTCTTTCCCGGTCTGTCTGTTGCTTCTGAACGAAACTTGTGAGTCCATAAAACAAACGGTGGCTGTGTAGAACAGACTGTGCAGTTAAAGGAAACACTGTTTGTGGCAAGCAGAGTTTCAGCATTAAAGTGCAATAACCTGTGTGTTACAAAGATTTATGCGTCCCTGGATGGCGTGCTTCCTCCGCGCTGAGTTTTGCCAGGTTGTAAATTAAGAAATGCCCGTTGGCAGAAGTGTGCTCTCGACGCACAACCATGCCTGCCATTACTGTGTTCAGTCAGTGCATCCACAGATACTTGTGGAAGTTTTGCAGCAGTTAGATTGTTAGCAGGAACCAGCAGAAGAGAACATATTACTCTTGTGTTAGCTTAACTTCACTTTACTGGCTCCCAGTTGAATCTAGAATCAAGTTCAAAGTCCTCCTGCTAACCCATGAGTCATTGAGTGGTACGGCCCCATCCTATATAGAATATCTCATAGTGCCTTACCAACCAAACAGAATACTTCGCTCACAAAATATAGGTCTGCTTGTGGTTTCTAGAATTTCTAAAAGCACAATTGGAGGTAGAGTCTTTAACCACCTGTCTTATGGAATAAGCTCCCAGCTCATGTAGACGCAAACACAGTTTCTACAGTCAAAGTTAGGCTTAAAAGATTCCTCTTTGAAGACCTTTGACCAGGCTAGCTAGCAATCAGGGAATGTTCTAACTTACTGCTCTCCTACCTCACCTACTGTAATTAGGTTTGGAGAAATAATTGCAATTTTCATTAGATCCAGAATACATATTTCTCTGAGGAGCTAAGCAGAGGAAAGATGATTTGATAAACTGGGCCATGGCGGCCTATTCCCCCAGTTTTGTGGGCCTAAACGGGCTTGGATCAGATTAATAATATATTATATTCATGTTGATAATCTAAAATTGCAGATTTTCTATGATTTATATCTTATTAACATCCACGATTTGTGCCATATTACATGGAACTTACCATTACAATGTTTGAATTAAATTTAAATACCAATTAGTTTCTATAGGTTACTAGAAGAAGGTGGGGAAAGTATGATGCACTGGGGTTCTGTCCTCTATTACTTCTCTCCTTTAGTCTTTATAATTTATCGAGTATTCTTTTTTATTTAGTTTATCATGCCTTTCTTTGGTGCAGTACAATTCATATGTTGTCTTCGTTTCACACACCCCTACAGGGGAGCAGTTTGAGTCAACTGTTTGGATTATTGGGCTAAATAAAACTGAATTGAATGTTTTTGGAAGGACAAAAATAATACTCAAAGATCACATATGAAACATTCGTGTAAATAAAACTAGCTTTAAAAGAATCTTAAGTTTTCTGCTCGATAAACATGTTTATCTCTTTAGCAGTGAGGTTTGTTTCATAGTACTAACGTAGTTAAAAGTGCTTTAAGACTCAGATGAAAATGGTGTTTTTAAGATGTTCTTGTGGCATTTATGTGATAACATAACTGCGTATAAACTGCGTAAAATATGCATTAACTTCGTAATTCTTAACTGACAATAATGTTGAACAGCTCCAAACCAAGTTCACAGAAAGACACGAAACCATCAACAGACATCTGCGCACATCGACAAATGACATACGCAAGAAACGCTTATGAAATATGTATATCACGCACGTATCACGAAAGACCAAAATTTCATAAGTGAAAAATGCGCAAAATGTACATAGTGGCTGTGTGATATGGCCTTTGAATATGTGCATGTCTTCCAGGATATTCTTGGGGGGTTTGTTTGGAAAAGCTGAAATTAAGGTGATAATAAAATGACACACCTGCTAATATCTAAAAAAGGTGTAGTGTTGGCAGATTATACCTACTGGACAGTTGATTAGTTGTCATTAAATAATTCTTTACATTCATTTATATTATTCAAATTTTTTGCTGCAGTTGGTTCAATAATCGAACTTTCCCAAATTTTCTTGTGGCATTTTAGCTTTCAAGTTCTTTTTGTGGAATTATATATAAAAAAACACCCAGAAACAGTCCAATTCAAGCAGAATGAATTAAACAAGGAGACAGTCTAGCCTAGACCAACCAGAGCAGTGGGAAGTGTGTTCATAGAAGGTCAGATTTACACTTTGGACAAATCCTTGTTTCTCAGTTTTATAGTCGCAGGCCTGCAGACACACAAACCCAACCCTGGGAGAAATAAACTATCAGGACACCTGATAAGGCAGAGATTATTGAGACATTTGGTCCAGCCAAAATATGAGCTGAACCCTGTTGTCTGTCACACACACATGTTCTAATACCCCCGTGTGACTGCTTAGCTGATGAAGAGACAGGCTGCATATCTAATGGGAGTTGCAGGAGCGAAGAGACTGCCTCGGTATGATCCATTTATATGAATGCTAATAACAGCACATTGGGCCCAGTATAAGCAGAGAGATCTCTCCATAATCGACCATCCATCTTGGCGATGTGACTTTCCCATCAGATGCTGTGCATCATTAGTCTTCACACACATACACATGCACAAGCACAGCTACTCCAAACCACTTTATCTTGGGTGGTTTCGTTCTTTCATCGCCTCTCTGTCCATTTATATCAATACAGCTTGGTTTACCGTTAGTGTAGCGATACAAAAGATTCTCTGTGAGGCCAGCTTTTCCTTGCAGTGGTAAAGTATGATATGCAGCTCTTTTCTGTAAAGTACAGCGCCCTGAAAACACACGTGTAAGTTCACACACGTATAAGGTATGTGAGGATCGATGGAAATGTAAGCTATAAATGCTATCCATGTGTTCAAAGGGAGGCCTGCAGTGGTTATGGAGGTCGGTGGGGTAACTGGTTTCTAGTGTCAAACCGCAGTTACATTTGGAGCAGAGGTTTGGAACCGGGCTTCAACTTTCGCTTTAGAGGAGTTACGCCTGGTTTACACTGGTTCGTCTGTGGTGCGTCTCCCTTGCGTTGTGTGGGGAGTCCGTCTCACGACTGTCAGTCTGTTACGGCCCCAGCTGTATTTGGTTTAGTTTTTCATTATATCCCGTATTTTGTGTTTTTATTTTTTCATCAGAGTGGGACCTCTGTGTTTGTGTGGATCTTTGTGTGTCTCTCTTAATTTATTTCAGGTGTGGTTTGGAAAGGTGTGGCCTCCTAAGCTGATGGAGGCAGCCCTTAAAAGCACCAAGTGGACCTCTGACCAGTGAGAAGAGAGTCTTGTGCCAACTGTCGTTACTGCAGCTTGGTGCTAGACTCCACTTTAAGTCTGTGTTGCGGTTTGTTGTAGTTCTTCTTGGTTTTCTGCTCAGGTCCACTCTGTCTTTAGTCTGTTTAGTTATGTTTTAAAGTGAAGCTGAAGAGGTGAACTGCCATTTTTTTGGTGCACATGTTCTCCTGTTTGTTTTTTGTCATTGCTTTGCCTTTTATTTCATTTACAGGTAAAACTTGTGTTCAGATAGGTGGGGTTTTGTTTGTTATTTTGGCCTTGGTTCACCCTGAAGTCTTTAGCTTCAACTTTTAGTGATGGTTGGTGTTTATTATTTTTGTGTAACTTATATTATGGAGACAATCTTTTGGTGATTTTACTGTTAAACATTTCTATTATTCACCTTTATGTTACGGTTTACCGTATTAAAAAGTCACCTAATTCACTTTTTCAAACTTTTATTTTGAGAACAAGTGATTATAATGACCACTACTGATATTTGCTCATGCATGCATCCTCACAACATGGAAACTTGTGCTCACTCACAGTGAGAGCTGCATATGGCAGACTGCGAGCGGGCGAACGGGAATTAAATTGGATCCCTCGGTTCCCCCCAGCTCCCTGGGACTTAAAGTCATATTAAAGTCCTCTCCTATAGTCCTGTAGCGGTGGGAGAACATGGACAGAGGCCAAGGAAAACCAGCTAGCTGCCAGCCACTCCCCTGGAGGATTGCATCTGCTCTCACTCCACACCACGGCCCCTTGCGTATGCCCAGACACATCATCTCGTGAACCCATATGCCGGTTTTATCAGCGTGGATGTATCATTGTACAAGCTCATGCTGCTTAGTGGGGGCAATGAACTTGATTGTCTCCATCAGAGTTTCCCAATTCAACAGTAAATAAATAAAATTAGTCAGAACTGCCCCATGGCAGGAAAAATTGCTAAACCTGTACAGGAAATGCAAGAAACATGCATGGTTAGTCCGTAGAGTGTAAAGATTCCTTTGGTCCTTGTGATTTAGTTCTTCTTGCATAAATAGTTGCTCTTTATCTGTAAATAACTCACAGTTTTATGGCCTTTGTGAGGATTTTTGAGTCATCAGAGCATTGAATTACCTTTCCTTCCCCTTTACGTGACATCCTTATAAAATCCCATTGACAGGTGAGTAGCATAAGTTGGGAGCTCGTTAGGGATTGATTGGGCTTCTATGATGGCTTGTTTGGAGTAGCCACTTTTCTTCATTTTATACATAGCTTGGGAGTTTGCTTATTTGTTTGTTGGGCTTCTTTGTGTGGTTTGGTTGACAGTTTTCACTGTGACAGTGTTTGTTAATACTGGCTTTCGATTTGGACAAATTTTTGTTTTGGCTCTGTGTTTAGGGAAAAAAGAGATGGGCGCACAAACTTGTCCTCTCCTTAAGACGCATCATGAACTAAGCGCTCCTCTCTACGGTGTTCTGTGAGCCCAGACAACCCGAAAACCCTCATCACCCATACAGGTTTATGTTTTTTTTTTGGTACCACTTTAGGAGTTTATATGGTGTTTGTGGGAACAACTTTGGTGGTCAAAATGCAAAAAAAAAAAAAAAAGCTGTCTATCAAATTTCACTTTGCTGTACTCCTCAGAGAGCTGCAAGGATAATAGGAGCGCTCTAATAAGTCTGTTTGCCTTGTTAGCGTTATTGTTTTCTCACAAAGCTAATTAGCTGTCTTGACCCTCAGGGACCCACCATTCTTCATCCCGCTATCACCATCTATCCACACACACCTCGGACGTTCAGCTATCCATCCTCGGTCGGTTGACTCGCTCCCCGTTTCCAACGTGTACCAGTGGCAGCTCTGTGTCTCTGCTTTTGGATGCTGTCATATGTAAATTGATGGAGGGGCTTGTGATTGTGTGCATAGTCCCAAGGTGCCTTTCCTTCGCCGCACGTGCCCCCTCTGGTTTCTTCCCGGTCCAGAGTTGATTATGATAAATCAATTGGGGCCGTCGAACACTGAGATGGGGGCGTCGTCTTTTTGTAGTGGCTGCGAAGCTGGTCAAAACTGAGAGGGCACATCCTGGAACCTCTCTTATCCCGTGGTCACCCGGGTTTTCTGCTTCTTGACGCCTTCATTAAAGGCTTTGGAGTTATGGAAGTCTGTAAGGAAGAGCGCTCCAAAAAAATACTGACAAGTAACGGCGGAGCGAGGCAATAACGCCATCCCCTGGCCTGTATTGCAAATAATGCTGGAGATTTAATCAATGTCTGAGAGGAAAAAGCGGGCTCCAATCAATAGCAGCCTTGCTGTTTGCTCTCCTGCTTTGAAGGTGAATCCAGGCCTTGATATATAAATTGGACTAATTGAAGAGCATGCTGGGAAACAAGCCCCCTTACAAAGTGTGTCAGCCTGACACTTGCGTGTATAGTTCACTGTCATAGAAGATGTCGTGAAAACAGCAAAAAAAGAGCTGAAAATTACCAACAATATAGTGCCTCTCTTTTGAGTGTTTTTGCTTATAAATATTGACAGCAGTTTAAATGTGATTATGGAAAGAAACGTCAGACGTGTTTTGTCAGGTAATTCAAAAAGTTTAAGTCATTTTGAAATCATGACAGATTTATATGTCAAGCCCTAATTTCATTCATTTGTTCCATTATGTTGACATTTTTGGCTAATAAATGAGGAAAATCCCAAATGTTGTCTTTCACATCACATCAAAGCTATCAAATATGTTTTGAGCGTCAACATTATGGTTTTCAAATAATATTTTCATTTCTGAGTTAGACTTACTTTTGTATTGAATTATTGCATTGAGACATTGTGCTATGAAGGTAATCGGCCTGTGATGCTGTGCAGGCGTAATGGAAGCCCAGGTTGCTTTGATAGCTGCATTCAATTCATCTGCATTGTTGGATCTTCTGTTTCCACTTCCTTTTGGCAGCAGCCTATAGATTTTTTTATTGGGTTCAAGTCAGATGAGCTTGCTGATCAATTAAGCCCAGTAGCGTAGTATCATTTAAGTAGCGTGTGGTATATTTATTAGTGTGGGCAGGTGCCAAGTCCTGCCAGCAAATAAAGTCAGCATCTCCGTTCAGATTATCATTAGAGGACTGCATGAAGTACTCTGGAATTTCCTGGTAGATCACTGTGTTGAATGTGGACTTCAGAAAACACAATGGACCAACACCAGCAGACAACATAGAACCCAAACCATCACCTGCTAGTAAAAACTAGACTCTAAACTGAATGTGATATGAGTACCTTGCTTCTTCTTTTCAGATAGACGACTTAATTTCTAAATGACATGCAACATTTACTTTCATTTTAACAGATAATTTTAAACTACTGAGAAGATATTTAGTGCCTCAGCCCAGGCAAGACCCTTCCAACATCGTTTCTACTTCAGGTGTGCCTTGACATGAGGAAGGCTACATTTCGGAAGTTTTGGCACAATTTTAATAATGTAGATTCACCTCACTTCCAGGTACACTGAGTTCTTATGTTTTTGTCAATTAGTCCTTTACTCTAACTCAATAACTGAAATCCCTGCCTTTTCTTCTTGGCTAATAGCAGTTACATTTCCGTTTTAACATTTATAGGTGGTTGTCTCTGGAGTCCACATGGCTTTACCAGGCCTCCTCCACTTTTTTCTCCACTATGAACCATAACTTTGGAATGGTCTGGCCCTTTACCACCATCACCGTCCTGGCTGTAGGGGCCCTATTTCTATGGTCTTAGTTATCCTACGTCATCCACCCAGAGGCCAAGCGTCAACGGTTCTAACACATGTGCACATCTTTCTTTGGGGCAAAGAGACATTGAATATTTTTTTGAACGATTGGGTGTATGGCCACCATCTTTCCAAATGGCAGCCATTTTGGATTTTCCTAGTGGGTGATGTGCTATTCTCAAAAGGAGACCCTAAAGTACATCCATAGCAAATTTAGTGCTTGTACCACAAAATGTCCAATTAGTCTGAAGTATCAACCTAACCGACCCCCCCTAATTCTTGTGTGATCACATTTAGCTTAGTTTTTTAAAGAAATATTCAGGGTTTTTTCTGTTTTATGAAAATATGAAGTAACAATCAAGTCTATGTGTTTGCTGTATTTGAATCTTTCTACAAATCTCCATCGTTGACACATTTTATTTGATTTATGGTTCTCTTGGATGCTGATCTTAGAGCATCTCTGAGACAGAAACATCAAATGAAAATCCACAAGCATATGCCATTCAAGAGATGGACCCACATTTTTGGAAGTAAAACCGGGTATTCTTTACAAAAATTAACCAATCCTAGTAATCACATAAGCATTGTAACATGTGGATTATCCTTGAGAGAAAGGAATTTCTGCTCAAGAATGGCTCTTGTCCCGGACCTCGTTCCCCTCAGATCTCTTTCAATCCCCCACATTGACCTTAATTAATAAATTCTATCTTAATGAGATGAACAACAGGAAGTGTTAGTGGAGTGGCATGTTATGGCGTCAGGGCTTTTTTTGTTATTGGGGGTGTGTTAGGTGGAATTAAAAGCTCTCTACAGTGCAACAGGAAGGAGAGCCAAGCTCAAATGAAATGATTGTATCAGATAGAAATCAATGGCAATCCATGCCTTCCTTAATCCTGCTGTAGCTCCCAGATCAGTAGCCGGTGCAAGCAATCTCTCAACCATCATTACAACACGCAGATCGATGGGGGGCAACAAGGCTTCTGCTTAAATTTCTGGCAACACTGCAGAAGTGAAGAAGATGAGGACCAGGAGGGGAAGCCTGGACAGCCTTCTGTCTTTGTTCCACTGCTCTCTGGTTTGAGGTAATTAAAGACCCACACTGATGAAAATTGAGTTTTTTAATACGTTCTTGTGTCATTCAGAACTTTGTGTCATTCCGATTCCGTAGATTCCGATGCATCTACTTGTCAGCAAGTAGATCCATGTACACTTTTGGCTTCCTTGTCTGTGTTGGCATCTGGCTCAAAACTGTACAGCTGGACAACTCCAATATTCCTCGCTGGTTTTTTTTTTTTTTTTGCAGTGGTTAGTTGTAGATGTGAGGAAATATAAGCTAGCTTTTAAACTATTTTCAAAGAGTGGTCTTTTACTAATAAATACGCCATTTTTGGCCAAATCGGCTGTTGTTTACAGGACGTAGTTCCTGCAGAGTGACACTAGTTCCTTAGAAATTCACTTCTGGCTCAGACCAGGAAAACAAAGACAGACTTGGATCTATTTGTCTACAGGTGGATGCATCAGAATGAGGTGGAGAAGGGGACTAATGGCCCACCCAGGATATTTTCAACATTACAAATACGATCTTTTTCAAACTAAATGTTTTCATCTGCTCCTAAATCACAACAATTTAAATAAAGAAATACTCAGAAATGCAAATTTATGCCTAATTTCTTTTTAATAGATATCCCCCATCATGAGAAAAGTGCTACAAGAACAAAAACGTGATTTTCATCAAAGCGGGTCTTTAAAAAAATGTGTAAAGTCGGCTCTTTTTTTGTCAGAAATTCTGCAAAAAAATCATGTTCCGGATTGAGGCAATCTCGTTAGATTCCCAGGCAAAATCTCCGGAGATGAGGAGGATGAAACGGGCTTGGGTGAAAGGGGGATTTTATTGCATTAGTGTGATGTCAAATAGGAAACATGGCAACAATTAACCAAAGCTGCGGCCAACTGAGAGGCAACACTCGCGGAATGAGGAGCAGAGGAAGTAAATAAGGCCAGTCTGACGAGATGTTTTTTCGCGTGCTGGGTGTTTGTCGTGCTTCACCCCCCGCCTTTTTGAAAATTTAATTGGTTTATCATTAACACCAGTGGCCTTAACAGCAGGAAGATCCATCATTAGCACCGGCGGCCTGCCGAAAAAAAAAAACAGGACCAAAAAAGTGCCTTTGGGTTCGGCCTCCGCTTCCCGTAGTTTGCAGTCAAGTCACAGTGTCTGTTTAAAACCAGCAATTAAAAACGTTGAGCCAGGCGCTGCTTTAATGATAGCTGTGATTTAATCAGCGGTATTCCTGGTGGGGTCCAGGAGGTCTGGAGGCCTCGTTGCACACATCAACTTATCTCCATCTTCCCCCTTTTTTTTTTTTAATTTCCCACCTCAGTCAAAGTCTCTCCAGCGCTCCTCTTCCCTGCCTCCTCTCCCTCAGCAGCCCAAGCTGTTAGGATGCACATATTGAAAGAAAAACACACTATAAGTAATTAATTCCATTAACATCAATATTCTAGTCGGGAGCTGATGGCAGGGAGTCGGTACAGGAAATCTCAGTGATGGGAAGCAAAGTATGGGGATACGAGTGGGAAGATGGATGGAAGGAACTAGAGCGCCACTGTTTACTTGCTCCCTATTCTCAGACTCTTCTCATCCTTTTGTCTCCTCCTCTCTGAAGGAGACCGTTGGCACAAAGGAACTTCTCCCAGCAATTAAGAAGGAGCTGCAGATATTTCACCGTAATTACTGCCAGCACATTTATGCTGTCGCAAAACCCAACGTGCCCTCCAGTCATTAAAAAAAAAAAAAAAAAAACACTGAAGATTATTTTAGGAATAAATTATTCAAAATGATTGTTCGCACTCAATTATTCATGGAGTCTCAGTGAAGAGAGATTTGCATCTCAGAGTTGTAAATATTATTAATCTTGCCAATTACAAAATTCTCTGCTGCTTCAAATTCTTCAAATGATGTTCCGAATGTGTGCAGCTTTTATGGCCTTTAATGTTTAAGTGGGTTGAAATGAATGTTGCCGCCGCAATTACAAGTCATCTGGAAAACAAATCAAGTCCTCCCGAATGTTTCTGAGATGCAGTGGAAAGCACCAAACTTGCTGAGCATGGGCGCAGTCACACGCTGAAAATGTTTTCAAAGCCGCTTTGGTACAGAGCAAAAAAAAAAAACCATGTTTAGTCTAAACGCTTTAATGCGGGAAAATGCTGCCGTTTGTTGATGCCACTTCGATTCCTAATGATGTGGTTTCATTAAACCGTTTAAGTTGAAGGTAAAAAAAAAAAGTAGAGCTAAGATCCATTTTTAGGGCTTTTGTTTGTAAAACTTTAGTTAAAAGAAACAAAAAGTACAGGTATTCTAAGTCAAATCCAGTAACAATGTTACAGTGAGATTCCAGTGAAAAAAACATTTTTTTAAATAGTATTCTGTCACCTTTACAGCTTTGATTATGTGTAATGTCATTAATATTTAGACAAAGTTTCATATCTCTACCATTGAGCTAAGAAATTCTGCTTAAAAAAACAAGATTTCATCTCAATATGCCAATAAAATGTGTCAAAATCTACTTCTGGGTTTCATTCAGAATCTAAATGTCATATGACAAAGCAAATCAGGCCATCCTCTTTTTTCTATTCTATTCCACATATTCTGTTGTTCTGCCTTGGGTTGTTGTCATTGAACTATTCACAGAACAGACATGACATCCTGTCAAACAATTTCCTGAAGGGAACACCAAACGCGTCCAACCTGACGCATGTCAATGTCGCCCTTTGATTTCCTTTAGGTCATCAACAAAATCCCTTACCATGATTGTTTCCGCCCCCGTTCTTCATGATCTTCACGTTCTAACATTTGTCCTTGCACATTATTTTAGCTGTGTCCATAACATGTTTTTCACATTTCATATTCTTCATACACATCCTATTCAAAATGTTATTGCACATTTTGTTACGTATGTTATAGCAAATTTTATAAAAAGTTATAATAGATGTTTTACATTTGTTTTCACACACGTTATTACAGATGTTATTTAAAATGGTGACACATTTTGTGACATTAAAAATTTTATCCTGTTATTACAACATCTTTTTTACATGTTATGACACGTCTGTTACATACCTAATTACACATGCTTCTAAAAATGTTATTAAGCATTTTATTACACATGTTTCACATATGTAATTACACTTCTGGTTTATATTATATTACATATCCTTTGACATGTGTAATTACTTAATCTAGGCACATTAACTTGTTAGCTGCACCACTAAAGTAACATTTGTGAAATATTGACAAATATTCACAAAGCCAAAACTTCCACCAGGCATCAGTATTGCACTTTTGGAAAACTGGATTCAAACCGGATCCGACTCTTTATTCAAAAATTCAGCGTTAAACAAGAACAGCAGTCTGTTATAACTGTTGTATGAATGCCTGGTGGTTGCAGATAAAAGAGGCAGGAGGCCAGCTTTCACTTTATGGGGGATTTTATTAGGTGTTTTGTGAATTTGTTTTACCTTTCTCTTACACTCTAACACTTATCACTGAACGAGGGCTAATTGTTGAATAAACAAGAATGATTATTGCATTTTAATGTTGGTCAGACAGTGACTGTTGGGTTGTAATTGCAGGTTGGACGTTAGACCCAACATTACCACGCCCATTTTTAATCAAGCTAACTATCACCTAAGTTGGTCTTGATAAAACTTGGGTTACAAGTTGCAATATCTAGTGTCGCTACTAGAGCTGGACAACTATTAAACTTCTGAATCACAATGAATCCTAATGAATTGCTCACCACAAGATTTTATTTTGAAAAACAGACCATTGAAATGAATACGGTCAGAGCAACTTCTTGAGCGTTTCATTTATTTTCGTTTTGTCTTGAAGAAAATGCTTAATTTTGCCAACATTTCTCGTTTCGCCTCCTTTCTTTACAGAAAATTCCAGACAATGTGTCTCATTCTCAAAATCCAAATTGAGGTCCATGTACAGACGTTTAATTAAATTTATGTCAACGTTTATAACGCGGTGTGCCTTTTTCCTTTCATTTTTCGGGGGATTGTGATAAATGGAAGGCAGGTTGGACTGCAGTAATGATCTGTCCAGGCTGGGAGAAGCTCTGCTGAATGAATTCCATGAGTTCAAGGCAGAGATGTATGATTGTCTGGCCTTCTGTGACCCTGATTAACTTGGGTCTGACTTTGGGATAGAATCAACTCAAGGAAGATTCACTCATTAGAACTCAAATATACATATTTTTAACAGTTCATTGTTTACACTTTTGTTCTAGTTTGTCAACTTGTATTTATTACAGATTTGGAGGCTGTTGCCTGGCAACTCTGAGTTTCAGCTCTCTCTGGCTGAATTACTTCATGATCTTGATCTGCTTCTTCTTCAGCCATTCCTTGGCTGAATGTTTTGGGTCATGATCCTGTTGGAAGACCCATGCACCAGCCATTTAAAATGTCTTGAAGGAAAGGAATTTTCACTTTACTGTACATGGCTCCGCCCATCCTCCCATTCACAAGGTGAAGTAGTCCTGTGCAGAAACACCCCTAAAGAGTGCAGGGATGGTGTTCTTAGGGTCATGGGCAGCCATTCTCTTCCACCAAACACGACAAACACTACAAAATAAACAACTTACCAAACGAGTGGATACAGGCCATCTGTGGGCCAAAAATGAGCTAACCTGTACGGTGCACACAGGTAGTCTGCAGGAAATATCAAGTTGTAGAGTGCTCGGTGAACCCATGAAGTGAAAATGTTCATGCTCATTTTTTCTACCGGCATGGTGCAAGCGACAGATCGTAGCAAACACTTAAACAACATGTATAGGTGAAGTAATTCAAACGCAGGGGTGTCATACGGATTTTACATTATTTCTATGTCCCAAACCTTACGCAATGTGCAAGGAGCACGTTAATGCTGTCCAGGTGATAAGTGTGCGTTCCTATTCTGGGTGTTAGAGATGAGGAAACTAGACGATCAAAGTGTAGCTTGTGTGGACATTCTATGGGCGTCCTGCACCATCTATGGGGCCAGTACATGCAAGTTACTAACAACAAGAATTTGGCGCAAGAGCGCCCTACTTTTACGACAGCAACTTACATTAGCCTTATGAAAAAGTTACCATACGCACAACAGTTGTAATTTCTAGTCTCATGACGTCCTTTGAGGTGACTGAACAGGACATGTAGGCCCTTCTGTCTACAGTCCTCTACAGCCCAGAACAACCCAAAACCCCACAGCACCCGTACGGGTCACCCCCCCACACACACACCCACAACACACACAATGGCTGCATGTGACTAATGCTTAAAATAAATAATTGGGAGATACTGTAGCACTGTGACATGGGAATTCATTGTTTTTTGTGGTCAGCCTGCTGAATCAGTGCATTCATAAACTCACCCACTTGATCATGAAGGTCCTTGGTCATCTGGGTAATAATCGCAGCTTAATGTCTGACTTTTTCTTGCTGACTGCTTATGTTGGATAACATGAGGAGCTTTTTCAGAAATAATTTAGGCTTTAGATGGCAGAGGTGAGCGGTCGACTTCTGATCGAAAGATTGCAGGTTTGTTTCCCGCCCATGTGTCGACGTGTTCTTAGACAAGACACTGAGCTCCATATTGCTCCTTGTTGCCAGTGTTAGGCCCCATCAGTGCGTGAAAGTTCAACCACGACTCTATGGCGCTTTGCCTTCTAAGAAGGTAGTAAACGCTGTTTAAGTAAACGTTATTTATCATAAAGAGAGATGTTTTTAAAGCTGCTGACAAAAGAAAAACACAAATTAAAAAATCTAAAGTAAATTCCTTATCACCTATGCTGATTTAAAATAAACGCATAAATGCATTCAGGGAAAGTTAGATCGTTAATGCTTTTGGAGTCCCACTGCCTGTTTTTTTTTCTCTTTTTCCTTTCTATTTTGCCCCTTTCTCTCTTTCCCTCATTGCCTCACATGGGATGATGTGTTATTTTATAATCCTGTGCCGGCTAAATTACGGTAAGAATATCCTCTCATTAATTAAAGCAGCTATCGACAACACCTGAGATAAAACAGATTATGGGAGCTGAGAGTGAAATCACAGAGCAAGAAGAGCCGGCGTCAGCATTTTATGTGCTTGAGTGTTGCTGAGTGTGTGTGTTTCTGTTTATGGCAGACTTTCAGCACACTAATTTTATTCAAGTAGATAAATCACAAACAAGCCAATGAGCCACAACATTTGCAAATAACCCTACTTTTAAAAGTAATTTTTGCAAAAACGTATCATGTTTGTATTTATTTTTCTTACTTTGGTTATTTTTGTCCACACACATTTTTCACACACGTTTGAATAGTGTAGAAAGGTGGGGCTCATCCACGCTAGTAGTACCCTGCCTTTGTCCAGCTGTAGCCTGGTTTACTATGCAGCCCCCTGAAAACCCCTGAAAGGGATACAGCAGCTGAGAAAAAATGGAGGGATGGTGCACCTTGCAATCCAGTGTGCCCTTCATTATGGAAAATATGGTACTTGGATAGCAGAAAAGCTGGATTTCAGGAAGAAAGGAATAAATCAAGTGATAAAAGCAACAAAAGTTTGAGACATTTTGCAGGATGTAAACATTTTCCATATCCACCAGTTCAGGTTTAAACACGTCAACAATTTAACATTTTAAAATAAAATTTTCTAGAAACTGTCTCCAATTTTGCTTCTTAACTTATTCCCCGAATTTTTCCTTCAATATACTGTTTACCATAATAGTTATTTAAGGAGCTGAAAATAATAAAACAATTCTGCTCCTGGACACTTCTTAATGGAGATGGAACCCTTTTCTGATGCAACTTTTGGAAGAAAATGTGGACTTAATGGTTTTCTGGCAGCAGATAATTGTCGGCTCATTTACAGCTGCTGGTTCCCCAAAGAATCTTCTAACGTAGCACAACATTCCCAATTTAAATACAGGTTTCTGTTTCCTTATCTTCTCCAGTTGTGTGACTAAAAGTTCACCACTTACTACTTATACACCGAGTCTTGATCCCATAATGAAATTGCCCAAATATTTTATTTATTTATTATATATATATATATATTTTTATTTATTTATATATATATATATATGCAACAAAGCACATATCCCTGTCTTAAAATGTCACTTTTTTAACAAATAGTTTTTGTTAATTTTTTTTGTGATTACGATTCTGAAACAATTTGATATGATTCATTTTCTCATAAATAAATAAAGATATATACATTTCACTAATAATAAGTCACATCTTGGTACAGGGCCATATCTTCTACCACCTATAGCTCATTGGCGATTAAAAATAATATTTATGCACCAGAAAAATGTCAAATATTAATAACTAGCTGAAAAAAGTGGGTTTATTGAATAAGAAACTGTGAACAAAACACAAAAAAAAAAAAAAAAAAGAAAAGTGAAGGATGAGTACACATACAACCAAGTTCCAATTTTACCTTATTGTGCAGAATTGCTTCATTCATGTCATCCAGCAGGATAGCTATCTTTTGAAATCTTTAGAGTAATTCTTCATGATTTTTTAACTTTACAGATTATCCAAAGCTTTTCGTCTATTGAGAAAAAATATCCACTTTTACCTACTTTGACAAAGACATAAAAACTTTAATAATCTATACATAATTCTTTATTGTTCCAGCATATAAACTGGCAAAAGTCATTGCAGATTTTTTGCTGATTAGACTTTTTCTATTTGGCTTTTTGGGAATTATAAATGACAACAACCTTTAGCAGTCCTTGCCTTCATTATATCGGTGCGGTTTAGCACAAAAAGTCCTGCTTCTATTTTTGGAGATTCTACAAAACTCCGAGCATGCATCGCATTTGAATGTATTCGATGTGCCTCCTTGTTGAACAGAATTAATCATGGTAAAACTTCTTATTAAACACACTCCTCTTGGTAGCTGTCAAAACTGATTAATGAAAAAGAAATAAAAAAATGCAAAAGACGAAAGCAGAACATTTTTTAATAACATTAAAGTCCCGTTGGGAATGCATGTTGCCTTCGTATGCAAACCATGGAAAGCTGTTGTAAAGTTCTCACAAATTAATACATCTCTGCCTTTGGACAAATTTGTCAAAGTGTCCGGTTGTTGCTGTGGATGGATACTTGGTCAGACAAGAAAAGCTTCCTCTTTTTCACTCTCTAATTGGCTGATCTGAAATATCAAATTAAGTTTTTCCACACGTGAGTAAAAATATGACACTTTACTGCTGATATTTTTTAATCTAAATCATTTAAGACTTGTCTTTGACAGATATTCATAAATTATGGCTTTTTGGGGTATTTATGATGCAATAAATGGTTATTATTAAAATATTTCCTTTTATCAATGTTAAAAACTTTGTTTTAAAAAAACTCGTTTGGTCTTAAACAATTACCTCTTATAAGGTGTTCGATCTAATTAAAGTAAGTCCTTGAAAAACATGAAATGATCTTAAGTTCTGGTTAATGGCTCCTAATTTTTTTCGTGAGTGGGAAGCCTTTTCCTGTCATGAAAAAAAAATTCTAGGTTGCGTTGTAAAGTGTTTGACTTTAGCTAGTTATATAGCTCACGGGAAAGTACAAATTTAAAGATGAATGGCTTGAAAATATGGATTCCTTTTGACGTAAACTGCACAGTGTGCTGACATTTAAACTTGACACAGTTGGGATCGAGGCGATCGAATCGCATGTCCAGAGCAAGAAATGCAGAGAGTATGCAAAAGCCAGACAGTAGCCTGTTTGTTTGTCTTCCACCATAAATAATGTAATCTTTGATGTGACAATGGATACGTTGCAACCAACAAAATGTGCCTCTGATATCTGAACAATTTGTGGTTCTACACTGACAGTCAAAAAGTCTCAAAGCTGACAGTGATCAGTGGCTGCCCCGGAACATTTCGAGGTCGCGGGTGGCACTAACCTGGTTGCCGGCAGCACTTGATATGAACTACCGTCATCCAGAGACATTTACAGATCGTCCAATCAGAGCTGCAGCCTGTTGGTTATCCAGCCCTATCGCCGCCCAGTTGTCACCCGATTTCGTAATGACGTCATCCCTGCCCAACTGACTGATGCCCGACGGCCACCTGACAGCCACCGTCTACCTTCATGACCACGCCAACGATTCTCAAAAAATCATTCGGCGGCATGACATCTTGAAGATTCTGTCGACGCCTCCCCATCGTACAGTGACAGTTGTATTTGTGACTGTAGCATAAAACGTAAACCGACTGAAAGCCGATAACAGGACATACTGAGCAGCTAACCAACCAGAGGAGTTTTTGTGTCAGCAGGGCAGAGCTATATCCGAATCCTCATGTTTAGCGAAAAAAATGGTAGGTCACAAATTAGCGACACATGGCGTGAAAGGCTTAATTCAAATAAGAAAAAAAATTCTTACCTTTAGTTTATGACATTCTACATATGTCTGAAATGCATAAGAATCTTTTTTTTCCATTAAGTTTGTAAATGTGCTTGTGCCTTTTCTATGCTTTTGTCCAGAATGATAAACACAGGCACACAAGCAAGTAAAGAGATGACTTGTTCACAGTTCCACTCTGCTTATCTTTCACTCCCTAACAGCTTGGGAGTTCTGCCAGAACCGCTTTATTTGTGTCCTATTATTGCTCTCTCTTACCCACAACTAGGGGAGCTTTAATATCAAATCCTCTGCTATGTAATGTGTGAAACAAGCAGGAAGCTCTGAAAAAAAGTTGACATTTATGAGCAAAATTACATTCCATCCATCTGCTTGATGTAAAGAGATCATTGCAAGGTTGACATCAGTAATAGGTGAGTTACTACCACTGTGTCAAGGAAGTAATTCCTGATACTTTCTCATGAGAAGTATGTTTTTTTTTTTTTTTTTAAGAAATGCAACAGAAATTCATATTTTTTATTGGTTATGCAGTTTTATACACTACCTTTACATTTCTGGACTTTCAGGAACATTTTCTCTCGTGTTTTCAATTGGTGAATCTCCATTATGCTCCTGATTACCACCTATGCAAATGTGTCCTCTCTAAATCTGAATGTCTCCTAACCACTGCATACTTCTGCATGAACTCCTTTTAGCATCTATGGAGGATATTTGAGGCTTTTGGGTTGGTCTCCTGGAATTGTAGTTTTTGGTGGAATAAAATAAAAACAGGAAAATGACTAGTAGTCAGGAGGATGTACTTTCATTACCTGTAACATTCCTTTATTCAAAACTTTCTGCACTTCTACACCTCCTTCAATCTTCACTTATCAATTCCCATCCCCCACGTACAATGAAAGTCCCCATGTTCTTCTTACCATATGACGTGCCATCCAGAGAGCCATTCTCTCTCTAAATGGGATCATAATCACTCCAGCTTTACTTTTAATGGCCCAAGTGACAATACTTGGCGTGTGTCTTGGTAAATGTGCGGTGCTTTCTGCGTCTGACACCTTGGTGTCTGCATGGCTGCATGGATGAGCATGGGCAGATGTGCCCATCCATGCAGAACTGGGCGTGCAGAGACTCAGACTTTAATCAGATCGGTGACAAAACTCACGCTTTCCAATTAAAAGAGTGAAGAGAGGCCATTTGAAAGAGGGGGAGTGGGAAGGATGAGAAATGACAAAGATGTCCTGAAGGAAGGTGATGATTCAAGAGGGATGTGAGGAGTGACAATACTGTCAAACATTTACGTATTGAATTCTTTGGACCACAAGACATACTTAAAGCCCTTTCATTTTCTCAAAAAGCTACCGTACTTGGGAGCATTGCAGAGTGATAGGTACACTCATAAAAATGAGTGTGTTGTTTTGTATTGTATGTGTTACAGCCATTGACTGTAAATGAGAACTGGACTGAGTGAGTGTGACGTCACCCACAGAAAATAGCTGAAGTCCAGCTCCAATCAAATGAAATCAATTCACCCCCTATTGTTTTGTAATATGGACACCGCAATGGTGAAGCCAGGCGACGTAAGTAAGCAGTGATTGGTCTGAGTTGGTTTGTGTCATCGTTTCTATGGTAACCACTCTGGCCAGTCAGGAGTAAGCTTGTTCGAAGTCCACACCTCTACCACTTAAAAGCAGGCTACACGAAACCTGTCGAACATGTCGAATATTCAGTGTGGGTGCCAGCAGGCAACAAGTACTTTTTGAGACATCTGATTGGATAGTTTATAACTTGAACTGCTTGCAGTACACTATTCAAACATGTAGTTGTTTATTTAAAGATTTAGCTGTTATTTTAACCTGTAGCTGTTTATTTAGACATGTGGTTGTTTATTAGACATATACTTGCTGTCCGGGCCCTCCTTCATGTGGGCAACCCTGACGTTTTCCAAAAAAAGGGGTTTTTAATGGGTGTAGGGGCATGGATGTTTGCTCAGCTTAGTCTGTTTAGCAACCAGCTATTGTCTACATTTCTATGACTGACCTTATGTTCTTTGCAAATACCGGTGTAAGCCCATTGAGACAGCTATGGCTGTGATATTGGGTTACATAAATACATTTGAATTGCAATAAAAAACAAATATGAAAAACAGGATTAGCAAGAACATTTGAAAAAAGGCATCAGTGCAAGAATGGTTATTCTGACAAATATGAGTAATTTGCTTTTCAATAGCAGCCTATGGGATTTTTGCTTCTTGGAACCAGCGGGTACTTCCTGTTTGAAACGCGAAGGCGACGGAGTCCCTCGGTTCTCATTTACAATCACTGGTTACAACTGAACAACGTTGAGAGTTATTGTGAAAAACGTTTGACTTCTCTTGTTCTCTCTGCACTGATGAGAGACGTATAAATACCACACAGTTCAGTTGCTCAACTTCTTGGTCCCTCTAGTCCTTCTGGGTAGTGTAGTTATACTATATTGGATTATTTCACTTGGTGCGCCTTGTGATCTCAGAAAATAATGTATAAACCGGAAGTAATGTATTCTCTGGATTAATACAAACAAATGACCTTTTTATGTGTGTTTCTTCATTTTTTTTGGCGGGTAACGTTGTAAAAATAACCTATAAACGTAGGTTTATAAATGTCTTAAGGCTGTAAAGGCTCTCACTACACACTTTTTCAGACAGACATGGACATTTTCAGACTTTTCTCTCTTGTTTAAACTCTCATTGTTCAAACCTTCGCAGAAAAATAAGTCCAGAAAACTAAGATCTGGTCGCAATCAAAGATTAATATACATTTGACAAGCTGAATGCAATGGAGGAGTTTGACTGACTGACAAGGTTAACAGCAAATCAAGACGCAGAATACAGTGCACGGTAACAAGAAAAGCATGCAATGAAAACTATCCGCGAAACAGCGAGACCACAAAAGGTGATTCAAACTGTAATTTGCTGTTTTATAATGCACTTTTGTTATTATTGGTGTTATTTGTAACTAGCATAACAACCAACATGGCAGGTGTGTGCAGTGATTAACTGTTCAATAAGTTCCTCCACTTTTATTTCCAAAAGCATTATTTTGTCCGTGAGATCTATAAAACATCATTTCTGCAGTATCAGCATCTACCAAACTTGAAATCCATTCAGCAAATATTTCATCTAAGGAGCACGTTAAAGGGGTGAAAAAAAAACACTTAAACATTAAAATTACTCCAGTTTCATGTGGATAGATTGGTAGATATCCTGTAGGTGCTTCTAACCCTTCACAGTGTGTTGTGCTGGACCCCTCTGCAGTCAGCATTGATCAGCTTCCCTCCCAAGACACTTGATGCAGCTTGACCCCTCAAGCAACCAGCCAGTAATTGATCCTGTTGCTCCGTAGTGGGTCCCCACGGTTCATGGACTCTACATGTGTGTGCAGGTCCTCCACATTTATCTTTAACTGGAATCCTAATGGCACGTCCAACCTTCTTAGGTGCTACATTACCACCCATTCAAAGTGTGTTCAAAGACCCCCGTGCCAAGAGAAGTACAAACGCAGTTCTTATGTGAATCTAAATGAGCACTTTTCACTTTTGCTTCCCTCATAGTTTCTTTTTTTCCTGCAAAGTTCACAGGATTCAATCAATGTCTGATGAAACTCCTATTGTTTTGGTGGGGCTTTCACTCACACCGTTGTGTGGGTCCGAAGTGATCAAACAGCCCCTTGATTTTATGTAGATGAAAGTCAATGGCGGCGCCTCCAAGTTGTTTCAAATGCCTCGCCACGCTCGATTGTGAAGCCATTTGAAGCAGCTCGCTCAACATAAAAGAGTTCATTTCAGTTTCATCCCAGTTCCAGCCAGAAGCAGAAAAAAAGGGGGGACAAGAGCCTTGGCCTTTTGGTGAAAGACTATACATCAACTGGGCCGGCAAGAACACACTCAGTCCACGAAGTCATATAAAAACGCATCATCACAGTCACCAATGCTGAAGTACAGAGCTCCCTGTCATCTTCTTTTTTAGTAAACAGTTTACTGATCAATTTGTTTCTTTCATCCAAAACCAACATGTTTATCCTCTCCTGGCCCCCTCAAGCTATGGTCATGGTAATAATGGCAACAGAAATAATAATCTCATATAATAATAAAGAAAAAAAGCAATAGGTGTCTTTTTACCTTTCCTTCCCTGATGTGGAGCTTTAGCTTCAGTGTTGACATTCTTTCAACTACTGTAACTCTTCAACCGTTTTCGCAATGAACGTAATTCCAACGGATTCTGAGGTGGACAGAAGCAGCCTTGTGTTGATATGCAACACCTTACAGTAGTGAAGTGCTTTTGCCATCTGCGTAAATCAGCTGATTCTGTTGCGGAACAAAGTGACTTTGCATATTGGTGCAAAACGCTTGTTTTCACGTTTCTGGCATTTATGGTTGAAGAGTTTCGGTACATCAAAGAGGTTATTTAGGTGTCGCTGGTGACACCCTTGGTGAAAAAGGGTCAAGTATCTGCTGGTAGCGTTTTTAAGTAATTAAATAAGGGGATCCATCGTCCATCGATCCATCGACGCTTTTGTGAAAAGTTGCTCTGTTTTAAACAGTTTTTTTAAAGCGCCTAAAAATATGAATTATTAAAAACTTCACATTTTTATATCTCAACTTTTTATTTTGATGTGCATTAAAAAAAATACCTCACCA
Source organism: Oryzias celebensis (assembly GCA_014656515.1). Lineage (NCBI taxonomy): Eukaryota > Metazoa > Chordata > Actinopteri > Beloniformes > Adrianichthyidae > Oryzias > Oryzias celebensis. Next base: position 42,299,702 of record BNCR01000005.1, read on the forward strand.
TTACCAAATACAAAATGCTACATATTTCTACATATTGTAATCTTGCAGTCTCTACGCTCTTCCTTTGTATGATAAATGCGAATGAAATGGTTCCAGAGTTTGCTTTTTTTCCAGTGTCACTCAGTTTCATGACATTTTTGTGTTGCTGGGGCGGCCGTGGTGCAGCAGTAGGGCGATCGACCTCTGATTGGAATATTGCAGGTTTCATTCCCACCTTGTAGGAATGTGTCGAAGTGCCCTTGGGCAAGACACTGAACCCCACATTGCCTCTGGTGGAAGGTTGGCAACAGTGTTGCAGCGGAGCCATCAGTGTGTGTATGTGTGTGTGAATGGGACTCTGACTGTAAAGCTCTTTAAGTCTTCAAGAAAGGTAGAAAAACGCTATGAGAGTATATTCCATTTACGCCATTAAATGTCGTTTCTTTTTGTTACACCTGGTGCACATCGGACGCAATTTGTTCCTCAGGGGCGTCCAGTTTTAATGTCTAGTCAGACGCGATCAGAGGTCCTGCGGTGTTCTCTGAGTGTTGGGCACAGCAGCGCGTTTCGAACACCAAATATCTGAATTTTCAAATATCTATTTCAAATATCTGAATTTTGGCAAAGAAGATGCATTGTGTCGACCAATTAGGCACTCAGCTTTGCCCAGTGACGTGGTGCTGTCGGGATCACCGGGTGGAATCCTAATTTTTATTATATTTTTTCTGTAGTGCAAGACATTCAAATTATATACTGGCCAATCAGATGCCTCAGTAAAAATATGTGGTCTATCGCCAAATGTTTAAAATGTTTGACAGATTTCTTTCAAGTGGTAGAGGGGTGTGAACTTTCTTCAAGCTCTCCCTTGATTGGCGAGAGTGGTTGGCATGGAAACAAAAGCTCAGACAGATTGGAAACAATCTATGCTTCATAGCGTTGTTTGGCTTCAATATGGTAGGGTTTTGTTTTGAGAAAAAACAGCTATTGAAATGACTTCTGTTCGTTGGAACTGGAAGTAAGTCATTTACTATGTGTGACGTCACACTCACTTTGTCCAGTTCTCCTATACAGTCAGTATAATGTATATGAGTGGACATGTGTATATCTCAAAGCAGCTGCAGATTCTGTGATTCACAACGTTTTGCTTTTTGTTTTAGGCAAAATTACAAGCTCTGTTTGCCAGCCTAATTAACAGCTCCCAGCATTCAGTGAAATGTATCGTCCCTGCGAGAAACCATACAGGAAGGATCACAGACAACTGAAACTCGACACCCTGAAACAACAGACTTGTTAAAGGGAGTCTGTTTATACGCTGCTCTTTCCCTCTGTTTCCTCCACCTTTTTTTCTTTTCCTTGGTGCTGACCTCCTCGCTTCACGGTCTCGCCTGACAGTTACTTGACTGTTTCACTCCAAGGTCTCCGTGGCTGTGGTTGTTAAGAAGAGAAATCCAGACTCAGAACCGGCCCCCCTTTTGACCGGGGTTCATTGTGTGTTTGTCAGCGGGTGCCCTTGTGGTCAATACTGTTTAGATGTACATCTGAAATGTGAATCCAGAGCAGAGGGCAGAACGGGACAAGAAAGGGCGTGAATTTTAGCCTAACACCAAGGAAATGGAAGAAAAAAAGTGGTGAGGTGTAAACAGCTGGAGCATAAACTCTAAAAGAGGAAACTTTGACTTTCACAGTGAGACAACAGAAGACTTTTAAAGTTCATCGACCAATAACACATAACCGTACCTTTTAGAAACTATGGTTACTATCTGAGGATTTTCTGCCCGGCAACTAACTGCTGCTCCGGAGGGAGCGCCAATTACTTTCCCAGGCAAGCTTTTCAACCCTCCAAAGTAAAAAAGACCTTTGTCCTGCAGGCTGCTGCTAAAGCAGTTGCATCATACAACTATGACATTGTCTGGACAGATCATCAAGTGGTTTTTCTCTTTGGGGATTTAAGGCCAGAAAAGCAAAGTTTTTTTTGCAGAAGTCTGAGCCCATTTCTGTAACTCATTGTTGTTGTATTTGTAATTTTTATTGTTTTAAAATAGTGTTTTCTGCAAATAAAGACTTTTTTTGTTGCATAAACTGTAAGTGGCTTCTACCTATCTATCGACCTAATCTATTTTCATAGATTAAAAGTGAAAGTTTTTAAAATGATTACAATTCCTCGGAAGCTTTAATTAATGGAGTTAATGCTGGAAATAGTCAGATAGGTTGTGCATAAAAAGAAAAACCCTGCATGTTGCCTGGAGTGGATAATCTACAGTGCGAAGAACGTAGTCCTTACGGGTCCTTAGGTTTATCACCAAAGACTTGAGACCTGATTTGACGAAGACACGTTACATACAGTCGATACCTACAAGGCACAGCAAGTGTGTTGTCCTTTAAAGATTTAAACTTGCTTTTTCTGTACATAGAAAACCATAAAAAACATTTAAGAAGTGAAGAATCAACGAGAATCAATTTTTCTTTTTTCCATTTTGCAAAACATTTATTATTATTATTTATTTTTATAAATATTTATATTTATCTATATATAGATATAGATACAGATATAATTAGACACATATAATTTAAACAAAACCTATAATTAATCTTCTGCATTACCATCGAAAGTAAAAGGTTAAAATATAAAAAAAAAAAAAAAAGAGGAAATCATCAATTCATCCTAATTTTTTTTCCGTTAATTTATTCATGTGGTATGACATGTTGAAAAACATTAATGTAGATTTCATTATGAAAGATGAAATAAAAACAAAAACAACGAAACAAAATGGATCCAAAAACCAACGTGTGCCAACTTACACACACACACGCAAAAAAATGGGGAAGGAATCTTTCTTTGTCTCCCAGTGGATTGCAAAGAGGTTGCACCATAAGAATAACTCTATAGATGTGACAACGACCTTAAGTCTAGAAAGAAACTAAAGAGTGACAATCTGACTGACACAGAAAAGGTTGTTCAAAAACAGAAGGATCGAGGAAAGAAAGTCTTTTTCATGTTTCCAGAACTCTGTTGCAGGTTTTTGACTCACCTCTCTTGGGAATGGCCTTTTGTTGTTGATAGAATTGGAGTATCAGTCAAAGTAAGGCCTAAATGAGACACAAAGGGATGCTAACACAGCTGTGTGGCTAAATGATCAATGACTTGTTCAAGGAATTAAAAAGAAAAAGGCGCGCTTCATTAGATTTGTTCTAAATCTCTCGCTCAGCCTGCGTTTGGAGAATAGCGCTAAAGGGCACAAACGGCAACATCCAAAGTGTGGAAACAAAGCAAAAGAAGAGCAATGATTGAAATAGCAAAGGATTTAGAGTGACTTTTATGGACCCCTGCTGAAATCAGTGTAAAGTGCAAAACCGATTTTTTTTTGCCCTAATTTTCTTCCATGAGACCTGCTGTGTTTTCTCTCAATTAACAAACAAGCACGTTTTCTAACAAAAATCCAACTTTTTAAACTTTTCCATGCTGTAATACCTCAAATAGCGAGCCACAAGTATTTGCAGCAGCATGTCATATTTTTCTTAGAGGTACGCATTTGTAAAAAAAAAAAAAAAAGCAACTGGACAGGGTTTAACTTGTCAAGCAACTTCAAAGAGCGCTGTGCAGGCCTCCCGGTAGCCTCCCTGGCTGATGGAGAATTATTGATTGTGTGTTCAGATATCTGGAGGCAGTGGTGTGCAACACTGGGGTTTAAATTCAGCCCCGATGCTCAGTTCATGCATAATTGATGGAGTTCCCATCAAAAGGCAGAAGCCAATGCAAACTAAGGGGGTCTCGTGAAGCTTTTTGTTAAAAGTTTTCACACATCAACAGGCTTAAAGCACAGTATGCTTTCAGAGCAATGGTTCATAATCCATAAGAGAAAGCTAAAAAAGAAAAAGTATCGACTGAGCAAATCTGCTCCTTTTGGATGTCTTTGATGTAGTTGTATATATACAGAATATATATGTGATTTGTTTTGGGGGCGCTGATTCCAACACCTCTTAAATAAACAAGTTTAAAAAGACTCAGAGTTGTTTGAGCAGTCCATTTTGCTTTAATGATGTACGATTTACAATAATATAACTTAAATATCCCCTTGTTTTTGAGTGTGACTCTAAATTGTAAAAATGCTGTATGTATGCATCCCTGCTTTGTATATGCATTTCGACCAAAGATAAACACTAAAAGCTTTGGCGCCATTTCAGTAAGAAATACTGGGTTCACTCTACTTGCCATCAATTAGGCCCTCCCTCTGAACCAATAGCTAAATTGTCAACCTTTCTTCTCAGCCAGTCACAATCATTTCCATTCAAATTCATGGATGGTTGAAAACATCAACATCTTTTAAGCCAAAACTGGTCAACCCTGGTCTTCAACCCTGCCTGTATTCCAGTTCTCTATGCCAAGTTTGCTCATGATTGGCAAACTCGGGTGAATCAACTTCCAGATTGACCGAACACTCCTGATTTAGCTGGTTGGCATTAAACAGTCCAGGAAGACCTGGAAAACAAACATGGTTGTGGCTCTTAACGACTAGGGTTGGTTTAGCCTTGTTCTGGGGTCTAAGTTTATCCCAAGCATTCAAGACCATCACAGACCCAGATCTGAACTGCAAAAGAACTGCAAAGGATCACGCATAAATCTTTACTTGCACTCCAAGGATCTCCCTTCATTGAATGAATCTTATAGTGATGGAAAACAGGAGCTACATAGGTAAACGTCTGAGTCTGTTTATCTACAAAGTCCAGTTACAGTGAGTTAATTAAAAGCAAGCACAAAGAGAGAGGTTTATTTGTCTAATAACTGATCATAGGAGACCTGGCCTCAATGCAGGAGGGGCGTAATTTAAAAACGACTCATTAGAAAGTGAATCTGTTTACAGTACATATTAAAGCCGGAATGTATGTTGGTGTAAAGGTATTTATAATTAACACTCAATAGTCTGAAACAGCATGATATGGCCTCTTTAAATACATGTTCCACATTATTTTACTCCAAAGTGATTTTCTCATACATGTATAATGAGGTTTTGCTAACAAAGCAAACACTTACTTGGGTGATAGCACTCTCGTGCTCATTTGCTTTCAGTGTTGCGTGCAACACCATTGGTTGAATAATGAAAGGACTATTCAGATATTGATCCGTCTGTCTGTGCTGACCAATGCCACCCTCACTGATGGTGTTCCACGTGGAAAGAACGCTCATTTGGAAGGAGAAGCACATTCACTTGTAATTATGAACCAGTGCTGAAAAATTAGCTTTGCCTTTTGGAATGTATGAAAGTCATAAAACCCTTCAGCGCTGCCAGCAATAAGATGCAGACAAGTAGTAAATCTTGTTGAAAGGGCAAGTGAAACAAGCGTAAAAAAGGGCCAATTAGAAGTTTGATATTTTGCAACTGGGAGATGTTTTGCAAGAAATTTGTTTTAAAAGGTCATATTGGGCTTTTCTCTGGCTAATCTAGTCTCTTTAGAATCAGATAAAACATGATTTCACTCCTCAGTCTCTATGGGAAAGTATATTCCAGAGTCCTTGTGTTGGAGAGTTTGTGGGAAATCGCTCAACCAGTACATGTGTGTTTTGTGGATTTTAAAAGGGCATTCGACCACGTCCTCATCAGTAGTATTTGTCATGTGTTGTCGACAAAAGATCATTAATGCCTTTAAATGTTCAGGATGAGAAGAATCGTTTGACACGCAAAAAGAAAAAAAATATATGTATGACCAGAGCAGCAGCTTGGTCTACATAGTCAGCAGTAAGTCAGACCAGCCCTCTATCACTGGTTCTGTTCACAATCTTTACAGACAGAACTTCAGAATTTCAGCCAACGGCCGGAAGGGTTCTGGTTTGGGAACCAAATGATTTCCTCTCTGCTTTTTGTAGATGATGTCCTGTTGGTGTCGAGCCAGGACTTGTTGAGGCGGTTTGCTGCTGAGAAATGAAGAGACGAAAGTCAGCACTGCCAGTTCTGAGGACATAGATTTCTGACCAGGGAAAGGTGGTTTGTCCTCTCTGGGTAGGTGGAGACCTGTAGTTTTGCGGTATATTTATATTCTAAACCAGCGACATTTATGACGTGAAGTGCCAATTTGAAATTTTGTCCTTAACAACTGGGTCGTTACCAACTATAATGCGAAGAAATACACTCTGCACACACATGCCGCGAATCAATGCCTCTGTCCTCTTTTTTTTCAGGGTGGTACTCCTGTGAATTTGATGTTCTCATCTGATAAAGTTAATATCTGAAGTTCAAAGGATGAGCTTGTTTGAGCTTTTATGTGACCGTATAAAACTCAGGAGAGGGAGGAAAAAAAGAACGGTTCCCAGCCGATTCCCACCGTTAATGTAATAAGCCGTTCAAAAGATTCCATTTGTGAACGTCACATCTCTACGGGTTCGATTTTTATACAGATAAAATCTTGACTAAATACTAGTGCTGTCAATGGATGAAAAAAAACAAAAATCTGATTAATCACACGATTGGATTGTAATCACACCTTTATGTGAAATCACAATTTACTAGGTACATTTTATATGACAATATGTGGCTTTTGAACAAACAAAAGGCCAGAGAGAACATTTTCTCTTCGTTTCATTGTCTGAAATATTTTAATTTGTAAAATTAAAATTAACTCAGATTTCCCAGAAATGTAATCTGTGTCATCAGAAAGGTAAGCAGAACTATAAGGACTTTTTCTGTCAGCAGTATTACTCCAAGAAAACAAAAATGCTGATTTACAGCCATGAGAAACTAACATTGCGTTTCTGCACTTTAAATGGTCCAGGTGAATACTCAAATCTGATTGGAGGCTGGGTGTTCCAGAAGAAGTTCCGATCACAATGTTCTGCACGCGCAGGCTTCTTAAAAACCAACTTTTTGCTTGATCTTCTGGACAAAAACAAGCTGTAAGAGGTGAACTTTCTCTCTAAACTGATGCGTCACTGAACTTATCGTGATGATCAGCATTTTTATCGCAGAGATACATTGTTGTGTTTCTGTGACAACAGGTCGCACCACCAAATAGTCCGCTTTTGCGAAAAAATAATCTAAACCGAAAAGAGAACAAGAAGAAAGAACTAAAAATCGATTGAACATTTATTTCTTTTGTAAGTGACCGTTTCATAAGCGGATAATGCCTGGCAAAGTGTGAATTTTCAGAAATTAATGAACGCTTGTATTGTCAGAATATGGTCGTTTCTGACATTTAATTAATCTGCCCAAATAAATATTAATGCGTTAATTTAACGCATTAAAAAAAACGACTAAGAAAGCAGAATATTACAAAGACCGAAGAAACATCACATAAATCCAAGTGCAGGAGACAAAGCAGATGACCTAACAATGAAGTAAAATACAGACATTTAAATACACTGAGGGTAAAAAAAACTAAATTAAAACAGATGGACGATTAATCTCAATCTGGTGAGACTGAGAAGAAAAACAGAACCTGACAAAAACTGAAAGCACATCACTAAAAATGCAGAATCTTCACATAAGGTGGACAAGAAGACACATCAATATTTTTGAATGAATCCAATGTCACTTTTTCTTGTTTAAGAAAGCGACTTATATTAGTGGCCCACTCCACTTATGAAAAATGAAAAAAAAGTGTTGTTCCCAGGTGAAAACTGAGGTGATACAAAAAAAACAAAACCCAAAACAATCAACTGACCTATTTGTGCTTTGAACACAAACATTGACTAACAGAATGCAGCATATTTGAAAGAATATGTACAAAAACACAGAACATTTGTTGTAGAAAGGCTGGAAACCTAGACTTTTGCTGACCACAGTGTGGACTTACACATAAATTAAATACTGTTTATAATGAAACCAGTAGTATTTTTTTACCCATGTTCTCTCCAGAGCCCAAAGCTGATCAGATATTTTTCTTTACAAGTACCTAGAGGTCCAACAATAAATGGAGACAATGCATGAGTTACTAGGACCTATAAAAAGCTCTAATCAGTGTCTTCGGTACGGTTATAAATCTCCTGATTATTTAGGGAATTTCTACCTAGAATGCACCTATTATTACCCCATAAATAGAGGAAATAACAACAATTATAATTGAAGAACAAAATACATTTCTTATGGTTTGGTCAGGTTGCAAAAAAAAAGAATATATGTAAACCTGTAAAGCAGAAAGTTTACCATATTCAGTAACATGCTTATTCTACAACCATAAAAACCTGATTTGCTTCTTTTGCTTTTTCTAACTGTTGTACACACACACAAGCAATCTATTTTTTAAGATGTTTTTTTTTTTTTTAATAAAGGTTTGACAAATGAGTTTTAACATCTCCTCCAGTGACACCAGAACATACTTTTAAAATCTTCTTGGTGTAAAGTTGGGCAGAATCTGAGTTCTTCCCCTACCCCCCTGGCTTCTCCCTACCCCTCCAATTGTAGGGGCATTTGAAGCTGTAGTGGTGTCCAAACTTGCTTTTTTATGGGGAAACCTCAGTGACTTAAGGCTGAGTATCCCTCCATTGGGGAGAGATTAAAAAACTCATTTCTTCATGTGGAAGTGCTCTTAAAGACTCAAGTTCACATTTAAATGTAAGTAATGACGGTTTGTTTTTGCATTATTTTTTAAAGTTATACAAAACTATTTTCCGAGTATTTTCTACTCGCTAACATAAATGACCAGTGAATATTGATGGTGTCATTGAATGGTAGTAACAACCGAATTAGCAGACACTATCTTTCAACATTTCTTAGTTTGGAGGTCTTGGAGGAATAGAGAGAAGCCAGAGGGTTAGGGGAAGAATATGATTTTGACCTTGGATTTTTTTAACATGAAAGTAGAAAGTAAAATGCTTCTGTTTGAAACCAGCCCCCGGTGGTCACTTGAGAAACTGCAAGCGTGAGTATTTATTGGTTTGTGCTCCCAGTCATGGAGCTAACTGATCTTCTCTACAGTTGCCCAGTAGCAGGTTTAGCTTTTATTAAAATAGTTCATATCAATGGGTTTATTGGAAATCAATTTTGAATTAAATCATTTTTTACGTTGCATTTGATCAACTTCAATACACACAATTCCCTTTGTAGCAGTACACCAATATAAAATGTGTTATGTACGCTAGCAAATGTTTTTTTTTTTCTTCAAAAAAACATTTAAAGTAAAAAATAAATAAATAAATAAAAATTACACAAAGTCCTTTTTACTGATTTTTCTTTGGTCATGAATGATCATCAAACAACTCAGAACATAAAAAATCCCTTTGGAACATTGGTTAAAAGACAGAATTATTTAATCGAAGCAAAGGGTCAAAAGAAATGCCATACATTTCTTAGTCTTCATAGTTGCTGGAGATGTTAATTTAGTGCCTTTATTCCCTCTTGGAGGTAAACAGCAAAAACTGCCTCTAGGCTTACTATTGTACACATCCTTGATGTATCAGACACGGTTCAGGTTCAAACAGAGTTCACCCTTAGATGAGTTGTACTTTTCCTTTTAATCAATGAAAGTGAGACCAGATGTCTGCTTTCAAGACGCCTGATGTTTTGTCTCTCATGGGTGACTTTCTCTGCAGAAACATGCAAGTTCTGAAACACGTGTTTTTACAATGACAAACAATTTACCAGAATTAGAATAAATTAGCTATAACGGCATAACGTTAACACCATAGCGGCGGCATGATGAGAAGAAATGGTGTGGCTGGAGGTTGAGTCATAGAGTTGAACCAGACTGAGGCTGTGAGACATGGACAGATACGTGGAAGTGAAAGGTGTTCTGGGATGCGTTGAAACCGGGTTGGCATAAATGATTGTAAATCCTGAAGAAAAGGACATAGCCGTGAGTACACAAATAACTTGAAGTTGGTGAGTCAAAACTTCTTCAACATAACATTAACAAGACCAAGAGGCTGAGTACTGCACCCAGAAAAGGAAAATGAACTGGCAGTGAATGCTGGAGCAGGCACAACTTAAATAGTGGTTCAGAGAAGCAGAGCTGATGAGGTGAGTCCAATCAGGAGGAGCCACCACCACGGAGTAGGCCACAGAGGAATCCTGCTGAGTAACCAAACAGGAACAAACAGGAAAACAGGGACAGGAGAAGAAAAGAGAAAGAAAGGGGAAAAGGAGGGTAAACCCTGAGGCATCTCCGTTTTCACACATGCTGAAGTAAAGGCAGATTTCTCTGCTCATTTCCATGATGTCTGACTTTTTTTGAAGCATCATTTACGTCACTCTGATCCATCAGGTTGCTATGTTTGAATCTGTTGCTGGTGAGTTGCTTTTTGCGTGCATTTTGTGACCTCATGCTAAAATCCATGTTTATATACATTACCAGCAGTTCCATATGCATCTGTACTGGTACCAACTAGACAAAGAGTTTCTGTACCCATCCCTAGTTAAAACTGAGTTGTTTATGTTTCATAGAGCTCTTTAATAACAACAAGCGCAAGGCTGATGAGTGAACGTCTGCCACAAGTTGGTTCAGTGCAGAGCTGCTGTTAGAGGCTTGGTGTTGTGTGCTGCCAACAGTTTGTGGTTTTAAGTAGAAAACCAAAGTAAGATGCTGAGCTACGTGCTTGCCTACACATAGTTAATTAAATATCAATTAGTAGTAGAAAAGTTGTGATATTTCACAGTATCAATTTTTTTTTTCCTTCGCCTCTACTTGACACCCAAGCCAATGACTAACTTGATCACCAACTTGAGATGAAATGCAGTATTGAACCAGAGTGACGCCTTTGTCAAGTTAAATTCTCCATCAGTTCCTCAACAACATAACCTTTCTGCGTAGTCTTAAGTTCTTCGTTTGGTCTGTTCTACTTAACAGCGTTGAGACATTGATATTGAGTAACAAAAGGACAAAGTGGCTCGAGTCATTTGAGCTGTGGACAAAGAAGTAAACACTATACATACATACTTGTGCTATGATAAAAAATAAGTTAATGTTCTAAAATTGCTTAAGACTGTCATTGGTAAATGGTAATATGTGTACTTAAGTAGTGCCTTTCTACCTTGTTTAAGACTCAAAACACTTAACTGTTACAGTCCCATTCACACACATTCACATACTGATGATGACTTCCCGATGCCGACCTGTACCCACCACAAGCAAAGAGGGACTCATTGTTTGGACATTTTGACACACAGGCAGACAAAATGAACAGAACCTGTGACCTTCTGATCAGAGATTGGTTCTACTGTCTTTACAATTAGGTGTGCCAACTTTGTACGTCTTCAACGACATCTTCTTCGACCACCAATGTGCAATACAAAATTACAACAGGACAAGGAAGACCTGAGGCCACATGGTTTCATACCATCAAGACCTGGCTCAATAAACTCAAAGACCTCAGATGGGTTGATAGCAATCAAGAGGCTTTTTCCTCTGAAGTTACAGATGTGGCAAATGCAGCACATACAGTGGTGATGATTAATCACAACTTTATTATTCAACTGAAACGAAAAATAAATCAGTGATCCTCTACCACCAATTTGGCTGCAAAGTTAAACAGCTCAGTTCTGTTCCATCACAATGTCCACTTTCACTTCAGCCAAAAATTCTGAGAAAGCGCCTTCATGTTTGATCAGTCAAGCAGCTAGGTCATATTTAGGATATATTGCCTCCATCTATACCAATTTTCTTTCTCACACAACAAACAATATGTATCAGCAAACTAAAGTACTTACAACATTTTCTAATAAAATTTTCCAAACATTTCCCTCTAATCTGTGGTTTAGAACTCTGAACAATTACTTAAAATGTCCTGGGGGATCTGGACATGAATGGTGTGCTAACAAGCTCAATTAGATGCTGAATAATTAAAACACGAGTGTGTGCTTTACCAAGAAGTTTCATGACTGGAAGAAAATTCCTACACTAATGTGTGAAGTTACAGGATCAGAGTTGTATTCATAGAATAGTATCTTGCAGGTCCAAAAGACAAGAAGAGGTTAAGTTAAAACAGGTGAAGGAACATGGCAGGAGTTTAATTTTTTTGCTTTTATTTATACACACTTCTCATTATATCCTCGTCTGTGTCGAGCTCAGCAGGCAGTGAGTTGGGTTTTGACAGTACCCCCTCCCTCATTACTGGTGAGCACCTGAGAGATAAGATACATCCTGACACCCTGGACTGATTCTCACATCCATTTACATCAGCAGGGGTTCGCCATGATCTGATTACGGAACCAGAGTGAATGTGGAAAGAAAAAAAAAGCACAAGACCAAGACAGGAGGAGGAAAACAAGGAAGGGAAGGGAGCGAAATGAGAAAATGGCAAAGGGATACTGGAAAGGATAGGTTGGATGATAAAAGTTGGTGGGGGCTGATGGCGGCAAAACACTTGTCTGGAGAGCATAAGCCGGCAGCTGCGGGGCCTAATGATGGAGGTCATTGGCACGCGGTTCGGTACAGGCGACTGGTACTGATCAATACCACCTGATGAGGTGTCTGAGTTCCCTCTGATGTGCATCAAAATGGAATATTTTTTTTCCTCCCTGTTGAATCGATGGGAAAAGAGTGTGAAACTAATTGGGCAAAATTGTAGGGCCTGGTATTTATTGATTAATCAAGCAGAAAAATGAGGGGAGAATGTTTGAAAGCTCAACATGTGAGGCAGACGACATGGTGTTTTTGATTGGCGGGGGTTGATCGATATCGTGGAATCATTGGCCACAGCGTTGGAGTCAGGGGGTCATAAAAGATTTAAAGGTGCCGTGGCTGCAGCCCCTGCAGATCTACAGAAAAGCTTAAAAAAATAAACTACCGGAGCGGCATCAATTTTGAATGACAGATCATTACATGCTGAAATCACATGTGGATGACAAGATCTTCCTTCTCCTATTCTTCTCATGCCCCCGTCCTTATCTATCAACTGTCAGTTAGTGAGGAGCATGCCTTTTATGGATTTCTGGAAGTTTTTCTCTCCCCTATTGCAAAAATAGTGACTTTTTTTTTTTTTTTTTTTTTGCATTTCCTGAATTTGTTCATGGTGGAATGTCGTACCAGGACCCCAAGAGGAAAAGTGTGCCTGTAATCTCCCCTTTGTACCCCCGAGAAGACCACTTGATTCAGTCTTTTTGTTCCACAGCTCCGGCAGATCCTCACAAAAGCTGTTCCCCTTGTCGAAGAAGATGGAAATATCCTGATGCCGACGCGGCGAGCTGACGCTGACACCGCCACCTGTCCATTGATGTGTTTCACATCAAGGAGCATATGCATTTGTCTGTTAGTGTGTTCGTAGTGGTGTGTAAAAAACGCAGCGGAAGCAGCAAGCCTCACCTTTATTGTTCAATTTGAAGAACATACAAAGTGGTAGGATAAAATGCAAACCTTCTGAAGAAGAGGAGGGATCCTGGACGGTGTTGACATTTCTTGATGGGTACAATATGGAAGACATGATGAAATCAGCAGCAACATGTAGGACAGAAGCAGAAGGAGAAGGCAGAGATAGAACAATTTGTGCTACAGGATCCCCGACTCTTCACAGAGACGGAGAACTTTGTGACTTTCGCAAAGATTTTCCTTAAAAATATGTTTTTGGTCTTGATTGGATACTATTTGATGAGCGTCTGGATCCTGTGTTGACCTCTGGGTGGCCTGTTGACTGGAATCAGCAGGGAGGCTGGTGGTCCAGCTCTCACATCTCCCGGGGTCTGATTTTCTGTCAACAAAAGAGACTCAAGGCCACATTATTCTCAGCACCAGGTCTTGTTCTTTTGACCCATCGCAGTCCCGCTCACATACTAATGAGAGATTTACTCAAACACACAGCACGAGAACTGAATAACATTAGGATTTTCATTTAAACGGCCAGCGGTCGGTCTGCGTTTACGGTCATCTCCAAACATTCAACAATTTCCATACTGACAACATGTTGCGAGTCTTAAATTGTCTAGTATGAAACATGCAACAGGTTAGACTACAGACTATTTCTTTGTCTTTCAGTACTGGTCGAAGATTTGACAGGTGCACCAAGACAGATTATGCACCAAGCCTAATATGAAACATAATTTATACAACAGAGAAGTTGGAATGCAGCATTGCAATCTGGCAAATCCCAAGATGAGGAGATTCAAACTACCCACAACATCGTCAGTGTGGATTTACAGAGTAGTACTGCCGTCTGGCAACCTGTGCAGAATAACCTCTGGCATGCTACCAGCCGTGGAGATGTATTCTCTCACATTCCTCACTGAAAAACAAACGTGATGCAGAATGATCATTACACCGACTATGATTCTTTTCTGCAGCTGACAACAGTGGCCTCAGAAGAACAATACGTCCTGTCACAATGCAGGAATTGTGCAGGAAACTGAGGTGATAATAAAGATGTTGACTTGAACGCTAAAGTCCCCTGACCTGAAACTGATGGAGCATCTGTGGGATGATGACAAACCACATTCATCTGGGCTTCTCTGCTAAGCACACATCCAAAGGTATGAAGGTGTGTATTGGCTTATTTTCAAGATGTTTTTTTGTTTTATGTGACAAACATAAAACAAGCCCCGCACAGTGATTGCACACTGTTAGTGTCATCCTTGGAGCAATCAAAAAGGTAATTTTCTGTTCTTCATAGCTCCAGAAGTGCAAAAATTCAGTTTCATTCCCATGGAGATAAAATCTCATGAGGAGATTTGCAAGTGTTAATTTAGTGGTTTGTCAAATGCAATTAAATCTACACATGTGCAACACAACTTTAGAAGTGTGTTAAGCTAACATACTTGGCTACACATGTTCAAGCAGACACTTTCAATAGCAAGTGAATTTAAATGCAAGTAAACGGGCTTCTGCAGTCAAAATTCTCGCGTTCACGCGTAGTTACGCAAATTTATACGCCCGTTTTTGGGCTCTACGGACAAAACACGTGGCCACTGAATGTGCGTTGAAAGTTAAACCTGGCCAAACATTGACCAATCAGGGACCTAGATTTGGCAGTGATGTATGGGTAGCATCCTTTCTAATTCACAGAATTAACAACCATTAGAAAATTGATTGTGGGGAAGAAATGAATAATTGCGGGTTGTGTCTGGCCGGAATTATGTCACAGTCTTTCATTTATCAGAATAGAGCTGTGAAAAAAAAGCAAAATTCACAAGATTTTCGCCGCTTTGACATTTCACACCACACCAGTTCCAACTGTAGGTGGTGGATGTGCTAGAAAATAGTAGAAAAAGAAGAAAAAGAAGCCCCTCCCTGCTTGTTCAGGATGAACACAATGGTCTAAAAGCACATTCAAGAATACACGTCACATACCCGGTGTGTAATAGGAGTTAAATGAATGTATAAAAAATAATTTTGTTCATAAAATCCTCAAAATTTTCACAAGTATGCCCGCAACTCCAGCCTCCAATCGCCAGAGGTAGCTCTGATTCAGGCTCTTCACTACAACTCCCATCAGCCACTTCTTCCCGCCACTTCATGCTCAGCTTGTCATCCCTGTCATTAGCTATGGACATATAAGCTCCTTCATGCCTTCACACCATTGCGAGGTCTTGTTAGTGTTCTAGCAGTCTGAGCGTTTACTAATGTTATTGCTTTCTTCGTGTCCGTGCTGCTCTTGTCAATCAAACTTTTCTACGTCTCCTGTATTGAAATTCTATACCTGCAGCTTGACAAAATTGCATAAATCTTAATCGCGATCAGATCTTTGTTTTCATTCTACTGGACTTATTTTTCTATGAAGATTCTTTGAAGAGAGAAAAGAGTATAAATGATAATGTTGGTCTGAGAAAAGTGTATAATGTGTGTAGTAAGGGGCTTTACTGCCTTAAAACATCTGTAACTCTACTTTGTGGATTTCACCTAATGCAAGTTCCTATAGAACTAATCATGACCAGGGATGGGCAACCCCAGGTCTCAAGAGCAGGTGTGTCTGCAGTCTCCAAGCCCTACTCATGAAAGTACCTGGCTCATGTCAGTCCAGCTGCTTCGAGCATGTCAAAGCAGGATATGTAGGAAAACATGCAGGAATGTGACTCTTGAGGCGTGAAGTTACCCATCCCTGATCTAGACACCTACACAACACAACACAACAAAACAAAACCATGAACTGAGTCTAAAAGTAGAGATTTGTCCTAAATATGGTTTATTACAATGGAACTCTTCAGTTACACTGGGTATCTCTGCCCCTGGTAGAGGAATTGCTGTCAGTGGAGGCTCTCAAAAATCTCTGAACACTGGGAACTCTGGGTTTTAGCCAAGAGACAGGGATGTAGACAGAGGAACTAAAAAAAGCAGACCTGAATTTTACAACCTGTTTGGGATTTGGCTATTGCACCGTGACTAACACCCCTGCTGTACTACATATGCTTCAGAATTTTAAGTCTGGCATACCACGGGAGGTAAAGGGTTAGCGAAACCAGAGAACAAATGCCATCTGTTATATAAACAAACTCCAAACATCCCACGATCTTTTTACACGTGGAAGGAAAACTTTTCAATCCCTAAAATAAAACCTCTCCCTATTACGCCGCAACTCCAGACGGCCAATTATGTTTTATTCTGGCACTTAAACTCTGTGAAGGAGTCCAGGATATTGCCCATAATACATACACAAGCAGACTGTCGCCGCGGGATTGCTGCTTAAACGGGCCCCATGGGGGTCCTGAGGTGGGAAGGTACCACAGCAAAGAGACAGCCACCTGCATATGTCTGCTTATGCCGTATGTGTGCCAATTACTCACTGACAGACAGACAGAGGGGCCTGACAGGCCATTGCTGTTTGGCAGATGCCATACACAAATGCTTCACAGCACCTCCACAGCGATGGACAGGGCTGAGATGGGGTCTCGGTCTGACAGCTCATCCGGTTCAGAGCCAAGCGGGAAAACGAGAGGATTAATATTTTATTCATCTGGTAATGACAGTGACGACAGACAGCCTATGAACATTGGGAGAGAGTTTGTGACACTGTTCCAGTGTTCTGAATGTTAACTGTTCGTAAAAGTAAGTGGAGGTGGTTTTAGTGTTGGCCTTGTCATTTACATCCTTCAAAACGTAGAATTTACACGACTGGGGTGGAAAAATGATTGACATTAACCCTTCAACACCTGGAGCTATGGCTCCAATGTTGACACTCTTTCGACTGCCGTCACTCTTCAACCGTTCACGCAATCAACAAAATTCCAACCGATTCTGAAGCTCTGATTGCTGTGCAACACAATATGTTAGTTCATCACATTAACAAAGTGTTGGCTGAAGCCAATATGCAAAGCCGCTTTTCTCCACGCCAGAATCCGCTGCAGCTACGTTATTAAACGGTCAGAGTTCAAAGATTGTGTTATTTCACTGTCGCCTGTGCTATCACCGATGTCAAAAGAGTTAAACATCCCTGTCCCTGGCACTTTTCCTTTGCCGTTCAAACACTTTGCAAATGTGCTTTTAATTCTTAACTCAATCCAACCTTTATTTATAAGGCGTTTTTCATTCCCAGAGGCAGCTCAAAGCGCATAAATTCCACAATGCTATAATCTTTCTTATTGTTTTGTTCTAACATTCCCGCAGATATGAAGCCATTCTCAATATAGATATGTTCTCCCTTCAGACTGCTTATCATTGGGCCGCTTGGTCCCAAGCAGAGTGCATACCCTCGGATAGAATCAACTCAGGACAAGGCAGGTCGCAAAAATAGATTTTAATAATGAGCTTGAGTGATGGGAGTAGAATCTTTGTTTTCCTGAAGTGAAAATGATGGAATGATTGGGAGTGAGGCAAGGAAAAGTTTGAAATCCAAGTAGGGTCTGTTAACTTGTAGTTCAGCTTGGCAGAGTTTGGAGTCCTCCCAGGAATAAGCAGCAGAGGAGAAAGTGAAGATGCTGAAACGACGCGTATGAACTCACAATGACTTGATTGAAGACATAAAGTGCATGAAAGTTTGATTGTGACATATGAGGGATGACAGATGCACACGACAGGCAAGTGTTTAAAACTTCACTTGAGCCAGACAAACTAGCAGCGGTCAGCCAGAAAATGAGGCTCGATTCACTTGCATGTGAGCTTGAGTGATAAAGGAACAACCTGCTTCACTCACCCATGGCGTGCCCTCTATTTCGACCATGCCATCACGCCCCCAGCTCTACCCAACACACCGTTGCCCAAGCTGGCAGAGGGGTCATGCAGCTCGCTCCTGTCTTCTCTTGTCACCCTGGGTCTCTGTCATTGAGTCTGCGAGGAGCTCAAGCTGGTCAAAGTTATAGATGTCTCACTGCTGAAAGTGAAACTTGATATGTGATCAGCAAAAATTCAGTGAAACGATCCAGTTTTCTTCTCCACGCTTTTCTTCCTTCCTGGATACACGCAAAACTGACTCAAAATGAGAAGCTCTAGCAACAGTGATGCTTTATTCACACTGGGACACAATGTGTCGTAGGTTCTTAAACGTGCTATTAGCATGAAGTGTTCATCCTGAACCGTCGCTACCTGATACTAGCGCATGTACCTACAGTTGGGAGAAGCATAGTGAGAAATGTTGAAGCAGGGAAAATCTTGCTTTAGCCGTTTTCTTTCACATCTCTGTTTTGATTCATGAAATACTTGGTGTCACATTCAGTAATTCCAGCCAAGGACAAACCTCAATTATCCGTATTTCCTCCACAATCAACATTTTTTCAAGCGGTTCCGTGAATTAAAAATGACACTACCCAGACGTCACTTTTTTTTTTCTCAACGCAGCGCCATTCTTGTCTGGTATATTTTATTACAGAATCTAGGAAGTGTGGAAGCAATAGTGAAAACTCATTTTAAAAACCCTTTAAAGGCAGGCGCACTCTTTGTTCCGCATTTATTTATTGTCAGATGCCCCGAAAAGATTCAAAAGCTTGGCAAAGACAGATTTTGTCCTAAAGGAAAGCATGCTCCTAAGTGAACCCAAAGAGGCATGTGCAGGGAGGAGATTGGATAGACTGAAAGAGGGGAGAGTGGTTGAGCATCCTTATCTCAACCACACTTACAAATGCCAGTCTGCTGGAGTGTGCACGTGTGACGCTGTGCATGTGTGCAATTTCAAATCTGAAAGAATGCTCGGACTCCCTGGTGACACCGGCCACCTCAGTCATTCATGTTTCATCTCCAACATGATTACACACTGGAGCATGTACACAAAATGCACAAACACACTTTACAAAGAGCCTGACTCCTCCTTTGACTACATGTCAGAGGCTCCAGTCTCAGAAGGCCGTGTGGGTTGCGTGACACCATCACATATCCAGAGTCCCTGCAGGCAACCTTGAGACAAGAAGCTCATCGTCAGTCAGTGCAATCCCAGGTGAGTGGCAGCAGGTCACCCAAAGAAGACGAGGAAAGATTGGAAGAAACGGCAGTAGATCCAAGGCTTTTTTATGGACCTGAAAAAAGCATACACATTCGGTGCAGTGGTCACTGGGACGGGAGAATGTCTGACACACAAATATGCATACACGGACAGGGAGCTGAGAGAGCTACTCAGATAGGCAGTTCTGTCAGCAGTGATTACCCTCCTGCCACTCTGACATGGAGAGATTGGGGCCATACGAGCGACTTGGTAGCCCTAAGCGATGTTTGGGGGCAGAAGTTAGAAAGATGTGTCAGTCGCTGCGTATAACGGGTCATAATCAGATGTGAAAGCTGCCTCATACGCTTCAGTGGCAGAAATAGCAAAAACAACAAAAAAAAGCTCTGTGTGCTTTAATATTGATGCCTTTTTTCAGCAGGTTACACGAGCGACGAGTTTGGTGGCGGTGGGGGCTCGGAAACACATTAGCAACACCTGATAGCTTTAAATTTCTGGTTCAAGGATTTTGAACTCATCCCACTCACACAGAGAAGCTCAGGATGTTAATCATCCAGCAGGATTATCATCCCAGTGGGTGAGTGATGGAAGAATGAGGAAAAGAAACAAACAGCTGTTGCAGCATATTTAAACACTTAGGGAAAACAAAGTAAAAAAATGTCATTAAAATGAATGAAAGGCTAGTATTTTGGAAGCTAAGAAGTCACTATCTTCAGTTAGCAAACAAGCTAATGTATTATTGACATGTAATTATTTAGTATTATTAGCTACAAAAAGCACTTGTTTGTTACTTCCTTTATTTTTTAACAACATAATCAACAAAGTCAACAAAAAGAAAATCTTCTTCTTTATTTGATTTAACTAGATTGAGTACTAGCAAGAAGGTTAATGTTTTTTTTTTCTTTTTCATGACGCATTGTGTTCTGTGTCCTCATTGGCTACAGACCATCGTCAAGTTTCCGGTTTTTGTTTTCTGGGCTTGTTTCTTTTACGAATGTTCAAACTTTAAGTGAAACAATACAGAAAAGTGTGAAAATGTTAACAAAATAAAAGTGCATAGACTGTGTATAGAGGTTTTAAACTCTTAAAATATCATTAACAATTGTAAAAAATAAAGCTCACTACTTTGTGAAATTTCGCCTATTGTATGTTATTTTCAGAACGTAAACCCCGCGAAAGCGAAGGACCACTGTAAGGCTAGCAACAGAGCTGGCCAATTTATTTACTAACCGGAATGATTATTTTCCTTT
Organism: Oryzias celebensis; assembly: GCA_014656515.1. Classification (NCBI taxonomy): domain Eukaryota; kingdom Metazoa; phylum Chordata; class Actinopteri; order Beloniformes; family Adrianichthyidae; genus Oryzias; species Oryzias celebensis. The sequence goes on from BNCR01000005.1 coordinate 42,320,141, forward strand.
CATTGTGTTCAAATCTGAAATGAAAGCTATTACAAACGACACCAGTTTTTCTTGATCTAAAAATACTAAATGAAACTTCTAGTCTGGCTTTTTTTGTGTGGTTTGCTATGTTATCTCTTTGCTGAGAGAAGAAGTTTATTTGAAAAACGGGCAATATAAACTTAAAAGTAAATGAGACTTTTTTCATGAATATGGAGCTTTTTTGCAGGAGCCATTTTGTCTGCAGCTCACCAAGTTCCAGCTCTGAAAATGTTTATAAAATAACAAATAAAAACAAAGGTGGAAAATGTGGGTATTTTCCTCATCATGGACAAAAAAATAGCATTTTTGTACTCTTCTGTGGCCTTGACCTAAAAAATGGAGAATGTGACATGGGATGATATTTAGTTTTTCTCACCGCCTCCCCAGGAGTCCCCGCTCTTCAAACTATTCAAAAGATGATGTGTTGGCTGGTCAGTTGGCACACTTTAATAGGCTAGGGGGAAATCGTGGTGGACCTTTTACTTCTCAGGTTTTCCAATCTAGTGCTTTCTGATAGTTCCGGTGCTCACATATAGAGACTGAAAATAGCATGGAGCACATCTCTAGATGAAGAGGGGCCTCAAGGGTGGCTATCAGGACTGAGGAACACAAAGTAAGCACCTTTCTCACATGCACATTCCAGCCCTCAGGGTGTTTGAGAGTGATGAGAGCTGACAGTGGTTTGTGTGCTCTGACTACCTGTGTTTGTGATCCGCAGCTACACCAAGCAGCCTGATAAAGCTCCAGCATCCACCCGCTGACAACAGGATCCAGACAATCTTCCTCAGTTCGAGTACTTTCTTAGTCTAAATAAAGACACAGGGGACAGTGTGCTGAACACAAGTGTTTGGGCTTTCACACTGTTGCATCTGCAGATTTTTAAGGCTTTGGGAAATGGAAAGTAATATTGTTAGTCTGCCTGAGTTCCAGCCTGTTCATAACTTTGATAGATACGAAGGAATTTTAATAAATAAAAAATATAGATAGATTAACAAGACGGGGAGAAAAGTGTAAAATTTGTAAAATGACTGCATTTTACTTTCCAATAAAATCTCTATAAAAATCTTTGAAATATTGCTTATTATGTTAAAACAATATTTGAAGTTGGGCTGCTTAGGATTCATATTGAAATTCAGCTGAATTTACTTAAAAAACAATTATTTTACTGCACAACAGCGTATTTTGTTCTGTATTTTGTCAAAATTATTTGCCTATAAATCAAATAGTAGATACGTTTGTTGGTCACTCTGTTTTCCTTATTTTGCAGCATATCAAAAATATAATCCAGCATCCATGGATGAATTCCTAATTTGATCTAAAGTGGACGAAGTTTAGTTTTTGCCTGAAATGTTTTGATGATTTTCTTTTACATCCTCACTAAAACTTCGGCGTCAGCAAGAAAGGAGACCAGAGAGTGTGTTCCAATTACAGGGGATTTACACTCCTCAGCCTCTCTAGGAAAGTCTATGCCAAGGTGCTGGAGAGAAGAGTTCATCCGATAGTCGAACCTCAGATCCAAGGACAACAATGCGGTTTCCGTTCTGGTCGTGGAACAGCAGACCAGCTATACACCCTCTTAGAATGCTGGATAGTTTGTGGGAGTTCGCTCCTCCTGCCCATATGTGTTTTATGGATTTGGAGAAGGCGTGCAGCAATGTCCCCATAGTGTCCTGTGGAGGGTACTATGGGAGTCCGGGGAGCCTTACTGAGGGCTGTCCAGTCTCAGTCTGACCGGAGCAGGAGCTTGGTTCGCATAGCCGGCAGTAAATCAGACCCGTTCCCGGTGAATGTTGGACTCCGGCAGGGCTGCCCTTTATCACCGGTTATCATTTCTAGGCACAGTCAGGAGCCGGAGGGGTCTGGTTTGGGAACCAGAGGATTTCCTCTCTGCGTTTTGCAGATGATGTTGTCCTGTTGGATTCATCAAGCAGGACCTCCAGCATGGATTGGAATGGTTTGCAGTCGAGTGTGAAGCGGTTGGGATGAGGGTCTGAGGCCATGGTTCTTGACCAGAGAAAGGTGGTTTGTCCTCTCTGGAGAGGGGAGTGCTCCTGCCCAAGGTGGAGGAGTTTCAGTATCTTGGTATCGTGTTCATTAGTGAGGGGAGATCAGAGCATTAGGTCAATAGGTGGATTAGCAGCGTCCGCCGTTTTACGGTCACTTTGCCGGTCCTGACGCAGCTACATTGTGAAAATGAAAAAAAACGTTTCCAGTATTGACTTCTATTTTCTAATATGTGTCACATTCACTTCCATAAAAACTTACCTAATCAACCATTGTGTCATAAGTATTTCTAACTAAATTTCATGAAGTAAAATATTTTTTCAAATTTTATCTTGGTTTTCATTATAGGGTTTAAAACTTAACTCCCCAAACTTTGAATTTTCTGTTACAGCAACAAGGTTGTGTTGCAAATTTTTAAAGTTATTGTTTTTTTCATTCCTGGTATTTTAAATTGTTAACATTCGTAAGTTATATTTGAGAAGGCTTTTAGTTCACTTGTTCATTAAGCAAAAATCGTTATTCCCAAATGCAATGAAGTCGAAAGTTGGACATGTGTCTTTCCTGCACCTCCATTTTCACAAAATGTTTGAATGTCAGAACACTGGGTCAGCATTTCACATCAATTAGAAATGTTTTTTTATGTTGAAAAACACTCAAATAACTAAATGTGTAAAACATCCTCTGTTTTTAAAGGTTTTATCCTTTAAAAAAGTCCACTCTGTTGGTAAAAAAACATGAGAAAGACTGTTGTTTTTTAATTTCTCTGACCTTTCTCTTGCTAAAATAGTCACTTCCACTTCTCAAATAAATTTGTGATTTAGTCTGGAGTGGCTAAAAAAAAGAAAGAACCCCTCACCTAATCACACATCACTGTCATTAATTCATATATGCAGATTACACATAGAAAACACATTTCAAATAACTCCAAATGATAAATTTGTCCCTATAATTATGGTGCTGATTCAAGTCAATGAGCAAACAAATTTCATTAATGGATTAAAAGCTAAAAATGGTCTGTTATCCAGCACTTAGAGGGAGGGGATTAGCCAGCGAGCACATTAGACTTATCTTCATATGCAAATGCAAATGATTAGCAATCACTGGCGTCCCTGAAAGAAACAGCAGCTCATGAGAGGAAAAAAAAGTTAGTGAGTTGAAACAATAACTACTGGAGAGAATTATGCAGTGTTTGAGGTACAGTCAGTCAAATGCAAATGTTTCTTTTTTTAATCACAAAAGATAAAAAAATTCTTTAAAAGAAACTAGATTTGTTCATAATGAAGTAATGGCAAAGTGATAAACTTTCTCTTCAACTAGCTTTGAGACGCTTTATTCAGCTTATTTTTCTTCTTAATACAGTTTAATGGTGGCGTTCCGCTTGTGTTGGCTCCAGAATGGACTTTGAAGCAACGCTGAGCTTAAGCTTTAGTCACATGCACCCTAACTGGAGGTTGATCCGTATGGCTGCTGCGATTCTTTGGGTTGTCCCGGCCGTGTAGGGTTGTAGAGAGAAGCAGCCTGTGACCTTTAACACGGCAGTGGTCAGCACGACATCTTAATGGTAAATGCTATATACTCATAAAGCACTTCACTTCATTTTTTAGAAGGCCCAAAGCGCCTGACAGTCACATTCACACAAATAGGGGTGCCAACCTATGACCGCCAAAAGTACTGTCTTGCCCAAGGAGAGTTTGACATGTACTGTATGATTAACTGTATACAATAACCAAAAAAACTCCGTCAGCAAATCCATGAATCAAAAATCAATAAGTAAATAAATCAGTATTACATTTTTCCTGCTTTATTCAGATTAAAACATTGTGCGATTAACACTGTCAAATTTTAACTGTTGAACACAAAATAAGACTTCCATTTGACAGTTGTTAAACCTCCATCAGGGGGTTCTTCTGAACATGGCTTCTCTTGCCTACTTCTTTCTGGACTCTTGGTAGCGCTTCCTTTCGCATAGTTGAGCCACGTTTGGTTTGAGGGAGGAAGCAGAGACCCTCGGTACGGCTTCAAGAGGACGTCAGTCAGTCTGGACCTGTCCTTTGACTTATGGAATTTAGTTTAACCTGAACTATCATGTGAAATGCAGTGTGCTGCCCAGTGAGACATTCTAGGACAAATACGTTTCTCTCTGGATAAATCACAGTGATGCAGATATAACCTGATGGGGGGTTTTTTGGAAAAAAAAGTCACAAAATAACATTTTCAATTCATTCGTTTTTTCTTTTTCACATTTCCAAAAACAAGGCATTTTTTTTTTTTTTTTTGCATTTTTTTCCAGGATCAGCAGCGGCCTGAATCCACGCTCCCTTCCATTGTTTAACGTAGAATATGTGGGAAAATTCAAATATGACAAAAAAACTCCCAAAAGCCCCAGAATAAAGTTCAGCGTTCCCCCTTTCATGGCGGTCATGGACTGGAGACACCCACGAGTACCCTAAATCTGCAAATACAGAGAACCCCCTATCTCTGTCTCACCCAGTCCACCCTCAACAGTCAAAGACTGTACATTACTGATCATGCTCTGTAGGCTAAAACATTTTTTGAAGTTCTAATCAACATAAAGAGTTTTTTTTTAATTCATTGCAATAGACTGCACTCTTTACATGAGTGTCAGTCTGTCTGTCTGTGCCTTAAGACCAGGAGCGTGGGCTTCCTCCTTCAACAGTTAAGTGTGAGAGGGAATCTTCCTCCAGAATTTGCCGGTTTCTTTCATAATAAACAGCTGCTCTGGATGATAATTATCCTCTGTGATGATCAGGATATTTTTGAGCCGCTTCTAAGTCAGTCTAAGTCAGCTGATGCCATTACTCCATGCAGGCTTGCAGTGTGTGTGTGTGTGTGTGTGTGTGTGTGTGTGTGTGTGTGTGTGTGTGTGTGTGTGCATAGGTGCCAGGCACCTCATCTGCTCCCCCCTTTCCTCCACCCACTTTTCATTGAAAGTGGTCGCTTGCACGCCAGTGCATGCAGCGGGTGTGTTTGAGTACCTTCAGGTTTTCCTCCTTAAATCATTCTCTGCTTGCATCCATCAAGCCGGGTCAGTGTCCCGCCCCCAAAAGCCATATGCTCCACCGTGATTGGTTGGCTTGTCAGCTCCGCACACAACACTTAAAGTGACAGTCACACAAAACTCACGGGCCGCACTAACGTTAAACTTTCATGTTAAAGGTATTCATACTGGTTCATCACTGATATCGCATGTTAATGCCAGAAGGATACCCCTACTAACTACACTTTGTCTCCTTTTCTAAAGTGTACTGCAAGGATCATCCACTGATGGCCCCCTGGTGGAGTACGCCAGGTTTGTTGGAGTTGAAAAAATCGGTACAACACGCTAGCGTCTCACTTGCTCGTAGCCTGCCCGTGTTAAAAAGATGTGCGTGAACAGGCTCACCAAGTTTCTTATGACCTAAATATTTCCTGTAGACCACCCGCATGCCCGGTTGAGGGTCGCTCATTTTCTGCCCGTAAAAGCAGTTGTGTTTTTTTTTTTTTTATGTCTATGGGCAGTCATCTCTCTGCTTCTGCTGCTCAGAAATGCAGCGCTTCCTTTCACTGGAGCTTCGTGGCTGATCACCCTTATCTCATCTCCCGCTACACGATCCGTTGGACTGGTGGCGCGCTGGACCTTCCCAGTCCTCGTTGCTGTCTAACAACGCTTCCTCGTTAGGTGAATGGTCTCTGAGGGCTCAATTTGGACTGTGCATGGTCACCCCTGCCTCAGATTATTGTCGGGCCAATTCTTAGAGATTTGCAGGGATCTGTTCACCAGGCCGTGTTAGAGGTCTTAAAGAAACAAACCCTGACACACATGCTTATACAACTCGATTCAGTTGCATGGACAGCATGGTGGCCTTGCTTTGACTCTTTTTGCCTTTTGCGACTGCACTTCAATGCAGGACTCCTTCATATCCTTGCAATCTCACAGGTTTTACATCTTTCCTTCTTTCTGGCTTTACAGAGACAGGCACTGTTGTTAATCTTGAATTCATGAAGGAAAGCCCTAATCCCTTGCCTCGTTATAAAAACATCATGGCACAAATTATCTACACTATTAAGGCATGGAGAAGCTCTTTTTATCTCCAGGGGTCCAAAAAGTGCTCCGAATCACTGAGCCTTAGGAGCAAAACACAAACCCTGGGAGGACACACATTGACTACTTGTCAAAGTTTCTTAGTGCAGCCAGCTCTAGGCAAGCTTCTGAAATGCAAGTACCTTTACAGTATCAGCTTATAATTCTTTAGCTATGACTTGAAGAAAAAAAAAAGGAGCTCTTGCAAAAAAGGAGACAAAAAAGTCAACATGAAAGAATAAACCAAAGCAACCTTGACTTGAATTACATTTAGATGTTTATTTCTAAATAGTAAAGAGATTTTCTCCTTTTCAAAGACAGTAAAGCAAGAAAGTTCAGTAATAGAATTTAGAGAATCCATTAAAGCAACATTTTCTTTGAGCATTGTGGAGGCTCCAGGACAGCAGCCGGCACACTCAGAGCAGGCGACGGCAGCAGCGAGGTCATGCCCCTGTGAGCTTCCTGAAGGAATCAAGTGCGGACAACTTGTGCGTTTCCCATAACGCAGGTCGGGCCGGTTAATCCCAATTGTAAGGCTCGTCTGCACTTTACCTGGAGTCCAGCCATAAGACCTTTCTTCCTCTGCTTTCTCCTTCTTCCTGGAGGTCGAGGGAGCAACAGGACATCTGATAAGCCAGGCGTACAAACAAATGGTGGAAGAAAAGTTTGTTTGTAGCCATCCCATGTCTCAGAGAGGAATTCCATCTGATCTTTGATGTGAAGGAGAAAGTCACGACCACAAGTCGGCAAAGCAGAAACATATCCATTTATTAACCGGGCTGATATGATCACACAGTAAAACCAATCACTATTCATTACATAGTAGGCGCCATCTTCCTTCCTTCCTCCTGAGGAGAGAAGATCAGGAAGGAGGTAACCTGGACGATAAACCCATATGTCCAGGTCCTTGCAGCCAAAAAAGGGGAGAAGGTTACCATAGCAAACCCATCAGAAACAGTGAGAAGAGAAGAAGTCTGGATGGCCTTCCCCCAAAAACAGAAAACGTGAAGGGGAAAAAAATCCCAGCAGCCCATCTCAGGGACAGGGAACATGAAAAGAAGCAGCTCCAGTGACCGTCCTAAGGGGCAAGACGCATGAAGAGGAGCGACCCTAGTAAATTTCCTTCAAGGCAGAAAACATGAAGAAGCGTGGCCCCGGCAATCCCCCTCAGGAAAGGATGAGTACATGGCTGCATGTGCCAAAGAGGGCAGCAGGAAAACCTTCATCATGTGTAGCATAGTAAGCAAAAGTGGAAGAACAATCCCTGCAGCAAAGAATTTCCAACTGGGTCCAGGTTTGTAGGGTCACTTAGTCAGGAACCGCTGGTTAAAGGACCCAAAACTGCAAGTGACCAGGCTTGATGACAAGAAGATGTAAAAATTTGACATAGAAGATAACTAAAACCCTGGGGATAATTAAATTGAGGAACTGATATAACTAGAAAAACAACAGACTGTAAAGCCACGAGAGGCGTTGGGTGACCTGTAAGTGCCACATCTCCCCACCCTTGCCCTCCCCCGTTGACCTGCCTCTGTAGCTAAGTGGCTACTATATGCCCCCTCACTCTTTACTTCTGCCTCTTCCACCCTGTTCAGAAATGCACGTGACAGACTTGAAACAAAAACCTTTTTTTTTCAAAATGGTGGCTTTTCTGTTGGTTTTAACTCCTTAGCAACCGTTTTATTTTTGGTCACCTGGGCGTAACAAACAGTTCTATGTAACTTTTAGAAGAATTAGTGAAAGTTAACTTTTGGATTTCCTTGGCAACTGAGGTTTTTTTGTTAACGCATTTCTAATATGTTCCTCTTCTGCTTCTGTGTTGATATGCAACACTTTAGTAGTGAAGTGTTTGCCCTGTTAACCCTTGATTCTGACAAGGAGGAAAAAAAGTGTTGCATAACGGCGCAAAGGTACTTTTCTTTGTGTCAGAATCTGTTGGAATTACGTTAATTACGAGATAGTACAGAGCGCTATGCCCAAACAAGACACAACAATGCTGAAGCACAAAAGAACAATATGTTGGCTACACACCATTGTCTTTAAACCACACATTGCAGAATCAAAAGGGAAAATGGATTTGATCAGTACTAAGAAAATCTCTGATAGCACAATTATTTAGAATTATTGTTGTTTTATCTCTGTTGTCAAACTACTTGGACGTGACTCATCCTCTGAGCTTTTATTTTTTAAAAGTTGGTGTTAAAACTATACTTTGAGTAAAACTCCACAAACCACTTACAACTGACATGTCTAACTTCTTTTTTGTGCTTTGTTAGCTTTGTTGAACACATCAAATGGAAAAAAGTGCTGAAGCAGTCATTTAGTGGATTCCATCATTATGAAAAGCCTCTGATAACTGCGATAGAAATTTCCCAGCTTATTACTAATCAGTGAACATGTTCAAAGTTTATGTCGGACGCCGTCTCATCCCCTTTTTTAAAGAAGTGGATCCACCAGTCCCCTTCATTAGGGTGTCTATAGGTTCCTCTTCCTCGCTGTGCTGTAATGAAAGGAGAGTGCAGGAAATAGGGATGGCAAGAGTGTTTGTTCTGGAGAGAAACAGCACTGTGTTTTTTTTTTCTTCTTCTCCTCTTTAGACTGTGTCCTTATTAGGGCTTTGCTTTCCAAAGCAAGGTCAGAGCCTCCACCAACTTTCAGCTTTATTAGCCGTGGGCTTGTCCTCAGGCACTAAGTGGCTCTCACGCACCATCCAGAGAATGCAGCTTCTGATTCTGCCTTATGTCTCACTCTCCCCTTTCCTTTTCATGTTTCGCAGTAGTGTTTTTTCTCCCTCTCTACCTTATCCTCCTTTGTGTTGCTTTCTGTGGAGGAGTCTCTCCCCGAGCTCGCCGATTGCCTCCACCCAAGCAGAATCACAGACTCTCTGTCCTCCCTCCAATCCACCTCATTAGATTCTGCCTGGGTAACCTGAGAAAAAGAGCTCCTCTATCTTCTTCACCTCTCCATCACAGCCCCAGCCACCCGAACCACAGGATTCATCTGCAGGCGATGAGTGACCTTTGACACCGGCACCTCGCAGGCAGGATTACCGTTGAGTCCTGCTCGCGCTTTGTTCCTGCTATTGCCGAGAAAGCAGAGAAGGGTCTTTAATGAAATTCAAACTTTGGGCATGAGGAGCCATAGACATCATAGGACCTTATTTCACCTCACCTCAGTTGTGGTGTGTGGAGATCATAAAACCTTGAGCTAAAGCTACACACAAGAATGTGGCAGCTCTCTGTGAATACACAATCAAGAAGAGAAGGAAAAAAGGTTTCCTTTTTTTTTTTTCAATTGAAGAACTTCCATTTTTTTTGCCCAAGCTGTCAATTATTATTTCTTTTTTAGTTTCTGGTTTCAGTCAAGTTACCAGCGAAATTAGAAATGTATTGGAAGGAAAATAAAAATAGCATAGGATGCGATTTAATACTTTTGATTTCTCCTCAGTAATTTGTGAAATCCTCAAAGCTGGCAGAGGCTGCTGCTTTTATCAGCCTGTCAGGTACTTCTGTGAAACCATCCATCTCCTGACTTGAAGTGCAAAGCCATAATAACTGTAGATTCCATACGTTTCCCCTCATTTTTCCACGCTGTGTCAAGAAAGTTTAAGTGTTTTTAAGCCCACACAGCGAAAGCTCTGTTTAGCACTGCAGGTGCAGGCTTAACTCTGTACCAGGCATGTGAATAGCATAAAAAGATCATGTCCTAAGAAGTACGACATCTCCAATCAGTTATTCATGCGCCTATCCTATAAAACCTGCGTGGTTTCGCTTTTGCAGCAGATGCATAAACAGCTATCTGCCTGAGGAGAGCTCATAGTGTGCCGGGAAAGAGATGCAAAGCGTTTACAGTTATTTTTAGGGGTGCACATTTATTTAGTGGGATGTTATGAAGATCCAGGTGCTGTTAGTGGCTGACTTGCTGTAAACAGGCTGTTTGTGATGTAAAAAAAAACCCTGAGGTCTCAGTGATGTAAGGATGAGCAATTAGATCCTCCAGATGTAAAACCTATGAACTTGAACTGAAAATGTTCTTCTGGTAGAAAAGCGTTGGGATTGTGCTCTCTGCTGGACTGAGATGTGACATAGAGTTTTTAAGAGATCTGCATCAGTTGATATTAATTCCCCCAAACCAAACAAAAAATTGAGGGATAATTCTGACTTAGTCATAACCACCCCTATGGGTAGATAGGAAGTGGACATTTCAAGATCATTGATTGCTTGTTGAGCCTGTAGGCCCAACATGTTTATGCACATTTATTTCTACGGGCAAGCTGCGAGTGACAGGATGTACCAAAAACAAACAACACCCAGGGTAAACTATCGCTAATGAAGGTGAGACATAGGTGTGATGTAAAGATTCTTCACATTTTCAACCCTCCCTCAAATCCTTTTGGAATGCACAAGGCGCCTAGTTGTGCCTCTTACATATTAATGTGTGCCACATACAGGTTTACTCATTTTTTGCCCACAGATAGCCTACATCTAGCCGTAGTTGTGACTAAGACGTTACTAACAACTAGAGTGCGGCGTAAGGGCCCTGTACAACAGCGTCATTAGTATGTCATAAGTGCAGCATTTGTACAGGTGCATGTGACTATACCTTTATTTTTTTACATAACATGTGTGTCAAAAGAAATATTTCATGTCTTTTTTGCTTAATTTAGCCAAATGTTACCTATATTTGCAAAAAATATGCTCTAAATGTCCAAATTGGCTCTTTTTTGAGTTTGACTTTGTGATAGTTTCCTTTCCCTCAGTTTGTTTTAGTAACCTCGATTTGATTTTGTCCAAAGGACTTTCCAATCCTTATGGAAGGCAGTCCTTGATCATGATTTCAAATTTAGGCCCCGATGAAGAGGGCAGTATAATTAAATAAGACATCGGCTGGTGGTGTTGGGGTTCACCTGGTGAAATTCATGTGTTTCTGCTTCAACATCAAAGCGTTTTGGATTCAAAAGATGCTAAAAAAAAAAGAGTGAACAGCTGAACAGCAGTGAATGCAGTTTATTTTTAATAGTGTCAAAGCGTTAACGAACCCATTTAATTTGAAAAACTGAATGCGTTAATATATATTTACGCTGATTAAGTACACTCCGTGAAGCAGCGGTCTTACGCCGGTTCAGGCTTCAAATTCTGAATGCAAACGTCGTTGAGCACAATTCCTCTAAAAATATGGTTCCTTACAAAATAAATAAATGTTCAATCGATTTTTAGGACTTTATTCTTGTTATTTATTTTTTTTTGGTTTAGATGGCTTTATCACAAAAGACGGACTATTTGATATGTAATGCGGCCTGTTGTCACGGTAATACAACACGTTGCTTGGCCGGCAGATCTTCACAGGGCCGGCAACAGAAAGGAAAGCTATAAATGTGCTGGTCGTAACAATAGGTTAAATAGAGCATCAGTTCAACTCAAACCGTTTGTTTATGTCCAGCTCATGATGGAAAAGTTTGTTTTTAGGTAGCCTGCGCATATAGAACATTGTGATCGGAACTTCTTCTGGAACACCCAGCCGCCAATCAGAATAGAATATTTACCAGGACCATTTAAAGTGTAGAAACACAATTTTTGTTTCTTCTGTATGTAAATTAGCATCTTTGTCTTCTTGCAGACATAAAAGTCTTTTCAGTTCTGCTTATCTTACTGTTGATATGTTTTGTGCACACAAAACAGTTAGCACTTTATACATTTAAACATTTCAGACGCTAAAAATGTATTTACTCACTTACTAAAAATGAATGGAACTGTTTCTCACTGGCCTTTTTTTGTTCGAAAGCTGCATTTTGTCATATAAAATGTAACACATAAATCATTGTTATTGATCACAAACCAAAAAAGTGATTAATCTGAGTAATTTTTCTTAAATGGATCGACAGCACCAATTTTTACCAAATAAAACACCAACTGTGCCACTTATGTATTTGTGCTACTTAATGCAAGATGGCCAACTTCATGGTAGGCTACACGGACAGTTTATCTTGAAGTCGTGGATTTTATGCAGTTCCAAACAGTGAAATGTTGTGTTCTCTGTCCCATTCAAAGAAGCTGTGTTTAAAGGTGACACACGTCATGTCTCAAATCAGTGAGTCATGTAAAAAAAATACAACCACCCTCTGATTTAGTCAAATGTCAGCCAATTACAGTAGAGCCTTTGTCAGTAGGGTATGGGCATTACTTGAAACAGCTTGAAACACACAGGTGGGATAGGTGAGAGGATCGAGACATCCAAAAAATATGATGCCATCTTACACAGAAATAAGATTGGAACCACGTGATGGACTTCTTTGAGAAAGTATTACAGATTATGCCACATTTTAACGTTGAGGATGTTCCCATGAAGACAAGAAAGAACCTGCAAAGTTTCCAGCTCATCTCCAAAAGCACATAGGTTGAAGGATAATCAACTATGAAACATCTTCTCTGCGATATATTGAGATGATACCTCAAATTGTTTTGCTTTTTTTGTTTGAGTCAAAAAAAGAAGACAGGGAAACACAAAATAAGGCCTCATCAATCACTGGGACGGGGACTCTGTAGCTTGAGGCCCTGCTCTGGTTTTGTCATCCAGAAAAAAATGGCTTTCCATAGAAAAATGAGCCCCATCACACACACACACCTCAGTTTTGTATTGATTTTTATGGCGGATAGTGCGGCTTGTGGCTAGTGGAGGCAATGCTCTCAGAGCAGATGTCTAATGGTGTTTAGAGACTCTCCACTTTATCAAGCCAGGCCAGCACTGACAGTTAGATGCTGGAGGGCAATTAAAATTAAAGCCTGCCTGATTAGAATATCATATTCATCTGGATGGTAATTACTATGTCTGGCTCCGTATAAATAATTAATTATGCAAAACCCATGCAGCTGCCACTGGCTAGAGTTAACTGACTTTCTGTCAACGTCTCACAGTTCGAGAAAGGATAAAGAGATTTGGAAAATAAGCTCTTTAGCTGCTATCTGGAAGCCTGCTGGGGTGCGCATGCAGCGCCCATTGAAACAGTGGCAGTCTGCTCCCAGTATGCAGGTGGCTTCAGTGAGACATTGTTGTTGTTTTTTCCTCCAGAAGATGCAGTTTTGTGGGAAAAAAAAAAAAATTCAAAATATTCTTTGCATTTTATTTTCTACTTTCATTTCAGCTTTCCGTCAAACTGAAACAAAGTCACGCTGTGCTGGGTTTCATCATCAGATATGAAGATAATTTTGTATTCTGTATTTAACAGGGTTGCAGCAGCATTACATGGAATGGACTTACTTTAGTATATATTCCGACTCCCTGGTTCGAGTTTGATTGCATCACCTCTGAGCACTGATGGTTTTTAAACTCATTAGCTCACATTATAGCATACTTACTTTTCCAATAGCCAACAGTAAAAAACTGAGACAAAACCCAAAAAATAAGATCTATTTTTAATGTTTGTTATCGTAGAATTATTTCTAGTAGAGTTAGAAGTTCAGTTTTTGCTTTTATATTGTAATAAACTCAGTTTTATGGTTTGACAATGCTGTAGATGTCCTGATATTACTACACCTTAAGCCAAACAATTGCACAAAATGCTAACGAAAACAAGGTTTTACAACCCAACCAACCCTTTTACATAAGCTAAAACTACTGCAGCAATAGGTATAAGTCCAGAAAAGTCAAATACATGATACATTACCCACGCAGCCGTCTCTTTCTCATTAACAGTTCTAATCACGCATACATAAACAATTAGCAAATGTTTCATAAGTGAGGCAGAAACTGTGTTCTTGGTGTACACTTCACTGCGGTGACCTTCTCAAGAAGACATCCATAGCTCACAAATTAGCCTCATGCTGTTCGGGACGTTAATATGGTAATCAAATGCAGAAGGTTATATAAGCAATGAAGGTTATTGCATTCACGTGGGAGATTGTAGAATGACGAAAGCGAGACAAAAAAAGACCTCAAGATCAAGCAGTGTGTTTATCATCCTTTACGTGTCTTTTTGTTTTCTTTTTTTAAGGCTTTATATCACACTGTTTCAGGGCTTGACTCCTAATCACATATATTTTCATATTTGGGTTATATTTGTTAGAGAGGCGAACACGTAATCATTTACCATTTTTTGATGTCTCTTTTTTGCTATATCTCCTCTTTAACAGAAACGTAAGCAGGTAAACTAACACAAACACCAGATTATGTTAATTTACAACTCCAGTTACACTCAATCACAAAATATTTTCTTCATTTTTTGTATGACCGACGAGGTCCATTACCAGAACTCGATGGATGATACCGAGGCGTGAACTGTCCCACATGAAACTGAGGACGTTCCTTCTGTGAAGTTCATTCATTTTTGATAATGGACATCTCAAAGGGGAATCATCCTGTTTGGTCACCTATAAAAGAATGAAGTATGACATCAATTGCTAATACTTTAGTCTTTTGTTTTCACTGTTTTCTACAAAAAGTGAACCTGGTGTGATGTGTTGTCTTGGTAATGGTGGTTCTACAGGAAACATTTATTTTTAAAATAGTAGCTGGAAATATTAAATTGAGATACTAGCATGTCCATCATAGAGCCAATTGTAGGACAGAGAACATTTCTACTGTCTTGTTGTTGTGATAAACTGAAAAATAACATTTGTCCACCAATGTTTTGAGTTTCTGTTCTTCTGGTTACCATCTGTAATTTAGGCCAGTCTAATAATAGAGAACATTCAGGCTATGTGACTAGAATTTATTTTTAAGTGCTTTATTATAATTTTCTAATGGAAATCCTGCAGCACATAGTAAGTACATAAAGATCTACTCATGTTCACAAAAGTAGACAGCAGATTATTTCTCTCTCACTGTTTCTTAAGATGTTGCTTTGGGTTATGGCATAACCCAATTTATGATCCCTTATGTTTTGTTACATACAAAAGTATTGTACACAATTATAACCTTGACAAAAAATAAGCTGCATCCACTGTTGGTTGGAGATAAAATGATTTTGCTGTGTTTTACAAAAACAAAACATTTTTTTTTGATCATCAGTTCATCTATATATGCTGTATAGCTTTCAGGGTCACTGTGAGGGTGAGGGTGGGTTCACCCTGAATAGGTGACCAGTCTGTTGCAGAGCCTCACAATTACACTCATAATCACCCCTTGGGAGAATTTAGTCACCAAACAACCTATGAAGCATGTTTTTGGACTATAGGAGGAAGCTGGAGACCTTGGAGAAAACGATTCATTCATTATATTTCACACACAAGAGTCCCAGTCAAGACTTGAACCAGGGCTTTCTTTCTGTGAGACAAGAGCGCTAACCACTACACCCCCATGTCGCCCCGCTTCATGATCGGTCTGATAAATTGATCAGGTTGTGGTGCTGCACTTTCTGCTCAGCAGTGAACACCGTTTTGAGTTTTACCAGGGGGAATTCTAAGACTTTCAACCCTGCTGCTGTCTCCCTGCTGTGGACCGCTTTGCTTACACAGTGACACAGTTGACAGTGACAGCTTTGCAAGTCACTAAAAAAAAAAAAAAACATATTACATTTGATTCCCCCCAAGAAAAAGATCTCACACGGAGGAGCCTGTGGGTCAGTGGTAGAGAAGCTGTTGGGGGTTTGATTCCTGGTTTTGTGTTTGGACTTGTGCATGAATGGGTGTGCTTTGTGTAACAGTAGGTGGAAAAGACCTTTCAAGTGCAAACCATGCATACCAGGGATGCAATGATTTATTTTCCTCACATTTTGGTTCAAAGCTGAATTTTTGGGTCATAGTCTTGTTTCGATTTGAAACAAAAGAGAAAAAAACCACAAATTCTGAAAAGAAATTATTTATTAAATGTGCTAATAAGCAAGTAAAAATGAAGACAACCCTTTCAGTGTGTTCATATTAAACCTGGTATAATGTGATAAGACAATAAATAATAAAGTTTTAAATTTAACGCAACATGTGTTTGACACTTTTAACATCAATTTATGCAAACATATGTAGGAGGGATACAACAATTCACTTTTCCCACAATTCAGTTCAATGGTACAGTTTTAAACAAAGATTTGTGGAGTTTCTAATGTATACTAATCAGTTGCAAATCCACATTTATTTCCAATTTCTTTTCTTCGCAACACTTTCTTGGTGTAAAAAACAATTCATAAGAACTAAACAAAATCCCGGCGTTGGTTTTCAAAGTTACAGTGACCTCCGAGATAAGGTGGAGGATCGCATTCACTTACTTGATGTATGCATGATTCCTTCTTAGCCTGAAGGATTCAGTGGTGAGACAGGCCTCGTTACAAGTGTTCTTTGATAATCTCTCCTCAGTGGGAGGTTTGGTGATTACAGAGATGTGGAGACGCCGTGGGACATACGCTGCAAGATGCCTCTGCACGAGCTGGAAGGAAACACCAGGTGGGGGGGGTAGATGATTCGGAACTGCAACTAAGGATTATTTTGTTTATTAATGAAATTATCTCAATAATTGTCAATTAGGGAGTATTGTGGTGGAAAAGGTGTTAAGCCGTTTTTAGATTTTTGGCAGAGCGCATTTTTTAAAATACGTTTTTTTACACAAAAACTTGAGATGGTGTGACTGTCTATCAAAAGTGTAATCATTTAATGAAATGCTAAATATAAATTAGTAAAACATCAGATTATGATGAACAATCAGTCTTCTTAACAAGTAAAAGTCTCAAGCTACGTTCACACCGAGGTAAAATGAGAATTTAGCTCATGGCATTCGCACTGGACGAGGAAGGAGAAGTCTTCTTCTTCTTCATCTTTTCTACTGTTAACAAGCACATGTTCACCACCTAAAGCTGGAAGAGGCTTAGTGTGAAATGTTGTAGTAGAACAAACCTATGAATCTTGCTTTTTCTTTTACAGCTCTGTTCCAAATATATTAAAAATATATGTCATAATTCCTGTTGGGTACAAACCCACAAACTGCTACTATTCATTTCTATTCCATGATCAATTTTCAAATGGATGGCACTTCTTTTAATTAGGAAAGGAAGGCATCCATACGTCACTACCAAATCAGAGTCCCTGATTGGTCAAAGTTCAATTGGTTTAACTTTTACCACACTTTCAACAGCCGTGTGTTTTGTACGTGAAGCCCGAAAACAGATGTAAAAATTCACCTAGCTACAGGTGAATGTGAAAGTTTTAAACACGGAAGCCCAAGATGTGTGTTTACATAGATTTTTTTTTGGAAGTAGCCACTCAAACACATGTTGGGGTGGATGACATGAACGCAATTTTTTAACGAGTTTTTCTTTCATATTAATTGTAATTCTTCTTTTTTCAAACCATGGTTTTGCCACTTTTATGTTACTATGTACAAAAAAATGGACAAACAGACAGACAGACTCTTTATTAATCCTGAAAGAAATTATTTAGAGACCAGCTGCATGAACACCAGCAGAAAAATTAATAAAAACACAATAAAACCATAAAACATTATTTTTTCCATTATGGTAAGTCAGGGAATAGTTAATCGTCTTCTTAAAATTATTAAAAGCAGGTTTTATAACACAGAATTCACAAAAAAGCTTCACTTTAAAACTTTTATTTAATTGTAAAAGAAAAACATTGCATGGTGGCACAGTGGTTAGCCCTCTGGCTCACAGCAAGAAGGTTGCCGGTTCAAGTCCCAGCTGGGGGACTAAAGTGTCAACTGAAAACATGCTTCATAGGTTAATTGGTCACTAAATTGTGTACAAAAATAGAGTGGCTGGGTGTGTTATTGTGGATCCTGTGACAGACT
This sequence comes from Oryzias celebensis, assembly GCA_014656515.1. Taxonomy (NCBI): domain Eukaryota; kingdom Metazoa; phylum Chordata; class Actinopteri; order Beloniformes; family Adrianichthyidae; genus Oryzias; species Oryzias celebensis. The sequence continues at coordinate 42,337,971 of BNCR01000005.1, forward strand.
GGTGACCTGTCCAGGGGTGTCCCCTGCCTTCACCCATGAGTGGCCGGGGGAGTTTCCTGCAGTCCTGTGACCATGAAAGGGACAAAAACAGGTATAGAAAATTAATGAAAACAGTCTTTGCAGCTATAAAACTGTGGACATTTCTGCATGAAAAATTGTGATGCAGTATTTATGTGGAGGGTGGCACAAAAAGTATGTTTTTCTAAAATCAGAAGTAGTAAAAAAACATGTGGTTTGAGCAAAAAAATGTCCTGCAAGCAATGCTTTTGATTAAAAAACGTGCACAAGTCTAATTCCAATGATTAGCAAATTAGACAACAATTTTTATTCCTGGATTCGCTTTTCGAACGGGCAACCCCAAACCAGCAACCTTCATCCTGGCCTTTGTAAACACTTTTGGACTGGCACCTGGTGTTGCTGGCAAACTGGGCCCCATCGTGGGGAAAGAGGGTGAGGTTTTGGCTCTCACTCTGAGCTTCTGTTTGCAAGGTCACAGCTGCTTCAGCGCTGCTTCCCACTGCCTCGTCTGGCACCGATGCGGTGCTTGCCCTCCTTTGCCACCCTGCAAGGCAAAGCAACTTCCTGTTGATGGCACTTTCAGACAGTGTGTTAGCACATGTCACAAACCTACCGCACAGACATACCACAGAGGAGTGGAAGAGGCGGCGGTGGTGGTGGTGCTCCGTCCCAGGAGGGAGACAGGATTACAAGTAAAAGGTGAAAAGCCAAAACTCACAGCATAAATATGTATCTTGCACATCAGTCACACAGACGTTTCTAAAGAATGAATCTGTTTAGTCAGTCTTGGTGTTTGAAGAACAGAAGAATCTGGGACAAATATGGCACTTTTAGATCTTTCACACACACCGACAGAAAAAGCGCAGATGCCCCACAACACAAACACAACAAATGCCGATAATAAGATGTGTCATCTAACTTTGCCACAGTAAGAAGAACAGCAGTTATGAGAGCAGAATACAAATGAAGTTCCTTGTTTATTTCCTTTTTTGGTCCTGTGTTTGGGCTTAGGTGGAGCACCTGCTGTGGGCAGATATCGACTTGGGGGGGGCGCTTGTTGGATGGATGCGGGGTGGTACATTTCTGTGTGTGTAGTGGGGTGGTTAGGTGTTAGAGGGCTGTGGCAAGTGTCCACAGAGCACTTTCCTCTTCCTCCGGACTGGATGCTGAAAGACAGGAATCCCGCCTGGAGGGAATGTGTGCAGGGAAGCAGCGGGTGCTGCGAGGCTGTTTGAAGGCACGGGATGAAAAGCTTGGCGTAAATAAATCAAGACTGTTTCATGTAAGATATGAGATTTGCATTGAGCCTTTTCAAATAGGGCCCTTTATGTCTGAAAATGACTGACAGTCATAATAGCTGGTCTACACACAAGAAAGAGGAGAATGGAGACGGGCAGGGAGCCAAATCTAGTTTTTCTTGCAGAGACTCAGCCTCCATGTTGCTCAAAATCTGGGAACGGTGGCAATGCTTTTGCACAAAGTGACATATCTTAAAGAGCAGGGGCCTCTTAAGGAAGACATCAGGAGAAAGTGAGTGTTTGTTGTAGGGAACAAATGTATCCCCTATTACTTGGATTCTGCAAAATGATAAAAAACTGTTTTTTTTAAAAAAAAGTTTTAGGATAGTCTAAAAACCTATGATAGAAAGAACCACTACAATGAAAATTGTGTTTTTAACATGTTTTTGTGGCATTTCTCTGATGATGGAGGACATTTATAAAGACGCACTAAAGTTTAACATTGCATTTCTGAATATTTCTTTATTCAAATCATTGTGAATCTGGAGAAGACAAAAAACACTGCAATTTAAAAAAGATTTAATTTGTGATCTAGACCCTGCTCCGCTCCTTTCAGATCTATCAATTTGTAGACGATGATCACCATACGTCCTTGTCTGAGCTAGGATCTGACGCAAAACTTTACTGGATAGCTCCAATATTGCCATTTTTGTTTCACCCGATAATGATAGGTTGGGGGTGTGAGGGGCTGTAAGCTAGCGGCAGAGCATGTAAACAGAGAGCTCTCAACTATGAGGATGGGGAGCTGGCAACGGCCCCAAATTACTAGTTAGAAATACAACTTTTTCCCCTTAACCCTTTCTGTGGGAGAAAAACTCAGGTCTTGGCAAAAAAGACAAAAAAACTAAATTGACATTTGTGTGTATGTGTGAGTGGGGGGGGGGCAGCCTTATTATTATGCGCAACCAGGAATCACACTTCAGTGAGTCCAAACATCTCAGCTATTTGCTATCAAAATGATATCATATTCCACTCGAGCAAAAAAAAAATGCTAGTATGTAGCATTTTAGCTAACCAAAAAAAACTTGTCATGTAGCTTTTTTTTTTTTTTTTGCTCAATATCGAATTTCTAACCTAACAGAATATGAGCCATACACATTTTTTTGGCATGTTTTCCTTATTTTGTGGCCACAAGTTACTGTTAAATTTGTACGATTAGCTGCTTAACAAATTAGTGGTCATGAAATAAGTGTTTTGTTCACAAAGTTTGGTGGGTATTATATGTCTTAAATCATCAGACGGCCTCTGCAAATCCAAAAAAAAATATATAAATCTAGAACTTTTTCTAACAAAGAGGATTATAACCATCTGTCAAAAGAAATAAAGGAAAATAAAGAAAGCACAAGACAGTCATCTTAATCTAAACAACATACACTTGCACGAAAATATGGCATCAGTTTTAAAAACACATAACATTTTTCTGCATCACAACATCCTTTGTTTTGCTGTTATATTTTTGCCGAGATGATTCGTTATTTGGCCACGACTGTTGTATTTAGCACCTTAGGGCTCCTGCTCTATGGTGTTAAATTTGACAGCTCACAAGTAAAAATGACTAAAGATTTACTTTTCAAAGTGCGTTTCCGTGGGCGTCCGTGTACGTCTGTGATTTTTGCGCGAAAGCATCATGTATCTTGCTTTCAAAAACAACTAAAAGTTTAATAAAGTCCCCTTTATTGTTTGAGGAACCGCCAGACTGTGACCGCTCTCAGCGCGGCAGAGGCCAGTGCATTCAGTGTGTCATTTACACATTCCAATCACACCAGCTCCCACATTTCACATACTTTCAAGCGCACATTTACAAAGAGCATTTTGTTGTCATCCACTGCTTTTTACGCTGCAGTGTTGTTGGTAACATCATTGTATTGTGCTGTCAGACAAATATGACCAAACACAGCATTCGTTTTGAGCATACAGGCTTAGCTACACATTGTCTAACCTTCACAACACGTTTTTTTTTTTTTTTTTTTCTTATTGCAACACTCTCTGAGGTGTTGCAGGAAAAATAAAACTACAACAAGCTTGCTAATTGAAGCGGTCATGCTTCCTGGTTTCCATTAAAGTAATTGGCACTTTTATTTACATGCATATTTGGTGGAAACGCATGCAGCTGAGCAATATTATAATGTGGCAGAGTCAAAAGATACGAAACTTTTAGCTAAAGAAGAAGAGGAAAAAGCTTTGTTTTACTTGCTCATCCAATTATGCTAAATTGAACTTCCATTCAGCTTTTCTCTTACTGTGGATGCATACTAAAGGTTGCTTATAAGTTTCAGACTTTGAGGTAATCACAAGTTTCAATTTGCAGATTGACTTCCCAACAAAAAGTAAACCATGTAGATGAAAGAAAAAAAAAAAAACAATAAAATGATCATATTGGGATTTTACATCATGATATTGATGTAGTACATATATATATATATATATATATATATATATATATATATATATATACATGTATATGTATGTGTGTGTGTGTGTGTGTGTGTGTGTGTGTGTGTGTGTCAAATTTGAACGCTCTGTGGCTCATTAGAGAAATGTGTAATGATCAGCAGGTTGTTTAAATTTAAATATGTATTTCCTATCATACTTTAAACATAACAGATGCACTGAAAGAAGCCATATTTTTTAAAACAAACTTTTTGTTTCATCTTCTGAACAAAAACCAAACAGGAAGAGGCGAACTTATCTAATTGTAAAGGCTTTTTATTAATCCTTTTGCTCTCTAAAACTCAACCCTATACTCTGAAAGGTTTCTGTCCAATTAGATTTCTAATTATTTCTAATAGGCTTTTGCTTTTGCCTGAATTGACACACAATGGACTGTGTCTTGGTTCAATCCTGCATGTCAGCAATACTCAGATGAGATTTCCCGCCTGCATTATGTGCCATCAAATGGTTTGGATGACCCTGTAGAAATGGACTGCCACCCTGGTTCTGATCATTCTGCTACATCCAGGTTATGGAAATCAGTCATCAGTGTAACTGTGTGAATTCATCTTTGAAGTAATGCTTCAGCCCTGCATGATGGATACGAAAGAGCTATTTTGGAATTTTAACACACAAGATACATTTATAATACATTAAAAATATCTTTAAAAAATGACGTATCATGTAAATATATCAAATAAAACTTTAGATTCCCCCAAATTAGACTGAAAACATATATGAAGTTTATATTAAAGCAATTCTAAAAAAGGATTGAATAATTAAACATTAGAAGGTTGATGTTGCTTAAATATGAATTATGATCGTGTTACTCATAAACAAAAATGCAGGCAGTTATTTACCGATTGCATAATTCAAAAAGGAAACAGTCAATATTCCTTTGATTAAAATGTAGGTAGAAAAAAAGTTCATCTTCCTCCTTCCATAGTCTTCATTTCTTGCGTTTATAACACCGTCTAACACGTCGTTAACAGCAGCATAGCTGCAAACATTTTAAACGTGTGAAGGGAAGGGGTGAGAACATTTCAGAAGAATAACTGGCTTTGCTTGAAAAATGAGTTCAGTCCAACACATCTACCCACCTCCAAACAGATGCACTCCACATAAATCAAATAAATACATAAAGGAACAACCATGTGTTTGATATTTAAGCAGTCGTTTTGGTGCATAATTTGTAATGCAAAAATAAAAATAGGAAAATGTATTCAAAATGAAAATCCTGGCTTCAGGCTTGAGTGTAGAACTTGTAACAATCGAGGGTTTTGAACCATCATTTGTTTCTTTATGAAGCATCATCACTGCTGGCTAAAACTTTCATTTGTGAGCAAAGAATGCCAGACCCCAGCAAAAGAAGAAGTTATCGTGAGCTACCACGCAGCTGGATTATCCCACTTATCCACCAATCCTTTTTCAACACTTCCGAGGATGAGAGCTGCCTGTTGGATGACCTCTCCAGTTTGCCGGTTTTTCTTCTCCTCACCTTTCACAGCTAATCTGACCTGAACTCTGAATGCCCCCCTTTCATCATCCACCAATACTACCATAATTTGGTCCAAACCATTGACTGTATATGAGAACCGGACTGTGTGAGTGTGATGTCAGCAACAGAAAATGACTTACTTTCGGCTCCATGAAGTGAAGTCCATTTAGTCACCAATTTTTGGTGATGTGGAGCCAGATGTAGACGAAGCAGTGATTGGTAAGAGTCAGTCTAAGTCAACATTTCTATAGCAACTATTCTGTGAAATCTGTCAATAAAACGTTTTTAACGTTTAACATGAGACCACATAGTTTTATTGAGGCATCTGATTAGTCCGTTTCTAACTTGAATAAATTGCACAACAGTAACATATCATGGAAATAGTTCAGGATTAGCAAGTACGTTAAAATACAACAAACTCAATAACTAAATAATAGCTGTTTATTAGTCAGTGAAGTCTATGGAATGTTGGCGTCTTGGAACCAGCGGTACTTCCTGTTTGGAACGCCAGGTGGGAGGGGTAACTCGGTCCAGTTTTCATATACAATCAATGGGCCACACCCAACTCAGCAAGGACTTAATCACTTCTTCACTGCTTTGTGGCCTCCTAAATACCAATTGAATGACCGAATGAAGAATTTAGAGGTGAGGCAAATGCACAAATGTGTCTTCATGCAAACACAAATGTAAAAAAGTCGCTGCTGCAAAGGGTAAAATGAAACACGCCCACACGTCAGGCACAATGCACATGGTAATTGTATCTCTATGTTGCACAGTTGAGCACACAATAACAGAAGTCATTTGTGAGCCATTTTATCTGTTTGCAGCCTGATTTCATTCTGGCTGTCGTTTGCCTGCTGTTTCAACCACATACTAATATCTAAAAACAACAAAGTCAGCGTAAAGGAAAGTGTGTTTGCTTTAAGGAATCTATTTACAATCATTGTTTGGCTTTTTTTCTTATTCTTCAGATTAAGCCAAATCATTCAAAATAACTGGGACGGACATGTTCCAAGACAGAAATGGATGGGCGGGTAAATGAAGAGCGAGCGATTGTGTGTGAGTCACCTGCACTCATCATTCACAAATACCGTTTAGACTCCCGATACCTTATTTCCGGTCATGCTTAGAACATAATAAGGTCAATAATTAGGCGTTTGAGGAATACCTGTAATAGAAAATGGATGCAAACTCTGTTTACATCACCATCTTGATCCCTTAAACAAGAAATGCAACGTTTTCTGCAGACTAACAATACCATGCAGGTGCATGTTTCAAAAACAAACTCATTTAAAACTGATTTATATTCACTTTTTTTTAAAGCCTTAATGCCTCTACCAGTCACAGTGGGAATGGATAGATTGGTTTCTAATGGCTATCCAATACTATGCAGCAGTACACCTATGTGTTGTTTAATAAGGTGAACTGACCTTTCATCGCGGTGATAAATCAATGACATTCTCCCACACTGAAGCTCGGCATGCAAATGCATAATATTATCCTCCCGTTTTTGCTGGTGCGGAGCAAAGGCGACGCGCTCACAGGAAATCAAGCGTAAAGATTAATATGTTTGGTGGCCACGTGTCTAAATATGTGCACCCTTTTATTTATTTGTTTATTTATTTCTTATGTGCACACAGCCTGAAAAAGTGCCCTCGACCCCACTGCTCACTGACCAAATAAATCAAAATGGGACTGTACACTTGTGAATAAAAAAAAGCAGCTTTGGAATTGCCTCAGTAAGGGGAAAACAAGAAAAATGGTGTTGATTGAAGGTAAGTGGTTGATGCTTGCATTCAGCACCTTTAGATGTTGTCTGTCAAAGGAGCTGCTGGCCTTTTTCATCCAGTGATTATCATCCTTCTGACAAAACGTAATGGCCAAGGCCTGCGATGACGCTGCGGCCGCTTTGGGAAGCGACGGATTTCTCTTGTTTACCTCCCAAATATAACATCACCACCATTATGGCAGAAATACAGTGTTCCCTTGTTTATTGCAGGGATGTGATTCCATAAATAACCTGTGATAAAACCTCTCACGACACATTTTATCCACATTTCTCAGACAGACAAACATATTTACGCGTTTCTCTTGTTTAGACTCTCAAAGTTCAAATCCTAGTAAAATAAATCCAGAATTGAAACTCCTACATCAACTATATTTTTATTTATTGTAAACTCATTCCCAGTGGTCTTTTAACTATCATTATGAAGTTTTTAGCCAAACTCAAACCGTTTGTGTGGCTTTTTAAGACATATTTTCAGCAGCGCAGCAGGAGCTCATAAGAAATTTTCCTCTGGGTTTTGGGCGGAACTGTAATTTTACATCAACATTTTAACTACACTCTCTCCCGCCAGCTTATAGCCCCCCATAAGCTCATGCTAACATTAGCGTAGCAAAAATCGAAACAAAACAGTGAGCAATGTTGAAGTTATCAAGCCGCGCAGTTTTGAGCCAGATGGCTGCTCAGTTGAGGAAAATGAGGACATTACTGGATCGGATGGATCTATCTAAGTTGATGCATGAGAATTGAATGACAAGGGAGACTTTGGCCCCACCCATTAAAGTTGCTGCGCAACAAACCTGAGCTTTTTCAAACTATAGGTTTTTATCTGCTCCTGAAACGTCACAATTTGAATGGAATTGAATTTGAAGTATTTTACCTATGTCCACCATTTTGAGAAAAATGCTATAAGAACGTGTTAAAAACATGATTTTCACAGGAGTGGATCTTTAAAGAATCAAAGCCAGAATCAGAATCAGAGCAATCAAACATCGCAAGCTGAATGCAGTTTGTACAAGAGACACGGTCACTGACTGTCTTACCCACTGGCTCCAAGAAGCCAAAATCCCATAACTTTGTATGGAGAAATAAACAGCTATTACTCATTCAATTTGTCTGAATAATTCATTGATATTTGTACTATACAAGTACAGTACGATACAAGTTATTCAAGTCATAAATTGACCAACCAGATGTCCCACAATAAAAGTATGTGGTGCTTGTTCCCCAAGTCAAACGTTTAAAACGTTTGACACATTCTCCTGACCCCACTTTGGCAGTTGTGTGGACTTCCAACAAGCTCACTCCTGATTGCAGAGTGGTTGTCATAGCAATGTTGACTCAGACTGACTCGGACCAATCACTGCTTTGTCTACATCTAGCTCCAAAATGGCGATTTAGCGGGGAAAAAAAGGCGACTGAACTTAATTTGGTCTGAGTTGGAAGTCATTTTCCATAGATGACGTCACGCTCACTCTGTCCAGTTGTCGGAATCAGCGGACACAGCACAGAGGACATTTGTTGAAAAGGTCAACACCCATCCAGGTCAAAAAATAATTAAAAAAAACGTGCAAGGTTGCACTGAAAAAAGATCTGCGGGATCGTGGAAGGTGAACCGCAATTTAGCGAGGGACCACTGTGATGGCTGAGGTACTTTTCTGCTACAGTAGAATTGACCAAATTCCACTCATTTACCTCCCAAATATTACTTCAGCACCCCTATTGTGGCAATAACAGCTAAATTGCGACTAATGCCAACTCATCCATCAGGGAAAACAATATAAAAGCAATGTATTTCTTACTGTGCCGACTTGTTCCCTGTCCTTGTTCACATAAGTCCAACCCTAAAGCAGTTCTCCAAACTGCAATTTATTTCTGCATCATCAACACAAAAGACAAGAGCAATAAACACTCGGCGGCTTTTCCTCCTCATGGGTTTTGCCACAGGCCCACAAAGAAACTCCAGTCCACGCTTCACTGTGTGTCTCTTTGTAAAGTGTGCAAAAAAGGAGGGTTTTTTTTTTTTTTGGAATATGTTTCCCGTTTCTCTAATAAGCTACCAGCTTGATGCCACAGCTCTCCTGCACAGGAAGAGATAAGAACTGGCAGAGCAGTGGTGTGGGCTCCCATCGAAACCCAGTGTGCTGCTAAGCCCCAACACAGCCCCCAGCAGACCCTCAAAACGCAGGAGCACACACACATACACACACACACATGCATGCGAGCGCGCACCTGCACTCGCACCCACACACACTCCAAACACAACACAAAAGGCAGCAGCCCCCAATGTGGTAACGCTGTGATTACAGATGCAAGAGCACAGACAGTGCGTTGGGAATATGAGGTGGAAGGAGAGCGCAGAAAGGGAGGAAAATAACAAGTGTTAAGTCCACTGAGACAGCATTAAAAAAAGCACAATGCTATGGTTGTTGTTTAAAAAAAAAGGAGACTACTGAAGTGAAGAATCTCAACTTTATTTATTTGTTTTCCCCCCTCATGAAAGCCTTTAAAAATTACAGCACCAGGAAGGCTCTCTGCCCTCATTTACAGGCCTTTTTTAAAATATTCTATTTTTATAGAGATATATTTTTACACGTTTGGAACCTCATTGAAGAAGAAAAGTGCTTTGGATTTGTGAGGGCTAAGGGGGTGTGATTTGCATATCAAACCTTGTATTTGGGGGCCACATGGGGGTGGTGGTGGAGGTGGTGGTGGTGGGGGGGTGAAGTTCACTCCTTCAGCCAGATAAAATGAACCCCCCATGTAAATGGAACAGATGCCAAACTCCTATAAACCAACCCTTAGGAGAGCTTACAGCTGTGGAAGACGCTGTTATGAAGGCCATTCCGGGCTTTTCCAATTCACCTCTCAGTAACGGTGCCTTTCAAACCTGTTTTGGTGTTTTGCAAACGAAATAAAAAGGCGCCATAACACCAGAGGGACACTAAAGAGCTTCTCTGCTTTTGTGTTAAACCCTTTTACCTTCTTTAGTAGAAACACAAGTGAGTGACCATCAACTGGCAACCATTAAAATCAGTTGGTTTTGTCATTCATTACCTCAAGCTTTAGTCACAGCTGCCCTTATGGGTCGATATGGGCAAAAAATGGTCAAACTTGGAAAGGGGCACGAAATATCAAAGTCGTAGACGACTCTGTGAGCCCGTGGCGCAGGGTTCCTGCACGTTGTTGTACAGGCGGGCTGATGGTGACAGGTCACAGCGAACACATGTAGATCGCACAAGGGTAAGGAAGGGTAAAGCAGGTGAGACGCAGGCACGTCGTATAGATTCTTCTTTTTTTCCATCCCCCAAACCCTGTGCAGTGTACAAGGAACATGTCAGTGCTGGTCACATCATGCTCAAGGAGCAAAGTTAGAGACTATGAACATAGACAGTCGGAGTGTTTTCCCAGTGGTCTCTTAATTATGATGAAGCTGTTTTTTGCCAAATTTAAAATCCTGTGTTGTTTTCCAGGACATAGTTTCTGCAGAGCGGCAGGAATTCATTAGAAATTTCTCTCTTAGCTGTGGGCTGGACAGTTGGTGCGGAGCAACTCCGTCCCCCTTCCCTTCACTTATTACTGAGCTATCAGTTTGCATGCTATCCTGCAAGCTTACAGCCCCACGTAACCGGAACCAAACATTACCGTGGCAGCAAAAATGGCGAGCAATATTGAAGCCATCCAGCTGTACAGTTTTGATGCCAGCTCTGACGAGGAAAACAAGTCTGGTGATGTATCTACAGTATTTGTTTACAAGTGGATGCATCAGAATGGAGCACCCACCCCACCCAGTGATACTTCATAAATGTGCTCCTAACAAACAGCATTTTTTTTCATCTGTTGATGACTCACAACGACTTGAATTTTAAAAAAAAAAGCCATTTTAAGCTTAGTTTTCTTTGTATATGTCCACCAATCACCAGAAAAATGCTAAAAGAATGACTAAAAAACACTTTTCATTGGAGGGGGTCTTTAACTCTCTGCATCTGCATTCATCTGCAAATTTCCAAAGGTTTGTTGTTTTTCATGTTTGTGTCTGATATTCAAGTGCAACTCCACTGAAGTTCTCTCTTAAGCATAAATCTAGTTCTGCTTTCAGAAGCATGTATAAATATCAATTAGATTCCTTGAAGTGAATGATTTTTGTAGAGACTAAACAATAAAACAGGATTGCTTCACTACTACTCCATGTTTCCGGTGCATTCTCTTCAAATAGTGAAGAATCCTGCACGGGGGGAACATTGTAAATAATTGTTGCTGTGCCTTTCCTGGTTCTTGGCATGCCGGACGAGATCTGGGCAGTTTACAGTAGTGCAATGTTATGCCTTGCAGCCTTTTGTTGTTCCAAATTGGCAGGTTGAATGGAGCCAAAGGAATCCTGAGCCACACAGATAGGGGAGAGGCTTGTAAATGTGAGGCACTGTGCTAATTGCCTTTTAGAAGAAACTGTTCATGGCTGACTGATGTATCTGCAATAATTCATTCAGACACTGAGGAAAATGAGAGTGCAGAAATGTCGTTATTTTTTGTGCGTTCAAGACGAAGTTATCACATAAAAGATAAAAAAGTATATAAAAAGAACAATCTGCGGTAAAAGTGAAGAAATATGGATCATGTTGTCATTTGAGCATAAATGTGTTAGGGAAAGAAAGGAACAAAATGGTAGATAACAACTTTTTTTAAAGGTTTTTGGACCAAAATGACACATTTATAAAAAAAAACATGTACATATGCCACCTTTAATGCTCCGTTCACACTGGCCTCAGCAACGGGTATTCAAGTGACCGCTTCTAATGAAACGTCTATGTAAACGCACGTTGTGAGCATCCACATTCAAAACTCTCAGGTTCAAGCGTTGCCACACACACATTTTTAAGTCCATTTTTGTGCTCCATACATACAAAACAGCAGGGCAATTGAACACACTTTGAAAGTAAAACCAAGATTTGCACCGTTTTGACCTTCTTACACCAAGCCTGAGTCCATGTGTTAGCATCAGGTAGAGACTGTCCAGTGTGAACACCGGGTTCTGAGAATGCTTTCTAGAACATGTGTTTAGCGCATCACACGCCTCGTGTGACTGTAGTACCAAACAGTGGAGTTATTTAGAAGATAAATGGATGAGGACGGTCACTTACATTGTAGCGACCAGGAATGAGAGGCAGAGACTTCCAGCTGTTTTGAAGGGCCCATCCTCCTTTGGGTGGAGTGGTCAGCATTTTATCAATCAGGTTTTTGTTATTTTATATAATTTAAGGGAAACTAGGAACAACCTATTTTTTATTTTTCTGTCTATTTTCGGAGAAAAGAATGAGGTGGTTGTAGATCTCCAAACACTTTGGTGGTTCTTCTTGACATGCAGCCCACTGTAATGGAAATACAGCCCTGAGGCAGTTTGCAAGATGAGAAAGAGCTGGCGGTTTTCTTTATGCCTATATCCTTTAATGTTGGCAGCACGATGTTGCACACCTTTAACACATCTGTGGTGTATGTGCCCTCAAATGAAAAAGCTGACTTCTAAGGTGGCTTTATATTCATTCAACTTCTTTCAATCAGTAGCTGCTCGGATGTACAAGTTTTGTAATCAGAGCGGACCTGAAATCCGTTTTTTACCTTGGAACTCCTTTAGGAGCCGACCATCCTGCCATCCAGTGGCTACTGATTACCCAGAGAGTATTGCTGTTTTACCTTTTAACGCCGGATATGATACCCACTCTTTGCCCGTTCACGCAATAAATGTAATTCCAGTGGATTCAAACAAAGAGAAACACATCTTTGCGTTTGTAGTACAGTGCTCCGTATTCTCTCTGTGACAGAATTAGCTAATTTACATTGATTGTGAAAGCATTTCACTACTGTAAAGTGTTGCATTTCCTGCTTATATTAATTGTCTTAACTGTACACTAGTCAAAAGAATGTCAACACCGAAGCTAAAGCTCTGATTTAAAGGGTTTAAACTCATGGCGCTGTGACATTGGTGTGGATCATTTGACCAAACTTCTGTCTCATTTTGCAACAAAGATCGTTTCTGTCTTTCGGGGAGATGAAATATTGTCTAAACTTTGGGACATGTACTTTCAATGTTTTATGATATGTAATTTACACAAGACTGTAAAATGTGACAACCAGCCTACGAAAGATACGGATGATGTTGAGAGATCACATTTATTTAATTTTGAGGAGTACTTAAAAAAAAGCATCACTAAGCATGTCTCCATGTCTGAGTTCATGGAATCATTCCGTGTTTTTTTTCTTCTTTTCAGTGAGGTTTACCTTCTACTGCAGGAGCCGAATGACGGCCGCTGTCAGCGTTACATCTGTGTCTCCGTAGCCCAGTTTGATGACTCGTTGTCAGTCTGTGAAAGCAAAAAATAAAAACAATAATAATAATGTCTCCATGAAAATCAGAAAAATATCATAAAGTTTAGGAGGCGAACGAGCAAATTCTCCTCCATGTTTGTTTTGGACTGCACTTCTTCTTCTGCGTTGTCAGGCAGTAGCAGACGCCGCTACACACCCCTACAGCGCCTTCTAGCTGTTGTTAGTGGAAAACAACCACTAATGGGCAACTTGTTGTTAGTGGTAAAATATCACAAATATTAACCAATTTATTTTTTTAAAATCACACACAAGTTGTTCCTGAGTAGAAGCTGCTCCCCTGGCCTAACTATGCAAAAATAAAAAAATAAAAACTGTGACTTCTACTTATAAAAAATGCAGTACTTCTGCACTAGGAATGCAGAAACTCTAACTGCCTGTTCTACCTATAAGTTTTAGACTGCAGACTTGACTTGCATAAAGGCACTTGTGTCACTTTATGCTGATTGCCTAGATGAGTTGTGTTGAGTCAACCACAGCCTGGATCCAGCTGAAGTAGCACATCAGTAAGGTCGGTATGACACATGCAGGGTGGTGGGTCTTGAGGACCAGACTTGAGCAGATCTTCCAGAATTTCTTTTCTCATCTCTTATCTCCAGCTTGATGGCTCCAGGGGGTTTTGACTCAGTGGTTGCAACCTTGTCCTCTTTCATTTTGAGTCCAAGAAAAAAGCAATGGAGAGAAGAACAAGTTCACCTCAATGTTTGCCTTTATTTCCATTGTGTTTTAGTTTTTTAACCAGCACCCCTTCATAAAAGTGGTTTTAATTAGGTTTTGTAGAGCCAACAAGTACTCTTAGTGTACAAAGAGAAACATGTACCCTAATAAAGACTCTTACACATGCACTGGCTAATGACTTAGCAGATTTTTCTTGTACTTTAGAGATTTTTAAATGAAATTGCAGCACAAAAGAAATAATTTTTCACCAGTCTGTAAGGCAAATTAAAGAAACAATGGATGTTAAAATGGTATATATTATTGTGTTGTATTTAATATTAAATGGGAGTACAGCTTTGCAGCTGGCATTTCTAGAAGCTTTGGAAAGGTTTTCCTTTTAAAGAGGGTTGTTGCTATGAACCTACAAATATAGATCAAAGTTATACACCAATGGGCAATGTATGAAGAAAAGCTTGCAAGGCAAACACCTTTCATGTTGTACTTAAAGAATAATGTTAGATCAACAGTAACAAGGACGACTGAATCGGCATGATAACAACAAAGTCTTGGTTGCGTGTTGTTTGCCAGCGTGCCGTTGCTTCTGTGCCCGGCACCAGACGAGTTTGAGGGCCTTACTGAAAAGTCTAAAGCGGGGAAAAATCCCCATTCGGAATTCCCCTTAATGCCAGAGCATCCGAGAGAGAGCCGCAACCAAGGGAGAGCAAAACAGGGAGGCCGTTGGAAGACGAAAGAACAGTGGGATTGAGGAGGGACAAAAGAGCCCCCCGGAGGAAGCCATGCAGGGAAATGTATATGGATGGGGAGGAAGGAAGAAAATAAGAAAGATTTGGGGATTTAGTAACTCAGCCTAGCTGTCAATATTACCAGCTTTCAAAATCAACCGGTGCAGGGCTTTTTTTTTATTCTTCTTCCAGAGAATTTCTAGATGGAAACAAAGAGTTTTGTTTTTTTTTTAGGTTACAGAAGAAAGTAATTTAAGTGACAGTAGAACACTCAGTGTCTCAATCAGAAAAGCATGACACAGCACACTGCATTTAATTTGAACATCATAAGCAGAAAAAAAATAGCATTTTAGGCTGCAATAGCTGTTCTGGATTCATGTTTGCTTGTGTTTCTGCTTTGGGATGAGAGAATTAGTCCCCATAGTTGGAGCCCGGTCTGTACTGTGTGACTGAGCCCAGCCAAGCCAGCAAGAATCCTGGCGGAGGGCACTGCCAGGGTGAATAACAGGGTAAAGCCTGCTCCCACTGCAGCTGTCAGGCTCTTAAAAAAAAGTGAACCCGTAGACCTTAATAAAAGTCCAATGTGTGGGCTGTCTGAGGCAGAGAGCAGACAGGTGCATCGGTTTTTGAAAAGATGATACTGGTGGAAACTACAATCCCCTAAATAAAATTATTTTTATAAAAAATACTTTATCCTTTTGCTGTTGTTAAACCTCAAGTCACAACGTTTTGATTTTTATCCTTGTTACCAGAATGTGACACCTTTTTTTTGGAAAGCAAAAGGAGTCAAAATAACGTTTGACTTCCTGATTTTTCTCTTACAAACTCATCAGTGTTAGTTTGCGTGAAATGTTTTGTTTGACTCATTTTGAATTAGAGTTTGTACTGTAACTAGACTTGGTTCTCTGATCCAAATTCATAAAAAGGCTTTAACATGCAGAAATAAAGCCAGTGCAGAATTCATGATTGGATAACTGTACCAACCGCACCAATCAAACCATAGGCTTTTCTTTAAGTTTATTATTATTTTCATTGTTAGTGAAATACTAACTTTTACAGAATCACAAGTTTTTATTTTTGTTTTCTGGAATTTGATTGACAAAAAGACATGTTTTTGTACAAAAGAGTGAAGAGGAGTCCCACAGAGATCTATACTGGGCCGTCTACTGTGTCCTATAAAACGTACCATTGCCGAGCGAGTTATGAGTGTATCCTGAAGTATTAGTAAGGATAATATAAGTTATGAGTTATATGGAAGTTAGAACTGGTCCTTTACTGATCGAATGCTGCACGTGCTGGGTGTTCACGCGAAGTAGAAAAATGCGCATGAACATTTTTGATCTACAGGCTCACAGAGGGGTCTACAACTTTCATCATTTGTGCCCTGCGTTCACCGTACAGGTTTTCCCATTTTTTCCCCGCAGACAGCCACCACCTGTAAGGCAGCTGTGACTAAGGCTCTAGAAGGACTTGTAATAAATGAAATTCTTCACATATTTGTCATAATTGACCACAAATATTTGCACAAACAGCAAAGTTGTTCATTATGCAGCTTAATCAATGGTTTGATACTGACTATTATGATCAAACCGTTGAAGTGTCTCTATGAGAAGCAGCTTAATAGCTTTATATTCAGAACAAAGTCATGTCTGTAGGTCATATTGTGTCTTGTGTGCTTCTTGTTCTTTATGCTAATTATTCTTTACATCTTATTTTCTTTCCCTTTTCATACATGCACCTATTACCACAAAAAGTCCGAATTGATAAGGGCAACACTCACTAACAACAGCAATAAAAATATGCTTATTTGAATTTTAATTGATGAAAGTTTAACAGATGACAGTTTGAATGCATTTTAGCACATTTGGAAAAAACTTGATGTAACATTTTTCCGCAGTAATTAATAATAATAACTAATAAATTCATTTGAAAAACCGTTGGTCTTGAGAAAAACTTGTTTCTCCACAGCTGGCTGGTAAAGACAGAAGAAGCTCCTTCTTGGGGCCTTTTGGTTGCAAAACAACATCTAAGGGGTTGTTAGGTGGTGGTCGGAGCGAGGGTTTTGGGAGGGGCGGCGCGCAGGCAGGGCAGGCATGGAGGGAGGATTGGACGGTGCAGTGAGGCCTGAGCAGGAGTCTGAATCAGTCGAGGCTGCGGGATTACTGCTCCGCTGAGTTGTGATCAATTGATCCCCCTGCTCGACAGGGTAAACGAAGGTCCTAAAGCTGCTCCACCACCACCACCATGTTACCTGCATGAAGCAGGAATGTGTTGAAGCTGAAGAGGGCGAAGAGCCAGTCTGGGTCTGGTGGTTTTCAACAACAGAAGGGGAGTGCGGCATGTTCCACTAGGAAGAACGTTTACCCCTCAACTTTAGGAGCTTTGCTCCACCTATGAAACCTTTTAGTGTTGTGGAATTCCAACTTCTATCCTCTTTAGGTGCATAAAACCAGTGGCGGACTTTTGGAGTTTTGGAGCCCCAAGCACACAACAGCATGGGGCCCTCAGCAGCGCCTGTATTAATCATTAAAAAAATCATTAATCATTAAAAAAAAATGTCCATCTTTGTCGCTGGTCCACTTTTGGACATGATCAACGTCAAGAATTTCAATGTTTTGATAGGAATTTAAAAAGTTATATATTATATTATATATATTTATTACAAGTCCTCCTGCTGTTGATGGATTAGTCCAATGTTACACCGGGATGGGGGGAGGACGAAACACTTTCACTTTAGCAGTCTTATGTCATTTCAGTTATTTAGGGTGTTTATGGCAGATTTAAATAATACTGGGCTTGGAAAATGTTTTTTTTTAAAGATTTTTAACACGTTATGGGCCCCAGGCAATCACAATCAAACATGTAACTTTTGACCAAAGGTAAGTCCGCCCCTGCATAAAACAATAAAAAAAGAAATTGACATATTTCACAGTTGTATCCTCAACACATATAAATTATAATAATCAAAGGTAAGCATTGAAAAAAAAAACATTTCAATTTATCTTTTTGGTAAAAATAAGCAGGAAAAACTTGGAATCTGAGGACTTTTTGTCAATGGATAGAAGCCTGACATTTCAGAATCAGACGCATTTATTTTCTCTCTAACAGTACAAGTACAGGACAACAAAATGCTTATTTTGTAGATGAAAGAAAGTGTTTTTACTGAGTCATAACAGCGTTTTAGACCGTGACGCCAGTCTTTTGTCATGTCAGCAGTAGTGACTTTAAACTTTGAGGACTCCATTCCCTCTGTGAAGCACGCCATGCATGGCGCCGTGATACCAGCAGATGGCAGTCTTGCTATCCCGATGCCAGCCTGCTCGTCACTAGGCTGAGCTGCTGGACTGTTCAGGTTTAACTGTGTGTTAAAGCACCCGCAAGTTCTGAAATGCCTGTTGGCTGAGAAAAAAGAAGAAAAAATGAGGGGAGGGGGGAGAAACGGCGAGAAAGGGCCAAACAACAGGTATCCTGGAATAAAAAAAAAGAAACCGCAGCAAACTCTCTAGTCCTCATTCATGATGCAACACAATATAAACCACAACATTCTTCTGTTTGTAGGTAATCTGGAACATTGAATCTAATAACAGCTATTTGCTGTGTAAATGATGTCATTAGATTGTCATTCTTCTTTATTTTTTTCATTTTTAATGCTTGTTTTGATGAATGAAAGAGGCTATATCAATTTTTGAGGTATGTTTTTAATTGCAGGTCATGGGTAAAGGAATAAACCCAGCAGGTTAAACAGTGGAAGTCATTCACTAGAGAAACTATCCACAACTTACACTCCAGATAAACTGACCATGAGCTATGAGAGGGAGGGAAAAAAAAGAGTATAATTTCATTACAGTGGTAATGAGTGGAGTGAGGGGCTTGTGTGGAGGCAGTGACCCGGCAGCAAAGCTTACTTGCAGACTTGTAGCAGTAATACCTCTGGTCAGGCAATTAGTTATCCATTAAAACATGGGGATGATCTGATCTTCCCTAATTAAGAACAACCGTGTTATGAGTCACTGCAGATCAGCTGTCAATTTTAGACGACTAAGTGAACCAGCTAACTCAATCCAACTTGAAATATCCCTGTTTAGTTAAACAAACTCCTTAACAAATTCAATTATTTTGTTTTTATCATGATTATATTTCTATTTTAATGCATGTAAGGTAAAATATACTCGATTAAAAGAAAAATGTAACTCTGTTGATAACATGAATAGGTTTGAGACAAAACAGTATCTTATTCCATATTTATACTCGTGGTTCTTTTGATTTGTTAAATCATTTTTCTAATAGTTTCCAGCATATTAGCTTTTTAGAGGCAGCATTTTGTGCGAAAGAAGAAAAAAAACGTGTTCAAGAAAACTACTTAACGTTGTTACGCTAGCTTTTTGCTAAGGTGAAATATGTAAAAAAAGCTACAAAGTTTAGTCTAAAAGAATAGAAATTAATCACAATTAATCCCAATGTTTCATGAGTTAAATTTATACAACAATATGCAGCTTTTGAATAAAGATGGGCCAGAGAGAAAATGTTTCCCTTCATTTTTATTGTCTGAAATATTTACATTTATTAAGAGTTAACTCAGGAGTGTAATTTGTACACAAAACACATCGACAGTAAGAAGAGAAGAACTGTAATGTCTACAGTATTACTCCAAGAAAACAAAGATGGTGATACACAGCCATAAAAAAACAACATTGTGTTTCTGCACTTTAAATGGTCCGGGTGAATACTCTACTCTGATTGGCTGCTGGGTGTTCTAAAAGAAGTTCCAGTCACAATGTTCAATATGTGCGGGCTTCTTCCAAACTAACTTTTCTTTCATTTTCTGGATAAAAACAAGCCTGAACTGATGCTTTCTTTAACCTGTTGTGACGATTGGCAAATATTTATATATATATATTGCTTTTCTTTGCTGATTCAATTTAATGTCGCTGCCACGATCTAAACCTAAAGAAATAATGACTAAAGTACTGAAAATTGATTGAATATTTATTTCTCTTGTAAGCGACCATGTTGTAAGCAGGACTGTGCCCGACAGAGTATTCAGAAATGGATGCACTTCAAGAAGCCTGAACCAGCAGAAGATGTAATTTATCAGCGTTAATATATATATATATACATTTGATTATAACATTTTTAAAACACGGAATGATGCGTTAAGTTCAATAAACTTTGTTGACTTTATTCTTTTATTTTACCTTTAAAAGAGTGGAGCTACATGCAGCCTAACTCACCTTCAAATCTGCAAAAACTCAGTGAACGCCCGCGGTTGCTTTTCCCGTTGTGCTGTCCAGCTGAGCTTTGTTTCAGTTTAAAGGAAGTATCCAGCCTCTGCCAGTGCATCTCAAATGTCAGCGGTGCACTGAGAAGATAATCACACTGTTCTCCAAACTGTGAAGCCCTCCGACACAGAGCGAGGGGGGCACCTGACTGGGCAGGGGGAATAAACAAAACTTCTGGCAATCAATAAAAAAAAAAAAAAGTTATTGTAATTTTTTTTACCTGTTTTCTGTTTGTACAGAGAATATTCTCCAACATAAACCCTTTACTACAGAAAGGATCTTGAGCAGACGATTATGAGAGATTTTCCTCAAGTAAGAAGTAAAAAAAAAATACGTAAATATAAAAGATTTTTGTTTGTGTTTTTTATATTCAATAAAATACTGAAGAGTATCTATGTTAGTATTCTGGTTTTATTTTGGCAGAAAGTAAACTGCTGGGACACAGCTTCTACAATGTTCCCGGTGGAACCTTTTTTTTTTTCCAACTTCAACATTTAGGTTTATACTTACAAACGTAACTTTCCCGCGGCTGCTGAATTCCGTTGGCTTCATCTGGAAACCCAGTTGGAGCGTAGGAGCCGTTTGGTCTACACCAGAGTTCATTGACTTGTAATGGTCTGCCCTATTTGGCAGCTCAAGACCCAAACTGCAAACCTGAAGAATCAAGAATCGTGAAAATGTCTGTAAAACATAGTCAGAAAGACATTTTGTCAGGGACATCCACTTTTTTTGTTCTTATGGTCAGGAGTGACCATAAAGTAAAAATGTGAGCAGGTGTTGTTTTATTATTCTTTTTTCTACAATGAGGAGCCTTTTGCGGAGAGTTCAACACAACAGTTAGATCAAACTTTATTGACAGTCACTATCAATGTTATTCAGTTTTAACAAACTGAATGAGTTGATGATGTTGAAGCATCACTGCCAGGCACTACGATACCCATAATGCTCCGACAGTCTGTCGAGTCGTTTAGCATTTTGGTAGCTTTGCAGTTTACCAAAATCATGCTAAAACATTTTTGATTGATGTTTGAACACTGTGTATCATAGAAAACCTGTTCACCTTAAAGTCTTATCCAAAAAAAATAGTAATTTTTTTTTGTATCCATTGGAAACAACTAAAACGTTTCTAAAATATACAGATTCAGCAAACATTTAATTATTTTTATCATTTATTTTAAATTCCCGGCATTTCATCCTCTCTTTGTTTAAGTATGTGGCAAATACGGTTAATTTACTGGCAGGATGAGGCTTATCCAGAGCAAAGTGCTTTGCTACAGTGGGACTCTGTGTGTGTCACACATAGGAAAGCGGACACACGTTCTTGATACAGTAACATTGTAGAAATGCATGGGTCACAGTAAGTGTATCAAACACCGGCACCCTCTTGTTCCCTTATGCTTACACATGCAGCAGTTCACGGCAACACAAAGGCTCATCCACGCACAAGGTCCTACACCCGACCACACAGCCTCCCTACTGAGAGCCCTTTCATCTAACCCTATTGACTACTCTTGTATCCTGTGGCTTGATTGGACCACACCAGACAGCATCTTCCTTAGCCTGTATCCCTCCTCCCCTCGCTCCTTCCATACCTCCTGCTCTACCCCACCATTCTCATGTTTGCCTTTCATTAGCTTTCATCTCTCCAAGCTTATTGAACTCCACCACTGGTGATCCTTTGATGGTGCCGCTTCTCGACATAAATCCATATTTACCCCTTTACATATTTCCATGTCAACAAATGATTTGCAGGCGTCGGCTGTTCTTGCGGCTTAACATGAACGACAGACTTTGAGGACACCTGAACTGGTTTTTGTGGGGCCGTGCGGTCCACAAGAAACGGACAATCTTCCCATCACGATCTGGCGTGACTGTGTTCATACGTGTTCCTGTATGACAGACACCTAACATGCCATTTTCAGGTCTCCATTTGAAAACATTCTTTCACACACAGATACACTCCTTCTGTTTGCTCTAAAATGTTGCAGCTGAATCTCCTGCCTTCACCGACACACGCCCACCTTTCTGTGCACGCACCTTTCCGGGGTTCCAGGCGGTGCTTATGCGATGGCTGTGGGCGCGCTGGATTTAGTTTTCCTGTGGGGGTACGTGTTAGCAGGTGGTGTGCCGTCCCTTCATAATGGAGGATAAAGCCCTG
Organism: Oryzias celebensis; assembly: GCA_014656515.1. Classification (NCBI taxonomy): domain Eukaryota; kingdom Metazoa; phylum Chordata; class Actinopteri; order Beloniformes; family Adrianichthyidae; genus Oryzias; species Oryzias celebensis. Next base: position 42,360,213 of record BNCR01000005.1, read on the forward strand.
AGCAGCATCTAACCATATAAAAAGCAGACAGCCAAGTGTTTACTTGCGAATGAAAGTGTTCAAACAAAGCTGCTTCCAAAGCTTTTTGCTTGATTATTAGTCATCTTTCTTTTTTTATATAACATCCTTATGGTGAATTAAAAGAATGAGGTTAAGACACAAAACTTCAATTTTTTTTCTAGGAAAAGTCATTTCTGATGCCCAATAATCACATTAGTTTATGCTTTAGGAACTATTGCCCTTAAGGGTGGAGACAGGCTGTCTGCACAAAAAATCAAAGTCGTAGACCGCTCGGTAATCCCGTAGAGCAAACCTGTTCATGCGCATTTTAATCATTAGGCGCGCTGCTGGCAACAGGTCATAGCAAAAACTTAGACAACACGCAAGAGTAGGCAAGAGTGGAGTAGGTAAGATGTAGACGTGTTGCACAGGTTTTTCATGTTTTCAACCCGCCTGGACCTTGCGCACTATGCAAAGAGCCTGCAAGTGCTCGTCAAGTGATAAATCACCCCTCATTGTGCTCCTGTTGTGCACATGAAGCCTGGCTGTTAGAAATCAGAGCGTAGTTTTTGTGGGTATCCTTTAGACACTCACCTGGACACCCCATCTGTGCAGTACTTGTGTTATTAAGTAGTCAGTACACACACCTTACTAATGACTACAACGCGGTATTAGAGCACCATACAACAGCATCACCTGTATGTCATAGGTGTGTGGAACTTACGTTATTCTTGAAAATACTTCACAATGCACTTACCACACTCCAGATAATGGTACGTTTCATTTTCTTACTGCCTCTTACAGTCGGATGAGCTTTAAGAGAACTGCACGACACGCCTGTTCCCCCATTCTTCTCTATGACTCTCCATGAGCCCCAACAAGCCTCCAGTATCCGTACAGGTCAACCTTCCCATTGGAGTCCACGGAACTAAAGCCGTATCAATAATCTGGTTACAGATCCCTGACTTTTTTTAATTTGGCCTTTTTAAAAAGTTTATCAAGACTTTAAACTTCTAATAAAAAGTGAAGGTTTTAAATGTCCTTTGCCAGCTGTTCAGGTTTTTAATTCCAGAGGACTTTGAACTGGCAGAGTTTTAAAGCAGCGAGGATGACAGGAAAAACAGGTCAAATGTGAGTGGAACGCGCCGAAGATCACCAGCTGGTATGAGACTCCAGGAGAATCCAGCCAAGCTTTTTTTTTTTTTTTAAATGCTGCTGAAATAAGCTTTCCGTGAAGTCAGAAAGATGAAATGTCATTCAAAGGAGTTTGGAAATGAGTTTAACCCTAAAAAGCTGCATATTTTAAGTGGCTGCAGCTGTATGAGTTACAGGAAAAACAAAATGAATACATAAATAAATAATGTGAATTCACACCACATGAGGTGCTTTCTGCTTGGATCTTGTCTTGAATTGTGCCATACAAAACATTTTGGCAGAACGGTATAAGGGCTTATATAAATGTTTTTAGTGGGCTTTAGATTTTAATCCTAAAGGAAAAGGGTTAAAGAAGTTTACAGCTCTTGTACAAGAACATCCTGTTATAGCACTGACGTTTTTTGGGGCTTTTTTACTGATTTGTAAACTGGATGTTTGACGTATAGGAGATCTGCAGGCACGCTGGAGGATTTATGAATGATCTACACACGAGTACGAGTTAGAGTGAGGAAACAGTCAGATGCTGAGCAGGAATTAAGCAGCTTTCAGTCTGCTTGGCAATGCCAGGGTTTTCCTGTGGCAATATTTTTCCAAGAATTTAGTGGAACCTCTGGCTTTAGATACAACATTTGATATATTTTAGTGAGGTATCATTTGGAGTTCTGCTTATTTCAATGGAATACAGTCAAAAGTTGAGATTTAGCAAAAAATCAAGCAAATTTAACAGTCACACAATGAAACGTATGCAGTAGAGGTATCTTCTGTGCTGATCCCAAGGAGTAATCCTATAAATTTTCATTGTGTTTGGCTGTAAAGGATGCTCATGTTGATTCTTGATTTAAAAAAAAAAAAGTAATACCAGGCTGCAGTGAATGCAGTTTATTTTTTCCATATAGATTCATAGCTCTGGTAGTTTTTTTTCATTGACGATACTTGCAGGATGACCGGTTTGTGAAAAAAAACTCAGTAAGACAAAGGGTTTACCACAAATCTACTTCTAATAATCAAAGTTTTTTTTTTACTCGCCAGGAGTCTGATGAAAAAACCATACATTCTCCATGATGTTATAAGCTATAATTGCGGTGAAAAAAATAGTACTCCAATAATCTTTAAAGATTAGTTAAAGCTAGCTCTGTGTAAATTATGTTTTTACTTTGGTTTTACCTCATATTTGTCTTAAATTGTCACTGCCAAACTTAGGAAAGCTGGTAAGGTCATTGGTCAAGATAAGAAAAATCCTAATTTGCCTTACTTTAGTGAAGTGACAACAGCGTGTTGCAGGTGTGAAGCATAAAAACGCTGAAAGTATTGGCTGGGAGTTGCATCACATCATGTCAGGGTTTTACATATGTGCTCTAACAAGATTGTATCATCAACATCAAGTAAAAAGAAAGAAAAAAAAGGTGACAGAAAAGGAACTTTTCGAAGAACCATGTGGTGACGGTTGCTCATGCTCTCATCTTCACATTTGTCAGGAGCTGAAAAATCTTCCGCAGAATTCTAAACCTCAAAAGCAAAAATTACAATTTACTGCCACAAAGAGGGCACAAAAGTCCTGTGTTAAAACAAACAACTTGCAATGTAAATGAGTTAAAATGATGGGGGGGTTTTTTTTTTTTTTTGGTATTTAAAGCCGGAGCTTTTGTTGTCAGCTCCAACAGCACTCTCTGTTTTTAAACCCAGCAAGGGACCTTTTACACATTTCAATGGGGAATTGGCTCTGAATAATTCAACAGACTAATCTACCGTTGCTGGTGCTTTGGTCTGTGTGGGCCTGCTGTTCTGAGCTGCAGCCAGTTCACAGTCGATATACAGAGATTGAAAGAGATGGAGAAATAATGTCCTGGAGATTCAGAGAAAGGGGGGAATTCAAGAAAAACAGGTGATGATGGGGAGTCTTTTTAGTGTTAATTAGAAAGCATTTTAAACCCGAGGACGACGTTTAACGCTGTAAAACCACGACTGATGTCAGCAATGACATTTTTTTGTTTGCTAAGCAGAAGAAATGCTAGCTAAAAATACTCAATCAACCAAAAAATAAGAGCATGCTGCATTGCATCGTGTAACGTACAAAGCAGTTGTACATAAAAGAACTGGCAAATTGGGTTTGAAAAGATATGACATTTCTGTCATGACCCATTTTTGTTCCATTCATATCAGTAGACGTCTTTCAGCTACTTTATTTTAAATCGGTGATGTCATGCACCACTTTAAAATTTAACAACATTGAGAAGAAGAGTTCCTCAGCAAAAACTCATATCTGTGTTACAAATGACTGGATGAATCAGTTGTCAGTCACCATCACCAGACCTTGTGGTTCATTTAGGGAAAAACTTTACCAACTGATCAGTTCAATATTTTGATCATGTTTAGCATTCAATGGATAACTGTTTAGGAAAATCTAGATCGCTGTGGGAATCTGTGTTGTTTGCTTTAGTTCAATTAAGTTTATGTGAGTATTTTTCTCGCTTGTGTTTTACACAAATTTACATCTGTTTGGAAGCAGTTTTATTTATTTCAAGGTGCTCACAAATAAATCTTGGTCTTAAAGTCCCCCTATGAAAATAAAAAAACAAAACATTCCAAATTTTTAACCAAAATCCCACAACCGCAATGTCTTAAAAAGTCAAATTTCATGTTTATCTGAAGCCACTGTTTCCAAAATCTCCTCTACATGGGCCTGGCTGTTGGTGGTGAGCTGAGTAGACCCGCCTTTGATCCCTCCATTCTGATGAAAAAACGTTAAAGCACAAAGGAAAATGACTAAACTCCTAAAACTTCCTGTTTGAGGCAGGTTTGAAAACAATGAATGTTAGAATAGGTGTAGTTCACCACATAACCAGCAGGAGACTTATATCTCAAGCAGGCAATTTCACAACAGATTTGGACATACTCACACAATTGTTCCAAAATGTCTATGGACTTCTAAGAAAATTACTAAGGATAAATAATCATGCAACCATTCATTAAATGAGACTTTAATTGCCCATAAATGGGGAGAAAATGGGTCTATTTTGGGAAAGATTTGATTTCGACAAAGTCTAGTTAAGCCAAGAAAGTAAGACTTTAAAGCTGAAAAACTGTTAAAAAAGAACCTTAACCTTTGTCTATCACTTATTTTTTGCTTTGCATCTCAACATGCGTCTTTGCCGAACAGCTACCAGGAAAACGTGCCTGTGTTTGTGCCGAACACAAAGAGAGAGCAGGAAAAGCAGTCGAACGTATCTGGCATTTCAAGCTTTCCTCGTTCTAGTTAAAATTATGCAAAACACATTGAAAAGCACAAGAGATCAAAGATAAAGGCCATAGGGCATGCACATTAGGAGTTATATGGAGAGCCCTTAGCCGTACACTGCTTAATAATTGAAACAAGACGAAATCTTAGATATTTTAAAGAGCTTCTAATAATGCAGTCTGAAACTCCTGGGAAGACAAAAAAGCTGGGAAAGATGAGCGGAAAACACTTCTAAATGTGCTGAGTGGTGGAAGATAGTTTGTACATAAATGGATTGGTTCTTTTTTGATGAGAAATTAAGGACAAAACGAAGAAAGAAAGCAAAATCTTTTCACAAATAGCATTAAATGGGGGAGTGTTAAGACACTATTACCCTAAATGGATTGCAAATAGAAGTAATCAAAAAGTTTTGGTTCAAATGTTGGACGATTACTGTAAAAACGTCCATAAATCTGTAAAATATGAGTTAAAAAATGTACATAAATCTGCTAAATAGATTGTTTTCACTGAGGTTTACTTGAAGTTTTTTGAAGCAGGTTTACTATTATTCTTGAACCTCAAATTGTTGCACAAATCTAATGTTACAAGTTTATCCAAACCTTGTGCTTTATTTACATTTAATATGTATTTCTCCGCTATTTTCGGCACCAATAAAGAAATTCAAAACGTTGTATCACAAGTGCTGCTTGTTGCAACAGAAATCATTTCAAAGTGGTTGCTGGGGGCTACAGCTCTCTTGTTGGACTTCTTCCCTGCAGTCATGGGTTCAGGATTCTGCTCTCTGTACAAAAACATCTTTCAGTTCTGGGGTAACAACTTTGAGAACAAGTATGTATTGGTTTTATAGATTTTTTAAAAAAAGTATAATGTAATGTATACTGTTGATAAGGGGTCAGAAGTCTTTGGCGTTCTGAGATCAAACACACTAGGAGGAAAATTGGACCTGTCCGTCCATCCGTCCAGCTATTCAATTAAACTTTATTTCTATAGTTTAAAAATTCGAACCATAGCCGTCTCAAAGGGCTTCTCACCGGAATTTATGCAGCGAACATGAAGTCATTCATGAAAATTTCGAGGATGTGAGGTTGCTAAACTAAACTAAACAGACTAAGCTAAACTGGTATTCCTGCCCTTAGACCCTCCTCGGTCAGAAAAAACTTCAAAAACAAAACTCCATCTGTCCGTCCATCCATCCATCCATGGCCTAACTAAGAAGCAACACTAGACTTCCTGTTTGAAGCTGACTTGAAAAGCAAAAGTGACTTAAGCCAGCCAACTAGTGCCTATTTGGCGTACTGACCAAGTAACCCCAAGTTGATTTGTGACATAAGCAAGGCAGTCCTCATTAGTGCCAAGAAAAATAAATAAATACAATTCCTCTAGATTTTTGATTTAAGGTCACAATTGCTCAGATGAGGGTGTTTCCCTTTTAATTGAAAGATGACATTGAACTCAGAGATGTGTAACAGCCTTCCTAGGTGCATTAAAATTATTGACTGAATATTAGAACTGGACTGCGTAACCCCTCCCCCCTGGTGTTCCAAACAGGAAGGACCCGTCGGCTCCAAGATGCCAAAATCCCATAGATTTCTATAGAGAAAAAAAAAAAAAAAGCTATTACTCAGTCATTATATTTGTCAGAAAAACCATTTTTGTTCATCAGCTTTTTTTTCTTACTAATCCTCAGTTTTATTAAATTATATTGTCTGTGTAGCGCAAGTTATTCAGGTCATAAGCTGACCAATCAGATGCTTTGTGATCAGATGTTTCAAATCAGATGTTTTGTTGAAAAATGGCAAGTGCATGTACTTCATTTTGTTGGAACTAGAAGCAACCCATGCCCAATGGGTGACATCACACTCACTTGGTCCAGTTTTCATATACAGTGAATGGTTTCAACACCTGCCTCATTTATTTGTCTACTCTGGTGGTGGGGGTTTGATGACATCATTTCTGCCCAAAGAGACGCTAAATGCAAAGCTCAAAAACTTTAACTCTATAATTGTGTTCGGGTCAAAATTGACCCATTTTTACACTTGAAAACAGGTAAATGTTGACCCGAACACAACATAAGGGTTAGATTAGCCCCACCCCCTAAAACATGAAAAAAATAAAAAAGTGTGATGTCTCTACATACAATTATTGATTTGACTCGTTTTTGATAAAAGGGAAGAAGTTTGATTAAGAGATCTGTGAGCTCGGCAGAGGCATGGCGCCTCGGCGACATGATGTGAGGCTGCGCTTGAAGTTACAGCAGCATAAGCATGCAGCTGAAGAAGTCCCATGTCTTTATTTCAGATTCCTGTGACAGTCTCTCCAGTAGTATCTGCTTAAATCCCCCCCACACACACATCTATGCTTCACGGATCAAGCCCGGCGCAGACAATCTCAGTGGATTCTCAGAACGTCTGAGTGAGTGCGCGCCGGCCTTTTGTGAGTCAACACTCTGTGTTTGTGTGTTTATGGGTAGCATGTGGAGATGTTGGGGGAGGAGTTGGAGGGGGGTTGCATCTGGACTCTGGGAAGCGAGCTGATCAGTCTCTCTCACCCACAGCAAACCCAGCCAGCCTAAGAGTTCCAATCAATAACAAGTCCCTGTGGCTGCCCCGAGCAAGCTGTTTGAAAAGTCAGAGTAGCATGAAATGGCCATTATTAAATTACTGGGACGGACACATTTAGAAGGCCATTGCATTAAGAGAGCAAGTTCCCCCAATTAGTGGATCAGCACATTAATAGCCCTGGATGAGAACACCATCTGATCAGAGATTAGACGCACACACAATCCATTGACCTATTTTAGTGGTGCACTGATAGCAACGCATTGCATCGGTAAAGTGCAGCACTTCCTCTAAGCAGAATGAAGGGGCTGACATATGCCCGCCGTCTCCATGCTCCATTCACAACGGCTTATTTTTACCCATCCTCAGTGGGTTTGTGAACATTTTGCTGAGTCAAACCTCATCCATTTGGAAGCTGGTAAAGCCACAATACCTTCAAGGAAGGTAATGTTTGATATATACTCATACATACACTACTCACAATAAGTTAGGGATATTGTGAACTCAGTGGATATCCTAAACACTGTCTGTTTCACTTAACAGATTTTCAAGATAGGGAGGAAATTGTATTTGGGTGATAGATTCACTATTTTGTGTTTTCTACATAATGGTCTCAAAACCAAAAAGTATGAAAGAAAAATCTTTTTGGCATCAATTTTAACATTCTATAGCTATAAAAAGCCGGTTTTGCCATGAAGTTTTTCCATGTTCATCATTCAAACATCCATCAACACAGAACGTTGCTTAACGGAGGCCATCTGGCCATAGTGTGCTTTCGGGTTGATAGTGGGCAGTCAGATGGTACCCGTGAACTTGTCTCAAAGTGTCATCAGCAGACTTACATCATGACAGAGACCTACTGGTAGAGTTTGTGAGACTGGAGCCAAGTGACAGACTACAACCATAACTAGTACACAAGGACCTCTGCACTCATGTTGTTGCAAATGCCACAAAGCTGCAGGCCTGTTTACCAGATGTGATGGGTACTAGAAGTTCTAGACCAACTATTTGCAACCAACCCCACTGCTTTGACTTGAATGTCTGATGACCATTGCAGGCGTCTCCACTGACACCAAGACACCACAATGAACGATTGCAGTGGGCACCAGACTATGTGACCTGGACAATGCAGCAATGGTCACTTTACACGGAAATGATGGCCATCAAAGCTGCTGGAGAAGGTGAGGTCAGCGATACGGCGAGGTCAACGTGGTCTCCAGTATTCTTTTTGGTAGCGGAGGTGCAACAGTCTGAGCATGCATCACCAGTTTGATTGTAGATGTCCCAGTCACTGCACGTTCAGAGACATCATAGAACCCATCATCATCATCCCCCAGTTCCATCAGCACACCCAACTTTCTGTTCATGGATGGAAATGCTTCACCACATGGTGCCAGAATTGTCCCAGCTGGACTTCAGGAAGTGTGAGTTCCTCTGATGTCCCCAGACCTGAACGCCATAGAACCCATTTGGGACCAGCTGAAGAAGAGACTGGATGACCGTATCCCCAACCTCAAGTGACCTGGGAGAACTATTTGTAGCTCGTGAGGAAGAGTGGAACGCATTGCCTCCGAACAACATTGTGAGGCTCATGAGGAGCATGAGAAGAGGACTTAGCATTTTGGGGCCCCAAGCAAACAATAACATGGGGCCCTCTGCAGCGGTTGTAATAATTGTTTCTTTGAATCTTCTCCTATGGTAAAACAACTTTCAAAAAACGACTTCAATAGTTCACTTTTAGACAGTACAAATGTCAGGAATCCAAATATGATAAGCATCTAAAAACTGAAATCTAATTTAAATATTAAAAAGTGTAGATCCATTATTTTTACTTGAGTCTCTCTCTGCTCGCTAACTTGTTGCTGATGGAGTAGTCCATTGCTGCAGAGGGACGAAACACATTCACACACTCGGTTTTATGCCATTTCTGTGATTTGGGTTTTATGACATTGTTAAATGCAAATAGGCATGAGAATTATTTAAGACATTTTGTTAAGTGTCCAGACTGGGGCTCCCAAATTGTTGGAGGCCTAAGGCGGTGGCCTACCTTTGCTTAATGGCAAGCCGGTCCCTGGGCACGAGATGTCAAAGTCAAGGTGTCATAGTGGAAATAGTCGCGATTGACATGGTCAGTTTTTGTTATTTGGGACTATCTTTATTATTATTATCTTAATTTTGGGGGGTAATTAAAAATCAAACTAATGAAAATTGTGTTTCTTGTCATTCATTATTAGTAATTAGTAACTTTTATGTATTTCCTTGAAATTCAGACCAAAAGGAGAAGCACTCAAGTAAATAACAAAATATCTAACTTAGGCTAAGGTCACGTATACCAAAATACTACAGCATGGCGTCAAAGTTTTTCTTGGCAAATTTGGTAGGTGGCTGTGCGGCCGCACTTGCAACTGGGAAGCGGCAGCCACATTTTTACACCATGATGTTGCTGCAGAGGTTTTATGATAAAGTTACAATTTTACAGCAAAAAGTTGACGTCAGTCAGTGTCGACCCAAGCACATTTTGAAGTCACACGCTGGCAGCCCAGAGACAAATGGATGACGTCACCACAAAATCAGGTGATGGCTTGGTGGCCACAGGTCGGTGGCAGCCGGCATCACCGGCCAGCAGCAGCTCTGAACGATGTGTAAATGTTTCAGGACAGTGACTGCCCATATGAAATCCCATCAACAGTCAGCTGCCTGGTAGCCTGGGGGTATATGAAAAGTGGGCCATTCTGCAGACCTGATTGCCACAGTCTACATTCATGATCAGGCCAACAATTTTCAAAAACAGAGCATGAAATCTTGAAGATTTTGCCGATGCCTCCCCACCGTGCGGTGGAAGTTGTATTTGTGAATGCAGCATTGTTGAGTTATATTCGTTTTCCCTGGCTTTCGTAAAACTCCATGCATGTTCTTTAGCTGGTTTATTTCCATTGTTGCAGCACAAATCCTATGAAATTCAGCAGGAAAGCTGCTACAAATTCCAGTAAAAGAGGCTCTCGAGATCAGGGACTTGCTTCGGTAGGGTGGATAACTTTTCATCTCAAAACGATTAAAAAAGGAACCTGGCATAGATGGAAGAAATCACCTATTTTTATTTTTGGAATGGGGCTGGGATTGTTTTTCTTAGCTAAAGAAAAAGCTTCTTTTTTTATTTCAGCACACGTCCAAATGAGAGGATTCTGTGTTCCTGCATCGCATTTTACACAAGTGTTCCCCAGCTTGGCACGTCTTTAGAGCCCAGGGCAGCTTTTGGTTTTATTTTATTTTATTTTTTGTTTGTATGAGTGATGTTCTTAATATGAATTATTCACCCCAGAGAAACAAGCTTTGGACGCCGGCCCTCATTTTAAAATGTGCCTTGTTTGCTCCTAATTTTACAGCCGACCAGGCAGAAGTACAGCGCTGGAACCTGCAGGTCAGACAGACAGCTGGGAATTGCCATTTCCCAGTGCACTTTCAGTGCCTGTGAGCGCACAAACACGGGGGCCGAGCGCACACAGGCAGGGGTTACGCTGTACCTGATCAGCGGGGGATGCCAGAATCATTATTTCACTCTTATTGCAGCATTGAATAAACCTCCAACTCCCTCTTTTCAACACCACTGCCATAACATCTCACAATCAACCGCACAGCCCTGGTTTTCGCTTTTTACTCACCCTAAGGCAGGAATTGCTTCCAAAAGGCCATAGTGGCTGTCTGTGAGTATTGATTACATACTCTTATATTCACCCACGTAGACGTAGCCGTTGCATCCAGTTTCATCTGACAACCTCTGACCTTTTCAGTTATGGACAGCGGATCATGCAGCATCTTGTTGGCTGATTTTAATTTGTAAAAACCCAAAGATTAGACAGCAGGTAATTAGACAGTCAGAAAGCTTGCTGATGGTGAGTGTTCTAGCTTTTGACAATTAAGCAGCCCATTAAGTTTTTACTTTAAAAATTATTAATTAATAAACGTTTTGCCCCAATTTGTTTAGCTTTTGAATGCTGCCCTTAACAACTATGACAGAAAAAAAAGAAGCAGTCTGTTTGAATAATGAACTCACTCCTACCTTTCCTAAAAGCCTTCCATGATTTGGCTGAGATGTTGATGAGGTGAGATTTTTTTTTTCTTTTTTTGACTCACACTTTGCTGGTCTCTGGTGTTTCTGGTTTCCACCAAAAGCATCTGGACATTCTTCCCAAACAGCTTTTGAAATAGCCTCAAGCGACCCGAATGCTGTTCAAAACTGTCTTCATCTTAGCGCCTTTAACCCTTTACCATCAGAGCTTTAGCTCCAGTGTTGACATTCTTTGGACTACTGTAACTCTGTTTACGCATTTTTTGTACTTCCAGTGAATTTTCTGAAGTGCAGAAAAACAGCTTTGCGCCGATGTGCAACACTTTACAGAAGAAAAGAGCTTACACAATCAGCTGATTCACACTGATTGTGCAAAGGGTCAAAGAGTTACAGTATGTCAAGCAGCATGTGTTCTTTAGATGTAGCCGGGGAAATCTTCGGTGTTAAAGGGTTGAGGGTGGATATGTGGTTCTGTAGTGGAGGGAAAACTCATCTATTGAAGGTGTAAGTGTCAAAGTTCACCTTGACGGTAGTTTGGAGTAAAACCAAGTGCTCATTAGTGATGGATACAGAAACTCTGCACTGGTCAGGACAAACCTGGTACTGCCGGTACCATAATAAAACACAGATTTTTATTATTTGTTTCATACATGTCAATCACTTGTGAACAAATCAATTTTGATGTTGAATTTCACCTTTCTAGCAGTTGGGCTCATATAACAATGGGTGATGTCTTGAAAAAAGAATGAAATGAACCAAAAGATGTATGTGCTTTACATTTTGAGCAAGTTTTAAACTCCAATTCAATTGGATTTACAAAAAAGAAAATTGGAAATTTGTCATTAACTTTGGTGAAATAAGATGGTAACAGCTTAAGCTAGTGTATTTGATCAGGACTAGTTTCTTCTTCCTGCTATTTTTCATTCTGGTTTGAGATAGTTTTTACTCTGATCTGTTTCTGTTTTCTGGTCATTTTGGCCCTCACAGCCTTCCATACTCCATCTATTCTCACTGACCTCCCATTATTACCCTTATTTGATGCAGCTGCTGTACGCCCTAAATAGCTTTGCCAGATTTCCTCTGTTCTCTGCCAGTTTCTTGTGTTTATCTGACAAGCTTTTTATCGTTCATGACAAGTTTTGAGTTGTCTCGGACACGGCTAATGTTTCTTGGAACTCGCTGCTAGGATTGCGGACCCTGGTTGGACTCCCAGATTTTGGGACTCTCACCTCACACCTGAAAATCCCTCCCGTGCAGCTGGTGGATGGAAGTTTCCGGAGGACTCCTTTAAATTATAAGCTTCAATAAACTTTTTGAATCTATCTGTGGGAATTATTGAGTTGTCTTTGTGTTCTTGACAGTTTTAGGCGACATTGGTCTGAATGAGAAGCACATGAAAAGACCCGGTTCTTCCAGGTGGTTTGGTCCGTTCAAGTCTGTATGAAACTAAACCAAATAAATGTGAAGGTTTTTTTCTAACAAAATAAACCAAATTTGTCAAAAAAAACCCCATCAAATTAGAGCTTTCAATGTAAAATCTTAAAGATTTAGTCACAAAAATATGACTGAAAATCGGTGACGTCATTGTTTCTCCTCTTCCATTTCCTCCACAAACATCCTCCCTTTTCTCATCGACAGCATGCTTGCAAGAACAAACAAGAGATAAGATACCAACAGAAAAAGCCGCCTGGTGCTGGCTCACATGCGGCTTAAATCTGGCGGTGTAGGGAGGGAGTTTCAGAAGCCTGCTGCCGGGCAGAGGGCCAGGGCTTGTGTCTCAGTTGACTGGCATCCTTCCAGCCCAGAGGAACGAGCACTCTGCTGCAGAAAAAGCGTGGGGCTCACACCCTTCCATCATCAACACCCTTCCCCTGAGAATGATAGATGCTCTGTCCACTCTGTGGCAGGGACAAAACATTAGACATCTGTATAATTGACTGAGGAGAGAAAAGGGAAGCAGAGACAAACAGGGTGACAGATTGTGTGGGTGTGTGTTTGAAAAAGTGAGACACCGAGCAATCATTGAGTGTTTGTTTCAGTTTCTCCTTGAGTTAGTAAAAAAGAAAAGCAAAAAATGGAGGATATTGAAGGGATAAAAATTGGAAAAACAGTTGAACAAACTAGGAATGAGGGGAGGAGTTGAAGGAGCTGGCACAGGCAGAGTTGGCTTTAACTTAGCGGGACATCCTTTCACACATATTACACATCCTTTCCAATCCTCTCACAGAAACGGCACTAGAGCGGCGCTGTTGAAAACACACCCATTCACTTCCAACTGACGGATTGAGTGTTTCGCGGCGGTGTGGCGCTTTGTGATCCAAATTCGCAACAACAGTTTTATTCCAAGGGTTTAACATTAGGACTTACCCTCACAATAGGGCAAGGGGTTGGCATATGATCCAAGGGCATAATCTGGCTGGGAGGAAAAGATCAGAGCTCCAGAACAGACAAAAAAAAATCCATGCTTTTGTTTGAGAAGCTAGAACGTCCAACAAGAAGCATCAAAAAAGGGGGGCCATAACATGGCAACTTGCAAACAAAACCAAATCTGTTCAGGAAAATGTGTCAGTTTGTGCAATCGTTCTGCGAAGCACCAAGAAAGAGCAACTTGATAAATCCCCGTCAAGTTCCAAAGTAGCGCCAAATGGCCCCCGTTTTAAAAAACATGCCTTTAAGTGCTTTCCAGTGTCCACATCAAAGCCACCAACAACAGGGACATTGTGAGCTGAAGCACACAACTTTCCAGGGAAAATAACACAATTATAAGAGTACACAGACTTGTTCATTATTAATGAAGCTGCTTTTCAGCTGCCTCACAAAGAAGACCCCTCAATAATTTATCACCATGGAGACGCGTGTCAAGTCAGTGTGCTTGGACATGTCATGAATAACAAATAACTATGCAAAACAAAAGCGCTATACATCATTAGACTCCTGAAAGAACTGTTGGCCGAGGTTTGTGACAAATCGGAGCTCTTTGATAGCTCTTTGCGTCGTCGTGTCAAACCTCATAGTCGATTTGAAGTTGAGTTTAAACATTCTTTAAACATTCTTAACAAGATGCTTTGGAAGTCAATGTGCCACGATGACTGTGTTGATAAAAATACAATGATCATCCCTATCCCATCCCTGGTGGCGAGAAGCAGACCCTCAGCAGAGGTGTCTCTTGGGTGCTGGCTTTCTAGGCCAGCGACCCTTTCTCCACGCAGGGAGAGGGATCCCTGAGTTCTCTGGCAAAACCATGAGCTGGGGATCACATCATGTCTGACCCTGGGGTGTCCATGTCCCAGTGGTGCTGGTTTTGGTCATTGCCTTTGGGAATTATGCCTCTCCAAAATCCAACAGTGAGCACCAGGTCAGCCCATGTTGACCCCCACTTTCTTGGGTGTCCTCCTCCTGGGCGTGGGTGGGTGCCCTTGCTTTGCTCCCTCCTTGTCCTCCCGCGGGATGGGCAGGTGGTTGTTTGGAGCGTGGGGCAGGTCTCCCTTGGGGGACCCTGGTTTGTGACTGAGGTTAAGGGGATGCTCAGAAATCCCAGGTCTTGGTGGGCTGCTTGTCTGCAGGAGCTCTCCGAGGTGGGACCCCGTGCTGGACCTCCTGGCATGGCAGGAGAACTATTCTTCTGGCTGGGCTCAAGTTTGAACTCCCCGTGCTCCAGTGCCCCGGGCTCTCTGGCGTTGCTGTCCCTGGTCTATGTGGTTGACCTGATTGCTTGACCAGCTAACATCATCTTTCTGCTGTAACGCACGGGTGTCGGGGGGGCCCTGGCTGTCGCTCTTGCTGCGGCTAGGGTCTTGGTGTGGGGGTGACGGGGCACTCTCCCTCTTTTTACATTCCATCATCCACCATAGTAGAAGTTAAAACTCATACCTGAGCTTGGGTGTCAGCTCACTTTTTGCACAGATAGTTTGCATGACAGAATAAAATGCTTTACATGTGTGTGTTTGTATGGATAAGTATTTGTGTGTGTGAGCGATAATATTTTTGTGTATGTGTTGACATGTTTGTTTGTGAAGATTTTTAGAGCCAACAGGTATGTTTGTCACATTTGAGTGTGTGTGTAGACATGTTTAGACCAACATGTACACCTATCTAAAGAAGATAAACCTCCAGCAATTTGATTCTACCCCACTCCCACTTCTTTAATCATCCTCTAACTTCCTTAACCTCCTTCCTTTATTTTACCCCCTTTTTTTATCTCTCTCCTTTCTTTTGAGCCCTGATCCCCCATCTCTAACATCCCACTCTCTTCTTCTTTTTATGTCCGGTCCAACTAAAAAAATATATAAACATAATCAATGTAAATAAAGTTTAGTCTCAAATACAAAAGGGGTTTATACAAATATACACCTTATTGTAACAGTAAAATCTGTCCAACAAAAGAGGCCTTCAGCTCATTTCAGTTGGCTCAGCTGTTGGAAAAGACAAGTTAATGAAAAAAAAATAATACAATGATTACATTCGGAGGGAGAGGAGGAATCTCTGTCTGTAGAACTGCGACTAATGCTACGTTCACACTGGGCTCACAAATGCGCATTCAAGCGCCCACTTACAACGAAAAGTCTATGTAAAGTGCGTATATGCATGATTCAGACTTTTGCATTCAAAACTTGTGTTTACGCATTACGCACGTAAGTTTTAAAGTCAGTTTTTGGATTCTGTGTATAAAATCCGGGCCAATGTAATTGTTAAATTAGTTGAACTTTGACCTATCAAGGACTTGGTAGTTACATATGGGTAACATCCTTTACCATTCACAGAAATACTACTGTTTGGAAAGTGATTATGGAGAAGAAATTATTAATACCAGTGTGTGCCCAGCAGGATTATAAGACACAAAATCTTTTATAATCTGCAAAAGAGCTGTCAAAGTAAAAACCTGGAGCAAGATTCTTGAGATTTGCACCCCTTAAAACATTTTGCACCAAACCTCTTCCAACTGTGAGTACATGCGCTAGTATCAGGTACTGACAGTTCAATATAAACACTGTATGCTAAAAAGTGCATTTAAGAACATGTTAAACACGCTGTTACATTGAAACCGATGCTGCATCGGGATGATTCTCAATAGGCCATCAAGGAGACGACACCTCTCTGTTTGATATAAAAGATCAGGAGGTTTTTTTTTTGTGTGTGACTTTATTCCAAGCAGAACAAAATGATGTGCAGGAGTTGAAAGTGTTCAGTGATGCTTGTCTTTATCACTACTAACAATCTGATAAAACATTTAGACAGGAATGCATTATTAAAGCAGAGACTCTTGGATTGACAACAGGATCCCTACTGCAGGATTTAAGGGTGCTATTAAGGACAACAAAATCAGTCTTAAAATTTATGGTTAGGGTGCCAGTATCACTGCCTAGATTGAGTTAAGTGATGTCGCTCCCACTTGTATACTCTGATATATACACCATGTGAACTATAGTAGAAGTATTAGGAGTGAATGCACTCCTGACTCTGATTTACCAGCTTGAGGGCAGTTTCTCACAGCTGTATGGTGAGGACTATCATTTTCTTTTAGGTAGTTTGCTTCCTTTGACAAGTAGAAAGCTTATTTGAATCAGAGATTCAATCTGAACTGCACTGTTTCAGCCTAGCTGGGATGTAGAGTGATCTTCCTCTGATTGGCCGTCCTGTCTTTGGACACTTCAGCACATTGACCCTAGTTATTACAAGTTGGCACCACTGTCAGCATGTGAACGTTTAAATGTAAAGTGCGTATTACCTTGATATGAGTATTGTAATGATTTATTTTCACAATGATTTATTTCAATATAACTAGAGCTTGCTGATATGATTCATCATCGATATCAGTTCATTTTGGATGATCCGATTCATTGACCTAAAATCAATCCAGGACATCTTTAGCAAAACATTCTAAAAATGCTAATGAGGCCTGAGACTTCAGCAGGGCTGACATTACTGTCTGCTGCTATAGCTAAATCGAAACGAGCGCAAGAAGTGATGAGAAATTCCTTGTCATTGTTATATGATGGTGGGAGAGATTAGTCGTGTTGCTTTGTAAGACAGAAGTGTTGATTTTTATTTAAAAAAACGGGAGTCTGCTCTCAGTACTTCACCATGACATTCAAACTCCAGCTGATAAATGTCCGTCCTCTTCTTTTCATGTAATTGTGGAACATCTTCACCTTTACAAAGACTAGTGGACCGTTTTTCCTCATGTGTGAGATCATGCCTGAGCTTGTCACAGAGGAGGGAGGATGAAAGTAAATCATCCCAAGACTATTATTTATTCCTGAAATAGGATTGCTGAGTTGTTTCTATGTGACTAAAGTCGTGACTTTAAGGTACAGCTGTGAAAAAAAAGAAACGTTTTAAAAATCTATTGAGTAACCATACATCCTGAGTCACTGTGCATCCTAAATGAGCAAATATTCCATTAACTTTAGATGATGACTTTTCCATGAATATATCTTACAGAGAAACTTTCCACACAACACATAATAAAGAACTTCAAGAACAAAAATGTTTCAGGGTTGAACTCATAAAGTGCTGGTTTTCCAATCTGTTTTGAGTCGAAAGAAAACCTCATGATGTGTTTCTCATTCACCTACATAATGGTCTGCTGCGACTGATGGACCAACTGAAAAACCAGCAGGCAGCGCTTTTAGAGGATAATTTTTTTGTTAAAAACTGATTAACTGAAAGAGTGCACATTTCAACAGAAAGTAAAACAAAAGCGAACCATCCTTTGAAGATCCACTCTGATGAAATTCCTGTTTTCAGTAGTAAATTTCTGAGGAACTACTGCCGCTCTGCGGAAACAATGCCCTAGAAAACGTCACTTTTTAATATTTTTGCTAAAATGTCATTACAATAATTTAAAGAACACGGGGAACACTTTGAAAATATTTCAAAAGATGATCAAAGTGGGTCTTAAAGGAGCGATTACCAATCACTCAAACAGCACTGAGTTTGTTGTGCATTTCACCCACTTTCCCTCTACTTACTCTTCTGTTGTATAAGAGTTCGCTACGACCTTTCACCTGTAGCATGCCGGTAGTGAAAAATGTGCATGAACATTTTTGTTCAACTGGCTCACCGGGCAGTCTAATACAAAATTTACACAAAGTCAGAGAAACACACAACAGGTCCAGGTTAAAAAAAAGCATTTCTGTTGTACTTTTAAAATACAAATGCACTGCAGAGGAGCCAGTGGAAATCCAGCATAAGATCTCAATATTTCCTGCTGTTGAAAGTCCCTATCCCCCCCCATGAGGGCAGTTGTGACTAAGGCTTTATGTACTATTTCATCATAAAGGCCTATACTTTGAGCTGTGAGTTCTACCATTTAATTTGCCATGAAGCCATCTCTACATGCTCCTTCCACTACTCCATCTCCATCAGAGGGAGCTGCAGCTAATAAACCTGTTTCTTAAAGATGAGGCGGTGAAAAAACTCCTATACAACAGAATTCCTTGATAGGTACCTAGACAGAATCCAGTTCTCACTTTTACAATTAGTGTCACATGGTAACTTAATCCATGCCACTTATGTGTGTACGTGTGTGACTAAAGAGTTTATTACAGCACGGTGCCCGGTGACGAAAATGACTTATCTCGGATAAATAATGCAAGGCAAGCCGGTTGTAACATAAGTGGAATTTGCTGCATCTTCTTTATCCCGCTTGATAATCTATCACCTCACAATTACTGTGCATACGTCCCGGTTCTAATGATGTTGTGGCACGTAAATGCGTTTTCCAGAACTGAGGCAGAACAAATGTGTGGAAGCAGAAAGTGCCCCCCCCGTTAATGAATACATATGCTTTTCACTTAGCTGAACAACACTCACGTTCGCATTTGTTCAGTTGTGATCATCAACCTCGATGGGAAAACATTGGAAAGTGCCGTCAGTGATGTGTGTTTGCAGCTTGCAGAAGTTTCACTGCCGCAGAGATCCTGTTTGGAGTTCCAGTTATGTATTTGAGTTGGTCAGTCCAAAGGATTCTGGGATTTTACTTTACTAGTACCTGCAGCAGTCCTGGACTGCGAGGACCATTTTGTTTTCGCAATTCTTGGAATCCTACTGCAACTTTGAGTGAAAATTTGATCCTTGCCACTTTATCAAAAGCTCACCAAAATTTGTCAAACACCTAATACCCGCAACACGGAATTTTGAGCATTGTGACCAACCCCCCCTCAAAAAATCAGACAAAATGTCAATCGATGTCACAAAATCTGTTATGGCATTAAAAAAATATCAACATCAGCTTACGAAACCAAAACACTTGTTTCAGGGATGTCCATAATTATTACGGGATGGCCACAGGACCTGGAAAAATGTACTTAACAATTCTTCTAAAAATAAAATAGACCTCTTCATCACCCCCAGGTGACTAAAACATAAGATAGTTGCTATGGAGATAAAACTAAGAGAAAAGCCACCATTTTGGGAAAAAAAAATCATTAATTTGTCATGAGAAGCTCAGACCAGGCTGGCAGAGGCAGCGGATGTTATGTGAGGGGCGTGGGAGTCAGGTGGGAGCCATGATGGCCAGTCATGCTGGTGCGCTACTATATAACCCTGCTAGCAGCTTTTTTTTTTACTCTCATAACATTCGGAATGACAAAAGACTTAGACACATACATTTGATGAGAAAGGCTTATGAGCCAGGCTGAGTTACAGTCAAGCAAACC
This sequence comes from Oryzias celebensis, assembly GCA_014656515.1. NCBI lineage: Eukaryota > Metazoa > Chordata > Actinopteri > Beloniformes > Adrianichthyidae > Oryzias > Oryzias celebensis. The sequence continues at coordinate 42,379,887 of BNCR01000005.1, forward strand.
AAGCTTTCGCTTTTGAGAATTTAGAAAGTGATGGAATATAAGCCCATTTTGGGAAGTTCCATTGAATTGTTTTTTCTCTGGAGAATTAACGACTTTGGATTTTAAAAAATGCCTCAAATTTTGCTCCATAAAAGGTTTATGACACACAATGCCTAAAGGGCCTTAAACAACAAAAAACTTCATCCTAAGCCCTGGATCTTCTTCAGTTCGGTTTAGACAGTAAAATGAGCTGCACCCCAAACTGCAGCATTCCTCTCATGTCTCCTCTCATTTCTGCTTCTGCTCTCATCTCTGCTCAAAGTGAATAAGGAAACTTATACATTTGTTAGAATTTACCCAAATTGAACAAAGATGAAAAAAATGATTCAGTTTGACAAGACTGATATAAAAAAGTGATAAACTGACAAGAGTAAAGAGTGAAGTAACTCTTTTTTTGAGCTTGGTGCGATAAATGATAAGATTCTGCCCGCCAATTGTGTGTATTTGTGTTCTGATGTTGTCACACATTCACATGTTTGCACACTGATTTAAAAACTGTCATAATCCACAGTTTTTTATAAAACATTCTTATGTCTCCAAAATTTTATCAGCAAATTTGATCAGCGAGCATTCAGCACTATTTCAACATTGGTTTGTTTGGTATGGACCAGTGTGATTTCTTGAGTATTTTGCTGTATTTGTTCAATTCTCTGCTCATTTAAATTGAATTTGCAAGATTATCGTTGTATAAGGGTGCTTGACATAACACACACGCCCCCAAAAAATGTTTTTATATTGCAGCCCGTGCTTGTCTTATATCTAGATCCTCATTATGCTGTAATCGTAACAACTCAAAAGAAAGGTATTTTGAGTGCTTTATTGAAAAAAAAAAGATTATTCTATTTTTCTCCTATCTACCTTGAATGCTGTGTTCCCACCAAACCCAAGTCGTGCATCAATTCCCGCCACCTCTGTTATGACATGCGTCAACTTTGGTGCAGACGCTTGTCCAAAAGGGTGTTAATAGCCTGTTGCTCCTGATGTGTGTGGGAGGAGCTAACACCAACGTTCCTAACAGTTTTATTGTTACAATGTGGAAGACAAATGATGTTAAGAGAGTAGAGTTCATTTATTTTGGAGAGCTGTACAAAGGTGCCGGCAAGCATGTTCCCTTGTCCAGATTTGTGAGATCATTCAGAGACTCTTCCAGTATGGTGATGTTCCCCATCTACGGCAGGAACTGAGTCTGAATGATGGCCGCTTTCAGTGGTACTTTTGTCTTTCTGTGGCCCAGCCTTCCCACATTAGTCAGAGGAATTTAAAAATCAAGATGAGCACAAATAGCAACATTCAGTTTTCCCTCTATGTTGGTTTTGGACCGCAGCCACTAATCCCATTATAAACACATTCACCAATGTTGAATTTTTTAACAGGTTGATGCAAGATGACACTTTGTTAAAGTACAGATAATTTAACCCTGGAAAGACTGCTCTGCATAGCAAGGAATTCCAACCTGCATCAACATTTTTGCCACTCTGCATTCCTGTCCATAGGTTAAAGCAACAAGTATTGCAGCACTGCCCAAAACTTCCTGCCTCTAGAGGATTGCTCTGCGCCTGTACTCAAATTGTGCTGCAGGGCTTCTCATCATGTCTGTACGTTGACATTACGTTAAAACCGGACGTTTCCTAAGAGCGTTAGAGTGGCTTAACTCTTCAACACAGGAGCTTTATCTCCAGCGTTGACATTCTTTTGACTACTGCAACTCTTCAACTGTTGACGCAATTAACGTAATTTCAGCAAATTCGGAAGCAGATAAAAGCAGCCTTGAGCAAATCAAATCATCACTTAATGTTAGCAATGTGTTGTATATTGGTGCAAAGCCGCTTCTCTCCAAGTATTCACAGTGATTGCGTGAACCGTCGAGGAGTTTCAACGAGGATGGGCAACTCCCGACCTCGAAGGGCCTATTCCTTCATGTTTTCCAACATACCGTGCTCTGGCATGTTCTACTTGGCTGGACACTTCTGAACCAGGTCAAACTGTCAAACAGTGTGTGTCATTTAGATGTTGCTGGCGACATCTCTGGTGTTAAAGACTTCCTACATTTTGTTGTTCACCTTTTGGTATATCCCATCACGGGTTGCCACAGTGAATCAACTTTTCACTGTTTGACAGTTTTACATCGGATGTCTGTCCTGACACAACACTATTTTAACCGGGCTGGGGACCGGCACATGCACACCCAGGGTCTTGCCATAATGACACACACTGGATAAAGCTCACTGCGCTTGCTGGGAAGTGAAACCAGGTTTCCTACATTTTTTTTGGCGCAACAGCATACAATGCTGCTTCTGGGCCACCTCACAACTGGGTTGCAGAAACGCCTTTTGGCCACACAACAGCAAAACCAGGATCCAGGCCTTTAGATAAACACTATGTTTGATCAATGTAATAAACTTACCCAGAAATAGCAGGGGTGAGCTAACCACCTTCAATGAGGTTGTGGAAACATTCTGTTTTTGAGCAAAAGGTTTCATGGATCCAGCTTCTATTTTCCAACAATAGAGAATGAAAGGACCTAATGTGCAGCATACAGTTTTTCCCATGTTGCAATTGATCAAACTGCAGGTTTTTGTTGAATAACAGGTTAAAATGGACCCGTAAAGGCTATTAGATGGAGTGTTTGTGTGCAGCACAACAGGGAAGTCTTTTTTATTGTCTGATTCTGTGCTGCAGTCACGCTTCTCAGGACAATGACCCTTTGGAAGTCAATCCCAACATGGTCAGCAAAGAGGCAGAACGCGTGTGCTGAACAAGCATAACAGTATCTGGGCTCTGCGCTTCCAGGTTCCCTATTGCGCCGCAGTTTCATCACCCATTGTGCAGGTTTGATAGGCAGCTCCGCTTATAGGAGAGCTGCACGAGGGGCAAGCAGAGCTCAAACCAAGCCCCTCTTTATCAAATTGCGATAAAGTGCCTGAAGTGAACATAAGGTTAACTAAATTGCATATCCCATTCCAACGAATTCGCTCACCACCACCTCGGCTGGCGGAGTTTTAAGACACATGGGTTTTGTAAGTACAAACCAGATGAGAGAGGTGTTTCTCCACCTTAAATCACTGTGAAATGTGTCTCACTTGTTAGAGCTGCAGCTCGGTTCTAGCCGGGGGCTGAGATGAAGCGTCTGAGGTATTCTGGGTCTCGAGCATCACACCAGAGCGGATGTGTGCTCTCTCCAACCACACCTTGACAGTGACTTTGTGTGACAGGTGATATAATGTGATTTCTCCTGTCTCAGAGTCTGAGGCTGATGATGGAGACTTCTGGGGTGTGCTTTTCTCGCCGGCGACAACCATGACAGGGAGAAAAAACATGCTGGAGCCTGATGATTGCTGGCATTTTTCACACGGCTTAGAGATCCCTCCATCTGTGCCCTGGTGCCAATGCTTTACTGACAGAAAATCAAGCGTTGAGGATGAAATTTGGCGATCCACGTTTGTCTCAGTTTGGGCCTCATTATTTTGTTTTCACACCAGTAACCGATTCCCTAATTTACTGCTTTACACCTAAAAAAGATAGTATATATATTGTTCAGTAAGATGGGATTTGTTTTACAGTTTATGGTTTGGTTTATGGTCACACCGGTGACAGGGATGTCCAGAATCCATCTTCTGTAGTTACTGCCACATCAGGTGAGGCTGTGTTCTACCTGCTGGAAGTGCTGTCTTGACCTGTTATGTTCAAAAATAAAGCTAACCTGTTTGGTCGCCCCAAAATGTTTTCAAAAGGCCGGTTTCATCCACATTAAACACCTGCCCTGGATGACAACCACTCTCCACGATTATGCTATTCAGCTCATAAGATATTTTCCGGCCGCTTTTGACTTAGCTGATGCATTTCTCCATGGGTATGCACAAACTTTGATTGGTATCAGCACTCCCCTCCTTGAAAGTTTCCGCAGCACCTCCTTTGGACGCAAATGTCTCATACAATCGTCTTGAGTTGTCTGAGTTTTTGTGATAAACCAGAGGAGTCACGAGACTGAAAAAAAAATCAGCAAATACGTAAAAAATAACACTGTTCCACAAAACCTAAAAGAAAACGTGTATTGCAAGGTGCAGAGCTAACGATTAAAGGACGAATACAGACTTTAATGCCAGTTTGTTTATAGGGGTGTCAAAAGATTTCAAAGAAGAACAAACCACTTCAGACCACCAGCAAAGACTCAGCTTGATTTGGCTGCCTGCTACAGCTTTTGTGATCTGTTTTATAGCTTTAACAGGAAAATCGTGTTTTTCCATAATGGTTTCTCCCGTTAGCCTTATATACTTAATACTGAGGTCAGCCATGTTTTTTAATGCACACAAAATCACTTTGTTTCCAGATAACTGTAACTAAAAAGTTAGTTCAGTTTATGTGTGGTTTAGTTTAAAAAGATTACTCTTAGCCAACATTATGCTCACATTTTTTTTTCAGCAGACTCCTGGCCAATGAAAACCCTCCTGATTTAGGGATCGTACTGAAAACGTCTCTGAATGACCTCATGAACTCAGATATGGCAACGTAAACACTTCGCTCACAAAATGTAGGACTGCTTATGGTTCTAAATGCACAACTGGAGGTAAAGCCTTTAACCCCCAAGCCCCTGTCTTATGGAAGAAGCTCCCAGCTCATGTAAGAGAGGCCGACAGTTTTTACATTCAAAGTTTGGCTTTGGATAGGATTATAATACCTTGGACATAATCATAATTAAAAGACTACTTTTAAAATAGATCAAAAGATGATCAGAGTGGAGATGGCGTAGAGCTGTGATCCAAAGCAGCATCAACAGATGTAAAGACAAAAAATAAAAAACCCAAAGCTTGTAAATGAAGTTTGACATTTTTTTTAATTCACTTTTTTCGATTTTAATTACTTGAAACACACAACTTCTCGGTGTCTCTCCGGTTCATGCCACATAAACCGACACACGCCTCATGTTAATGAATCCTTCAGCACTAAACTAAAAGGACAGCTACCATTGTTGTTCTTGGCTCCAGTCAGCTCTCAGACAGTCGTGCTCCTTCATTTCCGAACGCCGAACCCCAGCTTCCTTCCACACTTCCTTCCCGTGTTTTATTCCATCTAAATAATGCAGCGGCAAAGAGTCACCGGGGGGATCCATTATAGGGAGACTGATATAAAATGCTGGGATGCATGATCAGACACTCTTATCACTTTCACAGAGCATGTTACAGTGCAGAGGGGGGGAAAACTTTTTATTGTCATGTCTCTCCTAAGAGCTTAACCCTTTGGTCGATGTGATAAAGATACGCGGGTTGAGCAGTTCAGAAGGCGCGGCGCAGAATCCAACCGTCTACATTAGATTAGGATGATGTACGACGAGGCGGCGGCATGTGCTCACGGAGTGTGGTTAAAGGACATTTTAGGGCCCGGCTGAAATTAACTTTGTGCTGCAACACTTGTGTGAAGTGAACGACTGTGGCCGTCACGCTTAGTGAAAGAGGATAAAAAAAAAAAAAAAAAAAAAAAAAACTCCCCTGCAGACATTCAGAGGACACAAACCCCCCTCATATCCATCCAGATTAGCTTCTGAGGCAGTGACGGCATCGGTGAAAAATGTCATAATAAGATTGGAAGCACCGGAGAAGCCAACCTTGCCCGATGATTTATTTGATGTCTATTCATTTTACTCTCAGCAGCTTCTCTGAGAGGATACTGTTAATTACATATAGTCTATTGAAGAGCAAATGAGCTTGACAGTGTTCCATCATGTTGTCACAGGAGGAAGAGGCGGAGGAGTGTGTGTGTGTGTGTGTGTTTGTGTGGGCACACGCGCTCACAGGTGGAGCTTTTTATGCTCTTTCTCCTTTGCACTAATCTGCCTGTCAGTAATGAAGTCTGGGGCTTAAGTGTGGGAGAGAGCAGGCGTCATCCATTAGTCTCATCCATTTCCATTAATGTTCACGGATTACTTATTATTCCCTGATTAATAAACACTCTGCAAGCGTGTCTTCATGGAAGCCCCAATAAGGACTGCTTCATTAATGATTAGTTTTAAGACTATTAATGGCCAAGTTAGCACATTTTTTTAGCCAGCTACTGTGCGGTTCCACTGATATTTTTTAATTTTTTTTAATGAAAACTTCTCTGAGAGCGACAGATCAACACAGATACATTAGTCATTGGCTTACTTTCAACTTTCAAGGTATTTCTCAGAGTATAAGTCTCGTTTTTTGCATATTTTGGCTGGTGAGTCTGAGTCTTAAGCAGCGCATCGAGCGTTGTTTGAGCCGTATTGCCCGCATTACTGCCTGTTATTCTGATCTGACATTCTCTCTTCCTGACCCTGTTCCTGCTCTGACTCTGACCCATGCCTGGATTACAATGTCCAAGTCTGATCTCTGAAACTCCTGCCCTCGTGATTGACCTCTGCCTGCCCGATCCTGCATTAGCCTCATGGACATATCGTTGTGTTGGACTCCTGTCAGTCCTTCTGTTCAAAAAGCCGTCTGCCTGCCTGTTAGTAACGTCCTACACTACGTTGTACATTGTGCCACACCGCCAGCCAAATGGAAAAAAAATGACAACTGACAGATAAAATGTTAATGCAATTGAAGTCCAAAACAACAATACCTTATATTTCCAAAATGTCTCTGATTATTGACTTCTGTTATTTTTTATTTGAAATGTTTTCTTTTTCATTTTCAGGTTTTTTTTCTTCGCGCGGTTACTTTTTTCTTTTTTTTTTTTTGCTGCGATGGTGGGTGGTGGTCACCATAGACAATAATAATATAATTTGAATGTAAAAATAAAGTAATAATAAATGAGTAAATAGCTAACACCGCTAGAGAGCACTTCAGGTGTATATCAGTATTTTCTACTGACAGCAACACAGAAGAAGAGCTGTACAGTTTTATGCTAAGTGTGTTTTGAGCTCGGACCACAAGTGACCACTTCCAATGAAAAGTCTATGTACACACAGAAAGGTGTATGTCAAACAGAACGCTTGCTTTTACGCGTCGCTACGAAGGTTTAGAAGTCCATTTTCGGACTCCATGCGTTGAACTCGCATTGAAAGTCAACTAGTTGAAATTTGGCCAATGAGGGACTCAGATTTGGTAGCGACGTATAGATTAGTGTCTTTCCCAAAACATTAAAATTCCAAGCCTTTGAAAATTGATCACGGAGGAGAAATTGATTTTAGCGGTTCGTGCCCTGCTGGATTTCCATAACACCAGGTCTTTTAAATATCTGAATAGGACTCTGCAAGATTTACAAGATTGTGACTTTTTCTTCTTTCTTGTGGTTGTTTTTTAGCTGCTGCAACTTATACTTCAGAGTGACTATGGTAATCATTTCATAAACAAGTCACATTACTGTGGTATTTGAGGATCCTCAAGGAAGAAAACAAGTAATTGAATTAGTCAAGCGGGTGCTATTGATTTCAGAAAACAAACAAAAAACAATCAAGTTTGTAATGAAATTCCTTTACTTTCTGAGCAGAGCGTGTGCATACATAAAGGCACCATTGTAATACTCAGTAGCTAAAAGCATTATTTATGGTGGCCCTATCTGTCAAACCACACCCCTGATGGGGTCCAGAGGTCATCCATACAAATAAATGTCCAGATGCAAGCGCATAAAAATCAATCCTATGCTAATTCAGCTGATCATTTATTTATATATTTACGCTCTGTGACATTTTTCTCAATTTTTGCAAACCACAACATAACTCAATAACCCTCCGCTCCACTCATTCCAGGCGGGGTTGTGGGCACAAATTGTCGCTCTTGTCCTAAACGCCACACCTCTTCAATATTCATGCCGGGCAGGACTTGACCTCCACCGCCACCCTAAACTCTTAGGCGGATTATTTTTTTTTTAGACGCAATTGGATTCTAGTGGAGTGCCAGAAACGGCCTTGGGATGTTTGCATGAATTACAGCGCTGTGTTGTAATGCATCGTGTTACAGCGTTCACGTTTGCTGTGTGCAAACCTCGTGACATTAATCCCTTAACAGACTAAATTCTGTTGTCTCATATTACACCACGCCCGAGGTTGTTTTCTTTTCAATAATCTCATAAGGGTAGCATAACTTGATTAAATCTGGAGAAAGAAAAAAAACTATAGATTGCATGCAAATTGAATTAATAGAAGATGCAATTGTGCTGCCCATCTTTCTTCATATTTTTGTCTGCTCGGTTCTAAAATCAGCAGCTTTTGCACACCCTCGCACACAAACAACATCCAATTATATAGATAAATAGGCTAATCGTGCCGCAAAGTTATATTACGCGGCCTATGGGTGGGTTGATAAGATGAATCATTCACAGCACCATTTTAGATAAGGAAGACGGGACAAATACGAGTGAAATCAGATGGCCTGGGAAAAAAAAGTCAAAAATTAGACATTAACGTATGGATCATGAGGGACTCGGATAAGGAAGAGACGTTTCATTAGCGGAGGAATTTTCTACTTACCTCACAATTCTTCTGAAGTGATGATCTTCTATCTTAAGGTAGCAACTCTGTGAGCCAATAATGTAACTTTAGTAGCTAAAAAAAAACTCCTAACAAAGAATGTATGAACAAGTTTTCATGTGCAATTATTATTTTTTTCCGATTGGCTTTTATGTGCTTTTAGGTAAAAATCACGAGTTAAAGATGTTATTTTATTGGATCCTTTGACCAACCAGCTCATCACAGCAACTCTTTTCGACCAGAAGATTTTTAAAAAAAAATTGCCCATAAAGCATTTTGACTCCGAACTCACTTGTGCAGTAAAACACATCACATTTGGATAACAAAACAACAGGTTTCTGTTGTGCAAAGCGCAAGATTGTTGTTAGGTTTGCCACAATTTGGGTAGAAGTTTGATTATTTTAGAATCAGAGTGAGCTGCTTACATTTTAGGAAATAAAAACATGCAATATCAATTATAGTAAACTATATTATGAGGGAAAAAAAACAACGCAATACAATTTCAAACAAAATACATAAAAATATAACAATAATTGACATTTGGAGCTGAAACACTTCTTTGTAAAGAGGGAAAATAAACAACAACAACAACAACAAAAACAAATAATAAATAAAACAGCAATTCAAATAAGAACGGAAAAACCTTTATATTGACAGGAAAATAATTTTAGTTTACCCATATATATTTCAAAATAATTGCAGAATCATTTAATTTATGACATTTTCGTTTATATCATTTAAAAATATCAAAGCAAAGAAACAATTGCAGTGACATTTTTTAAAAATACATTTTTGTTTATTTTATTTGTAAGAAGAGAAAAAAAATATTCGCTTTCAATCACTTCACACCGTTTGTCATGTAGTATTAAACCCAGGCCTCCACTTAATTTAGCATCACCTTAAAACAAACAAAAAAAAAATTTGGTTTAGAAAATGTTTGTATACATTTATGAATAAATTCAGGTATAAAGGGGTTAATCCAGAGATGAGTTTTATCTAAACTCCATACTAACTAATAAGAATTTTTTTTTTGTTTCTTAGTAGACATTTTGTGATCAATATATCCCTTTTGGGATCACTGGGTTGCTGGAGCCTATCCCTGTTATTGTTGGCTGAAGGGGGGGCGCTCCCTGAACAGGTCACCAGTGTGTTGCAGGGACACACAACGCCACACACAAACAATATAGTGAGGGCCTGGAGAAGACACAAACACACAGAAAGGTCCCAATCAGGATTTGAACAGTTGCCTTCTCCATGTACACCACCGTGCAGCCCAAGCAAAATCATGTCTTTATCGTTTTGTTTTTTTAATAGCAAAACAATTAAGAAAAGAGTTGGGAAAGTCTAAGAGAATCAGTCAAAGGTTTTTGGTTTGTTTGAAATCTGTGCCACATCAGCAGTCCTTCCATTGTGCTCAAATCTCAACTAAACCATCCTGCTGCTTCAGAGCGAAGCACTGGACTCCTCCATGACAAAGGTGTGTATATCAACTTTGTAAGCGACTAGAATATATTGCTCCAGCAGCGATCTAGTGATTTCTCATCATTGCTCGGAGCTTTCTTTGTCGATGTGACAGCCGTTTCTTTATTGCTCCAGACCTGACTGACAGTAATATGTGTCACTTCTTCTGCAGCACGCAGCTCCCACTCCTTCATATGTGGCAGGCTGTAAACAACTTTAGTTTCTTTTTTTTTATTTGTCTTTGTGACATCATCGTTACTGCCATATTTCTCATCTCTTCAGAGAGGGCGGGAGCGAAGGATAAACTGACACAACTCGTAAAAAAAATGTGGAAGCCTGAGTTTATAGGGAACACATAGGGAAGCTGTAAACATTTTAATGATCTGGCTTGTTTCTTTTATTTGCAAATTTGTAAAAATCACAATAAAATCTGATAAAAGATTACAAAGTAGCTACTACTACACCCCACACACACACACACTTAAGATTGATTTAAATCTAGTTGCAAGTGAGCCATAAAACCTGTTTCCTCCTGAGTTATTCTCATCCTTTTAGGAGTAATTTAGAAGTTGTTTCTATAGGGTTAGACAGGAATCTGATGTTTGCAGATGACACTGTGACCTGAGAGCAGGGAGCAGGGGAGAACATCTAGAGGTGGAGGTTTGCTCTAGAAAACAGTGGAATGAGGGTTTGCTGCTGTATCTGTGTAACTCATTTATACACAGATACACTCTTTCTTTTCCCACATGGGATGGTGAAGTGATGAGGGACAGAGGTGAAGACGGTAGAGTACTTAAAGGACTCAGGATTACCAGTTCGGAGCAAAATGAAAAAAAAAAAGTTAAAGATATTGTAACAATGACTAACTGGGTTGTATAGCTGCGGAAAATTAAGTCATTGTTTCAAAATTAGCTGCACTGTGGAGCAGTGGTTCGTACTGTCTCCTCATAGCGAGGAGATCCTAGTTTGAATCCCAGCTGGGACCTTTCTATGTGGCTTTTTTATAATGTCTATAATTTATATTTCTTTACATGAAACATGTGGACAAAATTGCTTTGAGTGTATTTTTTTCAGCAGACTGTTTGTTCCCCTTTTAAAGGGAATCAACACACAAAAAAGTACAATTTTTCAGCAAAATTGTCTCATTAATTGATATCCGACTATAGTAGCAGGTTTTATTACTGATGTAAGAATAGTTCAATAATTCCATCTGTTTGGGATGATATAAAATGCTTTTTTAAACTTTTGAAAAGCCAAACGTTTTTGGCTGAACTTCAGGGCTTCAGTTGTGTAAGATAAAAAAAAAACATTTTTTTAAACGTTTTGCATTCATGTCTATATTTCAATGCTAATGATGTATTGCAAGGCTGTTAACTCACTTTCCGTACTCTGCGTGAATATCAGCTTCGAATAAACACATCACAGCATGACTGTTTTCACAGACATCAGCCAGAGAGAAACAAATGCTTGCACAGTAAATCCTCAGCTAACATCCGTGCTTGTACAGTGTTCCATCTGTGCCTGTACATATAATTTTTTAATTGCACGATAATCATCACCACCATTGTGTGCTGTGGAAAAGGTAAACAGGATGAAAGAATTAGAAACGAAAAGTGATTAAAATGGAGGCTAAACATTATATTTTCCATCCATATGACTGCATCTGATCACAAAGCCCTCAGCAGCACATCAAGCACAGCAGCTTATTTCATTATCCTTGGCCAGTGACAGTTTTAATGCCAAAGTCACCTCTGGTGATGGCTGTTTCTGTTGTAAAACAGACTAATGATCAATAAGATCCCAATGTCTCCGGAATACCCAAAATGCAATGACGAAATGAGCAAAAAGGACAACTAAAAACTAACAGGAAACATGATTTTATAAAATCATTTCACTATCTATAAAAAGGTACTTTGCTTGTGACATCCTCAATGTGCAAAAGGCTGATTGGCTAGGAATTTAAAGTAGCTTTTTTGTGCTATAGGGGAATGAAAACTCATAGTTTTGAAAATGTCACCATAAAAAAAGCCTCAAATCTTCCCCAAGCTTTGGTTTCAACTGAAAGAACTGCACTTCCTGTAGTAAGTCAGCTTGTGGCTAGTAGCATTAAGCTAGTAGTGCCAGAAAAGGTATTTTCTCTGATAAAAATATCTGACATTTATATTTTTAAGATATTACTAATCTCCATGTGCCCTGAATGTACACCAGAATCCTTAGTGTTGATGGTTGTGTGTATATATATATATATATATATATATATATATATATATATATATATATATACTTCAATTCGACTCTAGAAAATGTTACTTTTTGCTATGGTTGGGATCACATGAGCTGCACGACTTGCAGCTCTTTTTGTTGTTGTTGATGAAAGTCTTTGCTGTTTACCACACACGACTTCTCTGGGGTGACACTGCAACCATAAATTACACATGGTTTAATGAAACATAATCAATGCAGACAATGTTAAGGCAACAACCAAACAATTGGATCTATGCAGATTTGAATAATGCTTCCACTGCTCGTGGGTTGAAAACGGAACATGACCTGGAATGAATGTGCTCTCAATGAACCAATCAATAACTAATGCTGGGGGGCGATGGTTAGTAAAGTAATTCCTAGGTGGGATAATTTTAGATTATTTTACATTCCCACTCAGTGACCGCTATTTCTGCAGAAGCCGAAGCTCAATAACCAAGCAACTTTTAGAGATCAATACCTTGTCAATTTAATTTATGCCTTTACATCTAAGCAAACTTTTTTCAAAATGCACCCTAATCTTACATATTTTTAAAAATAAAAATATGTGAGTTTTTCTGATGAGATAACACATATACTACGGCAGCTCCCTTGCAGACCAGTACTGGTCCATGGGCCACGTAGTACAGAGCCTTAGAGAGAACAAAAAATACACGGCTTACAAAATGTGTTTTTTCTCAATTGTTATCTGCTTCTGGTGGTAGTTTAATTTTTTTTGACTAATGGATTCTCTCCACAACATCAGTCCACGACTCACTCTTGACGCAGGTAAAGTGGTTTTTCTCAGTCTAGAAAAGAATGGAGTACTTTACTGTCGTTATGACAAAACTAAAGGCAGCCATCCTGTCCAGCTAGCAACATTAGCAAAAAATATACGTCATTGAGAAGGTTTTTTGTGTAGAAAAGAGCCTGTGAGAAGACAAAAGAAAAGTTCTCAACTTTAAAGAAAAATACGTCTACATTTAACAGCAAAGTCAGGAGTTTATCCTCAAAATGTGGTTTTAGTTTTACTCTGCTCTGTAAATTAGAAATGGTACAGACTCTCTGGCTACGTTTGAATTTCCTCACTACTCCCTAAACCCTGAAGGATTATTTAGTACGAGACTACGCAATTGGGACTTGTGTTCACTATAGGGCGCAACGGATTATAAGGCGCGCCATCAATGAATGCGCTATTTCTATGTTGTATTTACTTGACTTAAAGTATGAGGCAAGCAAAATGAAAGTCAGAGATAAGTTCATCAGTCAGTCAGAATGTATTAATTGCGTTTATAGAAACTTTAGATCTTGTTTGTTTGATCTGGAGTCAGTTCCTCAATGGTTCTTAGGCAGAGCCAAACTAACAAAGAGGATTTCTGAAGAAGTTCAGATGACACACTACAAAATACAGGAAAAAAAGGATGTCTTTTTGTCACAGGACATGTCTGTGACTGAGACTCTGGTTTGGAGTTAGAGTGTCATGCATGCAACATAACCTACCTGTGCCTATCATTTTAGATGAGTCTGCATACATTTCTCTCACAAATAATCTAATCTTTTTAATTTGAGAGATAAGGAAGACTTGAGTGTAATTATGTGCAGCTGGGTCTGTGAGGAATTCATAAAAAAACGAGGCTAAGCCCATCTGTTGAGTGAGAAATAAGGCGAGGCAGTGACATTGCACAGAGAGCGAATGAAAGAAAGAGACTCTAAAATCATTAATGCAGCCTCTATCTCTGCTCCTCTGTCACTCAGAGAGAAAAAGAGGCACTAATGAAATATTAATGCCTTACTTATTTTGAGATTTACATTCATCTTTTCTCTCTCCTTTACTCCCCAGCACATCTTTGTATGTAAAATATGAAAGCTGGTGCTCGGATTGACTGGGATATATGTTTCTAATGAGGCGGCCTCTCTGCTGGATGTCTCATTTTTCTACCTGTTTTGCAATCCAACGTTGCGAGCAAGAGAGACGGGGCTGTGCGCTTTTGAGCGGGTGAAAGCGGGACGGAGGAGGGGTGGTTGCTTGGTCTGACAGTGAGAAGACTGGGAATAAAATGAGAGACTGAAAGAGAAAAAAAACCTTCTCACTACGGCATTCCAACAAAACACCGGCCGTTTCCTCATTCCATTTCAAAACAAGCAAACAAAAAATAAGGGGTTTTGGTAATCTCAGGAGGGTGTATGACAAGAAGTAGTGTGTCAAGTAAAACAGCTAAGTTTCGCAAAGACGTAAAGCAATAGCAAACCTGACACTGAGAAAACACACATGGAGCTATAAGTGTGGAGGTATAAGAATTCCCTCTGCTCACAGACTCTAGCCCAAATATGAAACCGGATTTAAAGCCTTGCACTTCTCACGTGAGCACTTTTGACTTGAATGGGTTCAGAAATTGAAAAGAATACGGCCTCTTGATACCAATCAAAGGGGTTTTACCTTGATAACTTTGCCGTGAAACTTCACTTAGATACAGCCCCGCAAGAAAAAGTGTGGACACTGCCACGGTGGCAGCTTTATCAGCACGCCGTGAAACTACCTATAAGTGCAGATAAGCGTGGGCGGTATGGGTCATTGATTTTGAAATGGGCATTTTTCAGCGGCCTGCTGGCTTCCGCTGTCGCGTGCGTGCTTTATCACTCCAGCCTTCCCGAATGATCTGAGATTTCCAATGCAGTCCTGTCAAACACAGCAAGTTGTGCCTCTATTGCATGTGCTTAAATATGTCACACGGACACCAGAGTTTTCCCTCTGGCATCCAACAACAGAGTGGGGAAAACTATACTAGCAGAAAACAGCAGTATTGCTTTCTTAAGTAGTGCTGTGTATGTTATGAATGAAAGAGAATAAGGCAAGGCAATCAAAACCCAATATTTGTGTCTTGCTGCTGCTGTGCCGCACCCATTTCCTGCCATTCTTCCCACCTGGCAGGTGGGGCCAATCATCTTAATCAACACCTGCCAGGTATTTAAGTTAGAGGAGCTTCAACCAGAAGGCAGAAAGTACATTAAGCTGGTGGTTTTTGGGCAGAAAGGTAGCTTGTTTTTAAGGATTTCCTGAGTGGCAGATCAATTCAGATTAGAGTGGGGAGTGTTTTATCAGACTTAGTAGAAAATGGTACTCCTCAAGAAGCAGTTATTAGTCCTGTCCTTTTCAACATAATGAATAAATGACATCTTTACAAATGTCAACAACTTATCTGGCAAATCTCTGTTTGCTGATGATGGGGCCATCTGGAAGCGTGGAAAGAATTTCAGTGATCTGTTCCTACAAACTCAAAGAACTCAAGAACTTTTTCCAGCGAAGTTTATAACCTTTGGGTTTAAAAAGAAGTTTCTTCCTAAGACTCCTAACAAGTAATTGAAAGGGTCAAAGTATAAGAGATTAACATGGAGAACACACATTGAAAAAATGAGTAAATGTGTAAAAGTGATTCATATTATGAGGAGCCTGTCAGGTAGAGATTGGGGAGCAGAAAGCTCTACTTTTCAGTTGATTTGAAGAGCCATGAGAAAGTCTGTCTTGGACGATGGCTGTCAAGTTTTAGGGGCTGCTGCAAAGACAGTTCCTACTAATGTGGAC
Organism: Oryzias celebensis; assembly: GCA_014656515.1. NCBI lineage: Eukaryota > Metazoa > Chordata > Actinopteri > Beloniformes > Adrianichthyidae > Oryzias > Oryzias celebensis. The sequence goes on from BNCR01000005.1 coordinate 42,395,636, forward strand.
AGAATTCACGCTAAAGCTTTAAGAATCTGCTGTGAGACATTTAGAACCATGTCAATTCCTGTGTTGTTGGTTGAGACAGAGAAGTCACCTTTGCAACTGAGATATTTAAAACTGGGTACACGTTACTGGGTTAGGGTGGCAGAATGCAGTGCTGATTTGACTGTGAGATGTCTTCTTGATGACTGCTGGGAGTTTGGGGATGTCCATAAGAAATTGAATTTTATGACGCATGTTATGGAGATAATAGAACACATGGGAGTGAAGAGATACTCTCCAGTTGGACTGGTGTGGCCTTTGATGCCCCCGTGGTGCCTACTAGACCTGGATGTTAATATGGATCTGCTTGGACTGGATAAAGGAATTGCGTGTCATCAGTTGGGCTGTAGTGAACAGGGGGAGGCGGTCACATTTTTTACTGGTGGGTCTAAGGAGAGTGGGTCACAAAAAACTTGGTTTAGGCTGTTTATTGATAAGTTGAAAGTATGTGTTTGAGTAACAAACTGTGTTTCTGTTGAACTTTGGTCATATTATGGCCTTTGAACTGGGTAAAAGACCCAAAAATTTTTTACTTTGACTCATCTTATGCGTTGTTGGCTATTTGTCACAGGGAATTGGATGCACGTCCCGACCTAATTTTTAGAATTTTACAGTGTCCTTACGAGGTGTAGCGTTTTGTTTCTGTTTTGTTGTTCCGGCACATGTTGGGATTGAGGGGAATAAGACCATGGATGCTTTGGCAAAGCAGACCCTTTCTAAAGCTAAAGTTGATGTGCTAATATCTTTAAGTAAACATGAGTGCTATAGTTTTTGGAAAGAACATCTAGACATTCTATAGCAGAAGGACTTGGACAAGAAACGTAGAAGGAGACTTCTCTATTCATGTCAGAAGTCAGTTTAAAAAAAAAAAAAAAAAGAGCTGACCGGCACCCTTCTGTAAAGATGAGGCGTTGATTAGCAGAGTAAGGCTGGGACATTGTGGTCTGGATGACTGTTTGTTTACAATCAACAAGCATGACAGTGGGCTTTGTGATTGTGGGGAGCAGGAGTCCATTACTCATGTCATTTTCACTTGCAGTAAAAATAGGGAAGAAAGGAGACATTTTTATGAATGACTTGCTGATTTTATAAGTTTCCCCTCCTTTTCCTTTTATTCCATTATGTCATTGTTTTTCTGATTTATTAGTCAGATGCATTTCCTCCGTCAAACTTGTCTGTATAATAAGATTTTATTGAATTCTATTGAAAACCTGTGGGGGGCAGCATTACCGCCTGCCGGACAACATTGGAAGAAGAAGAGACCAGATGGCAGGCAGCCAGAGAGGGCAGAGCAGGAGACTTGAGCTCAGCAGTGTTATACTGCTAGGTTTAGTTACGTTAGTTTGGGGTTGGACCTTGGTAGTCTTGATTTGCGGGCTTCGTTTGTTTCTTTTCAATAGTTAGATTTTGGTTAGGCAGCCTTAGCAGGAAGCTACTGAATCCGATCGTCAACATGGCTGGGTCAGCTGTCTCCCTGACTTATTTTATGGTTGGCAAAGGTTTGAATCCCTTTATGTTTTCCTCCATCTAACCCTGTTTTCTGCATTCTCTACTCTAACACCATCTATCTTCATGTCTTTGTTCAATGTTTCCATAAACCTCCTCTTTGGTCTTACTCTAGACATCTGGCCTAGGAGTTCTAGACTCAACATCCTTTTACCAAAATATTTATCCCTATGATCAGTGTTCAGGGTAACGAATTACTGTAAATTTATTACGTTTGTCAGCGACGTAGTGACATAAATTACAGTTCAGATTTCGGTCATTAATTACAATTTCTGGACTATGGAAACCCTTGTTACTTAGGTTTTGCAGGCTCTGACCTTTTCTCTCAGTTAAATTAAACGAAATGGTAATAATAGAATGAGTAACTGCCGCATATGCACACGTATGTGCTCGCAGATTTGGGGATCGGTCAAAGTTCAGACATGCCCTCATTGTTGCGGTCACGGTGCTTTCCAAACTGGCTCGAAGATGAAACGAAAAGAGATGCTGCAAGAAGTCCTGCCACCCCGAGGAGCAGCAGGTGAGCAGCAGAGGAGAGACCTGCCCCATCTACTGATGTGTTGATTACGAATAAAGCAACTCTAAAGCCGGTCTTTGGTGTGAACGACCTGCACATACTGTATACAGTACTCTTCCATACTGGCCACTTGTTCCCACTTTGTAGTAGTTTGACAACTCGTTCCTACATTCCTCAAGTCTTGTCAAGTACATGTTTTTGACCTAGTTATTGCAGACCATGTCTTTGTCTTCCTCTGTTACCTTTGCCTTCAACCAAGTTACTTTGAGTCTCCCCATTGTCGATCAAGTGTCTAACTTTGACCAAACTCATGTGAATGCTCCCAACAAACATTCCAGTTCATGTCACTGTGAAGTTCCCTTACTGATTGGACAGAATCTCGACTGCCTAGGACTCTGTGTGCCTTCGTTACAAAGTACTGTTTGGAACAACTACATAAACAGACTTCATTCAGACATATTTCAGTTAAAGACTCTTGCTCAACTTGAAAGGCATATTTAGTCGAAAGAAATTAAGGATTCAAGGGTTTAATCAGCTTGGTAAATGCAAGGTCAAGGACATACCTGGTAGTTTATCCTATTCTTGAATATGTTTGACTCCAAATGACTGTTGGTTTTGTTGAAATGATATCTCAGTCCCGTCCTCCAGCAGAAATAACTATGTGGTGTGATCACTAGTTGGGTTACAAAGCTACAACAACATTGCAGAATTCCCGGTCAGTTGTTCAACATGGCTTGTCCAGTGCACTACAAGTCAGACCACAATGGAAAACAAAACGTTTGCGTTCATAGAACATCATTTCCATTTATTAGTAGAGAGTCAAAAGACAAAGACAGTGATCAGTCTCGGATTGTTATGCCCAATGTCAGTGTAGGATAGATGAACAATCGCCTTCAAGCACATTTCACTACAGTCTTTTTGGTGTGGATAAACACTAATAGAAAACGTATCGTCATGGCAACAAATGAAACTTGAAAGAAATGCAATTTGGGATCATTTTACAGAGCCTGCGGTGTCTTTTTTTTTAACCCTCTGAACCCATCGTCTGCTGAGCGGATGGTTTGGGAACATCAGTGTGCATCCTCCATTACTCCTGACTGATGTCGTCCCTCGCCTCAGGATGAATTGTTTGATATAAACCATTTCAGATGAGTCATGCTGCTGGTTTTCCTGAGAGTACTGTCTCTGACCTGCTCAGTTACAGGTCACTTAATGACTAATCATCACGGTTGGTTTTTAATGCCATTACACATGAATGAAATAGCTGGGTCGGTGATCCTGTAGCTGACTCTTGTGACATTTATGAATGTTGAGGCATTTCTACAATTGCCAAGTCTAAATTTCATGAGCAAAAGGCACCTTGATAGTGAGTTTTCAGGAATAAGAAGAATTGATCCTCAACCTATTTTTGAAAATATGTTTGACTTGTGCTGTGAATCTTCCTGTCGCTCTCTTTTCTCATTACCCAGTCTGAGCTACTGACTTCCATAATCCTGGAAGCTTTAACGCTGCAGTGTTGTGATTGGTTAGACATTACATCAGGGTGATGTAATACTCCTAGGACTGGCTAGTGTGTCAGGCATGGGGAGGGAAGCAGGGAGGCGGGGTTGGTGGGCTCAGTACTGAGCACAGTAGACGGTGAAGGGTGGTGGTGGTGGGGGTTTATTGAGCAGAAGAACTCTTTCTCTTTCGCCTGCAGCCAGTCACTGTGCATGTGCAGCCACCACAGAAAGCCTCTAATCCCAAAGCACACAGCAGTGCTTTGGAGAAAGAGAGAAATAATCAAGACTGTTTCCATAGGCCCCAAATCTAAAGGCTGGAGATAAGCTTTGCTGTGCATGCTGCAGTGCGTACTAGTAGAAGCTGTGTGTGTGTGTGTGTGTGTGTTAGGGTTACACACACACACACACACACAGCTGAAATGGGATTTTTTTTCCCTTTTTTTGGAGAGGGGGTTAAAACTCAATCATTAATTGCAAATAGACAGAGAAGAGGAAGATGATTGTTTGCTATGGACAGAAAATGCCAAGGCATTAGGTGTTTGTGCATAATGACTCGCAGCCAATTTCTCACTTCAGTGCAAGGCGCTTTTTCATGGATCCAGAGGTGTTTTGCCATATCTCTGACTCGAGATGAGGTTTGTGAACAGAAAATGCCCCGAGCACATGCAATGTGTTTTCACCTGATTGCTTTCAAATCATGGCAGACAGTGCTTTGAAATAATAAAAGGGAGTGATTTTGGTAAAAATGAATTTTCAGCCCTAAAATTAGGTATCCAAAATTGAAACACAAAGTGATGAATAACGGAATATATTTGGTTTGCCGAAGCACTTAAGAGGCACAGAAGATTTGTCCTCCGGATGCATATATAGATTTTGTTAGAAGAAATGCATTTGCTGAATTTTTCATTCTTGGGACGAGCTTCCACAGTAATCATAGATGGTTAAAAAAAAAAAAAAAAAACACTTTTTTTTAATTATGTAAGTTGCTATATAAAATTTTCAAATAACAATAGTAATAAAAAAAACTTCTGAAGGGTGATGCAAGCACAAATAGATTTGACAAACATATTTTTGAATATTGTCAATAAATCGTTACTAAACTGCTTTCATGGTGTCTTTGCAAACTAGAACTTAAACTTCATCCTGATTATTTGATCCTTTCATAGGATATCAAGAAATGTTTAAAACATGTATGTTTCCCTTTTTCCTTCGCCTGAAAAACATAAAAAGCGAGCACATAGAGTGTCAGTCTTACCAATGACTATATTTTGGGTGAAATGAACAATCACACGCTTCGAAAAAACAAATAATAGCCCAGACTGTGGAAAAAATAAGGCTCTAATATTCCAAGCGTTTTTTTGTTGGTTTTTTTGGTGGATAAATGTAATAAAAATGCAAAACTCACTTTGCAGATCTACAGTGTATAGAAAAAAGTAAAAGAAAAGACAAAATGTGATGCAGATCATTTCTAAAAAAAAGAAGGGAGAAAAAACAGAAACTAGAAGTAAAAAAACATAAAAACAAACAAGTTAAGATCCACTCTGAACGTCTTTTGATTATTTTTAAAAACATTCTAAGTGGTCTTTTCATTAGTCAAAATAAAATTGTTTATTTCTAAGTTTTTGCAGAATTGCAGTAGCTCATTAGAAATTCGCCTCTGAATTGTGGGCGGTACATTTGCCTCAGAGAACCGCGCCCTACCTTTCCCTCCCCCTTGCTGAGAGCTCTCTGTTTACATGCTCTCCCGCTAGTTTACAGCTAGATGCTTATATAACATAAACGATAGATTTTTTTTTTTGTCTGCTCCTGAACTATCTCTATTAAGAAATAGTCAAATGGAATTTTAAGCTACATTTCCTAATATATGTCCTCCATTTTCAGAAAAAATGCTACAAAAACCTGCTGGATTTTGTTTATCGGAGTGAGTCTTTAAAGAAATCCAGGCTTCAACAGAAAACAAGAATCCCCCTGAGAAACAGTGGAAGCAATCTTTGTTAAGGTTCAAGAGTTCTTTTAATGTAAACTGAACCATTTCCGTCGCTTTGCTTTGACAGCAGTGTGCCCTAGTGACAGCAAACTCTGATAACATGTGAATAAAAATGGACCACCTTTTAAGAAAGCCAGAAGGCAAAAAAAGTCCAAAATACCTGAGTGACAACTTGTTACAGTTGCTCAAGCTAAGAGTTTCATTGGTAGAGGATAGTCATGGATATGTGGTGATAAACACACAGACAGGTAGACTTGTTGGCTGACATGCACATTCTCCAATGTTGACACATTTAGAGTTCTGGCTGAATCTCAACAAAACACAAATACACGTTTTGCTACACATGATGAATGGAGGATTTTTGACAAGATGATTTTCTGTTTTTAACCTCTCGTAAATAAAATGGAGAGTTGTTCTGTTTTCCCAGTCGTATCCCCAAAGTGATTTCTAATTTTTGACTTGTACATGGGTCTGTGAGAACTTCCCCTTCACTGAGCAAGTCTGTCAACACCCCTGTTTGACAGTGGACCTCTGGCTGTAACACTCCTTGTTGTAACAAAATTCCCTCCACTCTTAGCTCTGAGTCTGTGCTGGCATCATCTTTACTGTTAAAGGGCTGTCTGCAGCACAAACACACTTTTGACAGAGGTCAGCAAGTGCTTTGAGCCCGGCTGACGTCATGCTGCTGCAACCCCGCAGACACACCAGCAGGCAGGCAGGCCAGACATACCAGCCAGTGGGTAGGGTGTATTTATAGCCCTTCCACATATGCAAGCTTCAGTGTGAGCCTGATGCCAGGATATTCCCTGAAGGCAAACACGGCTCAATGTGTTTATTGTGAGGAAGCTACAAGTTCGCCATCTAAAAGAAAGGATTATAAGAGACACTCATGATTTTCAGCTAAACTCTTAGCTGTAGCATTAAATATTTAACATTAACCTTCAGACAGTAAGCCTCCTCTGGAGGCAGAGTTTTGTTTTTAATTTTGCAACAGTTGTTCTTCCCACGACCTCCTAAAAAGACAGTTTTTTGTTGCCGTAAAGAACACTAAGGAACATCAGTAAATCCCGGACTGTGGGATCAAACATGTCAAAGTGCATTGAACTAACACGCAGCATGAACAGCTGTCTGTGCATTTATCTGGGGAATTCCCCAGTGTCTCCACTGTGCTGCTTAGAGTACAGTCCAGGTTGAGCCGTAAGTGTATCGTCAAACATTTGTAAGGCTAACATGAGTTGCACGCCCTTATGATGTAGGGGTCGTTGTACATTGTCACACTAGACATTAGTAAATCAATAGTCACAACTGTCTTTACGGCTAAAAATGGGCAAACCTTTAAGGGCACGCTAGGACTACATACTTATCACGTGAACAGCATTCACCAGCCTTTTGCGACAAAGCTGTATGATACACATGTGTCTCACCTACTTCCCCCTAACTTCACCCTTCCATCTTGTATAATATGTTCACTACAACCTGTCGCATGTAACGTGCCAAAAAAAAAAAAAAGTGCATTCAGATTTTCACTTTGCAGGCTGACCCAATGGTCTACAACATTGCTTTTTTGTGCGGGCAACCTACTTGGCCTACATCAGAGATAGGCAATTCCAGCCTCAAGGGCAGCAGTGGCTGCATGATTTCCAACATACCATGTTCTGGCATGTTCTAATTGGCTGGAGACAACAGGTAATCAGTCATTAGAAGGGCTTGGATATCTGGAAATCATGCAGACACTGTAACCCTTGAGGCCTAGAGTTTCCTATCCCTGATCTAGACATAAATGCAATATCACGTGTCCTTTGGGAAAAGTTGCACTATGATATCTAAGATGCTTAAGAGATGTGTTTTATAGCTGTGAAAGATGACGTTTTTGATTCCCAAAAGGCAGCATAGTAAAAACCTCTTTTTAATGGACATAAACAAATCTATGTTAGTCTGACAAGGTTGGCATAAACAGTTTCGTTGACAAAACCCAGTATGAACTTGAAATTGCTGTTTCCGGAATCTAGAAATGTTTTAGTAGGCAGGAATCTGCTCAAAAAACATGGGTCTGTGCCTGCAAACCAAAGTGATGCATCACCTGAAAATGATTATATTATACAAAGGGGGGCATATGAAGGGAAAGGGGGATGCATATTTTAATATTTATCAGGGTTTTTTTTCAACTGATGCAACAAAAAAGGTTGGTTAAAGGTTTATATGATTAAGATTAGAACGAAAACATCATTAAGCGCCTGTTAGCCCTTTTGGGATATAATCTGTCCAAGCTTTAATATGCATCTTCATAAAGAAATTCCAACATTATGTTGCATGTCAGCAAATAACCCTGTGTGCATGATGCTAATAGCAGACAACTTCTATTAGCGCTGAGGCTAATGTTCACCCCCACTGGCAGAACCCTGCAGGGGAATCTCCTATATACCGGAATGCAAATATGACAATGTTAATGTCAGGATGTAGACTAATTCTGCATTGTTCTCCGGGTGGTGGGCCAGTTAGGTTGACTTTGAAGTGGATTGTGGGTGATTAGCCTGGAATGCTTGGAGAATACTGAGGGCTCTCTGGTGAACCCCGCAGCTGGTGCCGGAGACAGCGGAGCAACGATCCAGGTAATTAATTCTTTGACAAGCATCAGTGATTTGGAAAATCAGTAAGAATGGCAGACGCTGATCAAACGGGAAATGTGTGGAGAGATGTTTGAACAGCAGGAGCTCAAGGCATCAGTCATGCAGGTGCTCAAACGGGGGTCCAAACACTGCACTGCGCTTTGGTGACTATTAAACAACAATAATGAAGGACACCTACCATGCTTTAGATTAACGCTGTGAGAAATTTAGGAATTCTGCATCGGTTTCATTTACTACACTGTAATTCGTTAAGCATGAAAGGTGCAAACACAGATGTACAAATATAAATAGTATTATTTTATATAGTTTCACGCTATAAGGCACTCTTAAAAGCCTTTTTTTAAATGACACAATCTGGAGTTCCTTAAATTTGATTAATTTTGGTTGTTACTGCTGATGTCAAACAATTCTGAAAGACACAATGCGCTCCGTCTGCTTTTTGTAAGAGTTGCTAAAAAGGTTCAGAGGTATTGTAAAAATGCTAACATAGCTAACGTGTAACAGTGTCGGACTGTTTTTTTGTGTTGCTAGTAGGGAGTTATTGAAAATAAGCTAACGTGTCGCTGTGTTGGACTGTTTTTTTCATGTGTTGCTAACAGGGTTCGGAGTTGTAAATATGCTAACGCAGCTTACATGTAGTGATGTCAGACTGTGTTTTTTTTTTTTTTTTTTAGGTGTTACTAACAAGGTTTGGGTGTTAGCCTGGTCACAACCTTATCAGGTTTTACAACAGGGTTGTGACTATGCTAACCAGACTTGGTAATAACAAGGTTGGGAGTTAGCGTAGTAACTCAACCTTTAAAAAGTAACACAGTAAAGGTTAAAAGTAACACAGTAACGTTTCTTTTAGCGAGATCACTCTTATATTTTCGGTGTTGCAAACAAAGTTGTACTGTTTACGCTAATTTTGCTAACGTGTAGTGTGTCACAAACAAGTTCTAGAAAATTACAACTGTGCAAAATATAGTACTGTACTTCTCATTGCTCTGGTACTCATGCTAACATGTATACAGGATGTAAACACACTTGTACTCAACATCTAGAATCAGCAAATCCTGCTGTAGAAGTACAGCTATACCACACAATTGTACTGCTGTCACAGAACTCGGTGAGCTGTACCAACACACCGCAGACATAACTCTATGCAGACACTGACATGTGGTAAAGATCAATTCATTTCCAGTATTTATTATACATACTGCACTATCTGCCTAGTGAAAAGCAAATAATGACATGGTATTTGTAGGCATGAGGCCACGAAGATGTAAGCATACTCATAGCACTCTTCATAAATACCCAAGAGGCTAGACTGTCATTACTGCTATGGACTTGATTAAATCATGCCTATATCCTTTTCTTGATTGTATGAATAAAGAGAAGGGTAAAAAAGCACACACACACACAAGCAGAAACGCCTTAATGAAACATCACAGGCTTGGCTATTACAGACACAGTGTCTAGAATACCAACTCCCCATGCAGGTATTTGTTTCCCTGCATCCGCATTCATTATGGGAGAGAATGCATCACCGAAGTGCAGCTATTGATCCTGTATTATATCTCATTGTTATATTCCTATTCAGCGGTGAGGCCAGGTGAGGGGGGGGAGAAGGGGGACCAAATGTCATAGTGACAACACGCAGCATTGTCAAAGGTAGCGCTATCGATCAAGATAGCCTGGGAGGGGAGAGGGGGAATATTTCAGCTGGACCCCAACCGTCTGACATTTTAGAAGAGCTGTCCTTTCTATTTTGTCACCATCTATTGTTGCGCACAAAGAGCAGAGATACCTTGACAAGACGCGGTCCTCACTTCCAGCTGAGTCGGGGAGCAGGTTAAGGTGGGACTCATAACACCTATTTTGTGGTAACTTCTGCAATGATGTTTGTGAGAAATTGGGCTCAGCCTGGTGCTGTGTTTCTGCTTTGACATTTTTACAGGCCCTCATGTCATCCAGTGTCAACAGTTAATCTGAAACACATTGTTGATGGAGGCTCGTGGCTTAGCGAGGGATCCAATTAACTTGCCAGCCATGTACAGCAATTCTTCACACAAGTTAAACTACTAAGAAACACCCCCAGCAGGACTTCCTCTCTTTTCTTTTTCTGTTTAGATCTAAATTAAAGCAAACAGTCTGAGCAATGAAGGAGCGCAACAAAGCAGAAAGCGTGTGGATGGCTGAAGGAGTATTTTTGGAGCGAAGCTGAATGGTCGCTAGACGTGCCGGCTTGGAGCAGTCACACAATGAGGGCAGGCCCTGTGTGGCAGAGTGTTTACAGCACAGAGCGCTTTTCAGCTGGGTGTAATGCAGGTCATAGGGCGTAGAACTTTGTTGGCAAAGCTGCGTATTGCTCTGCCAGACTTGTGCGTAATTAGCACAGACATACATTTTCCCTTTGTATGGATTGAAGAGCCTTGTGTGAAAGAAGTCTCAGATTAAAACAGCTTGTCGTAGCACATTACCTTCAACACTACTCTGCTGCTATAGTCCCCCCTGCAACTTTGCTCTTATACACCTTTATTGGATATTGGTTTATCATATACTGCCAAGGGTATCGTAAATCCATCCATCCATTTTCCAAACTACTTAATCCTGTTTGGCATCACCAAGATGCTGGAGCCTATCCCAGCCACTGTTGAGCAAACCTTGAAAAGGTTCCTATAGTCTGTCGCAGTCATGTCAAAATCCTTTTAGATTTACACTCTTGCTAGTTCTTGGATACCCAACCCACCAATCATTACACACATCAAGTGTCTTTAGTTATTGTTTTTGCAATGTGTGTAGTTAGAGAAAAAACAGAATCTAGGCTTGCCCATCTTTTTAAAGTGGTTCCAAGCAAGACAACTAATGTAACTAATGCAAAAAACCAAACTATGGCACAAAAAAGTTCACAAATGGTCTAGTTTAATGTGCAAAATGGCAGGGTAAAAAGGTAATGCCTCCATTTGTTATAGGTCTTAAATTAGGCTGACTTTTATAATCAAATATGCCTTATTAAGACAGTGGAACGGTTGCTCTTTTGTGGGATAAATATTCAGCCCGAATTCATCTATTTGCCCATAAAAGGTTAGAAGAGATGGCCTGAGTGTTTCATTCATATTATACCCGGTCAGTCAATTCACTCTAACTAAGCAGCATAGGCACATACATAACAGATCATGCAACTAGATTAGTTTCTCAGACATCACTGGAAAGGTGGTGTCCACTGCTGTTGCTTCACTTCAAAGGTGGTGCTGGTTTGAATCTTGACTGGGATCTTTCCATTCCACTGCATTTGGCTTTAAGCACATCTCTCCAGCTCTCTCCCGCAGTGCAAAAACATGCATTTCAAATTAATGTCTGCCTGTAGGAGTGTTTGTGTGCCAGCTTGAGGAACTGCCCTGGATCTCTAAATCCATAAATACGCTTTCGACACCCTCGTGACCCTAAAGAGGATGAAGTGGACATAGAATGAATGAAAGCAGTTGACGGATACATTCCAACTTCCTTGATTTGTCAAGTCAGATTTAAGCCAAGGGTCAACAGAGGGGCTGGAGAACTTTGGCAAAAGCTGCAGTTTCTAAAATTACCACTAGTCTTTTGAGCAAATCCTGCCGTCCGTATTCTGGAACGCTCAGAAACAAGCACTTAAAGTTGTTTGTATACCATAATATTAATATTCCACGGAACCATATTTAAGACATGTCTTTACTGATCTCACATGACATTTATGTTACTTAACATGCTAAGACAATTAGGGTGTGCAAAAAGATACGTTTTTAAAATGCAAAAAAAAAAATTCTAACATGTTAAAACACAAGTCATAATTTGCAACAAAATAGTAAATTACTGGTACTGGCCAGCAGCTTTATAACGCTATATGGTATTTTCATATTCAAAAAAATCTTACATTTGTAGCTATTTATAAACACGTTTTTTGTGCATTTTTTAAAAAACGTTGTTATTGTTTGTTTACTTCTATTATAAATTTGGAGATCCACTCCAATCATCTTTTAATCCACTTTGAAACTGCTCCCAGTGGTATTTTAACTATAACTATGCCGTTTTTCTTTTTTTTTTACAAAAATGAAAGAAAAACATGTAGTTTTCTAGGACAGTTTCTACAAAGCGGCAGTAGCTCATTAAAAAGTCGCCTTTGAGTTGTGGGAGGGGCCTTTGGAGTGGATCAACCTTGCCTCCTTACCCTCCCTGTTGCTGAGAGCTCTCTGTTTACATGCACACCTGCTAGTCCACAGCCCCGAACTAACATTACCGGTGGAAAACAAAATGTTTTCAACGTCTACAAATGAAAGAATGGGGTGAAGCAGGACAATAAATAAAAAAAATAAATAACATAGACATAACAATATAACATAGAACGCTTTAGACAGTATAAAAATAGACACCTTATTTTTTTCTGTCACCGTATTAAAGTTTTTGGTTAATTACATAATGTTTTACAATAAGCAGTAATGTTTATAGCTGTTTTAGGACGTAACCAAGCTGAATCATAGAGTTCAGAAAGAAAGGAAGCATAAAATTATTTAAAATCTGTTTTTTTCTGTTTAAGTCAGTTGAGGAAAATGCAGTAGAAGTGAGAAAGTTTGAGTAAGAACCTTGTACAGCAATAAAGTGATACACACATGAATAATGCAGCAGCATTTAGTTCAGTGCTTAGACATTGAGGGAATCGGATGTCTCCTGGTGTCCTGAAGGATTCCAGTCTACTGAGCCAGCGTCTCTGGACTAGAATAAACCAGCCTGGACCCGAATGAGAAGCCCAGAGTTCTACACTGTCAAACTTGGAAGAAACTGCAGTCGAACAGCCTCACAGTTTTGTTTTGTTTTTTTGGTCATCAAAATAAATATATGTAATATCTCTCTGCGTGCATCTTTTTGCAAATCAGAAATTGAATCACACTGAGAAAAAAAAGACACAAAAAATGGAAAATGACTAATTATGTGGATAATTACTAAAATAACAAACTCATACTTATTATTTGCCATATTTTCAGTAATTCTGGAAAACTTTGGATTGAGACCTTTCTGTAACTCACTAACAAAACAAGTGTGTTATTTGGCAGAAGTGCTGAGGAAGTTATGATGTCACAGAACTGAGGAATCGGCTGATGACTGGTTAATTACCACACGTTGAGATTTAATCATCTGTCCTGTTGATTGTCTCTGGATGTTGTTCATTTTGTCCGCATGACCATCCAAGTAAAGCCACATTTTCCCAAACAAATTCTTTTTTTTTCCAAAGAAACATCTCAGCCTTTTCAACGTGAGGCATTCATCAGTTTGTGCACATGTGTTGACATCAACACTGGCGTTCCAGCTCTGGTTTTGACATTAAACTAGGAGGCAAATGCAAATGTGGGCCCTGTCCCTTCTGCCTTTTCGCACACAGACCTTAACCAGTGACTGCAAGGAGAGGGGCGACACTCAACACTGAAATGATAATTCACCATGAGGTGACATACTCCAGAGAAGAAGGGAGAGCTGCACTTAGTTGACAGGGACATCAGTTTCACGAAACATTTCCTCCCTCGCACCTGAAAGAGCAGCATAATCACGCGCAGGGGTGATGCAGCATGAAATGGAATAGGCGCCCAGATCCAGGGGGAGCCGACACAGTACTGTGTCCACGGAAATGAGGGTCATTCTTTACCAAGAGATGCCAATGTCAGTGGGACAGGCCTTGTAGGCCCAGGTCAGAGATGCACATGGGTAGACTAGAGGCAGAAGCTGTTAGACTTAAAGAACTATGCAGTTTATGATTTTCTCAGCTAATATTAATATATATTCACTCTACTTACGATAAGTTGGGGACATGAGTGATTTTCACATTTGGTCTGAAGTTTAATGAAACACAAAAGTTCACTTTGATACTTCTAAAAATGAATGATAAACACAATTTTCATCAGTTAGAAATTTATTACCCCTAAAATTAAGACAATAATAAACATAGACCCAAAAAACAAAAATTTACTATGAGAGCTTAAACAAGAGAGAGAAGTGTTGAAAATGTGTAGTGTAGTCCTGTCTGTCAGCCCATGGGAAATGTCCCAGTAGCCAATGAGCTCAAAGCCCCGCCCCCACGTAAAAACAGGATCAGATCGGCCGCGAAAACTTGAAAACTGAATTGAAACTGAAAACTGAAAAAAAAAAGTTGAAAATACAAATATTTGTTTTTATTTTGTTACAGTTTGGTTTAATAAATTATTTTTATTCAAGTTTTATAATTGTAAAGGTTTTCAAATTTTCATTATTTCTTTCAAGTTTACCTTTTTTTTTTTTCAAATTTACAATTTTATTTTCAGATTTTTAACAATGCAATGTTGAAAGAAGACAATCTGGTTTTTCAGTCACTTTAAGTTGATCCCAATTTGACCCCATAAAAAATACCTGCGGCAAGCCCCCTAGTGGAAACACCGCCAAGCACCACCACCAGAAACACAGCCAAAAATCACGCGCAGAATGAACCAGAGGGATGAGTTGTCGAAGGTGAATCTTTTATATCCATCACCTGATTTCCAAATACCTGCACCTGTGCAGGAGGAGGAGAAACAGGGCAGGAACCAGGAACACAGCCATGTGGCCCAGGGCCGTAACAACAGTTTATCACAACAGCAAGACAGAAGAAAAGACATGAGTGAAAATATTGTTTTATTTAACTTGTTTGGTGAATTAAATCATTTTAATGATTGGGATAAAGCAGCAGAGAAAAAGAGAAAATAAGGAGGAGATCAGACATAAGGAGGTGACATCAGAGACTTTGTTTCTTTGAAACAAACTGTCGGTAAGCAGTAAGAGGTGAACTTTCCCTCTAAATCCAGGGGTGTCCAAATCCAGACCTCGAGGGCCAACTTCCTGAAGGGTCCACAGAGACCCCGCCTTATCTCCTGTTGATTTCCTGGATCAGGTGTGTTTAACCAACAAGGAGCTTTCAACGGCAGACTGGCGGGAAAACATGTCGGACACCAACGTTTCTGCTTTGTTTAACTTATCATGACGATCGGCATATGTACCACTTTCCTTTGCTACTGCAGAGCGAGGTCAATGCAGGCTCAGTAACTCAGTAGCAACAAATCAAATACTCCACTTTTAGTTAAAATTAAAAATATATCAAGATTAAAGTACGCAAGTGGCCATGGTATAAGAGGAATAATGACTGATGAGGTGTGCATTATTATTAATATATTAATATTGGACTTCACTGAAGCAACTGTGCGACAAGATCAGGGCTCCGCATCGTCATTTAATTTCTGATATGCCCGTTTAGACGTCATAGCTGTTTTGCAATCGTAATTGATATATATATTTATATATGTATATATAGTGTGTGTGTGTCGGTTTTATGCATGTATTATTTTATCAAAAGCTTAGGAAGTCACGGTAGGTTTGAAATCACAAGAGTTTAGCTTATCACAAATTGAACTGCAAACTTTAAATTGAATTTTGGACTAATTAAACTACACAAAAGGGCAAGCTCCATTTGAACCACATCACCCGTCTCTGTATTTTTCATATGCATGCATTTTAGGTATTGCCAGACAGTGATGGGGTTGGAGAAGGACAAATCCGAACCAAGTGCGATAAGAAGCGACAGCTGCTAACAGACGTTGCTTGTAGGAAAAAGTTCAGCAAAAGGTAAAAAAAAATAGTGCCTTTCTCTATCTGCCAAATGTATCAATGTGTCCCTGAGCGTTCAAGAAGTAATTCCCTTTATCTGCAAACACAAATATGAATGTTTTCTACTGGAGGGATGTGTAGCTTCCACAGTCACCAACACTCACCAGAGGCTTTGGTGAATAGATGCTAATCTGAGTCTTAGACTGAATTAACACAGCGGTAATGATAAAGGTCACAGAATTGGTCAGATTTGAGGAGAAAAATGGAGGATTTTTTTCAAAGATGAAAATGTTGTGATCTAAAATAGCCTGTCAATTTTTTTTAACTAATGTAAAACTTAACTTTTGTAAAACTAGACATCTTAATACAAATCAGATGATATTTTATAGTGTGCATCTGGTTTACTAGGGTACTTGAAGCAATAAAACCAAAAAAGAAAAAAAAAAAAACAGAAATATTTCAAACCAAATTCAGATATGAAGTCGTAAATTGGTTTGAAATATACAGGGGAAACATATCAACTGGAAATGCTGCTCCGTTGATGAACGACAACTTGGCTTTTATTTGAAATTTTTAAGGGCAGTATCTCTCTGCTCAGTATCTCAACTGTAGAAATGTTGTTGCTAAATTGAAAAATCTTTCACAATCATCTAAAAAATGTGTCAAGAATAGAAATAAAAAAAAACAAAAACCCTTTATACAGCTGGTGGACCCCTTCTGATTATCTCTTGATCTATTGTAAAAGGGTTTTTTTCATTATCATTATGCTGTTTTTAGCCAATATTTTTTTTTTAAAGTCATTTTCTAGGACATAGTTTTTGCAGAGTTGCAGTAACTTATTAATTCGTTAAAAAAATCACTTCTTAGTTGTGGGCGGGACCTTTGGCGGGGACCCTGCCCCACCTTTCCCTTCCCATAAATGAAAGTTCTCTGAAAGCAAATTTTGGAGCTATCCAGCCATCCAGTTTTGAGCCAGATACTAGGTAGGATGAAGAAAACAAAGATGTACATGGATCTATTTGTCTCCAAGTGGATGTATCAGAATTGGGGTGGGACAGCGAGCATGTGGCTCACTCAGTGTATGTTCCATGCAAAAAATACACTCGGTAGTGTATCATCTGCTCTTGAATCACATAATACTGATGTAATCATTTTTTTTCTTTCTTTTTTTACTCTTTCATCAGAAAAATGCCAAAAGAACGTGTTTTAAATGCAATTTTCCTCAACTATCAGTTAGCAAAGATAAGAACACTGCACGAAAAAAGTTTTTAGCTAAAGCTCTTTTAAACGCAAAAGATCTGCCAGTCAGTATGATACAGATTAAGGATTTTCTTGACAAACTTTTCAGGTGTATTTAGTGTATTTTTTTTACCAGATGCAGTGAGATTGTTGTAATCCAAAATGTATGCACAAAAAGATGACAACATGTGAAAAAACAAAACAAGTGTTAACTTTTGAATCAATTTTCTCCCACAAGAAAAACAAAACACTGAGGCATGTTCATCTTGACAACCTTTAACAGACAACAGACAGACAGGACGAGGCTCCCCAAAGAATCAGCACATAGTCGGAATGCTCATCAAACAACAGCCAAGCCTGCTATGCAGCTCATCACTGGGCTTAACACACACCGTGCTGAACAAACAAAGTTTGGAACACGCTGAAACATTTAAAGTGCTTCTGGGGTCAAGTCTGCCAATGCACTTAGAGACAAAATGAGCACTGGTGCACAAGAAAACTATCGACACGTGCAAATCATTTATCAAACATGTCTGCCCCTTCCACATGGTCTGGACTATAGCTGTCCTCTGATGCTTTAAAGATGAAAAAACTTACATTTTCTTTGACAGGATGGAAAAAACGTTCTTTTTTCTTGCAGCTTCAACAAAGCTGAGCAAGCAAGAGGACACGTTCTTTTCCTCCTCTAATTGCATCATCTGGTTGTGCTCTACCAGAACTGACTGTTTTTTGTTTACTGTGGCATTAAGGTCATCACAGCGAATAAACTTCACGAGCAGGAAAGCTAGAAAGCCGCTGTCCCTGTACCGGGTGCTCCGTGCTGTTGACTTTGTTGTGGTGCCATGTTGGTCAACATCCACTCCATCATATGCATGCCCAGATGCTACAAATGAGATAAGTGGATTGTAAAGAAAAAGCTTGGCAAGCATCCCATACGGAATGTGTGGGATGAATCAGTGGATAGTAGGACATAAACTGGCTTTTGAAGTCAACTGGCTTTAAAACTTTTAATCATTTTTTCCAATAACAGATGACTCTACATTGACATGACCTTGGCTCAGTGTGACAGCATGTTTTTTCCAGGAGAATCAAATGCAAAACTGCTGGTAGTACCCAGTATTTTTAGAGAGCTTTCAATTCTACAGGATGTGATATGAGCCTGTCTGGATGTTTTACTCAACAAACTGAAAAGGGGAATCAGATTTATCCACGAATTCTAAAGCTGTCATTAATTGAAGTAACAATTTAACCTTTTAACACTGGAGCTGTCGTCGGTGACTTCAAAATAACACGCATCGTAGTAACTCATCGACTGCTTATGCGATGAACAAAACTCAAACGCATTCTGAAGTGAAGAAAAGTGGCTTTGTGTTGTGTTTGTGTTGCGTAACGTGTATTGCCCATATTGCAACACTTACAGCACCACTTTATGCTGCATTCATACTGAACGCGATTCGCGTTTCCCGTCCCTCTTTTGCTGTGCGGAGAATTCTTCGCTCGCCGCGTGTGGGAGGAGCTGCTAGCTACTGTTTTTAACCTGATCACTAAATGAAGCGTCTGTGTTCATCTCATTCACAATGCATGGAAGACACGGATGATGTTTACGATCACTATTTGTTTTTTTTCAAAGAGCTCTTCATAAACCTCGATTGCGGGCCATCAAAAATAAATCCATCAATTTATAAACCAAAAAAATAAAAATTCAGTCATCAAACAGCAAATACTCCTCACCTGTCGCCCGCTACTGTGGCGACAACGGTTTGTCGTGAGCTTGTAATACATCGAACCTGGAAGTAATCAAGTTTAAGTTCCGCTATTGTTGTCTTTTATTTTTTAAATACTTGCATTTCAACGAGAATAGAGAATACATGATTTTTTTTTATAAAAACAACAAGAAATTTTAAATTAATGTTTAAAAGACCTTATACCTTTCAAAGCCGGGGTTCCTTCTCTTTTGAAAATTATCACATATAAAGAACAACTGCATTCGCCACAAGAGCAGCTGATTAATTGTTGTGTTTGTCACTCAATAAAGACAGCAATAAAAAAGGAACCTCTTTTATTTTTGATAGCAAACGTTACATAACGTTGGCAAAGTGTATAATTTAAATATTAGCATTTGTATAATGTTATGCAACACTTTATACTACTAACTTTTATAATAGTAAAGTGTTGCTTATCGAACATAACATTAGTGCCCAAAAGTGTTCCTTTTACGTTTCTAACTTTTACGTTAGTAGTGTTTGCATGATGTTAGTGAACTGTAAAGTTATATCGTTAATGTTTTGTTGCTGCTTTTCTTTGTGACAGGAACTGATCTTAAGCACTTGTATATCAGCACAAAACTGCTCTTCTCTGCTTCAGCAGGACTGGAATTACGTTAACTGCGTGAACAGATGAAGAGTTTCGGTAGTATTTACTTATCTTTTAGCGCGCCAGTGTTAGACATTAAGTAAAAAAAAAAAAGAACTTAATAGATCCTTAAATTTGTGTTAATAATCTAAAAATTTCTAAAAATAAATATAACTTATTGAGTAATGCAACTTCAAAAGGAAAGAAAACTCTTCTTTTACACCATGGTGATTTATTAATCTGTGCTAGATCAAGGTTAATTGTCAACTGATTATTTGGTGAAATAACTCTTTCAAAATAAGGCCACTCATGCATCAAGTGCAGATAAAAAGCAATCTGAATGTGAATATGTATGATGACTGAAGTAAATGGACCCACTAATGCCTTCATTGTTTCATGATAAAAGGCAATTTTATAGTCATAAAAGCTTTAATTTATGTTTTGCAGCTGTAAAAGTTGATCTTACCGTGCATCAGAGGGTTAAAAAAGAGATTAGTCAGCTTCCTGTCTCCTCTTCCAAAGCACACACTCTCCACCACACATGACCCTGTGTAATTTTTGAACATCGGCCAGCTCGCTTTTTCAAGAGTCCAAATCCTGGTTTCTGCCAATCAACTTCAAAGTATTTGGGCTGTGGCTGTCTTTCTTAACCTCCAAATCTGGCTGGTCTTGTTACAGCTGCGCTGCGGGGACAGAGTGGGCAGTGTACTGGGTCTGCTGATTAACCCCTGGGCCAGGGCCATTCTCCTCAGCCAGACAGATCGGCTTTCGCCAGTCCCGGTCCCTGTAATGGGAGCCCGCTGCAACAAGCCACTTCAAAGAGGCAGGGCGAGCCGGAATGTCAGGTTCAGAACCGGAGGGAGCGAGAAAACAGGGTGATGCAGTGAATGCTCTGTGTGTGTGTGTGTGTGTGTGTGTGAGTGTGTGTGGGCGTTTCTCACGTTGAGAATTAAGGGTGAGGAGTCTCAGTCGCTGGTCAGCAGCAGGACTTTAAGCCCCCGTTTGAAACTGACTCAGTCAAGCGCCGCCTTCTTTCATCTGCAGTGGGATTGTTTTAATTTAACCTGAATGAAAACCAAGTGACCTTCGGGTTTGTTTGGTCTGCCGCTGGGTCGGCTGCACTTTTGGAAGACTGCAGGATGTGTCAGGCATGTTTTCATTGCTACTTGAAGGCAGGACCAAATCATCCTATTCCCTTTCAAAGGCCTATTACAGTCCACTGTTAAGTTGGTCAACTTTTGCCTAAGTGCATAACTTTTGCACCATTAATTTGAAAGGTTATGTCAGGGATTTTGCTGTCTATTTCCAAACCCCTTAAAGACTATTGTGCCGGACTAGGGCTTTGGATTTTAATACAATTTAGACGCACGCTCGCTACTTTTTATTTTAAGACCCACTTCAATTAAAATTGGGTTTTTAAACATCTTCTTGTTGCATTTTTCTGATGATGCAGGCCATAAATAAAATAGAATTAAGCCTTTAATTGTGTTTGTGGGCATTTCTTTATTTAAAGCATTGTAAATCAGGAACAGACGAAAAAAGCTGTTGGAAAAGCCTGTAGCTGTGACATAGGTGCTACAATTGGTGGGCCAGCTCCACTTTATTCCAAAAACATCCACTTGCAGACAAATAGATCCATGTACATCTGTGTTATCCTCGTTTGTGCTGGTATCTGAACCGGTAATGTTAGGTTGGGGTTGTAAGGGGCTGTAAGTTGGCGTGAGAGAGTGTAGACAGATGGATGATGGGAAATTTGGGACAGGCTTACTCCACTCCAGCATTTACACCTACAACTCAGAAGCAAATTTCTAATGAACAACTGCTGCTCTGCAGAAACGACGTCCTAGAAAATGATTGGCATGGGACTTTAACTGCAATCATCCATGTAAGGTAAAGCAAAAATGAGCAAATATGAACATTTAACAAAGATTTTTTATGAATCCATTTTGTTCTTGATGATAAAAACATTTTTTCTCAAATAACAAATCATTCAAATGCATTGTGGTCTATATTTGCCAATGTAGTAAGAACTCCCAGATTTCTGGGAAATTTCCATAGTGCTAGATTTTGGAATTATAAATTGGGACACCCCAACAATATAGTGAATGCTACATAGTGAATTTGGACACAACCTGGAATGCTAATCAATAAATCCTTGGTTGAAGCTTCATTTGTGTCTTTTAAAGATGGAAGTCCATTCCTCCACACATATGCAGCGTCATGAGATTCCTTCGAGTCACAGGCGAGAATTCCCAGCGGAGGCTAAGTTTGCCGTTGCACCAGAGTCAATCCGAACTGTTGGGTTGATCACCCAACACTATGCTGCCATTTGTGGATCTGAGACAATGGGCCGCTGCTGGGGAGAGAGACAAGCAACCTGAACCTGACACAGGAAGCTCTTAAAGCTACACAAAACAAACTGCTGAGCTTTGGCATTCCCCCGCCCCCCCACCCACACTGAAAGACTATCTCCACTGTCATTAAAGGTGAACCCAATCGTCTAATCTCCTCCAAAGTCACTGCACAATCACTGCTAAATCTCCCCCTACTTCCCTTCCTGCGTCTCTCCTTGCTTCCAACTTGCCCTCTATTTTCACATCCCTTACAAAGTGGAGGGCATCAATGAAATGCCACTGGATCTCTAGGGGGGTTAGAGGTCATAGGACAAAAATGTTTTGCTTATTGTGCTCGATGGCAGTCTGAAAGGAAAAGGTTTCCTCTGTAATCGATGGAAGGTTGGCTCACAACGTTTCTTCGAATAGGTGTTTAAACTTTTCTCCTTATAATACCTCCCATGATTCTTACAGACCCCACGGACTGGCAGATTAGCGATGCACGTGCCGTATGTGAACAAGCAGAGAGCGTGCATTTTCGTGTTTGATATCCCCAGCAGGTAATCGATACCATGCCAAGGAGAGAGGCATTAATTGGATGGTGAAAACCAACGCAGCAAACAAACATAGGTGTCCAGCCAACACAACTAAGGACTCAACAAAAACACAGAGAACGGACATGACCACATCCCGCACGGTGGTGCACATCGTTTCAATGCCTCTCCACATTTTGTCATATTTAATCGCCCCTATTGCATAATATGTTGCAACTTCTGTACACACCATTGTTTACAACTCAGTTGTGTTGCTTTTTAAGTTTTTTCATACTCGGATACAATGAAAGGGCATCCATATTTCCTAAACCATTGCCAATCATTCAACAAAGATGAAAAAAAAAACAATAGTTTTCCCCTCTGCTATTATCCTATCGCCATCTCCGTAGCTGTTGCGCATCCCGGCTCATTACCTCTGTGAAAAAGCCACCTTAACCTTCATTACAAGCCGATCCTGTAATTAATGACTTTTTAAGCTATTGAACCAAAAGAAATGAGGTTATAAAGGAGGACTTGTTCTGTAACATGAATACCTTTCCTTTATTAGTTGCATCCTTGAGGAGGAGAAGCAAACTGAATGTGACAGTGCCTAGAAATTAAGATGCTAATGTTTCCAATTTGTCAATCAAGCTTTTGTGGTTGTTGTAGGAAGGACGCAGAAAAATAAACCTAGAGGTCAATGGCATTTGAGGGTGAAATCACTTCTGTGTGCAAGTTGTAACTTTCTGTGTTTACCTACAAGCTAAAAGTAAGCATTTGCGCATTTGCTGGCATAAAAAGAAAAAAAAAAGGAAAAGATTTTTTAAAAGTGAAAATTATGTATTTATTATGATATCTTTTATTGCACTTATCAAAAGATAGATCTAAAGTGGAGCAATGGTCACACGTGATTAAAAATAAATTTAAAAAATGGTCATAGATCTGATAGGACTACCCTGTGGTCCACTTGGTCTGTGGTATTTCCCACATAAGTTCCCTTCAAGGAAAAATGGGTTTGGGTTCTTTTTAGTTAATGATGTCTAAAGGTGCTTTTACAGTGTGCCGTTTGGTCCAAACCAAAGTTCTTTTTTCAGATAACCCACTTCTACTGACCAGGTGCCAAAGCTGACCTGAGCTCTGGCGTCGGCCGGATGAAAATGACTAATTATTACTGATACAGATGTTGGGCTTATTGCCATGCAGAAACAAGTGCATGAATAAACTATTGTTACAGGGCCCATAGCAAGTCTTTCAAAGTAAACTATATCCATAAATGTGATAATATATTACCTTTGGCACACTAAATATTTGTACGAAATATAGGATATTTTCACAAGCTACTTTTCCTACCTGGAAGTAAGATGCCTCTGAGATGCATGAATGGAGCAAACTACTGCTTTGGGGATGTTTTTTGTGATGAATAATACACTTAAAAGCTCAAAAAAGTTAATTTTGTATGGTATAGGCCCTTTAAGGTTTAAACAAATGTAATATAATTATATGGATGTTTTTTTCAAGATCAGGATACTGCTGAAAGACTGCAAATATTTATTAAATATAATCTTCAGAACAAAGTACAACCTTGATTCAATTATGTTCCAAAGAAAATATAAACATAACAACACACACGTCTCAATTCATGTGTATCTGCAGTCGATCTGTGAAGACTTTCATTCACCCAAGATGGCTCCACAGCAGAAAAAAAAGTAATCCGTTAATGATGATTCACCTATTATGGAAGAGGGTTTCTCAGTTTTAAATGGAACTGGTAAAAAAAATGGTTTCACCAAATTAAATAGAGACATGAGTAGTTTTGGCTCATAAAGACCTGGAAGTTTATTGGAAGTCATCCACAGACCAAATTTCCAACTGTTCTTGGTGAAAACTGCTGTTTTCCTGTGATTATACCTGTGATTTTGTTGCTAACTGTTATGGGTGGACCTGCCTGCGTCCTTCAGTTGCTGGGATGGGCTGCAGCAGCCTCGTGATCCCAAAGGGGAATAAACCGGGTTTAAAAAATGTCAAGATGTTCAGGCATTCTGTTTGTTTTCTTGGACAAAGCTTGGTACCTTTCAGTTGGTGCTAAACTATTGGTGTCCAGCTGTATAAATTGATAGATTTGACCAAACACGTTTCTTTAGCTTTTTCTAGGCGTGGCCATAACCCTAAGACCACCCTTTCAATGGACAGTAGTAGGACAAGACGACTTCCACTTCTTTCTAATTATGTCATTAACCCCAGCCCAAAAATGAGCATTTATGATGTATGAAACCAAATATTGTTTTTGACATTTTTGTGGGTGTATTTTTCTGCAAGTCAATGCAAAAAAAAACAAAAAAACAAAACTGCATGCGTTTAGTACAGAAAAGGTACAGGGGTAAAAGTACTTGATTTACCTTCCCTCTCCATTGAACAATGGCCAGATGACAAGATTCCAGAAGTGTGTGCAGTTTTCTTAAAAGTCATTTAATGATGAGGTTTTTGCTTTCTGTTTTTTGCTTTATCTATACCATCCCATCTTTATGCTGATTAGAGGTTTGTAAAACAAAGCCAAGTCCCTCATTCCAATATGCAAATTGGAGGAAGGACCTCCCAGAACAGGATCCTCCTGTTTTTGTTGTGGACTTAATTACATGTTCTAGCATTTGTGACACAGGGTCTACATTCTAATGCCTGGAAGGGTCAGCTCAGCGGTCAACCAGCACATTAGTCTTAGTCCTCACCAGACAGGTTAGAGCGTGCAAGAATAATGCTGCGGCTCATCCAAAAGGTCATCTGTGGGTATTAAAGTGTACCTTTTACCGAACCTGCAGGAGGAGCCGGTTTCACGTGGAGAGGTTACTGCAGACAGAATTGGTATGCTCGATGAATCCAATGCATTCTGTAAGCATTTATGAGGAGAATTCGTGCTAACTTCTGCTTTTTTCTGTGAATTAATCAGAGTAAAACAACTCATTGATCTGTTGCAGTTTTGTAGCCCCAGACAGTAATCGAAAGCCTGAGTATAATTAGTCTGGCCTGGGAAAACATCTTTTTTTTTAGATTAATTCTGCCAAATGTTTCCCTGTTCCTCATTATTCCTAACATGAAACAACTGCCTGACAATAACCTGAACTAAAGTTTTCAGAATTGATTAAGACCTGTTGAGGATGTTGAGAAAATAATTAATAGGAGAGTGAAGAAAACAGCAGTAAATATTTTTGCTTTCATCTGGATTTGAAGAGAGACTTTTGTTAGATTGTTACTACATCCAATTATTTGATCTTGAACCAAAAAAAAAAAAAAAAAAACTAGGAAAAAAGCAGATGGATTATCTTTCTTTTACAAAAAAAATATCATTAATTTAACACCAGAGTTTTAGTTTTAGCTCTCAGGGTTGACAGTTTTTCAACTACCATAACTCTTCAACGGTGATTCAAACAGATGTGAAAACATAAGTAGGTGAAAACATGTGAAATACTATACATTGTACAGTGAGGCAAACAAGTATTTGAAGATCTTGTGGTTTTGTAAGTTTCCCCACTTAGAAATCATGGACGGGTCTGAAATTTCATCTTAGGTGGACGTCCACTGTGAGAGACATAATCTAATCAAGTCTATAAATCACATTGCATTATTTTCTTAAAATAATTTAACACAATGCGACTGTTGTAAATAAATATTGAAAACCTGTCTATCAGCTAGAATTCCGACGCATAAAGACATGTTAGTCCACCTTTAAAAAGTCCACCTTCACCTATTATTCTAAATTAGAAGCACCTGTTTGAGGTGGTTAGCTACATAAAGACACCTGTCCACCCCATACAACCAGTAAGACTCCAACTATTAACGTGGCTAAGACCAAAGAGCTGTCCAAAGACATAAGAGACAAAATTATAGACCTCCACAAGGCTGGAAATGGCTATGCGGCAACTGCCCAGCAGATCCATTTTTGGAGCAATTATTAGAAAACAGAAGAAACTAAACATGACTGTCAATCTCCCTCAGACTGGGGCTCCATGCAAGATCTCACCTTATGGGGTCTCAATGATCCTGAGAAAGATGAGGGCTCATCCCAGAACTCCACGGGAGGAGCTGGTCAATGACCTGAAACGAGCTCGGACCACCGTTTCCAAGGTTACTGTTGGTAATACACCAAGACGTAATGGTTTAAAATTATGTATGAAAGGTTCCCCTGCTTAAACCAGCACATGTCCAGGCCTGTCTTAAGTTTGCCAGTGACCATTTGGATAATCCAGGAGTCATGGGAGAAAGTTGTGGGGTCAGATTAGGCCAAAAGATAACTTTTTGGAGGAAGAAGAATTAATACCATTCCAAGAACACCATCCACACTGTGAAGCATGGAGGTGGTAGCATCATGCTCTGGGGCGTTTATCTGCACATGGGACAGGACGGCTGCACTCTATTAAGGAGAGGATGACGGGGACCATGCATTGTGAGATTTGGGGGGAACAACCTCCTTCCTTCAGTTAGAACATTGAAGATGGGTCGTGGCTGGGGCTTCCAACATGACAATGACCTGAAGCACACAGCCAGGATAATTAAGGAGTAGCTCAATATGAAACAAGTTTCTGGAATGGCCTAGCCAGTCTCCAGATCTAAACCCAATAGAAAATCACTGGAGGGAGCTAAGACTCCTTGTTTCTTGGTGACAGCCCTGAAATCTGACTGATTCAAGAAAAATCTGTGTGGAGGAGTGGGCAAAATACCCTCCTGCAGTGTGTGCAAACCTGACTGAGAACTACAGGAAATGTTTGACTTGTGTAATCATTAATAATACATATTAACATTAATTTTCTCAGGAGTTCAAATACTAGCAGTAACACTCATACGGTCAAATTCGTATTTGCCTCACTGTATATTATGATTAGATAAGCAATAATATTCCCAAAATTACTCAAAAAAGGTTTTAAACATTTGTTTAAAATATCATGAAAACTGTGTTCCAGCTTGCTTTGAAATAGAAAAAAACTCGTTATTTTTTTCTTAAAATATGTATGTGTAATGTTGCGGTATCACAGGGTGAAGGAGGGCACTTGAATTTTACCTAAGATGCTTTATTTCCTTCTTTCTGACAGTCTGCACTGCAGCGCCTCATCTCTGTTTTCACACATCCTGAAGTAAACGCGTATTTCACCGCTCAACGCCACGACGACAGTCTCCTTTCGAAGTACGTGTCACCTTTATCCATCAGGACTCTCGATTAGAATCTTTTGCTGTGAAGCACAGCCAAAGTTTTCTCACTTTGTCTTCGGCCTTTTGACTGAAGCTCTGCCCACCCTAACGGCCTCACCCGTTCTTACATGAGCCAACTCACAATCGCTGGAAAAATGATTGACATGTTCAAAAGGAGACACTGAAATCCACAATTTGCTACTACACCACTAGTACTGTAAACATCAGTACCGGTACCAACTCCAGGGAGAGTTTCAGTACCAATCTGTAGTTTGCAGACAGTACTGAGAAATCTAATACTTCAAGAGTTATTTTCAGTTCCTGCGTAAACTGCATTTTTACAGCTATGCTTGTGCATCCAGTTTTATCATTCGCTAATGTTGACTTGCAAACATGCTTGTGCAGCAGATTCATAGAAGCATTGAAATGTGTGCTGTGTGCTGCTTAGCATGCTTGAGCCTCTAATCACCCTCAGTAAGTGTAGCAGCAGGTAAGTAATTGATCAGCGCAGTCATTAAAAAGGTAAATTCTGCAGTCATTTGGCTCAGCTTTCGGAAGTTAATAAGTACAGAATGTGTGTCCTTATTAGTATGCTGAAGTCAAACAGTTTTCTTCGAATTTTGCTTATTGATCAACAGAAATACAGCAGACAAGCATATTTGCCACATTTAGGTGTTTTGTTTTTCCTCATTTGAAAGGAACAAAATCTCTCTGAATGATGGATGATCATTGGCTCGGAAACCTGACAGCTCTGTGTTTAAAATGCATCCCCTGACTCTTGTGAAGCTCATTCTTTTTTTTAGGAGGCAAATGTGTTTCAGAATTCATTATTTGCCATGAAATGTGAAAAGTCTTCTTCATTAGATAGTGTGAAATCCCTCTCTGTCTGCCTCTGTGAAGTCCAGCTAAACATGTTTATCCCACACATGCAAATGCCAGTGCCACACACACAAACACAAAGCAGATTCCCAGGCCTGCTGTCCACATAATTGCCTCATTAGTGTGTGGTGCCCAGGTATGGCATAAAAACAAACTTCAGACAAGTGTGTGTGCAAATCAGATTGCTTGTTTGACACTTTATTTGTGTGATCAAAAACCCTCTGAATTACAGCCAGGGCTTCCATTCTGAAATGAAAATTTAAGGATAGCTAATGCATTTTCAACAAGGTGAAGCTCAGAACAGATGGTGTGCCAACTGTGGACTACCTTTATATATCGTCTATTTGGTATTTCTTTACATTTTGGAAGCCACATGCAGGTCTGACCTCTAAAAAGATGATTTGCTGAGGAAATTTGTGACAATGTGAAGACAGAGCTTGGTTACCAAGTTTAAGAAAATTGGGGCTTCATTTTTACAAAAAGTGAAAAAAAGCTCAAATTATGCTGTGCAATAGCGTGCTACCTGCAAATAAATCCTAACCCTTAGAAGTGCAGGAAAGCCCTAAGGCACAGGAGCAAAAAGATGCTTCACCGATATACATTCATGCAAAATTCAGTTGTATTAATCAACTTACATTTTTTGGGCCTAAAGATCTGAGAATAATTGTTAATAAATGCCAGTAAAGATGCAAAAGAAAAAGAAAAAAAGCATTTTAAAACAAAAAAAAAAAATAGCGTATTTAAAGCCAATTTAAAACATTCAGTGTCTGCTTTATGAATTTTTTTTATTTTGTCATTATTAAGAACTTGGTTACCAGGTAGCAGTGGATGCAGTTTATTTACTTATTCTTTACAAAAACTATGTTTTGTTTGTTCGTTCCTTTTCAGAAAAGCAACTTTGTGCTCAAAAATTAGCCTCAGGATGGATTTCCCACAACTTTTCTTAAATAAGTTATTCTTTTTGTATTTTCCATCAGACTGTTCTGTCCACGTTTAATTTGGACAAACTTAACAAAAATGACTTCATTTCATTGTGTCAAAGCTGTACAAAAGTAATTTTGCCTAATTTTGCAGAATAATTAAGGAAACTAAGGGTTGAAGAAGCAAAATGATTAGGTTCTATGTAATTTATGAGTTTTTTAAACCAATACAAAAAAGAACCTGCTGTTGTAAAAAACACTAGTGCAGTTGAAGTTTACTTTGCCTGTTTCAATCGGTTTTCCTTTTTTGTGTGATCTAAACCTAAAGAGGCAACACCCCCTGACAATCTTTAGTAAAACTTTCATGGCAGCAATTTCCAGTAACGTTTTTCCCTCATAAAAAAATCCTCCTCTTGTTGAGCTTGGATGAGATGTCAGCCGTGACGTTTCTGACTGACACATTAGATGTTTTTGTTCTCATAAGAATTTCTGGCAAATTTGAAGTGTTTGAAAAAAACCTGCATGCTGGTCGAGTGATGGACCTCATGGGGTTTTTGAACGCTTGCAAGTGAACAAGTAGAGACCCAACATTACTGTCAGGACTTAAATAGCAATACCGATTATTAAAGCAAACAGGTGCATGATTTTTTTTTTGGTAATGTCACCACAGGATTGTGTGAGGATCTTTGATTTTTCAGTTTCACAAAATAGTTCAGCAGACTCACTTTAACCCTTTAACACCAGATGTGTCACCGGCGATACCAACATAACACACGCTCTTTGATGTAACGTAAAGGGTTGCGTAAATAGCGTTAACACTTTACTATAACCAAGTGAAGCTAAGATGTTAAAGGGTTAAAGACCCACACCAATCATTTTTTTAAATTCTTTTTGAAAGTGTTCCCTGCCTTTTAACTATTATGGAGTTTTTAGCCAAAATCCCCAAAACTTTGGTAATTTTTTTATGAGCACGTTTCTGCAGAGCAGCAGTAGTTCATTAGAAATGTGACCCTGACCATTGGCCTTTGGCATGGAGCAACCCCTGCCCCCCTTTCCTTTGGTGACAGAGCTCTGTTTACATGCTCTCTCGCCGACTTACAGCCCCTCACATCCCAAACGTAACATTACCGGTGCACAAAAAATGGCGAGCAATATTGGAACTATCCAGGCATACAGTTTTGAGATGCCAGCTCAGACAAGGAAAATGAAGACATACAGTCCATGGATTTAGCTGTCTAATGGCAGATGCATCAGAATAGAACAGAGCAGAGAGCTTGTGACCCACCCATATTATTTTGTTTGTCACTAACAGGCTGTTTTTGAAATGGCTTTTTGTTGTCTGCTCCTGATTTGAAAGAAGATATTTTCAGAAATGCAATTTGAGGCTCAATATTCTTTAAATATGGATCCCATCATTGGAAAAGACGACAAGGAGAGATTTAAAAACACTAAAAACTCAATTTTCATTAAAGCTGGTTTTTAAATGGGCAGAATATCCATAAAACGTGTTTTTCGAATTGTCTTGGTTTGGTTTCGAACTCTTGACAGGACTGCATGAAAACAACTCAGTTACAATTGCGGCTCATTTGGGGCCACACATGAAAGCTTTTATTTTGAAAAAAATAGATGCATCAGAAAACTGGCTGGTCCTTCTTTTCATGGCTACAACCTAGAGCCGGCCTCGGGAGCGGCTAGCTCCATGGAGAAAGTGGGTGTGTGTTAGCGTGGGGGCGGTGCTGGCAGTGCAGACTCTTTCTAAAAGGAGCTGTTCCCCACTTGCTCAGAGATGTGTGAACTGATCATGATACCGATTGGGGGATTGTGAGGAATTAACAATTTCATTCACTTAAAAACTTAAAAAGTTGATTTTGCATCATACAGACCCTCTAATAACTATTTATTTTTCATAGATGCAAATGCATCTCATTGCACTTAGTTTTATTTTTGAGAGACACATGAAACAAGGGATTCAAAAAGTAAATCAAATAAAAATAAATAAAATAAATTTCACTTTGAAGTTGAAATTGAGTTCTCCTCAGTCTGTTTTCTGAATCTTTTTTGGGTGATTTTTTGGTTAGTCTTGCGCCCTCTCTCCTCACACCTGGTCTCTGTTCATTACCTCATCTGTATCATCTTTGCTGATTACTTTCCCTCTATAAAGCCGCTCGGTTTCCAGCTGATTTCTTCCAGAAGTTCTGTCTTGGCTTCAGTTGCAGTTTCAAGCGTTTCATTTATGTTTTGGGTTACTGCCACTTCCCAGGTTCTGTTTGACTTTTCAGTTTATTTAATAAATTAGTGACATTTTTGCTGTCAGTCTTCCTCTGCACAAGGGTCCTTTTAACTCAAGTCACTAAACCATGACATGTGGGCTTTGCTGGAGCTAATTTAGATGTCTTACAACTTCTTGTTCATGTTTTTGGACAACCCAAGCTATTTCACCACTCTGCTTTGAACATTTAATTTTATTTTTGAAAATGTTTTATCTTTTAGTCTAAACCAGGGTTCTGTAACCTGAGGTTCTGGAGCCACATATGGAATTTTATCCTTCCATTGTGGCTCTTTGGTTTTCTAAATGCGGGAAAAATAGGTTTGACTTTTGTCACTTATTTTAATCTGAGGTGATCTGACATGGGTTTCTTCTTTCTTTCTTTCTTTTTTATTTCTAATTTCAAACTCAATCAAGAGGCATTGAGAGCTCCAATTTATACACATCAAATAACTAAGCAAAATGATTCTAAAAGGTTTGATCTGTTGTCAGTGGTTTATTATTCCATTAGGTTTATGCTCCTATTATTGTTTAGCTGCTATTCTGAGGCAACGTTCTTAAAGTATAAATAATTGCAAATCTGCTGCAGCAGGAAGAACTAATTTGACAAAGTATGCATTTTATTTTGAAAAAAAAAAACTTGTCGGTGCTGCTGTCAAAAGTGTGATAGTAAAAATATTCACTTTCAAATTCACTTGATCAGAAATGATTGTATGAAGTGCAAATATGTCATTGTTTGCTATATCACCGTAAACATTTAGATTAAGGAAATCTGTATTTAGATTGTGAATTGAAATTAAAACAAACCTTTTGGTAGAAGTGCGTGTGTGTGTGCGTGTGTGTGTGTGTGCACAATATTGAATTATTTTTTTTAGGGGAAAAAACAAGTCATTTTGTTTCGGATAAGCTAACAAAGTAATTACAGACAGTTTATGGTCAAAGGGTAACACAACAGGACAATTGGAGGCTCACTTCACTCTCAGATTTTTAAAATGGAGGAAAGGGGCGGGGCTGGTGGAGGTGGGTGTGGTCTGGATCTGTGAGGTTAGCTTGAGATGACAAGAAGATCTTTTTGTAATAGTCTCACTAAAAATAAGACCATCATAAGGTTCAGGAGGCCCGAGCAGGCTGCCTCCCCATCCCACAGTGACTGTCTGCCCGCCAGCCAGCCGACCAGGTACCGGTTTATCAAGCAAACAAGCTCCGCTGCTCTAGGCATCACGGAGCCAGATCAACAGCCCTCAGGAGCACTGAAAATGGGCGGGGATTTTCTACTGGCGCTGCAGAGCATGATGACGTGAAACGTCTGAAATGACGTGGGACTTACACCAGTTGACCAATCACAAAATTCAACTTTACCGCTCTTGTTTCAACCACTAGGGGGCAGCAGACAGACGGTTTTAGACTATAATGTCAGGGATTACACACGTTTCTTTTAAATGGTCAGAAATGTGGCAAGGCTCAATAGTCAGCCCTATTAAAGACCTATTTGCACATGCAGATAAACAGCCCAAAAAGTGGATTTACTGTTTAGTTACTCTTCAATTAATGGTGCAGACAAGACTCGGTAGGTGATACATCAAGGTTTTTTGTATTTAAACCCTCAACATACCACATAATTACTTATACGTATACTAATAGTGCAAAATAAGTATATGTTAAATGGCACTGTCTGCACACAACTGAACTGTGGGTCTTAAATTTTTTTTAATGGTGACATCAGCTTGTGTCACATTTTGCAGCGATTGGCGTGATCCCTTTCCGCTGTCTTTGTGATGAATGCGACCCGTGTGATTACAAATAGCCATGAAGTAGAAAACGGGCCTAAATAGTACGCAGTGAGAGAACTGAGACACAACCCAAGTATTTTGACATGATCATCATAACTGATCATCGTAATCATCTGTTTTTGATGCATCCGATCAAGTTTAGTGGTGACCTGAAAAGGTGAAGGTTTACCAGATAAATGTAGCATAGCTGTCATTAAAAGTCTGTTATCTCTCACCAGAATGTCATGGCTGAACGTTGGCCCTGTCCAGTTAAAGCTGAAGCGATCCCACCCGCCTCTGTTTCTCTGTGGATGGGGGGTCACTGGGTCACTAACTGCCTCCGTGTGTGCTATTCAGCTGCATTGAAACAAGGAACGCCTGTTCAAAGTCTGAGTGCAAATACAGCTGGATCCCAGCTCCTGGCTTTTTTATAGCCCCTTTTTGCAGTCCGTAAGAAGGGCAAAACATTTATAAAAGTTGAAGCTTGATTGCTTAAAATGATGGTATCGGTCGAACTTGAGTCAGTTTGTTCCTTTAATTAAAATCTCCGAGTGGCAGTTTCACCACAGAACAAATACTGTGCTCTGAGCCATCTGAGGTTTCACTGTTAGAAGAGAGTTTTTGTCCAAAGAAAGTTGGGTTTTTGATGTGTGGTTTGGGAAAAAAAATATATAAAGGTAGAAAAATGTAATGGTGTAAATCTTCAGGTAGCCCTGAAGTGCAAATCACCAAAATACATTAAAGATGAAACACATGACAAAACATGACATTTTAGAAATCCGAACCAAATTGTAAATAAATAAATAAATGAGCACATTTCTGAAAATAAAAGAATTTTCCAGAGATCAAATTGAGATTTTAAAGAAAAGCAAATAAGAAAGTAGAGAAGGAGAGAGATTAGATGATAACTGAAAGAGGAGAGATGGTTTTACTGAAATGTGGTAAAGAATTGGTTGTTCAATCACCAACCTTTTGCAGTGGCTAGAAGCTTTAAGATTAAAGCCATGAACAGTTCTTTTCTCTTTGAAGCATCCTCAATCTCCGTATCAAAAATTCTCTTCACTTTTCACGTTTTCATTTAGATTTCAGAAAATGTCTCCTTTTCATTTTTCGCAGGAATTGATTTGGTAATGCTTTTTTAATGGTTTTGCTTCTTTAATTGGTGTGATCTTTATGTCATTTCCTAGAGTGATGAGCACTTCAGGGTCACCATTCTTATGCTTGCAGAACAAAATGAAGATTAAAAGAGGACGTCTTACCAACTTCTGGGTCTTTTTCATTCATTTAGATTCAAAGCCTACGTTGGAACAGAAAGAATGTTTTTAATGCGCAAACTAGTTTACAGAAAGCATTCAAGCATTTCCTTTTTAATTTTGATAAAAGGTGACAGCATCCCAGGGCTTAGAGACCAGACAATCTCAAGTTTCAGATGCTATCAGCTGCAGTAATTCTGCACAGAAAGCAAATGCTGTAATTGAGCTGAGACTTGATTTCTTCACAGCTAAATTAGCTTAAGATGACCGTGCAGTGAACTGCAGCAGCCTTAATCTGCTCTGTTTACATCGCAGGCAGACTGTTTTCTTTAATTCTCTGTGCTAATAAAGGCTCCAGTTTGATCACACACTAAGCACCGAAGCTCTGTGTGGAAACCGATGTGCAATATCCACGTCTCTAAATAAACTTTCGCTCTGTGTTGCAATAATAAAAGGAGCTTTGACCCAAAAACTTTTAGACACAAAATTCCATTTTTAATGGAAACTTTTTCTTGGCAGAATTGAAATGTTTGTATCATCTAATAAAATTGGTTGATTGCGTTGATAAGTGCTGTTCACTTGATAAATGCGGACTTCTTGCAGGCCTCGCAGAGGTTTGCCTGTTTATAGCTGTATTAAGGCCTGTTGTTTCTGATTCTTTACTAACAACCAGAGTGTGGTAGAAGGGAACTGTACGACAGCGTCACCCATTTTATTGACGTCCCTTGAGCTTCACATACTAACCTCAACGGAATTACGAGACACATCTGTGCTCCCCTTACGATGCACCGTGAACCGGCCGCTCCGCTCCACAGCCCCCCACTGGCCCAGACAACCCAAAAACCCCAAACCATCTACGGTTGCATAAGATTTCATTTGTGCTTTTTTTGAAAGGTCTGGCACCTCAGCATCGAGTCTGAAGATCAAATGCTTTTCATGGTTCCCAGAACTCAGCTAGTGACTAGGGGAGGCAGCTTTTCAGTTCCGAACTCTGGAACGCTCTCCCCTTTTCTTTGAGGCCTGCCAGAACCCTCAGTGATTTGAAGTCGCTTTTAAAAACTCATCTGTTTACTCAGGCTTTTTGCTCCAGCGAGCAGATCTAGTAGGTGCTTGTTAATGTTAATTTTATTGTTTCTTCACCTGGTTCTTTTGTGAGCCCAATCTGTTTTCCATTAGTATCTGGAACTGCTGAAAGCCAACACTTTTTAAGTAAGATCACTACGTCTGTTTTTTTTACAAGGAGATATACAGTATGTATATATTAAGGGTGGGGCTTTCACAGTGCGTAGTTTCTAGTAGGCATCTATGACGCCTACTTTTACACTTGATGTCTTGGAGTTTGAACCTTTTCATAAATTTAATTATTATTTTGCTTGTTTCAGTTTTTAACCAAATTTGATATATTGCGATAAATGTTTAGGATTAATTCTTCTCTTCTAACTTCTTATGCATAATGTAATACAGTTGTAACTTCTCATTTTGATGTTTGTGAGCACATCCCTCACCTGTCTCATGTCTGAATCCGGTATACTAGACCTAACTCAGAGTGATGGAATGAAAAACTTGGTGGTTTCTGTTCAAATATCTCAGCAGTTCTATAAAAAAAGCTAAGAAGATATTTAAATAGGACAAGATAATGATTGGTTTCTCTTTCTAAGTGTTAAATTGGTTTGATTTCCATTCACAAGTACAAATGTAATAAATCATTATATATTTTCTGAAACAGTTTATATTTCCATTTAAATTCTTTTTCCATTTGCTTATGAGAACCAATTTCAACACCTGGAAAACTAGCAATAAAGTAATTTGGAAACCGTAATGAAAACAATTTCTTACAGTAAAAAACATCCATCCACAAAAATTACTTTTGAGGAAAATTCATTTTTGGATTTAGTATGTCAATTTTTGATTATTATTATCATTTATTTTGATTGTTGAAAACATGTCTTATTATTACGCATTATTATTTATTTTAAAGTTGAACTGCAGGAAATGGGACTTCTGAAATGTTCTGTGTTTAATGTCAAAGTCTGATCAGAAGTGTTTCTTTTTGAATATCAAATTCACGATGTTTCAAGCAACAGACAAGCCGAGCCTGTGACTCACGTTCAATCGCTAATTGCAATTTCTTGAATGCGCATTTAGCCCACGGTGTTCACACTGGACATGCAGGAAAGGGTTTATTTGTCTTTCACTACTGTTTACTATCACATGTGAATGATACAGTTGGAAGGGCTTGGTGAAAATGTCAAAGTGGTTCAAATCTTGCTCCGGGAAAGACTCTGTGTAATGCCATTCCAGCCTGGCACAAACCGCGATTATTCATTTCTCCTCCATGATCAGTGTTCAAACGACTGGTACTTCTGTGAATTCAAAGCGCACGCCATCCATACATCCCAAACAAATTCAAGTCCCTGATTGGTCAGAATTCAACTGGTTTAACTTTCAATGTGAATTCAATGTTTTTGTAAATTTAGCCCAAAAATGGTCATAGAAACAAAGTTTTGACAGTGGAAGCACAAAATGCACCTTTACATAGCTTTTCATTAGAAGTAGTCATTTGAACACACGTTGTCGAGAACGGGGTGAATGTAACTTCATAGTTCACTGAGACCAGAGTTCTGGGTTTTCTTTTGACGGTCAGTGTAGGTTCAAGTGAAGTGAAGAACCAAGACGAGGAATTGAGATATTTGTTGGTGCTTTTGATTGTGGACAAAGTTGGATATTGTAAGAAAATAAATTGTTTGCTAAAAATCCTTTCGTTAGAGTTCTTTTTGGGGGGGTGGGGGTTGGGGGTAAGAAATCTCCATCGTAAAGCCAAAATGATCTGTCCCCTTTACCAACAGCTCATCTCCAAAAACATACCAGGCTTTCCTTTTCTCGTACTTTTTTCATGAGCCATTTCCGAGACTTCATTGGTTCACATTTCAAGACCTTTCTTTTAAAAGCATTCACAACTTTCATTCAGGTTTTATAGTTGTAGTTATGTGATGGAGAATTTTACAAAATAAATCAAGAGAATGAATACAAACTAGCAGGGCAGCACATGTAAACCCAATATTCCTGACACAGACGCTGTGCAATATTCCTCTAAAGACTCAGAAAATGTTCAGGGTTTTTCCATCACTGAAATAGTTGCTGCTTATGTTGAGCTTTCTATTCTGCTATCTGATCTAAGCTCCGAAGCAAAAACTGAGCACTCATTTGCAGATGGAATCATTTTCATGTTCATGTTGGTTGGCCTTTCGTCCTAAATTAAGCTCACTTATCTCAGTGATCCTCATCTACTACAGTTTCTAGTGCATCTTGGAGAACAGAGGCGGATTTGCTTAAAAACTGAAAGAATGTCTGCCCCTGGATTTGGTGGTCCCATTTGTCTCGCCAATAGAAGCAACCCTCCATAACCCACCTTCTTTTGATCCAGAATACTTTATGTCTTTGTTGCTGGCAAAGTTGTGGAAAAATGGCTGTATAACGTTGCCAGAATATAGTTGTAGGATTTTATTGCTTTCTTTGAGAATCAGCGTTTAGACCAAGACTCAAATTAGAGGAGATCTACTGGAAAAAATACAAGTTAAAATGAGTATAGGAATAACATTTTGAAAGTTAAATTGATCCACAATCTATTTGTACATGCCGAAATGTAAAAACCTGGGATTAAACGACCAGACAGAGTCATGTTGTGTCTTGTTTTTACAAGACCTTGAAATCATTTCAGAAAACAGCAACATGGTATTATTTTTGACATTAGCATTTCTAAATGTCCCAGCATCTACAATGTGATCTTGTTATTATATCCACTGAGCTTCAATAAAACTTTACTTTACCATATGATATGGTAAAGTATGGTATTCTTATAAAAATGCAAAGTTATTGTTGTAATTGGCTCAAAGTTTCAAGCTCTAGACTTTCAAGTAGATTGGGTCACTTGTTCTTCTAGGGATTTTTGTCCTTCAAGCGCATGATGAACCCAAGCACCTTGTTAGTACAAATTATTTGAGATGTTGTTAGTAAGATTTTCGTGAGAATTCTGATAAGGTGACTCAAATCGTGTCATGTTGAGATGTTTAGACAGAGTCATGACATTGAACTCTGAAGGTTTTGACCTGTGTTGTGGTTACGCCCGTAACACCCACAGTGCTGGGAGCCCATTGTCTGAATGGGTGGAAAATGTTATTTAGTTGGTAACCGGTGAATGACCTATGTTCTCAATAAAGATATGCTCTCTTTCCCAAATAATACAGAACAAAAACTGACGAGCAGCCAGGAGGTGGCTCATAAGCCGGTCTTGAGTCCAGGCTGAAAGGAAAAGCTGCTGAATTTACTATTTGGTCTAATTTCTACCAAATACTCACGTGCTGTAGCCCTGCAACAGACTGGCAACATGTCCAGGGTTTACCCTGCCTTTGTCCAACAGTAGCTGGGATAGGCTCCAGCAACCATATGACCCTTGAAAGGATAAGGCAAGTTCAGAAAGTGAACAGATGAACGTATGTACTTATGTGCTGTAGACATTTATTGTCAAAAGGAGATCTTTGGTGAGGAAATTTTAAGTTCGTAGACAGCTTGGTGAGTCCATAAGACAAAAATGTTAATGTGGGTACTTGTGTATCACCTGTACAACCCATGTGTAAAGCATTTGTTCGTGGTCAGTAACGGAACAGTATGTGCACCTTACTATTGACTACAGTGCTGTATTAGGGCATGGTACAACAGGGTCACCCATACCTCATAATTGCCTCCAACTTACATGACCCTTACCAATACTTCAGCATACACTTATACATGCACGGCAGTCAGACATTCCATTTTTATGACTCCCCAAGATCCAAAATGCAGGAGACAAGGCAGTTCAGTTGAAAAACATCAATCCCTCTCCTCCTTGGAGAGTATTTCATGACCTAGCTAAATGTGCATCACCCTGCCAGTTCCTAAGAAAGTGAGGGGAAAAAATACCTATTGGAATAAAACAATCCAGGGAACACACCAATTAAGATTATTAGTAGAAGTTACTTACAGTACAATAATGCCCCGTCCATCGCTGATCATAGAAGCAATTTAGGAAAATAGGATGCTGAGGAATAAAACAAAAGGGCAAATTTCTTGATAGAACACTGGCTTAACTCTTCTGACCTCTGGCCACTGACAGTGAATTGATAGTGAACTGAAGACATTCACCGTGGCGTTCCCACGGGAACAGGTGGCAGCCATGACATAAGGCAACTTTAGGAGCCTCAAGGTACTCCCTTTAAGATGCGGCCCTCCAAGGGCCTGGACAACCCAGAAACCAGCAGCACCCAAATGGATCAGCCCCCGTGTGGCTGATAGTACATAGTTCACAATGTGGCTGGGATCATTACTTTGTAAAGAACACAAAGGAGGGAGAATAGTGGTCTGGGCCATCTGGTCTGGATATTTTTTGAATGCGTTCTAATGATGGTGGAATTGGCCATCAGACTCCAAAAAATAAAAGCAAGGACTAAATAAATACAACACATAGTTGTCAAGAATACATGAGCAGTAGGGAAACACACTATTATGTCACTTTTTAAATAAAATCAAAATGCCAAAGTAAAACAGTCCGCAAAATGCTTTTTTTTTCCTGGAGACGGAATCATTTTGCACATCTTGCACAATAAGTGTATTAATGGAGCTCAAAGGATTGTAATGGCTTACTAAAAGCTTCAAATGACAAGAGACGAACTCCTAAGGAGTATGGTGGGACTAAATATGCATCAAGTCTAGTCATATATGTAGGGCCAGATGAGGTCATTTGCCACTAATGCTCCTGAATGGTGCTTTTGTTTGGTAACCACTCTGAATATTTAAGCTTAACCCATTCAGATCTGGAGCGATGAACTGGATTACATATAAATACATCATGTTGCGCCAACTCCTAATGGCTAATAGCATACATCCTTTGTCGAATGGTAAGATTGTTATATGGGACAGTCGACATTTCTTAAAAATCCTAATGGCTTTGGTGCTGGAGGAAAGAGGGCAAAACCTAATTGGAATAGACTTTTCTACCTCTAAATTTTAATGAAGTGCTGGACTGAATGTCTTTTATTAGGTGAAATTGTCCATTAGCATTTTAAATGACCGGAAATCTTCATTATAATCAGGGGGAGATGCATTTCTACGCTGACGATCCATCGATTGCCGAGCAGTGTCAACGTCTGCATGAAGACGCAGAGGAAGAATGCATGTGACAGGAGCGTAGGGCTGCAGCTGGAAGATCAATGCAGCACTCAGGGTGAGGGGATGATGAAATAATCAGTTTTACTTTGTTTCAAATAATTACAACAATATGAAGATGATTACAGTGGAAGCAATGCCGCTTTATCTTATGACAAACATGTTCTATATTATAAATTGTGCCTCCTGTATATGAAAAAATGGAGATGGCACAGGTTGTATTTGTTTTTTTACTGGATATTTGTCCTCTATTTTTATAAATAATTCTCTATCGGGAGATTCGGTTTTATATAGGAAGTTGTGTGAAAGGGAAACCATGCACTGAAAGCTTTGTGCTCATTATTTTGAATCTTCTATGACGTACTGCCACATTTAGACTTCCTATACGGTAAATATTGAAAACCGCTCTTTTAATTGCCTTCCTTTGGCAAAGAAAGCCGTCAGATCTGCATCGCTATGAGAGCTCCGAATTTTCCTGCCTCCTCCCTTACTAATACGTTCAATCAGCTCTCGAGTAAAAAAGTTATTTTAATGTTTTTCTGATTAATATTTCATCCTTGTTTTCATTAAAAGCTGTGTATGCTCACATTTAATTTTATTTAAAGTCATACATATTTAAAATAAGGACTTTAAAATGATGTGTAATGTGTAAAGATCCACTCCGATTCTCTTTAGATCTATTTTCAAAGCTTTCCCAGTGGTTTTTTAATTAGGATTTTGCTGCTTTTGCCAGAGTCCAATCTTGGGTCATTTTCTTGGACAAAAACTTTGTTGAGTTGAGTGGCAGTAGTTCCTTAGAAATTTGCCACTGAGTTGTCAGTGGGACTGTTTCCACAGTGCAAGCCCGCCCCCCTTCCCCTCCAGTTGCTGAGAGCTCTCTG
Organism: Oryzias celebensis; assembly: GCA_014656515.1. Taxonomy (NCBI): domain Eukaryota; kingdom Metazoa; phylum Chordata; class Actinopteri; order Beloniformes; family Adrianichthyidae; genus Oryzias; species Oryzias celebensis. Next base: position 42,437,223 of record BNCR01000005.1, read on the forward strand.
TTTGCATTCTCTCCGGCTAGTTTACAGCCCCTCACACCCCTAACCTAACATTACTAGTGCAGTTTATGCTATGGATTGATTGTCTGATCCCTTTGACACTGTAGATTCCTTTTTTGCTACAATATTATTCTGTAGCTCTCTGTATTGTGTGTAATGGCGGAAATGCGGCTCTGAGTGCTGACTTCTGCCGTAAGCCGCGACTTACTGGCTTTGGGCCGTGGATGACAGACTGTCACTCTGCCAGTGTTCCCTTCTTGAATCTTGGAATCCATGAGCGAGGCGAGGCCAGGAAGTTTGAACTGAGTCGGTCAGTTTTTGTGAATGATAAAAAAGGGGGTTGGAGTTTAATGAAAGAGACCATACAAAGTTTAGATTGTTTCTTTAGAGTTTTGGACGTTTTCTCTCCCATTTCTCACTCGGTGACTGTCCTGCAACCGTCCCACATATTTGCATATTCCTTATCACCTTTACACTTAATCTCTATATCTTCATAAACGCCTTTTCTGTTTTAATTATGTGTAACTACATACAATTATCATACAATTTGTAGACGCAAATGAGCCCATCACCCCGAACATGGTCTACAACCACTGGAGAAGTGAGGACAGACGGCATCATCAGGTAAAAACCAGTCCCTGAGCAGCAGACCCGCACTTCTTTTGGTGTCATCTATCATGAATTTTCATTTATGAATGATAATTATTTAAAAAAATCTTGGAGAGTTCATTAATGAGTCGTACAAGTGCTAATTAAAAATGGTGCGTGATTTAAAGTGAGAAAAAGGTCATCTCTAAAATGCGTTGACGTTTCACATCGCCTCGACGATGAACCCCACCCAGAACAAAGCAGGAGCAGGGCCCACTGCCAAACCTTTCATTGTCATTGTTGCAAATCACTTACATTTAATAAGATTCGATGAAAATCAGTGGTGTATTTTGGTTCATTTAATAAGCTACACGACTTATTAAGATCTGAGATTTAGATGTGACTACAGAGTGAAAAAGGAGCGCTCAGTGAGTTTCTGTGTTAGCGCAGACACAAAAAAATAGAACATTACAGGTGAGGCGCCAGGAGGATCTGTTTGTACTGCCAGCAACTGCCAAAATAATGGCAAGTAACAAAAGAGCTATCCAGCTGTGCTGCTTTGAGCCAGATGCCAGCTCAGACAAGGAAAACGAAGACGTACCTGGATCCAGTCATCTCCAAGTCATCAGTATGGAGCAGAACTGGGGATTTGTAACCCGCCCAGTGTATTTTCTATGCCACAAATACGATTTTTTTTCGTCTGCTCCTGATTCACTGTGATTTTTAATAACGAGTACTCAGAAATGCAATTTTAGGCTTCATGTTCTCCATAAATGTCCTCCGTCTTTAGATTTATGCTACAAGAACGTAAAAAAAGCAATTTTCCACAGAGTGGGTCCTGAAGAGCCTTTGGAGTCTAATGCAAACTTGGCAAACATTATCAGCCTTCGAGCCTGAAATGTGATAACAATAATTTCATTTTAATTTGAGTTATAAGGAGGGACGGGGTCGGTGTCTTCCAGATGGTGTTAAACAGGCTTGATTGGCACCCCTCCCACCTCCCTACCCTACTTTACTTTAGTTTTGTCATCTATATTATTTCTCTTGAAATCTTCCTGCTGTTTCCACTTGTTGCCCTTCGGATTTCTCTCGCCCGCCATCTCGTTTACAGCCCATCACCTCTTTTCCTCCCTTTATTTGCTTCTCCCAAAAGGTCTCCAAGTGTGTTGTCCCAGCATAGGAGCAGAGCCAGCACAGCCTCCTTTTTCCAAACCTCCAATCTCTCCTGGGTTGTGTGTGTTTATTAAGGGGGGGGACAGCAATAGAGGCCTGCCCTCCGATTATACAAGGGGCATGGGGTTAGAATACAGCCCTGAGGACCGGCAGCTGTCAATTAGCGATAACTGCTGAGAGAGGGAGTCGCGCACACGCGTGTGGGCAACACACATGTAGACCCCCCCACCACCTTTCTTCCTCTCTTGGTCCTGTGTTAATGGAAGGGGGGGGGCATCACCTAGCAACGGTGCTGCAGAGCTCTACGGTGGGGATTCCTGGTGACAAAGACAAAAATGGTGATGGAGGAGGGAAGATGAAGCCTCGTCAGAAAAGATGATTGCTCACGTGCGTGGAAAATCTGTGCTGCAAAACCTCATAGGTTTTTGTAATGCAGCAAGTTATAGTTTTTAATAAAGTTCAACTGCTTTTTGTTCTATTAAATCTCGTTATCGCATGATGTAAAAATCTAAAAACTCGAAGGAATCTCTGTATGACGATGCCTGAAGAATGCTGAAAGACAGCCTTGTTTTTGCCCTGCGATGTATTCGCTTCACCAGCCGGTCCCATTGCCTTCATCCTAAGGCGATTCCTGCAAATACATTCATATGAGGCGAATATGAACCCCCTCCGCCTCCACAGCCCCTGTGTGTCACAACATGGCAGCACACAGCACCACAAAACAGGCGATAAATTCTTGTCAGCGCTTTTATTAAAACACCAAGCGGACCAAACGGAACGTCTCATATTGAGCCGTACATCTCAGACAGACACAGTCAAACAAAAGGTGTTTGTGTTCTTTCTAAGTCACCATCTTTATCACTAAAGGGTGGGTGGAAAGAGGTATAAAACCTATTTTTAAACACCCAAACACACCTCTGCCCCCTGCTGGTCCACTGGGACTGCGGGGTCTGGTTGGAGGGGTTTAAGGAACAATTTAAACTTCACATATTCAAAGAAAAGGAGAAATAAACCTTTCAGTTACAGTTAAAAAGAAACAAACTATTTAAACATAAAAAGACCAATAAAACTGATTATTTTCCTTTTTTGTTGGCTTTTTTATTTATGTTATTTTTTATTTTTTGCTCAGTTGGTAGTAAAATATTCTTGAATAAATAACTTGGATCATATCACATTAAAATTTAATGACATCATATTTCTTCCTAGACAGAAGTCGAGTATCACCCAAAACTGGATCTACATCCATTGAAAACAATGCAATTGCTTCAACTATGGCTGTCATTTTAGGCTGTCTTTTAACAAATGAATATTCCAGTTTTTCTAAATAATAGTGCGCCTATGTGGTTTCCTGTAAACTGATGTGTTTAAATTTGTTCCTGCGAGGCAATTTTGTCTGAACTTTCTTGCTTTCAGACAAATCACAGTTGGGACCAAAGTATGTGAATCAGGCGTTTCCAAAGTCCGGTACATGGAGCAAAAGTGGCCTCCCTTCAAATGTCCGCCTATCATGAAATCAATAATAAGCGGCCCCTACCACTTTCTAGAAACGATGATTTCTTGGTTGTGATTGGCTAAATAATGTTATTAAATATTGTAAACATGTGCGACCTGACCTTTGAAGCCTTTAGGGCCAAATGATACATTTGTGATCAAAGCCATTGATTGTACTTAAGAAAACTGTTATTTTCTTGTTCACATAATTTAACTTTCAAAGTTTACAGCAATCATTTAATAGTAAATAATATGTAACATTTCATAGAAACGCAGATTTATTGTTGACATTTTTTTTTTCTCAGACAGATGTTTTTTATCCTAATTCTGGTCTGGTCAAATATTAAAATCATTCTTTTAGCCGGGCTGGGGACCAGCACAGGGACGCCCAAATTAAGACCCCCCTTGTGGCTACATAATTAGACAGTAGCGTGAAGGGTCGCCAGACGCCATGTTCAACACCCATGATATAAATGATTGTTTATTGATAGAGCAGATTTCATTCGAATTCATTCTTTCTTCCACAACTTTATCTGCTTCCTGATCCACAATACGTCTTTGTCTTGTGACATAATTTTTTCTTTACGTGTGCATGATATTCATATTTATTTCTGATCATTTGTACATCTAAATTGACTACTTGTTCTTTCCTTTTCAGTAATGGCGGCCTCTTTTCCTTCGTGTGTGTTGTTTCCTGTCAGTGTTCAGTTTCGAGTCATCACAGCTGCTTGTTTTTGTCCACCTCACAGGAAAGCAGTCCTTCATTTTGTCTGTTGGCACCGAAACAAAGAAACAGATTGTGGTGTCAGAATGGGCAACAAGAAACGACAAATGTTCATTTAAAGACAGAAACGTACACAGACCAAAATCACCCAAAATTGAAACATTAAAACCCCAAACCCTTTTGAAAATACAAATCCACAATTTTATAAATAAGTATAATCACACTATAACTCAGTCATGCTAGTTTTCAGATTTTTATTTAGCAATTGCTTTGAATTGTGACAGATTTTTTTTTTTCAATTATAGCTCAAAAAAATGTTTATTCTTGTGTGTTTAAATGCTTTTAAAGATTGGGTTAAAAAAACATGTATAATATTACACACCAGTATAGATTTTTGGCATTAGCTGAAAACAGCCAAACGTCCCTTGGCATAATCACTTCATCCTTGCTTCCCCTTCCTGTCTGTTTCAAGCTGTCCTGCATGATGTCATAACAGGTGCTTTTGTGATTGGTTAACTTCTCAGTGATAGATGTCTTTAAAATGGCTGGATAAAGGCATCATCCATGCCATCTGTGTACTAGAAACACAAGTGGGGCAAATTAGAGTGTGTAGGTGTGGGTGTGTGGGTGTGTGTGTGTGTGTGTGTTGGGGGGGGGGTTGTCAACATACCTTTGAGTTCATACCCACTTTAGTGAACATAGAAAATATAGCTATGTATAAACAATTTCTCAACAGAAAGTTTTTCATTATAATACTCTCATTTGTGAAGTCCATAAAAGGTAAACTGCGTCCACTGCTAACCTGGATGAATACTTACATGAACAACACATAACTCGACTGCTTGACTGAGTAGAACAGAAAGTTTTCTTTGATTTTATCAAGAAAATTTGGTGACAACTAGAGGTGGTCACTTGCTCCTTAACGTCCTGAATGTTCTTACATCATGAGCTCTGTATGACCACTGAAGAAAATGTGCTAAATAAGTTGTGCTAAGGGTGTTAGCACAACTGCTACAACATGCTTAACACCTTAGAATTTGAATGAATGAATGCATATAAATTATAACAATCAAAACCATAATAACCCTTTTTTACATTTAAATTAGGACCATCACCTCCTCCTGTAAAGGTATATTGATAACTATTTTTAATATGGTTCTGTGATGTCACTACCAAGCAAAATGGAGCAGTTCTTTGGCTAAGTACATGTAAATATACACATTTTATATGTCTACATATATAAGATGTATATATGTAAATATGTTGTTTTCCATATACATATGAGCTATGCAAATTTGTATTTGATCTTCTAATACGGCTAATGATTAGCTTGTTGCAGACAGGTCCTAGAGTTACTGGTGAGTCTAACAGACTTTTCTCGACTCGTCTTGTTTAATGCGGCTTATGCACATGACATCATTTTGGAAATAGAACACTCATTATAATAAGGAAACCCTATGGTGAAAAACGTACGGTAAATCTTTTTTTTTAATACTTTCTTTTCACCTAGCACTTTTTTTTTTAATCTGACCTTCTGGGGGGGGGTCCCCCCCCCCCCCCCCCCCCCCCCCCCCCCCCCCCCCCCCCCCCCCCCCCCCCCCCCCCCAGACTGGACAACAACAGAAATCATCACTTTGCTCATTATTTATTTATCAGGCATAGAAGCACTTTGGAGACAATTAATCAAGTCAGTGAAAGATTTATAAGCAGCTTGACTTGAGTGCTCAGACAGTAAATGGGGCAGGCTGTCAAATATAGGGAGTGATCCGTGCAAACCAATTACTCTGTCATGTCATGACGACCTAAATAACCCAAGCAGGGGTTGTTGAGAAAAAAATGAACCTGAAAGTATGTCTGTGGGCGTTATAGTTCACTGCTGGAGCAGCCGACTGAATGCTGTCATCACTCGGCAGTAAAAACAATCAACCAGGTCATTTTTTTGAAGACTGGTTTTACTTGATGCGGACATGCACTCATGAGACTTAGCACCTTACAGATTCAGATGCATGAAGTCATGCATCCAGCCCAATAGCTGTGCTGACAGTACACGCTGCTTCACGTCTAAGCAAATGCCGCACATGGAAATGCTGGTGTCATCTCAGCACATTTCAGCCGGACAGTCTGAAAGGAGATAGCAGAGCTCCAATTCTCCCTCCCACCCTATCTGTCTTGGTCCCACTGTCTTTGTCCTTGATGACCAAGCTGTTGGGTGGTCCGTCTGACCGCTCTGACCCTTGTGCTCGGGCTGATGCAAAATTTGCTAATGGTTAGCGTCTTGTTCCTCTTGTGACAGGCCTTTGTATGCTCAGCTGATGACCCATTACTCCTGCAGCAATAAAGTGGTTTGAGAGGAGCTGGTGTGACAGGAGTAGATCTACGTGAAATACTTAAGGATGGCTTTAGCTCTCCCTCAAGAGCAGCCGGCCACAAGGGCCTCAGCTAAAGAGCAAGCAGAAACACGCATTAGTTTTGCAAGAAGACCACCATGTCTTTTTTGCTACAATCAGGAAATGTTGCAAACAGTGATTTTGTCACAAGAAGATGGAATTGCATGTTTTTCTATGTTTCACTGTGCAACACTCAGTATCTATGAAATGGGTACACCAAACTTTAAAATGGCATTTCTGACTAAATATTAACTTATAAACTTGACTAGTAAACCCTAAAGCCAGTAGTCACAGCTTTTGTGTGCTCAAATCATCGAGCCTCAATGCTGGGATATAACTTTTTCAAGTAACTATTAAATTGATACCTGTTTAATTCAATGTTTTTTCTTCAAGTTGCTTCTTTTGATGGTGCTAATGTCCCAAATAAGTTTTAATAAATACATGTGAATAATCTAAACAAAAAGTGGGTACAAATGTGGCAAGGTCAAAATACCACGGTTGTAGACCAGTGAGTCGATGGCATGTTACGCAAAGATAAGCAGGGGTACAGTAAGTGAGACGCAGGCGTGTCCTACTTTTTCTTTGGTCACTCTAAATTCACGTGGATTGCTCCAGGGCCTTTATGTGATGTTTACATGATCAGTGCAGGTCCCTTAAAGGTTTGCCTGTTTTTCTCACACAGGTATCCAGTTATGACTACCGCTTTACCATCATATACAGTGTGACGTAAGGGCACCATATGGCAGTGTCACCTGTATGTCATAAGTGCTTTCATGTAACCCTAACCACAAGCGTGACAATCGGACGTCCCATTACCAAGGGCCGTCAAGAGAACTGCGTAACATACATGCTAAAATACAAGCTATACTCTATGCAAGCTTTAAAAAATAAGTGTTTTGAAGCTCTAAAAAAATTAACTGCAGGTTTTTTTACTGATCCAAAAAAATGATCCGAACCTTGGATTTTGTGATCCGTTAAACCCCAACTTAGGCCTGCGATACGGAATCCAGGATGAAAAAAAAAGTTCACTGTATAGTAGGCGTGAATTTTACGTTTTTGATCCGAATTTGAATGAGCCTTCACACCTACACAAACAAGCTAAACATTCTAACGAAACCACAAACACACTAATATGAATAAGGCATTCTCCAATTTATTTCCAATGAAAAATGAGATAATAAGCTTTATAGCATTTATAGCGCTTCCTGCCTGAAACCCAAAGAAAAATCTTTGCTCTGTTTGAATGAGCCTAACTATCACATAGAAAACTGTTTGTTTTCCACCTAAAAGTACCAGTGTATGAAAGGGAGAGGAATTGATTCGCTGCGTCTAACTGTAACTCAGTCAGCCATTTAGTGTAAATATACCGCTGAAAAGAGACAAAGCTGTGGACAAACAAGTCTGTTTGGACTGCCAAATTAAAAAAGAAACCTACAGCATGGTCCTGATAAAGCCCACGAGGGAAAAAAGAAAAAAAGCCAGTTTTCTTTCTGCCTCTCTTAAGCTACATTCACACCGCCCTCAGGAACATATGTTTAAGCAGCCACTTCCAATGAAAAGTCTATGTAAAGGTGTGTTTTGAGCTTCTGAGTTTAAAAGTATTGCATTTGCACGTAGCTTCGCAAGTTTTCGGCATCTACGTACCAAACAGGTGGCCATTGAATGGACGTTGAAAGTTAAACCAGGTTAAACATTTGGTAGTGACGTATAGATGACGTCCCTTTTAATCAGTGCTGTAACGATTGATCATCTTAATCGATGAATTGATTTACATTTCTACAATTCAACCAGATCGAGCTGAGTCAAGATGTTAATTGAATCAACCAATAATACTGGATAATACCATTTGGATTGAAACATGATAAGTATTTTACTATAATACGAAAACAACCATGTAAACAACACACGTGTGGTGGTAGCAAACTTGATCAACCCATCATGACAGTCCAATTTGTGGAAACAATTTTACGCAGACATGTGACCGTACAGTGTCATACAATGTTCCGTTTGTATTATTTTGAGGTGGAAAAACAACAGTAAGCTGAACATTACGAAACAAAATGTGACTGGATTTGACATTAATTCTTGTTTACTTGTTCGTACATATTTAATTTACACTTGATTGAATAGAAGGAAATACAAGGAAGATGAATCAGATCGTCATTAAAATGAATTGTCATACCCCTACTTTTAATTAAACAATGTTAAAATATTGTAGTAATCATCATAAATTCATTACAGACATTTTACGGCTTTGTATTATTTATCCCGTTAACCTTATTTTTGCATCGGATGATTACTTCCGTGTCAATGGTCACCTGAAGAACAATTATTCCGCTCATGCCATGGTCATATAAAAAATCTAAATATTAAATAAATTGTTAGAACTTCAGTCTTGTTATATTTCTAAGTGTAAACTGTTTTTTAACAAAAGTGATCTATTTGAAGAGCAATGCGTCACGTTGTCATGGCAACGGCTTCAGCGTGTGGGTACGTGGGCCATTCTCTGCTCTCTCTCCTTTTTGAGAAAAAGTTATCGTCATAGATTTAAAAGCATAATTTCGGAGAGAAAGTTCAACTCGTAAAGGTATTTTGTCCAGATGAGGAAGCAAAAGTTAATTAAAAAATAAAAATAAAAAAGAGGTCCAAAGTCTAAATAGTTTAATTTTTTTGTGGTATTTCATTTCTTCCTTCTTAGATTCTTCTTCTTCTCTTTTTCTTTTCTGTCAAAGTAAAGGTTGGAAGTCTTTCATAATAAGAAAAAACTTTTTAAAGCCAGCTTTTTAGTTGTATTTTGATCTATTACTGTGCCACAATATCACAAATTTAAATGAAATACCTCAAAATGAGGATTTTCACAGCAGTTATTAGGTTAAAAATCATTACGATTTACGTCGATTAATTCGATTGACTAATTAATTACAGGTTATAAAAAAAGAAACCCATGACATAACTACTTTTAATGCATGGAAGTACCACCCGTTTGACCATGGCCTTTTGCAACTGTAGATGGCAAACATTAGCCAGTAAACAGTAAAATAAAAAAAGAAGAAGAAAAAACATCCCTCCTTGCTTGTCTACAATGAACAAGTAAACACAATGGGTTTTTGGGTCTTCATGATTCCACGTTTAGTGTATGTCTGTAGCTGAAAACTTTACCATTCTTTTGCAAAGCAGTGAGCATCTCCTTCTAGCAATGTCCCTAAACAACAAAAGTAGAAGGAGCTTTGTGGTGGAGGCAGTTTTGAAGAAAGAGTAAGGAGCAAGAGAAAGTGAGCTGTGGACAGACGGAGGATAGAGAGCCTGCTAATGTTGGTACAGGTTGAAACACTCCTACCCCCTCTACGCTCCTCTGCAAGTGTGTACCTGCTGAGGAGAAGCCAAGCTATGGTGCCTCTCATCTCTGTTTATACAGTAACCAAAAGAAAAGAAAGGAATCGAAGATTGTCTTCAAAGACAGCCTGACTCCTTGTAATCACTCCTGTTTTTGGCTTTGATCTCAGACTGGGGGGGGGGCAGAGAAAATAATTACACGTTCCTGGTTGCCCTTTCACGATGAATGAAAGACGGTGTTAGATTCGAATCGTATGGTAATGGGAGGTTGTCTGCGTAAAATGTGATGGGGAGGTGTTGAATGCTAGCTGTTTTACTTACAGGGAAGAAAAAAAAGGGAAAGATCCACATAGACGGTACGTTCCACCAGCCTCGAAAGCCTCTGGCAACCTGGCTCCCTTCACTTCCAAAGGACCCACAGTGTGGGTCAGAGAACAACGTGGCGGTTGACCTTATTGAACCCTCCTGAAATGCAGAGATGGTCAGTCAGTGTGTCCACCTCTTTTAAAATGTTCACGTTTTTTTTTTAATTGCTGAACTCCTTTTATGAGTACATCCTTTTGATCAGTTTGTCTCTGAACAGAGATTTTCAAACATTTTATGTTCCTTTCATCACATATCTGTCAAAAAGCTGAAAGTAGTCTGGAACTGTGAAGGACATCTTTTCATTTGAGAAAGCAGAACGACTTGACTACATCTAGACAGTGCAAGGTATAAAAAAAAAAAACCTGCTTCTGAATATTGAGGACGCGTTTACACAGTGATTGTCTTGTAGAATTGGTTTGGTTGAAGGTGTTGAAAGACTTAGCTCTATACTTGGCTTGATCTTCCTTCACACCAATCTCCAGAAGTGGTCGCGCAGTCACCACACGTGCATATCTGAAAATAAGGTAATACGACTAGTCAGTTTTAATTTACGGTTGTTTTGTTTGGCTCATCCAGCAACTGAGAAAACAGATAAGATCACCTCTTATGTTGGACAGATTGAACTGTTACAACAGGAGTTGTGTAGTTTCAGACACACAAGAAGTATACTTGTATAAACCCCTTTTCTATTTGAGGTTAAACTGTATGTATTATATTTGGATGCATTTCTTTTCGGACCAGACAGAAGGGAAATGGAGAGTGAAATAGTAGAAAAAGAGAATAAGAGTAAAATAAGTTATTATTATTATTAAAATATTCAAGAAATCAACGATCATTTTTTGATCAACCTCATTATTGTTCTCATACTTTGTTCACCATCTAAACCTTTTTGTGGTTTCCATGTTCGTATCATTTGTGCAATTATTTTAATTGTTCCTGTTAAAAACTCTTAGTGATTCAAACAAAAAAAGGGAAAGAGGTGGAAAAAACAGGAAAAATACCATCTCTAACATGTTAATCCTCTCTTGACCAGGGAAGAAGGGGTTGAAATAAGGCTACTGTAGAACGTAATCATATGAAAAACTTTGCACCCATTTGCTAAAAATATGGCACCAAACCATATTTTATTGCCAATTACCATTTGCCCATCACTATTCCAGCTGTGGGGAGAACAAATACCGCTGGTCTCGAATCATTTTTAAACAAACGCTGGGACATTTTAGTCACAGCAGTGGGTAATTCTTGTCTGTTTTAGATGCAGAGACCCTACGCGCTGTTTCCCAAACCTATCACAAATGGGGTGATGCATTCTTTGTGACAAAAGTTAAAGTCCCATTAGCTGTCAATCGCTGCCCTCTGTAACAAGCGTCCAATCAACTTACAATGAAAAGTTTATGAAAATGTGCATTTCAGGTCTTCGTGTTCAAAACTCTTGCTTTCACGCATGGCTTTGTATATTTTTAAGACTGTTTTCTGGCCTCTCAGCACAGACACTCTACCAAAAGACCTGAGTTGATACTCTCAATAAACATGAGACATTGTATTTGTGACTTAAAGCAGTACATTCGGCATTTTTTATTTTCCTAGGTTTACTTTCAGTTTTTGGCTGTCACAGAACCACACCAGGGTATTTTTGGTCAAGACCAGAATTCAGATGAACTTTAATATCAACCCAAAGAAAATGGAATGTCCAAGGAAACCATGTTTAGTGTGAACAAAATGTAAATGTTTTCTAAAATCTGATAGCAGGCCTGTTAATTGAGTGGATAAGGAGGATAAGGTCAGACTCTCTTCTTTGCTTGACTCTTGTACATAAACAAACAGGAAGTAAGCAAATATAATCAATATAGAAACCTATGGCAGTTTTTCAATACCAGACACAACATGACAGCCTCTCATCCTTCACTTTCCTGTTTTGACTGATGCTCTTACTTTCTGTCTATACCATGTATGACCGTATTCCACGCACACAACATCGCATCCTGCTTTAATATATTGGGGTTGTCTAAACATGATGATGGTTGAACAAGCAATAAGTATCAATCTTTTCCTGGCGATGTAAGCTTGACGTATAAGGAGAGACTGGACTCGGCTAAGACGGCAGTTGAAGGCTTTTGATTCCACAGCAAACACAATGACATTTTTTTCCCCAAAAACATTATGTTTGCATACAAATAAAAAAATATACCTTATGTAGTTTAAAATACATGACCCAGCACTTGAATTAATAACACTTGAATAACACTGTGCTTTTACCAAAAAGCAGCATGCTATATTGTCCTGGTGATTTTGGCTCTTACATGCTCTTATAAAGCCTTTCAGAAAAAAACTCAATCCATGTATAGGATAACCTGTTACCTTTGGAACACTAAAGAATTTTTGTTATTAAATATAGTTTTTTTTCCTTAGCTCTTTTCTTACATGCAAGTGTACAGCCTTTTGCTCCTTTTCGTGACGTCAGCCTAGAGTTGGCCTTGGCAGCGTGTCTGCATTTCTCCCCGGAAAACAAACAACATCCGAACTTATTTTGTTCATATAAAATGAAAGCGTTTTCCCAATCACTGATAGCTCCGCAGAGAAAGTGGGTGTGTGTTAGCCGGGGGGCGGTGCTTACAGCGCAGACTCTTCTTGGAAGGGGCTGGTCCCCACTTTGTGACTTCACAGTGTGAGTACCCACTTGTTTTATGGATTGGGAAGGGCTGGTGCTCAGAGGGCAACAAATGGTCAACTTTGAACTCATGTCAAACAAAAGCCACACGGAACTATAAAACACATTAAGCAGGACAAAAGAGTCAGAGATAAGTCAGTCATATCTTGCTAACTTCACAGTAATTCTAGAACTTGTTTGTAACACGCTACACGTTAGCCACATTAAAGGTGTTAGCTGCGTTGACAATACCTGTAAAGCTTAACATTTTTAGCAGCACATAAAAAAGACTAATAGCGTAAACGTTGCTATGACTACGGTAACTCCAAACCTTGTTAGTTTTTTTGGATGTTATAACGCGTACAAAAAAAGTCCAGCACCACTACACATCAGTCGTGCTTACAATAACACCAAACATTCATTCGTACCAAACCAAACATTTAAAATTGCGTCACCATAATTAAGCACAAAGAGAATTAATCCATATAAAGGCACTTCAGATTATAAGGCGCACTGTCATTTTTTGAAAAAAATAAGGTTTTTATGTGCACCTTATAGTGTCCCAAAACAATATTTGTATGGATTTCTTTTGTTTGTTTTTTTTTTTTTACCCAAAAACCTTGTCATTTTCTAGGACAGGTTCTGCAGTAGTTCACCTCTGATTTGTGGGTGGAACCGCACAGAGTAACCTTGCCCCCAACTTCCCCTCCCCGTTACTGAGAGCTCTCTGTTTACACACTCTTCCACTAGCTTACCTCAAACCGCCAATCAAACAGTACTGGTGGAACAAAAATGGCCAGCAATTTTGGAGCTATCCAGCCGTACAATTTTGCCAGCTCAGACGGGGAAAACGAAGACGTACATGGATCTAGTCATCTACTAGTGGATGCAGTGAAACGGGGCGGTGCAGGAACCATACAATTACAATCTTATTCAAACTCCTTTTTTTTTATTATGTGCCCTTGGTTTGCAAATATTTGAATAAAAATACAACTATTACATTTTTTTTAACATTTGTCCTCCATAATCTGAAAAATGCTAGAAAAACATGTTAAAAACACCTAAAACATTCCTCAGATGTGGGTCTTTAAGTTTGTGTGTAATAACTTTGAGCTGACATGAATCGGCGCGGGCTATTACGTCATCCTGCACAAACAATATGTCACATTAATGTGGAGAAGGGCGACCAGCACCAGAGGGAGTGCTAAGCCCCACTTTTTTTTTTATGCTCCACCTGTGACGGAGGAGAGAGAAGATGCCAGGAAGCAAGGCAGCGAGATGGAGGAGTGGCACAAAGCTGAAGGGACGGGTGGTGTGTGTGTGTGTGTGTGTGTGTGTGTGTGTGCGCAGGTGGGGGTGGGAATAGATGCAGATAAAAGAAGAGGCAGTGACAGTTTCAGACGAAAGGCGGAGGAGGAGGGGTGGAGAGACTGAGGCGGGCAGGGAACCCAGCAGGTGCTCGCAGCGTGTCTGCAGCAGGATCTGATCCTGAGCGGTGGAATGATGACACAGCGACTGCCATGCAACCTGCAACTAATCTATTAGTCAAAGGCAGAATAGGAAAAGGAAACTCAGAACTTTGCCTCATGAAAACGCCTTTAGAAGTTTTAATTTTGTATCGTTATGTATGCTTTCAAATGAAAAGAAAAGTCTTTTTTTTCTAATAAGGACTGATTTAATTCGATTGAACTAAATTCCATGTTGACTGACTGATGGCAGTCCGGCTGACTGCCCCCCACCCCCCACCTACTAAACCTAATCCTGTTTCTGTGTCAGCTGGTGTGTTTTTATTGTGTCTGACACCAGGTGGATTATGTCGGTTAATTCACAATGAATCAAACAAAAGCTAATGCTAATCCTTCGCCAGGCTCCAGTGTGATGTCTGACGCTTGGGATTAATTCACAAAATTCCCCAACCAACCTAATCCTCAACGAACCAGGCAGGATGGTAGCCTAACTGACAGTTTCTGCCTCGTTATGGCTGGGTGATATGCTTCACCTAGCTCCTGCCTCGGAAAATCCATGCTGACGAGTGAGACAAAGGGAAGTCATTACAGCAAGAATAAACTGGGTGAAAAACTTTCCCAACAGCTTTTCTTTGGCAGCCATTAAGCCCGTCTTGAAGCCTTTTGGAGTGCGCTCTGCTCCTCTTAAGATTTAGGTTTTGACACTTTGAAATCAATAAGGGGCCCATATTTAATTTTACCTCATTTTTCTCTTTTTTTCAGCAGCAGTTTTCAAAGACAAGGTGAGAAGACTTCAATCAGGGCCCGCAGAGTCCTTGACATGGGAGACGGCGGGATCGATCGGTAATGAGTGCCGGCCTACCTGTGGTTTCTCTCAACTAAAGTCTGCTCTCTGCAACCTCAAATTCAGCAAATCCACCAAAACTAAACTACATTCCCTGATAACCTCAACTCGCTAAAGTATATCTTGTCAAATAAATAAATAAAAACACACTCTGGTAAAAACCTCCCAGAGGACGTGTTTGCTCAGGCTGATTTCGGCAAAAATAAATGCATTTCTTTCAGCTGACTTTTGTTTTTAGGCTGTTTATTTACTTATTCATTTTTTATTTCGTTCACGTGTTCATAGAACATTGTCCTTGAAGCCTTCTGCCTTGTTGCACAGGAAACCTTTTTTCCTGTCGACGCTCTGCGCTGCATGCTGGGATTGCTCTGTCCCATTCAACCATACAATCCATTTTCAACAAATCCCAAGATACACCTGCACTCCCCGCTCCTCATCTATGACCCTTTACAGTCCTGTGCAACCCAACAACACGCAGCACCTGCACGAGCACAGTTGATGATACCTTGAACCAATCAGTGAAAACCCTGAAAACTGAAAAAGCTTGAAATAAGCAGGGTGAGGAGCAACAATCGATCAACTATGACTAAAAAACGTATTTAGATTTTGAAACTATACCATTAAATTCCTTTTAAACACAAATCTGCAGCATTGTACAAAACGCAAAAAACAGATGCTTAAAAACTCCTTAAAATGAGCCTTTTTTAACTTTTCCAATGAAAGCTCCACAAATTCCTGACCTAATACTAAATTTGACCTGACTTGGTCTGAATTCGATGTTTCAGATGTAGGATTTGGATCAGGCGACGTTATTTAAATGTATTCCCCGACTGTGTAAGTGGCTGCAGAAATACAAAGACTCAAAATATTTTCTCAGCTGCATGTTTTTTTTCTGTTTTCTATCCTGCAATTTTTTTAACTTCCAATTTCTGATTCCAATCTCTGAACATTAATGTGATCCCAAACTTTTTTGAATTTGGCTTGTTTTCTACTGCTCATTTAGAACTTCCTCTAAGCCCATCTGATATATTTTTCTGTGATCTACTGTCAAATTTAGATTCTGACAAATTACTTTTTTCAATAAAAGATTTGAGGTCACGTAATAAATACAAACAGAAAATGTGTTTTTATTGACTGAAGGTCGGTCAAAGATCGATGTTAAAAAGTAATAATTATAATCTTAGAGAAAATGTGTCTTAGTGACTGGAATGTTTTCTTAAAAGAAAAATTCTTGGAAAGACCACTTTTTCTCAGCCCATTGGCAGATTTTTTTTTATAGACATTAATATTTATTCCTTGCAGTGTAAACATCTAAGCAGAATAAGGTCTTAAAAAACTGTCAACCACCTTTAAAATATCGTCCTCATTATAAAAGGATGTGTCGTTCTGTTTGGATAAAACTACTCCAACTTTCCATTTTCCGGCTCAGAAATATAGCGTGCGTCTTGGCACGAACGCTGCTGGCCTGCCGACCCCTCCCTCTCCAGCCCCTCTCCCAGAAAGTATTGGCCGATTCAAAAGATGCTTTTGTATCATCAAGCAGCCTAGTTAATTAGGCGTCCTGTCAGCCTTCCTCTGTTGAATGCGCGGTCCCTCTGGGCCCCACAGCTGCTCCTGTTGTGGAGGTTAAGTGCTAAAACATGTTCCCCTTACTACATGACTCACAGAGGTGCAGCGCCAACAGATTTTTTTCCCCCCATCTCTGTCTTACTCTGCTTAATAGGTTTTTGGGAGGCGAAAAAGGTGAAGCTCTGATATCATTTTTTTCATCATTGTGAAAAGTAGCAGCAACTGTTTGGAAGAACGTAGTAGAAGGGGTCCATCCCATTCGTTTGCATTCACTTATAGACGACTAGATCCATGTATGTCATCATTTTTTTTGTCCAAGCTGGCATCTGGTTCAAAACTGGACGGCTGGACAGCTCCGATATTGCTTTTGTTCCATTGCTAATGTTGGGTTGGGGGTGTGAAGAGCTTTAAGGTAGTGGGAGAGTGTGTAAACAGAGAGCTCTCAGCAACAGGGTGGGGAAGAGTGGACAGGGTTTCTCTGCTCACAACTCAGAGGTGAATTTCTATATCTTTGAAGGGGACAATTTTTTTTATTGACTAAAAACTGCATAATTATAATTGGGAACACTTAAAATGGATCAAGAAATAATGGAGTGGGACTTTGGGTCAATAATCTTTATCTCATAGAATTTGATTAGCTCCGGACGAATGAAAATAACCACAGACAATGCGTTAAATTGTCTCTACATTGTGCCTTAAGCGACATTCACACCGTCCTCGGCAACGTGCATTTAAGCGACTGGGTACAAAGAAAAGTCTATTTAAACGCATTTGCACATTTCAGGCTTCAGTGTGCAAAATGTCCCTTTGTAGCTACGCAAGTTTCTACAACCGTTTTCAGGGTGCGGCCATTGAACGTGCACTGAAAGTCAAACACTGACCAATCAGGGACTCAGAACTGTGCTTTGAATTTTGCACCAAGTCTCTTCCAACTGTAGGTGGCGAACATGCGCTAGTACACAAAAAAAAGATGCCCTTCCCTGCTGGTCCAGTGTGAACACCATGGGCTAAAGGCGTTCAGTCACATGCCTGGTGTGAACGAGTGTGTATGTGACTGTTCCCACCTTTATTCACCAGGGATAGGCTCCAGCAACCCTGTGATCCCAAAAACTAATAAGTGCATCAAGAAGATGAATGGATGGATGTTATAAGTGATACAAAAACTCCAACACTGCATAGCTTTGACTTCAACCAATGTGTCAGACCATTCCACCATGAGGAATTGAACTTTTAGCGCCTTGTAAATCTGCTGTAACAGAGGAACGAAAGGTTTCCTCTCTCTGTGTCACTTTGCACATGCCTCGCATTGGATTTGTGATGCGGTGAGACGGTTTAAAGTGGTCCAATGTGAAAACCATCTTCCCAAAGTCAGATGAATGTGATGTGGATCGACGCTAATAATAAATAGCTGCGATAACTGGGGGAGGAACCCATCATCCGGCGGCGAGATGAGTTTCCACGAGGGCGAAGCAGCCATAAAAGCCTGAATGAAGAGATGTAAAACAATAAGGCCAGAGGGGTTGGGAGGAAGGCAGGTTGGTGCTGCTGTGGTGGTGGTGGGGGGGTTACGACCCTGGCAAGCAGGCAGGAGACGGAGGAAGAGGAGGAAAGAGAGCGTCTGTACTCCATCAAAAACTGTGTCAGTCATTCTCTACCACCAACCGGCCCCACCCCACCTACCCTCTGCCCCTTTGCTTCACTCTCTCTTCAAGTCACACATTAATTCCACTTCTTTTAACCGCCAGCGAGGGGTGTCCTCGAATGAATGTCAGTCCTCTGTTGAGGGTGACAGGAGAGTGAACGGGGGAGAACAGAGGGAGGAGGGGTTCAAACCGCCTGTCGTCCTCTGAGGCCTTCTTTTCTTTTTTTTCCCTTTCGGTTTCACCAACATGACCTGCTCCTTCCCATTTTAATTGCATTCACCCCCCTCCTTTTTTTTTATGTTTCCCCCATGTCTTTAACAGACATTGGATAACGCTCCATGTTGAATCACGGAGGCTTATGAGACATCTGAGGCTCAGTCGGACGCGGAGGACGCCGGGCGACACTGTCTGGAGGAGAATGGAGGCGATCAAATTGGCAGCGAGCAAGTCAAGTGACGAAGGGAATTATGGGAGTTATTCCCCATGTAGAAGATTCCAATTAATCAATGCCAGTCTGACTCTGAGCCAAATCAAATCTGGACCAAAATGTGTGTCCCAGGAGATTCTTGTTGAGTGAGATTTTGTCTTCTTTCCTTCACTTGTCCAACAAGAATCAAGTCTTGATAAAGTCTGTCTTTGTGAACGTGTGCCGACATCCTACCTTCATCGAGAGCCTGATAAATACAACCCAAGTAGTGTGTGGATGGTCAGCATGGCATGCGTGAAAAATAATTACACTTAGGCTGACATCCAAGGTCGACGAGCTTTAACAGATGCCCGATCATTGAAAGCTATTTTTTTCCCCCTTCTCCCCTCTGGACCCGTCCGAGGAAGAAAAAAAAAACACACAGATTGTTTTTCATCCTGTCATATGAGAACACATGAAGGCCTCAGCCTGCATCATGACTTAACTCTGAAAGAGTAACATTCATAATCATTGCAGTGGCATGATACATGCCAAAGGACAACCATAAAAAAAAGGTGTAATACATTTAACTCCACATAAAGAACAGTCAGCTGAAGAGAGCTTGGACATCTGGTCAGCATGACTCGTGGACCAAGAGACTTGCATGTATACCCCAACAAGGAGGAGGCCCCACTGCAGACCCAAACATGAAGGGGAGATTTTATCTCACGACTGGCCTGGGAATGCTGCACTTTTTTTCCATCGTAGCCTGGGGAGAGTGAAGTCTAGGCCACTCAGCTTAGGTTGCTGCCCCCGCAACCCACGTAAAGATAAGCACAAGTTAATGGATGTCCAACAGATGAAAAAAAAAGAACACACAAACAGGCATTAAAAGCTAAATTCATCAGATTGCATTTTTTCTCTCGTCTAATTGAGTCCAACTTATAGCGCAGAAAAAAAAGCTTCAGTTCCATTTCTGTGAAAATATTTTGATGGTATAGAGATTTAGTTGAATTGGCTCAGTGTTGTGTTACCTGTGTCTACAGCACGTTTTTGATCTGGTGCCGTTTACATCATTATTTTAACTCCGACAGATCTTGACTCGGCTTTGCGCAGTTGGCCAACATAATTACATTAATTGCGTTCATGGCAAAGAGGTATTATAGTTCAAAGTGTGCATGTTGTTTAGGTGTCGCCAGCAACATCTCCAGTGTTGACGTGTTAAACCTGGAGCAACAGGAGCTTTTGCTTCAGTGTCGACAGTCTTTGGACTATCGTAACTCTTCAACCGTTTGCACAATTAACTTAATTCCAATGGACTCTGAAGCTGAGAAAAGCAGATTTGTATGAATATGCAACACTGAAACGGTTGAAATTGCGTTAATTGCGTAGACGGTCAAAGGGTTGTAGTAGTTTGAAGACTGTGATTTTTTTCACCCACCTCCCTAAATTTAGGAGAACTTCCTTAACCTCTTGACACTTGAATGTATTTCCATACAAGGAAAAAGTGTTCCTAATGTTATCATTTTGGAGCAGAAGTTGTTTGATGCATGTTTATGTCAATAGGTGTGAAAGGGATTCAGGTATGATCACATGCACCTTTATGGGGGTTTTGGGGAGCACAGGTGTTTCTTGCAGTTCCATTTCCACTTGTTGAAATTCTAATTGTTAAGACTGTAGTAATGTTATTGGGAGGTATTTATAAGGCTATTGTAGATAAATAGTGTATAGTCATAGTGGGCTTTGCTACCTTAGAAGGCCCAAAGAACTTTGCAATCACAGTCCAATTCACCCTCACATTCACACGCTGATCGCGGCTCCACTGCCCAACACTAGCGCCTACCTATAACCACCAAGAGCAAAGATGCATGCACTTAGGGCGTACAGGTCTCGAACAGTGTCCTCACACCACACCCTAGTCGTTGGTGAAACATGAGTCGAAACTTCCCTAATGGCTAAAGACGGGTTGTCTACAGGCTAAAGCAACAGTTACCACGTGAACAGCACTAACAGGCTCCTTTGCACAGTCCGCAGAATTTGGATGGGGTTGAAAGAATGAAAAATCCACATAACACGCCTACATCTCACCTATTTCACCCATACTTCATACCCTGTGTTCTACAAGTGTTTACTATGACCTGTCGCTCACATTGACCCGTAGAAAAAAAGCATGAATATTTTGGCTCTTTGGGCTCACAGAGCGCACTACAAACTTGATGTTTTGTGCGGGCCACCTTCAGACTCCACCCATAAGGACAGTTTAAACGACTGGTAGTTCTATTACGCGTTTTCCACCCATAGAGGAATTTTTCTCTGTGTAGAAAACTGAAGTTTGAAAAAGGTTTCCGTGCCTTGACTGGATTTGTATAATCACAATTTGTTCTTTACTATGTTGTGAATGCTAATGGAGCAGACCCTCCACTGTTTCCTGCGTAACTTTTTTTGCTTTGTTTTTAGTTTTTTTTCACGGAGGAAAAGAGTAAAATACAGACAAGACGACACAGAACACCATGAAAGCTTCATTTATTGAGTTCCAAAGCTTGAGATCCCAAAATAGTGATACAACTTTTGTATTGTCTTGTGATAAAACTGGTATCAGACGACTGAATTTATTCTACCAATGTAACAAACAATTTCAGCAGTTATTTATGCATTTGCATCCACTATTTACCATCATTATATATTTTTTCAACTAATTTCAAACATTTCTTTCAATTATTTTCTTCTTTTCCCCTTTATTTTGCCTTTTTTTTTGCATTTATCAATTAGCACCCCACATTCATTTGACTCGTTTAAACTTCATGTTTGCTTAGTATTAAGCAAGTTACTCCAGCCTTCTATCATTTTATTTCAGCTTCCAGAACGTCCTTTAGTGTTGAAAGCAAACTTCAGCACTCCTGTGCCCCAGCTCCAGCTGTCAGCATTCACACATGCATTTTGCAGGAAGAGCAATATTTCCAGTTTCTTCCATTTTTCATTTCAGCTGTCGTGGTTGGGAATCTGAATGGCTCCGGCTTTTCAAATTGACAAAATTCCAATCTTTTATAGATGTTTCACATTATCCCATCATACAATTATTAAGTGGTAATGATCAGCAACTTTTGGTGAAAGCATTCTCTTAAACAGCCACTTCTATGCTCTTGATCTATTATAAAGGCATTCCCAATGGTCTTTTAATCATAATTATATAGTTTTTGGCATAAAAAAAGTGTCATTTTCTAGGATATAGATTCTGCAGAGTCCATTAGAAATTCACCTCTGAGTTGTGAGTAGAGCAACCACGAACCCATTTCCCCACCCTGTTGCTGAGAGCTCTCTGTTTACACACTCTTCCATTAGCTTACAACCCCAACCTAACATTACCGGTGCAACAAAAATGACGAGCGATATTGGTGTTATCCAGTTTTGAGCCAGCTCGTAAGCGGAAATCGAAGACATACATGGATCTGGTCATCTACATGTGGATGCACAGCAAGCAGGGAGCTTGTGATTCGCGTACTGTAGTTTTGACATCACAAATACAATTTTTTTCAGACTGCAATTTGTCGTCCACTCCTGATTCTCATGTGATTTGAAAAATGAAATACTCAGAAAGGCAATTTTTAGCTTAATTATGTCCTCCATCCAGGGGTGTAGCTTTGGTGAGCAAGGGGGGCAGCTGCCTTTTCAGTAAAATGCTTTGCCCCCATTTACCCCTCCGTTTTTTTAAGACGATATTGGCGTCATTATTGAAAAAATACTAAGAAATCATCATTACAAGCTTCTTTAAGCATTGCAAAGAACAGTAGCAATATTTTTCTATGAAATCTGGAGCCCCTTAAATCATCATTTTAGATTTACAAAAAAATTAAACTCTTTGAAATATGTATTTTTGATCCTTTCATTTGTAGAAAGATGTTGCCACAAATTGTTGAAAACTCACACAAAGAAAACGATTTTCATCGGAGTGGGTCTTCGATTCCACAGGAAGTACACAAACTTTTATTTTGTTAAATGAAAAATGCCATACTGGAAAAATTGAAACCTTTTATTTAAAATTCAGATTTGCCTCTCTGATATCATTTTCAAATAAAAATACTACAATAATTTGTTGTACCTGCGTTAAGGCTCCTTTTGTCAGGAGGACATTCCAATGACACAGCTCCCTCTCCTCCGCCTCCCAAACACTAATGATCCTCCATAGAATAAACACCTCAACCAGGTTAATTATTTGGCATCTGCAAATGTTCTTTCAAAGACAGTGGCGGCGGCGTAATGATGGGCAGCAGTGTGTGCGTTCAGCTTCAGGGAGACGTGGAAGCAGATTCAGCGTGTGCCGGCTGTAAGGGGAGATTTAGCGAGGTGACATCACACCTGCGAGAACAGTTATGAGGAGCATCCGTCACTAGGAAGAAGGATAATCAAGCTTTTTTCAAAACAAATTAGCGGGGAGGGGTGTAAAGGCAGGAAATAGGACTTGCTGTGTATCTTTTTTTGTTGAAAATATATCAAGAACAAAAAAACATCTTTCGGTTTAATGATTTATTTAAAATATGAGTTGACTATGAGTTTGATGAGATGACCCAATGCGCAGTCATTATCCTAAATGCACAAATAACCCAAATACCATAATCTAGTCAAGGGTAAAGCCCGTATTGACCTAGTGATGCTGAACGTGTCTGACCCAGTCTGCTCAGAGACGTGACAGAGCCCTGAGCTGTCTTCACCTGAGGAGGGCAGACTGGGGTAATTTTCTCCTCTTTGAAAGAAATCAAGGAGGAGACAGAATGAGGAGGAAGGAGGAGAATGGGGCGACTTCCTGTGGATTTTAGTTTTTCTTTTGTAAGACAATCTACATACATATTACCCACCGAGTGTTCATGTGACTGTGCGATTCCTTATTTAGATATAACAGAGAAACACTTTCCAAATGGGTTTCTTACATTATTAATAGCAACAAGCGCTCACAGGGACGCCACACGGAGTAAAAACAAAAAAATCTGCATTGATCTGTGTTTGATCTCTGAGGAAAATCTCTAAAATCAATGATTAGTTTCCAGATATTCTTTTTTTTTTCCTTTTTTTTGTGGGGCCAGCTCTGCCTTCTAAAGCGGGCGGAAAGAGGGAAGCACGTGAAGAAAGACAGATTGAGGGAGAACAAGAAGGGAAATCACACACTCCACAGAGGCCACAGACCCAGGTCATTTTCATGCACCAGGTCCCCATTTTTTTTTCCTTTTTTCCTTCCCCTTCCCCCATCCATCCATCCATCTCCACCCACCCATCTCCCTCTCACCTGCAGGGCAGGCCCTGCCTTCCATCTGTTGTCTGTCCCAGCTAGATGCGGCCCGTTCCCCTCCACTTGCATTTACAATTCAATTAAAAGCAACAACCTCAGTCTTCCTCTCCTCTCCTCCTTCTCTTCAACCCTTTTTTTTAAATAAAACTGTGCCTGGATGAGCACAGCAGAAAGGCCCATACCCATGTTGCGACGCAGTCATGACACACACTACTGGGACGCTGCGAAGCAATAGCGAGCCCACAGATGACGCAAACACACACTGACAGATAAATACGAAGAACATGTGCAAGAAAGAGGCAAGCAGGAAAGAAGCTCACGCATACAATGATTTCTTTTTCTTTTTTTTACCCTCAATTTGAAGTGAAACGGAATAGTAAATAGGGTTGGTGGGACTAAGCTGAGGAACAATACGAGCAAAGAAAGTGGGTCACACTTTGCATCAGAATAATGTATGTAATATGATGTAACAGCTGAACTGCGAGGGAAATAATGGTGATAATTTCGTTAGAATGTAGGGAAAAAGCACATTTGCCACCATATTGCATGGTTAAATTGACGGTTTGCGGTCAAGAGTTTGTGCAGGTGTTTCAAGGCTGTTTCAACAGCTTTTTGTCGTCTTTGATAATCATTTCTGAGTAAAAATGTGTTAAAAGCGCTCTGGCGTCTAAATCAAACCCGTCATAAGTTACTTTCTGTCTTTCCTCGGTAATCTGAAAGCAATATCCACAGGCATCCCTACTCGAGGAAAGAAAAAAAAAAGTCTTTAATATTTAATTATGGTGGTGCCAACATGCAACTTTTATCACTTTCTTGTGTCATTTGCATCTTTGGCAAGCCCAGAAGATACACACAAAGTAAGAGAAACAGAGAGAAAATAGACTGAAAATAATGAAAAAGGGAAGCAAAAAGCAATCAGAACGTCATGGCTACACAGCAGAGAGTAAGAAGGGAGGGAAGACATTAAATTGAGGGTGAATAGAGATGAAAACGAGTGGGGGGCAATGCAAGATTTCCTTCTCGGAAGATTTAGTTGAATCTTTTAAGTTAAGAGCGAGGGTCATCAGCATATGAGTCTGTTTAAAGTTCGCAAAAACTTCGATAAATGTCTGTAGCTTCTTCCGAAACTATCACATTGGGCCTCCGTTTAATGAGAAATGTGATTCTTTGTGACATACTGGAGCCGAAACTGTTAGACTCTTAGGATTGTTAGAGCATTTGGAGGGAAATGAATCTGGTGGGGAGTTTTTTCCCATAAAAAAGAGACACGCATGACTGTTAGCTCCTTTCACACATGCACTGCCTTCACTCATCTGATGCCAAGTAAAGTGTTTCTGCGATCACTCTTTTGATTATGATTATTATTTTAATGACATCTTACTGGGCTGGAACTGGGACTAACAAACCTTTTCAACACATATGTGAGTTGCAGTCATCTAATTTACAAGCAGCTTGCATCATGGTTTATCACACAAACACTATCCAAATTCGTCAACAAGGAGCTTATCTATAAGATAATTGCTTGCAACACTGAGTCATGTTTTATTTTCTGAATCTGTGCTGCAAGAAAGGAAAAAAAACAATTCTGACAGCAGCTTGTTCTCCAAACAGCATAATTTTCTTAACCTTGAGCACCAGCGATGATGGCAGTGACACCTGAACACACGCTCTTTACATACCGTAACTCTTTGACCGTTATGCTATTGATCAACTCATTCTGACACGAAGAAAAGTGGCTTTTCGTATCAACATTGCACTGATAACCAACACATTACCGCATTTTTCGCACTGGAAGGAACACTAAAAAGCCTTATTTTATTATCAGTGGTATCAGTCAGCTTTTTTATGAGTTGGAAAACAAGTTTGATTGTGATCGTATGTACACTAACACGGCTAACATACGCTAATGCTTCTAACGTGGCTAATGTATAACCTCTGACTTTTGCCTCACCTAATGTGCCTTATATATGACATAAGTTCATAATATATAATTCTTGATAGTGAGCCCTATCATCGGTGTGCCACCTCACAGGGTCTCTTCTAATTGGTTTCATCTCAGATATCACATGCTGTTTTCCCGATTGCATTTTTAGGAATGCCAACATCCATACCTGGATTTGAAGCCACACTTAAGGCCAAATCGGAATTCTTCCTTACCCTCCATGTGTAGGGCATTGGAGGGTAAGGGTGTCTAAAATGTAAGGGTGGTGACTTCAGGCTTCAGGCTGTCTTCAGTGTCGCACTTTGCCGCACAGGAGAAACACATTTCTTCAGGTGGGTGAACTCTGAATCACAAAAGTTACATTTAAATGTCAGTAATTACTTTTTATTTTAACATGACTTTGATAACTGACTTATGTATTTTTTAAGCACTGCAGCTACTCGCTAACGCAGCGCCAAAGCAGCCATCTTTGCACATGATTTGTACCACTGATAATAGTGCCTAACAAATGTGTGGATTAACTGACTTAGTAGTTAAATAGGAATAAATTCTGATTTCGCTTTAGGTTCAATTAAGACAGAAATACACAATTTCCTCGTGTTCGCAAATTTAAATCTCCATGCACACACTCGCCAGCCAATCAAGCGTGTCACTGCAACAAGCCCGGCGTCCTGCTGAAGCACTGTTGCAGAGTGTGTTAATGACTGATAATGTGTGTAATTACCATCATAACAGCACATGGAACTGATGAAGCCAGACTTTCTCTTACCTGAGGCCTCCTTCCTCGGTTCACCTGAATGGTGCTTGGCTCTGAAGGAAGCCTGACTCAGAGCTGCTACACTTCAGGCCTGTCGCCATTAAGATTGCAATCTTAATGAAAAGAAAAGGAAACACATCATTTATCATAAAATTCTTGTCACAGCAACGATGCTTTTTGCATTATTACCGCCAACCTCCATAAAATGATGTGTATTTACTGGTAAAGCTTCCTCTCACCATTTCAAACTGGATGTCAGAATGATTAGTCACAGTTTTAACTCCGGTCATCTTTTCCTCCCACCAGAGGCGTTTCGAGCTGTATTTCCTACTGCAGAGGATCTAAACTCCGTAAATATTAATACCTGTGCACAAATCTGGATTGGAGTCCAGGACCTCCACTGTGTAAACTCATAAAGCTCATGTTAAAACAGGGCTGTCAATGGTGTTCCTGCTCCTTCCCTGCATTTGGAAATCCTGAGCGTCTCAGGCATGTGGGACAACCGGCTAACATCCAGACCGCCAAACTGGAGGAAAGAACGGAGATCATCATTTGCAGAACATCCCTGTTCTCCAACTGCCCAGCTTTTGGTTTGCTTGAGACTTACTTACTCTTAGCTGATCAAATGGTTTTATTTGCAAATGACTAAGAATTAAAAATCAAAGAAGGAGCAGAGACTACATAGCAGTGTGTGTGTAATCTCCAATATCCTGTTCAGTATTCCATGCATCCAGCAGTGCTCCACAACTTTTCAGGAATTGTTTTTACAGCTGATGGAGAAGTCTTAGAATCAGATTCTCAATGTTCTTTTCTTTGTATCAAAACATATATGTAAAGAAACAAAATTTGAGCCATGCTAACATGGCTGTACAGAAGAAAATTCCTGGCAGATATAGTGGAAGGAAGTTAACACACATGACCAAATAAGGTTCTATGTGGATCAAGCAGTCACAAAAAAAAAAACAAATTGAAGTCAGCAGCAGTTTACTAAGTGACCACTAGGGTCTATTACAAATAAAGCTCATCATTTTATGTCATTTCTTAGGCCTTTTGATATAAAATCAGATAAACTCTCAGTATAAATCTAATTCCACATAATTTCATTTTAAGTCTCAAACAACATGTTCTAGAACGCGCTGAGTGTATTCTTGAATGCGCGTTCAGCATGTGTGTTCACACTGGATTTCACGATGCAAATGTTTGCCAGCTACAGTTAGAAGAGGCTTTATGCAAAATGTCCAATCTCATTGAATATTGCTTTTCTTTTTCAACTCTCCAAATCATGCTAGCTGCCATTAGTGCTGTTCATGTGATAAGTGTGTGCTCCTTGCAACAGTTAGAAATGTGGAAATTAGACAGAGTGTAGTGTGTGGGCATCCTACGGGCATTTCCTGCATATACCCCGTGCATGCAGCATTTGCATGTGGTCAACAACCAGCAGTACACGCATCTTATTAATGATAAGAGTGTGGCATGTGAGTGCATGCATCTTACAAATACTTCACAGAACATTTACCACTCACATGATAACAGTATTTTCATGCCATCCCTTAATGTGCTTTCCTTGGCACGTTAACGTTGAGAGTGGGGTCATCTGGAATTAAACAGCGCCCTGAATTAAAAAAAAAATCACTGGTGTCACTGGCAGACATCAAATCCTGTTCATCATTGTCATAGGAGGATAACACGTCATAGCAACGTCATCACCCGGTCAAAGTTGCAGAGAAAATGTAAGGTTGCAAAGACTTTGGGACTAAACCTTCATGGAACCAATAAGACAATATCTGCACATTATACTTTAGGCCTATGATCCCCTAGAATAGATCAAATTCAGTCTAAAGGTGCTTGACCTTACTGCATTGACAGTTTAAATGTGTTTTCATTGCTGTGACAATATGATTTCTTCTTTTGGAGAAATGAGCTGCTGTAATCTCATTTCTTTCTATGACATGGAATGTAACAAAGACTTAAGAAGATGAAAGATACATAAGCCTAATGCAGCCCTATGAATTTAATTGAAATGTACTAAAAGAAATGTCATAAAAGTCACTGCACCCCAGTCCATTAAATTCACACACAGCTGTATTTGCGTTAAAAAAAACTAATTAGCTTTCTTTAATAGGTGGTCTTACAGTTATTGTTGGGCTCATGGGTCAAGCCCATTCAGACGCGTCTTCATAACTGTTAGGTAAAATCCAGGGATTTTGAAAAAGGAGTTTTGAATGCGTGAAAGATGTTACAAACCATGGAATGCCTCTCCATTTATCTCATAGTTTTCCCAAACCAAGCTGAAAGAGAGGCAGCCACGGCCACTGTGTCCTTGGTCGTACTCATTACTTACGAACACACCACGTGCTTCAATTCCACTCAGCAGGGATGGATCTCGTTCTTTCTTGTATGGAAGAAAAATTACCAAGTTTAAAGTTTTTTTCTTTGTTTAATTTGAAATTCCAGTCGATCGATCCTCTGTTGATGATGTTGTTTTGAATCACAGGCGACAACTTAACAACAAACAAGCACTCTTCATGCAATTGTGACAATTATTTGATCAGATATCTGTCAAACGTTGGTTAGAGTCGCATGTGCTGCCTGGGCAGAAGTTTGAGACAACTTCAACCTCAGCAATCAGATTATAATAAATAGGAGAATGATCTTATTTTGTAATTTAATTTCTAAAACTGCACCAAAAAAAGTCTTTAGGAACCATCTGCTGCATTTAA
Organism: Oryzias celebensis; assembly: GCA_014656515.1. Lineage (NCBI taxonomy): Eukaryota > Metazoa > Chordata > Actinopteri > Beloniformes > Adrianichthyidae > Oryzias > Oryzias celebensis. The sequence goes on from BNCR01000005.1 coordinate 42,466,554, forward strand.
TTGTATTAGAATTCACTGGCGCTTATGAACATGGCCAGTAGGCGTTATTTTACTTCATCCTGCAATTCTGTGAAAGTTTAGCCATAGAAAGGGGAAAAAAAGCAGAGCTGGCAAATCTAAAGCTCCCAACAGAGAGTGAAACTGTGTCTGTTTTCCTCTCTTGCTGTTCTGAGTTTTAATGTGTTTGGGGCTCCAATCAGCATGTTGCTGCAGCTTCAGCATAACGAAACGCTGTCTCTACAGTGAGGTGTGGAATCACGGGTTCATGCAAACCCGGGGTTATTAGCTGTGATCATTGAAGACAAAATGGTAAACTTGATTTACTTTCATCAGTGGCATCAGGGCTGTTTCAAACAGGCAGACGGCTGGTTCCAAGTGCAGCAGGCTTTATTGACTCAGACAGGAGCAAAGCTCAGTTAAAAGTCCACAAAGCTAAATCCGAGTCAGAGTCCAGGCAAAGGTCGGGGCAGGCGGCAAAGAGTCAGAGTCAAATACGAAGTAGGGTCAGGTAAACAGGTGATCAGATCAGAATGAGCCACTTGGTGTGCCGGCTGAATGGCACAAGCAATACTTAGCACTGAGTGAGGCTTTAGTGTGTGTGGGTGATTGTCAGTGAGTGTCAGCTGAGTGATATCCAGGGTTGCTGAGAGATGTAGTGTGTCTAAAACTCTGGAGATGGCTCCTGTGGGAAACCAGAGGGGAAGACAGGACTCTTACCTCTGAGCTCTTAGGGCAAGACAAGTTTAAGAATAAAGTACAGCTCATACACAGATTATTTAAAGTTCTTAATAGAGGCAGAACAGTACCGTATTTTATGCTATAAAAAAATCACTTGAAAGCTTTAATAATAAAAAAAAAAAAATAGTTTTTGCGCCTTAAATTCTGGTACACGTTCTATATGGATTAATTTTGGTTGTGCTTACTGATGTCGAAGTGACTTTGAGAGGTGCGCAACTCTTTGTCATAATGTTAAGTTGGGTGTTAATGTGAAAATGCTAATGCGGTTAATGTGTAGCAGTGCTGGTCTGTGTGTTTCTTATGTGTTATTAACAGGGTTGGGGGTTAGCGTAGTCACAGTAGCATTTGTTTTAGCGGTATAGGTCTGGTTTTTTTACGTGTTGCAAACAAAGTTAGTAGGTATTAGTATTATTATTGTAATATTGTGGATAACATGTAACAGTGTTGGGCTGTGTTTTTTTTTAATGTGCTACTAACAAGGTTGAGAGTTAGCATAGTCACAGTAACTTTTGTTTTAGCGGTATAGTCTGTTTTTCTTTTTACATTTATAGGTTAAAAAAACAGACTGATACAGGTATAGTTATTATGAATCTGCTAACGCTATTTAACAGTGTTGGACTTTTACCCTTTTTGTGTGTTTTACTAACAAGGTTGGTAATAAACAATTTTGTTTGTTTTAGTAGTATTAGTCTGTTTTACAAGTTTTTCCATGTTGCAAATAAGGATGGGAATTACACTAAATTTTTTAATACGCTAAGACGGCTAACATGAGCAGTGTCAGAATACCTTTTTTTGCTTGTTACTAAGATTGGTAGCGTAGAAAAAGTAACGTATTTTTTAGGGGCATCAGTCTGTTAGGTTTTTTTTATTTTAACGTGTTCCTAAACAGTTTGGGAGTTATAGGTATTGTGAATATCCGTGCACGGTTAACATTTAGTGGTGTTGGACTATGTTTTTTTTATATTGTAAGGTGGCTAACTTATAAAAATGTGTTTACAAAGCGTGTTACAAAGAAGCGTTTGCAGATACTGTGAATGCAGTTAATAAAGGCTGAGTGATGGACTTGTTTCTGACTCTTTTGTCTGGCTTAATGCTCCTAATAGTTTTATGCCCCTTACATATGACATAACATTTTTTTTTAAATCCATTAGTCTACATTGCGCTTTATAATTCATTTTACACTATAAAAATACTGTTAACTAACAAACAGTAGAAAAATATATGAAAATTACTTTAAAACAAGATTAAGGAGGACAATACAGACCTTTCAGTTGTCACACATTAAAATGAATGGTTTTGAGGCTGGATTTGAGCATCATCAGGAAAACTGTTTTAGATACTATCTGGTATTAAAAATAACAGGCAGACATAATTAGAAATCAAAGTCAAATATTGTCGAGGTTCTGTTACTCTAACTCTCTTTTAACAAAGGTACCGTCAAACCCCATTAATTCTCAAAGTTCTCCTTGGCCTTCATTCTCTGCTTTGCGATGTTTGTTATCATTTGTATACCAACACTCAATTGGTCAATAGATCCATACATAACAAATGACAGTGTAGGTGTTAATGACAACCTGGGATTAGAACGGATAACGCTGCCTCAAAGACTTATCGATCGGCAGCAGTCTCTGCATCTGCGACCACAGAGGTGCACGCGATCAGCCACAGACAGGTGGAAGGAGCACTCCTGAGAGTCACTGAACCGTTCCGGTCTGCTCATCCACCCTATCCTCCGTCCTGACAACTGCACCGAGACTCCCTTTCATCCCACCCAACGCAATCTCTTTAGAAGCCTGGAAAAGATTTGTCGGGGTGCCAAGATGAGAGACCGGCCAATGCTGAAATGTCAGAGCATGTTAATTAACACAGGGGGCTATACCAGTGATCAAGGTTCCCTTGAGGAACAGAAGTGGTGTACAACCCAATCTCTTTGCCAGAGGGCCTCCTGCTCCAGATCAATTGGAATAGATTTTCTGCTTTTGCACACACCTGAACGCTGTCAATGGGGAACATAAATTTGGACATCTGTCGTTTTTTTTTCCTGCATCATATCTGGTGAAAATGTGTCTTCATCTACTGATCCTGCCTTTAAAATGAAAGACTGCTTTACAAACAAGAGCTTGGAAGACTTTGGGTTGCACTCGCGCAGACACACTCCTGAGTTCAACCTCAGATGCTGCGACACGGCTCTTTTTCTCATTACTCAGCACAAGGCTTTCATGCTTGACCTGCTTTTTAACTTTCTGATCTGGATTAGCTGCAGATAATTTAAGGGGTGAAGGAGAGGAGAGGAGCAGAGAATGCACGTCTGCTTGAACTGAGGGCCTTGCAGGTAGTGATCATTCACAGTCCAGCAGAGGACCATGTGGATACAGCTGTCTCTTGGAATTACCAGTACTTAGAATTACTGAGCAAAATGGACAGAGATGCGGAAAGGCTATGAAGAAAATAGATTTTGTGCGGTGTATGAGGTGAAAGGAAAATGTCCCAACTTTATTCATCTTGAACTGCAAACATTAAAATCAGATTGTGTTCATATATATATATATATATAAAACACCCTCATTCAAACTTTACTCTTTGGTCCAAAACAGACTTTTTTTCCTCAGAAACTTTGATTTAAATGGCAAATGTGAAAGCTCAACCTACCCTAGTATGAAATCACAGAGTATATTTGATTTTTTTTTTCCCCACTAAAAATGAAAAAGAAAAATCTCCCAAAGTGGTAAAAAAAAAAAAAAGAAAAAAAAAAAAACTCAGAGGTCATAAGACTCGTAAAACTTTTATTTTGGGTCGTAAATCTATCCAAAGATCCAAGAAAATGTTTGGAACCAAAGTATGTTGAAATTTGACAACAAAGCGATTAGAATTGACTAGCATTTACAAAGAACCATCCTAGAAGTAACTTAATTGAACTGCGCCACGGTTGACCCCCCCCCAAAAAAAAAAAAAAAAAAAAAAAAACAATACAAATACAAATTTAAAGAGGTCAACACTTAAAGGAACTTTTAAGATGTGTTTACTGGAATTCAAGTTTTGTCAACACTGTGATGATGTTTTACAATGTAAATTAGCCGGAGGATTGTCATGACTGGGGATTATCATGACATAAAAGAAGCCCCGCCCACTGTTGTCATAAATGGGAAATGAAGGTATATACAAAGAAAGCTCTTTAACTAGACTATGTATGGTTATTTTTTTATGTTGAATAATGCTTTCTAACATTGGCTGTATATAGGGAACTGGACTGAGTGACACCCCCACCCCCCTGCAATTGAAATAAGATGTGCCCACTGGCTTCAAGATGTCAAATCCCATAGCCTTCTATTTAGAAATAAACTGCTTCATTTTTTTCCTGAAATTGTATGGTAATGCAAGTTATTCAAGTTAATAAAAAGTATGTGTTGCCCGCTGGCTTCCACATCCAACGTTTAAAACAGGTGAAAGATTTTGTGTAACCCACTTTCAAGTGGTAGGGGTATGGACTTCCAACAACCTCATTCCTAATTTGAGTGTTTACCACAGAAATGTTGGCTCAGACTGACCAATCAGTCCTTACTCACTTGAACATAGCAACGTCCATAATTGCGAAAAGAAATGGCGACCGAATTACTGTAACTTAATTTTGTTGGAGTCAGAAGTAAGCCATTTTCTATGGGTGAAATCACACTTTCATGGGGCAGTTCTTGTATATAGTCAGTCCTCTAACGGGGGAGTCATTTGGAAAATACTCTTCTGGAGTCTACCTGGAGTGGTTCCGGGTTGAATTGCAATAGTATTCTGTCAAATCTGGGAATCAGGTCCCCAAACACGTATGACTAAGTGGTTCAAACATTTTCTGCAAGCCTTGCTTGTTGGAACCGTTCGACTATCCTGGTTGGAAGGGGTCCAGTACCTAACTCAGAAGAAAAGGAGGTTTATGGAAGGTATTTATTTGGACTGTTTGTTGATGAGGGGACTCCATAATAAATCTATTTACATCCTCCTCTATTCCATTTGCTCCCATGGACTCCATTTGGGTCTCCCTTCATTCAGGCTTGTTTACCTGGCAAGCCAAGTGTGACTGCAAAAAAAAAATTCCCACAGCCTGAGGTGGGAATTGAGCTGAGGTGGAGAGGGATGGGTGAGGGGTGGAGGCAGCAGGAAGGGAGGGCTAAAGTAGGATGTGTGAGACACAAGAAGAGGTAGGGGCAGGCAGTGGTGTTGCAGAATCACTCAAAGCTGTAACCTACCATCCCTCTCCCAGCCCCCCATGGCTTAATTATCATGTGCAGCCTAGTGGAGACGAAATAACGGAGACTCTCACACGAACACCCACACAGGGAGGCTTGGAAATCTCCTTAAACACACACACAAGCAGAGACTCAAATGTACAAATAGGAGGAGAGAGACAACATGGTCTGCTTTTAATCGAAGCTAATCGGCTAGGAAAATAAACATGCTGGCATGGCAGACATCTATCTTTGGCTGTGGCTGAGGTTGCTAGATAAGGAGAAACAGGCCTTTCGGACATGTGTTCTCTCTCTTAAAACACCACCTGCTTCTTGTTGTTGAAATTAGGCTTTAATGTGACTTTCAGCAGGAAGTGTGTTCGATGCATAAAGGTTCATTGAAGGAGGGACTCCAATGATTGGCTGAAAACTTAAAAAGTCAAGAGAGCTCTGATGCAATGTTCATACTGGGCTCAAAAAACACACATGTTCAAGCAACCACTTCCAATGAATAGTCTATGTAAACGCATGCATGTGCGTGTTTTAGGCTGCCGTATTCAAAATTCTTGCGTTCGCATGTAGCTATGAGAATTTTTGAAGCCACTTTCAGGCTCTACCTAAAAAACATGCATCCAATGAATGCGCATTGAAAGTTAAACCAGTATGAACTTTGACCAATCTGAGACTTTGATTTGGTAGCGACATATGGATGGCGTGCCAACCTTTTGCCTGTCTGGAATGATATAACACCAAGTCTTTCATATATTGGAATAGAGCTGTGAAAAATGGAGCAAGATTTGCACCGCTTCGACATTTCACACCAAGCCTCTTTCAACTGTAGTTGGCGGACATGCGCTAGTATCGGGTAGGGACAATCCAATGTGACACCATGGGCTAAATGTGCTTTCTTGAACGTGCGTCACATGCCCTGTGTGAACGTAGAATTACAATTGCATTTAAATGAAGTTTGCGTCTTGAATTTGCTATGACTGTGCTATGGCCAGAGTGGCCGCTTGCTAAAAGGCAAGGGTAGGCATGGGGCTTGGTGCCCCTGATCAGAAAGAGGGGGACTTTTAGAGTTAAACAACTCTAAACCACTAGAAGATATAGTAATTTCATTCGTACTAAATTAATCAGATTCATTTTGTGCCAACTTCAAACATTGTATCGTTTCTAGCACTTCACAAATGTCTTTGACCATAGGTATCAAACTCCACATGTCCCACGTGTTCCTCAACTAACTTGCCATTGTAGCTTTCATTGGCAAAACATACCTAATGTAGGTAGTCAACAGTAAGTGGGGGTGGTTTTCTGAAAAAAGCACCGGGATCCTTGAGGCATGGAGTTCAACACCCTGAGACAATCAGTTTTATGGTAACAAGTTGACATTTTACATTTCTAATGAGGTTGAAAGAAAATTGGTCTTATCTCTTGCTGTAAGTGATCCACTGTGAATTATTGTCCAGGGCTCCTAGAGATTCTAGTAGCACCCCTGACAATGACAACCAAGTCAGTTCAACAAAGGAATATACATTTTTGGTAAAGTTTAAAAAAAAAAAAAAGTTAAAAAAAGTAATTGCAAATCATGGTCAGTGATAGAGTTGATCACATACATGGTTGATCCAGTTATGCATTGTTTTTTGTATTTTTTTTTCACTGGATCAAGTGTTAACGTTATTTACGGCTCCACAACCATTTACGCAATTCACGTAAATCAGCTGACTTTAACGCAGAAAAAAGTATCTTCATGCTGTTTTGAAATTCTTATGTGTTGCATATCAGCGCAAAGCCGCTTTTCTCTGCGTGAGAATCATGTGATTCACATTAATCACGTAAATGGTCAAAGAGTATGCCAAAATGTGTGTGTTATTTAGGTGTCGCCGGTGACATCTTAGGTGTTTAAGGGTTAAAGCCACTGCGAAGTCGTCACAGATACTGTTGATGCCTGCGTTTACTGCGAATGTGACCTTGGCCGCAGAGCCCCCAAACTGGACTACAGCAAGAGGACCTGGCCGCAGACAACAACATGATGCCAACATGGCACCAGTGTATCATTAGCCGTAAGTCGTTAACCAAAGTTCACGCTCTTCCCCAAGAAGATCAGAACCGGGGATAGGGTTAGGAAATGTCTAGTATAAATAAACACATTCTGCTTCTGGCTAAAGTTGTGACATTTCTGCTTTGATGATGTGTTGAGGCGCCATCTTGTCTGCAACCGGGTCCCCCTCAACAACCGCTCCAAAATGTACTTTAAATCGACCAGGGTTGTGGACTTATTGAAATAAGCATTTCAGGCCAGCTTGCTACTAAAAGCTGCACATTCAGAACACAACTCATGACTACACATGAACTTTAATATAACGTTTTGAATCTCTCTCTGGTACATCTTGTCACTTTTCTCTGCTTTTGAAGACAATTAACATATTTCAACAGAGATGCTAAACAACACCTTCGGTATGCATCTAATGCCCCTGATGTGAATCACAGCTTTTCCAAACCTTCAAATTTTGAAAACCAGGATGAAAGCCAAAACGCACAGAACTCTTAGTCAGGTTTGAGGATAAATTACAGGGATCACAGCACTTTCCCCCTGACCAGATAAGGTGCCAGCGGACAAAACTTCCTTCATTTCCTCCTGTTGTTGCAGTGTGGCAGTAAAGGCAGCCATGAACCAGCTTAAAGACAGAGGGGCTAAAAGGTGAACGCCACGCTCGACTGAACTTGTGGCCTGATCAAAAGGAATGCGACCCGCGTTTGGGGAAGTGGCAGAGTTTATCCGTCCAGCGGTAAGACTTTGGAGGAGAAGATCCTAAGAACCTGAGAGCTTCCCAGTAAAACCAGGGTTTCGCAGAAATCAAGAACATCTACTCTTTCTTTTTATCCCTGCCGCCTAACCTTAGCAGAAGCCGATCACGGTGAAAGTAGCATAAATCAAACGATTGGACAGGAGGAGGTAGCGGATGCCGTTCAGTGTTTAATTATGTCGGCATGTGTGAGAGTGCTTTTTAATGAGTTGTGTAGGGTAGCAAGTATGCTTACACTTGAGTGTGCTGGAGCCCCACCTTAATGTGTATTGCATCCGCCTTAATGCATCATTCATGATTTTAATTGCTAGTAATTAACTTCAGCCCAATTAGCAAGAGAGGTAATCAATATTTGTTGATCAACACACAGGTGCAGTATGGCGGTTTGTGGGAGAACATTTGTAAATTTAGCTGCTGTGCACTGCATGGATACAATCTGACTAAAATCAGTTTGATGTATTTTTGCATGGGTCACTTAGTCTCTTAATGTATATGTGCTTTGTTCCAGTGCAATTATCTGCTGACTAAATCCTACTAAAGATCAGAGTGAAAAAAAGAAAAAACTGCACCAACTTCACATAGTAAATATTACCAAACTGCTGCACTGTGAGACAAGAGGGAGGCAACTGGAGAAAAACGGAGTCGTAAAGCAGATGGAAGAACAAGGAGGTAAGAGCTGAATATTGCTGAGTTTGGGCTTTGCTGCAGGATGGGAAATGGAGTGAAAGAGCAATGAGGGAAGTTTAAATAAAAGAAAATCATTGGATGTCTTCCCCTGTGCCAGGTCCAGTAACCACACGGTACTTCAGTGCTTCACTTAGCTGTGATCAATATTGACGTTGTCATTAAGCAGCTCTCTGGTAATGAGGGTGGGGAAGGGTGTCCAGGGAGGCATTAGACCTGGAGACCTGTTCCCTGCATCTTCAAACCACTAGGCATTCACCATTTAAGAAAAAAAAACTACATGTTTGGAGCTTTTCTCACTATTTAAATCAACTGGTAGCTTGTAGTTACTGCTTTTATTTGATGATGTAGTGTTTTGTGTCAATGCAAATTGCATGCAGAAACGGTGCTGTACATGATTGTTGGTCTTGAACAATTGAAACTACAGAGCAGTTTGTTTGTCTGTGTGTGAGTGAGTAGTCCTTCACTGGTTTTATCAGGAAACTGTGCGACTCTTCCCTCCTTGGACTTCCCTCATTGTCAACGCAATCATACATCTAAAGCTACATTCACAAAAAACTCCAACCCCCACAGCAACACACGTTTATCCAACCGTTTTCAACATGTTGCAAGTTAAACCACATCAAACTTGGACCAATCAAGAACTCTGATTTGGTAGTGACTCCTGACTGGTGTCTCTTTTAATTCATTGACGGGTTATTCATTTGAAAATTGATTAGGGAGGATACATTCATAATTGCAGCTTGTGCCTGACCGGAATTACATGACATCAAGTCAAAAAAAAGTCTGGAGCCAGTTTTGTGAGATCTGCACCACTTTGACATTTCGCACAAAGCCTCTTTCAACTGTAGTTAGCAAACATGAGCTAGTAAACAGAAGAAAACAAGCACAAAGAAGAAGCCCCTACCTGTTTCTCCAGTGTGAACAAACCTTGGATAAATGTGCATATAGTGCGTTCTTGAACGTGCATTACATACCCGGTGTGTCCATAGCTTTAGAGTGACAGAAACTCCATCTTGCTGCATCTCATAGCAGTACTCTCCAATCCCTGGGCTGGGAACCAGTCCTTGGGACGGCTGGCACCAGGACGCAGAGGAGAAAAAAACATGACCTATGTTTTTCTGTTTTATTTAGGAAAACTACTGGGTTCTCCCCTCCACATTTGATTCATTCTAGATGGGTGTCAAATCATGTGGCAAAAATATATCCACCTTCAAAATAAAAGAAAGCTGCATTAAACAGACAAAAACCAGGAATCTTTTCTCCAAATACCGATTTATTATGACTCTTATTCCCACATGCCAAAATAATAATGCATGATATTCAGCAAGTGGCCGTCTAATGTTACAAGGATGTTGCTAATAAAGTTGTTCGAACAATGCATTCATGTTTATTTAAAATTAAATAATAAATGAATGAATTTATTATAGAATGAATGAATGAAAAATAAAAAAGTTTTAGTGACCATTTTTCCCCATCACACATTAAAAGTTGTGAGGCTGAAGTTGCTGTCGAATTTTTATTTTTTTAGCTCCCATCTATATCACATTTTAACAATTCCTACAGTAAATCTAGTGTGGAAATAAAGTTAAACCAGCAGCAGATGAGGAGAATAAACAAAAAAAATTCTACTTTAGCTTTGTACAGGCCGGTGTTTGAAAATATTGTCTGACATTAAACCAGTCCATGGCCGGGGAAAGGTTGGAGAAGCACTATCTTAGTGGAATACAATATAAATAAGTAAAAAGCTGCAAAACTTGAACTTCAGCACCAGAGGGCCACAGCCAACGAGGCTACATCTGAAGCAGATAAATCGGGCGTGTGTCATGGAGAAGGATAAGTTACAAAACGAAGCAGCAGTTGCTGAGTTGTGTGTTTCGTCTCGACCTGTCTCCCTCTGTGTTTGGGTAAACACTGCTGTTGCTCGACTCAAGCAGCAGCTGTGGCAGCCCCTGGCCACTGCTGTCACTGACGGCTAAGTTTACTGTGATGCGTGACAGCGTGATGACAGGCGCAAAATGTTTACAGGCAAGATTAGGGACTCTGTACACTGGCAGCTCAATTAGAGTTCGCTAAGTCACAAAAATTGATGACAGAGGATGTTTTGACAGTTGTTATCAAAATTTGATTAGTAACTTTATTGTAGTTTCTTGTGTGTGATAGAGATTGGTGATGATAGACCATAAATATTCTGGTGTAGACTCTTAAGTTTGCATAGATTTTTGAAAAGGACGGCTGTTGACATCTGCAACAGCTCAAGAAAAAAAATCCTTCAATTAATAGTAAAATCCCATGAACAACAGGGTTGGACGATCAATCACGTTTGCAGTACAATCGCGATTCCAAAAAAAAAAGATTTTCCAAATGCAAAAGGCGTTATAACAGTCTGGTCATGTGACACCCAACACAAGTGTTCAGTGATTGGTGCAGAAAATGCAAGTTTGACTCCACACAGTACCTTGAGCCATCATTCCCTCCAACAGTCTTAGTATCAATGGAATCAATGGTAAAAGAACAAGGAGTCCAAGTTGAGCAGAGCATCAGCTGAAACAGCAAAACTTGTGATCGTCATTCCATTAGAAAGAACCAATTAACAAGATTTACTGATTGTCATGCATGTGTAGCATAACATGTTTTTATTTTGTTGTGTATAAGTGGTAAAGCTGGACAAAACAAAAGTAGGGGTGATGATCAATCTACAAGCTATTGTCATAAAACAGCCCTCCTCTAGCTCTGATAGAGATATAATTATGTCATTCTTCAACTGGTTGATGTAATTTCTACATGGTATAGTACCTGTATGGGAAATGACCCATTCAGGTGTTTTGGGTTTTTACATTGTCAGGCTGTTTCTTGCTGTTCATTAGAGGCTTGTCAAAAATAGAACATGTGATTGTCGTGCGTCTAATTGTATTGTGAGTTTTTCGTAAGGCTAATGTAAGTTGCTTATATTACACTTATGACGTACAGGTGACACTGTTGTATGGTTTCCTTATACCTCACTCTATTCTTTGATAAAACCTTAGTCACACTTAAGGCCAGGTCTTGGCTGTTTATTCTCAAACCTATAGACTCTACCCTGGTTGTCCACTCTACCCAACCTCTTGCACAGGCTGCGGGATTTTGAAGGGTTGATAGATGAAAAATCTGTAGACACACCTGCTTCTCACTTACTTTACCCTTACTTTACCTTTGCATGCTATATAAGAGTTCACTACAACCTTTCACTCGCAGCATGCATGTAGAGAAAATGTGCAGTAACATTTTCCCTACAGGCTCACCAAGTGGTCTACAACTGTAATATTTTGTACAAGCAACCTGTGTCCCCTGGGTAAGTTTGGCCAATTTTTGCCCACATGCAGCCCGTATCTAGCCGTAAGGGTGGTTGTGACAAAGCTATTAGCCAACAGATTCCTTTAGGTTTATCCCAGATGGGGAAAAAGTTCTTATCTTAGAAGCAGACATATTTAACTTTCACTTTCTCTGCGGATATGCTAACAATCCAAGATTTATGCACACTTTTAGGGATGGAGCTGAAAAGAGTGCTGGTTTTTATAAAGTGACAACTATATAACAAGTTTCAGGGATCAAATGCTCTGTTTATGGCTTGCCTGTGTTGCCTCTGGGTAAGAAGGAAAAAAAACCTCCTTATTAACACTGCTCTCTTGGTTGTGTGTCTGTTTACCAGACAGTTGGCTCAGCCAGTTCTGACAGATGTGACACTTCCTTGTATTTGATGATTCTTAGGGTGGATGACACGGCTAGTTTTTCAAGTGTGCAAAGCTTGTGGCAAAAGAAATGTAAAGGTCGTCCGTGTGTGTCTTTTTTCAGAATTTACTGAAATGTTGCCAGTAGATTACTGGCTTGCAAGAACGAAGGCAGCTGTGTTTTCTACAAATGCTGTGAATGCATAATGCATAACATTGTCTGTATGAACCCTTTCACTTGCTAATGCCAACCTTTTTACAGAAGTCTCAGAGGTATAGAGTGTTGAGTGGCAGAAAGACAGTTTAGATAGTAAAAAATAAAAACAATGCTGAGTACCATATGTTCTGCACTATAACGTGTACTTAAAAGCTTATTTTTCATTTAAAAAAACCCACTGTACGACTTACATATAGAATAATTCTCGTCAAGTTGGCTGATAACATAAACAATTTTAAGAGGTAGAGCGTTTATTTTTCATTCATTGCAAACAAGGTTGGATGTAATTGTAAATACGCGATTGTGGCTAATGTAGCTGTGTCGGACTGTTTTTTACATGTTACTAACAAGGTTGGGAGTTAGCATAGTCACAGTACGTCTGTTACAGGCTCCGGCATACGAATCTCTTCACGCATAGCTATGCAAGTTTTTACAACTCTACGTACTGGGCTCTACGTACAAAACACATTGAACACATGTCTAAAGTTAAACCAGGTCGAATTTGATTGATTTTAAAGTGATGTATGGATGCCATCCCTTTTAATTCATGGAAGTGACAACGGTATGAAAATTGACCATGGAGGAGAAGTTATTAGTAAATGGTGGATCCTTGTATAGTGCTTTTCTACCTTCTTTGAAGGCCCAAAGTGCTTTGCGGTCCCAATTCCATTCACCCATTCACACACACATGAACACACTGTTTTATCTCTGTTGCCCAACACTGGCACCAACCTATAACTGCCAAAGACAATTTGGAGTTCAGTGTCTTGCCCAAAGACAGTTCGACACAGGTGCAGGCAGGGCAGGAATCGAAGCTACAATATTCCAATCAGAGATTGACCGCCCTACCGCTGCACCATGGCTGCCCCGTTAATAATTGCTGTTTGTGCCCGATCAGTATGACAATATACCAAATCTTTCATAAATTCGAAAAGAGCTGTGAAAGAAAAAGCTTGGAGCAAGAGTTGAAAGATTTGCACTGCTACATTTTAAACCAAGTCTCTTCAACTCTTTGTGGCGGACATGCACTGTTAAACAGTAGGAAAAGAAGAAGAAGCCCCTGCCTGCTTGCCCAGTGTGAATGCCATATGCTGAACGGGCATTAAATGCCCGGTGTGTACGTAGCTTGACTATTTTATCTTGCTTAATGCGCCTTATAGGTTACATAAGTTAAAAACTAGACTTCATTATCAGTGCTCCTCATATCCATTGCACCCTAGAGTGGGGAAAATATGGTACTTCATGTTTTAAGAGTTTTATGTACTATACTGTACTTATGGAGGACTAACATCCTCTGTGTGTAAATCAACAAAATAAAAAAACAATTGTCAACATCTTTTTTAAGCAAAACAAGACAAGGCGCTTCTGGAAATTGATTACATTTTCCAAAAATGGGCAGAAATCTTTATGGCCATGGGAGGATTCCAGAAATAAAGAAAAACACATCCTTTAAAAGTTGTTTTTAGCTGTTCAAAGCAATATCCAGACAGACGTCCTGTAAGAAATGTATGGCAGAGTAATCAGGACCAGTGATTAACATGTCTGAGACTATAATCACTGCTAAAAGAAGTGCTATCACCAGCATTCAAGCCAAGCACTAAATCCTGAACCGGTTAATTGTGTGGCAGTACAGTTAGGGCCTGCAGGCACTATATATCGTCGGGAGATGAATGAGATGCTCATTTTGCGTTTTACACAAAGTCCCCCACACATAATTATGCTTCCCTCTTCCCTGCATCCCAAGCAGTGTCAGTTAATGAGTTAGGACACTAATGCCTAAGACAAACCAGTCACATGCCTCAAAAATATAAATATAACCAGATGGACTCAGGGAGTTCTCACACCGTAAGAACCATTCCTCATACAGACCAGTTGTTCACCCCTCCCACGTTCTCTAAGGCCTACACTGACATTGCTCTTAATGGTCTGAACCAGAGTGCAGATGTCACTGTTATCTTATAGTTGCCAGGAGGTGGCAGTATGCACCATTTTAGTTGATTTACACTTCACCAAATAATGGAAGGAAGAAGGGTCAACAAGTTCCTATACTGAAATATCAGTTTTCTTATAGAGATAAACCTTACATTTACATTTATGGTGTGGCTCCTGAAACACAGTGAGGGTTTGACATTGATGTAACCCATAGAAATTTAGAGGTCAGAAATGGAGCCTTAATTTGGGTGGACACAACTTGAGTGTACTCACAAAACAAAGAGTTTTCTCACAACCAATTTAAACGCAACACAGCACACAAAATCAAGACCAATAAAATCAAAATAAACAGACTAACTTCCTGTATCCAACAGCTGTTTTTGATTGAAAAGTAAAGACAATAGCATCAAAAATCTTATACCAGACTATGTGTCATTTTGTGATGAAAAATGTTACCTTTCAAGATGGGAATAATGGGAAATAGCATCTTCTTAAAACCAGCACCTTGTGGTCATTCAAGGAATTGCAACTATTAGTGGGTCTGGTTTCAAATGCTTGAACGCAATGGGGGGGCACAAGCATTAACTGAAGTGATCCCGCTACATAAACGAACTGAACGCGGCGTGCCTAAAGTAAGCACACCCATGAAAACACTGCGAGAAACATCACAGCAACCATTATCAAGACACGTCATCCAATCTGCAAGATGTGGATAGTGAGGCACCATTCTATTGCACTTCCCTTCACCCAAGACCCAAGGTGAATTTTGTTAAGGGCGACCTTCCTACTGATGAGTGCAAGCAACACTGACCAGGCAAGCGTGGTCGGGGTCAGCATTCGCCCTGTCTTCCTGAGTGGAGCTGTGGATTGGAGATCCGCAATCAATTGCAATTCTGTGCACTTGCATGGCTGTGACACACAAAACTGATCTCCCGTTGGAAGTCTCTCTCAGAGATGTTAGATACTGCAAAATGGATCTTGTATCGGGTTTCTTTGGTGTGTATTTGTTGCTTTTTCTGACCGTTGACTTTGCAGCTGGCAGCTACGTCAAAATAAACAAGAGCTGAGCTTAGGTTAGCTCTTCCATCTATCTTGTCACTGATCCCCAACCTTATCTGATACAAGTCACAGAGACCAGGCGATTTATCAAATCCCTGTAACCCCGACTTAAATACCTTCTTTTCTATAAACAAAGCCCCTGATAAGTTTTGTAATAACTTTTTTGAAATGTTTCTTTATGCTAATTAACAAATCAAATGGCAAAATAAAATGTTTGGTTTGGTCAAAGCTTTGGATTGGGGTGTAATTCATTTCAATTGAATCGTAGACTGTTTTCAAATTTGCCAATAAAGTCGAAGAATTTCACGATAATATGGGGTCATCCGCGACAAATTTACATCAGGACAAAGCGGCAGACAGAAGAAGCAGAAGTGCCAAATCTCAGAGGAATTCTCCATTGCCTCCAATCAGAGGTTTTAACACACATTTTAGCAACCTATTAAGAGCTTTATGGGCCCCCTGTCCGCTTTGGCCCTCGGCTCTGGTAATCTGGCCTATCCTCTTAAAAGTGGAATTGATTGGAAGAATTGATTCTCTCTGGGTTTTGCACATACAGATCCAATAATTACCTCCCGTAAATCTCTTCAATCACATATGAAATATTGAGGATGCTCTCTGCTGCTCGTCTTCAGAGGGATTTGGACCCTCTTAATACCTACCGAGATCACCATGAAGAATAGCTTCCAAACTCAGTTTGGTCTGTCATCAAAACTCGGCTAAACTTGATAAAAACAAAAATCCCATTTATGGAAGAATGGCATAGACAGATGTTGAAATCCTAACTTCAGTAATAGATTTGACACAAACGTGTTGCTTTATATTTTAATCTATGTATAATAATTTCTCAAAAAATAATCCAGGGAATATGAGCAGCTGAATGTCCCTACATACATTTAGATATATTACTTATCTTTGGAGGGTAAATCCCTTAAATCTGGTCAGACTCTGTGCAATAGCAGGCTTTAAGGCTTACACAGGCATGCTGTAAACACAAACAAACAAGATGACCAGCCATCCCTGATTGAATGTTTCTCCTATAGCCCCCTCTCTGACACCCATAGAACCCCCGAAACGCAGCTGCAGGAGTAGGAGGGAGCAGGATTAAGGCCCTGAGCCTCACTCAGATGGGGCATTTCCATGACAGTGAGCTTAACAGCCCGCCCCTGTTTATGCTTTTTCGGAGGGGGGAGCCAGTTTCCCCTCCCATGACAGATGGCCTTTCAGCCACAAAGTGCAGTGTTTAGACTTCGCTTGCTTTGGGGCAAGACAGCAAAGCTCCAATGACACAGCATTTAGCAAACAACTCCCCAACTGCAGAGATGGCGGTCACAGAAAACCGCCAACAAATACATCCCACCACCCCTTCCCAAATGAATGAATACACTAAAAAAAACACACACAATTGGTTCAGCTTTTAATTAAGAGGATTTTTAAATGTAGTCAGTTGAAATGTAAAGAGATTTCTTTCTAGAGAGACGGGGCAAAGCAGCAGCTTTTGCATTAGAGGGTAAACAGTTAGTGAAAAGGACCAGCTGCTGGAGAGAATTAGCCCAGTCTCATCTGATCCAACACAAACCTAGTGGTGCTTACTCTCAGAAAGGAAGAAAAAAAATCTGGCTTGACCTAGTCTGACCTGCCATACAAAGCCAGAGAGGCCCTGAAGGCAGTGAATTAATTGAAGCCCACTAAGCCTAATACACCATATTAAAAAAAAAAAACAATGACGCTTATAAGGTGAAAAAAAAACAACCTAAAATAAGTGTTATAGTCATAGTGTGTACAGTAAACAAATACATACACTCTGGGATTGTTTGTGCTCAGTAGCATACCCTGAAGAAAATAATGATTGTGTTCTACTTGCAGGCTTTGACATTTACTGACACGCAGGTGGAAGTGCATGGATAACCGAGAGGCTTAAGGAAAACAACACAAGCTGCAAGCGATAGACAGAAACTTCCTCGGCTCCACTCCATCCCGAGCAGCTCCTGGAAAAGAGCTGATAATAAAACACCGTCCGATCAGATCTCCTCGCGCTGAGATTCATTTAGAGCAGAGGCGTTATTCTCCATGTTTTTTTTTTCTTTCTGTCAGCTAGCTTTTCAAACCCACATGGTTGCTTCAACTTAAATTGGCCTCCCGCACCATATAGATTTTCCATCACAGGGCAGGACCTGAAGAAGACACAGAGAGACGAAGATGGGGAAGAGGAGCATTCGCCAGTCTGATCACTCAACCCCTTTGTCTTCTTCAAATAAAATACATACCGAGATTAATAGGCCCAATAACGCAGAGCGATGGCTCGTTGCTGTGGAGAACTGGGACCCTCATCGCTTTTGGACTTTGCTCTCCAAAAGGCTGAAATACAATGAATAAACTTAAATCCTAGTTGAGATATTTAATAAGGACCAATATTTGTTTGCTTGCCACATAGGGGACTTCCCATATTTTATACCACATAAGGTGCGCCAGAATTTAAGGCCCATTAAGTGAGACCAAAGAGTATTAGATAAGTCTCCCCATGTTAGGAGCAATAGCCGTGTTAGCGGATTCACAAAATCTGTAACTCTCAACTTTGTTTGCAACATGTAAAAATACGAGACTGCTAACAACAAACGTTACTGTGACTTTGCTAACTCCCAACCTTGTTATAAACGCATAACAAAAAAAAAAAAAAACAGTTTGACACCACCAAATGTTAGCCACATTAGTGCATTCACAACACCTGTAACTCCAACCTTGTTTGCCACATGTGAAAAAAACAGACTGATGCTGCTAAAACAAATGTTACTATGAACACGCTAACTCTCAAACATTTTAGTAACATTAAAAAAAACAAAGTTTGACACCACTACACATTAGCTGTATTAGCATATTAGCAATACTTGTAACAATACTTAATCTTGTCTCCAACAAATAAAAAAAAAAAACACAGTCCGACACCGCTATACGTTAGCGTATTTAAAATACCATACTCAAAACTCCTAACCTTGTTTTTGCAGCACATGAATAAACAGACTGATACTGCTAAAAACAAAAAGTTGCTATGAACACGCTAACCCCCAACCATGTTGGTAACATGAAAAAAAAAAGAAAACTACAGTTTGACCCCACCACATGTTGGCCTCGTTATAGTATCCACAATACCCGTTACTACCAACTTTCTTTGCAACTTGCTAAAAAATCAGACTGATACTGCTAAAACCGATGATACTGTCACAACGCACACCCCTGTATAAAACAGAAACAGTCTGACACAGGTACACTTTCAGCCACGTTATCATTTTCACAATACCTGTAACTCCTAACCTTATTTACAACACACGAAAAAACATACTTGTGCCGCAAAAACAAACGTTACAAACGTTACGAACTGTAACTCCAACCATGTTGACGCCACTACACGTTAGCTGAGTTAGCGCAATAACTATACAAGTTACTCCCAGTCTTGTTTACAACAAGTAAAAAAAAACTGACTGATACTGCTAAAGCAACATTACTATGACTATGCTAACTCCCAACCATGTTTGTAACAGGAATAAACCAAACAGTTCTTTACCGCAACACATTAGTTGTGTTAGCATATTCACATATCCTTATTTGCAATGAGAAAACAGATTGTGTACCTTGTAAAAAACAGAGGACCATGTATATCTCAAAATTGTTTCGACATCAGTAAGCACATCCAGAAATAATCCATACAAAAGGTGCTCTGGATTATAAGGATTTCTGTCATTTTTTGCAGAAACATAAAGCTTTTAAGTGCACCTCGTAGTGCTGAAAATAAGATATTTCCCATTTTCTACAGACTGATGGTCCATTTTCAACATAGAAATTCAAAGAAGAGTCTAGACTGAACACAAAATGTCATGTCTTAGGGGCTTCTGGCTTTGGCGGATCAATAGCCTCTAAAAAGAATTTACAAAGATACTATCTGTCTAACTGCTGGTGGCAATAAACTGAAGATTAACCTTTATGTTCCTCCCAGTTCTGAGAAGTATCCTGAAGGACATGCTTCAACATTTACTAATCAAAAAACTCACTTTTTCAATACAGCAAGACCAGGGAATGGGCTAGTGGCTCTGTACTAGGCAGTTATTGACTTCTTCCCCTATGAATCATAAATGTGAAAGACGGACACTCAACAGAAAGGCATAGTATCATCTGTGGCACAGATCCCATAAGATTTATTTATTAAAATAATCAGATTTTATAGGCTTGTTGCTGTAGAGACAATCTAATAGTTCTTTCAAATGGTGATCTGGAAAATAAGTGCATGACAAGAGAGCAACTGGGTGGTGGTTTGGGAGGGCCTGCTCGGTTGGCTGCATAGCTGCACCCTTTGTGAGCCACGGAAACACAAGAGCCCTTTTTCTCCTGAAGAAGCATGATCCTCTTTCACCCCATACCTTTGAGCCAGGATCCAAGGTTTTGAATGGCTGTGACCCCCATGACCTCTGCTAGGCCCTGATGGCCTCCAACCCTCCAGCTGTTCATCCTTCCAGTCCAGCGCATTGTCCAGTAGCTCCTGCTCGCAGAGGCCAGGGGACCTGCACCCCTCTGGGCCGAAGAATTGACCCTCAGAAACCATGGCTGCACCACCAGGAGCCACAATGATGAGGTTCCCACATGAGCTTTTGAGCATGACAAGGGAGAGAAAGCAGATAGTTGGAGGAAAATGAACAGGGGTTTGTGAAAGCACTTTCACACTGAAAGTCTTGAAGACTTGATTCAAATTAGTAACGGAATGCAGAAAGTTTTCACACATTGATTTGGTTTGGTTTGTTGTCACAAATATGACAACCATTTTTTTGGGGCAAATATCACACAATTACAAACAGTTACAACAGTTATCAGGGGCCAGTATAGGGTGATAAAAATAAGATTATGAAAGAAAAAATACCAAGGTCTTTTGTTAATCGCGAAAGTTCCAATGTAAAAATAACCAAATAATAGCAGAAATGTTACTTTTTGCAATTAATATAGATGTTTTAATGCTGTAAAACCACTCAAAACACACCTTATACACTTTTTTAGACGGATATTAACATTTTCTCTTGTTTAAACATTTTCATAGAAAAATAAGTAAAGTATTATAGAATGACATCAAAGATCATGTATGCAAGCTAAATATATTCTGTACTGTACAAAAAACACAGAAGAGATTAATTGACAATTGTCTACTAATTGTCCACAGCCAAGTAGGATGCAGAGCACAATATGCTGTAATGAAAAAGGGGGCATGCACAATTGCACAATGACAATTTGTGCAATTGCGAGGCCTCTAAAGGTGAACAGTGTTAGGGACCATGTAGTCCTGTTTTTCCACTATCATTCAGTAAATCACGACACAGCTTACTGATGTCATCTGGCTCCAATATGGCAGCATCCATATCATCAAAAAAAGGCGACTGAAGTGACTTTATTTGGTTGGAACTGAAAATAAGCTATTTTCTATGGGTGAGTTTACAATCACTCAGTCCACTTCTCATGTACGCTCAATGTGTGTGGCCAGAATAAATGAAGAGTGTGACCACCATAACGCCCCAGACCAACTTTTCTGGCAACAGACTGGGATCAATGGTTTTCTTCTGAGTTCAGTTTAACTGTAGTAGGAGCTTCTAGGGAATTTCTGCCATTTTCTTTACAACCTTTTTCTCCTGTTTTTTTATGGCCAAGTGATCAGAGTGTAGGTTTGTGACTTATCTTGTAAGATTTAAGGGAAGTCTGTGTTTTTTTTTGTTTTGTTTTATTTCAGTGGTGTGTTGTATGTTGTATTGGCCTTGACGCACCAGGGTTCACTTGCAAGCTTCCTGTTACTTTTAGAAAATTCTCTTGTTAGGTCCACAACAAGGCACTTTCACATTTATTTTCACATCTATTGAACGAAGCACGGCCCTGCGACCTCTCTAAGGTGTACCCCGCCTTCACTCTGCAGTCCCTGGGATAGGCTCCAGCAACCCTAAAACCAAAAAAGAGATTCAGCAGGTTCACAAAATGGATGGATGAATAAACAAAACACACTATGCACAGAAATGAACTATGATGTGTAAAAGGGTCCAAAAAGACTCCTGCACAGAAACGGGAAAGATTGCCAAAATACAACAGAGAAACCCGCTTCCCCTTTTCCATGACTGGCTCCAATGACGAGATAGTATTCCCTCAGCACCAGCAGCTAACTGGATGATCGCAACGATATCTCTTTCCATGCTCACTCTCTGTCAGCCTCTGTCTCTGTGTTATTAATTTTCTCTCATTCTTCTTCCTTTTGGTTTCTTTCATCCCACCCACACCACGTTAAATCCACACCCAACCAGGCCTCTGTAAGCTGACAGCACTGCAGCTATCTAAAGCAAACATTAGCCCACAGTGCTTTGTTTGTTTACCTGTGATAAATCATCGCCTCAGGCCCATCTCTCATTAGAGTAGCCAAACAGAGACAATGGCAAATTGAGAACGCTTCAGAAATGCCTATAATTTGATAATGGTGCGGGTGTGTGGGAGATGTAAGGGGGGGTGCGTTTCTGCACAGAAGAAGCCTCTGAGGACCATCCATCGACTGAAATGTGATGATCCCGCTCCACCACCAGACGTGGAGAGACTCCAGCCTAACACTGCCCTGGGCACTAAACCTTGGAGCCCGTCGTGTGAAAAGGTCGAACGGTTGGATTCCCAATCAGGGGCCATTCTAAAACACCTGCCTCATCCTTCATCCATTCACACCGCGAGCTGAACATCTCCGTACAATATTTTGTCGGTCACAAACTCCGTAGGGGAAGAGGACGTGTCCTGAAAGTTGAGAACAATTATTTCCAAACATCACACTGAAGCCTGGAACTAAATTATTCACTTCTCGTCTTATTGAATAGCAGAGGATTTAAATATGAATCAGTGTGAAATTGTGTCATGTATTGATGCGAATGTGTTGCTTGTGTCTTTGGGATGTGTGTGTGTGTCGGAGAGTACTGTGGCACACGCGTCTGGTCGGTTGGTGGGTTGTTGGCAGGGTTGTGGTACCCTACTGAGACCGACCCTGCCCAAGCAGCCTGGTGGAAGGGACAAGCTGTGGCATGTATGCACACACACACACTACACACTTCACATACAGACACACGCATTGAGCAGCTGCTCCTTCTGCAGCTGCTGCTGTCGTCCAGCCCATGACTCCCTGTTCCAAAGACAGGGTGAGAGGAGGAGGAGGCAGAGGAGGCGAAGGGGGATGGTGCTGGAAAAGAAAAGAAAGGGAGAGGCACGAGTAAAGGGGAAAAATGGGAAGAGAAGCAGAGACGGGGAATTGGGCGGGGGGGAAAGCTGGGAAAATAAATTGGAAAGATATGAGGAAGGGGAAAGTAATGGAAGTGAGAGGGGAGGAAATCGGGAGAAGGAACAGGTTAAGGGGCGGTGCTGGTGTTGGGGTATCGCAGAAACACACACTAAAAAAGGAGAACATGTGCAAATACTCACCTTAAATCTCACCCATTAACAGGTGAAAAAATATCCACTAACACCTCAGTTCCTGTGGCCAACACTCCAAATGACAGATTTTGCACAAAAAAAAAAAAAAAAAAACAATTCAAAACGTCATCTAGCAATTCAGTTGCCCCTATAAACACTGTCCTGTAAATTCAACATTTAACAGAACATATTAACTCCTTAAGTAAACATGACCGATCCCTCATGTATGTCTGTCACTCATGGAGTCGAAGGATTTCTTTAACAACAGACACAAATGTACAATAGTTTTAGTCTACTGTTTTTAGGCTCTACGTACAAAACACATGTTAAACCAGGTTGACCAATCAGGGACTTGGATTTGTGACGTATGTATAATGTCCCTTTTAATTCACAGAAGTTCCAGCCGTTTGAAAATTGAGGAGAAATTTAACATTGTAGTTTGTGCCCAGACAGAATTATGCAAGACCAGGTATGTCATGTGTCAGAATAGAGATATGAAAAAATAAAGCCTGGAGCCAGATTCACGAGATTTCAAACCAACCCTCTTCCAACTGTAAAACTCCTAAATGCACTAGTAAACAGAAAAAAAGAAGCCCTTCCCTGCTTGTCCAGTGTGAACACCATGGGCTAAACAGGTATTCAAGAACCTGCGTTTAGAGCGTTCAGAGGATAGACTGTAGTTTGTGAGGACATCCTATACGGGCACTAACATTTCATCTGCACAACCTGTGTGTGCAGCATTTGCATGCGGTCGGTAAAGAGCCAGTACTCACACCTTACTAATGACTGTAGGCTGGTGAAAGGACACCTGCACGTCATAAGAGCGTGCGACTTACATTCTCCTTACAAAAACTTCCCAAAAAAATGACCACACGTAATTATACGTTTCATATTCATGAAATCCTTTGTGATATGAGCCTCAAGAGAACAAAAGACTCACCTGCGCTCTTCTCACGGTGCAACCACTCCTCTCTATGACCCCCCCCCGGGTCAAAACCTGCAGCTCCTGCACAGGTCATCCCTCCCATACGGGTTCATGTGACTAAGGCTTCAGGAACGAGTTTACAAGGGCTCAGAGGAGAGACTACTGTGGAGGTTGGAGATGGGGGGAGGGGAAGTGCATCGAAAATGGCCAATTATCAAAGCAATTAGTTGATTAACAAGAAGGGCCCTGAGGGCCTCCTTCAACATTCTTATATCGTTTTTACATCGAGAACAGAAGGGTTACACTGCTAACACGACAGTTTATTTCCCTTCTATTTGAAGATATTTTAAAGGCCACAACATGGGGGAGTGAATCGTCTGTATTCTGCCAAATGATTGTTTTCATGAACACATTTTCTGACCTCATTTGGGTAGTAGGGCTCTCTCTATTTTATAAAAAAAACCCTCTATATTGACTCTGTTTTTTTCCTGTGAGATACCCCTTCTAGTTTCGCCTGAGCTCCAGTCTGCTGCGTCTCCTCTTGAAAGCGACAGAGCAGCCGCCTCAGCAAGAATTAACGTGTGCGCTCAGGTGTTGCGTTCCCATGAATGGCAATCGGTGCAGGAGCCGATTATTGCCCAAGACTGCAGTGGAGCCATTGAGACCGAGTGCCTATTAAACACTTTCCCATTAGGCTCAAAAGCCAGATGTTACTGGGTTTCATAGACTTTTTCTTTTTTTCTGGCTCATTTAAATAGCCTTGATAAAGATCTTGTACAGATCAAGGGTTTTAATACACATGCAGGATGTAACAAGTTCTAGTAGATTTTGGCTTCAAATCATAAAAAACAGGACTGAAGGACAATTTCAAGGTCTTTGTATGCCCCACCTTATTCTCCACAACATGAGTGTGATGTTACACATTTCATTAGATCCAGTCACTTTAGTGATAAGGTGTTTTTTTACCTAACATTTGCCTTTAAAATGACACCTGACATATCTTTTTTGAATATCTTTTCACCTTGTCAAGTTTGGATCAAACTGCGCTCGCAGCAAAAAGGAGGTGGAGGAAAAGAGGGAGCTGAAAGAGTGCCTGCCCTGCATCGCTTCATTGCCACAGGCAGTTGCACAGCGCCGGGGAAATGCGCTTACATCATCACATGCAATCCAGGCCTCCTGCAGAGGGCACTGCGAATAGATGAAACGCAGAGCAGGGGAGGCAACCGACCAACCCAGGAGGAGCTCTGCGAGGCGCGCCTACGCAACAAGGATATCTGACATTCTTGGCTGCATTTCAGAGGGGTCAGTGGCAAAATAGTCAAGCAGATCTAACTTTCTAGAGGGACTATGCTTGAGCAAGCTGAAACCAAAGGCTTAATTCATCACTAATTAAAGCCTGCGTGGGGGCACAAGGAGGAAAATTCCCCACTTCATCCGCAGAATCTAAAGACAAGATTTGGACAAGATGTTTTGCCCTTGTAAACACTGGGAAGTATCAAGGCGAACAGAGCGCTTTGTTGAATATTTAGTTTCCTCTGAGTCAGATGTGAGACTGAAATGCTGATTTTTTTGCCCGGATTTTTGGGTCCTCATGCTGTGACCCAGATATGTGATTAAACATGCATCATGGATCTTCACAGAGTGCAGCAGAGATCTGAAAGTGTCATTCCACTCAAAGTCAATCCTCAGACACAAACATGATAATGTCTCTTGCAATTGTATTCTACATAAAGTTGGAGAAAAAAGGAAATAAAAACTTTTACAAGACATTTAAACAAAAAAAAAACCATATTTTTGGGTAGGTTTACAATCTAACCTTCTGAAAGGATACATTTATTAAAAGTAGTGCTGTCAATTGATTAAATAAATTAACAGATTAAACCCACTTTTGGGTTGTGATTAATGATGAATAATGCCAATGTTTTACTAAGTAAATGTTATATGAAAATATGCAGCTTTTGGATAAAAAAATGCCAGAGAGAACATTTTCCCCTATTTTTATTGGCTGAAATGTTTTTTTTTTGTAAAAATGGTCAAATGTTTACTCAGATAATCCAGAAATGTAATTTGTGCACATCAAACAGTAAGATAAGCAGAACTCCGAAGACTTTAATGTCTGCAGTGCAGTATTACTTTAAGAAAACAAAGATGCTGATATACTGCCATAAGAAACAAACATTGTGTTTTTGCACTTTAAATGGTCCGGGCGAATATGCTATTCTTATTGGTGGCTCGATGTTGACGCACATCTAAGAAAGTAGTTCCGGCCACATATCCATTGCCCAAATGTTCTATATCACTGCACATGCTTCTTTGAAACAAACCTTTTCTTTCATCTTCTGGAGAAAAACAAGCAGTTATAGGTGAACTTTCTCTCTGAACTAATGCTTTATTGAACCTATTGTGACGATCAGAAAATATATTACTTCACTTTGCCGCTGCTGTCGAGGTCTGCCGGCCTAGAGCATTCTCGTGTTACAGTGACAACAGGCCGCATTACGTATCAAATAGTCGCCTTTTGTGAAAAAACTATATAAACCCCAAAAATAACAAGAATGAAGTACTTAAAAATCAACTGAATATTTATTTCTTTTGT
The DNA here is from genome assembly GCA_014656515.1 of Oryzias celebensis. Lineage (NCBI taxonomy): Eukaryota > Metazoa > Chordata > Actinopteri > Beloniformes > Adrianichthyidae > Oryzias > Oryzias celebensis. Next base: position 42,492,879 of record BNCR01000005.1, read on the forward strand.
AAGTGACCATGGTATAAGTAGAACAATTCCCGACGAAGTGTGCATTTTTAGAAATTAACGCACGCTGTGGAAGCCTGAACCGTCCGACGTGAAGCGGAAAGCGGTTGCTTCAGACATGTAATTAATTTGCGTTACACATTGCTTTCACACAATCACACGGCTTTTATTTAAAAGGCATCTAATAAAACTTGCCCGATGGTCAGCACAAATGAAAACCACAACTTCAAATGTTCATATCCATCCTAGTCTAAAGGCATGGCTGCAATGTCCCACAGCTGCCTTGTTGAGTTCGTCTTACGCTGGAACATTTTTCAGTGTGGACTAACAGCAGAGAAAACACACTGGAGCTGCATTCTTCCCATGATTCCTGTTAGCAGTTGCAACCATGTCTTTCTCTAGAAGTCAGCACATGCAAGAGTGTGAGGCTTTGTAAGTTCCAGAGGCGAGAGTGGCCAGCTGCAGCGCAGTTCTGGATGTTGATTGAAAGTGAGTGTTGAGCGCTCTGGACAATTATGGAATCATTACTGCCACCACGCCACAGGCAAAATATGAACACCGTGCCATTTGTCAAGCGACTTCAGCGTTTCTAATCAACCTCACATGTGTTTTCCTGTTAGCTTTAGCCTGTGTGTGTGTGTTTATATGTGTGCGGGTCTGAGGGGCCTGGCATGCTGGCAGAGGAAATGGAATGTCCCTCAATACGGGTGGGCACATACTTCGGAAGGGTAACAGATGAGTCAGGAACCCTGCCCAATAGTTTATGCGTTTATTTGCTTACATTTGTGACTGTGTCCAAATTAAGAGCAGCAGATGGACAGGGAGTTTATATACTAGTGTGAGCACTCTTTGGTAGGGAGTGAGAAATGCCCTGCCCAGGGGCAACTGTCTAAACATGTCCCTGTCAGCTATTTTTCAGCTCCTTGAACAGAGGAAGAATTGAGTCCTTAAAACTTGTATTCTCTTCGTGTTGACTGATATCGCACACATACAGAGAGGAAAAAAGTGTTTGTTTGTCCCACTAAAAAGATGAGAGCAGTCAATTTCAACTTTGAGAGACAGAATGCAAAAAACGAATCCAGGAAATCACATGGTTTGATTTTTAAAGAATTTATTAAAAGTATTTTGTCAAAAACAAAAACCCTGGTTGGAAATGACAGAGGTCAAATCTTTCCTGTAGGTCTTAACCAGGTTTGCTATTTTGGTCCATTCTTCCATGCAGATCTTCTTGTGAGCAATGATGTTTTGGGGCTGTTGCTGGGCAACACTGACTTGCAACCCGCTCCACAGATTCTCTGTTGGTCTACAGACCGGCTGGAACACTCCAGAATCTAAAAAAGTTTTTTTTTTTTTTTTTACTTAGCCACTTCTTTATCGCTCGGGCGATCTGTTTGAGTTCATTGTCCTGCTTGAAGATCCTGTCATGTTTTGTTCTCAATACTGTGATTGATGGAAGGAGATTTTTGCTCAAAATCCTACCAGACATGGCTCAATTCATTTTTCCTTAATACAGATCCATAATCCTTTTGCAAATCCTTTTGATCCTTTCTGCAAAAAAACAGCCTCAAACCATGATGTTTCAACCTCCATGCTTCACGGTGGGTAGGTTGAATCATCTAGATGGTCTCTGCTTAACTTTAGATGCACCAGGACATTTGCTGATTTAAGTGGGGGGACAGAGCAATGCAAGATTTTAACCCATTATGATGTCATGTGTTACTATTAGTAACCTTTGCTGAGGTGGTCGTTGGTGTTTTGACCAGTTTCCCCATGTAATTCTGGGCTGTTTTCTCACCCTATTTTATTCTTTTTAATTTAATTGTCCAACAGCTGAGCAATCAGATATGAGCTGAGAGCCTCTTGTGTTAGACAGATTTTATCGTTACAATTGAGGAGAATAAATCTTTGGTCACACAAAGTGTATATTTGTATAAACCCCTTTGGTAATTTAAACCAAACTTTATTAACATTGATTATGTTTGCATCCTTTTTCGTTGGACCGGGCGCAAAAGAAGTGGGAAGAAGAGAGAGGGATTTTTTTTTTTTTTTTTTTGGGGGGGGATGCACAAAAGACAGGGGAAAAAAGGGTGGGTTACAGAAGTTAGAGGGTGACTACAGGGGAGGGAGGGTAGAATCAGAAAGCAACAGGCAACAAGATGCTGGAAGTTTGGAAGTGTTAGTCTAAAATGGGCGGGGCCTGTCCGCACACTCAGTTGTTACAAACATACCTGCTGGCTCAAGAGTCCTCACAAACTTGTCGACATACAGTTCACACGCGCACCTATGAATACAAACCAACACATGTGCAGCGTTTAATTTTGTCACGTAAAGTAATTATGCAAAGGTGAGCCGATACCTGCGCTCAGGTGAATGTTAATGTTAAGCAGACATGAATGATGGAATGTAAAAAAAAGGAGGGAGAATTCCCAGCCATCCACACACCAAAACCCCCGCCGAAGCAGCAGCGGCATCCAGTGGTATCCCCCCCCCCATCTCCCACAAACACACACACACACCTGGACTGTGGGGCCAATGGAAAAGATCCGTCCGCTCGGCAGTCCGCCCAAGCACCCAGACCAGGACCCAGGACTGCCACACTGGCCCCCAAAATCTGAGAGCGTGCGGTGTTCATGCCCCAGCCCAGCCAGAAGAGCAGCCCTCCCACCGCGATTTTAATGGCTTTAGACTAATTCTTGCTGGTTTGTTGTTCCATAAGAAGCTGGATATGGCCCCATATGACCGGTACCCTAACCTTAACCAGGTACCTTACTTATGTACTGGACGCAGATCGGTTCAGGTAAAAAATAAATCTATGACTGTTGAAGAACTTTGATACTTTGCTTTTTGGAAATAACATTGGAATTTGTAACTGTTTCCTTTCAAAACCAGCCTCCAGTGGCCGTTTATGGAACTGCAAGGTTTGATCTTCTGCTTCAAATTTGGTAACAGAAGGTGCCTTCTTATTTACACCTTCAAATGTGAGTTTGTGGGCTCATCAAATAGTGTGGATTACAAATCAGTCTGTGATTCTCTGGAGAGAGGTGGGGGATCAAGAACATATTCACATGCAGCCACTCACAGGAAGCACCTGTGATCCATCTCCCCTCTCTGGGATCACTGTGCTAATGAGTGGCATAAATGTTTCAGGGAGATTTAATTAATTGATCCAGCAATGGTTAATAGCAGGCAGTATTTATGACAGGTGTGTTCACTTTTATGGCTGAGTTGGGCAGTAACAATGCTGGGAAGTTGTGCAGAGTCAGCAGTCTTTATATGGTTGACATTAAAATGGGAAAACTTTGTTGCTGTCTGCTCTTGCAGAGGCTGCAGGCTCAAATTTTCAAGGCAGTCACGTCAATGTGACGGTGAGCTCAGGCTTTTAGGGAGGCATCAAGTCAGTCGGTGAGACATGAAAGTGTTTACAGCACAGAGATTAACGCCACACACTCTAATCACCACAGAAAGTTGTAATGCATCTTAACTTTGAAACTATACCCTCAATTAAACACAAGGCCGACATTCCGGCAGTGCTGAAATCCTTTTTTGACATTATTAACCAGATCCTCCCTCCCCCCATTCAAAAACAAATCATTCCTATTTATCAAAAGAGATCAAAGAAAATTCCAAGCAGCAATCTGTGACTGTCAGGAACAACCATCAGGCATTTGTTAAAGAGTGAAAAAAAATATTATGGCTCGCAGCCATGCAGGACTGCAAAGACCATTTTGTTTTTGCAATTCTTCTTTCTTACTGCACGTCTGGATGAAAACTTTCCTCCTGCCACATTCTCAAAAATGTGTATGTTGGTATCTGGTGAAAATTAATTTGGAGCATAGTGAATGACGCCCTAATAATGTGATGACATCACAGCAGATAAGAAAAATGAATGGGGCCAAAATCGCTAACGTGACTCAATAAATATATATATATATATATTTTATCAATATCAAGTAAAGAAACCAAAACAGACGTGTCTGGGATATCCAAAGGAAGTTTTAAAATTATTATGGGATGGTCACTGAACCTACAGTTTGTGGCAATTTTGAGGCAAAGTGTAAAATTTGCTTATTTTCACCGGTTAACCTGAAACCTTAGTTGCCAAGGAAATGAAAAAAAATACTCTTGCTGATTTTTCTAAAAACGGAATAGCCCTGTTAGTCACTCCCAGGTGACTAAAAACTAAAATGGTTGCTATGGAGAAAAACCAGAGGAAAGCCTCAATTTTGATTTTGTTATTTACATTTTCACGAATTTGGCATGTGCCGCTCTGACCAGGGTGGAATGGGTAGAAGAGGAGAGGGGGGTATGTAGCAATCATTCCGTCAGTGAGGGTAGGGGTGACAAGGGGTCCCATTCTTTATTTCTTTTGTATCCTGACAATCCAAAGAGCTGCTCAATTAGTACTTCAAAGCAGACACACTTTCAAATTGCATCGATAAATGTGGAGACAGTCAACTCTGTTGTATATTTTTCAGTCATACTCAAATTTTAACCTTACATTCATGTTTATTGTAACCCAAAAAGCAAATACATTTAGCCTTAAAACTCCTTTTAGACTTTCCTAAAATGATCCAAGCAGTTTGCACAAATAGAAGTTGCAATAAACAGCAAGATTTTGCATTTTGTAATGTTTTAAATAGAGTATGTTTGAATTCAGTCAATGAGCTAAAATATGTATGATCTAGGTTTTGATGCTAATCCCAAGTAGAGAAGTAGCACATTTATACATCTTTTTATCTTTGGTTACCGCCAGCTCCCTTGTGTCTTCATTTAGAATTACAAGAAACATAGAAAATAGTTTAACTTCATATATTTTGTTCAGAAATGAAGCCCAAATATTCATCTGTATCTGAAAAGTTTGTTTAATCAAGTTTTTCTTTCTTATACCACCATACTGACGGTTTAAAAAAAACCCTGCTGAAAGTATAATGTTATTACAAAACTGTTCACTGATGGAGTTTAAAGGTTTAATAGATAAAATAACTTTATTACACAGTAGCAGAGATGATCTTTTTTTAATTTAAAGGAATTTCTGTTTTTTTTTTTTTTTTTTAACAAAACTTTTTACTTGTATCCAAAAGCATTTTTAAAAAGATGTGTAGAGTTGTAGACATGTTCAAAGCAAAGGCTAAGGTGTAGAGAGTACACGCCAGGAGAGACTAAATGTCCTTTGATGGCACAAATTGGCAAAGAAGTTCAGATTGCACAAACATCTTTCTTGCAAAACCTGTGCAGCAACTGATGCCCTGGACAAATCAACACATTTCACTGTTTGCCTGCAGTAAACGCAAACACCAGCATTAAAAAAAAGGGGATCTTCCCTGGAGCGTGTGAGCTGTGTTGCTCATCTGGGTTCACCGAATTGGTCTGTGAATCGATCCCCAAAACAGCATTTCAAAGAGAAACTACGAGGTCGGACTGCCTCTTTCTCAGACTTTGAAAAAGCAGACTCCGGCACAGACAGCCCTGCAGACACTTGTGGCTGTTTGCTCCCGAAAGGATTTGATCCGTCTGTAGTCTTTTCACCGCTACTCATATGAATTCCCGGAAAAAAAGCAGTAAATCAGTCAAACTCTACAAACAAGTCGAAGTATGAAGGTAAACATTTGGAGGCTGGACTTGAGCAAAGAAAGAGAATCGTAACAGTATTGATGAAAATACTGTTCCAAACTCTATATATTATAGAGCCTTGGACGTGATAAAAAAAATCTTGCCTCAAATTCTTATTTTGCACAAATTAGTATTAGCATTATCTGGGCCCGAATTACCTTTTTGAGCAGACAATATTGTATTTTTTAAGGAACAAGCAAATTGTTCCCCCAAATTAATAATTTGTGGCCACTAATTAGCCTTTTGTGAACACCAATTAGCAACTTATTAACATTTTGTGGGCACAAATTAGCATTTTGTTTGTTACATATGCTGGTACAATTGTTGTAATGATTGTTTGTCCCATCAAAATTAGCATTTTGTGGCAACAAAACAGTAATTTTGATAGAACAAACAAATTGTTACCTCAATTCATAATTTGTGCCAACCAATTAGTATTTTCTGGCAACAAATTAGTTTTTTGTGGTCACAATTTAGTATTTTGTGGCTATAAATTAGCTTTTTGTGCTCACCATTTAGTAGTTTGTGCGCACAAAATGCAAATTTTAATAAAACAAACAAATTGTTTCCTTAAATATGCTTATTTGTGGCCACAAAATACTGATTTAGGGGAACAAACTTTAAATTTGTATCTTGTGGGCACAAATTCACACAGAGTGCCACAAATCAGTAGTAGTTTTGATATATTTGAAATGATTTCTTTTGAATGTTACGTCCAGGGCCTGAACCTATAACATGCATGTGTTCCGGCCATCAGAACGATCAAAATCTTAGAACATAGTCCAACATTATGGGTCACAGTTCAAAGAGATGCATTTGCAGAATTTCTCTCATTGTAAATAATAATAGACTCCCTAACTGTGTCTGTGTTTGTTGGGTTGTAGCCATCAGTTCTACGGTCATTACAAATAGTTATGCATTCTTTACAGTGACGGGTAAAGGTCCCCTGACCTACAGGGAAGGAATGCCAGCTCTCCCCACAGCTGCAAGCCAGGGCCAAGAGCCACAGCCAGGGTCAAAGGTCATCCATGAAGTGACTTGATCCTTCACAATCAATGAACAACCGGGTCCCGCCTTTTGGCAAACAAGCTCTTTGAGGGATTTCGCAACTGGACAAATGGTAGAGACAAAGAATTGGAGACTCAAAACGTAATCTAAGAGAGCTTTCGCACCTAGTCTGACAGACTCAGTTCACATAGGCCCAGAGGGGGTGGAGAAATGTTACGCCTTTATTTGGCCTGGTTCACTTTCACAGTACGCTGGACAGGAGCGGAACAAACTGCCTGAAAATGTCATAAAGGAGCTGTTTGTTTGTTTGTGGGCAGCATTTTCCTTAATGAGAACTGGCTGAAAAAGAGAAAAAAAAGCATCTTGACCTCCTAGGTGGCGTTAGGCACTCGCTGTGCTTTTCCATTTGACTGTTGTGGTCCACTGCAGATTATTTAGATCGTCTGCTTAATTTGGGCAAGTCTGAAAGTTCAACTGTCAACTGTTTGAAATAGAAACATGCGACCATTTACTCTTAAAGAACCCTTACTTGGGCTGCACAGTGGTGTAGTGGTTAGTGCTCTGGCATCACAGCGAGAAGGCCATGGTTTGAATCCTAGCTGGGTCTTCTCTGTGTGGAGTTTACATGTTTTATGAGTCTTAATCAATTAAAAATAAGAAGTAAAACATTCTCATATGTCCACCAAGAGTCATACTGTTTTGCTGTGTTTTTGGTACAGGAAAAAGCAAATCCTTAACTCCTAAATAATTAGCACATAAAGTGAAACATTTTCATCGCTTTACACCAATAATTACAGTTTTTTGTACTTTTAAAAGACGTTACTCGGACCTCACCACCAATGACAAACACAAGCAGTCAGCTAAACAGGTAATGAGGATCTTTTATTTTGGTGAGCGACTTGAATTGTTGGGTCATTAGTATCCAAAGCCGTGTGTGCAAACCATTTTAATTGCAATCCCCTGGACAAATCAGCATGACCTCAGAAAATAACTCAAACACTTCACCACCACTTATCATTCTTCTATTTCTGTCATCCGAGCATAGAAGCAACATTTTTTGCCACCCTTTGAATCCAAAAAAGGTGGATACATTTGGCAGCAATAGACCTGAACCCACCCCTGATCCATTTTTAGTTGTATGAAAAATTCAAACAGCCATCAGAGCTATAAATTTGAACTTCCAAACCGTAGAGGTTTGAGGTTGTAAATGCCTGTAAATGGGAAATCACCCTCCCAATGAGCATCACAACACAGGCAGAGCCTTTGCATTGGTCCATTTCACACTTCATAAAGTTGAAATATATTTAATCCATGCATTCATACCCATATGTTTTCTCAACAGGTAAATGCCGGGGACGTTGAAAAGATTGATTTGTTCAGTTATTTACTTCTCGCAGCTCTGGATTTTTTAGAGCAAGCTTTGGAAAGCCTCGCGATGTTGGTAATGCTTATTCCGGATGTTTTTATCTCTCGGCAGGGAATAAACCGGGAATTACCTTTTGCCCACAGCAGCATTCTTTAAAATGAAGGAGGGAGGGGAAAAAAAAAAACTTCTTTAAAAAAAAAAAAAAAAAAGCTGTAAAAAATCTCATGAAACAGCGTGGCAAATATCCCACCTCCAGAGAGGCAATTTACCAAACCTTGTAATTCACTCGACATAGGACTTATTAACGTCTTTTTTTTTTTTTTTATTGGTCAACATTTTAAGACAAAGACGCTCATTTTTGGTCTGGAAAAGCGTTTGTTCCTTTGAGGGACGTGCAGAAGCTGGGTCAAAAGGTTAAGCTTCAGGTAAGTGTGACACAGTGGGTGTACACATCTCTGCTTATTATTCCTGTCTGCTTTAATAGAATCCATAGGGGGGCTGTGGTAAACACAGCGGGATGTAAACCGTCATGAGCGGGAGAATGAGTGGGCTGGTGTTCTGCTTTGGGCTGCACATAATGACCAGCCGGCTCCCTACCCCCACATACTCCCTCATCATTCCTCACATGCCACCTCCCACTTCTCAGTTCCTGTTCTATAGGTCCGACCGCCAAGGCCCTCATTCGACCCACACACATGTGAAGCCTCCACCACCCCCCCTACTTTAGCCAAACTCTCTCATTCTTAGGTGAGAGGCAGGTCCTTTTCAGCCCCTGCTGTTTTATAGGAAGCATTGTGGTCCCACAAGCTCTCTCAGGAGGATCGTCGCCGCCGACGACCGATGGAGCCGCTGATTTGATCTTCTCATCTTTCACAGCTTTCTCTCAAGTTTTCATCAGAGCCGCAGGAAGCCTTGGTGCAAATGTAATTCTGTGTCCGTGAAACAGATATCACATGTGACAACAGAGGCACTGATGTGAACAGGGACATAACAAGTTAAGGCTGAAATCCACAGCAGTGCTTGAAACATGAAAGGAGGCACTCCAAATATTCACATAAAACGTTTGCAAAAGAAGTTGGCTGAACATCTTAAAGCTGGTTCTCTTGCTTTAAAGTCACTTGAGTGAGCCAAATATAGCTTAGGGTTTCTTTTTTGACTTTAAAGTTAGATGTAATTCTAGATTATCTATAATCTAAGCCTAAATGTGAGTATGATTTGTAGTCCAAAAAAATACAGTATGTTTGTCTACATAACATGCCAGACCAATCAGAAGCAGTTCCCTAAAACTTGAGTTTTTCAATCACTGAGTAAAACAGTAAACGCTGTTTTACCATATTTCACTGTATTTCTTCTAAGACAGTGGTCCAGCATTTATCTTATTTTTACATTCTAATAATGATCTGGTATAGGCAAAATCAGCAAAGTAGTCTGCGTTATCTTTCACAATTATAAATGCTTTAACCCTTTAACACTGGAGCTTGACCTTTAACACCACAAAAACACATGCTCTTTTACATACTGTATCTCACTGACTATGTATGCGATCAATGTGAATCAGGTTATTCTGGCACAGAGAAAAGTTGTAATGTAAAGTGTTGCAGGCAAGCGAAAAGCTGCTTTTCTCCGGTTCAGAATCCACCGAAACTATGTTAATTGCATAAACGACTGAAGAGTTACGGTAGTCAAAAGAATGTCTACACTGAGGCTAAAGTTCTGGTGTTAATGCTCTGTACTGTGCTGGAGACAAAGCAGATAGGTGATCGATTAACAATAATATAAAGCCATTCAGAACACAATGGGTTGTACGTTTCAGAGTGTCTGATAAATGGCAGGTTTGCAGAAGTTTCGTGACTAATAGATGCCAGTCTCTTACACACGGGGATTTCTAAACAATGTCTCTGAATTATTGTCATGGCTACTTTTGGAGCACATACTACAGTAGGTACTATAATTTATTGTATCCAACCCCATGTCATAATGTACATGCACAAGTTGCATGCCCTTATGTTCCGTTGGGGGCTTGTCAGACTGATGAGCGCTTCAGTTAAAGTTCGGACAGGTGCTGGTGGCAAGTTTGTGCCGATGGCATCGTAAGTAAGAATATTCAGTAGCTGTCTACCCTACCTGTTTGTCATACTTACAATCATGTATGCTGCTGTAATAGTACTATCCAGCTGTCTTTTTTAAAATAATTTAATAATTTTCAAATAAATTTCTTAATTATTACAGAAGCTACCTTTGGAAGAAATACAGCACATCTATGATGACATTCACACTATTGTGGACTTTTTTTTTTAAGGAAACCCACACAAGTTTCACTGGATGACCAGTTTTGTGGTTACAACCTCCTTCCCCAGTAAAGGAAGGCTAATAAGGTACTGACTCATTGGAAAATGACCAAAGGGGATTTCTAGGAACCCATTTAACTAATTGTTACTGAAGTGACATACACCTCAGTGATTATCCACATGCTTTGTAATCTGCAGTCTCTTTGCTAAAACTTTTAGGCACACAAGCTAGCTTTGTTGTTCGCTAACGGCAGGTCTAAGACAGGAAATGGAGTTCCTAAATTAAAATGTTCAACTTGTGAGCAGAGTCTTGAGTTTAAATGCTTGTTCTACTATTAATGTTTGTGTGTCTGTGATAAGGCTTTCTATTCACAAAATGCCATTTTACCACTAGTTACTTTTAAAATCAGTTCTAACTTTGAGTAGGAATTTATATCCACTAAAATCCTATTAGTATCAAGTCATATTAATCTGAAAATAGGGACAAGAGCAGATGGAAGTTTTAAGTCTCGAAGTTATCAAACAAACTTTATCCCTATCTTTCAAAACTTTTCTTTCTTGATATTGTCACTTAATAAAGCAAATTAGGCTTGAATTTTGTTTCAGTATATCTAGAGAAGAACAGAAATCCAAAGTTATTGTAAACTGATATTGGGGACTTATGAGGGGAAATCTCACTGGCACGGCCTGCATTTACGGGTATACCAAAACACAAAGCCAATAATCTCTGTCATTAAGAGTGATTTTCCTCCACTCCATATAATGTGATGACAGAGATAAAACTGTGTTGGTTTAACTGTACGGGGGAGAATAACAAGAGCTATTATCTGGACTAATGGTGGTACGTTTAATGTGAAGGGGAGTCAAAGTATGTGTTAAAAATGACGAAAGTTTGATTCGGAAGTGTGATGTATCAGATTGAGTTACGTTGTTTTTTTGTTTTTCAAAAAAGAAGATTAATGGATTTCGCTATTGTGTTCTAATACTTAAAAGTTAAACTTGAACCCTTTAACACCTGAGCTGTTGCTGGTGACACCTAAATAACACACGCTCTTTGACATATCGTAGATTTTTGTCTGTTTACGTGATCAACAGGAAGGCTTTTCAGCAAATTCAGCATGTAGCCATACAGCTGCATTTGTAATCGGGAAACACCAGTTGCATTTTTACTTCCCGCGTGGTGGCTGTAGAGACTATTTTTTTCTGAAAGTTGACAGTGGTCAGTGGATGCCCATGCACATTTCGAGGTTGCACAGTGGCAGTCCAGTGACAGGTGGGGATGTCACCGTTACAAAATCGGGCAATAGCTGGGGGTCTACAGCGCGCATCGTCGGCCAGCAGCAGTTCTGACCGGATGATATGTAAATGTCTCTGGACGGCGGCCGTCCATATCAAGTGCCAGTGGCCACCAGCCACCCAGTAGCCCGGGTGTGTATTAAAAGTGGGCTATTCTGCATGCCTGACTCCCGCCAATCTATATGCATGACCAAGCTAATGATTTTCAAAAAAATCAAGTGGCAGGAAGAAATCTTGAAGATTCTGTAGATGCCTCCCCATCGCGCAGTGGCAGTTGTAGTAAAAACTGAGTCATTGGTTGAAAAGTTAGAAGAATGTAAACACTGAGCTAAAGCTCGGGTTCAAAAAAAGCTTGAAGCATTTTTTTTTTTTTTTTAGATACAAAAGGATTGTTATCCCTTATGAGGTCACCTCCATTGTCAGGCAAGTCCATTATGATGCATTCCATAGAGCTCTTAAACAGCACTTCTTTCAAACAAAGTGCATAAAACCAGCAACCAGTGGTTTGAAGCATGAAAGGGTCGCACGTTCCTTTCTAGAAACACGCAGCAAAGTTGTCAACTGTTCCAGAGGGAGAAGCTCTAGTGTAATTACCACGCTGGCAGATAACCCCTGCAATCTCTGTAGACGGCGAGACTTCCGCTGTACCTCACACAGACTTGCATGGCTGTCTCCAGTCCTTTAAGGGCCTTGTTAAACGTGTTTGTTTTGGTTTTGACAGGTTTCTGTCAGAGATAGAAAGTGCTAGGGAACTCCCGAAGCTAAGTATTCTGCCGGTCGTTCGCATGCTTGTTTGGTTAGTCACTGTGTTTCAAGGGCTTAGCTTCCTATGCCTCTCACAGCCTATTCAAAACTCAGAGCCGAAGTGTCAGTACAAACGTGCGTCCAAAGCATATCACATCTGTTATTTGAGAAAAAACAAGATTTTTTTTTTTGGCCCTTCTCTCCTTGTATTATAAGGTACGTCACAGTGAAGCATAATAAAACTGGAATGAAACAAATGCTACCCCAACACTCGCTTAATGTTTCGTAAACATCATTTGGAGGTAATTCGGTAGGCACCCCCTTTGAAAAAGAAATGAAATACAGATTGCCATTGGGTGTATTAGCACCCGTCACATCCGACCAATATTGCAATGCATTGTCGTGGTTTAGCGGCTTTCCTTTATTTCCTTAATTCCCAAATGTTGTCTTATTCTATAATTACCTCATCGCCAAAAATACCAAGAAAGACCCTAAAATGGGATTTGTGGAAGTCGGGGAGTGAAACAAAAGCAAAAGAAGGGGGGGACATCATCACACCCAACACATGTGAGACGTGTGACGTTTAGAAGTCAGGGGAGCAAAGCCTTGAGGGCATACAATCAATATTACATTTTCCATTGCCACCTTCATAGCTATTGTAAATGGCTTGTGTCAAAAATAATAACAGGTTGTATCAGGAACCTTGGGTTTGCAATTTCGCTCCCTGCGCTCGAAGGCTCCGTCTGCTCTCCCTCCTGTACTCAGGCACCACCGGGTGTTAATGATGCCGCGGTGGCAGACACTTCTCACACGTTTTTCCCCCCTTTTCTCCCCATTTTTTTCTCTATCTCTTTACTCCTGACAGTTCAGAGAAGTGCGAGAAGAAAAAGCACACTGTATGTGTAAGAAAGCGCCTATGACAAGGGATGATGATTGGTCCTTTGATTTCAACACTCAGTGTTATTAGTGAGGCTGGAGAGATTAAATCTCGCCCCACTTCTGTTGTCACAGCACTCTAGGCGGCAATAAGCAAGATGAGATTCAGTAATATGCACACTAGAGGGATGGACACCTCTTTACTGGCATCGGAGCGGCCTTAATTTGAGCTCAGAGAGGGGTACTTAACTGAATTCCTCTCTTAAAAGACAAGTTGATTCCTTTATCACATCCCACCATTATCTCGTGAGTGAAGGCCTCACTCGTCTTTACAATGACACACACAAAATCTGCTTAAGTTTCCAAATCCTAAAAAAGAAACTTCTTAACGCAGATGTCGCCCTTCACCGTCGTTTGAAAGTCGTCCTTTTTTGAAGTTAGTCAAGGAAAAACCACTAAAAGAATTACTCTCTAAAATGTACACATCTGCAGTGGGATAACATGAACTTGCTTAGGTATTTAAGATTTCTTTGTAGAACCTAGTTTTAGCTTTAGAGAGCTTTTCCGCAAAAAATCTGGACGTTTAAGGGGAGGGGATGGCATGAAGTGCTGGACAGACAAAGTTAACCTTTTAACACTGCAGATGTCGCTGGCGAAAACACAATAACACACACTCTTTACCATTACTCTTTGACCGTTTACGCAATAAACGTAATTCCAATTGGTTTGGATGTGAAGAAAAGCAGTTTTACATATGTAAAGTAAAATGTTTCATACTGCTTTTCTCCTTCACAATCCGGAATTACATTATTTTTTTTTAAATGGTTGATTTCAGAAGATCAAAGATTGTAACCACTTGAGCAACAACTCCAATGTTAGAGAGTTAAACTTAGGGAATACGCCAAACAAATCAGACAGAAAGCATTTCAATGAGGAGAGATATAAAAAATGTGAGTAAATGATTATTTTTGATCCATAAAAACTTGCATTAAATTAGTTAAATTTTTTTAATGGTGCTTGGTATAACCATAGGTGTTCAAACCCAAGAGCCTTGACACAGATAGTGGTTAGAGGTCTGACCATTCCAAAGCATCACTCTAGGTGGATAATGAGGTGGAGGAGGGCCAGGAAACCATCTAGAATGCAACAACCATTCATTAATTTAAAGGCAAACATATGATTGAAAGCATGGACCATCCTCAGTTGTATTAGTGGTTCAGGCTGGTGGTGGTGGTGCGATGGTGTGGGGGAAATTTCCGTGGCACTGTTTGGGCCCCTTAGTACCAATTGAGCATGGTTACAACCTACTTGAGTATTGTTGCTGACCATGTCCGTCCCTTTATTACTCCAGTGCACCCATCTTCTGATGGTACTTCCAGCAGGATAAGGCACCATGTCATAAAGCTGGAATCATGTCAGACTCATTTCTTGAACATAGCAATGAGTTCACTGGATTCAAATGGCCTTCACAGTCACCAGATCTCAACCCAATAGGTTCCCTTTGGGATGTACTGGAATGGGAGATCGGCATCATGGATGTGCAGCTGACAAATCTACAGCAACTTTGCGATGCTGTTATGTCAGTATGGACCAAACTCTCTGAGAAATGTTTCCAGTATCTTGGCCGAATTCTGAATTCATTCCCTATCCCTTTGGCTCCTCCCTATTTTACCAATTGTAGAGGCATTTGAAGCTTCAGCGGTTTCTAAACTTGTTTTTTTTTAAAAGGGGAGGTTTAGCGACAGAAGGCTGGGCATCCCTCCGCCGGTAGGGTAATCTGCATTTCTTCACCTGGATGTGCTCTAAAGCACAGAAGTGTACATTTAAATGTCAGTACTGACTATGTGTTTTTTGTGTGACTTTTTTAAGTTATAAAACCGATGTTGCTATGTATTTTTTGAGCACTGGCAGCTATGCGCTAACGTAGATGACTGGTGGCTTTTGATGTCAACAAGTTGTAGTAACTTCCGGATTTGAAAACACTATTGTCCATGTCACTCCACTTGGAGGGCTAAATGTTAGGGTAGGGAGAAGCGTAGGGGTAGGGGAGGAATTCAGATTCTGCCTAAGCTGCTACGCGGTTCTGAAGGCAAAAGGAGGTCCAATCTGGTAGGAGCTAGGTGTACCTAATAAAGTGGCCGATGAGTGTTTGTCTAGTGCTATGTGGAAATGTTAAGTTAAAATAGACTTAATGACGATAAAAATTGTGACTCAAAATAAAAAGACAAATATTCAAGTCTGTTCTTTAACTGTCATGTGTTAATAAGCACGATTTTTTGTTGTTTTTACAATTTTTCTGTATAGACTCACTTCCAGCTGCTTTCCCAAATGGGAAGGCGGGGCGTGGGGGTTCCCTAACTTTGCAAAAAATTGCCCACACAGAATAGATTTGTAAAAACCAAAACCAATACATTCTAAGGGGATGGTGATGTGCCCAATCACGCTGTTAACTCAGGAGAATCTGGTCTTTTTGTCCACGTTTTTCCTCTTCCAGAGAAGCTCTTTATACTCTGTTAGTCTCTGTTTGTGCCGAGATGTTAAAAGACTCTCTTATCTGGAGCGGAATCTACAGGAAGTCACAGAATCCCAGCTTATCTCAGCTAATTGCGCTTGTGTGTGTGCGAGTGTGTATGCAAGAGTGTTTGTGAGTTGAGAGGGTGCCAGATGCCGCAAGATGCAGGAGATCACATCGGGACAAGAGAGGGCAGAGACAGCAGCGAGGCAGACAGACACAACATAGAAAGTAACAACATAAGCACTCGGCCTTTTTACACAAATAAAATCAGAAGGCGTGGGTTACGTTTCACTTCTCCGAGGACTTTCTCTACTGCCCACACACCAAATCACCGGGGGGGAGGGAGGGGATGTAAAAAAAAAAAAGTCTGTGACTTTGCAAAATAAAAGTCCCCCTTTCCTCCTGATTTTCAAAGCTCCAGCCGGTAAGTGTTGTTTGAGGAAGAGTGGGTGGTCTCTCACTCAGTTTATACACCTCTCCCACTACAAACAGTCAAATTTACATCTTTTTAATGGCCGCTCTGTCCTCTGGCTGTTGTAAATCAAAAGAGGAGTTTTAACCTCTGGGACTCGGGAGGGGGGTTAGAGCTGGGGGCAGCAGCAGCTACTGCTGATTTGGCCTCTAGGATGAAGTAAAAGGATAACCCTGAAAGCGAAACGCTTCAGACACTTTGAAGTCACGTGTTGCTTGAAAATCATTTGAGGTTTACGGGAGCCTCGATATTAGATGTAATGGAAGTAGATATGTATGCGTTGTCCACAACGATTCAATATTCAAAAAAAAAAAAAAAAAAAAAGATATACCTTTGTAACGACTGGCTTGAATTCAAATGTTTTCTTTGTGCTTTGAAACACAACACATTAGAGTGAACTGCATGAAGCAGTACTTCATGGCTATTGCAAGGGTCACCATTTTGGTTCTAAATAATGAACAGGTTGTGGCCTTTTGGCTGACATTTAACAGTAGAACCATTAGCTCTATAATGGTGTTAAAGCGTTGGTCATATGCACCTGTGAGGGAGTTGACCCTTATGGGTGATGCCAAGAGGACCTGGCTGCAGACATCCAAGAACAAAAACCGGGAGTCCTCAACTGTTTGTTTTTTTTTTTTTACAATTCTGAACCCTTTTGGATTAGGGTTAGGGTCAGTTATAAAATTTCCGCTACTGGCTGAGGATGTCAGGCACCAACTTGTCTGCAGATTTTTGTGTTGTCCGGCCCCTCAAATGGCAGCATCTCCAGCCTTAGTCATAATTGGCCCACACGGGTGGATATAAGTGGATATGGGCTCTCTGCAGGCAAAGAATGGGCTTACCTGTATAGGGCACAAAGGTGGCTACAAGGTCGTATGGATGGAAAAAGTAGGTAAAACACAGGCGGATTTTTCATTCTTTTTTAAGTTTTAAGTGCTGTTTATGTGACAAGTGTGTGCCTCCTTGTGAGCCCCTTGCATGCAGCCTGCCTGTTTGAAATTAAGAAATTAGACATTCAGAGTGTAGTTTGTGTGGGCACCACCCCATGTGTGTGACATTCGCAAGCGGTCAGGACGAGTCAGTACTTGCACTTTGCCAACAACTAGCCTCCTGCTGTTTTTCCAGAAAACCTGTCTCATCTGCTGTTAATTACCTGGATCAAGTGTGTTTGGCCAATAAGGAGCTTCTATGGCAGGTTGGTTGCAAAACAGGGCCCCTTGGTGTCAGTATCACACGAACATCTTGAGTGTGTGCAACTTATATGAGCCTTGCAAATACTTCACATTACACTTTCCCCGCGCACAACAATTGTTCATTCCATTTTCATGATGTTTCTTAAGGTGGCTGTACGAGGCTCAATGGAACTGCTAGACATACCTTCGCTTCCCGTAAGATGCAGGTGCTCCTCTCCTCAACCCTCCACCAGCCCGGACCTAAAACCCTGCAGGGTCAACCCTCCCATACAGGTGCATGTGACTAATGTACTAGGGGAAGGCCGCTATGTCCATAGGAGAGGTTTTTCTAAAAGATAGGTGTGTCCGTAGGGCAGGTGTGTCTATGGGACAGGTGCGTCCTGCATTGTCTTATCCAGCTGAGATCCTTACAACAGATCTTAAAAAAATGCTTTTATTCAGCTGATAAAGCATTGGGTGACATCAATAGATACTTATCTATACATATCTATAGGGATTAAGTCTGTTTAAGTGCTTAACTCTGGACCCAGCCAAACCATAATGTCTTCTATTGCTCCCTGTGTATTGACTTTGCGTTTAAGTTTGGAATGTACATTATAGAATCTTACAACTTATTTCTGTAGCTATTTAATAGACTTCACGACAAAAAAAATAGCATAGTGTCTATTGAATGAAAACAATAGTTTCTTCAGTGGTAAAAATTTTTAAGAAGGGTGGAAACAATTATTTATATCAGTGATCAAAGTTGCAATTTCTGACCTGTCAAAAGCTTGATTCAAATTCATCATCACTTTATCAATGTTTAAAGGGATATCTCCCTACTCTTTTCTCAGGAAGCGATGAAACACGACTCTACCACATCCAACATCATAAAGCATAGCTCACACCATCTCAATAAGTCTCCATCCACATGTGCTGGACCTAAAATGAGCTTATTGATTATGCCTATTGCAGATAGTATGAGGTGAAGGAATGATAGTTCACTTTGAAACCATCCTACAAATGCACCCTAAATTATAAAAACGGAGGACGGATAGTTACTGGCATGACTGCTGGTCGTTGCGGGGGCTAGTACTTGTGCATTCAGTCAGTGTTTAATCAATAGATAAAACTGTCTATCCATTCAAGTATCGATGTTTCCTATGACAACTGCTTATCCACCACGACCAGGGAGACACCAGAGGCCTTTCAATCACTCGCCGGCTGAAGGGAACACTAAGTACGGAGGAGGTGGGGCAGGATACGTGGACCTTTGGTAGCAGATTCATGCCGTATGTTGAATTATTCCACAGCCAAAATGTTGACTAAATCAGAGGATGAGTCAATCACCGTGTACTCAGTGCGGGTTCTGCCACCACTGAAAAGATCGTCCAGGTTGTTCGCATGCAGTGGCACTTGATCAATATGAGTTTGATGCTTTGATCCTCTGATCAACAATGATTGCTAACAACCCTGCAATACCATAATGGCAATCATTTTCATCATCTAGGACCCCAGAAGGGGGTAGATGAAGAATAACATTCAATCTGTGGCTGGCCTCTACTTCCTGTTGATGAATACAGCTGCGGCATGCTACATCATCACGCTCTGCGGTGCTGTGGCACGGCCACTCAGTTTGTTTGCCGAATTAACGTCATGTTCTGAGGCGAATCAACCTGACTGCAGTGCTGGTCAATCTATAGCAAGGTAAGGCAGTTCATTTCCACAACATCCAATATCTCAAAGGTTACCACATACTGTCAAAAAACAAACAAACAATGGTTTCCCCCAAAGCCAGTTTGAATCTTGCCCACTTGCAACCGTAACCGAACTGTGATTAAAAAAATTATCTGACCCACGTCTCTATCTCGCAAACACAAAATGAATGTGGAATTTGATTTATGGAGTGCTAAAAGGAGTCTTCTATAATGATGACAGCTCGTTCTAATAGGAGCAGGATCACTTAACGCTTCATGAGTAATATAGCTTCTTAATCTCTCAGAAGCTGTGAACATATGACAGATCTACGAGATGATGGAACCGACCAGTAACATAATAAAGGTGCCTTTCTTCTCACTCAGCATCACTGATATTAATATTTTCATCCTGTAATGACTAAAAGCCATTTCATTACTCATTAATCAGAAAATAAACCCCGCCGCTTTCCACTACACAGAGAAATGTGATCTTTCGATTCCACCGGACATTCGGCGTCGGCCACGGCTACAGCTGGAGAGGTAATAAGAAACAGTGTGTGAGTTGCCTGTCAAAAGATGCCTTGGAGAGGCATGCCGGGACGACAGGCAGTAACGCAGCAGCGGAATTTCTAACTGTGAGATGCAGACGTTGCATCGCCTTGGTGATGCAAGCCTGAGTGACAATCAATACCTAAAACAACAGCAGGAAAATATGTGGAATCAGCACCTATGAAGTGGAAAAGCTCCAACATTGATTTGCGCGGTGGGAGATTTAAACGGCGCCCAATGTTGCCAATCAAACCGCCCAACCAATAAAAATCAACCTGCGAGCCTTTTGGTGTTTATTAAGCTGAATGATAGGTAAATAAGACACGTCAGCACAAAGCGGAACATCCAGAAAACGCAGACGGATTGAGCCTGATTTATGATCATCTGTGTGAAAAGTTGAGGGTTGTTGATGCGTGCGTGGCTTTTCTTTGTGTGTTTGAATCAATGGTCATCCCCCTGATACAAGATGGCCTCATAAATCATTGTTTGTTGATCACTTGTCAGGAGGCAAGGGCCTTATGGCATTCTCCTAATTATTCCAGCTCACAGCCCCAGTGGATGAATAAGGACAGGAATGCCAAAGCAAATCAAGGCAGTGGACTTTACACAACTGCGGCCATAAAGGTGCTTTCGTTTAGATGAAAGGAGGTTAGAGGGGTTTAGGATGCAAGTTTCAAGAAACAGGGAGGGGAAAAGGGAGTGGTGGGGGGGGGGGGGGGGGGGGGGGGGGGGGGAGTGTATGTGGTGTGGGGCATGTTGGGTTCTGGGGTGCACTGAAGTGAGAAATCCAACGTATGAGATATCAGTCACGTAACCCCCGACTTGCAAGGAGACCCTGTCGCGACAGGTACAAACTGGTTTTCCAATTGGCTTTGCTTGGAAAAACACTCAAAATTTCTTGTTTCTTTTTTTTTTTTGGCTATCATGGTGTCTTCGCTGATCTATAACCTCCTAATATCACTCAAGATATTGTCAGTTAAAAGCACACATGCAAAATCCATCACTTTTGGTGCAAAGAAGTGTGAAATGACAAATCGTGTCCAACGTTAGAGCTAAGTGGCCAGAGTGTAGTATTGGCTTTCAGTGTCATTAACTTTTCAGCAGTAAGCAGGTTTCTGTCGCCACTGACCAAATTGCTTTAAATGCTCAGCAATTACACGACCAAAGCCTGTTCCTATAAGAGATGAGCCGAGTATTTCTGTAGTAATGGAATTATTAGTGAGTTGTTACATGAGACGAACTTACTGTAACACCGGGGCGTGGAATTATGCAGGATGTTTCAGTGATGGACTGTACCATGCAATTGCTCTACAGGTTAATTACTGGATTAGCCTTTTCTAATTAACAAATCTGTGATGTGGAGTTAAAAAAAAAATCATCAAATCCTACTTTTTTGCTTTCTTTATACCCTTTGCTTTCAATTTTACCGCGTTGACTCCAAAGCGGAGAAGTAGAACCTCATTATTCAGAGCTAAAACATGTTAGCTTAAGGCTAAAATGTGATATTTGCATGTTTTAATCCTGCCGAATATATCAAACACAGACTTTTGCACTTTGATATATGGAGCGTGGTGTGTGGTTTTGGACATAGGTGCTCCTTTGATCACAGATGGTTTCTGCATGTCACCATCATAAAACATGAAGTGACTCATCGTCCAATTCGAATCTAATACAATCTCAAATCTCAAAACTAAATGTAACTTCAAAAAATTTGTGTGTGTACTTCGAATGAGTGAAAAACCAAGTATTCTACAGTTTAGGATAAAGCAACCATTTGTTAAAAAAAAAAAAAAAAAAGTATGAGCACAACTCCTTCTACTATTTTGATTAAAGAGCTTTATTAAATTATTCCTGGTAAGGTTGTCACAGATTTTATTTTTAAAACACAGCATAAACAAAGCGTGAGGATTGTGACCTTTGGTTTGTCATTTTAACATCCTTAGATTTTATCATGTTCTGTTTTCAGGTTTTCCTCTTTTTAGTCACACCACATTCAGGCTGCCAATTCTGATTTGTCTTAATGATCCTCAGTATATTTAAGTGTCTGGTTTTCAGTTCATTCTTGTCAAGTCATCTGCTTTGTCACTCTTTTGCTGCCCTCTTAGGCCCATGGTTTTGGCTTGTTTATGTTTGTTTATTTATTTATCTAAAGTCTCACTCCAATATTTATTTTTCTGATGATGGAAGACATGGAAAGAAAATTAAGCTCAAGGTGGAGGTCCAGAGTTTAAAAAAAAGCACATTTGTTGCAGGCGGCAAGACAGAGAGGTCCAGACCAACAGTACTGCCCACAACTCGGAGGCAAATTTCTAATGAAATACTGCTGCTCTGCAGAAATGATGTCCGAAAAAATAACACAGCGTTTGATTTTGATTAAACATTTTTTATTTCAAGCAATCAAAGCAAGAAATGGTACATAAATAGTACAATCAACAAAGATTTAACTTCAGTCAAAGACATATCAAACAGTGGATAATTATAATTACTTGAAAAGGAGTGAAAAAAGCAAATGTATATAATCCCCCGTATTCCCCTTACCATTTTCTTTACATATGTTATCAGTTTCCATTTCATAACTTCTAACCAGAGCTTTATTCATTACCAACACAGATTCATGTCATCAAACATTCCTAATCTTCAATAAATCATTTGACAAGACGAAATACAAAATGATCA
This sequence comes from Oryzias celebensis, assembly GCA_014656515.1. NCBI lineage: Eukaryota > Metazoa > Chordata > Actinopteri > Beloniformes > Adrianichthyidae > Oryzias > Oryzias celebensis. The sequence goes on from BNCR01000005.1 coordinate 42,515,145, forward strand.
TGACACTGGACATAAAATTATTTCTGAATTCATCAGCATTTGTTGATCAAACATCTAAATTTAAAAATGAGTACAGATTATTTTTCATTACAAAAAGCAATAAAATTAATAAAAAGTATCAAATTTAAAATAAATGCTGATTTTTATCCATAAGGAAAAAATTGAATATAGATCAAGTATCAAAGATTAAAACAATGTGCAGATTATTTTTCATTCAAAGTCCCACTTGGGGCAGTCCAAGGCATTTGCTCCACCACCACCCCAGCCTTGGATTGGGGGCTGAGCCTCCTCCTGGCGCGTCGGCTGCAGCCACACCGCAGATTCCTCCACAGAAGCTGCGCAGGAAAACCTGCACGCTCCATCCTATGTCTGTCATGCAATAAAACCAAAGCAGGAGTCGGGGGGAACTGTGTGCTTAACCTCCAAAAACCGCACATTTCCTTCCCCCGCTTTCAGGTGTAGCTCCTGGTGCCATGTATCTTTCATGAGTATAGGCATTTCTCAATAATGTATATACATTCAAAGAGATTTCTATGAATTGTTCATACACAAGCTGATTAATTATGCACTGCTGTGCTTGGTTTTGCCCTCTTGGAGTTCAACACAGGAGCTGGAGGACACGCAGGGAGGGATGCTCGAGTCCCGTTCACACTCTGGCACACGCTCATCGGAGTTCAAGCTCATACAACAACATCTGAAGTTGTTTCTCCATCTATAATTGGACTGAACTATTAAAACCAACATGCAGTTAATGGAATTGTTGGCAGCAATTGTCCTTTTTTTATGAACGCTTTCCTGAAGGGGACTCTTTGAGAGCCTCCTTTGCCAGTTGCAGGAGTTAAGCACCCTGCTAACAGTTTGTTTTACTGAAAAAAGAGAGATTTGCCTCTTTGGGAACAACAGTTATTCAGACTGATCTAGTTCCAAAGTTTTATAGGAGTGCAAATGATATGAAGGAAAAAAGAAACGATTTTTTCATTTTTAGGGGGGATTTTTGTTTCAATTCTGTAGACTTTTTTTGTTTTATTGGTAACATCCTCCTGACTATAAAGCAAAATATTTGTCCACCCCTTCATATTTGGTTTGAGTGAAAAGTCCCAAATCTCCGGTAGATGCCACAAAGATTTAATTTAGTAGGATGTAGTGACTGGGAGATGATCAGGTTTAGAAAAGTCCTTCACAGGTCAAATTTGCACTGTGGACATTGAGAACGACCCCTCTGTAAAAATTATGACATCACAGTTGGCGAAATCTGCAGAAAGAATGAATGAAGCCGAAAATCAGAACAAAAAAAATCAAGATCAAGTAACAAAAGCAAAGCACAGATGTTGAGTATATCCAAAGAAAGCCTTTAAAGTATTATAGGATGGTTGCAGCACCTTTGGCTTGTTGACCATTTTCTGGCAAAGTGTGAATTTTGACAATGTTTCACAATTTGAACAATATGAGAAAAAGCTTTTGATTTAGCAATCTTTGTGAAATTTCACACACACACGGTGCCAGGTTAAGTCTACAATTGAAGTTCCATTGACCTTTGACCTTGGGAAGAGGCCACCATCTTAAATTTTTAACAACAACAAAATAAAATCCCTTTTAGTACCAGCAGCACATTTAAACTCCTCCTCGGGGCTTAGATCTATCGCCTTCTAACTTATTGAGCACCATTGGGAAGCTACTTGGGGAAAAATGTTGGTTTTTACTTTTCTAAAACTTTATCTGCTTTTGCATGGCAAGCTCGCCATAGGCATGTTCGTCACCCCCAGGCGACCAAAGCATAACATGGTTTCTATGGAAATAAAACCAACAGAAAAGCCACTTTTTTTTTAAAAAGTGTTTTTTTGTGAATTTTGTCATCTGCAGCTCTAAAATAGGTTGGCAGAGGAGAAGGAGGCAATTGAACACATTTTTGACCATTTGAATACCTTTTTTTAAAGAACTTTTTAATGCATTTTAGATTTTTATATACACCTTAATGATGAGTGAATAATCTACACATTTTCTATTCATCTTCTGCCACCACATTATGACATGAATTAACTTTTGGAAAAATCTGAAAGTGAATGCTTCACTCTGTTAGTAAAGGCAAACACACACACTTATGAAATTGCATGTTAATTTTGCTTCTTTTATTACTTAAAGACCTGGTTAATAGGAAAAACCAAAAAAAAAAAGTAAACGCTTTTCATATTTTTTTTTACCTTTTTCTCATTTTGTGAGATAGAATTTGACAAAAAGGCTGAAAAGATATTAAGAAAACCATTGCAAATCCAAATGAACATTGTGGCTAAAAAAAAAAAATCTCAGTTCTATCCATATTCTGGGAAATGTCCAGATAATGCTTTCATTTGTTTTGTTTTCTTTTTCTGCACAGTCCACATGGAGCAGGCAGGATGCACGCTGAAAAGAATCCTCCATCATTAGAACCTCAGCCCAACTGGTAAGCCGTCCATGCTTCCTGTATAGGTCCCCAGAGATTTCAGTGCTCTAATTATTCACTGAAGCAGCAAAGACTATCGAATGAGACTCAGCGTTGAGCCTAACCATGAGGGGGTACCCTGACGGGGTAACCTGGGTAACATGCAAATGGAGGTGTGTTTTTTTTGTGAGAAAAAGGAAAGCAAGATGTGAGGTGTGTGGCTGTGGTGGGAGAAAGGAAGAGGCTTCAGTGGTGAGTCAGGAGAGGTGGGGCGACCCGAGTTCACAGCAGCCAAGGATTAGATTTCAGATGCATATGAATGACCCACTGCTGGCTTTGCTCTTGCTTTAGGGGGAAATTGCATGAGATACCCTTCAGCTGCAGTTTAGAATCAGGATGAATGTGTGACTTGATCCCAGGCTCTGAAGGTAAAGGCCTGGCTGGGGGGTGGGGGGGTGTCATGAATGTCCCTTGTTCACATCATTACAGTAGAGAGAGCTAAAAGAAGACAAATGGGAGGCTTGGTGGCAGGAATCGTGCAATTTGAAGTTGTTGGCCCCAATGCAGCAAAAATCTTAATATATTGGAAGCTCTCAGACTAACAGCCAGACACACAATCCCCAGCTCCCCAAAGGGAGGGGGGAAGGGCAATGCTGGGGTCTTAAAGACCCACTCTGATCAAGATCGCGTTTTTGGTGATGTTCTCGTGACATTTTTCCACATATTACCATATTTTATGCCCTATAGGGCACCTTTAAAAGACGACAGTGTGCCTTATATTCCACAGCACCTTGTACATAAATTCATTGTAGTTGTGCTTCCTGATAGCAAAGCTATATTGAGAGGTACACAGCGCTCTGCCCAAAAGGACTGGGTGTTAATATGCTAAAGTGGCTAGCATTAAGTGGTGTCGGAGTGTGTTTGTGTGTCTGTTTTTTTGGGCTTTTTATTTACGTGTGTATAACAAGAATTAGAGTTAGCATTGTCACACTAACGTAAATATTGCGATATCCGTCTTTATTTATTTTAATTTTTTTACATGTTGCAAAGAAGGTTGGGAGTTACAGGTATAGTGAATATGCTAACGCTTCCAAGTCTGGGAGTTCCGAGTATTGTAAATATGTGAACACTTCTAACGTGGCTAATATGTATCACAATTGACTTCTAGAATTACTGTGAATGCAGCTAATAAATTCTGACAAACATATCTCTGACTATTTTGCCTCGCTTGATGTTCCTTATAGTTTGGTACGACTTCTGAGTTTGAAAACAGACTTATAAGTTGATGTACCCAAAAAATATGATAAATTCAGTTTAAAGCGGAATTTCTGAGTATTTCATTTTTCAAATCATTGTGAATCAGGAGCAGATGAAATAAACGCAGTTTGAAAAAGTTGTATTTGTAAGAAAATGTGCCGCCCCATTCTAATGCATTTACTTGCAGATGACTAAAACTATGTATTATTTTGAAAATAATAATAATAATTGTAAATCCATCTTTATTTTCCTCGTCTGAGCTGGCATCTGACTCAAAACTGTACTCCATGTGCAAACTGTAATACAATATTTTCATTGCACCGGTAATGTTTGAAGACGCGAGGGGCTGTAAGCTAGCGGAAGAGAGTGTAAACAAACAGCTCTCAGCGACAAGGAAGTGAAGGGGGTGGGGTTGTCCCATTTCAACAGTCTCGCTCACAACTCATAAGCGAAATTTGAATGAATTACTGTTGCTCTGCAGAAACTATATCCACAGGCTTTTTTTATTTTGGCTAAAAGTGGCATAATTAATTAAAAGCCCAATGGGAATGATTTTACCAAAGATGACCAGAGTGGGACTTTAAACCGACTGTACCATTACCTCCCTGCTCGACACAAAAAAAACCCAGAACGGCTCAATCACTCCTCGCAAAATCTCTCCTGGCACTTGGTAAGATCTCACTGGGAAAAGGTCACTTTTTTTGTCTTTCTGTTGCAGCCAGCCTGCTGGAGGTCACACATCACTCATGCACATTTTCTGGTGAGAGGACAGGGGCTCAGCTTGCACACCTGCTTCTCCTTTCTTTTCAACAAATTGGTTTTATTTTTCCGTTTGTTTTGTGGAGTCGGTGAACATTGAGAGACTTTTAGAAACAAATGGGGCCTCTTTTTTTTTCCCTGCAGAAGAGAAAAAAAAATGCCACATCACTGGGGCTGGGTGTAATTTAAACCAACTTGTCATGGCATGCAGCTCTGTTTAGAGTGCAATCACACAAGCTGGTTTGCTTGATTGCAGTCACTTTAGGATTTACATTACCGTGTTTGGAATTAAATGTGACTGCTGGAAATTCAAACTGCAACTTTGGATCAGCTTGCAGCCCTTTTCAGCTGAGGTTTCAGTCTCTCAGTCAATTGTATTTCAGTTACGATGCAAAAAAAGGGTCTTTTGTGGCCATTTTCGGTTGGATAGTTGCTAGTTTTCCTCATGGGGCATCAGTTGAGTGCAACTTTTCTTAGTTATCTATCTAAACAGATCACCTTAAGGACCCACTCTGATCATCTTTTAACTATGATTACGCTGTCTTTAGCCAAAACATTTTTTTAAAAGTATTTTTCTGGGCCATAGTTGTAGTTCAACAGAAACTCGCTGCTGAGTTGTGGGCGGGACGGAAGCTGAGAAAGCCTATCCATACTTCCCGTCATCCACCTTTTAACACTCTCTTCCTCTAGCTTACCGCTCACAACTTCCAAATTGCACCACTGGTGCAACAAAAATGGCGAGCAATATTGGAGCTATCCAGCTGTACAGTTTTGAGCCAGATGCCAGTTCGGGCAAGAAAATGGAAGGATCTATTTGTCTAAAAGGGGATGCATCACACTGGCGCGGAGCAGGGAGCTTGTGGTCCGCCCAGTGTATTTTCTGTCACAAATAAACTACCGTATTTTCCGTACTTTTAGGCGCACTGCATTATAAGGCGCACCTTCAATGAATGACACATTCATGACACATTGACACATTCAGCAATAGCATAATAACTCAATACATATCCAAGCATGCACGGGCACTACTTCTTCTACGGGGGAAAATGGAGTCGGCGGCTGCTTACCGTAGTTGCGAGACCTGTAGCGGATCAATATTAATCCATATATAAGGCGCACCGGATTATAAGGCGCATGGTCAGCTTTTGAAAAAATTGAAGGCTCTTAGGTGCGTCTTATAGTGCGGAAAATACGGTACTTTTTAAATAGTGTCTAGTCCTGATTGGCGAAATGGATAAAGAAATAATCAGAAATGCAATTTAAAGCGGAAATGTCCTTGAAATATGTCCCCTATTATCAGAAAAATGACACAAGAACATCCTAAAAATCAGGTCTTTAAACTGTTCATAACAACCTGCTGGGGTCCTGCTTCTATGGCAGCAGCTTCTTTAAGCACTTTGGAGCCTCCCATTGCCTTTACTAAATAAAACAAAAAAAACACACACACACAATGAAGTTGTGAATGAGAAATTAGGCAGCGGTGCACCCGGCGGGTTGCTTTTCAGCAGCCACACACTTGCCATCCATTTACTCTTTTGTATCCATGGCTCCCTCCACTTTAGCCAGAGTTAAACTCTTCTTTACTTTTCCCAATACTCTTATTATTATTCATTTGTGTTTTTACCTCTTCCCTTCTTTCACTTGTGCTAAAACACCATGAGGGAATTAGGAGGGCCTTGGCCGCTCATCCCAAAAGAGGGAAGTGGTAATAAAGAATCGGCGCAGCAGATGGGGCTGATGCCGCCTCCTGCTCGTGCAGAGAGAAAGGGGGCACAGAAAATGGAGGGCCATTAAAATAAAAAAAAAAACGGTTGGAGGAAAATCCCATGGGCGAAGATTGGGGCAAAGGACGCGGGAACGGACAGCGGCTCAGGCAGGAGACCTTTAGGGACGAATTCCAGCAAGTTATTAAGAACAGCTGCTTATAAGGTCATTGAATCCAAGGTTTGATGGCTGGTGATAAAGATGCAGTTTTCTCATCTGAATTCATACGATAATAAATCATATTTACAGACTAAAGACTTTTTTCTTTTTTTATGATAAATCTGCCGGATAAAAGTGGTTTTCCAAGAACTGACATCATCCTCATCCCCCATGTCCCAGCATCAGGACCAAACTGGGGGATGCGAAGCGCCTCCGTCCCATCGACCACGTTCAAACTGAGTTGTTGTTGTGCCGCCGCTGCCAGTCTGCAGGATGTGTATACGCATTCCCACAGCGATATTAGGCAGCCTCCCACTGGGAGAGGAGAAGCACATGTGGATCAGGCGATGACACAACACAGTCTCACTGCGCAGCAGCGTCAGCTAAGCAGTGATGTAATGCATTTGAGCACTCCGGGCGAACCAGCGTGGAAAATAAAAAATCATAACAGGCCTTATTATGACTGGATTTAACAGTGGAAATTACATTTTTGGGCCTTGGCAGCATCTGTAGCTGTTGTCCTTGGGAGATGTCAACCAGAATTCCTCCAGACTTTCATTAATTTCTCATATTTTCTGCAGAAACGGAAGGAAAAATTCAAGGGGTCACTAATTTTATTCATACCAGCGGCATCCGCTGATATTTCAGCGCAGAAATCGATGACGATAGTCATGGAGCAACTTTGACCAATAGGTCACGTAAAGTAATAGCCAGATAAATGTTTTATTACAGATTTGCAACCCGATTTGGAGAGCAAGGAGGGTTATAATACCTGGCAACCTTTCCTTGTTCATGTTTTTTTTTTTTCTTTTTTTATTAACAAGCCTTGGAAGAGGCGGAGTCTGCATCTGCTGTGGTCCTGGGGAAGGAAGGAGAGGCAGAACGCTGTGAAGACGTAATCACTGTAAAGGATTGGCTGTGCGGCTAATTGCATTTTGAATGACATCATGCATGGCTGAGATGTGTTTTATTAATGCAACTCCTGACAAAGTGCAGGCATATCGATGACTAATATCCAACCAGGCATTAGAAAACATTATTCTGAAATTGATAAGAAGTGTTTTCCTCCATTATCAGTTTATTTAATTTTATTACGTTTTGTATTTATAACAGTCCATGTTTTGTTTTAGCTTAGTTTTATTTATTTAATCACAAAATGACTTAAAATCGAATTACTATTTATAATGGTGTAATTTTGATAAATTTTTCAGCGTATTTTTAGTTATATTTTCTTTATCAATCAGCTGTTTTTAATTGTAATTTCCTCTTTGTGGTGTCAATTATGTTTTTTTATTTCAATTTAATTGCCATTGGCAAATTTAACCCATTCAAAGCAAAATATTAAGAATTTTTATTTGCAAAGAATAAAACTTAAGCCTTTTTAAAAACTGTTTTCAAAATAAAAGCCTTTCTGATATTTTTTTCACTCCTCTGGTCAGCCAAGGCAGTGTTAGTTTACTGAATGAAAGCCAGACAGACTCCCCGCATGCTGAGAGAAGCGGCTCCTGTTTCCAGCTCCGTTACCAAGGAGACGGAGAAGCCCACCAATCACAGCGTAGAGTGCGGGCAAGCGGGCGATTCAATTTCTTAAAGCCACAGTGTCTTTTAAAAAAACAAAACATTGGTAAAAAGAGAAAATAAACAAGTAAAGCATCTCAACACTTTGCTCAAAACTCCCTTTTTTCCTTTTCCTTCTTTTTATTAACACATTTTGAGCCCACCCATTAAAGAGTATCCACCTACATACAAAATAGGCATCATTCTGTCATCACATCCTCAAATGCAGGAAAGAACACATTTTCTACAGATATTCACAAACTGAAAGGACAGTCAATGGTGGTAGGTACTTTTTTTTCCTCTTTTTTTATTAAAAAGATGAGTCAAAGACAGATTCACACTTGGAATGTGAAGTAACTACTGCCTAGAACTTTCAACAAATTAAAAAACAAAAAGTCTGGGCATATAATTAGGTCATATTCCAAAAGAAAAAAAAACCCAACCGCGTTTTTATCAAACTGACTTCATATGGTAAGACCCACATAAAAATAAACATTTTTCTTAAGTGCAAGAAATAAAAAATACAGGTTTGTGGTAAATGTCTTAAAAAAAAGGCAGTCTTCAGTTTCAAAATAAAAGTTTCATTTCATGAAACAGGAACTATGGAATGTTCTTTTTTTCTATATATATATATTTTTTGCTAAACCGTCAGACCACCACAGAATCAGACTATGCCCCCTCTTTGCTTTAATTCAGATTCAAGCTGGAATAGTTTTATTTTGAAAGGTTTTCCATCGGTTCCATCTGATGTTTTGTTGTTACGTTCCTCACCTTGGACAGCCTTCAGCATCCCACCACAGTGCACGAGTCTGTTTTGTCTTTTTCCCATCACTTGCTACAAATGTTGATGGTCTGTATCTCGAGAGTATATATTGCACAAAAAAATTGAAAAAAAATGAAATAAAAAAAGAAGGGATGGGGGAAGTAAAAGTATGTGCCATTAAAAAATACCAAAAAAATCCAGTTTCACACCTGCGATTGGGACCCATCCACATATCACGAGTATGATATACATAAACTCCTAACTTTACTATATTACATTACATATACAATCTTGAAACTAGTTCCAGCTCTGAGGTATGTGTTCCCCATGATGCCATTGTATTGTCTACAAATACTCAACAAATCTGCTCTACAACTGTACAAAAAATGTAAAATCACAAGGCATTTTTGATGCAAGTCTTAACTTAACTTAATCCTTAAAACCAGGACTCCCTTGCATGCTCCGAAAGAAAGAAAAAAACCCAAACCATAAAGGGAAGAAGTGCCTGAAACTCACTGAAAGCACAGTAAGAACATTCCCTTTTTTTGGAACTGTACAAAAATATGCCTGAAAATATCTTACTTTTCTTTTAAAAAGATGAGGTCTGTTATGTATCAAAATGTTTCCTCCATGTTTGCCTCCTCCTTCCCTGTTTGGCTTCTTTTTTTTTTTTTTACCAAAAAACCAGGAGGTAAACAGAATCAGGTAGAAAAAAAATACTTAAAAAAATGTTAGAAATTACATTAGAACAGGTTGTAAAGTTCACAGATTTGCTTTTGAGACAGTCCACGGTCCGTGTTCAGCTCCCTGCAGTTTGGATGTTTTTTGAGATGCATAGAAGTTTCTGTTTTGTTTTTTTTCTCCATTTTGTGGTCCTTCTAAGCTGAAATTGCAGATTGGGGGGGGATAAAATCCATCGGTCATGCTGCCAGATTAACAAGAAAATGTCTGCACTTCTTTTTTGTCTTTTATTTTGGAATCAGAAGCATCTCTTCTCCAGGACTCTCTCCAATAATAAAAAAGTACCCAAAAACCTCTGCAGGAGGCTGGGCTCAATTCAAATCTCCCTTCTGTTATTACTTAAAGAACAGTTTTACATTTTTCTTGGGTTTTTTTTTTCTTCAGTATGTGAAGACCAGGTCTGAAAAGTTGGCCTCCAGCCAGTCCCCTGCGATCATCTCACTGAGTTCTGGCGTGCAGTAGTCTGGGAATTCAAAGTGGGAGCCCAGGCTGCCCTCACTGAAAGAGTCCAGGTCCTTATCCACCAGAGACAGGGACAGGTTTCCGGAATTCCCCAGCTCTGATCCCGGCGCGCTGGGAGCGAAATTCAAACTAAAGTCAAACAACAAATCGTCTGCGTCCTCTCCAGAGGAGGAAGAGGAGCTGCTGCTGGAGGAGGAGGAGGAGGATGTGGAGACAGACCGGGAGGATGCTGGTGAGACCGAGGCGGCCGCGCTCTGCTTGCTTTTGATGTTGTAGAAGAGTCTGTTGTGGCTCCGCACCTCCTCGTACATGCTCGCGCCCTCGGACTCCGCGGAGGAGCTCAAAGTTGGGCTCGCGGGAACTTTGGCTACATTGTACGGCCGCAGGCGCTGCTCCTCCGCGCGCCTCGTCCCCATCCGGTAGTCCTCCTCGTAGTCGTCGTCGTCGTCCTCATCCGTCAGCTCACTTTTGACGACTTTAGCCACCTTAAAGACGCAGTCCTCCCCGTAGCCGTGCGCGGACTTGGAGCCGCTCTTTTTGATCTTGGAGCACTTCTTGCTGGGCGTCTTCGCCAGCTTTGCGCACTTCTCCGGGGACGGCGCCGAGGACTTGGACGCGTCCAGCTTTGGTTTTTTCTTGGGTCTGTATTTGTAGTCGGGGTAGTCGGCCATGTGCTTGAGCCGGAGCCGCTCCGCCTCCCGGATGAACGGGATCTTCTCGCTGTCCTTCAGCATCTTCCACCGCTTCCCCAGGCGCTTGGAGATCTCCGCGTTGTGCATGTCCGGCGACTGCTCCATGATCTTCCTCCGCTCGATCTTGGACCAGACCATGAAGGCGTTCATGGGTCTCTTGATGTGCCCGGTGGCCGTCTTGCACCAGTCCGGGTTGATCGCCACGGGGCTGCACGCCATAAATTCACTCTCCTCCGTGTCCGTCGCCTCCCTGGACATGCTCCCATCCGTCTCGCTGTTATTGTCCGTGTGCTGCACCATCCTTCTTTTTACGTCCCCCCCCAAAGAAAACCGCGCTTCCCAGCTCCTCACCGCCAAGACGGCTCAGCTCTCTCTGTGCGTAATTTTGCGCGCCACGTCCTGCGCGTAAAAGCGTCTCAAAGCTCTGCACTCTTTTTCCAGAGTTACAAACTGCCTTCTTAACTAGTTATCAGCTTTTTCATGTCCCCTGCGTCACAATAATCCACCCAATCACGTCGCGCACTCCGCCCAGCAGACTCCAATCCAAGACTCCCCCGTTTAACCCTTTTCTCTCCCACCCCCCACCCCCCTTTTGCTTCCTTCCCGGCGCGCATTGGCGTGGAAGGTGGGGATTTGTGGTGCGCAGCGTCTGGAGCAGCACAAGCACATTAAAACACGCAGTTCGCACTTGTTCTTTCTTTTTTTCCCCCTTATTTGTTTGTTTGTGCTTCCTGAAATGTTTTTGTTTATTCTCTGAAATGCTGTTTGGATACGGGTTTAATTGTTTCATTGTTTTTTTCCCTCCCCCCTCCTCCCTTAGGTTGTATACTGAAGGTGGCGCTTGGACACTGTTGCAGGCGCCTGTGCGCATCCGTGCGTCTGCATGTCTGAAGGCAGATTTGATGTTTTATTTTTAACCTTAAAATCAAGTCTAAACACTTTAATGTGACAGTTTTCTTTAGTTAAATGTACAAATTATAATTTTTTAACATTTTTTGCCTTTCAAGCTGTTTTTGTGTCATATTTTCTTGGTTTCAGTGAGCAGCAGAGTTTGAATGAAGGAAGTAGGTCAGTAGCACACTTCCAGTTTCCAGTGACAACACACCTGCAGCATCCCACAGACACGGACAAATGGGTGATTTATGTTGGCTAATTGTGGGGATGCTTAGTCTGAGAGTCCCAAAGTGAAGCTGTAATTTTTTTCTGCACAATTTGAGTGGATGTTGGTGTGGATCGAGGGTCTTTCAGATGGAAATGTTGTGGTTTTTCTTTCCTCTTTTTTTTTTGCCTGTGCAGCCACTGCACTGAGCCCATGCTGGCAGGGGGAGAGATGGAAGGCACCCTGCTGAGTCTGCTGTGTCAAGAGGCAGCTGGAGCATCTAGCTGGCGTCTCTCTTGCAGCCCCCACCTCATCCAGGCTCCTCCTCTTCCCCCAATGGATCTGGGAGGTAGCCAACAGTGTTGTTGGACGCTGGGGCGATAAGGCGTCCTGCTTTTTTTTTTTTTTTTTGCACCCCCATCCCATCTCTCTCACTGCTTCGTCCCCTAGAGGGCAATCACTTACCCTTTTGAAACCCCTTCCCCCCACCAAGCCACTGTATTCTCCCCCAGCTGGGGCTTAAGAAGTGTCTCAACTGATACAGAGCGAATCAGAGAGTGCACAGACAGGACCGCGAGGAGGGGAGAGCGCACAGGGGAAAAAAATGGGGGGCCACATTCAGAGCAAGGGACTTAAGGAGATGGAGGCTGGGGACAGATGGAGGAAGAAGGGGATGGGGGGGTCTGCCTTTTTCCTCACCCCTCCTTCCTTGAAACAGCCCTCAGACACTCTCACACAGAGATAGAGCTGAAATGCTTTATCATGACTGCCCCATGCTGATTAAGCTTTATCAGATATATGTGTCAGAGCTGAGATCTGCGGATGTTTGCCACATGCAAATGCATGTTTTTGTGTCATTTTTCTCAGCTGTTGAATCTGATCAGATCAAGAAAGAACATTCATTTTAATAAACTGACCTTTTGAACCTTTTATATCCTTTTTATGTCCTATTTGACCAAAAAAGCCCAAAAGCTGCAAATTATTCAACCTCTCTCATTTTCAAAGATGATTATTTTATAGTAAAACTTGTTCCTGATAACATAAGTAAAAGCCTAATCCTTTGTGTATGAATAGACGGACAGCAGATGAGGTTCACTGAGCTGATCTGAAGCCAGGTTTTAGGCTTTGGTTAGATGTGATGTCATCAAATGTAGTGGTTTGTATAATCAAGTCTGGGAAAATGACACGTTTCATGATACACACATCAAGATACATCAGTAAAGTCTGTTGGTAGGAGAATCCAAAGCTGCATGTGCATGTCAATCAAACCACCCCCCATATTGAGCATCATTTTACCCTCAAAAGTAAAATAAATTCTAAAGTTCATGAAGATGTACCCAGCTGCTAAAGATAAAACATCCATGGTGTGGATAGATATTTATTTAGCAAACTAACACTCCAGGTCTGGAGATGTAGCACACCACCCCTTGATACATCGTATCCCTGATGTTTAACGCGATCAACGTGAATCAACTGATTCTGACGCAGAGAAAAAAAGCTTTACATACTGTCTTTAAACCGATATGCAATACATTAACAACGTAACGTGTTTCAAAGCTGCTTTTTTTCCCCAATTTAAAATCCGATGGAATTGCCTTAATTGCGCAAATAGTTGAAGAGCAACAATAGCAGTAAGAAAGCCAATGCAAAAAGATTAATAAACTGACCCTTTGAACCTTTTATAACCTTTAATAGTCTTACATTTTTAGAAAAAATCGATGGTCTTTTACTTCCTCATGAAATTTTATAATGAAACTTGTTCCTGATTACATTAGTGCAAGCCTAATCCCCCATGTGTATAAATAGAATGACAGCAGATGATGTTGCGCATTGGTTTGTACTGAGCTGATCCGACATCAGGTTTTAGGGCTTGGCTGGATGTGACATCATCAGTCTGTTAGTAGGTGGTAGAGGAAGGAAGATCTAGAGCGTGCAGGTCAGTCACATGGTCACGCCCCAATTCGAGCTTCATTTATCTCTGCAAAGTGAAATAAATCAAAGTTCACAAAAAAGAAAATAAATATATGTCAATAAGTGAAACTCGTGTTTGAATGAATGAATTTCACTGATTTTGTAAAAATAAAATTCTAATGTGGCAAAATACCTTGACTTTAGATTTTAAATCTCCATTAAGGAGAAGGCCGCAGTGTGGCCCCTTGACTTCATCCAATCGGCTCCATCCCCAGATGACTATTTCATAAAGACGGGTTGTTTAAATGATGAGCATCAGGGGTGGATGTTCTGCTCATTAGCATGGCTCATCATTGGCTCTGAATGAGGTGGCGATGTCACCGATTCATCCTGTGAGTCATCTCACAGAGGGTCCCATTACCATGGCAGCCTTCACACCCAATGTAACCCCTCCCCCCGACACCTTTGCTTCCAGCTTTTTGACTGTATATGGGAACTGGAGTGAGTGCCCACCCCTCCCCCTCATGTTCCAAATAGGAAATATCCACTGGTTCCAAGAAGCTAAAAAATCCAAAGACTTCAATGGGAAAATAAACAGCAAATACTTAGTCATTATATTTGTCAGAATAACCAATTTTGTTCTACCTTTTTCTTTTTTTTTACATTTTCTTGCCAACAATATATTTTTTTTCTAAAAAGTGCAAGTTAATCAAATTATAACTTGGCCAATCAAATGCCTCAAAAGAGTGTGATTTCACGTTAAAGGTTGAAACGTTTGACAGATTTTGTGTAGCCCACTTCCAAGCGGTAGGGGTGTGTCCTTCCAATATGCTCACGACTGATTGGCAAAAGTGAGTACCATAGAAATGATGACAGACCTTCTCGAACCAATCACTGCTTACTGACGATTTCCCGTCGCAAATTGGTGACGAAATCACAAGATTTGACTCCATTTCCTTGGAGCTGGAAGCCAGTAATTTTCTATGGATGACGTCACATTCACTTGATCCAGGTGTTTTATGCAGTCAATCATTCTATCCCACCCCTTTTTCACATTAAGGCAACTTTAAAGTTAAGTTCACACCGCCCTTGGCAATGGGTGTTAAGTTGGCGTTCTTGCAATGAAAAGTCTATGAAAAAGTGCATTAATGCGCCTTTTGGGGTTCCGCATTAAAAACGATCTCGTTCACGCGTAGCTACGCAAGTTTCTACAAAGATTTTTGGGCTCTTCATATGAAATCAGGGACTCCCATTTGATAGTAACTAATGGATGGGGTTTGTTTTTAATTCATGGAAGTCCCAACCATTGGAAAATTAATCACGAAGGAGAAATTAACAATCGTGGTTCGTGCTCGGCTGGTATCAGATGGCACAAAGCCTTTCATATTTCAGAATAAAGCTGTGAGAAAAAGTCTGGGGCAAGATTTGCACCCCTTCTACATTTTGCACCAGGCCTCTTCCAGTACCAACCTTCCAGTGTGAACACCATGTGCTAAATGCGTGCTCAATTATGCACTTTTAGCGTGCTCGGTGTGGACATAGCTTGAAAGTTTATTTAGTTGCAGTTGATTTCCTCTTCTCCTTCTAACACTCTAAACGTAGAAGTTTATTACCGCCCAGTTGGTTATTTTGCAGTGAAGCTAAAGGATGTTTTTAACCGAAGCAATGGAGAGTTGAATTAAGTGATGGCTTTTTTTTGTCTACAAAATAAGGGTTTCAGGAGAAACAATTCCCTTTGCATTGCTTATCTAAAAGCCCCCCAAAGCAGCTGCTGCTCTCACAAAGGCCCAGTCAAGCATTAGATCAATACTAACCCCTGCTAGAGGCTATCTGATGCTCAAAACGCATGCATCCATCTCCTCTGCATAGCCCTAAGACAGGTGTGGACTTCTGGAAGCCGCTATCTGATGGCTTCACAATGGGCCAGGGGAAGAAGAGGTGGGGAGGGGGGTTGCTAAAGGTGGGTGGTGAGGATATGGGGGTTTGTTTTGGTAACACGCGAAAATTAACTTTTCACTTGACAGACACATCTTTAAGTGTCCCAAAGACTCCGGGTTGCAGGGTTTATTGCAGTTCCGTAAATTGGAATTCTCTCTTATAACCCTTATAGGGAAAGTCACTCATGGGTAATGTGGTGCTATGCAAAGGATTTATATAACAGCTTTTAACAGGAAGTAGTCTGACTGAAATCCCATATTGTGTGCTTCTATACATCCCCAAAGTCAACTGTAAAAATACCTGCTCATTAATCTGGAAATTTAGAGTGTTGCTACCATTTACTCTAAATGAGAACTGGAACGAGTGACTCCTCCCCTTGTGCGTTCCAAATCAAAAGTACCAGCTGATTCCAAGAAGCTAAAATCCCACAGTCTTCTATCGGGGGCAGAATTTGATCATAATCCTTTTAATCCTAAAAATCACTGTATTTAGTGTGTTTCCTCTTCAACTTCAGCACAGGATGTGAGGTCTGCTGGCAGACAAGTGAATTGGACTTCATTTTGCTGGAGCCAAAAGTAAGGCCTGAGTCACATGCACTTGTACGAGGGTTGACCCATATGGGATCTGCAGATTTTTGAGTTGTTCAGGAGCAGCTGCAATTGAGCTGCCTTGAGGCCCATGAAACCCCCTTAAGGGACGTCATGAAGATTCAATGATGTGTCGTGCATGTGTTAAGTATATCATGAAAAATATGGAAGGATAATGTAAGTTACATTTACTTATGACACACGGGGGATGCTGTTGTATGGTACCCTAATGTCAAACTCTTGTTAGGAATCTTCAACAGCTTTGTCTATTTTTTTGCTTGTAGACATCCCACATCTAGTCGTAAGGGCAGGTGTGACTAAGACATAAGCCATTTTCTATGGGTGATGTCACACTTACTCAATGGAGTTCTCATAAACACTCAATGATTGGTACCCATTCTGCCAAGACTGCATCAGCTGGTCGTAGATTTGTTTCACAGCCTGCCTGACACCATGATCTCATTCCTCAAGGATCGTCCCACCCCCTCCTCCATTTCATCTGAAGGTAGTAGAACTTTGACAGTGAAGAGGATTTCACAGCCGTTTGGAGGTTGTTGTTTTGCCACTTAGGTGCCTCGGAGGCGGATTTTTACCCCACTGTTTCTTCACATTCTCAACTCAATGCAAATGTATCCCCAGGGTGTCGGGTTCCCCGTTGACCTCCTTGATGTGGACACTTGGGCCTCGAGGTCCCATGCTTGCATGCAAGATTCTTGAAAGTGGGGGTATCAAACATGCAAGTGCTTGAAATGTTTGTGGCACTACTGCAGTTAGATGGTAAATTTATAGATTTATTTCATATAGAAATTTTTGTAGTATATGTGTAAAAAAAAAAAAAAAAGAAGAGCGTGACCAAAAACAAATGTTTTGTTATGCCAAATGTGAGCACACATTCACACTTTGATCTGTTTAGTTAGATCAGAGTTTGCTTCCTTTGATGGGTCTCTTTGTTTGGACAGGTGTGAAATGTGTCTGGGGAAAAGCAAGCTAGCAAACAAAAGTTTAAAAACAAAAGTATGGATTGTCTTGCAAGTGAACTCTGATGTGATTCCCTACAGTGTGAAGGCAAACAGACCATCCAGCTTCTCGAAGGTGCAAAGTTCATTCAAATTATACAATAATTTTCAGTCAGAACATTTATACACTACACATCGAATAGAAAACCCAAATTTGGACACCCTTTATGTTGATAGTATTTAATTCACGGACGTGACATCAGTTAAATCAATGTGTGCCAGGACAGGATTATATGGCAACAAGTCTTTCATTTATTGGTATAGAGATCTGAAAAAAAAGCCTGGAGCAAGATTCACAAGATTTTCGCAGTTTCAACATTTTGCATCAAGCCTCTTCCAAGTGTAGGTGGCGAACATGTGCTAGTAAAGAGTAGCAAAAGAAAAAGAAGCCCTCCCCTGCTTGTCCAGTGTGAATACCACAGGCTAAACGTGCATCAAATGCCCGGTGTGTATGTAGCGTCACATTAAAATGTGTAATTTTTATATCAGTTTCACCATTAAATGACTGTAAACTTTGTAAATTAGCTATGGCATTACATTTGGGTTGCCTCTGAAAACCAGATTAGCTTGGTTACTACTGCGAACATTTCTGCAGCGTGCACTGAGACTGAAGAACTGAGAAAACCTCCAAAATATATTTTACAGGAGTTTCTCCAAGCATGACCAGGCAAAAAGAAACAGAAAATATATTTGTATCGTATCCTTAACAGGATATTTATATGTGAAGTTATTTTGTGTTTGTTTCGGACAGTTCTACCTATAAATAGCGGTTTGATCCACTTCGTAATACAAGATATTAACCAAATGAAATTAAAATGTTTTTGAGGTAATTTTGTCCCAATAAAAAAATAAACAAATAAAAATTGGATTGTGCAGGTGTGAAAACACCTACAAATCCCATTCTGACAATCTTTTGGGATGTTTTAAAAGCGCTACTATTGGTTTTTAGCTAAAAGGGGAAAAAGTCATTTACTAGAACATAGTATTTGCAGAGCACTAGTGGTTTATGTAGAAATTCACCTCTGAGCTGTTGGCGGGATCATTGGCATGGAGCAACCCCGCCCCTTTCCTCCTTTGTTGCCGGAAGCAGGGGGTTTATAGCCCACCTAGCGATTTGTCTACGTAACAAATACTGCCTTTTTTAAATGGCATTTTTTTGGTCTGCTCCTGATTCAAAACGATTTGAATAAAGAAATCCTCAAACACAATTTTAAGCTTAATTTTCTTAATATTTATAAGTTGTCCATCATAAGACAGGAACATGTTAAAAAAAACTCCAAAAACACAATCTTCTGAAAACAAACTCTGAAGCCTCAAAAATAAATAATTAACCCCTCATGCTCGCCATTGAAACCGGTGGTAAAACTACATCCTCAGCGGGTGGCTCAAGTCATGTGATTTTGGGGTGGAAAACCCGGTTGCCGGACAAATCCATTTAAGGGCTTTACATTTGCAGGCAGTATTCAGGCTTCCACACCTCCATCACTCCTTTCATCCAGCTGCTGCTCCCCATTGAAAGTCAGTGCTGAGTGTCAGCTGCCCTTATCATGCTAATGTCCTCTCAGAGAGGACCAAGAGGAAACCTGGTCCTGGCATTTACATGTAACTAGATTTTCCTTGCAGACATCCACCACAGGGAACCAGATTTCCCTAATCCTCTCTACTGGTTATGGAAACCAGTTTCTTACATAACCTTTAGGCAATGAGGTTGCTTGATAGGCCTTTATTACCCTTTTTCATTAAGTTTAAGGAATCTTTTGAGAGATCTAAGCAGGAACTGTGAATGTTTTGTGACTAAAGCCAGTCTAAAAAAAAAAAAGAATCACTTTTCTGTCTTTTTTTCATTTTCCTCCTCAACCTACAGCCATGACCCATAAAGCAACACTCTGCGGCCCGGAGGAGATGACATCATCCTGGAGCAAGTCTGGCTTCCTCTGTACAATATGTTCCATGATAATCACATTGCCGTGTCATTTCCAATCATTTCTGGCCATTAAAATCCTTTGATTATACACCAGTAACGCTGAAGTGGTGTTTACCACAAGGGTCCAGTGTACCCAGGTTTATGTTGTATATTGCTCCTTGTGTTAATAGACTTGTGCGGCAGCGAGTGCCCTGCAGGCGCTCGCAGCCGCTGTAATGAGAGTGTGTTTAGTCTGCAGACTGCGCGGGGCTAATGCTGATGGATTGTGTGGCTGCAGGTTAGGTCTTGCTCCCTCACAGATTGCCGGAGACGACACGAGGAAGCGGGAGCAAATTTGTTTACTCATGAAGGGCATGACAAGCTCCAATAAAACAGTTACCCCAATAATTCGAGGCGGATGAAAACAGCCGAGCGGAACTTAATGTGAGGCTGATAGGGACACCAGAACAGCTGACTTATTACTTAATTTGCCGCTACAGCAACACTTTTTTTAGCTGTTTATTGAGTTTTTCTCATTTTCTAAGAACTTTTTTTTTTAGCTCTGCTTCCCCACCGGCCTGCCCAGACTTGCCCCCTCGTGAGATAAGATAGTGTTGACTACAGGCCAGTGTGTGCAGAGGCTCATGTGGGGCCTCTGCTGTGCTTAGTCACACTCATTCGCATCCTGTGCTCTGAAGTTTTACTGGTTTATGATCTTTGCGCTGCCAGTTGAATTGTGACAGTTCAAAGCAGCATGACAAATTGAGAATCCATGCCCTGTGGACAACTCTGGAGACAGGATTTTGTCAGGTCCTTAATTAGTGAGTAGGGATAACACCAGAATTAAAAGAAGAAAGATTCTTCGTCTTATTTCACCCTTGATGTCCTCTTAACATCCATTTCTGATAATGCTTTTGGCTCAGTCATGTACATTTCTCTCTTTGTGTAAAAAAACACAACCAAGTTAAAAAAATCAAATTAGAAAAAAGTGTAGGCTGTCATATAAACATCTAGAGTCAGCCACTAAAAATAATATTTTAAAATAGGTGTCTTTAACAATTGTTGTTTTTTTTTTTTGCATGTAGCTAAAAAAGTATGTTGCGTTTTTATTGAATTTGTATTTTTCCCTTTTTTGCTACAATTTGAGATTGTAGCAAAAAAGGGGGGAAAAAAAGTCAAATTTGTTGCTGAAATTTTCCCCAGTTAACTCCTAAAATTACAGATGAAAACTGTACTTGAAAACAGTCAAATAAAAAACCAAAAAGTGGATTCACAACACGCTTTACTCCACTTTTAAAGTAACTAAAACAATAAGTCATAAGAAAACTTTCTTCAAGTTAAGTTCTTCCGTTCAGAAACATGATTTTTTCTTAAGTAGCTAAGAAAAAAAACACGTGTTTTTGTTGAATTTTAATTTTTACTACAATGTCCTGCTAAATGACACTTCATAAAGTGCAAAAAACATTTTATATCATAAAAATGCATCTTTACCATGTTGCAACATGGACTTCCTGTTTGAAGAGCATTTAAAAAAGGAAAATGATAGCAAAGTTCATGAAGTATCCACTGGGTGGCTTGTTACAAACAATAATAGATACTAAAAGAAAGTAAGTCCCCATTAACTCAAATTTGCAAAAACAATGCCAAATTTTAATAGGGTAGACAGAGTGGTTTTAAAAAATTAAGAAGGAGACATTTGTCAAAACAAAATCTAAATATCTTTAGCTGTGGGGGCTGGTGCTTTTGTATGTCTACCATGTATGCAGACGTCCATTATTGCGTATTTTGCACTCAGTATTAAATCGTTACTTTTAGTTTAGATTTGAAGACATAGTTCTAAAAAATGACATGTAGTGCCTTTCAGAAGGTTTTTTTTTATTTATCTAACTAAACACTTGTTTGTTGTTGAATATTTTACTTTTTCATGTTTGCTACATTCTCCTGCTAAATGATGAACACCTAAAGAAAAGTGGAAAATCGTTTTTTTCATTTCTAAAAATGTGCATCTGCAGCATGAGGCAACATTGACTTCCTGATTGAAGTACATTCAAAAATAAAAGCAATAGGTTTATTTGCCAAGTATCCCCTTGGTGGCTTATTATTGACAATAGCAAAAACTGATGGAAGTGAGTACTGATTCACTCAATTATGCAAAAAACACTTTTCAGAACTTTTCAGAAGGAAGCATGATTTGGAGCAGCTGGATAGCTGTGTGGAACTGGTTAAATGAGGGTTTGGTGCACTGAAAATCAAGGTTTGATACCCAGGGTGCATGATGAGCTCATCCACCATGGGAATGCTACTGCCTAACTGTGTAGCCACAAGGGGGGCCTAAGTCTGGGTCTCCCTGTGCCAGTTCTCCGCCTTTACAGGATTGTGTCAGGAAGGGCATCCGGAGTAAAAAACTGTGGAGAGCATGTTTAGCTGTTCAGATGTACAGCTTTATTTTCCTAAATTACACTATAAAAATGCAGAGTAATAGTTAAATTAAAATCAGTCAAACCAAAAAGTGACTTCACAATACACTTCAGTATATTTTAAAGAGTCATTTTGACAAAAATTTAGAAAAAAAGATTAAAAATATTAGCACCAGTCTCTTTTTTAAGGACACCTCTAGTCTGCAGTTAAATTTGCATGAATCCAGTATTGCGTCTTCTGCATTCAGTTTAGATTTAAAGGAATAGTTCTTGTAAATGACACACAATGTCTATTAGGTGTCAGAAAAAGAATTAAAAAAAAAAAGTACTCATGCAATCACCGTTCTAATGAAAACCCAGTGTGCGTGGCACACATGAAGATTTTTGACCAAGAGGGAAGGCTTGGTTCTCATTTATGCTCCTCGTCTCCTTGGAAAGCAGGGAATCGATCACTTACTGACAGCATCGGTTGCAGATTCCAGTCAGGTCCTCTGCTTTCACAGGTCTACTGCACACTCAGTCATGCTGGCCATGTTGCCCTGACTCCTGTCTGCGTCTCATCAACATCTGGTTTTTGGCAGAAAAGTGATATACAAAAAAACGTGAGATTATGGGTTTAAAACCCCTTAAGACATCTATTTTGGTTAATCATTTTACAGCTCTAGAAGTTACTCCGGTTGCAGAAAGACAGATGTATAGATTTCTGGTGTTGCTACCCAGGTGACTTTTTCTCAAGTGATTGAAAAAGTAGTGGCGAAGTAGCTGAAATGAAGCAGCCTTGGAAGAAAAAAAAAAGCAACATCAATCAAGCTTCAACCTTGAAAACAAAAAGCAAGAAGAAATGGACTCAGAGACAAACACCTGAAGCAAACCTGAGCATTCACTCTTGTTTGAACAGCAACCAGATAAGATAGCTCAAAGTTATCAGCAAGAGATGAATCCCCAGAGCATCCCCCCAGGAGGGATTTCATCAGTGTGGTGGGAGGGAGAAAATCAATCCCTCCAACCACATATGGTGACAAATAACCACCTAAAACTGAGTCGAAATTAGTTGTACCCCCAACGGATTTAAAAAAAACGAGATCAAAAAAAGGCAAAAAAGGAGGTTTATGAATGACAATAGCAGCCCTACCCATCAGCATTGCCACTACCATCGTAATTTTATGAGTAAAAAAAAAAGTATGTATTATACATTTTTAAACAGTGCAAGTGGTTGATTTTATATCAAATTTCACAATAAAAGCATTGAAAATGAATTTGTCAGTTTTCCTAAAAATTATTTGTAAATCAACGTTTATAAGTGATCTCTTTAAACATATTTGTGACTAAAGGCCAGTACCAATTCAGGGAGCACCCCCTACTACCTTTTTTTGCATTATATATGCACATATAGACTGCTATTTTCTCAAGCATGTCATCCATATCAGGGTCTTAGTGTGTCTCCCTCCATACACTAACTTACTGCCCTTTCCTTCATGTCTCTTCAGGATTTCCAAGACAGGCTGAGGAATGCTTTTCATAAATCTCCTCTTTTGCAAAAAACATCCTTCATTTTGCACTAGAAGCTTTTTTTTTATCTGTATAGTAAAGGTCACTGCAGGAGAGTTGGGGGATATAAAAAAGCTGAGCTGTGTGCAGGGCAGTCATGGTCCCACAAATCTGTTTATCTATTCTAAAATCAATAATGAAATATGTTTTTTTAGTAAGAAGCATACCAAGCAGTCGAGCACCTCTAAGCTTTATACTTTTGGTCTCTTTGCATCTTTGTGAGGTAAAAAAGTTCACGATTGTATGTGTAAAAGCATTAGCTGAATGTGTCTTTTACCAACTTTACCTACTCTGATACTTTTACTTACTTCTCAAGCGGCCACCTTAAGGGACGTCTTAAAAAAAGAAACGGACGATTATTGTGTGTGTGGTGAATGTATCATGAAGTATTTGTGTAAGTTACCCATACTTATCACATACGGGTGATGCTGTTATACAGTGCCCTAGTGCTAGCCATTAGCGAGGTGCATGCACTGGCTCCTTACTGACCACGCACAAAGGCTGTATGCATGAGGTGTGTTTGTCCCATGTGCCTTGGCACATTGGCTACGATAGCTAGCCATCCAGCGGACTGTGTAGCAAGCTAGCTAACTCTGCCCAGGGGCCAGCAGAGCTAGCAAGCTCCGCTGTCCACAAGGCCCACCTTGAGTGCCCACCTAAGCCAATGTGGAAAAGATCAGGTGGGTCCACCACGGAACCAGCAGACAAACCCATATGGGGCACACTAATTCAGCCCATAGGTAAACCATATGGGGCCCACATTGAAATGTTCGCTGGGACATTACTGGTGCAACAAATAGGGCAAGCGATATCTGAGCTATCCAGCCGTACAGTGTTCAACCAGATGCCAACATGAAAAAGGAAAACAAAGTCATACATGGATCTAGTCGTCTAGTCGTGGACATATCAGAATGGGGCAGAGGAGGGATCTTGTGGCCTGCCCGTTATATTTTTCTACGCAATAAATGTATCTTTTTCTACCGACATTTGCTCCTGTTTCACAACAATTTAAACAAAGAAATACTTCGAAATGCCCTCCATCATCATTAGAAACATGCCACAAGAACATGTTTAAAAACACCGAAAAACACTATTTTCATCGGGGTGGGTCTTTAATACAAAAAAAAATTCTAGAATTTTTGGCTCTTCTTTTAAACTGATTCGACAAGTGCAGGATTACAAAGTGGGAGTCTTAAAATAATTCAGATAATGAACAGGAAAGGCAAAGTTGTGAGAGAGCACACAGGGAGAATGAATTTAGCCATAAAAGTGTAAGAGCGGATTACAGCTTCTCTCATTTCCAGCGCCCCCCACCCCCCCTTTAAAACATTCCTGCACTAATCTCATTACGAGTGTCTGTCAAGCAGAGATGACAATTCATTCTAACAAGGCAGAGTTTCCTGCTCTGCTTAAATTCACAGGCTTCATCACAAATGAAAACACATGAGAGGTGCCTGTGAAGCAGGCGCCCTGGCTAGTAAGGAAACAGAGAGAAAGCTTCAGCACTTTTTGATCATCTCAAACCTCGACTAAAGACATAGACTAAATGTATACATGTTTCTATTTGATGTAACATCACTCAAACCACCGCAGCGTTCAATAGTATATTGGCCGAAAGGCCTTATTATTTTCATGTGAATCTACACTACAAAACTTCTCATGACACAGTTTGACTCTTAACATTCTTGACGGTTTTCATTTTTTCTCTTTTGTCATTTAAAATTCACCCAATTATAATGTAATTATTTACGTGAGGTTTCCTAACAGGATGAAGGAACGGTGTAGCTTTAGCAACTCGGCAGTGAGAGAATAAAAAAGAGCAGTTCATAGACACTGTCTAAATAAACCTGTAGAGGAAGCAACACATAATTAGTGCCTTGTTAATTGCAGAGAACCATTAAAGCGCACTTAATGTGATGCAAGAGTAAACTGTTTGCCAACAGAGCATAATGATTTTATTCTCTGTAATTGTTTTTATATTATGTATATATATTATTATATAAAACGGCCTCTTGTTTCTTTAAAAAGAAATGTGAAAAATATCCCGAGGCATTATGTTTGAAGCATTTTTATATAACAAGCCAACTGCCTAAATCTTACATTAGCTGTTTGAAGCAGCGGAGCTGCTTAAAAGCCACATCTGGGGATGTGTAACATGCAAAGCTCCACTTTGTGAAGTTGCCTAGATTAAAACAAAACTACCAAAACTACCAAACTACCTGCCTTGATAAATCCTGGCTGATTGGATCACTGTCTGTCCATCACTGGATTAATCTGACCCTTGCAAGCAAATACTTTCAGGTTTCCAACTAGAAGCTGAAGAGCGCTACCCTAATTGTGGCTAATCTCTGCTAACTTGACATGTCTTAAGGGGACGCTAGACTGTACATATCACCCCAATTAGCAGAGGCCAGAGTTTTAAAAGTTATCATTAGGAACACATGACCTTCCTGTCCCTATGGCTAGCTGATAGCTTTACTTGGAAAAATGTACAAATTAGCAATCATTTTTTTGAAGATCCCCAAGAATTGGATTTTACTGTACTTACTTCACTACTAGGCATCCAATCAGAAACTATAAAGTCATCGCTTTAGCATGTTACAATATCAACAAACGAGTGCTGGCTTTATACTACAGTTGTAAAGTCACTCTAATTGTGGCTAATCTCTGCTAGCTTAAGACGTTTTGGGGGCAAGCTAGACTGCAGTTTTAAGAGCTATCATTAGGAGCACGTGACTTCCTGTCACTCTGACTTGGACAAATGTATGCCTACAAATATGCACCAAAGTTTTGTAGTGAGACAACAAGCACATGGAGGCTAGCGCTTACAAATATACCCCAAAATAGTTTCTCTTAGTTTCTCAAGTCCTATTGGCATTATCTTTAGCATGTCATAATATTAGCAAAAAAAAAAAAAAAAAAAAAAAAGAAAAATTGCTATCCTAGCTGTAGAGCACTACCCAAACGGCGGCTAATCTTTGATAGCTTGACATGTCTTAGGGGGATGCTAGACTGTACACATCACCCCAAATAACCAGTGGCGCAAACATTATTTGTTCGGAGCATATCCTGTCACTCTGGCTAGCTGATGGCTTAACACACAGAAATGAACACATTTGCATGAAAATTATTTATAAAATGATAGCTAACACTTTGAGGGTTTACAGATGAGACGGATTGAAACTGTTCAGTTAATGAAGCAGCAAACAGCTTCAACAACTCTTGTAAATGTGGGTCCAAAGTTGGTAGTGGAAATTCCATAGTACAAAACCAGCAAAGAAAATATTCCACCCACTGGGTGGGGATAAAGCGGTTCAGAAAATGAATGAATGCAAGGATCCCAAACTTAATCCTTCTCTCTGAAATACATGGAAATGAGCTGATATCAATAGTTAACAAACTCAAGAGTAAAAACTCAGCAGATTGTTATGATACTGATATGACAGTGGTGAAAAAAGTAATTAACAACATCTCTAAGCCTCTAACATATATGTATGTAACTTTTCACTACAAACTAGGAGATCCCCAAACCAAATGAAAATTGCAGAAGTGATTCCTATTTATAAGAGCGGAGAGAAATACATGTTTACAAACTATGGACATATTTCTCTCCTTCCACAATTCTAAAAAAAAAAAAATGAAAAGAAAAGGATAAATTAGCTAAATTTATTGATAAACATAACATTTTTAATGAAAATGTATTAATATGGTTTTTAGAGAAGACAGATCAACTTCAATAGCTATCACTGATGCTGTGGAGGAAATCACAAATGCTCTGGACAAATATGCAGCTGGAAATTTCAGTGACCTAAAAAAAGCATTTGAAACTTTGAACTGGTTTCGGTGCCTAAACAGTGCTTAAACCAGGGCCTAAAAAGCAGCATCCCAGGAGGAAGGAAAGCACCTCCCCTGCACCGGAAATCCTTGGAGCTCTTTTTTCTGAATTGGAATCTTTTGCTGTGAGGTACAGCCAGATTTTTGCTCACTTTGCTTTCGGCATATTGACTGAAGCTCCACGCACCCTCACAGCCTCACCAATTCTTAAATGAGCTCACTCACAATCGCTGGAAAGGTAAAATGATTGGCTATAATTGTACAGCAAAAAACATTAGAACACAAGTGATTGACATCTCTGAAACGAAGCCTTGAAATGTGCCTTTTTAATATGCCATAGTATTAACATATACATTGGTACCAGTACCAACTTGACCGAGTTACATTTCCCATCCCTATTGGTTAATTAGGCTTAAATGTAGCTTGAAATCAAAAAAGCAATGTTAGTTGAATGGGATTTCCGTTTGACTTAGTTGACAAAGACTGGCCACCGAATGAAACACATGTCAGTGTTGCTTTGTTTAATGGATGATACATCAACATGGACGTTAAGAAGGGCCAAGTAAATATAAGATTAGCATGCAGACAGGGTTCCAGGAAGATTGTCTTAGTACGTGTCTTCTTCTGTAAGAGAAGAGCATTAACTGTTATCTCGGCAAGAGCACTGCCATTAAGTCAAGCAACAATAGATCCAGGGTCAAGGATGAAGTTGAATGGCAGCTCGGGATGAATATGATTTCAGAGGAAGCGATAAAGGGGAGGTCCTGCACTAGTGCCGGAAAGTAGAACAATATTTTGAGGGGGCTGCCTGCTGCGGCACCTTTTCATTCTTTCTTTCATTTTTGAGCGAAGAGGTCAGATATGAAGGAGAAGAATGACCAACATAAGAGATTAATAATGACGATGAGCAGATCAAACCAAATCAAAGTTATTCACCGCTAATGAAAATAGGAGATAGACCGCACTGTAAATCATCTCATGGACTAATGTCTTAGTGATAATGATTTCATGGTGCCACATTTAACCTTAGTTTTGCAATTCATTATATTTGAGATTAACAAGGGAGGGAACTTAAATGAACTGTCTACAGGGAATTACAGAGGGGGCCTCATTGTCAATCAGGGATTGTGTTTCCATGTCTTTCATTATGGCTGGAGGAATTAAATAAGATTTTTTTTTTAAATGGTGAATAGCTCTCCCATTTAACGCTACTCTTGCTCCCCCAAGATGGTTAACTCTTCATTACCCAAATTAAAGGCATCCATCTCTGTTGGCTCCTGCCACATTGCCATGACCTCTACCTGTCAAAACTTTCCTGTAAGCCCTTGAGTGATGGATGATACCCCGCGAACCCTATTGTCAAAATTATCCAGTGACTGTCCAACCCTCTCTGATCCATTCAATCTATCTCCACGGGCTGCATGCCACCAGCCACGATTTAACAATGAAGCCGGAGTGCTAATTTACTCCTCATCGAAATTAGACGCTACCTTTTAATTATATGCTTGGAAGTGTTCGGAGAGTTCACGAGGATCACCTCAAGAGCTTTTAGCTCCACTTGGCAGGGGCCAACCTTTTATATACTTTCAGTGTGTTATTTCTGTCAGATATTCCTATAAACAAGGGGTATATTAAGACAAATCAGCAGATAGAGTCAAAGAAAGTGTTGTAGTTAATATTCATGTTTGAAGGTCACACCCGTTGTTAAAAAGATGTGGAAAAAATGAGAAAAAAGTCATTAACTTGTCATCTTGACATAAAAAAGTAATAGATAAATGTAACTAATGAGGTGTTTAGTCCAAAAAGTGAGTGCTGATTTAATAATATATGCAGGCTGTGAATCTTTTGGTGTTACCAGTTCGCCTTTTAAAATTGCGTCATGCTCAGCTGTTTACATAAAGTCTTTGTTGACAAAGGAAGCATAGCTCTCTTAACCTTGTCCCATTTTTCCCTCCATTTGCATCACCTTCAGACACATGTAAATATTCAAACACATGCCACACGTCATACATAAAACATGATAGAGGTATCCTATTCTTGTCTGACCTCTTGTCCACCTGCTCCTCACCCGGACAGATGTAGCTGCCGGTGTGGACACACCTCAGTTCCTGAGAGGAGAGTTATGGCTTCCTGGGAGAGGCCCTGCCGTCCCCTGGAGCCGTGAGGGGTTCAACAGCTACCTATGGAGAGGGCACGCTTCTGACCTGCTCTGAGGCTTCTCCTCTTTCTTTGAGATCCTCCATGTACCTGTCAAAAAGGTCAGAAGGTTACCCTCACAGCAGACAACAGAGCAGAGTTTGTGTTGCTGAGTGTCCTATGTGGTTTCTGTGTGAACGCCTGACCCCCCCTCTTTCCTCCTGCTGTGACAGATGCCAGGCTGTTGCAAAGGCGAATGTGTGTGGGCACACACTCTACCTAACTTCAGCCAAACGATAGCCTGTTTCCAGGTTGTACAATAAAACAAACGGCACACGCGTGCCAGTACCGGAGCCCAACATACAGTATAGGGGGTGGGACGTCGTTTTCACAGCCCAACCAAACCATGAGCTAATTGTACAGACAGTGCAGACCATCACTGGTCACAGCTTATTCTGGAATTATGACTCAATCCTCGAGGCTTATGACAGTTAGATAATTATTAATCAAAGAGTGGACATGTCAACGAAACCAGACAAGGTGATTAATTCTGAGTCACTTGTCAATTTGACTGGTTTTTCTGTCACGATGGCGAGAGCTGACAGGAAGGCTGAGTGACAGCTCTTGTGGAGCGGGAATATTCACTCTGGTATGTTTAAAGCAAGCCTCTCATTCATCACTAAGATCAATATAGTCCTATCTTTGATTAAACTAGTAAAGTAGCTAAATTAAAAAATGAAATTATGTTTAAGGACCTACTTTGATCATCATTTGAGCAGTTTAAAATGCATTCTCAGTGGATTTTTTTATTACGATTGCATTGTTTTTAGCCAAAAGGTTCAGCTTTGTATTTTCTCTGTAACAAATCTTTTTCACACTGCATTTTCTGTCTACTCCATACAATTAATTAAATAAATACTTTAAAATGTAATTTGAAATTAATCTTTATTTTTCCAAATCATCAAAATGCCACAAGAACATGTTAAAAACACCAAAAGCAATATTTTTATTGAAGCAGGTCTTTACCTTTTGGTTAAACCATTTTAGCTAAAAGATTTTTTAAAAACTTGGCCTTTTTTGGACGGGTTCTGTAGAACGGCAGTAGTTCATTAACAAACTTGTCTCAGAGTTGTGGGCGGGACTGTTGGCACAGATAAACCCCACCTCCCCTTCCCGATGCTGAATACTATTCGTTTACACGCTCTCTGCAAGCTTAGTCTCTCACACCCCCAACCTACCATTATCAGTGCAACAAAAATGGCGAAGAATAGTGGAGCTATCCTGTCATACAATTTTGAGCTAAATGCCAGCTTGGACGGGGATAGAGCTACATAGATCTAGTCATCTACAAGTGGACGTTGAAATATCTATGTAAGAAATATGATTTTTTTTCAAACAGTGATTCGTCTGTTCCTGATTCATGACAGTTCAGTGGAGAAATACTCTAAAATGCAATTTTAAGCCTAATTTTCTTAATTTATGAACTCCATTATTAATAAAAATGCTACAAGTACACTTTAAAAACACAAATTTCATCAGAGTGGGTCTTCAAGGAAATGAAGTCTTTAATGTCAGCTGATCAAAACAGACCTTCTTCTTTTTTTATATGTGGGAAAGTGTGTATGCGAAGCCCTTTCTGACAGCCACAGGAGAGGGGAAGCAGGCCAGGAGAAGGTGTATGAGTCACTCAGCCTATCTTTAGTGACCTGCCTTTATTTATAGCAGCCTGTAGGAGGATAAAAGGCAGAGAGTTTTCTTTTTTTTTTCCTCTTTGTGATCTGCCAACAGGTTGCTTCTAATAACTGTCATTTATAGGTGCACAGGAGCTTTCATGCAGGAGGTGGCGACCCGATGTAAGGTACCTCCACATCTTAAAGACTGTACCGATGATTTATAAGAGGCCTCTCCCAAATCACTGCTCTTCTAAAAGGCGCATGACTTAAAAGAAAATTGCACAGTTTCCCAACTTGGATCTTGGTTTCCCTGCCATGTAGGAGTGTGATTTGAATAGGCAGAACATCTCATGTGAAATGAAAGTTTAATGAGAAACAGGGCTGTCTAGTCAGAGGCTGATATGCTCATATTTTTACAACTGTCTGACAAAAATTAAAATATTAATCAGAGAAGCCATCAAAAACCTATTGAACAGTGGTGCAAATATGTTTTTATTCTTGCAGCCTCAAAGATAAATAAAAATGCTGACACTAATGTATTGTTATAAGCAAGGGATGGATATTCAGCTGCTTTTCATCTATTATGTGTGGCATTTGAAGATGTGATGCATAAAACTGGTACTAGAAAACGTGAAAAAAATAGATACAGGCTGCAGTAAATGAAGGGTGACCTTTCGATAATGAAATTATCTTCACACAGTCGGCAGAGCGTCTTCCTCTTCTTTAAACAGCATTTTCTTCCAAAGGAGAATATGCTTCAATGTAGGATTTCTATTTAACTGGCAGTGGTTACTCCCACTCAGTGTGTTCACTGATTGTCTGGAAGGCGCTCGGTAAGAGGCCCTACACATGATGATGAAAGGCGTTGCACTGGGTCTCCTCACATTGCCAGCATCTGGGTAAAATAAATAGCACTTGAGAAAATCGCTAGGAGCACGCTCAGCTGCTAGCTCGGACTCTCAATTTCTTCTTGTGCCAAAAGGTGTTAAAAATATGATGCATGTTTGTTAAAAGAAAGTAGATAAAAATACTAAATAAAAAGTTCAGTAACTCTTACACCATCTTCATTCAAACGTTTGAATGTGGATGGTGACGACTGTTAGCTCTGGCACTAGCAACTCTTGTCTTGATAGCTAAACTTTGAAGGGTGTATTGGGATACAATAACACATCTTAGCAGAGTAGAAACATACAGGTAACAGATATTCTTCATTGTCTTTAGGAGTTGTCACTTATACTTTGTCAGGACAGTAAGTTCTGTTGTAGAATTACTAACACTGAATGAACAGCCGGCTTAAGCTTTAGTCACATGCACCCAAAGTGGGGTTGACTTGTTGGGGTGCTGTGGGCAATGACTTTTATAGGCTAGAGGCGCTATGCTGGCCTGTTACCATTGTTCCGTGTATGTAAGCATGACGCCATATTGCCTGTATTACTCATTGGTTGTGGGTTTTTTGGGAACATCTTAAGGGGAGCTCAGGTGTGTTTTGCAGTTCCCGTGAGGCTTGAAAATAGTAGGTACAGGTGATGTTGTTCAAGAAGTTCACATTGTTCGCGATTCAATCCAAAAATAATTCAAGTAAAAAAACAATAGGTTCTTGAAGACCCGTTGAGACCAAAGCTTTAGCGCCAATGTTTTTCGGATTTTCCACAACCATAACTCTTCAACCGTTGACAAAGTTAACGTAATTTGATCTGAGTCTTCCATGGAAATGTCTTTGCACCGATATGCAACACTTTACAAATTTAAAGCGTTTTTTTTCTAGGTAAGAATCAGTTAATTCACTTTGATTGCATAAACGGTCTATGATTTACTGTATGTAAAAGAGCATGTGTTATTTCAATGAAAAGGGGTTAAAAAAAGCTGTTTTAGAAAAAAGCAGCCAACTTCCATTCTCAAATTGAACATAAATGCAAAACCAAATGTTGTTGTTTCTCAGAAGACCACTGGAGGCTGAAGTCAAAATCAATTTCTCATTTTATAGCAAAACTAGGGGGGATTCGTCAGTGTAGTGGTGTAGTTGTTACCACTCTTGCAGTAAGTTCATGTCCCAGCTGGGTCTTTTCTGATTGTTCTTCTTAATCATATGTGAGTTTCGCTGTGGCACTCCAGCTTCCTCCTACTGTCCAAAAAAAAAACTTCATAGGAGAACTGGAGATTCCATCTTGTCCCTTAAGTGTGAGTGCGGTGAACTGGTGAACTCTTTCGTCCTGTTGTAGCTTGGTTGAATCCAACCTACCCATGACCATGGACAAGAATAAGAAGGTTTGGAACATGAAGGAACGACACAAAAAATGTGTATGTACAGCATTTAATTTTTTTCTGATGCAACTTTCTTTGTTTCCTTTTCAATCATCTGCAGGGGAGTGATTTTATTTATTTTTTATTTTATTATAATGTTATTTTGAGTCTATAGAACTCAGTTATGTAAAATAATATGCATTTTTTATAAATGTAAATGTAACTATAAAGCCTGGCAGAGCCTTGGTAGAGGATGTAAATATGAACTAAAACTATTATTTACTTAATCTGTGAAGTCCTAAATGATTTTGCCAACTCCTCAGCTTCTGTTCCAGGAGTGGAGGTGCAGTCAACAGTCATTGCTTGCTGATATGTGGGATTCCCCTCCATGTGTTTTAAAGAGTCTTGCTGTTTTGTTTGGCTGCTGGGGGAACAGGATGTGAGATTTACACCAGCAGAGACAAACAGGAGCAAGTTGAGACACAAAGATGGACTTGGCGGTTAACTCCTCGATCGTGTCACCAGAAAAGATAGATCAATTGCTTTAAGAAAATAAGCGAGGGGAAACTGACTTTTTTTTTTTTGCCTTTGTACCCCCCCCCCCCCAAAAAAAAAAAAAAAAAAAAAAAAAAAACACTGCACGGAAGTTTCTAATTATATCAACGTGGAGGCCCTGCAACCACTGCTAAGACACGTTACCACCCACTGACACTTATTCACTTGCCTACATCCGTGCTACGACCTAACCTTTGCTGGCCATGCAAGGCCCTTTGAGTATGAGCAAATTAGAAAGAGGGAAATATTGTCCTCTGCCTTTTCTTCTGTTAAAGGGCAGTAATCTCTCATTTATGCTGACATTAGAAATAGACATGTTTCAGAGAAAAAAAAAGGATAGAAGAGGTGTGTGTGGTTGATTGTGTGAGGGGTTGATTGAGGGCAGGGCTGTAATGCCTGGTAATGTGGAAGCAAAGCCACAGAGGCCCCAGCCCCAGGCGGGCAGATGGTGGGGTGGGCAGCAAAGGGATGAGGGGTCCTCTATCTCTAATTCTCAGCTGCACTTGTAAGATATGCGCTATGTATGAAATGCTTTGGCACAAATCCATGTCCTTCAACTCCCCATGTACCCCCAGCAGCTCCACCCAAGCCAGCTGTGTCAGTGTGAGTTCACTGGGCCCTGACAGCAGGGATCAAAACAACCCAAGAACCAACCATGACACAGGCTGCCATCAAAACAAGGGAAGAGCCCAACGCTGTTGTAACACGAGGTGTGTGTTGCAGACGGCGCCGGGGAGAACGCGACACAACCGCCACGTGCATGTTCCTACCTCTGTTGAACATGACGGCTAATGCATTAGTCAGTCCGTTGTGTCACACTGTGATTTTTTTCGTTAAACGCTATTAGCCCTTTGAGCTGCACCAGAAAACCAAACATGAACCGACATGAACCTCGAAGCTTTGTATTTAGATCAAGGCAAAGCTCAAAAGCTCCCGCAAACACAGTTAGCTTTCCCCCGTGAAAGCCAACGCACACACTTCACACACAACTGCAAGGATGAGAGAGACAGACCAAATGAGAAATGGAAAAAATGGAAAAAATGGAAAAAAATAAAATGAAAAGGCTTCAAGATGAATGTTACTTCTCTTTCTCCATATGGGCCAAAGGCAGGAAATATGTGTCTTCCTGTTTGATTGTGTTGGCACTGAAGAAGCTTAAAGATAGAC
Organism: Oryzias celebensis; assembly: GCA_014656515.1. Taxonomy (NCBI): domain Eukaryota; kingdom Metazoa; phylum Chordata; class Actinopteri; order Beloniformes; family Adrianichthyidae; genus Oryzias; species Oryzias celebensis. The sequence continues at coordinate 42,549,740 of BNCR01000005.1, forward strand.
ATGGGGTTGGAAGAAGTACTAACAGGCTACCTGAGTTTAACCAAACAGGTGTTTCCAATGAAGAAGACCATTGTATAAGTGAATGATGTAAAGATTTAATACTTTAGATGAAAAAAAAAACAAATGTGGAAACCATCAAAGCTCCAATAGATAAAATCTGTCAGTATGTTGAACACTACTAGAGTTTTATACATTTACACAGGAAACTTGTGCTGTTAGCAGAAAATGCTTTGCACCGCATTTATCACCTCAAAAACACTAAAATTTTGCCTCTGCTTGTACCACTAGAAAAAGCCTCTCCTGTCATTAAATGGTAAATGGGGTATACTTGGATAGAGCTTTACTGCTTTCTTAGAATGCTCAAAGCACTTTAAAGTCACAGGATACTGTCCCCTCCTATATGACCCGAGACCAGAAGTGGACCCAGGCGTAGACTCTTTTCCCACATGATCTTAGTCCAGAAATGAAGCAGACCCAAAGGGGGTTACATTTTCCTCCTAAATAATCCTAGTCCAAGAGTGGGGAAGAGCACCACAGGGTAAACTCCCCTCCTAAATTATCCTAGACCAGGAGTGGAGGAGCCCACAGGGGGTTCACTCTCCTCCTAAATAATCCTATCCAAAAGTGGGGGAGACCCCAAGAGGGTACACTCCCCTTCTTAATGAGCTTAGACCAAAAATGGGGCAGACCCCAACAGGGTACACTCTCCTCCTGAATGATCCTAGACCAAGAGTGGAGCAGACCCCAACAGGGTACACTTCTTTCCAACATGATCCTAGACAAGGAATACATACCTCTACTGGGTACACTCATCTCCTAAATTATCCTACACTTGGAGTGGGGCAGACCCATACAAGGTACACTCCCCTCTTGCATGACCCTGAACTAGAAGAAGTGGAGTAGACCTCAGGGGTACACTCCTATACCACATAATCCTAGACCAGGAGTAGGTCAGACCACAACAAGGTAGATTTGCTTCCTAAATAATCGTAGACCAGGAGTGTCCAGTCCTGTCCTTGAGAGCCAGGGTCCTATTTGGTATTTTTTAGAACTCCAGGTCCTACTTAGCTCTCAGTACCTGGATTTGGTGTGATTTACAGCAGCTTCGAGGTCAGCGATAGATGGATAACAAGTTGGACAGCGGCCATCAAAGACTGGGATTGGACACCCTTTCCCTTTACAGTCCTGGACAACCCCAATTGCATTTGTGAGACCTTGATTAACCTTACCTTTGTAGTTCTGGAGAGCCCTGCTTTTAGACAGCTCGAACTCAGGCTCGAAGAAGTTTCTTTTTGTTTTTTTTTTTTACCTACAAAACTTGGTAAAATGTTTTTTTTCTCTCTAAATTGCATTAATTCATTTTTCTTTGCACATACATTCTCTTTTAGCACATTTCCGATTTTTTTCCCATAACAAATAACATTTGCTTTTGATTTTTCCTTTATTTTTTAATTCATTGAATCATCACTAGTGCAGATTACCTCGAAATCAAAATACACAGTTCCACAGAAGCAGAACCTGTTTTCTATAGTTATATGGGTCTGTAAGCTTCAGCGGTACCGGAATCACATTTAAGATAATTATGAACTTTATTCTGACTTCATAATTAATTGTATTCTGTGAGTCAGAATATTTGCTTTGTAACTCTGGCGTTTTCTGGAAATATTATCCACTTTATGTTCCTGCTTACCGTATGCTGTTTAGAGCTAATTATCATTTTTCATGTTTATCATCCACAATTACTGCAATATAATTGAAAACAGTGATCTTTCTTGGCACTGCTCTCTGACAGTGGACATGTGCTGACGTGACTGGGGGGGGGGTTAAAAAGGCCAAGCAGCTGCAGAGGCCAAAATGACTCAAGCCCCCCCCAAAAAAAAAAAAAGTCAAATGTTGAAAATCTACGTCTCACTTTTGTTTTCTTAGAAGTTCCCAGCTGTTCTGAATATGTGGGCATTTTATATGGCAGTTAACAGCAGGCCACGCTTGGACCGCCGCTCCCTCAGAAACAATTACAGCCTAATGTCCTTTCCGCCGAGCATTAGGCTAGGCAGCTACCATGCAGAGAAGAAAGGCAACTGCAACTTGCTTGTGCTTTGCCGAGAGACAGATTTCTTTTACAACTTTTTACAACTCTTTTGAGCTGCAGCTTAAAAAAAAGTTGCTTTCGTTCAAGCAAAAGCACAGGATTGGGATGGTGACAGTAAACTGATCACTGTCCTGAACTCTGTGACTCCTGCTGCTCCTGTTGTTTGCTGGCGTGCAGATTGTGAGAGTAGTTTGTTTTGCTCTGGGCCTGCTCTGACATGATACAAGTAAATATAGATGTTGTCTGGTGGAGTCTGATATGATTAGAGTGCCATGAAAAGCTCCATTGAGCACAGGAATCTGGTTTGTGCAACATGTCCAATTATAAATGTATAAATGGATGGCTGGATCTCAGCTTTGAAAGCAGATGGAAATGTCATTACAGCAGACAAGCTTAAATAGAAATCACATAAACATCACGACTGTGTTTACGATGTTTTTTATGGTTTATTCCTCACTTGTGATATGGGGAAATGAATTTTAAATGAACGTTTAAGTTGGAAATGTGCTAGAATGTTTGCAGGTTGGGTAAAGTTTTCACAGCCCCAGGGCTCATAGTTCTCAGTTTCAGCATCACAGATGGCTTATCCGTTACCCAGCATTCCTCTGGCAGGGGTGAGGGGTCGCCCAGCCATCACAAGCAACCATCGCAGAGCAGTCGACCCTCCTGCGCCCCTCCCCACCTTTCATCTTTCTTTCTGATTGTCCATGTGACAGAGGGCAACTTAAATGAAGCGCCCCATAGTCAACCTCATGGGAGAATCTCTCAAGCAAGGTATACACACATACCTACTGCTTCTCTTCAGAGTGCACATTCAATTACCAGAGGAGAGGTAGGCCTTTAGATGTTCACTCATGGTTCAGGGCTTTGCTGGGTTTGAAGGCTTCTCAAGAGAAAATCCATCCACTTGCCTTCAGCAGCATATCAGGTGTCCAGCAGCTTGTGTCTCCTTTGTGACAGGTGCTACACAGCAGCAACAGATGGACTTCTGCTTGAAGTGATGGCATCCTTTATTTACTCAGCAAAGATTATACAATTGACCCTAAACAGTGGTTCAAACTCTGGCTTCAACTAGCAATTCCTATCCAATATATATTTATATTTTTTTACAATGAATTAGTCAAGATTTGTACCAAGTTTGTTCCTTTGGCCACTAGAGCCTCATTTTCCCCTGAGCAGTACAGTACAATCCGGTATTTTGAGAGTTTCCATTAAAAATGGACCCATTAAGTCAGACCAAACCGTAACATTTTTAGACCCCTGTTGGTTGTAGGTCCACAGAAAAATGGAATGGACAGGTTGCTCAACTCAGCTAATAACCTGTTGATTAGCCAAAGCTGATTAAGTCAAAAGAAAATGTCAAGAAAGCGTCTGTATTCCTCTTCCCTGCCTTTAATCTTCTCTCAAACAAAATGAAATTCTTTGTATATACAAAGTACCAAAAGCCAAGCGAGAAAAAAAAAGAGCTGCTGGATGACCTTTATTGTTGTTAGCTCCACCCCTCATGCGTTGTGACGTCCAACTTTGAGTGGAAAAGCTCACATGAGTAGCCTGGTCCATTCAGAGCCATATTGTACCGGACCACACCGCTCAGTGGAAATGAGGCTTAGGTGTCCTTTTTTTTGTCAGTTGAAGCCTCAAAGCTTCAAAGCTTTGAAGCTCTTTATTTGTTTACTTTTTTATCATTTTCTGTGAATAACCATCCATTTGACTTGCACTTCGGTTGTTTAGTTCAAAGTGTTAGTTCCTCGTTTGCCCACTGGTTCTTTTTATGTAAATTGAAGCCTCGAACCTTGAAGCTTCAAACGTTTTTCATGATTTTTGAATTAAAAGCTTTTGATTTGATTAGGTATTATCAAGACATTACTAATCTTGTTTTGCATCAGATGTTCATGATCCTGAAAACAAATATTTATAGAAGAGCTTTTGGGCCACAGCACTCCTTTTTGTATGTATGCTAGCAATTGCACTTTGATCATTTGTATCCATCTTTTTTGACAAATTGTAGTTAAAACCAAACCTTACTGATACTACCTACCAGGGTGAAGATGCTGACAACTAGAATGACATCACCATTCTGTAATTTTCCTATTTTTGCATGATTGTTTGATTTTCATTTGCTGACTTTTGTTGCATTTTATTTTTTTAATCAATTTTTATTGCATTTTACTTCATTAAGTGCTTTGTAATTGTATTCCTTTCCATTGTTTTTTGAACAAATTACTTGTAATTAATGTGACACTATCTCTTTTGACTGCATTCCAACAGATTCTGAGGCAGAGAAAAGCAACATGCATATCGAGCATCATGCATATCGACACAAAGTTGCTTTTCTCTGCGTAGGAATCATTGGGTTTAATTGCACTTTAGGTGTTGCATATCAGACCAAATCTGCTTTTCTTAGCTTCAAAATCACTTGAAATTATGTTAATTGCATACATGATTGAAGAGTGTTAAATGGTTAAACATAAATTGTGTTTTTAACCAAATCTTCCAGACACTACCTTCCAGTGTGAAGTGGCAAACACCCAGAATGATACCATCATTGTATTATTACTTACTTTTCATTAACTCTTTCAGTTATTCTTGCCGTTATCTGAGTGTTGTTTATGTACATTTTCTTTTGCGTGAAATATATTGGTGTAACTCAGTTTTGTCCGTCTGTTTGGCTCTTCCTCATTCCGTAATGAACTGCAGTACCTGCTTTTAAAGGTGCTCTTCAGACAACAGGTACCATTGTAAGAGCTGATTTCAAGATATACCCTTCACCCTTCACTTACAGAAGTGACCGAATCTTGAAACAGTCATCAGGAGGTGATTTGGCTGATATATGAGGACACATATTGCTCATCAGAATGCTATCCAACATGCTGATTGAGTCATATGTAGAGCCACTGGGATAATTTGTCACAGTGCTGCCAGGTCAATGGACTTTGATTGGAACATGGTATGAACTCGAGGATTTCCACTGTGTTGAGGACTCTCACACCCTCATACTTGAAAATGTTCCCTCTCACAATGTGATACTCTGCTCTTTTAAGCTTTTACTGCTGCCTGGTTTCTTCCTTTTTAAAACTTTTGATGTCACTTTCCTTTTGTTTCAGGTTGTTTTTTTTACTTTTTGTCTAAATGCCTCTATTGCCCTTGGGTGAGTGCTGATCGGCTTCTTGAAAGGTAACAAAATCTACCAGAGTGACTCACAGAAATTGCCAGATTGATGTTTATGTCAAAAGAAAACAGGAATGTAATCCCAGCTAAACTTGTTACCAAAGCTATATTCACACTGGGCATTTGACACACAAACAAGAATGTGCTGAACACAACTTCTTGATTGTGCATGTAGACCATAGTGTTCACAATGGACAAGCAGGAAGGAGCTTCTTCTGTTTTTACTGTTTATTAATGCATGTTCGCCACCTACAGTTGGATTGGAAATTGGAAATGGTTTATTTCAAGCAGGCAAGAATAACACATATGTAACACAATCAATCAACAAATATTTATATCCATAAAAAACATGTCAAACATAGGATGACTAGGAAACTAGACTGCTTGAAAGGGAGTGAGAGGAAGTGAACTTCAATATATAACTCCACCCCTACTACATCAGACCATTGCTTCACATTAGTTATTGACCGGTTCGTAACTTATGATCAGATATTTATACCGTGCTGACATTGATTCAGGTCGTAAGTAACATTAAGTCACACTGCTATGTATGTAGATACAACTCTATTGTAAACTTGATTGTAGCACATGCAGAAAAAAAGAATCAGTGATGTGAATAGGTCTCAAACATAGAGTAGTATAGAAATCAAAAATGTATGCAGAATATTTTCATCAGAAAACTAATTTACTTGAATCAAGTACTAAAAAAAAAAATAAAGAAAAAAAATAGATTTTTTTATTAGAAAAGTCATTTATTTAAATTAGGTATAAAAATCAAAATTAAGTGCTGATTTTTTTCATTTGAGATCATTAATTATGAATCACTCTTTAGGGAACCAAGTCAGACGATTTGATTAGACCCTTTGACCAAGACAGTATTCCTTCTTCTGCTGCCCGAACAGCCTTCTGTGATGGCTGTGGAGGCTCTGTGTTGTTTTTTCCCCTCACTTCCTTGTTTTTCAGAGCATGTGAGTGGCAGGGGGTGTGTCAACCACTCCAGAGACACCTGCACTCAATCCTCTCATTAGCTCACCTTACTTAAACCAGTCTACCCACCACCACTGTTTGCCAGATGATTCCGTCAGGTTGTCCATGTGATTCGACTCTTGCCAATGTGTTTTTTCCTGCCCAGTTGGATTATTCCCTGCCTCTATTTTTGATTTTTGGCCGCTGCAAAATAAATGTGTTTTTTCCATCTTTGACACTCTGCGTCGGGGTTCTCCTTCGCTCCCGTAACAGAATCATCTGGCCAACATGAACCCCGCAGAGACTGAACAACTGAACCGGACTCTAGCCGAAACCGAGTGGATCAAGCAGGCGATTGCGTCTCAGGGAGCTCGTGTGGGACAGCAGGGCCAAGCCATTCAGTCTGTGATGGACACCATCCAAGATCTCTCTGAGGGCGTCAACCAGCTGGGGAAACAACTGACAGCGGTTACGACCCAACTCGCCTCTCTGACTTCACCTCGACCAGTTCCGGCCCCAGACTCCGCTGATGCTTCTCTTCCGGCTCCTTCAGCATCTGCTCCTGCACCTTTCCAGGCTGCACAGCCCCGGGAACCTTTTATTCCGACTCCCAACCGGTATTCAGGTGAAATAGGGTCATGTAACCAGTTTCTACATCAGTGTACTTTAGTTTTTGATCAGCAGCCACTCACCTACTCCACGCATCAGTCCAGAGTAGCTTTTATCATGAGCCTTCTTTCTGGAAAAGCATCAGCCTGGGCTGTAGCGCTAGCCAACAGCCGCTCACCGGTTTGTAACACCCTTGACTCATTTACAGCTGAGATGTTGAAGGTTTTTGACCATCCACTACAGGGAAAAGAAGCGGGTAATAGGTTACTGTCTTTACACCAGGGTTCTGGTTCAGTTTCGTCCTATTCTATTGATTTCCGTATACTGGCCGCTGAGTGCCAGTGGGATGACAAGGCCCTCCAGACCATCTTTTTCCGGGGCCTTAGTGAAGAGGTTAAAGACCAACTGGCTGCCAGAGATGAGGTGGGTTCATTAGAGGACTTAATTTCCCTCTCGATAAGGCTCGATAACCGCCTTCGCGAGAGACTCAGGGAGAGAGCAGACAGGGTCATTTTCCCCGTTACTGGTTCCTGTCCCGGGATTCCCAGCCGACCCGGTTTTCCTGCTCCTCCTCTGCCTGAGTTGGTTTCCACCGCTTCACCACCTGAGGAGCCCATGCAGCTTGGTGGTATGCGGCTTCCTCCGGAGGAACGTCAACGTCGTCGTCGCCAAGGTCTCTGTTTTTATTGTGGCCAGGCAGGCCACATGCTGCCCAGTTGCCCTGTTCGGCCAAAAGGTCAGGCTTGCCAGCCTCGGGAGGGGCGCTGGTGAGCCAGACCCCCATCAAGCCCTCCAGGCGCTTCCGACTAAGTGGGACTATTTCTCTCAATGCAACCTGTATTCCTGTCTTTGCCCTGGTGGACTCTGGTGCAGATGACAATTTTATCGACTCGGAGTTTGTGTCTAGGGCCAACATCCCATCAGAATCGCTTCCTGAGCCTAAAGAGGTCCTGGCCTTAGATGGTAGAGTGCTGTCCCGAATAACTCACCGTACAGTGCCTCTGTCCTTGCTGATTTCTGGGAATCACCATGAGCTTATTTCACTCTACATCATTCCCTCACCTTCTGCTCCCCTCGTTCTGGGACTTCCCTGGCTCATCCTCCACAACCCTCACATGGACTGGTCAAGTCAATCCATTGTTAATTGGAGTTTATTTTGCCACTCTCACTGTTTGCGTGCGGCTGTTTCCACTCCCAGGATGGACATGCCTTCCCCTCCCAAGCCAGTGGACTTGTCGTCTGTCCCTCCAGCGTACCATGATCTCCAGGAGGTTTTTTCCAAGGACCGTGCCTCTTCCTTGCCCCCACATAGGCCTTATGACTGTTCTATAGATCTAATCTCCGGTGCTCCATTGCCGTCTAGCAAGCTGTACAAACTGTCAATACCGGAGAGAGAGGCTATGGAGACGTACATCACAGAGAGTTTGGCTGCCGGACTCATTCGGCCCTCCTCTTCTCCTGTGGGGGCCGTTTTTTTTTTCGTGGACAAGAAGGACGGCTCTCTACGCCCCTGTATTGACTTTAGGGGTTTGAATGATATTACTGTCAAGAACAAGTATCCCCTGCCTCTCCTTGACTCGGCTTTCAGCCTTTTGAACCAGGCAACTGTCTTCACCAAGTTGGACCTCCGTAATGCTTATCACTTGGTGAGGATTAAAGAGGGGGATGAGTGGAAGACGGCATTTAACACGCCGTTGGGACATTTCGAATACCTCGTTATGCCATTTGGACTGACTAATGCTCCCGCTGTTTTTCAGGCACTCATTAATGATGTGTTGCGTGACATGCTGAATAGATTTGTGTTTGTGTATTTGGACGATATTTTGATTTTCTCCCGCACTGAGAGTGAGCACGTTCAGCATGTCAGACTTGTGTTGCAGCGGTTATTAGCAAATAGACTGTATGTGAAGTCCGAGAAATGTGTTTTTCACGTGTCCTCTGTTAGTTTTTTGGGTTTTGTGTTGGGGGAGGGACAGCTAGAGCCCGATCCGTCCAAGGTCAAGGCCGTGGCGGAGTGGCCGACGCCTGCTACCAGGAAGCAACTTCAGAGGTTTTTGGGATTTGCTAACTTTTACCGGAGGTTCATTCGGGACTACAGCAGAGTAGCCTCTCCTCTTACCAGACTTACTTCGGTACGGGTCCCGTTTTCCTGGTCACCTGAAGCAAACGAGGCTTTTGTCAAGTTGAAGCACCTGTTCTGTTCTGCTCCTGTGTTGTGCCACCCTGTTCCTACAGCTCAATACGTGGTGGAGGTGGATGCCTCGGAGACTGGAGTTGGAGCTGTCCTGTCCCAGCGGTCTGCCTCTGACCAGAAGCTGCACCCCTGTGCTTTTTTCTCTCGGCGTCTCACTCCTGCCGAGAGGAACTACGATGTGGGGAACCGGGAACTGTTGGCGGTGGTTTTGGCGCTCAAGGAGTGGAGACACTGGCTGGAGGGTGCTTCTCAACCATTTCTGGTATGGTCTGATCACAAGAACTTGTCCTACATCCGTTCTGCTCGCAGGCTCAACTCTCGTCAAGCTCGGTGGGCCCTGTTCCTGGGCCGCTTCAATTTCACACTCACCTACCGTCCTGGATCCAAGAATGGGAAGCCCGACTCCCTATCTCGTCAGTTTGACCGATCTACTGGTGCTGAGCCTGGGGAGGACACCATTGTGCCTTTTTCATGTGTGGTAGGAGCTGCCAGCTGGGCGGTAGAGAAGGTCGTGCAGGAGGCTCAGGCGAACCTCCCCATCCCACCTGCGTGTCCTGCCGGTCTTCTATTTGTGCCCCCGTCTGCCAGGTCTGCTGTGCTGCAGTGGGGTCACAATTCTACGCTGGCATGCCACCCTGGGGTCCACCGCACGCTGTTCCTGCTGCAACAGCGCTTCTGGTGGCCGTCCATGATACCTGACACCCGGGAATTTGTCTCTGCCTGCTCCATTTGTGCCCGCAACAAACCGTCTCATCGTCCCCCTGCCGGACTGCTTCATCCACTTCCGACGCCTCATCGCCCTTGGTCGCACATTGCTGTGGATTTCGTCACTGGACTTCCCCCGTCAGAGGGTAACACCGCCATTCTGACAGTGGTTGACCGTTTTTCTAAGTCTGCCCATTTTATTGCCCTTGCTAAGCTGCCTACGGCGTTCGAGACCGCTAATCTCCTGGTTCAGCATGTTTTCAGGCTTCATGGACTTCCGCTGGACATTGTTTCCGACAGAGGTCCCCAGTTCACTTCCCGGGTCTGGGGGGCTTTCTGTAGGGCCATTGGGGCTACACTCAGTTTGTCATCTGGTTATCACCCGCAATCCAATGGACAGACGGAACGGACGAACCAGGACCTGGAGGCTGCCATCCGTTGTGTGGCGGCCGATCACCCTGCTTCCTGGTCTACTCACCTGGCTTGGATTGAATATGCCCACAACACCTTGGTCTCTTCGGCCACGGGCATGTCACCATTCATGGCATCTAACGGCTACCAGCCCCCCCTTTTCCCAACACAGGAGACGGCAGTGGCCGTGCCTTCTATTCAGGTGCACCTGAGAAGAGCTCGACGGGTCTGGCGTGGGGTCAGGGCTGCGTTGGGTCGTACGGCGGAGCGCAACCGAAGGTTGGCAGACCGTCATCGTGTTCCAGCCCCTGACTACAAGCCTGGACAACGGGTCTGGCTCTCCACACGTGACCTTCCTCTGCAGTGTGAGTCTCGGAAGTTGTCTCCCAGGTATATTGGTCCCTTTGAGATTGACCGTGTCCTGAACCCTGCTGCTGTCCGATTGAAGCTGCCTGCTTCTTTGAAAGTGCACCCATCCTTCCATGTCTCCCTCCTGAAGCCCGTCTCGGACAGTGCTCTCGGCCCTCCGGCCGTGCCCCCTCCGCCCCCCCTGCTCGTTGATGATCACCCGGCCTATGCCGTTCGCCGCCTGTTGGATGTTCGGCGGCGGGGGCGCGGGTGGCAGTATTTGGTGGATTGGGAGGGGTATGGTCCGGAGGAGCGCTCCTGGATTTCTCGTTCCCTGATCTTGTCCCCGGCTCTTCTGCACGACTTTTATGTCCGGCACCCGCACAAGCCTGGTCGGCCGCCGGGTGGCGTCCGTTGATGGGGAGGTACTGTGATGGCTGTGGAGGCTCTGTGTTGTTTTTTCCCCTCACTTCCTTGTTTTTCAGAGCATGTGAGTGGCAGGGGGTGTGTCAACCACTCCAGAGACACCTGCACTCAATCCTCTCATTAGCTCACCTTACTTAAACCAGTCTACCCACCACCACTGTTTGCCAGATGATTCCGTCAGGTTGTCCATGTGATTCGACTCTTGCCAATGTGTTTTTTCCTGCCCAGTTGGATTATTCCCTGCCTCTATTTTTGATTTTTGGCCGCTGCAAAATAAATGTGTTTTTTCCATCTTTGACACTCTGCGTCGGGGTTCTCCTTCGCTCCCGTAACACCTTCCTTCTGATTCAAACAGAGTTTATAATTGTTGTTATGCCTGCAGACTTTGTTTATCAGGTCCATTGACCTTCAGCTGATCTTACAGCAAGTAAGCTGAACTCGAGTTGTCTGCAGGGCAGAGCTACCTGCTGAAAATCAGGGTCTAAGTTGATCTAAGAGACAGTGGTAGATCCTAGGCGCCATATTTTCTTGAAGTAATATTTGACTTTAATTTGCATCAATTAAAGGCTCAGACATCCGTGACCACACACTTCTCATAGCCTTTCAAGCTGGTGATAACCATTGACTTGGACAAGTCCGGTGGACCAATTGTTTTGACGCAGATCCTGGAATTCAGTAGCCATGTGTTCAGTACCTGCTTTTTCCGCTTCAGGAGCCTGGCGTGCTTTGCCAGTGCAGCATTAATTTTTGTGAGGTGATCATTAATATAAACAGCTGTGCCTTTTAAGACTTTTCTTTGCTTCATCAGAGCTATTTTGTGCTTTTGGTTCACAAACCCAATAAGGATCACTGGTTTATCTGACTCCTTTCTCCTGGGAAGCGGGTGGCAGATCTCAATGGTATCCAGGGAAATCCTTTTAGAAGTGAGAAATGATCCAACTTGACTCTCCACGCTCTCGCCTGTGGCCATTGCAGCCCTGCTAACGTTATTAGCGCCAGGCCTAACCCGGGGTTTGAGTTGACGTCCTGTGAGAATGATATTCATTCTTATCCCGTTATTCATTTCTTATTTATTCTCAATTTTCAAATGGTTGAATGACTTGTGTGAATTAATAGGGACTCCATTCTAAAAAAAAGGGACTCCATTCTAAACAAATCCAAGTCCCTGACTTTTTTTCAAGTTTAACATAGTTTAACTTTGAAAGCGTGTTCAGTAGCCGTGCATTCTGTCAAAGTAACTCATCTAGCAAGACATCAATGTAAGAATTTTGAACGTGGAAGCCTGAAACACTCGTTTACAAAGATTTCTCATTGGAAGTGCTCATTTGAACACTAAGGGTATGCATGTCGATCTGAGTATCAATACCAAGGTGAAGTATCAATACAAGCAGGATGGGATTGATACTTTCATTGCAGTTTTTCTTTAATACCTACAGTCTTGAACTTAATCACAGATTTCATAAAAGCGCAGCTTCTATCCACACTGTTGCCAGATTGGGCAAAAATACACCTCAATATGAATAAATACCCGCCCAATTTTGCAGGAAACTGCCCAATCTGGCAACATTGTCTGGAAATAGATGATGTTGAAGGAAAAAGAATTGATATCGACAACACTCACCCTGTAATTACTTGGTATCGGATCAATACATGTATTCCCAGTATCGCCCACCCCTTTAAAATGCACGTTGCCAACAGTGGTGGGAATGCAGCTTTACATCAAAATGTCAGCATAAAAAAAAACAAAATGTCAAAGCTTGAATGAGGAAAAAGAAAACTAGTGTGAAACACCTGTTCTTTTAGCTGTTACTTTTATAACTTTGAAACATGTGCTTTTGCAGAAAAAAAGCGATATTACTGCCAAATACTTGAACATACACGTTCAGCTGTGCACTGTAACTTTTACCACTTCACAGTGGAAATCAAAGCCTTGGCACTCTGAAGATGAGGAACTCTGTTCCCCTTCATTACCTTTCCAAGAAAAGAAGGAAAAACAGCAAAGCTTGAAAAAGAGGCGAGAAGAAAAGGATGTGAACTCATCGAAAGAAGCATGAACCAAATACCTGCAGTGAGTTTCTAAAAAACCACCAGCTCTTTCATCTGACTGTTTTGGCCATAGCCAGGTGGGAGCTTCAGTGCTGACCATAACACAGGTACGCCTAATCCTCTTTCATCTACAGTCTCACAATGGGAGTATCTGTCCGAGTGAACAGGAAGATTCATGCAGACATAAAAGGTTGACTGGGAGTGTTGCATGTCTGTACCAACATTGTCCTGGTCCTTATTATTCTTTGCACATAGCAGTAAGTCTAAACAAGACCCGCTTCCTGAAGAGAGCTGCTGTGCACTCGCTGCACTCACGCTGGCCCTGGTGTTGTTCCGCCCCGGCCTGTGTGCAAGCGAGTGTGTTTGTCTGCGCAAAGCCACGCAGCTGAGATGACCCTGCTTTCTTTCTATAGGGGCTTTCACTCTGCAAGGGCTCAGCCCCTGTTAAGGAGAGCCTGTGCTGGTACCCCTTGTAGCCACTTGTTCTTGTGCAGCTTTCATTCTCTCCTTCCCTCTGTCTCTCTGCAGCAGCAGCAGCAGCTTGAGTGCTTCCAGCTGCCGACACTGAACTCCCACACATGAATGTACTCAAAATGACATAGGTGCAAAGCCATGCAATTGCAAAAAGCATGCACAAAAAAGTTTTTTGTTTGTGCATGCATGTTTCACATTTGCTTCTGCATTTATTAAAATGTACGAAAATGAGCATTTTCCCTTTATTTGTGTGAAGATATGACTTTTTTTGCTCAGATTATCAACTGGAATGATTTATTGTCGAGCCATATAATAGACTTTTCTTCACAGACACTATCTGATATGTGTCTGCAGAAGCTGACCAGGAAAAAACAATTCACAGCAAGCTGTTTATAGAGACTGAAGAGGAAAACGCAATAGATTCAAAGCCGTCACAGTCCTGTGTAAAATGCAGCCTGGTGGAGAAGGCGCAGCATGCACGGATACATAGTGTAAAACTCATGTTTAGCAGTGGCAATATGTCTGTCAGTACTTTCATGGTGTTATGAAATAAGAGGAGAGCCTCGGAGAAACCTGTTGCCGGGCTATAAGACCAAAGAAGCCCAGGGAAAAAATGGTAATGCAAAGGGAGAGCGGCGGCAGGGGCCTGCCGGGGTGTAACTATAGCTGTTAAACTTGCATTCAGGCCTTTGCCAGAGCTCAGCTCAGGGTATGCAGACGACCTAGGGGCGAGAGACTTAGAGAAGACTTTAAGCCTCTTTGTCAAGCTCCTCAGAGCTCAGTCGACTGCTGTGAGGAAGCCGAGGCATGCAGCTGTCTAGCAACAAGAAACCCCTCATACCACAAATACTGGCCTATGCGGTTAAGCAATGTTAATATGAAAGTGTGTGATTAATAGTGTGTGCTTGAACCTGTGGGTTTGAATTTGTGAGAGCGAGCCTTTGAGGAATATCACTCCAGGTGACACAAAAGATATCAGGTCGATGGGGAACAAGATCCTGTATGAAAAATGTAACTTTCTTGTTAAAATTTGGCTTTAAGACCACTCCAATGAAAATGGTGTTTTTGGTGTTTTTAGCATGTTCTAGTGGCATTTTTCTGATAATAGAGGATGTATAAAGAAAATTAAGCTTTTTTTTAAAATAGTTGTGAATCAGGAGCAGATGAACAAATGACATTTGAAAAAGATCTGATTTGTTATTTAGTAAATACGATATGTGGGCCACAAGCTCCCTGTTCTGCTCAATTCCGATGAATCCACTTGTAGACGATTAGATCCATGAAAAATGGCCGGTAGACAGCAGGCTGGACAGCAGGTTCAGAAATCGATCCAGACCAACTGACTTGTCCCGTCTGAATACAGGCTCACACTGGGCCAAACAGAGGATGAGGAATTCAATGGATTTAGTGATTTGAAGTGATATAAAAAGTTCAGTTGTTTTGTTAGCATGTTCTTTATGCTACGTTTATCTGAATAACTGTTTATATGTTGCACTGATGTACTAGATTTCTTCTATGTTTCATGAAGTTAAATAAGCATCAGTGGGTTATGGTTACGGCCTGCATACAGTCTATTATTGTCATCTGTTCTGTTATCATGATTTGCCTGTCTAGATGGAATGTCCATCCTTGTTCCCGCATATTGTTAAATGTCTCCCAAACTTACGACTTGTATATTCCCATTTTTTTCTTCTAAATGATAGACTACATCTTCTAAATGCTGCCATCTATACTGCAGTGTGACTTATAGATAAATACGGTGAATATGATACTTTTTTGTTTTCTTTGTCTGAGCTAGGGTCTGGTTCAAAACTGTACAGCAGGATACATGTAGCTCCAATATTGCTCGCCATTTTTGTTGCACCTGCAATGTTAGGTTGGGGGTTTGAAACTGTAAGCTAACGGAAGAGCATGTAAACAGAGAACTCTCAGCATCAGGGAGGGGAGGGGGGGTGCTTCACAGTAACAGTCCCGCCCACAACTCAGAGGGGAAATTTTAACTCTAATATTGAACTTTAATATGAAGTCCTGCCACTCTGCAGAAACCATTTCCTAGAAAACGACACAGTTTTTTTTTTTTTTTTTGGCTAAAAAGGGCATAAATTAAAAGAAAACTTGGAACACTTTGAGAACAGCTTGAAAGATTATTGGAGTGGGACTTAAATAACTGCATTGTGCATAGTGTTTAGCAACTACCAGATGCGTATCTTTTATCTAAAAAATAAAAGACCCATTGTCTGTTTTGTTTTCTTTACAGAAATGAATATAGCTCAGAAAAGGTACTAGCTAGTATTACCAACAAAACAAGGTAACAGAAAATTTGTGTCAATTTGTTTTCTTATCTGAAATCATTTATATGCCAAATTTTCATATATTTTGTGGCATAATTTTCTGTCTTAAATGGAAATAAGCTCCTCCTAAAGCCAAATATCCTTACAAGCCGAGCCCAACTCCAGACCATGATGCATGATTTATCTACAGAGACACAAGAAGACAACAAAGATTAATGCAGGACTTTTCTGCTCGGCAAACATAGCACTGACAGTATTTACCAAGACGACCAGTAATGTCTATAGAAGATAGCCATCTTTAGAAATGTGTATTTTCATATTTTGCATGTGGAGGAGAGAACAATCTAAAGAAAAAATTCAGGTAGTTGTTCAGAACATTGGCTTTTGGTTAACTGGTTGTATGGTAATATTATTTCTATTTTAAAAATATGACTGCAAAGAGTATATAAACAGTGAAAAAATCTATAAGAATGTGCATCCACATGTCACTGTTAACAAAAATTAGCAAAGCAAAAAAGCTCAGAGTAGCCTACAGACCTAAGGTTTGGTTTAGTAAAGAAAAACAGCATTCCTTCACTGTGGCTTTCTGATGAGTATTTAATTGGGAGTTAGCTAAGCTTGGTTGTAAAAAATTCTAATTTTAACTTAACCCCCACAACAATGTGCAATTTAACGTACAAAAGAGCAGAAGCTAAACTACTTTCAGCTTATCTGTTTAGCAAAGATAAAATGAGCTAAATGGTGAGCTAAGCCACAACAAAGTCAGTTTAGTAACAAATTAGAACATTTATCTGAAAAAAAAAAAAATTACACAAACTTCTCAAAAAAGTGATGTTTGTCATTTCCTGGTTTTGGTATTTTTGCGCTTAAATTGAATTAGAATAATTTGTAAAACTGTAGAAACATGCTAAGCTAAAGTCAAATTAGCAAAGATTTTGGAAATTCTTTGTCAATAAACACATTATATCTGATCAACCTAAACCAACAATGCGTATTTGCAGTGTTACTTTAAAACAGTAGCATTAAAGTCAGCTCTTGTCCGAGTTTCTCAAAGTTGTAGCAATAGATAAAGTGATATGACATGCACCTCATTAAGCACGCTTTAAAATCAGGCAGCATCACGTTATTGGTTAAAAATGTGTTCTGTGATTACAGCCATGTTCTTCTATCTGTGGACAAATACATATTTACTTGCAGCAGATAGGCTACCTCTTTGCTGTTTTGTTACACAGGCTTGAACCTAACCCAAAAAACATCAAGCTACCCTATAAGTTTTCTTAAAGAGACACTTTGAGTGTGTTGGCAGCAAACCGTTTTCCTTTAAAATACAATTTTAACATTAAGACTATCTTCTTTTAGCCTTTGTGACCTGTGTCTCAGACAGAGCCAGACACAACGGACAGCATGGTCCACCTACATGCTGTCTTTCCATGAAAGTATTATCAGTGAAACTAACACCTCCTCTGGAATGCCTCAGACCTGCCTGGAGACATGGAGCAGCTAGTTTTATGAGGCCCGTCCCTCCACTGTTTCAAATGAGCCATGGTGAATTCTTCACTGCCAGTCAGTCCCTGGGGAGGCAGTCAAGAAAACCCTATTATATTTGGGGGCAGGCAGCGCTCAAACTGACAGCAACTGCTGCGACAGCAAAGCTTGCACAAAGAGACAGAGGTATGTTCCCCATCTCGACGTGACAACAGAGTAAATTGCATGCGACTTGGTTTCATTTGCTGTGATGTTGGTGCTGAACAGAGCACAATGCACTAAAAACGCAGGAGGAATTGGATGAACCACTTGAATATGCTAACGGATTGAATTTAGAATGAGTTAGTCAGATATCCTGTAAACATGTCTGAAACTGCTTCACACACACACACACACACACACCCCCACACACACACACAGACGCTTATTTACACCTGTGATAGGGCAAGACATGGGCATGGACATGAACGGATGTCCTTCTTCTGCCACCAACAGAAAAAGTATCACGAACATTGTGGAAACGTGAGACGATGCAAGTCCATGAGGGTTGGCTGCTGTTTGAAGGATTGCACAGAAAAGGTCAAGTCTGAGTAAGCACAGATCACATAACCAACCCAGACTAAATCACCCCAGTCACCTAAGGATTAAAGTGGGAGATGGACACTAATGCTGCATTCACACTGGAGTTGTGTGTTCAAGCGACCATTTCCACTAAAAAGTAAATGTAAACTTATGTATATGAGCAATTTGGGCCTCCGCATTCAAAACTCTTTAGTTCATGTGTCGCCACACACATTTGTGAGACAATTTCCAGGCTCTAGGTACAAAGCACTCATCCGTTAAACATGTTTAAAGTGAAACCATTTGAACTTTGGCCAATCACTCAGATTTGGTAATGACATATGGTTGGCAATCCTTTCTATTTATGGAAGTGCCAACTGTCTGAAAATGGATCACGGAGCAAAGATTAATAATTGTGGTTTATGCCGGAGTCTTTAATATGTCAGAACAGTGCTGTGAAAAAAAGCAAGGAGCTAGATTTGCAAAATTTGCATAGCTGTAGATTTTTGCACCAAACTCTTCCAACTGTAAGTACATGCACTAGTATAGGGTAGCAACAGTCCACTGTGAATGTCATATGCTATACACACTATGAGAGAGTTCTTGAATACCAGGTGTGAAGGTAGCGTAATAGTAGAACAGAAAATAATTTCAAACAAAAAGGATACAGGCAAGTGTGCTGTTTTATCTCAAGAGCATAGCCTGTCAGTCTTGACTTTTGAAGAAGAATTTACACATAACCCTTTTCAACCGAGGTCTACTGAAAGGTTGACTGATTCACCTTTCCATGCTAGTGTGTATGTATGCACAACCAAATATTATTGGATTCAAGGCCTGGAAATGATCTGGGAGCTTACAAAGAAGAAGGAAATGAATATATAAGTGCAGAACATATTATGACTGAGAGTCCTCGAAGTGGACAAATCTAAAAGTGATTTGAGGTTCTGTGCAGGGAAACTGAGAGATTGGTTGAACCAGAAGAGGACCAACAGTTTTTTTTTTCACCCATGTGGTTAGATTTCATTACCCGTGTAAATTTACTGCAAAGAAAACGACTTTTTTATTTTTGAATCAAAATTAAGGTCAAATGGGGGCATGGTGTTTTGAGATTCTCCAACCTATTTATGACTGTTTCTTTTTCAGATTCCAGCTCTTGGCATGCTTTTCTTCTGCACTATTCCCTCGTTTATCGCAGGTTTCAGGTCTAAAAATAACCCATGATTGGAGTAATCAGCAAAGTTGCATCTTTTATTTTTTTAACGATAATTATAGATGTATATAGGCTATAAAACCCCTCACTACAAACTTCATACACTGTAGGACTTATGTACATTTGTCAAGTTAAATGTATTCAGTACAGGAGACACAGCATGGATAAGACTGATTGTCAAAGCTGTCCAGCCAATCAGGACGCAGAACACAATAGGCTGGAAAAAAAACAGTTGTACTAAAAAAATCAGTGAGATTGTGAAAGTTGGTGAACGTATAGTGAGGAAGCATTGTATTGGTTGAGTGCTGCTCTTGGGTACACCATCACAGTCACTTAACCACACCAGGGTTCACTTGCAAGCTGACAGATTTGTTTCTTTGATCCGTGCCAGCGATTTGCGAGTTTCCACACCTTCCAACTGAAGTGGACTACTCAAAGAAACCAACTGGTGCAGATCAAAGAGATCACAGTCAAAACACCCCAGGACAAGGACAGCTGTCGGCTCCAATAGCTGAACTGAGCTATAGCTTAATTGAGACAATTGGCAGTGCAAAAAAAACTTTATTTATAATGATTTTTTTTAACCTTTTAAAGGCTAAGATTTTACCCATCATCAGGAGCAAAGTGTTCTTGTTCAAGCATGCAGAGTGCCAAGTGCTGAAATCAATACTCCTTCCAATTAGCAGTTGACCATTTCTGCCCCACAGCTAAAGCTGTTTTAGACGGCGTTCAGTTCAAACCCATAAACAGTAATTAACCCTCTATAACAGAGCTTCATTTGTATGCCCAACAAGAGATAAGACCAGTTATAGACTTGTTAAATTAGGATTAAATTTAAGATTTTTGGACTACGACGAAATTTTTACGATTGAGACAAATACCTATGTACATATTAGGGTTGTCAACGATAACATATTAACCCACACAATTAATAAAACAAATGAATGCGTTATTTATTAACGCAGAATAATTACACTTCAGAAGTAATTAAATATTAGTAATAGTAGATGAATATTAAATCAATTTTTAGTGCTTTTTTATTGTTGTTTTTCACAAACTATTTCATACATGGTGCGGCCCGTTGTCATGGTAACACAAGAATGTGTTACTTGGCTGACAGACCGCAACTGCAGCAGCAAATGGAAGAGATATAACTGCTGATCATCACAATAGGTTCAAAAAGGCATCAGCGCAGAGAGAAAGTTCACCTCTTAGCGCTTTTTTTTGTCCAGAAGATCAAGCAAAAAGTTTGTTTTGAAGAAGCCTGCACAGTGACATTGAACATTTGAGCTACGTGACCAGAAATACTTTTTAAGGTGCGCATCAACACCCAGCAGCCAATCAGATTGAGTATTCACCCAGACAATTTAAAGTTCAGAAACACAATGTTTGCTTCTTATGGCTGTATATCAGCATCTTTATGTTCTTTGAGAAATACAGCAGACAAAAAAGTCTTTAGAGTTCTGCTAATCTTACTGTTGATGTGTTTATGCGCACACAAATTACATTTCTGCGATATCTGAGTTAAGATTTTATAAATGAAGACATTTCAGACAATAAAATGAAGGAAACATTTTCTCTCTGATCTTTCCTTTGTTCAAAAGCCATGTTTGTCATATAAAAGTTACCAAGTAAAACATTGTGATTCATCGTGTTCATCACAATCTGAAAGTGTGATTAAGAAAATTATTTTTTTAATCGATTGATAGCACTAATACATGTATAAAAATATTGCTATGATAGATGTTGATAGAAAATTGTGTATCCCTACATTTTCTTTGCGATTTCTGTAGCTTTACAACTTTTTTCTGTTTTGAAACAAAGATAGAAACAAAGATAGAGAATGTGTTCTGATGGGAAGATCATGTATCACACACATTCAAAGCTACAAAAAGAGACAAGCATCCAACAGGGGCGTCTTTCATCAAAATTAAGGCATCGGTTAAATTTCCACACAGTGCTTTTGAAAAAGATTTAAATTCTCTCAATAAAAAGAGGGAAACTGAAATCATTTTTTACGTCAAAATTAATAATGAAGTTCTGAAGGCATGGAGACGAGTGACTCTTTTTGCCACATCCAATTAGCTCTTCAGTGCCATCTGGGTGCCTTTACAGTGTCAATCAACAGGCAGTAAACATTGTCTTTCACCAGGAGTCTACCTCAGGGGGACTGCCTTTAAACAACAAAGTCAGCCCTTTGATACCTCTCCTTCTCACCTTTCAGCACAGCCACCACTCGACGTAAAGAAAAAAAGCACACCTTCCCATAAAACACGACCACAAAACTCTAATACACCCTCTTTTTTCCGCTTTTATGGCCTCCCCTCACACAATTACCCATGATCACACAATCAGCATTTGGTTTTTACGAGTCAGGACGGAGCTCCCTCTTACATGTGAGGAGCAGTGGCGGAAGAAGTTGTGATATGGGTTGAGACACGTTCGTGCAAAAGCCAGAACAGAACTCATGTCCGTACAGTCAGGGAAGTCTAGGAATCTAACATGCATGGAGGAGCTTAGCAGACGTGTCTGCCCCTTTCGCCTCGCCGTCTCTCTGCAACCCTCCTTTCCTTTGCCCTTAGCTGTTTTTCCAGATCTCAGATGACGCCCTGACAGGAGGGCTGAGTGATTGGAGGTGAGGCTGTGTGATGACAGACCGGGGCCTTTATCAGTGGCCAGCACACTGCCAGCTTGCTTTTTGAAGATTAACTGGCAGATTGAAACCCAAAACTGCTGCTCTTCCTGCTTGACTCATTGCCTTTCTGCATATTATCCCTCTCTTCCTTTTAAACCTCCCCCTGTTCACTGGCCGCAGGAGCTCCAAGGGTTTTAATTTAATTGACCTATTTCCTGGATATGAAGTTTTCCGTAATTGTCCGGGTCTTTTATTAGCTGTGAGACGAGTTAAATGGAAACCAAATGGAGATGTGGCGAGAGACCTTAGCTCTGTGGCATCTGTACGAAAGGGGCAACGTGGACGCTGGACAGGCAAGGTGGCGATAACTAAGCCAAAGACAATAAAGAGCCACTTTGATCATCTTTTGATCTGTTTTAAAAGTGTTACCAATGGTATTTTAATTATGATTATGTTGTTTTTGGCTAAACTCAAAAAACCTTTGCAGAGAGGGAGGAGTTCATCACAAATTCGCCTCTGAGTTGTGGGCAGGACCTTGGTGCGAAGTGAGCCCTCCTCTACCTCCCATTCCCAGTGCTGAGAGCTTTCTCTCCCGCTAGCTTACAGCCCCTCACACCCCAAACCCAACAATACCAGTGCAACAAAAATATCTAGCCATATTGAAGCTAGCCAGCTCCAATGATAAAAATGAAGTTGTACATGAATCATGTCGTCTGCAGTGTAGTGGAACAGGTAGTCTGTGGCCAGCAACATAAACACTCTCAACATATTTATATAGAATATAAAGAAATATTCTAAAATGCAAATTATTGTTTTATTTTCTTCATACATCTCCTCCATCATCAGAAAAAAAATGCTACAAGAACAAGTTAAAAATGCCAAAAACACAATTTACATCGGAGTAGGTCTTTAACACCAAGGATCTGCAGTTTCCCTTTCAGCCGAACAGCAGGCACCCAGGATAACCTCGTTCACTTTGTTTCAGCAAAACATCTTGTGCAACAGTAAATGACATTCAACAAAAGCTGATGCTCGGCGCTTTGATGTTTGCCCGAGCAAATGGACTATCAAGGCAAAGCATAAACACTCCTCTATGCTAATTTTCCTCCGGGGGACTTTGATGGCACTACGAGTACAGGACCTGTGAAGTGTGTTTTGAAAAATTGCAATGGTAAGCCATCCAAACAACAAGAATTAGAGCCTATTCACTCACCATTATTTTTTCAGCAATGAGAACATCGGGGCTAGAAACTCAGGTGGGGGAATTAAAGCATAAACAAGGTTCATTATGGGTAACTTGTGGCAAATAGGACAAGGAAAAAACAACCAGTGTGATGGCAAGGATCCAATTGACCGCCAGATGACATTGTTCTCCTCTTATTATTTTTTTTCCACATTTTCTCAATCAGGCGGGTCTTTTTGTACCCGGTATTTTGGTAGACTTGGTGACCCTGGGGGCATTCTCGTCTCCTCAGAGGTCATGTCAATTGCACTTCCTGTCCCACGGCCATCTCCACCTCCTACAACCCCAAACAGCAGCACTGCCGAAATGTCACGGAGGTGACTTGTTTGTAAACTAAAGCGAGAAAAAACCCAAACAACAACAACTTGAGTTTGTGTCTCTGAGAAGGTGCGAGTGTGTGTCTGGCTTTAAGCAAACACAAGGCTGACCCCAACACCCCACTCCACCTGAGATCATTTCCTCACTCTATTGAGCTCAATGACCATAAATGAATGGATGCCAGTTATGTTCACAACCCATTGGGTAGTATAGGGTCAATTTCAAGGCAGGTTTCAAGCTCTGTGTCTTTTGCCATCTTATTTTGGAAAAGTCATCACAACGAGCTCAAATATAAGAAAAAAAAATAGCATACATAAGCTTGTACTCCGTTTACAGTTACTTGTAATTTATTAGCCAAATACGTGAAAAATATTGCAAAAATTGATTTCTTTGTTGACGATTTTACATTAGAATAAATCAGGACTTGTATACCACCTAGTGGCTACTTGGTGAATTGCACCATCTCAACCAGCACTGATTTTTAAATGAGCTTCAACATGGAAGTCAGAGGGTTACTCCTTAATAGAGCTTTGCAATACAGTGCTCGTATTGGTTTATCTCAGAGGTTACTTTCCCACGATAGGTGAAATCCGCTAAGTAGGATTACATATGTTTTAAGGCCGTAAAAGCCCTCACCACTTGTTACACTTTTTTCAGACAGATTTTCACACTTTTCTCTCTTGGTTAACTCTCAAAGTTCCAACAGTCGTAGAAAAATGAGTCCAACATTGAAGAATGAAAACACATATCAGATCAAAGCTTTTGAAGCTTTATGTCAATTTGGAATGTTGAACACATTCTGGACAAGAAACACGGCACAGAGGAAACTGATTAACAAGTCAACAGCCAATCAGGCGTAATGCTCTGGAAAAAAAAAAGATCATGCAAATTGCACTGTAAAAAATCTGCAAAAGATGAACCATGATATAGCGAGGGACCACGATACCGATATTTTACTTTGATGAATATGTAAAAAAAAAAAAAAGATTGCAAAAGTTGATAAATCAGGACTTGTATGCCCACTAGTAGTTACTTGATGAATTGACGTGCCTCAAGCAACACAATATTTCAAATGAGTTTTTTGGTAGAAGTCAACGGTTTGTCCTTTAGTTGAACTTTCTCTTTTGTATATTTTCTTTCCATTTCTCTCAAATGGTTTGAAAACCTTAGATCATTTTTTTTAGCAGAATCAAACATTACTTCTTATGCAACATTCCCACCAGGTAATTGAGGCGCATCCAAGAATGCGCTAAACACAGATTGTTGAGCACGGTTTTAGCATGTGGTGTTCGCACTAGACTGTTGCTACCCGATGCCAGCACATGTACCTACAGCTGGAAGAGACTTGGTGCGAAATATCAAAGCGGTGAAAATCTCGTGAATCTTGCTCCAGGATTTTTCTTCATTCTGAAATATAAAAGATTTGGTGTCATATAGCTCGAGCTCATAGCCCTAAAACGGTCATGAAAACTTGCTAAGTTAAGCAAAAATGCAAGAATTTTGAAAGA
This sequence comes from Oryzias celebensis, assembly GCA_014656515.1. Taxonomy (NCBI): domain Eukaryota; kingdom Metazoa; phylum Chordata; class Actinopteri; order Beloniformes; family Adrianichthyidae; genus Oryzias; species Oryzias celebensis. The sequence goes on from BNCR01000005.1 coordinate 42,574,427, forward strand.
AGAAGCCTGATGCATCTATGCACGTTTCATTGGAAGTGGTTGCTTTAACATGCGCTGCCAAGGCCGGTGTGAGCGTATCATCAGAGTAGATACTCTGCATTACTAAATGAACAATTTCATAAAAAGTCACGTGTTTTTGCATCTCAGCAGGATGTGAGGAGCTAATGACTATAACATGACTGAGCAGACAAACAGAGGCAGGGCCACAAAGGAAGCCGCAGAAGCAAAGCTTTGTCCACTTCAGTTTGAGCAACTGAAGAGTTTAGCAGCTGAATCTGATAAAGTCCCATTTGTCCAACATATTCCTGCTCGCTTTTCTCACATGCTCCCTGGTCGTGGCTTTCAGTACCACATTTGTCCACATATTCACACTTTCTACCGCTAAAGCTCTCAGGGAAAGGTGCTCTTGACTTTCACCAGAGGGGGGCACTTTGGCCAGGAATGCTATTGCCTTCCTTTCTGCAATGTGCAATTTATTCCCTCTGACTCCCAGGCCATCTGACAAGGCACTATTGTATGGAAAAAGGAAGAAAAAAAAAAGACACTGTCCTGTATATTTTCTTGCTCCCGCTTCTGTTTTGCCTTCACCAACAGTGTATTCTTCCTGTTGGACAGAAGCACACAAGCGTGTACCCTGTGGTGAAAACGTCTCATGTGCCATCCAGTTAGCAGGGTATTTTTGTCTGTGAGTGGGCAGCAGTGTCACTCTGCACACTTTGAGCTGCAGCACAGGGAGCTGTGAAAGCCAGTCGCTAACAAGCGAAGAGACTCCTCTACATCCTGCAGCCAGATGACTAATCTCAGCAGAATCCTAATCACGCTTTATGATTACTTAAAGGCAAAACGAAAGATAAACAAATTTGTGAAGCCTCAGAAGCCCCATCGAAAGCTGTCTGGAGGGAGGCGGCAACAAGTGGAAAGAAAGGTTCTCTTGTACGAATGGACAATAATTAGATACAATGCAGTGGCCTTGGTTGGCTTGTAAAAAACAGACACCATTGCTCCAGGCTGGCCCTGCAAATTGGAATCATTTGTGTTTTGGGGCTGATGTCGGGAAAGGGGATGATGGCTGATGGTGGGAAAACAGAAAACACAGAATATGTTTATTTATAATGTGTCTACTTGTACAATTGGAGAGGCGAGCATCTTTCCGGTTAGAAAATACAGAAATAAAAATAAAAATAATGATGCATAAAATCCTAACACCTTCCTTGCACCTTACTGCCTGTGCCCTAAAAGGATGACAGGCTTGATTCCTGGTGGTGCCTTGCCAGTGCATTGCTAGATGCCCGCGGGTGTCTGAAACGGCATATCCATTAGCTACTGGCGTGGACAGAGACTGATGTCTGCTTTTCTTCTTTTTGCGAAGACTCCTGAGCGCCCACATGTACACACACAATCACACACCCACCTGAAAGCTACCATCTGGCCGAGAAACGAAGACCATGCTGTTGCTGCCTCCAGTGGTGTGACCACCAAGCCCTCTTCCTGTCACTCAGCCTCATCAGGCGAAGCTGTCAGCACAGGTGGCATTCCACTATTCCTTCTCTGCAGGGGAAAAGGGAAAAAAAAGACGCCTGGTGGATATTATTAAGCTTTAGGCGGTACATGGTGACTAGAAAAAAAGTATCTGTAATGGGAATAACTACAGCACTACTTCAACAAAGAAAAGTCCTGCTGACTTTCAATATCCCTGGCATGTTGGATATTCATGGTGTGCATGAAAAATGTCAGACAATTCTCATAAGTCTATTTTTTAATCACTTTATTTACAGAAATCTCAATTACAATAGTTAGACATAATAGTTTTTGTTCAGTACAGCAAAAAAGAAATAAAAAATGATTAATGATGCATTCCCTATAATTAACTTGTTTTATTGTCACATATTCCCAGCTTTATCTATGGTGTTATTTTATTGAATTTTTGTCGTGATGGTGATTTTGGACATTTACTTTATCGAGAGAGATAGGACAATATAAAATAAAGTCAAAGTAGTGAGTGTCATTGTACGGCGCTACCCATCCCCGCCCTCGCTGCCCCCTCCTGACACGCCCTCACTGGCTAACTGTTTGCTCACCTGAGGGTGACTAACAGGTCGTTGTCATTTTTAGAAGAATCTACCAAAGAAAAAATGTTTGGACTTCTTTGGCAACAGAGGTTTTTCATAAACCCCAGTCACAGTCTTGAATATAGTCATAATGTTTGGTATATACTTTTGTTTAGCTTTATCCAACAATTCATATATACAATTTTCACAATATTTCGGAAAAAAATGTGCGAGTAACAGTAAAACGCCCCTTTTGAGAGCTTGCCATGGTAACATTGCTCAAAGTCTACAAACTTTCAAACCAACATTTTTTCCAAAGTAGCTTCCCAAGGACGCTTGAGGAGTTAAAAACAATCAAGATGGCAGCCTCCTCCCGAGGTCAAAGGTCAGCAGAACTTTGGTTGTAGACTAAACCCATCTGTGTGAAATTTCATGAAGCTTGCTCAAACAAAGTTTTCCTGTCCCAGATAGTGGGAAAATGTATAAATGGACAAATTTCACAAAATAGATACACAATAATTTTTTGCTTGTGCGTGCCTTATGTATACTGTATTTTCCGCACTATAGGACACACTGGATGAAAAAGCACACTGTCAGTGAATAGTCAGTTTTCCACATTATAAAATGTCAAAAATAAGGTGCACCAAACTATAATGTGCATAAAGTGAGACATTGTCAGATAAGCCCATATGTCAGACTTTTAGAACTTTTTTGAAACACTCTACATTGGCCATGTTAGCGTTTTCACAATATCTTTAACTCCCAACCTTTGTTGAACATGTAGACAGTCTAAACCGCTAAACAGAATGTTACTGTGATAAGAAAAAAAGTCGTACACTGCTATATGTTAGCCATGTTGGCGTACTGAAAGTAACACCCAACCAAACATTTTGACAGAGCACCTTCTACTTCTCAAAATGGCCAATATCAGCAAGCACAGCCAGAATCAATCCAAATCTAAGATGCTCCTGGATTCAGTTTGAAATAAATAAAAGTTATAAAGTGCGGGAAATACTGTAAAATATTGTGATCAACTTTTGTATAGTTTTTGGTAAGAAAATTTTTTGAGCAGTGAAGTTTCAACCGAATCACAATGTTTGAGTTTATTTACTGTAGAAGTAAGTGTGACTAAGGTAACTTTGTGTATAATTCGCGTTGCTCTTATTTGAATTATTAAAAGTAAATAAGGTTGATTTCTAATTATTCTTCCATTCTTTTAAGCAAATACCCTTTTTTAACAGAAGGTTCACAAAAGTTACATTATGACTGAGAAACAGCTGTTCGATCTTGACAAAACCTAATCATGGGGAGCGCCCCGCCAGTGGGGGCCTGTCATCCATCGACAGAAATGTAGCATCAGCCCGTGTCACCCAAGACGCTTGTCAGTCATTTCTCGGACAGCTTGGGAGGCTGCCCAACCAGAGAAAGTCCCCCACCCCCCACTGCACAGTAGGCCAGGGAATGAGAAGCGGAGCGCCATCTGGAGTGACGGTGAGCCGTTAGTGGGCAAGAGAAGCAAAGTGATGACATGCGGGAGGAGAGCTGGCTGTGAATGCTGCCGAATATAACAAGGGCACTTGTCTGTATCACATCGCGGCCTTGATTCCGGTGGCTTATTACCGACGCATGCTGGCATCCCGGCAACTCGCACCTGAACCCGGAGGACCAAGGCAAGGACGCCAACTAGCAAGACAAGCAGAAAACTGCCACCAACGGTAAAAAAGGGTACATGACATGTTCCCCCTATTCACTCTAATTAATGTAACAGACCTTCCATCACACACACAGCATATTTATCAGTGTGATATTACAGATTTCTAGCTCCAGGATGTCACTTTGACAGCTCACAATTTGCCAACTCATACCATTACAGAACGAGAAGGAAAAAAATAGAAGGGGAAGTGGCAAATTTGAAATTATGACACAAGCCTGATTTGCTGGGGAAAGATAAAAAAAAGGAAAAAAATCCATTAAAATAAGTTCTGCATGGAATGATCTCCATCCATCTCTCTTTTCTCTTTTTGTATAACAATGATCTGTAATTTTTCCTGATAACAGACAGATGTGAGAGATAGGAAATGGAATTGAATGGAAATTCTTTGCGCTACATTTACTGAATCATCACTGTGATTAATAGCGGTTAACACCTCATAAAAATAGAGCCACAATTAAGGCGGAAAATTAAGGGGGCCCAGTGTCACCATCATGCTAATAAGGGTCGACTGTAATTACATTTATTGCTGTATTGTCACAGAGATTGATAAATTCATGCTCAATCTCGGTAATCTCTCAATAACATCTAGCACCATTTTTTTAACAATTATCTTCTCTGTCTTCTTCTATGAGGGAAATGTGTGTGTCTGTGTGGGGAACGGGGCGGAGCCAAAGTAAGGAGACATGCTCCTGTCCATCCAGAGTACTTTTCATTCTATTCCCAGCCGAGAGGATATAACAGATAATTACAAACTCTAAAAACTGTGTCTTTGTGCACGCCTCTGAAAGGAGAAACTCTCCAGCACTGAAGAGATAAAGCTCAAAACAAAAGCGGCCTGAATTGGACCAGGATTAGCTTTAATGGCGGTAATTACCAGAGGGGATAACAGCTCAGTCCTCTCTGCCCATCACCGAGGCCCAGAGCAGAGGACGGCAGGAAGGGGAGGGCAGAAAAACCCTGAATCGGGGCCTGTCGTTGGCTGCATGTGTGGCTACACAGTGGCAGTGGTTTAGCACATTCAATTGTAAAACACTTGGACGACCCATCTACGTCTGGCATCTCCTGTGCTAAAAGCCACTACTGCATCCACGCTGGCCCAATAATGGCTGTGCATAAAAAAAGGAGCAGGCCCTCCACGCTGTTGCTTCTTGAATTACAATCTGGGCTGATGGCGTGGATAAGAGCACCCTAAATTACAACAGCGGGGACACAGAGGCCTTTTTTTCCCCCTTTTTGCACATCTCTACCTCATCTTTATTGCAGAGTATCAGCAAAGACCCACTGGGTGCGCCCCAATAAAAGGTTATTATTTGGGCTTTTGTCAGTGATGGAGTCTGCTGCCTAAAAACAAGAGAAATTAAAACGCGGCATGGTCCCACCTTGCACCCTCGTCGCGGTTGGAGGGGCCCTGGACATCAGCGGGAACAAAAGAGGCGAACAACAAGAGCCATGTGAAAGGCGTTCAGCTGCCCGCTCAGCTCAAATTCACCTCCATTTTAAATCTCTGCCACCAAGCTGTAATTTGAATGTCAGCCCTTGAGCACCCAGTGGACTTAAATCAAATCTACAGTATCATTGTGGTCTGTCTTACTTCTGCCACCAGCAAAACTGTATTTCTAGTGTCGATATTCCTCACTTATGAGTGTGCGACCTGCTTCCTGAAGCGTGGATCGATGCAGAACAGCCCACCTGGTGATCAATTCTTGGGAAAGCTTGATTTATTGCTATCTAGTGTCTAGTTTTATCTTTTGGTCTTCTGTGCAATTTGGAAGACGATTCGTGAGTTTCCAGGGAACCCTGTTCCCAGTTTTCTCCACAAAGAATCCTGCTCACACTCATAAACATCTGTTTTGTCACCATTTTTAGCGTAAAAAGACATAAACGTCTCAATGAACGAGTCATCTTGGATTGAGTTTTAGGTCAAATACACTATTTTGCTATTTACAAGTATGCAAGCTTACACAAAGTCTGATACGAATCAAGCAGGTGAACTCTGCACTGCTTGAGGTCTCAGTTCACTTTTAAGCAGACTCATGAACGGTTTGCTTGAATGGGACTTTTTTTGGCTCAAAGAGCAAAAATGAAACCAGGAATTGGAATCATTATGTTTCATAAAAAAATGGAAAGTACCTGGTAGGTTAATGATTTTGTGACAACTGCCCTTAAATGTGCACTGTCTGGCAAAAAAAATGGACAACCCTGTACAGAACACGCACAGACTGTTTTTGTGTAGCAAAAATGGTTCTGGACATATTTTTCTATGGGCATGCTGCGGGCGACAGGTTATAGTGAGCACTGATACAACACAAATGAATGAAGTAGATTAGACGCAGATTTATTGCACAGATTTTGCAGTTTTTCTAGACACCCACAAATCCTCTGGACTTCTAAATTGCTGCCTAGTTACTGTTCCCTTGATAAGTGCATACTCCTTGAGTACCGCATACAGGATTGCCCATTTGTTGCCAGTCCTAAGGGCGACAAATGGGACACAAAGACGGTTGAGATGAAGGCTTTACTAATGACAAGACTATGACTGGAGCCAACCCATCCACTGTTGGGCGAAGGTGGGTACACACTGAACTAGTTGCCCGTCTGTGGCAGGGGCGCACACTCGCACACACGCATACCTAAGTAGATTATATCAGCAATCAGCAGATTTAAATAAAAAAAGAGGGTTTCTGAAGACTGCAGCTGCTGCTGTAAGAATGTAAAAAAAGACAGCTAGTATAGGGATTTCACAACTCTCGTCTTAAAACTGTATGTTAAATCATTGCAGAATTTATACAATTAAGAAGATTTTTTTTCTGTATTGCATTAAACCAGTTTTCTTCATTTTTTATTTCATTGTTTCTATTAGAAAAGCAATAATCAGTTTGTGATACACAAATCTTATATCGAACCTAAACAAAACTGTGAACCAAAAATTGCAGTTCGAACCAAATCTTGGGGAAAGTGTATAGCTTCATTCCTACCAGTATCCCTTAAACTTCATTCTTTAATTGGTGAAATTCAGGGGCGGAGCTACAGGGAGCAAGTGGTGGCAGCCCCCTCGCCCCCTTTTAAAAAAACTACATTAGTATCATTTTTGACAAAGAACAGGAAATCATCAATACAATCTTCTTTAAGCATGGCAAAAATAACAAATCAATATTTTTTCACTTTGCTATTCTCTTTTCCACCCTTCCAAAGTCTTCTGCCCCCTTACAAAATGTTCTAGCTCTGCCCCTGGTGGAATCTGTGGTGTTTTTTTTAATTTTACTTGCTTATTAGCTTATTTTTTATGCTATCAAAAGCAGCAAAATATTTTACAACCCCAAAAATTTGACCTAATGTCTTCCAGGCTTTCTAAAAATAAACACTGGATAGAAATGGCACCATTTCGGTTCCCATTTCTGTCTTTCTGAGCCTTTTATTAGATTTTATTTTATAAGACTGAGCTGTAATTCAGATTGTATGCTGCTGAATACAACTGCAAGGAGAAGCGACATTCAAGCTGGCACTGAGCCTCTTTGATGATGTTTTACACTGAAAAAGAAGTTCTCTTGGAATAGCAATGATCTGTCGTTTTTTTTGTGACAGCCATGGTTTTCCTTGATTGGAGGAAGTGAATAAAAAAGATTGCTAAACAGATTTTTTTCGTTTTTTATTTTTTTTTGGATCTAAATTCTAATGATGACTTAAGTAAATCATATCAATGATCATATCAATGCATTGGAAGATGGCTCAGCAGAGCAGACTTACAAGTGTTCAGTCAGCATATGGATCACTCATACAAATTCCTTCAGGCTGACATCAAACGTCCAACCACGTCTTTCTTCCCCTGTGAGAAAGTCAGAATGGAAATCCCCCTCCTCTCGCTATCCCCTCTCAAATACATTTGTGGTTAGCATCTTTCTTTCGACCTCATCCTAATCCAAAACTCTGCAGATGAAAGCAGGGTAATGGCGCTAATGTGTGCGATAGTCACAGCCACATAAACCCACTGCAATAAATTAAAGACCTCAAGCGTTCATCCCGGCCCCATGCGACCAAATCCCCCCCAGATGCAAACAGACAAACAGTCGCACAGAAACACATTGTCCTCCAACGCCCTTCAAAATAAAACAACAAAAAAGAAAAAGGCAGCAGGCGGGCGCCTGGGCTCCACACTCTAGACCAATCTGGGTTTAGAAAAAAACATACATTGACACATCTATTTAACACGGACACCAGTGATGACAGAAAAAGCAACATTTCCTGCACTATTTTAGTGACCTGACAGGAAACTGTTTCAGTCGCCTCAACGTTGCATGGGAAAAGACTTGCAGTTGGTCGTTATGAGTCCAGGGTACATCTCTGAACTTTTGGTGTTTTATGACCAATAAATCTACAATATCTATGGTGCAATTGAAAGAAATGCCCCTCCTGCACACTCATGCTGATGTACTGACAATTTATGTACCCAATTCTATCTCTGTTTGGTGCACACATGCACAGTACCCCATAAAAATCAGACGTCTCTGAAGTCCATCCTTTGTGGGACCTTATTGTCCTGGTTATTACCCAGGGTATTGTTACAGAGAATTGGTATGCTTATCAAGGCCTGTGGACTAAAGTTGATACGCCATTCACCTGGCAGCTTCATTAAGATTGATATCCTGCTGGAGGAGCGCTGGGATGAGCTGATCTGTGATCGGTGAGGTCGCAGTGGGCGGGGTTAAAAAGAGAGACAGTAAGAGGAAGAGATAGGTGAGAACAAGGAGAATACAAGGTGGCCTCCCACGTAGCTCAGTTTGCTGCGTATTGGGGGCCACTTGAGCTCAAGGGAGGAGCCAAGTGTGCATACCTCTTTTTTAAGGCACAGTCCAGCCCCTATAACCTCAACCTGCCTGTCATAAATTATGTTCTTTTCACAGTGGATGCACAGAAGGACCGTATAGCCACTCTACGAGCAATTAAGGCCTCAATGGAATAGTATCACGCCACCCTGACCTCATCCAACCTCTCCTGTCATTGTCGTCCCCTGAAAGGTCCTCCCTCCTTTGTTCCAAAAGTGCCCCAGCTCTCAGGGTGCATCGCGCACAGCCCATAGCCATACACTATCCAGAAGGTCAAAGGTCGACCGGACTGGAAGCTTTCCTTGTGTGCAGTTTATGGTCATGTTTACAGTGTGAATGCACAGAACTCCGCATTTCTCCCTCCATTAGTCGTGTGACAACATCCCTGTTTCATTTGGAGAGATTATTTTCATTCCACCTGAGGGCCTTCCCGGCCATTCCATCATCTGAGCCACATTCACCTCGTGCAGTGGAGCGGAATGCAACTTCTGCTTTATGAGAAAGCCAGAGTGCCAAATCCATCCTGCGTGCAGGTCAGGTAGGATTGCAGTGTGTACATTAACCTACCGCGCTGGCGTGTCTAATTTGTTGCAGTGGACCAAACAAAGACACTCATTGATATCTCAGTATTAGGTCAAGCTGGGATTCAGTGGATAGACATCATTTCCCCCCCTCTCACCCCAACCGGACCTAACGATTTATTGCGTAACCGACTTGCTTGTACACTATCTGATTGGCATCATTGGATCCCATTAAAAGGTATACAATTGGAATCATTGTGTTATGTGTTGATGCTGAGGTGTGTTTACATCCATTTCAGGCAAAAGAAGGAACAAGAACATGTCACACCAAGGAGTTTGAGTCAAATTGTTATTTTTTTTTTTTTGTATGTACACACCAGACATCTGGTGCTTGTAGCATATAGTGTTCACACTAGCCTGTTGCTACAAAGGGGTGCCAAGGTGCAAAGGTAGAGCAATCAACCTGATTGACAGATTACAGGTTAGGTTCCTGTCTTGCACACTTATGTATCAAAGTGTTCTTGGGCCAGACACTGAACCCCATGTCGTTCCTGGAGGTTATAGGTTGGCGCCAGTGTTCAACAGTGGAGCGGCCATCAGTGTGGGAATGGGTGACTGTGACTAAAGTGCTTTGGACCGTCTAAGAACATAGTAAAGTTATACATACGGTAAGTATGTGACATTTACCCAATACTAGATCATTTACTCAAAGTTGGAAGAGGTTTGGTGCAAATTGTTGAAGCGGTGCAATCTTACGAATCTTGTAAATGCTGCCAGGCACAAACTACAATTATGAATTTCTTGTTCATGATTAACTTATACTATTGGCACTTGCATGAATTAAACCGGGCGCTACGCCTATGTCACTACCAAATCCAAGTCTCTGATTGGTCAAAGTTCAACCAGGCAACTATCAACTCTGGTTCAGGGGGTGTGTTTTGTACATAGAGCCCAGAAACTGACTTAGAATCTTGCATAGCAACGTGTTAACGTGATTGTTTTGAACGTGGAAGCCCCAAATGCGTTGTTACGCACGTTTACATAGACGTTTAATTGAAAGTAGTCGCTTGAACTTTGCTGAGCCCGGTGTGAGCTTGACATAAAGACCATCATTGAATAAAACTTTTACGTGAATCGTGGGCCATTTACTCAGACTTTAAATAACTGAAATGCTCTTCAATGGGATGATGAGATCATCAAGTCAGAAGGAAAATCTTCTGTGGACACTCCTTCAAAACAACAGCGTCCCTATGACAGTGCCTTCTTTCACCGGGCATCGGTCGCATCAACCCAACACTATGACCACCCGACTTTGTAAAGTCTTTCTGGGGAGACTGAGACGCAGTGACGCTGAACTTCACGTGGCAAGATGTCAAGCCTGCTGACCGTAGCCGCAGCACACAGAGCGTGGGTTATGGAAGTATGGGGGAGGGGGCAGTTGCAGTTGCAGCAGGCCCGGCTGATGGCCCATAGAACGCGCCCTGTATGCACACAGAGTCATTGGACAGATGTGACCTTGTCAGCACACAGAGGCTCTTTGTGTCCAAGGGGTTTGGAGCCCCTTGGGCCTCCTGACTATAAACATTAACAGACCTGCTGAAGAAAAAAAAATGAGACCCTTACTCTGCTGGCATGCAACATTAACCGGGGCCGACTCTCTTTCCGTACTTAAAACATCAGGAATGGCCCCGCATGTGCAGATGCATGCAAAGAGGCACGCAGTGGGTTGATGCAAGGACACCACTCCGGCTCGGGCTAATGAGGTGGAGCTGAGTACTTAGCGAAATTATATCAGTTACTGGACTGAGGATATATTTTTATGCGGCTCTTCACACGTGTTCACATGTAGTTAACACTGGCAATTCACTTAGAGAGGGTCCAGCACACACACAAACACACACACACACTCCTTCCATTTCATTCGTTTTGTTTATGTTGTAGTGTGAGGGGAGGTCAGCCTTCGTAACACAACTCAGCTCCACTAATGTTGTTACTGATAAGGCTTTCCAGGGGCCACGCTGGAGATTTTTTTTCAAAATAAAAGACTGTTTGTCAGGGATAGGAATGTATATCGAGATTTTTGATAATCACGTTATTATTCCAAACTATGGCGGAAGCCTTGTGATTCACTGATACCCTCATCGTTTTTGCAAATACTAATGACACTTCATTTGCATAAAGGAAATGAAACAGACCGTATTTGCATATATTAAACATTTATACGTATGCGTATCATATGTTTGCTCATTTTCAGGAAACCTGACGAGATAACAGCAAGACTAAGGCAGGAAATAGAAGCAGCAAAGATCCACAGTAAATATTGGCCTTCTTTATCAGCCCACCCCCCTCTTTCTGATGGAAAGCTGTATCATTTTTCAGCAAAGACACCCCCCGTGTTCTTAAGGACTAGGCCAGGCCTTGCTCTATTAAATTATCTCCCTTACTCCGCAAATACAATTTCCTGCATAAATCACTCAAATGATCCTTCAGACGGTCAGGTCCAAAAGAGTGTTTTTCTATCCTATCTGCCTCCGACCAGGTTATGCAAATCCCCTCCACACTGTGTTTGGCTATCTATTGAGATGCTTCAATTGTGTATGTTGGCCCTAAATCCTTAGCTTGTCCTCGTATTATTCCCTATCTCCTTCGACGAAAGTGACTCTAAACATCGAAGTCGGTAATCCATCGGCGAGGAAAAAAAAAAAAGGAACATGCCAATTTAACTAAGCCAAAGACACTGACCCTGCAACCTTGACATTGTAAATAGTCCAATAGGGGGAGGCTGCATTTTGCTCACTGGAGATGTCATCCGTAAAGCAGTAGGAAGGGCTTTTTACAGCGTCTGAGATGAATTCAATCACGTTGAAAACCCAGAAACCTTCATGTCGGGTCATCTCGGCCCAAGACCTTAAGAAAAAATGGCTTGGGTGTCTGCATTATCATTCCGCCCACATCTACCTTACAAGCAGTCTAATTCCGCAGGATAAACATCTGGAAAGCTTTGAGACAAATGGGAGCCAGCTTAGCGTGACTTCAGCTTGATCCCAGACAGCTGTTTGGGGAGCAGCAGTGGTCTGACTGCAAATCGGGGGTCCTGGCGTATGTCCTGAAAAGGAACCTCAAAACACCCAAAGGGACAAAAGAGGCATCCTGAACAATAATCCTGCCCTCACAATGGTGTTGCAAAGAGCGCAAGGGGCAAAGGAGCACAGCCCATTGGAGGCGGTGAATGACCAGCACATTCCTCTCCAGTCACCAAGCAGGGAGCAGAGTGACCACGAGTGACAAGCCTTTGCACTGCTTTGTTGACACTCTGCAGGCTTGGCCTGTGCATACCTTCTCTTTTGCTCCTTTTCTCCCCTTTTTACATCTGTCATGCCTTGGTTAGATTCTACAGCTACACTTTTCCTCTCTTTTTTTGGCTGTTTGGATTAAAAGGAAACTCGTTCTCAGTACAAGCTAAATAATATAGAATACAAGTTGTTTTTCCCTTATTATGAAAGAAAAAAATCCACAAATGGAACTAGCTGAATATCTCTTGGTAATAAGTGGTGATGTCCTGCTCTTGATCCTGATCTAAGACAAAATAAATCTTGACATGAGCCATAAATTGCTCTAGCAATTGGTTATATCTTGAAATAGGGGTGTAGGGATCAAAAGAGTCTCATGTCTTTAAAGTAGATATATTAATATTCCTTTCCCCAAAAAAATATATTTTAAGTGCCATAACAGTTCTATTGTCCTTATTATAGACCATAATCATTCCAATCAAACATGATTGATGTGGCAGGGGCGTCCAGCTATAATGTTAAGTCAATGTACAGACAAGATCAGAGGTTCTGCGGCGAGTGTTGGGCGCGGTGCAAGAGTCAGGCATTGTGTTGTCATGTGATGTTTCCAGAGTTTAAATATCTGAACTTTTGCAAAGAATTTGCGTTGCATCAACCAATCAGGGACTGTTTAAGCCTGTGACAGGTTGATGATGTGATCAAGGGTGGAGTCCAAAACCAAGATGGTGGAGAATGTAATTGGTCTCCTCCTGAGCTCAAAAATATTTTTCTTATTTGTATTGAGCCTATATTTAAAAAATAAATAAATAAAAATAAAAACCTTCTGTTTTTAGTTTTTCCTCCTCGGACTATAGTGAAATAGCAAGTCATCAAACTTGGTCACAGAGAGATAAAAGTATCTCTGTCATTAAGATGCAGCTTTCTTCTCAAAAATGTTTTGTAAATTAAAAAAAAACTTTTTTTTTTAAATTTATTTGAGACTTTTCCTTAAATAATCTGTTTTTAAGATCAAATGACTCAACAATATATTTATCGTCTTACAATAAATCATCAAATCTTACTGAAAAGTGACTATAGGAAGGTAGTTAGTTCTTATATCAAGTGTAATAAAATCTTTAAAATAAAACTAAATACTTGGTGAGATTTTGTGTATGTCTGATTCCACCGCAGTTTATTTGTTGTTCATATAAAGTGAGTTCATGTAAGGCCGACTAAGCACATTCATTGTCCATACAGGCCAAACATCAGTCATGAGACAGGAAAAACGGATGAACATAACATATGGGAAGAGTTCACGTGGAGGACGAAATAAAAAAGGGGAATCTCTACCTTCCTTTCTGGCTAAGTGTTCTTCTCCCACACACATACGCACACACACACACACACACACACACACGCACACACACGCACACACACAAAAGGGCCTGATAAAAAAACTAGCAGAATCTGAAAGACTTACAGCCCAGCATTAAAGGCCAGTCCCTGAGTATACTCTAAGTTATGATGAAGTTTGACAGCAGCTCTGAATTCATAAGGAACTCATTTGGAGAATCAGAGCGGCAGTGTCAAGCAGAGGCCGCCCTGGAAGTATAACCAGTAAAGAAAAAAATCATTTCTTATATCTGTCAGGCGGTGATGTTATCTTCATGCTACTTGGTTTTTTTCTTAGAAAAAGGGAGAAGAATTGGGATGGAAAAAGAGTTAAAAATAGTAAACAGCAACTATTTGATACTAGCAAAGATTTAAACACTTGATTTGCATTTCTGTTTTTGTTACTATTATGATAAATACAAGTAAACTTTTTTGTAGATCTGAAATTGTTCACTTTTGGCAGGGGTTTACATGACTTTCTTTCAAAATAAAAGACATTCTGTACCACATATGACCATCCCAATGCAGAAAATATTGTAGTAGGTGTGGTGCAATTGAAAAATCAAAACTATACACTGTTTAATTTATGCTTGCTGGTGCATCTCAATCATACATTAGTAAATATAACTAAATAAAATTAAATCCGATCTAATTAAGTGTCCATGACTGAATTTTTCTTAGAAATGGCAAATCCACCTTAAAATCTGGTGTGCCTTATTTCTGTTTGTGCTTACTGACCTTCAATTGATTTCCAAAAATATATTTTTTTTTCCTTTAGTAAAATACAAAGATGCACCGTGTGATGGATCGTTGGAGCATAATAGGCACTGTAGTCAGGAGCCACACAGAATATGTACTGTGCTTCAACTGTTTGTAAATGAGTGGAATACAGTTTATACGACTGCTTAGTTTTGGTTGGTGTCATAATTTTAATACCATAAAACCATCATTTTTAAAAGAAAACCATTGTAGTATTCTTTAACAAGAGAGGCACAATGGAGGGGTCATAGGGTCACATGTAGCTCTGGAGCCTCAGGTGGTGGACATTCTCTAAAAATCCACACAGTTGATCATTTTTTGTCTTATTAGGAACTCGGATCTAGAATGAAGGAAAAGGAAATATTTAAATTATATTGTTCCATACTCCTGAGTTTTGAAAAACTTGATTTAAGACAAATTGAATTTTGAAAAACTTGATTTAAGCCAGAAAAATTCAACTCGCTCTGTGATTTTTGGTATAGTGTTAAAGATGCAACTTTGAAGTTTGATAAATGGCATTTATTCATTCATTTGGAAACAGAATTTCTGATTTTTGTTCTAAAAATAAGAGCTAGTTTTGAATTTTTTGAGGTTTTACTGAAATGGGCCAACTAGTAGTGTCCCAAACGGGCAGACAGCTGGTTCCACTTGGAGAACGGAAACCAAGCACAGCTAAAAGTCCACAAAGCTAAGTCTGAGTCAGACAGGCAGAGGTCAGGGCAGGCGGCAAGCAATTCGCAAATAAGCTGGGTCAGAAAGAGCTCAGGTCCACATAGAAATGCCGGCAGGATGACACAAAACAATACTTCACACTGAGCAAGGCTGTGACAGGTGGGTGATTGTCAGATTGGAGTCAGGTTAGCGGCCTCCAGGGACTGTGCGCTGGGGCTGCTGGGAGGTGTAGTAAGTTAGCACTCTGGAGGTGGCGGGTGACCAGAGTGGGAGCTGTGACTCCTGACAGACAGCCCTGGCACCAGAGGAGCCACAACTCTGATAGCAGAGCAAAAAGAAAAAAAAGCACTGACGAGGATCATTAAAAAATGGGATTTCTCTGTAAAAACCTTGTTGAGTCACTTTAAAGGAAAGAAACGTTGGATATAAAGGCAACAAATCCAGTATTTGAAGGGGGAAGGGGTAAGACTTGTAAAAGGGGATGTCTGTCTCACCACTTTTTTGTGTAGAAAAACTACTTCTTAATACAGTGTTTCCTTTTGTACTCCAAAATAAATGGCTTCTGTAGTTGTACGCTGTCTTTGAAGGTTGGCTGTGATGGGCGTGTGCAGACGTCTTCTTGAAGAGTCTTAATTTGACGCTTGAGCGCTGCACAAACTCTCATTTGTGTTTCACTGGCAACTTGAAAAAAAGAACAACAAAAAACAGAGAAGTAAGTTGCATTCATACCTCCTGCGCTTTCAGAACAAACGCAGGAGGTGCACCTCCATCTGAAGATGTTTTGTTTTTTTTATTCGGTGGGATGAAAGTCTGGAGGTATTTTGTGAAACTGCTCCATAAATGTAACTGCAGACACAAGACTTTAATGTTAAAACATGAGGAGCTCTACATATAAGTCGATTGGTAGTGGCATTTTGTGAGCTGTTTTATGAAAAGTGAGTTTCGCAAGTAAAAAACTCCACCTGGAGTTAGTGGTGGAGAAACTACAAGCCTGAGATGAATTACTTTAGGTTTTTAAGTTCACTGATAAAGTTTTGACTTCCGGACTGAAGCGGATTGAAAACGAAAGTAACTGCAGTTCACAAAATAACCACTAGCTTGTCACAGTCAGTCATGTTAATGTGAACTAGTCTTTTGTTTTTGCTGAAATGGACAAACTACAAGCTTTCAATGGCAGAAAAATGATTGAACTTTTTTGGTACTGTTAAGTGTTGTAGTGAAGTTTTTGTGCAATTAACATAAATTAGCTGAGTATGCCACGAAGAAAAGCGGCATTACATTTGTAATGTATTGCTTATCGGTGCAAAGCCATAATGAAAATCAGCTTTTTCTGAGTCGGATGATTCACGTTAAACGCATTGAAAAGTTACGATGCTTCAAAGTTTATGTTGTTTCGTTGATGCCGGCAACATTTCCAGTGTTAAAAGGGTTAAGGTCTCTGATTGTCTAATTGTTTCTGGGGAAATTTCCATCATATGTATACTAAACTTTTTTATAAAGCACCGGAAACAATGTGCTGTGCACTAAACTGTCACAAATAAATGTATGTACAGTACATGTATAAACGTTTTGTGAGATACTGTGACCCGTTTTAGGCGAAAGGTGAAGCAGTCCAGTGGCAGCACATCTCGGGTGTTGCCAGAGTTCAGATATTAGAAGTTTGGCGAAGATTTGCCTCAACAAATCAGGATCATAGAGGACAGGGTCACGGGTGAAATCCAAAACCAATATAGTAGATAATCTGATCATCAAACTGGGTCACAGAGAGGAGGAAGTACCGCTGAAAGCAGCTATCATACAGATGCAACTCTTCTGGTAGATGGTGAATCTCACTGCATCGGTCTGTGAATGATCTCATGAACCCAGACATGGTGATGTGCTTATCAATGTTTTTGTAGAGCTCTTCAAAATAAATAAAAAAAAAGTAAAAACAGATCTGTCAACATCATCCGTGCCTTTCATGATGTAGTAATTGAACTTAGTGGCTCCTTAGTGGTAGCTCCTCCCACATGCATCAAGGAGTAACAAGTTTACATACAAGTGTATGGATACATACAAGTGTCCATACATTCCTTCTTGAGTTTTAAGTCAGTTTTTGAATTCTGTGTACAAAAACTGCGGCCATTAAACCAGTTGAACTTTTACCAATTGGGCACTCTGATTCAGTAGAGATGTTTGAAACATGGATGTGTTTGAAAACATATCAATATAATTGCAGTTTTTGTCTGACCAGAAAGATATGACACAAAGCCACAAACCCAAGCCCAAAGCTGCGAAAGAAAAAGCCTAGATCAAGATTCACAAGATTTGCAACACATCAACACTTTGCAACACTCTCAACTACAGCGTGAACACAAAATGCTAACCGCTTTCAAGAACTCACTTAAATGAAACCCACTTAAACTTGTTTAGTGCATTCTTGAACACATACCCAGTGTGTACCAAACATTGGCGTCAATGTTTCGGATCGCAAGATTACCGGGTCTGTTTTTTTTCACTGTAACCTTTGTCATTTGGTTAAATGTAGATCCTTAGTTCTTCAACCAGATGCAGAAATGTTTACCTGCATCAATATTCTGGACTTAAAGTTCCCCATCACACATGGCTGAGGGTGTGTCGCTGCATTTCCTGTTTATCAATGATGGAAGTGGATCTGAAACAGCCCCAGCTGGGTGTGAGGCGGTATGGCATGTGGGCAGGGCCGGGGGTGGGGGGAATGAATCCGGCACAATCAGTGACTCCTGTGATGAGAAATCTCCTGGTAAATTATGACACAAAACATAATTCATGTGATAAAAAAGAGGAAATATTGCATAGATGGAGCAGATTATTGGGCTGAAGGCAAGTGCCTCCAGGCCATGAATATCTGAACTACCTAGTGTAAGAGATAATAAGCACCATCTTAATGGTTTATGAATCTCATTTGATTTATGGTTATTAACCATAGGAGAATTATAGCAGCTCCCTATTGATTAACGAGGGGGTATTTCAGGATAGAGCACACATGATTGAAATGATATTGCCTGCCAACTTCTAGAACGAGGAGAAAAATGGGAGATGTGAATCCAAAAATAACATCAAGATTGTCATTTCTGACCATATTTAAATAAAAAATGACAAAAAATGTGGCTTTTAGACAATCAATTTTATATATTCTGGGTTGGTGATGGCAGATTTTCAAAGTTAGTCTAAAAATCAAGCAGAGGGGAGGGGAATTGATGTGTTTTTTTTTTCCAAGGGGGCCAACACCCTACCCATCCTGCACACGCCTCCAAGCAACCACATCCCCTTGTCGACCTCCCCTCCCCTCCCACCACCCTTAAAAACAAGGAGCATCAATAAAAGAGCTGTGGTGGAGGCTGAAGAAAGCAGTTTTTTTTTTTTTTTTTTTATTTTCCACGGGATTTCAGCAGGAGACACGAGGGGCAGAAATCTTTTCTTTTGTCTGCCGTTCAAATGGGCCCGATGAGCCCGGAGCTGGAGGCTCAGCTTGTCATAGTGGTCCTGATCTCTTGTGAGAATTGATTTCCATCATTTCAGAGGGAGCAACATAGACTCGGGGTATATGGTGCCTGGGAGACCAAGATAAGGGCCAAATGAACTAAGACTAACTAACTGGCTAAGAAAAAAAGACAGAGAGGAGCGCTGTTTTGTGCTGAGAGAATAAAAACAATAAGCAAAATAAAATTAAAAAATAAATCAAGTTGTTTCCCAGTCCAATTCAAAATGCTGGATTAGTTTTCAAAGAGTAGGAAGCCTCTTCGTGTTGTGACGCTCTGTCTCTGCCAGGCATTTCATCTGATTATGAGTACTTTGCAATCTGCGACAGCATGATTGATGCTCCACTTTCATGAGGGGAATTTTAACAGCACCTCTTCAGCGCTCAATGCGCACCCAATTATGCGTCTGAGCTGGTAACCTTGAATTTATGTCGCCATGGCAACAAAACCCCTGGTCATGCATTATGGATTATCATTGAAATTCTACACCCCTACCTAACATAATGAGAGCCCGGGACTTAATCAAATCAGCCCATTCTGTGTGACACAAAGTGAAGAAGGAGCTCTCATTGTGTTGGGGCCGAGGCTGGGAGAAGGCAGGCGGGCGGGTGGGCAGGCAGGCAGGGAAGCGGGCAGGCGGGTGGCAGTCTGGGGCTGTGACGGCCCCGGCAGCTGCAGAGCTAGCAGCCTGATAGATGGCTCCCGTATACATCAGTGAACATATAGACAGATGGTCCTCAATGCCTGGAATTTTCAACCCAGGAAGCAGCTGTTCAGCCTAACCTCTGCTGTCCGAATCACCTTGTTGTCATGGAACATTGGGCAGGGAAAGGAGAATGTGGACGGTGACGCGGCGCAGAGCGCCGGAGCCCACACGGAGCTGCAGGGTTGGGAAAAGGGGAAGAGTTGAGGCCGGGCCAGAGTGTGCAGGATTTACACTTTCCCACCACCACCACCTCCCTAATTATTTTCCTGAGGTTTTGGATGTCAAAACAACAGCGCAAGCCAAGAATTATTTAGCCAATCTCTGCTTCTCAGTGTCTGTGTGTGGATGGATGACATAATTGTTGCAAATCACCACGCAAGATTAATGCAATCTTTATTTTTTTACCCTCTGATTCTCTGCCTTTTCTACCGCAAACCCAGTGTGAGTTGTTGCATAAAACATCATTTGCTCTTGTGTATTTCTCTGGTTGTATGTAAGCATTTTTATTAGCTAACATGCATGCTGAGAAAACCAATGTGCACCCTACTCCTCTGGCTCTCTATAAGCACTTTTAATAGCTCAGCAGATTTGTTTTCCCCACAGTTTTCGTGCATTATCCCTGTGGACTCCTGGGAAGCCCAGAAGATGCTAGCATGTGAATAGTGTAGCTTACAAACAGGAAACCCTCCTCCTCAGCCTTTTTGTCAACAGCAGAGATGCACAGGTTTTCAGCCATTGAAAAAGATAATGAACCCTAAACATGTTCACTTTAACAGGAAAAATTCAAAGTTTTTATTGTTTAAAAACACCTAAACTTTGTTTAAAAATGCATGGTGTCAGACAGCCATGAAATTGATCAAACTTGTTCAAACTCTGACAAAAAAAAAAAAAAAAGTTGTTGATGGGGATTCATATGAGCTTTTTTTAGGTTAAAGACCCACTCCAATGAAAATTGTGTTTGTAACATGTCGCATTTATCTGATGATGGAGGACATGTATTTCGAAAATTAAGCTTAAAATTGCATTTCTGAGTAGTTATTTTTTCAAATCACTGTGAATCAGGAGAAGATGAAAAAATGCAGTTGGAAAAAGAAGCATATGTGGCATAAAAAATACAATGGGCAGGGCAAAAGCTCCACCCCATTTTGATACATCCACATGTAGACGACTAGATCCATGTGCATCTTCATTTTCCTTACCTGAGCTAGCAGTTGGAGAGCGCATAAACAGAGAGCTCTCAGCAAGGGAAAGGGGGGGCGGGCTTCCTCTGCGCGAACAGTCCCACCCACAACCACAACTACCACTCGATTTGTAGTGGCATTTGTAGTGAAAGTGGTGTCAGAAAATAGTTTTTTTAACACTTGAGGCGGAGGAATACAAAACCCTCCCTAGCGAGGGAGTTCCGCGTCGTGCTATGCCGTGGAGGAGAAGCACTTTGCATCTTGTGGATGTGCTCTAAAGTGCAGAAGTTTACATTTAAATGTAAGTAATGACTTTTTGTTTTAGCGTCACCTTTTTAAAGTTGTAAAACTGCCATTGTTCTGCATATTCAAGCGCTGGAAGCACCTTGCTAACTTAGGTAACGGGCGACTATTGATGACGTCATCGAGTGGTAGTGAGGTCCGAAATCGGAGACAGTATTTTTCAATAACTTTCCGTTTGGAGATATCAATGTAGGGGAAGGGAGAAGTGGTAGGACGAAGGGAAGAATTGGGATTGGGCCTTAGAGACAAAGTTCTAATGTACTCCTGCCGCTCTGCAGAAACTATGTCTTAAAAATTTATTTTATTTTTTTTAAATATTTTACTTTAATAAAGGCACAATCATTAATAAACAACCACTGGGAATGCTATGAAAGCAGATCAAAAGAATATCGGAGTGGGACTTTAAAGTAAATAATCCAAGAAAAAAAAAACTGAAGTTGATTTATTTTAAGTAAGAGAAAAATATCAGAAATTGTTCATTAAAATCAAAGTGTGTGTAAAGGTGCCATTCCACATAAATTAGCGGCGTGTTTGATGAAGCCCATTCGTCCCGCCTGTAACGACATGTTGATCTCCATCTTGTGCTATGCATCCCACCTTGTTATCATCTTTCTGTGAGCACGGCTGTCACCATGTGTCTTCCAGGTTTCTCCGGAAGCTTTGCACAGGATGAGGGATACATGACGGAAGGGGAAGGAAGGTGTCATTCTCAACTATTTTTGCTGAGCCTGCTGGTTCCTCTTTTCCCAGACTACCTCCTTACAGAGAGTAAAATGGATGCAGAATTCAGTCAGGGACTGCAGGTGTGAGTGCAGTTTGTCTGAGTCCATTCTGAAGATGAATTATTGATGATACCCAGATGTTATTAGACTTTATGCTCATGTTGGTGCAGAGAATAGCCATCACTTCGTTTCACCACACCTATAAAGCATGAAATTATAGGGACTTCAGTTTGAATTTAATTTAATTTACACTAAGGAGCGAAAAGGAATTTATGGGTCTGTTTTTTGTGTATTTTATTATTAGTAAGTTCCAGTTTGACAATGCATTTGATTGTTTATTTCCACTACAGTTAAATCCTCTTTCCTTTACAAGCTAAAAATGGGCAAAACTACAACTTAGTAAAAAATAATAAAACAATTCTATAAATATTTTAGTATATCTTTGTTTAACAACACACTACTGAGAATAAATATATGAAAACAAAATACAGTTAGCTGGCTGTTAGAAACCAAAAATTATATTTAAAAATATTTATATACATACCCAATACATTGGTATGTAAACAAAAAAAATTCAATTTGTGACATAGTGGCGCAATAAGAGATCAAAATTCAACTAAAAAGGTGGCTTTGTAAAGTTTATTATAAAAGACTTCCAAACTTAACCTTGACACTGTTAAGGGGCAATTTTTTTTTTACCTTAAACACTTAAACAAAACAAAGAAACAAAACACATCAGGGCTAGAGTGCCCTGTTTTGCATGATCACAAAACAGTAGAATCGCACAGTGTACTGAAGCTTTATCTATCTATCTATCTATCTATCTATCTATCTATCTATCTATCTATCTATCTATCTATCTATCTATCTATCTATCTATCTATCTGAAACAAGCTGAAGAACTGTTTATGTATAGCTATAACTGACATATTTACTGTTGGGCTACATAGAAAGTCACATGTGCAGGTCCTACAGTCTTATTTGCATAGAATTAATGTTGCGTGCATATGTAAATGAGCATTCTGAACATTGTTGATCACTGGCTATGCATTCACAAGTCAACAGTCGCATATGCCTGACATGCGACTTTTTGCGGTAATTTGCACCACAGTAAAGGGCAGCTATTACCGTCTCTCACGTCTTCTTCTAATGACTGCTGGCAGCAGTGATAAGTGCTTTCTTCACGTGGTGAGTGATGCTTTATCTACCAAGTTCTTTCTTCTGCTTCAATGGCAACAAATTAATTCAGTCAAAATAATTTGCTGTATTTGTGTTTTATATAAAACACATGTTTTGCTTTACATACTTTTTCTTTTTTTTTTTTTTTTTTTACTATATGTGATCATTTACACCTTTTTTGGCTGGTTTTCTCCACTTGTAGTTTGTGCTCTGTAATGTCCTGGTCTTCCACTCTGACACAGCACCCCAGGATCAAGTTTTTTTTTTTTTTTATTACTCAGCTGCTTCTGTTTTTTGTGATTAACCCTCAGACTTACTTAGATGAATGGTCTTCTGTTCATCACTGTCAGATCCTGTCTGTACCACATACCACACGAACTGTCATAGTGTCAAACTGAGTAAAAAAGAGCTGTTTTAAACTAATTACTTGTTTCCTTTTTTTTTTATTCTTGAAGTGAATCAGTCATTGTTCACGATGTGTTTGAAACATGACTCAAGAATGTTTATGACTCAAGACCAATTAAAAAACAGGGGTTGGAGCCATGATGTTTTAAAACATCTGCTCAGTTTTTGCAGAGCAGCATTCTCGTCTGCTTCCCTTAAAGTTCTGCCCTGCTGAGGTCCAAAGAACCCAATGGAAGCTTTCAAGGTTAGGTTTCTGATTTATGCTCTTTAGTTTTCAATAGTACAGCACTGCTTTTGTCCCAACGAACAAATGTAAGCCCCATAATTTAAAGCAGTGGCCGGGGACCGGTACTGACCCATGGGTCACTTGGTACTAGACCACTAACATCCATCCATTCATTTT
Organism: Oryzias celebensis; assembly: GCA_014656515.1. NCBI lineage: Eukaryota > Metazoa > Chordata > Actinopteri > Beloniformes > Adrianichthyidae > Oryzias > Oryzias celebensis. The sequence goes on from BNCR01000005.1 coordinate 42,598,021, forward strand.
AGAAACCCGTTTTATCCCAGACTGGGTCACAGCTGCTGGAGCCTAACCCTTTCACTGTTGGATGAAGGTTTGGGTGTACCCTGGACAGGTCGCCAGCCTGTTGCAGAGAGGGCCGCAAACCAATAAAAAAACAAAAAAAAAACATGTGACTTACTTTTTTTAGATTTTGTTTATTTCTGATTCTATGGGAAGTTTTTATTTTTGAAAACTACCAGTGTGGGCAACAGGGCAGTAACAGCGGATGGCCGTCCGGCAGCAGCTTAGTTTCGTTGGCGAACGTCCATATCAAGTGCCACCAACTGCCCGAGGGTATATGAAAAGCGGGTCATTTTGCATGCCTGACGGTCACCTGACTGCCGCTGTCTGCATTCATGGCCACGCCAACAATTTTCAAAATAATCTGGTGGTGGCATGAATTCTTTAAAATTCTGCCGATGCGCTCCCATCATTTTTCACAAAGCTTTAAAGATTTAACGCCGACTTTGGTCTGGTACAGGCTGGTCTATAAAAATATCAAACCGGTCCTTGGCCTGTAAATGTTTGGGCAACACTGATTTTAAGGTGGAAATTTTCGAGCAACTAATTTTCCAACACTCAGTGCCATTGACTGACAAAGGTCAAACAGTCTTTTAAAATCAAACATCAACCAAACAATAAAGAAAAGCCAAGAAATGAATGACCCTTTAAAGCCTCATGCTTTTCATGGCATCACAATAGTCCTCCTAACATTCACTTGTAATCTACATTCATGCTTTGACCCTAAACGCCCTCATGAACATGTTAAACACGTTGGCTTATTTCACTTGTGTGTCTTGTTGTAAAACCCTTTAAAGTCATTGTTAATTTTTAATGCATACGGCTTGAACCAATCGTTTTCCTTGTAAAGGCTGGCATCTATAAAAACCTGCATTACAATCAATATACTAATGTATTTCTGCTTTTTTTTATATATATATATTATTTCTGGAGCCTGACAAACCAGTAATGAATGCTCAAGGGATGTTTACCCCATTTAGATTTCATAGAACTTGGTGTCTGCATTGATTAATGTGCACCTGAACTATGTTTTCATTATGAGAGCAGTAGGTGTCGTCCATGTGTTTTGTGTGCGCTCGCGTGGCTTCTGAGACCGGTCGGAGGTGATATTTTGGGCTGGAATGATTGAAACCCCCACGCTTGCGTGTGGAGGTAATGAACCTGAAGACAAGCCGCAGCTCGCATGAAATTTCATGCATTGGGTGAGCTAGGGTATACATAGCAATGGCTGGGTAATTTGTTATCATTAATCTTAACAGTTATGGCAGCAAATATGTTATTAGGAGGTATGTCTTGTGTATTTCATCTTGATTGGACTGTGCCTCGTGATATATCGATTAGGTGAGTTGGAGAAGAGGTAGGTCAAAGGCCAAAGTGACCCATCTTAGAGCATATCTGAAAGAGATGAATAAATACCTGTATTTTTAGGTAATCAGCATTTTGAAGGTGATCCAAGGACGTCCATATTAAACTGCTTGGGGAACAAACAGAGCAAAAATCCTGGAATGACATGCTAGTCTCCTCCAGATTGGACTCCCGGAAATCCTATCCATCTTCATTCAAGCATTTTAGTGCTTACTAAAATACCACGCTGAGATGGATCAGTTACAGTTTGGTTTGTGTGATTCATATCCATGGAACTGCTTTCCTAACTTTTTGTCATTCAGATCTCTTTTTAAAGATGCATCCACACGCCCCTCCATGGATTGCTCAACACAAGCCTAACAAGTCGATTCTGGCATTAAACAGCCGCAAACATTTTTATAGGTAAGCTGCAACTTCCCGATGATTCATGTCAGAGCCGGCATCCCGCGCACAAAGCGGCGGCTCATGTCTTCTGTGAGCCATAAAACAACTGTGTCTGGATCTGGATCAATATATCGAAGTCTACAGCTGCGACAGCAAATGCTGTTTGCTGGTTCAGGTGAAAATCCTTCACTGAGCCCGGCAGCGACATACAATGCACCAAAAATGCTTATTAATGGGCAACATCTGCCTCAACCATTTATGCAGCAGGGTCTTAGCTCATAAAAACATGGCTTCGTTTGAGGAAAGAAACTACATTCTCATCTACGGCTGGAGAACTTTCAGGGAACTTGTTTATCCAGGTTTGATTAGGCTACATTGGTGTGTGTCACTTGTAAATAGAAGGCATGGAATAAAAACGTAAAACAGCATAATGCTATACACAGATCCACATAGTTGTTCGGAGGCTGCCATAAACAAAGAAAGCTCTGTCATCTACCAACATTTTCCAAACAAGGTGTAAGTTTTATTTTATCTGCAAAATTGAATTTAGTTTCAGTCATAATTGCTTAACTGAATTGTTGTGAGCTTTAGCCATGTTTATGATTACTTTTAGTTAACTAAACATCACAACTCTTGTAGTTGACCAAACTACAGTTGAGATACAATTTAGAAAAAATATTGTGTAATAGGTGAGCATTTGTTGTCTTGTAATAAATACTCAAATTAAAAACTGCACAATCACGATTAAAAGACTACTAGAAATGATTTTATTTATTATAAAATTATTATTATTATTATTAAATATTTTTATATACTGTCAAGTCTTTACAAATAAAGTATAATCTAATGCTAGCATGCATCAGAACTATAGTTTCAAAATGAAAAAAAAAAACTGTATTTAAGTGCAGCAATATACAGTATTCTTTTTTAACATTTTTCTGTAAAACGTAGCCGTTTAAGTTAAACATGAACGCTGTTGTTGCATGATTAAGAGCATTAAAAATCTTATTCATTATTGGAAAATATTTAAACAAAAAAAATAGAACACCACATATATAATATACTTATGATCAATTCCTGGGTGCTTAGATTTTGTGGGTGTGGCTTGTTTCTTGACAGATGTGTAAAGTGGGTCATTTGTCCATTCTCCTAAGGGGTCACAGCACTGCAATCGCTGTAGCACAGGAGCAGGATTAATCACACTGCAATGTGGGTGTTACCAGGAGCAGCCATTGTCCACCAATTACTGGACACATTATGCCCCTCCCCCCTCCAAATAGGAAGTACCCGCTGGTCCCAGAAAGCCAAAATTCTACAGACTTTTATTGAGGAATAAAAAACTACTTCTCAGTCTTTATATTTGCTAGAATAACCTTTTTATATTTTCACGATTATGTTTTTTTTTTTTTTTATTGCAAGTTATTCAAGTTATAAAACTGGCCAATCAGATGCCTCAGTAAAAGTATGTGGTGGCCTTCACCTCGAACGTTCGAAACATTTGACACATTCTCCTGAGCCTGTTTTCGGTGGAAGGGGTGTGGCTTTCCAACATGCTCACTCCTGATTTGTGAGAGTGGTTGAAATAGAAATAATGACTCAGACCGACTTTGACGAATCAATTAATAATGTCATTTGGTTCCAAAATGGCGATGTCCGTAAAAACTATGATTGAATTGACCAAATTTCATTGGAACCAGAGGAAAGGCCTTTTCTATGGGTGATGTTCCTGGTGCTTTGTCCAACTCTATATATATCAATGGGAGCAACACTCAAATACCCACTACTCTGGTCTTCCCACTCCATGTACTGCCATCTCATGGACTCAGCTTTCTGGCTGAGCCCATCACTTTGACCTTGAATGAACAACAGCAGTTAGCATTGGCTTTCTAGGTGCTTTAGTGCTTCCTCTTGTGGTTCGCTGCTTCCACAGTCCTGCTTCTCCCAGCTCGTGCCCACTGACCTTGGACCAGACACTCCTTCCAACTCCTGCTTCTCTGTGAATCAGCTTATTTTGTCACCGTCTGCTAAAAGCCATATTTACCCATGTTTTTTCTCTTACTGGTTGGCTCAAGTCACTAGAACCAGTATAGTCAATATAGACTCGCAGTCCAGCAACAAGTACGGTACATTAAGTCAGACAACAGGTACGGGACACACCATAAAAGACAAAACAACTACTCAATCTCTGCTGTATAACAAATTGTGAACTGATCTTAACTATCTTCATGCAGCAGGATCTTCTATCTGCATTTATAGCAGAAGATACTCTGTGTTAAAAGAACATATTTAAATTTCAGTAGTGTACTTTTCCCAGATACAAAAAAGCCTAGGACTACTGCAACAAGCTGCCACTGTCCTTACACCACTGCTCAAGTACAGCAGGCGACCTTCTGTCACATATTTTGCTGAATCTACCGAAACTTTTATTCTCCGTAGTGTTTTATTTTATCTCACCTTTGCTGAGATTTCATTAACACAGGTGACACAGCGTTGTAAAGTGTTACTCAGCATAATGTGCCTAACTTTCGATTAATGAGATACCCAGGGCAGAATCTGTTATCTTGCACATCTTATTGATTGCGTTTGTCTTTCATCTTTCTATGGTACATCTTCTGACTCTCCAAAAACTCATCTCTACCCTCTGGCTGTTCCTTTCTTGGTCTTACTGTTTCATTCCCTCCCTTGAGTCCACTGTTCTCAGCCGCAGGGGTTTCTGAAGGTTGAGCAGTCATGGTATTTAGAGTGTGAATCTGTCTGGCTACACTTGCATTACCTGCTCCGTGCATGTGCTAATAAGTCATCAAAAGTCAACGACCTGCATATACTGAGCATCTTGGTGAAGTGAGCCAAAGTGATTACATGTACGGCTTCCCTTGATGATCTTAGTTATGACAGACTTCAAAGGTCCCGCTAATGTGCGATCGGGCCTTGGTTTGAGACTTAAAAGCAGCTGGAGGCAGGGGAAGTGAAAGTCTGTACGAACAGGCATCGTGGAAAACTCTGCATCTGGATTTTTGCTCGGTCACTTGCAGAAGAGTGGCTGCTTGCAAATTCCTCGTTTAACAGGGGAAATCACCTTAGTTTTACGAAAACAAACAGGATTGGAAGTGACACGACTTAAACGAGAACCGTCAAACAATTAAACCTGGTAAATAGTACAAAAAGGCCAATGATGACTCTCGCTGTCACAAACTATTAAGGTAAGTCAAGTTTCTAAAACGGTTGTCTGGCTTGTCTGCCCTTCAACACGGGGACAGAGGACAGGTGCTCAGAATTACCTGTGGATAGTTGGTTGAAAACATTTATATATTAAAAGATGCTTCAAGGCTAGACAGCAATGTTTAAAACGTAATATTGATTGAAAGCAACATGAACATGACATTTAAAACTATTCAAAGATAATGCAGAAATTTAGCAAACAAATAATTGGAAAACCAAAGAAGATCTAAGTGTTTATCGCTTCATTCCTTGTTTTTCAGGGGTCCTTGACAGATACGAGACAAATGGCAATATAGACTCTCCTGGAAATTAAAGGCCTTTGATGCCAATGAGACCTAATTCTGTTATTACTGTATGGATAAAATATATCGTCCTCTGTTTGAGTCTAAAGCCGTAAGTGGTCCATCTGTGGTGCATGTTCATTGTGTTGACACAAAAAAAAAATAAATAGAAAGTTTATCAATCAATCGGAATGTTTACTTCCATCATCACCTCCATCACATCTGCATGACACCCACCCCTCCACAATGCAATGAAATCCAAGCTTTACACAGTAGTTCTATTCCCAGTTCACTGACGTGTCGGTTTTGAGGCACATATTCGGAGAAACAGGAAACTTTACTAAGTTTGAAAACAAAAACTTCTGTTGTATTTTCAAAATAAAACCAAAAATGTTTATTTTATATTTAGGGTGACGTGCCAACGCTATAACGCACATTACCACATTTCATTTTTGCCATGGACAGCAAAAGTTTAATTTTGGAAGTACAAAAACACAACATCATTCATGACACAAAACATGTCTTTTACAAGGACTTTGTGAGGAAGGAGAGGACATGGGGCCTAATTGCCAAAGTTTTAGATGAGCTTCTTGACACTAGGGTGGCAGGACAAACCTTTCCTCCGGAAGCCAGGGGCCAGGGAGGACAAACAGGATACACAACAGAGACGACGTAAACTGACAGTTGTGAGGCGGACTCCCCGCGCAACGCAACATAGACCAACCTCAGATAGACCAGTGTAAATCTGGCATAAGTCGCAACTGCCTTTATGGGTACATATGAGCTATGCGGCGGGGTTCAAAATGGCTTGCATGAAATGTCATGATTGTAGACCGCTCTGTGAGCCTGTAGAGCAAAAATATTCATGTGCATCTTTTCTATGGGCATGTGGCAAGTAACAGGTCGTAGTAAACACTTATGTAACAAGCTACGGTGAGTAAAGGTGAAATAGATGAGACGGACGCACATCCTTTGGATTTTTAATTATTTACTTACCCTGTGCATGGATCCCATTAGTGCTGCTTGCTCGATGGATCAACCCCCTGTTTATTTGACTGAAACTGAACACCTGAACACTAGCGTTTTCAGCCGTTTTGTTCAAGCAAGTCCTGCCAAAGCAGAAGCAGCTTGGCATGTAGCTTAACCTAACTCCGACCATCCAGGTGGAACACCTTCATTTTTTCCAGTTTTCCCTGCACTGCTGGCTACTGATTGCCTCGATCTGATGTGTGCGGTCAATCAGAACCTGGAATCAAATGGTTCAGCTAATCAGCAGTGGGGAGACACTCAGAAGGGATTTTTCTATGGGGAGTTCCTTTCTCTGAGTGGGGCAGTAAATATAAGTCTCAGGTCGTCACAGAAAAAAGCTCTGTACATTGGCTCAATGCACATGATGGAACATGGGATCACATGATTGCGAGTCACATGACTCCATTGTTAAAACAGCAGATGTGGCCTTCAATCCTGTTTTCCAAAAAAAGAAGATAAATAGAAAGCAAGAAGGAAGGACCTCAAACTTAAATATTAAAAGTCATGAAAAGAGGAGAATATGAATGCTGATTGACGGAGGGAGGAACTGGAAATGTACATTCATAGAGTTACTTCCCTGAAGGTTGCAGCTCTGCACTTACAGTGTCTGATGGAGAACTAATTCAATAATTAATGTTGATAACTATCATCAGCAGCTCAAATTGATTCTTATCCCTGCCCGTGTTGAGCAAAGCTACATTTTTAATGCGGGCGTCATTTTGATTAAGACCGCGCCATTGCCTTTTGTCCTCTCCCCTGAGTCAGAGTTCACAGACGTTTCTTCTCTCTGTGCAATTATCCAACTTGTATCATCGTTTGCTTCAAACTTACGTATGGACTCACTCAACACGTGCAGATCATTACTGCCAGAACGGGATGTAAAACACTCTCCATAAACGCTAAAGGGTGGAGCCACTTCACCTTTCCGCTTTCAATTTGAGGTCAAATATTTGTTGCCGTTTGAGGGCGGAGCACTGTGAGGATTTCCCTCAAAGCTCTATGAGGGGATTCAATCAGCACTGAGGAAAAGCATCAACTTGCAGAAGAAACACGAAAAGGGACAGAAAACCAGCTCTACAGTAAAGTCCAAATCTTGAACAACATTATTGTTTTTTTTTGCTTCTAGCATTGAATAAATGTAATATTATACATTGAAAAAAAAGTATAATATTTAAATAGCTTCTTTTTCAAGAATCCTTGCTTGTTTTTTCTTTTTTAATTCTACAGGTGATAATGACTGCCCCATGACCAATCAATAGCCCTCTTGCAGCAATCTGTAACCCATTGCATAACAAGCCAAAACGGGTACCCCTACTTCTGTCTTGAAATATGGTTAATTTCTTTCAGGATTTTGACATTAAATATCAGGTTTATGATGTTAAATGTCTGTCTTTGAGTCATTTAGAATTTTTGTTTCCTAATAAAACGGAGTCTCTATACATCCCACCAAAAATCTGGTAGCTGGGAGTTCATTTACAAAATGAACTTTGGACGAGCTATCTTCCAAAAGTTACAGTCTACGTGTTTGATTCTATATCTGATGGGTTAATCTCTGGTAAATGGGGGCTGATCCCACAAATATAAGGTTGAAATATAAGGTTAAAATACATGAACAATACCGACAAGGACTGCAAAGTGTAGGACTTGCATTATTCTTTCTCTCGTTGCTTTGCCCCCCCTTCGTAATTCCTGATTAATGACTGAAATGAACTTGAATCACGTGGTTTTGTTTATAAGCTTTGGTTCAGAACAGGAAAGCTTGCTTGATAACACTCTAAATACAGATCAGATGCAAGGTTTAAGACTGGATCCAGACCAAATTAAACGGACTCGGTTCTTATTTTTTTAGTCTGACCACACCCTGAGGCGTCAACAAATATATAGCAGTCCAGGTGATGTAGCAGTTAAATAAACCACACAAGAGAAGTCTAGCTTGTTCAATTTACCATTGGGTCATGAGTAAGCGCCCTGTGAGTTTGGAGTTTAGCCATCCAAAAGTGCACAGCATACAAAAACACCTGACCAAGCAGCACAGCAGCATCTTATGGCAGATGCAGAAATACTGCAAATGACCAGGACCCTGAGGGCTCAGGCAGGCATGATGAGGAAGGATTAGGAAGCTGAGGTGGTGGGTGAGGGGAGGGGGGATTGTCAGCAGGATGCATTTCTGAGAGTGTCTGTGTGCGTGTGTCAACCATTGAGAGAGAAATCTTTCCAGTTGGATATTGAATGTCTGCTAAATCTAGAGGGAGAAGGATTTGAAGGCCTTTAAACGCCCTTGCACCTGAAATCCAGAAATCAGCTCTGAAAGTGATGAGGGATTAAGAGACGGACGCATCTATAAATTAGGGTCAGACCAGAAATAATTTGGTGAATCTTCTCTCAAAAAGAAGCAATCTCCTGTCATAATATGTAAAAATTCCTTTTTTTAAACAAACGTTTATTTTGACGCTACGATCACTTCAATGTTTTGCATCCATTTTCATCCATCATCTTCTATACAACCAACGAAGCCAACCGCTAAAACATCAGCTGCCCTCAATGCGGTTCGGTTGTTTGGCTGTTCCATATTCATAAACTCTCAACATGACATTTTCCCACTCTTGTGTGATATTTCTGTGTCGACACAGCGCTGCTGTTCGGAGTGTCTTCTCATCCAAGCGCTAATTTAAAGCCTGAAATTATGGTTGAGTTAAATGTTCTGTTCCTAATGCACTGAAATAATGCTAAATTACAGACGGTTGGTTTTATTTGTGTGAATAAATTTGCGAGCTTAATGGTTTGTAAAACCATGTTTTGTTTTTGTGTTTTTTTTTTTTTTTTTTTTTGAGCAAAGTTTACAAACGAGTATGGCTATGGAAATCCATGTAAATCGTTTTTACAACTCCAGAAAGGGCAGAAAAATTTTTCAGCTTTAACTGATGAAACTTTACCTACAAACTCCAATCACAACTAATCAATAAATAGATCTTTTTCATATAGGATAATGACAGTAGGGCTGTACTAAATCTGATCACTCTGTCTGAAATGATATCTAGTCCTAACAGATGGTATTAGGGAGCACAATTAGGGAGCACATGGCCAAGATCTGTCCATTTCTGGAAAGTGCAGCTGACATATTTTTCTGTTATCTGCCAGTATCTGACATTAATCTGGCAATAGAAGAAAGCATTTGGCACGGCCGGCCGTAATCATAGTGGTGTGCACTTCCTGCGTGCATCTTCTGATGGAGCGCTATCTGGGAGCAGATCTTTTTTTTTTTGCTTACACAGAGACTCGGGAGAGCTGTTTTTTTTTTTTTTTTTTTTTGATGCCTATATGAGGGCTGTCTGTCGGTGTAATGATTTCCATCTGAAGAACAGCTGTTTGCTGACGGAGGAAAAGCACTCCACTATGAGGTTCTGTGGGTTCATCAGACAGACTCCCACTAAGCTCATATTGGAATGGTCAATTATTGGCAAAAAGGAGGATTTTTGAGGAGCATTGATTTGTTTATATGGAATCCAATTTTGGATGTGCTAAAGTCGCAGAAGAGGGGATGGTGGATTGTGCAAACAGTGGTTGTGAACTTAATAAAGACTGAACGACGATGATCAAACGACGCAACAAATCTGCTAATGCTGGAGATAGCTCAATTATTCCCCACGCGAGGACGGGCACATTCCAGTCATCAGAGTCGATGGTGTGTGGTTAACAAAGATTGAGTTGAGGTTGAAATGACCAACAAAAGCCTTAGTCACTGACACACTTGTATGGGGTTGGACTTTTTGGGGTGCTTGTTTGGGTTGCCTAAGTCTGTGAGGGGTCATAGAAAAGAGTGGCTGCATCTTAAGGGGAGTGCGAGTTTGTCTTGCACTCTTCTTAAGACTTGTACGATCACCTGAAGGGACAGCATAAAAATGGAATGTACCATTGTTGTGTATGTGGTCGGGGGTGCAACGGATCACAAAATTCACGGGTTGGATTGTGTCATGGTTTTAGTAATGGCTTGGATCAGTAAAAAGGAAAAACAGTATACAAAAAAGGCAAAAAAAAAAAAAAATACAAACATAATCAATATAAATAAAGTTTATGCAAATTTATGCAAATAAATACCTTGTGTGTAAGAAAATTCATAACCCCTTATTGTAACGGTAAAATCTGCCCAACACAAGAGGCCTTCAGCTCATTTCAGTTTGCTCAGCTGTTGTAAAAAACAGGACAAAATTAAAGTTTACAATAGCTTTTTTAAGTTTCACAACAAAAATATCTAATAACATATAAAGTACTTCAAAACACATATCACATAAAAGATTTGCTGATTGAGGCATGTTTATAAAAACCAAAACACTAAACTCTTCGAAATAAATAAATCCGATCTCTCAACATCATCTGCGCCTTTCGTTATGATTTTGAGAAAGACTTTTGATGGACGCTCTTTTCACGCAGCAGGATTGTCAGGTTTAGAAACACACTTTTAAACAAACATCGAGAAGCGACTTTGATGCACGTCATAACAAAGGCTGTGGATGCATAGTTGATGCATGAATTGCATTTGGTGTGCTCGGAAAATTGATTTTAAATTATGCGCGCCAGAGGGTGGGAGATTTGTAAAGCTAGTGTAAGTTTTCTCTCACTTATGACATACGGGGGATGCTGTTCTTACGCTACACTCTGGTTGTTCGCCAGGTGCATACACTGGCTTCTTAATGATAGCACGAAAATGCAACCCCAAGCATTGGATGTGCCCTTGATACGTAAGTGCCTGTAGGATGCCCACACAAACTACAATCTGATTGTCTAATTAATAATCTAAATTTTAACATTCAGGTTGACGGGGGGGGCTTAAGAAAATGAAAAATCCTTATGACTCTCCTGCGTCTCACCTATGTCACCCCTGCTTACCCATACATACATATTTGCTATGATCAGCATATGCCTGTAGAAGAAAATTTGCAAAAACATTTCTGCCACCTACAGTATATGCCCTACATATATTTGCCCACTTTTTGCCCACAGGCTGCCTATATCCACCCCTAAACAGGCACAACCCCGACCCTCCGTCAAGCAGTGTCCCCGAGAATCATTCGACACCACCCAGAGGAAAGGAGGCGGGTTCGGAGAAGTCTTTTATTTTTAGCTAACAATTGAATAAATAAACTAGCTTCAGTGCTGTGACCCCCTGGTGGGTATGACCTCCCCTGAGGTCATGAAGCTGCGTCCTAACAAGCACCGCCCTTAACAAATACAACTTTTTACACACCGACCACAACAATTGCAGGAAAAGGAATGGTTTGTTTGCTGGGGATGGGGGTACCAAAGGAGGAGGAAAGAGTGGGTGATGATAGCTGGGTTGGGGGTGGGGCTTTTCTGTCACATACATAGTACTATGAGGAACAGATGGGGCTTGATAAATCCTGAAAGGGAAGCATTACCTGCCCAAGTCACCAAGCAGCCACAATTATCACAGGGCTCTGGGTTCATTGTCAATTAGAGTGGCAGTTAAAGCAAGGCAGCAGCTGTGGCAGATGGCTGTGATCCAGGGAGGCTGGGGGAGCCGGGACAGGGGCCAGCCCCCAGGCTCTTTCCACATCTCCTCCCACTTTTTTTTTTCCTTCTCCATCTTTGCCTTTTTGCTCTCATGCATCAAGCGTGGTTGTTCGCTTGTATTTATTTATTTATTTTTTCATTTGAACAGACAGAGGAGAGAGTCTGGAGGGAAACAGCAGCAAATGATCAAATAAAAATCCAATATGGTGAGAAATATGTCCACAAAACTGCCCAGTTTATATTGTAGTCAGCGGAAAAGGCATTCAATATCTGAGTGACCTATTACTGCTTATGCTGATATAGTGAATGTCACGGTTGACATTAGGTGGATAGGCTGTTATAGGGGACGGGAGCTTGATCAATAAGCAGTGAGGATGAGCTGTTCTGCTTCAGCAGGTAGATGATGGGTAAGGGGGGGACTTTAAAGACACACTCTGATCATCTTTTAATCTATTTTCAATAGTGTTCCATTGTCATCTCTTAATTATAATGACGACGTTTAAAGCCAAATCAAAATAAAAATAAAATAACTGTTGTTTTCCAGAAGATGGTTTCTGCAGAGCGACAGTAGTTCATTAGAAATTTGCCTCCTGCCCCTCCCCATTGCTGAGAGCTCTTTGTTTACATGCTCTCCCGCTAAAAGCCCCTCACACCTAACATTGGCGATTCAACAAAAATGGCGCTTAGCGCATTCTTGAATGCACTTTCAGCATATGGTGTTTATCGTGGACTGTCTTGACCCAATACTAGCGCATGTACATACCGTTGGAAGAAGCCTGTGTGAAATTTCGAAGTGATGCAAATCTTACCCCTGGCTTTTTGTTTCACAGCTCTTCTCTGACACGTGAAAGACTTGGCGTCATTTAATTCCAGCCAGGCAAAAACAGCAATTATTAATTTCTCATAATCGATTTTCAACCAGTTGGCATTTCCATGAATAAAAGGAAATAAAAGGGGACGCCACCCTTACATCTCTACCAAATCAGTTTCCCTGTTTGGTCAACGTTTGACGTGGTTTTACGTTCTATTTGCGTTTAAAAGCTGCACGTTTTGTAAGTATAGCCCAAAAACAATCATAGAAACTTGTGAAGCGACGCATTAACACGAGTTTTGAACGCAGAAGCCTAAAACATGCATTTACATTGACTTTTTTTAAAGTGGTTGTTTGAACGTATGTTGGCAATGGCGTTGTGAACGTAGCTTTATACCATTTGTACTCTGCAGGGGAAATGGTGCCAGATTTGGAGGATTCAAACCAAACAACCACAAAGTGTCTTGTCTTAATAAACCACTAAGCTCCACCCCTTTTTTTCCCTCTTCTATGCCATCTTGAGGAATACACGGGCAACTGAACGGCAGGCCTTTTGTTAAGTTCATCCCTATGATCCTCCAATACAGCGGATGCTATGATCCGCCGTCTCCTTTCCACCTCCCCATCTGAGCCAAGGCTCACCAGCAGGCTTCACTTTCAGCAAGTACCACCATTCATCACCAGGCAGGGGTGCTGGATCAGGGGGTGTGGAGGTGGAGGGGAGCTAGGCAGGGGGCAGCAGCGGGGCAGTGTCGCCCTCCCCCATGCACCCACCCCCTCGTCCTCCTCTCCACAGGCTGCTGAGAATATAAGCTTCTGCCACAGACAGCAGCCACGCTTCTCTCTTACAAACCTTTACAATGGAGCTCCAAATTTATTCCGGGGTGGAGAGACCTGCTCCCTTCCATTGCTCCCTTGCTCCTTCACCCTTGTCTGTTGCCCCCTCCTATTCAGTGTTTTTTTTTTTTTTTGTCTGTGACGCCTCCTTCCCTTGACTCTACTCCCTCATCCCTATCCCCTCTCTCTGCCTTTCTGATCGCTTCTACCCCCTTTTTTTTTATCCCTTCCTCCCCTATGGGGCATCATTCCTCCTACTTTGTTCCGCCAGTCTTGGACCCCAACGTCTGGGTTGTCCTGATAGCAGAGAAGAAGCGGCGGCCTATCCATCTGCCTGCCTGGGCCTGCCAATAAAGGCGCAGGAGCAGAGGTCCTCATTCATAACAATGGCCATTAACAATGCTAACAGCGCTGGGAAGTTAGGAGTGGTTTGGGGAGGAACTAGGGACTTGCAATAGGGGCCCGAGTGACACCCAGGGTCTGTCGCCGGGCAGAGTTGGAGATTGCAGAGATCCGATAGGTTTACAGGACACACAAGACTCTAAAGCCTGTTGTTGGGGCATTAAGCAAGTCCTCATCCTCCTAGGCCTGTAAAGAAATATTGATTTCTCTCTTTCTCTTTTTTTTTCCTGCCTGTGGTCAGACAGCATTTGAAGTCCCGTCCATGAGAAGCCAGACGCTCTCACATTTCCCCGTGGCTTCATGCCCAGTTAATGCCGAGTCGGCAGTTCAGCGTCGGTTATTTTAGGTGTTGCTGAGTGTTCTTATATTCCAACCTGCAAGTTCTTGAACATGAAAAGTTCAACAGAACCAAAGACAAAAAAAAGGGGAGAAGTCATTGACTGGATCATCAAAGATGCAGTCAATTCTTTGAACTCCTGACAGTCACACAATAGCTGTAATGATGCCCAAGTAGGCCAAATTTTACCTCTAGTACTTTCCCGGCTTCCCTCCCGAGTTTTGACACATTTTCAGATTTATCAGGAATGCCTGTCTGTCTCCAATAACAACAAAAGGCAACACCCCCCATCCGAGGAGCTGCACCACATGAAGCCTCCTGTGAACCGGTTACAGTAGGCTCTCTGTCAATGTGCCTCTCATCCCTCCAATCAAACTGTCAAAAAAGCACAGACCCCCCCCCATTTTTTTTGTATTGAGAGTTTTTAATTAGATTTGGATGGATTTCAAATCGGCTCTTGTTTCCTGGAATGCTTCCGAGGGGTAAGAAGAAACCCTGCAACAAGATTAACCACTAATCTATCCTTTGGTCGCCGCCGCAAAAATCAGCCCATCTGGTGCATACAGTGGCCCGTTGGATCCCTTTCATGGAATCAGCACTTTCTTCCTGTCAAAAAAAAGGGTCTTTCAAGTTTTATTAAAAACATTAAAGTAAAAAAGAATTTGAAGGTGTACGTGTGATCTCATAAAGCAAAGCAATTAGTTGGTATTGGAAAACGTAGTCTAGCATGTTCAGCTTAAACTTGATTGGAGCCAATTCAAAGTTGGTCTTAGTAATGCTGATGCCCAGTTTGAACCATTAGGTGTTTTGTCAGTCCGTCCGTCTATCCAACCATCTATCTTCAGAACTTGCTGTATTTCCTTTAGGGTTACTGGAGCCTATCCCAGTTACTTTTGTGCAAAAGTGGGATACACCCTGCAGGTCACCAGTCTAATGCAGGGCCATACTCTCACATACAAACATTTTGATGCAAGTTTGAGTTACTAATTAAGGCTACGGTCACAAATTGCAAAATGCCACCGCATGGTGACCAAAATGCAAGTTTTTCAGCAAATTCGGCAGGTGGCCGCGCAGAATAGTTGGTAGCCAGCAATTTGTTATTTGCACACTGCGCGATGGCAGCAGAGGTTTTGAGAAAAAGTTCAAATTTGACAGCGACCTGACGATTCTTCTCTAAAAGTTCAAATTCCACCATTTTGAGGTCGCGCACAGGCAGTCCTGTGACAGGCGAGGATGACGCCATTATGAAATCGGGCGACAATTGGCCTCCACAGGGCAGTGGCAGCCAGAATTTCCAGCCATTGTCTACATTCTTGACCACACAATTTTCAAAATAATTTGGCGGAGGCATGAAATCTTCTGCCGATGCCTCCCCATCTCGCGGTTGCAGTTGTATTTGTAACGGTAACACAACCGAATCAGGTTTTTAGACTGTAGAAGGAAACTGAAGTGCTTGGAGAAAACCCACACATGCACGGGGAGATCATGCAGACTCTATACAGAAAGTTCCCTGCTGGGATTCAAACCATGGTCCTCTCACTGTGAGGCAAGAGCACCAACCCCTCCACCACTGTGTAAACCTTAATCTGACATGTCAAAAAAAAAAATTAAGCTAATTGGCTGCAGCATCGGATAACTCGGTCAGAGTCACTACTGTCATCTCAAGCCAGAATATTGTGAAAGAGATGAAACGCAGGTAAGGTTTTGGAATATCATGGCCTGATATGGCGTCAAGTATGACAGTAGTTTGGCGCGCCAGTGATGGATTTGATTGTCACCTGCCGATCAAAGATTCTAGTTTGCTTGAAATTGAAGAACCTTGTAAAAACAAGGTGTAGTTGGAAAAACAAGACCATAGAGTTGTTCCTTGCTGTATCACAATTCACCTTTCGTGGTCTTGCCGTTTGGTTAATTTTTTCAAATATATTTATTTCATTTGTTTTTACTGATTGTCCTTAGACCAGCGATAGGCAACTCCAGATCTTCTATCTTTTTCAACAGCACAAAAGATGCATCCAAAGACACCCCTTATGGTTACACTCTTAGTCCACGGCAGGAAAATAGAAATATTTGCAAATTTTTGTGAAGTCCAACTTCAATCATCTTTTGATCTATTTTAAAAGCTAAGTGGAGTTTTTGGGTTTTTTTTAGTATCCGGTTTTTACCCCAAAAGAAGTGTCATTTTCTAGAACACAGTTGCTATAGAAATTCACCTCTGAGTGGTAAAGGAAGACCATTGTGGAGAATTTTCTGTTTTTAGCCCCTCACACACCCAATCTAGCATTAGCCGTTCAACAAAAATGGTGAGAAATGTTGGAGCTATCCAGCTATACAGTTTTGAGACAAATACCAGCTCAGACGTACATGGATCTGGTTGTATACAAGCGGATGCATCAGAATCAGGTTGTTACGGCCCCAGCCATATTAGGTTTTCTTTTATTTTCTTTATATCTTGTGTTTTCTGTAATTTAGTTTGTGTCAAAGTGGGACCTCTGTTTGTCTTGTGGATCTTTGTCTGTCTATCTGATCAGTTTCAGGTGTGGTGCTGAAGGCGGGCTCCTATTGGACCAAAGCTGGTGAGGCAGCCTTTAAATGACTGTCTAGACCTCCAGCCTGTGAGAAGGGAGCTCTGATGCAGCACAGCTAAAGTGCATCTTGGCTCTCGTCTCAATTGTTCTGATTCTGAGCAGTAATTAGATACTGTGCCTTGTTGTAGTTTTGTGCAGTGGTTCACCTTGTGTTTTTGTGTATTTGTTTTGCTAAGTAAAATCAAGGGAAGCTGTAGGGGTGAACTGCCATTTTATTTGACGTCTTTTCTCCTGTTTCTGTTAGCTGAGGGAGGTTAACATTTGTAATTGTTTTTCCTTCTTTTTTTTTTTTTGGCAGGTAAGATTTCTTTGATTAAATAGGTGGGGGTTTTGTTTGTTATTTTGGCCTTTGGTTCACCCTGAAGCCTTTTGCTTCACCTTTTAGTTATTTGTTGATGTTTGGTTATATTATTCTTGTAAATAAATTTGTAATCTTTTGTTGGAGACTAGTCTGTTGGCGTTTTGTTTATTTTTGTTTACCTTTATGTTACGCTCCACTCCCCCCTAGACAGACCAGGTTGTAACAAGGTGGAGAGTTTTTTTTTTTTTTTTTTTTTTTTTTTTTTTTTTTTTTTTTTTTTTTTTTTTTTTTAATAATAAATCATCAAAAATGCCACCAGAAAATGCTAAAAACACAATTTCCTTCAGAACTATTTACATGTGTTTACTTAAAGTTATTTTAAGATCTATCCATTAAACTGATCACGACAGTTCTATCAGCATTTTTTCCTGTTTTCTAAAATCGTAACTTCCAGTAAAAGTGTCTTTTCAGTTCCTCTTTTTGCTTCAGTCCGAGTTAAACTAACCCCCTTTCTACAGATCTCCTGTTCCTTCCACATGCAGTATGTTGTAGGTAGACCCTCAGTCCTTTAGACACGCTCCCATCAATAAAATTGAATTTGTCCACAAGGCGGTGAACCATATTGCATTCCATCAATGACTCTGATCAATATGAACCCATTATGGCAACTTATTCTTTGTGGCATAATCCATCCGGCACATTGTCGACAGCGTCATCCCACTGACTTAAGCACCCCCTGAACTTTAAAATATAGGCTCTGAATCAGCTTCAAGTTAGGAGCGGCTCAATGTAATGCAGAAAAGCTTGCAGCGTTCGCAGCAGCGGCGGAACGCTCGTTCCGCAGCAAGTTGGTAAACAGCTTAATGGCTCCAGAGGAAATTGCCTGGAAATCCCGATTTGGCGAACGCACAATTTACCGACTAAATTGTCAATGGCTTAATCATCGCATGGGGAGGGGTGGGGGGGTGTCGGAGAGTCACATCATTGCAATCCATTTCTAACACGTTCATCTGCATTGGCAGCAATCTGGTGACACAGATCCCACAGCTGAAATGTGAAGAAAATCTCATTTGCTGGCAAGATTTCGGTCAACCAGTTTGTCCTTTTGCAGTTTAGAAAGATGGAAAGTAACAGCCAGAGCCTTAATGTACCCATAAAATAATGAAAAGCTAATCCAGGAAGTGAAGCTGGAGCAACCAATTAGCATGTTAAAAGGCTTACTGGATGCCAAAACACTGCACAAGAGTAATAGTGAGACATGATTTATATTTCATTTTCTTTTGGTTAAGTAAAGCAATGGAAATATTGGGAAAAAACAAAACAAACCATTGTCCTGCAAAAACCTTAACATGAAAGTATTTTATTTAGCATGTTTCATAAAGGTTTTTCCTGTGATGACAGATGATAAAAAATCTGATGGAAAACTGACTCTACTACAGGAAAAAGCAGCTTAATCCCTCATTTTGAACCGCAAAGTCAGGATAAGTTTGGATTTAATTGGTGCTGGATGGAATAAATACTATCTTTTAACCAAAGATGTTGAGAAACAACAAAAGAAGTTGAAAACCTTTATTTTTTTGGCATTGAAGTAAAGAGGGAAAGTGAAAGATGCTCAAAGACAATGTGGAAACTGATAACATAAGTTGGAAAGAAAGATGTTCTGTTGGGCTGCGTTCACACCGAACACGATTTGTGCGTCAAATTGGCATCTGCCGCCGCTCTTTCGCTGCTGTGGACTTGACCAATGTCTTCATAGGCTTGATGACTCAGACATGTGTGGGAGGAGCTTCTGCTAAATGTTTTTAGTCTGATCGCTACATGCATCGGGGTCTGTGTCAAACTTATATACAATGTATGGAAGACACCAGCTGATCAAGTCTTTGAACAGCTCACATGCCCAAAGCTAAGCCCCTGATTGGTTGACGCAATGCATCGATCTCGCCAAAGATCCAACAGTTTTTTTTTTTTGACTCTGGACGCTATATACATTATTTCTTCAGCATGCATCACACCTGGTTTCTAAAAAGAAAAATGACTAAATGATTTTTTTGTTTTGTTGTTGTGCTGATGGCTGTCATAATGTGAGCCTTCTGTTGTGCACAGGTTCAGTGCAGATTATCACTTCCACATTTCCACATTTATTTGTTGAGGTTGATGCCAAAACACATGGTGTGCACATGAAGTCAGTGATAAAAATGTAAAAAACAGGAGCTAAACAGCAAGGTGGAAGAAATGTTATTTTCGTTACAAAAGGAATGATTAGGTTAAAGCGTTTTTGGATTGAACTTATCTGAACAACAGAAAATGAACACAAACATTTTGTTTATACTTTAATTTTAGAAAAACACTGGCAAAAATCGGATAGTTTTAATGAAGAATCGTTTTTTTTTTCTAACTTTTAGAATTTGTCTTTACCCTTACACATCTATATTTCAATCATTGACTGCATATGAGAACTGGACTGAGTGAGTGTGACATCACCGACAGAAAATGGCTTACTTCTGACTCCAACCGAACTGTATAAGATTAAGTTGCAATTTTACGATTGATTAAGTTGACAATTTTAAGATACGGAGACCGCCATGTTGGAGTCAGATGACGTCATGAATATGTCTGAGTGAATCTGAGTCAACATTTCTATGGCGACTGCTCTTGCTACTTAAAAATCAGCTTGTTGGAAGTCTACATCCTTACCACCGTGACAGTGGGTTTTTGGACGGGATGAATCCAGTTGTAACGTACAGTCAATGGGCTTTATCTATGATTTTGTTTTTATTAGTTTTCCGAAATCAATGTGAGATTACATCATTTTAAACAAACTGGGCATCAATGATGTCTCACATAGTGTTTTGATGAAAACACTTTTGCACAAATAAAACAAACAAAAAATTCTCATGGACTTAGTTTGATTAAATGAACACAAGTTTGTATTAAAATTAAGTTTTTACAACTCAAAGCTGACAAGATTCCAAAAAATGTTTTTAAAAAGGATTCATCTTCTGCCTTGAGTTTTTATTTGATCTTTTTTTCTGCATTCATAATTCAACGTTTAATGGCAGCTGCATGGCTGGTTGAAGGGCTGCCACGCAGGAAACCTAAGTTGACTTCCCAGGGAGCGCAATGAGCTTCATTTAGTAAGTCCTTAGGCAAGACCCTTCCCGCTACTGCCTTAACTTTGTAGCCACAGGAGGACCTAAGTCTGGGTCTCCCTGTGCCGGTCCCTAGCCCGGGTAAAACACAGGGTTGTTTCAGGAAGGGCATCCGGTGGAAAACTCTATCAAACCACTTGTATGAACCAGTAAAAGCCTAACACCAGGAGTTGTTTTCACTCCTGATGGGATGTGCCTAAAGGTGAACGTTTAATTATAAAAATTGGCAAAAACATGAGTCTTTATGAAAAAAAATCTGTGCAACGCTTTCCTCTAAATGTCTTTTTTTTTGTTAGCATTGCTCCAGTCCAAAAATTCCTTTGCAAAGTCCTCAAAACTGTCAGGAAAGCCACTCCAGGTGAGCTGTATTTACACTGGGAGAACCTGAGAGTTGGGCTTTGGCATTTGCGCGGCTCCAGACATTACTTAATAACTGGAAGCTCTTGAAACATGTCACAAAACATGAACTCTGCCTGCTGATAATGAAGCAGGTGACTTGCTGCAAGGCTCCCGAATCATCTCGAACGCACAGCCCTAATGAGTGTGTGTGTGTGTGTTTGCGCGTCTCCCATCCTTCTGCACCTCTTTCAGCAGGCTGCTGTCAGCTCTGTAATTGACAGTTTAAGTGGGGCAGCGGCGGGGCCAGGCCCTGTTAATTTATTTTCTCAGACTCTGCATCCATATTTATGAGCTCCCGGTGTTTTATCTATCACCGCCGATCAAACTTACTGTGTAATTGTACTTGCTAAAGCAGAAGAGCCCTGTGTGAGTGGTCACTCGACCTGCAACATTATTTCATTAATTCATATCAGAGAAGAGGGGCTGGCGGCCGGCGGAGAGGAGTGAGCGACGGATGCCAGTGGCGAGCGCGATTAGAGATCAGGAACAGAATAACCTGCCAGAATCAGGTCATTATGCCAGCACCCTCTGATCTGGAAGAATCTAATTGCCGTGCTCCCCGTGGGCGCAGGGTCCCATCTCCTCTTCGCCCTAATCGCCATGTCTATCATGGCGTGGCAAAAACTCATTAATCACAAACCCTTATTAACACGCTGATATTTTAAATACAATAAACCTGAGCTTAAGAGAGAATCTCATTTAAACCGATAATCATCTGGATCATCTCGCTTTAATGTGCGATCACCTGTCATGTGAAGGCTAACGGCGCCCACAGATGATCAGGAGCACAGGGGTCGTGTAGATGTTAGCTACCCCCCTCCCTTTGATAAACTTAACAAACTCATCTCAGATTGTTTACACAATTCTTCTTCTTCTCCCAAAATACGCAATCACCTTTTACCTGGTGAATAGGAATTTTTGACATAGTGATCTACACCTTGTCATCAAAAAAGTGATGACATAACAGTGGGTGAAAATAACATGGATGGGGCCAAAAAATATTCCTTAAAGAATCAAATAACAAAACCAAAACACACGTGTAGGGGACATCCAAAGGAAATTTTGAAATAATGGAATTACGGAAAGTGGGAAATGTACCTATTTTCACACAATATAGGAAAATTAAACTGTTCAAGCGATCTGTGCAAAATTTCACCCATACATCAACAGGTTACAACCACAAGTTTTGTTGATCTTAAACTTTAGGAAGAGGGCACCATCTTGAATTTTTGAAAACATCACCTTTCTACAATGTCAACTCCTCGACCTCTCACCTGGGAAACTCTTAGGAAAAAAGTATCGTTGGCTCAAGCTGAACGAAATAATATGACATATGATATAAACATATTATGAATGTGGGCATGGTCAACAAGAAACCTCCATTGCCAAGTAATTCCAAAAACTTTTGGTGATTCTTCTAAAACTTACATTGAGATCTTCATCATCCTCAGGCGACCAAAACACAAAATTGTTTCAATGGAGATAAAACAAAAGAAAAAGCCGCTATTTAAAAAAGCTTTTTTTTCCCCATTAATTTCTTATGTGCAGCTCTGACCAGGCTGGCAGGGGCAGAAGGGGAGAGGGAGGCGCGTGTAGCAACCACTTAGGAGGCGGTGGGGGTCAGCAGTGGTAGGGGCTGCTTGCGGCTTCAATATATTTTTAACCAGGGAGGCAAAGGACATACCTATATTGTCAGGGGTAGAGGTGTAATTATGAGCCTATTTTGATTCTGCAAACATCCACTCATTTCCATTCATTATGACTCGTTATGATTTCATCTAAACAACATCACAGGCTGATAGAGAGCATGCATAATGGAGATTACTGTAAGTGGCCTGGTGCCAGAAATGCTCTCATAAAAAAAAGTCACTCCAGGAAAAGTTTGACAATCAAACAGAAAGCGCTTACTTTATAATAATCATGCTCGGTCAAAAAGAATGACTCAGCAAATTAAAACCAGATTTCTGTGTTGATTCCAGAGACTTGACAAGACATTGATAAAAAGGCACAACATAATATGCACTGGATGAATCATTTAAGTCCATTTATTGGAGATGTGCAGCTTTTATTTGCTTTTTAAATCACTTTTTTTAATCCTTTTTTTCCATCCTCCTCCTCCTTTCTCCCCATTTAAAAAATCTTTGATTGAGAGCAGTTACTAATAGCTAAATTGCAAGTTATAAAGTACAAATGAATTCTCTTCAGTCCAAATGAAACTGACTGCGATATGGGTTCACAGCATGCACTGATGATTATAGAAACCCTCCCCGTGAAATTGTCTTTGTAATTGTCTTACAGCTCATAGTACGAAAATCCACTTTCCTCATAAACTGGGTAGTGGAGACAATAAAAAGCTTTAGAGAACTTCAAAAAAAAAAAAAAAAGCTGGCTTAAATGTTGTGCCTGTAAACTTTTATTAGTATCATGTCATTTTGTTTGTTTATGGAATGGTGCATATCACTGTCCCTTGCGTACACGCAAGAATAAATACCACAACTAGAGAAAATTAACTTTCAAAGCCCTTATGTGGGTGTAGGGCTCAGATGAAAATTGTGTTTTTGATGCTTTTAAACATGTAACTGTGGGATTTTTCTGATGATGGAGGACATAAATTAAAAAAAAGGATTATTTTAGTTTCTGAGGCTTTCTTTTTTCAAATTGTTATAAATCAGGAGCAGATTTGTTTTTTGTTACTTTCAAGCTGCCTGCTCCTCTCCATTCCGATGCATTGGAGACGACTGGACCCATATTGCTCACGGTTTTTGTTGCACCGCTGATCTCTCCTTCATGTGGGCAACCCTTAGCTTTCTTAGTCTTTTCCTCACCGCGAAGGAGGGTGTAAGGACAGAGATGTTTGTTCAGGTTAGTCTGTTTTATGACCAGCTATTGTTTACTTTTACATGTTTAAGAATTATTTTTGCTTCTTGCTATATATTCATAATCAGTCCATTGAGAAGGCTATGGCTTTAATATTGGGCTATATAAATAAAATTGAATTGAATTAATGTTAAGTTGGGGGTGTAAAACAGAGAGCTCTCAGCAATTAAAAACATTACTGGGAATGTTTTAAAAAAGATAAAAATGATCAATCAAGCATACCTTTTCATTTTTTAAGTTATTCTCTTTTATGTGTAAATTAGTGCAACTTTTATATTATTTATTAAACGTTTTTTTGGGGTGAGAAAAAATACCAACAATGTTTGCTGTTTTTAAAGGGCATATACCTTGAAAAAGTAACTTTTTGAGCTTTTAAGTGTATTATAATGTTCATCACTCACTATAAACAACCACAAAATGGCATTTTGATCTGTTCACGCATTTGTGAGTATTTCTTTAAAAACCTACACTCTGAGCACCAGCCCCCCCCAACCCACAAAAACAAAAAGGGAGAACAGCCTCTTCTAGAAAGTCTGTGCTGCCAGTACCGCCCCCAGCCTAACAATTTCTCAGCGAAGTTAGCGGCGCTTGGCAAAACACTTCTATTATAAATGCACAATACCGTATATCTTCCAGTTGTGTCCCGCCTCCAATAGCCGCAGAGTCTAACAGGTGTAGGTTACTGTTGGACCCTGGTATCTAACAGTAGCTGAGCCCGTTTAAGGCCCCCTTCTACTGGGACGTGCACAGTTGAACAGCCGCCAGCTGTCTGTTGTGTTTGTGTTGTCTATTGACAGCCAAGAAACGTTCATTCAATTTAGCATTTAAACTTTGTGCGGTGGCATACACCAAAGAACATTCCAGTGAGAAATCTGCACGAATGGCGCAAGAATATGCTAAAAATTTCACAAGTAATTTGCTCTTTCGTGTGCCAAAGGTAATATATAATCATATAAATGGATATAGTTTACTCTGAAAGGCATAAAAGCATGGTATAGGCCCTTTAAGAGGCCACTTCCTGTTTGAGCCACAATAGAAAACAAGTCACTGGCAATTCACCAAACAATCACTACATGGCTCATTTGCCAGTAAATTGGGTGACATGACTTAAATATGAAACAGTTTAAACAAACAGAAGTAAACACATGAATAGTGTAATTACGAACCAGTTTGAGGTTTGTTTGTTTTTTAATAGATTTTGTTTGATTTAATTTCCATAATCAGTCAGTGATCAGCTGTTCCAAATGAAACAGATCATATGGAAACCTATCTGTGACAAATAATGTTCATCTTCCATGAGCAAAGATGTCCCTTTTTGAACTCAACGGAAAACGTACAAGATAACTTTCACAATTCCACTTATTTAAGAATTCAATTCAATTTTATTCATGAATTTATTCATGTATTCATGTCATAAAAAAATAAACAATAGCTGGTTGCTAAACTAAACAGACTGAGCTAATCTGGCATCCCTGCCCTTTGACCCTCCTTCTGGGGGAGGAAAAACTCACAGAAAATAAACTACACGTTTAAAAAAACAACTACATGTTTGAATAACAACTGCATATTTTAATAAGCAACTACACATTTAAATAAACAACTGCATGTTTAAATAACAACTTTATGTTTAAATACCAACTACACAATTAAATAAACAACTGCATGTTTAAATAACAACTCTATGTTTAAATAAGCAACTACACATTTAAATACCAACTACACAATTAAATAAACAACTGCATGTTTAAATAACAACTCTATGTTTAAATAAGCAACTACACATTTAAATACCAACTACACAATTAAATAACAACTACATGTTTAATTAACAACTACATGTTTTAAAAAAAACAACTTCTTTTTTAAAATAACTACATGTTTAAATAAACTACACGTTTAAATAAATAACTACATGTTTGAATAAGAGCTACATGTATAAACAAAGGCAGGATACAACCTGAATGGGTTTCCAGTCTCTCACAGGACCAGAAATTCATGGATAAAATTTTAATTTTTAAAGAAGCCACTTAAGAATTCTCAATGACATGTCACATTCTGTTATTTAAAAAAGTGTTTCACACAACTATCAAACTTAATACAACTGCACTTTTTCACACTTTTAACTAACAAAAAAAAGCACTATGACGATGTCCAACTGACTCATAAAGAATGTATACTTAAAAAGTAGGAAGAAAAGATGAAATTGACTTTTTTCACATGCACTGTCAACCCTGGGACCTCATGTAGACTGGGTCATACCTTTCCAAGTCATGTCCAATCCACTGTATTTACCACCGGTTGGCTTCAATGAAGCAACTGAAACATCAGTTTCATCAGTGGAAACAGAATAAAACTCAGCTTACTTCGGAGCTTCACAGCAAAGACTGTGAATACTTCTGTACATATCATTTTTCAGGTTTTTTATTTTTAATCAACTTGCAACCAATTCAAAAGAGCTTTACCAGCATTGTCATCAAGGGGTGTTTTTCAAATTATTTTTCAGGAGGAACACTGATTTTATCCATTTTGAAATAAGGCTGTGACATAATAAAATGTGTATGAAGTGAGATGCTGCTTTCCAGATGCACTGTATGTGGTTAAAATTGAGAAAAATATGTTTGGATGTAAATAAAATACAGTCAAGGGGGATGAACTTAAGGAGTTTATGGCCTAAGGGAAGAAAGATTTAGCATACTAAATGAATAATGGACCCTTAAGAAACCTTTTTAAAGGCATTGCTGTATGTGCCTTCCATCTAACTCAAACTTTACACATCTATTCTTCCTAAAAAGTAAATAAAATATGTTGTCTTCTGCACAATAAAGTCTGTAGCTGCAACCAAAAGACAGCTTGAAAGGGAGATTTGAGGAGAGATATGAGGAAAGTAATTAAGGACAGGAAACAGCTCCAGACTACTGGAATGTGTCCCAGGTGAAAACATGTCATTGAATTGACTCCTCTGAGAACAGAGGTTGAGCCTGCATGCCTTGATTAATCAGTGCGCTGTGTTTACTCCCCCTTCTTGAACCCAAGGCCGAGCCATATTTCACGGGAACAAATTGAGCAGGGTACTGACACAAGTATCGCTATAAAACCAAAGGTAATTAGGAAAGTCACCATGTCAGAGCCAGACAAGGGGGTCGGACATGTTCAGTGCACCTAGAGGAAGTGACAAAGGGACAAATAGATGTAGTTCTGTCCAGATTTTGCGGGGAACTCCTTGGAAACGCAGCGCTTTTAGTATGAGTTTGTCCATGAAGTCATCCCAAAAAAAGGTCTCAATAAGCTGTGTACACAGCGGGCATGTGATGCACATTCAAAAAGATGGTAATTCTCACATGTGTGTTTATCCCATGGTGTTCACACTGGACAAGCAGGGGGGGGCTTCTTTGTCTTTCTCTGCTGTTTACTACATGTCTGCCACCTACTGCTGGAAGAGGCTTGGTGTGACATGTTGAAGCGGCCCAAATCTTGCTCCAGGTATTTTCTTTCAGAGCTCAATTCCAACATATTTAAGACTTGACGTCTTATACTTCCTGCAAGGCACAAAGCACAATTATTAATTTCTCCTTCACAATCAATGTTTAAACGGTTGGCATTTTGTGAATTAAAAGAGATGCAATCCATACGTAACTCCCAAATTTGAGTCCCTGATTGGTCAATGGTTAACCTGGTGTAGAGCCATCAATGGCCACACGTTTTGTATGTAGAACCTGGAAGTGGTCATAGGAAGTTGCGTAGCTACATGTGAATACTAAAGTTTTGAATACAGAAGCTTGTCGTGTTTACATAGAGTGGCTGCTTGAACACGTATTCCTGAGGGCAGCGTGAAGTCCCTTTTACCTTTAGTCACATGGACCCGGTGGGGGTTTGACCTGCAGGTGCTACTGATTTTTGGGTTGTCCGGCCCATTGAGGGTCGTAGAGAGGAGCAACTGTCTCTTAAGGGAAGCAGAGTTGTGTCTTGCAGTTGAGGCTCGTACGACCACCTCAAGGGATTGTCATGACAATGGAACATACCGTTGTCGTGTGTTTGGTAAGTGCATCGTAAAGTATTTGTAAGGAAAATGTAAGTTTGACTCATGATGGACAGGAAATGCTGTCATACAGTGCTATTATGACACATTCCATTAAGACACAAGTACTGGCCTTTTATTGACCGTCCGCAAATGCCATGCACACAGGGTTACAGGGTTGATTACCTAATTTACTAAAATACTACACACAAGGAGACCACAAGGACCTGTATGAAACCTGTAGAAAGTACACAAGGAGCCACGCTTATCACATGAATAGTACTCACAAGCTCCTTGCAGAATGTGCAGGATTTGGGGGAGACTGAAAAAGAGAAAAATCTGTTCAATACTTATTAGTCTCACCTACTTCAGCCTTACTCACCCTTGCAATTTTTATAAAAGTTAGCTACGACTTGTCACATCTTTGGAATGCCTGTAAAAAACAACAAAAAAGCAAAGTATATACACATCTTTGCTTGACAGGCTAATTGAGCGATCTGCTGCCTGGCTACTTCATGGGGGCCACTGGTGTGTTTTGCCTTCATACAGCCCATATCCACCCGTAAGGGCAGTTGTGACAAAGGCCTAAAAACATCATCACTAATCTTAAATAACTATATCACTTTTGATGTGTTTTGTCTTCTTTTTTCCCATCTTATTGTCAACACTTCATTTTCTTGATATGCTCACGCTCTCTACTTATTCATGACCATCAGCAGTACAGTATGGCAACACGATGAAGTGAATAAAACACACACTGTGTGTAGAGTTTCCACGGAATGAGAAAGCCAAGAAGAAAAAGGAAAGTGGCTTATTAGAGATTTTTGTTGCAATGCTTTTGCCTCAGTTCACTGCTGGTTAAAAGGTCCCTTCCTTATTATTCCGCCTCTTACAAAATCTTCCAGGGAGCGTCTCCTCCAGCCACGTGGCTAATGTCACTCGCACAGCAAATGGTCAGCAATTTATTCGTCTGTCCTCCGCTCATTACAGTCTGAGGCGTGTTGCCAAGCTGCAGCTCTTTCTTTCATTTTTGGAGGAGTCTTTTGATGTTTACATGCATAAGGAGAGAGGAGGAGCTGCAGAGTGCACTGTAAGCATTTCAGGCTACTGTTATTAAATCTATATTTAGATGTATGAATACACAAGCCACAGCCGTCTTGCCTGGAACTCACTTGCCATATTAATGCCTGTAATTTGATCATCTCCACAGTTTGGATATTGGAACACGTCAACATGAGAGATCAAATAAAAATAATGAGAAATGGAACATGGAGGAAAAGAGGTGGACTGCGATTGTTGAAAGCAATTAAGTGGTTTAAGAGCAGCTATGAACAAGCACAGATATCCTTAAAATCACAGCTGACACACAACTATACAAATTCACACTAACTGCAGTTTCAGTTGTTTTAGCCAGTTTTAACATTTCCTTCCAGTCATCTACAGTTTCAGTCACAATTACTTCTAGTGCCGACAATAAGCCGGCCCTGCTGGCTGCTTACAACCAGCATTGGTATCGTCCACCTGCTCTCTGTACCCAACAATTGTCATGTTGGGCCACACTCGCCTTCTGCTTCTAGCAGACTGGTTTTCCTTCTTTGCCACTCTACGGTTGAGTGCATTCTTGTCTGGAGTATGCTGGGTCGGCAAACGGAGGGAGTTAAACCAACCACTGCAAGGGGGTCGTACTGACCTCAAGGCTGCCTCTAACTCCTTAGTTGGATACGTCCTTTGGCAGCTCCCTTATTGCATCAAAGCCAAATCACAAAATATGAATATACTCTGCTATATCTATCAGCAAGCACAGACCAAAGGGGCGCAATTCATCAAGAATGTCAAAACTTCATCTAGAAGCGCAGCTACACTGAGGCTTTTTATCATTGTAGGCAATCAATTCCTTAAAAAAAAAAAAAAAAAACACAAAAGACTGTTGTTTTAAGATTGGACTCAGCTTATCATTGTGCTTAGTGACCTACACTCCGCAGATGACAGAGTTCTTCTCGATCTAAGCTAGAAATCATTGTCAAAGTGGTAGTGGTGACTGCAGAAGAAGAATGCCCCATGAGCTTCACTATGAACTATGGCAGAGGTGCTACTTTTGGGACCAAGATCAAAGTTTTATTTCCAAACATCTCTACCTCTGCATCTTCTGTCTGAACAGACCTAATAATAAGGTAATCAAAAACTACCCTGGGTAAGGAAATCTACAAATTATGTGACTGTGGCCTCTTGGTGCCTGGAGTTGACCAACCATGATGTGGGCCATGGCAAGAATCTAGCTATTGTTGAATTCCTTACCTCCAAACTTGAAAATCAGAAGCTAGCCTATTGAGGTCACTGAATTTTCTTGGTCTATCTCAGACTGAACATCAGATATTTTGGGGATCATTTGCCTTTAGATGACACCTTAAACTTTTGGTCAGCTCCAGAGTACAGCATAGAAGGAGAATCAATTTGTCTATAAAGATTCATTTAGTTAACATCTGTGTGGTTTTGTTATGGTTTTGGCTCCATTTCCTATCCTAAGCTTTTGTTTTGACCTCAGGACTTCCTGTTTTCCCACTCCCAACATTTCTTCCTTATCTGCCCCACGCTGGACACTCCTCCACCAACCAGCTGTATTTTATCCCCACTCTTCTCCACAGTAACAGCAGTCTCCAGTGCGACACACTCCCCATGAACCTGTTATTAACTTGCTTCTACTGTCTACATAGACTACCCTGTGGGCCTATATCATGAAAAATGCTCATTTTGAGTTTTTAAGTGTTTCATGCTGTTTTTTCCTCACTATAAGAACCTCAAAGCGATATTTTGATTCATTCACTTATTTTTGAGTAATCATCCAAACACCAACGCTCTTAGCTGCAGTCCCTCCTATATCCACGAAATAAGCGGGTTCTCACTGTGTGACGTAGATCTTTGAGAACACCCCCTAGCAGGAAGAGTCTGCGCTGCAAGCCCCACCGCCAGGTTAACGCAAACACACCCACTTTCCCCGTGTGCAAGTGCAAGAGGGAAGTCACCATGGGTATCAACATTTAAAAGCAAACAGATTTCAAAGCTGTTAAGTTTCTCAATTAATTTTTTTTCTGAAATTATTGACCAACATGGTGAATTCAATTATTTTTGTAGCTGTAATCTGAATAAAGCAGGACTGCTGGGATGAATGCATATTTGCAAATAACAGAACCCCTCAGAGGATGGATACAAAATAAAATGGAGTACATTTTTCAAGGAATACATTAAATGAATTTGTTCTTCAGTTGTACAAAACCAAATGGAGGAAAAAGTTTCTATTGGAGCATTCTTGGAGGAAACGCACCAAGAAGTAACAATGAAAACAGTCCAATGTGATATACTTTATGCCACCAGAGTTGGATATTACTAGAAGCTGCAGCAGAATTCAAGCATACTTCCCAGATTGCATGGGCAACATATGAGGCAGGACCTTCTGCAGAAGGGTTGAATGGCGGCGCTGAGTTGATGTGCAAACTGTGTGCCGGGTCCTCAGATGTGTGTGAACGCCCCCTGGGAAGAGCAGCAGAATGAGATGCCCATCACTCTGTGTCTCTGCAGATGCACCTCACAAATGCCAGGCTTTCAGCTTCATTAGGCCTGGATCTGATACATACCGAGGAGTGCAGCCTGAGGCTATCAACCCAGCCTCCCTGCCATGCAGACACACACACACACACACACACACACGCACATGCATAAATACGAGGGAGCGCCTTCATATAAACGACTACATTTGGAATCATTTCCGGAAGAACATTTCATTTGTGGAAAGGTGGTTCTTTTTCGGGGTGTTCTTTTTTTGTGCGTTTCAAATATAAGTTCGCCAATCCCTCCAAACCAAGTTTGTCAAAAGTTCAACTACATTATAAAATTCAGCACAAAAGAAGGCGCCGTTCTGGAGAAAAACAAACTTCGGGTCATTATCTTTTTCCACTGTGGGGGCCACCTTGATTGATAAAGAGCAGCGTTCCCCTCAGTGAAATGGAAAGCTTCCCTGTGAGCAGCTGGACTTTTATCCATCACCAGTGGAGACATTCCCACCACGCAATATGTAATTAGTGCGTAATTCCCTGTCTTTTGAAATGAGCCCAAAAAAATGATTATCCACAACCAAAATGAGATATTAATTCAGAAACACTGTGGATAGGCATTCACTTTCCTTTTTTATTTTTTTTCGCCCTCCCTCTCTACCTCAATAAAGCAGTGACGTGTAAGTTATTACCAAAGCTTTTAAGTAGAAATGGTTATTACAGCAATTTATCTGGGCAACCAGTGTTTCATTTCCAACGCTGTTTCTCATTAAAACATCTATCCCTTTCCGCCACTGGTTTGTTTATTTGGAATAACTTAATGGTCGAAGCTGTGTGGATGGTACAGGAGGGATACAGATATTGCACTTTTGATGCCAGAATAAAATAAAAAAAAATACATTGGCTTCCATCTTGCTGCGTGTGTCCTCAAGCAGTTGGCACGGTCGTGTTAAAATGCTTCCGTCCCCCCATGTCTCCCGGCCATAGGGATCCATCACTGTGCATTACCAATCTGAGAGAATCCACACCGTGAAGATCCCCATTTCACCCAATAGGGTTCAAGCTTGTGACAAATCAAACAGGGGGGGGGCAGCACAGTACCTAATATCATTGTCCAAACGTGATTTATATCACCAACCGTGTCTGACTAATTGTGTTTGGTCAATCTATCAAATCCATCAGCGACGATTCATCTTAGCCTGAGCTCTTCTGTGGAATTTGGTTTGACAGTCGTCAACTCAATATTTAAATAAATGGCCTTAGGCATAGATCACATTTACAGTATGTATTTTCCCCATCTGAAAATCCCCCAATTTTAACATTTTTTTTAAGATATTTATCCAAAATCTCGAGCTGCCATTTGAGATTTTTTTTTTCCAATACTAGCCTTGCACAACAAACTTCATGTCAGCCTATACTTCCAATGAAAACGTTGTTCCCCAACATTGATTTTTGCATGCGTGGAGACATATTTTTCAGCACCAAAGACTCCCATCACACATTAGAGGGAAAAGATGCACTCAGATTGCAGGTTTGGCACTATAGCAGGAGTGTAATTGAGGATGTGTGGGTTTGTCTTTAGTGCATGTGTGTTAGTGTGTGTTTTAGGGGACGTGGGTTTCGGGGGAGGGGGGTTCAAGGGGGCTTCAAGAGAGCTGGGTCATCCTGTTGCCTGGTAACAAGCTTCAGATTGACAAAAGGAAGAGCAATTTAGGGCTACTTTCCCCAGAAATCAATACAACAGGCCTGATGCGATGATGTGAGATTAGCCAAGGGAATGAAGCCAACATGGATGGCAAGGGTTACTTCATAACCAAGAGAGGAAGGTGTGGAGGGGATTGAATCTAAAACGCTGAATATAAAAATATAGAGTCTCGGTATCCAGCTTCTGAAATCCTGGTAAAATAAGACTTTTCTGGCCGTCGTCTCCCTCAGGTAATGACAACTTTAGCAAAGTGAGAACTCATGGGAAAGAGATAAATCCGATTTTAGCTTTGTTGTTTAATACCATCTGTCAGAGTGGCGTTAATATTGCCCTGGGCGAGGGGCTGTATAGCACAAGGCTGTAATATTGTGAAAAAAAAATTGGAATAAGAGAGAAATTCGGGTTGAATAAAACTTTTGGACAGCTGTATATACGTAGACTTTTCATGAATAAAACATACCCACTGCCGACTGATGAAAGTAGAGGATTTGAGCCACTGTACTTGGAAAAGTACTCTGAAAATTTGAAGCTGTTAGAAATGGTTGAATACATTAATGTTTCAGAGATTTTGTTTTTTGTTTATTTTTTAACTGGATTTAACAGAAAAAAAGGCCAATAAAATACCTTTTAGAATGTACCATTTTTCTGTACTTAACCAGTTTGACAGCTATTTAACTGAATTTATACATTTAGAACAGTAGAACACATTTCTTTTCATGTAGGATACTAGTTCTTGAGGTGGAATGGCAAAACGGTAACCTAAACTAGCTAACCTTCTGCTAGCTTAGCTGACACAGGGTAAAAGTAGCAAACTTCAAACAAAATTTGTCTTGTCGGCAAAAAAAGCAATGGCTGTAGTGTTAAAAGTAAAGTTCTATGATTCTTTGTGAATAAAGTCTTGGTCCCATTGATTCAAGCAAAATGGATACTCAAGAAACCTTTGAGGATATCAGGTAGTATGCAGGTTGTGGCTCCACCTCTTATTGGGAGAGTTCCCAAATTTTGATCAATGATAGTGAACTACTTATTGTAAGTGTCTTTCAAATAAATAAAACATAAATTATGAACTACTTTATATGATTTA
This sequence comes from Oryzias celebensis, assembly GCA_014656515.1. Lineage (NCBI taxonomy): Eukaryota > Metazoa > Chordata > Actinopteri > Beloniformes > Adrianichthyidae > Oryzias > Oryzias celebensis. The sequence continues at coordinate 42,631,914 of BNCR01000005.1, forward strand.
GAATTTTTCTGCTTTGGTCGCAGTAAACTGAAATAAAAATTTGCTCATTAGTTCCCTCTTTTTTTTCTAGAAATTATCTTTACTTTAATGTAATTTTATTGTAAAATGCTGACTTGTCAACTTCAGGAGAATTATATGACAATATTCCTCTTGGGGTAAATGTTAGTTGATCTATCAATTTTATTTTATCAGAATTGTTAAAGCATTAACTCAAACTGTGTGTAGCTCAGACCCTTTTTTGCATCACATGCTAATTGCAAGTTGAAAATTGCAACACATCTTGGCACAAAATAATTTGAAAAGCCATCATTTTTTAAAATAAACAGTTTTACCATCTCGTAGGATAAGTCAATATCAGCTGAGCAAAAATTCACCAAAAATTGCTAAATGTCATTATCCTTATTTGGCATTTTGTCTGCATAGAGCCATTGGGGGAAAAAGGGTAAGACAAACGTTTTCTCCTTTTTTTGACCATTCTTGGGACAGGCAACGGGATCCAAAGGATACACTTTATCAGTTTTTTTTGTTTTGTTTTAATGTCTAAGTTTATGCCGCTCTATTACAAGTTAAAGCAGCAAAACAATTGTTTTAACTAGCCCATAACATATTTTGTTTCAGAAATGTCCGCAGGTAATCACAGATAAATAAGAGTTGTCTTGGTTTTTTCTTGTGTTTTTTTTTTTTTTTTTTAGTCTTGCTTCAGCATATTTCAAACATGACGTAGAAGATCTACCTTAGTCCTTCCCCAGCATATAGATTATGTATAGCCTTAATGTGAAGTGTTTGCATCAAGGCTACAGGAGAGGCCTGCTGGTTCCTTTTCACTTAATTGCATCAGAAAAAAGCCAATTTTTACCTTTTGGAACAGATTATATTTAGGTTTATCTATGATTTTAACTTATATATGATAACATCCCCTTTAGGCATCAGCTTTGTGTTTTATCCAACATCAAACAGAATATTACCATTGTGTGTTTTTTTTTTTTTTTTTTTTTTTTTTTTTTTTGTTGGAAGTTATTCTTTTAGTCCAAATTCAAAAAAACCTTGATAATCTTTTTTTTTTTCATATTTTGATTTATGTTATATTACTTTCCCAGTGAAACAAATAAACAGCTTTCTTGTGGAAGATTAGGAGCCCCTCTATAGAATAAAGGCAGTCAACCATTTATCAGAGAAAATCGAGTAACCCAGAGATTGTGAGCTGCTGACCACCTCAGGGGTTCACTACACACAAGCCTCCATAAATTTCTATTGGAACTCATGCAAGCAGCTTGTCCGAAGAGATCTAGCAAAGGTGAACTGCAAAGACTAAATTTGCCTTGAGGTGTGAATATAAGTGTGAATTTGTTTATCTGTCTCGGCCGTGTCAGCGCCCGGTGACTGTAGTCTAATGCGTGCTGCGAGCAGTTCGGTGCAGCAGCCGTGACCCTTACTGGAATATGAATTTACAGATGGATGGATGGCTGCATGCATGGTTCAACAACCCGCTACCTTCGAACAACACTGCTTTCAGATGTCAGAGAGCTTCTAGACATATTTTGCTTTAATAAATATTGCACCCAAACTGCATAAAATGTTCATTTTCATTTCATGGTGAATATATTATGGTGTAAGTTACCTGTCAAAATGAAACTTATGTTTATGGACCAAGATTTAAAAAAAAAAAAACAAAACAAATACAACCTTTGGTTTTACGTTTGACACGTCTGTTAAGAATATGACTTTTGTTTGTTGTGAATACCACCTTTCCCTATTAAATTACTATCAAAAACACGTCATGGGTCACAAGCATGTCTTAAGAAATATCGAATAGAAAAAGTCCACATACACATATAGGGCTCTACCACAGGAAAACTTCAGTGACTGAAGATGCATTCACAATTGAATACAAAAAAACAGAACAGTTTACGAGTTTTATTAATTACTTTAGACTTTTTTTTTAGCATTTCTTAATTAATATTTTGTTATGGTAGATCACTGTTTTCAAAATCGTCAAAAATCTTTGATAAACAATAGACACCGGAAATGTCACCAGCAGCATCTAAACACCACACCATCTTTGACCTAGTGTAACTCTTTGACCATTTAATGAATCAGCTAATTATGATATGCAGAAAAGCACTGTAATGTAACACTTTACGCTGTTGTAAATCGAATGTTACATTGTTTTATCAATGTTTTTTTATTTGGCACAAAGCCGCATTTCTCTACAATAAAATCAGCTGATTTGCAGTGATTACAAAAACCCTTCATTGCTAAATTATTGCACATAAGCAAAAAGCTCTTTTTTTCTGTGCCAGAGAACTCTGGAATTGCATCAATTGCGTAAACGTTTAAAAAATTACAGTAGTAAAACCTCAGATGTTATAGGGGTTAAACAAATAATAATAGAATTTCACCACATTTATCGGTGTATAAATCAAGTCTTTCCATATGCTAGCAAAATCTTTAAGGGGGGGTTGACAATAGGCCTCAGTATGATGTCTTGACTTGATATGAATGCTCTATGATATCCTTTTGACAATAATTTAGCTGGGAAAATTTTGTATTTAAGACAAAAAAAAAAGTCATATTCAAAACAAAGACAAATCGTTTCCCAACAGACATGTTAAAAGTTAAACTTGTGGTTTATCTTCTATTTTTCAGGTAAATTTGTTTGAATATCTTTCATTTTGACTTATCTAACCCCATAAATATGAAACTTTTTTTGTATTAAGCTTAGGCCAACATTTTTTTTTTTTTTTTAAGAGATCACAAAATCTAGGGTCAACAACTACTTGGAACTATGTCGGTAAACTGTTGCTTTTGTTACTCAGTGTGTGAGTTATGCATTTGAGCGGCCTGTATAGATACATAGACTAAGGGACACAATGTAAAACTCAGATGTATGGACATAATGAGAGGGAAAGACACAAAGTCTGGTTGAGAAAACACGGATTACAAAAGAAAAACTTTCACACAGGCTTCTCTCCCGCCACATTTCTGTGTAACAAGACCCTGCGAGGCTAGACAGTGAGGTCTCTTGATGGGCAGGAATGTAGATCCTGAGAAACACCAGGAGATTGGAGGAGACTGAGAGAGGAGGAATGTCTCAGCTCCTGAGCCAGTGGGAACAGAACGGCAGGAGAGGATCAGGGTGACCTGTGCTGACACCTCTGTCATCACGCGTCCTCTGTCTCAGGTCCAGGGAGGAAAAGAAAAAAAAGGTAATGGGGAGACGCTGAGGCTGAAGGAGGGTGAGGAGAACAGGGTGGAGGTGAATGGGGAGAAGATTTCTACCCCGTCAACAGCAGGAGGCAGAATGTATCCAAAATCCAGAGGAAAGGCTCTCTGGTCACACTGTTTTTTGTACCATTTTTTTTTTTCTTTTCAAAATTAAGAGGGTTTTACAACGTGCTTCTTTGGCTATTTCACATTCAGCTCTCATTCTTAAAAGATCCCTCTGCTCATCTTTTAGTCTATTTAAAATTCTGAATATCAATTTTTTGGTCAAAATTAGAAAATCATGTGTCATTTTTCTGGGACGTACCCAGTATTATTTTTTATTTAGTTCATCATGCCTTTGTTTGGTGCAGTGCAATTCATATGTTGTCCCTGTTTCCCACTTCCCTCCCGAGGGAAGTGGGAAACACTCTTTCCTTGGTCCTGATTGACCAATGAAAGTGTGGATCGATTATGTGCCAACAAAAAATAGATGAATAAACGTATTTTGAAAAAAAATTGCTGGCAGCCAATTATCATCCCTGCTGTCACTTGATTGACACATAGAAGAGCCAATCGAATATCCTCTGGTACAAGGGTAGACCCATTTACAATCAGGCAAAGGGAGGTGATTGCCAGGGACCCCCAATACTTAGGGGTCCCAAGCTGAACACTTAATAAAAATGTCTGATTTCCATACCCTTTATTATTTAACTAAAATGACATAGGACTGCTCATGTATTTCACCTTCCGCCATCTCTGTGTAGCAATGGACTGTTCTGTCCACAGCAAGTTAGCAAGCAGAGAGAAACCACTTAATTAAGATTACATTTTTTTTAAAAAGCGGTAAGAAGAATTATTTGAGAAGAAAGGGAAAGAGAAGAAGAAAAACAGAATCAAATTATCTCAAAGAAAGAAAGTCAAGAATGAGACAGTAAAGGAAGAGAAAAGGCAAGGTGCAAAAAATTGTCATTTTGAGAATATTTCTTATTATTTTTTTCTTTGACACCACTCCATGGGGTACTGTTTTTTTTTTCCATCATTCAGGTGTTTTTATTTATTTTGCCTTCTTTGGTAAAGTCTGGCAAACTCAATAAATTCAATGTTTTCCAAGTAAAAAACAATGTACAGTGCAAATAAAATACATTTCTTTGGCAGTCAAATACGGTTTCAGTTTTTAGATGTTTAGCAAAACATTTGAATACTTGAACCAGTAAAGAAATTATTAAACAGACGTTTTACCCCCACTAAGAATGAAAATGAAAGTGCTTTGTTCGCCCGGGGCCCCCAAACTGCTATATCTGCCCCTGCTCTGGTACACAAGTCATAAATCCAACTAAACTGAGCGCCACCCTCTGCTAGCCAGGCCCGGCCCTGGGCTGCAGGGCGCCCTAGGTGAAAAAGTAGTTTTTATTTTTGTGTGAGCCACTTATCCACCATATGAATTGCACTGAGTAGCATGGTACATTTTAAAAGAATCTCCAGTGCTAATGGTTTAAAGATATCAGTTGTTGAAGGTTTAAAGAGAAAAAAACTAGATTGCCAGTTATTTTGTCTTTAAATCGAAATCAAGAATATTTTTCGATTGAAATACAAGAGTGGTAAATTTCCAAGCAGTTGAATGTAAATAAAACAGACAAACATCTGCTTTGAGCCAGTTTTTCTTCTCATTCTCCCTTTTTTTACCTGTTTTAATTACTTTTTTTTAAACCAAATGAGTGATGTGTCCAACTGTTATAAACTTGTAAAAATATCATAAACTTAAAAAAAAAAGAAGAACCTTAAGGTTAGCCACCTAGGTCGCCTATGCCCAGGGCTGGCTAGCCAATATTGGATTTTTCTTCCTCCTAAATTTTAGAAAGGTGTGAGCGTTCAATCTCAGACTCTCAACTGTGGATTTACATCAGCTGCTAATGTGTTTTTTTCTGAATCGAAATCAGTCACTCCAAAGGAACCACAAACAGAACGCACACAGGACGTTTCTATTGTCTGCCCAGTGTGCGCTGCGGTGGAATTAACATGGTTTAATTCAAAACTTACAAATGCATCTAAATGTATCAGTTTAACAAAAAAGCAAACAAATCACTTTACAGTTGGCTTTTCATTATGATTTTTTTTAAATAACATCATTTTAAAACAAATATATCAATCTTTTGGAGCTAGTCATTTCAAAATATGCCGAAAAAACTGTGGGCACCCTCCGTCTATACGAAACAATGCTGAGGCAATCAAGCCTAATCAGCTCCGTCTTCTTCCTGGCCCGTGTCCTTCCCTCACTAACATTTCCCATCATTTAACAATGTCTGCATCATTAGTCTGCACGGACAAGCCCCTATGGAGTGATCTCTGTGTCAGGACCTGCCGCATTAGACAGCCACACAGGTGCTATAATTCACCTCGGAAAGAGGCCTGCTGACTATTAACCGCTCAGGGAAAGATGGTCAAGTTGTGTGGAGATCGTTGAGGGTCAGTGGTGCTGCACACAGTACAGTAAAGAAAGGTGGATTAAAGTAATATAAAGGGAATAATGATAGATTAATAGGACATTTTTTAAAAAAATGAAACATTTTGTTTATAAATACATTGTTTTCATGTTTTCAGCATAAAAAACCAAATTGAAGTCACTTTAAGATCAAATAAGAACACAAAGCAACATGAGTGGCTTGCTGTGTTCATTAATAGTTGGTTAATATTATATTAGTCAAACTTTTATTAATATTTTACCTTTCTATGACCACGGTTTTGTCTCACAGGACCATCTTAACAGCTAATAACAATGACATTTTTTTTTATTTTAATGACAATTAAAAATATTTAGAGACATATGAAAAGAAACAAAGTTAGAAATAAAGTTGTATTTTTATCTTCAAATGAAAGCCAACCTAAAAAAGTTGAGTTTTAAACTCTGATTTGGGAGTTTGTGATGCAGCAGTGATGTGATGGAGAATTCCAGAAACGAGGAGCAGATCTACTGAATCTTCTTGACTTCATGGATAGAGGAGCAGGTGGAGAGAAGAGAACCTGAGGATGAGGATACATGGAGCTGGAAAAGAGCAGAGAGACGAGCAGCAACCAGGCTGTGAAGAATTGCATTTAATAAACTGAACCGGGTCTCAAATGCCATTATTTTACATAAACTAATGTCATTTTTTTTGTTAATTAATAAGGAAAATATGAATTGTGATGCCAGTGTGTCATTTGATGAAAAAAAAATGTGTTTTTTTTTGTCTCCTAATGCTGTTAAATTGACATTTTTGCAAAGCACAATGGTATTTGCAGTTTTATATATTAATTCAAAACTGTTGAGTTAGCTTACATGTTCTATGGGGAGTCGTGTGATTGACATTTCATCTTTGTACGTTCATATTTATTCATATCACCAGATCCTCACTGAACCACAGTCCAACCAATCACTTCCTGCTTCACCTCTTCAAACCAGACATGGGTTACAGCTAGGCGCAGTTTAAAGATCATCTATAGCTGAGTAACTCAGCTGTATTTATTTATTTTTCCTGAAATAAGATGAGACGTGACTTAAAAAAAATTTTTTTTTGAATAGCCTTACATAACATTTGTCTTTTAAAAATGAAATCAAACAGGTTTTTTTAATGATCTTTTTTTGTAATGTGACATCAGGGCACCAAGTTGCTTTTTACAATGAAAAAAAATGAGAAAAACTTAAAACATTAACTAAAAATAATGTCAGAGCATACAAAGGGCTATAAAATACATGAAAGTTTTAAAATATATATTAAAAAACAAAGGATAATAAGTATAAAAAGTCAGTTTGAAAAGGTAAATTTTACATTACGTTGGTCCTGTGACAGGTTGCAGGCTGGGTGAGCTGGACCTACTCATCCCCGAATCAGCACCCCCCAAGGACATGTTGCCACCATATTTTCTGTTGTCAGAAACTCACTGGCTAAACTCCTCTAAAACCGGATCTAAGTTGGCGTTCAAAAACTGCTCAGCTCTAAAATCATGCACAGTCAGGATAAAATACACCCCCAGTGGACAAATCTATCAGATATTGCAAACTTGAAAATCAAGAATGACTACAAACAGATTCAAGTTTTGTTATGTAACCTGGAGTGAGACCATTAAGAGCTTCAAAAACAAACAGTAAAAGTTCAAACTGAACTCTAAAATAGACAGGGAGCCATTGGAGTGAGTTCTGGAGTGATGTGCTAGTTAACAGTCAATTTGACTAATGCACCGCAAACTAAACTAGAAGTTTCTCAGAATAATTAACATTAAATTCAAAATAATATCGCAAAGCTTGCAATTTAAAACAATCTTTTTTTAAACAAAATGAAAATGTTTTAGCTACAGATCACTTTCCTGCTGATTTCTGTCATTTGTTTGGCTCAGACAAGAGAGAAAATGACGTCGTACTCTGCAATTAATCCCAGTTAAGCAGCACATTTAATTTATTAAAGCAATCTGTTCACTTGAACCACTAATTCTACATCTTGAGAACTAGCAGTTTCTGCAGTGTTCAGCACCTCTGTTAAACTACAGAGGAATCAATCCACTCATTCAGAGCAAAAGTTATTCAAGCAGCTTTTTTTTTTATTTACGTTCTTCCATTTCAGTGACGTCTCGCTGTTAAGTAGTTGAGAGATTTAAATTTTTTTAAAAAACTGTAGAAATGATGCTAAATGACCACATTGCTGTTAGCTTGTCTGTAGCCAGAATGATGTGTGATGGTGATGCTGAGTGTTAGCAGAGCTGGACATGTGCAATGGCTGCCAATGGAGGCATACTTTTCATAAATATGGAAAAGCTTAGCTGCTCGAGGGAGGTAGTTTTGTTGGTTCGGACATTAGTCAGGATGCCCTCCGCATACCTTCCAGTGGTTATTTTTTGTTTCCAAATGTGTTCCACTGAGTAGAAGCCCTTGAGGCAGAGCGGGCAGAGCAGGAAAAATTAGCTCTCTCAGCTGGTCGGGAGCGTTCTCCTCTCAGATCAGCTGAGGAAGGTGGTGAGGAACGGCTGCATAAAGCAGCCCAACCTTGTAAATGCAATGGAAGCCAGACGCATTAGAACACAATCATCTTCCTGGGATAAGCACGCAAAATGATCCAGAAACATATAGTTTATTTCAGATTTAGGATTCTATTTTTATCCAAAATATAACTTAAATGAAAAAAAAAAAAAAAAACAGGTAAATTGTCTTTTGTTTTTAATGGAAGATGTTTTTCCATTTGTATTGCATTGTAATTAATTGTAATGCTTTTTTAGTTTTCAATTTGAAATTAGGAAAAAGACCAAAAATGTCTAAAGCCTTACATTGATCCTACAGTGTATAATTTTTTGCTTTTATCAATCAATACTCAATCTTTTTTCAAGCACCTTTCATCAAAATGCAGAAGGTGCTTGACCTAAAAAAGTTGAACAAAAGTTGGAACAATAGAAGTCATAAAACATAATTTAAAACAGAAATCAAAAGTTTTTTATTTACACCACCATGTTGGATCCAAACGTTGCCAATAAGCAGTGATTGGTTTAAGTTAATCCGAGTCACCGTTTCTATGGTAACCACTCTTACCAATCAGGGGTGAACTTGTTGGAATTCCACACCTCTACTGCTCGAAAGCGGGCTTGGGGAATCTGTGAAACATTAGAACGTACAACACGGGACATCTGATTGGTGGGTTTATAATTTGAATGACTTGCATAAAAAGTTAGAATTAACAGGTACATGTTAAAAACAGGTAGCAGAGCAAGAATGGTCATTCTCACAAATATAATAAGTGATTAATACCTGTTAGTTTCTCTATAGAAGTCTAGATTTTAGAGCCGGCAGATGACGGTATTTAGTTTGACTAAAACTGCTGAGTGACCGTGACAGTTCTTTCAGGTGATCTGTCGAATGGATTTCTCTAATCGAAGGGGAGGAGACAACTGTCTCCGTCTGCAAAGTTTTGAATGTCAAGATGACCAGAAAGAGAGTGCTGGCGTATGGGGGAGGGCCCGGAACCTTACTAATCACAGCTCAGCGTTTTTTAAGACACGTCTGTTCATCAGGAGGCCACAAACCTAAATAAATGCCACGGCGATCCGGCAACAGCACTCAAATCTGGCGCAATTAACAATTCTGATTCTTTCGCTGATGAAAGAGGCAGGAGCTTCCTCGGTTGCCCTGGCTACCACGCTGTCTGAGTGTCGCTTCCAGTCCATTTTTTGAAAAACGCAAAACCAACTGCTGACTGCAAATGTTTCATGTCTGCTCATGTGTCTCGCTTTCATGATTAAGGAGAAGAAAAAAAGTCAGTTGAAGAATTGAGTGGCTCTGTCTTGGCTGGCAGTCGCTGTGACTCAAATATCTGTTAACAGACTGTTTCCTGGCAGAGTTACATCAGCTCTGGCACCATTGAGGCACACAGAGAGAGACATTAGTCAGCACTATTCTCTCTACAGCTACAGTCAAGCAGGAGAAGGGGTTCACAGATGAGCTGATAACTCTGAATTTAGGCTATTTTATATCAAATAGAGCAGTGGTCCCTAATTGTTTACAGGGCACGAACCATTTTAATCCTAGACAAAATTTTCCCAGTTCAGTCTGTACAAAGTGGGCAACCTACTTTTTTTTTTTTTTTTTTTAATTTAGCTCTCAGTTTCCCATAACTTTTGAGGATAAAGTGGTAAAGTGGAGGGAAAAAAGCTGTCGTTTTTCAAAATAAAACTTCATTCAGAATTAGATTATCAAGAAAAGTGAAAAAATGTAGGTCTTGTTTTCTATGTGGCCTGGTACACACTGTCAGGGGTTGGTGACCAGTCAATAGGTCAAAATTTGGTTAGTGTTCTAATGGGAAAAGAGCGGGGCTACACATTGGCACAATGGTTAGCACTCTCAGCTCACAGCAAAAAGATGCTGATTTGAATCCTGGCAGGGACCTTTCTATGTGGAGCTTGAATTTTTTTCCTGGATTTTCTCCGCACACTCTGGCTTCCTGCTTTAGTCCAAAAAACATGCTTGATTGGTTTTTAAATTATCCACAGGTGTGTGTGTGTGACCCTCCAACAGACTAGCGACCTGTCCAGAATGTACACTACCTTTACCCAACAGTAGCTGTGTTGGCTCCTAAAGCTCTGTGACCCCATAAGGGATATAGTGGGTTCAGAAAATTAATGGATGGATGGTAATAGAGTACAGGGGAATTTACCAAGTGAGATGTTATGTGTTGAGACATGGTTCCCCATCCTAAAACCGTATCCCCTGAATTTTTGTGACTGAGGAAGACGAACAATTAAAGAGGTAAAATTTAGCAATTTTATTTGGAGATGAACAATGCCTTCACAAAGCTTTTGAGACCATCCTAGGGGAGCTCCCTGGATGCTTACGCTTACATGGGGTACCTTTCCCCACATCTGCTGCAAGCCACATGTCTGAAACAATAGACGTATGAGTAGGAACCATGTAACACACTTGAATTGTCATGACAACTAAATACAAAGTAATAATTAAAAATGAAAACCTCTGCCCTTCTTTTGATCTTCTCAGTGACATAGAAGCTTCTCTTGCACCCAGCCTTTTGTAGGCTAGCCAGTTTTTCTTGATAGACCCCATTATTCAATGAAAACCCACCCGAATCCAGCCCAGAACCAAAGAGACGAGGAGAGAATGCAAGGAATGAATCCTCTGCTTGCAATCTGAGGCTGGATGTGTCACGCTCAGAAGTTTTATCACTGACGCAGCATGAGATAAATTCCACCATTTTCTCTCCACGTGGCCATGACAGCCCTTTTTTTTCTCTTCCTTTTGGAAACCCAGAGAAGAGTGGAAGGATGGATCGATGAGGAGCTGTTGAAAAACTTTCAGAATGACTCTCTGCTAGATGTGTCTCAGCGAACCCGTCTGGAAAGAGAGAAGCAAGGAGGCTTTTCTTTGCATAATCAGAAGCAGCTGAGTGAAGGGCTGTAAGTGCTGTTTCACTCTTTGAGCTGTGTTTTAAATTACTTTAAAAAATCCCTGTGGACACAGCCATTTCCCCCATATGACAGGGCTAACATCTGTTTTTTTTTTTTTTGTTCTGTCTCATTTTACATACTTACATTTTCATTAGTCATTTAGCAGATGCTTGATTTAAGAATCAGAAGAAATGCTGAGGAGTTAGACTATCAGTGCCGTTGCATTCGTGGAACATGTTCAAAGGAAGATTAGACTTTCTAGGTTGTTAGAAGAGACGTTCCCTTCAGATATCCGTCTCTAAGAGATTCCTGATGGCGAAGGGTTATGCCTCTGTTCTTTCAGCATTTGATAACTTGTTTCATCATCTTGTAGGAACAAATGAGAAGTGTCTAGACTGAGACTGCTTTGTGCATAGGGATGGCAGCACCAGAGGCATGAATGACTTCAGATCACTGGGGGTAGATCCCTCAGCCACTCTAGGCAAACATTAGTGGCTGGAACCTGATTTGAGCAGCTATGGGCAGCCCGGGTGAGTTCAGTGAGCAGCGGAGTGAAATGACTCTTCTCCGGCTGATCAAACACCAGATCAGGGAGTCCCGCTGGGCATGCTGGGAAACCTGCTAAAAGTGCATTTCACCACGTAGGAGGTAGCAGAACCTTGACCTATAGCAAGAGTGCCATAACTTGAGTGCAACACACCGTGGTATTTCTAATGTAACAAAATAAAAAGTAAAATAACTTTCCTTTAGTACAGTGGGTAAGAAACAAGTATTTTCCAGGCACTACATCCAACTTTCATGATGTTTTAGAAGGACTTTGGTTAAGTTTTTGTCCCAGATTATGTTATTTCTTACAGTTACATATGTGTCTATAAAGGTACGTACAGAAGAAGTTTTATGTCAATTGTTTGGTCACTGTATCTAAGCTATTGGAACACTAGATACCTTCTAGAATGCTAATGGTCCATCTCTTATTGACAGCCAGTTCCAATAAATGCCAGGTTATAAGAAATGTAAATGTGGGTCAGTAGACTCCTGTCTCCAATCGTAGCTTGTCTCCTTAATGTGCTGGTCTGTAGAATGCCGTCTTCGAAGCTATATATTGAATAGGTCCATATATTGTAAACTTTCACCCAGGCTTTTTTTTCAAAAGCTTTGTTACAATATATGACTGGGCACAAACCCCAATTACTAATTTTTATTTTATTTTATTTTAATGGTTGACACTTCTATCAATGAAAGAAGATGTCATCCATTTGTCACTACCAAGTCTGAGTCTCTGGTTGGTCAACCTGTTTAATATGCAATGTACATTCAATGGCCATGAGTTTTGTATGTAGAACCTGAAAACAGCCCTAAAAAGTTGTGCAGCTACTGGTGAATGCAAAAGTTTTGAATGTGGAAGTCCAAAACGCACTTTTACATAGAGTTTCAATTGGAAGTGGCCACTGAAATGCGGGTTGCCAAGAGTGACATGTCAATTCTCTTCTTCAACCATAGAATACAGGGATGAATTGTGACTATCTATGTAACTATCTTTTAACTATGTAAAACTCTGCACTTCACTACTGTAATTATGATACTATACCATACTATTATGATACCATGCCATACTAATGTTGAACTAATGTTGTATATGTGTTTTTTTGGTAAATGAACCCCATTTATGCATCACTGTTCTGTATGTGAGGCATATAATGACAAATCTAACAACCACAGATCTCTTTTCAACACAGGACTATCTAAATTATTTTTTGAAGCTGCCAATGGAAAATTTATGGTATTTCTCTTCACAATTAAATTGATAAGCTGAATTTTAATTTGTTTTAAGCTAGACTCATCTTGACAAAGTGTTATTTTTCCATTGCACTTATCTCGCTTTGATGAGGCAAGAAAGTACTAAAAACCAAACAGCACGGTACACCAGCTATAGGAAACGCCTTTTCACCAATAGAGGATTCCTAGTTGTAGTAAGTGGACGGTGTCTCTGACCTAAATGTATGACTGTGGCAGCCCACTGTAATAAAATGGCCCACACAGCAGACAGTTTTGGGCCTAATCTGGCTCTGTTGGCATGGCAAGTGGTATATCGAGCAGATATGGCACTGGTTTTATGATTGGGTGCCACATGTGGTCCAACCTTGTTTGGAAAAATGTCACCCATTGCTATCCCAAACAAATACACAAAAATTTTGTTCAGTCTTTACAACTATTCTAAGATATTTTTTGTGGTGCACCTCAATTTAGTCTTTGTGGTCATTTATTTCACACAAAGGTCATTACTGTAGACTCTGCATGCCTATCAAATGGGAATGTTTTCAAGCTTTGGTTGTGTTTATGATGTATTCCAGTATGGGAGGATATTTGACTCCTTTTTAGAAGCAAATATTGAAGTTGGAGGAACTAGAATTCACAATGAACCAAATTCTAGTTGTTTTCAAGAAAAAAGTCAATTTTTCCAACAGAAGACTTACCTGTGTCTCTTGGAATGCAGCTCCAAACTTTCCCATTCGCAAACAAAGACATTCCTACATGTTTGAATGATGGTACAGTAGAAAGAAAGATGCCCCGAAGGGGTTTGGTGGGAAGTACATGTGGTCGGACTGCTGCATGTCAGAAGTTTTGATATCTTCCTCTAAGTGACAGTAGTGACTGATGGAAGGAGTATGCGATTGACGGGGGGACGATAGACATGCTATGTAGTGAGTGCTCTGCCTCAAGGACTGGCCTGAGAGGAAGTTTCACCTTAGTCACTACAAGAAGCAGAAAACTGACCACCTGAAATACGTTTTACCTTTTTTGTGACAACACTGACAAACTATAGCTGACAGATTTCTGGCAGGTGAGGTATGACGATAATATTTTGTAGCATTTTGTGGTTCAACGGGAGACAACAGGTTCAACATGTGTTTACAATTGTAACTCACCTTCTAAAGGTAAAGATTAAATATCGACTTGCTGCAATTAACCTGGCATTTTTTTCTGATTGCATTTGTCACGATTTACATTTACTATCGAAACTACAGTAAACATAATTTATTACCCTAAGTTCCTACTTTAGGAATTACAGTAAACATAATGTATTACCCAAAGGAGGAATGTTGGATTTAAATGAGCAATAAATGCAATTTTTTTATCCTCTTACATCTATTATTAGTTGTGGTAGAGTGTCTGCCCTGAGAATAGAAAGTTGTGAGTTTAATCCATGGTAGAGTCATACCATGGACTACAAAAATGGGACCCAGTGGTTTCCAGCCTGACATTCAACATTTAAGGGGTTGGATTGGAGGGTTAAACCAGCAAATGGTTACGGAGCATGGCTGTCTGTGGCTCATTGCTCCCCCAGGGGATGCTTAAATGCGGAGAACAAATGTTAACAGAGACAAATGAGCAAGTGTGTTATTAATTTATTAAAATAAATTATTTTGGTAAAAAAAATATTATCTTATAATTATGTTTAATTTTTAGACTATTTTCCAATCTGTTTACATGCTTAAAATCACCCTCAGTTGTCCAGCTGTGCAATTTAGAGTAAATACAGGGAACAAAAATCACGTGTATCTTTAGATGTCTTCTTAGATGCCGTTTCTACTCTTCACTTCCTTCCTTCTCAGCCATGTCTTCCTGGTCCAGTTCTGAACAGACAGTCAGAGTAAGAGGAAAAATAACATGATTTATGTAGGCCCACCTCCCCTCTTCTTTGGTTTTTCAAAGTAATGAGATTCCATATTTCAGCTCCTTTTGTCAGATGGATTGGAAATTAAAAAGTCGACAAGTAATGTCTTTTTGACGCCCAACTGTGAATACTCAGCACAAGCCGATTGACTTCAAAACTTTTGTGACAATATGTGCTAAAGAAAACAATATTCCCCGATAATAAATGTGAAGTGTCTGAGAATTACCGTTCCAGGAAGCCTTATATTTATTCATTGGAGCTTATTAGAAGACTATGGGGTCAGTAGTTACAGGAGTGATTGTTGTCAAAGCCAGGGAGAGGCAATGCATTATGCATTTCTGGTTAGTGGAGGTGCAGTTTGATTTTTTAGACAAATTTATTCCACCAATAGAAACGTCTTTTTGATTGAATTATCAGGAGGATTTTGCCAATTTTAAAGGAAACTCTTAAAGGTATTTTCTATCTTTTTCCTCACCTGCTAAACTGCTGCATTTCAATTTTGGGGACTTTGTTTTGAAAGAGTATCACCGAAGAAGTTTCATTACACTTACTTTTATGTTTTCATCCAACGGTTTCTTTATTATATCTTTCTTTTTTTTTGCATTTGACCTTTTGGTTTCAGCTGTCATTTTTCCTCATAAAGCAGTCTTGCAGCACTTTGATTGCGTCAGCACCGTCTGCCAATTTGTGGGAATAGACAGCTGTCTATTGCTTTAGAGGAGACAGAGTGAAAATATCGAACCGGCGCATGCATGTGGCTTGAAATGCCACCTGCATAACAGCGTTTTATCAAACAAAATAAATAAATAAAAGAGCTTGATGAACACGGGATTTGTTGCCATTTCAATTTTTTCCCCTTTTTTTTATTAAACATATCAGGTGAAAGAGTTGACCCCCAGTAGGTGGCATAAGGTGAGCATGCATCGAAATGACTGGTGTCAACAGTAATGTAGGCAGATGCCTCATAGAGACGAGGTTTTTTTTTTTTTTTATTTTGAACATGAAGTTGAGTGATTGTGTGTGTCAAAGCGCTTTCTAGAGGTCATATTGATTGGATCTGCAGAATTGTGCATCTTTTACACAACAGAATCTATGGCCGAATCTGAATTGCATCCTTACCCCTCTGACTCCCCCCTACGGCTCAAATTCTAGGGGCATTTGAAATTGTAGCGGTGTCCAAGTTTTTTTTTTTTTTTTTTAAAGATTAGCCATAGAGATTTCACGTCACGCTTGTGGGGCTGAGGAGAAACACATTTCTTCATGTGAACAGAAGTTTATATTTAAATTTTGCATGACTTTTTAAAGTTGGAAAACTGATTTTTGCTGTTTTTTTATCCGAGCGCTGGCAGCTGCACGCTAACGTAGATGACGACTGTTTTTTGCCTTTTTTTAAGCTCGCATCATATTTGCATGAACATTTTGGAATCTAATGTCTTGTGAGAGTTGATTAAGGCCCCCTTTAGTAACAACTCCCCTTAAAAGTAGGTTGGAGTAGGCAGCGGGCAAAAATATGGTCAGACCTGTAGGGGGCAAGCAGGTGGCCCACATGAAATATCAAACCCACTTGGTGAGCCAGTGGAACGGAAATTGTTCATGCAAATGTTTTTATGGTGACATGCTGCCTATCACATATCATAGGGAGTGATGTGTAGTCAGGGAAGGCAGGTGAAATACTCCTTGAAAAACATAACAATAAATAAAATGAATACATTTTCTAAAATTCAAAATCAAATAAAAGACATGTCTATTCCATGATTACTTTTTCTCTGTAGGTTTTCAAAGTTTCTGTGGTAAAAAGGTAGCGAATCTACAAATTTCCTCTTTAAATACACGAGAGAGCGGCAGGTGAGGCACAAGCAGCTCATACCTCCCCTGCGCCACTCACAATTAGTGAACCTGCAGCTGAGGCATGCATTTTACTGTTTCGGTTTTTCTATTTTCCCAAAAAGATGTTTTCTTTTTTAGATACATCATTTGCTTACTTCTGGCCAACTGTCTGATTTTCATTGATGCCAGCTTGTGACCAAATTATTTATCCCCTAAAAAAATTAGAATACACTGAGGGAGGCAGTACACTTGCCCTAAGGCAGAGGGTGCTGGTGATCCCAGAGAATGTGACAAAGCAGCTAAAGAATAATAGATTCAATGATAGCAAGTCAAGTGCAGCTGTCCAGCTGTTATATCGTTTAGCATAATTTTCAAAATGGAGGAATTTGTTTAGACACGTCACTGACAGTAATCTCCTTTGAGACTTTCAAAAATTGACAAAAAAAGGAACACTTCTACAAAACAAGTCATCGGTGCGTTTCTTTAGAAGGAGCGGCGCATGGACGTCATTTATAAAAAAAAGCAAGTTCATACTAAACGGTTTTGGAGATTTTTTTTTACCTACACTGGTTGTAGGGGACACACACAAGAGTAGGTAAGAATGAAGTGGGTGAGACAGACGCAGGTGTGTCGTATGGATTTTTCTTTTTTTTTTTTTTTTAACCCTCCACCAAATCCTATGTAAATGCTAAGTAAATGCTGTTCAAAAGATAAATGTGTGTTACTTGCGTGCAGCTTAACTTTTAGATTTTAGGAAATAAGGAAGAGGGTAGTTTGGGTCCTACATCTGATCCACAAATACTTGATGTAATTCTTGATGCCTTTACCACACGCACAACAGTTGTATGTTCATTTTAAACAACATACCTTAAGGTAGTTGTACAAATCTCAATGAAAATGCAAGGCACACCTGCAGTCCCCCTAAGATGCGGATGCGCTTCTTTACAACCGTCCAAAAGCCCAGATAACCCAAAAACCTGCAACTCATGTCCATGCGACTGAGACTTAACATCCCTCCCATCCGCTGCTTTTCCCCTCCAGTGTCTCAAGACTTTTCTTTTTGTCATGATAAATGCCCACTGCTCAAAATCGTCTTGAAATGCAAATCCGAAATGCACCAACCGCTTAAAAGCACTGTTTGCATATCTCCTTAAATGAGATGCATGATTCATCACATAAACAAAAAAACATACAGACAAAAACACATAAAGGCAAATTCCAGGAGCTGCCTGCGAAGCTCATCTCCTTCTCGTGTCTCTGAGAAACAGTGGGCACCCTCATTAGGCCCAGGGATGACATCTTGTGATTCATTACCCACTTCATACAAAACCCTGCCATTAAACTCTAAAAACTATTAGAGAAAATCCATAATGAACCCCACTGGCAGCAGTTGAACATGACGGGCTGACTCGGAGATGACACCACAACAGCGCCGCGTGACAACGCGGGCCCATGTTGCCCATTAGCGTCACAACCGTGGCCGTCACTACCGCTTTGCCACGGCTAACGACGGATGCTACAAAGAAGTTGTCAGCTTCTTTCCGAGTGAAGTCCCACTCCACCGCGCTCCAGTGGTCATGCAGCAGAAGCTGGTGAAGCTGGGGTTGTTGGCACAGCTTGCATGGATGTTAGTCAAAGCGAATGTGCCGGTATCGACTGCCGTCTGTTTGCAGAACAGAGTCCAGAACAGGAACAGCTAAACATATATTCTTGTCGATCGATGCGAGCTAAGGAACGAAGAAATGGGCTTGATATTAGTCTGGTTTCAGAGCCGGTCCATGTTTCACTGCATTAAACTTTGCTTCCAGCCCCTCCTCCCATGTCAGCCAAGCTACCAATAACTGCTGGAGGGGAGCTATTTTCTTGCAGCCTTGATCTGGTGTGAATCTGGTCTGAGGCTAAATAAACAAATACCTCAAGATCAACCATTCAGAGAGACGAGGGGAAAAAATAGCAAATGGAAAACAGAGCATAAGGGAAGGGCAGAGAAAATGTGGATTTGGTCTCCTGGGTCTTGGCTCCTCATCATTATAACCTTAGTCATACTTCATACTTCCTTCCCTTTTATCCTTGACATACTCCATCTGCTTCTTATCATGTGAAACCCCAATATAAATACAGCGCTGGGCCTTTGCAGTTCGCAGGGCTCTAATAGCATCCTAAGGCATAATGTTTCTTAGGTTTGATTTAAGATGTATATTTTTCTTGCAGGATTTAGGCTTAAACGTATTTTAAAGCAAGTGCCACTTTATAAAAATTCAAATTGGTTGGTGTTGTGGACACCCAGCTGAATCAAATTTGAGAAATGGAAAAATGGTCGATCAACGACGAGCAACTGAGGGTGAAAAGCCACAGGTAACTCTCCCGGCTCCGCCCGATTTCATGTACTCCTGGGAAAGCAGAGGTCAAGACCCCATATATCCCCCTTTCAGACACAAAAGCAAAACAAGTGTTTTCCGTCGCAAAGGGTCACGGCTTTCAGCGGGAACCTTTTCTGCCTTCAGACCACTCAGCCCGCGAGGTGTGTGGCTACAGTTGGAGCGCTGGTCCTCTGGGAGAGGAACCTGGAAATGAAGTTTGACTTGAGAGGCTAGGATTGCCCTCTCCACGGTGCACACCTCATCCCTTCTTCTGAGGTAGGCAACCATGAAGTCAACCAGCGTGACACCAGGACATCAATCAGTCAAATTCCCATTGGGGTGACCTGGAAGCAAACAAAAAAAGACACAAGGTCTGTATTCTGGGAAAAAAAGGGCAGGGGCTATATGTGGTTACGTGCTTCCCCTACAGTAAATGTATCATTTGAGTGTACTTTTTAATCTCCAAGGTTTTCATATTGTATTTTCTGATTAAAATGATACATTCCATTTAGATCTTCCTATCTTGCTATTTCACATTCTGCCAAAAGGAAAAGAAATCAGTTTTTTCCCTTCTCGATTACCAGGTTTGCATCCTCCCCCAAACAAATCTCCTGCTCCGAAGGGCCCTTGGCCCCATTAATAATTCCCTCTCTAATCTTCCTCTTCCATCTGATCAGGTCTTTTCTTCAGAGCCCCCTTCTCCATTTCTCACCTGCCCAGAAACTCCATCAACACCTCTGTCCTCTCCCTCTGTGCAGGTTTTGCCGCTTTTGATGTCCTGTTGTTAGCCTAAAATGAGTTTTAACAACTGTATAATCTGAAATAACATTGCTTTAACCAATTCCGGGAAGGACAGGCTAGAGAATGGGAAGCTGGCGTGGTGGAAGAAAAGAGCACGGTCTGGGCTAATGCATGCTCTATAGATGTGTAATGCAATCATTTCCACAAAAAAAAAAAAAAAAAAAAGCAAGGAGAGTACAGGGCGAGAAAAGAAGCTGAAATGGATGGACATGTAAGGGTTGGGGATGAGGAGAGGGCAGGGTGAAGAGCAGAATAAGTTAGAGGGGGGTGGGAGCGCAGATGGAGCCAGGAAGAGGTTGGGCTGATTTAATCTATTCACAAACCCAGTGGTTGCTTCACTCAGACCAAGCTGACAGACTGAGGGGGGTTTGGCACACTGATCAAAACTATAACCTCACACCCGTCTCGTCTAATAGACAGATGGCTCGCGTGTTGGTGACCAACGTTGCCGTTTAAGACCCACTCCGATGAGAATTAGTGTTTTTGGAATTTTTAACATGTTCTTGTGGCATTTTCTGATAATAGAGGACACGTTTAAAGAAAATTAGGCTCAAAATTGCATTTCTGAGTTTTTTCTTTATTCAGATCGTTGTCAATCGGAGGCTGACAAAAAAGGTCATTCAAAAGATTAGAAGCTGCAATCATCAGGTGACAAATTCCCTGCTACACTCCATTCTGAATCATCATGCAGTTGTTGTTCAAACATTTAGTTGTAGAGTTAGATGAGCTAATTCTTCTTTAACAGCTCTAGCACATCACCTGTCCGCCCTGGGAGTGAATCCCTCTTTCATGTAGACATCCCTGATGTTTCTCTTTTTTTTCCCTCAAAATAGTATTTTTTTAAAGATTTTTTGCAAACCGTGAAGGAGGGTTTTAAGGCAGGAATGCCAGTTTAGCCTAGTCTGTTTAGTTAAGTTAAGCAACCAGCTATTGTTTTTATTTTAATATCTTTTATTGGTTATAATAAGGCACGCTGTCATTTTTAAAGAGAAACAAAGGCTTTTAATTGCGCCTTATCGTGGAAAAAAAATACAGTGAGCGATCTAATAAAGGAAGGGTTCTCAAACTTTGCAGACTGTGATGCATTTCACTTCTTGCACACTCCTTGCAGTCTGAAGGAAGTTTAAAATATTCCATATGTGAATTGTTTATGTGCTCTGAGTTCTTTGGATGAGGTTGCATGGCTGGAAGCACCTTTGATGTTTAATTCATAATCATTATGCAACTCAGCACCGGGCTAGCCTTTACTCGACCTCTGTAATCTTTGAGGATTTCATTAGTACAGATAGCCATCTCGGGTAATGCAGAGGAAAAGGGACCACATCTCTAATTCACTCCAGCATGACTCATCATTACACTCCAGAGCTTCAGCAAGTAGCTGCACCACCTACTAACAGTCCTCACTGCTCCAAATTCCCATTTGCTTCTTCCCCTTAACCTAGCATTAAGTAGCAGGCGCTCCTCCTTTTCTCCATTCAAATTCTCGGTATTGGATGTCACTAACAGCACTTAGTGGTCTTGGAGTACAGAGAAGAGGCCCAAGCTGCCTGGCTGACGGTCCCTGGTGTGGTCAGAGTAGGAGGCCAGTTGTGGCTAAGTCATTGATCGCACGTAATAATGGATCTGGCTTTGGCTGATAATGCATGATGTAATTGTCAGAGGAGTTTAATTATATGCTTATTACACGAAGACCAGAGCATTCATGCCTCTGACTTTACAGCACACTCAGTGTAATGGACACAAGGTAAAAAAAAAAAAAATAGTTATTTAGGAAAAAAAGACCCAAGGTGCATTGTGTTACTGTCTCATATTCTGAGGTTATTGATAAGAACATAAAAAACAAACAAAATGCAAGTGGGTGATTTGTTTTTTGCCGAGTGTAAGTAAATGTTTAATATTTATTTTTATTATTTTGGTTGGTTTATTTCAATTAGTTAGATGAAGAAATAAAAAATAAGCAAAAATATAGAAATGTTTCAAAGAAAAAACAAGGAGAATAGAAAAATAGAAACTATTTTTATTACTTTACTTTAGGGGAAAACTATAAAACCACAAGAAAGAAAAAAATTCATATGTCAGTCAAAGGGAGAAACAATCATTTAAATATTTAAAAGCAATTCAAGAATATGCAAAGACATTGAAAAAAATCCCTGTCTTCATTCATTAATCAAATTTTTATTTGGCTTTTCCTCTTTTCAGTATTTCATTAGCACAGTGGTTATAGTTGTTTTATTTTTATGCAGGGGTGGAGCAAAAAAATGGGTGTCAGAGGGTCGCATTTTAATTTAAGTCAAATTAATGTAATTTTAATTTGTCAATTTGGTAATGCTTAAAGGACCTTGTACTGATAATTTTCTAAGTTCTTTCTTCAATGATTTGGCTCAAAGTTAGCCCTGTAGCTCCACTCCTGCTATTATGTCATTTGAGCAACATTTTTGTGATATTTTTTATTTTTTTATTTATTTTTAATTGCCTGTTCACACAGCAATGTATTGTTCTTAACTTTTTGTTCAAAGTTTAAGTTTTTGAGTGATTTCATTTGAAAAAAAAAGAAAAAACAAGCCCAAAAAAATACACCATACACCAAAAAAAGAGACATTTTTTGTATTATATTATGTAAACGTTGCTTTCTACATGTTTCTTAGTGACTTATCATTGACATTTGTCAAAGTTCAATATACTGCATTCTGACTTCTTTTTTCTTAGTGTTGAATGTTCAAGTTGACCCCCTGCCTGACTTCCAACTGCGGTACAGTCTGACTGAGCGTGAATGAAAACAGCGAGTCAAACGGCTGAAAAAAAATCTGTTGTCTGACACTTACTGCATCCGCAAACTCTGAATCACACGGGGTCTGAAAAAATAGTCGTGAAGTGAAAAAAGTGATGTAAGTGCATAAATAAATGGTAGCAGTGGTGGAGGAGGTGAGGATTTACCGTTTCCACTCCTGAAGAAGGGGTGGAGGTGATAGAGCACAATCTCAGTGTGTTCATCTGTGCAGCAGGACAGAATGATGATGTGATGCCGAGGCTGCATACAAAGAAGGACGAAGCACTCTGATCTACTTCAGGCAGTATACTATAGGTATTTCAATGTTTGGAGGAACTTGTATATCTTGAATGTCTGGAGGGCAGTCATCTGTTGCCGCTGCAGCGGCATCAGAGTCTGTGACTCGGAAAAACTCAACAAGCTAATACATAGGGGCTGTGAAATGACTCCCAAAAACCCCTGGAGCTGATTGTGCAAAGAAAAACGATGCACATGTTGTAGTCATGATGGTCAACATTGCACAATATACTAATGGAGCAGGTTTCCGAGTCTTTTTGTCTGGCAAGTAGAAATACTTAGCTTAGATTTGAAGCAAGGTCGCTTGGCCCAGTCCAGTTTCCAGAGTCTACGTTAGGCTACGTTAATGCTGTTGCAATTCTGGCGTCAAAAGAGAGAGGGTGGACACGAATTTAAGACACGAATTTGAGATATGTATGTCGACGCAGCTACGGACACAAGCGTTCACAAACTCGTTAAAGGCGGATTCCTGGACGCCCATGGTGTTCACACACAGAGGGAGGGAGTTCAACCTGGTTTAACCTTCACCACACTTTGAGTTGCCGCATGTTTTGTATCTAAAGCTAGAAAATTGTTGTAAAAACTTTCAGAGCTATGCATGAATGCTTTGTTTTGAATGTGAAAGCCTGAAACGTGCTTTTATGCCTGTTTCCTTAGAGATGTCTTTGGAATTGGCAGCTTGAACGTGTGTTGCCGAGGGCTGTGTGAATGTAGTTTAAAGGTTTATCTGAAGTTTGACTTGAAGCAGAATAATTGAATTCTGCTCAAAAGTAAAAGTCTCTGCTAACTTGCAAGTGAACTCTAATGCGAGTCCAATCGGACTACCCAATGAATCAGAGAGTAGAAATCAAGTATAGGAAGTACGTAAATCCTGCAATGAAAGAATCAGATGACAGCACAAAAAAAAAAATAAATAAACATTTGAATTAAGGGTTTTTAAAGTTTTATTTCTAGTTAATGTCTTTTTTTAGGCAACATCGCCCTGAAATGTACAGGTATGTTTCATGGTGGTTTTATGAGCTAAAGTGTTCAGTACAAGAGCAAACAATCTTCAGTTTTTATGGTTCCCCATCCAGTCAGACCCGGCTATCCTGCAGTGAAAATTCCCACACTCTTCAAACTACCCTGAAGCTCCTTCTCTGCCTTCAGGGCCTTTTGACAGGGAAGCTTTTGCCTCAACCCAAAATGAATACCAATAAAATGAGCACATCTTCACAATAACAGGGGCTATAAGTAAACAGTATCCAATAAAAATATGATTCTACCGTTTCCCCTGCACATTTTGGCTACTTACTCAGTTGTTTTTTCATCTTAAATTCTTGTTGAAGAATATTTTTGAAATATGAAGATTCTCAGCTGCAGCTTGTTTGTGTAATTCTTTTGGTTGAATTTCTTTCTTGCTGCAAAATGAGCAAAAACAAATTTAAAAGTGTTCAAGTAGTTCAAACATGTTTTTAATGTTTGCAATATTTCTCTGAATTAAATTTTCATTTTGTTTATGTCCAATTTGCAGGAAAGCGAAAGGACACAAGAAAATTTGCAAAGATGTGTTGGTGTAGGTATATAAATGAATGATGTGACTATTAATGGCACACAATGATAGACAGATCTTGCCCTGGCTCGGCTTTTTACGCTTATTTTTGACATGATGAGTGTTAGGGTTGAATATATGGCATAGCGTCATGCTTTATGAAGTTTAAAAAACATTTACAGTCCTTAAAGATCCACTCCAGTCATCTGTTTGATCTATTTTCAAAGTGCTCCTAGTGGGCTTTCATTGTGTTTTAAAGAAAAATTATGCCGTGGGTTGAATTTCCAAGCAATTGAATGTAAATAAAATAAACAAACCTCTAGTTTGAGCTTGTTTTCCCTCTTCGTCGTTCCTTTTATCCCTTAAAGCTGTCCCTGAGAGCTTGTTTTACTGTTTTCATCCTTAAAGTTTCAAGGAACCACTAACAGCAGCAACACCCCACCTAGCTTAGACAGCAGCAGCGGCAGGTAAGGAGGGGCGAAGCTATTGATTATGTCAAACTTATCGGCCACACAGGATTCATGGGACCCTCCTTCATCTCGTCTTGTGTCATATCAAGTTCTACTGTGTCTATGTTCTTTATTTCTGGTTCTTTTAAATAAATCCTCGGGTCTCTGGTTGCCTAACATGACAGAACAATGTTTTCTGAGAATGTAATGCTGTTTAAGGACCACAAGCAGAATCAACAACTTCACCTAATAAATTTTCATTAAAAAAAAAAAACAGAGACATTTTTTGCAACGTGGTGCCAATTTTTCCCCGTCACTGCACTTGTGCATCACTTGTAAACACAAGTTTTAAAAGGAACTTCAACAAAAACTCAGAAGTTGAACTTAGGATTTAAAAAAAATTTGACAAAACATTGTATATTTACAGTTCATTTTCCATAACTGCATCAAGTTCCACCTGACATGATGGAGAGAGTTTTGGTTCCCGTTAATCTAAAATTTCCATCGCAGCACACAGCCACTCTTCCCCTACATCCCCTCATCCCTCCAGGCCACGCTGAGCCGTAATGGTGGCCTCATCGCATGTCTGAGTGCATACGCTACACTGAGCAATGCTTTTCAATTACCACGCGCCGGAGCCCTGGACCAAAATACGTAGCACATATTTCTGAGGCAAAATGCTTAGGTCAGATGCACAGAGAAATAAAATACACCTCATGTCATTTCATTTGACAGTTGTCCTTTCCCAGTTGCTGGATGGAGGTCGTCACACGTTCAGCTGTCACCATGCAGCAGCGTACACTACATGCATTCAATGCAACGCTCTTCGTGATACAGGCAGCCCATTTTGGGATTTACCTTTAAAGTTATATGGATTTCAATAATAAAAAAGAGAACCCTGCTTTTATCCTTGTCATCCCATAAAACGCCATGTTGAAGGCTTCAGTAGTTTCTTATTTAATCCTTGTTGAGTTCCAGTCAAGTTTGACTCATCTTGAAGAAAAATCAACTTTGCCCACAATGAGGATTTCTACAAAAAAGTATGTCTATGTTTATCAAACCATAAAAAATTCCTGATATTCATTTATTGTAAAATGCTAAACTTGGCTTCATCATGAATGAACACAAACATACACAAATCCCAATACACATTGGATTTCAACAAATGTTTTCCCTTTTGGGGATAGTCAGACAAAATAATACCTAAATGTTCTCCTGTTTTTTGGTACTTCATACTATGTTGGCGCTAACATTGCAGTCCAGTGTTTGGCTTAATCAAAGCAACATGATACACTTCAAGTTTCAACTATAGGTGGTTTGTTCTTCCCCACACAAACAACACTGATTGTCTTGTTTCCTAGGGCTGTAAACAAGGAGCACGCAACAGGTGTGCAAGAATATCGCACACTTATCACTTGTACAGCACTAGCAAACAAAAAACAAAATCCTCATGACACACCGGCATCTCACCTACCTTACCCTTACTTACCCTTCTTTGTTGCATAAGTGTTCACTATCACCTCCTCGCTTGCAACATCCCTATAGAAAAAGATGTACATGAACACTTTTGTTCTACAGGTCCAAAGTTGTGTGCAGGTCACCAGATAAGATCATGTTTCACTCTCAGAAAGCCCATTTCCACCCATAAGAGCAGTTGTGACTTAATCTTTAGCTGTTAAAATCCTGATTTCTTTCATTTCACCAAAAAGCATCGACATCTTGACAACTCTAGTGTCTCTAGTGTTGTTATCATATAAATGATAACAATCGCCAATAAATAAAAAAAAAAAAAATAATTTAAACTCTACTTTCATGGAAAAATCTTAGTTTCTTTTTAAGATCACTAGTGGTTACAAATGTTTTCAGTTGGAGAGTTTGTGGAGATAATTATGTGATCTTAAGAGCGTGGATGGAAACGTCTGGTTTGATAGAAGTCTGTCCATGCTTGACTGATGTTTACAAGGACGGACTTGGAGGGTTTCGAATAGTAACAAGTGGATGAGATGAGCAAGAGGTTTTCCGTTGAGATGAAACATAAAAAAGGCAGTCTTTGAAGTTCTTTAAAGTTAATGTTGATTGCCTAATTTCGAAACCATTTTTATTTTTAAGCATAAACGTTGTTTTCTGGGGATTTAAATCCATTTTCAAATCATGCAAAATCTCTTTTGTTTTACACTAGCCAAACATTGTCAAATAAATTCCAAATTTGTCAAAGCAGAGAAAAAAAAAAGCAGAAGGCTGGGGAGGGGTGGAGTTGTTTGATATCTCGTGGTGTCCACCCATGTTGGGGGCTGCATTAATGAGCTTCAAGTAGGGAATAGAGACAGAGGTCTGGTCTCTAATGGTGCCCTCCTGGAATAGACAGGGTTGTTTGTGTGAGTTGATGAAAAGGAGAAGCCGTTCCGGGATACGTGGGTTCTGTCAGTAAGGGGGGGTGGCGGCACAAGACACCTCTGATCACTGGATCTGACTGGTGGAGTCCTCTTAATGTATCCAAGGCGTCGTGCTGAGCAGAGAATGTGGGAAGATTCACATTCTGGAAGTTTTTAAAAGGATTTGGCAAAAATGTTGAAATGCTGACAAGAAAGAAAAAAAAAACATGCATACCTAAACGCGCCATCGCACGACCTCCTAACTCAACCTTTATGCCATTAGGTTGAAACGCTCAGATCAAATATGGAACAACAAACACTGACAGTTATCTTTTTATAATCTCATGTATGGAAATGAGTTTGATTCTTCTCTTCATGCAAATGAGATTTTCAATTACCTCAAAAAAAAGACGAGAGGATGAAAATAAAAAAAGCTGGGGCTTGGCAGGAACATTCAGCGCTCGTCTATTGTGTCCTCCTAGCGCGCAGAAATAAATTATGAATACCTAAATAGCATTTCACATTTGAGATAATTATAGAGCTGGGACTGCGAGGGAGTGAGAGAAAGATGGCGTTTTTTTCTAGGCATGCAAATAAAGCCCGGCGCTTTGTTTTCGCTGGCAAAGATCAATCATAATTGGGCAGGTACACACAATCACTGGGGTAATTTGATGACCTATTTTATTTTTGGATCACGCACCTCATATGTCTTTGCTCCTCTCCCATGTGCGCACTACTGGAGAGAAGGAATAAAATAAAAGTCTGGTTATCAAAGGCATCCATCGCTGACAGCACATCTCAGTCTCCTGTTCAGAACTTCAAAAAACCTTTTCGCTTCTGTGTATTTAAAAAAAAAAGACTCTCTTGCTCTCTGAGGCTTCATTCTTTTATAACGGCACATGAGTAATCAACCAAAGTTGCACTCTGATCTCCCGTAATTCTAAAATGATTACTTCAATGGCGGAGTTAAGAAGATAAGGGCCCAGGAGCAGCTCCTTACGCGGTGCTAATGATTGTTCCAACGGTGGATTTGTCAGTGAGCACCAGAGAAGCCATTAAAAATGAGTTGTGTACACATTAGGAGAACAAATGCACGGAGCTTTTTATAAGTGAGATTCTTCAGCTTCTGTTTCGTAGTCGCAAAGGAAACCAGGCCGCATGATGTTTGAGAAACATTATGAATGCATGGCCTTATGTAAGCCAACCCCTCCCTCAGCCTCTCAGTTGGCTTCTTCACACTCCCTGTGGGCTTTGTCAGAATCATAATTGCCGTTTCTAATGTTATCGTCAGGTCACCACTTTAAAAAATAAAAAAAGGAGAACTTTAGGAGGCAGATTGAAGGCAGCAAAAATGCACAAAAGATCCCAAAGAGGTTAATGGTTTTAAATGTTCAGAGTTTCTGATGCTTGTCTGTCAGCGTGTCTTTTCACACATCTGTTCAAGTTGTGTGCATGACGTTTTGGTGATGTGTCTCAGTTCTATTAAAAGTGCTAAAAGCAGAAGGCCGGAAGTCTGACTCAGTGATGCTGGAGTTGACGGACGTGTTACTGACCAACTAAAGATGCTTTAACACTTGGATGGTCTGACAAATGTTATTTGATTGTGAGGGAATGTTAAGAAACAATAAACAATTGGTTTGGTAACACATGCAATTGATGGTCTGTTTGGGGTGGTATTGCCCAGAATGAACCCTAACAAAAAGAAAAAAAAAAGTATAGTCCATCCATTTTTTAAAAGAGGCTCCTTCTCTGTTGGAGTCACAGGGTTGCCGGAGCCTATCCCATCCATTGTCGAGCAAAGGTAGAGTAGCCCCCGGATTGGTCTGTAGGTCCATGTAATTATATTCACGCCTTAAGGGCAAAATAAAAACACCATCCTATGAAGCATGTTTTTGGACTGTGAGAAGAAACTGGAGTGCCTAAAAACTGCTCACATTTGCAGGGAGAGCATGCAAACTCCACACATGTAGGACCAACCAGGCTGAGAGTACTAGCCACCCTTATGCAGCTGGTCCTTTTAATTTAACGTTGACCTACAAAGGGATTTTAGCAGTTAAAGTTTACAAATGAATGCTGTAACCTACTACCTTGGCAAGTTAGCTCTGGTGTTAAAGGGCCCGAACTTCTTGACGTGTGGACACCATTTAAGAACCACAGAAATGTTTACTGGTCGACTTCAATTGTACCGAAAGTCAATTCGGCAGCCTTTTCCACGCAACTATCAATCTTTGGCCTGAAGTTAACTCTCTCCTTGATCCGCTTCTTTTATTCTTTTCTCCTTCTCCTTCCTTATTTCCCTCAACTCATTCTCCCCCCTGTCTCCGCCACTCTCCTTCTAACCCTTTTCCCTCATCCCTCTTCCTTTATCTGACCCCATCCCTCCACTAAATCTCTCTTCTGTCAACCGAAGCACCAGGAACGCGGAAGTTGCAAACTTGTGAGGAGCGAGATCAATAAAGCAAGGACAGGCCGAACGATCCGCCCAGAGACGATGCATTTTCGTGCAGAGGATGGGCATGCCGGGCCATAAATCCTGCCATCACCGGGGGCTCGTCTGTGTCCGGGGCGAAAGAGGGCCGCCCGTCATCACCGTCGGCGCAGCACTGTCTGTAAACACCAGCGTCAGTCCTCCCATCACTTGCGGTGGGACAGATAAATCCGCATTAGCAGGAGTGATGAAAGAGAGTTTGATGCATGTTCATAAACTGAATCGCGCCGGTGAAATATGAGTGGGTGGCGCCGTATATGTCATGACAACATTCTGTTGATGGGTTTTCAAACGAGAGGCATATATATAAATATATATGAAATGAGCTTGGAATAAGCCGCTGATGATAAGTGTGATTGGCGACCGAGTAGGAGCGCAATCTGCAACCTCTGGGAACGCCATCTTTGACCTTTTACGAGCCTCCATAATGATCCGTGTTATGGCGGATGCATGCTGATCCGCTGTCAGATATGTAAATCAAAACACACACATCAAAAAAAGAAAAAAGTAGACTAGAATTCAATATCACAACTTTTTTTTTTTGGATGGCAGAGTGTGTGTTTAATATGTAGATGCGGGTTAGGAGAACCGGCACCAAATATTTTGTTTGTATTCCATACATAAATAGCAGGCTGTTTGGTCCCGTCCCAGCAGTCTTCATATTTCCTGGCGACATTATCAGCTGTCTCCATCGTGTGCAGCGCAGAAAATAAATTGCATTTTTGCCGGCGGTTGTGCGGCTGCAGACGGCAGGAGGAGCATTATAATATAAAACATGAATAAACAAAATCACTCATGAGCAAATGTGCAGGAGCACGGGGAGGTAATCTCCTTTAGGCATGGTCCTTGAAATTAACTCAAAGAATCTGCACATGAAACGTGTTAAGAAGATTAATCAAATATTTCTCCTCCCTCAACACAACCCCCCCTCAAAAATCTCCTGTTTCTTTACAACCTCCTTTTTTTTATTCAAACATTATGGTAATAACTTATTATTTTGCTTACTTGAAGAATATTGCTTGGCCACAGGTGAATCGGAGTGAGGCAAAACGATAACGCTAGATGTGTGAAATTGTAATATCGTCTATTTCCTAATGTGGCTTCAGTGGGTGCGCTTAAACGTGAGCGTGGTGCACGGCTCAGAAGAGGACGCATGCTGTCTGCAGGGGCAGTGGGCTTGAATAAGCCAGAGGGGAAGTGGTGAACTGGGCGTATAATACTTTTAAACTTTAAGAACTGTAATTGGAAAAGTTTAAATTATAGAGGAGAGGGTAAAGGGTGGGTTAAAGTGTCAAAAACTGAGTCATTTAAGGTTCTTGGATTTTTTCTCTATTTTTTTTTCGGGGTGTTAAACCCTTTAACACCTGAGATGCCGCCGGCGACACCACTACATGCTCTTAGACGTACCGTATGTGAAAAAACTACATCAAGCTGACTTTATGAAACTAAAATGTGAATGGATTTGCCATTAATTGTTTACTTGTTTGTTTGTACACATGTTTAATTTACACTTGATTACTCTTAAAATACAAGTAATCTGGAAAACTTCCCCTGCTTAAGTACCAAGTATTTATCTCTGAGTCACACTGGTTGACTAAAGATGTGCTGGATCCGTTTTAGGTCCAAGAATTGGAGCGTTCAAAATGAACCAAAATCTACCATGAGTCAGATTGGCAATCACAAATTAATATGAATCAGATCGTTTTTTTAAATGAACCGATACATCCCAACAATACACAAAAAAATCATCTGATTTTGATACAAAGAGAAGAATGGGGAAATGTGACCATGCTTTTTGAATCATATCCCTAATAGTGAGTGTGGCCCGGTGACAGAAGCAATCTGTCTAGGTTGTAACTTTCCTTGCCTAGCAGTAGCTGAGATAGGCTCCAGCAACCCCCTGATCCTAAAAGAGATCCGGTGGGTTTGAAAAAGGGATGCACGAGTGGAAATTAGGGTGTTTCAGAACCACATCACTTTGTGGCCTCCTATCAACCCTTTAGTATTGCTGGTGACACAAAATAAAACATGCTTTACGAACTAGCATGACTCTTTCAAAGTTTACGCAGTTTTGGAATTCCAACCGATTCTGAAGCAAAGATAAGCAGTTTTACTTTAGTAAAGTGTCGCATATCGATGCAAAGCTGCTAATTGCGTAAACAAGTTACTACGGTAAAATGTTCAAGGCTGCTTTTCTCCGCTTCAGGATCCGCTGGAATGACGTGAATTGTTACAGCTGAAGAGTTACAGTAGTCAAGAAACACTGTAGCTACAGCTCCGGTGTTCAGTGCTTTGAACGTATTCCTTATTTAAACAAATGCTGACTTAATCAGGCTGGAGATAATAAATGTGTCCACAAAGTCAAATTTGCTGCATAAACATCCGTTGTCTAGAACCCCTCCTTCATTGCGTGACACAAAGCGAGCTCTATATGAGCAAGATGTGAGCAAAGTAAGCAGGATTCACTATTGGATGTTACTTGAAGCTCCTTTATCAAAAAAAAAAAAAAAAACTGTCAGACAGTAGCTCAGGTAAATCACTCATCTGTCTATGTAATCATGCAAATTGATATTATCTTTCACGTCCCGCTTACCTCTTGTCACTGGTACACGCATTCTTTCTCTGTACTTCATCAACCATGTCATGTTGGATGTGTGTACTTTTTTTTTTTACAGTGTTTGACAAGAAGGTTGCACGGTGGGACCTTTCTGTGTGAAAGTTTGCCTGTTCCTCTCCGTGTGTGCACGTGTGAGGGTTTTTTTCCAAGCATTCCGGGTTCCTCCCACAGTCCAAAATCAGGCCTCATAGGCGAATTGGTGACTCTAAATGAGCAAGTCTGTATTGTGTACCTTTTCCCTTAAGTAGCTGAATTGACTTTTGCAACCTACAAGTTATATTCCTTAAATTCCTCTTCTGCAAATAAAAGTAACCAAAAAAAACCCCACAACAATTGCTCGATATATGTTTTAAAATATAAAAACAGTCAGGGTGACAAAAGAGAGGCAATAGTGGCTTCATGTATAATTTAGGCTGAGCCAACTTTCAAATGCAAAGTCACACTTTAACCTTGAGCTTCAGGGCTGTTGTTCCAGCAAATTCCATGGAAGTACAGATGCAGGAGAGACAGACAGAGAGGGTGAGCTTGTGAATGTCCCCAGTGACCAGAGAATGTGTACAGCTGATCAGTCTGTGGTCCGGTCTACTCCGCTATGACTGATGAGTTGCCAGTGGACCTTGGAGGTTTGGGTTGATAGCCTTTCAGTGTGTGATTCACGGGAGCGCCATCCGCGCTGACATCCTCTCGTGCTGTGATTGAGTCCACAACCGGGGCGCCATTCCTCCAATGTGAGCGCGGCTCCCAAACCGATAAATGCCAGAATTATGGGATCCCAATTGTGGGACCATAGCATTAAACATTCATACAACCACCTACAACTCAGATAAGCTTATCTGAAACTGTATGGTATTTTACTCCTCTTGCGTGGTCAGAGGTCTGCAGCCTGTTTTTCAATCTGCTGCAGGATCTTTATTCAGATTAAAACATTGCACCATACAGGGCACAAAAGGCTGCAGACAATTCGAACTAAAGTCTCAAATGAATCTACATTAAAACAAACTTTAGGAAAGCCTACATTTCTAATGGCTTTCTCGTTTTTTTTTTTTCTGAATATTTTGTGATATAAATTCTGTTTTGTTTTATTTGCTGATTTTTTTTTCTTCTATTAAACTTGTCTTGCCCAACAGCTGAGCAAACAGATGTGAGCTGAGAGCCTCTTGTGTTAGACAGATTTTACTCTTACAATCGGAGGTTATAAATCATAGCGAACACAAAATGTATGTTGGTATAAGCCCCTTTTGTAATTTAAACGCAACTTTATCAATATTGATTTTTTTTTTGGTGTTCTTTTTGTTGGACCGGACGGAAAAGGAAAGGGGAAAAAGGAGAGAGTTGGGGGAGGGGTGGGGTGGGGGGTGGATTATAGAAGTTAGAGAAGGACTACTGGGAAGGGAAGGTAGAGTTGTTAATCTACAGGCAACAAAATGCTGGATCTTATACCCATTGCAATAGTAAGTGTTGGTCTAAAATGGGCAGGGCCTGTCCACACACTCAGCTGTTACATACCTGCCGGCTCCAAGAGTGTTCACAAACTTGTCCACATCCAGTTTACACGCACACTTGTGCATACCAACCAACACATGTAAAGCATTACATTCTGTCACGCACACTATTTGAGGGTGCAAAGGTGAGCCGACGCCTGTGCTCAGGTGAATGTTATGTTAAGATGAAGTGGATGATGGAATGCACAAAAAAGTAGGGAGAACCTCTAGCCATCCCCACACCAAGACCCCCGCCGAGGCGGCAGCGCCGATCAGGCCAACACCCGCACCCATACTGTGGGGTCAACGCCAGGAAGCCCGGGCAAGCACCCAGACCAGGGCCCGCAGGACAGCCACACGGGCCCCCAACACCTGAGCGCAGTGAGATATGGAAGCGCAGAGCGCAAGGCCCAGCCCAGTCAGGAGAGCAGCCCTCCCACCGCGCCAGGTGGCCCAGCGCGGGGCCCCACCCCGAGAGCCCCCCCACCCCAGACAAGCCGCCCATCACCACCCAGGAGCTCCGAGCATCCCCCCACTCCAGCCCCGGTACGAGCCGGGGCCCCCACAGGAGACCCGCTCCAAAGCTCCAGGCAGCTGCGGAGATCCAAAAGAGAGCACAATGGGGGTCAGCTACCCCCATCTAGAGGAGGGATGACCAAGAGAAGTGGGGGTCCCCGAAGGTGTACATTGCCTAACCAGGCTCTTCTAATGTTGTGACTTAGAAGGGCCCGGCACCCGAGGATAAGGACCAGAATCTGTACCTCAAGGACACAGACACCCTCCAGGCTCAGATGGAATATAATCCCCGCTCACGGACTTGCCAGAGGACTAAGGGATCCCTCTCCCCGTGTGGGAGGGGGCTGCAGGGCCCAGGAGGCCGACACCCAAGAGACAAGGCCGCCGCTGCTGAAGGCCCTGTTCCCTCCACCAGGGATGGGGTAGGGACAGAAGATCAGTAGTCCCACCTTCCTTGTGTAATGTATTTGTGTGTGTGTTGAGGTGTGTTTCTTGTGGTTGAAGGGTGTGTGTAATAAAGGGTGCAGTTAAAATTGGCAAGCAGAGCACTGAGGACATCTCCTGATTGCTTACAGGGATGTCCAATCGCCCTCTCACCAAGGAGCTCTAAATGTCTACAGTGCAGTTAAAATTGGAGGGTAGAGCACTGAGAGGACATCTCCTGCTTGCTGGCAGTGATGTCCTAGCACCCCCCACCAAGGATCCTACGTGTCTAAGGTGCATTTAAAACCAAGAGAAGGGGGCGAAACTGTGTGTAGACCATGGGAGGGTGGCCCCTCGAGGTATTCCGCAGGCACACCCCCCCTTCCAACCTAATAAGTGGTCGTATGAGGAAAGAGGGAAGGTCGGGGACAGCTACCAAACTGACCCCGATGATGAAACAACCGTCCCCCCGCCCCCCCAGTCCCCCTGGTCAGGCAGCAGCAGGCACGAGGAAGCCCCTAGGGTCCCGTACTGGTAGTAGACCCGCGCTTGCCCCACCCAGGCAGCCAGGTATTTGCTGAATTTTAACCTTTAACAACGGAGCTGTCACCGGCGACAGCAAAATCACACGTGCTCTTTGAACTAGCATAACTTTTCGACCGTTTACACAATTAAAGTCATTACAACAGACATGGAGAAAAAGGGCTTTTAAAAACGTAAAGTACCAATGAAGCTGTTTTTCTCTGAATTAACTGGTTTACATTGATTTCGTAAGCAGTTCACTTCTGTAAAGTGTTGCAAAATTAACTTTTTGAGCTTTAAAGTGTATTGAAATATTAATTCCTCACAATAAACAACCCCAAAGTGGTATTTTGATCCAGTCATGCATTTCCAAGTATTTCTCTAAGAACCTGCACTCTGAGTGGCAGCCCCTCCCAAACCACAAAAATTTATGAAAGTGAGGAACAGCCCCTTCCAGGAAGAGTCTACGCTGCCAGCACCGCCCCAACGCTAACACAAACACCCACCTTTACTGCGGACCTAACAGTGATCGGCAAAACGGTTTCATTTTAATATGTACATGCATTTTTGCTAAAGTTTGGGTGCTGGCGGAATTGCTTCCCTACCTCCTCCCTATTGCTCTAATTGTTTTGGCATTTGGAGCTTTAGTGTCTCCTCACTGAGGAGAAACACGCCGGCATGCTCTGAAGCACAGAAGTTTGCACTTGAATGTAAGTCACGACTTTTTTGCTTTTTCATGACTTAAATTTGTAAAACTGATGCTGTTATGTATTTTCAGAGGTTTTTAAAAGGGTGACCTTTGTTTAGGAAAAACAAACTGAATGTTCTCCTTTCTATAACCTTGTTTGACTTTTGATTACACTTTTGAAAGGAGGCAATTTACATGGCAGTGTTGAGGGTAGCGTTGCTCTCATTGGAGGCCAACACCAAATAATGTCTGTTTAAAAAGAACAGAAGCTGAAAGAAAACCATCATTTGCACCTTGACAAATGTATATTTGTATATTGTTTCCTTGTCTGACTCAAAATACTGCAATTTCTTTCCTTGCCATATTCTGTCTGCTTTACACAACTGATACACAACAAACGTCAGGATATGAGACTTTCATTCTCTTACTTTTTGACTGTTAAACTTCCCCAAGTCTCCATAGCTTTTGTGCTCAAGTTAGTATATTTAATGATCACAACAGGTTTGAGTTCAGGTTCACACTCACCATTACTGTTCACTAATTTCTGTTGTTTGTCTTCACATCCTTTCTTGAGCCATGAACTGAGAAAAAATGAGAGTATATTTTAAAAAAATAAAATAGATCCAATTGCATTGAATCGTGACTTCTACCTGCGTGGTAGAAAAAGTTTTTACTTACATTTGCATTAGGCATTTCACAGACTGCTAGTTATGTTCTTACACAATATCACTGCTGGAGAGCAATCATGCATTATTATTATTTGCACTGATGCACAAGTATCTTCTACTGCAAAATAGAAAAAAAAACACTTTACATTTTGGTTGCTTATCCATAAACCACAGCAGTGTTTTATAGGGTAAAAAAGCCTATATTTTCATGTGTGTAGCTTTGATTTCCTTACCCCCTGCTATATGTCCACAATATGGGCCTCCTGCAGCTTGTGTGCGTCTATCCAGCATGTAGTCGGGTAAAGATACACATTATAAATTGTTTTCAAGCAAGGTAAAGCATTTAAATAAGACATGGGCCTGAACTCATGATAAAGGCCAACATATGTTAAAGAATTAAACAGAACACATAAGTAAAAAAATATATAACACATCCATCAAAAAGAACAAGATAAGAACTAAAGAACTAAAGCTGCTTTTAGACCCCAATAGTCATACACGTTTGATGAATAAATGTATGATTTTACATCTGTAGTTAAAACAGCTGATCTTTTGGGGGCAGTGTTGCCTAAAGCAAACACTACGGAGGAAAAAATAAACAACAAAAAGAAGAAAACCGGCAAATTCTCGGACTCAGACTTGGGCTGTGCCTGTATTTCCTCACTACTACCTAACCACTAAACGGCTGCAGTGCCCGACCATGGATTTTGACGCAATTCAGACACATGCCATCCATCCATTTTCTAAACACGTTGTCCCTTTTATGGTCATTGGACTGCTGGAGCCTAATCCGGCCACTCGAAGGCAAGGGACACCCTGGACAGGTCACCAGTTTGTCACAGGGCCACAGGCACACACACATTCACACCAAGGGGCAATTTAGAGTAAACAATTAACCTATGAAGTCACGCATCCCCAGCGGGGACTTGAACCAAGGGCCTTATGGGGCACGAGCGCTAACCACTGCTCCACCATGCAGCCTTCAAACAAATGCGGTTTTTGTTTTTATATTCTGATTACAGAACAAACACAAGGTTCAGGACTCAATCCGGTCCAAATTAAGTGGAGTCTGTCCGGACCAACTGACTTTTTTAGCCTGAAAACACTTTTATACTCAGGTGTG
Organism: Oryzias celebensis; assembly: GCA_014656515.1. NCBI lineage: Eukaryota > Metazoa > Chordata > Actinopteri > Beloniformes > Adrianichthyidae > Oryzias > Oryzias celebensis. The sequence goes on from BNCR01000005.1 coordinate 42,669,635, forward strand.
ACTTATATATGATGCTATCTTGCTTATTTTACACTTTTTTGGCTTCTGTGACTTGAGTTTTTGGTAAAAATATATGGTAATTGGTGTCACTAAGTTTCCCTTCAATTTGCATATTAGTGAGTGGACTTGCAACAGACTGGAAACCTGCTCAGGGTTTACCCCGTTATTGCTGTTGATGGGCTTTCTCCAGCAACCATGACCCTAACAGTGGGTTCTGAAGATGGATGGATGTTTATTTTTACCCTTTCGCCTTGTTGGATAGTCTGCCTGTGGTCGCTCTGCGGCCAAACCTCACAAGTTGGCTTGCAAATAAAACAAATATTTTATTTTCTTTGGACAATAGTCCATGTTTGTGCACATCAAAGTGCATGTGAGTTTTTTAAATTCTGGTGTGGAGCAAAGAGGCCTAAATGCACCCTCACAGTGTCCAAACTGCAAATAATCAATATGTATGCTTTCACACTGTTCTAGCAAACATGTGCATCGTCTTTTAACTTCATAACCCATCCTGTTGTGTGTCCTCTGACTCATCCGCCCAACCTAATGTCCTTGTTATCATCCCCATCATCCTCCTGTTCTTGCTTCCACCTTCTCTTTCTCTCCATCCTACTAATGGCTGCTGAACTCCTCCGGACCGCCGTGGACTGGGCGTCTCCTTGCAGACAGACCTCTCGCGAGCACAGTCAATATCATGTAAAAAGCGGATTTGCACAAATAGCTTCATAATCTCCAGCAGCCAGTAACAGGGTGACGTAACCGTGGCTGTTAGTGAATAACGAGGCAATATGGAGGTGAGTCATTCCTCAGTGAGAACGGGGTCTTAGCCAAAGACTTTAAGCAGATAAGCCTGTTTGGGCTAATGAATGGGCAGATTCAGAGATGTCATCAGAGATTTCTCTTCCTACATAAAACGACAAAGAGGACAAATTGAGGAAGGGCACATAAATGGGGCATAAAACAATCCCAGTCAATAAAAAGAATTAAACAGTATGCCAGTTTAAAATTCATGAGAAAAAATAGAATCTTGTTATGGTTTTACGGGTAACTTTATTAGAACCGCAAGGAAACACAGAAAAAAAAAATGCAAAGAAAAAAATGTCTGTCTGTCTTTTATGTTAAAGGGATTTGGAACGCACGGCGGTGCAGTCACCGCATATCAAAGCAGCGCTATCAGCACAGAAACACTTGTTTCTCCCTACAGCACCCTTGTTAAGAATGAAATTAGCCGTGCGGGGAATGAGCAAGAGCCGCCTATTGAACTCGTCATAATATGCCGGATCTGTGGATGGCGATAGGAATCAAGAGAGCAAAGCAGGACGCGGCGTTTGTGCAGACCTCAGATGTTCCACGTGAACGCTGCTCATCTTATCGGCTTGCCTGGAATGGCTCTAATTGAGAACATGTCTGTATGAAATGTGTATAAATTGACAGTAATTGCTTTTGGGCGCGTGGAAAGGCAAACGCTCCTTTTTTGATAATGTTTATCAAGGAAAACAAAAGTATTCCGGCTGGTTCGTGTATCGTGGATGAGAGGACAATGAAAGCAGGCCGCGAGCGGATGCAAATTCAAGATGGAGCCGCTGTATCTCATCCTTTTAAGTGCTACTGTAGTAATTACTTGCTGTGGCCTACACAACTGTCACATCCACATGCGCTACAGTGTGTGTTCTCTCCAAAGAGTGGAACATAAAATGGGGTTTCTGAGCACTTTTCTGAAGCGATGCACCCACTTGAGATGCTGACTGCTTGTGATAACTCCTGGGTTCCACGTCCCATAGGCAGAGCTTTGCAATAATCCATTCTCCATACAGATTTCTCCCACGGTAGCTGCTTCATCCTATTATCACAGGCATTATACAAATGTATACCGCTGTAATCCACACACTTAGAGCCAGATGCTTTTGAAGACAGTCGTGTTTTTCAGCTCCGGAGACGGTACAAGACAAACCCAGTCACCCCCACCAGAACACGTCTGCTCTATACTGTCACCAAAAGAAGAAAAGTTTACAATTACTTTGTTTGCACATATGGGCCAAGATGCGGCGGGTTGTGAGCGCACTATTTTCAGAGGGAGATGTCGCGCTGGAAAAGTTGGACCGTATGGGGGTGTTTAGCATATCCAAAGTCTCCAGCAGAGACAAACACAGACACAAGCGGGTCATGGGGGATGGGGATGGCTCTGTGAACTCAGCAGGTGGTTGAGCATGAGATGTGATAACTAGATGTTCTGGATGACAACAGTGCTGGAGCTGGTCTCTCCTAATGTAGCGTATTTGCCTAATAACCCAGCGGGCATGCGGAGGCCTGTCTGTGATGAGGAAGGGCCCCCACCTTCATAAACACTGACGTGTGGAATATAACCTCCATGCTGTACGATCCATGAAGGGCAAAAAAAGAAACCAATTAAAAAAAAACGTATCCAGCAAGTGTAGTGAATGAAAACTGTTGTTTTTTTTTCAGCAATTATTTGCAGACTTGAGCTCGCCAGCTGATGGCTTTCGATTCATGCTTTACTGGCTCGCGCAGTGCTCAGGGAGACACCATCCACTGGCAGATGCGCACAGCTCACCACTCTCTGCCACTTCTGTAATTGACATCTGCATGTAAGAGAATGGCGGCGGCACCAGCCAGTGCCATATTTCAGGGAAATAAGGCGGAGGATAAGCCGAGCACATCTTTGAGAGGTTTCACGTGAACTGTCTGTTTCTGATGCCTGTGAGTGCTCTGGCATTAATGGCACATATTATGCCTCAAATTATGGAATCATATACAGCAGCTGTTTGTCCAATTTAGACCCGGAATTACAGCGAGAACAGGTCCCTGCAGGGGAGAACGGAGAGTTTTGTCTTAAATAGAAAGATCCTCCTATTTTCCAGTGATGTCCATGGTTGTATTTCATGATTTTATGCAAAAGTCTTCCATTATTTGGGAGCGGATAAATGCAGGCCCCAGAGGAAGGAAGTGCCGAACTGCTACAACAGAATGATCAATAGAACAAAACAGTCTGTGCGAGCTTACAACCCCTGCAGTCCAGTGAGTAAATCTATATCAGCGTATCTTGCTATTGGATTCACTCTGTCGTGACAAAGAGGAACAAAGTTGGCCAATATCTTAATGTATCTTTTCCTGTTTGCTTTCTGGTTTTGTGAAAAGAAAAAACAACATAAAAATACAATATGGCGCAGAGTTTCAGGTTTGGTACCCATACCAAGTAAAAACTAAGTAGTACATGTAACAACAATAACCGCGAGGTTGACTGAACATTTAACACAAGCTGGTTCTTGTGTTTCTTTGTGAATTGTATCATTGTTTTTTGTTTTTTTTTTTATTGGATGGTCTTTGATAAGAATGACGCTTGAGCCCAATCTTTATTGGCTAATGTTGATTATAGTTTAAAAGTAGTAAAAATATAATATTTTTAGAACCAAATGAACTTCAGTGTATACTTTTGAAGGCTTTTTCCCATCTCTTAAAATATTGTGTGCACTTTGGGCAAAATTAACTTCTACCTTCAAAATGGGATTAAGTACAGACACCATAACTAATCAGATTTCTGTGACAGAGGGAATTCCTGGAGACTTGCAGTGGGCTTCTCACCATTTGGGGTTAATGAGTGTCTTCCACAGCTTCCTCATAGCTATTTCATACCTTAGGGATTTGAATAATTCCCATTGATAGTTTTCAAATCTCAAATGAGACAGGATTAATCAAAAGCAGAAAAAGTAAGCTGATGAGGGTGAGGTGGCGAGAGAGGATGAGGATACCCAAATCAGGAGGAAGGTGACTTGTTATACACAGTGGGCAACATATTCATATCATTTTAATGGCTGTGGGGGTCTGCGAGCAAAACTGCGTGAGAAGCTTTGCACGAGTGTGGGGTGATCTTTAGAGCAGCGGCTATGCTTTGCCGTTTTAATCAAAAGACATTTTAACTACAGTTTCTGTCGTTTTTAATAAAAAGTGAAGAAAGCCCATGATGCCCCCATCTCTTGATGCCAGAGTATAAGGTTCAAGAGTGGGCTATTCATTATGGCACCACTTTATATCCCAGCGGCAGTTCTCTTCTTTTCATCATTTTGCTTCACAAGCCACATATGTGTTTAATGGCACTGAGTTGGAATGACCACTTGCAGTAAAAAGCCATCTACACTTAAAACAGAAATACTATCAGTTTTGTTTGTTTAGTAAAATAACCTACTGTGATCGTGTTTATAGATATATAATATATAAGAGTTTGTTACATTTCTGTGTTTTTTCTTCCCTTCAAATTAGGTCAGAAAAGGTTAGACATGGATAGGCAGAACGGCATGATTTGGCATTCCCTCTGTGTGTGTCTGCAGTGCTGGTAAAAGATATATATATATATATATATATATATATATACATATATATATGTAAGTAAGCGTAAAGTTTGCTGTTGAGCCTTTCAAGCATAAGGTGCTCCCTTTAATTATAAGCGGTTTGACAATGCAGTTTGAAAGGCTCTCCAGTGCTACAAATGAAGGTTTTCAAGAATTGTTCAAAATGACTGATCCTGTCCTCCTACATCTATGCATTCATCATATTGCTCACAGCAAGCCTTTTAAAAGCATGGACAAGTGAAACTGCTGCAGGGTTGCTTGTCCTGTGTCATACTGGCTGGTATTTAGGTACCCTCAGATAAATCATTTACATCAATTCACTTACTGATGAAGCGTGAATACATATGGCAAACTCTGTTCAAATGTGATTTATTTTAATTGTCACGCGGGGACCAGCTATTGCACTTCTGCAGAATGGGTCACTGCGTTGGAAAATTGCAGCAGAGGCACTCGTTTGAAATCTATTTGTAAATTTTGGCCTGTGTGATAAAGATGTGCTGAGTGCATATAAATGCCCTCCCAGTGTGCCTCAAACTTACTCTGAACTGGAAACCAGTCACCTGGGTGCACGGCTCCCTCACAAGCCGGCGTGCTCACTCAGTGGGAACTCAAATTAAGCTGCAGCAAAGGCGCACGTTCCACATGAGCGAGCACACATATGTGATGTGGGGCTGTGGTGTGAGGTCGGCGGGCGCGCGGCTGGCCGGAGGCTACTTATGTTCTGGATTTCATGGGCTAAGTTTCCATGGATCATTTAATACTACTCTTCATCTACCTTCAGAAAGGCATCCATGGAAGCTGTGGCTAAGTGTAGCTCTTGGCAGTAATCCCTATCCTACCTGGGACTTGTGGAATTAAAGTTTCACAACTACTCTGTAAAAATATCAATCAAAACTCTCTTTTTATGTTACATTTATGTTGCAGTCAGAAAGCCGAATGGGATAAAAAAAAAAAAGGGAGCGGTAAAAGACAGAGGTGCCAACTCTTTCGTTTGAGTCCGATCCCAGAAGATGTGCTCCCTGGTGACGTGTCATATCTGCTGGCAGACAGGCTAGGACCCTGCAACCTTGTCTGACAGGTTAGATTTTTAAAAAGTGCTCTTTCACATGGCCTCTTGTCTGCCATTGTCATAAGTGTCTGCTCCGTTTTGATGGTTCAAACAGTTTGGGATCGCACAGTGCCGAGCTAAAGATACACACTGGCTATGAAAGAGAAACACAGCTCATTGTTCGGTTCTTCGAAGCTTGACATTCAGTTTTTTATTTTAAAGCTCTTGCAGAGACTTACATTTAAAGTCAGACTCCAATCCTCTTTTGATCTATTTTAAAAGCATTCCCAGTGGTCTTAATTTGATTCTTTTTGGACAAAATCAAAAAGCCTGTTTTCTTGGACATAGTTTCTGCAGAGTGGCAGCAGTTCATCAGAAATTAACTTCTGAGTAGACACCATTTCCCATCATCCATCTGTGTAAACTCTCTCCCGCTAGCTTACAGACCCTTGCAACCCCAAGTTTTGAGCTAGATGCAAGCTTGAAGGAGGAAAACTAAGATGATAACAGATTTATTTGTTTGCAAGTGGATGCATTAGAATTGAGTGGAGCAAGGAGCTTGAGGTCCACCAACATGGCTTCTATGTCGCAGCTACAAGCTTTGTCCATGTTTTTGTCCGGTCTTGATTCAAAACGATTTGATTAAGCAAATACTCTATCTATCTCCTCCATCATGTGAAAAAATGCCACAAGAATGTAAAAAACACCAAAAACACGATTCTTATTGAAGTAGGTCTTTAACCATACATTGGTTTGTGACAGTTGTTTTGGGAGGTTGGGTAGTCATACAGTTTAATGGGCTGTGCATGGTTTTGTCAAACATGTTAGAATATCCACTGGTTAGGAAAAAGCTTTAGGCTGAGGTTTGTGGGCAAAACTGCCATCGACTGCAAAGGCGTTAGCTCACAATGAACAGTTTTAACGTTTAGGAGGGGCAGAAACTTAGTTGAGGCTGTCAACCTCTAAAAGACAACACTGAAGGGAAGGCATGGGGTTAATGCTGCCTCAATAAAACTATACGGAGACAATTTCAATTCTGTTTTATTTATATATACATATATACAATGTCTCTCACTCTCTGCTTTTCCAGTATGTGGCGAGGGAGTATTTGGTGTCAGCTGGCACCCCAAATTCAATGTTCAACACATTTGATTGACAGATTTTCTGTAACCTGCTTTTAAGTGGTAGGGGTGTGGAAGCTCACTGCCAGTTGGGGAGGGTGATTGCCAAAAATGTGAAAAATGGTGAATGAGTTACATTGAATCTGGAAGTAAGGGAATTTCTATGGATGACGTCACACCCACTCAGTCCAGTTCTCATTTACAGTCAATGGGAAAAGGTGAATCTCTGGAATTGAGGAAAAAAGGCAGAACAATCCAAGGGAGGTCTGAGAGAGAAATCCATGAGGAAGTCCAGGTCTGGTAACATAAATCTAATAAATATACACAAAGGCAGAGGCTTGGTAAGTATGGGAACGAGTACTAGGTTAAAACAACAAGGAGTTGGGCTGGAAACTTTAGAGAAACCAGCAGGAATATAAGGAAATATGTAATAACACAACATCTTATCAACTGTGTTTGTCCAGTTTTTAGTTAAAATATCTTAATACACTTCAAATTAAACAATAATAACTTACTTGTAACTATTCAGTCAAAGTAACAACTTGTTTTAAGACATTAGATGTTGATTTATTTGATCTTGGAAACCGCTCAATCTCAAACTCAAGTCATTTCACTATAGGAACTTGTTTTCTTTTCTTTACAAATTATTTTCAAGTTTTATCTTTGAATGATGTGTGGTTTTCCTTCAAGAAAGTTTTATTTGACTAATTTGCATTTTTTAAACAAATGTATCTTAAAATGTGTAACTGTAGTCTGACAATGATTACGGTCTACAGATAAAGATAGTTGGCCAGTTATAGTTCTTAAAACAGGATAAATTAGGGGAGGTGCATAAATATATCTACCTTTTTTTTTTAACAAAACACACTTTTTTTGACAAAACATTTCCAATTCCATCAAGTATTTTACTATTAGATACACTGGCTTATTTTTTTCACTTCAAACATGGCAAAGACATCTCATATTCTATATTTTTTAAATGTGTTTTGAAAATGACGTTTTCCCACTAATCTTTAGGTAGTGCAGGACACGTGTGACCCTCATGAGCACAATCAGGGAATAGGAAGCCAGGAGGACCAAAAAAAGCCCCAAAAGACAAAAACCCCAACAGAACTTCACTCTACATACCCAAACTGTTCCCTAAATGGAAAACAAAAAATGGTGACCGACCCCTGGCGCTTTTGAGTTTTTCCTTTTTGGTGCTTCCACAACACAGGGGATAAAAGCATGCACATCACTGGACGGGCTTGACTATCTCATTAGCTACAAATGAATGCCAATTAAGCACCATGCCTTGCAGGACAAAGCCATGACAGTAATTTCAACAACACTCATGGGTCAAAAACCAGTGGAAGTGTGTTTACATGTTAAGCATGTTTACAAAATATTGAATGTGATTTTTATTTGTGGTGGTTTATTTTCTCTGTAAGATCCATTGATTGTATCCCTTTAACACCAGAGGTTTAGTTACTGCTGACGTTCTTTGGACTACCGTAGCTCTTCGACTGTTTACGTAATTGACGCAATTCCATCGTATTCTGTAGTAAAGAAAAGCAGTTCTGTGCTGATATGCAACACTTTGCAGTAGTGAGGTGAGTACGCAACTAATGTAAATTAGCTGACGATGTCGTGGAGAAAAGCAGCCAAAATGAAAAGCTGATTTTCTCGGTGTCAGAAATACACTAATTACGTAAAGGGTCAAAGAATACATTAAATGAATAAACTTCTACTAAACTAACTACTAAAGTTCTTCCATTGGTTGATACATGTTTTTTTCTGCTCTTGTTATAGCTGACATACATATTTTTAAAGGACAGCTTCAGCCTACCTTTTTAAAGTAGCTTTTTGCTGAAATGCATTTGTTTGAAATTTCGATTATTATGTTTTTTACTTTATTTCTTTATTCTTTTCTTTATCTTTTCAATTCAGTTTTAGTGATTATGCTTATCTTTTTAAGGTTTATTAACGTATCTGTTATTTACCCTGTAACACCAGGGTTTTAAATTATTTCGTTTACCATAACGCTTTAGCCGTTAACGTAATCAATGTAAATCAGCTAATTCTGTTGCAGGAAAAAGTTGTTTTTGCACAGTTATGCGACACTTAGCGTTAGCCGGTATAAAACAGAACTTTTCTGATTTGCGTTGATCGCAAATGGTCAAAGAGTTACGGTAGCTCATCGAGCGTGTGCTGCTTAGATGTTGTCGGCGACGTGCCCGTTGTTAAAAGGTTAAACAACAAGTGAGCCAAGTTGGTGCTTCTCAGTTGATTATCTAATATGTTTCAGACACTTTCTGAGATGAGCTGAAGTTTAGAAACCTACAAAACCATGTTCCCAACATCTCTGGGTGGCACATCCTGGCGGACAGCTGAACTTGAATCAGATACTTGGAGCTACCACATACGTTATTTTAAAGTATGAAACAGAGACGGACACCTTTTTGTTTTCGCCCGGAGGTAAAAACATATTTATCTTAACTGTTCTATAAACAGTTGGTCCAGTGGCTTGTCATAAACCAAACCTTCTTGTTTCCAAGCAGTGGTTTTCTGTTTACAACTCTCTTAGACGAGCCTCCCTCATGCATTTGTTGGGCCAAATATTTTCTACTGTGCTTATATTTTTAGCTGTTTTTGTAGAGGAATGAACTTGAGGTGAACTTGCTAAAGTGGACGTCACCTTGAATAGATTGGGTTTGTGAATAATCTGTCTTCCTTCGGGATGATTGATTCTAAACTGTTTTGAAACAGTCCTAAGGCACTCCCGGCTTGATGGAAAGCAGAGCTTAACTTCCTAAGATCAACCTGAATGTCTTTTTTTTTTTTTTTTAACTGACATTGTGGTAAAACACATAAAGCAGGAGTTTCGAAACTTATTGCAAAAATGGGCGGATTGGGTGAGGTTAAAAAAAATTTTGAACCCTTATGATATCATTAAATGTAAATAAATCTAATGAACACGCTTTTGCAAGGGGGTGCTTTTCATTTCTTCATATACAAAAAAAACCAAGTCTAAAAACATGTTTACCAAAAATTTCTTCGAATTTCACATTTGAAAACCAGAAAAAAAATTACGAAAGTCTGTTTGAGAAATAATAAAGCAAAAGAAAAGCTAATGATTATTCACTAATTAATGCTCAACAGGAAAATAACACAAACAGTTCTCTTTATCAGGAGTACAATTTATCACAGAAAAAAAATCTGTTCTTCTTGTTTGGCCCTGAATGCTCTGAAGGTCAAGTAGCCACACAGCAGCTTTTGACATCATTTAGCCAATGGCAATGAAGAATCTTAATCATTGTGCTTCTTAGAAAATGATTTTCTGACAGGGGCCTGTGGGCCCATAGAAATGTGAACACGGGACACATTTAGCCCATGGGCCAGACTTTGGACATGCCTAACAAACGCTACAAAATAGATACCCGTGGATTTGGGTAGGTGAAAGGGCAATTATTACTTTTTGTGTCTTAAATTTAACTATACAATTTTTTTATATGCTTAAAAAAGACTAAGGCTATGTTAGAATTCTCTCACTACACTTTAGCCCCTAAAAGACTTGATAGCGTGGGACCATATAGTGCCCTGGCTTTTAGCTGACAACATAGGGAGAATGATACAAACAGTTTTTTTACAGACTTCTGGGAAATTTCCAGGGCGCTAGATTTTGTAATGGTGGACTCGGAGACCCCCCTCGCAAACGCACTAATCGGGGAGTAGTGAGCAAATTCAGACACAACCTAAGCAATCCTTTTTTAACCCTTTGTTGCATAAGTGCGATCAAAAGTAGCCCCACAGTTTGTGGAAATCTTTGAACGTAAAAGTATTTATACTTTCAAATTGCAGGTAAAACATGTTTGTTTCACGAGATCCTTGCATTTTTGAGTAAGAAATGTAAACAGGAAAAATAAAGCTGTTTGTGTGTACACGTGCATACACATGGAATGGTTGCTGCTGTGTTCTTTTTCTGTTCATCCTCCATCATCAAACAATAACACAAAATGGATTTTGATACGTTTTGATGCAAGATTGATTGTCTTGAAATACAATGGGAATAAAAAGTGATAAAGTCACTCCTTTGTTGATCAAAATATGATAAAAAGTCATAATCTTTAACCAAACATGAAAATTTTTCTTAAATTTCCTGCAAAAACCCATTTATTCTAACTGGGGACATATTTGACACCACAAATGGAAAAGTTTAGGTATTGGTAGATCATGCCTTGATGCATGGATAAGAAAAAAAAAGGTTAATGTGTATAACACCTGTCCAGAAAAACAATAAATAAACGTTTTTGTTTTTTCTTCTGAAGCTGAAATCAATTATTTCAAAATAAGCTTTTGTTCTTGCAGCAATAAAACACAAGCAGTGGGTCTGAAATAATGAGATCCTTCTCCCCCCTTCAGTCTACCTCTGCCTCGTAGTAGCAGAGTTAAGTTAAAGTAGAGATGCAGAGGGAGGATGATAGATTTGCTGAGAAGTTCTTCTGACAGGAGCAGCAGCATAAGAGAAGGAGGAAAAAAAGAGACCAACCAACAGTGACCGTTGGATCAAAAGCTTGATAAAAGTGCAGAGTAACGGGCTCCCCTTTTTTCAGAACCTGATGATCCACAGCTGACATCGCAATGATGTACAAATATCACGACAATTGGAAAAATTCCCGAGAATGTCATTCAGAGCTAAAAATAACAGGCAGAGAGGCGCTTAATTATGTAGTTTGGAGCCGGCGAAACAAACCATGAAGAGTTATGACCCCCGCTTACGACGAAGCAAAACTGAGTCCAGACAAGTTGGGAAAGTAAACCTTAGGAAAAAGAAATCTAAATTAAATTAAATAAATAAACCAAATCAAGTGAGTAAATATCATTCAGATGACATTTGTTTTATTTGCACTTTTCCCCCCTAAGAAACTCATAATCCTGCGGCTGGAATGTCACCATTTGCATAGACAAACATATCTGTGTTTGTGCTTGCACTCCTTGATGTCAGATCTTCAAAACTCTCTGATGACAGTGAGGAAAGAAAAGAGCACACAGAGGCATCAACATTTTGAAGCGCGAAGGGCAAAGAAACCTCTATGGCTGCGTTTTCTCCCATCTCAACCACAGACAAATGTAGATTCCAAGTTTAGGGTTTGCAGGAAATATTAAAATAGAAAAAGGTATTGTGTACGGTGGCCTAGAAGGGTTCACAGATCCCTTTGGAGATGACTCATCTGTGCGTAAATGTGTTTGGCGCGTGTTATTTAAAGATTTGTTTGGGTAAAAGCTGTTATGAATTCGTAGTCTATTCTTAGTTGTGCGTGTGTAAATTGTATTTTTTATTTGAACATTTTTGATATTCGAGTCTACATGTGAATACACAACTGCAAGTGCACACAAAGTTACACACAAAATGCGTTGCATGAGTTACAAATCAAGTGTTTTGATATTTTTGATACAAGACTGATTGCTTTGTAATACAACATGAACAAAAAGTGATAAAATCTTTTTATCTTTTGTTGAACAAATATGACAAAAATCATAATCTTTAATTTAACTTATATATGTTTCTTAAGTTTACTACAAAAACACGTTGTAAGTCTAAGTATTGGTAGGTCAAGTATTTGGATATTTTTTAATACAAACTTGATTGTTTTGTAATACAATGGGAATACAAATATTACACACACAAATCCAGTGAGTCTATTTTCTCTCCATAAAAATATATGAAAAAATTTGAATGAAAACGTGTTGAACCAGAAAAAGATTAGGGGAAAAAAAAAGCAATTCACATTAAAAACTTTAACAAAAATCCATTGAATAGTTGATAACATTTATTGTCATATATATGGGGTCTGATTATTTTTAAATAAATATGCCCAATTTCTTTCCATTTTGTGTTGGTCTTGTATTGATTCTATATTTTCTCCATTCAGTGTACTTTGGTTTGGCTATTTTGACTTCCTGTGCTGTTTAGCTCCACCCCTTTCTTATGTCCAGCTTCCCAGCTGACTTTAAATAACCATCGAACCTACAACATTTCTGTTCTTTACCTCAGTTCCTGCAAGTTATCTGTGTTGTTGTTTTTTGTGTGTGTTTTTATATTTAATTTAGCCCGTTTACATTTGTAATCTTCTTATAGAACTGCATTCTGTCTACTTCTATCAGAATGAAGTTTTAAAATGCATACATCTTTCCAACACTCAATTTTGTTGGGGGTTAAGATATGGTTTATATTGAATGAATCTATATGATTTTTTTATAATGCTTTTATTCCTCAGTGTCATTCCACATTTCAAATCTTGTGATTGGTTTTGAGACATAACTCACATGTGATATCTAGGTCACGGGTGTTCCAAAATGGAAGCCAAGTTGCCTGGAAGATAACCAGTAATCCACTTTGCTCTGGCTCCGGCCTGACCACTGACCCCTGCTGACCTCCCTGGAATTGATTTCTTTTTCTGCTTGAACCGAATGCATGCACAAATTAAGCCAAAATATCAGTGGGGGGAAAAAAAAGAATGAAAGTGAGTGACAGAAAGAGATGGATTCAAGGAGGAGAGGTAAAAAATTGGAAAGAGAAGAGCAGTATTGGCACACTGAAAGACTGTATTTAGCCAGAGGAAAGATAGATGACTACAATGACTTACTTTCATAGAACATCTGTAGTGTAGAGTAGCAGGACAGAATGATGAGGGCTCTGTGAAAAGCTGTAATTTAATAGCCTAATTTCCTGCCCGGCCCAGCAGAAATATAGGCCTGACACTGACAGCGGATGAAAATGCACCAGGATTTGATTTTCTCCCAAGTATAGAACAAGTTCAAGCCTATCTCCTGCTCAGCAAAGTCCCACTGGCAATATTCTGCGGTTGTGTTGTGTATATGCGAGTGTGTGCCGAGTTTTAAAGGGCTGGATTAAAATTCAGATACTCTTTTGGTGGTGACTCCCACCTCGGGGCTAATGACAAATGATAATCACCCCATTTTAATTGATGTTTCTACACCACTGATTCAAAGCATTGGTGGATTACATAAGAGGTTGAAATATGTAGTTTTGCGTCCATTCAACCTGCTTTTGCCTTTTGGGCTAAAACGCATGTTACAAGCCACCGATCTACTGCAGGGAGTGCACAGCAGCTGCGGTCACACTGCCACGACGTCATAGTTGGACATGGTAAGTAACGACATGCAAAAAAGCAGGGGTGTGTCTATTGACTGTATATGAGAAATGGACGGACTCCTCCCTAAAGTCTTTACCTGAGAAATAAACAGCCATTACTCAGTCATTCTTTATCTATTTGTCAGAATAACCATTCTTGCTGTTGTTGTTCACATTTCGCCATATCCCATCAGGGGTCGCTACAGCGTACATGTTGTTTGGCAGACAATTTTACACCGGATTTGTGTTTTCATTATCTGTATTTTTTATTTGTGTTTTTAATATGTTCTTGTGGCATTCATCTGATGGTGGAAGACATGAAAAATTAAGCTCAAAATTGCATTCATGAGTATTTCTTCACTGACATCATAGTGAATCAGGATCAGATAAAAAAAACTTTTTTGTGATGTAGAAAATACACTGCACGGGCCAATAACTACCAAGCTCTCAGTAACGGGGAGGGGAAAGTGACCGATGTATCTCCGCATCAACAGTACTGCCCACCACTCAGAGGGGAATTTCTAAAGAATTGCTGCTCTGCAGAAACTATGTCCTAGAAAACACCCGTTTTTTTTTTTTTTTTTTTTTTTTTACTTTTAGGTAAAGACGGCATAATGATAATAACATACAAAAAATAATTGGAACGCTTTTAAAATGGCTCAAAAGATGATCTGAGTGGGTCTTCAAGGTTTATTTATGTGGTTGTTACTGTCTTGTTTTCAAAGAAAATAGATAGTGGAACCCACACTGCTTACTTTAAATAGAGTTGGTTAAAGGCAACAGATTTATGTATAAAGAAAAAAAAGGGAAGGGGGTTACTTAAAGGTTTGATGGTGGCTGCTTGCACCCAGAAAACAGTTTCTTTATTAAAAAAGAAGTCTGTAGATTTAAAAAAAGCTGTATTACAGATTTCAGATTTGAGTTGATAAATTACATACATTTAACAAATGAAATGAACAGAAACATAGCTTTAGACCATAAAACATGTTGTCTTAGAGGGAAAAAAGGGAATCTATTCAAAATGGCTATTTACAATTTTAATCATTTATATCAAGATGCATAGTGTGTCCTCAGCAACAAACGACAAAGTCTCTATGAATATAAATCAGACCAATAGGACATCCATACAGCCTGCAGCTGTGCACTGCCATCAAGCAGTTCACCTAATGTGATAAGAAACATCAATAGTTGATTTTTAGAACTACTGGTGCAGAGAAAGAAACTGAGGATGATGAGATTAGCACAGTTTGCCTCCAATGCCCAGATCCAGTTTATAAACAGGCACAATTAACACAAACTGTCATTAGACAGAGGCTGATGACATGAGTTGGGGAAATTGATGAATAACTTCCCAGGTTGAATGGGAATGTGCCACAGAACAAACAGAGACTCGGATTTGCATCTCAGTCAACACTGACATTTGAACTTCTGGATATGATAATTAATCATTAGAAACAGAAAAGTGTGTGTGGACAGAAGGCTGCGCGCCATGGCTCACGGATTCATCGCATGTTGATCTTCAGACAGGCATAATAATGCGCTTTGACAATCACACTTTATTTTTTCACTAAATTAGCAGGTGTGCTCTTTGGCAAAAGCACCTCCATTAATGCGACATCCGGCGCTACGCTCCCTGAGGTGGACTAAGCCGGGTCTTAACTAATTATGTGTTAGTGGGGAACGGACAGGGTTTTGTACAGAAAACATTTTTTTTTTTATTTTTGTGTCATATATACATCCTTTTTGTATTTAATTCTGTTTTATTGTAGAGTTTTTGCTTCAATAGAGATGTTCTTGTTAAAATTAGATGGGATTAAACCTCCCTTTTTTCTGCATTTTTTATTTTTGTGTCCTAATTACAGGCTACAGCTGTCACCATCTATTAGTGCAGCTTATGTATACAATTAGAACACAGGTGTTGGTCTTCTGCAAAATGCCGAATTGGCAGAAAAAGTACGAGGGGTGTTCGGCTGCCAGACTTTTTATTTAGCTACTTAAGAAGCACAAGGCATTTCTGAAGCAGATTTTTGAGACATTATTATCTTGTTTGTTTTTTTTAAACTCAACTTTTTAATTGTTTTCCAAATGTTAAATCAGAAATTATATTTGGAAGGAATAATGTTACAAGTTAGAGACTTGTGCCAACTTTTACTGAGTAGGAGATGATTTTACAAGTAAAATATTGCAGCTTTTATGATGCACCTTAATTGATTATTACCTAAATATGTATTCCAATAAGTAATATGTAGTGATATAGTTTAGCGTGTCTTTTTTGTGATGAAAATGCCCCAGTTTCCCTTCCAGGATTGGAATCCCATCACCGAACACCAAATTTTGCAATTTCTCAAATGACTGATAGGGGCTGTTTGCAAAAAGAGAGCAATGTTCTGTTGACTTCCATGTTAAAAAGTTATATTTTGCACTAAAAGAAGATTGTTTTAAAAATGAGTCTTCATTGGTTTATTTTCTTCTTCTTGCAAGTACAGTCCTGTTCGATGCAACAACATTATACTGTCATTCTTTTGAGTGAAAATGTCTCCATTGACCTTATAATTTCCTTCAAAGTACACATTTCCATTAAGAATTTATGAAATTATGATTGACTTTCATTTAGTCTGTAATTATTCTACTTCTATGATCATGATTCACTTCAACCAACTTGACGCACCAGAAGGAAAAGGCGGTTGGTAACCAGCCTGGGGGGTTAAGAATGGAAACATTTTATTTTTTAAAGGGAAAGGTGTTAGAGCAGCTAAAGCTTTTGGGCTTTCTCTATCTCTCTCGTGGTTGCCTTTTAGATTTGTCCGGACAAGATGACTCAGCCATTTGATACTGTCAACAGAAAGCTTACCAGAGGCTTTTTTTCAGACACCAGGTGATCCAATAAAAGCTCAAATACAGTGTCCTCGGGCTAACTGAATGGTGGTTCATTACTGAAGAGCAAGTACCTTAAAAAATAAAAGGGGGTTATGCATAAATGTGTTTTTATCTTTTTCTTGTCCAATATGGGTACTGGGTGGAGTGGGGAGGGTGGTTAAATATTTTCGCCAAAGATGCAGAGATGGGTTCCAGCATTCCTGAGACCCTGAAAAAGATTAAATGGGTTCAAAATAATAGATGGATGGGTGAATTTGAATTGGTTGCATCAAAAGTGACTTTTTAAAGTAGACACCTATATCCAACAGCTACAACTCAGAATACCATCCATCTTCAAGTGGTGGCCCTCCTCTTTTTGACACCCGTCTCCACTAAACACAGGGAGATGTGACAAATAGTAGCTGGTCCCCTTTAAAACCGGAGCTTTAGCTCTAGTGTTGACATTCTTTGGACTACAATAACTGATCAACCGTTTCTGCTTGAAATACATTTATTGCGTATTCTGAAGTGGACAAAAGCAGCTGATTTGCAACAGTTTAGAGTACTGGAATGTTTACAAAATCAGCGTACATCTGATGATTCTGTCATGAAAAAAAAGTAGATAGTAATGCATTGCATAGCGGTGCAGATCCAATTTGAGAAGCCGCTTTTCTCCACCTCACTAGCTGACATCACAAAGTGAGATGAGTTCAGGAAGAGTCTGCACTGCCAGCACCGCCCCCAGGCTAACACACACACACACTTTCTTCAATATCCATGGGTCTAAAAGGTGTTCGTTACTGTTGGACCCCGGTGGCTTGGCTACTTTAAGACTCCCCTCCCCCGGGCCGTGCCAGCTGTCTGTGGTGTTTCTGTTGTGTAGCGATGGTCAAGAAATGTTCATTCAATTTAGCGTTTAAACTATGCCAAAGAACACTCTGGTGAGAATTCTGCAATGGTGCAAGAATATAGGTGATATTGGAAAGATGGCTGCAGAAAAAGGCAAACGGTTTCCTGTTGGAGTTGCAAAGGAAGTGAGTGATGAATTATAAGAACTGGTTTGAACATGGATTATTGAGCAAAGACGATGCGTGTGTCTCCAGGAAAAAGATTGGCATGAAAGCAAAGAAGATTTTTGATACAAAGATTGATTATGCTTCAAAGAGAAAAGAAACATTCACAGCCAGTACTAATCAGAACAGAATACAATGATCTCATCACTTCAATACATTTTGAAATGTTCATCTGGTGTAGTCTGCGTTTTGTGACCAAATTTCACCACAAAATGAACCCATTATCATCCCCATTCAATCTGTGGTGGAGCAGACGTAGCCTCTAATAACAGCCAGGCTACTAAAGGCAGATACACAATATGCACATCCATCTTTGCACGTCCACCTTCCTTGCAGCTAGCTTACAGTCTCAGGGTGCTGGGCTTGAGATGGAACCCTCCATGTATGGTGAGGAGCTTTCCTGTTTTAACATCCGTGGTCTGCATCTCTTCCTTTGGCCATCTGATTATTCCTGCAGGGTATCTGATGACTGGCAGTGCGTAACTGTTTATTGCCCGGTTCTTGTTCTTGCCATTGAGCTGGCTTCACAGGACTTGCCTTACTCATTGGAGGTATTTGCCTGTTGCGGCTTTCGTTGTTGCCTGCTCCAGGTTGCCATTTGCCCATGGAATTCCAAGGTACGTGTAACTGTCCCCAATGTCAGCTATTGTTTCTTCTGGGAGTGAGACCCCTTCAATGTGGACTACCTTGCCTCTCTTTGTCAGCATCGGACTGCATTTCCCAAGCCTGAATGACATCCCGATGTCAAGACTGTGGATCCTGGTGGTGTGGATCAGCAGTCAATGTTGTGCTCGCTCTTAGCATATAGCTTGATGTCATCTATTTAGATGAGGTGATTGACGATCGCCCCATTTGTGAGTCAATATCCATAGCCAGTCTTGTTGATTATTTGGCTGAGGGTGTTAAGAACCTGTGCAGAATAGCAGTGGGGATAGAGCGTCTCCTTGGTATATGCCACATTTGATGGACACTTGTGCAAGTGTCTTGCCATTGGTTTCAAGGGTGGTTTTCCACAGCTTCATTAAGTTTCCTATGGTGTGTATTGTTTTCTCCCATTGTTGCTCTTTTAGCCAAGCATCTCAAGGATGACTGCCGCTTGAGTGTAAACCAGTTCATTGGTTTCTGTGATTGTTGTGGTAAGAATTGTCCTCAATGCTTCATTCACAGTTCCCAGGAGACTTTCAGGTGGTACTTCACTCAATCGTTGTAGTTGGTGTCGGGGTTGCCTGGTGTTCATTCTAGACATGATCTTGTCTCTCAGGTCAGTTGCTGCCTCGCTCAGCGTAATAATGGTTATTGGAAGCTGTGTTCCCAAGTTCTGGTTGGCAGTGTTGTATAGCCTCCTCTCTGACCTGATGTTGTAGCTCTCCCGTAGTGGTACAATTATGTTGTACTTAGTCAATTTCAAGTTGTGATAGCAGTTACCATTTGTGGATGTTGTAGTTGTTTGGCAGTTAGCCTTGATTGTGGGTTCCAAAGCAACCATTCACTCCACATTCTCTGCATCTCACCTCTCTGAGTAGGATTACTTGAGTAGTAGCATTCCAAGAGAATATTTTTCTCACATCTAGTCCATTTCCTTGTTCCAGTAGCCCACTTTCCATCAGCACCTGGTGCAGACTGCTTGGCTGGGTGATGTCTGTTTTACTGTCTCTCATGGGTTATGAGGTAGGCAGTAGCATAAAGGGTCATGCCCAAGGACCCCCACTTAATTATGCTATTTAGCTCACAATTGTTATGTTAATTGTTCCATTAATAGCCCCGTAAATTGCTTAATGCGCCCTTTGGGTATCAACTGGGAATCGAACCCTGGTTTTCAGCGTGCCAGTTGTGCACTTGACCAATTGAGCAAGCTATCCAGCTCATGTAGTGCTTAAATAACAAAAAGTGAAGAATAATTTTAATTATGATACAATATCATAATAATATAATAATTTGTTAATAATTTTTATTTCCCCCCCAAAAAATGTCTGAAATGCACTTCTGAAAGTGCTGATAATGATCTGACAGGATTGACAAAATAATGTATGTGTGAGACCTTAGAGTTTATTGCATTTCTTATTTTATTGCAGGGGACTTGTTGACTTGTTGTGCAGGTCAGTACTGGTCAGAATGTTTGCAAGAAAGTTCAGTAGACTTCTACCACGTCTGTATCTGCGCTTACGGTAAAAAACATATACCGCTTTGTAATACTAGACAGCTGTAATTATAGTTTCAACCTAACAAAGTTCATCCAGTGTTGTCGCCTACATTTTGTGGATGTATAATTATTTCGTATATATTGATACAGAGTGGTACCGAACAGTACCATACCGTCACATGATGTACATACAGTACCATACTGTATTTCACTGTCTAACTGCCATTTCTTATGCAAGGAGATAATAGTCTGTTTCCAACAACAGCGAGTCTCTGATGTTGGGCTGTCCAAATAAATGTTTTGAACAAAAATAGAGGTTACTATTGGAAGATAAGATTTACTTAAACCCCAAAAGAGAATGGTTGCATTTCTGACAAATTGTACAACACAGTAGCAATATCTAATTAAGTATTTTGGGTTTTACTGCTTTAAAATGTTTCTAAGGAAGGACTTGGTGCCTAAAGAAACGTAACAGAGTGGAAAGATTCAATCGGAAAAGAGATGACAGGGATTGAAGAAAACGGCCAAAAACAAACCAGGAGGTGGGGATAAAAACGTGCTTTGAAAGATCCAGCCACATGTCTCCAATTCATAATTAACTTTTTAGAACCTTAGCAAAGCTACAGGCGAGAGGCACATGCCAGCAGAAGGATTCCTTTTCTTTGGCAGATGTGACTCTTTCATTATGTTCATTAGCATGTTTTCTCTGTGGCAGCTGCGTATGAGGTAGTCTGAGGAAGCGCATGTCGCCAAACAAGCACACAGGGGAGACAGTTTGAGTCTTGTTTGACTACTAATAAAAAAAGTTTTTTTTTTTGCTCTTAGACACACAGCCACATCATGTGTATTTCTACTGCTGTGAATTGCATTTCAATCGCACCGTTAAAACGTAGCAGTACTGTTAACCGTTTTTTTAAAAACAGAACTGCATCAGCTTTGCAACACTTTACTGCATCAGAGACAAACTAAAGGATAATTGTGCAAATCAGATGTTTTTCTCCCTGCAGGTCGTGCAAATTGGAACAATTATGAAGTCATTATTGGAAAATGCAGTTTAATAATTGGCTCCGGTTATTTTTAAAAATCCATTGACGTCCACAAAATACTGACTTATGAATAAACACGGAAAATTAGTAGCTTTGAGACGTTTTCCATACTGATCATGATGTTAGTTGTCATGTTTAAAAGAATAAAGAAACTAATCATTAAAACCTATTGAGGTCTTCTCAGTTCTGAGGCTTCCGCAATCACTGGCTGGTGGATGTCGAGTGGCGGCCACACGGCTCACCTTAATCCTCCCCTTTTCTCTGCTATAAATGATGCATCAGAGTATATAACAAAAAAATAAAAATAAAGCTTTCTCCACCTGAGTGAAAGTGTCCGTTAATCCCTGGCTCCTAAAACCTGTTTAATCTGAACTAAGTCATTAAAACAGTAAAGGGATATCACAGAGGACTTTCAAGCCGATTGGCTTAACGGTAACGTGATTAGATCATTGATCTCGGCAAAGCCTTGGGCTTCCAGGTGCGAAATGACTATTTAATTAAATCCAAGAAATCTCGTTACTAGAAAATTACTGATCAAAGTTTGGACCAGGTGAACGGGGTGGCGTGGGGATCCGTGTTTCTGGGCAAAGGTATTTATTTTCCAGATCCCCTCCTGACATTTAATAGGAATGTGGAAGAATGGAGGTTGAAATTGTGTTGTTAATCCCTCACCAATAACCATTCTCTACAACCAGACATCTTCAAGGGGAGTTTTGGTTTAATGCTGACTTCAACTGAACATTTTCACCTGCAGATGCTCAAAAAGGAAGTTGTAAAATGTCAGCAAGTTCTTTCTCTGTGTATTTAAAAGTTCATATTTTATTTCTTCTTGGATCAAGAAAATACTTTTGCAATAATTATCTAATCCCATTCAGCCTGATTGACTGTTTTAGTAGGAGGAAATTAGTTCCTAAATCATTTCTCACAAAATAAAAGTTTTATATACGGATATTACTCCAAGCTGAAATAAAAATCTGAGATTTTGTTCCTCAAATGTGTGTGTGTGTTTTTTTTTTTTTTTTTTACTTTCACCTTACTATTCACACAATTCCAGAATCAAATGTCCTGTTGGGGATTTAGCCGTCACTAAGAAAATCATTCAAACACATCTTTAAAAAAAATGCTGGAAGGTCTGAAATGGTGTAAGGTCATTTTTAATGCTCGGCTCATGCTGAGTTCCCAAATGTGCAGCAACCTGACCGAAGTTTAAATATTTCAACTAGATTTACTGGTAAGCCTCTGCGGTCACACAAAAGCTTGGACAGCTGCAAATTTTTGCAAACAACAACCCAATAATTAAAACTTCAAAATCAGGGACCAAGCATTTCATCAGATTACCTGATTATCTCTTCCTTTTTTTATTTGCTTATGATGTTTGTTGCACTTTTTTAGTTCAAACTTCTGGCCTGTCACAAACCCCACTATTTAATTAGGTTTTGATTTTATATGTTCACATTTGATTTCATTTCTAATTTAAAACTTTAAATTAAATGCTGAGGTGTTTGTCAAAGTTTTTATACCAAAACTAAGGTAACAAAGACGTGTTTTGCCTGAATGATTACAAACATTGCAATTAAACCAAATCAATTAAGTTTTTAAATGAGTCATTATTGTTTTTAAGGTGAAGTTTTGTTTATTTATTTAATATTTAAATTAACCTTGTAGCAAATTCAGTTTATTGTCAAGTTTTAACACCAGATATGTTTCCTAAATAACACACACTGATCAGACCCACACTGAATTGGCTGATTCGGAGAAAAGCAACCTTTTAAACCTGGTTTGCACCGTTCTGTAACATACTACTGACGTAACGTGTTGCATCAAGTCAGCACAAGACTGCCTTTCTCTACGACAGAATAGCTGATTCACGTTGATCACATGCTAAAAAGTGTTATATCAGTGCAAAGTTTCATTTCTCCACTTTAGAAAGTTGTGGAATTGAATACATTGGCTGAAGAGTTACAGTAAACGGAAGATTGCAAAACGCAGAGCCAAAGTTCCTGTTAAACTGCGTTCTCTGAACGGGATTCCTGCATCAGGGGCGGCCAGTTTCAATGTTTGGTCAATAGTACAGATGCCATTTGAGTGTCAGGGCCCTGCCTTCCAACTCCTCCTCCGACCACTGGAGGAGCCCTCTCCTGAGTATTGACTGCCTCTTCTCCTTCCTCACTCTCTATCTCCCACAATGCTCCGTTGCCCCTCCTGCCTTCACCAGCTGTATCCGGCTCATCAGTGTTTTGTATTTAAGCCTGCCCACCTCTGTACTCATTGCGAAGTCTTGATTTTGCTTGTGCTACCGGCAGTCTGAGCAATCATTCATGTTTTTCCTTCCTGTGTGCCTGACCCTGGCCTATTTCCTGACTTTGTCTTGCCCGTCATTTATTAAACCTGTTTGCACATGGATCCAAACGCCTCCGCTCCTTTGTTACACTGACGTCCTACGATGTGATTTGAGCGTCAAGCGCAGTGTGTTGGTCCTACAGCAGCACGATTTGAGCAGTACGTTGCAACCAGAGTTCAAGTACCTAAACTTTTGGCAAGGTCGCTGTGTTGCATCTACCAATCAGAGACTAATCTTTGGACACGTGACGTGTTCAGTGACTCAATCAGCTATGCTGACCCTGGGAGGCTGGCTGGCGGGCAGACCCAAGTGAGCAGCGGTGCGATTGAGGAGGCAGTCTGCTGAACTTCATTACATTTTTCTTATTTTCACTAAGACAAAATAATTTTTTTAAGTTTTCAGACTTATATAATATAACTTACAAAATGTAAAGTGCTAATTTGACATGCACATTGCATTGAGTGTGAACGCAGCTTACAGGGGATAAACTGCATCCACTGCATCTGTGTGAATTATGGTCTCGCAGGATTGTACAGTCTTTTTTTTTTAAACAAATTTCTCAATTTTTCTAGACAATAAAGGTTTCCTTCTCCTATGGCGACTAAAACTATTAGTAAACGTCCATCTTTCACTGACAAAAATGCTTTTTCCTTATCAGGCCTTTTCCTTTCTTAAGCAGCACAGCAGGCACATTTAGGACACTTACCTTTGCAGAGTGAACATATGCATGGGTCCTTTACCTGCCACACAAACTGGGTTTCCATTGAAATCAAA
Source organism: Oryzias celebensis (assembly GCA_014656515.1). Lineage (NCBI taxonomy): Eukaryota > Metazoa > Chordata > Actinopteri > Beloniformes > Adrianichthyidae > Oryzias > Oryzias celebensis. The sequence continues at coordinate 42,693,530 of BNCR01000005.1, forward strand.
AGGTAGTTATAATATAGCAATGGACTTTTTGCAGACAATAGAGCAGATATGAACCAAAATGGATAAATAAAAGCAAGCAAAAAACAGATACTAGCTCAAATTTAAAGAAGCGAAAATCAAAACGTTTGAAAACATTTTGTCCGTAAAAACGGCACGTGACTTTTTTTTGGTTTTTGTTGTTTTAGTTTAATTTTTTTTTTCCTGTATCAGATGTTAGGGCAATATCGCCCCCTAGTGAGCTGCTGTCAGAACTGCATGATTTTGATCAGTTTAAGTTAAGTTTGAAAGTCCCACTTGTCAAATCTGTCAGCATTTCCTGCCCCAAGAACTTTCACAACGTATTATCTTTGAACCTTTCTTTTATAAAAAAATTTTTTTGGAGGAAATACGTTTGAATAATTGATCCAACATTTTGGGGATTCAAAAAAAATCTCCTCACTGTGCTAACTGGCGGAATAACAAGCAGCAAGTGCATCAAATGATGCCCTATGCCACTATGTCATCAAACTTGTCCTCTTTTATTGCTCAAAATAAATATTTGCATCACAGAAGACCTATTTTCTAATTAATAAGGAGAGATGAAATATCATTTAATTTCTTATTTGATTAGGAGCCATGATATTGCCTTTATTGGTCTGCCCCCTCTGCTGTGCCGTTTCCGGCTGCTGATGGATGTGCTGCGAATAAAAACATGCAAGCTTTTACAATCTCCTGGGCTGTGCATGAAATTTTCCCCGATGGAAAAATTCTGTAGGAGGTGAAACCTGGTGATGCACAAACACACCAGCGAGGTGTGATATACACAGAAACCATCTCCCATCAGAATTCTCTAAGATTTAAGAAAAAAGAGGTTAATAAACGCCCGGTAATGAAAATTAATGACACAAATCATACACGGGCCCTGACACACCTTTTTCTATTTAATTGCTATGGCTGGGAAGCACTCATTTTAATTACCCATAATGCAGCATTGATGTCCTTCAGTGTCGAGCTCTCAAGTTCTTGCTGTGCGATATCACTCTTGTGATGAGACTTTTAAAAATCATTATCACTACTGTGACAAAGGTATTGACTTCCATCCTCGCGTGAGTTTTGCTTACGCAATAACTGTTTCCATTTATTGGGTCAATGAGGCTTGCGCTCTAGCTTTCACGCTTGCTTTCAGTCTCAGTCCCTTAATGAGGATGATGACTTTCCATAGAAGTTTGGCAAAAGTCCCTGCTGAGGTCATCACTAAAGTCTGTCAGTCACTACTGCCCTTATGGACGGATACAGGTTGTCTGAGGGGGTAAAATGGGCAAACCTGTACGGGGTGGCTTGCGTGAAAGCCTTTAGACCGCTTGATGAGGCTGTAGAGAAAAAATGTTCATGCTCATTTTTCTACCGGCTTGCTGCAGGCGGCAGGTTATATTGAACACATGTAGAACACCTAAGAGTGAAGTAAGTGAGACGCAGTAATGTCATACAAATCTTTCCTGGTTCATTTGTGCTATTGGAGTGATATGCATTCTGACATATGAAAGACTTGGTGTCATATTATTCTGGCTGGGCACAAAATAAAATGGAAAATTGATCGTGGAGAAAACATGAATAATAGGTTGGCACTTCCATGAATTAAAAAGGGTCACCATCCACATGCCACTACCAAACCAGAGTCTGATTGGTTCATAGTTCAACCTGGTTTGAATTTGACTCACGTTTTGCATGTAGAGATTGAAAAACGGTTGTAGAAACAATCATAGCTAAGCAAAAAGGTGAGAGTTTTGAACACAGAAGATATTGATATTTGCGTATGTATGTATGATGATAATATTACAAAAATAAAATAATAAACTGGGGCTTTTTTAGCAGTATTAGAATAAATCTCCACTCATGTAAGGCCAAAAGAATTGCTCCCCTTTATTAAAAAATGGCACCAAGGTACACAAACAGCTTATTCAGCAAGGTTACAAATGTCAATAAAGGATCGATTATAAGGAACAAATGTGCTTTAAAGGGAACTAGAGGCTAGACGGACATTTAAATGAAAACAGATTCGTTGTGTGCTGGTGATTTAGTGGAATTTCCTGAAAGGCTGATACTAAATTGTTTACCAACGACTGTCTGAAGTCATCTCTAGGGAATGAGTGAAACTGCTCCACTTCCAACTTGCTGATTTAGCACAGTTTCCAAACTTGAAGAAAAAAACCCCTAAGCCTGCTGCTAGTTCATTTTGATGATTAATTTTGAATAACACAATATGATAAATTAGCCAATACGCAGCATTTGACTAATTAATTATAATTAATCACGTTGAAGTTTTCAGAGGTGTAGCCAGTGATAATGTTGTCTTGTTGATGTATTGCACGTATGAAGCTCAGCGTGCGGATTAACTCCTGTCTATGGGCGGAAACGCTCCCTGTAAACTGTGGTCGGTGTGTTTCACCGACGGCGTCCTCATTTGACTCCACAAATGGGATTTTGTTTTAATTGACAGTTGCCCACATCCATTCGTCAAGATGACAAGTGTGGGGAGGGGAGGGGAACCCCTGCTACACTCACAGCTATGGAGGTCTCTCATTGGAGACTTCCATCTATCTTTTTCCTGTGTTTGTTTGTAATGTCTTTCTCAAATCTTCCTGACAGGCACCTCATAGGTCAGTTTTTCCAGCAAAACTCCAGTTGTGTGTGTTTATCGGAGCCTGCATATGTGTGTTTGCAGGGAGCAAAAGCCCAGCAACCCATTGATCTGAAGCTTTTGCTGTGAAATCTGGCCTTTGTCTGTTTGATCTACCTCTCTTGCCATCCTTCTTTTTGCTGTCATTCCCTGACACGCCACTCTGACAGATCCTGAGCGTTGCACCGGTGGGAAAGTAACACGTACTTCTGACCTCTTGAACTCCTTTTTCTCCAAAAGCCCTCGAGAAAGAATGCTTTAGCTGCCCACGACTCTTCAAATGTCTACCAAGGGACATTCTGACAAGGGGGGGGCGCAAAGGCATTTCAAGACAGGTATAGATCCTTAGCTGGTGTCAGGTGTGGGTATTGAACAAAACAGCCGAGGATTTATGGCATGCACACTTCATGTATTGTGCATGGACTGCAGGGAGACCAAGTTAAAGGCAGTGTTGTCAGCACTTCCCTGTCTTCTGTAGGCTCTCTTCTCTGTTGAATCACGGAACGTTTCCTTGCCGAGTTTCCTGTCATTCGCAAGTTTCATCCAAAAACACCTTTGATAAACACATTGTTCAAACCAAAAACTAGAGATTATGGTTGAATGCAAATTTTACCCCTTGGTCCTCCCCATAGACTATGGACCAATAACCATTGACCTTATTCATTAATTTTTGTACAGGAAAAAACTAGGCCTAAAGTGGGATAGGCAGAAATACCAAGGTTTACTCTGCCCAACTCAACATTTTGAAAATGGCAGAAGTGCAGCACAAAGTTAAGTTTAAAACATATTGTTCGTCCACTAGCCAACCTACTTGCAAATAAAACAGGCTTCAAAGCATGTGCATATTTAAGCACAAATACAATCAAATAATTAGAGATTTTGTTTTCAAAAATCAGAGTTCTTACAAGTCTTAAACAATAAACCTAAAAAACCTTTCAGAACCAGAACTTGCATGAATTCCCAACACAAAGTTTTCTGCTATAAAGCCACACCTATCTATCTTTTTAAAAATAATAATAAAAAAAATGCTTTATTGTGCAGAGCACTATGGTTGAATGTTATTGTGAATCCGATAATATGGCTAAAGTTTCTAACGGCGTTGAACTGTAGTTTTTTTTACATTACTAATAGGGTTGGGAGAGTTAGCATAGTCACTGTAACATTAATTTTAGCGTTATCCGTGTGTTTTTTTTAAGAAAAGATTGGGAGGTACTGGTACATCTAATGTAACTACACTAATGCAACTAACGTGGGTAACGTGTAGCATGTTAAAAACAAGTTCTAGACTGAACACAGTTAATGAACACTGACTCTTGTCTTAATTGCGCCTCGTAGTTCGCTGTACCTTACCTAAAGTATGACAAAATTAAACAGACCAATCATTGGCAGTGCGCCTTGTGTGAAAAATACAGTAAGGTTTTTATTTATTTAGATTCCTTTTTTCTGAAACCTACCTCTAGTGGTCATTTTGAGGTACTACATTTCAAGTTTGTAAACAGATGGGGTGGGTGCTTGGTTTTGTTTAGTTCTAAAACATTCTTCACCCTTTTTGTACTTGACTTTTGTGTCTTGATTCCTTCTTTGTTTTCTTTACTCTTGCTCTTTAGTAGTAGTAGGTTATCATTGCCAAAATTCTGGATCTGTTAAACCTTTATAATCCAAATTCACAATTAAACTTGATTTACGATTCAAATATAAATATTCACATATTTTGTCTCCAATTTCAAGTCAAGACTATTTTATTTGGTTCCAAAAAAATATTGTCTCATAACTAGTGATAAAAGCTTAGGCCCAACTTCTATTCATAATAGAAGTTGTTTATTCATAATATTTGAATTCCTATAGTATTGCTAATTTAAAGTTGTCTTTAGCCTGAAATAAACAAGGATTCCTCTGAAGTAAAAGCAAATAATGGAATTGATTGATAGATACTGATTTTTCAATATAAAGGTTTATTCCAAGTTAATTCTTTTTTTGAATTGTAAACCCAGCTTTAATCCTCAGCTTTAAGGAAGGGGCACCACTTAGTCGTACGACTGAAATCCAGCCAAAGTTAAAAGGAGACATTTAGTTGTAATTTGTCACATTAAAGCCTCTCAAGGCTTACTCAAGATTCTTCTGGACCAATTCCCAGAAACTCCAGAAATGATCCATTGGAAAAAAGAAAAACACTAAAAAGGGGCTCAGAGGGTGACATTGCATGAAATTTGCCCCATGGATCAGGCCCCCACCAGTGCTGACACCGATCATCCCCATCGCTGATATTGTATACATTTCAAGAGGCGGGGCATGAAGACTGGTTGGAGGCCGCTCCACAGCAACAGAGAGCAGCCTATGGAAAATGTCCCAAGATGATGATGTCATCAGAGGCAAGCATGCATTTCCATAGGTTATCTCCTCTGTTGCACGTTTGTGACTCTGTCTCCTCTGAGCAAAATCAACACCCACACAGCTGCCATATGCTGCATCACCTTCAGGCTGTCCTCAGCTGTACAGCAAGGAAGTGACATCATGAATGATTTGCTGATGTTTACTGAATGAACTACACAAGCACCTCATGTTCATTGGTGATCTCTTTCTGCACAGGTTCTGTGTCTATATGAACATTAATCAAGGGGTGACTGAAAGCCATATGTAGAGATGATTAGTGTTGAAAACTCTGTGCCACCCCTGCACATGGAGATTAAATCCCTATCGTCACACCTCAAAAGGCAATGTCGTGTTCCAAAGTGTCCTGGAGTACACAAGAGGGGATCTCGGGGGCAGCGTCGCCCCTCCTGACTCACTCTTGGGTCAGCGTACCGGCGGCGGTGTGTCGTATCACCGTGGGTAGCATTTTCAGGATGTTTGAAAGCCAGCAGCTTGCCCTTTCATCCTTTCTCTTCTAATCCTTTTTGTCTGCACATTGGTTCAACAAAAGTAGAAAGAAATCAAAAGGCACAAGTTGAAGCGTGGCCGCGATGTCTGGCCACGGATTTCATGCACAGGAAGACAAGAAACAAGTCTGTGTGTGTGACTAAAGACAGAGGTTTATCTATGTGGACCTGGTAGTTGAAATCCTATTATTTTCACAGAACTAACAGAGGTGTTGACAGATTTTTGATATCTTGATCTGGGATTGAACAGACACTAGCAAGTTGAAATTGTGTCCATCTAATGTATTTTCCGCACTATAAGGTGTGCTTACAAGCCTACATTTTTTCAAAAATGATGGTGCGCCTTATAATCTTGAGCATCTTATATATGGATTCATTCTGGTGGTGCTTACTGATGCTAAAGCGATTTCAAGAGTGCTCTGTCAAAATGTTTAGGCTAACGTGTCGTGGTGGTTGGGAGTTAGCAAAGTCAGTAACTTTTTTTAGTGGTATCAATCTCTTATATTGTATGTGTGTTGCAAATAAGGTTAGGAGTTACAGGTATTGTGAATATGCTAACATGTAGCGTGTCACAAAGAAGAATTAGAATCATGGTGTATGCAGTTAAAGTCGGACTTATGGACTTATCTCTGACTCTTGTGTCTCTTAATGTGCCCTTTAGTTTGGTGTGCTCTATAAATGACATAAGATCAAAAATAAACAATTAATAACAACGTGACATATGTGGATTAACTCTGGATATGGTTACTGATTTAAAGTAATTTTGAGAGGCACACAACGCTTTGTAAAAATGTTTGGCTTGGTGTTTATGTGAATTTGCTAACAAAGGTAACGTGCTGCGATGTCACAGTTTTTTTTTACGTGTTATGAACAAGGTTGGGAGCTGTGTTGACGGTATCACTCTTATGTTTTACATGTTGTTGATGTTGTGTAACGTATCACAAGCAAGTTCTAGAATGACAGTGGATGGAGTTAAAGTCTGACTGATGGACTTTTCTTTGACTCTTTTATTTAGCTTAAAATGACTTACAGTTTGGTGTGACTTGTATATGACAGAAGTTTAAAAATAGACCATTTTTCTGATGTGCTCTATAGTGTAAAAAAACCAAAACACATCCACAGGTCGTCCTTTTATTCAATTTGTAAAGTTTAAAGGTTAGCAGAATTGGGCCAAAATATTGCACAAAACAAATGTATTTCACTTAACATTTTTATGTAGTGACATAACTCCTACACTGAGGGTCAGACAGTGGTCAGTGATGGACACTTTGATGTGCAAGTGCATTCTCATACAGCTAGTGTTTTTCTCCGGTGGCAGGGATCAGCGGCGGAGCTGATTTGTCGCGCCGCATTACGTTGACAGATCGACTGATTGTTGACAAACGGCTCGACTCGGTGCCAGAGCCGCAGCAGTCATCTCCACGCCGCTGTCCGACTCTCCAGTAATTTGCCAGGGCTACGCCGGATGACAACCATGCTTCATCCCTCTCTTTTTTTTTTTCTTTTTTACTGCACCGTTCAAAAGGCTCCTCTGTGGTGTTGGATGCTCACCCGTTATTCTTTGTCATCATTACACTGTCACAGACAGGAGAACCAGAATGGGAGAAAGAATCCAAAAGGAGGACAGTGGAAGGGGGCGGAGGCTGTGTAACAGTAGCTGGGCAGGGGTCACTGAGGACAAGAATCAGCTCATCTGTTCATTCATCTTCATGTACCTGAGTCCTTCATGACAACTGAGGACTAAGTAACCCCAGAGGGTAAGGATGCAACCTTGTGCCCTGACCAGCATGCATACGAACTGGCATCACATGGAAAATCAAAAAGATCTGAGGCAGACATTTGTGTTTGTTATACAACACAAGTGAAACTAACGATTAATTGGAACTATTCTGTCTGGATTTGTGTTTGCACTAAAACTAGGAGTATGTCTGAAAGCTATAAAAAGAGTTAAGCCCAATAAGCTCTCTGAGCTATGAGGAGGCTTTGATCTAAAAAAAAAAAAAAAAAAGATTTGTATGCTCTGTGATCACAGAAAACACCATGGGTTTTTTTGTTGCAAGTCTACATTTGTGTTTGCCTAAAAGCTTCAACAGATGTTTTTTTTTTTTTTCTGCACCTGAAATAAAGAGCTCACCTGTGGATGAACCTGAGCTGTGCACATGTTTGCAGGCAGTGTAGGTGAGACAGAATCTTCCATGTTTTTCTGACTGTGGGAGAGGATCTTTTAGGTCCTACAGCAGTCTGCTGTCCTTCTGGGATAACAAGGAAGGGGGTGGAGGTGGGGGGTGAGGGTGGGGGGGGGCAGGCTGATCTCATCATGTCTTGGCTCGCTTTGCCGGGAAGAAGGAGAATGATGTAATGTTGTTGTTGTGCAGTGGTACGCACTTATCAGATGCGCAGAGGAGAGGAAAAGCTCACAGAAAAATGTAATAATATTATAATGGCACCTTTTTGTTCATGTATGAAGTGTGATTTTTTTTTTTAATCAAAAGCATTCGGAACAAACAGTTTGACACATCTCTAAAAGAGTATCTGATTTTTATTATTCAAAAAAAAAAAAAACAAAAAACTGTTCTCCAATTTCATTAAAGTGAAACTGATGTTTCAGATGCTTTAATGGCAAATCATATATTTTATCTGGTTCACCTTCACCTGATATATTAATATATAAATTAAGTAATTGCTTTTTTTTTTCAGCAGCTCACAAGAGCTCATAGATTTGCATTATCTTCACCTTCATTCCCCTCCCCTCTTCCACCGCTTAATACAGTCACCTCCAGAGAATCATACGACTCCAGTCCTGTAAAAGATGGAGGTGAGAATATTATACTGTGGATTTTATAGTGGGTAATTAAAGAAATCACTGTTTTATGTTTGAGCCAGGAAAAGGACCTTGTCTGATTCACAACTCTAAGTTCAAAAGTGGGATGGGCTTTTTTCCCCCCAGTCTTTAAGTGCCCGCCTTGCTGTCCTTAATATTTGATGCGTGATTTTTCCCTGAGATATTTAAGTGTTGCTGATGCATTCAGGCAAGGCATCATATCTGTCAATAATTCGATGACGAGTAAGCTGGCGTGACCTCACCTCCTGTTTCCGTCTCGTCTTGGCACAGCCTTGCAATATTACTTAACTTGGCGCCTGCGGCAGCGCAGCCCGGCCCGGGTCCCGTGCGAGTGTCTGGTAGGTAGAGCGTGTGTGTCCGGGTGGAAGCCAGGAAGCGGGAGACGAGTCAGAGGAACACTTGTCAGTTGATGTCATCTCCACTGAGCGCTGATGACCGGCCCCAGCTGTTCCGGGCGCGCTGATGCGCGCTCTGCAGCACCTGTCGGATGGAGGTTTCGCCGCATACAAGTGCAGCACGGCACAGGGCCCCGCTGCTCACAAAGCTTTTATTACTCCCCAGTGATGAAGTCAAATGGGGCAGACAGTACATCTTCAGCGGAGCATGGTTGTGTAGTGCCAGTTTGTCTGAGAACGAGCCATAGAGGACACTGTTGTTTGCTGGCGCAAAGTACCCTTTTCTTTTTTTTTCATTTGTGTCTTTGTCAGAGTCCCAGGTATTAGCGCCCGCTGATGTGAGCATGAGGACATTTGATGATATCATTTCTGACACACTCACTTGTTCTCAGTAGAAGTGAGTGTGTCAGAAATGGCTGTGAGATGGAATCACACAGCCTTGATCTAATGGTTGGACAGGTTGAACTGGAAAAAAACACAAGGGATGTTTATATTTCCATGCAGAAGCTGCGTTCACGCAGAACGCCAAACGCACAGCCAGTTTCAATGACAAGTCATTTTGTAGACGTGATCCGAGTTCCTGCGATGTCTTTGGAGAGTCGAGTCTGACGCAGTTCTCTAGCAGCAGCTCATAAAAGTCACCACATGGCCCAGTTTTTATGCTATTAATGTCTATATCAGAGTTCAAATATCTAAAACCATTCACTTAATAAAAGAACTAGACTGAGTGACCCCTCCCCCTCACATTCCAAGTGGGAACTCCCCGCTGGTTCCAAGAAGCCAAAATTATATAGACTTCTATTGAGATGTAAACAGCTGTTACTCGGTCATCAGATTTTGTCAATCAGATGCCTCAAAAGTATGTGGTGCCTGCTGACCGCTTACATCAAACGTTCAAAATGTTTGACAGATTCTCCCTGACAAGCAGTGGATGCCATAGAAACAATGACTCAGACGGACCAATCGCTGGTTTCTGATGACGTTTGTCTCCAACATGGCGCCATCAACATCTCAAAAATACAACAACTGAATTGACATGGGTAACGTCACTAACTTTGTCCAGTTCACACTTACAATAAGATACAAACTTTGTCGAACAATGTGCATCCTGTCAACCAATCAGGAAAATCAGGAACGTGTTGATGATGTGATCAGCGGGTGGAGTGGAAACTGATCATGTACATAATTACCTGATCTCTCAACATTATCCATGTCGTCCACAATGTAACGATGAGGCTAAAGTCTTTTGACAGTAGCTCCTCCCACATGTGGCTGGGGTATTTACTGCATAAGATAACTGGATTTAGCAAGTATTATTTTACCTATAGAAAATACCTTGGTTCTGGTTCCAACAAAATGAAGGTAATTCAGTTGCCATTTTTCGCCATGTTTCGTCAAACTTTGCCATGTTGGAGCCAGACAGCGTTAGTAGGCAGTTCAGGCAACCACTCTCACAAATCAGCTTGTTGGAAGGACACAACACAACCACTGTGAACTGGTCAGTTAAAAATTTGAATAACGTGCTACAAAGAAGATATCATTGAAAAAAAAAGAGAGCAGAGCAAGAATGGTTATTCTGACTAATATAATGACAGAGTAAAAGCTGTGTATTTCTCAATAGAAGTCTGAGATTCTGCTTTTATTGGGACACGGAGCTACTTCCTGTTTGGAACGCCAGGGTAGAGGGGTTGCTTAGCTTATTTTTCCTATGCACTCAATGGGCTGGAGTAGCAGGCTTATGAGTACGCTTTTCGGACATGAGTCCAGTAGCAAATTTGATGTGTCTCAAAACAGACATGGCAGACATAAATTGGCAAATCACATTCAGTGTGAACACACCATTCCAGTAAAATCCACAGTTGGTCCTCTGTTTCAGTAAATTAAAACCTGCTATACTGCTATACTTTGGTAGAGCTTTTGCAATGGAACATTCCCTAATGTAATTCTTGGAAGTAATCAATAATCTTGACCAATATAATGACTGTTACCATTAGCCAGGTGAGCGAACACATCCACGAGTGGCTCCCAGCAGTCATCACTCAGGTGAGGTTGAAACTGTGAATCATCATCTCTGGTCAAATTTTTTTCCCAAACAGGTTTGGGACTCATTTTCTTAATGAACTTCTGAATCACCTCGGCATCGATTTCCACGGTGTGGGGAGAATGGGGAAAATGCTGTGAGGGTTGTCTGCACCTCCGCCTGCAGACACACACTCCAGTGACATTTTTCCCTGCGAGAGCACGAGGAATGATTGCACAGGCTTGAAACCAGCGGACTGCGCGTTTGAAGCCTGCGGTGACTCAAGGTCGCAGCGGCTGACCCTTTTAGAAGTGGCCTGTCACACGTTTAACAGTGCAAGGGGATCATTACAAACTGTCCTCCATCACATTATGACAGGTCGTAATTGACTACCAATACTGCTTTGCTGAGTCTACACTAAAAACTGTATTCAAATCGCTGCAATATAACTGATTGGCTTGTGGAAGTACTCCAGTAAATCAGTAGAGATGCATCAGAGAGCTTATGAACATCTAAGTTATGGCACTAATTTACCATTGTATACACTTTAAAAATATACAAATTTTACATTTTATCAAGTTTTATTTAGATTAAAATGCAAATGTCTGAAGAGAGTTTAAAGCTTGTGACTTCTGCTCTTTTCCATGCTGTCTTCCAGTGGGGTTTCACAATATACAACTCCAGTGTCTGTTTTTCTCACTACATGGACGGTTTTCAGTCTTCCCAGGTATATCACCAAGCCACATCATTAAAAGGAGCCCCTGGGATCTCTATCCATGCTGCACGTTGAACTGCTTCCTGCTAAGTCCCGCAATAAAAAGGTCCGAGGGCGAGCCAAGCCCGGCTTCTCCTGCAAATGATGGCACTCGGGACGGTGATCCAGAAAACCCTCAGTGGAGGACGGAGGCAGACGATGACAGACCGCACAGAGAGCGGGGCTTTGAGGACAGCTCAGACATCCAGCACCCGAAGAGCACCATCTGCTGTCAGTTTGGGTGACTCCATTCAACTGCGCTGATGTGTGCATGTAAAGGAGCGCACACTGAGAGCACATCAGACTGCCGTCTGGCTCCCTGACGACAGGCCACATTATGCAGAGTCGGATGTGAAGGAGGAGCAGTGTGAATGAAGACAGGTGGGACACAGAGAACACCCTATTCTTTTCCCTGCAGAAAATATTTATTTCAACCCAAACAAGTCAGACATTTTTGTTTTTCCATTCAGATGTGTATGTTGGTAAAAAGTTTATTCAACCAAATTTTACAACAAAGAAAAAAAAATGTTCCTTATAGAAACTTTGAATGCAACATTCATTTCTACCTGGCATTTTCAGTTGCAGCTTCTGACACTTATGGCTATAAAATATGAATTCTCCTTTTGTCTAAAGCCCCAGTCACGTACAACTGTATGGGGGTTGACCCCTACGGGTGCTGCACGTTGATGAGTTGAGTTGATGCGTCTTTTGTCCTTACGGGTAGAGACAGAGTAAATACAGGCTGTCTGCAGGTGAAAAATGGAGGTGGACCACACACATCATTAAACACAGCATTAGCCAGAAGTGGAAATTTCGCCAATGTAGCCAGAAGCTGAATTTGCGTATCTATACCAGAGGAAGTTTAACCAGTCTCCGATCTTTTTCTAGGGAAAGAGTACGAACTTTGGTCGAGGACTTTAGGCTAATGACGCTCTGACCCGATGTTGGCGCCATGTTGTTTTCTGCGACTAGGTCCCCTTGAAAAAAATGGGCAAACCTGTACCGTGCACAAAGAAAGTATCAAAGTTGTAGACCACTTGCAAATGTTTGTGTACAATTTTTTTACAGGCATGGTGAAAGTAAAAGGTCATTGGAAACACTGAAGCAACGTGTGAGATGCAGGCAATGTGGTACAAATTCTTTAAACCCAAAACCCTGCGCACTGTGCAGAGTGCACTCATCATGAATAGCTCTGTTAGTGAGTATTGAGAGTATTGTTTGTGTGGGAATCCTATTGGCACTTGAGCAACACCTGCTGTTCAGCATTCATGCACATGGCAGCATCACCTATAAATCAGTGTATGAATCTTACATTATCCTCACAACTGCTTCAAGATACACTTACCACACGCACAACAATAATATGTTCCATTTTCATGACATCCTTTAAGGTTGTAAGGTTGTAAGCTGTAAGAACCTCAAGGGAACAGCGAGACACACCTGCACTGCTATTAAGATGCGGCCACTCCTCTCTAGAACCCCAAGCCTGCAGCACTCGTATGGATCAACTATCATACAGGTTCATGTGACTAAAGAGCATAGATGCTTCTTGCAGTTCCCTTAAGGCTGGTACGACCACCTCAAAGGACGTCATGACAACAGAACATACAGTTGTTGTGAGTTTGATCAGTGTACAGTAAAATCTTCAAAAAGCTAAAGTAAGTTACACGCATTTATAAAGTACAAGTGATGATATTGTATGATGCCCTTATGCCACACTCTAGTCATTATCCCCTCACTGATAGTGGGCAAATGCTGCACAGACAGGGTGTACACGGGAAGTGGTCGTAGGCAACATAAATTACACTCTGATTGTCAAATTTAATCATTTCTTACAGTCAGGCTGGGTGCAAGGAGCCTCTTTTATCACGTGAACATTAAAGGGCTCCTTGCACAGCACACAAGATTTGGGGGGTTGTAATATTGGTAAATCTGTATGACACGTCAGCATCTCATTTACTTTGCTCTTCCATTTTGTAAAAGAGTTCTTTTTTACCTGCCGCTCGCAGAATACCCTTAAAATGTGCATGAACATTTTGGCCGGTAAGTGGTCCGTGACCTTGCTGTTTCGTTTGGGCCACGTGCCTCGGACAGTTTTGACCTTTTTTCGCCCACAGACAGCTCATATCGAGCCGTGAGGGCAGTTGGGACTAAGGCTTATGTCAGTGTGTGCTGGTTTTCTGCTTGCAGTCTTGGGTCTGTAGACTCCCATGTGCACGATTGTAGTAAAACAACAGAATTGCTGGAAAGGGAGCAGCGAGAAGAAGTATTTGAGCTTCCATTGACCGTTTCTGGCTCATTTCAAACAAAAGAGCTGTTTACGGTCAATTTTAACAAGTAATTTGGGGGAAAAAGATTAACACAACGTGTGAAAAATGCACTTTAAAAAAGTTATGAGAACTCATATTTTATGTCTTTAACACACAGTTAACGTGTGTTTGCTTTTGTAATTTTGGATAAAACTGAAATCCCTAATGTGGTAACAATTACCAATTTCTGTGGTGGGGTTTGAGGTCAATTTCAAAGGCGGGGCCTTGTCATCTTTAATTTCACTTCAGAGCCGTTCTGTCAATAAGAATTGGCTTTACTGAAACCGGTGACACCAGGCTGTCTTACCTCTGCCTCTCATACCTCCTCCTGTTCGTGATGGAACATGCCATTACTAAAAAGGTCTCAATTTATGAAAGTCCATGACACTGAGCGGCTGATCAATGGCTTCCATAGGCCACGAAGGCAGCATTGATTCTATAGGCGAAACTGTTGCCGAGGGACCAGCAGACGTGCCGGCAGTGTCAGGAGCGTGTTCCAAGCTGAAAAAAGCCAATTCCATAGGATTTGCGTCAGTCACACTGGGCAGTTGGACAGTGATGGGAGACCCCGCCGACCCCACAGGGTGATGCGCTCCTGTCAGTGGGAGACAGGTACAGACTGCAGGGGGAATATTATATTATGATGAATAGGCAGGTTGCTGGCTAGCCGCAATCAAACAGCCTCCCTCAGCTAAGACGGTTTTATTATGAAGAATAATGGTGTTGTGTGTGTGTGATGGGATGGATGGATGGATGGATGGGATTTAGATAAGATGATCCAGACAGGTTGGGCCTAAGGGGAGGTGGAGTACATCAGTGAGTATCAATGCCAGAGAGCTTGCAGTGCACATGTTGTGTTTTGCATGAGCTTTAACAGGATTTTAAGGCCTGGAATCCCTTTAGCATAATGCTACATTACTCTACACCTATTATCAAACTGATAAAAATGATCAAGGATCATTCAAAGAAAGTGATGAAATGATTAAACGGAAAAAAAGTCATTTAAACATTTGAACGAGAAAAAATATGCAACCTTTGTGTGAAAAACTTCTACACCAAATTTTTATTTCTCTGTGGTTACATCAAGCTTGACTAACAAGTGATGCTGCTGTTCAGTCACTGGAAGTCTCCACTTTACTTTAAAATAGCTGTTTAAAGGTAACGAACTGGGACTGCACAGTGGTGTAGTGGTTTGCACTCTCACCTCACAGCTTGTGCTTTGGTTTGAACCCCGCTTGGACCTTTCCGTTGCGTAGTTTGCATGTTCTCCTGGATGATGAAGCCACGTGGATAAGCAGCAAAATGATTCAAGGAAGAAGATTTTAAGTCCAGTTGCTGTCACTCAAGTTCAAGTCTTGCGTGGGTTTTGTCCGAGTACTGCGGAGTCCTTCCAACGACCAAAAATATGCCCTAAAAGTCAGTTGGTCACTCTGTATTGGTCCTTAGGAGTGAATGTGAGTGTGTGTTGTGTGTACCTCCAATGGACTGGCAACTCCAACTGTAGCTGGGATAGGCTCCAGCTTCCCTGTTACCCCTACGCCAACTGCATTTGTTTGTCTGCTCCTGATTCACAACTAGTTGAATAAAAAAAAATATATATAACCAATTTTAAACTTAATCTTCCGCCACAACATGTTAAAAACACATATTTCATTAGAATGGTTCTTAAAGGAGTGGCGGATTGATCATGAACTGGTTCCCAGTAGTGATGTGAACAAGGAGCATCTATATAGGAAAAGATTTTTAGAAAGAACACCAGAAAAAAATTCAAGTAAAGCTGCTAAATCGGAAATGTTTTGATGTCTCTGGTAAACCTACAGTAAAATATTGAATCTAGTTCTTGTAACAGTGATCATAGTTTCATAATCATAATTTGTTTTCCACAAACTTTTTGCAGAGTTTAAGAATCCATGTTTTTATGTTGTTCTTGATTGTTGCACAGATTCTTGTTTCAAACAAAAAAAAAAAAAAAAAATAGGAAAACAGAAAAAGCCATGCTTTGTTTTTCGCATAAGCCAGGAGACAGTGGCAAGCATTAATGCACCTCATACATAAGCATTACCACCTCTGTTTTTTATATGGAAGTCTGTTTGAGCCAGTCACTGTTCAAGAAAAAAAAACCCAAACAGAAACATTGAAATAGTACCTGGAATGGACAGGCAGACTGCAGGGCATCATGAATAAATAAGGACACTCCAAAAGCAGGTCTTCTTTTGTTTTGTTCTACATGTCGATGCCGGCACAAGGATGTGGGCGCAGGGAAGGCTTGTAGAGCAAATAAATAAATAAGGGACAAGCTCAAAAAAGGTCCAAGCGGCTGTTGGGTCCGTGTGACATACAAGCCATACCGCGCATTACCGGCCAGGCAGCCCCACGCATTATAGTCTGTTATTCTTTCTTCCATCCGCTCAGATTTATTTTACTATTTGCTTTGATGCAAAAAAAAAAAAAAAAAAAAAGCAGACACACTGCTCTTGGAGAGAGAATGGTGACAGTTAATATTTTATCCAAAAGCAATATCATTAAAAATTTTTAAAAAAATACTAAGTGGTTATGAATACATGAATAACCAAGACAGATGATGTGAAATAAATCCAATTTACCATGCAAGACATGATCAATACGTTTACCTGGAATCCCACGCTGGAACACTTTTAATCAATACTTCGGTACAGTATGTGTCTGTTCCCTTTAATTGAAAGACTGTTTGTTGCAGAAGCCATAGGAGGACAATTGATAGTAGCCATTAGCAAATGATTAGGTGGACAGAAGTGAACTTTCCAGCATTGATCCGTCTAATCTACATTTCCGGCTTTCGCTGGAGAATAAATAAAATCACCTGGAAATTTACAATGCATGATTCCTGATTTCCACAAGAGAGGCTCCTGGGTAAATGTTGCCTGTGATGTCAAGCTACCAACTTTTCTTCAATGATTTAGTCTATTCAAAGTTCAACTGCGAGAGTGTAAGCTTTTGTAAAACTACAGTTTCTCTGATCAAAAGTTCCACTTTTTCTCACAAATTATCCTTATGTCTGAATTCTGGTTATGCTAATTGACCTGGAACTGATGTTCTGTGGTACATGGCGTTGAAAAACCGGTCTTAGTACAACTTTGTAAACTACTAACTAATAAGTAGACATACATGCATTAGAGTCATTTGTTTGGCATATTTTTCTCAAAGTTGAAGTAACCTACAAATTTTGCACACGTCACACAAAATCTGGAGCTTATGTTATCCATACCAACTGAAAGTTCCTCAGGAACTGCTTAAAGGTTACTGGATCACTGAAGTCTGTGTTCACCTTCAGATTTCACAGTGATGTCACCCAAAGTCAACAATAAATCTTTTTCCGTTTTTCTTTCAGGCCTCTCGATCATCCAGTAATCAAATAGAGAAACTGAGCATTTGGTGTCCCCATACCTAATTTGGCTGGCTTTTGCAGCTTTGACCCCCAGTAACCTTTGGCATTCCCAGTGGCTTGGGTACCGAATCATTTATTTTCGTTGCGGAGACACACGGCAGATGAGGGCATTGCAGTCTCACGGCAGGAATGTTTGGAACTCAAAACACAAATAAAAGCCAGATTAAAATGTAAACAGCTCGGGCCAGCCGGTTCACAACCGCACAAAAAAAACAGTCTGACCCTGAAGAGGGATAATTAGCATTGATCCCTGGGAGACATTGTCGCCCATTAAAACAGTCATTTTGCTTATTTTTATTGAGCCTAATCAATCGGATCAATTATGCAGACAATAATTTGAGGTGGCAGACGATGCTTGTCAATAAGTGGAGCCCAAAAGCAATGAGGCTAATATACATATCAACATGTGAGGCAGTTTTTCTTGTGTGTTCACAAAAAATCTATTGAGTTCAACTGAAAGATTTAATTAGGCATCGTTCTGAGGTCAGAGGCGCGAAGAGGAAGACAAAACTTGAAAGGCAGGTTTTATTGACGGACAAAGAGCGGGCTGGAGTCCCTCCCCTCTTTCACTCTTTTCTTTCTTGAGCTTCTAACCGTGTCTCAAGAGGATTACGCAATGGCGGCTCACCACATGTCTTTTTCCTGGACGAGTACAGCTCAGCTTCACAGAAACTCTCAAAGCGTACAGAACATTAAAACTGTATTTTTTTTAAGTTCCCTTCCCACATGCATCTCCGGCGCTCTTGCTGAGCCTGTACTGCTTCTTCAGCACTCAACAAGCCTCACAGCACACCCACATGTGCTGCTGAACTGCTGTTTGGCCACGTTCCCACTCCTCTCCCCCAAGTCCTCTCCCAAAATAGACACTTTTCAAGGCCTCAGACTTTTTTCTTTTTTCTCTCGTCTTGTCCACGCCTGTTTAATAGTTGCAGCTGCTCTCTTGTGCTGACCGCAGTTTCCATTGCTCATCTCTGTTTCATGCAAAAGTCCAAGACCCCCACTTTTTTGAGTCCTAACTTCCACAAATGTATCACTTCTTTGACCTGAAGCAGCCAAAACACCAGCAGCATGACTGCAGGGATTGCTGTGTAAGCTGGATTTGTGTAGGTCAAGTAAAAGTTGGATCCTATGATGAAATGAGCACCTCAACTACTGAAACAAGGATTTGTTAAATAGATGTTTGTCTAAAAGGCAGATTTTTTAGGTATTTGTAAAAGTTAAACTGTTCAAAATGTTTAACTTTTACCTTAACATACTATTCTTTTCGGAGCGTAGGTCACATTTTTTTGCATAGTATAGCCAAGGACGCAACTTATTTGTGATTTTAAAAACAAATCTGCTCATATGTTTGTTATTTTCCTACTAGCAACACCTAGAGGGCACTGTAGGTGTGTGTATTAGTATTTACTGCTGACAGCAACACAGAAGAAGCACCAAAACCAACATGGAGGAGAATCTGATCTTACTCCTCTTGAACTTTTTGAATTTTTTTGTTTTGTATGTAGACAATCGTAAAAAGATCCTCTAATCTTATTTTTTTCGATCCTCAGACTAATGCTGACATCAAAGTCTTCAAACTGGGTCACAAAGTGAGAAGTACCGCTAAAAGCAGCCATCATTTAGACAGTTCCTGCAGTAGATGGTAAAGCTGAATCATCTCATGGCAACGTAAATATTGATGGTTATGTAGAGCTTTTCAGAATAATCAACCTGATCTGCCGTTGTCATTCATGTCTGGATTGTAAATGAGATCTACAGACAAGCTTCCATGTAGCAGTGAGGCTAAAGACTTGTGACGGTAGCTCCTCCCACACATGGCTGGAACGTCTACTTTATGAATACATTTTACCCAAGAATTCGATGCGCATCGCAGCATCGAGAATTTGATACGCATTGAAAGAGAGGCAGCCGGTGTGAACTTGATGCACAAAACGCATTCAGTGTGAACACAGCATTTCAGAAGTATGACACATTTCTAACAAAAGTGCGACTTTTACTCCAGTGCGACTTGTATATGATTTTTCTTTTCTTTTCATTCAGATTTTTTTTCTTTTGTGCAACTACGCCTTCTTCTCCGAAGCGACTTGTTCAGTAGTTCATCCATCTGTAATCTCCATAGATTACACGCCATATTTCAGAAGGATCATCAGCTCTTCCGTTGTCTTTTTTTAGCAGATATTTGTTTCACAGCCTGTTCTCTGTAACGCATACAGATGGAGGTCTGGATCCTGGGCAATAAATGTCCCTGTCCTACATTTCTGTCTGTATTTATTTATTTTTAATCTACACAGATATAGTTATTGCACTTAATGCATTTCCAAAATCACGCTGTCATTAATTCATCAACAAGTGAAAGAAACAGAGAGCAAGCAGGGACAAATTCCCACAGCTTCATTTTGCATCCTGGGGATCGCTCATGGGGGAGGCGATGAGTTTTGCAAAGCAGTGGTACAGAATTTTGGTTCCACATGATAGGCGTATTAATCACGGTAATGAATCATGAGATGGGCTGCAAGAACAGAGAAATTTGGGTAAACAAATGCGGAGGAAAATAAAGCTTTTTCTGGAGAACATTGTGGACAAAAAAGAGAAAAAAGTGTTAGAGACTGCTGGTCACATCCCAAAATATCAATTAACATATATTTGTGCTTGTTTGTTTTCTTCAGTAATTCATTTGAAGATTTGCTTTATATTATGCTAAAAAACTGGTTGTGCATCTTAGTAATTACAGAGTAATTGATGAGCTAATAGACATGTAAATTATGTAGTAGCGTGCCGGCTGCAGAGTAAAAAAGAGGGGGCTGTGTTGCATAATTACAAACTCCAGTTGCCAAGCTCCTGTACGAGAGTCATAAATTAAACACAATAAATTTGAATAAGTGAGACCAAACAGTTATGCTCTGTAAGCCTGGGTTTAAATATCACACAGAATCTGGCTCATTGCAAACCTCGAATATAAGCTAATTTAATAAAACAAGCGGAGAAGTAGCTGACTTACTTTTTATTTTTTCGTTTCAAGTTAATAAATTCATTAACTTTAGCTTTTAGCCCCTGTGACAAACTGACGACCTGTCCAGGGGTGTCCTATGCCTTCGCCCATGAGTGGCCGGGTCAGAACCAGCAGCCCCGTCAACTCAAAAGGGACAAGACGGTATGGAAGATAAATGAATAATTCAATTGGGTTTATATATATATATATATATATATATATATATATATATATTTTGGTGCAGAAAAAATTAAAATATGTCATCTAAACTAGGCTACCTCATTTGGCCAGATTTCTAAAATGGCTGACGCTAGCATAAGTGGAAGACAGCAAAAATATGCTGGAATGACTATAGTAGTTTGGTATGAATTTAGTCTGTGTTTTTGCACACACTTTTCTCACAATTCTAGCCTGAATACATCGTTCTTCAATCCCCAATTTTGTTCTCGGTATCTTAGTCGGGGTGGAGCTACGGGGGGCAAGGGGGACAGCTGCCCCTCCAGCAAAAAGCTTTGTTCCCCAATTTTTGACTTAGTATTGGTATCATTAATGACAAAGATTAAGAAATCATCAATACAAGATTCTTTAAACACAGAAAACATTAAAAAGCAATGTTTTTTTAATATTTATAACAATAACAACAGTAAAACTGCTTGATATTCATATTTTTGATCATTTCCTCTGTGATGGCCTTTTCCTCCTGTTTTCATTTGGCACTCTTTCAACATCACAAGTGTTGTAGCTTTTGAACAAAAAAAGTCTTGTTTAAAGTATATTTTTTAAGATGTTGCACTGTGGTAACATCAATTGAAGTAGACCAAACTCGCTGCTTTTCAAGTCTGTAATGTCGTTTTTATTTTAAAAGATCCTTGAACGTTCTTACAATCATTTTCCTTGTTTGACTGTACAATCTATTCCCTTTAGTTTTAGTTAATGTCAGGAAGCACCAGAGAACAAGTTTATATTTAAATTCTGAAAAACCAAGGCCTGTTGGTGGCTCCTAAAAGAGGTGTCCGTGATTTAAGCATTAGAAGAGAAGACTCATTAGACCAAACTGACAGTTTGTACACCTACAGCAACACACATCTGTTCTTTGCACTGTCCCATACTTTTCTGTGCTCCTGCTCTTAATTACAGCGGTTAATCTTCTGGTTTTTCCCCTGTCTCCTGCCCACTCTCTTCCTCCCATACTAGCAGCCCTGTTGCCCACCTGAGATTTTTTTTTGTCTTTTGTCTCCTGTAGTTTTTTCTTCTCATAGTTGCAGAGTGGTCCAATCAGAGTCACCGTTTGTTTATTGTGATAAGTTGGGATAATGAACAAATGACCTGCTCTGCAGCACTTAGAGCTTAGTGTTAAACCTAGGTTATAAAAACCTCTTCCAGCTCTATTGATTTACTGGTAGCATTTGATTGTACCCACGGGGCAGGAGGTCTGCAAGGCTGCACAGAACTCTTACTGTTTTACAGTCCTTATTACACCAAACAAATAAATCTCCTGACCATTAATTCACTGCCTGTGTGCCCCAAGTCTCAAAACTGATAGGCCAAAAATCAGAGCGGATTCAGGTTGCCTGGCAGACCCAGCCACATAAGTGAGTAGTTAGCAGTAATGTTTCTTTTCTAGGGGTCTTGTGCTATAAGGGATTCACAGCCTGCAGACAACTTTGAGTGTTCTCAGACGACTTTATGAGTGCCCAGAACAAATACACGAGGAAATGATTTGAGTCGGGCTATCCTGTTTTGCAAACATTCATTATTTCAATATCCTGTGAAGGCCTTTTTACAATGTCCCTGCGGTGGTTCTTTGAGCCACTTCTGCGCTGTGTGAGGAATGAAGACCGCTGCAGTTGGTTGTTAACAGAAGGAAGCAAAGGCTCTTTCTTACACAAGAAGGTAACTGTCAAGCTGCCTTCACATTGTCTTCTGCAAAGCACTTTCAAGCCTCTGCTTCCAATGAGAAGTTTTTCATATCTGAATAGAGCTGTGAAAGAAAAAAATCCAGAGCAAGATTTACGAGATTTGCACTTCTTTGACATTTCGCACCAAGCCTCTTCCAACTGTAGGGGGTGGACATGCATTAGTCCATCCATCTTCCTCTGGCCACCAGGAACCGGGTCGCGGGGGCAGCAGTGTGAGCAAAAAATGCCCAGACTTCGCTCTCCCTGGTCACTTCCTCCAGGGGGGGCCTCCGCCCAGTAGGACATGCTGGAACACCTCCCTGGAAAGGCGTCCAGGAGGCATTGGGACTAGATGCCTGAGCCACCTCAACCGGCTCCTCTGGATGTGGAGGAGCAGCGGCTCTACTCTGAGCTCTCCCCAGGTGACCGGGCTTCTCACCCTGTCTCTAAGGGAGCGCCCAGCCACCCTACAGAGGAAGCTCCTTTCAGCCGCTTGTATCCTGGGTCTCGTTCTTTCGGTCAAGGCCCAGAGCTCATGATCATAGGTGAGCACTGGTACGAAAATCAACTGGTAAATTGAGAGCTTTGCTTTCCAGCTCAGTTCTCTCTTCACCACAACAGACCGGTACATCTTCCCTCTTGTGAACAAGAGCCCAAGATACTTGCACTAGTAAACAGTAGAAAAAGAAGACGCCCCTCCCTGCTAGTCCAGTGAGAACAACATGGGATTAAATATGCATTAAAGAACCCATGTTTACTGCATTCTAGAACACGTGTCAAATGACCGGTACCTACATAGCTACAGAGTTAAGTCAACCTGAAAAATGGAAGCAAGGAGCATGCTATCAAACACTAAGTTACCAGTGTTCAATGCAGATGGTCACATGAAATATGTTGAAACATATCTGGTCCTGATGCGGAAAACAAACGTCAAGAGAAGTTTTTGGTTTCTTGCGTGGAAAAAAAAAAATCAGGAGACAAGCATCTGTTTATTTATGGAACCAAATGTTAGTACATTTTCAAACTCTTTCACCTATTCTTCCATCTTTCACCTGTATACAAACACAGGTCACATCCTCATTACAAACCCAAAGACCTCAGCATCAGAGTACACAACTCTGTGCCAAGATGATGAATTAACTGCTCATGACATTACAAGATGAAAGACTCTCCTGATTAGTCCTTGCCATAATCTGAATTATTACCATAACCTCTGATTGCAGGCTTATGTCACAGTGGCTCAAGTACACTTTCTAGTCCTGCTGCTTTCTCCGGTGGAGTAATTGTCAACACATGTGAAACACGCACATGTTGTGGCTTTTTCAGCGTTGCTGATAGGAACACATCACAATTCCGAAAGTGATGTCACCTTCAAATGAAAGACCACGCCAACCTCATGTACCAGCTCGGGTGAAATGGCTTGGCCGAGGGAGGCAAAAACATTATTGATAAACTGATTAAGATATGTGTAAAGTAAGGTGGTTTTGGAATTTCCGGAAAGTTCTAAGATCAACTTTTTTTCCCCCCACAATTCTTTACCATCAGACAGAGACCCTGCTGCTCTTAGTGTAGGACTCACCACATATAAAAGGCTTTCTTCAAGCATTAAAGCTGCTAAAAGGGGATCAAAAGCACCTCTGATTTTTAAGCTAAGTATATATTTAGTATACATGAGTTTAAGTATACCAAATAAACTATAGACTATCTGCAGGGCATACGGTGTTAATTAACAGAATACTTCTTCAGACTAAATTGGAACATTTTAGGTTTGCAATATATAGATTTAAAAAGTAAATGTGATCTATTGCCTCACTTGTAGTATAGACTAAGAAAACAATTAGTTTTCTTTTTCCTAATGTTTCAAATGTTTCTTCTGCCACTTATGACTCAGAATGTCTTTTTTGCTTGTTTTGTTCAGCATGAAACATTCTCAGGGGCTCATACTGATTTCTGAACATTTTGCAAGTTTTGAACTTCATCCTACTTTTTATCAGTATCTCAATCTTGACTATTTGAACATTGGATCTCAGACCTGTCATACTTTTACTCCAGTAGGTTGTTTAGGTAGTTTACTAGTGTATGTGAACATCTGTATATTGTCTGATCAATTTCTATGACTAATTAGACTAATTAGATTGATATATCTTTGTAAAGATTCATAGGACAGATTATTTTGTTTCTCTTGTTTTTGTAATATTTCTGCTTGGATTGCTTGAAATAAACCATTTTCAATCTAATCCAGTAGGTGATCGTTCCTTTATGCTCTATGTGCAAACATTTAAAAATGATTACAAGTATTATCAGTGTCTGGTTCTACTCTAAGGAATTAAACAGCGAGCATTGCCACCAAAATAAAAACAGCAGTTCTCCATGACCTATTTGCTTTACCCTAATGACCCTTTAAACCGCTCCAGCGCACCCTGGTGCTATCATTTTCTGAAATGTATTTATATTTATGTAATCATTTTTATCCCTTTTTTTGTTAGACGAAATGGAAAACAAGAGAGAGGTGATGTTAGAGATGTGGGGTAAGGGTACAAAATAAAGAGGAATCTGGGAGAATGAGGAACAGCCTCATGGAAAAACTGGAATCAGATGTTTACCGAAAAGCAACAATAGATAAATAACTGTATCATTAAAAATAGATTTACCTTTCTCTAATTGTTTGCATTGGATAGAAAGAGATGAAAGTAGCTTGTTGTTAGACCCATTAGGGATAGCTGCCTTCAAGTGTCTGCGTGACGCTCTTAAAGATGGATAAAAGACAAGACCAGCAGATGGCTAGCTGGTTAATCTGCACCATATTCTATTAATCTGGCAAGCCATCCTGTATAATGAATATGCACATTTTCATTGAGGAAGACATCACTCGGGGAATCACTTTCATGTGTTGCAGGGATGGGGCACGTCTGCTATAACTGGGGGGTTCTAATAAGTGAATTCATAGGTGAGTGTGTGATTGTTGTCATGCTATCGTCCTGGAGAACATACATTTATGTAGATAAGCAGCAATTATGGTGTTCTTAGGAGGCCAAATGTAAACCCTCATTCTTTCATCTGTGTGGACATCATAGCCTCCAGTGTAGACAAGAAGATCCATGAATGAATGATGACTGAGCATGCAACCAAAGTACTACATTTGGTCCATAGTCTTATAGCAATAAAGAAATATCCAAACTTAGAGGCTTGAGTTCAATACTCTTTTTGTAGATATTTACAATTAACATTTTTTGAAATAATTTGTTGATTTTTCATAAGTCCCTGGGTTTTACTTGGGGGGACATGCCCTATAAAACAAAAACATTTCACAACATGAGCTTCAGTTCTTGAGTTTTCCTGAAATCATCTTTTGATCTATTTTAAAAGCGTTCCCAGTGGTCTTCTAATCATGATTATTCTGTTTTTAGTAGTTCATTAGAAAATCACCTCTGAGTTGTGGGTGTGACTGCTGGTACAGAGTAAGCCTGCCTCCTTCCCGAAATGCATCTGTGCTCTCCTGCTAGCTTACAGCCCCTCACACCCTAACATAACATTACTGGGGCAACAAAAATGGGGAGCAATATCGGAACTATCAACATGACTTTTTTATTGGAGTGGGTCTTTATAACTGTGAATATTTAAGCTTACACTGGAAATACTTCAGACTTGTTTTTTGTGCATTCTTTTTTATCCTTCGTTCATTCCCTGGATTATCTTAATTCATTCCATTTTCTTCTGGGAGCAAAAGGCCCCATTTTATCTTTCAAGTACGACGCGCTACCTGTCACAGCACGCACACACACACACACACACAGTCACCCCAGAGCGTAGTGCAAGAGGCATGTGACATCTGTTATCTCTCTGGTGGGTTCCTCATGTCCTCGACCTCATTCACATTGTTTCTCAGCACCTGAAAGGAGCAGGGGGGTGGGGTTATGACAAAAGGACATGGTGGTAGAGAAAAGGGGATAAAAGAGGTGTATCTTGTGAGTGTGGTGTTATAGAGAGAACACAGTCAACAGCATCAGTCAGAACTGTCACAGCTCTTCCTCACACCATCGTCGACTTCCCTCAGTCTCCCAGACCTTTTGACAAGGCGGGTCCTCGATGACACCAGCGGCCCCCACACTGCCAAACGTCCAGTGTAGGAGGTCGAAATGTCCCCTTTTTACACACTATAGTCCGCATGAACATCAGTGGATGGGAAGTGCAGACAGCAGACCTAATATTTAAATGGTATGATAGGCTGAAATCTCTTCACTTGTTATTTTTATAGGTTAGAGAAATTAGGACATTTAGGTCAAGATAAGAACCTCAGCAATGGCTATGGACTGTAAATGAATGCTCCCAGAAAATCGAAGCAGTAATGCCCTTGAGCAGTGAAACCGCAAAAGTCATGCTGCTTAGCAGGGAGTGGGTACTGTACCATTATTACTTGCTGTTGAAGCCGCTACAGAATTTAATTTAAGCTGAATTTCCAGCAATAACTGGTAAACACTGTTTCCAAGACAGCTCTGGATTAGTGTAAACTGAAGTCTACAGGAAAGGTTTGAAAAACACAAAGTTTATGATTACCCAAAGACATTTTGTTGACAATTCTTGGGTCTCTAAATGTGTGTCGGTTTCAGTCCCACATAGTTACAATAGTTACCATTTGATTTGCTGTTTAAACAGTAAGAAAACCATAATACAATTCCTGCAAAAGAAAGCGGGCGGCACATGTTTGGATATAATTGTAGAAATGTTTGATCTTTGTAATCAGTTACGCAATGAGTTCCATACTTTTTGGCCGCACTTGATTATAAGGTGCAGTGGGAGGAGCCATGTGGGGGACAGTTACCCCTCAACAAAAAGCCCCCCTCACACACAGTTGCTCCCTAATTTTTTATTCAAAATGTTTACAGCATTATTGACAAAGATTAAGAAATCATCAAGCTTCTTTGAATAGAGGTGCAAATTAATTTAAGGATTTATACTCTTTTTTTTGCCACTGCTTTATATTAGTAATAGTACATCAGCTAAAAGAACTGCTGTTTTCCATCCATTCATTTTCCAAATCAGTTTAGTCCCTTTCGAGCTCAAGGGGGTGCCGGAGCCTAACCCGGCCACTCGTGGGCGAAGGCCGGACAAACCCTGGGTGGGTCACCAGTCTGTCGCAGACTGCTGTTTTTATTCAAACAAAATACACATTTTTGATCCTTTCATTTGTCATGGCCCTCCACTCCGCTGTTCTCATTCTAAAGTCTGCTGCCCCCTCCCGCCCCTCCATATAAAATGTTCCAGCTGATAAGGCGGCATTTCAATGAACAGAGTATGAACAATCTTTTTTCAAACACCAAATCCACTGAATTATAGAACCTATTATGTAAAACATTTGGAATGACTGCACTACCCAGAATGCCTAGTAAGGTCAATAGGCAGGTGATTGGTGGTTTTTCAGGTTGACTTAAGTTTTTCAAGTGAACTGTTTATTGATGTTTGCCTTCCTTATCTGTGATAAGCCGCCTCTGTAGAGAGACCAACACAACAATAAGTCAAACTTGCCTCAAACATGGTTCCGTTCTAATATACATCAGTACTTTTTTGGCCATTATGTTTGAGAGTGGGCTGCACAGTGGTGCACTGGTGAGGTGTCATGCGTCCCAGTGAGAAGGCCCTGCTTTGAATCCTGGCCAGGACCTTTCTGGATGTTCTCTCAGTGCTGGCCTCCCACAGTCCAAAACTGTGCATTGTAGGTCAGTTGGACACTGATTTGTCCTGTGGTGTGGATGTGAGTGTGTTGTTGTGTTGCCCTGCGATGTAATAATAATAATAATAATCAGTTTTATTTATAACGCACTTTCCACTTGATATCAAGTCTCAAAGTGCTACAGGAATTACAACAGTAAAACATTAAAAACATTTAAAACTTTTAAAACTATAAGGCACGAAAACATACAGTAAAACAAGCAAAGTTTAAAAAGGAAAGGCTTTGATAAAAAGGTGAGTTTTAAGTCCTTTTTTTAAAAGAATCCACCGGCAGTGGAGCCCTGAGGTGGTCTGGGAGGGAGTTCCACAGGCGGGGAGCAGCAGCCATAAAGGCCCTGTCTCCCATTGTTTTTAGCCGCGTCCTGGGTGGGATTAGACGGTGCTGTTGGCCTGACCGGGTCCTGGTTGAGTTGTTAGGTGTAAGTAGTTCGGTGAGGTAAGTGGGGGCCTCACCGTACAGACAGTGATGGGTGTGGAGGAGAACCTTATATTCAATACGGAGGTGAATGGGAAGCCAGTGCAGGCTATGAAGGATGGGGGTGATGTGCTCATATTTCCGCACCCTCTTCAGTACCCTGGCTGCACTGTTCTGTACGTATTGAAGCTTTTGCATGCTCCTACCAGAGATCCCGATGAGAAGCGCGTTACAGTAATCCAACCTGGAGGAGACAAAGGCATGGACGAGCTTCTCCGCGGCCGAGAGGGAGAGAGATGGACGGAGTTTAGAGATGTTACGGAGGTGAAAGAAGGAAGTTTTGCATATGTGGGTGACATGATTGTCAAAGGTGAGGTGGGGGTCAAACTTGACCCCGAGGTTGATAACAGAGGGAGAGAGGGGAATGTTCTGGCCAAAGAGGGAAATTGAGTTAATGGGGGAGGAGCGAAGTTGTTGAGGGGTACCAGTTTGAATAGCTTCGGTTTTTGAGCCATTTAACTGAAGAAAATTTTGACTCATCCATGCCTTTATGTCCTCCAGGCAGGAGCTGAGGCGATTGAGAGTGGCAGAGGGGGCCCAGAGGGAGTGACTTTGAGGTAGAGCTGTGTGTCGTCAGCATAGCAATGGAAATTAATGCCATGCATGCTGACGACTCGTCCAAGGGGGAGCATGTAGATAGTAAATAGGGTAGGACCAAGCACGGAGCCCTGGGGGACCCCACAAGTGACTGTGTGGGGTTTGGATTTGGCGTCCCCCAGGACCACGCACTCGGTCCGATCGGTGAGGTAGGAATGAAACCAGTGAAGGACGGTACCCGAGAGTCCAATGTGGTGTTGAAGACGGTGAAGAAGGATGTTGTGGTCGATAGTGTCAAATGCAGCAGAGAGGTCGGTGCGATGTGCCACAAGCCCATCCAGAGTGTACCCAATCTTTGCCAAATGGTGTCTAGGATAGGCTCCAGCAACCTTGTGACCTCAAAAGAAATTAAGTAGGTTTAGAAACGAATGTTGAGACACAGAACATATCACCCAGCCAGGCCCCTGACTACGGCAGCCATAAAGCTCCAACAATCATCAGCTAGATCGATAAGATTTTGACGAATTTTTGAGCACAGTGTCCCAAATGAAAATCAGTATGAGGTCAGTAAACACAACCTATATTCGTACATAAGGCTCCCTTGATTTTAAAGGTTTTTGAGAAAATGAAAGGGTTTTAATCTCCCCACTAACAGCCTTACATATTTTCCTTAGGACCTCGTGCATATTTTTAAGTGCAAGTCCCAGAAGCAGAACTGCACATTTGTATCATAAAGATGGTAAAGCTGGGCTATTCAATTTCAGACTTTTTCCACCGATGGTATGCTCTGTTTTGTTTTTTTTACGTGTGTGAAAACTCACCTGATCAAATTCTGATCAACATAAAAATGAAGTTTTGTCTTCACTTGTAAGTGAACCCTGATGTGCTTTTTTTGCTATTAATATTATTTAATCCCTTCACATTTAAACCACAACCATAGAACTGTTCAAGTGAACAAGAGTAGAATAAGTGATTTTGAGAAAATGGTCACATTCATTTATGAAAGAAAAAACTGTCAAATAGTGCTTTCGAAGAGTTCATTTTATCTACCAAATATGTTCCTGAAATGTTCAATGTCTTAAAATATGTTCGATAACTAGCTGTAAGGACTTTTGCATCAATATTTTGTACTTTTTCCAACAAGATCAGCCATTGATCCACTCTATTATTTTTTAAATATTAGGAATAAATATAAAAATATCATGTAGGTAGTAGTGACAATTTTATTTACAAAGTAAAATATAGTGTGATCCGCTGGTTGTTGTCACAACTTGGTTGTCACTAAAAATATACATATTAAGAAAATGTATGTATATTCATTATAAAACACCCAAACAAAGTGTTTTGTAGGGTATTTAATCAAACTCTTATTAAAAATTACAGTTTCTGTAATTTAAGATACAAAAAAATAAATAAAGAGAATATTAAAATCAAACTAATTCTTCTAAGTCATTCATTGCTTCAATATCTATCATACGCCATGTTGTCAGGCTCTCCTGATGTCCTTTGTTTTTTAAAAAAATTCCTGCATGATTGTTAGATTAACAGTGGAGTAGCAACACAAATATGCTGACATGTGGATAATAACAAACTTGATGCACATCTGGTGTTATTTTACATCCTACATGTGTACTGAGGCTGTCTACTCTGGCAATCCATATGCTTAAATGAACCGGGGAGCAACGTCAATGTCACACAACCTCAGTCTGAATGACAGAATTCCATTACTTGCGTTTTGTAATGCGTGTCTCTCTGGATCGCCTTTTTCCGCTGGCACATTTAGTTTTAGCCAGGTACATAGGTTTATTTATTTATTTATTATTCTAAAAGTTACCAAAAAAATAAATAAATAAAAACAAGCTATAAGTTGTATGGACCTAAGAAAAAGAAATGTAATTGATTTCAAACATCAGAAGTCTTGTTTTTTTGTTTTAGAACTTTGTTCATATTAATCTGGGCTGATGTTCCTTCATCAGTTCCAGAGAGGCTGTATTTCCATGATGTGAGCAGCCCAAAGCAGAGCCAGAGCCTGTTAAACACATTGATTCAGAAGGGTCATGCGTTTGTTGGCTCCTGCTCAGCTTCCTAACAACCTTTTGAAATCATTAAGTAATGAAGTGGGTGCCATTCAAATATAAATGCATCCAGAATCCTTCCATGTTTGAGGACAAAAATACTCTTGTTTTTTTTTTTGTTTTTTTTTTTCCAGGACCAATATACCTTTCAAAGCATCTGTTCATCTAAAAAAAAAAGATATTCTGCCAAATGTTGTTGCTGCACACCAACGTGTTCTCTTATTCATGGGCAGCAAGACATTTAGTATCAGTTTTTCTTTAAAGGCCCATGTTCATGTACAGTAAATGGTGTTTCATGTTCTTGTGGCATTTAATTACACTTAAAGTAGCGTTCATGAGTTTTTCTTCATTCAAATCACTGCAATTCAGGAGCAGATGAAAAAATGCTTTTTGAAAAAGATTGTAGTTGTGATGTAAAACATACCCACTAGCTCCATTCTGATGC
The DNA here is from genome assembly GCA_014656515.1 of Oryzias celebensis. NCBI lineage: Eukaryota > Metazoa > Chordata > Actinopteri > Beloniformes > Adrianichthyidae > Oryzias > Oryzias celebensis. The sequence goes on from BNCR01000005.1 coordinate 42,724,952, forward strand.
ATCCACTTGTAGATGATTCGTTTTCCTTGTCCGTGCTGGCATCATTGCTCTGTAACGGCTGAGTAGCTCTGATATTGCTTGTTATTTTTGTGGCACCTGTATTGTTAGCTGGGTGTGAAGGGCTGTAAAATAACAGGAGAGTGTGTAAACGGAGAGCTCTCAGTAATGAGAAGGGGAAGGGGGGGATGGCGTTGCTCCATGGAAACAGTCCTGCCACAACTCAAAAGAGGGATTTCTAAATAACTACTGCCACTCTGCAGAAAGTATGTCCTAGAATAGGACCCACAGCATAATCATAATTGAAAAACCACTGCAGGAACACTTTTTAAAATAGATCAAAGGATGATGGGAGGGCTTTTAATTTCTTAATTCAGAAGAGTCTGATCTGGTGCAGATTTTAGAACGTTTGGATTTATAAGCATACAAACAAACACGCTTACATTTGCTTTTTGCTATTCTCAGTCAAGCAGCAACCGACCTTGGCACATTTACCCACAGCAGTACTACCTCCCTCCTCCTGGAGTGGCCCCCTGGCCGACAGCTTATTGGGGGGCCTGGAGCCAGATTCCCCATCTCAGACAGGCCCTAATCTGGGAGGCAAATGATAAGGCTGAGGTTTACAGGAGGGGCTTTACGCATACACCAAAATTTGCATTCAAAGGCCCTCAAGTAATCTTTAGGCTTATTTAAATCTCAGCAAGACACTAGCAGAAGCGATGGAAGAGCGGGGGGCACGGCAAAATTCACCTCCAGCACTTCTTTCCCCTGGCACACCAAATCCCCACCACAAATGAGCGCGGATGTGGACTGCTCTGCCGTTCTCACAGCAGCAGCTTCTCTGTATTATCAATCTCGTTTAATTGACTGAGAATTATTTTTGCTCTGTGTATCAAAATAACAGCGCCACGCGGGACAAAGAAGCTTCAACCATCACTGCAAATCCATTTGTGAAAAAAAAGTCATTTTTTGTTAGAAAATACAGGACTACTGATGTGCAGTTGGCTGTACAAGAATAGTTTTTGCTTGTATGTTTATCTGGTTGTTTTAAACGAACAGATTTGACTAAGCATTTTTTTATTGGCTTTATTTTTGTCTGGGAGATTACGATAAATATGAAAGAGACATCTGCTATGGGTTTCAAAAGATTGCTGGTGTTAAACCACCTAAGCAAGACATTATTGTCAAGTAGGCTTTTTCTGCTGCATTATGTTTATCACTGGTCCGAATGATGTATTCAAAAAAAGACCAGGAATAGCAAAGCCAATTATGAAAAGACCCAACAGTCGCTGACAGTCCACTGCGATAAACTCTGTTCCAGTTTTTGTTTAAGTGTATGCATACTTGCTAGATGCTGCAGAAGGTACTATTCTGATGTCAGCATATTTGCATGTTTTCTGTCATGGCGTCCTGCAGCACAATGCTTCTGCTTAGCCAACTTCAGAAGGCGTCAGGGGACGTTGGGCTAGATGGTCCTTCCTACACATCCAGAAGGGATTTGAAAGATTAATCCTCACCTTTTCCGACTGAATGTATATAATTTGGTTTGACAAACACCATTCCTACCGGGACATTTTCTTCATTAATACTTGACAATGTGCCTTGCATCTCAGGCTGTGGAAGATGTAGCAGTTTGACGGACGAGACCATTAAAGTGACCCAGATTCTGTTTTTTTTACTTGCAAGCTTTTAATACACAGTATAGTACCTGTAATTCAATATTCAGCCTAGAGAGCACCAAAGACTGGTGTTAATAGCCATCACAACAGGATAAAAAGGAGGGACAGTGTCCAAAGAGCCTTTTCGACAATAACATGATCTGAAATATTCATATGACTGAGGGGGAGGACCCCAGAAAATCTGTGGAATAACCTTTTGCACGCAATGTATGTTAGCATGTACACCAATGGTCCAGTTTAATCCTGAGAAAAACTGGAATAAGACAAATTTTGAAAAACCTTAGATAAGAAAAATATATGTGACAAATTTCAATTTTAAAACAGAAATTGTATTGTGCTATGCATTAAACATGCATTGAGGAAAAGAGGATGGAGAAAACCACTTTACTTTTAGACCATGTAATGGCTGCTTTTATCAGATTTAACATTTTTTGTTAAATAAAACTCCAAAACTCCCTCCAACCTGTATTTTGAATAGTGTTGTCAACCAATTAGAAAAATGAATTAGATTAATCACATATTTGGATTGCGATTAATCACAATGTTTTACTATGTTTTAGTTTATGAAGTATTAACTCAGAAATCCCAGAATTGTAATTTGTGCACATCAACAGTAAGACAAGCAGAACTGTAAAGACTTTTCTGTCTGCAGTATTACTTAATCTGCGTTAATAAATAACAAATTCATTTTTTTTGCTTTATTAATCACGTGCGTTAATGTTGACAGCCCTAATTTTTAAATACTAAAAGCGTATATTTTCTAACTGTTGTTGCTAGTTTCTGGAGAACATAAGACTTATAGATAAGACAGGAATTTAAGACCAGCTTGTATTGAGTGGCAAACATCATAATTGACATCATAATTGATCAATATTCTAGAGTTTAGAATGTATCATCGTAAAAAGCAGAGAATATTTAAAAAATGTCTAATGGAAATATAGTACTTCATAACTATCAAGAACTGCATTAAAGCTTTAGTCACATGCATCCTTTAGGGGGGTCGTGCTGGGCTTGGGGGAGGGGGGGGGGGGTAAACTAAAAAAAAAAAAACTAATTCCAGTTGTGTGTTGTTCAGATTTTTTGCTTTGACCTGTCTGTCACTCGCAGCATGGCTGTAGAAAATAATGTTCATGTACAACCTTTAAACTACTTCTGCAAAGCAACACAAACTACATAAAGAAAAAAAATGTAACTGCCTAACATGTGTGCAAAAATTGTAATCTTTATGTTAACTTAGTATTATAAAAAAAAAAATCTGTGGAGTACCACAAGGCTCAATCTTAGGTCCACTACTTTTAAGGGTTTATTTGAAAAGATTTCATATAGTTAGATGAATATTTAAGATTATCGGCTGTGAAGTGAACATAAATTGCATGCACAGTCTATGGAACTATAAAGCTTTGTGGCAATTCTTCGTTATTGAACACTCTTTAAGTTAGAACTTCAACTGTTAATGTAAATCCAAGGCAGAGAAAAGCAATTTTAGGGAGGTGCTTGCACAATAAATCAAAATAAGCTAATTTATGTTGAGTTCAAAGAGTAGGTCAAAGGGCATATGTTTTTGAAGTGTCGCTGGCGACAAAGGGGTAACCTAAATACACACGAGGCATGTGTGGCACGTTCAAGAGCGTGCTGAACATGGGTGTTTGAATGTGCTTTAGCTTTTGATGTCACTCACTTGAACATACTTCTCTGAGCTCGGTGTGAATGTAGCATGAAAGTCTCCACTCCAACTCTATTTTTTTAATGTAAAATTGTTCCCAGGGATCTTTTAATTATTATAATGTAGTTTTTTTTTTTTTACATTTTTTGCAGAGAAGTAGGAGCTCCTTAGAAATTCGGTTTTGGGTTGTGGGCGGTACTGTCTTCTGCTAGTGATAAGCACCTCACAAGCCCAAATTAACATTACTGGTGAGACAAAAATGGCAAGCAATATTGGAACTATCCATCTGTACAGTTTTGAGCCAAATGCCAACTCATTCGAGAAAGACAGAGACGTTAATAGACCTGTTTGTCTGCAAGTGGAGGGTTTAGAATTGGAGCGGAGCAGGAAGACTTGGCAGTTGCTGCGTCAATAATCCGAGCCTTTTCAAACTGCCAGTTTTGCTGCTGATCCAACATGATTTCAATACTCAAATTATTTCATACATGTCCTCCATTATGAGAAAAATGCAACAAGAACATTTTAAAAACACCAAAATCATGATTTACATTAGAGTGGGTCTTTGAAGGGTTAATCGGGACAACATTTAAAAAAGTCTTATCCTCCTCTTTATGTTGTAGAACAAAAATTAAATAAAGTTGTAGAAATTTAATTACCTGCAATTTTTTGACTGCTGCCCATCTGTATTCATAATTAGACATCGAAACTCGACACAATCTACTCTAGTAGTACACTAGTTTTTGTTTGTATGTTTTTGCGTAATTGATGGCCTGCAGATGGGTCAAATCTAACTAAAGCTGCTGTCTTTGGGCAAAAAGTAACCGAGAATGTGTCAAAGCTCAGTGTTGCAAATAAAAAAAGAACACACTGTAGTTACCATTCAAGCTCTAAGAAATATAATGGGATATAAGGAGGAAAAAAACATTTTTTTTCCAAAGCTAACCATTAGCCTTGTCACTCAGTCACTCTGTGGAGAGCCTGCTCACTCTTCCACGCCGCCACCACTTCCTGCAGGTACTAAACAATGCAGACTTCATTTGGGCTGCAGTAATGGCTGACTGCTTGACACAACCCTTTTCAAGTGAGAGCTGAGAAAGGTGACACTTGACAGATGTGTAATTGCTGGAAAAGCTTACTGACAGGTGGATGAGCTTAAAGACACCTGATCTGCTTCTGAGGCTGTTGACACAGGGGATTACAGTTATAAGCAGCACCAGCTCCACAGGGTGTTGTTTTTTTTTGTTTTTTTTTTTTTTCTTTCAGGTGCACTTCAGAGGAAAGCGATATATTCCAGGTGAAATTGCTTTGATTTACTTGGGCACAGGTATGAGTGGAAAAACACAGCAAGAAAGCTGAAGTCTAACCAACCCTCATTTAACCTTTAGTAGTTTGGGGCCTTTTTGAGCTTTTTTTTTGGAGTGTTTCTTCATCTTTTTTTTTTTTTTTTTTTTGCTATAGCTTCTTTTTTCTGATATTTCTTATATATATTTTATATTTTTTTACGAGTTGTCAACAAGGTTGTGTGTTATCTGTAAATATGCTAACACAGCAGTTGGGAGTTAGCATAGTCTCAGTAGCGTTTGTTTTAGCGATAGCCTCTTTTTTAATGTGTTACAATTAAAAAATGGAGTTACAGGTATTGTGAATAAGCTAATGCAGCTAACGCTTCTAACGTGGCCAACAAATAGCATGTCACAAACAAGTTCTAGAATAAGTGTGATTACAGTTTTTAAAGTCCAACTAACAGATTTATCCCACTTTTTTGTTTCGCTTAATGCGCCGTACAATTCGGTAAGCTTTAATGACATAATTTTGAAAATGGACCATTCATTGATGATGCACCTAAAAATCCAGTGTATCCTATTATGCGGAAAATGTGGTAAATTCAAAACCAAAGCAAAAACAAGGTCAAAACATTGTAAAACATTTGTTATAAAATGTATAAAAATAAACTAACCGCCACATTACGATGTTTTAAGGATTTGTTCCGTGGTGTAACACAGTTATTTGTCCTAACTCTAACGTTTGTTTTAAGCCAATATTTTTAAACCAAATTACCTTTCCAAAACCTTTATGGTGGGCCTGCATCATTGTAAACAAGTGATGTGAATGGCTGATGCATTTATGAGTACAGCGACTACTAAGGGTGGGGGATGTGTACTCCCTTCTCACTATGGTGTATATATTTGAAAACATTGGCACAGAGGCCCTGATAGCTTTCCCTCTCAGGTCAGGTCAGGTGAGTTGCTACCACAAGCTAGAGATAACACCTCACCCTCATAGAAGACAGGAAGTGAGATAAACACTAGTTCTTTGATTCGGAGTGGGCTGCCATGTGGGAGGTGGTGCGGTTATAGGGGTGGAACAGCGAGATGTGGATGGGGGCGTTTGTGTTTTTGGTGCCGAGCCGTAATGCAAATCAATGATCTCCTTCAGTGCAGAGCAGAACAGCACAATGCCTGCACACCTGTCCATCATTCAGCATCTTCTGTTCCGCCTCCTCAAGCTGGGTGAAAGAAGGGTGGGGGGGTTAGCTCACATTCAAGGGGTTGAAAGCAGAGACGGGGGCGCAGGAGGTGTGCTTAGAGGCCCGGCCATTCACTTTTCCTTTCTGTGCTGTGTTATCAGAAGTGCAGTTACAGAATCGGGAGAAAGGGAGATGGATGCTTTTGGACGTGACCTCAATCGTACCGGCACGCCATCTCCACCAAAGTCTCATTTCAGCGAGAAAGAAGGGGGCAGGAAAGGAGAAATTGACAATATCTTCTGTCCCATTATGCATAGACAGCAATCGGAGATTTAGACTTGATATATGGGATGGAAGCACCCCGAGATGCTTCTCTCAAGTTCATTGGGGGTATTTTCCCTTATAACTGGGGTAGCTTTCATCTTGTCTGCCAAAAGGCGCAGTAGTGAAGAAGAGCACCAAAAGGGAGATATCACTTCCCCCTATTTCCTGGCCCCAGACAAAAGGCATCCAGGCAAGCAGCCTGCTGAAGATGATATATTTCTGATCAAAGAGCCTGGAGTTGTCAGCAGCCAAGGCTAGCGCACCAACCTGATTGCTCCTGGATAGATTTGTCCCTTTGATCAGAGCAGACTCTGACTGCAGGCACTGTTTATGCAAAGAAAAGAAAAAAAACGGTGGAGGAAAACCTAACTAGTGGTATGTGGAAACACGCTTGGGGAGCACTCTAGCTTTAGGATATATCGCCTCACACAATAAACCAGAATGATCAGTTGTAATTGCTGCTAATGAGATTACACTGTTAAAAAAAGACAACTTGTTGCTTTGATGCATTGTGCTGACAGCAAATTTGCAGACAAACTCACGCGTTAATTTGCTCACACATATTTGATTCATGAGCCAGACATGAGACGTGATTTCATACCAAGCAAATACACATGATTCAAATAAAAGAGTTAAAATTTTAAAAAAGGGGTTAAAAATGCTTTAGCAGAGGAAAAAACAAATTGACCATGATCTTATATCTGATGTTTGAGTACAAACCATAAAAGCACAGGGTTATGAAGGTTCCTAAATAAAGCCTAGAGGGCCTAAATGAACGCCCACACTGGGCTGTTCGGTCCACACCAGCTTGGGTTATTTGATAGTTTACTTTGTTTGTTCGGACTTGGGTGAATCAGCCACATCCACTTGCAACTGAACCCTGATGTGGTTAAGCAACAGCAGGAATGCATACATGGACTTAACAGTGGATGAAATATTAACAATGTCGTAAATGGAAAACTATTGACAGCCTCAAATCCCACCCCAAAAAATGTTAATCAAAGATAGAAAATGACTTTTTTGAACGCCCTTTACCTTTCTTACCAGTCGGGTATCGCCTTGGAGAACACAACTCCCCAATAAACAGCTCCAGCTTGGTTTGTTTGGTTTAAAAACAGATTAAAGCTGTGACATTTCTTAAAGCCTTAATCATAACTATTGTCATGGCTAGATAGGAGCTTCTGCTAGTGATAAATGAGAAAACCTGTATGGAACACACAAGTGATCCACACAGAACATGAAGGTCATAGAACAACTGAAATGTGCAATTCTGCCAGTGGGGGGTGAGGTGCAAAAGAAACTTAAGTTCCCTGAGCTGAACGCAAAACCTGCGTCCTTGGTATGTAGGCTAATCATCAGGTCAAGTTTCACCATTTGTAAGGGCAGTTTTTAACGCGGAAGTCCAAAACGTGCATACACGCCCATTTATAAAGACTTTTCATTGGAAGTGGTCACTTGAACAAGCATCACCTAGCCTGGTGTGAATCTAGCTTAAGACACATTGTGCTCCCCTTAAGATACAGCCACCCCTCTCTATGACCCTCCACAGGTCTGGAGAAAACAAAAACCTCCAGCACCCATTAAGATCAACCCCCTACCGATGCATGTAACGGACACTTTCTGCCTATTTGAAACGAGTCTGCAAAACTAACCTGGTGAAAGAGCTCACCAAAGCTTTGAGACATCAAACATGCTCAAAAGCAGGAGTACACACCCAACAGGAAGACAGATATTTAGACACAAGTTGAAAAAGGTCTCAAAAAATGTTGCTGTCTTCTCCAAATCAACATTATCTTTATTAATACATTTTTAAAAAGACTGTCAAAACAGTTTCAAAATGACCCTACAGAAAAATAGTGTAGTCAACATAGCATGAAGTGGCTTTTTTCTTCACGCGGCACATTGAGTATGTTTCGGTCATGGCTTTCAGGGCCATGTCCCATTTTCTGTGTCATGTTCAACATGAAAAAAGCTTTTGCTCAGCCTGCTTCCTGCAGAGAAACGTCAACGTCAAGGTTCATTTATGGATGCAGATTTTATTTCCTTGTTATTTCAATATTTTGTTGTCTCAGTGACAGGTGCTATTTGAAGGAGACACACGTTTACAAGCAGTTTAGGCCACTGCAGAAGAAGGACCGAGTTATTATGTAAGCTATGATTAACATATCCAGCGGCAGCATTTTAGGTCAGCCGGTGATGGGTAATTCAGGTCATTTCTGACAGTTGATGAAAACAGAAACCATCACGAGGGTGGTGGGCCTAATTATGTATTTATGAGTGGAAGAAGGCCTTGGGGGAGCAAACAGATGAGAAGAGCATATACAAGTGCCTGGATGCTGCCTTGCCACAGTAATGACAGCTCATTTCCCCGTGTGGATGTTTTTCTCAGCTCGTGTTGAGCTTTTGTTTGTCTCACCAGCTTACTGTACCTGCCAGCAAAGCCTTTTATGGACAGTACAAGAAGGTTAAGTGTTTTATTATTAAGGGATGAATGCTCTACTGAGACTCAAGCTAAAGAGAAGAAAAGCAGGTCTTGCACCCTCGTGCCCTTCATGGCCGCTTGTATACTTAGGAATACAGCTGGGGCCCACAAACTGAAAAATTCAGTTAAACTAAACTAACTTTTCATTAGATCTTTTTCTTTCAAACCTGTTAATAATTAGAATACATCCCCGTTTCTTTTTGAATATGGACATTTTCTCCAACTGTAAATAATGGATGATATTTGGCAACATGTACTCAAATGGTTTATATGATATCAGTACTGTTTGATAAATGACGAGATCCAGCAGTTTTAATGATTTTGACCGTATAAAAAGTTCATTATTATGCTCCAAATGTCCAAATTTGTGGATTTGTGACCTGGACTGCTCCTCCAGGTATAATGGATGAAGTGTATATTTATAATTGTTTGATTAAAACTGCTTTTATTCATTTGAATGGTGACAAAAGACTTTTTTTTTTTCTTTTAATGTTAAGCAGCATTAATACAAGTGCGTTGGCTCATTTAACAACTTAATTAGGAATATTAGATAAAACATGAATGGTTATGATCTTACTGAGGTCATCTTAGATTTCCAATCTGAAACTGAAGGTTGTGGAAATAATTCTATAGTTTTAGAATGTTAAAGACCCACTCTGGTCATCTTTTGATCTTTTTGAAATCGTTCCCAGTGGTCTTTTAATAGGGATTATGTCGTTTCTAGCCAAAAAAACTGTCATTTTACCAGGACATGGTTTCTGCAGAGCAGCAGTAGTTCATTAGAACCTTTCTTCTAAATTGTGACTGGGATCATTGGCCTCCCTGTTTCTGAGAGATCTCTGTTTGCACTCTCCCACTAGTTTACAGCTGACCAGGAAGCATGGGGATGTATTTTCATCACAAATACGCTCTTTCTCAAACAGCATCTGTTTCCATATGCTCCTACTTCACCTTAATGTGAATAAAAACATGCTCAGAAACACAATTTTTAGATTAATCTTCTTTATATGTATCCTATAAGTGACCTTCATCATCAGAAAAATGCCACAAAAACATGTTAAAAACACTAAACACAATTGTCATCTGAGTGGGTCTTTGAAGACTCAACAGACCAGAACCAATTCCCACCTGTTTTGGTTTCAAATGAAGGGTTTGCTTGGAGTAAATCAGTCCTTTTATCTACCCATCTAAAAAAACCAAGACCCTAACCTTTGTAACGACTCAGAAATAAAAATAAAATAACCTAATATTGCAGTTACTTAAATGGCCACTAGAGGTTGGTCTCAAAAAAATCAATTCCCAATGAGTTCCATATGTCAACCAAAACGGAACGATACAGTAGGTATTGCCTGTTGTTGTGGAGGCAACAATGTAGGTGAAGTAAATTACTCTCTATATGCCAAACTCACTCCAGGTTTTATTTAATCTGTTCAGTATCCCATGAGTGTTGCATGAAATTATTGTTCCAATATGTTTTAATTATATAAAAGCCATCTTTACGTTTTCCTTTTGGGAACTAATGAACAAAAATAATTGTTAAGCAAAAAAAAATCTCGTGTGTGGCCGTAAAAGTGTCCTCTCATAAATGGTTGCTGGAGTGAAGGGAAGTTCTACGCATCCCTACTTATCTTGTTTTCCTCAGAACCCAAACCTTGACTCGAGAAAAAATACAGAGGAATAGACATTTTTTGAGAATTATTTTCCAATTATAAATAGAAATCCATCCATCTTCAGACCTGCTCTTACACCCTGATTAGGTTCCCAGTCTGTTGCAGGGGATGGAATCATAGAGAAATAAAGCACACATTTCATCTGCTTAACTTTTCTTTGCTAACACCTACAATTAGTCTGAATGAATTCTCTGTTTTTGTGCAAACAAAAATTTGTGAATCCTCAACCACTGAAGATACTTAAAGCTGCATGCAAATCACTAGGGAGTTAAATCAAAGCAATTTTTAAATCAAATACCTTTGCAAGATTCTGTCAATCTACTGTGACATTTGAGATATGGGCAACACTTCCAATCTATGACGGCCGACTCCAATGGCTGGGTAAAGTTTAATGAGCACCTTTTGTGCAGCGGCATGAATAATGTATATATTACACAGCTTTAAAGCGCCTGTGGTGCATCTGTCTCCAGGATGGACTAAAACCAAGAGAGGGACCGCTGAAAATTAAAAAGCCTGAGGGTGAAGAAGGAACAAAGATGGAGAAAGTGAAAAACTGAAGGTAGACGTATTAATATAAATGCATCTATGTGCCACTTTAATTCCCAACACAAGTCATCAGCACAAGAAGACAGACGTGGATGGCAGAGTGATTGTCTCTTAAGGAATTCCGGAGAGCACAGCAGGTGATGTGGGGAAAAAGGCTGACTGAAAGACAGAGTGATGCAGGCCGCCCTTTGCCTGTAGTGTAACGTTCACAGCAGGCACTGCAACGCCGTTTAAGCGACCACTTCCCATGAAAAGTCTATGTAAATGCACGTATATGCGCGTTTCAGGCTTCTATGTTCAGAACTCTCGTGTTCACGCATTGCTACGCAAGTTTTCAAGTCCGTTTTCAGGCTCTACAAACAGTTGAGCTTTGACCAATCAGGGCCTCAGATTTGGTAGATATGGATAGCATCATTTTTTTTCCTGCCAACTGTTTGAAAATGGATCATTTAGGAGAAATTCATCATTGAATTATATGACACCAGATCTTTCTGTGCAAGAAAGATTTATACCACTTCAACATTTTGGACCAAGCCTCATCCAACTGTAGGTACATCCACTAATATCTGGTACCAACAGCCCAGTGTGAACATCATATGTTGAAACCGCTTTCAAAGAACCCACGGTTAGTGCATTCTAGAACCGGTGTCAAATGCTCGATATGTACATAGCTTAAGTCTGAAGACAGTGCAGTGGAAGGTGGAGATACTTTGAGGCCCACTTGGAGTACACCAGTTAGGCCGTACCAGTGTCCATCAGGGCTCTTTTTAGTGGCTGTGATCGGGTTTGTGCCATCCTTGGGCTCTGACTCCTTGCAGAGGTGTGCCATGGCACCACCCTCTTTACCCTAAACTAGACAGAAGTCCAGTGTGATCAATCTCAGGATCAAATCAAAACTAAACTTTCCCCCCTCTACTGTACTTGCATATGTGTTCACCGTTCTTGGATACTGCCAGTAAAATTAGCTGAACCCTTTAGAGCAGGGGTTCAAAACTCATCTTGGTTTAGGGGTCACTTTCAACCTCTCTGATATCAAGTGGGCAGGAACCAGTAACATAATATCATAATAACCTTTGTCAACTTGTCACCTGTAGCTTTGTTTTGTTTTTTCTCAGTTGGAAAAAATCCCTCAACCAACATAGTGGCCTAATCTCTTATTATTACACATTCAGTCACAGAGGCTGATGGATTTGAAATCAAATGCATTTAAAAAAAAAAAAAAAAAGGGTTTATTCAATTCGGAATATTTTACATCTGGCACTGAAGCAATCCCGACAGTAATCTCAAATGGGAGCTATGAAAGACGAATAAACATCCAGTCTAAAATATAAATGTGCAAATCAATGAAAAGTTAAACTAAACTAAACTTGCAAACATTTGTGAACATAAGAATTTGGAGTTAACTCCCCTTTCTCTCTAGAAACTGGGCATCGTTTGGCCTTCACCAGGCCATCAATGTCAATTTAAATCTTGTGTCTCAACACATTTCATGTCATTAAAGTGTAGGAAATAAATTGAAATGTCCAAAAATCTTTTCCTGTGATGGTTCTCAGGAAATAGTGTTGTGGGACCCAAACTGCAGGAGAGCAAGCTTGGTGGCAGAAACTTAAACACGTAATAAACAATCTTACAGGACAAAGCCATGGGAGAACCACAGAGGTGACAGAGCAGATGACCTGACTGACACTTAAATAGACTGAGGGAAATGAACAGAAATGAAGAAAGCTGAGGATCATGAACCGGTGTGACAGTTCAAAACTAAAGATGACCAAAACAATTGATAAAATCCAAATCCAAGTTCACAATCCTGATAGTTGGCTGCTGTAATTTTTTGGCAACACCTGCCTTCTTCCCGATGATGGGGCACCATCAGTGGCCAGACTGACATCATGTGACCAGTTCAGTCCACATTGTCCAGCGCGGTAAATAGAGAGCTGACAATGTCATCAGCTGTTGTTGTGTCCATCAGAGGAATCAACTCAACAATCTCTGCTGTGACGGTCTCATCAACACCTTTAATCAATATGCACAGTTATGCAATATCTGTGATGTCGGTGCTTTCATCGATAGCGACCGAAACTGCAATAAATGTCTGGATTCTGTCCTTCATTTGGCTGCCCAAGTCTCCTAAGAGATCTTGTATCTGCAATCGTAATCCCTGAAAGAATTCTGTTGGCAAAGGTCGGCTGCTTTTTGGGGCACACGACTTCTGCAGCCTTCAGGGTGCCTTTTTTCACAAGTTTATCATCCAAAAATGGATTGGATGTTTGCACCAACTTGTTTGCAATACGTTTACTAGATTTCACTGCTCCATCACTGACGTCACGGCTGCAGTAAATGCAGACAGTTGCTTTTTTTTTCAGTCCAGCTAATAGTTGATTAATCTTCTCCTTGCTTAAGTGTCCCTACAAATGGTGAAACTTTTCTCTACGATGAGTCTTATAGTCGTGGCGAATGTTATATTCTTTGAGCACTGTGACCTGTTGATTAAATACCAAGCATGCAGGTTTTGCATTCAGCGCCGTGAATGAATAAAACTCTGTCCATTCTTCCTGGAAAGCTCAGAACTCCACATCAACCCTTCTTTTGTTGACATGGACATTTTGGTAATTGTGGTGTCACACCTGATAATTTTTATAGCAACTTAACAGCAGTGAGGCCTGCAGGAACCAAACTGCATCTTACCCAGACATCGCACACGCTTGCAAAGATATGCTGTTTATTTCTGGAAATGTTGTCATGTCGATGTTGCTTTTTCTTTGCTCCTCCTAGTGGTTGAATTGTGCATTGCAGTCATTTCTTTAAAGAACCACAACTCACCACAGGAATGGGCTAGTGACTTGCTTTTTATTTCAAAATTCTTATTTTCTTTCTTTTCTTGAATGGGCTGGATTAAACCATTTGGGCTGGATGTTTGGCACCCCTGCTTTAGAGTTTTAGCTCTTTAACCCTGTGCGCAGTTAATGTAGTTCCAGTGTACTCTGAAGGGAAAAGTCGCTTTGCGCTGATATGCAACACTTTACAGTAGTGAGGTGTTTAAGCAGTCAACATAAATCCGGTGATTCTGTCGCAGAGAAAAGCCACTTTGTAACACTTTACTATTACATATCGATGCAAATTCATCGCGTAAACAGTCAAAGAACTACAGCTAGTCAAAGGGCGGGTATTTTTTAGTTGTTGTCGGTGACATCGCTGAGGTTAAAAGGGTTAGGAATGGGACCCTCTTTGGGGCTGTTGCCCCCAACTGGTGTGTTGGTATTGCCCTCTTATATTCTGTTTCAAAAGAAGAGCCCTAAAAGGAACTCAAACCTTAAAACCCTGAACAACAGGCTATTCAAAACGCCACCATGAACAGGTCAAGAAATTACATATTTGGAGATTTTTTTTACCTTGAATTTCTTACAGACACGGTTTCTTTCAAACTGGACCCTCAACAAAACTACAAATCTGTGTTCCAGCTGCAACCAACCCCCACCGACCCACCATTCCAAACACAGGGGGTGGGGGGGTCTATCTTCTCATAGATCTGCTTCCTGTTGAATAAGCAATAGAGCATTCCCATCTCACTTGTCCATGCCAAGATGGCCCGAGCAACCCCTCCTCTTCCCTCATACACCCCCTCCTTCAACCCCTGTTTCCATCCATGCAGCCTCCCCTGACTTCCCTCCCCTTCTCTTGCTCTTCTACTCGACATGGAAACACAAAAGAAGGCTCCGGCTTAGTGGCCTTGTGATGGATGCATTTCCATAGGCCAATCTCTGTTATCTTGGAGAAACAGGTCTCAGGCTCCATTCTCTCAGGCTTTGCAGTTTTCTCTCTGCCAATCAACCCACCCAATCTCGCATGTTTTTCCTCTTCTCCTTCCATCCCTCTCTCCACTTCCAACATTTTTTCGGAAGGTTACCCATTAATGCTCGTGAGCGCGGATGCTTACCCTTCGACCCGGACTTTGAAAGCTTTGACTTTCTGATGTCCAGCATATGAGCATGTGTCCCACAAAACTTGGACAGCCCCAAGGTCAAGGACTGGGTGACATCACATCCCCAAAACAAAAGGAGGCCTTCTTTTTCTGCAGTCCCACGATTGCTCTCTGAGTTGTCCCTTTTCAGTTTGATTGTCTGTGCAGCAACATCTGAGTCAATCAATTTAATTCATTTAATACAGATTGGCCAATCTTGAATTCATCCAATGGATTCCAATTTCTCCCAGAAACAGAGGATCGTATAGGTAATGGCTTTGTCAATCCTAATTCAGGTGCAAACAAGTAAATTTCTTATCTAAATACAGCACTGTGTTAGTTTTTAATTTATTTTAAAAGAAAGTTGGATCCTAGTCAGCAGCTGAGAGTGTTTTTCCTTGCTGACCAACTTCCGTTTTATGCATTTTCTGTCCCTTAAATAAAAACAATCAAGCTGAAGAAGTTGTTCAAAGCTCGTAACACTTCAACATCCAGGTTTTTTTTTTTTTATATCCTCGATTCTGCCATGAAAAGAGGAGTAAACTTTACTACTGCGATCTCAAGATGTGGTAACCTTGATTCACACTAAAATAGAAACTGTGGTGTTAAAAAAAAGGTCCTTCTACAATAAGCTCCTTCATTTTCTGCTCACTCTGCAGTTTTATACTGCCTCATTTCACAGGCTTGGAGTACCACTAGGCCTTCGTGAATCATATATCTCTGTTTTTCCTGCGTGGCTCTTTTTAATGTCGCAGGTCAGGGGGTGAAATAAAGCAGACCCCATTTTCAAGCTGACAGGGTCTCAAAAGCCTGAACCCGAGGGCAGCCCCACCAGCCCCGGCCTGACAGAGGCCGCGTTTGACAAAGGCACATTCGCAGGCGTTTGTTACAAGCTTCTGAGGAAGAGGGGGGAAAAGAAACACAACAGGGTGGGTTATTTGGTGTTCCTTTGACCCTTTAAGCCCTCGGAGATGAAAAGGCTTTCAATTTTTCACCAAGGAAGACCACTTCAGCGCAGAATACCAGTATGGACTTCAAAGCTCAGCAGAAATTTTAATCAGAGACAAATTACTGTATGTTGTGAGGTGCAGAACGCACCACTGCAAGGGTTTAAAAGAAGTGAAAGAAGGGAGCAAAGAACAAGTGAGAAATGGCACCAGATCTTTGTGGGGACTGACTGAGGCTGGCACTGTAAGACTCCATAAATCTTTCACATCCACTCTAGAAACATGCCAGTTAATTGTCAAAAGGTAGAAAAAAAGAATGATGATCTTGCAAGATTCTGCCATCTAATAAGTAATGCAAGCTAAAAGCAAATCATAATAGACCGATGCTGCTTAAAGCAGCATTTTGCCTAATAAAAACATATCTATCATTTACGACAAAAGAGTAAGAGAAAAAGCCCAGGAGTGTTCTACGCCTTATGTCGTTCGCCAAACATTTGATCAAATTTTACAGAGCCTGCTTAATATTTAAAACATTGGTCATGCAGCCTAATGGTCCAGGGCAGGAATAAGCCATTCAAGGGTCAATTGTTTTATTGAGATTAATGAAGGGGAGCCAAAGGGTACATCATATCTCTGCTACTTTCCCTCCTTTGAGTACCAGTGAGGCATATTAAAAGCAATGACTCTGGTTTGCCACTTAGCTTATCCACGTAAGTGGCTTATGGATGTATTTGTCCGGGACACTCAAGGTACATTTTTACATCAATTCATTTTTCATCAGCTGATGAACCTACTGAATCCACTTTAATCTATCAAGGAATGTTTAAGTTGTGCAATGTACCGGCACAGATGTTCAGAAATGCAGGAGCAGCTTAGAGGACAAAAGAGTGCATAGAAGCATTTGTGATTGGATATAGGTATAGGCACATGCTAGGGCCTGTGGGTTTCTGGCTTGTCCAGGACCGTGGAGGGTCAGAGAGGAGCGAAGGGTTCAAGGTGCATCTTATAGACGTCATGAAAATGGATTGTATGATTGTTGTTCGTGTGATAAATGTATTGTGAAGTATTTGTAGGACCAATGTAAGTAGCACGCACTTGTGACGTACCAGTGACAATGTTGTACGATGCCCTTTCACTGTGCTCTCGTCAATGGTAAAGCATTCATCACAACTGTGCTTAGAACTAGATATACAGTAGGTAGTCTGTGGGCAAAAAATGGGCAAACCTGTACAAGGTATGTAAGGAACACGCACTTATCAAATGAACAGCATTTACGGGCCTCATGTGAAGTCCACAGGATTTGTGGTGTGTGAAAAAACAACAAAATTCATACAACACACCTGCATCTTACCTACGTCACCCTTACTTTAACCTTGAGTGTTGTGTAAGTGTTCGCTACAACCTGTTGCTCGCTGCATGCCAGTAGGAAAAACATCTGTTACCATTTTTTTCTCCATGGGCTCACAAAGTGGTCTATTACCTTGCAATTTCATGTGATCCACATGCATGCCCCATAAAGGTTTGCCAATTTTTTACCTGCAGACAGGCCGTAAGCACCCAGTATCCACCCGGGCAGTTGTATCAAAGCCATAAGTATTACCTAACAGAAGATGAGCTCATGAGGATTCTGCACATTTTTGTGATGTTTCTTCAATTTTGTTCTGTTCTGTTTCCCTTGTCAGTCTCACCAGGTTAAGGTTGATCATCCACGGCTGTCTTCGCTAAGTTACTTCATATTTATGTGCATTTATTAAATGTTTCAGTTTCTGCCACCAAGTCTGGTTTTTTGCATACTGGATCCTACACCACCTTTTCTTTTCTGACAGTATGACCTGACCACTCTGGTCATACTGTTCCAGTTTTGTGCTCCAGTGGTAGGGCTTTTTTGCAGTTCATATGATGCCACATCCACATCAGATGAGTTGTCCTGCAGCCATTTTTGAGTTAAACCATGCCACATCCACGCTTATATTCCCTAATGGGGACAACTGGGACTGCTCCTTCATGTTCCCTGTCCCATTACTGAGTAGGGTCACTGGGCCGTTCCTCTTCATGTGTCTGTTCCTGAAGAGAGTCATCAGGACTGCTCCTCTTCATGATGGACCCTAAGGATGGGATCTGCATGTCAACTCACCTGCTTACTGGCTGCCAGAACCTGAACGGTTTTATAGTTAGTTTTTGTTCTGTTGTTCCTCCAGGTCCCCTCCTATCAAGCATAGTGTTATGTAGGGCATCTGGGATCTATAGGTGAGGGGTACTGTGCAGATTCTGCACTTAGATTTTTCTGTTTCTTTGGACTTTTTTTGTTCTGTTTTTCTTGTCAGACTCACCAAGTTAAGGTAGATCATCCAAAAGTGTCTTCATTTAGCCCTTCGTTTTCAGGTCATCTGCTTTGTCTCTATTTGTTTCTCCATGGGCTTTTGTCATGTTTTACTTTATTAACCAAATGTTTCACTTCATAAAATGAACATTCCAGCCAGAAAAGATAGCTTTAAGTGGATTCATCAAGCAGTTACTGTATTACTCTAGCAAAGATTATATATTTGAAAAAAGAGAGAGAGAATAAAAGAGGGTGGAAAAACACCCTGATGGATGGAAAAGACGAGCAGATGGACACCAAAGAATGAGTAGGAGTTTCCTGCCACAACCTCCACAGACATAACCCTGTAGCCATATTGATGTCATTGGTACTTTGACACCACAAACCTGGGACTAATCTTCCTTTTTTAGACATTGACCTATTCAATGAAAAAAGTTGCATACGTCTGTTCTTTCTGGCTGCCACAGGGTTTGAAGGCAGCATGTAAAATCAATTACCTTCCACTAAAACATTTTTAAAAGGATATGATTGGTTAGATGTCCTCATTCATTAACAATAAGAAAATAAAACAACCTAACAATAACTCTTAATTTGGACTTTTTCAGCCTAGTAGATAAAATGACTCAGAAACTGGGATTAAATATCATTAAGAGAAGTGAGCCGACACCTCCTTAGTACTAATGGGAGGAGGTCCAGACTGCACTGAATGAATGCCTGAGCTCCGAGTTCTATGATAATTTTATACACACACACACACACCCACACACCCACACACACACACACACACACACCCACACATATATATATATATATATATATATATATATACATGCAAAGGGCTCAAAATTAACACCTGCCTGACTTGTATATTGGCGAGTAGATTTAATCCTCACATTCGCTACAGCAGAAGGTGCCTTCAGTGGCTGCATGGAATTTCTACTTTTGTGCGGTTTCATTAAGAGCTCACTTTTGGTGCATTCACATTTTGCTCATGTATCTGACATTTTAAAAATCAAAACAAAAACGTTATAACCTTAAAAATAAATAAATAAATAAATAAATATTAAAAACCCAGTATTTATTAAAAACAGTAGAGTTTTTCTTCAAAGCCCATAAGAGCCACATTAGAGGGATCCAGGAGCCTCAGATTGAAGACCCCTGGTCTAAGTCGATTTTTTTTTTTTTTTAAGTGGCAAATTTTCTTCCATGAGCACATAAATATGGTATTCTAAAGCAAAAGTCAAACTGTGTAAATAAGGCCAGCATATACTGCAGATGTCTGGCTTTGGACACGTTTGGGAGTGAAAAAAAGAATGGGGAAACGGTCTTCAACATGGTTTGAGATGATATGTAAATGATCAATATTTCTAATTGCAGAGAGGAATGGCTGCCATAATTATGTTGACTCTAATGAGTCCACCTGTTGGCTTCACGCAGAAAACAATTTTCCACTCGACTAAACATGGCGTACGCAAACTCCAGTGAAACGTAAAAACCCGCGGAGGGTCTGCTGTGCTCTGTCATCTGCAGCCTGCAATTATGCAGGATCCAGTGGTAATGTCAATCTGCCAAAGCAACACTTTTGCCAAAAAGGATGTTTTTTGATGAAAAGAAATACACACAAACACTAAGCAAAAACATCACTTTCCCTAAAGATTGCATTAATAATTTCAAACTAATATCCCCGATGTTGTGTATTATTCCTTGTTCAATCAAAACATTCTGTTTACTACCCTTGTCCTGAGTATGTCGGTGTGTGTAAATGTATGAATGAGGGAGATTTTGTATGTGGCGTTTGATCTTTTCCTGGTGTTCAAAAGCTTTTACAACTCGGGTCACAAATGACCCGCCTTACCAAAGCCCCCTAAACAATCAACTTCATTGAATTTTACATCCAAAATCTACACTGCATCATGAAGCAACCTGTTACTTGACTCTAACTGAATCCAACTCCGTTTATTTCCTTTTTTAGTTGCACAAGACAAAGGAAGTGTGAGTCTGTAGGTGTGTATATGTGTGAATTAGAGAGATTATATTTGACCTTTGAACTTTTCATGGTCTTCCAAAGCTTTTACAATTCAAAAATGACCCATAAGACAATCTTTGTGCCCCAGTGGTGTACAGCCCACATGTAGACTAAAACAGAGCATCACTTGTTCTAGTGACAGAGTTTCCTTAGGAAAACTCATCAGATTTCAAATTGAAAGAAGATAGATTGAGGTATTATTTACAGGTAAACAAGGTAGCGGGACACTTTTTATGGTCCGTAAAACAAACACAAGTTATGCATATCTTAGAGATGATGTGAGAAGTTTTCTCAGGAGAAGAAATCTAACTGTTGTCTTCAAAGGCATGTCATGACATTCATGTGGACAGATATTGATCCATCCCCTCAATGAATTGGAAATTGATAAGGAGACACTTTCGCATGCACTTTAATGTTTTTTTTTTCCTTTGAAGTACTCTGAAGCACCAAAAATCTTTTGAATATTTGAAACCCACCTTTCGTCTTTGTTTCTCCATCCTCTGGGAGCCTATAGTTTACCTTCCTGGTTGAATCCTCGCTGTAAAAGTAAATGTACATGAACGTTTGGCACAAAAGAAGGCACCTTGGCTTCATCTCAGATGAAGACCAACAGGCTCCGGGGCAGGAGCGGGTCAGGTGTACTGAAAGAAGAACCTCTCCGTCTCCTCTCTTTATTGTCCTTCGCTCCCTGCCAAACCGTCATTCTCAGAGCCCCATAGGGGCCTCTTTAACCCTCAACATCTGTCCCACTTTACCCACTCTCGATGGTGGGGAGTCAGCTCGTATGACAGGCAGCCTACTCCGTGCAGGATTCAGAAACTGCTTCCAGACATCTCACAAAGCTGTCATCTGTAATTGTACGCGTTTACTCCTTCAATTTATTTGTCCACATCTTAGCTCAACAAACCGCAGGTGTGTTTGCGCTGTCTCTGTGAGAATGTTTACGTCCGGCGCTAGCTTTAACCAAAAGATCTTTCATTTAAAGTTTGTAGCGTCGATTGTTTCTCGTTGTTGTAACATGAAAATCCCTTCGCAGATGGTGGAAAACAAGATGCAACTTGAACAACCTTCCTGCTTTGGTGGGTGAAGTAAATAAAGGATAGAAAAACACAAAGGGAAGCAGATGCCTTATACAAGGAACACCAGGGTGCCATGTAAGATCATAAACTCATCTAAAGCGAAAAAACAGGATGCTGTATAATTCGTAGAGGATGTTTGTGGTAGCTAGAACATTATAATTGCATGCTAGTTTTTTGGGGAAAAAAATCTGCCCTTAAGGTAGTAATAATGTAAAGGTTATATTACATAAGAGGAGTGGATGTAAGGACAGAAAAGGAGAACGACATGCGTATATGGGCTGGAAAAAGAATTCAGGGGGAAGCAAATCCACTCCTGCTGTCTGTGGGTTCGAGGGGCTGATTGGATGGAGTTCAGGGTGGAAACTTCATTTTTATTTTTTTTCCTGTAGCTGCAGAAGAAAAATCAGCTTTGGCTTGTCAGTTTTCCTGACTAGCGTCATGAACCGGAAGATGCCCATGACTGCACGTTCTACCTCGGCGCAGTTCACTACCCGCCGCCTTCGCCCCCTTCTCCAGCCCAGAAGCGGGAAGCCCCCGCGCACACACCAGGTCCCTCTGGCGTGTTTTTTGTTTCTGTTTGTGAGCATTTGTTCCGAATCAGGCAACCTCACGTCTTCTGGGAGGGCGACGCGACTCCCCGGATCGTCTCCCTTCTGGATGTGGACCGCCAACCATCAAGCCAAAACCAATCAAAAGTGAAAGGAAGTGGGAACTTCACACACAGACATGCATCCTAGTTACTTATTACAGTCACACACAAAATGGGGTGCATTTGAATATCCCTTGACTAATCTCATATTCTATTTTTTTTACTCGTTTTGGAGTTGGAATTGAAATTCTCGGCAGGTGAAATTGGCTCCGCTCTCCAGTCTGCTGAAATACTCTGTGGTAGGTATAATCAAAGTAATTACAACAACAGACAGGTGTTCCAGGCCGCACACGGCTAAATATTGAATACCTGTGGAAGAAAATACACACATACACATGGCAGGAAAAGAAAATAAACGAATCTCTAACTCGAGTGACAAGTCCACAAACAAACGGCAGGTTTTGTCATCATAACATGTCAAATCAAGCCTGTATGGCTTACTAGATCAAAGAATTGACAAAAACATTAAAAAAAATGTTAATTAAATGTTTTTAAATCCCCCTGATGAAATAAAAAAAACATTGCAAAATATATTTTCTGGAGCTACAGATAGTATGATATGTTGGGTGGAGTTTTTGCTCAAAACAAAGTTAGTTTAAGATAAAAAAAATATTGATGTGAGTGTTCATGAAGCACCTTATTAACCCACTGTTTCAAATTTGATATGCACAAGTTTCCACATTATAAACAATTCTTCATCAACAAAATTAGGAATTTTTCAATACAGCAAGTAGTCATTTAAAATAAAAAAAAACAAAAAAACAACAGATGAGTTAGTTTCACCATAAAGTTTGGAAAATTAGCAAAAACTTTGTGTTTTTGAGGTTTGAAAGCCCTTCTACTGCCTCTAGTGGACTAATGATGAACTACAGGGCAGAAGATGTGGACCAAGCTCTATACAAAATGTTTTTAAGGAAAGTTTGGGTTGTGCAAATGAGATAGTGGTCTCAGAATTGCAGATACGATACAAATGATTATGTAGGATTAAGAGCACGTGGCTTTTTCTCTCAAAAATAAATAAGAAAAAGTTCCCCCTTTTTGATCATGGTAACAAAAAAACATAAGATGTGTCATTATTAGTGTCTGTAAGATCACAGAGATTAAAAAAGGGTCCCATATATTCACCCATTTCATGTTCTAAAGAAGAGTGGAATAGAGAGAAAGCTGAAGGGGTTGGGTCAATAAGAGAGACAAAAAGAAAAAGACGATGCAATTACCAAGAGGGTAGTCTGAGGGATCAACTTCAGTTCACTTCAAAGAGGCTGAGTCTTGTGTCCCCCGCTCCACACAGCCCCAAGTACCAGTGTAGTGAAGGTGGGTAAACACAGGCAGATCACAAGTCTGTTAATAGCAGCCAGATCTGAAGAGGTCTCCACCTTCCTCCTGGATTCTCAGTCACACGCATGTCTGGAAGGAAACAGCTTCGCTTTCAGCTACCTTCAATGTGCTTGTGTTTTGTTTGCACAGTTCATGAATATAATCTTTTTTTTTTTTTTTTTGCATTAAAACGAAACCCCATCTCTCTACATTAGAAACCCAAACTGAGGTTGCACTTTCACTAGACCGGCCCAGACCTGCATGTAAGCTACTTTTGAAATGACTAGTTCTACCCATTGAAATATAGACAATAAAATCCTGACAGACTTGTGAAAAGCATATTTTAAAGTGAATCAAGCAATTAATTTGAACTAAAATGATACATTTGAATGAGCATGTGGGACATAAAACGATACAAAACTTCTGTGCTGTTTTTCCGTAGACAGCTTGTTGAATTGGACCTGTGTGTTCGTAATTGTCAAGTCAACAGTGCCACAGCCCACAGTGCTGTCATCAATAAAAGCGTTCTGTGTGCGTTCTGTTTGAGGTTCTTTTTGAGTGACTGACTTCAAGGCCAGTCAAGAAGACACAAGACACAGCTGCATCCAGGATTTGTCTGACACACAAGTTTGGGAGGAAGAAAAACTCTATACTATGGTCACATATCCCAAAATCCCATCACACGGTGATGACCTATAAACACGGTTTTCAACTAATTCTACAGGTGGCACATTTGTAATCAGGAGGTAGCAGTAGCAGTAGCACGTTTACATGCTGCCATGCAGGTCTTAAGAAAAAGTAAAAATTTTACAGTGATCAGATGATTTTTCTCTAAACACTGACATCGGTCAGTTGCCGCCTGACTGACTTGCCGCCATATACATTTATGACCATGCCAAAGATTTTCCCAAAAGATCGTGCGGCAGCATGAAATCTTGATCTTAGTGGGAACACATGTACACTAACAAATGTATTTTTCACCATTTTTCATTGGACAATCTGTACGTTTGGCCACAAAGTTCGTTGTTTGGCTTATAGTTGGATCCAGGAATCCTTGTAAAGACGCAGGGATGGAAAGCAAGACGTGGAAACCTGGATCACAGCACATTTCAAGAGACTAGCTCAGTGTAGATCCGTCATGATCACGGAACATCCTGGGGTGTTGTTCTTTAGAACTTAACCAGCACATTTTATCAAAGTGCACATCACTGCAGCTCTCGCTAAATTGGCTCCCTGTCTATTTTAGAGTTTCGTTAAAATTTTTACTGTTTGTTTTTAAAGCTCTTAATGTTCTCGTCACGGTTTACTCAACAGATCTAAAGTTTTACGGTCTTTTTAGAATGGCTTTTAATACTCAGTAGTTGGTGTTTTATTTTTTGATTCTCCTTCGTTTTTTGTCTGCTTTTTATGTGTTTTATTCCCCTTAGGAAATTGTTTTCTTAATTTTCTCAGCTTTACATTTTAATTTCTCTTCTTAATAAAAAAGCACAGTGATGCTTTTGAAAGTGCTTAAAAATAAATATTAATCATTCATTCATATGGTGTTGCTACATGACAGACTGACCCTAGAGAAGATGATAGAATGTGGATTGATCTTTTTAATGATGCTGGTTTCTATGCATTCACTGAGCATGAATGGATGCAAACCAAGAGAGTTTCTGCTACTCATTGTTGTGGCACAAATATAACTTCATATAATGTTAATTGCATAAACACTTGAAGAGTTACGGTAATTCAAAGTACATAAACACTGGAGTTAAAGCTCCGGTTTTAAAGGCATAGCCAACCATAATTTAAGTTCAGAAACAGTTGCAACTGTGACTGGCTGTACCAATACTTTTATTTTGACATAAAACAACCATTAGTTTATATAAATATACGCCATTTACCATAAACCTGTTTTTTGACACCCTTTTTTTTGGCACATATCTAAAAAAATCACATAAACGTGTAACATGTTTTATGGTTAATTAAAAACCCATGGATTTTATCCCCCCCCCCACATTTGTATTATTTTATATTGAGTTAAGTCAAAATGTTTAAGTAAATGTATGAATGTGGACGGCATCAGTCAGGTTAGGCGTGGGGTCAGTGCTGCTGATGGCCAGCGATTCGGCCCCTACCAGCTGTTCATTATGGCGTCATCGCTGTCTGTCACTTTAGTGCCACTTTACTGGTCACCGTAAAATTTTGGCTTTTTCTCAAAACCTCCGCGGCCACCGTGCGGAATGTAAAGGTGCAACTGCCGCCTCTCAGATTACAAAAGCTGCCTGCATAGCATAGCCGCCTGCCGAATTTGCTGAAAATCCTGTATTTAGGTCGCAGCGCTCGGGCATTTTGGGATATTTGACCGTAGCATTAGATCGTTGCGAGCCGTCTTCCAGTCTGGGTTAGTTTCACTTTAAGTGGAGTTTGAAAAAACAAAACAACTTGTTAAGCCATCAATAGTGAACAACACTTAAGATACTTTTTTTTTCCAGTACATTTGTGTGGCCCAAGCTTGAGTGAGTCTGTCCAAGCCTTTGACTTTGACATCCAATAGGGTGCTTTAGTCATGTGACTTACAACAAACTAACTCTCTTTTCACGCCCAGATTTACACTCCATTGTTTGAAAAAAATGGTAGATTTCGTGTTGACATTATGGTTTGTTAAAACCATAATTGGTTATCTCAAAACTTCAGAATTAATTGACCCCAAAGTATCAACCAGGTGAATTTTTTATCAGTGTGCCCATCCTCCTGCTGCGTACAGATGTGTGGAATGATATGGTTAGAGGGGGTGAACACAGCCACATTTTTGCTGCTTCTCACCCACCAGCCGTAACATGCAGGTCCATTCAACAAGATCATTATTATTCACTGTCAGACTAACAGCCAAGAATCATATTATTCCAGCTTGCAGCTGGCTTATTGATTTCATTTTCATTAATTTCCTATTCGGCGCTAACAGGAAGAAAATAATAAATAAAAAATGCGCCCTCTGCTACAACTCTAAACTCTTCCCAAAACACTCTGTACCCATCAGGGAAATGTCCACTGTATGTGAGGCACATTTACCGCCCACTAATCTGTCATCGCTGGATAAATACGATAACAGTTGCGGCGAATCCCAGGAGTTATCACAGGCCTGACAGCTAAACAGGATTAAGCTCCCGGCATTAAAGAGTGAATGGCGATATTTATGGACGGGACGGTGTTGACCGCCAGTAAGGAAATGCGGAGGATCAGCATTCCCTATCACTGAGCCTTATTTATTTATTTTTTTCCCCTCAATTTCTCTGTCGCATAATTCATGGTGGAACTACCTTCAATCACAGCCGAGGTTCAAACGGACACGGGCCTATGGAGTGTCACACAACAAGACAGCCAGTCCCTCGGTGCTCCGGTGAGCTGGCGAGGAGGAGAAGATGAGGGGGCGGGACGGCATGTTTCAATCTATGTCTCTGACCTCCCCTGAGGGCTGACACAAAAAGAGCCTTTTTCTCCTCCTATGGGGATCAATAAAGAATCAAATTAACATACATGATGTATATCAAAGTAAATCTGGGATCAGCATATCCTTTGCATTGCTAATTGTGGCTCCTGGAAACCAAGGCCTGATGGGTAAACAGCTGGAAAGGCTGACATCTGTTGGTGGAGGTGCGTTCCTGCAGGTCAGTTGCAGACCGGCAAGCAGACAGACACCCGGTTCTGAAAGCCGTCAGACCTCGTGCCCGAGAAGAACAGAGCAGAAAGCTCTTAAAGTGACACGAGGGGCAAAGAAAAACCTCCCCAAGTCATGAACTGAGATGAAAAAATGCCTCCAGGCTAACCTCACAGCTGAAGCGGAATCACCCTGAGTGCTTTTAGTGCGCCTTCCTCCTCCCTTACCATTTGTTATGTGAGAAAGCCCCTTCATGCTTGTATGAAACTTAATTCCCTGTTTTGTCCTTTAGCGCTCGACTCTCGCCTTCTCAGCAAGCGGCCGAGTGTGACTCGCTCAGTTAAAAGCCAAAAAAAAAACACTTGTATCCTCTTTGACTCTGGCCGCACCAGATGTTACTGCTCTGATTTATTGCACTGTTTAAATAAAGGTAAACAAACGGTCGTCGCGGTTAGAACTGCTAACACTGCTTTTCTGTTGAGCTTATCACAGGTCAAAGCAGACAAATCGAGGAGAAGCAGGTAGTCAAAACAACCAGAGCGTAAACAAACTCCCGCACACAAAGACACACATAACCCTGAGCCCTGACCTGCAGGAATGCGTGCTCTCTGTGGAGGACGACTTGCTGGCCGGCCTCCCGGCTCATCCAGCACAGAAACCTCATTGTGATAAAGCCCAGTCAATGTTTGCTGACACACGTTATCTCCAGTCCCCTCTCTGCCCGGGCCCCCGCTTGGATCGAGCTGCCCCGGCTCTTTACAACGATTTAGGGAGCCATTTGTTTTTCAAGGAGCTGTTTACACAATGGCCACCTACTATATGAGAAGGGGAGGGGAGGGGTAATACTGGTCAGAGTCTGCGAAATATAAACTGAAAAAGTGTTAGCTTTTATCTGACTTTTTTTTCTTGACTTTCCGATCTTTTCGGATTTCTTATCAGGGGATGAGGCGATAAGGGTAAACAAGAAGGGGGTTTTGTCAGGGACTGCCAATGCGACTAACTATGAGAAAAGAGGGGGAACAAAACACTTATCTTGTGTTTGTGTGTGCAGTTGTGTGCATGTGGTGCATGTTGACGAGTGGAGGTGATAAAAAGAGAATATTCCTCCTGGGGATCAATAGCTGTTATTCAGACTTTGCCCGAGTCCCTCCATAGGAAGCTCTGACACTGTCCTAAGAGTCTGCTGGCTGTATCGATTTCAATTTATTTTTAACTTAGTGATGGATATAGAACATGTCATGTGAGAAAGGCATCCGTCAATTAATTACCAACATCTATTCATTAATTGGAAGGCAAAAGAGATAGAACGCTCAATATTCATTAGGGCCTGCAAAGACACAGCAAATGTTCTGTGTGACACAGGAATGCTGGGGAAATATGTCGATCACCTAATCACGCAATGCAAATGCATCCCTGTGAACCGCAGTGGATGCACGTAATTGTGCTTTACTATTCCTATTCTGTTTGAACTTTGTAGACCCACTCCGATCATCTTATCCACCATTTTCAAAGCGTTCACGGCGATCTTTTAATTAGGATTATGCCGTGTTTGGACAAAATCTAAATTTTCTAGAACATAGTTTCTGCAGAGCAGAAGAAGTTCATTAGAAATTTCGCCTTTGAGATGTGGGCGAGACAGCTGGTGAGAAGCAACTCCATCCCCGCTTCCCATCGCCCCCCTGTTAGCCCCCTACCTAAGATTACCGGTGCGACAAAAACGGTGATCGATATACAGTTGGTGCTATTCAAATAAGCTCTTTTTCTAAATGCATTTTTTTGTCTTCTTCTGATTCACAATGATTTGAATCAAGAAATACACAAAAGTACAATATTGAGCTTAATTTTCTTTATAAGAGCATTTCAAAAACAGGATTTTTTTGAAGTGGGTCTTTAAACACAAGTGCTGTCTCTGTAAGGCTTTACAAAGCTCCTATTTCTGTCAAATGTGTTAAATAAGAAGTATCTGCTTCTTCTTGGTCTTTGTTTGCACTGTTTTTGCTGGGCATCCATTGTCCACCTGTGCTCCATGGCACAAAAAATATGTCCGGAGAAAAAAAAATATTCCTTTTATTACTTCTGTGCCTCGAGAGATTAAAAAAAATACCTAGAATATCTCAATAATTTTGTCAAGGAAGGAAAACGACTTTTATTTGATCAAAAATGAGCTTAAATCAAGAGCTCACACACAATTAAAAAAAATCACCACAGGGTCACAGAGTTGCTGGAGCCTATCCAAGCTACTGTTGGGGTAAGGCAGATAACGCTCTGGAATGGTCACCAGTTTTTTGCATTCTAAAATTAAAATAAACATGTCGATATATGAAGTTTATTTTAACCTTTTAGTCCTATGTTCAAATAATTTTGCTCAATTTAATTGGAGCCCCATTTTTAACAATTGGTCAACCAATTATGAAAAAGATGTTTCCCCCACGCAAAAAAGTCCTTTTTCCTTTGCACATATGATGCGTATATGAATAGCAGCACCAAACAGAAGTGGGATCTAAAATACTCACAAGGGAGAGACATCCATGAGGTCAACAATAGCATGTTTACCTCTTGAACATTCAATTTTATGAAATTCAATCAAAATAAATGAAGCGCAATTAAACTGGCAGACTGCGATAGTGGCAAATCAAATTAACAAAGCGCGGGCAACGTAATGAGATGACAGTGTTCTGTTTTATGACCTTGGAAGTTTCCAGCCTCCACAGAATATGAATTAGGCCGTTCAGCAGACGGCAGGTAAGGCTGCATTTGCTGTCACTGAGTTGGTAGTCGTGTTCTACAGACGCCGCGTGAATATATCATCAAAAATAACCCTTGTAACATGCAGTAATTCGCTTGATTGGCTTGGTAAGTGCTGCTTCTTTGGTGTGCATCAAGTCAAACTGACCAAAGAGGCCTCTGGGCTGTTGCAAACACGTTCCTGAGTGCAGTCACAACACTAATTATCCTGCATCCAAGCTTTTGCAGGGCACTGCCCTTTGAGAGGAGCAATCAAACAGCCGACAAGAGGCCTCATAATCGCTTTGTACCGACGGCGCAGCTTACTGTCTGCCTGTGTCTCCAGTGGATGCTGCAGCAAATAACTATTGCACAGCTCAAGCTTCAATAAATTTATTTTTGGGAGAAGCTTTTCCTGCATTAGTTTTTAAACAACTCAACAACCTGCAGACTCAACAACCTGGTTCTTGGGTTGTCGGGGCCCGTAGAGGGTTGCAGACAGGAGTGACCCTAGGGAAGTGCAGGTGTGTCTTGAAGTACCCTTGAGGTTCGTACAACCACCTCAAGGGACGTCGTCCAAAATGAAACAAACGATTGTCGTACATGTGGTAATTGTATTATGATGCATTTGTAAGAACAATGTAAGCTTATGATGTTCAGGTGATTCTGCTGTATGGTACCATTATGTCCCAATTTATTTGGTATGAAAGTATGATTTAAATTAACAAGCTCAAAGACTTTGAAAAAGTGAAATTATATATTTTCTCAACAAACATGAATGGAAAATAATGCAAATCACTGGAATAAAGTTTATTAGTTTTTGGTGTTAAATCAAATGGAGAAAAATAGGAATTGGTTCCTCACTGAGAACAGCCTCCGGTGGCCTCTTATGGAACTGCAGCATTTTGTACTTCCTGGTTTGCATTAGTCCAAGAGGACCTGGCTGCAGACACCACAGACCATGAACCGGTGTAGGTACCAGATCTACTCGGCCTGTCATAACAGCTCGGGGACCTTCGACTGATGATGATGTCACCTTACGGTAACACCACTTGGACAAACTATGTAGCATTGAGATCTTCTCGGGCTCATGATATTGTTGTTTTCATTTTACGTTTCCGTTTGTAACCTAAAGTTGTTTGTACTCATAACTAATAATCACATTTTTAAGGTGTATCTGACATAATTGTTTGTTGTGTCTGACATTATTATTTGTTACACCAAACTGTACTTTAATACATAAACAGATATGTTCCGTTAAGATATTAAAGGGATTAAAGCGACTATTAAAGGGAGACCTGTTGGCAATATAAACTTATTTTCCAATGTAAGCAAATGTATGACTGTATAAAGAACAATATTTATTTATTGTTTGCAATCTGGTTTAATTGGCCCAAATGTCAGTTTTACTTTTGTCTTTTTAACTCAGAAAACAACATTGTCATATTCATAACTATAATCAAAAGCAGCAAATTCCACATTATTGCAATTACAGAACTTCATCCGATTTAACAGTTGTGATTTAAAAGTTTATATTTCCCTTTTAAAACATGTTGAAAGCTTTAAAAAACAAATTATACTTTGAAGTGAGGGTGTAGGTCATGGATGTACAAGTCATCCATGTTTCTCACGAATAACTGCAAGTTACGACTATCCTAATTATCGTTTTCGATTTGTCTGGGCCAATCACTATTTTACACCGCCTCATGCCAACTTAACAGCCAATAAAATAGTGTGATCTCATCAGTCGAAGGACCCGTTCTGACAGGCCAGGTAGATCTGGTACCTAGACTAGAGCTGGAATTCCCCTCTTTAGTTACACACAAAAAACTTTATTGATCTAGCGGCCCTAACACTTACGTTTTTTTGTTTTTTGTTTTGCATTTTAAGTTTAACAATAGTTATTTCTACAATTCTGAACAATTTGGGATTGCAGTTAGGGTACGTTGTTTAATTTCCACTTCTTACCATAAAAAGTCAGGCGCCATCTTGTCTGCAGCAAGGTCTCTCTCTCAGATTTGACCACAGAGGTTAGGGTGCAGTTCCGCTGAGAGCGCCTCCAAATGGACCTACATTTGTGATCTAAATGACAAACGGTTGACCACATGCTCACTAACCATAGATAGGAAAAATTCTTGAACTTTAAAAGTACCTCAAAGTTGTTTTTATTATTTTTATTATCACAAGATGCCAATCACAACTGCAGCACATATGGCAAGTCCAAAAAAGAATGAGCCCCACTTTTAAATAGTGATATCAGTCAGAAATGTGCAACCCAAAAAAGACAAATTCAGACAGAATAACAGATTCGAATGTGTTGTTCTGTAGGATTGTGAAGTTTCCTGACGCTTTTGATTAAATGTTACCACAAAAGTTTAAATCTAAGCTTAACTAACAGAAAATGTGCTATTAGCTTACACTTGCACCCAGTGCTCTCTCATTTCAAGGTGATTACGGTACTTATCAAAGTTTCTTTGCTAGAGAAAGCCCCAATGAAAATCATGCTATCTTTTTTCTTTTTTTTTTTCTCCTTGTTGCCTGTAGAGAACAAATTTTGACACATTTCCACGCCCAGCATGAAAGTGCCATTTGAAGATGATGGTAAATCACACTCAACCACAGGAGCTATGCAGCAAACTGCACTTTGGTCCAATTTCTACGCCAGCCCTGACTGCGCACCTCAATACGCTGGTCCGGGAGGGGGAAGAGAGGTCGCCTAAATGCCCCATCAGTGTTGAGGTTTGGCTGAGCTGATACGGAGGGTGTTGGGTTCCTAGATTTCCTCCAGCTGGAGGGGAAAGTAGCTCCACTATTTCAGGTTTTAACCAGTTTTAAAATCACAAAGAAACTTCTGCACATTTTTTTTTTTTTTGTTTTTTGGAAATAATTAGCCGGACTGGAAGCAGCATCTGAATCCCCTTTGGGGACGGCGATCACGTCATGGCTGGAGGAGCGATGGATGGAAAAAGAAGCGGCGTGAAGGAGGGCGGGGGGAGAATGGGAGATACAGGAGAAGAAAGCTGCTGAGACAGGTGCAAGCCGTCCGCATACAAGGTGGCGATTAGGGGGAAAAGTGGCCCTGTGTGAGGCAAGAGGAACATCTGTGCCTATTACTGCACCACACAAAAGACCACGGAGGGTGGAGGCTGTGGTGGAGGGGGGAGTCCACAGTCTCCAACACGAGCGGGGCCTCACCAAACACCACAGGCTGAATTGCTTGGCCCAATTTGAGGCTTTCAGCACTGCTGGTCATTAGCATTTGAAAAAGCATGGCAGGAGCTCTCTGCGAGGAACTCGTGGGTCGGAGCAAGAGACTGACTTAGGAGTTTGGCAGAAGAGCGAGAACGTCCCCCCTCCAGGCACAGATCCGTGTCTAAAGCACTTTTTTTTTTTTTTTTTTTTTGTAGAGCTTGGATTAATAAACACAAGTTAAACTGTTGAAATTGTTGCAGTCTAGGAATTTTTATAAAGGAGACTTTTTGGAGAAAAATGAAATTATTTCACAATAAAAACACTTGTGTGGATCAGCTTAAAGTAAATAAAAAAACACATTTGAAAATCTGAAAACAGTTTCATTCTGAAAGTACACGTTGTGAACGTGAAAGAAATATTGAAAAGTTAGTTATTTAAAAAAATGTTTTTGAAGAAATACTCGAGCTTGAAATAAATAAACCTAAAACTGTTACCAAAGGAAAAAAAAGATATTTATTTGTAAAGAAGCTGTTTTGCATTTTCACTTTTTTTTATTTCTCTCATTTTTCTCCTACAGTTTTCAATTCAAACTTTTAGTTTTCTGAGTGATTTTACACGGGGGTGAGGAATTAAACCGATTACCTTGTTTTTTTTACGCCGCTTGTGTCAGAACTCTGGGCCACCGAAAAGGGAGGGGAAAAGGACACTGATTCAGTGACCAATATATTATCACAAATATTGTACTTTCATGGTCAATATTTTTGTTTTAGAACCATCAGCGTCTGTAGGACTACATCCCATATTTATTTAAAAATGGTTCAGTCCGACTGGATTGAACTTCTGCCGGAAGCGCAGGCACGCTGCTTGTGACAGACAGGGCCGCAGTGTGTAAGAGAAGCGTCAAAAATCAGGATACCAAAAAAGGAGGGAAAGGAAATTAAAAGAGAAAAAGTTGTTGAAGGGTCAAAAATATGTCACCAGGTATTTCAGAAAAAAGATGGGTAGAAAATTATTGAATTTTAACTATGTCTCTATAAGCCAGCTCTCTTTTCTCACCATGTTAGCCCACAAATTTTCATTTCACTATTATATTTAGGGCTTACCAATAATATCACCCGCTAAATGCTAAATGCTAGAAGCATGACTTTTAGGTGTCTGTCTTCTGTCCCCACTTGGCCAGCACAAACATTCATCCCAGAGTTGGTTCAAACCTTTAATTCTGACTTTATGGCGCAGGTTTAATACTGACATTCGCTGCAGCGGCAAGTGCATTCAAGGTCTGCATGGAATTTCCGCACTTCTAAACAATCATTAAGAGCTCACTAATGCTTTGTTCAAGTGTGCTGGTAATTTAATAGCACAAACACACTGTTGCTCCTTGCCATCGTTACTCTTGAAATGACTAAGACTCACAACTACAACACACTGATCTGTAAGAACACACAATTTTTCTATACTTGACATTTTTTGAAAAAAAAAACCTTTAAAGTTTATGTCTTGTTTTAATGGTTTTATGGAAGCATATTGCATTCAATTAAGAAAAAGTGTTGTCTTCTTGTAATTGAATGCAAAAAGCTTCCATAAAAAAATCAATCAGGAACATATTATACTTATATATGAATAAATTAAATATATTTATACATTTCATTTTTCATATTTTTTTTAAGTTTACAATGTGTACTCACAAGCTTAAAAATATTGTATTTTCAATTTTGTAAGAAAGTCAATTTTTCATATTTACAATCTGTTTTTTTAATTTACTTTAAAATGATGATAATTTGACCCCATTCAGGTTCCCCTAAAATGTGATTCGGTTCAAATTTTTTGTTATGTAAAATAATCAGAACAGCTTTTTAGAGCCACCTCCTTGCAAGATTTTGCAAACTATATCCCAATATCGCATTTGAAATTCATTTTGAAGAGTTCAAAATTGGTTTGGCGTAGTCTCTAATTGTCAAAGGCACAAAAAAATACATTTCGTCAGACAGACTGTGCTTCAGACTTGGATTCTGAACAACCTTTTCTTATCCGATGTGAGAACACTTGGGACCCAGCTCTATTACTTATTTAAGTGCCACAATGCATATATCTGTTGGCTTAAATATTCCAATTTTTTCCGCAGCAGTAAGTGCCTTGCTGGAGTGAATTATGCATGCTAAATCCAGACCTTGACTTATTTGTTACGACACCAAAAGGTTCTGTCTTGTTTCATCTGTCGGTGCTCCAACTGGTTTTTGCTGAAAAGCAGGAGCGACGACCAAGAAGGAGGTGAAAAATTCTGACATTAGGGAAATCTCAACTACTGTTGGTGCAAGTGAGACGACCCGCGGCAACACGGTCAGAGCAGAAACATGACCTTACTGTCAGATTTATTTTTAAATGAACAGAAACCAGGAAACACAGGAAACAAAAGGAGATCCTCCTATTGTTTTATGGTTAAAATTATGTGGTGAAAACCAGAATGACGTAGCAGTTAGTTTGGAAAAGTTCCCTTTTTATTGAATGCAGCTGTTTTGAAAAATGTTACAGGAAAAACTCAAAATTAACATATTTTCATGGTAAAATCACAACCTGCCCAAAACTTTTAAACAAAACACTAGATAATCAACATAAAAAACTGTTTTCCTTCAAACCTGAGCTTGTTTTGCCTCACAGTTGCCTCAAAGTGAAGCAAATAAACCAGACTAAATTTAAAAAAACGTAATCTACTAGACTTCAGTTATTAATCACGATACTTAACATATGTTACAAATGTGACTTAAGTGCGTTATTTTTGTTTGTTCGTTTTTCATTGTTTGTTTTTTTCCTTTTCTTTCTTTTCTCTCAATCAATGCATTTCATTGTCTTAATAATGAGTTTGATAATTTTGTGTGATTATTTTCGTATATTGTCCAATTTATGCTTGAAAATAAACAAATCAATCAATCAAAGCAAATTAAAAAAAAGACGGTAATATTATTTTACTGTATAATTTTAGACTGTTTAACTGTTTAATTTAGAAACATTTGTGTGATATTTCATGTTTTTTCTTTTTTTGGTCTATTTTCACACTGCACTTTAAGGAGCAGACCAAAGTCTAAAAGGATGTAGTTACTTTAGTTGCTCAAAGGGGGCAGTATTTGCCACAAAACATCCACTGACAATAATTACATTTTAAAGCTTTCAGCTAAAAAAAACAAATCTAGTTCTCTGGATAAATGAATACACTCATTTTTCCTCATTGCGGAATCTCACTTGGGTTTACTTAGATCGGGGTTTCCTAATCCAGGCCTTGAGGGCCAGCCTCCTGTTGGCTTTCCGGAAACTCTGCCTTATCTGCAGATGATTTTTTGGATCAGATGTGTTCAGCCAATAAGGAGCTTCAATGGCATGGATTTGGACACTCCTGACTTTGAGGATAAATGCAGGTAGATCAGCTGTTTGGTCTTCTCTTGAATTTAGGTGAATTTTCCCACCATTAACAGCAATATTAAACCACCAAGGAATCTATGCAAGAAAGCTCTGAAAGGTATTCTTATTTCAATGACAGAAAACAAAAACAAGTATAATTTAGTAGTTTTATCTAAGTGCAGGGGGTTATTGTTAGACAATCAGGCAACTAACTTTAAATACTGGTTTTATTTATTCATGTTTAGCTCTTTTTTTTGTGTTGGTGCTTATTTTTTACTTTCAACAAGCAGTTGTGTCACTGCGCACATGGTCTCTTCAGCAAACGGAACTTTTCTCCTAATGGACCTGAATCCATCCAAAAACCCTTTATAGTTTGATTGGTGGCTCTAACTTGACCCTCAGGTGTGAGTGTGTCTCTCTGTGTGGCCCTGTGATGGACCGATGAACTGTTCAGGGTGTACTTCACCTTGACTTGACAGTAAGTGTAAGAGGCTCTGGCAATCTTTGTGACCTTGCACAGAGGTTAAATGAATGGATGGACCGTAATTTCGCCATTCAATGCTGGCATAAAGGCACCGTTAGTTTAAATCAATCTGTAAGTGTACTTCTTTGCAACAACACAACTTCTGATCATATATTTTTATGAATTAGCTTGCCAACACCATGTCATCTTCCTTAGTCGTTTAGCCACATGCTAACACTTGTGCTCAAAGTCTTGTTTAGGTTAAGCTTCTTTTGGAGTTGCAAAGATCATAGATCTAACATTTTATAGTTTTGAAAAGAAAAACTAAAAAAGTTGAAGAAACTGCTTATCATAAGGCTAAAAATGTTACCGCCACAACCAACTACACTTAAACAGGAATGCAAAGGGTTTTAATTTGTATTTCAATGTCATTTCTTAAGGCTAAATATGCAAAAATGTTACATTATTTAAACAGTGGGATAACATTTTGGATTTTCAAGTTCTAAAAAAGGTGAAAGGTCTTTGTCAACCCCTTACCATAGATGCAGAAAGCCATCAACACAGTTTGCGGGATTGGACCAAACCAAACATGCAAAACATGAAAGCTGCTTTTTATGTTTGTCACAATCCCAGTCACTGCTTTCAAAGGGACTCAGCATATCAGCACACATAAATGTTTGATATGTTTGTGGAGTGATGCATGCATGCTTTTCTGAGTCTGAGAGCCGCCTTTACTGAATTGTCATCTTTTGTTTGCCCAGATCTTTAAAAAAAAACAACCCCTGCAAAGGTTAAAAGTGAGCGTCATGCAGCCAACAAAGAAAAATTAAAATCTTGACTAAATATATTGACAAGGTTTTATTTTTATGATCAATTTCAAACGAAGACATGTCGAATTAAAGCATGGCATAATGAAAAAATGCATAAGACTGTAAAGAAGTCTCTCTGCACACTACCTAAAGCCTTCGTCACAACTGCCCCTATGGGTGGAAATGGACTGTCTGCGGGCGAGAAATTGGCAAACCTGTATGGGGTGCGCAGGTAGCGCAAAAAAGACCAATCAGTGAGCCCCTAGTGAAGAATGTGCAAGGTGTTAATGAATGCTGTTTACATGCATGTGTGCTTCTTACAGGTTAGTGCAGCCTATTAGAAATAAG
The DNA here is from genome assembly GCA_014656515.1 of Oryzias celebensis. Classification (NCBI taxonomy): domain Eukaryota; kingdom Metazoa; phylum Chordata; class Actinopteri; order Beloniformes; family Adrianichthyidae; genus Oryzias; species Oryzias celebensis. The sequence continues at coordinate 42,762,645 of BNCR01000005.1, forward strand.
AAATTAGACAATCAGATGATACACTTACCAAGCTCCATTCTGCAACCCTCCATGGGCCCAATAACTGAAAACCCACAGTACCTGTACCCAGTTAGCCCCCATGTGGATGCACGTGATTGATGTTCTGTTCACAAAGGGGTTGGAAAAGCACGTACAAGTGACTACTTTCAATGAAAAGTCTCTGTAAATTCACGTACATGCACGTTTAGGGCTTCCGCATTCAAAACTCACAAAACAAACTTTATAAAAGGCCCAGCCATTAAACGCAAGTCATACATTAAACCAGTTCAACTTTGAACAATCAGGGAGTCGGATTTGGTAGGGACGTCCGTTTCAAAACACGGAAGTAAGAAACATTAGAAAATGGATCATGAAGGAGAAATTATTCATTGTGGTTTGTGCCTGACCGGACTAATATGTCACAGATTCTTTCATGTATCGGAGTAGAGCTGTGAAAGAAATAGCCTCGAGCAAGAGTTGCAGGATTTGCCCCGCTCCAACATTGTGACCCAAACCTCTTCCAACTGTGAGTACCTGCATTAGTATTTGGTAGCGGCAGTCCAGTGCGAGAACAGTATGCTAAAAGCACTTTTAAGAAAGCCCGTTCAGCGTGTTCTGGAACACGCATCACATGCCCAGTGTGTACTTAGCATAAGGCTTGAAGGAACCATGTGATCCTGGAAGAATTCCTGAAACATTCATTACTTCCTGTGCTAAAATTGCATCCAAAACATCCCAAAACTGCACTTTCAGAAACGAAAAAGCACTAATTTATTTCTCATCATGACAATCATGACATGACAAAATGACTCAAATGTACTTACTAAGCTGAGTACCTTTGACCTAATATAGCTTCTACCCCTGTTTTTCTGGAGCTCAGTTTCTAACTGCACGTGCATATTTTTCCACTGCATTCAGGTCTTACATCAACGTACAGTATACAAGCCGGCTTAATCTTTTCCATCTGATGGCTTCATCGACAGCGGCGCACCGTCATATTTTTAGGTCGCTGAACTTTAGTGACCGCCTCCTTTTTCAGAATAAATGGGGTTCACTGAGAGCTCACCTTACGATGTGCCGCGTTGCTCTGATCAAAATGAAAATGTAATGCGTTTTGTTCTCCGTCTGCCATCGCCGCCGCCGTTGACACAGACTACTCTGTTGATATCACTCATATAAACTTGCACAATTTTCTCCCAGAAAACGATCCATGAATGAAGGAGCAATTTCAGCGTTTGGGATGATGTGAACATACGTTGCAGGTGTCTGCTTTTAGATTCAATAGGATTTATTTATGAGCTCAATATGGGATGAGTTCTGACTAAAGCTTTTCTATTGAACGGATTCAGTCTTCTTGTTCAAATTTCCAGTGGATGCCTGCCAAGCATCTATCAGAGAGCATCTCATACTTTAGTCTCATTTGTCTTGGCCACGTGGAACAATATCTATTTTTGTTTGCTTGACTAACTCTTGAAGGTGATTGATGCAAATGTAGTGGGGAGTGAATTTTCTCTAAAGCTATCTAATATCCTCATGGGGGGGTTGTTTTTTTTTTTTTTCCTTTCCTTGTGGCTCCACTGCCACAGAGAGAACTAGATCCAGCAGGAAAACCCTGATTGAGTCACAGCTGAAAGATGCTAATGCCCTGATTTTGTTTTCATTGGGATGGCTCCCTGGCTGTGGTGTATCAATTCATTTTTGCATGCACTGCATAGCTCCGTGTGAACTGTCACAACACGTGTTTGTGTCTGTTGATGCCTCATTGAGCGCCTCTCTTTGAGCGATCACCTGATCGCGGCTGGATGTTTACTTAGGCAGAATTCCAATCAAGGATTCATACTCATTTCCAACGTTTCGAAGGAGTGGCCCGGAAAGTTGCAGCAAACTACCTGCAGAAAGGGAATGCACGGCAGCCTGTTCTGAATGCAAGAACTGTAAATCCTCAACACACTTAAAAAAAATTGAGCAATTTGTGGTAAAACTAATTATCGGGACATTTCGTAATCCTTCTCTAATTGTATTTTCACCTTCTTTTTTGCGATACTCTCCAGGATTGATAGCTTAAAATGTGTTGCGTTAAACCCATCAGGGCCCCTAATGATCGCATGTTAACAAAGCCCTAAAAAGAGTGCTCCGCTTTGCCTTTCTTCATTTAAATTCAATTATTAGGAACCGTTAGACAGCAAGGGGATAATAATAATAATGAGAGGAGCACGCAGGATGTAGGTGTGCGATGGCCGAACTGTGACATCTTTTGTTCGACGCTTTTTTTTTTCGATTGGCAAGATAATGGCAAGAGCTGCCGAGAGGGGGGCCAGGAAAAAAATGGAGCTTGCCGCGCAGGTTATCTTTCATGCTGTACAGGATAATCACAGGGTAGCAAAATCTGGCAAGCAGCAGAGATATCTTGGCGGAGATCAAGGTCAAAACAACTCAAACGAAGGTGGAAATGCAGTTTCAAAAACACTCAGAGGCGCCTGAAACGTATTGATCTCAAGCCTCTTTCCTCCTCTTACCTCCAAAGTCATTTCTGTGATAGACTCTGGGAGAAATACATTATTTTCTTGTCATAGGCACCACAATGGATCACTGTTAAGAATACAGTGCACTCACAGGGAGAGGATAGGCAGGAATTTTAAAAGCTTGGTAGGATAGTTCTTGAAATATCAATCCACCGGATGACCTGTGCTGCCCATCAGTCCTGTGTCAAATAGCTTGCCCATTTCATGAATTTCAATCAATCCGACTCAAGGCGAGGCTGGAAAATTAAGAACATTTAGAGCTGGACATCAGAGAAGACTGATAAATAAAATGACAGCATGTCCTGTGTGGGATTGCAGTAATCAGAGTTTGGGGGTAGATAAATGTTGCATGTCCAGCTTAGCTCTAAGACGCTTGCAGACCACTAAAACTCCACAGACGGTTCAATAGCAGGACCCAGACCTCTGAGACACTGTGGTTAGCTATGACACCAGCTCAGCAAAGTGGCTGCAGTTTCCCTTTGATTTACATGGTTGGAAAGTGGACTCTTTTCCCACAGAGGAGAGATGATGTGTCTGGCCCGGTTTTCCTAAATTCACCAGGAGATCAGTACATGCATCATTCAGGCATAATGCTCAATTTAAATTTCTTCAAACTGACAAAACACGCATCACGTGTGCCAATCTAGCAGCAGCGCGTTTCAAGGTTCATCTACATTACCCTTGGCAACATGACTTCCATGTGAATGCGCATTTCAGGCTTCTGTGTTTAAAACTCTGGGGTTCTTGTGTCACTAGTTTTTAAGTCTGATTTTGGGGCAGTACGCAGGGCACTGAATACGCGTCGAAAGTTAAACCTGGTAGAACTTTGACCAATCAGGATCTAGGATTTGGTATTGACGTGTCAATGACTTCCCTTCTAATTTATGGGAATTTTATGAATTACATTGAGGAGAAACTAATGTTAGTGTTTGCGCCTGCTCTGAATTTTTATGACAGACACAGAAAAAGCCTGGAGCTGGATGAGCTTTGACACCAAGCCTCTTCCAACTGTGGGGGGTGGAGATTTACTAGTAATCAGTAGAAACACAAACGAAGAAGAAGCCCCTCCATGCTTGTCCAGTGTGAACACTACATGCTGAAAGAGTGCATTCAGGAGAGTACATTTAGGTAATTCTAGAATATGCTACAAGCGATAATGCTAAAAACCTTTGACAGTAGCTCCTCCCACTTGTGTCTGGAGGATCAAGTTTATGAACACATTTTTAAACAAGTGTACAGCAGCAAATTGGACACGTGTCAAAAGAGAGCTGTAAATTGCATTTGGTGTGAACATAGCTTTAGTCAGATGTTTTAGGGGTTGGGTTTTATAATACTTAAGACGAAATACCAATACAAGCAAATTGGATCATTTTTGTTGGTAGATCTTCTGAATAAAGTTTCAAACTAAGGTTGTTTCACGAAATATAAGAGGAGTCTATTATATCAGTGCAACATGTGAAGAATTATTCAGGAAACCGTAGCATAAAGAGCATGCTAAGAAGTCAAACTCTCTCTTTTTATAATTTCTTTATATCACTTTAAATCATTAAATCTATTGAATTCTTCCTCATCTATGTTGCTTTGGAACAGCTGAGGCTGGCGCTTTTTTCTTGTGCGTTGCTGTCAGTTTCAAATACTGAAACACACCTATAGACACCTCTATAGGAGTATATTTCCATACCTGGCCAAACCTGATTTAAGTTATTAAGCATCCTTAAGTAACAGTGAATTACATTGCTATGGATGTAGATATAATACTATTTTTAAACATAAAGAAACAATGATGTAAGTTTCAAACATCCACTACTGTATATTATTTCTCATGAGTGAAACTCAGCAAAATAGAGCAGGTTTCCAACATCTGAAAAAATCATTTACAAAAGTCAGTATAAAAAATCTAAAATATATGCAGATAATTTTCATTAGAAGATCCTTAGTCATGAATCACACTTTAGAGAACCACATCAAGTGATTTGATTTGAGCCTTTATCCAAGACAGTATTCCTTCTTCAACTGCCTGATTATCAGCAGTCCTGGTTTGAACAGAGTTTTTATAAAGTTCTCCTTGTTGTTATGACTGCAGACTTTGTTTGTCAAGTCCATTGACCTTCAGCTGATATCACAGCAAGTAAGTTGAGCTCAAGTTGTCTGCAGGGCAGAGCTCCCTGCTGAAAATCAGGCTCAAAGTTGACATAAGAGACAGAGGTAGATTCTAGGCATTTGACTCGTATTTTGCATCAATTAGAGGATGATCTATAGCTTTAAATAAAATAATAAAAAATGATTGTGTTTAAATACATAATATTTTGAATTGCCCCCCAACTTACATGTAGAAACCACTCAAACATATAATTATTTGTAAGAATTTTTAAAAGAGGTTTTTATCTATCTACCAACCTAAGTAACAATCCACAGCCTTAGTGTCAGTAATGAAAGAGATCCCATCAGTTGGAGTTCAATGAAGGCTTAACACAGAGCTTTGATACAAACTGCTTTTGTTTAGTGTGTGTAAATTTCTAAAAGGAAAAAGTTGTAATTTAACCAGTGAGCTTTTTTTACGGCTAAAAGATGACCTCTGTTCGATAAGATCTTGTGCTCTCTTAAGTCATCCACGGTTGCGTTTCAATCTGACTGTCTGCTGGATGTTGTTCAGATGTGGCTCCAAAGTCCCGCAATGCTCTTCCTTTGTTCTCAGCTGAAATCCGTCTTCTTATCATCCAGGCTGCAGAGTAAGGTCCCGACCCCACTTCCCGTTTGAGTTCCTTCCACCTTTGATGCCATTCTCCTCCACTATTGTGGATTATTGGAATACTCAATGCACTTGCTTTGATGTCATTTAGCCAGGAGTGAATTTGATGGAGCAAGAAGCGGCCAGATCAGAAACATGCAGTTTGTGTCAACTCCATCCAGGATTTAATAACTTTGTGCAGAAAAGAAAAAAAAAGTTGTACACCATCTGAACTGAATTATGATTGTTTTCACCCATTTTGTAATCATAACTAGATTTAATGGTATTAAGAAAAATATTTTTTAATTTAACCTAGACAAACCAAAATCTGTTGAGAAGAAAGAGAAGAAAAAAAACTTTCAGACACCGCTTCACATTAGCATATTCACAATAACAAAACAAACCCAAACATTTAGTCAAAGAGCCATGCACCTCTCATAATCGCTTTAACATCAATTAGCACAACCAAACAAGGCACTTTAAATTATAAGGCGCACTATTGTTTTTTGAAACAATTCGGGTTACTAAGTGAGTGTTAAAGTGCAGAAAAAAACTGTAAATTTCTTTTCATAAAAGCAAGGTCAGAAATCCATCTCAAAAATGACTAAAGTTAGCAAAAATGGCTTACTTTAGTGTGTAAGTGTGTGTCACTTACAATCATTCCCCTGGAAATGTTGTTCCAAATATAATATTCTTGAAAGTTTGCAGTTAAACTGAAGTTGTTATGGCAGCATGAGCATTAGATTTTGCAGTGATGAAATTGACATAGTGCGTGTCTTTTTGCAGCACACACTTGTAACTATTTTCATTTGCAGCAACATTGTTTTGAATTTGTTTATGCGCAGTAAAGAAAGTTAATCTTTATATAGAACTTTTCACAGAAAGAGAAGTTAAAATTAGACAAAACCAAGGAAATAAGTCGCTTGTAGCAGGTAACCAAAATAAAACATGGTCTAATATTGTAAGTGAACCACTAATAAAACATATAAAAGTCAGCTAAAAGCTCATCCAAACAAAAGCTCTCAGCTGAGGTAAATTAGTGCTGTAATGGAGCTACAGTTTTGCAAAATATATAAGTTCTCCTTTTAATTTGCAGCAGCACTTTTTTTGAGTTGTTAAAGACCCACACCAATAAAAATATTTTTGTTTTGTGTTTTTAACATGTTCTCATGGCCTTTATTTCCATATTATGGAAATTAAGCTTTAAATTACATCTCTGAGTGTTCCTTTAATCGAGTTGTTTGAATTAGGAGCAGACAAAGAAAAGCAGTTTGAAAAAGATCATATTGTGATGTAGAAAATACACTGGGCGAGCAATAAGCTCACCTGCAACGGGAAAGGGAAGAGGGGCTTCGCACCAGTGGTCCTGCCCACCACTCGGAGCCAACTTTTTGATGTACTACTGCCACTCTGCAGAAACCGTCCTAGAAATGACGCAAGTTATCTATTTTATTTTTACTAAACAATGCAAGCATAATTCAAACACCAATGGGAATGCTATTAAAATGGATTAAAGATAATTGGAGTGATATTTCTGTCTGTTTAATTTATTGACCAATGAATTAATTGGTTTACTGACACAAATCTGAAAGTCTCCTTATCTAATATGTTCAAGAAAAACATAAGGATTATGATCACGATAAACACATTATCCACTTAATAAACTGCTGTCAATGATTGAGGAAAATCTGATCATCTACTTATGAAATAATCTCTATAAAGCTACAAATGAAACCTAATTTCATTGAAATGTTTATTCAATTATGTAATTGAGGAAATGAAAAACAAAAACACATAATAGTATATAGATCAACCCATTATCTAAAATATAAAGAGACCAAGCTTTCAAGACCTTTCTACAAAATAATAGTCTATAAAAAGTGGGGTTTTTTGAGCTAAGAGACATGCAGGAAGTGGTCTGTGCTTTTGCAAATACACACACACACATATCCGTTTGCCTACACACGCTGACATGCTTTCTACGCCAAGGTAATTGTGAGCCACCCTTGGCTGTCAAGCCATGTCAGTATCTCGTTAGTGCTTGCATCGGCTCCTTCTTTGCTAGTAGCATCGGGAAAGGTCAGAGTGACGTTGTCTGTACTGTCACACAGCGTGAAGACTGCACAGGCACCGCAGGCTCTGCCCATCTGTCTAGGCAAGCCTGAGGGAAGTAGAAGACCATAGGCTTTTGGTTACAAGTTGTCAGCTGTCATCTTAATGTCAAAACAGAACATTTTTTTTTACAAGGCAAAGGTATGGTTCAGTAAGAATTTTAGCTTGTGTAATGGTGCCCGGCTATGACTTCAGCAAAATAATTGGAATACGTCTTTGTGGAACCAAAAGGAGAGGGGAAAAAAAATTATGAAAAATTTAACCAGTTTCCGAAAACCCAAGCAAAAAAGTTTTGTCAGGCCTCAAATCTGTAACATAGCAGAATAGTGGATGTGGGGTTTTTTTGTGAGGCAGTTTTTTAAATACATTTTTCAAATGGAAATTTGTTAAAGTGCAAATTATGGAAGCTGAAGCTTTAAAATCAAGCTTTTTTTGCATCCAAAAACAAATAAAATAGCCAATTGCCTTTCAGCTAGAGGGCACTGTATGTGGATGTATCAGTATTTACTACTGAAAGCAACACAGAAGAAGAGGAACTTACGCCTGGCATAAGTGACTCAGACGATGAAGAATCCAATGGATTTATTGATTTGAATTGAAATAAAGAGTCTCTTTGACTTGTTAGCATGTTTTTTATGCTATGATTATCTGAACAGTTGTCCATATGTTGCTCTAATATACTAGATTCCTCTTGTGTTTCATGAAGCTAAATTGTCTTCAGTGTTTTACGGTAGTGAAGCGTGCATATATTCAGACTATTATTTTTATTTTATTTTTTTTGGGTGAAAAGTCTGTTCATAGATCTGTATTTTTTTTGTAAGTTTCTCCCAAAAGTGTGACTTATTTAAGATTTTTTTTTTCTTTTTTTTTTTCTTTTCTTTTTTTATAGTGCAAATAATGAATAGTGAAGTAATTTGATCAAACCAATTTTTTATGGGTTAAATTAGTTTTCATTTTTCTTATAATTTAGAAAACAGTGGTTTCCATTTTTCATAACAAACAAGTTGCCTGTTGTCAAAAAAAAAAAAAAAAGTCACAAGCAAGGCTCAGTCTGAATTTTTCAGGCTGTAGTCTGTCTTGTTTAACGTCTTCAGAGATCTGAGCTTGACTCGAGCACACCTGAGCGTGTTTAGGGTTTTCGAGTCGTACACAGGCGGACAGGATGAAGCATGTCAGATAGAGATACACAAGCAGGAAACCTCGCCGAAGCCCCGTCTGCCAAAACCCCTCTGACACGTCACCAAACGGACGAGACCAAAAAGCTAGACCCAATTTATTTCACTCTGCTGCCAGCCTTTCATTTTTGTGTCTGGCGCCACTGCGCTTATCAACTGCAGAGCTATTAGCCGTATCAAATCAATGTGTTCATTGGTCTCTCTAGCCTCTATTGCTCTCATCTTTTTTTTCCCTCTGCTCCCATTCCTCCTTCTCTCTTTCCCCTCTTCTCTGCCAGACAGGTCAGATATTAGAAACCTGTATTATCAGGTCCTCCCAGGATGCTGGTGGAAAAGTTGATTTGCAACGCCCGATTGAATCTAGTTATCCTTCATCCTTTTCCAACCCCCAACCAGCTCCCCCAGCAGACAGGAACCCAATGGCCTATCTAAGCTGAGGTGCCAAGAAATAAAAATATCTATCTGCAGAAAGAGGAGCAGAGGATGAGAGAAACGGGAGGGGAGCAAAGAGATGGACAGGGTGTCGTCCACACGTCACAGCTTTGGACAGCTTAGTGGAGGGAGAGATGTACGACTCGCCTCTTTCCAAACCCAACTCCACCAACCCCTCCCCCCCATCTCTTCTGTAAACCTTTATCTGCTTGCATTATACATCCATTTATCAGTCCGTAAACAAAACGTGTCACACTCCTCATCCCGAAGCCCACCAGCTCCTGGCACACACATCCACAGGCAGTGCAGAGGAAAGCTTTCAAAGTTAAACAGTCGAAAAGGAGCCGAGCAGAGCAAAGGCCACAGAGGACATTCATTAAACGACTGTGACTCGGGCTAATTGAACCCAGGTGGTGACAAAGGAAAATGGAGAAAAGAAGTATTTATCTGTTGACTGGGTTTCCACGGATGAGTGGCCACCGGTAGCACAAAGGGAACCATTATGGCTTTATCTTAGTAAATAAAAAGGCTAAGAGTCTCGGCTGCAGACTGGAAGGATGAATAGATGACAGGGGAGCTGGAGCAGAGCAGGAACGGTGGGGAGGAAATGGATGACGTGACTGATGAGGAGAGTGCGGGACTGTGAGGCGAAATGGGCAGATACAGGCGGGGGTGTGGGGGCAGATACTCTCCGTTGGTGAAGGGATGTGTGCGTTGGTTGGGAGGGTGCTCAAATAGGAGAAAAATGCAATTACTCTGGACCTCCCATGTCTAAAATGAATCAACATGGCAGTGGTAACTCAAGTGCCTAATTTTATTTTGTAAGCCTTTCATTCATGAGACAAAATGGACAGTTAGTGTAATGACGACAGGTGTCGCCACATGAAGAGGTGCCACCAAAAAACAGCCTTTTGTTGACTATTGGAAGTGAGGTTCTAAAGCCTTAAGCCACGTTCAGACCAGGCGTGTGGTACGTTCAAGAACATGCTAAACCTGCATTCTTGAATGAGGTTTTAGCATATGGCATTAACACTGGACTGTCGGTCCCCGATATTAGCGCATATACCTGCAGTTGGAAAAAGCTTGTGTGAAATGGCAAAGCAGGGCAAATCCGGCTTCAGGCTCTTTCTTTCACAGCTCTATTCCAATATAAAAAAGCCTTGGTGTCATAATTCTAACCAGACACAAGCAGAAAACAGTATCCATACGTCACTACCGAATCAGAGTCCCTTATTGGTCAAAGTTCAACTCGTTCAACTTTCAACGCATGTTCAGTGGCCGTACATTTTGAGCGCAAAAAATACGGCGGGACATCGCTGTTAATCTCTTTTTAAAATCTTTTTGCACAGCAGAACATTGAATGTTTTTCCTGCCAGGGTATCAAAAACATTCTAAGAAGTTTAACTCTATCGTAGTTTAAGAAATGAGCTGCATGCTCTCAGTTAAATGAATGTTTGGCTTGATGTATATTCATGTGATCCCGTGACATATTTTTGACAGTTTGTCAACGGGAATTTCATATTCACGAAACCAGAAGTTGTATTCAAAACAGTCAAATTGAATTCAAAACAGACATGTAAAAACGTAAAAGTGCATTTTGTATTCATATTTTTCTGCAAAAGCTGTGCACAAAGTATAAATTTGTGTACCGCTTTGTCTTTATGAAAAGGTTTCTTTTGAAAGACTCTTTATCTCATAGTTACAGGCATTTGAGCATCACCTGCACACCCTGTGCATGTGGTACTTGCAAACCGTCTGTAAGAGGTCAATACTCGACCCTTATGCCTTAAGCTACATTCACACGGCCCTCAGCAAAGCGCATTCAAGCAACCACTACCAGTAAACATGGGTATGCGCGTTACGGGCTTTCGTGTTCAAAACTCTTGCGTTCATGCGTCACTACACACATTTCTATGATCGTGTTTGGGCTCTAGGTATAAAAAAATACACAACTGAAATGTAGTTTGTCTGGGCTCTTGCATATCTCATGCACACCCGTGAGGAAGAAACCAATGCATGCACCTCCATAATGGAGTGGGGCACTGTAGAACAACACCAGTAAGTCATAAGTGCATGCTACTTATATTTGCCTTGCAGATACTTCATGATAAACTTATTACATGAGTGATAATCATACGTTTCATTTTCATGACATCCCTTGAGGCTGTGGAAGAGAGAGCTGAAATCAGAGAGCTGAGAGACAAACCTGCACTCCTTTTAGAATGCAGCCGATCCTCTCTCTGACCCTCCATGGGCCTGGACAACCCAAAAACCCACAGCACCTGATGGGTCAACCCCCATAAAGGTGCATCTGACTAAAGTTAAATCAACAAAGACGTAACCAGTTCATGATGGGGGCGCAACCACAGAATTGAAACGACAGCTGTTCTTTTGTAAACACATTTGACTGACCAAGGGATTTGTTCTTTAGACAGGAAGTCTTTCTTTCGACTTTTACCTTAAACATACCTGCTCCCCCCACCGTCAGAAAGTCATGTGTGCACCTGCAATCAAAGCCTCCAAAACAAACTGAATTACAGCCAGCGTGCGTCCGATGGATTTCTGCAGATTCTGTCCGACATCTGAGCCAAATTCCGTTTGACTGTCGGGCTTCGGACATTTTTAATGGAGTACATTCTGCAATCAACCTGGCCTGGAGGAGCCGAGTGAACTCTGACTTTGGTGTATTGATCCCCTGCTGTGTGTTTACGGGCTGAGGTCACCGGAATCTCTTCCACAGCTGCGAGGAGGTCAATAATGTCAATACCATAAATGAGGTAATTCTGCTGTAAAACAACCCAGGATGGTCCATTTCCATTGCACTAAACTTTTATATTTGTGACACGATTGCCTCCACATGTCATTGTGTCAAGATTTTACACTGGACAGGACAGGGAGCTATTGAACCTGGACGAGACTATGACTTAAAGAGGCGTCCCGGAATAAACAAATCACAATTATTCAAGTCTGGAGATAAATCATCCCTTTACTCCGTAAGCAGGATGATCGACATTTTACTCTTTACTTTCCCATTTTAAAGACATATACTTGCAACTTCTATAATTGTTTTTAATGCAGCTAATTACCAACCTTGAGCAAAAAAGAACCCCTCAAACTCCTACGAATTATATTTAACCTAAAATTTGACACATTATCATCACTATACTTTAGTTTCTGTGGTTAACCAAGCGTTTTTATTTCAATATTTCATGACCAAGACAGAAAATGTCATTTAAATCACTTATACATTCCTGACCACGTGGAGGCTAGAACCATCAACTAACCTTTCTTTAACCCTAAATATCATTTTTATAATGCATATCCTTTTTAATATTTGAAGTCTCAAGTGTTTGAGCTTCCCTCGGCTTCACTGGGGCAATTACAACACTGCTTTTTACAGACTGAGAAGAAGCTCTTGCGACAAGTGAACTGTGTAAAATCAGTGAAGTGCCCCTTTAACCAGCGGGGCCACCTGATGCCCCGGATCAAACAGACGTAGTCTCAAAGCAAGTATAATCTACAGGGTTTTATTGAGCAAAGAGCTGACAATGACTCAGGCCACATCGCAGAGAAATGTTCCCTTTTTGGCATTTTAAAAGCCTAAATTTCTTCTCTTGGAATGATAGAGGTTCAAGCAAAAGATCAATTTAGTGCTTGGAAATAATTTGTGCACAAATTCAATTTGTGGGGGGGGGTCAAAATAAAGCATAGCATCTCTGTTGAGTACAGCCTCAAGATAACATAAAACACAGAGGTTAAAATGAAAAAAAAAGTCCAATAAAGACTCAAAGTATGGCAAAACAGCAGTGCTGTAGGTACTACGACCTAATTTACATGAATATTGCAGCACATAATACAGATAACATAGGATTGAAGGACTTGATAAATCTGGATTACCTCTGAGCTATTTCTCTATACAAGACATCTTCACAATACCAGACTTGGATTAAAAAAAAAAAAAATAGAAAAGGGCCACGATTTACTGAAAGCTTAACCCATTTTTTTCAGTCCAGCACAGACACAAAAGGTAGGCCCAACAGTGAATATTGGAAAAGTGCAGAGTAGGGCCTGTTTAATCATTGGGAATGGGCAGGAGGACAGACAAAAGTATCACACCTCCGTAAAGCACTTTAGACAGACAGACATCACACCAGGCATTCTCAGATGGAAGTCCTAGAAAGACCTATTGCATGGTACCACAGGGGAAATAAACCGTCTAAAATAGGCACGAGGGCAGGAAATGGATTTTATTGGAGAACTAATCAAGGGGGCCGTTTCGGTGGGGCACAATTTAGATTTTGATTGGATTCTTACTGACATAGGGGTTATCAATGCGTCTCATAGTGGGAGGTGTAATTTGATCTTGGATGTCCACGCGATGGTCTTGATGTATGTCCTACTGCATGGACAATGACTGCTATGTATGTGTTTGTTAAAGCAGTGTGGGCACAGGTAGTGGAAGAAAGTACACATGAATCATGTTTAGAAGGATGACAAAGAAAATAGTGGATAGCAGTGACAGCTGTGGTTACAGTTTCTGTCATCTCTAAAGTGAAATTATTTTTGAATGTCCCTGATATTTATATTACACAAGAAGACTGGAAACTTTGTGGATGTTAAGAAACATCAATAAGAATCTTTTAGTGGATGATTTTACTAGATTAAAGCCCAAAATGCTAGTTTAAAATTTAATTTAATACATAATCTGAAACATGTTGCCATTTTCAGATGAATATCTCAAACAGATGAGCTTTTGGGTGACACTATAATACTTTAACTAACTGAAATTTCCATTGTTTGTGATTCCAGGTAAAATCTTACACTTTTTTATGTGACTGGCCCACAAAAAGCAATATCAGGACTTGTTAAAACGCTAGAGAAGGCTAATAGATTGTGACAGTGAAACAATCTGAAATAAAACCTGAGCAAAACAAAGATGGAAATTAAAACCAGATGAGATTTATCAAAAGAGGACTCAAGATAGCTGAAAGTGAGAGATGAGAATGCAGAAGAGGATTAAAAGAATGTGGCTGATGTGCTGTGGTAAAGAAGAGTAAGGACAGTCATTACCAATGGCTTCCATTTTGGAAGGATAGAAATCGGTTTTGAACAGTTTCAGTTTCAGTTCTTGAAACTAAGAACTCTGACTGCAATTTGACAAATGAAGTTCACAGTAATTTTATTTTCAAAAGTAAGCCCAACCCATTTATACTCCCAAGTCGTCACATTTTGATGCATGGGTAGGGACCCCTCTGCATTACTTTTGACGCTTTGGTGTCCTCAACTCGTTATTTTTTGACGCGCCAGCTAATCAAATTAAATCAAGGCTCCCCAACCTCTGGGCCGCAAACCGGTACCAGACAAGTCTGGGACCCTAACCTTGACCCGGTAGCGGGTGCGTCCCTAGGTTCGGTCTGTGTCCGGTACCTCGTTGACAAACCGACTGGACCCCCTGATTTAATGAGCCAGCGCATCGAAAAACGAGTTGGAGAAAGAATGTACCCACTTCACTTCCATTTGAATCCTGGCCTCTACCCTTCATTAGTCTGTTCTGCCCAAACTGTCAGGTGTCATGAAAGCTGTTTATTTAATCGAATATGACATCTGGTGAGTTGACTGGCAATACCTGAGCTCAATTTAGTTTGTATGATGATGTTGGCATGCAAGCTGCCTTCAGTTATGTTCCAAAAATCTGTACTTATCCAGACTGTTGGTCAACCAGCCTGCAGAAAGCAAAGTGTTCAATTTAGTCAAAAGTAGCAACACAATTGTCAAAGCAAGAGGCAATATATTTAAAAAGAGGATGCTTCAGATTTGTGCACTTATTGTTTGCAGATCATGTTTGCATCTTTAGCGACACTAAAAACACGTCTAATGCTCTGAAAATGAAGAGCTGAAGCTTTTTTTGTTTTTTTTTAAAGTGCAACATGCAAATCCCATTTTAGCCGCAGCCAGCGTGCACTGCAGCCAAAATATCATCAAAAGCAGGCAGCTTTGATGCCACGGCCAAGGCTTTAAAGACAGAGGAATGTGGTATCAAGGGCTAGTGCCAGGTGTACATCGCTGTGTAATTAGGCCTGACTCGCATTTTTAAAGCGCCACATAAAATATGATGCTCCTAATTAGCAACACACTCTAAATATGTTAGTGTTACTAAGATTTTTGAACATGAAAATGGGATAGAGGGAGTAATTACGTCATCTTGTACTGAAAAATCAAATGACTCGTCTGCACTTTAAAGGCATTACACTGGAGTGAACCATATGGGTGAGAAGTGTTTCATGAAAGGTGTCAACGCTTTGGACCAAAACTGGAAAATATTACCAGGAATTTATTTTTTAGGAAAGGCGAAAAGCATCGAATTGAATCCTTAAACTCAGATTAACCCATGAAAAATGTTTTTTTTCTTTTTTCATGCCTGGCCAGCTCAGGTTGTGTACCGCACACTTCCATACGACTTTATCACATATGATGTGTGTCAGAATGAAAGCATTTCAACGTAACGTGCGATGTTAGCGCATGAACAGAAGCCAAACAGAGGCTGTCGCATCCGTTATCATTTATATGGAGCTGCAGTGATCCTCTTGTCTGCTTCAAATGAGCCCATTGTGTCCTGCTGATAAAAAGCAATCAGACAAAGTATATAATTGTGAAGTCAAGCAATAATCGGCTGTATAACGGCTGCCTAATGCTGGAATAATTAAGAATGGGGTCTGGCAATGCAATCATCACCTAGACGGCGACTCGGAACAAAGACTTTTTGACCAGGGAGGCAGAAAACAGGAAAAAGAAAAACTAAAGTGATGTGACATGATGAGGATGAAACCATTGACTTTGTTTGAGAACTGGACTGGGTTCCGAACAGGAACACTGGATTCAAGAAGCCAAAATCCCATTACTTCTTTTTTTTGACAGGTTTTTTTTCATGATATTTTTTCTGTTGTACAAAGTTCTTCAACTTATAAACTGACCATCACATACCTTTGAAAAAAAATCAATGTGGTTTCACATCAAACGTTTGAAACGTTTGATAGATTTTGTGTAACTTGCTTTCAAGTAGTACAGGTGTAGACTTCTAGGAACCTCACTCACTCATTGGCGAGATAGGCTGGCTCAGAAATGTTGATGTTGACCAATCACTGCTTACTGACGATATCTAGCTCCAACAGGTCTTTTGGTTGGAGCTGGAGCTATTTTTGATGGGTGACATCACACTCACTCGGCCCAGTTCTCTGAAGCTACGTTTACATCACCTTGGGCAGCGTGCGTTCAAGTGGCCACTTCAAATCAAAAGTCGATGTAAATGCACATTTTGAGACTTCCACGTTGAAAAAGTCACGCATAGCTTTACACATGTTAGGACATTTTCGGGCTTTATGTACAAAATGCGTGGCCGTTGAACACGGGTTAAAAGTCAAACTAAGTTGAACTTTGACCTACCAGGTACTCAGTCGTCGTGGCGAAATATGGATGGCGTCCCTTTCAATTCACTTAAGTACCAACCTTTTTACAATTAATCATGGATTAGAAATTATTAATTGCAGTTTGTGTCCGGACAAAATTATAGCACCAAGTCTTTCATACGTTGGAACAGAGCCACTTCGATAATTCACACCAAGCTTCTTTCACCTGCAGTCGGCAAACGTGTGCTTGTAAAACAGCAGCACAAGAAAGAAGAAGAAGCCCCTCCCTGCTTGTTCAGTGTGAACGCCATAGGCTAAATGTGCCTTCTAGAGTGCACTTTTAGAACATGTGTCACATGCTCGAAGCAAACAATATACAGTGAGTGGGTAAAAGCAAAAAAAAAAAAAAAAAAGCCAGCCTTAAGGCTTTGTCAAACAAGATTTGCACATCTAAACATTTTATTAGCAAAACTGTCTGGCCACTCGTGTACGAGTACAGATATTGAAAGTCATCCGAAATACTTCTGCAAGGACTTACATAATGATTCTCCATTTATAATTTGATAAATATTAGCATCTCCTCCTCCTGTCCGCAGGGGTTTGAACCCTTCAAATTCCATCAGATTTCGTCTTAGACAGCACGTTTCAAAGACGAGGCTTTATTGTCCTTTATTTCAGACACATTCCCTTCATCATTCTGACTCGCTGCATGGCAAAAGACAACAAAAAAAGGAAGAAAAAAAAGCCCTGAGCTTTAATCTGCACCAGACAAAGTGTAATTTTGAACTCTTCTATTAACAGATACCGCCGCCCGTAATGCAATAAGCGACACACATATTAGTGGACAAAGTCATCAGTCTGGAAAACGGGCAAATGTTCCATTCTCATTTTGCATTATTAAAGGTGCGGATCAAATGAAATATTCAGCGGATGATATGCTGCTTTAATATTCATAGAAATGAACTTTGTATGAGAGAACACATTTTTATGGGAAGTAGACTGGAGGCCACAGATTAAATTTCATTGTTCGATCGTTACGTGAGGACGTTATTGGACCAGCCGGTGCACACACACCCCCTTTAGCAAACATTTAGGTGATGTCACACCGGTCAGGCACATCGGAAGTTTATGGTGCCTTATAGTTTGAAAATAAAGACGTCCTAATGCAGGGCCTTAAACACTATCCCATTAGTAGTTGCACAACTTGGAAAGTTGTGATGCATATTCATGTATTTACAGGCAAAGATTTCACCTAAGGAGAAAAGCACGCTTCTGTAAATATGAATACATCAGATAGGTCCCTTAAGTGCGTTCTCAGTAAATTTATTTGGCAGAAAAAGCTGTTTTGTTTTATTTAGTTTTGTCTACACAAGAATATTAAAGAGTTAATGAAGTTTAAACTCTAAGCAAACACAAGGACCATCCACAGAGCACGGGAGCTCCTCCGTTCCTGAGGTGCCTTATGCTAGGTTCACACTGGACTTGTGATGCAAATTCAGAATGCACTAAATTTGCATTGTTGAACGTATGTTTGCATTTGGTGTTCACACTGGAAAAGCAGGGAGAGGATTCCCCTTTTCTTTTTCTGCTGTTTATTAGAGCATGTTTTCTACCAGCAGTTGGAAGAGGCTTGGTGCGAAATGTGCAAGTCTTGCGAATCTTACTGCCGGCTTTTTCTTTTACAGCTCTTTTCTGATTTAGAAAATAAAAGACTTGGTGTCATATAATTACATCTGGGCACAAATTGGGAATATTAATTTCTCCTGCTTGATCAAAGTTCACACTTGTGTTTACACTTCTGTGAATTGAAAGGGATGCCACCTTTACGCCACTTTTGGTCAAAGTTCAACCAGATTTAATTATCAATGTGCGTTTAGTGCACGCCTCTAAACCTTCTTAAAAATACATAGCTATGTTCAAATGCAAAATTTTTAAACGCAGAACCCTGAAACAAGCATTTTTAATTGAAAGTGGCCATTTGATTTTGCGTTGCCAAGGGCAGTCTGACGGTAGCTTCAGAGAACTGGACTTAGTAAGTGTTACATTACTTATGGAACAAGCGTTTTTAGGATAAGGTGTTTAAACCAGACTACTGCTGTTTACTAGCACATGTTCATCATCTACAGTTGAGGTTTGGTACGAAATGTCGTCATCACCAAATCGGAGTCCCTGATTGATCAAAAGTCTGCCTGGTTTGACTTGCAACATCCGTTCAAAGTCTGCATGTTTTGTGCACAGAGCCAGAAAACTGTCTTAAAAATGTTCGAGAATGCAAAAACTTTGAACATGAAATCCCAACATGCACATGAACATGTGTTTACGTAGACTTCTCATTGAAAGTAGTGGCTTGAATGGTGGGCAGTGTGAACGTAGCATGGGAGCTCCATGACATGTGGATCTGCTGCCTCTGTCTCCTTTTCAAACACACTAAGAGCGGTCAGGGAGATCAAAAGAGGGGTTGAGGGATCCCTGCAGCACGTCTTAAAAAGACTGCATTCTCTGGGATCGCAGAGGTCGCCAGAGTTCACGTCTACTTTTGAGGGTAACATGGAGCTCAACTCATGGTTTCCTAACAGTTATATAATTGGATTAGGTCTCAATGAGAGGCCCTTTTTTGTGTTTTTGTCTGTTTTCTGTAGCTCAGAGCAGAGCTTAAAGAGCTACACATACTCAGAGGAGAACAGACAACGGATTAGGGAAAGCATTGTGAGCAATTAAGACAAGGCCAGGAGTTGTACTGATTGCAGGAAAATTGAGACCTTTTCCGACATGTGTCTAATTCCCCACTCTCTCCCGTGCAAACCACTCATTCGCCTCTCAGCCACACACTCCCATGCTCTTTCACCTCCCCTTTTTTTCCACTCCCGTTCTTACTTTGCGAGGGTAACCTGAGCCGCCTTCCCTTGACCCCTTTCTTCCGTGGAGAGCTAATCAGACCCACCTGGAGCTCCCCAGTGCTCTGTTAGCTGCTGGCTCAGCTAGCAACAGCTGATCCAAAGAGCCATCCCTAGAGGTAAGCCCTGAGAGCCTGGCACGGAAACACACTCAGACTGACAATCAGACAGGTAGATTTTCCAACTGATGGTTCACTGAACCTTGAGTGGGATAACCAACTACCCATGATAAGCAGGCAGTGTTTTTGCCACATGTGTGTATGGAAAAACAGGCTTCACTTCCCTAGTTGAACTAGCCTAAATGAGGTCAGAATTTCCAGCTCTAATTATAAACCTCCTTTTTTTTTTTTTTTCTTATTAGGAACTGGCTTGGGAACCCAAACGATAAATGGCCTATAGCGCTCTTCTACCTTCCTTGAAGATCCAAAGCCCTTTACAGTCACAGTCCTTTTCACCCATGCACACAAACATTCACACACTGATGGTGACTCCACTGCCTGACACTGGTGCCAACCTATAAACGCCAGGAGCAATGTGGGATTAAATGTTTTTTAAGGAGGTTTCAGTGGAATTGGTTGGATTGGATGGAAAATGTCAATAACTTAACAGCTTCATTTATGTATCAGATTTCAAGAAAAAGCTTAAAGAAAAAAAAAAGTGCTTCTTGTTTTTGGTCCGCTGGTTGGGATGTCTGCATTCACACTGTAGTAAAACACACCAACATCCGCTTGCAAGCCAACTTAGGTCTTACATATTTATATTCATAAGGTTTTGACAACGTTCTGCAACATCGGCACTAAGTAATATCATAACACAACAAAACAACTTTCAAGCCCAACCACTAGCAACACCATCAAATTTATTTATGAAACATGTAGAAGGCTTTTTCTACTATTTTATTCTGACTTAAAACAAACAAGCGCATTTGCAGTCATTCTAAAACTTAAAAATGCAATGGAGAGTTTGGTTAAAGGTCACAGTATGAAAACAGATAAATATGTCAAGTTTGGTGCAAAACTGTACATAACAATTTGTATCATATTTGACATATGCATGTGGGAGACCCCTGCCTCATTTGCATGACCAAAACTTTGCATTAAAAACTATTGTAGGCTAAATAACATTGGGCATGTGATGTTGAGAACGGGCTAACGTGCGTTCTTAAACACCTGTTTAGCATATGATGTTCACACTGGACAAGCAGTGAGGGTTTTCTTTTTTCTTTTTTTTACTCCCCACTAGCTCATGTTCACCACCTATAAGTGGAATAGGTTTGGTGCGAATTGTTGAATTATTGCAAGTCTTCCAATTCTTGCTCCAGGCTTTTTCTTTCACAGCTCCATTCCCATATAATAAAATACTTGGTGTCACATAATTCTGCCTGGGCACAAACCACAATGATTCATTTCTCCTCCATGATCAATTTTCTAACGGTTGGCCCTTCTCTAAATTAAAAATGACGTCATCCAAACATCACAACCAAATTCAAGTCCCTGATTAATCAAAGTTCAAACGAGTTTAACCATCAACAGGTGTTCAATGGATGCCTGGTTTGTATATAGAGCCTGAAAAAAGTCGTAGAAACTTGAAAAGCAGCTTGTGAATGTGAGCGTTTTGAACGCGGATGCTCAAAACCATATATACGGGCGTTTACTGAGACTTTTCGTTGAAAATATGCAGTGGTTTTTGGGCTCTACTTAAAAAAGATGCACCCATTAAATGCACTTTTTTAAAATGTAGAGCTTGAAAACTATTGCAGAAACTTGCAAAGCAATACAAACGTGAGATTTTTAAAGGTAGAAGTTCAAAATATACGTTTGCATGTGTTTTCATTGGCAGTTGGCACTTCTTTACATTTTGTTTTCCTTTCACTCCAACTCTTGCAGAAGGACTTTTTTTCTCGTCACTCCTGTGCTAGTGCTCTGAATGTTTTTAATCCTTTTAAAAGGGATGCCACTCATACGTCACTACTGAATCTGAGTTCCGGATGGGTCAAAGTTTGACCTGATTTGACTTACAACTTGCATTCAATGGTCACGTGTTTTGCATGTAGATCCCGAAAAGTGCACCTAAAAATGCGTGAACACGGGAGTTCTGAATATGGATGCCCGAACCACGTGTTGACATAAACTTTTCATTGGAAGGAAGTGGTTTATGGTCCATGTTTCTATGGTCTGTGTTTTCTGCCCTGTAGTTCATCATTATTCCACTAGGGGCAGCAAAAGGTTTTTTGTTTTTTTTCTGCCCATTTCAAAATGGCTGCTTCCATGAAATCACAAAAACACTTTAGGTTAATTTTCAAAGAGATTAACTCATCTGTTGTTCATTTTTTAAAATGACTATTTACTGGATTGAAAGAAGGCTACATTTACTGATAAGTTTTGTAAAACAGTATCACCATGATAACAAATCAAGCTTGACAGTGGGTAAAAAAGGTGCTTTTTAGTTTTTCCCCTAAGAGCAAAAACTTACCAAATCACCCAACGGATCAAATGTCTAATTTAAAAAAAATTATATTGCAATAGTTTTTTGTTTTTGCAGATTCCATTGAAGGGTTAAAAAACATCTTAATTCCAAAAGAAAAATTAGAATTGTTTGTCAATTATTTGATGTAGGGGGCTTTACAGGATGGGATCATTAGTAAGTATAGAAAAATAAGATCAAAAAAAAAAAACCTAAAAACTTAGTTTGACTAGAAATACTTTTAAACAGACAATTCAACTTAAGGCTCATTTCCAGTTTTAACAGTCTTTTAACTTTTTTTTTTTTTTTTAAAGCAATAACATGATTTTTTTTTCTTTTCATTTAAAGTCTTAAATGAGTGTAAAAACAGCCAAAGGCCAGCTGGAATGAAAACAGGGGAACGCAGATTCAGTCCATTACGCACTGTTAAACACTGATCTATGTTTTAATATTTTCTCCCTAACAGCTATGACAATGCGTTATTACCTTGACAAAGGGCCCTAATGTGAGCTGGCATGCTGGTGATTACTTAAACAAGCCGTGACAATAAATCTGGCTCAGAACATGAAACACAAAGAAAAGTAACTTCAATGTTTTTTCTTTCATCACAGGTTTAGGGTGGACACCTCTTAATTGCATAGGATAAAGATGCAATAAAAAATCTTTTTTTTGTCAAAGTATTAGTCATGTTTAGTTTGAGAATCTAACAAAAAGTGACAAAAACATCATTTTTGACAACAGAGGATTACTTGGTAGAGGTCTACAGGAGTAAACAACACCGTTGAGTTTTTTATTTTCTCACAGCCACCCTGAATAAAACTTTGTCATGAATAATTACCTCAAATTGCAGCTGGAAGCTTTAAAAGTGGCAATTTTCGCTTTATGTCTTGAGCCTGCTGGCAGCCGAGCACAGACATTTCAGTGGAACTGGGAATCCAAAAGGATTCCTTTGACAAAGACAAATTAAATAGCAAAGCATCAGCAAAAACAACATAAAAGCCTCCGACCGCCAACTGTTATAAAAGGCAAAATGGATGGCAGGCATACTGGCGTGCCCAAGCGGCGAGAGGAGTATAGGGTTAGCAAAAAAGTCTGTCTGGCTAGAGGCTGGCGGCTGCTCCAACACCTGTTTCTGTTCTCTGTCCAACTGAAAGAGGGGCGAGGATGCAGGACGGCGGCTCTTTCCTGTCGCCGTGCCATCTCTGCCCGGCATCTTTTAATGAGATTAGATGGCTGGCTAATGAGCTCGACAGTGAGGAGAGAGCAACGTGAAGCAAAGGTCAGAAATTTCATTGCTCAGATGTGCCGCCGGACCTCAGAAGTCATTAACTATTAACAAAACAAATGTTTAAAAAGCAAACCCTCCTACGGTATTCGGTGTTGGTCCCTGGAGACGTGCCCTCCGCTCATTTTTTTGTTGTGAGCGTCTGAAAATTTCAGAAAAAAAACCATACCGGCTCTTTTTGGGGTTCAAGTTTCTCCAGTTTTTCTATAGAAATCCATGCAGGCACAGTTGTTTTGCTGGAGTGTTGTGCATTTTCTGCAAACTCAGATGAAATCAGAAAATGTAAGCACATTGTATTCATTATAGCCCTCTGAGAGGGAGCACATAATCTGCTGAGAAAGACTGCAGCCTCCTTTTTTTGCTTTGAGATCTTTACCTGATCTCCACTTGGTGAGGTAAGCACACAGCCAGCAGGGAATCCTTCTTTTATTTTTTTCTCTTTTACTTTTGCTGGCACGTCTTTTAATATGCTGACATGAAGTCATACATGTTTAACAGCAGAACAGTAAAACATGGATCCATACTGGCATTTGAGATAAGTACTACAGTGGAGGAAATAGAGATTTAAACCCTTATTAGCAATCACAGAGGTCAGACATTTCTGGTAGTTGATGATCAGGTTGCTTCACATATAAGGAGGAATTTTGGTTGGCTTTTCTTTACAAATGACTTCTAAGTCATTACGATTTTGTAGCTGTTGCTTGGGAACTTAGCTCTCTTCATAGGTTTTCAATAACACTAAGGCCCAGAGACTGTCTGAGCCACTCTGTGACTTTGATTTTCTTCTTGTTCAGCCATTCCTTGGTTGCCTTGGCTGCATGTTTTGGGTCATTAGCCTGGAGCAAGATTTGCACCGCTTCAACATTTCACGCCAAGCCTCTTCCTACTGTAGGTTTGGATAGTCCAGTGTGAAGAGCCATGGGCTAAACATGCGTTTAAGATGTGCATTTATCCCATTCTTGAACGCGAGTCACATGTGAAAGTAGCTAATTGACTCATGTTGTGGACAGGTAATCAGTTAAAACGAGTGTCTTCAAGCCCGGTGGTGGATTGGCGACTTGTCCAGGATGTACCCTTTGCTCAACAGTGGCTGGGTTAGGCTCCAGCAACCCAGTGACCCCGTATGGGATAAAACAGGTTTCGAAAATTGATAGATGGATCGGTATCTTCAAGTCAGATGACAGGTTGATTCGGACATCCAAATGAGATTAGAAAATGATTTTTTTTAATCATTTTTTTGCAGTTGCTGATTCTGGTAACTTTTCCTTTTTTCTCCTCGAGGATTTCTCATTACTCATGGTGCAACAACTAACCAGTACTAAAAATTAATTTCACTTAAGCAGCATCAGGCAGATAATCAACAATCTGATTAAGTGTGCCAAACTATCGTTTTTGTGAGCTCTGCGTGTTTGCCGGGGGAAATATTGCACGTCAAAGTGCATTAGCTCTCTTCGGATGTCTCGGCGTCAAATCAGACCTGAGCTGCAGTCTTGTCACTGCGCTCTCCAGTAATCTGCTTAATGCTGTTTATGTCCGTCTGCATTGAACAGGTGGAGGAGAATGACGGATGTCGGTCTCATAATTTAGTCATAACAGTCCCAGAAGGAGTGAACACTCGGCTGGTGAGTTTGCCGCACGAAGAGGGGATCCATTCACCCCTCACCTTTAAAAACCCGTCTCCAGCCTGATGTAACTCCTCCGTCAAGCCCATCCATCTTTCAGAGGAAACCATAAAGATCCGACATGGATAACTGTGTGTGTGCTAAGCTAGAACTTGTGCGCATGATCTCACCGACCCACATGCCGAAGGAGGAAAGAGATCTCTTGAGGTGATGACTTCCCCACTCTTGCTCAGGGAACTTTGACTTATGAGGTGCTCTGCATTTAGTCAAGCCCATGCAGGGGAGGGTGGTGCCATTAACCTCAGGAAGAGAGGCAGTATGATGCATTCAGATTGGCACAGGACAATATTTCACTATGACAAGCATTACCGATGAATAATTAAGTGTTTAATATAATGGTGTTTGGGGGGAGAAAGAGATGGAGAGTTAAAAAGAAAGAAACAGAGGAAGGAGAAAATAGTAATTCCACAATTCATTGCCTTTAAA
Source organism: Oryzias celebensis (assembly GCA_014656515.1). Lineage (NCBI taxonomy): Eukaryota > Metazoa > Chordata > Actinopteri > Beloniformes > Adrianichthyidae > Oryzias > Oryzias celebensis. The sequence continues at coordinate 42,787,767 of BNCR01000005.1, forward strand.
ACCTATCTGGCATTATTACCCGGCAGCGTTGCATGGGGGAGAGTGCTTTTGTTGAAACAAATAGGTTTTTGATGGCTGTGCCAGAGTAGTAACGGTTATTAGGTTTGAGAACTCTCTCATGATGGAAGTGGTATCCTGCCGAGCGGAGATCATGAAATTTTAAGTGGAGAATTTACAGCAGAAAGACTCCAGAACAGTGAGGCCGTCTGGGCCACGCCTGGGGACACATGTGTTTTGGTGAAGGATAATGCTGGTCTAATGTCACAGCAAATAAATAGTTAACAAGCAGGAGATAGTGGCGTTGGGAGGAAATGCTACTCGGCTCTTGCCTTTTATTTTTAACTTTACTCTGATAATTTGGGTTTGGAAATGAGATGACAAGTCAGTTTGGAATTAAAAAAAAAACAAAATGTTTGGTTGAACTCAACTCTGGCGTAAAACCACCTTAATAAATGAAGTTTGGGACAGACAGCCTGCAGCAGAAACAAGAATAACAGAGAGGTGGAGCTAAAACAGTAGCATTCGGTAGTAATAGCAACACTGAAAGTTTTTTAGTATTAAAATGACTACTTAAAGACGCACTCCAATAAAAAAAACTGATGATGGAAGAAATATAAAAAGATAATTTGGCTCAAATTTACATTTCTGACTATTTCTATATTCAAATCGTCAATCAGAGCATGAAAAAATGCAATTTGGAAAAAGATTGTATTTGTGATGTCACAAATACAATTAGCAAGCCACAAGCTCTCTGCTCAGCTCCAATCTGATGCATGCAATATGTACACATACGACTTTGTTTTCCTCGTCTGAGCTGGTATCTGGCTGAAAACTGTAAGGCTGGATAGCTCCGATGTTGCTTGCCAATTTTGTTGGACCGGCAATGTAATTTGGGGTGGGAGGGGCTGTAAGCTAATGTGTAAACAGAGAGTTCTCAGCAACAAAGACAGGAAGAGGGTGGGATTGCTCCACGACACGGTATTTTTAATGAACTTCTACCGCCCTGCAGAAACTATGTTCTAGAAAACGACACAAAGTTTTTTTTTATTTTTGACTAAAAACAGCCATTAAAAGAGCACTGGGAAGGTAATTAATAAGCCATTTAATAAAGACTAGAACCTAAGCAAAAACATTAATAACTTTTTTAAAAAATATGGCACTTGGACTGGGAAGAAAATAAAAGAAACGTTTTGTGGATGTGACCAAAAAGACATTTGTCCAAAAAGAATCTCAAATAATTCTTTTGTTTTTCATTTCTCAATAAAACATAAACTGTGTTTTTATTACTCTGGAAATATTTTCATCCTCAGAAGAGAATCAAAGGCTAAGCTTTTGTTATGAGCTACACTTATCTTAACTGAAAGTAAAGGGGGGTAAAAGTGACTCGTTTAAATAAAAAAGGCTGCAATTTACAGCTGATTCTCCATCCGAGTTTCTTTCAGTCTCAGTTTCTGCAGGTTTTATAAAAGCCTGAGTCTCTTTTGGACCTCTTTTTGTTCACCACTATGTGGTTAAGCGCATGACAAGCATCCAGCATGCAAAGCACTTTTGACACCAAAGCTTTACTCAAAACTGATAAAACAAACAAAGCTGAATCCAAAACTTTCTTCTTTAAAACCAGAACAGCTCTATTGTTTTTGATTTTTTTGCTTTTCTGTATTCAGCAGCAGTGGACGGCCCGTCAGCTGTCTTGCTGTGACTAGACACAATCTAAATATTGTTTTCATTTAACACACTTTAGGATAAGCGAGAGGTCTGTACATGCTGGCAGAATGCCACAAATTGTAGTTTATCAGATGATGGGCCCGCTCGCTCCTCGGTTTAGCTCCTGCTACCCTGGGCGTCCTCCTGTGGCTGAACCGCACATCTGTGGCGTGCTGCAGCCATTGATGTGTTGGTTTACGACTGGCTTCGATATTAGGCCAGTTTTTCTATATCTCAGCTGTGATGCAATGTTCCCATCCTGCTGCATTTGTACTCCTGTGCTCAGTTAGCCACCATATCATTTTTCTTTTACTCACGCTAACGATCAGACCACCAAATGAGACATATAATGACAAAGGCAAGAAATCTAACTATGAAACTATAATTCTGTGAAATACTTTATTTTTTAAAACCTCTGTGAATTCAGATTAAAAATATGTTTAATTAGCTGTAGTTTTTAATCGGAGGAGACAAGGTTGTTCAGGGGTCATCAAAGAATATTGTGCAAATGTGGATTCCGTGAAAGATGGAAATGTCTGCTTGTTCATATTGGACTTTTGAGCATACTTTTAATTTGAAATCTGAACAAATCTCTTTTGTCACTGGTCTGTTGCAAACAGAACTGTGTTTTTTGTGAAGCTTGCTTTAGACAAAACAAATGATACATTTAGTTCAGTTTTTCTTTATGTTTTTGAGATGAAAACATTGACTGTATAGGGTCACTCAGTCCAGTTCTAATATATAGTCAATGAGTGAAACAGATTCTATTGGTCACTTTGGTCATTGGCTGTTTATTTTACTCATTAATGTGATTCTTTTTAACACCTAAGTAAGAAGAGTTGCAGGTAAAATAATGGGTATTGACTGTATATGCGAACTGGACCAAGTGTTACGTCACCCATAGAAAATGGTTTCCTTTCAGTTTCAAGGAAATGAAGTCAATTCAGTCGCCATTTGGACGCCGCCATGTTGGAACCCAAAACTGGCAACATTTCTCGCCAATCAGGAGTGAGCTCGTTGAAAGTCCACAACCCTACCACTTGAAAGCAGGCAACACACAATCTGTCAAATGTTTCTTAAATAACTTGAACTGCAGAAAAAAATGAAAAAATGAGGATTTTCAAAAACTTGTTAGAAAAAGGTAGAAGAGCAAGAGTGGTTATTCTGACAAATATAATGACGGAGTAGTAGCTGTTTATTTCTCAAATGAAGTCTATGGGATTTTGGCTTCTAGAAGCTATCAGGTACTTCCTGTTTGGAGGGGTCACTCTGTCCAGTTCTCATATAAAGTCAATGTTTAGGGGCAGATGTATTTTTTATCTTACTTTTTGATACTTTCTTGGATTTGAATGATAAATACTTTATTTATTATTTAATTTCTTATTGATGTAACACTTGTCCAAGTATTTACATGAACATAAATCGAACTTTGTATTTTCAATTATTTTTTATGTAGGGGTTGTTACAGTTAATGAACTTAATTGATATATTAATTTATATTCCTACAACCAATTAGTTTGATCTGTTTGAAGCAAGCTGTTAACCACATCAAATTAACTTATACCAGTCTAAAATCATTTCAAAATGAAATAAATCCAATATAATTGATAACGGACGATACCATTCGGATTAAGGCTCTAAAGATGTCCTGGATCGGTTTTGGGTCATTGAACCCAAGATCGACTCGGAATCAAATCAGCAACTACAACCTACGATATGAATTGTTAAAATGAATCATTACATCCTTAAAATATCATTATCAGTAATTAAAGGTGAATTTCAGCTTTTTGACTATCGGTTGACATCATGTAGTGCCAAGCACTCATAAGATTTGTAGCCAGTCCACGTTGTCCAAGTTTACAAAGAATGACTCCACATGCCCAACAGACAGCCAATTCCACCGCTCACAGCGGTGACCTTTGGCATCACATATATATGGAGCTTGTTGCCTGTCGAACAGATTCCCATGCATATTCATACCTACATATGGCCCACCAGAATGAAGCCTGTCTGCTCCTTGCAGATTCTGCAGAGCACAAGAAGCAGTTCATTACTGGGCTCTTTCTCAACTGAATCCAAAAGAACCCCAAAGGATTTCCTCACAGTCTGAGTGTATCTGCTGAGGCCTGATGGTGGAGGAAAAAAAAACAGTATGTGGGAGGAAGCTGTATCAATCTAAGTTTTGTTTTGGATTATAAGAGGGCTGTAAGGAGGGCTCGGAAAGTGCTTGTCACTGAGTGTGTGCGGCTGTGCAGGAAGGATGCAAACGAATGGGAAGGGTGCCCACAAATGGTGGGGGTGGTGTATTTCTGGGTTTGTGCGTGCGTTGGTGTCTTTGAGTGGTGTGTTTGTGTGCACCGTGGCACACGCTCACAGGCTTCTCTTGTTTGTGAGGTGAGAAGAAAGAAAAGTCGAGTCCCTCAGCATGCCTCCACCTCCTCTTGCTCCATCTGCCCATTTTGCTAGGTTCTCCATAAATTAAAAACGCTCTACATCTGCTTTGGGGTACATTGTTAGTTGTGTGCATTCAGTGGTTCCTCTGTTTATGAAAAATTAAACACTTTTCTGCATTCGATTACTACCCTGCTCCCGAAAGCCCTTGTGTAGCAAACATGACAGGGGCCGCAGCTTCACTCTCACATAATGAGAGGAAAACTAGGACTTTAACCTGGAGGAGATGGGAACATTTTCAAAGTGGAAAAAAAACATTTTTTAAAACACTTGTTCATGGTAATAGGTTGCACATGTGTAAGGCCCAGAAATGCCACTCAGGCCTGGTTTGATAATGAGCATTCACTGCGGTATTTGGCCACAACAAAGCAAAATTTCATCAAATGTTGTTCCCTTTTCGGTTTATTTACCCTCAGGGGTCAATACAGCGAATCAGCTGTCACTGAGCGGCACATTCAGTTTGGCTGAGTTTTACACCGGATCCCCTTCTTGAGACAACCCTGTATTTGGTCCAGGCTAGGGACTGGCACAGGGATACCCTAACCCGGGAACCCTCGTGGCTACATAGGTAGACAATAGCGTGAAAGGTTTGAAATTGAACCCTGGTTTCCCATGTGCCAGTCCTACATTTAACCAACTGAACCATCTAGCCACTTAGTTTAGTTAAAAGTCAAAAGCAATTCGCATTCCTTTGGTTTCGCAGGCATTTTTGACAAAAAATACATCAGCTTCGACAATGCCCTACAGAAATCACAAGTTTGTCTGTGACTATCCTTTCCCCTCAGCTCCATCTGTATGGATTTTCTGATAAACTCCTTTAAATAAGGCGACTTTGAGTCAGAACATTTGTCTGGAGAATGTGTACCTGCAGATGGATGGACATAAAAGGGGACATCGCTGCTAATTGGGACAAAAGGGACCGTGGGACACCTCTTAGAGCAGGCGGCGCTGACTGGAATAATGAGTATAATCAGAGGTTGTGGTCAGAGTGTTGCTCCAGAAAGAACACCCTCGCCACCAGGGAGGACCCGTGTTTGTCTTTGACATTAACAGGCGCCGAGGCAGAGATATTTGGCCATAGCTGGGTTACTGCGAGCCTTGTTGCAGAACAGGTGTTGCAGGCCGACGAGGCCATCAATCTCACACTGGCCCGTCTCTGTAGGATTCAGGGTTAATTATCATCAAATAAGTCATTAAGGAGAAGGATGGAAGCTCAGAGCGCGAGAAAAGCTAACCTTGGCAGGAAAGGGGACAGCTGTGTGGCGGAGTTGGGTTAACTTGGCATTTGATTGTTTTGCTAAGGTAAATCATTTCTGAGAGGGCTGCTTTTGAATCCTAGCCAAGTTTGGAGCTGCTTGGAGCCCATTTCAAGCAAGATGTTTTCTAGCTTAAAATATTCAGACATGCGTGTCTAAGCTCATTCAAACCCAAACAATTTTGTTAAATCTGTTTTTTACTTGCATTCTCCTAAATGCAATACTGTGCTTCTTTGTCTAAATCCAAATGCACTGCAATGAAACATGGTGGGAGTATAATGATGTGAGACTGTTTTGCTTCTTTCAGCACAAAGAACATTATTTGGGTGTTTCAAAAAATGTCATAGATATTTGAGATATAGTATTTTCTTTGTTCCAATCTTCCAGTAGAACATTTTAAGCTACATTCACCCCACGTATGTGACGCGTGTTCAAGAACGGGCTAAATGTGGGTTCGTGAACGTGTTTTTTTTTTTTTTTTTTTTTTTTTTAACTTAAGTGATTTATTTCAAACAATATAAAACAACAAATACAATCACCCTCTTTAATACTGAAGAAGAAGAAACAAAAGTCTCTGGGGATAAGTAGAAATCTATTAATTAAACCTACCCCTTTATCTACTTTTCTTTTTCCACAATCAACATTTCACAGTCAATAATAGGTTATGTAATATGTTTTGTTCATCGATTTTATATTTTAAAAACCTTTTCTTCTTTAAGCTTGATAGTAAATTGTTTGATGTCTGGGCATTGTTTGTATTGGTTTTCAAGGCTATTCTTCTGTTTGAGCTCATGGTGTTCACACTGGACAAGCAGGGAAGGGCTTTGTCTTCTTCTATTTTCTTTTTCTACTGTTTTCTAGCATGTCAACCACCCACAGTTGGAAAAAGATTGGTGTGAAATATCGAAGAATTGCAAATCATGTGAATCTTGCTCCAGGCTTTTGCTTTCACAGCTCTATACCGACAAATGAAAGACTTCTAATTTCTAATTTCTCCTTCATAATTAACATTCAAATGGTTGGCACTCCCATGAATTAAAATAGTACCAAAAACGAGACCTTTGCTGGTCAAAGTTTGACCTGCTTTAACGTTTTACACATAGAACCCACAAACGGTTTAAAAGATGTGTGTAGCTGCGCATGAATGTGGAATCTGGAAACGTGCATATACATAAAATTTTCATTGTAAGTGACCGTTAAGGGCAATGTGAACGAAGCTCAAGATGTACAATGCATAAAGTCCTGTTAAAAATCTGTGGCTCAAGCTTAAATTCAAAGTTCTGAAAGTGAAGCCGCCATAAGTATCCCATCCATTGCACTTGTCTTATTGGGACTGATGGAGTATCTGCATTAGCTTTCAGAAAATGTCATTGGCTATTCTATTTCATTTTGCTTATTCCCCATTGTGTTGCTCTGGTTGAGAAACACTTAACTTAGGGGTTGTTAGCATAGATCCTTGTTTTGTTCCAGTGCAGTTAAGTACCTTGTCCAAAAAAACTGGATGTGATGCTCACTCTGTTCCCATTGAGCATCAAACCCTACACTCCTGCAAAAACAGCAGTTAAAGATTATTATTTAAGGTAGTTAGATTTCAATATAGATTTTACTCTGTTTGACCTGAAAAAAAAAACTTCTGTTTCTGGTTTTATTTTGCTCTTTGGTTTCACACAAAAACTCATGTGGAGGCTCTTGTTTTAACATGAACAAATTTCATAATTGCAGCAAAAAGCATTTTTACAAATTATTTACCAATTGTTTACCCCTTAATAATTTTGATTGCACTCCAACTTCTGACATGACACAGATACGTTCATCATTTTTGCTGTATAATCATATACAATACACTAATTTTTACTGTTTGGGATTGGGTTATCCAATGAACTTCAAGCTAAAGTCTAAGTAATGACTAAATGAACTAAAGGTGATAGCCAGTGTCTGAATTATATAGTTCTATATCTATGTAAAACATGCTTATAAAGAGCACCTTTTAATGCAGTGCACCTTTAGTATTAATGGTATCCACCTAAGTGTGAAATACCTCACAGTGCATGTATGGAGAATGTCATTAGGTTTCTTTCCATGCACTTAACATATTAATTGGCATTACAGTGAATGTCAGATCGTACAGTAAATTGTATCTGGGAACATCAGCGACACCTGACCTATTGAAAATTTTACAGTGTGCTTATACCTTCATTTATCTACTCAATGCTCCCATGAATATTTAAGGCTGACAATTAAACCCCAGCTGACCTGCCGGATGGAGCGAGTACAGCCCTGTCAAAATGAGGCAGCATAAACGCACCCCACACGGTCCTGCTCCTACAAAAATAGCCCAGGATGCAAAACACGTGGCACATCACCACACACAGACATGCAGGTTAGCGTGAGAATCGCAGTCCCGTTGTCTTCTTTAATGTATGACAGCCACGTCACATGTGTCATGTTTATGGGGCATCAACCCCGGCGGTTTTGTGTTTTGTGTATGTAAATGTTTGGCCACGGTCAAAGTTATTACATGTCAGCATCTGCCTTCACCTTGGTTTGGTGATGCAGAGCAGAAAGGATATGAAGGTTGTGACTCCAAAGTGAAATACGGAATGCTGCAAATCCACGTTGCATATAAACGACACAACCCTGTAATAACATGCAGTAATGAATGAGTCCTTTACAACATCGGAAAAAAATAGAAAAAAACGTGGAATACAAAAAGGTTCATCTGCTGTAGCCCCCTCTTTTGAAATGTAAAGGGTTGATCGTTCTCATGAAACCTCTCTGTATTCTTAACCCTTTACAGCCGGAGCTTTAGCTCCCTTGTTGACATTACCATAACTTGTCAAAAGTTTTAATAATAAACGTAATTACAGGGGATTTTGAAGCAGAGAAAAACAGCTTTGTGCTGATTTGCAACACTTTACAGCAGTGAAGTGCAATGTATGTCAGGAAAATACTCACATGGTGAATATCAGCTTTGAATCATTATTTATGTTAGTAATGTGTTACACTTTAAGATAGTAATGTTAATAACGTTACGTTTACATAAGTATTGTATCAAGCTGATTGTTACACTTCACTTGACCAATCTATCAAGTTGATCGTTACACTTTACGTTAGTATTGTATCAAGTTGATGATGTGACATCAGTTGCCAACCACAGCTGGCACATCCTTTTGAAAAATAATGGTTGATGACAGTTGTTTGATCAAACCCTTTAGGATCAGGGTTTGAGAAACCTGCAGTTATTGAAACAATCATGGTTACATTGTGCAAACGTCAAAGGGGAAATCGTGAGAATCTTAAAAATTCCCCTTGAAATAATTTTCATGAATAAGAATTCCAGCGATGCAGGCCAAAAATATTAAGAAACGAGCTGATAGTATCAACTCTTTGTTGATCTGTCCATCCATCCATCCTTTTTCTGAACCTACTAAATCCGTTTAGGGTCGTGGGGTTGCTGGAGCCTATACCAGCCAGTGTCTAGTGAAGGCAGGTTACGCCCTGGACAATTAATTCCACAGTCCATCATTAGATTCTATGTTTTCTTTTGTTCTATTTGTTTTGAACTATTACAATTTTAAAAAATGAACATCATACTTCTAAGTATGATGTTCAAGGTTTGAAAAGAGCTTTGGATAAAGTTTAACAGCATATCAAGTCCAATCCTCTTTTTTCCAAATCATTCCAAAACAGACTGAAAACTTTATAAATAGTATTGACGTACAGAATAAATGATACTGGCCCCAGAAGCAAACCTTGAGGAACCCCAAACATAATTTTGATTTTTACCTGGTTCATTTCAACACACTGTCCTCTGTTATATAGATAACTACCAAGTCAGATTTGGCTAATAAAAACACGGAGGATAACACCATGAAACCATGAAAAAAAACACATAAAAATGCTAATTTCAGCGACTTTAAAAGTTGAATTTTGCTAACTTTTTTTCCCTAGCAAAACTCTTTAATTTTCCACCTTTTCCAGGACATTTGTGCGAACAAAAGCTTTTGCATTTATTTTTTATTTTTAAGCTCGAGCCTTTGTTCCGCACTTCTGTAATTCAGTTAATTTTAAGTCATCATGGAGTTGCAGGTTCTCTAACTTCCACACAGACCGTGGGCTACATTGTCTAAAGGTCAGATTATTTTTTCATATGTTATGAAATATAAATGAACTAAAGCTGCCCCCCCCCCCCCCCCCCCCCCCCCCCCCCCCCCCAATCATTGTATTATATTTTTATCACTGTGGCCATGAGTGTGGTGGGGAATTGATGTCCCATTCTAATCATATTGTCATACCCTCAGGTTAGACTTTCCATTCTGCATATCAGAGGGAAATGGCATTGAATGAGAGCATTCATATTCAGTGTTAGCTGCATGTGAAAGCAGTCCATCTATTTTAGCCTGTGCAGTGCATTATGTCGCAGAATGTAAACCCATCGATCAAAGACATAATTTACAGTTCAAATAAATATTTGCACAAACATTTTTTTCCCAATTTTTTGCATGCAGAGTAAATGATTCCTCCTAATCTTGAGCTCCCCCTTGCATTAGACCGGCATGGATCCACGCTGTGCAAAAAAAACTTTTTTTTTCCTTTTTTTTTAAAACTGATTTCACATCTCACCATACACCCATTTCTGATTCTTTTCATGCCCACATCCCAAGTTTCCATTTGTGAAAAATGTGTGGTTGGGGATCTATCATTATAGCAATCACCTTCACTGTTGGATCATTTTTTCTCAAACACGCATCTTTTCTGAGGTCCCATGCACCGTGCCGGGGTCAGGATTTCCAGATAAGCTATTATTCTGCACAAACTGTGAATTTTCACAGGCAATCTGCATCTAAGTGAGCCGTGTGTTTGCAGTGGAATCAGAAATCATTTACCTGGATGAGCTACAGGAGTTTTCTTTTCAATTGTAATTTTGTACAAGCCCCTGCAACACAAAGCAAACATTTCGACTTATGACTAAAGAAATGTAAGATACGAGGACAGTGCATATTATTGTTATAAAATCTGGGGTTTAGTAATGACAGCACCAGATTTACAGGGCTCTTTTACACTACCACACACCTAAAGAAGTCCAAACTGTTTCTTTACAAGGTGTGGTATGTTTGGTTCATGCCAAGCAAAGATCACAAATGAATAAGGAGGAAAAAACCATACAAAAGCAGTATTTTATCAATGTTTTTTTTTTTTTTCCCTTTGTGTTTTTCTTCATTTGAGACTGTTGAAAACAGCGGTGGGATGGTGAAGTGTAGCAGGTTTGATGGGTTCTCTTTATGCCCTCAGTGGATTGCTTCAAATGTGTGACTCCAGGTCTGGAGGGAAATAACAGCAATTGCAAATGCCATATTGACAGTGTTCTCTGCCCAAGTATTTTCACTGTCAGACGGGGATCGGCGCTGCTGCTGGAAGAAAGGATGATGAAGGTCGCAGAATAAAACACTCAGCTGAAAAGAAAACACACAAGTTGATGTCAAACTTTCAACCGATGCACTTCTAAGTATATAGAATGGGGGAAAAATGCACGCTTAAAGTAAATAAAAGGGACATTTTCTCTTACAAAACACCTTTAACTGCTCAGTTTCCACGTCTTGCTTTTCTTCACATCTAACTGGCAGGGCATTTCTTTAAGATGGTCAAATTTGCATTGCTCTGACATTTTGAAACTTATTTTACTTAAAATCAATTATTTATTATTTTAATACGTTTGTTAATTACATTTATTTAAAAGACAAGGTGTAACAATTTTTTGTGAGTTGTAATGAAAAAAAATAATACCCTTTAATGTCTTTTGACAAAAACCCAAAATTAAATGAAAACCAGAAATAGTAGGTGTTGCAGTACCTTTATAAAACCACTAGAAGCTGGCTGCAAAAGAGATTGCAGGTTTGTATTTTTAAATGTGTTTTTACTGTAGATTTGACAATACACGAATTTGGATAAAAGCCCTTGGAGTTAATTTTTTTTAATATTATCTGATGGTTATGCTATACTATTTATCACAATAGTTATGGAGTAGCATAGCATCACGCCATTAGGAATTGGTGATTCTGTCACTACACCTTTTTTTTCTGAAAAGTACATTCTGAAAGATTGTTTTATATTGTAAGGAAGATTTTTAGTCACATTATGAATGGGGCTATGAAGCAACACCCGCCCAACAAGTGACAAAATTGACTATCACTATCACTGTTTGCGGGATGCTGATGTCCATAATCCTAATTCTACAGCAACTTCCTAAAAAGAAGTAAATGAGTTGTGGGAGGGGCCTCATTTAAACTGCAGAAGTAGCTTACTAGACATTAAAAGGAGAAGTAATTATTTAACTCCAATTTATTTACATAATGGATTCATCAACATCCCTGTCAAGTAGTGATAGCTGGCATTAGCATTTAGCTTTTACATTTTCAATAAAGGTTTTTTTCTTCTGTCGTTTCCCAATTGCAGCATTATTGTTCCGCTTCAATGAAAAAAATACAGATAATTTTCTGTTATTTTTGTAACATCTTTAATTATGGACTGTATGTTATCTCAGTAGATGTAAATGTCACTGATACCTAGCTTTGCCAACTGTTCAAAAAGACCTGAATCACTCTGAGTGTGTAAGTGGGTTGCAGGAACTCTATGCTTTATTTTTCTTTTCTTGTTTTTTCACTGTTTCATTTTTATGGTCCCCTGAGCAACATCTGTTAATAAGTACCTTCCAAATACTACAACTAGAGACATATTCCCAACAGTTTCATAATGAATTCTAGAGTGGACCAAACTGCCTAGTGTGCAAACCGTTCAACGGTTCAGCAGAGGCTCTGATGTTAAACTGTAAACATGATAGAATTCTAAACATGATAGAATTCCTCGTCTCTGCTGAAAAGACAGTAAAGCTACAGAAACCTGCACTTGAACCTTATTTCAGCTTCCACAACTGTGAGTGGTGAGCAGTCAACTGTGGAACTGCTGAACTGGTAGACTCCACATTAATGAGATGTGAGCTAAACACAAAACTCTCACTCTAAAAACCACTTCTGACTTCCTTTTTAATTCATTTCGAAACTCTTCCACACCCACAATTACACTTTTTACAACACAATTTGGTTCCGAACGTTCATTCAACCACCTCTTATCTTTGCAACTTCACCAATCTGAGCGTATATTAATCCTGCTCCTCTGCCTGAACATGAAGCTGTTCATTAACTGAACCTTTTTTTGCAGGCTTGAAGAGAAGCAGGTCAAGCTGGACCAAACAGTCTGGAATTATAATTCTTATCATGTCGAGAGGGCCAGCATCCACCCATACATGTTTAATTGGCTCATACACCAATGTTGAGCACATACTGATAACATCCCACATGCACGAGTGTTTGGCTTTAGTACCTCCTCCGTGCGGGCAAAGAGGGCAACAAATGAAAAGGCTGCTTTAGATGTCCTTTGAGTAATTTTCTCTCTGTATCTTTGAACCCTCATTTAGAGAACACTGCCCTCCCTTCACCGCCACACACTATTGTATGAGAAATATGATTAAAATTCACTACATATTACTAAGGAGAGGAGTGTTGCCATATCCAGATGGATGCCCCTTAAATCTGTTTTCAATTATTCTCTGCAAACTTACATCTTCCATCTGAATTCTGATTAGATGATCTGGCAATTTACTCTGCCTGGCTGGAGTGCACTTGGTCCACCAAGAGTGCAACCTAGCTCTTTTTGAGCAACATGAACCTTTGATCAGAACACCCTTATTATCTTTAAAAGCCAGTACCTTTATATTTAGTGCTTCCCCATCTCCTTGTATATAATGCTTTTTTTCTCTTCAATCCCAAAGATCATTAGGTATTTTTGAAATGAAAAAAGAAATCTGAGAATAATACATTCTAGTTTATACACCTCACAGTCTCTCATCATCAGTTGGTCCTCCATCTCTGCAACTGCCTGCTTCCCTCTTGTGGCCAACTAGGACACTCGTCCGTATGAAACACTTACTGAGGTCAACATCCTTTATTTTTCTCCCTTTTGAATTTTTAATTTCACAGGAAGATGAGATGTGTGCATAAGAGCACAACCCTCCGCCGACATCTATCATCACTGTGGGTTGTTTGCTTTCTACCCCCCACCACCTTCCACTTCCTTTGCTGTGCCACAGCAGAGACTGAATCAACAGGGGAGCTAAAGCCCTGCCCATTAACATATAGAGTCTTTATTTAAATCCCATTCACTTATCCATCCATTTAGAGGAGTGATGCCAGGGGGGGTTATGCCGATGGGGTAGCTTGAGACTCTAGGCATCAATTTGAACGTGTAATCTGAATGTGAGGTAAACAGTATCATGATGGATAAGATCTCATTATAGTTGGTATGTTAGAGTTTAATTTCTAACATACTGTGCATGTTCCATCTTTATTAATGCCAGAGGTAGGAGGCATTAGCACAAGGCATGCTGCCCTGACTAAGGGTTGGGGGTGGGGTGGGAGAGGGATGTCAAAAGGAGAGTTGAAATTACTGGGTTACAAACTGCTTTGTTGATATACCTGGTTCCTATGTTGCACAAGTCAGCAAACTGGTTCTACAGGGAGGCAGATTAGGAGAAGCAGTGCAAACATAATATTATGAATGCATTTGCTGGAACTAAGCTTCTTTTGCTGGTTAGGGTCTTCCTCAAAAACAATGTGCAAAAGCTCGAGCATTCACGGAAGAGCTCGGAACAGGCTGACACTACCTCTACACTGAGAGGAGTCAGTTATCAAAGTTTAGACATCTGACCAGAATTAGTTCATTCATCCATTTTCTAAACCAATTACTGGAGCCTATCCCATTGGTATGGTAAAGGTGGTGTACAACCTGGACAACCTAACCCGAATGCCACCTAAAAATCTTTCTGGTGAGGTGATTATGCTTCTGGAAGTGTTGGAAGAGGTGGCTAGAGAGACATCCTTTGTTGGAAACCATAATTAATTAAGAGTAATACATTGATGATTGGGATAACACATTTGTGCAACATTCAGCACCCGGTGTTCTGCCAAAGAAGTCGATTTCTCAAAACCTTTTGCATGTACCAACAGTTCATCTCTGTGATACCAAGGTTTCCCCTCAGAAACTTACTTCTAAGTGTATGTAAAGCATCAGTCACAACTGCACTTACCACACATAAAATATCAATGTTGTAGAACACTTGAGGAACCTGTAGAGTGAAAACATTCATGCACATTTTTGTGACAGACATGCATGAGTGACAGGTCCTAAAGACCACTTAAGCAACATGCAACAGAAGGTAAGATGAAATGGGTGAGACGCAGGAGTGTCATGTAGATTTTTAAATTCCTCAATCCCTAAATCTTATACACTGCACAGAGACCCGTAAGTGCTGTTCCCGAAATAAGCGCATGTTCCTTGTGTAACACATACAGATTTAACAATTTTTCACATTCACAATATCTAGCCATAAGGGCAGTTTGACTAATACTTTACTAAAGACTATAGTGTGGTGTAAGGGCATTGTATGACAGCATCACCCGTATGTCAAAAGTGCGTGCAACATAAGTTAGCCTTACAAATACTTCACAATACCCTTACCACACACAGGAGAATAATACCTTCCATATTCAATGAGCCTCAAGGGAACTGCAAGATCTGCACTCCCCATAAGATGCACCTTGAACTGACTCCTCATCTCTACGACCAACCCTAAAACTCACACCTATACGGGTCAACCACCATCTGGGTGCATATGACCACAACACACCCAATGACTTACCCTAGAGGGAACTTCACTGGCGCAATTCACTCTACACATTTTAATTTGGCTTTGACATCAACAACGCTTCCCATGGAGTAAAAAATGTTAGCAACTTTGAGGATGAAAACAACAAAGTTATATGCTGTTTTATTATTCTGTGCCATCATCTCAGGGAGTTGCCTCTTGGTGTTCTGAAATATCCACAAGAGACGAGCCAGCAAAATTCAACTCAATTTTATTTATATAGCCCAAAATCACAACGACAGCCATTTCAATGGGCTTCATACCCGTATTTATGCAAAGAACATAAAGCCAGTCATAAAAATATAAACAATAGCTGGTTGCTAAACTAACCTAAACAAACTAAGCTAAACTGGCATCCCAACTCTTTGACCCTCCTTCTCAGTGAATAACAAGAACATGTTTAAATAACAACTACATGTTAAAATAACAACTACATGTTTAAATCACAACTGCATGTATAAATAGTAAAGTAGATGGGATTCATCAAGATGAAACTGTGGGGCAGCTGAGGGTGCGAGATGAGCCAGAGGCAAGGTCCACAGCCAAAGACAGGAGCACAGACGATCCACCTGGAATCTCTTCCACTCTGAGACGAGCCAGAAGCGAGATCTAGGCCAAGAACAGGAGCACAGACAATCCACCTGGAATCTCGAGAGATCGTTTTTACTGGAACTGAAACTTTGGGAGCTGGTCTCAGAGTAAGTGCTCAACATGTCACTAAGTAATGGTTGACCTCTGAGTTTAAAGTCAGACACAGAACGGTCAGATAATGTTCATCTAAGCTGTTTTTTTTTTTTTTTCATTGGAGCAGTAGCTTTTTTTTTTTTAGAACAGACTGAAAGGTAATTAGAAAGTGATCTGAGAGTATGAGGTTATGAGGGAGTACAATCAGCTGGCTGATCTCTATACCAAGAGTTAAGACAAGTTTCAGGGTGTGACAGTGACTGGGTTCATTTACGTTTTCTAGACTATCACTAGAGTCATCAACATGAATATTAAAATCCCCTGCTATTATTATTTTATTAGAATCTAAAGAAATAGTCTATAGAAAGTCAGGAACAGAAAAATGTCAGGGGGCGGTAATTGATTATGAACAAAACAGCTTTTTGAGTCTTTCTCTGGGTGATTTATAGACAATCAGATGTTTTCAAATGAATTATAAATGTGTTTGACAGTGTTAGGAAGTAAGCAAGGGATATTACTGCTAAAAGAGATGCCAGACCTGTTGTCAGGTACAAAAGAAGAAATTGGCTGTCACACTTCTACACCTTCTGTCCAGCAAAAGAGAAAATGTGGGAGGAAAACACAAACTCCAATGACAATAACATCTACACTCCAGTCTGATTACCCTGGACTCACAACTGTGTCAACTCTTCTCCCCAGAGAGTAGTCATCATCACAGGGGCTCTTCCATCAGTCGTACACACAGTTCCTCTCACATTATCTCTGTTTGCCCCATTATGTCCTTAACATGATCCAGGATTCTTCAGGGCTTCTCTAGGAACAGTCCAAAGCTGAGGGCTATTAGTGTTTACGTGTCAGTGCATAAATGCGTGTGGTCAGCAGCTTCATCAGAAGCAAGAACTGCTGCTGTTGCTCAGACTCTGAGGTGGTCGTACTTGTTTGTTTCCTGGTGTTAATCCTCTGTTGAGATTTGACGTGCAGCGCAGACCTTCAGCTGTGATATCTGCGGCCCTCTGGGGGTTGGAGTGCTGGCCCACAAATCCTGGAGAAGACTGGTGGGGGAGTCACAGGAGACCCACACATCCCCACACCTGATCATTACCATGCTAAATTCGTATTGATCGCTACGACTTAACAGCAAAACTGAGCCGTTCCCATGGCGGCGCCGCCAGGTGGATTCTGAGGTGCTGCTAATCCAGAGAAACCTCAAGCTGACATGACATAAGCACAGTGCAACAGAGCATTTGCACAAACCACACCCTCACTTCCAGCTGTGATTTACAATCATGCATCCAAGCAAATTTAGGTCCCAGAATGAGGGGCAGTCGTTGTTAGCAATTTTTAAGGCACTTCTCCTTTTTGCTGCCCTTGCTTGGCTGGATAATCGTGTGTGTTTGTGGCGTCTCTGCTCCTGCAGGCACCTTTCATCGCACATATGCATATGTGCTTGCCCTTGACATTATCATCAGCAGATATTTTTTGCAAGAGACCCCGAGGTAAGGTTAAAATATTGCTGAGGTTTCCAAGAGTGTCCAAGCTTGAGTTCAAAACTCGTGCACACAGCCAGTTGAAGGGAAAGCTCAGGAACTGAAGCCAGCAGAGCGCCCCTCTGGGGACAGCAGTAATTAAACAGTGATTAAATTAAGGGGCAACACGGGCAAAACGCCGGCTGATTGACACTGCCGCCTCCTCTCTCCTCCTTTCATTCTGGGTTCAGCTCTGCCGTGGAGCATTGCTTTCAATTGACCTCCAATTACTCACCCACTCTAAATTCTTCAAGGTCCAATTTTCAAAAACTATTTTCTCAACTGTGTTAAGAGCATGGATCACTGCACATCGGTCCCTGAAAAGGCTGAGCTGCAGAACTGGAACAAAGATGTTGAGAATGGAAAGAAAAACACAGAAAGAAGCTTCTTTGTGCTTCTGATTCGATTGATTTTTTTTTTTTCTTTTTTTGCTTCAAACAGCTGCTTTTCGGTCCCACCTTGGGTATTATTCCTTAAAGAGTCACAGAAGTGCAACAAGGCAAACCTGGGAAGGATTTCGAAAATGTGATCATGCAGAATCTCCTTCCTGAATTTGGGTGGAAAATGCAGTACCTCCGCTACAGTGGGAGAAATCCAAAGTACGACTGCTGCCTAGACTTAAAAACAAAACACCAAACAGAAACCAAAATTAATAGAGCTGAAATCAATTGCTTCAACTTTTTACCTGTCATCTTGAATGGTTTTTAACACTTAAAGACAAACTTCAATAATTTTTTGATCTATTTTAAAGTGTCTCCAGTGTTTTTTTTTTTAAAGTTATGATTGACATTTTTTGCCACATTTTTTTTTTAAAAGTGTTGTTTTCTAGGACAGTTTCAGAGAGCTACAGGACTTCATTTCAAATTGGCCTCAAAGTTGTGGGCGGGATCATTGGCACAGGCCAACCTCCTATAGTACCTCCTCTTATTGCTGAGAGCTCTCTGTTTACACACTTGCCCGCTAGCTTAAAGCTGAACCCCACTCCCAACCTAACATTACCAGTCCAACAAAAATAGCAAGCAGCATTGGAGCTATCCAGCCAAAGAGTTTTGAGCCAGATGCCAGCTTAGGCCAGGAAAACAATGTGAATGCATCAAAATGGGGCGGAGGAGGGGGATATGACCCGCCTAGCATATTTTCTAAGTTCCAGATCAAAAACATTCCTATAAGTCTGCATAGATAAAAATCAAGAGCCTGTTTTAAATTATGGCTTTGACTTCTTAGTGAGCAAAATCATTCAACTCATGCAGGTGCTTCAAAAACATCATGGGAGCAAAAACACTCAGTGGTCGATGAGTGCAAATACCTCAGATGTGGCTACGTGACCTGATATCGATGGACTCGTTTTGCAGCCAGTCTTTTCAGAGTTTATTATTTTCTTGTCGTTTTGGATGATATTCCATTAGACAGTTGAGGTTTCATCCAAATGCATGTTGCTGACAGCAGGCAGGTGACACTTCAATTTCAATTCAGTTTATTTATGAAGCACCACCTTCACTGCTTACGATCGCTGTAATCCAATTCATCCCAAACCCTCCAGATCACTGTAATGCATTTAGAGGGAGATTATTCCAATAGGACCAGAATGTCAAACATATACTTTGGTTTAAATAAGATTACGTCAAAGGGTTTTTATGTTTAATCCCTGTCCTGAGTAAATAGGGTTGTGTATCTTTCCCTCCCACATAATCCGATACACACCTCGATACATGATCCACAAATCAACACATAAAAGATTCGATGAACTTTGTGGTGATAAGATACAGTCCAGTTTTTTAACAGATTGTATATCTTTTTCCCAACATAATTGTGATTATCAGTTGATACTGTTGTCATTCTCATAACCTTTTAGACCAGCTATTGTTTATATTTTATGACTGACTTTATGTTTTTGTACAGTTAACGTGTGAAGCCCATTGAGACAACTGTGTTGTAATATTGGGCTATAAAAATAGAATTTAATTGAACGTTTTTTTTTTTTTTTTTTTTTTTTTTTGTATGTGTCTGTATCCATTACATACCTACTTAAAACCTTTATTGAAACAACCAACAATAAAATGTCTAAATAAAAAATGAAATCCATAACCCAGTAGCATTATTACTGACAACATCTTCAAGATGTCTCCTTTAAGGACTTGCTTCAATGAAAATTTTATTTTTAGTGTTCTTGTGGCATTTTTCTGATAATGGAAGACATAAATGATTCAGCTTTAATTAGCATTTTTGAGTATTTCTTTATTTAAATAGTTGTGAACTGAGAGCAGATGAAAAACATCCCATTTGAAAAACATCGTACTAGTGACTTGTGAAAATATTTTTATAGTTTACAAACAACAAAAATTGGATGTTTGACTTTTAGTTTAAATTAATTTTATCGTTAGCAATTTATTACTTACATGTAGTTATTGCTTGTCTTCTCTGTGGTTAGAGTCATTACATTATGCTAGTTTCTGAGTTTTTTGTTGTGTTTATTGTTTTTTTTCCCACCTGGAGTGGCACTTTTTGTTCATTAAAACTACAATCCTGCACTCAACCAACACATAACCCTCCGAAAAGCATAAATTGTGCAGTCGATTGGTTGGAGTCAGAGCTGGTGATGATGTCGTGCAAAGACATGTCTAATCGCAGCAGCGCCGCCAGCCCGACCCACCTCATCATCCCTGACATTTAGTGCGGCGCTTTGTCTCTCTTTCTCAGCTTTCGTTCACGCCAAACAAACATTTTAACCCTGATTTGTATCAGTGGAAGTGGAGGGCACGAAGTTAACACCACATGTGGAAAATATCTGCAATGGACTTTAAACGGAAAAAGTGAGTTCACATATCCAGTCACAGAGCACTCAACTTAAAAATTACAACTGACATTATAAGAAAAAAAAAGATATTTAATGGAAGATTTGCAATGAAGGAATGATTCAGAACATTTCTAACTCGAACCTTAACAAAGGATCTATTTAACTTGATTACCACTTTTCCTTTCTTCTCCATGGCTGAAGGCATGAGGAAATATGGCGGTCGTGACAGTAGAATATTGTAAGTACATAAAAGGGCTAATTTTCCTCATATTCAGATAAAGATAAGAGCCCATACATGAATGGATGTCCCTCAGCAGCTCCCAGCATTCCTGCTTCTCCCATCAGTCGAGAGGCTACAGCAGCGGTTTGCCCTTTATTATCACATGCTTATCACAACACCCCCTTGGCCTTTTTTTTTTTTTTATATAAAGACCCCAAATCTGGTACATTCAGTTAAAGAGAGTGTGGGGGTGGGGGTAAGGCGCAGGAGACTTGTTTCTTTTGACATTCATGACAGCAGCTCATCAGTCATTCTGTCCAGACTTTGTGTCATTTTTAGACTTTCAGAAAAATAATGTTACGGCACAAACAGCAATTTTGGCTTTTGGAGTTTAAATGAAGGGCAAAGACGAAAACAAGTCATTTAAAATGATATAGTGCACAGAAAATGAATACAGAGTTGTCTTACTATATTGCGGCTCATCTTTTGTGGTGATGCAGATTTTTGCAAGTGGGATTTTCTGTGGAGCGTTGTCAATCCCTTCTGAAAAAAGTGTAATCATGTCAATGTCTGAGAAAAGTTTATAAAAGTAAGTTTCGAATGAGGGGTTTCACAGTCTTCAAAGCTGTATAGTAATTTTAAAAAAGAAAAACCACTACTTTGCAAATTTCGTCTATCTCGAGTTATTTTTAGAACGTAACTCTGCGATAGATGAGGGACCTCTGTATACCATTCTACTAAAAGTATGGGAGGTCTCACCAGCCATGTTTCAAAAGAAACACAAAATTTAGAACAAAATGACCAAATGGGTCAAGTTTAGAGACCTCCAAAGCCTTGTGGGTTTGCCACACTGACCCATACGGGTGTATGAAGCATGCAGGTGACCTGCATGAAAAGCAAGATCATAGACCACTCGGTTGACTTGTTGAGCGAAAAAGTTCATACAGGTTTTTTTCTTCGAGCATACTGCAATCGGCTTTTCTGACTTCATCGCTGGTAAAGCTGCACAGCTCAGCTGGTTGGGTTTCAATTAGGGGTGTAACAATTCATTGTAACAGCAATTGCATACATATTATAATTTGTTGATTATGTTGGTGATTCATAGTGGATATTGGTTTATTTGAAACGATTCCACTGACCTAAAATCGATCCAGGCCAAAAATTCAAATCGATTAATTGATAAATCATTTTGCCCCTAGTTTCAATAGATAAAGACAAGAAGTGGTTTTGTTCTGGGGAGACAGAACCATTAAAATGAGGCTTTGTGGGGGTCTGCTGGTGTGTGGGTCTCCGCATACAGTGATAGACACAGCTTTAGATGTGCATCAGTGCATTGCTCTTAAATATAAATGAGAAAGAGCTCTAAATAGCACTTTACCTTTGATAAAAACCTTAACAGCTCTCACCAAAAACAATGCCATGTACTAGATCTCATTTTTTATTGCTGAAAAGTGGGACAGATCCGTAACAGCATGTGTCAAAGTTTTATATTTTCCCCTTTAAACTAGTGACAGGCAGTGACGGATGCTCCCAGAGCAACTCTCTTTGTAAACATCCTGGGACCTGATATCAGTCACTGTATTTTTGATACATCGCAAGGTGTGTCAATTTCATACAAAATTAACTTGAAAGTCATTTGAAAGAGCACTGTTCAAGGGCGTTACAGCTGAATCTTATAGAACAATTGCATGACTGTATGGACTTTTCATGGAATCCCTATAGACCGAACTGCAGGAATGTCCTCAAGCACCAAATTATTAGTCAATTTAAGATGATCAAGTTTATTAATTACTATTCTTAATATATCTTTTTAGGGTACCAAGGTATAACCTGCGTACCTACAGGCTGTGAATTAAGAAAAACGGCTCAACACATTCTTACAGTAAACATTTTAGAAGCATTAGATGACCCACGTGTGTAGTTGTACTTACGTTTTTCAGGTGCCTTCTGGAGTCATTGCACATAAGCAAAGAGTTGTGAAATTGCTCACCTAGTAAGATTGCAGCAATTTGGATTCAAGTGTGTGAATGAGAGCTCTCAAAGCTCAAGGGTACTTGGATCTGTGTGGAAATTAAACCGTGAGATTGTAGCTGGGGGCCTGTTGGATTGACAGAGACATTAACCCCTTGGCACCTTTCCGGTATCACTCGTCGGCTCGGTAAAATAGACGGACAGGAATTGCAAATTAAATCCCCTTAATAGGAGTAAGGGGATGTAGTTGGGTTGGTTTGAACTGTGGGACAGCGCGCGTGCATGGGGGGAGCGGCTTGACGTGAAGTGGCTCTGAAATGTTTTGCTTGATGTACTTTCGCCAACCCACTTCATCCAAGCCTCGTTTCCACCATTTGGAGCTGGTCCTTCCTTTCTCGAAGCAGGTTCACAGGTCGGGTTTCAACCTGTTAGTTTCATTTGAATAAATGTAGCGAATTAATTCCATTGCAAGAGTAGCCCCGGTAACAAGGGAGTCCACTTGTGGCTGCAACCACTGAGAGTGCCTCGGAGCTTCTTGCTCTATTGACTCCGCTGATGGTTTTCTCACAAGCTGTTTTTTTCCAGGTTTAGAGGCAGCACATTGTTGTGCCACATTGACTAACCTTAATGTAGACAAAGCCAAGTCTGCAAATCTTCGCACAGGCAAAGTGCACGCACACTCCTAACAGCAAAAGGAGCACTACGTTTTTCAATGCATTTAGATGAGACCTTTAACAAAGGTCCCTAATGCAGATATCAATGAACCAGGGGACCAGGCTACCGCCGCAAAATTGGCTGACGGAGAGATGTCACCTCTTTGCATGAAAAATGATGAATCCCATTTGTATACCACCCCCCCGAAAACACGTAAACACAAACGTTCCTGTTTTTATGTCATCGTGGGAACAAGGAAACAAACTCACAACCCTGCTGGCGAATAACAAGCATTCTGGTGAAATTGGTACTTTGCCAGCTATTTCATCCGACTGTCACCACAGAGGACCTGTGAGACTTCAGCAATGACAGGAGAGATTAACATCATAGACGTTGTTGTGTTTTTTTTTCCTTCTGCCTTCCTTTCATTTTTCATACAAGTCTCCAAGGAGATCACAAAATGAAACCAATATCTACGAAACCACACACAGGCAGTTGGATCTTTCCAAAGTAATAGATTGTGTTTGCTGGAGTTCTGCTTTTTTCTTTCCAGATCGGAGAGGCAAAGGCAGCTACAGATTTCATCTCATGCACAAAAGATGAACCGCCGCCTTACAATGTGAACGACTGTGATCGTATCAAACATCTGCAAAATGCAAAGATCCCCACAGTTTGAAAGAGTGAAAGGAATGTAGGAGCGGCCTCCAAGAAAATGGTGAAACCAATAGATTAGTGCAATTTAGAATGACTGCGTGGAGTCTAAGGTACAGAGGTTAATGCATTCAAAAAGACATTTCTGCTGGAAAATAAAAACTTCCCGGTGGTCTGGCTGAACGTTGCAGTTTGGATGACAGGGTGACCGTAGGAAGTTTTTTTTTTTTTTGTCTGCCAAGTTTTCAAAGCTGTGCCTTGAGGGCAAAAGGGTATATTTGCAAAGTTAATCACATAATGAGGCCAATTAAACATTGGAGAACCCAGGTGAAATGGAGCTGCCACTGAGCCTTCAGCAAACGAGGCTCTGCTGAATCTCCAGGCTCAGGCTGGACAACCCAGTTTCGGCTTCAATAATCCCCCGCTGTGATTATTTCAGCGTTTAAGCATTTGGTCAAGAAAAAAACGACTAAATTGGAATGAAAAACCTGAAAATGAAACTGGAGAGAGGGGTTTGTTTTGTTTTGTTTATTTTAAAAAAAGGAATTCCTAATAAAAAATTTTTTTTTCATTTGAAATTGATTTTTTACTTCATCAAGATCATCAGATAAAGGAAAACAACTGTTTAAATGATAGAAGTTCAAAAGATTTCTCTCATCTCCTTTAGCATCCTTTTGCCTTTGGGGTCTCCTAAAACCACCTCCTGAACTTTTTTGCAAAATGTGTCCAAAAGGGCATTTGTGCTTCAAAGACCACTTTTTGATGTTTGGGTGTTTGAACATGTTCTTGTGGCATTTTTCTGATGGTGGATGATATCTATATAAAACGATTGAAATGCCCACTCTCATGAAAATCATATTTTTTGGTGTTCTTGTAGCATTTTTCTCTTAATGGAGGACATGTATAAAATAATTTAAGAGTGTTTTTGCATCCAAATTGCATTGGATCAGGAGCAGATGAAAACCAGGTGTTTGAAAAAGCTCAGCTTTGTGACGTTTTCTTTTCTACTACAATTCTGAAGCATCTACTTACTAGATCCAGAAAACTCTTTGTTTTCCTCATCCGAGCTGGCTTCTAGCGGGATATCGCTGATATTGCTCACCATTTTCGTTGCACCGCTAATGTTAGCTTGGGGTTGTGAGGAGTTGTAAGCTATCGGTAAGGAGGGTATACTCAAAGGGTTTATGGGAGATCAGCAGAGGCATACTTTCGCTGCAACAGTCCCACCCACAACTCAGTTTCTGACGAACTACTGTTGCTCAGCAGAAACTATGTCATAGGGAACAGCAAAAGCTTTGATTTGATTTTTGGCCAGAAACCACATCATCACATCATCAGCCAGAAAATGTCATCAGATTAAGAGAAAGTTGATCTTTAAAGTCGTCAGTGTGACACAAATGTGGTAGGAGGTCAGTGCTCTCAGAATCTTCTCCTGCAAACCATTGTGTCAAACAAAAAAACATGCATTTGACCAAATTGGACTGAATTAAAGGCAGAATTCAGTGGTATTGTTTCATTTTCAGATGTATTTTTGTTTTAGCTGTTATTAATAAAAGTATAAATTGCTGTCATGAAAAAAAAAAAACACAAAGTGAAAATAAACTGCAGCAAAAAAGGGAGCCCATTAAAATGTGAATAAATGGGGACATCCACTGACACTAATGAAAGAATGTGTCACCATCAGGACTTAAGAAAAAAGGCTCACCACTCTGCCAGCCAAGATCCACTAATCTGGATGTAGAGGATTTGCAGCGACGAAGACAGACAGGGGAAATTAGCGTGGACACGTTTTTACCAGATCTGATTGCCGTGATCTGTTAATAAAATGGAAAGCGACAGGCTGGTTTTGCCACGGAGACTAAAGCCCGGCCACAATCAAGATTTAATCCGTCATTATTCTGCCTTTGAAGTGACCTCACCGCATATTCCCACTGTGAGCCAGAGGCGCACTCCCAGCTTCTTCATTAGCCCGGATAACTTTGATGTCCTGTCCGGCACACACAGATTCAGGCCGTCCACGTACGTTCACACAGATTTTCTTATCGCCGACTACACCAAGGCACGGCAAACATTATGGTTTTTAATCAATTACAGCGCTCCCCTCTGGGGAGACACATTCATTACATGCGATAGCGCCGGCTAAGGGACAAAATTCCGATTGCATGCTGTGATTGAAATGAAAGAAATGTTGTGGTTGGAGGGTGGACAAAGGCTGTAATTTTGCACAGCTGCACATCCCAGGCTGGATGTACATATCTGCAAACTAAAGGCATGATTTAACTGATATAACACTTTGGGTGGAATGATCTGTCATTCTGTGGATCCTTGTGGAGACACCAAGCTCAGGTTTTCTAAGCCAGGTAGAAAAAGAAGAAGCAAAAAATGGGTCATACAAAGCTTTATGATGTTAAAAATGAAAAACAGGGTCTAAAAAATGAAAATTGTGAAAAGATGGCTTTTGAAGAGTCAATCTCAAGATTGGTCTGTAATAAAATGAAAATAAATCAGCTGTCATCAAGCAGCTTTGGAAGGGAAGAAAAACACTTACTGTATACTACATGTGACTTCTGCTGTAAGCTGGACTTACACATTCTGTGGTGTTCACGACCAAATCTCGTTGGTTGCGACCAACGAGATTTGGTCGTGACCTAGTCAGGTGTGCCACTGGAAGTTGGTCGAAGGTGTTTGCAGCGCCTGTCCCTACTTCCGCCCCCTCACCATGGTCAGCCCCCTACATTTAACGGTGCGTGTTTATGTGTCTGTTTGTTTTGTGTGTGTTGTGTTTGTGTGTTTATTTTCATCTCTACTGTCTGTTTAGATACAAAAATATGATCGCATTTGTCAATCGCGGTATTTTATTGTGAAAATATGGTCATATTTTCAAAATTGGTCTGATTTTCTTGTGTATCTTGGAATAATTTTGTGCCAGTATTGACGTTGATCGAACGCGATTTGCACAAAAAAATAGACCAGACAGTGAAACGTTCTGCTGCACGACGTGAGCCAGCACGCTGGGCCGCGGTGCTTCCACATTTGATGGGAATTACACGACAGGTTAACAGGGGCGCCAGAATGAAGGACACTCCATTCCGCGGCACTCCGGTGTGCAGTGTGATCCTAGGCCTAATGTGCTTTTGCGTTGTGTGATATGTTGTTGTGATATGCACTTCAGTGCCACCGTACCTTAAAACCTGAATGCAAATACATTTTGATTTGGGTGGAAAATATGACTTTTTGAGAAAGGAATGGTTTTTAGTAGAATCTCATGGTTTGGTACTTTTTGGTTTGCACTATGGGAAAAGCCATCACACAATGTCCCTAAAACCTGACCAAGAAATGGCCAAAAAGGTAGGGAACATAAGAACAATTTTCAAAACATGGACAATGCAGCCTTAGTTGGAAAGACATGTCAGTTTGCCATCTGTCAATCAAAAGTTCACACCCACAAAAATAAACATTAGCGCTGAGAAAAGTCAGCATCAACTTATGCTGAAATTGTACAGGTTTACTAGTTTCAAACCTAGATCTATTAGGTAATTTTGAATAATTTTTATGTGCTGTAAATGGGAACAGAATTACTCAAGTAAAAAAATTTTTTTTAAAAAGCTCTGGTGGTTGCTGCAAGAACTGCATCTGGTTTCAGCTACAAACAATTCTAAATGAGCTTTAATAAGAAATTGAAAATAGTCCATTATCTGAATTATTTTAGACAACTTCCATTGTGCATACTAACATAACTTTGAAACTTTCAGTTTCTTTCAAAAACCTCAAGCAATCAAGGATGACTTTGCTATTGTGGAAACTAAAATATCTTCAAAAGAAACAACCCATTACTGCTGCTGGCATCCATTTGAACTCCCCTCGGAAGAAACCGCCGTCGCCTTGAATGTATGACAAAACTTTGGTGTCTCAAGCAGCAGAAACTGCACTAAAAAACATCGATTAAGGGTAGATACCGCTGACTGCATTCGAGAACTGGACTGAGTGACCCCTCCCCCTGCATCCCAAACAAGAATTCCCCGGTGGCTCCAAGAAGCCAAAATCCCATAGACTTCTTTTCAAATTTGTAATTTGAATTAAAACATATATATATATATATATATATATATATATATTTTTTTTTTTTTTTTATTTAAATTATGAATTGACCAATGATAAATTTATGTGGTGCCGACTGGTCTCCATGTCGAACGTTCAAAATTTTGTGTGACCCATTGGTAGGGGTATGGACAACAAGCTCGCTCCTGATTGGCAAGAGTGGTTGCCATAGAAATTATGATCCGTTGAAAAATCACTGCTCACTGATATTGTCCGCTTCCAACATGGTGGCATCTGTATCGCAAAAAAATGTGACTAATGTTACTTTATTCTATGAAAACCAGAAGTAATGGGTGACATCGCCCATTTTCTATGGGTGACGTCACACTTGCTTGGTCCAGTTCTCGGATACAGTCAGTTGAGAATTCAAAGGAAACATCGTCATTCAGACAACTGCCACTAATTAGATTATTTGGGATTCTTGTAAAATCATATACCACATGAATGAAGAAAGACAGTGATCAGACAATTGGTGCACACTGTAAGTTCAGAAAATAGCAGTGTCATATTTATAGTTTTTACATCTCCATTTAAAATTCACCAGCAAATCTTACAGATTTTTGTCATCAGATATCAAATATGAAACCTCATTTTCATCAAAAGGGCCCTTCCCAACAGACCTTTTTCCAAACAAAGCTGGGTTTGCAAAAGACAATCTCTTCTGACAAAACAGATGAGCCTTTCCACAGTTAGCTGCACAGCACACATGTTTTCTTACACCGTGCAGCACCAGGGTCCTTTCCCCAGGCAGTGGCCCCATCAGGCCAAACAAGACGGCTGGGTGTTAAAGTGTAAGCCGAGTACACAGAGTAACAACATGGCCATCTGCCCTGGGAGTGCACACATCCATCTTACTAAAGACAGCTAGTCTGTGCAATGATACCAGGGAGTGAGAGGGGAAGGGAAGGGATCGAAACATTTAGAAGTGGGGAGCTATAAAGAAAAAAAAGGACAAACATTCATGTGCTTAATGTTCCAGGAAGAGGCTGCAAAGGAACAATTTATTGAAGAAAAGATTGAGGAACAAAGGAATCACTAAATAAACTTCAAAGATTTGTCTTTTTACAACAGGAAGCGAAGCAGATCAAACCAAATTCCATGTGAGTAAAGCATCAGTTATATTAATCTGATGTTCAACACATTCTTTAGCAACTGAAAAAAAAAAAGTAAGAAAGGCAGCCAATTCCCTTTATTTTATTGGGCATGACATCAGTTGAGAGGACAGCAGTAAGTCTTAACTCCCACCGTCATCCAAGCCTTACAACCATCTGGATGCGGCGAAAAAACCCTGCCATCAGCAATCGCGGGTCAGTGATATCATCGAGCTGATCGCCATTTGTTTTTATTTTTAGACCATTTCCTCATGCCTGTATAATCAGTGTATATGGTCCTACCGATATAGCTCACCCCTCCTTCGCTCTCTGACTCCATAATATGTTATCAAACTGAGAGCTTTTAGATGGGCTTCCAGCCATTAGCCTCAGACAGCAGGCTGGAACATGGAGTGGAAAAAAAGTGGCCTCCTGGTGGCACTGGATGAGATTTGTTGTGAAAAGGTCTTTGTGGTACACCACCTGTCCATCTTCTGAGTTTCAGGACACTGCCGCGTTAGAAACCTCTGTATCAATGTGACCTTGGACTGGTGACAATTCACTTAGAGATTCCAAACCCTATTAGACTTATAATCTAGTCAGACTGTTACTGAGAATTCAGCAACTATGGTATAAACCCATTTGTTATCTGTTTATTTGGTAAATAATGTTGTTTAAAGCCTTAGTCAAAACTGCCCTAAAGGATGGCTATGAAAAAAGGGACCAAACCTGTACGGGACAGACAGGTGGCCTGGACGAAAAATCAAGGTCGTATCAACCCCATAAAGCAAAAATGTTCATGCACAATATTTTCCACAGGCATGCTGCAGGCAACAGGTAGTAGCAAACACTTATACAAAACAGAAGGGTAGGGTGACGTAGGTGAGTCGTAGGCATGTTGTACAGATTTTCTTTTTTTTTAACCCCCAAATCCAAAGTGCGCACTCATTGAAATGAGGAAATTAGACACTCAGAGTGTAGTTTGTGTGAGCATCCTACAGGCACCTACACCTGCACCTACACCAGCTTTAGTCTGTCCTTCTTTTGCTTGTGTTAGTTTCATATAGACATTTTCAAGAATTTAGGAGTATGAACTAATGTGCAATTTTTTATTTTTAAATAAAAGAACAAGCATTAACAAGGGTTTGCATTGAAACAAGAGACAACACTTTGACTCCTCGTTTAATACAAGGTTGAAAATAAAAGTAAGTGGGGCTACTTCAGGTTTCCAAGTGACAGGAGGCGTGCTTGTTACGCAATCCACAATCAAGGTTATCTATGGTGAGAAGATCAGAGCAGTTGACCTTAAAACGGAAGGTCACAGGTTTGGTTCCAGCCTTACCTGTCCACTCTGAACCCCACATTACTTATGGGGGTACCACATAAGGTGACGGCTCCACCATGTTTGTGTACAGTACATGGATGAATGGAACAGTGACTGAAAGCACCATAGGTAGAAAAGCGTAATTTAAGTATACGCCAATCACAAGTTATAATCACACCAACTTTACAAAAGAAAGAAGTGTGCTTACAGTTTGGTTTTTGTGTCAATTCAAGTTCTTTGGGAAAACATTGTCCAAAAGAAATCAACATTAATGAATGACTAGATTTTATGTTCTAAAGTTGTCAGTTGGTCCAGTCGAGAAGCAGCAAATAAAGTGGATAATTTGATAGTTGAAGACGCAAGGTTTTTTTCACATTTTTTTAGTAGTGATGGGCAGTTTGCAACCGAGGCCACTCTGATTGGTTACAGCCACATTTTCAGCAACTATTGCTCAGCTCTGCTAAAAATTTACACCAAAAATTGTGAGACCATTTTGACTGTTCCAAGTTATTCTAGGAGCTCATTAATGTGTGGCATGGGATATGACTCAAAACAGGAAATACTGTTCAACTTCCTCGTGTCTGAACAAAATCTAGGTTAATTTGAGTTGTCCTTTGAACCAGCACTATGGGGTTTGACCGCTCACTTGATTTTAGCTCAATCACGCCCAATTTCAGTATCCTCTCCACTTCATTTAATAGGCACCCCTTCATTCTCTCCAGAACAAGAGCTATTTCCACCCTTAGAAAGCACTTACTTAACGGTAAGGTCATTTGTAACTAAGGCATAAGTGATCTCTGGTCCACCCTAAAACGAGGGCCTTGTTTCACGTGCAAGTGAACTCTGGTGTTGTTCTTTACACAGAGGATGCATAGACTAGTAAACCAGACTAGAGATTAAGCAAAACTTTTCTAACTGGATTACCTTTTAAAAATGGTTTGATCCACTTAAATCTGCAAGTGTCAGTCAGCCAGACTAGCCTAATGTCCACATCTTACTATGTTGAACACCATAGGAATTATTTATAAAAAAGATACAACTCAGACAACCTTTTTGCCACAAAAAATCTATTATTAATACAAAAAAGAAAAAAATCCGCCTGTCTGCATTTCAAATGTGGTAGACTGCCATGTATTTTGTAAGAGATTGAATGAAGAGAACCAGTTGTAATGATCTGGCATTCAATCCCACAGTTGTGCTGAACCACAATTTTCACAGCTGGACACACGACTGCATTCAAGTGGGTCAGTTACTTTTATCGTCCACACAGCGGCAATTACATTGATATTAAAGAATACATCAAGAGCAGCCGCTTTTATTAGGCGCCTGTTTTCGCGATTCCAAAATATAAAAGTTAATTTAACAGATACAATACGGTGAGAATTCACGTCAAGTTTGTTTATGATGAAATATTCCAGTATAATAACAAAAAGGAGATGTGCGTGTGCGTCTCTGGTATAGAAAAGGCTGCAGAGAAAGTGCAAGTTACACAGGCTGATGTGGATTGAGGCTACTTGAGGGGAATCTAGTTTGTTATTCCGTTTAGTCAGCCTACATGGACTTTTTCCTTGAAGTGCTTCAAACGAAGTCTAAAGTAGACCAGACGCTATTTAAAATAAGCTTTGCTTGAGTACAGTAGTACATATCATCCCACACTTTCCCTCCCTCGTGTTACACAGAAATATTAAAGCTGTGCCCCAAGGTCAACAGCAGCGTCCCGCATTCTACCCATCACTGCGCCCTTGATCCACCACCAAGAGAAGTTTTTTTTTTTTCTTTTTTGATTCAGTCTAATATCATTAAGTTATAAAATGATTTCAGTGGATATAATCAGCATAGTAATTTCTCTCTATGGAAAGATAAAACTCTCTCAAGAGCAGTTAGCCGAGTCCACTTTGCCTGCTGATTAGACGCAAGCCTCCAAAATAATTCATCAGAAAATTGCAAAAAAAAAAAAAAAAAAGAAAATAAATTTTCAAAAGAGCTCCTCACAAAACCCGCTCAGGACCTTTGCTCTTTAATAATTAAACTCTGCAATTAGGCATCTTACCACGCGCCTAGTGTGAGGCTTCATGTAATATTCATGACTAGATATAATTATGCAATATTTTCTCTGAAATGAGAGGTCCTACACTCAAGGCAGGGGCTGTCAAGAGGCAACACATTTTTATTTTGTTTCTAACACCATCTCTCTGCTTGGGGGATGAACAGCTGGTCTCTGGAGACAGAACAAGGACTTTTGGTCCTTAACAATGTGGCCCAACAATTTCATGACTCTGGAAAAAGAAGGCAGTGGTGGAAAGGGCGAGAGAACAGGCACTGAGTGGTGATCTGTTAATATCAAAGTTTGAACTCAACAAAGACAGACCACAGGGCCATTGTGCTCTGGATACAGTCAACACAAAGACGAAGGAAAGAGGCATTAAATTAAAGTCGTCGAGACAGGGTGCTGTCACAGGATTCGCTGCATGATGAATTATACATAATGTTCATCCCGGCATGGGGAAAGACATTGCGGTCCTGATGGCGCCTGGAGCGGACAAGCCGCAGCAGTGCTCTACAGTGGACACAGTGGACAAGGTTGACTTTAATCTCGAGTCGCGGTTCAAAGGTGCGAGGAACAAACTGGCAATCAAAGCTAATGTGTAACTAGTGAGTGGTACACTTCATGGACCTCGTCGACCGGAGTGTAGCAGAGATCACACGCAGTTTCCTCTTCTCATCTCAATGGTTAACTTTTTAACCATTGACTGTATATGAGAACTTGAATGAGTGGATCCTCCTCCTCATGTTCCAAACAGGAAGTACCCACTGGTTGCAAAAAGCTAAAATAGACTGCTTTTGAGAAATAAACAGCTAAGCTTTAAGGTACACTTAAAAGCCCTATTTTATTTTCAAAAAGGGACAGTGTGCTTTACAACCTGGAGTACCTTACACATGGAATAATATTTAAGGATTATATAATACATAGGTTAATTCAGTTGGGGTTTTTTTTTTGGTTGGTTGCTGAATAGACTTATGCAGCTAACGTGAAGCATATCGGACTGTGTTTTTTTGTGTTGCTTACAAGGTTAGGAGTTAGCAGAGTTGCAAGTTTTTTTTTTTTTTTCAAACAATGTTGGAAGTTACAGGTATTGTGAATATGCCATAGATCGTAAAAACAATGGACAAATCAAGGTGTGATGTCACCAATAGAAAATGCCTTACCTCCGGCTCTTGTGAAATGAAGCCAAGTCCGTCACCATTCCTTCCTGATATGTACACCACCATTTTGAAACCAGTGATTGGTCCGAGTCGGTCTGAGTCATGTTTTTAGGTGAACTAAAAATAAGTTCACACCCATTCCATTGAA
Organism: Oryzias celebensis; assembly: GCA_014656515.1. Classification (NCBI taxonomy): domain Eukaryota; kingdom Metazoa; phylum Chordata; class Actinopteri; order Beloniformes; family Adrianichthyidae; genus Oryzias; species Oryzias celebensis. Next base: position 42,821,300 of record BNCR01000005.1, read on the forward strand.
AGCAGGCTCGGGAGAAGCTGTCAATCAAATGTTCGAGCAACCCACATGCTTTTACTGAGGCATCTGATTGGTCAGTCTATAACTTAAATCTTTAACGAAAACCTAGGATTAGAAAAATGTTAAGAAAATGATATCTGAGCAAGAATGGTTATTCTGACATATAAAATGACTCAGTAATAAATGTCTATTTCTCAAAAGAAGTCTATGAGATTTTCACTTCTTGGAACCAGCAGGTACACGAGAGGAGAGGTGTTGAGCTGTCCATTGTTTTTAATGGTCTATAGCATATGCTAATGTGGCTAACATTGCTAGTGCGGCTTATATGAAGTGTGTTGCAAACAAGAATTACTACTGACAGACGTCGTCTGGCTCCAACATGGAGTCATCTGAAAAAAATGGCGACTGAACTGACTTTGTTGTGCTGGAGCGAGAAGTAAACCATTTTCTATGGGTGATGCTCGATCCAGTTTGCTTCTTTAAAAAAAAGAATAGTGTTTTTATGTGTGTGTGTGTGGGGGGGGGCTTTGTGCCTTTGGTGACATGATAAATATTGAAAAGGAAACATTTCCATCCACTTTATTAGGAAGAACAAAATCCATGCAAGATTGATGCCCTACTTTCTTTGTTTAAGCGCAAGCATCACTTGTGTCTGTCATAAATGCCCTGTGAAGGGGTTTTTTCCTGCACATCTGTCCATCCATCACCTGTGCTCACTTTGTCCTAATTAGGGTCACAGGGGGACAGTCGCCAGTCCATCAAAGGGGACAACGTCTAAAGACACACAACCACTCAGATGTAAGAGCAATCCAGAGCCTCCATTAAACCCACAAGACATGGTTTGGGGCGGTGGGAAAAAAGCCAGCCTCATCACCGTGGTGTCTAATCATGAGTGATGATTGTTATGGGATAAGAGCTTCACATTTGATATGTTCCAGCCTCTGAGTGCACATTTGAGGCTATATTTCTACAGAGAAATTCAAAATAAAGACATTCAAATAAAAACATCCAATCACAAAGTTTCTTCTTGGTCCACAAACCCAAAGACACAATAAAACGAAAAGTGTTTATTGGGGAACATTTAGGAATCATGCCATCAACTCAAGACTGGGTAACACTCCGTCAACAAATTCATGGAACACTCGTCCCTGGATGCTGCCCAGCAAAATAATGACTTTTTATGAATATGGCGCAGTTTTATTGTCGGTATAATACAGATGTGATTAACATAAAAAGGAATTAAAGTCAAAGAGGCGTAAAGGTCATCACTCAGGACTACGCTCAGGACCACACAGTGATTTACAACAACTTAATTTGACTGTGAGGAGTAATTTATCCATGACAGAGAATGCAGCAGAAACTCTCTGCATGTCGTGCATACATACAGGCAGCAGCATAGCATGACTGCACGCATCTCCCATCCACATGATCAGTCAAGATGCTTTACAATGTCTGTCATAGGCCTTAACCATTGCCATAAATTACAAAGCCATTGTACACAGTGTCAATAACTTTTCAAGGAGAATCTCAGTCCTGCAAGTATATCTTAATTTCATTGTTAAAAGAGAATAATATGCACCCAAAAGCCAAGGTTAGGAAACAGACCTGGACTGATAAAAGTTGAGGTCAGTTAAACATCATTTTGGTAACATAAACCTTTCCAATTATGTTTCCATTTGGTTGCAGACAGCATCCAGCCCAACATGAGGTTGGGAATTTCCTGAAGATCCACCTTTAAGAATGATTGACAAATAGAATACATGGTTTTCATGACATTTTCCCCAATCCAGTTCTCCTTTCCAAGTTCACCCAACACCTCCTACAGGAAGAAGGAATCATGTCACCAGACTCACCAAGTGGTTCATCCATTCTGTTACATTAACCCTTTCACATGAAAGATGTCACCAGCACACAAACTTTGACCTACCGTAACCCCTCGATTGTGAATGCAATAAACATTAATCAGCTGATCCTGACTCTGCAAAAAGCAACTTTTCATTTTGGCTTTGCACCGAGATGCAACACATTACTAAACTTCAAGTATTAAATAAGCTGCATTTCTCCACTTCAGAATCTACAATTCACTGCGTCAATAGTTTAAAATTGTCACCAATTTGAGGCAATATTTTTGGACGGAGGTCAAAGGCTTTGCTGGCTTATTTTAAATGCATTTTCTAAACCTGCTTTATTCCTTCTGGTGTCATGATGTTGCTGGAGCCTAGCCTTAGCAACTGTTATTTGGCAAAGACAGGGTACACCTTGAATTGTTTGCCAGTGCACCGCAGGGCATCAAAGGTTTACCATGCATCCATTCATTTTCCAAATCAGCTTTGTTCCAATCGGGATTGTGGGGTTGCTGGAGCCTATCCTAGCTGCCATTGGGTAAAAAGGCGGTGTTCACCCTGGATGGTTCACCGCAGAGCACCAATAGTTTTCCATCCATGTATTGATTTTCTGAACCAACTTTATTGCTTCTGGAGTCATAGGGTTGCTGGAGCCTATCCCAGCTACTGTTGGGTGAAAGCATACGGTTTGACAGTCCATCGCATAGCAACAACTTTTGTCAGTTTGCATTAAATTTCTTTCAAGGATGACAAAACTGTCTCACATGTTGATGGTTTGATTCCTCTCTGAATAGCTTTCCTCACAGCCTTTTTTCCCCCTCCACCAGAGAGGCACAGGATTCCCAGTTTCACTGCGCGTTCTACATCATCGGCAGATCCAATGTGGCAGCTTGCAGCCGTGAGCCAAGATGGATGCAGAAGCGTTTAGGAACAGCAACAACAAAATAATGTGATAGAGACTGGAAAAATGAGAACGGGGGGCCTCCAGCCGAGACACAATAATATGGCGGGATTTATTTCAAATGCCCCCATGCAGTGCACATTGATATTCTGGAAGGAAAAGCAGTGCCAGAATGTAACTCAAGTATTGTCAATATGAATTTTTTTATGACGTATAAGTGCACAGCAGTCTTATAGCTTTTGAGAAACATTTGTACTTGTCTGTTCACTGTTTCCGCTGTTTTTGTCCTGCTCTCTTCAGATTTATCTGTTTCTGCTCAAAGAGGATGTGAGTTTGGTAGGTAACCTGCTAATAGCACAGGACCCTGTGATTTTCCCGGTGTCACACTGACAGAGTGAACCTCAGATTGAAGGGCAGACGGTGATAACCACCTGCAAGGATTCGCATCCCGTTCCATTTAACCACCCTTGGAATTCTCACAAGGGACCGTTGGTGATGCAAAGAAACCGCTGAAATAGCCCCCAACACCCAAAGCCCATGCTTCATTGGCAATCAGAATGAAATTGCCTGAATCAACTGAAAGGCACAGTCCTCACTTGGCACAGCAAAAATGTGACATACTCTTCATATTTTTCATTTTTGTTCCTACAAGCCTGCCTTTAGATCAGTCATATAAAAAAGCGAGAACATGCAATACTGTGGAAAAGAAGAAATCGGGGGCAAGGAAAATGTGTTTTGATAGTAACAGCTTTATTCTTGCGGCCCCCTTAGTGGTTTCAAATCAGGAGCGGCATAGCAACGGAAACGGCAAATAAAAAAAGAGCGGCGAACAATCACAGGCTCACAGCATGCTCCACCTTCATGTGCAGGTGCCTTAATACCAGAACAAGTCACTGGAGATGACAGAGGAGAAGAAAAAGCACCCCGACAGCTGTTCTCCATAAAGCCCTACAAAGCTCTCCCAGATGTTGAGCAGTGGTATCCTGTGACATGCAATGTGAAGGAGTGACTGGTAATGCAGAATGTATTAGTGGTTTCTTTTATGGGTGCATTAGGAGGGAACTCGGAGGCAGTGTATGTGAAGCCGCCGGTGAGCTACTACCCACCGCTTCATGCCTTGATGAACCTACCCTTGAAAAACAGGGACATCCGCGACTGCGTGCAGCCGAGCCCACACTGCACCGCCCTCTTCCCAGCCTCCTGGAAAGCATAAATCAGTTTCTCATATCATCATCTCGTCATATTCCATGCATATGCCGCTCTCATCGGTAAATCTGTCAGCTTTTGCACCTTTCTGGTGTATATCAAATTTGTAATTCCCTCTCATATATGCAGTAAATCTCTGACAAAGCTCATCTTTTTTTGAGATTCAAAAATGGGACTGTGTGACGTGAGGAACCTCACTTGAAGGAGACCCGCAGAGTGACTACAGTACCTCTTCAGTCTGGGATGTCTTTCCTTTCAAAGCTTCAGTGCACTCTGGTGTGTCATTTCTCTTCTTACCACTAAAGCAGTGGCACCAGACAGGAAGCCAGAATAAATTTCCCCCAGTTCATTGTCCCCGCTGAGGACTAGCAGAACATCTCTGTCTGATTAATGGCTGTACACTATCAAATGAACAGTAATTGAATGGTATAATGCAGCAGGTCCTTAAAAGCCCAGAGGAGTCGTCTTCTTCTGCCGAGCTCTCTGGAAAAGCAAGGCGGTGACATTGTCTGGAGTTGATTATAGTTGACCTTGCGTGGGGACACTGAGGCCTTTGTAATGGCCAACCTAAGCTTCGGGGAATACGATCATGGCAAAAAAAAAGAAAAAAAGAAAACGAATGGAAAGAAAATGAAATGGACTTGCATTGGAAAAGAAAAAGGAACGGATCAATGCCGTGGTCAATTTTTGGTTGATTTTTTTTTATCACTAATTTCTTAAGGAGAGGAAGACGATTAATCAATCATCCTCAGTCGTATCGGCATTTCCAACAATATTAATTAAGAAAGATGCCCAGCAGATCTCCACCAAATAAAAATAAATGATAGATACAAACACAATACCACAGCAGGGAACACAAAGATCCCCTTGTCCAAGATTCCCGGAATTGTATGACATCGAGAACACAGACATACCTCACCATCGGGAAATCAATCAACTCCTTAAACAAGTAGAGGCAACCTTCAAAGAGCCCAACAAAAGTCAGTCAGGTGATTATAAGGCAAGCTTTGATGAATGCGCATTGAGCTCCAGCCCGTCATGCTTCCCTCTTAGATCGTCTGCTCTAACTCTCAGCGGACATCTCCACTTGGCAGAGACGCGGAATCTCGTTATTCTTTATTTGGCCCGGACCACACAGGTCAATATCACGCACGCGCCGACGTCTCAGCTGTGAACCGTCTGAGGAAAAGCATTTGAATGCACCGCAATAAATCGTGGCTGAAAGTGTAATCATGTAATTGAGTTCGGTCATCAATATCTAACCGTATACTTGAACGTATACGGCACACGCGGGATATTTCACAAGCCAGGACGAGGGTGGGAGGAATTCTGTCTGAACTCAGCTATGAGTCATGGCGGCACAGTTATCCCTCATTATTATTCACAGCTCTCTAAATGATGAGGCTGCCAACGACCAGACAGCGACAGTCTGTTTGCCCTCAAAGGTAAAAGACGAAACCAAACCAGTAGAACGATTATTCCTTAAGTTAGTCTTCCAGATCTTAAAAAATGACAGTTGCTTGATGTTTTGCCTTTGGCTAAATGTCAGGAACAGGAAAAAAACAACTTCCTGTCACACTATTGGAAGTGTAAACAAATTCTTAACACTTGAGGTAAAGTTTGAAATTTTCAAATGACTCTCGTCATAAGCTTGTCCATAAAAAACAAAAGTTTTCAAGTTGCTAAAAGGTGTCCGGGGATTGTTATTACTCCTTTCTATCACCCAATGATCATTTCCCACAATCGATATCCAATCTGAATCAGCAACATGCATGTTTGACTCAAAGCAATAAGTAATGAATTAGGCTATTGACGATGTCCTTAGTCAGGGTCATAACTGGCCCCCAAGAAGTCAATGATTATCCCAATAAGAATAGCTTTGTAGTAAAAGTGCAAACGGCAGCAAAAACTATCATCACACCCAAACATTCCCCCGCGGTGTAATCGCCACCGCCTGAAATGATAGTTTTCATTAAAACAAAATGTTCACGGTTATTGATTGCTTAAATAAGATTCAATAGCTCCTCATTTCGAAGCCGAGTGAAATTGCACAGAATGGTAATATCTCCCAACTATTGTTCGCATTCATCACAGTTACATGGCGTCGCACCACTGTCCCCGGAGGATTATTAGAGCAAAATAAGTGTATTTAAATGAGTGTCATTTCAGGGAAGCAAGGATCCATGCAAAAACATCTGTACACAAGCCTAGATCCTACTTCATCAGAAAAATCGAATACAAACACCCCTGATAATGGGACTATAACCATAAATGTTGCATTTTGTGATGTGTTTTGTGCAGATTTCTCTGGCTGCACCTATGGTCTCCATATGCATAATACATAGAGTTTATTTTGCACTCAGGTGTGTTTAACCCTTCATCTTTTGTCTAATCAATGTGACAGATCATTTTATTGTACTTCCTCTCCACGGGGAAAAGGGAGCGCAGGCAAACAAATTCATAACACCGAGAACATCAGAAAGAGGAGGAGGAAGAAAGAAATTGTACATCACCAATGAAAATATGTCATCTTTTTGCAACTATGAAATGGGTGATAGCAACAATTATGTCATGAGCCCATAATGAGTTTCAGATTAATCAAAATGATGAAATAGGGATGAACTCTGTGTGATATTCAGCTTATTTTTAAAACCTTAACCTGTGCAGACATGTCTGAAGTATAGACAGTGAACTCATCTTCATCTCCATCTTCCACTGTCTGCAACTAAACCAGCAGGGAAAAACCAGCAGGGAACCTCACTGGTACACAATGTGCTTTGAAACTAGACGGATCTTTAAGACATAAAATATGGTAGAACTTTTTTGTTGATTTTTAAAAACACTTCAATGAAAATGGTGTTTTGGGATGGAGGACATATACAGAAAATTAAGCTGGGCCACACGCTCTCAGCAATGGGGAAGGTGGCTGAGTTGCTCCACACCAACAACCCTGTCCACAACTCAGAGGCATTTTTAAGTCTCAATAATCATCAAAACTGTTAGCTCTAATCAGAAATATGTGTCATACATTTGGTTTTGACTGAGAGTACGGGGAAGTTGAAGTGTTAAAAATGTATAAAGGTTTCATAAACTGAATGCTTACTTCTCTCCCAGAAGGGGTTTGACAAAATCTAAAAACAGAAGCTAATCTCCATGTATGTTTCGAGTCACACCGAAGAGAAAACCCTCTTTTGCATTTTAAGTTACAGATTTCCATGTCATCTGAGCTGATGTTTGCAAACACTTGATTGGAAAATGGTTGGAGTGGGTCTTTACATAAATAGATCTGTTGGTAAATTATGGCTTGAGGATGAATAAAAACGCAGAATAAGAAACCTGGATGATAAATATGTGTCCTTCCTCTCAGTTTAGCACAATTTAAACCCCCCAGAGGTTCTAATAAAACACGTGCAATAAATGTATACTTTCCACTTACCTATATGTTCATTGCAACAAGTCAGCCCTAATCCCGTTTTTGTTCAGTTTGCGGCCGTATAACACAACGCACAAAGCAATGTTTGAGCACCAACAACTAATTTGTCCCCATGAGCCCAGAACAGCTTATGGCTGGTATCGTTAAACATCCTGCTGTTTCAGGAGTTTCAGATTTCAGTCGGGCTTTGATGAGCTTGTGAGCAACTTTTTTCCTCAGCTGATCAGCTGAAAGGCTTTAAGCGTCAGTTTGAAGGGCTGCATGCAAATAAAGAGTAAAAGAGCTGGGAGAGACAATACAGCTTTGCTCCTTAAGATCAGGGATCAGCTGTCTTCAGGTCCAACCTGTTCGTTGGTGTGTTTGAGAAACATCTAAATCCAGTCCTTAAAAAACTTTTATTTAGATGAGTTTGGGTTTGAATGATGAATGCTAAAGAACCACATCAACTACCTAAAGTAAAGATTGGATTTTGAGGCTCCACAAATTAGTCCCATCTAGAATTTCTATTCAAAAATGATATCAGATTTGGTGACAAAGACAAACCAAAAAAGACATAAAGACAGAGGCTAACATTTCTTTTAACATTTTGTTATGGCATCATAACAGTTTTTCCTCGTTTTCACTCCCAAATAATAACCACTAATTTCTCCAATAACATGTTCTCATCCAGCGGTCCCCGACCTTTTTCATACTATAAACTTTCAATCTATAAATAATGCCAGTCAATAAAACTGGTATTTTCTAATTATATTAATAATAAATGATAATTCACTGTTTTTAAATTATTTTTTAGCACCATCCTCATAACATTAGGATGTTATGTTATTATTACTCCTGTTTTTTGTCTGTTAAATGCAGATTTCTGTTATTTAGAAGTCGAGGGCTCTGCTGTTTCCTCACTGGATCTTTTCTGCAAAAATAAACTTTTTTTTTGGTTAACTTTGCTAGTTCGGGGATGTCAATTTAGTAATCGGTGCAAGCGTACTTTCAGAAAGTAGCAGATGTGTTTAAAACTCGTGACCGAGCGGCTTGACGTGCATCTGGAATGAGTCAGATGTTGTGGGGACAATCCAGTAGTTTTTCAAAATAAAACTTCAATCAGAACCACATTGTAAATGTAACGCAAACAATGTAGGTTGTGTTTCTCTTTTCTCTGGGGTTGGGGACCACTATTCTTATAGATCTGAGAGGAGAAATATGCAGCTAAGCTGGTTCATGAAATCTAGATCTGAGACTTCCTGTCTGATGAGTCTATGAAGATTAGTTAAGAGGCTGTTAAAAAACGTATCAGGTAAATGTTCATGATTTACTCAGTCCACATATCGGCCATTTCCTTTCCTTTTTTCTTTAACACTGCGCGCCCTATTTGATAAGAAAAGTGATTAATCATCCACTCTTTCACTCTTCTGCACGTTCACTCTCTTTTTTGATCTTAGTGAGCTCTCTGTCCCTCGCTGCCCTTCCATCCTTCCCCGTTTTTATCCGTCTGTTTAACTTCACATTGGATCATGCTGCTGTCGAGTCGTTTATTTATTTAGAGTTGTTCCGCGGACGAAAGGACAACCAAGAGCTACAGCCTCTCTGCCGCAAATACTGTGACTTTTTCAGCCCCGCTCCCTCCAGAAATGCATTTAGAAATTACTGGACCTGGACGCTGCTCTGGCCTTATCTTGTAAATAATTCTGTTTTTTGTCAGCATCCAAGCTGAAAGTAAATAATGCAACACATCACTGAGTTTAAATCTTTATCTGTTGCCTTAAGTGCTTTAATTTAAATAGTAAGCATGCAGCAGAAGATGAGTTGCAAGACATAAGAGGAGCATAAAGAAGAAGGAAAAAAAGACCATGTTTGGCTGCAAGGGTGTTTCCTTTATCTTTGTTTTTTAGTCAAGAATTACTATAATATTTATTTCTATTCAGCACTTTTGAATAAAAAGGCAAAAAAGAAGATCAAAGAGAAACAAAAGTCAATGTCTTTTTTTGTTGTTGTTTTTTCACCATGATGCTCATTAAATCTTTATAAGCCCCTGATCTTATGACCAAATCTGAAGGTCAGTTTATTCTTTTAAGTAATAAATAAAATGAATTACTCTTTGTGGGAAATTTACTGTGAAAATCCTTGGAGAAATAAAAATAGATAAAAGAAAATAAGACATTGGAAACAATTGGAAATTGAAATGGGGGAAAACATGACACAGATAACATTTAAAGCTGTGGCTAAAAAGGTAAAGTCAAAGTCACATTAGCTGCCACGCACCTAGTTGTGCTAGATTTGCTTTCCAAAGTTGACCCACAGCCTGGGGGAGTGGTGTGAGCTGGGCAACTATTTGGTCGATTAATCCCCCAATCCAAGCCCTCAATGCTGATAGCCAAGCAGGGAGGTATTGGGTCCCATTTTTTAAAGGCTGTATTCAGAATAGAATAATCTTTTGGTGCGAACCAAGTCCACTTACTCTGGCACGGCAGAGGCCTGCTGCAAGACTGTTATTGGGAAGGCTACTGACACTAACAGAGTGACTGTCAGTAAAACAATGTGTATCAAATTAAAAGATGTTTTGACGAGCCTGCATTCATCCAACCACATTTCAATGAGTTGCTGTGTCTCATCGTTCTGGTTGTTATGGTTTTGTTTTTAAGGGACATCTGTTAAGGAACTACAAGGTAACTTTTAGGATGGCATCACAGCAGCGCTGGGCACGTGCTGCGCAACGAGACACAGACGTTTTTTGAGACATTTTCTGCAGAGAGACAGGAGCTCATCAGAACTTTTCATCAGGGCTGTTGAAACAGGAATCAGCTCCGCTTCTTTCCCATCAGCCTTTTGTTAACACTCTTTCCCACTAGCTTACAGCACTTCACAAGCTCAAGCTAACATTAGTGTAGCAAAAGAAACACCACAGTTTTCATTGGAGTCGGTCTTTAGAGGGGTTTGTCAGTTGGACATGTCAGCTGTGTCATGACAAATGTTTAGAAGACACAAAGAGGGAACTCCACAAAAGGCAGTGGCTAAATAAGCTGGTTGTCTACAGAGTGCTGTTCCTGATCATATAGTTAAAAAATTCACTAGAAGGAAAAAACGTGGTCGGAATAGATGCACCAGCAGCAGAGATAACTGCAGTCTCAAGAGGTTTGTCAAGTGAAATTCGTTCAAGAATTAGGGGGAACCTCACTAGGATGAGGCTGAGTCAGTGCATTATCCAGATTATCACTCTGTCCAAGTCTCTATCTGTTAACACATTTTCTGTTTATTTTGTATTAGTTGTGTTCTTTTATCCTGTAGCATGGATTTCCAGGGTGAGCCCACAGTACAGGACCGCCTGAGGTGGGCCCGAATCCCTTTACATTTGGAGCGTGTTTTCCACAGTCCGCACAAACCGCCACAGGTCAAGGTTTCCCGTCAGCGTCACGGCCTCAAAGCAGTTTGACATTTTGCTTCATGACATTAAAATGTGAACACATCACTGAAAATGTCAAAAAATGTGTTTAAAAACTCTGAATTTTCTCTGATTGTAGACTTTCAAAATAAAGTGTTTTGTTATGATTATGTTGTTTTTAGCCAAAATCAAAAAGCATGTTGTTTAGTAGGACATAGTTTCTGCAGAGCAATAATAGTTTGCCTCTGAAATGTCGGCCATTACTTCCTGTTGCAGAGCGCTTGGAGTGGGGAGCTTGCCTTGCGTATTTTCTGTCACTAAAAAGCTCCTTTTCAATCTGCATTTTTTTCTTCTGCTCCTGATTCACAGTGATTTAAAAAAAGAAATAATCAGAATTTCAATTTTAAGCTTCATTTTCTTCATGTACGACCGCTGTCATTAGAAACACATGTACACGTGTTAAAAACACGTGTCAGAGAGGATGCTTAAAGGTAAAACAAAACCAAAAAAGGGAAAAGAAAACAGTGGTGTTTTATGAACGACATCCTGTGCAAAATACAAAGGGTTTTTAACACTTTAATGATCTGAAGTTTGTCTTACTTGTGTTTAATAACTTATTACCAGTTTTATTCCCACATCATGAGACAATAAAAGAATCCTAGTTTCCCTTTCATAATTAACTTTCTGGGTTTCTGCACTCGTCTCCAACAAAACAGCCTGATTGAATTCATCTTTGATTTAAACCCCCCAGACAATATTTGAAGTCTTGTTCTGTTTAATATTCACGCACACACACACAAAAGCACACACAATAAATGGTGAAATTTTCAAAGAGTGCTCTGTGAGCAGACCTCCACCACCAGAAAGAAAGAAACTCCTCCACCTGCCAAGAACAAGATTTTCTGTTTTCCCAACCCTCATTGGAGCGGTATCACTTTACCAGAACCCACAGAAGTGTACGTCGGTATGTGCTCGTACACGCGTGCCAAAATGAAACCCTAGACATAAATTTGTAATCAAAAGCCAACAGGTTTTTTCCTTATTATCATAATGAGAAAGAAAGGTTTAAGAAATAAAAGGGGGCTTGCTTTTGAAATGCTGTAAAGAGTGCTGGACACCTGCCTCCCTTGTATGGCTCTCGCCGGCTTCGCCTTGTGTCTCTTCATCTTCATTTGGCCCCTGGCTCCATGCTTGGAGTCCTCTCTGAAGCACAAATAAACAAACTGAAACACCCACAAAAAACACGTTTTCCTCAATTGACTTTTGTCTGCTACTTAAAGTGGAGAACAAAAAGCAAAAAAAAAAAAAAAAGGGGGGGGGGTTGTACCTTCCCTCTTTTCGGGACTTTTTTTTTTTTTACATCTTTCGTTGACCTCAATTTTTCATGAGCTTGATATGTTTTGCAGCTCCCGTGTGAATTCTACTGTATTGAATTCATCTGGTTCCAATACAGAGCATGCACAACCTATCAATCACCAAGGGAAGTGTGGCAAACTAATAATTTATTGATGAAATGGAGCAGCCATGAATTTCTTACTGCATTTGTCTTATTTATCAAGCCAGATCAAACAATGAAAATCCAAACAAGCTTAAAGGGGAAAAGGGAGGGAGTCGCAGGGAATAAGTTATTCCTTCGCTGTAGACAGCGGAGGGTTATTGATGGAGAAGGGAAGCAAAAAAAAGGGGTTTTGGGAAAAGGGGGAGCAAAGAAAGGAAGAAAAGAAAAAACAGGGAGGCGAGGAGTTGGGAGTGATGTTCAGACAGCGAGGGTACACATCTGAATTAATGCTTCCATGAAAAAAAGGCAATTTTCTCCACGCAGACTCCTCATCTCCTCCGCAGGTAGCAAGGTGAGGAATATGTCTCCCTTTCAGAGAATTAGAGACACGGAAGAGGAAAGCGGGCGAACTCCATGTTTCTTCTCAGACATGGAACTCTTTACTGAAAGGTCCCTGAGCTGGCTCCAGGGAGGGTGTAGTGATCTCTGCCTTCAACCACAATAAACTCCTGGCAAGTGTGTTTTCTAGCTCACTAACATGGAGTCAAGGGAATAGCTGAGTAGCTTCTTTGTTTGTTTGCTTTCTGTAATGCAATTGCAAAAGGAAAAAAAAAGAAAACGTGTTGATATTCTTTTGAATTTGTATAGCTGTTGGCGGGCTGGGAAAGTTAGGCGGAACAAAAGGGGGATTGGAGTTGAAACAGAGTTCAGCAGCACCGTTACTGTCCACAGGAGATCAAAGAGTGGCGGCGTTCGGTTTGACAGCGTCACTTCCTCTGCCACTGACAGGGAGGGAAACCTCGTTACAATAAAGTTCCTAGCATTGACTATTTAAGAGAACTGGACTGGAGTGACCTCTCCCCTTCCAGTTCCAAACAGGTACTCGCTGGTACCAAGATGCCAAAATGCCATCCTTCTATTAAGAAATGTCTGAATGAAAACATTGTTTTGGTTGTTTTTAACATGTTCTTCTGGCATTTTTCTCATGTTAGAGGACATACACTAAGAAAGTATAACTCAAACTTGTATTGTCTTTGCTCCGCTCCATTCCAATACATCCACTTGTGGACAAATAGATGAATGAACATCATGGTTTTGGGATCCTCTAAGTAGCCAGTAGCTCTAAGTAGCTCTAGTGTTGCTTGACATTTTTGTTGCCACGGTAACGTTCGGTTGGGGGTGTGACGGGCTATTAGCTAGCGGGAGAGTGAGTAAAAAGAGGAGCAACTGAGCAACAGAAAGGGGGTTGCTCCTCGCTAACTGTCCCGCCCACAACTCAGAGGAAAACTTCTAATGAACTACTGCCGCTCTGAAGAAACTATGGCCCAGAAAAAGAAAAGGACTTTTCAGTAGATCAAAAGGTGATTGGAAAGGATCTTAACTTAAAGTTTAACTTGTAACTGAAGTAATAAACAGGCCAATCAAATGCCTTAATAAAAATACATGGTTTTACGTCGAATGTTTGAAACGTTTGATTGGCATATTCCTCTGAGCCCGCATTTAAGTGAAATGGGTGTGGATATATATATCTATATAAACTCAGATAAATTCTGTTTGTGTTTACTGATGCCGAAGCAGTTTAGAGATGCACGCGGCGCCCTGTCAAAATGTTACTCCTTTTTTTACAAGTTGCAAACAAGGTTTGGTGTTATAGTGAAAAAGCTAACATGGCTAATGTGTAGCAGTGTAGGACTGTGCTTTTTTCTATGTGTTATTAATAAGGAGTTAGTCTAGTTACAGTACCTTTGTGTCAGCGATATCAGTCTTTCTTTTTACGTGTTGCAAACCAGGCTGGGGGGGGGGGGGGGGGGGGGGGGGGTCATGTTACGTACACACTGGGCACGTGACGCGCATTTAAGAACGTACATCACCTGCATTCTTGAACACATTTTCAGCATGTGGTGTTCACGTTGGACATTCACGACCCGATGCTAGCACATGTACCTACAGTTGGAAAAGGTTTGTTGCGAAATGTTGAACCGGCGCAGATCTTGCTCCGCGCTTTTTCTTTCACAGCTCCATTCCGATATGATTCCAGCTGGGCACAAACTGCTATTATGAATTATTCTTTCATACGTACCAGTACATCACTACCAAATCTAAGTCTCTGATTGGTCAAAGTTCAATGCGTGTAGCTTTCAACACCCATTCAATGGCCATACGTTTTGTACGTAGAGGACTTGCACTGGACTTACTAACTCACGTGGCGATGTGTGAACGCGAGAGCTTTGAATGCGGAGGCCCGAACAGCAACACACGTTTTTTTCATTTGAAATGGTAGCCTGAATGTGCGTTACTGAGGTCTTTGTGAACCTAGCGTTACAGCTTTGTGAATATGCTAATGCTTCTAGCATTACCAAAGTGTGGCAACTTACAAACAACTTCTAGAATTACTGCGAATGCAGATAATGAAGTCTGACTGACAAATTCCTCTCTGACTCTTTTGTCTCGCTTATCGTGCCTTATAGTTCAGTGACATATGACATAAGTTTGACTACAGACCATTCATTGCTGGTGTACCTTATAATCCGGTGAGCTTTATAATGAGGAGAATATGCTAAGTTTTGCTCATTTACTATGGGTGGCATCACACTCACTCTGTCCAGTTCTCATTTACAGCCAATGATTCCAGATCAAGATTTATCTGACTAAATAAGGGTAAAATGACTTGTTGACACCCAAGTGGAGCGATTTAACTTGACCGTGTTTGAGTCAACAGTGATGATTCAAGAGAGTCTGGCTCCGGGAGAGCTGTGTGGAGTGTGCAGGGGAGGAGAGAGTTCTGCAGAACAACTAAGTAGCTGTGCAGGAAAAAAGCTGAGGTCATGCAGTTTCTCCGGTTTGCATTGCTGCGGACGACTGGTTCTGCAGAGGGGGGTTCCGCAGACAGAAGGAAAGTACTGGGAGGGTCGAGCAGAAAGTAATCTGCGGCCCTCTCGAGCAGTAGGGAACAGGAGTCAACAAGAGGACATGGTGATATGATAGCCAGGGGAAAATGGGGGTCCCAAACAATTGGAGCGACCAGCCTCCAGTCATTCTGACTGGAGTGTATCAGTCGGAGCCACTCCCACGGCGGGCAGACATGCTGGCAGCAAAAGAGGAGGCATGGTTTTCCTCCAGGGATTGCTGCTTCCCCTAACAAGTGAGATCATGCATGAAAGTCATTTCAAGCTATTGTAAATGAGCTCCGTGTAAAGTACATGAATGATGCGCTTGATGAACATATGTCTTCGTTTTCCAGCCACAGACTTTTCTGCCTTGTGACATTTTGCAGTCACCTACCTCAGCATATATATACGTATAAATATATATATGCTCACCTCCGAGGGGAGCAGTGGGGGTTTGCTGCAGAGTTTCACCATTACACTCTCCAGACCAGATGTCCCACTCAGCACTGCAGAGGCAGCTACAGCGCCGGCGCAAACGGGACGCCACAGTGCATCCGACGAGGCTGAAGCAAGGTTACATTTTACGCAGCCTCATTGGAGAGGGGGGTGATGTTTTTACAGGCGTTTCAAGTCAGACTGCTGTTGTTTTGTGAGGTCAAACTGGAATTAATGATGGGTGTGACCCCTATAAATGTATGTTTAATCAATAGGCTGAACAATTCCAGACAGGGGGAGCCGTTTTTTTTTTTTTTTTTGTCACACGCACTGGAAGGTTCTTATTAACTGATCGGCTTGTGTTTTCAGATTCACGAGGGATCGAACATGGACAAGGGGAGTAAATTGTGAGGGACCATAACCGTGATGAGCTAGTGGATGCAAAACACAGCCAAAGGTCTGTCTCTGTCTCCATCTCATGGTACAAACTGAAATGACAGACACTTAAATGGTGGCTGCAAGACTTATTGAGAAAGTTTGATCATCTTAATTGACCGTTTGATCGAACGGCGAATTCAAAGCCAAATCAGGCAAGTTTATTTTTTTCTCAAACTTCAGCTGGTCAATCTCTAATGCAGCTGGAGAAAAAGAACAGGGGCATTTTTCTCCATCTAATAAAATTGTCACCTGCAACAGGATTGCTATCTTTCATGGTTAGAAAACTCAGGTGTCAGACTCTCCCCTCACAGGCGGCTTTACAGCCTCAACCTGCTGACAGAGCGCATTCCCTGCTCCTCCACAGTTTGATTTGCTTCATTCCAGGCCCGCAGCAGCCCAATCCTCCTACGGATTCACTGTCCGCTTAATGGGAATCCATTTGTCCCAGTTTTAGTTTGAATAGGAGATCTTTTTTTTTTCTTTTGTTGAATGATTGAAGTGAATGCGTACAGTGTGATCTGTCTCTGAGGCTCACTGCACTTGATCAAGTGGGCCGGTTCATCTCTGTGGGAATTACCCATCAAAGTGGAAAGCAGTAGTAACTCAATGCGTCTCGCAGACAGTGATTGATGACAGAGGTGTTTTCGAACGAATGGCGCTCCCTCAACAAGTCCCGCACAAGTGGGAGACGTTAATTGAAATGCTGCTTGCAAAGATCTGCCGTTCCCCAGTTGTTACAGCCATAAACTAGAGGGAGCCTGATGGCGCCCCTGCTTGCTCTTCAGGTTTGCTTTTTCCAGGAGCGGAAAAGGATGTCGAATAAAAAACCAACAGAAAACCCCAAAAGACTTCTTTTTTTTCGTTTTTGCAGCAAAATTTGGATCCAATCTTTATTTTAAATATTTTTTTTAAATACAAATATTCGTCTGACATTAGGAAACTTAAGTCCCTTCCTTCAGTCGTGTTTTCCCAAAGCTGAATCCCTGCAGGTTTGAACTTTTCTGCAACACAGGGCTGCTTCTTCTCCTGTTCACTGGGACACTGTCATTAAGTATGCAAGCCTTGGCAAGTTTTTAAAGAAAAACACAAAACTGGAGCCCCAGGTAGTCATTAAAGTCCTTTCTGTTATTTTTCAACATATTTAATAAATAATCAATCATCAAGAAAAAAAGTGAAAATCCAAATGTAATTGGGATTTAGTCATTTCTATAAATGCACAATGAGATACTGGAGAAAAAAAGGTTATAATTGATGACCATGCGACTCTAATATATGTCAAAAACCATTAAATCAAAAAAGTGAACCTTAATAGGGCTTCAAAACCTGAAATATGGGGTGTTTTTTCCCACACATAGTGGCAGTTTAATGTAGGAGTTTTGGGACAGAGAGACTCAGGTGCCCCTGTGTTTAACCCTTTAACACCGGAGACGTCTCCAGCAACAGCTAAATAACTTACACTTTTTGACACACTGTAACTCTCCGACTGTTTATGCAATCAAGACAAACCCGCTGATTCTGACACAGAAAAAAGCGACTTTTTCATTTTGACTTCACACCAAAACATTCCTAACGGAAACTGTTGCATTAAGGTGCAATAGCTACATTTCCATTACACAGATGTGCTAAACCTTATCGACGTTCTAGAAATGATGGAAAAACAATTTCACTGTTTACGTTAAAGCGTAATTATAAATCATAAAATGAGTTTAACTTTGGACCAGAGCTCTTCTTAATAAAAGATTGTGGAACTTGTTCACTGTTGTTCACTTCTTTATTGTCCTTGTGTATCATAGTTTTAATTAAAGGTCTCTTGTAATTTGTAGTGATGGGCACATAAAGCTTTTCATCCAATTGGTTCACTCAAGTATCAAGCTTCTGAAGCTTCATTTGCTTTAGTAGGACATCAACTGGAGGCAAAAATACCAGCTGGTAGAAATGGTGCCAGCAAAATATGAATGGATGTACTCATGGAAATATCCCCTTTATTACTCGGCACATCCTTCAAAGCCTCGATACTCACCGTCATATCACTAGTGGTTTAAAAATAAAACACCTGGAAAAGAAAGGAGGCCAAACTAATAGCCTTTTTTGGTGAAAATTCAACATGTTTCAAAAGCCAGCACCAGAGCAAAATACTGTAATTTGGAGATTAGTACTTTTTATATGTAAACAGTTCAAAGATCAATGCATCATCTCTTTAACTATTTTAGTATTTTAGTCACTGATACTGGAAGTTAAAATGAAATTAAAATGAATGAGAGATCTGTAATGTTCATCATTGATTCGCTTCAGCTGTGAGCTCAGCTCAGAAAAAAAGATCAATACAAGAAATCAAATTGAAATTATATTAAAGAATTTCTACATACATTTCATACATTTTTAGCACCCAAAAAGAAACATGAATTGTGGCCTTACAGACCTCTTACTGTTTCTTTTAGAAGATGGTCCAAAAGAGGATTGTGAGAAAGGTCATGTGATCAAGAGGACACCACAGTGAAGCATGGCGGTGGCAGTATCATGCTTTAAAAGGAGACAAGATGACTAAACTGAATGAAGAAAAGGATAAATGGAGCATGTATGGTGAGCCATTGAGAGGTTGGAGGGTGAAACTTCCCTGGATCTTCATGCAAAACAATGATCCCAAACACTGATCGACTGATCAATGAAGAAGTGACTACTTAAAAACATTTTCAAGGTTGTGGAGTGGTCTTGCCAGTTTCTTGACCTCAATTTCATTTTTAAAAAATCTGTGGAAGAATCTGCGTTTAACAGCAACCAAAACATCACAGCTCTTGAGAAGATCTGCACTGAAGAATGGACCACAATAGCTGCTACAGAAAACCTTTGACTTCTGCAATTGAAAACCAGGCTTGCTTTAAAAAATATTGAGATGAACTTTTGTCTTTGAGTGAATACTTACTTTCTGCACAGTTATAGAAATAATAATAATAATAATGATTTAAAAAAAAGCAACAATGTTATTTCCTACATTTTTTCATGCTGTCTCTCACAGTTGAAGTTGATCTATGACTATCGCAGACTTCTCATTTTTTAAGTTGGACATCCTGCAATTACTTTTAAATAAGCTTTTTGTTGCACCGTAGCTCATTTAGCTCAATTTATTGGATTAAGCAAATTATCTGAAGTTTATCTCTATAAAATATGTTTCCAGTTAAGAAATAGAGCAGAAGTTTGTTAGACTTCGAATGATAATAAATTGATTTTAGGGAAAAAGCACAACTTAAAGGATAAAATCCTCACTCATCATCACTATGAATACAAGCACCAAATGTCACAGTAGGACCATCAAACACAAGAAATACCTTCAGTCATTGAGGTTCTGTATAAGTTTAACGGGGATTGAACGTTTTGCTGTGCACAAAAACAGCCTTTTGAATAAATGATGAAACTTTGTCAAGAACTAAATCAAAGATAAGTATTCAAGACAACACACATAGAAAAAAAAATAAGCATCTGACTTAACAGCATACAGCAATAAACGCCTTACTCTACTTGTTTCAAATCAACCATCAGTGTTTATTGTAATGCAACTACAACTACCACAAAATATTAAGTTAATTTGAATGAAGAAAGAAGTGTGTTTTGTTTGATTAAAAGCACTCAGCTGAGACCAGATTCTGTCAATAATTGGATTTTTTTTTCTTTTATTTCACAGGTTTTTGCTTATTTGCCATTTTTCACCACTGCACTGTTACAGAATTGCTTGCATAACAAAAAGGCTCAATAGGCTGCCTGGGAAGCACTAATGAATCATTGAAAACAAGATTAGGGATGCACTTGGAATAGTTAAACCCAACAAAAGTCAGGCTGCTTTTCAAATAAAAAGTAAACAGCCTCTTAGTTCAAGAAAGAAAGATGAAAATCTGTTGTTTTTTCACTATAAAAATCAGTTTTTAAGCTGCTTTACTCGTCTTTCAATGTTTAGTAACTAGATTTAGATCATGTCTTTGTCAAATTCACAAATAAAATACATGGTGAGGTGGCAGGCCACATCAGTCCACTCCCCAGAAGCCGTCATCTCAGCGCAGTCTTCGTCATCATAAGCATTGTTGGGCTCGCCTTTTTTCCATCTACTGAATGTGGTCATGGCAGAGCGATCCACGTAGGTGAAAATCCCCTCGCGGTCGAGGTCATGAATGCCGATGTAGACCCTGCTCAGGCCGGCTTCTGTTATGTATCCGGCGATGGCCGCGTTAGCGCCCTCGTCCTTCGGCATGGCCAGGTGCCCTCCCCTCGACTGGCAGGAGATTTTGGCATCGCTGTACCGCTTCTCTTCCTTCACCAACAGATACACCTTACTGGCTGTCTCTTTTATGCCAGCAACAGCTGCAGGGGAGGGCAGTGCTGAAAAATGAGCACTTATATTTCCGTAACATTTTTACATTGACATGCCCACCAGTTGCATTATTACAAGTAGTTATAAACCAACGGTGAATAAGCCGTCTAAAGACGCCAAAGTTAATGAAGAAAAGATGCTTGAATTTTTACCATTTTTTATGAATTTAAGTTCAGAGGACAGCTGGGCCACGAGAATGTCCATTTCTCCAATCATCTTTCTCATTGGTGTGCACTCACATGGGACACCTAGTTAAACATGAATGGGATTCATTTTCTGTCTAAAGTCCCCCTTTTATTCTGGAAAACACAATAAATGTGCAAAGAAGAGTTTTACCTGGCTCTCCATTGGGGCCCTTAGAACCAGGATCACCTTTGTCTCCTTTTTCCCCTGAGACAATAACATTATTTCAATATTTTTCCTTTTTTTTTTTTTTTAAGAATTTGACTTTAAAGAATGTAAATGAATGTATTTGCATGCCACTGAAGGAAATAAGTATTTGATCCCTCTCCAACGTAAAGGTTTCTGATTCACACAGACGACTTAGACTCTCCTAATCAACCTGTCTCCTGAATTGAACTGATCACCTGCACAACAAATACCTGTCCAAAGAACCAGTCAATCAGCCAGACGCCAAACTCTCCAACATGGGAAAAACTAAAGAGCTGTTAGAAGATTGTAGACCTGCACAAGACTGGAATAGACTACAAAGCCATCAGTGAGAAGCTGGAGGTTAAGGTGACAACTGTTGGTGCAATTGTGTTAAATACATGAACTATATCATGACCATCTACCTAGAGGTCTGGGGCTCCAGATGAGATCTCCACTGTCAAGCACAGAGGGTGAACAATAATGGTTTGGGGGTGTTTTGGGAGCTGTTTTGATGAGAGGATAGATGAAGCCCTGTACCATAAAATCCTGAGTGAGCACCTCCTTCCCACATGGCTTAAAACGGGTCAAGGGTGGATCTTCCAACAGGATAATGACCCAAAACATACAGAAAAACAACCAAGGAATGAATGAAGAAGAAGCAAATCAAGGTCATTCCTGTCTCCAGACCTCAATCCTATAGAAAACCCACAGAGAGAGCTGAAGAGAGCTGGATCTGCCCGCAACGTACTAAGGTTTGCAAATACATCGATACAAATTCTTTAAAGTGGATTTCTTAAATGTATATCTCACTGTTCAAATGAAGCTGGGATCAAATACATATTTGTCTGTTTTTTGTGTCACCTTTCATTCCAGGTGGACCGACTTTTCCATAACGTCCCATAATGCCTTTCTGTCCCTTAAGGCCATGTTGTCCTGTAAAGTAAAGCAAGAATATTTAGTTAAGGCCTAAAACTCAGTCCAAAAGAAGTTAAAACTTGATTTTTTTCCCCACACTAAGCTCAATCACTAGATATAAAAATCAAGGAGGTGATTCTTCTCTTGTGTTTAAACTCCTCAGTAAACATGTTTCTGGATTCCCCAAACCCTCTGCCCCTCCCACCTCTCACCTCTCACCTCTGGGTAAACACTCGGACATCACTGGTTGGCCTGCTCATAATGCAGCAGCACATTATCAGTCCAAAAAAATGTGATCTTTGCCCCAGTTTTTCTATAAGCAGAAACTGAAGAGTGCATTACGTAGGGGATGCTAAAATCTGCTCGTGCAATATTTCATTTTCCTGCAGTGAGGTAGGTTTTAGAGACTACTCTTGAGAAAGAAGACATAAAAAAGTGTCTGCACAAACAAAAGTTTACCCATCTCTCCAGCAGGTCCGACTCTTCCTGGCCTGCCGGGTGTTCCTTTTTGCCCTTTGTCTCCTGGTTCTCCTTAAAAAGGAAACAAATCAAAACATATATGTTTCATTAGATTGTCCGTCACTTTTAACTGCTATATGTAGAGTGTGCGTCTTCAGGAAAGTCATGCCTTTTAGTCCTGGGACAAGAATCTGAACAGTGCAAGAGTCTTCTGTCAGGAGTTGGCCAAATGAAGGCTGTGTCGGCAATACATTTATAAATATGGACGTTATTACTGTAGAAAGCAAAAGCCTCTTTCCTGACATCTTCTAGTAAAGGCTGGATTGATGGATAGACTGTAGAAAACAAATACAAAAGGGAATGCATGTAAAAAAGCTGCTTTTTTGTAGCATAAGAGTAAACAAACAAGAAAAACTTTATTTAAAATTAGCAACTTAAAAATTCAATATTTGTCTAAACTTCCAGCTACTTACCTGTTGAAGAAGTTTCAAGACAGAAAGAAAAACAGTATTTCCAGCTCGTGAAGGTTTGAAGGAGCTTTGAGTGGTCTGAACAGAAACATCGCCTGCTCCTCCTCAGGCACTACAGAATGCGGTGTGATATCTCTGAGGGAGAGAGTTATAAACAGTTTGCAGATAAAGTCTCAAGCAATTGGGGCCCCACACATAATTGGCTGGGAAAGGCTGGAGGGAATGATATTTATGAAGCCCAGATGATATAAAAGTAAATGTAAAAAAATAAAAATAAAACTTGAATAAGTTTTACTCAGTGTTTGGTCATTTATTATGGCTTAATTATGTGTGATCACACTGGTTCCGTCAAGTTTTTATTTTTTGACCTTTCCCATTTTTTAATAAAGTGTACAGCCTGTTTTATAGATGAAATGATTGCATTAACAGTTAAAGAAACAAGCCAAGCCGGTGTTAATTAACTACATTTTGTACATATAATACAATTCTGATTTTTTTTCACACAAACTTCGAGAAAACTTTTATATTTCACTCAAGTTTAGTTGGAAAATTAACAGAAATTCACACAAAAACACATGTTGAGATAAAATCATTTGGGAAAAAATTGACATAATTACATTTTTGGATTCGATCAAATAAATTGAATAATTAATTTTACAGTTCGTCGCTTTTTTTTTAGGAATTCTGTGCAAAAATCAAATTTGCAGAATAATTTAAAACATTTGTTATTCCCTATCTGACCGCTTGAGGGAGCCATTGTCCATAATTATAATGCTGCATCTTCAGCAGGCATGAGGTCCTAAAACTAAAAAAACTACTTTTAATTCACGCTTTGTCGTCCACTTTACTTCAAAGATGAAATAATGTGGTCCAAGGTAAAAGTATACGTTTTCTGAAACTTTTTATTGTATTTTAAGTGTTATCATATTTTAAATACATTGGTCCCATTTTTTTTATTTACATGTTCAACATGTGTGATAGTAGGGCCTGTAACAGGAGATCATCCCACACACAAGTATCTTCTTTAAATTAGACACACAGACCAGCCAGTGTTTCAGTTGTGGATTGAGTGTCTCCTCCAAAACTCTCAAAAGTTTTAAATTACCATTTTTTAAAATATTAATGACCGTCAAGACAGCATTTGTACTGTTTTGAGAACTGCCTGCTGATTGGCTGAGCGCTCTCCGCGTGTCATTTGTGTGATCTGGTAAAAATACAAAATAATGACATTTATTTTAGCTTTATTCCAGAAGTTTGTAGCATTATCTTCGGATAAAGACAAAATAAAACACAGTGGTGGACTAAAAGAAAACACTTGAACACAAGTTTGACGCTGGAGTTTACGAGCAACAAGTCAACGCCTCTCGGCGGTGACGTCACCGATGCTCACCGGTGCAGCAAGAGGTGGCGAAGAGGAGGCCGACCTGCTGCTCCTGCCGAGGAACCCGCGGGCAGAACCGAACCGGCGCGAGGGGCCGAAGAGTCGCTGCTTATTAACCGCGTAAAGCATTAAGCCGTAAGTTTTTGTCAAACTTTAGCTGTTTTTTGTCTAAAAACTTTATTGACACCACTAATGTATTTTGTGTTTTATACTGATTACTAGTTCCCCCGTTTTATCAAACTTTTTAGTTACCAATCTTTCTTTTAAGAGTGAAAAATCGTCTAAATCAAAAATGTGCTCTATGTTATGTTAAATACTCTTTAAAATATTAATGAAACCTTAAATAAAATAGTTTTTATTTTTAAAATATAGCTATTTTGCCATAGTTTTACCTGTTTTTTTAAGAGTAAAAAAGGTCCAGGTTACCAGATTTCACTTGAGTGTTTATTTGTGTCCTATTGAACAATAGGTTAGGGCCTGAATTGGTGTTATTATTTTATGGTCTTAAATATTTTGACAGAGACACAACCCGTATATCTGTCATAGTTTCTGGCTGATCTTTTTCAAGATGTCTACCTCAAAAGTGTCATCTTTGGAGCCATATCTCACTTTTTTACCCTCACATTTTCCATGTCCCTTTAGCCTGGAAGCCGACAGGAAACAAGTGGAAGGAAATAACAGGCAGGCAGGCAGGCTTCAACTGCTTCACACCTACACACACACACACACACGAATCTGTGTGTATGATCCAGTGTGTGTGACGTGTTCATATTTCTTGCCGGCTCGCCTTCTGATTTCATTGATGTTCCACTGACGGCTTACTTTTTGCTCACCTGGGCTCTCCGTGGAAGCGCCCTCGCCTCTCGGTCTGGATTTGGGTCAAACACTAAGAGGATTTAAAGCTGCAGAGTCAAAGTTTCTCCCTGGAGTACCTCTGATTCAATGTTATCACGTCAAGGCATGCTTCCAGATGATTCATTGATTCATTTTGGTCGGTGGCGTTTTCTTTTTAACAGAATAGATTTCTATCTTAGCTGACCTTGGATGAAAGTAGGAAAGTGTGGTCCAGCTTCATGCTTAACGCTCTCCCACACACAGCCTTGGTGAGGCGCATGAAGGTTGGCAATCCAAGATTCAGAAACGAAACTTTTCTTCTCACTTTCTGTTGTTTTTATCCCAACAAAGCTGTAATGCGATTTGGGATTTAAACTTTAAAACATCTCAGATATCCATATCCATCTGTTTTGCTCAAATTGATGTTTTTCGGCGTGGGAATTGACCATTAACCACTGAACCCCACTTCCTGGTGACTCAGCGTTCCACCACTAGGGTTCAAGAACTTTCTGGATTAACTTTTATAAATACTTTTTTACTTTAGTAGGGGTTTGAGGGCAGGAAATGATCCTCAGCAGTCATTGGAGATGAAAAAACTTGCTTCTCTGTTGACTTACTTTTGCGTCTCTGCCAATTTTTGGAATTCTCTTATATTTCAAGTGGAAACCGTTTCGATTTCCTTAAATATGGATCAATTTTGTTATTCTTGGTTGGTGCAAAACCAACCCAGTGGCCTCCAACCAACTCAGTGGTAAAGTGACCATCATACCAAAAATGTCTCCTTCCTTGACCCTCAGCAATAATGGGTTTGATTGGGGTGGAGGGGGGTGTCATCGTCAAACCATCAAATGGTTCCTGAGCGTAGCTGCGTCTCAGGACCCCGCTCCTCCAGAGTACAGGTCAAATGTGGACAAGGAATTTCACAGAGCTAATATGAATTTGAGATATTAACTTGATTTTTTTTTTTTTACATCAATAGTGTTTTACTGGTATCAGTGGCAGATTTATCTGGTAAACATCATTTAAAATTCCCCACTGACGTTAAAAACTGACAGCAGTAAGTTTAGGTTCTACATTTTATAAAAAAAAGACAACAAAAAAATGAAAGAGAATAAAAGAGAAAAGAAAGACGAGAGAATCCCTTTTACATTTATCCTTCTCCGCTTTATGAACAATCTGTTTTACAGATTTAAACCTTTCAATGTTTAATAAATCTTTTTTTTAAATATTAGGAATACACAATAATACCATCTATCTCTCCCATTAACTGTATATGATAACTGGGCCGAGTGAGTGTGACAGCACCCATGACATATTTCAGGCTCCAACTAAATTAATTTAATTCAGTCGCCATTTTTTTTGCAATATGGACGCCACCATGATGGAACCAGAAATCATCGGTAAGCAGTGACTGGTCCAATCTCGTCTTAGGCTGAATCATAATTCTTCTCCTACCCCTACGGCTTCTCCCTACTCCTACATTTAGCCCTCCAAATGGAGAGTTTGGAAAAATAGTGTCTTCTTATTTTCGGAATCACTCCCACTCAATGACATCATCAATAGTCGCCGGTCATCTACGTTAGGGCTCAGTAAATGCATAACAAAATCAGTTTTATAACTTTAAAAAGTCATCTAAAACAAAGACATTCCTTATATTTAAATGTAAACTTCTGCACTTCAGAGTGATAGGAACATAAGAAATCTCTTTACCACAATATCATTAATACCCACAAACAAAACCCTTGTTTGGATTTGGTTTAATCTATCCCAGTAAAAGTTTTGCTTGATGTTTTTATTACCAGGAAACTTGAAGCATATCTGCACCACACACTGACTTATTTGACGTCACATCATATTTACCAAGGCTATTACATATTTTTTAAACATCCACAATGTATAAACGTAGTGAGACAGCAGCTTCTGTTCACTGTTTTTCGACTTTTGGTTCAATTTTGTTTTGATCTTCATTTAGATCATTTTAACTGTTCTTTGTGACTCTACAGAATGGCCTGAAACTCTTACTGTAGTCCGGCTTCAGTAGGGATTGCAGTTCCTGTTGCGCTGACACAGAAAATCTTCTCTTACGAGATCAGACGGTGCAACAACAGGTTATAGGAGAGTAAAGCAGACAGCAGCAGCTGGTCCACTCCCAGTAACATAATGCTTGGGACTGGGCTGTGTCACATTTGATCAAGCTGATCATTAATTCTCCTTAATCTATTGTGTTGGACTTGATCCAAAGGAGTTTTCATTCTGATTAATGACAAATAATTTTGTGGACATAGCAATACTATTTTTAATGTAGAAAATTGGAAATGAATTAATTAATTAGAAATGAGGATTTGTCAAAGGTGTGAATTGTGACTTTTTAAAGCTTTTTCCTTATTTTTTTTCAGATCAAAAACTGTTTTTTTCAGATTTTGTGCTATATTTTATGGTTTTTTTAAGAAAAGTTCCGATTTTATTCAACTTTAAACAAAGGTTATGTGAAAACGTCTTCATTGTAATTCAAAAATTTGTTGTTGGAATAGAATTTTGACAAATTGAGTTAAATCCGTTGTTAAATCAAATTGTGAAAGTGTTAATCAAATTGATTTAGTTGTTTGGTGATTAATGCAGGTATATTTAAAAAAAACAAAAATGTTTTGTTGTAACATTAAAGAAAATGTCTCAAAAATCAGGGTTTAAATGGTTATTTTTGGTTTTATTTTTTATTAATTCTGGTTTTAAAATAAGAGTTCAAATTAAATTTTTTGTTTTGCCACTTTGATGTGATCTGGTTCCGCTTGGACTCTTCACAGCTGTGTAGCTGGACTGGTGCTGGAGGTGAACCATGGAGGACGGGAAGCCAGTGTGGGCGCCCCACCCCACCGAGGGGTTCCAGTTAGGAGTGATGGTCGACATCGGAGCCGACATGCTCACCATAGAGCCACTGAACCAGAGAGGCAAGGTGGGTTATCACACCCAAAGCAAGAGGCACGCACGTACCATCCAACAAGGATGCATTCACTGACCACACTGCAAAAACAAGCCCTGTTTAGGTCAAATATTCTAACCCAAATGGCAGATTTTCTTTAAATAAGCAAAAAAATCTTCTAATGAGGTAAAAAAAATGGTGGTACCATACATTCTATAAATATAAGACATGTTTTCTCAAAATAGGATTAATTTGAAAAGCTTTTTTGATAAATGAATTTTTCTTTCTTTCTTAAAAAAACAAGGATCCTTTTACTTTAAGATGCAGTTTAACCCCTGAATCCCCATCCCCAATCATAGAAAAACTGTTTTAAACTCCACTGACATAAAAATAAACACTTGAAACACTGAAGCGTGACTTTAGGTTGGAAGGCGTTTACACAACAATGTTGGAAATGTGAGAAACACGAGAGACCACAGATACAGCGGCATAAATTAATGAGCAGCAGCAGGTGTGCTGATAGCGTTGCCTAGGCGCAGAGCGGTCCTTCAGGAGGTAAAGGCCACCTGTTCCACCTGAGCCGTCACGTGTCTGATGTTTACAACATGAATGTTCTTTGGTGCTCCCACCCCCCTGCTTTTGTTCCTCCCGATGCACTGGTAGCATAGAATGGTAGCATTATCCCTTAGCACACAAACAATTTAAAAAAAAAGGAAGTGTGTGAAATATTTTCAAATTAAAGCACCGTCTTTGATTACAAAAGACCCACCATGTTCATTTTTTATTTTGATGTTTATTTCTAAAGTGCATTTGGCTCAGTTACATTATTGACAACTCATTCATCCATCCATCCATCCATCCATCCATCCATACCGCGACATCCCTGGGGTCATGGGGTTGCTGGAGCCTATCCCAGCAAACTATTATGTTAATAATGTTCTTAAACATTTACTCAATTTCAATTTAAGTGAACGATTATTTAAATGACTTTTTTAATGATGGAGGACACCTAGAAATAAAATAAAAATGGATTTCTGAGTATATCTTTATTCAAATCCTTGTGAATAAGGAGAAGATGAAAAAAATGTTGTTTGCAAAATACTGTATACGTGACAAACTGTTCCACCTGAGCCGTCACGTGTCTGCACGTGGGCTGCACGGTGGCAAAGTGGTTGGCGCTTCTGCCTCACAGCAAGAAGACTTCTGGTTCAAGTCCCAGCAGGGGGACATGAAACAGTGTCACCAATGGGGACATTTCTGTGTGGAGTTTGCATGTTCTCCTTGTGCATGCGTGGGTCTTCTGCGGGGACTTCGGCTTCTTTCCACCATCCAAAAACATGCTTCATAGGTTATTTCGTCACTCTAAAATTGTCCTTAGGTGTAGATGTGAGTGTGTATGGGTGTGTGATTGTGGCCCCTACGACAGACTGGCGACCTCTCCAGGGGTGTCCCCTGCCTTTTCCCATGAGTGGCCGGGTTAGGCTCCGGCAGCCCCGTGACCCCGAAAGGGACAAACGGGCATAGAATATGAATGAATGTATTTGTGACATAGAAAATATCCTGGAAAAGCCACAAGCTAAACCTTCCGCTCCATTCTGATGCGTCCACTTTTAGACAAATAGACCCATGTACATTTTTGTTTATCTCGTTCGAGCTGGCTTCTCAAAACTGTACAGCTGGTTAGATTCTATGTTGCTCGCCATATTTGTTGCACCAGTAATGTTAGGTTAGGGATGTAAGGTGTTGCAATCTAGTCAGAGAGTGTGTAAACAGAGAGCTCTCAGCAATGAGCAGGAGAATGGGGGCGGTGTTGTTCTGGCCACAACTCAGAAGCAAATTTCTATCGAACCACATGCTTTTCTGCAGAAACTATGTCCTAGAAAACAACAAGTTTTTTGATTTTTACTAAAAAAAACAGCATAATCATAAATAATAGACAAAACTCAAAATACCTCACAAGTAATGCAGAGTAAGTCGAAATGTTTTTGTATGTTTGATTATTTCCTAAGTGCAGTTTTTGCCAGAACACGACAAAAAAGAAAAAACAAGTTTAAATAATCAGCCCCTTTTTTTAAACCTTTAACTAAAGTTCCTTTTAGGAAAACACGGTTTCATTATTTTATCCATCCTAATTTTCCGCTTGTTACATAAATATTTGTTAAAGCTATATTTGAGTTCCAGTTTAAAATACCAGTTACAAACTTGGGCCTAAAACTTTTATTACAAACTCCATGTTTTGGGTTTTTTGAAGCATTTTAATGACCTTACTTCTTTTGGAAGCATTTCTTCACTGTAGTTACAGTTGGTGCTGATTTGCATGTATTGCAGACTTTGTCTTTATTACAGACAAATAGACATCAACTTATAGACTATTACAGGAAAGCTTGACACAACAAAAATGTAAAATGCTTTTTTCTGAATAACAATATTTCATATGGGCCATATTTTGCCATTCCTGAGTATTTTGAGCTCACTGGGTGTCATGGACTATTGCATCCTTCCATTTTTTAAAATAACTTCGTCCTGTCCCTTTAATTAAAACATAAGCTTAATTCTGTTCAGTGGACCAATGAAAGAGTCATTGAAGGTTTTTTTTTTGTTTTAAACATCAGATCTGAGCTCATTAGTGTCCGAGTCCTAAACGTGACCTTCAGTTTTGTCACCTTTTTGTCACTTTTCATTGGTCACATGTTTCACATGCTCACATGCTCATTATTGCGACCAACTGTGTGCCAAGATCCTCCCTGACAAAGCCCCCTCTGTTTATGCTTGTAGACTTCTTGCTATAATAAAGCACGCATCATTGCAGTAAATGGTCACGCTGACAACCAGCGTTGCTACACAGACGTGAATGTTTCACAAGGATTAAACACAGATGGAGTTTGTTCATTAGGATGATATACAACCATGTTTCCAGCTCTTTAGCTGTAGGCGTATCGGTCCGCTCGCCACTCTCTAACCCAGTCAGGTGGTCAGATCCTGTTGCTCCACCAAATTATTCATCACCCTGCCATGTCTCTCCCCCTGTTTCTTTCACAGCTGACTTGTTCCATTGAGCTTATTTCCATGAACACAAACTCTTAAACAATGCAATGAGAACATCAGTATCTAATTTAGCTTGCCAACATGTCACACTCAAAATCATTACTTTGATCTTCAAGCGTGATAAATGTTTCATGTTCATGCGCAACTGCATTATATCTTTCTGTTTAACTTTTATTTTGGTGTCGTAAGTTTTACTTACTAACTAACCACTGGATAATCCCAGATTAGTGTAGACACTTGTAGTATCTGGTTTGTGAACAGCTTCATGTAAAGGCTATGATGTACAATGATTGATATTGCAGACCTTTCTCGCTCCGATGAGCCACGTCTTCCCAGCAGAGGATGATGTCAACAAACATGTAGACGACAACTGTGAGTATTTACTCGCACAAGTCATTTTTTTAAAAGGATCTCACCTTAATTGTACTCTTTTTTTTTTTTTTCTTTCTGGACAGGTTCTCTTATGTACTTGAATGAGGCCACTCTTCTCAACAATGTCAGAGTGCGGTACAACAAAGATCATATCTATGTATGATGCTCTTTATTCTACTTTATTTTCTTGTGTATTTGTAAATAAGAAATAGACTGAGTTACTCCGCCCCCTCGCGTTCCAAATAGAACATACCCGCTGGCAAGAAGTCAAAATCTCAAAGACTTCTATTGAGACGTAAACGGCTATTACTCAGAATTACCTTTCTTGCTCTACTACTTTTTTAAAAACATGTTCTTGATAATCACAGTTTTTTCATGATATTTTTTTCTATAGTGCAAGTTATTCAAGTCATAAACTAACCAATCAGATGCCTCAATAAAAGTAGGTGGTACCCCCTGGCTCTCACCTCGAACGAGTATTTGACAGATACACCCAAACCTGCCTTCTGATTGAAGACCATAGTTGCCATAGAAACAATAAGCGACTTGCACTTACTGACGTTGTTTGTCTCCAACATAGCAACACCCATATCGTGAAGAAATGGTTACTGAATTGACTTCATTTGGTTGGAGCGAGAAGCAATTCATTTTCTAGGGGTGATGTCACCATTGACTATATAAGAGAACTGGACAGAGCAAGTGTGACATCACCCATTGAAAATGGCATAGTTCCAGCTCCAACCAATTGAAGTCAATTCAGTCTCCATTTCGTCACGATATGGACATCGCCATGTTGGAGCCAGATTTTGTTGTGAAACAGTGATTGGTCTGAGTCATTGTTTCTATGGCAACCACTTTTGCCAATCAAGAATGAGCCTGGAAGTAAACACCCTCCTACACAAAATCTGTCAAACGTTTCAAATGTTCTACGTGAGACCACATACTTTCAGGAAGGCACCGTATTGGTCAGTTTATAACTTGAATAACTTTTACTACAGAAAAAATATCATGTTTTTTTTTTTTAAACATAGAGAGCAAGAAAGCTTATTCTGACAAATTTAATGACTGAGTAATAGCTGTTTATTTCTGGTCTATGGAATCTTGGCTTCTTGGAGCCAGCAGGTACTTCCTGTTTGGAACACAAGGGGGATGAGGTCACTCAGTCCAGTTCACATATACAGTCGTTGGTGTCAAAGATGTTACTAGCTAGATCAGGTAGCAGATTGAAAAGCTAAAAGGATCTGAATACATGATTCCCGGGGGAAAAGTACCAGCTGGTAATGAGGGAAGGGTTACCCGACAGGAGTCAGACTGGAAAACTAGACAATGTGAAACAGCTGGCATATGAGGAAAGCAAATCATTAAAACAAGTGAAGGTGTGACGGACCGCCCCTCATTTAGGTTTTATTTTGTCTTGGTTGTCTTTCACTGTTCATAAGTGCAATTCTTTTGCATGCTTCTTCTCTGCAGACCTACGTGGCTAACATCCTGATAGCTGTCAATCCTTATTATGACATTCCAAAGCTGTACGGCCCTGAAGCTATCAAGTCCTACCAAGGGAAGTCCTTGGGCACCCAGCCACCACATGTTTTCGCTATAGGTGAGAGGTCACAACTGACTCACGATGACAAAAACAAGCTTGCCTTTTGTTTTTTTGCAATCAGGGCAGCAACACTTTTATCATCTTGCTTTTATCAGGTTTGGTTCGTTGTAGATTTACGCAGCTTCTCAATGACTGTTTGTTAAAAAGCCACTTGTGTATTTTATCCCCCAATTTAAAACCGGATAGCAGAAAAAGCTGTTCTAAACGCAGGAAGCTAGCATCGTGGAATCAGCTGAGTTGCCTCATTGTGATAAATGATGTCTCTTTTCAAGTTTACAGGATAACACAGAGGTTAATATGAAAGGAAAAAAGTTTTTTACACATCCAAACAGGAAAAAAGAGTTTATAGATGGCACAAGAGGCGTTTTTCAATAGTAATTTAAACCAGTTTTCAGCTTTCACTGGTATTTTTTTAAAGACCCACTCCAATGAAAATTGTGTTTTTGGTGTTTCTTTTTAACATGTTCTTGTGGTATTTTTTTGATCATGGAGGACACATATATATATATATATATATATATAAGATCAAAATAGCATTTTGCTTTGAAAAAGAGCGTATTTTTGACAGAAAATATGCTCGAATCGTGTTTTTTTTTTTTTTTTTTTTTGTCGCCAAACTGCCGTAATCCTAATAAGAAGACTAAGAAAATAGATCAATGATCGGAGTGGTGTTTAAAAATGGCATCATTTGACCCTGTTAGTGAATTTCAGTATCTTTGGAATTGTTTTGCAACAGAACATACAGTATAAAATTAACAGGTATGGGTATGCTAACATAATTTGAAGTTAACAGACTGCGCTTTTATTGCTGCAGCGGACAAAGCCTACAGAGATATGAAGGTTTTGAAGATGAGCCAGTCGATCATAGTTTCTGGAGAATCTGGGGCTGGAAAGACAGAAAACACCAAGTTTGTCCTGAGGTATGTTGCCATCAAAATGGTCATGCTTAACGTTGTTTCCCATTTTCCCTCTTAGTTATTCTTTCCCTTTTTGTTGGTTCATTTGACTGTAAATTAGTTCAGTTAAAAATGTTTTTTGTGTGTGAAATTCTTGCCTTTTACTTGTGGTTTTTTAAAGTTAAAAAATGTTATGATTATGTATCGCGCTTTGTGTTTCAATGTGATTTTAAAATTAAGTTTGATTTGATCTGTCACCAAACCTGGAAGGATTTAGAGAATGTTATTGATAAAATGTCAGAAATAATGTTTTGATGGTGTGTGAGTTTGTTCATAAAATTAGAATACAACTTAGTCATAGGAAGAAAGTCCGAATTACTTAAAAAGTCAGAATCACTATTTTGCAGATATCTGACAACAACTTATGGAAGTGGCCAAGATATTGATGAGAGAATTGTGGAAGGTAATTGATATAAACGTTTATCAAATGTAAATGCGCTTTAAGTAATCAAGATTTTTCTTTTCTTCAGCCAATCCTCTTCTGGAGGCTTTTGGAAACGCAAAAACAGTCCGGAATAATAACAGCAGTCGCTTTGGGAAGTTTGTGGAGATCCACTTTAATGATAAGGTCAAAAATGACCTACTATTTCTATTTGATACATGTTTTAGATCTCCTTTGAAGTTTTCTTTTATCTTTTGTGCCAATAGAATGCTGTTGTGGGTGGATTTGTGTCGCATTACCTGCTGGAGAAGTCCAGGATTTGTATGCAAAGTAATGACGAGAGGAATTACCACATCTTCTACCGGCTGTGCGCCGGAGCGTCAGAGGAACTAAAGAAGACTTTACACCTAGACTCTCCAGACAGTTTCAGGGTCAGTACGAGACAATCGAGTTAAATATGACAGGAATTGTTCAAAACAGTTGTACTTCAATCAGTGGAAGTTAGAAAAGATCCAAAAATTTTAATCATAGGTTGTTAAAAACTTTATTATTCCCATTTGAAGCAAACAGTTACAAATAATAAACCTTTCTTAAAGAAAAATAAAACTATATCATATTTTTATTTTTATTTCATCTGACATTTTAAGCCTTAGTTACAACTTCCTCTAAGGGTGAATATGGACTGTCTGCAGGTGCAAAATGGGCAAATCTGTACAGGATCTGTAGACCAATCGGTGAACCAATCGTTCACATTTATTTATGTTTATTTTTGCACCGCTAGAGCCAGCTTGGGGCGATGAGCTTGTGCGTGAACGCACAAACAAAACTCTCAGCAACAAAGGGGGGGCGGGGCTGGTCCAAGCTAACAGCCCCGCCCACAAACCAGAAATGTATTTTTAATGAGCTACTGCCGCTGGGCACAAAAAATGTCTTAAAAACACAACTCAGAAGTTCATATATACGATTGATGTGATGGCTGATTGCTGAGGTATAGAGTATATTGAAGTTAAAACCAGGCTTAAGGCTTTCTTGGCGTTAGTTTAAACGAATACATCAAATATCAACAAATGTACAACTTGAAGGAACATGGACATGTTTTCATCAGGTTTTTGCTTCAGTCAGAACCAAAGTAAAGGTTCAGTTCTCAGAGTCACACCTTAATCAGCAGAGGCAGTCACTCCATATGTGTCAACTATTCTATTTTGCGAGATGAATAAATTTACGCCATGAATGTTAAATATAATAACAATTTTTAAATGTTGTTTTTCTTCTTTTTTTACAGTACCTCAACCGAGGATGTACCAGATACTTCGCAAGTAAAGATTCAGATAAACAAATCCTGCAGAGTCGGAAGAGTCCTGAGGTAATCTCCTGATCTGTGTAGGCTCCTCCCCCTTCCAACACAGCACATGATCATTTTGCTTAAAATTACAAGCTTTTTCAAATTGTTTTCAGAACAGCGTCAATGCACATGAATATGTTTTTTAATGAATATTGTGTTTGCCAAAAGATATTGAGTTCATTTCTTTGTATTTGATGAATTATAGATGACTTAGAAAAAAGTAATGCCTCGCCTGGTTGCTGAGCCTGCAGCAGATGTGTAATTAATATTGTGAGACAATTACAAGAATAACTGCGACGTGCTGCTCTCTCTGGGACTAATTATGCACATTCTCTCATTTTTCCGTCTCAGATTATTCTTTTGTGATTTTCTGAGGTTCAGAAGTTTTTTAGGGGATCAGAGATAGTGTGAGGAAGAGATCACAGGACACACCAGCCCCAAAAGCACGAACCTGTTTCGCATTTTCCACATTTGCATGAGAACAAGTAAACACTTACTTTAGTTGTTGCTTTTTCTGTTTCCATTTAAAGACCTGCTCTGATGAAAATCGTGTCTTTAACATCTTCTTGTGGGATTTCAGTTTCTTGTCATTTTTCCAAAAGGCTAAGAACAAAGATGCATTTCTTTTTGTCCAGTACTCCTAATATTTTGTTTGGGGTTTTTCTGAAACATTTAATGAATATCAAAGGATCCCTATTGGTTCTTAACAAGGCTTGATATGGTGTAATGAATTTGCATCAGATACACACTGGATTCGTAGATATTGTGATTATGTTCCTCCAGATTTCCATCCATCCATTTATCTTCAGAACCCTTATGAACCCTTTTCTGGGTGATTGCGTTGCTGGAGCCTATCCCAGCTATTGTTGGGTGCCAGCCTGTCCCATAGGCCCGATCACAGTGACCCATTAACCCTTAAAGCATATTTTTGGACTGTGGGAGAAAACCTCAGAATAAACATGCTCCAGACTCAGCTGGGATTTAAATCAGGGCCTTCTTACTGAGGCAGGAGTGCAAACCACTACACCATTGTGAATATTTTTCTGATGAGCCATTGTTAAACTAAAGTCAGTTGTATGTGTTAATTGAGTTCTCAAGGATGAAAGGTTTTTTTTTAGGTTTAAAATGTCACATACTTGTTGCTTATTATGTCATTTTTGTTTCTAACCTCACAGGACAATAAGGTGACGTTTGTGTTTTTGCAGTTTTATCTTTCCTTTTTTTGCCGTGCTAACAGTCAATAAGAGTATTCTTATTGTTTCTTGCATGCATAACTTAGGTTTGGATTTGGTTTTCACTCTGTGTCGTTTGTTCTACTTTGCAAAGTTTTTACTGTTGCAGATTAAATACCAGTGAAATGATTTTCGTTTCTATTTCTGAAAACGGTAAGAACGTTAGCATAAACTAAACAAACTCAAGCATCAAATTGCAGTGTGTTGGTTTAGCATATAATGAGGAGAATAATTTATGACAACTCTTGATAATTTAATTTGCAAATAATTAATCTTATAATTCAGTGTATAATTAACCATCAGTCTTGAAGTGCTGTTCTGTTTATTTCCTGTATTTTTCTCTATTATAATTCACATCAGTTTTATTTACATTCATTTTCTGAGGTTTTTTGGTATTTCTAATTATTACTGAGTCTCTGTCTTGTTTAAGGAGGTTCAGCATTTGTCCGTCTGTATATCAGCATCTGCATGGTTTTCTTTCGAAGCTTTAATTTTGGTGTGAGAGCTTCTGATGTGCCCTTAAGGACTTTTTTTCAACGTTTTAGCACTAAACTTTTTGTGAATCGGGTTTTAAACTCAATTTCTCACTTCTGTGTGTGATTTTCTTCTGCCAGCATCTGAAGTTGGGCGCTCTGAAGGACCCCCTTGTAGACGATCAGGGAGATTTCAACAGGATGTGTGTGGCCATGAAGAAGATCGGTCTGGACGACACGGAGAAGCTGGACCTGTTCCGGGTCGTCTCCGGCGTCCTGCATCTGGGCAACATCGACTTTGAGGAAACGGGGAGTTCTTCAGGTGACACAGAGATTTGAATTACAAATGTATCCATAGGTACAGATTGATGTACAAATCTGGCAGGTCCAAAGTAGAAGCCAAAAAAAAATCCCTTACTGAAGATAATTGTAGTCATGTTATCATGTGGCATTAAATCATATTTCTTTTAAAGTTTCATGTGTTCATTCAAAACCATGAAAGAGCAAGTTTTAATTAAAAAACAGTGAACATTCACAATTAATAATTATGTTTTTCTTTCCAAGCTTAGAAATAAAAATGTAATTAACAACAATTGCACTCAACTTTTGCAATCAACTTTTGAGGTATTTCAAAATCCTTCCGTTAGTTATGTCTATGCAGTTTTTACCTATAATTAAAATACAAAACAGTGTATTTTTCTAGGGCACAGGTTCTGCAGAGCTGCAGCAGTTCATTAGAAATTTGCTTTTTGGGTTGTGGGCAGAACCGTTACTGCAGAACAACCCCTCTTCCCCTCCCTTTTGCTGTGAGTTCGGAGCAGGCAGCTTATGACCCGCCCAGCATTGTCTTTATTTATTTATTTTTACGTCACAAATACGCTCTTTTGCACACAGCATTTTTTTAATCTGCT
This sequence comes from Oryzias celebensis, assembly GCA_014656515.1. Lineage (NCBI taxonomy): Eukaryota > Metazoa > Chordata > Actinopteri > Beloniformes > Adrianichthyidae > Oryzias > Oryzias celebensis. Next base: position 42,859,334 of record BNCR01000005.1, read on the forward strand.
CCTGATTCACAATTATTTGGATGTCCAACAGTTGAACAGTTGGGTAAATTTGAGATGTCCACCAAAAAAAAAAAAAAAAAACGTCTTTGTGGTGATATTTTACTCGACTTATTGGAGGAAATGTTGTCAATTAAACACCTTTTTACACTAAATCTTTCATTCCAATGTTTTTTATTGATGTTCTATGTCTTTTCTCTTTTTGTTTCAGGCGGTTGTATCTTAAAGAACCACTCAGACCAGACTCTGGAGTACTGCGCCAATCTGTTGGGTTTGGATAAGGACGACCTGCGGGTCAGCCTGACAACCAGGGTCATGCTCACTACAGCAGGGGGCGCCAAAGGCACAGTAATCAAGTGAGATTCAAAGCAAAAAGTTTGAGCATTTTTGACTTTGTTTAAAAATGCAATTATATCCCATCAATACATTTAATTCAGAAACATGTCATTTTAAGCTAATAAGTGATGGCAGACTTTAAAGTTCCTCTTTAAAGTATAAAAAAGTTCAAACCAGAAGAAACTGACGCACAGTTATGATGCCACATTACTAATGTTTCCTTGCAGATACAGAACAAACATGAATGGAGAATTCTGTATTTACTCTATGCATGTGGGGTGGTGGGTTTTTTTGGAGTGATGGGACCAGGTTTTTCTAGATGAATATTTCAAAAGGGGCCAGATGCTGGGCTGGCCTGGAAGTGTTTTCTGCTCATTAATAATGCAGGCCATATCTGAGAAGGCAGGGGAGCGTGGCTGCAGTATAGTGAAGCCCCCCCGTGCGTCTGGGGAGGAGATGGAGCGTCTTTGTTACTAAGACAAATCCAACCGATAGACAAATCCACCGTCAACCCCCCCAGGGAAGCTGAGGATAACAGGAAGGGGGTGGGGGGAGTGCTACACAGTCTTTCAATTGAGTTAATCTAAAACTTAGCTGCTTTGATCAACCATAAGAAAAGTTATATATTTATAGTTTTTTACAGAATAGAAATTGATTATTCAGTTTGAGCATAAATAGAGAATATTTGTAATGGAGGAGGTTTTCTGAAAAGCAGGCAGAGTTGAATATCAAAAGAGGAGTTAAAAAAAGGCATAACAAAGCCAAAAAAGAGCTGCTTTCATTTTAAATTCAACTTCCTCCAGTTGGGAAAGCCTTTACTGAACTCTCAGTCACCATGGAGCTGCACTTTGTCAAAAAAGTCAACCCCTATAAAGAATTTCAACCCAAAAAAATGCTGTTTAAGTTCTTTTAGAGGTTACTGCAGAGTTTGAGGCTCATATCTTAGTGTTTTGTCTCAAGAATCTTCATTTTTAAACTGCTTCTCAGCTTGAATTAAAGAAGGGGAGGCTATCCTCCCCCCAAGAAAGAAGAAAAGTGACTCATGACTGTAACCAAATGTTTGCTTCCACATTAGAAATGGGGTTGAATGAAATAAATAAATACAAGAGAGAGGCTTAATAAGAGACTAGCATGTCCCAGTTTCCAAATTTCTCTCACTGTCCCACTTTTCACGTCTCTCCAGGGTGCCTCTAAAGGTGGAACAGGCGAACAATGCCCGGGACGCCCTGGCCAAAGCGGTGTACAGCCGCCTCTTTGATCACGTGGTCAAGCGAGTCAACCAGTGCTTCCCTTTCCAGGCCTCCTGTAACTTCATCGGCGTGTTGGACATTGCTGGATTTGGTAATTCCACGTGTTTTTGAAAACTGTCAGATTATCAGAGATTTAAACAAACAACTTTTAAAGACCCACTCCGATGAAAATCACATCTTTAGTGCTTTTAACATGTTTTCTGATGTTGGAGGATGTATATTAATACAATTGAGCCTAAACTTGCATTTCTGAGTATTTCTTTATTCAAATTGTTGTGAATCAGAAGCAGACAAAAAAAATGCCATTTGAAAAAGAGCGTGTTTGTTACTTAGAGAATACAATGGATGAGCCACAAGCTCCCTGCCTTTCTCCCTTGTGAGGCATGTAACCCGTGTTCAAAAATGCGCATTTAGCATTGAGTGTGAATGTAGCCTGATGCATCTACTTGTGTAAACTAAATCCTAGAACGTCTTCGTCTGCCTCGTCTGAGCTGTCATCTGGCTTAAATCTTTACGGCTGCATAGCTCCAATATTGTGGAGGGTCCTTTTTATTGCACCGATAAATAATGTTAGGTTGGGGGATGTGAGGAGCTGTAAGCTATCAGGAGTGTGTGTAAACAGAGCTCCAACCAATGAAAAGGAAAGGGGGTGGGGTTGATCCGAGTCAAAGTTCCCGCTCACAACTTCGAGACAATTTTTTTATGAACTACTGTCACTCTGCAGAAACTATGTCCTGGAAAACGACACTTTTTTTTTTTTTTTGGGGGGGGGGGGGGGGGGGGGGGGGGGGGGGGGGGGGGGGGGGGGGGGGGGGAATATCAAAAACGAAAACCACTGGGATCGCTTAGAAAATAGATCAAAAGATGATCAAAGTGGGTCTTTAACATCTGACCTGCCATTCATGCTTCATGAAAAAAAAATGGAAATACTTTGATCCGTTTCAGATGCAGGTTTTGCAAAGCTTTTCCCCGGAATAAAATCTAATAAAGAGATGTGTTTTTCTTCATTGAAATGCCCTTATGCACTTGAGAGATCATTTTTCCTTCTACCATAATTACATACAGGCTTAGCAAATCTTTTCATTTTGGAAATTAATTGAAATGGATGTTTTTTCATTTTTTTTCCCTTCTGCTCTCAGAGTATTTCGAGCACAACAGCTTTGAGCAGTTCTGCATCAATTACTGCAATGAGAAACTGCAGCAGTTCTTCAACGAGCGCATTCTGAAGGAGGTGGGTGAGCATCCGGTGGATTGAGATGATGCGGTGTGTGGTTATGCTCATGCTGGGAAACAAGCCACGTCATGTCGCCAAATATCACGATCCAGGAGGAAGTGGCTGGCTTTCTCATTTTCCTTTCATCTCTCTGATGCACTTTTGTTAGAGTTCTAATTTCTCTGGAGGCTTGTCAATCGTGCGCTCGTATTGTTTCCCAAATATGTTATTGATACCACAGTTGCTAATAAGTTTTTGTGGACTTCTTTGTTATTAAAAGTGTTGTGGTTTTGATTCTTCTGTTTTTTTTCTGTGGAGAATAATTGAAAAAAAATCACAATTTTGCCTGATACATTTTTGTTTCTTAAATAGTGTTCTATTTTTTATGTTTTATAAATATAGGAGCAGGAACTTTATCAAAAGGAAGGTCTGGGAGTGAATGAGGTTCATTATGTTGATAACCAGGACTGCATAGGTAAGTTCCGCACTTCCTGTCACAAATGAACATGTTTACTCAAAAGCGCTTACTAAGCTAACTCTAAATGTAAAAAATGACATCTATAGAAGCTGATTAGACGATGATTTAACACACCTTTTTGTAGGTCGTTTGATCAGCATCCTGAGACCAGGCCAGGTTTTAGCCAGCCCCACTATGGGGTGCAGGTAGAATATCAGGGGGGTGAGTCCTGGTTTGCTGAGAGTTTGGGTTGACTTATCCCTCCTTTTTTTTTTTTTTTTTTGAAGGGGGTTATCATTTTTTTTATTACATCTCTTAATTTAGTTTTGGATTTTTGCAGGGGGTGATTGGTGCTGTCGAATCACTTGGGGGTTATTGCCATGACTACATCTGGCAATGATCTGAGATGATCAGAAACAGCAGTTTTTGCAGCAAAATGCAACAAGCTCCAAGTGAGATATGGCTGTCTGTGCTTCCCACACACATCAGATGTGCTGTGGTCGGCTCAAGTGTATTATTACCTCACCCACATGCCATTCATTATAGCCATTCCTCCAGGATCCACTTCAGAGTGGACTGCTTTTCATCCTCGTAGCTGATCTATCCCTGTCTCTGTGGACAGCGAGCGCGCTCAGTACTTTCTGGATTTTTATGGCCTCTTTTGTGAAATGAGAAGCTGCAGAAATTATACCCACTTGTTTAGCTTATGTTCTGTCCTCAAACGAGTTATTACGATGACGCAGTTCACCAATCAGGGTGAAGTAGGGGGATTTGTATTTCAAAGGCTGTTCTGGTTCAGGTGTGTTGCTAACTGACGGCATTGAACAACATTTATGACTTGCAAATGACCATTTGAGTTGGCCATTAATTCACTCATCAATCTTCAGGATTTATGCGCAGGTGCTTGTTCATGCAGATTCTTTTTTTTTTCCCCCAAGGTCCTTGGTCCGCACGTTATTTTGTAAGCATAATGGCAGATGAATAATTCAAAAGTGCGGCTAAATGAGCATCCTGATGAGAACGTTTTGTGTGTCCGAATAAAAGAAACGGTCGACTTGAACTGCGTTGTATTCAAAGGGAGAGATTTGCTGAAAACTTCTGAGAGCATTTGAGGAATTTGAGATGATCTAGTGTTAGAAAATGCTCTTGTGTATTTTTAAAACTTAATCCAAATAGTCCACTTTGCCTATTTTCAATATCATTACTTCAACATTTGCCAGAACACAAGCTGCATTGTGTGCAGATTCCAGCTAAGACCAGGTCTCTTGTGGAATTGATAAAGTGAAAGACTTTTCTACAAAATTTACAAAGAATGTTAAGCCCATCTGATGACATGGTAAAGGAATAGATTGTAGCCTTGAAATTGTTAAATTAAAAAAATGAAAAACTAAATTCTGGCTGCAAACTTGTAAACTAAAGACGTAGAAAAAGAAGCGAAGTGGGATTACAGATGTTTTCAGATTGTTAAACCTCTCACTACACACTTGATGCACCTTTCTGAGACAGACATGAACATTTCACGCTTTCATCTCCTGCAGTTGAAGATTTATGTAGATTTGGAGAGCTCACGGCACAGAGGAGATTGATTGACAAGGTCTGCAGACAATCAGGAAGCTGAACACAGTTTGTTCTTGCACTAACAAAAATCTATGGAACAGTAAGACCGGTAAAGGGGAACTGGGATAAAGCAAATGGAACTCTACGAATTTCTGGTTACAAAATAATTGAATCAGACAATCAAAATACCATTTTGTGACCACAAATTGTTAAAATGTAAAAACAAAATACTAATTTGTGGTCACAAACAAACTAAAAACATTTATTCTGATAACGCTGGAAGAAGATGTTTTTTGTAAAAACACATAATTTTAAACCTTAGGCTACTGATGGATTTAACTAGCCTGATTTTTTATGTACAATAAAAGTTCTTCTATGGAAACTTGAAAAGGTAAATTTTTGTCAAAATCAAATAAATGCTGTTAAATTTTAAAGAAAAAAAACAAGAGTTCAGGTTTTATTGTAAACTGTATTTTTTGTTCCTCTTTAAATTATTTAGATTCAATTTAATTCAGTGTCAGTTTAAACCATGGATTCTTTGTTTTTCTTACAAGAAACAGCAGAAAAACATTAACTTAGAAAAAATATTTTTAAATCAGTTTAATTTAATCCAAATCATCCAATTTGATCAAACAATCCTTTTTTTTTAACATTGGCTTGCAGAAGCGTAAAAAATATTTCAGTTCTCAATTCCAAGTAGATGAATCAATTTGATCCCTGTAGTTTTGGTTTAACTCATTTTGCAGAAGAGTTTAAATTAATGAAGGCCTCCATGAAAAATGGTTTATATTTGTTCTTCTCAGATCTAGTGGAGGCCAAGACGGTGGGAGTTTTAGACATCTTGGATGAAGAAAATCGTCTTCCTCAGCCCAGTGACCAGCACTTTGCACTGGCAATTCACAGCAAGCACAAAGAGCACTTCAGGCTCACGGTCAGACCTTGCTTTTTTCTAAACATTCTTTTGTTTGACTTAAACACGTATTGTGATCACTCTCCCTTTTCCAGTTTGTTTGAGCAGTTGTGTGAATGACGCAGTCTTTCCTCTTGTTCCTCCTTTCCTCCTGTTGCTGTTTCTGTTCCTGTTGTCAGTCTGTCTTGTAACTGCAAGGATAAGATCCTTTCAGAAAAGTATCCTTAACAGCCATCAAGGCTTTATATGGCTTCAGCCATGTTGCTGTCCCTGCATGAATAAAGTTTTTTTCAGTTTTTTAAATGGGTAAAGGAAAAACATTTGAATGGTTTGTTTTGTTGACATATTACAGAAATGGCCTATTGGGGGCAAAAAGTGGGTAGAAAAGTGGCAAATAAACCAGCAGAGTTGAAGGCCATGACAAATGAAAGGATCAAAAAGATATATTTTAAACAGTTTTATTTTTGTTATTGTTTTTGATATTAAAACCCAAAAGATGAAGATGCAGGACTTAAGAGATGAGGAGACGAACCCAAGAAATAATGGCTTCGAAAAACAACAGCAGGACAGCTTGACAGCAGAAATATGAAAACCCTCTAACAACACAATATGGGACATTCCTTTAACATCATAACCATTTCTCAAGCTTGGTTTCGCTGCAACAAGGACGCTGACTTTGAATTGGAAAGCTAGGATCTTCATTATGTGAAAAGTGTAAACAAAAAATGTGGAGGAGTTGCAGTTTATGTGCAAAAAAATAATGATGTTCACTGTAATTGATAAAAAGTCGGTCAAAATGATATAATGTCAAAAACTGTCCAATTCAGCAATTCAATAACAAATGTATCAAATGTCCTTGTTTAACTACTGGTCTACAAAATGCTTGCAAAAAGAAAAATAACCTCTGTAAAACAAATCTTAGAACAAAGGTCAAGAGAAAGTGAATAGAGAAAGAAACCTTACAAAAATAAACTAACTGAGATGACACAGCACAGTAAAAAAGTGTACTACAATAATTACTGAATGAAAATAAAAACAACATGAAGCAAGTTTTGGGAAATTTGTCGTGGCAGCAACCCCCGAACTCGGGGGTGGACACCCAAATTAAGGGATGCCGTCAATCTGAAGAAAGAGTCCTATCGGGTCTAGCTGGCTTGTGGGACTCCAGAGGCAGCTGACAGGTATCAGCAGTCTAAGCGAGCTGCGGCCCGGACTGTTGTGGAGGCAAAAACTCGGTCCTGTAGAGTTCAGGGAGGCCATGGACAAGGACTATCGGTTGGCCTCGAAGAGGTTCTGGCAAACCGTCCGGCGCCTCAGGAGGGGAAATCGCTTTTCTGCAGATTTTTTGAGTGCAGTCAGGCAGCTGCTGACTTCAACTGAGGACATTGTCGGACGGTGGAAGGAATACTTCGAGGATCTCCTCAATCCTGCTGACACGCCTTCTCTTGAAGAAGCAGAGGCTGAGGACTTTGAGGTGGGGTTGTCCATCACCCAAGCTGAAGTCACCGCAGTAGTCAATAAGCTCCTCGGTGGCGAGGGACCATGAGTGGATGCCCTGAGTAAATGTGCTTCTTTTCAAGCAATCCATCAAGCTCTACTTGACTTTTATTATGAATCACTATATTTAATCAATCAAATGTGACTTAAGTGAGTTTTTTTTTTTAATCAATGCATTTCATTGTTATTGTCTGTAATGAGTTTAATAAATCTGTGAGGTTTTTTTTGGTGACGTATTGTCCAATTTATGCTTATGCTGAAAATAAACCAGACAATGTATCTATCTATCCGTCTGTCTCTCTCTCTATCTCCCATTACACTGACGTAGAGTTTAATGCGGTACGTTTGTACACGTCTACAAGAAAACTCATTTTTGTTTTGTCTCGTTCAGGTTCCGAGGAAGTCAAAACTGGCCGTCCACAGAAATCTTCGCGATGACGAAGGCTTTATCATCAGACACTTTGCAGGAGCTGTCTGCTATGAAACTGTAATATTTAATATATCTATATATTTTCTCTGATCACATTATTGTTCTCCAGATTATTATGTAATTACGGATCTCAATCAAATTTGTGACATTTCAGGAAAAAGTTTTTTGAATTTTAAGTGAAAGGACTATCAGTCTTCATCAGTGTTGTACTTTATCAATATGTAGGAAAAGCTGGCGTCAACACAAATGGACATAAAGGCGTGTGTGCGCATGTGTGTTTGCAGACACGGTTCGTGGAGAAGAATAATGACGCACTCCACATGTCCTTGGAGAGTTTAGTGTGCGAATCAAAAGACAAATTTGTTCGACAACTGTTTGAGAACTCCAGCACCTTCAAGGACTCCAAACAGAAGGCGGGCAAGCTCAGCTTCATCAGCGTTGGCAACAAATTCAAGGTAAGAGTGGCTGTCAAAACTCTGTTATATTTATATGAAAATAACAATATGTCAAATCTATATGTGAAAAGCTATCTGTAGTCCTATTGGAGAATAGGGCCTAGCTCATAGCTGGAAGGGTTCCATTTCTTCTCAAGGAAATCAATTTCTGGAGTCTTGTTTTTTTCTATTTATACATGGATCTTTTTATGGATTTGAATCAAACAAAAATCAAACTGTTTATTTTTGTCTTCTCTCTCACACAGACTCAGCTGAACCTACTGCTTGATAAGCTTCGCAGTACAGTGAGTAAAAACACTTTCATTCAGTTCATTCAACTCTTCTGAGAATGTTGTGGTTTTGTTTCTGTAGCACATATGTGTTGTGTTTGTGTCCCCATTTTATCACTGAGTAGTTCAGGGGTTTTTGAGCTTTTTCTGCTACTTAACAACTCACTTGATTATTTATTTTATGATATCCTATACCTGAAACTTTTCAAACAAGCTCAATTCCAAGTGGAAAGTTTTGTCATTTTTGTTTACAAAAATCATACAAATTGAGATCAAACAGGTTGTATGTTTGTTAAAAAAGACCAAACATGTAGAGACAAAATTATAATGTATAAATCTACAAACAAAGCACAGACAAGGTCAAAACAAAGTGAAAAATGTTGATGCTACGCGAATCTATTTTCAGAGTTCCAAGGTTTTATTCCAAGGAGTATCCCATCACAATTATGTGTAATAACTCTTAGGTTTATTTTAAATAAAAAATGTCAAGCCCAGAAACTTTTTGACACTTTTATGTTGAATTTGAATGAAAAACAAAGCGAATGAGGGGGTCAGCTTCATTCCTGTGTTGTTGTAAACAACTGTTGTGATTGGAAAACTCCCCAGTAAGTTAAAGGACCAAATATAAATGTAAATCACAGGTTTATATAAATGCTTTGTTTGTTCTTTTGTAGGGTTCAAGTTTCATTCGATGCGTGAAACCCAACCTGAAGATGGTCAGCCACCAGTTTGAAGGAGCTCTAATCCTCTCACAACTGCAGTGTGCCGGTATTTAAAAAAAAAAAAAAAAGCAAAATAAAAGCATCAGAAATATGTTTTTTTTTTTTTTGTCTGTTACCAAGTCAGTTTTTTCTTGATTTTACCTTGTGGCACACAGATTTAAATTGTCTGTGTTCCATAAGTTATCAAAGCAGCACTTCTATTAACATAATTGAGACAACAATGAAGTTCTTTAATCCTATGTTGCCAGTCATATCATATTTGAAACATGCATTTCCGAAACTCCTATTTCGTTGGCATGATCCAAACTTTCCTTAAAAACCCATTTTAAAGAACTGGGTACATGTTTTTCTGCCCCCTAGCTCTTCATCATTCCACTAGAGGCAGTAGAGGAGCTTTTCCTGCTCATTTTAAAATGGCAGCCTCCATGAAACATCCAAAACACTTTTGGCATGAAAAATTTAGCTAATTTTTAAAACTTTATGGTGCAAATTACCTATCTATTTTGATTGATTTTTTTTTAAATCACTATTTGCTGTATTGAAAAAATGCTAAATTTGTTGATCATTCATTCTTGAAAATACTGTTACACCTTGAAAATGTGTGCATCAAATTTGAGACTGTGAGTAAATAAGGTGCTTTTTTTCCTGAACCCTTTTACTAATATTTTTGCATTAAATCAATTGTTTTTTTCTGGTTTTCAGAAGAGTTTAAAAAACTTCTACTTCTTTTAGACTTTACAGAGTTAAGCCGGCTTTGTTTTTGTTGTTGTTTCTTATTGTTGCATATGAAAACATTTCCATCAATTCTATTGTCATTGTTCAGATACCATTCATTTGGAAGTCAATGCAAACCCTCGTCCCTGCAGTGCATTTTAAGTAATGGACTTCCTCCCGTATTCATGCTTGATTTCCCATAATAAGCTCTGGTGTGGTGCTGCAGTGCAGACAGAAGAATCTCATTTCCATATCCCCACCGTGTGTTTGTCTTGTCCAGGAATGGTGTCAGTGTTGGACCTGATGCAGGGGGGGTTCCCCTCCAGAGCCCCCTTCCATGAGCTCTACAACATGTATAAGGCATACATGCCAGAAAAGCTCACTCGACTAAATCCACGCCTCTTTTGTAAGGTGCATAAGCTGTGCATTCTCCTCTTACTGTAGAAGTCATGCATATGCGTGTGAATTTAAATAACCGCTTTCGGTATAAGATGAAGTCTAATTATTGGGTTCAGTAACTTATTCGGGAGGCAATGCCGTGGTGTCACTGAATTTAAATGTGCTCTTCACAGGCTTTGTTCAAAGCCCTCGGCCTAAATGATAATGACTTCAAGTTTGGATTGACCAAAGTGTTCTTCCGCCCAGGAAAGGTAAAAAAAATAACCCCACAGCAGATCATTATTCAAAAACTTACTCTGATCATTTTTTTGATTTATTTTAAAGCATTCCCAGTGGTTTTTAATTATAACACACTTTACAGTAGGGGTGTAACGGTCCGCGGATGATCCGTGATCCATACAGATCACTTGTCACGGTTCGGCACACCCATGTACCATGGATCCTCTATCCACCCACCTCCTGCAGCGCATCATTTAAATCCATTTCCATCAGACAGCACACAATTTGCGTCTCAAATTCGTATACACCGTCTTTATTTTAACATGTGTCAATGTCACTTCCTGATGCTTCTAGTGTGAATGTTGTGTAGCATTCACACTATAGTGATCAATTTTTCTACACTTTTTGGACATCCTTAGCTCTTCAACTCCTTCACCTATTCACCTCGTTCAGCTATTAAAATAATAAACTCTTTTAGGAGATTACTGTTTGATAGTTTCAACTTCATAACTCGACTATTCAACTAACTACCACTTTTCTAGCTCCATTGAAAAAGGCTTACAAAATGTTCAAATGCCGCTTTTTTAACTAAAAACCTTTAGCTCTACAAAAAAAATTGAACTCAAGTAGACATTCACCTAAACAAATCATTCAAATCATTCAGACCCTGCAGCCTCTCTATTTCGGCTTGCCGACATATGGATTGAATTCATAATATTCAAAGATTTACGGGACACAATGGCTAAGCTTCTAGACTTGCCGACAACATGGAAGGAACTGATTTTAAAAAAATGGAAACCTGCGAACATACTATGAAGGTGCTAGCTACAGCATCCCAAACATGCCAAAAGGAAACACAAACGTCTCAACTATTGCAACAGCAGCATCTACAGGCGAAACCAGGACGCCCCTTACATGAACATTTTGAGTATTTTTATGCATAGGAATAGTCATGAGATCAAAGATGTTAGTAGTGTTTTCTTTATATAATTAGGCATCAGTGAGCACATTTTTTATGTGTCGCTGTTTTGAAGCACTTTATATGTTTTATTAAAAATATCTTGCAAAACTTTTCAAAAAATACATATATCTAGCTAGCTATTACTTTTTAGCATTCATCTAGTTATTTTTTTCTTTTTTACTTTTCTTTTTTTTGACCCTTTACACCCCTAATTAATAGCCAAAGTAAAAAAAAAACCTGTGTCGTTTTCTAGGACCTTTCTTCTTTAGAGTGACAGTAGTTTATTATAAATTCTCCTCTGAGTTGTGGGCGGCACCAGTGGTGCACAGTGACCCTGCCCTCCCTTACCCTCCTCGTTGCTAAGAGCAGGGAGCTTGTGACCCGTTTTTTTTCTACTTCACAAACATGCTGTTTTTCAAGCATCAATTTTTCATCTGCTCAACGATTTGAATACACACATTACAATTTTAAATGTAGTTTTCCTTATATATGTCTACCATCCTCAGAAAAATGCCACAAGAACCTAATAAAAACACCAAAAACACAAGTTACTATACCATGTAAGGTTACCAGTGTTACTGTCTGTTTATTGTGGGCATCAGTTTGCAGAGTTCGACCAGATTATGAAGTCCGATCCAGACCACCTGGCAGAGCTGCTGATGAAGGTCAACAAGTGGTTGTTGTGCAGCCGCTGGAAGAAGGTCCAATGGTGTTGCCTGTCAGTCATCAAGCGTAGGTTTAATACACCAACTGTCTCACCATTTTAAAAAATGTTACTTTAGCCAGGCTGTTGATTGCGCGTTGCCAACTAAACCAGCTTGAACTTTGAACAACCAGGGAGTTGGCCGTGGTATTGATGCAGAGAAACTCGCCAAATTCAGAGCTTATCTGGTTTATCTGATGATTTCTGTTTTTCTAATAAAGTTAAACCAATTTCACTCCCCTGACATGATGGTAACCCACATCGGCCATTGCAAGGACGCTAGCAGCCAAACTGCTTCCGTTTTGTGCCCACATTTCGAGGTTTGCACTGAGGCAACATTTTACATCAAACTTCTTCCAACTGTGCGTGGCGGACACGCACTAGTAAACAGGAAAAAGAAAGAAAAGAAGCAGAACTCCGGTCGTTGACTGTTAACATCATGGGCTAAACGCGTGTTCTGAAACGTGTGTTAAAAGCTCGGTATGTATGTAGCTAAAGGCACATTTTCATATATTCCAGTAAAGATTCTCCTCTACATTTTAATCTTAAGTCTGTTATTATGCGAGTGTTCGTTCTGGCCTCCAGGCCGCCTTCTGACACTGCTGTTTCACTTTTTTTTTTTGTTTCCTTGAAAATAATGAAAGGAGCTGTCTCTGGCCAGAAGGAGCTGCTCTTCTTTACACTCAGTTCCATGCTATCGACTTCCAGCGTGAAGCAAAGTGCAGCCTTGCACCAGCATATTTGTGTGCAAGCATCAGTGGAAATTACATTACAGCTGTAACAGAGCACTCTGGGCTTTGGTTATTTACTCCAACACTTAACTGTATTTTCATTTCACATGACTGAAAGTTTCGTTCTATTAAAGCATAAACCTAACCATAAACCAAAGTGATACAGTTATTCTTTGCTGTTCCCAACAGTCCGAAACAAAATGAGATACAGAGCTGTGGCTTGCATTAAGATTCAGAAGACTGTCCGCATGTGGTTGTGTAAGAAGAAGCATAAGCCACGGTGAGTCTCTCACACATTTGAGTTCAACTTGTGAGATTTTGTTCAAATTTTAAGACATATGTTGTTTTAATCTACCATTGTAATGAGACTAAACTTAGTCTGATTGAGAAAAAAAATTCCAGTTAAAGCGACTATTTAGATTCTGAAATTATTCCGATTATTATTTACAGATTTAGATGAATATTATTAGTCTTTTTTATGACACAATTTCAACAAAAAATTTTCTTTTTTAGAAATGAAGTGAATTATATATTAAATATGAAATAGATTTAAGAACAAATAGCTGTTTCAAATTATAAAACACAAAACAGCCAGGTAAGGTTGAAGGACACCAGTCTGCTAATAAATGGAATTCCTTTTTTAATAAACAAAAGAAAATATTCAAACATGTGTTTATTGCATAAATATTGCATTTGAAGTTTCATCTAAACAACTAATAATAATTTTTAAAAAAAATTTGCCTTTCAAAGCACCCAAGGACACTTTCCAATTACACAGCATTAAATTACAATAGTAAGATTAAAAACACATAAACTCAAAACACAGTAAAGTCAACAAACAGAAAAATGGGCAGTGGGTCAAAGTGCAAAGGCAGATTTAAACAAATGGGTTTGTCTGGATTTAAATAAGGGAAAAGAGTTGACATTACGGAGGTCGGGGGGGTGTTTCCAGAGTTTGGGAGCCGAGCGGCTGAAATGTAGCTGAAGGCTCGGCTGCCCATGGTAACCAGACGGGCAGGGGGCAAGGCAAGCTGGACAGAAGCAGAGGACCGGAGAGGACGGGAGGGGGTGTAGATACCGAGGAGATCGGCGAGGCAGGAAGGAGCCAGGTTATGAAGTGATTTAAATAAGAGAAAAACGAGTTTTAACTGGATTTTGAAATTGACTGGTACGATAAATATGGACAGACGTGGGGATATCTGTTTTTTTATAAACACCTGCTAATTATTATTTCCTGATATTGTAATAAATCAGGTTTGGTTTCCATTTTTAACTACATTTTCTTTTGTTTTTTTGTGGATTGCTCAGTTCTGGTAAAGTCTGCTATTGTCTAGTGCAGGGGTCTGCACCCTGTGGCCCCAGAGCCCCACATGGATCTATTACCCCTTAATTGTGCCTTTTTGGGAGAAGAATAAATACAATGATGGTAATTGCAAGAGAAGGGTTTCTGATTTAAATGTTGGCTATCAGATTTATGAATTCATGGCTAAGATGCTCCTATAAAAAATGTTTATACCACTGTTGACATGAAATGAAGAGATTTGTGTGACATAACACTCCTCCAGAATGTGCACATTTTAAATATTGAGCAAATTAGTGTTAAAAAGTTGAATCTTCTTTAAGCTTGGGATACATTTAAAGCAAATGATCTTAACTACATACTTCAAATATTTTTTGTGTTAAAACACTTTTGCTGCAGCAGATAAAACACAGGGTGTCTTAGTGTATAGTAACTCATATGTACCATTTTCCAGAGTAAAGGAAAAATACTTGTAATTTCCATGTTTTGTAATGATGCTAAAGCAAAAGTTCAGTTCTTTAAATCAAAAAAACATGCCTGAATGGCATTTTTAGTGTTGAAGGTTGCAGACGCCTGGTCTGTAGTTACAATTGGACAATACAAACCCGCACGTACACATTGCTCTCTGTGAACGAGTCTTACGTGGAGCAACACTTTCATCACGTCCCAACCCGGCAGCGGGGCAAACGAATCACCGAGACGCAAACGGGCCTTAAAAAAGCAGCAGATTAACCCAGAATCCAAGCCAAAATAGAAAACACATCAAAACACAAAACCTGACAAATGTACACTGTGTGTTCTCGGAAATACACTCCAAACTGTTATATTTGACAAAAACGGAAGTCGGTATGGAGAATCATTTGGGTTTTTATGCTTTGAAATCTATTTGTATCTGGTTTTAAACATTGGAGCACAGAGGGGCTTTCAGCCACATTTATAAACATGTATGAATATGATTTAAAAAAAAAACATTGTAGGAATGCTAACCTAACGGACTTTTCCTCTCCTGGCTTAGGATTGACGGCATGGTGAAGGTTCGAAACCTTAAAAAGCACATGGAACGGCTACATGAGGTGGTGACCGGGCTGAAGGAGGGAAAGCAGGAGATGACCAAGCAAGTTCAGGAGCTTGGTACAGCCATAGAAGCGCTGTTAGTCAGGATAAAGGTGAGGAACTGGCTGCTTTGACTGTTCCACATGCAGCTGTTCTAATGACACCACTCACAAAAAGTTATGGATATTGTGGAAAAACTCAGTGGATGTCGTATACCCAGTTTGTTTCACTTTACAAATTTTTAAAATAGGGAAACAATTGCCTTGAGGTGAAAGACGCACCTCATTTTGTGTTTTTCACATCGTGGTCACACTGCGTACAGTGTGTCTTACTTATAGGAGCCAAAACCAAAACATTCTAAAAAAAAAAAAAAGGTTTGAAACGTGGCTTCAATTTCAACAATCCAGAACTGCCACAGTTTGATTTTAGAAAGTGGGAGTGCCTTATATGGTGTCCTGACCCTAATTGACCTGGCATAACTGTGTACTTGTGGAGGAGTCTTGAGTTTTAGGGTAATAAATAAATAAAATACAAATGAAAATGGTGTTACTTCCCATTTATTATTAGAAATATCAAAGGGAACTTTTGATTCAAATTCAGACCAAATAGAAAGAAGCACTCCTGGAAATATCTTTATAATGTATCGTGAGTTGTGTATATTTGTAAAACAGAGAAATCTGCAAATACCTTGAATAGATCATGTGCTACATTTCATGGTTTGGTTTTTTGCTTCACCGTTTCAGACTTACTTTGTATGACAAACCATGGCTCATCCCACAGGGGAGATATAGCCTTTTTTTTTTATCTCCTTTCTGTTCCACAGATCAATAATCACCTCAGGATACATTTTTAAAAAGCAGTGAAGGAGACTCTTGGCCAGTAATTTTATTTATTGAGGCTATTATGCTAAACGATCAGTGCTTTGTGTAATCCCCGTTCAATATGCACCCATCTTATTGGACCTTTTAGGTGCAGCAAATAATTGCAGAGACGTTTTTGCTCTGTGGTTTCATGTGTGCAATCAACGGAAATAATTATTGTAGATTATTATTTTTTTTTATATTCTACTGACACAAAGGAACCAGTGACTTTCGGCGCTTTGTCTCCTCTCCATCCAAAAACAACCCCTCCATCTTTTCAATTTCCAACTTTTACCCCTTTAGCATCCCGAGTGTCAACAATTATGGCATTCCGGATGTTGAGAAATTGCTTCTGGCACGGGTTCTCGGAGTGAATAATGCATGAGGCGCCATTGGCTGTCGCTCAGACCGCTATACATTGGGGACAAGACCTTGTCATCCCATCGTTCCTGACTCACTGTTAGGAGCGGAGCGTAATGAAGCCCCACAATGGGGTGATCACTTCTCTGACTTCTCTGTACCATTGTACTGACGTGTGGGTAGAGAACGGAGCATTGTGGCTGCAAAGGGCAAATGACAGACACGCTGTCAGTCAGTGTCCGACTTGTCACCACATGGAAATGCTCGGCTGTGCAAGCAGATGTGTGTGCAGAGTCTTTTGGCACTTTCTGACAAATTTTTCTTCAGTTTGTGCCGTCCTGCAGAAATCTCTAATTTACACATTGATATTTTATTGAATATTATTTTTTGATAAAGTGACATATGTTATGTTTTTAAAATGTATTTAAATATAATTGTTTTTAAATATTATTGTATTGTTAATTTAATTATTGTCACTTATTTCATATTATTATTTTTATTTCTTTTAAAAGTGTTTGTAATATAATTTGTATGTAATAATATTAATGTTTTTAAATATGTGCAAATAATGTTTTTTTTGTATTTTTTTAATATATATTAATGCTGGCAATCGATTAAAAAAATAATCAGAATAATCACTCTTTTAGGTTGTGATTAAACACGATTGATCACCATATTTTATGAGTTCCATTTTATATGACGATATGCAGGTTTGGAACTAAAAAAAAGACCAGAGAAAAAAACGTTTCCCTTCATTCCAATTGTCTGAAATGTTTGCATTTATAAAGTGTTAACTTAGAAGTTTAATTTATGTGCAAAAAATACATCAGCAGTAAGATAAGCAGAAATGTAAAGATTTTGTCTGCAGTATTACTCTAAGAAAATAAAGATGCTGATATACAGCCTTCTAGATTTAAAAAAATTGAAAAATAAAACATATTCTTCTGATATTTCTATATTTTTCTTCATTTGACACCTCAGACCTCCATAATGACCTGGAAGGAGATTGACACAGAGTACCAGAAGCTGGTGAAACACTCTGAGCAGCTGCTGTCCTCCATAAAGAAGAAGAAGCAGGAGGAGGAAGAGATCGAGAGACTGAAGCACATCGAGGAGGAGATGGATAAAGAGAGGAAGACCAGAGAAAAGGAAGAGCAACGACGCAAACAGGAAGAAGAGGACAGGAGAGTGTAAGGGACAAAGAAAAAGCTTGCTTGGACATGTGTTGTTAGCAGGAGTAAAACTTTTATATTTCTTTTGTAGCAAAGCAGAGATGGAGCTGAAAAGAAAGCAGGAAGAGGAAGACCGTAAAAAGAGAAAAGAGGAAGAAAAAGATTTTCAGGTGGGGACCCGAAATAGTTTGAAACAAGCTAAAGTTTTCTTTTGAAAAATTAGGATTGGCAAGAAAATGGTAAAAAAAAAAAAAAAAAAAAAAAAAACAGCAAAGAATAGTTATTTCTTTATAGACGTCTATGGGATTTTGACTTCTCGGAGCCCGCAGGTACTTCCTGTTTGGAACACCAGGGGGATGGGGTCTTAAGCTGCGTAGACACCGACCACGATCCAGGCTGCGAATTTGAGTCAGCCACCTCTTGTTAGCCATGCGGCAAATTCTGTGCTCACCACGGGTCGAAAAATGAAATGTGTCCATAAACTTGATGTTCCGGTCACGTGTGGGAGGAGCTACCTTTTAATGTTTTTAGCCTGATTGCTACATGGAGCAGATTCTGTGTTTATCTCATTCACAATGTCAAGTCTGAAGGCTTGCTGTCCCACATTAACCTAAGAGGGCAAATAAAACAAACCCAAGAATAAAGTGAGGGGACCTTTTTTATTCTTGTCTTGATGAAAATAAGAAAAATATCAAGTTCAGGAGGCCCAGGCAGGCTGCCTGCAATGCAGCAGCGACTCTCTGTCGGGGAGCCAGTTGGCATGAGGAGCGTGACCGCTCCATCTCCATTGGACAGTCTGTCCACTCTAGGCACTACCTGCCCAACAGTAGCTGGAACGGGCTCTGGAAACCCCTCTGTCCCGAAAGGGCTACAGCGGGTTTAGAAAATGGTTGGAAGTTCAGCAGGAGAACTATAGAAGTGATTCACTATACTGGATGTGTTTTCTACCAGCTGTCACTGAAAATGTCATGTGCCTAAAGTTGATTCCCTGATTGGTTGACATGCCAGAGTTCCAATTCCTTCAACTCTGACATGCTGCGGCATGCCGCCCACATCGCTCCGCTTAAGCTGTGCTGCTGCCAGTCCTGCGCGCCACGCCCATCGCTCAAACATCACCGCAGGACCTCAGATCGCATCTATACCATTGACTTAACATTGAAATTGGCCGCCTCTGCCAGACAAATTGCGTTAGGCATGAATGCAGCTTTATATAGTCAATGGTTTAGACACAAAGGTCTTACGAGCTTTAATAGCTGCTCAGCAAACTAAATAAATTGATCTGATTCACCTTGGGCACACTGCAGGATACGGTCTTGATCAGTCAGTGCTTTTTATTTCATTTATGTGGATTTTGTGCAACTAAGTTGTTGTTGTGCTTTGTGCGTTTGCAGGCGGAGCTGGAAATCCAGCTGGCCGCAGAGCGCGAGGAGCAGGCCCAGCGTGCCGCCATGCTGGAGCAGGAACGGAGAGACCGGGAGTTGGCCATGAGGATCGCTCAGAGCGAGGCCGAGCTCATCACTGAGGAAGGCCAGAGTGACGCGGGCCTGCGCAGGTAATGTCGGTGACGCAGAACCGGTGCTGACCCAGGCTGACCCCGGGAAAGTGAATGTAACCTCGTTTCTCCTGTTTCCGTGTTTCCTTCAGTGATGACTCTTTTTCAGATCTTCCCATCTCTTCGTCCTCAGCCAGAGCCATGTAAGACTTCAAGTGTAGCCGGCATCTGTCCTAGTTACTCTCCTAATCCCCGTTGTTGTGTCTAATCCTACATAAAATAGAAACAAAAAATAATCCCAAATTGTAGCAGATTTTGCTTATTTCCTCTACTTTAGAGGAATTGTTTGCAAATCTCTGTCATTTACAGGAAAACCAAAGGGGGATGAATGAAATGTGGAGATGATTTATCAGGTTACAGCAAACAAGAACAAACATTAATTCAAACATAAAAAGATCTTTATTCAGAAATTGTTTATTTCGTTTTTTGCATGTTTGTTTGTTTGTTTTTTCATTTTTCTGCACACCTGACGCAGTGCAGCTCAACATGGCTTCACTGTTTTTATGATTTTAGTTATTTTGCTTTAAAGATAGTTAATCCAACATAATCTTAGCCATTGATTAACAGTGAGCTTGTGACAGTTGGTTCCAGAAAATTGTTAAATATGTTAAAAGAGAAATTGAAACCATTTGTTGCAAACATTAATCTTAATTCATTTGTCTTGTGGAAATGTAAGAACACAATTAAAATATGATCCATTTTAGTTTAAAGATTAAATGCAGCTTTTAGTGACTGAGTCTAAAACAACTTCATAAAACAGTATGAACATTTCAGTCACCTTTTTTAATTACTACTCACATCATTTTCACAAATCCCTCCCTTAAAGCCAAAATGACTGACAGGAAATATTTGCTTTTGTTGTCTCCCATAAGGCCACAACCCCTCAACTGATCCCAATAAACCGGCATCCTTAAGCTTACCTTCAAACACATTACAAAGAAGACATAGTGACATTGAACAGTAACATCTCCTCCTACTTTCTCATTCATTTTACATTTCGTACTCCTGCTCTTTTCCTCCTCCTTTTCACAGCGGTTCATGTAGCAAACAACCCACTTCTGGTGAGTCCGTCTGCATAACAACCCCTGATATAATCGACTTTCGTTGAAGCTTTCTTGTTTGCATCTCTTTGTTTGTTTGCAGATACTTTTTTTTATTTTTACACAGTTTGCTTTTTTGTTTGCGGTTACCTTGGTTTTTTTTTGTGACGGCAGTTCTCGGCCTCCACACACACACCCCTTATACCAAATGTTTGCCACAGTCGTGATCACAAAATGTAAAAAAAAAAAACAAAAACAGAAAACTGCAAACAAATCTACATTATTGGGGCCGCCAAAAAAGACAACAGATAAAAGACAAAACTAACTGATCAAAAGACTGATATTTACAACATTTTTTCCTGCATTTTTTCTACAGAAATGTCTTGACACAGTCATTTTTTTATACATAGTCATTTTTTTAAGTGTATTTTATAATGAAAGCAGGACCCAAAAGGGCCATGAAAAACCTTAAATTATGTGGAAAAACTTTTCTATATATTTTTTGTTTTCAATACACCAATTAAAGAGGGAAAATGTGGTTATTTTAAAATGACAATGAATTTCTCAAAAAATAATTTCAGATCAAATAAATAATAAATACTAATAGAATTGAATTAAAAAATATATACGATTCTAAAAATAAAAATAATTGACATGTGTTTCTTCAATTCAACTTTTGCTAAAGATCCAGTAGATTCCATTGGGTTAGATTGCTAATTTACTAATATTATACTAACAATTTAAACATTAGTTATTAGGCTAAAATAGTACAACTTTTTTGCTTTTTAAAAGGAGGCCTGTTTCTTTTTGCTGCTTGGACTGGAGTTTGAACCAAAAAGGGCACAAGTGTCTCTTAACATTTCCTAAGTGGGTCTCTGTTATCAGAAATGTTTGCATGGCCCAGAGTGGGTGCTGTTGCGTGAGGTGTCCTGATGTCCACAGGATCTGGACCTCCCTTTCCTTCCAGGTGCAAATCATTTCCTAATCCGCTTCTGCGAAGATGCTCCCCATCTTTGTTCCTGTCTGAATCAAAAGCGAGGCTTCCATTTCTGCTTTATCACTGTTGCACACCAGCCAAGGGGACAATTGTCCAACTTCAGTTTGATGTTTTCAGCTCATCCGTTCTTTACTCGATTTGAAACGTTGGTCAAGAAGATGCTTGCCTGTTCATCCGAGCAGTTTCTTCCGTTCTAATGCTACGTTCACGCCGGGCTCAGAAACATGCGTTCAAGCAACCACTTCCAATTAAAGTCTGTGGAAACATGCAAATATGCACGTTTGAGGCTTCTGCATCAAAACTAAAACGAGTTCATAAACCCGCATTCATCTACATAGCATACAGTTGATGAGGATTTCAGGTTTTTATGCACAATTATCAGGACAATCAGGATTGTCTGGTTGTTTAGCATCTATTTTGACACAGATGCTTTGTTAATGCCGCATGCAAAGCGTGTCACATGCTTTCAAGAACGTGCATTTAACCCATGGTGTTCACACAGGACAAACGGGGAGAGACTTCTTCTTTTTTCTTTGTCAACTGTTTACTACCACCTACCTACAGTTGGAAGAGGCTTGGTGTGAAATATTTAAGCGCTGCGAATCTCACAAATCTTGCTCCTGGCTTTTTCTTTCACAGCTCCTTTCCAATGTATGTGTCAGAAAGTGGTGGTGTAGTATGCAGGAGACCAGGCAAGGTGGCAGAAAAGTAAAACGTTTAATAAAAAAACTGAAACATGAAAAGCGGGGGAGCAACAGAAAAGGTGACAGAGCAGAGCAGATGAACTGAAAACCAGACACTGAAATAGACTGAGGGCACTAAACGGAAACGAAATGAAGACAGCAGTGAATCCTGATGAACCTGAACTGGTGTGACTGACAAAACTCAGAGCATGACCAAATGAAACAGAACCCAAAACACAGAATCCTCACCATATGAAAAACGTAGTGTTGTGTAATTCTGGCCGGGAGCAAACCGGAAAAGCTTTGCGGTGATGTTTTAACATGTTGCACATCGGTGTAAAGCCAACCTGTAAAGCCGCTTCTCTTGTGTAACCAACACTGTTCTCTCTAGAACTAAAAACAGTGCTCTCTTGTATTAGGGTTAGCCCCGCCCACAAGCCAAAAAAACATTTCTTTTTACTATACAGTTTTTTAACCTTCAACTTCAACCCAGAAAACTCTTAAAAATAACATAAAATTCAATATTTTAAACTGTGAACTTTTGGAAACAAAACTTATTGGCATGAGAAAACTAAGCTTTGATTGGTGACATCACTTCCTGTTTCCTGGGTGTGAATGGTTGTATATGATGATGAGTTTGAAGGCACTGGCTTGAAAGTTTGCGGTGGGAGGAGCTTAGCAAATAGTATAATATATTTAAAAATCTGTGTGCACCCTTCCATTCTATCAAAGCTGCACCAGGAGGCCGTGGTGCAGAGGTAGGGCGGTCAACCTCTGATCAGAGGATCACAGGTTTGGTTCCCGTCTTGCCCACCCATGTGTCAAACTGTCCCTCAGCAAGACCCTGAACCCCACATTGCTCGATAGTTATAAGTTGGTGCCAGTGTTCGGCAGCGGAGTTTCCACCAGTGTGTGAATGGGTACAGTTTGTGACTGTTAAGGGCTTTAGGTTTTCTAAGAATGCAGTCAATAATCCAATGCAAATTTTAGAGGCACTCCTGATGGATTAAGAGATTTAAAAAAAAGACAACTCAGGCAGACGTTCAGGCGCTGTCCTGCTACCTGTGACGCTGGTATTCGACTTGTGGTTCTTCAAAATAAATAAATAATCCACTGAATCTACTGGAGACATGCGTGCAATAAACCACAAACAAGAACCCTCACCTCTGAGCCACAGCAAGTAAAACAGTACAACATTGACATTTCCATCCGCTCTTAAGATGTTTAGGTATCTCACTTTTTACCAGACTTCTAGGTCTGCCCGGTTAGCGCTCTCACCTCATAGCAAGAAGTTCATGTTTCGACTCCCAACTCAGATCTTTCTGTGTGGAGTTTGTATGTTGTCCTCCTGTATGCATGGATTTTCTTCTAGCACTCTGGCTTTCCCACAAAAAACATGCATCACAGGTTAATTGATGACTCTAAATTGCTCCAAGTTGTGCATTTGAGTGTGCACACACTGGTGACTTATTCAGGCTGTACTCTGCCTTCACCCAACAGCAAGATAGGTTAGCTCCATCTATCAATGGATAGATGGATGAACCACACATCTAAGGAAGTCAGCACGCAAAAACCTTAAATCCTCATCAGCTGTTAGGACCAAAGGAGGTACTCGGACAAACGGTGAAACGTCTTCTAAATCAACTTTTAAAGTCTAGTCACCCTGAAGAACGGAACCTGGTGATAACACAACGTGGATGACAGAGAATCAGCACCGTCGGTTAGAATTCATGATGGTAATCTAATGATTTGCAGATCAATTCTTCGTCACATAGACGCTGCACTGACTGTGATTAGAACAGACAAATCCTTTTTTCCTATTATGGAATTATCTGATTTAGTTCAGCAGGGGAGCTGGAGACGTAATCTCAGAGCTTGGCAGAGGTCTGTTCAGCAGCTGAAACTTGAACCCCCTTATTAGTAACTTTATCTAAATGCAGTATAAAACTTCTGTAGTTCTAGAGCTTCCTTTTCTTATTATTAACATTTTTACTGCTAGTGTTGCTCCAAATGTTATGAAATCCAATTTTTTTCTTGAATATTTACTTTTTTTATTTGAGTCATACTTGGTGTTGAACTGAAACAGCCTCAGCTTAGATACTTCCACCCCCCATCCATCCTCCTTTATCTTCAGCATGTTCCCCGTCTCACCCACAATCCTCTGCTGCAGGGGTCCTCAGGTGCAGGCGACCAAAGCTGCAGCTGGTGTGAAAAAGTATGATCTCAGCAAGTGGAAGTATGCCGAGCTGCGGGATGTCATCAACACTTCTTGTGGTGAGAAACCATGATTCCAGGAGCAAGTTACATTCTTTGAGTGTCGACGCTGAAATAAAATGTGTAATTTTGCAATTTCGCTCCTTGATTAATGTGCTGTGTGCAAATATTCGATTTTTACAGTTATATTTGCTGCATGGATGCTTCTCAACTTTCCTCTACTTTGCTTTTTGTTGCCAAAGTGGCTGTTAAAACGCTCAGACTTTGGCTGCACAGAGCACGAACATATCCCTCCAAAATAGAATCCAAAGAGGATGCTCCTGCAGCTGCTGAGGCTCATCGGCTTGTTTTTAAAAGGAAAGATGGAATGATTGCTGGATTATGGGAGAAAGGAGGCTTGTGCTGGTTGTGGGCAGCCAGCCTTCTCCTGGTTTAGGGAAGCAGAAGCCTCTCTGCTGGCTCACAGCAGATGCTTCTCTGCTAACGCTGAACAAAGACACACATTTGTACTGATTGTCCACAATAAATGCCAAAATACATCAGACACGAGCCAAGAGGCAGTGTGATAGGATATAATAAAAAATATTGTGTGACTGATTATATAAGTTTACTTTTAATCTGGTTAGAATCTCAGAGGTTCGCTAAAGAAAAGGATAAAAACGAAATTTATTGGTGAATACCTTTTATCAGCGATTTATTGTGAAACACCTTAATCTGTGTCATTCTTGGATCTGCTTAAATGAAGGAATGTCTGTTTTTGCTGCCCGTGTCCTTGTGTGTGTGCAGACATTGAGCTGCTGGCAGCCTGCAGAGAGGAGTTCCACCGCCGCCTGAAGGTCTATCACGCATGGAAGGCCAAGAACAAGAAACGTGACGATGATGGCAGCGATCAGAGGGCTCCGAAATCTGTCATGGACTATGGTTGGTGGAGAATTCTCTTCATCATTGTTTTTTTTTTTTTTTAAGACCCACTCCAAATTTATATATCTTGTAAAAGCGTTCCTGGTGGTCTTTGATTTTTAGTCCAAATCATCAAACCCATGTCGTTTTCTATGACATAGTTTCTGCAGAGCAGCAAAAGTTCATCAGGAATTTGCCTCCGAGTTGTGTTCGCTTGGAGCAACCCCGCCCCCTCTTCTCGTCATCTGTTTACATGCTCTCCCGGTAGCTTACAGCCCTTCCCAACCCCAGCCTGACATCACTGGCGAGCAATATTAGAGCTATCCACCCGTACGGTTTTGGGCTGTATGCCAGCTCAGACGAGGAAGATGAAGACAAACATGGATCTAGTCGTTTGTTGCATTGTCTACGTCACAACCACCATCTTTTTCAAATGGCAGTTTTTCATCCATTCCTTATTCTCAACGATTTGAATAAAGAAATACTTAGAAATGCAGTTTTCGGCTTGTATATCTTTACATATCTGCCTCATCACAAGAAAAATGCTGCAAAAACTTTTTAAAAACACTGTTTTCATGGGAGTGGGTCTTAAAGATGGTCTGTTGGAACAATAATGACCCAAAATGCAAACCTGAAAGCTCACTGCTTTATTTTGTTACTTTTCTTTGAATAAATGCTAGATTTTGGGAGTAATGGTAACACTTGATATTACTTCAAGGATTACAGGTTTTTTTTCTTTTGTTCTGAGATGTGATAGGTCATAAAACTCCAAAAGAAAAAAAACAAAAGTTCTTGTCAAGATGTTTTTTCTCTTCTGTGTTCAGTTTGATCTCGTTTTGGAAGCTCTATCCTGTTTTTGTTTTTTTGCTCAGCTTACTCTGCTCCTTAATAAAAAAGCATGAAATGTCACACATAAAAGTTGTAGAGCGGCAGCCAGCTAACAACTCCTCTCCCACCGACACTAACCCCCTGCTTTGATGCTGGCGCTGCAGCCGAACAGAACCCGGCTCCTCCGACGACAGCTCAGCATCAGGAGGTGGCCATGAACCGCCAGCAGCGGTACTTTCGCATTCCCTTCATCCGACCTGCCGACCAGTACAAGGACCCCCAGAACAAGAAGAAGGGCTGGTGGTACGCTCACTTTGATGGGCCGTGGATAGCCAGACAGATGGAACTTCATCCAGACAAACAACCTATCGTGTTGGTTGCAGGTGAGTCAGCAGCTTTGATGCAAGAAATCTTGCATGTGAAATATCTGAGCTGAAGGCATTAAAGGTGAAAATAATCAAAGGTTGTTATGATTGTCTGGGTCACTCTAGATTTGTCACCCAATGTTTTTTTAAATTCAATTCAAATTTAAATTCTTAAATCGTAAAACCGCTGTGAGGAATGGTTAGGGTGACTATTCAAAAGGTTGTTTTTCATAGTGACAAAGTTATAAAGCTGCAATAATATTGGAATTTGGTTAACAAAAAGTTGCAGACTTCTTTAGAGGCGGGTTGCAACTTGCAGGAAGATAACGCAAAAGTGCCTTTTTTTTATTCATTACAAAATGTGAATATGCTTGAAAGCAGTTTGTTTTAAACGTTTTCAGTTTACTCCTATCATATTTTTCTTGCAACGTCAAACATTTCTGAAAACGTTTTCCAAAAAAACTTTAATAAAAAGAACAAAAAATGTTCGAAATTATCTTTCAATATTTACTCTTTTTTTTAAGTCAGATAGTATGATAATAATGATAAAAACTAATGTTTTGTCTTAGTATCAAATTGAAGATACATTGAAGATGAAGAGAAATTTTTTCAATCCAAAAAGTTTTTGATCTCCTACTTACACCACAGAAAAGAATGAAGTGAAAAATTACTTTCTTCCGCCAAAAGATTTTCATACACTGAAAACATTTTTAAAATTTGAACATCAATTCACAGTCTGTGTTGCAGTTACTGTCTGCTGATTAAAAACACAGTTTTAATTTGATTTCTTTTCGTTGGTTTCGAGTTGATTTAAATAATGTTATTTTATTTTAAACATGCAGGCAAAGACGACATGGAGATGTGCGAGCTCAGCCTGGAGGAGACGGGTCTCACCAGGAAGCGAGGGGCCGAGATTCTGCCCAGGCAATTTGAGGAAATCTGGGAACGCTGTGGTGGAATTCAGTACCTGAAGAAAGCCATAGAGAACAAACAGGCCCGTCCAACCTATGCTACTGCCATGCTGCAAAGTCTCCTCCACTGAGCACCCCAGAAAATAGATGTTCCCCTTTTCAACACAACACTGGTAAAGAAGAGCAGCCGAATTGTGTTTTTGCAATGGTTGGCGGTTTTATTCACTCGATTATCTTCCTTTATTTACCAAGTTTTTTCTTTGTTTCTGAGTTTAAGTTTGTAGTGAAAACCTTTAAGGTGAACATTTGTTATTGTTGTTTTTTTAATCTAAAATCCATAACTGTGGCCTTAATTGACAAAATATTTGCACTGTAATTCTAAATTGGTTGAATCAAAAACCTTAATCTGCAGCGATGGTTGTTTTTCCAATTTTATTTTATTATTAGTGAATACAGAGAAGCTTAAGACAAATTTTGTACTCTATGACCTGGAAATATAAAAATTCAATGTCCTTGTATTGACACCAGCAGGTCAAATTGAGTAAGAAAGTATTACATCTATTTTTATCAATTAACACATTTAATTTATAAAAATATCAAACAAAAAAAATCTGTTTTTAAGCCTTTCTTCATTTATTTTCCAAACATCTCAAAATACTCCATATTCCTAACAAAAATAAACTTTTTGTATCATTACTTATGTGTTGCGTGAGATAAAAATCCTTTATGGCTTGCAGTTTCTCTGTGTGCGGCTGTTTTAAAGAGCAAAAATGTAATATGTGTGTGTGTGTGTGTGTGTTTGTGCAATCTGTGTTTGGTCATTAAACATTCATTCAGCTCAATGCTCAACAATTGTTGAGTTGAAAGCATTTCAATCATTTTCTTTGTGAGTCAAATGCTCTTTCAGATTCAATTCTTTGCACTAAAACTTACCTCTGATGAACTAAGTGCTGATTTCAGAGTTTTATGTTCTGGTGTATGACTTACTATAGAAACTAAACTATAGAAAATAAACATATATGGTCAAAGTGGTGTAGTTTCTTTATAGTTTTTCTTTGGGGGAGAGTTGTTTGATGTGACTATCAAAAAATTTAATAAAGGTTGTTGGCAAAAAAAAAAAACAATCTGAGTTAGTTGGTTTCTTGTTTTTGGGGGTTTTTTTAGGCAGTGCAGGTTAAGCTATATAGATAGATAGTTGTATGAGATGCTTGAGATACAGTTGGAGGCTCAGACCAAGACAGTTCGGAGGGAAGTGGGTCAGATGACAGAGGCCCAAAGAGGTGCAATGAAAAAGCAAGTGCCAAAGAGATGCAGCCAGATGCCCATACCTGAAGCACTGGAAACTGCCAAACTGCTCCAGGCCTTGAGCAGCCGAATAAAGAGGTACACAAGAGACCGTGAAGCCAAACGGATAAACCGGCTATACGCAACTCAACCTGCAAAAGTGCACGCTCCGTGGCAGGGTCAAAGCAGCAGAGCAGACCCACCAACATATATATATACATTTATATTACATATACATATCTATATTGCTTGATGCGTGTTGATAAATAATGTATATGTTAATTAATTAAAGAGATCGCTTGTTTGTTGAAACTCTGGACTCTTTCTTCTCCAAACGTACTTTTGCTCATTGCGGTCAAAAAGTTCAATTTTCACCTCGTTGGTCCACAGAATTTGTTTCCAAAATGCATCAGGGTTGTTTAGATGTTCATTTGTGAACTTCAAACGTTGAATTTTGTGGTGAGGACGTAGAAGGTTTTCTTCTGATGACTCTTCCATAAAGAGCATATTTGTACAAGTATCTATTGATAGTAGAACAGTGTAGCACAACTCCAGAGTCTGCAGGTCTTTCTGGAGGGATGATGCAGTCAAACGTGGGATTTGATTTGCTTTTCTCTCAATCCTGCGAGCTGCTCTGTCTGAGATTTTTCTTGGTCTTCCAGATCTCGCTTTAACTTCCACTGTTCCTGTTGACTGCCATTTCTTAATGACATTCCCAACTGAGGGTATTGCATCTGAAAACGCTTTGCTATCCTCTTCTAGCCTTCTCCTGCTTTGTGAGCATCAACTATTTTCAGTTTCATTGTTCTGGACAACTGCTTGGAGGAACCCAGGATGCTGATTGTTGGGGCGAAGTCACATGACTCAGATTCTTTAAAATCTTTGAGATTGAAATCACCTGGTTTTTCCAAACGATGAATGTGAACGATCCATGACACCCTCAGGTCTGAGCTTTTCCAAAGAGAGCGGTGCATACTATAAACTCTGCAGGGCGCCCAAACTTTTGCACGCATCATTATTTCGTTTTCTGTTATTTAAAGAGGGTAAATGATAGAAATAAAGCCTCTTTTTATTTACATATTAAAAAGGATAACTTTTCTATAAACTGATGCACAATAATGTAACATTTTACCTGAGGTTCCCAAACTTTCAATTCCCACTGTATAGGAATATTCACGAGATCAAAGACGTTATTAATGTGTTGTTTGTATAAATATACTTCAATGAGCAATTTTTAAAAATGTAATATATGTGATCATGTAAAATATGTGCTTGTGTTTTAAAGTTCTTTATACATGTTTTTTTTAACACTTTATAATAACCACCTTAACAAATCATTATTAAACTGTTATAAACAGTTATAACAGTCATAAATACAGTTATAAATAAGCATATATGTATATATATATATATATATATATATATATATATATATATATATATATATAAAAAACCAATAAACAGATCGTTAAGGATGTATAAATCTAGGGTTAGGATTGGAGTTAGTTGTGAAATGTTCCTCATTTACTAACTGTTAATTAATAAGGAATAACTACAACTTAAAAAAAAAAAAAAAACGTATAAAATATTAACTGATTTTGAACAAGTTATTTCTAAGTACTTTAGTAACAGCTACTTTATGATATATAACTAATTCATAAGGTGCATTTAGAAATGATTTACATACAGATAACAGGTAACAAGTCATTTATAACTCGCTAACAAAAAGCTTGTTATCTACTGTCTATCTATAAGGTATATTTATAAATCCTTAACAAACTGTAAACTGTTATTTTAACAAGTCATTTATAATTCAGTAACTAACAGCTTAAAAATGACTTGTAAACTAGCTATAACGGTTAGTTATTATAAAGTTATTATAAAGCATGTGTTTTTTAAACTAAAGACATTTTTAAAAAATACAATTTTAGCTTTAATTTAGATATTTTGCCTTTTTTAAAAAAAATATTTTTACTGATTTGAACTGTGGCTCTTTCAAAATTAAGTAAAAATCTGAATTTCTCCCAAGAAAGCTAGAGAAACCAAATATGCTAAAGTACATTATCACCATGTTTTCAGATTCTGAACGTTTTACCCATTCTTTCTTAGTGTGATCAGTCACCCATTTTATTAAAAAAAAAAAAAAAAAAGTATTTTAAGTAAAAATAATTGTTTTAAAAATATTAAGACTTTGACAAGGAAAAAAAACTGAAAAAAAAGAAAATCCCATCCTTATTTTTATTAGAAAAAGACACTTCATAATTGTATTTTTAATGTAAAAAAATATGTCCAAGTCACAACAAATGAGTCGCGGTGAAAGTTGTGCATTGGAACTGCTGCCAGTTTTCCTATAAACAATATTAAACAGTACATTCTTTTTTTTGGGACACAACAGTGGTAAAGAATGGACAATTTTACAACAGCTAAGACAAAGCCATGCCCATCAGTCTGTAAATAATAAATACCTCATTGTGAGGAAAGAACCCTTGCAAAGGATGCACAGGAAATGTTCCTACAACTCGACACATCAAAAAATAAATATGAGCTTTTCCTTGAACACACGCTTGATCTTCGTAGCTCGTTGTCTAATGAGACATTTATGAACTATGAACAATTCAGGTCGCCCACCTGTACTTGCAAACTACACAGTATCAACAGCAACGCACGCCCGGCATTTATTTTTTCTGTTCCTGATGTTTCGCTGGGCCCTGCAGTGTTCACGTTGTCGTCAAAGAACCGTCACTTCAAAACAGTCGCTGTCCGATGCTCTTAAAAGACAACACGTCCTGTTCTCGTTTGGCAGTCGCCACGTCTACAGGGAGCAAGAGGGACAGAGGATTTAGGATGCTGCATGTAAAACAATCATATGCTAGAAATATTCTGCAACCACATTGATCACAGCTACATGGCTCGCTGTTAAAGAATTTATTTAGCTGGTTAAAGTAAATACATTTGTGCGGAAAGTTCAGAGTGATTTGGTTTGTGAGAGAAAAATCAACTGTTTCAAGCAAAAATGTTTTACCTTTGGATACGTCATAAAGCTGAAAAATATTTACAATATTATACGTTACGTTTTTTAACATTTTGTTTATTTATTGAAAATAGCAAAAGTTTGTAAGCTCTTACATTTTATTTTGAAAAAAAAGTCACAGGGAAACTGTACCTCATTGTGTGGTATTCGGTGATGGAAGTCCACCATTTCTGAAACTAACTTTTCGGATCGTGTTGTGTAGAGTTGTCGGGGGATCTGTGGAAGCAGACAGCAGAAAGGATCAGAGTTGGCCGGGTCTCATTTGAGGACACATTCAGATCAGAACAATTCATTGGACTTTTTGACCAGGGAATCATGGAAACTCTCACCAACACCAAGCAACTTTTTTTTTCTTCTTCTTCTTTTTTTAAAGGGTTTAAACTTGTATTAAACGCCTCCATCAATTCCTTTCTTTGAATCTCTGATTCATTTGTCTGCGTTTGTGGTTTAGTTCTTCACACCGGGATTCATATAGAAGTATTCTGGAGGATATGACCAACATTTTATATCCTGATGTTGCTTATTTTACGTCTGCATAACTAAACACGTCAGTGTGGTGGTTTTATTTTTGAATTCAATTAATTATTTGCTTATATGAAATTGCAATGTGGAAATATTGTATAAAAGTTCATAAAAACGAAATATTTATTGTATTTGGAACATTTTGCCTTATGTTGGTCATGGAAACATCTATGATTTAAATATTTTAACATGTAGCATTATCCACTTTGTAAAGGTCTCTAGATACAGACACAGGATCTAAAGGTTTTGGCGAGAGCTTGTATCATCAGACAACACTGCGTTTATGGTTGTTGTGGATTTTTGCGTGGTTCTTGCACAAGGCACGAAAAAGTTTTTTGTGTTGGAGTTAGTGTAAATCGGTCAACAGATGTGCTGGAAATAGCACCCTGTCCTACTCTGCGCTCCTCATGAGGGCGTGCAGGGACGCCTTTTGCTCTGCATAGCACTGGGAGCCACAAACTTCACAAACAACTGTTGTCTGGTCTAGTCAGTCTTCTTCAAACCACACCAGTCCGACAGAAGTTACAACTTTTTTCTGCACAAGATCCTCTGTTTAGGTTGACTGGTGACAATTATCCTACTTCAATCTTCCTCAATGATTTTTTTTGCCACATGAGGCACATTTTGATGTGAGATTGTACAGTAAAATGCCTAATCGTTGTAAATGGCATTGCTTCATGTAAAACTATCTCTATTTTCTATCGTCCAAATGATATAGATCGTCATACAGCCCAGCTATACTTGAGAGCAAACCAGAACAGTTGTTTTGTGTGAACCAGTAGAGTTTCATCCACACTAGTTCACATGGAATGTCCCACCAAAGCAGATTTCTAAACCAAATGCTCAGATGTGGTGTGAATGCACATTTTAATGTTAGTGACCCAGAAAAAGACCCAATAAGACAAAACATAGATGAAGCCAAGCACCTTTCTGAAGCTTGCATAAGGAAGCTTACCAACAACACATAAAGAGAATGGATAACAGGCGTTTCTGCAGTTGTGCATGTTAAGCTGCTTTGTGTTTTTGGAAAAACAAATACATCTAGAAAGTGGGCAAAGTTAGAGCAAGAAAGATGTGTAAGAAGAGGAATGTAGTTTTAGTCTGAAGATAAAGAGTAATTCGTTTGTTTGAGTATTTTAGTAGTAGTTAAATTGGGTTAGTAGTCACATTAGGTTATTGTGCAGCACTGCACGGAGTACCTCAATACTCAGGTGTATATTTTCAATCGAGGCAAAATGTTCTTGTTCAGACTGTTGGGACTGGGAGGAGACTGTGCTTGAAGGACATGGTAATGTGGACACGTGAGTTAAGATGCCATCATCATTCTCAAATACTGGGTTCTCCCTCACAGTATTCTCAAAGGCATAGGGAGCAAGGGTGTGCCTATAATGTAAGGACACATGAAGAAGTGAACAAAATACACTTGTGGCACCCTTGGAACTCAAACAGTTTTGAAAAATGAGTTGGAAATAAAATCAGGCTCAGACTCACACTAAAGTCACCGCCTTCCTGGTTTTCACACATTTCTTGTTGATGAATATTAAAACGCAGATGACAGCACAAACGAGGCAAAGACTCCCCACCAAGCAGGTAACGATAAGTGACGGATCCAGAGGCACCGAAACCAGCTCGGTGCAGCGTTCTCCATGATAGTGCCAGTATTTACCAACAGGGCATCTGAAACAAGTGACACAGAAACACCCTTAATGACACTTTCTTTAGCCGTTTCATTTTTTGTAAAAAGTATTTCGAATGTGGAGATACTGAGCGAAAGACCTCGTCTTGCTGACATAAACAAAGCCTGATACGCTTCAGACCATGGCCACATGTCCCAAAATGCCACATCACTGCGACCTAAATGTACGTTTTTCAGCAAACTCAGCAGGTGGTGGCGGTTTTAAGAAAAAGTTCAACCTGGACGCCACTGCAGTCCGGCGACAGGCGGGTGGCAGGAAGGCAGGAACGTGAAAATTGACTGATAGGAGGGTCGCCAAGGTCCCTAAATTTTCTGATGATTAGCCGACTTCAGACTGCCACCCTCCAACCACCCCACTGCCCCTGTGCTGCTGTCCCACTGCCACTGCCCGATTGTTACAAATCACAGGGTAGCAGTGCAGGCACTCAAGGAGGGTTGTTGACATGGGCTGGGGGCCCAGCGTTCACCAGATGTCAATCTGGCAATCCCGGCCACCATGGATCCAAACGGAGAGACTGCATTGATGCTGCACAAAACACATCATGGCATTGATAGCACCACAGTGACTTAGAGACCAACACGTTCTCACTTCCATGTCGTCATAACTGTTACCCTAGCCCAGTCTGGAACCGGCACCACTACCGGTACCGGCACCAGTTATGGTTAGGGTACCTGGCTACGGTTAGGGTACCGGCACCTGTTTGCAGCCTGGAGGGTGAGGAGCCTTGATTTAAATGGATGAGCCAGCGTGTCAAAAACGACAAGTTGGGTACACCCGAAGCGCCAATTTTAGACGTAGAGGGCTCCTACCCATGCGTCAATATCCCATGCATCAACATGTGATGACTTGGAAGTGAAAATGCAGAGACCTGTGTACTGACGAATTGTGATTGATGCTGAGATGAATATGAAGAAGACAAAACAAGCTTTCTTGGGTGGCGTGTTGTCTAAAAATTTGGAAATTAAGAAGATTATTATGTAAGCTCAAATTTTGAGTTACAAATGACCAGTGGTGCAGAAAAGCCTGCTTTTTGCCTGGTGGCAATCTGGTTGCCACCGCCCTTTGGCCGCCCTGTTGTCGCCCAATGGTCATCCCTGACGCCTGACGGCTCCTTGAATGTCAATGTTTACATTCATGACCACGGCAATGATTTAAAAAGAAATCAGGCAGCTTCAGCTAATCTTGAAGACTCTGCCAATGTCTCCCCATCGCGCTGTGGCAGCTGTATTTGTGACCGTAGCATCAGCAAAGGCGTACTTTTCAAAACAGAAGCCGTCATATGGGCGTAACCTTCTGCCAGTGTGAACCTGCTGCGTGTACCTGCAGGTGACTCCATGTCCTGGGATTATGTCGCATTGGCCTCCATTCATGCAGTAGTCAGGCTGCAAAAAACAGGTGCTCTGGCAAGGCAACCCATCAACGGTGCTGTAACCAGGATCGCACAGACACTCTGCCTCGTTGGTCCAACTGTTTACCACACAGCGCGAAAACTCATTGCAGGCCAGGAATTTACAGGGATCTGCTTGGTCAGCTGGAGCCCACGGAACACAGCAACCGCCAGCATAGAAGACAAAGGTGAAAGGCAGAGCAGAGGGGTAGAGAAAAACGTATTAATATTAATGAAGACTCTTACTGTCTGTAGGTTTAGAAGAGAGGCTTGAAGGACATTTTGATTGATGTTGAGTGGAAGCGTCTTCTTTACATAAGGCATGGTTTTAATGAGGTCACTTACAGCCGTGAACTCATCCAACCAACGAGATGCGTCTCGTTTTTATTGAGCTATATCAAAAGATTGCAAATAGAAGCATGCTGGGTAAAATTGGATGGGGACTCTGCAAATACGGATATTTTTTCTGCATTTTTTCTTTAATCCTTTTCTTTTTTTGTTTTTCATTGCAATATTTTTAAAGAAAATTTTTCACCAAAAAACAACAAAGAGAGTTGTTTTGGCGACACAAAGCTGTTCTGTTGCCAAAAAAAAGTCTCACCAGGTTCAACTTCCAAAGAGCGACTGTCAATCTCGATGTCGAGCCGTTTCGATGCTGCACTGCAGAAGTCTTCGAGTATACAATGCACAGCTTCTGTGACATTATAGGGTACCGGCTTGTCCAGTTTCATTCGGCTGTTTACCACAACACTCCCGTTCCTGAAGTTGAGAATCTCCAGCTGCTTAAACCCAGTCAAATTGGTCTGTAAATACGGCAAAAGCTGCACAAAAGAAGAGATAAAGCATATTATTAAAGTGCTCTGTTTTATTTAAAGGTTAGCAGTGTTAGGGACCAATTTGCCCTAGAACTCCATAATCAAGCAAAACGGAAAAAATGTCCGAATTCCATTTTTTTGTGGGAGAAAAAAATTATTCATAAATTTAAAATTACAAGAAATGTACTGTATTGAAGCATTCTGCAAAAGTACAAAAAATAAGGTTTGCAGAATTTAAATGATTCCAGGATAAATGTTTAAACATTTATCCAAGCATCAAGCTTGCATAATTGCAAGCGATGAAATAAAATGGAACGTAATTGTTGTTAGATTTAGAAGCGCCATAAAGAAGACACTACTCTATGGTCAGTAAAGCATCAGAAAACACAAGATGGAAAAAAATACAGGCTTATCAGTCTGATTGGATTCAACCCATAGAAAAAATCCGTTGCTCAAATGTTGTTCAATCTCATCTCTTGAGATCAGTTTGAGCGTCTCATATTTGTATCATTCTGTAATCATTTGCTTCTGAATTATTTCTCCTAAGGGTCCCTTAGGAGCAAGAGTTAAGCTAAAAAGAGACGAGACATCACTAAGACAAATGAGGTTGAGTTAAGATAACTTTTTGAGCAATAATTAAGAAATGGGAGAAACAGAAGAGATCTCATAATAGTATGGCTCTGATCTCAATTATGTCTAATTTTTTTAAAGGAGAATTCGAGAGAACAACATAAGACGAATCTGAGATGCTTATGAGACAAGTCTGAGAAGAATGAGCTCTAAAAAAGATCTCATCATTGTGTGTCTAATGTCTCTTTCATGTCTATATCATTTCTCTTGAATGTCTTACCAAAGCCATATATGAGAATAATATTTGAGATGTATTTGAGAAATAAAAATAAATAAATAAAAAAAATCGAGAATGTAATTTCAAAATTAATTATCTATAGCAGTGGTCTCCAATCCTGGTCCTCCTATCCCAGGTTTTAGAGGCTTCTTTGTTCCCCAGATTTGACTCCACAGGTGATTAACTGCCTCCTGCAGAACTTGAGGAGGTAATTCAGCTACTGGAGCAGATGTGTTGGAGCAGGAAAACATCTAAAACATGCAAGATAGTGGCCCTCTGGGAACAGGATTGTACTTCCTGATATACAGTAACAGTAAAAACAATACTAAGAATGTAAATGCTTAACGTTTTATTTGGGCAGCACCATTAGTACAGCAATTTATATTGGGGTAGCAGCTTTAGACTCTCTAAAAAATATAAAACATATATATATATATATATATATATATATATATATATATATATATATATATAAAACAGAAATATAAAACATAAATAAGATACAAAAGTTTAATTAAATACAAAATAAATAAAAGCTCTGTCATTATCCAATAACCCCACTGCTGAAAAGTCAGGTTTTAACAAAATTATTTTTTCAAAAAAAGAATTTAAATGTACTTTAAAACTACACCTGACTTCTTATTGATGAACTATGCTGAGTTCAACCAGAAACACATTCACAAAATTGTAACAATTGTTTTAAACCAGGAGATCAATTTAAAATGGTGTGCTAACTTTGTTTATGTAACTACATTAAGCACATGAACTGTAGCATATCTGGCTGACATGCTGATCACAAACACTTTCACATTGTAAACAACAAAACACACTGACAGCACTGCTGAGGTACAAGGAACAATCACACTTGGCTTTGGAACAAGAATATGTAACCATGTGAAAAAGGACCTGAGAAAAACATTTTCTGGAACTTGCATTCTACCAAATCCCAGAACTGTCTTAACACTTACAGTCCATGAAAACTAAGAAGAAAAAAATAATAAAAATGGATGGAATAGAAACCAGTTCACATACTGTTGTTTATAGCAGTGGCCTACTCTTTAGAACCTGCTCTGGCCCTACATTTGTTGACGAAGGCTTTCTTGAGCCTGGCCTCCTCAATTTGTTCCCAACCAGGTAGAGTGGCACATCTCAGAACATAAGCTGTAAGACAAGAACATTAAAATCTAGCATGAGTAAATTGACAATAGGTGGCACATAACAAAGATAACACTACAAACTAGAAGCAAATTAGAGTTTTATTGGAGCATAATGTTACCATGAGATTTTATTTACATGTCATCTGAATATTTAACAAATATGGTCCAAATCTGTTTTCTTAAAGATGGGTTCGATCAGGTGTGTCAAACTCCATGCGAGTGTCCTACTTGTTTTCCAACCAACCTGCCTTTGATGCTCTTTATTGGCTAAAAACACACCTGATCCAGGTAATCAGCAGTAAATAAAGCAGGATTTCTGGAAAACCAGCAGGAGGACAGCTTTTGAGGACTTGAGTTTGACACCCCTGGGTTAGATGATACTGGACAAAACTTCATTTCCAGTGTTAAATTTATATTCTGATGATAATCATTCCTTTACTGTAGCCTGATTGTACATGCTCATTATTCCCTGAATTTTAGCTTAAAAAGCCTAATTGTGAGAAAAACTTACTTAGGATTGCATCAACTTTTTTACGGTCAAGGATCCGCTTTCCTTCCTTTCCGGAGGGATTATTTCCAGGGCGACCAAAAGGTACTGCATTTTGACACTCCTCAACGGTGAAGAAATGATCAAAAAGTGCATGAAACAGACGCATGCAATGTGGTTTGGATGCGTGATTCATGGCAGCAAGGCGGAACGATGAGATAAACACACCACACCCAGGAAAGAGCTCTTGCTGGCCTGATGGTAAAGATGGGCCGACACGATGACTCTCTCCAATGAGGTTGCAAAGAGTCTGAAGCTCTCTGACCTGATCTGGATCTGAAAAGAGAAATAGTAGAAACAATACAAAGATGAGAAAATACAGAGGTACTCTTTGAAGTGGTTAAACCATTTTAGTGGCAGGGAAATTCATTTTTCATGATATAGTCCTGATCAAAAGTTTAAGAAATGGTCAAAAGTCACATTTTGCACGGTTGGCTCTTAACAAGGTTCAAAGTGTGAATATCTAATACAAAATGCCACTGAATCCAACATTTTTTGCACAGATTTGAGCTATTAAAAGCATGTGGTCCTAAACTTTAGTTCAAAACAATCTATATTGTTTGTGTATTTGCTGCTTTCAGTGAATTGTTAGCTCCAAGACATTTCTGTCTCACTCCAATTTCTTCTTGTTGCATATTGAAGCTCTACTTGGAACCCTGTTAAGATCCAACCATGCAAAATGTGACTTGACCATTTCTCAAGTGGTCTTGAAATTTTGATCTGGAATGTTTTTCAAATATGACTATATACATGACATTGCATGGGTCCTTTCAGGGCAAATAAAAAGATAGATCACCACAAGAAAACTTCTGGAACAATGTAAGTAAAGAAAACAATTAGTGAATTAGGAAAAATGACTTGCCTATTCTTGCGATGACTTCGTCAATCCTTCTCTTTTCGTGTAGGATTCTTTCAACTTCCTCCTTACATCCATCGCACGGTGTCCATGCATTTTGTGCTTGCTGTCCAGGAAGGATGTTGCTCTGGTCAGATGAGTTGCTTGCATCTCTCCTGGCCAGTGGCAGACTAGCTGCTTTTCTACTTTCAGGCGGATTGACTCTGCCAGCTGGCGAACCAGCTGCATTACATCCACCAGGTAAAGGGCCAGACATGTTGCGGTCACGTGCTGGTGGGCTGAGTGTATGGTCCTCGTAGGAAGATTGACCAGAGGTGTTGCTATACCATGATGGAATGGGTGTATGGTGTCCATAGCGCGGTGGACCAGAGGTGTTGCTATACCGTGATGGACTGGGTGTATAGTCTCCATAGGGGTGTGGGTCAGAGGTGTTGAGGCCATATGTTGATGGGCTGTGTGTATGGTCTCCATGGGAAGATGAATGAGAGGTGCCAAGGCCATTCAGTGATGGGCTGGGTGTATGGTCTCCATAGGGTGATGGACCAGTAGTTCCCCCTCTGTTAGACCTATCATTAAATTACATTGAAACCTACATTATATATTTTTGTAAACACAAACTGGCCAGAATAGATATGGAAAATAGATATGGACTGAAGAGACTGAAATAACCGGCATGCTAACCAACTAACTACAATTAACTGCAGTGGCAAAAGCAACATCTACTGTTTTAATGTATGGCCAGTAATAATAAAAATAGTTGTACAATGACCAAAACATTTATAATCACAAAACATGAGACATTTCAATAGTGGAAATTGGTCACCTACAAGCTCACAATGTGTTGTTACACTTAAACCTACAAGAATTTAAATTAGTTCAAAACTTTTAATGCCAAAATTCAAGGAGTTTACATAGGTAGAATTTTTCAGGCACAAAACATGTTAGCAAAATACACGTAAAACTTGTATTTGTCATTCAACTACTACTTATT
The DNA here is from genome assembly GCA_014656515.1 of Oryzias celebensis. Taxonomy (NCBI): domain Eukaryota; kingdom Metazoa; phylum Chordata; class Actinopteri; order Beloniformes; family Adrianichthyidae; genus Oryzias; species Oryzias celebensis. Next base: position 42,899,523 of record BNCR01000005.1, read on the forward strand.
GAAATAACTCTGTGATCACTGATTGGATAGTAAGTTATCCAAATGCTGTTAATCTTTTTGTTTGTTTTGAACTTTGCCAAATCAGATGATGATAAAATGTTTTAAACTGGAGCTCTGGGTATTTACTCATTATAACAAACCTACCCATTAGGTTGCGGGCCAGCAAAGCTGCGGCCTGTTGCGTGGCCCCCATCAGGTGATGGACTCGGGGCTGTGACTTCTTCACCGTGTTCAGACAGTGGGCTCCTATTTATTATTACTGTGTCAGATCCTGATGAGTCTAATGGTTCATCCTCTTTTAGGAGGTTTAAAAAAGACTTCTGTGAAGTTTGGTGGCCTTTTGCCTGGTTAAACTGATAGTCCTCAGAAATATATTCAACTGTGGCCTTGTAAAATTTACCATCTGACCACTTTGCTAAAACAGGATCTCCTGATCTAAGATCTTGCAGCTCCACAGAACCCTCATCTCTTGCCAAAATATCAAAGCTTGTCAAGATTTTGCCAGTATAACCATCTTCCCATCTGACAAATGCAAAACACTCTGCGAGAGAAGGAAAGCAAGAGAGAAAATGTCCCTTTGATCACAATAATAAAATAACAAGTAATGTTTTAAACTAATTTGGTACATAATGTTATGACCATTACAGCAAAACATTAAGTCAATCTATATAAGAGAAACCACCGTACTTAAACACTTACTAGATTGCTCATTTGGTAGAGGAGTGATCTCTCGGTCCTTCATTTTCTGGGTTGGAACTCGTAGCCTTTTTTTCGCTGGCATTTCCTTCTTGTTCATCCTGTCAATGGAAAAAAAAAAGCATCTGCCACTTTTTCGTATCACGAGAAGCTAATCATACAATTTGCAATTTAAAAAGTTCGGCGTTTGTCGGTCGTTACTATATCCTCAAGTTAAGGCGCCAAAATTAACGTGCATCGAGTAAACTACGCCATTTACCATTTTAAATTTTTTTATTTTTTTTCAAATTGCGCTAACTGCTTGTTGGACAGACGCCGTTACTGCTACCTACAAATTCCATCGGGCAATTCGGTCTAAATAAGTTAAACATATCACCTTTTTCCAACTTTAATCAAATAATATAATGCGATTCTTACCTCTCTTAGTCTCTGTGTTTCTGGAATAAACCTGCAGCTTCAACAGTCAACGGACATTACTCTCCTGCTCACTGCTGTATCTTTCCCGCACTTTCCCCTGAGACGGGGTTCTTCTTCGACAGGCTAAATGTCATGTGATATTACAGTGCTGCCCCCGCAGGGCAAGCATGGTATAGAACGGGTTCGGCACCTGAAACAGTTTAGAGTAGATACGTGAACACAAATTATAGTCTGTTGATCTGTCTGCAATCAACGGAAGTAAATATTGGCCCAATTTTTAATAAGATAAATCTGTTCTGAACATTTTGACACAACATTTTCAAAATTCAGAAGGACGGATAAAGAGAAATGTAATGTGTTTAAGACCCATCTATATGGCTACAGAACACTCTCGCGAGACTTGCGACAGATCCCTTGTGGCGGGACTGCACCGAAAAGCTTTGCGTCTACCGCCAAAAACCAGCAAAAGAAGAAGAAGAAGCACGATCATGTGCTCATCTAGAAGGCAGAGTTGACTTGGATGAAACAGCACAGCGTGTTAGAAGATCTACTAAGAGTAAGTAATGTAACTTGTTTTCCGAAATAGCGCACTCTGTTAAATCTCACGAGAGTAACATCACCGTGTTGCGAAAATAGATAAATAAATGCATCCAATGGCGATCACCTAGCTATGATACCTAGCTAATACACGTATGTCTACGCAGGTAGAATGTTTATATAATACACCGTTCACAATAAGTTAGGGAGAGACCTGTCCACAATGCTCCCGGTACTAAAATGAGCAACTAGATTTTCAAGTGGAACGATATAAAACTGACGCTTGCTAGAAAATGTTTGATTACTAAACACTTAATTTATATGGAAACATCTAAACTGAACAAACACACAGATGTGATCAAGATGTGTGAGAAAAAATATGCACCCTATTATCAGTATTTGTTTACCGTGTTCCATTTCTTTCAATTTGCTTCTTGTTGTTTTACATGTATTCCCTTTTTCTTTTTATCTTTTGAATTTTGCAAAGTTTCTTACAGTACGGGTTCTTTGTTAATTCAAACTAAATGTCTTTTAAGCAAAAACTACTCTTTCAATAATGTCAAGTGAACCCTGTTCCAGGAAGGTGTATGATCCATTGAAATGTGTCTGTGCAGGAGCACAGCAGGAGGTGGTGCCTCCTGGAGGAGCCCAAAATGCTCCACTTCAGAGGGGGCATATCCAACCATCGGATGTCCATGCACCATGTGCCACTCTCAGCTCGGATCAACCCTCTCAACTGTGGCCAGGTAATCTCACCCTCTTGTCTATGAGGGTCTGTCGGTCTAATAATGCACAGTATGTTTTATCACTGAGTAGATCCTGCTAAAATATGACAAAACAATTAGATTATGAAGAATGGGAAATACAGACTGGGACCAATGCAGACCATGCAAGTTTTGCGTCATGAGCTTAATGATTTTTATTCTGTTTTATTAACAGCACAACAAAATGTGGCACGAGCAAGCATTTCAACTGTCGACTCTGTCAAAGACAACGAAGAACCATCTTCCACATCAGCCATCAGAGATCCTGCTGATAGCCTAATTAATGAACTTCATGACAATGCTGAGTATACTCTATTTCAATCATTTGATGAAGCTCTCCCTGATGTGGGGGATTGGACATATGATGATGGACATATGTTCAGTGAGGGATTTGAAGAGGGTTTGAGTGAGGAGTGTGCTGAAGATTCACATGTAAAGGACACAATAGACAAACCATTATATGACAATGCAACAATAACAGTGGCAGAGTGCCTTTTGATCATCATGGCTTACGTAAACTGTCATAAAGTAACTGACAAGGCCCTTAGTGATTTGCTTAAACTGTTAAAGTTGCTTTGTCCAGGTAGTTTGCATACTGATTGCTTAAACAGTGTACAGAAGTTCAAAGACTTTTTTTTCTCTTACTCTGCATCAACTCCGATTGTATTGCATAAATATTGCATTAATTGTTTTGGGTTATTACAGGGTGAACAATTAGAATGTCTGTCTTGTGGGACTGTTGTATCAGAAGAAAAATCCTCCTCCTTCATAGAAGTTCCAATTGAGGCTCAAATAAGATCATTGTTTCTCAAGCCAGGTTTTCAGGAGAAGCTTAACTTTAGATTAAGCAGGAAGAAGTCAGATCCTAACAACATTGAAGATATATATGATGCAGAAGTTTACAGACAGCTTGTAGAGGGGGGTGGTCCTCTTAGTGACCCAAAAAACATCTCACTTACTTGGAACACAGATGGGGTACCTATTTTTAAATCATCCAAGTTTTCAGTGTGGCCTTTTTATTGTATCATCAATGAATTGAGCTTCATGGAACGCACAAAAAGAGAGAATATGATATTTGCTGGACTTTGGTATGGGGATTCAAAACCATCCATGGTTACATTTCTAAGGCCACTAAGTGAGACGCTGAGTAAACTTGCAGAGAATGGAATTCTTGTGGAACCTGCAGAGTTGACGTCTCAACCTTTTGTGTGTAAAGTACTCACCATTGCTGGAACATGCGACTTACCTGCTAAAGCCTTAGTCCTTAATTCAGTACAATACAATGGTAAATTCGGATGTCATAAATGTGAGCAGCCAGGAGAGACAATAAAGACAGGGGAAAGGGGACACGTCCATGTATTTCCATTTCAACACAGAGATCCTAAAGGACCACTGCGCACGAATGAAAAGTTTGCTCTTGACATGAAGATTGCAAATGAGACCAAAACTACGATTAAAGGGGTGAAGGGTCCCTGTTGGCTTAGCAAACTTAAAAGCTATAACCTTATAAAAGGCACTGGCATAGATTACATGCACTCAGTCCTCCTTGGAGTGATGCGCCTTTTGATGGTTCTGTGGTTTTCTACAGAGTTTTCTCGTCAACCCTTCAGCATGGCAAGAAATGCCAAAGAAATTGATAGGAGATTTCTGGATATCTGTCCTCCATCCTCAAGTCGATATCCTCGGTCAGTTGCATCTCACAGAATGTTTTTCAAAGCATCAGAATTTCGAGATGTTTTGCTCTTCTATGGACCCGTTGTTTTTCGTGGAATTCTTGCAACACTTTACTACAATCATTTCCTTCTTCTAAGTGAAGCCATTTTCATTTTATTGATGGAATCTATATCATTTGAACAGATTGATCATGCAGAAAGACTATTGTGGAACTTTTGCTCTCAAATGGCTACACTCTATGGCGAGAGGTACGAAACTGCAAATGTACACCTTCTTGTGCACCTTGCAGACAGTGTCAGGGCCCTAGGCCCATTATGGACTCATTCATGTTTCCATTTTGAAGACAAGAATGGCTATTTGTTAAGGCTCATACATGGCACTCAAAATATACCTATGCAGATGGTTCATGCAGTCAAACTTGTGCAGTCTATTCCCATTATTTCACAAACCATAAAGCCAGGGAATGCCATAGCTGAATTTTACAGACAGATGACTAAAGATGATAGTTTCTGTCTGGAAAACAATGATTTGTCTAGGACCAAACTATATGGAGCATCTAGTGAACTTCATCTGGACACAGTTCATCTCTCTACTCTGGAAAGATGTGGTGGTCACTGCATCAATTCTAAAACTGTAAGGATCTTCCACAGGGCACAAGTTAAGAGAAATTATCTCACATCCAAACACTACGGGAAAGGCAATAGAAGAAACAATTTCACTGTGGTTTTTTCTAGTGAAGGACAAAGAAAATATGGGCAGATTGATTTTTTCTTTACCTCGGAACAATCATGTGCTAAATGGGCTCTTGTTCATGAATTCAAAGGTGCAAGTTTTTCTTTGCTGCACGATAGTATAACAAATGGTTCATGCAGTCATGTTGTTCCCATTTTGGAAACCCCTGCCAGTACAGTAGTTTCTTTGGATTGTATTTTGGGTAAAGTTGTTTTCCTTGACTTGACATCTATGCCAGGCCTAGTGTTTGCAGCTCATTTACCAAACACACTTGAGAAGTTTTAACCCATTAAGACACAAACTGGTTTAAAAAGCCACAAATCACAACTGACAATTGCAACAACATGCTCTGAAAATACATGTCTGTTCTGTACATTTTTTTTGAACCCCAATATATCTTGGACTTAGAAAAGATGAAACAGATGTGGTGGAAATATAATTTCCCTCTTGTTTTATTTGAGTTGCTCAGAAGATTATTAAATCAGCATGTGCTCTATTATGCGTTACTCCTCCCAGGATTTTCTTTTAATGATCTATACAACATGTCTTTGCTGTGACTTCTGTAAAAAAAGAAAAATCCAAATTCCCCTTATCTGTAAAAAAGCTGTATTCATTTACATATTTACACAACTGTCAAAAGGAATTTTAATTAAATCCACACTGCAATGTTATCTTGAAATGTCATGTTTTTGTTTTTTTTTTAAGTTTCAAAAAGATGTCTTTTGAGCACATCTTGACTGTCTTAATGGTATAACTTTTCTAACTTGAAATTGTAAATGAGTTATATGAAAGTGTAAGAAATAAACAATGTTTGTTAGTTAAGTGTAATTATGTCCTAATTGATTATTTTCTCAATGTGAACTGTGATCGCGTCATAATGAGACTTATTTGAGAGCTTGTACTAGTCTCATTCTTATTTTTGCTGAGACAAGGAAAAAGAGACTAAACTGAGATCTAGATTTTTGAGCAGCAAGAGACAGAACCATGCATATCTTTCACTGAGATATAACTGAGTCAGGGGTTTGAAGTGAGGATATCATATTGAGACATACTTGAGATCAACATAATATGTCTCATTTTTCTCTTTTTTGAGATCGGGAAAAGAGACAGTTGTGAGATAGTTTTGAGATTTCACACATTGCTCACTGTGAGACTTCTTTCTCAGGAGAGATATTTGAGAAGAATGAGAAAACCAGTTTAGTCTCAAATAGAACTCATTTATGTCTAGGAGATGTAAATATGACAGAAACAAGATCTCATTTTCCATTTTGCTTTGCTATGGGAAAGTTGGGATCTTGTTTGAAATAACGGTTGTTGGCTCACAGGGAAGAAACCCACAAGCAATTTAAGTTTCCCAGCAACTTAAAAACATTAGTTTTTAAGTTTGCAGTTGATAAAAATGATACGTAAGAGAGCCGTTTCCATTATGCTTGTTGATATATTGAAATAAAATCGCCAAAGATATTAGCATTTTTTCACTGTTGTTTGTAAAACGATTTTTAAAGCTAACGTTCACATTTTCTTATTTATTGTGTCCTCCTACACTTAGACGTGCAGCTCAGATAACTGAGAAACCAATCTTGTAAGACTTTAGACGGATGGCCTCTGAGTTATTCAGGATGTGGAGGAAGTCAGCCAACTGAAGTAATGGACCTGCAGCAATGCCATCGATCTACACCACTCTCTTTCTAACCGCTCCACTTTCACTTTCATGCGAAGCAACCATCAAATCGCCTCGGTGTGAGAGAGAGATTACGATACTTTAATAACAGGCCTGGGTGTTGTGCTTGAGATAAGAAGCCTTAAGGAGTTTTGCTCTGATCGGGTTACCGCACCTATCACTAGCGTTCATAGAGGCCTCCTTTCCTTGAGCTTACAGTTGTTACAGATGAGGCTGAGACCACATGGGTAATAACAACCGCACAGTTTGTTGTGCAGCTACATTTTCTTTCAGGGCACAATGTCAAAGACTTATCATGCTTGTAGACCGACAAACTGCCTTTTCTCACAACAACATACCTCAGAACTACACACATAAATGTCATGCACAACAGGTCACAAACACAACCATAATTCCACGCAAAGTTACACATGTATCTACTGGTTATCATTTTAAAATAAAGCAAAACATCCCCCAAACTACAGCCTTGCTATATTATGTCACTAAAGGCTTTTTATGTGATCAACTAATAAAGTAATTCCAAACTCCATGTACAATTTTAATGGTTGCTTCACAAACCAGTAGGTACAAGAGTAAGAAAGGCAAATCAAACAGGCGGATGTTTTCTATATATTTATATATATATATATATATATATATATATATATATATACTGTGAACATAAATTTCCCTATATCCATTTAAATAGGCTCTTTACCATTATTTCTAATTGAATGTTTTGTTTGTTTTTTTTAAAAAAAAGCCCATTTAAAGGACGAGTTGTTGACAACTCCTAAAAGGTTACCAAGGATATTGATAGTCTACACAATAATTGAAGTACTCACCGGTTCAACCATCTGATCACTTCAATTTTGCCAGGTGGCTAATAATATCATTAGCATTTATCACATTGGGAAGCAGAAAATGTGGTTTTGGGCAACCAGTAAAACTTGCAGATGGAGTGTTTTTTTAGGTATGATTTAAGATATTTTCTATCTGTAGAATATTTCTAGCGCTACATCCATGGATAAACATGATACATCTGTGAGTAGAAATACAATAAAATGTGACTTTTTCTAAAAATAAGTAATTCTAAATGGTTGAAAAAGACACGCAAATGAAAGAAAATAGAAATAATATTGACCATTTTATTCCAGTTGCGGTAACAGTACTACACAAATGTGGTATGTCTGTATCAGGTAACGCAGTCACTTCCGCATGTACAAACCTGACTGGTATCCCACTAAGAAGATTGAAACCATTATTAGCACAATGTGTATGTGTTGGCACTGACTGGAATTACACAAAGCTTCTTACATTCAAGTCACAAACCAATGACTAAAGCAGATAAAGGTCCCATGATTCAGACTACCCTGAGCTAGCTTATTTGTCTTCTCTGTACCAAGCAAATCAATTATGAAAAACACAACTCGCATAAAGCTAACATGCTAAAGCTAAAACCATGCTCCACATCGGTCCTCTTAATTGATCTCCAGTCAAAACTTTTAAGGCATCTGAGATGCAAGCTTAAATAATATTCAAGAATGCTAGAATGGGTGTTTTTTTGTTTGTTTTTTGTTTTTACTTCCACTAATTTTACAACCCAAATAAGATACTTAATCTAATCTCACACTTGAATATCTCAAAGCAACACTTTCTTTATCCGGCCACAGATTTTATAAACAAGGAAATGCCTTTATATCCCAAATACCAGAGGCTCAGGTATGTTAGCTTATGAGCATGCTAGGTTATGTGACCATTGGACTGACCAAAAATTTAAAAAGTGACAAAATTGTGGATCGTGAGTTAAATAAAAAAAATTTGATTTTTGTCTGTTGGTGTGTAGATTTATATTATGTTACTTTGACACCAGAAATGTGTTTCTTCTCATAATTTATAAACATTGATGAAACAGAAACATTCAATGCTCTGGGGTTTATTTAACATCATTGTAAATTACGGTTGTCATTAAATGTTGATGTTCTCAGATTTCAGTTGGAGCAATCTTCATTCTAAGCTATGATTGTTAGGCGCACTAAAAACCCTAAAAAATGTTTTCAAAATAGGCCGTGCGCCTAATAACCCAGTGCGCTTTTTGTGTGTACTGAGTTCCAAAGTCTATAAAAAATTTCCACTCGATTGACTGTCGGACCATTTCTCGCTGACACAGGAGCGGCGAGCGCACAGATGAACATCTGTGCGCATTTTGAGGGACACAGGTGGGTCACTAACAGAGATTCTGGCAACCTGTTCTCCTGGTGCTAAGGTCTTTGCTTTAACTGTTGTCCGAGCTTGTGCTAAAGCCGGCGGCATCACTCCTGAATAAACCCCTGGCAATTAAACTGACAACGATGAGAGGGAAGCTAAGATGTTTGTTTACGGAACTGTTTAATTCATACACTAGAAATGTTTTTACAGGGGAAAATTTAAAATTGTTAAGTAGCCGAACAAAGCTCATGTAAACTCACTGTTTTGCATTAGTTAACCTTTTTTTTTGACCCCCTAAGTAAGATTTTGCCTTATGATGCGGAAAATACAGTATATCTCATTGGGCTGTGACTGCAACAACTTGGAAGTAAAGAAATGCTAAGAAAATAAATTAAAAGAAACATAATTCTTGTATAATCGCATCCATGCTGTATTGGTAATTTGTATATAGTTTGTATATAGTTTGCACTGGCACAGTAACTGTGTTATTTGCTTTAATCTAATTTGTCTTTTCCCTTTGGGTTTTCCTGTCTTATAGTAAGCTCTGACACACAAAACAACAGTGCCAATGTTACACCAGCAGTTTTATTCCCATACAATGCAGTCCTGACACTGCTAATAATCTCATCCAACTGTGTGTAAACTAGTTTGACAAGAACATAATCTTCATTTAAGAAAAAATAAATCATAAAACTCAAATTCAACTCATTGGCTTATAAAGCTATTATGTTTTCCAGTGTGTGTTAGAAACACATTAATAACATTAAGGCAACATTCACAAAGAGGTTAGTCAGTGTAAGCATCACAGATAAATCAAGAGGCATGAATGAATAAGAGAAAGGTTTGACATTGAAAGGTTCTTAGACTTGTTAGAAAAACAGCAGGTGCCTTCATAGTTGTAGGTACTGCATTGAAAAACGTAGTTAGAAAAGTAGAAAAGCAGGGTGCTCGACGAGGCATTGGAGAAGCTGATTCGTTATTGAGATAAAAACACAAAAAATACCGGAATAGATGCTAAAGTAGTTGGTCTCTTAGGCCCAGATTTACTGGATGCTCCAGGGTTTGGTGACTTTCTGGACCCGGGGTGCTGTGTCTAAGCGAAACAGAACAATTTAACTTCCTTTGTTTTGTCTTCACCTTCGAGATGGTGGCTCCTCTCAGAGAAACACATCTGCGTTCTGCAAGTTGCACTCAAAACTTGGGGACTAGTTTAAGTCATGATGTATTTTACAACTCTCCCTGTAAGAATATTTTTGGGGTTAAAGAGATTGTCAAAAACTGCAGTAAGTGGTGTAAGGATAAGGCCTTTTTGCAGAGTACATCCTCACTTTTATACCACAAACAATTTCTGAAGCACCACTTTAGGGATTCTCTTCAACACTTCTTTTTCTCTACTATGATATCCATGAAAACCAAAGTTTAATTGCACTAGTAATTTCAGATGTAAGTGAAGCTCACAGAAGGAAGTATGAGAATGAAGCATGGAGGAGAATTATGTCCAGTACAAAGGCTTGTGTACCTACCAGCTCAAGAAACGTATTCTCCAGTGATTTGTATTCAGGCGAGCTCTTGTTGAACAGGTCATCAGAAAACATCATGTTAGTGACTCTCAAACTAAAGAAAACCACCAGCTCTTTGCTCTTGTCCATGGCAGTCATCAAAGGTGTGCTGACTTGTCGCATCGCCGGTGCAGCTGTAGATTCGTATGGACGTTCATCAGACTCTGATGCCAATCCACTACCACTTTCTTCTCCCAGTGAGTCGATCACCTCCACCCCTGGCGTCCTGTTCTGGGTTGGCGATACTTCTTCTCGAGAACTTGAGTTGTCCACAGGGAAGTCCACAGTGTCCGGGGGCACACCACTGAAGTTTTCCCTCACATCACTTCCATTGTCAGGGGTTTCACCTCTGTCTGCCGGCAAGGGTGGAAGCTCCACATCTTTGTTTGCCTTAACGCCTTGAACTGAGTCGTCAGGATGAGGAGGTGAGGAAACTGGTCCTGCCTCTGTGACTAATGTCTCCTTAAGTACTGGAAATGTAAACTGTGGTGGGACAGTGGTCTCAGCCATATTCGTTACATTTTCCTCAGACTGGAAGTCTATAGGCACAACAAAGAGGTGGTCCTCTTCTTGCGTTGAGTGGTCTGTGTTGGTCCCTTCAACTGGTTTGGGCACCTCTAAAAGAAAAGATAAATAGGCAGCAGTTAATCTCAATTAGCATCCTGCTCAGCATAGAACACAGAGTTCTAGTCCAAGATCATTACCAACTATCACTATCAATGCATTTTGTTCTGTCTCTGTTTTCAACTGCGTATCTGCCGTTTTTTCTCTATTAAAGCAGATTTAAAAAAATGAAAGCCCCGCCCCGTTGCTTCGCGGATTTGACCAGAAATTTTGGCCAATCAGATCAACCAGAAAGGTTACTGCCCCCTGAGTGACAAAAACGCCCCCTGAAACTGAGCGGGCGCAAATAAAAACTGAGCGCGCGCGGCTAGAGCTCTGCGCGCGCACTTAGTCAGGGCGGAAAAAAAACTGAGCGCGCGCTGTGAGAGCTTTGCGCGCTCAGTTATCAAATATGCGCCCTTCGATTAATGGCAGTGATGTGACGCCATACATGTCTTGCTCCTCGTATTTTGACACCTGCCTGGCCTTTGACTCCATCCTGTTTTTGCCTGATTTGGTCGTTAATAAACGTCTGCAAATGGATTCGAACGCCTCCGCATATTTGTCTCACTTTGACTATAGGATGCAGTGGAATTTATTGTTTACTTACAATACTTACAATACAACTCTGAGGTGAATTTTTGATGAACTACTGCGATGCTGCAGAAATACTTTTGTTAAAAACTGCATTATCATACATAAAAGACCAGTGATAGCGATTTTACAATGAATTCCAAAAGTTGTGTATTTCATGTACAGTTGCATATTGCCAAAGTATGTTAAATTTGATCAAATAATGTGACCTCCCATTTTATTTTCTTTTTTTAATTGATATCTCAAGACTCTTGAGTCTTTATGGTTTTAGCATTTGTGCTTCTTCATATGTGCTCTTCTAGAATCCTAAATCCATTCGAATAAAGTTGCAAATGATCATCTTATAAACTATGACCTGTTATTTTCACAATAACACAAACTAATAATGAACTCCCTGGTTGCGTCTGCTCTCTGCCTCTCAGTCATGTCAGTTTATTTGCTTCACACTGGAGGGATATGCTTGCAATATTCATCTTTTATTTAACCAAACCAAGAATGATAAAAAAAAAAAAAACAATTATGTATTATGCTTAATTCTTCGTCAATACAAAAAGCTAATTGTATTATTGATACATAATTGAATTACTTCATGGAAGAATAAAAACATGTCAATCATCTAAAACAAACAATTACAATTGCTTTCTTTTCTCTTTTCAAGTCAAATCGTGTTACAATCTTTGTAATTGTCCTAAAGTGTGACAAAATACCTGGAAATAGATGTACATTCTCATCCAGACAAAGTTGTGTTAGTGCATTTTCTCAAACACTTCAGTTAAATTGAAGGTATTGCACTTGATGTTAGTTTGTCTGCACCGCATGAATTTGTAAAGATTCGACCCTTGCAGTGTTGTAGGGCTTTCCAATACGATGTATTGCCTCACCAAGGAAGATTGGTAGGCGTGAAGACAAACCACCAAGTCTAATTGTGCTGATTTTTCTATTTCTTGAAAAAACTGAGAGTTCTTTATTGCCATAGCAATTATCCAAGGAAGATTATGTAACTTTAATGGTAAATAGAATCAATTGTATTGTTATAATAAGACCAAGGTGCTTTTAAAACAGGAGCTAAACATGTAAAATCATGTTTTTCATAGTTTTATTAATATTTAAATTAAATAATTAGTTGTAAACACATTTCTCCCCATAATTTTTTATGCCTTATTTTTCTAAACAGTTTTCTTATACCCTCCATTTTCTTATCTTTTTCCAAGTCCTTGCTCTCTCTGGTTCTTACACATATCTCTTGCAAATTTTCTAGCAAAAACAAAATAAAATCTCAGCAATGATAGTTAAGAAAGACTGTAGTTATGCCGGAAACAAGGGAATTGACCCACTAAAGTCTGTACCATGTACAAAACAAAGACCTTTTTAAGCATTTTCTGGACTCTGTCATTTGAACTTGAAATTTCAACAATGGACTTACCTTCTCTCGTTAGCTCCTTAGACTCTTCCTGACCTCCACTGTAACGCCCATTTGGCATCCCCGCCTTCCCTTCAGCTTCTGCTTTCGTTTTTATAAAAGTTTCCACTTTTGTAGCTTGTTCTGGTGACCCCTCCTCTACAGGAGTGACAGTGGAAGTTGAAATGACGGGCACAAAGGGGTGGGATTCTAGTTTGATGGTAGAAACATCAAGAGAGTTTTCCAGCACTTTCACAGTGGGGAATAAACTCTTTGCATGACTTTGGTCCTCTGCCGTGGTATCCTCAGATGGCAAGTCTTCAAGAGGGTTTATTTTAAGTTCAGCAAGTGGATAAACTGTGTTTACTGAAACAAAAACATGAGAACACCTGAAGAGCTTTTATCACAACATTTACATCAGCGATGAAGATTATGTTTACCAGCTTCAAAATTGAGTGTCTGTATGTCCATAAGTAGCGACGGCTCCTTTCTTAAGGCCTTGACAATGATGTGCCTTAATTTTGGAGCATTTTCATCCTCCCCTGCCTCTTGGTCGGGATCCTCCAAACCCTCAGGCTCATCACTAAGCTCTGTTTCTCCATTAAAGACCACAGCACATCGCACTGACACGTCCTCCAATCTAATCAAGCACAACATTTTTTTTAAAAGAATCCCATCGGGAACAGGAACATTAATTATCCATGTTTGGGCAAGAGAATAATACTAAACCTTAGGCCAAAAGATAATGTGTTTTTTTTTGAGAAAATGAAAGTATTAAGGGAAAATTACACATTTTTCTTTTAAAATTTTTGTCATGAAAGAAATACATTTACCAAACCTCAAAGAAAACTTTGTAAAAAAAATCTCATTCTACCCACCGAAATCCCAGAATGCGAATCTCCTTGAATCCTGGAATTTTTTCAAACACATGGCGCATCTACGGAGAAAAAGGGGGAAAGTTGCTGCGACAGAAATGACAAATTCACCACTATTTTGTCTGTGTCAATGCTCAAAGATGAGTAGACTAGATCATACCACTTTGATCTCTTTGACAGCTAAATAAATTATAAATTTGCACAGAAATGTCCAAAACCTAAGAAAAAATAGGGCAGTGTTCTCATCTCACTTCTTAGGCTAATATGAATAACCAATAAGCAGTGCTTCAAATGAAAAGGAAAAAAAGGGAGACATGCAAATACAGAGGTCCCTCGTTTATCACGGGACTGCGTTCTAAAAACCCATTAAAGATGAAATTACAAAGTAGTTACTTTTTACCATTACTATAGATGTTTTGAGGCTGTAAAACCCCTCACCACACCCTCTATTCTCAGACAAACATTAATATTTTCACAATTTGTCTCCTGTTTTAAAACTCAAAGTTCAAATCTTCATAGAAAAATATGTCCAGAATTACACAATAAAAGCTGAGCACATTCTTTACTGTACTAGAGACATGACGAGGAGGAGATTGTTTAATACACCGGTTTTAAAAAAAAGTGTGCAAAATTGCACCCAAAAAAATCACCAAAGCAGCAAGACGAAAGATGAACCACGATATAGCAAGGTACCATTGTGAACGTGAAAGGATAAAACCTTGAACTAGGAATTGCAGACATCAACAAATGACAGCAATGGAATTTTTTTTCAAACAAAGTTTCTTCTTTGTGCTGTTAAGCCAATAAAAGTTGTCGTGCAGTTTAGCGTCTTTCTTAAGGCTTTGTATTTACTCCGTGATAATCTATATGATTGGATCTTACTATTCCCGGCATACAGTCATTGAGATTATCCTAAATCCTCAGGTTGCAACCCTAAAGCTGTTAAATCAATCAGGGTGAGTTTTACACCTGGTAATATCACAGGCGCTGGTATTTACATCCAGCCTTCAGTTACGTAACAGCTCAGCTTAAACAGCTCTAGTGCTTTAAAGACGATAAAGACTCGTGATTTTGCTCATTTCCTTCTAAAGTTTAAGGAGGTCCGTCAATAATTCGCACCTTTTCTCTAAGCTCTCTGGTAACACCTTCGTACTGCGGAACCTCTGGGTTGCTGAGCAGTTTGCTGTACGCCGGATCTACAACGGTGATGCTGAACTCAACGACATATTCCTCGTAGTTTTCTTTTTCATCCTCAGGATACTTTTTGATCTAATGGAGAAAAACACACCATACAGATAAACAGGGACCAAAGGCATGACAGTGGCGTTGTGTGAAACCACTAGACAACGTACCACATCGGCCTCAGTCGGAAGCAGAATCAGAGGTGGAGTCCAGGAGCCTGAGTTTTAACAGCAACTCCAGTTACATAACAGTGTGATTTACCAAAATCTGATGAATTCATTTAGTCATTTAAATGTGTTTAATAAAGGAATGAGCGACTTACAATCACTGCCAGGCTCTGGAGTTCCAGTTACATAACTGAAAAAGAAATGACACCTGTAGTTTTACTTTGGAAATCTAAAACGAGACATAAAATTATTTAATGATTTCTAACCCTTTAACACCATGTCGCGGTGACACCTAAATACCATGCGCTCTTTGACATACCGTAACTTTTTGACCGTTTGCGATTTTAACACGGAGAAAAGCGACTTTTCTTATCGGCTTTACATATTGGCAGTTTTACAACAAAGTACAGTTGTGTAAAGTGTGGCATAACTGCACAAATCCGCATTTCTCATCAAAAGAATCAACTGTTTCCATTGTGTGTGTAAACACTTCACTATTAAGTTTTTGTCTATCAGAACAAGGGGGTGTTTCTCCACTTCAGAATCTGTTGGAACGATGGTATTTGCTTGAACAGTTGAAGACTTGCGGTAGTTGAAAGAAAATCAAAACTGAAGCAAAAGCTAAAGGTGTTAAAGGGTTAATGAAGAAAAGGCCGATCTGTAAGACCCATTCCATTTTAATAGATTTTACTGAAGCCTTAGTCACATGCATGTGCTGTAGGTTTTTGGGTTGTCTGGGCCCGTGGAGGGTCAGAGAAAGGAGCAGCCACATCTTAAGAGGAGCACAGGAGTGTCTTGCAGTTCTCTTAAAGCTTGCGAGGTTGCCTTAAGGGACGTCATGAAAATTTAACAAATGATTGTTGTGCATGTGCTAAGTGAATTGCACACACTTATGACGTACGAGTTATGTTGCCGTACGGTGTTCTTAAGCCACATTCTAGTTGTTAGTCAGGTGGTTCCTTACTGACAGTGTGGAAATGCTGCAGGTGATACTTAAGTGCCCACAAAAACTACACTCTGATGGTCAAATTCCTTCATTTCTAATAGTCAAATTACAAAATTAGACATAAGCGCAGACTTAAAGAGCACTATTGGGCCCCTTGCACAGCATTTGGGGAGGTTGAAAAAATGAAAATCTGTACAACCCGCCTGCGTCTTATCCATTTCACACTTACTTGCCCTTACTTGGTCAAGTGATCGCTGTGACCTGTCGCCCGCAGCATACCCATAGAAAAAAATGTGCATGAATACATGCGGTCAACAACCTTGATATTCTATGCGAGCTACCTGTGCACCCTATTGCCTATTTTTCGCCTGCAGGCAGCCCGTATCCACATGTAAGGACTTCTGTGACTAAAGGCTTTTCTTCTATGCTCACTTATCCAAAAAAAACGTCCTCTATCTAAGATTTTTCAAAATTCTTAATTTGGATATCCTTTTGTGCTGAACCACTTTTAAAAATCTGTTTTTAAGCTATAGTTCATCCATGATTTTAACTAGTGAGAACAAGCTTTTCATTTTGATCTTTCTCCAGGATAAAAAAAATTACAATAATCCCATTCTTACCTTTTAATGGCTTAATTTGTGCTGTCAAGATTTAAAAAAAAAAAAAAAAAACTCTCCCCTTTCTGGGACAGACCTCATAATTTGAAATTGTATGCATGGTAAAAAAGTTTTGTTCTTCGAATTTTCAAGATGAAGAAAATAACAATGCAGCTATTAATCTTGTGGGCTCGAGGTATTTATCCTGTGTCTAAAAAAATCAACATTGTGCCTACAATCTTAAGAATTCCCCTTTTTTGAGAACTCCTTTATTTGAAGTTAGAGGAGAAAAAAGTTTTATGGGGATCTTTCTCAAGAGAACAAACATTTATGTTTCCACATATTAATCTTCTAGGCACAAGTGATTTATAAAATACACACGAAATAGAAACTGTTCCATAGGGTCCCCATATTTTAGATATGTCAGGGGTGTCATACATACAAAAGATAGTATGGTGTGCACAGTTATTTTCTTTACATTGATAAGCAAAAAATATATATATTCTCTGGTGCTGCAGAGGTCCTATAATTTATGATGTGTTAATAAAGCTTTCTTAAAAACTTTCTCAAAAATATAAAGTAAAAGTGAGCCACTGACTAACAAAATGCTATCAAACACTAATAACACCCACACCTACCCTTCACTTTCAGCTTGCTCAGCAACTCTCTGCAAAAAGAAAAACAAAAGAAAGACTTTTACAGATTCAAATGAATTCCTAATGAACTACTCGTGATCTTTTACTGCTCACTTTAGCGACAAGGTCCAGATGCTCATGAGAGCTGCTGAAGTTCTGGGCCAGGTCATCCATGCAGAGGTTTTCTTCCTGGCAGGTGTAAACCCATACTCTGTACTCCTCTGGGCTTGGCACTCTGTCCAGAAAGATACGAAATGCTTCCCAAATTGCCTCCTGACAAACTGAAGAAAGAACCCCCCCAAAAAATTAAAATCAAAAGGAAATATGTCAATAACACATTACAGATAAATGGAAAAAACACAAAGGGGTCTGTGACTGAAATAAAATAATAAAATTGTTGGTGTGCCAAAAAAGCAATTTTTGTTAATTTTGTTAAGTTTGGAATTCATTTGTAGAAGTTCTTAATTAAATCGTAGTAATTGCTCAAATTCTTTAACACAGAATCCCCAAAGCTACTATTGGCCTCATCTTCTGTGGGTAAAGCAAGCATCAAATTGTCCAATATCTTGATGCCTGTGGGGAATTTCTTTCTCAGAATTCTCATTTCTGAAGCAATACTATTACCTACAATACAGCCAATTAAAATCCTGCGACAAGAGCTATTGGTGCTCAATTTGATTACAGAACAACACCCCAAACACCTGCAATAACCAACAATCCGTCTCTATGACGATAGGAGATGTTTCTTTTTGTTGTTTTCATGTCAATTCCTTAGCTCTCCAGTTTTCCTTTACCTCTGAGTTTGTAATAGGCGCGATGGCTGCCGATCACTGCTTTAACCGTCTCCTGCGGGCACACTTTGACACCTGTGGTGAAGAGCGTTGACCTCTTAATCCGATATGTGTCCTGCTCTGATCTGACATTGGTTGCGTGTCTGATTGGTTTGGAAGCTTCCAGAAAGTGCCGGTACTTTGCGTCTCTGAGTCCAAAGACACCATGGTCACGAAATTCTGCAAGTGAAGAGTGAGTACTGATTAACAACAACACATTTTAGTGTCTTTTTCTGAATCAGTGAAGGAATTACAGAAACTATTCTCCACCAATTTACACCATTTTCTTAACAGAGCAGTACAAAAAATCTTGGCGGCCATAGTTCAGAGGAAGAGCATTCAACCTCCGATCACAAAGTTGCAGGTTTGATTCCTAAATAACCTGCTCATGGGTCATAGTTTTCTTGAGCAAGACACTGAACTTCATGTTGCTCCTGGAGGTTGAGGTTGGTCCCAGCAGTGTGTGAATGTTGTGTAAATGGGTGAATGAGACGGTAAAATGCTTTGGGCCTTAAATCAAGGTAGAAAAGTACTACCGGTATATAGTGTATAAGTCACTTACAAATCAGGAATCAGAAATCAGTCTGTGTGCTTCGGGTCATTGTCATGTTGGAAGACCCAGTCATCACCCTTCAATGCTTTTACTGAGGGAAGGAGATTGTTCCCTAAAATCTTGCAATACGTGGCCCCGCTCATCCTCTTCTTAATGCAGGTCAGTTGTCCTGCCCCTTGTGCAGAAAAACACCCCCATAGCCGTTTCCAGCCTTGTTGAGGTCTACAATTTTGTCTCTGGTGTCTTTGGACAGCTCTTTGGTCTTAGCCATTGTATGGGGTGGACAGGTGTCTTTATGCAGCTGACAACATCAAATAAGTGCTTCTAACTTAGAATAATAGGTGGAGGCGGACTAGTCGGACTAACATGTCTTTATGGGTCGGAATTCTAGCTGATAAACAGGTTTTCAATACTTAGTTGAAGCAGAAGTTTAATAAAGAATTATTTTTAACATAATGTTGGGTGATTTCCACATTTTTTAGATTATACTGTATCTCTCACAGTGGACATGCATCTAAAATAAAAATTTCAGACCCCTCCATGACTTCTAAGAAGGAGAACTTACAAAATCACAAGGTGCTCAAATACTTATTTGCCTCACTGTATGTCTGGAATCTTTATAGGACTGACAAAAAGTAGAGTTAAATATGAAAGTTTCAGGATAAAGGAGAAATGTCGTTTCTGTTGTGAATGAAGTCATAAAAACCCGTAAACTTCTAGTATAAGCAGGAGTTAGCAATCTCCAGCTGCGACTGATGTTTAGGAATCACTTAAAAAGCTCATCACAAGAAAAAGAAATATTTGATTTTTGTGTGTGTGATATTTCATTCCCATGAAACAATGTTAAAGATCAGTGTTTCATTTCACACTGTGTGAGACGACTAAAAAAAATTGTTTTCACGAAAAAAAGGCCTTCATTGTGATGCTAACTGGCACTGAGCAGCAGTTAAGACAATAAGCCAGGATTTCAGAGTCCCTTGAACTAAAGAACAAACAAATCCTCCTGCAGATTGGGAAATGAAACAAAAAATAAGGCCAGCGTGATTATTATGAAGAAAGACCTGTTATAGTTATGTTACTCATAAACTGTGTTATTGAAACTGTTGCACCAGAACATTAATGTAAACAAATTCAGAATGATTTTTTAAAATAAATTATAATGTGAAAATGTATTTACAAAACTTGATTTAGCTAAATTTCACTACAAAAGGAATGTACAATGAAACAAGTAACTTCTGAGTGTAATATTCAACAATATTGACGCGTTATTGGAAAAAATATGGTTTAAGTCAACCAAATAACATTCAAAAATTTGCTAACAAACCTTTTAAAACTAAGTCAGAAGCTTTCAAAGCAGAAAATCAATGAATGGTTTAATGGACAAGTAAATGAATTGTCAGTTTGACAAAAGAAACCAAGAGTAAAAAGTTTTTTGCATCAACAAACTTGAATCATAGAATCTAAAGCAGCTAAGTCAAACAACATATTTAGAATTTACAAGAAAAAGAAGGAAGACGTAAATTTGAACGTAAACCCACCTCTTTACCTCAATAATTGAATGCAGATAAATTCAATTTATTTCAAATGGAAATAACTGACTTCCTGCTTTTTATGCAAATGTGTTCCATACGTTAGCCTGCAGCTGTGTAGTTTAACACTAAGGTTACCCTCCTCTCTGTGATTACTGAATCATACGGTGCTCCTCTTTAGTTAAAGCCCCGTCATTGGATTTACTTGTCACTTGGCAACTGTTTTATGTTCTTGGTATTCAGGTAACCCAAACACTTATTTCCATTTAAAAACGTAAATGACGGCACAAGTAGTAAAAGTGTTTGCAGTCTTTGGAATATTCCAAGTAAACTAAGATCCCTGCTATGATGTGTTCTCATATGTTTTTGTTGCCATAACCTTTTTTTAAAAGCTCTTGCCTAAAGTATAAAAGATGAAAATTATGACTCAGCAAAACAAAAACATACCAGAAAAATAACTATACATGATTTAAAGAAAAGAAAAATAACTCAAAACAATAACTATCCCCAACAACTGCTGCATAAATGCTATACATGCACTACTAGAAAGATAACGGTGCTGAAAGTGTTAAAAAAGGATTGACACATTTGGAGCCATGCCTCAAATCCCCTCTCAGCTTCAGTTTGATCACTTCTTGACCGTAAGTCATTGTCAAAGGGCCTAGTGTGGAATTATTCAGGGAATTAAGGGATTTAGACTTTTTATTATTTGAAATATTGTTTGTTTTTTTTTTTATCTCAATTAAAGCAGAAATTTGGACATTTATTCCGAAATTCCTATGTTAACCCTTTGCTAAAAGGATATATTTTACCAATAGCTCTGAAATATAATCTCTTACATACTGTAGTTATTCTAATCATAACTAGGGTTGTAACTATCCACTTTCTTTATAATTCGGTCAAACCTCAATTCTTGGGTTTTGTTTTGGTTTAAAATGTGATTTTTGTGTTAGAAAACAGAAAATAAAAGAAGAATTCAGAAAAAGGATTTTCCTCATTTGATAATAGGCTAGTAGCATGTAAGAAAAACCTTCCAGTTGGCTTATACTAAAACAAGAAATAATAAATCCTTCTGACACTTGAAACGTATTTCGGTTGAACAGTATAACAAACGGTTCGGTTTTAAACCGAGAATTGTGGCGTCCCTAATTATAACGATACATAGGAATATTAAATTATTCAAGCCATTGTTTTTGATTGGCATGTCAATCCAGCAATCTCCACTGTGTGCAATTCCAACTACTGGATCTAACTGTATGACTTTAGCATTTATGGATCTGAGATGAAATGTGAATTACAGCATCATGTCGATGTTCAACCAACGTTTAAAAGCTTCCAGCGCTGCAGATATGTAACACCAGTGCTGTAAATGTAATCACGCTTTAGCCTAAGAAGTTGAGCGCCAGCCTAAAAGTATCCAGTTTGTTGGTTTCCTTTAATCCAAATCTACCCCAGTATGAAAAGCATCCGAACAATCCAACAGTGCTCAAACCAAGCAAGAAATCGTTTCAATAAATGTTTTCAGGCATATTAAAGCGTTTTCGGAGGAGATGCTTTACGTAAGTTGTTGGGGATTGGTAAAGCTGGTGGCCCCCGATACGCACACGCACTGACACAAGTGTTGCCCCAGAGGAGGGAGAGTAAGAATGGGCCTGAAACCCACAGCAGCCGCAAAAAAGGCCTCGCCGCAGAATTACAAGCCAGAAAAGATTAGTGTCCCGGGACTCAGCGAACAGAATGGCTTTTGTTTCCTCCCGTCTAATGAGCTCACCCGACCACATCACACTGAAATAACAGTCAGCGATGAATCCAACATTATTACTATCTCTCTAAGTAAAAACTTATTATATGTCTCACCAGTTTAAATCACTGTAACTTTTAATAAGCTCAAAAATTGCATTGTTGTCATTTGTCGTTTGACCTCCTAGAATTAAAAGTTGTTGTGAGTTTTAGCTGGTATTTCGCAGAAAATACCAAAAAAAAAATTGAAATAAATCAATCAAAATAAGTGAATCCGCTCCCAATCAGAAATGGTTCTGGCGTTCGCAGAGCTGACATTTAAACCTGTCGTGCTTACAAAAACAGACCCAACCCGATCTTGCCTTACTCCTTACCTCTGGTTTTACTGGCTTGGAGGGTAAACAGACACAAAGCGAAGAGGACTCCAGACTTCAAAAGCATGATGGAGGATTCTATGTGTCCTTAAAGCCTCGAGCGATCATTTGTGAAGAAAATGCTGTAAAATCCAGAGCCTGTTTATCTCAAGTCCATCAAATTAGGATGAAGAAGGAGCCTCCTCATTTGTGCTGACAAACTTGTAGCATAGTCCACTTTTATATTTGCGCCCTGGCACCCTCTCCACAGTGATTATTTCCTGGGTGTAGTTGGATCCTTGTAGTTTCCTTCATGGATGGATGAGCAGTGGGTGAGCAAAGGGAGGGAGGAAGAGGAAGAAGAACAAAATATTGGGGTACAAACGAAAAGCTACAGTCTTCTTCTACATCCCTGGTGTGACTACAGTGACGAGGTTATAAAAGCAGGGTCTGTTTTGAGTCTAATCTCTTCGCCTTCTTGTTGCTGCTTGTAATCCTCGTGGGGCCACCTGGCCAGCTGGCCTCATCCTGTTAGTAACCTTATGGACCCTCATCTGTTAGATGAGTGAACTTGGGGATATGCCAGCTCTCCACACAATAGCAGGAGAAGGATAAGTGACACGGAGCCTAGTGTTGTCCCTGAGATTTTTCTTTCCCTCTCAAAGCCGCGCTGTATTCCCTCTGCGTCGCTGTAAATCTGTAACTCTCTGCGAGCACCATGTGAGGTCAGGATTGGAGTTTAATAGTGTGCGGCACGTCGCCTAAAACAGGTGGATTTCTTACCCACTAAGTTCACATTCCTCTTTTTGTCTTAACCTCGGTGCTTTTAGATAGATAAAGGTAGAGAACTAAAATCTTTATGTCACAAACTGTTACTAACAGAGTCAACCTTTTATTTTATTCTTAAAAACAAGCTTCCCTTGAGCTGTAATGACCGGACTGAAAGAAATTACCACAGATAGCAGGAGCCTGTCCCAGCCTTGTATGTTTTTAGTCAATTCTTTAAATTCTAATCATAAAGACCTACATTTTAAAACAAGGTTAGTCCCTTTGAGTCACAGGCTTGGCAATTTCTTGTAAAAGATTGATGTTACAGATGGTGACAACTGTTGCTTTGGGCAGTGAACTCCCGGGTCACTTGGTACTGGGCCACACAGAAACTTGATGCACAAATCACGTTATTTTCATTGTTTTTATCATCTGATTCTGTTTTATCCAGTAAAACTCCCAGATTCATTCATCTATGACTCACTCTTTCTCATAGAGAGAAGCACTACACGCACTAACTAATAGTTTTTTAAATGGATAATTATATTTAGAAAATACCAGTGTTTGTGAAGTTTCTGTCATTTTTTATCGATCACCTTTATGTTCTGTTGCATTCATCAGTCATATCTTAAAGTTGATTGTAAGTAGCTCCCACTTTGACAGTTAAGGGGAAAGTTAAGGGAAGATCTAATCATCACAAAAATTTCTCCCACATGAAATTGAGTGTAACAGACAGTTCTAAACTTTTTCCTCAAAATTTGAGCGAACCCAGAAGCTAAAAAAAATTGGGCACCATGAAAACATTGTCTGTCAATAAACCAGTATGTGGTCAAAAAAAGATCAGGGACCGTGGACTTTTGCTAATGTGTATCTTTCTGTGCACCTCACGCCTTTACGCTGTCTTCACGACTGTATTGGGATTATTATCTGTTTTAGACACATATAAAGTTAAGTTACTTCACTACATTCTATGGTATCACCTAATTTTTGTGTTCATGCACTTTCCTTAAAGGTAAAATCAGAGACATTTCAGGAGATTATTTTAATATCTTTTCTTTAAAACTGCCAATGGTCTGCACAAAAAGCATATTAACCCATTTGACGTCAAGTCAATAATGTTAATTTGTCTTTGTTTGAGGTGTCTTTTTAACATTTTCTTTACAGTTTAGCAGAAATCCAGCTTGTGAATCTGTTCACGTTTGTGTAGATTTTATACTATTTTAAAGTTTACCTTTTTTTAACATTTATACTGTCATGCCTGTTTGCCTTTTTGTTTTTCTGTGAATAACAATGGCTAAACTGTCTAAGATAAAAGAGCACTTGCATCAGTCATGCATTGAATTTTAGATTAGTTATTTACATTTCATCTCTACCTCGAGGAGAAGAGTCAAGGGTCAGGATCAATATAATTCTTCTTTTCCATCGTGGATACCACGTGATTGCAAAAGCTTATTATGAAGCAGCTACCACTAGAGCATTAGAATATGAAAGAATGAACAATAGTCCAATTCCTATTAGAGAGAACTGATCTATTTATTCCATTTTGACATTTTTTTGGAGATAATTCGACTGGGTTCTCATCTGACGCTGCACAGACATAGAACCTGCCACCTATAGTATACGTTTTCACTTAATGACGTTAATCCTTCAAAATGACATGCGATTTTAAAAAAAAAGGAGATCTCAGTTAAATTAGAGTCAATCATTTTAGCTTTTAAGGAAACATTTTTAATAATTTTGAATGTTCAATTAAAACACGAACAATTGTGGCCCATCATCACTGCTAAATGTTTTTAATTATTTATGTATTTATGGACAAAGCAACCTGCTTTTGTGGCTCCGTATTAAATTTTGTATTCTGTACTTGACTCTGGAATCATTTTATGCAAACAAAGTTTGACCTTTGGCTACTGTCTAATGACCTGAAGGTTGTCTGCTGAAATTATTCAGGGTAAACTTTATAATTTTCTAAAATAAAAGTTGTGCTTGCCATCATTCAAAAAATAATAATTATTATTATAAAAAGATTCAGCCAAATGTGTCTGCAAAAACACATTATGCACTTCATAAAAATAATATTTTTCTATTTAAATATCTGATGATGTGATGAATAGACAAAAACTTGAAGCAATTAATAACCTCCAAGAGCCTCATACATTAAAACTTCTACATATAATAAAGCAGTGTCAAGCAACTGGAAACCTAACGCAAGCATCTGTAAAAAGTAAAAAGTCTGCGAAGAAGACACACTTGTTGTGCACATAGTCTAACTGACATTGAACCTTGAATGACCTAAGAAGGTTTGTGGCCTAGAGCTAACAAACAGCTTTTCGGCTACTACTACTACTCCTCAGTTGAAGTCAACACCTCACCACCAACTTGACAATTCATTTGGTTCTGCAAGTTTGTCCAGCATTTTCCTTTGCCACTGAACTCATTACCAGAAAATAAAACCAATTAGCAAACCTGGATGAGCCTGCCATGGCGTGCAAAAGAGTCCAGCCCTTTTAGAAACTGTGTGAGAAGTAGTGGTGTACAATGAATCGATAACATGATTTCGATTCTTACGATCAAACCAGATCAATCTGTAATCAATCTGTAAAAATCAGATACATTTGTAATCAAATCAATCTCAGAAAATACCATTTCAATTGAGACACGGTAGGTTTATTTTACTACAAAGTAAAAATGACCTTGTGCCGTCACAGCAGACAGCACATGTGATGGCAGCAAAAAATGATCAATCCATCATTACAGTCCAATGTGTGGAAACACTTTCAATTTTGTGAAGTCATGTGATCTTACTGTGTGGTATCATCTTCTCATAATGTTTAGTTTGCAATATTTAGATGTGGAAGAAAAACAGTGGGCTGAACTTTATGAAGCTAAAATGTGAATGAATTTGCCATTCATTCTGGTTTAATTGTTTGTTTTTTACATATAATTAATTTACACTTGATTATCTCGCAGGAAATACAATGGATCTGGCAAACCTGCACTGTTCTGAACCAAATATTTATCTCTGGGTCACACTGGTTACATTTTTGGCTAAAGATGGACTGGAACAATTTTAGGTCAGTTAATTAAATCTAATTGGATTGTTCAAATTGAGCCAAAATCGACTATGAATCATATCGTCAACCAGAAATATTGAATTGAATCATTGTTAAAATGTATCATTACACCCCTAGTGTGACGGCAACCTCAACCGTCTTTAGCCAGCACCGTTCAGCCCATACCTTACTAGCTCAGGCTCTTTCCCAAAGTGAGGTAACATTTCATGTCCCACTTTCTGTCGAGGAACACACCCCTGACTACCTCCTAAGTGTAGATGGCATTTCCTCTTGTAGTCCTCCCTGCTGGTAGTGGACTATTGGGAGGGTGGTTCCATTTAGTCTCTATGAGCTGAACCTGTTCAGGACCCAATGGAAGAGGCCCAGTCACCAGGCGCTGGCCTGCTAGCCCCAATCCAAGCAAATGTATTTCTTCCTTACTGACATCTCCATTATCTGTTTCCTGACTGGCTGATTAAAGCTGCTTGTAGATCTTTGCATGTTTATTTATGACCTTCTATGGATAAATCAGAACAGACCATGGAAGGACAACAGACACACACATTTATGTACAGCAAACCACAAGTTGTCATTTTTACAAATAAACATATTTGCGTTTGCACAATTTTGCGCAATGTTCTACACTAAATATCAATCCGTTTTGAAAATGAGGCCCAATATGAAAAAAATGCTCAAAAATATGGCTAATTTTCTGTAGTATTTGAAGACAAAAGCTTTCTTGGTAAACCCATATTGACTCAAACACCTTAAAAAGTTTTTTTAATAACCTTTTTCTATTTCCTTTCCAATGTTTTTTGGCTAATTAAAGAAGCTAGCTAGCTTAATTGTACCATGCTATATGCCACTAATGTAGGTAAATTCTGATTACACATACATTTTGTCTATAATTCGATTGGTTTAAAGATACACTTGACTAGGTACTTGTTAAATCGTTATGGAAAAAAAGGTAAGCTAATAGTTGTGTAATTAGCTTAGCATTTTAGCTGTCATAATCTTGTTAACCTTGGCAGAGAGAAGCTGTTTAAAGGTATTTTTCATGTAATGCTCTTTTTTAGTAGTTTCTTTTTTTTGTTTTTTTTTTTGCAAATATGAATTATGTTTGATTTGGGGTCATTTTAGAAAAACAATTCTCTCCCAAAACATGGACACCTAAAAGTGCAGAAGCTAAATAAGAAAAACTGCCTTTTTTTGAAGTATGAAATAAATCACTTTGAAATACTCCCTATTTTTATCGTAATACTTAGAGAATTACCATGTTCCTGCTTTTTTTTATGTTTTGTTTTCAATAAAAGGTGTTTTTCTTTTTATTATTGGCTGTTAAACTGCTGAGACAGGCATGAAACGAACACATTACAATTTTCCAAGCTCATTATTACCACACTCTGCACAGGTCCATCCAAGGATTCAAATATAACATGTATTGCGTTTCGACAGAGCTTTTAACCTTCTATTGGTGAGTGGAGAAGATGAGCGCTTCAGGGTGAGCTGTCTAATATTAGAGTCAAGCACGTCGTAATGCTTCTCTTTGAGGAAATCCACTCTGGGCTGATTATCACAGTGATCTGTAAGATCTGCTGCATTGAAGGTGTCACTGTCAGTGAACTAGGAGACTGTGCTACAGGCAGATGGAAACCATGGCTGTGAAGGTCACAACCCAGAATCTTATGTAAATCTATCAAGATGATCATGACTTGTGTTTTAAATAGTGCTGTCAATTGATTAAATTAATCAGATTAATCACACTTTTGGATTGTTATAAGCACAATGTCACGATTGATTTACTAGGTAAATTTATGCGACAAATGTGGCTTTTTAGCAAATCAACAGACCAGAGAGAGCAACATTTTTCCTTAATTTATTATTATCTGAAATGTTTTAATTTGTAAAGTGTTAACTCAGATATCCCGGGTATGTAATTGGTTTCAGCATTCTTACATTTCAGCATTCTTTGAAGACCCCACCCAAAATAAAAACCTGACACCAGGATGGGTTTTAGCATCAAGCTGTTCAAAGAAAGGAAGTTGTTTTGTTTCTTCCTTGTTCTAAAATTCCAATGATAAGTCATGACATTTCAATGTTTTTGGATATTTTTATGGCAAAAAATAATGCTTGGCATATTTATTGCAGACACTTTTATTAAGTGTTCAGTTAGAGGCCCACAGGTTGTTGGGGGCCCCAGGCGATCGCCTACCTTTGTCTAATGGCAAGTCAATCAATGTGTGTTGTCCTGAAATCTCATTAGTGGAGAACTGTCGCTATCAAGCAAAGATCATTGGATCATCCAAAAATCCTTGGATATTTGGTTTGTATGTAAACAGCGCTGTCGCCATGAGTTTGAATTGTTCAGAAATGTTTTTCTTTTGAAATGTTTCACCAGAAGCTTTTCCATGGAGCTTCATAGTAGTCTTTTATTGAGCATAAATAATGGACATTTTGTGACTGTATTTAAGTTTTTGTTTTAATGAGATGATCTTAACCATTCCTGACATGGCCGTAAATTAAGAGGCTTTAATTCTGTTTATGTTTGTATGTTTATGTTTTTTATCAATCCTCCAAAATGCAGTCAGATGGCTGAAAGAAATGATAGCCAAATTTATTGTCAGAACTATGTATTATGACGTTTAAAGCACATGTTTCATATTCAAGCATACTGTTTCTTTGTCATTGCACAACTCTTCCAATCCAAATGGTATTTTCCCAGATCAATACAATCTATGTATTTCATTTTGAACTTATTTTTTAACGGTATGGGTCAATTCAATTAACAACTTGCCACAGACAGATCGATGTGGTTGAATTGTAGGAATATAAATTGATTAATCAATTAAGTTGATTATTCGTTACACACCTAGTAAGTATAATTGCTTTGCTTTAAAATCTACAAACTTTTGCGTAATTTCCAATGGCTAGAGGATATAAGAACTGTCTAACTTAGATACGTCTTTTCTTTCCACATTCATGTGTCTCCAACACCAACAGAGGGCAGCATGTGCAACAGATCTGCCAGAAAGTAAAATCTGACCCACTTTCCCTTCGTTTCTTTAAGCCAATCAGCTCGAGTATTATGTTGAAATCTATAAAAATTCTGCTTAAGATTCCTGAATTGTCATAGCCCACTCTTAATTTAGTTTATTTGACAGGGATAATCTGCTGTACTCCAATACATACAAATGCAACAATTAACAATTAGCATGAAACAATGCAATGAAGTTAAATAAAAGTTACAATTATTTCATAATAAAAAACAAGAGAGAGGAAGAAAATTAAAAAAAAATTTAAAAAATCCATGTTTTTGATTTGGAAATGTATTAAAATGTGAGAAATGATTCACTTATAATCTAAGAGTTGTTTATTACATGTATATTAAGCCAGATTTATATATATATATATATATATATATATATATATATTTGGTCAATCCTGCAGCCCTTTTTAAGGAAGTATTGACATAAAACGAAGGGAAGGCAAATATTACATGTGGGGAAAGGCTACACCAGCTCAAACCAGTGATTGTGTCATTACATATGGTCAGTGCCTCAAAGGCCAGAGGCTACATGCCTTCCAAAAAGGCATCCACTCTGATGCTCATTGGATGATACTCAAAGCCATTTCTTCAGACATCGCTGCATTTCAATTTAGTAAGAATATGTTTGTTTGTTTTTTTTATCTTACAATAACCTATTAACCTATTTTTCAGTCTGTTTCTGCTTTAAGTGTTTATCTTGCCACTTTACTGCCCAAGACGGCAAAGGAAAAAAAGTCAAATATTACAAGACCCTTTTTTAAACAATGGCCGACGTTATTAATTAACTTTTGAATGTGTAAACTTTTGTTAAACTGACTACATCCCATTTTTGTGGTCAAGTCTACCATCTGTCTTTGCAAATAAATCATTTCCTTTGCATATGCTCTTTCAATTGAATGATTGAGGGGCTGAAAATGACACTCCAGTATGTTCTGAAGGCCTGATCCGTCTGGATTTCAAATTAGGAAATTTGGAAACAATCGAAATTCAGATGATCATGAGATCTCAACGTAGCGCCCACTGTAGGATAGAACCTAAAGGATTCTTAGTTTTCTTAGTTTTGTCAGCTCAGAGCATCAAATCATCTGCCTCCATTCAGTCCTTTTTGAACATTCAGTTCACTTTAACGTAAAGAAAACAACACATTTTATGAAACATAAACTAGCTTCATGTTCTACAGATTGTAGGAAAACTAAAGCCTTTCAAGCAAATACTTAACATTTGTATGTGCTTGTGTGACACATTTTTATTAACACACTAAAAGACAAACATAAAGAGGTCTAAAACTTTAGTATAAAGTATGCAGGCTTTTGAAACTGCCATTAGATGTGTTGTGCAATTCCACTGCAAAATGAGAAGGTCTTTGAAAAGCAAAGAGGATGAAGAGGCAGCAGCATGGCGAGGAAGTCTGAGAGAGCGAACCCATAAAGCAGAACATCTGTAAGTCTGAGGACCGCAACACAATTTTTAGGGGAAGCGGGTACAGTTTTGAGGGTAAAGTTCTGCGCAGAAGAATTTGTCTACAAGGCAAGAGGAAGGAAGTAGAGATTAAAAGTGAGACCAGCAGATGTTAATAAAACTGCAGCACCGTAAGTGACATGTTACATGTGATCGGCACGTCTGGAAAAGCAGCAGAGGCACGAAGAGTGCTTGTTGTAGGGGAAAAAGTTAAAAGAAGCCGGGTTGAACGAGGAGAAAAAGGGGAATGGCAAAGGAACAAAGAGAAAGAGAGAGAGTGAAACGTAGAGAAGGAGGTCAGGTCAACTGACAGCACATTACGGAAGCATTTCTGTCCTGGTTGTTAATCCACGCTTGCTTACAGCCCACAGCTGCAGCACAGAAACATAAATCCACCGTGGAGCATAAACCTGTAAAGTGTGTCAGCTGACAGCAAACACGTTCTGACTGTGATGTAGTGGTTTGGAGATGCGTCATTTTCAACCCCAAATATCCTGAATGCGTGAGGCAAAATTAGAAATGAAATGTGGAGCTTTAACATTTCTGTTCTTGACAGGTTACGTTTGTTTGCACATTTGGTGCTCAGTCGTGGGTCTTCGATGAGGCGGATCGGACATTTCTCAACTCAAGAGCACTATCAGTTTTTTCTTATTTTAAATTACTTGCCAGAAAATTACCATAATGATAGTTTTCTCATGTATTGAGGTACATCGAGAGTGTCAGGAAGCAAAACCTTTTTATATAAAAAACAAAAAAACATTTTAACTCATAATTTGCCATTTTCCACAGTGATGAGCCTCACTGGTGAGCACAGATAACAGCAGTGACCTGGTAAAAATGGCATTTTTGGAATGTTGATGTCACCGCGGGAGCAAAACAGGCACCCAGCACTGTTATTGAACAAGCTGCATTCGTTTCATTTGATATATTGGGTGGCCTTCATGCTCTTTCTGCTTCACTTGAATCAAATCAATTACCTACTTGCCAATTACAGTTGTAAAAGTGTTAAGGTAAAAGGCATCAGAATCGGAGCTGCTCAGATTGCAGAGAGGCTTCTGCAATTCCCATCTCAGTTGTATATCTGGCTTGAATTCTTGTTTTTTTTTTTTTTTTTTTCAAAAAACTATTTATAACTCTTTTAGCTGCTGGCCAGCCAGATTTCAGGACAAGGAATTTGCAGCGCTAACCTCAGCCAGCAGTTTCTGTATGTAATTATCTATGTTCTGATGGTATTTTAGAATTAAAAACTATAAAACAAAATGATGCAATTCAAAGAAAAACCCTTAAAAATTAAATGTGTGCTTACAAACGTAACTTTTTAGATTCTAATGGCTAATCTCTGTTTGTGATGTTCCATTTAATCAAATAAAATTGGATTTAGTTCTTTTTTTTT
The DNA here is from genome assembly GCA_014656515.1 of Oryzias celebensis. Taxonomy (NCBI): domain Eukaryota; kingdom Metazoa; phylum Chordata; class Actinopteri; order Beloniformes; family Adrianichthyidae; genus Oryzias; species Oryzias celebensis. Next base: position 42,931,490 of record BNCR01000005.1, read on the forward strand.
TCCTTTCTCTGCATTTTCTTCATTGATAAAATGAATTAAAGCAAAGTTTTTTTTGTTTATATTGGTTTATCAATTATAATTGTGTCATTTTTGGGCAAAATAAAAAAAATAAAACTGTCATTTTCTAGGACATTTCTAGGACGTTTCTGCAGAACGATAGTATTAGAAATTTGCCTCTGAGCAGTGGGTGAGACTGTTATCCATCTGTTTACACTCTCACCAGCTAGCTTACAGCCCCTCACACCCCCAACCGAACATTTTCAGTGCAGCAAAAAGCCCAAATACAATCCTTTTCAAACCCCATGTTTCATCTGCTCATGATTCACAATGATCTGAATAAAGAAATCCTCAAAAAAAAGCTATTTTAATTTGAACTTGCTTTATGTATGTCCTCCATCTTGAGCAAAATGCCACAAAAACATGGTAAAATCACTAAAAAACAAAGGTTTTATCGGAGTGGGTCTTTAAAAGCAGTTTAATAATAATCAGAAATTACGTTTATTATGTCTGAAAGTAAACTTCTTAGCTAGATGGCAGTTTGGGTGAATAAACAAACTAGTCTGAAGATGTGTAATGACTTTTATCTAAAAGTATTTTTGTGTAGCTGCATATTGAATACAGATTGGGTGTTTTTTTGCTCTCTGCCTAAAGCAGCACAATTTAAACTCAGATTTAACGGCGCGGTGGGTTGACGCATTCCTGCTACAACACAGTATGGAATTTGATTTCAACCGATAGAATCCAAGCTTTAATCCATTTACAAACAAACTGAGCTGTTGCTTTAGGAAACAATTTTGTTCAAATCATGTCATCGAAGGAAAAATTGTTTTACCATTTCAGCAGATAGACAAGCAGCCAACTTTACTTCAATTAAAAAAATGTCCTGCAAGGTTCGACAGCACTTCCAAAAGCTGCACTTTTAAACACACACATTCACATATTCAAATGAAGAACAACTAAATAAAAGAAAAGTTACGCATGAAAAAAACTGATGAACACAACTGGAAATACTTCTACAAATATCACTGATGCATCGCATCACTTTAGGTAAAATGCTTTAAAAAACTGTTGAAAAAAGCTATTTTAGTATTCTATACCAATATAGCCATTTAACATTTGATAGTTTATCGCAGAATATGTGAAAGAAAATGCTGATTTAAAAAGCAAACCCTGTTTAGAGGGGTTTAGATGAGAGTTTAATGTCCAACAAAAAAACTCCCTGTTTTCTGCTTGATTTTGCTTCTAATGTGCAAGATTTTTAAAAGCTCCCCGTCAAACCCACAGCACCAGATTGAACAGCCAGATCAAACGAGCACATAAGCTGCCGCTAAGATGGAAAACATAAGCAGTGTTTTGGATAGCATGTTGTCATTAGCTGTTGGCGTGCGCATCTAAGGCTTTTGCCAGGGGACGCCGTTTTATCGTGCACTTAGGATTTTTGTGGAAGTGCTTGGACGTCTGAGTGCTTGACAAAACCCAGACATAATGGATAAAATCTTCCCTTTATTGAGATTTGTCTAACACTGTTAAAGTGCAAGAGATGTGTAAGGAAGTCCTGATGGAAGTGTTGAACCTCCCTATGAAAATATTTCGAGTGGTGTCCTTCGTGCTGCACTTTTTTTTCCAAGCATTTGTTCTGAATGTGCTGGATTGTTCCTGTGGGAGTTTTTTTCCAGTTGCTCCACGTGGATTGAGAAGAGTCACAAAATCTGCAATATGCAGGTAAAAAAAAAGTCAATAGCCTAATTGAATAAAATTTGATTATTTAAAAAAAAAAGAAAAGTTTTCATTCCTTTCATTTCATACTTTTATGTTAAAAAGAAATTATTCTCCAGACTTTAGTAAGAATCTTAATAAATCAGAGATATTTGCATTTATTAAAAAAAAAAAGATAAATTCTCTATTTGAGATTTCTGCACACTATAGCTGTAACGAGGGTGAGTGCTTCTGTGCTCTCCTGAAGGTCTTTGTGTAGGCAAATAAAATTGTAAAAGCTCAGTAAATGCTTTGCTAATACATAATAATATTAATAAATTAGACAAAACACAAAAATTCTTTCACACATTCAGCGTCTTTCATTCTTCACGATCAGCCATTGTAATTCCAGTGTGTTACTTCATTAGTCTCTCTGCACCTCTCTTGTCTCTGCTAAACTATCACTTCTCTGTTCTGTTAGTCTGTCGATATCACAGCCCCTCATCAGCGTTTGCTTTAAATTCTCAAAGTCACAACAGTAAATTCATGTCTTCTGACACCCTGAACATCCAGGAGAACCACGGTCATAAAGGCAGCATGCTGTGGTAAAGACTACTTATCTGGTTGCTTTAACCCTTTACCACCAGAGATGGTGACACCTAAACAACACAAGTTCCTTGACATACTATAATTCTTTGACCGTTTACGTGATCAACGTGAATCAACTGATTCTGACACAGAGATAAGTGACTTTGCAAATCGGTTTTGCACCTATCTTCTAACATGAATTGTTGCATAACGGCGCAAAGCCTCTTTTCTCAGCGACAGAACCAGTTGATTTACCTTGATTGGGCAAAAATGTCCCTTCTGTAAAGTGAGGGTGCTTTTCTTCACTTCAGAATCTATTTGAATTAATTGATTAAGCTGAATTAATTGCAAAAACAGTTGAAGAGTCACAGTAGTCAAAAGAATGTCAACGCTGGAACTAAATTTATCGTGATTTTTATACGGTACGGACCACACAACATCTTCTTTGTGGCCACATGTCCCTATGCCTCTGTAGCATCTCTCTCTTTGGTTGTGCATTACTGAGTCATAAGATGTACTGCCTCAAGTTTACTTGAGAGACAACAAGCAGCTGCTGGAACTTTTTCTTCTTCCCGCTATCAATAAAAGAAAAAAGTAATCCGCTTACTGCCTTATGCATCCATCCATTGACCAGAGCCATAGTAATGAGAAAGTCGATGTTATTGATTTCAACTGTCAGGGGGTTAAATGTTGTAACTGTGTAGATGGATTTTATGTACCACGGTTGGAAAAGACTGCGTTCCGAGGTGGAAATAATTTGTTCCGTGTTGTTTTTCCCAAGGATTTTTTCTTTAAGTGCTCCAAAGCAGAGGTGCCACCCCTTACTGTTCTTTGAGGCAAGTCAGCATGCATGTCAGTGTTTCAAGTTATTATGGATATAGTGAAGATGAATTATTGTCCTAAATAATTACAATATGCTTCTGTTAAATTATGTGAGAAAATCCATCCAAAACTGATTTATAGGGTTGTAAAGTTAACATTACAAGAAGCTAAGAAATTCTAAATTTGTTTTGCTGTTGCACTATTTTCTATCTCAGTGCTCTTTCTAATGCTTAATTCGTAAAGGTCAACAGACAAAATGTAAATTATAGGAGATGTTATTATGGGAAAACTTGAGAAGAAACATAAATCTGTTAGTATGAGGTGTGATTGCGTCTCAGGGTGGAAAATCGCCCATTGTTGCAGTCAGAACACACAGTCAAAATAATCCCCTGTGTGACTTTTATGGACGAGGCTCGTGTTGAAATAATGATCCGACAAATGTAAAGGAAATGCTGGCGTGGTGAGAAAGAAATGAAAAGGAAAAAAAGGAGTTCCTGCGAGATGTTCTCTGTTAAAACCCCTGTCTGCTTTCTGCCTCCTTACAAAGACGGGAAAAAGCTGACCTTTGAGCTGAGGCATCGCCAGTTCAGCTCAAATGTCAGCCAAGAAAAACTTTGTAACTCCCACGGGTTCCACGTTAAATAACAGTAGGTTTCTCTCATGGCAAATGTAATGTGCAGCCAAAGTATCAGCAGAAAAAAATCAACCCTGCTGCAAAAGGTGAAAATCAATTTAGCATGCATCAAGGCCTTCATTCTGGAGGGTTTTTTTTGTCATTCTGTGGTTTAGTATTTCAAACTGAGTGGAAAATGATTTATTTTAGAAATGTGGCTTTAACATGTTCATGACAGTCAAACACACTTATCAGTTTTATACACATGCAAATATTACAACACTTCCTCTTTGTGACCAACATTGAGACAGTTAAACAGTTGGATTTGGATGTACTCCCGGAATTCATATATTTTTTGTACGTTTGTTGTCACAAGATTGATTGTCAAGACTACCAAGCTGCAGAAAAAAATGGCGGATGGCACTGAAGCAAATGGCAGAATGAGGTCACCTTATACCAGAAGTGGAGGTGTGTCAAGAACCAAAGTTTTTTTTTTTACTGTCAAAATTTTAAATTACACATTTTTCAATGTGTAATTGAAAAAATCCAAAATATGAGGCAGCATAGCAAATTACAAATAATAAACATAAGCAGCAGATGAAAGCCAGAACCGAGTTGTACTTTTATGTTGTTGTTATTAATATTTTACTTTTCTTAATTGTTATTTTAAAGTGATTTTTATTATTATGTTTTATAAGGTGATGATGGATAAACAAAATGTTCTGGATAGGCAATATAGTGTTACAATAATTTGCTACATTGCAATCAAACCTTAAAAGAGATGAGAGCACAGATAGCGCCAGTATTTTATAAAAACAACAGGGGGAAAAAAGCACAGATTGCGCCGGTATTTATATAAACAAGGAAAAAAAATGCTCAGCTGAAGACAAGTTAATGGTTGCAGCGTTAACATTGGATCAAATGGATATACTCCGCCACCTTTTTGTTTTGCTGCCAACTTTTAATTAATGAAACCAAAAACTTTCAAACTGTAACCTAATATCCCGAGGTGGCACAGTTACTTGAGTAGCTGGTGCCTTGCATGCATGTTATTGCCATGCATGCTAATTATAGCCTTGCATGGCTAGCTAGTGTATTGCATGGTAATTAGTACCTTGCACGCTAGCTACTGCCTTGCATGCTAGCGGGTGACATGCACGATAACTAGTCCCTTCAATGCTAGCAAGTGCCTTTCATGATAACGAGTACCTTGCATGGCCAACTAGTGCCATGCATGATAACTACTGCCTTGCAAGCTAGCTAGTACCTTCCATAGCTAAATAGCGCCTTCCATGGCTAACTAGTCCCTTGCATGCTAGCTAGCGCCTTCCATGGCTAACTAGTCCCTTGCATGCTAGCTAGTGCCTTGCATGGCTAACTAGTGCCTTGCATGCTAGCTAGTGCTTTGCATAACTTACTAGTCCCTTTTAAAATAATTTATTAGTATGAATCATATAGTCTGTGAAATATATATATATTCAGTGTAAGAATTTTTTTTGCAATTACATCTGTTATTTTTTGTGATTTTTAAATTCCTATACTGTTTGTTGTTTAGTTTTTGGTCTTTTTTCACGACTGTTTGATACTTGAAACAAAAATTAACCTCTCCAACCTCTGTGCAGTAACCATTAATATTCTTCAGTCAGGATGAATGGCCTAATTTGTTTGACTAATATTTACTTGCAAAAGAAACACGCCATGTTATGAGCAATGAGCCTTTTTGCAGCACCAATGTGCAGTTGAACAGAGGTCACGCCAAGGAAACTGGAATGCATTTATAATCGGAGATGTGCGGGCCATAAAACAGTCATATTCCTAAACGGATGTGTTACTTCTCCGATGCGTTTGATCGATTCTCATACAAGTAACTTTATTGTATGTTTTCCTTTTTATTTTGCTTTGGGTCGGCTGCAGAAAAGTCTCCAAGCACGATTCAGAAGCACAGATGGGATCATCACATAGGAGTAGGTGAACTGCAGGATAAACTCCTGTAAATTGCAGGGAAGCTTTAACCATCTTTGCATTGATACAGCAGAAGGGCAAGAGCAACTATTTGTGGTCACAGAACTGCTGTGTAGCAAGTTAGGAACATGAATGACTGAGGGCCATGATTTCACACACACACACACACACACACACACACACACACAATAAAATGCAGCACCTAAGTGACACCTACCTCTACACGTGGGCTCAGATTAGTGTTTGCGAGTATTAATGAGGCAGTAAATCGTTTCACCTGGAAGGGATGGGTTCATAGCGGAGTTTTACTGCTCTACCAAAAGGTCTTGCTTACATCTTATTCATGTCACGAATTTCCATCTGTAAAAAGTATGTCCGTAATGCACATCTAAAAGGATTTATTGGATAAAATAGTTTAAATAAATGCAGCAAAAGAAAGATGACAGAAAATTTCTCTGACGTATCAATGTGTATCAACATATCAATGTGAATGGATTTAAAATAGGAGAACTAGTCAAACTGTGTGTGATTCACCCTCAATTTCCTCACCCTTCTATGCCAGCTAATAAGCTGCTGACTGGCTTTATTCCTCACAAGGTCAGCTGTTATCACCTTGCTGAAGTTCTTTATTAATGGCAGATGGCCTCTTAGATGGCCATTTTTCAAGTGATGAATGCTACAAACCTTTCTTTAATCAGGAAGGTGAAACAATAAAGCTGCTAACCAAGACCACATCCACTGAACGGATACTTTATAGCTTCATTATCCACGTGTTCAGCCTCACTAGCTGTTGAGTCCTTCACTCCACAGCAGACACGGCCAACATGGCAGACCTGTGACAGATTCCCAATGCGGCACATTCAGCAGACGGCAGAGAAAGCTGCACTGAAATGAATGTTTTCTCTTTTTTTTTAGTTGGTTTTGTAAATATCACCATGAAAAGACTAGTGCATCGGATCACGTGTGCCCTTCAGAAAACCTGTGTTCATTTGGGTGTTTTTATTAACTTGATATTTTTTCTGTTATATGTTAAAAAACAAAAGTGAACAAAAGTGAGTTTTCTGTTGTTGAAGACTGCAGGATTGTTTCTAGTTTTTAAGATACTTTGACAAGCAACAGCATTGGATGCAGTTTATTTTTGAAAGCCATTAGTTAAAAACTTGGTTCTGATTTTTTTTTTGTTTTGTTTTAGTTGTTTTACCCTTTAACACTGGAGCTATCGCTGGCAACACCTAAAAAACATGGTCTTCGTTCTGTAACTCTTCGACTGTTATGCAATCAACATCATCATCTGTGAGGATTCCATGTTTTAGTTTGGGTTTTGTTATGTTTGGTCATGTTCTAAGTTGCCCTTGTCATTCAGACCAGTTTCAGGTGTTTCATGGTTTTTGCCCTGTTTTGGTTAGTTTATGACAACTGTGAAAAATGCAACATTTAATGTAAAGTGTTTGCATTACGGTGCAACTTCAATTTTCTCAGCATCAGCTGATTTATGTTGATGACATTTACACTTCACTGCTGCAAAGTGTTGCATATCAGCACACAGCTGCTTTTCTCCACTTCAGAATCTATTGGGTTTATGTTAAGTGCATAAACAGTAGTCTCTGATGTTAAAAGGTTAATTAGAAGAGTTTTTGAAACTGCCAGGAGTCTGTTGAAAAAACAGGTCAGTCTGAGGTTTATCAATATGATTTTTTTTATTTATTCCTTTGAACAATAATGTAAGAGCGGCAGTAAGAAATTGTTTGGGGTTTTTTTAAGTTACAGTTATATAAAATCTCCAGACTTTTTAAGGCAGATTGTGACATTTTTACTAAAGGAGTAGCAACTAGTGTTTAAAAGTGGTACTGCAGCACTGGTTTGAAACGCAACCAAACTTCTCTTTTCATCAGGGTTGCCAGTAATTGCCTAAACCCGTTAGTATTCTCAGTCTAATAAAATAAAATGCTAAGATTTGTTCTTGTTATTGAATATGCCTTAGACATTTTACCCATGAGCCTTCACCTGTTTGTTCTTGTTCATTGAAAAATTGATGAATCACACTTCCAACAACCAAAATCAGAACACCTGTTTGGTTTCCTGCAGAGCGGCAGGAGTTCATCAGAAATTTGCTTCTGAGTTGTCGGTGGGACAAATGGCGGAGTCTCTCTGCCCCCCTACCCCTCTCCATTGCTGAAAGCTTGGAGCAGGGAGCCTGTGGCAAGTCCAGCGATTTTTCTACCTCTCAAATACTTTCTTTTTCCAGCAACATTTTTTTTCGTCTGCTCCAGAATCACAGTGATTTGAATAACTAAATACTCAGAAATGCAACTTTAAGCCTAATTTCCTTAATATATGTCCTCTATTATTTAAGAAAATGCCACAAGAAGGTCAAAAACACAATTTTCATAAGAGTGGGTCTTTAAGGATAGATAAAACATAAAGGGTAAAACCTCATTGAAGGCCTTCCTCTTTATTCGAAGTCTTCTTTTTAGTCGAAGTAACCTTGTTGGAGGGTGAAACTGAAAAATGCACCGAAATCTGTGCTGTGGAAAGATCATAAGGTCGACCCAGATGGGACCTTAGGAAAAATAACAAAAAAACCAGCACCTGCTTCTTGACACATACGGTCACTGGTACATTATGTACTGTCATGAATGATGAGGAAAAAACAAAGAAATGTGATTTTAAACAAAAAAAATAAATACTAGAAAACACCGAAAACAACGTTTCTATATTTTCAGCTGTTGTGAGGCTTACCAAGATTCTTCTTTAAAGAGATTTGACTTAAAAACAACTGTGAGGAGAAAATGAAGGTCAGGACATTATTTGGGACATTTGTACAAATGCAAGTTTTTCATAAACACATTTTTGGGCTCTTTAGTGTCTCGTAATTGCAACAAGTCTGAGAAATAAACAGCTTAAGAAATTCTAAAAGGTTTTTCTTGTAGAAAGCAAAAACTTTTGACTTCAGTAATACCATGTTTTAATTCAAATTGAATTTGATTTAGCTGTGTTCATAGACATATTCTGCTTAATTCTCACAGACATAGTCTTATTGAAAAGAACTTTACGTCTGATCTTTGCTTTTGTTGTCACGTCTGAGGCAGAACTTGTACGTGGGAACAGTGGAATGTTCTGTGCATCGGTGACCTTTCCTGTTCCTTTGAAAGTGGCTTCTTTGTCTGGACCTTAAATGTCCACAATATTTCACTCTGAGCAGAATTTAAAAAAAAAAAGGTTTTTGTGGGAACAAGATCTACCAAGGCTGCGAAGGACGACTAGATTCCTTTCATACATCGGAAAATAAATAATTATTGTTTGCAAAAAAAAAAAAAGGTTTTTTTTTTTCTTCTGTTATTAATGAAATATTCATATTCTTCTTGATTTAGTGTTAGCAGCAAATAATGGTTCTTTTTTTCTGGTTTCTTTGGATCACAGAAGCTCTGGATTCCATTAAAAAAACATCAATGTGTCATTTTCTGCTGGGAGGAGAGCAAAAAACTCGTAAGAAATAAAGAGAACAAACAGAATGAAGCTGAAAATGAAAAAGCAGCCAGAAGACAATCCAGGTTGGTTCAAATTCACCTCAAAGTCCCCGTTCTGCAAAAATGTCAATCTTTCAGACTAAAAATTGAAGAATTATAGCTTTACAACCTTTATTGCACATTCCCATCACATGACAACTTTTATCATTTAAAAAAACGTCTTTTTCTTCAGGTCAGAATATCCAGTCAGACGAAAGCGAGGCTGAACTGTCCAATAAATGAACATTTTCTGCAGAGTTGGAGACACCAGCAAACCCAAGCAGGTACAGCAAAAAAAATGTTTTGTTTTTTCCAATGGGCACATATGGAATGCCTTTTTTTTTCAACAAAAGTTACAATAAAATCTCATTTTTAATCAAATCCTTTGCATCCTTACAGCAGCTACATTGGAATGATTGATTCCTAAAACATCCATGATGGAAAATGTTGATTTTTTTTAAGTGTATAAAAATAATGTGAATACATCTTTCTTTAATAATTTAATTCATTTTTCTTTACTCATTTTGAAAACAACATTTTCCCCCTATATACATAGGAAATCCAGTACATTTTCTGATCTTGTCCAGACAAAATTGACCTTTTTCCCTTACTTTTTTCATGCACATGAACTCATTTGAGCTTTGTATTTTTAGAGGAAAAAAAAACGCAAAAAAATCTTATTGGAGATTAAAAAGAAGCGCTCAGGATCTGCAGCACCTAAAGCGCACCAGTTTCTGGAAAGCTTTCTTGAAGTCCTCGTTGGACATGGTGTAGATGATGGGGTTAATGAGGGAGTTCAGGTACCCCAGCCAGGTGAAGAAGTCGAACAGGTCGGGGTTAAAGCACGCGTCGCACGTGGCCACCAGCAGGGTGTAGATGAAAAACGGGAGCCAGCAAACGATGTAAGCGCCGAGGATGATCCCCAGAGTCTTGGTGGCTTTCCGTTCCCGCGCCGCCGAGATGCGCTTTTTCTCCAAGAGCGCGTCGGAGACGGTCACTTTCACCTGGTTGTCGCTCGTGGACGAGCCGGTGTCGCTGGACGGGGTGTCGTGCCTCCCGCACTGCAGGGAGGTGGTGGACGCCACCGATCCGGGGGAGTTGGTGACCAGGTGCGCGGAGGTGAGTCTCTTCCCGACCTTCTTCGGGGACTGCTTGAGGATGCGTTTGCGCGCCTCCACGTAAATCCGCCCGTAGAGGACGATCAGCAGCAAAGTGGGGATGTAGAAAGCCCCAAAGGTGGAGTAAATGGTGTAAAAAATGTGGTCCGTGTTGACGCTGCAGCTAGTCAGCTCCTCCGCCTTCACCTGCCTCCAGAAAAGAGGCGGCAGGGAGATGGAAATGGCGATCACCCACGCCGTGGCCACCATCCCAGCCGCGCGCGCCGGCGTGCGCTTTTTGGAGTACTCCACCGCGTCCGTGATGGCCCAGTACCTATCCAAGGCGATGACGCACAGGTGGAGGATGGATGCGGTGCAGCAGGTGATGTCGGAGGACAGCCAGATGTCGCAGACGATCTGCCCCAGCGTCCAGGTGTGGATGACCGTGTAGAGGACGCAGATGGGCATCACCAGGATGGACACCAGCAGGTCGGTGATGGCCAAGGAGGCGATCAGAAAGTTGGCTGGAGTTTGGAGTTTCTTTGACTGGGAGATGGTTGCGACCACAAAGGCGTTGGATAAGGTGGTGGCGAGAGTGATGAGCGACAGGATGACAGCCAGGCTGATCTGATACCACAGACTCTCTGCGCTCTCCTCCCCGGTGGATGAATCCGGAACCAGGCTGTCATTTGTGGAGTTTGTGGACTGCGTCGGCTCGACCTGACCTGGAAGCTCCATAACTTTCAAGATACCTTCTTTCTTTCTTTTTTTTTTTTTTTTTTTTTTGCATTAATCAAGAGCCCTCCTTCTTGATAAACGCCACCTTATCCGCGCCATCTGCCCGGAGAAATGACACCTCCAGCCTGAGTTGTAAAAACGCGCTCCGTTCCTCTCCATGGTCCTCTGGATCAAATATCCATCCAGCGCATCAGCTCTAAATCTCCCAGGTCCGAGCTGTGAAACTCCAAAGTGTCAGATAACATAATAATAATAAAAAAGGGACCATAAATGTTGAGCAGCGCGTCTGAACATCTGGAAGGGTGTCACAGATAATCCGCATGTAGGACAGAAGTTCTCCAGAGCTGTGACTCGTCAGGCCCCCTGTGATCGAATGATGAGCCAACCCAAAGTCTCCGTTTCTCCACAGACTCTGGCATCAAACAACTGATTACCCCACCACCCCATCCCTCCTCCCTCTGTCATAAAGTATGGACTACCTGCTGGGTCATAGTGCCCCGTTTTTTCCTTTATTTGCGTCATATTTATGCACCATGAAACTCATCATTTGACTCCGAAATGACCCATTTTACACGCAGAATCTCCAAAGTCACTTTGTCACTTTTTAGGTGCCATGAAAGCGAACGGCCTTATGAAGAATATTAAAACAGATTAGGGGCCAGGGGCGCTGCTTTCATCTCTGGAGGCTTGGGGGCGATAGACTCCAGGAGGGGGGCTTCCACCAGCGCCTTATCACTCTTTTCATAAAGCAGCTGAAGGTGAAAGTGGATGACTTAGATGTTTAAAGATGTATGACAAAAGTTTAAGTTTAACAAAAAAAAGCTAAAAAACTTCAGTTGTTGGGATTTTACTGCATAATGTTATGATTTTTAAAGCGATAAAGAACAATAACACACATTTAAGTAATAATAATAAGAATAGCCCCTCCTACTTTTTATGCCTCAAGCTACGTACGCACCTGCGGTGGCAACTGGCGTTCAAGCGACCGCTTTCAATAAAAAGTCTATGTACACCTGTAATCCGGGGTTTCAGGCTTTTGTGCTCAAAACTCCCTCGTCCACGCATCACTACGCAATATTTTTAGTCTGTTCTTTGGCACTACTTTTCCGGCAGTACTTTTCATGAAAGAAACAAAATGAACAGAAACTCCATACAAATTGGGCATTCACTGAACAGAATTGAATGGAAGCCTCCTGCAACCTTAGCTTGCAAGTTATCAACTGTAAACAGTAGCGAACGAAGAAGAAGCTCCTCCCTGCTTGTCCAGTGTGAACACTGGGAGTGCGTATTGGCGAGAGTTTGGCGATAAGATATGTATCACGATACACGTTCCACAATATGATATATATCCTGCCATAACCCAAGACTGTACCAAAGACAATATTTCACTATTTTTTAAAGACAGAAAAACATTTTGTAAAATACATTTTATTGAATGATCAGAACGTTAAGCACTGCAACTTTTTTTCATATACAAGTTGCTTTAAACCAAGCAAATTCACGGTGCTTTTCTTTTGGTAATTTAAAAAATATTTTTCAATGCTAAATCTTGTCTGATTTTCACAACAAAATATTTTTCAGCATACGAGAAAAAAAATGCAAAGACTAAATGTGCCTTAAATAGCAATGTTCCGGATGTATGGTTGAGAAAATAAATTCCTGTTTATATCCAACTCTGCTAAATGTAGCCGAACCAGAAGTTTTAAAACGGTTTGCTCGTCCAGAACCACGAAGCACCAAAATCCATGTTTTTGCTGCTAGCTAGTGGCCGGGGGTTTCAGTGGAAGACAATATCATATTTATATATTTAGTTAATTATAAATAATTAACTAAATATATTGTTGGCAGCATTTTAAATCGATACAAGTATCGCCAAATGAAGTATCACGATATCACACCTCCAGTAAACACTGTATGATAAAAACGCGTTTGTGTAACCGTGTAAATGCCCAGTGTGTGCTCTTAGGGATAGTATGGGCTCTCTACAGGCAAGTTATGGGCAAACCTGTGGTGGGCATGCAGGTGGTCCACACAAAATATCAAAGTGGTAGAATGAACGTTCATGTACATTTTTTTCTATGGGCGTGCTGCTGCAACAGGTTGCAGTGAACACTTTAAAAACACGTAAAGGTTCATTAGAGGAATTTGATTTAAAAATAATTGTTTATCTTATAGAACATTTAACATTTTAATTTAACAATTTACTTGTGGATCTACTTTTTCTCTGACAACTCCTTTACTGCAGGTAAATATTTTGTTCTGTAAACTTCAGCTTCAATAGGAAACAAATCTAGAAGTAAAATACAGATGAATTTGTTTCCCTTCCTCCACCCTTGCTGTAAGTTTTCCAAGATGGTCTTTAAACGCCTCGCGGAGTTTGACTTCATGGTGGGTTGCCATAGTTAAAAAAAAAAATCAAATGCCAGCCACTGTTTGCTTTTAACAAAGCCATGAATCTTGTTCAGCTGAGTAAATTTCCTTCCCCTCTGGGATTCAGCCTTTTGCGTCCTGTTCTTTTTGCTGCAGCAGCTCATCATGAACTTGACTGTTGAACATTTTTTTTACAGATTAAATTTGTTAATTTAAAAAAATAAATCCTATCATCAAATTCAGTTTTTGTTTTTGTTGCATTTTCTGCCTTGCTAGTAGTTTTGACTCGATATATCAAACAAGAGGAGAATCCGACTTAAAAACCATTATTTTTTCGACCTGGAAACCATGTTTTTTATGATTCTAGCTGTGGCGGATTTGTCAGGATAAAAGGAATGCAGCTTTTATTAACACGCCGATGGAGAATTGTGGATGAAGAGTTCACACTCGTGGAATGCTGCCACTTTTCCTTAGTCTGATGTGTGAACGGAGCAGTCATTGACATTGGCAGTGGGTCACTGCCAGAACCAAACCAAGCTGTGAATCTGCTCCTGCTGCCGTTGAAGGCATCGTCTGTTTGTTCTTACTGAAGATAAAAGAAAGACATCACACAAATCCACTTTTTTATCATCTCTGCAGCTTTAGTAGAATTTATTTACATTTTACAAGAAAGTCCATTTTGACTATAATTTTTCATATCAAAATAATTATGTGGACCCAGATATATCATTCCATTTGTTCCCCTAAATATAAGACATGTTTTTCACAAAAAATATTTTGCTTTATAACAATAATAAAAAAAACCTTAAGTAAAGTGTAAGCTCTGACAAATAATTCTAATAAAACAGTGCATTATTTTGAAGTATGAATAATTCTAAATCTAAGGCATCACGTTAAGTAAAATCTATTTAAATGTTTTTTTGCACAGATGTTTTTTCAAGCATGCAGGTTAAGTCCAAAGATGCATTTTTTTGAAGCGCTCATTAACAAACCGCATCACAACCATTTTTTTTCTAAGGCTTTAGGCACATTTCACAACTGAGTGAGCAGAATTCATTTGATCTGAGATGAATTATGGAGAGAATGCGCATAAACAGGGCTGCAATGTAACATTTTATTGATTTATAGCTATAGAGAAAACCAAAGGCGTGTTTAAATAGTTTATCATGGATTGAATTTTTCTTTCAGCTGAAGATGCTCCAGGTGTGATTGAGTACCGTTTGCTGTCTAGAAAATGTAATAACATTATAAATATATATATATATAGATATATATATGCAGTATTTGTATAGCAAACAGGGCAGGAGCCCCACTCAGGCAGAGGTCTGACAGATGTGAGGCACACCACCCACGACCAGCCCACACTGCACCCCCAAAAGTCTACCCGCCAACTCCACCAAAGACCGACAGGGGGAGGCGACCAAGACCGGCTACCCAGCGGGGACTAAAACACCAGTGATTGGCGGGGGCCCCCCGACAGGGCCCAGGAACGGCGAACCAGAGGACAGGGTTCCAGCTGCTTTGAGCAATGATTTGGGTAGTTTGATGCCCAGGTGTAGGGGACCCTGCCCACACCCTGGGGGACACGGTCAACCCAGCTCAGATGTCATGGACTCACCCATCGCACAGGAAGGGAGCTGCCACATCAGGGGCACCGTGTCTCCCCTGAACATCCCTGCTACCCCCACCCGGGTCAAGGCAGGAGACGGGGCCTGACGTGAGAGCGTGTGTTTGTAAACTAAAGGGGTGCAGTCAAAATTGGTGTCCGCCACCCCCCACCCCCCTTTCCCCCTTTCTTTTTCCGTCCGGTCCAACAAAAAGAACAAAAACAAAATTCATATTGATAAAGTTTCGTTTAAATTACAAAAGGGGCTTATACCAACATACATTTTGTGTTCCCAATGATTTATAACCCCCGATTGTAAGAGTAAAATCTGTCTAATGCAAGAGGCTCTCAGCTCATATCTGTTTGCTCAGCTGTTGGACAGGACAAGTTAAAAAATAAAAATTAAAAAAAAAGAAAACCAGCTGCTGCTTCTTCTCTAAAAAGTTCTTGTACAGTTTGGAGGTGTGCTTTGGGTCATTGTCCTGCTGTAGGATGAAATTGATTCCATTCTCAGAGTATGGCATGGCGTCCCAAATGGAGTGATGGCCTTCTCCCTGAACAAATCTCTTACCTCACCAGCATCAAAGCAACCCCAGACCATAATGTTACCCCCACCTTGCTTGCCAAAAAAAAAAGAAAATTGGTGGATTGGGGCAAAACGAACGCCTCCGTCCTCCAACAGCGGTGTCCAATCACCCAAACACTGCCACACATGAGTCTTACATGAGTGAAATGTGCATCACAGTGATAGATCTGTAGTGTATGGATTAAGAAGCGGTGCGGTTAAAATTGCTGGTTGGATTCACCAATGGTGTCTGCTTATCTAACTAATGTAACTTATCTAACTGAAATAAAACCTAAGATCGGAGGAACTTTTTTTTCCTTTTTTATTTGCTTGTTCACTTATTCCCATTTATATCAATTTGATATTAATTCATTTGCTAATTATACATTTTCCTTCCTATTGCTTTCCAATTTCCTTAAATTCTTCAATTATTTTATTCTTATTTTAATCTTCCCAGGTTTTTAAATTTAATTTTATAACACAAATCACGATGAAAAAGGACCCTAGTGTAAACAAGTGTAAGAAACAAACTTCTAGATCCCTGCTTTGGTTGTAAATTTGTATGGAGCATGTACTGTGCTAATAACTGTACTGTACAAAAAATATGAATAGGATTAATCAAGAAATACATAAATAAATCTAAAATCGTTAAGTACATAAATCAGTCATTGTCAATTTGACATTGACATTTGTCCGTTTATTCAGTCTTCTATATCTGCTGTATTCAGATATAAACGTTCTTATTCACAGTTCAGTTAACACTGTCACATTTGAACTGTTACACACCAAAAAGGCTTAAACTTTACAGTTCTTTAACCTCCATCAATGGGTTCTTCTGAACTTCTTACAGGACACTTGGCTGCGCTTCCTCTCTGATCGCTGATCCACATTTGGTTTGAGGGAGGAAGCAGCAGAGACCCTGAGTTTGTCAGTAAGTCTGGACCTGGACTTGGACTTATTGAAGTTCAAGGTGAAGAGGAGCTTTTGGCACAAATTTGTGCTCCCAATTTTAAATCTGTGCTGAATGTTTTTTTTCTAAGTTTGATCTTTAAATGACCAAATCAGTGAGGGAGAAACAGAATTCATTAACCGTTTTTGGATTTTGTCTTTCTGATTACTTTTCAGACATTTTAACCCTGGTCACAAGTTATTCAGAGCGACCAGTCACGCATTCCCTTTTGCCCATGGGCCGCCAGTTTGAGACCCCTGCTTTACATTAACGTGTTGCATATCTAAAGTGTTACGGTATACCTAAGAGTGTGTGTTTTTGAGATCTCACCGGCCACATCTGTGGTGTTAAAGGGTTAAATAAAACTTTTGATTGAATAGCAGGTTTGCACTGACATGACTTCATTTGTGCATACTTCTGCAGGAGCTCACACAGGACCCTTTATAACCTATCGATTGTGTTTAACAGTGTTGATAAGATTCGTGTGATTAAGAAAACATTTTATGCCATAAATTCACAAATCATCTAAGGCTGAACTTACTTAAATCTGACCGCATGACAAAAACCTAAAGATCTCAAACTATTCTCATCTCAACAATGTCAAATCATATTACAGGGCAAGGCTCTCCTCATCGTGGTCATCTCCCTCCATGCTCCATAAATGACAGCTGTAGCAGATCCGACCAAATAGGGCAAACCTAAATCAGGCCAGATCCCATGTTGCTGGGGGATTAAACCCTCCCACTCCACAAACCCAGAACCATCGCTGTAGGGAATGGCTCCTTCTTATCCATGCGTTTATGAGATGAAACACGGGAGGACGGACCAAGCTGAGCAGCGAGGTCGGCCTTGTTTGGAATCTGGGGCCTGAAAGTTTTTGCCGCCGCAGTTGTGTGTTGCGGATAAAAAAAAAAAAAAAAAGCAGGGAGGAAATGTAGCTTACACGAAATCCATGGTTAACAGAGAGACATAAAAACCACTAAAGCTCATTCTTTAATGTTTATGTTTTGATACACAAAGTATGGACATATTTTTTTATATTTGACCATTTTGGTTCATTCTGTTTCTACAGCAGAGTATTAGGCCCAGCTTGAAAGAAACAAAAACAATAAATGAGAATAAAGTTGTAAAATTCTGAGAAAAAATGATTATTATTTGTAAACAGACTTTTTCCTCAAAATGTTATAACTTTAATATCGTAAATTTTACTTGTGAAACTATAACTTTTTTATTTTACGTTATTTACTTTTTACCCATAATTCTATAAGCTTATTCTTGTAATTATTCTCATAATGTTTACATTGTTCTTGTAAAATTATGACTTTTCCTTGTAAATGTATGACTCTTTTTCTCGTAATTTTTACGACTGTATTCTTGTACCTTTTTTACTTTTTCTTCGTATTTTTACGACTATCTTTGTAAGATGTTGACTTTACTTCTCATAATTTAACGACTTTATCGACATGTTTTTGTTTTTTTTCCTCATACTTTAATGACTTTATTCTCATGACTTTTTTTCTTGAAAATATGTACTTTTTGTTCTCATAATTTCACTTCAGTTTGTATTAATTCCAAAAGACTGTCATCGACAAATAAAACAGCAATACTTATCACCTTTTACTTCTATCAACAAAAATATATTTTTCTTTTAAATTTTTGAAAATGTCAGATTAGATTTAAATTTGTGAGGAATCCTAAAAAATATATCTTTATTTTATTGCAGGTGCCAATTATCACGTAACATTTTTTCCCCGTCTAACGTGTTAAACTTACCAGCCCTGCCACAGTCTCTTGCTTTCTTCCAACACTGTTCACAATCTGAAGGCAACACACAAGTGAAATGAGAGAAAGAAATATAGGACGCATGTTGACACGCCACAGAAGATGTGTGCCCTCGCCGGGTCTAATGGGACGCCATGCTAACTTCTCCGCCAATCAGCTCTCAAAGGCCTCCAGCTACAAGTGCATTGAGAGAGAGAGATATGGGCTTTTACTTACATCTGGGAGCTCGAAACTTTCCAAATCTGATAATCATAGAGAAAGAAGCTGCTGTCATTATGTAGGGAATTGTGCTCATCTTTTTTTGGAGAGCTGTGGCCCATTTCTGCAGATTCTGCTCACTGGCGGAGCGTTTCAAACCTTCAGCAGAGAAAGACGAGAGGGGAAAGTCCATAGCGAATGTGCGGTGTAAAGCAGTGTTTTACTCCCCTTGGGCGAGACGTGACAGGAAATGAGCTAAGTGGGGAAGATAACTGGCAAATGTTGCTGCGGTAAGTCCAGCTTGAGTGGAAGTCCATTTAGAAAATGTTCGTACGGGAAACTCACTCCAGGCAAGGGGAGTTTTTAAAGTTAAATCGCCTCTGAGAAGAAAAATGGAGACTGGAATTGAGACGGACATCTTCACCTGTTATAATAAAGCTCAGAAAGAGTCGATTTTAGCAGCAACCAATCAGGGGTTTACTGCATGGGTTGTAATTGTCCTTTCGCAAGTTTCATAAAGAATAAACTTGAGCTGAGATGAACGTGATGGACTGCTTTCCTGGAGGTATTGGAGTGGGGGGGGGTGTCTGTGGTTTGCTTGTGCTGAAGACAATTCTCAGCGAGCAGACAAGTGCTAATAACACGTTCAGTGACAGTGCCGATTAGGCCTTGAGGAGTGTGAAAAACAGTAGGACAAGCACGGAGAGGAAATGCAACCAGCAACCTCATTGTGTTTGGGTCCACATTTATAAGAATGTTAAATAGTATGCTAGAATTTCAAAATTGTGCAAGTGTTATATCATTTTAGGTGTTTTTTTTTTTAATGGTCATTATTGCCATATTTTTTTGACATTAATTCACTCTGTAGTCTAAGTCGCAGACGCAAAAAAAAATGCTTTGTAAAAGAGGAAAAAATAATACATAAGTTGCACTGGATATACGTTGCACTTTTAGGAGAAATGTATTCAGCAAAATACGGTAACAAACATTTTATCTTGAAAAGCAAATCATAACAGTGGAATAGATAACAATGATAGACTGAATACGTACACTTCACTACCATAAAACATAGATGTTTATGTAACCTCATGAAACACAGGAGGAATTTAGTATATTAGCGCAACATTTGAACAATTATTATGATAGCCATAGCATGAGGAACATGCTAACAAGTCAACTAAACTCTTTTTATCACTTCAAACCACTAAATCGTTTAATTCGTCATCGTCTGTGTCGTTTTTGAACAATTCCACCAAACCCAGCATAAGACTGAGTGGCGTTTCTTCTTCTGCTTTGCTCTTAGTACCAAATACTGCTAAACACACACGTACAGTGCCCTCTAGTGGTTTTTGCTAGTCATTTTTAAAAATCACTTAAGAGTCGCACGTGACGATAACCCCGGGCTCACACTGCATGCGGTCTGGCTCCGGTGCGGACGCGAGAGGTGCTCACATTACATCCAGTCCGGTCCCACCTCTCCAGCACTGCGTGTCCATTTTGTTGGCTTCAAATTTTTGCTGGATTCCGGAACAAGCCGGAGCACTTTTTGTGAAGTTGGGACAAATGAAATGACCTAAAGCGGAATTCATGCAAGTGTAAAGTGCATCTGGTACATTTTTCAAAATAAAACCTATTTTCTGCGTCATACATTCAAATATGTAGATTTAAGCCTTATATAAGACAAAAGTTTTAATAGTTCTGTGCTTACCCATTGTATAAAGACGAGTTACGCAGAAAAAGTGTTGGGAATATAATCCTAAATCACGACAGAATGAGCGTTTGTTTACTAGTACTTTCTAAAAGGTGGGTTATCGTGTGACCCTATGTGAGTTCAGAGGTCAGCGAGGTTGGCAGTAGTGCCTGTTGATGCAGCAGCAGGACCACAAGCCATCTGTAGCCAGTGTGAGTCATCTGCTGTAGCTAGACCACGCCGCAGCCACGCTGAAATTAGATCGGCGCTAGTCACATCCTTGGTCAAACTATGCAAAAAACCGGAAGTTATACTCCAAAAAATAGGATAGGAGTTTTTAACTCTAACATTTCACAGATTTACTATGGTAGCATTCACTAGCCTGCATGACATTTGTTCAATCTCCAATTACATTGGGTGATTTGGAGTTTGCTCAAGACGATGTTAGTTTAAGATGCAAAAATGTTGTTTTGAGCACCACATTTCCCTCATTACTTACTTTACTTATTTTCACTGAATTAATAATCAATACATTTTGCATTTTTTGTTAGCCATTTAAAGAGCCTATATCATGCAATTCTAAACCTTTCAGAGTAAACTTTGATACCGGCATGATGATATATTTCCTTTAGTACACTAAAGAACACATTTTTTATGAAATATGAGTCAATTTCACAAGCAGAGTTTTAGAGGAATGCTCAGAGATGCCTGAATTATAGTTCGTTAAAAAAATGAACGAATCAAGGTGTGACATCACCCATAGACAATACCTTACCTCCGGCTCTTGCGAAATGAAGCCAAATCCGTCTCCGTTGCTTCCTGATATGTGACCCGATATTTTGAAACCAGTCGACAGTGACTGGTCCGAGGCAGTCTGAGGCGCCAATTATGAGTGAGTTTGTTTGAAGTCCACGCCCCTTCCACTGGAAGTGGGCTTGGGGGAAGCTGTCAATCAAATATTTGAGGTGGGGTCAGCGGGCACAAGGTCAGGAGACGAACTCTACAAACAATGGCTTCTAAAAACAACGCATCAACTGTGATCAGATCTGAACTCTGAGCAAATCATGATAGCAATGATAGCAATCTGCAAGATGACGTAGACCCTGATCAATTCTTTTAATTTGGACTGCAAATATTAAAGCATAAATGACTTTAAAAACTCTGTTAACCCAGAAGGAAGACTGTAAATCATTCACTTTAACAGCAGAACCATGTCTACCAACTTTGGAGACATCAAGGAATAACTACAGAATATGGGACGTTCCTTTAACGTCTTAACCATTTCTCAAACTTGGTTTAAGTTTAAGCGTAACGATATTTGGCATCACTGATCATTTTTACTCGGATTGTTGTTGTTTGTTGTTCACCTTATCTTGTCAAGAGTTGCCAAAGTGAATCAGCTTTCACCTCTTGGCACTGGTGGTTTTTACACTGGATGCTCTTTCTTTTGACACAATGCTTATCTTTTCAAGGCACAGCCTATTGATACATCAAAATGCTTTTTTTTTATTATTACACTGGTTTGATATCAATGAGAAAACAAAGAAAAAAAAGAAATAATCTGTGGGAAAACACCATGCAATATAAAAAAGTAGTTCTTAGAAAATGAAGTAGACAACAAACTGAGGGGATGTAGGAACTTCAGGATCAAATTCATAAGAACCACAAAGACTAGTTTCTGTGTCATTGTTCAAATGTCCAAAAATTCAAGAAAATGTGTAAAGAAGCTCTAATCTCACAATATGAAGACAAGAGGAGTTAAAGATCAACTGGAGTTTGAATAATTCCACATCTATGGATGTGAGAACTTGAAGTGGAGACATAATCAAAGCGCTTTTAATTATAACCAACGAGTATCACACTGTGTAATGTGTAATAATGATTACTAAAATGTTTTAATTACAATCAATCTCCTAATCATCTTCTTTACTTGATCTGCGACATGTAGCAATGATTACTCTGTTAACGTGATAATGTGTTAGAAATACAATAATCACTAATTATTACATGCTAGTTACCTAAAGTCTGACTCATTGTTTACTGAAATGTATATAAGAATTCTTTCAGAGGAAAATCAATAAGCACTTCTTTGTTACTCGAAAACTTGATTTGCAACATGAAGGGATGATTTTTGGATCAATATGAAATAATATTCTGCTGATCATTAAGAAGATCTACATATCTGTTACAGGATGTGTGATGGAAAGAATGTCTTCTGTCAATTGTTATGATGCACTTTTATGTTACTTGAAAAAATCTGCAGTCTATCGGATCAGAACCGGATTATGAAAACTATGCAAAACTATAAAATGAACTAAGTAGGGATGGATTATATAAATTTGCTCCTCCTCACTCCTTTTCGAGCAATCAATCAAGCTCTACATGACTTTTGCTGATAATCACTATGTTTAATCAATTAGATGTGAACTAAGTGTGTCTTTGTTTTGTTTGTAAAGATGTTAAAGAAGCAGGTGGATCGGAGAGTTCAGGTAAAAGCTGCTTCCCTGATGATGACCCGTCCTGACAGTAGTTCATCTGATCACATCTTCCCCCACAACAGTCTTGACGTATTGTTTTTTTTTCTTTTTATTTGAGCTTAATTTGAGGTTTTATTCATCATTTTTATCTGTGTATATGCTCACGCTCAAAGTTTCTGGAAGAGTCTTGAAACATTGATTGAACAGATCATTTAGTGGTGAAACTCAACGCCATTCTACTTTATTTGCTTAATGTCTTCCTGTCTTGAGAACTGATGCTATGGCAGTAGAAGTCAAGAACTTTGACTCATCTTAAAGAGGAGCTGGTTGCAGGGAGGAGAGCTCAGGGACATTTAGGTGTGAAGAATGTTTACGCTTCACGAGTGAAACACCATCTGGCTCCTATCTGTGTCAACACAAGTGTCACAGCATCACATCCAGCCCGTGGCAGTTCTGGCAAACACGAGAGATGTTGCACATCAATCACGTGGTGAACTGATGAATCTTCTGTTGTTGGAATGGATGGAGCGCACGTCTCACTAACGCTAAGCGACCACGTGGAAGTTGTTAAATCCACTCCATAGACGTCTGGACCTCAAGCGTTGTTGTCAAAAGAAAAAAAAAGAAAAATGTTCCAGCGGCCGGTTCCTGTCCTATTTCACTTCTTTTAAATGGGCGCTTGGGCTTGGACACCTCGCTACAGAACTCTGATGCTGGCAGCTCATCAGCGTGCAGCATGATTTAATCATAGCAGCACACTCACAACGACAGATGCTCATCTCACCCTGTTGTGTAAAGTTTCCACACAAAGAGATTCACTAATGAAGCCTGCCTCATTTGATAACGGACATCGATGCAGAAGAGTCATGTCAGTTTCACGTCTATCTTATTTGTCATGTATATTGTATTTCAGTTCAATTCTGCTGAAAAAAATGACTAACAAAAAGAAATTAAATACATTTTTGTAATGATCTAAATTGATCCGTTTTAAAACTAAATATCAAAGAGTTCAATTATCAGTAATTAACTGATATGCTTTTATTACATATAGCCCATACGAAAATAGCAAATAAGGCTCAAAACTAGGTGATTTTTATGTGCAAGAAAATTCCTGCGATTTGCACCGCTTCAGCATTTTGCACTAAGCCTCTTCAAGCTGTAGGTGGCGGCCATGCGCTGGAAAGATAAAGAAGAAGAAGCCCCTCCCTGCTCGTCCAGTGTGAACACACCATGAGCTAACTGCGCAGTCAAGAATCTACGTTTAGTGATTTAGTTTAGTTTACTCCAAAATTATGTTTGCATTGACTAAGTAAGTTCATAAATATTCTAAATTGTTTGTTTGTTTTATATAGCGTCTGAGTTATGCCCCGCCCACACCAAGGCAAGAACTCTCTAATTAGAATTTGGTGACTTTTCTCCCATTTTTGATGTCGCTCATTGATAAAAACTGTGTTTTGGTTTATTTATTTGCCTAAATATGAAAAACCATAGGTTAAAAAAAAGAATGTGAAGGGATGACATTTTAAACTGACCAAATTTAACTTTATTTTATTAATTTATAAAACGTAAATAAAAGAGAATAAAAGAGATATAGACATGTAAATATTAAATATATGTTTTAATATTTATTAAAAATTAAGGGATAATGAATTTGCTAAATATTTAAATTTATATGTTTGTGTGAAGATGTGTATCATTCCCAACTATACTGTAGGCATATGTTTATTTTTTTCACCACTGTGAGGCGCCAGTTTTCGAAGCCAGTTACGTCATTACGCTGACGTTATTTTTTTATATGTATAAAATCATTAACGGGAAAGCATCTTAGAAGCAAAATGTTTCCATTGCATTTAATTTATTCTGCTTTTGTTTTATTTTGGCGGAAAAATAGGGCACCTCTGGTTAAAACGTGAGAATTTCACAATTTAAATAACATTTTTTCTCACTTAAAGTGGTCATAGCCATTAATAATATTCTCAGCGGTTTTGGAAAAATAAATCGTTCTTTTTTTATGCTAAATTTACACAAATCTGCAGTTAAAATGGTTTTTTATGTTCTATAAGAAAGCAGAAAGTGCAGAAATCCCACTTAAAAAAATTAAATTAAACTATTTATTTTCTTTTGTGTGTAATTTTACTTGTGCAAAAGTTTTATTCTGTGAAGTTTACGATAAATATCTGAAAGGAAAAGTCTGGCAAACCCTCCTCGCGGTTCAGCATGAAGCCGCGCCTTTTCTGTTCCTTGCGCTCTCGGCTCACCAGTGCGCTTTTACGCACAGCCTCAGCATGACCCCACGCCAGAGCTGCTGCGCCCTCCGCGCTGTGCTCGGTCTCCTTCTCTGTCTGGACTCGTGGAGCGGAGCGTCCGGCTTCGAGCTGACTCTGCTCCACACCAACGACGTCCACGCTCGCGTGGAGGAGACGAGCGAGGACTCGTCGAAATGCCACGAAGCGGGCTCGTGCTTCGGGGGGGTCGCCAGGATGTTCACCAAAGTGACGGAGATCCGTAGAAAGGAGACGAACGTGCTCTTTCTGGACGCAGGAGATCAATTTCAGGGAACGGTGTGGTTCAACTACTACAAAGGCAGAGAAGCCGCACACTTCATGAACAAACTTGGTTATGACGTCATGGTAAGAACAAACTGAGACAGCATTTCTTACATGTTGATGATGACAAAAACTTTATGATGAAATCCACATTTTTGTCAGACTTTTGGAAACCATGAATTTGACAATGGAGTGGACAGTCTGATCCAAAACTTCCTCCAGCGCGTGAACTTCTCCGTGGTGTGTGCCACCATCAAGCCGCTCCACAGCCTGGTCGCAAACATAAGCCGCTACTACAGACCCTTTGCTGTTTTAAATGTGGGCTCAGAGAAGGTAGCTGTTGTTGGTTACACCACCAAAGAAACTCCTGCCTTGTCTGCTCCAGGTAAACTCAGAAAACTTTGTGTATTTTTGGATTAATTTACGCACCTCCTGCAAGGTTTTGTTATCTTTAAACACTGCTTAAAGATTAAAACATCAAACTTTTATGACATTTTCTCCCATTTGGTTTTTACAATTTGACCTAAAATGCGTTTTGTTTGCAATGCCAGCATGACTAATATGATAAATGCTGGGGTAGGTTCTGACTGTAACACGTTAACTTTTTGTTTGGCTCAGGAAGAATGGTTGTAGTCTGCAGAGACAACCTCTTACAATGAAGATTTTCAAGAGTACCTGTACAAAAAGCATTTCCATACAGAGATATTTAAGAAAAATAGAAGTTAAATATCTTTCATGTGGGTGCACGATGGAAGCTGGCGTGAGCTGAGGGGACTGGTAGCAGAGGAAAAGTGAAGAAGCAGCTTGAAATAAGCAGGATGAGTGAATGAAAATACAAAAATGTAATGTTTCCAACATGTGAAAGAAAATGTTTGGCTCAGTAGGTTGAAATTAGCAGGAAATACTCCATCGTATTAGCATAAGAATAATTCTTTATTCTGAAAAGGTTATGTGATTATAACTGCAAAAGTCCCACTCCTATCATCTTTTGTTCTATTTGAAAAACTTTCCCAGTGGTCTTTTAATTATGATTAATCTGTTTGTAGCCAAAATGGAAAAACCAGTGTCGTATTCTAGAGCATATTTCTGCAGAGTGGCAGTAGTTCATTAGAAATCTGCCTGTGATCTGTGGGCGGGACTGTTAGTTGGTACACATCCTCCAGCCCAACCTAACATTATTGGATCATTTTTCATTTTTTTTGCACGTTTTCAGGACCTCATCTGAAGTTTGAGGATGAGGTAGAAGCCCTCCAGTACCAGGTCACCGAGCTGGAGAAGCTGGGTGTGAATAAGATCATTGCTTTGGGGCATTCTGGCTTTGAAGTGGACAAAGACATCGCCAAGCGTGTGAGAGGAATTGATGTAGTGATCGGAGGACACACCAACACCTTCCTGTACACAGGTACGCTTCTAAAAGCAACTTGATTACTGAAAGTCGTGCAAGTTCTGCTGCTACAGGAAGCATGCAGTGCAGGTTCAAAACCACAGAGATCTTTTTTTTTATCAACAGGAAAGCCCCCTTCTACGGAAGTGCCAAAAGGCCCTTATCCTTTCAGTGTGAGCTCCAACGACGGGAGATCGGTGCCGGTGGTCCAAGCGTTCGCCTTTGGAAAATATCTTGGATACCTTAAGGTGACCTTCGACAAAGCTGGGAATGTTGTAAAAGCCGTTGGCAACCCAATCCTGATGAGCAGCAGTATCCCTCAAGGTAAACACTTGGCTCTCATGTTTGTCATAACAGAAAGAGCAGACTCATTGCAGATTCTTCCCTCAGATCCAGGGATCTTGTCGGATGTTGAGAAGTGGAAAAAGGGCTTGGAGCAGTACTCTTCCCAGTACATTGGGCAGACTTTAGTCTACCTGAATGGAACGTTTGAAGAGTGCCGATTTAGGGAATGTAACCTGGGAAACCTCATCTGTGATGCGATGGTAAATAATATTACTTTTGACTCTCATGCCTGCTGAGTTCAGAAAGCCATCTGTGTTTGTATTTGCTGTTTTTATCATTCTATCAAACCTGAACACGTGGCCTTATGCATACACACCAATCCTACGATGTGTATTCAAGATAGTGCTAAACGGGCATTCTTGAAGACACTTTTAGCATAGGGTGTTCTCAGTAGACTGTAGCTAGTGCATTTACTCACAGTTGGAAGACGTTTGGTGCAAAATATCAAAGCGATTTAAATCTCACATATCTTGCTCCAGGCCTTTTCCTTCCCAGCTTGATTCTGGCAAATGAAAGACTTGGTGTTAAAATTCCAGCCGGGCGCAATTATACATTTTTTCTCCATGATTAATTTTCAAATGTTTTCAAAGGACGCTCCCCATCTATCGCTACCAAATCCAAGTCTGTGATTGGTCAAAGTTCAACTGGTTTACCTTTCTTAGCACGGACTATACAAGGGGCCCTAAAATGGACTCAAAAACTTGCATGAATGCAAGAGTTTTGAAAACGGAACCCCGACAAGTCCATATCGGAGCGTTTACATAGGCTTTTCATTGGAAGTTGTTACTGGAAGGCCGGTGTGAACGTAGCATTAATTTCCCGTAGAAAATAGGCTAAACAAAAAAAATGTAAAAATAAATAAATAAATAAATATGTCGGCTTTGTCAGCTAAGTTTTGCCATTTATTTTTAGATGTTTTTAAAACTGAGGTGATCCTACATGAGTAAAATTAAACTGTCTTTGTTTTTTAACTAAACCAGTAGATTTTAAAATGCACACACATCAGTTAGCAAAGCAAAATGATGGTAAGGTGACGATCTGTTGTCAGCATGGTTTATTGTTTGAATAGTTTTAAACTCTAGTGTCTGGTTGCTGTTCAGAGGCAGTTATTAAAGTATAATTGCAAGTAAATCTCCTGTATTAGGATCTTACTTGACACCGAATGAATTTTATTTTGAAAGGCACTCGTCAAAAGTAAATAACAGAAATATAACAGTGTTATAATTCAATTATTGCAAAAAGTATTCACTAAATGAATGGCTTAATGGCTGCAAAAGCATAAATAAATAAAGTGGGACTTTGTAGCTCTCTGTAGATTTTGGTCTGTAAGAAACTGGACCAAAGGGCTCTTTTAGCATTAAAGGTTGCAGACCCCTGTTCTACGGGCTCACAGAGCGGTCTATGACCTTGATGATTTTTCCATTTTTCACCCACACACAGCCCATATCCAAGAGTAATCCGCCCTTGTCGTCCATGTTTATCCTTAGGAAGCTGTTTTTGCTGAGGAAGTGAAACTGATGATTCAACTCTCAAAATTTACATACAATAGAATCCACGTTTTTTTCCAGTCTAAAAATAACAATACCAGGAGGGTTCAACTGTTGGAGTGAGTTCCTGGCTTTTATTTTCCTTTTGACATTAGATATACAACTATATCAGATATTCCAACGACCTGCAGTGGAATCATGTGGGTGTTTGTATGCTGAACAGTGGAGCCATACGAGCAACAATTGATGAACGCAGAAAAAATGGTAAAACTATTTAGGCTGTTTTGCATCATAGCAGAAATATTCTGTACAGAAAGTGATTTTTTTTTTCTGTTTTTACAGGCTCCATCACGATGGAGGAGATTCTCAGCGTCTTGCCATTTGGAGGAACTTTTGACTTGGTGCAGCTGAAAGGATCCACGGTGAAAAAGGCTTTTGAGCATTCTGTTCACAGATATGGAGGAATGTCGGGAGAATTTCTTCAAGTTTCAGGTCAGAGGCTCCCCAGCCCATCTCTGGACACTCACAGACTAGATGTAAAATGAATATTAACTACTACTTGTCCTGGTTTTACTTTTAAAAAAGACATTTGCAGAGAAACGCTGCCTTTTTGTTCATTTTAATGCCGAGATTATAAGATCATAGAACCAGATAGCATCAAAAAACAAGACTCTACCATGTAAACACACTCATGTTCAGTCATCTTTGCTTAAATCCAGGGCAGCCAAACGTTCTGTAAACAGGCTTGACATTCTTGAAAGCGTTATAACAACTTAAATGCGAACAAACAATGAAATGTTATGGCAATGACACACTTTTGGCATTAAAACCCACAACTTCCCCCTAATGTCAAAAACCAGTGCTGACAAAAACATGCACACAGCACTTTAGACCTCAACCTGAAAGCTGTCTCTATAAAAAGACTATAAGAGTCCATTGGTCCGGATTGAGTCCTGAACATTGCATTTGGTTTGTATTCAGCCTGCTGTCAAGTAGACATTCCTGTTTCAAAGCTTGTAAACCAAATCACATGATTAATGATCTCTTCAGTCGTTGGCCAGGAATTAGGAGGGCGGGGCAAAGTAACAAGAGAAAGAATACTGGAATTCCTACTGCTAATGCTAGTCTGATATTCACTTACATTGTACAATTAAAATGAAATGCCAAAATAACAAAGAGGTGGTCTATTTGTACACATAATAGTGCAGCACACCTTATATTTCTGTACGTTTAAAATAACTGTAACATGTTTAAGTCTTAAATTCAAAGATTCGAAATGAGGCACTAATTAGCCACAAGCTAGCTTTTTGATACTATGCAATTTAACAGATCGTGGTTATTGTTAGCGCTCTATCAGCAGAAATTATGTCACTTTTTACATTGACTACTAAGTTTTAGAACTTCAAATATGAAGTTGCTCCTGAAAAACTAACAAATAAAAAAGAACAAACTGTTTTCTATTAAACAGGAAGTTAATCGAATGACCTGTACTTGGCTTAACAATCCAAACCTAATTTATTCCGGAAAAGCTTTACAATGGCAGACACTCCTGAGACGGGAGCACTGAAACCATGAACAATAACAAAGAATTCCTGTTTGTTTGTTTCCTGTTTGGGTGTTCGACTAAAGTTATTCTGCTTTTTTACTCTTAAAGCTCCAGTTAGAGTTTGAACAGAACTAAAGTATTTGGTAGCATTTTAATTTGATTTGAGATTTATTAAAAAATAATTTAAATAGTAAGAAAGCAAAAGCAATGAAGCCAATGTGTAACTGTAACCCATGGTGACATCAGTATCAGAAGAACATCAGAAATGTGTTTCTTAATTCTGTTTTTAGGAAAATGGGGTCTGGGTACTTATGAGCTAAAGACATCATAAAGTTAAAACTATGAACTAACATTAACACAAGTAAATTAAATATAGAAAAAAATATAAAGACAATTATGTTAAAATTAAGCAAGATCTGGACTATTGAAAAACTCAATCTCACTCTATCTCAATTGAGTGCTCATAGGTTTTTTTTAAGCGACTAACAGATTATATCGAGGTGTTTTGGTGTAATCCTACTACTGGGAATTAAAAACTCCCTCTAGCTAGAAGATTAAGTAGAAACCTCCAGCAGAACCAGACTCAGTAAGGGTGATCATTTGCCATAACCGGGGATCTAAGAGATTTGGAAAGAGACAGTTGAAAAGGAAAAAATTCAGGAGGATTTCTTGAACACTGAACAGGCAGGTTATTGACAACAGAGAAGAAAATGTAAGTAAAATTCTCTGGAATATCGGTTAATTGATATAGGAAATATTGTAGGATAGACATTGCAGTAGTGTTAAAACAAAACTGAAATAGAGGCGATTCTATGAAAAAAAGAAGTTGCCGCCCACCCATTCTAGTTTTTACAACTCCAGGAACGACCAGTAATCCATTCTGCTTTCATTGAAAAGCTTTTATTTTTTATTAAAAGTGCAGCAATTTCAGTCTTAAAGAATTACAGTAATATAATCATGAAGTTTATTCCCACTGGGCTGTTCAGAGCTTCATATTCACTTCTATTCATCTGACAGCCAGCTCAGTAAAAAAACATCTCTTTATCATCTTTTTTCCTGAACGACTCCAGGTATCCGTGTGGAGTACGACCTCTCCAAACCAGTCAACCACCGCGTTGTGTCGCTGTTGGTGCGTTGCACGGAATGCCGCGTTCCCAAGTTTGAACCGCTGGACCCTCAGAAGACATATACCGTGGTCATGAACTCATTCATGGTGGGTGGAGGCGATGGCTACAGCGTGATTGGAGATGAATTATTGAAGCATAACTCAGGTAAGAAGCAAAAATAGCAAAATATTTTCTAAGAACTACAAAAGCAAATAACTACAAACAGGTCTCTCTTTTTTATTGAATGCAATGCACTTCCATACATATAATTGCTTTCATTTAAAAAAAAAAAGAAATTGAAATCCTGTATTCATAAGTCTTCTCTTCCACATCCCAAATATTCTTATTATAAGAAATAGAAATCTATAAGTAAGTTAGAAGGCAGTATTTTTGTTAAATTAGTCAAATGTTGTAATTAGAAGTGAATTTCTGACAACCAGCTTTTACCTTTTTGCTTGGCCATTTTATAGGCAAAAATGTATATCATAATTATTTGTTTTTGAAGGTTGGCTAGTAACAGTATAAATATTTGCTGCACAATTAAATCAGTGCACTATTGTCATATCAAATTACTTAAGTTTTGTGGTGTGCTGAGTTTCAGTGATAAAGGCGCTAAAAAAGCTCACAAGCAATAATTGTTATTCTTTTATCTAAATACTATTTGATGTGTGGGTGGGGCTTCAAACAGCACTTATAAGCATTGTTTGCTGCTTTTTAAAAATTATTTAGTTAAATTTTTGTATTTATAAATGACAAAATCTGTAGTGTCAAAGTGTTCGGATAACTTTGCCGGAACATTGTTTCATTTTAAAAATCTTTGTTTTTTCCGACATAGTGTTCATCTTAAAAATCTTTTTGGGGATAATAAAAAGGATACAAGTTCTAAGCAAATAATTCTCTCTTATTTCTACAGGTAATTTGGATGTTGCAGTTTTTTCCGAATACATCAAGGACCTGAGGCGCGTGTACCCTGCAGTGGAAGGCCGCATCACCTTCAGGAACTCTGCAGGCTTTGCAGCTCACAGTTTGGGCCTGATGCTGCTGAGTCTGTGTCTTTTCCTGAACCTCTGCATATGATGCAACGAAGGAGCGTATATATATATATATATATATAGAGAGAGAGAGAGAGAGAGAGAGAGAGAGATAGAGAGAGAGAGAGAGATAGAGAGAGAGAGAGAATGTAAAGAAAAAAACCTTAGCATAAAACAAGGGTGTCACTAGGTTTAAAGAACAGGGGGGCTTAGCCGATAAGAGATGCACACCACATGAACCAACATAGCACAAAATATCACAAAAGTAAATTGCTTTTTAACTGTTTTGGACAAATTAAACATCTTAGGCCACCATTAAATGCGTTGCTTTAGTTCAGTATGTTTGTTTTCACAGTACAACATGGAAACACAGGAAATGTGTTGCTAAGAAAAAAAAAAAAACGGAAAATGAAAAGTCCTTTTTTTATGGCTGAAATCCTTTTGCGAGTGTTGCACAAAACCAGGTTGAGTTGATGGGCATAACGATGGACAGGATAGAGCCTTCTAGATGCACACCTGCAGTGGAGCCGCTCACAACGGCTGCACCGTCATATGTTACCCTGGATTTTCACTGGTCCGTCTGCGGTCCATAGTGTTAGTGTTCATCGTCTCCGTTGCTCCGTCCCACCTCCCCCCTGGTTGCGGGAGCAGTGGCTTGTCCCGCCACCCCCGTGTTGAGCACTTTATTTCCCTCTTTTTCGCTCATCCAAAACTTAAGCCATCGCCTCCCATGCCCCCACCTTCCTCACTGAGTCCTTGTTAAATGCATGTTTTTCTCCTCGGCCATGATGGCATAGATTTTAGCTTTTGTCATTTCATATACGATGACACTAGTGACTTCCTGGGCACAACAGTCAATCATGTCATTCTGGGATGTTGGCGAGATATTCATTTGATGGGGGATTATAGAAAGGTATCTAATTCCTTCAAAAGCTCCATGGATGCAAGAAAATTCACTCTGTTTGGGCTATCTTCATCTTCAATATGGTCACAAATATGGAGTTCTTAGCTGAATCTGAATTGCTTTCCTACCCCTGTCCCTACATTTATCCCTCCAAGCGAAGAAATGTGGAAAAACAGTGTCTTCAAATTCAGACGTTACTACCGTTTAAAGACGTCATCAATAGTTGTCTGCATTAGCACATAGCTGCCTGTACACAGAAAACACATAACATCGGTTTTATGACTTTAAAAAGTTGTGCAAGAATAAAAGAACGCAATGCAGATCACCCCACCGGTGAAGGGATAGCTCACCTTAAGTCGCTGCAACTTCTCTAAAAAACACTTTTGGACACCGCTATAGTTTCAAATGCCCCTACATTTGGAGTAATTGTCCTCCAATTGTCGGGAGGAGCCAGAGGTGTAAGGAAGCAATTCAGATTCAGCCCTAGAAACTCTCTTTTCCGTGGCAACAACACTGCCCTTGTGTGTTTGTGCCATCTGATCCTTGCCAAAGATGACTAAAGTTTTGTTCCAAGTCTTGCTGAAGGAATTATTATTTATATATTTACATAAGACTTTGCGCTGTTGGCTGAAACTAACTAATGGTTACTACCAGCAGTTACTTTTTGGAAAAACTTGTTCATCTCTGTATCTATTTTGTCTAACTTGTTGTGCTGTGTGCCAGAAGCTTAAAATTCAGCTACTGCTGCAGAGATAGTAGGAAACACATTCCTGGTGTTCTGCATTGCTCGGGGGTCAGGGTACCTCACAGGCTTGTTTAAAAACTATTTGTCTTTTCTTTATATTTTAGTTTAATGGCTGTGATATTTAGCTGAAGCAGAAAATTAAGGCGCCGAACTGGAGCCAGCGTCTCTTAAAACCGCAGTATTAGACATTGTTGAAGTGGAGTCATGGCATCTGGACTTAGAAATAAAAGAAATAACATAAAAATAAAATAAAAAAATAAGATAAGATAAATGAAAAATTTCTGATCCTAATCTAAATTGATTATATTTATTATCTTTTTTCTCAGATCGCAAAGCATGAAATAAAAAAATACAGAATTTCCAAAATGTCTTTACGTTTTTGACAATGTTTCTTCATATAGTTTGATACAGTTTTTACTGCTTTCAGACGTCTTTCAGACATATTTAAAAAAATATTTTTGTGTAAACATGAAAAATAGTTCAAACCTACTTGCAAGTTTTGAGTGCAATGGACACTGGCAGCACTATCATGGTATGTAGCCATTTTGGTAGTATACTTCCAAAGTAGCTACATACCATGATAGTGCCACCACTGTGCTTTACTATAGTCTAATGTGTAGTTTTACGACTTATGCCTAATTTGTCTTTAACTTGCATGCAAAAGTTGCAAGTAGGTTTTCAATATTTTCAAATTTACTCCCAAAAAAATGTTTTATGTACATTTTACATTAGTTTTGAGGTCTAAAAGCAGTAAAAACTGTATCAATCGCTATGTATAAACAGTATCAAAAACCCTGGGACAATTTGCAAATTCTGTAATTTTATTAAAACATTCTTTACAATTTGGGAAAAAATATAAAAATCAGAAACTTTTTTTTTCTAATTAAGAATAACAGACTATACGTTTCAACTTGTGTGTGTTTTTTGCACTTTAGGGGAAAAAAACAGGAGAAAATTGGATGAGCTGTAATGTTTTACCAGCCATCAAGCCACTTGGAGGGCTGGTGAAATGTTTAAAGGAAGAAGATTTTAAGTCCAGATGCAATATTCTACTTCCAAAATAGCTACATATCATTATAGTGCCAACACTCTGCTTTCCAATAGGGCAATGTGCAGTTTTTACAGCTTATGCTTGATTTGTCTTTGATTTGCATGCAAAAGTTGCAAGTATGTTTAAATATCTTCATATTTACACAAAAATATTTTTTAAAGTACATGTTTCCTTTTCAAAGCCTGAATGCAGTACAAACTGTATCAAACGTTATGTAGAAACTTTTCAGACATTTTTTAAACATTGTATTTTTATTTCATGCTTTGCAATCTGTAAAGAAAAGACAAAATGCAGAAACATTTATTTTCTTGTAATGAAAATAAAATATTTAAACAATACATTAGACAGCTAGAATGATGTTTTTGGTTAAATTTGTCACTTTTAGTTGAAAAAAGACAGAAAAATGTAAATATAAACATGAGCCATTAATGAAAAAATGTGTTAAAGCTAAGAGGTCAAGGAATGTACAAATATTAAATTATAAACTGATGCAGTTGGTGTTTCAGTCACAACTGGAAAACATTGAATCCAGGATTTCAGGGAGAAATTTTAACTGAAATCTGTACATTTTACATCCAGTGGGGCAACAGGGAGGCCTCCTTCTGTACCTGGGGACACAAAAATAACCATAATATTAAATATGTATTTTCCAAAAGCCATAATTAAGAAAAAATGACAGAAATTATTTTAATAAAAATGTTGCTGAGATATTACGTTTTAATCCTTTATTCTAGGGGTTCAGTTAAACATCATCGTGACAGATGGTGGAAAATCCCTTCGTTCCACAAGCTGCACACATTCTTGGCATTAACTTGAATTTTCCTGCAATTTTTCTCCTCCTGGAATACTTTTACCTTGTTCAGCTCTGGAAAAAGCTCCTGAATGGTGATATCGAGCAGCACATAAGTCAGCTGACAGAAAACAGAGGAGAGAAACAGTAAGACCAGCTGGAATTGCTTGAACAGACCAAAAACTGCAAGGCTTTTTTAAAATCTTTGCTCACCTGTTTGTTGAGAACTGGCTGCTGCAGTCCATCAAAAAGAAGACGCACTCCTTCGTACTTAGCGTCCTCTCCGATACATTTCCCTAGAACATCTGTGGAGGAATTCCCACATTTGACGTGGAGATGAGAAGGAGCAAACAGGAGGAGGCTCACAGGAATATCTGGATGAATACCTGGAATATATCTCATCATCTCCTCAAATGTCCTCTTGGCTCTCCGCTGTTTGTCCAGGGCCGAGCGAGGAGGACTTCTCTCACAGAAAACCGTGTCTACAAAAAAAATAGATGCAATGAAAAACTCAAAATGTTCTTTTTATGCAGGAAAACGAGCCGTCTTTCATTAGTGCACCTCGAAGCAGAGTGATGAGTGAGACAAGCCGATGCTCCTGGACCACCTGATTGAGTTTGTACTGCAGGTAATGGTCTGTGTAGGCCTCCAGAGTGTTCTTGAACAGGATTCTGCCGCCCAT
Organism: Oryzias celebensis; assembly: GCA_014656515.1. Classification (NCBI taxonomy): domain Eukaryota; kingdom Metazoa; phylum Chordata; class Actinopteri; order Beloniformes; family Adrianichthyidae; genus Oryzias; species Oryzias celebensis. Next base: position 42,967,765 of record BNCR01000005.1, read on the forward strand.
CAGCAGGTGGTGCAGCCAATCGGGGATGTGAAAGACGACTCGACCTGTCGACAAGTAGAAACAGAAAAGACTCATCTGTTAAGCTGGAAGTGGTTAGATCGCGCGCTGCCAAAGCCGGTGTGAACGGTCTACAGCTTAGACTTCATTTTCCAAGGATTCATTTCCTCCTTGCTTTAACTTTTTTAACAAATCTGTTTAAATCCTCACTCCAATCATCTCTTGAGCCATTGTGAAAGTGTTCCCAGTGGTCTTTTAATTATGATTTCGCTGTTTTAGTGAAATTTTAAAAATATGTGTCGATTTCTAAAGACAGTTTCTGCAGAGTGGCAGCAGTTCATTAAAAATTCACCTCTGTGTTGTGGTCGGGACTGTTGATGCTGAGCAACCCCGCCCCCCCTTCCCCGACCCAGGACAAAGAGATCTCAGTTTATGCTCTCTCCTGCTGGGCTTACAGCCTCTCACACCCCCAACCCAACATAACTGGGGCAACAAAAATTGTGAGCAACAAACTACAAGATTGCGAGGGTTTCTCATTTGTTTTTTTCTGTAAATCTTGTTGCTGAGGCAAAACAGGGGTTGGATGTGATGTAAAAGGTTTAAGTATGAAAAAAAACAGCAGAAAATCTAATAACTATATTACAGCTTTAGCCCCTAATCTTGTTACGTTTATTAGATCAGCTTCAGAGAACATGTCAGCTTAAACAGTGATGATTTTGTCAATGTTTGTTTGTATATCATCTCCCCAGCAAATCAGAAGCTGCGAAAGCAGCTCAGTTTGCAAAGGAAGCAGAACAATGGAGGTCATGACCAAGTTCATTTGGACATTTCAAATTAAGAGCTGCAATGTTTATCTTTGCAGGAGACGGGAAGACTTTTTCTTGGCCCTTTATTTTTCTTTTTTTTCATCTTGGTCACAAAAAAACTTTCCCAAAATGATGAGGATTAGATTTGACACAGATAGACGACTCCGACTCACCCACATACATCAGATAGTCGTACACCCCTTCAACAGTGATCATCTCCATGAAGTAATTCTGATTGTGTCGCTTGTCTGTCGTCTCGGAGCGGTTTGCATTGTTTTTGAAGACGTCGTTGAAAAGCTGAGATGGATTTAAAAAAAAAAAAAAAAAAAAAAAAAAAACTTTTCAGAAAAAACCAGCGTCTTTTCATGATCAGTTTAGTGCTAAATACACACATTTCTGTTTAACAGCATCAAGAAGTTAAAAAACTTGTAAAACTGCTCCTAAAATAAACTTTATTTCACCTTAAAACAAATGAACCACTAGAAAATAAAATAGGGAGCACAGACTTTCAAATTAAAACACCTAAAAATTGAATTTTCTTTATTTATTTATTCTGAAAAGACTTGAAGAAAAAGACAAATAGCCGACCTTCTTGTCATTTTCTGAAGTCGGGCTCAGGATGGTGAGTTCTGGGCGGCTGGGTTTGGGTTTGGGAGACTCACACGAGTTGAAATAGGACTGAATGAAAGGCTCCAAATGCTGCCCTTTCTACACAGACAAACAGCAAAGGAAATGAAAAATCTACCATTTCTCCCTGTTGTGGGAAAATTTGAAGGAACGGCTGCCAAAGACTAAAAACACGCGGTTGGAAATGCAATTCGTACCTCTTTTATCAGTTTGCTGGGAACCGCTTTAATGATTTTACCTGCAACACAAAGATAATTAATCCTCTGTTCTGCAGTGCAAGATCCTCCAGGTTAACAAAAGACGTTTGACATGACAAAGATAAGTTATCTCGCTTGTTGTTGTCATGTTCTCCTGCTCAGAAAGAACTCATACTGTACCCAGGTTCACATCTGGCAACATCTTGTCCAGAAACTGGGACTCCATGCTGTAAGGAGACAGGAAGTCCGCCAGGAGCTGACTGTTGCTGAGCTCCGGATGCTGCAGGAGTTTCTGCAAAAAAAAACAAAAAACACAAAGAAAAACGGATGAGATTTACTCCGAAAAAAACCCAAAAACTTTACTTGTTTTTATCATTTTAATCCATTTTTAGGTTTGAAAAAAAAGCAAGACAAAAATAAAGACTGAACACATTTCCTTCACAAACTTCAACTGTTTTTTTTAAGCTTAAAGTTCTTACTACGCAGTAAAAGCTCTTCATAAAAGGTGGTTTTGTAAACAGTTTACCTTTCAGAATGTAAAACTAAAGCATGAAGACTTTAAATCAGCTGTTAATGATCTGTGCAGAAGGAGCAGTCTTCAGTACCTGCAGATATTCCTGGAACTCTTCCCGCTTGGATGTTAAAAACTCATAATTCTTCGGACCTATAATTCTCTTTGAAGGCAGCTGTGCATCTGGAAAGGAACCTGTAGAGGGCGCAACATTTAGAAAACACTAGCGCTGAGGTAATGATCAGAAAGAAAATTATTTAAGAACGTTTTTTGGTGCATCTGTCATACACAAGAGTAATTCAAGGCATCAAAGATACAAAAGTCTAAACTGCCAACAAAACCCACTAAAAATCAAATGTATCGACAAAAAAATGTGAAAAGGTTTTGAACTTTAAAATAAGAAAAATAAAAAGCTTAAAACCCATAAAGACCAAACATTTGAAGGTAGAAAAAAGTAAACCTTCAAGAAAGAACTATATTTAATGCTGTGGCATTTGGGTCAAATTGACTCAAACACCTCTTGATCAAATAAGTTGCATTTTTTAAATTTCATTTATTTATTTTGCAGCTTCTCTACTAAATAAATACGTTCTACAAGTTAGTTTTATATTTTTGTTGTTGACAGCTTAAAAAAAGCAAATGGGTCAAATTGACCCATCAAATAAGCTGTGGTTTTCTGTTGTAGCTTTTTCGCGAAATAAATAAAATGAATACGTTTCCAATCAGTTTTGTATTTTTGGTGTTGATTTTGGTTCTAAAAAAAGGTGGTGGGGTGGGTGGGTGGGGGTCAATTTGGCCCAAACATAAAAACACAAGTTAAGTTTCCTGTCTTTCTGTCTTGTCATTGTTGATTTGAAAGAAATTGGACTACGTTCAGGAGTTTAGCCTCTCAAAGCAGCAGAGAAAATCTCTTGGCAGTCATTGGGTAACAAAAATAGAAAAATGTTCACACCAATAGATAGGAAGTACAGGGTGAACGGTAGTGGTGTCACCATTGAGCCCTGAGGCTCGTCTACATGTTAGAACTGATCATCTCATTTACTTATTGACCATTTCATTTTTCATAAATAAAAAAATAACTGTGTCATTGTAAACTCTAGAACTTACCATGAAACTCTGTGAGCTTTGACTCAAGGACGTAGAACTCCAAATATCTCCTGTACACGGACCAGTGCTCGGTCTCGTGTCCGACTGCAGGAAAATCAACACAAATACTTTTGAGCTAAAGTTATCAACCATTTACTTCCCATGTGTTGTCTCATAGTACTAATTCTGAATAGAGAACCAACGTGTGTAAGAAAGTAAAAAAAACTTCACTGCCTGTAAAAGATTTTTTAAAGTTACAATTTAAATAAACATCAAAGCAGAACCACAAGTTTTGAAATGAATTAACCTGTAAATCCCCCTGATTCTTACAGAGTACCTCTATGGTAAAGTACACCTGCATTTGTTGTCTTCAGCATCACACATTTTCAAATGAGTGAAAAGTATTTAGGATTGAGGTGAAAGGAAGCAGTGAAGGAGGTCTGATCACACACCGGCCTTCCGGTCATTGCGTTCCACATCGATGCAGAACACGGGGATCCTCTCCCTCTTCACGTCGTCGTCGTAGAAGTCAATGTACGGGATGGAGATGCTCCAGGCCGACAGGTTGCGAGGGGTGCTGGGGGTGGAGGCTGCTTCTATGGGGGAGTCATCCTCCATCACCATCATGGCCTCCTCTACCTGTGAAAGATCAGAAATTTGAATGTATTTGTCCATTTTCTTTCTTTTTTTTTTGCTTCTATCTGATCTTGGAAGCTGTGCAAATCTCTGATGAATGCCCACCTTGGCTGTCCTGTGGGACTGCTCCATACTATCTTTATCTTCTCGCTTTAGAAAAATGGATTTGAATGTGCTCTCTGGAGATGTCCCATTTTTAGACCAAACTTAAATCTGTGCCTATTCAGCATTTTCTCTCTGACCTTTATAGACAGTTCCTCGTGGCCCACATGCATGCTTGCAAATGCTCCTGGACCAGTCCATCTAACATTGTGACGTTGGGACACCACAGAGGTGAAGGCACCAGGAAAATTCCAACACAAAAAAGCAGTTTTTGCAAAAAATAAAATATGTGGGAGACAAAATAATAACATAAAATAAAAATTATATTAGAATAAAAACTTTTTACCATTTTGAAATTGCGATTTCCACATATTTTATATAATCATTTTGTAAATAAAAGTATATATTTAAAACATCTAATTGATTTAAACTCTTTAAAGTAGGACTGCTGTTTATTTACAACATTTATAAAGATACACAAACAAAGTTGCTTTGTTTGTGATAAACTACAGTCCCAATACTTTCACTTATTTCTTTACCCACCAACGCCCCCCTGTGGTAGAAACCTTATACTATTATAAAGTATTACTTTGTGAGATTTCCCAAAACAGAACAACACATAAAATAATGATGATGCTGCTAAGATACACAAAATTGCTTTAATAAAAATATTAAGCTCAAACATAAATTAAATAAAAGTCCTTAAAAAGAAAATGCCTCCAAACAAACAGCTATAGCTGCTTAATTTCAAGAAAAAAAGATATCAAATCACTTTTAAAAAAAAAAAAAAAGGAAAAATAAACTAAAACACATTTAATGAATTGAACAAATGGCGGCCTCTTCATATGGAGGTAGGTGTCTCTAAAGTGAATGAAGTTAATTTATTTGGCGGGCAGAAAAAGTGGAGAGGGAAAGCAGATGCCTAAAAGTCATGGTTGTTGTGAGAGATCATGACTACCTTTTTTCTCCTGTCTTTGTCCTTTTCTGTCCGCTGTTACAATGAATACATGCCATGCTTGTTTATGAGATGTTGACCCTCTTGTTTCTTAAGTTACTAATAGGTTTTGTTTTAGACTTTTGCCATTAAACTTAAAATAAAAAGTAAAAATAAAAAAAAGGTCAAATTAAAAAACATCAACAAAATGTTTGTAAAAATGTATACATTGTATTAATTAAGGGTGTAACAATGAATGAATTTATCCAACCAGATTGATCTGTCAGAGGGAATGTGTTCATCAAATCGACTCAAATAGGCCTAAACCATGATAAAATCCCTTCAAAATTGATAATTGGATAATACCATTTGGATAACTGTGAAAATGAATCATTACATCCCTATATTCAATACATTATAAATCTTATCAATAGTTTCTTTAGTCATAAGTTTGCAATATTCTAATTTTCTGTTTGAAATTGTATATATTAGACAAATTAAAAGTTGAAATGTTGCTTCATGATTTATGCATATTTTTACTATAATCTGAAACTTTAAAACACTCAGAGTCTATGGATAATCCTGTTATCTTGGAGGTTTTCATTTAAACAAAAAGCGGCTGTGGTCTCACCACATCATCCTCTCCTTCCACCAGCCCGTAGGACGGCAGCATGGCCCCCTCCATGGTGGTGCTCTTGAACACGCCTTTGATCTTGCTGCCAATGCGGCTGATCCCGAAGGTCTCGCCCCTCTTTGACGAGCTCCTGCGAGTTCAGATGAGGACACAGAACAATGACTTTGGAGGGAGGTGGGAACGCCGTAACGAGGGTGGAAGGGGGGGTGTTAAAGAAGAAGAAGCGAATGGCGAAGGGAGGGGCAAGCCGAAACCAAGCAAAAAAACACCACAACACGTTGATGAAAGCTTGAGATGCTGCTAGAGCGGTAAAGAAACAGAAGCATGGAGCCGGTTTCACGAGGACTCAAAAAATTTAAGAACTGTAAAAATGGCGGGTCAGCTGGGAAAAACACGGCGCATGTTGAACGTTTAGGAATGTGTTTAAAAATACTTTTGAAAAAAGAAGAAAAACGCAGGGAAGACGGCGAGCAGACAAAAACAGGTCTTCATGCATTCGGCCTACCATGCAGGTCTCAAACTGAGCAGGGTCACACAAGAACACCAAGCCGCACTGCGACCCAAATGGACCCCCAACTTACTTGGGCGATGAGTGGCGGTGGGATAGCGAGCCGTATGGGAAGTTTGTGAACGTGGACTGGGCATGATGGGAGTTAAAGGATGCAGGTGAAGAACTGCCAGAGGCGGTGAAGGGTGAAGAAAGGGACTCGGGGCTCCAGTCCCAGGAACTATAAGCGGAACAGGGTCACATCCCCGCGGGGCAAGAGGAGGGAGAGGACCGTGGACCATACCAGGAGGGGGGCAGGCAGTATGGCGGTCACGGAATCAGAGTGGACATCACAAACACGGCACGGTGGAAGCCAGATGGAGGAACGAGTGAATAAACAGGCAGCGGAGAGGATCTTCTCAGTCATAAAATGCATGTTAGGACTTTCAGACTCATAAATGGACATATTTATGCCAAAATTCTGCTGTGAAATTAATTATTACCAAAATAATAACCTTAAAAAACACAAAGAATGACTAAAAAACATGTTTATCCTTAAAAGTTAAGGATATTTAAAAGAAGAAGCATAAACATCTGCTTCATATGTCATTTTTCCAGACAAATACATAAGTACATAAAAATATCAGATGAAAATATATGTTAGTTTAGAAACAAATTTTCTAGTATATTTGCTCAGTAATCTAAACTCTGATGGTAAGAAATCCAAACTACTTCAATTTCTCTTATTTTTTGTATTTTGGAAAAAAAAAAGCTCTATTTTGGCGAGATGGGTCTTTTGGATATTGCGTGCAGCCCTGCTGAAGCCAGCCACTATTTTGATCAGCACACGGATGCCTCATACTCACCGTATGTCATCCAAACTGACGCTATTTCTGGAATAATATGCACAAGGAGTTAGTGGAGGAGGATATGTCGACCTCCGTCCTCCATGACGGAAAAAACAAAGTGATCCTACAGCTAGTTCAGGCTTTTTTTTTGTTTATTTTTGTTGGTTTTTTACAGCTTTTATTTTGAAAATCTAAAACATAAATTCACTTTTAAGGCAAAACCTACAGAGGTACTAGAAATAATTGGCTTTAAATAAGACATTAAAAAATGTAAAATTAAAGGAAGTGAAGGATTTTTATTTTAGGTAAGAATATATTTATATAATGTTGCAGTAACATTTTGCTTTACCTTATAAAGACAAAACACAAGTGTAAAGCATCTACCTGCTCATTCTGGAGTTCCTGGCAGGAGACTCTGCCCCTCTTAAAAGCTGCCGAAAATACTGCAGAAAAAGAAGGAAAAGAATAAAATTATTCAGCTTCAGATTAAAGATAAAACGGCTTTGAATGCAATATCACAATCTGCAGTGGACACTGGCTGAGCTCTGTTCCATCCAGTTTGATTCAATGAATCTTCCTCAGATGCATAAAATTCAGTTTGGCAGCTTGGCCTTATGCCAGCGAGGCCTTGCCTCATTGGTCAGTAGTGCATCCAGAGCGGATGTTAGGATAGATGTAAGATGGCAGCTGGAAGGTCAGACTGGAGAAAATCTTCACATGTTCCAAATAAATTCTAAAATATTGTGCATACAAATTTTTTTTTTCCCCCTCCATTTACCAGAAGAAAAAAAAACTGCTAACCCTACATCTGAACCAAATGCTGACATTTTTGAGCGGTTGTTCAGAAATGTGAGCTGCAAACCGAATAAAACCAGAAATAGTTGGTGAATGGTGCCACTTAGATGATTAAGGAAAGCTCCTCGTTTATTTTGAAATGTAAAATGTATCATATTATTATCTGCTTATTTGCAAGCAGAACATGGAATGAATTTGTAACCTGCTGAAAACAAATGACCACAGTGTTTAGCCAAAGTGTAATCAGGCTAATATGATAAAAGTTCACTGTACAAGCGCAAGAATCCCAAACCTACTTATAATAAAGAACCAAAAACAATACAAACACAAATACTACTTAATAAATAGCACAATTCCAGCATCTGGTGCAGTGCGTCAGTCTGGCAGGGACTCAGCTTTGGATACATGACTTTTTTTAGAGACTCAATCAGCAGGTAAGAAACAAATCCAATATGGCTGATCGACGCAATATGGCTGATCCATTTTCTTAACCCACTCGGGGGTTGCCGAAGACTGTCCTGGCTACTGTTGGGCGAAGGCGGGATACACCCTAGATAGGTCGCCAGCCTGTCGCAGGGCCCATGGGGCTGGAGCGATGCGTCCACTACGCCGGACGGGCGGCTGGTTGGCCAGCAGACAGAGAGCCACTGCGGCAGCCTCCATCTGGCCTCCTAAACCTTTTATTCATCGCGATAATAATAAAAAGATCCTCTAGTTTGATTCTTGTTTTTATGTTTCCCCTCTCAAACTAATGTGGGACTAAGAGTCATCAAAATGGGTCAGAGAAGCACGGAAGTAACGGCGAAAAGCAACTGTCATTCAGACCCAACTCCGGCCGCTGGATTGAAGCTCACTGTACCAAGAGAGACTAAATGATCACGTGAACCCAGACATGGAAACATAATTACCAAATCTGTTTGCAGAGCTCTTTAAAATAAACAAACTGTGTTCTCTGTCCTGATTGGCTGTTGACATTGTCAATCAATCTCCTTTGCGCCACATTTCCTGTACAGAATGAGTTCAGCTCACCAGAATTACATGAATCTTTTAGCGCGAGCAGATCTTTGCTTTTTTTATTCTATGAATATTCTTGAAGGGTTGAACTTTGAGAGTTTAAACGCAAAAGAAAAGTGTGAAATGTTCATGTCTGTCTGCAGACCTATTACAGGACATTTATGGAAAGTAAAACTAGATAAATGAGGGAACACTATAGAGGCTAAATCAGTAGAATAAAACGTAGAAATGATATTGTAGGAAAAAAGGTTAATATAAAAACCACAAAAGTAGAACATTACAATCCCTCCATTATTATGTTGGTGATTTGAAATTGGGATGACAAAAAAAAAGATTTTATTTTGAAAGACACTGACCTCATCACTGTGACAAAACATGGGGGTGAAAACGTCCTCCAGGAGTGAGAGGACGTGCTCGTAGGCTTCGAACAAACACCTCATGGTTTGTAGTTTCACCACCTGAGTGTACGGCCCTGTGGCAACTGGAGAGAAAAAAAATCATATGAAATTGTTATTTACCTTTGTGTGACTGCAGCGAGTTGAGTAAAAAGATCAAATCTCCTCAGAATCAGGAATTAGGCAATCGCTTTTTAACTTTTCAAACATATTTTTATGTACATTAAATACAGAAAATTGCATATTTAAAAAGACAGTTTCATCTAATATGAAATTTACAGCCACTCTACCATGAAACAATAAACCAAAATATTTCACAATATCAGTTTTGAAGAATTTAATTCCCAGTTTAAAGTAAACCGCAGACCTGAAACTTACTTTTTGTCTCTCGTCTGTCCTGATCAGGTTCAACTTTTCTTTATGCAAATGAAAGCCATTTGTTCTTGTATTTAACAGATTTGACTTTTTTCATGCTGTAAATCAGGAATAGGCAACTCCAGGCCTCGAGGGCCGCACTGTCTGCATGATTTCCACATATCCAAGCTCTACTCATGACTGATTACCTGCTTCCGGTGTGTCCAGGCAATTAGAAACATGCCAGAGCATTTTAAGAAATTATAATGTAAATGTCTCTTTTATGCTGATCATAAAGTCTTAAGCAGGGTTGTCCAAATCCAGGCCTCGAGGGCCAGCTTCCTGCTGGCTTTCCAAACACCCTGATTTATCTGCTGTTGATTACCTGGATCAGGTGTGTTTAGCCAAAAAAGCGCTTCAAAGGCAGGTTGGTTGGAAAACATGTAGGACACCTGCAGTCCTAATGAATCAAATCACTTAGATGAATAGATTTTTAATTAGAAGATTTTCAAAACGGATTGTTTTCCTGACCCTAAAACCTTTGGGAATATATCAGACCGACCATGATCGGAAGAAAACCTGCAAATACATTTTTTTAATTTAAAAATAGGAATACTAAAACAGTTAATGGAAATGATGTGGGTAATCATCTAATACATTTTCAAAATGTTGCCCTCAGTTAATCACATGCTAGGTGGGGAAAATGTCCTGGATTTTCCTTACTGTTTCGGATCTCCTCCACAATAAAGGGGTCAAAGCGGATCTTATCGATGCTCTCATCCAAGCAGTACGTCTCGTAGATCTTCTTCACCTCCTCGTGAAGCATCATCTTCTCCGTGTCGGACAGCTCAGGACACAAAATCCTGTCGTTAAATTCCTCTGGGAAAGTCAAGACAGAAAGATGAAGGTGTTTTATGGTAGCGTAAAACCATTTGTTAGCTAAAGGGGAGACGAGGAGACTTGCCAACTGTAAGGCAGAACTGAAGCACGTGGACCGCCCCTTCTTGTTTTAGGAAATTCATAAAACGAAAGAGGAGATCCTGTTGCTCTCTGATTTCCTTCAGCTCCAACTTCAGCACCTTCAAAAAAACCAGAGAAGAAGATGCTAAACGCCCGACACACACCCATCTGTGACAGACTCCCGTGCAAGAAACATGGCGAGCAATATTTGAGTTTTCCAGCCGTACAGTTTTCATGCAGATGCCATCTTGGACAAGGAAAACAAAGACATACATGGATCTATTTGTCTGCAAGTGGATGCATCAGAATGTTTATGCATGTCCTCCATCATGAAGAAAATCCCACAAAAACATGTCAAAAACCCGACTTTCATCGAACTGGGTCTTTACTCAGCTCTGAAAACACTTACGGAGGGCTTTTTGTTGCGAGCGTCTGAATACTTCTGCAGAAACGGCACCAGTGTGGAGCTGGGCTCCGTTGCTTCCTCAGGCTTGCAAATTTAAAAAGCCAAATAATAAAAATAATAAATATTTGCATCTGCTTCATAAAAGGCAAAAAACATTATTCAGGACGTACTCACGGGAGAATTGTCGATGAATAACAAGATTAAATGATTCACTGTGTCCTGAAATGCAAATTATAAGAAAATATTTATTAAACTTTGACACAAATTTGCAAAAAATATATATGTTTGGAAACCTCACTAGAATGACAAACTATCAGTAAAAGAAGCATAGCACCCATAGGTGTCTACACTCACAGGATCAGCCAAGAAGTCCATAGAAGGAAGGAAGACAGAACCAGCCAAGACTTCTCTTATCAGGAGTGTAAGAGATCTGAGAGCAGCACAGATGTAAAGCAGCAGGAAGGAAAAAGAAATTTAAAAAAGAGAAAAGCAAAGAAAAACACATTTTGTCTTGTTTCTGTTCAGCAGACTGACTTTATGCAGTTAGCACATGTAAAGCAGTGGTCTCCAACCTTTTTAAGGACATGGACCGGTTTGATGTCGGACCTGCCTGTACCACGATGAAGTTAGCATCTGTTTCTTTTTTTTTTTCTTCTTGCCTTTCAGTTTTTCTTAACTTTTGGGGGTAAAGTTCATTTTTCGTTTTGCTTAAACTTCATTTGTACTCTAGATTTGGTGAAGGAACCAATAAAATATTATATAAATTATCCTTTAATCTATAGCTGTCAAAGTGGAAGCTAAAAACAAAATCAGATACCAACTTCAGCCTAGAAAAATAACAAAAAAAAATGTCTACAATCATAAAATCCACCATTTGAGCAACTTTTTTAGCAAAATTCTCCTAATATTATTTGGTTGCTAAATCTTATGCTTTTTTATTTTTGCAATAAATCCATATTTGGAGTAAAGATTCCTGGTTTTTGTCTGTTAAATGCAGCTTTTTTCATTTAAAAGTCAAAGGCTCTTCTTTTGTTTCCTCCCCGTCTCTTTTCTGGGAAAAACACTTTCCAAATGCAGCCAGTCTACCTGCAGTCTGTAGCTTTGGGAGGAAGGATGTGAGGAAAAAGCACTTCGGTCAGTTTCCGGAGGTAAAGCAGCTCGTCTCTACGACTGCGAAGCGCCACATGGAGGTCGGGACCGTACTCATCCAGAGCCGCTTGTTGAAGATGCTCTGTGGTCTTTACTGTGCAGGGAAATACTTTCATCAAACCACACAAGAGAAAAAGAACAGACTAAAAACCATTTCAATGGTACCTTTTAGTCTGGCTTTGCTAATTATTTCAATATGTTTCATTGACACTTTAAGCAGCTTTTGGGTGATGAGGGATGCCACGTCCACCTTAAAAAGGAAAATGATTGACAATTTTTGAGGATAAAAAGATGATTCTTTTATGGAGCTACGTGGTTTATATTTCACCTTCTGGATTCGACGAACCAAGACAGCAGAAAAAAACCGCAAAGTCGCCCGCAGCTCGTCAACAAAAGCTTCATCATCAGTGATCTCCCTAAAAACAAACAAAAAACAACTTTCCAGTCACACGCGTCTCTGCAAATCACACAAAAAAAGCTTAAAACAGAATTTTGACAGGAATAAAATGCTCACCTATACCAAGGATATATAAAGTTTTCCAAAACTAACTCCAGAATCTGTTAAAAAAATATGCACCTTTTAATAATTTTTTAACATATAAAAATAATATATAAAATGAATTTTATTTTTAAGTAAAACAAATAACATTTACCTCGGACAGAGAAGCATCTACCTTGGAGGGAATTCTCAAGTCGAGCCAGGGCTGATAATTTTCCAGCAGCAAAGTGGGTCTGAATCAGGAAAACCTTTGTATTATTAGGAACTCTCACAATTCTGACCACTAGAGGGCAGTGTAACTCCTTTTTGACGAATAATAATGAATACTTTGAAAGTGATTTGTATAAAAAAAATATCAACAACAGGTGGTACAATGAGAATAAACTATGGAGGAAAAGTTAAACCTTGTTTATCTTAAAAATCAATTTTTCATAATTACATTTTTATTATCAAATAATGTTTGCATTTTTAGTATCTACCAATGTCAACAGCAAGCTGAAATGCATCTGTAGGCACATAGTCACACACCTGTGTCTTTTACATTTAGTTTTCCCACAAACCGCACAGCTGTGGCCCAAAGGAAACAGCTCCTGCTGGAACGGCTGCAAGACAACATTTAAGATTCAGTGAAGGATGGAGTTTGTGCCAGATCTTTGAAGCCAAACTTATAAATAAATAAAAATGAAACAAATAAATGTTTCTGCAAATTGAAATATCAAACATTTTGATTTTAAATATTTGCCACAAATATAATTCCATATAAAAGGACATCATTTCCAATATTCAATGCTCCATATTTTCAATTTCTGTTTTTTTGTTTTGCATTTTTTAATTACAAGAAAAAAAAGATTTTCTCCCCTATAAGACCTCTAAGAAAATATTAATTATTCTAATTTGGACATAATTTTTGTACCAACCCATCATGAACAATCTGCGCACAATTATACAGTTGCATAAATAGATTTTACAAAGGAAATTCTTGTTTGATGTTGAATGTTTTCTATAATTAATTCAATTTCAGAATACACATTAGTTTTTCTTTAATGATAATATAAATCCCATCGTGGCTCAGTGTTAATGCATGAGATGCAGCCAAACATGTGACAAAGTGAGACGTTTAAATGTATGAATTTATCATTAGAAATTCTTCTCTTCTAGTGGTCGGCTTAAAAAAAAAATCACAAAGAAATCATAAACCTTGCAGAAAAGTGAGAAAATCTGTGTAGGTTATTTTTTGGAGCAGCAACGCTCATCTGTAGGAAAGCCTGATAATTCCTTATTTAAAAGGAGCCACTTTAGTAGAGATTCAGTGCAGAAAAACTAAAGAGTGAATGGATGAAAATAAATCACAGTTAAATAAAGTGGTTATTCTGTCATTTATATTCATATTACAGCCTTCTGCTCATTTCTGCTCAAAGCAAACACTTTAACAGTAAAAGCTTTCCGACTACAAACTCCAAATGTACTGATGTTCAAGTTATGATGTCTGACAAACAAGCTGATTTATGCTTTTTTAACTATAAATACTACTTTGTCTTATTAGCAAAGATGAATGAATAAAAAAACATAGAAAAACTAAGTCTCTACATCAACTTGGTGGCTTCAAAGACTTGTTTCCCTTTTAATGACTTTTAAATAAAGTTTGGATATTATTATTATTATTGTTGTTATTTTTAATGTTTTTTTTTATTCCTCAAATGTTAAAGACTGAAATGATCTAAAAATAAATGTGAAAAATAAAAACTCTGGTTTGTGATTGGATCAGTGAACACAAGAAACAATCAATAGTGGGTCACCGGGTTTTGTGGACTCAGCTGCTCTTTGACCAGCTTGTTGATATATTTGTTTACTCACCTTGTTTTTTGGTTTCATGGAGACCAACATGTTGGGCAGCAGAGATTCGGGCCCTAACGAGCAATAGAAGGTGACCACTCCAGCCAGAAACGACCAGAACACCATTATAATATGCAGATATCTGTGGAAAGCAGGAAAATAAACAAACGACAACAACAAATGGGATTGTGGGTAAAACGGCGCACCTGTTTAAAAGAACGGTGGACAGCAGTAAGACCAGCAGCAGGAAGCAGAAGACGGGATACTGGCGAGCCAGCTGTCTGACCCGGTCCAGCTTCATTCGGAACCTGATGTTCTGCAGGAACATCCTGATGGAGCCCATCGTCTACAGCCCTTAAAGAAAACATTTAAAAAGAACCTCCATCCGGGTCATTTCATGCAGAATTTCATAAATTTGAGGACTTACAGGAGCCGAGGAGGGTCTTGAAGCGCGCAGCGCTATCACAGATGTAGAGAAACGGACAGGAGGGTTTGATGGCTGCGCGCAGCTGTAAGGGGATTAAAGAGAGCTCTCCGTTGGGTTTGTGAAGCTGCAGCGGCGCAGACTGCCCTGTCTCCCCACGAACGTCGATGTCAACACGGGACCGTGGTGATGTCACCTCCGCCGCTCCGCTCGCGGCATCTCCTGGCTCCTGTAGTTCAGACGGACTTCAGGCATGAAGGCCGCTTTTATCTAAAGAACTGCTGGGATTTAGCGGCTCATCCATGAGGCTGACAAGCAATGAAATCCATCAAGATAAAAAAACGAATGTTTTTGAAGGCGCCATCAAAACACAGAAAAGAAGAATTTATGAACAGAAGTTGAAACAAAACACGAATAGAATTGATATTTACTTTTTCAGTTTTTACAGTGATTTAAATCATTTCCTTTTTTTCTTTTTTTTTTAGTAAAAAAAAGTAATTTTTTTAAATTTGATTGTAAAAACTGGTATTCTTTATTTAAATCAAAATTTGACAAGTAAATCAATGTTTTTTTTTAAGCTGAATTCTGAATACATTTTAATTTAGCTGAATTTTGGTACATTCTACTCTTGGTACATTCCAGAGTACTTAAGTACTGTTGCTTCAAAGTAATATTAGTCAGTAAGTTAAAAAATAAATAATTTGAGAATGATCTCGTAAAAAAAATTAAAAAACGAAATTACTGTAAAATCGAATTGTGAAAGTTAATGTTTTAAAAAAGTTATATGTGGACATGTTATGGTTAAGATCTCAGAACAAATTGAGTTTACTATTTTTTTTTTTGTTTAAAAATTATATATATTACATGGACACCATAGCATAAGTGAGTGTACCCCCTTTAAAAAGTATTCATTTAATCTTTAGCACAATGAGGGTCAATTTCCAAACTTTCCACAAGGATGAGTTTTATTGAACATATTTTTAACTTCAAAACATGAAATGAAGGTGAACAATGTAACTTAGATCACAAAACTTGAATTGGTTGAAGCAAAAATGAACACACCCTGGATCAAAAACTACTACATCTAGTATTTTGTATGAGCACTGTGATTTTGAAGGACAGCACCAAGTCTTCTAGACATAGAATGAACAAGTTGGTGACCTATTGCAACATCTATCTTTTTACATTCCTCAAGAAAAATCTTTTTAGAGCCTGGATGCAGAGTGATGCGAAACTTGTTGCTGCAGAATTCCCTACAGATGTTCAATTAGATTCAGATCAGGAGACATGTTTGACCCTTCAATGACCTTCACTCTGTTCTTCAGAAATGCAACAGTAGCTTTCCATGTGTGTTTTGGATCATTGTCGTGTTGAAAGAAAGCACGACGACCAAGTGCACGAAGTGATGGCTGCATCTTCTCCTTCAGGATAGAGCAGTGCATTGTTGAGTTCATGATACCATCAATAAAATGCCGCTCTCCAACACCAGCAGCACTTATGCAACCCCACATTAGGACACTACCACCACCATGTTTCACTGTAGGCACCATACATTTTCTTTGAAATCTTCCCCTTCCATACAGTTTTAAAACCATTAGTTCCAAAAACAGTGATCTGTTCTAAACAGTGATCAAATTCTAAGCATGCGTTTTTATTCATGGACTTTAGGAGAGGCTTCCTTCGTGGGCGATGCCCATGCATGCCATTCCTCTGCAGTGTGGCCGTATGGTGGCACAGGAAACGGTCACTCCAGTTTGGCTTTCTACTGCTTTAGCTAACTGCAGTGAACTTGCACATCCCTTCTAATCAGAAGACGCTCCTGGACTTAACTTCCTGGACATCTCTGTGAGATAGTTGCACTTACATCTTTCTAAAATGTTTGTATCACTTTTGCTAACGTATTTTGACTAAAATGTAAAGCTTTGCTGATCTTCTTGTAGCTCTCACCTTTTTTGTGTAAAGAATGATTTCTCTTCTATGAGGACCCATTTCTGACAGCATGAAATGGGAAGGGCTTTTCGTTGTTAATAATGCCCTCTTACAGTTACCTGTGTCCTGGACACATCGAGGGTTCCATCCCAAATCCAGCGCCCTGAGAATGTATGTTAGTTGCAAAGAATGAGGCAGAAGACTTGTATGCATAAAAGTCACTATCCAGGAGGGAACATCCAAGATGCTCGAATACATCAAGATCAAGAACCCAACTGACAATGTTTTTGGTATTTTTAACATACACTTGTAGAATTTTTTTTCTGATGATGGAGGATATATTTAAGAAAAATTAAGCTTAAAATTGCATTTCTGAGTATTTCTTTATTTAAATCAATGTGAATCAGGAATAGATGAAGAAATTCCATTAGAAAAAGTGCACATTTCTGATGAAGAAAATACGCTGGACAAGCCACAAGCTTCCTGCTTTGCTCCACAATGGAGAAATAGAGGGGTGCGGTTGCTTCACGCCAAGAGTGGGACTTTAACGTATTCTTCACCACACTTTATTTAAAGTAGAGAATAAAAAGACAAATTTTTTAATTATTTCGAAGTGTTTTATCTCGTCATGTACAAGTTTTCGTTCAACCGAATCAGACATTTTTCATTTTAAAAATGCAATTCTTTTTCTTTTTTAATCAGCCAATATTCTGATTTTTAGGTCCCTCTACAACCAGTGTTCAAATTTATTCCAGCTCAACGGGGAAGTTAAAGCTGCTTTCCTATTGGTCACATCTTTCCAGCAATATTTGTACCTGATCAATGTCTGTAGATGCAATTAAGTCAATAGAATGGATAGATTTTTTTAAATACTTAATGAAACTTAATACTGTTCAAACAGGGAAAAAAAAAAATCTCTTTCATTGGATTTTTCTTCTATTATTTTTTTTATGATATAATGTGCACCATTGATAAACTAAAAGCTGCTAATATATATTTTTATTGAACTTCAAACCCCAGATTTTTAAAAGTAGGAGACCTAAAGTAAGAAATGACTGAACATCTTAACCAAAGAGTAAGACACAGATGGAAAATCAAAAACTTTATTACAAAAATAAGTTACACTCACCTCCATCTTACAGTATAAAACAATTTATTTGCAGGAATGCAAAAAACGTTGTTGGCCACCAACAATAGTTTAAAACTGCTAACATGTTTTTTTTTCCTTTTTTCAAAAGGTGGTTGTTATGTTCTTATTGAGGGAGTTAACTGTATAGAAAACTGGGATTGAAGAGCAGTTTCCTGTATGCTATACCTGGAAATACAAATCATTTCACTGCAGTATCCCCTTCTGCCACTGTGGGACCCACATCCTCCACCCAACTCCAGCGCATCGGCTTCACCCACTGGAAGATATGGCAACTCCGTCATCCTTTCAGGGAAACCTCTCGTATGGCTACAACCTTGGAAGCTGGTATGGGATCGTTTCAGATCAGAATGGAAGATTGTTTGAAATCATTTTAACTGGTTGAAATGTTTTGGTTTTTTTTCAGTTAAAAAAAACACAACAAAACCCACTGAAATAACACAGTGGCATAAAAGGGACACTGCAG
The DNA here is from genome assembly GCA_014656515.1 of Oryzias celebensis. Lineage (NCBI taxonomy): Eukaryota > Metazoa > Chordata > Actinopteri > Beloniformes > Adrianichthyidae > Oryzias > Oryzias celebensis. The sequence continues at coordinate 42,986,001 of BNCR01000005.1, forward strand.
GGCTTCATTTTTGTTGTTTTTTGTGTTTTTTTAATCAAAGGCAGTTGAATGCCTGTGATGTTTAAGCCTTTACAAAAACGTAACATTTTCCAAAAAAACTATACAACCAGTAACTACATACTCTGAAAAAGCAGGGTGGCTAATTCAGTTGAATGGGATAAAAGCAGGGCTTGTTCAGACTCATCATATGAGAATGTTTTGCATGCCCAGCTTGACTGTTTGCAGTCTCCAGAGCTGCAGCTAAATGGAGTATATTACATTACGTACATAATTGTCTTTTTTTTTCGCGCTGCAGCTCTTGTGCATATTTTGTACGAAAACGAGCCCTGCTTTTATCAATAAAGTTTCCCTATTTACAGTACAGGCCGGGTAGTTTAGTCCTCTGTACTGAGGTAGTCAACTTACCCTTTAAAGACAAGTTCTGAAAAGAACCACTTTCCTGGAATGCCTGACTTATCCATGCCAGGTGGGTACACCCTAAAACCCTGCAAATGTTGTATTTCAAACATCCAGATCAAACGTTTCAGAATAACATGGATATTCCACAATAAAAATTGCAATTAGCACAAAAATATACAATAGCATCAAGCTCATTTGAGCCACTTCAAACCTAAGAACTTAAAAAGTGCAATTTCTTCAATAATTATTTTCTTTTTTTTTTTTTAAAATGGCATGTTCAGGGGACAGGGGAGGGGGTGGATTGTAAGGGCATTTCATAAAGCCCTACCACTCAGGGCAAAGAAGCTGTAGTGAGAGTAAGTCGATTCATCCGACCATCTTTACCTTCTTTTTCGATAATAAGGTGGCTCTTTTTAACGGGGACGAAAAGTAGGGTATTAAATGAAATAGAAAATTAACTAATTGGGGGTGGGGGGGTGGGGGGGGGGGTGTCTTCTGTAAGGCTGGAATATCATTGGACCTTTTCATCTTGCTTGTCATTTCAACATCCATTGCAGCTTATGGTGTAACCCCACACATCAAGTCAGTATTCGCTGTAACAGGTCAGGATCGCCCTCGGCCCCGTTTACCTGCACAAACAACAAGTATAAACATTTGTATAGCATAAAAAATACTAAAAAGCTAACAGTTTCAGATCACGTCTAAACAAATGACTGTTTCAGCAAAACTTGAGTGACTTTTAATGAGTTTTTCTGAGTTTTGTATTTTTTGTCCTATAAGGCACAATTTAAAGCCTTCATTTTTGTCAAATAAACAACCGTGCGTCTAATAATTCGAAGAGGATTAATTCTGGTTGTTTTTACCAATGTCGAAGCGATTATGAGAAGTACAAGGTGCTCTGTCAAAATGTTTGGTTTGCTGTTATTGTTAATATGTTCAAATTTAGCTGTGTCAAAATGTTTGTTTTACATTACTAAAAAGATAGGGAGTTAGAGTAACTTTTTCTAGCAGTATTAGTCTTTTTTTTTCCAAGTGTTGCAAACAAGGCTGGGAGTTGCAGGTATTGTTTAATAGGCTAATGAAACCAACGTGCAGCAGTGTCGAAATTGTTTTTTCTGCTACTAAAAAGGATGGGAGTTAGCATAGTCACAGTAAAGTCTGTTTTAGCAACATCAGTCTTTTTTTTTAACACGTTTTGCAAATAAAGTTGGGAATCACAGGTATCATGAATGTATCAACACTTCTAATGTGGCTAGCCTGTAGCGTCTCACAAACAAGTTCTAGAGTTACTGTGAACGCAGAGAAAGTCTGACTAACCAATGAACTTCTCTCAGTTTTGTTTGTTTTGCTAAATGCGTCTTATAGTCTGTTCCGCCTCAGATCTGACATAAGTTCAAAAATAGATAAGTCATTGACCTTATAATCATGTGTGCAAAAAATATGGTAAGTTAGTAAAAAAAAAACAAACTGTTCTTTACTTCTGATTGCTCCGAGAGTTCCTCTCTGGGAAAAGCCCACTCGCCCCCTCGGTGTGACGGCCCCGCGGCCCCTTGTCTGATTAGCACCTCCGCGGACTCCTCTAGCTCCTCGTCCTCTCCCAGACCCCTGGAAGTCCTCATAGCCATAGTATGGGTCATCATAACCCCCCGGTAGTTGTGGTAATCATAACCGTAGAAATCGTAATAGTCTTCATAGCCGTAAAAATCGTGAGGGTAAGAATAGCCGCCCCGCCCACCTCTACCTCGACCTCTTGTGGGTGGTGGCATGTGTGGAGGCCCATAGTAATAGTATTCGTCATACCTGGGGAGATACAGACACACGTCAAAGACCTGCTAAATGTGATCAATGGTCTGTTGCGTGAAGCTGAAGGAGTTCAGATTGTAGGCGTGGCATCTCTGCTTACATTTGCGTTTTGGCAGCTTGTCTCTGGGCTTTGCGTTCTTTCCTCTTCTGGTCAGGAGGTTTGGCAAAGACGATCTCAATGTGCTCTCCCTCTAGGTCTTTACCGTTGAGGTCCCCTAGAGCCTGCGTTAAATCAGACACGCTGATGCTCAAAGATGTTTTTTTCGATAAGACACATTTATTACATAAATTACACTTCCATAAGCTGTAAATTGAAAAAGAGTTTTAAGGTTACCTTCACAGCACTGTCTCTTTCCTCAAAGTGGATGAAGGCATAGTCTTTCAGTTTTTTCACTCTTTCCAGTTTACCAAACTGACTGAAGGTCTTTTCCAGAAGCTCCTCTGTAACGGCACTTGCCAAGTTCCTCACAAAAAGCACCTTGACCTGAGAAAGAAAATAAAAGGCTCAGAACTACTTTTTTTCCTCCCCAAAACACAGGAGACAATCAGACACACATGGTAACATTTTTTTAATGCAATAACCAAATCTGACCTTAGCCATGACCTCTGGATCCGGGTCCTCAATGGGATCTGCCCACTCCACGGTGACCACGTTCCCCCACACCTTCACCTTTCCACTCATCAGTCGGCGGCGAGCCTGAGCTGCTGTCTTGTGGTCTTCGTACTCTAGAAAGCAAAAGCCGCGGTTCTTCTTCTTGTCATCCGGCTGGTGATACAATATGACATCATTTAGACCCTCTGTGGGGGGAGAAACAATAAGGGGGAAAGACAAATGTGTTATTTGCTCCAAATCGCCAAAAGTGTCTTACAATCAGAAGAATCAAAGAACAAATATATTTTTTGAACCGTTCAAAGGACCGTGAAACGAATAGATGATCTAATGATCATTTGATATAAATGTCAAATGATTCTCTCTTTCACCGATGTTGGTGTGCCCCCCCCGCCCTATATTCCATTTTCATTATTAAATATCATACATAGTCTTTAAGATTCAAATTCAGGTTAAATCTGCAAGAATAACAATTTATTATTATTTAGTCATCTGTTGTGCTGCTACACCAACATTTTAAGCATGACCACATGGACTTGCCTTTGAGAGGCTAAACTGCACACAAGACGTTATTTGAAACATTTTCTTCCAACCCATAGAAAACAAATAAGTGAGTGAAATGTTAAAAAAATGACACAGGTTTGTTGAGTATAATCAGTTTGAAGATTGAACAAAAGTTCGGCAAAATGTGTTTTCATCATACTATGCTTTGACTAAAGACAACTCAGTGTTCTAAACTTATTTGATTACGTTTTGAAAATATTTTAGGGTCAGTTATGGAAAACAATAAACCAAGAAGTTACAAATTTTGTCTTTGGCCCTCATCACTTACATTAAATAGTGGACAATGACAGCATAATAACAGACGGCTGGGTTTTTTTTTTCATCCCCTTGAACAGTCAAATTCTTAAAACAAATAGTAAACAATTCCACATGTGACTTGTTAGAACAAAGATACATGTCAATGCATAATTGCCTTACCTGTAACCTTTGAAAACTCTTCAATAATCTGCTCTTTTGTTTTACTCTTGGGAATGGATCCAACGAACAGTCTGTTATTGGCCACAGAGATGCACACGCCGATGTGCTTACCCGGTCGGATTTCACTGTTGTTGCACTACAGAAGCACAAAATAAAGTTAGGGTCCCAAAATCCAGCGCTTTCTGATAAACGGTCCCTGTGTTTTATCGGGAGCACAAACCAATTTGACAGCCTGCTGCGCAGCTTCTTTAGTGCAGAAAGTGACAAAGGCATAGCCTCTGTTTAGGCCACTGAGGGGATCCATCATCAGACGCAGGTCCCAGATGGGCCCGGCTCTCTCAAACAGTGGAACCAGCTCATCCTCGAAGAGATCTCGAGGGATTTTTCCAACAAATATCTGTTGATGTGACAAAGCAAAAGCAGGATTAGAGAAACTTTCTGAATGAGAACGAAGCATAACAAACAGTATTTCAGAAGAGGCATCCATTCAGCTCTTAGCGGTAAACTATCACTGTAACCATTGTTACTACAGGGGGAAAAACTGCCTCATCATATGGACACCAGAAAAGATGCACTAGGAAGAAAACGCTGACTGACAGCTTTTATACCTCTGTACCGATAGTGGGTTGACCCCCTGAGTGGGCAGACTCTGGTGGAGGACCCCCATACTTCCTCTGTCCTGTTGTCACATCAAGCGTGTAACCAGTTCTTTCCAGCAAAGCCTGCAGAAATCACAGCAGAAACGGTTTTTACTCCTTAATTTCCATGTCAAGTTTCACAATCCCTGGTTGACGTTAATCAAAGTTAATTCTTACTTTGATTTTGGCTTCATCGGGTCCTTTACTAGTGTCTGACACTTTGGTCCCCTGTTTCTCTCTTTGTCTGTACGTCTTCATCACACCACAAAGAAAGGCACTTTTATTCTGAAAAAAGCAACACGTATTGAGTGAATTCACAAACTTAAAATATAATAAAAAAAGCAGGAGAAACTACAAGATTTAGAAGTAAACGGTTTTGTCTGAAAACACTTCTGCTTTTGGGACACAGAAGCTTTCCTTTTACTGGACCATTGGTAATCACCTGTGCTGGAAAAGCAGAAGTGATACAAACTCACCTGAACATGTGAGAGGTCGCTGTCCTTGAATTGTGAAAGGACTTGGAGAGCACCTTCCTCGTTGAATTCTTTTAGAGCCTCAATCGCTCGGTCATCTAAGTCACTGTGTGACACCAAACCTGACGGTTGAACAACACGGGAGAATAAAGAAAGAAAAAAAAAGATCAGCAACAAGCACAAACAGAAAAATACATAAAAATGTTTCTCAAATTCAAAACAGTCAATAATTAACCTTCATGTTAAATTTTGTTTGATGCATGTTTAAAGTTTAATTAATAAATGTTTACTAAACTTGTTAATAAGATTATCCTCAGCTTTATCTGATGAAATTAAGTCAATTTGCATTTGCTTGATCTGGCATATTATGGGAAACCATTTAATAGCAACATGACAACTCAACTTGATAAAGCAGAACCTCCTCTGCTGTGGCTGAACATTTCTTTGGACCCATTCATCTACATGTCTATATGGAGTAATACAGTAATACTCGAGATGTAGGGACAGAAAATAGTTTGAGAACTGCTGAAGCCGATGGACTAGGGCTGAGAATACACAAAAAAAAGTAATTGTCAAAATGTAACTTGACTGACAGAATGCTAAAATCAATTAATTGAATGAATATATATATATATATATATATATATATATATATATATAAATAAATTTGTAGAGCTTGTTTTTGGACAATTTCAGATTAATCATTACTTAAATAAATAGATATCTATTAAATTCACATTCAATCTAAACATCTAAATCAATACCCAGAATAATAAAGAATATTAGTGTCATAGGAATAAAAATTTGCTTTGGAAGACTACAGAATCAGTTTAGATGTATTTTAAGGCTCATTGAAGAGCAAATCGTAAGATACAACAACAGTAATCTTATAATCACGTTGTGAAAAAAAGTTGATGGCTTTATTTATTTTTGCACACATGATATGGACTCAAATTTGAAGAACTGCAGTACCCATTTTGGTGGGAAACCACAAAAAGTTGCTTTAGGATTCAAATTCCCCTGTTCAAAAAGCGATTAAAATGACAACACATACAAAAATTGATACACACAATAGAAAAATTGCATATAATTTATGCAAATATATTCACAATGTCTTACCTGCTATGTAAATTTCATCTAGTTTTTCAGCAACTTTCTGTGGTAAACCAGCTTCTAATAAAGTCTGGAAGTGCTCAGAATGGGTAACTGCAGCAGAGGTGTCCATTGGTTCTTCTGGACCATTTCCATTAATATGCTCTGTGGCCATGTCTCCAGAAATCTGTGTAAATGCAATGAGCCAAATTAATCTTGGGTCAAGTTCTTTGGTTGTGTTTAAAAGAGTTCATTCAGACATGTCTGCAAAAGAATTTGGCAACATATAAAGAAAAATCATTGGATTTTTTTGATGATATGAAATATAATATCCTCAAACTATTGCGTCCAAGTTATCATACAAGTCCTTTACGAGAAGTATTCTATTATGATTGCAGCCATTCCATTTAATTTTTTTTCTTAAATTTGGGCAAAAACAATGTCACTGAATTATGTAAATGTAATGTCAAAGACTGGTAGCTTTACAAAAAGTATAGTGATGACTAATTTACTATAAATTAATGCTGGCTTACATCCACGTGGGTTTTTTTCGTTCCAATATTTGGAGAAACAAAACATTTCCTCGCAACAATATTTTCAATTAATACTTCATTTTAGTAAATCTAAATCATTTTTCAAAAAGAAAAGATTTTTTTAAACAGATTCATCTACTATATTATTAAAATTGGGCGTTGAGCTGATCTATCACTGGTGAATTCAGCACATGCTAGGTTGAGTCCCGGTTTCCGGTGACTGACCAGTGATAACGTGTAAACGTTTCGGGATCTTTGTTTTTTACACTTGAGTAGCAAATGAACTATTAGCAAGTTCGAATTTCTCAGCATTGTGATCCATTCTAAGATAATTTCAACCACTTTAAGCTATTCCAGAGTATTTACTTAGCAAAGGCACCTAGGCGCATTTTGTTACCTTTAGCATATGACGCTATAATAAACATGAAAAAAAAATCGTAGCTTACGATCGTATATTTTTACCAAAATTTGGTCTTCGTTAACAGTAGCTTGAGTGAGTCGCGAACTCGGTGTACGAAATTGTCTGCAAGTCAAGCTCATAAGCACGTGCTTTCACTACTTACATTATCCATCCAGTAAATGTTCCGCTAAACTCCCAACATTTAAACCAATGTCGTAAATTTAATACAGCTTCTTTCTCCTTTTCTCTAAACTAACTGTTATAAAGTTATATTTGAGGGGAAATGGCTAGTTGGCACAAACTGAAGTAAGCTAGTTTTCCGGGCTAGTTCGCGCAGCTAATACTACAGCAATCAAGCTAACTATGGACGCTCATCAGGACAATAACATTACTTTTGTGTCCAATTTCTTACAATAGGCCTGTCGTTGTTGTTTTTGGAATTGGCGACTATTCGTGCGACCACCGGGCTAAGACCTACTCAGAAACTTTTGCACACATTGGCTTTTGTCATTAAGGCTGTATTAGCATAAGATGACAATGAGCGTGTCAGTTACATGATCTGTCAAAATGGGCTAACTGGAGCTAGCATGCTAATTCGAACGCTGAATCAGTCGGGCCATTGTTTGAGCGTCATTTGATGGTACAAACACAACCAATTGACATAAAGACTGCTTTGAAATGTAAATGAATGCAACAAGGCCGTGAAAGCTTGGGGTATGGCCAGCTAGATGCGTGGTTACTCGACGTGCCGCCACATAGGAAGAGTCCATTTTCAAAAAGCCGGTCTGGACAACTCGTTCCCTACCACCAGTTTCCACATTGTTTGAAAGAAGACTGCACGATACAGAGTTTGGAGCACTTATTAGGCATAATTATTGTGACTAATTAGAAGTATTCATCCTACCTTCCGCTGGCACACCAAGGTGAATAGTGCTGATTATAGAGGAAGATAAATGTGATATTTAAAAGACAGAAAAAGTGTAAAACTCCCGGCACTTGTCCGGCTTCAGTCATTCACTGTTGATGATGTAAAATGGCTGCCACGTTCACGCCTCGAGTTTTGTCTCGTCGATGGGGTTTCTTGGACCGTCCTGCACGGGCTTGCCTTGTATGCGTACAGTAGGCCAACCACAACATCCAGTAGCAGTAACAGCAGAAACGGCGAAGAGTAATTTTATCACCACGCACCGTTTATTCAGGACAAATACAATGTCGACGAAGGGGAAAAAAAATATCAAACAGTTGCTTCATATTAACTATAAAAGCGAAGTGATGGTAAAAACATATCAAAAATGACACAGAAACCTAATTATAAAAACAAAGAAAAACATATACAAAAGGAAGTTCATTTTATTTCATATTTTAGCAATTATTCAACACAAAAGAAGATTTTGCTAAAATACACAGTTTTAAAGGCTACAGAAATACCTAAAATCAATATGACCCCAATATTAAAGGCCTGTATCATGATATTTAAAAGCCTTTCAAAGTCAGCTATATTTACATACGTGAGTGTGCTATATTTCGTGAGTGTTTTGCTCACGACAACAAATAACAACTGAACTGTTGCAAAGAGGAATGTACAAACCGGTACCTGTATTATGTAAAATGAAAGTGTTTTGCTGATCACTGCTAGCTCCTTGGAGAAAGTGGGTGTGTGTTATCCTGGGGGCGGTGCTGGCAGCGGAGACTCTTCCTGGAAGGGCTGTTCCCCACTTTGTGACATCACAATGTGAAGACCCACTCGTTTTTGTGAATTGGGAGGGGCTGTTAGGGTTTTAGATGAAGGCTCAGAGATGCATGAATGTAGCGAAGTACCGCGTTGGGGTTGTTTTTACTGAGGAATTAACATTATAAAACACTTAAAGCCCAACAAAGTTTATTTGGATGACATATGTCCTTTAAAACATTTCAATCCAGCAAAGTATAAACAATTAAAATAGAAACATTGTCACCAAATAATGTTCCTTAAATTAAATCAGATAAAAATATGTTAGGATTAATTTAGTAGGTTTGAATAATGCCTTTTATTAAAGAAGTTTAAATCTGCCTAAACATGTAAAAAAAAATAACTGGAGTTGAAGTGGCTGGCTTAACAATACTTGTCTTTGTACAAGCACACTAAAACCCTGAAAAAATTCAATTACAGGCATCCACTTTTTAAATGAGGTTTGATTTAACAGAATTTCAAGAGCCCGAAAATTTAAGTTAGGCATCAAGTTCACCTGGATAGAATAAAAAAACAGGTTTAATAGTGAACTATTTAAAATAGGTTAAGATATCCGTTAAACATGTCTTTAATTTAAATAAACATAAAATCAAAATAAAATAAAATAGGCCACAGAATGAGAAACTCATTGTCAGTTTTACAATTGCTCGTTTGTTCTTAATTCTGATTAAGAATTAAATTGGTTTATGAAGACCATCTTTTCATTTGTCACATTCTATAAGACTTTACAAAGTGAGTTTATAAGTATTTTATACATTACAGTTAATAGCTCTAAATGACTTGTAAACTGCCAAGTGATTTTTGTTTCTTAATAACATATAATAATAACGTGTATTAATACGTGAGAAAGATGGTATGAAAAGCTTTGAATTTTGAATCTATGTAGCACAGATGTTAAGTGAAAAATGTGAAATTAAGAATATATTAATAAGTTAAAAATGCCAAATAAATTACTTATTTTGTTGTCCAGAAAACAAAATTTAAAAAAAAGTTGAACCAGAGAAGTTGACAGATGAAATACAGTTACAGCGACAATGTTCTACTTTTTTTTTTTATCAGTTAAACTAAATAAATTAGTTTTTACAAATGGTCAAATTTATGAAAAACTCACGATTGAAAAATGAAATTAAAAAAAATCATTAAAAAAATGTTCTTGAGAGTCTGGATAAAACATGCCCCACATAGAAAAAGTTTTACTCAGATTTAAAATAAAAAGATCAGTGGCATAATATCTCGTTATGGAAGTGTGAATAATGGTGTTGTATTTTAGCATACTTTTTGGGGGTATTTTTGCTTAAATGTATTACCAGTTGTTAGACACCCCTTGTTTATGTCTTTTCCTTGACAAGTGGTCACCCCAGTCACCAGCACCGAAAACTTGAAAAATCTCTATAATTGTAATGTCACCTGATCTCAAATGACTTTGGACTTCTCTTTTGGAATAATGAACAAAAAGGAACTGTTGGGGAGCTCTCATGCCACCATGTGGACAATATCAATTGATGGACGTGTAAGCAAATATTAAAAAAATGTTTTTGGTATGTGTTTTTTTTCTTTTAAAGATTTTTTTGAGGGACATAAACCAAATAAAAACAGTTGTCATTTTAAGTATATGCATGATAAGATTCATACCAGAAAAACCTAAATTAAGTCTAGTTTGTTCATGTAGGATGTATTTTTTAAAATTCATTTATTGAATTTGTTAAAAGTAACAGCAAAAATAATATATATATATATATATATAAAAGTTCTATATATAATTTTATATATAATTTTATATATATATATATATATATATATATAAAATTAAATATAGAACTTTTTTTTTAAAGATTAAAGAACTTTTAAAATATTAGGAGGAATGTTATATTTTATAATTTCCCAGAGAACCCACTTTGCTAAATAAAGTATTGACATTTCTGGGACTCTAACTGCTGATTTAAAGAACTTAATTTTTTTTTTTTAATTTTTGTGTGTATTTAAAAAATTACTTTTTACATATTAACCACACCAGGCAAGGATCCTTAAAAAAACTGGACAACGGCAAATGAACCTTTGTTGTTTATGGCAGAAATCTCTTTTTCATGTGCACAATTTGTGATCTTAACCTGATAAATTTTCCAACAAAAATATAAGATTGAAAAAGTAAAATTTTTGATTAAAAAAAAATCCAAACACTATGCATTACAAACAAATTTAATTTCAATCTAGTTTCTACAGAATGAGTGCACGGAATAGTGGTTATCACTCTGGCTTCACAATAAGTAAGCCCTGGTTTGAATCCCGCCAGGGTCTTTTCTGCATATTCTCCCTGTGCATGCGTGGGTTTTCTCCGGGCACTACAGCTTCCTCCAATAGTTCAAAAACATACTTCAGAGGTTAGTTTGTGATCCTAAATTGCCACTAGGTGTGCATGTGAGTGTGTGGCTCTACAACAGATTGTTAACCTGTTCAAGGTGTAGCCCGCCTTTGCTCAAAAGCTGGGTTGGCTCCAGCAACCCTGTCACCCCAAAAGGGATTCAGCTGGTTCTGAAGATGTATGGATGGATAGATGGCACAGGGGAGACAACTGTGGTAATGGTGATATGTACAGTGGAAGAAAATCAATAAAAGCAATTTAAAGCAGAAAAGTGTAGAAACAAATCACTGCTGCTTAGGCCTCTAAATCAGACAGTCTCTACTCCTCTTAATTGTGGTTGTAAAAACATCCCACACTTGACATTTCTTTACCCAGGCATCACTTTGTTGATTCTGATCAAAGCTCTAGCTGACTGCTTGGCAGAGCTTTTGTGGTTAGTCCATGTGAGTGTATGTCATCATCTGAAGGGGATTCTGAGGATCGCTCTTCTGGATGACAGTGGCATGCAACCAGCAAATGAGGATTATGGCAATAAAAGCTTGTTAAAGAAAAACTTTTGGTTTTCGTCACAAACATTTAGCACCATGCAAGCCAAATGCTTTTCTTTCTGGATGTAAACACTGGGGGGATTGTCCATTTATCTGTTGCCAATCTGACTGAAAACATTATTTTTTCAAATGTTTTTTATAATTAGCAGTTTATTGCATTTTAAATATTTTTTTCATTCATTTTGTGTTATTTACTCCTTATTACCCTGTTTTTTTCCTGCTATTCTTATTATGTGAATGTTCCACTGTGTCACTGTGAAGTATTTTTGGACACTGATGACATTGTATAGTTCTATATAAATCTTTGCCTTTTTGGTTGATGTTAAATCGTTCTGCTCCATTTACTCCTCTGCATTCTCCACACTCACACCAACCAATCTCATGTTCTCCTTGATTCCATCCACAAACCTCCTTCCTGGTAGCTTCAACCTCAGCATCTTTTCACCAACATCCTCCCTCTTGCTTCTCTAAGTGTGTCCAAACCGTCTCAGTCTGCTTCCCTGGACTTATCTCCAGCACATCTACCATGAACTATTCTTCTGATGGATTCATTCCTGATTCCATTCATCCTTATCACTTGCAAAGTGATCTTCATCTCTGCTACCTCCATCTCTGTCTCCTCTTAACACAGTACGAGCATTGTTCTGCAAATAAATACCACACTCAAACATACAACAAAAAAACAACCAACCAAACATACAAAAAACACCAACAAAAGCTTTAATACAGCTTAAATTATTTAAACTTGTAGAAAATGTGGTTGAAATGAGAATTTTCCTTCATTTTCCACATTGGAGCAAAAACTAACAGAAAACCTACTGATATGCAATAAAAAAAGGCCCTGTAGGCACTCTGAGTCTGGAGATGAAAAAAGAGCAAACTTTAGACTGTAAAACAGTTTGAGTAGGTTGATTACAACCTCTAGGTAGCTTGTTGATTCAGTCGGATTCCAAAATGTGTCCCAGACAGAATTTCATAGAGTCAAGAACTCTATTAGGCCTGAATTTCTATGTGTTTTATGTTTCACATCATCATCACATGTTTTTAACAAAAGATCCTCACCAAAGAGAAAGAGGTCTGGTGATTGAATGTTGAGTGATATACTCTGAAATGCACTTGTCTAGGTGTGCTCCAAATCTCTATCTTAAAGTCCCTCTCCAATCATCTTTTAATCTATTTTAATTATGTTATGTCGTTTTTTGCCAAAATAAATTAAAAAACCTGTGTCGTTTTCCTTACAGACTCAGTGCTATAAATCCTACACAAATTTATTTCTTATTTATATATTAATGATAATTCAGGACAGGGTTTGGGGAGCAGACCAAAACATGCACAATTACACACATCTGAATGCAGAGAGGCCTACGTGAAAGAATGTGCCATGCACTTTTGAACAAATGTGAAAAGATTTCTTGCATGTATATCTTTTTTTACATTTTCTACACTGAAATCCACTTGCAATTTAATAAACTAAAAACAATAATTGACCCGCTTTTATTTGAGCTCAGCAACTGTCAAGAAAGTATCAGCTGTGCGCTTAAATCAGATTCGAAGGCAACATTTTGGGTCATAAAGATAGAAAATGCAACTGAGTTTGATCTACAAGTCTTATAAATTACCCAAGAGATAACCCTTCATTTTGACAACAGTAATAAGAAAGACTGACAGCGCTCTTCACCAGCTTTGTTTATCTTACAAAGTCTTTCTAGTCTTTGAAACCAAAACATTTCAGTCATACTGTTAAAGGTTTGTGCAACAGCTTCTCTTATCCTTATTACAGGTTTGCAATGTTAAAATAAATGTAAATAGTGCAAATTTATAATGTCTGTAATGGTGCAAAAACGTTTTTTTTTTTTTACTGAAGAATAAATAGCTGGCAATGTGAGTACAACAAGAGAGGATAAAAACTGGGGCAAAAAAAATGGAAGTAGATTTTGTGTTTGACTCTTGACTTCATCTAGTGGTAAAATGTGGTACTACAACAAATGTTTCAGACGTGAGATGCCTTTTAAAATTTGACATCTTTTTTCAAAATATGAAAATAACTACTTGTTTTAATTCAGTTAGTGCAATTTAAACAGTTTAATGTTTTTAAACTTTAATCAACAAGAAGCTGTTTAAGATCAAACTCTGGGGAGTTCTGCATGTCTTTACTCAGTTCACTTAGACATGACCTGAAATATTGAACAAAAAATAATTGAGATTCATTGAGATTCAAAACCTCTTTTTCAAGAGAGCCCTGGACGCCTAATGGCATCATAAGGTCAGAAAAATCCCGTTTGGATTAAAATTTTCTAGTTCCCAGCAGCTGTTGTACATAAAATCACTAAAAGAAAGTTATAAAAGAGTAAATGTGCCACATTTTCACCCTCCTGTAATTTCACAGGTTTTTTCAGTTCTATACAATAGCAAAAATTATACACATTTTTTACAATGTCTTTATGTGATGTGGGTAGAATGTTGAGGACATGGATGGATTGCATCCATTTTGGAATAAGAGCGTAAAATAAAAAATCTGGAAGAAGTGAAGCATTTTAATACTTCAGGAATGCACTTTATGAAAAAAAAAAAACCTTTTGAGAAAGTGCCAGACTGTTGAGCCTTTCTATTTGCCTCCTATGTGCATTTAAAACAGTTTCTTTTCTGACTGAAGCGTTTAATTGCCTCAATGTCTTTTTGTTTTCACAGACAATTCCCCAAGCAATACAAAGCAGGATAAGTTGGTTTGCATTAACTCACAAAGCAACTGAAAAACTACTTTTTGGCCATCCATCCATCCATTTATCTATCCGTCCATCCATGCAAAAACCCACTCAATCCCTTTCAGGGTCATGGGGTTGCTGGAGCCAACCCAGCTAATGTGAAGCAAAGCAAGTTTATTTGTATAGCACATTTCCTGTACAAAGACAATGCAAAGTATTTTACATAAAGCATTAAAAGAAACAATCAAAAGAAATGTATTTAAGAGTGTCCAGGGTACATCCTGGACAGGTCACCCGTCTGTTGCAGGGGCTACAAATGCACACCAATTTTAGAGACACCAATCAACCTATGAAGCATGTCATTGGGCTGTGGGAGGAAACCAGAGAGCCCAGAGAAAACCAATGCACGCATGTGGAGAACATGCAAACTCCACACAAAAAGAAGTCCCAGCTGGGATTTGAACCTTTTTAAAACTCAACGTGACACATTTAACCTCTTGCACATGTGTGGACATTTTGGGTTATATTATCACAGCACTTACTAATGCAAACAAATAACAAAGAGAAATAAAAAAAAAGAACAGAACTTGGAGCTTAAAGTTACTTATGTTACGACCCCAACATGGCTCAGGTCTAGGGGTAGACAAGATGGGGTCGCAACATAAAGAAACTGAACGGACATGAGAATTATAAAGAACACTGCCCTCTGCCCTCTTTGGTGTGGCCTTCTTGGTCTTAAATACCCGGCAGGTGCTGATTAGGATGATTGGCCTCACCTGCCGGGTGAGGCAGCATGACAGGATGTGGAGGCAGCAGCATGGGGACGTAACAGGAGGGAAAAAAAAACTTCTAATTGCAATATTGATGAAGTTAGGAAATGATCAAGGAAAATCCCTAGGACAAGTTTTCATTTGTAGCCGGTACTAAAAAAATTTTTTCCAAGATGGCGGCCTTTTCCTGAGGTCAAAGGTTGTCGTAACTCCAGGGGTAGTTGTAGACTTAAGCCGCCGATACGTGTGTAAAATTTCGTGAAAATCACTCGAGCTAAAGTTTCCTTTTCTCATATTGTGGGAAAACATGAAAATCCCAAAACTCTTAGCCATAAAAGCATGTAGGTTGTGTGGCCGTCCCATAATAATTTAAATTCTTTGCCTGCCATGATGTCACCATCAGGGGTGAAAATTCATTTTCACCAGGTACTAGGCGTGTGCAAAATTTGGTGAGTTTTCGAGCATGTGGTGGGGGTCACATTTTCGCTCAAGAGCGCAGAGTTTTCGTCTGTCTGCGAAAACAAAATGGTCCTTGCAGTCGGTGACTGCTGTGGTCCGTAATTATAGTCTGTTTAGGTTTGGTTTTTAAACCTCTTACAGGCGGATGAATCCACATCTGTCGTTTTTGTGGAATATTCACCAATAAAGAAACCTTTAACCCTGACAAATTGAGAGGATCTTTTTTGATGCAACTCCAGTTGTCCAAAATGCTGAAGAACGCCCCCACCTCTACCATCTGTACCTGACCTGACAAATGATAACAACTCTTGGTTACCAGGTAACCAAAATCCAGGGATTAAATGTTCGCTCTGTATCAGGATGCTGGAGGTAGATTACAAGTTTCCATAATGTATTTTCATTATTTAGAGCATTTAGCAGATTAGAAGAGAGGAGGCAAAGCGCCGGCTGAGTCATTGAGATTAAGGATAATGTAGGCAGATACATACAGGAAGTCGCCAGGATCGCTGGTATAAAAGGAAATTTAGCAGAAGTCCTCGATTATAAAGGAGTCCTGCAGAACGGAGGGATGAAGGAGAAACTTTTCCACAACATGGTAACACGTTTATATTGTTTGATTTTTCCAGCTTTGGACACTTTTGTCTGATTAACTCTTTTAATTTGTATCCAAATATTCAGACACCTGCTGTTCCTATGATGGGCTTTTTAAAATCAGCTGAAGTGTCTGTTCTGCTGATGTCTATTCTTCTCTGCACGGCAGACACCTACTCCAATCTCGATTCCTCAAATTGTAAGATTTCTTTCATGCATGAATTTAGATTAGAAGATGAAAATAAAAGTTATAATTTTGCAGGTATGGATCCACAAATGTTTTTTTTTTTCTTTTTCTGTGTGGTCTTCTTCTTTCTAAATGCAGTGCGCTGCATGGAATGCCGGCTGGAGAACAATGTTTTCTTTTCAAGGGAAGGTAAACCGGTCTACCAGTGCAAGGGTTGCTGCTTCTCCAGAGCGTACCCAACACCTCTGCGAGCCATGCAGACAATGATGGTTCCAAAAAACATCACTTCAGAGGCAACATGCTGCGTTGCAAAGCATAGTCACGAGGTATGGGGAGGACTGGGGGTTCTGCAATGTAGATTGGAACTTTGGAGGAAGTTTGAGGATTTGAATGGGACTCAAATAGAATTTTTTAGCTGATTTAAACATGAAAATCTTACAAAAATTGAACAATTTGTCTTTTTTTAATGAATGTAGTCCTATAAAATACTCAATTACCTTTCTATTGTTACAATATTTTATATGAAGATGACTAATCCTGTCATATTTTTAATGTGGATGAAGGCATCACGTGATGCTTTTGCAAGACCTTTTACTTTGTTATGACAAAGTAGTGTTTTTCTCATGAAGGAGGACATATACTAAAAAGATTAAGCTGAGGATTTTTTTTCTTCAAATCATTGTGAATCAGGAGCAGACAAAAACAAAAAAACAAGCCCCTTTAGTAGTAAGTCAAAAAAGCTAACCCTTTTGGCAGATTTGCTTTGAATTAGCAAAAAAAAAAAAAAAAAGAAAAAAAACTGCTAATGAAGTAAAAGGTTTATAAAGAATTCTTATTTTAAGAAAAAATTCTAGTTACTGAGAAATGTTTTCTCAAAGTAAGATTATTTTGCTTCTGAAAAACTTTCTTGATATTTTTTTTCTTGCAAAGCAGAAAGGATCTTTTTACTATCTTAAGATTCAGTTTTTGCAGTGTGTTCGTTTTGTGGTATTTTATTTTGTTGATTTTGTTCATGTCAGGTTTATTCTTGAAACATTGTAAACCATATTTACTGTATTTGATATTGCTTGTTTTTTTTGTTGTTGTTTGTTTTTTATTTCAAAAATATGCATTTTAATGGAAGAATGTTTGCATTAAATTTTTACAAATGAAAAAAGTACTCAAGCGCTTTTGTGTAGTACTAGGATTCTTAAATTTTGTTGATTTCATTAAAGTTTCTTTTGCTCAGAAAACAATATTTTAATTGAAAAAATGTATTTTCTTGATGCTCTCTCTTCTTTTGAGAAGTAAGCAGGTTTTTCTCATGATCACAATAACTTGACATAATATTCAAATTGTATAGGTTAACAGAATGAAAATTGCGTTTATTTCTTGTTTTTGTAGCTTTTTTTTCATGATGGAGGACATATATGTAAACAATTAAACTGATGATGTTTATCTTCAAACCATTATGAATCAGGGGCAGACAAAAAAAGTCGTCTAAAAAAGAGCTTCTTAGTGATGTAAAAAATACGCTGGGCGGGCCTCAAGTTCCCTGCTATAGAGCATCAAGAAGCGGGGTTGCTCTACACCAACGGTCCCACAAACTGTTTTTTTTATTTTGGCTAACTATGGCATAATCATAATTAAAAGACCACTGGAAATGCTTCTACGATAGCTCAAAGGATGATCAAAGTGGGTTTTTAAAAGTGCATGTAAACTTGTTTTTAATGCCCTTTACTCTTATTTTTTTCCTCTTTCAGACAATCGTAGATGACATCCCACTGAGAAACCATACGGAGTGTCACTGCAGCACCTGCTATTATCACAAAATGTAATCAGTGAGAGGTGGAGATCAATCTATGCTCAGCTTTGCAACAGAATTTGATTCTTTTCAAAAAATAAAAGCACAAGCTCTTCTTTACTGCAAGCTATACTTGTTTTTGGCCATATCTGATAGTATTTTTTGGCGTATTCCTGGATCTGTGAAATGTAACTAGATGTCATGTTTATACTGGTAAATGTATTTGATGAATTGTTTTCTTTGAAAGCAATAAAACTTTCCGCTCAAGAATGTGTTTCATAATGAAATGACAGGAAAGGAAAACTTCAGATGGAGTGAAAACCAAACCAAACAAACTTTAAGAAACCCAAAAGAAATCAAACTAAAACTTAAAGAAATTGAAAAAATGTGTTAAACTATAGACACAATCAAACCCTACCACCAAATAAACTGTATTAGAGATATTTGGTATGATTTGACTGAGGACTCAAACCCACAATCTCCCAGTATCATTCCAAACACTGCACCACTGAGCCTCTGAGCCCGTAAAACAGAAGTAAATGTTAGAAAACAAATTATGATATTAGAAAAACGAAACACAATAAGGAACCGGAATAGGTAGATACCACAGGACATGATTGGATGATGATATCCAGTATCTCTTCAAGCAATAACTTTCAGTTGAAATGATGGATTGACGTGATCATCCAATCAACAATGTCCCATAGTACTTACCTGTTCCAGTTTCTGATTGTGTTTCTTTTCTTAAGATTTAATTTTTATTTCTGTAAATTACTTTTGCTTTCCTAAATGTTTTTGTTCTTTTTTACATAAACCGGAAAATGTTTCTGAAAATACGGAATTCTGCTTTCTGGAATTTTGATTTGTTTTCTAAATATAATTCTGTCTTTTTTCAAATTTTGTTTGGAGTTTTTGAATTGTCATTGTAATCTTTTAGAATGCTTTTCCGTCAAGTGATTTGTTGATGTAATTTGCACTTAAGGGCCACCGTAGTGGCTAGCTTACATCTGGTCCTAGAAAGTCAAAATCCCATAGACTTCTACTGAGAAATAAACAGCTATTACTCGGTCATTATGTTTGTCAGAAAAACCATTCTTGCTCTGGTACCTTTTTAACATGTTCTTGCTAAACTTGCTTGTTTCCCCCCCCCACAATATATTTTCTTTATCAGAAGTTATTCAAGTTATAAAATGACCAATCAGGTGCCTCAGTAAAAGCATGTGGTGCCGGCTAGCCCCCACCTTAAATGTTTGAAACATGTGATTGAACAGTTTCTCCTGCGGCCATTTTCAGTGGAAGGGGTGTGACTTTCTAATAAGCTCACTCTTGGTTAGTGAGAATGGTTGCCATAGAAATGCCTTAGACTGAATCCGACCAATCACTGGTCACTAACGTTGTCTGGCTCCAACATGGCGACGTCCGTATCACTAGAAAATGGTGACTGAATTGAGTTCATGTTACCAGAAGTCAGGCATTTTATGTGAGTGACGTCGCAGGCGCTTCGTCCATCTTTATATAGTGTCGAGGCGCCACACACACCCAAGCTAACAATTACTAGTTGTCTGCAAGTGGATGCTTCTGAAAGGAGTGGCTTCTACAAGCTTTTTCCAACTGCATTTTTTCGTCTGCTCCTGATTCACAGTGATTTTAATAAAACAAACAGTCAGGAGTGACATTTTAAGTTAGAATTTCTTATTGGATCTTCTCAAACGTGAGAAAATGTCTACAAGAACATGTTAAAAACACCAAAAACACATATGTTGAATAAGGCTGTTATACTTCTGATTAGAAACTGGAACATTAACAACATATTTTTTTGTGTTCCAATAGCTCAAGAGGTTTTTAACACAGGAACACATTAGCTATGTCCTCCCAGTCGTAGGAAAGGTCTGGTTTTGTGTCCTTCTTAATCCCTGGCTGGGTAAAACCATTCGTGTTTCCCGATGGGCGAATCCATGGAGCGCGTTGGTTGGAAATCAGGGGTCTGAATGCGGAGCACGATGTGAGCTCTCCCTTCCCCCCTGCGTGCGCGTGCGTGTGCCCGTCTGGCAGCGTAACATCTGTGCGTACGCGGTCGTGATTGTTGTGAAGATGGCGGAGGGGGAGACAGAGAAGGAATATGATACGCCGAAAGCTATCGAGGAGCTCCGCGAACGCTTCCAGGCTCTGACCACGGCGTTGAAAGAGAGCACAAAGTCCCCGTTGGAGGCCTCCCTGCTCTTCTGCCAGGACTTTTGCCAGGTTAGTGCGGGGCGCGATCCCGCTTCTCATCCCGGGGTAGCCTGCAGCCCCTCTGGCTTCCCGGCCGAGGATGCGCGTCTACGTTGGCTACAACAATGTAGCTAAGGGGGCTAGCAGCCTAGCTAGCTAATTGGCATTTAGAGATGAGGGGGGAAAAAACCTCCCGGGGTGATTTCAACACGTCTCCGTGGGATGTTTGTGTGTGACGTGCACGCATTTGCAAAGTCTGACCATTTGGGAGACGAAAAGACGCCGGTGAGGTCTCCCAAAGGTGCAAGAATTACTCGTATTTTCCAGGCCAGAGAGCTAATAGCAAATGATTGTTGCTAGCTGGTATGCTGGGTCCCCCTGCCCTGTGCAGTGGTCATGCTGTGCAAAAAAAAGAAGGGAAAAATGGATAGCTGCGTTAGCGAAAATTTGCAGGATTGTGCTGATGTGCAGCGAAATTCCCCCCGCGTGATAGCAACGGAAACTGCAAAAGCGTGCAGCTGGATGCTCGCTGACTTTCCTCACCAATATTGCTGTATAAAAACGAGGTTACTTTGGGGTTGTTTGAAAGAGCAGAGGGACATTTCCCCCCTCCTTTTAGGATGCTAACTCGGGCCTTTTGCACTAATTATTAAAGCGGATCACATGAGTTATTACGTGATGGGAACCATCGCCCGCGTGAGGCTTGAAACCGGTGCAAAACCATCCGAATGAGAGGAAAGTGTGTCAGCGGACTCCATTACATCCTCCAACATCAATTAGCTCAATAGACGACATCCATGCATGTGCAGCACTATTTGGAGGTCGTTTTAGCTCTTGAGCATCTCAGCTTTTCGTCAACAATTCCTTTCTACAGAAGAAAAGTACTTTTGTTGAAGAATATATCTCAAAAAGTGTTTAAAAATAGTTGAATCTGCAGGATCAGTGTCACTGATGATTACATATTTACAGGAAATATAGACATTTATTCAGTATATGTTGCTCTAAGCCTAGAAAATTGCTTTAAAATAGTCCTAAACTACCTCATTAGGTATAAGAAAACATTTATATTTTCCTCTTAAAAAAAATGTTTTTCTTGTATATATCTAAAAGCTTTACCCCGAATAAAGTTTTTGGTGTTTGTAGCATTTTTCATGTGATGGATGACATATGTAAAGAAAAGTCCGCTTAAAATTACATTTCTGAATATTTATTTATTCAAATCATTGTAAATCAGGAGCATATGGAAAAATGCAGTTGGAAAAAGCTTTTAGTTGTGACATAAAAGCTACTATGGCAAGTCCCAAGCCATATTATTCTGATGCAACCACCTGTAGACGACTAGATCCATGTGCATCTTCGTTTTCCTTGTCCGAGCTGGCATCCGATACTGCTCCAATACTGCTTGCCATTTTTGTTGCACCGAGAATGCTAGGTTGGGTGTGTGGGGTGCATTGACAGTAAACAGAGATGAACAAAGCACTCTAGTTCCAACAAAATCAAGTCTATTCAGTGCCCATTTTTCCACGATCCACGCGTCACCATGTTGGAACCAGACAACGTTAGTAAGCTGTGATTGGTCGGATTCGGTCTTGAGTCAACATTTCTTTGGCAACCACTCTTGCTAATCACTGAAAGCAGCCTTAGGAAAATCTGGAGAATAAAGAAAATATATCCTAAAAAAAATAGGTTTAGCAAGAACATGGTAAAAAGAGATACCAGAGCAAGAATGGTAATTCTGACAAACATAATGACTGAGTAATAGCTGTTTATTTCTCAGTAGAAGTCTATGGGATTTTTACTTTCTAGGACCAGCAGGTACTTCCTGTTTGGAACTTGAGGGGGGAGGAGATGTTCTCATAGACTGTCAATGGGTAGAGTGAGTAAACCGATGGATGAGATTAGAACAGATGGATGGGGAAAGGGGCGGGGCTTACTCCACACCAACAGTCCCATCCCCAATCCAGAGGCAAAATTCTAATGAGCTCCTGCCGCTCTGCAGAAACTGTCCAAGAACAGTTTTTTTTAATTTATTTTGGCTACAAACTGCACAATTATAATGAAAACACCACTGGAAACGCTTTTAAAATAGACCAAAAGATGATAGAAGTGTGACAAAAATGAATCATGTTTGAAAGATTGATCCTAATATATCCCGTAAATCGGTATTCCTTCCATCCACCTACTAATCTGACATGCAGAATTGTGTGTGTAAATGGCGTATACTAGGATAGCACTGTTCTACCTTCCTTGAAAAAGCCCAAAGTGCTTTAGAGTCACAGTCCCATTCATGCACACATTCAAACTCTGCTGCCGTAGTGGCGCCAATCTTCCACCAGACGAAATATGGGGCCCATGCCTCATTTCAGCATTTCTCCAGAACTTTTTATCTATTACCATGTGCCTGCTTGTTGCTCCTTTAGGTCCTGGTGGAGCACGCCAGCCGTTGGAAAACGGATGAGGATCCGCTGCCTTTGCTGGAGGTTTACACCGTTGCCATCCTCAACTTTGCGAAGGCTTCTTCCTGTCTCTCCTCTGCGTGTGAAAATGTGCCACTCCTACTTGAAAAGTTAGCACTGTGAGTAAAAAAAAGAGAGAAAAGAAAAGGAAGTATGACAGGTGTAGCTGTCAAAACAAGACTTCACCTCCTGTCATTTTCCCACACCTGGTCATGTAAGACATATAAGATTTTTTAGAGTAATTTAGTGTGGATTTTATAGTAAATAAGCAATGGAAAAGGTTGAATTTCAGAAGGATTTATGGTCTCCAAAATGAATAAATTTCAAAATATCTAAAAAAGACAACAAGTGATGTGTTTATTAATATAAAGCTTTCTCTTCTTTCAAGCTAAAAGCATCCAAAAGTGTTCTTTCTTTTCTATGAATAGTCGTTTGGCAGACGAGAATGCCTCTTGTGCGAACCAAACAAATGACCAGGCTGCCTCTTCACTCTCAGTGTGAATGCAGGCTATCCAGCTGAAAAAAAACTTGTGTTCTGGGTAAAAAAAAAAAAATCTTAGAATGCCACGAGTCAAGGAAAAGCTTTAAAATGAGCAGAGTAGTGATGGGATGCAGGTATCCAATCATTACATGTTCATATAATGACTTTAAGAAACACAATTTGCAAGTTTTTATTTATTTTATTAATGGCACCGGTTGCTTTTGGCCTCCTATCCTGGGCTACATCTCTCAACAAAAGCACTTTCACTTTTGACAAAAATGTAAACTATGAAATATTGTGTTTGTTATTAACACTATTGTTGAAATAGAAACAGAATATAACCAAAGTTTTAAGAAAATAGAGTTTTAAAAGTGTTTTTTGTCTAAACTATTGCAACAACAGTTTTATTTTTAGACTATTAAACAGAATATGTTTAATAACAGAATAAAAAAAATAGTGATAAGTATGTCAATTTCTCGGACATCTTACTGGTTATTACAAAAACATAAAATCCATGTATTTTTTTATCACATTTTCCGTTTAAATATCTTATTACACTTGATATTAGTCCAAACAAACTTAGTAGTTTTCATTAAGACGTAACCACTTGTTTTAAAATAATTATCTTGAACAGCTTATTGTGTTGTTCGATCTTGAAAAAAAACTTGTTTTAAACAATCTCTCTAATGAAACAAGTTCTTTTTCTATAATTTACATAACAATTTAGGCAGAAGTTCTAATTGTGAATGATAAATGTGAAACTCGAAAGTTTTTGTTTTTGTTTTTTTTTTTGTTTTTTTTACAGTACAAATGCATTTAACAACAGCAGGACAGAAGCTAGAACACAAACGTACATTTATATATCATTTAAAAAACACATTTATCCTAAAATGTGTAATTCTAGTCTAACTTTTAAAGTGTTATGCTGTAGAAATAAGATCAGTTGGACTGCTTTGAAAATACATTTAGGGAAAAGATTTATGAATATACATACTTTAAGGATATAAAACTCCCTTCACATTTATCTTAAGACATAATATTTAAAATTACCAGAGCAATATACCTAATAAAAAGTGTTTATAGCTTTTTTGTTTTGTCTCAAAGGGAAGAAAATCACAACCGATTTTAAGGAACCTTGCCAAGACAAATTCTACAACTTCCCTGGCAGATTCTTTACTCTAAACAATTTTGTACTATAAACAAGAGAAAAACATCTTGTTTTTTGTACTTTTTAAGTTATTTTTGAGAAAGACATTAGACTTGGTGTTTTTCTTAAGCTTTGCATTGTTTTCACTGTAATTTTTTTAGGTTTTGTGATCTGTATCTGCTTTAACAAACGGCTTTTTGGTTGACAGGAGCTGTGCGGAGCTGCTGCTTCTACTGCCCCAGCATGTCCCCGGTGCCTTATGGGAGGAGTTCCAGTCCTCCATGAAGGTCAGTGCTCCGCAAATGATACGCAGTGAAAAGTACTTTATATAAAACTGGTTTAATTGAATGTTTAGGCAGTAAATCGCGCGGTTGTGATGTCATAACTTACTTCAGGCTTTAATCACGTCTGGCCAAAGTTTTCAAACTCGTCTATGTTTTGCTGCAGGTGGCACACAGCCTTTTGCAAGAAAGTGGGAGCACGCCGCTCCGCCTTCTCACATCTCTGGCACAGCAGGATGGTGTTTGGGCCAACGCCACGTTGTGTAACATCCTGTCCAATCAAACTCCTCAAACTGAACATGGTTAGTGGTTCATCTTCTAGATCAGATTTAGTTTCTCTCTACCTTTTTTGGACAACTTTTTCTTGATTTTATTTCCTCTTTAGTCCATCAGTATCTGGAGTTAGAGGGTCCCACGCTTCTTAACATGCGGATAAAGCATCTCATCAAAGTGGACAGTGTGGAGAAAGCTGCTGTCCTTGCAAAGGTGTGCTCAGAATATCCCGGATTTGAAGGACAGGGAAACTTCAAACAGACCTATTTGCTTTGCGCCTGCATGACAAAAAGTCAGGAGCAGTTGATGGAAGAGGTGAGGAACAGGTTTTGTTCAAATTTGCCCTTTTTTCCCTGAAATTGATCAGTTTGACTAAAAAGAGCATTCCCTTTTTTAAGTTGCATGGGAAACGGCACAAAAGGCATTTGGACACACCCGTCAGGCTCCATTCACAGAATTTCAGACTTGGCCCCTTAGGCTCTAGATAAGGTCCCCACTTGTTAAAAGCATTAGAAAGAATTTGCAGCCAGTTTTAAAAAAATTAATTTGAAGAAGAGAATCATTAGTTTTAGTTTGTTAATATAGTTTCAACTAGTTTATTTTTTTAGTGGTTGTATTTATAATGTTTGTAGCTGTAAATCTGTGTTTGGGTGTTTTATAATGTTTCTAACCATGAATATTATGCTTGTGTGGCTTTTTTAAAATTTGTTTTTACTTCAAAACAAGTGACTCCATAAGGAAACGTTAAGGTATTTGTAACAGTTCACCCTAAAAAAACAAAGATGGCTTAGACTAAGATGAAAGAAAATTTCCAAAATAAAGCATTTTTTGTGTTGCTGATGTTTTTCAAAGGTCTCAAAGTGTTTTTCAGTTTAAACAAACAATTTCACATTGTTTCTCCTCTTTCATTTCTCTAACAGATTGCGTCAATAGATTGTAAAGATGCCCTGGAAATGATCTGCAACTTGGAGTCAGAGGGTGATGAGAAGGGAGCGCTCTGTTTGTGTACAACTTTTCTCAAGCGGCAGCTCCTCCAAGGAGAAGTTTACTGTGCTTGGTAAGTGGTATGGTTTTCCTTTGCATCTTCAAATCCTCTGAAAAATGAATGGTGTGAAAATGTATCAAGATTTTTTCATGCCAAACATTAAATGAATACAAATTTTACTGCAAACATTGCTTGCTAATCAGATGTTCATTTTTTTTGTTTCTATCTTAACTGATTCTTTTGGTCAACCTATACAGGGAGCTCACTTTGTTTTGGAGTAAACTTCTCATGCGGCTGGAGTCGTCTGCAGATTCATTCCTCAGTCACAGCAAAGAGATGGCCCTACTCTGCACCAGTGTCTGTCACGTTCTGTTTCTCATTAAAGTCATCCAGAATGAAGTAAGAATACTTACAAGAATTTTGACAACTAGAATAATTTTTGGTAATGAATCTTAAAGGGCCTATATCATGCAAAATCAATTGTTTTAGCTTTTAAGTGTAATATAATGTTAGTTCCTAACTAAAAACGACCCCAAAGTGGTATTTTGATCCATTCACGCATCTGAGCATTCCTCTAAAACCCTGCACTCTCAGCCCTAGCCCTTCCCAATCCCCAAGAATGACTGGGTCCACACATTCATACATATGAAAGCCCCATCCAGGAAGAGTCTGGTCTGCCAGCACCACCCCGAGGCTAACACACACACAGACACATCTCCGCAGAGCTAGCGGTGATCGGCAAAACATTTTCATTTTAGCATCAACTCTGAAAAGAAGTGGTTGCTCTTGCACCTCATCTGCAGATACAACAACTTTGGATGTTGTTCGTTTGTTTTCATGAGTGAAACAGATATGCTGTCGAGGCTGGCTCTTGGTTATGTCATGAAATGGGCGGCACCTACAAGGATTGAAAGGCAGTGCCTCAGAGGTCGAGGCGTCTTGGACTTGGCTAAAATAACAGATAATTTATTTAAAAAAAATGTTCCTTAGTGTGCCAAAGGTTATATATTAGCATATATATGGATATAGTTTATTCTGAAAGGCTAAGGTAGCTTGCTATAGGCCCTTTATCTTTGCTACTCAGAAAAAAGCAAGAACAGGTTTCAAATGTGTTTAAAGACCCACTCCGGTCATCTTTTGATCCATTGTCAAAGTGTTCCCAGTGTTTTTTTTTTTTTGTTTTTTTTACACATTATGCCGTTTTATGAGAGCTCGGAAAAGGGAGATTATGGCCCACACAGCGTATTTTCTGTGTCACAAATCAGCTCTTTTTTCAAACTGCATTTTTTTCATCTGCTCCGGATTCACAATGATTTGAATAAAAGACTCAGAAATGCAATTTTAAGCTTAATTTTCTTTTTACATGTCGTATATCATCAGAGAAATTCCACAAAAAAAATGTTAAAAACACAATTTTCATCTAACTGGGTCTTTTATAATGAAGTTTATAATGATTATATTTGAATCCACTAACAGAGTCCACTAACTGTATATATTTGTTTTTATCATAGGTTGGAGAGGTGGGGCTCCCGGTTTGTGTTGAAATGTGCATTCAAGCTCTAAAAATGACCTCCAGCGATCACAAAGACAGCAAATCTACCATCTGTAAGACAATTTACTGCCTTCTGCCAACTGACCTAGAGGTGAAGCGGGCGTGCCAGCTGACCGAGTTCCTCCTGCAGCCTACTGTTGAATCATATTACGCTGTGGAGTCACTGTACAATGAGCCTGACCAGAAGTCCGAGGAAGAGGGGAGCCTGCCGGTGCCCAATTCTCTACGGTGCGAGTTACTGCTGGCCTTGAAGACACAGTGGCCTTTTGATCCAGAGTTCTGGGACTGGAAAACGCTGAAGCGCAACTGCTTAGCGTTGATGGGCGAGGAGGCCGCCATTGTCTCATCTATTGACACACTCAATGACACAGATGAACAGGAGGTGGAGAGTGCACTCGGCAAACTTCCAGAGTACAAAGATTTGGAGGACTTCCTGTTGACCACTACAAATGAACTGAATGAAATTACAGACGAAAAGGAGAAAAACAGAGAAGCTAAAAAACTTAGAGAGCAGGGTTTCGTCTCTGCCCGCTTCAGAAACTGGCGGGCCTACATGCAGTATTGTGTTTTATGTGATAAAGAGTTCTTAGGTCACCGAATCGTTCGTCACGCACAGAAGCATTTCAAAGATGGGATGTATCTTTGTCCAATTTGCGCTGATAGTTTTGAGAGTAGGGAGATTTTAGAGCCTCATGTAGCATCCCACGTGAAGCAATCATGCAAAGAAAGACTAGCTGCAATGAAAGCTGCGAGAAAGGTGGCGAAACCGCCTCAGTCCCCGAAAAGTCCCTCAAAGATTTCAAAGCTCGCAGTTAAGATGCACATGAGCCCCGGTAGAGGCGAATCCCAAATCCCCGGGCAGTTTGGCCCTCACGTTAAGATGGAACAACCTGCGTCAGACTCACAGATCAGTCAGGACTGTTTCTGTCCAGTAAAAAACTGCTCGAAGGCTTTCAAGTTTTTCCGCAATCTCATGGCTCATGTCAGATCTCACAAGGACGACGAGGAGGCCATGAGATTTTTAGAAATACAAAAGCAGAAAGTGGTGTGTCAGTACTGCAGGAGGCAGTTTGTGAACGTCCGGCACCTTAATGACCATTTGCAGATGCACTGTGGCAGCAAACCGTATATCTGTATACAGCTGGATTGCAAGGCTAGTTTTAATTCCAATTCTGAACTTCTTATGCATAGGAAAACACACTCTGAGTTTAAGGCCCAGTGCATGTTCCCAAACTGCGGCCAAGTGTTCAGTGAAGCGTATCTGTTGTATGATCATGAGGCTCAGCATTATCTTACCTACACTTGTCAAACCGATAACTGTGGCAAGATTTTCTATTCTCAATCAGAGTTTTTATCTCACCAAGATTATCATAATATGAACTACGCAGTAGCTGGTCAGGCCTCTGCTGCCCTTCCAGAAGCACAACCACCTCCTCCAATGACTCTAAGCAAAGAAGACACGCCTTCTGTTGCTTTTAGCCATGAAAAAAATTATTCCGATGTTTATATAAGTGAAGCATCAAAGGCAAATGCATCACCGTGGGGATCAACGGAGATGGCAAAAGAGGCAGTTTCCATGAAAGTCAAACACTCAATTGAAAACATGCTGAATTCAATGGCAGATCCTGAAATGAAAGAACCTAAGAAATGCTACACTCCACTGACCAATCCCACTCCCACGGCTGCTAATGCAAACCTGCCACCAGAGCCCCAACACGTCCATCATAACGTACCGGTACCCGGGCAGGGTGACATTCCTCAGGTATATCCTGTTCCCAGTGCAGAAAACCTTGCGGTCAGTTCGAGGGAAAACCTACCAAACGACGGACAAAACGGCGAAATTCCAAATGCGATCCCACCAATCATTTCTCCAAGTCAAATAAAGATGGAAGTTCCATGTTCATTACAAGGATACCCTTGTAGCACATCTGCTGCGGTTCCTCCGGGCAGCGAAGAGAACCTGCACTGCTGCCCATCTACTGACTGCTCAAGAGCGTACAGCACAAACAAAAGTTTGTCCCGGCATGTGAAGAAGCAACATCCTGAAATATTTGAAGATTGGAAATTGGCAAAGAAATACAACAAAGTAGCTAAAATTACTGCTAAAAAGGGGAGCAGACCGTCAACTCAACCAGGAATACTATGCAACAAACCAGGGGTGCAACAGATGGATTATTCCGCGGAATGCTCGACCCCTCCGTCTCAGTGTTATCCTGGATCTATGGAGCCGGTGCCTATTACTCCAATGGTCAATCCCACACCGTACTTGCCGTGGGGGTGTCCCAACAATCAGAACGTAGTGATGCCACCAGACATGCCTCAGTCGTGGTCCTCCCCTCCCATGAACAACTGCTATCCGGATGCCTTTCATGTGAACGAGTATCCAACACGCAGCTATCCCCATTGGCAGCCAGACCAATATCAAACCGCAATGCCTCACCCATCAGACAGAGATCATTCGGTGACAGCTGTACAGGGACCTGCAATGTCGCAAACTCCCTCAGATTCAAGTCTGATGTCCCAGTATGTGTCTAGTTCCTTAATGCTCGACAATGGTGGGCAAATGCACAATGGAGGGCATCAGTATGGACTTATGCAACCTGATGGTACTGGAGAAACTGTAGACGTGAGGAAAAGTGCCGCAAATATGACTGGGCACTTTGATAGTGGAAACAGCATCTCAACCATTGACAGCCTTCCTGAAGGAGGTTACCACACTCCATATGCTCCGAGCGAAAGCTCCTGTCTCACTCAGTGCTCTTCAGTTGATGTTCCAATGAAATGTCTGACCCCAGAGGCTCCAGTTCCTCCAAAAGCTCCAAATGAGATAATTAAGACCGAGAACGTGTCAACACCCGGCTACGAACAGATGGAAAGCTCTGTGGACGGCGTGATGAGTCCACACAGTGTCGTTCACAGTGAGTTCCATGGGGATGAGGATTGTCCCAATGCTGACTTTGACGCAAACCCCTCAGATGAGAAGGGGGGTGAATCTGATGCACAGAGAGGAAAACGCAGCAGGTTGAGCAAGCGCACAAAGTGGCCAGCGATCATTAAAGATGGCAAAGTTATCTGCAGGAGGTGTTTCAGAGAGTTTACAAGCACCAAATCCCTTGGTGGTCATCTGTCTAAGCGCTCTCAGTGCAGACCTTTAGATGAGGTTGACTTGACAGCAGACCTGCCAACATCATTTCTTGATTTCCTCAATGACCCTCATGTTCCAGATGCAAATGGAGCCATCTACAACATGCCTAATGGGGATTTCTCACAGGAATCTTGTGGCTTAACTACTTTGAGTTCATCTGTGATGTTGAAACAGGAGCCCCATAGTACAAACATAATGGACCAATCCAGTTCCACCTCCATTTCTCAAGAAAACCAGCAGGAGAGCGCAACAGAGATGGCTAATCCACCCCTTGTTGGACCGTATCCGGAGGATAACCTTGTGGAAATGTCTCATGCCTTCCAAAGGATGGACATAATTGAAGCTGCACAAGAGAAAATAAGAAATGCGATGTTGTCAAAGAAGAGTGTGAGGAAGAGCGAGCCAGCTTCTGAAACAGAAAAAAGCAGAACACCCAATAAAAAGGAGGAAAAACCCACTGAAAAGATGCCCAAACCTTTTAAATGTGACCAGGCTGACTGTGATTTCTCGTT
Source organism: Oryzias celebensis (assembly GCA_014656515.1). Taxonomy (NCBI): domain Eukaryota; kingdom Metazoa; phylum Chordata; class Actinopteri; order Beloniformes; family Adrianichthyidae; genus Oryzias; species Oryzias celebensis. The sequence goes on from BNCR01000005.1 coordinate 43,017,101, forward strand.
CATGACAAAAGAGGCTTTATTCAAACACTTGATCAAAATGCACGACTATTCTATTGAAATGATAGAAGAATTGAAGAGAACCCCATCAAAGCTGTCTCCGTATCCCTGTCAGATATGTGCCAAAACGTTCACAAGAACTACAGGGCTGAGAATCCACTATGAAAAAGTCCACAGGTTGTCCAAAGCAGAAATGCAAAAGTTGAAGATAAATGCTCGCAATAGGCGTGTTTTCCGATCGAATAAGGACGAAGCCACCAATAACTGTTCCAACAGTGAAGGCAACAGCAGTGCTACAACCAATTCTAAACCTGCAATGCCCTTAATAAAGCAAGAGCCGCTTGATGTTGCAATTGCACCTCAACCAGAAGAAACAAAACCTTCGAATATTCCTGAAATCACTTCGGGAGATGAAATAAAGAAGACCTCCACCCCTGAGGTCTTAACTGTCACACGATTGCCATCGCCTCAGAGTTATTTGACTGAAAAGGCTCCTGTGGAGGGGTACAGTTAGCTGAAAAAAACCCTGAGAAACCTAAACCACAGCTAAAGAAAAGACCAGACACTAAAGTGATTTCCAGTTTGAAAGAAAAACTCAGTCCTGGTGGTAAAGCCAAGCTGCAGCAAGAAAAATCCTGTTTGCCACAGAGTAAAGCAAAAGAGCCAAAGTCCTCAAACGAGTCCGCATTATCATCTCCAGAAAGACCCAGCAGCTCTAAAAGCACACCAACCAAGGAGAAGAAAGAGAAGCTTCACAAGAGGGTGAGCCTCAAAATGAGTGACACAGACAATGCCTACAGTCCGTACAGACCATACCGCTGTGTACATGAAGGATGCACTGCAGCGTTTACAATTCAACACAACTTGATTCTCCACTACAGAGCCATGCATCAGGCATCGCTGCCTCCAAGCGAAGTTGACTCAGACGCTGAAAACGCAAGTGTGAACAATGTGCCGGACAGCATCGAACCAACAATAGAAAAGGACAATGAAGTCAGGTGTCAGGTGAAAAACTGCTCCAGAGTGTTCATGGGAATCACTAGGTTGGTGCAGCATTACCTCTTACTCCACAAGTTCACTCGTGACAAAGCCACTTCTATGATGGCCAGCATGACCATAGGGACTTTTAACTGTGACCGCACAGAGTGCGCCCTCCCGTTTGACTCTGTGGATAAGTATATCGAACACATCAAGAACTACCACAAGGAAATCGCCATTTCCGAGAGCGGCTCAGTTGACCCTACCTTCCGATGCGAGTATGAAGGGTGTGACCGTGTGTACACTACAAAATCAAATCTCCTTCGGCATCTAATCAAGAAGCACGAATATGTTTATGATCCTAAGGCTACTGACGGAAGGAGGACTAAATCCATCGGGCTCTTCCCTGGGATCAACAACGGGAAAGAGAATGTAGAAAACAAATTGAAAGCCAAAAAGAAAAACACTAAAAAGAAAGACGGAAAGCCCGCTGAACACTGGACAAGTTTCGGCAAGCCAACCTTAAAATCGCACGAAGAGGCCTCAGCCATGTGCACTAAGAAGTTTTCTCTGCAATACCCATGCATGATTGTTGGCTGTGATGCCGTAGAGCGGGCAGAGAGAAGTATTTTTAAACATTACACCACTCATGGCCTCACTGAGAAATACATCGAAGACCAGAGGAGTCAGTTCATTTTCTGCAAAAAGTACTCACGCTCCAGATTCAAAGAAGCTGAGAAATCGGAAGGCGTGTCAGGCTCGTCCTCTGAGGAGACGGAGCCAGACGACGGCGAAAAGCATTGTGAGCAGAAAGCTGAGGAGCCAGGGGCAGACAAAGCAGGCCAAGAGGACGCCAAGTTGTCCAATGATGATGGCGCAGAATCGCACGCTTCCACTGTCACAGAGGGAGGAGTTAAAAGAGGGCGTCCAAGGAAACCCGCACATCCCACACCAGCTTGTCCACAGAGAATACAGACCCTCAGAAACCGCTCGACTGTTAACAATTCAATGGAGAACTCAAATCCTGGTACCCCTGCTGATCAAGAGCAACGTGATGACGGGGCCACGCCAGGGTCTTTTAAGCCTTTGGGGCTTGAGGATTCTTTCCTTAAGTTCTTGGAAACCTCAGAGTCGACAAACTCTTCTAAACGGAAGTTAAACGAGAAGCCTAGCTGTGAGGTGCCGTGTAAACGGCAGCAAAGTCACAGAGCGAAATCCTCAGCGAAAAGTAAAACCGCAGACGAGATCAGGGGCGGTGAGAATCCCATCGATTTCAAAAACCCCCTGCATCTGAAATCCGCAAACAATGTCAAAATAGTCATAGATAAAACCTTTTCAGACGGTGCTGATCTTTTGCTCAAGCAACTACAACATATGAGGCCGATAGTTATAATAAAAAGGTGGCTTTACAGCGCATCGTAGCCCCATGTTTGATTTCCGACTCAACCTTACTCAGGATTTGAGAAGCTATGCTGCAGAATGGTTTGTTTCATGATGCATCTGATTTCCAACTGTTAGCGTTAACGGTCACAATAACAAACAGAATTGCCTATTTTGTACGTCATAAAAAAGGATCTTGTATGATTTTAATTATGTATGTTAGCTATAATAACCAGGTAATCTATAGGGCATAGATTTTAGAAACATGTTTGTATTTATGCTTAGTACTGAAAACGTTTTTTTTCTTTTTGCTAAATGGAGACTTTTAAAAGAAAACTATGTTTTTATATATCCCTATGGGATTTCAAGTTCTGTTTGTATTTATTTCATCCTTTTTCAACACTAGTAGACTTATCTGTAATATTTACATGTCTTCCACAAAGTGTTCAATAAAATGTTACTGGTTCTTTTGTAAAATACTGAGAAAATGTCCGGCTTTTTTTTTTTTTTTTTTGCTTAGTGTTTCTGTTCATTCTTTGTTTTACCATTTTTAATAAAAACTAACTGAAAGAAATCAATCAGAACAATAAAAAAAACTTTTTAATGGCGTTTTTTAAGAGCTTGTCTAAAACGAGCAGTTTTTCTATATAAATATATACATATATACATGTATATATATTTTTTTTTCCCGTGGAATTTTGGTTAGTGTCTTTTATAGGAAATTAGAATTATAAATAATTTAAAATAACTTTGCCTCTTTATAATTAAAGGATTGTTTTTTTTTTCTTTTTAATGTGTTAATTGGTCAATCTTTAGTAATAATGTGCTCTTTGGACTAAATAAGTCGTTTGTTAGACATGCTTGATTATGCATTGACATTAGTTTTCTGATTGCTAAAAAGTAAAGAAAAAGCATCAGTTCTAAAGATATTCTTTTTGCAAAAATTATTGTTTTACTCAATTACTAAGAAACATATTCATTAGAAATCTCAAAGATCCATTAGCATGGAAGATTAGGAACATTTTAGTCCAAGAATTGGAGAACTTGGAGGCAAATGTCACAGCAAGAAATTATTCTACATGGTAAATATATATATATATATATATATATACTGGCAGTGAAATAAAACATGAAAAATATATGTAGATAGATTCCGCCCCCCCCCCCCCCCCCCCCCCCCCCAAAAATAAATAAATAAATAAAATAAAATAAAGGACAAGAGGGTTCCTGGGAATTATGGTTTTTAATTCTTTCATGTGTCTGTCTTTGTGGTGGTTTATATGTTAACTAAATTGCCAAGAGTCTTAAGGTGTCAGTAAGTATAGTTTGGTGTCAATAGATACAATTTTCATTATCATCAAAAAGTACTAAAAATGCAGGAAAATGACAGGAAGAGGTCAAACAGACCCAACCTCACAATAATTTAATAGTGGTCATTAAAAAAAGAGACTCAATTTACACTGTGAAGAAGAGACTTTTAACTTTAAGATTTGACAGAATAAGTTGCAGCAAGAAAAGCACTATTGAAACATTAAAGCAAGACAAAAAGTCTTCCCTGAACCAGGGAACTCTGGACTACTGAAGACTGGAAGAAGGCATTACAAATTGACAAATCAAAATTAGAAATCTTTAAAACAGTTTTTATATTGTCAAAGGGTGAAAGAGTAGCTCTACAGAGTGGGCCATCAATTGTAAAACAGAGGAGGAAGTGTGATGGTATTGTTTTTGATTTTGCTGTTTTTGGGTCAGTGATTAGGAAGTAGGTTTAAATAAACTTCAGCTTCTGCCTATCTCTCTTTCAAACATGTTTACTGTTCCTACGTTCTGTCAAATAGAGTCTATTTTTAATGACTATGGTTATCAGCAACAGTGACTCTGTAAAAGCATCCATTGTTATTTTTATATGTTTGGGGGGAAAAATCAACAGAGTGAAAGGACAGCAGTTTACAAGTGCCAAACAATTCATGAGAATATTTACAAAATATAATCAAATTTTCACTTTGTTATAAGAAGAAAAAAAGAATAAGTGGCAGGTGTGAGGAATATAAAGTACATTTTGGCTTATACATTAATTCTGTTATTCTTTTTTTTTTTTTTTTTAGCCCAGGTAATTATTTGTACTAAACTTTAATTTCAATTAAGACAGTACGCATAATTCTTTTTCATAAAAAAAGAAAGAAACGTTAAAAGAGTATGTACTATATATTTATTGACGTACTATTTATATAATAATTTAACAAATAAAGTTTGTAATGTCCTATTTTATGTATAATTCATATATCGTTTATATATATTTATATTTACTTATTTGAAAAACTTTTTTCATGTAAAAAAATGGTAAATTCTACAAATTCTAAAAAAAAAATTGAAAAAAAAAGAAGTAAATGATATCCGGTTGGGTGGGGCGTTCTTTTCACTGTCTCTTCATTGGCTAAACTGCCCTACGTCATTTTGGCGGGTAAAAGACGACTTGCAGTCGGCATTTCACTTAAACGCGACAGTTCAATATTGAATCATTGAATCTTCGGAAGATCGACAGCATCCACGTTTAGGTTCTTCAACGATGTCTACGTCATCGGTATCAAAGGTGATGTTTTCTGCACCCCGGAAAATAAAGATGGCAGCGTTGTTTTTATATGTTTGTAAACGACTGACTTGGTTTGTGCTTCTCTCAGGGATGCTTTGTTTTTAAGCCCAGTCCGAAAAAGAGGAAGAAGCAGGATCTCAGTCAGGGTGAGGAGTCTCAGTGTTTACAAAGATGGTTCTTTTTTCGGTTCCATGTTAACGCTTTGCCCCCTCCTTTTCCTGCACAGAAAGTTATTTTATTCACGACTGCGAGGGTCCTGAGAGCGGCCAGAGGCGATTCAAACTCTGTCAGGATCTGTGGAACCAAATTAAAACTGAAACAGAGGTAGGAAACGCAAAAAGAAAATATTTCATTGCCTAAAAAGTCCTTTTTCCTAGTAATTTTAAGTTAAAGTCATTTTAGGCATCAACTTAGATGCCTGATCAAAATTAAGTTACATTTTTTAACGCTGTCAATATTTCTACTTATATAGTCAGATAAATAAGCACATCATATCAGTATTTTACGCTGTTAATACTCACAAACTAGTAAAGTATGAATACATCTTAATTAGAAGTTTTGAATCGGATCATAGTAATTCTTTTAGAGTAAGTAAATAATATAAATTTGCTTCCTCTCACTCCTTTTCAAACAAATAGTTAAACTCCTTTTGACAACCTTCTTATTTAATTTTTCCAATGTGCCTTGTATTTTATCTGTTTGTACAAATATGTCTTAGTGATTCAAAATGGCCCATAGGACACAATGTAAATAGTGAAATATGTATGTATGCATTTACAACATTGTGTAATGAAAAACGCGCTTAAAAGTAAATTTAAACAAACCTGTTTGTTTTATTCCTTCCAGATTCAACTTTTTCACTCCCATCTTTCTGGGTTGAAGCACTCACCTGACCTATATCCTAACCTTACAGTCAGTAGGGAGGGGTTCTTACCCAGAAGGTCACATAACCCGCCCAAAAAACCTTCAAAACTTTAATAACAACAAAACAAATAAATATGAATACCTTCCTGAGTAAATGGGGATCCAGAAGTGATGCAGAGGGCCTTTCTGTCACTTCTCCCTAGACGGCTTGATGAAGTTTGCACTACTCCACCTTCACATAGAATGTGTTGTTCAAATACGTTTATTTTTCAATGACTTGTGTGTGTGTGTGTCTTGTTAAGGTTTTGCAGGATGAACTCCACAGGAAAATATTGGACAGTTTACTGGACTTCAGCAGGAAGTGTTCCTCCACTCATCGTCACGGCAACTGGGCATCGCAGATGAGGGCCAGTGAAATTCCCACAGCCGCTCTAATGCTGGGTACACGGCAGGAATTCTCCATGTCTCCTCAAGACTCGTTAAGGCCGGTGAAACTCCACGTGTTTTTGCACACTTTGATGTCTCCTTTTGACCTTCTCTGCAGGTGTCAACGTTCCCGATCATGACCTGACCTTCAACAGCCTCTCAGACCTACTCCGGCAGTCTGTCACTCCTTATGTGGTCTCTCTGCAGGCCAAGGAATGTGGAGGTGGGAGGCTAGGAACCAAATACTTTTCAGAAAGCCGCTCTGCTTCTATTTTTCTCTTAAAGTTTACACACAAAGCTTTCAGTCAGTGGGATCAGCTTTTCCTGCTTGATTTTTGCAGCACTAAAGCATTTGATGAAGAGGGTCCTTGAGGAATTAATGGACACTGTTGTGGCCGTGGATGATGAAGGTGAAGCCGATCAGGCCGCCAGTCAAACCCAGAAAAATGTGCACTGTTCCCTCACCACCCTGTGTGACTGGTATATTTCTAGAACAAAGGTGGGGGAGACTCAACAAATGTTGAAAAAGTTTAGAAATATTGTTTAGAAAGTAATCATTGTCGGGTTTTTTGTATTGAAGAAATCCAGTAATGTCACTCCTGCGAAAAAGCGTCCTTCCTCAGTCGTGGATGAGCCAGAGCAGCTGCCTCCCATTGTCGTGGTTTTTAAAGATCTGGAAGCCTTTAACCCAAAAGTTCTTCAGGACTTCATACTGATCTGCAGGTGAGCTGCAAAAGAAATGTGTGAAGACAGTGATCAGCGTTTTCCTGACTCTATCTCCTTCAAATCCACAGTAGGTACATTCATCGCCTTCCGCTCATGTTCATTTTTGGGATCGCCACGTCGCCCAGCACCATCCAGCACATGTTGCCTCACTCTGTGTCTTCACTGCTGTGCATCCAACTCTTCCAGTCGCTCTCCTGCACGGATCATCTCGCCACGGTCATCGATAAGGTCATCACCTCAAGACTAAAGACTTTTTTGAACTTTCAGAAAAAATCCTTTAAGCCTAAAGACTCACTCTGACGAAAAATCCTGTTTTTGATGTGTTCTTTTGGCATTTTTCTGATGACGGAGGACACATAATGAGAAAATTAAGCTAAAAACATTTCTGAATGTTTCTTTATCAGATCAGGAGCCTAAAAAAATTCAGTATGGAAAAGATCTTATTTGTGATGTAAAAAATACGCTCTGCATTTGCTGGGGTGGGGATATGTGTTGCGAATGTCTAATTAACTACTGCCGCTCTGCAGAAATTATGTCGAAGAATACAACACAGTTTTTAAAATTCTGCCTAAAAACAGCGTAATATTTAAAAGACCACTGGGAACGCTTTAACAATAAATCAAAATGATGATCGGAGTGGGACTTTAAAGACCTTTACCTGGAATCCATGATGTGTTTTGAACTTCCAGAAAGATTCTTTTCAACTTAAAAAACAAAACATTTGCTTACATCTTAATCTGCTTAAAACATTTTAGGGGTTTTAAAATAATTTCTTCTCACAAAAATCTCCTCATAGTCAAAGTTTGAGTCTTTATTTTGTCATAGTTGATGAAAATAGGGGTTCTAAATACTTGTTTTTTGGACTCAAAATGACAAATTGAAAGGTCTTTCTTGTTCGTTGTCAGGCACACGATTACATATACTATTACTTGAATATATATTTTATATATTTTTTATTTGCAGTTCATCTTGACGCATCAGTTCCCCTTCAAACTGACTGAAAAGGTGTTAAGCGTGCTCGTCAGCATCTTCTTCTTCCACGATTTCTCAGTCAGAAACTTCATAAAGGGTCTACAGGTGAGAACGAGGCCCTGATGGCTCCTCTTCTGTCTGAATGAGTAGTTTGTACCTGCAAATGTCACTTCCTGCTTCTGTGGTGTGTAGCTGGCTCTGCTGGAGCACTTTTACGCTCAGCCTCTCAGCGTGCTGTGCTGTTGGAAGGAGGCGGCTCTGCGTAACGCGACGCAGCTGGACCTCGGTGACCTGGAGAGGATCAGACAACTGCCTTCATTCAAGAGGTACAGAGGGATTTACATTGACTGTAAAAGAGACCTGGACTGAGCAAACATGATATCACTAATAGAAGATGGCTTACTTCTATCTCCAACCAAATTAAGTAAATTTTGCTGATTCAATGGTCGCTTGTCAATCAAAAGGCCTCATTGAAAACAAAAAAAGATTTTTGAGAAAACTAAAAGTATACCAGTTTGTTTTTTTTACTTTCCAGTAAATAATAATCCATTAAAATTCCACCTAGTGGTCACCCAGTGAACTGACCTGGCTCCAGTTACTCTAACTTAGAACTAGTGACTTCTAAGTAAACTTAGAACTTGTGAGTTCTAAGTTAGGGATTATGTTCGTAATGCAGCATATTTGTTTTCTAGGTATGTCGAGAGACAAGACGCTGATGAACAATTCAACCTGATGACGGATGACTCATATTTAAAGGTAGTTTTTGTCTTTTACTTTTATGCTCCATTCACAGCAGACATGTTTGACATGAAGTCTTCTTCTTTTTCTTCTGTTCACTAGCATGGAGTAAAGATGCTTTGTGTAAAATGTGTGAAGAGTTTTGAATGCAGAAGCCTCAAATGTGCATACACGCCTTTACATGGACTTCTCATTGGAAGCGTTCGCTTGAACATAGCAAAACTTTTCAATTTGATACAGCAACACATTTTATTGGTATTTATTTTTCTTTTAGGAAACGTGTCAAAAACTGATCAAGAACCTTCACAAATATCACAAGAACTACTATCCCATCCTGAGGTGTCTTCACACTCTGACCGCCACTCTGCCTCGGCATCTTCTGGGAAAACAGGCGAGGATGTGCTCCTCCTCTGCGTTTATCCTCCTCTGTGTGCACGCTCACGTCTGGAGTTTTTCTGCTGCAGATCAGGGAGCTCCACGAGACGTGTCTGAGGAAGAATGTGTGGGAGCAGGAGAATTACCAATCTGCCATGAAGCTTTTAAAGTAAGCTGAGCCTCAAATGAGGTGTTTTGTAGAAGCATTTGGTAATGCAGACAGACATGTCACCAGCAGAGGGCAGCAAACTCATAGTGTTTGCAGGTTAAACAGCAGCTGAAAGACATTGTGCAGGAGGAGTTTTGTTCTGTTTCTGTACCGTTTTGACAGCAGATAATCTTTTTTTCTAATCAGGATGCGGGCTAAAGATGAACTGATTGTGCTGCTGCAGAGGTGTGCAGAGATACTGCACTCTGTCAAATCCAAGAAGATGAAGAGTGCTTATGAGCAGCTGAAGGAGCTGCTCTGCAGGTTCCAGCAGCTGGATGGTAAGTTGATCAAAACCTCAAAATATCCTCCATTGATATATATCATTTGATATATCCTTATATCAAATGAAGCGAAGGGGCGGGGCTCTGGGATCTGTAGTTTTTGAAGATTAAAAAAAAAAAAAATCTGTCATCCATCAATGTAACTTTGTTTTTTAATTTGTTTCCACAGCTGTCACGGATGTGGCCCCCAGTAAGGATGAGTGTATTGTTTCTCCAGTGAAAAATCTTCCGAAGAAAACAGATCTGTTCCAGCTTCAAAAGGTAACTAGAATTTAGAAGAAGGAAAACAGGTAAACTAAAAATAAACGCAGACTAAATGAAGGATTTCCCTGCAGACTCTGCTGGAGATGAATGATTCTCGTAGGGCCAAGAAATTGAGTCCATTTGAAATCCTGAGGAACGAGACTGTTGATTTTGTCGACGGTTTGGTGAGGTAAGAAAAATCCTCCTTAAGACCCACTCCGATGAAAATGGTGTTTTTAGCATGTTCTTGTGGCATTTTTCTGTTTGTAGACATATATAAGGAAAATTAAGCTTAAAAATGCATTTCTGATTTTTTTTTTTATTCAAATCGTTGTGAATCAGGAGCAGACAAATGTTGTTTGAAAAAGAGCTTATTTGTGACGCAGAAAATATAAGTGGACCGGACTGTTGACAAGATCCATGTGCGGTCCGTGCGCCTGGAAGAGGGGATACGTAGGAGCTTATCATAGTTAGTTTTAAGCTGCTGTAATTTTAAATGATGCTTGCGTTCTTTGTATTAATTTGTATTTTGTAATTTGTTAATATTTAAGTGTATATGTGAATACACAATTTAAAGTGCACAGTTATGCACAAAATGGATTGTAGGACTTAGAAATGAAGAATGACGCACACACAAATCCAGTGAGTCTATTTTCTTTTTTAGGTGAGGGGTGTGAGAAGCTAGTGGTAGAGCGTGCAAACCATTAAGATATAAAGAAATTACAAAACATCGGGGTGGCGTCACCCATCAAAAATATCTTGCCTCTGGTTCCAATGAAATCATGCTAATTCAGTCGCCATTTTTCTGCGGTACGGACTTTGCCATTTTGGAACCAGACGACGTTAGTAAGCGGTGATTGGTCCGAGTCGGTCTGAGTCATCATTTCTATGGCAACCCCTCTCGCTAATCAGGAGTGAGCTTGTTGGAAAGCCACACCCTTTCTAAGTGAGTTGAGAGACTCTGTCAATCAAACGTTTCAAATGATGGATTGGGGGCCAGTGGACACCACATGCTTTTACTGAGGCATCTGATTGGTCAGTTTATAACTTGAATGACTTGTGATAAAGAAAAGTTTAGCAAGAACATATTAAAAGGTGGTAGCAGAGCAAGAACGGCTATTCTGACTAACATAATGAGTGAGAATGATCATAGAAGTCTATGGGAGTTTGGATGTCTGGGATTAGCTGGTATTTACTGTTTGAACCGTGAAGGAGGAGAGGATAATGTGTCCAGTTCTCTCTATATACAATCTGACAGGGGTCTGCAGCCTTTAACACCAAAAGAGCAATTTGGTCCAGTTTCTTACTGACCAAAGCCCAGTGAGAGCCACCAAGTCTCAATATACCTTTTAGAAATATACACTTTATGTATATGTGGCCCAAAACTCATTCATTTATTAAATGCAGCTTTTAAGAATTCGTTACAATAATGGAATTATAAAAGTGTTATATTTTTCCATAAAAAATAACTTTAACTTCTTTACTTATGTCAGCAGCACGTGCAAGTTCCTTTCAAAATAAAGTACTTCCTGTGCCATATCAGATCCTCTTGCTGCAGCACATTTACTTAAATTAAAAATGCAAGAAAACCCAGTCAAACATAGCAACTTCTGGCATTATGGCAACACTGTTGTGCACCATTGACCAAGTGGTGCAGTCCACCACTAAGAGGTGACTTTCTAATGAACTGCTGCTCTGCAGAAACTATGTCCTAGAAAATGACACAGGGTTTTTTAAAAATTATTTTTGGCTGAAAAAGGCAAACCCATCATTAAAAAACGACTGGGAACAATTAAAATGGATCAAAAGATGATCGAAGTGGGTTATTAAAGGGATAAAACAAAAATACCAAAAACTGACAGTTTTTTTTTATTCCCACTCAGGAGCTACCTGTGGCCTCCGGAGTCTCAGCCTCTCCACGAAGTCTGCTACTACAGTTCGGTCGCCACCGTGAAACACCACCTCAACGCCACGCCTCGCACCTCCATCCAGGTCGCCCTCAGCAATCCAGACCGTTATCTGGAGGTACAGCCGCTCTGTGATGCTGAACGTCTGTAAACAGCAGACCAAAAATTATCTTTCTAAGCTCGCTACATGAAGCGTTGTCTGTGTTCATCTCATTCTCAATGCATGGAAGACACGGAGGATGTTTAGAGATTTTTCTTTGTTTTGAAGAGCTATACAAAAACATCAGTGATCATGTCTACATGTAGGTCGCGGTGCCATTAAAAATAATTCTGTCACCAAATGGCAAACGCTTTTCATAAGGAACTGCAGTCGTGGCGTCAACAGTTCGGCGTTGATCTTGTAATCCAATGATTCCAGGAGTAAGCAGGTTCAAGACCCGCTAGTACTGTGTTTTACTTATTAAAAACGTAGTTGCATTTCAAAAAGCACAAAGAATACGTGATTTGTAATGTTTAAAATCAAAAGAATTATCTTGATGTTTTTGATTAATATTTATAGTAAAGGAAAAAGGATTTAATAAACTACCAATGCCAGATGCGGGACTCACACCCGGGGACTTTTGAATACGAAAACTACTTGGCGTAGGACCAACCACATTTGTCACGAGAGCAGCTTCCAACAAAATGCTGAGTGAAGGGTTGTCATGAAAAAATGTATTCCTTATGGATTTTTCATAGTTCTTAAACAGGAATCGTGTTTCTGTCGTAACAGCATGTTGGTTGTATATTGAAGCACTTACAAATGAAAACTTCCCATTATTTTATCTGTTTTAAGTAGCTCATATCCCAAAAAAGTGTGGTTTTTTTTTTTTTTTTTTCTTCCCCCCTGATTTAGAGGTTCTCTGGGTATAGTGAGCTTTGGTCCCGCGGTGTCTGGATGACGGCCGTTTCCCCGGTGTTTCCGTCTCTCTCTCTGATCGGGTTTGAAGGCTTGCTGTCCCGCATTAACCCGATAGGGGGAAAAAAGAAAAACGAGAATAAAATTAGGGGACCCTTTTTTTAAGTAATTGTCTCGATTAGCCGGGACGACCTCAGGAGTAGCTGCTGCATCTAACGGGATACAGCGGGTTAAGAAAATAAACGGAAGTTTAGGAGATCCGAACGACCGTATTGGATGTGAATTCTACCCACTGTCACTGAAAGCGTTGTGCCCAAAGTTGAGGCCCTGATTGGTTGATGTGATGCTGTGACCTCCCCAGAGTTCAGATTTTTTTTCCATTTTGGCCCGCCGCTTCATTGCGCCGCAGGACCTCAGACCGCATCTGTACCACTGACTTACTTTGAAACTGGCCGCCACGTGAATCGCGTTCGGTGTGAATGCACTTTAACATGCCAACCGTTACTGGTCATGTGATGTGTTGTCTTTTCTTTCTCAGAATGACTCGTTGAAGACGAAAGACGGGACGCTCTCCAGTGCTGCCCCTGATATCTGCATCGCCTACAAGCTCCACCTGGAGTGTGGCCGACTGATTAACCTGTACGACTGGCTAGAAGTACGTCTGCATGATACACGCAATCATCAGATCTTATCCATTTAGTTTGGCTTTAAGAGGAAAATTAAAGCTATTTTTCATACATTTAAAAAAGAATCTATAGATTTTGCTCTTTGATGCACTGTTTGCTTGTCTCCAGGCCTACGCCATGGTGGTTTCTGCAGCTGAAGGCGTCGACCCAGACGAGGACGCTTTCGGTAAAGTGGATGAAGTCAAACAGTATCCTTATTGGAAATGTTATTCTCTTTTTTTTTTTTTTTCAATTCTCAGACATTTTAGAAATATGGAAAAATGAATTAGGAGATTTAAAAAAAAAGCTGGAAATCCATGCCTGTTGAGGAGCTTGTGATGAATCATTTATAGTAATCAAAGATGGGTATCACACCCTTAACACATTTTTTTATGAAAGAAAACCCAGAATAGATGAGTTAAAGTTAAAAAATTTAGAAAATCAAATGTACAAAAGAATAGACTTTTTTTGTTTATCCTTTAAATCCACTCATGTCTTTGGATCTTATTTTAGGCTCTTTAGTTACCATTCGTTTGGCACTGAGACATTTTTTAGCCTTTAAAAATGGACCGATAGAAAAACTAATGAAAGTATACGCCATAGTTTAAGTTCTCGATGATTTCATTTATTTTTTAATCTTTTCACCTCCCTTTTATTCTCGTTTTGTTAGTTTTCAAAAACAACTCAGCTAAGAATTTCAATGAATTTTCATTTAAATTTCTTATCACTTTTAGTGAGCTTTGTCTGAAAACAACAATTAACTTTTACAGATTTATCAAAACTGGGAAGAAAAAAGGCACAAAACTGAATTCTTGAAGGAGTTTCACCTTTTAGAGCAGCAGATCTGTTTTATAAGCTGAAATAGATTTTATCCAAATGTAAGTTATTTTTATCTTAAACATTAAAAAAAGGAACATTTTATTTTTAAGTGTGAATTAAAATAGCAGCAGACGCTTTGCTCTGGTTTTATTTTGAAAGGTTGGGCAAACAGCAACGCATGGATCAGAACAAAAGTGGAGTAAAAGTAAAAGTGGATTTTCCACTCTTTAGGTGAAAGCGATTGTGTAGAATTGATCTCTCAAAGTCCCTGTTCACTCCTTAACCTTATCCTCCCCGTAGCGCCCGTTTCATCCGCGTCGTGTCCGAACTGGAGTTTCTGGGCTTTGTGAAGTCAACAAAGCAGAAGACCGACCATGTGGCACGCCTCACGTGGGGAGGCTGCTGACAGCAAAAACTCTCACAGCTGTTATGTTACTTTGCTCATGTCGACATAGACTTTTCCTCTAATAAAGGCTTTATCAGTCAAATGCAGATTACTGGTGTCTGATGGTTTACAGTGCAGTCAAATGTAGGCCATTTCATGAACAATTTCTCACAAAAAACACATCCCTTAAAGACACACTTCAATGAAAATGGTGTTTAACATGTTTTTATGGCATTTTTTGCAATAATGGAAGACATTTACTAAGAAAATTAATTGCATTTCTTAGTACCATAATTTCCACACTATATTGTAGCCGCCAAAAACCACACGAGCTTCACGAAACAGGAATCTAGTATATTAACTCAACATATGAACAGATGACTAGATCCATGTACGTCTTCATTTTCCGACATCTGGATACCTCCAATATTGCTCGCCATTTTTGTTGCGCTGGTAATGTTAGATTGGGCCTGTGACTGTAAGCTAGGGAAAGCTCTCAGTTATGGGTGATGGGAAGGGAGAGCGGGGTTGCTCCACAACTAATGAACTACTGCCGCTGTGCGGAAACTGTCATAGGAAACGACGGTTTTAAAAACACTTTTGAAATTGATCAAAAGATGACTGAAGCGGGTCTTAAAAATAAAACTGAAACTTTAAGAAATCAAAACTCTGGATTTACTTATCAAGCACATGTTACACATTATTAAAATTATGATTCCAATGTTGCAAATCCATTAAAATTAAACATTAGATTTTTATTGTTTTTTCATGTGAAGTACAATTAGTTGAAAGTGATACCAGCAGAACAAATCCAAATAAATAAACACTGGTGGGGAGGGAGAATAATACGACTTTATGCTCCTTTATGCGCCAACTGCAAACACAACCTCTGTTCCAGCTTCCACTCCCTGCAAGACTCACCAACAAACCTTGTGTGTAAAAACTTTAGTCGTTTTTCAATTGTATTTACATGTAACAAGAGGCAAGTGGGAAGGCCTGGAATGCTGGAAATCCTTACAAAAGTGAGATAACTGGAGGTACAAGAATGGCTGGATGAACGGAGGCCAAAAAGGGTTCACTAATTGACATTAGGAAGCACCTAGTTGCTAAAGAGTGGTACGAACTGAAAAACACGGCTTGATGTGAACCTTTGGCCGAAGACAGATATATGGCACGGTAAGAAAACTTTCATTTGAAACAAGCTGAACTGAATCTCTTCCAACAAGCTTTTTTTTTTTTTTTTTCCCCCCCTCTTTGAGATAACACGCGGGAGCTCGCAGCAAGAGAAGGGCCGTCTCGCAAAGGTTCTGGGCCACACTCAGGAAACATCTGGAAGGAGAGAAAGAACAAGGACATCAGATTTTGCAGATCAGACGTGTTGGGGGTAAAAGTTTATGATAGATCGTGGAAAGGACTCACAGCTAGCAGGCTGCTCCCCGAATCGTCGCATCAACTGGTCGTGTGTAAACTTCACAAAAGTGTCATACTGTTCTGAAGGGTAGAAAGGAAAACACTGAGTTGTTTATTAACATTCAAAGAGATGAAGCATTTATTCATTATAACCACTGACTATATGTGACAACTGGACTGAGTGACTCCTCCCTTTTTTTGGTTCTAAACAGGAAGTTCCTGCTGGCTCCAAGAAGCTAAAATCCCAAAGACTTTTATTGAGAATGAAACAGTCATTCTATTTGTCAGAATAACCATTCTTGCTCTTTTTTTGTAGCACGTTAGGTAAATTCACCAAGTCATTCAAGTTATAAACTGACCAATCAGATAAAAGCATGTGGTCTCACGTAGAACATAAAAGATTTTTCTGAGCATGCTTTCAAGTCGTAGTGGTGTGGACTTTGAACAAGCTCCCTGCTGGTTGCCATAGAAACAGTGACCAACTTGGAACAATGCCTGCCGACTGACAATTTCTGGCTCCAACATGGCGGTGTACGCATTGGGGGAAAATGGACACTGATTTGACTTCATTTGGTTGTAGCCTGAAGTAAGGGATTTTCTTCAGGTGACGTCACGCTCAGTGCAATTCTCATTTACAGTAAATGGTTTCAACTTAGTTGGTAATGATAATATTATCTTAAAGCAACAGTTCAATAGTGTTTGCTCACATGAGACTAACAAACAATGGTTACCATAAAAACAAAAGTATGCTTTGTCTCTGCAACCTTTACAGAGCCATTTTGGTTTGATTAATCACTGACTACATGAGCCACAAAGTCTTACTTCACCCATAAGAAAACAAAAACAGATATACATCTATTTTAATGATACTGATAAAAAATATATAAACTATTGTTTTTGCATAAACAATACATCATTATAAAGACATTTTAAAGAAATGAAATAGTTCACAACTTTTGTTGACATTCACGAGACTTTCAAAATAAAAGACACCCTGTGCCACATAGGATCATCTCAGTGGAGAAAATGTAGTAGTACTTTATCAGTGTTGTTGCATCAAAACTATAAATTAGTCAATCTAACCACTTTAAATTAAACCAGAACTAAATAAGTGGCCCTTACTGCATTTTGGACACTTTGTGTTCAGTTATAGACAGTCTTCTAATCCAGTACAGTTTAAGTATGAATTCTGATTGTGCTTACTGGCCTCAATTAAATTTTCTTTTCTACACAGCAGTCAAAAATCTGTCAAGATGCTTGACTTTAGTAAACTATGAATCCCCACCACTTAATAGATAAATTGGATATCTATGGTATTGTAGTCAGGAACCTGGTGGAGTGTTGCATGCTTCAATTCAAAGCCCCACTCACATCATTTTTTTGTTCTATTATAAAATCATTCCCAGTAGTTATTTAATTATGATGATGCTGTTTTTAGCCAAAATTATAAAGCCTGTGTTTTTTTTTTTTAAAGACATCTATTCTGCAGCGCAGCAGGAACTCATTCGAAATTTGCCTCTGAGTTGTGGGTGGGACTAACCCTACGTTGATATCCCAGCATTAATTTGTTTACACTCTCTTCCGCTAGCCTAAAGGCCCTCACAACGCCAAGCTAACATTAGTGTAGCAAAAAAATACGGGAAACAATATTTGAACTATCCAGCTGATCGGAGTGGAGAAGGAAGACTTTGGGCAGCCCACGGGAGTTGCTGGGTTTCATGTGCTGATTTAACATGATTTGAATAAACAAACACTCTAAAACGTGGTTTTAATCTTAAATTCTGTAATATATCATGAGAAAAATCTGGAATTGAAAAAAATCCAACCAACCTGCCAATTTTGAAGTCATGGTTTCTTCGTATTCCTCACGGACCTTCTCTTCCCTTTCTTTCAGCAGGCGTTCGCAGATCATACTGACTTGTCTGAGGGTGAATAAGGGTTGCTCTTTTCTAGTAGGGGAGACGCCACCTGAGGATGTTCCTGTGTAGATCACAGACACCCACACAGAAATCCGTTGAGTTTATGTATTTTTCTCCACAGTTCAGCTTTGGCCCTCCACCCACCTGACATGCTGGACGACTGTGATGGGGATTCAGGAGAATAGCAACACTCTGACTGATGGTAGCTTCCATCTAGATGCTTCCTCTTGTGGATGCGTTTATATTCTTGTTTGATGCTGTGGAGAATTTGTTCTAGTGGAAATAAAAATAAAAGGACAATCATATGTGTTAAGACTATTATAGTATGGCATTTACGCACAACACTAGTAGAAATACCTGCACTAAGTTTTGAAGAGGATTCTCCAAATGGCGAGGGCTCCATCCGGAGGTACTTCCTAGGGGCTGAAGACGATGGGGAAACCGGGATGCATCTCCGTCTTTTCGGGGAAGTGGGATTTGTCAGCGGATCAAAATCCATGCTCCTCTTCAGAGTGGCTCCACACGCCATGACTAGTTGGTTAAAGGTGGACGATGGATGAAAAAAGAAAGGAGGAAAAAAAAACACCAAAAACAGCACAAAACACACGAGGCGATAACGTTTCCAAAGATAACGACTAGCCTTTGTTACTCTTGTCAAACACAAGTTTGTCAAACCCAAGTTTAATCTTTGACGGGAAGTTCAGCTCTCCGTGCGGGATAATCCACGTTGAACATTGTGCGCAGCTCAGGCATTAAATGTCAGGTAGCGAGCTAATGTTAGCTTAAGGCGCTAGCCAAAATAATCAAAAAGAAAACAAAGCTAACGTTAGCCGCGGCTAGAGTTGGTCCGAAAGTGCATTCTAGATGTCGTTATTGGTTAAAAATAAATCATTTTACCTTTTTGGATGACAGTGACTCAATTCAACTGCTTCAACCAACTTGCGTGGCTCTGGAAGTTGCTTTCTAAAAGTTAAAGTGACGATGGACCCAGCCGAGAGCCGACTGTATACCGTTACACAGGCGAGCTAGCTTGTGCTACTTAGACCCGTCTGTCTTCTCCGGCCTGTGACGTCACGAACTGCAAACGCGACGCATTATGGGTCATCCCGAAGCACCAGCATGACCGAATAATAAAAAAACACACACGTTGTGTTGACCAAACCTATCGCTTTGAACTGATTTGGACTTAAATATTCTCTAACCGAGAACAACCTATTTGCTCGTGTACAAGACTCAATACCTGCCACTACCACAAGGAGGCAGTGTTGCATAGCAACAAAGGAGTGAAGAGAAACTTGTCTACACTCCGTTGCTTTATATTTTAATGTTTAAATGTTGATGTTAACGATAAAATGTTAATGTTAACGATAACAAGATGAGTAAATTTAACAAAAGAGCTCGTTTTTAAGAGAGTAAAACTAGCCATAAATCTCAATGTCATCATGACTCACATTAAGCCAAAATTAAATATGTTTTTACTATCTCAGTCAAGTGGATTCTATTGAGACAAAGTTAGAGGATTTCATCAATTGAAGTTGGCTGGCCATGATGGACAGTGTCAGCCAAAGTAAAATCTAAGAACTCTCATTGTGTACAACTAAAATGAGTTTTTCTTTTGTCAGGCATGGGGGTGGGAGGATCATAATTTGTGTTTGTTTTAGAACAAAAGTCTTGACCGTGTCTAACTAACAAACTAAGACTTAACTGAGATTTGTGGTCCATGCGGGCTGGTTGTCACATTATTTACTGTTATTCATCATCAAAACAACTTTTTAAGAATAATTTGCATATTACACCAAAGCTTGATGTCTCCTTCTGTTTTGCATGTCATTATAATTACACAGTAAAAACACAATTAAATACTCTATACGTGTTTAAGCCATAAATTAATGTTTTTTTAAAAATGTGACGTGTGCTAGATTTGTGCAGTGGAAGTGAAAAATCAAAGAATTAGTCTTTATCACTCCTACTCCATTATTTATTGAATGTAATTACAAACCAAAACAGCCAGGTCCATCAATGCTGACCTAGAACTAGATCAGCGTTTGTCATAATTTTTTATGACAAAGCGAATTTTTTCACAGAATCTTTTTTTTATTTTTTTGCATCCAAAGATTTATTTGATGTGTCTTTTCCTAAAATATAACCACTTATATATTTATCTGTGTGACAACCGGCCTAAAGTTATTAGGCTAGCTAACACATGAGTAAAGAGTTGAAAGAATCCAAAACTAAGATCTGAACTTTATTTTTGGCACCTTTGATTTAGGTTAAAATAATGACATGCAGGCCTTTGATAAAAATAGCACTTCTATAGATGAATGAGTGACCTCCAAAAATGACAAAATACCTGCTCACCTTAGTGCCGTTTGTAGGTCAGAAATAGTTTTTGTGGAAATGAGGATGAGTGCACCCTCTGAGGAGACTAAAATCTACACTGCACGAAATACTGAATTTACTTCTGGGTTTTGTGCCAATTTGTTGATAAATCGCAGCAAAAAAAGGCATATTTATGTGTTGCTGTTTATTTCTTTGTTTGTTTTATAGAAATAACTTAATCCATTTTTATTTTTATGCACATATACCACAAGCCGATTAGCTGGCTTTGTTGTTTTATTGTAAAAAAAGTTTTCAGACATGTTATTACAATGAATAAAATAGGGCAAATATAAATATTTTATTAGCACAAAATACAATATGAAATACTATTACAGCTTTATCAGGCACACCAGATTTTTTACAATAAAATGCACAGAGGTTTGCTCAAATTGCTATAAGCTATAGTTTACCCATTAATGTTTAAGTATATTAAATAAAAAACAGATTCAAAATACTCCTAAAAATAGAATGTACGTATAAATCAAGTATTTCTAGTAGTAGCTTGCTTTAAAGCATGACATGTTTCTTGTAATACTGAAATAAGTAAATAAATTAGCTCAATAAATAAATATCAAAGGCAAGACTTAAATTAAAAACTAGCATAACTTAAAAACACAATACAGCGTTGAGATAACAGCAGAGAAAATTACATTTTAAAGCACTTCAACGATTCGGCAGTTTTTTTTATTTTAATTTACCATGTTTGACATAGTTTGACCAAAAGTTACACTTTAATTTGTTTAAAAAAGTGAAAAACAAATTACTTTAACTTCTTGACATTCAAGCAAAAATACCAGCATGAAACTCCATCTTTACATAGCTTAATTTTACAATATCAGCTTTAAAAAGTCCTTTTTCTGTGTAGTTTTGGCACATTTCTCATCACAAAGCTGTGAGTTAACAGGATGGAAGCTACTTTACACTTTTATCCAGTTGTAGTCAGAGCATCCTCTAGACCGGCTCTGCAGCAGAAGTCTCGGTCGCTCCAGAAACTGTGGCCTGTGCTACTTTGATTTTTGTCTTTCTGCAGCCTCTTCCAGCCTTTCCCACCCTGACAGCGGAGGCTCTCAAGCTCCTGATGTTCCAGTCGCTCTCGGCGCTGTTGTCCAGGGACGACGAGGTTCCCCGCCACAAATGGCAGATGTTGAAGAGAGCCCTGCGCACGTCCTTGCTCCTCATAGCGTAGATGATGGGGTTGACCGTGGAGTTGAGCAGGCACAGCATGCTGCAAAAGGCGAACACCGTCTTGATGAAGTCGTTCACCTTCCCAAAAAGGTCGTAGACCATGATGATGAGCAGCGGGCCCCAGCAAATGATGAGGGCGACCAGAATCAGGACCAGAGTTTTGGCCAGACGCAGGTCCATTCGGGCTTGGTCCGGCCTCAACATTTGCACTTTGCTCCCCTCTGGAGTTTGGACGATCACGCTCCTCTGGGAGCTGCGGCTCAGCATGCGAACCGCGTGGTGGTGGGATTTCCACAAGATGAACATGTAGGCGTAAATGATGAACAGCACCAGGATGCTGGTCACTCCGATCCAAAACATCAAATATTTCTGGTCAATCAGAGGGAAAATGTCAGAGCAGACCGTTCCAAGGTTCTTGCAGTTCCAGCCCAGCAGCGGCAGAAGGGAGATGACAATGGAGATGGTCCACATCATGCTGAAGGCAGTGACCGCTTTGGTCTTTGTGACGATGCGCTTGTACGCCATGGGCCTGTGGATGGAGATGTAACGGTCAATGGCCGTGAGAAACAAACTGCCCACAGAGGCGGTGAAGGAGGCGATGACTCCCGCCAGCTTGAAGAGGAAGATATTCGGGCTGTCCTTTCTGTGGAGGACGTGAAAGTCCAAGAAACTGTAGACAAAAATGATGCTTCCGATCAGATCAGCCACAGCCAGGCTGCCGATGAAGTGGTAGGACGGGCGAGATCGGAGCGTTTGCGAGTGCAGGATGACACAGAGCACCACCAGGTTTTCCAGCACGGTGAACGTTCCCAGGGTGAGCGCCAAGATTGCGATCGCCAGCTGCTGGCTGGGCGTGAGGATCATGAAGCACTCCAGATTGTCCGCAAAGTTCTCAGAGCACTGAGGAGCTCCTCCAATCTCCACGGAGGTGACATTTCCGAGTTCGGACACGTTGACGGGAAAGATGGGCGAGACCGCGGCAAAAAAGACCTCTTTGCTTTCGGGGAGAAATTCCGGAAAGGAGCTGCTGAGGGAGGGATGTTTCTCAAAGCGGAGGCCATTCTTGACCAAACCAGAGTCTGCCAAGGGGTCATTGTAGCTGGCGTCGTTGGAGCCCAAATAACGGACGCCTGTTGCGAGTGTACTCATCGTGGCTTGGGTTATCCTGGGTACAGCCGCGTTCATGGTGTTTCAAGAGACGCTCAGTGGCGAGCTGAGGAGCACCTAGCCATGAGACATCTACAAAGAAGACAGACGATGTCACAACATATTCATTTTTATCAAACTATATTGCTTAGGGTTAACCTAACCTTAACCCTCGAACCCTAACCCTTAAACCTAACCATGATAAATGAGTTGGAAAATTAACATTCGGTGAATCTGCTGACATCAACCAGCTGACTTCCAAAACAGATGCATCCCAGACAACAGTGGGAAACTGAACAGTTGATAAACCTGCAGCCTCGGGGAAAATCACCACATTAAGAATGTAGGACAGACGTCCTATTAATTAAAGGAGATCATGCAGCTTTCCCCCCACTCATTACAGAATTAATAAGGCATCAAGGGAGACAGGAACAAAGCTGATCAATGAACTATGAACAATTGTGACATTTACCTCTCATGTTTACGTTTACTTTTGGTTTAAGACATTTACTGACATCAGAAACAGCAATTAAAAAATCAGTTAATCAATTAAAATAATTATTAATATTTTTTGAATGCATGGTTCCTACCTTATTGGATTTTTTTTCTTCTTAATCTCCGGTGTAAATTGTCCCAAGTTGATCGAAAAAAGTACAAGAAAAATCCAAAAACTGAAGGAAAAAACGGTTTTTCTTTCTTCTTTTGTGGTGGATGTTGTGAACAATCCCGGGAGAACTCATCAGACGCGCAGAGTGTGAGGCAGCAGAGCAGGCGCGCAGCAGACGGGCGTGTGTGGGTTTGGAGGAGAGCGTCTCTATGAGGACGCGCTTTGTGCGCCTGCTGGTCACGTGGTCGGAGGTGCATCATTCACACCTCTTTACGAGCAACACAACAAACCGCGCGGGACAGAAACGCACAGCTCCATCCACCTGAAGACGTAACTATTAACATAAAAGATAAACATCAGTAAAGAAAAAAAAAACCTAGACAATTTTATTGTGTTTTTATCTCTTTCATGTGAAAAGCTGATTATTTTTGGGATAAAATGTCAATTACAAAAATGTCTAAAAGACCCAAAATGACATACTTTAATGTTGAAAGCTGTTTTGTCAAAGGGTTTTGTTGCTTAAAATAAAAAGCGTCAGTAAGAAAACAAAATGTTTCTTTGTTAAAAGGCATTTTCATTTACAGTTTTAAACGCCCAATGAATAATCTAGATCTATAGATCTATGTGTCCAAAGTTAGTTGAAAATGTTATGTGTTGATTCGTGGACCATGAATGGAGATTGAATCATGTGAGAGGAAAAAATACACAGCTTCAAAGTATTTTGTGCTTTATTACACATGATAAAATTCCAGAAAGTTATGCAGATCTACCAAAAATACAGAAAACCAACATTTATTGCAATAGCAGTGCATCTTGATATGGTTAACTGTTGTTGTTTTAATGGAATTCATAAATAAATATTAATTGAGTTGATTTCCTGGGAGGTCTGATTTTGGCAATAAGTTAAAAGACTCTAAAATCCCAAGTTGATCTATTGTAAAAGCGTTTTAAGCCAAAAACACATAAAACCTGTGTCGTTTTCTTGGAAAACGTTTCTGCAGAGCGGCAGTTCATTTGCAATTTGCCTTAGAGCTGTGGGCGGGACCGTTGGTGCGGAGCAACCCCACCCCTCTTCCCGAAATTTAAGCTTAATTTTCTTTAGATCTCTTCGTTTTCAGAAAATGCTACAAGAACATGTTTTAAAAACATGTTTTATCGGAGTGGGTTTTTGAGCCAAATTGTCCTCTGCTCAATTCTATCAGCCAGTAAATAAAACTCAACCCAGGTGTTTATTTCATATGAATTTACGTGTGTGTTTATTTTTCCTCATGTAAAATCACTAGGAAGTGAACTAAGTTTTACTGCAGAGCAGAACATTTTGTGCAACTGTTTCTTTAACCCTCCACTTGTGAAATGCATCTCGTTCTATCACGCTGATCCTGAAATGGGCATCATCATCACACAGTGTAATTTTGTGGTCTACAATTGAATACTGGCAGCGCTGCTCAGGCCGACTCAGAATATCCTTCACTGTCTATTTGCAGCAGTTGGGGGTCCCCATGCACACACTGTTCTGAGTTATTTTTCTTCCTTGTGCAGCTGGGCAATTATTTCCACCGTGAACCCTCAGCGCCGCTATCTCCTAGATTACATTTATCTCGCTGATGACATGACACGTGGCAATGCAGCATCATAGGAAAACAATGAAAGCCACTCCTCATGATGCCAGGATTCAGTTTTGGCAGAATAAACGGGGCTGGGGAGCCATCCAGCCATCGCATGAAGCATTGGGCGTGATGTAGATTCAAGCACTTGTTGTGGAACATTAAACGCACATGCTTTTGTCGTGATAGATACAAGAGTAGTGTCTATATAATATAATAATTAGGGCTCAGCAGTTACAAATATAAGTGCATACATTGACTTGTTTGCGGTGGAGTGCTGCTTTTGTTTCACGTGCATCATTGTTTGGGAATTGCAAATGACTTATAGCCATTGATTTTTTTGCAGATTCCCACATGAAAGCACCATTATGCTGTCTGTTCTGCATTGATCTCTCTCCATTTACAAGCAGTTGTTATGCGAGTGGCTCCCCGCATTATGGGATCGTTACTTTGCAAGTCCTCAAAAGTGTGCGTGTATTATCTTGCACGTTAATGGAAGTTACTAGAAATGTGTTTTTTTTTTCTTTTTTTCCTAATCCTTTTCTCTTTGAGTCGACTGAAAATCCAAGCGGTATTTGGAGAATGAAAAACAATAAGTGATGAGATGCTAAAGAAAGATTTTTGTCTGTGATGAGCCCGTTTCCAGGGGATGGGAGGAAGAGGAGGATGTGTAAGGAGGAAGAGAGGCACAAATAGGGCTGCTGGTGAACAGTGACAACTGTGAATCCAACACTTCTAGATTCTGTCACCTGAAAACTTTTTACAACCGAGGTGAGACAGCATGAATCAAATTAGTTTGACTGAGAGGAATTCGCTCCATTTTTCCCCCATCAGCCACTTTTATTTTTCACGTAATCAGAAGCTCCCTCCCTCCAGCATGATGGGAAGAGCTGAGAGAGTGTGGGAATCAACCACAACCATCATTCTGGCCACATAGTCACAGAGATTGGAAAACCATTGCATGTTTTACATTATGATTGCTGATGTTCCATCCAAAATAGCTACAGGTTTTCACTTAAACCCATCATGTTCCTTCTGTGACCACTCTGTAAGTCAAACCAATGAGGAAAGAAACAACAAATATCAAAAGTTAGATTAAAACTCAAACTGATTATTATTAGGTAAGTTACCAGCAATAAGTGGAAAAATACCAGATACAAACTAGTGGTTTCCAACACAGTTTTAACAATGTTAATATTATTTTAAGCTAAATATTGATTTGATTATTGAATAAATATTGACATTGATTTTGTCTTGGTTAGATAGTTAAGTACATAAGTGTTACATGCAGCCAAACCCTTAAAAAAACATTAAACCTTGAAAAAGAAAACAGAAAACTAATTGATCTCAAACCAGCTAGCTGCTAGTTAGCAATGTGATAGCTAAATTGCTGAACTTCCACTAACATATGATGTCTATAACATTAAAAATAGCCCATGTTGTTAAGAAGACAATATAGCAAAACCATCAGTTATATACACCGACTGTATATGAGAACTGGACTGGGTGAGCGTGACGTCACCCAAAGAAAATGTCTCATTTCTGGCTCCAGTGAAATTAAGTTCATTCAGTAGCCATTTTATATGGACACAATCATGTTAGAGCCATTGACTGCAGATAGAAAACTGGACTGAGTGAACCCTCCCCCCTCACGTTCCAAACAGGAAGTACCCACTGGTGCCCAAAAGCCGAAATCCCATAGACTTCTATAGTGAAATACACAGCTATTACTCAGTTATGGTAATTGTCAAAATCACCATTATCGCTCTGCTACATCTTTTTAACATGTTCTTACTAATCCTATTTTTTAATGCTATTTTGTCTGTAGTGCTAATTATTTAGGTTATAAATTGACCAATCAGATGCCTCAACGTTTTGCGTTGAATGTTCAAAGTGTCTGATTGACAGATTCTTCTGAGCCTGCTTTCAGTGGAAGGGGTGTGGCCTTGTAACTTGCTCACTTCTGATTGGAGACAGTGTAAGCCATGGAAATATACCAGTAGTCTAAGACTAATATGGACCAATCCCAATTTACTGAGGACGTCTGGTTCCAACATGGGGACGGACATATTGCGTAAAAATGGCGACTGAATTGACTTAATTTGGTTGGAATCTGAAGTAAGTCATTTTCTATGGGTGACATCACATCTGCTCTGTCCAGTTCTATATACAGTCAATACTACGTCCAGTGCCCCTTTACAGTCAGTGGTTATAAATCATAACTGTATAAATTCCAGCAAAGATCCAAAACAGTGACAATGAAGCTTTTTCATGGACCATTTAGTCCTGCAAAGACATTTTCATCTCAGCAACTGTGATCACAAAGACTTAGCATGTGGTTGAGTGAATGTTCATTGGAACTAACACTCTGAGATAGATGCTACAGGCCAGCATGAGTAACTCAGGCAGAAATACACAGCTAACTGTTTTTTTGTCCTCAGTTTGTTATGCTTCATGTTTTCCTGTCATAGCAGTGACAAAAAGTCGGAGTATATGGCATCAAACTCCTATGACATTTGTGACACTTCATCCCTGCAAAAGAGCAAAGTATCATCTGGAATAGCCGTGCTGTGCCTCTGGTGTATTCATAGTCGGTGAATCATTCATTTGCCCTTCTAGCAGCTGTAGGGTTTCACAGACTGACAAAAAAACCTCCTCAAATGAACCTGACTGCCATGACACCAGCAGTCACTTTACCTGTAATCACGCTGCACTTTTCTGTCAGGGAGAAGAGGAGTTGTGAAATTGAATTTTTATTTTTATCTCTTCACCATCCGCATTTCCTGAACACAAGTCAAAGAGGAAATGTGAATTTCCTTCCCCTCCTTTTTTAAAAACGTCTCTTTTTTCTCTCAAATTTCACTTTTGTGGCAAAATACTGTCCAAAATAGGACCAGAGCGGAAAAAAAGATAAACTCTGGAAACCAGTTCTCAGAGTTTTCTCCGTGTTTTCACTTGTAGAGTTTGGTTTTGACTGTTTACTGTTTAATTCTGTGTTTTTTTCTCATCTTAATTTTCTCCTTTAATTTAATTCACAAACATATTTTTATTAAAAGTGCTGGAATATCTGTAGCTACAGTGAAAAAGCTGAGATATTGTGCAAAACATGGGCAAAAACACCCACAAATGTATTGTTTGAGAGAGTTATGGCATAACCATTTGAATACAAAGCAAATGTGAATGAGAAAATAATATTTCACTATAAATTAAAGCCATTTTCTACTACACATTGAAATCTTTAAGTTAATGCAGCCACAGCATTAACATGCTCAAGAGAAATGCACCCTTTCCTATAGTTTATAGAGTATAGAGTAAACCTTGAAATAAAATTTAAAAAGTTCATTTGTGAAAAATGCATTAACAAATTCCCTCATTTGAATGATTAATTCTTTTATTTTGTAAATTATTTAATTTAATGTCTATGTTTGATGTTTTTTAAAGTAAACTTGCAGGTTTAATGCAAAAAAATAGTTGATTTCATGTTCCTATAGGGCAGTGTAAACAGTTCAATTAGTTGCCACAGCTTCTCTTTTTTGCATAAGTGAGCTGGAGGAAGACTAAGGTGCAACTGTCTAATGATGTCGTTTTGGTAGGATTTAATTTGTTCTAATTGTTTTTTCTGCATTATATTACAGCTTTGCACATCAATTTGCTGACGCGTGCACAGAAATGTAGGCGAGTGCGTGGTGACAACAGATGAGCGATACATATATTTCTGCAAAATAAGGCAGAAATCTTCTGTTTTGTTTTTAGTATCGATTATTAGACCATTTTTGATAAAACTCTTTGCCTGCATTTTGCTAAAAGAAACAACTTTGACCCCTTAAACCTTACAGGAAAGTGCAATTTAATTGTTTTTAAGACGCAGACTTTGATTTTAACTAAATTTAACTAACTTTAGTCTTTTACTTTGACTCCTGCATTTCCCTCTGACTTCTCATACGGTGCCTACGCACTCATATTCTGCTCACCTCTTCATGTTTGCTCATCCAATATGGGCAAATATAGTGTTGGGAACACTTTCACCTTTTGGAGAGAGACTCACTTTATGCACAATGACCTTTAGTCTGAGCTCATGATAGACACTCTGCTGCAAATGGATTGACCCTAGAAAAAGAAAAAAAACATTTTTAAGATAAAGATGTTGTTTTTTGTCATTGCAAAATCATTTTAAACAAAATTAGAGCACGTTAATTGTAAATTCATACAGTTTAAATGCAAAATACTGATGTCCTTTAACAAGCTTTGTAGTATATTGCAGGACAAAGATATCCCTCAAGATATTCTTAGCCAGTATTGCAAGAATGTTGACATTTTATTGTTTAAAGAGCAACATTTAAAAGTCTAAACAACTTTGTTCTCTTTTTTTAATGCTTGTTTTCCAATTCTATTGCTCTTTTTTTTGGGTTGAATGCATTTAGGTTTGTAAAAAAATAAGTTTAAAAGAAAATTAGACAAAAGTACACTTCAAATCCTGTAAACAAATCCATGCTGTGCAGCATAATGCTTGAGGGTCCAGGTCATAATGTCAGGTATGTGTGCGTCTGGACCTTTTCCCTAAAAGGTTAGCAATAAGATAAGCAAATTTTTTGCAGGTGACATTTCCAGTGGCTTCTCTTGTGACATTTCCACTGCTCCAAGTTCCTAAAGCCCACTGCTGTTGAGGGCAGTTAAAATTCAAGCCAGTGTGAAACATTTCCAACTTCTACTTTTTCCTTCCTCTACAAACGTGATCAGTTTAAACGTTATTATACTGCTGATTGAACATTAACTCTTTTATTGGGGACAATGGTCACAATGGACATATTTTACCCTGACTTTTAAAAGAGGATTAACATTTTTGCACTTTGGTAAAAATGCCCATTTGTTGTATGACTTTAAGGTACCTTTCATTTGAAAAATAACGTTTTAACAAAAAGTACATTTCTGCGTCTATGCTCCCAAGCTGGGCCAGGTTATAACAAACAACATTAGTTACCATAGCTACGCAGATGACACACAGATATATATTACAATGACACCAGCAGTTTATTTATCTAAAAACCACCAACCAGGCCAGAAACTTGGGTGTAGTGATGGACTCAGGCCTAAATTTTGATAAAAACGTTAAGGCAGTCGCGAACTCAGCCTACTGTCATCTTTGAATTCCTGTCCCTGTCGAATATTTCAAGGATTAAAGATCTGATGTTTAAGCAGGACCAGGAAAAACTAGTTCATGCTTTCATTTTTGGTCGACTTTACTACTGTAACAGTGTTTTTACAGCACTACCAAACAAATCATCAGCTTATTCAGAACCACATCAGTCCAGTCCTGAGGTCTTTACACTGGCTCCCTGTCAGCCAAAGGATAGACGCAAAAGTGCTGGTTTATAAAACTTTGAATAGTTTATCACCAAAACACATGACTGACCTTCTAACCCAGCATGTACCAGCCAGACCTCTCCGCTCATCTGGATCTGTTTTTGTTAGTTGGTAGAGTCAAACCCAAACAAGGAGAATCTGCATTCAGCTTTTATGCTCCAGAGATCTGGAACAGACTTCCAGAAAGCCTTAGATCAGCTGAAACACGGAAATCCAGGTTAAAAACCCACCTGTTCTCAGCTGTATTTAAATAGTTTGTGTTCAAAAGTTTACATTAGCACTGTTTATCCATGCTTAGTTTAAATTCAGTTCTTTTTAACTTTCTTTAGATCTTATTTTAATGATCACTATTTTAATGGAATAAAACTCGCAAAAATCATACAAATTAGCAACCAATTTCCTAAATTTGAAGAAACTGGTGGTCCTATAGAAGTGACAGCGCCAAAGATTTAAAGTAATCCTTGTCAGGTAGAGATCAAACCTCCTCCTCCAAAGTCAGTTACCACCATCTGTGCTGGAAAGTAGACTGATGGCTGCAGAGTATGAACAAGCCTGCTGGCAACCAACCACCAGCCGTGCTGGACACAGATGATCCTTCACTTTATGCTCATCAAACCGCCCACTTCCTATCACTTCACAGCTTGCATGTGCTCTAAACTTTCAATCATCTGTGAAGGATGACAAATAGACAGCACCACAGTGCAGAATCAGCACCGGTCTGGTAGGAAACGAACTGCCAACTTTAAATAATTCAAACGCATGTGGACCTCCTGGATTCTCCCTGTGCCAGGAAAGTTTCTCTTTGATTAAAACAGCAGACAAGTGATTATAAAGAAAAATGTCTAATTATTAAAAAAAAAGTATTCTTTGATCTCGGCTAAGATCTGATGATCACACTTTTGATTTAGAACAGTTTTTTGTTGAATATCAATGATTACAGATTTCCTATGCTGTATAAACTCTGTCCTTTGCAGAAACAACACAAATATTTTCCATTTTCAATGAGTCAACATTAGAATTTTACACAGATTTTTAAACAAAAAATGTTAATTATGTTTTCTTGCTAGCTTTTATTTGAATTTAAGTGTAATTGTCAGACTTTCTAGAAGAATAAAATTACAAAAAAACACTCGGGCTTAAATGAAGTTTACAATAATAGTTATTTTAAGGCAACTTTTTGTGTGTGAGTTTCATTCCACATACATATGTTGTGATTCTAATAGATTTTTACAATAACAATTGCAAAAATTCCTCTAATATTTCTCTTTTAACTGTTTGTTTCTTGCTTGTTTCCCTCTTTCGTTTTAACAGCATTGCTTTCTAAGAAACATCAGACAGCTGCCTCCTGAAATCTGTCACTCTGCTTTTGGTGGGAGCTGATTCTGGACATTTATGGAGGTTTCTTGGACTGAAATCTGTTATGTGGGAAGGACTTTAAGGAATTGTGGTCATATTTGATTTACAGACAAAAGACAAAGAGCGTTTTACAGATTTACCCACTTTATTTGACCGTTTTACTGACCTTTAATTGTAATTTTTTCTTAAATTTGATCTCCAGACTGGAACCTTTTGGTTTGTCACTTGAGGTTTTTTTTTTTTTTTTTTTTTTTTTTTTTGTGGCGTTTGGACATGACTGGTTAAGCATAGTTTTGAAAGTCAGGTTAAGCCCTCATCAATCTCTCAGATACACGTTCACGGATGAGGTTAAAGGCCCTGACCACCAGAGCTGAGAGTTCATTGTTAAGTTTTGATTGATTAATGATGTGCCACGCTGCAGCACCTGTTCCCATAATGAAATCAGCAGATGATCTGTTCTTCTCCTCTCTTGTCATCATTAATATCCAGCATCACCAGGACAATTTTTGCTTTTCCAAACCTTGCATGTGCATGTTAAACATTTTCAGAGGGGGCTGAATTTCCTTAAACTCGATTCTGAGCTTTAAAAATTATTTTTTTTTTTATTTTTGCTGTGTAGTATAAGGATGTTTGCACCTATAGGTGTAAAATCCCAGCTTTTATGGCGTCAATAGTATCCCAACAGCCATCTGGATTGTATTTATTTATATAAAAAAGGGAGTCTGTAAAATCACAAAAACCCACACGACTGTTAAATAACCATAAATGCATATTGAGCAGAAAACAGGGTTTGAAAGCCTGAGTTTTAAAAAATAAAAAGCTGTTTTTACCACCCAAACAGAAACGCTTTCAAAAATCAGCCTAAATATGATGATTTTGTTGTTGCTTAAATCAAGAAAACTGTAAAAATGTAGGAAACAAATCATTTAATGTTAGAAAAATTTTATTTTTTTCAATGAATGTGTTCTTTGTAAGCTAAAAAAAATGACGTTTTTGCTACTAATTTACAGAGATGTGCTAATTGATTTCCTTTTTGTCTTTCAGTGTAAATGTTTGTTTGAAGCACAAGAGGTTGAGATGATAAAAATCAACACATCTTCTTTTTTTTGTTATTAGCTTCCATGCTGCAGAGAGAATTGTACCAGCTGCCGGGTGACAAGTTGTTGCTGAAGCAAATGGGTAAACAAAACAGATTTGAAGTTTTATTTGCTAATATTTAAATAAATCGCCCACACCCTTAGAATAAAGTAGTCCTACAGAGACATGTTTTCAAACACTGTCTTTAGGGGTTTAAATTTCTTCACCTTAAACAAAGAAAAACACTTTTTCTCTTTTCTTGGACTGACTTAAATTCATCAATGACAAGGATTCTTTGAGCCAAAGATGAGCTTGTTGCATATAATATCTATCTATATCTATATCTATATCTATATCTATATCTATATCTATATCTATATCTACATTTATATATAGATATAGATATAGATATAGATATAACTTTAAAAATAGTGTATATATAGATATGCATATCTATATATACATTTCTTTCTACTAGATCAGCTGTTCTTCACTTCCTACACCTTTAAAAAGACTAAACAAACTAAAGTGCATTAATGACAGGTACAGGCATTTAGAAACAAAACTCTGAATGATTAACTGAATACACACTCATTTTGTAATGAATTTTAGAAAAATGTGAGTTGAATTCTTAAATGTAAGAATTTTTATGTTGAATGTATGCTTTTTTTTCATTTAATCAATCTGCACTTGGAGAGATCGCTGAAAGCTCCTGCCAGGTTGAATAAACTTTAAAAATATATAGTCATAGAATAGTCAAATGACTAAAGAAAAGGTAATAACAAAAGGATGTACAAGGCAGAAACACACACAAACATCTTGTCTGAACACTTTGTCTTTATTCATGTAAACCAGGTCATAAGGGATGTCAAGTGTGTCCATTATCTAGAGTTGTAACGCCTTAGCAATCACATTATTGAAAACACAAAGAAGACACTCACAGGTCCCCAAGCAGCTTCCAATTAGCACTTTTCCCAGGTGTGTCGGCTGTGAGACATTACAGACGCTCTCACCAAGACTCTTGATAAACCCCGTTATCCTTTTGATCGCCTGCTTTGGCTTTTGTTCCTCATTTCATTTACAACATTCACAGCCACAACATGAAACCGTTCAGTCACATATGGGTGATTTGTTATGAAATATGATGATGTTTTTGAATCTGCTGAAGCTGATGGAGCATATCAAAGCTCCTAGCGTTCTGACTGGAGACAGCAATTAGATCCATTTCTATATTGTATTGTGTGCATACACATTGAACAGTTATTAAGAAAAAACTTTTACAATTTAAATAAAATGTTTTTTATTTAAATAAATAACTTCAAAAACTCAACTTTCCTATGGCAGCCATAAAACGTGAAACAGGTAATTGTAGTGCACTAAAAGAGAGAAAACCTGCAGGATGTTTCAAATTTAATTTATGATAATTAAATCATACTGATTTTGTTAATTTTCTTTTTCTTTAACTCACTTTTAAAGACACGAGGAATTTTACGGCCGTGTTTCCCGCAGCGAAAATGGGAGAGAATCGAGGAAAAAGCCTCTGAAGTCTTGCTCTGTTCGTGAAAAGCTGCCCCCTTCCCACAGATTTCATGCAGGGTTAGAGGAACATTTCTTCTGTGTTGCCAAAGGGTTTTTTTTCTGTTGCAGGGAAGCACTAATCCCCTGTGATCTCCTCACTATAAACTCAAAGATATTTGGATGCAAATCATTGTGCTCTTTGTTTAGTTTGAGCATTTTCTGCTCAAAGCTCCTCAGACCCTTTTGGGTGCAACTGTAGAGGAGGGGGGTGTTCCTCACCTCTCATGCACAGAAGCAGGGAAATAAAATCACAATTTAAAATAAAAGGAATCCTGCTCTTTCATGCAAAGTCAAATCAGGGTCTTAGTAGTGAGTTTAAAAAGTTGGGTTTGCATGAAACTGGACCAAACAGTAGTATTCTGATGCCACAGATGCAAAGCTTGTTTTGTTACTTTGTAGGGGCGCATGTGAATCCTTGCAGCCCTGCTGGTTGTAGCTCTTCACGGTTCACGGGTGGAGGCTATTGGCTGTGTTCCTACTGTTTGCCAAATTGCAAACAAAGGCTGATGTCAGTGGAGCAAGCTGTCAAACAAAGGAAAGGCACGGATGCCTCAAGATTTTTGAGGAGGAGCCTAAGATAAATTTGCAAAAACTCAATGATATTACAGCCAAAAAAAAGCAATAAAACAAATTTTTTTAGAAAAATTGTTTTGTTTTCTTTCATGCAAGTAAATTATCTTTACGATTTTTTTATTATAATCTTGGTTTAAGAAAACGTATCCAATTACCTTTTATTTTTGCTTTTTAATGACCTACTCTGATGAAAATGGTGTTTTTGGTGTTTTTAACATCTTCTTGTGTTGTTTTTGTCATGATAGAACAACTTCCTGACAATCTATATGTCACAAACACTTAATCAGCATTCCTTCATACCCGACGTCTTCTCAGTACTGCAGCTGCTAACCTCTGAGTCAAAGTACACACGGCAGTGCCAGTAACCCTCTTGCATGCCTCCACCATACCAAATCAACAAGTAAAAATTGTAAGATTCAAAACTGGTAATCAAAATGTAAAGTTTTAAAAAGTTAACCATCCCGACAAAAATTTCCTCTCTCTTGTTGTTTTGACCCACGTCGTACTCCCTGACCAATGACTGAAGAGATCTTTAGTCTCATGGTTTTGTTTACAAGCTTTGGTCCGAAACAGAAATCTCTGGTAGACGTCAGTCTGAATACAGACCAAACGCAATCTTCAGGACTTGATCCGAAACAAATTGAGCGGACCAGGTCCGCCCTTACACCCTTAGACGATTACATAACTATTAAACATCGTGTGTCTAGGAGGAAGAAACCACTCAAATGGCTTGTTCACAACATGCAAAGCATGCTGGGATGGCGACACGATTAGCTGTGGGAAAGTTGTCTTTTAGAGATCTAAACATCGATAGACCTCAATGAATTGATTTCTATCATATGCATAATGAATATCTATAGATGTAAGATTTGAAATAC
The DNA here is from genome assembly GCA_014656515.1 of Oryzias celebensis. Taxonomy (NCBI): domain Eukaryota; kingdom Metazoa; phylum Chordata; class Actinopteri; order Beloniformes; family Adrianichthyidae; genus Oryzias; species Oryzias celebensis. The sequence continues at coordinate 43,052,626 of BNCR01000005.1, forward strand.
CCATAATTTAGATATATAACAGATGTGTCCATGCCTAGTGGGTATGTCCTAGAAAAAGACACGTGTTTTCAGATTTTGGATAAAGATGACATAATCATAATTAAAAAACGACTGGGATTGATTTTAAAGTAGATCAAAAGATGATAGGAGTGGGACTTTGAAGAAAAACTGACAATTGGGTAAGAATTCTTTACTTCTTTTTAAGAGGCCTGTTTTTGCCGTGTACCTCAAGATAGCAAAAACAATTAAAACAGCTCTTGTAATCCTATTTACCCCATTTAAACCTGACTGTTTCCAACAAGAATCCATTCTTTTAATTAAAAAAACCTAAAAAAAAACGTTAAAAAAGAGCGAATAAAAGACTTTTATATTATGTTTTTTCTCTCAAAGTGGCCTTGAAAACAAACATCACTAATGATATTGTAGAGTGAATTTAATTAAAAGAAAAATTCCAATTACAAATAGAATAAAATGAATTTACATGGAAATGTGGATTACACAGCTTCTGAGAACAACTGGTAAATGAATCCAAACATGGTTGGCTTCTTGTCATCAGGAATGGTAAAAGCAAATTGTTTTCTGCAGTGCATTATGCTCAGGAGATCAGGCTTGGAGCTTGAACCACTCAAGAACGAGAGCAAATGTGGTGGAGTGTAAATCCCGCCCCCACTACACTCGCTGAAGATGCGAGACAACGTGATAAATGGAGGTGTTAATGTTCTCCAGCTTGGCGAACGCAGAAGCACAGTGTGTGCACTGATGTGACATTAATGACAAGAGAGGGACTGTCAAGTTTACACACACTTGCACACAGACACACATTGCTCAGCCCCTCGGGAAAAGAGTTTCGAAGGAGCTTTCTGCGCTAATCTGAGCCTTGCTGGGCCAGGATGGGCCATTCCTAGCGTTCATCTTGTTGAAGGAGGAAGCAAACAGGATGGAGTAAATGTAACTGACTTCCTTCAGGTAGCTGAAAGTTTAAAAACCCACTCTGATCATCTTAAAGGCGTTCCAAGTGCTCTTTTAATTATGATAATGCCAAAATTTTAAAAACTGTGTTGTTTTCTAAGAGATAGTTTCTGCAGAACGGCAGCAGTTCATAGGATATTCATTGGAGTTAGGGGCGGGTGCGGAAGAACCCCGCCCCACTCGGGTGAAAACTCAGGTCTGATTGGCTGCTGGGTGTGGATGCACACCTAAAAAAGAAGTTCCTGTCACATAGCCCAGATGTTCTATATCACTGCGCAGGCTTATTTAAAACAGACTTTTTCTGGACAAAAACAAGAGGTTGCTTTGCTTTGCTGCTGCAGCCGAGGTCCGTGCTGGCTTAGCAACGTGTTATCATGTAAACATGGTGCCACTACTCATATAGTCTGCTATTTGTGAAAATCAATCTAAAAAGAATAAAGTACTAAAAATGGATTGAATATTTAGTTCTTTTGTAAGTGACCACTGTATAAGTGGGATAGTGCCCGACAAAGTGTGCATCATCAGAAATTAAAATATGCAGTGGAAGCCTGAACCGTCCGACGCTAAGTGTCGTTTCTTCACAAAGTATAATTAAGTAGCATTAATAAATGCTAATACGTTAATTTTTCTTTATTATTTGTGTGCATTAAAGTGTTAACGTTGACATCCCTAATATATATGTAAAATAAATATTTTAACTTTTTTTCATAAAAAAATTATATGCATTCTAGTAAATTGGTGCTGCTATTTCACAATAGCAAAGACCTCGAGAGGCATGAATGACTTTCAATTACTTACCCCTACATTTTCTTCACCCGCTTGTTCCTGGTCAGGACCACGGGGATTCTGGGGCTTGTCTGGCTACTGAAGGGTGAAAGCGGGGTACACCCTGGACAGTTCGCCTGTCCATCATATGGACCTTTTAAAAATGGTTTTCATTCTAAATGATGGCTTCTTTTGTCAGCCATGTCTGGTTGCCGTAGTGATGTGGGTGACTACTTCTTTTGTGATACCATAGACTTAAATTATATTTCAAGTGGCTCTTTTTTTCAAGAGGGACTTGGCTGCAGACAAGATGGTGCCTTACATTACTGTCCGAAAAATAAATTACACATCTTACCCTGTCCCTAACAGTAACCCAAACCCAAAGTGTTCAGAATTATAGATTTTTTTAAAGCTTAAAGGGGGTAAAAAAACAAAAGTTAGGGTGTCCAGTTAAAATATTTTTAGTTGAGCAGATTGGGGGCACTTTCTGTTCCTTCTGGACGTTAAGGTTTGCAGCTAGGCCTCTTGCTTTTTTATGACCAAAAATATGACATTCTCTGTGGAATTGACTTTCTGAAACTTTGTTACTTTAAAACTTCAATCCTTACAAAAAAAAAACATCTTGGAAAACTGCTAAATGGCTCTGCTCTCTTATTTTAGTACAGACTGATGACAAAAGGGGGAAAGCGTCTTTCTATGAAAAGTCGTGAACTTAAACACTAAGTTTTAACCATTACAATTGGATTAGAGTTCAAAGGAAGGCCACTGATGCGCCAGTAAGCATGTAAAATGATGGATTTATGGCAAGTTTGTGTTTTGGAGCTTTCGCCGAGGTTGACTTCAGATGAAAAAAAATAATCGGAATTACATCCAAATGAGCTGAGGCTGAGCTTTACAAAACGAGTGAGCAAAACAAATAAGCCTGCTTAGAGGATAGACATCAGCCGATTAAGCTGATTGGAGATGATTGAGGCTTTGCACCAACACACACAAAGAGGAAAAGGAGGGGGTTACAGGGGGCATGAAAGAACAAAGAGCGAGGGAACATGGAAGCAGGATGAAAAAGAAAGAGACCTTCGTTGCATTAAAGATGCGATTTAACCTGTCACACTTCCTTTGTTTATAAGGTAAATTGGAAGCCAAGAAAAGCTGGTGATAAAAATGGGATGGAAAGATGGAAATTAGAATGACAAGTTTAGGATTAAATCCACTTTTACTGAAGATTTTAGCTGTGAAGAGGAAAACTATAGAGCAAAAGCTAAACTCTATAAAAGTACCTAACCATTGATGAGTGATTTGGGTCAGAAAATACATTTTTAAAAACCCTTATAGTGAAAAAACTGATAAAATGGATTATGAATTAGAACTGGCAAAATTCGATTCACAACTGATAGAAAATGGTGGAAAAAAGCCATTGACTGCACTGTTCCCTCGATTATCGCAGGGGTTACATTCTAAAAGTGACCTGCAGTTGATGAAATCCGGTAAGCGGGATAAAAGATGTTTTAAGGCTGTAAAAATCCTCACTTTATACACTTCTCTCAAACAGACATGAACATTTCCAAACATTTTTCTCCTGTTTAAATTCTTAAAGTTCAGACCTAGAACGAATGAAATGAAAGACCTAGAATGAAAGTAAAGATCCGATCGCGTTCCAAGATTTTCGAAAATTAGGCGACAAATTGGGGACATGACAAGGAGAAGACTGATTGAAAAGGTCAAAACCCAATCAAGACACAGAACACAGTGCGCTGTTTAAAAAAATGAGCATACAAAATTGCACAGAAAAAAATTTATGAAACAGAGAGAAAGGTGAGCCACGATATAGCGAGATAACGCTGTATATGAGAACTGGATGGAGTGAGTATGATGTCACTGCTAAAAAAAAAAAAAGCCTATCTTCCAGTTCTAAGCAAATGAAGTCATTTATTTGCGATATGGACGTCACCATGTTAGAACCAGAACTTGAATACTGAAAACTTATAACTTGAATAACTTGCACTACAGAAAAAACATCCAAAAGCAAGAACATGTTAAAAAAGGTAGCAGAGCAGTAAAAAGTTATTCTGACTAATATAATGACTGAGTAATAGCTGTTTATTTCTCAATAAAGAAATCAATGGTGCAAACAGAGAAAAACAAGCGTTCTGACATTTTTCAAGTCAGAGAGTTGGATCTTTAGGAGTACCTTTACCCTCATTGACCTCTTCTTTCGCCTATCCAACACCCACCTAAGCAAATAATGTTGTTTGCCCATTCTCCCGTTTCAAACATGCTGTCATCAGGGGGACATCCATTCACCGGAGCTGTCAAGCCTGCCCTCCTTAAGGGCATCCTGCTGTTACAGCTCATGTACTCATCATGTCAGAACTCATACATCAGTCCAGCTCGCTGGGATAACCTTTTCTTCAACCTCAATGTTTCCCTGAGTTTTAGTCTGACACACGTCAAAATTCTAAAATAAATACATCTTGAGTTATCAAGATAAAGATTTTTCTAGTATGTTGCGTTTTTTCCACACATTTTGACTCATGAAAGTTCATGGAAAAAGGTTTCACTGCAGGGAATTATTCTGTGAAAGTAAACACATGTTCACATCCCGGATTAAGATGGTGGGCTGACACATGGGCCCTTTCCTAATTGAAACACTATGATTGGTCTCAGCATCACTTAAGAGGGGGGTGGGTAGAGTTTGCTTACAGCCATGCCAGGAGGCGGCCACAGTGTCAGCTTTCTTGAGTTCCATCTAACATGTCTGCTTCTGCAAATGACAACCACTCCCAATTAACTTCCAGCTCGAATCGCATCAGAAAAGACATGCGTGCACACCTGCTCTCTCTGCACCTTTGCTGAGAGAGACGGCCGTGGCGCTTTAGTAAAACACCACCTAATTGACCTCCAGGATTTCTAGGTCAAACTGAGTAAAAAGGGGAAGCATTGTTTCCTTGATTAACCTTTACTACTGCAGCAGGCAAATCAATGAATAAATTAAAAAATAATGACACAGCCTCTCACCGTTCACACAAAACCAATCCATTAAAAACTGCATTGAAGAAATTAATTCTGAGTGCATTTAAGACAATTTGCACATGCATTTCAATGATGCTACTCTGAGTCCCTCTAGTGTATTAATGGGGAGAAGCAATAAATAAACACGTTTCACAGAAATTGTGCATAATGTTTTTTTTTAAATGAGCACAACAAAGTTCAGTATTTATTTTAAAGAGAAAATGACATTGTTCATGGGAGTTTTGCATTGATTCGAAGCATTATGAACAGTAACAATAATTAGTCTTCTGCGATAGTTTAATACTGTAATTTACTGACATTTCATGGCTATATTTTGATATGGAGCATGACCACTAGGGGGCAACCCCTCCACTTAAAGGTTTTTTTTGTGATGGAGGATCTCAAGTTAAAAACATAATCCAACATTTTTTTCTAAAATGTTTAAACTTTTACTTCTACTCTGTTGACTTAAGTGGCAGCATAGTTTCTGATTCAGTATGAGAAAATGCAAGAGATACTTAAAGACTAAAAAAGCAAAAACTGATGAACTGATGGCACCTGGTTTGAAGTGTTCTTTATTGTGTAAATAAAGTTAGCACATGTTGGATGCTCTTAAAAATTAAACGTATGCACGAAAATTCCAACTAAAAAAGGTAAAAAGAAAACTTTGGCATCGAAAAAAAAAAAAACAAAGTTTATTTTATTGTGAAAAGGTTTTGTTATTAGGTCTCGCGGGTTTGATCTCTTTGACCAGTGGTGCGTTTGAGAGAATCACAAAACGTTTCCGTTGCGCTGTTCAGGTGCACACTCTACATGCGGCATCATGGACAAGCAACAGCAAATGAAAGAAACCCTGCAGACTCAAATCGATTCCATCCGAAATGAGCTCCATAGCCTGAGTCGGGACATTTGGAGCCACCCAGAGCTCGCAGGGAATGAGACACGAGCGCACGACACGCTGGTCCGTTTCTTCACGCATGGTGGTGGGTGGAAGGTGGAAAGCCACTTTAAACTACCGACCGCATTCAGAGCTAGCTGGGGACCAGTCGGCGGCAGGGCCAACGAAGGGAAGCCCGTGCTTAACGTGGGTTTCCTGTGCGAGTATGACGCGCTGCCAGACCTGGGACACGCGTGCGGCCACAACCTGATAGCTGAAGTCGGTGCTGCGGCAGCAGTGGGACTGAAAGCAGCTTTGGAGGGTCAGTCTGAACTCCCAGTATCCGTGAAGGTACCACCATCTTAAAGGGACAGTGCACACGTAACTCAGACGTAAACATTTGAATGAGAAATTAGTCACTTCTGGTGAAAAATACAGAAAATAAATACATAACTTTCTGAATGCACTGATTCAGTAACATAGCAATGTTTCAATTTTTCTTCATTTGTAGTTTTTGATTTATGTTTAATGTGTCTGTTTTAATTACTAGATGGAACTAACCTTGTTGCCTTGTTGTGACACACTAATAATAGTTAAGTCATTCACCCAGAAACGTCATACTTCAGATCTGTAGATCACACCTGACATTTGGCAGCAGATTTTACTTTTACTCTCAAATTCCTACTGTATTTCAAGGAAGTGACTAGTTGCACGTAATTAGGGTTAAAAGACTTGTGGGCAATGCAGCAGTGTGCAGCCAACACAAATTTCCATCAGTTTTTGTGCTTGATTGCATTAAAATAAGTAAAAACAAAACAAAACAAAAACAAAACACCAGCCATATTTTAAATATGATTGCAGTGAATATTACATATTTTGACGTGTTTTGGCGGCCATTTTGGTCTTTTATGACATCACAACCTCAGATAAAAAATAAAACGGGAAGTTTTATTTATTCATTTTTTTAACCCTACGTTTTAGTTCTGTTTTTAACTCTATAGGCTGTTTTTAAGTCAAAGCTAGCTTGCTCTGGTCAGCTATTTAGCAACCCTGAGTGCAACCATTTGACTAATATTTAAAGCTATTGAACTCCCACATTTTAAGGAAAGCAGAGGGCAAGATGCATTTAGGGAGTTTATGTTTTTTTGTCTTTTGTTTTATTCTTGTTTTTCTTACCAGAATGCAATCATCATAGAAATGCAATGCAGCAACTTTGCATCAAAGCAGTAGACAGTTTAGAAGAAAACGTACTGTTAATGGAAATTAACAAAACTTGAAAGAATAAAAGGAAATTAAAAAGAGGTAAATGTTTGTAATAATAACTGAAAATTAGATATATTTGCTGTTATGTAAAGAAAAACTGGAAGTATTCCCATCCATTGACTGTAAAAGAGAACTGGACTGAGTGACCCAATCAATCCAAACAGGAAGTACCCAAAAAATGCAGATTCAGACCCACACAGACCAATCATGACTTAGTGAAGATGTCTGATTCCATCATGGCGATGGACATACTGTGGAAAAAAAGCGACTGAATTGATTTCATTTGGTTGGAACCGGAAGCAAGCCATTTTCTATGGGTAAGATCACATCACCCCAGTCCAGTACTCTTATACAGTGAATGCTTCCATTTGTCAAATCTATGCATTAACGCTGCAGTAACTCTAACTTCCCGTAGGAGATATATTGTGTGCTGACATTATCTGAGCTAAACTTGATGATAACTTGAATGTTTACTGTAGTAAATTTTATTTTTATTGTTATAAATCAGATTAAACTAATTCCAAGGCTTGTTTAATACCAGACATGTCTGTGTAGAATAGAATGAATCATATTTGTAATTATTACGTCGGCTAAATGACGGAAGCTGAATCTAAAATATAACTCAATTTGGAATGATAGGAGAAAACTACAGCTGGAAAGTTGTACTGTAAAACAAGATTAACATGTATACTTTTAATACATGTTTAAATTATTAAAATATATACATCAGAAAACATAGTAGGTCTTCTTCAAAGTAATTAGACAGCAGAGAAACCTTTGTTCAGAGAATGCCATAAAACTGTACTCCAAAAAATATATTTGCCATGGTGAAGTTAATAGTTATGACTGAACATTATTTTTTCTCAGATAACTGTTTTAGGAACTCCTGCAGAGGAAGCCGTTGGAGGAAAGATCGATCTCATCCAAGCTGGGGCCTTCTCTGATCTAGACCTTGTCTTCATGGCTCATCCAGCTCAGCAGGACGCCTCATTCCTGCCCACCGTTACAATCGAAGAGTACGCTGTCTGTGCTTCAATGAAAGAAAAGACCTTTATTTTATATGATTTTCACATCAATAATCTATTTTAAATGCTTTTGTTTTGGCATTTCCTAAATACAGCACTGTCAAATTTGTTTATGTTTGAGAAAATGTCACCACTGTCTTTTGCATACCTGATTTATTAGCTCCTTCTCCAGCTGTCATGTGGTGAGGAGCAGATTACACCCTGCACAGGTCGCTTGTTCCTCACAAGGCAGCACCGAAACAAACAAGCATGCAAGCACCAACTCCCTCCTACAGGCAATTTAGAATCACCAATCAAACTCACATGAATGCTTCTGCTCTGTGGGAGAAAGTATTTGGAGAATTAGCATATTTCTGCTCTGCAAGGCTTAGGATCATTACTATGATTGCTCCCTTGAAAGCAAAATGTATTTTACTGGGAAGTCAAGCGATTTTTTAGAAAAGAGGGAACACAATGGGTGGAAATGGAGGCTTTTAGCTTTGTAGACTAACCAGTTCTTGGTGCTGCTGTTTCACAGAGTGACAGTGAAGTACCATGGGAAAGCGTCTCACGCCTCGGCGTATCCTTGGGAAGGGGTGAACGCTCTGGATGCGGCTGTGCTGGCATACAACAATCTGTCTGCGCTAAGACAGCAGCTCAAACCAGAATGGAGACTTCACGGTGAGGAACACAAGACGGCTTTGATCTTCACAAAAGTTTGGTCCTCATCCCACCCAGTGAGAGCTGACAAATCCACCTCAACTGAAATTTATACTGGGACTTTCAAAATAAGGGAGCAACTAAGTTTTTTCACAACTGCTATGTTATTTTCTATTTTAATTCATTAATTTGTAGTTTTTAAAAAAATATATTTTGACAGTATAAGAGAAGAAAAAATATGTTTTTGGTTCATAGTCATTGGAATGAGAGCTTTAGAGGAGTGGTCCCCAACCCAGACTGTGGACCGGTACCGGCCTGTGGGACAGTTGGTACCAGTCGGGCCGCAGAGAAAAAAAAAATAAAACCTACATTTATCAGTTTTACTTGTATACCTTTTGAAATAAGTTTTAATTTGAAAAACTACAACACATCCAACTCATTCCTGATGAATGTCAGGGAGCTTGGTCACATGTCGAAAGTACATCTGGTATGTTCTTAAAGCGGCTGCGTCAGTCGCTAAATTTAAACCCCAAAGCTAGCGAAGTTAACAAAAAACATACATATTTGGAAAGTTTATTTTTGTATAAAAGAGCCAGTGAGGAAATGACAGGAGAACCTTCAACTTCAAAATAAAAGAAAGCTGCATTTAACAGACAAAAAACCACAAGGTTTTACTTGACTTATGGATTTATTGCAGCAGTTGTTTCCAAAAACCATAATAATAATAATGCATAATATTCAGCAATCGGCTTTCTAATGTTACAAGGATGCTGCTAATAAAGTTAGTGTCTGATTTGATTTTTTTTTTTAATCTCCCACTTTGACAGTTATGGATTAAAGAAAAATCAGTCACATTTTAATGGTTCCCACACAAAATCCGGTTCACAAATAAAATGTAAACCAGCAGCAGATTTTTCGCAGACAGTGAAGATAAACGTTACGCTCAAAAGCTAAGACAAAAAAAAAAAAGAAAGAAAAAAATCAGACACCAAATTATTTGTTGTACAGGCCAGAAACCAGTTGGTTCCGCTTTTCACTGATACTCACAGGTGGTTTGGTAGAGAGTTTTACTCCAGATGCTCTATTTTATCCAGACTGGGTACCGGCACAGGGAGAACCCAAGTCAGTATGGCAGTGGCATAAACGATTTTGCCCAAGGACCTACACAAGCTCATTGCACTCCCTGGGAATTGGACCCTTTTTTGGGATTAAAATCCAATTTGGATTCCTATCCTTCTCATTGGTCTTGCAGGCATCATCAAAAACGGAGGCGTGAAGCCCAACATCATCCCTGCCTACGCAGAGCTGGAGTTCTATCTGCGCACGCCGCTGCTCAAGGATCTGGTCGACCTGAAGGCCAAGGCTGAGGCGTGCTTCAGGGCTGCTGCTCTGGCAACCAGCTGTCAGGTGTGCTGTTCCCCTCCAGGGGCGACAGATTACTAATGTGTACACAATTAATTCATGTTAAACTAGTGGTCGGACCCATCATGCTCCGGGAGCTGCACTGTGGTACTGCTGTTACATAATGTAACAACAGCTTTCGGCTGTTTTTATTTCTCCTTGGTCTAATCCAGAAAGGTTTTCTTTTTAAAACATGAACATCACTTTAATGCTTTCTGGTTTCACAGCATATTTTTTTAAAAGAATTTGATCTTTCTTGACTTGATTCTATTTTGGATCCATTTTTAATGCAGAAAAGTAGCACTGGAAAAGAGAGGTTATATAGAAAATGTGGAAATGATCTTAAAAAAATCCTTAGAAAACATCAAACTGAGGCTTTCTGACACATGGAAAAAAATCAGTTTACATCAGACATTTTCTGATGATAAAAATATCTTTTCCCCTTATAGGTGGAGATAATCTATCCTAGCCACACTTATTATAACATTATGCCCAACGCCACCCTGGCAAACCTGTATGAAAGTAACGGAAAGACTTTGGGGATTGAATTTCCAGAGCAGCCTGACTTTTTCTCTGGTAGGTATAGTTTGTCTTTGATCATGACTTGTCCCACAGCAAAGTTTAGTGTTAATTCATAATGAATCTGGCAGGTTCCACCGACTTTGGCAACGTATCATTCATCGTGCCTGGCATCCATGCTTTCTTCTCCATTGGCTCTGTAGCGTTAAACCACACACAGGAATACACTGAAGCAGCAGGTACAGCAGCACACTGAAATGGGAAAACCGGGGCTTCTTGTGAAGAATCCCAAGGACCCTCTGAGGATATCTAACTGTTTATCTAGCGTCTTGTCTGTTGCTCTCTTGCCATGCACCAGGAGCTGAAAAGGCCCAGCTGTTCACCCTGAGGACAGCCAAGGCTCTGGCGATGACAGCTGTAGATGTTGTGTGCTGCCCGGATCTGCTTCAGCAAACGAGGGAGGACTTCAGCCGAGCCAAGCTGAAGCAGGAGAAGTGACTCCAGGGCAGAAAGCGCTGCTCCGACAGATGAATAAAGCCACACATCTTCCCATGATTGATAGCTTTTAGACGAACACATGTTGCTTCACAGCGGTAGCACAACTTGTGATGAATTGAGTCATGAAACAACAACACATTTGGGGGGAAAATGGCTTTTAATAATCCAGAACGAACGTCACTGAATCATATTGAGGCTTTCTGCCAGCTGGGAGATTACTCTTTGCTTTCTGTGGTTTCATTGACTTGTTAAGAATATCCTATTGGATGATAATGGCAGAAAGGTGTAGCATAGAAGGAAATCAAATGTTATGAGAGGAGTAGCTGCGCATCTTGAATGAATAATAATAACTAGATAAATTGCTGATTATTGTGTAGCTGTTAGGCTTCACGGGTTCTTCTCGTGGTTGTGTACGGGAGACTTGATGAGGAAATAATAATAAAATCTTATGACTCTAAGTTGAAACTGTTCGGGCTCGCCTCGCTCGTGGATGCTGTTCCGGGGAAGGAACACCACAGTGTTAGGGGCCCTACTTTTGCTTAATGGTGAAGTCCGCCCCTGATCCAGTCAGTCAGAAGTCTTCAAAGAACCCCTTGCTAAACTGTTTTTAGATTTCTAGAATTTGTTTATTTTTACCTTATTTGGTTACAGGAGCTCAATTGAATGATCTTAAATCACAGCACAGACACATTTATTAGTTTTCTCTCTTAAGATCAAAGTCTTTGTGTTTTTTAGAGGATTCTGCACATTTTCATGATAATTTAATGCCTTCAAAATAAAGGCTTAAAAAACAAAGTTTGACTTCATTGCTCTTTTTTTTAAACCCCCTTTTATGAGAGTACCTAATAGTATTAAATGTTATGCAGATAAACAATATTAATTCTTGTTTTCACCAGTAACAATACTTTCGCCAGGGAAGGACGCAAAAAATACCCTGAAGCAATGCGTGGTGGAGTTCCAGCTTCTGAAGATTATGCTCCAGAGCGGTTTTAATGTGCTCCGAAAGACATTTTCCTTTTTTAAAATAACAGACCCAAAAGAGTCTTTCACAGAAAATATCTGCATTTCCTCATGAATATAGCTTGAATTGTTCCCTCTTTGCTTTTTGAGATGAGACTTTAAGAAACACTGTCATACATCAACACAGATTTATGTATGGAGTTGACAAAAAAGAAACACGTGTCCAAAACAGAACATTTATTAAACATTTCCCACATCAGTTTAGCTCAGCGGTTGTATGCTTAATCAGAAAAATATAACACTAAAAGATATTAACATATCTTTCACCTAAAGAAAACAGTTTTAAAAGTGAACAGCTAGCGACTAACAGGTCACAGTTTGAGCCTTGAAGCCTCACAACAGCAAACAAAGAAGATTCGCCTCCGTTTATTTAAAACAGAAAAAAGCAACAGGAAATGTCAAAAAAATTATGTTTTTAAAATAGTTTCTTTTTACACTTGAAGGTTGAATTTTTCTCTTTTTTTTTCTTTCTTTTTTTTTTTTTTTTTTTTAACTGAAGTCACAGGGATGCAATGCAGCAACTTCGCATCAAAACCAAACCAAAGTTCACAAGAAAATGCGCCATTGACGGACATGAATTGACATGCAACAAAACCCGAAATAATAAAAGGATATTTAGTAATATATGATTTGTTTTGCAATAATAACTGAAAATTAGATGCATTTGCTGTTACGTATAGTGATAACTTGGAACGACACATTTGTGAAATAAATGCTAACGCTGCAATAACGCTTACATCCACTAGGGGTGTGTTCTTTGCTTAAATGTTTGAAACGAACATTGACAAAAATGGTAATATTTATCTTAAATGTTATCATTTGTATCACAATAAGTTTTGTGTCAATCGTAGACTTGTTCAGTATTTTCTAATGAATGGATGGTGCTTACCATCCATTGGTATGGTATTTATACAAAAATAAATACTGTACGCATTTGAATTGTACAACTATGACAAACTTGGAGCACAAACGTTTCATGAGAACTAAGTTAGAGCTTCTCTTTCCTTGCAAAACCTTATTTTATATCAGGATGACAGATAATCTGGAGGTAGAGCAGTCTTTCACCATACAAAACACAAAACTTCCTCAGAGCAAGGACACGCATTAATGTATTCTGCTGCTAAATTTGGGTTTGTTTTGCAGCTGAGGTGCTTGGGCACCTTGCAGTATTTGAGTCAACCATGACCTCTTGGATATTTTTGTGTTAGTTATTTTATGGTGAAGGATTTGGGACATTAAATGTTTGGAAACACCAGAAATGTAAAACAAAATGTGTGAAGAAGAAAAACAACTCAAGATTTAAGAGGTGGTCCAGCTAAATTAATGTCTGCTAGAATAAAAAGTTACAAGAGAATTATTTTTTCAACAAAATGACTGTCTTAAAGTCGCACAAAAATCAAATGCTGAAAATGGTGCAGTATAAATCGCTTTTTTTTTCATATTTATGCATTATTTGACCTGTCATACAGTGTTTTTTTAGCAAGTTCTAAATTCGAAAACCAAAATTTAAATGTCAATTTTTTTTTGACACAGATATAAATGATGTGTAAATAAATAAAATACATTTTAAAATAAACTGGCTTATTTTTTAAATTTGAGTGTATCTGATATTTTTCTGCTTTGGAGAAATAAAGAAGAAGCCCTAAGACAATTACTGCACATCACAATAAGCTTCCAGTGCTGAACAGGAGTGAGAAATGGGAGGAATATAGACTCAATTGTAGAAAGAATCCAAATCTCCAACAAAAAAATTAAGAAAAAAAAGATTAGAAATTCGTAAGTTAGAAATCTAATCTTGAATTACGGATGAAGTTCCGTTGCTGTGTGAAGAGCTTCTGTCTTATGAACACAAACTATTAAGTTCACATTGGTGTTATTTAACACAGTAATCAAAAAGATCACCCACCAAAGCGTTTGAACAATGTCATGTTAGATATTTTTTAGGCTAAAAGTGTAATTCCCAAAATAGCATTTTGATTCTCCATTTTTTTTTATACAGCATCCAGAAATCTCAAGCAAATCTCAAGCAGCCCAAAGTCTTAAACCAACTCCGGAATTTGCCTGTTTTGGGTTGTCAGTTCCGCTGACATTGACCCACACCCCACCAGACGTGACCAAATGACTAGCTTCAACCCAAATAAACATGTTAGCACGTTTGTTTAAAAGAAGAGAGTCACAAACCGATGATATTATTGGACACAACCAAACGTAGAGAGGGGGGTTGAAACTTACCGCTCCAAAAGAATTACCTTAATTCTGTCGCTATTTTTTTGCATTATGGACATTGCCATGCTGGAATAAAAAATCCTCAATAAGCAGTGATTGGTTCAAGTCAATTTGAGTCACTGTTTCTATGGCAACCACTTACGCCAATCAGGAGTGAGCTTGTTAGAGGTTCACACCCCCACCACTTAAAAGCGTCCTTTGGAGAATATATGAATCTGTCAAATGTCATACGTGAGACCACATGATTTTAATGAGGCTTCTGATTGGTCATTTTATACCTTGAAAAACTTGCACTACAGACAAAATATCATCAAAACGATCAATAACAAGAACATGTTAAAAAAGGTAGCAGAACAAGAATGGTTAATCCTGACAAATAGAATGACTGAGTAATAAAACTTCTTGGTTGAAGTCTTTAGGATTTTTGCTTCTTGGAGCCAGAGGGTACTTCCTGTTTGGAATGCCTGGGTGTGTGTGTGTGTGTGTGTGTCACTCAATCCAGTTCTCATATTCAGTCAATGGTCTCTCCTCTAAAACCAGCTCCAAAACTCATGAAGAGAAGTTTTACCCTGAAGTATTTTGAGAGTCAAACTCAAAAATGCTTCGTAACAGAAGGTTTTAAATAAACAACGGTGCACAGCTCTATAGAGGGCTGCACAATCTGGTAGCACTCTTGCCTCACAGCAAGAAAATCTTGGTTTGAATCCCAGCTGGGTCCCTGCTGTGTTTTCATGTTCTCCCCGTGCATGTTTGAGTTTTTTTTCCGGGAACTCAGATTTCTTCCCACAGTCCAAAAACATGCTTATAGGTTCATTGGTGTACCCCATCCTCATCCAACAGTGGCTGGGATAGGCTCCAGCAACACTAACCAATTCAGCAGGTTTAGAAAATAGGTGGATGGATAGTTAGATGGCACAGCCCTGTAAAGCTTTTCCCTCAACCGACCTAATGACCTGGAAATCAGGGCTGGATGGGCTTTATGAGGAGCAACCCAGAGGATGTAAAACTTACTAGGTCCATAGTAGAGAGGCTGGCATGTAGATGTTTTCCAATTTATGGTTAAATACGCTTGGTGCTGGATTAGAGTTGCTGTTTATAACAAATAAAGCAACATCACAATGTGTCAACATTCCCCACAGATGACTGTTTCGCTGATTGTCATGTACAGTACGCGTGGATAGAGGTTCATGCTCAAGCACCTTTCTATTCACATCTTCAACTGCAAATGTGGACGGAGATTGAAGTTTAGCCTTCGGACTTTATATGTCCGTGTTTGCGCATCTCTGCTCTGTCCAATCATGTTGTTTTTAGTCACAACATGAATGGAGAAAAAAAAAGCTTTAATGGAATAGTGTACACTTTGACAACAACTGTCCCATTTCCTGTTTTTTAACTCATCTACTTTAAGTAGCCGGGTCAACAAGGCAAAGGAAAGCCATCTGTTAAAGAGCCGTATGCTTTCATTGGGCAGTTCCTGGAAAGCATGTGCAACACAAAGGTTCTGTTGTTGCACAAATGTGCCGAGGTCTTGTTGACAACATGGATTCACACGTCTTGTCTTACGAGTATATGGACCAGTAGATGATGTTGAAGAGGATGTAAGCTCCAGGAAAGACCACCCTTGAGTACTTGTCGATCGCATGGGTGTCTATCCAGATGTTCACGTAACCTCTGGAGGGCTTCACTCGGCTTGCAATCTGTGGGTCATTCAGAGCCACTTGAGCCAGAATTTGCTCTTGGCGCCCTCCGTTTTCTGGCATTCCATAGCTTCCCGTGGTGTTCACGTCCATGGACCCATACCCGGTGATCTGGGGGTCGATCATCATTTCGTCAGGGTTTCCGATGCCACACGTGCACGGCAGCTGAGTAGAGAAACAGTAAATATTAAAGCGACGAGCAGTGTTGGATGGTGCTACCTGTCACCTCTCCTCGTTGACCTGCCCCGACTAGCTGTTACACACCCCTCACTGTCCGCCTCTGCCTCTGCCAATGTGGTCTAAGCTGCACATGACACATTTTCTAAAAAAAAAAAAAAAAAAAAAAATTTCAAAATGGCCACTTTTTAATTGGTTATATCACCATAGCAACCCTTTCAGTTTCTGATCACCTGAGAGTGACGAACAGGTCTATGTAATTCTTTGAAGAATATGCAAATGTAAACTTAGTAAACATATATTCATATGTCATATTGTTTCGTTCAGCTTGAGCAAAGGTTTGGTGTATTAAATTTGATCAATATTCCAGTTAAAAACATGCATGTTACAGGAAAAGTCCACTTTTGCAAAACTGCCATACTAACACCATTCAAAATCTGCAAACTTTCAAATGAACATGTTTTTCAAAGTAGTTTCTGAATGATGCTAGAAGAGTTAGGAGATAGATCGAAATCCCTCCCAACATTTTTATTTTGTAGACGGTATTAAAAGGTCAAAGGTCAATGAATCTTTGGTTAAGGCGTAGACTTAACCTGGTGAACAAACTTTTTTTCCCTCCTTATAGTTCAAAAACAAGAAAATCACCAAGTTTCACACTTTGCCAGAAAATGACCACCAACCTCTAGGTCCTGTGGCCATCCCATAATCATTTTAAAAAACTTCCTTGGGATATCCCCCACAGATTTGTTTGGGTTTCAATAGCGGACCTTGAATTTTTTTTATTTGAGCCCCAAAAGAAATGTTCACTCAAACGTGCAATACGAAAGAGGAAATGCGAGAACCATATTGTCCTTGCAGTTCAAGACATAAAATGCAAGAAAGACAGATTTTTTTCTAGTGAGGTCATCAGAGTCCCCCAAAGGAGACAGAAACTTTTAGTTTCTTTGACGTAGTTTTGGAGATGAAATATTTATAGAAAATAATGTTTGTGCTGGAAATCTTCCTTGGGGTATGTGGGCAATTTGGCTCCATATGCCACAGCAGTTGGCAGATGAAGATTATTGCACTCCCAGAAATAATTTACCGCAGCCCCGAGAGCGGCTTAAAGTGAGCCAATTTAGAAAATATTCATCTGTGGATTGGCATTATCCATAAATTATTTACTCATGTATCTTTGAGTTTAAGATATTCAGACATGTAAAATTTTTAAAATAAATTCAGGCCAGTTTTCTCTGTGTTGACTTAAAACTGCTCACACTTTCCTCTTTGACATGTTTTTAATATTTAATTTTTCTTTAAGGAGGAACTGTCTTATCTGAAACAGATCATGCAGTTAATTCACTGTTTTTAACACTTTATTTCAATTAAGATAAAACTACATGTAAGGCTTCATTAATGTTTTAAATATTTAACTTAAAATGAGATTATTTTTAAATGACAGTTTATGGAACGCCTGCTTACTGATTGAAAAAGGGACTGGGAATGTGTTTAAACAGGAAAAAAAAGGATAATGTGATCAGGACTTACTCTTTCCCTCAGCTTCCTCTCTTTCCTCTCCTGCACTGTTGAGAGGTAGTTCACTGCCGCGTACTCGATGACCGAGAGGAAGACAAAGACAAAGCTGACCCAAAGGTAAATGTCCACCGCTTTAATGTAGGAAACCCGAGGCATGGAAGCATTGACCCCAGTGATGATGGTGGACATGGTCAGCACTGTGGTGATGCCTGGAGTGGAGAAACACTCAGGTTAGTCAGAGCCGTGCTTTCATTTCTAATGTGTAATATTAATATGAAGAGTATTGAAAATATCCTTGATGCATCTATTTTACTGTTGCCTTTACATGTGCTTCTGATTGTTTGATTGGTCCATAAATATCCTGCAACTTTCTTCTATTTTTATGTATATTTACTCGAAGGGACATAATGATTCATGAAGACACTTATTATCAATTGTATTTGCATTCATTTCTAAAACTGTATTTAGGTTTAGGGACAACAAAATGAAATAGAAGTGGAGGAAAGGAGGATGTGGTTGTTGCTGATTGTATCTCATCTTGGGAAATAGAGTGCTCTATTGTCATTTAGATAAATTATGTAATGGAATCTGGAACAAAATGTTTAATGCTTTAAAATTGTGAATATGCATTCAGTTTTAACATGTTCGTAATAATGGAGGACATATATTAAAAAAAACTAATCTTACCCACTAGACACGGACACATCTGCTAGATATCTAAAGCATGGCTTTTTCAATCTTTACAGCTACAGATATGCATTATACATCTGACACACATCAATTCATGGAGGCCTATTGCACATCGCAATTTAGAGCTCCAGAAGACAACTTCCCCACAGCTAATTGGGTCACCATCCCATCATGCCTTGCGCGTGGTAAACAAGCCAATTGGGTAGTTTCTTCCCACCGGACTCATGGTGATTATTAAATAACTAATATACATCTACCGTAGATGTCTACATGACATCTCAAGCAACTCTATTTTGTTACTCTATTAAATGTCTTCCAATAGTGTTCTGCATATAGAGAGGTCTCCTTCACATCTACAAGTAGATATCTGTCTTTGGATGGTACATTTTGAAACATTTATTAGATATAAGATAAATACTAAAATGTTAACTGTGCTTTAACAGCACCTCATACAAATTCCTTTCAAAGTAAAATACACTCGATAATACACCTGATAATAATCCCTTTTGACAATAGATTCTACCTTTTACAGTCATTTTGTTCAGTTTTGTGACAAGTTAAAATCAAAATAGAAAGATTTTTATTATGATGCAACTTTCTGCGATAGGTACATTTCAGTAGAAATGTTTGCTACTTCTTGGAGTGGAGAACGTTGTGATTACTAGTTGTCTGTAAACAAAAAGGCTAATTGGAGGTGTAGTGGTTAGCTCTTTCACCGTACAGCAAGAAGAATCTGGTTCAAATCCCAGCTGGGACCTTTCTGTGTGACGTTTGCGTGTTCTCTCACTACATGTCTGGATTTCCTCCTGCTTCCTCCCACAGTTCAATACCATGTTTCATAGGCTGACTGCTGTCTGCAAATTGCGTCTGTGTGTTTATGTGGCCCTGTGACAAACTGGTGACCTGATTAACAATCAATCAAAAGATGATCAAAGTGGGTCTTTAAGAACTTCTATAAATCCCAGTTATCCATTCATGTAACCAGTGTCTGTGTATCAACATGATTTGACGCGCTGCATCCTTAAAGTCTTTCAGAAAAAAATGTGATACATTCACACCTACCTAGTGGCACCCTGGCAGGGACAGCTCTGCGGTCGATCCAGAAGGACACCCAGGACAGCATGACCATTAAAGTTGCAGGGAAGTAGGTCTGCAGCAGGAAGAAGAATATATGGCGCCGCAGGGTGAAGTGGATGTACAAACGGTTGTACCAGCCTGGGAAGGAGACGCAACACCATTATAAACACTTTGTCATGAGCTGGCTGCAGATGAATTGTATTAACAATTGAGGCAGCTACTCTGTTGGGGAGAGATATCACACAAAATCCCTTTTTATGCTTCAGGTTGCTGGAAATTATCATGGTGGTTCAGAGAAAGCTGCAGTATTTGACGGTGGATTTCCAGGATTGTGTAAGTGGTTGGCAAGAGCTTAATTCATTTAGTTTTGCCTCAAGGATTACATTTTAGAACATCATACTGGGTCTGACATTAAGGGACACTGATTAACACAGAACATTCTTCTGGCTTGAGACATCATACAAAGAAAAATAACAAATTGTTGAGCACGTTTTGTATTTCTGACACGAAATGGTGATACCTGTGCTGCTGTAAAAAGCCAGCTTTGTGGTGGTGTGAAATTTCTGAATGAGGAACTGAGACAGGGAGATTCTGTCATCTGTGTTCAGGGATTCGTTGCCTTTTTTCCAGTACAACATCAAGTCATCATCCGTGTACGCATCTGTTGGAAACATGTGGATAATAAAGTTGCCACAAAGACAATTTAAACAGCAAATAATTCAAAGACAAGAACTCAAGCATGATATTATGAACATTTCATGAAATCCCAGTGATGATGCAAGGGAAGAGGAGCTTAAACTGAAAAAAGTGTCCTCCCTTAGAAGCTGGAGTGAGCCAAGAAACTTTCATGGGATTATGAGATTCTGTGCAATGCCTGGCGTGTGAAGTTCACATGTAAGTTGCAGGAGTGTGCAAGGAAAAAAAAGCTTTTTGTGAAGCCCACAACAACATGAACATTTTAGAAGAGAACTGACTAAAAAATGTCTACATTTATTTTGAAAAACAAGTTGTTAAAACGAAGACAGTGCGTGATTTTTGTCAGCCTCCTCTTGTCCCCTACTACATTTGCATTTCATCTGCCCTTTCTTTCCCATTTTCCACATTTGACCGATCAATTCACTCACAGCTCTCAATCTCCAGCGAGCAGGTCTGCGTGTCCAGAGGGAAGCGGCTGAGGTCCATGTTGCACATGGCAGTGACCGTGACTCTGAGTGGAAAAATCGTTTGAACAGAAGAGATGAAAGGCTGAATGTGATCCAACACCAAACAGGGGATTCTGTGTTTAGCTCACAGATTGTTACTTTTTATCATTTTAAATATCAGAGTCATAAGAAAAGATAACTTTGTTTCCAGTAATCTGACTCAAAATTTCAGTAAATATTTTGTTGTTTTTGAAACCAGTTTGACCATTTTGTTTTACTTTACCAAAGTTTGAAAATCCATGTAGATTTAGTTCTTTTTGTGACTTTTTCTGATGATGGAGGACATATTTTAAGAAAATTAAGCTTAAAACAGCATTTTTCTGAGTATTTATTCAAACCTTTGTGAGTTAGGAGCCAAATAAAAACCCTGTTTGAAAAAGAATGCATATGTGACATCACAAATACACTGACTGGACTACCAGCTCCCTGCTCCACTCCATTCTCTGCAAGTGGATGCATTCACTTGCAGACAAATAGACCCATGTACATCTTTGCTTTCCTTGTCTGAGCCGGCATCTGTCTCAGATCTGTGCAGCTGGATGACTCCAATATAGCTCGCCATTTTTAGTTGCACTGCTAACGTTAGGTTGGGGTGTGAGGGGCTGTAAGCCAGCGGGAGAGCGTTCAAATAGAGGGATAATGGAAAGTGTGGGCGGGTTAACCAGCACCAACAGCCCCACCCACAACTTAGAAGAACATTTTGAATGAACTACTGCCACTCTGCAGAGATGATGTCCTAGAAACCGACACGTGTTTTGAGATTTTGGTTAAAAAACGGCATAATCATAATCAAAAGACTACTGGGAACACTTTTACATAAAAGATGATCGGAGTGGATCTTTTAACTACAACTGTAGCTACTGGAACAACTAGTTTAATTCATGGCAGTGAGTAGGTTTCCAGACTTCCTTTATCTCACAGATTTTCTTCACCTCAGAAATTCTAGTTTGGGAAACCAGATTCTTCCACCCTGATAAGCAAAACCAGCAGCATTTCAGCTTCTGGTCTCTCAAAATCAGGTGAACTCTCATTGTTTTGATGCACAACTTATTTGTCTTCACATCGTTGCTCTTATAATGGTAAATTAATGTGACAAACGTGTTATTTTAGGGTCATGGTATTCAGATGCTGTGGATACAAAACTAGATATGATTGGCAGTTCCTGCTGAAAATGAGCTAATGCCCAGAGTTGTGTTTTGACCCCGTGTGTTGAAAGGACACAAGCAGAACTATTCCAAGTAAATCATGATCCTTGAGATCTTCCTCCATCGGGGTTGCTAGGCACCAAAACATTTAACATATTCAGTCAGATCTGAGCTGCAGTTCTCCTGTTGCTTAGTTCGACCTTGGTAAAAATGTACTGAAATGTTTTGCCTTGAATAATTTAGCAATGGTCAGAAGTGGGTTGTGAATGTCTTTTTTCAAAATATATTTTTTCAACAAATATTGAGGTTTGCCTTTAATCTTAATCCAGAAAACAGACTAGAAGTTCACAATGTTCCTTTTACATGAACACGAAGGTGACCTTAAAACATCAGCAGTCGGGATTCAGCAAACAGACTGTTTGTGTGTTCTCTGATGCCTTTTTTGTTGATTATTCTAATTGCTTTTTGTAAGTGAAACAAAGGCTTTGTTTAGACAGAATATGCTTTTGCACAAACTTCAAGGCAGTATATAAAATACAGTAAAATAA
Source organism: Oryzias celebensis (assembly GCA_014656515.1). Taxonomy (NCBI): domain Eukaryota; kingdom Metazoa; phylum Chordata; class Actinopteri; order Beloniformes; family Adrianichthyidae; genus Oryzias; species Oryzias celebensis. The sequence goes on from BNCR01000005.1 coordinate 43,074,888, forward strand.
AAGAACAATAACAGTATAACCGCGTAAGGATTGGCTGTTAAATATATCCTTTACTCGATAAAGCATTCTAATATTTTTACTCATAAGATCATTAGTAAAAATATTGGAATTCTTTAACAAACACAAGAAAACATTCTTTTAAATAATTAATGTGAGATTTCCATTTTAATTTTTCATCAAAAATAACTCCAAGAAATGTTAAGCTAGCAACAACAATAATGGGAGTCATCCAGCTTTTTATTTCTGTTGGCTTTTGGTACTTCGTATATATATATATATATATATATATATATATATATATATATATATAAAGCGCTTCATGTTGTTTGAAAGGAGGTTGCGGACAGCAAGAGAAATACAGCCACTTTCTTGGCGCTTTCTTTTATTGTAATGACCCTCTGCTAACAATAGCTCTGCGCTAACCGGTCCGTTCCATTTTTCTATGGAACTACAACCAAAGGGGGCCCAAAAATTGTATTTTACATTGTATTTTACATTGTATTGTACATAATGGGCCAATTTATAATGGAAACGCTCATTAGTGAAGCATACCGTACCGCTCAGTGAAAGCAAGCCGAAAGTGGCCTAAAATTGTAAAGTAACACCTATCAGTTTTTTTATTGCTGGAGGTAAGCTGTTGAGGTTACCTGAGACTGTAGAGGACATTGCCGTCAGGGTAAACCCTCAGCATGACGTTATCTGTGGTTGTGTCGTGGATGAAAGAGCGTTTAGAGTGGACAAAGAACATGTCGGGAACCCAAATTTTCTTCACCAGGCGACTGTCAAAGGTCATGCTCTGGTTATTGGTGCTCGGGAACGACAGCCGCTCGTCCTTCCAGTAGTGGCGCAGGTACAGAGTCATGGTGAAGTCCTACAGGAAAGACAAAGAAATCGGTTTTCCTGCTCATTCCCACAATAGAAAGTGGAGTTTAACCCTAACCTTGTGGCTTCACACAATATTACAAATAACTTGACAAATAACTGACTTGACAAAGCCAAGTAAGGGACGTCTTCTACTTTAGAAATTATGTTTAAGGACATTTTTCTGCAGACAAGAGCAGTTGCAACAAGTAACTGTAAAAAAAGATGATCAAATGGATCATGTGAAGCCTGATTTTATAGTTCAATGTACCCAGATTCCTTTCCCAAAGAAGGAACTCAGCTGGATGAACAAGCAAACACATTTTCACAAACTCTCAGTAAATCTGTTGTTGCTAAAATGATGCACTAAAATACTGTAGTAAGCCTATATCTTTAGTAAATATTGCTTATTTAATATTAGAGTTAATGAGGACTGATTTGCCCAGTTAAAAGATCTCCTATAGTGTGTATCTGATAAACCGACCTGGCTCCAATTACTTCATTTTTTTAACGTGTCTCAATCTTAAAGTCAGTTATTTAAACCTTTGGCACCCGGATCAAAGTTAAAACACAAAGTAAAAGCAGGTGACGGTTACTAAACAGATTTACATTTCTATGGATTTCAAAGTTAAATGGTCACAAATAAAGATTTAAAAAAATGTATTCCATTTTTTTATTCTTTACAAACAGGTTTTACTTTTATGAAAACTTTATGGTGGGTCAGTTTTTTTGTATGGCATTATTTTGTTTTTTTATTAGTCTAAAAACTGCGCACAAACAAGAGGATGGGTTTAACTGTCCGGCCTGTTCATCCTGATATTAACCCATTCCCATAAAGACTAGAGTTTTGCAACATCTTACTCGACAAAGTAAATTGAACAGAGAGCTCAAATTTGGGTTTTAAACTTTCACTCAAGTTCTTTAAAGTTTAGGTTAAGAAAACTCAACAAGAAAAATTGGTAAAAATTCACAAATTATTACAATTAATATGCTTAAACAATGTTTTTTTTTCTGCAATAAGAGGATCAGTGAAGAAATATCTTCTTCTTCTGTTCCTTTGCTTTTAGGGGTCACCACAGCGAATCAGCTTCCTCCATCTAACCGTGTTTTCTGCATTCTCTACACCAGGAATAGGGAACTCCAGGCCTCGAGGACCGCATTCCTGCATGTTTTCCAACATGCCATGCTCTGTCATGTTTTCTTTGGCTGGACACACCTGAACCAGGTAATCAGTCGTGAGTAGGGCTTGGATATCTGAAAATCATGCAGGCACTGCGGTCCTCGAGGTCTGGAGTTGTCTATCCCTGCTTTACTGTAAAACCAGCAACCATCTCAGTCTAACTTTATCTCAAAAAACTCTTTAACATCTGCTTCTTCTCAAAGAATGTATTCACTAAAGCCATTTCCATCTTTTTTTGCTAAATTCACCACCATCTATGCTCAGGATACCAAACCTGCCCATCACCTCCTCATCACCTCTGTTTCCAGATTTCAACGTTGAAATCTGTGCCAATGACATCTCTCTCACTCCAAGGGATGCTCATCATCACTTTATCAAGGTCCAAACAGAATTTCTCCTCCAGTTCACATCCTACCTGTGGGGCATACCCACTAACAATCCCACCTTCCACTTCTATCTGCAGACTCATCACTCTGACACTCCATTTACCTCCACAACACTCCTGTCAAACTCCTCATTTCAGATCAAACTCCTACTCCGTTTATCTTCCCTTCTCGACCATGATAGAGCAGCTTGAACCTGCTCCTAAGCTTCTAGGCTTGCTAGCTTTCCACCTGGTCTGCTGGACACACAGTATGTTGATTGCATTATCAATAAAGAAATATCATTTTTTAAATTCATAACTATAAACCTTGACATTTATTCTTGTAATTACTTTTTTTCCTTACGTTTTTATGTTTTATGTATCTTTAATATATATTTTGTATGTATTCACTTTATGCACAAAACCTGTATGTTTATATTTAGTGTAGCACTGATCTGGTGACAGCTTTTAATGTCATTGTACACTGACAGACTGTCTGTCTGTCTACCTACCTATCTATCTATGTCCATCCATGCATGTATGCATACTTTACACACACACATCCATACATATACGTGGATATCAGGATACTATATATTATATACGTACCATGTCAACCTCAGAAATCGTGTCCAGACTTTCAACCTGAACATCAACCCCAACAGGAATCGGAGGACCTACAAAAATATTAAGATATTAGAATATTTTTCCTTTGGTTATGAATGTGTCCATATAGTTTAAACTACATGTATTCTTATATATACAAATATGTCCCCCCGCCCCTGACGATGTAAGGCTTTTCAAAAAGGATGAACTTTACAGATATAGAGCAACTGCTTGTGTCACGACAGTGACAGCCTGGCTTTGTTTCTTGTTTTGACCTATTTCATCCCCTCTACTCTGCATCAACATCATCATCCTCCGACAGTGCACAAATACAATCAGGTCACAATAGTGGATCAAAGTTGATGCAGTGATGGATAAAATCCAGCTTTTTCTTTTTCAAAATTAGACACCACAAAAAGATTCTGTGAAAGGTCATTTTACGGATTTTCACTGCAGATTGTTGCGTGATTAAAGCAGCCGTGATAAAATAAAAAAAGTCTTTTGAATTGTCATAGCTGACTTATTTCTGATTAATACGATTCTTGTTTTAGGGATTATCTGGAAAAAGGCTAAAAATATAGATGTGTACGTTGTAATATTGACGTGACTCTAAAGCCTGTGTTGCTCTGTCTTGACACAATTCCTAAGTCAAAATAAAAGGATTTACAAAAAAATTGACCTTTAATTTGAAAGTCTATCAAAGCTTGATCATTCGTTTAGCTAAAATCTTCATATTTTTTGAGTGAAAGGACAAAATATTTCTTGAAAATGAAACTCTTCTAACCTCCAAAGGCTGGCCTCATGGTGAAATCGTGGTCGTCTATCCTGAGGAGCTGCTCGGACTTTGTCATTGGAGATTTGGTCAGGTCCGGGCTTCTCTTGTAAATGGGGCTGTCAAAAGGAGAACCACCTTCAGTTATAGAGGAAACTATTGCACTACATTTCATTTAGAGAGACTTTTAAAACTTGCCTGCCGGATTTGTGACCACCTCCTCCTTCCATTCTGGTGTCTCTTCGTAGCCTGTCGAAACAAAACACCCAAATAAATGCAACCACAAAATATATATTAAAATTGTGTTGATTTCTTTCATTTTCAAAATAAAAGTTTCACATTTTTGATTTATAAAAAACAATTTTCTACCTTGACTAATCTTGATATATATTTAAAAATGTATGTGATTAAGGAATTAGATCTTAAAAAAGTCAAAAATGATTATGAATTGTTAGGTTTCCTTTTTCCTCTAAAACATCTGAAGTCATATTAATTCATAAGGACTTTTGCAGCATCTTGTTACATCACAGAGATGAATATCACTGCCAGTTCAGACATAATTAGGATCCTACACATGCATTAACTTGCATTATTTATTCACCTATATGTTTGTGAACGCCAAAAGTGAAGTATGAGGTGTTAACACCCCCTATCTAAACAGCGTTCTGAAACGCTGAAAAGGAGATAAAGTAAAGTAGTAGTTTTGGGCCCACCCATCTGCTTAAAAATACATAAATAAATTAAACTTGTAACTTAGCACAGGTTTGTTCTTTAACAAAATAAAAAAAACATTTTTAAAATAAGGAACATATCCAACAGTTGTCATGAAAATAAAATAAATTCTTGCAATTAGACAGTTTGATAAGTAGTTTTTACTATAAAGTTGTCTTTCTTAGCATGGAAGTCTATTGGAAATTTCCCCCTTTTGAAACCATCATTTTAGGAACTGCAGCATTCAGTTGGCTGATGTGGAGACTTTTTTTTGGGCTCATTTCATTACTTTTTACACCGCTGGTGCTTTAAAGACCCAGCCCGATCATCTCTTGATCTATTGTATTGATCTAGTTGTCTTTTAATTATGATTATGCTGTTTTTAGCCAAAAAAAAAACCCAGCAGTAGTAGTTCATTAGAAATTTATGTCTGAGTTGTGCTCCCGCTCCTGATTCCCAACGATTTGAATAAAGAAATACAGAAATGCATTTTTAAGCTTAATTTTTATTTTGTTTATGGCCTCCATCATGAGAAAATTACCACAAGAACATGCTAAAAACACCAAAAACACAATTTTTATTGGAGTAGAATAGTAGACCTGCTAGAAAGCAGTAGTTAATTACTAAAAGTTGTAGTTAGCAGAACTACAAAAAAGTTAACTTTTGATTGTCAGAATCAAATAATTCAAACACTTAAGTCGAAATGAAGTGAAAATTTCAACAACAGAAATAGAAGAAATGGGGTTTAAGTGCAAAAAATTATGAAAATTGATGTAAAATAACATATTTTTTCATTAAAAACATATTTTTTTACTCCACAGTTACCTCACCAGCATTTTTTAAATGTAAACTACCAAAAAGGCAATTTTATCCTAACATTGAATTCATTGCGTCACTATATAAGACAACCAGCTTTTGTATAGTTGCTGTTCAAGTGTAATTTGGACGCCATAAGCAGGAAGAAAGCCAGAATGATGAATTCCAAAAACCCTAAAATGGATTAATAGAGTGGAGCATGCTGTGACAGACAAAGCCAAATCCCTGTGACAACCGCAGACACGCAGGAAATGCCGCAGAAAAAGAGGGGAAGATGAAAGGAAGGCACAGGCGGTAACCTCAGCTCACAAACAGAAGAAACAACACAAAAATAATATTAGAAAAAAAAAACCCAGAGCAACACATTTCACTGACGGCTGGGTTGAGAAGTGTATGCTGCACATCTGCCTCTATCTAGAAGCTGCCTCCTATAATCCTCTTGGCAGAAATGCCTCTCCAATCCCCTCTCTGCTTGCCTGCCTGCCTGCCTGCCAGCCTGCCTGCCTGCCTGCCTGCCTGCCTGCAGCACACAGCAGACAGGCCGTCTGCTGCACGCCGCTGTCATCTGGGATTTGAGGCTGCATCGGCTGCCCTCTGCAGAAAAACATCACCGCTGGGGCATTATTAAGGTTACTGGGCCAAATTTCTGCTGAGCTCATTGTGGCCACATTAACGTATGCAGATATAGAAAGCACACAAGAAAAAGCAATAAAAACAAGAGGATTCATCGCTAATGAACTCATTAATTCACTAAAATGATTGAAGACATTTTGTTCAATCGTTTTCTGATATTTTGGTTTCTCCTTCAAAGTAATTGCAGTGTTTTCCTCTGTGATATTTGCTACAAATCCTCCTTTCCAGAAGATGACGGCTCAAGAAAGTAATGGTGAAAACTCCCACAAACTCATGCCAGCAGAGATGCTTTTCACAATTTCACACTTAAAGGAGTGGGAGTCGGGTGGGGGGAGCAGAGACAGGAATGGCGGAGCGGTGGGGATTTTTGCTCCTTGCAGCAGACTGATGACAGATTTACATTTGATTTGTATTCAGAGACTGTACAAGTCAGGAGGGAGGAGACTGGTGTGCAGCGACTTAACTAACTGAGGAAAAAAAAAGAAAATAAAGTGCAGACTTGATAACAAAACGTTTATGGCGCCTAAAGATCATAGAGCGGCTTACAGATGGTTAAAACTGGGCTGCAATGACCATCTGAATCCTGCTGGGACTCAAATCAGGACTTGAAATAATAATGTGATTTCAAGGAGAGGCGATGAAATTTGAAAATCAAGGACTGGCGGAACCCTACTGAATTTTCTTTTTGCAAATTGCTAAAAAAAAATCAATAAAAGAAAAAAATATATATCTTAGGGTTGAAATTGGAGTCCTTTTTGAAAAGGCCTGTGGATATTTTTCTCATTTTTCAGCTCTATCAACTAAATCAGGGTTCAGCTAAGTAGCTATGGTAACCATGTTTATTAGTCTGGTTTGAGTGTTTCCAGGAAATGTAAGAGTTTGCTTGTCATGGCAGGTGACAGTTTGGAGATTCAGTGTCTAAAATGAGAAAATGTGGTGCTTTTTAAAGCATGTGTGGCTACACTTTCAATGCATCTGAAAAAGAAGATTTCACCTGAAATCTTTTGGTTTTCGGATAAAAAATCTTTAGTTCTCAACAAAATTTATTGGTTAACGTCTTTTAAAGCAAGCACAGAGTCGTTTTGACTGTAAAATAATTACAAATTTAGTCTTGTAGCAAAAAAAGAGAAGCCACTTTTTCATGTTTTATTATTTTATTAAAAATGGGTCTGATTATAATGTGTGACAGATTTGCTGAGACATAGTTTTCAAACAAGCCTTCAGACTGATTCAAACCCAGTGGAGTGCTTTGAACTTGGCTCGTTTAACTGATCCTGAACTTTAAAAACTGGGCACAGGATTCAGAAGCGTTTATTTATGCAGAAATTCCCAGAGACACTATTTAAATGAGGCAAACTTCAGAAGCACCGCACAGTGTCAAAGAGTAAACAGTTATTAATGTGATATTTACATAAAGTTTAAGACTGGGATGTTTAATCGTGAACTCAAACTGGGTTTATTTTCCTGCATGACAAACCCCCCCACATACACACAAATTCTAGCTTCTAAAATGTAAATTTCCTTTTCTACTTTTCATTTAACACATGAAAGGAAAACACTGCCGGTATGTTTAATGCATGAAGCTGGACTTCTTTAGGAAATTTCAAATAGGAAAACAGGGACTGTTCTGGACTTTGTTCTGGATCAGTCAGCTGATCTGCAAGAACCCGAGCTGCCTTGAAAGCACAAGAGATGAGACGTTGACTAAAGAGGTGCCAAATTCCAACGCAAAAAAGGAGAAAACGTGTTTTTCTTTTTAATTTTTTTTTTTACTATTTAAATATACAAGATCTAAAGGTGCTTTTTTTCTCAGTTTGTTTATAACTCCTCAATGTGGACATTATTTTAGGCATTAAAAAAATGCTTCAAAATGGATCTGCATTCAAGTTTTTTTTAAATGATTGATCAAAATAAATTCATAACGCCAATTTCCCTGTTACATGCACTTCCAAAACAATAAATAACATTCACATTGCGGCTGAAACTCTCTTTGGCACAGACATAAACTGCTTTTTAAAGAATTTACACTAATTGTAAAGGATTGCTTAATCAAAGATGAGAAAAACAGATTCTTGCCTCTAAATTTTTCAATGTTCCGCTCCAAAATGAGCCTAATTTGTGGATCTGCATCTATTTAAACCACTAGCTGTCTGTGGAATCACTAATATAGATGTTCAGAGGCTTTGGTCGATGCCAGATCTAGTTCAGTTGCCATTAAAGAGATGCTTTAACAAGCAGGATTGAGTCGACACCTGGAAAAGGCACGGACTTTCAGCAGTGCCATCAGGAAAACAGCACGTCAGCTGCCCTGAAGCAATAGTGGGGCAATAGAACAGAGCGGCAGTTGTTCATAAATAGATGCAGGGATTTGGGTCTCCCTCTCTCATGTCTCCGATCTGCTGTCTAAAGCATTTCAGACGGGGAGGGAGGAAAGACACAGGTGAGACAGGAAACAGATGTAAAGAAAACCCACAAGGAAATGGAATCTGAACTTCCATCAAAGCTGTGAGCAGCTTTTAGAATATAATAAAATAAAACTTCTTTTAGGCGATCTAATGAATGAAAGCACCACATTTTTTAACCTCTTTGCTGCCATTACCTGCTTTGTTTGTAAGTTTCCAGCTTGTGACCTCTTGACTGAACCATCTTTCCAGCTGTGCCCGTGAGCCAAACACAGAAGAAAACAAGGACGGCATCCACTTGCATGGCTTACATTCCCCAGAGGTCGCGCCTCTCCTGTCAGTCAGAATCTACTCCCCGCCAGGGTTTGTGGCACTCTATCCTCCTGAGACATTCCCTCCTTCAGCACCAAGCTGATAAGAAGGAGAAAAACTGTAACAGCAGCTGCAGCTAAACTGGGCTATTCTACGGCCTGAGTGGAAAACATCCTACGGTGCTTAATCTCCACAGTGGGAAAAGCAATTTTGACTAAACCCATAAATCCTTAAGCGTCAGATGGTACAGATTTGATCCCTACAGCGGCGGATGTGCCTGCCCCTCTGTGCTCTGCTGCACTCAGATGTGATATACTCCACTTTGCACCGCCCAGAATCAGCAGCTCTCCCAGAGACGCAGCACGCTCATTTGTAAGGTAGTGGTCTAAAGATGCAGGCAGGCACACAGGCTGAGAGAATACTCTGTGTGATCTGAGGAGGCTGTGATGTTCAGCTTCCTGCTGACACGCTCCAAAAAGGGGGAACAAAATAAAAATAATGAAGCGTTTCTGTGAGTTGGCAGCAAAGCTTTTTTTTATTTCTTTCTCTTTAGAACCTCCTGCTGTGGTGTTTTTCATTGATTTGTTCTCAAGGGGAACTGGGTTGGGATATTCTCTGGATGCCCAAAAACACAGGTACATGTCTGCGCAGAATGGCAACAAGACAAGCAGCTTTGAAAAATTCACTTTACTAAGATTGTCTAGAAAAATAAACACTGTTTAAAAGAAGCAAGATGTCAGTTTCAGGTTCATTTAAAAACAACTAAAGTTGGCATGAATATGTAACTGAAAGAGCCGGGCTGCACCGTTGTCAGCATCTGCTTGGCCACGTGTTCTCCTCCTCTCCTCTCCTCTCCTCTCCTCTCCTCTCCTCTCCTCTCCTCTCCTCTCCTCTCCTCTCCTCTCCTCTCCTCTCCTCTCCTCTCCTCTCCTCTCCTCTCCTCTCCTCTCCTCTCCTCTCCTCTCCTCTCCTCTCCTCTCCTCTCCTCTCTTTCTCTCTCTCTGTCTCTCTGGCAGGCTGAACAGCTGGATTATAACCTCATGAATTTGGGTTAGCTGCATCTGTGTCAACCTCAAAACTAGTTCAAATAATCCCAGGCATTGTTTTTGGTTGCGCTTCAGATTCTGGCATCTTTTGGTGAAACAGCAAAACAAGACGCCTGAAGCAGACAAGTCACAGTGGGTGGCTTTCTAATTTAATTACGATGGTCAGTTTACTCGTTTTTAACTGTATGTGTATGTTAATACACAAATAAATACAGTAAATGTATTTTTAAAACCTAAACATGTTTTCATTCACATTAAACTTAATAAAAAATATTAAATGTCATCAAAATAAGTCACAATAAATGTACCTTAAATTATGCTTTAATGTTTTTATTGCCCACGTCAAGAAAATACTTTAGACGAAATAACGTAAACAAAAATGAAAACTTTACTTGAGCATATAATGTCCACAAGAGGGCGCTGTGGTAATTAAAAAAAACTAGTTTCCTTCTCATGTTCTTTGTTTTCCTTCTACATAATGCTAGATTCACGTTCATTGTTTGATAGTTTGCACAATTTTACAGTCTTGTGTCTGAACTCTGCATGTTTTTATATTAAAACATGATAATTAAAAAGTGAGGATAGCTCATACGCTGCTCTCTTGATACGTCACAAACTGACTGGCCAATCGATCGCGAATAAAATAGTTTTAGACCCAGCGTAAAGCCTGACAGGCACTGAAGGAGATCAGTTTTGACGTTTTAAATTGTCTGTTATTTTTGAATAATGTTTGATATCCAAAGTAAAGTAAATAACATCCAAAGTAAATCAAAATAGTTGGACGGTAGGATTAAAAAAAAATACAATTTTCAGTACCTTTTTTGCCTGTAAAGCAAGATTTGGGGTAAACCTATAACCTGTAAAATGATCGGATGACGCTTCTTCCTGGCGGGGCAATCTGAAGTGTTTTGTCAAATCGACGCTAAGACAGGCAAATGCTCTTTCTTCTGCGTATTTCATGTACAGGTTTGTTTTTATTCCTAACAGATCACGCACGATCGGACACGAGTGTAGCCGAGAAACGTCAGAGGATTGGCGAAAATCCTGACATTAAAGTGATGAGAAACGTCGGATCTAGTATGGATGTGTGAACTGGCGGTAGTTTTTTTTTTTCGCGGCGCTAAGCTAAAGTGAAGCTGCCTTGCTAGTGAGGAGAACCAAAATGAGCTCCTCGCGGGAAATCAAGCGTAAGTATTGCTAACGTTTTGCTGATGGTAAAGGGCGCGTGCGCCAACTGAATGTTTTGATTTCCGCTCACAGAACTGCAGAAAGCTAAAAGTAAAGCTCAAGCTACCAACAATTTAAGAGAGGAAGCCAACATCTGCAACCAACTGGGAGAGCTGCTGTCCAGGAATGGTATTCAGCTTTGCTCAAACCCCACTTAGCAGGTTTGCTTTTTTGTTGATGTTTGTGAACCCATGCAAATGTGTTTGTTTTTGTAGGTGATTATGAGGCAGCCATCAGAGAACACCAGCAGGAGCTGTCTCTGTCTGAGAGCTTAAATGATGTGATTGGACGAGCTGTGGCAAACCGCAAAATAGGAGAGTGCTATGCAGAGATGGGGAACATCAAAGCTGCCCTGAAAGTGAGTAATCCTGAGGAACACAAAGGATATCAGTCAGGTGTCAGACGCCAATATAGATCTTTGTGTTTGGTCCAATTCCTACAGCACCAGCAGTGTCATCTGGACCTGGCTCGCTCTGTACACGATCACGCTGAGGAGCAACGAGCTCTGGCCACCATCGGCCGGACCTACCTCTTTCGCTATGAATCTGACCAATCCAAGAGCAGCTTGAAGAAGGCAGAGGATGCTTTCAGGAAGAGCCTGGCTATTGTGGATGAGCGTTTGGGAGGTCTGTACTGATTGGCTGCCCCTTCATGACACACCGCTGCTCCATGTGTCATCAGCTGGGTTGGCTTTCAGCTCAATGACAATATTAGTACTTCCAATTCATTTTTAAATGCATTCATCTCAACTTTCCTGCATACCTAAAGCAATATACAGTACCATTCAGTTCACAGCACAACATCCGTCATGCTGATCAAACTATTTTAATCTCCAGATTTCATAGAAATTCAGGAAAATACTCTTTTAGTGTGTGCTCCCAAAGAATGGAATAACCGTCATACTTCTGTCAGTTCTTTTTCATATTTGACCTCATTAAGGAGAGCACTTTCCAACCATTTACAACCTACCTGCTTTTGTTTCTATGACCTGAAATAATTTGGATGTCTTTTTTTCGCTTTTTCTTTCTCGTTTACTTCTTAGGATCATTTATGTTCTGTGTTTTGATTGAATATGTTCTGTAAAACTGTATCAGGATCAGAGGTAAAAGGGAGAGCTGGTATGTGTGGGTTTGTTTTGGTTAAATACCTAACCTGTATCTTAATTAGTATTTTCTTTGTCTGTTTCTCTTTATTTGTTTGTTCTTAACTCTAATTTGTCATCTTTTTTGCCATAAATCTAAAAAGGAGGAACATCTTGATAACAAAATGCGGCATCTCAAGGGACTAATTGCTTATTAATTGTTTAAATGAATAAATCCATTTTGCAGGGAAAATTGCATATAGAGGATTACTTGTAATCCATCTTTTGCAACCTGCAGGGACTGTGCCCGAAAGAGAAATTGCTGAGATGAAAGCTCGTCTTTTTCTCAATCTGGGTATCGTCTGTGATCACCTGGGGGAGTCCAAGCGCTGCAGCGAGTTCATCCGACTCAGCGTCTTCATTGCAGAGTAAGAGCAAACCAAATGTCGACTTTGTTGTCGTGCATCCCTGCTAGGTTTTCAGAGATCCTTCCCTATTCTTCTGACTTTTAAAGGAAGAGCCAGCTGCTGGAAGATCTCTACCGGGCAAACTTCAACCTGGGCAACATCTTTTTCCGTAACGGCGAGCACTCCAACGCAGTGCGGTGCTTGGAGCAGGCCAAAGAGTGCGCCAGAAAGATGAAAGACAAATTCATAGAGAGCGAATGCTTTCACTGCATTGGCAAGGTACCATCACCTCCACTTAGGTTCTAGTATAAGTACTTCTTATATCTGAAAGGGTCCGATCTGTTAGCAAGTACTTCACGCTGTGAATGCCTGTGAGCAGGTGCAGCTGTCTCTTGGGGATTTTGTAGCAGCCAGACGATCCTTGAAGAAGGCCCTCCTGCTGGGTTCCCAGCAGCCACAGGACAGAATGGCTGTAAAGAAAGCCTTCAAATATGGTAAGAGTTTTCCATCTAGCCACTGTGGCTGTTTAAAGTATTTCTCTTAATCTCAGCAAAATCTCCTCAGCTGACCGGGGTTGTAAACTAGAGGAAGACTTGGGTGAAGATCAGGGCAAGAGGCTGGGCCTCCGTCAGGCTGTGGAGCTGGCAGAGCAGCTGGGGGACCTCTGCTGTAAGGTTGGATGCTACAGCAAAGCTCTGGATGCCTACCAAGCTCAAGTGAGAAACATCAGTCGGACGCTGAACACATTGGCCCTTCAAGCTGCCTCCAACACTTCCTTTAAAACGTTTTTTGCGCTTTAGCTGAAGGGAGCTGAAGAGATGGGAAGGCCTGCCAGGGAGCTGGCTGTCATCCACGTCTCTCTCGCCGCCACGTACACGGATCTGAGGCAGCACGGAAAAGCGGTGGAGCACTACAGGAAGGAGCTGGCTTTTCGGCAGGGAAACTCTGTAGAGGTGGGTGTGAATGTCAACTATGATCATGATCAGCTTAAAGTGAATAAAGTGAAATTCTGTTTGGACCTTGATGAAGTGATGATGAGCATCCCTAGAAGTGAGAGAGTTGTCATTGGCACAGATTTCAATGGACATGTTGCTGCTTGAAACAGAGGAGATGAGGAGGTGATGGGCAGGTTTGGTATCTAGGAGAAGACAGAGAAGGACAGATGGAGGTAGTCCCAGATGACTGGATAACTACAGCTGATGTGATCAGGGAGACGGGTAGGAGTGTACTTGGAAATAAAGTTGATAAGGACACTTGATGGTGGAATGAAGGGGCACAGGAGTTTATACAGAGTAAGAGGCCAACTAAGACGAAGTAAGACACTGAGGGGACTGAGGAGAGTGGAAAAGAGTACAGGGAGCTGCAGGGTAAAGTGAAAGTAGGAGTGTCAAAGGTCACACGAGGGGCTTATGATGACTTGAATGCTAGGTTGGGTCTTAAAGGGACAGAATGATTAGAAAGGCAGATAAACCGAGATGAGAAGGACATTCAGCAGGTTAGGGTGGTTAACGATAAGGATGGTAATGTGTTGACAGATGTCAGAAGTGTAATGGAAAGATGGAAAGAATACTTCATTTGAAGAGCTGATGAATGACGAAAATGAAAGAGAACAAAAAGTTGCAGAAGTGACTGTTGTGGAGCAGGAAGTAACAAAGATTAGTAAAGGTGAAGAGGATGAAGAGTGCAAAGACACTTGGTTCTGATGATATATCTGTAGAGGTATGGAAGGGTCTAAGAGAGATAGCATTGGAGTTTTTGACTGTGTTCTTCAACAGGATCTTATAGTGAGAAGATGCCTGAGGAATGGAGGAGAAGTGTGATATTGTCAATTTTAATAATAAGGGAGGTGGGCAGAGTTGTGGCAACTACAGAGGAATAAAGCTGAGGAGTTATACAGTGAAGGTATGGGAAAGAGTAGATGAAGCTAGACTAAGAGCAGACGTGAGCATTTGTGAGCAGCTGTATGGTTTCATGCTAAGAAAGAGCTCTACAGATGTGACATTTGCTTTGAGGATGTTGATAGAGAAATACAGAGATGCACTGTCTTTGTTGATCTGGAGAAAGCCTATGACAGTGTCCAGAGAGGAACTGTGGTATTTTATAAAAAAGTCTGGAGGCACAGAGAGCAGGGAACAGCTGGAGCAGGAGCTAGAGAGGTGGAGGTTTGTCCTGGAAAGCAGAGGAATGAAGATTAGCAGCAGTAAGACATAGTACATGTGTGTGAATGAGAGGGACCCAAATGGAAGAGTGAGGTTACAGGGAGAAGAGAAAAAGAAGGAAAGAGGATTTGGAGTATCTAGAGTCAACAGATGAAGAAGGAAAGATGTTCAAAACTGTGGTGAGAGCATGTTGTTCAGCCTAGAGACAGTGGAACTGAGGAAAAGACAGGAAGCAGAACTGGAGGTAGCAGAGAGGAAGATGCTGAGGTTCCCTTTAGGAGAGACCAAACCTTTGATTTAAACCTTTGGACATTTCTGTTTTCACGTCTCGGTTGGTGAAGGCCATAGGCATTATGGTGACAAGTCTGATGCATCATGAGCCAGCTCTTTTTATGTTTTTACAACAAGCTTTGTGATGCCAGTTCTCTGATGGTTTGAGGAACATAGTTCAATTTTCCTGCAGCTGTTATAGTAAAAGTCTCCTCAGTCTGACTCTCCTGTTACTCTGCATAAGCTGATTCTTTCACTTGTCTGTCAGGAGTGTAAAACATGGCTGAACATTGCAGCAAGTCTGGAGGACGGTGGCTGCCCCCTTGAGGACATTGAGAGCAGCTACAGCTCTGCTCTAAGGTGTGCTCAGGAGGCGGGGCTTTCAAGACTGCAGGTGAGTCCGAAAGCAACCAAAATAAATCATGAAATATCAGAAAAATATTTCTCAAAGATAATTTAAGAGGAAAAAAAAATCTTTAATTAATGGAACATCCAAATGACCTGCAGAAACGAGTGCTGAGACTTTGGCTGGCGTCTGAGAGGCGCAGCGGCGCGGCAAGCGCTGATGACACTGAAGCGAGGCTGCAGGAGCTGTGTGCCTCAGAGGGCTGGAACCCAGATGGCAGTGATGGTGAAGAGGAGGATGAAGAGGAGATGGACAACAGTGAACCTTTGGATGACAGTGACGTCATTCTGTCAGACTCAGGTACCAGCGCAGAGCTCACTTTAAATAACAATCAATCCTAACTTTTGTTAATTTCATGATTGCCTAACGTGACTAATCTGTAGATGAGGATCTGGAGGGTTACGAGAAAATGGTGCCGGGAAAAAGGAGGAGAGGAAGGGTGAGTCTTTCAGGCAGCAGCCATTTTTTCTACCCTTTTTTTTTAAAATGCCAATCTGATCGATTTAAACGTTTTCTACACTTCAGTGGAACAAGAGGAATGAAAAAGGAGAGACTTCTCTCCACAGAGCATGTATAGATGGAAACTTGAAGCAGGTTCAATACCTGGTTGAACAGGTAAGCAAAGAAAAATCTGCTTTGTAGCTTTGCTAAAAACGTTTTCACCCCAATATAATTCATGTTTAAACTACAAATTATTAAGACCACCACAAAAAAAATACATTTATAAGAATAAAGTGTTAAGATTATTAGAAAAATGTAAAAAAAACATGAATAAAGTCATAATATTATGAGACAGAAGTCATATTTTATACTAAAATTATGAGAAAATGGCAAAGTCCAAAACTTAGGAGAATTAAGTAAAAAAATGTTAGGAAAAAGTAAAAATTTTACAAAAAGAAAGTGTGAACATTATTATGAGAGAAAAATCATACAATTTTGAGAAAAATATATAATTTTACGAGAATTACGTCATAACATTATGAGAAGTCAGATATGTACAAGAATAAAAAAAGTCACAAGTTTACCAAAAAAAATAACATTCTGAGAAATAGTAGATAATAAATGAAATAATGAAAAAGTTATTTTCAACAGTAAAATAGTAACATTATGTAAAAAAAAAAAAAAAAAAAGTAAAAAATGAACAAGAATGATTCAACATTATGAGGTAAAAAGTCACAAATTTGAGAATGAAATAATGAGAAAAAATATTTATGAGAATAAATTTGTGTCCCTTCCGGACCCCTCCCAGGATATGAACAATTCTTCTAGTTAGTCAACAATGCTATTATAAGTATAAAGACATTGAAAAGAATTTGCAGAAAATTGGGTCCCTTTTAGGTGAAGGTTCTTGACCCACAGCGAGTAGATTTTTGTTGGATGCACTGTTTATGTCATCAGCAGTGTAGTTCCAGAGGCTTGCATGCATACTGTAGATTCCTATGATTCCTATGCATTGATGGATTTAATCGGCATGTACCTTAGATGAAGGCTTACACCACCAGCTTTTCTTGTAAATTTACTTCAAAAGTTATTTTTTGTAAGGGTCACCCAGTGAACCCTCGAGACTACTGTGGGTGGACCCCCCTTCACGAAGCCTGCAACCACGGTCACTATGGTAACGGATTCTCTTAAGTATTTGCAAATTCTTTTTCCACGCCAGTGCTTTTGCTGTGCTTGCAGTGCTTGGTTTGTGTCTGTCATGCAGACGTAGTTGCTGTGCTGCTGGAGCGGGGGGCAAACATCAACGACGCCGGCGGCCCCCTATGCGAGGGGGTGACTCCTTTACACGACGCCCTCACTTGTGGCAACTTTCGAGTTGCAAGGCTGTTGGTGGAGCGAGGAGCTGCAGTCACACTGCAGAACTCCAAGGTGCGTTTGTGTGCATTTTCTGTTTTTCTTTCAATCCCCACAGGAAATCAGAAAGCAAAAGCACAGAAGAACGTCAAATTCTAAGTGATTGAAACACTCTAATCCTGCACTTCTTAAAACATTTTGTGTCTGATTTATTACGGCATTGTTGCATCGTTTTTCCCTAATCTTTTTGTCATTTATCATTCCCTGTGATGTTCCACATTATCTCCCCACTGCTGTGATTTGTCAGCATGATTCCTGTAATCCTTATTTGATTATTTAGCTAAAAAAACCTCCTGCCGAGTCTCTATGGGTCAACGGAAAAACTCCCCAAGAAATGCAGCTTTTTACGTTTATGTAAAGGGGAAAACATTTAATCCTTTTTGACTTAGTAGTGGATTTTTCCAAGGAATATGAAGCTTATCAACACAACATCTCTAGATGTAATGTTTTTTCCAGTCGGAACATTTTTTCAAAGCCTATTTTATGGAAAGACATTCACTTTGTTGGTGTTAAAGGTCAGATTGAAATGTTAAAAAATAACTATCAACTAATTATCTTGATTGCAACCCTTTTTAACATAGAAATCTGTATATTTTAGTAGTTAAAAATATTTTTATGCCATTTTCATAATAAATGCTTGCCTCAATTAAAGCATTTTATTCCACTTTTTGTCTTCTTTTAAACATTTAATTTTGTTTTTGTATTTATCAAAACTTTAAAAGTAGCCAAAAATATTTGGAAAATCTTTAATTTTGTCTTAAGATTTAAAAATTATGGAGCCCCTAAAGGGACATCAAAGTAAAAAATAAATTGCTATACAATGTTTAAAATCTCAGTTTTTTTGTTAAATAAATAACCAAGAACTCTATGAGTGAATATAACATAACTTAAAATCTTCTCCTATAGCAGCAGGGAATAAGAACTAAGTAGTTTTCTTTTTAAATCATTTTTATTGTAATTTTTTTGTCTTTAGTTATCTGAATTGAAATGTTAAACTTAGGACTGAAAGCGAGGAGGGTGAGAAGCGAAAAGACAAAAGTTGAAAATACAGTTTTAGTTTAAGTTTTACGTTTGTAGTTTTTTTTATTCAAGTTTTCAATATTCCTTCAAACTCTCCTTTTTTTTAAAAAATTAAACATTTATCATTTAGGCTTTTTAATGTTTCTTCCAAGTTTACAATGTGTACTTTTGTGTTTCATTCAATTTTTTTTCAAATATACTTTTTAAAGTAGACAAAATAGTGAATATAATAGCTTTTATTGTGTAAAAACTTAAATATTTCTGTACAAGTAAATAAAATACTGTCCAATAATTTGATAACATATGCAAACAACTTGAAAATATTAGTTCAAATATGTGGATAAAACTTGAAATTTGTGTATGAATTGTTAGGATTGTATTCCAAAGCTTAAACAATGTGTCCATTGATTTGTGCTCCAATTTCTTTTGCTGGACATTAGAGGGCGTAATCAAAAAGCTTTCTTATATTTTCATTTTTTTTATTATTTCTTTATCACCTAATGCTTTAAAACCTTTATGATGATAAAAAGTAATAACTATAATAACTAAATAATTTTTTTTTAATTTCTATAATCTCTGAGAAATGAGCAATAAGTTATAAGGAATCGCAATAATTACACTATAATTTAGATTTTCTGAAAAAAAAAACTACTTTAGTTTCTTAAAATTATCCAGTTGGTAATAAAAAAAGTGTTCTTTTCTCTGTCAGGGTGAAACTGCCTTGGACACCCTGCGTCAGTGGCAGAGGACCTACAGCAGAGAGCTGGACGATGACACCAGGCAGGAGTGTGCAGCCACGGAGAAGCTGCTAAGGAAAGCACTGACTGGTGGAGGTACATGTCTCACAAAAGTTCATCATGTTCATCGTCTCCATATGTGCTCTGAAACTGTTCTCCGCCTCCAACCGGCACAGTACCAGCAGCTCAGGCCCCAGCCAAGCCTTTTGACGCCCTGCAGGACAGCCAGCTGTTCGATGCGGAGAACTCTGAGCCTCTTTCGGCCACAAGAGAGAGCTGTTCTTCCAGCCAAGACTGTTCTAGGAACGGGAAAGCGGTACCCATCAGCCCCAAACGGCGGCAAAGTTTTGGCTCATCTCTGAGGCACAGAGCCAGAGGAGCAGAGGCGGCTCTTCTGTACGGGGTAAAGCTGGAAAATGGTTCTGAAATGATCAGAGTGATAATCCAGATGAATCTTTAACAGATTGTTTGCTATAGATTGACAGCAGCAGCTCAGATGAAAGCGACTGCCCAGTCAGCCCTCTGCGACCTGTCCGTCCCAGACATCCTCACCCAGCAGCCCCCAGTCAGAACAACCAGGTGTCCGCCGCGGTGCCGAGCTCAGCCCGAGAAAGTAACCCTACCCCTTCCGTGTTTGGTCGAGAGGAGTACCACAGCACCATCCGTGGGTTAGGCAGCGCCAAAACTCTTCACTCACGGCCTCAGCTCTTCAGCGGGGTCGCCGCCTCATCCAGCAGCAGGTCGGCGTTGGTCCCGGAAGAGGAGTATGTGGCTGACGACTGGCTGGAAGACGATGTGGGGGAAATGCAGCAGAAGAAAAAGAGGAGACTCGAGGAGTCGAACGGAGAAGAAACCTCTTCCATTAGTCAAAACAAGACTTTCTTCTCAGAAACGGCCAGCAAAGGTACAGAGTCAAGCGCCTGTTTTTTTTTTTTTTTGTTGCAACATTTTGAATGCTGTCCAAATGTCCAAATTCCCTCCTGTACTGCAGCGACCTCCTCCTCCTCCTCCTCCTCCTTCAGCCGCATCCTCTCGCAGAGACGGAACGGCGTGCCGAAGCCTCATCAGCCCAGGATGACGCAGATGCCAGGAATGGTCAGGTTAGGTCGACGTGAGGTGAGCAGGTCGCACAGCCCCACCGTCGCAGATGAGGAGGACTTCATGCCGGACACGCCCTCACCACCTGTGCAAGTACACGTTCAGGTTAGAAAAGCTGAACAAAATCATATGACATGCGATAGGAACACAACAGTAATGTGGGCGTGGTTAACAACCACCATCTGTTACCAAGAAAATTCCAAAATGCATTTCTGCAGGTTTTTATAAAAATTGCATCGAGCTTTTGTCACCCCCGGCAATCAAAAAGTAAAAACCAATAGAAATGCCGCCATTTTGAAAAAAATGGCTTGTTTTTTATGAAGTTGTCACGGGAAGATCTGACATGGGAGGTCCTTCATTCTGTCCCTCTCCCACTGACACCCAGGACAGGTGATGTGACGATTGTGTAGCGGTGGCTCAACCAATGAGGGAGTTGAGGGGGGGTAGCGGGTAGCAACTGTAGGCAACACCGCTGGCGGCTTTAGTTTTTGTGATTTTAAATTTTAAGTAATATTTGTGTTAGTTTTTTATTTTTATTTTTTTTAAACATTTTTAATGAATTTATTTTTGTTTTCATTAATTTTTTCATGTTTTTCCATATCTATGTATCTTTTTCTAATTATTATTGTTATTTTGAATGATTATTTTAAATAATTTTCAGTGTGTTTTTATTTGATCTTTTTTTCATCTTTTAATATTTTTATCTTTGAATACCAAAAATGAGTCTGTAATTTTCCATAAAAGTAGTTTTTTACATTTTAATTTAGATACATAAAAACACAAAACTAAAATCAAAACAAATATTGATCAATGTGCAGCTAAATCAACATTGTGCACAAGTAATTGGCGTTCTTTGTTTCCTTGTGTTTTGTTGAAGCATCCAGCACAAACTGCGGCGGCCTCCATTCCTGCATCTCTGCCTCCTCCAATCAGAATGAGAGTCAGAGTCCAGGAGGACGTGTTCCTCATCCCCGTCCCACAAAGGTCCCAATCAAATGTTTAGACCTCATCAATTTGAACAGCATCGATGATCTTTTGCTGAACTAACATGTAACTCGTGTTGCTCCAGTGAGGCGGTCACCGTGTGGTGGCTGTGCGAGCAGGCGGCTCAGCGCTACTACCAGAAATGCGGGCTCCTGCCCCGCCTCTCGCTTCAGAAAGAAGGTGCCCTGCTCTCCCCTCAGGACCCGCTGCTGTCTGTCCTGCAGACCAACGAAGAGGTGAGCCAACCAAGCTTGAAACACACTCATTCAAGTTTGTTTGACTTAAGCCACGGTTTGTGCCAAAGGTTCTGGCGGAAGTCTCCTCCTGGGATCTTCCTCCCCTCCCAGATCGCTACAAGAAGGCCTGCCAGAGCCTGTCAGTGGGTGAGCGCCTGCAAAAACACACACCTGCTGAGTTTTACTGGCAACAGGTGACACGTGTGTCTCCCCGCAGATGAGAACAAGCGTGTGACCCAACTGTGCGAGGCTCAGGACAGCAGCTCGTCGGTGTTGCTGTGCGGCCTCAGTTTGTCTCCCTCCTCCCTCAACCCGCTCCTGCGAGCCCTCAAGCTCCAAGACAGCCTCACCGAGCTGCGCCTCTCTGGCAACCGCCTGTCTGACGCCCTGTTTCCCGAACTGGTTGCTGCGACGACCACCATGCCCCGGCTCCGGCTGCTGGACATTTCTGCCAATTCCGTGACAGGGGAGGGGCTGGAAAAGGCCGTCGACACCTTGAAGGGACAAAGCCATCCTGCATTTCCGGTAAATGCTGATGTCAGCATCTGAATCTAAATCTGAATGAGGGAAACTCATCACCTTTACACTGGAAAAAAATGTCATCTTTAAAACAAGTTTTTAAAAAAATGATGTTTAATAAAACTGGTAGAATTTGTCTTGGTAAGATTTCTTAAAATAAGTTTGGATGTCCTGTCCTTTTAGAGCAAAATGAAATATAATTTTAAGTTAAAGGTTTCTAACCCACTCCTGACATGACACTAAATCAAGAAGCCTTGTGTGCTTTATCAACCCTCCGAAATGCACACACATCAGATGATGACAGAAACTCAAGTTTCTGTTCAGAAGCAAAGTTCTTAAATGAGAAAATGACATGCTATTTAGTGCAAGTAAATTTACTGCTCAAGGAGGATCTTTCTTAACTCTGAATTTTATTTTGAAAGGAGGAATGTGCTGTTGCAGATTAAAATAAATAAAAATTGTTATGTAGCATATTGAAAAATATAACAGTTTAATTATTGTAAAAATAGTTTGATTATTGTAATAATTTAAAACTACATGCTATTAACAAATGGACTAATGGCTGCAAAAAAAGTGTATGTTTATTAACAGTGTAGTGAGATTTTGCGACTCGCTTGGTTTTGAAAGTAAGAAACTGGATCAAATGGTTCTTTTAGAGGCTGCAGACCTCTGGTTCAGCTGTTGCATTAATAACATAATTTAAAGTACACACACACACTTTTTATACTTATACACACGCTGTATATGTTGGCAGTGGAATATTTACAATGAATCCATGACAGATTTTAGCATCTTGTTCACAGATTTTAAATGAAGCTATAATTGATATTTCAGAAATAATTCAAACTCAAATATTGGTGGGAAATCTGAATTTGAATTATTCTGCTCCAGATCTCAGCCCATCAATCCTCCCTGTGATTATTTCCAGGATTAAATGAATAAAGTCCAGGCCGACTTGTTAAACGTGAATACATTTAAAAAAGAGCCAAGTCTTTTGAATGGCTCTTTGAAATGAGCGGATCCAAAAGATTTGGCTCTTGATAGAGCCGTTGTTATGTGTATTAATTCTGAATTGATTCCTGTCCTGATGACCTCATGTGTCTGACTCTTGCAGTGCCTGGAGGAGTTGGATTTCAGCATGAACCCACTGGGGGACTGTATATCCGAGTCTCTGTCCTGTCTGCTGTCCAGATGCCCTCTGCTCGCCAAGCTTTCTCTGCAGGCCTGCAGTCTCACTGCTCGATTCCTGCAACAGCATCGCCTGCTGCTCGCCGGCGCCCTCGCAGGTGGGTCTTTTCTTCTGCTCCTCCTTCCATTCATTCTAACTCAGCTCCACCTGGACATCTAATACAAGAGATTTTAATTTTTTTTCTTTTTAAGCTTCGGGCCATCTAAAATCGGTGTGCCTGTCCCATAATGCTCTGGGCTCCACTGGCTTTGAGCTGGTCCTGAAGACTCTGCCTCTGCACTGTCTCACACACTTGGACCTCTCTGCTGTCCGCAGAGGTCCTACAGATAGCCCATCACTGGAACACCTCGCCAAAGTCCTGACCCAGGTGAGCCCGGAGTGGCGTTGTGTTACACCGATCATCTTTTGATCTATTTTAAAAGTGTTCCCAGTGATCTTTTGATTATAATTATGTCATTTTTAGCCAGAAACCGGTGTCATTTAATGGAAAATAGTTTCTGCAGAGTTGCAGTAATTTAATCAAAATTCACCTCTGAGGTGTGGGCGGGACTGTTGGCACAGAGTAAGCCCTACCACACATTATCAAAGCAGCAAAAAGGCATTAGTTTGAATAAAGAAATATTCAGAAATTCAATTTTAAAGGCAATTTTCTTTATATATGTCCTTCATCATCAAAAAAACAATATTTTCAATGGAATAGGATAGAAAACACTTAAGTTAATAGTACAGTACGTGCTCCATACAAATTTACAACCAAAGAAGGGGTCTAACTGAGGAAGTTATAGACTTGTTTACACTAGGGTCCTTTTTCATCCAGATGAAAGATTTGATTAAAATGTTTAAAATGTCAAAATCAAATTAGCATTGGCTCCCAGACTCCCACGAGCTGATGCACATGCATGTCTTCAGTGATCCCAAGGTAAACTGAGTCTGAGACCCCTGCAGTAGACTGATGTTCCTCATGCTTCTGTTTCTATTAGGAGTGTACTCTCATCCAGCTGAGTCTGGCAGCGAATGGGTTGACTGACAGCAGCGTATCCGCCTTAGCCAGGTTTGTTTTTGTTTGTTTGTTTTTTTGTGATGCGCGAGCTTTCGCCTGATTTGTTTCCTACTTCTCTTCTTCAAGGTGTCTGCCGTCATGTCCAACCTTAGTGAGTCTCAATCTATCAGGAAACCCGTTTGTGACCTCGGCTGGACTTTACAGCCTGCTTGCATCCCTTAGAGAAGCTTCTCGACCGCTGACTCTTCTAAACCTTGAAGGTGTTGAAGGAGCTCTGTGTGTTTTGTTTTGTGTCTTCATTTTTTTGTGAGCTGCTCATTAGCAACCCCTTTGGTCAAAACTGGAAGTCATAAGTGGGAAGTCATAAGTCATAATGCATCTCCTGTAGTTTCTAAGTGTTTTCAGCATTCAAAGTTGTTTTTTTTTTTGTCGTAGGTTGTCAGGTGTCAGGACCCTGGAGCAGCGACAGCCTGGATGATTTAGCAGACCTGGTCCAGGATCTCCATCTTTGCTCTCAGGGCCTGAACAAACTGGACCGTGACGTCTTAAAGCAGATCTGGGACAGGGGTCATCCACACGGACGCTTCCTTGACAGAAACTCCAAATGCCTGCTCTCTGCTGCAGCCTCTTCATGAGAAGATCATTTCATCTTGGAGTGAAAGGTTTTTTATTTTTTTTTTTTTCAAGAATCCATCAAGCTATTTCAATAGGGAGTTTCTGCCTTTCTTATTTATAAAAGTAAAGACTGTTCTCAAACCAATCAATGATTGTTACTAGAATTAAAGAACAATTAAAGGGACTCATGTCCAGTTTTATTCTTGGGAGTCTGGTTTCTAAAGGCGTCTGTTCAGGATTATTGCCTCATAAGATCCCTTGGTGTCCACAGACATTTCTGGAAGTTCCACGTGGTGAAGACTTAAAATGTTTATAGAGATTTTTGTTTTATTTTATCTGAAAGTGTTTTTAAAAAAAAACTAAAAGAGTAAGTATATGTGAATCACACAAGTGGGCTTCAGGGTTTAGCTGTTTTTTGTTCTCAAAAATGATCATTTTAAGGTTTGTTTAGAATAAACCACCTTGAAGATCCACTCCAATCATCTTTTGGCCCGCCCAGTATATATTTTACACAAGCTCTTTTTCTTCAAACATCTTTTTTTCTCATCTCCTCTTGATTCACAACAATTTGAATAAAGAAATACTCAGAAATGCAATTTTAAGCCTAATTTTCTTAATATATATTTCCTTCTATCATCAGAAAAATACCACAAGTTTAAAACACCAACAACTATTTTCCTCAGAGTGAATCTTTAATTCTGATTGGATGCAGCTTACAGTCATGACTTTGCAAAATCACACCTGTACAATAACAGAAAGGCAAAAAAAACTAATAGAGAAGCAGAAGAAAAACAGCTGGTTCTGAGCAATACAAAGTGACATGATTCATTTAATCAGAACATATTTGTTTTGCAAAAGATTCCTCAGGCTGAAAAAAACTGTACAGCGATGTGACGTTTAGGGGATGTCATTAACCTCTTTGAATGGCTCTTCATTTGGGTTCGGGGTCAGATCTAGAAGCTCCTTTGGCCTGAAGATCAGAAAAAAACACCAAACGATTAAAACCAAACGGAGAAGCTCTGTGGACGTAAGATAACAGCAGACACTCACCTGCATGCTCTCACATTCACACAGATCGTCCTCACATCATCTGTAGTTGTGAGCTCCTCGGTTAGAATGCCGAGGTTTTTCAACACAAATGCTTTGCATGTAGTTTTCAAGTATCCAATCTTATCACAAACTCTCCTGAGCTGAGATTCTATTTTCTGCGGGCACAAAAAAAGAAGAAGTGATTGTTCTGACTTTGATTATGAGGCTTTATTCTGATTTAGATGTTTTACCTCTACATTGGTGGTGTTTCCCAAAGATGTCTTCACCTTTTTCAGCATCCACTTACAGCCCCAGCAGATTCCTGGAAGCTTTTGCCAAAAGCAGAAAAGCATTTTTTTAAGATCAATACAGTCTAAATGTAATTGCATTTTATTTAGGGAGGATTTCCATGTACTTTTTACACGTAGACTTCAAAGATTTGTGCCTTTAAAAGCTGAGATAACTTCATTTTCCCCTATTTTTATTTGAGTTTTTATGTTAAAAAAAAGAGCTTGAAATACATAACAGGTAAATAACTCAGATTTTGCGAGTCATTGTCTTGATTTTGAGTATTTGAGGTTTTTATAACAGAATGAAACAGTTCCAGCTCACAGTTGGTCCCTTGTTATTTAAAGATGATGACCTTACTAATAGCACAAATGTTTTAAGTCAGCAACATTACCGCTTCTACGGAGGCCTCCAGCTGGTTTTCATCGCTGATTGTCACCCGGCCTGTTTCACTGATCGTCCAGACTGTGAAGGAGAAAACAGAAAGAAAAGGGACACAATGGCAGACGGAAAACAAATATGTTTACACCAGGGAAAAAGACCAAACACCACACCTGACATCATCAAGACAGCCAACAGAACAACAGAGGAGGTCTCCATCTCTTGCAGATATCAGTGGGCTGAAAGTGTGAATGTTGGTGGAGAAGTGAAGCTTTTATACCGGACAAGTTTGCCTCTATTAACCACAGATCAGCCTTCGTGTTCTCTGACTACAAACATCCTACTCACTAAATTATTTCCTTTTGAGAGAGAATGCTTAGTCAGAGATGTTAAAACCTTAGTTCTTAATATTTAAATTTGAAAAACAGATGATGAAGTCCCAGCCCGATACTCTTTCAATCTATTATAAAAAAGTTTCCCAGTGGTCTTTTGATCATGATTATGACATTTTAAATAAAAAAACAAGTGTCGTTTTGGATGTCATAGTTTCTGCAGGCCGGCAGTAGTTCATTAGAAATTTACCTCTAAGTTGTGGACGAGACCATTGATGAAGAGTAAGCCTTCCCCCATTTCCCATCATCCCTTTGTTTACACGCTGTCCTGCTACCTTACTTTCCCTGACACCCCCAACCTAACTTTCTTTAAACACAATCTTTTTCAAACAGCATTTATTGGTTTGTTCCTGATTTACAATAATTTGAATAAAGAAATACCCAGAAATGCACTTTTAAGCTTAATTTTCTTCAAAAATGTCACCCTCCATCAGGAAAATGCTACAAAACATGGTAAAAACACCAAAAACAAGTGAACAATTACAAGTACATCGCTGACATCAATGCACCTTTTCAATTTCTCTGTAGCCGTTGCAGGGGTGAGAACACTTGGAAAGTTTCTCCAAATTGTTCTGAAGCAGAAACCAAAAGAGGAGGTGAGAATGACAAGTCATATGAAACTGACAACTCTTCTTTGAAATGTTTTTTTGCAGATACTGACACACCCAAAAAAGAAGATGCTTTTTTTATGGTACCATCATAAAAAAAGGCTAAAAACGAAATCTGGCCATTAAATGTTTCCTTCCTGATGGTAAACTAAACGTTTGACTTGTTAAATAAAAAAAAAAAAGAAGAAAAGTCATTTTAAATTTTGAGTTCATAAATAAGTCATAAATAAAGCATAGTTCACGCTCCAACTATAGCCTAACGTGTGTCACATTTCTTTTGTTTGTTTGAAACCTTTTCACAAGAGAACTCTGTCCAAAAGGCAGCCACAGTCAGTTTAAAACTTACCAACACATTGAAACATTAGTGCAATAAACATTAAAACACAAAGAAAATAAAATCATCACATCACAGAAAAAAAAAATCAACAGATAATCAGGAGAAACAATTTTCTTTGAGCTTGGCCTTGAAGTGAGCCTGTTTAACCCACTACATCAAACAATTCAAAACGTTTTCAACCCTTTGATGAAATCCAAACAGAAATTCATATTATAATCTTTGTAGGATATAGATATTATCAAATACGGTTATTTCATATAATTGAATTTAGAGAATAAATAATAGGGGTTTTAAAACTAAACCCTATGGCACTCCTTTTTGGTTGACAACTGATTCTGATGAATGAATTATGAATGCCTTCTCAAGAACACCATCTCTACTGTGAAGCATGGGGGTGGTAGCATCACGCTATGGGGGTGTTTTTTCAGTTAGAGAATTGAAGATTGGTCATGGCTGGGGGTTCCAACATGACAATGGCCCAAAGCACACAGCCAGGGTAACCAAGGAGTGACTCCTTAAGAAACATAACAAGGTTCGGGAGTAGCCTAACCAGTCATCAGACCTAAACCCAATAGAAAATCTTTGGAGGGAGCTATTACTGTGTTTTTCAGCGACAGTCCATAAACCTGATTGATCTAGAGAAGGTCTGTCTGGAGGAATGGACCAAAATCCCTCCTGCCATGTGTGCAAACTTTGTTAAAAACTACAGGATACATTTGACCTGTGTAACCGCAAACGAAGGCTACTGAACCAAATATTAACATGGATTTTCTCAGAAGTTCAAAAACGTACTTGCAGCAGTAGCATTCAAATAAATTACTTAAAAAAATCAAACATTATGATTTTTTTTTTTTTTTTAAGATTATGTCTCTCACAGTGATCATGCACCTACGATGAGAAATTCAGACCCCTCTATGATATCTAAGTAGGAGAACTTGAAAAATCCCAAGGTGTTACGGATCTGCCTCACTGTAGATTCAACAAAGTACTGCAAACATTTCTCAGCGAGTTTGGTTCATATTGACATGACAGCATCACACAGTTGCTGAAGATTTGTCGTCTGCACAAACATGATGTTAATCTCCTGTTCCACCACATCCCAAAGGTGATGAATCTGGTGACTGTGGAGGTCATTTGAGTCCACTGAACTCCTTGTCATGTTCAAGAAACCAGTCAGAGATGATTCCAGCTTGCTGGAAGTAGCATCAGGAGATGGGAACACTGTGGTCATAAAGGGATGGACGTGGTCAGCAACAATACTCATGTAGGCTGTTGGAGGGAAACGGACTTGTAAAATAATTTAATTTGATGTCTCATTATATGAAAAAACATTAATCCAAACCATGAATGTATTAATTTCTTCAGACGAATTTACACTTTAACACACATATTTATTATTCAAAAATTTTACACTTGATAAAAACAACAAAATGAAAATTAGCATTTATTATTGTGTTGCTGCAAAACTAATCAAACTAGAAGTTTAACATTTGGGATATTTGTCCTAAACATCAAATAAGTACCTCCATGTCTTCTTGTTAACTACGCACAGCACTTCAACCAAAAAACCCACAATGTGAAGCACAGGGGTGTGAGAATCATGTTTCGAGTTTAGTTTGCTTTCAAACCACAGGATATGATCGTGTTGATGGATAGATCTTTACACTTATCTTAAAGAACTGAATTTAGTTAAAATATTAGCTGGTAAAAATAAAATAAGATGCAAAGCAACAAGTTTGTGTCAGATGAGGGGACGTTTTTTTTCCCACATTTGGGTAGATTCTGGGTGCAGAAAATGCATCTTTACTCAGTTTCACCAGATTGCTGTCCCCGTAAAGATCTCTGCCGCTTACTAAAAAGAGTAAAAATGTAGGAAATCATATGTGGAAATAAAAAAGAGAAAAAGTAAGAGCGTCCCTGTCATCTTTAATAAGATATGCTTGCTTTCTACCAACATAACTTGTTTCATGTTTATCTGTTTTTTTTTTTTTTTTGCAATCTTAAAAGATAGTTTCTACCCTCATCTGTTAAATGGTGGTCGAGTTTAGAGGAAATAACAAGAACAAACAA
Organism: Oryzias celebensis; assembly: GCA_014656515.1. Lineage (NCBI taxonomy): Eukaryota > Metazoa > Chordata > Actinopteri > Beloniformes > Adrianichthyidae > Oryzias > Oryzias celebensis. The sequence goes on from BNCR01000005.1 coordinate 43,104,498, forward strand.
AACCCACTGAGACCACATTCAAGTTCCCATCATTGACTTTATCACAGGAAGTCTAATTCTGCCTTTGAAATGCAAACGTAAACACTGTGAGTTCAACATAAATTCTGTAAATACACTTCAATGCATCAGTTTGAGGACGCGAGGAAAGAATGAGGGAAAGAGTTAAAGAGACGTAGGGCCAGGCTGGAACACGTGGAGGTAGGTGTCAGACGTGTGACTAAAGTCTTGGGTAGAATGAAAAGAAAGAACAAAGGCGGTGAGAGCAGCCACAATGTTAGTTTAGGGAACTTAAAAGGCATGTAGACCAGCTTTTTACTCACCCAAACCTAACAAAAGCTGCCAAATCCCACTTCCCTGTATAAAAATGTATTTACAAAACATAACTTTAAATCTTTACCACAATTTAATTATTCAGTGTTATATTTTTCCATGTTGTACATGTTTTCCATGTATTTTCCCAGCTGAGACCATCTCCTACCTTGCGAACCCTGAACAACCCAGAGTAGCCATCATTTAAAATAAAAATAAAATAAAATAAAGTAAGATGAGGCCTATAGCTATAGGCGCAGACTTCTCAGAATATGTCCAATATGAGGTTCTCCCTACCAGAACATAAAGTAGTTTGGAGCCACATCGATAAAGTGAACAGCAATACTGATTTGTGGGTCTACAATGCTGACATGAATGCAATGCTCTGGTTTACATCAACAAGTGTTATTTTTAAATGCAAAGAAGAGAAAACAACATTATTGATTTTCTTGTACAATTTAAAAGGAAGAATGTAAAGAGGGTGTAATTCCAAAAGTAAAAAAAAATCAATAAATAAAGATGTTTCAGATGTTTGCTGCCAAGTGTCCTGTAGTTATGCATCAGTTTGGAGGTCAGACGATGCTGGAAGAACCTGTTCATCACAGGTGTGAACAGAAGACCCAATCTGTCTTATCTGTACTCTTCACTGTCCTTTTATTTGCTTTTTTTTTCCCCATGTTCCTCACTTTCGGTCCTTGCTGTCTCCGTCTGGCTTGTGGTGATGGAAAAGCTTCCACTAGATGTCAGCGGTGAAACATTGAAGAACTTCTAGAGGCAGACATAAAGTTCTGTCAAATCTCCAGACCTGGTTCAGGCATGGTTCAGATGCTTTAGGATATGCATAGAAGCTTCAAAATCTGGCAAACCTTGAAGACCTTGAAGTAAATGGTCTACTGTAGTGGAAATCTGATGACTCCCAGTTTCAGCTGCAACATTCAGGTAAAGAATGTTACTTTTGTAGCTTTGTAGACCTCTTAATACCATATTTGACCACCCCTATCGCGTGTATGACTACAGTATAGCCTACTCATTCTTTGATTCCAGCAGGACAGTCCACCACATCACAAAACTCAAAAAAATCTTAAGCATAATGAGCTTACAATCTTTCTATGGTCTCCACAGCAACCATGTCCAATGTTACATGCGGCAGAATGGGTAGTTTACCTCACTGATGTGCAGCCGACAAATCTGCTGCAAGCATGTGATGCTGCTCAGCCGATTTAGATCACATTTTTTAAGAACATTTCCTAAAAACTTGTACATTTACACCCTAAAAAATGCATTAAAGTAGCTCTGATGCTTGGAAAGTGAGGTTAAAAAATGATCACGTGGGAGTTCATGCACGTTTGGATACTTGAAGTAGCTGAATCTCCACTGTGGTTCCTCATTACCTCGTAGAACCTTTTAGAGTTTGTTCTAGAGCTGGGGTCTGTAACCTGAGGCTCTGGAGTCACATGAGGCTGGAGAAAAGCAGGATGAGTGGGATACAGCAGAAAACCTGAGGTTGGATCTCCTCGAGCCCTCTGGAGATGCTGATTCCAATCCAGACGTCTCCTCTTTTCTTGACAGTCGGTTGGTTTTCTCTAAAGTCCCAACGAGCCTCTGACACCTGAAGCTCCACATCCGGCTCTGAACAGCGGCGGCTCTTTTAAGGTTTCCACTATGACTGAACGCCTTTAGATCAAAACCCAGAAAGTCAGCAGGATCACGAGGCCCCACTTTCACAGACTGTAATCATACTGAAAAATCAAGATCAGGCAAATTAGTGCCTTACTACTTTTGTGGTTTTACTCCGTAAAACGATGACTCAGCATAAATTCCAATCTTAACCCCAACGTGACAAAGATGTCCATGTTCCTCTTTATCTGTGTAAAGCTCTGTGCGGTTTATCAGCTGGCAAGACAGAAAAACTCTTTGCAAAATAACATTTTATGCAGTTTTTTTTTGCTGCTTTAAGCCATAAAAATATATCAAAACCCTTTATAGCATAACCAATCTGCAGGTGGCGCTAGAGTCAAGAATTTTCAATTTTACACAAAGCAGGACCCAATACAAACCCCAAAAACTTTTACATTTAGCTTAGGATAATTTAAGTCTATCTAGATTAATGGAAAAATACATATATTATTTTATCTTAACCAAATAAAAAAATGCAAACACAAAGAACAAAGTGCAATTAATGTAATTCGAAAACTTCTCTAACATCTGTTAAGTAGAAAAGAGAGCTTTTATCTATAAGAACATAAACAAAGGTAATGATTTGGAGGATAAAAGACACTTTGCTGTAATAAAAGTCTTTATTTGTGTTCAAACGTGATGTACAACAAAGCTATGTTGAGTTTCAGTGCAGAGCCTTTAACAGGCAAACTTTTCTGACTACAACGCAAAATAACTTCAATTCTAAATAACAAGACAAAGAAAATTCTAAAAAAAACAACTAAAAGAGAGCCGTTCAGCGCGGTTTGAGCTGAAAAAAGATAACTGCATGAGTGCTCGTGTTTAAAATGATCTAACTGGAGTAACTTACTAACATTAACAGTTCATTGACTCATCTTTTTTAGCACACCAGGTAATAATAAAATACAACATTTTGTCAGAATGTTATTGCAGTACTACCTTTCTTAAAAAGAAGAAAACATGATGTTTAAAGTTAATCATAAATAAATAAATAAAAACTGTTAAAGACTTCAAAGAAATTCCACATCTAAAAAAACTATGCTGTGTGGAAATGATAAAAAAAAACATGACTATGGACAACTTATTAATGTGATTTTTCATTTCGGTTATTATTTTTTGAGGACCTTCATAATGAAAAGGGACCTGCTTTTAAAAAAATATACATTTTATCATTTTTCATGAATACTTGTCAGCCTAATTCAGCATTTTCATCTTGTTTAGGGCAAAGGTCTGCAACCTTTAACTCTTAAAGAGCCATTTCGGTCGATTGTTCACTGAAGCCATAAAGTCTTATTTCACCCTTAAAAAATAAGACACTGGTTTCCTTCTATGTTACTATCATGATAAATATAAATAATATTTATTGGGGTTTTTTTTTGTATACATAAAACATAATCATATATATTTTTAAAAAATATTAAATAGTTTGAAACTTTTGACAGAAGTTCACATGACTTCCTTTCAAAATAAAAGACACCAACATAGGATCATTTCAATGCAGCAAATGTCATAGTATTACTTTATCGATGGTGCATCTCAGACAGAAATGTGTAAATTTCACAAACAAAAATTAAATCAGAACTTAGTAACCCTCATTCTAGGACCATATGGTTCTGTGAAGTCCTATGTTCAAAAGTTCAGATGGTCTGTCATACTCAAGGTGCATCTTAAGCATGAACTTTAGTTGTATACTCACTGACCCCAGTTTGATTTTCTGTGGTACACATTGCTCAAAAATCTGTCTAAATGTTTGACTTTAATAAAATACACCATAAAGTTACCAGTTCAAAGTTGTGAAAGACCAAAGAGGATTTTATTACACTAGGGCTGGGTAATTCCCTTCAGAAAAAAGACTCTGCTTTATCTTTCCCCTGCTTTTCTGGTGTTTGACTCTTTTTCACCATGCATGAGAAAAAAAACAACTTAAAAAAAAAAATCTCAAATGAATTATGGTCTGATTTTCCAAACAATTACAGAGGATTAGATTTCAAAATTCTTTGTTATCATAATTTATAATCATGGCTTCCATCTCAAATCGAATGGAATGTATAACAAAAAAAGAAAAAATAAATACTACTGCTGCTTGGCACTGTGACTAACATTTACATGGAAAACAAAACTAAATAAAAGCGTTTGTTTTTGAGCCGTTAAGACTAGCTGGCAGCCCTTTTTCTTAAAGGATTTTTAGGTGACGGACGCTGAGCAGGAATGCGAAACGCAGAAAAACATTCCGATTTTAAAGTTCAATAAAATCAGTGACACAGTGATCTCCTGCTTTCTAGAAAACCAGAAGCAGTTTGTTGTCTGGGGGTTTGACTCCGTGCAGAAAGGGAGACCTCCAGCAAACCAAAGTGCTCAGTGACAAACCACAACCGCTGGAATTGGGTCTGAACTTCAGTCTCCGATGAGGTGAAGCCCCTCCCCTGCGACGGATGCCTTCTCCTTTCCTCATCGGGCGGCCGGACCCGCCCCACTATCTTGTCGTGGTTCTCCTTCGCTTGGCTTTGTCTCAGATGATCTCTAGGACGTCGCACGGCACGTAACCCCTCTTCTTTCCACTCGCCACTCTGATGAAGCCGTTGCGTTCCATCTCACTGCCGACGCAGATCTGAGGGAGAAAGCTCCAAATCAACAGTTGAACAGAAACAGAAATGAAGTATTTGAGCAGCTTTAGTTCATAGTATGAAAATTGTGTTTTTCATGTTTTTAACATTTTCTTGTTGCATTTTTCTCATGGACATATATTAAGAAAATGTAGCTTAAAATTGCATTTGAGTATTTCTTTTTTCAAATCATTGTGAATCAGGAGAAAATAAAAAAAAGGCAGTTTGAAAAAGATCCTATTTGTGATGTAGAAAATACGTTGGGCCACAAGCCCCCTGCTCCTCTCCATTCTAATACAACCACTTGTGGACAAATGTCTGCATGTAGCTAATTCATTTTAAATCATTAAGTAGTTTAAGAGAGCTTTAAGTAGGACGTAGTTTCTGCAGAGCTGCAGGAGTTCATTAGATGTTTGCCTTTGAGGACCTTTGGCGACCTCATCCATGAGAGGTCGTGGATGAGTGCCCCTGATTCACAAGATTTAAATAAGGAAAGACTCAAAAAATGCCATTTTGAGCTTAATTTACTTTTTATATGTCCGCCATTGTGAGAAAAAATACCATAAGAACATGTTAACATTTATTATGGAAGAAAAAGCTACATTTTTATTCTTTTGCACAAATTATTGGATTTTAGTTATTGCAAAGCGGTTTCTTTTCTTAATTTCCGCATCTTTCTTTACCACTTTTATTCAGCTTTCACTTCCTTTCTGGAAAAAGTAGAACTTTCAAGGAAATAATTTCGTTTTTCCAAAGTCATAGCAGCTTCCAAAATTCTTTCTTTATGGGTCAGAACTCTTGTTGCTTGCATTTTTGTTCAAAGGATTCTACAAAATCTTCCCCTGGGTCTGTGTGAATGGAAAAGAGAGTCAACAGATCAGCAATTCATCTTGTGGTTTCATCTCCACTGGGGGCTGCTTACTGTAAAGCCTTATCTGACCCCCAGCATGCCCTGTGCTGCACAGTGGGAAAAAGGGGTTCGGGTAACATGTGTCATGACATAATGCCACTTTAATATAGTAACTCTTGAGAGAGATCCTCTGCTTTTTGACTCCTGTTGAAAATTCCACTGAAAGATCATGTTTGGGAACACTGGGAGTCAACAAGATGACTAAAAAGCTGTTGGATGTGATGCTGATGATGATTTCCAGTCAGATTCTTTGCAGGCTGACACACAGATGTCGTGAGTGGTTTAGAAATAGTTGGCACACCAGACGCCTAATGGGAAAAACGATCAGATTAGATATCTTCACCTGTCCCTCCTTCAAGGTGAGCTGGCTTTGCTCCTTGCAACCGATAAAAGCTCTGGTGCACCTGAAGATCTGGTCTTCAGCCTGCAGCTGATGAGCGAAGGCTGATGGGAAGAAACCAATTCTGTCCTCGATTACCCCCTAAAAAGAGAAAAAAATCAATCAAATTTTAAAACTTTAAATTAAATCTTTGCAAAAATAATCTATTTCTTTGAAAAATACAAATCTGCTCACTGATCTATAAAAACACATTAAAACAGCTTATTTTTTTAAGTCACCAGACATCAATTTCTTGCATCGCTGTGGTGCACGGCTAAATGATTCTCTTATGTAATTCCTAAATAGACCAGATGCATGTAATGAGTTTCTTCACGGTCTGGTGACAGCAACCTCCACCTTCTGAAATTATCTGTCATGCCTCCGTGTCACGAGACGACACCTTCTCTACTGTTTCGTGCTGCTTTATCTGAACGCTTTCAAAATAAAAGCCAGGTCAAAGAGAAGCAATACGGGACACTTTGGTGCAAGTTCTTGGTTTTTCCATCCCTACCTTCCACCAGTCGTTGTTGGAGTCGTCAACCAATAGGATTCTGTCTCCAGCCCTGCAATGACACAAGAACACAGAATTAAAACAGCCCAAGACTATAAACATGTTTATCAACTAATAATATAACTTTAAAAAACGAGTCAAAGGAGCCAATGCAGCAATTTTAAAATGGGTGTAATCTGGACCTTGTCAGCAACCATTCAGAAATTTCTATCAGGAAGTTATAGTGTTGTCTAAAGCTGCATCAATCTGTTATAAATACGGCTGCACTCTCCTCTCAAATAGTTTCCAGCTTCATCCAAGTAATTATGTTTCATAGGATTAATCACTACCTCATCTGAAGCATAAACAAGCGTTTATTTAAAAATAAAAACTGAGCTGCAACTAAAAGATAAAATCAGGTTTTTATTTTGGCTAATCGACCTTCGCTTGATCGTTAAAATAGTCTTAAAAAAGGTTTTTTGTCCAAGTCTCCTGACATTGTTGCCTTCTCAAGTTCTAAACACCAATTACTACATATCAAATACCAATAATGCTCACTAATTCTATTTATATCCATCTGAGTCTGTAAACATAACATAACTTTCTATCTTTTAATGAAAAGTATAAACGAACCGCTGCATTTAAAGACCTAATCGTATTATGTAAAAATACTCATTTGTTTGTGTTTGAGTTATTGAGTCCACTGTGCTGAAGCCCAGCATTAAAACCTCAACGTGAGTCGCATCTCAAGACGAGGGCATCGATGGGCAGGCAGTCCTAATGAGGCGGTCAATGAATTTTAAATGAAGAGCGATTGAAGTTTCTGTCGGTTGAAGGGAAGACGAAGCACACTGGAGTGTGTTTGTGAGGAGATCAGCAGAGAGCAAGAGCACTATCTCATCCTTAAATCCACAGGAGGCTTCGGCAGGAAGCCTGAACAAATTGGCACTTAGGTTGAAGGACTGTTCTTTCCTGAGAGCCTCTTTTAAAGAATGCTGCGCGTGATGTCCAAAGATACTGGAGATTTAAACAGCCGAGTCCTCTTAAAAAGCATTCAGTTAGTCGGACAAACAATTAAGCAAAATACAATCACTGCAGCATTCTGATGACATGTTCATGTTTTTGGTTCATGCTTTTATTTTTGATAATGGATGACACATATTAGGAAAATTAAGCTTAAAAATGCATTTCTGAGTATTTCTTTTTTCAGAGGGTCTTTAAACACAGTTCTGTCTCAAACCAGTCTAAATAAAAACGGAGTGTTTCAACTGCTATCTGAGCTCTACAAACACTGTTTAGTTTCATCATCTCATGGTTCCATTAAAAAAACCTATTCCCGATACATCACAAAGTGTTGGATTCAGACTTGCCCTTTAAATACTGATCCATTTATAGATAGGAACCTCCAGCAGGCCATCACAGCAAACAGTTTAGACTTTAGAGCAACAAATCTCCTTTATTTTCAATCAAATATGACGTTTTTTGTGGAAATGGATGCGTCTACATGTAATTAAATGTTGATTCTGCTGTTTTTGTCCCCTTTGGGTTAATTTTTTTATGTTTAAGCTACTGCCATCAGTCCTAATATCCTGGGTCCTATTTCCAGCTCATGACAAAAGGAGATGATTTAGAATTTTGGTTTTTAAGTTGAACATTTCTTAAATCATATGTAGCACTTTTTTGAGTTAACTATGTATGTGCTTTATAAATCAAGTTTGATTTGATCAAATTAATGTTTATTGATACAGAATTGATACCTGTTGCCTAAATTACAGCCAAAACCTAGAACAACATACACCTACATTTTTACTGAAGGTTTGGATTAACGAGCACTTTTTTGGAAACACGCAGTGCATCTCGCCATGTAATAATGACATTTTTAAAAAAGTGCAGCTGTGGTAGATTGTTACAAAGATCTTCAATGATTCTCTTTGTTTTGATTGCATTTTGTACTTCTAGATTTCTTTTATTGGTGATGTTTTCCAGAGTTGCTGCAGCTTTGTGTTCTTTCGTTACTTTCCCTGGAGTTTGCATGTTCTCCTCGTGCACGCGTGGGGTTTTCTCCGGGCACTCTGGCTTCCTCCCACAATCCAAAAACATATTTTATAGGTTAACTGAGGGATGCTAAATTGTCCCTAGGTGTGAATGTGTGTGTGAGTGATTGTGTAGCCTTGCGACAGCCTGGCAACCTCTCCAGGGTGTATCTCGCCTTCATCCAAAATTAACTGGGACAGGCTCCAGCAACCCTAATTATCTGTTGTTTGGTTTAGATATTAATTTTAGTTGTGTGTCTTGATTTTGTATTATTTTTGCTTTGATTGTTTGAAAAAAAACATTTCCAAATCCAAATCCAACCCGAAAGGGATTCTGCGTGTTGTGACAATGGTTGAATGGATTATTTTTTCTTTCTTTTTTTTAAATCGTTAAGAGCCATCTTAAGGTTAAATGTCAAACATCTGTTTTTTTAGAGCGAAAAACGGACACGCAGTAAGAAATTCAAGCAGGGAAAAAAAATCACATTTGACTTATTCCTCCAGCTTTGTGCTCTCGGTGGAATTCACCGAGCTCCTGAAGAGCCAAAAATGTTTGTCTGCATGATTTTAGACTCCTGTGATCATCTTAAAGGGTGATTACAAATCATGTTACCTCTTCAAACTACAAACAGAGGGATGAGGCTGGATTCCATAAACAAAGACTTTTTGTTTTCTGCTCATTACAAAAAAAAAAAAAAAAAAAAAAACAGAACTGGAGAAAAATCATTGCAGGCAAGTCAGAATCAATCAGTGGGAGCATCTCAACCTCCTTCCAGAAGAGGTGATGCATTGATCAGTTCTGGTCTAGTAGCTGTTATCTTTTGTGTCAGCATGTGGGCGTATGTGTGTGCTGGCCAACCTCATCTCCAGGTCATGGCTCCCTTGAGCGACGTAGTCATACAAGGCCACGTAGGTGTTGAGCTTGAGCATTTCTTTCTGCAGCTGAGTCTGCCCCACGAGACACATAGATAAAAAGAGACATAAACAGTCATAAAGTAAATCTGTCTGCAGTCTCTTTGAACAGTAGCTACTTAAAATAGGGAAAACTTGAGTGGGAAGCTTGTGTTTACGGTACGCTGACGAACCGAGGTGCTGTTTATAGCACTCAGCAATCTGTTCCGTTAGAACCACAATAGGATGGAGTTCTCACAAAGTTAATATTGGATCATACGTGTAGGTGGAGAAGAAGTTTTCACCGAGACGTCGGCACAATTAGCGGGGTGATAGCTTGTGAAGTGGCACTGGAGTTTTTCACACCTGCAGGGAAAAGTGTGTTTTTTCCCACCTAAAGGAAATCCTGCATGCTAACAGGAAGGAAACTCCGCTTCGTGTATGGACACTGATGACTTTCAGATCGGGCGCCAAGTGTCTTCTAGCATTTTGTTCTCCAGAGATGGTCTCCAATACCTGAGGATTTTCACAATAATCTACGGGCTCGTGGAAACAGCAAGCCCTTTCCACGCATCCACACTGCTACCAAAAACCCCTTTTAATTGAATCACTTTTATAGAATTACAAACTTTGTGGGCTGTTCAGTTGGCTTCAAAGTTGTTTGAACCACTTGACAATGACAGGTTTTTTATTTTGGCTAAAAACAGCACAATCATAATTAAACATCACTAGGAACGCTTTTACAATGGACGATCAGTGCGGATCTTTAAGTTGCCCTGACATTTAACGTTGGACAGGAAATTTGCAGTATTCTTATCTCTTTTGGTGTTTTCTGTTGAATATATATGCCAAAAACACAATTTTTATTATCTAATTCCTTGTTCTCTTTTGTATTTTTGATGTAACAGTCAGAGAAAATACTGTTCCACTGGTTGTTTCAAGATATGTATACACCACCTTTGGCAATGCCATGCCTGTTCAAGCGACCACTTCCAATGAAAAGTCAACGTAACATGCGTAAATACAAGTTTTAGGCTTCCATGTTCAGATCTCTCATGTTCATGTGTCGCTACATTACATTTTTCAACTGCAGGTGGCGGAGCTGTGCTAGTGAACAATAGAAAAACAAGAAGAAGAAGCCCCTCCCTGCTTGTCCAGTGTGAACACCATATGCTAAATGCGTTTTTAGTGCGTCCTTGAATGTGCTCAAGATCTGACTTGAACTTCGGACAAAGAACTTTTTTGAGCAAAGACAAATTGTTCTGCCATTTGCTTCTTTTCACTCACATAATATTGAATTGTTGACAGAGGTTTTTAAAAACCTGTTGAAGGAACACAGACTTAACTGCTGGATTTTGAACACAACGTATGAAAATTACAATCGAATATCAGAGCGTCTCCCCTGCTGGAGGAAGAATTTTTGAAAATTTTTCTCTGCTCATTACCCTGCAGAGCCTCCATCTGTCTGACCAGCAGCTTGAGCTAATGGATCTGTCATCTGACAGACAAATCTCCTGCTGCCAGCTGTGCTCAGTCCTGCCCGATAAGGCTGCACAATGCATTTCAAACTTTCTTCCTGAAATGGATTATGCTGGACCACCAGTCTGCAGAGGATAGGTGTTGGTGTATGATAGGGTCGGCCTTGTATGGGTATTTGTTCATATTTGTGGTTGTCCAGCTATCTGTGGGACCTTTTCACTGTTGACAACTTGCACAAACATGTTCAACTATAAAAGTAAACAGCGCAGATAAGCTCAGCGACGTGTATAAAAGAGCTGTGATGCACACCTCCCACTAACGCTGCCATGCGGCAGAGGATGGAGAGGAAAAAAAGACTTGTGAAGCCTGATCATGAAATATTTATTACTACCCGACGGGAGGTGGTGACACTCTTGCAGAGGTTTAACCTTCTTTTTTTGCTCAGCTACAATGATTCAGGCTGCATCAGTGAACAGACATGGCAAGATAAAACTCTGCAGCTGTTGATCCAAATATTCAAGTCAAGGCTTCTCTGTGTCAGCGCAGACCAGCGGTCACGTCAGCTCAGGCTTGATTTGTTGAAGCAGCCAGAGGACTGAGATTTTTCCACTGAAGTCCTGGGAAGTTCAGCACTGAGGATGGATGGAGTGAGCTGGCCCAGTATCAGTTCTCAGACTAATCCACAGTTCAGGCGATGACGATCAGTTCTCAGAGGATTTACTTTGTGAGCAGTACATGAACGGAAGAAGGGAAACGTGTTTGGAAAATCCTTCCTTTGCTGTAGCAACGCTTCTGACAATAAATCTTTCATTGCACAGATGTCATGTGGGATACCTCAAGGTTCAGTTTCAGGACCAATTCCATTTTTATTCTTCATCCTTCCTCTGGAAAAACTAATCTACCAGCACCCACTGCCATGAACATTTTATGAACTACTGCCTCTCTGCAGAAACTAGATCCAAGATAACAACACAGGTGGACCACTTGGAGCGCTTTTACAATCGAAATCAAAAATGTTCGGCGTTGGTCTTTAAGAGCTAATTTCCTCCAATTAAGGTCAAGTAGGACAGAAACAATCCTTGTTCCTGAGAAGAAGATCTCTCTAATCAGAATCCACATCAGTTCCCTTAACCCATTGGTCCAGATGGGCCTCAAAACCTTTGTGTTATGAGCCTCCATGTTTAAATCATAGCCAGAAACTGTTTTTTGAGCTAAAAGAGCATCTTCAAGTGAAAGTCTCTACTTCTCGTTCTACTTCTTTAATCCAAAAGGAGCTCCAGGCTGTTCAGAGACTCTGCGGCACATCCCAAACCAGCAAAAGAACCCACATCACTCCAGTTTAAGCAGTTCTCTACGGCATACCGGTCCATTTTAAAATGTCTGTTTTACTTTAGGAGCTTTTCATATTCAGGCCAGACATTATATATCTGAAATTCTTCAATTCCACAAACCTTTTTGTGTTCTTCATCCTCAGATCACGTTTTATTGATTGTCTGCCTCTGTCCATACGCTCCACTGACTCGGCTGAGGCTTTTAAAACACCTTTGAATTTTAGTAGGTTTTTAGCTAAATGTTGTGATTTTGTCATTTTAGGTTTTTATCTTTATGTGTTTTACTTCTTTTTAATCAAGCTTTTTTTTAAGTAGTTTGACCAGTGTTGTAAAGCTTCTTTTTGCTTATTGCCTTTTCATTAGTGCCAAATTTGTAAGGCACGTGCATTTATGGAGGAGCAGCAAGATGTGGATATTTTGCGGCTGACTCTTCATCAGGGGCGGAGCTAGAACATTTAGTTTGGGGGGTTGGGGTAGAAGACTTCGGAAGGGTGGCAAATGAGAAATAATTTTTCATTTCTTACCGGTAAACCGTCCACAGACTTGCTGTCTGTCAGGTGGTAACGCTCTGTCCCATTTTCAATAAATGTAAAAACTAAAAAACAAACACAAACATTTAACACAGTTTCCCAGGTAAATACACGATTGATTAAAAAAAAACTGTAAAAGAATAATATTCAACAGAATTATTGAGCATCACCAATAAAAATGGACTTATTTCTCATCCTTTATTTAAAATATGTTTTGAGATACTGTTCTTGCAAACGTTTTACTTTAAATCAAATTCTATTCTTTTGCAAGTTTGTGTTCAAATCATTTTATGGATAGTCTTCGTTTTAAAGTATATATTTCAGAAAAACGGTGCAACCAGAAGAAAGTAAACTTTACACAAAACAAATAACTGTATTAGTGTCTGAGAGTGTCTACCAGTTAAACTATTCAGTTTGAACAGCAGTGGGAGGAAATGAGCACTTATTTAATCCCACCCCTTTACAACTTCCTGTATCTTCGTATGGTTATCAGTTGGTTTAATAATTTGCTCACCAAAAATAATTAAAAAAGGAAAATATGTCAACAAATGTGCACATATGTGCAAGTATAGTGAGAAACATGAAAAACACACTTATTTGCCAATTAATTGAATATTAGATTACTCTATTTAAACAACAAATATAAAAAAAAAACAAATAAAAATGCAGTCTTTCTTTATTTCTTTTTCAATGGTTTCTTATGGAGCCACCCCTTTCATCTTTACATGCAAACTGATTAACATATTAATTCCATATTCTGAGACACAGAAAAACTCTCAAAGTTCAGAAATGTGTTGGATGCCCAGAACATTTTTCTTACATGATCGATTTTGAAAATATTAAGAAGGAAAAGTGGGAATTGTAAGGAAATGTAACATTTAACATGTAACATTTAAGTACATTTAGTTTCACGCTTTTCAAGGCTAATAAGAATATATTTGAGAAAAAATGTTATTTTTTGCCTTAAATGTTTAAACAAAACCTCAAACTTGTAAAAAGCACACTTTGTACCAGCATGGCTTTTGTTGGTTTATCTTTAACATTTTGAATACATTGAATTTTCTAGTTTGTTTGTTTTGTTTTTTTTTTACAACCAAACTAGTGTAAAAAATTGAAGCATTGTAAGAGTGAAAATTAGAAAGCACAACCAGAAAAAAGTGAATCCAGGTCACTGGGAAGATGAAGAGTCTTCTGTCATATTTTATGGAGCCAGAAATCAGTGTTGCAGCATTCTTATGCAGTCTTGTGAGAAGAGTGAATGTGTTTTGGCTCTGTCACTGTGTCACTGTGTGGCTTTCATCCAAACACACAGTGAACTGCAGCAAAAACTCACCGTCATCGCTGTGCTTTCTCGACAGCTCCTGTCTACTGCTGTGGGCCAGAACTTCCTCTGAAACCTTATCCAACTCACTGATCTGCAGAATTAAAGAGTGATTAGACAGCTATTGATTAAAGAATTACATCCAAAAAAACTAGCTTTTGCCATGGACAGACAGTCTACAAGGACAGGCAGTTTAGAAACGAACAAAAGATCGCAGTGCTTTGATTATTGTACTGACACACACACTCCTCTCTCTGGCAGCTGCACAGGTCAGCTGAGAATGGCCCAAACCCATTAGCTTTCAAATGCACACATCCAGACACTGTTCACCTCAAATTAGATAAGAAGCCGTGAAAAACAAGTTGGCTGGAATCAGTCTGATCCGTTCTTAGAGATGCAGCAGTCTCCTAAAATCATGAGTGCCAGCAGCTCACTGCCTTTATTGGTAGTGTTTACAGCCTTGCAGGGGTAGTATCTGTATAGACCATCAGTTACACAGTGTCTGGTTGTGTAAAAAAATGAAGGAAGCTGAATCTAGAAAGATTAAAAGTGTAAATAAATAAATGTAAACAAGGGAAATGAATGGAAGCAAAACATATCTGTTCTCATTGATTTTTGGTTTATCATTACAGTAATCCCTAATTATATCGCGGTTCATCTTATGCGGTGTCGTTGTTTAGTGAATTTTTATTCAGTACAATTTTGCATAGTTCTTATTCTTTCCACAGTGCACTGTGTTCTGCGTCCTAACTGGCTGTAGACCTTGTCGATCAATCTCCTCTGTAAAATGTGACACTAGCTAATGACACCATGCAATACTAGAGTTCAATCGCTTTTTAACCTTTTACTTATTTTGAGCAATGAGAAGACGCAATGGTGGAGCAACCTTGATCCAGAAAATGTCAACATCCCAGGATTTCAAAGACAAGGTTTCTATTACTGCGTTCTAAAAACATGAAGGGTTAGACATTTTATTTAGACTCAGTTAAGCAAAAATAAATAAAAGAAATCAAATTTTCAGTGCATATTTACTTTCTAATGCAACTATCCTTTAAAATGTAACTCTTATTGTTAAAAAAAGTATAGTTATTTAGTGTGTTGAGGCTATTAAAATACAAAAATACCTGACATATCACCCACTTTGTCTTGTCAGTATCCTTAATTAATTAATCACCTTAATTAATGAATCTTCAGAAAAACTTCATGCAAACTATGTTCATCAATGACAGATACTGAGTTCTTACTGAGTTTCTGTTGGGTGAATCGGAGCCGCTTGCCCTCTTGGCTTTCTGTGCCAGCGATGTTCCAAACCTCAACGCTTCATATACAGGATCCACTTTGTTGCCACAGGCTTTGGACAAGAACACCAGACATAATTAAAAAATGGGGGAAAGCAAATGCAGAGCTTTAAATTTAGCTAAGTCGTACACAAAAAGCAATGACACTCTGTTGATAAGGTTCACAAAGTAGCTTTTGCACAAAAGTTCCTGTGGGAGAAGAGCTAACAATTCATTTTTAGGCTTTTCCATCCCACTCAGAAGTGAGATTTATGCTGCTCACCGATAGGTAGCACTTCTTTTATGCAGCCATACTGTTCCTGGATCAGTAGTGGGGAGCTGTAGTAGCGCCGAAAGCCTTTTGGCTAAAAGTAAAAGAAGAAAAAAAGATCTTTTTTTAAAAAAAAGGAGAAGCAATAGACAGCAGGAACAAATCAATGCACAACACCCCAGGCACCGCAGCCCACTGACAATGAAAATGTGCTCAGTCGAACATTTCTGAACAGACTTCAAGCATGATAAGCTGTAGACCGATATATGTCAGACATAATTGCTGAATGACACGCTCACTCTCCACTCAGACAGGTTCACCATGCAATCCAATGTAATCCAGGACACGTGTCGCAACTGCAATGTTTTTACAGAAGAGGTTTTTTAAGAAAAAAACAATCTCACAGATTTTCTACAAAAAGTAAAATCACTTAATCCATGTATTTGAATTTCAAAATAAAGGTTTAGTTAATCCCTCTTTGTAAATAATAAAAATTAAATGATTGACGATTAAATGGTTAGTTCAAATCAATAAGAAAAGGTGAATCACACGATTCATTGATTTCCTATGAGCTGATTTGAAGCCAGATTTTCTATATTTTTATAAATTGGCCATTTAAGACCTTTTAAGAGCCTGTCCTTTCTAAATAAAAGAAAAGCAGGCCACGAAGTTACTAAAATAATATAGTCCTTGTTTGTGTAAAAAAACATATATATTTTTATCTTTATTTTTAATTATGATTGTCTTTTTCAGCCAAAGTCTAAAACGTGTCGCTTTATAGGACATAGTTTCAGCAAAGCAGCTGGAGTTTATGAGAAATTTGCCTCAATAAAAGCATACAATATCAGCATCATTTTTGATGATTGGGCCGTTTTTAAAAAAAATCTGTTTTCTAGGTTTGTTTTCTCCCTCCGTCACAGTCTCATCAGGTTTCTGTTATAATCATCCACAGCTGAGTCAGGACTTCTGCTGTTGTTCCTTCTGCTTCCTGTCTTTTAGTTCAGGTTGACCGCTGTTTCCTTTGTTATGCTTTAGTTTGTCTTTGAATTTCTGCCATCAAGATTTTCCTCCTGCTTTTGCAGCCTTCCATTGCTGACATGATCACGCCCCCAGATTTGTAACATTATGAAAGACACAGTTGGCTTATCACACAAAGAGGACAGTTCAAGGACACTGTGAACAGCAGAAGCTAAAAGGGCTGCTAGCGTTATAATAAATAATGCCAGACTGGGTCGTCACAGCCAATACCTCACTGGCCTGAAGCTGAGCTGCACCATCAGTTCCACCGAGTACTACAGTATGGTGTTTCTGAGCAGAAAGAATACTCATCCTGTGTCCACTATGTTAGTTTGCTATATCTGAACATCAAATATATTAAAGTTAATGCATCCATTCCGTCAAAAGACTCAATATGTCTGTTTTCTTCATTTCACTAACCAGAAATATAAAAATGAAGGACTGTCTGGGACTCTAATTAGAGGCGCTATCATCTGCTCCTAACATTTATGTACAACATTTTAACCCCCCCCCTTCCTCTTTTATATTTAATTATTGATGTGTTTTTCTTTATTTTGGAGGCTCTAGGGATATTGCACCTATTTAAATGCTGGCAAAGCCATCCTTTCCAGATGCACTCCAATGAAAATCTTGTTTTTGACATGTTCTTGTGGCCTTTTTCTGATGATGGAGTACATATTAGGCTTAGTATTGCGTTTCTGAGTAATTCTTTATTCAAATCAGTTTTAAATTAGGACCAGGCAAAAAAAATACAGTTGGAAAAAGCCTGCATTGACTATTGATTTGAGGGGCTGTAAGGGCTGAGAGGATGTAAAGACATGGATGATGGGAAATGGGGCGAGCTTACTCTGCATCAACGGTTCCGCCCACAAATCAGAGGTGAAACTATGAGTGACATAGGGACACAACGGCATAATGAAATGAAGAGAGCGCTGGGAACACTTTGAAAATAAATCATAAGATAATTGGAGTGGAACTTTAAGGGTTTCTAAAATAAAAATGTCTTGCAATATAAAATAAGTTTGCAAAGATTTGTTTTAGAGTTTAGTTTAGACTTAAAGATCCACTCCGATGAAATGGGATTTTTCTGTGTCTTTAACATGTTCTTGAGGCATTTGTTCTGATATTGGAGGACATACATAAAGTAAATTAAGCTTAAATTGCATTTCTGAGTATTTTTTGAAAAAGAGAATATGTGTGATGTAAAAAATACACTGGATGGGCCACAAACTTCAGTCATTTTCAAACTTTGCGTACTGTCGTTCATGGTTATAAATCTGTTTATGGTGCCTACTTTTTATTTTATTTTATCAGCTTAAATAAATAAAAAAACGATATAAATAACATGGCCTCCTATGGAAGAAGAACAGGAAGAAACCTCCATCAATACCAGATTTCAACTTGGAGCAAAAGAAAAACTGTTTATTTAAAGCCAATAAAAGAAAAATATCTCAAGGAGCTTTTCTACAAAACCAGTTAGTCAGTCCAACTAAGATCAAATTGTTAATATGGACAAATAGTTAACAAATAAACAAAAAGGTGAAGAGACTAAAACGAACTGTAAACAAAAGAACCAAGGCAGGCATTGCTTCACTTTTGCAACAAATATCACATCCTCTGAAGTTACTCTGAATCCAAATCAATTGAACTACTTTGCCATTGGTGCCACAGCAGCAGAGACTGACGACAAACATGTGCCCTGCTGTCCGGGCGCGAGCTGAGCTTCCCGCTGTGACTCTCGCATTTACTGACACGTATTGATTATTATACAATTTCATCCAAACTGGCACGCCTCCCAGTTACATCAGTCGTGCAGAAATTGTTTATTTCTCTTTAAGTAATTTTCCAAAAACAAATCGGAGACTCTCTCTCTCTTGCAGATTTAAACGAGCTGAATTATTGTGTGCAGTTATGTAAGCAAACAAACCAAAAAAAACTTAAATCCTCAAGATTTTGGAAATAAGAAACACACTATTCCTTGTATTAGGAAATATTAGAAGAAAATGAGAATAAATTGTGTTTAGTGAAGACTCAAAACATGAGGTCACTTTATTTCTTTTGAAGAGGTCCTTGTGCCAAGACAAACAAGCATGGCTGCAGAAGCATCCAAGTTTAGAGTTAGTTGAATTTAGAGCTGTACTCCTCTGGGTAAAAGTCCCTTTTTATGCTCGACCTCTAGACCTCATTTTCCACTCCTGAGAGCCGGTTGTATCTTCAAGCCTCATCCCTCATGCACTTTGTGGAGACAGAAACAAGAGAAGAGGGGAAAAAACCTGTATGCAATACTTTACCTTTACTTTTTAAACATTAATCCTTTTTTTCTTTTAATGAATTCTGATCAAAAAACAGAAATCCTACAGAAAAAATAAAAAAGTAAGAATTTTATCTTTTTTATTTTGGTCCTCAGAGTGGGATGTGCTTGAAACTTCTCACTGATGCTTGTTTCTTGGACGTCTATGAAAGTGAGACTCGCCCTGACGATGGTTTAGTCCAGTCTCTGTGGGAGATCTTCCCTGAACAAGCATCCAGACCACCCTGACAGACCTGCCTCCCCAAGCAAAACGTTTAATCTGAGAGTCGTCAACAGATGATACCACACGATAAAGCATGTTTATCCCCACAGCCAACAACAAAAAAAAAGAAAAACAGCTGGATTTAAGATATGTACCTCAAAAGGCATTATATTACTATAATTTAATGTTACTTATCACTTTCAGAAAGGCCAAAAATTTCATTTCTTGCATGTTTTTCTATGAATTATAACTTATATTGAGACCTCAGTCATAAAAAAAACTGAAAAATGATGAAATGGTCATATTTGTTGATTAACATCTATCACTTTTTAAATTTTTACATTTAAAACAGTTGAAGGCTTTTATTCTGAAAGAATGTGGTTACTTAACTGTTTTGTGAGGAATTGCATGCAGCAAATGAAATAAAGAATTTTTTAAAACTTTTTAAAAATTAAGTCAGATGAGAAAACAAGGATTTACATGCATAGAAATTGGCTTTCTTAGTACAGCAGCCACATTTCAGAATTTACAGTGATAAGAGACTGTAATAATTACCTTGAAATACCGCTCACATAAATTGCCACATGACCTTCACTGTGTTGCTTAAGGGAAATGCTATTTCTTTATGGTTTTTAAACTTTTAAAGGATTAAAGAGAGGCTCAGCATTTTTAACAGCTATCTTATTTTTTTCTTGACAGGATGAAGAAACCACAGTGATGTGGAGGACGGATGGCAGTCACAGATGCGCCGTTACGCTGATGCATCGAGTAAGACTTCTGAACAAGCACATTCTGCTGAGGAAACGATCCAACAGGCAGCTTTGGTATTGTCAAGCGGTTATTTTGATTTTCCTGAATTATTGAAGTCCAGACTCTTCTGCTGGCTTCCTGCCTCTTACCAGTTTCCCCATGCAGCGCTGCTGTCCAACTCCATTTTCACATTTATGGTGGAGGCTCATCTTGCAGGCTTTGCATCGAAGGCCGTGCTTGGCCGTGTTTCCCGCCAGGAACACCACATGCTTGGCCGTCGTGCCTGGAAAAAAAAGGGCATTCAAATCTGTGATCTTGATGTAATGACTAACAATGTCTCATAATGAACCAGAAAAAGGCAGAGGGCTCAAAAAAAGGATTTCAGATCAGTCAGTTATGTTCTCATGATCTCTACTTAGCTAGAGATTAAGGAAAAAACTGAGAAATCTTTTTAGAATTGATCACAAAAGCATTTTCAGACTGTAACTGAGCTATCTCTGTTGCAGTTGTGCAGTCTGTTCTTTATGAACATATGACTCACAGTTGCATAATATAATTTAAGAATAATTAAGTAGAAAATGAATGTGTTATGTGAATGTAGAATGTGTTGCCCGAATGATGATACAACAAACTCATGGATTTGTTGTGAGCCTCTAATGCTAGATTTTTAAAATAAATCATTCTCTTTATTGTAACAGCAAGACATTCCAGCATCTCAAAATTCAATAAACAAATGAGAAGGAATCAAATACAAATAGTGTTGAATTCATCAAATAAAAGCTGCTGCCTGAGGATTCTTCAATTAGCACAAAACCCAACTGTGTGAGCGGTTGACTAATGCGTTCCAGAATAACAATAAGCTGACACACGCATTTTCTACAAGAGGAAAAGCAGGCGATTAAGCTTCCAGCAATTCATATTAGAAATCTATCAAAATTGGAGAGATTCCACAGAAACTTAGAAACACAGAAATGTAGAAATATATAATACATGCAAGACGGGTTTGCATTTTGGGGGAAATAAAACAAAGACTGCATTCCAGAATCTTTTTTCTCTTCTGTAAAAATGGCAGGATGAAAAAAAAAAGTGCTGTCTTACAACCAGAAGATGAAGAGAGAAAACGCCCACTTTATTGGAGAACGGGAGCTCATTTTTAAGCCAACACATAACAAAAAATGCATATTATAAAATATTGCATGCAGTAGTTGATTTATCCAGCAAATTGGATACCACTATTAAAGAATGAAATAAATGAACTCGAAAGTTAATGTTATTTAAAGTTCTTTTGATCTTTTTTAAAAATTGCTCCCAGTGGTCTTTTAATTATGATTATGCTGTTTTTAGCCAAACTATTTGAAATTTGTCTTTGAGTTGTGGCTAGCACCATTTTCACAGAGCAAACTTGCCCCCTCTTCCCCTCCCTGTTGCAGAGAGCTCTCTGTTTACACTCACCCAGTAGCTTACAGCCCCTCAGACCTCCAACCTAACATTACCGGTGCAACAAAAGCGGCGAGCAATGTCGGAGCAATGGCCTGCCCAGCATATTTTCTACATCACAAAGAATCTCTGTTTCAAACAGCTTTTTTCTTCTAATCCTGAGTTACAACAATTTGAAAAAAGAAATACTCAGAAATAGAAATTTTAAGCTTAATTTTCTTTATATCATGATAAAAATGCCACATAAACATGTCAAAAACAGAAAAAATACAATTTTCATCAGATTGGGTCTTCAAGATGAGCCTGAAAAACAGTAAAGTAAAAGTTGTGATATGACCCAAAGTAAACAAATTGTACTAGAAAAGTTCTAAATATGAAGCATAACATTTAGCATTTATCTCAGTTATAATTGAAAAATAATCTCAGCTCAATAAAACAACCTTCACAGTCACTGTCTGTTAAGGACTGCCTATCCTCGTTCTGCATGTGCGGAAGGTTTTCTTTAATTAAAAAAAGAAAAGAAAAATACAAGAATTTTTAAACTGCAATTAGAAGTAATAATATTCTTTCCATAATCTCAGAATGAACATTGATAGTCCTGCAAAATGACTACACCATGCAATGAGGACCCCCAGAGAATTAGATGAATGAAATAAAATGACAATGTGATTTATTGATTCATTAAAGGATGACATTTCAAAGAAATGACATCCTTTTTTCTCATTTTTTATGGTGAAGATGCAGAGGAATATTAGGACCCTGTGGTGGATCCAACAGTCAAATAGATGGAAGCCATCTCTGCTCAACAGGTTTGATAAAATAGAGGCTGTCCGAGCCCCTTCATGAACATCTGAAAGGATTCTTTAGGTGTTTTGCTGTCGCTTTGAACCTTCAGAACCCAAGAACAGTTTTCTTCAGCGCTTTTATAATTCATTTGACAGTTTCTCCATGAGGAAATAAGCAATGTATATAAATAAATGTATATATAGAGGCCAAATTTGACCCTGTGTCTGCGTCAGGGTTAGAAACTCCTTAGAGGCTCCACTCCAGAGCATTCATCCTCTAAATGTTGTGGCAAACATCCTGATCCGTCTTGTCACTTTTAATCTACTGCCAAAAAATTCTTCCTCATTAGCACTTTTAAGATTTTTTTTGAGCTTTAAGAAAAATTTGATATGATCTCAAATTCTCTGAGGCCATTGGTCTTGACCTCCTGCCTCAGGGCATCTTGCCTCTGCAGCAACACTGTTGTTTCCTTTTGGCCTGAACTTAGGTCATCTTCTAAGGACTTTTCGTCATGATCCTGATCTCCTTCAAAGTCTCTGAAACGTTTGCTGCTGCAAACGCCAGACTCCTCCTGTGGTCTTTCTTTTGTTCCTTGTCACATAAGAGTTTCCAATTTCCATGACACAGTGTCCATGATTGTTATCAGACCAGCATCAGAATCTTTCTTTGGAGGGTTCAAGAGACACCAAGAGCTTCTGTAGCATTAAAAGCTTCCGCCAGCCCCCCTGGGCTTCCCTAAAGCTGCAGATTCCTTCATTACATTCTCTGTACACTTTTAAATCACTATTTTTTTGAGCATCTTATACTGTGTCTGTCATGCTAATTTATCCACTATGTTCATGAATTTGGCCTTGGAGCAGTCCACATGTCTGGGAGCTCATTTTTTAGCTGCTCACTGTTCTGACTCAGAGCTATATTCCTTTGACTTTTAGTTTTATCAAGCGATCCACTTTGAAAAATAGCAGGATCAGTGCCAAACTGTTGGGGTTTTATAATATAATTTATGACTTAATAGGTCTTGTTCCTGTAGAATCGATAGGCTATGCAATTTTTCTCTAACAGTGTAACATATAATTTCATAAAGCCTTTTGCAACTTGATAATGTTAAATATGGCTTCATAAATCCTCTGAAAGGTCTTTATAGTATTCCTTTTATAAGAGGCTTAACCTTTTTTGAACAGTCTAATGTCATCAGTATTGTGACTTGAGACTTTTACTTTGAAAAGCTCTTTTTTTCCTTGAAAGTCAAATTCATTTTTCCTAACTGGATTAACAAATCTAATCAGCTATACGCAGCCCTGATTGGTTTCCTGTCTTGTTGTTTCTCAAAATTACATTTTTATTTCTGATTTCCTACATTCTGAGTGTCTACGTTTACTGTTGTGTAAGTGGACAATGACCACACCAGAACCAAACCTCATCTGTACAAAACCCAAATGCTTTTCTGTGATGTTAACAGACATGTGGAAAAGGCATGGACCAACAGTTTTAATAAATGATCAATGAATGGACCAACTTATCAACATCCTAGCACTCACACTTGCACATTCCACTCCATCGACAAGCAGCACAAACTACACCCTCTAGCATGTCACAAAATAGCCAGACTAAAGAGACTAAGTATTAAAAGAATTAAAATGTTTTCTTTCCGATCTAGAAAAGAAATAACCTGCCAACACCGGAAACAGGTGACAACAATGTCAAAATAAAACAGGAAGTTGACATTTTGTTTTGAAATAAAAAAAAGAACAGGCCTCACTGCGCATTTGGCACATGCCTTTTAGATTTCAGTGTTCGATTAAAACATGGATGTCATGTCACCTCTCCTTTCATTGTTTCCCCTTGTTTTTTATCGACTAGATTAGGATTCTGACAGCATCATGTGATTTAATTCCACCTCTTTTTTAACATGTGTTCTCACTAAAGCGGGACAAATGGAGAAGAGTTGTACCACAAAGCACAAAACAAATCACAAAACCACACAGTAATGTCACATCATCCTACTCTTCAAAATTTTATCAGATGTAACAGATACAGTTTGGCTCCTTCAGCTCCTAAACGCCTAATTATCTGGTTTGGTTTCTGTCAGCAAATATTGTAAATCAAAACAGATCAGATGGGTCCTATGACTGCTAGTCTACCGAAAATAACTTTATATAACAAAGAAAATTACATTTGACAAACAAAATGAAACCTGTCATCCTTTCCTCACTGAAATCAATGACATTTCTTATTCTTTGTGTGCTTGCTGTTCTTAGAGACATCTCCACCAGATCACTCATTCAGTGTTAGTATGAAACTTCATGAAAATCTCTGTTTTTAGCATGTTCTTGTGGCATTTTTTGGTGTCGGACAGCACATATCAGAGAAATTTAAGATTAAAATTGCATTTCTGCTTTATTTCTTTGTCCAAATTGTTGTGAATCTGACAAAAACAAAATTGATGTTGGAAAAATAGCGTATTTGTGAAAATATGATGGGTGTGCCAAAAGCTCCCTGCTCTAACCCGTCAGCAACTGTGAGGGGAAGAGGGGTAGGGCTGCTCCGTGCCAACAGTCCCGCCAAAAAGTTCGAGGCAAATTTCTAATTTCTGCTTTGCAGAAACTGTCCAAAAAACAACACAAGTTTTTTGATTTGGGCTAAAAATCATTATTAAAAGACTGCTAGGATCACTTTTAAAATAGATCAGAAGATTTTAAATCCATGTTGTTCCCACATCTTTACCAGACTGTCCTGCTGTCAGGTCTGCAGCTTAGCCCTTTTGGCGTTTGTTAACTTTAATTTTGTGTCTTTTATGAATACTTTGACACAAAAGATCTCATTAAGTTGTAAATTTAAGTTCGCAGCAAAATCGTTTTACCTTCCAATGTCTCTGATCTGTAATTTTTACCTGCCTAACTTGTTCTCAGAACAGATGGTCCATCAGTCCTAGTTATGATCATGCTATCATGAGCTACTGATACAAAGAGTTTGTGTCCCTCAGAACTGAGAGGTAACAGGAAGGTTTGCAGCCAGAGAAGCCAGAACATCTGGTGAGAGGCTGAGGAGCTGGCACTGTCGGCTGACGGCTGACAGGAACTGTTTACGGAGGGGGAATAAAAAGGTTGGAGATGCTCTGGTCGGATATCGAACAATGCAGGTCCCAGTTTTTTACATTTACAAAACTAATCTAGTCCAGTAATATTATTATTGAATGAATGGTCAATATATTATAAACTTTGATGCATTTTAACCCTTTGCGCCGTAAGATAAAATAATCCCATTTACTGAAGGCTGTGTGGGAGACTCACCTACAATCATGTGGTTGCAGACATCACAGAAGGTGGGCTTTTTGAAGATGTGCTCCATGAAGCAGTGTCCTGCCGAGTCTACTTGCAGCGGGTTGCGCGACTGCGAGCGCGACGTCGGAGGAGGAGCACAGGGGATTGCTGGGGGCACCGGGGGAATGGGGAGGTTGGTGGTGTGCGGAGGGGCCATCCCGATGTTACAGAGATGGCCCGTGCTGCTGCTCACATCAGAGAGGAGCTCCGTCTTGTTCTCGCTGCTGTTTCGGAAGAAGTTATCGGCGCTTTTGCTGCGGATGCTCTTGGTCTTGAAGGACAGTGAGCGTTTGAGTCTTTGCAGCTGAAAGCAGAGAAAGGCTAAAGGAAAATGGAGCCACAACAAATGAAGAGAAAACACTTTATAACTCGAGATGTAGATGTGTAGCTAATCAGTTTGGGGGTTGATCCATCATTTCAGGCTTAGCTAAACAGTGAATATTATACACTTACACTACCTCATATTTCAAGATGATTTTACCTGAAAAATAAAAATGTTCTCAGATTTAAAAAAAATTAACCATTCTGAACCTTATTCTATAAATCTGGTTGATGATTATCAGGTAATCTGTAAACTTCCACATATACACTCACCGGTCACTTTAATAGGAACACCTTGCTAGTATCGGGTTGGACCCACTTTTGCCTTCAGAACTGCCTGGAAACATCCCTCAGAGAGTTTGGTCCATATTGACAGAACAGCATCACACAGTTGCTGCAAATATGTCAGCTGCACATCCATCTTTCCACTGTGGAGGCCATTTGAGTCCAGTGAACTAATTGTAATGTTCAAGAAACCAGTCTGAGATGATTCCAGCTTTATGACACAGCGCTTGATCCTGCTGGAAGTAGCATCAGAAGATGGTGCACTGTGGTCATAAAGGGATGGGCATGGTCAGCAACAATACTCAGGGAGGCTGTGGCGTTGTAGCCATGATCAATTGGTACTTAGGGGCCCTTTCTTCCTCATTCTGATGGTCGGTTTGAACTGCAGCAGATCATCTTGACCATGTCTACATGCCGAAATACATTGATTTGCTGCCATATGACTGACTGATCAGAAATTTGCAGTTGGACAGGCGTGCCTAATAAAGTGGCCAGTGAGTTTATTTTGTTACTAAAATATAGACCCAAGAAAAAGATCTCCCCTTCCTCAAGTGACACCAAAGCTGGTTCCTACCCTGAAAAGGTCATTTCAGTCACCTGTATGGGTGACCTTGTTCCTTCATTTACTGTCCACAGCTTTCACATTAGAAGGCAGGAAAGTGGCTCAATAAATTGAGAATCAAAACCTTTGACTCTACAACAGAGTGCTGTAGAGCACACATACCTATACATGCAAAAGCTGCACAGATTTATCAACCTTATGCTCATTTTCTTCATGCCTTATAAACATATATAAAGTTTTTCAGACATCACATTTTCAGAACATGACTCAAATCCTAACTCTGAGGGCTTATTACTGTGTTTCCCACTTAAAATCAGAAGCTTTGCACTTCCAGCTTGGTACACCAGCAAGATTTGCCCATTTTTCGCCCACAGACAGACCGTATCCACGCGTAAGGGCAGTGGTGTCTGAGGCCTAAAGTTGTGGTAAACAGCAGAGTATCTCTCAGGTAACCAAACCTGCAGATATCCTGATTCGAACTAATTTAGCCCTGTGTGCCCTCAATTCACCCCATCATGCCTTTTCTCTACGATAACACTGCACGCAATGTTCCCCATTTACAATTGACTTGAAGAGAAAATAATGTATTTAGGAAGCAAAACCACAATGCTGTTTTATAGCTCAAGTAGATTATGTGTTTAATAAGCAGAGAATGAGTTGTGATTATCCACTAAGTCGTGTCACACGGCTCAAGTTTGCTTTCCTGTGTGTTTACAACAAAGCACCTGTACAGAGGCACACTTGACACTAAATTACAGGCTCAAACTAAACTATTTTTAGATGAATCCACAATGTGCACACATGATGTTTGCGCTTGTCATTTTCGCAGCTTCTGACAGCAAATTGTTTGGAGTCACCTCAGCTGTGTCATGGTAAATCAATACCACTGCTCGCTGTGGAAACAATCAATCCCAACCCTTTCTCTGTTGCTGTCACCCACACACATGGACACACGAGTAATCACGGAACAAAGGAGCTAACATTAAACGCAAAATGTAAATGCAAGTTCCTGCGGGCTAATGGTGCGCCGCCTTCACCTGATGAGAAAACAAGTAAAAGCTGGCTTTAAAATGATAAGTGTGGGTGTTGAGATTGGACGTTAAAGGTACACATGAAAAAAAAAGCTTATTTCATGTCATGCAACTACTAAAACTTCAGAAAAAAAAGCTAATACAAATAATAGAATAAAAGAAATGTGAGAACTGAGCGTATTGGACCTGTGGTCTTCAAACCCCGGGACACGGACTGGTCCGCGGGTGAATTGGCACAAGTCGCAGAGATAAAAACAATATGCAACTCATTTTCTTTTTTGTTTAACTTCTATTATTCTGAGGGAAGTTTTATTTTTTAAAGCTACCAGCATCTCTCCACTACATCTGTCTATGCTTCTCTTGATGCATGTCAAGATCACCTCAATCATTTGTCTTAAAAACATTTGCTGCTTCATTAAAGCAACCTCTTGAAACTGACAGCGTGTTGGGCGTTGCTGAAGTTAAAAATCATTTTTAGTCATGGCAGCTACAAACATTTTTACAACCGTTTCTGTGCTCTATGTACCTAAATGAATGGACATTGAAGGTGCATTGAAAGCTAAACCAGGTCGAACTTTGACCGATCAGAGACTCGGATTTGGTAGCGATGTATGGATGGCGTCCTTTTTTATTCACAGGCGAGTCAACCGTTTAAAAATTGATCACGGAGGAGAAGTTAATAATTGCAGTTTGTGCTCGAACGTAATGATCTGACATTAAGTCTTTCATGTAACACCATAGAGCTGTGAAAGAAAAAGTCTGGAGCAAGATTCACAAGATTTGCACTGTTTCATAATTTCACACTTTTCCAACTGTAGGGGGCAGACAGGAGCGAGTAAACAGTAGAAAAAAAACAAGAAGAAGAAGATTCTCTCCGCTCGTCCAGGGTGTATACCATTGGTTAACTGCGTGAGTCTGCGTTTAGCGCATTCTTTAGTGCCACACATGCCCGGTGTCCTTAGTCATACAGGAAACCTTGAGTGCAAAGAAGGCTTAAACCGCCTGCAGATGTTTTACAGAGGATGAATATTCAATAAAACAAAGTTTCTAAACTGTAAAAACTTGTGAACGTTAAGAATTCTCTTAAAGCAAAACTGTCTTAAAAATAAATAGACAGGAAAAGATAAAAATAATAAAAAGGGTAAAAAAAAAACATAGTAAACTGTGATTATTTTTTGTGTTTAAGGATAATCTAAATAAACCTAAATTGAGTTGTCAATGTGCAAAAATGACAATCTACAAAAAAAACCTGTAATTCTGACTTTAATGAATTTTCATGATTCGTCATCTTCTATAAAACATCTATCGATGTTTCAAACTATCTTTTTGACACTAAACTTAAATGCTGAACCATTTTAATGTGAAAAAAAAAGGATTTTCCGGAAACAGGAAGCTAAAAAGAAAAGAAAAATCGGACACGCAGAGGCTGGTCTGTGAATGTATTGCTTTATATGAAAATGGCCTGTAGATTGGGGACTACTCATGTAGAAGATTCTCCATATTGACAGAAGAGACCCTTTACAGCCTTGTTGAGATTCATGTTTCTTGTGATTCACCATGTCTTCTGGGTTGGAGGACTTATGTTTTAACCCAAATTCCTTGGATCACGTACACTGTTTTTTGGAGTAGAAGTTACTTTCATTGCATTTTTGGCCCAGCGTGGTGTACTTATACGGTACTCAGGTATAACTTATTTGTGATTTTATTTTTCATCTAAATAGCAACAACCACTAGAGGGCACTGTAGATGTGTATCAGTATTTGCTACAGACAACAACGCAGAAGAAAAAGAAGTGCTGCTCAGTCTTACGTGTTTCCTGGATTTCTCCTATGTTTCATGAAACAAAATAAGCATCAATGAGCTATGATTGCGTGAATATATTCAATCTATTGTTGGTATCTTTTCTGTTACTTTCATTTGCTTTTCAAGATAAAATGTCCGTTCATGCTCATGTATTCTTTAAAACAAATTTCTACCAAATGTGCAGCTTCTACTACAGTGCGACTCATAATTGCAATTTTCTCTTCTATATTATGCATTTTTTGGCTGCTGCAACTTACAATTTGAAAAATATGGCCCTTTCTCTGGTTTTTGATCGACCGAGAAGTCCATTTGCTGTCACACTGTCACCGAAAAGCACCAGGATTCACTTGCAACCAAACCAAGATTCTTTTTTTCTGGCAGATTAAAGCTCCCTTTAGTATCCAAGGCGCTTTTCACAAGTGTCATGGTGAGTTCAGGAGTTCAGTCCCAAACAAACTCTCATGAGAACATGACAAGAAAAAAGACTTGACAATAAAGACATTTTTGGAGCGTTCTATGCATCAACAGGAAACTCTATCAGCTTGAGCATTTTAAACACATTTTCAATCAACCACATTTCACATTTTTGTTAATCGTTTAGACAATCTCACAAGGACGTTTCCAGAAACATGCTTTATTTGTTAGTTAAATCTATGAGTTCATGGTAATCATGAAGGGTTAATGCATATCTACTATTAATGCAATTATCCAATCATTTCCATAAATGTTTGTTTCTTAATTATTCATGCAGCTCGAAACAAGAATTTCCCTACAAATATATGATGATGATGATGGAGCTCGAATCATCTGAGAGATCCACATCAAATATTCATAAACGTTTGGCTTAAGAGAAATATCTTTTATGTCAAAGCACATGCAGGTCTGCTCTGGATGATGGACAAATGGTGCCGTTTACTTCAGCGTGGGGGGCTCACCTTGCGTTTTTGATGTTCAGGCCTCACAGTATTCTTAAAGGAGGAATAAAAATACAAAGAGCTTTACTACAACTGCTAAACTCACTTTATCATTCGTGAAATCTCATGACGCGACACTTTCATTGTTTGTGAGTGTTTAAAAATCCTGGAGAGTTGTTGTGTCGTTGCAATTCAGAGGACTGAACAGCAAGTACTCCACAAAACTGTCATTCCACTGGAAGGAGAACATGAGCCTTTTGTGTGGGAGTGGAGGTGACAGGAGAGCTTCTGCTGCCATCCCTTACCCTGATGACTCGCCCAATAATGTGCTGCTAATTAGAGTCTGAGCAACATGTGACCCACATGCTGAATCGCCTCAGGCTGCTGGAGATCTATATTGCACAGCCTGCATCAAGGGGGGACAACACTATATTTATTATTTTAGGCTACAAAAAAGGTGCTTGAATTCCAGTGTTCAAGGACTTTTGTGGATGCTCCAAATATAATAAATGCAAATTGATTTTGACCTTTTGACAGCATCATAGGAAATTAAACAAACTGAATTTAGGAAATTGTTCTTCTTACAATTTAGCTTTTTATTATAAAAGTTAAACCTTTATTTTGAAATTATTACACTTTATTTAGCCAATTTATCATGTAACCTTCAACTTATAGTGGGTGATAAATTTGTGTTTAGCAATTGGCAATTTTGAGCCATGGATAGCAGTTTCCTCTGGAATATTAATGAAATGACAACGCAATTTTGAGTTTCATCATCTTTAAAAACTCTTATGAGTTTGGCTTCTTTTAAACCGCCTATCCGAACTGAAACAACTTTTAAATGTCAAGTTGAAAAGGTGAGTTTACTCTATTCAGTTAAAGGAGAACTGAACTTCTTTTAATGAGGAAACAAGAGATCACGTCCTACCTTGGTTTCTTTCTGGCTGTTGCCCGTCGTTGGGGATTTTGGCGTCTCATCCTGGTCCCGGTCCTCCTCGTTGCCCCCGCTGTCGTCCTGAATCGCGTTTGCCGGCGGGATCATCCTCTCTTTTAATGATCTCTCTATAAAAAAAAAAAAAACCGCTGCCTTTCAGAGTTTGGCTCCTGTTAGGAGTGATTACATCGTTCCATCGCTCTTAAAGTCACACCGGGACAAAGAAAAAAAGAAAAAGAAAAGTCTGCTACTGTGTTATCCGCCACAAAAATGTGAACGTTTGGCAGGAGGTTTGTAGGACTAATGTTTTCTGGTCTTCGGTCAGGGTTTAAATGCTCGCGTTTGTAGCGGCGTCGTGCGTAAATCTTCAAGACGTCTCCAAGTCCACGCTGCGCGCCGCTCGCGCGCAATGACAGTGCCAACAGTCTGGAGGGCGGAGAGCTTTAAGAGAGACATCACCGGGAAGGAGGAGAGTTACCACGCAGTCAGAGCTATCAAAGTTTAGGTCCAAGACGCACTAAAAAATAAACATCCACAAGTCCGACTTGATCCAGACCTTATAGTCTGTCTCTACAATGGAAAAATAGAGGAGAAACTCTTTTCTAGAAAAAAATATTCAATGAAAACTTTAGAGAACATCAAATAATTGTTTTCACGTTTATGGAGATTTAAAAAATCTAAGATTCCTGTCTGTTTAATGATCCACCACCACCTTCTGTCCTAACTTTTAAGGCCTGAGAGAATTGAGGAGTAGAGAGAAATATAATTGGACAGTAATAACTTCAGGAACCAGTCAGAACATCTCTGCTCATCCACACATGATGAGATGACTAAATAGTGTGCGTAAAAAGCTAAATCAAGAATGAACAAGAACCTCTCTTAAATGTTGATGATACATGTTATAAAATAAAACAATGTTCCTTTGAAAATAAACTTTCTACTCAGGGTTACAAATTTGCTAACTTGCCAGATGGGTTAGAAAATAGCTGAAATTATAATGTTGAGAACATTTTTGAAAATATTTTTTAAGAGTAACTGCTCTACACACACCTCACTATGGAGGGCTCTCGCTCCGCCCCAAGGGTAACCCTTAAAAAAACTATTTTCGGACACCATTTCACTACAAATGCCCCTACAAATGGAGTGATAGGGAGAAGTGGTAGGGCGAAGAGAAGAATTCGGATTGGGCCATTGGGTGAGAAGCTCGGTCAAACGGGAGGAGCTTGGAGTAGGCCGCTAAGTCCCCTTGTCAGCTTCTCCTGCAACCTCTGCCCATAACCCAACGTCCCTGGTCCCATATTCCAGTTGATTTCATCACAAACCTGCCAGGTCTCAAAGTAGCACCAAAACCCTGTTAGTAATTGATTGGTTCTCCAAGGCTTGGCGTCTCATCCCTCTATCCAAATTGCCCACTGCTCTGGAGACAACTGAATATGGGCAGAATATGGAGGCTACAGGACTTTTGCTTTTACTGTACGTGTTAGGAGTCCCACCACCATAATTTCCCTGGTCAGGAGAGCCCACAGAGCTGCCTGCAATGGATGACTGGTTCTGTCGCTGTGAGGAAACATGGGAGGTTCATTTCCAATTCCGGCAGGCTGTCCACAGAACTCAAGAGCAAGCCAACTGGCGCCGGCGTGAAGGCCTCAGCCTGACATCCGGTCGGTGGGTCTGGCTTTCCATCTGAGGTCTCCAGCTGAGTCTCCCATCCAAAAAGCTCAGCCAGGTTTGTGGATCCCTTCCAAATATTGAAACAAGTTACTCTTGTCCGGCACCACCTTCGACTGCCTACTGAGTACCATATCTCACCAATATTTCTCTTCACACTGTACACTCTCGCCATTAAAACCAGTTGCACATGGATCGGACTGCTTCTGTCTCTTCGTCACAGTGTTAAACCTAAATATTTATTTTGAATTAACAGAAAATAGATCCTTTTGCCCCTCCTCATGTAAGAGTCACAGGGTAAAACAGGGATTTGCTGAATTTTCTGGCTCAGTCACAAGTGTGTTTGTTTTTCCCTTACAAAACCTGATATGGTTGTTAAAATATCAAGCAAAGAGTTGTTAAACTGGAGCGACTCGATTTCAGATTTACTTTAAGCAAAGCAGATTTATTTTAAAAAATGTAGCTTTATTTGTGGCTTTGTTTAGAAAAAAAAACCTATGAAGAGCTGCAACAATGTGTACTAAAAGTTCAACTGATGACCTGGAGTTTAGGGCTCCAACTACAAGAATGTACTGTTCAGTCAAAGGAAAATTGCACACAAACAAACCAGCCTGCTGTTAAGACAAATACAGCGACAATGTCAGTTGCATACATTTTAACTGTGAGGTTCATTCAATAAAAATCTTCATTTGCAATAAAATATGAGCTCCTTCCCTCCCCATGTGGGAAAGGTGTGATATTCATTGTAGTGATGCATCACGCCGCCTCCCTCCAGGCTTCTTTGTGATGTCCTTGAAGTTAAATTGCAGGACAAAGGAGGCAGGTGCCAGACTGCGGCTTCCTGACTCTGACAGGAATACAAACACAGTCCTAAAAACTGATCACTCCACTTTCTTTTTTTGGATGACAGCAGAGATTCCCAATTTAATGCTATTTTAGGAAAACTCCAGCACATTTATTCACACAAACTCTCAGCTTGGTGGCTAGAAACGAAAGTGCAATAGATTCCCCAGAATTATACAATAAAGACGGGATTTCTTCTTTTTTATGCATCTGTTTTGATATAATCTGTCAGTTTTGTTTGCAAGGGCAACAACAACAACAAAGATTAAACCTAGAAGTTTATTCAACAAGTATTTTTGCATAAATGCAACAATAAATGTGATTTTTTTTTCTTTTTTTTACTGATCTTAAAATAGCACCGATCCTCTTTCAGAACAAAATAATAATATAAGTAATTCTATAGCCAGACTTGCAACTGTGAGCCTGAAATGGACACTTTAAGTCTCTAAAATGCCAGAATTTATGGAGAACAATAAATTGTGGTTAAGGAAAATGTGCTGTCAATTCAGGAACGCAGTTTTTCTTCAAGACATTTCAAATCTTTTTTTTTTTCACATCCCCACCACTTCCCAAGTATATGATTTCTTGAATCTATTACAAATAGGAGTTCACAAGAGGAAACGCATCACTAGAGGCACTTGGTGTGAAAGTCACAGAAAAAAACATAATCTGAAAAGAACTGAGAGGCAATCTAATGGCAACGGGCATGTCTGGCTTTCTGACACAAGGCTTTTCACTGGGAACAGCAGCAGCCGGATCAACTGCTGAGGGACTAGAGAAAGTATCGGATAGCCAGCTGGACAGTTTGTTCTATTTTCAAGAAAATTCTGTAAATAATGAGGAAAATTGAGGGTAAAACTGCATTTTTAGATTAGTGATGTGGGATTCTTTTTTTTTCGTAAGATCTAACCAAGAAAAATCAGAATAATTTAAACATTATTTGAACTTTTTTTTAACAGTAAAAGTGTCAACAAAACCTCATTCAAAATCATAAATGAGCTTTCGTACTTAAGTGCTGGGACACCACCTGTTGAAAGCATCCCAGACAGTAGTACTCAGCTGAAGCATGAATCAGCGAAATATTTCTGCATGTTCACCCATTTGATGAGTGGTATTCGTGAATCATATTCACAAAGAAACAATTCACATTTTTGAATCATAAAAAGAAAAACATTTGATCTGAGGAGGAGACGATCATGTGAGCAAGAATGACGAGGAGGGAGGAGTGTAATTTTCTCCTTCAGCTGCAGGATTTTCATTGTAAGACGGAAGAACATAGTGATGGGGGTTAATTACTCCAAATGAAAGGTTTCATTAAGACAGAGTAAAGGGCCCACTTGTGCAGTTTCCATGGCTAACAGTTGCTGGTTCACCACATAGTAATCAGATTTTCCTGCCTTTTTTAAAGTCCCACTCCAATCATCTTTTGATCTGTTGTAAAATCCTTCCCAGTGGTCATTTAATTATGATCCTGCCATTTTCAGGCAAAATCAAAAAACTTGTGTCATTTTCTAAAAACATAGTTTCTGCAGAGTGGCAGTAGTTCATTAGAAATTTGCCTCTGGGTTGTGGGCGGGACTGTTTGTGTAGAGCAACCCCGCCCCGCTTCCTTTTCCCAGTGCTGAGAGCTCTCTGTTTACACTCTGTCTAGTTTACACTAGTTTACAGCCACTCATATTCCCAATCTAACATTACTAATGCATTTATATGTATCCAGTCGTACAGATCTGACCCAGATAGAATAGAATAGAATAGAATAGAATAGAATAGAATGCTTTATTGTCATCATACAAAAGCATGACAAAATTCAAAGCAGCCATCATGCTAAGGTGCATAATAAAAATACATTAATAAAAGGCAAAAATATGAGCAGTGTAATAAATATGTATATTAACATGTATACAAATGTCACCGTCCATGATTTCCATGGAGCTAGTCGCCTACAAGCGGATGAACCTTAATGGAGCAGAGTAGGAACCTTGTGGCTCATCCTGGGTATTTTCTGTCACTAATGCAATCATTTTCAAACTGCATTTTTTTGTCTGCTCCTGATTCACAGTGAACTAAATAAAGGAATACTCAGAAATGCAATTTTAATCTTAATCCTCTTTATATATGTCCTTCATCATGAGACGAATGCCACAAGAACATGTTAAAAACACCAAAATCAGAATTATTATCTTAAATTTACCCTGTATTCTGTTGTAAAAATGTAAATGTCTTAAATAAGTCATGTCTGACCCACTGTGCCTTTATTTCTCTTTGCAGATTAGAAAACTGGAATATTTATTTTATTTTAAAGGTTTATTACAGCATTTGAATTACAAAACTAAATCCTTTTTTTTTTTTAATTTAAGTTGTCCTGGGATATTTCAAACTTTTTTAAAGCTATTTATATGGGGAAGGTTCTTAAAATCTGAACTCTGTCAAGGACACTCTATAGACTTATTCAATTTGGCTAAGTTTATTTGTAAAGCATCAAATCACAACCTGAGTTGTCTTAAATTGCTAGAGAATGCCAGAAAAACAATAAAACAGAGTAAAAGTCAAATCACTTAGAAAACAAATAATCTAATTTATTTTAAATAGCTAAATTGACATAACTCAATTAAATTAATGACCCTTTAAGTATCTAACAGATTACATAGGACACTTTTATGTGTAATCTTCCTCATGTAAACGTTTAAACCACAGGTAAAGGTTGCTGTTTTGGCAAATCTTATCCCAACGAAAGCACAAGTCATGCCATTGCTTTGATAATTTGCCCTTGAAGAAATGCTTTTAATGCCAAACAAACTGGCTTTGAATCAACTCATCTGAAGCTTTTACAAAACAAAACAAAAAAAATCTAGAGCGCATTCTGCCTGAAGGGTTCATTTCCACTCATCTTGCCTTGAAGCAAAGGAGGTTATAAAAGCCTCCTTCAGACAGACTGTCAGACTCGCATGTGCCAAACTCCCAATTTTGCCTCTTTTGGTGGTTTCTCAGCTCCATCGGAAACTCAAAGTGTTTCCAGGCTATTCTGGGATTTCACTTTCGTGCTCTCGCACATGCTGTTCACATGAATCTCAGGAGCCAAGAAGACCTGATGAGCGTTTAGTCCTGCCACGAGCACCATCACTTACAAAGCCAAAGTAAAGTGCTGAAAAGAATCAAACATATGGTGGCATCGCAAGCTTAAGATCCATCTGTTTCTACTGAGTATTATTTATTACAAAACAGACATTCTGAGAGGTTGCTTGCTAAAATAGTGATTAACTCTGTGCAGCTTGTTCTATATAATTACTATTTTTTATTCAACACGACGGGACTCCGATTATTTAACAAGATCAAAACTAATTTCTGTTGTGTTTCTGAAAATAGCCTAATTTCAGCGCAAATTGCACATATTTGACGTGAGATAATAGAAATTCCAATAATTTCCTATAAAAGGACTATTAGGAAAATCTAATGATTTAAGGAGTTTATTAGCATTTGCTGGAATTGCTCTTTTAATGCCCAACGTCTAAAAGTGTACATCAGTTTACACTTGGCTGAAAGCCAAACTGAAAATGTTAGCTATTATGACTAACCTAGTCTGACATTAAACAACACACAATCATAGATACACACTTATATCCTATTAGGAAAAACAGTAACGGGAAAATGGATTCCCCAAGAACCAGGGCTAATTAGCTATCTTATTATGAGCACCATCAGAACAGGCTCTGCAGGGGACGACAAAGTAATGAGACCCAGGTAGGTAGTATGTGTGTGTGTGAGCCAGACTGCACTTTCCAAAAATAAACCCAATGAACCAAAGCACTAAAACTAGCCTATTTCTGTATAAATATAATTACAGACAATTTCTCTGGACTCTCAACACTATTTTTGAAGCAGCTAATTCTATCTTATATGCTACAGTGGTTTCATCTTCACGTGCCAGCTTGGTTGTTCACATATTCTGCTTAGTTTAGTAGGTGTAGCATCACATCTGACCTCTGAGGTGCTTAAAAAAAGTGAACCCTTGTCCACCTGAACACAAGAAAGTGTGGACTGCTTCTCACCTTACTCATCATCATCAAAGATCACCTGTAAGCTACCGCTTGAGTCTATATTTAACAACACATTTAAACAATGATAGATGAGTTAATTTGATGCCTTAGCATTTACACATTATGCTTTTTCTCAGTTGTATGGCTCACACTGACATTTGCAATGTAGTTGTCCATCGATCCATCTTCAGAACCGGCTGAATCCCTTTTGGGATCACAAGGTTGCTGGAGCCTATCGTGGCTGCTGTTGGGCAAGGGTGGATACACACAGAATAAGTGGCATGTCTGTTGCAGGGCCACACACATGCACACCTATGGGGAATATATAGACACCTGTTAATCTTTAAAGGATGTTTTCAGACTGTTGGAGGAAGCTGGAGTGCACAGAGAAAGTCGACAGTCAGGAGTTGAACCGGAGCATTCTTGTTTGAGGTGAGAGTGCAAGTCACTACACTACCGGGTTGACAAATTTATTTATTTACGTTTAGAAATATATTCTATGTATTGGAAAGTGTGTTTTTCTGACGTTTGAGTGTTTTCCGAGTCAGACAGGCATTTTTCCAATCGTTCCAACACCTCATGAATGCAGCATTTCATAGATTTCCTTTTTTTCCTAAGAGACATGAACCCCTTGAGAACAACAGCTCCAGTTTTAAAATAAAAACTCCAAAAATGTTCTGTTTTAAAATATGAATATAAATGAAAGCATCTTTTTGTCCAAAAATCCAAAGTACTTTTTTCTCGTATTAGGTGGATTACCAGAACATTCCGAGCATCTACTTCTGCTCACTTTTGTAAAATTTTAGAACTCTTTTTAGCCCACAGGTTAAAAAGTTTGGCCAACCCTGCTGTAGAGCTTCAGGAAAGCCAAGGTTTGCTTGGTTGATCCACACCCAAGCTCAGGTGAGCTGTAAAACCTTGAAAGAGAGGAAATAAGCCTGAGGAAACAAGCCCCGGATGTGGAAGTGCCCATTAAAACATGAAATTAGCACAATCTACATTTATTTTTATTATATTACTCTGGGACGGTGCACATTAAAAGCATCACTAATATGAGTCAGAATTAGCCCCAGCTGTTTTTTTTTTCATCTGTAGTCCCTGGACAGATGTTAAAAATGTCTCCTTAATGAACTGAAACTATTTTTATATGCAACTTGAGGATTCATGTGCAGTATTTTATGGAAAACACATAGAGAGGTAGGCAGCTGGCAGGTGTGGGCAGTGACAGGCGGGGGATGACGGCGAGGGCGAGGGCGAGGGCGAGGGCGAGGGCGACTGCTCAGACTAGTGGGCCAGAGACGGAAACAAGACTTTGCACCGAGCAGAGCTCAGTGCTCAGACTAAATACTGCTGTGAGTGATTACTGATGTGAACCAGCTGTCACCTGGAAGTGACAGCAGGGGCTGATGGGAAATCAAGTGTGGAGAACTAAAAAGTGCTAGTACTCTGGAGACAGTTCCCGCTG
Organism: Oryzias celebensis; assembly: GCA_014656515.1. Classification (NCBI taxonomy): domain Eukaryota; kingdom Metazoa; phylum Chordata; class Actinopteri; order Beloniformes; family Adrianichthyidae; genus Oryzias; species Oryzias celebensis. The sequence goes on from BNCR01000005.1 coordinate 43,143,682, forward strand.
AAGGCCAGAGGGGAAGACAGGGGACCAATTCATGACAGGATGCAGGAAGTTTTATTGGTGCGTACATTTTTGTTTCTTTGGTGGAAATTGGATTCAAACCATAATAGGATTCATAAATGAAGCCCAACAAAAATAAATACCTATGGTTTTGTTTTGAAAAAGCACATATTGGGTCAGCTTTCATTTCGGTGAACAAGAACAAGGAAACTTTGTCTCATGGCATGAGCATTACACCATAAATGTGCCTTCCTTATGCTACTCGTTCGTAGATCTTTGTCATTCTTTCTTTTTATGATTAGGTTGCCCCCAGAGACAGCTGGTGATTAATTTTGTTTTGCTGAAAAGTGTTTACATGGAAACCAGAATCGCTTCTATAACTCTCAATTAACTTTTTGGAAACATTGTTTGGCTAAATTCAAGAGCTACAACTGATTCCTTGGTAACTTCATAGATTAATTAATAACGAGGTAGCTTTTTGCAAGCTTGCATGGTTTTCTAATGCATAATGTCATTTTAAACGTTGCCTCATGTATCTGCAATGATTCACAAACGCTCCGCACCTCTCAGGATCTGACACCTCCAAGGTGTTAATTTCAGCCGACTGAGATATTGAACATTCAGTCAGATGGCTCTCTGGATGTGAACTGATGACAGAGTGTTGCTGTTCAGGATTGTCGATGTGTTTCATCTTTGTTAACATCCTGTTAGCGGCTGCAGCTGCTCCTTTCAAAGTGTTGGTGGGTTGCAGCCCCGGGTTTTGGCCTGGACGGCAACAGGTGGAAAGCAGCTGAGAACATGCTGAGAGAAACTCTTTCAGTTTATCTGTTGTGTGCAGCAGATTCAGTTTGGCTTAGTGTCCTTATTTTCCTGTTGGTGATGACACATCAGCCTACTTCAGAACAGTCCAGTGGAGCATTTCTGTAACTGAGGATTTTAGCCACTTGAATTAATTAAACGTTCTGTCTTAGCTCTTTCAAAACTCTTTCAAAAATCCGTATACTACTTTCAACAGAGACCTTACACAAAGAGAGTCAGCATAAGTGACAAGTGGAAAAACGCAGGTTGTAATTGTAGGCCGGAAAAAGGAAACAAAAATAAGATAATAGATATTTTAATTTAAATAAAACTAAATAAAACAATTAAATTATCCCCAAAGGAATTTAGAGGGCGTGATAAAAAATCACCTTCGTAGTACATTTGTCAAATTTACTAAGACATCATTTTTACTCCTGATTGGCAAAAGTGGTTGCCATAGAAACGCTGATTAACTGTAAGTGAGAACTGGGCCAAGTGAGAGTGACATCACCCATAAAAAATGACTTGCTTCCGGTTCCAATGAAATCAAGTCAAGACGGTCACCATGTTGGATGCTGGCTAGGTCAGTAAGCAGTGATTGGTCTGAGTTGGCTTAAGTCAGTGTTTTTTTATGGAGATCACGCTCCTCAATCAGGAGGGAGCTTGTTGGACATCCACACCCCAACCAGTTGAAAAGGGACTCAAGACAATCTGTTTATCAAATATTTGTGAGTATGTGAGACCAGATACTTTTATTGAGGCATCTGTTTGGTCTGTTTATAACTTGACTAATTTGCTCCACAGAAAAACACTATCATGGAAACAACAGGATTGGCCAGAATATGTAAATACATTGGAGCCAGCAGGTACTTCCTGTTTAGAATGGGGGAAAGGGAGGGAGTTCAGTTCTCTTATACAGTCAACCCGGTTTGAACCAATCACTGCTTTCTGACACAAACTGGGGTCAAACATGGCAGTATCCGTATGGCTAAATAATGGCCCTTCAATTGATTTCATTTCTTTAAAGCCGGAAGTAAACCATTTTCCATTTGTAACATTCACTTGATCCAGTGCTCATATAAAGTCAGTGGTATTACTGCTTAATAACAACAACTAGGTTTTATTTGATTTGTCTGTGAAGTTCACCACATTTTTGGCAAATATCTTCAATTGATTCTTCTTGTATAAGAAATAGAACCCACTCTATTATTAAAATATGTTAATGTTATTTAAATAAATATGCCAACAATGGAAAACTCATGAAAAGTGTTTTTGAGCAGTTTATAAATGGGAATTGAGAACTGTAATTGTTCTGGGCATTTTTTTTATGAATGACTGCCACACAGTCCTGAGGTACCATCTGGACCTCATGAGGGAATAAATATTTATTAAATATGGTTCCTAACTGTAGGGGAAACAGATGAAGGAGACAGAAAAGGGATAATCTGCCTTCTCTCATGGATATTTTTCTCCAAGCTTGGCTGAGAAGGTTTATTATTTGCTATGAGATTGTAGTTTGATACAAATATGAAGTAAAATAATAATTAAAGGTTAAGAAAATATGGTAATTTGCTCTTTTCCTGAATGTTTCAGAGACATTTTGCAGCAACAGGTTTGTCACCGTCTTAATTAAGAGACAGGGCAATACCACACTTGAGTGTCTGGAAATCCACTTGTATAATTTACTTTGCATCACAAAGAAATCATCTTTAAAGGGCAGACCAACTATTGAGAAAAAAAAAACACTTCAGACAGCCCAAAATAGAAACAGTAGAGTGAATTCAATTGAGCTCTTGTGGAGCTGTCGCTATTGTGAGTCATACGTGTGAGTTTTGTGTCTTGATGACGGCCAGGGACATGTGGGTGAAACTTGGGGAAGGTGGGCGGATTGGAGCAGCAGATGAGCTCTCGTCTTCCCCCAGACCCTTGTCATCCTCCCGGTCTGCGCTTCATTCAGACGGTCGTTGCTATGAGACAAAGTGGAAGATGACACTCCAACTGAGCATGCAGACAAAAGCAAAAAAGCTGTTACGTGTTTGCACATTCTGCAGATTCGTCTCTCTCGGTTTCAGACACAGTTAAAGCGTCTTGCCCACATTATGTCAGTGTGGAGTAAAATCATAGACATGTTTTTTTTTTTTTTTTTTTTGAGAACACATTTGCTGACAGAATGGAAAATTAGTTCATCTAGGGAATAGGATAAACAATTTTGGACCTTATCTAATACCTGTGCTAACATTACCTTAGCACTGAATTTCCTTCAATGGGGAGGGCCTGTCTGAAACCAGTTTTTCACATCTAACTTTTTCAGTTTACCTCCTTCTGATTCCACCTGACTATTTTCCTTTGGAGCCCTTCCAGATCAGTTTCATATTTGTTACATAAAAACAAAACCCCATAACGTCCATTAAAAATTACATTAAAAAAAACTCTTAACAATGTGCCAGGGGTCTGCAACCTTTCACACTAAAAGACCAAAACCCAGCACGAGCCACAAAGTCCCTCTAAACCTTTTAGAAAGAGACGTTTCATAACAGGGGTGGGAAAAGTTTTTGATCCGTGGGCGACAAAGGGTTCTAAAATTAGACAGGAGAAGATTTGTGGGGTGTTTTGGGAATCCACTTTATAAGAGAAAGAAACGGAGTCTGGCCAAAAACGTGAAGAAATGAGTTAATTTTGATTTTAAATTAATAAAATAGAAAATCTTTGAATTTTTATTTTAAAACTGATAAAACTTTGTTTCCTTATTTATTTATTTACTTTTTTCTTTTGGGTTTTATAAATCTCATTGGTATATTGTCGTCCCATTTGAAACATACATGGAAGGACTCCCGCTTAGGCAGTATGTCATGGTTGGAGATGTATAGTTTTTCTTTCTTTTGTTGTCCATTATTGTCATTTTATGTCTCTTTTTGTTGGGTGCCAGGGGTTGGGAGGTTGAAGGCTTTCTGTGTGTAATTTAAAGAAAAAAAAAATAAAACCTGTAAAGCACTTTGTGTTGCTGCTGAATGAAAAGTGCTTTAAAAATAAAGTTTGAAAGAGAATTATACTTTATGTTTTCATGGTCATGAAGTAATTCATTCATAAAATAGAGATTTTAAATCTTTTACAGTAATTTAGTAAAAAAAAAAAAAAAAGGTGTTACATGTTTCTATAGATAGGAACTTTGAATTTTTGTTCTAATTTTGACAGCACATCACATAAAAGTTCCTTTCAAAATAAAATGCATCTGGTGTCAAAATAAAACTCTCCTGCTGCAAATGATTTACGTAAAACAAAAATGCGAGATAACCCAGTCAAAAATTTTATTTTCTATCAGCATGACAACAACTAGACATTTTATTTAGCATGGATTAGAATATGTGCTTAACCTAACTTATTAATTTAATAGTTATTCACATCGTGAGCATTTTTAATTTAATGCTACAGGAGCAAGTTGCAGATCCCGGCAGTGTGTTCTAGTTCTATTTGGTTCAAACCTCAATTTGTGAGTCACGGTTTTGCTTTAGATCCATATTTGAGTTGTGTATTCCAAAACAACAGCAGAAATCAGAAAAATACAATGAAGAAGCACCTTTCATTTGACTTATATGAAGCCTGATGTAACGTTACAAAAGAATAAATAACAAACCCTTCTTAAATGTAACACGTTTGACACTTTCAACATAAACATGCAGTAGGGATGCAACAAGAATTGTGGCGTGTCAATTATATTCCCATTAAAACAAAGATGATTAAGAGTTAAAAACTACCTTTTAATGCTTTAACAGGTCAAAAGGGTCACTTACTGGACGTTTTGTGGTTCAAGAATTCACTACAATGGAATTTATTATTTTTGGGGATGTATTATGTTTTTGTCTCCTAAATTAATTAATTTTAATCATTTTTTGATTCTTTATCTTCTCTAATTTTTTTTTTTGTTAATAGTTCAATTTAATCACAGCGCAAAAAGCTCAATTTCTTTAACGCTGGATTGAAACAAAAGGGGTTTTTCAAGCTGATTGCTGCAGAAAAGCTTTTGTCATACGAGCTTCTGGGGACGTAAGAAGACATTGATAGAAAGCTTTGAGGCAAAGGGAAATGGAGGAGCCATGCTGGCCAGTCAGGAAGACAGATCGTCTACCTGTTGAAGCATTTTCTGCTCGACTGCCTCTGATTGCAGAGCATTAGCTTGGCTGGAGACTCTGGCCCTTGTGATTCGATGGGATTCTGCTGATTCTTGCTAATGATGCTGCAAAGTCTCATTAGAAATCTGGGGAATTATTAGCTTCTTTTCTAACTTTTGATTAGAACACAAAAGAGAAGGTCAAAAAGGCAGTAACTAATGCGAGGAGCAAACCGCTTAAACCGAAACCCTCTCCAACAAATACAAGAAAATGTGCCAATGTCACATTGAACTGAGTTCCTGTATTTATAGGTTTAACTGAGCTCATTTGCCATCCAGCCCTATTAACAGAGTCCTCCACAGACTTCTCCCTGCATCCAAAAAAGGTAGAAAGTCCACCGTGGAGGTGAAGAGGGACAAAGTAGGCCAAGGACTCGGAACAGAAAATAGACTGCGAATCACTGAGGGCCCAGAGCGTCCAGGGAAAGAGGAAGAAGTGGGAAATTATGTGGGTTATAGCAATAATACTGTACTGGAAAAAGAAGAATGGGAGTGTTACTAATGCAGTTAATCAAGTGAAGAGGGGATGCAGTCACCACCTGCAGGGCCTCTTCACCTCAATGCCACACACATTTCATTAGTTTGAGAACTCGATTTAAATCATTCCTTTTTAACCTTAAAATAAAGGTAGCTGTTAGATTAATTTAACTTTATTATATAAGCTCCTCCTTAAAAAAATAGTAAATTTACATGAATATTTATTGAATGACTTACTGGTATTCATTTGTCCATTTATAAATAAACAAATCACACAACTTGCTGTTTAAAACCCTGGAGAACACATGGGGTCAAATTTGGCCAGTTTTTAAAAATGTTTTTCTATTTTTTTATGTGTTGCCACTGTTAACTGCTGCTACCCAGAATGAACAAACAAAAAAGAGTTGTCAAATTAACTTTAAAAGTCCAGAATGAAATAATCCTTGGGTGCTTTAGAGTTTAATCAAAAATTGTTTAAACGTTTTTAATTTACATTTTGCAAGCAGCAACACAACATTTTCACCAATAACTCTCGGGGAAAAAAAAGTAAAAATTATGAATCCCTCCTGGATTTCAAAGCTGAAAACCCCAGCTTCTTCTTGGATATTTTTTTCTTTTTCAAAGTGAACAATGCTGCTAACCATCTACCTGACTTGTTTTTTCATGCCATTAATTGTTGTTTTTTATTTGCTTCCTTTGGGCTTAATGATTTGCTGGAATAAACCACAGAATTAGAATTTTTTTTTACAAATGTGAAAGAAATTTTGGAACAAAAGCTCAGTGCTGCACTCATGTGGTGGTACTTCTCATTGCATGCTCCAAAAAAAAGAAATACATAAAAAAAAGAAAAATAAAAGACAAGAACCCAAACTTGGAAAAACATCTGCACAATCTTTATTTATAAGTTGTTACATGACGAAAAAAAAACAACATACACGTGGGTGTGAGGGTTGAATTCCACAATGATTATACATTACACTCAAGTATAGTAGAAATTCAAAAACTAACAGAGCAGCTCCTCTTCTTTGGGAAGTGATAAAATAAGATGTTTCAGCATCCAAACCCACACACCCGGCCAGCATGATCTACAGCTTTTACATCTGTTTCTTGATGAGGAGAAACCTCAAGGACAAAATACAGGCTAATTCAGGACAACAAACCTGGAAAATCAGAAGAATAGAAAGGGATGGAGGAATTCTTTAGAGGAAATGAAGTAAATCTTTGGGAAGAATGTATAAATGACATGCTTCCTTAAAGATTTCTGAAATTTTGTAGAACAGGATTTTGTCAAAGCTCCCTCAAGGTGAGGGCACAACACTTTTGATGCAACTTCTAAGCTAACCATCAATTTGAACTTTTTAAAACTTTACCAGAGCAGTTGTCAAGTTTGACAGGTTTTTTTCAGACTAAACTGCTTTATTTCAATTTTTTAAGCAACGGGAAAAGTCAAGCACTTCAAATTCAAGACCCCACTTTTGAAAAGTTTGCAATCAAGTACACAAAAAATACACTGTTGTTACCTAATGTTCTGAACTTTGGGTCTTTTCAGTTTCAAATCAGGTTTAATGTATGACTACCTATAGTTAAACACGCACACACAAAAGGGCCATAAAAGCTGCAGGATTCAGTTTCAGTAAATTCAGTTCATACACACCGTGATAAACTATGTTTCTGTGCGCACACAACAGCTTTTCAGCTGTACCAGAAAGAGTTCAAGTATGTTAGACTTGTTTATTCAAAAACTATATAGAAAACAAGGATAGAAATCAGCAAGGTAGAAGAGGAACATGTTTCCACTCAAAGCTCTCTTTAAAAAAACCTATAGGTGTAACTATTGTTTTTACCTGAATCTTTTCTGAAATAGGAAATAAATCTACACGTAAAGTGCAGCTCAGCAACCGTTGCTTCTGTTAGAAATCAATCTGTAAGCAATCAAATGTATGGTAAAAAGGGGAAAAAACAGCAAGCAAACGCATTTGCTTTAAGAATGGTATTAAACTAAGATATATTTAAAAAACAAAATTAGAGCCCAGCAGCTTTCTTGACTTACATGAAGCATCAGGATTTGGGTTTTGATGACAAACATCTTATTTTCTACTTTCTTTTCACAGCAGCCGTGTCTTCTTCCTTTAGGACAAACTTTTTTCTCAAAGCTTCTGAAATCAACGTGGCAGAATCTTCTTCTCGAAGAGATGTGCAGCCTCTGTTATACCTAAAAAAAAGAAAAAGAAAAAAAAGAAATATAATGAGGAATGTCACTCTTGATAAGTCAGTATTATTACGCAACAGCTCTGACCTGTCTTTGCTCATTTTCATGCGGTTCATGTCCTTCAGGATGTCCATGACATCAGCAAAGCTGGTGGACTTGGACAGCGACACTGTGTCCTCCTCTGCCTCCTGGAAGTCCATACTTGGCCGATCCAGATCAAAAGTTGCTGAGGCCGTCATGGAAACCGGCGGCAGGGGGTCAGGAACCAGCTCTGACACCATGGACACCACATCTTTGTCATTTTCCTCTTCCTCGTCCTCGTCTTCCTCCGTCACGTCGCTGATGACGAAAGAAGCGGGAGCGATGGGCGCCGGCTGGTAGGGCGCAGTCTCGAAAGGCGCCATGGAGAAGCTCATGCTCGTATCATCGGGCGAGAGCAGATCAGGGGTCAGAGGGTTGGAGCCTGGAATCGAGGACAAACAACGTCTGTCAGTCCCCAAAGCCGAACACTGAAAACAATCTAGAGCTCATTCCAGCTTTTGTCAGCTGTATCCAAAGGAATTTCAGACACAAACCAGATCAAAGAAACTGTTGCTTTTCAACAACAACAAGCATGTTTCTTGCTAAAAGCATTAACAGTCAACGGTCATAGTTTACAGCTCCCGGCTAATCACATTTTTTCTTTTTCAAATCTGATTACAGGAATTTTACAGGAGTACATAAAAGCAGTATGATACAAATTTCTGTTTTACTTTTCCAAAAGACTACACTTTTGAACAAGTTTCAAAGGAGTTCAGTTTATCCCTATTTTTATTTTTTATTTTTTTACCAAACTAGAATATGTTTCTAAATTACAGTACAAATTCACTGATTTCTGAGCTTCTTGCTTAAGTTTAATATGTTCGAAATAAAACATATTCTAAATCAAATGTTGCCTTAAGTTGTTTTTGGCTTTGTAAAGACAAAAGTCACTTAGTTCCCAAAGAATATTGATGTCATGAAGATATTAAAAAAAAAATCTCTATATATTCAACTTTAAAAGGCTTTTAAAAAGTCTATTTAAGTCTGCATGAATTTGACATGTATGATTTCAATCATGCTTTTGCTACGATAAAGCATCTTATAGTGTTAATCAAAAAGGTGTGCACGGGATAACTAAAACTGTTGGGCTGCAGGGTGGTGTAGTGGTTAGCGCCCTCTGCCTACAGCAACAGCGCCCAAGATGAAATCCTCTTTGCATGTTTTACCCAGAACACCCTTAAAAACAGGCAGGAGGGAAATGTTCTGTTTATAGTGTTTAGAAATTTGTAGATCGACATAAAAATTCACATTCTTTGTCATTCTTTTAATACCAATGCTTAAAACATAACGTTTGTTAACGTATAAGACTTTCAATAGTGAGGGTCTGACCCTTTTTCATTAAGCTTCTGTTGAACAGGTGACCAACCAGCACAGAAGTGTAGCGCTAAGCTTTACTCACTGACCTACAACTGAGAACAAATACTTAGAAGCTTAAGAACAATCAGGGCAGCTGTCTAAACAGCATGACAGTCATAAAAAAGAAGAAGAGTCAGCAAAGCTTAAAGTTAAACACAGCTATTTAAAATCACAACGTCAAGAGCAGATTTGGGCCTTTTTTCCCTCAAAGTCACAGATTAAAAGAGTACGATGCTTTACCAACCAGTATCATTTGCGACAATCTTAGCGATCTGAGCTCGGAGTTTGCTGAGCTCATCCTGCAAGGCCGTAGTGCGGTTAAGAGCCGTCACGCCGGGCTTCCTGAGCCCCTCCATCCTTTTGCCCTCCCGGCGGAAGTTAGGCACAGACGAGTTCCTGTGGAGGACCAGGAGTGGCGTGGGCCTCCATTCGTGTTTCAGGGGACGTGTGTCACTCCTTACAAATAAAAAGAAAAAATAAACCATTAGTGTTTAGAAAAACCAGCCTCTGTCAAGGACTGAGGCATATGTAGCTAAAATATTGCTTTTTCTCTAAGTGTTATGTGGACCCACTAAATTATGACAAAAATATTAAAATAAATTGATGCCAGATGAAAAATGTCACAACTTTTTGATTGATTTGACAGATTTACCTCACTCTGGCATACGTCTCCTCCTCATCGGCAACAATCCAAGCGATATCTGCCAGTGTTGGAACCATGGGGCCATCAGCAGGACGAAGTGAAGGCAAACCAGGTAATTCCTGTTACACAGAGACACTAGGTTGACAAAACTGACACAGTTCTAAATTTAGAATATAAGAATAACAAGAGAATATTAAGTAAACCTGAAAGCATGCTCTCTGTGGAGGTTTGAGTGGAAGAGTGGAGCCTATTCTTCTCACAACACTCCGAGTTGATCCATGAGGCTTATTCTGCCAGATGGGTATAACTTCCTGCAAAACACACACCAAAAAAAATTGAGTGTTCTTCTGCTGTATTTGCTTTTAAGATAGATTTCAGGGAGATTAAAAAAAAAATCTTACTGCTTGTGTTTCCATGCTGATGGCTGCTCAGTGTCATCCGTTAGAGAGTTGCACACCAGTGCTGGGTGCTCGCGATGTCTGGAGATGTAGCAGCTCAGTTAACAGACGTCATGTTAAGTATCTGAACTTGTTCCTAGGATTAAAATGGTAATTAGTTTAGGTATAAGTTGAATGGAGGATAACTTTAGTGTAATGAGTATGCTGGTTACACAGCTACCTTTTTATGTGGTTGCACAAATTCTCTCTTGTTTTTAATTTCCAAACGTTATAAATAGGCATCAATATTCTTAGATATTTATTTAATAAAGATTTAAAAAAAAAAAAAAAAAAAGAATTTCAAGTTTTAGCATGTATGGAAAAAAATCTGCATTAGAGGGTCATTTGCAATCGATGAAACACACAAATTTATAAGCATTCATGTAGACCCAGATTAGGCAGATGTGTGTTTATCACGTGATGCCAGAACAGCAATTACACACGTGAACGAGGCTGTAGCATTCCGTTTTTTGGCATACATTCAAATACATATAGTAATGATGTACTCCAGAGTTTTAACTATGAGTTAGAACATTGTCCTGATGAAAACTAGGGATGGATGGATGGAATTTTGGTTCACAAAACCACATGATCAGCTTAAGACAAGTTAGTTGATGTCAAATGATCAATTATCGTATCGATTATTGTTATTGTTTTCTTTATCTCCTGCAAATTTCATGAGTAAAAAACATTTTGCAGGTGCTTTTGTCTCATTCACAATCCACAAAGTCCAAGCAGCAATTGTCTGCCATGGATTAAATTTGATTTTATATACAATTTGTCATTTTTCTTGCAGTTCTTTTTACTAGTTTTGCAATAATGCCCCCCATTCTTGGGTTGGACAAGGAAAAAGAAAGTTATGCCACTTTGAACACTTTTGCCTTCGTTTCTGGTCACAATTATTGTGTTTTTATTGTTAGTTGAAGCACAAAATTGTGCCCTACATGTGATAACTTAAAATGACAGAAATTTCTTAATATCTGCTCTATTTGAATGATCCTTTTTTTTTTCTTTTTAAATCATAGAAAAGGTCTCTTGAAGTCCTTTCCGTTGATGTAAAGCCCAAGACAATCCAGTGACTCAAATGTTTGCATCACATCTTAGGTTTTTATTTAGAATATTTTTTTTAAACCTTTAGGAAAATTACTTTTTTTTTTTTTTTTTCAAAAAACTAAGCTTTGCTTAGTTTCCCACTTTACCAGTAGAAATGACTGAAACAAAATATAATTAAACTAAAAATGTATTTAAAGCAATAATAACGCAGCACAATGCTAAGTACGGCACTAAGTAATCCATTCCCTTTTAAAGTGTTAAAATATTAAGTTATGCCTTATTTTTATTTGGCACGAAAAAAACTAAAAATAGGAGTATTTTTGCTCTGATCTCCTCTAAATAAATCAACAGTCAAGATGATGTCGTCTAAAGACGCTAGCCGATCAAAGACGCAGGTTATCTAGCTGTCGGACGTGGTTATAGTTCTAACAATAAGAGAAGGGTATTCTCTCATATACACACAAAAACACGTATTATATTTGTATTAAATGCTGCCTTTGAATTTCAGCAGCCGGTGGTTTACTGGTTAGCTTGAATTGGGCTTTTAAACACATAAGTTAGCTTTAGCGGCACCAACAACAACCATTTGGCTTAAAATAAATAACCAGCGTCTATCTGATCTTTACTAACTTTAGACATTACAAGACAAATTCAACTTACATAAGAATTATGACGAAAAACTCTAAACCATTCACGATTCCAGGTATTTTTCACTTCTGCTCCTTGCCTTTCATAGTAGCTCATTAGGCCGGAAGCCTGTGCCTCCCTGTCCTCGGATCTGATTGGCTGTCCAGTGAACGTCACTAACAAAACAGTGAGGAATGTTCTCAATGGCGTCCTCTAGTGATAGTGACAAGCAAACGCAGTGAGAAGGAGTTTCTCACTACGTTTGCAGTGCACGGCGTTTGCATTTGCAGTGTGAGGAAGAAAGTGTTTATTTTTTAAAAATAGTGTTTGTGTCTGAGATAACAATTTTATATCAATTGTTACAGTTTGATACATTGTTTTACCCTAGTTATTCACATTTCAAGTATTTTTAGGTCGCATTTAGAGCATAATCTTGCCTTTATCCAATGACATCATCCCTGCTATAAATGTGAGAAAAGCAGATTATATTTTGTAAAGTCACCGATCCCTCAGTAAAATTTATAAGAAAAACAAAGCGTTACGTATTGGTGGATTACAGAAATTAGTAGCTATATAATATATTACTCTGCCCGTAGGTAATTTTTAGCTTCATTTTAAGGTGAAGGGGCAAAACTGTAGGGGAAATGTGTCTCATCAAAAATCAAAACATGCTAGTGGTGAAAGATTAACCAAAACAGGTAACTTGCTGGATATTACAAATTTTTTGTTTTGTTTTGTTTTGTTTTGTTTTGGTTTTGATAACACCTTGCTGAATTGACATAAATAACTTTATGTTCGGAACACATTTCTATAAATTTTACAGCTTTTTGATTGTTCAAAAATAATTGATTTAATATATAGTTAAATCTCTACCAGATATAAAGAAAACTTTAGAATTTTGCATTTTTTACTGTAAAAAAGCAAGGACGATGAATACATTTATAAAAAATTGGAATGGCATTTTCTCATGATGGTGGAGCTCTAGACACAAGATAAGACCTTCTTATTCACTTCCGCTTTCGTCATTTCCGCTCAGCCGGTCCGGAGACGGGAATTATCTGACCTACCAGTAGCCTCTTTAGTGCGCCGTGAACGTTGGGCGGAGCTTGAATATTAATCATGCTTCTATGTCTGCGGAGCAAACACCACCACAACACTGCTGCATTATGAAAACATTGGCATGTGACAGAGTCAAGTCTCTATCCACGGGCAAGAAAAAGGTTTGCAAACTCTCTGCGCAGGTTGCGTCCCGCGTGCCCATCATCTCTGTGTCATTTGCTGCCGATGTCATGTGTTTCCGCCTTAGCTGTCGCGATCATTCCGTGTTGTCGCTTAAAATACTTTCTTCAAATGTTTACCATATTTAAACCACCATCATTTAAGGAATATACATATATTTATTCAAATTATACATTATTTTTAGAGCTTATTTGAAAGGGGAAAATAAGCTAATTAGGCCTGGTCTTTAAGCTAATCCAGTTCATTCAAATCCGCACCCAAGGGGGCATGACCCAGGAATTTGGCATATATTTTAAAACATAAGTTTTTCTAGTTAAATATATTCATTTTTGTTTATGAACAAGTTATTTAGACTAGTATTTTTTTTACATTATTTTAATTCAGTATTGATTGAGTCAATTGTACTGATGCCACCCAACATTCAATAAAAAATCATTTCATTTCTGTGAAATTTTGTGCATTAACTCATGACTGTGAGGTTATGCAACAAAACACTTTCAGAGATTTAAAACATTTCCCAATAGGGTCGTGTTTTTTTGTTTTTTCCCCACTTCCTGGATCAGATGAATGTTTCTGTCCACATTCCTGTGTGTAGGTGCTGTAACCAGAGGGCAAAGATAGGGGATGGAGATCAAGGAAGGAAGGATGCAGCCCTGTTCCCTCATCCCTCTGCATCTCCTGTTCCTGGCGCAGTGACCGAGAATGGCTCAATCTGTGAGGAGACCAGAGGCTTTAGGAGCCATGAACCATGAGTCACAGAGGAACAACTCCAGGACCAGCTACTTCTGCAACGTGAAAAGCAGGTCAGGCTTCTTAACGCGTGAGATAACAAATAAGACCGGCAAGCATTTTCCCTTTTACTTTGAAACCTGCTACAGTTCCGAATTTTTTAAGGAGAACCCTCTAACGAGCAGTGGAGCTATAGAAGTATTTATAATAGACTGTCATTTTTCATGAGCTGTTTCTACTGCTGAAGAACTCCAATCTGAGCATCATGTGGGTGAAAGCAGAACAGCCTTCCCTGGAACTGTGGCTCCTCATTGGACAGACAACTCCCACTCCTCTATAAATAACACCGAGCAGACGGCGAGCATTGCTCTATTTGATTATTCACACATCAAGTACTTTCCTATCAGGAAAATGCATCAGAAAAACTGTTTCAAGTGTTGATTTTTAATTTCCTGGCACAAATATTCTCTGAGACAGTATTTGTGACCAAATAAAACCAGGTTAACATGTAAATTCTCAACTACAACAGCAGGAAGCCTTGAATGTCACCATTTCACCCATTGCTTGCTCATTATGGGAATACTCTATGAAGCAGTCACTTATATAGGCTATTGTTTGAACACAGTTAAGGCAATTTATCTTAAATTAAATAATCTGGATTAAATTGGATTATAGCAGATGGATCAGTATAGCAGTAATGGATTAGTCTTGGGCTGATGTATCTGGCCTTTAGTGTTTTGCTTTGAGATAGCTTTGATTGTGAAGTGGAACTATAAATAAATGAAACAGAATTAAAAATAATTACATTTGTAATGAAAAATACAAAAAGCAAAAAAAGGAAACTATAGAAATTAATAATATTGTGCCCACCAACTGCAGTTAATTAATATTTTATAGCTGTAGATAGACATAAAAACAGGTTTTCTCCCTAATTTTGTGGTAAAAGTAATTGTGTATGTTTTTTATAAATGTATACCTCTATTTAAAGATTGTCTTTTAGTCTGTCTGATAGTATAAAAATGAAACAAACAAAGAAAAAACAACTGTAGCAGAGTAGACGTCATAGTTCCACATCAGGAAATCTACTCAAGTAAAAATAAATGCTTCAGTTAATTGTAAAAGTACTTTTATTGGTACCAAGCTTTTTAAGTCACGTGTTTTTTATAGAAGCTCCAGTTCACTTATTTATTGACTAAATAGTTAAATCTGCTAAAAATGAATTAAATCCATTGTGTAATGTCTTCAGTCAAAACACATAAACATTAAATGATCTTCAAGTGGAATGAAAGAGTTATGCAACTCATTGTTCAGGTTCACACAGGGAAAAGTCTGCCACCTGCTGGGAAATATTAGCTACAATGCCAGTTGAACTACAGCCACTCTGCAGAACTATGTCCTAGAAAATAATACAGGCTTTTTGATTTAGGCAAAAAACAACATAATCATAATTAAAGACCACAATTATTTTTACAATAGACCAAAAGGGTAAGAAAGAATATGAACAGTCACATGAGTTTCAGGCTGTGTCTGGTAAACAGTGCAGTTTTCCAGGACTTAAAGTGTTTTCGTCTTTCAGGCTGGGATCCAAGCTTCCCGCTGGTGTTTCCCAGCCTCCACAGTTTGCAAAGCCTCCCTGGAAGACAATGCAGGAGGCCGCCGCTGACAGCCAGCTCCAGAACCAGCCCATTCTGACCCGGCCTCTCGACCACATCCCCCACATCAGAAACCCAAAGCTGCGGCAGTACTACCTGCAAGGTGATCCGGCGGGGTTTGGCACCAGCAGTCTGTCTGTGCGACACGTCTGTGGGGCAAAAACACAGCTTTGAATTTGCATGCCATTTGAAACTTCTTGGCAGTTTTATGTCTTTGCATGAAGCTATTTTCATATGAAGAGGCATGAGTTAGATCATATGACAATAATCCTTGTCCTCCACAGAAATGACTCCTGTTTTCCCCTCTTATAGGGACTTCATGGGACCTACGCAGCACTGCAGTAGCAAAGGAGCTTGCAGGTGGACCATCAGATGACAGCATAAACTGCAGGGTGAGTGACACCATCCAGTTTTGGAAGCTGCCAAGAGATGGAAACCGGTGAGATGTGAGAATTTACTGCTACGTTTATGTAACACCTGATTAGAGTTGCTGGGGAGCTCTCTCATGTTGGTGGTGCAGTTTATGGCCTTGAAAGAATTTGACACGGAGTGTTCAAGGTTCAGAGATGAGTTCCGGAGCAGGAGAAGCCGTACTGTGCTTTGATACTACAGGAGGGAGTGTTTAAAGAAATTCTGCAACAAACACTGGATAAGACTTTTAGACTTTTTTACCAAGGTATTTTTAACCTGCCTTTTTAAAATTCAACAACAAACTGTTTTGATTGTGGAAATTTGTGAGTAAAATCCAATACTTTGACATCATCAAACTGTGTTATAGTTCAGATATTTTCAAGAGTGCCACAGAGTGAAGCTACTGCTGTAATTGTAGGCCTTTGAGATTATTTGTCATGTGCTTTTTTTTTTCTTTTTGCCCGTGGACAGATACACAATTGGACCATAAATTTAAACCAGGCGTCTGCAATATGAGGCTCCAAAGCCTCACGTTGCTCCTTTACCCCTCTGTTGTGGTTCTCTAATGAAAAAAAGTTTTTCATTTTAGAAGTAGCTGCAAAGTAAAAAAGAAAGTAGCCTAAATAATAAACTTTATTTAACTCATTCACAAACAGTTGAAGGACAGTTGAAATATCAAGTCAAACTAAACCATTGTGACAGATTTTTGTGCACCGTGTACCACAGGAAATCAGTTGCAGGTCAGTTAGCACAACCTTGGTTAAAATACACCAGATTTTAAACCAGATTTTCTGCAAATTCAAGGATTTTAAGTGCATCTTATGGTTAGAAAAAATAGTTAGGGTCACTTAATTAGCTCTGATTTAATTTTGATTAGTTAGATTTATACATTTCTGGCTGAGATGCACCATAAACGGTAAAATAAACCTTTTTTTTAAATCACTAATGACATGACACTACTTACTACTACATGTCCTGCATTGAGATGGTCCTATGTGACACAGGGTGTCTTTTATTTTGAAAAGAAGCCACGTGAACCTCTGTTAAAAAAGGTTTATTCATGTTAATTGTAATAGTAACAAAAACACAAATACAAGGCAATGTCTTATTTTTGTAATGGGTGCAATAAGACTTTGTTGCTATTACTGCGCTGTTGTCAGTGGAAAATTGACCCAAATGGCTGTTTAAGTGTGGCAGACCCCTGGTGATCTCTTAAGACTTCAGCGTGAAAACTGACCAAACAAAATCTAGTGCAATGTTTGTTTTATTGTCTTTCCCCGCTTAAATAATGTGAGTCTGCTACACTATCCTGATTTGAGCTTTAGAATGAAGTGTTTAGAAATACCTTTGAGTATTCTTGGGGAGTTTCACAATTTTTTCGAAGCTAGATCGCCCAGATCGGACCCTGTAGGCAAATGCAGAAGCTTACTGTGAGGATTCATGAAGTGGATCTTTTGATTTTTAATTTGAAGCAATCCAGAATCACAGAGAAACTCTGTCAACCAATTAAATCAAAGTCAGAGATTTTGACATGTAAGGGTGTTTCTGTCATTAAAGGGTCGACATGCTACCCTAAGCCTTTCAGAGTAAACTATTTCCACGTATATGATAATATATTACCTTTGGCACACTAAAGAACAATTTTTAATTAATATCCATAAATTAATCAAAATAAAAAGAAAGCGTTTTGATGATCACAAAAGCGGGTGTGTGTGTTAGCCTGGGTCCTGGCAGCGCAGACTCTTCCTGCAAGGAGCTGTTGCCCACATCACAATGTGAAGACCCACTTGTTTTTGTGGATTGGGAAGAAAAAAATGTCTTATTGTCTTCAAAGAAAAACAATCTTATGAAAGATTTTCAATTGCAAAATTATTTTAGTTTGAGGAGGCTAGAATATTTTTCTTAAAATAAGAATTCTTAGTAAAAGCATTTTTGTTATCCCATTTATAGATGTTTTGCTTATTTCTAGAAGATTGAAGAATTTTTGACTTATTTCTTGAGGGGCTGTTTTTCGTAGTGTTCTCTGCTTGGAGCCATCAGGACCAAAGAATTACCGTTTGTTTCAAAGTCAAGCAAAAAAAAAAGTCACAAGTTATTTTTTTCGTATATGAATATAGGGATTCCCGGAGAACACAGGGTTCAGTCTTGCATCCCAGCTTAATGGTGACGCAGCCCCCTCAGCAGAAGAGGGCATGGGCCTCGCGGCTTCTCAGACACAACACAACTCATCTGTGACCTACGTGACTCCAGAGGTGAGGCCAGCTGTGCGCTTTTGATGCTCATTTCTTTAAATGTAGACCAAAAGAAGACTTCTCACATGCCTGTTCTATGAATGGAAGATTTATCAGGAAGTTGACAGCTTCGTCCTCTTTCACCATCATGTTTCAGAAGCTTAACCCCCCCCCACATGTTCAGCCTCCCATATACAGCCCTCAGGTCTCATGGAGTGACTGTAAACAGAGAGGAGGGGACTGTGCAAGCTAGCAGAAGAGGAAGTGTCTCCTGTCAACAGTGAGTCCACTAAGCTGATCTTTTCATGGCTTCTGTTTTGAAGCAGCAAATCGCTAAGGGATTAACGAAAACGTCCGGAGATGGATCTCAGTCAGAACCGTTCTCCGGACCTCCTGAGAAGCTGGAGTCAGACACCAACCGCAACTGTTTTGCTACGCTTACCGCCCAGCCTCAGTCACCGTCCCCAGAGGCAGATTATGACAAACTTCTGGTAAGTGGAAAACATTTTAGTCACTTCTTCAAAATATGTCCTCATTGTGGTCATATGAAAATGATTGTAACATGTCTGTAGGTATTAGCTAATGGTTTAAAATCCAACAGCTTTTGTTTTTTTCTAATTAAAAATGTATTTCTCAGCCAAATGAAACAATAACACCTTACAAAAAAGACTCACTAAATTCTTTTCTAATGTCTAAATGTGATTTCTTTTAACTTTCAGAAAATAAAAAAATGTTTTTTTAATCATTTTTAGGAAAAGATGGATTAGAAATTTCAGATTTTCATCAAAATAAGAGCATAAAGTTTGAGGTATAAAAACCAAGCATACTGCCTTTTAACTCTGATGAGTTTTGATGTTTTTATCAGTAATTGTGAGGCAAAATTTGAGATACAAGATTTATCAAAGGCGATCAAGTAATGCAGTTCCCAAAGAAACGATTTAAACTGATACACAGAAAGGACAAATCCCACATTGAAAGACAAATAAAGTTCTCACTCGGAGGTCATATTTTTTCTGTTATCTCTGAAACGGACAGGATGTGGAGGCGGTGCCTCTGCCTGATGGACAGCTCTGCTTACTCGCTCTACCCCCAGAGTTATGTCAGGGGGAGGGCCCAGAAGCCATGTCCTACCTTAAACTGTTTGGTCGCCACATCACTGACAGAAAGGTGAGAAGAAGAAAGACTCCTCTGAACACTGGATTTGCTGTGTTTAATAGCTAATGTGTGCTGTTTTTTTTTTTTTAAATATCAGGGTGCGGTTTCAGGTATTCTGCTGGTGACCTCCAGTAAAATCTTCTTTGACCCGTTTAAGAAGCATCCTCTGGTGAAGGAGCATGGCTGTGAGGAATACTTTCTATCTTGCTCCATTGACAATCTGGCTTCTGTGTCCTTCTTCTCTGATATTTCGCATTTTCACTTCAACACCACCAGGCAGAGGTCAGCACTGACGTACTGTTGTTTCACTGAAACATTGCAGCAGATGACTAAAATTCTGCATTCTTGTTTCATCTACTTCTAGAAAAAAAGAAAAGAATGTTTTCCAGAAGCTGAAAAGCATCAAAAATCGATTAGGAAGCGTCCCAAAGCAAACTGTAGGAGAGTCCATTCCTGCCTCGGCGTCTGCTCGTCCTAATTTTGCCAAAAAGTTGACTGAGGAACCATTTGAGGAAGAGGAGGCAGAAAGCAGAGACATGGCGGAGGTCGAACGGGAGCTGGATGGGAAATCTGTGGGTGGGTTGGCCGTCCTGAGCAGCGCTGCCTCCTTTTGCTGTGGAGGTCAAGAGGAGGCCGGAAAAGCCAGCACGGAGAGTCAAACTCCAGGTAGGAGTTTCTTCTCATTCACAACTTATCATTTTACTTTTATTTTCGTCACTGTAAGTCGGTTTATCCTGTAGTTCCTCAGAGGTCGTCAGCCGGTACTTCTGGGAGGGTGATGTTTGTGCGGCTGCAGGTTCAGCCGCCTGTGGAGAAGAAAAGTTCAGAAGGTCTGCTGCTGGGAGGAGTCAAAACCTCCACACGGCAGGACGCCTGGCTCGCCCTGTCACAGGAAAGGTAAACCATGACTAAAAGTCCATGACAGAATGGAATTGGATAGGTTTTGAAGTATTTGACTTTATATTTGTTAAACTCGTGCTTCCAACTGACATTTTAAAAATCCAAATCATTTCAGAAGAAGTAAAAACTAACATTTTTGTCTCTTTTCTAATGTTTTAGTGTTTTTTTAAAAACAAATTCGAGACTGACATTCCCAAATTATTTTTGTTGGGTAAATACATCTGTGCTGCTTCCAATAAATAAATACTTTTAAATTTATATTTATATATATATATTTATGATGGGTATCTCTAAATTGGTGGGTGGAGTTGTTTACTATCTCAGGGTCCTATTCACGAGCGAGGAAAGATCCACAGCCAGATTGATGCGGCGTCCACCATATGATGTCGTGTCGGTCCGTTATGGTGAAGAGAGAGCTGAACCAGAAAGCAAAGCTGCCAATTTACTGGTTGATCTTCACTCCAATACTCAGAGTGAAGTTGCTTAGACTGCTGCCCTGTGACCTGGTCCCGTATGAGCAGAAGATGGATTTGTCCTGGTTTTAAAAATAATAATAATTAAAAGAAATAATTGAGGAAAAAATAGGAAATAACTTAGATTTTTAATAAATTCAAAGTGTGAAGTGTCTTTAAGGGTTTTCTTTCTTCAAATTCTTCCTCTCTCCTTATCAGAGCACTCATTAAATTAGTTTTGTTCTGAAATTTGCCTCTTTGGTTAAAAAACAACTCCCACTATTTCTTAACTTGCATATGTATACACATTAAACCAAGAAAACTTCATGTTAACTCACAGTTTCAAAACTGCCTTGAAATGAGTTACTATGTGAAAGATAACTTCCAATGAAGTCCAAGAATGCTTTTTTTTTTAATGGTTTCTTGCTTTTAAATTCTAGTATTTTGCTTGACCATACATGAACAATGTGCCTTATTTTTTATATGCAATACCATATATTTCAAAGTATGGTATGGACCTTTTGGCCTCTAGCAATTTATTTAAATAGCCAGAAAGGATTCAATAATAGGACAACATTCTTAGACTAAAATGTAATCTCCTGATTTTTTAACTGGGATTTTCCTCCAACTTGTTTAAAGCAAAACTTTCTTCAAGTTAAAGTTTAGGGGATAAATGTTTTTCCAAAAATTACTTATTTACTTCTGTGATTGTGCTCAAAAATACACAATAGCCATTGGTTAGAGCAATCTGTTTTTTCAATACCCTTGGAGTCACTTTCCTCTGACGCAGCTCCGACGAACTGCACGCCTACCTGAGGCGCTGCCGGCCAGACTTGTGCATCATAGACGGAGACGAGGAGGGAGAGGTGGACTACGACGAAGAGGGGTTTGTACTGATCGAAGGCAGAGAGGAAGATGAGGAGCAAGAGGGGGAAGCAGTGTTTCAGAGGCGCTGCAGCTCTGCTGATGACTGGGAGGTGAGCGGGATGGTGACGGCCCCACAGGAGAGTCGAGCAGCAGGTCACAGAATGGGGTCCATTTAAAGCCGAACACACTCGCCTGAGGGTGAGATGTACTTTTGTTTTGGCAGATGGTGCTGAAGATGGAAGACAGTAAGGACAAGCGGATCCTGGCCAGTGAGAAGGAACCTGACGGGCTCCGTTTAGTTGTAGAAAAAAGCCAGATTTTAGAGGAGTCTCATGTCAGAGAAGTAAGTGGCACCATTTCAAACAGCTTTAGTATTGTGGTTTGGTTTGTTTTTTTTTTTTTACATATGTTTACACTCTCAGTGTGTTTAACTATTCTAAAAATCCACTTTTCTCCCAAATCTGTCGCTGTTCCCTACAGCATCTTCATTTTTGACTTATGAAAAGTCGTTAAATGCAAAAGAAAATTATAATAGTTTTTATTTTAGGGATAAGATGAAGTTAAAGTTGCTGCAAAAAGCAATTAATATTGATCATTAATAATAGTACTGATTTTAAAAACACATTTTTATTCCTTCTGAAGTTTAGTATGGGATTCTAAATATGTACGCATATTAAAAATCTAACTTAGAAAAAATAAAAGCTGTATTAAGGATAATTTTTTGTTTTTCTTTTTTTGCAAGTCTAGTCACTAAATTTAAAACATATTTATTGTTAAAAAAAATTTTTTTTCTAATAAAAAGGCTAGTTAGGCTAGTTATTTATCAAAATAACGTTTTTTTTTATTACTACCTACCAGTAATTTTAATTCCAGAAAACATGTAGAAATAAATGCCCCATGTCTTATCTAAGAGGTAATAAATAAATGACAACTTTTATATATATAAATGTTCTTGTTAAAGTCAGATGTTGGGCATACTCGAGTAGTTTAAATATCACCCTGCTAGTTTGGTCTGTTGTTTTTCTCATCATTTACATACAGAAGTTATGTTGTGTAATTATTTCCCAACTTAACCAGACATTTGTTCATCCTGACATGTGTCGTCTAAACGTTAATGCTGCCATGCGATTTGTGCGATTAATGAATCGTGACCTGCAATTAACAAATCTAAATAATCCATTTTAATCGCAGATATTTTTAACCTAATAATTGCTGTGAAAAGCCTCATTTTGTGGTACATTTATTATCAAATGTAAATTTGGGATATTATAGCGCAGAAAAAGAAAATAACTGGCTTTATGAAGTTTGTTATTGTAACAGACCTCCAAATTTACTTTTACACCATCAAGGGGGTTTTTGCTTGATCTCAAACCACAATAACATCAGATCCAGATAGCTATATTAAAAACATCAAAAAACAGTAGGAACACATTTCTGAGCAAACCAAAAAATATTGAACTCAAACTTCTTATTAATATCATAATACATATATTGACACACTTTCTTTCACAGTTTATCACAAATGCAAGACAGTAAAAAAGACACGAGTGATTCTATAGTTTCCTTTAACCTGTTTGATGAATTCGATCATTTTGAAGACTGAAATGAAGCAGAAGAGGAATAGAGAAGAGAATCTAAGAAAAGAAGAAATGAAACACGAGGGCATAACACGGGCAGAGATGTTTGTTCAACTTAATCTGTTTAACAACCAGCTATTGTTTACATTTTTATGCTTGACTTTTTGTTCTTGCAAAGTACTGATGTCAGTCCAATGAGATGGCTATAGCTGTGATATTGGGCTATATAAATACATTGAATTGAATTGAAACACAGCGGAGGAATTAAACTATTTAGATTTTGTTTCTTTGAAACAAACTTTAGAAAAACATTCAGGAAGAGGCGAACTTTTCCTCTGAAGTGATGCTTTGTTTATTTTCTCGTGACGATTGCTTTCCGTAGAAAGGAAATAAGCGAGACCAGAGCTCAAGTCGGCGCACACGCTGGAGCTGTTACCATGACAACGCAACACAGTGTTTTAAACAAGTCAGCTTTTTGGGAAAAACTATTTCAACTTAAAAATATAACAGGATTGAAGTTTTAATAAATTATTCAATATTTATTTTTTTTGTAAATGACCTTGGTACGAGCAGGGTAATGCCAGCAAGAGATTAACTGCAAAAAAGAAAAGCGCTAAAACATCTGTAATTAAATAATCAACCGCATTTAACGCCATAATTTGTCAGCCCTACTAAACATTTTCATTTCTCCTCTTTTTTCTTTCTCAGCTGAATAAGGAGCTGCCAGCCCGAACGGTCGGTCACTCATGGCAGCTGACCTACAGCACGTCTCATCACGGCGCCAGCCTCAAGTCCCTCTACAGAAAACTCGGAGCAATAGACTCTCCTGCACTGATAGTCATCAAAGATGCTCTTGATGAGGTAAACTAGTGTAAACTGTGCTTTCGTCCTGTTTTAGTTGTCTTGTTTTATTTCTTTCTTCTCGTCACTTGTGATTTTATCGTATCAGGTTTTTGGAGCCTTCCTGTCTCACCCACTGAGACCCAGTGAAACTTTCTACGGCACAGGAGAGACGTTTCTCTTCATGCTACACCCTCGCTTCAAGGTAACAACACTTTAAAGAAACCAAGAGCCCAACTTAACCCCTGACTACCAAAGAAAAAACATTTCTCCAGTCAAAATGTGTTTGAATCCACCAAAGACTACAATTCCAATTGATCATCATTGAAAAGCCCCAAATGTCCTCTGTATATATTTGTAAATTTAGCCATACACAGTAGTTGGGTGATATTCAGATTTAGAAATTCTCTCTACAGAAGACAAATTTGCTTTGCTGGAACTCAGGAGGATAAGCTGACAGTTGGATGAGCTAAAGAAGAAACATAAGAGTTTCCATGATTTCCTCAGAAGATGTGGATAAAGCAGATGAACTTGGAGTTCTGCAGAATACCAGAGCGGAAATATTAATAATAATGTTTTCTGTGTCTCAGAGACGTGGCAAAATTATATTTTAAGCTGAAATGTGTAATTTTTAGGCCTATTCCAGACGTGATGATAAAGAGTGATGAAGACAAGCTTGATAAAAACAAAAAACCTGCATTGTCAAAAATCTTCCTCCAATCAGTTGAAAAGAGAACAAGATTTCAATTCTCGGAATCTTTTTTTAAGTTTGGATGTTTTGTCTAAATGAATTTACCCTGCATTATTTTTAAGTCATTATTCTGTTTAATATTGGTAAAATGGACAATGTCTGAAGGGATAAACATAAAGAAGATTTCTGTGTTTTGATAATTGTTTGAACTTTGTGATTCTTGTGTTTAACAGTGTTTCAAATGGACTGGAGAAAACTCCTTTTTCATCAAAGGAGACTTAGATTGCTTTGCTATTGGTGGAGGCAGGTAATTCCCTTTTTTATTTCTTAATGTTATCTAATTTGTTCACATGCATTTGAATTCTATTATTAAGAAGGTTAATCATATTTAGAATAAAGGGGCATATATTTTAGGTTTCACACAAGCATAATTATGGAAAGAAATTTAAAAATAGCTTAAACTATCTATACAACCTACAAGTGATTTATTAGATAAATACAATGTAAAAATCAAAGAAAAAAATACAGCTTAAACAAATGACATTGTAAAGAGAATAGGTCCTATTAAGGAGGGGATTAAACATTTAAGGCAATCAGTAAATGTTTTCAAATCTGAAAACTAAAAACCCACAAGGATGCCCATTCAATGATAAAAGTACTAAAGTTAACAAGTGATTAAACTGGCAGACAGGTTTACAGGTCATCCATCTTAAACTGGATGGGGTTAAGTATAGAGCCTTGTGGAACTCCACACGGGAGTGGAAGAAAATGTGGGCCTTCATGTTTTTTTTTTTTTAAGGTAAAAGCCAGTCTAGGAGTGAAGCTTTAAAGACCCACTCTGATGACAGTCGTGTTTTTGTGACATTTTTTTCATGATGGAGGTCACATAAAGAAAAAGTATTTCTTTATTCAAGTCGTTGTAAACAGGAGGTTATATATATATATATATATTATTTAATTTTTTTAATTTTTAGTACTTTATTTATTAGTTATTTTTTTCAGTTTAGATCGCTTTTTCACAAAAGGCGCACTATTTGATGCGTAATGCGGCCCGTTGACACTGTAACACAATGCGTCGGTGGGCCGGCAGACCTCGACTGCAGCGGCAAAGGAAAGCTATAAATATATATAAATATCTGTATGTATATCGTCTCGATAGGTTAAATAAAGCATCAGTTAAAAGACAAAGTTCACCTGTTACCGTTTGTATTTGTCTAGATCATGACATGATCTGAGTTAACACTTTATAAATATAAACATTTCACACAATAAAAATTAAGGGGAAATTTTCTCTCTGCCCTTTTTTTTTTTTTTTAAAGCTGCATATTGTCGTATAAAATTTAACTCGTAAAACATTGTGATTAATCGTGATTAATCACAACCCAAAGTTTGATTAATCAGATTAATTTTTTGAGCACTGCTAAAAACTGAATAATCATAACTAAAATACTACTGAGAACACTTTAAAAATAAATCAGAATACAAACTGAGTGGGACTTCATTAGCTGTTGTTTAGAGGCAGCAGAAGCAGTCCAGTGTAACAAAGTGTCAAATCTAAAAGCACTAAACTATCAGGACTAAAGCTAGCATGTAAAGTATTCATTCCCTGCTTAAAATATGTGCTTCTGTTCTCAGTGGTCACTTTGGGCTGTGGGTGGATGAGAGCCTCTACGTGGGCCGCAGCAGCCCCTGCTACACATTCAACAACTGCTGCCTGTCGGAAACGGACGACTTCCGCATCATGGAGCTGGAGGTGTGGACGTTCAGCTGAGCCCACCGGAGGACTTCTTCTTCTCAATTAACTGACAGACTTTCTAGCCACTGATTGGCTTCAGTGAAAGCAGACTTATCACAAAGCAAAAAAAACACTAAACTGTTCATTCCATGGCAACATCCGTGTAAAAATTCATTTAGATTTATTTATGTTATCACATAGAGCACACATTCCTGTGGGCTTGGGAGCCTAATTAAAAAGAGCTAATATATTATAAAAATAGGTCATTCAAATCTTTATTTTATAATAGAGCAAGTTACATGTATGCACTTTGCTGACCTATCTCTTCATGAAGACACGTTTTGTGCCTGTTCCGTTTATGCATGTTCTGAGTTTCATGTTGCCGTTCATCTCTTTAGGAGCACCTAAAAAAAAATCACTTTTTAAGTCTTATTTTGACATGTCTGAACTGCATTTCTGTACAGCCTGCTGTCTTACTAGCAATCTCTTCCTCCATGTAACCACTAATCATAGAGTCCTGGGCTTTTCAAATTTTGAAAATACTTTCATAAACACAGTGGTTGTGTGGAAACCAAGCTGTTTCCAAAATAAAAGTACAAAAAAATGTAAAGCGACTTCACATTTACATGGTTCTGTCACTCAGCTGCTGTACATGCTCCTGTTCTAATTGACTTTGCTTACATTGTACAAAACTGTGGGTTAGTTAATAAAACTAGCACAATGTAAACCTGAACCACTGTGTGATTGCTGCAAAGACACAATACAGCCCTATTTGGAAAAATGGAGAAAAAAAATAACATCATTGAAAGGCTTTTATATAAAAGTCACTAAACTCAGAAAGTAAACAATTTATATAAAATCGCCATTTCTGTAGGCTTTTTTTACAGTTAAAAACCCAATCTTTTGGTTTACGTTTTCTCAGTGGTCTTTTAATTCAGCTGTTTTTAGCCAAAAGAGTTCATTAGGAATTTGCCTCTTGAGTTGGACTGTTAGCACAGAGCGAACCCTTCCCTTCCCTGTTGCAAAGTATTTTTTTACACCAGAAATAAGCTCTTTTTCAAACTGAATTTTTTTTTGTCTACTCCTGATTCACAGCAACTTGAAAAAAATAAGCAGAAATGCAATTTTAAGTTTAATTTTCTTCATATATGCCCTACGTAATGAGGAAAATGCCACAAGAGCATGTTAAAAATACACATTTTCAGTGGAGTTTCTAAAATGAGTTCTGGTTTTTCAGAATTTCAGAAAAACAAGTGAGTGAGACTGGTGTGTTGCAATGAAATGTCAAGTACATCCTTTTATTTACCCAGAAACACCAGCTGCTTGTTAACATACAGCCATCTGGTAGATTTATTCGTTTGACACGATAAAACGGTGCTCTTTGGTATGGTCACATCTTTTGAATTTCAGAATAAAACATTTTTAAGTACAAAAAAAAGAAAGTCCCCTTCAGTTTTCCTGCTGCTTTTGTGAGGAGAGTCAGAGCGGGGAGTTTCCTTTCAGACGCTTCAGCAATGACATCAGGCTTCGCCCGACTCAGATTGAGCTTTCAGGCCAAGACTTCACAAACTGCAGAAACGTGGCTGGAGGAAACAAAGTGCGCTCCGGCTCTGGATGACCAGGCAGCTTCAAGACTCACCATTAACTATTGCACATGGAACACCACAATACTAAAGAAATTAAAGGAAACTATGTAGTATTTGTGCACAACATTAGTGGGATTACCAGGTTTATATATTTTTATCCAAGCAACAACCAGAAATTTAAAAAAGTTTTTAATCCAAAAATTGTATAAAAAAAGCTCAAAATTAATTTAAATAGTAAAGAGAATACTAAATCCCTTTTCCAGCTGCCAACACAGACATTCAATCTATGCATGATTGATGTAGAGTTTTTTTTTTTCAATGTGGATCCTCCCCCTAAAAGGACAAGTATCGCTTCCTGCAGAGCAGCAAGTGTGCTACTGTGCTGTGTACTCCTTTGCTTTCTGCAGCCCCTCTTTCAGGAAATTGATGTAAGTTGAGGTGGATGGGTCCTCAAACCCAGATGAGAAGCTGGCAGTCGCACTTTCCTCCTCTGGTTTCATTGCCGTTTGATCCAGAAAGTAGTTTGCATTGATGTGGTGCACCTAAGCATAGACACAATTTTTATAACGCCGAACAGTAACAGGAAGGCAATTGATTTTATAGAAAATTAAAAGTAGACTTTAGCTCCAACTGGAGACATTTTTGTAATGAAATATGAACATTTATTTAAGAACAATTATAACAATTAGCATTAGCTTTTATTGTTTGTGCTATCTGCAGTTCAGTTTTATTGATGGGCTAAGCCAGACATGTCCAAAGTCTGGCCCGTTGGCCAAATGCGGCCTTCATTCAAATTTCTATCGTCTGGCAGTCTCCTGTCATAAAATTAATTATCAATTTTTTTCTGGGCTTCAAATATAACATTCACAGTAATTTAAGTTAAAAAATGTTTAGATGTATTTCTGTTTTATCTAAAGAAATGAAAAATATCAAATTGAAATAACTGTTTCATTAAATAGTTCATTTGCATTTAATGTAATTATCAGGGTTCGAAGAATGTTGGCCCGCACACATTTTCACCTCACCAAATCTGGACCTCTTTGCAATAAGTTTGAACACCCCTGAGCAAGGCATTAATTTATAAATGCTTACAATGGTCCCGTTGGGGAGTGCCACCATCATCTCCACAGGAAAACTGTACTTTTCCAGGTGTAAGCGAGCCTTTTCGCTTAGCTCTGGATGCTGCACATCAGCCTATTAACAAAAACAAAATGACTAATTAAACTATTAAAACTACATCACAAATACACTTCTGCAAATAGCATTTTTTCACCTCATCCTGATTCACAACAATTTGAATAAAGAAATACTCAGAAATGCAACTTTAGGCTTATTTTTTTTTTGTATATGTCCACCATCATCAGAAAAATACCACAAAAACATAATTTTCATTGCAATGCGTCTTTAAGGTAAACATGAAATCTCCTGTGATAACTGTTGCTCACCTGCATGTTCTCCAGCTCCTTGACCAGAGACCAGCTGCTGATGAAGCTCTGATTGAGCAGAGCCAGGATGGGCGAACTTTCCAGGACTGTCTCCCGGAGAGTTCGCCCCGAACCTGCAGAGGTGATAAAGGATTCGGCATTATTTTAAAAGTGCAAAGAGGGATACGCTTTGTCTGCCCATATTTGTATTTATTATTTTTTTTTTGTTTAGACATGATTTTTTTTTTTACTTTTTGCAACATTCTGGCTCATTTTTCTGAACCCTAAATGTTTTCCAAACAGCCAAAATCGATTGATTCCAAGCTTTAGAAGTATCCTCTCTTACAGTAGCTCATTTAAAGGAATCTACCATTTCCAGCATGTTGAGCTTTCTATTTGGCTCCAAGATGGGGAGCTAAGACAACACATCAAATCATGAAGTGGGAAAAAATCTTAAACATAGCAGCCTGAAACTGGATTTTGCTGCCTGAGCCTCTAAATGTGAAGTTATTTTCCTCATGAATCCTCTTACCTCAGCAGGACTGATCATCTAGAGCTCCCCAGAGCAGAATGGAATGCACCAACTTCTTCTCTGCCTCAGCTTTCTTGAAAGCTTCTGGAAAGGGAAAGTATGGCACCTGCACAGAAACACGTGGGTTTCTCACATCACTGGGAATTCACCTACGGTGTTCTCTAAATCCAAGGTGGTCACCTTCTTAAAGGGGTAGAAGGTGATCTCCAGATTGCGAGCAGCTTCTTTCCGGCTAATCTCTGAGGTCCAGTGTATTTCCTCAAACACAAACTGGATGGGCTCGCTGCTGCCGTCTCTTCTGTCAATGATGTTTCCCTCCTCATCCAGGATGATGGACGGAGTGGAGGGTCCTGTGGATTGCAGCTCCATCTGGATAGAAAAGTTCAGACGTTCAGGAACGTCTAATTTGTGATGTAACACATAATTCTGATTGAATTGTGGCACTGAACTGGGAAAAAACTAAAATTAACACCTGAGGCAGGTATCCAATGTCCACTTCCATGTTGCTGCTTTCACTGGCTCCATAAAGCCATTCCATGTCCACATTCAGAGATCTGCAACACAACCAGGCCAAGAGCTTACTGTGGACCCAGATCACGATTGTGTGACAGCGTGAAAAGGGGTCTTACCTTTCGTTTGGAACGAAGAGGTGGAAGTGCCGAACGTGGGAAGCATCTTTAGAAAGGACTATGTTGCCGGTGAACTGGCCCGGAGTGAACCAGAAGGGAAAATTTGGGACATCGTTGAGCTGGAATTCAGCATGAATCCTGCAGAGACGGGAGGGAGAGAAAAAAAAGAAACTCTGTGAAAGAAAAATTAGTTATGGAAGACCCAAATGCCAACACCCTCACTTCCTGTTTGAATCCAGTTTGAAAAGATTATGTCAGTGCAACAAATTACCACGAGAGGGCTTGCAGCACAAGCAAGTTAGTTACTATACTCTCAGTATATATATAGTATATACTAGTATATACTAGATACTACTGTGTAGAACAACCCCACTTTCCAACAAACATTGTGTCTCCAAATCCTTTTTTCCCTTTCTGGTTAAAGTTATCTGATAAAACTGTTGTTATGATGCGTTTTTATTACCTACGTTTTTCTGTTTGTTTGCTTTAAAGAATAAATCATACTCAGATGTGTTCTTTACATGTTTGACACAGGTGACCAAAAAAATTCTTATTTTCTTATACTCTCTTCCACTAACTAAGCACCTTAGCTAACATTAGCGTAGCAAAAAAAAGGAAGAAATATCGGGGCTATCCAGCCGCACAGTGTTGATCCAGATGGAAGATCAGTAGAAGAAAATATCCTGAGCTCAGTACCCTTGTTGGGGAGTGTCCACCCTGAGGACTGGAAGTTCCAATCATACCAAAAACTCTAAAAATGGAACCCAAATGCCTCCCTGCTCGACACTCAGCATGGTTTGGATAGGAGGTTAAACCACCAACTGATTCCCACGTGTGGCTGTGTCTGCAGCTCAACGGTCCCCCCCAGGGGATGGGTCAAATTCAGAGAACAAATGGGACAACTAATGGGACTTTATATTCATTGGTGTCTAAATGATAAAAATCTGCAGTTGTTTTTGCATCCTCCTGACCGACTCCTCACCTGAAGACGATGTCATAGTAAAAGTCGTTTTTTGCACGGATGCAGGCGACTGCCCCCTGAGGAGCGAAGCGAGACTTGACAAAGGGCCGAGGATGGAACAAACTCAACAAGGAGTGAATCAGAACCTGCAGGGAAAAAAACTTAATTCAGTGCAAAGTCAAAGAGGCAGAAGTTGAAATTCCACTGCAGAGTCAGGATGCTTAAGATACCTCCTTGCCCTTAGGGGTGGGAGGATGGTAACGGTTGTTGGGCAAGTATCCAGTAAAGATGTTGAGCTCGCTGGGAATCACCCACCAAGTATCCCCCGTGTCTGCCTTGTTCTTCGGGGGCAGGAACACTCTGAACTGATTGGCGAGGAATGAAGAAGAAGGCACGGCGGGGCTCTTCCAAGAACGGAGTCCACTCAGAGAGCTGTGAGAGACCTGCCAGAAAGTGGAAGAGGTTATTCTAGAACATTGACTGTATAGTAGACCGAGTGAGTGTGACATCATCCACAGAAAAGGATTTACTTTCAGTTCCAATGAATTTAAGTCAATTTAGTTGTCATTTTTTGCATGAAAAATTGAGCCAGACAACATCAGTAATTAGTGATTTGTCCAAATCAAACTGAGTCGTTTCTATGGCAACCAATCTCACCAATTGCCCGACCACCTGAAAGCAGGCTTGAGAGAATCTGTTAAACGTTTCGAATGTTGGACGTTGGGTCCAGCAGGCACCACATACTTTTATTGAGGCATCTGATTGATCAATTTATAAACTGAATATTTTTTACTACAGAAAAGATTATCAAGAACATTAAAAAATGTAGCAGTGCAAGAATAATGATTCTGTCAAATACAATGACTCAGTAAAAGATGTTTTTAGTCTGTAAAAGTCTATGGGATTTTGGGTTCTTGGAACCAGCAGGTACTTCCTTTTTGGAACTAGAAGGGGAAGGGGTCACTCAGACCAGTTCTTATATACAATCAATGTTCCAGGCACCATCTTTGCTATTTTGCACTAATTTCCAAAAGTTAAATAATTTTTTCATACCCCAAGGAAGCCATCTTTACTTTTAGTCATTGAATCAAGCAGCAGGGGCTGCATTTTAGCCTCCAAGGTCAACGTTTCTCCATCAGGGTCTTGGATCACTTCCTCGTACACATCCACTGGGGGGGCGATCCCTTTGAGGAACATCCTTTTGTTAGCATCTTTCTGTAGATTTTAAGACCCACTCCGATGGGTAACAGTGTTTCTAACATGTTCTTGGGGTATATTTCGGATGATGGAGGACATATACTAAAAATTTAAGCTTAAAATTGCATTTCCCGTCTTACTCCCATAAGAATTGTATTCTGACCCGTCCAGGTCTCATGATTAATGGCAAAGACGACTCCCATCCCATGTGAATCCTGCCTGAAAAAATGTCAGCCTCCAGCTGGCATCCGGCTCAAACTGTACAGCAAGATAGCTACAATATTCATTTTTGTTTCACTGCTAATGCTAGGTTGGAGGTGTGAGGGGCTGTAAGCTAGCAGGAGAGAGGGTAAACAGAGAGCTCTCAGTCATGGGTGATGAAAAAGGGGGGTAGAGTTGCTCTGTGCCAATGGTACCATTCACAACTCAGAGGCTAGTTATGAATGAATTACTGCCACTCTGCAGAAACTATGTCCTATCAAGCAACACAAGTTTTTAGATTTGGGCTAAAAATGGCATAATCATAATTGAAAGATCACAAGAACACTTTTAAAATAGATCAGATGATCGGAGTGGGTCTTTTAGGAAGATTTATGTGTTTTATAATCACTTAAAATGTTAAACCTGTGAGCTTTTCTGCAATTGGTTTGAACTCCTCTGGGCTGAGATAGAGGTCATGATCTGTGTCTAAGGAGGAGAAAAGGAAAAGGCCCTCGGCGCCCAAAACATGAATGCTCTCTTCCTGTAGAAGAAAAAAAAGGTGACACTGGGTTATCAAGAAGCTTTCAGCAGATTTTTTTAAAAAGTAACAAAAAACAGACATCAAATAACTTTTGACACAAGCATGCAAGGGGATTTCAGAGAGGGTGGCAGTGTGGGAACAATTATGCTGATTAAATAGAAACGGTTGGGGGTTCTGCTTGCATTTAGATCAGAAAATGAGTTCTAGAGAGATGCGTGCCAGCCTGCATCCGTCCAATGGAGGGAAGGGTGTGTGTGTGTGTGTGTGTGTATGCAAGATTCAGATCCTTTTGTACTTGTTCAGATGAGGTTTTGAGGATGGTGGGGGTTTATCAGCTGAGACACATACCCACCCACCCATAAAACCAGCAGGAGATAGAACAGCTTCCACTGCTGTGTTTTACAGCATCTGATTACAAAAAAAATATTCTGATTTAAAGAAAGAAGTAACAGAAAATAGTTTTTTTTAAACTCTACATTTTTACAGATTTTTTTAAAACTGCATAATCTATAATGTAATCTAACTTTGGTGGTTTCTTAACTCAGCTGTAGACACACAAAAAGTCTCACGTGACGTTTGAGGAGCTGGGTATCCTGGTAGTACTTGACCCCATAAGCAACAAGAGGGGCAGCACAGACCACAATCAGGGTCCACACGCCCCTGTGGAACCTGGATCCAGAGGCCGGGGTTCGGAGCCCATTCTCTGCTGTCTTTCGCTCTTCCTCTGAAGTCTTTTTGTCCACGTCTGCGGCCATCATCGGACAGCTATTTAGAGGATGGCATCTGTTAACATCGTAAATCTAGATTTTTCGAGGCGGAGTTTCTCCTCGGAAAGTAGGAAAATGTGTCCGCAGGAGGTTCGGTGCGCCGTTAGATACAGCAGCGGCTGCGAGACGTGAGTTCGCCTCCCAGATATTTCCCACATCCAATCTGGACCCGTCTGAGCGAGACGAAAAGTCAAGTTAGCATGGTAGTATACGGCTAAAGCGGATCTTTGACATTTTAAATGTCAAAACAAAATCTCGAATTACCATTTATTTACTCAATAAAACCATCTGCTTCAGATTCTCAATATTTCATCCAGTAAAGGATAGTTTATATGACTCCTAACTAACGACCGGGAAATTTACATAAATTAAAGACCAATTAACCATGATCCGACAATTTACCCACACTGGATTGTTTTATTTTGAAAGACAAATACCGGAAGTTGTACTTTGTCCACTCCTACTTTAAAACAAGCTTCCAGCCAATTTTAAAGGGGTAGGTACTGTTTATTCGTGCAAAGAATGCCTAGTTTGACCGAAATTACATGTTTCCATGCCAGAAGTATCTGCCATTATCTTTAGTCACTTCCCATATCCACCAGCAGGGAAACGAAGAGGATTTGCAAATTGTTTTAGCTTTTCAATAACATTTTTAGAAAAGGGTTTAAGTTTTTTTTTTTAAATATAACTGTTGACTGTTAACATGTGAACAAAACACATTTACAAGTGTAGGCAGCATTAGGGTGAACTCTTTAAGCTTCTTTTGGTCAAAAAAACTTCAGAGTAAATTACATGTAGATATGTTTTCTTGTTTTAAAGGCCGTACCACTATGTTTCCTGTTTTTTATTTAATTTTTTAGGTCTCCTTAGATGTTTTGCTTGTTTTTGGTAAAGATCTGGATGGTAGGCCACTTTGGCAGCACATATATTAATAAATCTGTTACTATACTCAGTGTTAGTTTGATATTGTCTCCATCTATGCATTTCCTAAATCCGTTTTATCAGTTTGTCATGGGGTTGCCAGAGTCTGTCCTGGCTACTGTTGGGCGCAGGGCGGGGTACACCCTGGACGGGTCGCAGGGCACACATAACTCCCACACACCTCGTCACTTTAACCAGTCAACCTATGAAGCATGTCTTTGGACTGTTGGGGGAAGCTGAAGTGACAAAACTCACACATGCACAGGAAGAACAAGCAAACAGCACACAGAAAGGTCCCAGCTGGGATTCAAACCAGCTGTGAGGTACTAACCACTGCATCACCATGCAGTCCCTTCCTGATACACACATATATAAAAAGCCTTAAAAAAGGGATGTTTTGGTTTTCATATAATTGTGGCGTTTGTACTCTTCCTTTCTGAAATCTATTTCACTTTAAAGAAGTCAGTAAACAGCAAATTTATATTTTTCATTACATGGTAGTAGCAAATTGCAGATGATTCTGTAATATTGAAACAAAAAGAAATTACAGAATTGTTTATTTACAGGTTTTGGAGCTTTGGTGGTTTAAACAGTTCAAAGTAGCACATGCTTACTAAAATATTGTACAGGAGTAATTATTTGAAAGATTTTTTCTATGTAATTTGGCCTTAATAAATCAATTAATAATAAAAAAAAAACAGATGAATCCAGGACTTGATTGAGTAACTTTTCTAAAACTGTAAGTTAAAATAAGCCGATGAAAATTACATGTCTGCATTTTTCTTTCTTTTAGCCTCTAAAGTTAAAATGTTAAAATTAAAGCTATGACAGTTATAGATGCAGAAATAATAAATAGCTGAACAATGCTCACTAAATTGTTTTTATTTATTGTTTAGTCCATGTCTTCCTCCACTTGCTGTGTCTTGACTTCAATGATCTTTGGAGGAATGTAGGAGCCCATGCCTGCTGCTCTGTCTGCCTCAGCCTGGGTGTAGGGCTCCTCTCTTAGCTGCTTCAGCCTGGTTGGAGAGGACACAGTCAGCTCATGTTGATGTTGACCCAAAGACCAGAAGCTCCCTTCTTACCGTTTCTTGTGCACTTTAGTTTTGAAATGCTCCTTTAAGGATTTCATGTCCACAAAATATCTTCTGCAAGTCAAAAACAATGTCAGTACATTACCCAAAACCCAGTTACATATAAAAGGTAGATGCGTAAAGGCGCAGAGGGTGCCACTTACGCGCAGTGTAAACAGTAATGCTGTGCGCATCCCGTGACGTCATAGTCCACCTCCTGGTTTAACAGCTTGGCTGCGGTCTCTGGCTTCATGTCCGAGTGGATCTGATCTAGATCTTTAGTCCTGCGCTTCGTCTTCATGGTTTTCAAACTTTTCTTTTTGTGGTTCCCTGTTTGCTTGGACTTACCCATGATGCTCTGCCCACTGGGAAGACAAGGACAAAAAAATATAACAAATGTGGCTCTTAAAGTGTTCTGCCTGTGGTTAAAGTCAGTAAACAATATTAAAAACACGAGGTTTGTCGAAGATTCAACTCTAAAATGTATAATCACAGCCGCTAGTTTTTATGTTTACAAGTAAAACAAGCATTTTTTCAATATCCGTAATACAAATAGATATTCTTACATGGATTTCAAGCTAAATAAGTAAAGTAATGATGACTTACGAAGATCAGTACTTAGCTTTTCCACGTGAGACAGAGAGAAGCACTTCCGAGTCAAAGGGGAGTGAAGTACTTCTACTCACCTGCAGGGGGCGACTTCTTTTTTCTATTTATTTTTTGTTCTCACAACAAAAAGTGATAGATAAAATAAAGGCAACACAAGAAGTATTTGTAAACTAAAAGTTTTTTTTGTTGTTGTTTTGATTATTAAAAAAATTTAAAAAGCAGTTTGAATAAAAAAATGAAAAAAAAAAATACAAAAAGAATATATGTAAATTGAACGTTTTTATTGTAATTGTTGTGAACAAACAATGCAGCTTGAATTTAAAAAAAAAAAAAGATATAATAACAAAAACAAAAGCTATGCAGGAATGGAACTCCTGTTTTCTTGCAAAAAATGTTTATCACAAATACATCCCATCTGCAAGCAAATTATTCCAGTTTATCTTCATACATTCAAATATAAAAATGTCTTAGTTGGTCACACATTCACGTATTTTAAGAACAGTTTATTTCTCAAATTATAGCCTCTTTCTGTCTCAATAAATGTGTTTTTTTATGTTGTATGTTATGGCAGAGGTCAATTTAGATGAAGAATTTGACTTTTTCTTTTAAAGAGGCACCACCTTTGTTAAAAGCAAAAGTTATGAAGAACTTCAAAATAGCTAAAAAAGAAATGCAAAGTAATTACCAAAAATATGAATTATTAAATATTAATCCTCAGAAGAGGCCTTCCTATCAGCCAGAAACTGCAAGCACACATCTCCCAGTGGGTCTAACACCTTCATGTTTCCATCAAAACATATCTTTTAAATGCTGTGACCATTTAATGATGCGTTGTAACACCAAAATGCATTTCATTGTTAAAATCAAAGGTGATGTGAAAACACAAGCATCAAATACTTTTTTGGCATGAAGTTGAAATAAAAAGTGAGTTTGGCTTAAGCAAAGTTTAAACATCAACATTCAAATTCTTAATGAATAACATTTAACAATGGAGTAATGACTCAGAAAAATATCAGTAAGAAGTTTATTAAGTTTTTTGATTGTCAAATATAGAGGTCAAAGCTTGAACTGAATTCAACACAATAAGCTCTAATATGCAGCTCATCAATATATGATTAAATGTTGTCTGAGCTCCTATTTACACGTGCAATAAAAATATTAAAGGAAAATAAGACTATAGTGGAAGTTCATCATTTGAGAAATCAAACAAGTCAGAAGGCATCGTAGCATGCTACACGGGTAAAGAAAAGGTATGGATGGATTTATTTAAATCTAAAATTGTGAGTGATAAGAACTCTTAATGTTTATTACCTCTGAACTTGTTTTCTCACATACAGTGAAGTAACAAAAACTTTTAGTAATTTCCGTCTGAATGAACAAATACAGAGCAACAAGGAATGTTAAAACAACATAATCACATATTTAATAGTGCAAGGCTTTTTGTTTAGAGTTTTAACAGGTAAAATTTTATCTTGCACAACTTTTTATTCAAACTGTTTAGGAATTAAAATGAAATTAAACGATGCAAAAATTAAAGAAAAACAAAACAAATAGTACTATGATACAAGTCAAACTAATTGAAATTACATATATTCCCCATATATTTTACTTCACATCAATTAGAATTTCTGTTAACATATATAGTATACGTTTTCCATTACCCTGTTATTTGATATATAGTATTTTAAATATTTCATTTATATTTCCAGTTCAAACATAAATAACAAAAACATAGCGTTTCTTTTCAGCCCTCTGTGTTTATGTATGCAAACATTTTGCTAAGCAGTGGTTTAAATCACATTTTTGTTTGGTAGAAGGAATCCAAATGTTACAAAATCTCTAGAAATAGAGCCTGGGAACATCTTTTTTCTATTTAACCAGTTTTATAACATATATAATGTTCTTTTTTTTTACATTTCTGATTACTTTGGTGCATTCATCCTCTGAACTTTTATTTCTTCACGTCGTTTATCGGGAAGTTTATGTGATATCTAGAAAAATTCCAGGAGGCATTGAACGCATCACCAGACTGTACTGCATACGCGCCGTGGCGGAGAACGAAGATGGCGGAGAATAATGTCGAAGCAGAGCACGAATGGAGCGACTGGGCCGTGGATTCGGCCGAAGACACTTTGATTGCAATGGAAACCCTACTTGCCACACTGAGGGCTTTTGAAGACGTCCTCAGGCAGCAACCAATTTCCGTGGCATCCTCGACGGAGTACTGCGACAACTTCTGCCAGGTAACATGTTCGTGCAACGTTAAAGCTACTATTAGCTTCACATTAGCTCCCCCTGGGTTGTTTTTTTTCGCTGCCGCCAGCTAAATTAACCGAGTGACGCTGGCATGCTACCTGCATCGTGCATTTAATGTTGACGTCTTTATTTTTCAACAAATGGACGCAGCGTATTTTTTTTGTTTCTAATCGAGAATGCAAATAATGTCATGAATTAACTCGTAGTTCCCCATCCCAATAAAGAAGGTCGATAAGTAAACCGCATTTGTAAGTTATTAATACAGGGGTACTTTAGCATATATATGTTTTCTGGTTTAGACTTTTGGATTTATTAGTAAAAGTCGCAATCAAATTTAATCCAGATGTTTTTGCTGCCCTGACATCGGCATCGAACATCAGGGATTTCTGCATGCAAATGGGGCGGGGCACCGTCCCTAAACATTTTTACTATTCTGCATTTTGGCAGTAATGCAAAGGCAGTTTAAACTAAAGAATAAAATAAAAACCCGTCTGCTATTGTTTGTGCTGCAGCTTGAAGCCATGCAATTGATGCCATTCCGTTAAAAACGGATTGCCTTCACAGGCGAACTTGCGAGTTTCTAGATGATTTGCATGAAGGCTTGTCTTTGGAAAGGGTCAGAAATAAGTTAAGTCTCGATAATAACAACGCAATAATAATGACAAACAGCACAATGTGGTCTAATGTTCATAGTTAATTTAAAACCTCCAACAATGAGGCTGATGAAGTCCTCTGGTAAGTGACTGGATTGTAAAAATTCAAATTCAACTTTATTTATACAACACTTCTCCTGTTACAGAACACCTAAAAGTGCTGTACATAAAATAAATAAATACAAATAGCAACTACTTCAACATAAGCTAGTTATTCATTTGTAGGCATTCGTAGGGGTGTAACGACTAATTTTACCAACGATTTGATTCGTATTATGATCTGTGGTTGTTCATACTGGTTCGTTTTGAACGATCCGATTCACTGACCTAAAACCGACATATTTAGCAAAAAATCCAACCAGTTTGACTCGGAGATAAATACCTGGATACTGACAAGGTGAAGATTTTTAGATTCCTTGTATTTCTTAAAAGATGATCGATTATTAATTAAATATGTGTACAAACAAAAAAAAACAAGTAAACAAAAATTAATGGCAAATCCATTCACATTTGAGTTTCACAGAGTTCTTGTTTTCCACATAAAAATAATATAAACAGAACATTATTAGAACATTCTACCACTCTGTATGGTCATGTGTCTTTGACCATTTTTTGTCATAGGAAAATAAACCTACCATGCCTCAATCCAAATGATATTTTTCAATATTGGTTATAATCGATTTATTTCATTTTGAAACTATTTTATAATTGTATAGGTCATTCGATTTACCACTTGCCTCAGACGGA
The DNA here is from genome assembly GCA_014656515.1 of Oryzias celebensis. Taxonomy (NCBI): domain Eukaryota; kingdom Metazoa; phylum Chordata; class Actinopteri; order Beloniformes; family Adrianichthyidae; genus Oryzias; species Oryzias celebensis. The sequence continues at coordinate 43,184,101 of BNCR01000005.1, forward strand.
TTGACCTTGTTGAATCATAGGAATATACATCGGCTCATGGATTAAGTTGATTAATGGTTACAGCACTAATCATATAAAAGATGAGAAAATATAATGTTTTGATTAAGTTAAATTGGCAAATAAATGCATCTATTTTATGGAAGATCAAAATAGATTTAAACTTAAATGTTTTTTAAACATGGTGTCAAATTTGAAATAAATTGACCTGCAGCTGAGACCCCTCTGGTCCATTGGTACGGTTTTTTTGTTGTTGTTTTGTTTTTAAGTGAACCCCTGACACTTGATCTGCATTAGAGGTAAATAACCCTGTTGAAAACAAATGGTTGCTAGTACATTTATTGGTACGTTTAGATCAAATAACTTAAATCCATTTGGAGGGGAGACATTTAGGCGTTTTATAAAAACATGAATCGTTTTATCTATTTTTTTCTTTGAAATAAATAAAAGCGTTAACTCTGTTTGGATCAGAAAAGGGGCTGCTGTAATTAGTACACTGATGTGTCTCCCACTGGACCAGGACTTTTATTTTTGGCTCACTTGGATAGAGCGCAGATGATTTAGATACAGTTAATTTACTTCCCTTTTTTTAAATGGTTGCATACTGTAAGAAGGTTTTTTGAATATTATTTTTAAGATGTTGGTTTTTTATTGTATAGAATTAGTGGGATCACAGTGAAGTCCCATTAGACCTAATCAGAGCACCTTACTCCAGACAGTCAGCTGGGATCGATCAGGTGCAGACTGACATTTCCCCTCAGAGGACCCCTCCTTCTGCTTTCATCCCCGACAGACGACTCCCATCTGATCTCCTCCTCTGATCTCTTTTCCAACAATTCACACATCTGTTTTCTTTGTTTTTTTCTCTCCTCTTCTTTTGCCCCTGCTTAGGCACTGATGCACTATGCCGGGAGCAGGAACTCCATGGAGCACGGTCTGCCACTTCTGGAGGTCTACTGCCTGTCCATTAACTGTTTCGCTGCAGCGCGATCTCACCTCACTGCCGAGTCTGACAGAGTGGCCCTTGTTTTAAAGAGACTAGCTTTGTAAGTACAAACAATACGTCAAGTATAATACTTGACAATGCCTGGGTGTAGGGCTGAGCGATATATCGATATAATTGATTCATTCAAATTTTTCGTTTAGACGATTTATTTTTGGAAAATCATGATTTTATTTTCCCAGCTCTCTGCTTTCTTGGGCTTCCGTTGTTCGGAGTAAAGTAAAGTATTTACAAGCGCACGCGACATGTAAAGCACCCCCCACTCCTGTAGCTTCCGTACACTTCTCTGTGTAGCGTTTAGCTTAGCCTGATGGAGCAGCAGGACGGTTTTTAACAGAATCCGAACGGAAGTGGAGGATAAACCGACTCACAGCAGCAACAGAGTTTGATAAAAAATGTTGATTTGGAGACAGCAGTGTTGTTGCACACTGATGCTATCATCCTACAACGCAATATGCTATGTTAATGAGTTGTGTCGCTTGTTGCCAGTTTGTGACCCATTTAATGTCAGAAAACATTTTAACGGAGCAGACTTCAAGACATGGCGGATAAATACAGTACAACACACTTAATTCATGGGACATTCATAAAAACTGTATTTTCTAAATACAATAACAGATTAAAGATGTGTTTAATACTGTTTATAAAGTACTTTCATGCTGTTTCATTTTCTTTAAAAAATATTGAAGTAATTTTCATTCTCCGTATATGTCAATAGTTCAGGGTAAAGGTGACTGACTGACTGACAGCTCTCCTCATTGGACCCACAGGGGCATTTTTTAGCTGTGCTAAAGAGAAGAAACAACACATTTGTGATAGAAAATAAATCACTTCATAAACAAATGAATATGCCAAAGCAGAAACCAAAGACTGATTAGAAATCGAAGTCACTTAAGACAGTTATTATCTTATGTTTTTGTTATGCTGTGATATCCTCTGTATTTGCATTTAACATAATATCATTTTTTAAAATAACACCTTTAGTTTTTCTTTGTAAAATAATGCAATAATTTATCTGGTCAAGAAATGTGCCTGGCCAGTAGCTTTTTTTCATCCACCGGCTGGTGGTTAATAAATGAAATGTTGACCAGTGGTGTTGTGTCTTCAAAATTGGAGCATCAAACAACACGCAACAAAATCTATTTGAAGGAAGTAGCTTCCAAAAGTGGGAGTACGACAAATTTGTTTTTCAAAATCAAGGTGCAAGTGATAGAATCTCATTTTGATAACTGACAGTTTTTATTCTGAAAACTGTCTGTAAAACATTTACATATAGCGTTTATTGCTTAATTGTGAGTTTTTTTCCTCCTTACACTTTAAGCTCAATATACCTTTTTACATCAATGCTTAGCTTAGTGGCTTGATTACTTGAGATGTGCTACTGAAACGCTGCCAGAAACTTTGAAGAGCCTGTTCTAAAATTGTCAGCTTGTCTGAAATGCTTTACTGATATACTTGAATAATGTATCTTTGTTTTTACATGTCATTTTAAAGCTCTGACCAAAAAAAAATTTGAATTAGCAAAGTGTTAGTGTATAGGTTACTTAATTCTTGTTTGAGGGAAATCATAAAACTTTATTTTAGAACTTCATTAAGGCTTCCTTAAAATCTTTGGTAACTGTCACATGACGTTGTCTTTTTAATCAACATACTTTATTTGTCTTTCTTGCAGGAGCTGTTTTGAGCTTTTGCTGTCAGTCCCTGAGAATGAAATCCCATTTGAAGCTTGGGTTCAGTTCAACCAATCTGTTCAGGTGAAGCACCATTAAGAGGTTTTTTTTTTGCTTGCAAATGTAAATTCAGATGCAAAGCTGAAGGTCAAGTCTACCTTGTCATAACTCCTTTGTAGTCAATACTTTATGCCAAGTATTGCAAGTTTTTGAACATGCGATGCTAACAAACTTGCAACTTTGCAAACGCACAGAAGCCATAACTGTTTTTGATGTTGTCGTAATGATGATTTAAGTCATTCTGCTTGAGTTGTGGCCCAAAATAAAACAGATTTAGGAGGAAAAAGGCATAAAGTTGAGATATGCTGTGAAACAGGAACAGTTTTCCTGGTGATTTCAATCACGGTTGTCTACATTTAACAAAACAAATTAGGAATGGTAGGTATTTTTCTGTTTGTACCATGTTGTGTCTAAATCCTCTGAGTTTACGGCCTTCAGCTTTTTAGTGCATGCTGGGTGTAGAGGGAACAGCAAAAACACAAAGTTAAATCCCCGGTTTGTCAGTATCGTAGAGGATCAGATGGAGGTGAATACAGGACCAACATGTGGAGTTTGTTAACAATCAGATTGAACTTAAATAATTGTTTGTGCCTATATATTAACTTTTTTTCCCCATAAAGATATATTTATAAATGTTTTAAAAGAAATAAAATTCTAATTTGCATTTTTGGAATTGTTAATGTTGAGAGGCTTGTTTCTTTCATAAAGAACAAATCAAAAAATGTAAAAATAAAGTCAAAGCTGAAGCTAGAAGGAGTAAATCATTGGAGTTTTTGTCAATTTATACTGTACTGAGTGGTTCATTTTGAATGCCATAACTTATTAACTTGCAGAAGTTTTGAACTTTAATTAAAAATTGGATGCACAGATGGAGGCATCTTCTGGATGATGCTGTTCATTGTGAGAGGTTGTTTTCACCTCTAAAGATCAAACTAAGGACAAGTTGGCATTGCATTTTAGATTTTTGAGCAACGTTTTTGTGTTTGCTAAAATGTGCTAAGAATTGTTGATTAGATTCCAAGCTGAGATGTTGAAGCGGTTCTTTCTTAAGACCAGCATCAAAGTCTATAAAAGTCTGTTGCCGAAATCAGCACGTTCCCAAAAAGTTCAAGGTGATGAAACTACTCTACAGAAGTATTCTACAACCTTGTACAACTTTTTTACAGTATCACCCAATGTTCCTGTGGCTGCTTCCTTCCTTAGGGCAAAACGCTGGCTACACCCCCTTTAATAGCAAAAGATATGGATATTAGTCTATTTGCTGTTAGCAGATAAGTGTATTTGCAGCCTGTGATGATTTTGCTTGGATTTGAATACATCTCTGTGTTGTGTGATGCCACCAGGTTGCCTGCAAAATTGCATATTTTCATTTCAGCAGTTTCATGGAATTCCTTTTTGAGAAGAACCCGACAGGGCTGAGGAAACGTTTTACAGTGCATGGAAGAGATAAATTATTGAGCTTTTGTCACTTTTGTTGTAAATATATAAAGAGCCTTTTGTGGTGGTGTCAGGAAACGTTTCTAAAAGAAGACTGTAAGAGATTGTTGTTAGCTCGTATCCGAGTCTCCTGACACACAATAAGACTCAAAACTTCTCTTTCTAAGTTTTTACTTGCGTCATGTTAGAGCCAGAGGACATAAGCAGGGATTGGTTGGAGTCATTGTTTCTATGGCAACCACTCACTTGAAAGTGAGCTCAGGTGAATCTGTCACTGAATCTGAACATTTTGAACGTTCGACGTGGGGAGCAGCAGGCACCACACACTTGTATTGAGACACCTGATTGGCCAGCTTATAACTTGAATAACTTGCATTAAAGAAAAAATATCGTGAAAAAAAAAGGATTAGCAAGAACATCTTTAAAAAAAAAGTAGCAGAGCGAGAATTATTATTCTGATAAATAGAAAGACTGAGAAATAGATCTTTATTTTGAAGTAGAGGTCAACGGCTCTTGCAATCAACAAGTACTTCCTATTTTGAACGTAAGAGGGGGAAGGTCACTCAGTCCAGTTCTTATATACAGTCAATGGCTTATCATCTTCCCACAAACTGCATGTCTGCGTCCTTGAGATTCCAAGAGGTGTGAGAGGTGGACTTGTTTTGAAGACGCTGCTGCTGGATGCTGCTGAATGTCTGCACATCTGAATCAGCTTTGCCTCATACGCAGCACCGTAAAATATCATGTCTAACATTTCTACTACATTTCTACTGAATAAATTGACACATTTTTTAAGTGGCAAAAGTTCATACACTGTGACTGAAAACTTTACAGCTTTGTCTTTTCAATGGAAATGATAAAAAGAGAAAATGAGATGGTTGTACCAAAGTGTGTTGTTGTATGTTGCAGATTGCCCATGATAACTTATTGCAGTATGGGAGTACAGACCTTCAAGCTTTGCTGCAGATCACAGGAGAAGGAGGAGCATGGAGCAACCCCATCCTCACTGCTCTCCTCACTGGGCAGGCCACCAACCCAGACGAAGGTTGGTTTTTCTTCCATTTGGATGTGTCACTTTAACATTCTGAAGGATTGTTCCTTCTGTTGAAGGTGGTTTTTAACAAACTTTGTTTGTAGTTGAAGCTTATATAATCTTGGAGGGCGAGGGCTTCATGGAGATGCGGGTTAAACATCTGGAGAAGATGGGCGAGGTGGCAAAAGCAGTAGTGTTGGCCAAAGCCTGCAGCGAATGCAGCTTCATTCCCAACCAGGCAATGTTTCGCCAGACATTTGTCTCTCTTCTTTGTCACCTGCTGCCCAACGAGGAGGCAATAATAGAGGTACGGCAGCATTTTCAATGCAAATACTTGATCTGATCAGGATTTTTCAGGGCAAATTCACACATGCACAGTACAAGGTGTTGTATATTAAGAAATGTTAAAAACTTTAAAAGTCTAAATGATTTTTTTGGTAAATGTTTTCTCTTTTTTAAAATTAAATAAAAAACTTGCTTCTATTCTTAATATTCCATCACAAACCATCTGCATGTTTTGTTGTCTTCAGGACATGTCTGTTATTTGACAGGAAGGCAAAAATGAAGAATCAAAGCAGTCTATTTAAAAAAAAGGCCAGATTAGGCTTTTTTTTTAAGTCTCCAAAAATAGAACCTCCAGTTGTCATGCAAGTAGAGCCCAGGACTCTGTTTGAAAAGATTCATCTTCCAGGATTGGAAAATCTGAGTATTTTGTGACTTCTTTTTAATTTAATGCACAGCTTGTCAGCCAAAATCTCTCACTTCATCATTTTCTTTTATTATCTCTCTTCTAGTTACTTAAAATCTTCAGTAGATTTAATAAGTTGTGTTTTTTTTTCTATTGTCTTTTTTGTTTTATTTAAATCAATTAAACACTAAAAAAGAAGAATTCCATAAAAGAAATGTAATAACTTATTTGTTTACTATATGGAAATAATGCTTTTATCACAACATTGTTCAAGTCTTTACAGTTTTGCAAATAAACTGTCTGGTCGAGTTAGCAAAGCAGTTCTGGAAATTTTGCTTATGTCAGATACGAGTCTGCCTTTATTTCTGCAACTTAAAAAACATGTAGAAATGCTGCAGGCCAAAAAGGAGAACCACCTTTATTTAGCACACAGCTGCTGTTTCAGCTTCTGCACAATGTCGCTAAAGATTTCCTCTCTAAACAATACCTTTGAAAAAATTCAGTCTCGTTCAATCCGGGTGTGGATTTTGTTTTTATCCAAACAATACGGAGGATTTTTTTGTGTGGAAAAAAAGTCTTGTGAAAAGGTTGTCATATTTAAGTAAAGATGTGCTAGATCTGTTTTGTTCAAGATCTGATCTTTTTTGTTTTCATCAGATATCCAGACTTGACTGTAAAGATGTTCTGGAGATCACATGTAATTTGGAGATGGAAGGAGAAGAGAATACAGCCTTCATCCTGTGCACAACCTTTCTAACTCAGCAGCTACAGCAGCAGAATCTTTACTGCTCCTGGTCAGTAGCCTCGATTTACTGCAAGAACATTATTATTTAAATGAAAAAAAACTAGGTGTTTTGTTGTTTTAATTGTAAGGGAGTTGACTCTGCTGTGGAGTAAGCTGCAGAGGAGACTCGACCCCTCGTTGGTGTCTCTTTTGGAACGATGCCTTCAGCTCGGTGCCATTGCCAAAACAGTTCAACACTTGCTTTACCTGGTTCGTGTTATTCAAACAGAGGTGAGTGTACACAGACAAAGTCATTTCATTTGGATGTTTAGATAGTTTTTATACTTAAAGTGGCTTTTCATGCATGAATTAATGCTAATATTATGTCTCTTCAGGCAGAAGAATTGGGAACACCTGCTTCAGTTGAACTTTGTGTTAAAGCCCTACAACTCCCAAAGCAAGAGGACTCTGAAACCAGAATATCTGTCTGCAAGACAATATCTTGTCTTCTTCGAAGTGATCTTGAAGTGTTGCGTGCCTGCCAGCTCACCGAGCTGCTGCTTGGCTCCAGCCAGGAAGCCTTCACTTGTCTTGAAGAACTCTACTTACGGCCCGACCAAAAATATGACCAAGAGAACGAGGTTATTCCCAACTCGCTACGCTGTGAGTTGCTCCTTGCACTAAAAGCATACTGGCCTTTTGACCCTGAGTTTTGGGACTGGAAAACTCTAAAGTATCACTGCAACTCCCTGCTTGGGCTGAATTCTGAGTCAGAAGGAGAACATGAAAAGGAGGCAAAGACAAAAAAATTTGAGGTACCATTAGTTCAAAAGAGGGTTGAGGCTGACCTCCACAGTCGGATAAACGGAGGACTTGGGGGTCACGATCAACAAGACAAAAAAGAGTCTCGCCCAGAAACCAATGCGTTTTCTGAAGAAAAAAGGGAAAAATTTTGCTGTAAGATTTGCAAGAGATCATTCACTGACACACAGATTGTTCATCACTCCAAAAGACATGCCCAGGAAAACAATCACCTTTGTCCTGTTTGCCTGGAAAGGTTTAAGAGCAGAAAAGATCTTGTCCCCCACATGAAAAAACACATTGGGAGCAAATCGATTCAATCCCAAAACAGCATAAAAGATGAGGAGGAGGAGGAGGAGGAGGAGGATGTGGAACCTGGGGAGATCACCTTAGACCCGTCTTTAGTCCTCTACTACAACTCCACTCGTGATCCGGATCTGTTGCATCACATTGTACAGCAGGCCAAAACCTCCAAAGAGAAGAGTCCGGACAATGACGAGCACGTAACGTTCGAGTACATTAACCAACACTTCAAACTGCAGAACCGAGATGAATATCCATGCCCGGCAACTAAGTGTAATCGGGTTTTCAAGCATTCCAAGTATCTGTATGTCCACTTGAAGTCAGATCACAAAAGTGATGAAAATGTAAAGTACTTCCACCAGATGAGAGACAAACGGGTAAAGTGTGTGTTTTGTCGACGGCATTTCGTCTCGGCCTACCATCATCACAAACACAGACGGGCTCACTTTGGGGATCAGCCTTACACATGTGTGATGGTCGGCTGCGGTGCAAAGTTCGCCACATCGAACGAACTGGTCGCACATAAGCAGACCCATGGCTATCAGCTGAGCTACCAATGCGAGCTTAAAGGCTGCTACGTCACTTACTCTGACTTGGGCCAGTTGTATCACCATGAAGCGCAGCATTTCCGAGATGCAGCATTTACCTGCTGTAGCACTGAATGTAAGAAGTACTTCCTATCCAAAAAGGAGTTTGTGAAGCATTTATCAACACACAAGATAACTTTTACAGAAGAAGACTTTGAGGCTCAGAGGAAGGCAAAGCGAAAAGTTTTTAAGGTCATTGCTGAGGCCCCAGTGGGTTTCAACCAGCAGAGCGATCCAGATGGCGTCAACGGAGAGATCCTGAACCCTCCATCAATGAGTTGTGCCCCCTCTGTTGAAGATTTGCCCAACAAGGAGCCCAAGGCCACAATGACCCTTGTGGCTGTGTGCTTCGATGGCAGCAAGTTTACCTGCGGCTTTGAAAAGTGTGGCATGACTTTTTCCAGAGCCAGAGATGTCCAGAGACACTTGAAATGTGCACACCCGGAGCACCTTAAACTGGAGAACAGAGAGCACAAACACGACAAAGAGCAAGGCTCCAAAGGGATGGATACCAACGTGGTGGCAGACGAAGAAGAGAAGGAAACAGATGAGCACTCGGCTCCATTAAAACTCGTTGAAATGGACGAAAAGACTTCCATCGCTCCCAAAAGCAATGAGACGAGCTTTTTAAGCCGTCATGCCAAAAACGACGGACTAAAAGAAATTCTTCTTGGGTTGAGTAAATTAAGTTTGAACTCTGTGCCTCTTAGCTCATCAAGTGAGCCTCCTCAGTCCAGTCAAGATGCGTCTCTGAAGTTGATTCATAAAGCAATTTTGGCAACGCCTCCAGTTGTGTTGCCCAACAAAATGTCAGATGAGTCCGATGAGCAGAAGGTAGCAAATGACGAATGCATGGAATCGCTAGGTAATGCGAAACCGTACGTCTGCGTATACAAAGAGTGTGGCTTTAGAACCGCCAAGAGTTACAGTTTGCTGCGCCACTACATCTCCAAACATGGCTGCAGCCTTGAAGAAGCCCGAAAAATGACCTCTTTCAAAACCACCTCGTTCAAACCCTACGTCTGCCAGCTTTGTTCCAAGAGTCACAGAGAAAAACACGTACTTAGGGCTCACTACATTCAAGTCCATGAAATGAGTGTTGCTTTGGTGAATAAACTAAGCTGTGGAACAGTACAGCTAGAACAAGACAGACAGTCCACCTCTCAACTCCTGACTAACCACGATCCAAAAGGGATCAAGAAAGAGACCTGCAAACTGGAACTCCAGCAGGAGTCAATCACCCCGAGCCTGATTAGTGAGAATGGACAAAACTCCGACAATCATTCACCATCTGAAGGAGAAGATGAAGCGGGGAGGAAAGAGGAAGAGCAGAAAGACGAAGATGAGAACAAAACCACACAGCAGGTCAGAACAAGACGTTTAGTAGCCAAAAGTAACCTGTGCTACATCCTGGATAAATTCAGCAAACCCTTCCATTGTGTGGCGAAAAACTGTGACGCAGCGTTTTCCACTCAGGGAGGCCTGGTGCGCCATCTACAGTTCATACACCATTACAACCGCTCTCAACTCCTGTTGGACAAAGACTCTGATGTGAGGGGCCCAGAGGTCCGAAAGGAGCCTGCAAGGAAAAGAGCCCAGCCAAACCCAGATGATCCTCAGCCTCAGTTTAAATGTCACTTTGCTAACTGTCACGCTGTTTACCACCTCAAAAGCAGTTTGGTGCGTCACACAAGGGATTTTCACTCGCAGCCACCTGAGCTCATAAGATGCAAGCATGAGGGCTGCTCAAGGGTCTTCAGTCATAGCGATGCTCTTAAAAAGCATACACTTTATAGTCATTGTGAATACTATGATTCCCTGGTGGTACGACTTCAGAGCACTCACAAAAAGTCGACAACTGGATGCCAAAATAAGATCGTAGTGTCACAGGAGGGTCTGCAGAAAACAGAAGCCGGTTCGCCAGACACGCAGGATGAGACGTCGAATTCAAAACCAGAAGGAACAACTCAGTCTGAAGAGAACAGAGGCCAGAACAGTCCGCAAAATAAAAAAGAGTCGGGGGCAAAGAAGACAAAAAGAGTTTATGTCAGCAACTTGGTCTTAAGATCCCATGAAGAAGCACTACAGATGTGTCAAGACCGCTGCTTGCGCGTGGCCTACCCATGCATGGTCCAGGGCTGTGACTCTGTGGTGACGTACCTGCACAGCGTGCACCGTCACTACATGAAAGTGCACCATTTGAGTCGGGAAGAACTTTTCCGAAATGCAGGCAAGCTCGTGTTTATTGCTGAGCAGCTCGAGGAGCTGATCCAGAGGAAGTCAGCTCAGCCAGCTGCGACAGGTGAAGGCAGCCCAGATGAGGTACAAGAAAAAGAGAACAGAGAAGAGTCGGAAACCCCTCAGGAGCAGCCAGAACCCACAGAGCTGCCATCAGTCACAGCTGAGACACAGGATGGGGACTCCCCTGATCCTCCGAGATCCACAGAGGAGGAAAAGGAGGAGCCTCCACCTGTTGAGACAAATGAAGTCCTTGTTGGTTCAAATGAGGTACTTAAAGATGAAGCAAGAACAGGTGGAAGCCCTGAGGAATTATCAGTGGCACTACAGAGCTCTCCCAAACTTGAGGAGAGATTAAGCTTAGATCAAATCAGGCCTCTTCTTCGTCCAGTCACAGTTGACCTCTCACCTCCGTGTTCACTTCGCTTTACTCCCGAGGAGAGCTCGCAAGATACACCAGAACACAACGAGGATTGTAAAATGCTGAATGGGTCGGCCGCGGTGAGCTCTCCTCCTGTCCGCCTGCCTCTGAAACGCAAAAATGAAATCTCTGAACAGCCGTCAAACGTGAAGGACAGTCCGAGCAGTCCTCAGCACTCATTTGACATCACTGCCTACAAGCCTATCGGCTTTGAGTCCTCCTTTTTGAAGTTTATCCAAGAAACCGCTCCAAAAGACGAAGAGGCCCTCGTGAAACGGAGAGACACATTCAAACGCAGCTGTTCAGTCAAAGAGAACCACCACCTGGGAATCTCTCACACCCGCAGCAGGCGGACTCATTCCCCACTGCTGAAGTCCAACAGCACCACTGGAGACTTCACATCCATCCAAAACTTGAAGTCCATCTTGGACAAAGCACTAGCTGGGTGTGGGGACCTGGCCATTAAGCAGCTTCAGTTCCTCAAACCTGTGGTGGTCCTTGGGAGACCCGTGTGCACCACCCTGCCTGACCTCTTCCCATCAGACACAAACAACAGCAAACTGCTTCTTGGCAGTTAGTTTAATTGAGCACCTTTTGGACTTTGCTTCTGGCAGATTACTTAGTATCTTCATAAGATATGCATCAGTATTTTTTGTTTTATTCACAATTTAATATTATTATTTTTTTTTTTGTAAGGTGCCAAATTAAAGTTTTGTAAACCATTAGCTAAAGGAAAATAAGATCATGTGTGACTGCATTTCAGACTTCAGTCAGAACCCACTTGATATTTCAGCTCATCACCACAAGTGTAAATATTGTAGTGCTCCAAGGTAACGTACAGCTCTCCAGATTGTTAAAAATGGTCAGTAGCGCAATGCGATGCCTTTTCACTTTTGTGAAAATGTAACTTAAGATATTTCTTGACTGCATTGTCCTCAAGATTCATGTTTGGATTTTTTTCCTCCTCCCCAGTTTATATAAAATCAGTGTTTGGATGCAGTGGTCAGACAGTGGGGGTCATGTATGTAACACTTTCTAATAAAGTAAGTGGAAAAATTGATTTGGAATGAAGTGTTTTTATTTAGTCAGGAATTTAGACAAAAATTCTACAAAACAATTTAAAAAGGAAACAGAAGCACATCTTCACTCAGAATTACCCTCATAAGGCTAAGGTACATGATATATTTTTACTGCACCTTTCTGTTGGATACATTTGACATTTTCAGAAAAGTTGGCCAACATTTCACTTGAAATTCTAAAACTATTTTAAGTATATGTTGATGTTTTTTTAAGGTAGTTATTTTTTTTGAATTGCAGACTTAAATATTAGGGCAATTTTATGAGAATTGTGACCAAGGTTTTATGCATTTTTTTTTACCACCTAAAGTGAAATTTCTCAAAAGATGTTCCAACAAATAAAGCCCTCTTCAGAGTTTACATAATTTTACAATACATTTTTTTTTGTAAAGAGAGATTTTTTTTACATTTAGATTTTACATATTTTGCAGGATGCTGTTGTAGTTTATATAATGCTTTCTTAATTTTTTACTGATCACCCACATTTTTGAGGGTTTATCACAAATTATTGAAAACGTTTTTATTTTTTTCAAAAGCAGCCATTTTAAAAGCCGACAAAGAAAAGATAATGATTAAAAATAATTAAAAACCGCTGAATATGTTTAAACATTGACGTCAGTTTTAGGTAAGAATCTGAAACCCAAACGAGTTAATCATTTTGCCACGGAACCAAAGACGTTGATTAGGCGTTTCCGAGGGACTGATTTCACAGACGCGCTTTGCCGACAGGCTCTCATTAGCATCTCGCATGAATGGAGGAATATTTTAACGTCATGGCCTCAATTTAGAAATGGAAACTGTGTGCAAAGATTGTGTTTTTACTTTGTATCAAACAGTTTAACTTTGCAAAAGTTATTTCATCGTTTGGGATTAAACTGTCTGTCCGTCTGTTGTCAAGCGGAAGCTAAGTAGCCACATTAGCAGAGGTGCCATCGAGGCTTCGCAAAAGGACCGAACCAAACAGCATTGCAGCAAAAAGAAATCCTGCCAAGATGTTTGAAACCTTACTTAATCTTCCGGTGGAAAAACAGATATTTTATGCTGTTTTGGGATTTTCCTGGACGGTATATCTCTGGGAGGCCTACCTTTCTTACAGACAGGTTTGTTCATGTCATTTGCTTTTCTTACTAATAGATTTGAGATGGAAAATGAAACAAAAATCAGAATAAAGCAACAATACATATCAGATTAAGAAATAGAAGAAAGGCGTCTCGTTTAACTACATGTTTCTACTTTTAAGACAATCGTAACATTTATCCAATTACACACAGAAAAGTTTATTTTTTCCCCTAGTTTTTAGATCTTATTTTGAAAAATGCAAATGTGAACATTTTTAATTGAATTAAATCGCCCATTTTGCTTTTTGCTTATGTAAAGTATTTTCACAGTTTTTTATGTTAACATCTCCAAAATGTTTTATTAGAGATAACATTCAAGATAAAGCTTTGTCCCTTAAACTGCACCCCTTTATATCTTATATATGTTTCCTTGGATAAATGTCCATCAAAAGGCTGAATCTAAAAAAAAAAAAAAAATTAAATGCTTTATTTTTGCTCTTCAAAGCAACACAACCCTATGAATTTATGTTAATTACTCTTGTGAATATAGCTTATTTTTGCATTTAGTTGACTTGAAATTAGACATGGAACCTAACTTCCTTTAAAATGCTACTTGGACCCCCTTTTTTTAATTCTGCATTTTTGCTGTCTCCTAACATTCTCTTTTTGCCTTGTAGAGGACAACATATAGATCAACAACACATGTACCACAGGAACTTGGCAAGATCATGGATTCCGAAACCTTTGAGAAGTCGCGTCTTTATCAGCTTGATAAAAGCAACTTTAGCTTTTGGTCTGGACTCTATTCTGAGACGGAAGGAACGGTGAGAGACGAAACAGTCAAAGTTTCTTGAAGTGGTAACTCTTTCTTTTTTGTGTGTGTGTTGATTGTTATCTAAGTGATGCTCATCTCTTAAAACATTTCCAGCTGATCCTGCTGCTGGGTGGAATTCCGTTTCTGTGGGACATTGCCGGGTCTCTAACAACTCGCTTTGGATTCACCCCAGAGTTTGAGATAACCCAGTCCCTGGTCTTTCTTACACTTGCCACTCTGTTTAGTGCCTTGACTGGACTTCCTTGGAGTCTGTATAACACATTTGTCATTGAGGAAAAACATGGCTTTAACCAGCAGGTTTGTTGATTCTAAATCCGTGTGTGTGTGTGTGTGTGGGTGTGGGTGTGGGTGTGGGGGTGTGTGTGTGTGTGTGTGTGTGTGTGTGTGTGTGTGTGTGTGTGTGTGTAAATTGAGAGAATCCAGCTGCTTCCTGCATGGAGATGTTATAAAATTAAAGTTTCTATTCATTATTTTTTTTCTTCCTTTTAATTCACGTCTGATCTTCCCTTCAGACTCTAGGATTCTTCCTCAAAGATGCCGTGAAGAAGTTTGTTGTGACCCAGTGCATCCTGCTCCCTGTGACCTCACTGCTTTTGTACATTATAAAAATTGGCGGAGACTACTTCTTCATTTATGCTTGGCTTTTTACTTTGGCTGTCTCTCTGGTTAGAAGCAAAACAGCTTTTTTTATTTTAAGTAATTTACATTTAAATAATTTCCATAAGTGCACCTTTTTGGTGTTAATTCTCTTATCTCATCTGTTTTAAGGTACTGGTTACCATCTACGCTGATTACATTGCTCCTCTGTTTGACAAGTTCACCCCATTGCCAGAAGGAGAGTTAAAGACAGCAATCGAAGATATGGCTAAAAGTATTAGCTTCCCTCTGACGAAGATTTATGTAGTTGAAGGTAATTTCCTGAACTCTTAATTTTTTTTATAGCTCTGCTTGTTGGCAATATTTCACTTTATTGAAAAAATTCTAAAACTTGACTGTAATTTCAGGTTCCAAACGTTCGTCCCACAGCAATGCTTACTTTTACGGGTTTTTTAAAAACAAACGCATTGTGCTGTTTGACACTCTGTTGGAAGACTACTCGCCTCTCAACAAAGCTGGAGAGTCGCAGCCTGAGGAAACTGAGAGCGAAGAGACTGTAAACGAGTCCAAAGCTAAGCCCAAGGTTGGAAAAGTTGCCTTTTTAAATCAGAATATTAGTATAGTGTCTGCCTTAACACAAGTTCTATAAACTATTTTAAAGAAAATTGTGTTTTTGGTGTTTTTTAACACGTTTTTGTGGCATTTTTCTCTTGATGGAGAAAATATATAAAGAAAATTAAACTCAAAAGTGCATTTCTGAGTATTTCTATATTCCAATCGGTGTGATTTAGAAGCAGACCAAGAAATCTGGTTTGAAAAAGAGCTTATTTGTGGTGTAGAAAATACACAGGGTGGGTCAGAAGCTCCCTGCTCGCTCTGAGCTTTCAGCATTGGGAACAGGGATGGCGTTACTCTGCAGCAGCAGTCCTACCCACAACTCAGAGATGGATTTCCAATGTACTACTTCTACTCTCCAGAAACCATGTCTTAGAAAACAACACTTTTTTTTCTGCTAAAAGCGACATAATCATCATCAATAAAGGACGACTAGGAACACTTTTACAATAAAAGCAAGATGATCGAAGTGGAACTTTAAGTGGTAATTTGGGGAAACTATTGTTATGGTTATGAAATCTGGTAATCTTGTGACATAATTCCTATTTTTCTCAACAATCAGAGTCACAGTTATTTCACTTTAACAGAACAAGAAGCAAGGATGCAACAACCAAGAGATCCTTGCTGTCTTGGGTCATGAGCTTGGCCACTGGAAGCTTGGACATACTGTCAAGAATATTGTCATCAGTCAGGTAATTCCACATATTTTTTGTTGTTTGCAATTTTGATTGTATGTGGCACTAAGTCCATTGTTTTTTTCCTCCACAGATGAATTCCTTCTTGTGTTTTTCTCTGTTTGCTGTGCTAATTGGACGCAAGGAATTGTTTGTGGCTTTTGGATTCACCAACACCCAGCCCACTTTAATTGGCTTGATGATTATCTTCCAGTTCATCTTTTCTCCTTACAATGAGGTGAAAATGAAATTCCATAAACGTTCAACTAAATTTTCAAAACTATGTTTATAATCAATTTTTTTTCTGTCTTTGCAGCTGCTGTCTTTCTGTCTAACGGTGCTGAGTCGTAGGTTTGAGTTCCAGGCAGATGCTTTTGCGCGGAATATGGGTAAGGCTTCACAGCTCTACTCTGCCCTTATCAAGCTCAACAAGGACAACCTGGGCTTCCCAGTTGCAGACTGGTTGTTCTCCATGTGGCACTACTCTCACCCTCCTCTGCTGGAGCGCCTTAGAGCCCTGGGAAATGTTAAGCAGGACTGACAGGGCTGGAAGGAGGAGCGGCGACTGCTACCTCCTCCGAAGGGCTTTCGCAGACCTCTCCTGGCCCTGTGATGCATCTGGATGTTCTTCCCATCAGCCCCATCTTGTTTTAACTTATTTTAGTCTTTTCAGGACATATTTTCCATTTGTTTCTTTGATCCTTTTATTTCACACAACCAAAAAAATGGACCTACAAATGGTTGCCTGTTCTAGCTTTGGGTCTTATTTTCTCTGAAACCACTCATGTACTTGTTAGCAATTCATCTGGACAATACGTATTTATAAAAAAAAAAAGGCAGTATTGTCAGAGCATGGATGGATTTACCAGCTTGAACTGATGCTATATTTTTCTTTTTGAAGACATTTGAATTCAGAACTTATTTCAGAGACAAAAAATTATGTTTTAGATTGGGATACCATCATAACTATAATCTTTTAATAGATAAATATTTTTCCCCCTTTTTTAAATAAATGCACAGGCTAGTTATTGATTTAACCCCCAATGTACAACCATTCTTTTTTATATTTTTCTTCTGGCAAGTTCTGAGGAGAGTTTCAACGAAAAGGGCCATTTTCTCAAATTCAATATTTTGTTTGAGGAGCAGTGCAGAGCTTGGTCACCTTTTAGGAAAGGAAAATATGAGTGCCTATAATTCTCTAGTTTTAAGTGTAAATAAAGCAGTGCAAGGACTTTGATTCAACGTTGGAATTGAGATTTATTTTATGCAAAATGAGTGGACATGTTATACTTTTCTGTAGCACTTGCTTTCTACCAAGGGTCCAACTGAAACGGTAAATATGTAACTATTGGTTTGTGATGGGGAACATTGTAAAGGAAAAAAGGGGGGTTGAATTTGGTTTAAAAATGTAAGTTAATTCAAAGCTCAGTTTCTTTTCTTGATTGTGGCCCATTCTTGGCTGATAAGCAATGGGGCTTTTGGGAAGGTGTCAACACATGAGCCAGAATTTGGTTTGTTTGAGGAAGATTGTTTGCTGTCTTTGATGTGTTTAAATAAAGTTCTTGAATGCATGTTTCCCGTGCTGCTGAGTTACATCACCTGTCACTTTTACCTCTATACAACAATGCCTATTAGGTGGACGGCTGACTCTGGTCCACTCCAGTGGGAGGATATATATCTCTTGCAGTGAGGTGCAGTAAGGTTCACGGCTGGTGAGGCACTGACATCAGTCAGATTTACAAACATAACCCTACAGAGAAGCTTATTCACCATTTGATTGGCAGCAGTTAGTGTTTCGTTTAAAATTTCAACATTAAAGCTGGAAAAGTTATCGAGTTACTTTTAGTTATTAATGAAGTCTGTGTGTCGCTCTCTTGTTTTGTCTTTGGTCTCTCCTGAAGAAAAGCATTAATAACCTGTTTGAAGAAGTCTTCCTTTCTGCTTTGAGGCAGGCGTATTGCCTGCCTCATCTAATTCATTTTTAGTGGATAAAAAGACTGAATGTGTCGCAAACCGGCACCAATGTGATTAGACAGATGGCGAGAAATAAAAAAAGTAGGTAACTTTACAATAAAGCGTCCTTTATGATGAGAAAAAAGAGTGAATTAGTAAAGCGCATCCCTCAGTTGCAGCTGTGTGCAGCGCTGGGGAGGCACGGCTGCTGCTGTCGCACCCGCCGCTGTGCGCATGCGTCAGCTGGACAGCTGCTGCCTCACCCGCCCTTGTCTGGCGTATTTGAACAGGAAACTCCTATATTAGCTGAAGAAACGTTGTAGACCCACCAGAAAAAGGTAATCATGGGAAAGACATGTCTGAAAAATAATATTGGATTTTATTTTTTAAAAAGTATGTTCATTTTTTAATTTGTGCATTTTCAAGCTATATTTTGCCGGGGAGGCACAGCCTCCCCTGACTGCAGGCCACTGATCTCTAGTTGGACAGATCTGAAGAAGCCGCTGGGATGAGAGGTTCAACGTCTTCAAACAAAAAACTGTGTCAAGTAGAATAATAATACAAAAAAAAACTTTTTGGTTTTATCATGACCTGTAATGAGTCCTTTCCTGATGTATATATTTATTTAGTTTCCAACAATAAAGTACAATATAAATAAATAACCATGAACTGATTCAGACAACTTTTTAAAAACGCGCCTTTTAAAGATACAAAAGGAGTATTCGTGATTTTTCCATGCTCGAAAAACGGAATAGGAAAAAAAACGGCTGTCATTTTGAGACTGTACCATTACGAAACGTCTCTGTTTCGTTCCCCGTATGTTTTCTCTACTGTATTTTGCATTCATTGAAAACATTTAAAGTGACAATTTCAATATCTAAAAATGTACTAAACATGTTTTGTATTTCAGTATCTTGATTTTGTGGACACGATGACACGTGTGGAGTCACCCGCGTTAATGGTTTGATCCTTAACAGTGTTTTTGCGGACAAGGGCAAGCTCCAGTGTCAGCGCTGTTTTCATATAGAAGAATCAAACATGGCGAGGTTCCTCAGGCCTAGTATAAGGAGTTTTGTCACCTCTCAGCTGAGAATGTCATCCGACCAGGTAATTTCTTTAAAGCCTGACATTACATTGCTCGACTGTCTTCCTGAACAGAGAATCGTTTATGCTAGACTAATTTTATTTGCATCATTTAGCCTCGCATTCTTGCTAGCTGTAGCTGCTTTGCCCTAATAATTACGTAATTTTATCCATCAAAAACAATATTTGAAGTATTGTTCTATTTTTAAATGGTAGTACAAGTTACTTCGAAAAATATCATTGGTGATAATTTAGAGTTTAAGAATTGGTGTTCGGGTTAAATTGTCCTTTAACGTAAGGAAGTTTTATGGAACTTGTTTTTACAATGTCAGATGTATTGTGATAATTAGTAAAAACGTACATTCTGAGAAACTGGCCTAATTATCTTTTTTCGTTTGATACAGCAAAATTTGACCTTCATTTATCGTTTAAATCCCATTCTTCCTTTTACCTCACGTCCCAGGAACAAAAGTTTTTTTCTCGTCCCAACTTTTATTTAAAATGAGACAAGAACAGCCATATATGAGAACGTATGGAGAAAGTTCGTAACTGAACACAACATAGGAGCCAAGAAAACACGTGACATCAGGAAAGTAAAGTTAAAATGATCAATGAAAGGTTATTTTGGAGAAAAATACAACAATTTTTTAGAAATAAAAGTTCTAACATTTTAGAGTTTAGTAGTTTAAAGCTTTTAAGAACATTATTGCACTAAAGACTTAATTCACTGAATATTTCTATGGTCTGTTGCTCCTCTGCCAGCTTGGTGAACTGGGTAAAGGTGCAGGAAAGGGTGGAGGAGGCGGAGGTTCCATTAGAGATGCAGGTGGAGCCATGGGAAAAAGGCAGGCTGCCGAGGAGGAGATGTACTTCAAGTATGTGTCATTTCGTTCTGCAGTAACCACATACTGACTGATTGTCTTGGTTTTTCTTTTTGACTGATGTTATGTGTTTCTTGTTTGACCTTGTGTTTTTTGTTTACCTTCACATAAGACGTAAAGAAAAGGAGCAGTTGGCTGCATTGAAGCAGCACCACGAGGAGGAAATCGATCACCATAAAAAGGAGATTGAGCGTCTGCAGCGGGAGATTGACCGCCACAAGGGAAAGATCAGAAAGTTGAAGCATGATGACTGAGTCAATCCTTCCAAAACGTCTAAACCTTCAGTGATCTAAGGCGCCTTTTTGTAATCACACAGATAACCGTGCAGACTGTATTATCTTGAAAATTAGGATATTACAGGGTATTCTCTGTAAGTGCTGACAAACTAATAAAACTGTTCATGAAATTATTCTTGTTTCAGTTGCATGCTGTTTTAGAACATACACAACATTGATCTTATTACAACTTAAAATGTTAAACTGCTGTCTTGTAGATTCTGTCTTTGCAAGGAAAACACCTGTGTGGAAATGTCAAAATTTAGTTGAGATCATTGCATGCTATTTAATGTATAATACCGTGATGTAAGCAGAAGTGGTATTTTTAAATGCTGTAAATTAAAGTTATAAACTTATGAGAGGATAAGATTCCTTTTAATATTTTATCACCACTTTGAGTCTTCTGTGCCTAATTTTTGAGAATAGGCTGCTGTAATTGCTAAATGCAGTTAGTATAATGTAAAAGTGAAAAAGACTTGATTACTATGAATATTTTTACCTAAAAGAGGTGTTTAATAATTAATCATCCAGACAGGTGATTTCAGGTAAGAACAGGAGATTTACAGGGCAAAACACCAAAAAAGTTACTTCATGTGAGAAACCATAACATTCTTTTAATTCAGAAAACTAGGCTGGTCGCTGGAGCATTTGAACTTTAGGTAAAATGTGAAGCTCAAACTACAAATATTGCGACTAACTAATGAATAATGACTTGAACACAATCCTTTGGCATAAAAGAATTACTTAAAAAATCCCAAACAATGTCAAAACACAGCAATAAAGTTGTCATCTTAAGTGCTGCAAACCTAACCAAAATATACATTTATAAATGAAATAATAGGCCATGGTGTGCTTTATAATGGACTTGACAGCAGCCTTCCACACAGTGAACCACACAGTCCTCCTATTTCAACTGGAACATCATGTTTGCATTCGTGGGACCAAACTTGACTGGTTTAGGTCCTATTTAACAGGGAGAGGTTTGCCTCCTCATCTGTGGCTCCTCTGTCCTGTGGGGTACCACAAGGTTCCATCCTTGGTCCTGTTCTTTTTTCTTTATATCTGCTACCACTTGGTTCTGTGATTGCACGGCATAATGTCTCTTTTCATTGTTATGCAGATAATTTTCAGATTTATCTACCACTCAATTTGGGACAAAAAGAGCTCACAAAATGTTTTAATGGTATATTGATGATGTAAAGCAGTGGTTGAACCAGAACTTTTGAAAGAGTCAAAAACTGAGAGCATTGTTTTCTGTGACTCTACAGCGGATTCTACTGCTGTTAAAATCTGGGGGTTATCTTTGACAGCTGTTTACATTTGACAAACAGATTTATAATGTTTTCAAAATGAACTTTTATCCCTTTTATCGCCTTTAAGCTTAAGCTAAACCTTCCCAGAGTCGCAGTGATCTTGAAACAGCCATCCACGCCATGATCACCTCTTGCATAGATTATTACAACTCCGTGCACTTTGGTGTCATTCAGCGATCACTGAACCATCTCCAGTTAGTTCAAAATGCAGCTGCACGACTGTTAACAGGAGTATCCAGACGAGAAGACATCACTCAGGTACTCTGTTCACTTTACTGGCTCCCTGTTAATTTTAGAATTCAGCTTAAACTTTTACTGTTTGTTTTTAAAGGTCTTTATGGCGTTGACTCAGTTTACTTAACTGAGCTTTTAACTGTCCACAGCAATTCTAGAGTTTTTAAGGTCTGCCAAGCAATATTTGCTTGATGTGCCCAGGTTACGACAGAAACGCTGGGGTGCCCGTGCTTTTTCCATTGCCGGCCTTCAGTTATGGAATAGCATTGCTTGAGAACTGCACATGCTATCAGACCTAAACAGCTTTAAATGTCAATTAAAACTTCCCTTTAAGAATGGCTTTTCATACTCAGTGGTTGGTGGCATTTTCTTTTCTTTTATTTGTTTTATTGCATTCTTATTCATTTTATTTTTATATGTATTTTCTTGCTGACTTTTTAAAAATAATTGCATGATGTTTTGATTTTGTTTATTTTATTTGCTTAATTTTAGTATTCATTCAGTCTTTCTTCTATTGAGAAGCACGTTGGTACACCTACATGAGTTGTGCAGTGCTATATAAATAAAGCTTCTTTCATTCAAATGTGAACTTGCGAAGAAGACTCAAATATCGTCACTTCCTGCCACCCCTGCCTTTTACCACGAGCAACCCCGTTCATCTTTCTTTTCGCTCATCATGGCGGACCGGTTCAATAAGGTGCGTGGATGCTGCTTACATATATTCATTGTTTTTCCCCGTTTAGTTTATTTGTTCTTTTCATCCATTGCTCATTAGTATTATGCGAACATTTGTGTTGCAGTAGATCCCAAATTAATGCTTCTCAGATCTTTCTTTTAGCGTCAATTTTAAACGTTTGAGACGCGCAGCCGAGGGAACATGCCTTCATAATGGCAGCTTCCCTAACGAAAAATTGTGTTAGCATGCTAGCTTTACTTTATTTACAGGCCAAATTAGATTGTTGGCACTTAGTTTCGTGATTTTGAGATCAAGTTATTCCGCCTGCGTCTCATTTTTGTAATGTGTGTGGTTTTGTACCATAACTACATGCGTATATTGTTGTTTGGGAGGGGAATTAATGGATTAGAATGCTTGACGTGTACGCTAGGCTAACGTCAGTTTAGCCGGGCTGATTAAGATTTTTGTAGCTTCCAAAGAGCTTTTCTCTCTTTGAATCAGTGTTTTTTGGGCACTTTTGATTGTGTAAAATTAGAATTTCAGTTAACCATTCTTTGAGTATATATATATTTTTTATTGCTCCTCCTCGACCACATGTTGCAATGTACTAATAAAATAAATCTTTGCAGGTTCTGCTGATAGATGGCAGGGGTCACCTTTTGGGCCGGCTAGCTGCCATTGTGGCTAAACAAGTTCTTTTGGGTAAGTTAAGAATTTTAAATGATGGCTTGTTCAGAGTGAGCTGACTAAACTCTTTACAATTGGCTCGATCAGTGATGATTCCACAGTCTCCCTTGGTTGAGTTTTAAAGACCGTGAGAATTTTACATGTATCTGAGATCTTGGACTTTTAGGATTTCTGATGAATTTCTGTTCTCTATCTTTATGCTTAATTTCTTACTTTTCTGTGTCTAGGACACAAAGTTGTTATAGTGAGATGTGAAGGCATCAACATTTCTGGCAACTTCTATCGCAACAAGCGTAAGTCAACATCGGAATTTTGGCTTTTATTTTTCATTTTGCAAATGTTTGTCTGTGATGTTTTCCCACTAGTATTTGAGTTTCATTGACCTTGAAAACATTGTACATGCACTACCATCTGAGACAAGCTTAAATACATTAACAACAGCTTTTCTATTTAGAACAGGAAGTTTATTCATTTTTGACTTTGTTTCTAACAGTGAAGTACCTGGCTTTCCTGCGCAAGAGGATGAACACCAACCCCTCTCGTGGGCCGTATCATTTCAGAGCTCCCAGCAGGATTTTTTGGAGGACAGTTAGAGGTGGGGTGTAGCATGTGAACATATTAAATAGTTCCACACTGGTGTATTGATGTAAATTGCAATAGATTTACTTTATAAAAGTTTCCTTAAAAGAAAATACACTTGCTTGACTGTCATGGCCCATTACAAGCTAGTAATGAGTTTTTAAGACCATTAAACAAGTACATTTTTATTGTGCTGCAAAATGTCAATTGTGTATCAGGTGGATCCTTGCTTTACAGTGATGAACTCTTTATCCCGAATCTGATTTAAACATTGATGATCCAAAACCTTACGGATCTGATTACTGAGTTGAGCAAGGATTTTAGTTGTATACAAGATCCTCTGTGTGTGTGTGTGTGTGTTTATACACTAAAATTGAGGAGTGTTTGCTGTCAACAGGCATGTTGCCCCACAAAACCAAGAGAGGCCAGGCTGCTCTGGAGAGGCTGAAGGTGTTTGATGGCATCCCACCCCCCTATGACAAGGTGTGCCACTGTTTTGACTCATGTAAATTGCATCTTTTTTAAAGATTTCTGGAAAGGTTTGCATGTCCTTTGACAAATCATTTAATCAAAGGAAAATGTTTTTAGTTTTTAATTCTGACATAATTTTGGTTTTATCGGCAGAGAAAGCGCGTGGTTGTGCCAGCTGCTCTTAAAATAGTGCGGCTGAAGCCCTCTCGCAAGGTAAGCCTTTAAAGAGTAAATATATTGTTTTAATGTACTGTTAACAGTTACAGGCCACTATTTAAATAAAACATAAGGTGAAGACAATTCCGCACAGGCGTGCAATGTCAAAGACAGTTTTTTGCAACTTGAATTAACCCAATTGTGTTTTTATAAAAATTAAATTGTTTGGAATAAGTTCAGACCATAAACTTCCGTTGCTTCTTTGTTCTCTTGGTCTTCAGTTTGCCCAACTTGGGCGTCTCGCACACGAGGTCGGCTGGAAGTACCAGGCTATCACAGCCACTCTGGAAGAGAAGAGAAAAGAGAAGGCCAAGCTCCACTATGTCAAGAAAAAGACATTGGTTAAGCTAACCAAGCAGGCAGAGAAGAACGTGGAGGGCAAGATTGCAAAATACACAGATGTTCTGAAACAGTACGGTGTTCTTGTCTAAGCTGGTTTATTCTGGCGATTAAAGATGAGTAAATGTTTATAAAAAGTGTTTGGACTCTTTATTACTAAACTCTGAGGTGATGTGGCCTAAAATAGAATACATTTTTGTTTTTACACTAAATTTGATTTACAGTTGGAATCTTTTTTTTTTCCTGTTGTTTTCTTTAAAATATAACAAAAGACAAAATTTTCCTAAACTAATTTTAGAAAAGTGCTTAACTTATTGTATCAAAAGCATATGTAAGCAGCTTGTTGGCTGCTTACATATGCTTTTTAAAAAATATTTCTTTAAAAGCATTACATTTGTTCACACAAAATTGTCATGGTGGGGCACAAGTTCAAAGATAAATAAATATATACATGTATTACTTTAAATTAAATACATTTCATCGGGTTTCCTCACAAAATCAAGCTGGTAAAATGCATGTCTGGGACAATGTTTTTCCTAGAAGCAGAGTTTCTACCAGCAGAGGGCAGTAGTGCAGCATCTTAGAATTTTGTGAAACTGCTGAGCATGCGAATGACTATTTGATTTATAGGTTAATGTAAATCTCTTGACAATGACCTTAGTAAAAGTTGGTGGCTCTTGGTAAAAAAATATATATATATAAAAGTCCAACTCGTTCAGTCTCAATACTGTTTCACCTGTGTAAAACTGCATACTAATTAGAGTTCTTAGTCAAATGTATTCAGTGCAGCAGAGGTTTAGGTGGAATTGTTATCCTGGATCTCATGAGAGAGAGTTCAGGCACTTTTATAAGTGCCCTTTTGTTGAGCTGTCGGTAGTTCCACTACCTCATTTATGACACCTGTATCATTACCACCCAGGTCAGCAGCTCTCTTTTGCAATCCCTTAATAATGTGCCACCTTTCTAATAATCTTTAGCGATAGAAAATTGAAACCAGTTCACTTGTAGATGATTGACCTTTTAATGCATTTCCATAGAGAAAAAAAAACCTTTGGTTCTTAAAATAATTTCATTCATTGGCTTAAAATTGAATAAGCTTTTTAGTGACTGAATATCAAGCAGAACAACGGCTGAGCAGTATCTGACCTTTATGTATCAGTTGTGATCATTTTACTTTTGACTTTTAGATGGATTTTTAAATTATAAGGGGAAAAAGGAGATGAGAACTTGTTTTTCAGGACTGATGGATTTTGGGATGTTTGAAGGGGTCTCACAGGTGTGCCTGTGGTGTCTGGTATCAGCAGTTCACTAATGATGTTGAGATGAAGCAATCTGTTCAAATTAGAGGGGAAAATTGCTTCTTTATAGACACAATTTATACAAATTGATCAGAAACAAATAAGCTTCATACTGAGAGGCTCATGAAAAGATTAGGACCCACATCCACCAATGGATTCTTCCACTACAGGTTTTGGTGAGGGGAGGTTACAGGCTGGGAGGATTTAAAGTTCTGCATTAAAGCTGGCTTCATAATAGAAACTGGAGCCAGGTAACTTTATTAGGTTACCACTAGGGGGCTTAGCATATCTTATAAGGTCACAATTTCTGCAAAAATAAACTAGCTAACCCGGGTGTCTGCAACCTTTGATGCTAAGAGACATTTGAGTCTCTTACTGACCAAAACCCAGCAAGAAGTCCCACTAAGCCCCTATGTTTTTGTAGCCATTAAGACATTTATCCATAAAATGTAGCTTTTACATATGTACAGTAATTACATTATTACATTGTGATATTTCTTTGTAACTCTCTCTTTCTCTCTCTCTCTCTCTCTATATGTATATATATATTAAGACAGCAGTACATTTAGGATCCTTTCAAAATAAAATCCACTCAAATAAGATCCTCCTGCCGCAGTAGATTGACTTAAATTAAAACTACAGGAAAGGTGAGACAATCATGGCATTTTCTATCATAACTTTATCATAACTTTGATGCGCTCCATCTTTTTTTCTCCTTTTACTATTGAATAGAAACACGACAAAAAATGGTGTAGAATCCAGTAAACATGTACATGTAAACGCAATTATATGTATTAAAAACATTGCAGCTGTACAGCAACTCAATATTGTTTTGCAGCAGAAAATGACATTTTCTTGATTTTTTTTAAACAACGAACAGCTCTGCCAATACATTAAAGCCTTTAACTGACATGGTTGAATTTGGGAGGTGTGGAAAAGCACACAAGACGTCTTGATTTTGGTGTAAAGTCAGTAGAGAAAAATAAATAAACAAGTAATTTTACTGATATTAGATATCCTCCATTTGACAATCTAACATAAATAACAAAACTTAAAAAATCAAATAATTCTTCCAAATAATAGCATTTTTCTTTAAAGCCAAAGAGCCACAACAGAGTGATTAAAAATCACACGTTGTTGCAGATCCTCAGGTTGCAGACCCCTGATCTAGATTCACAACTAAAACAAACATATTTATGACCGAACAGTCAAACAGGATGCTGACAACTAAATTTAAAGTTTTGCACTGGCTAACATTTTCAACAAATACATTTTCCACGTTATCACAGCACTTTGTTGTTCCTTAAAGTCCCACTCCGATCATTATTTGATCCATTTTCAAAGTGTTCCCAGTGATTTTTTTTTTTTTTTTTTAATTTTGATCATACCATTTTTAGCCAACTTGAGTTTTTTTTGTATAGGACATAGTTTCTACAGAGTGGCAAACATTCACTAGAAATTTGCCTCAGAGTTGGGCTGGGACCGTCTGCGAGGAGTAAGCCTGCCCCGACTTCCCATCATTCCTTTGTTTGCTTATAGACCCTCACATTCCCAACCTAACATTACTAGTGTTAAATAAATGGTGAGCAATATTGGAGCCAGTTGTACAGCTTTGATGCAGATGCCAGCTCGGGTGAGAAAAACGAAGGTGTACATTGATCTAGTTGCCTACAAGTGGATGCATCAGAAGGAGCCAAACAGAAAGCTTATCCCACCAAGTGTATTTTTTAATGTAACAAAAACGCTCTTTCTGTTTATTTTTCTTTGTCTGTTACTGAATCACAACAATTTTAATTAAAAAAATTATCAGAAATGCATTTATGAGCTTAATTTTGTTAACATATGTCCACCATCATCAGAAAAATGCCTTAAGAACATGTTCAAAATAAAATTTTCATCATAGTGGGTCTTTAAAGGGATTAGCTGCACATACTTGTGAAACATACTAGTTGTCCTCCTGAATAACACGGATAGTCCATGAAAGATTTCTTTCATTAACCAGGATGACAGAGCGCACATTGTGCATCTTTTACTCTCATTGTTACTATAAACAGACACGCCCTCAGTGAAATGTGTGCCATTGATGACGAGGGCCAATCTGACGCCTGTCCACCTGTGTTAGGGAAAGGACATCGTGTTCCTATAAGCAGATGGGGAAATCACTGTGACTGCTTCAAAGATGAGATATTTGAGTGGAGCCTGTAATAGATCACTCCCTAATCACAGCAGCTAAAACAGATTGAGAAAACCATAACTGTCAGAAACGGCTCCTCCAGGACTGGCCAATTATGGGTTCCAACAATCACAGCCCCTTCTGATAGGTTTTCATTCACTGAACACTGGGTGAAACTTTGCAGAACAATGACATGTAAATTCTCCTGAAGATTTCATTGAAGTATTTTTTTTAAATGATATTTGTAAGTTCAGCTTTCACAATCCAAAAAGTGACCCCAGTAACCTTTAAGTTACCTTCATTCTGCTGGTTTTGAAGCAGCAAAACGAAAAGATTAAAGCACTCTCATTTGACGTTTTACCAATGTGTGCATTCATCTCACACAGCGTGTGAGTAATGAGGACGATAAGAGGTTTTCCTACATGCCAGCATGAGTTGATTGGTTTCTTTAGCTCCTATTCCTACCGTGTCGGTCTCAATCTGATGCCGCTCAAACAATTTTGAACAAAAAGATAGCTTTAAAACAGAATTTAAGGAAAAGGGCACCACATGGGAGAACTGTTTAAGTATATTTAATGAAGTCTTGATAAATTGCTGCATGTTGAGTATGCAGAAGTGTTCCAAAGGAAACTTGCTCTCTGAGCCATTTGTTTTTTCTGGTTTCAGCCCAGCATGGGGTCCATGAAAGATAGATTTTAGTCAGGGTTTAAGCGTCTTCTGATCAGTGGTTTACACCAAGCAGGAACTGGCAGCAAATCTTCTTACTGCACTGATGTACAATGACCGAACTGTTCCCCTTTCCTCCACACAGAAGGAGAGATCATTTTGCTCACAGCAACAAACATTAATTGTTTCCTGCAGTTGTGTAACTCACAAGTCAGTTTAAGTATTTTGGTACGTCGCAAGTACTGAGACTGTTGTTAACAGTAGCCCTGACTTTTTTATTTTTTTATTTTGTGGTATTTATTTTCTACTATGTTGAATGTTTACAATAAATAGGCGAATAAGTGAAATTAAAAATTGTTTCCTTGTGTTACACATTTTGTAATAATTTCTGAGATGACCAAAGCTTGCTTTTGTTAGCTGTGAAAAACTGCAAAGTGATTGAAATTGTTCCAAAAGCACATACAGAATTCCCTCGTTTATCGCGAGGGACACTTTCTAAAAATAACCAGCGATAGGTGAAATCTGCAAAGTAGGATCACAGATGTTTTAAAGCTGAAAAAAATTCCTCACTACATACTTAAAACACCTTTTCAGAAAGACATGAACCTTTCTCTCTTGTATGAACTCTCAAAGTTCAAATCTTCATAGTGAAATAACTCCAGTATTATAGAATGTAAACAAAGATCTGATCGCAATTGCAGATTTATTTCGATTTGGCAAATCACACATTCTCTACAGAAGACATGGCACAGAGGAAATTGACTGAAAAGGTCAACAGCCAATCAGGATGCAGAACATGGTGTGTTGTTGGAAAAAACAAGGACGCAACATTGCACAAAAAATATTTAAAGCAAGACTGCAAAAGGTGAACTGCAATACAGCAAGGGACTACCTCTTTTGAATACACTTACCAGATCGCAGTGGGTGCAGTTTATTTCTAAGACAGGAAGTGTGGATGTAAGAGCTTTGTATATTCATGCTACTTTAAAGTGGCATGGAAAACTAGAACGGTAAGCTGGCCACATATTTAAATTGTTCTAAAATCAGGAAGTGTTTTCACTCACCAGAAGACAGCTGGAAAAAACAAGTGATTGGACAGTGTTTTTCTTTGTAACAAATATCGCAAACTACAGTAGGAATTGACTAATAAATCGACTGGGGTGAGTTATTGGCTATTAGGTATTTTGACGGAAATCAGTATCAAACTTTTTTGGTTATCCAGTGGGCAGATATGAGTCAAGAACACTGTACTGTTTATTCCTAGATGCAGCAGTGTCTCCAGCATCGTCCTGCCCAAAGGACCAGCTGATTGGTTACAGAGGGCATATCATGGATAAGAGCCAATCAGAAGCCACATAAGCATGAGTAGAGAGGTTGGAAGTCGGTTTTCCAGAACAGAGAAGAAAAAAATTCAGCTTGGAGAAGCTACAGAGAGCAACCATACATGTTGGAGGTACATAAACAGGAAAAGCTCTCCCGAAATTGTAAAAAACGTCTTCTATATCTCACAACTGCTTTCAGCATTACTTACTGTGAGCAGAAAATCGTAAAAACGTCACACTGTAAATTTTAGAGGCAGGTCCGCTAGCTTCTCAACTGCAGATTCCACAATCAAACAACAAGCCTGGTTAAACATGACTGGCGAAAAAAAAAAAAAAAAAGAGAGCTGTAATTCTACAAATGCCTGTAAACAAACCAAAACTCTACAAATGAGAGACTTGTACCAAAGTACCTACTCAGAAATGCAATCAGGTGCCTAATTTTCTTTATACATGTGTCCTCCATCATCAGAAAAATGCCACAAAACATGTTCTAACACCAAAAACCCAATTTTCATCTGAGTCAGTCTTTATAAAGAATGGGACATCACCCCAAAACTGCTTCCCTTAAAAAGAGAGATAAGGAAGGATAAGAAAGGTTCAGGTTACTTGTTATTTGAAGCAACATTAAAATGAATGTTGATCTTATATGTGATCAAGATCTGATTCTTAAATTAAATGTAAACAAAACAGCAAAATGTGATAGTTGCTTGCCTGCAGTGGACAATTAGTGGCCTAATACTAAAAAAGAAAAGCAATGCAGAGTTCCTTTGGTCTGCTATCTTTTCATAAACAGAATGTTTTTCTTTCTTTTTTGTGCTAAACTTTCCACAGAGTCCCAACTTTTTCCAATGAGCTGTAATAAATCTGAACTCAGCTTCACTTCAGCATACACCAATGCACCATTTTCAACCCACGCAGGTTCCCTGATGTCGGGTCATAAGTACATTTCAGCAAAACCTCCTTTGCATGATGTACGTTAGGTGTGCAGCCGTAATGCATTCTTACAAGCATGAGCTGCAGCAGGGCATGTCCGTGTCTTGTTTATATTCACTGACCCAGTGTAATTGAAATGATTTAGAGTGACAGAAGTGCAACTCAATTCACACAGTCATGCCAAAGTCATTAGATCCATTGGCTGTATAATTTAGACATAAGAGACAGCAGCAGCAGTGAGAGATTGCTGTTGGGCTCATGGGGGAACAAATTGAATTAAAGATATGAAAATGGCCTATCACAGAAACTTTTATCAACTTCATTTTAATGAACCTCTTGCTCAGGCAGAGCAAGAAGACAAATGTTGCCTTAGAGCACAAAAAGGTGGACTCTCTAATTGTCCTCAAACTACAAGAACACAGGGAGTAGCTGCAGATTTTTGGCACATTTTTTCACTCTTGCATGCACAAATTCCTTTTGGAGGTAAAAAGAAAGAAATTAAATCACAGCGTGACCTTTGCCATTGTCCAAAAAATTGATAACTTGATAAAGGTAGTTTGCAGTCCAGAGTAAGCTTTTTTGTGCAGGTTTTAAATAACAAAATCACAGAACCGTGTGCCAGTAAGCATTGTTTTTGCACTTAGAATGCTCATTTTAGTCTCAGTTCTGGGAGAAAAAGAAGTACTGCATTTTTGGATTATAAGTCACGGTGTTTGCATAGTTTGGGTTAGGGTTAGGGTTCTTTGGCCTATGCGTTCATTATTTTTCCACTAACAACTGCTAGAGGGCACTGAAGGTGTGTATCAGTATTTGCTACTGATAGCATGAACAAGAAGAAGCGCCGGCGAAGCGCCGGCCTTGGTGGAGTTTTTCAAAATCAAGATAATCAGATAATCAAGTCAGTGGAGAATGATGTAAACAGTTTAGTTGACTTGTTAGAATGTTTTTTATGCTTTGGTTAACTGAATTATTGCACACATGTTGCGCTATATACTAGACACTTATTCAGTTCCTCCTATGTTTTATGAAGGTAAACACGGTTATGGTTGTGAAGTGTACATAAACTCAGTCTATTACTCTGGAGTGACTTATAGTAAAAAGAAATGGCAACCGTGCCTCTAAAATGTCTCTGATTTCTGTTTTCTGGAATAAAGTTACACTCTAGGGAAACCTCCAATCATCTTTTCATTTGATTTAAAAACGTTCTCTGTGGTGTTTTAATTATGAGTATGCTGTTTTTTTTTTACCATAAAAAACCTGTCGTTATCTAGGACATAGTCTCTGCAGAGCTGCAGTTGTTCATCAGAAATTCACCTCTAAGTTGCGGGACAGTTGGCACAGAGCAACCCCGCTCCCCCTTCCCGTTGCAGAGTGGAGAAGCAGGGAGTTATTGGCCCACCCAGCATATTTACGTCACAATTAAGCTCTTTTTGAAATAGCATTTCTTCATCTGCTTATTTGAATACAAAAATACTCAGAAAAAATGAAATTTCTTAAGCTTAATTTTCTTTATAAATGTCCTCTATTATCAGAAAAATGCAACATGTTAAAAACACAATTTTTATCTAAAGGGATCTTTTAAGATCTTTTTCTAAACACTAAACTGTTGACCTCTCTTAGGTGTTCTCCGGTTGATGAAAATGTATCTGTTTTTCATGATATCTTCTGAAGATTCAATAACTGTGAAGAAGATTTTGGGATAAAATGAAATAAGAGTTTAAAAACTTCAAGGAGCGTTAGGCTGACCTGTGACAAGAAATCAATCTGTTTCCCACACTCCCACAGAGTTCAAGTTCCGCAGTGCTCTATTGCCGATAACAAGACTCAAAAACGGCAAGCCATAGTTAATGTGAGGTATGAGAAGTTGACACAGGAAGCTCCAGTAAAGCTCCCGTTGAGTGGACAGCTTTGGTTTGTTTACAGGCATTCATGCCGTGGGACTGCTCTGTTGCCTCTGGTATACTCGCTGAACTAAAGGAACCTTGAAATCAGAAGATTACTCAAGCATTTTACAGCAATTTGCTGGGTGTTAAGAGGAGCATGAGGTGAGGCAAGGTGAGCCTGAAGCCCAAAAGAAAAAAAAAACCCCAACAATTTCAAAGTCTCTCAATGAGCTCCGGAATGATGTCTAACAAAACTTTTGAGCAAAAACTTTCATTGCTGCAACAAAAAAAGAAGATCAATTTGTTATTTTTTATTTGCATTTAAGGGAATAGACTTGTGATTTGTTGGCCTTCATATTGAAATGTTTTCTAAAACTCGGCAGCTTAGTGTTGGAAAATATAAATATTGTTTTTTCCACACTATGGGTGCACCAGATTATAAGGTGCACTGTCAATGAATTTGTCACATTTTGTCAAATAGGCCCATAAGGCGCTCCAAACTCTAAGGCGGATTAACCCAGACAAAAGAGTCAGAGATATAGTTCTCAGTCAGTCAGACATTATTGCTTCATATAACTCTAGAACTTGTTTGTAACACACATCACGTTAACCACATTAGCATATTCATAAAACCAGAAACTTCCAACCTTGAATGCAACTTTTTTATTAATAACACTAAAATCAATCTTCATGTGACTACATTTACTTCCAACCTAGTTAGAGGAATGTACAAAAACACAGTCAGACATGTTAGCTGCGTTAGCGTATTCACAACACCCAACCTTGTTTGCAACAAGTTAAAAAGCAGACTGATACCACTAAAGCAAACATTAAGAGTACCTACGCTAACTCAAAAATGTGTTAGTAACGTTAAAAAAACATTTGTTGTGTTAGCATTTTCATAAAAAACAGGCAGAGACAGCTAAAACAAAAGATACTATAACTAAACTAACTCCTATGTTAGTAATATGTTAAAAGAAAGAGTAAAAGTTAAAAGCAAGTAAGCTGCATTAGCTTATTCACGAGAACATCCAACCAAACATTTCTCATTTCTCTTTCTCTCCTCTGATTATGTATCCATTATTACATTGAATACAACAAGTGTATGTTCTGATGCAACAGAGGTTATTCTCCAGGTAATAATATGAATTACAGGAAGGGATCCACAACCTTCAGTTTCCCAATTAATAATTGGCCAACTGCAAAACAAAGAAATGATACATATCAGATTTAATGTGCAAATGCATTTTAGTAACGAGAAAAAAGATGTTCATGGTCTCTTTATAATGAACAGATTTTGACCCATTTGAGATCCTGCTAAGTGAAAAGGTTTGTGCTGAGTGAGTGTGAGTGGGAGGCAAGAAAATCAAAACCCTCTTAGTATAAAAAAATGAACTATTTCTACTTTATTCTTCCATTTTTTAATTATAATTTAGCAAAGTAAGGTTATTTGACAGTTTTTAATTGTACTGATTTCATACAAACTGTACACTGTGTACTTTGTTTCTTTGATGATCCAAACAGTGGAGCAACTGAGACTAATGCTTGTTCTGTCTCTAATCTTAGCAGAATTAACCGTTGAGATCAAATCGCTGATATACTGAATAGAAACACATTAATTTACAGACTGAGCCAGGATCGCTTAGGTTATGAAAGGTGCTGGATAGAAGCTTTTTTCATAAGATGTCCCAGAAGAGCCAAAAAAGAATTGCTTTGTATTGATTCTTGGCCGTGGATTTACAGTCACTGTCAAATACTGCGGCGATTTGTGTTAGATTTCCTTAGAAAACAGAAAAAAAGTGTTGTCAAATGTGAAAGCGATGTGAAACTAATGTACATCACATGGCTTTGATGGTCCTGCCAGAAGCATCTGTTTGGCTTTCAGCTGCCTCTCCAGTATCTGCCAGCAGGGCTTTTAAAGCAGCATTTAAACAAGTGGAGGAACATCTCCGTCCTGCTGCTCTGCAGACATCTGCACAGTACGGAGACCATTAAGAGTTCAGATGCACCTCCCGCCTCCCAGATGCACAAATACACATGCAGTGCACAGGCACGCCTTATTGACTGATGCTCACCCAGAACACATTTTCTTTTCAATCAATTCATTTGAACCCAGGCACTATGAAATGAAAGATTGGGTGGTATTTTTCAGTTAGAGGAGACCTTCAAATGCATGTGAAATTTGATGTGATGTAGCACATTTTAAGATAGATAGGCACTGGCTCCCATTTAGGACCAATATTTCTTTAATTATAGAAAAATGATTTTGAAAAATCCTCTCAAGAAAAGCATTTCTGCAGGTGAGAAGCATTGACTTCGAGCAAAAAACTATTTAAAGCATTGATTTCCTCATAATATTAGGTGATTAAAATATAATTTCTGCACAGTTACACCAGAAAAAAATGCTGAGGGCTAGGAATAAAGTAAAAAAAAATCCTCCAGAGAGAGTCAGCTGCTGTTGATCCACTGCTGTGCTGAAGTACAGATATATTAGCAACTCGACTGGTTTGAAAAGAGGTCAGACTGGTAAAAACAGAATTATTGCTGTCCTAAGTGTCATTTTTAATGACTATTTTCATAAATCAAAAAAGAACATTTTGTGTTTATGCTCTGCAATGGGGACATGTTATTCTAAGGTTGTTGATTAGAATTGAGCCCTTTCTTTTTTGAAAACTGGGCATCTTAATCTCTTGAAGGCTTGTCTCCATATGCAACTTATATTTCACATAATGTCCCCAGTGTGTGGCTGCAGATTGTTACACAGATCATTTGCAAGCATGTTGTCGATGTCGGGTTCACTACTTCATTCAGAGGAGCTTACTGTGAGATTTAGGGGGCTGAGCAGGGATTAAAGACTCCCCTGGAGTGGTTAAGAAAATGCAGATGCAAAACATACTCTTAAAAAAGTCTGCAAAAGCCCTCTGTAGAATTGATTGGGAATTACAGAACAATGTTCAATATATTTCCCTCCAAAGAATGTTGAATTGCGGCATAATTGTTTTAGAAAATGGATATATATTTGCACGATGCACTGAGATCAAATAAAGAATAGATGCTATTTGCATTTTAGCTTAAGGGAGAAGACCAGTCTCCATGCACAGCGAGTGGGAAAGAGAGTTCTACGGGAAGAAATCATCAGACTTTCCAGACCTGATTGCTGCAGAGCTGCAGAATAACTACTGAGAACGTTTTGTTCTTTTGTTATGCAGAGGGCGCACATTGTTGGCCATTATGCTGAGAAGGTTGTGAAACATTTCTTCTTCAAAATCAGCTTCAAGGGCATCAGCGCTGATCCCAACACCGATCCAGACTTCTTTATCGGTTCTTTCAGATCTTCTTTATCAGATCTCCCAGCATCTCTGGCTCCAGACCTTCAGGAAATTGTTCTCTCCCTTGCAGACCTACATGGAAGACAAAGAACCTGAGCTTTCTGATAAACATCATGCCACACTCACACAGTAACGTACTTGGGCTCAGAGGATTCTTGCACATTTTTTCTACTAATATTAAATTGTGTTGAAGTAATTATCTATGTTTTAAAATAAAAACAAAAAAGGTTACTGTGAAGTATTGTTGCTCCTACTGCCAGTAATTCATATTACTGTAAAATTACTAATTACTATAAATTGCATAGACTTCAATGTGCTACTCAGGAAGAACGTGCATGTTTTTATTTATTTTTATTTCATAGAATATGTTGAAATTCAAACTGAATTTACAAAATAAACGACATAAAATTAATTAAAATTATGTCAGATTCTACAGACAAATAAGTAATGAAAACAATTACTTTTATTTTTTGCCCAATTAATGTTTTGTATTATTTATTATATATACTTTTTTAAAAACTTTTATTTAGAGTTAATTTCTGACAAATTTAACAAGCACCACTGAAAACCATAAGGGACAGTTTTTTTCCATTATTATACAATTTGGCACATTTAAAATTTAAGTTTGTACTACAGACTTTAATATTTTTGAATATCTACAGAGGTGCAAAAATATTATTTTAGAATGTCTCACTGAAGCTTAACCTAGAAGATAATCACATTTTTTCACTTTGACCTTTCCTCTAGGTGTTAAATTATACATTTTCTTTGTATTTTTAAATGGAAAGAATTTGTAGATAATTAAAAAAAACTTTTTAATTTTTTAAGAAACTAACTTACTGTGTACCAAGTGTCACTGTTGCAGAAACATGTTAATTCATTTTCAATTCCTTTCAGTTCAGTTTATTCAGAAGTGCCAGTTCACAACCAAGGTCATCTCAAACACCTATAATATGTGCAGCTTTTGACTGTAAATGGACCTGTTATTCTCTGCACTCTAGATGGATTTGCCAGCTTAACCCCACAATGTTTTGCAATCATGGGGTGGTTTAATCACCATCGATGTCTGGGGGTTTATTTATCTGTGGTCCAAGTTTATTCCCAGAATGCAAGATGTTGTCAGTCCAGAGCCTAACTGCCAAAGATTCATTTGTTTCAGCACACCTTTCTATTTCACAATTAAATCATAACTTTTATTTATAAGATTTCTACCTATTGAATATTTAAAGACCCACTCCAATGAAAATACTGTTTCTGATGTTTTTAACATGTTCTTGTGGATCTTTTTTGGTGATGGAGGACACGTATAAAGAAGATTCTGAGTATTTATTTATTTAAGTCGTTGTGAATCAGCAGCAGACGAAAAACTGCAGTTTGAAAAATCTTACAGTTGTGAGGTAGAAGCTACAATGTCTCCTCTCCATTCCGATGCATCCACCTGTAGATAAATAGATCCATGTACGTCGTCATTTTCCTTGTCCAAACTGGCATCTGCCTCCAAACTGTACAACTGGATAGCTCTAATACTGCTCGCCTTTTTTGTTGCACCAGTAACATTAGGGAGGAGGTGTGCGAGACTGTGAGCTAGCGGGAGAGAGTGTAAACAGATGGATGACGGGAAGGGGCGGGCTTACTCCATATCAAAAGTCCTG
The DNA here is from genome assembly GCA_014656515.1 of Oryzias celebensis. Taxonomy (NCBI): domain Eukaryota; kingdom Metazoa; phylum Chordata; class Actinopteri; order Beloniformes; family Adrianichthyidae; genus Oryzias; species Oryzias celebensis. The sequence goes on from BNCR01000005.1 coordinate 43,221,882, forward strand.
CCCACAACTCAAAGGCAAATTTCTGTAGACTCCAGCTGCTCTCCAGAAACTGTCTCAGAAAACGACACAGATTTTTTTTTTTTTTTTTTTTAATTTTGGCTAGAAATGGCATAATCAAAATTAAAAGACCAGATCACAGCTGGTGCAAAGTAGCAGTGAAACTAGGAGGTATTAATCTAACACTTATAGTAAATACAGGAAAGTTGACCTTACCTTTTGTTCGGGCTTGTAGATTGGTAGCAGTCACTGTTTGTTGACTTTACACACAATATGTATTGCAACAGATTAGCAACATATGGATCTGATGACATCAAATATGCTTTTATCTGGGACTTTTATTGGAGACTTTTTGTGGATCCAAGCCTCAGTGAGTACTCGCTGTGGCTTCAAGGTTAAAGGCAAAGCTATGTTACCCCATTCATATTTAAACACTGGTTCATCTCAAGGTCAGAGATGGAAGCGGGGTGAGCATATTCGGTACAAGTCCTCTGGGCCTCAGAGGACTGATTCATCAAAGAAGAATTCCCAACTTATTCCTGTTTAAAAAAAAATCTATTTGTCAGAAAACACATTTTTTTTCACTGTAGCAGGTAAAAAAATGACAACGGAACTATTCATTACAATCTTTCTATATCCAGAATCTTTGTGCGCTAAGATATCTTAGGAGTTCAGACACCAAGGGAGCTGGAACATCTCATTAAACTCAACACTTTTGCAGCTTAATAAAGGGATTTAACCGACTTCAAGTTGCTAGCAAACTATTCTCTTTCTGTTCACTCGGGAAATCTCTCGCAGAGACTGAAAAGAAAGACATCTGCATTCACAAACCCATACGGTTTCGACTGTCTCCAATGATGCTTTCAGAAAGTTGCATTTCCTTTTACAGTAAACAAAGCTTTGCATTCTCCCACATGCTCAGCTGTGTGCGCTTGATCAGTTCCTGGGCATTTCTCCCCATTTGTAACACTCATGCAACTGATTTTAACAGAAAAAGAGGAATTCTTGGTGAAGTGATGAAACTCCCAGAGCTGGACATTCACCATTGATTTTCTGTGGTGTAGGGCAGCTCACAGCCATGCCCCTTTTCATGCTCAAACTTCTCTTTTACAGTTGTGGATGGCTGAACGTGCAAAGAAGAGGCTTCTTTATCTCCAGTGAGCACTGCAATGCAGGCGCGTGGAAGCTTCTGCTTCCACAATCTTCTCACAAGGATGTCATTAATCATGCTTCCACCAAACAGGACTCTCTTGCAACTCTCTACAATGTTTTCTGTCCTCAGATAACATCTTATTGCTAATAATTGCTTTACTTTTTATTTTATTAGTGTAAAGCTCAATTGTATTTTTTGTGTTAAGAAATTATAAACACAAAGAAAACGGGTCCAAGTTATCTTGAAGTTGAAGAGGGAGATAAAGGGGAGGGATTCAAAGCAAAAGTGTCAAAAGTTATTTGTTAAAGTTTTTCTGTGCTTTTACTCTGAAAGTTCACTCACTGGATAGTGTGTAATCAGTTTTTTTGTTTTCGTCTTTTCTCTGAATTTAGCATCCTCTTTGTCCCAGTATCCTAGCCACACACACATTAGTTTCACATCAGCTTCCAGGCAGAATTTCTGCTCTGCCCTCATTACCTGGTTTTGTGTTTGTGACCCGACCCTGTTTTCTGTTTCTCTTTTCATATTTGCCTTGTCCTTTAATTTTGTCCTCATTTTGGGTCTTAGAATGTATTCAGACTGGACATATTTGGTCTACTTAAAGAAAACTAGAGTTTGCCTCACCCAATAACCCAGAACAAATGTTTAGTCTGAGTACGTGCAAGCGAACCCTGGTCCAGGATCAGTAACCCATCTCAGATCTATCTTTTGAGGTGGTTTCAGTTTGTTTCCAATCGGTTCTGAGATTAGTCAGTGTGAATACAAAATGCTCTGGGAGTAAAACTGGACCAAAACGGCCACCATAGCCAAAAGTCGCTTGATGTAAACTTATTAGGAATGAAGCCACCGCTGAGTCGCGGGCAATAACTGGTCCAACTGTTACATACTGCTGGGTTGACGTCATCTTAAAAGCTAGCTTGAAGCTTGTAGTTCAACGATGAGACACATCAACTCATTCAAATGTGGTCTGGTGAATTCAGGCAGGTTAAAATAACTTTTAACGTCATACACATTGCTTCTCACTGTTTTGCTGACAATCTATATGTCATAAACACTTAATCAGTATTCCTTCATACTAGACACCTCCTCAGTACTGCAGCTGCTAACCTCTGAGTTAAAGTACACACACGTCTTCTTAACTTTGCAGCATTAGTCATTATCAAAGTAACAAGTAAAAATTGTTGTTCCTGACGTTCAAAAATGGTAATTGAAAAATAAAGTTCTGAAGTTAATCATCACGATGAGGACTGTAAAGTGCCACTCCTCCGGCTTTATCTTGTTATTTTGACCCGCCTCGTACTTCCTGGCCAATGACAGAAGAGATCTTTAGTCACGTGGTTTTGTTTACAAGCTTTGGTTTGAAACAGAAATGTCCGGTTGGCGGCCGTCTGAATACAAACGTAAGGTTCAGAATATGACCCAGATCAAATTAAGTGAACTCGGTCCGGACCAACACACTTTTCCAGTCTGAATACATCCTTAGATTTAGAAAAAGGGACTGTAAAAGTAAATAGTTTTATTGATTATTAGGTTCTGACTGGGGGATTTTACTTTGGGTCCTAGACAATAAAAGGGAGGTTAATTAAAATAGGAGTTGATGGACTAAATTGCACAAATATCTTTTTCATAGCGCCCTCAATTATCTAATCTTCTGCTGTTATGAACTTACTTAGAGTTAAGGCGCATCATCTACTTTTCTTTATACACTTTCCCTGCTATCACACACATCACTGTTGCTCCATACATTTTTTTCACACGTTTTTTTTCTCATTAAGACCTTTCTATGACCTATAGGTCTCCCTATGTCATCTGTTTTTTCTTTTAATAAAGGTCTATTTACTATATCAAGTTTTCACTGGCTAAGGAGTTTTCCATTTGTAAATGTGAGTTCAATCAATTATTTCTACCATCATGTCTGTTTTTTTGAGAGATTTTGCAATCTTTGTCTTTTTTATTCTCTATAGCGACTTGTTTATCTGACTTTTGCATAGAGATGGTGGACAAATGGATCTTTTGAAAAAATGCAGAGCATCAATCCTGTTGTTTATCTATTTTTTTAAATCTGGGCTTCCAGCTTTTAAATGATTTTAAATCCTCAAAGGTCTTTCTTTGTTTCTTCATATTTAAAGTTTTCTTGTGTTTTTAACATGATCTTACGGCCTTTTTCTGATGACGGAGAACGTAAATAAAGAAAATTAAGCTTACTTAAGTGTTTCTGAACATTTTTTTATTCAAATTGTTGTGAATCAGGAGCAAATGAAAAAATTCAGCTGAAAAAAGTTTGTAGGTGTGATAAAAAAAGCTACAATGCCAAGCGATAAGTCCTCTTCTTCGCTCCATTCTGATGCATGCACTTGTAGATGACTAGATCCACGTGCGTCTTTGTTTTCCTCGTCTGAGGTGGCACCTGGCTCTAAGCTGTACGGCTGGGTAGCTCCAAAACTGCTCACTATTTTTGTTTTGCACCGCTAATGTTATGTTGGGGTTGTGAGAGGCTGTAAGCTAGTGGGAGAGAGTTGTAAATGGATGGATGTCGGGAAAGTGGAGGCGGCTTTACTTCACACCAAAGGTCCCACCCACAACTCAAGAGGTGAATTTCTGATTAACTCCTGCCGCTCTGCAGAAACGGTCCTGGAAAACGAAAAAGGGTTTTGACTACAAACTAGGAAATTTATCAAAAGATGATCGAAGGGGTTCTTTAAAGACTCACTCCAATGAAAATTGTATTTGTTGTGTTTTTGACATGTTCATGTGACAATTTTCAGAGGATGGACGACATATGTACAAAGAATTAAGATCAAAACTGAATTTTTTTGTTTTTTAAACAGATTTATCTCAAAAAAAGTTAATGAACCACACAATATTTTAGTTATATAGTAGCTGTATACAATGCTGCAGCTTAATAAATCAAAATTGTCATCAGATTATTTGTAATGACAAGATTAAAAACAAAATATTCAGAGAAGATAGATATTTCCTTTGTGCATTGCTGTTTTGGGGTTTCTTTGTGTTTACTTTTTCCTTGCCTCTTGTAACTGCACTGGTACAAAAAAAAAAGCTAAATCATTAACAGATTATATTTTTAAAGAAACATAAAAAAATCTACAATTAGACACGGAAAACACGACATGGAATAGTATCTGCTGCAGGAACATTGCATATGTAATATTCTATAGCTCAGTTACTATTCATTGACTTCAGCTGAAGTGATAGAAGGGTAGAGAAAAAATATCAATGCACACCACAGAGAGAATATCAATATTTAGGGCTATAGATTACAGTTAGTCTGAACTTCTTTCAAATGAAAGATCAATAACTCAGAATGACTGAATAAACATAAACTGGAACGACTCCCTGCTGCTTCTGTTTGTTATTAGTGGATGGAGATTGGGAAGGTTAACAAGGGGTTTGCTTTTTGTCGTTTTTATAAGGAAGAACCTCTGCACAAACCCCAAATTGCTTACAGAGGGAAAAGAATTCAGGATGAGTCCAATTATCTCCAGAGAGAAAACACAGAAAAATATCTGTGCAACAAAATTCTGCTCACTTTTATCCCCACTTTAGCTCGTTTTTCAAAGGGGTGGAGCTTTATTTTCTCCACTGATGTCAACAGATTAATTTGAGAAACGTGTTTTCGGAATGTGAAAAAAACAAGAAGTTTTGCATGGCATGTGGCAGACGGTGTTCGGCACAGGAGGAATACTGCGAGGGGAACACGCTCCTCGCCTATCCCCACAGAGACCGGACAAAACAATCAAAGCACAATGACTCCTTCCCCTTCTGAATTTATGCATGATGTTTTCCTGGATATGCAATAAATCACCTCTTTCCTTTACATCTCTGGACCTGGTTGTCTGTCTTCATTTCTCTTGAGTTTTCTCCCAGAGCAGGAAGTTCTCACAAAGAACGACATAGCTTTAAAAAGGAGCAGGAAAAAGAAAACACTGAACTCGGTGCCCTTGGAGGGAGAATTCATTACCAGACTCTGTGCTTTTACTAAGTTAGGAAAAGTAGGCAGATACTGGCTGCATCTCCCTATTTTTTTATGCATACAGCAAATCACATTAGATCTGAAAACTAGTAAATAGGATAAAAGAATAGCAAGACAATAGCGGTGACAGATTCACCCCAGTTGCAAAAATAAGGCAAACCCCCCCAGTAAAAATAGTTTTAACAATATTCAAGTGAAGTCTGATAAAAGCAGAACGTTGAGAGCTTTAAAGGAATGAGGAAGTTCACTCTCATTTAAGTGCTTTGGGGCATTTTCCACCATCTACAGCCTCCATTTTCAACTTCAGAACTCTGGTTTTAACTTGGGTTACTCTGCAAAAAACCTGGGAGTCTTCTTTGATGAAGATCTCAACTTCATAAATCACATCTCAAACACCACTAAAACTGCTTTTTTTTCTCATTTAAATTTTTTCTACCAGAGTTAGACCCTTTTTTTTCTCAAGTCAGCGAAGAGGCTTTGCAACGTACCTGTCTGGTCTCCTCAGTCCTTAAAAACCCTCCAGAACTCTTAGATCTTCAGGCTCTGTTCTATTATCTCTTTCCACTGTGAGAACCACGACTCACGGTGAGGCCTCCTTTCAGTTTTGTGGTTCTCAGTTGTGGAATAGTTTACCTGAGGATCTGAGAGTTTCTGCCTTTGTGGAGATTTTTAAATGTAACTTAAAGACACATCTTTTCTGTGGGGATTTGAACCGGGACATTGGTTTTGTTTTGGTGTTCACTTCCTGTTTTATTTTGTTGTTGGTTTGTACTTCCTTGGCTTCACTTGGCTTCACTTGGCTGCTCTCTCGGGCCTCTTGACGCTTCCCTCCTAGTGTATGTTCTCTCCCTCCTTAATTGACACACCTGTTTGTACTTACCTGATCCTCTCCTCCTGGTTATAAGTCCTCGTCTCCCCTGCGCTGGTTGTCGGGTGGTTTTGTTTTCGTCATGAGTTTGTGGTCAGTTTTCGAGAACCTTATTCAAATAAAAGATAGACTTTGCAGTTACTATTGCCGTCTGCATTTGTGTCCTCACTTCAACCCTGACATTTTCAACTCATTTAACCAACCTATGTAATGATAAGTTGGGCTTTTAAGAGTTTTACAACTTTTAAGGTTATCATTTTTAGGTTTTGCCTCATCTCCCTTAAATCTATGTAGTCCCTCCTCAAATCTTAGCCACAGCGTTGCTAAGATTTTACATTGTTATGTCTGCTTTTTATCATTTATTTTATCTAATGCGTCCTATGACTTCTTATTGCTTTAACTATGGCCTCTCAAACTTTAGCCACAGCGTTTGCGTTATTTCCTATTTTGACATCTGTTTTAATATTGTTTCTTTTATCTAATGTGTCCTGCTATTTTTTGTTTTACCTAATGTTTATTTATGTCGTTTTTTTTTGTTCAGCACCTTGTGTTCAACAGCAAATTGATACGTGCTATATAAATAAAGTGATTGATTTAAATTTTTTAAATGTTCCCGCTTTTCTGACCTATTTTAAAAGCGTTCCCAGTAATCTTTTAATTGTAGTTATGCAGTTTTTAGCCAAAATTGAAAAGAATTGTGTTTTTTGGACAGTTTCTGCAGAGTTCCAGTAGTTTACTAGATGTTTGCCTCTGAATTGTGAGCTGGAGCGATGGTGTGGAGCAACCCCGACCCCTCTTCCCATCCTTGTTGCAGAGAGCTTGTGGCCCGCCCAGCGTATTTTCTGCATCACAAATACGCTTTTTTAAACTGAGCTTTTTTTTTTTTTGTCTGATACTGGTTCAGTGATTTGAATAAAAAAATACCCCAAAGATAATTTTGAGCTTAATTTTCTTAATATATTCCTCAAGAACATGCTAACAACTTTTTAGTCTGTTTTTGAGAAAATTGATTAATTGGCTTTTTCTTAGTAAAAATAGCTTGTTTGAAAACTGAAACATTGATTCAAAAGAATGTGAATTGGCTTTTTATGAAAATTACTTTACAGAAACCGGAATACTTGCTGTCAGGATTGTATTATATTTAGCAATAGATGGCTCTTTTCCTTCTTTGCAAAGTGCCTTAAGTTCAATTCAGATTGTGTTTAAAGCTCTGTTTTCCTCACATTCAAGCGTTAATAGTTCACATGTAAACATTTATTCTGTCACAGCTGTGAAAACTTGCATAATGAATAATTTGAAATTCATATTTGAAGCCATAATTATCTGTTTATTTCACTGTAAAGACCCTTGCTGTGTTTGTGAGCTCTGAAAGCCAATGAAATATTACATTGCTCAGTGATGCCACTCACATCAAATGTGCCGTTATTGTAGTTCTCCAGCAGGTCTTCTAAACACAAATGTTCCTGCATTCAGAGCATTAACACAAAGGAAATACAACCATGACAAAAATGTTGTTAATTATTCATAACACAGAATAAAATCTCCCTTTAAGGTTTTTTTCAGTCTTTTTGCAGGATAAAAGCATGCTCCAGCTGCAGGTCCTCCAGGAAAACATGTAATATTCCTCATTCAATTTGTTATACTGATGATATGACTTTAACACTTTTATCAAACTGTTTTCTTCCTGCTGAGTCAGGAAAGTCCAGAGTTTGATTGTTTCATATTTTCTTCAGCAAATGAATGAAAGGCCTGTAAACTTCAATAGTTATGAGGAATTAAATTGGTTTGTTTTATGAAATTCTCCTCCGTTTGCGTGTTTTGCTGCAGTTGTGAAGGGGTTTCCAGCACAGTTGTTGAATCCCGATCTATTGTTACGTATTTCTTCAGTTTATAATAAAAAAATAATAAAATGATTACAGTGTGCCACCTGGGAATGCATTCAAACAGAGTTTCAAAAAGAATCCCCCAGCGGAGTGAAGCTGATTTTTTTTTCTACTCTAACACTTGTTCTCAAAGTTCAGATGCTCATTTTAACCTAAAAAGGATGGTGTTTGGAGTTTGAGCACCTCAATAATGCTCTTCTGTAAAATCACAACTTTTAAGAACAGTACAGGACAGGCTGGAACAGGCTTTTGATTGATCAACTCCCATCACATCCTCCCTGCATCTATTGCTTCCATTCATTTATGATAACTGACACCTTATCGCACAATATGTCTAAAATTTTAGATGATAGTTATAAATTTAAAATTATATTAACTCAATAAAAATAATTACATGCTGAGTTGTCTGTAATTGATTGTATAATGTGATTTACACAATGACTTGACACCTTTTGTGTTTCTTTTTTCTGCTTGGCATGATGTCCCTTCATTCTTCTTCTTCTTCTTCTCAAGTTTCCAGAAGTTTTAGCCACGACTTTCTTGTCATTTTCCTCTTTTTTTTTTGCGCCTTTTGATGTCACCATGAATCAGCTGATTCTGACATATAGAAAAGCGGATTTTATTATCAACTTTGCACCAACGTGCTGCACATTACTAACGTCAAGAGTTGCATAACTACGCAAAACTGCTTTTCTCCGCGACAAAATCCTCTGATTGATTTCACTACTGTGCAGTATGTTGAACATAGTCTTTATCTGAGATCTGTTACAGTAGATGAAATATTATATTTTATGATATTTCTATAATATCATATAGATATATTTATACACACGTGGACAAAATTGTTGGTACCCCTCAGTTAAAGAAGGAAAAACCCACAATTCTCACTGAAATGACTTGAAACTTACAAAAGTAACAATAAATACAAATTTATTGAAAATTCAATAATCAAAATCAGCCATCACTTTTGAATTGCTGATTAACATAATTATTTAAAAAAACAAACTAATGAAACAGGCCTGGACAAAAATGATGGTACCCATAACTTAATATTTTGTTGCACAACCTTTTGAGGCAATCACTGCAATGAAGCGATTTCTGTATTTGTCAATGAGCGTTCTGCAGCTGTCAACAGGTATTTTGGCCCACTCCTCATGAGCAAACTGCTCCAGTTGTCTCAGGTTTGATGGGTGTCTTCTCCAAATGGCATGTTTCAGCTCCTTCCACAGATGTTCAATGGGATTCAGATCTGGGCTCATGGAAGGCCACTTTAGAATAGTCCAACGCTTTTCTCTCAGCCATTCTTGGGGGTTTTTGGCTGTGTGTTTTGGATCGTTGTCCTGTTGGAAGACCTATGACCTGCGACTGAGACCAAGCTTTCTGACACAAGGCAGCACATTTCTCTCCAGAATGCCTTGATAGTCTACAGATGTCATTGTACCTTGCACACATTCAAGACACCCTGTGCCAGATGCAGCAAAGCAGCCCCAAAACATGACTGAGCCTCCTCCATGTTTCACTGTAGGGACAGTGTTCTTTTCTCCGTATGCTTGGTTTTTGAGTCTATGAACATAGAGTTGATGTGCCTTACCAAAAAGCTCCAGTTTGGTCTCATCTGTCCAAAGGACATTCTCCCAGAAGCTTTGGGGCTTGTCAACATGTATTTTTGCAAATTCCACTCTGGCTTTTTTATGATTGTTTTTCAGCAGTGGTGTCCTCCTTGGTCGTCTCCCATGAAGTCCACTTTGGCTCAAACAACGACGAATGGTGCGATCTGACACTGATGTACCTTGGCCTTGGAGTTCACCTTTAATTTCTTTGGAGGTTGTTCTGGGCTCTTTGGATATAATTTGAACGATCCGTCTCTTCAATTTGTCATCAATTTTCCTCTTGCGGCCACGTCCAGAGAGGTTGGCTACTGTCCCGTGGGTCTTGAACTTCTGAATAATATGAGCCACTGTTGTCACAGGAAGTTCAAGCTGTTTAGAGATGGTCTTTTAGCCTTTACCTTTAAGATGTTTATCTATCATTTTTTTTCGGATGTCCTGGGACAATTCTCTCCTTCGCTTTCTGTTGTCCATGTTCAGTGTGGTTCACACCTTTTCACCAAACAGCAGAGTGACTACTTGTCTCCCTTTAAATAGGCAGACTGACTGATTATGAGTTTGGTAACACCTATGATGTCAATTAAAGGACACACCTGAGTTAATCATGTCAGTCTGGTCAAATAGCTTTCAATCTTTTATAGAGGTACCATCATTTTTGTCCAGGCCTGTTTCATTAGTTTGTTTTCTTTAAATAATTTTGTTAATCAGCAATTCAAAAGTGATGGCTGATTATGATTATTTAATTTTCAATAAATTTTTATTTATTGTTACTTTTGTAAGTTTCAAGTAATTTCAGTGAGAATTGTGGGAGTTTTTCCTTCTTTAACCGAGGGGTACCAACAATTTTGTCCACGTGTGTATGTTTATGTATTAAAGCTTAATATTTTTAATCATATGTTTGAGTTTCACGTTATTCCTCCGAAAATGTTGATGTTGTTTCCCGCTTCATTTATTATCTGGTTGTGAAAGAAGGAAAAAAAGTCTAAATAAATTAAAGCTTCATGTCACAGGAAACCATTTAATAGTAGAGCTGATCTCTTTTCCTTTTTAGATTTTTCTTTCTAATAGGTGGCCAAAAACAACCAAAAGAAGCCTAAAAAAACGTACGTGAAGCAATTGGTGTGACTGGATCCAATTACCACATGAAGCTGGAGACCTGTTTTTCTTTTTAAACACAGCTTGTAGGTGACAGGCAGAAATGAGGATGCAGGTGCTCAGGTAAGAGTTTACAACAGCTCCAGATAATCAGATTTGTGTCAGCGTGTGACTTTTCATCAGCCTGATGGTTAAATCCTCAAAAGTCATTTCCATGTTCTCCAAGATCCACATTGTTCAAATCACTCAGTTGTCCTCAAAAGTCGCCATGGGAGTAAGACTAATGAGAATCTAACAGTGCTTAAAAGTTTCAACCGTTTGGCACTTGCCGTCTGTGATTGCATGTTCAAATCTTAAAGCATGAAGAGGCATCTTAAGGAACGTACCTGAAATGTGCAAAACAATATTAGTTTTCATGAAAATATAAAAGGGTTTTAATGATGTTAAAGGGCCTATACCATGAAAAATCAACTTTTTGAGCTATTAGGTGTATTATAATGTTCATTCCTCACTGTAAAGAACCCCAAAGCAGTATTTTGATCCATTCACGCATTTCTGAGCATTCCTCCAAAAATCTGCATTCTGAGCACCAGCCCCTCCCAATCCACAAAAACGAGTGGGTTCTCGCATTCATTCATTTGGTGAATGCATGTCTACATTTCTGTTGTAATTCTGTTATAAGGCCTGGGATTCATTTGGGTTTCAAACATTAAGTCAGCGTTTGGGTGTTTTTTCTTTTTGCCTGTTTCTTTTGTCTTTATGTTAAGGCCTGCCACCTGTCATCCAAATAAACGGCTGCGTGGCCAATTTACCCTGCCCGGTTATTCGATATTTCTTTACGTTACTTATTTTCTCCCTCTTTTCCGAGGTGGGATGTAACCTACACACTTTCTCCGTGAAGCTAGCAGTGATCTGCAAAACAATTTCATTTTATCTGCACAATATGCACATCCATCTTTGCAAAAGTTCGGATTTTGGCCAGATTGCTTCCCTACCCCTACAGTATGTCCCTACCCCTCATATTTCATGGGGGGCCACCTGTGCGCCCTTTACAGGTACATTTCAAGGTGCTGTATTTTCCGCACTATAAAGTACACTTGAAATTCTTAATTTTTGTCAAAAATCGGCTGTGCGCCTGATGATCTGGTGTGCCTTATGTGTGCATTATGTTGTTAAGAACTCCACTGGATTGACTGTTGGACTATTTTTTGCCCGACACAGGGATCTAATATGTACACTACATACTATGCTGCTGGATGGTTATTTCCACCGTCCCTGTTGATCTATGACTCCATGCACGCCCATCTAACCATTTCTGTGAAAATCCAAGTGAAGCAAATGAAGCTTCCCGGCATTCTGGCAGGATTAACAAAAGAACTGTGACTGCTGGACACTGATGGAAACAGGGTGTTCAAAGGGAAGTTGCAAATGGCTGGGAGACAGCTGGAAAACGCATCTTTAATAGGACTGGTAGGCAGCGTCGGGCGAGTTACGCCACCATATATGAATGGATTTTACTTTAACTGCTGTCCAAGCTTTCATGAAAGCCAGCATCATTGCTGGCAATGAGACTGACTCCAACAACGATGGGAGGAATTCAAAAATTTCCCAGTTGTTCAATTCAGACACAGAAGATGAGGACTTAGATGAATTTGTGGGATTCAATTGATTAAAAAACATTGTGAGTGTATTGTTAAATAGTGGAATAAAGTTCAACTAAAGTCACTATTTTGCTTTCATTCCTTTTTTTTGTAGACCGTATGTTTTTGCATGTGCTTTATAATCGGTGTTCTTTGTGTATGGATTAAGTTCAGAAATAGACAAAGTAATTGAGATTTTGACGTACATTAAAGTGCACCTTATGGCGCTGAAAATATGTTCATTTTTTGCCCGCAGACGGCCCAAAAGAAGGTGGAAAAGAAGGTGAAGGCCATATAATAATTTATATATATATCTATATATATCTATATATATAGATATATATATATATATATGATAATGCAGTAAGGCCATATGTTAATGCACCTGCATTTATTAAGTCTCTGAATATGATTTTGGATTAACTAACTTTCCTGTTTGGGAAAAAACAAGGACATCTTTTGTTGCTAGATGAAACAAGGCAACAAAACAGTGAACTCTGCTCAGTTTGTGCTCCATAGTTAGTTAATAACACATTTAGTTGTTAACTGGAAAAGCTTTTAGATGACGTAATCAAGACTGCAGGAATTAGCTGAATATTCTTTCTTTCTGCATGTGACTATGAACGGAACTCAGAGGAATATCTATTTGATGTCATACACAAAGCTCTATGCCTTTAAGAAGTGAGATGAAGGGGCAGGAGAAGCATATGCATATTGGAGACCCACAGGAATACATTATTGCATATGATGAGAATACAAATATGTGTACTCTGATCCTCCTTCAGAGTCTTTCTGCAACCCTTGCAAGTGAACAAAGCAGTAAACTGTATGATCACATTGAAAATACTGTGTCTCAGCTTTGTAAAATTAGATTGACATCCATCATCTGTCTCTCTGTACTCCTGTTTTATGTTATTAAATCAGAAAGTCTCTGTTGCTTCTGGCGGTCTTTCATATTAAATTCTTCTGAGATACCGGTACTCTGCTCCAATAAGCACAAAGGCAGAAACAGTACGCCACTGGAACGACTCCTTAAGGCCAACGAGCCTTGAGGTCAGAGGCAGAAAACATCGGGGTGTGAGCAGTCATCAAAAAGATGAGCCGCTGCTAACAGACACTCGTCGTCTTACTCAGTCATTGAATAAAACATCCAAAATGGTGCAGTCATGCAGACAAATCTGAACAAACTTCTTTCACTTCTAACGTGCAAACCAGGCGTTCAGGCACGCCCTGAACCAGGGGTCATCCAGGCTCCTGAAGACATGTAAAAGGTCAAATGGTTTTGTCTTTTGGATTTGAAATTTTAGAAAAATGTGTTTGAAAAATGTGTAGAATTCAATAATGCAGAGCTCTTCGGATGTCATCATCATCTTGGCGAAACAAAATGTCCCCAAATTTCTATATTTTTTCTAAAAAACGTCAGCTAAAAGAGAATCAGCTTGGGTAAAAAACCAAACTTAACTAACGGATCAGATCAAATTACAACAAAGGACCTGGTTGCAGACAACAAGATGGCGTCTACATCATTAGCTGGACCCCCCCCCCCACCACCACCACCACCACTTTTTTTGTTGGTAAAGAAAAATTAACTGATGACTTGTTATCTAGACAACAAATGTAAGTTTTTTTCCCCTTTAAGCTTTAAACCTTTAACAGCAGAGATGACTCTGTCAAAATTTGCTATGCTATGCTTTGCTATGATGTAACTCCTTACACTATCAACGTGAATCAGCTGACCCCCAGAGAAAATTGGCTTTGCGCCTGTATGCAACACTTTAAAGCATCTTTTTACCGATAAACAACTCATTATTCAAATAAAGTGTTGCATAGTGGTGCAAAACCGCTCTTCTCCGTGTCAGAATAGGCTGATTCATGTTGATCACAGTAATTTTGCTGCTCGACACCTTCCCTAAAATGTCCTCGACGCCTTGGCCGTTTTCTGGCCGTTTATCGTTTTCTGGACTTCATTTGTTGCCACGTCGAGGAAATCATGGATCATGTGGACCGAGAAGCTTAGGTTTATATGTTTTGGAGAGCTCTACCGAAGTGCCGGCAAGCATGTCGCCATGTCTGGGTTTACCAGATCCTTCAGAATCTCTCTCGATGGGGTGTATTACACTCCTGCAGCTGGAGCTGCACCTGGATGACGGCTGTTTTAAACGCTACTTCCGTCTGTCTGTGGCCCAGTTTGAGCATTAACCCGAGAGGGGAAAAGTAAAAATAAAACTGGGGGATCTTTTTATAACTGTCACCATGTAAATTAGAAAAACATCATAAACCCTTAGAGCTAGAGCGATCCTGTCCGCTATGAGGACAGTCTCTAGCGCTCCCATGGCCCCAGCGGAAAAGAAACGGATGGAAGTTCAGGATGAAAATCCTCTCATCGACTAGAAATGTGTGCATTTTTTTCAACCCACTTATCGAGCCACTGAAAACGTCACGTGCCCAAAGCTAAGTCCCTGAATGCTCGCCACGTCTTCCCCCCCTAACTTTTGCAAATATCCTTTTTTAAAGGAAAAAACTATAATGTTGGCCCCATTTTAAGCTTGTCTTGCACACTAAACCTTTTATTCGCATAAGAAAGTTTTCATAAAAGGTGCAAATATTGTGAAAATCTGTAGATTTTCTGCTTCTGGCTAATGAAGTCTGGGTGCCATCTTGTCTGCAGCCAGATCCCCCCTCAGTAACAGAATTAAACTGACCTCAACAATACTTCGAGCAGAATCTCAGCCACAGATGCAGCAACCTGTATCCTCTGGCAATTCAAAACATGTGGTATAAATCAAAAAGATAATAAGTCAAGTTAAATAAACTTTACAAATCGCAACAAAAACATGTTTGCAAAACGTGTAATCAATGGCTTGCATACAATTCATGCATTTCTATTTAAGATGAGAAGACATTATTGATGACCCTGTGATGGATTATTAAACCATTCATGGTGTACTCCGTCTTCACCCAACAGTAGCTGGGATAGGCTCCAGCAACCCAGTGACCCCAAAAGGGATTAAATACTGGATGAAAACATTACAACAACCTAAGATCAATTAAATTGTGTTTCATAACAGAAATAATTGCAAGATATTTGTGCAGTAATTTGCTTTTACACTGAAAACCTCCTGCGGACCGCACAAAAAATTACATTTCTTTAATTTAAAAAGGCTAGCAAGACTGAGTTAAATAAGTTCGTGTCATGTCAGCATGTAAAGACGTAAAACTGTGTCAATAATTGCTTGTTTGAATTACTCCACAAAAAGTTTTCTCTAAAGACCCACTCCGATGAAAAGTGTTTTTAACATGTTCATGTGGCCTTTTTCTGATCGAGAACATGCATAAAGTGAATTTAACATAAAATATATTTTTGAGTATTTCCTTATTTCAGAATGTTGTGAATCAGGAGCAAGCAATAAAAAAAAGCCATTTGGAAAAGCTTGTAGGTGTGACGTAGAAGCTACAATTGTCAGGCCACAATCTCACAATCTCCATTCCGATGCATTCACTTGTAGTTGAATAGATCCATGTATGTTTTTGTATTCCTCACCTGAGCTGGAATCTGGATCAAAACTGTACGGTTGGAGAGATCCAATATCAGTATTTTTTTGCTCCGGAAACGTTTGTTTGGGGGTTGTCTAAGCTTGAAATTCCCTACTGTTTTTTTTTTGGCCAATCATGGCATTGGTAGGTACAGCACCATGAGCATTATATGACTGTACTACTTTAGCAACATTTTGAATAAAAACTCTGAAATCTATAAAACACGGTATGTCAGTTAAATTCCTTACTGAGACGGTTCTATTTGATTGCTTTCATATAATTAACATTTTATTTTCGTAAATGCATTTTAGTCATCTTTTTGTTTACCTACAGTATGAGACCAGAAATTAGGCCATTTCTGATAATAAAAGCGCCTGTCTTTGTGAGGAATGGCTTTCTGCATGAATAGAAGGACAGGGAATAAAATGTGAATGGAGATTAAAAACTCAGCACTTTCTGGAGCTGCATGAATGGAAGAAGTTTTATTTTACTCACTTCCTGAGCTGCTGCGTCCCGAGCTGAAAAATGCTGACTACAATGAGCACACAGCAGGAAGATGACAGAACTCCAGAAGTTTTAGTGTCGTGAGTTGTTTGCAAGTCAACTACCAAACCCGAATGCTTCCGTGAATAACCCTTCAGCTGCAACCGCAGTGATAAAATTGGATTTCATCCTGGGAATCTTTCCCTACGGATTGGGGGTGAATTCAGAGTGCAGGACGAAGCATCACATCCTTCTTATATACTTTAACCCAAATCTGACTCCTGAGTTCTTCCTTCTGTTGTTTCCTCTTCAGAGATTGATGTGTCAAAGGCCCAAAAGATAGGAAAAGCTAAAAAAAAAAGGTGATAAATGTTAAGCCACATTCAGTGTGAGTGGGTAGGATTGGTTAAAAAAAAAGAGAAATGGATTACTTTCAGCATCAAAGAAGCCTTTTAATCATTTCTAAAAAATTGTCAATCAAGTGATGAAAGTTATGAGGATCTAGACTTGTTCTATTGTTTGTTTCTGAAAGAAAGACGATGACGCAAGTGGCAGGTAATCCTGGTGCCTTTCATTTCCATCTCTTTATCAAGCCATATAAAAACAATCACTGGATGTACATACAAAAGCCATGAAGAGGGATGATTGGGATTAGGGAAAACAAATGTTGTTTACTGTTTTTGATGACAGAGCAGAAAAAAGGGACAAAAGTTACAAAATGTGAAAAATATCTCAGGTCTGTAAAGTATTCATCTCTGATGAAAATCACTTATCATGTTCTTGTGGCATTTTTCTGATGATGGAGGATTTACTGTATTTGTTCAAATTGTTGTGAATCAGGAGCAGATAAAAAGAATGCAATTTGAAAAGGAGAGCATTTGTGACATAGAAAATACACTGGGGACCACAAGCTCTGCAATTGGGGCAGGAAGGGGGGCGGGGTTGCCCCCCCACAACTCAGAAACAAATGAACTACTGCCGCTCTGCTGAAACTATGTCCAACAAAACAACAAAGGTTTTTTAATTTTGGCTAAAAATGGCATAATCATACTAAAAATACCACTGGGAACATTTTTGCAATAAATCAAAAGATGATCGGGGTGGAACCTTAATAAGAACTTTAAGGGAAATCGTTTTGTGACATCAAACTGTGTTAGTTAATAAAAACTAGCTAAGGGAGTCTTCCAAAATTGTGGAAAAACATTTTTTTTTCCCTTCATGATTTTTGTCTCTTCATGTTCATATTGTATTTACAACAGCCTGTCCCTAAATGAACAGCTGCCTGAAGATTTGATCCAGGTCTGAGTGAAATTAAACTAAGCCAAATGAAGATCTAAAATTCTTGGTTGAAAACCAAATTTGCAGGACTGTTTCCGTGTGAAAACGTCCCAAAACACAGTGAATTATTGCCTTAACAACTATTGTTTTGCAGGAAACCTGAAGCTATTTTTTTTCTAAGATGTTAACGCATGGAGAAAAACTTAAAGTTTGTCCTGTTTTCAGCCCAAAAAAAAAAGAAATTTTTCATTTTTCACAAATAAAACATTAAATAATCATAGATAGCCTCCACTGAAAAGCAGAAGTGGTGAGTGGTTCTCGATGTCCCATCAGCCTTGTTTCAGGGACCTTTTTTCTGAAGCCTTAGAGGCAAATGAAGAAGAAACACAATCATTTCCACAGTTATCACCACACCTTATTGTAGTTTGTAATGAAAACAAATCAAATATCTTTCTTGTCTCTGAGATTCTTATTAACACTTTTCTCATCATCATCCGTCTTATTCTGTTGCGCTTCCCCTATAAGTGGCGTGACTTGGAAAGCAGCAATAACAAAGAAGTAAACGACCTTACAGATAATTAGCTGCTTGACAACCAAATAAATCACTGGCAGACGCACGGCTGATTTGAATGTTTTCTGAATTTTAAGGAACAACCTTTAGTTTTCTCAACTTGGATCTGAATCCTCATCATAATTTTTGAATGACGCTTTCATTTGCAAGACACTGGAAATTTGGATTGACATCCTAATATGGTTGTGCAGTTAAATTTATTTGATTATTTTTACCTTTGAAAACAATTCTTTTCTACTGCTATAAAGCTGTTTTCATGGTTACTGTAAAACTTTTTGTAAGATGAATGTCACTTCAAAATCTACAACTCCTTTCCCAAGTTGCTTCCCAATTATGGTTGAGGAGTTAGGAAGCGATAAATGAAAAGGAGAAGGTCCTATAGATTATTATTTTCTGTTTTATTTTTTGAAAAATTCAAGGTGTCGGCCTCTTTTTGAAGTCAAATGTTAACCAAACTTCAACTGTGGTTGTAAAATTAACCTTGTAGCGTCGAAAAGTATCCGAAGATTTTTTAAACAAAGTGTTTTCTACATTGTGTGTTGTGGGTCGTCAGACGCCATGACAGCTCCCACCTGTGCTCAATCAGCCACCAGGTATGGCCACCATGATTGCCTGCACCTGGGTCTCCAGCAGGTGTATAAAGGATCGTGGAGATCCCAGCTCCGGCGCCAGACTGTTAGCTTGCCTAAGACAGTAACGTGCTGGCTCTCAAGACGTGTCATAGGACTTGTGTCAAAGATTTGCCGACTAACAAGTGTGTTTGCTTGCCAGTGGCTCCCGCTTTCTCTCCATCACCCCTGCTGCTCCCCTGGGCTCATCCAACTCCACTCTCGACGCAGACCAATCCATGCTGGACTTTCCCCATCAACATTCATCGCCTTACCCTTAAATAAACTTCATAACTTCAATTGTGTCCTGCGCTTGGATCCTCCCCTTCCTGCTCTCCGCCTAACATTGTGTGCAAATGTTTTTCACACTTTGTCACAAAATGACCACCAAGCTGTAGGTCCTGTGCACATCCCATAATAATTTAAAAACCAAGGCTCTTCCAACTATGAAGACGAGCACTAGTATTGGGCAGCCACAGTCCAGTGTGACCATCGCACGCTAAAAGACTGACAGTTTAGTTTTTAAAAACCTTTTTTAGTTTTAAACGGTTTCTCCCGCTGTGACGTTGTCATCTTTTTCAATGCTCATTACTAGGCATGTGCACACGTTGGTGAGTTTTTGAGTATGTGGCAGGGGTGAAATTTAATGTATAAAGGCACAGTAAGATAAAAGAATTCCAAAAACCAAACGACCCTCACAGTTCATGACTGCTGTGGGCCATAAAATGTACAGAGATAAAACAGAAGAAGGCTGACATGCAGAAAAACCCCATCTGAAAGAAAAATGATTTTATTTAGAAGAAACAGGTTTGAAGTCACTGAAAACACAGCGATGGCTGTATAGAAGGTCTAAATGGAAACAGCAGCGTAACTGAGAAAATAAGAGCGGCACGGTGCCCCCTCACCATTCTCCTTCTTGATTATACTCGAGTTTGACAAATTACATCCAGAACGACCTGAGCTGTGTAGGGGAGCATGCCTGCGACGCTTAGACACTCAATGTGATTTTCTCCACTTTTACATTTACTTTACTGCATCCAATAGAGTTAAAACGCGTTTCTGTGAAATGCATTCTTATATGTGACAGTTGTATTAATGAAAAAAGCAAAAACGAGATCGGGAAAAAGTCGAAGCACTCAGGGATGTCACCGCCGCTGAAGGGGGATACTGCCAATATTTCTTGAGTTGTAAAGAATGGGAAGACAAACATCAAATCAAAAAGTGAAATACAATAATTTAAGGTTGTCAAAAAATTGCAAATCTCTGAATATGATTTTGTTTCATGTTAGCTTGCATTGAAATCTGATTTAAATGTGTTCGAATATGGAAAGAGAGTTGGAGAAGTATTTCCAAAACGACTGTTTTTCTGCTTCATTAACCTGCTTTGCTTGAAGACTCCTTCTCTCCTGGGCTTTGTTAGCTGACGTGTTCAGAAAAAACACAAATGTGTACGTTAGAATGCAAATCATGTTCTTTCCCATGGAATGGCAGTAAAACGTGTTTCTTCCTCGTAAAGAGGAGATGCAAATGGAGTCAGACAGATGTGCCTGCCAAAGTTCCTAGGACTTTGTGTTTTGCAGAAGCCTTTTTTAATTAGTTTGCATGGAAATTGACTGAGTGAAAGCACTGATAAACTTCCCATCAACACCTTGTTATGTCTGACAGGCCTAATCAACAGGATAAAAAGTGTCTTATATCGTTCAGTTGTTTGAACTCTTTGCTTTTTTTCCACAACTGATGACTGAAGATATCTGTAATGGATCTCAGAAAGGACAAAAATAAGATATTTTGAAAGAGATAAACTGACAAGAAAAATGAAACCTCACATTGGTGTATTTAAGAATCCACTCTAATGGAAACCGTGTTTTGGGTGTTTTTAGCATGTTCTTGTAGAACTTCTTTCATGATGGAGGACATATGTAAAGAAAATCAAGCTTAAAATTGCATTTCTGAGAGTTTCTTTATTTAAGTCATTGTGATTTAAGAGCAGAGGAAAAAATACAGTTTGAAAAAGCTGGTGACATAGAAGTTAGTAAAGCAAGCCACAGTCTCTTTGCTTTACTCCATTCCAATTGATCTTCTACATGACCAGATCCATGTGCATTTTCATTTTCCTCCAATGTTGCTCACCTTTTTTGTTGCACTGGTAATGTTAGGTTGGGGTTGTGACGGGCTCTAGGCTAGTGGGAGAGCTTGTAAACCGATGGATAATGGAAAGGGGGCGGCTTAAGATGGGTTGTAAAACACTGAACGCAATTTGCACGGCAGAGGCATCCAGCTTTATTTATAGGTGAATGGTACAGGCCCAATTTGAGGTTCTGCGGCAAAAATAGCAGTGCGTTGTCTGGTAGCGGCGCACTTTGAGCGGTGTGGCGCGACCAGAGTTTTTGGTGTGGTCGCTGCGTCTCATCTACTAATCAGGAACTCAGTTTTGAACATGTGACAAGTATAGTGGCTCAATCCCTAACACAACGCTGAGAGGCTGGCTGGAGGCCAGAGACAGAGAAGCAGCTGCAGGTTGGGAGGCAGAAATGCGCCTTTGAGTGACTAATTTTAATGAAAAGTCTATGTCAACACATGTACATGTGTGTCTGGAGGGAGCTTCTGTGTTCAAACCCTCATATACACGTTGTTACGCAAGTTTTTAAATTCATTTTCAGGCTCCATGTGTGAAATATTGCCACTCTGCAGATACTATGTCCTAAAAAATGTTTTTTTTGTTTAGTTTGGTTAAAAAAGGGCTTCATCATAATTAAAAGACCAATGGGAATGCTTCTACAATAACTCAAAGGATGATTGGAGTGGGACTTTAAGACAAAAAGCTTCCAAAACTGGCCAATCAGAAGGTGTGTTGTGGATGTTATTTGGCTTCATGACTCCATTTATGAAATAACTAAAGTACCTTTGTTATATTTTTTTAAAATCCTTTTTACAAATATCAAAAAGTTAGTCAAAACCAGCAAAGAAACTTTTGATGGGAGTTATAGGTACACCACATCATCTGCCACTGACTGAAGAAACATCCATCCATCCATTTTCAGAATTATCCCTTTTGGGGTCACTGGAGCCAACCCATCTACCTTTGGCAAAGGTAGGGTATATCCTGAACAGAAGGCTACTCTGTACACACTCACATGCACACCTACAGGAGTAATTTAGAGACACCAATTAACCCATGAAGCATGCTTTTGGACTGTGGGAGGAAGCTAGAGTGCTCAGAGAAAACCCACACATGTATGTGGAGAGCGTGCAAACTCCACACAGAAAGGTCCTAGCTGGGATTTGAACCAGGGATTTTTTACTGTGAGGTGAAGGCGCCAACCACTACACCACAGTGCAGGGCCTTAGATAACATATTTACAGGAGTGTTGGTGTTTCTGTAACACGTTTTGGATCAGAAAACATTTAAGAG
This sequence comes from Oryzias celebensis, assembly GCA_014656515.1. Taxonomy (NCBI): domain Eukaryota; kingdom Metazoa; phylum Chordata; class Actinopteri; order Beloniformes; family Adrianichthyidae; genus Oryzias; species Oryzias celebensis. Next base: position 43,244,002 of record BNCR01000005.1, read on the forward strand.
CAGAAGAAATGCCTTAATTTGTACATTTTGTGTTCGTAGAAGTTGTCCATAACATCCTTAAAGCAACTAAACAAAAAGGAAAAAAATCTGAACACAAAATTTTGAGTTCAGAATGTCAAACAAAGGCACCAGAAAACCGGCAAAGGAATAACTTTGGATTTAAATGTGGAAAAAGCGATGGGGAAAGTAGCTTAAGTAAAAGCCCCCTGTTTGGTTCTGACCCGATGTTCTATCCACCGTTGCCTCCTGCTGATCTCACGGCCCTGCTGGGTTTCTGTACCAAAGGAAGATCACGTCCATTTAGGTCTCTCATCCCATCTGTTTAAGCCTCATCCCATCTGCACCAAATCGCTCATGGTTCCGGCTTGCTTGAGTCCCGGCACAGTTGGTGATATTGCCCAAATGTTGTCCCCATGGCAACCATGCAAAGTTTCGATCACTGGAGTTGCGGCTTAGTTTTCCTCCACACACATCCTTGTATGTTTGTCAGACTGAGCCATGAATAAAAATTCCCTGGCAGACCTTGCTGTCAAGTTTGGTGATTGTGGTAAGACGAAATGAGAGCACGGCCACATGCAGTTTGGTTTATACTTGCATTGTAAACATTAACTAAACTATGAACAACTGAAAATAAAAACCCCAGCAACAAATCCGTTTGAAAATGACAATGAGCAGGAATATGGTAAAATCAGAAATAATTTGTTTTAATTAAAAAGTTAGGATATGAGGGAAATATGTCTACGTCCTGCTGACACTTCAGTCCAATATGTGGCAGTAGTTCATGATGGTTTGCCATTTTACACCAGTAAAAGCCCAGAAGAAGAAAAAAATATGCCTACTTCCAAGTTCACCCACGACTCCATAACCCCATAAAAGACAATATATAGTGTGATTTCCAGTGCCCTGGATTTGAACACAATTTACAATGCTCACTACTTTTTTTCATACTCCAAAGGTGACCACATTCATTGTCTGAAGTCAAAACATAATAAATATAAATATTTTACAAAGACTATTGATGGATCTACTGTGTAACCTGGATGGCTTATCAAAATTAAATGTACATACATTGTTTTCAAATGAAAAATTGTTGAAATGCAATGCATTATGGTCTATATCAGTGATAGGTAACTCCAGACCTCGAGGGCCGCAGAGTCTGCATGATTTCCAGATGTCCAAGCCCTACTCATGACTGATTACCTGGTTCAGGTTTGTCCTGCCAATTAGAACACACCAAAGCATGGTATCCTGGGAAACATGCAGGAATGCGGCCCTCGAGGCCTGGAGTTACCTATCCCTGGTCTTTTTTCATCAATATGTGTTCACTGGTTTTACATAGAGAGTTCTGGGAAATTGGTGAATGCCCTTTATGGTGCACAAACTGGAGAGTAGTGAATAAATTCAGCACAATTTGGGCGGTGGGCGCAGCGAGGTTGATAATCAACCAATGAAAGACTCTGCTTTGGGCACGTGACATTCACAGTGACCAAATCAAAGGGTAGAAAAATGAATTCAATATGGCCGACTGTGCGATGCGAGGATTTTTGTCCTCAACCTCCATCCATTTTGATAAACCGCTGGGGCCGCGGGGTTGCTGGAGACTGTTTCTTATTTTCATTGAGACAACAATAAAAAATCCCCCGGTTTTATTTTTATATTTCCCCTCTCGGTTTAATGCTCAATCTGGGCCACAGACAGGCAGAAGTACCATGGCCGCTGTCTCTGTAGAGCTCTCCAACACATCTAAACACAAGCTCCTCGCTCAACATCATCCATGTTTCCCATGATATGGTCAACAAATGAAGTCAAGGCGTTGGGCAGCAAATTTGACTGGCGTCAAATGAGAGGCAGCAGACGCAAATGTGACACCTCGTCTGGATCATTAAAGCTCCACACCAGTTTCTAAATCACAGCAAGAATGAGAAACTTTGTTGGTTCATGTCTGTCAACCTGTCATTCTTAATGTACCACACTTCTAAGAAAAATATTCTCAATTGTTGGTTATTGTTATAGGGAATCCAAAAATATTATAAACAGTTGACTCAAGAGTGGATTTGTTCTGCTAACTTGTGTTTCAGTCACACTTCTTATGTCACTTTTTCCCCTATTCGGTTGCTTGTTTTTGTTCATAAAACCTGAAATATAATTGAAAGGTGCACAAAAGAATTGAGAAAAAAGTCCTCATGTTGCAGGAGAGAGCAGGTAACATGGCAATGGACCGCTATTGCTGCATTATTGCAGCTGGTTGTAAGCAGTGGTAGAGGGAGCATGGATGGTAATTTTAAACTGGACAGACAAATGACGGGGTAGTTCAAGATGTTTTTTTTCAACTGAGACGTAAGGATAGTAATTTTAATCTGTTGATCGGTGTGAAAATGGACTATACTCTTCTATGTCTTTGTGGAAGGTCTGTAGTTATACTTATGTCAGTAACAGCAATGCATCTTTGTTTAGAGCTGGTGCAGATGAAAAATGCACTTACCCGCCTCACATTTGAAAGTAGATTTTTATATCTTAGAGCTTTAGGTACCATGACACCTCATGTTATACAACCCCATACACATTTTTTAGACCTTTGCATGCATGGTCGGAGACATATGCTTTACTTTTCCATTATATGCGATTATTGCTATTATTATCTCAGCCAACATCTGTTATTTCCAACGACTCTTTTATTAGAATTGATTTAGAGGGAAATTACTAACCTGGATAGTTCAGAGTTTTGCATGGATTGAAATGGTTAAAAGATTCAGCTGTTGAATTTTAAACTCTGACATTTAAAGTCATTTTAAATAACAGCTGGTTGAGTGGGTCGCCTCTGATTACAGAAAATTGGCATCTGCTTCTTTGCCCTTGCCAGTAATCTCTACCATTATCTCCCCATCTGCTTTGCTTTTGAAAATAAATGATAGGCAGGCTTGTGATCTTCTGATTGCTCCAAATACCAGCGAGCATTTGGAGAATTAATGTGTCGAATGAGCCAATAGAAGAGAGAGCTTAATATTTATTTATTTTATTTTTTGCCACTCTTTTCATCTCATCCAGTTCCTCAAGAGATCAGGAAATCAAATCTCTGGTAATTGTCAGCAACACAGACAGGAAGGTACCTTTACGAGGTTTAATTTCCTTTGATCTACTGGGTAATTACTCTAAATGATCAAGCTTTGAAGACGTAAAAATGAGCTAAATTTTAAACTCTTAAAGTAAAGGGCAAACCCCATCTCTAAGATCCAAAAAGCTGCACGTTTTGAGGCAAAAGAGTAGCCGACACTTGTGTCCCACAACTTGCATCAGTCTAGCTTTTCAAAGGGTTCAACTTCGGTTGGAAAGCACTGATGGTTATTGTAGGCAAACACAGCAGAAAGCTTTTTTTTTCTACCGCAGCGGCTCACAGTTTGATGCTGGAAGACAAAGCTTTCATCTGACAGCAGCGTGGGTGTTACACGCTGTCCAAGTTGTCCTACAACATCCTTTGAGTCATCAGAGAAGACGAATAATGAGGTGAACGAGAAGTGTGGGAAACGGAAGCAACTTACTCTCACCTTAGAGTTGATCACAATCAGTCGTTGGATAAACACCCAGTCAAGTAACTTACAATCTTTGCACAGAGTCCTGAGATGAAAATCTCTATTTGCTTGGAAGCTATGGCTGCGTGTCATTCACTGGATAATTAATCAGGTAAAGGCAGAACATGGTCACTGGGGTTATCATTGTTTTTATTTGTATGATGGATCTTAATAGAACAAAACAAGGAACGCACACCACAGAAAATGATCAGCTGTAGGTTTAAACAGACCAACTTTGTTTGGAGGCACTGTTTATATTTCAAGACCAGAATAAACAAGAAAGATTTATTGTCGAGGTAAAACCCTGAAGGCTCTGAAGGAAATGTGATGAATGAGGAGCTTTTCAAAGATCTTCATCTGCTCCATGAGCTTTATTTCTCAAATGTCCTTAAAAGTTAGCATTACTGTGTGTTATCAAACCAGTAAGCAGTGGAGGCTTAGCGCTTCTTTTCCAAGTGTATAACCATTTTTATTAGGCTGACTTTTATTTAGTTTATTTTTAGGGTCCATGTTGGTGAGGGGGTGGCCAAGGTGCAGAGTGATCGAAAGAAAATCTTGTTTTTAATCCTCTGGATCTGTGATTTTCTACCAGGAAGTGGCAAATTGAAACAGGATAAGGGGATGTGGTCGACCTCTGTACCTAAGATTGCAGGTTTCATTTCCTCTTTGTCTGCATGTGTGTCAAAGTATCTTTGGGCAAAGCACCACAGTCCACAGTATCCCTGGTGACCTGGTCAATTCCCTGGCACCATCGAGTGTGTATGTGAATCAGAATCATCAATGGCAAATTGAAACAAAATTAGAAGTTCTGAGAAAAAAACAAAACAAAAACAAAAAAAAAAAAACGACTATTTTGCAAAGTTGTGCATGTTGATGCATAAACCACCCCGTCCTTTCTTGCCAAAGCCTTTTTTAGTCTTGTTAGTTAGTCAGATAGCTGCGTCAGGAAATACCAAGTGTTGCTGGGATGCTGTAATGCCCAGAACACCGCAGTTACTTTGCATAAGCAGATGTAGTTCCTCCATTTTGCTGTTCAAGGACCATTCGTCGGTGAGGAATATGCTTGGAAGCACAGGCCTGTAAGGGTTTTGCAATCTTCGTGGGGATATGATCCAGTCAAGAAAAAAAAAAGGGCATATTAGGCATGAGAGGCATATCATGTTAGCAGCTACGTTTACGGTTAGGACTCTGATGCTGAACGGTCACATCTTTCTGACGTTGAGTGGAAACTGCATATCTGCTAAACCTGGAGAACCTGGAGCTCAGTTTAGTTGAACACACATGTACACTGTATCACAGGATGCTAGATTCTGCATATCAGTTAAGTGACGTACTTCACAGTGAGGATCATCAGCTGTCTTATTTTTTTAAATGAATAAATGTATATATTTTTACTCTACTCACACTCCCTGGTCGATGGCAATCAACATATTGGAAACCCCTGGTCCAGGGTGTACTCCCCCTTGACCCTACAGTGGGTGGACAGGGCTTCGCATCCACATGACCCCTAAGCAGGATCGAGGTGGAGTTAAAAAAAAATGGATGGAAGTGAAATTCTTTATTTTATTTCTTTGAATATTTCTGTTTAGATTGTGATCTAAGCTTTAAACATTTAAATGTGGCAAGATTCAATGACATAATAGATGTGCAACTTTTAATAACTCCTAAATTGTACTTGCTCATCCACGTGCACACAGACTTTTTAATTCCAATGGCTAAAAAATACTTATTTAGGGATTCTTGACTTTTTAATGCCTCTAACACCAACTGACAAAAACTATGTATTTTTGTCTAATTTGTTTAATTGGGCTCTTTCTGTTTGCCTGAGGGCTCCTGTGACAATCTACCTTTTTAATCCCCATTAAACACAAATATATTTATAAAAAACTCAAAAGAAGTTTACAAATTACTAAAATTGTCTGCAGTGTAGCGTAATTCATCCTGTGCTCTGGCATCCCCAGGGCTCTCTCTTTATTAGCTGTCCTTGAAATATGTAAAGGGAAAGGCATCAAAGCACCTCAAGTGGCTTTTTAACCTTAAAGAGCAAGGGAATGGTGGTTTTACCCTTTTTCCTTTGGGTAAGCTGTAGCTCAGAGAGAGGAAACTCAACTCTGCCCTTTGAATCCTTGATCTAACTGCAGGCATAATCCTCCAGGACCGTTGTGGAATCTGTTTTTAGGCTTCCAGTTTTCTTGTCAAAGTCAAGCAAACTTCTTTTATGTGTGAACAAAAAGGGTGAAAAGAACATCCAAAAACACAAGCTGCCATAGTGTTTTTGCATTTTAGTGAATCAACAGTTTATTATTGGCATCATCTTAAGGTTTTCTGCAAATAAGCGGAGAAACAGAATATGTTTGTAACGTTGCATAATTTTCTGTTGCATGTTGGCATTTTTTTTCTCTCTTTAACTATTGATGTAGATGCAGAAACTGCTAGCCTGTGGTTATGATAAAGAATTGCAGGATTTAATTAAGCTCTGTGGGAATCCAAAGAGTCACTGGCTGTGGCGGACCTATTAGTGATACGCTGAGATTACAGCAAGGAATTAATATAAAATTATTTTCCAAATCGCTTCTCCAGTTCAAATTTACGTTTTGAGTGTACATATTTTATTTGATCATTTTCATATTCTCATGTCTTTGTCAAGAGAGACGGTTAAAGCTGAAGTATGCTAGTGAGGTATTGAGAAGTTATAACGTTCAACGGCAATTGATGTTGAAATGACGTCAAATCAACATAATTCCTCGACATCAAGCTGACTTCAAAACTTTAATATCAATTTGACATCTTGATATTTACCCCTTATTGATTGAATTTTAAATTTGGACCAATAAATTACAACTAATAACAGACATTTTCGAAAGTATTTCCATTTAAATCAAATGCATTAATTTAGCAATAAACATTTGCGTTGGGAGATCTGAATGCATTTATGTTGGTGCAACAGAATTTATTAATGTTGCTGTAAAATTATGACTGCAGTAGATGACCTGACCCTGCTGCTAGTGTCAGGAAATGGTAGAAGGACACAAAATGCAGGAGACCAAGCTTGATGGCACTTAATAATAATAAAAAAAATAAAAAAAATAAAAAAAAATGAAACAAGACAAAACCTTAGAGAACCAAAAAAGCGGCAAGGCAGATGACCTGAAAACCAGACACTAAAATACACTGCGGTTGATGAACTAAATGAGAACAGCTGTGGATTAATAACCTGAATCTGGTGTGACTGACAAGGACAACTTAAAACACTTATAAAAACTCCCAAACTAAACCACAGAATCCACACAATTGTGCTCTTAAATAATTGGTTGAAGTAATCTTGATTTCATTTGTGGTTTATTCATTTCCATGACAGGAAAAAGGAAAGGAAAAAGTGATGCAAATGAATAAAAATGTAACAATTTCATATCATTTTGACTTGGTTTTGCTGGGTTAGCATTAATTATTTAAATTTTAATTTGATAAGGGCATAATTCAAGTTGAGAAAACTCAACAAAATGTCAGATTATATGTAGCTTTACCATAACTTCTACAAATTAGTTAAAACTGCACCTTGATCATCATTTTACAGCAATATTAATACATTCTGTTGCACCAATATTAAAGCATTCAGATCTGACAAATGTTTATTGCTGTATTAACACATTTGATTTAGATGGAAATACTTTCCGAATTTTATTATGTTCACCCAACAGCTTTTTTAGTATATGTATTCCAATAAATCATTCGTGGTATGTTTTATACCTGTTATTAGTTTGATTAATTTATTGGTTCTGTTAAAATCCCAATATGACCACCAGGGTCAGGTGTAGGGGTAGACGGAAAGGGACCATAAAGAAACTTTGATACCAGAACTAAATAGAACAGTTTATTAAATGAATAAGACACTGTGTCCTGAAAAACAAAAGGGAAAATAATTTGCGTGCTGGTTTTAAAACAAAAGGACAAACCAAAGTTTGTTTGTTTGTGTCTGACTGTAAAAACCTTCATAATTTTCTTTTTACTGGCATTTCAGTTGAAGCTGCTACAGATTTTTTTTCTTTTCTCTCATAGTTGTGACTGCTGAGGCAAAGACCCTTTGCTGTGTTTTTCCAACAAAACAAACCAGTGCTGCCTTCTCAGGGCATGAATCTCAGATGTATCAGTCAGTTTGACCTTTGTATGGATTTCCTTTAAAATAAGGTAGAACTACTGTTGCAGCTCACTTAATGTAAATGTAAATCATCCTTTTTTAGTTTTTTTCTTTTTTTGGATTTTCATTCCTTCTTCTTTCCCTTTTTTTCTCGTGGTAGAGGGGTTAACCTCTGCTTGGAAGATCACAGGTTCGAGTCCCGCCTTACTCACCCATGTTTTAAAGTTTCCTTGGGCAAGATACTGAACTGCAGATTGCTCTAGTTGTTATAGGTTGGCTGCTATCAGTGTGTGAAAGCCTTAAAGGAAGGTACATAGTCCATACTGTATAAGTATATGTCATTTAGCATTTTAATGGTAATCAGACAAGTCTTTATAAAATGTAAATTGAAGTTGGAACTTAGTAAAAGCAATCTATGAGTAAAAGTTCAAAAAGTTTAACTTGTACTTCAGCTGAATCACGCTAGTTTGCGGTCCCAGTTGCACAGTGAGACCTTCATGCTCGTGTGTGATTTAAAGGTCTGCTATGATAAACACAGCTGCAGAGACCGGCACTCTGTTTGGACTAAAATGAAACAGTAATAAAGTGTAACAGAATAAAATCAGTGGACAGCAACCGTTGGTTAATTTATACATGCTGTATCCGCACATCCAAAAGAAGTGGGCGGGAGTTGAAATTTCTGCACAAAAAATAGGTACGCCTCCGTGTCTGGCACAAACTCCACAAAGATTCAGCCAAAAGAAAAAGTCAGGTATGATTATTCATTCTGTTATGTAATTAGAAGTTCAGTTGTTGATGCTTTAAACTGGATCCCAGGCCATTAAGAATAACGGCACATTCACATTAGAGTTGATCAAAAATCCATTATGGCGATGTGTGGCCAAGAATTCCAAACTACGATAAACAAAAGTCAGGAGTTGCTGATTATAAATTCAAAAGAAAGTATGTTTTCCATATGAAAACAACTATCTGCTTTGACAGCAGGAGCAGTGAAATGAAACTGCAGAGCTCATATCTTTCAGGGGTAAATGACATATCTGCCGCCCTGCTTGGCAATCAGATTACACAACAGCACATCAAATTGCTCCACAAACGCATGCAGATGGGAAAAACCCAAAAAATTAAAATGTTGAAACTGAGAAGAGGTGATGGCAAAGACAAACTGTGCTGTCACTGCCGTTGGGTGTGTGTTTTTCTCACTCCTCCACCATTTTTAATAACACAACCATCTTTTCTTCCTGAACGTCCACTGATTATTTGTCACTTCATTTCCTGTCAGGTGTGCTGTAAGCTGTTGCACATCCAGGCAGGCTCCACACCTGTGCGTGCATGAACTCGCTCTCACACCATGGCAGTTTATTCCACAAAAGCATTCAAGTCAACATTAAAAATGTGCCTTTTATTCTGTTAATTTTTCTCACTCAGAAGTTCATCCCTTTAAAGTTATCTGTCCAATCCGGTTCCATTTGCTTTGAAATCAAAGGTTTGTTGAAGATGTTCACCACACTTTAACAAGCAGATGTCACCTGCGGCTGTTGTGTAGAGGGTTGACCTTTGATCAGAAGATCACAGGTTCGGTTCCCGGCGTGCCTGCCCATGTGTCGAAGAGTCCTCAGGCAAGATACTGAACCCCACACTGCTGCTGATGCTTAAAGATTGGTGCCAGTGTTCATCAGAGTGTGAATGGGACTGTGATTGTAAAGCATTTTGGGGCTTTTAAGAGAGTAATAAAGCTATATAAAGCTATAAACACGTCGCAGCGATAAACTATTACATATTAGCGCAGGGCTACTTTCCTTCGCTCAAGAATTAGCTAGAATTCACGTTAATCACGTAGAAGACTGAAAAGTTACAATTTTCAAAAAATTGTCGACACATAGAGCTAAAGCTCAGATGCTAAAGGGTTAGGTCATCCAACATATCTTTCAATTCATAATTTGAATTGATTGATTTGTAAAATATACTTTAAAATGAACCAATAATTATTTGGAGAGTGCTTTCTTTCATGATGCTCTATGCACCTGCTTGCAAATTCCATGAAACCGCAAGTTCCAGAGAACTCTTCCAGAACTCTTTCTAAATAAAGCATCATTGGTTTCATAAATTATTGGACAGCAAGTCTGCAACTGAACATTTGTAGAAGTTTGGCGTGAGCCTGATGATGCTAAAACAAATAATTTACTTTTACTAACATTCATGCTTTGATATTAGTGGGAAACTAGAAAACAACATCATGTTCTGTTGAAAATTAGTTTCATCGCAGTCTTATAATTGAAGAATTTTACTTTAACATATAACATGTAGAACTTCAATAAACCTTTTTAAAAGAAAAATTAAAAATGAGTTTCTATTTACAGCTATTTTTAATTGTTTTAACATTTTAGCTGTTTTAATTCTGTTTGAAACTTTTAATGGGGTGCCTTGTTTGACGGAGATCACTTTAAGTTGCCATATTAATCTATAAATCTATAAAACTAAACTAAACCGAACTAGAAAGGTTTAGATTGTACAGGCTGTACTTGGATGAGTCTTTATTAAAAAAAATGATTCTGATCCTTGCAGAGAGAAACCTAGTAATATAATGGATACAGTTCAACTTGCCAAAATGGATGTACACATAATAGTTGTGACTTAACTAATACAGCAAAATGCTCCACGTTACTGTCTAACATTCAGATTTAAAAAACAAGCAGATAACAAATTTAAATCAAAGGATTAAAATAGTTTAATGAGGTTTTGCTGACCAAAAAGCCTGGATTAAAATAGTTTTTTTTCTAAAAAGAACATGTATTTTTCTTACGTTTTTGTTTGAAATGTCATCTTCTGCTACTGTGGAACAGCAAGCTTTTGCTTATTCTTATTTTCAAAGACAACTTTTTTATTTTCTATTTAGCTTTACTATCCATTTTCATATATGTGCAACTCAGGTAAAGTTGCAATTTGAACGTCTTCATTTTTCCAGAATTCTTGAAGTTGCATGCAGACATACGGTACCTCATCACTGTGTGTACAGCACAGACTGTATCAATACCTTTTTTGACATAACTATACAAACAATGATGTATGAATTCTATTTCACATTGAATATAATTGGATTAAGAGTAAAAAGAAAATACACAATTGAGGAAATATTAAAAAAAGGACGGTAAATCTATTTTCAGCAGCTTCATGGGGCTCCTATGAGAACTGCTGCTACTGCTGTTACAAGGATACATTGGGAGAAAAGGAATAAAATGCAAAACTCCGATCTTAGGATCCGTATGCTGCACTTGCTTTATTCCATACACAAAAATAAAAAAATGTCATTTTAAGGCCACTTTTAAAATGTCTAAATTGTGTTTTTTTATTCTTCTTTTTTTAAATATCAGAAGTGGGATGTAGTGTCATAAATACCACAATTGATCTCTGACAAAAAGTAACTTCATAACTTCAAAAAAGTACTCTTGATACAAATTTGGTTTGTAGGATAAGATGGTAACTTTGCCCAATCAACTGAAGCACCTTCCCCCACTGAATTGTTTCACGGGATGAATGAAAACCTGATTGCATGTGCCCTATGTGGTCCACAGAGTGACTCTCAGGGTTTGTTTGTTGCTGCTTGATCTACTTTTAATAGATCAAAACAGCTAATTAAGTCTGAAAGTGCAGAACCTGCACGGACCAGGTAACTATTTTAATATTTTTTAGTAGCTGAATAATCCGTCTTTTTTTGCACTTGGATTTGTTGTCATTTTTATTTCTTAATTGTTTAAAAATCCACTAGATGTATAGGGAAGCAGCTCATTTGTGGCTCTCTGACTCAAAGAAGTCGATTAAATTGCTTGTGTCACAGCATGGAGGATTACTTCTGGAGAGTGCCTGGGATGCTCCTCATTGTGGCACCTGTCTGATTACAATGGTCTATATTTCAAGCAGAGTCGTTTTAAATTAGCGCCACTCCGCTTCAACATTCATGGCAGGGGCTTCGGCTTGTTGTCTTTCAACTGAACAGGTGGTTTCTGTCCTTTCTCTCCAAACTGCCCTGACTGGGTTAAGGCAGTCAGACGGAAGCTTTTTGGTGAATGATACATTGGATGGCAGTGGTATCTGAAACCTTAGCCACAAATAAATGAGAACTTTTTAAAATTTGGAAAATAGTCTTTGAATAGGCCAGAAAATTCTAGAAGACACAAAACGAGACATTTTTTTTCTTGAAACGAGGGTCTTAAGATTCAGTTTTTGCATAATGTATAGATTTTTGATGATATATTTAATATACTATATCATTCAGACTTTCTTTTTTCTCTTCAGGGGGATTTTTTGATATTTAAACTTGTTAATTTAATACATTTTCCATTGTGCCTGTGAATGTTGTTCTGGTTTTTCTATTTCAAAGATGCTCTTATAATGATGTTAAAAGCACACATTTTTTTGTTTGACAGTCTAATATTATTCTTTTTTAAGGTTCTTGTTTAATTTACCTTGATTTGTTTCCTATGAGAAAGATTTGTTCATAAAATCTCACATAAAAACTGCTCTTTCACAGTTTTAGCCTGGGTTTGGAAGCGTTGCTTGATCTTTGGAAACCTTTTTTTTCCTACATTTGGCGTTCTGCTTAAGTGGTGCCCAGTTTTACTGCAATAGTAATAACACATCTACAATATTGATTAAAGCATTGACTTTCTGTTGTTTTATAGAGACTTTTGTACTCTTTGTTGGTCTTTATGCGGTGCTTAACTTTGCACACTTCTGTCTTTTGTTGGGGTCCATTCATTCAGGCTTGATGTTCCAATGCCTTTCCTTCAATAAAGGAGAAAATGGAATTGCAACTGTTAGTTACCAGCTGGGTGGTACAAGTACATTGGAAGGTATTGATTTCAAGTGTAAGCACATTCTCTTCACATTGTTGCACATTGTGATTTATTAAGCTTGTTTTTACACCTTTACATTGTATTGTTTTATTCTGTTTTTTTTCACATTATAATAATTTCTGTTCAGTTCCCATGATTCTTGTATATAAAGTAAGCTTCTTTTAGTCTTCTAGAAAAACTGTGTTCTTTCTGTTGCACTTAACCCTTTGTGGTTTCAGTTGATCCCAGTTCTTATTTCAGAAGTCGTTCAAGCTGGAAATCTAGTTGTTTTAAGTTCCAATGCCGTGGACATAAACACAGAATACATTTTGACAGAGAAAAATATACAAAAGAAAAAGTATTTTCTATTGTCTGTATAAAAATATATATACTAGAGTCTGATGAGCAAAGCCTTTGTCACATGCATGGGGGGTTGACCTGTATGGATACTGTGGTTTTTTGGGTTGACTTGGACCATCTAGGGAGTGGCTGCATCTTAAGGGGAGCACAGGTGTGTCTTTTAGTTCCCTTAAGCTCATGTGGCCACCTTAAGGGACGCCATGACATTGGAACGTACCATTGTTGTGCATGTGGTAAAGGTATCAGGAAGTATTTGTTATAGGGGGGTGCAGTGATTTATTCTAACAACAATACAATTCGATATTTGTCTTTGCCAATTCAATTCACTATCAATTTTGATTAATTTTGAATGATCCAGTTTTAATCCAAATAACTGACCTAAAATTATGTAGAGAATATAGTGTCACCCCAATGTGTACATGCGAAACTCCTGATTTGTGCGTACATTTGGATTTGTGCGTGCGTAATTCTTGATTCATAACTCACACAATATATTTTGTGCTCAAGTACAAAAATTACAAAATTCAAAAAATACAATTTACACATGCACAAGCTAAAATTACAACAGCTTGAAAATAACTACATGCACAAAGCTGGGAAAATTACGTTCTTTTCACGTCTCCAAGTTTTATGCCTAAGTGATGCGTTTAAATGCTGCTAGAATGCTGGGTCATTAGAGTTTTCTTATCTCTGACTGTGACTCCGAGATAAATGAATTTTATTTAAAGTTTTATTTTTTGGTGAATTTTTCCAGATTCCTTGTATTTCTTGCAAGATAATTAAGTGTAAAATAAATATTTGTAAAAACAAAGAAGTCACCATGAATTAATAGCAAATTCATTCACACTTTATTCATACATTTCAGACCACTGTTGTTTTTCTACATAAAAATAACACTTTGGGCTGTCATGATAGTTGATCATCGTTTTGCTGTCATCATTTGTGTTGTGCGCTGTGATGGTCTTGGTCTTTGTTATAATAAAACAAACCTACCGTGTCTCAGTCCATACTGTGTTTTTTAATACCAGTTCAGTTATCAAAATAATCCCCTTATAAAATTATTTTTTTTAATTGGTCGATTTGATTCCGCAATCAATCAATCGCTACACAAACATCAATGCATGTTTTAGGGAAAAATGAAAGTCAGTAGAAGTCATCAACCGTTCATCAGATTAAATTTTGTTGGTTTTCACTGTGAAATATGTATTGCTGCATGTGTGACAAATCTTGCAGCTACAAATGATCAAGCCGTGGCAAAAATGTAGTTAACGCATTCCCGTATCTTTTTTCCCACAGCTGCAGGCATTGGTTATTGATGTTGTGAGTTCACAATCATCACAATTCTATTATTTTCATAAAGGGAATCTTTAGGAGAGGTTCATGAAAGGCAGATATTTTTATGCCATTCTCTTTTTCAGCTACAAATGTACAAAAACTATTACCAATTCAGTCACAGTAGGGAAGAAAGTTGGCTAGTCTGCAATGAACAAAACAGCTAGTTCATTAAGTTCTGGTTTTGTTTGTCTATCAACTTTTGTTTCTCTCCCTTATGTCTGTCTCTGATTTCATTTCTTAGCAACAATACTTGGTGCACAAGCAGAGCTCATTTGTCAGAAAGCCATGTAAGCCTGTAATGTAAGCCTGAGACGACAGGGCCTTGTTTCATCGCTGAATAAGCCTCTCACTATGACAACAAACCTAAAAGCAGAAGAAAAACATCGTCTGGAAATTCTACATCCGATGAATAGTCTGATGAATGGTTTAGCTCACAGATTTTGAGATAAAAATCCACAAAGGACAGAGTCTGATGGGCTGAAAAGAAAAAAAGCAACCATTTAAATGTTTGCATTTAGTGCAAACTCTTGTTAGAATACATGCACACCTTGATTGTTAAAATTTGCTTTGATTTTTAGCAGTTTAGGTCATAATTATGCAAATATTTTACTTCCAAAGTCTTTTCCACCAAAACAAGACATGAACATTTTTTTTTCATGAAGCTGAAAAAAGGATTTTTTTTCCTCCATTCCAACAAAATGCACAAAATGGGCTTTACTAGCTTTTTTGTCTGTCATGGGACAAAAATAAATGTAAAAACAATGGTTTAAATAGAAGCCAAAAGGGTTTAGCGTAGAGGATACAAACATGGAACCAAATCATCAACACAAACATGTTTAAGCTCACATAAACTGATTGTTCCACCACTGACTTCTGATCAAACCTGCATCATGATGGCCTTATGAGTGGCAACAATGGTAGTTAATAAAACTGAAATTCCATTTTGCATCTTAAAGACGGCATACAGGCATACATTTACCACTGCGAGTTAACCATTTCTATCTGAGTGTAATTAAAACACCTTTTACAGGATATTTCTGCATGCTAAAACAAAAAAAAATGTTTTTTAATGTTTTGTTTTTAGTAAAACAAAAAATAAAATAAATATAATTTAAAAAAAAATTACAGTAAATAATCGTGAAAGAAAAAAAAAAACAAATAAACCAAAAATGCTGAACGCAATCATAAAAAGCAAGAAGTTTTCTGTTGGAACTTTGGTAATATTTAGAAATCTTTATGTAACTGTTGAAATGAACCAAACAAGGCAGATGTGAAAGCTCCTTTAGACATTCAATATGTTGAAATATATGTAATTCCCAGAATGTAGAGAAGTTCTGGTCTCTGTCTGTTGCTGTGTTGCACAGCATGTCACATGACTGAACGCCAAATGATGTTTTGTTCAGAAAAACCACAAAGAATACAAATGAGAATAAATAAAAGTTATTTTAAAAGTTATTTTAAAATATTATTTGTTGTTGCTAAATGAAACATTAATTTTGTTAAAAATACAAAGACAAAATATGATTTATTTTCACTTTTTCTGATGTTCATTGTGTTTCCCTAAACTAAAGTTTATTTTCCATTTCCCAGAAGTTTCTGTCATTTCTGAATGTAATCTTTTGGTGTGATGTAGCGTCTACAGAGTCTTAAAATGTGTAATCCCTTGTAACCAGGAACACTTATTTTAAAATATTTGTTTTAGTTACTGTATTTGTATTTGGCATATATCTGTTTTTTATAGTGTTTTATACTCTGGTTTTTACTCTCATGGGTATTTTATTCTTCTTAAAATCTGTTTTATTTCTTCAATGCCATCAACCTGCCAGGGGACTGCAGATGGAAATTACTCGGTGGCTAAAATCTGGCATGTCCCTTTCTTAAATAATCATGCATTATTATTATTATTTATTTAAAGAGGGACGCTGAACACATATACACAAATCAAAAGTATGCAAATATCTTTAAACATTTTGTCTTAATATTTACTGAAAAAATTGTGTTGGGTTTTAAAAATTTGGCTGCTAAATATGATGCTAACATTCATCTAAAAGTTTTTTTTTTTCTCTATTATCATGTACACACCTTGTTGTTCTCCCTTTTCCAATTTATTTAGTCACAGATTCATACCTTCCGAATCCATAAATGAGCTTTAAATCGCTTGTCAAATAAACAGAACTGCAGCTTATAACATGTGATTAATGGAATCTGCTTATAATTTAGTTGTTCCAACACTTTACCGTAACAAAACCTATTTGTCTTTTTGTGAAGTGATTTAATAAAAGATTAATTTGTCTGGAATTTAATGACAAAATTATGCTATCAGTGTAGTTCATTTATCAGAAAAGACAGTGACCCAAAAAATGTTCATATACCTAAACATAGGTCTTAAAGGTGCTCTCTCTAGACCCAGTGTAAAATAAAACACGTATACAAATTGATGGAATGTGACCAACTTCTGGAAGAAATTGTGTCGTTTTTAATTTTTTCAGTTGCTATGTCAAACTTGGACTGTAGCCGACATGTTTGAGGATTGAAAACTTATTATAGGTTGCAGAAACGCTCACATATCCTTTCTTTCTGGTTCTGGTTGGGGAAGAATTCCCATTGAAGAAGGAACACGAAATCTTAAGCTGCCATTCATCTACGTTGGCCAGCATCTCGGAGCTGGAAAAACGAGGTTTGGAAAGTGTTTTGCATGGTCGTGCAGCATTTCACGTTCGACTGTCTGCTGTACAATACAATGCCTTTTGTTTTTATTCTTCATTATTTACCATCTTTGTTTATTTTTTTTAACTCTTTGGTTGCCAGCAGGTTTGGAATTTAAAGCAGATACATGCAAGTTTTCACATTAAGCTGGTGTTTGAATTCATGTTTGTTGCTTTATATTAAAAATGTTCTGCAACAAGGCCAATCTAATTTAACTTATCCTGGATTATTATTCTCAATGTGCGGTTTCATTCCATCATTTTTAATAGACAACCTCCAAATCAAAAGCCTCTCATCTGTTTTCAGGTCCATTAAAAAGAAGGTGAGCAAAATGAGTCATTTGCAATTATGGGATCTTTTGGTTAAAGGGCGGGATGATTAACTGAAGACAAATTGCGCATCCATCTATCAATATTTCAAACTACTTATCGTCAAGGTCACACAACACCCGATTCCTGTTGGAGGCTCTATGTGTTACATTTATGTGCAACAGAAAAGCCTAAGTAATGCTGGAATAAATACATTTTAAAATGGACTCAACTCAACTGATTTGGTATTGGATGTTTGCAATCACTGCAGCACCAATAATGTAATCAATAATGTGCCAAATCAGGAATCTTTAGAGGAGGCTAAAAAGTTTAATTAAACCTGACTAAGAGTATTGAAATCATTGAACATGATTTTTTTCTGAGGATTTTCTGTTTCAATACATTCAAAACAAATATATATTTTGTTGATTTAATGCTCCTGAACCTCCTTCCCAATAATAGTGTTGTTAGTTTTGAGACCTACCACTACCTATTCACCTGCCTATTCACGTACAGTTTCATTATGTGATTTAAGATCTATTTTCCACGAAAAATATCAATAGAACCTTTTTAAGATAACCATATTTTAGAAATGTATTTTCAGTGTGCAGCATATTTTTTTAATTTGGAAAAAAAAATGAGTTCTAAAATACCAGTCTTAAACCAAAGAGGTCTTCATTACTAAAACAAAGTAAGTTTTAGAGGAACAAGAATGTATGCAGGACTTTTCTGATGTTCATTTCCTTTAAGTTATGACGTGTAAACACAAGAAACTTCGCCAGAACAATTCAATTCACAACCATGTAGCAAACAGAAAGAAAACAGGAAATTATTTAACAACTTAAAGTTTCATATCAAAAAATAAAAGAACTTTCATTTAAGTTTCACATTTAGCGACAGAGAACCAATGAAATAAATAAATTTTGTTTTGTTTTTTTTGACTGTAGGGAAATGAATTAATCTTCTAACTTTACAAATGTAATAATAATGTTAAGAAGAAATCATATTCTTCAACAACTGGAATATTTAATGCATCAAATCTGCAAAAATGTGAGAGTCCAGAGGTTTAACAGGCCTTCTGGAGTCTGTCAAGATGATGCTTTAAGTGAAGACAAAAAAATGTGTGCTTCAAGGAGCATTAAAAAAATTCACGCCTTCAATTTATTGTATTTTTTTACTTAAAACAGTCAGAAAATTAGGCAAATGAAAAATGCTACCTTGTCTAAACCTGTATGGTGATTTAAAAATAGCATATGTTGGCGTGTTTTAGTTGTTCAAAATCAGCAGGAGTCAAAATGGTGGGTTCTTTCATTTTGATGTTTTTTAACTGGCTTTTTTTGTTTAATTTCTTTGTTTTCTGCAGGTGTGTGTAAAGCTTGAATGTAATCAAGATTGTTGAGTCTTAGGGACATTTTACATTGTTACTGCGAAATCTGCAAGTTTTTAAACCTGTTATAAGTTTGTGAATTATGACAATTTCAGAATATAAAATTATTTCAGAAAAAAACTTGTAAATAACAAAAGTATTTTGTGAGCAAGAAATATCCAAAGTTAATCAAACTCCTGGGATTTGCAAAGACTTCAGTCTCCTACATGTCCTCACATATGTCACAAGTGCATAACTTCACAAATAAATTCTCACTTGTTCACTGACGCACTCCAGCTGACACTGACGGACTCACACATTCTCTTCTACCTGATCATCCCAAACACACTGAAATGCCAATGATTGACAAAATATAAGTTAATAAAAGCACAAGCATATTGTAGTTATATTTACAATTCGAGTAAATATAGTTTTGTTATTTTGCGTCCTAAAGGAAAAACTTTTTCTCTTTTGAATCTTGGAAATAAATTCCAACCAGCATCTTCAAAATGAATCAGATGATTCATGTTGTAGCAATAATGAACTTTGAAACTTTGAACCAAGAGGATGTATGACAGTATATTCTGTTTTTTTGTGTTAATTTTTTATTGATTCTCCAGCATCTGTCAGGTAGTTGTGGTGGAGGACCCGGAATGCAGGAGACCAGTCAGTGACAGAAACCTAAAACGTTTAATAAATAAACTGAAACATGACAAAATCATGGAGAAAGAAAGGTGGCAAAGCAGAACAGATGACCTGACAAGGATTAACTGAAAACCAGACACTTATATAGGCTGAGGGTAAACCGGAAGTGAGTCATTTTCTATGGGTGACGTCTCACTCAGTCCAGTTCTCTATATACAGTCAGTGCTTCCAGCCTCTTACAACCCCCAACATAACATTACCAATGCAACAAAAATGGTGAGCAATATTAGAGCTATCCAGCAGTACTTTCACTGGAGTTGGTCTTTAACCTTTACGATGTTTTATACGATCGATGTAACTCTGGATTTGTTTTGTTACAACAAAAGTTGTAGGAGAGCAGCCGAGCGTTTTGCTTTAATGCATTTGTCTTCATCCTTTTGCATTTATTTATTTAGGTGATTGAAGACAGAGGAATAAAAGCAAAAAGGAGGGAAAAGCATTTTGAAACAGTTTAAAACAGCATTTAATGACCATTTGGTCCTCCACAATGATCTTCTACTTTTAGAAAATCCACTCCTTGACTGAATGGATTTAAAGCTAAACAGTGGCTTTGTAGCTCAAGTACTAGCGTTTTCTCAGTGCATTCATCATCCTGACTTCTAATCTGGCTGTGCATCCATTCTTTTTCATTATTTGAGGGATGCTGTTTTGCTCCTGTCAACATCTCCACCTCCCCATCTCCATCTCCACCCTGAGGTGGAGCCTAAAACTCAGAAAAAACTACTTTGTTTTTCACCCAGGATTTTCAACAAGCTGTGATTTATCCACATCACAGAGCTACTCAATCTCCATCCTCCACTATTCGTGTCTTTGTCCCCTGTGTCCCGGCCAGGAGTTTATTTCTGAAGAACAACTGCATAAGTCCAGATACAAGTAGAGGTTCAGCAGTACGGAAGTGTACAAAGTATAAAGTATAAAACAAAAACAAATCAAATGTTAAAAGCAGTGTCCTGACATACTTGACAGAAAAAAAGTCACATTTTTAAGTCTTTAACAGATTTTTGTCAAAAATAAATTTGAAACACACTGCAAAAAAATCTCCCAAAAAATTATTTTGGCAAAAAAAAAAACCCAACTTGTTCTTCACCAGGAGACATGCAATTACTTACTCATCCCCACTATTCCTTGCTATTCTTACTGTCCTAAAAAGTAGGAGGAAACCCAAGCAGGTGTCTATTATAGTAGTAACAGTTTTCAATAGTAATTTATATAATGAAAATATTTACAGATATTTTTCCTTGAGAATTATTTCAAATATTCTTTTTAAACAGGTATCCTAGGATACAAAAAACAACTCTCTTCCCCCGATCTGTTTTGGAAATCTATGAGATTTCTTCACATTTACTACACTTTCCAGTATGAGTAAATACTAATATTCATTTGGATTGTTACCATAAACTCCCATTCCGATCATCTTTTGGTCTATTGTTAAAGAGCTCCCAGTGGAATCTATCGGATACGGACAAAGATCCAGCAGAGGGAGTGCCAAGCCCTACCAATCTGCAAGGGTTTGCTGCTGTTATTAGATCACGGATGCCATCTTCAGCGACTCACCGCAGTCACCGACACCATCACAGCGCACCTTCAGACCAGCTAAGCAGCCATTGCGAATCAGCCAGCTCCGGTCTCGCCCACTGTGGCTCAGAAACTTCCATCAGGCATGGATCCTTCAGGTCCTTCTTTAGGTGCTATGGATGGTCCCCAGCTTTCACTGCCCGACAAATTCAGCGGAAAGCCCGAGCACTGCAACAGCTTTTTGATTATTCTGCTGCAACAACCACATCTTTATCCCACTGAGGAGGCCAAAAGGCTCACTACTCTCTGGAGAGGCACTCGAGTGGTTGTCGGTCCTGTTGGGCTGGAGGGGTGGTGCAGCTTTCACACTGCAGCTCCTCGATGTTTTCCACCACTCGGCTGACGGCAAAGATCTCGGAGATCTCCTAATAGAGATAGCACAGAACAAAGACACAGACACCGCCTATTATTTAAGGTTCAGAACCTTAGCAGCACAGACTGATTGTACCCCAGACTCCCCCAAGAGGCTTTGCTGCCGTGGACTCATGGCCGACGTGCAAAGAGAGCTGGCATGTTGCAATGAGGGACATAGAAGAGGTTATCTCACTAGCTATACGTTTAGACCACCTGATGTGTTCCTGGCGTCCATCTACCTGTTTCCAGATCTCCACTGACAGACCCAACACAGCTCCGACCTTTGACACCGAGCCCACAAACCTTGCCTCCACACAATTGACTCCGGCCGGACGGGAGAGATGTTGGTGGTAGAATCTGTGCCGGGATACCTGCGAGCCACCTATCCTGTTCGATCGCCATGTCTCTTCGACAAGCCGGTGAGTGATCCGCCTATGGTCTGCTGATGGTCTGCTGATGGTCCTGACACAGAGGACCCTGGAGCAGAGGGTTTGGAGGGTGCAGTTACTCCCCTGATTGTGGACGGTGATGAAAGCATATCGGGTTAAGAAGGCCCTGGACTCCCGCTGCAGGGGATGTTTATAGTATCTGCTGGACTGTGAGGGGTACGGTCCCAAAGAGCGCTCTTGGGTGGACAGGGAGGTCATCCTGGACCCTTCTCTTGTTGATAAATTCTACCGTCGCTCTCCCTTGGAGCTGCAACCCGCTCCTGTGGATGGCCCCAGGCTTGTTGGGTCGCTCGCTTCTGGAGCCACTCGAAGGGTGTGGGCTCTGCCAATAACCGGTCCCCTGTCTCCCCCTCTGGCCATCGGCGGGAACTGTCACCTGAGAACTGACCCCTTCCTGGTTTCCTTACTACGTTTCCCATCAGCCCTTGCGCTTAGTACCCGGATGTTCCCCACCTCTTCTGCCATAACCCAGTCTCTGTAAATTCAGTGCACTCAGCCAGGCTCAGTGCGAAGTCTTGTACATTGTCACCTTATGTACTTTTCTTTCTTTATTCAGACAAGCCTCTGACCCACGCTGGAAGACTGTTTCCATATGCCATCACTGGTGGATGCTGCCTCGATCTTCATCTGTCAGGCTCCCTGCACTTCCCTGTTTTCTCTCCTCATTGGCAATAAATCTCTGCATATGGATCCATCTTCCTTCGCCTGTTCCTTACACATACATTTATCAATAAATTGGTTTGTATCTAAGATCACTTTGAAAAGCAGCCACCAGAAAATACATTTACAACCTTGTTTCATTCAAAACCTGCTTTTTTAAGCACTATTCTGACAAACACATTTTTGCAGATTAATTTTCATAAGTACATTTTATTTATTTGAGCATCATGGTCAAATGAAGCTCTAAATTGACTCTTAAGAGAGAATGCGTGTGGCCCCGCCCTAAAGCAGTTGGGATAAGCTTAGAGGGAGTGCCAAGCCCTACCAAACCCCTGTGACCCTGCTTAGGACAAAGCAGTAAAACTGAAATTCAATAAAATTTCAAAGCTCATTTTTTTATGGAAAATTTAAAGTAAAAAGTTGGATGTTTGACTTCACTTCTTCAAAATTTCATACAAGAGCTCATTACTTTTTACAAAGTTTATTCAAGCAGCATGACCTTTTCAATGAAAGTACATATCATTTTCCCCTTTTTTTCTCATATTCTTTGAATAATACTGTCTGTAAGAGTTTCTATCTATCTGTCTGTTTTAGTGTCAGTTTGAAAAGGTTTATTCTAGTGTCAGCTGAAGACGGCTGCTTCGGAACATTCAAGCCACAGGAACGATAAAAAGGATTTTACAAAGGTTTCGAGGACATTTTTTAAAACTAAGCTGTGGATAGCAACTTGTCATTTTGGAGCAAAGTGCATCTGACATTAATTGAAACTGACCACAGCTGATGTTTCCATAAAAATAAAGAGAAATCATAGTACTTTTAAACAATAAATCTTTGATTAGTCTGTGTGTGTAGTAGAGCGGTTGACTACAGTCAGACATTTCAGGAAATTTTCTAAGAGTAAATCCTTTTGTTAGATAATATTTTAATAGTATTGTATTGTACTGATCTAATTTAAGAAAATAATTATCTCAATTGAGATCATTTTGAGTGTTCATTTTGACAACTTTGGATTTCGCATGAACTTTAACAATTATTTTGTTGAAATAAATTTTTAATCAACCAGAGCTGTGTATGAAAAGGAAACATTTGATATATGAAGATATTCCCTTGGTATAGCAAAGAAGTGTTTATAAAAGTATTTTGGCAGGGTGGCATAATAGAATGGCACAGGGGAAGGACCTTATTCATAAGAACTAAACAAGTTATTCTAAAGATATAATTTAACCCTTTAACACCAAAGCTTTAGCTCTGGTGTTTATTTTGACTATTGTAACTCTTCAATTGTTTATGTAATCACCTTAATTCCAGAAATGAAGTACTTACTCAGTTTACGTAAGTCAGCTGGTTCTGCATAGTTGGTGCAAAGACGATTTAAAGCTGTTTTTCTCCCCGTCAGATCCAGCGGATTATTCATCCTGTGTAGAATTGCGATGTGTCAAAGAACGTTTGGTCTCTAGGCGTTGCTGGTGACATCTAAGATGTTAAAGGGTTAAAGACACTTTTATTGCAAGCAAAAACATGTTTTTTTGTGTAAGAATTGCTTAATTTTGTTCACTTTGTATGCCTCCAGTAGTTTTGTTTTTTTTTATCTTGCCTTAAGCTTTTTAAGTTTCTCCTGTCAGTCACACCCATTGACTGTATAAGAGAACTGGACTGAGTGTGACTTCACCTCTAAAAAATGCCTTATTTCTGGCTCCAACCAAATGGAGTCAAGTCAGTTGCCTTTTTTTGTGATATGGATGCCACCATGTTGGAACCAGACAAGTAAGCAATGAATTCTTTTATGGAGGCACCAGATTGGTCAGTTTATAACTTTAATAAACTGCAATAAAGAAAAATGTCATGAAAAAAAAGGATTTGCAGGAACATGTGAAAAATAGTTACCAGAGCAAGAATGGTTGTTCTGACTCATTCATTATTGGTCAGTTACTGGTCTGAATGGTTGTTCTGACCAATAATGACTGAGTAATAGCTGTTTATTTCTCAATAACAATTTATGGGATTTTGTCTTTTAATCAGTCAGAGGTCTTATCAGGTTCAGGTTGTCAGATATCCTCAATCCTATCCTCTATCTTGGTTTTGGGTAGTTTCAGTGTATGTAAGTGTCTGGCTTTCCATTCTTTCTGGTCTGGTCACCATGCTCATTTTTTCTTTTCTTGATTTTTTTTATGTTCAAGTTTAATTATTTAATGTTTGAGTTCTACCCTCTGGTCTGACTCCAGTTCAACTGCTCAGCATTTTACCTCATACTGCTGGGAGCAGACCATACACCACTCTTTCTGTTTTTCACTCACCTTTACTGACTCCCACCATTTATTTTTTCTGTAGTGTACACTATTCCTATGACATGTGATCATATTTTTTTGCCAAACTGAATAAAGGGGCTTAACCTTCTAACCCCATTGTAATTACTAAGTAAACCTGATTTCATTGATAAGAAAGGTTATGCTTCTGTTGAGCGCATTTCACCATTCTGCTTCTGCCAACCCAGGAGCAGAAGAGCCAGTTATTACCTTTGGTTTAATAAACTCTAAATATATAAAAGGACCACCAGTTAATAAACTGTGAGTCAAACGGTCCCAGAGAAACAAAAGCACACAACTAAAATGCTATTGCTGCATATTAACAAACATAAAAAGTACTTATTAAGTTATTTAAGACAGAAGAAAATGTTTATAAGGGTTTATTCAGACTGAAAAAACAATCTTTGGTCAACAGAGTTAGCTCAATTTGGTCCAAATCCAGACCTGAAGCTTGTGTTTGGTCTGCATTCAGACTGCCTTTCAAAAGAACATTTCTGTTTTGAACCAAAACTTGTAAACCAAACCCAGTCACTAAAGATCTCTTGAGTTATTGGCCAGGAAATGCGAGGATGGGGCAAAGCAGCAACAGAAAGAATAATGGAAATCCTGCAGCACTTTTTACTGCTACTTTGGTATGGCGGAGACATGCTGCAAGGCGGTTACTGTGGAGATAACAGCTATGAATATTTATTAAATGTTGACATACACTGTGAAGAAAACAGTGTGAAAAGCAACGGGTATCTGTTGTGCCCTGGAGGTGTTCCTTCCCCCTCGTCAAGCGACGGCACCTGTTCCTGATCATCTCCACCTGCTCTTCATCACCATGGCTTTTTAAGCAGCGTCAAACCTCCAGCCATTGTCAGATCATTATGTTGCTTGTGTGTCAGTCTGCCAACCTGCCCGCTCTGTCAGCTCATCTGTCTGTCAGCTCAGCCTGCCTGCCTTCCTGCTAACCCGCTTTGTCAGCTCAGCCTGTCTGCCTGCCAGCCCGCTCTGTCAGCTCATCTGTCTGTCAGCTCAGCCTGCCTGCCTTCCTGCTAGCCCGCTTTGTCAGCTCAGCCTGCCTGTCTGCCAGCCCGCCCTGTCAGCTCAGCCTGCCTGCCAGCCCGCTCCATCAGCTCAGCCTGCCTGCCTGCCACCCTGCTTTGTCAGCTAAGCTTGCCTGCCTGCCACCCTGCTGCTGAACAAATCAAAGACGTGTTGCCACAAAATACAGATTTTTTTTTTGCCAAAACTGAAAGACACTGTAGCAAAAACACAGCTGTTTCTCAAGTCAGCAAAAAGTAAACCTGTTGTGTAAAATGCTTCCAAAAATGCTGTGGTCAGAGCAGAAAAAATAATGTCAAAAATGTTCAGCACAAAGTCAACACCTTACTTTTCCTGAGATACCCTTAACATTATTCTTTATTCAGTTTATTTGACAGGGACCGTGTACAGGAGCATTAAACAAAGAAAAGATGCTTTGTACCTGACTACAGCTCTAAAAGCTAATCTCCATCCATTCTTTGTCTTTTGTACTTTCTTCTCACTTCTGTCATTTTGGTTGTTCTCCCACCTTAGTGTTAAAAGGTGAAAGTCATTTCATGTCTGATTTTCTTAATCCAAGGGAGATTCATGGAGAAAAGAAAGGAACCGCATGAATGGCAAATTCAGGTTTTACATGTACCGTTGAGACAACTTCACACTCATCTGCTTGCCTCATTTTTTCTCTCTTTTTTTGAGTTTATTACACTCTGCAGGACATAGAGTAAAATGAAAAATTATAATAAACTCACATTTTTTGTGGTCCACCATGGTAAAAGTAGAAATAACTAAGGCACAACTTTTAGTGTCCTGCAGGTGCCATAAAGAGAAAACAAAAAAAGCCTGCAAAATCAAATATTTCCATTTTTAATTGAAGGGATGCTTTGAACGAAAACGTGGTTTGCATTCTTGATAACATTTAAACATTATCTCCAGCTGCTGTGTTGTGGTGCAAAGAGATTTTTTTTTAAATAAAGAAAAAAAGTTCCTGTAGCCTCAGTTTGCCTGGTTGAAGTTTTGAAATCCCTTTTTCCTTTTAATTTTATTTCAGACTGATGCCACTAAAACAAATGTTACTTTGACTGCGCTAACTCCTAACCTTGTTGTTAACACGGAAATAAACAACACAGTCCGACACCGCTACACGTTAGCCACGTTAGTGTATTGGCAATTATACCCAACCTTGTTTGCAACTCGAATAAAAAGACAGACTGACATTTTGTCGGAGGGCCGTGTACCTCTCAAAATTGTGTCAACATCAGTAAACACAACAGGAATTAGTCCATAAAGAGCTCTAAATGACTGTTATTTTTGGGAAAAAACAAAGGGTTTTCGAGTGTGTACCTTATTGTACAGAACATATGGCTGCAACGGAACTTTTCTGAAACTTTGTCCTGGAACACTTTTGGTTGAAGAGAACGAAACACTCCAAGGGTCTGACTTACTAAGATCACTGATTGCATTTTATTTGTGCACACAAATAGATACCAGATGTGTCTTAAAAATCGAATCCTTTTACGCTCCAAAAGTCACTGATACGAGAGAGGCACTTTTTTCATCGCCTTTCATTGTGTCCACACCTCTACCTCAGAACAATGACTGCAGTCATTTGGGGTTTACTTGTGCCCGATTCCATCTGCCTTTCAGACGTGCGAAAAGTAGATGTAAAACAATGCCTATTCCCATTTGACAAATTACAGGACGTGCATTACATTAATTTGATTTCAACCTTTAAACTTCTTTTGAAAAGTCTACCAGAAACTACCGTAACACATGTTCAATGATGAATGTGCAAAATGAACTGCACACAACTTATTTCGGATGTAATCTCAGGATTCAACACATTCTTAAACACAAAACTTTGTAAATCTAAGTGTTTTTCAGCTTTTTTATATTATTTTCTGGTCGAACAGGAAACACCATGGAGCTTCGAACAACTAGAAGCATGTAATTTAGTGTCATTCATACTCTGTTTAGTGGAGCAGAAGGAATTCCAGTCCATTAACTTTATAATACATAGAAAATCTCAGCAGAGTGGTTTTCCACTGGTGAATTCATTCGTTTTAATTTATTTAGGCCTGCCAAGTCAGTCAGTAACAATTGTACAGAAGGGCAGAGTCAATATACAGATACCATGATACTTGATGAAAATCATGTCTGCATAATCTGTAATCTATATTCTAGTTCTGCTTGAGTGTGGCATATCAATTTAGTCATGCATGAAATTTCTTCAAATATCAGATTTACGCAAGAAATAGAAAACATTCAAACTGATAAAAGCCTAGATTTATTGTAGCTCAGTTTTGCCTCATAACCTTAAACTCAATGGGTCCACTTTGGTGGGTTTTTATTACACAAAGTTGGAGATATGAGCTGAGGGCACAATGATAAGGTTTTAGCACCAGCACAGTTTGCGGATACGATTAAAGGGTTTTCAAAGTTTAATTTAACATGACTCACTCCATTTCTGAGAGGAAAGAACTGCCTTTGAAGAAAGGAAATTATTTGATGCCTTCACGAAGACTCTGGTGATTTTTAGATTCTGCAGTTCTTCAACACTCAATGCAGGATATTTATATCAAAAAGAGTTTTCCAAAGCCTCCAAAGTTATTAAACTGGAAGCTCCAGTTAACTTTGATCAAATTAAAAGTAAATATCATCGACAGTAGATGGGATATTGTGAATAGTCATAATAAACAATTAAAATAATAATAATGAGCTTTATGCTCCTGTCTGAAACAGATTTTTCTTTTGAACAAAAGCCAAATTTAGCACAAATTTCATAAAAAAAATATACGATTTTGCAGAAAGCAAACACGCTTATTTACCCTACAGTTCACTTTAAAAAAAGCAGCATTTTTCTGTCATTTATTAACAAAATCTGCAACAAAATGAGAAATCGTGATTACTTTTTATATAAATTACATGCTATGCATGTCTTTGTGATTTAGGTAACAATTGTTCTGCAAGATAAAGTTCTACATGGTTGTTGCTTAATGTTGCCTTACAAGTTAAAATAAAGGCGGATAAGAACAAAAATACACGAGAAATTCATTCTTAAAAACACAACAGAAAAAGCTAAAGGAATAAAAAATATTCACAATATTACAAGGCTTCCAAAGTGAACTTTCTCTTAAATTTAACATCTAAAAAATTCGAAATTATAATAATAAAAAAACAATTTTCTTGATAAAAATTGTTGATTTTATTTCAGTTAAAATAATTTTTAAAGGACTGTTTGAAACATTACCAATAAACATTAAATTATTTATAAAAAAACGTTCCATCAGAAAATACATTTCAAAACTGATGTTATTAGTACATGATTTTTTTTAGAATATCCCAAGCTTACATCACATTTAGTGTCAAAAAACAAGACCTAAAAAATAAAAATTTTGAAAACGTTTAGGGTTTAATGTAAGTCTCACAACCATAAAACTTTTTTGTTGCTGTTTTATTTATTTAAAAATATTATTCACACACAAACTAAATATTTCTGTAGTTTAAAAAATACTAAAGGGCAAGAAATAATTTGTCCAAGCCAAAAAGATGAAACTATTATCTTAACTTAAAAATGAGACTTTAAAAAGACAGTTTCTGGTTTTCCTCTGTTCCTCAAATGTGGTTAACACAATGTTTGCCTCATACTTTAGTCACCGTTATTGGAAACGGTTTCCTTTTCCAACAAGATGATCAAACTACAATAAAAGTCGATCAAAAACACTGGGCTTCAGGTTGGTTAAAGTCAGACAGGCGCTGTTTATGGTTAGGATTATAGTAAATCTGCAGGAAATTGATATAAGAGAGTAATTTCCCCTGAAGTTATTGTAAAGCAAATGTAGGTCTGTTGGGCGTTTTTCTGCAAGAGCAGGTGATGTCATGTCGTCAACTTTTAGTTCCCAGAGGATATCACGCCTATGTGACTTCCATTCACAGCAGTGCTAATCCTTTAGCTTTCCGCGTGTATCTGAGGGCAGCAGCTACCATGAAATGGTTTCATTCCACACCCTCTGCTGCACACAGAGAAATAATGCCAGCCAGATGACTTTTCTGACTTGTTTTTCCTAGTGGCATTAGAGAAAAAAGACAATAAGACATTTTAACTCTATTAATAAAGTTAGTCTCCTTAAATCATTACAGCACTCTGTCTCAATCATTTATGGAACAGGGTTTGTCTCAATATGTTTTTCTTCACAATTCAAGACTTTAAGATAGAAGTTAAGAAGTTAAATTGCCATTTTCTAAAACCAATAATCCCACAACCTGACCTGTCAACTGAAAAAAAGACCCACTCCCACTGTTTTCCGTATTCTTAACATGTTCTTCTAGCATTTTCTTCGATTCTAAATAGATGAAAAGATGACCAGAGAAAAATACGTATTTTGTTTGTTGTAGGTTATTTAATTATGTTTTTCTGCAAATATTTTTTAATAAGCTGTTGATTTTTTCCCCTCTGACTTAATTCCTGGAAAAACAAAGAGCTCAAAAACACTGACTGCTAAGCCACTCCTGTGTTCAGGGTATATTCTTGGTTGTCCTACATACCTTCTTATAAAGTGTTAAGGTACTACTTTGAGTTATGTTGCCAACAATTCACTAAATGATGGAACATGTGATCCCCATGTCCCTGAAGGGCGACCCTGCATTTGCAGAGGCGAGGTTCTGTCTGTGTTGTCATGTTGATAATGACTAACAGTTAATGTTCAAGTTGAAACCTGAATTTTCAAACAAAGTTGTTAGCTTTCATTGTGCAAGGAGTTCACGCCATTACAGCTGGATTAATTATCTATTACATCTTTTTTGTCAATTTAGTTTTTTAACAAAATCAGATAAACAAATATATATATATATATATATACATATATATATTTTTTTGGGGGGGGGCTGAAAATTTAATTCCACAGCTGTCGGATTTCTGCTTGCATTGTGCTATCCATATAATTGCACATTGGGCTTCATCACTGTTATTCATGCTCTGTCAGCTGCAGCCAAAGAAACTGTAACTTATGTCGTTCTTTTCTACCACTGGTGCCCTACTGATGTTGGAGGGAGCAGAGCAACCCCTCACACAGAGAAATCTGCAGATCCTTGAAAAGAGATGAAGCCCACAGCAGAGGGCCATGAACACTTGAACAATGACAGGAACAGTGAACAAATGAGTGAACGTGCACATTCCTTTCTTCTTTTAAACTGATGTACTTTTTTCACTTAATTCTAGTTATTGTTCATTCACAGAGAAATTATCTTTCAAAGACAGATGACACGATGGATGCTCTCAGCCCCATTGACGCCTGAATTCGTCTTCAATTATGATGATAAAAAAATGAAACACGTTTATGCTTTCAAGCAGCAGTAAAATAAGTTACGTTTGGAGCAGAAGTAGCTTGATGAGTGTTTGCATCAATCAGCGTCAAAAGTTGCAATGTCTTTCCTCATCCGTGGATTGCAACATTCGTCAGGGGCTGAAAATGAGATAAATATTGAGTTATAACATTATTGATTTCCTGCTTCTTTCTTTCCTGTATTGTCTTTTGGTTGCCAATTGCCTTTTTTTTGTTTTTTGGAGTTCCTCAGGGCTCTGCTTTAGGCCCCTTTATTTATTTTTCTTCAGGTTTTGCTTGGTCCTATAGACAATATTTCTATTCATAAATGTGCATTGAATTGTTATATTTTGTTTTTATTAAAATGCTCTAGTCTCATGATGGCCTTTAATATCCACTCTGATCATCAAAAAAATCTGTGTCGCTTTCTAGGGCATAGATTTTCCAGACTGGCAGTAGTTCATCAGAAACTCACCGCCCCCTCTTTTCCTCTTTATCTTACCTCAGAGGAAGTCACCCAAGGTGGTGTGTAATTTGGTGTGAAAATATTGTATATTTAATACAAATTTATTGTGATTCTAATTTTACAAGTTCTCGTACACTTCTGAACCTTAACAATATTGATTTATTCTTCGCACGCTCACCTCTCTTTGTAAATACTGCAGAGATATTTCAACAAAAAAGGAGTCCGTGAATAACGTAAAGTAGGGGTAGAAAAGAAAACATCTACCTTTTAAGGCAGGTTTAATTAAATGGCTGTTTTAAGTAAATCCACTTCGAATGTAATAATTAAACAAGGTAAATTATTTTTCACCCACTACGGCAGCAGTGCAAACATACGCTCTCAGTCATTTCGAGCTCCATGCCAGACCAGGATTATTTCTGCAAAGAGCAGAGGCATGTTGAGCTTTAAAGAAGCACCAGGAGTGGAAAAGAATTGTAGCTTAGATAAGAGATTGTATAACTGATGTTGTGTCTGTACCCTGCAGCCCTCTATGTTTTAATAATGCACATTTTACCCTGCCGCATAAGACATGTTTTGAAGCTAGGCAACATTTAGATCAATAGAAGCAATGTTTTTGTAGTATTGGAAGTGATTTCTTTCATGTTGTTTTTTAATAAAGGGTTTTGCTAGGATTGAATGGTTTAAATTCGGGCATGGAATGTGAAATTTCTGTGTCACATCAATTATATGTAGATTAGTTGTTGATCTTGATGCAAAAAGTGAACTGAAATCATGTTGGAAAGTATTTCAAACAAGGGGACTGATGGGAACACGTGGACTTCTGTTGCTGGTTCTTTAGCTACCGACAGTGTCCCCCAACCCTTGACCCCTGACCCCTGACCAGTACCGCTCCATGGGACAGATTGTACAGTGCACAGAAAAACATGACCTACATTTTTTTCCCTTTAATGTATAATCGGATTCTGAAGGAAGTTTTCTTTTGGAAAACTACTGGATTCTCACCACCACATCCGACTCATTCTTGACATGTGTCATGTCGCTTGGTCATGTGTTAAAAATGCTTCCAGTATTTTCTTAAAGCCGCTGCGCCGACCACAAAATTGAAACACTCAAACTTGCAAAGTTTACAAAAAAACAAAGGTATTTGGAAAGTTGCTGCAAGTCTTTATTATAGTCTTTTTATGCAAAGTCTTTATTCCAAATGTGGAAAGTTGTTCCCACAGACCAAGCCCGCTCTGCATAATATTTAACAGCTGGCTGTCTAATGTTTTGAGGATGCTGCTAAAACAATTAAACAGTGAATTAATGTTTATTATAATTTTTAGAAAATACCTGTTTTAGTGACTGTTTTTATTTTTGTATTTCTCTGTCTCATCTTAAGTCATGCAGCTGAATTTGGCGTCTGATTTTTTTTTTTAGCTTCCTCTTAGACAGTTATAAGTTAAGGGGAATTCTATATCACATTTGAATGATTCCTCCAAAAACGTGTACAAATAAAGTTTAAACCAGATATTTTACAGAAAGTAAACGTTACCCACAAAAGTAAAGAGAAACTGGAAACTAATAAAATAATAAATTATTTTAGCCTCGCCCAGGCCGGTCAGTGAAAATATTGTCTGACATTGCATTGGTCTGTGGCCTGAAAAAGGTTTGAGACCACAGACCTAAACCAAAAGAAACATAATAATAATTATATATATATATATATATATATATATATATATATATATATATATATATATATATATATATATATATATATATATATATATATATATATATATATATATATATATATATGTATGTATATATGTATATATATTTATGTATATATGTATATATACCAAGCAAATGTAGCTTGTTGTAATATAGCACCACATGTAAAGATTTATAGAATAAGTTACTATGAGTGTACAAGAAATGTTTGGAAAGGTGAACAAGTGATGAAAGACATGTCTGAAAAATGTTGTTTAATAAGTCAAGAAATGACTGAAAAAAGTTAAACTGAGACAAGTAAATTTCCCAGAGTTACCCTCAAAATACTTTAATATTACTTTGCATTAACATTGGTTTTCCCATCTCTTTTGGTGTTGTCTGTCTGCCATTGTGTTACATTTTTTTTACCTCATCACTCCTGGAAGAACAAACGCAGCCACCAAACAGAATCATTTCAGAGTGAAACACTTCCAGTTATTTTGGTGAGTTTGTTGGCTCAAAGCTTCCCATGTTAACGTTGCATTGCGTTGACTCTGCTTCGATTAGCTGCTTGGGTTCCTGTAATTAAGACTTACCAATGCATGGATTCCTTCTCTCTTGGGTTGCTCGAGTGTTTCTTTTCTAACATTTAAAAGCTTGAAAATTGTGTTTGTTTGCAATGTTTGCTAGTTTTGACTTCAAAATATTGTCTCTGAGTTTCCAGATTTTTTTCCAATTCAATATTTTAAGTAAACATGGAGGGAAAGAAAATAAAAAGACAACAAGACAAAAATAAACATGTAAAGAACCTGGATAATTGCCTTAACAAGAACTATTCATTTTTTAGAATATTCCATGTTTGAAAACTGTCACATTCCCTCCATTCTTTTGCTTGTAACACAATTATTGGTGGATTTTTTGATGATGGAGGACATATATATTAAAAAAATTAAGCTTAAATTTGCATTCCTGGCTATTTCTTTATTCAAATCACTGTGAATCAGGAGCAGATAAATAATGTTGAAGTAAAAGTTTGAAGTTGTGACGTAGAAGCTACAATGGGCATGTCACAACCTCCATGCTCAACCCGACCTCCTCCAAACGACACAGGTTATTAACATTTTGACTAAAAACAGCAAAATCATTATTTAAAAAAAGCCACTAGAAACGCTTTAAAAACAGATCAAAAGATGATCATAGTTGGTCTTTAATGAGTTTTTTTGCAAACTTTCATTTACAAGCTTCAGAACTTAAAAACATGGCTAACATTTACAGCTGACTTTGTAGAACAAGCACTGAAATGATCTTTGTGCATTGTAGCTTTCATTTAGTCTGATGTCTTTCCCAGCAGTACACGGAGATGAGTAATATTAAATGAACTGCCACAGCTTATCTGTAACATTTATCTTGAGCGGTAGCTTGTACGACAAAGGTTATTCATTAAAGGGATTTACTCTCATGATGAAGTAATTCACACTGATGCTATCTGAGTGAAGCGACAGATGATATAATATAGATGCCGAAGAACGATGTCGGCCAACCACACATACAAGTATCACCCAAGTTACACAGGCATGAATGATGCATTTAAGACATCTGATGTAGATCTAATTAGGAGGCTCGGTCAAGCATCACACTAATGCACTGCAGCACAGAATAGATGAACATTAAGCTGGCTCTTTTACATTTCAGTCTGTCTACTAAATCCTGATGAGCAACAGTGTATATCAAAATAGAATGGTGATTATAAAAAGAACTATCTGTTCTCTGCTATATTTCTTTTGGTTAGAGGAATTCAGCAAAGCTTCTACTGGAAGACTCTATGATCAGAAGATGTGCCTTTCATTTTTTACCTTTTATTCATGCACTTTCATGCTCTACTTTTTGGAACTCAAGATTCACCAAGTTCATTCGTTTGAAACTATGGAAAGGTAATCAATGAGTAAAACGACAGTTTTGCTTTTCTGTGCAGCTTCTTCTTCAAAGCAATAGATGCAGACATCATCTATGGTTTTGTGGCTTTTTGGTAGCTTATCTGTGGCAACAATGTGATGGTGAAGGTTCTCAGTCCTCCAAGTGGCGTTGTCTTGAAGTTGAGTCATCGCAACTGGATACTCTTCTTACTTGAAACGTTTTGCCGCTCTTCCAAGTAGCTTCATAACATTTCAAGGAAGGCAAGTCTGGCAAGTCACATATGGTGGTTATTTCAAATGTAAACAGCAGCCCATGACTCTTAATAAGCTCCACTCATGGGTGTTTCAGTTGCCATTCAATGCATCATATCGCCCAAGCCCCAACCATGGATGCGTTCATCTGCCAAGTAGAACATGCTTGTGGATCAAGCCCTAAATTTGGTGTGTTAAATAGCCAGGCAGCTCAACCCATTTTATTGCACAAAGCCCTGATCTCTAGGCATTTTGATACAAGAACTCATTAAGCCATAATCTTTGCAATAAAGTGTTTCTTACAATCAATTATCATTTTATTTTATCTACATGTGAATGTGTTTGTTCTTCTGTCCAATCGCTGTCTCTTTCAGGAAAGACCCACCTTGAGGATCCAAGATCCTCACTGGCATGCAAGATGTTTCTGACCCAGAGCCCAACCGCGAAAGAATTCTGACTGTTCATGCTTCACAGTGAAATCTTTCTCAATTAAATCTTTCAATCCCACTTTTAAGATCTCTCCTTATTGAAATGGTAATAATGTGTTCTGCAAGCAATTATTAAAAGTAATTTGTCTTATAAAGATAAAGTCAAAGACCTGACCACAAAGGAGTCATTCTCCGCTAAAGGGTGAAGTGCAGAAACTCCCATCAACCTCTATAACTGCAACGGCTCTAAATCAAGCAGCACAGATGACTGAAAGAGAGAAGAAAGTTTCTTCCTTTAACCATCGTGTTAAAAGGAAAAAGGCCTCATCAGTGCCACTTTTCATGCGTTGTAAGTTATGTTTCTGTTTATAAAACTGTTCGATCATTACTTGGGAAAGAAAAAGCCCTTCAAAATAAAATAATTTCTATTGTGCAATACAAGACGTCTCAAAAACAAGGAGTTTGGTGATCTAATAAAGTACCAGTACAATACAAAAATCATGCAATACTTTATGCTGCAGGTAACAACAACATTTTGAATTGAGGGAAAACTTGGAGAAACAGAACTGCTCTTAGCGCTCCAAGCTCTCCAAATAGGTTTCTAAATTGATTCTGCAGGTGTCCTGACTGTAACACTGTTCCCCAGAGGTCCTTTTTAGCATTATTAGGAGCTTACTGTAATTTCTGTTTAACAAGCCGTAAACGTTCAATTACTGGTACTTATTGTGGTAGAGGGAGCTGAAAATTGCTTGTTCGCAAAATAAAACATGTGGCTGTTTACAGAAAACCCCCTACGTTGAACGCAGCTTCTATAGCTTGCTGTTTTCAATAAGGTTTTAGTTCTAGATGAGACAATAAAAGCATATAGAATCCATGTTAATTGCCTGGTGGGGCTCGATTCCATGGGATATGGTGACCTGATGGGTCCTTAAATGAGATAGAGGGTCAACCTTTCGATCTGGAGGTGACTCTCCAATGAGGTTTGCTATTGACATTTGCTAGTGGCTCCCAGCAGAGAGTCAGGCAGCAGAACCAATATCGACCTCTTTAGAAAGCAGAGAAAAGCAGGAGCAATGTGATCGAGTTAACGCGTGCACTCTACTGAAACCTTTTTGATATGTTTTCTTTTTTCAAAGATCAGACAAAAAAGTAGCAGGAGACCTGGTTTTACAAGAGCAGATTATATGGATGTCTTGTACCCTTGTAGTGCTGGTTCAAATGAGAACTTCGAAGCGATCTAACATGCCCCTAAGATTAGAGAAGCACCAAAAAAATCTGCATCTTGCACATAATTGGAAGGAGAGAGCTGTGGGCTTAGAAAACTGTCAATAAGAAACGCACTCATAAAGACAAAGTTGTGCACAACTTTGCAGAAAAATATGTCTGTTTTGAATACAATTTGTCTTTGTTTTAAATACAACTTTTCTTTGTCTTGAAGATGAATTTCGACCAATTATTCAATGTTTTAACAGTAACCTACATTTTCTACATTAGTATCAACTAATTTAAGATCTTCATACAAACAATTAGAAAGTTTTGTTCCAGAAACAGAACCTATTTGTTTCTGCTCTACATGATTCTTCTTCAACATTCTTGCATGCACAATATCTGCACATTTGAATGTATTTGTTTTTTTTAACAGTTGATTCACAAAAATCCCCTTTATTCATTTCTCTAATTTTTGAGGTTTGATTTTTCAATCAATATTGGTTTGAATGCATTTCCAAAAGTTTCACTGCAAAACTATTTGATCATAACAAACACAATGTTGTGTAACAAAATGACCTGTGTACATTAAAGGCAAGCAGCTGTTAAAGACACAAAGAAACCATATCTTGTAAATTGTTTTCTGTTTTTGTTTGTATTATTTGAGAAAAAACTGCAAAACTTGAAGCTTTATAAAATTTAAAACACTTGTTTCAAGGAAGATTGTATTATTTTTGTGTTGCAAGAAAAATCTTAATTTTCAATTCAATATTTAGTGATTTTTAATATAAGAAGATATGTCTCAGATTTGTTAAGAATTAAAATATGAAACCATTTTCTTGCCCCATTGGCAGATTTTTTTGCAAAATTTCTGACTTGTTTCCAGGTGGCCTGTGTTTTCAGTCTGAGGCTTTTATTTTTGTAAATTTGAATTTTAAGTGTCAAGCATTTTCAGCTGAAGACTAATCTTGGCTTCCAGTTCGACCATTCAGTCACTGAAGCCATCTTCAAAGTCACGCTGTAGGAGGTCAGTTATTGTCAGCTGACGACCACTTATCCTCCTGGGAAAACACCATCTTGATGACCTTGATCTGTGTCTCTAAATCAAATGTAAATGTCACCTGTGCAACCTTAACAAATGCAACCATCGCAGACGTCTGCATTTGCACTTTTCACTGATAACACCTTGGATGCTTTTTAGATACTTTAGTCAGAAACCCAATTTGTTGAGCAGAAACATAGAAAACTGACCATAACTGTCTATTTAGGAAGACTTGGCAAATTCTAGCTTTTTCTTATTTTGCATGAAATAAGTAATTTAACAATGGATTGTCTTAAAGAAAGTAGTACAAAAGGATAAATCACAACCCACGATTTGTCTTTTATGTAAAATAAGGAACGTTGATCCCTTTCAAGACATTCTTCATTATGTAAGAGGATCTTTGTTTCAAATTTTTGCATTTTTCTAGCTTTTATATTATAGATAAACCAATGAACCAGACCTCAGTATCTCAAGGTTACTTGAACATCAATGTAAATCTGTACACTTTTCATGACGGCAGATATGTATCTAATGTGGACAAACTGCCCTGCGCCGCTGTGGAGACTTCACCTCTGGGCTTCAGTCACAATCTGCTGATAACAGTGAGAGCACGGATGACAAACTGTTTCTCCCGGTGCTGCCCTGTGCCGACAGTAGCATCGAGCTGTGTCATATGTGCGGTCACCAAAGGAAACATTTAGAGGACTTCACCTATTCTCTTCAGGGGCTCAGTGGCGTTTGTCTTACTTCTACTACTTTTAAATCAGAACAGGGACTCTGGGGTGAAAACTTTTAAATTAAATAACAGTTATATCTCAACTTTCAACAAAAGCAGAAATTATAAATGATATCAGATTAATTTACTCTTGGCTAAGGAGACTTTTGCAGACTGTGATATGAAGCACAAATTGTCTTTTCAATGGGCAGCAGGTACTGCTTTGGTTCCTCTTTCATCTCAAAGTAGTGAAAGTAACCGCTGGCTTTTCTGCCAACTATACTGTTTATAGATATTCTTTCCTTCCTTTTTTTTTTCTAAAGGTTTTTCAATAAAAAAATTATAATAAAGTGGAAAAATACCTCATTTTTTAAAACCAATTTAGAATTTTTACTGTTTTTGATCTATTTATTGGAAACACTGATTCATTTTTATTTGTTAAAATAAATGCGTCTCCCAATTTTTTGATAATAATTGAATAATTCTGATCATGTGTAGTGCGTTGAGTAACAGATGGCGTCGTTCAGGATTGTAAATGTTCCTCAGAGGGAAGATCTGCTCCCTAAATATTGACATTTTAGCTGTCACATACATAGTGGTGGCAGTGTCACATGACCATCTGCTGTTGCTGCTTTTTGATTAAATTTTAAACTATTTTTTTCTATCTATACACAAACTAATGATGTCAGGCAACATTTCTGTTTATGTTAATTATTTTGGTTTCTTAAACCCATTTAATTGTTGATTAATTTAAAAGTGAATATTGAAAAACAAATATTGGCAAAGTTCATGAATGCGAGCTCGAGGACTAAGATTAATACACATTTTTTATTTAGGAGAATTTACATAAAAAGTTATGTTTAATGTCCCTTTGTTTAAAATAGTTTGATGCAAAAATGTGTTTCTTAAATGCTTGTAGAAACATGTGCTGCTCTAAACTCTGTTTAAACCCACTGACACTTCAGAAATGGCAAATCTTCAAAGCCTGCGAGCATAAAAAAAGTAAGCCCAAACACACGTGGTAGTGATATTCAACAATCCAGAGGAAGATGTTTGCTGAGGGCTGTGCTCTTTGTGACTCACTGAGTTCTGGCTGCAAACAAGCAGAAAAGAGTCCAATCATTTGTTGGTTCGGGTGAAATGTTGAGACAGCTCGTTGATGGCAGGCATCACATCCTGTCAAACTCTGCCAGCTCAGCTGACACTCCACTCCTGACAGGGAGGGGTGTCACTGTGATAAACGGGACTCGACTGAATAACCTTTGATCCTCCTGAATTAGTGATAAGGCTTGCGGAGTGAGGAAGTACCAGCTTGTCACTGAGGACCCTGCCTCCCACAATTCCTCACTGGAAACTGGATTCAGTGCAGAATGAAAAGAAGGGATTGAGGGAAAGACGACGAGGTAGAGACTAAAAAAGAGAAATCAGCTGTATGTCATTGCAGTTAAACCAGAATTATTTCTTGAAGATTTAATACATTTTTTTCACACTGAACAAAACATATTTGCTAAACTGATGTGGATTTTTCACGACGGAATTCTAAAGAATTCATAGCCTTGATATCCTGGTTATCACATCTGGAGTTTCACTTTCTAGAATAAAAAGCACAAAAATGTTGTAATGTGTTACAGAAGAAGTTCCGGTCACGATGTTCTAAACGCGCAGGCTTCAAAACAAACTTTTCCTTCGTGACAAAAACAAGCGGTAAGAGCTGAACTTTCTCTTTGAACTGACGCTTTATTTAACCTATCGCGACGATCAGCATATATATCACTTTCCTCTGCCAATGCTGTGGAGGTCCGCCAGCACAGCAACGCATTGACTTGTTACTGTGACAATGGGCCGCATTACAAGTCAAGTAGTCCGCCTTTTGTATAAAAGCGGTATAAACTTAAAAAAACCAAAAATAAAGTAATAAAAATCGATCGAATATTTATTTCTTTTGTAAGTGACCATGTTATAAAAGGAATTGTGCTCTGCAAAGTGTGCATTCAGAAATGGCTGAAGCTGCGTAAAACGGTTGCTTAGCAAGTGGGATTAATTTATGTCAGGTTATATTAATGCGTTATTTTTCTTTTTTAGTATTCACGTGCATTAACATGTTAGCGTTGACAGCTCTAGTTTACATAGACTTTTCATTGCAAGTGATAACTTAAAATAGTATTTCCTACATAGCTTTCGATTAACAGGGGGGTAGTTATGCATATATATATATATATATATATATATATAAATTATTCATGTTTTATTTCATGAAATAATTATTAACGGTCTTATTATTAGGTCTTTAAAATTCACGAAACCTCCACAACTATAGTTTTTTTTTTTTTTTTTTGGGTTTAAAATTAAGTTATAACTAGGTTTTAGCTTTAGGGAACATAAAAAAAAAATAGATAATAGAGAAGGAGGTAGATCAGAAAGATGTGGAAAATATTGAAATATGACCCTCCCCCTGTAAAAAACAGTCAATTTGACTGATATGGTAATTTAAGGTGGTAATATTCAGATTTCTTGTGTTTTTTAATTTTAACGATAAAACAATTTTTAGAAGAAACTAGTCGCATATTTAGGAAAGGTCAGGGTCCTATTGGTCTATAGGTTCTTTTTTAATCAACATTGCACATTTTGAAAGCAGTAAGTGACTGTCTCTGTAGTTCTAGTGTTACACAGTTATTACAGCATTTTAACAAAATGTGGTTGAAAAATGCACTAAATAAAATTGTGTGATAAAGGTTTCACAGCCCACTGAGGCTTGCTGCTTTGTTTGATGGTTTATTTTTATCTGATTATAATTTCTTCTTCAGAAAAATGATTTTAATTAAAGGTAGAAATAGCTGCAGGCAATGGATGAGCTAAACATGTTTGACTTGGCAGTGTGGGAAAATAAAACTAATTCAAGAAGAAAACAACGCTCTGATAATTTAGCACTAGATTATATTCAACAAAGTGCTGCTTTAAGGTTTATCTTCTAAATATTTAAGGAACTATGCTGTCCATAGAGCCTGAATGTTGTTTTGATGTAAAATAATGCACTTTTCTTGTAAAATCATCGTCTCTCTTTTCAGTTTTTTCCCAACAGGGTTTTGTTCTGAAATTAGAGAATAAGGAGCCTGTTTTTCTGTCTTGACTTGTTTCCAGATCACTAAACTTTAGAGTCTCAGTTTTGCATAAAGTCAAAGTGGATCTTTGCTCTTTGCATGCATGTCCATTTAGTTGCTGAACAAACATTTTCTATGCAAATGATTTGATATCATTCCATTTGTAGCTCAAATGAGATTGGAAATTAGACTTGGAAATGAACATGTAAATTAAAAGTGCCCCCTTTCTTTTTCCGACCTCCCTGGCCGTTTTCAACACTTTCCCTTCAGTAGAAAACATAAAAATATAGTCAATTTTACTGAAATAAGCTCTGATTACATTAAAATTGACTAAAATAACATTTTTTGGGGCTTTCAGAAAAGAAAACAGAATGCCAATGATTTACTCTTTAAAATACTCCAACATTATTTGGTCATCAATATAAAACCTGCAGCCAAGTTAGCTAGAAACATAATAGTATGCTTATGGCTTTATGTAGGATTGGTAAATCTCAAATATTAAGACTAAATAAAAGTGGGTTTAACACTGAAAAAGTGCCAAAAGAGTCCTTTTTCAGCAAAAATTAATAGATAACAGAAGGAAGCCTATGAATGACCTCTGGGGTACTCCGTAACAATAGGAATTTTAGGTTCACAGCCATATTAAAAGACTCTTTTTTTAATGCTTTGACTTGATTTAATCTTGCAAAAGTAATAATCAAGTCCACAAATTGTATTACCAAATGGGATACCAACCAGACGTTGCAGTTCCACCAAAAAATACCAGATTGCAAAAAGAAAAAATAGCCCAAGTGACTCCCAAGTGAGAAAGTTAGATTTTACACCAAATTACATGTATTTACAGTATGATTTCAAAGCTTTTGCTGATGTATAATGTTTTATTTCATTTCATTTTCTAGTGTAAATGTTTTGATTTAATAAAGCTTAAACTTTTTCAATTTCAGGCGTTTGTTTAATTGCAAGTGTGGACGCTACAGAGCATGGAACTTTACTAGGCCAAGTTGCTGTTTTCGGATTGTTGAGTTGTGTGGTGCAAACTCAAGTCAGCATGCCCTGGTTTACTTTCAGACTACATTTTTGCCTCAGGATGACATCAAAAATGATCTGTCCAGATAAATACTTTACATCCAAAAACATGAAATAATAAAGTGGCTTAATAACATCTTTGTGTGTTAATGTTTCAGCTTAAGATGACCTATAATGAACTGTATTTAACTGTATCTCTCTGAAGTCCTTGCATGTTTGCTGTTGGACTGAAATGTTGAGTTGTTGCAGTGTGCAGCCACAGACCACAGTTTACTGATGGATTCTCTCTGTATTTAGCATTTTAAACAATGTTGCTCAGCCAAATATGTATAAACAACTAAATGCATTTTGTTTTTTTTCTATTTAAAAATACAATCAATCAAAAGTGAATTAAAAAAAGTGACACATTGGGGAGGAGCTCAGTATCTGCAATCAAATTTAGGTTTCTTCATCTGAAGGAAGCAATTTCGCCATGAAATAAAAAAACTGTTTAGATGATTGTTGTGCTTTCCTTTCTGCAACAGCTAAGTGCAATGTTCAAGGCAGTCTGGCTGTTGTCCCTGTCAACGCAGAGACATCTCAGAGCAGACTCGCTGAACTTCACGGTTAAAAAGGAAAGAATTAGAAAAAAAGGGTTTTTGTACTTCAGCAATGTTCTTTTCTTCTTTTGTCTTTTTTTTTTACAAAAGAAAAATAAAAGTAAAGAAGCAAGTAAACAAAACCTCCTTAAACTGAATTTATTTCACATCTTTTTCTCACTTTAAATGAACAAAAACTTGTGTTGTTAAAAAAAAATACAAAAATGAATTAAATTAAATATATTTATTAGTAATATTATATTATAGTTGGACAACTGAATCAAGAAACAGGATAAATCTCCTTTAAAAATAAACTGTTAAACTGTTTGGTACAAAGGCATTTCAGTTTCTTACTGTTTGTTGGGCTATTTCTAAACAGAATAAATAGAATAAAGATGTCATAAAATAACAGTAATGGGCTGTTGATTGACTTAACTTGAGTTTTCCGTGTAAAACATAGCTCAAATGTCCCTCAGAACTGGAGTCATAAGAAAAGAGGGACACAAACCAACACTAAATGCTAACTTTGTATTTATTCTGGTCCTGAATGAAATCAGAGTAACATAACATCTTCTAAATTAAACAGGATGCAGATGTTGTGGTCAGTATTGCATGGATGGAAGCAATTTTTATGGTCTTAGCTCTATTCACCAGACTACCGCTGACTCCTTTGTATTTGCAGCTTGCACCTGTCTTCATTCATCTGCAGAGCTGTCTCCCACTGAATTTGAATTCCCACTTGCTCATAGCAAACTACAACTGACAACTGTGTGAGGTGTTCAGGCGGCTAACTGTGACCTGCCTGATTCCATTAAGGCTTGATCTTTTAGTAATTCAGATTAACTTCAGACGCCCA
The DNA here is from genome assembly GCA_014656515.1 of Oryzias celebensis. Lineage (NCBI taxonomy): Eukaryota > Metazoa > Chordata > Actinopteri > Beloniformes > Adrianichthyidae > Oryzias > Oryzias celebensis. The sequence continues at coordinate 43,288,272 of BNCR01000005.1, forward strand.
TGTGATTCATAGAGCAAAAGCCATCGGATTTATTATAGTGTGGTGACATTATAACGCAAACTTGTGTCCGATTTATTGGAAAACATCAGCTAGAAAGTGCATTTTCATGTCAACCCTGTTAATCTGAACATAAACCTGTCAACAAATTCCCACACAAGTAACATTTGTTTACTCCTTAATGCAATCTCCTAAACTTTTCATTGAAATGTGATGTTTTGTGCCACAGTGAGCTTTAAGAAAGTCATATCTCCTTTGTCTAAAGTAGAGTTTAGGTCCAACAACATGAGTAATTACCATAATTCCCCCTACAGATCCTAAACCACCTGCAGTGAACATTATTACACCTGCTGAACAACTGCAAAGGCACAAAAGGGCATTAAAGTATCTGCCTGCATTCCTCAAACAAGCCAGACTTAAAAGTTAAGCGCAAGCAATTTATATTCACCTTAAAAGCATAAATAACAAAACAAATGAATGAAGTTGGGATTAGTTACAAACTCAAAGGAAATATTTTTTGACTCATCTCATATTTTTATAGTCTGTTCAATAAACAAAACATTTAAAAACAAACATCTCTGCGGATGAATATGAATTAAATATACATTTCCTTTGTAATTGCAGCAGATTATCTATTTAGAGAGCCATTCTGCAGGGAAAAGGGACTCCTCTGATCCACAGAACAAAGACACGTATAAAGTGGAAACTCTCCAGACCAATTTCATTGATGCTTTTGTTATGACAGAGGGTGACAAAGGGGACCTTTTGTGACAAAACACAGCTGTGCTGAAAAAAATATGCAAAAGTAAACAAGGGATCATTCTAAATAAATGCTGTGTGGTTTTTGCAAGACAGTCGTTCCCTTGTTTTTCAAAAATGCAGACTTTCATTTTGAGTAGATTGTAATCTCTGCAGACTGCACAGTGCTGTAGTTTTCAACGAGAAGGCTCTGGTTCAAATCCCAGCTGGGACCCTTCTGTATGTTGTTTACATGTTATCCTTGTGAGTTTTCTTCCGGGAACTTCAGCTTCCTTTCAAGGGACGAAAATGGGCTTCATAGGTCAATTTGTGATTCTTTATGATCCCTTTTGTGTGAATGAGAGTGTGTGTGGTTGTGTGGCCCTGTGACAGACTGGCAACCTGCCCAAGGTGTACCCTGCCTCAGCAGTACTTGGGATAGGCTCCAGCGACATTCAGTGGGTTCTGAAGATGGATGGATGGAAGCTTTGTTGTTTTTATCAGTACAATACGGTTAAAAACACGTTTTAAAAGTGATGCTTTTGAAAATAAAACTCACGCTGCGCTTACGTTAAAAAAGACAAATTAAAATTTGGAAAAAGACAGTTCTAAAAGAAAAGGTAATGATAGATCATCAAAGTCAATTAAAAAAGGATTGATAGATTTTGAAACCCCAGAACTTGCAGGATTGGTGTAAAAAGTTGTTGTTTAATGAGGAAAAGGTGGAACCAATGAAAAGAGAGCAAGCAGTCACATGGAGGATAGAAAGGAGAAAGTGTGTGTGCTTGAGGTGACCCGGGCAGACGCAGCGCTGCTCAGATCGCCTGGATTGCGCTGCATGTTGGGTAGTTTTTGCTCTGATGTTACATGCCACTCATCATAAAAATATCGTGAGAAAGGTGCAGGAGCAAGGCGCTTACCTAGGCAAACTGTGAGCCACCTGGATGACAACAAAACAATGCATTGTGGGAATCGGTATCCTGACAGTTCTTGTAGTATGGATGAGTGATCCTGTGACAAGACTGCAGACCTATCTAGGAAGTACCCTGTTTTCGTCCAGCAGTAGCTGGGATTGGCTCAAAATTCCGGTTTAGTAAATTGATGTATGGATTGGAAGTTGCATTAATTGACATGTAAATCAATGTTTGTGTAAACATTCTCCTTATAACAGCCAGCCTGCCTGCTTATTTCCCACAATTATCTTATTTAAATCATTTTAATTTCTGTAGTTTGTTACTGATTGGCCAAACACACCTGATTCAGGCAAGCAAGTGTGCAGTGGAAAACAGACACTGGAAGATCTTGAGGACCTGGGTTGGCCTGCCCTGGTAGAGAGGTTTGTCCTGCTTTGGCCTTAGGACAGCAAGTGCCAGCAACCCTGAGACTCAATCTGAGCAAATGTGTGAAGAAAATAAATGATTCTGGTCTGAAAATATTTTATCTAATAGGTTTCAAAGCTGGTTAAGATTATTTAAAGCAAACCAAAAAGAACAGACAAAAGCACATGTATTGGAGCAGTTCTTTTGTTTTCTCGGAGACCAACTAACAATGACTGAAGCAAAAAAAGAAGGCATTCCCTGTTTTTTCTCAAGCTCTACTCTCGCTTGGTTTTTGCCTCAGCTCCTTAGCAACTTTGACTGTAATCAGCCTTAAAAACAACCACTTGGTGCACCAGCAACCAGCCCTTTGCTGGCATGTTAAACGTCTGATTGCTTGCTGGGATTCGATCTTAGACCTTGGTGAGCAATCAAGTTCCCAGAGCTTTCAGCAGCTCATGGTGAAGGGATTACCTGATACTTTTTCCATTATGTCCACCACATGGCACACATATAGCTACAACTTGCTGCTTAGGTGTAGTGTGTCTGGGTGCAAAGACGTGGATATGCATGGCCATATTCAGTGGACTCGCATCGGATCGGTGACTCACATGGAAACAGCATTATCCTGAGGCAGACTTGGGGGCAGGTAGCTTCAAGAAAAACATGTTCACTATACACTGGTGTCTGTCTTTGCACGTATTTATTTTTTTGAGAGAAAAGGTGTACCTGCAGAAACGATGCGTTAAGCTCGTGTACTGTAGATTTATTGATTTGAACCAACTGTGCAACTTCAACAAAGCAGTTAGCTCATCTAGGATAAAAGAGAGACTCAATAAGCATAGTTTCAGAGATTAATTAACTTAAAGGTTAAATAATTATTTTCAATTACGATGATACAAGAATGACATTTTAAATGTGTGCACGGGTCTTGACCAAACACTTTTTAAAAATGTTTAAACCATTCAAGTTCTTGTATTATAGCTTTAAAACTTTGGTTTATTTTCAGCTATGAATCTTCTGTTTTGTCCTGTCAGTCACATAAATTGCTGGTTATCCACAACTATGTTCACTTAAATAAATCAACCTCATTGTATTTAAGTGTCTGGTTTGCAATTCATCCTTGCCATGTCATCATCATTACTTTGTTTTGAGTTTATACATGTTTATTTATATTTTTTTAAGACCCACTCTAATGAAAATTGTGTACTTTGGGTATATTTAACATGTTCTTGTGACAGTTTTCTGATAAAAGACATTAAAAAACAGCTTAAAATTGCATTTTTGAGGGTTTTTTTTCAATCCCTTATTTAAAATATTACGAATCAGGAAAAGATTAACAAAATTTGTTTGAAAAAGAGCATATTTATGATGTAGAAAACACGCTGGGCGGTCCACAAGCTAAAATAATTATAATATAAAAAATAATATAATCAGTGATCACACACAGGACGGTCCAGTAAGGAATGGTCCAGTACAGTCCAGTTTATTCTGACAAAGGTTTCCACTCAGTTAAGCCTCACTTGCACTGAGCGGTTTATTTTCATGTTGCATGCGTGGTGTAGACCACTCACGTCCCCGTCTCATCCCCTCCATCCCTCGTAGGCGAAGAATGTCCATTACTGATCCATACTCATCAAAAACACTCCTGATCGTGCAACATGTGATAAAAGGTATTGTTTACTTTATGTCTACCAAAAATAAACAATGTGTTTAAAAGTTACAAAATAAAAAATGAGTATTTTTTTATTATTCCTAAAATAACTTGTTGATCAGTTTGATGACATGCTTGGGTGTCATACAGTAGTCTGCACTTACATGTTTGTAGCAAAGTACTCCACTTGAAGTCAACAGCGATTGATTTTAGTTAAAGCTGTATTATAGTGAAATTTAGGAGAAATAAAAATAACCAAAGCATTTGAAAAAAGGCACAAGACAGCTCTATGAGTAAAGTTGTAGCCGACATCAATTAAAACCAATCTTGCCGGAAACCTAAGGCCACTGCAAACACACATGACCTCAGCAAGCTCTTTGGAGATGATGTAACACTGAGGAAATTCACTAGCAGTACATCATCTAATCATTTTATCTTGCATTATCTTAGCTTCATAAGATTGTCATTGAATGAATCTGGTACCATTATGGCCATGTGTATAAAGTTATATGTTTTTGCTCTGAAAAAAATTGCAATTTAAGCATATTTCAAAGAAAAAAGGTTTTCCGTCGGTTTATGATAAATAAAAACAAACACCCTAAAATTGAGTTCCACAGGGCAGCTGACTAGGTCCACTATTGTTTTTTCCAGCCTTACTGCCACTCTGTGAAACATTAAACCGTGTTTTACAGTGGAAAATGTTCATTATATTTTTGCTTAACCAAACGCTGTTATACTCCACCATTTTTCATTGATAAAAACAAAAAACTAAGCAATAATGTATTAAACTTAAATGGAAACAAAACGGAAATTTATATTGGAGCCCAAAGCACAAACAAACATTTCTGATGAGTTGTAGAAACTGAGTTTGTCTCACATTAAAGTTGGACAAAAATACTATTTTAGGTCATAAATCAATAAACTGAAAGATAAATAGATTATTTTTTTCCCAAATATACTGTACTGTACTTGACTAAGAAACTTCAAGCCATTTAAACTTTTATTAGAGAATATTTGACCATCTTTAGCGATGCTGCATAAGCCTGCTGGAACATTAGGGTTTTTATTCAAGGTTCTCATATTTGAGAGGGTCCTTTCAAAGGGCAGGCAAACATTTTCCAGACTCATGTTAACTATTTATCTTTGGAGCACTGAGTTCACCCTCTCATGCCTGAATTTATTTCCAGTTGGATGAAACAGCTAATTGTTCAATCCTTTTTCTTTTCAAGTTGACCCTAAATTAGGATGGAGTCTTTGGTTTAATGGTACGTTGTGAATTAATGACATAGCATGAGGGTAAATTAAGTAGAAAAGCCAGCCTATACCCTAGAGGAAAGCTTATATAATCTCAATCTCTTCAATTTAGAATATTATCAATTTAATTTTCTTGAAGATGTTCCCATATTACCATTGATTTATTCCTGATTTGATTTTGTGTAGTCTCTATTTTTGCAGTTTTATCATTATTAGGTGGGTGCAGTTCTTTGCTGTCAGTACTTTGATCTAAATCATGGCTATTTCAAAGCTCACAGCTATAGTTATGCATCAGATAGACGTCAATTCATACAGGTCGTTTTCATTTCACGGTTTAGATCTCCAGCAGACAACTTTGCCACTGCTAATTGCGTTGCGGTCCCATCATGCCTTGTGCGTTGTAAACATGCCATTTGGGTGGTGTGTTCCTTATACAGACATCTATGATATATGCTATTAGTCGTCTAATATACATCTACTGTTGATGTATATTCAATACCTTACAGTATACGCATGTATCATTTTATTGAATTAAATACAATGAGATATGTGAAGTTGGTGGAATTCCTTTGTGTCTAATAAAAAAAGTTTTTGATGTATGTGTTTTTATGTGATAAGAATCAGGATGTGTTCTGTTGTGTGTGATATTGTGTAAAAATGTAGACTTTGATCATAAATGGGCACGTCCCGTGGTTAATATGCTAAATAAATGAAATAAAATCTAATCTTTGGATGTTTTTAGATAAGAGTACTTTTTGAAACATTTATCAGACATAACATAGAAAAGCCAAGTTGAAAATGTTTCTATCGTTGGGATTTTGGTTTACCGTCATCCTTTTGTCCTTTTATTATCATATATAAACATGACAACATTGGTGTAAAGTTCTCTTTTTTTTCCTAATCTATACATGTAAATGGAGGTCTATTCTTTTAGAACTTTGGTTTCTGAACAGCAACTTGACACAGTTGTGCAGCAGAAGATACAAAAATGTGCTATAAACTCATTCTGATAATAATCCCTTCTGACAATAGATTCAACCTTTTACCATCGTTTTGTTCAGTTTTATGACAAGTTAAAAATCAAAATAGAAAGATGTTGGATTTTTATTTTGATGCAACTTTCTGAGACCTTTAAGCCCAGGTACATTTCAGTAGAAATGTTTGCTACTTCGTGGAGTGGAGAACGTTGTTATTAGTTGTTGTCTGTGAATGAAAAGGGAGAACTGTGGTACAGTGGTTAGCTCTTTCACATTGCAGTAAGGAGAATATGGTTCAAATCCCAGCTGGGACCCCTCTGTCAGACGTTTGTGTGTTCTCCCTCTTCAGATGTGGATTTTGTCCTGCTTCCTCCCACAGTTCAATACCATGTTTCATAGGCTGACTGCTGTCTGCAGATTGAACCTGTGTGTTTGTGTGGCCCTGTGAGCCATTGGTGACCTGATTAAGGTGCACTCCACCTTCAACAATAGCTGGATTGGATCCAGCAAACCTGTGACCCCAAAAAGGGGTTCAGTGGGTTCTGAAGATGAATGGATGGATGTATAATTGCAGTATTTTTTTAACTAATAAATGTTTTAAAAAGTTCTCTAACAGAAATCTAAAAATATCACAGAATTAGATGTCTACAGGATTCTGTGAGCAAAAACAACAAAATAAAAAAAAAATGGAAGCATGGATCACAATTATGGCAAGCATTTGTGTTTGGTTCTGATATTTTCCTGTCTTGATCAAACATTTCCAAATCAAGCAGTTTCGCTGTTGTTGTTTGGGATGATTCCTGGGGGGTCCCTGGATCGCAAACCCGGATTCACCAACATTTACACTCCCACCCACCTTCTTCCCTCTCTCTTGTTCATGCGCGCGTGGCGTCTCGCGCGCCAGTGTCTTGCCGTCTAGGGATGAAGCGTGCGGCACGTGTTTTGTCGTGCGCTCTTGCCCAAACTGAATCTGTCATGTAGATCAGAACTACTTCTCGAAGACTCTTTTTTTGTGTGTGAGACACTCCTCCGTGTCTCACTGTCCCACGGCATCCAAGCGGGGAAAAAAGCTGGGATTCCTTTCGGAAGGAAGTTTGCAGGAGGAGAGGAACGACGCTGACACCGAGACTGACTGGGATGCTGCTGTTTGAAGTCTCTCTCTGCGTTAAATATGTTTAGTTCTTAACTTCCAGATCAGCTGGACTATCCAAGGAGGTTGATGAGCTTCCAGTGAAAGCCGTTTGAACCCAGAGGACGTGCGTAAAAGCGGGATGTCGAAGCTGGATTCTCAGATCTCTCCTGTGCGCTTTAATTTTCATCAATCTGAAGAGAGAATGTTTTTCATAAGATAATAAAAAGGAAACCGGTAAGTGAAAACAATGTATTTTAAATCATTGCGCTCCAGGTTGGTTTTCTTTACGCACGCGTCAGTGCAGCGCGGAACAGACGAGAGGGAAGAAGCGGGTAAATAAATCTATTTTATTTTCATTTTAAATTGTAAAACAATGAGAAATATGTAGTAAAAAAGTTTTGAAATAATCCACAGAGGATTATATCAGCGTGGTAGCCTTTGCGCCGTTTGAGGGGTCCACTTTTGGACAGCGTGGAAATGACTGCGTTACGCTGCATGGAGGCTCACACTGGGATGCTTAGGAGATAAGGACACCCAACAAGGAACTGCTGGATTTTCATGGCGGATTTTGGAAGAATTAAAGCTCTATACAGTTTTGATTACTAATTATTTTTGTAAACGTTTCCTCATAGTATGAGCTTTTAAATAACATTGGCCATCCAGGGAGAGAAAATAATGTTGTATTACCATGTGCCATGCAGAGATGCTTCATATGAAATGTTTTGAGAAAAATCTTTGGAATTTTGCATATTTTTGCATTAATTTTGCATTTAACTGGACATTTGGACACACTACTATGCAAGTTTACCCACATTGGAAAAAAGTATTGGCGGCTCATCTTTGAAAAGGAAAATGGTAATGAGAGGGTTTTTCTTTGCAGTTAGTTGAGAAGGAGAAGAGCTGAGCAGCCCACCATATCCAGACCTTTTCTAAGTTGGGGGAAAAATGGATCTGTCATTTGTGCTCTCAAGCTTTTCAGAAATGCTCCCTGGGATTTCCTCTTGGGGAAGATGCTGCATTTTTGCATTAAGTAGCTGGATGATGTGAGAGGCGGTGAGGAAACCTAGCAAAAAATCAGCAGCTTGGTGCTTTGATGAAGAGCATTTTCCTGCACACAATGTCCTGGCATTATGCTGGCAGAATTCACATGTAAGGTTTCCTTTCTTGCTCTCACACTGGCACAGTGGTTTTGTTGTCCATTTTGGATGCAGATGCCACCCCCACACACACAAACACACACCCTAATAATCAGGGTGAACTGCCGACTCACATTGTTGAGCAGACAGCAACTAACAAAAATTCAGTTTGCGATTTGACAACCCCCAAATAGAGAAAAAAAACTGTGTGGCATAAGGGTATGATATGGAAAAACATTCTCTTATCTTAGGCATGACAGAGTACATGAGAGTGAAACTCACTTTTGTCTCCTTATTGAAATTCTAGCGTTACGTTTTAATATTTAATGAGAACCAGTCATTAATGGCTGATAGTTTCACAGAGAAGCATGTTCATGTGGAGTATTTGTAATTTACATCAGAAAATATAAAAAAAGGACTCTTCCCACCTACCTGGAGTCTAGTAGTTTTCCTCCTGTGGAAAACAGAACTTTACTGGAGCTCTGACCTTCCACTGCACTGTTTTTCTGCAGGCACTGTGAGTTGATGCCAACAGTTTTGGCTTATACAGGATTAACAAATTCTAAGAAGTATCATCATTCCCACTTTACAGTTGACCTGGATGCACCTACACAAACACTGACGCATGGATGTGATAACGGCTTCATCACTGAACACTGGCAATAAATCTAAAGTACTTTCAGCTTTATGCTCTTCAACTTTTGATTCATGTGGAAATTTGTCAGACAGCGAGGACACGGAAGAAAGACAACTTAAAATTACAGTTACATCCGTTTTAGGCTGCATTGTGGTGTAATGGTCAGCACTCACTAGGTGTGAATCTGGGTGTTTTATTATCATGTGGCCCTGCAATGCACTGACGGCCTGTCCAGGGTGCACCCCACCTTCACCTGATAGTAGCTTGGAAGGCTCCAGCAACACTGTAGCAAGTGGGACAAGAGGGTTTCGAAATTGGAGGAAACTTTTAGAACATGAGATCAAAAGAAGCAGATGGATAAACACTAAATCCTGAGAACTGTAACAACAAGAAACGACAAATAAAGCTTTAGTCACATGCATCTGTACATGAGCTAACCAGTATGGGTGCTGTGGGTTTTAGGATTGTCTGGGCCAGTGGAGGGTCACAGACTGTGTCTCGCAGTTCCCTTGAGGCTTTTGCAGTTACCTTAAGAAATGTGATGAAAATGGAACACAAGATTGTCTGATGTGCGGTAAATGCATTTTGAAGTATTTGTAAGGATAGTGTAAGTTGCTTGCACTTACAATATATGGATGATGCTGTCACACTGTGTCTTTATGCTGAACTCTAGTCAATAGTAAGATGCGTGCACTGGGTCCTTACTGACTGTGCCCAATGCTACACTCACAGGGTGTACAGGTGATGCATAGGTCCCCATAAGACACTCGTAGGATGCCCACACAAACTAAGTTCTGATTGTTTAATTTCTTCATTTCTAACAGTCAGGCTGCGTGCAAGGAGCACACACTCATCACTTGAACAGCACTTATGGGCTCCTTGCGCAGTGCGCATGATTTTGGTGCGCCAAAATAAATAAATAAATAAATAAATAAAATCCAGACATGTCTGCATCTCTCCTATTTCACCCTTAGGGGTTAAGTGTTTGTTATGACTTGTCGCCTGCAGCATGCCTGTAGAAAAAAACAGCGCATGAACATTTTTGGGCTCACCAAGATGTGTACAGGCCGGCTTTTTCCTGCAAGCCACCTGTGCGTTCTGTACAAGTTTGCCTATTTTCTGCCTGCAGACAGCTCGTATCCACCCGTAAGGGGAGTTGTGACCAAGGTTTTAGATGGAAAAACTCAACATCACTTTGATGACAAAAGAGAATAATCATTAACTGCAACAAAGGGAGAGCAGGAGGGAGACCAACAAACACAAAAACACTGGAACAACTGTTAGAAGACAAGAAACATACAGATTAGTGACTATAACAATGACATATGCATTAATGGGTAAGACAGAACAGACAAAGGAATCAGTGCTGTTTACTGTTGTTGATACTCATAAATACAATCTCTCTCAGTGTGGATGAAAAATAGAGAAGAACACCATATGTCAATATGGAAAAATACAAATTAAATACGTTTTTTTTTCTTTTGCATGTCATAAGCTTGAGCTTCATTGCTGGTTCAGATACTTTTACACTTTTTTGGATGATTCCAGGCATACTTGCTGGTTCTGCTGATAGTTCAGTGTCCTCACTTGTTTTCAGTGTACTAATGTCAAATCTGCATTGACTGTGTTGCTCTCTGCACTTGTCTGCTCCTTTGAACTGACACCGCTATGTGGGCTGCTGCCACTGTAAAAAACAAACAAAAAAAAAAGAGCATACCTCCAAATGTTCAGCTCGTCATCTTCTGCAGCTCCATGCCTGGAATACAGATATGCAGTTTTTTCTTCTGATGGCACAGACAGACTTAAACTGATGTGTACAGTAGTGCAGCGTTATTATAAAAGCACTGTGAGTTAATTAGAAGAGAGTAGTCATAGAATCGTTGTGGTGAAATGTATTCAATTAATCATCTTTTTATCTGTTTTAAAAGGCGTTTCCAGTGATTTTTCTTTAGCAGAAGAGGAGCTTGTGGCCTTACTGTTACAAGTTTTTTTCAACATCTTTTTTTTATCTGCTCCTGATTCACAACAATTTGAAAAATGAAATACCCAACTTTAAGCTTATTATCTTGATAAATGTCCTCCCCCATGAGAAAAATGCCACAAGAACAGGTTAAAAACACAGTTTTGATTGGAATGGGTTTTAAAGGATGTCAACTCTTTGTTTTATTCCACAGTATCACTTTTTTAAAAACTGAAAAAAACATCAACCAAGAAAACAAACCTGAGTGCTGCTAAACTGAAGCTCAAGCTCCCCCTGATTTTTGTAAAAGCTGCTTGTTCTTACTGGCTCACCCAGTACAGGAGATTATTTCAAAACCTTTGCTGATTGTTGTTTTAACACTTTTTCTTGCTTTGATTGCTTGACATAAACTATTTCCAGAATTGAAGAAGTGAGGTGGACTGTATGCCGGGGTCTGGAGAAGTGATATTATTAAAAAAGACACCAAATATCAACAGACATGCTGCAGTGTCACAACTTTGATAAAAATACATCTGATAATGCGTGCTAAGAAAGAATGAGCTGATGTGTGGAAACAGTTTGGACAGTTTTGACACGTGTGTCACATTTTGTTCTGGAATTTTAGATGGGCCATTTGCCAGCATCCCATTTAGAACGGGTGCAAAAATCAATGCTGCTGCATTGGCGTGCATTTCTCCAGGTCATATGACGCATGTACAATGCGCTGTCAACACAGTCCCTGCCTTTTCTGCAGCTGTGTGGGCTTTTCATAAAGTCTTCAACACACAAAACAGACTTCACTAAATGAAACCAGGGGTGGAGCTACGGGGGTAAGGGGGGGCAGCTGCCTCCCCAGCAAAAAGCTTTGCCCCCCACTTGCCCCCCTAATTTCTGAGTCAATATTTGTATCCTTATTGACACAGATTTAAGAAATTGTCAATACAGGCTTCTTTAAGCATATCAAAAATAACAAAAGCTATATTTTTAAACGAAATAAACAATAATAATAATTTAAAAACTGTCAGAATGATGTAGTTTTGATTCTTCATTTGTAATGACCTTCGACCCTTCCAAAGTCTTCTGCCTCCCACCTGCCCCTCCATATAAAATGTTCTATCTGCGCCCCTGCTTGAAACTAAAACTTTAAAATAAAACTGCAATATTTTAAAGCATAAACTTATACTCCAATATTGATTTTTTTTTAAAACTGGGTAACTGTAGTTGCAAACTTTTATTTTTTTGGAAAATACAGGAGTATTTTTTTTTGCTTAATGCCCATAGATGTGTTTGAGAGGAATTAGCAGCCAATAATTTAAAATTATAGTCACACTTTGAGCCAAAAGGCTGACAGCAGCAAGTTAAATGCTTTGACTCTTAGATGCTGCGTGGGGTGGGGGCAGCTACTTCATTAAACAATAATGCACCGCGTTCCTGCTTTAGACCTTTTCATGTCCAACATCACAGCAAATGGCTTGCGGCAAAGGAATCAAAAACCTGTGGCAAATTTCCTCAAAGCGGGAAAAAAAGCTGCAGTTTAGAGAAACATTGGGTTAGGCGCCCAAATCTGTTATGTGAGGGTTTCTAAAAAGTGGAAAAATCACCAAAAACTTTACTTTTAAACTTTCAATTTTCCAGCAGTTGATGTTAATATTTTATTACTAGCCATTATTATTACTTACTGTATGATCAAACAGGTAGCAAAGATTTTAGCTTAGTGCAGACAACAACAGGATAAAAGCTGCTCATCCCGGAAATAAAGTTGCAGTTTCTGAAGGTCATCTACTCAATTGCTCATAAACTAAAGCTTCAAATAGCACCATAAACTGTTTAAAATTTACTTTCATGTTTTCAGTTTAAGTGGAATTTGATGTAATGATGAGATGGAAACTCCAAAAGCTTTGGCCGGGATCATAGCAAAAGCTGAAAAGAAACTTGGATAAAGCACAACTTGGTAACTTGAAATGACTGTCCATACTTACTGTACTGGCTAGTGTTTGTTTTGAAACCTAACATTGATTTAATTCAATTGGAAACCCCTAATTCAACGTGCTTTCATTCAGGAAAAATTGCAAACCAAGCAAAATATACATTTTATGAGGATCAAGTAATATGATTGACCCAAATGATCAAAAAACGATCATTATTAGTTTGTCATTTTTAAAATTGCCAATTTAAGTGACTAACAGATTACACTGCAGATTTCAGAGGGATCTTCTGTTCTGATTATGTGGAGAACAACAATGTCCTCTAGTAGTCACAAACTTACAGCAAAACCAAACGCAGTGAGTATATTTTTACATCAACAAAACAGAGGAACACCTGCAAGAAAACAATTTTTAATATATTAAGTTAATAAATCGTACAATGTTGCCAACCCTAAGCAAAAAATAGTGGATTTAAGTGTACTAAAATTATACTTAAACTGGATTTGAACGGCTTTGAACAGGTTTGAACAGGTATGTCCAGCACAAATCACATTTAAAGTAATTTAAATTGTTTTGCAGAAACAGGGAAAGCAGACAAAAATTACAGGTAAATCAGTAAAACCATAAAATCTAAATAAGATTACCTTAAAATAAGATTAAAGAGCAGATTATAGAAGAAAAACACTATCAGCTGTCCCACATAGATGTTAAAGTGTAGATTTTACCTTGTTTTTGAATTTATCATTGTTAAGGGCTGTTCACGTGTCATCAGAAAAATTGTTCCAGATTTTAGATCCTTGAAACTTAACCTTGGTCAGCAGCAAAAAAGGTTTTCATAGTCTGTGCTGGTTCATGCCAGAGATGTAATTTGGGGCTAAACCGCAGACAGAGTTGTAAACAAGCAGAGCAGTTTGAAACATCATAAAGAAAGCGAGTGCAAAGACCTGAAGACAGGACTGATGTGGTATTACTTCCTGGCTTTAATCAGGACTCCAACAGCAGCATTCTGGATGTACTGCTGCTGTCAAACCAGTTAGCTGTGCTGTGTACTTCAGCTGAAGTAATAACAAGCTCAGAAACTGGAGGAAAGATTGATGATTTCAAAAATAGACCGCGTGATTAGGATAGAAACATGCATCCCATGAAATTTGCCTAAAATTTTAGGTCACCGATAAGGATCTGAGTGGACAAGAAGCCAGTTTTTCCGCTGCTTTTTACATTTGCACTAACACTGATTTTTTTTTTTAATATTCCCACAGTTTCTATGTTTTTTTGCACATGAAAGGAGAGATGACTTAATAGAAGCAAAAGAAGAAAAGGCATATACTCGGTTGTGAAATCTCCCCACAAAGGTCAACCTGGAGTCTCTGAGTGAAATGTGAACAGCTTATTCTTCTGAAGTTTTTCGTCGTAATTCACAGGCGCAACCGTAGAAATGAAAGGCAGAGCGTACGAGTTGTACTCCATTTTTGTCTGGGTCTGGCTGTGCATGACAGGAATTTGTTGAGCTCAGGGCCAGGAGGTTACTGGCTTAGGTGTGGCTTAAATGAAAGAACAAAAAGCAGATCGGTTGCTGCGTTGCAGTTTTGTTCCACAATGTATTATTTGTCACCACATTATATAAACTCTTTTATTCCAGTGTGTCACCTTTTGCAGGATCTAGAAGATATAACACAGCAAACAGACAAAAATACTTTGCATGAGACAATCTTTTAGGTTGTCTGACTAGCAGTCGCTGGTTCTTGGCTCTGTGCAGCACGTGTGCCGACTGATCAGAGCCGAGCATCTGGTGGGCCAGCATCTGAGAAGATGAGTTTACCAGTCTGCTGTAAAACAGCTTCCTGCAACTCTTTGAAGTATCAGAGGAAGTTAGACTCACGTGCCGACTGCCGCAGCACCCAAGAACTGTCAGTAACCATCAGGAATTACAGGAAGTGAAATGAGGAGTATAAGTACATCCTCATGAATCGGCTAAACCGCTGAGACGACAATAATGTCCAATACAGGCCAAAAACAAAGAAACCACTTAAGTCACTTAATTTAGTGCCTCCTACACAATAAAAGTGAAGTCAAGCAAACCTTAAAAAAGGCTTAAAGTATGATCAATGTGAGAAGCCAAGATGAGGCACTTCTGTCTCCTTCAATCTTGTCAATAAGCCGTTTGCATCACTCAACATGTAGTGTTTTATTCTGGTGGTGGCATGTAACCCTATTGAGCTCCACGGAAATCCCATTAAATTAAGACAGATCCTTTGGAATCATTGATCCATCTGTCAAGAGGTGGCTTGATGCTAATCAGTCAGTCATTTTGGGAGGAAAAAAATTTTCTTTGAGCTTCAAATAGATTGACATGAAGATCAAGAAGAACTTCAGCACCAAGGCAAGAATCAGTATGTCTAATGAAACATGTCATTAAAAGGATTTTTTCAGCTTCTATGAAGTTCATAATACAAAATTCTAACTAATTTAATACTTAGCAAAAAATACATTTTCAACCAGTGTTCACACCCAGCTTTGCTTTGATCCGCCCTCATAATTCCTGGCTAATGACCAAAGAGATCTTTAGTCACGTGGTTTTGTATCCTAAGGAATGTCATTAAGGCAAAGATCTAAATCCCATGTGCCCTTAATGATCCATACACCAAAGCTCCACAAATGTGCAAAATTATAAAAGGTTGAGAAAAGAGTTAGGCTGAACCCTTTAGCAATGAAGCTTTAGCTCCAGTGTTGACATTCTTTTGACTACTGTAACCCGTCAACCGTTTAAGCAATTAATGTAATTCTACTGGACCCTGAATTGCACTGATATGTATTATTTTACAGTAGTGCTTACAGACTCAACATAAATCAGCTGATTCTGTTGCGGACGAACCCGTCTTTGCGCCTTTCTTAAACACTTAACATTAGTAACATGTTGCATATGGTTGAGTTGCTATTATCAAATGTTAAAATCAGCTGATTCTTGTTGATGGCATAAATGGTCGTAGAGTTACAGTTTGTTAAAAAGTGTGAGTTATTTAGGTGTCTCCTGTGACACCTCCGCTGTTAAAGGGTAAAACACAATAAATGCTAATCAGGATTAGCTGATACTTAGACAAAATGGATGGGGGACCATGTTTGTCCTGTTTTTCACTTAGGCGAGTTTTTAAAAGAAAATGCTAAAAAAATAACTGACAGCTCTGTCCCGTACCTTACTGCCTTATTTCTCATTTCACTGCTGTTGTTTTGTGCTATTCTGAGCTTGTGCTGTACAAGACAAGCCCTCTTTACTCAACGGTGTCTTCACTTAATCAGATACACTCGTCTGGTGACAGGAGTGTGAATTCTGAAATACAGAATTTAAATATCAAGATTGAATGACATCAAAACTAATGATTAAGGAATTAAAAAAAAAGAAGAAAAAAATTGTAGCAGATGGGACATAACCAAATCTAGAAAAATAGCTGAACTCAACACCCACACCCTCACAACTGCACCTGTTCTACTGCTTTGTGATAGAAACGTCTATTCAACCAATCACATGGCAGCATCCCAAAAGTGATTTAGGTGCTTTTCTGTTTTCCGAGTTGCTGATGAGTTGCGATGATGATCTTAGAATTGGCACGTGTGTTCATGCACACAGGAATGTTATTTATTTTTATTTGCACATTCAACATTCGCAGAGGCTACAGAAGATAAATTGTTGGTGTTGAAGAAGCCGCTAGAATGGACAGACATCCATGTGTGTGAATGTAGCTTTCTGCTGCTAAAAGCGTCTCTGCACTCGTGTTGGAAAGCATCCTTGAAACTAGGAAGTAATGTTTCCTTCAAGTTTTGACATGAATAAGTTCCTCAACGGCTGTCAAATCTAAAATGTAAACTTGTTTTCACCATGTGCACCGAAAAACCTTGATACCTGCCTGACTCTATGACTCTAGCAGATGTTTATGCTGCAGCACAACAAGCAAAACATCATAATGTTCACATCTAAGTGGCTTAAATGAAAGCAATATGTTCTAGATTAAGTGTGATTAAAAAGATTTGTCGCAATCCCAAATAAACTATTCATGCATTAAAAAAAACATTTTAAAGGGCTACATTTAAAATAATTTGCTAAGAAGAATGGACCAATGTTGTTCATTAAAAGGACTCAATTCCAGTAATGGCAAAAGCTTTATTCCAGTTTTTCTGCCAACCAGTTATTAGGTCTCGGGTCAATTACTTCATCTCATAAGGCCGGGCAAGTTTAATCAACTGTATCCAATAATAAAGTCATAAACCCACCAACTTCATTAGCTTTGGGTCTGTGCGTAATATAGAACTTATCTTATTAAATCTTTAAAAAAGTTATACCAGGAAGGATTAGTGGACTTTTTCCTGTGCACAGTATGGCCTGAACTTGGTGACAAAATGCAGTTCACAGAATCACATTTTTATCAGATCACAGTGGGCCCCAAAGCAGTGCTCATACCTTTGGTTCACATTTAGGCAATATATGTTTGCTTTTGTTAAGACTCTCAAATTAAGGTTTCATAGGTACGATAAGGTTTTTGAGATGTGTACCAAATTTTTCTGAGTATAAGTTTTTTTTTTTGTTTTTTTTTTGCATAGTTTGATCAGAGGTGTGAATTAGACTCATGTGTGACTTTTATGTGATTTAAAATAATAAATAAATAGCATGAACCGCTAGAGCGCACCGTAGGTGTTTGTTTCAGTATTTGCTACTGACAGCCACACAGAAGAAGTGATGTTCAGTTACTACACACCATGATGTGTGCCCCATTCGAGAATGCGCTGAACATGGGCTTTTGAATGTGGTTTTAGCACGTGGCGTTCACACAAGTCATTTTAAAAATACTTTTCCCTTAAAAAAACATTTTCCAGAACTGATCGCGTCCTTTCTGCAGCCCCTCCCCTGATAGAGCCTCAGACTGGGGGCTCCCTCCTTTGGTCACCAGTCATGGGGACAGCAGGCGGTGCCAGACCCTTCAGAAAAGCCGCAGATCGGAGTGGGCCGGTGGGCTGATCAACCCTCTGCGCTCTGTGGGTGTTTCAGAAGGGCCTTGCGCTGCATTTTGCTGCCTCTGTGGAGAAGTTATCCCGTTTTGAAATGCGGTTTTGTGCATGCGTGACAAGCGAATTAGCAAGCGTGTAGTTAGTTCCAGGCTGTTGTAATTTTAGGTTGTGCATGTGTAAATTGTATTTTTTTAATTGTTGTATTTATGCACAAAATATATTGTATGAGTTACAAATCAATATGTATCCATATGTATCTCTCAAAACGCTTTGACATCAGTAATGAACCAGAATAAATCTCTATATAAGGCCCTCCAAATACAAGGTGCACTGTTGTTTTTAAGGATTTTAAATGGGGCAGCAGTGGCTCAGGTGGTTGAGCTGGTCAGCCAATAATCCAAGCTCTGTAGCTGTGGCTACCATCAGTAGTTTACCATCACCAAGTATGAATGAGGGGTGAATGAAAATGGACACACTTTGTAAGCATTTTGAGCGTCTGGAAAAGCACAGAAAAACCCATCCCATTATTATTAATATTATTATTTAAGTGCAACTTGTTGTGCGGAAGTGCGGTACTCTCATCAGTGTATATAGTAGATCTTTTTTTTTTTTTTAATCAATTTTGTGGGCATTTTGTTAACTGTTCATTTTTTCTGGGCATAAAAGTTGCATTTTTATTTCTTGGTTTGATTGTACATTAAAAGCACACATCTGCACATCTGTTTACGAGAGGTTTTTGATGGTGATTGCTTAAATCAGAGGTGGTAAAATCTTCTGTTTGACTGCTGCTTAGTTTTACTTGCATTCTCCTGCAAGTGCGCACACTAATGGGATTTCTCTTTGCACTGGAAATAAAACAAACCAGAAGACTAAGTCTGAATCACCAATGACTTGTTTAGCTTCACTGCGGGTTTCTCCCCAAAGATTGGTCTGAAAGTTAAGACAGCAGTCTGTTACTCACAAAGTGAAACACACAGTCTCCTGCTCTTTCTGTTCGTGTTTTCCAAGTAATTTCTTGTTACATTTTGTCAAAACCGTTGAACTTTAAAAACCAAAGGTGTTCATTTTCTTTGCTCTTTGTTTGTTGGTTTTATTGCTTTTCTTCATACCCCTTTGACTTATCTGCTGTCAGATTAACGGTGTAATTAAAGCTGCCTTGAAAGTCTGTGATCATTAATAATGGACATTTTTCAATTTAACTGACAGCAGAGGTCACACCTGAATCTATACATGCTGCTACCCCTCGTGCTCAGAAAACAGTACATTAGAATTGATTATTTGTTAAAAAAAATGCTTTTATCAGCTGAAACCAGCTAATAGAAATGGTTGTCTTTCATTATTTTGGAATGTGCAATTTTTTGTTATGGAGACTGTGAAGGTGAAATGTCAGCAAAACAGAAAAAACACAAATCGGAAATCTTCTGAAACAGAAACACAGCAGGTGTCTGTACTTTCATAAAGCATACAGAGGCATTTGCTTTTACTTTGCAATATGTTTTTGAACTCTCTATGTACCCACAATGACCAGTAAAAATGTAGCTAATGAATATTACATTTTAAAGCTAAAATATTGTGTTTTTGTAGAGATATCATGACCTAAACAAAACACAGAATGTTTGTTTTTGAAGAATTTAGGTTATTTCCATGATCTCTGTTGGCTTTGCCCTTAATGGTAATTTGTTTCTCTTTTCGTCTATGTGGAGTTTGTTTTGTTTTTGTGACAGAGTAGGAACTAGTTGGGTTTTGCGGATCTCTGTGTGATTGTTTTTTTCAGGTGGGATCAGCTGAGCAGGGGAGACTACAGATTGGGGTCACAAGCTAATGGAGGTTTCCCTAAACTCCCTGCTTTCTCTTCACTTATTACAGGAGGGAGCTCAGCTAGTGCACCGTCTGCTGAGTTTTTTTTTCTGGTTTTGTGTGCTTTCCCCTCCTGACAGCAACCGAGTGCTGTTGAGTCATGTGGAGCGTCCAGTAGTGCCATGGTCTGCTCTGTTCTGCCAATATCTGTTTGCTTTTTTCTGAAATTTTCCTTGTTTTGTCCTGTCTGATGTTAGTCCAGGAAGTAAAATTAATGTTTGTTATTGATTTTTCCATTTTTTTTCATTTCCAGATAAGGTAGCATTTATAGGCTTTGATTATTTTGGTCTTCGGTTCACCCTGAAGCCTTTAATCCTTCACCTCCTTTTATTGTATTTGATTGATTGGATTTATGTTTGGCTGACTCCTCAATTAAGTTAAAAAAAGATGATCCTTAACTTCAGCCTCAGAATGTTGACAGATGTCTTTTTTTTCCCAAAACATCTGAATTTAAAAGCTTTTAAAGAAACCAACTTGGCTACATTTTTGTCTTTTTGCTATATTCCATTAGGCTGTGTATTGGCAAGTTGTATGAAATACATTATTTAATGATTAAAGTATTAAGATAGCAAAGGGCTTCTGGATTAAATGACCACAGAAACAATCAACAATCTCCAACACATTCATTATTTTTTGATTAAAATTGGGGATGAGTACCTTTAGATTTTATTCGGCGTCGATCCTGTATTTTAAACACAATTCACTTGTCTGAAAGGTGGATAAAAAATGAATAAACATAAACATTTAAGTGTGACGAAGCGGTCTCACAGAGTGAAAGAAAGCGTTTGCATGTGCCTCAGTTGCTTTATTTCATTCTTTCTGACATTCTAGCATCTCCATCAGGTCTCTGATGGATAAGAGTGAAACAAAGCCAACACTTTCCCTTGCTTCATCTGTGGAATTCTACCTGAAGTTCCCCACGCCCTTCTTATTCGAACCCACCCAAAATATTTGGAAATGTAAAATGATTCTTTAGAATTGTACAGCAAAACTGAATATAGTACAAGTATTTGATGCGCCCAAAACGAAGTACCAAAATGAACCACTGACATCTGCACTTTATCCGGTACCAGTAGTTCTGTTTGCGTTGGTACCGGAAAAATCTTGGGACAGACTTTCGATGGTCATTCCTTGTTAAAACTAAGTTGTACATGTGTCACAACCAACAGACTAATGAGTGAACATCTACCATGAGATGGTTTTGAGGGGATTTTGATGTGGTTTTGGTATGTTGCAGCCCTTTTTTAGCAGCTCTGGGGTTTGAGTGCAACAAAAAAATAAGAAGTTGAATTAAATGTTTGCTGATAAATAATTAATTAAAAATTGTTCTGGCAGGATTTGAAATCGATACCAGCATTGACAAAGGAAATATTGCGGTACTTCAGAATTGAATCTTTCCTACACCTCTACATTCCACTTACTGTCACTTTCAGCTATGTGTGGCAGTGAGGGACAAACTTAGAAAAAAGTCAAAGCACTGTCTCAAAGATCAAAGTGTACCAATGATTCCTCAAATAAATGACCAGGATGGGCCGTCCTACTGGAGAATACTTTCATCAGTGGTGCGACGATACTTTAAATCTCACATCAAACCTTTAAGACATTGACCAAAACATTAACTTGAAACAGATCTATATAATTTAAAACAAGGAAAGTCACAGGCACAAGTCTTGGGTTTGTCCTCTAATTTAAAAAAAAAAAAAAAAAACTTTTAAAAAATAATAAAAGCCCAGTTTTATTGTCTTTTCACAAAATATGTTGTGTTGTTAAAAGTGAAGCTATCAATCAATACTCCAAGATTATTATACCTTATTTTAAACCAGAATGATTTTAAACCAGATTTATGTTAGGCCAGGTTTCCTTTTGATTCTTTTGTTCTTCGATGTTCAGATTTGTGTTTTCTAAGGCCTCCAATGTGTTTCTATATTTATGTACCCTTATTTTGTTTTTTGAAGTGATTGCACAAATGTACAGTCAGGCTTGTGTCACTGTGATGGATGAAAGGATACTTTGTGGAAATGCGTGCTGCTTTGATGCAATGATAAAGTTTATTTTGGGCAAAAGTGACACAAAGATGCCAGGAGCTTCTTTTAATCCACTTTTAACAAGCTACCATGTTACCTGGCAGACTCTCAGAAATGGGGAGACTTTCATTAACAGAAATCTTCATTTTCCTGCTAAGAAGCTTTAGTGTCCCGTTTTCAACAATCTGTTCCCTTCCTATAGGATTACGAACGATCTAAGATTATCTTCCTCAGTCTGTATAATGAGTTTAGAGATTTCAACTGAACATATTCCCCATACCAGTGGATAATTTTGATTCCTGTCACACTCACTACAAGTCATTATATGTGCATTATTGCAGAATCAGTTTCCGTGAATCTAAAGATACCTTTGGGGTGAGAACATTAGAGCTACTTCTTGTGACAACTGTTGTGCACTACTCTTTGTGAGTGCATGGATGTTCCAGATGGAACAGCATGAGTGACTGGACATCTGCAGTCCATGCATCTTTCCAAATCTCCCAGGGCTTTGTGATTTACAAAAACATCAGACATAAGGATTTCTCTGTATTTGGTTGATTTAATTGCATGTATGTTGATTGAAATGTAATGATTTAATCAATCCTGCACACCATCACTTTCTGTAACTTTCTGCTACTATGCTTAGTGGTGTCACATTATCCCATTAATCGCAGTTAATTAATTTCAGACTTGTAGCGCTTTTTTCTTTTTTATCTCGTTAATCCCATTTTTGCATTGGACAGCTGCTTCAGTGAAAAAATAAAAATAAAATGACTGGTGTCCGTGGCAAACATCAAATCCTGTTCACTTTTGTCATGGGAGGAATAGCACATCAACATAAGGGTGGGATCATCTGGGCCCTATAGCACAAGAGTTAGGGACCCAAATTGAAGTCAGGTCATTGCCCCTACTGAGAAACGAGCCCTGGCTGCCCATGCTCTAGTCCTGTATGCAGCCAACTGAGCCATCCACCCGCCAGCTATCAATGGAGATAAACCAATTTTTTTATACCCAACCCTCATCTGAATTATTGTTGAAGGGCATGAAAATCCCATCTAGGTAGATTGCAAAAAAAGAAGTGTATAAATGATTAAAAAAAAAAAAAAGCTAATTATCAGAAGGCCGTACTGACATTTTACGTTGATATTCCTCTCATTACCGCACCATGGCCTCTGGCTCGATGGATGTAAACTTTAACCCCCCCACTCCCCACTCCCCCACACACACACCTCGACTTCAACCCACACAAACACACAGGACATTTCTGCTCGACTACCATTTACAGCACACTTTAGTAAACACCAGTCATTATCTGACAGCGGATGGTTTTTCCTTCTCCGAGCTAAATCAATTATCCTATTTCCACGGGGGCCTGCTGGGTTCAGAGGGTATTATCGTTTCACCCAGACCAAAACCCAGGCTGCTGCACTGGACATGCATCTGCCAGACATGGCGAGAGTCTGAGAGAATGAAATGGATTTAAATTGAATGTCTTACATGTGATGTCCATCAGGCATGGATATTGTGTATGCTGTAGTGAGATCTAGATGAGTATATTTAAACAAAAAATATATTGATGGCCTGTTTTCCTAAAGAGGCTTGAACCATATCTTGCTGCAGCTTACGATTAATTTTAAATCCACTCTAACAACACTACGATTCAACACAAATAGCTTTCACCTCATTTTAGACGAGGGCTGTTCAGTTGATAAATATTTTCCTCTCATACATTCATTATGGTCCTCATTAACCTATTGTGTAGAAAACCAGGCCATTTGGAGATAAGCTTTGTCCTTGACTGGTTAGATGTGTAAACAGATAAACTGTTCAACCATCTATCAAACATGTCGCTGCACATAAGTCTGTGGGAAATGATACTCCTCCGAATCGTATTAGGAGGGCAGCTAGCATGAGGGATCAGGGAGTAAACGGAACAGGACCGTCCACGGTTCCTTTATTCCTTAATTCACTAACAGAATGCCTGCTGATGTTAGCAAACACTTATCGGAAAAATGGATGGATGGATTTCTTGCATTGATAAAACAGTGGTATTTCGCATTTAATATATTACACGGTTGGGTTGTTGACTTCAATATTCTTCTAGATTCTGGGAAATCTGTTCAACGTTGCTGCAAAAAAGTCAAGAAAGTTATCAAAAACAATGACAGGGCCCTGTTATGAAGGAAAAACACCAGGAGAAATACTCATCAAAATGGAATGACATGAAAACACATCAAAACTGGATCAAACACGCTTTGGTTGATATGAACTTTATCTGTACACTACTGGCTGCCATAATATATAAATGGTTAAATTGGTTTTTATGACGTGATTTGTGTTGTATGATCAAAGTTTGTCCTGCAGGGGTTTTCAGAGGCGTTCGTAACATGGATCATTTGTTCCATTGGAACTTTGTTATGCAAGGTAGCACTTTTAAATATTTGCTAATGTTTGCAGCAGTCTGATTAGACATGGATGATTCTGTGTTACAGACTGTGAAGGGTTCACATGCAAAGCTCTCAAAGTTAAGCAATGTATAGATTTTGTTACTTAGTAATCAATTATTTTTAATGTAAGAAATGCTGAAAGAAAACAATGGTTCTTGACCCATTTTTTATAATTAGTATAGTTAATCAAAATTTCTTCAGGAAAGCTTTACAACTTATCTCTTCTCACTTTCTCTCATCTTAGTTTTTGCCTTTAAAAAAACTCAGCTGCTCAATTTGCGCCGCAGAACCTCAATTCACTTCCAAACCATTGACTTTACAATGAAATTGGCCTCGCAATCGCATTCGGTGTGAGTGCACCTTAAGTCTTATCCGGATACTTGCATTGACAAGAACATTCTTAGCTATTTTTTTAATGCACTTCCACAAAAGTCAATATATTTGATTAATTATTTTTAGTAAATTCTCAGCATCAAATGACAATTAGAGAATAACTTCCGGGATTGTAGTCTCAAATCTGAGAAGATAGAAATCAAATCTTGGAAGGCAAAACGTTTTGTTGAAGATATTATCAAATTGCAAAATTAATGGTAAAAACTTATTGTATTAGTGTTTAATTTTTGCCAACTGTCCTGCTCACAACTCAAAGTTGAATTTCTAATGAACTACTGCTGCTCTGCAGAAACTGTGTCCAAGAAAATGACAGATTTTTGGATTTTGATTAAAAATGTGGTTAGCTTAAACACGTTTGGATAGCTTAAAGTGAATCAGAGTTCGTTTCCCCTGATCAACACTTTTTCAGTCTTAAGGCACTCGAGCAGATGCTGGTTTGGAACCAGGAACCGCTCTTGGACCCATCTTTTGAGATGTGAGGCTCCGGTTTACTCAGTCTGAATAAGGCTCAATGCTCGGAGCAGAACAACTGGACCAAAACAGCCATCGTAGCCGGGCATTATGGAATGTAAACAGAGTAGCGGCGCAACGATGAGACACAACTCTTTGAGATGTGGTTAGATGAATGCAGGCTAATTAAAACAACTTTTAACATGATACACATTGTTTCTCACGCTGTTTTCCCGACAATCTGTCATAAACACTTATCAGTGTACATACTTAGCCGTCATCTCCTCAATAACCACCTTACAGCAAGCCTCCACCGTACCAAAGTAGCAGTAAAAAGTGTTGTACCTGACATTGATACAGATGTGCAAAAATGTGTCAGTGAAATATAAAGTTTGAACAAGTGAACAAAATATATGACAAGGATTGCAAAGCGCAGGGCTTCCATAATTTCCACCTCGAATTGCTTTGCCGTGACCCCATAATTCCTGGCCAATGACTGAAGAGATCTACAGTCACGTGGTTTTGTTTACAATATTTGGTATGAAGTAGAAATGTCCAGTTGACGGCAGTCCAAATGCAAACAAAACGCATGGTTCAGGACTTGACCAAAATTAAGCTGACTCGATCCAGACTAGCGGACTATTCCAGTATGAATACACCCTAAATACATCCCTGAGAACGCCTTTAAAATAGATCAAAAGACGATTGGAGTGGGTCTTACTGAAGCATTTTTAAAGGAAAAAAACAACAACACGTGAATGAGAACCATTGTACACTGAAGCCTTCATGTTTTTTACTTTGGTTGCATAAATCCAGGAGTGAGTGTCTTTGAAACTACCTGGAGGAGAACTGAGGCTGTAAATGTTAAATAGGTGATTTCTGAGTCCACCCACAGTAGTTCTTCCCATTTAATATAGATGGCTTCTTTCAATCCTCTCAACCAGAATGAGAGCATTTCGGTCTATAAAAGAATCTCTCTGGTCCTTAAGATGCAACTGCAGAGCTAAATCATGTTCTGAGGAAATTGATCTCCTGTATTGAGTCATGCATTCCTGGGACTGTAGTTGTGCTTCTCTTGAACAAAGGTTTTTGTACCCCTGGCTGCACTGGCAAAAGGAAAAAGGTTTCTTTCAGAGTACCTGACAGCTGTGTAGAGTTTGAATTATTTACAGCAGACTGGACAAGTTGACATAAACATTAGGAGGTTTTCTTTCCTGATAAAAAACACCTTGAGTATATATATTCAAGAGAAACCGATGCTTTGAAATCAGTGTAAAAAGAGACATGTCTTTAAAGCAGCAGCAGAGATGTACTCTTCTCACCACAAAGGAAAACATTACTGTAATTAAATGAAGATCAGTTAAGTGAAGGTGTTTGTTCTGCCACTGAACAAGCAGAAAGAAAAGTCAACCCAACTACAAATGCCTCAGAAATAAAAGTGAAAATGAGACAGAGGTTCGTTAAATGAACATAGTTCTGACCTAATATCCACTGTAATGGTAAAATAAGAAAAAATAAGAAAGCAATAAATGCAATTTTACAGAGCTGTGCCTTACTAGAATAACTGTTCCCTGATGTGCTTTAGTTGTATGTGAAAGCTGAAAGTTCTAAAACTAAGCCCTGAAGAGCTCCAGTATGGCCCTAATACTTCAGGTTTGGGACAGAGGCATGACAAATGAATAAGACACGATTAAAAAACAAGTACATCTGGCTTTACTGAAAAGATCTAGAACAAATCTAACATTTTTCAATTATATTTTCATTATTTTTATTGATTTGACATTCATAAACAATGCTTTTTCTTTTTTTTTTTTTTTTTTTTTATAATTTGTCATTTCTTTGATTCCGGTCTTTATTTCCCAGGACTTATTTATTTTCAATGATGGTCAGTTATCAGGCTCCTGTCCTCGTCGTGCCGCACCTGGTTTTAGTTGTTAATCATCACAGCTGCTTTCATTTAGCTAATTATCACTTTAGTCAAGTCCTCTGTTTTCCTGCTCTTTGAAATTATATTGTTTCTGGTATTTCACAGTTTAGTTTAGTTATGTTTAGTTATATAGTCAGTTCATTTATTTCTAAGAGTTTTTTCTAGAGTTAGATGACAGGAAAGACATGTTCATACTATTTATAAATTACTTTTTATGCAATTTAATTTAAAAAAATATTTAAAAATCATAAAAACTTCAAAAAAGTAAAATGCCTAAGCCCTTTCTGTGTAAAATAGTGTTAGTATTTGGCTGATAAAATAAATGTTTGGCTGGTAGAT
Source organism: Oryzias celebensis (assembly GCA_014656515.1). Taxonomy (NCBI): domain Eukaryota; kingdom Metazoa; phylum Chordata; class Actinopteri; order Beloniformes; family Adrianichthyidae; genus Oryzias; species Oryzias celebensis. The sequence continues at coordinate 43,315,430 of BNCR01000005.1, forward strand.
TTTTTTTAGCAACTGGCCAACGTGGCCAGTGTTTCAAAAATTAAATTTTGGCCCCCGCGAGGTATTTTATTTATTTAAAATCTGACAAAAAATCAGAGTTACGTGCACTGCAAATTGTGCAGAAGGCATATTCCTTCTAATACTGGAATCACCACTAACCTTTTTATCACCTGAAGCAGTGCCACCAAGCATGCAGAAATAAATGATAGTTCTCCAGCAAAAACAACCACAAAGTTAAGACCGTCACAGCAGCAACAGTCAAAACTATGAGAAGAAATTCAGAGAATTTGCTTTTAGTTCTTAGCTTATTCACAGGATGTTGACAAAAATGTTTGACTATTTTATGTTAAACTTGAAAACATTAGAATTTATAGAATCAATGCTTTGTTGTTGAAATGGAACTGATCAAGCAGTTTAGTGTTCTGTTTTATTCATGTTCTCTTTTGAAACTTTGAAAGCTTTTGCTTTGGGTTGGAGTGATTTTTAAAGAAAATGGGTATTTAAGGATTAAATCCAGCAAATCTGTAATCAGCAGAAAGCCACTTTACTCCTATATTAACAGATACTTCCCTCATACATGCTCTGAACGAAAAAAAAAAATCTTCCCTGCAGTGCTTCTATATATTTTACAAGAATGCTGTCAAAGATTGCAAATTCACTTATTTCCAATTGACTGCATGTGTTAACTTTTTTCCAAGCCATGTTGATTTCTTTTTATAAATAATTTGCCGGAATATTCTGAGTTAATTTTTGACTTTCCTCAAGAAAAAAACTGGAAACTCATTACTCATTAAAGGTCCAACAGCAAATGGGACTGTTTTCTTTTCTCCAGGTTCCTTGGCTTTAAAAAAAAATATAACAGGAAATATCTGAGTGGTTGAAATTCACTGTTCTTTATATAAATGATAAAATAAAACTTTGTAGAGATGAATACCTTGGGGGGTATCTTATGAGGTGATTAAATGTCATTTGAAGTCTTTATCCCCTCTGGGACATACTGCCACATTTCTATAGTTCATATTCAATCTTTTTTCCTTCTCTTTAAAGTAAGTCAGCATGTCACCCAGTGATAATGTTCTCGTAGTCTGACCTGAAGGCAACATGGTTATTTCTCTTTGTACCACCACAGTTCCAATTTTATGCATGTTAGGAGTTACAGAAACTGAATGGTTTCCTTGAGAACTCAGTGGCAGGAAACATTCATTGAAACTACATGTTTCATAAACTGCAGGTATTTGTCACAAATAAAAAGAATAATAATTAAAACACTCTGATATAGAAAAAAATGTATTTTCAAAACATATAGAAATATATTTGGTGACTTTAGTGACCAATTTGTTTAGTTTTGAAGTATAAAAGAAAAATACTAAAATAATAAATTAAATAAATAATAAGTAAAAATGTAAGAATTTGTTTATTTAGCAAGAAAACAACAACATTGTATAGTATGTAAAAACCATTATGAGTGGCATTTTTTTCCCCAAGTATTCATACTGTCAACTGTATGGAAGATACATTCCAGTTCAAATGGTCTTGTATGATTTTCTGACCAGAATGACCCTACTGTAGTCAGGATGTGGTCTGGTTGTGATCTAAGATCGCCTATGTCAGGAACTCATGGACATAGAACCCAAAATGCAGGAGAGCAGGTTTAGCAAGTAAGCTTAAACATGATCAAACTGTAAAACAAAGGAGAAATAAAAAGGATGACAACACAGATGACTTAACCAGGATAAACCAAAGGCAGACACTTCAACACACCAAGTTTGATCAAGTGAAGCAAAGACAACCATGGATTATTATCAACACAAACCTGGTGTGACTGAAAGAAAAAACGTCAAACAGAACATGAAGAAAAACAAGAAAAAAAAACAGAAAAACATGATCCTCACAACAGAAGTATTGTGCCTACCTGTACAACAGTTTCCTTACAATGTAAAATGACTAGTTTAAGCATTAACCATCGGAAAAACAATTGAAACCTTGGTAGTTTAGTTAACCTAATTACCATGAAGGTATTTAAGGCTATGGTCAAATATCCCAAAATACTACTGTCAGGTTTTTGAATTGTCCCTCAGTCACCAGTTTCGGGTTCCTGATCAACAGCTGTTTTCATTTCTGTTAATTACCCTCAGTATATGTAAGTGTCTGGTTTTCAGTTAATCCTTGTCAGGTCATCTGTTTTGTTCTGCTCTGCCACCTTATTGTCAACCCCCATGGGTTTTTGTCATGTTTAAGTTTGTTTATTAAATGTTTCTGCCTCCAAGCCTGGGCTCCTGCATTCTGGGTCCTCCACCACCACTTTTGTGACAACTACAGCACTAATTTTATGGCGACTGTACAATTTTTCTCTAAAAGTTGACATCGGTCAGTGGCCGCTTGGGCACATGTTGAGGTTGGGTGGTGACAGTCCAGTGAAAGGTGGGATGGCACCATTATGAAATTGGGTGACAGCTGGGTGGCCACAGGGAGGTGGCAGCCGGATTGCCGGGCAGCAGCAGCTCTGATTGAACGATGTGTAAACGTCTCCATCCATATTAAGTGCCACCAGCCACGCAGTAGTCTGGGAGTATATAAAAAGCAGACCATGCCAAGTGTAACGTTACTGCAAAAACTAAAACAAATAAAAATAAAAAGTTTGTTTCTAAATGTGAACAGGAGATGTACAGGTTAAAATCAAGAATTCTTTGTATCCCTTATAGCGTATATTGTGATGGCGATGTCCAGTTTGTCGTAAACACAGCCGGTTGACTCATGACGGATGTGAAAACCGAGATGACCAAAATATATTTTTTTAAGTTGGATAAAAAAACTATTTGTTTTTTTTATTTTAGGAAAAGCATCTGAATGTATGACTCTCATGAATCTGTAATGTTTTAAGTTGTTGACATCAATGATCGTTCTTGTCATAAATGTGATAATTATTCAACTAACTTAATTCTTTTGGTGTTTTCAATCATTATTTTCCAAAGAGACTGTGTTTCATTAAGAAAGTGGGTGTCTTCATTTTCTTTAATTTGTGAGTTTTGTCATGTGAGTAAAAGTTTGCAAATTTGTGTAAAAAATGTAAATATAGACAGATTATAACTCATTTTCTCCCTTTTTTCCATCTTATTTTTCTTAGGGTGAGAAGACCTCTGAAGACACTGAAGCAGCTGGATCCAACAGTTCAGACGTTTCATCTGAAAGAAAAGCAGTCACAGAAAAAGCCCTTGGAGTTTAAAAAAATAAAAACCTTTTCTGATCATCACATTTTGCCGTTGTACTGTTCAGCGGCCAAAGCAAGTCATGGGTAGCACACAATTATCCCTGAACAGACCCTAACAAAACTGCCCCTCGCCTGGTTTTGATTCGGAACGTACAGCTGTGATGTGATGCCTCGCTAACATCCCCAGACACAGCAGGCACAGCTGAGCTTCAACACAAACCTCAATTCAGAAGGCCCCATGTGGACCTCGGTGAAGATAAGAGAGACAAGAAAACTCTTGTATCTGCCGTCATCTTCATCCTACATGGAGCTGTGTGGTCAGCTTTATTGAAAAGGAGGAGCCTATTAAAGTCTCTGATAGATTGGAAAGCTACGTCTGAAGGTGTAGTTTCCTGCTGACTGCTGGTTGGAGATGAGATAAGAGAGAGCCAGTCTGCAGCTGAATACAAATTGGCTTCCCCACTGCCACAAAAGGGACACGGGGTACTTCAGAACTACAACCGGTTTGTCACTGAAGCAGCAGAATTAAAGATTTTAGCTTAAAATGGTTGAGATTTGGAGCAACTTTGTTCTACCGTGAGAAAAATGAAAAACACGGCGACACGCTGAAAGGAAGGTACGGGACCAACCAAGAGTGCCACACCTCTGTGCTGCCTTTTTTCAGAACAATGCAAGGTGGGGTTTAAGTTTATAGCAATGGTCTGAACCGTCTTAAAGGAGGGGTCAAGGCGAGATGGAGTTTGAGAATAGCTCTCTGGATTACTTCACCATTAACAGCACAGAGAATTCCAATAACTCTACAGCACCAACCTGGAGGGAGGATATGCTCCTCGGCCTCCAGGTCTCCCTGTCTGTCCTGTTAGCCCTCGTTACTCTAACGACTGTGCTTTCCAATGCCTTCGTCATCACCACCATCTTTCTTACCAGGAAGCTCCACACACCAGCCAACTTTCTGATTGGCTCTCTTGCTGTCACGGACCTGCTGGTGTCTATTTTAGTCATGCCAATAAGCATCCTCTACACTGTCAGCAAAACCTGGTCTCTGGGGCAGATTGTTTGCGACATTTGGCTATCGTCTGACATCACCTTTTGCACGGCCTCCATCTTGCACCTGTGTGTGATTGCATTGGACCGTTACTGGGCAATCACGGATGCCCTGGAGTACTCAAAACGTCGCACCATGCGCCGCGCGGCGATGATGGTCGGGGTTGTGTGGGTGATTTCTATATCTATTTCCATGCCTCCACTTTTCTGGCGGCAGGCTAAAGCACACGAGGAGCTGACGGAGTGCGTGGTGAATACAGATCAGATTTCCTACACCCTATATTCCACCTTCGGCGCCTTCTATGTTCCCACAGTGCTTCTCATCATCCTCTATGGACGGATTTACATAGCTGCACGTTCTCGCATTTTTAAGACCCCTTCCTCGTCTGGAAAGCGCTTTACCACAGCACAGCTCATCCAGACCTCTGCAGGCTCATCTCTCTGTTCTCTTAATTCTGCCTCACACCAGGAAGCACACCTACACTCTGGCAGCACAAGAAGTGGAGGGTCACCTCTGTTCATGAATAGTGTGAAAGTAAAGCTGGCAGACAGTGTGCTGGAGAGGAAACGTCTGTGTGCAGCGCGGGAGAGGAAAGCCACCAAGACGCTGGGCATCATCTTGGGTGCCTTTATCGTCTGTTGGCTCCCATTCTTTGTCGGTACGCTGGTCATGGCCATATGTAAGGAATGCTGGTTTCATCCCATTCTGTTTGATCTCTTCACCTGGCTTGGATATTTAAACTCCCTCATCAATCCGGTCATCTACACCGCATTCAACGATGAGTTCAAGCAGGCTTTCCAGAAACTCATTAAATGCAGACAAAGCTTCTGATCCTTTAAGCCAAGCTAGTTTTTATTTTGTGTCATAGATAAAAAATTTAAAAAAATCAGCATTGTGAGCATTATAAAACTGAAGCACACATCTTTAAAGTCCCACTCCGATCCTCTTTTGATCTATTATAGAAGTGTTCCCAGTGGTCTTTTAAATTACGATTATGCACATTTTTGCCCAAAAAAAAAAAAAAAACGTGTCGCTTTCTTGGACATAGTTTCTGCAGAGCTGCAGTAGTTTATTAGAAATTCACCTCCGAGTTGTGGGCAGGACTGTTGGCACGTGTAACCCCACCCCTTCCCGCTGCTGAGAGATCTTTGTTTACATGCTCTCCCACTAGCATACAGCCACTCACAAACACCAACCTAACAAAATCGGTGCAACAAAAATGGCGAGCAATATTGGAGCATCAGTATCATTCAGAATGAAGCCGAGTAGGGAACTAGCCCATTGTATTTTCTGCGTAACAAATACGCATTTTTTTTCGCCACCCCTTACCAGCGTGTGTGCTGACAGCACGAAGAGGCTTGGTGTCGAAGCGGTGCAAATCTCCTTAATCTTGCTTCAGGTTCTATGTATGAAAGACTTGGTGTCATAGAATTATTCATTTGTCCTTTGTGATAAATTTTTAAATGGCTGGTACTTCAGTGTTTTAAAAAGGACTCCACTCGTATATAGTTACCAAATCCGAGTCCCTGATTGGTCGAAGTTCAACTGGTTTGACTTTTGTGACGAGTGTTGTACGTAGAGCCCAAAGACGAAATTAAAAACTTGCGTAGCAATGCGTAAACGCAAGAATTCTGAACGCAGAAGCCCGAAATGCGTATTTCCCTGTGTTTCCCTAAACTTCTACTTGAAAGTAGTTGCTCAAACGCATGTTTCTGCGAGAATGCAGCATAAAAAACACAATAAACACGACTTTCTTCGGAGTGGGTCTTTAAAAAATGTTATTGTGTCCTTCGTGGAGCTTATTCACAAATGGAAAATCAGTGGGGTTTAAGTTCATCCGTGTAACAGCAACTTTTTTTGCTTTTTTGTGTACAAGCAGAATTGTAAACTAGTGACTGTATTTAATCCTGCAGAAGGGTAAAGCCAAGAAATATATGTTGTTTGAATCTCCATGTGACACAGTAAGCTTCCGCTTCCATATGTTTCCGTGGAAAAGTACTTGGAAAGACTCTGTGTCTCCACAAGCAATTACTCCGAAAGGGAGATGTTAGTGTGCAGTCACTGTAACAAATGCTTGCTTTATGCAAGGGAGAAATCGTCAAGTGTTTTGCATTTCAACCTACTATCTTTCCAGTGAAGCCATTTGTTTTGGCTACACAGACTGAAACTGGACCATGTCCAGTCGGAATATTTAATCTCCGAGCGTCATGGCAACAAAAATTTCTCTGCAAAATTCTTCCAAAATAATGCGATGAAGTGCAAAAGACAGGAACAAACACAACTGGACATCGAGTTTGTTTTATTTAGGATTTAATGCGCTGGCTTGAGTCTAATTATACTTCCGTGGGGGAAAGTGTCACGTTTAAGAAAATTACTGAGGCTAAACATAGTGATGGAATGTCTGGAATCCTAAAAGTCACTAAGACAGTTTATGTTCCATGTGTCATATTTCATTCTGATCCTCTAATGGCTCACAAGGAGGAGAAGGACTGCTTTCCAGTAACATTTTAACAGGATTGTGTAACAGGAATGGAGGTGAGTGGTATAAAAGGTATGCCTAATGGAAAATAATCAATTAAAAGACAACTGAAATCAAAAATAACCCTTTTTTTCTTTTTGTCTCAACCTGATGAACATCACATATTACATGATTATACATGATTTCTTGTTTTTTATTTATTCTCAGAAGTTTTCATTTTGGTAGAATTGAATGTCCCTCAACCCTGTTTTCTTAAATAAAAAAGAAAAAACTACAACAAACTAGCCTGTTGAGAGGACTCAATTTTCACATGCCAATCAAAACAACGATCGGTAGTTTGCAAAGCATAACAAATAAAGATCAATGCGTAAACATATAAAATCCTGACACTACAGTGGCCCTGAAGTGTAAATCACACCAACAAATAACTCAACACAAAAACATTGTAAACATAACATTGGCGGTTAAATAAGCAAAAATAGTTTTAAATAAATTAGAAATTAAGACAAAATTCCAGAAAGAAAAACACATGACAAAAACAATCAAACGAGATAGAAAGGAAAACAAAAGTAACTTTTAGAAATCAAAATAAAATGTTAAAAATTAGATACAATAAGAGTATCACTGATTGATGAGTTTTGATTCTGGCTCCAAGAAGCCAAAATCCTATAGACTTCTATTTAAGAAATAGACAGCTTTATACACATTTATTCTATTTGTCAGAAATACCATTCTTGCTCTGGTACCTTTTTCTTAACATCTTCTTGCTAAAATTGTTTTTTTCATAATATTTTTTCTTTATTGAAAGTGATTCAAGTTATAAATTGACCAATCAGATACCTCTGAGAAAGCATGTGGTGCCCGCTTGTCCGCACCTCAAACGTTTGATTGAAAGATTCTCCCGGGGGTGTGAACTTCGTACAAGCTCACTCATAATCGGCGACAGTAGTTGCCATAGAAACGTTGACTCAGACCAATCACTGTCGACAGGCTCCGACATGCCCATAATCACGGTAAATGGTGACTGAATTGGCTTTATTTCGCTGGAGCCGGAGGTTGGGCATTTTCTATGGGAGATGTCACACCCGCCTCTGTCCAGTTCTCTATATACAGTCAATGGGCTAGCCTCACTAGTGTATAGGTCCCCCAGTGGTTGTCTGATGAACTACACCTACATAACAATTACAAGTGTCGATTAAAAAGTCAGATTGTTGCCTGTTGTTGATTATGTAAACATAAACAAAAGACAATGAATGACCACTCATAAAAGTTTCAGCTATAGCCCATATAATTATTTTTTGACACTTTAGTGCTATAAAATGTTGTAATCTTCTGAATTCTTGCTGCTGCTCATTAGAAAGTGCATTCATAAATACCCTAAGACAACAATAACCACCTAAGATACACAGATTATTCATTCATTCGTTTGTGTGTTTATTATTCCTTTGGAGCACTGAACTATCGCCTCATTGATCATCCCAGAGGAAATATACTCCACACTGGATTGTATGTTACCGTTGAACCTGTCAAATGTACTTTTAATAGCAGCAGTTGTTTGACTGTGAACAATAATGGGGAGCAACAGTAACACTCATGTTCTTTATGTGTGGTTCAGGAGAACTCTGGCCTCTAATTAGATCATAAATAGGCACAAGTTGTTCTCTTTCACATTTTCATTCAAAAGCACCACCTTTGGCTTAAATAAATAATCAAAATGTCACAAGACAAGAGTAAACATAACCTTCACGACATCAAATTAATTACACAGCAAGTGCAACGTGATGCACAAAGAAAGCCTGTGTGCAGTTTCCAGATTTATAGGGGTCTCTCATTTAATAGTGTTAGACAAACACAATCTAATTATTCAGGATCCAGCATTAAATGTAACACCAGCATCCTCCCAGCTATTGATTTATGCCTCTGGGAATCACAGAGGCCTGTAAATGTGTTTTAATAAGGTACTTTGTAAATCTGAATTTGTTAAACAATACAGTAGGGGGGTACAGTTACTAACAGCTGCAATAACAGGCAGCTGAACTGAATGCATGTTCAGTGTTAGACACGTTAAGTCTCCAAAATCAACACCATCGCTGGAACGTTTTAGGACAATCCAATGTTTTTTTTATTTGAAAATGTTTTAATGCAATGTATTGCTGCACAAAAGTTACCAAAAGAAATTCTGGATTGAATTTACAGCCCAAAATGTACTCAAATTTCTAGATTGAGCTAAGCACTGTTCTTTTACAAATTTAACAGATAAACACAGTTGTAGCATTTAAAAAAATATTAATCAGAAAGCTTCCATAAAAGTTTGGCACTTGTCAATTGATTTTTTCTTCTTCTTCTGTCTAGTTCATCCAAAACCAGCTCAATTGAAATCTTTTTTTCCCCCCTTAGATAGTTCTGGCATGTTGAGCTTTACAGCTTTGCCAGTAATGAAATCAATGGTGGTGGAGAAAAAAAAATCTTCTTTAGCCTCCTTGAATATTTTTAAATAATATAAAAATCACATTTTTTATTCAGTTTATAAAAAACACTCTCTACATGTGACAACGGTTGGATTTGTGTTTTGAGTCATTATTTAGTTGCAGGAGAAACCCCTGACTAAGACATGTACATTTATTGATAATCCCAGAGGAAATTGTTTTGTGTTTGTGTAGGTTGCTTTTTACCTTATACAAGCCACTGAGCAGAGATCAAGCAAAACAGCTCCATACCATCACAGTTCCTCCTCTGTGTTTAATGCTTGATGACACACACACATCCTTTCATTTTTTTGACAATGTCCAAAAATTTGCTTAACAAACCAAAATGTTCATATTGTCCTTTATTGGTTCACAATGGAGCTATACAGTGGTGTAATGGTTAGCATCCTTACATTACAGCAAGAAGGCCGTGGTTCAAATCCCACTTGGGTCTTTTTGTGTGGGTTTGTATTTTCTCTTCATGAATTCTTGGGTTTTCTCTTTAAAGCCTTGGTCACATGCACCCTTAAGGGTCAACCCTTGTACAAATGCTGTGGGTTTTTGGGTGATCCGGCCCGTTGAGGGTTGAGAGAGGAGTGGCTGTATTTTAAAAGGAGCGCAGGTTTGTCTTGCAGTTGCCGTGAGGCTCATGTGACCACCTCATGAAAGTGGAACGTAGGATTATTGTGCATGCTATGAGTGTATTGTGAAATATTTGCAAATATGATGTAAGTTACTTATTACGTATGGATGACACTCCAGTCTTTAGTGAATTGACGTACTGGCTCCTTAACGAACGGATGCAAATGCTGCACACACAGGGTGTGCACATGACGATGGAAGAATGGAGGATGAACAATGGTGATGGAAACTATTCTCACTGACACCTTGACTTTCTTTGCAGTTGCTCTGTAAGAAAAAGCCTCGCTTTTTCAGTCTTATCATGTTTTGTCACTCTTCCACAGTTATTTGCCTTTGTCTTCCCATTTCTTAAAGCACGCACTACTTGTAGCAATACAATCCTGCTCAACGAACTCACATGATAGCTTGGTACCACAATGTGTTCCAGGACTGCTCTTTTGCAGTCAGAGAAGACCGGAGTGATCAAAAAAAGTTCGAACACCTATGGAAAGGACCAGCTCTTAAGAGATGATGAGTCTCTGCTGTGACAGAGCAGCTTTCAATGCATTTTATGGTTCCTGGAAAACAGCCTTTGAGTGTCATTCTGAAATGTACACTTTATTTCAGCTTAAAGTTTTTCCCCAGAACGTCTTTACTTATTTACCATTGTGACACAATTGGACTTTACTATTTTGTACTGAAGACAACAAAAAAAACCTTGGATATTTGAGGTGTTCCAAAACTTTTGCAAGTTTGTGCTTTTTTTTAAAATGTTGAATTAACCACAAAGAAAACCTAGACTGAACTCATTTAATATGTTTTTGGAGTCCTGACGAATTTACTTAGAACAAAGTTTTGTATTAGAATTACAATTTCTGTTAATGCTACTTTTTATAACACAAGAAGTCAAACACAAAGAGAAAGGTTAGACAACAACTAGGGAGTCAGTGTGACAGTCAAAGCAGCTTATGGTGGTGCAGCAGTGAAAAAGGTTCTGTACAGTGGTCCCTTGCTGTATCGCAGTTCACCTTTTATAGTTTCGCTGTTTGGGGGATTTAATTCAGCGCCTTTTTTCAGTGATTTTCTTTACACCTTTAATTTTGTTTTTGCTTGTTTGTTTTTGTTTACAACGTACTGTTTCTGGGCACTGATTGGCTTTTTTTTCATTCTATAACACTAGACTTACTTTAAAATAATAATAAATAAGTTTGAAATTTAAGAGTTTAAAAAAGAGAGAAAGGTAAAAAAATGTTTATTCCCTTCTTGGAAAAGTGTTTGTATTATGTAGTGAAGGGTTTTTCAGCCTTAAAACATTTAGAATCCTTTTTACATATTTGACATATTAGGGGTTATTTTTAGAAACAAAACCCCCTACGATGAAATAGAGACTACTGCATTTAATTTCAGAATGAATTCCTTAACCCTTTAACACCGGAGCTTTAGTTCCATTAAGACATTTTTGCACAGTTCTGCAGAACCTTTCTCACATAAAGTACTGCATACTGGCGCAAAGCGGATATGAAAAGTCGGTTTTGTCTGCATAAAATCAGTTGATTCACATTGATCGCGTAAAACGGTCAAGAAGTTACGGCATGCCAACGACCCGTTTGTTATTTAGATGTCACCGGTGACATCTACAGTGTTAAAGGATTAAAAGCTCAACTCTAAGTCTTGTGAAAACGTTTTTTTCCACCAAACGTTTTTATTTATTCATCAACTATGTATTATTAATGGTGAAGAACTTATCAAATCCAAAGATGAAGTGACTGCTGCAAACCATTTTAGCCTTAAACCAAAGCTAAGTTTCAGTTCAGGCTCAGTTTTTCTGTATTTAAATCAAACACAAGCGCCACAATAAATAAAAGATGTATATTTATGGTTTACAAGTAAACTGTGACAAGATGAAGGCAGTGATGGGAACTGCAGCTGCTATAGATTAGCTTCAATGTAAGCCCACACTGAGGCTGGTGCGTCAATCGTCAACACAGGACAGACATTTCGTGCAGCTTCAGTTACAAAAAGTCGTTGTGACTCATGTCCTTTCAGAAACAACAAAGTTGCAAAGCCATCATTATTGTGCCAAGAAAAAAAAACAGTTGGAACAATTTACAGACATTTAACCAACAATCTTCAAAGTGAAACACATGCAAGAAACTTCACAAACAGAATCTATATCAGATATAAATGCCCTTTCAATAAGAATAATGTAGAATGTTTCTATGTCAACAGCTGCAAATCAAGCTGTGAAAATTATATTATATATTATGTGTTTACACTGGTTTCAAAAACTGCTTTTAGATGATTTTGTTGCCAGCATTAAAACACAAAAACTACAGTTTTCTTTCTCTATGCGGCCTTCGAGTTCCCTAGCAAGAGTCAAATCCTTAAAAAAGTTTTCTGTAGATGTGAGGAAAAAGTTGAAATCCAAACCTGTAAGTCTAGATCAACTTAAGAGAGATTTGGTGACATTAGGTAGTCTTGAGAAGTGGAACCAAAAGGTCAGGATGCATTTAACCTTGTGCTGTAGCAGCTGTCACTTCCTGCCTCTGATAAAGATAGAGGCTTCACAAAAATGTTAATTAAAATGAGTAAAGGCAATAGAGTCAGCACCACTTCCACAAACAGACGGATCTGCAGTGGGGCAGAAGGAGACTGAAGGAATATCACGATTACTCCTGAAGGTAAAATCATACAGGGGATAAAATCTTCTTTATAGCTTTCTTAGGATTTGCTGAATTCAGAAACATAAAAATTTGGTAAAAAAAAAAAAAAATGCTGAAGGCAAATCAGCTGAAACAGCAGAGACTTAGGTCCCACGGTGATGCTTGGCACACCTTTTCAAACATACTTACATGGAGGGGGCTCTCTGTCCCTGCTCTGTCATGACATGTCACCTGTCAGGTTATAATGAGGTAATGCTCAATGACTTAATGACAGATTTTTAGCTTTCAGATACATAATGATTGTATATTAACCCTTACATACTGTGCAGGTCGAAATTGACCCATTTTCAAGTGTAAAAAATGGTTGATTTTGACCCAAACACATTAGCAGGGTTAACTAATGGAGTTTGTGCTCAAAGAATTTAAAGTTTATCAAGAATTTGTTAGTAAAGTTTAAAGTTCTCTAATTATTTAAAAGCTGAGGGTTTTTTTTCTTTTGGTTAATTAAAAAAAAGGTCAATTTTCACATGAAAAATGACGGTGAATTTTCATGACGGTGTAGGAAAATTAGGGATGTCAACGTTAACACAAGTAAATGTGCAGTGATATAAAACATTTGGGCTATTTGACTGGAACTTCTTTATTAGATGCGCATCAACACCCAGAAGCCAATCCGATTAAAGTATTTACTCGGACCACTTAAAGTGCAGAAACACAATGTTTGTTTCCTATAGCTGTATATCAGCATCTTTGTGTACTTTGAGTAATACTGCAGACATTAAAGTCTTTACAGTTCTGCTTATCTTCCTTTTGATGTGTTTTGTGCACAAACATTACATTTCTGGGTTATCTGACTTAATACTTTACAAATGAAAACATTTCAGACAATAAAATTTAACGATAAATTTACCTAGTAAAACATTTTGATTTATCGTAATTAATCACAATCCAAAAGCGGGATTCATCTGATTTTTTTTAATTGATGGACAACACTAATAAAAATGGGATTTTGTTTCTAGCCACAAACATACATTTGAAATGGTGTAACTTTGAACTTATCACATTAATGCAATCACCCCAATAGATACACATCTTTATTTATGCATGTAAAAATGCACATGCAAATGTAAATGTAGGCATATAAACATTTATGCAAAAGTCTACTTGCTAATACCACCTCTGCAGGCTGATTAAATGCTGGCCCCTTGATCCTGAAAAGATTTATTACCACTAATAAGTGGTAATAAATGCAATGTAATAAAACAAATCTACTTTAGGGGTATAGTTGAGTTTCAGTTGAATAACAAGACAAATATGTTGTCAAGTTAAAAATCTAAAATTTGTCTGAAATAAAGCAACATAAATAAAGAGCTGATAACTTTAACATGCAAATTTTGCTTTTGAATTATATTTTTCAACATGATTAAAAAAGGAAAGCTTGATCCACAGTAAAACAAGAGGCTTTTTTGGGCCCAGCTTCTGCAGCTGCAGAAGTCAGACATGCCTGCATGTATGTCTGCATTTGGACATTGTTGAGCCCTGAGGCGGTGTGTGGACATGTGCTGCAGGTCCTATGGAGCACATAAAGACACCACAAGTTTAAGCAAAGTGTACAACTCAGACTTTGTGAACATAGCTGGAAGGCTGCTAATGTTTAAATATCACGACAATCTGTTGCTGTTGGCTGACAGTTTGTTTTGTTACGTCCAGAAAAAAAACTTCACTCAGATTCAAAAAGAAGCAGAACATAAACATTGCAAGTATATGGCATTCAGTTCATCATAAATGAATAGATTTGAGTGTACAATATACTATAAGGGATAAGTATTTTTTATTTTTCCTCATGAAGGATAATTTGCAGATCTGTTTATCCCCTTTTAACCTATGGAAAAATAAAAGGTTTTGTCTATTTAAAGAAAAATGAATAAATCTAGCACACGGAGGACAGTTTTACTTTGAAGTCCCACTCCAGCTATATTTTTATCTATTTCTAAAACATTCTTGGTGGTCTTTTAATTACAACTGCTAGTTTGTTAGCTCAGTGGCCTTGTGTTGGAGTGTCTGCTCACAGACTGGAAGATTGTGAGTTCAAATCCAGGCTGAGTCATACCAAAAAACTCTAAAAATAGGATCCAATGCTTCTTCGCTTGACAATTAGTTTTAAAGAGTTGGATTGAGGGAGGGTGGGTTAAACCACCAAATAATTCCCAAGCACAGCTGTGACTGCAGCCCACTGTTCCCCCAAGGGACAGGTCAAATGCAGAAAACAAGTTTCACTCACCTAGATGCATGACAACTGATTGGACTTTTACGCTTATGCTGATTTTAGTCAAAAAGTTAGCTTAAAGCCGCTCAATCCCAGCTAACTGAACATTTCTGCATTTGAGCTGTGTAAAAGGATGTAATTTTTAATTTAATTTAAATTTTAATTTAAAATTATTTTTTTTAAAGGGCAAGGTGGACTTAATTCTGACATACTATGTTATATTTTGTGATTTATTGTGAAATTAGGCTGTTTTTCTTCCAAAAATCTTCCATATTTGTTTTTTTCAATCTTAAAGAAATGCTTTCTTGAGATCAAGTATCATTCCTTGGTCTCTAAAAGAGTAGCAGACTAGAAAGAAAAGAGGAAGTAAATAAATTATGCAGCACATGAGGTGGGGGTTGCTGTGCACAATTCACTCAAATTTTGGTTAAAATACACAACCTGAAAAGCCTCCCGGCACACAATGCTCTGACTGCAGCACATGCAAAGTCACAGCGGTTTGCACCAACATAAGAAAATGGGAGATGTCTTCTTTTTCAAGTTTAAGTTTAAATTTGTTTAGACTTTTTGATAAAACTCTTAAAAACAGGGCTATAAAACATTGCATTTCTGTAAGATAATTTACACATGTGAAAATAAAATTCATTGGTAAGAAAACAGAGATGAAATAAATCCTAATACAGTATAAACCTGAAAATGTGATCGTTTTTAAAGTGTAATCTCTTGCCTTTGCCTCTCTCAGTGTGCGCAAACAAAAGACATTTAAAAACAAAGATTTCATTTCATGCTTGAAATATGTATGAACACCGCTGAAGCATAAAAACCCGCTGGAGACCTGCGTGAGCGCAAACATCTGCCTCACGGCACGCTTTAACAACCTCAAATGTACTTTTTCCATTATAGCAAGTGACATTTCATTCTTAACCTTCTGCATTAAGATAAAGAGTTAGGAGATTACCAACATCAGTGCATGGAAGTGCAAACACACACACACACACAAAAACAGATTGGTTAAGCAAGCAGGGAAACAGAGTCAGAGGAGCAGTGCTGAGATGCTCAGCGGCCTGGCTGGCAGACTGAGGCGCTAAAAACACAATAAACAGCTGCAGGGGCAGCACTGAAAAGTGAGTAAATGAGCTTAAAGACTAAACACTGCTCAAAGCACGTGACTTCTTTTCCTCCTAAATAATCTTCAAGCCACCGGAGCATGAAACAGCTCCAGCAATAATACAATGATGGTTGTTTGGTTATAGACAGGCTGTGTTGGGTTTGTGTGACACAAAAAACAAATGTAAAAACAAGCCACTTACTCAGGGTTAAGTTAATAGCAAGACAATTATATTGCTATGAAAAGCAAAACATTCCTTTTGGCTTATCAATACATGTTCATTTTGTTAAAAATCTCTGCAAAAATGACGATAACACATTTTGCGAAGTGTAGACACTGAAATCCACTGAACATCACTTTTTATAGATTATTTTTGTCAACTTTTATGCATTTAGTCTTAACATTTCTAAATTATGACAGTTTTTCTTAGAATAACCAAATGATCTGTATGTAAAGTGTGCAAAACAGACTACCATATTTGTGGGACTATTTATCGCTCCGGATTATACTGGCAGCAGCCAAAGAAAATGCAAGTGAAGAAGAAAAAAATCACATGTAAGTCGTAGTTCTAGAAGAAATTTATTTTAAAAAATACAGGACCAAGAATGAATATTTCATCTTGAAAGGTAAATCATATTAAAAAAATAAAAAACAATGATAGACTGAATACATGCACACTTCACTGTAACCATATTTAGCTTCATGAAACACTGAATTGATGAATTGAAAATTGTCTACAGTAGCACATTAGTGCAACATACCATAGCATAAAATACATGCCAACAAGTCAACTAAACACTAAACTGATACACACAGGTACAGTGCCCTCTCTTAAAAGTACCCAAATGGAAAATTGCCATGGAAAGATGGACAAAAGTAACAGTTTAGGATGTCGTTTTTGTGGCTAGATCAAAAATCCAAAAAAGAAAAGGAAGGAAGAGGGGCTGACATTGAAAGGACACAAAAAATAAAAGAATTGAATACATGTTCTTTGTTGGAATTCAGTATTTCTAACGCAAGTCTATGGGTTGATCGTGATGTAAAGCGATATTACTTTTTCCAAAATCATTTTCATGTACATTGTAAAGACAATTAGCATCTGTCAGAGAAAACTTTAATAAACATTCGATGACAATCTTATCAAAATAAAAGTCCAGCTCTGCAAAGATGGACAAAGAAAGCAACAGCTTTGATGGTTTTGAGAAGTCAACCTAACTTATCAGTTTTAGTTACAGAAGTCAAATGCATGAGTAAAATTAAACCTGATGCTCAAAATAGTCCAGTTGCATATAAATAAAAATGACCTCCACGTTTCATTTATTTATGCTTGGCATTTTCCAACTTTTAATCATCCATTCTGCTACAATCCAGAGAATCTGCCTTTTCATGTTAAAGAAGCACCCTCTTTGATTGCAGGAGTGCAAAATAGAGATACTACTGGGTTTTTTGCAAAAAAAAAGAGGGGTGGAGGAGCAGATCTCACATCTGATGTGGAGTGTGCATGATACCAGAAAGGAAAACAGAAACACTGCCGATGGGATGGTCAGCACAGCTTCCTGAATACTGAACTGTGGAACTCACAGTTGAGCTGTGCTGTGCTCCATAACATGGCCTCCTGTGAACTCAGAAGGGACTTGGTTCAAAGTTGCTTTTTACATCTCAGAGAAGTCTCATCCACAACTCTGATTTTCTCCTGTGCTTCCCTCAGTTTGTCTTTTGCTGGATGAATCTTTCATTCCCTGACAGAAGGAACATTCGTCACTAGTTTCAGTGTCCTGCATAGAGAAGTTCACAAAGTTCCTCTTCTACATCACAAGCAACTGCAGCATCCTTTATCCCAAAAACATGATAGAAAAATCAGTCCTCCCCTTCCCAGTTATTTGACGAATTCAGGAGGATCTCATCACGGCTGTCACTTAGATACTGTTGGGTCATTCCGAGCAGTTAAGATCCTTTCTGAGCATAAGCCTAAATTTAGACGGACGCTACACTGCAAAAAGAGGTAGCCTGAAAACAGGAAAAGAACACTGATCTTGAGAAGAAAACCACTAGAAATGAATAACATTTTCTGTACATGCAGCAATTTTTCATTAATCAGAAATCTTGCAATATACATCAAAATCTGGAAACAAGGAGTTCCATACGAGCATTTAAGAGGGAAAAATAAAAGCTAACTGTTTAAAAGAATTACTTAAAAATAAATCAGGCAAAATAAGCTCAATAAGGTCTTTTTGCTTGCTATAAGCAATGGTTTGTATTTTTGTGAGTTTTTATGTAAATGAAATAGTATTTAAATGCCTTCCTGCATTTTTTTTGTGTTAAACTTAAGATAACAATTTTCAAAGGAAAATAAATGAAATAGTTTGGTGGCATGTTTAACCTTCCACTGATCAAAAGTCAAAAAAAGAAGGGAACTCTTAACAGACGGATGGTCTGCATTCACTTACTGTTAACAAAATTCCATTTAGATGTCTCGGGAACATTACTTAAATAAAGAAATTTGAGTTCTTTTTTTAGTCATTAATGAAGTTCAAATCATATAAGTAATATTTTCCTTATTTTGAGATGCCATCTTTTAAAAAGACAAACATTGCTGATTTTATAAAAGTTTGGAAAGGTGTAGAGCAGCTTTAACAACTTAAAATGTGGTAAAATATCTTGAATAAAATACAACAAGAGGTAAAAGTTTTTTTTTTGTGGCGTGGAGGGTAAACACATTTCTTCACGTGGTTGTGCCTGAAGCAAAGAAGCTTACATTTAAATGTAAGTAAGGAGTTTTTGTTTTTGCATGACTTTCTAAAGTTATAAAATCCATGTAGTGATGCATTTTCCTAGGGCTGGTGGCTACTCGCTAACGTAGATGACCAGCAACTATTAATGATGTCATTGAGCAGTAGCAACATCCAAATATGAAGACAATTTTTTTTCCATATCTCTCTACTTGAAAGGATAAATGTGGGGGAGGGATAGGGGGTAGGGAAGGTATTCGGATTCAGCCATAAAGTCTGCAATTGTAATTTTGAAAGCTTTATACAATTTATAGAGGTTTGTATGATTTTTTTATTTATTTAGCTTGCATTAGAAACCTTTACTATGTAAAATGGCAATCTGTCAAGAAGTATTTGCAAAAATGGTAACCTCAAGACTATGTTTATTCCCTCTTCTCTGCAACATTCTGTGTCCAAGAAGAGATACATCAGGGCTTAAAATATGAGCAGCTACAAAATCAGCAGATGACATGCTTTTCAGCTTTGCCCCGTGCACTTTACAAAGTCTCCGCAAAATGATGGTAATACATTTTTAAAGCCAGATGATAGCAGAGCCAACACACAAGGATAGACCTCTGCTATAACCAATCACCTGCGGGCTGTTAAACTTTTGTGACGGATTTTAAATATCCACTGCCAACAGTCAGATGTAAAAGGTTAGATCAAGAGTGACTCTTTTTTCAAGGTACATCACCTTTCTGATTTGAAGCTGCCTTGGAGTTCTGCCCATTAATTATAGCCTTGCAGGCTTGCGTCGTCATGGTATAATTAGCCTGTGGTAGCCTCAGACAAAGCACTAGAAAAGGGCAGGGTGTTATAGAAAACTATTGGTGCCCAGAGCATTTTGGACTCAAAAGTTTTACCAATTAGCAAAATCATGACAGGGAGGAAAAAAGCCTTTAGGAAAGCAGATTCAGCAGAGTCACAGTGGAGGGGCAGATTAGCCTTTTCAACTCATTTTGCGGAGCTTCGTTTGTGTTTGCACAGAGAGGTCGGGAAGGGGATTGTCTTGGGAAAAAAAATGAAAACAAGATCTTCCTCAAAACATGTGTAGAATATGTTTCCCCTTATTATAAGTGAGAAAATCTGACATTGGAATTAGAACAATTTGTCTTGATACGTTTTTTTTTTAAGTTGTTCTTTTAAGACATGATTTAAACTTGAAATTAGGCATAAGCAGTCGTATTTAGGTATATTGCTCTGATAATTAGAGGGATTATGTCCTAAAATAAGCATGTTCTGAGAAACATTTTATTTCTTTAAAGTAGATAAATTTATATACCGGTAGAAAAACTCTTTCCATACAAAATATCCTATTTTAGGCTCTATAACAGTTCAACTAATAATAAGATTATATATTCAGATAAAATTATAAGAAAAATATGAGTAAAAAAAACTCTTATTACTTCAAATAAGATGTTTCTAAGATCAATTGACTCAAAAAGATATTTAATTGCCTCAGCAAATTATTACATCTCATTGAAAAGTTATTAGTTAGTTTTGTCAAGTGTAAAAATATATTTAAACTAGAAACTAGACAAAATACTTCATGATAGTTTGTGTTTTTCCAGTGCAATACCTATGATTGAGCCAGTTAACAAGCCATTTAACAAGCATCAAATTTAGCATGGATGTACCTTAGGATCCGCTCTTTTGGAAAAGCATGAGCAAGCCGAGAGAAAATCCAAGATTTTAAAAATATATATATAATATATACTTATAATATTATTTTGTAGGTATCCTTCAAGTTTAAAGACCCCTTTTTGATGACAATCATATTTTGTTTTTGACATGTATGTGTGGTATTTTTTTATAAAAGAGAAAATAAGTCCAAATTGACATCAGTTTTCATTCTTTTTCCAAGGCGATGCTTTGTAAAACAAATGGACTGAATTTCTTAGTCTGATAATTTGCTGTTAGCACTTCGAAAAAGACTTTCGTGAACTGGAAGGAGAAACAATTCGGCTTTTGTATGAAATTAATTTTGAAGAAGAATGCGGTACCTTCTATAAAGACAATATCAAATGGACAGCTTGCACCTTCACCGGTAGGTTTTATTTAGGCTGATGGTATTCACAGGTATTTATGTGCAAACAGCACAAAAAGTGATGGAAATTCATGTTGGCCACACATACAACGTGTGCAACTTCATACAATATATACAATACAATACAACTACGTGCAGCCAACATTCACATTGCTGCATTGCCTTCATGTATTTTAAGTGCATCCAAGGCTGGATTTTGCAGTTGGTTGCACATATTTAAAATGAAACTTAAAATTAAAGTCCTATTAGCATTGGTGCGTAATATGTGTTCTCTGCATTTGATCTATCCTCTGGAGGAACAGTGAGTTGAAGAAACTGTTCTAGAAACACACTCAGGATGGAAACATTTGGTGGTTTAACCCTAATCCAAGGGTATCAAACAGTCTGTATTCCGACCACCAGATGCTTTATTCTGGCTCAGTCCTGAAGAGAAAAAAATATATAAGATATAAGATGTTCTATCCCATTCCTGTGATGAGTTATGGTTCTTTAAAGAAATTACCGAAATGAGCAATTATGCCACTAGAGGGAACAAAGAAAAAGACAAATGTCTTAATCCAGAAAGCTCTTCTTCCTCGTCCGAGCTGGCATCTGCCTCAAAACGATACAGCTGGACATTTCCGATATTGATTCACATTTTTTTGTAGATGAAGATTTATGCTAGCGAGACACAGCTATCCTCATCAGAAAAGGGGGGATCAAGTGATGGGAGGTTAAAGGAGACGTATAGACACACACATTGTCTGCTCCAGTAAGTGATTTCCATCTGTATTTGAACATATGAACCACAGTTGAACCTAAACGGAATGAGGCACAGCAATCTTCTGTGCTCAGTCAAGAGTTCATTAGTTAAATTATTAAAAGCAGATGTTTTCAAAGTCTCTGGATGGGAGAACCCAGTCTTGACCCCAAAGAATGAAAAGCCAACAGAAGTAAGCCAGATTAACAGTAATTTGGTCCTGACATGAACACCACACACAAATGTGACCACATTGACATGAGTATGAAACAAAAGGTTTTGCAGCTCCCAGATGAAGCTCTGAGACTGATGAGAATAAAAAGATCAATTATTCAGTGCAACTGTCCATCTATGCTACACATTTGCATTAAAGAAGAGAACAAGGGTGAAGAAGGGTGGAAGGCCATTACAAATGAAAGGATCAAAAAATACATCTTTCAAACGGTTTTATTATAGATGAGTTTTCAATAAATAAGAATTTCTTCTTGTCACAGCATAGAAATGGCGCAGATTTTGGCGAAGGCCAGGTTGCTGACTGCCCAGATCAGCTGGCGTACACAATACAGGGGCGTAGCAAATAGTTTCAGGGGCTCAAGATTTTATATAAAGATATTACTTTTGCTACTTTTGCAATGCTTAACTGAAATCTTGTATTGATTATTTCTAAGGGTGTGTTCAGACTGGAAAGTCTGTTTAACTGGGTCTGGATTGAGTCTTGAAACTTTCGTTTAGTCTGTATTCAGACTGCTGTCTTTTGGACATTTTGGTTTCAGACAACAGTTTGTAAATAAAACCATGTGACTAAAGACCTCTTCAGTTATTGGCCAGGAATTATGAGAAGAAACAAGAGAAAGAATAATAGAAGTTCCTCCGTAGCTCCACCCCATGTAAATACAAATCCCTTCTCCCTGCTTCTCAAAAGCTATTAAAAGCAATTTGGACACCATGTTCACTACCTTTATTTTCAATGGAAAAATATAACATTGCAATTTCCCGAAACCTAATAAATATGAACATTTTTATATGTGAAAACGTGGATGTTTTTTTAAAAGGAAATTAAAATATGTTTTTTTCACTTCTGCATTGTGGTCTATAGTCGCCACTCTCATGATGCAGACTGGTTTTTTGCAGAGATTCCTGGGAAATTTCTGGGGGACTGGATTTTGGGATTGCAATTCTGACAAAATGGCGAACGCACTTTATAGTAAACTAAGAAGTGAAGGAATTTTAACACAACCAAAATTTAAAGTTACTAAGATAACACAAAAAAGGAACTATGTTGTGTTGATCTAATGGAATCGGTTCCTTATGCTTAGTTTTGTTGGCATTCTAACCACAGAGATCCTCCTATGCTGTTCAGTGACAGCTCCAATAAATACTTCATAGCTCCTACACCTTTCTGAAAGCTTATCCAAGGCTAAAAGGAGTCTACAGCACTGAGAACTGCGTCCACCCATCTTCCACACATCCTCTTCCTCATATCAGTTCATTCTTTCTCCTGAGGAATCCTATGGAGTTTACAGTCACAATAGGAATTTTGAAGAACTGGACTTGGAAGGTGTCCATAAATCATTTTAACCAGTTATGTTTTTGTTTTCAAAACTTAATCTGTTCTATTACATTTTGGTTTTTCCAAACACATTTAATATTGTTTTCTTTTCTAAAAACAAAAATGAAGATATATTTTGCAATTTGAGACATTTTTGTGCAGAACTGGACATTGTCACTTGTCAGATGCCCCTCAGGCTGATGAATCTGACTGAGTGAGCAGGAAATGTTGACAATTTTCACTTCTAAACCGTCCAAAAATATCACACAGGTTTTGCTGAGTTTTGCTAAGCTCTAACCACTGAAGAAAATTGCCAGGTCTCACAAATCCATCACTCCACCATGATTACTGGCAAGACATTCCTTCTTAGGTTTTCTTCTTAGCGCTGAGAACTGTTTTATTTTGGTTGCTGAAAATGCACAGAACTTTATCATGTATTATTATTACGCCATCTCAGCTCCCTGATTTCATTGGAATATGCTCCCCACTTAGGAATGAGGAGAAATGTAGGAGAATTGTAATTTTAGACTGTTTTAGACTGTAGCAATCGGGGAAAAAAAACAAAACAACTTTTTAAAATAAACTTTTTAATTAATTTCTTTCAGGTTTTTTTTACCAGTCAAAGCTACAAACACCTCTGCCTAGAACCTAAAGAAAATGTTTGGATGAAAAGAGTAATGCTGATTTGTTGCTTTTGTACAAACATAAAATCCACAAAGAAGAATATAAGAGTTTTATGATGGTTGATTTAGCCCAGTTGGAAGTATTTCAAGTCACGCTCCAATTACATTTTTTGGATCAATTATGAAATCATTCCCATTGGTCTTTTAATTATGATTATTCCGTTTTTATGAAAAAAAACTGTGCTGTTTTAAGGACATAGTCTGTGCAGAGAGGCAGTAGTTCATTGGAAATTCACCTCTTAGTTGTAGGTGGGACCATCGGCATGGAAGTAAGCCATTTAAAATCATTTAAAATGTAAAAAAAAATTTTTAGACTTATTTTGCCAAGAGTAATTTACATTACTTAATAGTTAAATAAATAATTGCTTGAAAATTCCACAATTTCACTCTGAGGCCTGATGTCACATTTAGGTTTTATTCTGTGGTATTTGAATTTCATATCTGGTGCTACAGCCTCTCCAGACACAGAGACGCATTTTCTTTTTTTCAGTCACGGTCAAAAACATTTATAGGTCAAGTTAGATGGTATCAGGTTCGAAGCAGAAGAACAGCCTTTTATCAATGTTGGAAAGCTGGCCTTTATGTCAGTCTCTGTCTCCGTCCGCCTGTATTCCCAGATTAGCGCAGGGCTGCAGGCCGGTCTTTTGACCCCAGTAACTCCCTGGCAGAGTGGAACGGAGCAGAGGCAGAACGTGAATGCAGGGGATGGAGTGAGGAGGAGATAGGGATGAAGAAATGCGACTGTGAAGGAGCTTTGAGAGAGTCAGAGGTTCAGGAAGGAGTAGCCACTGACCGACTGAAGGACAGGAAAGTACCATACTTCATTTCAGAAGGACACCTTTCAGTCAGACTTTATCTTTCATGAAATTCGGTGTATGAAATTGAGAATCTTTACTCTGCAGAGACACATATCTGGACTTTAGACGTGCTGAAAGTTGGACTTTACTATGACTCTCCTTTTCCCTTTTAAAGAAAATGGAGGAAAGCTCACTTTTGCCACAACAGTAGCCGTTCAATAATCTTGATTTCCTTTCTCGATATTTTTTGAACATCCCCTGGGTGATCGTGCCTTCATATCTAAATACAAATATGCATCTGACTGACTGAAAACTTCCATGAATTAAAAAGGACGCTGCCCGTACGTCACTACCAAGTCAACTGAGTTGTTGATTGGCCAAATTTTAAGAAGTTAAACTTTCAAACGCACGTTTTATGTGTAGAGCCCGAAAACTGACTTAAAACTTGCATAGTGACATGTGAACGTGACTTTTTTTGAAAGCGGAAGCCCAAAACGCCCATTTACCAGCCTTTACAAAAACTTTCCAGTGGAAGTGGTCCCTAGAACGCGCATTGCAGAGGGTGGTGTGAATGTAACTTTAGTCATATGCACCTGTATAGAGGTTGACCCGTATGGATGCTGTGGGCTTTCGGGCCTGTAGGGTCATGAACAGGAGCGGTCGCATCCTAAGGGGAGCGTAGGATTGTCTCGTAGTTCCCTTGGCGCTCATAACCATAAGGCTTTAACCATTTTTCACCGTCAGATAGCCTGTATCCACCCGTAAGGGAAGTTGTGACTAAGGCATCATGCTTTAGCTCGAGCCATCAGTTGTTCAGGGTTTTTCACAGCGTTTATTCCTGAAAACATCACAGTCTTTGTACTGCATGTGCATCAGATCTTTAGCAGAACTGCTCATCCTCTACTGCTATCCAACTGGGGAGAAGCCAATTTTGGACACTGCTCGTTTATAATAATTGTAAAATCAATGAACTGGCAGCGAACAAATCTTTTTGTCATTTTGGCCGGGGACTTACAGTTTCCAGAATGTTTTTTTTTCTTCCAGCCTGTAAGAGAAAAACAGTAAGAAAAAAGGGGATTAACCCTCCAACAGGCAAATGAGTTGCAGGCAGCAGTGTGACGGCTGCTGGCTGGCTGTGACACAATCTAATGGATGCTGTTCTCTTGGGGCAGCACTCGATTAGTCCATCCGAGGCTGCTGTAACAAACTTGATTGCCTTTGGCCTTTACCCTTTCTACGGAAAGAGCGAGTGCCAGCCAGCCACACAGGCAATGCGTGAACTCTTCCAGACTGATTTGAGGAGTGAAGTGAGATGAAGTGGGTGATATACTATCCTTAACCTAAAGAAAAGAACATAATCTCATAAAACATGAGTCGTTTTGCCAGATTAGCTTGTTTTCAACTGTATTTTTATAGTAAATTAAATGTTGTGGCTATGTAGAGTAAATTTATTGTCAAATCTTGTAAATAATGTTAGACTTTCCTGTTCTGGGATGCTCTCTACATTTCTTATGTCCAACATTTTTAAAAATGAAGCTTCTTCACGCAGCTCATGCCAGCTCCAACCACCTGCTAAACAGAATTCCCCATAAAAAATGCATGTCCATTGAAGGGTTTACACCCACCCTCGGAGCAGCATATCTAACCTCCTCCGTTATCTGAATGCTGACAAAAATGTAGCTCACTAAAAGGGCTGTGTTTTTATTTGCAAGGTTATAAATTGTTTTGCATGCTGTGATTCTCTTTTGTCTGTGTTTAGCCTTTATCCACAGGTTTCGCCCCTACCTCTGAGGGAGACGGCACTTTTATCGGATGTTTTTCCACAAGACGACTGTCAAAATCCAAGCTAAATAGTAAAACAATCTGACTCCTTTTAATGTGGAGAGTGATGCTACTTCTAGATGACCTCAAATAGCTGAGCTCCCTGTGTCTGGGGGTGAACTCACTCGGCTGGAGTGCGATTGTTTTGCTCCTCTGACTCCCAGCTGACCTGAGTGAATATAATAATATGGATTCAGGGATGAATTGGACTATTTCAAACATTCCTATTTTTACTCAGTTTGCATGGCAGAGGTGGCTAATTTCAATGTTAAGTCAGACGCGATCCGAGGATCCGTGGTTTTGGGTGTTGTGGACTGCAGTCTGGCGGCAGTGCGTTTAAAATGCGGTGAAAATTCTGATGTGCAGCAAATATTTCCCACACAAACTCGAATTTCTGAACTTTGGTGAAGACTGTGTTGCGGTAACCGATCAGTTGATGGGGGCATCACCCCCCACCCCCACCCCCCACCCCCACCCCCACACGTACTCCCCAATTTTTGAGTCAATGCAAGTCTCATTAATGACGACGATTAATCATCAATGTAAGCTTCTTTTAAGCATTGCATAAATAACAAAAGCTATTTTTTAATGAAATCTTGAGCCCCTAGAATTATTTGTTAAAATAATCTGCACCACAAATGTCCTTGCTATGGCAAGATAAAATTTAAAACTCATTAATAATAACTCAACAACAAAATTCTCTTTGCAATAGGTATTTTGGCCTTCCACTCTGCCGCTCTCATTTGCC
The DNA here is from genome assembly GCA_014656515.1 of Oryzias celebensis. Taxonomy (NCBI): domain Eukaryota; kingdom Metazoa; phylum Chordata; class Actinopteri; order Beloniformes; family Adrianichthyidae; genus Oryzias; species Oryzias celebensis. The sequence continues at coordinate 43,342,437 of BNCR01000005.1, forward strand.
ATTAAAGTCTTCTGCCTCCTCTTGCCCCAACAAATAAAATGGTCTAGCTCCGCCAATGGTCTGCAGACATACCTGGAAGTGTCCTAACAATCTGTCAGGAAAGCCCCAAAAAGTGCTGATGGTTGCAGGACAGGAGGGTTACATCACTAGAATTAAAAAAATGATGGACCAGAACAACCAGAATGACTTTGGATATGCTCACAAATAAATAACTTGTGTTAGTGTTGCTGTGTATGAACTCTGTGCTTTAAAGTAACAATGAAAACATTTTCTCAAAAAAAAAAAAAAAACAACACTTTTTTTTAAAAGCCTGGACCTTTAACCTGAGACGTCCAACCAAGTGTTCCAGAGAAATGCCATCCCTGTACTTTGAAAACAATTTTAAAAAAGGAAGACTTCACAATAAAAGCCTTTTTGGGACACAGAAAATCCCTTTATGTAATAAATGTACTCCGTACTCTCATTAGTTACTCTTGAAGTTTTGGGGTTTGAAAAGTATAATTAAAAAAGTAACATTTAAAAAAATAATACATAATAATACTTTTGATTGCTTGCTTGGTAATTACTCTGCTCCATTTTTGTTTTCTTGTTATTTGGACCTTGAGTTCGTAATAAATCATTCATTCAATCGTTCAAAGGTTTTTATTTTGAAATGTTGTGTAAAATAATTTTTTGTATGCATTTGCAGCACAGCCACTACAGAAAGAAATGATTTATTCATTATTATTTTATTAGATTCCATACATATCTGTCATTGTTGTTGCCGTCCCATCAAGTGTGTCTCTTTTAAAGTAGATCTTATTTTATGTAAAGTCGAGAGAGGTTTGAAGTTAAGAGATAAAAGGTGTCTGAAGCTTTAACATCTCTGTAAAAAGACAAAAAAGTAAAAATCAAAGGGTAGAGCTCAGGGATAAGCGCTCCTGGGAACACCAAGTCTGTGTGCCTTGTCTGATAACGGTGTCGGCTCTAAGCCGAAATGTATGAGCTGATTTTTGATTGAATCAGTGAATAACAGTGGGTTCTAGAAAAAAGGGCACAGCCGGTGACATCCATAAAGCATCACCTCAGAGAGCTTTGAATCCCAGAGGGGATCCTGGGGAAGCAGGTGTTTCTTCAAGCCCATCAAACCAGCTCTTCTGGGGCGAGGAGAGGGCGACAGGTTGAGAGGAACGAAGAAGAGTGAAAGCACTTCATCATGCTGAGCATCTCTGTTTACACTTTAAAGATTACAACATTCAAAAAGGACCAGTGCAGTAAAAGTATGAACTTTCTTACAAACTAAAGTGACCCAAGCCAAACCTTTTTATTAATCAAATTCTTTTTTTCTGGTTTTAATATTCATGCAGGAGATTTGACTTGCAAACATTTTATTGAAGCCATATTCTCCTTTCAATATTGCTTTCTGATTGGGTCTTACCTTACAGAGAATAAATCAAAGCTTTCCTGCATCATTAATTTGACAAGTACAGCAGCTGCTAAAGCGTCAACTCAATTAATACCACTTCATAGCGACGCAGTTACAGGCAAGCTAATCTCATCAGAGCAGATTTCATTCATCCTCTAAATAAATCTTTTTCTGTTGTCACTATCAGGTTGGAGTTGTCAAATCTTCCTGCAAACTGGCCACAGTTCTTTCATCACCACTTTTTACAGATACTTGATTTAATCAGGAACGTTTTTGCCCTTCCACAAACACAAAGAAGAACTACAAAACTGCTGCTATTTCCGTTTCAGGCATGTATGTCTAATTCTATACATAATTATTCGGCATTCCATGTAGCTTGAAAATAGTGGAGACAAAACGTCCTAAAAGACAGCGCTCCGGTATCACTCAGGAGAATAAAGCTTTTCTGTGAAGACACTGTTTGGTTCCACAAACTTCCCTATAGTTAAAATAATCTTAACTTTGTAACTCATTGCCAATAATCTCCATCTGGACCATAAAATGCTGTAAAGATCATCAGATTTTTCCCGTTCAACAACTCAGTTCTTCAAAGGATGCACCTGAAGCAGGAAGTATCAATCCTTTATTCAATTTTCAAAACAGCTGATCTTTGTGTTTTCCTTTGCTTGTCTTAAATGAGCCTCTGAAACAGCAAAGCCCCCTGGAATTACCTTGGAGTTTAAATGTTTCCTGCAATCTTCATGCAAACTTCATCCTGTTTAGACAGAAAAAACATAGCAATTATACTTTTTCTGTGATAAAAATACCAAGTTTTGCCAAAGATATACAAAAGGATTAAGGAAGATTACTTTTTAAATGGATCTGTTGTGCAAAAAAAGTCACTTTTCATAATGAAAAAAGGTAAACAAAGATCTTTTAGTTTAGTTAAAGTTGTCACACAATCTGCATGTGTTATTAGCGATGATTGTGCAGCTGCCACATTTGTACAGTGATTACAGCAAGCTAAGCCAGTCCTGTACCTCCAGGCTCGCCTTTATTCTCCAGTTCTGACATGCTGCATCATTTCTGCCTCCCTTTGCCCCTTTCTCAGAATCTCCCCTGGAAAATAAACAATCTCACGTTGAGCAGTCCCACTCATTAGCTCCACTGGCTGAACAGCGTTCGTTTTTTTTAAAGGTCCACGTTGTGGCAGTTCTCACTTCACTAACCGTGCTGCACAGCATCTGTGTAAAAATAGCCTTCAGCCAAAGTTGGAACATTTTCACAAAGTGCATCCCGAGAAAAAAAGCCGCCTGATGAATAACAAAAAGAAAGAGGCAATGAATATGAATGAAGTCTAACCCTTTGGGCAGGCTTTTGTGAACACAATATTTGATTAATTTATTTAAATACAACAGAAAAATAAATATTCCCCCATGACTTTGCTTTTCTTCCTTTCATGAGCAGCCTGTAGAACACTCGTCCATTTGTTTTCTGTCCCACACATCTAGCTGAACATGCACACACAAACACACACAAGCGGGGCCCTCTCCCCCACAACACCATGCTGTTGCATTTAGTGTTGCCGAGGCAGGAAATGAAGGGACCCATATCATACTGCAATAACACTGAAGTTCTGATTGTGGATAAAGAGTGGAATGGAAACACAATGAGTCAGAGAACAGAGCACTCTCGCAACTTGATCAATACACAGCGGTGTGCTTCATTGACAGCCAGAATAGAAAGCAATCCTCCTCTGTTTATAGCCCACACATGCAGTCTTCGTGGTAGAGGAAGAGGTGGTGTCTGTCCGCACCGCCTCCTCTTCTAATCACATGAGATGATGGGAACACAGGTATGTCTCTTTCAGGTATGCAGGAGTTCATCTGCTTTTCATCAAGAAAATAAGATTTCCAGAAGAATTTAAATCCAGGAAATTTCAATTTGCTATTTTTTTTTTAATGTATTAGTAAAAAATGCTTACTTGTCTACGTTTAAAAGTTAATTTTGGAACTCCTAAATATTATAATTGCAAATGAGTCTTTCAGGTACTAAGAATTGTAAATAAAACGCAAACAATACAAGACTGCCACCTTCTGGATTTATAAAAAAAAGAACAGTTATGAAAGAAGCATCATCTACATAAACACTTATAGATCCATAAAACATATTTTTATAAACATTATTACGCTTTTTATTTGCTTTTATTTAAGGACAATGTATATGTATTTTGTTTTTTCAAATGAGCAAAAAATTAGATTTCCTTGTTATACTGCTAATTGACCAACAGGGGGAGACATTTTTTTAATGGGACTATCAAAAGATTCTAATAAAAACTAGATCCCAGGAGCCTGCCTTTTCACGTTTAACCCCCTGCTTGGTCTTTAAGGGGCAAGCTCCTTCACATAAATTCTGTTTTTGAACAGTAAAAAATGTTAATGTTAAAAAATCCGTTTGGAAAAAAGTGTAGAAAACGAAACTCGGCTCCGTCTTTGGCGCCACACTGCCCTCTTGTGGTTGAAAGTTCACATTGCAGCAGCAGTTTTGCAAACTGGTTGAATGATGGTCAGAAGTGCATCTGCAGCAGCAGTTAGTCGGATCCAGTCCCGGACTGTCTGGTATTTTCTTGAATCGTTTCCTTGAAACATGTAATACCTGGTGCGCGTGCGGCCGCAGCGGATCTGGGTCACATGGTGCACGGATGGAGAGTTTCATCGCTGAACGCCTCATCAGTATGTAAACAGCTCAGGCTGAGAGGAGAGAGAGAGTCTGTGACCACAGTTCCACCTCCTCTGACTCTGGGGATCTGAAGATGCCTCACAAAAGCAAAAAAGAGAAGGTAAAGTGGATTTACTGTTATTTCTGTCCACTACTTTTCGATTTATCCTTGTATTTGAAAACAGTTTCATCAAATTAGGAGAAATCGGTCAAATTCCAAGGTAACAATGTGCCTGCAGATGACCAGGTAGGAACTAGCAAACTTTTTTTAAACTAGTTTAAAAAGCGTCTCACAATAATCTCATAAAATACACAATTCATAAATGTGTGATTATTTTTCCTGATTTGTAAAATAAGAAGCACTTAAATCGTTCTAAATGTAGGTGGCCTGCAGCTTTTTTATTTTAAATTCAAAAAACAGAACGTTCTTTTTATTATTTCGCTTTCTTGTATAACTTCGCATGACATTTTCTGGATATGTTTGTCTTTTTTTAACCTACTGTTTCCATCTTCATTTTACTTTTGTGCATTTATTTCACATATTAGATCAAAGTGTGCATGTGACCCCTTCCACCTATCCTTTTAAACGCTCCAAAGGAATTTATTGTTAGTTTGATAACTTCATGTCCAGCTGAAGATCGGGAAACATTTCCCATGTGACATCCAACAGGATCTTATGACTTTCTTTTCTTTGAAAATACTTGCACTCCATTGCTATTTCTAGCCAATCATGCTTTGTTTGGCCTCTGAGTACAATACTTAACATTGTCAGAGTTATTTTTGCCCATCTTATCTGTGGAGGACACTCAGACTTTATTAAAAGAAGGAACACACACAGCCACAAAATGTAAAATCAACAAGAAAAAGAGAGAAAATAATCCTAAAAACATTGCTAAATTTCAATTTTGTCTTTGTAAGATCATTGTTGTACTTCAAGATAATTCAAGTTTCATACATATTTTATGCATCAGATTTTAGGTACTCTTTTTTTTTTAATCCCACCATCATCTTTCCTGCTTTTAAAAACAATCAAATGTGTGTCAATCAAACAGAAAGAATGAAAGCAACTTCCTGTGGCTGTATTCCTCCAGAATTAATTTATTCTGTCTTCTGAGATCCGCCTCAAAGAATAAAGCTAACAGATATGCTTGAACCGGATGTGATCGGGTTGCTTGATTGACTGAAAATCACTTGATCCGATTCGGAAAGGAACCTGACCCTAAACTCTCCCCCCCGGTTCTTTCATCCTGAACCCGTCCCAGACTCCTTATCACAGCTGTTCCTGTGCCCTTTCCTTTAGGACTGAGAACTACCTTGACCTACCTCGCTGGTAACAGGAACCCCTTGTGCTATTCGTGTTCCTGCAGGGCTCCAGTAAGAAAGTGCCTCCTCCAGCTCAGCTGATGAGGGTAAAGCAGCCGGGATCACACTCGGCTCTGAAGAGGGAGAAGAGGTTGAGCACTTCAACTTTCCCCCTCAGTGTTAACAGAGAGCTTCAGAAGCTGCCCCCTCTCAGAGGTAAGCTCCTGCACGCTCGACCACCTTCCAGATAATCCAACACTCTTGACAATTTACTTTCTAAAGTTGGATCTTTGGTTTTCACACAGAAAGTGAATGAAATCATTTCCAATTCACAGTCTCAGTGGATCTTTGCAGTGCTATTTTTAAACCTTTAGGTCAAGGGTGCCCAATCCAGGCCTCGAGGGCCGGTGACCTACATGTTTTCCAACCAACCCGCCATTGAAGCACCTTACTGGCTAAACACACCTGATCCAGGTACTCAGCAGCAGATAAGGCAGAGTTTCTGGAAAACCAGCAGAAGGCCAGCCCTTGAGGCCTGGATGGGAACCCCTGCTCTAGATCTTTGCTCTCTACATTATTTATATCTTGATCCTTAATGCAAATGATGTGCAATCAGCAGCACCTTCATACCTGAGCCCCCCTTTCAGCAAGCTCTCTAATAAACAGTTTCTCTGAGTCAGGCAGAGCTGACAAGAGACCGGAGGACAGCAGAGGAATCTGGGCCATCCAGTAAGAAATGAAACCTCGCAAAACATGTAAGCTGGGAACTTGCTTGTGTTGTTTTATGGTCGAGACCAGCAAAACTGATAGAAACTAAACCAACAAGAAAGGAATGCTCAGACAAATAGCTTCCTTTACATGTGTGGAGGACTGAATTAGCACCACTGATGCTTTTTTCCTCAACGAGACCAGGAGGTCCGAACATTTGCATTAATCTTTTATGGCTTCATTGTTTACACACACCATTGCAAGCAGGATTTGCCTGAGTGGCTTCCTGTAAACTATACCGTGCTGTGCTTTGTAGTTTTTATGTGGAGAGGCTGAGTGGTGCTATAGAAAAAGTTGCAGAAACACATGTTAGCATGAACAACAATTCCACGACATTGAACATTGACATTGAGGGACTTTAATCAGTTTTAAGACTAAACTGGAAAAAAATCCGTAGTACATGAATTTACTTCTTTCTTTTTGCTAAATTGTGTTGGTTTTTTTTTCAATATGTTCAATACTTTGAATAAAAAGGCCCTTTTTAGTCTTTTAATCAAAATATTATTTAGGGTCAACAGTCCAGAGTATTGGAGAGTGTGGAAAAGAGGTGAAGAAGTGAGTACACGCAGGTTGGAATGGGTAGAGAAACGAGTCAGGTGTGATGTTTGATAGAAGAGTTTCAGCTCAAATGAAAGGAAAGATGTTCAAAGCTGTGGTCACACCAGCCATGTTGTTCATCCTAGAGACAGTGGAACTGAGAAAAAGACATGAAGCAGAACTGGAGGTAGCAGAGATGAAGATACTGAAGTTCCCTTTGGAAGTTACCAGGATGGATAGGATCAGAAATGAGTACAATAGAAGGACATCACACGCCAGAGGATTTGGAGATATAGTCAGTCTTTAATGGTTCGGACATGTCCAGAGGAGAGATGGTGAATATATTGTTAGAAGGATGCTGAGTCTGGAGCTGCAAGGCAAGAGGTCTAGAGGAAGACCAAAAAGGAAGTTTATGGGTGCAGTAAACAAAGACATGAAGGTCATTGGTGTTAAGAGTAGAGGATGCAGAAGGCAGGATTAGATGGAGGAAGCTGATTCGCTGTGGCGATCCCTGAAGGGAAAAGCCGAAGTTTCAAAACAACACTATTTATAACAGAACTTGGTTGGACTAACATGTTTTTAAATTATTTTATAGTTCTGATAACACACCTGTTTTCCCTTAAAGACCCACTCCGGTCATTTTTGATCTACTGCAAAAGTGTTCCCGGTGGACTTTTGATAAGGATTGGGCTGTTTTAAGCCAAAATCAAAACTTCTTGTGTCGTTTTCTTGTACATAGTTTCTGCAGAGCGGCAGTAAAATGGCAAACAGCGTAAATGAAAGTTTTTTGTCTGCTCCAGATTCACAACTAATCAAATAAAAAAGACTCCATAATACAATTTCAAACTTTTTTTTTTAATATATATGCCCTCTATTATCATAAAAACGCCACAAGAACATGTTAAGGATACCTCTCAATGCAAGCTAGCTAGACCCAAAATCACACTTCAAATCTTATGGTTTCCTGTTAGTCTTAAGATTGAACATGTGCCCTATTGAACTACTTAAACATAAAATTATATATGCAAACTAGTAGAAGAAATGTGGAAAAATCCCTTCAAATCTTTCTTTAAAAGGACCTTAGTACGTTAAACTATTCTGTCAGTGCAGAAAAGCTGGAGATCCTCAACCAACCATTAATCATCAGTCTCTCATCTTTTTTATACTAAATTCTGTTTTTCTTCTAGGTTTTTTAAACCAAATTACTAGAAATAAATAATCTTTTTAATATCTCTAAAGCATACAGTTCATAACCGAATGTTTCTTTAAAAGACAGGACTTTATACAAATAAGAAAGAAAATTAAATTCAAAGATAATTTCTTCTAATTCATAAAATAAGTTTTAAAGCAAGCAAAAATGTGAACAGGTATGACTTTTTTGGTTATATTTTTACATTTAGATGTTTTTTAGTGTCACATAAAAGTCTTTGGCCAATATTTTATAAATTAGCTAAAACATTTACCTATTACTTTTAGTATTGACTTCGTGTTTGCAGGCTGTTAAGAAGATGCAGACAAAATGCTGTCAGTGGGACAACAATACATGTTTAATGAGGAGGATTAACCAGAATGTTCCACCAGGTGTTGGTAAAAGATTTAGTGATGGGTTTGGATTTCAAGCTCCTGCAGGGAACCTTTAAAATTTGCTGCCCCCTGCTGGCTAAAAAGAAATAGTCATGTATTTTATGTCTCAGAAATAATTAACTTTTTCTTTAACTTGCTTTTTAAGTTTTTTATTCATTTTTTCTTTAAAAAATGATCAACAAAGAAGGTTATTGCTAAATATCATGTATCTAGATTCTTTGTTGACCGCTGCTAATAAGTTATAGGAAGGAATATGACCCAACAGAAAGGTTCATTGATGTTTCAATAATTTTGGCATAATGGCAGGTTAGTGCCATAAAGTAAAACATATTATTTAGGCCCTGTGTGGTATTTATTTTGTCACAGTTTTTAGATTAGGTGAAGATTTTACAACTGATTAAAAACCAATATTCTGGTAGAAAATGAAACAAATCTTTAGCTTCACACAATTATTCAGACATTTAACGTGTTAACGGCCGTGTCCTGAACAAAACGCTCCCGGTTGTCATGACTATGGAATGTAATGGCATCATTTTTAGAAAGGCTTTGGCCCCTCAGTGAGAGAATGCCAAGACTGAGAACTGTGACACAGTCTTTTTTCCGTGTCTCTCATGTCCTCTTTGCTGTATTGCTTCAAATTCTCTTCTTTCTTCTCCTGCCTTGTGATGCTCCTGTGGTTTCACCCTGTATATATGACTATCTGATATAACACACTGTGCTCTTTTTATGTAATAAAATTATGATAATGTAAAATTTTAAGTCCCACTCTGATAAAAAGGGTGTTTTTTTAGCATGTTCTTGTGGCATTCTTTTGATCATGGAGGACATAAATCAAGAAAATTAAGCATAAAATGTCATTTCTGAATATGTCTGTATTCAAATAAGTGGGAATCAGGAGCAAACACCAAAATATTTTTAGTAAAACCTTGTAGATATGCCTGTGTATCTAATGCTTGCTGTAGAATTAGATATGCATTTGCATGATTACTCAGCACTGCATTTATCACAATAACTAATGTAATAAATCTTTTTCATCTTTGAAGCAGGTTTGTAATTTTTATGCTGAATTGGTCAGCTGAAAAGTGTGCAGCGATAAAATGCAGCTTCAGCAGCATCTTGAGTATTTAGGCCCGCCTGATCACTTTCATTTCCTGTTTACTGATAGTATTGCTTTGCTTGTAGACAATTAAAAACCACCCTAATGAAAATGGCTGCATCTAAAAAGTACATTTTTATTTTCATGTTTTTCTCATTTCTGGGGTATTTATTCATATGTTTTAGTCACTAAATTCCAAAGATTTTAGGCTCCTATTATATGATTATTCGTTCTGCTTCATATATAGCAAAAGATCATCATAAAAGCCTTTAAAGACTTAGCTGAGGCATCTATAAGCGCTCTTACGTGGTTATATCCAGCTGCTTATCTTAAATCAGATTAGTAAGAAGCATCAGCTAATACTAAAACTGAGGAAAAGATTTAGAACAATCTGATCCGAGATCTGTAACGGGACCTGCCTTGCAGAGCGCCAACAGAGGCGAGAGAGTGGATAGGAGGAGCTCAAAACGAAAATTCCAGTTCTGACCCGCCCCCACCCTTTCATCCGTCCAATCACGTCTCTCCTTCCCAGCAGCCTGTGCCTCTGTTCCTCCAATCAGCTCTCCCCTTTGTTGCTTACATCACTAACTAAGCCCTGTTCCCTCCAGCAGCGGAGAGCTTCATTTTCTGATCAGCTTTTGTGTTAAAATGGAGGTTGGCCTCTCGCCCTGAGTCGATCTCCTTCCTGGCCAAGGTTTAAATGTTGAAATGCAATAAATCTGGAGACAGGATGGTTGTGGACGCACCCAATTCCAATGGGCCTTTTCAACCGGTGGCTCTTATGCACTTCAGAGGTATGTGGGGACTAAATATCCTTCCTGTGTTGTGCTAGCGAATTAGAGCGGAGTGGTTTCGCTCCTCTCCACCGGTAACTGCCGAATTACTCCGCATTTAGACGTTTACGGGGATATCGGTTTATTACTATTGCTTTTGTATTCGTTGGAAAACGTTATCGTTGCGGTTTTTAAACAGGTTTGCTTGTTGAGAGTCCCACGGTGCGAAGCAGCGAGACGCAAAAGCTGCAAGGAGAAAAAAAAAATCAGGTTTAACTAGCTAACTGCTCGTTTGCCCATCCCCCCGCTGAGCTAGTGATGTCAAAGGAAGTGAGCTCATAGCTGAAAGTAGGGTTTCTCCTCACTTCGTTTAAATTTACAATATGTTTTGCCCTTTATACATTTACGTTTTTTTTAATAATGATATTATGCATAATATATTAATTCACAATAACCAATATTAGCTTTTGCTCCTCTGGTAGCATCTGTAGTTAGCCTAGCATCGTTGCTACAATGTAGTTAAATGGGTAGAAATTGGTCACATGGCGTGTACGCAGATGAGTCATATTTTAGGATTACAATTCTTGTAATTGCAGTATTCCTGAATTGTCTCAAAGGGGCATGTTACAGTTGTTCTTGGGCTTCAGATTAGTCTTTGGAACAATTATTGAGTACAGCTCTACAGTCAGACCCTAACAATCTATTCTATTGTAAAAGCGTTCCCAGTGGTTATTTAATTTTCCCATTTTTTTGCCAAAATCCTCCAAAAACATGTTTTATAGGACATAGTTTCTGCAGAGCAGCAGAAGTTCATCAGATAATCGCCTCTTAAGTTCTGAGTGGAACTGTTGGTATGACGTAAGCCTTCCCTCATTTCCCATTATCCATCTGTTAATATGCTCTCCCACTAGCGGACATCCCAAACATAGGTTTAGCTGTGCAATCCAAATGGCGAGCAGCATTAGCGCTATTCAGTTGTACAGTTTAGAGACAGATGCAAGCTCGGACGAAGACAACAAAAACACATACAGATCTATTTGTCTGCAAATGGGTGCAGGAACCTTGTGACTTGCCAAAATAGCTTCAGCATCACACCTTCAAGCTTTTTTTCAGCAACATTTTTGCGTCTGCTCCTGATTCACAATTATTTGTATAAAGAAATAATCAGAAATTGTAGTTTAAGGTTAATTTTCTATATATTTAACCTCCATTATCAGAAAAATACCACAAGAACATGTTTAAAAACATCAAAAGCATAATTTTAATCGGAGTGGGTCGCTCTACAGACACCAGCTTTGAATGAAAACTTCATGGTGACCATAGACTACAAATAGTGATGGAGGATGTGAGAATGATGTCAACCATAGAAATTGCCTTACCTCCAGCCCCAGCTAAACGAAGCCAATTTGTTCTCCATTTTTCCACAGTACGGGCACTGTTGTTTGGAGCCAGTTGGCAGTGATTGGCGAGTCACATTTCTTGGACATCTACTGTCGCCAATCATGAGTTAGCTAATTTGAAGTCCCCACTCCTTCCACTGAAAACAGCTTGGAAGAATCTTCCAAACGTTACCAGTGGGAGCCAGCGGGCACCACATGCTGTTACTGAGGCATCTGATTGGTCAGTTTATAACTTGAAAAACTTGCAATAAAGTAAAACCATCTTTAACAAAAAAAAGAATCAGCAAGAACATGCTAAGAAAAAGATATGAGAGAAAAATGGTTACTCTGACAAATTGACTGACTGAGAATAGCTGTTCACCCCTCAAAAGAAGTCAATGAGATTTGGCTTCTTGGAACCAGCATGTACTTCCTACTTGGAACACCAGGGGGGAGGTATCACGCTGTACTATAATATCCTGAATCGTTGCATCCCTAATTAATACATTTTCCTTTCGACAGACAGGCATTACATTTGAGTTTGAGTTTCATTGTTTAACAAGTAATTTAGCATGCCAGACGTAAGTAGGATCACACACTTTGGACAAATAAATATCAAACTGCACTTAAAGGGTCTTATTGCGTCCAGTGTACATTGTTTTTGGAAAACTAGGAATATTTGTTTGTCAGAAACTTCTTGACACAGGAAAAATATCTTTCAAATTTTGAGTGTTGTTAATATTCTGATAAGACAAATAGAGGACTATTGTATCCATCAGATGTTGCTCGCATGCAATTAAAATCTGTGACACATTGCCTCTGCAGAACTATAAATAGTGAGCTGTCAATATTTGCATTGATCAATAGCATTCCGCCGATAAAGCAGGTTGCCTATCTAGGTCTGGTTTGAGACTTGCAGTCTTTCACCCAACCTCTTTTTAGAAGGGAAAACTAAAGACGGCAGTTCCAACGTGACTCCGGTTATTTATTAATTGTTTTGAATGTGGGGGGCATTAAGATAAATCTTTTACTTTGTTCTCCACAAGACATGGTGTGCTTGTGTGTGTGAGTGAGTGCTTGTTTCCCACCCGAGGCTTCTATGAATTACATTTATAGAAGTCACATTGTACAAAACATCAATTTTGGGATCCCAACAGTGGGCCTTTTATTTGTTGCACAACAAGCCACCGAGTATTTTAGGAGTACAGAAAGTTTATAACGCAGACAGACAGCCTTATGTAACACGAGCAACTTAAGTCGAACTCAGTCAGAGGTGAAGGGCATGATACCACATTCCTGCTCAGCTGTAAGCCCCCTTTGCAACCAGAAGGAAATGTGTGTATGTCCTGCAACGTAACGCAAACACTTGATTTATTAAGCTTGAACATTTTTACGGTGCACTCTTGTTGAACAAGTGTGTCATCAGCTTGGATGCCAAGACTTCCCTAAACATTGTGGATAAAAGAAGGCTTACTTTTCCTGTGGAATTCCCAGCCTCAAACTGTCACTGTGATTAATTTGCTAATACCAAACTGACACTGCACAAGTGTATGTGTGTGTCTGAGCCAAGTCTCCATTATGTCTGAGAAGGAGATCTATCCTCTTACCTAGATTCTGCTTCGTTGCAGGAATGTCATGTGTGTAGGTGCATGCATGTGCTCGTTTGTACACCCTACTTTTGTGCACCTTGGGCTTTGGCACTTTCTGTACATTCCCTAGAATGAGGGCATGATTGAGTAGGTTTAGCTGCCTGTTATTTACCTTCCTTCTCCTGTTTTGAGTTGCTGGAATTCCTTTTTTAAGTGTTTTGATCAACAATAAAATAAATCTACATTTGTTGTTGCTTTTGTGGTTTTGAACCCAACTGGGTTGTTTCCAAAATAATATGCAACTCTGGCACATTCAATAAGCATGAATTGGGCTCCCCTGATCTTTGCTGAATTTTCCATGTAGTTTACTGCTATGCCTGAGTTCACCCACGTCAACAAGAGAGAGCCTCTGCTCTATTCTTGATAGATTTATTGTTGCACCTGAAAAACTGTAATTGCTTCCCCTTTTTTGTTCACATAACGATGTCCTTCCGCAAACATTCCAGGTTTCAGCAGCTGAATTTGTTAATCAACAATGTGCTCATAAAAAATAGGCAGATAAAAATCTTTAATTCACTTCAGCCTTAACATAAATTGGAAGTGTTGTCGGTATCTGCAAAACTTTTCTTTTGAACAATCCAATCTGTATTTCTACTTGGTCACAATCAGTTCTATTCAAATTTACATTGATGTAACATGGTTTTGTTAAAAGAAAAATACATTAAATTGAGCTGGGGTTTTTTACCATCGAATGAATAGTTTTCTACAACGATTCAAAAAGTTTAGTCCTCTGTGGATGACCACAATTTGGTCTTGTTTTCAACTTATTCAGCGCTTTGGTCTGTTAAGCTTGTTGTTTTTTAAAAAAGGTTTTTAATAATGCTTATAAGTTAACTAGATCCAACAATTTGCCATTCAAGTGTTGTGATGTAGATCATTTTAATGTTAGAAAAGTCTTCATTGTGTCTACATGTTAGGGTTTATTTCTCTAACAAATGGCGGTTTGTTTTCACGGCGCAAGCGTGTTGTAGACCGCTAGCATGTTTGTGTCAAAGTAGTGTGACAACTAGAAAAACAACAACAATGGAAGTCATCCAGCAGCTCGTCTTTTTATTTCTTTACTTCTGGTACATTGTGTACAACAGCAATGTAATGTTTTTTGAAAGACTATTGCGGACGACAAATAAGAGGAATACTACCGTAAAGCCAACTGTTCTGTTCCACTTTTCTATGGACCTATAACCAATGGGGGCCCCCCCAAGAGTACGGTTCAGTGCTGTTTAATGGGTCCATTTTACAATGAAACTGCTCAAAATACCAAACCGTACTGGACCGCTCAGTGAAAACATGGCTTTAGTTACATGTACAAAATGCCACCTTAGATTCATGACAGTCTATGAATCCAAATGTGTATATGGTGTTTTGAAAGCAAATGTTTTTAAAGGTTTTCCCACATTTAAATGAACTTTTTAAGGACCTTTAACCAGACCATTTTAATGGAAATGCTGCTAGCACAATGCTAATACATCAGCAACTTTTGTACTAGCACCACTTTAGCCACTTAACTCATTCTGACTTACCCAGAAATATTCTTTTTGCCAAATAAGTCCTACATGTTCAGATTGATGAGTGCAGTCTGTCTGTCCTTTCCAACTGGTCGACCTCAGTTAGAGGACGGGACGTGTATCACGATTATTGGAAAACTATTGATATATTATCTGAAGTGGATAAATAAATAGACAAACTCAGTCATTATATTGGTCTGAATTGGTTAATTTCCGGTTGGGTTTTTTGTGTGAGGTCAGAGGCCTCTAAGCCACTTTAGCTTTAAAAAACAACAACTTTATTATACCTTGGCTTGTCCTCATGACCATTTTGACCAAGCAAAGACCTACTTATGCAACCAAATGTTTACGCTTATTGTTCTGTCAGTCTTTATTCATTATGCGGTTTGTTTACAAAGTTAGCCACGAGAGTTAGCTCCTTGGCCTCGTTGACACATTTGCCAGTATTTGTTTTACTTATGTTTCTTGCACCTTGTTGTTTTTGAAAGTTTGGCCATCCTTCCTATCTTTCTATTACAAATCTCCCTTCCTTTAGATATGTTTTCCTAAATCCTCAGCTGCCACGTCACAGCTTCTTTCAGTTGTCCCTCTCTGCTTTGTTCCCTCACTTTTAACATTGACTTCACTTTTTTCCCCTCTCTTTGTCTAGATGTGGCCCCTGCGGAACAAGAGAAGCTCTTCATCCAGAAGCTGCGGCAGTGCTGTGTTCTCTTTGACTTCCTTTCCGATCCTCTGAGTGACCTGAAATGGAAGGAAGTGAAGCGAGCGGCCCTGAGCGAAATGGTTGAGTACATCACCCACAACAGGAATGTCATCACAGAACCCATCTACCCTGAGGTGGTGCACATGGTCAGTAGAGCAGGAGGGACTTTAAAGTTTGCTGTTAAGCTGAGAGGGACGGGTGGGAGTGTTTGAGGACATTTATTGACGGGTTTAAAACATTTGGCAAAAAAATATGAAAATGAGCAGCAGTTTACAATTAGTCTGCCTTTATCTTCTATAAATTCCATCTCAACTCTCTTCTTTTTTATTACTCCTCACTTAAAACATAGCTGTAATTTCTCAGAAAATATTTTTTTTATTCGAAATGTCTTTTTTTAATGTGTTACTATTTGCTTTTTTTAAACGAATAAAAAGTGATGAAACTTTTTTTTTATTCTCTAAAACTTAATTATAATTATGTGATTATTTCTTGTCTCAGATGTCAAAAAATGGTTTTGGAGACTGCCCAGTGTTGAATACACGGCATAAAACCTGTGTTTAAAAAAGAAAAAAAGCCTGCAGTTGGTTAAAGCTTCATATCTGTCAAACCAACGATATTTGCTCTGCTTATCTTTGATGGGCTGTCATGCAGTTTTTCAGTGGTTGTGAGCGTGTTGCAGCCTGCAGTAGCTGTGAATAATCGTTGCGTGTTTTATTTTCCCACTTATCTGCTTGTTTTTAACATCACAGGCTGAATTTGTATAATGTCACTCATTTAGTTCCTTTATCGTGTGCAGAAAAGGAACTTAATATTTATGAACTCTTGTGGAGGACCTGTAACATTTTCATTTTAGCTTTGAAGACTGTGATCTCTTTGTCAAGAATGAAGTGTTGGCTTTAAAATGATGTCTAACCAATTTGCTTCATTAAAAACAACAAATTAATTTCTCATTAAGCGCATTTATTTAAAAAGAAATGATTTTTATTTGGTTTTTAATGTAATAACTAATAGTAGTATAAACTCTACATTTGAAAACTTGAAAATAGTTCCTCAAAGGCAATCAAACTTTGTTTTAGAAGGAAATTTGAAAACCAGTGTTTGAACAAATTGAATGTTAAATTTATGAAACAAAATGGAAGGAGTTAAGTTTTTTAACAGTGGTATCTACACTGGAGGAGAGCTTCGGATCTAATGGGTGGTCATGTAATGAGTTAAATTTTGAAACAAGGCCCAGTTTATGCTTTTTATTTACCTTGTACTTTTTCATTTCACACAAAGCTCACTGTGTTTTAGTCAGCCACCTGCACTGTCTTATGATTTGGCTGGCAGGGAACAACTGCCCACAAAGGAGTCAGTTGACACTGAGACATTGGAAACACAAGACACATGTATTATTTGGGCTAAATCTTTGAAGAGTCCGTTTGCAAAGAAAAACAGGTTGATCTTTCACCTATAAAGAAAACATAACCAATCAAGCTTGATGGTATGTCTTTCAGTTTGCTGTGAACATGTTCAGGACGTTGCCTCCTTCATCCAACCCCACTGGAGCAGAGTTTGATCCTGAAGAAGATGAGCCAACACTTGAAGCGGCCTGGCCTCACCTCCAGGTTAATGATTAGCCACCTCCAACACTGACTAAAGAATGATAGATTTCAGCCATATCTTTTGATTGGATATTTTAGCCAAAACTCTGTTTTTTTAAAATAATTTGATCGGCTTTCTATCTTTTCTTTTGCCTAAATTCCTCTGTTTCTGTTTCAGCTCGTCTATGAATTTTTCCTTAGATTTTTAGAAGCGCCCGATTTCCAGCCAAACATAGCAAAGAAGTACATCGATCAGAAATTTGTTATGCAGGTACTTTTTGTAAAAAAACCCCAAGCATTCATCTCTCTCTTTTTTTTACATTTGAAAAGATTACAAAACTGTTTCACTTTTGTTGATTTACAGCTTCTAGAACTATTTGACAGCGAGGATCCCCGAGAGAGGGACTTCCTGAAAACAACGCTCCACAGGATCTATGGGAAGTTTTTGGGACTGAGAGCGTACATCAGAAAACAAATCAATAACATTTTCTATAGGTCAGTGGTTGTCTCTTTGCAACATGTCGGAACATGTGTGGCAACAAAATAGTCATTTAGGTTTGTTTATTTTTACTCAACAAGACTGTGTTTTCACAGGTTTATTTATGAGACAGAGCACCATAATGGAATAGCTGAACTACTAGAAATACTTGGGAGGTAAGAGATTTTCTTAAGGTTTTCAATAAACTGTGAAAGCTCCTCTGACGTACGAGATTTAGTCATTTACTTACCAGTTTTGTTCTTTTTCTTAAGTGTGAAATCTCCCTAAACATGAGTGACATCAATTGCTTTGCTTTTTTATTTGCATCAGACCGTTTTTCAGATTATTACTTCTGTGTGTTCCAGTATAATCAATGGATTTGCCTTACCACTAAAAGAGGAGCACAAGATTTTCCTGTTAAAAGTTTTATTGCCTCTGCACAAAGTCAAATCACTCAGTGTCTACCACCCACAGGTATGCGTGCGTTTCTTTCTTGTTTGTTTGTATCCCAAGCAGATCTTTTTGAGATTTTGTTTTTCGGAAAAGTGCAACTTGAAAATGGCTCGCAGCAGTTTCGTATGAGAGGTTGCCGGGGTGCAGCCTCGCTTTTTAACTACAGAAAAAAAAAGTTCGAACTTGTGATCCACTCTGATTTTTGATTTTATTTTTGACTTTCAAAATTGAACTAATATAATATATAATAATATATATATACTAAAATAAAACTTTCTTTTGATTTTCAAATGTGTTGTTCCCTTACTTATTGTGTTTTCTTCGTTTTCTCAGCTGGCCTACTGCGTCGTGCAGTTTTTAGAAAAAGACAGTACTCTAACAGAACCGGTAAGTCTTAATGTATCCTCTGGTTTAAAAAGCTCTCCTTTTTTTGTTTTTACATGTTTTCTGACAAATAATTTATATTGTGAATCCCTAATGCTTTCTATGTGCTTTTCTCCCACCCTCACTGTTCCTGCTCTTCCCAACAGGTAGTGATGGCTCTACTAAAGTACTGGCCAAAGACTCACAGTCCCAAGGAAGTGATGTTTCTTAATGAGCTGGAGGAGATCTTGGACGTCATTGAGCCCTCAGAGTTTGTGAAGGTGCAGGAGCCTCTCTTCAGACAGCTGGCAAAGTGTGTGTCCAGTCCACACTTCCAGGTACGGCACAGATGATCAGACAAGCTTCAGCTGGGAGCTGTTTTTTTGTGAGGCAAATACGTATTTGAACACCCTATGATTTTGCAAGTTCTCGCACTTAGAAATCCGAGGGGTCTGAACTTTTCATCTTAGGTGCATGTCCACTGTGAGATAAAAAAAAGAAATTGGAAATTGAGTTTTTATTTTGTAACAAATTATGTGAATAAGTATTTGAACACTTGAAAAAAAATCAATGTTAATATTTGGTGCAGTTTTTGAGTTCTGCAGACTGGCTAAGCTACTCCAGAACCTTTGATATTGATTTACCATAAGTTTCCTATGGAGTCACTCCTTGGTTATCCTGGCTGTGTTCTTCAAGCGTCATTGTCATGTTGTAAGACCCAGCTGCGACCCATCTCCAATGCTCTAACCGAGGGAAGGAGGTTATTCCCCAAAATCTCACAAAAGACCCCGCTCATCCTCTCCTTAATGCAGGGCAGTCGTCCTGTCTCATGTACAGAAAAACACCCCCATATCCGGATGCTACCACCCCCATGCCTCACTGTAGGGATGATATTCATTCTTCTTCAGCCAGCCGCAAGCTTAGCGAGCTCTGCTGCCCAGGTTCCGACAGAGCAAGCGATTGCCGCTGCCCAGGTTCCCGGCAGAACTAGCAAGGTCTACTGCCCAGTCTTCCAGTCATTGGCCAGCGGAGCTCGCTATGCTTGCCCATCGAGAGTCGCTGCGGGTGCGAGATGTAGTGTGGGGGCTTATGATGTTGTTATTTTCATGGAGTCAATAACTAAATGATCCTCCAGTTTTATTTTTATTTTTCCCCTTTCGGGTTAAGTCTAAAACAGGGCCACAGGCACTTACCTACAGGATTGAAGGCCACTGCACCAGAAGAAATAAAAGGATCAGTTGAACCCAGACATGGCGCCTCTGTAGAGCTGTCCAAAACATATAAATGCAAGCTACAGCATCATCCATGTTTTCCATGATCTGGTCAACTCATTAAGCTCGTCAGCGGTTACTCCACAGCTGGGGAGTCGAGGCGTTGAGCAATAAATTTGAGCGTGTCAAAAGAGAGGCGACAGGCACAAATTTGACGCCTCGGCCACGTCCAGTGTGAATGCGGCATAATAATAAAAAAAATGTTTTTGCTCAAATAATTATTTGATAGAAAAGGTTAACCAAACGTGTCATCTTTAATTGTATCTCAGTGCAACTTTTTTTGCTCCTTTGACTGACTTCTCTTGTTTTCTTAAGGTGGCAGAACGAGCTTTGTACTACTGGAACAACGAGTACATCATGAGCCTCATCAGTGACAACGCAGCAAAGATTCTGCCCATTATGTTTCCCGCTCTGTACCGCAACTCAAAGACTCACTGGAACAAGTGAGTAGCCTCATCTGAGCACCTTTCTGTGTGGACCCCCAGAAAAGTTTAGTCCACACTTGACCTTGAACATCACACCTCTTTGACACAATTCTCAACAAAATACTTCACATAGTGTTTTCAAGGGTGTGTTTCTCACGTTTACCAGCCTGTGAGACCTGTCATTGGAGGATGTAAGACTGCTTAGAAAGACACGTAAACAAATATTCTGCTATTTTTTATTTTTATTTTTTGCTGTGCTCTTGTCCCTCGTTTATTACAGGAAGTGCGTTCTAAAAATAACTCGCGATGAGGTAAATAGGTAAAAGGTAAAGAGGGCAAGTAGTCCTCTTTGTCTTACAATAGATAGACATGAACATTTTCACCTATTTCAGTTTCAACATTTCAACTTTCTAAAGTTCAAATCTTTGCAGAAAAACAAGTCCACTATTATAGAAGAAAAATAATTTGCAAGAGATTGTAGATCTATGTAAATTTGGCAAACTGAGCACATTCTGCACTGGATTGCTGCACAGATAAGATCGATTGACAGTGGTCCACAGCCAAACAGAACACAGAACACAATGCACTGGGGGAAGAAAACATGCAAAAATTAATCGCCGTAAGAGACAGCTGTATTTTTGTATGTTTTTGGCTGCATAGCTTTTTAAACAATAATATGGTTTTTATTAACGTGTATTATGTTTAATAATTGTGGCGTATTCTTTTGACAGGACCATCCACGGCCTCATCTACAACGCTCTGAAGCTTTTCATGGAGATGAATCAGAAACTCTTTGACGATTGCACACAGCAGTTTAGGGCAGAAAAAAACAAGTATGGCTCCTATTCATTCTATTTATTGTAAAATATATATATTGTGGGCTCTGTCACATGATTGCAAATGGCCACGACACTCCGTAAGATGTCAAATTAAGTTGAAAAGGAAAATAAAAATTGTTTTGTTCAACAGAGAAAAAGCAAAATCAAAAGAACGCGAGGAAGCTTGGATCAAGATTGAGAACCTCGCTAAATCGAATCCACAGGTGAGCTGCAGTCCTTCTGAAGAACATTTTTAACTATCTGTCTGTGTGTTTGAAGTATTTTACAGTGTACAGAAGAATGTAGTCCCTCTAAAAACAGAACAGGAAATTTAGACTTAACGACAGCTTCAGCTGGAAACGTTTCTGTATATTTAATCGTAAGAAAATATTAATATGTATCTGCTCAAAAAATGTCTGAAAAATACATTCATTTTTTCTAAATTAGCAGGGAGGAACAACATTAGAAGGAAACACAATGTCCACAAAGTAGCACGTTATTGTGAATAACAATGAGTCTTTTACACAGTGAGGAGAAATCTTGCATGCTTCTGGGCAGTACACGCTCTGACTGTTCTAAACCCTTCAAAGTGTTTGAACTGGTGTTATGAGCTTTTGTGTTTTCAACATTCGCACTTGTTTTACTTGCAAAGAATATAAATAAAATCCAAGGAGAACATTTTTTATTTGGAGAAAATGATCCCAAACCAGAAGTTGGTCAAAATGATGAAAAATCCAGTCTCTAATGCTTTTTTTTAAACTTTTGCTTAATTTGCAGTGGCATTTAGTGACTTTTTGATGTAAAAAATATATTTATTTCTACACCTATAATTATACTTTTTTTTTGGTTTTTTTTTTACACTTTTTGATTGCAGAATGTTTTTTCTCAAACTAACATCGAGTTAACCTCCTTAATTCTGATTAGTCAAACTGTTTCATGCAGTAGTGCCTTTAAAAATAGCAAAATGTATTATGACTCATTTAGTTGTTTATAATTTAGTTAAAACATCAAAATTCATAGTTAATTTGTATGTATTTTGTTGTCATTCAGTGGGATTTTAAATGTTAAACACAAAGCTTGAAAGGCTCAATGTTTGCCAATGTAATATTAGTTTTTCTTCTATCTTTAACAATTCCCAGTAACTGAGAGAAATGGACCAAAATGTCTTTATGAAATATGCAAAATTTGGTTCAAACCCATAAAACCTTTTTTTTAAATCATGAAGTATGCTCCAGATGTTGAAATTCTGAAAAATATGTTGAAAGTTTAGCTGCAAAATATCAAAAGAACAAAATATTTGTTTGGCTTCCTCCTCGCATGCATGCAACTGAAAGTTTCTTCTCCACCTTCTTTCTCTCTTTTTTGTTTTTTTCTTTTTTCAAACATAGTTCTTTGTACATGTTGATTCCTCTGACCTCAATAGTCCTGTAGCAATGGAGACGGATGTCCCTTTGATAGAAGATGTTCAGAGGTTAAAAAAGACAGTTGAGGAGGGCGCAACTCAGGTAAACCTGACTTTCTCTCTGTCTTGGCTTCATTTTGTATTGGCGCTTCTGTGTTTAGGCTAAAAACATGCAGATTAAATACATTTGCAGATTAAGTGTTGCATTTGTTAAATGTTCTCAATCTTAATTCAATAATTAGGCTTAAAGAAGCCAACCAGGCCAAATTTTCTTTCATTTCCTCTCTTTTAACTACTTCCTATTGCATGGAGTCATAAAAGCTTTGTTTTTGGTTTGTTTTGTTACTGGTTTATCATATAAGTCTTGTTTGTTGTTCAATGTTTGATCAGTGTGTCATCAACCAGAAGTAAACTCACAATAATCGGTTCCCTTTTTGCCTTCTGTCCTGCAGCTGCAGCACGAGCAGCGGAAAGAGCGGGCTATGGTGCGGCGCAAGTCTGAGTTGCCTCAGGATATTTACACCACAAAAGCCTTGGAGTCCCACCGCAGAGCTGAAGAAATGTTAAACACCCACGACGGGCTCTAGGTCCAAAACAAAAAAAACTGCCCCTCAACGAAGCTCAACGGCAATGGGACATCTTTGCCCTGTGCTTCAAAGACCAAGCTGGGCTTTCCATTCTTCTTCCCACCTCCAGTTGTCCTAGAATTCTTAGTTCTCGTTCATTCCTGCTGCTCCCCTTTGCAGAAAACATGTCTGAAGCTCCTCTGGTTTTTTTCTGCGTTCTCAGGTTCTTTTAGTCAGCAATGAGTGTGTTTGTGTGTCTTTGCAACATACTGTCATTATTTATTCTATTCCTCAAATCTCCATAGCTCCTGCTTTTCTCCTGTCTGCGTGCATTCAGAGGGTACAGACAGCACAACCCAGGTTCTTTAGTCATACCAGCATGTTCTCAAACAAACTGAACGCAGGAACCTAAACATAGGAACTGTTTGATTCACCGTCTATGGATCGTTACTTGGTGTTGTCTGGGTTTCTATCAAAGGGAACACAAAAGACCCAGTTTTGAAAATGCTCGTGTTAGCCGTTTGCTTTATTCTGTCAATGCCAAGATCTGTTTTTGTTTTTTTTGGGGGGGGTTTGTTTTGATTTGTGGCTCTTAAAATGCACATCTGCCTTTTTTTTTGTCTTTTCTCTTCATCTGAAGACCAAATTGAGGCCTGTCCTTTGCCTTGCAATGTCCAGGGAAGATGGTGAGGAAAGGTCAAGGTGTCCCATGGAAGCTTTGACTCTTTCCACGTTTTGTTGTGCCATATGCCGCTCTTTTACATGCTTGCTTCCTTAGGTTTGTTTTACAGCAATATCTGAAAAGCAGAGCAGTGGCAGTTCATACAATGGTACTTCCTTAACATAGTGGCCTAAAAAAGCAACTATAATTTAGCTTCAGGGAAACGTGAAAATGTGTGCAAAGGTCTGGGAGCAACAAAATGAGGTGCTGGGTAATAAATGAGGTTTAGACAAAGCTACAGATAAGACTGGAGATTTCTGACCCTTCACTGTGTTTGGTAAAGCTAAAACCTTTTCTCATTTGGTTTTTGGCTAGATTCTCTCAAAATTAGTTTGTTGTTACTGAATGCTTTAAAGCTGTTAATGAATCATGCAACATTTCGTTTTTCAGAAAGAAAACTTTTCCACTAAGTACCATTGTGTGAACTGAGGATGTTTCCTAGGTTTTTTTGAAATATTACATGTTGTATTTCTTTGTGTTATTTTTTGAAGGTTCAAGCGTGACTGCCATGTTTTTATTTATTTCATTTCCTTTTGGTTTTTTTTTTTTTTTTTGGTTTTGTTTTCCTTTTGGCCATTTAAAACGACCAGTATGAAACCAGACTGGGATCTAATGGCTACAAAAAAATGCCATAACGCTGAAAATAAAGACATCGTGACTTGGCTTGTTAACTGTATTAATACTGTATTTGCTTGAATGCAAGAAAAAAAAAAAAGAAAAAGAGGAAAAAAAAGGATGTAAATTTTAAAAATCCCATGTTAAACATGTACCTTTTATCCTGGAGGAATACCATTCACCCAAGCCGATTTTTCTCGTCAAGATCATCACATTTATAAACAGTCCTGCTTGCTAGGAGAGAGAATATATTTTAATTTTACGATTCTGAGATGTTAGAAGTTTCCTTTTAGAGCTGAGAAGTCATTTATGATAATGAGAGATGATTAAAAAAATAAATGTTGGCTTGTTCTTTGCAGGTCTTTTAATTTTAACAAATTATTTCCACAAAATGTTAACTTAAAGTGTCCTTTTTGTATGTGACCTGTATTATATGGTTCATTTAATATTGTATATATGATTTTACTTGTTTCATGTAGTGATTATATATCTAGTTTAATTTTGTAAAAAGTGTTCCTCTGTACAGAATAAACTTCAATAGCAAGTTAAGTTCAGTTTGTCGTCTGGTTTCTGTGTTTTCCAGTGTAGAAAATGTTTTGAACACCTGAGAAGTATTTATTTAGACTCTTTATCCTTTCAAAACTGTCAAAAGAGAACATGCAAACTCCACACAGAAAGGTCCCAGCCAGGACTTGAACCCGGGATTCTAGCTGTGAGGCAAAGGCGCCAACCACTGTGGCACAGTGCATCCCTCTTGGAAACTTCTGACCTTTAAGTAGTATGTCACCTGTTAAGTCTAGAGATGGATGCTATAATCTGGCTGATGCCCTTTGACCTTCAGTTATTCTTGGTTTTTGCCTGTCTTTTACGTTTTTCACCAGTTTTGGACAAAAGTCATGGGAAAATGAGGAGGCAGAATACCTGGCTTATTTATCTACAGTCCTGTGGACCTTCTAATGTCTATTTCACAGCTGCTTTACAAAGACTTTGTTAATGTTTGATGTAGTCTTCTAGCTTTTACTTTATTGCCTCTCTATGGTTCTTTTCTAATGTCTTCAGAAAACCCTGTCTTTGAATCATCAAACAGCACATTGAGACTTCAAAAACAGACTAAACATATTTTAAGATCTGTGATGCAAATGAGGAGGCCTACCATAGTTTAACTTTCAATCCAATTTCCCCCCCCAATATACTGTGTACCCTAGTTTTTAACCTGTTTCAATTGTTCTGTTGTACAGAAATTCAAAATCAGGTTCTTTTTTCTTTTTCTTATCCAAAACATTTGAGGAAAAAAAAGGAAAACCAGAGCAAAAGGATTTTCATATTTACAAACAGAATTCCATCCATTTTCCAAACCCACTTTTGGGGTCACGTGTTGCTGGAGCCTATCTCAGCGTAGACAAGGTACACTCTGGACGGTTGCCAGTAACAAGTAGATATGCTTATCCCATAACAATATATCTTTCTCCTCAGGTTGTGGATGGTCTAACCATACACAGTATTTCTCTTAATGCAATGTATGTTTTTATTTTGGACACAACACCTCAATACCATAGTTAAAAAAGAAAAAAAACTCATAAAGAGATGTTTTAAAATAAAGCAAATTCATCATTATTCTGTTTTAGACACTAGAGGGTGGTAGATGACTAAAAATGTTCAAAAACCCAAGCTTCTAGACTCTTAGGCTGTACCAGAGATATTAAAGTGATACTTTTTACCTCTGAAAATACTTTAGCAAAAAATAGTTCATTTAAATGTTCTACAAGTGTAATTACTCAATGCTAAAAGTGACCCGGTATAGTTTAGTTTCTATACACTATCCATTTATTGTAATCTTAAAATATTACAATTTGCGCTCAAGAAATATTCAGTTAGTAAACTTCCGACACTATACATACATGGTCTACTAGCTATAGTTGTACACAAATATGCACAATTAAAAATGAACTTGTAGACTAATACTTTTTGTTAAGGTAATAATTGAATTGACCTTTTTTTTTCCAACGACCTAACATGAACTTTGTTCTTTTAGAAAATTCTACAAATGCCACCAGTTTGCAAAAAAAGCTTTCCTTTTTCATAAAATAAGAACAAAAAGTGTTTGAATGGAGATGTCTGCGTTGGTGCATAAATAGTTGCCCTTTGGTCTGTATATATATATACACATTACTGAAAAACTTTAAACATCTTTTGTTTCCTTTTTTGTTGTTTCTTTTTTTTTCTTCCATCACCTGAGCATCCTCTCTTCCCTTTTCCATCCAATCCAAAACCTGCAAGGAATACGTACCATAATATTTAATTATTAAGGAAAATAAAGTTTAGCCTCAAATACTTTGTGTGTTCAAACAATACATAAACCCAGTAGTAATACAAAAGGCTCTCAGTTTTTACCTGTTTGTTCAGCTGTTGAACAGGACATGTTTGTCATAACAATGCAAAAAAAAGTCAAAAAGTGTTTTACTCCTGCTGTAAATTTGATCTCTCTTGTTTTAGATTTGCAAGATATCCTTCATTTGCTTTGTTTAGTTGTGAAACTTTTGACACTGTTGTCTTCAAAGGTCCTGAATCCAGAACAATGTCAAATTATGATTCTTCTGCCGCCATGCCTAACAGTTGATATATTTTGTGAAGACTTTTATTTAGCCAGATGTAGTACAGTATTTTTCTCTTTCATTTTCTTATAAAGTGTCTTTCTCCAGAGGTTTTGTATTTTTTTTTCCCAAATGTTTTTGGAAAAACACATGATACTAGATATTTGCAAATATTACATCTAATATGTCCATTTTAAACTCCATCGTCATAAAGAGTTGTTACAAATATTAAGTAGAGCAAAAAGAAAAAAAAAATTGAAACCAACTTGTACATAAGTTATTTTTTTGGTATTTCCTGGTTTATGTCAAATTTGGGAATAGAAAGTGGGGTCTTGGCTAGAGAGATTAGCGATAGCTCAGGAAAGGAAATGGATATAAGGAAAAATAAAAGCAAATGTTTAGATTTCATTTCATATTTGAGGATAACAGCTTGGATATGTTGGAGAAATGAATGCAGCATCAGCCTTAATTCACACTGATCCAGATAAGGCAACAGCATGCTGACTGAAATCCCACAGCAGCTCCCTGGATTGTGTTTTACAGTCTTCTATTGCCAAGCTGTCCTCACCTGCCCTGTCTTACTCACAAAAGGCTCAGAGCCAAGACTCACAGGCTGCTAAAGGAGAACACATCAACCATCTGGAGAACATAGCAGGCTGCCAGAAACCGCTACACCCTACTCCTACAGCTAAAACTACAGGGTTTTTTCACAGATGTTTTTATCTTAACATAAAGAAATAAAGCTTACTGTTATGTCATTGTATTTGACAGTAAAATCAATAATGTCAATATTTTTTGTACACTTTAAAGTTTAACTGTGATCATATTTTGATTTACATGAGTGTTCCCAGTGGTCTTTTAACAATGATTGTGCCATTTTTAGCTAAAAATGTGTCATTTTCTTGGTTATAGTTTCTGCAGAGCGACAGTAAGTTATCAAAAATTCCTCTTTGAGTTGTGGGTGGGAATGTTAGCGCAGTATAAAAAAAGATCTTTTATTGGAGCTCACTGGGTACAGACACATATATTAGATATCTAAATCATGGCTATTTCAAAGCTGTCAGCTATATGCATTATGCATATGAGAGACATCAATTGTCTATCAATGCTTTTCCCTCATGCACTCCAAGCGGTGCTGGGTGGTATCAGAATTGTAGAATAGATGGACTATGTGCTGGAATGACGTTATCCTGTGGCCTACAAAATATCATAGGAAAAATATATTGGAATTTTCCTAAATCCTCCCCCTCTCACTGGGTTTTAGAATTAGGTAAATTACCCTTTTGGATTAACGCAAACATGAGATATTTATTTGGCAGCAATTTTTTCAGTCAAATGTTGCTGTTAGGGGATCCCAAAAAATCTTGTATAAAATGTTTTCTTTTAGCACCTCTAGATTATTTCTGTCCTATTGTAGACACGCTTTGTCTTGTTTGGTGTAAAAAATACTTCTCTTTAAAATCAAATGGCAGATTTCTTGAAATCTAGGAGGTTCTTTTTGTGTTTGTTGCATTTTTCTGAGATCGACAGGAAGAATTTATCACTTATGAAAAGCCAGACTTTGTAGACTTTGTAGAATAATAGAATTCACATTTGGAATGATCTCAAGTGTTTACCCAGAATGATGGTCACAAACATCGCTGATTTATTTTCTTTTCTAATTCTGAGAGAACATACTTCAAGGATCCAGACCACAAAAGGGCAGAAGCTTCTGCTTTTGGAGACAACTTTTGGATGATTCTTTTATGGGCTTATTCTGGTAAGCAAAACGTGACTTGTACATTTCATATACATTTCTCAGAAATTGATAAAAGAGCATATGTGTATTTCAATCACTGCTTCTGCATTTTCGACTCAGTTACTGTATACCTTACTAAAGATTTTCATGTGCCAGATTATTATTAATTGGATCATAAAACAGTTTTATTGGGGGATGAAGTGGACCAATGTTTATGCTTTTCCGTTCTTTTAATAAAGCTTGAAATGCCGTTTGATGTAAATTCCTCTTCTATCTTTAAAACTGAGATGGATAAAAAAAGGACCTTTTAGGGTGTTTGAAATCCAGTTTAATAAAATGATTTCTATTTGCATTATGGTATTTTACTTAGAAATAAATATTTTTAGACTTTTTTGCTTACGTTTTGCTATTTCTTAGAATAAAAAAATGAAATTCACATGTACAGATACTATTTATAACATTAGTAGCTTTAATTCTAATGCCAAAACAAAACTTTTTTTAAAAATGAAATGACAAAAGCCAATTACTTATCCTTTAAATTTAGGTGCTGGGGCATTTTTCTTTTACCTGATTAGCAATTGCCCAAATTGCTCCTGATATGCAAGAGTTTCTGTTCTTTATGCCCCCCTAGACTATATGTTTGAAAAAAATCTTCGTTTTTAATAAAATTAAGTCTTTATTTTCTCAGTCTAAACATCAGGAGCCTCAGAAGCCGAGTGTCCTTCTCCAACATCTAAGTTGAAGTTCTGCCTTGTTCCCACAGGGGGAGCTGTAACTGCAGGCATTACAGCTCAGTCACTGGATAAATCTGATATGAGACATGGAGGAAAGGGCAGATGAGGTGAGCTTTGGGGTGTCCCAAAGTGCCACCACACTCACAGCAGGATAATCTAATCAGGTGCTTCAGACACTCAACTGGCTCTCTGTCTATCACAGACTTTCTTGGAATAAAGAGCGGCTCATCCCTCGTTTTAAAGCGATGTGCCCCATCTCATTAACTTCAGTCAGCTAAGGTTTGAAAACAACTCATTAACAGAGGAAGCCTTTAGTACTCTTGGAAACTTATAGATTTTCAAAGAGTTTTCTTTATTTTTAAGTGAACATTTTCACAGTTTAAATTTGTTTGAACTGTAATACTAAAAAAAAAAAAAAATAGAAAAACCTAATTTGAAAAGTAAAAAAAAAATCAAAAGTGCACATTAGGTAAAACTCTGATACAGAAAGAAAATGCCATAGACTGTCAACAAAGAGAGAACAACTTGTTCTAAAAAGGTTTAGCCAACAACCCACAGAACAATGAATGAGCTTTAAAAAACATGCTTTGATTTTTCCTGCAAGACCTAAAATTACACTTCAAATCAGCCAGGAAAGACCAAAGAAGATAAATGAACTACTTAAAAAGACATCAACATTATAGTATTGATGGCAAAGCCTAATCAGTCACACAAAAGTACCACTAAAATATATTTGCTAAACTGGTCTCAGTGTTGTCTGTGATTGAGATTCATTAAATTAAAAGTATCACTCTGTTTGCTTCAGGCCACAGTGGAGAACTGCAGATTGCAGTGAGCTGCACATTCCAATGGAAACATAATGCCAGGAACATTAAAAAAAGCAGGATTGTTACTTTTTGGAAAGGGAAATCAGGAATACATACATACATCCATTTATCTTTTAGCTTTATTTGTTAACACGTAGCAGAAAATGTCCAACATTCGTCTCATCAATGACGATGCCCGATGTTTCTTCGGTTCTCTGCTTCCTGTTGACCTCTCGTTTTTGCTTCACTGGACACGCTTGAGCTGCAGCACACGCTCTGTGCACCTCCACGTGTCTCATCCGTCTGTTTCATCACTGTCCGGTCTGGAGATAAAACAGAGCGTTGAAGGAACCCTTCCTTCTGTAATCATATGGAAGCTGGCAAACTTTACAAGGAGAAAACATCTGAGGGCATGGCATGTGTACGTGCACTGTTTTGCGAATATTGCTTGAATATAGGAAGGCAATGGCTTTCATCTCCAACATAATAAGAAGGCAAGCTGTTCACACTGACACCACATGATGATATAATGAGCATGTTTGTAGAATTATATACATCCAACATGGAATAACATACTGATCATTTCAGTTTGGGAGTGTACGTTGAGCTGAGAGCTGGAGTCATTATGCTCTTCAGATGAAAAGTTTGGGTCTTTTATCAGCTGTGAAGGGGTACCATTTTCTTTTTTTATGAGTGAGATATCCTGAAGAGTTTGATTTGAGGCGTTTAACGATGAGAAGGATGGAAAGTTCATTTATGCCCCAACTGTCTTTCCTTGTCGTGTGTTATTAAATGTGCACTGTCTCTTTGAAGAGGCGGAGGTTTGTTGAGAAAACTTTTCAAACAACACGGATACACAACTCAAGCTGTTGGAATGCAGGCAATAATCTGCTATAATAACATAGAATGTATGTTGTGGATGTTTGTGCGCTGAAATGGTGCCACAACACAAACAGGAACATACATTAAACTATTATGGCCACTTAGGAACAGCTTGCAGTTTACAGTTTATTGGGCGGCAGGCTAAAACAAACAGGCCTTTTGTGTGGCATGAAGACTCTTAGAAGTTGACCAAACTCCCTTCACAGCAAAACAATGTAAAAAAAAAAGGCAATTTAATGATTTCCCAAAAAAGTTAAATGGTAAAGCTGTCACTTGATTTTTTTTCTCTGGGGTTATTTAAAGATCCTCTCCGATTACATTTTGATCTTTTGTAAACGCGTTCCCTGTGGTCTTTTAATTGGGATTATGGTGTTTTTAGACAAAACCCAAAAATCGTTTTCTAGAACATAGTTTCTGCAGAGCGGCAGTAGTTCATCAGAAATTGGCCTCTGAGTTTTGGGTGGGAACGTTACAACCCCGCCCCCTTCCCCGTCTACAAAGCGGAAAACTCTCTGTTTACCAGCTCTCATCGATCATTTGATCTATTTGAGCTGATTTGCTCCTGATTCACAACAAGAAATACTCATAAATTCCAATTTTGGCTACATTTTCTTTATATACAGTATGTCCTCTATCATCAGGAAGATGCCTCTTTAAAAACAATATTATTTTATTTTGGCTTAAAACAGTTCAATCATAATTAAAAAAAAACACAACAAATTTCAAATAGCTCAAAAGATAATTGGAGTGTGTCGTTAAAACCTTTAGACTGCATAATTTTTAAATAGAAAACCAATTGCTTGTAGTCCGTGTTTTTTAAAGTCACATTTGACTGAAGTCAATTAACTCCCTGATTGCTGTGACAATTCCGTCTTAATCCAACTGACTGAGAGAGCTACTGAGACTGCTGGAGGGTGGAGGAGGGGGGCAGTCATTAATGACATCCTTAATGCTTCACATGCCAGCATACATTTATCTGACAGTAATTCTGAAATTTAAACGAGGACATACGTTTGGTGGGATTAAAACAAGATTAGTCTGCTTAAACGGACATTATTTTACTTGTCAGACAAACAGGAATTATTTTAGTCGTGTGCTACACCATTTAAATGTTTAAATATAAGCAGTTAATATACAAACCGATATCTAGTTTGTGCTTTGACATAAAGAAAATCTTTCTCCAAGTCTTTACTTTCCCTAAAATGCAAAAATCCATAAATCCTCAATGCTAAGTGCTGGAAGATGTGTGGCGCCTCCGAATTCAAATGAAGTTCACAGCAGCAAAGCCGCCTCTCTATGCAATGGAGCCATCACCAGAACAGCGGGGGTATTGAACAGACATTCACTCTAATTATAAATCAACCTCCTGCTTCCTCTGCTCAGATTGCTCACAGCCGTCTCTCTCCGTTTTTCTCTCCATCTCTTTCTCTGTTTCACCCACGTCTGACCTGCAGCCAAATACTTTGGTTCATCCGAGGTAAATCTGCTCTGGATAAACAATCACCACCGTAAAGGATGCACTGTAGACGGGGATTTTGAAATGTTCTGTCAAACAAAGTAAAAATTAAAGTACTTTTGACGTTTATTGAGCATTTGATTGTGCTTGACCATGCATATTAAAGCTGCCTTATGTCAGGAAACAAGATAAAGAAAGCCCAAGCATGCTAATCTTTTACATTCTGCTCATTGAAATGCTTAAAAAAACAATTAGACTAAAACCTCAAATTTTGCAACTATAATAAAAAATCTTCTCTTTTAATGAAAACTTATATGATCTTTGGGGTTCAGCTACAAATATGTTTCCAATGGAGCAGAGGGAAAACAATTTAATATGGAAGTGAATATATTTTAGACTTGGTTTTGTTTTTCTTTTAAACTATTGTAGATTTTTCTTGACCTCAGGAGGATACATTCAAAAAAGTACCAAAATAAATTTTCAGTTCAGCAAGCTTTGTGATGACTTTATAAAGGGCATGGTCACATTTGCACTTCTAATGACAGAAATGTGATTTTCCTGCAGTATTTAGTTTTGTGTTAAATGTAGCCACGAGGAAGCCCAAACCAGGATCTCATTGTGCCGGTCCCAAGCCCAGATAAATAGAGAGGGTTGTGTCAGGAAGGGCATCCGGTGTAAACCAGACCTATAGAGTAGTGGATGCAGAAGACTGGAATAGATGGAGGAGGCTGATTTGATGCATGTGTCGACCCCTACAGGGAAAAGCCGAATGGAAAAGAAGAAGATTTAGTTTTGTTTAAGTATTGGCTGAAAGATAATGTGAAAGAAAAATCTCCAAACTTTATGTAAAGCTCATCAAACCCCAATATTTTTTTTTTGTTTATAATTTTCTAAAATTGGAGTTGCATTAAGCCTGGGGGTGGTCTTTTCATTGACCTGTGTTTTTATCATTTCAATTCATAATTTTTTTATGTTATTTCACATAAGAAGATGAGGAAAGTCAATTTTTTTGTTATTACAATTGTGATTATTGATTTAGCTGTTTTACGATTACATTAAAGTTAAATCTGTTGAAATGAAAAAACTTTAAAAGCAAAAATTGTATTACAAAAAATGTTGCATATAGAATAACCTATTGTTGCATTTAATAAAAATCTGAATTTAAAAAGGTCAAGTTTCATTGTGTAGAAAGTCAAAGTCTACTAAAAGCAGCCCTTTTTCTTCTCAGTACAATGATTTTCTAAGGTTATACAGGTTATACAGCGCCACTGTGTTTGTTCCCTTTAAGCCAACAACTTTAAAATAATTGTGTGTTTAGACCAGACTTATGGATTGATATTTCCTGGTTCTGGTCAGGACTCTTGCTGCTGCTGCTCTTTCAATGTGGTGGAGCTGTCAGGTTTTACTCATTTGTGGCGCTTAAGAAAAATCAACCTCCTGTTTGAATTGTGCAGAGATTTTTATTTATTTTTTATTTGCTTCGTAATGCGAATACTTCAAGGCTGATTCGTACACTACAAAAGACCAGATCCATTTTTTTCCCCTCAGAAACATTAGAAGTTGTGGTTTTTTGCACTTCACAAGAAGTTCAAGAGCAGAACTCCTGTAAAGTCCTCATACGGGTCTCCCACTGCAGGACATGCTGCATCTGCTCTGCAACGGCAAAAACTCTTAGCTGACCAAAGAGGAGAAAAATCACTTTCTCATTTCAGCAGATGATTTGCTTTTTGTTTAAGGGACTTTCAAGAAAATAAAGAGAGTCTGTGTAGACTTCTGCTGTTTGGCCCCTCTCTTGTTATTAGCGTATCTCTCCCCCGACGCTCACACTAAATGCTTGATCAATCTTAATATAATTGTCCTTTGCTAAACAAGACACAGCATTCATATAAGATAAAGTAAAAAAAAAAACCTGCAAAAAGTCAATTTTTGGAAATAAAATGTAATTAGATGGGACATATCATTACTTTTGGTAGTATTTTTTTCAATATAATGTTTCAATATTATGCAGGTGGCATCTTTTTTCAGGTCTACAATATCCTAGTCAAAGTGAGCAGTGAGAAATTGACTCACAACAGTATTAAAGCGGGGCTATTTTGCGATCTAATGAGATTCCAGTGACCTGACGCAAAGGTCCTCTTAGAAACTCGGTCAACACCTTACCTTGTCAACTGTGCGTGTCTTGGCTTCTGCCAGGGTGTGTCAAAGGCTAAATGGTAATCTGTCCTTAATTACAACATTCCAAAATCTTCTAGTCAGTTTTGTCATAGATTCTAATTTAGAAAAACCAGCGTGACGGAAGCCTCAAAAATGTTTGCATCCTTCTTTTGACATCTGACATTGTTTGGCATTTATTTAGCTAAAATAAATATGAAAAATAGTTATTTAGTTGTTAGTCTTTGGATAGAAAAATGGCTTCAGCCAATAGTACTGTAAGGTAGTTAAGCCTTCTGAATCAAATTGACCCTCTGAAACTCTGCACTATAGTAAACAAGCGATTACATCTAAAGAATAGACACTAAACCCACCAAACTCAACGGATATGCAATGTAATCCAAGTATGGTGGGTTATTTCCCCCGGAAATCCGGTAGGGATTTAACAGACCTGCACATGTGTTTGGTACTATTTTACTTGTCCCAACCTCATCGTAGGGGAAAATGAGTCCGGAGGACTGTTGGCAGCCCAGCATTGTGGCGGCTGAGCTTAGAAAGGATTTAGACACTACTACTTAGCCGCTCTTAACCTCACTGACCCTTTTCAGGACTAATACAAATCCTGTTGTGCTAGAGAATTACACTAAGCCCTTGCTTTGACCCCAACTCCTGTAAGCACAGAAACTGGAACATTAACACTAGTTTTCAACTCTCAGCTGTCTAAATGATTGAGTTAACCATGAATGTGATTACTAGACCCTTGTATTACAAGTGCTATGGGCATGGACTTTTTTGGTGTCAATTATCACATATGTTTGCTTCACCTCCTTTTAATACATGCTGCCCATTCTAATCATACTTGATAACTTGATTGTTTTTATTATGTGGTATACTTTCAAGTTATTCTCTCAAATATGGCTAAAGCATAGGTCATAGTTTTGCTTTTACAGTTCAACCAGCAATGGTAGTTTCTTTAAAAGTCTTTTTTAAAAGTCTATGTCATTCATTATCTTATTTGCCATCCGACCTATTAACTTTGTTTTTTTTTTTTTTATCTTTTACCTGAAGTTTGTTTCGGTGAACATAAATGTTTATGACTGTACATTTGGTACACATTCAATTTTTGGCTAATTTGATGAAAAGCGGCAATTAAGTCTTATCCCGGACAAGCCCCCATTTACAAATGACAATTCTGACAAAAAAGAGACAACACAGATAGACTGAAGTAATGAAAACTATATTTATCTGTTGTTAAAATTAAAAACTTAATAATGTGAAACCTACAAAATAAAAATTAACAAGTGACCATCTTAATGAAGAACTTGACTAACAATGAAGACCCCCTTTTCAAATGAGCCAGAAAACTTGAGATGTGCCAATTGCGTCACGTTGCTTCCCACTTGCAATAAAAAATAAAATAAAATAAATAAAACTGTAGAAACAGGGGCATCTCTGCACCTGAGGGCCAACTCTCATTTTCTTTCCTTCCTAAGGATTGAAACCCCAAACAAAACCAGACAATTATAAAGAATACAAAATAAAGTTGTTGTGCAATACAATTGTTGACACTTTAACTCTGAAAGGCAAAAAGCAGTGCATAAAGTCAGCCCCAAGAATGCTCTGGGGCACTCTAGCAAAATGGTTGTGATGAAAAGGACGTCAAGTCATCCTGAGGAGCCAAGAGAGTTTAAGATTTAAGTGCAGGTAGGGAGAAGTCAGAGGGTCTATAGCAGTGCAACGAGAGCTGACATTTGGAGGAGAAATGACAACTTGAAGTCTGTGTGTTTTACACATAAAAGGTGTCATGCAGTTAGATTTTTAATGTCAACGTTCCTCTGATTTTACATCAATGTTAACTTCAACCACTCAAATTCTCATTTAATGCAGTTCAAATTTAAAAGGACAAAAAGACCCATACTTTGAATCAAAAATGAGAGAAAAAAGAACGAAAGATAAGAAAAAAAGATTTTAAATCTTAAAAATGAACTTGGTTTGAACCAGCTATTTAATTTACTTTCTTATAATGATCTACAAACCAAATTATTTTTAATGACTAACGATTTGTCAATAAATATTTAATAGCAATTTTGCTGTTCTTTTTAATCCTTTACATTCTAAGATGAAATAACGGGGAATCGATTCTCAGTTATGGCAAAAGTACAGAACAAAAACAAATGTAATTTCATTTTAATAAAAGACAAAGATAATTATAAATAAATAACAGAGATCCTAAAAAAATCGACATGTTTCAACTGTCTCTTTCACTGGACAGGAACATGATGGGTGTATTTAAATGTATAAAATGAAGCAATCCTTTGTTGTTTATTAGTTTTAACTGCAACATAGGTTTTCAAAGACGTGTACAATGAAACCGAAAACTGACTGTGTGTCGCTTTATGTGAACTGACTCAGAGCATCAGTGAGGGTTTTTTTTTTTTTTTTTTTGCTTCTTCCAGTAAAATCATCATGATTAGTCCCAAGCCTCGACTGGAAATGTGTCACATCTCGTTCAGAGTAAGATGAGACACGACTGGGGCACCAGCGAATTACAAAGGTATGCTCCCTTTTGAGCATGTCTCATTTTCTTCAGTGAACTTTTGCACCAGATAAAGGTTTTCCGTTGGACCTTTGCTTAACATTCACAGTTTATGATGACAGATACACGGTTCACGGCTCTTAATGTTTTAGTAAAGATTAAAACGAATTGTTTTCTCTTTTGAAGAAACATGTTTTTTCTGCTTTTTATTTGACTAAAAACGTTAGAGCACAGAGTGGAAGAGGGGGCTGTCGTGGAACAGGAAGTAACAAAGAGGATGAAGTGAGGACAGCATTCAGGGAAACAAAGGTTGGCAGTAGAGTTTCTGACAAGGCTGTTTAGCAATATCTTGGAGGATGAGAGGTCTGGAGGACATTCATATTGTAACCATTTTAAAGAACACGGGAGATGTGCAAAGCTGGAAAAAATAAAGCGGAATAAAGTTGATGAGTCACACAAAGAAGTTATGGGAAAGAGCTGTGGGAGCTGACGGCAGACGGGAGCATTTGTGAGCAATAGTATGGCTTCAAGCCAAAGAAATGAACCACAGATGAACTATTTACAGTGAGGATGCCCCTGGAGAAGAAAAGAGAAGGCCAAAAAGAGCTGTTCTGTTTAAAGATCTAGATCAGGGGTCAGCAAATTGAGGCTCCAGAGCCACTTGTGGCTTTTTACCACTCCATTGTGCCTGGTTGAAGAAAAATAAAAAAGCTTTTAATTTGAAAGGTAACTGTAAAGTACATAGTAAAGTAAAAACTAACTCAGACTTTATTCAACTACTTCACAAACAGTTGAGGGACAGTAGGTATCACTCCACGAGATTTTTGACTGTGGTCAACAATCCAGCAATCCTTCATAGGTTACCACATTTATATAAAAACTAGGGCTGTCAACGCTAACGCACGCAATTTATTTAAAAAATTAATGCATTAAAAATGTATTAACGCAGATTAATTACACTTCAAAAGCGAATGTCTTCCGCTTGCGTCGGACGTTAATTTCTAAAAATGCACACTTCATCTGGTACTATCCCACTAATACCATGGTCACTAAATAAATAGTCATTCCATTTTTAGTGTTTTATCCTTGTTATTCTTTTTGGTTTAGATTGCTTTTTCACACAAGCAGACTTTTTGATTGGTAGTGCAGCCTGTTGTTACAGTAATATGAGAATGCGTCGCTGGGCCGCAGGACCTCGACTGCTGATCGTCCCAAAAGGTTAAATAAAGCATCAGTTCAGAGGGAAAGTTCACCTCTTACTGCTTGTTCAAGTCCAGAAGATGATACAAGTGATATACAACATTTGGGTTATGTGACCGGAACTTCTTTTTTTGGTGCGCATCAACACCCAGCAGCCAATCAGGTTTTAGTTTTCACCTGGACCTATTAAAGTTCAAAAACACAATGTTTGTTTCTTACGGCTGTGTATCAGCTTCCTTGTGTTCTTGGAGTAATACTGCAGACGTAAATGTCTTCAGAGTTCGGCTAATCTTGTTGTTGATGTGTTTTCTGCACACAAATTACATTTCTGGGACATCTGAGTGAATATTTTACAGATTAAAAGATTTCAGAAAGTAAAAAA
The DNA here is from genome assembly GCA_014656515.1 of Oryzias celebensis. Taxonomy (NCBI): domain Eukaryota; kingdom Metazoa; phylum Chordata; class Actinopteri; order Beloniformes; family Adrianichthyidae; genus Oryzias; species Oryzias celebensis. The sequence goes on from BNCR01000005.1 coordinate 43,381,006, forward strand.
GAAGGAGAAATGTTCTCTCTGGCCTCGAAGAAAATGCTGCATGTTGTTGTATAAAATGTACCTAGTAAAACACTGTGATTAATCTGATTATTTTTTAATCGATTGACAGCACTATTAAAAAGATTTGTATAAAAACAGATTTTTGAGCTCCATGTACAATAGAGAATCAATTTGAGGTAAGTAAGCACAACCAAAATTCATACCTATGGTGCATCAAATTATCCTATTTTTAAAAAAACTCAAGGGTTTTTACACGCTCTTTATGGTTCTGGTTAAGATGCACCACAATTGGTCAATCAAACAGGGTTTTGTAAAAATTATTATTAATGCCAATATTATACTACTTCTTACTACATTTGCTGCATTGAGATAGATGATCCAATGTGGCAGAAGGTGTCTTTTATTTTGAAAGAGAGTCATGTTAATCTCTGTCAAAAACTATAGCTATCACGTATTTTTTTAAATATTTTTTTTCTGTTTATTTATACAAAAGGAAAAAAACAGTTCTTTTATATCTGTCATGATAGTAACAATAACATACAAATTAATGTCTTATTTTCCTAATGTTTTCCTAATATACTCCTCCTGGGTTCTGGTCAGTGAGAAATCGACCCAAATTGTTCTTTAGGCTTTGAAGGTTGCAGACCTCTGATCCAGAGAAAATCCATGACAGGGGGCAGAGAAAGTCTAAAGTGGCAAAGAAGTACGCCGGAGTTTTACATGGCATGTGAGACCCGTAAGTGTAAGTGAGGAAGACATGGGCAGGATTGGCAGATGATTTGCTGTGGTGACCCCTAAAGGGAGCATCTAAAAGATGAAGAAAAAGAACCTTAAAGCACATTCATGCATAGCTAAATTCATTTAGCATCATGCACATTTTGTAAATACTAATGAGAAAAAAGGCTCGGATCGTTTCTAAGCAGTTGAACTGACCTTCTGTAATGTTTTCTCATCTGTCTTCCTTTTTTCTTTTCATTTACTTGTAGTTTTTTTTTTTTTCTTTTAGAAAGCTGTTTTAGGTTAAACAGACCCCCACATTTCCGGAGAGTGTTATACTGTAGGCTATAGAAAGACTAGAAAGAGGCCCTCCCTACATTCTTGATGGAAGCCCTTGGGAATAGTGCACAGCTAATGTGAGACACAAGAGAAAATATAAGCAAGAATACAGGAGAGCAGCTCTCTATATTAGTTTGCATTTCAGAAATAAACAAAAAAAATATTTTTAGCATCTGAAATGCAAAAACTCTTGAACTCAACAAGCACGAATGTTAATTTGCTAACAAATACAGTGGCTCCATACAAGCAGTGCACATCCCTTTCACATATGTTCTGCTTTCTATTATACTTATTACAATTCAAGCCATCTTTCCTCAGGCCTATAGCCTCATTGCCATTATGTGTCAACAGAATTACCACGGAGACCTTATTTGTCTCAGATGAATGCCCTGTTTTTCTTAAGCCTCCTCTGATGTGCAACTCCTTTCTTGACCCTCCATGTGCCCCAAAGGCCCCTCCAGGTTCACAACATATTCAGTGTAAAAAACCTTAAACCCATGCATGCTAAAAGTTAATTCAGACCATGTTGAGATATCTTTTGTTTTATTTCATAAATGTGATCTGTTTTGTGTTGTTAAAATTCATGCTTTTCTTCCAGAACTCCCTGAGAAAAAGACTGTGTCTAAGAAACTGTGGCTAATCTCAAGGCAGCAAGTGCAAGAGTGTGTCCTCGACTGAACTTTGGATGGATGAAACGGCGAACTCGCAGCCGAGACCCATCGCTGCGCTGTGTCTCTCCCTCCCTCTTTCTGTGGCTGCATTGAATCGCTATGCTCTGCTGCCACCCGCCCGCTCACAGCACGTCAACAAGTAAGAACTGAGAAGTGAATGGTGTCAAACCAGACTCATTTCAGGTCTGAAAATATGGAAGAAAAGCAGTTTAGAATTCACAGGAGAAGATGGCCAAACTTGCAGACAAAGATGCAAATGTACTTGCTGATACAGATGCATGCACAAACAAGGCAAAACTACCCTCATTAAAAGCATAAAAGGACTTCTACTTGGAGGTGGGGACTTTTCCATGGCAACTAGGGCAATCATACTGCAAAAAAATACTGCATTGCGTCACAGCTGTGGATCCCGCTGACTTGAGCTTGCATGACTTAGCTATAATGAATATTCACAAAAAAAAACGGTCTGATTAATTAAAATGATGAAGATAATTGTGGTGTTGATGAAACACAAAGGCAAGCTTTGAAACAGAAAAAAAAAGAAAAATTATCTCTGACCTTCATGATTTCAAAGGGTCAACTAAGTACAGTTGAGCGGAGGACACGATGCTTTCAAGATTACGTAATCCCGACGCTGATGATGACACTCAGCCACAAGCTGCTCTTCATGCCTTGCTGGAATTTTGATTCATTCTTCTTGAAAAAACTGGAGCTGAGTCAAGTTCTGAAGGGTTTCTGCACAACATTCACTTTGTTGTCCTAATAAGACATTTTACGTCTTATCTCCCATCAAAGCGGTCCCACAACATGACACTTCTAAAAGGCAGATGTGGGAGGATTTTTAGCTTAATCACTTACTGTACCAGGATACATCACTAAATTATCATCTGGTTTTAAAACTTGTAATTTTGCCTTTTTACTTTGATTCTTGCACATTATGTGTTTGACAAAATGAAATTGTGATCCTAAAGCATCTGTTAGAGTAAATGAAGATGGTGGACACGTCTTTCTGATTTTTTTATTTGTCCTTAAAGATCCACTCTGATCATTTTTTTAAATCTATATTCAAAGCGTTCCCGGTGGTCTTTTAATTATGATTATGCCGTTTTTAACCTAAATCATAAAACCGGTGGGGTTTTCTAGGGCAGTTTCTGCGGAGCGGCAGTACTTTGTAGGAAATTGACCTTTAAGTTGTTGGCGTGGAGCAACAGGCTCCTGATTTTCACCTGCTCCTGATTCACAGTGGTTAGAATAAAGAAATACTCGGAAACGTAATTTTAAGCTGAATTTTCTTTATTTATGACCTCGACCATGACACAAACATGTTCAATACTCCATTTTTGTTTAAGCGAAAATAACTTGTTAGGATCAACAAAGGAATTTGTCATCTAAATGACAACAGGAGGAATGTTCATGTCCTACAGGTCTGTGGCTTCATGAACAGTTATGGACTGTTTTAACCGCTTTAACAGTTAATATAAAACATGACTACAGCAGTGACAAAAATATACAAAAAAATCAACTGATAGAAAACAAAAGACAAAAAAGACTTTTGATTCTTTGGTTTTTGAAAGGAAATTTTCATTTCTTATGGGTTGAGTACATTTGTATTAATGAATGTTTAGTTTGTTTGAAAAGCACTGCACTCTTTTTAACTGCATAATCATGTTTCTCAATAAAACACAATGCACATCAAAAACACAATACCAGATTACTGTTTACTTATTGCATTTCTTCTTTTTTTCTATTTTGCATTTTAACTTTTTAATGTTTTAAGCTTTGAATATACAGCGCTTTGTTTGACTGTGGTCATCGTGTCAAGGTCCTAAATAAATAAACTTGAATTATACAGATTTTTTGCATTTTCATTTTTTTTTTTTTACTGTATTTATTATTACTGTTTCTGTTTATTCATTTATATTCATTGACACAGTGTAGATAACAAGTATGGACTTCATTGGTCTGAGAAATTGACTTCCCTGTTTCAATATGACAATAAACACTTTGGTTCTTGACTCTTGAGGGGCACCATTGGGTATACACCACAGTTGCATGCTTTTTCTGTTTATTCATTTGCCAGATTTGCTGCCCTCACATTTCCTATGTGTCTTTTGTTGACTGATGTTTGGTATAAGTTAGCTGCAAAACATGCTGTCCCTTCAAAAATCCCTTTTATTTATTTTCTTTTGGGTGTAATTACTGTTTTCTAAATACAGTGTGCTGCTGTAACCTGGTAATTACTGAACTGGTCTCTTAACATTTTGCATTAGCAAAATGTATGCATGGAACAAAATCCATAGTCTGTATTTGATTTACCTGAAGTACAAATGCAGCTAAAACAACTGATCTGAACCTTAGAGTTCTACAAATCAAACTACAGTTATGTTTCCTTATGGTCGCTTCTTTTTTTCCCAAAGAAACGCCTCTAACACATTGGGTGGTAAGTAGGTTGTTGCTCATTAACCCCCCCTACCAAAAAAACTTCTCACCACCCACACAAACACATTAAATACAGAATCATAAATAAAGTAGACTCCTTATGTAACTGAACTAACAGAACATGTTCATTTCAACTAAAAGTTTGTTCAGTTGTGTGTGGGAGACACTGACGACTGTGTTGAAGTTTTTTTCTTCCTAACTTCATGTAAAGACATGAAGATTTTATTTCATTTTTATTTTAGTTCTTCGAAAATTCAATTTTCCTAAAAAAAAAAGGGTGCTGATGATTGCCCTTGTCAGATTGATCAATACTATGATTCCCATGTTTCTGGTGACAAACTTAATGTACACCCAAGAAAAAAAAAAGGAAAAAAGAAGCCGTGTCTTCCTCTTTTCCAGCTTCACTTGTCGTATTTGTCACTTTGTCACCTCTCGTGCTTTGCTGAAGTAAATTTGTCCCTCTCTTCCTCTATTCTGGACCTGAAATGGCCAGCACATGTTCCTGCTGGGGGGCTTAGTCTGATTCATGTGGGAGCTGCTGCAGAGCTTCACATGTCTAGTCTTAATGTGTCCAGGCAGATGAAAGGAGAAAGACGGCAATCTGATGGCGCAGGCTAAAGCTGCATTTTCATTCTTTTGAATTGCGAGTGTAATGCCAGGATTCATCAGGGAGGCTTACAAAGCCAACGCCATAATGAAGAGGAGAGGAGGGCGACAGGGGAAGAGAGGAGCTGTGTTTTTGTAGATAGTTGGAACGGGGGAAAATGAGGGAAGAGGCAGATAGGAGGTGGATGAAGACTACAAGAAACTGAAATGGTGAATGAGGGTAAATGAAATGATGTGCAAAACTGCAGTTTATAATGTAGCAACCATTGACTGTACAGGAGAACTGGATTAAGCGACCCCCTCATGTTCCAAACAGTAAGTACACACTGGTTAAAAAAGTCAAAATCTCATAGACTTCTATTGAGAAATAAACATCTATGACTCTGTTTTTATGTTTGTCAGATTAGCCATTCTTACTCAGATAACTTTTTTTTAACATGTTACTAATCCTAATTTTTGAAATATTTTTGTTGTAGCGCAAGTTATTCAAGTTATAAACTAGTCAATCAGATGTGTCAATAAGAATATTTGTTGTTTGTTAAGGATTTGATTGATAGAGTCTCCAGAACCTGCTTTTCGCAAAAAGGGTGTGTTCTTCTAACAATCTTACTCCTCATCGGAGAGAGTGGTTGCTGTAAAAATGCCAGACCAACTTGGACCAAGCACTGCTTATTCTCCTCAGGTTCCAACATTTCTGGTTCCAACATGGCGACGCCCGTATCGAGGAAAAATGGCAACTGAATTGGACTGAGAAAGTGTGACGCCACTAATAGAAAACAGCTCACCTCCGGCTCCAGCGAAATGAAACCAATTCAGTTGCTATATCCAGTCGCCAGTCTGCGATACAAACGTCGCCATGTTGGAGCCAGACGACAGTGATTGGTCCAGGTTGGTCTGAGTGAACCTTTCTATGGCAACTACTCTCGCCAATCACGAGTAAGCTTGTTCAAAGCCCACACCTCTTCCACTGAAAGCGGGCACAGGAATAAAATGAAATGTACTGTTATTGTGTGTTTGGTAAGTGTATTGTGAAATATATGTAATGATGTAAGCTACGCGCACTTTGACGTACAAGTGAGCCAGTAGTGAAGCGTGCGCACTGGCTGCTCACAGAAGTGTACAGTTGATACGTAAGTTCCCTTAGGATGCCCACACAAACTACTCTCTGGTTGTCTAGTTTCCTCATTTCAAACAGTCATTTAACAGCACTAACGGGCCCTGTGCTCAGTGGGCAGAGTTTGGGGGTATAAAAAAAAAAAGAAAAATCCAAACGACATGCCTGCGTTTCACCTACTTCACCTTTACTTACCGTTTGCGTGTTGTTTAAGTTTTTGCTTCGACCTGTCAACTGTAGAAATATTGACTGTTGGTGCAGTTATTTTCCGATCTTATTACGATGCAGTTTTGCTCATTTAAAATAATAATTAAACAGACAAGTCTATTTTAGATGCTTTGCAAGTGGAGCCGAAAAAGCTTATTAGCTGTCAATTTAAAACTCGATCCAAATGAATCAAGTTTAAAATAAAAACCTATGCCCTGCAAACTCCAACAAACAGTTGAAAAGGGATAATAAAAGGAGGAAATAAACTGGGTAGTTTATTGAATAAGGTGAATAAGGTGTTTGCATGCTAGAATATTCAGCATAAACAGCATTTAGAATAGGATTTTTGCTAAATATGGGCTCATTCTTGATCTGTTTGTTGATCAAGCATTGTAACATGGCAGTGTATCGTTTGGGATATGAGCCTATTTTGGGAAAAGACACAAATGGTAGCATTCATGAAAATGTAAATGAAGGAAGAAAAAGTTGGACCAAAATTGTTGTTTTCACAAAAGCTAGACAGCAGTTACCAACAAGTGTGGCTGAACCTTTTATTTTAAGTAATTTGGCAATGCAGCGTTCACAGAATGTTTGGACACTCAGCTTTCAGAGAAAAGGCTAGAGTTGACCTTAAATACACTGCAACCATTATGTTTGGTCTCGGTTTGACCTTTTCTAAAGGTCTTCTATTCGACAGGAATGAAAACACGCCGTCTTGTTTTTTAACCTGGTGGAAAACCCCCAAAACACACCAAAATGTCTGAGCTATGAAATTACCTCTAATTGCTCTGGCTGTGGTGGAATGCTGTACCTCCAAAGATAATAAGCTGACATGAAATTGAAAGGGCAAGGGTTCAAATGCGTGGTCTGGTCATCCCGAAGACTCTAAAGATGAGACTAATTGCCTCCCTGCTTGTCATCCAACATTAAGGGGTTAGATTGGGGAATTGAACCACCAAATGGTTCTTGAGAGTGTCTGTGATTGCATCGCACTGCTCCCTCAGAGGATGGGTCAAATGTGGAGCAAAAGATTCACACACTCAGGTGTGTGAAAACAAACTTGCAACCCCTTAAGCTAGCAAAAAGCAAAAAGTTTATTTTTTGCTGAAAAGATGAGGAAACAGAAGAGGAGCCTTCAACTTCAAGATAAAAGAAAGAAAGAAATCCAATCATGACCGTTGTTTCCAAACACCACAGTAATAATGCAAAATGTTCAGGATCCTCGTCGTCTTTAACCGCTCCGTGCCATGAAAAAGTTCGGGTATCACTGCTGTAGTGTAAACCACGGTTACACTCTTACAAACTCTTGGGTTATGTCTTCAAACCAATTCATATTCATGTTTCTATATTATTTTTTAGCAATGCACATTTTTGGGGTAATAGTGGTTTCATTTTTTAACACAATGTATGTTTTTTTTTTCTTAAAATAACCCAAAAGAAAATTGGTCTCTATTTATCCTTGGAATTGGGTTACAAACAAACCAATTGGGTTATTTGTGACTATAAAAATGTTGTGTGTAGTGTTTTTGTTTTCTAAAAACTATGACAAATGTTTACGTCCAGCTAGATTTTCTACTTTTAAAATGGAGTATGTATCGACAAAATTTCTTTTTGTTTTGGTAAAAATCCTACATCCCTAAATGCTACAAAAGTTTACAGTTACAGGACAAAAACTTGAAAAGTTGCCTCCTGTAAACCTACTAATATTCTGGACTAAATTTATTTTAAACTTGTGTAATAAATGATGGGTTATATATTTATGCAATATATAATTTGGTATTTAAATTACAAATGTTGCTTTTTTTAACAACATTTTAAAGGTAAAAATAGTTTTTTTTAATGTTTTTTTTATTATTTCTAACACAAAAATATTGTGGCATTTAAACATTTATTTTACAGTGGTTGATTTTGCTACTCTCTCTGTTTGATGCCCTGCTTTATCCTCAGCTCACCTCATAATCTCAGCCAACAGTGTGTTGATTTACCTTCCTGACCAGCACAAGCACTGCCAGTAGATGTTTGTCCCTTTGCTTTAATCGTATCCTGCAGAGACAGCTGGGAGCAGGAAAAAAATATCCTGTTTAACACGGGTAAATCTGCAACCTTTTTGCTGCAGCAGGGGTTCGCATCCCCTTCAAGACATTTGGTTTTCAAATAAACCTCGGACTGACCTTCTCTCCATTCGTGTAAATTCAAAGTGTTCTGTGCTTTTGAATAGACATCAAGACTCATCAAAAGCGTTTTAGAAGCGGATCTTTATGTAAAATTAATTTGCCACTGAGCGAATGAAAAACGATGAAAGGTCTTTCGTTATCCTCCAAAATCAAAGCCCATCAACTGGTAAAAGGTCAGTAATTCTTTGCTGTAAGCGCCGGCGAAGGCTTCACGGGGGAGAGGAGAATGTGTGAGAGACCGTGCACGTCAAAGGTTTTCTTCGCTTATCGTGCCATGTTGCCATCTGTCCGTAGGCATTACAGAGCATACAGGCGGTCACTCACTAAGCTCAAACAGGCAGCAGTGAAAGAGTCCACATTAGAAAACCATTTGACACGCTCAACATTACCACCACTCGGAGAGGGCAACTGAGGACAGCTGGGGCTGCTTGTGAGAAGGTTTGAACCTTAAAGCTGCAGATAGATCGTCTGCGTCAAGGTTTTTCTGAGGTTTTAAGACATAATGAAGTTTCACAGATAAGTGAATAGGCTGCATTATGGATTAAAAAGGAGTGCACGTCAAATTTAAAATGCATGCACGCCAACTAAAAGTCATTTATTTCATCCCTTTGAAACAAACTGACTGCCACCCCAAAAAAAAAGAACGTTTCTAACATTTAGGCAAAGCCTGTACCCATTTTTACCCAGAAGATGAAGAAATAGATGGAGAGGAAGCAAAAAAGAAATATATAAATACATATAATCTGTTTCTTTTTGCTTTTTATTCAAAAGCGTTTTGGTTAAACTGAATTCTAGAGCAAACCACAACTCAGTCAGTCATTGTTTTACTGTCTTGAAACAGTCAAGGTTAGAGAAGAGTATTTAGATCAAGTGGGCGTGTTTGACAAGCGTTGCATTTTCAAACTGTACCCAGAGCTGACATTTTATAAATCCAACCAGGTGACTTTTGCTGACACATTCCCACTAAAACAACAAAGGATGAATAAATCTTCGTCGTGGTTACCAAAAAAAAAACAAAGAAAAATTTTGATCAGATGTGGACAAGTGGCTCACATGGAATGCAGTTTTTTTAAAACATCTTTTTAGCACACATTTCCCCTCAGAGTAAACTGATTTAATTTATCGGATTATTTTCCAAGCTTCTTATGAAATCAATTGCACAATGAAATACCAATGGGATCAAATGAGGTCTTAAGAAATTCATCGCAGAAAGATGCCTAAAATCCAAGGACAGGAACTTTCACTTTGGTTCCTTAAGTTAAGTTAGATTTATTTTCTATAAACCCACCAAAATGTATATATAAAATAGCTTCAGCTGTGACTAAGCTGTTATCAAGCTGTTCACTTGAGTACAAAGTAAACTGAAATAATATGCATTATTAAGGGGTTTTTGAGGGACAATATCTGTAAAACAATGTTCAGGTTCCAAACTTCAAATTGAATAATTCATTTACTGCGCCGAATGATGAAACAGACCTTTACTCCCCAGTTACTCCAGAAGCAGTTCCTTTATGTTTAGAGCTGGCCACAGATTGAAAAAGGTCATTTCTGAACCTTTTGTTCTGGATTTACTCATGTTTAATAATGTTTGCGGTGAGGGATGCTGCATCACATCTTTTAAATGTGTGGGCAGCACAGTCTGCAAGTTACAACACAAACGCTGCTTGTTTATCACTTCTGTTTGTGAGTTGATTTAGCAAAGCAGTTTTTAAAAAGCAGGCTAACAATTGTGAACATTAAAACGGTTTAATTGCTGCAATTATGATGTCAGTTATTTGTATTGCCCACAGATGGTTCCTGCCCCCGCCCTCGCCACTCTCCTATGATTCACCGTCATTGGCTGAGCGGCTGCCACACGCCGGTGCTTATACTCCCCCTCTTCCCTAGCCACCCTGGACAGAGCGGCATGTGACAAATTGATTGAAAAAACACATTTTTAGAATAGCAGCTTTTATTTTGGTTTTACCTCCATAGCAACCATTTTATTTTTTAGTCTCCTGAGGGTGACGGACACGTCAATGTAATTTTTAGAAGGATCTGCAAAAGTAAACTTTTGGATTTCCTTGGCAACTGAATACAATATGTTATCATATGTCATATTGTTAAATTTAGCTTGAGCCACCAATTTTTGTGTTACATTTTTCACAATGTTATGGTAGCACTACTTTTGCGAGCTTGCCACACCCACATCGTTTAAAATCTACAACTTTCTTACAACAAAATGTACGCTTTCCAAGGTCAAAGGTCAACAAACCTGTTTGTGGTTGTAGACTTAAACGTGTGGTATGTGTATGAAATTTCTTGAAGATTGCTCAAACAAAGTTTTTTTTCCCCATATTGTGGGAAAATGTAATGAATCGCCACATTTTTGGATTTGCTATAGAAGGGTCGCCAAGCCGTAGATCCCGTGGCCATCGCACAATAATTGTAATACTTTAGATAGATTCGACAGGCGCGTTTTTGTTTCGCTAGTGGATTTTACACTATTTTTTTAAGTTACGTAAGAGATTTTCACCACATTAATTTTTTTTCACATTAATTTCTTTTAGAGTATCTCCCGCGGTGATGCCATTTTTTATTTATTTATTTATGTATGTTATTATTATTTATTTATTGGGGGGATCGCTATGTCAAAAATGCATGTTTCCTGGGTAAAAGGTGTTTGAAATTTTGATGAGTTTTTTAGTATGTGTTGGGGAAAATTTTCTCTTAAAGGTGCGAGAAGATTTACAAAAAACAAAGAAAGAAAGAATTGTTTTTATGGTCCAGGACTGCTGTGGGCCAGAATAAAAATTCACCTTTGGTTTCTGTTTTTTCTCTTGTTGCTGAAAGTCATCTTCCATCGTCTTTTTGAACATCACCGTCTCAGCTTTATGAATTATTCATGCCATATAGTGTTTGTTACTTTGCAAACTAAGCTTGCCTGGGACAGTTCTTACAAATCCCACCTGGGTGACAGTTTCCGTGACGTCTGCTCTCAGATGCTGAGAAAAGTAATCTGCAATCCAAAACCGGGTAACATCAGCTCAGCACCACTGTACACTACAGCAGTGTGTTTCTCTCTGATTCACGTAGAACCCCCCACCCCCCCACCCCCACCCCCACCCCCACCGACACCCCAAAAAAAACAAAAAAAAACAAAAAAAAACTCAACCTCCCAAGTAACCATTCAAGTCCTGCTCCATCCTAAGGTCACTACTGGAGTTTTATCTCTTCAGCCACTGAATATAAAACATCTCGACAATAAAAAATAGAAATTCCCACTGTCCCTTTGCAAACATGGCATATTTAGGTAAAATGATATGAAATAAACTGAACTGAATTATTCAGTATTTGCAGATTTATCCTTTTTTCTGCAACGTTTCTGCCGACCTCACTGTCAATTTAACCTAAAAAATTAGAATAATTACTAAATAAAGACCAACTTACTTTTAAAAATAAATCTGACAGCAGATTAGACATACTATTAACACCGTCATCATCAAATTAGCTATTATATGCGAACTTGGCAGTTGTGATAGGCCTATGTTAATATAACTGTTTCCCCATCTCATACTGTTTAAGTTTCTTTCCTGGGGTCAGAGTAGAGAAGAACGAGGGAGTCTTCATCTCCCATGTGGAGTTATTTAGGAAAAACCCCCAAAAAAATCATCTTCAAGTTTCGGCTGAATTCTCAGTTGTCCTGAAGATTGTAACGCTCACATTCACACCACACAAATAGCTAAAACGGAAGCAGACAAATGTTTTTGATAGATTCTTTGTTAAATCTGACAAGTTTGTTTTTTATCTGTTTTTTTCTTCACATGTGTAAACAACACCTGGCAATATTAAAAAAAATTAATAAAATTATGCCAGACAATAAAACATGATTTAACTCTAATCTAAAAATCTGAAAAAGAAACCTTGAAAAAATGTCTTTGGGACATTTTAAAGATTTTTATCTTTAAACAGTAGAATGATGATCTGGATCATACATGAACTGGAAGACCTTTTACATTCCACTCATCATAGTTCAAATAATCCACATGCAAAATACTAAAGCATAGATTTTTGACTAAATTCCTTGTCTTTAGACCAAATCATCAAAAACTAAGAAAGAAGAATGCTTAGTTTACATAATAGTTTTTAAAATATCAAATAAGTCTGGTGTATCCCCTAAAAACAATTTCCTCTTGTCCCACATTATCTAATGTACAAATTATATCTTAAATAAAATAGTTAACATCAGATTTAAAATGAATTTTTGCATTAAATGTTTTGTTTGGGTCTCTTGTCAATCAATCAATCAATCAATCAATCAATCAATCAATCAAACTTCATTTATTAAAAAAGAAAAGTAAAAATCAACCCACCCTTGGCCCTCTTCTCCATTGACACACACACACATTTACAGGCACAAAAACATGACTGTAATCAAAACGTTCTGTGCAAGTTTTGTGACTTGTAACTGTGGAAACATTTGTTTAAATTAACACATTTTTTCCCAATAAAGATTATTATCTATTGGAGCATGTGTCCCACAACATGCATGCAATCCTGCTATCATAACCTTTAATGCATGGTAGATAAAAAAAATATAACAAAGAATCATGTGACACCCTGGACTTGACATCATCAAACAGTTTTACACAGCATCCTCTCTTCTGTTTACAGTTATCCTTGATTAAATGTCTCACTGTAGCCCACACAACCCTGTTAAGCATATTATCAGAGTAAAACACTTGTTTATTTGGTTTTTTTTTCTTATTAGCATAAGTAAGTTCGTCCTCTCGGTCATAAAAGGTAGAAAAACACCTAACTTCTACTGCTGGGAGAAAGCAGACATTGGTACAAATTTGCAACCCTGTTATCTGCAAAAATTAGTAACAGGGTTGCACCAAGTTTTGTAATCATCAAATATACAGTGTAATAAAAAATTCACAATTGATCTGTGAGCTTAGCTAGTTAGGCCTTTGACAGTTTATTACCATTTTATTGATGAATATGTAGAATAAAATCAGAAATGTGAACTTTTCAAGAATTTTGAAACCCAAATGTCCCCCAATTCTGGGATGATCCATCTCCATTAAAGCAAAAATTGGAAATATTCATTGCAAAATGGAAACAAAAACCCATTTTTATTTACTTCTGTGTTTCTTGAGCCACTTCAAAAATAAAACAATTTTTTTAACAAAATTGATCCATCAATCACTATTTCATAAGAGTGAATTTCATGTTTTTTTCATGCATAAGAAAGAAATGGATGAGTAACTGACAGACGTGGAATTGTTCAAAATAGAAAAAGCTACATTGTCATTTGTTGCATTTCATTTAAATGTATTTACCATTTTAAACAGCCTTAATTTAGCTCAATTCAAAAGTTTCGATGTAGTCCTTTGAGTGCTTGTAAACAGTCGCTTTGAGGCTTTAAGATGACAAAGAAATTCAAAATAATTATGGCTTAAGAAATACTGATTAAGGAAAAGTGATTGCTTCTTTAGAGATATTTTTTTAAAAAGGTATTATAAAAGCAGCTTTGATTTGGTTGTTTGTTACTGAACTAATGAACTATCAGCTTCTGAAACCATCAAGAATTGTTAAAGTCTCATCTGAACTGGATAGGTTCACGTTTTTGCTGTTGATTTCAATTCAAATTTCCATAATAGATACAATAAATCAGTGTTTTTTATTTTACTGCTTTTGTTTTAGACCATTAAAATAAACCACACCAAATTTTGAGCATTTATAGACTTGTGTTTATCCTTTTTTCTTTATTTCCCAATTATCAAGTTTTGTTTTAATTAGAACAATATTTGTGGAAATCCAAAATGATTGTTTATTTCGCCATAAATGTGATGATAGTGATCTATAGGTAAGTTTAACTGGACTGAATTGAACTGCACTGAAACTGGTCCACTTGTGCAATAATAAAAAAAAAAAAACAAGGGTATTAGTGACTTGAAAGAGAAGGGGCCCACACTGAAACTTACCATAAATCTTTTTTGTGGGTTAGCTTTACGATATTCCATCATTCGTGGCTTCTGGAACGTTGCCATCTCCCAAACTCAAGCACAAGGAAAAGTGCTGTTTTCCCAGATCTGCATTGTCCTCAGATAAACCTGCAAGAACTGCCAAGACTCCAGCAAAGTTTATAGAAGAAAAAAGCGTGAAGGTTAGAACACCTCCCCTCTTCACCACAACAAAAGGAGAAACCCTTCCATCTTTTTCCCCTTTTTTTTTAAAGCTGCTGAGAAATAAAGATGTTTTGGATAATGGAGTGTTAACATGGTGTCAGTGAGGGTAAATAAAAGTGAGGAAAATGTTGAGGGGAAAACATACATACAAAAATACGACAAATTTTAAACGCCAGATTGAGAAATAATGAGTCATCTCTAGAAGTCATGCTTCTGCCTCTCAGTCTAAAAAGGGCTGCAGACATAGAGAACAAGTCTGTCATCACGTTCAGCTTTATACAACTTATTACTAAGTCCTCATCCATCTTGTGTAAAGTCAAACAGTGGGCCGCAGTTACAATGTTCAAAGAAGGTCCAAATGAGCCTCCTGTGTTTCAAACACTCTGTGGTGAGAGCTCTTTTTAGCGGCTTATGTTCTCTTAAAGCTTCACTTCTTTTAATAATTAAAAAAGAAAAAAAGAAAAGCATCCATACAATCCTTTACCAAATGTTATGTTTTATTTAAAGCTTTATTAACAAGATGGATCGATGCGTTTGTATAAAATTAATTCCATAAAACTTCCCGAAAAATTCAGTTTTAGCAACTTAAAAGGTTTTTATACATCAAGGAGACGGCGTTCGGAGAGGAATAAAAACAGCATGCAAGCATAAAACTGTTTAAACATAAATACCAAGACGTGCTTATTTTAAAGTATAAATGGGATGGCATTATTACATTTTCACGTACATTTGTGAGAATGCATGTATCAAACAAAATATTGAAAGCTAAAATTTTGTTGGAAAACAGTTGATTATTTTTTAAGTCTGACTACAAGCCAAGAGTCTTAAAAAAATTGAGAATGAATGAACACATTTTTTTCTTAGTTTTCCTTACTTTCAAAGGCAAATAATCTTAGTTTAAGACAGCATGTCTTGGTTGCTAGAATTTTTTTCTTGAATTAAGAATTTTTGATAAGACAATTTTTCTTACCCCATTGGCAGAGTATTATTATAAATATTATTATTTTTGCTTATTTAAAGAAGATTTGCCAAAGAGTTTTCGACTCATTTCAAAGGGGCCTGTTTTTGCAGTGTATTAAAAATGTTTCATGAATGGTTATAATTTTTGACTGAAACTGATTTGTAAAATGCAAAAAAATTTTAACTTAAAAATGGGAAAGTAACACTAATTTCAAGAAGAGAATTACTAGAAAGCAGTAACATTTTCTGCATGCAGCAAGTCATTTTTACCAAGCAAGAAATATGATTACAGCAACAAAAAACTAGTGTTATACTGTAAGTAGAAATTACTATTTTCAGAACGAAAATGAGAACAAAATGAGAACATGATCTTAGAACAAGTTGGCTATTCTTAATAAATTATCATAAAATCAAAAACTTGCACTTATTCGTTGAATATAAACCTGATTTTTCCCCCAAAGATTAATAACAATGAATGCCCGTCTAACTTGACAACATCTACAGAAGTTTAAAATAACATCCTTAAAAAATGTGGAGTGCAACTTGAGTCTTAAGTAAAAAAAATTCCAGATCCTATAGCTCTGAATGAGTTCAAAAATAGTCGACTGTGCTGATTTTAAGAAAAGTTTGGAAAGATGTAGAGCAAAGGGAAGTAAAAAAAAAAAAAAAAATCAAACCTGGTAAAATATCTTGAATGTCTAAAATCGAGGTTTTAAATCTCAAACTCTTAAAGTTTTTAACACTGTTGCTCCAAATATGCCCTATAGTCATGTTTTATCCATATACTACTCCTTATTATTATTTATATGTTTGAATAAAGACTTAATAAAATAACTACAAAAATAAAATAGATAACATATATAAATGTAAAAGAAAGGGCTGGCTTAGCTTTTTTTTTTACATTTTAATACAGCTAACCGTTGGTTATCAGCATCTTTTGATAAATATTTTGTAAAATAAAAATAATTTTGTTTTATTAAAAATATGTTTGAATTATCATTACATTTTTATAATTTTGAGCGTTTCCTCTGATGTTCCACAGGATCCGGTTTGGTTTTTCACTGATATGTTCTTGTTCTGTTTTTAAAATATTTTTTTTTACCACTGATTTTTGTTTTCTATGTTGTAATGTGGCGTGTAAGCGTCTACTTCATGATCCTCGGCTGCAGGAAAAGCTGTTTATTTAATTTTTTATTTTAATTGTTTTTTTTTTTTTTTTACAAACATCAACCAAACAATATTGCTAAATTGCCATTGTTAAATTGTTATTAATTGTTATTGTTATCTGTAAACCTTAAACCTCTCATTTGGAATATTTTCTTGTTCCATGTGCTGTAGTAACTGAATGTCCATCTCCCAATCTTCAGCTCCAGTTTGAACTCATCGGTAAAGTCATTCTCCGTGTTCAAATATCCACATTACATCACGAAAGCTTCCACCTGAGATTGTTTTCTCGTCAACATAGCTTAAAACCAGCAAATCTTGTCAAACGTGTTCCCGACAGCTTATTCTAACTACGCCCCATCGACATGAGTCAAATGAACAGATGCTGGAAGCCCAAGGCCTTTCTTCTTTACCAGGGCACCCTAATGTATTTACCATGTTTATTTTTTCATTTATCTGAAGTCTCAACAACAACAAAACGCAAAATAAAATCACCAAGTGTTAGAAACAGGCCTTTTTTTTATCCTCTTTGGTAGTTTTCTTTTTCTCCCCATTTCCCTAAATTCTCTGCACCTCTTTATGCTTTACACGTGTTCAGAGTTTTACTCGCTGTACTGTTTTTGGCAGCAACACCTGGTTGTAATCAGTCATCACCCACTTTGTGTGTATGTTTTGTTCAACTCGTCTGGGTTTCTTGTGACTTGCTTTTCAGTCTGCATCCTTTGCGCTTTTATTTAAATAAGCCAATACCCACTTTTAGTGTCTATTTTTTAAAAATCCAAATAATTGTTTTTTGCTCCTGGATTATTTTTTCTTCCTTTGGTTGTGGATGCAGCCTTGTGTTCAAACTCAGTCTGTTACATTTTCACATTAACATCTTTGATTTGAATAACTGGGCAGATAGAGTGAGCCAGTGAAGGAAACCGATCTTACCTTGTTTGATATACCATCTGCTGTCTGAATCTTGAGTTATTTCCTCAACTGTGACCAGGAGACAGAAGAAATCCCCTTTTCTTGTCTGTATATAGACACCCTGCAGTCAAATATGACATCCATTTACTGTAAAAGGAGCTTGGGGCTCAACCAATATATCATGTGCATTCTGTGGAGCTGGGAAGCTTTTGATTAATAACCTCACCAGATCAGTAAGTGTTTTCCAAAGTTAGTTTGCCCAGATGTTGAGTACCAGAAATCCCAGAGACATGAAAACTCTTTTTTTTTTCCTGAACACTAAATCAGTGCGAAGAATTCCTGCTTGGAAGTGTTTTCTTAAACACGTCCTAATAATGACATAAAAGCCAAACATTTTTAGTTAATTTCTATATGTCTGTCATTTTTCTGTCTTTTCATGATTTTTCAAGGAAAACATGTAAAAATAGTATTAAAAAAGTATTATAAAAGTATTTTTTTCATAGTCTCTGTAGACTTTAATTATCCAAACATAATGGGTATAACTTTTAACTTTTTAAATAAGAAAACAGGTCAACAGAGCACAAAGAATATTTTTTAAATAATTTAAGGCAAATTGTGTTTTAGGTGTTTTCTTTTCGACATGTGTAAGGAAAATTAAGCTTCAAATTGCATTTCTGAGTATTTCTTTATTCAAATTGTTGTAAATCAAAAGCAGATGATAAACATGCAATTGAATAAAGTTTGCAGCTGTGACGCAGAAGTTTCAATCCGCTCCCATTCTGATGCATCCACTTGCAGACAAATAGATCCATGTACGTCTTTATTTTCCTCATCTGAACTGTACGGCTAGATAGCTCCAAAATTGCTTGCCATTTTTGTTGCACCGTGGATGTTAAGTTGAGGGTGTGAGAGGCTGTAAGCTAGTGGGAGAGTGTATAAACAGATGAATGATGGGAAGTGGGGCAGGTTTACTTCACAAGAACCATTCTGCCCACAACTCAGAGGTGATTTCCAATGAATTCCTGCAACTCTGCAGAAATTATGACCAAGTTATAAGTCATGCGATTCTGAAACCAAAGTTCCAGAAACACTAACATTTCAGCATCAAAACATCTCATTAAAATGTTGAAAAAGCAGTGTCTTAGTGCCTCTTTCCTCTCTTTGATCCAAGCAGATTTCGACTGTATCTGACTTGAATCTGCCTGTTTAAACTTGAACTTTCATAGTACAGACATTGATTATGCAACATCTGGCACAGGAAATAAATAAACATGTAATCCAATATTGAAAGTGAGGGTGTTTATGTGATTAGAATGTTATATTCCCATGCACATCTCAGACTGGGTATCCTTAAACAGGGTCAAGTGTTTCTCAGGTCAACAGCCCTTTTTAGACACGCACTGCTTTCCATTAATCTGATGCTGTGCTATTGGTGTCACGTCTAAATGAGTGTTTCTCAGTAAGATTTCCCGGGGACAATCTGGGTTTGATGTCAGGACAGATATACTTTCAACGAGGCGCACGTATGAACTAAACTGAGGAAGATTAACTGGCAGGGATGAAGAGCATCAGCAGTTCAGTGAAGCTCCTGTTCAGAGGAAACACAAATCAGCATCTAATCATGTATTAAGTAATATACTTTACTTAATCTGTTGCCTTTTTTCATAAGTGGAAAATATCAGTCATTTCTGAGGCACATTAGTAGGTCATCTTTACAAGAAGCAGCTCTTGTATTTTCTTCATTCATGAATCTGATTTTAAAGTAACTAGGTCATTTCACCAGTTAACCACAAGGGGCTCCTGCTATAATAAGTTTAACCTCCATTCATATGAATGTAATATTATAATTTAACATTCAAAATTATCTCCACACTTTCTATCCTGTACCGTTATATGTTTTAGTCAGTTTTTACTCTATTTTAATGCCCATAACAGTGTAACTGTGGAGTACATTTTTAGAAACCAATGTAAAAATTGATCAAATCAAACTTTATTTATAAAGCACTTTACATACAACAGTAGCACAAAGTGCTTTGTCGGCTTAATTCCAAGTCCTTCTTCAACTATGTCTTTTGTAAAACTGTTCCTAGTGGTCTTTTAAAAATGATTATTCAGTTTTTAGTAAAATTTAAAAAGCCAGTGTTGTTTTTAAGACATATTTTCTGTAGGGCAGCAGGAGTTTCTAATGATTTCCTGCTGTTGTTTATACTCTCTCCTGCTAGCTTATAACACCTCACAAGCCCAAGCTAACATAAGCGTAGCAAAAAAAAAAAAAGAAGAAGAAGAAACGACTAGCAAAATCATAGCTACGTAGCCGCACATCTTTGAGCCAGATGGCAGCTCAGACGAGGAGTTTGCATCAGATTCAGAAGGAGATTTCGGCCCGAGCTTTTTCAAACCGCAGGTTTTTATCTGCTGCTGATCCATCAATTTGTATAAAGAAATACTCAGAAACACAGCTTTAATCTTACATTTTTTTTTGTATGTCCACCATCAAGAGAAAATGCTACAAGAACAGGATAAAAACACACAAAACACGATTTTCATTGGAGTGGGTCTTTAACAATTAAAAATGAAATTATAAAATTTGATATGTGACCACTGAAACTTCAAGCCTTTCCGAACAACTTCTACTCTTATCATCGCTTCTGGTTATTTACATTTTTGAACATTACTGGTTTCAAATTTGCCCAAGTATTTAAAACCAACTTGACTATGACTATCACATGACTATCCACTCGGATTAAACTTTTAAAAAGAGTCAAAAAACTGTCCAAAACTAGTTCCATTGTACATGGGTTGATCAGATCTGTGTAGAATGAGATGAAACTGTGTTTGGAAGTGACAGACAATGTTGACTCACTTTTTTAAATTAACATAAGTGATGGTTTAGACACTTTCTCCGGTGAAATATCTTTTTTTTTGCTATCCACTATTCTCCATTTTTGACATTTTTTCCCGCTAAGGTGAGACAAAAAATGTTTCATTTGATCTGTAACGTTAGTCCTGTAACGTCAGTCCTTCAAAATATTGTAACAGAGCTTTTTTCCCCAAGGATGAGTTTGAAAGATGAATATGGAAAACGAGCTCTAATAGTGTATTTTTGCATCCTAGCAGGATTTTGTGACTCAGCACGAACATTGGAAATAGACTTTTTCTGAAGCAGATAATGCCAGGTTGAAGGACAAACAGCAACAACTTTTGCTACAGAACATTTAGTCTTGTAATGTCAAAAGGCGAAGTTTATGGGTACTTTTAGACTAATTGCGTAACTTGGCAAAAGGTTTCAAGGAAGCAGATGTAACATTTGTTTTGGAACTTTCAATAAAAATGTGTTTGGAGAAGTGTGAGGTTGCAAGAAGGGCAGCTCTGCTTAGACTTACAAGACACCAGGAGCTGCTTTTTCCTTTTTTTCCCCACACACATGTTTTACGAGCATTCAGAAATCAACCTGAACACATTTAACACGATCTGAGCCCCTTTTTACAGAATGTAAATCTAGGAGTTATCAGACCACACAAAAACAAGTGAAATATCGGCAGATTGTTGGCTTTGTGGGCCAAGTTGGAGATCTATTGTGTCTATATAAAGTACAAAAATATTTGTGGAGTCAGACTAATGGAATCACTGACATAGTAGAAATAAATAGTGAGTGGGTTGACTGCTTTGGGTAAATAACTTCTACTGCGGGTGTCACTGTCACGGTGTAAACTCAACAATCCAGGCCTGCTGTAACATCTGACCTTTTTTCAAATTCAAACTTCATTGAGAAAACCTTTCAAGTTCCACTTCGATCATATCAATCTTTTTTAAAAGTGTTCCCATTGATCTTTTAATCAGGATTTTTTTTAACCAAAAAAAAAACAAAAAAAAACAAACAAACAAACAAACTGTGTCATTCATAGTTTCTGCAGGAGTTTCTGGCAGGAGTTTATTATAAATTTGTCTCTGAGTAGTAAGCCTGGCCTGACTACCCGTCATCCCTTTGCTTATGCTAATTGGACCCTTTTTGCAAGGCGTACAGTCTTAAGCCAGATGCCAGCTCAGATGAGGAAAGCAAAGACGTATATGAATCTGCAAGTGGATACATCTGACGGGAGAAAAATGGGGAGCTTATGGTTCGCCCGTTGTTTTTCTAAATCACAAACAGGGCCGGCTCTATAGGCGACCTAGGCGCTTGCCTAAGGTGCCATCTGCTGGAGGGGGCACTACATCTAAATCACCATTAACATTTTTTTCTTTTTTCATATATATTATTTTTTAAGAGTTTGTCAGACCACTCATTTCATTTATTTTTCAAAATACTAATTAAAAAACAAATAGAACTCAAACGTTTGACGTTTTATCCATTGTCTGGTGCAGTGCTCCTCCTTACCTGACGCTGCCACTTACTAAGCTAGGTTGGGTAGAGGACGTTGTTGTGCAGTAGTATTTACGCCGCAAAAAAAATAAAAAAGAAGATGGCTAATGGATTCCTCAAAATGACAGTTTGTGCTGCTACTGCTGCAAGCTCCTCTCCAAAAAACCACTGAAGTTAGGAACCAGTGAGGGTGGTAATGACTGGAAAATTACAGAAGAGTCCCACATTTATTATGTTCCGTGTATTTCATCCTGTCTCATCTGTGTTATAATTATGATAAAATAAGTTTCTATATTTAATCGATATTCCCTGTTTGTTTTTATGATGTGAAGTAGTTTTGATGCTGTAAAGCGCAATGAGAAAATCGTTCAGTCATATACAGTTTAAGAGAAGAATTTCAGGTCCTCATTTATGAGGAGAAATGTGATTTAGTTTGCATTCAGGAGCCCTTTCTATGCACGTTTTCAAAGTTGTTTCTGCATATGTTGCCATAAGGGTTTTTGGAAGAATGTTCCATCCTGTTTTTGTGTGTGCTTACACCATTTTTTCTTGGCATCCTCAGCTGGATGTTGCAAATGAAGAAGAGCCCCAAACTGATCCACATCCTACACTACTGCGTGTAACTGTTGAGATGCATGAAGGTAATCTCCACCATGTGAGGCCTCGGCCCCAGTTTGGAGGCGGGGTGTTTTTCATTCAAATCTGCTGGCGCTATAAAACCAGAGGAAATTGCAAGTAACCCAACTTCAACCCACGAGATCGTGGCGCAGCAAGCTGATCCAGGCAGTCACAAAAAGGCATGATGAACTCAATGAAAGCTCTAAAAAACGCAATAGTGTGTTTGCTGCTGCTGCCGCGCTTTTTGCTGGCAGCTGTGGTTTTTTGGCTGCTTGACTTTTCCTGCATCAGGAAAAGGGTTTTTCTGAGGATGAAGGAGCAGGGAGGCGATGATCCTCCGCTGTGCATCTCCGACTCCAACCGCCTGTTCAGCGTGGAGTCGCTCAAAGCGGTCTGGCACGGCCACAAGCTGGACTTCCTGAAAGCGGCGCATCTGGGACGCGGAGCGCCCAACACCGAAGTCGTCCATCTGGAGGACCAGAGGCGCAGCCGGATCCTGGACTACGCCAAGGACAAGAGACCGCTTATCCTCAACTTTGGCAGCTGCACCTGACCGCCGTTCATGGCGCGTCTGAAGGCTTTCCAGGGGGTCGTGCAGCAGAACGCGGACATCGCAGACTCTTTACTTGTGTATATCGAGGAAGCGCATCCTTCCGACGGCTGGATGAGCACCGACGCGCCCTACCAGATCCCGCAGCACCGGCGTCTGGAGGACCGGCTGAACGCGGCGCAGCTGATGCACCTGGAGGTGCCCGGCTGCCTGGTGGTGGTCGACAGCATGGAGAACTCCTCCAACGCTGCGTACGGAGCCTTTTTCGACAGACTTTACATTCTGCAGGACGGAAAGGTCGTTTATCAAGGAGGCAGGGGTCCTGAGGGCTACCGGATCTCAGAGCTCAGAGACTGGCTGGACCAATACAGAAAGGAGATGGAGAAGTCCAGTAATTTAGTCATCAACATGTAGATTATATTTTTAGAGCTCCAATGACAGAAACAAAGTTGCTGCAAAATTTCAGACTAGTGAAATGAATATTTATTTTTGCTTTTTTTTTAAAAAAAAAAACCCTGTATAACAAATGTATCTTATTTGATACATTCATTTCTGAAACCCTTATCTCATTAGCGTGATCCAAACTTTCTTTATAATTAAAAGTTAATTTACTTTACGTTTTCTGCCCTGTAATTCATTATTATCCCGCTGGAGGCAGTAGAAAGGCTTTTCCTGCCCAGTTCAAAATGGCTACCTCCATGAAATCTCAAAAACACTTTTGCTGGGAAATGTTTTTTGGCAATTTTCAAAATGCTGTGATGACATGAACTCATCTATAGTTGTTCTTTCTTCTTTAAAATAAATAAATAAATAAATAAAAAGGTTTCCCGCTGTATTGAAAAAAGGAGGAAAACAAGAATTTGAATTCTTTATAGCACAGCTACACCATGTTAAAAATGTTTAAATCAAATTTGAGACGGTGGGTTTTTTCTTAACTTTTTGCTAGCATTGTTGTGAGCAAAAACATCCCAATCACCCAACGTATTATAATTGATATGTATACAAAAAAATATATACAATTTTTTTGTGAATTTCCTCAAGGGTTATAAAAAACACCTCAATTCCAGGGGGAAAAAAATCATTTTCTGTGAATCCTTTGCTGTAGTGGGCTTTAAAGGGTTAAATGGAGTGAATTTATGAACATTTCTAAAAATCATAAAACTGTTCTTTTCTTGTTTTTTCTGCTTTTTTTTGTCTTATACCTCCTTTGTGTCAGTGCGCTTATAACCCGCCAGGACCTTGAGACGTACACATCACTTTGCTGGTCAGTATTGTTGTGAAGTTCGGCTCTTAAATGGAGTCAAATCCACAGAGCTGACACTGATGTTTATCATACTGAAGATCAGAGTGAAGCTGCTTCTCTCCGCCTTGCATGGCGCTTTTGTACAGATTATGAATATATATATATATATATTTTTATGAAATAAAAAAGACAATTTATTCCACTTGTCCTGAAGGCTTTTGTTCTTTCAAATTAAAAGTTCTGTAAGAGGCATTTATTTTTTTTGTTTCCTCCAAAGTAAAATACTTATAGCCAAGAACAAGGAGTTAAAATATGATACATGTTTGCAAAGTAATCACATTTTTGATTTGCTTTCCATATAACTGATTTAGTTTAGCTTCCTTGCTGTCCCCCATTTTCTTTAGAACTGTTAACGTTAGCAATAAAATAGGTGAAATCTCACTTCATTCTGTTAAGCGGAGTGATCTCTCTGTTTGGGCATACATGTTTTTATAGCAAAAAACCCCTTGCCTGGAGAAGAATGTAAAGGATCAGATTTTGCTTTTAAGCGCCGACTTGATGCTTTTATGCTGCATCTTGAAGCCTATTATACCACTTGCCTGAAAACAAAGACTCAAAAAAATGTTTCTTTTGTTCTAAAGATCTGTCTTTTCCAGAAAGCGGTTTTATTCATCTTTTTCTCAGAATGAAGACAATTTTATTTTCAGATTGCTACACAATTTAAGACTCAACAGAAGACAACGTGTAGGACCCAGATGACTCAGGAAACCAGATCCAGACACGACCTCCACACGGTGCTATATCTTGTCAGGCGCTTTCGGCCCATTTTCTTTTGTCGTCTTTTTCGTAGCTTCGATTGACAGGTCTGGAGCACCAAGGAGGGTGATCCAAATCTATGAAACAAAGTCAGCTTTTAGTAAGAAAAAACCGATGCACAATCAAGTCCATTGTTGTTCCTCTGACCCCTTCAGAAAGTTCATGAGCACATTTGTGGGTTTAGTGTCCAAAAAAAGAGAAGATGAAATGTTTCTGTTTCCTTTTCAAGCATGGGGATGCCTGCTTGTGTGGGCTTTGCAGTCACAAATGTGAGGCCGTTGGTTGGTCAGTGTTTATGATGAACAACATGGATTGCGTCCTGGCACTTCATCTCAGCAGTAAAGCTTATAGTTTTCTCAGCACCTGTGCTATCAAGCTTTCATTCCCGTTCCACATTTTACATCCAAGACAAGCCATGCCTCAGAAATCCCAATGTAGCTCTCAACTGTTTATTTGAGCAAGTAATTGCTCTCTGGTTTATGTCCCGGTGTTGGTAATTAATCAATTATGGGGGGGGGAGTAGAGCATCAAAAGCTAACTTTTTAGAGGGGAGGCGATGATTTAGGCCCTCTTGATCACTCAGGAGACAGTTTTATGCTGCACAAAACTCAAAGATCTTTGGTTTTTCTATTTTGAAGAAAGAAATCTTTTGACTTCCACGCTTTACAGCAGTCGTGTCTTTGCAGGAAGTTGAGAGCATCTGATTCCAAAGTAACAGCGGAGAAAGTCCAGTGCTGTTAAAGAATATGTTGCTGGTCTGACTTTAAGGGTTTCCCAGTGACCTGACTTTACTGCTCATCTGGAACATGTTTAAAACAGAAACACTGAGTATTTATGTAGAGCTGACAGCTGACTGAGGGGTACCTGCCGGAATGAAATACAACTTGCCCCAATATGCACCCCTGAATAGAAACTCCAACTGGAATTTTCGGGCTCTGGATTCTTTCCATGTGCAATTTTCCACGGATGTTAAGATTCATCTGTCTGTAGAGAGGCTGATAGGAACAAAGGGTTAAGGGTCCCGGCCTGTGGGGAAGGAGATTTAACTTTTGCTGTTCTGTTTTGTTTTATGACTTCAGGGGGGCAGAAGGGGGTCTGTCGAGGTGTTTTTCTTTTTTCTTTTATTATTATTATTTTTTCTTTTACTCCGGTCAGCTTTGAAGGTGAGGGCCCCTTTCTCCCCTGGGTCATAATTCCAAAAATGAAGGCCTAGGTTGTGGGAAGCTGGGGGCCTCTGCACTCACACACACATGCAGAAAAAAAAGAGTTAGGTGAGACCATGAAACCAACATGTGAACACTCAATCATACCCCTAACAATCTTTTCATATTTATCAGAAAAGCCCTTTTGAGGCTCAAACTCAGTGGTAAAATTCTTCAAAAATGTAAAAAATGCAATGCTAGAAACTGTGAAACTAAAGTCAAACTATTGTTTACAAGACGTTTATAGAATATTTTAAGCATAATAAATGAGGAAAAAATCCAAAATCTTTTTCCTGGCGTTTTCCGCTCAAACAGCAGTTTGGCTTTAAAAAAAGAAACATTTGGAATATCTACTTTGGACTCCAACAACGTGAAATCTAGATCCAAAATGTTTTAACTGAATATGCTTCACTTTTACCTTTAGGTCAATGACATCCTGTGGACAAAAGCTGTCACTGCATGGAGCGTTTCAGAACCAAAGTCTCAAACAGTTTGTCAGCTGTTGTAGTCCGAAATCTGACAGGTTTTTGTGGGTTTTAAATTAATGCAGGATCAAATCAAATCAAATCAAAGTTACTTTATTTTTTTCGAGGAACTTCCTTTGCTGGTAGAACACAGGGAAACATCAGGAAAATCAATACAATTCAATTCAATTCAATTTTATTTATATAGCCCAATATTACAGCCATAGCCGTCTCAATGGACTGATTATGACTATATTGCAAGAAGCAAAAATAATTATTAAACATGTAAAAGTAAACAATAGCTGGTTATACATCAGAAAAAAGCAGAAAAAGCTAGCAAATTAAAATCTAATTAAAGAAAAAAAAAACAACTAAACCAAGCAACCTTTTTCCATTTACACTCATGCTTATCTATCATTGTTAGTCTTTTTAATGCTCAGTCATCTTCTTGTTTGCTGGATGTGCTCATGAGTATAGAAGACATTTTTGAATTTTTCAGAAATGAATCATCGTTGCTTCCTTAGAGTCATGTACTGTTTAAAAAAAGTTTGATTTGGGGGCATTAACATTAACTCTCAATAGTTTTATTAATGTTATCGGTTATGTTGTTGTTGTCTTGATTATGTTTCTTGTCATTTTATTAACAAAGAGTAACACATTTTTGTGGAATTTCAATTTTTAAGCAAAGAATTAAAAAAACCTGAAGTTTGTGAGTTTTGTCGCCACAAAAATAGAACAGAGACATGAGAAAAATGATACTTGTGAATTCATTTTTTGCAAATTAATCAACTTAACTTTTCACAGAGAATGTAAATGAATACTACTCGATTGCACTTTGGCAATCTTTTTCTAGTGTCAACTTTCGAGAGTAGCTTTGAACAGACGAATGAGAAAGCAGCTTTAGACTGACCTATCAGACTGCAGCTTTAAACTGACCAACAAGAAAGGAGCTTTAGATGGAGCAAGTGCGGATGATTGCAGTAACTGAGTGCTCAGAGAGAACATTTAAATAGATTTTAACTGACCACTCAAAGACAAGCTTTAGCATGACAAAAACAAAAAGGAGCTTTAAATTGAGCAAGAAGAGCACAGCACACTCAGAGCGAAACTGTCAACTGCAAACTTTGAACTGACCAGACAAAAAGCAAAGGAGCCAGTGGTAGAGGAGGTTTAAGCTGACCAATCCGATTGCAGTCGACTAAAACCGCTCAACTTGGAGAACAGCTCCATATTGACCATTAAAAACCTCCAACCAATCATCCAAGCAAAACTTAAATAATGGGAAATCCAGCAATACACTGACCAATTACGGCACATCTTTAAACTGACTAATCAGGATGAAGCGTCAAGCTTACTAATAAACTGACCAGCGCTGCTTTGATTTGACCAATAAAAAGCAAATTTAAACTGACCAATCAGAGAGCAGTTTTAACTCCATCTATGCACAAATAATCACAGAAACATAAGACAGAAACATAACTTTCTGTTAAGACAGAAAGTTCACCTCTTAGCGCTTGTTTTTTGTCCTGGTCACGAAGGAAACACTTGTTTTCAAAGACACCTTCACATATAGAACCTTGTGACCGGAACTTCTTCTAGAACATCCAACAGCCAATCAGAATAAGTATTCAAACGATCCCTTAAAGTGCAGAAAGACAATGTTTGTTTTTTATGGCTGTATAACAGCATCTTTAGAGTTCTGCTTATTTTACTGTTGATGTGTTTTGTGCACACAATGAAACTTCTGAGTTAAATATTTTTTCTTTGCCCTTTTTTTTGTTTGAAAGCTGCATATTGTCTTATAACATTTAACTCGCAAAACAGTGGAAATAATCGTCATTAATCACAACAAAAGTGTGATTAATCTGATCGATTGACAGCACTAATATATATATATATATATATATATATATATATATATATATATATATATATATATATATATATAGATAGATAGATAAAACAAATAGGAATAATTTTTTTTTTTTTTATCTTTTTCTCCATGATTCTGTTTCTACTTGCTCTTGATGGGTTTTTAAATCAAACCTTTTCAAATTCTTGTAGTGGAAAATCTGAAGCATAGAATTTAAAATTCCATACATTTAATGATTGAAGTAAAACTGCATGAATCAACAGGACTAAGCTGCATAGTTGCAGTATATCACTTTAAAGCAGCTCAATCACAAGATGGCGACAAAGAGCTTCTTTTTTCTTTTCTCATTGAGGATGTGCTCAGTAGGTTCATGTGTTCGTTCAACTAATAAAAATCAACAAATCGAAGAAAAACTGCTCCAAGAACAGACATTTATGAACAGAACGAAGTGTCAATATAACAAATGATCTCATTCTGTCCCATGCGATTACCTCTGGCAGATATTTTGTGGAGTTAAAAAAAAAGGCACAAAAATGGGAGAGCAAAAATTAAATAGAAATGTAAAACAAAACAAGCATCAGAAATGCCAAACTCTAAATTATCTTTAAATAATTTATCTTAAAAATAACCTTCTCTTTAAAAATATTTTCTACATTAGCAGCATGCGAATTAATGTGCAAAACAAAATAGTTTTTGCTTTTTTTTTTTTTTTTTTAATGAAAACGGTTTTCTTCATGCAGGAGTAAAACAAAAGCCTGTTTATACACAGAACTGATCTGAGGTCTCTAAAGTTTCATAAAACATTTCTTAGCAGTCAAGACATGGAGATAAAGCAGAGAAGGGTCTCACAAAGTACCTGATGTTCTATAAATACTGTCCAACTGTCACTGTTTCATTGGCAGACGCCCAACATGACAGATCTGCAGCATCTTTGTGGGAATTGTCAAAGTTACACCTTTTTTATGACACATTACAATCGGACATCAGCAGTTTTAATGATGGAGGTGATCACTACGATAAAAAAATGAAACAAAAAAAGGGTGAAACTTTCAAAAAGCAGGATGGAATTTTTCATTGGAGATTAAGCCCCTCTTTTCTTTAAGAGGATTTGTTCCCGTTTGTGTTCATCTGTCTTGGATAAATATGCTTATGAACACAACCACCCACATTCCAGTCCCTCAATAGGTCGCCTTTATGTCAGACTCAACTTATTGTTCAATGTAAAAAGTCAAGGACAAAACACAATTACAATATGAAAATAAGCACATCTAAAAATGATCCACTCCTGTGCAGCAATTAGCTGAAGAATTCAGTAAATACATATCAAATGTATAACATTTAACAAGCCATCAATATGCAGTTTCATTTAGTAAATGCCACATGTACAATCCAAGTTTCAGAAACACTATAATTAAATTTGTATTTAAAAGGTTTATTCTCTGGGCTGGAGGCCACCTCCCTTCTTTTGACCAGTCTCTAATGCAGTCTGCATGATTTCACACATGTACACAGTAAGAAATGTGACAAGATTGTCCACAGCTGACAGTTTATCAACTGATAAATAGGTTATTAGATTTGTTTCCTGTCAATTGACTTGTAGCTCACATCAGAGCACATTTCACCAGAAAAGTGAAGCACAATCCACAGTCCATCAGTTGGGTTTCAGATACCAGTAGAGTTGATCACTTAAAGGTCAAGCAATGATAGCTTTTCAGCTTCTGTACATTTTTAATGATTATTTGTAGCCACGTCACTGAAATAATATATTCAGAATCAGTGGTTGGTTGTTTTTAGGGTCTTTCACTGTACAACACAGACCGTCCTTTTGTTGTGGAAACTTTTATTTTGAAATCTCCCACAGACGGAACGGATTGGAAGTTCAAATCAGATTGAAGTGTAGTGTCTCCCAAAGCTGGAGAGTCTAATCTTCTCTGGCAGGATGATGTTTACCGAGTTCTCTGGCTCTTCTTGGCTTGGGCTTCCGACTTCTCTCAGCAGGTGTTCCCGTTGTTGTCGAACAAGCTGGCTGTACTTGGCATTAGCCAGCCACGTCTCGCAGCGGCCAAATAAAACTATTCCCGTCGTGCCTAGAATAACCAGGCAGGTGAGCAAGGCCAGCATGCCGAAGCAGATGAGCTGACCGTGGGTGACGAGAACGCCGGAAGAGTGGACAGTCTCCTTCAAGGTGATCTTCAGCAGGTCTCTCTCGGGAGGTTTAAGCAGCTTGTGAAAGGCGTGGGCGGGCAGAGAGTAGTGCTGGGGAGCTAGGGCGAGCACGCGGTGCTCCATCGGTCTAGCACCAAGTGACTTATTTCTGCTCTTTGGTTTGTGACGCAGAGAACAAGTCGGACCCGCAAACCCTTTCTGGCAGACGCACTGGAAGGCTCCATCATGCTGACGGACACATGTTCCCTCATTGGAACAGGGTCTGCCAGCGCAGGAAGAGACGCTGGCGCTGTCGTTGCAGGTGAAACCGGTGAAGCCCGATGGACAGACACACGTGAAAGTGAGGCCGTGGTTTGTACAGTTGCCACCGTTGAGGCAGGGGTTAGGCTGGCAGCTGTCAACACCGAGCTCACAGAAGCCTCCGGAAAACCCAGAGGGACAGGAACAGGAAGGAGATGCTGCTGTGCCGCTAGCATCCACACATGTGCCTCCATTCTGACAAGGGGAGCTGCAGGGGAAAAAAAGGGTTGGAAAATGTAAAAATGAATGCAGCCATTTCCATATATTTGTTTGGATGTGTTAAAGTCTTTTTCTTCAAGTGTATCTTGGTTTGTGCTTTAAAAGTGAAACAAATTAACTACAAAGTCATTAACTTGCATGTTCTGGTCCATCAAATGAATTCAAATCACAAAGATTTTTCCAACACTGCAAAAGCAAAAAGATCCCTGTTTCAAGAAAGAAAATTGCAAAAAAGAAAAGTTTTTCAGTAGCAGAATAATCTTAATTTAAAGAAAGCACGTCTTAGTGATAGGATTTTTTTCTTAAAAAAGGGAATTCCTTGTAGGCCAGTTTTCCGTACCCCATTGGAAGATCATTCTGCTTACCTAAAGAAAACGCTTCAAATCTAACTTTTTTTATTTAACTTATTTGTAGGGGCCGTCTTTTTGCAGTGCAGTGAGTTCTGATAGGTAACTGGGTCCTTGATGTTTACATAATCAAAACAGAATTGTCAAGAAAAAAAGTGTTGACTGTTACCGGTGCTGCTACCACGGCTTATACAAACTTTTTCTTTAATTTTATTCTGAAAACGTCTACGATTCAGATCCCGCCCACATTTGGCTCAGGAATGAGGACGTGTATAGCTGGAAGGACGGATAATCCCTGATGTCACTTTTTTGATTCCTGTAAAAATCCTGAAGTGCATGTAGACCCGAGTGTACTCCAACCAATTTAACAACAATCCCAAAACAGTAATTGGTAAAGTTGAACACTAACCTTTGTTGGTTCTACCTGCCTCTAGTGGCCTCTTTAGGAACTGCAAAATTTAGTGGTCAGGTTTGAGTAAATTTGGGAATTGAACATCAAGGCTTGATCCTAGCCTTCAGGTTATTCCATTTTAGCTTTGTGTGAATCTGAAAATGTTCTTCCTACCACACTTTCCACAATTTGAAAGCATCGGAAAACCCTGAAATCCACATTCAGTTTTATAAATGGGGGCCCCGAGCATCCTTGTGCTGCACACCCTTTGCTTCAACATCTTCAGGGCTTAAATCCCAGCAGAGCTGAATTAGGAAAGAAGTACATCATGCAAAGCTGGAGGTGCTGGAGGAACAGGTGGAGGGACAGTAATCTCGAAAAACCAAATAAAAAAAAAATAATAATTAAAAAAAAAAAAAAATTAGTTTACACCCAGGATAATCCAGATTATTTTGCAAGTTTTTATTTCTTCATGCCCAAACGACTAAACAGCACAGCTAATAACCCTCAACATGAAGTCGTACTATATCTGCTACCTGTGTCTGATCAGTGCAACAGCGCATCACCACAAGTGTGCACACACTGACAGAAACTAATCAACCACTCAGGCAGTACTTGATTGCACAGGCTCCTGACTTCTCTTCTGAGTAGTTCAAAAGCAACCCCCCCCCCTACACAAGAACACAGTTTTCAGACACCTTTGCCTCAGAAGAGCTGATTTATGGTGCGTGCACACACCAGGCTCCAGCTGTCTGTGAAATGAAGACACTTATTGTGTGGAAAGGCAGCTGATAATTCACTAACAATAACCGTTTCAGAGGGCTGATGGTGGATATGAGGTGCAACATTCAAGTCAGTAATAAAACTGTCGGAAATTGCAGCCACAGAGGGGTTGAGGTTTTGCTGGTTCATGTCAGGGACCTTTTATATGCTGATGGTCAGGTGGAGGACTCCTCCTGAGAGCTGCTCCATCTGTAATCCAGGCATGCTGTTAGCTTCTAGGTAAAGTAAAGGTCTGGATTTGTTTCAGTTTGTAAAAACTTGTTTTTTCCTAGAAAACATTACTGAATGAAGTCCCACTCCAACAATATTTTTTCTATTGTAAAATTGTTCCCAGTGATCTTTTGATGATGATTATGCAATTTGTAGTTAATATCAAAAAGTCTGTGTCATCTTTTAGGACATAATTTCTGCAGAGCAGAAGGAGCTCATCAGAATTCACCTCTGGGTTGTGGAAAGGACTGTTTGCATGGAAGTTAGCCTCCACTAATTTCCCGTCAGCCCTTTGTTTACACTCTCTCCCAATATTATAGCGCCTGATCACGATTTGAGTAAAGAAAATGCCTACATGTCCTCCATCATGAAAAAAAGGCTACAAAAACAGATTAAAAACACAATTTTCAAAGCGGGACTTTAAAAAATTGCTTGACGAAAGCGGGATCAGGTGATTTAGCTTTTATTCCTGTGGTTTGACATCATTTTGGAAACATCACTTCAGCTCCTGCTTGTGTTGTTGCATTTTTGTCCTGATTTATAAATGTCAAATCCTCTTCAGATTACGATCAGAAACGGCCATCTGTCTTCTAAAGTCCATTGAGCTTGAAGTAAAAGTAATAAACTGTTCTGTTTTGAAATATTTTCACTGAAATGAGGAGTTTATGTTGAGCACTGCGGCAGACCAAGTCTGTAAGATTCTGGTATTTGAAATTGATTTTCTGGACCTTCCTGTAACTGGCTAATTATTGAGTAAAACCAGCAATCCTGTGTAAAGAACAGAGCAATTTAAACATGTCTGTCTAGTGTATTTCATCAGGGTTCATCCTAAATTAGTGCTGCAGTCACGTGCAGCACAAACGAGCCTAAATCTACCATGAATTCAACAGTAAGAGTAATTTAACTGTTGCTATAGCAAAACTTTAAGGCATCATGTCTCTTAAATTCTAACATAATGACATGTTATTGTTTCTGATCATAAAAACTTCACAAATCTCAGTGATTAAAGAAGCTGATGGAGATCAAAAAAGTATTTAAGCATGAAAAACTGAAGGGAAAAAAACCGTCTTGCACATATAATCCTTTTTTGAACAGTTTTCAGCTCTTTTTGAAAGTGCATGCAAATTAACAGAAGAATTAAAATAACAGGTTAATTCTCTCTTTTATAAGCAATAGAAATTGTGCACATATCGAAGAAAATAAAAAAAGAATTAAAAAAAACTAAATACCCATTTTCCAGGCAGAGTTGCTTCTTCAAATGGCAGTCTTTTCCAGCAAAGCCTTGAGGACAGATGCACATGTATCCTCCCTCTCCCGTCTCTATGCAGGTGGCGTTGCTGGAACACGGCCTGGATGAGCACAGGCGGGTATCTGTTGTAAAGGTAAAAAAATAAATAAATAAAAGATCTTGAGCGTCTAGCTCCCTCTGTGCTGGCATTTTTGTCCCCATTTTCTCTCTCCGTTCTTTGTTTCCATCATTGCTGCAGCAGCATGCTGTCATTGAGAGCAAGACAGAACATAAGCACGGGGCGACCGGCACATATGTTCCAGCTGAATATGAGATGCAGTCGGCACTGATAAATGGGTCAAACTGAACCCAGAAGTGTGCTCGTCTTGGTCAGAATTCATGGGGACAAGGAAAGAGTGAGTTTTACAGCTCTTCAGTTGTGTCAGGTTCAACGTGGCAGTGCAGAACATCTTATTTTTTACAAAAAATATATAAATAACACCACAAAAAATTGACAAAACAGTCTGAAGCTATTCTTGGAATCCGCTTTCCTTTTTTCCCCCATTCTTGACATTAATTCAGTGATAACCTGCGAGGCGCCAAAGCTCCGCGCCTCTGCCTCACCTCTGACACCGAGGCAGATAGAGATAAGAAACCCCAGGGGAGCTTAATGAGACTCACCTTGGTCACACAGGCTGCCCACCCAGCCCTCTTTGCAGATACACTGCCATGCCTTTTCACATGAGCCGTGCAGACATCCAGGGAAGGGAATGCACCGGTCGCAGTTCTCTCCTTGCCACCCAGGTTTACACCTGAAAGGAGGTGAGGAGGGATTACAAGAGAGAGCCAGAGTCCACCTTGTTCCAACATTTGGTTTTTGGTGCTGGAATATTGCAGGTTCAAGTTAGATCGGTCCAAACATTTTACTGGTTAAACTCCCCCAAATGGAGAAAATCCATTTTGGCTCTAGCGTGCGGAGACAATTCAAGCTTGGCAGGCTTTGGAACAGAAGGATTTATCCTCACAAAAAACACTCCTGCACTGATATGACATTTGAGAAACTCAAAAAGTACTAAAAGATAAAAGAGAGTGGTAAATGAGCCCCATTTAGCAAAAATAATTTATGGAAATCAGGCGCTAAAAGCCCACAGGATGTGGGCCACCGTGTGCACAGGATTCCGAGGTAATTCTAATAACCTACCTGCACTTCCCCTGCCTCTCACAAAACCCATTTTCTGGACGGCACCCTGCACTGCATTCCCAGCCTTTAAAGGAAGGAACAGACAGCTTTTATTTGCATCAACAATCAAAAGATGCATAAAACATTCAAAAAGAATAAAATATTAATCCGTTAGAGAAATAATTTTGCACAATTTTTGTGCAGGTCCAAGAGGAAGGATTCAAAATAAAGAAAAAGAGCTCACCTTTTACCATGCCTGTAACGACAAGAATTAAGACCACCCGGATCAGATGCATCATCATTTCTTAACAGCTTTTCTTCCCTGTTAAAAGATGAATAGATCAGACCCAAAAAAAGAAAGGAAAACTGTTTTTTTCTTACAAAAAAAAAAATCCTTAAAGTTTATTTTAATGTCAAATTCAACCCCCCTCACACACCTCCAAACGGCGTTTTTGTAATCTAAAAATCTGCATAAAGCCTTTGATGACTGAATCCCTTAGAGAGGAGCTAATTGCAAGTGTTAAAGCTGAAAACTGGGCCGTTCAGAAAACTAATTAATCAGGGAAAGAAGTGCCGCACCTGAACCATCTGCGCGCCAACGTGTCCATTACGCGCAAAAACAGCCCTTTAATTCGGACTCCACTGAAAAAAACCCGTATAAATCATGAACCTCGTGTCTCACCTTTTGTCGTTCCGATGCTCTGCCCTCAAGTGGTGTCGATCATATTTGTCTGTTGTTGCGTTTAGTTTTGCGTTTTCCGCGCGGCGTGCTGCTGGAAGTGACCTTACAGGTGTGGGGACGGTCTGCCTGCCTGAGGTGGACCTCGAGGGTTTGATGCTGCTTTTGCTGCTGCTGCTGCGTCGTGTGGCGTCCCGGTGCAGACGCTCCTCCCACCTGAACGGGGGAGAATTTGTGCGCCAGTTTACCCAGACACACATGCGCAGTCACCGCTTTTCTAAATTATCCATACTTCTGATTTTATTTAGGGAGTTTAGTGATCCCTGGCATTCATGACTATACTGCTCTATTTATTTATGTATAATTGATTAATTATTAATCCATATGGCCTAATTGTCTGTTTATGATGAAGGGAAAAATACAATCATACTATTAATTCCTTTTATTTTATTTATTTTCTCACAAATGCTTAGGAAAGTTTGATTATACATATCTTAAGGGCTACAAGTGTTAAAACACAACAAATCTGTTTTGAACAGAAAGTGAAGTATAAAATATACATATTTTAGTTTCAAGTCAAATCCATTTTTTTTTTTTTTATGAAAATGGGCCAGCATGCTTTTTAAACACAAGCACAGCCTTCAGAACAGGTACATTTACATTTCAATTTAGGATAAATATTAGAAAGGCTGCCAAGTTCAAGGCTCAAAATAAATATAATAATAATAATAAATCTGGCATTAGAAGAAAAAAGTCACTTTATTGGTGTTTTATGCTTCACACCAAGCATTCCTGATGCAAAACAGTAAAAGAATAGCTTAAAAACTACACAGAAAGTAGCGTCAAATAGCTTTACTCTTCAGTT
Organism: Oryzias celebensis; assembly: GCA_014656515.1. Taxonomy (NCBI): domain Eukaryota; kingdom Metazoa; phylum Chordata; class Actinopteri; order Beloniformes; family Adrianichthyidae; genus Oryzias; species Oryzias celebensis. The sequence goes on from BNCR01000005.1 coordinate 43,417,976, forward strand.
TTTCTTTTCAGCGATCAAATTAAAGAAGGCTTACAAATGAGCAAACAACAAAATCCCTGCACAAATCGGTTTGGTAAAAGTATTAGAATGTGTGTTGGGAAATTAAAAATAGACAAAAGTCTTGATCCTAAAGGAAACATTTGCAGAAATCCTTATATTTGGTTTGCAACAGCTGAGTCTGGTGCTTTGCAGATCCAGCAGGAACTCGCATCATATTGATTAAAAAGAGTCTCAACAAATGAGTGAGTTTGAACTAAAAGTAAATAAAAAAAGCTGGGCTTAAAAGACAGATTCTACTGTTCTAATGTTTTTCTTTTATTTGATTCATTTTCTTTATACTATTAAATCTTCCTGCATTTCTATAAAGATCTACAATCATAGGATACATGCAAAATGTTATTTTTTACATGGCGTCAACGTGAACGGTTACAATGTGAAGCGATTCCCAACCAAAATACTCTCACCAGCACCTTTACGCTCAAGAATAATAGCCGATCAATCCACTTTGCTCTTTTTACCTTTTAACTGCCCAAAGGTAAAAATTCATATTCACTTATTACCTCATTTGAAAATGCCATTAGATGATTTACCCAACACAGTGCCTACTTGTCATACATAACAATGATGCCTTCTATTCTTAGACTCATATTGCTGCCCACAACCTGCCTTTCCAAGGTCAGAATTTATATTATATGACTGACTTTATGGTGTCATTGTGAGTTTTTGTGTATGCAGAATTTATGAAAGGCAACCAAGGATCTGGAAATCTTAAAATAAATAAATAAATAAAGATTTTCCTGAATGTATCAAATTTCTCTCCTTTTTTTGGTGATAACGACGTCTTTTGAATAAAACAAGAGAGTAGGTTTAAGATCTGAATGGAGGGATAGCATGCATGCATGCAAATAAGCAGCAAATCAATGTGTTACTGGGCTGAAAATTGAAGAGGGGTCAGGTTAGCTGCCTCTTCTGCGCGCTCGGAATCCGTCTGAAACAGGCAGAGGAGAGCAGATGAGAGCGGCAGCGAAATAGATGACTCTCCTCAGATCTGATATAATCTTCTGAAAGGTCTCTTCTCTTACATTCCCCTCCACCCTTTTAGTTTGCTTGGTCTGATGATGTTCAGCACCCCCCCGCCACCCCCCTGGAGCTCACAGCACAGTTTAACATCACAGTGGCAAAGCAATCCAGTGCACCAAAACAGACCTACATCACTCATTCCTTTTCATGAAACGTGTCAAGTGTGTCTATTGATTTCTCCTCTTCTCAGAGCCCGATTTCATTTTTATCTGATCTTTTATTTGTGTCATTCTAATCTGCACCAGAAAGAAATTAAGCAAGACATTTCAGATCTGATCTGTTCATGTTTGAGTCTTTTTTTTTTCCTCTGAAGTCTGAGCCTTCATTAGAGACGTTGGATCTTTGCAGGAAATACACATGAGCAAAAATCGGTTGCAGATGCTAAAATATTGAATGTTTATTTTGCAATTCATCCACCAAGAAAGTACTAAACCAAATATTTTTCAAAAATAATAACTCTAAAAACATGTTAATTACAGCAATTACAATATCATCATCTTTTTCTCACAATTTATGATCTTTTAAACTCTGCCACACTCTAACTCCTGCACTGCTTTCCCATTTTTAATGTCTTGCAGCCTTGGACTGTTATTACTTTATGTCGCCATTATGAAATTGCTTTACAGATTTTCTCTCATGGACGTAGAGCTGCACACTTAAGTGTCAGACTGAAATTTGCTTATGGTATTTCACTCAAAAGAAAACGATCATCTGCAGATTATAGGCTTTAAGCCAAATTGTTATAAACACTTAAAGCTGAACTTGAGAGAAGGACGATCATCATTCCAAGCGCTGCGAGGGACTATCCCTGAAAGACGATTGACTGTCACTTTTTTTCTGTCGCTTTTTGTCCTTCTGAGGATTTTAAAACGCCTCCTAACATTAAATTTAGAGCTTCTCAAGATCTGATACGTCCGATTCTAAATGAACATATCGAATTTCCTCCAAATGATAATAAGCCACAAGGAGGTCTCGGGGACTTTTTTTATTGGAAAGCTTAAAGGAAAACTGAAAGTCCCTTTTCCTACTTTCTGCCACATGTGCCCGCTGCCTTTGTACTTCCACCAATGAGCTCTTTTGATACAAAAAGTCCACGCTGTCTCGATCTACAAAAGCCACATTGGTTCCAGCAGAAAAGCACCTGGGTTATGTAAAAACTCTCCAGCAGCACCAAACAACGACCCATGTTTTCTGTTGATCTAAGGGTCAAGTATTTCTCAGAGACTAGACCACCATGCTTCAACAGTGCAAAGTCTAATTGAGCAGGAAATTCAGGTTTTGAAAGCTGAAGTATTGAAGGATGACATATCGTGTTGTCGACTGAAAAGGAAAAGAGTAAGAAAAAACCCTTGTATTCTTTTGATCTGCTTTAAATGTGTTCCCAGTGGCTTTGAAATATTATTCTGCTGTTTTTAGGCAAAATAAAAATAAAAAATCCAGTAATTTTAAAGGACACATTTTCAGGACAGTGTTTGCTTCTGAAATTTGGTTGGGACTATTGGGTAACCCTGTCCTCACTTCCCATCATTCCTTTGTTAATACTCTCTCTCACTAGCTTACAACCACCAACATAATATTTGAGGTGCAACAAAAATGGCGAGCAATATTAGAGATATCCAGCCGTACAGTTTTCTACAGTTTTTTCAGAATCTATACGTCAGGACAGGATTTATTGGATTTGAATGGAGCAGGAAGCTTGTGGCAGGCTGGCTGTTTACATCGCCACAAAGCTTTTTCAAACCATATTTTTGCTTCTGATACCGATTCATGACCTTTTTAAATAAAGAAATATTCAGAAATGCAGCTTAGATTTGAATTTTTGTTATTTATGTCCTCCACCATCAGAAAAATGTTACACGAACGTGCTAAAATCACAAAGAAAAAACCCATTTTCATTGGAATGGGTCCTTCGTTCTTATGACTGGGTTCAAACCTCGATTTTTGGGTCATGGTTTTGTTTCAGTTAAACAAACAAAACAAAACAAACAAAAAAAACAAATCAGAAAAACTGCCTTTTTAATTTTCTAATAATCATCATAATCAATAATTTCTAATAATCAACTAACAATGAAAACACCTTTTTCATCAGAGTGGGTCTTAAAAACTTTCAACAAAAACACAATGATATGCAGTAGGAATGCAACCATTTACTTTTCCTACAAAACTGTGGATCAGTTGTCCTAACACATGAGGAAACTCTTGTTAAGACCATTGCTGGTCCTCCAAAAAAAAAAAAAAGCAAATTCTCTTCAGGATCCTCTGTCGTTCATCCACTGGAGCTGGAGACAACCATTTCAATCATCCACCTGCTGGAACGAGTTATATCTCAGTTGGACTGAACAGGAGGTCATGCTTTTACATTTTGTGAGTTCATGCTACACATTGGGTGTGTGAGAACTGCAGCAGTCATGCCTCTTCACATTTCTGGATCAGTGACTAGCTGACAGACTGCAGTTGGTGAGATTGAGAAGTTGTGTGGCTGAGAGGGCGGACAGCCGAAAAGAAGCACCGCAGGGGACTGTATGCTCACTCGGGGTCCTGTCACTTGCAGTTGCAGGGTGTGTCAGCAGCAGATAAAGCTCTGTATGGAGTCGAGGTGAGCCACTTTGTGACATAGAGGGGAGCAATTATTCCATCTTGAACATACAGAAGCGTGTATTTTTAGACGAGCAGTAAAAGCAGAAACTGTCAAGGTTGACGTGCGGACACAAATGCAGACGGACTCGAAATAAAGAAGAAATAGATTTAATGACTCGAGAGAGGAACATTAAATCAGAGCAAACAAACAAAACCACCCGACAACCCGTGCAAGGGAGACGAGGCCATATAACAGGGAGAGAGGATTGGTTAACCACATACAGGTGTGCCAGGAGGGAGGGAACACACAAGGAGGGAAGTGTCAAAGGACCTCGAAAGCAATGGTGAGCACAGGAAATACAACAAAATAAAACAGGAAGTGACAAACACAACAACAATTAATGTCCTGGGTCCATAACCCCTACAGTACCCCCCCCTCAAGGTGCGCCTCCTGGCGCAGGGGGAAGTCTGTTCCGATGCCGCTGATTGAAGTCCCTGATGAGTTCAGGGTCCAGAATGCGTGAAGCAGGCTCCCAGGACCTCTCCTCAGGCCCGTACCCCTGCCAGTCCACCAGATACTGGAGGCCACGACCCCGTCGCCGAACGTCCAGAAGGCGACGGACAGTGTAGGCCGGTTGGCCATCAATGATGCGGGGAGGGGGTGGCGGAGAGGATGGCCGCTGCAGGGGACTCGTGACATGTGGCTTTAGTTGAGAGATGTGGAAAACCGGGTGGATGCGCAAGGACCTGGGCAAGCGCAGCCTGACTGCCACCGGATTGACGACCTTGATGATCTCGAAAGGACCGATGAACTTGGGGAACCGCTTCTTTGACTCTGTCCGGAGTCTGAGGTGCGAGGTGGACAACATGACGAACTGACCAGGTAGGTAGGATGGTGCTGGCGTGCGGCGACGATCTGGCAACCTGTTGTGGGAAACCCCTGAACACAACAGGGCTCGTGACTCGGAAAACACAGTCAGGTCATGACATTCAGACGGAACCCAGAATGGGTCAGGTGAGGGCGGCCGCCCTACTGGGACGGCGGGATCTCCCCCAGGAGGCCGAGCTGAACGCAAACATGTGGTGTGACATTTCTCACTCCAGCCGGAGACACGGCTGGAGGGCCAGTCGATGACTGGGTTGTGAGCATTTAGCCAAGGGCTACCTAATACCAGAGGGTTTTGTGGGGAGGAAAAAAGGAAAAAACGGGTGTGCTCGTGGTGATTGTCTGACACAATCAGATGAACCGGCTCAGTGACTCGTGAGACGGTGGCTAATTCTTGGCCGTTGAGGGAGACCACTCGTAATGGATGGGGCAAAAACTCAGACGTAAGACCGACCTGTTTGGCTAGCTCGGCGTCCATGAGGTTCTGCTCTGATCCTGAATCCACCAATGCTCTGACAGAAACTCCCCCTTTCTGGAACATAACCCGAACATCCAAAACACAGGAAGCAGGTCTCGGGATAGTGGGAGCCGGACCACGGCTCTTAAGCGCGCCCACTCTTATTGATGAGTTGGGGCAATCCCTGCAGAAATGACCCCGGCCGCCACAGTAAAGGCACTCACCTGCCGCCATCCGCCGCCGTCGCTCGGAAACTGTCAGTCTGCCCCGGCCGAGCTGCATGGGTTCCTCTGAGACTAAAGACGGGGGTTCTGCGGAAAAAGCAGCAAAGTCAGGTGAGTCCATGATCCTGTGCTCAACAGGACTGCGTCGGGGGCGGGGTGCCACCCTGCCATGCTCCTGCTTGTGGTCCTGCAGGCTATTGTCAATTCTGATGACCAGGGCGATGAGGGGTTCCAAGGAGGAAGGTAACTCGAGAGCGATTAGTCTGTCCTTTAACTCCTCGGAAAGTCCCTCCACGAAAGCGTCCATGAGCGCAGTGGTGTCCCAACCACTAGTGGAGGCCAGGGTGCGGAACTCGATGGCATAGTCAGCTGCCCTTCTGCCCCGTTGCCGAAGTTGCATAAGGGCTCGAGCTGCCTCTCGGCCCGGTTTGGTGTGCTGGAACACCTGCTGAAATGCCTCCAGAAATGCCGCGAGAGACGCGCAGGTCGGTGCTCCACGCTGCCATTCAGCCGTTGCCCATGCGCCTGCTCTCCCGGTGAGGTGAGATATGATGAAGGCCACCTTAGCTTGGTCCGAAGGATAGTGAGGCGCTTGTAGTTGAAAATGGAGCTCACACTGAGTGATGAATGCTCGGCAGTCCCCGGAGTCCCCGGAAAACCTCTCCGGGCGGGCCAGCTGTGCAGCAGGGGCGACAGGAATCCCATCCTGGACTGGCGTGGGAGGCGAAGGGTGCGGAGAAGGAACGGACAGTGGATGTTGGATCCGCTCCGCCAACTGCTCCAATCGCTCACCCAATGCGGCAAGTTGTCGCTCGTGACGGCTCGACATCTCGAGTAATCCTTGTCTTAAGCATGACATCTGCTCCTCCTGTTGGCGGAGTAATGCCCGTAACGTCTCCGCGTCTGCTGCGTCCATTATACTGGTCGGGTGGTAATGTCAAGGTTGACGTGCGGACACAAATGCAGACGGACTCGAAATAAAGAAGAAATAGATTTAATGACTCGAGAGAGGACCATTAAATCAGAGCAAACAAACAAAACCACCCGACAACCCGTGCAAGGGAGACGAGGCCATATAACAGGGAGAGAGGATTGGTTAACCACATACAGGTGTGCCAGGAGGGAGGGAACACACAAGGAGGGAAGTGTCAAAGGACCTCGAAAGCAATGGTGAGCACAGGAAATACAACAAAATAAAACAGGAAGTGACAAACACAACAACAATTAATGTCCTGGGTCCATAACCCCTACAGAAACTTGTTTTTGTTATGCAGGGGGAAAAACGTGGAAAAACTGCAGAGATGTTTACTTGGACACAAAGACTAGTCTAAAAACAACACAGAGCTGAGTGCAACCAGGCACAAAGCAAACGTTAATATTTGAGGAGGCCTGATTTATGGTTTAAGCTGAAAAGGAGCCATGTATTTAAAAGACGTTTCTCTTTATTATGAGATATTTTTCATGTGCAAATCAGATGACGCCTACATGTAACAGGATGATTCCCTTCACACATAAAACGGACTTTGTCATTTAATATTTACATAAAAAGTCAGGTTTTCAAGGAATGAGATGCACAAAACATTAAAAAAAACCTGCTATTTATTAAATTGTAAAAAGTATCAACCTGAGGACTTGTTTTCCAAGAAAAAAGTTAATTTGAACATTTTGTCTTCCTCTTGGTTTTTAAAATTACAAAATGTTTCAATGTTAAGCAATTTAAGTTACATCAGATAAAGGTTGAATCATTTGGCCTTTTATGAGCTTCATGAAAATGTTTTATTTAATATCAGACATTGAAATTAGACAAGACACTCCATCATTTTTGACATATTTTTTCATTTAAAGTTTAGAGAGGGACACCTGTAAATCTTTGTGGAGCCATCTGTTAAAACGGCAGTATTGGATAAAAAAACAGCAAAGTGTTGCAGAAGGCAGGTTTGTATGAATGTCTGGAGCACATGGAGCTAACAATGAAACAAACCCTGTTATTCTTTCCAAAATAAAGTGCACATCCTTTCCAAAGGCACTGATAAGACATGGACTGGAGCAGAATCTTATTTCTGTTCAGCTTCATAACGGTAGTTTATTTTATCCTGCAAGAAGTCATATTTCTATTTGACAAACTCGTACAGATTTTTTCCTTTGACGTCATCCTTGTCCAGTTCTTTTGTTAACACCCACTGTTAGAACAGATGAGGTCATTATAATTTTGGCAATTACAGATTGAGGTTTTTTGCAAGATTTACAAGTAAAATTGTACTGTAACAAGAAAATAAAAATAGCCTCAAAGCCTGTAAAACCTGCACTCAACAGCAGCAGCAGTCCAGGTGCACTTCATCCCACTTTTTTCTTCTCAGCAGGCGGAGGAGAAGAAAAGATACTCTCATTCAGCTAGAGAGCCTTTGTAGAAAGCTGGGATAGTTGATGGAAATGTAGGGCACATTTTTCTCTTTCAAATATCCCAATTACAAGGAAGGTGGAGCAGGGACGATCTGTCTCCTGCTGACTGAGGGCACACCATGCATTTTCCACCACTCCACAGATCCCAACTGACTCCCCTAGGGACGAGTATGGTAGAACTTCAAACACAATCAGTTCTCTTCTCTGAGCTGGTGCAAAATCTGCTCTGCAGTATGGTCAAATAGGACCAGAATTGTCTTTTGCACTCTTTTTGACTGTGCATTTTGATATTCAAATAAAGGGAAACTGTTGTGCATAATGATAATAGAATACTTGATAGGAAGGCAGTGACTCTTTCAATTGTTAAGTATTGATTGGAGGTGTTGGACGAGGTGAATGATGATGTTTAACACTTGCTGATTCCCTCTCCAATCAGTCTTGTTAATTGTCTTGTCAATGCTTAAGAGAACACCCTGCAATGTAAAAGTCCTCCTATGCTATTTTTCTGTAACTTTACACAAGACGTTAAAGACCCACTCCAATGAAAACCGTGTTTTTGGTGGTTTTAACATGTTCTTGTAGTGATTTTTTTCTCTTGATGTCAATAAAATTAAGCTTAAACTGCATTTCTGAGTATTTCTTTATTCAAATCAGTGTGAATCAGATGCAGACCAAAAAAATGCAGTTTGAAAAAGCTTGTAGTTGTTACGTAGAAACTAGATTCGGTACAAACTAGATTCACAAGCTCCCTGTTCCTCTCCCTTCCGACACATCCACTTGCAGACAAATAGATGAACGTCATGTACGTCTTTGTTTTCATTCATTCATTCGTTCAGTTTAGTTTATTTTGAACATCAGAAGCAGTCATAATAATCAACGAAAGAACAATCAATCGAAACAACCGGTCATTTCTTTATGCATTTATATTCATGATGTTCTTTGAAGTTTAAATTGCCTTTTTGTGGGACTCAAAACTGTACATCTGGATCTCCGATATTGTTGGCCAATTTTGTTGAACCGGTAATGTTAGGTTGGAGTTGTGAGGGGCTGTAAGCTGTAGACGAATTTCTGATGAACTTCTGCCACTTTGCAAATCTATGTCCTAGAAGACAACACAGGTTTTTTGGATTTTGGCTAAAAACAGCAAAATCATAACTAAAAAACTGCTCGAAACGCTTCTAAAATAGATCAAAAGATGATCGGACAGGGACTTTAAGTACCAAAAAGGATCTTGCAACAGAGTTACATCAACTCTGCTCTGTGTAAAAAAAATGTGACATTAATATTTTATGTTTTTCTTCTTGAAGAGGATCATTGCATTGATTCTGAGGATTCAACTTACTTTAATTTATTCAATTTGTGAGAAAACTATTGATGGGAAGTAAAAAAATTCTGTCTTTTGCTTTAGTTTTGCTTGATCTGAATTACATCGTTTGCAAGAACAAACACTCCGGCAAATCACCCGTTGTGACTGTTAGAACAGCAGTTACCTGGGATATTATAAGAGCGTAATCACCGACTGTGACCTGCAGGAGGCTGAAAATAAGTGATGATATTTGTGGACATTGCCATCTGCTCAGAAGAGAGACAGTGTGGAGAGATGTTAACTACATTTCAGTAATGAAAACGTGTTGCCCATCTCCATAGCAACTGTAGCCTCTCATTATCTGCACTGAGGTCGGGGAAGAAGATGATGGACAAGACTGAGAGTGTGTAAAAAAAAAAGAGAGAGCTTGAGAATAGGAAGAACCGAATGTTGGGAGGAAGAAAACCGAACGGGGTTATTCTAAAAGAATGACTTCACCTTTTATCACCTGCTTCTGATACTTATTCTTGTCCTGTTTCCATGGGAACAGAAAAAGTGATGCTATCATTTTGGGTGTGGCACAACTAACTGTAACCATCAGTGTGCCACAGCAACTTCAAAGTAAAACTCAGCAAGTGATTCCGTAGCAACTGAAGTCTCCTCTTCCCACCTGAGCGCATTTGACATCTGAAAAAAAATCAGAATCATGGTGTAAATATGTATTTTATCATGTTTTCTCCTTATTTTGCATGTAGCACTTCATCTAAGTTGGGTTTATTCAAGTGTTCGTGCACAAAATTCAAAGAATATATAATTTAAATGGTTTCGGATTTGTGAAACTCATGCAGAATCTCACATCTGATGCTGCAAGCGGACAATCATGCACCAGCTTAAGCAAACATCATAACTGACAAACACGTACCATTAATCACCCACAGCTACTGCAGACTGAATCCCTTTTTTCATTTTGATTCCACCCCCAAGCACAGATCAGACCAAAAACATTTTGGTTTCAATTGCTTTTTTTCATGGTTTAATTTATGGCACCGATTGACACCAATGACCTGAACCTGTTTGATACATTAAATATTGTCAATCCAGTTTATAAAGTAGTATAGCCTTTAGCTATAGTGTTAGTTTATACAGCATAACCTGCCTTATTCTCTTCTCCCACACACTGCAGCCTCTATTCATTTCCACAATCTTTTCCTCCAACACACAGAAAAATGAAGTGAGGAGAAACCAGCCAGACAAAAAGGAAAAAGACATAAGCTAGCAGAACTATAATCTGCCATGAGACTAAAAGCAGAGATCACTTATCCAGGCTCTTCAGCTGTTTTCCTGTGTGAGTCATCTAAAGTAATCTAAAGCATTTTCTCTCACAGGCAATGAAAGAGTTATCCAAGGAAAAATCCATCAAGCATTTTACCCACCACCTGAAGCTCAAGAAGCTCGTAGGTATTCAAAAGCATTAAAGCATATTGCTTTTCCTCTCCCTGCCTCCTCCTGCACAAGGATGTGTCCTGTGCCTCTTTCACTTTATCAAGCTTAGCAGCTGTCATTCATCCTGAAAAAAAAAACAACTCCTGATCCTGAGGATCCAGATACCCAGAAGTCCCCTGCAGGGTCTGGAAAAAGGAGGAATTGAAGACGGCTTGATTTGACATCCATTGTTAGTTTATTTTAGCAGGTCACAGGTCAATACTACCTTAAATGAAAATCAAAGTGTAGTTAAACTGTTGGATGAGTGCACTAATCTGAAAAGTAGCTTCAGCCTAATGACAAACCAATTGCTGGAATTCTTCGTAGGGCTGTCATGCAACAGATTTTTTTTGTTCCATTAATTACTTTTGACCTGTAACTAATGAATTTAAATAATCTATTTTTAATCTAACCTAATAATTGCGGTGAAAAACTAAATCTTTAAGTATTTTGATTTAGATAACTGACATTGTGATAAAGTAAAAGATCAAAATACAACTAAAAAAGTGGCTTTATGAAGTTTTCTTATTATAACAGACGTCTAAACCTTTTATTTTACACCAATGAGGGTAATTCTTTTCAATCTTAAACAATTAAGAAATACACAAACAAAAAAAACACTTTTCTGAGCAACCTAAAAAATATTGGCCACTTCAGTGCATGTTGCAATATGTTATTCCACAGTTTATCACAACAGTAAAAAAAAAAAAAAAAGATTTTATAGTTTTCTTGAATCGGAAGCTGCTGAAGCAGAGCAGTGCAAACTCGATAGTCGACACCGTGATACATCTGTTCTTTCGCTTTTTGTGAAAAACTATTTAAAATTAAAAAGATTAAAATGCTAATAAGTGACTTAACATTTATATTTTATATAAGTGACCATGGTATAAGTGGGATAATGCCCATCAAGGTGTCCATTATCAGAAATTAAAGGATTTTGCGGAAGTATTCGTCAAACACGATAGGGCCTCCCTTTTGTTCTTTAATTTATAATAACAGGCACCTCGTTGGGAATTAACCCTTACTTAATAGATAATAGTTGTCGACTAAAAAGTAGGTTAACATGATTTTAAAAAAATAACACGCTAATTTGTCTTTAATTAACTAATAGCAATTAATTTGACATCCCTAATTCCTCATGTCAATTTCCACAGTTTTGGGTTTTTTTTGCATTTGTTTTTCCTTTTTTTTAATCTCATAATAATCTGATATACATTTTTACAACAAGAGGTCCTCATGTGACTGTCTGCCGCTCCCCCCCAAGAGGTTGATCAGATGGGAGGATAAATGACGAAGCTCAGAGGAGCGGATTGTTCTGCATCAACCTTTGAAAAGATGTGCACCAACAGATCTGATGGTTCAACTGATTCATTGCAGGCAGATTTCCTAAAAAATGACATCAAATGAAACCCATTTGATATGAATGAAACTAGCTGAAGTGACAATGAATTCTTAATGTAACTCTCAATCAGGATTTTTAGTAGAACCTTTATTTTGCAATGAACAATTCTGAAATGGGGTCAGGACCGTCATCAACTCCTCCACATCCACTGTCACCTGTTGTGCCTGTCTTTGTTGGCTTTCCGTTAAAGGTTTCTATTTCCGTCGGCGAACGTCATCACATGTTGGGGGAGTGTGGGGGACGCATGTGTGAGGCTCTCTGGTGGCTGCCAGACAACAGTCTTCGTTAAAAAGCAGAAGGCTGAACCACAGCCGCTTGATCAACATTTAAACAGACCAATAAAAAGAAACTCCATGACTGCCAAGAAGTTTCACGGGATCAGCCATGGAAATGAACAGCTTAAAGACTGCAAGAAACTAGACCGAACAAATGCTGATAACAAAACAAGGTAAAGAAAAAGACAGGAACAAAGATACAATCAAATTATGAAGGACAATAACAGAAAATCAAGTTTTTAGACAAAATTCACTCATACAGACTCTTAACTACAAGGAAAATCACTAGAGAAAAATAAAATACTTGTGAATTATGTGTTATAGAACAAAAAACTTTATTTTCCCATAACACCTTGAGTGGTCTTTTGAACTCCTGGTATTATTTCCCAAAAGGAAAGAGACAAAGCTGGATTTTTTATTTGAAATGGTTTATTTCAAGTAATCAAAGCAAAAAATAGTAAAAAAGGCTTAATTCCATACAAACATTGGATAACTGTATATTGCTTAAAAGGGAGTGGAAGGAAGCAAACTTAGGTTACAAGTACTCTATTAAATGCTACTTTTTTTATTCTGAACGTAAGACTTTTATTCTTCTAATGTATGCTAACACTAGCTTTCCACAATAAGCATGGGATCTGGAGCTACAAAAATCTTTTCTGACCAGTTACAGTTAAGAAAACAGAGCAAAAGTAAGACAATTTCCGTTGCAGTTAAACTAATTACTGTTGTATTATATAATGTTGCTTTTGCTCATAACCGTGTCTGATCTGCGGGAAATAAAAGTAAAAAAAAAGATCAAATGAAACGGAAACCGTTAAAATACATGTATACAAGGAAGCGACTATTTGCACACAATTTCTAAAATATGTGTTAAAATACCACATTAAACAACAAATACCCTTTAAAACAACTACATTTAGCAGCAATGTGCATCTTGGTCAACATGAATTTCCATCAGTTTTTGTGCTTGGGCGCACTTACCATATGCATAGATAACAACGGGCAAAATATTAACCGTTACACAGAACATCCGCTCAAAAGGTTGATATTTTCAATAGAACATAAAATATTGGAGGATTATTCAAATTTGTATTTTGATTTGTGATCAATCTAACAAAAGAAAACTAATTATTAGGTAGGACACTTATAAAATAAATATTACACATTTTCCAATACAATCGTTGAGGTTACCTTGTATTATTTATATAGAATGGTGTTAAACAGCGTTCAGTTGTCAGCTTTGCCTGTCTAGACCCATAAACCGGAAGTAACATTTCACAGTTGCAGAGATGTCGCCATTTTGTCTGACGTCACTGTGAAAAGGGTCTATTTAATGCTGTTGTAGTGCCAAAGCTGGAGCTTTTTTTGAAGCAAAAATTCTCACATGAAAGGCTTGTAAATATGGTCTTAAAAACATCAAGGAGACCAAAGTCTGAACATCATGCAAACTACATCTGGTTTGTGTTAAATATATCCACTTTTCACATTTTGTCATTTAAAAATAAAGATAGGAAGATTTTTATGGTTAATTAAAAGAGACTGATGGTAGATTTCACATTGTGGGGCATCACTGAGTCTTTTTGAAAATGACTTCAACAACTCTGCATTTGCATCAAATTTGCATCAGTGTGGTACCTTAGGTTATTCTAAACTGAGATGCTGCACACGATTTCCAGCTTGTAGTGCAAAACTGCTTCGGAAAAGCCTCCAGTGTTCATTTGAGGAACAGTCTGGAACAAATCAGTCACAGAATTAGTAATTGGTCTCCTCATCTAATTGAATTTCACCTCGACGACAAACCTGTGGCAGCCGGCTCAAGGTCAAAGCAGTTTTCCTGCGAACTCTCTCCCTCCCTGCACTACCTATAAATAATTTGCAGACATGGACAGAGCTGAAAAGAGGCCAGACTTAACAGAGATAAACAGACTTTTTGAACTGTCAAGCTGCCATACATCAACTATGCATAAACTGTTTCCAAAAAGAGGTTTGATCTGAGATGCTGATGCTTTTCGTTGCAGTGTTTGTCTTCTTGAGCCTCTGCTTCTCAACAAAACACACGAAAGAGCAGCATTTCACGTTCAAGCCGCTTTACACCATCATGGTTCTGGTTTCCTGATGTTTAAGTCATAACCTCTTAGAAATCCTCCAACACACCACACAAACATCACACACACACACACACACAGACACACTCTGAATCTGATGATGAAAGTGTCAGTGCTCCTCCAGCTGTAACCAACATAATGGAGCTAATTTTATCATCTGCTTTTCATCTCCCCCCATTCAATTGTTCTATTTTTCTTTCAGATGTACAGAAGTGAAAAAATCAGTAATTTATTTCAAGAGTGTGTAAAAATATATTTCTATTGAAATTAGGAGCATGTAAAAGACAAAACTTTTGGGGATATTTGAGAAATAATTCATAGATTAATGCCTTTTGATTAAATAAAGGTTGACTTGATGAAAACTGCTGTTATACTGTGACAAAAAAAATTAAGCCATTCAGAATTTTATGGTTTTGGCTTAAAATGTGTCATTTTTCTTGTAAGAACAGCCATCTTTTGGCAGAAAGCAGCATTTCTTTTTTTTTTTAGCCAGAATTGATTGCTGAATTGCCTCGATCTAATTCTTTTCGCAATGTTCTTAAGAACAGCTGTCACCAGCACTGTCATGTTGCTTTCAAGGAAACTTAGACAAGAGATGTCTTCTTCCATTTGATTTGAAAACATTTTTTTAAAAAGTGCCTTTGACGCATATTCCAATCAATTTCCCTTACTTGGAAAAACTGTTCTGCACTGAAAGCAGCACACAAAAAGGAAGAGACAGCCATTCAAAACGGGTACCGTTTGACCTTGCCCTGCTCATTCATTTCCTCATCACTGCCTGTGTTCATCATTTTTTTCTTTCACTAACGATTCTGTTCACTTCTGCTGAAAAGGAAAAAGGTGATAGAAGCCCGAAAATGGACCTGATGAATAGATGGAAGGTGAACAGAAGGTGAAAAGGTAGAGGAGAAAACTCTTATTCCCTTTGAAGGCTGAGGGAAGAGATGTTGATGGAAAAAAGGACCAAAGTTGAAAAGAAGAAGATGAATGACGAAAGGACAAAGAAAGGAGAAAGCTGCAATGTTGGTGAAAGAAGTGTAGTAAGAAGAATAATATATTAATACACAACCCTAACTTTAATTCTACTTTAAAAAAGCCACACGATGCTGTTATAAAGCTATCTATGCTTAAATTCAGTGTGCTCTGCAAGCATATTTACACAAAACGTGTAATATACTGTGTAATGAATAGAAAATGTGCAAGCAGAAGTTTGCTTTGGCTCTGCTTCTTCATTCAAAGAGGAAACTACACACATTGGTGCTTATAGGCAATGCTACCGGCTTGTGGTAATCTATGACAAAAATAATTTTACCCACAACTAGCTTTGTAGAAAAACAGAAATCACGAAGTTTTACATTAACTCATATTTTCAGTTTTTAAATCTAAAACTAGATTGGGCACACCGGATCATAAGGCACTCCGTCAATGAATAGCATTCGAACTTGTGTCAAATATATGCAACACCAAACATTGATGTGCATTTAGCGAAACAAAAGGGTCAGAGAAAAGTTCATCACTCAGTCAGAGTTAGACATTAGCTACACGCTAGCTGCATTAGCATAATTGTAATACCTGTAACTCCAAACCTTGCTTGCAACATGTAAAAACAGACCGTTACCGCTAAAACAAGCATTACTCTGACTACACCAACTCCTAACCTTGTTGGTAACATTTAAAAAAACATTGTAACCCATTAGCCGCGTTAGCGTATTTACAATAACACCCAACTTTTTTTGCAACTTGTGAAAAAACAGAAAGCTGCTTCGACATCAGTAAAGACAACCAAATTTAATCCATATATAAGACGTTCCAGAAAATAAGACACACTGTCATTTTTAGTTAACAAAGAATTAGGGCTTTTAAGTGCTCCTTGTAGTGCAGAAAATACGGTATATCAAAGTACCCTTTACTCATAATTGTTACCCATGTTAAATTGTTTAGGACTGTTTGTTACAAACAAAAAAATAAAGACATGAACCTTCATCAAATTTTTTTTAGCAGACTCCTGGCTAATTTGAGCATTTTTTAGAAAGCAGCTTTGTTAATACTTAATTTTAGGTTATGTTCACATACCTGTTTCCTTTAAAGTAGTATAAAGAAACAAAACTAAATAATAATAATAATAATAATAATAATAATAATAATAATAATAATAATAATAATAATAATAATAATAATAAGGCTGAGGAAAAAAAAAGTGCATCCACTGCTGCCTGATTAAAAACAGTCTTCGGAGATATTTTGCAATTCTGTGCAACAATAACTGTACTTCTTGAGAATATTGTTTTATCCAAAAAGTTGTGTTGTTAGCATAAAAATAATATCTCCTTTCAATGGCTTTTTTTATGGGATCTCCACAGGAAATGATTCAACTCCATCTCTCCATTTCTGTTCACGCGGGGCTAGAAAAGGCTCCTTCAAGCAACTGCCTCCAATGACAAATCTTTCGGGCACCCGCTTCCAAAACTCTCGCGTTCAAGCGTTGCCACGCAAGTTTTCAAGTCAATTTTCGGGCTTTGTGTACAAAACGCACCGCAATTGAACTTGCGTTGTAAAAAAAACAGTAGAACTTTGACCAAGACTCAGAGAACTGTTTAAAAATCAATCTTGAAGGAGTAAAGAATAATAGCAGTTTGTGCCTGGCCGGAATGACATGACACAAAGTCATTCATGTATCAGAATAGAGATGTGAAAGAAAAACCCCAAAGCAGGATTCACAAGATTTGCAACACTTTGACATATCACACCAAGTCTCTTCCAACTGTGAGTACATGTGCTAGCATGGGGTTGTGACAGATCAGTGTGAACACCATGCTAAACGCTCGTTCAAAAACCCACACTCAGCACGTTCTTGAATGCAGCACACATACCCAGTGTGAAGGCAGTTGTGCACACTCTCATGTCCTTCTTGACCACATCCATGAACCTCCCTAGTGAAAAAGCTGACACAGGCCTTTGTGAGTGCTGTTGTGGAGCCCTCTGTGCCCTGCATGACCATCCAAGTTTTCCGGACACCAGGAGTTCTGACTGTTTTCTGCAAGATGCATGCCAAACTGAAACAAGACCAGAAGGTCATGTTTTTCCTGATTCATAAACCTGTCAACCTGGCAGTGAAATTCTATTTACCATAAGATTTATTCTGGACAGAAAACTATATACACAAACAATGTCCTCATAAAAGCAGTATGCAAAGCCTAACAGTAATGACACAGATTGAAAATCAACACACACACACACGCATGCATGCACGCATGCACATATTCCTATCCATCAGTTCAACAACAAGCATGATGGCTTTTGTTCTCTGCTGTAATCATAGTTTGTTTTCTCACAGCCGGTGGTCCGTGTTTAGCATTGCATCCCACGCAGTGGCCTTTCAGAGTTTTCTCAGTGCTGTTTTGAAGTGATGCTTGTGACGAGGCATGGGAAGTTCTATGAATGCAATTGAAGTAAACAAAAGCTCAGTACTCTTGATAAAACTGAATGTATTTACACCATTAGTAATACAACATTTGAATGACCTCAAATAATAAAGAAAAACAACAATGCAGCAGTAACCCAAATTGCACCATGACACAAAACGACCACGCACTCTCAAAATAAAGTCCCTAACATTTTCACTGATCATACACAAGGCACAATGTTTCTTCATGTGAGTGATTATAAAAAAGAATGAGCTCAACAGCAAAATGAAAAGATAAGACACTTTCCAGAGTTGGTGATTTCCTTTGTTTTGATGCCACTGTAATGAATAGCTGTCTTGACTGACATAAAAACTGATCGTAATCCTGTAACGCTAAAAGCTTCGCCTGTGGTTGCCATGATACTGAAATGGAAATGTGTCAAAGCTGAAGTTCAAAGGGATCAATCACAGCCGCTTCCCTTTAATCATAGAGGAGATCGAGTCTTCTTACTGATGTAATAATAATTAATAATTTGGTGACTATAACTTTTCATTTAAAGACCTACTCTCATGAAAATAGTGTTTTTTTGTGTTTAGAACATGCTCTTGTACATTTTGGACATATATAAAAGGATGTAAAATTAAAACTGAATACCTCTTTTTTTTAATTTGTGATGGATCAAGAGCAGATGAGAGACGGCCTTTAAATAAGCTCAGGTTTTTGACACAGCAGTCTTCCCTCTCTGCTAGATTTCAGATCCATCTACTTACAGACAAATAGATCCATGAACGTCTTCGTTTTTCTAGTCTGAGCTGCCATCTGACTTAGAACTGTACGGCTGAATAGCTCTGATATTGCTCGTTATTTTTGTTGCTATGCCAGTGTTAGCTTGGGCATGTGAGATGCTATAAGCTAGCAGGAGAGAGTGTAAATATAGGAATGCTGGGAAACAAGCGTAAACAGCTCACAACTCAGAGCCAAATTTCTAATGAGCTTCTGCGCTGCAGAAAACATTTCTAAAAACAGCAAAAATATAATCAAAAGATTTTAATGATTTTACAGTAGAAAAAGCAACTAGCTGGAGTGGGACTTTAATGTTTATTAATAATGCAAACATACAAAACCCTCACAAAATGCAAATGTTTATATTCTATTGTAAAAATGTATATATATATATATACATATATATATTATACATATATATGTATATATATATATATATATATATATGTATATATGTATATATATAGTAAGAGAAATTGTTATCAAAAATTGCAGAAAAACAACAGTCGTGCTTTAGATTGTTTTGTTGTGCAGGAAAACAGCTTGAATGTGACCTGAGAGGAAAACAATAATTCAGAACACCATGATACCTGGATCACACAGTGCTATAATTCAGTGTTTCCCAAAGTTAGCCCTTTAGAATCACAACACTGTAACCATTCATTAGCTTCAATAGCAAGTCTCTGCAGAAAGAGACGATGAGCTGCAAAAAGTGTTCATGCAAGGCAGTATAACAACAGGCAAGATGAAAAGATCTGAACATAAGGCTTCACTAAATGTAGTCAGCCCATACAGCCTCCTCTCAGCATCTCTATCTATGGTTGTGAGGGAGAGGGCATTACCTGTCTGTACAGAACTCCAATTTCATTCTTGTTTCAAGCTGATGACTTTGTAATCCTCTTTCTCCTATTGGGAAATTCTTACAATTTCAACAGTTCGAACTGGAGTTTTTCATGTTACTCTTGTTTCACCAGAACTGGACAGGGCTGACTTAATCGGAATCAAACTTAAACCAAAGTGGTCCAATTATTTCTTGAGCTCACAATTCAGGTTTTAAGTTCTCAGGTGTGTTAGGATTAGCTTAAATCTGAGATCTATACACAAAAAAGACATGCTTGAAGAACAAAAATTAGATTTTTTTTTTTTTTTAAAGACCTACTCCAATGAAAATGGTAGTTTTTGTGTTTTTAACATGTTCTTGTGGCATTGTTTCAAAGAAGGACATATATAGAGAAAATTAAGCTAAAGATTGCAATTCTTAATATTTATTCATTCAAATTGTTTTGAATTAAGAACAGACAATAAAAAAATGCTTTTTAAAAAGCTTCTAGCTTTTGCATGGAAGCTACAAATTTCCTGCTCCACTCCATTCTGAAGCATAGAAGATTGATTCATCTACGTCTGTGTTTTGGCATCTGGCTCAAAACTGGAAAGCTAGAAAACTTCGATATTGCTCGTCATGTTTTGTTGCAGCAGCAGCGCTAGGTTGGGGTTGTAAGGGGCTGTAAGGTAGCCGAAGAGACTGTAAACAAACAGGATGATGTGAAATGAGGGCAGGCTTACTGCACGCCAAAAGTTCCACCGTTCAGAGGTGAATTTCTATTGAACTCGTGCCGCTCTGCAGAAACTACAGTGTGTCCTAGAAAACTTTTTTTTTTTTCATTTGGGCCAAAAATGGCAGGATCATAATTGAAAGACCACTGGGAATGCTTTTAAAATAGATCAAAATATGATCGGAGTGGGACTTTATATGCCTAATTAAAGAAAAAAGGCAATTGTCAAATCTATAAGTTGTCATAACAATAAGTAATAAGTGACATAATTTTAATAAAAGGGGACTTGGTGCGTCTGGGTCGAACTACAACTTAAAAGTTAAGTGTTAAAAAAACAAAAGGAAGAGTGAAAATTAGCCAAACATGAAAGCGATCCATGCAGTGCTTCTTTAGCCCAGCATCACCAGGACTCTAAGGACGGCTGAACGTCACAGGCTGATGAGCTTGTGTGCGCTATTTCCCAACTTTTAATCCCTTAAATTGAGCTGCAGAATACATATCATCAAGAAGTGTTCAAGTCGAGTGTGCTGAAATTAAAAAAATATTCTATTTAATATGGACAAAAAAAAAACACTTTTAGTTCAGAAGTGTTTTTAAATCAGACCTAAAACATCAAAACTCAGGAGGACGCAGCTCAATGGCATCAGATTCAGCTTTCAGAATGCCAAACAATGAAATAAAACAAACTCCAAGAAATTAGAAAACATAAGGATGAAAAGGCAACAAACCACACGCTAATGAAACCACTGGCTTAGATCACTGACAAAACTCCAACAGGCAGCGACAGCAACCAACCAAGCCCAGGTGTTAGACGAGCTGGAGGAAGGCTGTCCAATTAAAGAGAAAAGGAAAAAAAAAGAAAAGAGAAGCCCGGGAATGTGAGCCGTCTGTGAGTTTACTCATCCAAGCAGAAAACCACATAACTTTTTTGTTTATTTGGTACTTGTGCATGAGCGTCCTGCATTTGGTGTCAGTTTTACGCCTGCAGAAAAGCAATGGCGCAGCTACATTCTTGCCAGTTATAGTTTACACCGACAAAAGTATCACAGCTTTGAAACCTGCTCACAGTTAAAAAGGAAATGCAGAAACTGTTTATTGATATTTTCTTATATTATGGTAGAACCCAGTTTTTTTTTTTTTTAGATTAAATTGACAACCAAAGTATGCACTGATTGAATAGTTTTAAGTTTTACCTGAAAATTCTGGTATATTCATGTCAACAATGTCTAAAAAAAATCTATCCTGAACTATCCTCTAAAACAAACAAAAGAAGAAAATCTAATCAAAAAATAAATATAATATTTAGACATACTAAGTCATAAAAAAATAAATAAATAAATACCATCACCAAAAATAGTTCCTAAGAAAAAAGTCCTAAGAAAAAATTTTTGTAAAAATGGCAAACATGTAGCAAAATAAACTTCAAATGTACTTTTGCTAAAGGTTAAAAAGATTTACAATCCAATTTAAATCCTTTAAGATGATTTCTGATCCCATCTCTACTTCTCTTTTCTAAAACCACATTAGGCTTTTGTTAGAAAGTTCTATTAAATGTTGTAAATTGCTTTCTTCTGGCTGCAGTCTACTCCAATTCTCAGAGGAGTTTACATTCTTTAATAACAACGACAGACCAATATTGAAACTGCCAAAACCCCAAATAAAACACTGTTAAAAAAAAATCAGAGAAACACATTTTCATTAATGATTTTAAACTACAAATTTGAAGAATTTTAGTCCATCTGTACATTTTTTGAACCTGATTATTTGTGTGCAGAGCGACAGGGTGGCCGTTGGGAAAAGGCGAGGTACACAATGGATAGCTTGTAATGGCAGGGACATGCAACCACCCCTAAAGGACAGTTTAGCCACACACAAAAAAAGCATTTTCTATGTTAGCGGAAGCTGGTGTGCACAGGACCCACGACAGACAGCGACAACATTCAAACTCAACAGAGTAAAGGACCCAACTGGGATTTGAGCTAGGTCCTTTTTGCAGAAAGTTAAGAGTGCTAACCACTACACCACCCTTCAGATCTGTAGAATTAAAATAATTAAGATTTAAAGAAGAAAAAAAAATTATTGGAGCTGATTCAGTCTTAAGCTACGTTCACACCAGGTTTGGAAACATGCGTTCAAGCAACCACTCCCAATAAAAAATCTTTTAAATGGTGTGTTTTGGGCTTTTGCATTCAAAACTCTCATGTTCACGTGTCACGAGGCAAGTTTCACCCTTTCTGGGCAATAAAAAATAAAAAATGTGTAACCCGGCCGGAATTATATGACATCAAGTCTTTCATGTATGAGCTGTGAAAGAATGAGCATTTAAAGTAGCATGGGATGAGATACAATTGACAAAAATTCCTTTAAAGTGACAAAAAAAATGTTTGAATGCTACTTCAATGTCAAATAGTTACTGTTTGCTGCTTACACTAAACAACCTTGAAAAAATGTCCTGAAACTAAGAGAAAACCACAAAAATGAAACAGCACCACACTGAATAAACTGAGAAAAACCTTTGAAGCAGCTTTTATTTTGCAAACAGATAGCTTTTTATTTTTTTTTTTCACAAAGACATGCTCCACACTTCAAATCTACTGCTCTGCTGGGACCTTTTCTCTTTCTAGCCAGTGCAGAGACCAATCCATGCTTTTATCACCTGGAGCATTGATTACTGCTGTGCTCTTTCTGGCCTTTTAAAGTGGAGTTAAAGCAAGTTGCATTTCCTGCAACACGCCTCTTATCCCAGACCAAACAAGAAGCCCACGAAAACTCTGCCCTCTGCTGCTTCAGGACTGATTTTAAGGCTCTTTTACAAATCTTTCACTGCTCTCAGTCTTTCTTATCAATGCTTTTAATCTTCCAGCACTTCTGGGGTGTTGGCTTTTTAACTGTCCTCTGAGCGATAAGAAAAACCCAGCAGAGCTCCTGTTTTATCACCGTGGACCTGCCTGAGGACAAGAGCTATGGAGGAAGTCTTAGTAATTTCCCTTTTAAACAATTTATTCTCGTTTGCTGATCAACCCTTTTGGGGGTATGTTTTGTATTAGAGATGTCTCAATATTTGTTTATGTAAATCTTTTTCTTATCATCTTGTAAAAAATCAAAAAGTTAGAACATAAACTTTGAGTGCAGAGGACTAGGTTGACTCTGTGTTCTCCATATTTGCAGTTTTGAATTTGACAAATTAGTATTCGGTTCACACATCAGCCGCAGTAGAGCTCACCTCATTACAGCAAAGTCTGTGGATTAAAGTTTCATCGTTGTAATCTCAGTTTCAGTGAGCTCTCACTGTTTTTCACTTTCCCGTTTTCATTTATTCATAAAGAGAAGAAAGACTCCAACCCTCATTAGACGAATACATAAAAATTAATCACTCAATTTGTTTTACTAGAAAAGGCTGAGCTAGACTCCTATGAAAACAACATTACAAGTTATTTGAGTTCAACCTACATTTTGCTTAGATCCAAATCCTTAAAAAAATGTGTTTTTTATTTTAATTTTGCTATTTTTTTGGTTCTGAAAATTAAATCTCTTCCTGTAAATTAGCTTCACGGCTGCAGCTGCCTTTTGGTACTATTGTGGTAATTTCCATAAAATGCCTATAGGGATAATTAGATAGGTGTTCCTGTGACTCAATTTGCTCTGTCTCATATCTTACCACACACAGTTTAATGACTGTTCCTGAGTGTCTGTCTAATGGGTGCTCTGTTTTGTGATATGGAAATGTGAATAGACAACACACTGTTATTAATTTACAGGCATGTTATTTGAAAGTGTGTCTGTTTTACTTTCAAATTACAAGAATGGTTTATGATACTTCATTCACTGAATGTTGACTTTGATTGTAGTGATTGGAAAACATTTTTTCAAGGAAAATCCATACGTGACCCAATGTTCACACCTCAACGATGAACAGATCTTCTTTTAGATTATAATCTTCCATTAAATTTCGACATATGTTCTCCTAAACTGCACTATTACATGACAAGGGCTTCAGGTTAATCCTTTGCCCCAAAAGAAGCCAGAATTTTTCATTATTTTACATATATAGAAATAATTGGTCCCACCGAGGACAAAACCTAGTCACAAACTGCACACAGGCTTTTCTATCGTCATGGCAACTCAGTGTGGCAATGATTCTCCCAGTTTTGTTAATTTTTTAGATAAGGAAACAACAACAAGAAAACATAAACTTTTTGTTTATGTCATTAAGTTGGCACAAAGTCACAGGTCACCCTAAGGTCCTGTCTTTGTTTTGTGGATGTTTATTTCCCTTCTTATTCCCTTCTTTTTTTAAAATCCTAGATTTCATTTAAATAAGAAAAATATTATTATTATTTAAATTTTTTTTACATTTATTTATCTTTTTTATTTATTTTTCTCTTTTTTTCCCTTTTTAAAATTATATATATATATTGCTTTAAAAAGCAAACTGTTATATACTGTTATACTGCTATAACTGTTATATTATGTAACTGTATATATATATATATATATATATATATATATATATATATATATATATATATATATTTCTTTTGTAAACATATCTTTTTTTAAAAATAAAAAATATATTTTTAATTATTCTGGGGAAGCGGACGCTTGGTTGAACTTCAAAGAAAGTTCCCTGCTGAGGAGAATTTTTGGAAACAACATCATGCTGAGAAGAGGCGTCACAGGTCAGAAACAGCCTGAATGCATAAAACTCCCCATAAACTTTTAAAACTACTTCTTATTTATGGCCACAAAGCACAAAACCTCATTAATGTTTAATGTGGGAAGAAACATTGTACTCAAGTCTGATTCTATAGGGAAAACCAACTTCTTTTTATCAGAATAAAATTGATGTACCTGCTTGTGGAAGTGAAGCAAAGCATCTCACATTTATCCATTTTGTTATCAGATAATTAGATAACTAGCATCCCAGTGCGTTAGCATCAAAATGATAAAATCTCAAATAAATAAATATGACTTTGTACGATCAGACAATAAACCAATAAATATTTCTTAAACATATAAATATATAACTGCGCCTCCCACAACCCAGAGGCCATTTCCTAATGCAGCTCTGCAGAAAATATGTCTTAAAAACGGCACAGGTTTTTGGCTAAAAATTGCATAAACATAATTAAAAGACCACTGGGAATGCTTTTTATAATAGAAAACAAATTGTTGGAGAGGGACTTTAAACAGCACATAGTTTAATCTACATTAACCTGTGTCAAAATATTGTAAAATATTTGTTTTTCTGAAAGTGCTTTGTCCCAATCTGCTCTATTAAAAAAAAGCCTAAAAGAAAACAAATAAAGACAAAGAAGTGACTAGATAATATCTAATGTAATGTCAACTCAATAGAAATAAAAACTAAATCTTTCAGAAGACAATACTGGTAAAGATTAAATTAAAAGACAGCCATCACAAAGCCTCACTAAAAACATCCTAGACGCTTTTCATTTAATGTAGTACTGTAGTGCAAAGATTTTTTTTCTTCAGTGTTTATGTCTTTGAGTTTGTGTGAAATGTGGCTGGATCTCCCTCAGGTCTTTTTCTGCACAGACTGGTTTTCTGTGTGTTTTTAGATGACATTCCCAAGACTATGTTTTTACCACGATTTGCCATAAATCTAGAAGAATTGCTTATGTCAAACTTAACCAATAGAAACTAAAGATAATTGTCTAAATGTTTAGAATTCAATGGGAATATTGTGTCTGTACAAAAAGTAGATGTGACATCTCAGGATTCCTGTGGCAGTCAGGATTTTTTTTCCCTGTCATTTTGTCTTGCAATGAAAACGCTGAGTGCGATTAAATCACAGATATTCATGAGACCTGCTCCAGCATATAAACCCATCATTACAAGCTGGATGGAGCAAAACAGTGCTGACAGCTCTGTCTTCACCATTTACATCTTTATATCACTGCAGGCCTTGTCACTTGCAAACACCTCTGTTCTCTTAATTTTGCCCTCTTTTATACCTTGAGAAAACACACCTGTAGGAAAACGAGAAATGTGTCAACAAAACATTATCCATCAACAAAACAGACTTGTGGAAAGATTACTTGTATCTGCAAGGGAATCTCTTCAACTCTGAAATAAATCCTGTTCTATGGGACTTTAGTTGGAAATAAATCTCATAAATATACATGCTTTTGTCAGAAAATCCAAGCCTCTCAATGTGAAATAACTTATTTTTGAATGGGTGCAGAATGGATTTAGTTGTTGTAAAAAGATGCACTGCTGGAAATGACATAAAAAAATCCTTGCAAATTGTTCCCTCAAATTAACATTTTGTGCACACAAGTCAGCATCTTGTGCACACAAAATAGTAACTTGTGTGCACAAAATGCTAATTAGAGGGAGCAATTTATTATTATAATTGTTTTATGTCATGTCCAGGACTCTGTACTTTACTATTTCTTAAAAAACGAAACACCAAACACATGAAAGAAGTTTTGGAAAAGCTATAGTTACAGTTTTGCAGAAAAGCCGGGGTTAAAGCTGATTGAACAATTATTAGATCATAATATTTAAAGAGGTAGAAATAAGTACTTTTCCCATTAAATGAAATAACATTTTTGATGGTTTCTCCAGGAGAAAGAAGGCAATGTTTTAGCATTTTTTTGAGCTGAGTCATGACAAGATAATAATTCTGTGTCTCAGGCGAATGAGCACAGATGGTGAAATCCACTAAACTTATCATTTTGATGTTCTTCCAGCTGCAGCCACTGGAGAGCACTGTTGCATACATAAACAACCGGTGTTTAGCTCCATTAAATAATCAGTAAGGTGGGTTGCTCTGCATCTGTTTAAAGGGTGTTTTTATACTGGTCCATGCGTGTGAATGTAAATTAGTATTGATGTGTGTTGCTTACATAAAAATAAAGACGTAAAAAAGCTTTAGAACATGGAAAAAAATGTTTCTTTAAATGCATTGACTTTTAAAAATCGATATCACTCTTAAACAAAAAAGAACAAGTTGCACTATTGCTTTTTTTTCCCCAAATCCAATAAGATTCTTTGCTCATTGTGGGTGCCAGACCTCATATTTTTTGGCTAGATTGCGCGCTTGACATTTCCTACAGGTGCCTGTATTAAACTGCCCTGGCATTTGAAAGGAAAGCTATACAGTTTGCTCCTGCACGTAGCAAGACAGAGAAGATGGATCCAGATCACAAACCACTGTTTCCATGGAAACATCAATGTGGACAACAGGAGGGAATTGGGGGTTCCAGCGTTTTCTTTTTTTTTTTTTTTTGAGTTCGCATTAATGATAAAGTAAGGACAGCATCATGTGTGTCAGCTGGAGTGACAGCCGTTGTATCAAAGTTGAATGAGTGTGTGCTTCTGTGGATTTCTCCAGTTGCCTTCAGTCATGTTAAAAACATGTCATTCTAGTCTGAAAAAAAAACGCCTTATAATTGCAAAAGAAATTCTCACAAAAGAAAAAGAAAGGGATCAGAAACTCTCAATACAAAACAAAACTTACGTCTTGAATTTTAGATTTTTTTTCTTTTATTTTCTTCTGACAATGGCGTACATTTTCAACAAAACCTTTTTTTTAGGTTTGCATTTGAACCCAACTGAGACCAGAAAGCTTATCTCTAAGTAGATAAATCATCAGATTATTTAAAAGACTGAAATAAGACATCTGATCTCTGTAGTTTCAGCTTTGAATGGTGCAGGACAGCTTTGCAAAAACAAAGAATATGAGGTTGTGGAGATCTTATTAGTCTGTGTTTTTCAAAGAGCAGCAGATATGTTTGTGTTATTGCATCTAATAATCTGCTTTTGTTGGATTTGATTTCAGCTTTACCAGTGAGCATTTAAAGACACAAAAGGAAATGAGAATTTTCAAGAAAATTCTGGTTGAACTAAAAGGTTTACACAATTTTTATAAAATCATTTACTACATTTGTTATTTCTAAGTTCACATTGTTATTACTGCTGACACTGTAAATCACGTCGATAAGACAAACGGAAGTTATGTGAATTAAAATGTTATAAAAAAAGATTCCTGCTTAAATTGCTTGTATTTTCTCCTCATTTGAGTTAAAAGAATATCGCCTCTCCTTCACCTGATGCAGTAATTAATGAGACTGTACAGAGTGAGGATCATTAGGAAGTAGATGCATGACAGCAGAGCTGCTCTGCTCACGAGCAACTTTTCTTTGCTTTTAGTGTAATTAGGCCACCAATTGAGAAACACGATAACTTGAGACTTAGTAGTGTTAAAAGTAGCTTACTTTGGATTGTGTTAAGAAAAAATCCAAGACACCTTTTTGGTTCCCTTGCAAAGTTTTAAGGTTGTTCTTCTACAAACAAAAATAATTAAGGTCTAATGTTTGCCTGTCAATCTGGATAGTAAACAAAAAAACTGTAGACCATGACAGACGGCAAACTTGTAAACCACTGATGTGCTTGATGGGTTCATGCAAAAAATTATATTCAATCTAATTAACTAAAATGGAGACACACAATCTTTTTTTAAAAAAAACAGAAATGCTGTTTAGATTGTTTTTTCTGCGTCTTACCGTAGGCTTTCTTCTTACCCATGACTGTATGCCTTTGTTGCAGTCACTAAAACCTTAGTTACATGCAACTGTACAGTAGGGTGACTCAAAAGAGTGCTTTGGGTTGTCAGGAGCCCAAGGGGCCGCTGCATCTTAAAGGGGGCAGAGGTGTGTCTTGTCATTCCCTTAAGGCTCGTTATGTAAAGGGAATAAACCCTTGTTGTGCTACAGGTAAGGGTATTGTGAACTATTTGCAAGGCTAATGTAAGTTTCATGCACTTAGGACGTACTGGTGATGCTTTCATATGGTACTCATATGCCGAAAATAGTCTTTAGAAAGGTGTGCGCACTGGTCCCTTAATGATCGTGCATGAATGCTACACGCACAGGTTGGGACTGGATACGCAAGTGCCCATAGGACGCTCCTGGGATTCCCACACAAATGTCCCTAATTCAACAAATAGAATGTACGCCAGGAGTTCTCACTTGAACAGCACTAACAGGCTCCATGCACAGTGTGCAGGGTTTGAAGGGGTAAAAAAATATATAATTTTTATGACGTGCCGGCATCTCACCTACTTTACCCCTACTTACTATTATGTGTTCTATAAAGGGCCTACATTGTGCTATGCTAAGCCTTTCAAAGTAAACTATTTTCATATTTATGACAACCTTTGCCACACTTAATAACTCATTTAATAATGAAATATGAGTTATTTTTCAGAGCTCCTTTTCCTACCCAGAAGAAGGACGGCTCAATCCCTGAGGTGCCGCCTTTCAACCCTGGTGGGTGTCGGCCATAGCGGACCGTTGTTGTCCCTGCAGACAAGATGCAGGCTGGATCTATGACCTGACAGAATGCGTGCCCCCTCTTGTTGTTTTACATAGAATATGTGGGAAAAGATTCAAATATGACAATAAACTCCCGCAAGCCCCAAAATAAAGTATATCGTAAACATCCATTTTGTTTTCCCGCTTTTTGGGGCAAAATATGAGTGTTACAATGATGCCAGAAGTCGTGCCGCGACAGAGGAAAGTAATTCTGGCAAAGGAAACATAACTTAGCAGAACACCGACAGCATAGACTTTTTTTGGAAGGGGCTGTTCCCCCAATTTCATGGGTGGGGACCCAGTCGTGCTCTGGGGTTGGGATGGGCAGCTGCTCAGAGGGTTTTAGAGGAATGCTCAGCGATGCTTGAATGGAGCAAAATACCACTTTGGAGTTGTTTTAGTGAGGAATAAAGATTATTATACACTTAAGTGTTCACCACGACCTGTCGCCCAAAGCTTTCCCGTGGAAAAACACACACATGAACATATACACTCGTTGGACTAACTTTAATATTTTCTGTGTACCACCTGAATACTCCTTGCAAGTTTGCTAATATTTCACCCGCAGTTTCCTACCATGCGGGCAGTTGTTGTTTTGGGCTTAACGAGTAAGCTTTGGTTTTCTAGAAACTGGTCCAGCGTTTTTTCCCCATTTGTCATAGTAACTAATGCATTCATTTTGTCTTGATTGTCGAGCCACATCCCATATGTTTGGTGCTGTAGCCAACATATCTATTTTATCTTACAACAAATATTCTGATGGTTTTTTATCCTTGTCTGCTTTCTGTTCTCTAACTGCTGCAGTGAATAACTTCTCGTGAGTGTTTTACTGCTGCAGACTCATCTCTTAGTAGATGTATGAATGTGTGCTCATCTGCCATGACTAACTTATCTCTTTTGTCTTTTAACAATGTTCCAATGTTCATCTGTTTCCTCTTAAGGCCGTGTCACACAATTTCAGTCTTTCATGATACATGCGTAATATACTTAATTCATTAGTGTTTCTTGTGTTCATCATTCGCCAATGTGCGCAGATGTCCTTGAGGGATACGACTGACAGGTCTTTACGTGAATTCAGTTTTGAGCTGTTTAAAATGTTTGCTCAGTTGAGAATTAGATAGTTTATTCGTACTTTACGTAGTTTATCTGCAATTATTATGGAAATCTAATGCAATTGTGCAGGATTTTTGCAAGATGCATTTGCAAATTTGTGGCATTCTACATATGTCTAACAGACTTTCCACGCATGTATCACCGATGTATAACTTTAATATTGTATATTCAGCGCACATATCACGTTAAAATTACGTAATTAATCATTAAAAATCACTAACAAAAGCAAATAAACAGCCCAATAATGACGCACGGTTCGCATATAGTGATCTAAGCCGTTCTTTCACTCCTCCAGCAGTCTATACCGAGTTGGGGACCCCGAGCAAGACACCCATCCCCTGCCCAGATGAGCCGGATGGGGGTTGGGATCTCATGGGCCCTGCAGAGGGTGCTGACCGTGGTGCTGACACAATGTTATTTCTGCCCTGTGCTCTGACTCTCAAAGTGAAGAAACTCAAAGAAGCATGGGTTTACATGATCTTTGCATGGTTTATTCATACTTCTTTTGTAGTTTTAACGTGGTGCCTTTGTGATACATCTGTAAAAATGTCTTTTCTCACTTTATCAATTTATATTTTCATCTGAACTGTATGCCCAAAATTTATATAGCAGCAGTGTGACATGGCCTTTAATTCATAGTAACCCTTTTTGTTTGTCTTTATACAGATCATCCTATATTTTTTACTTTTATTTGCCTCCTTTCTACCCTTTCAGACCCCTGATGGGTATGGTAGATGGTCATTTTTGTTGATTTTGGTTTTGTTGAAGGTTTCTATCTAAAATCTTCAATTTACAAGGAGTTGTCCTCTCCACTGTCTTCTTGTGCTTGCTCAGTACGAGGATTACATTAAAAGTCCTTTGACGTAATCTATTACACACTTACATAGACCATTAGCATACAATTAAGATAATCTGGTTTTATAGAAATTAACTGGACTGAATTGGATTACAACATCATGATTAATAAAGCTCTGACTCATGTTTTTTTTTTTGCTTTTTGTGTAGCACTGAGACAACCTTGGCTGCAAAAATTGAGCATTTTAAATAAACGGAATAAATTCAACTGAAAAAAATATTTCGTGCCACAATTATTGATGGCATGAAAATCACAAATAGTTGTTTTAAATCTATCTTTTGTAGTTTGACTTATTGGAATCTTTAAATTACAATGTTTTATTAACATTCTTCACTGTGAAGAAATAGGACCCATAGTGACATTAATTATAAAGAAAATCATGCTGATGCACTCAGTTTGAAATTGCAACATGTGTTGCAGCATCACTTGACATAATGGAACCATAATAATAAAATAAGTACCTCCTAGCCATGCTTTTCCAAGGCAATCCATCTGCAAAATGTAATTTGAATGTGTTTTTATTTGAAACATTCAAAAAAATGTAAGCGTGAGGGGAAAAATAGGCATGTGGAAAGTGAAATAGTCTGTTGTCAAATTAAGATGCAACAGAAGTACTTTTTTTGTGTTTGCCTAAACACTAAATTCGGTGTTTCATCTTTCTATTTTTCTTGTCTTTTCGAACATTAGACTTGTAGAAAAAAAACACTTAACAGCCATCTCTGGAGACTGCTGAAGAAGGATACATTTGCACATCAAAAACCCATAAACTTCTATTTTCCATTTAGCTAGGGAGCTGATGCTGCTGATTATAACTTCAAGTCCTGAGGCTTTTTGTATTGACACTGTGTACATATAAAGATGAAACAGGCTGTTTTTCCACACATAAACTGATGTTTATGGTGAATGAGTTTGTTCTAAATGTCCACACTTCATGAATTTATCACAATTTAAACACAAAATTATGTTTTTTTTAAAGGTTGTCTTGTTACCTACTTAAATTAGCTATCAGTTGTTAGCTTGGGAGACATTTTGCCAGGTTCAAACTGGCAGAGAAGGGAAAACATTGAAGCAGGAACAGCAGAGAGCAGATGGGGCTCAGCATTAGAAATTGAATTGTGCTGCTGGGTATAAGATTTACTAATTAACAAGTTGGCGTGCTAAAATCTGATCCTCTGCTAAGCAAACTCCTGTCTTTTGGCTCAATTGTCAACACGAGACAAGAGACAGACAACACGGTTTGTCCATACTTCTAGGAATCCACAAATTATTATTTGTATTTCAACCTTAAAGTACCACCTCAACGATATATTTTTTTCTATTCATGTTCATGTTCTCAAAGACATAACCTTTATCATCAAAGAAACACAATTTAGTGATGGCGTCTTGTATCTGCCTGCATAAGGTTGGCTAAAATCTGGTTAAGTGCTTATTTTTTTGCAGCATTTATTCTAGTAGAGTTTATTCCTGGACTAACTCATTAATATCAAAAGCCTCTTAAGGGGCAAGTTAAAGGTACTGATTATTCCACAACCCAACCAACACAACAAGTAAGCTTAATAAAACAAACCACGTGTTGCTTGTCGATATTCAGCCGATTTGCAATCTGGCTGCACATTTCAGTGGCTGTTCTGATCAATGTTTCTGACCTGGATATGCAGCTGTGTTCCAACACTATTCCTGTCAATACACAAATTCATTAGAGACGGGGTCCGCTAACAAACCGCCGGTGATGCAGTGGATGATCCATAAAGCTATTTTAGGAAGAAATGAATGAAACATGGTATGAATAGTAACGATTTGGTTCAAACCCAAGTGACTATCTGATGCTAATCTCTTTTTTGGTTTCATTGTGTGTTGTGCTGTGGTGGTGAAAGTGTGTCACACGGCAACAGCTTGGGTGCACAGTTGGAGGTCAGGGCAACTAGGGCAGACAATTAAAATTAGGCAAAGCCAGAGGACAAAAAAGTGTTGAACTACGCCTGGCATGGTTCACTTGTGCATGTCCATTACCAATGATGGTCTCAGGCTTGAATCTATTCAACAGAGATCGCAAATGTCTGTGCAAAGAAGAGGAGTAAAGGTGATTGATATGGCTACTTTGCATAGAAAGCCAAAAGCCAGGACGACTCTAACTCGGCAAGATCGCGGCTCCTGCTCTTCCACCTCATCTTGCCCTGTCTTCTCTGGACCTTACAGTGACCACGAGGATCACCCTCCACTGAGACGCCAGTCTTCTCCTGTACTAAAAGATTCTCTTTCCAGCTTTCACTGCAACGCTGGTCAAAGCTCAAAAGGATCTTTACTCAGCCTTAAAGGGTCTGGTTCCTGCCGCCAAGGATCTTTGTCAAGTTTTCAAGAATCTCCCTCCAACTTCCAGGTCTCCTTACCCAATCTTAGGCAATCAGTGTTGCAGATTAAGAGACGATCGCTAGGTAGTCTGGAAAACTCCTCCCAAAGTCCTAGTGAGTGGAGCATTGGTGTCCAAAGTGGCAATGGTAGCTCTAGTGATGATGATGGAAGCTGGGATACAAACAGTTGGAGCTCAGGAGCTACTTGTCTTTTAAGGACACCCCTCAAAACAGGAGATAATGAGGCTTTGGAGGACCCATCTGGAAAAACCAGCAACAACCACCAGGCATCGTCCGCTGCCGGGTCGGAGGATGAAATCATTTATCAGAACCTGGTGTTCTCTCATCCTGCTGTTCAGGATGAAAGCAGCAATAGTTTTGCCATCAAGGTTTGTAAAGACGAAGGTAAGCCAAACATGACTTTGCCCAGGCTTGGTAAAAGCCTTTCGTCTGTGTTTTCCAGTCAGCGGGACGAAAGGGCAGAGGAAATGCGCAAGTTCTCCCAGTTTCTAAATGAGGTAACTTGCAGAGTGTTAAATTTTGAACGCAGTCCTCCACAGCAACAATCCACCTTTCACCATTCATACACGTCCCCACCACCTCCTCCACCCTCGACTCCATCTTACCCATCAATTCACTCAACCCCAAAAAACCCGCTTTCCACATCAGTATCAAACTTGTGGTACAGCCCGACTAGCTCAAATCTTCAAACAATAAAGGAATGCAATTCCAAGGACATTACAAGTTCCATCCAACAGTGGAGCAAGACATTACCCAGCTGCAAGATCTTAGAGCCTGAAGAAGTGTTGAGGAAAGTCAAAGGGAGTAGTCACTCATACGCAGAGCATAACCTAGACCTTTGCACAAAGATCCAAACCCAGCCCTCCACTGGGAGACTTTATCTGGAGACTGACATTGACAGAGTGAGACGACTTGATGAGCTGGTGGCTAATGGAGCCATTGGGAAAGAGAATGTGCTTGAGAAAAGTTTGGAGAAAGCAAAAGAGAAGAGAACCAGGATTCCATGGCAGAGAAATGAAGACATGGGGATAGAGACAGGGAAGCAGAGGGAGAGGATAAAAGAGAATATCTGGGAAAGAAACAGGGGTGACGAGAAAGGACGAGAAAAGCACACAGAAAGAGAAAAACTCTGCTGGGAGGAAGACAGGATTACGAAACGAGGAAGAGACAAAGAGAAAAAAATGACACCCAAACGTTTTGGGACATCTCTACCTAAACTGACCATTAGTGAGCGGAGCAGTCCCTGCCCTGTTTTCAGCTGGCCAGAGGGATTTCCTAGAGTGTCCTACAGATCTGCTTCACTGCCCCGGGCTGCCAATGTCACTGTAAGTACAACATTGCATGGATGGGTTCAAAAACACTCTTTTAATAAGAATGATTTCATAAGTTTTATCTATCAAAAACAAAATCCTGACTATCAAAATCAGAAGAAATTAAAGCCTGTACTTTTCAAACTGTAGTTGTTTTTAATTTATATATTTTGCTCTATAATGTCTTCCTTCATGTCAGTTTTGTCTCAAATATCACTTGACTTTCACACAAACCCTTAAACTTGAGCATTATCTAGATATTTGAGACTTTAGGTTTGATATATGAAGACAATAAACATTTTGATTAATCTAAACTTTCCTTGAAGAAATTTGGGAGACTCAGTCACACTCACTCACTCAGTCCAGTTCTCTTATACAGTCAATGGCAAAAAAAAAAAACAAAGAAAGGAAGTGATGTAAGCATTGTAGTGGAAAATTCTGAGATCTGAGATGAGAGGAAACAAAACTCAAACAGCATTCAAAAGATTTCTTAAATAAAAGACAAAAAGATACACGTCATAACGTAACGTGTAGATAGATTTGCCGCTAAACAGGAAACCACTACAGTAGCTTGTACAGCAGTTCCGCTCAAGGCTACTCACTGTAAGAACTGGTTGCAAGAAGATTTATGCAGATTGCGTGACGTTTGAGCAGGATTTATGCAGATTGTGACACTTATGTGTGTTACTTTAGCTCTTATGCTGAGTCAGCCAGGCAGATTCTAACAGCTGATGGATGAATCATTGGAGGAGAATGTTCTCTGAGCATTGTCACACATTGAATCTTAAATAAGAGTATAATAAGGAGCATAAAGAAAAGAGTATAATATGAAATTCCATCATAGCATCATCCATAAAAAGTATAGAATAAAAAGTTAGAGGTTCAAATATGAATGATCCATCAGGGCAGCAGAAAATGAATTTTTGCTGCCGTAAATGTGGTTAAGATGAACAGAAGAAAACACATTTAATCAAAGAGAGTGCTGTATTTTTGATATTGCATAAAGAAGAAGAATGTTGATGCCACATGTGTGATAAACAAGCAGTAGGTAAAGATTTCAAAGGTATCCTGTGATTAAGCTCAGAATTCTTTCAAGCTTTGACATCATTGTAAAATGATTCTTTATGTTAGGTGAATAGTTAAAGGTGTGAATCATTTATGCATGGTGTCCATAACAAATCAAAACACCAAAGATGATAGAGTCTGAAACCATTGTTTTATAGAAAAAAACTGAGGAAGAGGCTGCAAGAATGTTAATGCGCACATGCAAAATCTAGCAGTTACTTGTGCTGACTTTTTTCAAAAAAAGACTTAACATGATAGCTTAGGTTGATCTTTGAATTGATTTTTTTGCATTAAATGTACACTTTCTTAGCTTTAAGGATCTGAAAACGCTCTCGACCATTTGCATCTCTTTGGTCTCTGAACATTTAGTGTAGACACTGCAATTAGAAAGTAAAGGTTCATTCTAGCAGAGATTTATATTCACTTATCCACTTAAATACAGTATGTGGCTTTTTTGCTTCAATAACAAACACATTTTTCAGCTTTGTTGCATGAAAAAAACATAAATATTTCCAATATCTTCTTCATTGTGCAGCTTTTATGTTGAAGGCCACTGTGAGCTTAACCTGCATCAAAATATGCAAACACTTAAGTACAAAAGTGAGGATTTGTCTTTGTTATTATCTCTATTGGTGAAGAATTAGGAGGGTTTTGGACTGCAGTTGCTTTTCTAGAATTTATCCCCCTGGACCTCTGCTCCCAAACAGTAGCACAGCTGATGTGTGAATAAAAGAGATAACATTTGGCATTCTAGGAAAAAAAACCTGCTGCGCTGCAATCCATCATACCATCATTGATTGGGTCATCAGATTGCCAAGGAGGGTGTTTCTTACAAGAAAGCAAGCTGGGATGTAAAATCTAGCTGCAGGTTAAAGTTGGAATTCACGCTTTCAAAATAAAATGTCACAAATTTTAGATCTATAAACATACTGAAAAAGTATCCTAGTAAACAAAAAGTGTTTAGGATTATTGAAATATATTAAAGTGGCTTTGGAAACTCTAGCAAAGTATATACTTTG
Source organism: Oryzias celebensis (assembly GCA_014656515.1). Taxonomy (NCBI): domain Eukaryota; kingdom Metazoa; phylum Chordata; class Actinopteri; order Beloniformes; family Adrianichthyidae; genus Oryzias; species Oryzias celebensis. Next base: position 43,454,983 of record BNCR01000005.1, read on the forward strand.
CTGCGCTGCTTTTTTGGATTGATAATTGAAGAAAACTTTTGCCGTCAAGTCAAGAAATTTAAATAAGCAAAAAAAAAAAAAATCAACCAAGAAAAATGGTCTTCCCAAGATTCTTATTTTAAGAAAAATTCTAATCACTAAGGGTGTATTCAGACTGGACACGTTTGGTTTGCTTCAAGCAAACCAGCGTCCGTTTTCCCCAATAATCCGGAACAAATGTTCAGTTTGAATACACCCAAGTGAACCCTGGTCCAGGACCAGGAACTGCTCTCTAAGCTGTCTTTCCAGGTGGTCTTGGTTTGTTTCCAATCAGACTGAGCTTCAGTTTGCTTTCTCAGTGTGAACACAATTCGCTCCCATAACGGAATAACTGCACCAAAACGGCCATCATAGTCGTGACGAAATGTAAACAGAGCAGGAATAACCCGACAGACAAATGTAAAGCAACGATTGTTGGGTTACCTGACAGGAAAAAATGGTCCAACTCCTTACTTGTTAGAATGTTTATTTTAACACAGCGGAAAACGCTTCTTATACGCTTTTCTGTGTCTCGTTACACACCATCCCCTGCTGTGACGTCAAAAAATACCTTGTATTCTTAACAGATTCTGTTTTTGCAGTGTTCTGGGCCAGAATGTAATCCCCTTATTGATTGCTACAGAAATTACTCATGAACTCTAAACTAGCAACATTTTCTGCTCTACGAAGTAACTAAATACCAAATAGATAATATCCCACAATTCCCTTTGTTAAGACTAACATGCATTCTCTGTTAGGATAAATGTATTAGGTTAAAATAAATGTAATTATATTCATTCAATGAGGGCTAGCTAATTGTGTCAATCTGCTAAATTAAATTGACTTTGATTTACAAGGTCATAATTTTATAATTCAATAAGATTCAATTAGATGTCGTTTTGTAAGTCTAATTTTCATTAAAATGTTTTTAATGATGAAATATTGTTAACATGATTAGATACTTGAAGACCCACTCCGGACACATTTTTTTCTAATGTAAAATCGTTCCCAGTGACTGTACAGTTATTATCCAAAAAAAAAAAAAAAAAAAACTTCTTTTAGACTCATTTTATGCCCAGCAGCAGTAGCTCATTACATATACAATTCTGGTTTGTGGAGGGGACTGTTGGCTCAGGGCAACCACATCGCCTTCACATCACTGAGAGCTGTGTTTGCGCGTTCACGTGCTAGCTTATAGCCACAAGCTAGCACTAGCGGATCAATCCAGCTAGATTGATCCACTGTTGATTGATCTACTACCAGTATATGGTGTAATTCTTAACAACAGAATAAGCTGAATCGCGTTGATCGGGGTTGAAAAATAAACCTTTTTTAAGAAATGTAAACACTGGAGCTTAAGGGGTGTAACAGTTTTACAAAACATTTTTGTTCATATCAATTTTGAAAGGAATACAATTATTATTGTTTTTTGCCCCATTTTAAGCTGCTCTTACAAACGAAACCATTTATTCTCACTAAAAAGTTTCAGTAAAAGGTGCCACAACTCTGAAAACCGGTGGAATTTCCGCTTCCGGAATAATAATGTCTGGGTGCTATCTCGTCTGCAGCACAGGTCCCCCTCAAAAACATGGACCAAATTCCATACAATGGGTTTTTAAGGAAAGTTTTGATCAAGCTATTGAGATTGAATCCTGAATATAAAACCTAACATACCACAAGTTGTATTTATTTCTCTTAAGAAGTTTGAGCATTTTCCAGGGAATAAATTGGGACTGACTTGCTTGTAAGCTTCAGTGGTTTCTTGAGCCATAAAGCCAGAATATGCACAATCTAGCAAGAAACTCAAAGCTATAGAATACATTTCCACTAATCATTTGGAAACATCAAGGTGAAACGTTTCTGGCACAGATTGATACCCTTCGATTAATACAGTTTGTCCCGTAAAGAAACTATTTGTCTTTGCCTTTTTGAAGAGGATTTATTTTGATGTTAGGTTGCTGCATAAACAGGAAACACTTCTGTTTTAATAAAATGTACAAACATGAATCAGCTGTTCTCTAGTGGCAGAGTGCTGCCAACAGCTTTCGCTTTACCACAGTAACACCCAACATTTAATATGATTCAGTAAATGAATTCACATCTAGGAAAGTTTCTTTTTATTCAGTCAGAACCTTGAGGGAATTTCAATCCTCCCAACCTCCCACTCTCTCCAGGCTTTCCCCTCTGCATATGGGGAGGCTGGAAGGAAGGGATGGATGGAGGGGATTACTGAGCATTGTCTCATTCAGTAGGTGTATGAGTCATCCTGCTGTATCATTCTCAGGGTTTGTAACACCCTCACGAGGCAGTGAAGGGCAGCATGCACATGCCTACAAACACGCACTGCTGTCCAATAAACTGTATGACAGGGTGGTGCAAACGTGACATTCATTATTAAACCGTAATGAATCCTCCACCATAAATCATGTGGCAGGCATGCAACATGTGAGGCGTCGCTATCAAAATAACAAAACCAGACTTCTGTGAAGTTGTTGATCGTGTTTTATGAGTATGGCTGTACATACGCGCTGCTGTGTTCAAGAAACTACCCCGGGTAATTGGTTCTGGACTGAAGAATTAAGCCTAAGTGAAAATGTAAATGACGAATCCCCTGTGAAACCCTTGCCATGCATAATGCATGTGTAACAAACAAATGCATGCAAACAAGGACCTGCTTTCCCGCTCACCTCCTTTTTCCTGCTTACAAACTATGATGCAGTAACGCCAAGCCGAGTGCCACATTAAAATAAGATGACATATTCCTTCTTTTTTGAGTAGACAAACATTACACGTCCACCCCACGTTTACAGTCTCTGTGCCAGGGTAAACAAAAGGAAAATTGTGTTTTTAACAGGGTCTTGCAACATTTTCATCACAATAAAGGACATGCATAAAATAATTTAAGATTAAAACTGTGTTTTAAGTGTTTCATGTTGGATCAGGAGCAGATTTGAAAAAAGCCAGAGTCTCCCTTCTCTGTTACAATTTGGATAAAACCACTTGCAGACAAATAGACCCATTAACTTCTTCATTTTCTTCACCTAAGCTGGTATCTGGATCATAATCAGAATTAAAAGGACACTGGCAAGGATTTTATCATAGAAAGAAATACCTTGAGGGACTTTTACAACAAAGGTAGACTTTTTTTCCCTCTAAAATATGAGGTTATTTCTTTAAATTCACATCCAGAATTATATTTCATTTGCAAATTTCTCCTCCATCCTTATTCATTTCTCTTGCTCCTCTTTCAGAAACTTAAGCTTGCTCTTCACCCTTCGGCACTTTCCCTGAATTTGTGCAGCACGCAGCATTTTTCTTTCGCGCTGTTAATCTGTCATGTCTTCATACTCCCCTCCCTTCCATCTCTCACGTAATGCTCTGATAACAGAGAGTTGCAAATAATGGATATATTTGTTTGCTGAGACATATCCACTCAGAAGGCTTGTTAAACAGCAGATAAGAGGTGCTCCATTTGGCTCAGCAGCGGCAGTGGCAGATGAATCTGTTTGATAAATATGTCTAATCATTTACTCTCTTTTCTCCTCTTTTAACCAGGATTCTGATGGAGAGATGCGACATGACACCAGGTTAGCTTCTTTCACTTTCGTCAGTCACACCTACACCGCACCTTTCCTCCTCTGCTTCTCTCCATCTCTCCCATTACCCATCCTCTTCCTATACACGCTTCCTCCTTCTCCATTCAGTTGGCAGCCCCCCCACCCTCTCTCATTTTATCCCTGCCTACCAGCCTGTCTCCAGTCAGAGCTGGAGGAGTCTGTTTTTTGAAATGCACGCTGCTCCGAGGGGATGCACAGCCTCAATGAACGTAGTGATGTTATCTGCTGAAAATGAGGCGAAAAGCACATAAACGGTAAGAAGAAGGAAAAAAAAGGGGGAGAAGTGCATGCCTGAATTGATTACCAGCTCTGAGATGAGTGAGTGCTGTAGCTTGTGAAAACAATGATTGTTTAGAGAGCTTTACTGAAGCTGCTGTGACTTGTTGTCCATGTGTTGCATTATCACTGAGTGCGTGGATGAAAAAGACAGAAAAAGGATGGGTGGTCAGCTAAGCATTCAACAGTACAGCGTGACAGGAAAACATGAAGGTGCACGCTTGAGTAAACTGAAGCCTTTCTGGTTGTTACTGCAGTAGCAGTGAGACTGCTACTCCTTTCAATTGGAGAAAACCTGCAGCTACAATTGATTTGTTTATTTCTTCTGCTCAGCTGGATTAGTGGCTTTTGGATTTTTGTTGCCTGGGAATATTGAGGAACCCAGTATTTCCATAGCCTGCAATTAAGTCCATTATCCTCAGGCAAGATAGTACCTCTGAGAGCCAATTATGGCAGGACAGGCACATGATGAGAAAAAAGTTGCTCTCATCAAAGCAAACTCTTGAAGTTGCACAGATAACAGAAAAAAGACAAAGGAGAATCTATGGATGTTGGAGCTGATGAATGACAAGAAAGTTTTATATTTCAAACTTCAAACTTTGTTGGTTTTAGTCATTAAAATTTCTGAAATTAACAGACAAGATCACAACACCTACAGTACTACTGTTTTTGCTTCTACTTTTAATCATAAAATAGAGCTTATAATGAGGATTTTTTTAAAGGATGATCAAAAGTTTAAACTTTCATTTTTGAGGAAGGTGCTAAAATTGATCTAATGAAATGAGAAAGACGAACAAAAAGCAGTAGAAAACACAAACTTTGGTAATTTAAACTTTGCTTTTAGTTATTGCTTCACTTTTTGAAGCTGGCAAAACATTTTACCTCATATAATAAAAATTTTAGGTTCAAGTTTAGATAAAATGTCTAAACAATATTTAATTTGGTTAATTATAGTATTAATAATCCAACTGAGTTTAACCATCTTTTTTTACTTTGTTGCAGAAGGTTTTAGGATTTTCATAAAAAACAAATTAAAGTGACAAAAAGCAAAATGAAAATTGAAAAAAAAAACATGGATACAAGGTTTTCAATCCATTTCCTTTGCACCCCAGCATCACACATCTGCTAACTAAAATGATTTGTCATTGGGAACCAGCTGAAGCTAATTCTATCAAATTTAAATCTTCAAACCCTGCAAAGTAGAACACAAAAACACAAAGGACTAACTAATAAAAAACTGCCTTTCTGATATTTAGGCCGTATAGATAAAACTCTGTGTAATTGCAAATAGCATGTTTTCTATTCTCCATCTTGTTCTAATTTTCCACTTCAAAGTGCATAGATTGTGCCAACAGCTGTTCTTCTTTTAGTCTGACATTATTAATGCATTCCTTGTCAGGTGATTTTTTTTTTTTTTTTTTGGACCCTGGCAAAGTCCTGATCGACTGCATTACAACTGTCAAACTAAGAAGTGTGCTTGAAGTCAGAGATTAAAAAAACTCCGAACTGGTTGATGAGAAGGCTCTTTTTTCTAGTACTTTTTCTGCCAGTGACAACATTCTCAGTGCCCCAGCTCGATTTTTTATAGTGAATTGACAAATTTGAAGTCCTTGTAAAAATACAGTTGCAAAAAAATAAACAAGGACACAAAGGTGACTAATTTCAAAGAGTCATAAAAAAGTCAGAGTGCGTGTTTTTTTCTCTCTTTCATCAGCTGCATCTAGCGCTCCCTCACACTTTTAGACTTCACTCAACTTTTTTTGTGGAACATGTCTTTGTTTCCTTTTCTTCGCTTCCATACAAAGCAGACACAAGCCCCCCAAAAGCAGCTGTCTCCCTTCAGGTTAGCCTGAAGCAGTTTACCACCTCCTCATTCTCTCATTGTTCTGCCTAATTATTTCCAAGTCGGTAAGATCAGGGATTTATTCAGGTTTGAGAAGGTGGGCTAATGCAGCATCTGGAGGAAGATGTTAACTTGGAGGCTCTCACTTGGCTTTGTCTTTGAGCAAGCAAGTGTCTTTACTCTCTGGTGTAGGTACCTGTGAATCACGCGTATAAATATTAATGCTGCTTCTCGCTTCGACTCCCCACCTCGCCCTCTGCTGTTAGAGGTACGCCCATCCTCCTGCACCCGGCGTGCAAACAAATCATTCCAAATGACCACCTGTCACAGTTAAGATGAAATGTTTCCTTTGCAGTGTCATTTTTGCCACCCACGTTCTCTTTACTTCAGTGTTTTGTTAGGTTTCGGGTGGATTAGCTACACAGTACTCTTACTAGCTACATGTTGCGCTATCTGTGCACATATTGCACACATTACGCCTCAATAAATACTTCATTGCACCCTGGAGGGCCATGCAGGCTGCTGTATGTTCAGCCTGCAAGCACCTCTTTCCATGTAACGCATGATGAATTTCCAGATGTCCTATTTAGGCTTCAGCCGTAAAGAGAGAATCATTACAGGAGGACTCTTTTCTAAAGACAAAATGTAACACTGGCGGTGTGTTTATGTTCTGCAGCTATGTGCTTTTAAACTGAGATACTTTTATCTCTCAGCAATTAAACATCTAAATTCTGTGATCTGTGAAGTCGTTATGACATTTACAGACAGTAGGATTCTCAGCAACATCGTTTAAGTTCCTGTCCAACAATACTTTCAAAAATGAGTGTTAATCTTCTAACACAAAATAATTTTATTTTGAATGCTGCTTTGTAAATACATCCAGCATTTTTTAGAGTATACTTTTGGTCTTCTGAAGTCTTATTTCCTAGGTTGCTAGAAAAAAGGGCAGAATTGTTTCTTTTGTTGGTCAAAATGTCGACTATTTACAAAACCATACATACTGTACATTTAATGGTGATGCAGGTGGGCCAGAGCGAGGCGAGGCAGATGATCCCAGAAAGATTTTGGACAACAACATATGTAAAATAATTTCAAAAGCCCTAACAAAAAAATGTTTTTAAACATAGAAAAAATTACTCTAAAATACAACTCCGTCTAAAAACTGCACATAAAGTATTTATATTCAGATGTACTCTCATCGCAGTTCTTTTTATTTTTGCTATACTTCTTTTTCTTTTTTTTTTAGATGAATTTATATAATTATATATATATATATATATATATATATATATATATATATATATATATATATATGTGTGTGTGTTTATATATATTATATTTTCTTTTGTAAAATCCTTCCCAGTCGTCTTTTAAATGTGACTGTGCAGTTCTTAGCCAAAATCAAAAAGCCTTTGTCGTTTTATAAGACATATTTTATGCCCAGCGGCAGAAGCTTATTAGGTATACCATTCTGGTTTGTGGGCGGGACTGTCAGCACAGAGCAACTCCCCCCATGTTGCTGAGAGCTCTGTTTGCGCGCCTTTGTTTGAGCCCCAAGTTTGAGCCCCAAGTTGGCATTAGCGGTGTAAAAATAATGGCGAGCAATATTGGATCAATCCAGCTGTACAGTTTTGAGCTAGAATGGCAATTTTCTACAGCATCAATCTTTTGCACACCTAAGCATGAGCGTGTGCAGTTCAGGGGGAGGGGACCACTTTGGCACGCCATTTCAGTAACTTCGTCATTAGTCCGAGCTTTTTCAAACATCCTATAACACAATTTGAATTTGGGAATATTCAGAAACGCAGTTTTAATCGTAATGTCTTTTATATAGGTCCTCTATTGTGAAAAAAAATCCGTCAAGAGTTAAAACATAAAAAAGACTTTTTTTATTGGAGTGGGATTTTCAAGACTCCGACCATTTTTTCGATCTATTTTCAAAATGTTCCCAGTAGTCTTTTAATTACGATTATGCCTTTTTTAAGCCTAAGTAAAATAGCCTGAGTCGTTTTCCAGGACAAAGTTTCTGCAGAGAGATTAAGTTGTGGGTGAGACTGTTGGTACAAAGCAACCCCGCCCCTCTTTTCCCTCCTTGTTGCTGAGAGCCTCTCACATCCCCAACTAACATTACCTCTGAAACAAAATTGGGAAGCAGTATTGAAGCTATGCAGCTGTACAGATTTGAGCCAGAAGTCAGCTCAAACGAGCAAAATGAAGACGTACATGGATGTATTTCTCTGTAAGTGGATGCATCAGAATGGAGCAGAGCAGGGTGCTTGTGGCCCGCCCAGCATACTATCTACATTACAAATATGCTATTTTTCAAACTGCATTTCTGTCTGCTCCTGATTCACAACAATTTGAATATAGAAAATACCAGAAATGCAATTTTAACCCTAATTTCTTTATATATGTTCTCCATCATCATAAAAATGTTACAAGATCATGTTAAAAAAAAACACAAAAATCATCAATGTGTCTTTAGAATACAATTTTCTGCAAATTTGGCTTTCCTTATGCTTATATGAGCACTAGCAAGTTTTTCAGGAAGCACTATGGTTTTCAATTGACCAGGATGGAAAATCAGTACTGGTTGTGATTGAATGCAGAAATTTGAGATATCAGGAAATCAAGCTGTTGTTAGAGCAAACACACTGGTGCTGGTCTGCTTTATAATGTGACTATCAGGCAGATGTTTGAAGAAGAAATGTGATAGATGAAGAAATATGAGGTGCAGACAACTACAATTGTCCTGTGTGATTTATTTTATTGACTGTTTCTGTTGGCATCCTCAATTTGTAATTCTTGGTTTTGTTTGAGGTAATATTTTAATAATAATAGCATTTTACTGAATTAAGCTGTAGGGCTAAAAGGAAAAACAGAAGACCAAAATATGTATTTTAGTCCCAACAAGACACAAAGTATAACTTCCCATTTCTGATCAGAGCGAGAGCATCAGTATTTTATCACTGCGTTGTCGTAGCAACTGCAGCCAGGTCTGAAATCCTCTTACACAGAACTTTAACAATAAACATGTTTACAGACAGGTTTTTTTAATGAAATACACAGACATGCAGGGTCAGCTGTGGGAGCTTTCCCTTCAATCATCCACATCCGATTTTATTTTTTTATTGTTTGTCTGTAGTTGTTGGGGATGAGTAAACAACTACTTTTCTGAATCTTTTTTTCTTTTTTTTACTTTGCTGCAAATAAGCAAAAGGACAGATGGAGAGGACATTTGATCAATACATAGATAAACAACAATGCAAATAGTATTTTATCTTTATAACGGTATTCATAATAAGAAACACAAAGGAATTTTTCAGTTTTGCTTTTGGCTTTTAAAGAAACACAATTTTTTTTATCTCAAGTTGATTTTTTTTCCTTATTTCTATAAAGAAAAACATTGAAATTTGGACCTGAACTCACATTCTTTTTTTCTTGTTTATATTTGTTTACGTTTAACCTAAAAAAAAAAAATAATAATAATAATAAATAAATAAAAAGAAAGAAAATATGAACACAGGACAACATAAAATCTTAGCTCAATTGAAATCTGCAGTTTTGTATTCAAGTTTTTTTCTTTGGAAGGGATGCTTTCTAAGAGTGGGAGGGCCTCCCAGGAGGTCTCTAAATTCTTTCAGGGGAGGTTCAATGAATGAAGTTGAGGAAATGTTGTGTTACTTATCAAAGGAATAATATGCTTGCAAAGGCCCAGATACATCAGTTCAGAGGGAATCAGATTTTCTTTTTTTTCTGCCTTATCCATACATTATAGTTGGAATTTTTCAGTTATGGCATGTGTAAGAAGAAAGAGCATAATTTTTACTCTATACGGAACAATGAAATGTGCACTGTTTGGGTTTGTTTTGTTCTTAGTCCTTCAGAAGACTCACTGACTTGAAAGAGTGCTGCTGCAGGCCGTTTGGGCTTTCCAGAAACTGTTGCTGTTACAATGCATATTTTATGTACATCAGCTGTTAATCTTTGACAGAATTATTGAGCAGCATAAGAAAAATATGAAGCTGCTGTTTAGCCTAAAAACCCACGATGGTTGTTACAAGCTGCAGGAGATGTTAATGGAAATGACTGGACTCAAGGAAAGTAAAATATAACCTATGATTTTACCTCATTTCTGCTCAGTTTTGTCAATAAACCTCATCAAATGAGGGGAGTGACATTTAGCAAAACAAAACGCAAAATTACCAGACCTGAAACGTGAGTCAATCGTTCAAAAAACCCAAAAGTGTCACGTTACACACAAGATTTGCAAATGTGAAACTAATTAACAACATGAAAGACAGACCAGGCACAGTTATTTAAGTCTCCTCCCTGTACTTTGATAAAGAAAAAAAGCCTGTGATATTCGAGGGGAAGAATAGAGAGCATCTTTTAGATTAAATCTCAAAGGTAAATATTGTTTCTGTGTGCTACGGGTTCTAATTCACCGAAGTGTGCTGAACTTTGCTGACGTATTACAAAGAATAAATCGTATAAATGGATTTTGTGGCATAACAGGCCTTCAAAACTGGACTGAATTGCCCCTGAGAACCAAATAGGAGATCCTTCAGTAATTTCAGTGGTGGTGTTTCTTGTAGAGTTAGACAAACTAGTTCTTCATCAACAGTTCTAGCACATCGCATCTCCATCCTGGGAGAGGATCCCTCCTTCATGTGGGCATTCCTTAGCCGAGAAGTAGGGTCTAAGGGCAAGGATGCCAGTTTGGCCAAGTCTGTTAGTTTAGTTTAGAAACCGCCTATTGTTTACTTTTATGACTGACTTTATGTTCTTGTGAAGCCAATTAAAACGGCTATGGTTATGATTTGGGTTATATAAATAAAACTGAATTGAATAGGTTGAGTTTTTTGACTGCAAGTACACAGTAACCTTTAAAAAACAATAGTTTACATTTAATCTAATAATCCATTTTCTTATATTTTTAATTTCTAGTAATGTTTATGAACTAATGAGCAATTGTTTTGTTTCCACATATTAATTCTATATTAAGAACCATTTCAAACCAATTCTCAACTTAGGGTAGCTACTTTTAAGGAGAAAACAAAAAAAAACCCAGTCTAGCTCAGTCTCATCAGATTGTGTTCATTCTAATAAAACAATAACAGTTTATTGTTAAGACGTAAAATTAGTACAAATTCAATAGACCACATCCAACTCTAACAAAATAGAAACAACATTCAGAACATGCACAAGTCAAATTATGCTTAAAGTTCGGCTTTGCATAATTAAACAACTGCTTTTCATTTATTTTGATAATTAATAAAGCAAACCGACACTGTAGATTGTTTCATTTGGCTCCTTTCACATTTTTTTGCTAACCTGAGTTTTTTGGTGACTCAAGCGACTGGTGCTTTGACTGAAACCAAACTTGTCTTTTTGTGCTGCCTGTTTTTAAGTAGGCCTAGAAAACACCTTTGAGGGACACACAATTTATACAGAGTTTTGTTGTTTTCTGTTGATGCTGCATAATCAAACGCCCATGGTTGCGGTTCTGTTCAGGAAAAATAAACTGCATCCACTGCTGCCTAATGACTGGCACGGAGTGAACCCGCCCCCTTTCAAGTCACCCATTTGTCACACGCTTTCCTGCTAGCTTACATCCCCTCACTAAATCTCTGGTGGCAATAGAGTTAAATGCTTCGACACCCAAACATACAGAGATTTCTAGAAAAAAGAAGTCCAGAATGACCTCAAAAAAGAAGAGTTGAGTTTATATTATAAGGTCCTCTTTACCTCTTGTACCAGTTTGACAAAAGCTGTCAGAAGAACTCCAACTATAATATTTTAGACATCACCTTGCAGCCAGTGATTTAAAAACAAAAATATAAAATTGACATCTCTGCAAGGTTGAGTACATTTGTATAAATATAACCCTTTCTATGACAAAGGCTTCAGTGACATGGGATTCAAATGCAAATCCACTCTTAGACAGATATTCAGGTAAGACATGAGGTGCCAAGAAAGAGTTTTAATTTTGCAATATAAATTGACAATCCCATCAAAATGAATTTGATTTTGGAGCAAAGGACTGCAGTTTTCTTTCAGTTAAACAGTCAAAGGTGGTTTTAGTTGCTAAAAGGTTTTGCTCTGCCTGCTAAGGAACACACATGAAAGACACATGTTCAGATTCAAACTTGTTTTGCTGAATTTTGAAAGATTTGATAATCATTACCAGAAAAAAACCATACAAGAACACTGTCAGCAGCCGAGCAAAGTTCTGAGAGCTCCAACACACACATACACCTCAGTGCAATGTCAAATAAAAAAACATCCTGCTGTGACTCCAGCTGTGGCCTCCTGTGGAGACCTGACCAGCTCAGAAAAATAATATGAAAAGGTTCATAATTTCAACTTAGACAAGCTAAACTTTGCTGGTATGACTGAAAAATAAATCTAAAGGAGGTTTCATAACGCAGCACAGAAACACATTCATTTTTAAGTAAATGTATCTACAGCAGCTTTTATTTTCCAAATAAAAATCCATCCTGGACTGATATCAAACTTGTGAAAATACCATCTGCCACTACAACACATTGTAATTATTTGGGCAACATGTTCTGCTGTTTTATGTGCACAGTGTAATTAAATGATTAGATAGTAGGAAGTGGTGGAGCTTTAGTGTATCATGCTAGAATATACAATTTTTTTTTCTGGAAATGCATGACTTGTGTCTTTTTGTGCTGTGACAAAAAGAAAAAAAAATGTGTGTATATGACATTAAGGCAGTAAACTTGTTGTTCATAATCACCATTATTGCGTTTGGGACTTAATTCCCTGAATTCTTCCTCCAGATGCTGGTGGAGGAGCAAACGCAGGAGGCCGCTCTGTTTCTGGAGTCTTGCATCAGAAAAAGATGAGCTGTTCAAGCAAAGCTTGACAACAAACACTTCTGCTTAAATTAGTCACATTTAAATTAGTCACTTGATTTGCTTCGTCAGTATTGTGGTTTTGTCTTTCTGTGGTGTAGATTTTTGGAAAGAAACAATTATTCAAACGCACAAACAGCTTCAACACAACTGTGACTTTGCATACTTGAAAATCCATCAAGATTCGTGTTTAGCAGCTTGTATCTGACCAGATAAGTAGACAGAGAAAAGGTTCCCCCCACTGATTACATGTCAACCACTGGGATCACCTGTCCAAATGGGTACACATATACTTAAGAATTGATCCCTTTCTTGTGCTTGTTTACTGAGAGAGATATAGTAGTCTGGTTGATAGCTCTGCAAATCTGTGCATGTAAACATATTGACAGACAAAACACTGTTTGAGCCTTTCCGGGACTCTGAAATGGTTCAGTGTTTCTCAGCCTGTCAGAATTTAACGTAGTGTTATGAGATCATCTCCCAAACAACTAAATTTAGACCAAATTCTTTTTTTTTTTTCCTCTGAGCTGACAATTCTCTGTTTACAATGGATTGTGATGTCTCTGTCTGTTGCTACCTTAATAGCAGACTTCAGGAGGGGGTGGTACTGTGGCTATTAAAGTTTAATGCCCTTATTTGGTGCCTGTGAAGGGTATACGTGGCAGGCAGTAGCTTACCTCTCGCACCTACTGTGGCTCATTACTAGTAAATTGAACTGCATAAAGGCTCCCTGTTGGAAATGCAAGATGGAGGCTGACTGCCACTGACCATTTCTTGGGTTTTAACATAAAGGTTTTATTCGGAATTAAACAGCTACTGTATTGGGAGTATGTGGAGGAGCGTGATGGAAGGTGTTCTTTCTTGTTTTCTGTATTCTGATGAGCTGAAAAATCTTGGGAAAGTATTTCATTTTTTTAGCATGGTGTATTTTATCAGCTCTATGTGACCCTGGGCTCAATCTTCCTACTTTTGGCTGTTTTGCCGTTCCAGTGCTGAAAGAACAATGAGCTTTGTCACAAATCTCTCTGAGGACTTGAATTTGTTCCTGCCCGTGGATAGTGTTTACTTTAGCAAACAGCACTTGAGGCACGATGATCTGCTGTTTATCCCCCGAGGGGAGGTGCTATCTTAGAGTTTGAGTACACTACTCCAGACTCACTGCAGGGGACTGTGCGTGTGTGTGTGTGTGTGTAGACAGTTCTATACGGCCACTTTTCCTAAACTCTAAACGATTCCTGCTGGCTTTTTTGCTCTCCCTCCCTGTGACTTGCAGATAAGAGGAGAGCTATAGCAGCTGTATTAATTGTGTTTTCAAGAACTGCGAGTTTCCAAGGGCCAATGCTAGAAGGTGATTAAAAACAATATATTGTGTGGCATTAAAATGGGGCATGCAACACAGCATTTATTCCAGTTTGCTGCTAAACATCACCCTTTTACTTTGTAGACACTGAGAAAATAAAAGCACTGCTGGCTCATTGTGATCCAAAGTGGTTTTACACACGTGGACAAAATTGTTGGTACCCCTCAGTTAAAGAAGGAAAAACCCACAATTCTCCATCATTTTTGTCCAGGCCTGTTTCATTAGTTTGTTTTTTTTAATAATTATGTTAATCAGCAATTCAAAAGTGATGGCTGATTTTGATTATTTAATTTTCAATAAATTTGTATTTATTGTTACTTTTGTAAGTTTCAAGTGATTCCAGTGAGAATTGTGGATTTTTCCTTCTTAAACTGAGGGGTACCAACAATTTTATCCACGTGTGTAAATTGATAGTAAATCAAACACGGTTAAAGACACTATGGATTCACCCTATAGCACGTGAGCCACTATTCTAAAGCCTTATCTCATAATCTGGACATGGTTACTGTAAAAAAATAGATTTCATGGTAAAAATATCCTAATTTGCTATGCAAAGAAAAAACTTTTAAACTTTTGCATGAATCAAAAACAAAAAAAAAAAGTTGTGGGAGGGACTGTGAGCACAGAAGTTAGCCTCGCTAATTTCCCAGCATTCCATTGTTTCCTTTGTCTCCCGTTGGCTTAGAGTATCTCACAAGCCATAGCTGACATTAGCGTAGCAAAACAAATATTTTATATATGTCCTCAATCATAAAAAAAATGCTACAAGACCATGTTAAAAACTCCAAAAACATCATTTTATTCGGAGTGGATAGTTAAAATGATTGCCTGCATCCCTTGGTGCTAGTACATTATTGTAGCATATTAAATGCTACACCAATTATATAGCAATGAAGATTTTTTTTTGTTTGTTTGTTGTTTTTGTTTCTCACTATGCTGCTTTTCTTCAAGTGGGTTTGCTGTGAAGCACAGTAGTTTACATTTAAATGTAAGTAATTACTTTTTTTTTTTTTAGCATGACTTTTTTAAAATTATAAAATCGCTGTTGTTTTGTATTTTCAAGTGCTGGAAGCTCCACACTAACGTAGCTGACAGGTGACTACTGGTGACGTCATAAAGTGGAAGTGACGTCCGAATTCGGAGACACTATTTTTCCCAAAATCTCCGTTTGGAGGGCTAAAAGTAAGGTAAGGGAGAAGGGGTAGGGAGATGGGAAGATTTCAGATTCAGCCCTAGTGATAGGTGCTGCACAATCAAGAATTCTCTTTTTCTTTTCTTTGTGGCTTTTTCCCTTCAGGGATCGCCAAAGTGAATCAGCTTACTCTATCTATCATGTCTTCTGCATCCTCTACTCTAACACCCAGTACCTTCATGTCTTTGTTCACTGCATCCATAAACCTTCTTATTGGTCTTGACTCAGCATCCTTCTACCAATAATTCACTGTCTCTCCGCTGGACATGTCCAAACCATCTCCGTCTGACTTTATCTCCAAAACCTCTTATGTGTGATGTCCCTCTGATGTACTCATTCCTGATCCTATCCATCCTGGTCACTCCCAAAGAGAACCTCAGCATCTCTGCTAACTCTGCTAACTTTTTCTCCACCCATTCCAACCTGCCTGCACTCGCTTCTTCACTTCTTTTCTACACTCACCATTACTCTGGACTGTTGACCCTAGATACTCCAAATCCTCCACCTTCTTTATCTCTTTTTCCTGTAACCTCACTCTTCAACTTGGGTCCCTCTCATTCACACACATGTACTCCGTCTTACTGCTGCTAATCTTCTCCCTTCCAGGGCAAACCTCCACCTCTCTAGCTCCTCGTTCACCTGATCTCTGCTCTCTTCCTGGAAACACTCTCACCAACCACTTCTTTGCAGTCACTGATCTCTTTCAGATTACACTGTCTATACAAGATGTAGTCCATCTACAGTATGTGCTTCTACCTCCACTCTCATAGGTCACCCTACACTCCTACTTCTTCTCAAAGAATGTATTCATTATAGCCACTTCCGAGTTTTTTGCCAAAAGACCCCACCATCTGTCCTTCTACAGTCCACTCTTGGATATCGAACTTGCTCATCACCACTGTTTTCTGCACCAACATGTCCATTGAAATCTGCGTCAGTAACTACGCTCTCACTTCTAGGGATTTTCATCATCACTTTAATCATAAGTCTGATTCGCATATTTAGTTTGGCAAAGATTTTTCATTGGATGCCCTTCCTGATAAAATCCTCTGTATTCAATCAGGCTTGGGACCTGGCTTGGGCCCCCTTGTGGCTCCATGATCAGGAATTATTTTAGGCCAATTAAGCACAACCTTTTTCATTTACTAATTAACAAAACTTTCTGTCAGGGTTTAACATCATATTTCCTTGAAGACACAAGTGTCCAACATTGAAACCAACCTGCAGAGATCTGCTGGCGACATCCCTGACACACACATGTTGCATACTCAAATAAATTTGTTAAAAAATTGCATGCAGTGTGATTTATCATGTAAATATGCCGGTAATACGTACAATTATTTCATCAAAGTCCTAAATTCTGTTTTGGTGTTTTAAACATGCTCTTATAGCCTCTTTCTGAGAGTGGAGGGCATAAGAAAAGCAAGTTCAAAATTACATTTCTGAGTATCTTTTTTCAAATCATTGTGAATCAGGAGCAGATGCAAAAATGCATTTTAAAAAAGAGCGTATTTGTGATGTAGAAAATACTCTGGGCGGGCCTCAAGCTCCCTGCTCTGTTCCATTCTAACGCATCCACTTGTACGTGACTAGATCCAGGCACCTCTTTGTTTTCCTCACTGTGCATCTGGATAGCTTCAATACTGCTCACCGTTTTTCTTGCACCAGTAATGATATGTTGGGGTTGTGAGGGGCTGTAAGCTAGCGGGAGAGAATGTAAAGAGATGGATGGTGGCTGAGATGGGGGGGCTTATTCCGTACCAACAGCCCTGCCCACAACTTAGAGAAAAATGTCTAATGAACTACTACCGCTCTACAGAAACTATGTTCTAGAAAACGACACAGGTTATTTGATTTTTGCAAGAAAATCATAATTAAAAAAACAAAACACTGGGAACGCTTTTACAATAGATCAAAAGATGATCAGAGTGGGACTTTAACTAAGGAACTCAATTTTGATTTATATATATATATATATATATATACATTAGATATAAGTCATTTTACCACTACTATTGGAAGATACGGGTGCAAACGCTCCACCGCAGAGGGCATAGAAATACGTATTAACCATAACCATGACACTGATTTATTGAAGGGTCACCCCTGTGGTCAGCTGGTCAATAACTCTTTATTCCATCGAGTTCTGCAGTTTGTGGTCGCTTCGTTCTAATTCATCAATTAGAAGGGGAAGATGTAAACAATACATCAGAAAGACGGCTGTTTAGTGGATGTTGAACTTTATATTAGAATTTTTAAAAAGCGAAAAATAGAGGAAAAAATATGTTTTTTTTGTGCATTACTCTTTAATCTGGTTTAGTGAACACACATAATTGATCTACATCCTCTGCTCCTTCATATTGAACACAAAGAAAGTTGCTTTTTCCCTGGCATGCATTGAATATATGTTGCTTATTTGGTGGAATTTCAAAGCTGTTTTTCTCTGCTCTCTTGCCAGGGTCATCACAGATAGCCAACAACTATCTGCCTCCCCAGGCAAGACTTAAAGCTTTGACTATTGGTTTGCGGTTAGAGTTCATACACGGCATCACCATTCAGTCGACCAGCAACAGCAGCCACGAGAGAGGCAGCATCAATACACACATGAGAGGGAAGGCACAGAGAAAAATATGAAAAAGATATATATTGGCAAAACAGCCCTGAAAACCCAAAGAAATGGTTGCAAACATCAAAAAAGAAGGTAAGACAGTCTCAAGAGTGTCTAAACTTCAAGTCATCCTCATAGCTGGAGCATCCATTACTCATTTCAACCGCTAGAAATTATTTTCATTAGATGGTCATAATTATTACAAGCAATTAAAAACGTTGTATCTCTTCTTTAATTCAAAGCAATCATCTTTAAATTTCCTCATGTG
Source organism: Oryzias celebensis (assembly GCA_014656515.1). Lineage (NCBI taxonomy): Eukaryota > Metazoa > Chordata > Actinopteri > Beloniformes > Adrianichthyidae > Oryzias > Oryzias celebensis. Next base: position 43,473,049 of record BNCR01000005.1, read on the forward strand.
CCGGCTGACATCTGCGTCCCAGTAAATACCGCTCTGCATCTGATCAGCCGCCGTCTAAAACATGCGGATGCCAACAAGAGATTGAATACCCTCAAACAAAAACAAGGGCTGCGTGCAGAGATTTAATTAAATGGGTCTTATTTTGTGATGAGAGCCCAAAGCGATTTTCCCACGTACCTGCAGCAGCCTTCTGGCTCGTTGCCATGTGAATTTTCCCAAAACATTTGCATCTGTTTGAAGACGATGATCCGCAGAACAATTCATCAAAATCGCTTTTTTTCCTACATAATGAAACCTAAAGTTGTATCTATTTGAACCCTCATGTTTAAACAATGATGGAAGACTGAAACAGTATCAAGTGAGTCCATCAGTGGGACCAATGATGTTTACAATGGGCTTTCACACGGAGTGATTACTTAGTGAAGAATAAGTCTTATGCTGTATTAGGCTATGTTTACATATCCCAAAATGCCACCGAAATGCACGTTTTTCAGCAAAATTGGTTGGTAGCCACGCAGTGGCATTTGTAGAAAATATAAGAAGTTCAAGACGACCGGACAATTTTTGGACATCAGTCGGTGGCTGCCCGGGCACATTTGGAGGTGGCAGTCCAGTGACAGGCAGGTGGCAGGAAGGCAGCAGCACAATAACTGACCGAAATGGATGCTGCACACTGATGTTGCACTAATCTCATCATCATTAATAACTCAGCTGAGAAGAAAACGAAGAAGATAGAACATTGTGCTTCCTTGGGAGCAATGTTGTCAAAAAAATAGTAAATTGACAAAATTATAATGTGTGGTAAAAATCTAATGATCAGTGGTGCAAAATAGCCCGCTTTTTATTTATCCCCGGGCTACCGAGAGGTTGGCCGCGGGTGGCACTTGATATGGTATTGATACATGGTATTTTTTAAATTATCAGTTAATCTTGAAGATTCTGCTGATGCCTCCCCATTGAAAGAGGACAAGTGTATTTGTGAGCGTAGTATTAACATGGAATTCAATGTGCACGGCAAATTCATGCCATAAGCCTCTGTTTAAATGGCAGCAAATTCGCTGCTGGACGCATGTCCAAAAATGTGTTGATAAACTAGACATTCCCATAGCATGTGGGAGGAGCTACTGTCCAAAATATTTGAAGAACGCTACAAAAGTATTGGTAAAAACATCTCTTTGTGCGGGTTTATGAGATCATTCAGAGACTTTCCCAATATGGGCGTGTTCACCATCTAGTGCAGGAGCTGCTTTGGAAGGACGGCAGCTTTCTGTGGTCTTTTCGTCTTTCTGTGACTCAGTTTGTAAACTTGATGTACTGCAATAGTCCAAGGAGGGAAAAAATAAGAATCAAATTATGGAGAATAAGAGATCATGTCTGTTCTGAACATTGAGACGAGCCGCTCCTGCTGCACAAATTGCGTTTGGTGTGAACGCAGCTTTAAATTCGCCCTTTGCTGTGTAGCTGGTGTTGTGCTTTCAAAAGGTTTTGATGTTTCTTAGATGTTTTGTAGAAATCTACTGAAATGTATTGATTACGCAAGATGTGATTAGTGTGCAGTTGCACAACCTGCAGAAATAATGTAGTTTATTAAGGCAGAGGTGCAGCTGAACAATGATTAAAATGAATCGCCACATGATGTTTGCTGATAACCACTGGCTAAACTGATCCATGCTTCAGTCAGCAGTGACATAGATTCATCATGTCCTTCTGCAGCCACACTCCCCCACAATTTTAAAACATTTTTCAAGGACTTCTTTTTCATTAGCTTGAAATTCAAACAGCTTAGCTGGAACAAAAACAGAAAATAAATTATTTGTGTATTTGTCATTGTTTGTCAAGGTTACTTTTGGTGTTTCGTTTTTCTCTGTTTTTTTTTTTTTTTTTATTTCCTGGATTTTGCTTAAGAATTGTGTTTCTGTTTATTTTGCAGACTCCTGTTTTATGTGTTTTTGTTTCGACATCTGATTTCAGTCACTTCCTCAGCCTTGGTTTCTGGTCTAATAACAATTGCCTGCGTGGGAGAGGAAGATGTTATTTTACTTTTTGCAATGGAACCAGTTTTTTTGTTCTTTGTATTAATACGACCAAGTAAAGATAAAGCACTTTTGTGAAACTTCATGTCTCATGGAAAGACATAAAAAAAAACACCTTGATATTTTATTTGTTGTGTGACAAACTTCCCATCCAACACAAGTTTGAAAATGTAAGTTATTGGACTGTGGGCAGTTCATCAATGAACACAAACATGCTGGTCACCTTCTGGCATATCCCCACTGAGAATCAGCTTTCACTTGTTCGGCAGAGATTTCTACGCCTTCTTCTACGCCTTCTTGTCTGGGCTAGGGACCGGCACATGGAATCCCAGGACTCAGGCCCCCTTGTGGCTTCATAGTTAGGTATTAATGATGATCTTGCCTAAGAACCCACACTGGATTCAGCTCATTGCACCCTCTGGTAAACAGCTTCCCAGTCCTGCAGGTAGCCAACTGAGCCATGCAACCGCTTGACTTGTTACACAAACAACGCAGTCTTCATTTATTTCAAACAAGCCCCCACCATCCATTTTTAAATTTGAAACCAACTCAGAATCCCCAAATGCTGCACTTTCTGAAATGACCACTGGAAGCCAGTTTTAAAGAGAAAGTTTCCTGCTGACTCACTTTAGGTCCAACACAGAAAAATAAGAGAATAAAGGAGTCACATTAATCCCAATTATTTAATGACAGACAAATTAGTATGTTTTTTTATTCTATAGCTATTGTCATGTTCTCAAATATAAGAAAAACAAGAGCCCATACATTGCTATCGGTGTCCTTGTACACACTGCGCGCCTGTTGCTGCTGTGACATCATCAACGTGCAATTATGTAGTTATGAACGGAATTAACCCAAAACAGTACCATAATACCACAACTTATATCGATTAGCCCATGTAAGGGATAAAACCCGGTGAATCCATTTTTACTACTTTATTCTCTTTCCGGAGGGGGTCTATTTTCACTATTAGAACACTCTGAACATGATTGAGGTTTTTTGTTTGTTTTTTTTTTTTGGTTTTCTCAAATACTGGAGATTGGAAAAATACCCCTTGGTGATGTAACAGTAAAGTTTGGAAGCATGCTGTAATAAGGAAACTTCATAAAGTCACTTTTTAGTTGCATTTTCATCTTTTATTGCTCCACAATTTCACGAGTTTAAATGAAAATTACTCAAAATAAGGCTTTTCACAGCAATTATTAGGTTCGATTAAAAATAGATTAATTAAATTAAGTCATTATTACTTAATCACACACAAAAAGTTAAGTTTTGAAGTCTTTTTATTCAGCTGGTATTGTTCAAAGTTAAGCAATAACGGCCCTAATTAAACTTTAGCTTTACTTTGTCCCACCTAATTGCTCATTTTCTGAATGTTGTTGAGATGGGTGAAGTCAAATCTGGTCAACATGGCTGCAAGCGCCACGTCCAGTTCATCTTTGCCCTGCAGAATCTGATTAGTGATTTTAGAAATTATTTTGATAGTGGATGGAAATGACTGCTGTTCTACTGATGTTTTTTGGTTCAGCAACATTATAAACAACCAACATGATGCCAAACATGGAGCTAAAAGCTGTCTTGAAACCAACTGAATAAACATCTGTCACACTGTTATTAAAAGTGGCTTAAGGTTAAGCTGCAGGCTGAATAAAAATGCTTTTCTTAAGGTATTTGGTGTGTCAGAGCTCACAAAATCTGGGTTTTATTTTCAGTTTCTTTATGTCTGCTCGAGGTTTATGGACATCCTCTTTAAAAGCATATTAATTCATTTTTAAAAATGTTGTTTGCCTTGCTTAGGAACATTCAAAATTAGCTTCATTAATGTTCAAGTCGTTCAGCTTTTCAGTGCGTTTCTGTGGGAAAGTCTGCCGCCAACATTTTTTAAAGAAGTCAATAAATTATCATTAACTTTGTACTTAAATAGTGCAGACCTTGATATATATTCTAAAAGCAGGAAAAAGACAACAAGAAACTGAATTATTAACACATTTTTACTACATTTTTATTCTTTTTTTACGGCTTTGCAAATATGCAGCATATTTAGGTGTTGTTGGGTTATATTTAACATTGACAGAATGAAGGTGTATTTGAATGTTCTGAGCTTTTAGTAAGTGTTCCACATAAGTTTTGAAGGTGCTCCATCCTCCCGCCCATTCTTTACACTGCAGAATCTGCAAGTCTTTCATTGGCATTGTTTTATGTTCTTGTAAATGAGGCTTTGCTTGGAGGATAGAGGCTGAACTCTCTGTTCCCGTTGGTTGGCTCTGCTTTGCCATCAAAACTCTTCTTCAGCCAAGAAGGGCTGAATCCCTCAGAGTGCTCCTCTACCTCTGCTCCCAAACCCAAGCCTTTCATTAGCACATCAGTTCCTTCAGTCGGCGCTGTCATGCTGTTTTCATCCTCCACTCACAAACCTCCATCACACATGTAACGAAATGGATCTACCTGTCTGCTATGCTGTTGTTGATAATGAAGGGGTGTCATTCTTCCAGCCTCATGCTTCCTCTGAAGCTTTCTTTCTTTCTCCTATTTTTAATGGTTTCTCGCTCACATTCGGTCCCCAATTGTGTGCAACCCTTTTTCCTCAAACTAGCCATGTTCTCTGTCTGGGTAAAAAAAAAAAAAACCTGTTCCTATTCTTCGATAGACTCAGCTTCCAAATAATGAAATTCACCATTACACCAATGGGAGATCTTTTCCGTGTTCGGCTCCATCACTGTGAATGGGAAATTATTAGTATTCCAGCTCCATCCATCTCCTCCTCCCCACTGGCCTCCCTGCTTCCTCCCTGCCTGGGACCTGTCTCTCCAAACTGAATTACACCCAGGCTGCACATCATACCTTCCTCTTCTTCCCATTCTTCTCACACAAACGCACACTCTGCCTTCTCCGCCAATCTCTTTCCCCGTTTTGTCCATTGTTGTCGAACACCAAAAGAGCACGGCTGTTGTGAGTTGTGTATTTCCACATTTCTGCTCTCTGAACTCCTTCTCCCTCCGTCTGCTCAGCTCCCTCCACGACCACAAAGACGATATCCGCAAGCGCCTGTCCCACACAACTCACAAGCTAGAGATGGTGGAAACAGAGTTCGACTCCACTCGCCAGTACCTGGAGACAGAACTCCGCCGGGCTCAGGAGGAGCTGGAGAAATTCTCAGAAAAGCTGCGCAGGTGGGTGCACGCCCCAGCTCAACATGGCTGTTTGGGAATAGTCGGAAAATACTAAAAAAAAAAAAGAATTACACAGTGCGGACATAAAAGAAATACAATTTTCTTCTATAGTTTTTCTGGCTTTCCAACAAACATTTTTAAACTTAATTTTTAAGCATTTCATTCATTTCATTCCTTCTTTTCAGAACCAAAGCACTAGAATGAGAACTGCAGCAATACTTCCATCCCTTTAGTGAAGGCCTTCATTCCAGGATTCATTAGTTTTTAAATCTCTACATAGTTTGGCGTCCTTTTGCCTCTTTGAGCTGCCACATCCTTCTTTTCCACCCTATTAGGTTGGCTGCTCAGATGCCAAGAAATTAACCAAAAACAAAACAAACGCTTAAAGGAAATGGAAAGCTATTACTATGGCAGTTCCAAAATCCCCTAATGATCTGCTCCAATATTTCATAGTTTGCTTCTTTGCCTCCAAATTTAGGTCTTATCTTAAAACTCATCTCTTTACTTTTGAAACCAAACAAAACCTATTAATTTAATTTGCTTTTTTGTCTTTTATTTTGAAACAAATTTCATTCTATGGTTATTTTATTGTTGAAATTATCTTTTGCTTTTCCTCGTACCTATAAAGCATGTTGTTAGAACTTTTTTTTTTGCTTCCAAAAAAAATGTTAATTGGAATTGTATTTAGGAAAAAGTTAACATCCACATGAACAGACAGGACACAATTCATCACATATTCTGTCATTGTTACGTCATACATCTTCAATCATGGTGTAAAAATACAGGCCCTCAGTTCTCTTGATTCCTGACAAATTAGTCTGTTATCGGGTCACCACTGGGTACAAATCAGAAAAATGACAATTACTCCTTTTCATCCTGAGTTAGGCTTGTTGCTTTTAACTCCGTAATGGTTTTATGGCCCACCAGATTAGATTAGAAAAAACATCTTGCCATGTTTCTAAACTAACCTGCGATTTCATTTAAAGATGATTTTACAAGTTTTGTGCCAAAGAAATGTTGTTTTTTAATAATGTGCAAAATCAACTTTCAATGCAATGGTTGTAAATATATGTATTTTATTTGCAAAGTTCCGCCCACCCAACAATTGTAATGTTGTGACGTAATGTAAAATGTGACGAAGGTTGTGTTCTTTTCTTTCCCTACTCCTTAAAAATCCAAAATCTAGAGCCCTAGAAATTTCCCAGAAGTCTCTGCGAAAAACCAGTGTGTTTCAATGCTCACTAGATTAGCAAACATAGACTACGATGGATTGACTTTGAACGACTTTTTATGTGGAAAAAAAAGAAATATTTTATATATAATTAAAATTGTCATCTTCAGTGGGTACATAAATTGTCTTTGTAAAATGCTAATATTTATTAGGTTTTTACTTCAGGATATTGGTGACGCCATATTTTAGATGAAGGAAAAAGTAGTCATACAAGTAGTAAGCGTGATGTCCAAGTTGCTAGAGAGTATTGAGGGAATTTGAACAAAGTCCATGATTGGTTTGTTTTCCTTCCCAGCAAAGATGGCTGACCTAACAGTGACAGCAACAGAGATCATACAGAATGATATGGGCTGTGATAATTTGAGGCATTTTAAGTATCCAAAAGTGTTGAAAAATACAGGAGGAGGTAAGGGTAAGTATTATAAGACGTCTATTTAAAACAGTTGGGTTTATTTAATTCACTGAAACTATTAGACATACTACATAGAAAAACTTTTTAAAACTGATTTTTATCCTTCGCTGCTCCAGTTTGGAATTGTTAAACTGAAGCAAAGAGTCTTCAGATCCACAGCCTTGCAACCGTCCGCCTGCCTTACACCCACTTTAAACTGGCTTGTCATTGTCTTAAAATGAGGAGACTTGTAAGGACGGCTGCAGATGAGGACCCAAAGGATTCTGTCACGCTGAGTCTGATTGAACATCGCCTGTCAAACTGCAAAAAAATGTGATTTGCAAACCCAGTTATGTGCTGCCTGACGCAGAGATCAGTGTAAAAAAAAAAAAAAAAAAAAAAAAAAAAAAAACGTATACTTTTCCTGTAGAATGACTGACTGTTCCTTTTAATGCCTGCAGCTTTTATTACAGTTATTTGCACCCCACTCTTCTAGGGTCTCTAAGTCATTTTTAATCATTCTCCTTCATAAACTTTTTGTTTTATGATTTGTTTCTCCTGTCGTTTGGACTCTCGGTGGGCGATCTGTATAGTTAATGAAGCCATAAATGATGGTTTACAGATGCTTTCTAAGCTTTAGAGATAATGAAAATATGTTGTACTACAGTGTGTAAAGAAGCCATGAAATAAAATGAAGAAATAAACTGTACGCATAGATGTATTCAAAGTTACAGCAAAAAAAAAATAAATTTTTAACTAAATGTTACAAATATATTCACAATATCTCCATGAAATTTAAGTTTAGAGATTTTTTTTAATTATTATTTTTTTAATATTTGAAGCTTTTGGTTTTGTTCTGTAGATTTCAGTTGCGTTCCATCTCTTTGTAGGATCCAAAGCAGCTATGCAGCTATTCAAAGGATCAACCAGGATCTGGAGGAGAAGATGTGCAGAGCGGTAAGAAACTCCCACTGCAGATTTAACAGCACCAAACTGAAATGACTACAACAAAACAGCTTTCAAAGAACACAGCCTACAAGAACAGCTTGTTCTGTGAAAACCTACAAAGTATTATTGGTGAATCATTGAATTGACAGCAGAGTAATATTAACCCATTGACACCTAATTTAATTTCCACTTATGAAAAAAAAAACACTTTTTCAGGTTTTTGCATTCGAGTAGGTAGTAAATTCAGGTTTTCTGGAGCCATAGAGGTTTGATGCACCAATAAGCAACAAGGGGTTTAATGCTTTCATGTTTCCTGATTGACTTTCTTCATTTACATTGAGAATTTCCTATATATGTATATATACAAATAATGAAAATAAATAAAATTCAGGGCAGCAAAATCTGTTTTATGTTTTTATATTTCCTTTGGCGTTTTGTTTCTACTAAGGCTGTGGTCACATACAGTATCCCACAGCGTGGGGACCTAAATGCAAGGCTGTCAGCAAGTTTAGCAGGTGGCTGTTGCATTTTTACACGCCACACAGTGGTCACAGAAGTTTTAAGAAAAAGTTAAGATTTTATGACGACCAGACCATTTTTCTCTAGAAGCTGATATCGGTCAGTGGCAACCCGGGCACATTTTGAAGTTACTCGGTGGCAGCCCGGTGACCTGCAGGAAGTGGGATGACAGCTTGGCAGCCACAGGTCGATGGCATCCAAATTCACCAGCAGGCAGCAGCTGTAACTGGACGATGTGTAAAAGTGGATGTCCATATCAAGTCCCACCGGTAGCCCGGGGGGGTATATAAAAAGCATACCATCCTGCCTGCCACCGTCTACATTCATGACCACACAAACATTTAAAAAAAAAAAAAAAAAGGTGGCAGCGTGAAATGTTGCAGATTCTGCCGATGCCTCCCCATTGCGTGACACCAGTTGTAGTTGTGTGTGTAGCATTTATCCAACATAGAGTTTCTCAATTTAAAATTTTTCCACTTTCTGATTTTTCAACCTTACTTTTCGTAATCTAAAAAAAAGCACTCGTTTGTACTCGTGACCACAATGTCAGCCTGTACTGAAGTTTGCCTCTGCTTGTACAGACATTAACAAGAAATGCACCTAATTCTGTCTTCAACCACAGAGCCCTCACTAAGACTGATAAAAAATGCATGAAGAGGGGCTTCATCTTTTATTTATGCGTTATGAGCTGCACTCATTCCTCCCGTAAGTTGTTTCCATGTACAATGAGAATCGGCACATTTGGTGTGCCTCACAAATCCTCGACCTGTCTGGTACGTGCCTTCACCTACAGCTTGACTCTGGGTCATTTAGTAAAGAACATGAAGTTCATGCAGTTTCCAGTAAACCCTTTCGCATAGAATCAAAACTGCTCTTCCTGTCCTCTTGGATGGCAAGACTTGTGCAAAGTTGAAAAGAAAAACATTATTTTCTAGGCAGCAGCAGCTTCGTGAGATCTGGACTTTAGTTTTACTCTTCTGCTAAAATCCTTAACCTTATGCTAAGAAATCCTGCTGTTCAAATTTGGGGTAAAACGTGGAAAAAGCCCAAGCAGTAAAAACGTCCCCTTTACTCATTATAAATCTAGAAAAAAAAAGTAATTTATAAAGGTTGATATAGTATTTAAGCTTTATTAGGCTTTGATTAATAAAAAGCAAAATTTTTCAAAGAATAGCCTCATGCAAACACACAGGAAACAGACTAACTTCAAGTAAAACTTGTAAATTTAGAAAAATGATAATGCAAGTATCAAATAAAGACAGATCCATAGAGTGGGATTCAGAAGTTTTGGCTCCCCGAGTAAAATGTTGTCATATTATTTATATATATGCTCTTTTCAGGTCTATCCATCGATTTTCAATTATGTTGAGGTCAGTTGATTGGGAAGGTCCACTACAAAACCTTCAGTTTAAGCTTCTTAATGTAAGATAGCGTGGATTCTGAGGTGTGCTTACTGTGTTACACCCAGCCCCACTTCCCATCATCCCTTTTGTTTAGACACTTTCTCCTGCTAGCTTACAGCCCCTCAGAACCACATCCTAACATTACTGGTGCAACCAAAAACTCAAGCAACACTCGAATGCAATTATAAGCTTAATTTTCTTTACATTTGTCCTCGATCATGAGAAAAATACGACAAGAACATGACGAAAACAACAGAAACATGATCGTTATTGGAACGAGTCTTTAAAGGAACGAGTATACACTGAAAAGAAACTATAAAAAAATGTTTTTAATGGAGCTTGAAACTATCAATATCTGAAAAGAGACATAAAAATGACAAATGGACATGCTTCTCATTCTCAACTACCACACTTGTAGCACATGACACAATGATACATTATGAATTAGGAAGAATTGATAATTTAGGAGCACTGACTGCATGTGCTCTCCCTGTCCTCTTTGTGGTCTAAGAAATGAGAGACCCACTATAATCGATTTGAGCTCACCTGTTCGGCCGCACAACTACTCTCATCTCACTCAGAGCAATTACACAATCAAAGACAGAGCGCACAATCAATGTCCAAAGTAATTGCTCTTAGCTATCGTGCAACCATGTTGGAAAACTATTACAGTCAACCGCTGTTCTGGTCACCTTAGCAGCAGCTGTCCAATCACGCCAGGTTGAGAGTCTTCCTGAGCATTTCCCCCGATCAGCTTTGAGAAGTAAACCCATGATTTGAAGAAGCTCTGGCTCTGACAGTATGTTGATGAACCAGAGTGATAACCTCAATAAAAAAAGTGCTGTGGTGAAAGTCTGCAGTTTGTCATTAAAACCCAGAGCAGTTATTTTACAATCTAGTTGATAAGTTCTTTATTTTTTTGTCTCCTGACCAATTACCGCGTCACAACGTTGCTTTATTTATGTTGAAATAAAAGTAAAAAAAGTTTAAAATTGGCAAAATAGTATCTACAATCCACTTAATGGATAAATGTAAACTTTTAAATAAAAATTAATCACATTTAGGATAGAACAGCTGGGTCTTTAACCTGGATAAAAAAAACTGAGTGTTTCTGCTGATCTAAGGCTTTCTGGAAGTCTGTTCCAGATATGTGAAGCATAGAACCTGAAGGCAGCTTCTCCATGTTTCTAATTGTGTATAACGAAAGGGATATAGTAGTTTAAGCAAATGAACAAATACATGGAAATGATTTATACTTCTTATGACATAATAGAGACATTTAATTTAGCTAAACTCTGACAAGTTACTTTATGCCTTATAATTCAATTGTGCAACATGATAAAAGGCTTTTTTATGTTTATTTTGAACTTTGGAGTCATTAGAAAGTCTCAGAATCTTTATTGACATTTAAAATAAATGAAATCTGTCCTTATTAGCTGCTGCAGCTGTTCAGAGTCACAGCAAAATAGCCTTTTCTGCTTGCTGACATGGATCAAGTGCTTAGCTTCACATAAACTGGCTAATATTTGTGCATAATAAAAACAGACCTAAATCAAATGCAGCTTAATGTAAAGATAAAATGTAACATCATTTTTTCAGAGGAGTTCTGATTTCAATGCAGGCGACCATCTCTCGAAACTGCTAACACAAGAGGTGCAAAACAAGTAGGTTTTTGAACCAGCACAAACACAAAAAAATCTGTAATGGCATCTTTGATTAAGAGTAGATAACCTTCAAGGAGCATCAGATGGCTTCTTTAAGTAGATTCCGCTCTGGAGAACATTTTCTGTGAACCAGAGAGCCATTACTATTGCATTAAAATCCCTGGAAGTAAATACACAAATTGGAAAGACTACAGTACATGTTCAGATGGCGGCATTTTATTTATCGGTAAGTACTTGCTGCCTTTTAGTGTTGATTGCTCAGTGTAATCCTTATTGCTTTGTCATACAAGAAAAGAATAAAAGCCCACAGTGTCCCATCATCATTGACCAGTTTTTCATCATTGCAGAGCTTACAAACAACAGTACATTAAAGCCTGGGTGCAGCAACTCATTCTTCATGGCAGGAGACAGTACAGGACTTTGATTTCTCCCCCTCTCACATTCTCTCTTTTTTATTTTTGTTGAGGCAGGGCCTCATTTGGATTGCCATTTCTTTTGATGTCATGTCATGCAATGACATTTCAAGCAGAGTGTCCCCTTGTTGTAGACAGCCCAGGCTGGAAGACAGTGACAAAGACGGCTTCAGTGCGTTCAGAGCTTTAATTAAAGGTTCTGAGGAGCCTGAAATGCGGAAGGTCAGCTAAAAAAAATGGCAAGGAATGAATCAAATTGAGCAAAAGCAAAGCAGAAAATTATAAAACCTGGAAAGACTAAACTTTTTCCAAGACCCACTTTGATAAAACTGAAGTTTTTACTATATTATTGTGGCGTTTTTCTTATGAGGTCATATATTAAGAGGATTAAGCTTACGATTACATTTCTGAGTATTGTTTTTTCAACTCGTTGTGAATCAGGAGCAGATGAAAAAGATGCTGTTGGAAAAAGGTTGTAGCTGTGACATTTGTGCTACAGTCAGCAGGCCACAAGCTCCCTGCTGCGTCCCAATTCAGATGTATCCCCTTGCAGACAAATAGATCCACGTACGTCTTTGTTTTCCTCATCTGTTAATTTGGGGGTGTGGGGAGCTGTAACCCAGCAGGAGAGAGTGTAAACAGGGGTGATGGGAACTGAGGGCAGGCTTACTCTGCGAGACCAGTCCCGCCCACAACTCAGAAGCCAAGACAAGCCCTAGAAAACGACAGGTTATTCAATTTAGCCTAAAAGTTGCACAATCGTCATTAAAAGACCACTGGGAACACTTTTTCAACAGATCAGTAGATGAACGGAGCGCAACTTTAAAGACGGATGCCTCCAAATACATAATGCTTTAGTTTCGTTGTGTCCACAAATATTACATTATGTGTTATTTTGACAAACTGAAAAAAAATACATGGCAGAGAGCTAAATTCTGCAGCTCCAGCATGGTACTAAGTTGTAGATTGATGCCTTGGTGAATTAAGAGTTCAAATTAATCTTGGAGCCACTTCTGTGTATGAGCTGGTGCAAGCAGAAAGACATATTTGCATACAATTGTTATTCATGCAAGCGTTTTATCTGTGGTGCCCAAAATAAATTACACAGACTTTATAATTTTTTTTTTTAGAAAAATGAAACTTCAAAGATTCCAACAAAAACACTACTTCTACAAACAGTATTTAACACAAAATGAAAAACACAAACATTTGTAATTGTATTGTGTGCACAGTGGATAAGTCTTTTATTATATTCTTGTCCTGAGACCCTAAGCGTTCTACTTATGTTGAGGAGCTGTCTGTGGTCCTGAAATACTGTGGTCATACTCCTAATAAGAGTTGTCAGGAATTAACCAACAGCCACCTTGGCACTGGCAGGTCAATCAAGCCTAAATCAAGCTTACTTAATAATTTCTCTAATGAATAATGTCATCTTCATTAAGAATGTCACCGCTAAATATTCATGCTGTGACATAATTACTGAAGGAGCTGCTTAAAACTACATATTCCACCCAGCTTTCAGCCAGTCTTTTGCTATTCGATCATAATAGCTGTGGATTTCAAATAAAGTCGAAGTCGCCTTTATGAGACAAACTTGATTTAATGCTAACTTTTTTATAGGTTTAAGGATTCTGAGAAAGCTTCAGTTGCATCAATAGGATCCATTTAAAAATATTTCCTGCATGATTTTGCATAAACAGATCTGAATGCGTCAAACCAGAAAACACGAAAGGTTTGGATTTTAAAAGAAGCTCATAGCTGCTGATAATCAACCATACAAGAGTCTCTGATTAGCATCACGTGGATGTGAGAAGATGCTTCGTGTTCCTGTTTGTTGAAGCTTGTGTTTACCTCATTTCAGGATGTGTAGAAATTAGAGAGATTTAGACAAAAGAAAAGCTCTACAACCTCATTAAAAAAATGGATGCAAACGTCTTTTAATAAAAAATTGCTCTTTGGTTCTAGAATGAAAAGATCTGTTGTGGTGACCGGAGGTTTTCAAAACCCGAGCCAAATATGAGTCATTCGTTTTTGCAGCCACCAGTTCTGACTATGAAGTCTAATGAAAAATAAAAAGAAATAAATAAGTAAAAGGAAGCCTTTTCAGGTCTGGCATGTTTACCATCATAAAAGGTGTTTGATCATTGAAAGCCTTGCTAATAATTGGTGTGTGAGGAGGTCTTTTGTGTTCGTTTCAATGTTTTACTCAGAGCCTTTTTTTTTCAGCTGCGCATTTTTTTTTTTTTTAAAGAAATCTGCAGGCCACTAATTAGTAGCACCAACAACACGTATTTTTAGCTTTTAATAAAGGAACTGTTACACAGGGGAAACTTGATCAAAAGGGCAGATCTTGGCAGTTTTATGAGAATTTTACAAAATGTAAAAAGGATTATTTATCATTTATGGTAAATAAAGAATAAAGAAATGAAGACTTTAAGGTGTTGAATTAAAGACTCACTCCAATGAAAATTGGGTTTTTGATGTTTTTAACATGTTCTTGTTAGTGCTTTCATGTTATTTTTTTTTTTGTGCAATTAAATAATCGTGATCTATAATAATTAATCCAACCTAATAATTGCTGTGGAAAGCCTCATTTTGAAGTATTTTCACTTAAATTTGTGACATTGTGGCGTGATAAAACATCAAAATACAACCAAAAAAGTGGTTTTATGACGTTTTCCTAACATAACAGACTTCAAACCTGTACTTTTGCACTACCAAGAGGTGTTTTTTTCAATCTCGAACAATAAAGAAAAAGAAAAACCCAATAATAATACTGAGTGCTCAAATTTAAAACATTAAAAAAGTAGGAGTATTTTTTCTTAGCAATCAATAATAACATTTACCACAAACTTCTTATTAACATCGTACTACGTATGTTGACAAACCTTTCCCCTCAGTTTACTGTCCAATGCGATCAACCCGTACTCTATTAATTTATGATAACGGATACCTTGTTGAGCTTTATCCCTTATCTAATAGATAATAGCTGTGGGGTTGTGAGATTGTTAGGGTTGGTTTTGTTAAGAATTGGAAAGTTGCACATTGACGATGTCACAATGTCTATTTCCTAGAAAACTACACAGGTTATTTTATTTTGGCTAAAAACGGCATATTCATAATTAAAAGACCACTGGGAACGATTTTACAATAGAACAAAAGATGATCAGAATCGAACTTAAAGGGAAAATTGGAGTGCAAACAGTTAAATAAAGCAGTTTATTGTATTTCTTGATCAGTTTGCTCAGCTTCTCTGAATTTGCTGGCTTTATTTCTGCTGGCTCTGAAAGAAAACTGCAATGCAGCACAGATTTACACGGACAATAAGCAGCATCTTACTGCAAACACTGGAGGACTTTAACTTGCTCAGAAAATAAAGTCCACTTCATCCGCTCTTGTAAACACTGTTGCCTTTCTCACACAGTCGGCTGTTGTAGTGAACCCTAGAGAGAAACCTAATGGACTGAGAGCTTAGACCCCCTGACTGGTCGGCTGATGATGCTACACACTGCTGTCCAGTCTTGCTTTTCGGCTCCATAACGTCCACAGCAGAATTGGTGTCTTGAGAAAATTCAGCAGCACTATTTTCACTTCAGTGAGTTAACTAACCTTTCCCAGTTCATGCCAGATCGGGATACTTTCAATAACTAAATCAATATTAAATATTATTCCAAATAAAATGTATGTAAAATGGCATTCTTATGTTTAATGTAATGCTTTAATTTCTTCATGTCCAATTTAAGTCATTTTTAAAATGTGAAGCAAAAAAGCTGTCAAATTCTGCTTTGAACAATGACACTTTATGAACCTGAATCTCTGCTCTCACTTTAAATCTCTTTAAATAAATTTATAACGCATTTATGAGCATGAGGCCTATGATAACCCATTAGTTTTTAATCAACTTGTATCACTTGCCTCTTAACCATGAAAAACAGACAGAATTGCATACACTGCAAACTATTTAATACTTTGTTTTTCAACATTGAAGATATTTTACCAGGTTTTAAGATGTTTTGACTTCTCTTTGTTCTACTTATTTCCAAGCTGTTGTCTCATTTAGAGATAAGAACCAGAAGAAAAGGAAATTATTCTAAAACTTAGTCAAACTTGTTTTGCTCCATACTTTTGACAAAAGAAAATTTTGGTTTAAGACAAATAAAAACTTAAATTGCACTGTAATTTATGGTTCAACTTTAACAATATTTTTTTTGAGTTTGTTAAATGCTGACAAGTTAGACTGAAAATGAAAACTTCGATTCATGTTCTAAGAATAGGTGCCAGTTTCAAATTTTACGAGGATTTATTAAAACTCGTACTAAGAAAGTATTCTCACTTTGTGCACATTTTATTCTAAGCTGAGTCATTTCAAATTGTTACACTAGCTTTTTTTATCGCTGTAGTAAAAATGAACTAATAGGTACATAAAAACTCATTAAATTTAAACTATGTGCTTAGAACTACCACAAAATTAATTTATATCTGTTTTATAACTTTCAATTTGAAGTAATTTTATCTCACATCTTTTTAGCTTATTTTTCCCGAATGCTTGTGCGGAAATCTTTGTTTCCAGATTTTAATAAAATACTTGCTGCATGACCAAATACTTTACCTACTTTATAGTGATTTTCTTCTTAAGATTAGTGCTCTTTTTCGGCTACCTCTTTTTGCTGCGTGTACATATATTTTAAAAGATCATTTAGCAGAGCTAAACCTGCATACATTTGCAAATAAATATATTGAAAGCTGTGTTTTCCTTATATTATTTGCCCATATTTATCATCAGAAAGAACACACTTTTTACCTAAAATAAAAAAATAATTCTTGCTTCATTCCTAACTTTAGGTGTGATTTCCTGACAGTGTGACTCAAAACACTCAATGCATTAAATTCAGTCCAAGAAGTGATTATGAATGATCACTTCTTGTTCTTCAAGCTGCATTTTAATTCATAGTTTGTTGTAATTAAGTTTGCATAATTGAAATAGGCTTGGAACAGGATTTTACCCCCTTCTTGCTAAACAGCTGCTTGTGAACGTTGACTTTGTCCAGGTCAGAGGTAGTTGTTGGTGTCCTGATTTAACAAGTCTTTGACAAATTTAAAAAATATTCCTTGTTCCTGTTCTTTTTGCCCTGAAATCAGAGCATGTTTAAAATGAAGTGGAATGCTCTGCTATCCTCTGTGAACCACAGCGCTCAGTAATTGCATCTCGTGGGACTTTAGATTCATTTGTTGCCCAGTTAAGAGGCAAAATCTCCACCGGAATAACTAAAATGGATGGAGTGTCTCAGAAAAGCTGACATTTTGCAGATGTACAACCACATCAACAACCCCTTGTATCCTGAATGGCACAGAAAAAATAACTTTTGTCTGAGTCAGGATCAAAATGTGAGCTGAAATGTCTTCTGGTTTCATTGGAAAGTCAGGACCAGCAATAATGAGAAACTCTTCCTCTTCTTCCACAGGGTCGCTCACTGTTAGGTTGTCATAATTTGCATATTAATTTTCCTAGATGAATTTCTCTTTAATGTGTGCCATCAACTGATAAGGACATCTTGAGAAGAAAGCATGTGTATCCAACGCAGCGTGACTCAAGGAGATAGAAACAATCACTGTGCGCAGCTGCGCTTTCTCCGCTGGCCATAGCGCTAGTAATTAAAAGTACGCCGCCTCCTAACCCTCAAAAATACACTAGAAGATCATTCTCACAATTTTAAGCCTATTAGGATTGTGCAGAGCATTTTGTAAAGCATGTCCCCGTCTCAGATCATTGTGTGCAACGTGAGCACAAGCATTTTTTAAAAGATCGATTAGATTAATAAACCAAAGTCAGCAGCTTTGGTGAGAAGTAAAGATCTGTATCTGTTTTCAGCTTCAAAGCCTCGGATTATCTTTTGATATGTGCCTAACAGCTTTCACAGTTATACACTGCTGTTAGCACCATGCTGGCAGGCAGTGCATCAAATAAAGTTTAAAATAGATTTATTATAAGTGTAAAAAAAAGTCAACAGAACTTGCAGTTGCCTTCATTATAACAAAAAAGCAGACACCCTGGTTTGTAGGTTTCCAGGAAAAAGCTGATTTTCTTTTGTGTAAATACAAGAAATTGTTGTTTTTACAATATTTTGACCATATTGTATTTTTTTATCCATGTACTAAAATAAAGTATATTCTACACTGGCCGCTTTATTTACCTGTCCAACTGCTTGTTAATGCAAATTTTGAAACAATCATACTCAATACAATTATGCGTCAAAAATGATCTGCTGCAGTTTAAACCGAGTTTTAAAATGGGGAAGAAAGGTGATTTTAGTGACTTTGAACGTGGCATGGCTGTTGGTGCCAGACTGGCTGGTCTGAGTATTACAAAAACTGCTGATCTACTGGGATTTTCACCCATAACCATCTCTAGGGTTTACAGAGAATGGTCCAAAAAAGAGAAAATATAGAGTGAGTGGCAGTTCTGTGGGCAGAAATGCCTTGTTAATGCTAGTGGTCAAAGGAGACTGCCCAGACTTGTTCCAGCTGATAGAAAAGCAAGAGTAACTCAAATAACCACTGGTTACAACCGAGGTCTGCAACACGCCCAAGTTTGAGGCAGATGGGCTACAGCAGCAGAAGACCACAGCGGTGCCACTCCTGTCAGCTAAGAACAGGAAACTGAGGCTACAATTTACACCGGACCACCAAAAGTGGACAACAGAAGATTGAAAAAAATATATTTTTGTTGCGACATTCAGATGGTAGAAATTGGGTCAGAATTTTGTGTCAACAACATGAAAACAAGAATTCATCCTGCCTTGTATCAACAGTCCAGAATGGTGGTGGTGGTGTAATGGTGTGGGAGATATTTTCTTGGCACATTTTGGGCCCCTTTGTAACAATTGAGCATTTGTTACCAGCCTACCTGAGTATTGTTGCTGACCATGTCCATCCCTTTATGACCACAGTGTACCCATCTTACAGCAGGATAAAGCGCTGTGTCATAAAGCTGGAATCATCTCAGACTGGTTTCTTGAGTTCACTGGACTCAAGCAGCCTCCACAGTCACCAGATCTCAACCCAAATGATCACCTTTGGGATGTGGTGGAACAGGAGATTGGCATCATGAATGTTTAGCCGACAAATCTTCAGCAACTGTGTGATGCTGTCATGTCAATATGGACCAAAATCTCTGAAGAATGCTTCCAGTACTTTGTTGAATCTCTGTCACCAATGATTAAGGCAGTTCTGAAGGCAAAAGGGGGTCCAATCTGGTACTACCAATGTGTACCTAATAAAGTGACCAGTGTGTGTAGCTTCCCCTTGAGGGACGACTAATATGTTTTGCGAAAGCGTCTACATTTTCTGAGCTCCGTTAGGAAGTGGTGTCCTGACAGCTGACAAACAGGTCAGATCATTGGGATTATTTGCTCCATCTGTGGCAAAAACGCAAAACAAATAGCTGCTGAGACGAATGTTGGCAGAGCAGAAGACACACCAGCAAACTGCCAGACATTAGCGCAGTTAAACTCTATTGTTAGAAGGACACAGATGTCACTTCAGCGAACTCAATTTGAATTTATTTGACAGTAATCATCGGGAGTAAAACGAGCGTTTCATTTATCGTTATCACTTTCCACCTCTCTTTATTTTTTTCTCCTCTTTCTGTTCCCTCTACGCCTCGTACTCTTACTCCCTGAGTAATTGATACAATACCAGCTCTGTCAAGTGTAATCTTCTTTTAATTAAGACCTGCTGCCAGCCACTAACTTTCCATTGACGCTGATTTGAGGGTCTTTGATTTTTTTTCCAGCCTCTGTTATCATGTTATTCTTCCCCTCAGTTGCTCCCTCAACTCGATCTTCCTTGTTGTTTATTTATTATCATACCACCTCTTTCCACTCCTGACTTCACACCCCTCCTTTTTCTTTCAACCCCTGCTTGAGTTTTTCCTTTTGACCGATGTCTTGTGAAAAATCTCTCTGTCTTTGCAGTCCCAGCATCATGAAGAGGAAAAGAGGGCCCTCAGCCGGGAAATCATCGTTCTCAACAACCACCTCATGGAGGCCAAGATCACCATTAATAAACTCAGAGAGGACAACGTGAGTGCTCCGCAAGCCTAAACCTCTCTGCTTGGTCTGCACACATGCACGAGGACATCCAGTAACGTATTTATACTAATCACAATAAGTTAGTGTTATGGACAAGAGCGCTTTTTCTTCTTGGTCTGAGTGGAAAACGTTCCCTTTTGATATTACTAATAATGAATGAGAAAAGACATCATTTTCATTGGTTTCATACTGATAACCTCAAAAATGTAGACAATAATAAAGACAGCCCCAAATAGGGGATTGAAAAGGTTTTTCTAGTAGAATTTGTTTGTTTTTGGCCCCAATAAGTCAGACACTCTCAGTACACAGTGAGAGTAATGTGGGAAACACTGAGGGTGTATCCAAACTGAAGACTGGAAAAGTTCGTTGGTCCGGATTGAGTCCTGAATGTTACGTTTGATCTATGTTCAGACTTCCGCCTACCGGACATTTCCATTTCGAACCAAAGCTTGTAAACAAAACCATGTGACAAAAGATCTCTTTAGTCATTGGCCAGGAATTATGAGGGTGGGGCAAAGCAACAAGAGAAAGAATAAAGGAAGTCCTAAGTTTTGCAATCCTTTTCGGGATAGTTCACTTTTTGGTTCAGTTGTTCCGCTCTGAGCACAATCTGTTCAGACTCAAAACGAACGAACTCAGGTTTACTACCAGCAAACCAAATGTGTCCAGTGTGAATACACCCTAAATGAGGTGTGTTTATCACCCCAATACCATTCCCTCCCATTCCCAAAAATCTGTAAGGTGACACAAACACTGCGTTTATGACATCCAGTTTTCATGACATCTCTAGCATTTATTCAGTAGTGGACGTACTGCTTGAACTCTTTTCCATGAAAACTTGTGTCTAAGAAATAGCATAAAGTTGTCTGTAGGAACACAAATAAGAATTTACCCTTTCTAGCCTTAAAAAGAACGTCTTAAATAGGCTGTTTTCAAACACTTCCTTTTACCAGATCGGCAGTGTCACTGTTAACCTATTGTGGCTCCAAACCAGACCCCCATATTTTTGGTATTTTTAGCATCCTAGATATTTCTGCTTCAAGGTGCCCCAGCAGAGAAAAGCTTAACGGTAAGCCACTGGGTGTTTTATAGTGATTATGCACAAATCAATGGGCATCCTCTGGGATGGCAGAAGCTGGAGTGAGGGCCTCATGAAACTGAGCTGAAAGGCATATGGCGGCGTGGTCGCTCGCTTGCTTTGAAGTGATTTTAACTTCTCCGTGTGGAGGCAACAGGTTAGGCTGATTTTTCTCCCTTTCTTCTTCTGCTGAAGCGTGGAGCCTTTTGACAATCCTCTCGCAGTACACCTAGGTAGATGAAGATCGAAGTTCACCTTTAATGGGTGGATAATGTGTCCCTTCAGGGCCAGCAAAGAGCCAGACATTTCCTCTGGCAAAGCCAAGAGTGCTGACTTTGAACATAAAGCAAGGCATTCAAATGCATCACACTGAATTAAACTGTACTTTACGTTCATTAAGCCTGAACGATAAACCTGCACAGTCAAGAGTTTTACAGATTCTGCCAAAAATACATAACAGACTAATCCAGAAGGACCAGAAAAGCCTAAAGTCAGTTCTCACAATAACGGCTTTTTTATTGTTGCTTAGCCACTGAAACAATTATAAAAGGATGCCAATTAAATTACTCAAACTAAATTAAGTAAGGTGCAAAAGAAAAATAAGAAAATACACAAAAGGATAACATTCTCGTGATATAATATAAAATAAGAAATCACCACAAACAACCACTAATTATGTCTATGAATACCTTAACTTACTTAACTTCAATTATATTCCTGGAATGAAGTATTCACTACAGATGTCATTCAATGCTACCAGGTGGATGTTTAAAATAGTAATAGAGTATTTTGATGATCACTAATAAATTGTAAAATAAATACTAAATAATAAGAAGAAATGATTTGAAAAGTCAGAAGGAGAGAAGGAAATTCAAATAATGAGAATCACAGAGATGAAAAACTTTTCAAAATAAAATGTAGCAATTATGTAATTTATATTTTGAAATTGTGTTTCCAAATACTTTTTAACATTATACGATTTTTAAATGTCAGTGAACAAAGCAACTTCTCCAATATTATATTTAAAAATCTTAAATCTTTAAGAATCTAAATCTTTTTGCGTTATAGCAGGGCTGGTCCTCAAGAGCCACAATCCTGCCTGGTTTGCAGCTCTCCTTGACCATCTTTCTGATGATTGGCTGATTCCACAACCTGACTGACTGAACACACCTAGTTTAGATAGTTAACATCCCAAGTTAATTGTCCCATAGTTAACAGTCCAAGGGGAGCTTGAAATCAGGCAGAGTTGTGGCTCTTGAGGACCAGGGTTGGCTGACTCTGCATTTTAGTTTATATATTTGTAACTTAAATTGTTACAATAAAAATTACACTTTTTTTTTCAAATAAAAGATTATGCAATAATCAAAAAGCACTGTGAGAATTCAAATTATTTATTGTAAAGTTTCCAGAATACATTTAGAAATACTTTCTATTCATGAAAACTGTATGTCGGAACTGTTTTGATTTTGATGGAACTCAAATTTGTGCATTTTAGGGGCGTGTCTTTTCACTGGCATGTGGGCGAACCCAACAGAGTTTCAACTTTATTTTACTATCCATTCGCCACTAATGGAATACTGCTGAGGTAAACTCCAGTCAGCGTGTCATCCATTCAGGTTGCATTTTCGCAGACCGATGGGTGACGTCAGAGACTATCTGTGCAACCATATATCTATTTTAAGAGGTGTGACCTTTTGATTGTCATAGCAAAATTTTATCTCTAAAAAAGGCCTTCAGTACATGTTTTTTTTTTATAACTGTCAGGTCATATTTAAATGGACAGCAGGTATGTAATGTCTTTGGTTAATTTGCACAAATAAACAGTTAAAGGTCAGATTCATTATCGACTAGACTGTGTACAATTATAAGCTGCTAATTTGGAAAACAAAAACAAAAAAACAGCTGGATCAACAAAACTGCAGCTAAAAATGTAAATAAATGAATAAATGGCTTCAGTGACATTTTTTTGGTTGGGGGTGTTGAAGGCACGAGGGGCCACCACAATGCTGCAAAACTGACCTTTAGAAGTGGACAGAATAACAAAGGAGGAAGAGGGGAAGAACTAATCCAGCTAACCACCCACACGCAGACGAGGAGGAACACAAAAAGGAAATGGCGAGACTCCTCTGCACCAGTGAACCACCATTGATGGAGAGTCAAAAAACATGCATTCAACAGGGAGTGAATAAAAGAAGCAGAGAAGGACGGAGATTCACTTTATCTGGGTGAAAGACGCGGCTAAGTGAATTTGCCATTTTAAAAAAAAACTATATAGAGTACTGGGCAGTAAAAATATTGCGGAAAAAAAGTAGAATGTGCCTAACTACAAAAAGTAATTTTTAAATAAAAAAAAAAAGCAGTTTAATCAGTACTGTATATTGTGCTTTTAAGAATACAGTACTTTAAAGATTAAAACCCATGTTTTATTTCCAAAAAGGGATTAAAGTATTTTCACTGGTCAACACATTTTCTTAAGATTTATATCATTTCATAAAAGACTATGGTGACCATCAAGCAAAATTAAAACTAGAATAAAATGAACATTTGAAAAAATACATATAAAAAGTAAAACTAATGAAAAATAGAAAAAAAAATAACTTTTTTAAACTACTACGTTTGAAAACCTGTCAAGCTACATTCACTCTTCCCTCAGAAATGCATGTTCCAGTCCAATGAAAAGTCAATGTAAACGTGCATTTCAGGCTTCAATTTTGAAAACACATGTTCATGTGTAGCTACGCAAGTTTCTAGGACTGTTTTTGGACTGTACGTACAAAACGTGCGTCGGTTGAAAGTGCGTTGAAAGTTAAACCAGTAAAAACTTTGACCAATCAGGGACTTGGATGTAGTGATGTGTAGATGGTGTTCTTTTTCATTCAGGGAAGAGCCAACCATTTGAAAATGGATCATAGGCGAGAAATTCAAAACTGCAGTTTGTGCCCGGCCAGAACGATATGACACAAAGTCTTTATATTTCAGAACAGAGCTGTGAAAACAAAAAGCATGGAGCAAGATTTGTGAGATTTGCACTGCTTCAACATTTTGCACCAAACCTCTTCCAACTGTAGGTGTTAGCCTAAAGCCCCTCCCTGCTTGTCCAGTGTGAACACTGTGGGGTAAAATGCCTGCTGTGCTCGTAGCTTTTGGCTGGCAGAAAAGTGCATTGATTGAGAATTATTCTGCTTTTTACAGGACCTGTACAGAAAAGACTGCAACCTGGCAGCTCAGCTGCTGCAGTGTTCCAAGTCTCACTACAGAACGCACAAGTTATCTGAGGTCAGTTCCCTTCTCTCACTAATGCACAAGTCAGAGGTTCAACTTTTACGCCAACAGAAAACTTTGTTGATGTGGGCTTTAATATTTCTGTCAAACTGTTCAAAAATATATATACATATTTTTAATTAGATGAAAGCAAATTGCATCAAATCAAAGACAAATGGTACAGAAATGATGATGCATAAGTCTCGAATATAATGGAAAGTGCCATCAAAACTGTCACTGAATAGTTCTCACAATAACACAGAGCCTTGCTCCTGTCTGCAGTGCCGGCTGTCGGCTTCCCAGCTGTACGTCAAAGCACGAGTGAGAAGATGGAGAGCTGCTTTGTGGAGGAAAAACAAATAAATTAAAAATGTGCAGACAATATGTGCACTCCAAACCAGCACATTAGACAATGAAAATGATACATAGAAAGTGGTTAAGTCTAAAGACCATTTATTAGGTAGGGACAGAAAAAATGTCTCTGTAATCTAGGTCAGGTCAGGTAATCCAGGTTTTCACAGAACTCTTTCCAGAAACGTCTTCTGGTTCTGGTGCTTTTAACATGGTCTTGTGGATTTTTTCTGAAGATGGAAAACTTATGTAAACAAATAAAGCACAAATTTGTATTTCTGAGTATTTCTTTACAATTAAAATTGTTGTGAGTCAGGCAAAACCAAAAAAAAATTTGAAAAAACTATGTGTGACAAGATCCATGTAGTTGTTCATTTTCTTCATCTGAGCTGGAATTTGGCTTTAATTGTTGCAGTGGTAATGTTGGGTTGCAGAAACTCTCTGCACTCTTCAGAAACCATGTCCTATAAAACAACAAGTTGTTTGATTTTGGCTAAAAACGGCATAATCAAATTTAAATGACCATTGGGTACGCTTTTATATTACATCAAAAGATGATCGAAGTGGGACTTATAAGTCCGATTGCCATAAAGAAACAGATTCTGTGTTGACCAGTTTATAGAGCAGTAACCTCACAAAACATCAAATGACAAAAACTGTGGTACAAGACCCGTACTTCTACTAAGCAGTCCTGTAAATGTATGTTTTAAAACACACAAGCACAACATCAATCTGTAAGTGCAAATCCTATGGGGGAAAAAAAACTCCATCTATCTTGATGTACTGAAAGATGGAAATGTTCATCTCCATTCATTTTTCATTCTTTTGACCATCAGATCTCTAAATTATTCTTTTTGGCAAACATTAAAACTGCAGCCATTAAACAGAATCAGTTTTTTAGAAGCCTGAACTTTATTTGTTCAGGCTAAAAAAATATCTGTCGAAATTTTTTGGACCTTTTTTTTCTAAAGCAAAAACCTGAAAGTAAAATTGAGGAACCTTTTCTTTAAAAAAAAAACTTCCCATCTTCTGAATTGGGATTGCTATTTAATATTTAAATTGAATGAAAGGGTACACTAGCCTGCTCTCCTCTTAGCTTCAACTTCATCCCATCTTTATTTGTTCTGAAAGAGGCAACAGCTGCTAAAAATAAGTCTGACTTAAAAGATGTGGCTTATTTTATGTCAAGGCAAACTTCTATTTCTTAACAAAGCCAAGGCTGCTTTTTATCTGTTCTTTTTATGCCCGGCTAGAGACACAGAGCACTGGTTTAATTTCATTCTGCAGAACCGGTATGTGTTTGATGATAGACACAAGAAAGGCTCACTGAGACTGAGGGAGCATATGAGGGAGAAAGAGAAGAGAGTTGAGGGGTTCTCTCGCTAAAAAGCCAGCGGAGCAAGAGAGAAAAAATAAGAACGTGAAAAATGAAGAAAAGAGGACAAGAAAGCATCTTGGGGCAGGGAGCAGTTCCTACAGACCTCGACCAAATTTAATTGGTGCATGAAAGACGGTCCGTAATTGACAGCATTTTTCCTTCAAACATGACGTAATAAATAAAGATTTTGCATCTGTCCTTCTATCTGACAGGAAAATGACAAGACAAGTAGGGGAGACCAGGGACACAGAAACAAGAGCGCTTTGAAAAATGAGATAAATTTGTCAATTTAAGAGAGATGTGGGCTTTATTGGAAACAAATGTAAAAAAAAGTAACCAATATTTACAGTTTTTCAAAACAAAAATAATTTTTATAAAAATTCCACATTATACAAACTTTCAGATGTTTGCTTTAACAAGAGCAATTGGGCTTTTAAAAAGACCTACTTAAAGACCTACTCCAGTCATCTTTTGATCTCAGTGGTCTTTTAATTATAATTATGCTGTTTTTTGAGGTAAAAAAAACCTGTCATTTTCTAAAACAGTTTCTGCAGAGCAGCAGGAGTTCATTAGAAATTTGCCTCTGATTTCTGGAAGGGACTGTTGATTCAGAGTGAGCCTGCCCCCATTTCACATCATCCCTTTGTTTACACTTTCTCTGCTAGCTTACAGCACCTCTAACCCCAAATGAAACATTAGTGGTACAACAATAAAAAACAGGAATATTGGAGCTATCCAGCCATTCAGTTTTAAGCCAGATGCCAGCTTGGACGATGAAAACGAAGATGTACATGGATCTAATCGTCTACAAGTGGAAGCATCGGAATGAAACAGAGCAGGGAGCTTGTGACCTGCCGATTGCAGATTTTACAGTTTTTGAAACATCGTTTTTTAATTTGCTTCTGATTAAAAAAAATTTGAATGAGGAAATACTCAGAAATGCAGATTTAATCTTAGTTTAATTTATATATATATATATATATATATATATATATATATATATATATATCCATCATGAGAAAAATGCTGTATGAACATGTAAAAACACCAAAAACGCCATTTAAATCTTTGGAAAAGCTGATTAAAAAAAAGTTTAATAAAATGGGTGTACATTTTATGAAAACTAGCAGAACAACTCTGATGACAAACTGATGGGTTATTTTTTTTGTCTTTATTTTTTCTCATCTTTCCTTTCTCAGTTGCCACTCGACTTTCAAGAACGAATCAGTTCCCACATCGAGAAACAAAACCGAAGCAGAGGGGCCAAAACGGTGGAGTGTCACCCCAAGTATTCTGACACAGTCCCCACATCCATAATAGCCAAGATTCTGGAGAAACCTGAGGCAGGGACAAGCGTCTCTGCAACCCGCTCCCCCAGCCCCCAGCACCAGAATGAAGATTTTCTCACAGGAACAGGAAGTACTGATCACTTGAACCGCCGTGCCGCGTACAAGACATCCGACCTGTACTGCAGTGACACGGCCCTATACTGCCCTGAGAGATGGCAAGAAACAGAGCGCAGACAAAGCGTGGATCTTCACAATACAGATTTGCTACAGATCCACGCTCAAAACTCCATGGACAGTAACCCAGACGACGATCCTTTTCAGTCCGGAAGTTTCTCCCATGAGCCTCCGTCCCCGTTCCCCCCCCATGACGACTACGGTCCCGGAAGTCTCCCTGCTTCTAGCTCCTACTCTAGCTTCAGTCTTGCATCTGATGAGAAGGGTGGAGTCAGTGGCGGGTGCGGACGTACTCTGAGCAGCACCTTATCCTCTTCGCACCAGGGTCTCTACATGGACTGGCGAAACGGGGGCAGTGGTGACTATGAAAGAAAAGGCACAATGCCTTACGACAAAGGCAGTCCAAATTTTTCCAAATCCCACAGCATCCAGCACATGGTGACCTCCAGGAGCCCGCTGAAGGGTTCCTCCCCAGCCTACACAAGGACAGCTTCTTGCTTCAGTGAACCCTATCACTCCAGCACCCCTCACCTGACCTCGTCCCACAGCATGGGACCTATTCCTGGGTTGGGTCAGGCTTGTGGAGGAGATTTAGACAACCGAGATGAGGTTTCTGATGACGAACTTAGCAGCCGCTGGAGACAACTCAGTGTAGAGGACATCAAAACCTTCTCATCTTCTTATCGCAACATTCCAGGTCGGCTCTCTCCATACAGTTTCTCTGAACACCAATTTGAAATGCGCCCCTCTGGTAAAGTCAAGGATTCTCTCCATAGCAGCTTCCATGAAGGAGATGACGTCTTCCACAGCCGTGTGCTGGACCAATGCTTTGCTATGGGTCCCCCTTCACCCAGGCATGGCCAAAAGGCTAAAGAACATCGTAGCAAAGAGAAAAAGTCTGTGTTGTACAGAGCCAAGGAAGACAGTCAAGACTCTGAATGTAGTCTGTTCCTATCAGGGAGCTCTAGAGATAAAGAGAGGATTGGAGGAGTGACGGCAGCAATTAGTGCCAAGAAGGACTATGTGAACCTGAGCGTGGACAGCTCAGCAGAGTCCTTACACCAAAGCTCGCTTGAAGCCTCCAGTCTGCAGCACTACCCCAGCCCCAGACCGAGCATTCGCCCGCGCCCAAGCTCCAGCTCTGCCCTCAGTGTCGGCCCCGCACTCCCAAAGAAGACCTCTCCAAGATACCAAAAATTTGGCAGCACAGGACTGACGAGGAAGGACAGTTTGACCAAGGCACAGCTCTATGGTACTCTCCTGAATTGAGTAGAGGAGGAGAGCTTTTCATTTTATGCATGACAATGATAATTCCTAACTGTACTGTACTGCACTATGTCTCTGCAGCAAACATACTTGTGATGGGATGTTGTTGTTCTTTTCTGTATCTTAGCCAAGGCACGCGTCATGAAGTCTACAACCTTTTTTTCTGTTGTTTGTCTTGTTACAGTGTAGCCTGACACTAGATATCAGTGGGTTTTGTAATTAGGTTTTTAATTGGAGCCGAGTGACTGAAACGGACGATCCTACATGACGATGCTAACGCTACTGGCTCTATTTTGATATTGTGCACTGCAAGAATATCCAGCAAAAGTCCATTAATTCCTGCTTTAATGCAAACAATATTGATATGGGACTAAAGTGTTTGTAATGGGATGACTTAATTACCCATATTTTTTTTTATTTTGGGGGGACTCATCCATTGTGTGCAGTGAATTGTACCGACTGCAAGCTGTTAAGAGATTTATCCCTTCCTTTTTCTTATGACAAAATGCATGTTGCAAAATGCACACAAATAAGACGAGACGACACAATTGCAGCTTGACTGTTGTTCGTAAATGGTACATTCCATCTTTTAGCACAAAAGACAAAATAAATTGAAAAAAACAAACAGTTTTACATGCCATCTGATATTTTATAGTATCCACAAGCAGAACTTGTTTTTCACACATGAATTACCTAAACTTGCCTGGATAACCTTTAAAATTATTGGTTAAAATATGAATTTTAAATTAAAGTACAAGATGAATAATGTTTGCAAAGCAATATAACAACATTTTTACATAGATATATCTAAACGTTAGACTTTCCTGTGTAAAAAAAAAATATATATATATAAGACTTTGATCAAACAGAAATTTAAAAAAAGCTATTTCATAACGGCAACATGTAACATTTTTAGTACAACAATATTTATTTCCCAACAACTCAATACATATTCAAAACACAACAATGCAAAATGTATCTTTAATTCAACTGATTTCCATTTTATCTTTAGCAGCAAGAATTTAAAATTAGTTTTCTGCTTTTTGCTTCAGTGAATATTGGCAGTTTCTTTGAAAGCTCAAATTTAGTTCCTTGAATTTCTTCCGGTTCTTTGTTTATACTCTTTTTTAAGGTCCCGCCATAGCACTTCCGTGCAGTTGAGCTCAGACCACATCACTGTAATGCTACACACACGCTGGGCATGTGTCACGTGTTCTTGAACGCGCTTCTAGCATATGGTCTTCACATTGGACTGTTGCTACCCGACGCTAGCACATGCCTGCCACATACAGTTGGAAGAGACATGCTGCAAAATGTCAAAGCAGTGCAAATCTCCTGAACCTCCCTTGCTCCAGGCCTTTTCTTTCACAGCTCAATTCCGATAAATGAAAGATTTGGTGCCGGGCGCAATTAGTCATTTCTCCTTCGTGATCAAGTTTTCTGCTTATTAAAAAGGATGCTACACATACATCAGTGCCAAATTAGAGTCCCTGATGGGTCAATGTTCAACTGGTTTAACTTTCAAAGTGCTTTCAGTGGCTGCGTGTTTTGTACTTAGAGCCTTAGAATGGACATAAAAACCTGCAAACCATAAAGTGAACGCGAGAGCATGAAACGCTGAAGCCCGAGATGCGCATGTATATGTGTTTACATAGACTTTTCATTGGAAGAGGTCGCTTGAACGCACGTTTCTGAGCCCGGTGTGAATTAGCATTAGAGGAGGTCAGACTACATCCCTCCAACACTTCTATTTTGCTTTGCAACTGCTTAGGATTTGCTTACTTACCATTAATTTGTTGCTGTGTCAAGTTTAACAAAGCTTTAGCTTTAGTGTCTGAAATGCTCTGGTACAAAGAAAGGCTCTGGTCTTTTAGTAACAAAACAACCCCAAATCATCATACTTCTACCACCTTACTTGACGGCTGGTTTGAGATGTTTATGAGAAACCTGACTCTTGGCAGTAATGCCACTCAATTGCATTTTGTTATCATTTAACCTTTAGTTTATATGCCAGATATTTAGTAAATCTTGGTCTTCAAGTGTTTTTGCTCTTTCAAGACATCAAGGTGTTCTCCTGGCAACCGCTAAGAGTCAAATATATTTCTTAAACTTATTTATAATTTTACTATTTTTTCCCTATTCTGAAATTGGGGTAATTTCTTTTAGAGGGTAATTCCTGTTAGAAATGTCCATTACTGGGAAAAAAACTAAAAGCCTTATAAAATTCTCATTGAATTGGCAGCACCCTTGTGAATCCAATGGCAGCCGTAAGAGTATACCTAATGTTGCCTTCATGTTTATTCTCCTTTTTGGCCTATTAAATGTTTTTAATAGGCATAAACAGTTGTAATTGACCAAATTTTGATATTTTTTTCCTGCTATAACATTAAAAAAATCTACCACTTAATTATCAAAGCGGTACTAACTCTTGGTCATGACTATGTGAGCTATAATTTTTTATTTTACACAGCAAAGGCTTTTCATATTTTTGTACAAAAAGGAATTAATTTGGCGGCTGCACTGCACAGTAGGACTCCTGCGAGTTTGCCTTAACCATGTTCAGTGGATGACAAAATCTCCTTTACAGCAACTACTAACCATGTACATACTGTATATCTAAAGTAGTATTACTGTATGTAAAAAAAAAAAAAAAAACACTTTTGGAAGTGTGTATGTTGTTGCCATCAGATAAGCGCATACACACACTGCACGATATGTGATTACATATGCTGTTATTTCCTCCAGATTTGAATTCATGAAAGACTAAAGGAAACATGCAGAAAAAAAATCTGGATGCACATTTTTTAAGGATGGTAGCCCTGAATGCACAAACCCAATGTGTTTGTTTCTTTAGTTTTATTAATAGAATATATCTATGCTGGAAGTTTTGAATGAAGGGAAGTTGAATTTTAAAAAGTTAACTAAATTATGAGAAAGTAACAGATACGGACAAACCAGCATGCCATGCTAGGCTGCATCACTGTGAAGGACGGAAGGTGTGTAGATAATAGCAAAGGCATGCTATACTGAAAAGAAAATAAACAGAAAAAGCTAGTCCTGCTGCCCAACTACCATAAAATGTTTCATTCTTAGATAGAAGAGGAAAAGAATGAGAATGTTTTAGCATCTTTTTAGCAAAAATGTATGTGTAAAATGCACCCTAAAAGTAATGACAAACAAAAAAGGAAAAATCAGGAAGGAACGAATAGTTTTTTGTTTTTTTTTTAAGTCGCATACTTCTACCTCCTTCCTTTCCTCACATATGAGGTTGTTACAAAGTTATTTTCAAAGATCCTAAACACGCTATTTTTTTTTTCTATAATGGGAGAAAATAGCAACAAAACACTCAAACCACAGTCTTTATTTAGTACTATCTGTGAAGCAGCTTTAGGAGGGAATAGATTTGAAATCAAATGTAATGACGAAGAAGAAGGATTGATATTTTTGTGGTGGAAACCATGTGCAAAAATGGAAAGTATACAAATACGTTTATGATACTGTCTATTTTTATCTAGGTTCAGTTGATGTTCTATTTATTGAATGTTCTGATCCTGAATGCGGTGGCTGAAGTGTGTTTTTTCTGTCCTACCTCCAGCCCTGTTGTAGGACCAACAGGCTTGTCTAAGCGTCAAAATGTTTGTTTGTGTGTCTGTCTGATGCATGGTTGTATATTTTTGTTGTATGCCTATTTATTTAATAAAGATGGGTGTTTGGAAAAATACTGCAGAATTCCAAGAGCATTATTTTCCATTATTGGATGGTTGTAAAGCTTACATGAGGTTTGTCTTGCTCTATATGTTGCCAGTATAAAAAATATGATTCAAAATGTAGTTTTTAATTATTCTTTAGGGTTTTATATATTCTTTCTTTTAAAATAAGTATTTTTATCATTATTTCTGAGTGGCACAGTTTCAAAAGTACCTGTGTTTTTGTTTTTGCTTTGACAGATGTCGTCCTACTTATTTTGTTCCTGCTTGTCTCTTCCTGGTGCTTTGAGCAGTGAATTGTAAAGGCTAACTTCCTGTCACTCTGTGAGAAGATAAAAACATTAAAAAGTGATGTGCATGCAGAATGTTGAAGTGAAAACGACTGGTTTAATTAAGGAAATCATTTAAATTGTGTTTTTACTTTAGATAAAAAAGTAATTCTTTCAGAACTGAAGTGAATGTCCATAGAATTTATACTTTTTAACTTCAATGCAGTCACCAAGACTGTGACAAAAGGATTCAACATCAACATTTGTAGGAAAGTTAATAAAAAAAAAAGGACTATTGAAAACTTACTGAACAAACGTAACTGAACTTACATAACTTTGAAAGATTCAAACATATATTTTTTTACTGAGTTAATATCAAATGTTGTGCAAAAAGCTTTTAGGGCAAAAGTCTGAGTAGATGCTCTTCGTTTTTCTATTGTTTTTAGTTGAATTTTTAGGTCCAGCCATCATCTCTCTGATATGTCTTCTCCTTACTGATCAGTCAGTGCCAGATCTTGACCTCACCTGCCCAGTCACAGGTGGCAGCAGTGGCAGGCAGGACAGGATGCTGAGAAACACACAGGCAGGGCTGGCTATGGGCCTGCAGAGTGTGCAGAAGACGAGCGCTGTGGAAGTCGTAGAAGTGAGCGGAGCCGGTGGAGCTGCCTGAGACCAGGAGGGCTCCGTCCTGGGAAAACTCGCACTGCACGGCATATCCCTCCACCTTCCAAAAAAAAAAGTGCTAAGAGTCTGGTTTATTACTTTTATTTTTCCTCAACCAGAGAGTCACAAAGGACGGGTCAAAGAGCCACATGAGGCTCCGGAGCCCACAGATGTCAGATTCCTGCTCATAAGCGCCTGATAACAGTTTTTTCCAGCATTTTGACATGGAAACCGTATTCTAATTTGTGTTTATTTTAGATAAGGAAGAGAGTAAAGGGTGGAGATCCTAGTAAAATGAACACAACTCAGGGTTACAAAACATCAATGTGTCCATCTCACTGCACTGCTGCTCTATAGATGAAACTTGTGATTGCAAATTTGATGTTGCAATATCTACTGACCTTATGTCCTTCGTACCGCCGCCTCTTGTTCATCCTGTAGGGCTTTTGAGTGGAGAAAAGTGCCATGTAGTTCCCATTGGTCTGGGCAACAAAGGTGTCCTCCAGCGGGTGGAGAGCCAAGCTTGGGCAAGTGTAGCGCTC
The DNA here is from genome assembly GCA_014656515.1 of Oryzias celebensis. Taxonomy (NCBI): domain Eukaryota; kingdom Metazoa; phylum Chordata; class Actinopteri; order Beloniformes; family Adrianichthyidae; genus Oryzias; species Oryzias celebensis. Next base: position 43,506,889 of record BNCR01000005.1, read on the forward strand.
CTGGTGGCCAAATAAGTGAAGCGTAAAACAAATCAAATATTCTCTTAACCTTTTCAAACTTTTCAGAACAAATGAGACAACTGAATGCTAACTGGTCTGTTTTTTTCCAAAGAAACATAAATGCTTTCAATTCTACACACCACTTATTTTTGATTATTTTCACGTCTAATTTTATAACAAATACTAAAATAATATATTAAATATCTAGTACAGAGCATCAACTTCTTGGGCCATTAGAAAGTCAACTGTTGTCAGTTTTGTAACCACATATTTGCTTTAATTAAAGAGGTCTGCACTTAGATGCTCCTTCGCGTATAATGCCAGGCTGCATCACTGGGTTCTAGGTGTTGCTTTTTAGGTCAGCGCGCACACACACGTCTTACATGGTAGATTTGGTTGGAAAGGACAGCTGTGGTCTGGTAGTCCCAGGCGATAAGTGTGCGATCTGCCGAGTCCCTGCTCACACAGTCAGAACTCGTAATGAAATCCTCGCCAGCGTTCAAAAAGAGGATGTCCAAGGTTTGCTGGATCCCTGCTTTGTACATTTTTACCACCTAGAAGCACACAAACACAGGTGTGTCCAAAGTCACAACCATCTTCCTACTGTTGTGATTCAACACTCAGTTTTAAAAAAAAAGTTTTAAGTTCCACTCTGATCATCTTCTGATCTATTTTGAAAGTGTTCTCAGTGGTCTTTAAATAACGATTGTGTCGTTTTTAGTCAAAACCCAAAAACCTGTGTCGTTTTCTAGGACACAGTTTCTGCAGAGCAGCAGGAGTTCATTAGAAAATTCACCTTTGTCAGAAAGACCATTGGCAACACCGCCCCCTCTTCCCATCACTCATCTGTTTACATACGCTTCTGTTAGCTTACAGCCCCTCTGACCCTAACCTAACATTACAAGTCCAGAAAAAATGGGAAGCAATATCTTTTTTAAACTGCAATTTTTTGTCTGCTCCGAATTTACAATGATTAGAATAAAGAAATACTCACAATTGCAACTTTAAGCTTAATTTTCTGTAAATATGTCCTTCATCACCAGATAAATGCCACAAGAACATGTTAAAAACACAATTTTCCTCATAGTGGATCTCTAAAAGAACATCTGGACGCACCCCCTTTAAAGAATATGAAAACATTTACACTATGTTGTTGCCTCTGAGGCTATTTTGTGGATTCTGAGTTTTCTAATTACGTGAGAAAATTTTAAAAAAGGCATTTGTCGATTTTTATAACTTCAAAGAAGACATTGATTAAATAACAAAGCAACGGAACAATGGCTGATTATTCAATAATTACATTTATGCCTCCAACAAGCAAGTCCTTGTTTTGAAAGTCATCAGTATCGTAAGAGCAATTTCAATTGAATCATCAAAGGGTAAAATATGAAAGTGCATGAGGTTTACAACATTTTGTAATGGAGAAGATTTTAAGTTGGAATATTCTTCAACAGTTAATACAAAGTTGATTTGGGACACTGGTTGGTCAGTTCAGGTTGAAAGAGAACAGACCAGCTGCTCTGTGCAGGGAAGGGTGTTTAACCTTCAACCCTCTCCTGCCACTTAGCTTGCAGTCTGACTCGCCAGCACTTTTTGCTGTTGCTCCTGTCAGTGAACCTTAAATGAACATGAGAGATCTGACCCTTGATTCAGCCCCTAAAGTCCACCTGACTTCAGGTAAACGGTTGGATGGCTGCACTTGTAGGGGGAGCTGGGTGATTTCGGTCCTGTCTATCTGCTGGGCAAGTTTCACCTACAGAGAGACAGTCTGACAGACAGCTGGGACATCATATCTTCAAAATTGTATTTTTTTCCTTTTTAGAGGACAGCTTCATCAGAAACGTACATCAACACTGCCTGCCTAGCAGGAGTATCACCGGAGTATTAAAAAAAAGAAAAAAACTGCTTGCCAAAGAAGGGAATTTGAATTCAGATTCTAGGAAAATGAACAGGATTATCATATAAAACAGTCCATTAAGCTTAATAACAATATTAGGCTGCAGCTTCACAGGAACAATTTATACAGCAAGAATGAAATTAAAGTTTGCTTTAAACACCCTGTGACATAACCTGCCCTGTTTGTGCTGTAAAACACGGATGGCTGAGCAAAATGAAATCGTGATTGCTTAGTGCGCTGCTGGAGAGCGTGACACTGTGTATAACTCTCACATGCATTAGAGCTACAGAGCAGAGACCCTGCAAACATACATCTGCTGTTGAGAAGAAGGGAAACAAGTTTGACCTTGCAGCTACGAGAGTCCCACGCCTTGACTGCTGAACTGTAACCTCCACACAGGATAATGCTTGGGTTGCTCGGGTGCAGAGCAATGCACATCACCTTGAACTGGTTATCCAACTTCACCGTCTGTTGACCTGCAAATATGAAGCATAAAAAGAGCAAGAAGGAAAGTAAATGAAGTTTCTTTTAGACTCTTTTCTTTGTGCAGTTACTCAATAAATGCGGTGCAGAGTAAAGAACAGCTGCAGAACAAAGGAAAATAAATCCATTCAAATTCAAGGACTGCCACAGATTAGAAATCTTTATGATCGCAGTACAAAAAGCAAAATGTTGAACTTACAAATACGTGACACATACGTGTTAAATAATTTCCTCATGTAACATACTGGCAAAACAGTAAAAAAAAACAAATGAACTTGAGGAAGCAGATATTGCTGCCCTTTAACGGCTTAACAGTTATTTGTTTTATAATAATATAGACCTATAATACATTTTATATAAAAAAATATATAAAAACTTTTTTTAAAAACAACCATGATATTGACAAGACAGTTTCCAGGACATCCAGAAGTCTTGAAGACCCCCTGGATGGAAATTTAGTTTTTTTATGTTTTTAACATGTTCTTGTGGTATATTTCTCATGATGGAGAAAATAAATAAAAATAAGCTTAACATCACGTTTCTGAGTATTTCTTTATTTAAATTGTTGTCAATCAGAAACAGATGAGAAATGCCATTGGAAAAATCTTCTAACAGTGAGTAAATGGATGATGAATGGATGAATGGATGACTGTACTCAAGACAACAACAACAAAAAAAAAATCACATACATCAGACTTATTACAGAAATATTCAAATACATTAATCAAAAAAATACAATAAAGAAAAATAACTTAAATGTAAGGGGAAAATAATCATAATTACTCATAATCGTAAATAGAGATTTTAGCAACGATGCATATAATAACCACTTAGGTTCCATTATCTTTTATTATTAAGTATGATAATTAACTAAAGTCAAGTAGAGTTTGATTTTTTGCTTGAAAAGGAATGGGAAGAAGCAAACTCATCCCCTCCCTGCTGAGTCATTACATTTTATATATTTGCATAGTTGTCGTAATCAGGTTCTGATTATATCAAGTGCAGATTTTTTATCGAGTAAGAAAAATTATTGATTTTCCCCAGAAATAAACTGTAAACAAATACATCCATGTGTGTCTTTGTTTTCTTTTTCTGAGCTGGCATTTGAATAAAAAAATTGTACGGCTGGATAGCACCAATATTTCTTGCCATTTTTGTTGTAAGGGGCTGTAAGCTAGTAGGAGAACGTGTAAACAGATGGATGATGGGAAATGGGGGAGGATTTACTCCATGCCCACAGATATGCCTACAACTCAGTAGGGAACTTTTAATGAAGCACTGCTGCTCTGCAGAAACTGTCCTAGAAAACAACACAGATTTTTTTTTTTTCCATTTTGGCTAAAAACAGCATAATCATAAATAAAAGACCACTGGGAACGCCTTAAAAATAGATCAAAAGATGATTGGAGTAGAACTGGAGTAGAAAAGACTGTTCCATATTCGAATTAAAAAAAAGATGAATTCCATGAAGTTTGTAACTAAACAACCAAAGAAAAGACTACAAGTGCTGCTTCTTTTAGATAAAAAAGCAAACATGGTTTAGATTTCAAGCACAGGGGAGGAAGGATAATGATTTGCAATGGTTTGGGCATATACGACAGCAACGGGACTCAGCTTCCTCAAAGTTTGTGAGTTGACGAATACATTTCCTATGATACAAAGTTAGGATAGGCAACTCCAGGCCTCAAAGGCCAGATTCCTGCATGTTTTCCAACATATCATGCTCTGGCATGTTCTAATTGGCTGGACACACCTGAACCAGGAAATCAGTCATGAGTCATAAGGGCTTGGATATCTGGAAATCATGCAGACATTGCAACCCTCGAGGCCTGGAGTTGCTTATCCCTGATATAAAGTATTCCAGTGCAAACCATCAACTCATACATTGGCACGTAAAGATTATCATTAAAATCAGTACAGAAAATTATTTGGAGTCTTTTACGATCGCGTTTTTTTTTTGTCGGGTACATCTGCAGAATAACAGCAGTACGTAAAGATTCTGAAGGTGCGAAAACTTTAATAAGTCTCTGCATGGAAACGGCTTCCTTCTACGTGCTCAGAACTATAAACGCTGAAAAACTGTGAATAAATAACTGCTGCAATGAGCTGGAGCTCACATTAAATCTTAGGAATCTCCCCTTTTCATTGGAGGAAGACAAAAACACTTTTACTCCCTGCTTTTCATGAGTTTCCTCGGACTATAAATGAAAGTCAACATTTGTCGTTTCTGCTCAGTGACAAATTAGATTTCGACTGATTAGATATCCCCTCTTCCTTAGCTATGGAGACTAAACGCAGTATAAATAAAAAGCACATTACCTTCGAGAAAATAAATTATCCTGAAAATGTTCTTGCATTTGTTAATCCACAGCATAAAAGGGAGCCCCTATTACACTTCTGTGCACTCAGCAATATGTGTAATCAAACCGTGCCTTCGCCTGTAGTGGTAAACACAGTGATTAAGTAAACAGACAATAAATCTAGTGGTAAAAGGGCCAACAGCTAAAGAAAACTACTCATGGTCATCAAGGCTGAGTTTATTCACTAACAGACTATCTAAAGTTTTTATCCCAACCTTTACTTGGCAATTTAGTTTATATTGTATTCCATTTCACTATTTTATTTCCCAATCCCCCCAAAGCTGTGTTTCTTACTTATTTAAAATTTTAAAGCTGCATAAGAAGGATAAGATCCTTAAGATTTTCATTTTTTGGGAGGGAAATAAACATAAAAAGCACTTTTTTACATCTTAAAGACTCATCTTTTAAGCTAGTTTCTGTGTTTTTTTATTTGTGGTTTTGTCCTTTTTAGCTAAAATTAAAAAAAAACATGAGTAGCTTTCTACTGCAGATCCTCAGGAATTCATTAATTTTATGCTTCACAAATAAGCTTCCGAACTCCTACTGATTAAAAACAATTTGAATGAAGACATACAGAAATACAAATTGGAGTTCTTTAAAAATGTTCTCCATAAACAGAAACACGCCACAAGAACATGTTAAAAACACAATTTTCTCAGGAGTGGGTCTGAAGATATGTAAAATCTTGAAAGATGTTTTAATGTTGAAGGGAGAAGAATTGTGTTAAAAATGTTATTTACTTTACCTAGCTTTATCTAAATCAATTTAAAAATGTCACAACTCAACAGAGAACAAGAACACTAAGAGATTTACATTTAATTAGGCATGAGAGGGTGAGACCAAAAATTAGTATTTTATTTCCCAGAAAACATGAACTGTAAGGCAGCAACTCAAAAGCGGTACGACGTGGAAATCCTCGGGGGGCACGATGGCTCCTCATTAATTTCTTGAACAAACACCAAAGACCCTGTATAACAAAAATCTGAACCTGTTAGTCCGTGACGAAAATGCACTACATTACACAGTTGTTGAGGGATCTTCCTAGCTGGCATTTTTCGAAAGAAAGAGACTGAGATGACTCATAGACCCAAACTTAAATTGGCCTTTCCCTTCGAGGAGGGCTAACTCACTTCCAGAATTGACTTTCCAAAATTTCAACAGACTATTTCATCAGGCTTGCACTTGCTGCCTAATTGGCTTACCCAACGGCAAAGATCTGTCAAGGAGATTTAAAACTCATGTTTGGCAAGACAATAAAAAGTCAACATTCCCATCATAATAAACTGGGGCTCCTCATGTTTTAATTAAGCAAGAATAATTAGCTGTCTTGAAAGGGCAGATAAGAGAGGACTGCAGTCAACTGGCCCTCCCTCATGGCATCTTTACAATGGCGCTTTGAAAGGACAGAGATTATGCACAAACACCATAAACAGAGGATAGCTACAGAGCAGATTACATAAACTGTGACTGGGATGGCAGTGAAAGCCTCTAGTTGAAACAGTTTTAACTCTGTTTACTTTAGATTTCATTGGTTTCATTGGTCGTTATTAATTTTGAATTGAAAGTATCAGAAAAAATAACGCGAGTGAAATGTCAGTTTTTATGTATTTTCTGCCTTTTATCCTATTTTTTAAGTCACTCTAGTAGGAAAAGAATAATATTTTAGTACCACAAAAATATAACGAAATATAAGCCTTCATAAAAAGCTTAATATTCATATTGTATAAGATTAAAAAAGGAAGTTAAAAGAGTTTATTCAGAAATTAGAAACTGACGGTGTTTGAGAGTTTTTTTCTCAATGAACTTGGACTTCTGTGTCACGAAATTCCATAAATCCTTCAGGGACATTTTCAGATTAAGCTTTCAAACTGAATGTATACTTCCAACTCCCATATTTTAATATTTCTCAGTAGAAAATTGTAACTTATTGATCTTTTTTATTATTATTTTGAAGTGATTGCTAGAGTATGGAGTTTAAACTGAGAGTGATTTCATCTGTGCTGCATCACATTCTGCTGTGACAAAAGTTGTGCAGAAGCTGAGCTGAATATTCAGCTCTCACTTTATGATTACCACAGAATTGAGTTTCTTTACTCGCTTCCACAGAAGCACAGCTTTATTGCCGTTCACTGGCATGCATGCAAATCTCTATTCTGGGAAACAATATGGTTACATTTCAAGAGTAAATAAAATTCTGGAGGAGAAATGAACAGAATGCAATAAATTCAAAGAACGGGATTACTTCCCAAAGTCTCATCGGAAGTCTGACATTAGTTCTCATGTCAGTTTGATCCCACTTGCTTGCTTGTTTAGAAATGAGGATCAAATAAAAATTAGTTTGTTTATGGTCCCAGTGTGTGACGTTCCAGGATAAGGTCATGGTGGCTGCTCCTGTGGTGATGTATCCACTATTGATTTCCTTCCTGGAGCTGCCTGTGTGTTTAATGGGCTGGCCAAGCTATTATCCGCAGGCTTTATTGACCCAATTGACAGACGTGCTGAGAGGGGAAGTGCAAACAGCTGCTAGTCATGGTTGCCATGCGCTGACCCAAAAATGCAGAAACCAGAAGGGCCTTCAAATCTTTACCAAATCTTTCTTTTTCTTCCATCCTTTTGTTTTGAATCAACAAATGTTAGGAGAATGAAAAAGATTTTTTAAATCATCTCTGGTAGCGCTGGCTTTAATAGTGACATTTGAACCATCAGCTACACCACCCTACAGTGGGAAGAGACTTAGTGCAAAATGTCAAAGCGGTGCAAATATTGCGAAGTAAAAGCGAGGATTTTACTTTTACAGCTCTATTCCAATATATGGAATGATTTCATACAATACCAGCTGGCCACAAACCACAATTATTAGTTTTTCCTTCATGATCAATTATTAAACGGTTGGCACTTCAGTGGCGTCCCTACGTCACAACCGAATCCAAGTCCCTGATTGGTTAATGTTCGACCACATTTAAGTGTGTTTACAGACTATCCCTTGAAAGTGGTTGAGACCAGTGATGGATAATTTACTTTTAAAAAGTAAAAGTTACTGGATGGAACTGTAATTAAGTTACTTTACCCATTACCTGTTTTAAAAAGCAGTTCACTACTCGTTACTTTACTTTGCTTTTTCTCCCTCATTTACAAATTCCAAGAGAAAAAAAACATCTTGAACAAACAAAATATCTTAGTCCTTCATTTAAATTTATTTTTAAAGCAATGCCCCTGTGCAAAGTATAAACATGGTTCAAGACCCACCCTGTCTAAATTAGAATTCAGACAGCAGTGTGACATGACACAAAAATAAGTTACACTTGTGCACTATTGAAAAGAAATAGGAATAGCTACAGCTGAATTTATTCTAATTATTGAAATATGAGTCATTGGCTATTCCTAAATCTGTGACAGGGTCTGAACCATCAACATCCCCTAATTAATCTGTTGTTAATTTAGCATTTTGGCAGCATTTCTTTGCTGCACTTTGGTGGATCTAAAGAAAAGGACAGTTAATATATTCGCCTAAAAAGAGTCATGGCTCTAAATCATAGGATTTAGATCAGGTTTTCAAGGCTACTATCTGGAAATAGTGAACTTAAAAGCAACAGCAGCAGTTAGTTGGAAACGGGTCCATGTAAATATGGAAAAACATGCAGACACGCCGCTGTTTTTTTTTTTTTTTTTTTGATTAATGGCCCTAATGTGCAGCACGGCTTTACGAGACAGCATGGGTTTAAAAATTGCTGCTACTTACCAGTCTCTACATCGGTGATTGCTGCCGTGTTGTCAAATGAAGCAGTGAGGAGTTGTTGCCCGCAGGGGGTCCAACAAGCATCACGCACAGCTCCCGAGTGGCAGGTGTAAACCCTGAGGCATCTCCCACTCTCCGCTCCATCCCACACCTGTCAGATATGGACACAGACCAAACTCTCAGACACATCCTGACCTCAATAAAGACTTTTTTTTCTGCACGACGTGTAGCAGATCTGAAACAGCTAAAAAAAACTAGAGTTTAAAGCGAAACACAACGAAAGCAAGATGTAAGAAGACTAGGGTATAAAAACATGTAAGCATGAGGTTTGCAGCTTTGGACGTTTAAGAATTCCTGCAAGCTTGGAAACTTTTTCTCTGTCGTGGAAGCTTTTGGATCTAATCTGTCATCTTTCCTTTCCCAGAGCTCACAAAAACATAATCTAAGCCACTCACACATAATTCTGCTTTAATGAAACCAAATGAAATTACTCAACAAAGTGCATGGATGGGAAGGGAAATTGGAAATGAAAGAAGAGCCATTACAGTGGTACAAATCAGGTTTGTTTAAAATCAAAAGCAACCTTTCTAATTTATCACAGTAATTTCCCTTGAATGTGCAAATAAATCAGCGCAGAGGGAAGTGTAATGGCTCTAATTGCTTTGTGTTGTCAGAGGCTTTTCTGATAAGTGATGCATCAGAGGGGAGAAGCATCCGGCTGTCTTCTGTGCGCTATGACAGTCAGCCCATATATTGAAACACCTTGCATTAAAGTAAATCAAAGCGAATGGAAAGTCTGGTAATGAAGGAGGTGCCAGCCAGACTGTTAGGCTGGGGATTTTTTGCTTTTGTCTTCTGTTATTAAACTGTACTTCAAAAAAAAGATCACTTGGCAAGAAAGCAGGCAAAAATGCTGTTGCCGTGGTGAGGCATCACACTAATGATGAAACCTTTTTTTAATGCTCTCCCAAGCATCACAAGGGTCACAGAGGAAGTTTGAAGATCTGTGAAGCTCTGAAGTTCCCCGTTTGCGCTTCATTATTAAACGTGGATCTTTTATATGGCAAAAAAAAAAAAAGTGCAGTGCCGTAGCTGCCACGGGAAAAGAAGAAAGATGGACAGGGATGAGTGACATATTAATCCGGTAGGCACGGGTTCAACAAGCAGAACGCCAAAAATGCCTCCAGGGTGAGGAAAAAGTAATTGACACAGAAATAGACAGACACAATAATAATTGCACCATGGAAAATAAAAAATGGAGTATCTCTTACAAATGCTGCTTGTTGTGCACTAGTAAGTGATCTTTGTCTAAGAGAAATACTGCCATCTCTAGGCAACAGGTAAATGGTAGGGCAAAAAAAAAGCACTTGATGACACCCTCAAACAGCTCCTTCAAGTCGGACAAAATGCCACAATGTTTACATCACTTATACTGTTTCTCTGATGGTAAATAGCTCCCCCAGATGCACACACTTTTCCGTTTTCCAACACATCAAAACCTGTGGATCGCTGAGAGAGTGCTTCTTTCACTTGTGTCCCCTTTCATTTCACCAGCCACTTAATTGACACACACAGCGAGTCTTTGCAAATGACTCATTGGGGGTAATCTGCTTCACAAATGACTCTTGATAATTAAAACTGAATTGCTGTTGCGGTTTATCAACTTAAAGCCGCTGCTTTACACCTGCTAGAGCCATGGCAACAGCAGATGAGAACAGGATGGAATAATAATAAACAGACATGATGGAGGTCGAGGCGTCTACGGTGTGAAGGATATCAATGAGGGAATGGAGGGGGGGGTGGTTTTAGACTATGTTGACCCAAGCAAGAATAGGGAAAAAAATAAAATAGACATTAATGTTCATTCCTATGGTCTTTGGTTAATCTGAGCTGGATTTTACAAATTCATTTAAAGGGACTATACCATACTATTCTTAAGCCTCTTATGGTAGACAATATCTATGTATATGATAACATATTACCTTTGGCATACAAAAGAATGCATTTTTTATTAAATATGAGCTATTTTTGTGACTTCTTTTCCAACCTGAAAGTAAGACAACTCGACATCTGAGGCACCGCGTTTCGCCCATTTCATGACGTCATCCTAGAGGCGGTCTCGGCAGCGTGTATGCGTTTCACCCGCAAAAAACAAACAACATCCAGATTTTTGCAAAGATGGACAGACGTTTTTGTGTACATATAAGTGAATATAAAATAAAGGTTTTGCCGATCACCGCTAGACTCGCAGAGAAAGTGGGTGAGAAAGTGGTGATAGCCTGGGGGCGGTGTTGGAAGCACAGACTCTTCCTGGAAGGGGCTGTTCTTACTTTGTGACCTCACAATGTGAGGAGCCGCTCTGCACCATTTACTAAGTTACATTTACAGATAAAAATATTGGCGGACTAAAAGTGACGCTTTTATCCTTAGTTACTAAACTAAGGACCAAACTACTGTTACTGAGAGAGAAACAGGTATATGGATGTTACATAGCGTAGCCATGGTTACAATTCTGGTAAAGCCTCCCAATCAAGGACAGCATTGGTGAGAGAAAACCTACATGTAATACATACTCACCCATATAATCCTGTTGTCAATGCTAAAAGGGGATCCAGCTATAACTTTGAGACAAAACTCTGAACTTTTGCTATTAGCACCATTGCAGGAGTGTATTGCATTAAAATTCAATATTACATTAAAAGGGAAATACTATAAACAACTAAATACATTTATCCAGTTGCTCTTCTACAGCTCAAACTATGCAAAAGGAACACACAATCCCTACTCGAGGGTTACCATCGCAGAGAGAAGCGCCAGATAATCCTTGCATACAAACAACAAAATCTTCACCTCAGTCCCTTGTCATCAAGTCTCCACCATCTGCTCCAAGCAGCCCTCTCCAGGTGCCAGACGAGGTGGATGCCATGCCACCACACTTGTATGATTATGTAAATGAACTCATTCATATTTAAATCATTAATTAGCTGTGGTTCTCAAAGGATATTGGTAAGAAGCAGGAGTTCACACTGTTGGAGAAATGTTTGTGCACTGGCAGGCAGGAAGCAAGATTGCTTGACCTTTTATGACTGAGGGACCGGGGACTTGTTTCAAGGTGTGAAAAGAGAATCCGCGCAAGAAAGAAAAGCAAAGACAGAAAAAGAGATTTTTATTTTTCCCTCATGGGTGCTGACACACATTCACCCTAAAGGACATATATGATGCCAAAGAAAGTGCATTACTAAATTGAGGCGGCAGTGCTGATATTAGGTTTTGGTCTGTGAAACAGTGCCAATTACACTGAGGGCCATTAATTGCACCAATTACACTAAATGTCAGTTAAGGTCATGATTATATGTCCAGACCCACTTAATGCTCTTTACACCTGCCCAAAACTGTTCTGATGAGAATGTGTCCAACAAAAATGACTCATATCATGTTATGAAGTGCCTGTAAATGCTTTGATTGGATGACAAATTACAGCTGGTTAAAAAAAATGACTGATTTTACAAATTAAATTAAAGAGGTCGACTGGACAAGCAGCCAACAACTGAGTTTTTTTGTTACTCATTACAATTATTTGTGCAAAGGGTGAGTTTTTGTGAGGTTATAATTACCTTAAAAGTCTTGTCCATGGAAGCAGATAGTAAAAGGTGACTACATTGAGGCACAGGAGACCACTGCACGGTATTGACTGGACCCTGATGGCCTCCAAGGCTCATAAAAGGCCTTCTGGGTATCTTTGCAGCTCTGGGCTTCTGACCAAGATAAGGTGTCAGTCTTGATGGCACATTAGAGAGAATCTGACTCTCTCTGCTCTGACTCCTGTGAACAGGCTCTGATGGGCCGTCTTTCTGTTCTGTTTCTACAGAAGTGGGAAGCCTCTGCCTTTTGGAAATGTACGGTCTAACATCAGAAAGGACATTTTGTTGCCTTTTTGTTGAATTTGACACATGACTAAAGCTTTTCTGAATGCAGGGAGGGGTCTGTGCAGGTAGTGCATTCCACTGAGTCGCAGGTAAACTTGCAGAAGTGCAGTCCATAACAAATTTCCCTTGATTTATACTAAAACTCCTGCAGTCCTTTTGACTCTGGGATTGTGAATGAGGATGGCAGGAAGAATTTTTTGTCTTCCAAGTGTCTCCACAATATCCGGAAAACAACTGGTCAGAAGCTGAAATTGGAAGATTGGGTAATATCTGGGTGTCTGGCCTTTGATTTTTCTCAAAAGGTCCAGTTTGGGCCAGACTTGAACTCTTTTCCTGCTGATCTGATGAGTCATCCTCAGAGTCTGAATTATCGTATGCAACCAGCGAGGACATCTTTAGAAGGCTCTGAAAACGTCAGGACAGAAAGTTGTTAGTGACTTGTTTAAGGTCCAGTGAGGACATCTAGTGGTTTCTTTGATTTTCTGGACATACAATCAAAAAGAAAAAAAGAAAACATCTGACATTTTCAGAACCAGTATCTACATTTTATTATAAAAATTCCACAAACTAATTTTTTTTAAATGAAGAGAAAAAAAACAGTAAGAAACCAGTGAAGGCCATGAGGGACTTTCTGATTCTATACTGCTTAAAAGGATTTTATATATTTATATTTATATATTTTATAGTTTTTAGTTTAGTGTACTTTACTTTTTAGTGATAACGACAGTCAGTCATTCAATACTTTTCAATTAAGTAAAAAACAATCTTCATTTGAAAGGAATTTAGGAAAAATAATATATATTTAGCATAATATTTTAAAATTTACAATATATATTTGTATATATTTAACAAACATGATCTGACATCATTGCATTTTTAATTAGTTAAAAATCAAACATTTAAATAAATAATTCATTACAACCTTCACTTAATAATAGCTGGAACAGCCTTCATCCTAAAACAGATACAGCAGGTAAAGAAAATGGATGGAAATTGTTTCGGGAAAATAAATAAAAGCAGAAAAACATATGCTAAAAATATATTAATCAAAAGGATATTGATAAGGTGAACAGATGCATGCAAAGGTGGGTATATTAAAAAATTAAGTTCTTAAAGGGCCTAAGTCATGCAAAATCATCTTTTTGAGTTTTTAAGAGTATCATAATGTTAATTCTTCATGAAAAACAACCACGAAGCAGCAAGACAGAGAAAGTTATACATTATAAAATGCTGTATGATTTTAAGTATTGTTCGTGCTATTTTTGATTATTAAATGTATGCATTTCAAACAAATTCTTCATCTTATAACATAAAACATACACACGTGGACAAAATTGTTGGTACCCCTCAGTTAAAGAAGGAAAAACCCACAATTCTCACTGAAATCACTTGAAACTTACAAAAGTAACAATGAATAAAAATGTATTGAAAATTAAATTATGAAAATCAGCCATCACTTTTGAATTGCTGATTAACATAATTATTTAAAAAAACAAACTAATGAAACAGCTTGGACAAAAATGATGGTACCCATAACTTAATATTTTGTTGCACAACCTTTTGAGGCAATCACTGCAATGAAGCGATTTCTGTATTTGTCAATGAGCGTTCTGCAGCTGTCAACAGGTATTTTGGCCCACTCCTCATGAGCAAACTGCTCCAGTTGTCTCAGGTTTGATGGGTGTCTTCTCCAAATGGCATGTTTCAGCTCCTTCCACAGATGTTCAATGGGATTCAGATCTGGGCTCATGGAAGGCCACTTTAGAATAGTCCAACGCTTTCTCTCAGCCATTCTTGGGTGTTTTTGGCTGTGTGTTTTGGATCGTTGTCCTGTTGGAAGACCCATGACCTGTGACTGAGACCAAGCTTTCTGACACAAGGTAGCACATTTCTCTCCAGAATGCCTTGATAGTCTACAGATTTCATTGTACCTTGCACACATTCAAGACACCCTGTGCCAGATGCAGCAAAGCAGCCCCAAAACATGACTGAGCCTCCTCCATGTTTCACCGTAGGGACAGTGTTCTTTTCTTCGTATGCTTGGTTTTTGAGTCTATGAACATAGAGTTGATGTGCCTTACCAAAAAGCTCCAGTTTGGTCTCATCGGTCCAAAGGACATTCTCCCAGAAGCTTTGGGGCTTGTCAACATGCATTTTTGCTAATTCCAGTCTGGCTTTTTTAGGATTGTTTTTCAGCAGTGGTGTCCTCCTTGGTCGTCTCCCATGAAGTCCACTTTGGCTCAAACAACGACGAATGGAGCGATCTGACACTGATGTACCTTGGCCTTGGAGTTCACCTTTAATTTCTTTGGAGGTTGTTCTGGGCTCTTTGGATACAATTCGAACGATCCGTCTTTTCAATTTGTCCTCAATTTTCCTCTTGCGGCCACGTCCAGAGAGGTTGGCTACTGTCCCGTGGGTCTTGAACTTCTGAATAATATGAGCCACTGTTGTCACAGGAAGTTCAAGCTGTTTAGAGATGGTCTTATAGCCTTTACCTTTAAGATGTTTATCTAGAATTATTTTTCGGTTGTCCTGGGACAATTCTCTCCTTCGCTTTCTGTTGTCCATGTTCAGTGTGGTACACACCTTTTCACCAAACAGCAGAGTGACTACTTGTCTCCCTTTAAATAGACAGACTGACTGATTATGAGTTTGGTAACACCTGTGATGTCAATTAAAGGACACACCTGAGTTAATCATGTCAGTCTGGTCAAATAGTTTTCAATCTTTTATAGAGGTACCATCATTTTTGTCCAGGCCTGTTTCATTAGTTTGTTTTTTTTTAATAATCATGTTAATCAGCAATTCAAAAGTGATGGCTGACTTTGATTATTTAATTTTTTAATAAATTTTTATTTATTGTTACTTTTGTAAGTTTCAAGTGATTTCAGTGAGAATTGTGGGTTTTTCCTTCTTTAACCGAGGGGTACCAACAATTCTGTCCACGTGTGTACATATATACTTTTTTTTAAACTTGGTATTAGTCACTGAAAGCATTTTCATTGAGAGTAGTCCTGTTACTGTTGAACAATTGAACAAGTTTAAATTCAAACATGTCAAGTAAGCTAAGCAACTCTATAATGATGCCCTTAAAACATGATCAACTTAGCAACAACAACAAAAAAAGTTAAGAAATCTTTGTTTTGCTGACTATTCCCTTCCTAAATATCATACTTTGGAGAAAATCAGTTTGTTTGTTTCAGAAAATGTAATAATTGTTGGAAATATGGATTTGTATGGATTGCAGAGGTGACTGTGGGTTACACCCATCATAATCTTTGCGATTTTGTTTTTAAAAGCCTTCTGCACACGTGCTGACACGTTAATAGTAGTATTGTTGTGGTATCTCAATATTTAAAAATTATTAAATATGAGCTAACTTTTTCAGTAAATGATTAATAACGTGAAATATTTTCTCCCCCTGCGACAGACTGGCGACCAGTCCAGGGGTGTCCCCTGCCTTCGCCCATGAGTAGCCGGGTTAGGCTCCGGCAGCCCCGTGACCCCAAAAGGGATAAAGCGGTTCAGAAAATGAATGAATGAATATTTTCTCCAGCTTTTTACAACCAAAATACAACGAAAACAGAAACAGCATCATAACCAATTAGTAAGATTGTAATATTATTACTGTTTCTACTAGCAAAGTCAAACATAAAACATGTAAAGAGAAAAACATATTGTCCTTACAGAGACTTACATGTGTCACTGCCTCAAATTGACAGACGGGATGTAACAAGATTAGCTCGGCTTCTTTCAAGTCTGAAAGTCAGTCAAAAACTACTTAGGGATGAGATACAAAAGCTACACGGTAAACCTATCTTTCACTGATGCAGCAACACGCAGTGATGTGTACAAGTAACACGTTTGTGTAAGTATCGTTGTTTCCATTGCAAGTTCAAGATATCGCATAAAAACCTATCAGGACAAATATGACTTCAGAGTAAAAGCTTCTTTTGAATTTGCCCATCATTATGCTACCTGACAATGTTCAAAACCTTTTAATTTGAAAATACAAAATAGGAAGTTGATGAAACAGAGGAAGCGTGCGGCTTCACTTCCGGAACTTCCTGTTGATAAATATAATTTGTTTTAAAATCAAAACACTTGATTTTACTATACAACAAATTATATGTATAAAACCGGTGGTTTTCTAAATCAAAAACGTATTTTGACTAGCCATGCACAATAACAATTTAACTACGGAACTCTTCGTCGGTCTCGTGTGCGAGGGGAAGGGTTTTCCAGAACACAAGCTTCTTGAAGCTGAATGAGTGAGCTGTCAGCTGTTTTTGACAGTATTATACGGTATGGTGGCTTGTAACTGTACACGTTTTTGTGTTTATCACGGGTTATATTATCTAATAAAGTGTAATTACTTATTTTTATTTTTAAAATCCACGGTAAATGTCGCACACAGTATAATAGTACCGATTAGCAAATATTTGCACAGTTAGCTCCCCTGTTGGACCGTATGGTGTCTTTTTCTAATACTGCCGTAGGATTATAAACATTTCTAACCCTGTCAATCTCAAAAATATTTTTTCTTTCAGATTTATTTTTTAATTAGTTTTTAGCAACGATCTCTTAGTAATAGATCTCCTAGTTGTTTGGATTATTGTTAGTGTTCATTCAATTTTATCAATCATCCATTATGATGTTCATTGCTAAATTTTCAGGGTGGAAAAAAATGACAGACTTACAAGGGGAGGTTGACGAAACCATGACTCCACTGGAGCTGTATGAGAAACTGAATGCACAGGGGGAAAACGTCAGATCCTTGAAAATAGCTAAAGCAGAAAAGGTTAGTAATCATTTTATTTATTTGTTTTTTTTATGTCACTCACAATAACAACGACATTTTGAAAACAGTATTCCTCTATGCAACTACAGCCTATTGACAACATTTGTTTCAAAACAAAGCACAAGTCTAACCATTTTTTTCAGTGCTTGTATATTTATACTGTTTGGACAAGTGTGTCTATTGTAAAGCTTGAGTTATTCTGCTGAATACTGACATTCTGTAAACGTTTGTACAGTTTTTTTTTTTTAAAAAAACTCCTTCAATCCTGGTGATTGTCAAAGCGTGTGAGCTGCAGCTGTCACATTCACATGATCCATGTGGCCAAATACCTGTTCTGTTCTTTCTTCCTATTCTCTTCCAGTTCAGAGAACTGCCTGGCACATATTGATAAACGTTTTGCTAAATTAGATCTTACTTGATTTTGAGTGTAATTTTTAACTTTTAGTATTTTTATGTGTTTTTGGATCAGTTTTGATTTGAAAAAAGTTACCCAGGAAACAGTTTTTTACATATGTTAAATTGAGATATCTATTATAAGTGTCCTGTTGCAGTTCTAAATATTGAGATATACAGTTATTGAGATGCATCCAGAAGTTACACAAAGTTAGAAAAACTAATATTTTATCACGTAAGATCAAACCAAGTGCGGTTCGCAAGGATACTGGTGACTTGGCATTTTAAGGATTTACATTTGTAATTTTTTGTTGAACCAGATCAAATTTCTCTACTGTATGTTTTATCTGCCAACTGTCTTAAATTAAATCATAACCTCTGGACTTAAAATCTTCATCACTCATTGAAATGGCTTCATCCTTCTGAGTGGTGCTGCCTTCAGGTCCCAAATATATCCTCATCAACAAAGAAGAGAAACCAGAGTGAAAAGCTTTTCCTCTTGTAATCCTAGCTGGTTGTTCTCCTTGGTAAGAAGAGACCCCATAACAGACCCATGTGCAGTCATCAGTGGCAAAAAATAGAAAATAGAAATTTACAGGAACCGCACCCACACAAACCATTTTTATTTGACTACCACTACCCACTTCAACATAAACGTAGAGTAATCAAAACAACTGAATCTATGAAAAAGGAAGAAATTAATCTCAAAACAGCTCTGTGAACAAGTGGATTTACATGGGCTTTCAACGAGGCATCATTTCACTCAAGGAGGGATACAGAGAAAAGCTCCCAGGAGAAAGACTAAGAGCAATGTCATTCCATACAAAACTTAAGAGGATTTTTGCCAAACACAAGCCCATTTCAAAACTACCAACACACAGAGGCAGAAACTAGTTCACCCAAGAGACACCACACCCAAGACAAAAGAAACAATGCAGTTTATGCCGCTCAGTGCAATGAAGAATGCTCAGAGCTGTACATTGGAGAAGCAAAACAGCAATTGCACAAGAGGTTAAATCAGCACAGAAGGAACAAGATATCAGGACCAGTTTTAGCAGTTTATACTCATTTAAAGATAAAGGACACTCGTTTGAAGACCAGAGATGACAACAAGTTTAAATATTATTAATCCTTCCCTCAGTAGAGAGGTGAGGCCAGCACTGCTAAGATGGATAAAGCCTCTTGGATGAGTAGTGAAATGTTTCAAAGAAAGAGGACTTTTGGTAGATGTCATGATTCAACTCTAAACATCATCACCTGGATGAAAGAGAACCCTCGTTGACATCTCACAGCAGTGTTTTAATTTTTCAGGCTGAAATTGATGTTGCTGTTCAGCTGCTTCTAAAGTTAAAGATGGACTACAAACATTTGACAGGCCATGATTATAAAGCTGGATGTCCACCACCAGAAAATGTGGTCAACCAGGACAATGGATCGGCAACAGATGGGAATGATGAAGACGACAAAGTTGATCCATGGAATGTTTCCACCAGCAATGCCAAAGGAGTAGATTATGACAAACTCATAGGTGAGATTTGATTGAGATTCCTTTGATTTATAATTAAGGCTAATAGAATAACATCCTCTTTGAATTTCACAGTGAGGTTTGGCAGCAGTAAAATTGAGAAGGAGCTGGTGGATAGAATAGAAAAGATCATAGGACAGAGACCTCATCGCTTTCTACGAAGAGGCATCTTCTTCTCACACAGGTTTCTTCTTTTCAAAAAACAATTTCATCATTTGTAGTATTCCGATACATTAAGCCAGTACAGTAGAAGGAATTTTATGAAGCCTGCTGTATCAGTGAATACGGTAACTCCCCAACTGTGTCTTGCAGAGATATGCACCAGGTACTGGATGCCTATGAGAAGAACAAGTCTTTCTACCTTTACACTGGAAGAGGTCCATCCTCAGAAGCCATGCATGTTGGTCACCTCATCCCTTTCATCTTTACCAAGTAAATTCTTCCTTTGCACTTAAAAATACACACCCCTTACTTGACAATTGCCGATATGTTTTATCCAGAAGCAATTGAAAATGCTTTAAAAAGAATCAAAATTGGCAATATAAAAACAATGTTTCAGGTAGCGCCAGAAAACTTATGTTCACATTAAAAGCTGATTGTGTATTTATAATTTTTATCTCTTCCAGGTGGCTTCAAGATGTGTTTGACATCCCACTGGTGATCCAGCTCACTGATGACGAAAAGTATCTGTGGAAGGATCTAACAATAGAAGAATGCCACCGCTTTGCGGTCGAAAATGCAAAGGACATCATCGCCTGTGGCTTTGATGTCAACAAGACTTTCATCTTCTCTGACTTTGACTACATGGGGTAATTTATGCAAAGAAGCTACAAGATTCACTTTTAAAAATGTTTTTTTTAATGCAGAGGTCACTTGAAAAAAATTATATAAACGTGCATTTTTTTTGTTTTGTCATTTAATTTTTTTCTTCCATAGATCATCTCCTGAATTCTACAGAAATGTGGTGAAAATTCAGAAACACGTGACCTATAATCAGGTTAAAGGATCTTTGGCTTTACAGACAGTGACTGCATTGGTAAGAAAAACAAAAACACACTAAGACCTGTAGTTTTTTTTTAATTCAACAGCTATAGAGTACACATTTCAGTATTATTTGTATCTTTAAGTACTACCCATTTAATAGAAAGTAAATAATGTTATGTATTTAGGAAAAATCAGCTTCCCGGCCATTCAAGCAGCACCATCCTTCAGCAACTCCTTCCCTCAGATTTTTGGTGGCAGAAAAGACGTACAGTGTCTCATCCCGTGTGCCATCGATCAGGTGAGAATGAAGACATGCATCGGTTGTTTATAATGCAAAACGCATTGATCTGTGACTATCATTTACCTGTTACTCTCTTAGGATCCCTACTTCCGAATGACCCGGGATGTTGCTCCCCGAATTGGCTATCCCAAACCCGCTCTGCTGCACTCTTCTTTCTTTCCGCCCTGCAGGGGCGCAGACTAAAATGAGCGCCAGTGATGCCAACTCCTCTATTTCCTCACTGATACACCCAAGCAGATCAAGAACAAGGTGTTTTGTTCAGTCTGTAATCTATTAGGAAAATAAAATGTATTTTGATTGTTTCTGACTAGTGTGAGCTGTCTTAACTCCCACACAGATCAATAAACATGCATTTTCGGGAGGAAAAGACACCATAGAGGAGCACCGAAAGTTGGGGGGCAACCCGGACGTAGACGTCTCATTTATGTATCTGACTTTCTTCCTTGATGATGATGAACAGTTGGAAAAAATCAAGCAGGTGAGTGAAATGCAAGGAAAAAAAATCATGTGCCAATCTTTCTTGATTGTTTGGTTCCTCCTCATCTAAAAACTATTCCTCTGTCTCCTCGAGTTCTTTCATTGCTTTCCCATCGTCCTCTAAATACCACTCTCGTGTAACACTCTTCTCTGCAGGACTACTCAAGTGGAGCTCTTCTCACAGGAGAACTTAAAAAGATTTTGATTGAGACTCTGCAGCCGATGATTGCCCAGCACCAGGAAAGACGCAAACAAGTCACAGAGGAGATCGTGACGCAGTTCATGACACCCAGGCCATTGAATTTTAAATTGTAGCTCCACCCAATCAGCTTTTTTCCAGAAAAATGCTGAAGTCATCTATGAGAAGAATCAAGAAGCATGGCGTTTCCCATGTTGACATGCAATTTGTTGGTTCATTGCCAGATTCAATGTGTCATAAAACGATGAAAATGACATTTAATTTTTAAAAAGTTCATTCAGCTGTATCTACACTTCTTCTTGTCAACTGTAAAAATCTAATTGTACTGAAAACATTTCTTTAAATAACAAAAATAATAGTTGATTAGCAGTAACAATTAGAACATTGTATTAAAATATTCATCAACAAAGGGAAGCTAAAAAAGTTTCTATAATAATAAGTTACAGTTATTGTTTAAAAGGTTTTAAAACCAAAGTGATAATGGCTTTTTTCCATATGTTTCTGTAATTGAACAGTAAAAATATTTACGAATGACACCTTTCATAAGTAATTCATTTCTGTCAGGTTTGCGTTGGCTGCCAAAAAAACACAAACCCAACACACAAATATTGTTCAATTTATTTAAGATTCTTTGCAAATAATTTAATTATTTGTTTGTTTGTTTTTTTTATTCTAAAACCAATTTTAGTTTGTTTATAAAAATGTTTTGACATTAATGATCTGAACTTAACAAGGTGAAAAATGTTGATTAAAAATAGGTGCAATAGTTTAAAAAAATAATTATAAATATGATTATTGGATTTAGATGTGTTTTGAATAAAGATGAATTCAAATCAATTATTTACATTTTTTAACCCAAACTTGATTTTTACAATATAACTTAAAATAATTGCAGGGTTAGTTCATCGTGAAATTCCACTTAATTATTACAAAATGTTTTGTGAGTCATTAAAAATTTGTTGCATTGTTTCAAATGAGATACAAATGAAGTATTTTGCTTTTAGTGCTTTTTCCTTTAACATCTTTGAGGTTTTTTTTTTTTTTCACAGCAACTGGGGTTGTTCAAGGTAACACATTTGAATGATTAAATAGGTATGTATAATTCAAAAGATTCAGTCTGAATTCCACTCAGCTGATCAGTTTGCTGTGCGTCTTCGCTCAGGTACAGGAAATGAAACACAAGTCCTTTTTTTTCCTGGGAACATATAAATAAATCAACACATAAGCAAATACAATTTTTTATTATTATTTTTTACTATTAAGGGTGAAAAAATGTACACTTTTGCTATTGTGCTGTTCACAGCTAAGCTTTTGACCTGAAGATGACTCACCACTACTTACATTATAAACTGTGTTTGAGCACAACTTGACATGGCTTAATCTGCAAAGAACAGATGATTAACAATTGCAAAATGAGTTTATGGCAACAAACAGCAAAACAAACCTGCATGCCTTTGTAGTCATTTACAATGTGGAGGCACTGATCCCACACTAGATTTAAGTAACAATGGAGAGAAACATGGGAGTTTACATACATTTTTCAATAAATATAATTCCTTTTTTATTAGCCTGGCATGTGGTCCACCTGGAAGAGCAAGTTCTGAGGTTTCAATTCATTGTAAAGGTTCACAAAAAAGCAGAAGAACAATATTAAAGTTACTGTGACACAGATGGCTTGGTTAGTGCGTGTTTGAACTTAAAGACTATTCACTGTTCTTAATGACCCTATGGCTTCGACTGAGTAGTTAAATCAGAGATTTGCAAACTGAGGATCAGGAATCACATCCGGTTCTCTTATTGCTCCATTGTGGATCTTCAGCTTCGAAGTAAAATACTAAAAAAAAAAAAAATGTTTCAATTATTACCACATCAGATAATTGAGAAAAATGATGGTGATGAGTGATTTATCATTTAAAAAAACAATCTGATTACATTTACATATGTAGATTTTTTTTAAATTTAACACCAGTGTTGTCATATTTATATTCCATAGTAGAAAAAGAATAAATGCACCAAAGTCACAATGATAAAAAAAAGCAGTTTTTGACTTTATTGAAATCTGCTGTTTTATTGTTACAGGGTGTATTTTATTTTGAAAGGAACTTGTATGTCCTGCTGTCTAAACTAAAGAAGTTAAAATTGTTATATAAAGCAATCCCAGTATTGTTATAATTCAGCTGTAGAAAATATTTAAAGGCTCTATTTTATAAATGAATGTCTCAATGCCAAAAAAAAAAAAAACAATAAAGTGTAAACGGTGAAGTGGGAGTTTGTGGCTCTAGTTGGGCTTTAGCCAGAAACTGAACCAAATGGCTCTAAGGTTGTAGGCCACAGGCCTAGTAGCCGCCGCTGCCGCCCCCAAAGCAGTTCAGATTGTTGCCCAGTAGTGCAACCAACACTTTAGCTGGATGACATAAGGTGTTAAAGGCTGTGAAACCACTTGAGGGGAATTTCTAGGTTTCAAACTGGATTTCACTCCTTTGAAATGCTCTATAAAATGATTTTCCAAAATCACTTGTATTTTCTGAATGAACTGTTCCATTTGCTGGAGATGCACAGAAGCTCCCTTATGTTTGTTCTAAGTTTCTGTATTTCTTTTGCTATCTGCAACCTCCACCCAGTTCTATCTTAACAAGCCAGTTTCTGTTTGCCCTTGTTCCTAAAACCCAGTGGTTTCTACAGGTATTCTTTGCAATGCAGATACATTATGAATGCTTTTTTTCTCTCATAATTCAGAACAGTGGGGTGCTTTCAAGTTATGTTTTAACTGTCAACTTTTTTTGTATGTCCCTTTTTGTTAATTTTTCTCATCCTAGTTTTGTGGTTCATGTTAATGTTTAGTTCACAGTATATATTGCAAATCAGAGCCAAAACTACCATTTATTTCATTTATTCCCCCTAAGTAAACTGATATTTCCAGTCACTTTACCCCTGAGTTAGGATTTCTCCTTGTCTGAAGTAGTGTCTTGTTGCAACTTGTTCCTTTGTAACAGGTTTGGAGGGACTATTTTCACCTTCAAAGTCTCATTCCGATCATCTTGTGATCTATTTTCAAAAGTACTCCCAGTTGTCTTTTAATTATGATCATGTTGTTCGTAGTCAAAGCAATTTTTAAAAACTGTCATTTTTTTAGTACAATTTCGGCAGAGTGGCAGTAGTCCTTCTTAGGTGTAGCCTGGACTGTTGGCATGGAGTAAGCCTTCTCTCACTTCCCAGCATCCCTTTGGTTACACGCTCTCTCGCTAGCTCACTGCCCCTCACACCCCCAACCTAACATGACCAGTGCAACAAAGATGGCGAGAAATATTATCCAGTCCTTCCGTTTTCAGCCAGATATCAGCTCGGTCGAGGAAATTTTCCCACGAATCGTAATGGAGCGGAGCAGGGATCTTGTGGCCACCTACAGGAGCAGCTACGTCACAGCTACAGACATTTTTTTTAAATCTCCTCCTCATTAATTTCATTTTTTTAAATCCCAGCGGGTAAATTCACAAATGTTCTTCATACGTGTTTTAAAAAATCCACAAGAATACGTAAAAACAAGAGTGGGCCATTTAATTTTACTTTTGTTGCAATTTGCTGTCGCGTGTAAGCTTTTTAAGGTAAATGAACTATTTTTTTTATGTTCTGATATCCAGCTGGCTTAAACTTTGCCTATAGTGCTCAGGTCACGCAGTTTGTGTATCCCTCTTGCACACTCACACAAGTCGCATGATGATAACACTGTTGATTTTGACGGTATAAGGATCAGCCGTGACAATTATAACCCTGTCTTAAGCCGCAGCCAATGGGTGTGAGGGGCGGACAGAACCCGCTAGGGGAGTTGTCCGCGTCCAAGTAATCCGATTGGGCTGCTTTAAAAAGGGCAAACACGAGTCTGCTTTTACGCCGCCAACCTCCGCCTTCTGCCGCAGCACAGAAATAGATCGCTTTGGCAGGAAGACAAACTCTAGTAGACCGACCGAGGGAACAAATTAAGTCCCTTTATTGGAGCTGCGAAGTTGTTTGTTTTTAATCGGCATCTGTCTTCCTCTGCATCAGCAGCCTTAGGTAGAAAAGTAAGCTAACCTGCCCGGCTGAACACCAAGCCGGCGACTGTTGATAACACATAGTTTGAATAGTTGGACACAAAAGATTGTTTACTACTACTGTTTATCTGCCACCGAGTTCGTCAGACACCTTCCAACACGTGTATTAGTTTGAGGGAATGGCGCTGGACTTCGCCGCTGGATGTGTTGGAGGTAAGTGATGTGCTAGCGACAAGTAGCTAGCATCTCTTGTTAGCATTAGCCGGTTTTTTTCCATCGCGCGAGACAGCACAGCCGGCTAGCTTAGGACGGCACGCGCGTGCCTTGTACAGCACCACCACAAAACGAGAGATTTAGGCCTGAACTTGTGGCTTATTTTCTCACATTTTCTTTTAAATTTTTAGATTTTTGCAGAAGTTATCCGCTTGAAAATGACTGCTGCTGATTCTGGAAGTTCCTCTATTGCACAGTATCAATTGATGGATTACCGGTAGTCATACTAATTTCTACCTAAACAAATATGACAAACACATCTGACTTCCTCTTGTTTTCCTATCCGCTTATCTGTCATTCCAAGATGTATAATCATTCCACTTGATGGTAGTCTTTGGAAAGTAAGATATTTCTAAGAAGAACCTGTGTGACGAGATCTGCTCTAACAGGATTTATTTAGTTAGTTGTGTCTGTCTGTTCCCTCTTAAAATGATCATTTGTTGGTGTTTCATTAATGTATCCCAAATTTACAAACACCCCTCATTTAAACTGACAGGTGGTTTAGTCTGTTTTTGGGCAACCTCTTTAAATCAAAAATTTCAAAATAAAACTCCAAAAATGAATCTGTCATGTTTGTTTAATATATGTTGTTACTAAAAAGATATCTAGCAGCCAGTGCTTGTTTTTGCTTTCTAAGTTTGCAGAAGCAGTTGTAAAATACTTTTGGGATCACTGACATGAGTCAAGGACAGGGTGCTGGCTTTTTGACGTTGGTAGGGTTACAGTGCAGTGATCAAATGATGACTGTCATGGAGGGTTGCAGCATCACGCTCGCCCATCATATCGCAAGTTATCAGAGATTTTGACAGACTTGACTCAAAGTTTTTCTATTGCAGAAAACAATTTGCAAATAAACGAAATTTGTTTGTCTGCAGGTGCTGCTGGTGTTTTAGTTGGGCATCCATTCGACACTGTAAAGGTGGGTGTCTAATCAATATTCTCCAGTTTTTCATTTCAAAATGTTGGCTTTACTCCAGATAAGAATCTGAACCCAAATATTGGAAAGGTACTCATTTGTTAATACATATTTTAACCAAGCAAAGGCAGAAGATCACATCTCCTTGAAGAGCATTGTTAAAAAAAAACAAACAAGACTAATCTTTTGTCACTGTCATAAAAAAAGTAGTTTTGCTTTAAGTTCACACAATTTATATATAATCTTTAAATACATAATTGAACTTAATGTGAACTTTGTTGCTAAGAGGTACTTCATTTAAAGTGTTTGTTTAAATTTTTGATTTTATTATCATAGGGCTAAATTTGCTGTGTAATGCTCCGTAAACCTAGTTAGTCATTAATTCGATGTAACCTCAAGGTTGCAGAATGTATCATAGCAACATGCCGCGTTGGCTGTAAAGTAAATATGTACCCAGGTGGTAAACTATATTTGCATTAAAAGGGTTAGATATTTAGTTTTTTTGTCATTAAATCAATCTGTGTTTTTAAAATGTTCTAAAATTGTTAGAAATCATCCACATGGTTTTAAAACAAACACAAAAAAATGTGGCAAGGTGAGGAAGTGTTCAAATTGTGTGGTTATAGCATCGATTTCAGAGGCACACACAGTTGGTGAATGATTTGGTTGGAGTACTTTTACACCTTGCTTTTAATGTCATTTCTCCCTGAGCCGGTGTCTGCTTGGGGCAGCTGTCCTTAACAGCAACAGTGTCACTGTGTTGTAGATGAGAGAGAGAAATATACAACCTCTCCACGGAAATGTGACCTAGTAAGTACGGTCCAGGTCTTTTTCTCTCACCCAATGTCCTGTCTTGAATAATAGAACTAAAGCACAGAAGGCTTTTTACTTTTCTTCAACTTTATGCTCGGTTTATGACTGTTTTTATTTCCCCCTCTCCCACATGTTGTACCCCCCATAAGGATATAATTTGTTTTTATTCATGAAAATATATATGTTAACTTAATAAAATAAAAGTTCAGAAAGTTGCCTGCTTTTTATTTTTCTATAATCTTGTATGTTGTTCATTACTGTGGCCCTCTTTGGTCCCATCACTTCTGCTTATGACCTTAACACCAGCGCTGTCATCCACAGGTGCGCCTTCAGGTTCAAAATGTGGACAAACCTTTGTACCGTGGGACATTTCATTGCTTCCAATCGATCGTACGGCAGGAGTCGGTAAGCTTGCAAATTTGTCATTCCTGCTTTTGGGGGGGAAAAAAAGTTTCCTTTAAAAGCTTTATTTTGAGGAATCAGCCAGCATGTTTCTCACAGGGTTTTGGGGAAAGTGTTTCTCTTAGCCAGGCTCACTGAGGATCTCATTCCTTGGTGAGCTAAATAAAGCTTTGAACATCGGGCCATCTGAGCTAAGTGGAGCATGTAAGGCCATGTGGTCGTTTCATGTGGTGCAGTTGATTTCCTACTTTTAAATGTTGTTTTTGTTATCGTAAACCCTGCTGTATTGTCTTAAAACCGTGGCTTCTGCGGACACTGATCACGCATAGAATGTTTAATAAAAATTCCCCTCTGACATAAATCTTTAATGACAAACGCAGACCATTTTTGCAAGCGGTAATTGCAGAAATTCCAGTGATTCAGCTCTTTAAAGACCCACACCAATCATGTTTAATCTATTTTTTAAAGCATTCTCAGTGGTCTTATGATTATGCCGTTTTTAGACAAAATCTTGTAGTTTTCTAGGACAGTTTCTGCAGAGCAGCAGGAGTCTATTAAAAATCTGACTTTGTTGTATGGGGAATGCTCCCCCGCTAGCTTACAGCCCCTCACGCCCCCAAACTAATATTAGCGGTGAAACAAAAATGGGAAGCAATATTGAAGCTATCCAGCCGTACAGTTTTGATCTAGATGCCACCTCAGATGAGGAAAACAAAGGCGTACATGGACCTATTTGTATACAAGTGAAAAGAGAAGAGCAGGGCGCTTGTGGCTTGCCCAGCGTATTTCCTAGATGACGAGTACAAGCATCTTCAAACTGTATTTTTACATCTGGTCCTGATTTATAGTGGTTTGAATGAAGAAATACTGAGTTTTTAAGCTTGAAGGGTCTATTTTATGCAAAATAAACTTTTTGGAGCTTTTAAGTGTATAATGTTAATTTCTCATTTTAAAAACGACCTCAAATAGTATTTTGATCTATTCGCGCATCTCTGAGGATTCAACCCTGCGCTTTGAGCAACAGCCCCTCTCATTCCACTCAAAACAAACTGCTTCTCGCATTGTGACATCACAACGTGAAGAACAGCCCCTTCTAGGAAGAGTCTGCGCTGCCAGCACCGCCCCCAGGCTAACTCACACCCACTTCCTTCACAAAGCTAGTGGTGATTGGCAAAATGCTTTCATTTTATATGCACATCTATCTTTACAAAAGTTCGGATGTTGTTGGTTTTTGTGGGTGAAACACAGACACAAATGGACGGCATCCAAGAAGCGAGAGGCGGAGCCTCAGATATCAACTCGTCTAACTTCCGGAGATTAAAAGAAGTTTGCAAAAAATAACTTCATAAAAATTAGCGTGCCAAAGGTAATATATTGTTATGTATATGGATATAGTTTAATCTGAAAGGTTTAAAAATGACATGATATTGGCCTTTAATTTTCTTAATATAAATTCTCAGAAAAATGCCACAAGAACATGTTAAAAACACGATTTCTCACCGGAGTGGGTCTTTAAGGTCCTTTTAAGATTGTGTATTAAATTTAAGCATATGTGCTCTTTTATTATCAGCTTTTGACTTTCTAGTAGAACTAAATGTCGATGTGACTTTGCTCATTTTTCTTAATCAACAATAGAGTTCTGCAATTATGTTAACGAATCAGCAACTTTATTTGCCCTGTTGGCATCTTGATTGCAAACAATGTTTATCTTCATGACTTTGACGTATTGTTTAACTTGGCGGTTTTGCCAGATTTACTCAATGCAAGACTGAAAAGGATGTAGTGACTGAAAGGTAGAGTTCAGAGTTGTGCAACGGTGTAAAGCGCCCAACTTTTTTTCTTATCCACAGATGCTTGGTTTGTATAAAGGCATTGGCTCTCCGATGATGGGACTGACCTTCATTAATGCCATAGTTTTTGGTGTTCAAGGCAACGCCATGCGGCGACTTGGCAGCGACACGCCTCTCAACCAGTTCCTGGCTGGAGCTTCTGCCGGAGCCATTCAGTGTGTCATTTGCTGCCCCATGGAGCTGGCCAAGACGCGCATGCAGATGCAAGGGACTGGAGAGAAGAAGTCCAAGAGGAAGGTGTACAAGAACTCGCTGGACTGTTTGGTCCGAATCTACAATAAAGAGGGCTTTCGTGGGATCAACCGCGGCATGGTGACAACGTTGGTGCGCGAGACGCCTGGTTTCGGCGTGTACTTCCTCGCCTATGACGTGCTGACACGTTCGCTGGGCTGCGAGCCAGAAGACCCTTACATGATCCCAAAGCTGCTGTTCGCCGGCGGTATGTCCGGCATCGCCTCCTGGATCTCCACTTACCCGGTAGATGTGATCAAGTCACGTCTGCAGGCAGATGGAGTGGGCGGCGTGAACAAGTATAACAGCATTATGGACTGTGTAAGACAAAGTCTGCAAAAGGAGGGGTGGAGAGTCTTCACCCGCGGACTTACGTCCACTCTGCTCCGCGCATTTCCCGTGAATGCCACAACCTTTGCCACCGTGACTTTGTTTTTAATGTACATGAGAGAGGGAGAAGAGTGTAGGATCCAGGACTCAGAGCCCCAGTCTGTGCAGCTGCAGCCTCTTCAGCAACAGACGCAGCCAACCAGCATGTAAGGCATTGTGCAAGTCACTGTCAGAGCTTCCATTTTAAAGAAATATTTCACACAGGTCTATGATTTGCAGACTGGTTCATGATTACAAAAAAAAGACCTGAACTCAGAGGTTGGCAGATAACATTTTAAGGAATGTGTGAAACTAAAGGCTGCAAATGTTAATGCACATGCTTTTGTACATGGTTTTTCTGTTTTGTTTTTCTTCCAGAATTTTTGTGACATTGATGTCCCTAAAATGTAGATTTTTTTGCCTTTTTTTTTTTTTTTTTTAATGCTGGGTTCAGATATCTATAGAATAATACGATCTGATAACTAGTAGTCATGCATGACCATGCCCGAACTAATGTTCAGATCCTAAAATAAAACCTACAATCTCGGGCATGCCTGTGATTTACAATCAGATCTATTGTGCACTTGATTGAACTTATTGCTTCCAACCAAACAGCATTTAAGTATTTTCTGATATAAAGGGAGTCTTTTTATAGTTTTATTTGCAAAGTTTTTTTTTTTTTTTTTTTTTTTTTTCTTTTCCCAGGTGACAGATATTCTAAATGGTCTTTAACTGGATCCATTTGCACAGGCTATTGTAATCCAACAGAGTATATCTGCCATGAATTTAGCTTTAGAAACCTAGAACTTTATGGTTAAACTAGAGGAAATGTGGCAATTTAACTGTTTAACATAAAGGTTGGGGTGGATGTTAAGCTGTAATAATTGATCTGTAGTTATATATTGCCCAGAAAGAGCAAAGTGTTAAACTACATCTTTATAATGGAGACTGTGCTGTGATACATACATTTTTTTAAGTATATAGCACCATTTGAAATCTGTTTTAAAGTTGTCCTGTTGACATCAGTCTCCAAAAGCACCTTAAGGTACACGTATGTTTGTGTGGTTAACGATGGAATTACAGCCCTGTTGATAGCGTTAGAATCAGATCTATTTTTCAATAGTTGAATTCATCCTGGTTGATCTCATGATCTCTATTTTTTATTATTGAAGATGTTTCAATAATAAAAGATAACCAGTTTGATATTTTTCTATGTCTTGTGAATGCAAAGCTATACTGGAGTGTTGAGTAAAAGTAAAATAATCAGAATGTGTTCATTGTTCCACCAGGGAGCAGCATTGGACCAGTTTTGTACCGTTGTGCCCCATCTAGAGGCAGAGGGAGTAACTACAAGTCTAATTTTCAAATCTGCAGCTCTTTCACAGCTGCAGTCTGGATAGGTCAAATGTACTGTGAGCCGAGCTAGTTTACATATTGTTATAGTTTCTCAAACAACAAACGTAGCCGGTTAAAAATGAATTCTAACGTTACACTCTGGGAGGATAGTTATATTAAATCTGTCCTGCATTTGTGGGCTATAGTTGGAGACTCTAGGTCAGGTGTGGCTCTGGGGTTGCACAGTACATGGCAATACTGTAAACATGGGTTTCTATAATGTAGAAACTGCTTTATAATGCAATTAGGGTTATTTAAATTATATTCTGCCCCCAAACCATGTTGGTTTTGACTGGTGTATCTTTGTAGAAAAAAGGCTGCTTTCTTTAATGTTGCTTCAGTGTTTTGTATTTTCTTCTGTAAAATACTTTGCACCAAAAATAGCACGTCCACTTGATACGACTCAAATGACACTTTTTGTTTGAAATGACACTTTTCTTGTGTAAATAAAGTTGTGCTTTAGAGTTGTAAAAGCTGAATGTAAACGCTCGAGGAAGTTGTCCGTTCTTTTCAATTACATTTCTAGTAAAGATCACATTCATTTGACATCTATATAGAAAAAGTTATAATAAATACATTTGATATTTTTGATACAGCTGTTTGAGTTTAATCATAATTTTATTAAGTTACTCAAATTTTCATGCTTGGGGTTTTTTTTAGGCCTCATGACCTAATTTTTTGGGAAGTAAAACAAAAGAGTTAAAAAAATGCTTAAAATGAACACATGCTTCAAATAGTTTTTTTTATCTTGTGCAAAAAGTCTTGATGCTTTTTAGTTCAACGGTGCAATACGAGAAAGTGCAGTCAAGTAGTGATTGAGATGGTTCCTGGAGAGCAGAGTAAATACGGTAGGTCAAATGAGGTAGAAGACAGAAGAATTTTGATTTGAAGGTTTCCTTCGGGCTGTCAGCTGTTCTTTCCTGCTTTGGATGTTTTGATGAGGAACGAGTCACAGGAGTAACGGAGGAAGCGGTAAATCTCCTCTGCTCTGGTTCGACTCATGCAGCCTCCTTTCTGGATGGCCTCAACTGAACTGAAGGAGCAAAACAATGCAGGTCAGCTGAGACACAAAGTTCTTGTTCCAAATCAGACGCGAGATCTTTACCTGTTCACTAGCTGTACGATGGACCTGAAGTTGTGGCTGAGGTTGAGAGCTTGTGCGTAGTTGACTGAGGGCAGGCTTGAGTAGAACTGCAGGGCTTGCTCCCTGTGCTGCCCTTTGACCTCCAGAGGCACAGCGATGCCATGACCTTTCCTGTGTTCAAGCCTGCCCAGGTCCACCAACAAAGCAGCGGTCGCTTCTGCACCGTCACTCCACAGCAAGCGAATTCCGGTACGCACCAGCGCCGCCAACGTGCTGTCGTAGTACCGTGTGCGCTGGAAAGGTCGCGAGGCTTCTCCTAGAGGTCATAAAGTCAGACTCAAGTTCAAAAAACGAAATCTACACAACTTTAAAATCTTTAGGAGTATTTTTTTCTTTGCTGTTTTGGTCTTCATGTGAGAAGCAGCAGCATCTACCTGCTTTGGTTCGGTCCTTCTCCACGATAAGACACACCCGCTCGAACAGTATCTGCAAACTATTGACTCGGTCAGCCAAACGCTTCCTGTTCTGCATTGCAGCCAGGTCAGATTGGCTGTGTTTCTCCACTGCCATGCGGTTGCTGACGATGAAGTAGCTGGCATCCAGCGAGCAGACGAGGACGGTGGCGGCGTGTCTTTGACGCAGGCTGGTCAGCAGCTCCACAGCTCCGCTGATGCAGCGGCTGTCCACCAGGATGCTAACAGACCCAGGTGAAGCAGGGGAGTGTGTGCTGGATGATGCCTGAGGCTCAGAGGAGGCAGCAGTCTGCACCTGGAGAAATGAAAATGAAACAAACACAAACTGGTTGATTCCTGATGCTCAGTGCTTTTTTTGACTCATAGCTGTGATTGTTTTGTTGATAAAAAAGGCACCTTTGAAACAAAGTCAAGCTCGTCAGAGAGGAGATGTTGGTTTTCTATCTTCTGCTGGCACCTGCACAAAAAAACATTCAATTTCAGATGGTTGGAGGTTGCTCTCACTTAGGACCAAAATGTTTTCTTCACCTCTGATTTTGTTGCTCCTCACTTGAAAAGCTCTTTTGTGCTTTTTGTAGCAACAAGACTTTGGATGCTATAGTTGAGGAAGCAGAAGATGTGGCGCTCTGCACACTGGGCTCCTTCTGAGCCATATTTGGCAGCAAGGTCACTGCACTTCCTGTTGTAGTGAGACCCGTTTCTTCATGCTCTTCCTCCTGCTCCTCCTCGCTGGAATCTTGAACCCGGATGACCCGGCTGCGTTTGTTTCTTGTTTTTGTCGGTCTTGGTGAAGTCTCCCCTTCTGCTGTTGCTTTGGCTTTGTGCAGTAAAACTCGGCGCCTGGTGGCATACTGCCTTCTTCCACCCACGTATGAGGCCTCGGGTAACAGTTCAACACCTTCATCCTCTTCATTGCTGTCCAGCTCCTCCTCTACATCACTCCCAACTACAAAACTGTCCTCTGCATACGTCTCATCCATCTCAGGAACCTAGGAAATAAAAAAAAACAAAACTATTTATTAAACTTTTTTTAGCTTAAAGTTACGTTCACACCAATGACTGTACATGAGAACTGGACAGAGTGAGCGAGCCCTCCCCAGGCGTTCATAACAGGAAGTACCTGCTGGTTCCAAAAAGTCAAAATCCCATAGGCTTCAACTGCGACATAAACAGCTATTACTCAGTCATTGCAGTTGTCAGAATAAGCAGTCTTGCTCTGAAATATTTTTATTAACATAGCCTATTCTTGCTAATCAATTTTTTTCTTTATCACAAGTTATGCAGGTTATAAATTGACCAATCAGATGCCTTAATAAAAGCATGTGGTGCACACTGGCCCCCACCTAAAATGTTTGATGGACAGATTCTCTTGAGCCCACTTTGAGTGAAAGGAATGTGGACTCAAACTCGCGTGTTCATGCGTCGCCACGCAGGTTTTTGAGTCCGATTATGGGCCCTACGTACCAAACACGCAGCCATTAAATGCACGTTGAAGATGAAACAAGTTAAACTTTGAGCAATCAGGGACTTGGTAGTGGAGTATTGATGGAGTCCTTTTAAATTCACTGAAGGATCAACTGACTGAATATTAATCATGAAGGAGAAATCAGGTATATGCACTATATTGGGTAGCAACAGTCCAGAGTGAACACTGTTTTCTAAAATCAACAGCCCATATTCAGGGCATTTCTGAACGCACATCACTTGCCTGATGTGTTACAAAGCATTTGATGGAAAATGTCTGAATGGAAAGAAAATGTTCACCTGCGAAAAAATATCCATGTTGTGTTGATTCCTGTAGGACATCTTGAACTTGCCTTGGATGGCGGGGCTCCTCACAGATTTCAAATAAACCCCCTGCATCTCTGAGTCTGACACGAAAGAGAACAGACAGCAGAGCTAAAGTGTAAATGTCACGGCGTGATGCAGCCATTTCAGCAACACTCAGACCACAGTGAAAAGGTCTGAAGAGCCCACTGTGCAGCGAGCGGTTTACCATTTAGCTCTTGTGAGTAGTGTGTGTTGTCGACCACGAAGCCGTCGAGAGACCGATTCAGATCTTCTCCGTCCTCTTCATCTGACGAAACGTCTGCCCCTTCCTCATCTTCACACAGCTCTGCCTCTTCATCCAGGAACTGACGACCTTTCATAAACACGCGTGTCTAGCAGAAGCAATGGAAAATGTCAAGGTGTTGATGTCACTGAGAGGCTATCATTTCACAGCTTTAGAAAACAGCATGGGTTCCAGAAATTAAGAAGGAAAATAAATAATTGATTTTTCATGGAAAATCCCTGATTAACACCTTAAAGTCGCACTCTGAAAATCGGGTTTCTGGCTTTTTAACATGTTCTTGTGAAATTTTATTGATGATGGAGGGCACATTTAAAGAAAATTAGGCTTGAAATTGGATTTGTGAGTATTTTTTTTTGACACAGGCTTTTTTGTTTGGCTGAAATGATCATAATCAAAATTAAAACCACTGGGAACACTTTGAAAATAGATCAACAGATGATCAGAGTGGATTTTTAATGTGAAACTTTTTTAGTGGATCTTTAAAAAAGCAGATTTATTCCAACCATTACTCAAAAAAACAAGCATTTTTTGTTTTAAGCGTCCAAAAAAGCAAATATCTAAATCCTAAGTTGGTATGAACTAAAGAAAATAAAGTTTGTGGTATTGTGGTTTAACTTTCTGTAAAGAATAAAACCAGATTTATATTTCTCATAAACAGAGTCTTGATGTATTCATAAATCTATTACTGGTGTTGGTGAAATGAGCCGTCTGCTGCTCTACAGACCTTATGTTTAGCTGGTTTGACTCGTCTCCCAGAACCAGGCGCTGCAGGTCTGCGGGTCAACCTGGATTCATTCTGGAAGTCATCATCATCATCATCAGCGTCATCCTTTGTTGGATCAGACTGGAGCAAAGAAGGAAAGTCTCTTTAGAATTAAAACTGGAAAGGCAGCATCTAACAAATAATGATACAAAGAGCCAAAGGGTTAAAATCCTCCAGCATCTTGACCGATCCCTACACTGATATAAACACCAGTCTTACTGTGTTGAGGGCAGAGATCCATTTTCTTCTCATTACCAGTGGAGAGTCGACGTCACTGCTGATCTTGGACTAAAACACAAAATATTTGAACATTTGTAAACATAGATGTGCTTTTAATTCATTTTAC
This sequence comes from Oryzias celebensis, assembly GCA_014656515.1. Classification (NCBI taxonomy): domain Eukaryota; kingdom Metazoa; phylum Chordata; class Actinopteri; order Beloniformes; family Adrianichthyidae; genus Oryzias; species Oryzias celebensis. Next base: position 43,542,991 of record BNCR01000005.1, read on the forward strand.
ATATGCTCTGTTAAGACATCGCCTTCCTTGCTATTCGCAAGGTGGTTGCCATGACAACAGCTGGCCCCTTTTGTGATGACAGAGGAAGATTTTCTGCTCCTTTCATCATTTTTTAGGGCTCTGTTGCATCACAACATCAGCATCAGTCTATTATTTTCATCTACTGCTTGTCGTGCAATAAAGTTTTCTACAAAACTGAACGGCAAAAAAAGGTTCTGAGAAAAATGACTAGAAGCAGAAAACAGACTGGAGCTTGAATGGCGGTAAATGTTGCTCACCACATCTGGAGACGACAATGGGTTGGCCTTGTTCCGGATTTTTATTTTGTGAAGCACAACGTCATCCTCACTGTCGCTGTCGCACTCTGCTAAGAGCAAGCCAGACAAAACAGTCGGGCAGATTAGGTAAGAAAGTAGGCAACATTTTTTTTTAAAGACTATGGATCAAACCTGGTTTAGGAGGAGAATCGATCACATTCAGTCGTCTTCGTTTCAGGCTACAACTACCAGGCACAAGAGTCTGCCGCAGCCCTGTTGGCGAGATGGAAAACAGGAGAGCTTCTCTCCCTGATGCCACCTGTGGCTTGGATGATCTAGCCTCGCTGCATGGTCTGGTTAAACTGTTGTAAGGAGTAGAGGAGTCGGAAACACGAGGCAAAGGCAGTGGTGGAGATGCTGTGGCATGTGAAGCAGAAGCAGCATCCACCTCTGCTTCATCTTCTGAGCATTCTAGTGAAAAACCGAGGTCAAAGTTGACAGAGAAGAGATCGTGGGAGATCGTTAGTGGTTCAGGGGTTTCAAAATTATCTGGAATCGTATTCAGACTATTCGAGATGAAGTCATTTCCTCCTGGAGTTTGTGTGTCGTCATGTCTGCTTTCAGACATAAATGCTGAATTTGAAGTCCTTTGCTCCATGCAAGCTGTGTCATTTGTTCTTACTGTGTTTAAGTGATGTGTGCTTTCAGGTAAAGCAGAAGTCCTACAGGAGTTTGTTGGGTCTTGTATGTGTAGAGCATATTTCACAGTTGGTGCCGTCCTCTGTGTGGAGTCCTTAAAAAGTGTGGGAATATCTGGAATTGGCATTTGCAGAAAAGCTTCGTCATCCTCAAACAGTTCCATGCTCTCGTCCATCTGGCAGGATCCATCAGCACCATCTGTCACGTTTGGCAGAACCTTGTCGCTCCTCATTTCCCTGCTGCCATTTTCCTCTTTCATCTCACCCTCATTAGCGTCCATCTTCTCATCTTCTCTTGCTCTTAGATATTCCTGCTCCTTTTTTTCATTGGCAATGTTGTCAACAAAAACGGCTTGATCCTCATAAACCTCGTCCCAAGTGGGACTACAAGCTGAAATGCCCACAGGGTTTTCACCGCTCTCCTTAAGTGCCAAAGTCTTCTTTCGGCTAAAGGTCTCAATGTTAGCTTCACAAATCATCTCATCATCATCATCATCGACGTCCAGACTAAAGCTGACAAAAAAGGACTGATCAAGAGGCTTAAGAGAAGGCGGAATTAACTCTTCATCAGAAATGTCAGCCAGTGAAGGAGGAGATCGACAGAGCAGTTCAGCCACGTTGGCCAGGATGACCTTTAGAGTCTCATCTTTCCCTGGTTTGTCGGAGCTGGTCAGCTGTGGTGAATCCCACTGAGGAAGATAAAACATCCCCTGAAGTTCCACCTCCTCATCATCATTAGCCACCAGTCTAAGAGAATCATCTAGAAATACAGGATCTCTGAGGGTTTCCTCAGCTTTTGCTACATTTATGATTGCACAGTCTTCTCCATTATCGCTCAATGGAGGGCGCTGAGCATCATCAGGTTGAATGTCATCACAAGGGTCGAGCATTGGTTTTACCCCAGCATTTGTGGGTAGGGTATCTCGACTCCCCTCCTCCATCTCATCACCAAAATCAAGCAGCTCCGACCAAGTCAAGCCAGACGATTTAGGTTTCTTGTTGGTATTTTTTATGCAGATTTTTGCAGCCTTTCCTCTCTTTGGTTCTCTTTGCTCTGTGTCTTCTCTGTGGTGGTAAGGAAGTAGCTCCTGCTCGTAAAGACATTCTCCCTGAGCAAAAACAAGAAAGTTGAGTGAGAATGACGGTAGGCCTCTTTGTGGGGAGGCACAGGAGTTCATCTTCACACTGGAATCTAACAAGGAACTTGTCCTTGGAAGACCATATTACACAGCAGAAGCAAATTGACAACTTAATCTTAAGTTTGTTTTTAATAAACATAAATAAAGGAAAGAAGTGAACCCTGTGAGGACAAAAACTCCAAGAAACTTATTTAAATTGTCCTTGTGTTATTAACAAATTCTTGTGGCATTTTTCTCAGAAAAATGAACTCAAAATGCACTTTTGCATAAACTCACTCAACATTTTCAATGCACAATGGTGTAGAATTGAACCCTAAAACTCTTTTGGTTTGAAATGTTTAGGGTTTTAAGGGTTCTTCTTGTGTAAGAAAAAAAAGAACCTGTTACCAAACACCCATCATGTGGGCAAATGTGTGACCTGGAAGTGATTCATCTAAAGTGGCGTCCTGCAGGGGTCCACAGGGTGCCATTGAACCTGTGACCAGCAGGCGAACGATGCTCAGTGAACCCGAGGTCAAGAGGAAAGAATTTTCTCTACACTTTTTCGTCAAAGCAGAGCTGATAAGCTCTTCTTAGAAACAAATCACCTTAAAAAATACAAAACAAGTCTCTGAAAAATGAATGCAAGGTGTTTGCTGCTGACCCAGTGACAGTTACTCACCCCTTCCATTTCATCCCCTCTGTTATTTAACATATCTATTTTCAGCAACAAGTAAAAAAGCCCCAAAACCAAAAACATACTTGCAAGACTCTGCGGGGAATAAATAGAACACATTAGCCCAATTATTTTACAACACAGTCCTGAAGTTTTAATCACTTATACGCATTAAATGGATTGATTCTGAGCACATGCTCAGAGGCACGCGCCCATTTTTTCAGTCTGGGTTTTGAAACCAACGTTTTTTTTTTTAAATCACATCACATATTCTGTAATTGCTAGTTATAAATAAAAAACAGATATATTACTTATGCCTGTTTTTCTCCATTTATTTTTCCTTCAGAGGGCCTCCTTTAATCCCATATGAACAAGCTGGAGAACTGTTAAACACCCTCTCCAATGAACATTGTGGGTTTTTATTTTGGTTTTTAACACGTTCTTGTAGCATTTTTCTCATGATAGAGGAGCTGCATGACATCATTTATGATTAAAATGGTGTTTCTGAGTATTTCTTTATTCAAATCACGATGGCTCAGGAGCAGATGAAAACCCGCGGTTTGAAAAGGCTCATGTTTGTCTCCTTTCTCTGCTACAACTCGAGTGTATCAACTTGCAGACAAATAGATCCACGTGCGTCCTTTGTTTTCCTCGACTGAGCTGCCATCTGGCTAAGACCTAGATAGCTTAGATAGTGCTCGCTGTTCTTTTGCTGCACTAATTTTAGCTTGGGCTTGTGAGGTGCTATAAGCCAGCAGGAGAGTGGGTAATCAAAGGAACGCAGGGAAATTAGCGGAGGCAAACTACCAACAGTCCCGCCCACAACTCAGAGGCGAATTTCTAATGAGCTCCTCCTGCTCTGCAGAACCTGTTACACAACATGTTTGATTTGGACTAAAAACTGCATAATCATAATTAAAAGACCACTTGGAATAGTTCGACAATAGATATATAAATAGCTGGAGTCGGACTTTGAAAACATTAGCTTTCTTACTGGTGGTGCTCCACAATCCACTTAGTTGCGGAAACAGATTTCTTTTTGACATAAAACTTTTCCGAGACAATAAACATTTTGACATCACCATTTCAGTTAAAAGATCAACTCCCCCAAATTAGTATGCTCTTAAACAAAAAAAACTTAATTTTTAATTAACTAATCTATGTCCAAACTGTCTGTTTGGAGCTACTTTTACTTTTAAAAGAGTCCTTCGTGTTCAGGTGGTTTTCTTGAGGTTTAAAATTTACATTAAACTGAACATAAATCCAGTGGAAAAAGTAGAACATAAATTGATTCTATTAAGACACCAAACTGTTTATTAGAGAAATTTTTCTCCAGTTTTATAAGCATCGGGAAAAGACCTTTATGGAGTTCTTTTCTGTGTTACTATTCAGGACTAAAATCAAGCTTTTGCAACTAGATGAATCGTGTTTGTTTTTAAACTTATGTACACAGAGACCTGTTTGATTTTCCATGTGTGATATGAACTCTTTCTGTAAATAAAAGGCTTAGATAACTGGGATGGAAGAATGGGGCATTGGGGTTAAATCACCATTTCTAAAAAGGTAATTAGTTCAGTATATAGCTCTAGTCCAAAATTATTTAGTCATTATTCAAGTGAAAAGACACTTTCAAGTAAAACAAGGCATTTTATTTGCTGATAAAATCTGATAGATTTAAATGCTCATCAGATCAATATGAGCTCATAATGTGTAACTCAGCAACTATCAGATTCTGTCAGGATCTAAAATATCTTGATGATGAGCAGAGGATGGAAGGGTTACACGGCTGCTTTTAAACCGTGTGATGAAGAAAAACAGCAAAGGGGGAACTCCTTTTTCATTGCTCTACAATAATCAACAAAAATTGGATGCCCATTGATGCACACAAAGACTGGAGCATCAGTAAAAAAAAAAGTATTCATCTACTTGGATTTAATTGATTCTTTCAGTAAAGTGGGATGAGATCCACCAAAAAGATAAATATGTCCTCTTTACAGCCAAATCCAGAACTTTCTGGAATGGAAACATTCAAGCGCCAGATGTTCTTTCGCAAGTATGCATCAATAACTAAGACAAAAACAGGAATTTTACCCTAAAATGATATTGAAAACCATAAAAAAGTCCAGATTTTGAAATCGGTCTGATACTGACCAACCTGAATCTGTTAATAATGAAAGATTAAAAAGAACCTCATTAAAAAAAGAAAAAAGAAAATCTGTGGTTTTGGCCCACCTTACTATCCTTCACACTTTAAAAAAATGTTTTTTTAAATGTCTTTGCGTATGGTTTTCGATCTCCCGCTTGCTCCTCTTCAGGCCTGCATGATGTACATCTAGGTCATCATGGCCTGACCCACTTCCAGCTTCCTGGCCTTATGTAACGGTTCACAGAACTGTTATGCAATCACGTGTATGCTTGCCTGCTTAAACCCTGTGTTCCCTAGTTGAGAGGGGAGACAGAGAAAATTGGTATGAAGGCTTCTGCAATGATGTGGCATTCAGATGACCGATGTGTGGGAAGACTTTTCTGAGAAATTAAGTTTAGCTGCTGATCTCTGACAAAGAAAGCCAAAGACACCAAGGCGGCTGGCTTTTTTTTTTTTTTTCACATAAAACCAGTAAGGTGTAGCCAACAATAAGAACTGAAGAGTTAGGATGGGTCCAGAGCACGGCGAGGGATGCTGCCGAGGGATGAACACGTCTCTGTGTTGAATGTGCTTCATTAAGCTTCAATCTCTTGATTGAAACTCAATGCTTCTTAAACCAAAACTAATCAGGAGGTCAATAAAAGAAAAAGAAAGCCAAGCTGAAAAGGATGATGGTAATATGTCAAATGTTGGAGTTTTTTTTTTTTTGTTTAAAAAAGACAAAACTGATCATGTTTAGACAACAATAATACGAAACAATGAAGAACAGATCCTACAGACAAAAAAATGAAGCATAAAACTGGATTGCATTGCTTTTCTCACCTCCATCGCCATCACCTCCAAATTCAAAAGATTTGCTTGTCAACAGAAATCTGACTTGTAAATTAGGATTTTTGAGGATTTAAAGTCTATCTGTGGTGTTTTTTAGCTAGCAGGCTGTCACTGCAATCCTTAATTGAGTCGCTTGTACTTAAAAAACTTGGATCTTTTCTTTTAGATCAAAAGGAAACAGACATTAAAGTAATCATCACAATTGCTGGGAGAGTTGGTCTCCTTCCTGACAAACCCGGAAAATGTGAGGGCGTCTTAAAATCTTCCTGTTAACGTAAACATATGCTTCCTAAACGGAATCCGGAGAGAAAACAGGATCACTGTTGGGCTTTTTTTCTAACTTTATGAGAAAGTTCCTAACAATGTGACCGTATTGTGGCCTGCACAAACAAACTGGTAAGGAACTCTTTTAAATGTATGTCAGTTTATGCTCCTCAATATAATCTCACAGATAATATATAACAGATTTCACTTTTAACTTTTAAAAACCTACGTTTAAGTTGAGATTTTAATTCATCTCTTGCTTAAACACTTCAGTAACTTAACAACATTAAACAACATTGAATATTCGGCCGAATATTGCATAAAAATGTCACATTCGACCTTCAGTGGGAGCAAGTCTAAGTAAAGCTAAATAGTGACATGTGACACAATGGCGACTTGAAATAAGTTTGGTTATTTTTGTCATTATGCACAATCAACGTGCATAGCACCTTCTTCAAAATGTCGCCAGTATATTTTAAATGGACAGAGAGCAACAAAAGAACTGCAATTTGCATTGAATGTGGAACTAAATTATCAAGAAGGGTTAGGTCTACTAAAACCTTTGGCACCACTGTATTAATATGTCATTCAAAACCCCGGAACAGCACAACAATGTATGAGAGTCAGACTGCAGCTAAAAGGAAAGCTAGCAGCGTCGACGTGTTTGAACAAATGATAAAGTTCTCAAATATTAGTGCCAAAGTGAATGGAATCCAAATAAGGTAATAGAGTCTATGGCTTTAGATGATTGTGTGATTGCGTGAAACAATTATAAGACTTTTTAGATGTCATGGTTTCCTCCTTTTATTCTGAAGCTAAATTACTATTATTGACAGATTTGTACTAGCTCTGGGTTATGTTGTGTACCTGGATAAATGTGTTGTGTTTGTCCAAGTAGCCCATCAAGTGTTTAGATTAATGTCTTAGTATGATATGAACATTTACTTTATTGAAAAACATTCTAAAATGTATTCTTAGCTATATGAGACACTGAAAAACCTAACATGCATATTTGATAACTATTCCGTGACTATTTGGTATCAAGCCTTTTAATTATTATTTGGCCTAAAATTGTTATGTTGGTGCATCCCTAGTTTCACATTTTAATCACCAAAGAAGATCTTACAGCTGCAATAAATACTTTTTAGTAAGTGTATTAGTTATCCAGCTAAAGATTGCATAATAAAATAAGAAATAATTCTCCATCTTTGAAAATTAACATGTTTTTTAGAAACACGGCGAATCAATTATTGATACAAAAATAGAAGTTATTTTAGTAATTTAACAATTGACAAAAAATTTAAAAGAAACAATCTGAATTAAATGCTTCTAGGTCTAATTTTTACAAAAAAAGTAAAAAAAAAAACATTGTCATCACAGCGTGGATGAAAAGGGAACATCAATTTGTGTTTATCACATCTTTATTTCATTCATTCAAAAAATAAAAAAGAATAAATGTCTCAGCTTAAAGCCTTACATTTTTTACACAAATAATCCTTTTACTTTGCTTTGAAGGCTTTTATTACATCACTAAAGTGATTATTACTTAAGAGACTCCACAGCTTCATCACTACTCTAAGAATAGCTCAGAAAAACGATTTTTATAGTAACTGCTTATGAAAATTATCAAGTATATTTAGATTGTTAAAGTGGGAAAATACCCATTTATTCTTCAGAAAAACTAATGGAGAAAAAAAACCAGAATAAATAACAAAGTAAGCATTGTGTGTACAATTTCAAGCCTTTGGTGACGTCTGTGCTGTTTTTGAATAGTTCTGCTGTTTTACTGGACTTAGAAAAAAAATGTGTTTTAAAGAAAAAAATAATCTAAATCTGCAATTAGGAATAAAAGAGAACTGCTGCATTGTTTTCTGATTATTTCATGACCTGAATTTGATTAAGGAAGCATTAACAAGTTGAGCTGCCAACCCATCTTGTAATCCTGTTGTTGTTTTTACATGAGGGATGGTTTTCCCCCTATTTGTGCACGTAAAAGATCAACAGCGAAGGAAAAAAAGGGGTAACAAGAGCCACTCGGCGAGCCACTTTTAGGGATAAGGACTAATTACAGGCTCTTATCTACGATGGTCTTGAAAGAGCAGATGGTGACACACAAAGATAGCTTCAAAGTATTTGTTACCATTTAGAGGAAAAATAAATAATTCTTTTTTTTCTTATGATCCTCTGAGAAAAGAAGTTTAATCCACTTGCATGTGTTTTTGTGTGTAAACTCAGACTAATAAGCAAAACAAACAAAAAAAAAAACCCTGATCATTTGCCTCTAGTTGAAAAAACATTGATCCCAAAAGTGGATTCAAGTTCAGAGAAAGGTTAAAAAAAAGTTGTTGTTTTTTTTAAATAGAAATCTTGCAGTATTTTTAGCTTTTGCTTTTCAGAGAATACAGATATTGTTGACTGGAAGATCAAGATGCCACAGCCCGGAAACATCCACCCATTGATGCTTTTTTTTTTTTTTTTTTACTAATGCCATATTGGTCTGCTTATTATGCAAGGAATTTGCCTTTCACGTCAAACCAACATATTTAGTAACTCAAAACAAACCACGGTTGTATGTTCACAAGCAACTCAGCTGACTCCTCTCAGCCTTGTGCGTTAAGAAAGTCTGGCTTTGCTTTGGGTAAATGCACACTACTGTCTTCCTATTATGAAACCAGGCAGGATTTATGCAAGATGTTTGGAAGCGTTTTTATAAATCTATTTCCCCGCAACTGCAAACCTGACTGTTTTACATTCACCATAAATAGATTTTTTTTTCTTTTTGTTGTCTTGTTTTGCATCACTTTGCTGAATGTGTCTTTTTTATTTAACCCTGTAAAGCCTACCATATCAAAAAAGAACTGACAGAAAATCCTTTTTCTTTTGGAATTAAGATATTTGATGACAAATAATTAACAAAATATTTTGCTATATATTTTTTACGAGTTATAGATAGTATAAAGTATGATATGTTGAGTGATTTGGTATGTTCTTGCTTACAATAATGTTAGTTTAAAACACTAACATTAAAAGCACCAAATGTAGCCACAGTATCAAATTTGATCCACACATTTTTAACATGGTGTAACATTATAGTGAATTATTTATTAATAAATGTTGCATTCTTTCAACACAGCAAGTAGTCAATTAGAAAACAAGATGAAAATAGATGAGTTATTCTCACCATACATTTTTTAAAATTTGAAACACTGAAGTTTGCAAAGACATATGAACATACAGTGTAGTAGAATGTTCTAATGTTTGTATTATTTTTATGTGGAAAAACAGTGGACTGAACTTTATGGAACAATATGAATGGATTTGTCATTAATTTTCGTTTACTTGTTTGTTTGTACAAATATTTTATTTACACTTTATTATCTTGCAAGACATACAAGGAATCTGGAAAACATCACCTGCACTGTTCAGTACCAGGTGTTTATCTCTGGGTCACACTGGTTGAATTTTTGGCTAAAGGTGTCCTGTTTCAATTTCAGGTCAGTGAATCAGATTGTTCAAAATGAACCAAAATTGAAAGTGAATTGAATCGGCAACCACTAATATCGACTCGAATCGTTGCTAAAATAAATCCTTATGGTGTGGATCTCAAGTTTAGGCATCCAATTATTTACCCTTTCAAAATAACAGAAAACAAAATAATGGTGTGTGCAAACATTTGGGCACCCTGCAGAGTTAGTTAGTACCTTGTACCGCCTCCCTGCAAGTATCACAGCTTGTAAACACTGTTTGAAGCCAGCCAAGAGTCTTTCAATTCTTGTTTAAGGTATTTTCATGCATTCTTCTTTCCAAAAGTCTTCCAGTTCTTTGAGAGTTCTAGGATGTCTGTTACACACTGTTCTCTTCAGTTCTATCCATAGATTTTCAATGATGTTGAGGTCAGGTGATTGGGAAGGTCAAAACTTTCAGTTTGTGCCTCTTAATGTAAGATAGCGTGGATTTGGAGGTGTGTTTGGGATCATTATCCATTTGTAGAAGCCATTCTCTCTTCAGCTTCAACTTTTTCACAGATGGCATCAAGTTAGTGTCCAAAATTTGCTGAAGTTTGGTGGAATCCATTCTCCCTTCTACTGGTGAAATGTTTCCTGTGCCGCTGGCTGCCAAACAAGCCCAAAGCATGATTGATCCACCCTCATGCTTAACAGTTGGACAGAGGTTCTTTTCATCAAACTCTGGACCCTTTCTTCTCCAAACGTACTTTTGCTCATTGCGGTCAAAAAGTTCAATTTTCACCTCGTTGGTCCACAGAACTTGTTTCCAAAATACATCAGGCTTTTTTGTATGTTCATTTGTGAACTTCAAACGTTGATTTTAGTGGTGAGAATGTAGAAGAGGTTTTCTTCTGATGACTCTTCCATAAAGAGCATATTTGTACAAGTATCTATTGATAGTAGAACAGTGTAGCACAACTCCAGAGTCTGCAGGTCTTTCTGGAGGGATGATGCAGTCAAACGTGGGATTTGATTTGCTTTTCTCTCAATCCTGCGAGCTGCTCTGTCTGAGATTTTTCTTTGTCTGAGCTTTTCCAAAGAGAGCGGTGCATACTATAAATTCTGCAGGGCGCCCAAACTTTTGCACACGCCAATATTTTGTTTTCTGTTATTTTGAAAGGGTAAATGAAAAAAGAGGAAATGAAAAGAAATAAAGCACAATTTTTTGACATATTAAAAGAATGTCTTGTCTGTAAACTGATGCCTTTAGGAGAATTTTCAATCTTTCCTTGGGTTCTTTATGCACAATAATACAACATTTTACATGGGGTGCCCAAACTTTCTATCCCCACTGTACACACCTATTGAAAATGTTTGACGTAGTGTGTGCTCATCTACATCTTAAGCTTTCATTAAACAAAAAAACTGCTTTTACTGCACAAGTACAGATTTTTACATAAACATAAAAACCGAGACTGCCCAACGTTCCAGTCTTGAGCTGTATTGAAATTTAAATATTTGTTTCCTTTTTTTACATTGAAAATGTGACAAAATATTGCTGCTAAAGCAATATTTAATTCTAAAATTTTTTTTTTTGATGTTTTCAAAAAGGTTAGATTAATGCCAAAACATTTATCCGATGGAAAAGTAAATAACAATTGTTAAACATACAAGATTTTAATATTTAAATAGTTTTAATTCTGTCACTGCTGCCCATAGATGAACACATACAAATGTTCTGATTGTGATATCAGATTTTAAAGTAATACCGGGAAGATCCAGTCATAATAATGAACTTCTTGTCCCTGTGCTCACCTCATTTTCATCTTTCATGCGATCTATGAGCTCCATCACCTTAATGAAGTGCTTGCAGCGAAGGGAGTGGTCGACCAGATGGGAAGGAAGTGCTTTGTGCTGCCAGTGTCTCCACTCCCATAGAGACAGCTCTCGACACAGAGGCTTATGGTTTTCAGTGGTTTCCTGTAACACACAAAAATGGTTACAAATGGATAACATCTACAGGCTCAGACTTCTGAGCGCGCTTCATTTCTTTGGTTGCATAAAAGAAAACTATCTTTGTATTAAAAAATATCAGAGAAGAGAAAAGAGAAGGAACCTGCAGTGGAGGGTCACTGGGTATTGACAAAAAGTGGGATTCCTTCAGGACTGGCTGAGCTTCACGTTCTCCCAACTTCATGGTGGTTTCCCACACAGAATATTCTGCGCTGCTCAGAAAGCCACCAGACGGTGTCCTGCTGTGTTGAACTTCAATAAGACGCAGACAAATTGAATAAAATGGTTGGCGGTCTCAAGATTTGATTCTGAATAGGAATGGAATAAACGCTCACTCAGATTCTGAGGGTGGATGAGTGAGGCCCGTCCTTCAGAGTGCGACCTCCGACCCCTTCCTGACCTGCTGCTGTTATCTTTGTGGTTAAACTGGCCACATGTAATGTACATCTTGTGGAGATTAGGATTCACCCCCTCAGGCAACATGCGAGGACTGTTGGGGTACATGTGGAAGCCGTTTTTGTTGCCAGTGATGGACTTATACACACTGCGCTTGTTGCTCTGGCTCTGATTGTAGGTCTGAGGAAAAGAAAGACTAACAATTTTGGTACAGAGACTTTTGTGAAGTTTCGGGAGGCCTTTTGTGCATCTACGGACACTCACCCTCTCTTCCCGTCCTTCGGCCAAAATGACGACGATGCGTCCCTGACGCTTTCGTCCGGTGCGTCCCATCCGCTGCACCAGGCGGATGGGATTCTTCTGTGCATCAAAGCAAACGATGAGGTCCACCTCTCCGATATCGAGCCCCTCTTCTCCCACACAGGTGGACACCAGCGTGTTGAAGCCTCCCTGCCGAAAACGTTGCACCACCTTGTCGAAACAGTAAAAGAAAAGCACATAAAACTAATGCAGAGTTGAAGTACATTTATAAATACTCCAAAATAAGATAAATGCATCAAAGCAGCTTTATAGTGTCAAGAGACCTCTGTATGATGGTTTCAAAAGTTCAAAATAAAGCCTAAAACCCAAAGTTCAATACTTTTTGACCTAAAAAAAAAAAAAAGTCTGATGGAATTGCATTAGAAAATAACTTTAGGAAATTGCCCTTCCTCAAAAAAAACTTTTTTGGATTTAGCTATTTTCTTAGCTGTGCAACTACTTTTTATAAATTATATTTGTATAATGGCAGATCTCTCAGTGAACACACGAGTCTTATTGTTAAAGTATTTCTAATCTCTAAAAACAATCACGTTATCAAAATAATTCTCAATACAGGAACTTTTACCTCTAGCTGCTCCTTCTGGGTGAATCCTTTGACCCCTTTTCCGGCAGAGGCCTGGCCCATAAATGTCATGACCCTGATCAGCGGTGAGTGGCGGTTTAGCATGGCGGCGATCTCTTGCACGCTCTCCCGAAACGAGGAAAAAATCATCACGCGTGTGCTTACTCCCTGAGGGCCTAAACAGCCCCAGGAACAGGGAGGAAAAGAAAAGAACAGATTAAAACCTTCCTCAGAAAACAATGAGCTTAAATCCCACACACTGACGCACAAAAGAGCTTTTATTTCCCACAAATAAGGGATTGGTTGTGCTTTCTTGCCACACGCAAAATATTCTAAATGATAAAATATTATGAAATAGACTCCAGCTTACATTAATTTTGCCACATTTTTGTCTAGCAACCTTTGTAATTTCACAATAAAGCTGCAGTGACGGCTGTTTTAGCACACACTGATGTTAAGTTAGAAGGCCTCTCTAATGTAGTTTGTAGAGTGATGGATTTCAGATGGAAGCTACAATAATCACTCAATGGATGAGTCACAGCATAAGGCTGCTATATTCAGGTATTCACCATGATTGTCTGAAGCGCTTTCAGCCCACACTCTAAAGTGCTGCAACACCACCTCCTCCAGCTTCTTCAGCTTCGGGTGACTGTAAACAAATGGCTCATCTGGACCTGAAAATAAATGAGAATATGTTAGAAACCCTTAGACACAGGAAAAAGGTTCTCTATAAAAGGAAAATCAGCTCAGTAGTTCTTTGTAGGTGTGTGTCAATCCAGTCAAGTCACACCACCTATTTGACACTTAAATTGCTGGATTGTAGAACCGCGCTAACACACATTCCTCACCGAATACATAAGAAAAAACTTAATTTTACACACTCAGGTGTATAACAACAAACAGGGATTTAACTTTAATTAAAGATGTTTTATTAACATTTATCTCCAAAAGCATGGAGAATATTTATGTGCTCATAAAGGTGTTAACACTTTTTAGAGATTCTTTTTTTTATTACTGAGTAGTTCTGAGAAAATGATGTGAAATTGTAGAAATAATTTACTGGTAAGGTTAAAAGCTAAAAACAAAAATAAATATAAAAAAAAAAATCTCTATCCTAAAAAATTATGACACAAAAGCAAGATTTTCTATTTTCTCAAAGCCTTTTTGCACTAGACTTTTATGTCTTTTATAACTTTTTAAAAAGAAAAAGTGAAGAGGAGAATATATATATGAACCTCATATGAAACTTATAAATAAATGCCAATTTGTATTAATTAGCTTAGATTTAGAAGCCTTTTGTGTTTATTATTGATTAGACAACTTGGAAAAAGGCATCCCATCCAGTGTTTGTATCATCTGATAACTGCAGGGATCTCAAATATATATCTGTTGATGAAGAAACGTCAGCACCAGCAGATGGCTTCACAAACATCGCCTCCATCTCATGGTAAAGATCCATGAATGTTGGGGTCCGCTGGAGCTCATTCTTGGTCCTGGACATCTCTGAATAATACATGGAAACAATTAAAACACACACATATATATGAGACATAATTGGCAGTCTTATAACTACAGTGGAGGAAATCTAAAACAATTGTAGCTGAAATGAAGCAAAACTTTTCCCATGAGTAACACATGGAGAATCAATGTTTCCTCACTGAAATCAACTATTCTTTAGTTAAAGAAGTGCATGGAATGTTAAAGATAAGGGGACTGACCTCTGGATCCGTCCATAATTCCTTGTACATAAAAGAAGAGTGATCTGAGGCCCATCTGCATGAGCAGCTCATAACCGTGATACAGACTGATGCAGAGGGCAAAGTCCCCCTCCAGCATTCCCTGCTGAGGAATCTGCAGTTAAACCAAAACACACGACAGAAGAAATCCCATCACTTATTTTTGTAGCAGCAAAAATAAAATAAACACACACTAAACCACAATGCTGAAAAAAAAGTTCACTTTTGTTTGTAAGAGCAGCACTTCCTGCTTGTCTTCTCTATAACTACAGTAAATTGGAGAAAATTTAGATTTTTAAAAAATAATACATGTAATTTGCTTTGTTTGTTCTAATTGGAGATTATATTAAACTTGAATGCATCTGATGGTATATAAAAGGAAATGAATCATATAAAAATACCTGTACATCTATAATAGGGATGGAATGATTCATTGTAGCAACATTTCTATATTAATGTATTATAGCATAAGCATAATATTAATAACATTATTGTTATAAACGATTGACAATATTGTGTTAAACCAAAGAAAAGAGCAAGTGGTAAATTGGTGAATTAAAACCTAAAATATAACTAGTAGAAAATCGCTTCTAACCCCTGATATTTAACTATTGACTGTATATGAGAACTGGACTGGGTGACCCCTCCGCTCTAGCGTCCAAATAGGAAGTAACCGCTAGCTTCAAGAAGCCAAAATCCCACAAACTTCTTTTAGGATATAAACAACTATTACTCATTTTTGTCACAATAACTGTTCATGATCTGATACCTTTTTAATATGTTCTTGATAGTCCTAATTTGTTTTTGGGATTTTTTTTCTGTAACTAAGATTTTCAAGTTATAAACTGACCAATCAGATGTCGTTCGAAACGTTTAATTGACAAATTTTGTGTCGACCGTTATCAAGTGGTAGGGATGTGGACTTCCAACAAGTTCACTCCTGATTGGTGAGAGTGGTTGCCATAGAAATGATGACTTAGACCAATCACCTCAAACAATTTCTGGTTCCAATATGGCGACATCCGGTGACATGTGGGTAAAACATGAGTGACTAAAAAAGATGACGTGTCGCAGAATGTAAAGAAGATCTACATGAATAGATTCACGAGTCCATGCCTTGATGTGTGGTGGCGGGTTCTTGCGGAACTGGTCTCTCGCCAGAATAATCTGGTATTTGCTGAGGCTCCGCGGGTCCTTGTGAGACATCACCCGGTTCTGAACCAGACGAGACATGAACTTCTTCAGCACCTAAAAGAGCAAGTAACATAATCGTGGAGTAAGTCCGTTAGCAATGTAACGTGATGTCGTGTTTTATATAGACATACATCAGCGACAACATCATTTAATGGCACTTAGAATGTACTTGTTAGCAGACCCACGCCTAGTAAAAAACAGGACTAATAATAAATAAAAAGAAAAATGTGCATGACTTCTTTTCTTACCTTAGATCTAATTTTAAAGTAATGGGTAAACAGATGGAACCATTAAACTAAGTCTATTCATCTTCACAATCACAGAAAATGAGAGGTGGGGTCATTATCACTTCAGCTGCTATACACAGCAGCTGAATGAAAGACTGACCTGAAAAAAGAAGCCTTCTGTGCAGTTAGTCCATGAAAAATACAATTTGGTAAAAGGGGCCAAGCAAATAACTTGCTTTGATAACATTTGAGCATCACAATCAACAAAATAGGAGATGAAAATTGCCAGGAAAAACAATTTTTGAACTGCCAGATGAGAAGCTTTATTGGGTGCAAAATTGTTTATTTGAGTTGAGGTTGGCAGCAGCAGGAGACGAGGCTTTTTGTATTTCATCTGTCTCTATCGAGAAGAAATAAAAGACCATGCGAAAGATAAAGAAACACGCACGCAAAGACTCCCAAGTCTTAAGTCTTAATAGGGCGATGGAAGATTCAACATTTAACTATGATTTGCATTCTTTTTATGTATCAACCATATATTAATGTGTGACAGAAAACGATGTTACATCAAATAAATTGGTGGAAATATACATAAATTTATCCAGAAAACAAGATTAAAGTTTGATTCCAGTATTTGTCTGCTTTTGAAAGGTTATTTATGATTTGACGTACCCAAACAACTGGAGCTTTTATAGAGTGATGAGTCTATGACAGTGTGGCTCCTCTCTGTGGTCATTTGATGGACAGGTGGAGCTCTATGTGGAAATGTGTACACAGCGGTCAGGTCCAGATTATGGGATTACATTGAACCAGATTAGTGAGGTCACTGTTTTTGTCCAGTTGGTATGTGGAATGAAGCTAAATATGAAGAAGGGGTGTGATATTTCAACAAAAAAATAAAGACATACATACTTTTATTGTCATCAACAACATTTGTTCTTAAATATATAAAAAAAGATATTAAATTGAGAGAATGTGGTTAAACATTTATCATAACTACTAAAATG
This sequence comes from Oryzias celebensis, assembly GCA_014656515.1. Lineage (NCBI taxonomy): Eukaryota > Metazoa > Chordata > Actinopteri > Beloniformes > Adrianichthyidae > Oryzias > Oryzias celebensis. Next base: position 43,559,883 of record BNCR01000005.1, read on the forward strand.
AAGGAGAAAATATAACTATGTTTTCTTTCTCTGTTCTATACTTGCAATGTACATCAAATATTATTATTTATACCCCTTTCCCCTCAAAAAGGAGAAAAAAGGACATGTTTCAGTTTAAACAGTTTATCAGTGGATATGCATCAAACTGCAGCATCTTTTAGAGACAGTATTTCTCTGTGTGCGTTCTCAGTATCACCGAACTGGCTCAGAGGCATGAAACTGAGAAAAAACTATAAGTTGCAGCTAATAATAGAGTTAAGACAAAGATGAACTCTCACTTTTGAACATTAACGATAAAGTTTTCTGCTTGCACTGCAACTTCATTTATTCAATCAACATCACAACTGATCAGGCTACAGTAAATGGAAAGATCTGTTGTGCACACCATTTATAATGAAAATGTGTAGAAGTCAAAGAAAAACAAATAAAGCCAACTTTCCTGTAAATTGTTGTTAGTGTGTGTCTGCATGTGTGTAGTCCTGCCGACACTCCCCCACAGACTATAGTGGATTATCTAATGTCCTCTACGTGCTTGTGGAAGAGTGCAGCATGGTGGCTGGCTGTTGCAGGGTCAGAGTTTAGAGAGGAAATCCTACTGAGGCTGTCCCCTAGTGTTTGAAGTACAAGGTGGGATTTTTTTTTTCTCATTATAGATCATATTAAAGTTATTTAATTAAAAACACAAACTTATTGTTCAAAAGTTTCATGAATTTTTATAAATGTATATTTTTTAAAACATTTAAAACAAGATAAAGTGTAATTTTATGCATAATCATGCATTCATAATTTATATTTTTTTTTAATGTATTGATACATGCGTTAATGTGAGAAAATCAATTAATTTTGATTTCATTGTAGTTTGTTCGGAGTCCGTGTGTTTTTATTTCTCGGACAGAACGAGAGGGCGGAGCTAGAAGTCCGTAGCGTCACGTGTCGTCACAGCCTGCGCTCATAAACATCGCGTTCCCGGTCTGCTTCGAAGAGTCACGCCGCTCCGACTGAGCGACGACGACAGTCGATACTCTAGGGGTTTATTTGTTCCGAAACTGTATTATTTTTCTTTGGAAAGCAGGTCTGCTTCTCTATCAACGTGGAACCGATAAAGAAAATATGGCTACATGCGCCGTGTAGACCTTAGTAGCGCCTGGTTAGTTGTTCTAATCCGACTAAGCGCGAGCGCCACGGAAGAGGAACAAGGAAAAGTCGAACTAGTTTAAAGCTCTAGTTTAGCACATATTTATAAGCGCTGCAAGACGTTTAATCAACCCTGCGAGGCCTTCTCCCTCGGTAAACATTTGCTAATCTTAGACGGAGGGGGGAAATGGACCGGGGCGGCTGTCAGATGAGTGGAGGAGGAGGAGGCGGCGGCGAAGGGAGCGGGATCGACCGGAATGGGGTGATCACGCTGGAAGACCTGGAATCCTTCACGGAAGAGCAGCTATCAGACTCGGGCAATGGCAGCCTCGAAGATGGGGAAGCCATGGAGGAAGAAGACGGCTCTGACCGACTGCTCCACTACTGGCAGGAGGTGGCCAGGGGACACCAAGTGGAAGTTTCCCAAGGTAAAAAAGTAAATCTAGATTACATGGAAGCTACACTTTTGCTAACTTCTGTTGGGGGGAAAAAGCTTTCCAAGTTGGCTTTAGCGATTTAAAACATGTAAACCGTTGCTTAAACTCGCAAAATTAGGTAAAAAAATAAAAACAAAACGTATTTAAGTCAACTTAATATAGTTATTTTTGAGTAGGTGTTCCTTAGTGCGCTGACCTACATTACTTCCCGATTCCAGCCTAAACATTCCCAACCACCTCTTCCCAACTTAAATACATTGTTTTCAACAAAATCTTCGAAGCTTAGAGTTTTACGGTGATTCTAGGGCGAAATCAACTGTAAATTTAAGATGTTTCAATGTTTTTCTGATATTGCAAAACTGTTTTTTTTTTTAAATCACTGCTACTCTGTCATATTTTGTAGCCCAATTTTGCACGTAAATTAATTTTATAGATGAAAAATATTGACAGAAGTGTAACTTTTCAATGACAAAAAGACACATGTAAAACAAATAATTATAGTATTATTACATCTAAACAAACTAAGTCAACAAAGAAAATTGTCTAACATGTTTTTTCTTTAAATATTTAGTGAAGTTAAACAAATTAATACGATATGGCCATTGTTTTTGCTGCATATATAGTTAACCTGGTCTCTGGTGAGGTATTTTTTTGTAATGTGATAATTAAAGTTAAAAATAGTGATTTCATGTTGATTTCACTTGAAAAAAAAGCTGCTTTTTTGTTGTTGGAGAAGAAAATGCTGCTTTTGCTAGAATTTATTCTTCAAAAATCAGCCTTTCTTTTTTAAATTAGTTTTGTCATGGGGGTTCTTGAATGGAAAATAGAAATAAGAACTAACATCCTTTGGATTTATATCAGTCTGACCCATAGTGTGTGGGCGGCAGTATGATGACCGACTATTACAGTCAATGAAACAAAGCTGAACAAGCTAAATAGGTTTACCACCTTTCAGACACGCATCGCTCCACATTTATTTCAGCAGATTTAACTATATTAAAATTCATGTAAAAAAATGGTTTTTTTTGTGCTATTAGAATTTAACTGTATGGAATATTAGCTTAGTTAGATCTATATTATATAATTTCACGATATAACTCTACTATATTTAATAGAATTGACTTTCGTACATAAAGTACGTTGACGGCACTAAAACAATGCGCATTTTGGCCACATATATTACATGTGACCAACATGAATTTCCAAACGTTTTATTGTGCTTGGTTGCACATAAATACATGTGAATAACATCAGCCATATTTAATACAACTTTTGGACACAATGTTTATTTTGCTGCTGTTTTCTGCACTTGTTTTATTTTGAAATGACTGTGGAGTTTAGGATTTAGATTAGAAAGAAAGTTCAAAATCAGACTTGAAGATTTTCTTGGAAAGCCAAGCCTCCTGGGATGCCACAATCAACCAGATAATGACAACAGCAACATCTGATCATGTGATTGACAACATCTCTTAGGGACAATCCTTTCATTTTCAATCTCTACAGTGTTTATAACCATAAACACAATTTTCTGGAAATATAGAAAAAACAAAATGTAATATAGAGAAATAAATAGTCAACTTAAAGATAAGAATTAAAAGGCAAACCAGTTACCCAGTATTTGTCCTGAATGTTCAAAATAATCGCAGATATGTAACAGAATCAAACGAAAGACCCATTGATATAAACTTATAGTAAAAAATTCTTTTTAAAACTGTAAAAAAAAAAAAAAAAAAAAAAAAAAAAAAAGTCTTAACATTTTTAAATTTTCTACATCTTTATTTTGAATAAATAAAAGAAATCTCTAAATCATAAAAAGTGGGAAAAAAAGGATAAAGAGTGCATTATGGTATATGTTCATGCATAATTGTCTGTGCTATACTTCCTTACACGCATGTTATGTAATCGTTTGGTCTGGGAAAAGAAATCATACAGTACAAGCAATGTGTCCCTGCATGTAGTTCTGCTTGGAGATTTTGCTGTTGGTTTAAAAGAATACTACATTTCCAATTCTATACCATCATTTACTTACCTCATTTAACGTGTGCATATATTCCATTTAAGATTAATTTATTTATATATATTTACATAAGCAAGACAACTTATTTTTACCCTCAGAAATAAACAAATTTGGCATTACAACCTTAAAAATTGAGTGCTTTTTAAAAACAGAATTCATTGAAACAACATAAGTCTGCTGGTCTTTGCTTCACTGTTACAAGAACGTAAAGCTTCATACATTCTGAGTTTTATGATTCCCACCATTGCTAGTTTGTTGCTACTGTGAAAACACAAAGATTGCTATTAAAAACCTAATAGCAGCGACTGGCACATCGTGCTCTCTCAGACCCATGGCACTAATTGCGGGATTAATCTAAAATCACTTGCTGGGGCTTTGTAACTCTGGAGAGATTAGACAACACGTCTGCACTAGTTCTGAGGTAGTGGCCTTACTACAACTCAGCCGCTAAGGACGCAAGCCAAGGCCACTGTAAACTCCTTTCCTCTAATTGGGATAGAGTTGGCCAGAGTGGAGTTGGGTGGGAAGTTCTGCTTCTCATAATCCCTTTTCACACTTACACTGCAGCCTAGATATTCTCTGGGCTCCATCCAGGAGACTTGTGCGTGAGAACACAACCTTGTCTCAGACGGACCAGAATGTGCTTTGGTTAAAGACCAACAATTAAACTGATTCCAGATCGGGTTAGGTACAAACAGCATTAGCTTTTATCTATCTATTGACACATAATTCACCAGGAAATACATATATTTAGTTAATTAGCCTGTATTTTTTCAATATGGGGTCATACCTAAACTTTTTCTGAACTTAGATTAAGTTCTTTTCCAGGACAACATGTGCACAATGTGATGCTTTTGAAGCTATTATTTTTCTGAACATCAATCTGCAATACTATTGTTGAATTATGACACACTCATCCATCGTGGGTCTAATTTTGCAGCTTTCTGTTATGGTATTTGAAGGAAAAGAGCTTTTGTTTAAACAGCTACAAGCTTCAACTAATAAACTTCGACTGTATATGAGAACTGCACCAAGTGAGTGTGACGTCACTCGTAAAAAAAGGCTTACTTCCGGCTTCAATGAAATTAAATCAATTTACGTCAGTAAACAGTCTGAAGTCAGTCTGAAGCTATGTACACACCGGCTATTTGACACATGTTCTTGTGACAAGCAGGGAGAGGCTTCTTCTTTTCCTACTGTTTACTAGCATATATTCGCCACTTACAGTTTGAAGAGGTTTGATGCAAACTGTCAAAACGATGCAAATATTGTGAATCTTTCTCCAGGTGTTTTCTTTCACAGCTCTTTTCTGATATATGACTGCATCAAATAATTCCAGCTGGAAAAAAAACAAACAAATATGAATTTCTCCTCCATGATCAATTTTTGAGTGGTTGGGGTTTTCATGAATGAAAAGGTGACAGCACCTATTCGTCACTATTAAATCCAAGTCCCTTAATAGTCAAAGTTCGACTTGATTTAACTGGCAATGTGCGTTCAAAGACCAATCAGGAATGAGCTTGATGGAAGTCCACGTCCTACCACTTACAAATGGGCTCGGGAAAATCTGTCATCAAACATTTTGAACGTTTTGATGTGAGGGCCACCAGGCATCTGATTGGCCAGTTTATAACTTGAATGACTCGCAAAAAGAAAAAGATAAGAAAAAAATAGGGGTTAGCAAGAACATGTTAAAAGAAGATATCAGAGCAAGAATGGTTATTGTGACAAATAAGACTGTTTATTTCTCAGTAGAAGCCTTTGGGATTTTGGCTTTTTGGAACCAGTAGGTACTTCCTGTTCAAGCTTTTCTGTTTAAAAGTTTTCGGTGTAATTTCTTAAAAAATGGTTTTTATCTTAAAACATAATGTTTTCAACTTTCTTTCTGTTTGACAGACATGGCAGAGCCCATCCAGCAGCTAAGCAGCAACAACCACGGACGCAGTAACAGAGAACAAGTCCCTTTTACACTTCTCTCACGTAAAGAAAAGGTATGGCTTTAACAATCTCAAAACTGTGTGACCTTTCTTTCTATATCTTATAATGCTCTACATAAAATGGGGATTTCACTAAATTAGTGGCCTAGTTTTTAGTAGCCAGAAATATAAATGCATTGTAGCTTAGTTTTTAAAGATACTTCTTCTTTTATATATATTTGTTCCACCTGGCACAATGGAACTGATAGTTAAATTAACAAAAAACACTTTTCTAAAGAATTAATCTGTTGGAAACTAGTTTTCTTAACCTTAAAACTTTGTATATTTTGTATATAATATTGTTGATCCTCCTATTTTGCTACCACAACTAAAAAGAACACTCAAAAGAAAATAGAAAAATGTTGCAGAGGCTAATAACGTACCTAAAATCAGTTTCTATTGACCTAGAGTAAAAGGGTGTCATAAAAAAATAATCCATAAATCGAGAATATAATTCAAGTCTATCAATATATATTATGATATATAATTATGTGTTTAGGTTAGCTTTTTTTGTTCTACATGACATGATTGTGTCATCCAACCCGTTTAGACTCCTCTGGGCACTGTAAAAATAAAGAAGGTTAATTGGTTAAACTTAAGCTAATTAGCTCATTAAAACTTGGTACGAACCTCCAGCTATATAAAGGATAACCAAAGAAACCCTTTTTACATAGATTTTTATGCTTTGTAATTGGATAATTTTTTACCTGAGCTGTAGATGACACAAATTATTTTTAAGCTCTTTTTTTTGCATTGATCAGAATCAGACAACTTTATTGTAACTGTCAGCAACAGTTAAATAATAGGTGGTCCTACAGCAGCAGCGTGCAAGACAATAGTAAGAAAAAAAATAACAATAACAATAAAAAACAATACAAGGCTTAAGGCAATTTACAAAGGAAAAATGCAAAGACATACTAATTTTAAAAAACTGGAAGCACAATAATAATATAGTTAAAATGCAATGGGCGGTTTTCTGCAAGTTTTACAGCGTTGTCATTTGAAGGAATTTAGAATGCGTATAGCCCAGAGGAAGAAGCTGTAAGAAGAAGCTAATAATTGATAATTTTATTATTTATAACTTATTTATTACATTAAATTGTACAATTATAATAAAAAGAGAATTTTATTCTGAAAGTCTTTAAATGTTCACACAGTAAAATAAGGAACTATTTTAAGGTTATACAGCCTGCATAGCAAATTATTTCAAAATAAAATCGTAGGAGTAACACACTTAAAATTAAGATGAAATTGATTTTTTTAAAGAACATATAAAAATAGCGGTTACTTTAGAATAGTCAGATTTAATATCAAAATCATATTAAAGTTAACATATTTGTTTATGCTTGTATAATAAATATGTTCAGTATTAAATGTCCTGTTTTGGTTAATTGAGCTGAATATTGTTGCTTTTTCAGTGTGGAGAGTTGCTATATGAGAAACGACAGTATGAAAAGGGCCACTGGGCTTGCATAACAATGCACGAGGACACTTATGAACAAAGCATCTGCTATGGTTTCATGAGGATAATGAGATACATCTGCCAGCAGAACTCTATAGGTGGGTACAAACACATTGAATAGAACTCAGTGAGGTTCTAGCTTATTGAATTCTTTATGTAAATTGATGTTTTTTTGTCTCCAAACTAAGTTGGCAACTCAATATTCTCAAACAGGGGACTACCTTGGCATGACGCTGCCTATTGTGACGGTGGTTCGTACAAACGAGAACCAGTCTGTGATCTCCCACGATGTCACAGTGGCTTATTACCTTCCTGCTGAACATCAGGCGCAGCCCCCACAACCTCACGACAGTGAGATAATCATAGAAGTCTGGCCTGCGTCTACTGTGTACACAAGGTAAAAAAAAACGGCATTTTCCGACTGAATTGAGTTCAGTTTAAAAACTACAACGCTCCCATCTTCCAGGGCCTTCACTGGTCCCACAAATGAAGTGACCATCGCGAATCAGATCAGCATCATGGCTGAGCTGCTGGACTCCCCCGATCTGTGTGACAACAACTCATTCATTGTGGCCGGCTACACCAACCCTGCTCACAGCAACCGTCAGAACGAGATCTGGTTCCTGGAGCGACGCTGAGAGGACCATCAGCTTCTACCCGTGATCCTCTGAGCCTCATAAACTCTTAACACTGCCCTAGCTCAGCTACAAGCCTCAGGTGCAACACCTTCAGTCACCGTCTCTACCTGTAATGACCACCAGCCTAGCAGACTCCAGTGACTGAGTTTTTGACACACACAAAAAACAAAATCACCCTTTAGTGCAGCATCAATCTTTTCTGTGCATTTTGATAGATCATCCCACTCGAAGAACCAAATCAAACGACTGCCATACTCTCGTGAACACAAACGTGCAAGAGTGAAGCACTGCATTCACTATTGCTTTGAGTTGGCTTAAGACCAGCACCATGTAGTGAAAACGTGATTGTTGTAGCTGTTAGCACTCTGAACACGACGAGCAGTGTCTAAATAACCTGTCTGTCTCTGAGGAGACAGCCTCTCAGTGGCAGCCAAACTGCGCTCCAGGTCTCCTTGTTGCACAATGTCTAGTGCGTGACGCCATCATGATGTAGCTTGCTGAGGCCATTTCCAGCCATATATTTTGCTTCATACTTTATCTGTGGGTTCCATCATTCACAACAGGTACCCGTCTGTACGATGCCCATCATACTGCATATTGTTTTAGCTGTAAGTGCAATATTCATCAGTGGTGACCAACAGCAGCGTCTGGGCTGCTAAGCTAACCCAGTGGTGGTGCGTTCTTTTGCATATTTGCATATTTGTGGAGTTACATGAACCAGACATGTACAATTCTTCACACTCAGACATATTTTTTAAAAAGTGTCTTTAAACACAATAAAAGCTCAACAACAGGGGAATTGCGATTTAGAACGCTGATAACTACGAGCGTAGTGGCTTCACCGGTTCATAAATGAATGTAAAGCAGCAGTGCATCACATTTCTACAAACCAAAAGCTGAAAACTCAGATTTCTATTGCTGAGTGACAATCAAAACAGGTGATATATTGTCTCATGTGGTGCAAGGTGATGCATTCCTCATGTTTCTAGATTTGTAAACACAGACACTTGCCATAGTATTTACAACTTGTACTTTACGCTCCTTTTTCCTTGCTATTCTGTCAATAGTAGGGAGCAGTGTACTGCAAACACTACTGCAATCATGACAAGAAATAGAGCACAGAGGATATTTACTGTGATTATAGAATTTAAATAAAAAGTCATGTTTTAGTTGAAGCTTTTTCATGTGCTGTTGTCAATGAGAGAAGTCAGAGAAGTGTGTTTCTTTTCACTATGTTGAAGAAAAATCCCAGTTGATTGAAAACAATATAATACAGGTTATATCAGAGGAAGCTTGGAGTTGTTTCTGATCAAGATGGGTAAATTCACTGCTGGACGATGTTAAGTTTGAGGGTTTTTAAGAAGACGGAAGCCTGGAAGGTGTTAGAAATCAAAGGCAAACGTCACGTGCAAGGAGAAATCTGAAGTCAGAAGAGGGCTGACGGTTAAAAACCCCCCTCTAGTCTATTTTTTTAACTAGTTCAAAAAAGTAAAGCAGTTTAACATGTTTCCTCCACCAAAAACTATTTTGTTTTAAATAAAAGTAGTGTGGATGATGTTTGTGGGAAAACCTACAAAGCTGTTTGTTTGTTTTCTCCCTTTATGAGCCTGCTCATATGAAATCTTTGACTTGCCCCTTTTTTTTTGAGTATTGTGACATACTGTAATACTGTAAGTGCAACAAATGAGTGCTACACCGGTTTTCTTTGTTCAATAAAAATCTGCCTGTTCCCTGTTCTTTAAAGTTTACAATAATGAGTTTGTTGGAAATCTAACAACAATCTGGTCATTCTGCTTTAAAAGAAAAATTTGGCTTCATAAAAAGACACAGAAAAGTTGAGCTTCCTCTACAACTATACAGAAAAAACAAAAAAAATTAATCAAATTTGTTTGCTGTTGTTAAAGCGGAAATCTATACTGATGCAAAACCGAAAACTCCAAGAGGTTTGGTCTTCATTTTCAAAAGAATCGGCTGTGGAAACCTTAAGACATCACGCCCAACCTAATTCTGAAAAACACACCTTAATCCCTTTGCAGCAGGCGTTGGTGTTGTGTTACAGAAACACAAAGAACCGCCGTAAGGAGGACACAAACAGAAAACGCAGAAGTGTAGTCTGTGCTATTAGGGCAGTGAACTGTGAAGAATTAAGCTTTAGAAATAATTTTCATAAAAGTAAACAATGAAAACACAACCTGCATGTCGTGGTTTTTTTTCTAAAAATAATTGTGTCTGAATTGTAAAAAATTTTGATAAATTGTAATATTTTAATTTTAACAAAAAAATGTCACAGCTTTAACAAAGTGGCTTAATCCAATCATCGTTTGATCTATTAAAAAAAAAAAATTCCCAGTGGTCTTTTAATTAGTTTCAGCACCAGTTGGACAGAACTGAAGAAGCCGCTCAGATGAGAAGTGAAACGTCTTCAAGCCTAAAACCGTGTCCAGCAGAATTAAAAAAAAGAAACTTTTTGATTTTATCATGAACTGGATCACTGAGAATCTACACCAACACTCAGAAATATAAATTTGAGCTTAATTTTACTTATATATATATATATATATGTCCTCAGAAAAATGCCATAAAAACATGTTAAAAACACATATGTGACATTATAAAATCAAACACTAAAATAAAAAAAAAGAACTCGACTGAAAGCCCCTTTCTGCATGACTGCCTCAATCTTTGAAGTTTCAACAGCATTTATTATATTTTATCTGCATGAATGCAGTAATGCTGGTTAAAAAATGAAAACAAGAGTTATCTATATATTTTTGGGGAAGATGATGGTTAAACTAGAAGCTTCCAGAAGTCCTCCAGATGGACTAAAACGCAAAGAGATGGGGAATAATGTGGCCAAAGAAAAGTGATTCTCCATTAGCAACAAAATGGAAAGAAAACCATGTTGGTGTGTATATTAAACAAGTAACAAAGCAGGAGGGTAACAGGTATAAACTTTTCAATGCAGGTGTCACATTCCAGCTATTCAGACAGCTGTCATAAATGGAAGTGTGGCTGTATGTTTCCGCCTCACTACACACAGATAGCAGATATGATCTGTTAATAACCGGGAACCCTTCAGTCCACCGACCCGACACCAGCAGACCGACCACTGAGTAAAGCAGTGAGAGGCTCTCAGGAAGGATAAATCTTTTTGATATTAAGTGACCCAGAAGAAACCCGAAAGCAGAAGGAAGGACGTGATGCTGAGCGGAGAATTTAGGCTGAAAAGCTGAAACAGAATCAATACTAAAAGTGGCCACATGGTGGCAGCAAAGTACTTGTGACCTTGTTGACAGAGGAAAGATGTCAGAAAAAACTAGGCTTTATTCTAAAATTCTTAAATAAAACTTAAGCTTTCCTTGAATAAATGTAAAATTTGAAAACGTTTTAATTATGTAATCATTTGTGGATAGTAAGATTGAGTAGTAATAGAAAGCAGATGGATGTTGTAAACCTTTATACAAATGAATATTTAGTACCTAATTTTTTTAATTAACTAAAAAGAATGAAAACGTGTCAGTAAAAAATTTTAAACACCAAATCTTTTGAGAATGTGGAACATTTTTCACTTATAGCATGCTAAAAAACAATTGCATCATAAAGCTCAGACAAAAATAGGAATAATTTGATTCTAGAAACCAGACACCTGCTTTAGAAAGTGGGGGGAAAGAGAAAATCCTGACCTCTAGGTATCGAGCCTGGTAAGCAGAAAGGGTCTCCCCAAGAGGAACCACCACTTTGTCGATACTCCGCTGGTGCGAATGAGCTTGGATGTCCGAACTTTCTTCTGATCGCAGCTCAATGTGAGAGATGAGCAAGTTGGAGATCACAGACTGGACTGACTGGAAACCATAGAGGAGATGACATCTGAGAACAATTGCAAAAATATTTCATGTTTGTAAGGTCATGATGTAATGGTAAAATGTGTTCTCACCTTGGTATCTCCTCCTGGAGTGGCACTGAGAGCCAAAACACGGAACTGTACAGTCTGACTGCTGAGCTGTCTAATAACCTTGGTGAGAGAACAAGTTTGAGATCCTTTATCACCACATTTGCATGGTTGAAGTATTTTCCAAACAAACAAGAGGGTTCATCCTTTTTTATAACCCATAAAATAGACAAAAGTAAGGAGTTCTTGATGAGTTAAATGTTACTTAAACAAAGTAGTTTATTTGTTCCTTTAATGAATAGAACCACAATAATTAATACTCAACATAAGTAGACACATCTTCATGCCTAGAAAGAAGCAGTGAAAAGAACACAATTCTTGTTTTATTTCTGGCCCTGAATCAAATCTTAAAGAAAAAAAGAAAGATTATCCTAAAAGGCCTTTACTGCCTATCCATACATACTCAGCTTTTCTATTTACCAATATTTTCTTAAATAAATGTTCGTTTGAGGACCTTTTCAGAACTTTCTGCAGGAAATGCTAAACTTTTACCGTGACAAAAAAGGTTTTAAAGTAGTGCGAACGACTTGAAACTTCAAATTATATCTTTTCCTGTGGTTTTCATTTTCTCAAGTAAAAACAAAAACCTTGTATAAGCTCTCTTGCATCTCTCCATTTGTAACTTTAAGTATGCCCATTAAAGTTTGCTGCTCCACTAAATCTTTCATTTCAACAGTCCTGACTTCATAAAAAAAAAGCGTAATGCTCAGGCACAGCACTCTTTGTTACCAGACTCCAATTTGGAGGTACTGGTATGGCCGCCTTTTTGAATCTTTACGCTTTTAAAGACCCACTCCAATTAAAATTGTGTTTTTAACATGTTCTTGTAGCATTTTTCTCTTTATAGAGGACATACATAAAATAATTTAAGATTAAAACTGTTTCTGAGTATTTTTTGGATTTAAATCGCGTTGGATCAGGAGCAAATGAGAACACGTGGTTTGAAAAAGTTGGTGGTTTCAGGTTTATGATGCAGCAACTACTATGCGCAGGGTAGTCTCCCTTTTTCGCTACAGTTATGAAGCATCCACTTACAGGCAAATAGATCCATGAAAGTCTTCATTTTCCTCTTCTGAGCTGACATCTGGCTCTAAACTAAACACCTGCGTAGCTCCGATATTGTTAGCTGTTTTTTGTGTGTTTTTTTTGGCTACACTAATGCTAGCTTGGGGTTGTGAGAGGCTGTTAGCTAGGGGGGAGAGTGTAAACAAAGGAATGCCATATAGTTTACTCTGAAAGATTTAAGAATAGCATAGTATAGGTTCTTTAATAAAAACGACATAAGCAATTTGGTTTTTGCCAAAAACGAAATAGTACAATAGAAACAATATAGTTGAAGTGGGACTTTAAGCTTTTAAGATTTTAAAGTAATGTTTTATTTGTATTTCAATTCTGCTGTATGACTTATATTTTATTTATTGTTTTAACGTTTGGACCTCAAATGTAATGAAGTTATTGTCAATACTAAAACATCTAAAAACATTATAATATCATGTTAGAGTGTATAAGGTAAAAATCATGTACTTGACAGTAGGCGTGATTTCCCAAAGCCTTGTGAGCTTCATCAATCACCACACATTTGACCTGCTTTGCTGGACAGGTGTCTCTGGATAGATCGTTCACCATGACCTGCGGGGTGAGGAAGAAGACTCGCTTGGACCTCCACACCTCCTGTCTCTGCTTCGCAGCTGTGCTTCCTGTGGGATAGGCAGGTATAACCCGTTAGTGTCTAAAGTAGAAGCAAAGCGGACTGTACCTTTGGGTTCATACCTGTCAGCTCAGCCATGTGGGTCTGAGGGATCCCCATGACTTTGTAGCAGGCTTCAATCTGCTGGGCCACCAGAGGTTTAGTTGGAGCCATGAACACTATCTTCCCTGATGGATACCAGCGGTAGAAGTTGTACATAACCACTGAAGCTATAAAGGTTTTTCCCAGACCAGTGGGAAGACACACAAGTGTGTTCTGGAAAAGGGCGGCCTCTGAGATCTTCAGTTGGTAATTCCTGATGGGATAGTTGGTGGGATAGATCCATACTTTGGCGGAGGAGCTGTCAAAGTCAGGGAAGTCTGGATAAGTTTGTCTGGCTGATGAGGGAGGATAAAGTGTGGCCTCGTCCACTGCGGCGCAACTGTCAACTTCAAGTTGCAGACTCTTTTCCGCTTCATAGACAGCGACGACCATCAACTCATCGTCGTCATCCTCATTTTCCTGTAAGGTGTCTTCTGTCCTGCCGGAATTCTCTGATGTCTGACCAAATTCCGTCCATAAAGATGCTGGTGGAGGACGAGTTGTAGCTACCTTAGCAGTTTTCCTTGAAGGTGGTCTTCGCACTTCAGAGGCCTTTTTGCCATTTTGAAGGGGTTGAGTCGTTTTGTTTTGAGACACAGAGCCCCCCCAAGTCTGGAACAAAGTCCTCTGATTTGTACCACCATTCATTTCATCAGCTGTGGCACAAAACTTTAAGAAAAAAGCAGCATGGATATAGCAGCGACATTGAGAAGAGATACACAAGGTTACTTCCGGTAATGTCAATTTCAAAATACGTTGCTATCTAAATATTATACACCGATAAATATTTATATAGACAACTTTAGTCCTTTTATATTCAAAATTATGTATTTATATTTTGCTATTTTTAATTTTATGAAGCGAAAATGTGACATTTTTATACCTACTTGATTTCGTTTGGCACGACATGCCTTTATTTTCTGAGTTTGACACCGGAACTAAATCAAAAGTTTAAGTTTAATTCCCGCTCTTCGTTGAAACTGTGTCGTGTATCAACAGCAATGCACAAAAATGACTTCGAAATGATAGTCACCCGTTTTCAGGTAACAACAGTGTCTTGATGGGAGAGTTTTCATAATCAAACTAAACGTTTATGTTTTGTTCTTGTTAGCTAACAAACGGGTGCTAGTAATGAGCTATATAGGCTAGCTAGTAATTAGTCCTTACCTAATTTGATCATGTTGCTATGGTAACCCGCTTTCTTATACCAGGCATGTGTGCGTGGATATTTGATAAGGAAAGAGGTCCGGTGTGCACACGCGGACTTTGAAGATATTGTAAAGGAAATTGACGGAAGCTTGAGCCATTTAAGGTGGACTAATATGATCGTCTCCATCCCATACTTCACAGATTGTGTAAGCTCCAGCTATGCATGTAAACATTTTCTGTACAATTTTCTCAAGTCATGTTTGTGCTGTTTCGGCCTGGCTCACACCAGACCAGCGTTTCTTTTAGCAAAACATTTGAGTCGGGTCCACATGTTGGAGATCCACAGAACTCACCGCCCCTGTCAGAGGAAAGAAGAGATATTTGTGTCCTGCAGGAGAGGAAAGAAGCTGAGACAGATGGGTCACATCTCTGTTTACCCAGAAGATCTGCTGCAGAGGATGAACAACAGCAAACTGTGGGAGACACAGATGAGGGGGTGATGGAAAGCACAAGGCGGTCCTCCTCCATCTGGGGCAGTTTGGAGATAGATATGAACAGTTACCCTGATAAAGGTAACCATATTTTACGTACAACTTTCTGTAAATATTGGAGTTTGATTAGCTGGTTACTAATCTGCAATAACGATCGATATGAAATTAGTTAGATGTGGTCACAACCAGACTATTAAAACATTCAAAACTGATATGGTGCAGTCAAAGCAAATTATCAGTACATTTAGACCAGGGGTCTGAGGATCCGGATCCACATATGGATCTTTTATCCCTCTATTGGGACGATTAGAGTAACAATTTGATTTGTCTGGTTGGATTGTAATAATATAAATCTATTCATCGGTTAATCGTTACACTCCTAAGAAAGCAGGTTTTTATGAACACATCAGCATTTTATTTATTAAGTCAGAATTACTAAAGGTTACAGATATAATAAAATATAATACAAAGCAAATAATTAATAAAGTGAAAAAAAACTAGTTCCACACTACATACAAAAACTGATTAAGCAAAGAAAAGAAGAATATTTACCAAAAAAAACTACATCAAACAACCTTGTATAAGGACATCACAAAAATGCAAACTGAAAATTTTGGAAACATATATATATATATATTATAAGAAAATGACAAATCTAATGAGAGAATCTTTCATTTTTTTATGTTGTTTTGGCACTTTGATGCTTTATTCTTTAATTCTTTTGAGTTTACATTATTATATAAAATGTATGAATAGTAAGATTAGGGGTGTGAATTAAAGCTAGTTTTTTCTTCAACCCACTCTTTTTTGAAGTCTTTATTGCTTTCTGTTCATCATGTTAATTTAACTATTTTATTTTGAAAATAAAAAGAAATCATATAAAAAAAGTTGGTGATTTTTTGGTTTACTTAAATTCTAAAGTTTTCACAGTGACTATCAAGCTCTTTGTGTAATCATAAACAGTAGGAATTAGTTTGTGTGCTTTTGTTTTTTTTTTTTACTAAAGATGTTTGTCAGGAACTGGGTATCAATGCCTAAAAAAAACTATCCATTTGATTTTGGTTTTCAGATTTAGGCCCAGTTTGAGTAAATATTTGCATTATTCTTTCTGATTTTCTGTGCAAAGCCAAATTTGTTAGGTTAAACCAAACAAGGATGAAACTTTCATATATAAAATTATTATTTCTACATTTATAACAAACAGAAAAGCTGCAGGTTGTCTAAAAGGAAAAGCAAAAAATAATAAATTATTTAGAGGAAAAAATAATATCGATTCTATTATTCCATTAAAAAAAACCCACTTGTAATTATAACAAAGACATTTCCTCTTTAGTCATTTTGACTTTGCGCCCTTAGGTCCTCAACCATACTGCTTGGCACAGGAGGTGCCTCGTACCCCCCAGGCACTGCGTCTCCATAGAAACACATTGACCATGGAGCTGGTTTGGCTGCAGCAGGCCATCGACAGCAGGAAAAAGGTAATATCCAATATTTGTTGAGCTGTGACAATAATAGGTACAAAATAATACCACATTGTAATTTTAAAACGAAATGAAATAAGGTTCAATATTTTTTTATTCCTAATGCTGTAATTGCCTGAATCTTTGTGGAACATTTTGGTGAGACAAAAAAAAAGTACTTTTTTGTTGATATTGCAGCAGTAAAACTATTAAGACATTATGGTTCATATTAAAAGAATAGTGCAAAAATCTACTTCCCTTATTTTTGATTTTCAAAACAGAATATTTTGTCATAGTTGAACACATTTAAATATCACAAAGACATCTGTGGTAAAGAAAAAACACTGATAATACACAGAATAAACAGACTATGAGTCCACTGGCATTAAAAGCACATTCATTCAATTTGGCATTTCTTTTTTTTTTTCTTCCTAATAACTGATGTGTGTTTTTCCTGTCTTTTTCCCCCTCTTGTACAGTACCTATCACTGAAGGACAGACTGACCGAAACCTCACAAGTTGCGTGACCCGACCAAGAGACTTTACAGTAAATGCAAATCACTGGATTTTTTTAATGCAAAGATTAAAAAATAATTATTTTAAGTTATTAACTATCAATTAACATTTATAACTTCATACTTATGCATTTTCTTTTTCAAAAAAATGAACAATAAACTATATTTTTCTAAAGAAAATTGTGGTCAGTTGTCATGTTTACAAATTTCACAAAGATGTTTCTAATGCAGAATTTTATATTTTATAGACTTTACAAACATTTTAATTGTGAAGAACAAATAAGAAGGATTTTTTTACTGATTTAACTAATTTTATATTAAAATAATATGTGGTTTATTATCAGTTTAATGCCCAAGTCCCGGGGTTGCAAAAGAGAAAGCTGAATATATCAAACACTTTGCTCGACAGCTGGTATTGGAAATTCTGATTATTACTTTGGTTTAGTTCTTATCAAATGTAGTAAATCACATGATTGAATCGAAATCTCCACTTTAATTTCCCCTGTGCAACATATATAGTTTCCCATAATCTTGCAAAGTGGTGTAAACTTTACAGTCTGTCTAAAAAGAAGGTCATTTAACATGTTTGTTTCTTGTTTTGCTGTTTTCAAACTGTCAAGATAACAAACTTGAATGTTTTAGTCCCATTAACTCCTAAAACTTTCTAAGGACTGGAAAAACTTGCCATTTTTAAGCTGCTATTTAAATCTTTATTATTATTACTCTAATTTTCATAGAGCTCATCTATCTGCTATTAATTTTGACCTGTCTTGCCTAAATGAAAACAAACTTTTCGACAAACTGATGAACTTGGGCGGTTTACAGAGTTTGGACTGGAACTAAGTGGTCTTTTATAAATTAGGTTATTTATTTGGGTGTATTTTTGGTGGGGAAAACAGGCATTTGGGTGTGGGGGGGTATCTTATTGATTCAGCTTACAAAACAAAGACCCACCCATTCTCTCTATTCTTCTGTGTGTCTCTTTTGTTGTGGTTCCTGCCAATGGTTTGGCCCGCAAAGCCAGTCTTTGCTGGCAGTGTTGCCATAGCAACCAGGAAATACTTACCGCTGTCAGTGTAGTAGCGTCCGCTTGAGGGGGAACGGAGCGGAGCTGAGCGTGGTGACTGCGAGTCAAAGCAGACCACAACAGGAGTCATTGATTTTTTTACCCCCCAGCTCTGCTGAAGTTGTCCAGCTTCACACTCCAGCAGCTCTGTGAGTGACGGTTTTTACTGAAAGTAGCAGCTAGATTGGAGATAGTTTTTTTTTTTTTTTTTGCTCTGATAATAAGTCAGGATGACTGCATGTGGAATTACAAACCAGCTTTCTACTGTGTGTGGACGTTGATTGCTTGCTCAGACATGGCTGCCAGCTCTGCAGCTACATCTCACCTGCCCCCGGTGAAGAGCGTGGTGGTGTACAGGAATGGGGATCCTTTCTACGCCGGAAGGAGGTTTGTTGTCAACCAGCGACAAGTGGCCACTATGGAAGCTTTTCTGAACGAAGTGACCCGGAGCATCAGGGCTCCTCTTGCCGTCAGGACTCTGTACACGCCGAAGCAGGGCCACAGGGTCACAGACCTTCAGGATCTGCAAACAGGAGCCCAATACGTAGCAGCTGGCTCTGAGAGGTTCAAAAAGCTGGAGTGAGTACAAATAAAGATGGTTCTTCTTTGAAAAACAAAACTTACATTTATCTTTTCATATCTGTTGTTTTCATGCAGTTATCTCAATGTTGGAGTTAAAAAACAGCCCGCCTCTCGAGAAGAGACCCAGGTAGGTTAACTACATAAAGTAACTGCCCATCATTCATTAATCTCCCCCTAACCAAGAGGAATGTACCACCAGAGTGCTCAGTGATCCCTTTATACACCTGCTGAGTCAAATGCAGAAACAGTTGGGCTGTCTGCTGTTCAGATAAGCCAAGAATTGCTCATACTTGTAGAGCTTCATTATTATGTAAAGCATCGGCTGTACATGGATCATCCTGTTGTGCTTACCACCCTATTAATGTCACTCACTGCCATGTAAATTACTGGAAATAATGACCTAATGGCTGCACTGTCCATCAAACAGTCCCTCCCAGCTTGTAAGGCGACCTTTAAAGATCTTGTGTGACATGCACTTATGTCAGTATGTCTAATTGTTGACACAGAGCCCTAATTATACCTGATCCTAATATTATTTTTATACAGAAAGGGTTGTCAAAAATCAAAATTTAACGTCCAGAAGTAACTAAAAAGAAATAATCTTTGCAATAACTTGCTTGGTGTTTTTTGACCACTGGGGTTTTTCAGGTGGCAAGTGTGCTTTTAGTCTTAAACTGTCTGTGTTTGGCGAGGAGTTTAAAAAGGCAGAGAGTGAATGGGTGTAAACTTGGGAGCCCGTCGTTCTCAGAGCGAGGTTTTTCGGGGGTCTACATGCCTCTGTTGTGGTTGCTGTGGAGTGGCGCAGGAAGCGTGTACATGTGTTTGATTCCTGCTGCTGAAATAAAACTTCCAGTCAACTCCATCAGGGCCGTGTGCTCCTCCAGGCCAGCCCAATGCATAATCCCCCTGTTGCTTTCTTCACAAAGAAGTTTCAGGGAATTCACCAAATCTGCCAAGAAGAGAAGCAACAAAATCTGCTATCTGACCCGTTTTCTCTAACCAACATATTAGAGACAGACATGGATATTGGCTCCTCATTATATTGATTTGGGGTTAAGACTTCTGAGAGGATGCTTCAAATCAGACTTGGCCATCAGAAGAGCCTTGGAGTGATGTTAGTTTCCATGGATGCAGCACTTGAGCTGAAACAAGAAGTCATTGCACTTTTGTGAAAAGTGACTGTTTTGATGGACGTGTGTGAGCAACAGATCGACAGAAGAGTAGCCACATGCGTTTTTTATCAAAATATTTTTATCATCAACATCAGTGATGTTCTTTAGCCCCAAGCATTTCTGAATTTCTCCTCCAGGTAAAAGGTGTCCAGAAGCCGCATGTTACAGCAAAGTGGAGGGACTTTGTGCCTGCACCTTGCATCATCCAGTGAGTTGGATGATGTTATACAAGTTATATCCATTTTTGCATAATTTATAATCCCATATCTCTAAAAAATGACTTTCTGCCAGAAGGGAAAAGGCTTAAGTCACAATGATAGAAAATGACATTTTTGATTTAACTTTCTTGCATTTTAAGAAAAAATTCAAGTAAATCTGCTGCAGCGTATTTTATTTAAGAAAGCAACTTGTCTGTGCTGCTGTCAAAAGTAGAGAAATAAAATGTAAATAGTTTTATATAGAACATTTTTATAATTTAATTATTGTAAATATTTAAAAGACACATTTTTTAAAAATTAATTGATTAATGGCTACAAAAGATCTAAAAGGTTAAGTGGGACTTTACGGCTCTCATTGGGTTTTGATCAGTCAGAAACTGAACTAAATGGCTCTTTTAGCATTAAAGGTTACAGAACCCCTGCTTTAGAAGAGGCCTGTTTTTTTAAAAAAGAAATAACAAAATTATATTGATTTGAGTGCAACCAAACATCCACATTTTTCACAGCAGGATACCTAAATAAATGCCACTCTAATGTCTTATTTGTTTTGTTCCTTTCAGTGTTTTCAGAAATGGAGATCTTTTGTGCGCACCGCTCCGATTTATCATTCCTCGGAGCATGCGACAGGACCTGGAACAGATCCTGTGCGTGATCTCAGAAAAGGTCAACTTACGGACCGGAGCAGTGCGCAGGTAGGAGACACTCCAGCAGATGGATGACTATGTTGAATACAAAAAGAGAGGTAGAGGTGTGTTTTTTTTCTTCCTTGAAATATCTCTTTCCTCAGATTGTGCTCTTTGGAAGGAGTGACCGTGTCCTCGGCTGGGGAGCTGGAGACCGGCCACTGCTACGTTGCTGTGGGAACCGAGAGATTCAAGAAAATTCCATATGAGGCACTTTTAGCTTCAAAAGCAACAGAAAGGTATTTTGACCACACTTGTTCACATTATTAATGAGATACATGCATGTTTCCTTTAAATGCAATCCAGAGAAGAATTTCCTCCTATTTTCTAAGATGTTTCTGTGTCTCCAGACATTTTCCTGGAAAAAAGAAACTTCAACGGAGAGCTCAGGTGCATATATTCCTCTCCAAAATTGGTCTTTGAGTCTTATCGATAGTTTTCTTCTTCCATATATTTTTTTTTTTGCAGCATTGAATGACAGCTAACAAAAAAAGCAATAGAAAAACTTTGACGCAGATGTTTTTGAACTTTCTAGAACAGGAAGTTAGGAAGCAATCCAGAGGATCCACAGAGCGACTCAGCTCCACATGACTCCCCAGAGGTAAAGAAAAAAAAAGGGAAATGCATATATGCATATTTTAAGTCTTTATATGCACGATTGACCTGAAAGTGAGATGAACCTTTATCTCTGCAATATAAACTTTATTTAAGTTTAAATGTGACGCACGATTCTTTTCAGTCAGACGGTCGCAGAGTAAAATCGACAGGAGATGAAGCTGCAGCCCCTCAAACATCACAGGAGACCAGCAAAAGAGCAGAAACAGAAGGGACCGGTGTAAAGATCCACAAAAAAACATCACAGGTTCGATCCCCGCTCAGCAACGGATCAGGTCAGAATTCCTAGAAAATCCAATTTTTCAGTTCTAACTTCAAAACTCATAAGAACCTATAGTTTTGTATAGTTGTTATTGTTTTGTTTTATTCATTTAGTCTTTTTTTTTTTTTGCAACAGTTTATCTAAATATATTTCAAAAGGAAATGCAGAAAAGCAAAGAGGAGCTGGAGGGAGCTGAGGAAGTGCAGGAGGATGAAAATACAGCGACTGAGCTTCCTGTTGATCAGGTTAGCCTCAGACACATCTTTCTGTTTTTAAAATTATTTTTGTCTTTAACTGTGCCGTGAAATTCTGAAAAATGAAAATGAATCTTAAAGAAATATATAAGAAGTTAAACCTAAAATTGTATTTCTGTCTTTTATGCTAAAGATAGCTGCAGAAATCATAGAGGAAGAAGAAATAAACAACGTGGAGGATTCTATACTCACCATGAAACAGGTAGAGGACTTTTCTTTAATTAACACATTGGGGAAAATGTGTCTGCTTAATACAGTGGAAAAACATGATAGTTACACCTTCTGTGTGGGAAGTTTATTTGCTTTTCCTATGAATCATGCATAAACTTCTGTACTGTCGGGAAAAAAGTATTGGTGGTTACAGCTTTTGCTAGTTGTCCCAAATTTAAAAAGATGAGAGAGGTCTGTGTTCATCACTTTAACTGTGAGAGACAAATGTAAAAAGAAAGAAAAATGTTGTATTATTTTTAAAGATTTTTTTTGCAGGATGGTGCAGAAAATATGTATTTAGATCCTACAAAAAAAAATCAAGAATTCTCTCCCTCGCAACTCCTCCAGCCTCCACTGTTGACCTGCATTAATGCCACCTGTTTGAACTGATTATTTGTAGAAAAGACACTTGTCAACACCTTTTAACAGTCAGACTGCAACCTCGCCACCATGAACAAGAACAAAGAGCTGTCAAAGGACACCAGATTGTTTACCTGAACAAGACTGGGATGAACCAATCTGCAATAAGCTAACTGCTTAGTGAGAAGAGGTCAACTGTTGGTGCAATTATTTGAAAATTGAAGAAATGCAAGATCACTGCCAATCTCTCTACACCTGGAGCTCCATGCAAGATCTCACCTGGTGGAGAACTACTGATCTTGAGAACGTTGAATGAACAGCCCAGAACTACACAGGTGAACTAGTCAATGACCTGAAGAGAGCTGGGATCACAGTAACAAAGATTACTATTGTAGCACACGACATCGCCAAGGGATTCAAATCCAGCAGTGCTCCAAAGGTCCCCCTTTTTAAGCTATCACGTGTTCACACTCGTCTAAAGTTCTCCAGAAACCATCTGGATGATCCAGGAGAGGACTGGGAGCATTTAATATATTCAGATCAAACCAAAATGGAACTCATTAATAAAAACCTCACTCGCTGTGTTTGGAGAGAAAGAATACTGAGTTGGATCTCAAAGACACCATACCCACTGAGAAGCAAAGGGGTGGAAACATCATGGTTTGGGGCTGTGTTTTTTAAAAGCAGACAGGACAACTGTCCATGTATTGGAAAGGATGAATGGAGCCATCTATGGTAAAATTTTAGGCAAAAACATCCTTCTATTAATGAAATAATTCAGGGTGAATCACGGCTGGATCTTCCAGCAGGACAAGGATGAATCCAGTAGAACATCTGTGGAAGGGGTTAAAAGTTATTGTTGCCTAGCAACAGCTCTAAAACATCACAGGTCTTGAGAAGATCTGAATGGAAGAATAGACCAAAATATCAGCTTAAATGATGTCTGTCATTGAAAACCAGAGTTACATTAGAAAGTATAGTGAACTTTTGTTATTGACCAAATACTTATTTTCTACACAATTATTCTAATAAGTTCCTTAAAAATGTGATTTCCTGAATTATTCTTTTACATTCTATCTCTCACAGTTGTAGTGTATCTTTGGTGACTTCTCCCATCTTTTAAAGCAGGACAACTTGCAGACTGTATGTAACATACAGCTACATCAATTGCATTTTCTATATTGCTATTTCTTGTAACAGAATGTTTAAAGAGTGCTACATTGTAAAATAATCAGTAAAAAATTGAGAAACAAACATTAAATTGTTTTATTATAATTAATTGGTATATTTATATGAACAACTTGTGATTTTAGCGTGTGCATTCACCTACTAATGGGCGTTGATCTCTTGCCGAAAAGGTCTAAATTAATTCATTAATTAAAATAAATAATAGAAATGATGATTTCCACACAAGAACAATGAACAGCAAGTGAAGCAAGTAGAGATGCGTAGGTTTTTACTCAAAAACAGCTCCATTACCATTTGAGCATTGGCGTTAATACTCCCACACATTCTTCTAGGAAAGCTCTATGATTCCAAGGAGAAAAAACATATTTACCCCTACTTTTTTTTAAGGAGATTGAAGTGACGCCTTTAAACTTGAAGCATTTCCTCTCACTAGTAAATCTCACGGGGGAACAGTCAAGTTTACAAGCTTGTGATTATTAAGGCACGAGGCCAGCGTGCTTGTGCTTTCCATGACCTTGACTTTTGCTCTGATTTAACATCCCACCGTGACAGGCGAGCCCACACGACACCTCATCAGCCAGAGCAGGACAAGACCATGGCCCAGAGGAAATAGCATCCTCACAGAAAGACTCCTGCTAACAGATGAGTCATCCCTACTGCAAGCAGAGCATGCAGCAATACTGCAAAAAAAAAAAAAAAAAAAATGAACCCAACTACAAGTTTTTTGTTTAGTTGTTATTTTTATTCAGATTTGTAAAACCAAACTCATATGTGTTTAAATCGCAAAACCTTCAAAATAAAATGTTCCATTTCTTAAAAGTGCTGCTTCCTGCAATGTCCAGCTGTTCTTTATATTGTGTTTATGCTGTTTAAAATTGATTTTTGTGATAAAAAAAATTGTGTACTTGTATTTGCTTAAACATATTTTAGAAACATTTTAGCCATTTTAGTCAAATTAGATTTAAAATGAACAACATAACTGAATGAATAGTGAATTAAATGTGAGCAACCTAAAAGGAACCAATAAAAAGTTTAATGTTTTATGTAATGTTGTAAATAAAACACTTTGAAATAAAAAAAAGTATATATCTGTGTGTGTATTTCAATTATCAAGGATAAGAACTGATGATTAGTAGAAAAAGAAAGAGGAGGAAAAACCTTCTGCTCCCGTGTGTCTTTTCTCAATGACACACACTACAGCAGCCAGCTGCTGTGAAATATTCTGTCCAAAAGAGAAACACCCAAACGCTTCATTTCAACATCATGTCGTCTCTATAGCATCCACGCAAACAGCAGTCACATGGAGGGCAGCAGGATTTACTAGGGAAAAGTTAACAACCACCAACTTCTATGCAAGCACTATAAATCCACGCTGGCTCCGGATCGACCCCTGCGTGAACCCGCTTTCCCTCTAACTTCTTGTTGGAAGCTGGAGCTGAGCGAACTTGAGAACAATTCTTCTCCCAGCTCGAACCTCAGCTTCCTTTCCTTCCCGGCTAAGAACTCTCTTGGCGCAGCAGGACAGTTGCTTTAATTCCACAGACTAGGACGTGTTTTGTGCTGCAACATCTACGTCATTGACGGAGCTTATGATGCAAAGAGAGATGCCAGCCATGGTGAGGATCATTCCCACAACAGCTTCTGTGCATATGAGATAGAGAAGAACAAACACTACCAGTGAGAAATTTCTCAAAACTACACAAGATAGGAATGATTCCATGAATAAAGAGAATATTTGAAATGAATAAAATTAACATAAAGGGCTCACTTTTTCCTCCAAACTCCTCCCCCAGTAACTTTCCAGTCAGAAGAGTGCAAAGTAATGTGAGAGAGTTGGTCACAGGAACAGCAAGCGATAAATCTGGAGAAGAAAGTAGATTCTAAAATTTGTATTATTCATTTGCCGCCTACAGAAATACAGATGGGTAAACCAAGTTTTTCTAAAAATTACTGAAGGATTTTTAATGATTTAATTTCCCACTCAGATCATCTTTTGAGCTGTTTTAAAAGCGTTCCTAGTGGTCTTTAATCGTGATTATGCCTTTTTTTTTAACCTGACATAGATTCTGTAGAGCAGCAGGGGTTGAAGGCGGAACTGTTGGCGCAGAGCAAAAGCTCGCCTTCATTTCCCAACATCAATCTTTTTTTACACACTCTCCTGCTAGCTTACAGACCCTTACAACCCCAACCTACTATTAGTAGTGCAACAAAATGGCGAGTAACACAAAAAAAGGGAAGACGTACATGGATCAATTTGTCTGCAAGGGGATGCATTGAAATGGAGGGGAGCAGGGAGCAGGGAGCTTGTGGCCCACCGATTGTAGCTTCTATGTCACTGCTACAAGCTTTTTCCAACAGGATTTTTTTTTTGTCTGCGCCTGATTCACAATATATGAATAAAGAAATACTGAGAAACACAATTTTAAGCTTCATTTTCCTTCTATCATGAGAAAAATGCCACAAGAACATGTTAAAAACACAATGTTCTTTGGAGTGGGTCCTTAAGTATTTTAAGTTAAGTTTATCCCTGATACTTTTATAAAGAAAGTTCATCCAACTGTTAGTCTCGCTGTGTATTCCTCCTCCATTGCATTGCTGTTTTTCTTTTTCTTTTTTTGTTTTTTTTTGCTTTAATCGTTTGTTGCCTGTTTTGACCATTATGATTTATTTCTGTGTTAAAATGATCACACACACTTTATTAATCCATCTTTAGCATGTTAAAGGCTTTTTTGTTGAGTTTTTTAATGATTAAACACATTTTTTTCCCAGTTGCTGAACATGATCTAGCAATAATATCATCAGTTGTCAATCTTACCTGTGGTGGACAGTGTGTAGTAGTAGAACAAAGAGCCAGCCTGATTCATTAGAAATGGAACCAGGTACTGACATGATACAGAGAATGAAATTAGCCAGGCGTTCAGCTTAAAGGCGGATGAATTAATATTTAAGAAACACACCTTGAAGTTCAGGAATAGAAACTTGATCTCAGCCAGTATCTGTGACACCCTGTTTGGTTGTGTCACCTTTTCCAGCCCCACTGTGCCTCTCTTCAGAAAAGGGTTGGTGCAGCCCCACAACACCGACACCAGCACGAGACTTAGCAGCTCCCCTGTGAATGAAAACCTCACTTGCTAGGATTCTCCTCTTCTGTTTTAATTTCTGTTTAGTCATCTAATAGAAAAGAAACTTAAGATGTAAGCGAAAACGAATTAGGAAGTGGACACTTCGTTGAAAAATCACTTCCTTAGCATTGCTTATAGCTAGCTTGGTACAACTATCGTTACAAAAGAGACAAAACATGCATATAAACGACGACACCAAAATAATATTCAATAATAGCGATACTTACTGACATATCTATTATTATTAAGGGTCCCTTAGCTTGTCTGTACTTACCTAAAGTTGCCATTGTCACAGGAAATGCGCTTGATTATGGCTAACAACACGTCCCATTCAACACTGCGATTATCCTTAAATGATTTTACGATTGTTTTTTTAAACACATGTATTAGTATATTCTTTTAAATATCTACTTGCATCGAGTATTTTTAATTTCTTAAGTCAAATTTAACTATAAAAGTCTTCATTTTAAGAATTCCAAATTTTTCAACGGTTGATATCTTGAATGCTGCTCTAAATACTTTCTTTATGAATAATCAAACTTCACCAGTAGAGGGCGCAGTGAATTATTATAAAAAGAAAGCTACTTCAGCTTTAAACAAACACCAAGGATTCAGTTAAAAATAACACATTTTTATTTTATAGCTTTAACTTAGTGGAAAAAAAAAACATTACATATAGAGAGAGAACATAAAGTGCAACATATTTTCACTTCATTTTTGAGGGGATGAACAAAAATAGGTTATGTTGAAAGTAAAAACAAAAATATTTCTAACAGGTCTTTACAGTACAAAAACACAACATTACTTTTTTATTGATTCTCATCAAGAAAAAACAAATCTTTAAGAAAATGACTAATACAGCATGATGCCAGGTAAACAAGATTTTGTAAATATTGTAACTGCTTAAAACATAATTCTAAATAAAAATATCGAATCAGTCATACTGGTACTTCATGCACGGTGAGTTTTTCTTCTCTAAATTCTAAACTTATTCTAAAAGGGCTTCTAAAAATATATCTTAAGAACATTTTTACAATGCAGAAATAGTGGACCAAGGTTCCCAAAACAGTGGATGAAGGCATGCTGCCCCTGCAGGGGGCAAAAATATGACATTTAAGATCTTATCCTAAAATTAGTCAAATGAGGGAAATCACTACATGTTTATTCTGAACACTGAATTCCACCGGATAAAAACTGCAATATCCTACATAAATCCACTGTGTCCGTTTCTGGTCACATTTTGTTCAACCTTAACAGCAAAGCATCTTTGTTGCATGTCGTGGAGCTGTCAGGGTGGAGCTGGTGGAGATCAGACATAACAGACCTCCACAGGATTCAGTCAGCACAGTCTGTGGTCAACGACGAAGGCAACATCTCAGTGGTTGAGAGTCGACAGCAAGTTTGTGAGTCTGCACGCTATGTGTTTTCTGGCGAGGTCGACTCGTGTATGGCGACCACGGTGGAGTCACTGGTGATGCTGAACTGCTCCATGCGATTTTCTTCCATGCTGGGTAGCTCCACTCTGGGAAGTCGGAAGCTGCTCTCCGAGCCCGGGTTTGAGTTGGTGATGCTGCCCGATATGGAATTGACCCCAAAGGTGTTGAGAGGCAGGCTGCTCTGAGCTGTGGACTGAGATACCTTTGGACGGGGCTTGGAGCCCGACCTGACCCCAAGGATTCTGGACGCGTGTGTCCGCCTGGAAGACAAAAAAACTGTTTCTTAAGCAGGTTTTAAATATATTTTGTACCTATTTATTTATAAACACGGGCTATAGCAATACATATGGAGTTTAAAACATATTTTTTGGAGGAAGAGGTAGACAAAGTAGGTAAAAACTATTTTAACAATAGTAAAGTACTGCAAAATAACACTACTTTAAGTCCCACACGGATCCTCTTTTGTTGTATTCTAAAAGGGGTCTTCTAAGTCTTCTAAGACTCTGAGTTTTGTGGAGGTTGGTGCATGGCAACCCCCCCCCCCCCCCCCCCCCCATCATCCATAACTGAGCTCTCGTGAAAAAAAAGCCAAGTAATTTAAAACAATTTCATAGCTTTAAATGATTTATTTGTCATTTATTTACAACCTATCTGATTAAAATGCAAAAACAATATAACATGAGAATACGATAACATATCAAATTACACATTTGAACAAACTAGAGGTGAAATAATTGATCAATGAATTAATTTATATTTCTACGATCCAACCAGATCGATCTGTCTGAGGCAACTTTACCATTATAAAATCGTTTTAAAATTAAATAAATACAAGGAATCTGGAAAACTTCACCTGCATTGTTCAGTAGCAAGTATTTATGTCTGAATCACACTGGTTGAATATTTGGCTAATGATGCACATGGAGGATTGATTTTCAGTCGGTGAATCACATGAAAAAGAACCAATATCGACTATGAATGACATGAATCAGAAATTATAATATGAATGGAATCATTGTTAAAATGAATCATTGCAAACATTATCAGGAACAAACATTATTTGTTTTTTTTTAATGTAATTTTTATAGTAAATTTTGGGAGGATCACCCTTTTTCCTGTATGAAGCATGTAAACCAACCAGCTCTGAACCATCTTTAGCTTAGAACTGGAATGCAGCCTTACCTGTTGTATGTCTTCATGATGATGAGTAGAACGGCAAGAATGATAATAAAGCCAACAACAATGACAGCAATCATGGCTCCAGAGCCTGAGACGCACACACACAAACACACAAAAAGAGCGGTGAACACAGTGAAAGGGTGAGCTCCTCCTAAAATATTTTCCTGTCTCTGGCAGCTCATGATGCTGCTTCACTGTGAGTTTCCCTCCAGCAGTGTCGTCTTGTGGCTACAGCCTCACAAAAGCAGCAGAGAATTACAAATATTTTCTAACAAATACATGCGTGCCACTCCTGAAAACAACCCACAGTAACGTGCATGATGGTGCTGCTGATATACGAGGCTTTTCTTGGATTTTCTCTACCTGGGAATCACGAATCATTTGTTTTATTATAATCCAGTGGGGTGACAGAATAAGCGCACCCCAGCACGACAAGCAGACTCACTCTGGATGAGGATTTGTTGCTGGGATTTGGTGACGGCAGTGGTGGTAGACGTGACTGTAGTGGAGGTCACAGATGAGACAGAAGACATCTTCAGAGATGCCCTAAAAACAGAACGTATTCTTAGCTCAGAAAAACCACAACAGACGACACGGACAAGAAAAAGAATAAAGAAATAACACAAAAGAAAAGTTGCAGATAAGAAAAAACATTCCATTGTAAGAAATTACCAAACAACTCAGCCAATAGTGTGACATCAAATTAAATTTGTGTGCAAGTTTTAAGAATCACAAGCCAAACTGAAATACATTAACACTGTTTTTCTGTGTTGGAGGGCAAATCAAATTTATTATTGATTTTCTGTTAATCAGGCGCTAAATCTTAACAAAATGAAAACAGAAAAAGTGTCATCAAGGTTCAAAATTACAGTTAAACTCAAAAATGTTTCTGTAACGTTCTTCTACATCACGAGTTTGCAAAAACAGAGATTCATTTGTGTCAAAATAAATTAGTAAAAGTTTATTTTGCAAAGAAGTGGTTCATCATTTTAAGCAGGTAAACATTTCAAATTGCCTTCGGTAAATTCCATTCACTGCTCCCACAAGCCAAAAGAAACTCAACACCAGATTTAAGATTCATTTGTTGTCAGAAAAAGTTTGTGAATATGTTCAGTAACCTTTGCTGCAGATCAATCTGTTTGCATGAATCGCTGGTACTAAGGGCTGCATGTTGTCCTCAAGTTGCAGTTACATCCATTCCTTTATTGTCCACTCAAAAAGCGTGCGTGTCAATTTCATGAATATTTAGGTTTCTATCAATTGAAGCCTCCTAAAATAAACCATTAGTCAACCTGTAAGCTTTTGTGTTACAAATTTTGAGCCCTGAAACCCATTTTTACATTGTCTCCAAATGCAGATCTTATTGATCTTTCACAGCAGGCCTGGCTGTTAATCAATCAGCTCAGATTCTAGGAAGTTGGTGTCAGTTTCTGCTGGAAATTCAGTCACAAAACTCCCTCTGAACTCCTGTTTTTGTGCTTTTATCTGCATTTCTCAGAAAAGTTATTTCCTGTGTCTGAAAACACTTTTCCATGTCTTCAGCTACATAAAGGAACCAGCAACACTTACAGGGACGTGTTCTAAAAATGTCTACAGAAAAAGTAGAAGAAAATGGAAGCTGGTGATGGAGAGACACGATTGTAATGGAATCTCAAAGACATTTTCTTTGACGTCAGTGTAATCTATATCACTGTGCTATCTACTGTCCACAAAAAGACATCCTTATTGAAAATCTATTTACCAACAATGCTTCTTTTTTTTCTAAGACTCCTATAAAAGCCTGTTTTTAAATGTTTTGTTCTTTCCATCAGAAAAATCAGAGTGTCATCATTCCTGATGATCATAATCTTCATCTCATCCACTGGGTTGTGACTCATGTCATGCCTGACATAGAGATTTAATTTGATTTAGAAGAGTCTCTCTTGCTGCTCTTCTCCAGTCAGGTTATGCGTCGCCGTGAAGCATCAGCTCATGCAAACTCACGGTTTTCCCTTTTAAAGTTAAGCTCCCTTAAAAATATGAGACTTTGAAGGTTTACAAGAGGCATTTCCACTCTTCCAGTCTTTAAATTGCTATTTATAATTTGATTTTCCACTTGCACCTCACAGGAAGTGGACAAACATCATGCTGAGAGCTCCTTCCTCTTTTCTCCCCAATAAATTTCAGTGTAAAACCGAGAGCAAACATGAAGCCGCTGCGTCATTCCAGTGACACAAACTTGTGACTTCATGTGTCGTGATAAAAGTCGCCCACGTCACCCCTTTCGGCCCTATTAGAGATAAGATGACAGCCTCATTTAACAGTCATCACCCATCATTTAACAAGTGCAGTGACTAATCCTGAAATCAAGTGAGACAACATTGCGCTTTGTTTTTCTATAATAGCGACAACAGGCGTTACCACATTGCCAAGTGTCTAAATTTGAAAGAAAACATGTTAATTATCACTTGAAAAGAGAGACTTCAGATTCAAAGATTACAATTAAAGTCTGTTGGAGTGTTTCTGACAGTGAGGCAAAGCGAAAGCGAAGCAGCACAGCCGGAAACACCAATTGCAAATGGATTAATTTTGCAGGTGATTGCAAACACATTTTTATAAAAAGATGAGAAAGAGTGTTCCCATAACAGAAGATACACAAACTATACAAAAAAGGATGCTAAATTTACGCAAAAAAACACCAGAGCACTCAGTTATATTTGGGAAAAAACAAATAAACAAATGATGACCCCAAATAGGTCCTCACTGGATACCTGATTACCAGCAATGTAAATTTGTTCTCTGTAGAAGACATTTCTAAACCTGAATATCATCAACATACAACTGAATTCATTCTTTTTTGGAGGACACTTGAGCTTTATTATACAAAAAGTTTTTAAAAAGCGAGGCTCTGGGAATTGTAGTTTTGTTGGATTTAACACATTTTTGACTGGACATTTTTTTCCCTCTGGTAGTCAGGAGGATTTGGATGGAAGGTGCTCTTAAAATATTCAAAAATAATTTTTGCACAGAAATGCTTATTCACTCTCAACTGTCTCCAGATGGAGGCACTGAAAACCTGCTAATTTCATCATGTCAAATAAAACTTAAAAGTTTTAGGGATGAAAAAATTCATAACTAACTGAATAGACGATCTTTGATTCTGTGAAAGAAGCTTGAAGTGGGACAGGCAGCTTGATTGGATTCAAAGTCAAAGTTCAAACTTAGTTAAATTTACCCATGCATCCATCAACCAGCAAATTAAAAAAACAGACTCCCAGTATGAGAAATTTTGAGCTTTAACTGACATTTTAATATTTAACTCTCAGTTATTACTAAAAGACCGCAAAGCAATCTGCATTCAAAATATTAATTGAAATATATCTGTAAATAGATTTATTTCTGGTCTAAAACCAAGAATTAATCTGCCTCTAGTGGTTGTTGGTGAACTGCAACATTGTGTCAAACTCTAGAGCAGAAGGGGAGGCTTTAACATTTAAAAGCAACATCAAACATTTACAAGCTGTGCATGTTCTGTAGGACATATAAAGGGATCAATTACAGCTGTGACACAAAATAAAGATCATCTGTTACATCAGCGCCGATTTAAAGAAACAGATTCTCCTTCGTCTGATATTTATGATGACAGCTCCATGAAGGCCATGCTCAATACTCAGGAGTACCCTGAGTCTTATCCAGCTTTCTGCTTGATGGCAAACATTACACAACAGCTTCTCCAGTTGTTGACACACCATTAGATGCAGCAATTAATAACAAAATGCACTACATTTAATGTTTGCTGAGGTGACAGCACCTGATAAGTGGCCATATTTTCAGCTGTTGCGCACGTCTAGCAACGCAACTGTTGTGGTAACTGGAAAAGACAGACAGTAGCTGATGCTGGAGAGCTTCCATGTGCTCTTCTTTATTCTTTCTGATTCATTCACCCAATGAATCAATTAATTGATTAATTGATCAATTAAAGAAAAAAGTGAAACCTCAGTTCACACACACTTGACTTTGTTACATGCAGGTAAAGTGGGCTAATAAAAAGGAAAAATGCTAATGTTTTTTTATTTTTTTAAAGAAAAATCCTTTTGCTTCACAGATCTTAAGATTTGAAAGAGACAAAAACTGAAATATTTATGGCAAAAAAGATGATCGACATCAAAACAATCCTGTTTCTGCAGTTTGATAAGAATAAGAAATAATAACAAAACACCTAAAAATAGAGTAAAATAACGGGGGCTTTGACAGGGGAAGTTACAAACCAATTACTAATCAAACAACTAAAAAAAGATCACATATTCTCAACAAAATCATCTAAAAAACGATGTTTTAATCCCGCCATCGAAAAATATTTCCTCCACATTTATATTATGATTATTAAATTAGTAATCTATTAACAAAATAAAATTTCACTAAAAGGAAACTCATTTATGAAAAAAAAAAGATCAAGTGCAAGTCATTTTTTCCCACAACTTAACGAAACATTATCTTACTCCATAACTGTAAACTAATCATTAAATTGTTTATGAGTTGACAAAAAAAAGTAATGATTAACTACCGGGTAATTCAAAAATGGTCCCACACTCCCTCGGTAAAGTTATGTGAGCTTTAAAATAAATAACCAATACTTTTATTACGAAAAGATAAATCATATTTATTCAATGTGAAAGTCAAGAATAACTACCAGACCGTAATTTCGTTGCTTTACATTAACTAGCCTATCATTTATGTGTCATAAAGATGTTTGAAAGTGATCTGTTTAATTAAATTCAAACAACTGTATTTATACCCCAGGGGCAATTTAATATTAAGTGCAGAGAGTTGCTATGAAATTCACATGACATAAAAAAATAAAATAAACAAAATAAAAAACTGTAAAATACTGAATGATTCCTAAACACAAAGAGTGGCCCAATTTTATGTGATAGAGACATTATTCAAGGAAAAAAAACACAACTTAAAGTGACACATTGTATTTATGTTAGTTTGGTTAAACTGCACTGATTAGGTGGATTGTAAGTCAGCTTTAAGTAGTTGGACTGCGACTTGTGTCCTGAAATAAACTAATTTATAAATTCCAATTCCTCCTAAACTAGAATAATTACTTGATTTCCTTCAGGCAGTAAATGATTACCCCACAAATCTGACAGTGAGCAAATCTCAGAATTGATTTTTACTCTTATAACATCAAATCCAAAGAGCTTTTTCAACCTAATGTGTCTAAGAGAACATAAAAATCCTTCAGTCTTTAATGAGCTTTAATTATTTTTCAGGATTAACCCATTAATTCCTAATTGTGGGATAGCTATGGCTGTGGCTCGCTTGTCTTTCTTGGGTCCATGTATATGTGTATGTGTGTGTTTCTACTTGTGTGTGTGTGGTAAAAGGTAAGTGTTGTATACTTACATAGTAGTTTACTACCTTTATAGAAGGCCAAAGCGCTTTACAGTCACAGTACCATTCACACACACCTTAAGCATTAAGCAAAGCTGAGTAATTGCAAAAGCAAATATCAATACTAGGCACCATAAATATGACGTTTACGAAGAGTCTATGTCCTATCTTAATGCTAACATACTTTTCTAACTTTTTCTTTGAGACTTTTCTTGCTATCATCCTCTTCTCTTGGCCCAAACAGGAAGTGAACATCTCTGGTCATGTGACGTTTTACAATACACACGTGACACTGCATGTATTTCATTGAGACCATTTCTTTTTGCAATAGATATGGAAAATGTACAGATGGATCATTCAGTAAGATTTTATAGCCTTAGAAATAATTTAAAAAAATGTTTACGGCCACAGTTGTGACCAGTGGGATTAACTGGGGTAACATTTTTCTAGGGATACCGAAAAAGGGATATAGTTATTTTAGTCCACTGAGGCACAAGGAAAAACCAAAAGTGGGTTTAAATGAGCACATTTTGCTGAAGAGAACTCCGGTGATTCGGACATTTATAATGGCAGCAAATGTCAAATCAATAAAGTTTATAGATTCACAATTTTCCTCTTTATCCCAACACTGTTTAAACATCAAACTAAAAGACTCACATGAAAAGAAATTTAAGATGAAAAAGAAAACGGTGATCCTGACATCAAATTTACACAAAAGATGGACATCCATCAGACACATTTGAAGCAGGAAAAAGGTGTGTAAACAGTAGCAGTTTATTACACCTTAACTTTTGTTCACATCCAGCTAATCTTCATGCTGCTTCCCACATCACAGATTGAAACTGAATCTTCAAAGAAATGTTAAATTAGACTCAAGAAGAGCAAAAAAAAAGAAACTACTAAATGCTGTCAAAAAATCCTTGTAAGTCTATGAACCTTCATTTAAAAACAGAAACTCTTTTGACTCTGTGGTTTCAAAATAAAACTTATATTATTGCAGCAGTGATGTTTGACTTCAAACTTGAGTCATGGTTAGTTAAAGTTCATTTCCTGCTAAACTATTACTGAGTTTGAACAGTTTGATCCTGCTGAAAAGTATTGATCATATTTCAATTATTTCAGTTGATAAGAAGAATTGAAAAATCATTTTTAATAATTTAGTCCAGATTAGCCTATAAAATATCCTTAATGGAGAATAGCCACCCTGTTATGTTAATGTATTGGTAACATTCCTGCATGATTTTCTTCTTCTTCTTTAGAGAATTATGCCTGAAGAGAGTCTTTTCTCTGGTATTTCTGTATGTTTGATGTTCCACAAGATCGCAGCTCCCCACAAACACCGTGGATTCAATATCCTTTCTTCCTCCTGAGTAAACACATTGTTTATTGGTCCATGCAGAGCGCAGTGCTGAATGCAGAACGGAACAGTTTAGTTTCCTCTTTTTCTTTTATTTCTACAGGGCACGGAGAAACCAGACAAAGCTGGTGTGGGGTTTGACCCCTGTGAAACGGTCATCAATAATTGAGCAGGTCATTAGCGTAGGGGTTCACTGTGAGCTGCATGAAATTAGATTTCAAAGCCGCAGCCTATTCATGTCGGGTCAGATGTGCTGTTTGTTTTTGCGGCTGTAGCACAGCAGAGAGATTTAACGCTGACATTTATTGACCCCAATCAGTCACCAGAGGATCATCAGCTGCAATGAGATAGCCGTCTTTGATGGACACGGGATTGTGCAGGAAAATGAGCAGTAAGAGCAGAAAATTGTAGCAGAACAGTTGCAAGGTTTAGTGGTAAAGTGGTCCAGAGGAGCAGAACACAACAAACAAAGCAGAGACAAGAAGAAATGGGAAAATCAACAGTTTTGTTGTGTTCAATCATCTGTTTGAGGATTTCTAAGTGAGCTTTATTTTATTTTCTTAAATTTATCCTCATATATTAATTATCTAAAGGCAGAAGCCACTTCAGAAAGTAGCAAAGATTTCAAAGAAAAATAATGCAAGAGTGTGGGACAAACCCCAGCTGCTCCTTTGTGTTGTTTTGCTGGGTATAAAAGGTTTGACAACTGGATTTATGTGAAAAACAGAGAAGTGCCCTTGTGTGATAGCACCAACATGTGGGCACTTTTGAGGGCTGGGGGCTCAAAACTCCATGATGGGACTTTAAAGTAGTACTAAATCAGAGGAAAGTTAGCCATAAAACTAGAAAAAATTGCTCATTTTTATAGTTTGTTTAAAAATGTAAACATGTGAAATGTAAAAACACGTCTGCTGCTGTCTTTTCATGAACTTTTCATATAGTTATGGTTCCTTCCTCCGACCTGGATGGCAGTGCAGAGTCATAAAAGATGAACCGTAGCTCTGATGAAACATCTAGTACATTTCACAATAGCTAATGAATGAGCTTGCAGCTGATCCACTGAAAAAAAAACACTTATCCTTAAAGACAGATGACCTTTTAGTGCACTTGAGATTTGTCTGACAGCACCACCTTTTACGTGAAACATAACTTGAATTCTCTTCACCTGAGGCTGGAGGACCTCCTGTGATTGGGAATCCAGGATATAAAACTGACAAACAGCTGAGCAACAAGACAAAAAAAAAAAAGCCCCCAGAGGAGTAATGAGTTACTTACTGAGCTTCTCCGTCTCTGGATCTGGCTCAAGACCTTCCTGAAGGATCCTGAGCAGTCAGACGAGGGGGGCATGGCCACTGGAGGGCCTGGCAGGAGGAGTATGCAAATCACTCCTGAAAAACGTAAAAAAAATACGTTCAGACTGTTCAAAAGTCAACTGCTCTGCTAACTCTGGGAGTTTGGAGTCAAGCTTCTGTGTGAAAGTGTTTAAGTGAAGGGAAGGAGGAGCGAGAGTGATAAGGAGGTGGAGACTTGCTTGCTCGCTGAGCGCTGAGCTGCTCCTCCTGAGAGCAATGACTTGGGGAGCTGGTTTTTCTGGTCCCTCTGCCAGGCCCTTGGGCGTGTTGTGGTCGCAGATCAAAAAACGCAGACAACTGTCCAAAGCTGTCTGCTCCACCATGACCTTGAGCCTGAAGATCAGCCGTCTGTGCCTCAAGAGGAGCAGAGCAGCTTTAGGAAACAGAAAAATCTCACGGTGCAGATTATAAAGCGGATTTCGTCTTACCTGCTAAATTCAGTTATAAAATGTTCTTTTGTGGAGCACTTTTTGGGAGTTCAATGTCACTAAAACTCTTCACGGCATCTCACTTCATGTATTGGCTGATAATTACCATAGAAACCAGTTGTCAAGAGGGTGTTATAGAAAAGACACACAATGACCTCTAGTAAGAATTGTTTTTCACTATTTTTGCTGCGACGAATGATCCAGATTTGTGCGCCTCCTGTTGCTCCAGCCCCCAGAGAACTTCATCAAGCAGACACAAAGAGCGGGCCTTACCTTACGTTCCCCTTCGGGGAGGTGGTGCCTGCGTTGTGTTGCACCTTTGTGAGGAGGCATTACTCAGCTTCACTTTGAGCATTGTTCTGGGATATCTAACCCTCACAGGAGCAGAGGTTAGCCTGCATTTGGTGGTAGACTATGACAGGCTTTTCTAAAAACTGACATTAGGTTACAAACAAGTTGCATAAATAGTGGAACCATTTCTTCAAACTCTCAGGGTGTCTTTTTGTCGGCTTTTTGGATGGTTGTGTAACTCTGGAGAGTGGATTTAAAGGAACGTGGAGTTTTTTTTTAGCATCCCGAGAGCCAGGTGAATCGGATCCATCCCCTGCACTGGGCGCACACATTACATCAAACAGTGAGGTTCATTGATGAGAGGAATTCCCCATTTTTCCTCTTTGATTTTTTTTTCCTGCTTCACCTCACAGCTGCTGCTCGGGCCTCCCGCCTGTACGGGTCTCTTTGTTTTACCCTTTTTTTTTTTTTTTGGTAGATCGAGTGTAAGATAGCAGGAGTAAACACGTAGAGGTTTTGTGAAACGAATTCCACCGTTGTCTTTGCTGGATTTTCTCATGAAGGAAGCTGACGAGAGAGGCCTATTGTTACGGGCTCAGTAACAGATCAGTAACAATGAGCAGAGCGGGCATTTCTCCTCGGGGTGGAATAGAGGAACCTGACTATTTCCCCACACGCCATATGCTGTAAATCTCACAGAATCACTGACTCAACCTTTCTGTTGCCTTGACCAGTGAATATTAACCACTGCTGGGTCCTTGGAGGGAAAATGAGAGCAGTGTACACTCCACCAGGCAGCAGAGTTGAATTACACATCACTACTCTGATAAAAAAAATAATTTAGCGCACATTTTAAAACCTCAAATCCTGTCATCACCTCTAAAACTAAGTGAATGACAGCAGATATAGGTTCATATCTGGTGTTATGCTTCCTTCTTGTATCAATGTGGACTCCACATAAAGCATACAAGTTATACAATTATTCAAGGTATGAATAACGTGAAAAATGATTTTACAAGGCTTAAAGACCTTTTTTTATCATGTTCTGGAAGAATTGCTCTAATGAAGGAGAGCGTAAAGAAAATTAAGATTAAAATTGTGATTCTGAGTGTTTCTCAGTGGATAGCTCCAAAATTGCTCGCTATCTTTGTTACACTGTGATGTTAGGTTGGGGTTGTGAGGGGCTGTAAGCTAGCGGGAAAGCGTGTAAACAGATGGGTGACGGGAAGTGAAGGTGGGCTTATGGAACAACAGTCACACCAGCAACTTAGTGGCAAACTTTTAATGAACTACTGCTGCTCTACAAAAACTAAGAAAATGACAAGTTTTTTGATTGGGCTCATAAAGGATCAAAATAGATCAAAAGATGATCGGCGGGGTCTATAATTATTTAAATATCACGGTTGAAGTAAAAGAATTGAATTTGAAAAGAATTTGCCAATCAAAAAGCTTTACATCTAAAGACTAACATGGACTTTCTAAAACAAAACAAACACACAATTTTCTGGGGTTTAATATTAATTGATACACCAGGTGAATTGTGGGAAATTAGATTTTACTTTGGACAATTGTTCTAATTTTGTAAATATTGTTTTTTGTTATCTTTGTTTATGTGTTTGTGTTTAGACTCCAAATCAGGGGTCTGCAACCTTCAACACTCAAAGAGCCATTCAGGTTGATTTCTCACAACTCAGTAAGAGCCACAACGTCTAACTTGACACTTTAGAAAATAAGACTGATTTGTATTTTTATGTATTAATGTATAACAATTAAGATAAATAAATTATTTGTTTTTATGGCATAATAAACCTAAAGAGAAAAAAGCTTTTTTCCCCTTCAAAATATGAAATAGTTTATAACTTTTGACTGAGATTCAAATGACTTTCTTTCAAAATAAAAGACACCCTTTGTCACATGGATCATATAAATGCAGCAGATGTATATTTTGTGGTACACGGTGCACAAAAATCTGACAAAATGTCTCAGTTCGACTTGTGATACAAACTGTTCTTCAAATGTTGTGAATGAGTTGAATTAAACTTTCCTTTTCTTCTAATTTACTCCTTACATACCTTTCAGTTACTTTTTACAATGAACAACAATTTTATTTTCTTTACCCAGAGAGCCACAAGGAGGGTTAAAGAGCCACTTGTGTCCAGAGCCTCAGGTTGCAGACCCTTCCTCTAAACTAAACATATCTGAGACAACGTAATAAGCTCTAGTAGCACTAGATAATTAATAAAGACCAAAATTATCAATAGTCTTTTGCTAAAGGTTTCAACTCTTACATTTTAAATATTGCTAAAGAAGAATGTCGAAGGTTCTGTTTAACAAAAACTGGGTTTGAATAGTATTTCTTTGATACATCCTAAAAAAAAACAAAACATTTAAACAAGGACAAAACTAAAACATGGTTTTTAAGAATAAGTCTTTATGTATTTTTCTATGTGAAACAAATAACTATTTACACAAATAGAAACAGATACTGTCAGAGACAGAGACCATGTCTGAGAAATAAGTACAGAACATGTAATACACATACTGATATCATAGTACTGTAAATTATTGCTTGATATGCTACTTTGTTTTTTGGATTTCTACAATACAAGACACAATAATCAGTTTTCAACAGAAACAGTACAACAGTGACAGTAATAACGGTATTATTTTGCTGTTTCGTAGATGTTTCCCGGAAATAGAAAATAAAAAAAAA
This sequence comes from Oryzias celebensis, assembly GCA_014656515.1. Lineage (NCBI taxonomy): Eukaryota > Metazoa > Chordata > Actinopteri > Beloniformes > Adrianichthyidae > Oryzias > Oryzias celebensis. Next base: position 43,600,767 of record BNCR01000005.1, read on the forward strand.
ACAATCAAACCGCATCCACGTTGGACACAGTTGGTTTTTGATCGAGCATCTTCAGGACTCACTGTTACACACTTTTTTTGTTGTTTCCATTACAAGTGCCAAGAGAAGCTGGAACAAACTGCACACGATGGCCTCAGCGTAAAACAGAGAAGACGAAAGAAAAGACACTTGGCATATGTACATAAATTTACATTTCTTCTCTACTGTGATCAAGTGCACAAGTTTAAAACACCCTGTCCACAGAGTTTAAATGAAAAACTTTCACACGTGTGCCCTTGCTGCGTCCTTTACTATCCATCTGCAGCACATTTCACCAAAAACTGCAAACCTCCTCGGAATACACCAATCTTGTGGACAAAAAAAAAAACAAATAAACAAACAAAAAAAAAGTGTATTATTCTTTTATTTTTGTCCACTGCCTGATTTTAAACCTCCATCTGCACTGCGGTAACACCGTTTGAGTCGTGCATCACGATCCAGAAGGCATGAGAAGTTCACGCTGTCAACGACATGGAGCGGTTCACTCTTTGCAATATGCTGGTGAAAAGGCTGACCAGGTGTTTAGCTCGAGACAAAAAAAAAATAAAAAATCCCAAAACACAAGAAAGAAACCAAAAAGTGTGCTTCTCAATTTGTCTAAACATGTAAAAGAAAGAATAATAAAGTGCTCACATGTTGCTAAAAAAAAACAAAGTTCCCAGATTTCATGCTGTCTGTTGACCCCAGAAAGGATGAAGCATGTGCAAAATGCTGATGATTAAGACATAAATGGCCCAAACCACTTTGATTTTAAATAATGTGTTAATTTACACACAATCTAAATAGTCGACAAACAGAAAAAAATGTACAGTAGTGGTAAAGTGAAATCCAAGCATTTTGAGATGTTGATGATCAAAAATAATTCTTTGTTATAAAGAGAGCGAGTGAATGCTTTGGTTGTTTCTCATGAGCAAGCTTCGTTCCCTTTTTTAATGAATGTTTCAGGTACACAAAAAGAAGATTTCCCAATTACCACTCATCTAACAGCAAGAACAGCGCAGCATTCTAGAGGGTCAAGAGCCCCACCATCGCCCAACATCAAGAGATTCTCAGTGCAAAACAAGCAGTAGCTGGTTTCAAAGGAAACCCGACACAAAGAAAGTGGGTTGATTGAACAACAATCTCAACAAAGATTTAACACAGAGTCAGAAAAAAAAGTCTCTGAAGAAACGAGAGGGTAACTGTCTCGATCACAAATCTGGACAAAAACAACAAAAAAAAAACAGGCAAGTTCACATGCTGGTGACAAAGCCGTCAATCTCACCAAATCATGATATGTCGCTTAATCCTGCAGGAACATATGCTCATGCAAAATTTCCTGTCATCACAAACAACAATAAAAAATACTTCAGCCCCATCCACTGAAGTATGCATGCAAAAAGTGTTGGGGTATCAAATACATAGTAATAATACACATTTAGTAGCTTTGCAAAGGACAGGAAAAAAAAAGAAAGAAACCTCTACAAAAAAGAAAAACAATCGCCAACATTTTATACAATATGGCGCTTTATGCTGTGTGATGTTATGTAGCTTATTTGTCCTCCCTACACTATTTTAGTATTTGTGTTTCTGTGAGTATTTTTTTTTTGTATTACAAATATACATGCAGATACGAGCAGGACATCACACACAATCCTGATGAACGGAAGCTGCAAACCAGCAGATAAAAAAAGAATGAAAACAAGCCATAAAAAAAAAAAGTATATTTAAACATCAACACATGTTCCGTGTTGCATCTCCAAAGATTATTGTAGAAAATAACTGAGCTTTAAATGGAGAGGACGCTAGCAACTACTGGACAGCAGGCAACGGAGCTGAGAATGCGGTAGGTGACAGGTGTCTGTAGTGGGACAAGTGTTTACCCCCTCTGCTGAACGAGGGGAACGATGAGGTGGAGGCAGGCCTCACAGCTCCCCACGCTGTCCAGAATTGATGAGTGTGGCGTGCGTGTGGTTCTCAGCCATCCGCCGCCTCATTCCATCGCCGCGCTCGCCAAACACCGTCTCTGAGCAATGTTTGTTTTGCTTGTATTTGAACTGAAATGAGGGGCGTCGACTTCTCTGTGAGTGCAGAGACGAGAGATAGAGAGGACGGGTGTGTCGCAGGTTTAAAGGGCGGTACGGTGCCGGCCCCGCTGACGGGGGCTCTCTAGTTGGAGACCGTTGGCGGACCATCGGGACGCCTGGTCTGGACGATCTGCTGCTTTGGCCGCACCGCTTCGTCCTCCTCTGCCTCGCTCTCGCACACGTGGACGACGACACTGGAGTGGACTCTGTCCCGGCGTGGAGTTCATACTTTTCACCTGCAGGGATGAGAAAAAACTTAGAAAAAAAATCCTTTTTCACACTCTGACAAAACAATTGACAAACAGTTTTATCGACACGGGAGATCGCTTTAATTCAAACAAAAAGACCAATCCAGGAATAGTCTGGCTTTTTTGTCCAAAACTCAGAGAGATCCATCTGAAATTGAAAACACACACTTGCTAGATTGTATCACAGTTGCCATGGAGATGAGATCAGACATCTGCCAGACAGGAGGAAATTGGTCTGGTAGCCTTTCACTGTGATGCCAAACGCAGAGACAGGCAATGAATGGAGTCCTGCTGTTGCCACGGGGAGCTGACAGAGGGAGTCAGCGCGCCGCGCAGCAGCCAAACGCTTATCGGATTTCACATGGAAGGATGAGAGACGGGGAACAAAGGCATTTCCTGATGCTTTGGGTTTCTATGGTAACAGCAAAAGTGGACACAGTGTGCTGATGTTTGCGATCAAGTGCAAAATTTCACAGAGTCTGTGGGACAAAATAATGGTGCTCAGGTGAATACAATCGTAGGTTTCCACTCTATCAGCATGAATGTGCTCTGGGATAAAGTCAGTGCTGCAAGCTGTTGATTTGACAAACTGTTGCTGCAACCTTATATCCTGTTAGTGAAGCGGAAAGAGGCAGAGCAGAAAGGCTGCTGGGGGAAAGACTGCACTGACCTGACACCTGCATGCTCTGTAACTGATCTGCAAAGTGATTTGATCCATTTATGGTAGTCATTATTTACATTAGCAAATTGCTTACATTATTACAATTTAAAACACTACACGTTTGACCTATGTTGAGGTTAAATTCTTTCTTTTCATTTGCATGATCCTGAAAATATTCTAAAATATGTAACATAAACTATATCGGTTTCTGTGTACGCCTTCAACCCAGCTTGAGAAATGATCAGCAACTTAGTATGAGGTGAAACAAACACACATATTTTATCATCAGTATCCCTTTTTCTGTCCAGATCTTAGAGAAAAGCTCGGATAAACGTTATTTAAAACTTCAAATGATGAAAGAAGTCATGAAACCACCAAAAATATTTTTAATAGGCTTATTATATTAAAAAAAAAAGTTGGCATTTTCCATATCTTATTCTGAATTTGGCTTATCTGGATAATTATTTTATTTAAGGTAAACTAATCAGACAAATGCAACTACATGTTAGTCTGTGATTCCGAATCAAATCAGAACATGGAAAACTAGTGAACAAAGACAGGCTTAGCTCCAGGTTTTCACTGAAAATGACATTAGAGAACTACTTACATTTCTAGGGGCCTTCCTTGTCTTATTTTGGCCATTTTCTCACGATAACATCTTTTTCTTGTGAGAACATCTGCCTTTTCTTTTTCCCCCCTTTTTTCATGATTATGACGTCTGTCTTTTTTCCCCCGTTTTCTTGTGTTAACAACATATCTTTCTTCATCTCATAATAATGACATCTACCATGTTCTCAAAATAACGACATCTACCTTTTTTTTCCGTTTTCTCATGATAACATCTGCCTTTCATTTTCCCTGTTATCCTGTGATAACAATATCTACCTATTTTATTTTCTCTGACCTACTGCTTTGTTTTGCTGCAGATTGTGGAGAAAAGAAAAAAGTAAATTCTTTGTTAACTTATTATCATTATTATTATTTTAGAAATAATAGTAATAATAATAAAATAACAATGACATCTACTTTCTTGTTATTTTCTTGTGTTAATGTGAGAATAGATAAGGTGATAGTTTCACGAGAAAACAGGCAAAAAAAAGCAAGGTAGGCCATTCTCGACTTCCAAACTTTTAAACCTGACAGCTTTTTTTTCCTCTGTATGTAACATTTCCGTTTTTATATATTCTTAAAATGTTATTCTCAATTTGGTTTGAAATTTGGATCTTCTTTTGGGTTTTAAATAAGATCTAAACCACTTTAAATGATCCGAAAATCTACATCAGTGAAGGCAAATCCAAATGTTCTCCTTAGTTAATATTAAAATCTGTCCCATCACTTTAGCATAAATCATGTCCACTGGATTCACCTCACAGCAGCCGCTTCCTACCTTTCAGTTCCACCCCCTGTGGTGCATGAAATGATTTCCCGTTTACATCTGGGTCACAGTTTAGTGATGCAAAGCTCAAATGATGTTGTTTTTAAAAAAGATTATCACTCTTATTTCCCATTTATAGTGACTTTAAATGTGTCAGAAGAACTAGAGTACTGACCAGGACCAAGCTTGGCAACAGCACATAGCAGGTCGTAGTTGATGACGGGCGTAGCGTCTTCACTCTGGCTCCATCCCACAGGCGGCGAGGCAGGAGGAGAAATCAGAAACTGTTTCACGGGTTGTGGAGGGGCCAGATAAGACTTGTCTATGTCCTCGTCACCATTCTGGATCTGTTGGAAGGGAGATGAAAACTCATAGATGTTATAGGAGAAAGTGTTTCAAACTCTTAGAGCCAGAAAAATGAATGCTTTAAATCTGTATAATTTTCTTACTTCTTCATTTAAATTGTGTTTAACTTCATAAAATCTCTGTAAAATTGTGCAAATTTTAAATCCTAAATGTTCTAAGCAACTTCTGATACACTTGCACCAGCAAGTGTGTGAGGTATCAGTGAATGAATATGTACAAAACTGTCATCTCTCCTCTTAAACAAGTGCTCTTCCTGCAGAACATCACTTTACTTTTCAGAACTTTCGTTTCTCCACAGGCAAAATTCAGACAGACACACTGACACATCTGCAATGCAGGAGAAATCCTCAAATGTGTTCCTGCGCTGGAACGCATGACTGATGGCTTCTGACAAGACAGTTTGTGGGCTGAGGAAGCAGTCAGGTGTAACTCAGTGAAGCAAGTATTGCTTTAAAATACATGGAAAACAGGATCAAATGAAAGAAGTTGAAGGGAGAATCAGTGTCAACTTTTTCTGAGAGTTTTTCGTACAGGTTTTGCACCTGCAAGCAGTAAGAAACAATGTAAAAAAAATTCAAAATAGAAGACTTTCCCCTTAAAATGCCCCTTTCTACCATTTCCAGGAAACTCACTTGAGCAAAGTAGAGTTTCAGCTTCTTGCCGTTGAACTCAGATTCGTGTAACTCGATGCGAGCGCGAGCGGCTGCCTCTGGGGTGCTGAAGTTGATCCGCACTCTTCTGAAGCTTTTGAACATCTGGAAGGTTGTGTGTTCGTCATAAATCCTGAACAACGCTTCAAACCTCTCCTGCAGGAGATAAAAAACACAGAAACACAAGCTCAATAAGACAAGGACATCCATCACTTTACCACACAGAAAAATCCATTAAATTAGTGTAAATATAGCTTTGGAGATTCAGAATTAGAATTGATTTCAATATGTTAGAATTTTTTTTTAAGATTTTTAATTTTGTAGTTCTTTTTTTTTTTTGTTTTGCAGCTTGAGTTATTGAGTCTTTGGATTTCTTTCTGTTTAAATATATTATTGAAATATTGTTTTTTTATATCACACATCTGGTTTTCACATGTTAATGAACTAAAGTTATTTTGGCAACACTTTAAAATAGTGCCTCTTTTTAAACATTAGTTAATGCACAATTAAGAATTATTTAATTGTTAAATAATGTGTTAACAGACAAAGCATTAATAAAAATTTCCTTATGGAATTGCCTAGCGTTGTGTATGCATCAGCATGTTAGGTAATATATATATAAAGCCTTAACAATGCTTGAAGTAATTATTTACAACGGGTTTGTTTGTTTGGAGTTAGGATGCAATGGGTCAGTAAGGTTTTACTAAACATTTTTAACCCTCTATTCAATGTATTTCCCTGAAAATGTAAAAAAATCATAAAAGAATCATAAAAACACTCAAATAAATCTGAAATATTATTTTTGTTATGTGCAGAAGTTGCATTAACATGTATGTGACAAATTATCAGGAAAAAAAAACATTTACATCCTCAAAATAAAAGGTTAATGTATAAATTAAAGCAAAAAACTGGTCTTCCTTCTAGTTTTAAGTTAAAATCTTTCTTTTAGGTTTTTATTTTTAAACTAAAGACCTCTTTTTCTGCAGCTCTTTGTCTCGTCTACCCTGCTTTCCTCCTTTTTTGACCTTAGTCTAATTACATCTTTTTTGAGCTCATTTCTTTCTTTTTCCTGACGCCTCAGTCCTTATCGGTGCCCACATGGATCATCTGTACATCTCTCAGTCCTCTCCTTGGGCATCCAATCAGCCTCGTCGGCTGTAACCTCAATCAAACAACTCAGCATGACGGCAAAGAGAGAGAGGGCCACCAGGAGAGCTGATTTCTGAGTAATCTGTAGTGCTATTCCTTGTTTCCGTGCCGACTGTCTCCCAGCAGGGATGACAGAAATCACCACAAACCCCAGCAACTTTTTAAGAAAAGACTGATGACTGAAAAAGACTGAAGCTTTTTTCTTTTTTTTCTGTTGTTGTCCTTTAAAAGTTCCAAAAAATAACCCATTAGTTATAGGGTTTTTCTTTCTTTTTTTTTAATTGCCAGCACTGAAGGGTAAATACAATCTCAAACAGAGTTTGACTTTAAAAAGAATGGCAAAACTTTCCCAGAAATACTATCAGGTAAAAAACTTTTCACTTTTCAAAATACATCAAATATTGACAATTACTACTAATAAAGTTGATTAACATTGAAGGACTTAATTTAAATAGCAAACTGTCTAAACTTTATCAGTCAAAACCACATTTTTTTCTATTCAAACCAATTGACAGCCAATTTCTCCAAATCCTGAATTAAAGCTTCACAAGACATTTAGCTGGAAACCATTAGATATTGTAAGAAAAATGTGACTTAATTAGAAAAAAGTGACAGATGCTGCCAGGCTGTTCGCCTTTCCTAGTTTCTGTTTACACATGAGTCAGCACGATTTTATTTAAAAAAAAAACATCCTGTCACTTATAATTTCTCACTTCATAAAATAAGTTTCTTATTTACAAGAGATGGAAAAGGAAGCCTTGTAGCTACTTTCCGCAGAATTTGAAAAGCTCTTATCATAGCTGCCACTTCCAGGTTAGTTCACTCTGTGGCTGCACTGAAGGCGTTCAGATTCTGTGGAAAAATCAGCACCGCGTTCCTACCGATAAGCTGACGCAGCAGCTCTTGCCAGAATGGAAAAGCTGCTAGCAAAACTAGCGATTGGAAATCAGAATCCGCATCTGAACATTTGTGACACTTAATTCAATTTAGTTCACTTGTTTAGGGGAAAACTGCTTTCTAGAAAAACAACAAAAGTACATTTTATAGAGTTCTATAAAAATGAATTCATTCTAAAAGAACAAACCTGCTACTTGGCAGAAGTTTCCCTTCATCAATTTGTCTGACTAAACCCATCACCATGCAGTGTTTTTACTGTGTTCCAATAGAAAAAAACATGATAAACATTTTTTTTCATGCTTTTTTTTCCAATCTTCTTTTCATGTTAGTGCATCTATGCGTCTGAGCAGCTGGCAAAGCTTCAGATCTGACTGCACCCACAGCCTCTATCATCCCATTTTCAGTCTGATTTATACTTTAGTATAGTAGGGAGGCGCATCCATTCAAAAGGAGACATTATCTCTGAAATTGTGATTATTTTGACAACATTTATGCATGTTTCAGAGGTCATGACTGTTATTTTGAAACTGACTTTATCTTGAAAGCGCCACAGAGTTTTACTGTAACTCAGTAAAAATGTATTTGTTGCACCCATAATTAGCAAAAAGAAAAGCAAAGTTTGCTTTTGAATACATATTTTGTCTGGTATAGCTGTCCCCAGACGTAACTAACCTAAATACTTTGTTGTATTTTGGAAAATAAGATGAGAAAAGGTCAAAAAGGAGATCATAAGTATGTTTTTACGCACCATAAGTCGCAGTCTTAATTAGGTGGTCTGTTTCTATATTTCGAGCAGTGTGCTTCCTAAAGTTGCACATTTATATTTTTACAGATTTTGGAACTCGGTGCACACAAAAGGTGCACTGGATTATTATTAGTTAGGCGATTAATTATAATTATAATATAATAAGGCGATATTATTAGCCGCATGGCTGATTTTTGAAAGAAGCATAGGATTGTAATTGCGCCTTATGGTGCGGAAAATACGGTCATTCTAAAATGATTACAACTTAACAGAGAAAAAAATCCTCATAATATTGTCTGTATTATCATGCAAGAAACAATTATATTTAAAACAAGCAAAATGAGCTTATTCACACGCTTCTGCAGCCAATAAAAAAACAAACAAAAGGTTGTAACATGGCTTTGTTTTGTCTGTGTTGACTCATTTATCCAGATAGGCTTCTATTGGTTCCTGTTAACAAAAAGTGGTTTTGGGTCGTTGGATTTCCTTTTGTCCTTAGCTGGGGTGAGGGCTGTCACTACTCAATCTGTATTGTGGAACTCTATCTGTTTCGCCGCTCACCTGGCATCATTTCTATTGAGGGGAGGTTAGGATTTTGTTCTCAGGGTGAACAAGTTTCTATCTCAGTGTTGAAAAGGAAACTGAAAATGTGAATGTCCGTATGTACCAAAAAATTCTTTTCATAAATTTCATAGTTCATAGTTTTGTTCTCGTGCATTGCTGTTATCTTTTCTAGAATTTGGAAAAGGTCCAGTGAGGATTTCTGCAGGTTCTGAGGACACAGTGGATATGCTGTTCCTCTTTCTTTCTAATTGCAGAGCTTGTGGACACTTCCCGGACTCTGCTGCAAGGTTCTGATCACACCAAGCTTGTGCTGTAGCAGGTGGTTGGACTTGAAAAAAACTGATCTGTGTGTGGGGGGTTGAGTCTGTATCCTCTCCTATGATCACTGAACAGCCCAGAAAGGCTATAATCCTTAGCATCATCATTGGGGAATTTGATGTCTTTGTCAACAGCAGCATGGCATGTTATTATGTCCTGTAATGGCTTCAAGTTAGGGAATTTTGACCTTGACCCTAGGTATACCCCGACCCCAAGTATCGAAACCAGCGACTCCAAGCCACATTAATCCAGGGCTCTTCTGTCCATTTCTTCCATCTATAGATTGGCCAGATAGTGTGAAACTAGAAAGCCCACGATACAGCCACATCTTTGTCGTGTTTGTCTATTATTCCTTGGTAAATAGCTGTGAAATAACAATTACCCACTTAAAGCCGATGTATGTGAGAACTACAGCAAGCAAGCTGACAGTGAGACCAATTCTCACTTTAGGTAAATGAAGGAATTGTTTAAGTTTGTGTATGAAATTGAAATAAACTTATAAGCCTTTTTTTATCTGTATGTTCCAAAGAAATCACACTGGTAATCTCATATTTAAAAATGGATCAATTTTCGAGGCAGCTTTTTTGAAATATCACTGCTGAAATAATGCCAAAAACCTGGGAATTACATGAGTTTGGACTGTTTTTCGACTGAGAATGAAATCAAAAAGGTTAAAGTCCCACTTTGATTATCTTTTGATCTATTTAAAAAGTATTCCCAATGGTCTTTTATATAATTATCCAGTTTTTAGACAAAATTTTAAAAAATCTGTGTCGTTTTCTAGTGTAGAAATTCCCCTCGGGGCAAGACTGTTGGAATGGAGCAACCCCGCCCCCAATTCCCCTCCCCAGTGCGGAGCGGAGCATGGAGCTTGTGGGCCGCCCAACCTATTTTCTTCATCACATATACGCTCTTTTTTAACTGCATTTTTTTTCTTGTCTGCTTCTCATTTATAACGATTTGAATAAAAAAATACTCAGAGATGCAATTTTAGGCTTAATAATCTTTATATGTGTGCTGATTCATGAGAAAAACACCAAAAAAAAACCTTTTAAAAACACTAAAAACATCATTTTCATTGGAGTGGGTCTTTAAAGAAGTAATTGTGTCCAGTTTAATGAAGATAGAACAAGCAGTTACAAGCCATGAAAGAATTAAACAGAAAAAATAACTGAAACACTCCACATTTCATTTTTTTCTTCTCAGAACATGAATGACTTTGGAGATATTACGTAAATGCTGAGCCAATTCAAGAAAACAGGAAGTTTAAAATGTCACTGCAGGAAGCTGGCACATTTCACCAGCCTATTGTTTACAGGCCAACCTTCGCGATTGTAGCACAATCATGAGTAAGGCAGAGAACGAAAACAAAGCACTTGTACGGCCTATCAGCAGGGCCCACTTTAAGCCCTTATTCAAACGCTGAATTTTCCATGAGCACGAGCCAGCTACTATGACTCACATGTCATGGGACGCCATGAGAAAAACTGATAAGCTGTACAGTGGCGCACACACAAACACAAACACACTTCCTTTACCTAAAGGGATGTTTTGGCAGCAGAACTGATGTGGGGCAGTTTGCGGATCAGGTTTGATAACAGCAGACAGCTATTTCTCCTTAACCCTGTCTGATGGTGTTGATACATCCATGGAAAGTGAGAATGTGATTACTAATGTATGTCTTTATATTATACCCAGTGTTAACCCACTTTCCTTACTTGTTTATGATGTGAAACAAGAAGCATGTTAGATGTGGACAACTAACAAACACATATGCAACCTAAAACAAAGCCTGGTTACTGTACTTCCAAACAGACAAAAGGAAAACATGTTTTTTTCTGCTTAAACAAAAGCAGGATAAACATTTTTTTTCCTTTTGAAGACACAAACTCAATGAAAAGGACAGAAAAACAAATTTCTCTGTCAATCCTTCCACAATTGACTTATTCTTGGAATCTGTTTGGAAAATAAAAACATGAAGGACATCATACCTAGATGTTGATTATTTACTTACTAATGTCTGGTTTTGCTCACAGGTTTGTTTTTCAGGTAATAAGAGAGGTGTTGGGTGTTAGGACAGGCGGAAGGAGGTGAGAAGTAACAGCTCTCAAGTAGCAAAACAACTGGGCTTAACTGAAGCTGCAAGTCTGGTCATTACAGCAACGCCTTTCTCCATGTCACCTTTACATAACAGTCAAGGTGGGGCTCTGCAAGCTGGATTCTCTTCTAGAACAACAGCAAAAAAAAAACACCCAAAAACAAAATAAACTGGAAATGAGAAGCTGTTCTGAATAATGCAAAATTTATTTGGAATATCAACAAACTCAATTAACTCACTTAATTATGTAAGAACAAGAAACCCAATAACTTCACATCAGTTAAAAAATGTATTTTATTTTCAAAAAATAATTTCCAAAGAGCAACAAACCACTAAACTTAGCATTTAATTCTGGGTTCCACTTACATTAGCATCACCTTGAAATGATAAAAATACAGAAAAATATTTATTTTTTGTAACTGGATATAAATGTAGGCATTACGTAGGTTAAAATGTACAAAATTGTTAGATTTCAACGAAAGTAACAACATTTTTGTTCAACACTGTTTTTAGTTTCTGAATACTTAAAAAATACAGTTTACCTAACTACACTAATCCGTTTCAAAAACTTTTTACAGTTGATTTTTATAATTATCAGAAAAAAAATTATTTTTAAACATGTTTAACTTTTCTAATATTGTCCATGAGACGTTTTAGCAAACTTTCCACGTGTCTGAGGATTCTCCGTCATTCAGGTCATGATCTTGCAGTTCAATCACATTTACGTTCAGTTCAGCACATTTTTTAGCTCAACCTTTAGAATCCAGCTTCTCTGAAGAACAGAGTCTCATGTGTCCATCAGATGGTCTCCTGGATTTGTGAAAGTATATGCGTGTGTTTTTTTTTTTCTGTTATTTATTTTTAGTCCTATTATAAAGACCCACTTCAATGAAAATATTTTTGACTTGTTCTTGTGGCATTTTAAGCTTAAAAATTGAGCTTAAAACTGCATTTCAGACTATTTCTATATTGATACATTGTCAAACAATATAAAAAAAATTCAAATTGCCATTTGAAAAAGCTTAGACTAGTTTTTGATGTCCTTGTTTTCCTCATCTGAGCTAGTATCTGGCTCAAAACTGTACGGCTGGAAAGCTCTGCAATTGCTTGCCTGTTTTGTTGCACCTCACATATGTTACTCTGGAACTTCTTCATAAATTTCAACATCTTCTGAAGAATATCAGGAACAACGACCGAAGCGAAAGTGAGAGAAAAAGCCAAAAATGTCAACATTAAAAACCCTAAAGAGAGAAAGTGATCACGCTTTATGACGAATTGCAGCCACTCCAGTGCAGGTTGAAGACTTTTTCCTGAGAAAAGTGCCTCCTCCTACATGATGAGGCGGTTGTGTCCCTGAGGGTAATAGAAAGAGCGGCACCGTTGCTGTGGGCATGACTCACAAGGCAGCAAGCACAGCGCCAGCTAGCAGTTGTCACACACACAATCATCTGTCGGTTTAGGGCACGAGATTTATGAGACAATGTCAGCGCAGTTCCTTCTGGGCTGAATTTAGAAGGTGGAACAATAACCTGCATTGATTGACAGAACAGCGCTAAGGGGAATGAAGGAGGGGGTGTGACTACGCTGAAGAATGAAGCACTTTATAGGATGTATCTGCTTTACACCTTTTCCAAGGCATTCAATCAGCCAGGTATTGGAATTACGTGTTATTCGGAAACAGATAACTGTGATTTAAGTGCTTCTTTATCTCATGTAAAGGTAGGATTATCTTTCATTGATGGCCAGGGTGCAGTGACAGCGAGCAGATCTGCCAGCTCATCCTGATCCGTAGGCATGATAACAAATGAGAAATTTTTAGCAGCTCAATCCTGGAGTGTTTTTGCTGCAAACAATGTAAAAAAAACAGAAAAGAGGACTGTCATTGTAGATTGGCAGTTCATTAAAGTCCTACTCCAATCATATTTTGATTTATTGTAAAAGCGTTCCCAGTGATCTTATAATTATAATTATGTCATTTTTAGGCACATTTTTTCGTTTTCTCTGACAAAGTTCCTGCAGGCAGCAGTAGTTCATTAAAAATTCACCTCAGAGTTGTGGGCAAGAGTGGGGTAAGCCCACCCACTCATCCCATCATCCCTTTCTTTACACTGTCAGCCCTTCACATCTCAACATAACACTACCGGTGCAACAAAAATAGAAGGAGATGCCAGCTCGAACGACGTTCATGGATCTATTTGTCTGCAAGTGAATGCTTCCACATGGAGCTGAGCTGGAAGCTGGGAGCTTGCCGTTGTAAACCTCATGTCACACTTACAAGGTTTTTCCAATGCCATTATTTCATCTGCTCCTGATTCTTAACAATTTGAATAAAGAAATACTGATAAGTGTAATATTAATCTTAATTTTCTTAACATATGTCCTCCATTATGAGAAAAATGCTGCAAGAACATGTTAAAACATCAAAAACACAATTTTAATCTGAGTGGACTTTTAAAAGTTCATCAACTTTGATCTGTTTTTGATCAGATTTGACCTTTTAATTGAAATGTAAAAATCTGTGCTTTGATTAATAGTCTAATTGTGCTGCTGATTAATTTAATTTCTTCAGCCCAAAAGCAGTCAAAAGTAAACACACAGAAAAGGTCTTAATCGTAATTTCAAAGTAAAATTATTTTTAGTTAATTAAAAAAAAAAAAACTTTTAAAGCTACAATAAATGAAAGCAACTTCTGAGTCAAAGACACAATTCTTTCTTTGGACCTTCAAGAATATTTGCACATTGGCTAGGTATACTATGATTCAATTTCTCCATGATTTGGTTGAGTATGATATAGGATTAGTGTATTACAAAACAACAACAAAAAACAAAAAATTCTCAGAAAAATCCTTTTTAACAATTGCTTATAAGCAAGTAATGATGAAGAAAGCCCCTATAGTTAGCTCAGACTAAGCCTGGTGTCACTATAAATAATACATTCGTAATAAATTTATTTCACTTTTAAAGTAAACATAATGGTAGGGATGCAATTATACACGTTCCCTGAGATTCGGTTCTATGGTTCGGTTTTAAACCAAGAATTGTGGCATCCCTAATATTGGTACAATGGTACAGTCCTCTAATGATGTAATCCTCTGTTCAATTCTATATTGCACTACACTATCTGTGGCTGTGAAGGAAAACATGGAGGGATTATGTAGGATGTAAAGATCTGTTTTCTCCGTGAAATGACTCTGCTCTTCTTTCGGACACGTGCACAGCTGCAGCACAGCTTGATCCAGACTGTTGTGCCTGAACTGGAACTGGGTGAAAAACCAACAAACTAGGCCACGGAGCCTCAGGGTCACTTGGGGGCAGAGCCACCCTAAAAATAGACTGGTGATGGAATAATTAAGAAATTCTATCCCCAAACTTTGTGGTCCATTGTGTCGTTTTTTATTATCATGTTTCCTAAAGGGCCAGACAACTAAACTGATGCCAGATTTGAGAGGTGGAATAGCTTTAGTTTATTTATCCAAATTGAATCATTTGTTGTATTTTTGTTTTTTTTTAAAAAAGCCAAAGTTTCATCCCAGTTTTTTCAGACTGCAGTCATAGAGGATTTGCAGATTCCTTTTACAGAAATCCGTCTTTAAGTGATCCATTAAGTAAAACAGACAAAATGTAAAGTAAACATTCTATTATTTTGAAGCAACTTGCTTCATTAATCCACTATCCTTAAATACATTTAATAAAGTCACAGCTGATGCTTTAAGTCATGGCACACGGGTCAAGAAAATCTCTCAAAAACATTGTTTTTGGCATATTGTTATGTAAGTACCAATAAATTATCAGTTTATGTCAGCAGCAGCTGAATGTTAAATGTATGTAATTCTGAAAAGGAATTGTGACATGGAGGTTGTGACTTTAACCAGCCAGTAAACAGATGTAAATGCAAACGTCTTCTTTGTTTGTAATAACGCCCGTTACTCTGTTCCCACAAATGTTGCATTCGTGACAGGCATTGTCTGTGTGTTTGTCACTTACTGTAGCTTTGTGGAGGTGGAGTGTGGGTGTAACTTTCAGCCTCGGAGAGGAATCATTTTTCTACCAAAACTGATTTTTTTTTTTTAAATCTGTGGTGTTTTTTTTAAATAACCCTGGAGCTCAGAGTTTGGCACTCATTGCTCCACAAGCTGATTGGAAGTTCTTCAGTTTAAAGTCCACACTTTGATTTCCAAAACGTGAATTGTAGAGAGATACAGTATTTAAAGCATTATCTGTCCTACTGGAAAGTTACAGCATCTTCCTAAAAGTCTTACACTGCTTACATTGTCTGTGTCTCCATGGAAACAACACAAAGTTGTGCCTGTTTGTTAATTAGCTTATATTTAAAATGATAATTTATATAAAGATAAAAAAGGAAAAATGAAACAAACAGATTACTAGTTAAAAACAGAGAACCACTAACCAGAGCAATGAGGGAACGTTTCAAAGTATCAATATTAGTGTAACTGCAAATCCAGAGTGTTAGAAAACAACAAAAACATCCGGTGATTATCAGCTTTGTTTGCTACTTTAAGATTGAATGGGCAGCAAACAGGGCTGTGAATGGTGCCAGTGTTGTTAGGGTGCAATCAATACCTCAAGTGAACGCTGTAATGAAGCACTCCAAGCCTTCACTGCCGCTCCTTTGGGGCAAAGCGAGTCCACCGCAAGGTTAAAATCAGTTTAACTCATGTGGGAACACATTAATCCTATTAGCACCAAGCTGTTAATTACGATATAATAATTAAGCTTTCAGCACACATGCACACTTTAAACAAACACTCTCGTTTAGGAGTCTTAAGTTGGTCCACACAGACTCCCACACAAATCTGCACTCTCGAGGCAACAGCAATCCACAGAGTTGCACAAGACTATGCGTTTATGATGCCACATCAGCAGGTTTAGAGTCAAAGATGCAGGCGTTGCTGCATTTAACCGTTTTCTTGTCTTTCTGTCAGCAACATGACTGAGCAATAGCAAGGCAAAGAGGAAGAAAGCTGTAAAATGCATGCTGGGAATCTGTGCTGACAGGGTTTAAACACAAACTTATTAAATAACTAACAAGGTGCTTTTAAAGCACAACACCACTTCAGAAGCTAAATGTTCAGGCAGCTTAAAAAAACAAATCTCTTCTAAATACTATCTTTAAGGCGGTCCTGTAAAAGCGAGCTTTTCCCTCCACAAATGTATACTGAGATTTCACCAAATATTGGTCACTGCAATCTCTGTCGTTTAGAAAAACCTACATCGCTTTACTGGAAAATGTTGGACCAAATTGGATTATACCAAACATTATTCTTTGTTTTACTGTTTTGCTTAAAGTCCTTTAAGAACGTTTTGAGACAACAGCAAAGTGACAGTTTTCAAGAGAGTAAGGAGGCATTTTTCATTGAATTGAAAATAAATTATTTATTTATTCATTATATTTATTCTAAGCTATAAAATCAAATAAAAAAACCTAAACAGGTATAGAACAATAAATTTTGTTTAAATTTACTGTGCTTTTTTTGAGAATAAGTCATGTTTTTTTTTTTTTTTGCATTGGGGTTTGACTTATACTCTGAAGCGACTTGTGGTCCAAAAAATACGGTAAATTGCAACCATATATTTGAGTGATTAGAACAAATGGGGGTCAAAAAACCATTTAGGTCCAAAATTTTACAGGGATATAAACATCGTTTTTTCATTTAGATTGACAGTCTATTTTTTGCTTGTAACATAATTCTCTGAAGTCAGCAGGCTGGTGCTACCGTTGTCTTTTCTTTGGTCATAGTCCTCCATTTAAATGTTCAATAAATGATCGTGTTTAAAAACAAGGATTTGTGTCTAATGTTGTTTAGTTGTTTCTCTGTCTAGTTGAGTGAAGATATTTCTTTACCGTGCACTAAAAAAACGTTTCTTTTGCAGTTATCACCTCATCGTTGCATCCTCTTTGCCACATGGTAACCAGACGCCCCCACCCGGGAGACTGTCCTTTGTTCTACGTCACCATAGCGGACACGGCTCCAACCTTTACCTGACACCTGAGCCTGGGCGCTTCTCTTGTGTTTCA
Organism: Oryzias celebensis; assembly: GCA_014656515.1. Taxonomy (NCBI): domain Eukaryota; kingdom Metazoa; phylum Chordata; class Actinopteri; order Beloniformes; family Adrianichthyidae; genus Oryzias; species Oryzias celebensis. The sequence continues at coordinate 43,617,980 of BNCR01000005.1, forward strand.
GGTCAATATGAACCTCCCATCTCCAGCTGCCTAGTGGACAAAGTGAGGGGAGCAGGCACACCTGAGCCCCAACACTCAGATCCTGAATCGCTCAACGCTGCCAGGATGCGGATCTGGTTTCCTCGCAGCACCAAACATGATACCATCACTGTCTACATGCATTTCATTTGTCCCACTGCTGCTCCTTTTGCCGCCACCCAACAGCTGGTCAGAACATGTCGCAACTGTCTGAGAGCAGTATTAAAATTCAGGTGGAGTATGGAGTCTATGCTGAGAGCTGAAACTGTTCAGTTTGTGCAAAATTTGTTGCTGAGTGAGAGTAGAATGACCTAAGGGGAGAGCAGGTCAACCAATCAGCAGCAGTTTGCTGATTTGAGCTCATTCTAAAACTATTATTGGCTGCCTTCATCTCTACGTGGTTTCAGAGGGAAAAAAAGCCCCCCTTTGATCAACCTTTAATCCAAACACGACTCATTTGACATTAGGAACTGTAATGGGCTATACATTCTACTAAAGTGGCGTTTTGCTGCTTGTTTGCGGCTTTTGAGGCTCCAAACGAGCTTCTGCAATTTTGGACAAAAGTATGATTTGACGTCAGCAAAACTACCTCCGTTTTGCTAAAAACAAACAGGAGATTAGTCATCAGTTTTCCTGTCTTTTTTTCCCACAACCAGCATAATTGCTGTGAGGAGAGGGCCTGAGAACAGACACATGACACGAGTGACGGGTAAACAGTTGGACGGAGCGGAGGACAGACGGAAAGTGAGCCAGACAGATGGAAACATCTAACAACGTCCTCTGAACTGCGCGTTTGCTGACAAAGATGTCTGCTGACTCACTGCTGTCGCCTGTGGAGCGCGGCTGCATCAGTGTTACTACAGTTGTGTGATGTTTGTGGGGGGAGCAGTTAAAAATGGCTGTCTTTTGGCACTTGTAGGGTTGTGGTGAGGTTCAAATCAAGCTTTATCCCTTTATAGATGACGACAATTGGATTTCTTTTGACAGATAGAAGACATATGTTTTAAATTTAGAAAGAGGAGGCTCAGTCATTTACTTAAAAGGCCTGAAAATGCAGGCTTCCGAACTGCAGGCGGACAAATAAAAAGGTGAGGATGCAAATGTCAGAAGCACGTTGGGTAACTGTAAAAATTGCATCCATGTCCAAGCTCCCTATGCCAACGGGCAATGACCTTCACTGCATGTCCTTTGGCATTGTCTGCTGATGCCGGTTGCTTTTTCAGGTAATGATAGTGATGTTATGAAGATGCTCACAGTCCGATGTTAACCAGAAGCTTTGCACTCACTGACTCCAACCACAACAGCCACCACGACGTGTCTCAAAAATGCAAGTAAGCACTTAGAAATAAGAGCCTGCTCAGCCACAGGCCATTATGGTAACAACTACCTGTCCTGTGGACAGTCTCGGTGTCTGGCACATTAATGACATAACCAGCAGGGACTGAAGCAATGAGTGGGTAGAGCACTGTCCAAACACAAAGCATCTCAAATTAAAGTCCTATCAATCCTTTCTATGTGCATTCAGATACCACAGTCTAATGCTTCTTTGATAGATCTTCACATCACAACAATCCACAAATGTATTGCAGTTCTGCCTTTGTGGAAAAAAAGAGTGACTACTGCCTCTCATCTTCAGATGACGACGTAATCATACAATCACAAGCCTCAGAAAGGCTCAGACCGTGTTTGGTGATAATAAGGAAGAAGAGTAAGCTGACAGGAAGGTGAGCTCAGTCACAGACCGTTCCACACGTGCACTGCTTTTATGCGCACTATTGCTCAGCCTTCACTATAGCTCCATATGTGCCAGGAACAAGGATCAGTGCTGTTCTTTGTCATTCCAAAGTATGTTCTTTTTCTTAATTGAGAATAAATGTTTGACCGAAGTCTTTTTGTGATCTTCCATTGTCCTGGTTTTACATTTCAACGATACATTTCAACCTTAACATGTTTGTGGAGACACATAAAAGCACATCTCATGTGTTTTCAATTAGGAGTCCCTATGTGATGAAAGGGAGACTTATCAGTCACACAGCATAACCTAATTAAATGAAATCTTTAAGGATTAGTCAGAAAACAACTGCAAGGCAACATCCCTCTCAAACTTGGCTGGTCTGCAAAGGTTGGAAACTGTTGAGCAGCTGCCCGGCTCACCGGGGGAATGCAGGCCACAGGCTTAGACAGGGGTCAGCTTGTACCGTGCGTTATGTCCTCCTGTGTTCACGGTATAACAAGCACAATACGTCATCTCAAAAAAAAAAAAAAGAACACGCATACAGGATTAAAAAGCAAAGGTGCAGCAGTTTGGACTAAGACATTCATCCATCTCCATTCCTCTATATTCTTCTATCATTTTTGTTAAAAAGCAAATACATCTGAAGGCTTTAACGCTACAGAAGTTTTAAAGAAAGTGACATTTACCCAGAATTCAATTAGCCATCTGTCTCCATTTACAGTCACATGTATTTGCTTTATAAGGTACGGGCCAGAAACATGTTTTTGTGTCCATCGTCCATGTCTACTGATCAAGTTTGTTGAACATATGTTCATGTCTGTGTATAAGCAATATCTTTTGTGTTATGAGCTTTGGAAAAATAAGCAGTTTATAGATTCCTGCGTGGGGAAGTCAAACATTTGAAATGTCAACGTAAAGTGGCCTTTTTTAGGGTTTCCCTGAAATGCTTCATTTGACTGTAACGGTGCACCTGCAATGCTGCTTGGACAGGCTGTAGTTAGTCTGCATCTGAAAACGGCCTCACTTGTCTCCCTGCATGTGTCTTGCATGGACAATTCCACCAATCACACCCTCCCATTCAACTTGCGCACCATCTCCCGATTCCTGACGCAAATTCTTGACACATTTAAGTTAACGCAGATCATGCATTTGAACCCTCATTTAATTTCAATGATTAAAAACACATTTTTGCAATGGATCCTTTTTTTTCCCTGAGCGCATGGAGCCCCGGACGCGCGTCTTCATGCGCTCCCATTGATAAAAAAAAAAATCCTCGTCTGGAAGGGAGCTGCATTCAACGTCAGCAAGACATGCGTGCACTTCCACAGGGTAGCATGCAGGCAGTCCAAAGTAAATAAATAAATTAATGAATGCCGCGCAAGCACACCACAAGGGCAAGCTCATGGGTAGCAGCGTGCGTTTCACCGGAGAGCCGTACCTGCATTTTGTCTGACGTAAACACCTCGGTGTCTACTTCGCAGGCGATGATGGTCACCATCTCCAGTTTCATATTTATCGATGGCATTACCTTACGTGGTTGACGAAGAGAGAGAAAAAAAAAACCCGAAAGTGAGTGAAAGAGCTGCTTCCTCCCGGCAGGTCACAGACCACAGATCTCCCCGGAAAAGGCGCGTCTGCTCCCTTCGGAGCGGTCAGAGAGCTGCTGGACTCCTCGCTGCACCGACGCGCCGCTCAGAGTGATGCTGCAGCTGCCGCACAGTCCCATCGACCCCTCCCGCTGCCTCCATCCTGCCCTCCCCCTGGCTCCACATTGACGTCATTACCATCCTCACGTTCGCCTTGTTTTACGCTACTCTGCTAGTTGATGAACCGCACAGGGCGCAATGCAGAACTCACTGTCGGGTTTATGCCGCTTTTTCCCCGGGACTTTGGCGCATTTTACGCACCATCTTCACTGTCACCAATCAGTGCACATGTAATAGTCCGTGAAATCTAATGGAGGAAAAAAAGCTGTACTGAAAATGATGGTTTTTAGGCTGATAAAAGTTCTGAATCTAAAAAATCTAACTCGTGTATTCAGTTTGGCACATTTTACGATTTACATAAATGTCAGGAAATGAAATCAATTTCACTGATCAAATTTGAATATCTGTATCAACGTCAGGTCCAACCGTATAAGCACGGGTGACGTCACCCATTAAAAAAAAACAGGTACCAGACAAACTCTGGTCACTTTAATCGAATCAAATGTGTTCAGTCTGAATTCATACATCATTTTCCTCATCCCAACTGTCTGACTGATAGCTCCAATTTTTCTTGCCATTGTTGTCGCACCACTAATGTTAGGTTGGGGTTGTCAGCCAGCAGTAGAGTATAAACAGATGGATCAGGGGAAGAGAGGGTGGGCTTACTCCACGCCAACAGTCCCACCCAAAACTCAGAGGTGAGTTTGTAATGAACTACTGCAGCTCTGTAGAAACAATGTCAGAGCCAAACTCCCAAAGATTATGGATTTATGTCACGAACATTTATCTTTAACACAAGTAAACCTGTACTCACTTTCCTAAATTCTCTCCTTATTGAAATGACCAGAATTTCAGGAGATTCAGACAAGAAAAAAACCTATTTTGCTAATGTTACAGACATTACACAACAGTAACATTTTCAGAAAAGCATGCAGCTATACCACTACGTTAGTTATCATTAAGCCATGGCAACTCACCCCTGTCATGGCATATTTGCATAACCAAGCACATTTACTGCATGCACTGGTATATAAATACCACCACGCTTAGGTGTGTGGCGACCACATCAACGTGTCGAGAGGTAACTTTTTTAATCTGGTATACATCACTGGATGAAACTATAAAGTCTTTTCAAGCACTTCCTAACTGGAGATTGGTTCTTCTGACCGTGTCAATCATTTTTAATAAAACGGCAAATGAGGATGACTGTGCCATGGCTGCAACTGCCTCTTTCTCTTCATCGCAATGATGAGTTTCCACGGTGGGAGGATGAATCTTTATGAAAATTAGCACTGCCATTATACTGTTGCATAATAAAGCATGTCTGCCTGTCCATCACTCATAAGATCTCCCGCTTGCACCCTTTCTTTTTGTAATAATTATAACTGCCCAACCAGCCAAGACAGATAAGATAAGATAAGTCCCCATAAGCCATTAATATTAAGGATCTGAGTGGTGAGGACTATTTATGTCTGTGTGTGTTAGGCATTGTCCACACTGAGCAGACGGAGAACATGAGGAAGATATGTGTGGATGACTGTGACATTCCTCGAGCAGACAGCTTCAGTCAGTCACGCACTGGAAAAATCTGCTTGTAAATGCCAACGCCTGTCACACTTTTGACACTTGCATGTTGGACTAAGCACGTACAGCACTATCGAACGCTGGAGTTTCATTGCTTTCCCTTCTCAACTGTAAAAACAGGCAGTTCGGAAGATGTCACCTGACACGCTGGGATTTTATTTTTTTAAGTTACCTCCACAGCCGATTAATCACACGCTTAGAAATAATGCAGCAATGCAATTGTGTCACATTTACTTGGAAATCCGCTCCGTTTCTGAAAGTTAATGTAATGCTAGCTCGCCAGCAGATGTGATCATTTATTTATGCCACATTGGAAAATTCATCCTTTCACATTGAGACAGTCTTGGGTCAGAGAAGAACTGCAGAGATTTAGGAATTTGCTCGAGAAAAGCTAATGATTGTGGATGGTGATAGTGCTCGACTCGACTCTTAGTCTAGATTGCTTTAATATTGTACAGCACGCCATGGTTTGGCTTACTCCACCATGAACAAGAAATGCAGCAGACAAGATCTGAAACCGTTTCTTTTCTCCGGAATACTTTAATGCATGCATTAAAGAAAAAGTTTGTGTGTGTGAAAACACACTCTCAAAGTGTCTCTTCAAGACAAATGTACAGTGTTCCTGTTACGACGCACTGCATATTGTCTCAACGGTTACAGAGTGACTCGGTTGGTGCATTCCTCTGATCCCCTCTGCAGCACCTGATCAGTACAATTTATCAGCCTGAATGATGAAGCACTTTTCTTCAAACAAGGCCTTCTTCCATGGCCTGATTCTGCGAGCTGTGCTCCCCCTCCCCTTCATTCTCAATTCTCTTCTCCTCATTCACAATTCTCTCTGTTAGCACCCTTAAAGCAAGCATCTATGCACAGCTCTACGTCTTAGCTCCCAACAGTGGCAACTCATTTGTAGCTGAGGGAATAAAATCCTTTTATTTTGAGGAAGAAATGCTATTTCTAATTTTATTTATCTGCATCATGCTTTATTGTGCGTTTAAAGACACACTCCAATGAAAATGATGTTTTTGGTGTTTTTAACAGTTTTTTTGCAGCATGGAGGACATATATTAAATAATTTAAGATTAAAACAGCAGTTCTGAGTATTTCTTTATTCAAATCAGCAGCAGATGAAAACCCACAGTTTGAAAAAGCTCCAGTTTGTGAAGCAGCAACAGCCATGAGTGGGCCAAAGTCTCCCTTCCCCGCTTCAATTGAGATGCATCCACTTGTAGACAAATAGATCCATTAACGTCTTTGTTTTCCTAGTTTGTGTTGTCATCTGGCTCAAAACTCAGTGGCTGGATAGCTCCGATATTGCTTGTTTTTTTTTTTTGCTTTTCTAATGTTAGCTTGGGCTTGTGAGTTGTTATAAGCTAGAGGAAGAGTGTAAACAAAATGCTGATGGGAAATGAGCGGAGCTAACTTTCCCATCACTGAAATTCTTACGAGCTCATGCTGCAGAGCATTTGTTTTAAGAAAAACAACACAAGCTTTTTGAATTTGGCTTAAAATGGCATAATCAGAATTAAAAGACCACCGGGAGCGATTTTACAATAGAAAAACATTTAATTGGAGTGAGACTTTAAATTGAAAAAATGGGAAGATGCACGGTTTTGCAGAAAGACTAACACCAGCTGACAAATCTGTCAAATATGAATCTTTAAAGCTGTGAGCTTGAATCTTGTCAGACAAAAGAAAGTCTCTTTTTAGCCTTTTATTTCTGAAAATAGAGCAATTTTCTCATGTGTAATCCACTGAATTAAGCTGTAGTGCAATAAAAGCAACAGCAAAAGTCAGATTCCTTTTTCTTGCCAACAAAAAAACAACTAAAAAAAATTAAGTGGTCAAATTGATGGAAATTGTTTTTGAATCCAAATCTATTTGTGTCAAAAACAATGAATAAATTGGCAAAAAAAATGGAGCCCAAATTTGCCAGGAAGATGGGAGACTGTTGCAGTGTCTTGCACACGTGGTGCAACAGTAGAGCAGAAAAGCTCAGAAGGGTGAGACGGCGGCTTTCAGGCTCGCTTATGAGCAACATTTGAAGGCTGTGGAAGAGCTCTGCAGAGGGGAAGGAGGGGAAATCAGGGCAGTAGATCACAGTGGGCTGATTCACGCATGCCCATGATACACACTGCATACTAATACATCCACACACACAAAGGGAAGACTGCACAAAAAAAGTACATTGGAATCAACCAAAATTGACCAATTTTAGTAGCAGATCACGACAGAGAATTTTTGTGACATTAAAGAAAGAGAAAATTTTATTATCTCAAGTCTCTTGCACACATGCAGACATGATTACCATGGTCTTCCAAGGTCTGCTTCCAGACAGTTTGATCACTGACAAACACACAAAAAGCCCACGCTGCCAATCTCTTCTTATGACAGGCTACTTCACTTGGCACAACCAAACCCCACCCGCAATGCCAGCACCAATGCAGCTGCCGTAATCTAGGCCAAGCTATTTTTAAGCAAGCAGCCAAGTACAGGTGCAGGGAGCCAGAGGGAGACAGAGGGATTGAAGGATAAAAGAATGTCTAATGGGCACGGAGACAGATCTGCGGAGAGTAGAAGGAGCAGGGGTGAACAGAGAAGCTCACAGGGGGAAGGACAGACATAGAGGGATTCTAGAAATTGAGCAGGTAATTATAAATAGACCAAGAAAACAGAAATGTGGAGAAAGATGGAGGTAAGAAGTCCCACAAACTGTGAGGAGACAGCATGAATAGCTTTCATCTTTGCCAAAAAATAAAAAAAACCCAAAAAACAAGACAAAACTACAAACATCTCTTTTTTTTGGAGGTTCGGAGACAACAGGAGGAAATGTGAGGCGGAAATTGTGCCAGTGAGTCATTTCTCTGTGACAAATGTTAGTAGTTAAACAGGACTTCTAGCAATCAAAAGTTAATTAATAGTTATAGAAGACTCCCAGCAGACTGCTCTCACTGCTGCTCCATTATCTTAAATTAATGAAAATTGTATGTGCTTACAGTATGAGCAGCATGGGGTCTGTTTGCCGATTTACTTCTCTTAAAAATTACTTCTCCAAAAATTTGCTTTTTTTCCCATGAAAGAGGACATGTAATACAGCTAAGCTTAAAATGACTTTACTGAGTATTTCTTTATTAAAAAACGTTGTAAGGTGCAGACAAAACAATTTCATATAAATTACACTTGGCAGGACACAAACCCCTTGCTTCACTTGATTCTGATGCATCTACTTGCAGACATATGTATTTTGTGTCTTTGTTTCCTTTGTCCGAGCTGGTACCTGGCTCCAATGTTTCTCTGCACTTGTTGTTGCACCTGTAATGTTAGGTTGTAGGTGTGAGGGGCTGTAAGCTAGTGGCATATAGTGTAAACAGATGGATGACAGGAAGTGGGGTGGGGTTGCTCCACACCATTGGTCCGCTCACAACTCGAAGGTAAATTTCTGTTTAACAACTGCCACTCCGCACTGTGTGCTCTGAAACTACGTATGTCCTAAAAAACATCAGTTTTTTTTAAATTTTGCTCAGAAACGGCATAATAATATTTAAAAGACCACTGGGAAGGCCCAGTGGCCTTGTGGAGGAGTGTCCGCCCTGAAACTGGAAGGTTATGAGTTCAAATCAGGGCTGAGCCATTACAAAGACAGACAGAAAAATGGGACCCAGTTCCTCCATTGACGCTCAGTGTAAAGGTGTTGGATTGGAGGGTTAAACCACGAATCGGTTCCCGAGCGTGGCTCTGTCTGCAGCTCCCCCAGGGGAAGGGTCAAATGAAGATAGTAAATTTCACACATCCAGGTGCATGACAACTAATGGGACTTTTACAATAATTTGTATAGCTCAACATCACAATCAGAGCCATCTCAATGGGCTTCACACTGGTGTTTATACAAAAGAACATAAAGTCATAAAATATTAACAATAGTTGTTTGCTAGACTAAACTAAACAGATTAGGCTAAACTGGCATTCTTGCCCTTAGACCCTCCTTCTCTGTGAGGAAAATCTCATAAAAAAAATCCTATCTTGAGGGAAAAAAATGAGAAACCTCAGGGATGTGCACATGAAGGAGGGATCCTCTTCCAGGACGGACAGGCAATGTGCCAGAACTGTTCTAGTAGATCAGGGGTGGCAAACCTTGGTCTTCAAGAGCCACAACCCTGACTGTTTTCCAGCTCTCCTTGGACTTCTTGATGCTGACCAGCTAAATCGGGTGTGTTCAGTCAATCAAGATGTGGAATCACATGGCTCAGCTAATCAGGAAGATGCTGGTCAGGGAGAAATGGAGAGAAATTGAGGCTCTTGAGGACCAGGGCTGGTCAGTCCTGCAATAGATCAAAAAATGATCAGAGTGGGACTTTTAAATATGTTATGGCTAATTTACCTATAGAATTACAACTACACAGATATTCTGTTTATTAACTTGATGTTTATGGCTTTTTAAATGTAATTTTAATGTGAATGTTGAATTTTTGAAACACTCTAAACACCCTACACGCAGGCTCCCCAACCCTGGCTTTGGAGATCTACCATCCTGCCTGTTTTCCGGCTCTCCCTGCACTATTGATTACCTGGATCAGGTGTGTTGATTCAATCAGTATGAAGAAACACCGGCGTCAGCTAATGAGTAGAAAGCAGGGCAGAGACAACTGTAAAGCAGGCAGAGTGCTGGATCTTGAGGACCAGGAGGGAGTGGGCTGCTCTGAAATACATTGTTAAAAAAGTCACATATAGTAGAATGCTAAAGGGCGACACCTCTGTCAACAGACTGTGATGAGCACAATGAAAGAGAGCTATAAAAACAAAACAGCTTAAATGATTTTTTTGTTGTTTGTTTACAGTTATAGAGTAAAAGAGGTGTAAGAGGTTGTAAGAGGTTGTAAGAGGTAGTTACAGGAACCACGGTGGAACAGTCAGTTTGCAGTAAATGTAAATTTAGCCAGAAAAAGTGTTGGTCAAGCAAGCAAATAGAGTGTAACTTCCCTGCAAAAATAACAAAGAACCATTTTTTTAGGATAGACATTCAGACAATTGGTTTCTAAATAATATATAATATTGCATATCAAGATTTGAGAGTTCAAATACAATTTAATAAGTTGATGCAAAAGAAAATCATGACATAAAAAACAAAAGATGCCTTAAAAATTATAGCATGTGATTTTAAATGACGATATTAATGCTAGAGGAGCTGTTTTGTTGCATAATATTCAAGCAAAGTAAACTTTTGTATGGACCGTCAAATAACAGGTTTGAATGAAATTTGATGTCAACATAAAAGGGAGAATTAACTAGAAGTATTAAGTAAATCAAAACATGGAGCTGGAATTATACCACAATGAAATCAACAACACAAATAAAACTTTTCTTGGAAGTGTGATAATTAATCGATGAAAATAATGTTGCCAACAGTTCTGGCGCCAAATTTTTTCTAAGGTGAGAAAATGTAGATAAAAAAAGCTATGGAGACCTGAACTTGTTATATCAAAGAGAAACTGCTGTGTAAAGAGCTGAATGTTTCACAACTGCAAAGCAAAGAAAGTGACAGCGTAGTATGTTTCTGGATCACAGCCTACATCTGGTGGGCCACCAGCAGCTGTTCAGCAGCTTAGGAGCTGGAGAGATGAGGGACTGTAGAGCAAAGTGAGGGGAACAGAGGCAGAGGGAGAGGAGGAGGAGGAAGACACGTGCCGATGGTAGTCATGATTGCTTTGCTTTGAAAATCAGGTCAAATCTTTGGATGGGCAAGCCAGGATCTTTGACTCGCATGCAGGCATCACTGATGCTGGAACTGCAGACATAACAAAGAAGAGGGAGGGATAAAAATGGGCACGCGAGTACTCAAGGCTGTGTCAGAGATGTGCGGACAACGCGGCTCTGAGAGATGAGCGCCATGTTCCGAGGCGAATAAACAAAACAACAAAGTCATGAGACTTTCCACCAGAGGACAAGAAGGCTCTCTTTTATTTCAATTCAAACCGCTCTAATTGAAAGCTGTACGTGCCTCATGGCAAGTAAGATAGAACCAAACCTTTTATTTACAAGGCTCTCCCTAAAGAAACAAACAAACAAAAAAAAGAGATATAGATTCAAACTGATAAAAGCCAGAAAAGTCAACGCAAATTAAAAAATTACAAACTGTTATAGGGTACCGAGTGAAGCTTCTGCATCTCACCAACAACTCTTTTTAAATAAACTTTTTTCGCCTGCTCCTGATTCATTATGATTTGAATAAAGAAAAACTCAATTTTTAATCTTAATTTTCCTTGTATACCTCCTCCATCATGAGAAAAATGCTACAAGAACATTTCAAAAACACAGTTTCCTTTGGAGTGGATCTTTAGTAAGTGGTTCTGAAAAGTCATATTTTCTGTGAGCCAAACTGCCCCACTGTGTTCTCTTCAAACATCCTGTTACGTATATTTGTGATGCCAAATCAATCTGCAAATTATAGTGTCAGTGCTGGAAATACTTTACTTTGACAAGAAGTGCACTGAAATTTCTGTCTTCAAACTGCATTGTTAAATAGCTTTTTAAGTGTCCTATGCTGTAAACATATTCATTTTCAATGTTTGCAGCTATTAAACCCACAAAAAGATTTCTGACTCACAGCCAAAAAGTGTCCATCTTCAATATTGTTCTGTTTGTTTCTGGGGAAAACTGTGTTTTTATAAAAAATGGCAGACAGATAAAGAGGAGGAGGAGGAGAATAGTGACTAAAATGTAGCACATGAGCCAGGTGAGCTGAATGGGTTTAAATTCGGCAGCAGACTAAAGCAAGAGTAAGAAGAAGCCCTGAGGGAAAATAAACTAATGTTGAGAAACAGAAATATCCAGAAGTAAATTAGGGACTGTCGACAGCATGATTGATTTCTGTTCCCCAGTGCTGTGGGAGCAGCAAAGAAAACATGAAAGACTTGTGGCAGACTTTTTTCGGTTTCTATCCATCACCTTTGTTGAAAATAAAAAACCTGTGAAGGTTTTTTTTTTAAGATGACTTGCCAGACAATATTAAAAAATGTAATCAAGTCTACGTGAGCAAAAAGAGACAGGAGCTGAAGACGCACTGCATTTAAAATGGTGTTTTTGGTGTTTTTAACATGTTCTTGTGGCTTTTTTCCCTTAATGGAGGACATATGTACGGTGGCCCTGAAGTGAAAACCAAATCAACAAATCATTCAACGCGAATATCTTTTAAAGATCACAATGACTATAACAAATGTAAAACAAATAATAGTAAAACAGGATTATCAAACCAAAAAACAAAATCCCAAAAAACCAAAACGTAAAAACTAAAATGGGAAAAAAGCATGTAAGATGATGATATCCAGTATCACTTCATGCCAAATATAAAATGAAGGACTAATCGTCCAATCAGGAACGTTTAGATTTTCTGTTTTCTCATCATTTTCCAACATTTTGTTTTAATTTCCGGAAATTACTTTTGTTTTTCTAATTTTTTCTTTTTTTCATTTTTGTTTTTTACATTTTGGCTCCTTAAATTTGTGGGTTTTTTTCTTAAAATGTAATGTTTTTTTTCATATTTGTTTTGCTTTTTTTGGCTGTCCTAATCTTTCAAATGTTTTTACTTCGAGTGATTTGTTGATGTCGTTTGCACTTTAGGGCCACCATTCATATGTAAAGACAATTAAGCTCAAAATTGGATTTCTGACTATTTCTTTATTCAAATTGTTGTAAATTCAGGACCAAACGAAAAAAAATATTGTTTAAAAAAGCTAGTAGTTGTGACATAAAAGCTACACCATTCTTATGCATCCATTTGTAGACAAATAGATCCATGTATGTCTTCGTTTTCCTTGTCTGAGCTGGCATCTGGCTTAAAACTGCAGCTGGATAGCTCCAATATTGCTTGCTATTTTTGTTGCACCAATAATATTAGGAAGGGCTTAGATTAGATTAATAATATATTTATACTGACATGCTAAAACTGCAGATTTTCTTTTTAAAAAAAAAACATTACATAAAAAAAACACATAGAAGACTTTTAAAATAGATCAACAGATGATTTGAGTTGGACTTTAGAAAATAGTTAAGTAAAACCTAAAAGAACCTGTGATATCCCATAAATCTCTTAAAAATCTGTCTCTATGATGACATTAAAGCAAAAAGAAACATCTAGGTCTAAAATAGGATATTTATTGTTTAGAGCTTAACTAGACCGTCATTTACAAGGTTTATTTCAGCTCCTTGGTTTTACACTTTCATCCCTAAAAGCAATCATTTACACAACATTTTTCAATTTCATGGACTGCAGGATTGCATTTATGCCATCATTCATAAGGCCACATTTATTTTGGGTGCCAGTTAAATAAAAGAATGCTCTCTATTGTTGAGCTATTCTTAAAAGAGCTCACAGAACATTTCCATTTTTAGACTGATTGAAACAGAAAATAATCACGACTTAAATAGAATGGCAGAAACGGCATTGGGAGCAAACAAACACGTTCGCTTACACAGCATCCTTAATCCTGCAGTTTCATAACCAGCTCTTGTGTCAAAGGAGGGAATGAGGGGAGACGTGTCTGAAGATGACAAGCCATTGTTTTCAGTGAACCGACAAAAACAGTTGTAATCACACTTCAAATATTAGCTGAACAGTGATCATCTTATGGCCTGGAGGAGGCAGAACAAATACAATTATGGGAAAAATCGAAGCGTTTATCGTCAAAAGGAAAATGGAAATAATTTAGACTTGAAAACATGATAGATTAATAGGATTAGTGAGTGTAATATCCTTATCTGAAATGCAAAAGCATTTAAACTATTATAGCGTGGGATCTGAGGAGAAATGTTTGTCAGAACTGGGCTCTTTGTCCAAAGTGGTGCATTAAATAACACATTACTGAGCGCAGAACAGGCAGAACTTAAGGCAGAAAAGAAGAACTTTCCCATTACAATTACTTTTAAAAACAAGTCGTTTCTATACCTCGATGATTTCCTGTTGGCTTCAACAAGCCAGGACCTCCAGCATCCATTGGGCAGTTTGCAGCAGAGTGTGAAGCGGCTGGGATGAGAGTCAGCAACGCTAAGTCTTAGGCCATGGTTCTTGACTGGAGAAAGGTAATTTGCCCTCTCTGGGTGGGTGGAGTGCTCCTGCCTCAGGTGGAGGAGTTTAAGTATCTTGTACATGAGTGAGGAAAGATTGGAGCATGAGATGGACAGGCAGATTGGAGCAGCGTCTGCCGTTATGTGGTCGGTGTACCGGTCCGTTGTGGTGAAGAGAGAGCTGCACCGGAAAGCAAAGCTGTCATTTACCAGCCGGTCTTTGTTTCAATGCTCACCTTTGGTCATGAGTTCTGGTTCATGACTGAAAGAACAAGGTCCCGAATACAAGCGGCAGAAATAAGCATCCTCCGTAGGGTGGCTGGGTGCTCCCTCAGAAATAGGGTGAGAAGCTCAGAGTAGAGCCGCTGCTCATCCACATCAATAGTGGCCAGCTTAGACTGCTGCCCCTGCGACCTAGTCCCAACTGAGCGGAAGAAGATGGATAGATGGACGGATGGTAAAAAGGAATTTCCCCTTTGTGTCATCAACACAAATGTTACGCACTTAGGCACATGACAACTCATGGGACATTAACTTTAACTTTTCAAGCGTTTGTGCAAGACGTACCAGATGATTCTAACACGGAGCAAAGCGGCTTTTCAATCGGTTTTACATTGATGCGACACATTACTAAAGGTAAATGTAGTATATCAGCGCAAGAATAGAATAACATTTTGTTGATTTGTTTTCTCCCCTTCAAAATATGCTGAAATTACTATAATTACGAAAACGCTTATATTAGTCAAACATATGTCCACACTGGAGTTAAAGCTCTGGCGTTAAAGGCTTGAAGTGTCCGTGGTGTGAATGTGTGTGTGGCCCTGCAACAGACTGGTTACTTGTCCTGAGCATACCCCTCCTTCACCTAACAGTAGTTGAAATAGGAACAAATATTCCCTGTGACCCAAAAAAGATTAAGGTTTGGAAAATGGATGGACGAATGGATGACTGGAAAGCAACAAATGCAACAAAACAGGTCAAATCCATGGACACGCACATCGAACCATTTAATTCTCTATATAATTAAAGCTTTTATTCAAGCACAGGTTTTCTAACAGCAACAAACCAGATGTCTGTAAGTGATGGAATAAAAAAAAAGGAAAAATTGTATTAATAAGAAAACAGATGAAGCAGTTTGAAAATGACAGACGTCACTGGATTCTTTGGTAAAAACTGTTCTTTAGCTGTGATGA
The DNA here is from genome assembly GCA_014656515.1 of Oryzias celebensis. Classification (NCBI taxonomy): domain Eukaryota; kingdom Metazoa; phylum Chordata; class Actinopteri; order Beloniformes; family Adrianichthyidae; genus Oryzias; species Oryzias celebensis. The sequence goes on from BNCR01000005.1 coordinate 43,633,273, forward strand.
AGACAAAGCAGCAAATGTGCCATTTTTTAACATTGGTGATCTGCTGCAGCGGCAGTGAGCCATGAAAGTGAGTCAGTATGAACAACGACTCAGAAAGTGAAGCAGCTATAAGAAATGCAGCAACGAATGAACTGTTTTGTGCACCTGTTTGTGTTTTACTCATTCTAAGATAGCTGGAAAGTGGCCCTGACCATTCCACTCAACCTGTGAGGATTGGGGATGATTTTAGGATCTGTTTTCTCCCCTTTTGTCATGTTTTATGTAAGTCTCTATTTACGCCACTATTTCTGCTTTATTGAATTACCATTCAGCCTTGTTTAGGTCCTTGGTTTTCTTTTTCATCCAATCAAATTTTGGTTTGTCTTCTCTACTTTGTTATATTCTGTTTCAGGTTTCTGTTTTGTCACAGTAATTTTTTAATAATTCCGTAAAATTTCTGCCACTGAATCATGTTTGCTGGGTTTGGGTTTTCCACAAAACTTCATTCCTGACATGACAATAGAAAAATGTTATTTTCTTTTGTTATTTATAACAAGAGTTTGAAGAATTATCTTTCATCCTTCCTAAACTTGTAAGTCCAAACTTGTTTGGCAAAATGTCTCACAACTCTTTCATGCATGTCTTTGTTTTCCTTATCTGATTCTGCTGGATAGAACCGATATTCTCACCATTTTTGTTGACCTGCTTATGTCAGGTTGGGGTTGTGAGGGGTTGTAAGCTAGCGGGAGAGAGAGAGTAAACAGAGAGCTCGGTTATGGGTGACGGGAAGGGGTGGTGGAGTCGCTCCGCACCAACGGTCCCACACACAACTCAGAGGTGAGTTTTGCAATGAACTCCTGGTACTCTGCAGAAACTATATCCAACAAAATGACACAGGTTTTTTTATTATTATCATTTTGAAATCTGCCATTTAAACTTGCCCTGCAAGCCAAAACTTATCAAATCCTTGACAGAGGCTCCAACTCACTCCAGAAACACTCAGGTGTCTGTCCATGTCAACCGGACTGTTATTGCTTTTTCCCTTCCTCTATATAATAAAAGCTAAACAATCCCACTGGGACAGTCAAAGAAACCAAAATAATAACCAGGCCGCTGCAGGGGCAGGAGGCCAGGGGCATTCACTAACTCCCACCTGCATTATGTCTGACCTTCAGCCTGCCAGGCACCCACTTCCACACGTTCATCCTCAAGGACCAACATCCAAAAATAGACCACGCAAACATATCGCTGCAGTGTACATGCACGCACAGCGTACATGCAGTAACGAGCACATGGGTATTAAACACACTTCAGATTTTCCATATCTTTTATGCTGCTATCTTTAGTCCCTGATGTTTCAACAGCTCTCTGAACAGGGGTTGTCTTACATTATTGTCTAATGCATATCAGCCACACTATCAAACGCATTACACTCCAGAGAGACTTGTGGAGCAGTTACTGGCAGCACTTCATCAGGGAACTTCTGTTAATGGAGGCAAAGAGAGGTGGCATGGAAGATCTTTGCTTAGGAAACATCATGATTTTAGTTTTAAAAAGTTATGTTTTAGAGATTTCATGACAGACTCAGTTTTGATACAAACAAGAAAAATGAAAAAAAACAGATTTATTGAATGTTTCACAATGTTCATGTGACCTAATGTATTTTAGGTCAATTATTTAAAACACTTCTATCTCTTAAATATTAAATCAGGTCTTGTGCGTTCATCTGAACTTGTATTGACAACATTTTTTAAAAAATAACATAAGTAAGAACTTTTAGGTTCCTTCCTAAGCATTTTTCTGAAGATGGAGGACATAAATAAAGAAAATTCAGCTTAAAATTAATAAAATGCAGTTGTATTTCTGATGCAGAAAATACGTTGGGTGGGCCAAGAGCTCCCTGCTCCAAGCTCTCAGCAACGAGGAAGGGGAATAGGGGCGGAGTTGCTCTGCTCCAATGGTCTCAACCACAACTCCGAGGTCAATTGCAAATGAACTACTACCACTTTGCAGAAACTTTGTTCTAGATAACAACACTGCTTTTTTTATTTTGTCCAAAAATCGCATCATAATTAAAAGATCACTGGGGACAATTTTAAAAGCACTGGTTTTTTTTTTTTGTTTTTTTTTTTTTTGTTTTCACACAGACCAAATTTAGTGATTTTTTTTAAACACTCATATATTTGGAATCCTGTAAAGCCACGTTTTTAGTGCTATTTGTACCTAGAAGAAGGTACTTTCTGATGCACGGAACACTGAAAGGTCAGAGTTAAGTAATCCTGAGCTGTTAATTGTTCCACTGTGCTCCCTGGCTAAACACTAACTTTGTTTGCCCTTCGTCTGATACTGAGCTCGTTGTACAGAGTCAGATCACCCGAGTGTGACTGTTGAAAACAGCTGCTTTGAGCAGCTGGAAATGACGCCGATTAGACGCAGATTACTGCAATAGGGAAATCCTATAAAAAGACAAAGTACCCATGCAAAGTTTTTTAAAAAATGACTAATAAATTAATATTAGTATTACCAACTTTTAAACCTTAACCATTAGAGGTAAGGAGCTTGACAAAACTTTCCTTTTTCCCAACAAAACAATAAAACACATGATGTTGTAAGATTGAAGATGCCTGATTGCACTGATGGTTGGTTAAGAAAAAGTCAGTCACAGAGCAGCAAAAGCCCAAATGAAAGGTTTGCTCAGAGCTGATTAGGCTTAATACACACTGGATACTGTGTCGGACAAATTATAATGGCTTCTCTGACCTTTGTCTCTGCAAGCAGAGAAACCACTTTGCCTCCCACCCTTCCCTTCTTTTGGAAACTTGTTTTGTACTGCTTATATACAATTGCACAATGACTTGTACAGGGATGTCTAAACAAATAAATAATACTAAATAATAAAAGGAGTGTAAACATTTATAATCAAACATCCAAAATGATCTAGAACATTTTTTTTTTCAGAAAGGAAAATACATCTAAAAATGTATATTTTTTTCCAGAATATTTTTCAAAAATAACCAAGAAACTGCATTTAAAGACCCCCTCCAATGAAAATCATGTTGCTGTTGTTTTTAATATGTTCTTGTGGCATTTTCATCATGATGGAGGACATATATAAAGGAAGTTAAGATTAAAATTGAATTTGCTCCATTCCAATGCATTCGTCTTTCAATGACCAGTTATGTTGCACCAGTAATGTTAGGTTGGGGCTGTAACCTGGCGGGACAGCGTGTAAACAGATGGATGATGGGAGAGGGGGGGTGGCCTTACTACAACAGTCCCTAATTTCTAATGAACTATTGCCGCTCTGCTGAAACTTTCTCCGAGAAAACGACCCCAATTTTTTTCTCTTGGCTACAAATGGCATAATCTTGTTTAAAAGGCCACTGGGAATGCTTTTAATAGATCAAATGATGATCAGAATTGGACTTTAAACTTGAAATCATTAGAATAACATTGCCCCTCTTCAACTGGCTAAGTGAGTTGTAAATTATTAGTAGATTTGATCACTAATTAACCAATAATGAATAAATTAATTTCTTTTTTCAGGCTAAAGCTAAGCTTCCAGAAGAAGCAATGAAAACTTTAAAACATGGCTCCATTTTAGCATTAGGCAAGTGAAGGGGAAACATGTTGCAGATAAAAGTGTGCCACTAGGTTTCACTGATGCCTCACTTATGCAAGCAGAAGCTAAATGATTTTACAGTGTGCTAAAAGCTTCTTATAAATGAAAGGGCTCTGGTCTCCTTCCCTCTTTCTCTGTACACTCGTCCAGTGCCCTCTCAATGGAGAAGAATGAAAGCAGAAAAAAGCTCCTCCTCCAGCAGGCAAGCCTTTGAAACCAGACAGAAAGTAATGCCAGTGTTAGGAGAAAGCCAAGAGCCCAAAGACACAAAAATGTAGGATGCAATGTCCCCGATCTTCTTTAAGGCTTCAGGAAAACAAATTTAAAAAATGTGTTTTTGCACCAAAAAATGTCCAAATGTGTCATATTCTGGACAAAGTCTCAGTATGCAAAGTCTCTGGAACATCTGAGGCACTTCGCTTTAATCTAACACGCTATACTTTTCTCCTGCAATCAAATTTTGGATCAAAGCAATAAATGTTGACGTTCCTATTTTTGGCACCGCTTTTTTTAGTGAAACACTGAGAAGGATTCATCGACATGTTCAGACTTAAGATTGTGTGGGAGCCATTTCCACTTAAAAGCCGAAGCGTGAATCGTAATGAAGTTAGGAGGCAAAAAACCGAGCAGAGGGGAGGGGGTGAACTCATCCGCTCATAGCAACGGGTGTACAACATCCAAAAGTAGGGCTGATTCATTTCAAGGGATTTTCTTCATGCTCCAAATTTAGCCTGTGCGGTTCAGCACTTCCATACATAGAAAAGATCAATCGAGAAGCAAAACAGAGGGTGAGGAGACTGAAAAAGGAAGTCTGAAAAAGAGGCAAAGTCTCACAGAGAAAGAAGGGGATGTAAAGATGCCAACTGGAAAGATCACAGGAGACCATAAGTAGATTAAAAGAGAAAATTATAACTGTTTTTCATCTTCCTCCAGAAAACAATATTCAATGTTTTACATAACCAGCTGTGATGAATTCTCAACACACCCTTTAGGGGTTTTAGTGCCGAGTGTGCATTCATGGGCTCCAATCTGTTATTTTCCCCCCTGTCTGCAACATATATGCTCTGTTCCAAGAGGCTTGGCAAATGGGATGAGCAATATACTGATTGAATGATATGCATCGACACAAGATCTGAAGCTAAGTGTGGCTTGTGATTCTGTGCAAGTCATGCTGTAATCTGCTGACCCGCATTCACGTTCCCTGGTAAATAGATAACAGCTGCGTCGGGTACGTATGCGTGAGGGTTTTAGCTGCGGAGCGATCAGCAGCGCAGCTTGAACTGTGGCTGGACTTCCACACACAGGAGCTGGGGCTGCGGATGATATCTCGCCTCCTGTTGCTATGATCTGATTCTTGGACGGTCTGGCACATGCACCAGGATGACTCAGATGTGATGCATCGACTCAGGCAAACACACATGTCACAAACATATGGACAAGGAAGGGAGTTTGCAGCATCTCACCCTGTGTGCTTCCTGGCTGAATACGGCCTCGTGGACACTGCATGCAAAGAGTGCTGTGGGAAGGTCACTCAGGTCCATCATCTCCTCTGCCCCGCCATCCTGTTCGCTCTCCCCAAACACCATGTCTTCTTCCTCATCCTCATCCTCTTCAGGATCACTACTGTAGGCTCCTGAGCCGTTGCTCCACCCTTTAGAAGTATCACGCAGCATCCTTGATCCTGTGAACAGGTGGGGACCGCAGAGATAGAAACATTAAGAGGTTGGAATTTAAGTGGAAAATTTAAAGGACTTTTCCAGCTTTTCCAACTTTTCCACAGGACCCCCCCAAATCTAAGCAAAGAGCCAGACCGGGGGGATCCCATTGCAGCGACCCTGTTCACTGAGAAGGTTCAATCACTGATGTGGAGGATCGCTCTGAGGAAAACACTGGAGTCAAAACTAAAGTGGAAAAGGAATAAAACAAATCAAAGTTCAAGCACATATGAATGACCAGATAAGTACATAAACAAACATTAGTAGACAGATATAAATCAGTAAAAGTGAATAAAAAATATCAAATTAGTAAAAAGTAAAACATAAAATCACTTAAATATCAAATAAATTTAAACTAATATCCAGATTAAAAGGGTAGGTCTGGAGCTTTCCTTTAAAAACACATAACATATGTATACATTAAGCCCTCTTCTTTTCTTTTTGGCTTCTCCCTTCAGGGGTCACCACAGCGAATCAGCTTCTTCCATCTAACCCTGTATTCTGCCTCCTCTACTCTAACACCACCTTCATGTCTTCATTTACTGCATCCATAAACCTCCTCTTTGGTTTTCCTCTAGACTAAGCATCCTTCTACCAATATATTCACCTTATTCTTAAAAATGGGCAAATTCTCCTCCATTCTTCAAGTATCTTATCACCACCTAAGATCCCGCTGAACTATCCAGTCAAAAACTCCAATGCTATCTCTCCTTGACACTTCCATACCTCTACAGATATATCATCAGAGCCAAGTGTCTTTGCACTCTTCATCCTCTTCATCCTCTTCACCCTTACTAATCTTTGTTACTTCCTGCTCCACAACAGTCACTTCTGCAACTTTTTGTTCTCTTTCATTTTCGTCATTCATCAGCTCTTCAAATGAAGTATTCTTTCCATCTTTCCATTACACTTCTGACATCTGTCAACACATTACCATCCTTATCGTTAACCACCCTAACCTGCTGAATGTCCTTCTCATCTCGGTCTATCTGCCTTTCTAATCATTCTGTCCCTTTAAGACCCAACCTAGCATTCAAGTCATCATAAGCCCCTCGTGTGACCTTTGACACTCCTACTTTCACTTTACCCTGCAGCTCCCTGTACTCTTTCTACTCTCCTCAGTCCCCTCAGTGTCTCACTTCGTCTTAGTTGGCCTCTTACTCTGTATAAACTCCTGTGCCCCATCATTCCACCATCAAGTGTCCTTATCAACTTTATTTCCAAGTACACTCCTACCCGTCTCCCTGATCACATCAGCTGTAGTTATCCAGTCATCTGGGACTACCTCCTGATTGGGATTTTTGGAGCATAAAATAATTCAAACAATAATTAAATCAAATAATTCAAAAGTTTCAGACATGTTTATACATATTTTCTAAAATGTATGTTTAACTTTTTAAAAATTAAATTATAGACTTTGCATTTATTTAAAGCGAAATCTTGAAATTTTGTTTTACCATCACTAAAGGTTGACAAAACCTTCTGAGATGTATATCTGAAACTGTCTATGTTTTAAAAAAAGCAATATGTTTATTTTTTCAATAACAAATAAACAAACAATTAAATATATAAGTTATATATAAATCATATAACATTTGTGCATATAATATGGAATACTTATGTAATTCTGCTCGCTGCTTTTACAAAGAAAAAAAGATTAATATTACATTTGACCCAATTACTTTGGCATAAATGACATTTTGGCATCCTCAGAAAGTTAACAACAATATGAGAGCGCCCTCTAGTGTTACTTGCGACAAAGTGCCCCATTTTGTTTCAAAAAATCCAGCGAATGTCAATGAATTAAAGTAAGAAATAAGTTTATGTTCAATTTACTGTTTTATTTAGAGTACATATAACCAAAAATGAGCAGTAAAGAAGGTCAAAACAACAACATAACCACTGTAAAATGACGATAAAAATCTTGAAGGAAAACATGTATCTTCATTTAGCTTCTGTTAACCTCTTTTACGTATTGCCTTCCCCAATCGCGGCCCGAACTGGAGAAAATAGCCGATAAAACATTTTCCACCGCGCCAAGAATGGCTTTAGAGTTATAGAAAATATAAATTTAGGAGAGGAGTTGTTATAAATCGCATTGACATCCGATTCCACGGTTTAATTTCGCTTTTTAATCTGATGACATGCAAATATTTCTCCCAAGACTCACCTCACTACCGTCAGCGTCCGAAAAAACCCATTAAGGGCTAGCAAAAAAAAATGAATAAAAATTTTAAATTTACATATATATGTTTAATAAAACGTATATGTCTTTGTTTATTTCATTTTTTTTTTTTTTATTTTGCTGTCAAATTGCGTGGGTGTTTGTTTTCTCCGGATTATCTAATGCAGCCTACTCCAGCGTCAGGACCACGCAGGTGAGACCAATCAGAAGCAGCCAGTAGCTCGAAGCGACCAATCAGATTGCAGCAAGTGGGCGGATGCTGCGCCTCTAAATGGGTGGTGATCTGGCAGCGAAGGGGCGCGCGGCGCTGTGTGATCAGGAACGGCTCAGGGAGTCACGCAAGTTACGGTGCGAGTCCCGCCCGTGTGTCATTCGTACACCGAGCAATAACTCATTTAGTTCGAATGAAGGTTTCAAAAACTTCCGGATGCACCTGTTGCTCTTGAATACAACCGTATCTTGAAAACACCCATTTTAACTATGTTTAGCTGCAAATTAAAAATATTTCCTTTTTTATGCGTTAAGTAAAATTTGAATAATTAAATTAAAAAATGTTTAGTCTTTTTTCTTCTTTAACACTTTGTGAGAAAAAAAATCAACTGACAATAAAAAAAAGTACATAATAGAATCACGGGGAAAGATGTAATAAATATTGAAAACTTTACGTGTTTTTTTTTTATTAATTTTAATTTAAATAATGTAGACTAAAGTATTAGCTCAAATCTCCAAAGACTGGAAGTAAAATGTGTTCTCATTGTTGAAGAGTTTCACAAAGAAAAATCATTTTATTTAATTTGCAGTTTTTCTTTTGTTTTATATTTTAAAGTACAAGTTATAAATAATAAAAAAAAAAAGATCAAACCTTACATTCTTGCTGATTAGGTTTAATCATTTTCATCTTAACTGAGGCAGAAAAGACGTTCTTTACACAATTTGCAGTACTTTCAGTCATAAAACTGGAGCAAGTTATTGGTTCAATAAATCTCAGCAAACAAGAAATACAAGCCTTAAAGCACTGTTGTTATATAAAATATTTTTAGCTTGCTGAGATTGTTTTTTTTTGTTTGTAAATTGTTAATAAAAAAAAGTAGCAATGTATTCAACATACAGCAGTACTTCAATAATCCAATTTGTGTTTACAGTATGCATTAACAAATATATTTTCATTATCTAAACGGAGTAAAACAAAAAAAAAATGTCTAAAAAAATTTAAATAAAATGTCCAATTTATTAATCACCTACATGCGTAGTCTAAGTAAAACATATTTAGTGTAAAAGATACATGACAAAACACAGAAAATGAAGTCTATGGTTTAAATTTATTACATTAATAACATCAAAATTTAAATAACTTGTCCAATTTATTAATCACCTACTTGTATAGTCTAGATTAAAACATATTTAATTGAAAAACGACACGACAAAACACAGAAAATGAAGTTTACGGGTCAAATCTATTACATCGATAACATAAAAATAAGTTAAAACAGTTGCACAGAAAAAGCAGCAATTCAACTGAATTCAGTGACTAAAGGCAGAAAAGTGACCTTCATGATCCCATTATTAACAATGGACACTTCAGGTTTGTTTGTTTGTATTTTTTGGAGAAACTCTGTAAGAAAGTATCAGTGCACAGTCTCTCTTTCAACAGTCAGCAACAGGAACCCAAATAGATGCCCTAAGCCTAATCTCTGATCAAAAATGTATCAGAGCACATACAGTTTGACAAACTCTGCATTCTCTTCATTTGACTGTCCTTCACTTTCTCAAGATCCTGACCAGGAATTCCAAGTGTTAAATTCCAAGGAGTAATGATCTTCTAACGCAATTTGCACTATATGTGAATGTGCAGCTTTTTGGAAGATCTGTTTACCTGTTTGATAATGAAATACTAAAATACTCTCTCATATCCACTTCCTTGTTAGGCAACTCTTCACTGGTTTGTATTTAAAAAGTTAGAAAATCCTGTTTGCAGCACAGCAGTGAAATGGTAAATTTTGTCCAATTCAGTTTGATATTCCAGGTGTTTTTAAGTCTACATACAGAGTTCTTTCAGAAACAACAAGAGGATGAAGAGGTAAAAGTTAGACAAAAAGCACCTGAGCTTTGTTAACAGCTTCAAGTCTTTGGAGGTCAGTTTGCATGAACCAAAGGCAGTGCTTCTAATCATTCTTCCTATTCTGCTGCCCAGCAGATGCATCAGCGGTTCTGGAGCTGACGACTGGCTGCTCCAGATTTACCGGCAGTGGAGCAGGAGCCACTCCATCATTATTCACGAGAGTCCCATACGAAAAGGAGCCGTTGAAGTCTGGCTGAACAGCCGAACCTTTGTCGTGGATTGTTGGAACACCTGATCAATACAAGAGAAAGGCCATGTTATGATGACCATCTGAGAAATGTTTCACAGTTAACTGGGTATGTTTAGTAGATGTGGCAAATATAACAACATTTAAATAAAGTCTAATAAACGAACCGTTAGACATGTCCATGGAGACATATGGCTCAAAGATTTTGGGTTTTTTCCTGTTTTTGGTCATGAGAAACACTCCAAGGAAACACAGGACAGATCTGCACAGAGAACACAACAGTCAATCACAGTTTTTCCTCAAGAACAGTTTATACCTTGCAGGTTTTTGGACTTTCATATTAACAATGACACATCTATATTAATATGAAATTCATTCATTCTTTTTCAAAACCCGCTTTGTTCCTTTTGGGGTCACGGGGGTGCCAGAGCCTGCCACTGGTGGGTGAAGGCAGGGTACACCCTGGACAGGTTACCAGTCTGCTGCAGGGCTTAAATGAAGTTTTCAGTCTTGATGCAACCAAAGGGGGAAAAAAAAGCGATTACTCACCCCAGCACATACATGCAGATGTTAAGGATTTCTTCTTTGTTAAATTCTAAGTAAAACACAGCCCCTAAAAGACAAAATTGGAGAATTGTACAGATGGAAAAACAGGACTTTTCAAGACATCTTGACTTAGACTTTTAGATTTCCTTCTGTGCCATGAGATGCAGAAGCAGAATAAATTCACTGTGAGTCAACACAACAAACCAGAAAATGCCAACAACTCACCAGCAACAACAGCAAAGACAGTGGAGAGGATGTAGTTGACGCTCATGACCAGAGACGAATCATGCAGTTTACAAGCTTGGGACAGAAATCTAAGAATCCAGAAACAACCTTAACACTGAACTTCAAGAACCACAGCCAGCACAATGTGTCAACATGAAGCAGCTACACAAAACCCCTTTCCTTAAGAGGGCAGATTGATTTTGATCACTCACCTGGCCTGGAAGATCACTGATGCCACCATGCACACAAACATGACACTGAAAATTGGGTAGTCAAGCTGCATGTTGCCTTCGATGGTGAGCACCAACATGCCTGAAACTGCCTTTACTGTAATGACTGTGACAGAGCCTGGGGCAAAAACAGAGAGATGAAGATCACAAACAGTTTCTTACCAGTGTTGGGGAGTTTTTTCTTTTTATAACTCGTAACCATGTGTTGTAAATCACCCAATTATATAAATGGAGGGCTTAGAATGGAGACTCACCAAGCAATGCGACCAGCAGGAGAATGACAACCAGATAGTTCGCTTTTCGTTGTTTGTAGAAATACAAAAGAAGGCAAAACATAATGATCTCCAAAAGCTGTCAATTAAGAAAGAGACACTAATTATTTTAAGATCGGAACATTGAGTATAAAATATGTTAAAGGCAGTCTAAAAGTAATACGTAAACTGATCAATAACGTGGATCACATTTCTTAAATAGATTACTGTCAATTCAAACATTTTTGAGCGTTTTCTTTTTGTTTAATTTTCTTTGTATTGTTAGCTTACTAGGATTCTAAGTTGTTTCTATTGTTGTTTTAGTGTTCACACATGAAATTTAAAATAAAAAAAAATTAAATAGCTTTAAAAATGCATCAAAAATGCATCAAAAAATGTAAAATATAAATTATACAGTTTTGTTTTTCTTGTTGAACTGTCCATTTGCCTTTCAAGTTGCAACAAATCAACAGCATTAAAGCTGTTTGCTGGGTTTGGGAACTGGCTTAAGAGGGTTTACTAGACTTTTATCCCATTTCTTACCAAATACAAGAGTACAGGCCACCCAACAATGTGCTTCACAATGTTCTCTGCTTGCAGTTTTTCATGGGAATTTGGTCCAAATGACACAAAGAGATATGTTCCACCGGAAGTGATGAAGTATCCCAGGATGATCAGTCCATAATGCTCTGTAACAAAATGAAATATGCAAGTGACTGAAAACAAACTACTTCTTAAATTAAGTCAAAATTGTTTTAAAATGTGTATCTTTTGCAATAAAATAAACCATTCAAAGAAAAACAACTAATATTTCTAAGTTGTAAGCATGTATGTCTGTGCAGCCGCATGTCTTCATTCTGAACTTACTTGCAAACTCCTTTGGTTTAGATTTCTCACGCAGAAATAAAAAGCCCAAAATTGAGCTTGCTGAAAAACACAACATACACTTTAATGAAGTCTTGATGACTTTTATTGTTAGTAAATTGTTAAGACCACCTGTTTTAAAAGTAAGACTCATTCCTTAATGATAATGCAAACATTTTTAAACTGCATGTTTTTGTGCAAACAGTAGAGTCGCTAATGTTTAGCTGCACAAAGCGAAATACTCACTCAAGACAGACACTACATTGAGAGGGGCCACAACAGCAAGAGGGGCAAAAGCGTAGGAGACAAAGTTGGCCGACTCCCCGATACAGGTAAATATAAAACCAAACCACCAGGTTTTGGAATGGTAGAAGGTGCGCTGATCTTTTCTCCCTGCAAGAGTCACGTGGCTGTATTTCTGGAAGTAAAAACGTGGGTTAAAAAAATATGACAAAAGGCAAACCGAAAACTGCTAAAATATATTTTAAAAAGTACAAAAACTAGGTAAATAAAGCCTACAGGAAAATAAATGTAAATTATTTAAAATATAATGAGTGAGAGAGAAGACCTGTGGAAATTTCGTGTGATACAAGTTTAACAAGACAAAATGTTGTAACAAACTTTCTTCAAAGAATGTTATTAGTATAATGTAAATATTCAACTTTAAAAGGAAGAACTCAATAATAGTTGCAGTTTTATTTGTAACCGCAATGTGCGTGGTGCAATACATAAGTCTTGTAACTGTCTTTTTGTATTTAATTTTTTTTAAATGTACCTGGATGCTCAAAGAAATGCTGACGAGAAAATGTCCAAATATAGCGAGTAAGGTCCCAATGAGATTGTCCTGAAACACAAAGCAACTTAGTTCAAGTACATTAAAAAAATACTTTTACCTAAAGAACAGAAAATAGTTTACTAATATTACTACCCAATTTTTACAGTAAACCTACTTAGAATAAAAGGCTAAACTTTATTTGAGTGCTTTTTAAACAAAAACATTTTAAGGAAAAATGAAGCGCTAAAACTGAGAAATAGCTACTTACCGTGTAGGACTCGTCATGGGAACTATAAAAGCCCATTTTATTTTCCTCCAGAGGCAATATATTTCTCATAAACAGTAACCAGAAGCCATTTTGAATGAAGTTTTTAGTTTGAGAGTTTTCTTGAGCTTTTAAGTTACAAAAAACACAAATTTTAAAGCACAACAGAGAACATTTCACTTCCGGATTCAAGTCGTTTGGGTTTGGCTACGCCTTGACGTATATTGCGTAAAAATCACGTGACTGCACACGTGAGCACACTATACTTTTACAGATTTTCTTGACATTCTTTGCTTTATTCTTCTTCTAATTCCTAAAATTAAAATATTTAATTTAAAAATATTTAATTTTACTTTTTTTTTTATTTTGTTTGTCATATGACGCTATTAACAGTAATTGAAACAGCTTGTAGAACAGCTTCTCAAATGATTTTTCATTTTAATCAAACACTGTGAACTTGCTTTTTAAAGTGTTGTCAAAAAATGCTATGATTAAAAAACACATTTTGCAACATAATCCTAACTAAACAAATGGCACATACTCTTAATGGAAAAGAACAGTAAGAAAGGAAAGGTAGGGTGTGAGCTACTGTTTAAACACAAAGATGTTTCCTTGACATTTCAAAGACAGTGGAGATCGTGTAAAGAGATGATGAGTCACTCTTTCCGTGCGTTATTAGCAAAGATAACTATGTTGCAACAAACACTTTGATCATTACAATTCTTAACATATTTTAAAGTCTACATTTTAACAGTAGACATTTTAGCACGTAGTTTTTGAGTTGAGGAGTAAAAAAAAGTTAATTTTGCCTTTTGATGTTTGGTTATTTATTATGAAATTCAATTACAAAATTAAATTTGTTTAACCTGATGACCAACAGGGGGAGACAGGAGTTAAATCAATAAAATACAATCCCAAAGTATGAAAAAGGAAACATGAAAAATAGTTGTCTTTTTCTTTTAAAAGGTTAAGCAAAAAATGGTGTTTCCTTTGAGAAATATTCCAATTTGTGTGTAAGATTTGAATTTTTTTGTTGTGATTTATTTTGACAATGTCAGTCTTATTTGGTATCCATATAATTAAACTACCTTTAATAAAAAAGGGGGGCAATTATGACTTTTTGTGACGATATAGTGCAGTGATTAAATATGATCTGATGAGTCACAGTTCCCATTATTTTTATAAAACAACACATGCTTTTATAGTGTCATTAAATGCGTTCATATCATAATGAAATTGACTCTGACTCATTTCATAACAGCTCAGTGACTTTTTATGATGCAACACAGTGTCCTCTGTGAGGACAAAGCCTTCAGACTTGTCGTAATTTAGGCTAAAACCCATCAAAACAGCTGGGTTCTATTCTAGACTGTTTTTTTGGACAGTAGAAATGTGTTTGAGAGCCAGTCCCTTGAAGAGGCTTAAAACACAAACGTGGTTTTTCCTCCAGGGGTTAACAGGTGTTTGTACCTATTTGCTGAAGAAACTTTTCCCCTTTTTTTGCGTCATGCAGCTCTTACAGTCTTGCAAAATGCATGATATAGTAATTGACGTTTTTAGGGATAGCCCACAACTTTATTACAAGAAAATCTTTGTCATTATTAGCTTAGTTGTTACTTTAAGATGTTTTAGCTTTATTTTTTATCCTTGGTTTAATTTAGCTTATCACACACCGCGTGATTTAAAAAGTTTTATGTAAAAATAAAGTACAAATTGATAAAGGGAAAATTTTAATTTATATTAAGGAAAAATTCTTACAAATGCAAAAAATGTAAGCTTATTTACTTAAAAGTTTGAGAACAAAGAAATTTTATGATATTTTTGAAAGCATAAACATGCAAAAAGAAATTACATGAATGTTTCCCATTAAATTTTTTTCATTTTATTGTTTTCTTTTGTACGGTTACATAAGGTCCATGCATTTCTGGGTTAGAAGTCATTTCTGAACTGCATTTCAAGATCTGTTTACTGCATTTGTCTGTCATTTGACAAACTTAAAAGGGATTAGTGGAAGGATAAAAGGGAATCAGGGACTCTTGAGCTCAACATTGCAGGGAGAAACTAATTAATTAGTAAAAAATTAAAAACATAAATGTAATATTCCCCTGTTTTAGTGAACATTACATTAAAACAGATACTTCAATGTGAAGAAATACAAAAAAAGCATTCTAAAAATCTATCTATTTTTAGTGTGGTTTTTGAATAAACATATATTTCTAGAGGCTATTACGTTTTAAGAAAGGGAAAAATAAATACTCACAACTGAAGAAAAATATGATGAAAATGTTTATCTGGAATTAGATTTTTCTTTATATTATTATGTTTTAATTTTGTTTCCTGCTTAAAAAAAAATGGCTGCACGATGGCGCAGTGGTTAACACTCTTGCCTCACTGCAAGAAGGCCCCCCACAAGTCCTGGATGGGGGACCACGAGTGGCCAGTTCAGACTGTGACAGCAAAAGGGACAAATAGGTTTAGAAGATGTATGGATGTGCTGCAAAAAAAGGTTAGTTTTTTATTCACTACAGTTATCCTTTCTTGTTAAAACTTGTTTTTACTTCCTTTGTGTTCTTAATTTTTTGTTGATGAGACATTTCTTTTCGGGCAACTAAAAATGCGTAATGTTCAATGCTTTCCTATAGTCTCTCATTGCCATACCAGAAAAAAACCAAACAAACTTTTTAATATTAGCCTCCACATGCAGGACTAAACTGATAGAACCACTTGAATGTCATTTTTTGCTATGATTTCAAACAAAGTCACTGATTTTTTTTTTTTTTTCACGTATCTGTTAACTTGTGGAATTTACGAACGTTAGTGACAGTGTATTTAATAACTGTCAGGTTTTTAAAAAAACCAACCAGGCAAGAATCCTTCTGTAATAACTGAGGAATGCTTCAACGTTAAAGAGAAAAAGAGAATGAAGGAGATTCAGTCAGTACAAAATGTCACCCAGCGACAGGAAGTCCCTCCTCCGTGACTCTCCAAAGTGGAGCAGAGGAATGCTTGTGTTCTAAAGAGGTGGCAGAAGAGCCAGTTTTTCCTAAATCCTCTGCAGGTCTGGGCTTGTTGCTAACTCTTGTCCCCCTAAGGTGACAATGACAGCATTGTAAAGTATGTAAAGTCAGTAAGCATATCTCGTGGGCGTGAAGATCACTAATCAACTTTATGGGCATTTCTCCAGATTCTTGGTTTCGGTGATTTATTTAATTATTTTGGTGCATTTTAGATCAAACCGTCCACTTCATTTCTGCGCACACAAATTGCAATCAACCCTTTGAGAGGATCTGGAGTCTTGAAACAAAGTGGATTCGTTTCACCCGATGGCCTGCAGCTCTCATAACTGCCAACCCATTCCCAGAAGTGAAAAGAGATTTTGTGGATGATTAGGAAGCCAGCCAGACTTCCTGAAGTGAAGAAGGAAGCAATAGTTCAATTTAAAACACTCTCATGTCTGTTATATTACAACCATAATTTTTGGTCATTATCCCTTGATGGCCATCCTGATTACTGTCAACTCCCCAAAATGGTTGACACGTTGATGGAAAGATGAGATGTGTGCGCAGGCATTACAGTTAATTATTCGTTTGTCATGCTGAAGAGGTAAAGAGAGATTTGAACTACAGCTTGAAACATTTCAGCGACTAGATTTTTAGGGGTGTAAAACACAGGGAATGTTATCCTGGTAATTGTTATAGTAAGTCATCCTTTTCTGCTGCCTTCTTGATGATCTAAATTATTTCAAAATGAGACTTATGAAATTGAATTCCAAACTGGGCTGCTTTATGTTTTTAATAGTACTGATCAATCAAATATCGTGTCTGTTCTGCATTACTGCTTCGAGGAGCAGGAAGAACGTTATGAACGTTCATTTTCTTTGACAATTATACATGATTGATGATAAACAGCCAGAAAACGGAACCATGAGAAAGGTCAGCACAACAAGACAAACCCAAGAAATGTAATCAGTACATTTAAATTTAACTTTCCAAAATAATCAATAAAAAAAATGTTTATGCTTAAACATGAACACATGCAGGCATGGCTCAAAAGTAGCACAAAAACTCATAAAAATGACAGGATGCTGAGTTGAAAAAAACAAAGAAAGCAAAATTGTACTTTTTCAAATGTGGATTTACTTAAGGGATTATTTGATGTTTTATCATTTCCCTTAATTTTTTAAAAATAATTTTAAATATATTTTTATTTTATTCTATTTGTTTTCATTTTTGTAGAACAAAAAAACAAAATAAACCAAACAAACAGTGAATTTTCATGTCATTTGTAAAGTAGAGTTGAGTCCCCCCCAAATGATTTTTGGGATATATGCAGGTATATGTTTTTGCAGCCAAGAGAAGCCATTTAACCCCAAAAAGGAGAGCATCTTTTGAGCATAGAAAGTTTTTATACTTTTTATTGATTTTTTTGCACAGTATAGCACCAAACGGTTGTCCAAAATGCACCGAGTCTCCGAATGATCCTTCCTCCACATTTAAAGGAGCGAAGGCTGGGATGGCCAACCTTAGTCTTCAAGGGCCTCAACAATGCCTGATTTCCAGCCCTCCCTGAACCGCTTGATGCTAACAACCTTAACCAGGTGTGTTCAGCCAATCAGGATATGGAATCCCTTGAGTCAGCCAACCAGCAGGAAGACTGACTGGAAATCAGCCCTGAGCTAAGGGTTAGATTAAGGGGTTAGATTGAGGGAAAGAGCTGCGCATCTCTTCAAAATAAAGGCTACAGTTTTAAATCTACTGTAAATCAAAATATATAAACTAACTGCTCCCTTTTGCTGATGAATAATCGTCTAGAAATTAAAACAACAATTTCAATTTAGCATCTAACAGTAGTATTTCTGAAAAGTTTTCTATCACATGCTGGTTTGACTCCTCCTTTGAACACCTACATAACAGATTTGAATGTAATAATTGAGCCTCGTGCTGATTGAAATCACTAATTCGTTAATAATTAATGATCTTCCTTAATCCCAACAGCATTTTTTGTTTTCAGCTTTCAAATATTTTGAATGACAAAATAAGCAACAAACATCCAAGTTAGGCAGCAAGAAAGGATAGAACGACCACTGGAAGTTCTTCTGCTTCAACTCAAAGTCCCAACTGTCCAGTAACTGTCAACAGTATAACAGAATTGATGTTCTGGGAAACCACATTCTTATGGTTTGAAGCGTTTTCTGGAATTTGCCTGCAGATCTAATACAAAAGAAAGAACGATAACTCTTGATGTCATCTGTTGACTTCGACCTGCAGGAAACATGACAGAGAAATGCTGATTTCTTTCATTCTCTCGATGGATCCTGACCGTGTTGCCAGTCAAGTGGATTTGATGTAAGACCATGCTTTACTTTTTCCTGTCTGCTTTAAAAAACAGACCTTTAGAGCATGTTTGTGCCAAAGACAAACTGAAAGAGAAACCTGAGAAAGATGAGAGAAATGCAACAAAAGCCTCTGTTTAATTTTCTTTTTCTCCTTTTATTCCTGTTGTCTTTGGTCGTCTCTTCATATTTTCAGCACCCTGCAATCATGGCATCTTGTTAGCTTTGGATTCAGGTTAGACTTGTTGCAGGAGTCTACAATTCCCTCCCAACCTCCCCTTCTTACCCAAACACACACACTGTCTGTCTCCTCTAGCCTCATCTGGCTCGGGCATCTTACCCACTCTTCAGTTCACACCTCTGGCCTAAATTGTGTTTTTCTTTGAAACGGCTGACAGCTTGCATTTGTTTTAAAGGCATACCTGTCTATCCCTGTCTTCTCCATTCTGTCTGCCCTTCCCTCATTCCTCCTTTTTTCTCCACCCTCCTTCCTCTCTCCCGAGCAGGTGAGTCTCTTTCAAGAAAGTCTTAAAGGACACAATAGCAGGTGCATGTCTTTGGAGATCGCTCCAATGACAAGTTTCAGGAGACTGTATCTCGTTAAAACAGGGAAGATCTTTATCTCAAACACAAATTATAGGGTTTTACCCGATAACCCTTAAAATGCAGCAAAATAAATTAACACACAGGCTTGAGACATGCTAATCAAGCCGTGTAAAAAAGACATCAAAATAAAATAAAATAAAAATCTGCCTTTTCAGACAAGAATATCGGCTTGCTAAGGAAAGACTTTGCGATTGTGCATACCTTGCCCTTTGAATCTCCTAAATTCAAATGTTGCAGAACAAAATTGCTCAACTTTGAAGTAACATCAGGCATACCTTGCTGATCACTTAAATGGGTAAAAATGAATTGCATTTTTGACTGTAGTGTTTGAACAGATTGTTGCATAAATTAATTCACACATCACACCCATTTCAAGTGTGAGGATTCTGTGCATAGGTTTTGTGATGCTTTCGTCATGTTCTGTTTCCCTGTCACTAGGTTTAGGTTAACCGTCCGCAGTTGTCTTCAGTTAGTTAATCTACATCATGGTATATAACTGTCTGGTTTTCTGGTCATCTGCTCTGTCATCTTTTTGGTTTTTGCCATGGTTCAGTTTATTAATTAAATGTTTGTCAAAAGCCTGTTCTCCTGCATTTTACACCCTCCACCACCACTCTGTGACCCCTGCATAAACTCCCCATCAGCTGCAAATATACTTTTAACAATATTCAAATGTCTAAGCGGTCCTGCACCTTCTGATGCAGCAAATCTTTTTTGTACATTCATGAATCGTTGCTGACCTTTAGATCCTCTGGCACTGGTTTGCTAACCTTTCTGACTGCAAAAAACAAAACTTACGGAGAGGCATCTTATCCGCCATTATGGCCCTGCCAGAGGACACTTGATTTGATATAAACATTATAATTGTATTTCTAATTCTTATATTGTATATAGTTTTAATTAATTTGGTATGAAAAGTGCTTTTGGTTTTCTTTCACATTTGATTTTTTTTTTTACAAGATTTATTGGTAATTATAAACCAGGAGTGTCCAGATCTGTGCCTTGAGGGCCAGTGTCCTACATATTTTCCAACCAACCTGCCATTGAAGCTCCTTATTGGTTAAACAAACCTGAATAAGGAAATCAGCAGCAGACAAGGTCTGAATGTTGCCCTGCGGTTGACTTGTAACCTGTCCAGAATGTACCATATCTTCATCATTGACATCTATAGAGAAGCGCTTGTGACGTACCTTAGATTCCAGCAAGTCCATTCAGTCGCTATTTTTTTTTTTTTATTATCAGTAAGCTGTGATTGGTCCGAGTTGGTCTGAGTCATCATTTCTATGACAACCACTCTCGCTAATCAGGAGTGAGCTTGTTGGAAAACCACACCCCTTCTGCTGAAAGCGGGCTTGGGAGAATTTGTCAATCAAACGTTTCGAACTTTTGATTGGGGGCCAGCGGGCACCTCGTGCTTTTGCTGAGGCATCTGATTGGTCAGTTTAAAACTTGAATAATTAGTTATCAGTTACTTCAGTTATTTGTTTTTAGCACTTATATAAAAGCAAAAATTAGAACAAAGAAGGAGAAAGTAGAAGTTCACAAGCTTTAAATGATAATAAAATGACAATACAACTAGTTGGCATCAAATCCACTTTAACCACATCTCCCAGTTTATCAGGAATCCTCAGTGGTTCTTCCATCTCTCCCTTCTTTCATATGAAGAGTCTGGGTGTCACCCTTGATTGCACACTTTCTTTTTCGATTTAGAATTGGTTTAAATGCAGCAATTTAAACAAAGAAATACTACTGAAGTAAAAACCAAAGTTGATTTTCTTGCTTGAAAAGGAGTGGACGGAAGCCAATTTATATAATTCCTCCCCTACAGTGTTTTATTTAACTACTAGTCCTGTATTTTACATAGTAATAATATTATCCGTTCTGCTTATTTCTATATCCTCAGCATCAGTCGTCTGCATCCCTTCCTCAACCTCACGGTCTGCTCACTTTAGTCTCAACTATGCAACTCCGCACTGTTTGATCTCCCTCAGAAATTCCACATACCTCAACTTGTTCAAAACTCAATAGTAGAGATAATAGGAACTCCATCCACCTGTCACATCACACCTTTTCCCCAGCAGCATCCAGGCTTGCATCCACTGCAAGATTCTGCTTTTTACCCAAAAGGCTGTTCACAGCTTTCCCCCCTCGTTTCTCATTCATTTATTCTGCCCCCCAGCTTTAGAATTTACGGTACATTTACAGAAAACATCAAAAATCGTTAATTCAAGCTTTCTTTAGTCATATGAGTTAATTGTTTCCTCTGTCTGATTTGTGTTATGTGTTTTGACTGTTTTAAGTGTGAGTATCTGAAAGAAATATTGTAAACAAAATATAGTCAAATAAAAAAGAGGTTTTACTTCAGAATTAATCTCTATTTTAAAAGCTCTTCTCCCTTAGTGTCAGGTGTTGATGTTTAGTTGTGAACACATTGTATCACTTGTTTGGGAGACTCCCTGTTTGCATCCTTTTTCTATGAGTTTTAGAATGAGCAACAGGAAATCGACTAACGGCCACTCTCGTTACTAACTTTTCTTTTTTTAAATGTATCACGTTTTTTAAAGAAAGATAAAATAGAATGACTTGAGACGTCTGTCAACAAAACTCTGTAAAATGATAAAGCAAAATGTATTTTTTACAATTGAAAAAGAAAAAAGCAAATCTATCATCATGCCTGCAGGCCAAGAGGTCAAAGAGATTGCAAATATGTCAGCCTTCCTTGTTCCTTGTCTGCAGCGAGGCGCACCCTGCTGCAGCTCTTGAGCAGAGCTTGTTCCAGAGGATTGAGGAGAAAAGGAGTGAATGATTGCTACAAGACTAAGACGAGCCGTGACATGTAGACTGAAACTGGTTGCAAGATGAAGAAAGCAAATGGAGGAGGGGAGGCAGAGGGAAACTTTATGTGAAAGTATTACAGGTGAACATGACAGGAAAAAAAAGCTCTCCGCTTTCCTGAAAGTAATTATAAACTTAAGCATTTTTTGTGTTTTTTCAGGGTTCTCTAGAATGATGGTTGATTTTAAGCATTTGAAACTTTTAGGGGAATATTTGCTTTGACTTGAACATGATCGTCCTCACTAGAAATAACTTAAAATGATTACAAATGACATTAAGAGCAAAAAAAAAGGTTCATTTTGTAAACAGAGGATGTTTGTGCACGGCAGTGTGTGCACAAAAAGGGGCTAAAAGAAAAAAAACAGTTCCTAGCTCTGAGTTTCACCAGTGAACCCAGGGCAAGGTGGTCTGAACATGTTCCTTGCTTTATTAGGGATGATGAAGCAACAAGCCCTGGAAAACTCTCCTCCTCCACTATCCCACGGGAACATCATCAGTCATCCATACAAAAAGAGGGACAGAGGGATATGATGAGTGGCTGAGGAAGACGATGAGGAGGAGGAACAGTGCAAGGAGGTGATGGGAGTAAAGATGTTTATCTTCAGGCGAAGGGAGAGCAGGTGTAGACACATGTTGCCTTCGCTGTCTAAAAGTGACAATTGATAAATCCTGCACCCTTGGGTGTTGTTTCTCAGAAGCATATTCCCACCTTTACCCCTATTCAGTGCAGTTTCCACTTGTGCCTGCAAACTAACCTAGCCCTGCAACTCCCACTTTTATGGGACGGTAAGCTCAAACGAAAACAACAACAAAAAAAGGCGACCTGAACATGCAGAATTTACTTACAGAGCTTTTCCAATCAGTTCAAGAAAGCCCTGATTTGCTAGGTGGCTGTGTTTTGTCTCAAAGTGAAGCCTGGGATCTGTACTGTATCAGCTCTGAAGGCATGCTACACATGTGTATAGTATTTCTGCCTGCAGGAGATTTGAACCAAACTGTCTCGTTTAGCACTCTCCAGGGTGTGGAGAGCCTGAAGCAACAGAGACCAGACTTACTCTCATGTTGTGATCTTATTACTGTTCCATTAAAATGAGCGATGAGCTGATGCCTCATTCATTTTCACTGGCCCATTCAAATCATTGCGCTTCATAGTCTAGTGTGGAGCCAAGCTGGTCTTGTGATTAGTTTAGAATCCACACGAGGTGCAACTCTGAAAGGAAAAAACCCAGCAAAACGAATTTGGAGTTATTTATGTTGATCGTTGATCTTAAAAGTCTTTAGGCACATTTTTTTTTGTTTACATTTGCTTGAGGTACAGAATAAATAACTATTTTATGATTAATATTTTGTGCTCTAAAAATGTGTTATTTATTAATTTTTCCTAAAATTGGCATAATCTTTATTAAAAGAGTTTGACAGAAAAAAATAATTGCTTTAAAGAAAGTTGATCTAAATTTTGGACACACTTAAAGTCCCACTCAAACTGTTTTTTCTATTGTAAAAGCGTTCCCAGTGGTCTTTTGATTATGATTATGCAGTTTTGATCCAAAAACCTGTGTTGTTTTTTGGGATACATTTTCTGCAGCGTGGCTGGAGTTTTTTAGAAATTTGGCTCAGGGTTGTGAAACGGGACACAGACGTAAACCTACCTCGATATCCCAGCATTCCTTTGTTTACACTCTCTCCCACTAGCTTACAGTCCATCACAACACCAAGCTAACATTAGTGTAGCAAAAAAATAAACAGATATCGAATATCGGAGCTATCCAGCTGTACAGTTTTGAGTGAGATGCCAGCTCAGACAAGGAAGATAAAGACGTTAATGGATCTATAAGTCTGCAAGTGGATGCATCAAAATGGAGAGATGCGTGGAAACTTTGGCCCCTCCCATTTCAGCTGCTGCAGCACAAACCTGAGCTTTTTTGTACTGCTGGTTCTGTACTGCAGTGTGTTGCTTGCAAACAAATGTCTACGAGACACTTTATACTGACAGCTATTTCTTTAACAAAAAAAAAGACATAAAAGCTTTTTTGTGCCAGTCCCAGAAATAACAAAAAAGGGGGGAAAAAAATCTGTCCTAAATTCTGTTTGGGAATGGGCTGGGTCCAGTCACTTTTCTTCCTAAGTGCAGGAATGTAGAACCTAAAGGACACGGATATTTAAATGAGCAAACTTGTCTTTTTATCTCATGCAGACCTAAGGCGCAGAACCAACATTGGCTTTTCACCCTAAAAACTAAATCCTTTATTTTTTAATTTATGTCAATGAGCACCTGATGCATGATTTTAGGAGTTAGGACTATGCAGATAGGAGTGCTTAGCATTTAAGAGATGTGATCTTTGCTCGTGTCCTAAGGGGTTTGAAGCAAAACTTGTTATGGAGATGATCTCAGCACTTGTTCTTTGCGGGAAAGTTGCCTCTAAAGCAGCCTGAACTCTGAAATTTGCCTCCAGAAGATCTAAAGTGTCTTTGTACATTTTTCCTGGTGTCTCATCAGCACAAGTCACTCACTGTGTTAGAAATAGTAGCTGATTCAGTCACAAAAATCAATAATTCTTCTGATGGTTTTCCCATAAGTCTCGACATTTGACATCAATCTTGTGTTTCCTTCATCTCTGACTGGCATTAACTTATTGTTTCTGTGTTAGCTGACATTCACAGAGACAAAACAGCTTGTGTGGTGGAAAAATGTATCACCTTTTCGAATCAGGGCTTTTTGTTTCTGTCTCTTTGGTGTGCTTGAAACCTTACCATGGCTGCTTTGCTCTTTCTCTTTCAGTTGAGTTTACGGCAAAGCTCCAGGAGCTATTTACAGATCTGAACATTCTTTTCATTGCAGTTTGAACAAACAGGCACACTGATTTCACTTAATGTGACTGATGTGTTTCTCAGACTTTACAATAGCGTGCAAAATGTACAGAAACAGAAACCTAAAGTAATCTATCTAAATGATTACAAATGCTGTTTCTGTTTACTCTTTTGCACTAATGCACAAAAAACAATCTGATGGATGAATTCCTGCAAAAACCTATTCTGTTATTAATCAATTCTACAAATAAACAAAGCAATAAATCCAGGATTGGAGGAACTTTTATCTACTTTGTTTCCTTGAGGCAGAAAAAATATTCCTTGTTGAGCAATATTTCACCAATCACTGCAGCTCGCTCCAGCCCCAGGTGCTTTTTTATCCCGTTCTCCATCAGTCGACCTTCACGCCAACCTGCTGCAATCTTAAAACGGTTGCGGGATTCTGTTTTCTGCAGCTCATTCTTTCCCTTTTGTCTGACATCCGCTCAGTGCTGCGCCTCCATGTTTGCCTTCAATATTCCTGCTGTCACTTCTCTATCAGTCTGTTGACACCCTCACCTCCCCCATTACTGATCCGTCTCTCGGGGCAATTAGGAGTTTCTGGGAGTGACTGCTACTCTCAAGTAGCAGGTGAGATGGGGGTAATCCTGAGTCTCCCCCAGTCTCTAGGAGCCTCCTTAGTCCAAATTAAACAAAGAGACTAGAGTTTTTTGTCCAAGATGTCTTCTTATCCTCCTTGGTATTGCAGGTCTGCAGAGGTCAAGACCAAAATAAGCTTGAAATTGAAACATCTGAAACATCTCAGACTCAAAGCTCACATTTGTGCAAAGTACTTTTTTGATAAGACGCAAACACTTAAAAAAAAAAAAAGCTGAAAAATTTTGAAAAGACCACAACAACATGTATTTTTCTTACTTTTTTTTTTTTTTTAACAATTTTACTTAAAAAGCCAACATCAACTCTGACCCACATGGAGGTCAGCACTTAAAATCCAAATCCAAAGTGCACATTTGGTATTGCTTTTTGAACTGTTTTCAAACTTTACTGAAGATTAAAAACACCTCAAGATTCCTGCTGCTCAATTTCCCTAAATGAACTAATGTCAAAACGCTTTCATGCATTCAACTTTTTCAGGTTTCTGAAATAGTCTTGGTTTATTTTAAATGCATTCAGTTTACTGTCCTTGCAATTAGATGTTAAAAATGCTCTCACATTGTAATTGTCTTCTTTCAAAAACAGGATCCCTTAAGTTATGGAAAAATTGTGACCTGCTTTGCAGGCTCAATGATATTGTTATGCAACATCCGATTGCCATACAACATGATACAATTTGTATGGGTTCAATGTCCTGCAGCCAACCTAAAAAAAGAATTCACAACTAGTGAATTATATTAAATTATAGTGGCTCCACTGATAGACCTCTATTTTCCTGAGGCTCACACAGTTAAGGGATTGGAGACATTTAAAAATCTGCGAAATGACTGAACCGTGTTTCCATAGTGACTAGTGCATTATGACTTTGACACAAACATATATTAATGTGTCACATGCATATGCTTTTTCTGAGTAGGCAGTGGACATGGTTTAGTGCACATCTGGGTTTTTGCAGGAGTTGAGGCATACACGGACATGAACAGACATACGCAGATACCTTCGACCTGCGTGCAGCATCTTAACAATGCATTTGGACTGCCGTTTTATTGAAAACTCTAGCAAAGACCGAAAAGAAGCCACACTAAACCTTAGATGTAAACATTGGCATCTCCAACTCCAAGTAGAACAAAATAACTTGCACTGTTACTAAACTGGTGTCAAGATACAAGCAAATTCCATCAGAGAAAGGTTAAGTACTTTCTTTTTTGTATTTAAAATGGCATTAAAACTCACCTAAAAATAAATGTAGCCCTGCGACAGACTGGCAGGCTTTCCAGGATATACCCTGCCTTCACCTAACAGTAGCCGGGACAGGCTCCAGCAACCTACATAGCAGATTAAGAAAACGGATGTGGTAAATGGCAGATGACATTTTTTTTTAGAGCTTTTCCACCCAAAGGCCCAAAGCGCTGTACAGTCACAGACGGATTCACCAAATGCACACTGACACACTCACACTCAGCTGTCGAACACTGGTGCCAATCTATATCCACCAGAAAGATGTAGCTTGTTCAAATGACTTTCTCAAGGACAGTCTGACACATGAGCACGCAGAGCTGGAACCAAATGTGGGATCTTCCAATCAGAGGTCGACTGCTCTACCTCTGCACCATTTCCACTCCTGGATGGATGGATAAATCCAAAAACCTTTTTTACTCAGTCATATTTAAACAAATGAGTTGGCTGATTTAGAAAGCAAGCAACCTAAGAAACAATAACTTTTGTTCAAATTTAAAAAACAGCAAATTGAGGAAAAACTGGAAATGATTATTTTATGGAAAAGTTCCCTAGAATGTGTGATTAAAAAGTTTATTCCCGTCAGTATAAAAACTGAAGTCTTTTAAAAACGATTCAACAGTTTAAATGATGATGAGTATAAAACGACTGTATTTCCCAATAACAGTCTTAGTGCAGCTGATGATTATCATGGTGGTTCAGCTGATGGTAAAAGTGATGTCTGGCTCCACTCCACTGTCACTTACTTGTAAACAAGTTGTAGGTGTCACTAGAGTAAAAAACTTTTACAAGACACATACACAGGAGGACTTAGATCTTCTAACTTTTCAACATCAAATTCATCAGAAAATTGTTGCATTCATTGTTATGCTTTTTCAGCTTTGGAGAATGAAAATTGGGAGAGAAATTTGTGCAAATGTGTTCATGAAGTGATAGTGTCGTACAGTACCAGGGGCCTAAAGTTGAAGTGTTTCAGTATGAGAAGCTGATAGAGAGCAGCAGGGCTCCTCGGGGCATCCTGCACATTCCTCCATGACAAACAAGCCATTAATAAATGAAAGAGATACAGAGAAAGAAACACTGTGTGACGACTAAAGAGATATATTTTAATGAGACAGATTTTTAATAACCTGGATGGGCAACTGTATTCAGACATGAAGTCAAGCTAAAAAGGCAGCAATTAAGACGTGCAGGTCAAAAGGTCTTTAGAGAGAAAAGCAGAAAAGGGCAGGTGAAAGGAGGAATAGATGGGAGAAAGAACAAAAGAGGGATTTGGTAGAAGGAGTGGAGCAGCGACATCGCTGCCCTCTGAGCAGAAGTGGAGCGTGAAGCACGATGACATTTGTTTGTGTGTTTTCGTGCATGGCTGCACCTTTACCTTCACACAAACGGCCTCAAAACCGACCCAAGTGCCTTGCAACTTGAGTCTCAGCTTTTTACACCTCAAAAGAGTTTCTTCTTGAAAATGTAGCAAATTTACACTCTTCCACAATACAGAACTTGGATTTATCTTCGTAAAACGAATTCACTTCTATTAAACTGAGGGGTAAAAGTTTGTGGAAAGACATAACACTACTACTATTACAAAAATATTGTTGTAAACTTTCTATTTACTTTTGGTTTCAACAAAATGTAATAAGTTGAGAAAAAAGACTGGAAACAGTAGAATTCAGAAAATTGAACTGTTTTTAATATTTAACAATTGCCTGACTCGCCTCTACAAAGTAAAAGTAAAAGCAAAAAGATGTTGCCAAAAGTAAAGAGTTACATCCCAACTATTGTTACAGGTTGTTTTAGTATTTTTGGTAAATTTAGATTTCCTCCTGAAATAAATGCCCTGTTTTGTAAATTAAAGCAAAAGTAATACATTGATTTTTTAAACTGGTCTGAGTATAGTGTTGTCAGTTTGTCCTGTTGGATAATGCAAATGGCTTAGCTTCATTTTGAAGAGGAGTTGGGCGCTCAGCCTTTTTCTTTTTTATTTTGTACAGTTTACTGCAGCCTAGTTGTAAGAGAAACCCTTCTTCCTGATACATTCTTTACAGTCATTTTCTGCTCTTTACCATTTAAGTTTTTGTCTTTGTTATTTGCACACACACTACAACCATAACCAACTGAATTTGTTTCCAATACCGAAAAACATTGGCTAAACTTTTTTTGCTTTTAAGTGCTAAAATAAGTCGGAAGCACTTTGATGAATATTTGCATCAATCAGGGTTAATTAATGGACTTAAAAACTTAAAGACTTGTGTCAAGTCTGTGTAAGCTGGTAGTAATCATGTGTGTGTCCAGGGAGTCAACAACCTTTCATTCAACTCACACTGTAAAATAAATAATTCTGAATTCTGTTTCAGCAAAGGTTTAATATGTTTGTACTGTAATCGCGGATCATCTGGGAATTCTTTACGGTGAGGAGCCAGGAAAACCAAAGCAGAAGGTATTCATGAGGACAGAAAATGAATGCAAAGTTTTTAACACTCCTGTGGCTCAAGTGAAATGCAAGACTTTCATGAGAGGGTAACACTATAAGGAATTGCATTGCAGTTACCAGCTCATGTTACGCTTCACTTCCTGGAGAACTCAGTTGAACTAAATATGAGCTCCTATGATCCATAATGGAAAAACCTTTAAGTCAACGATTGGTTAAGTCATCTGAATTTTTGTACAAAGTGTTTGGTTGTGACGCTCACAGTTCCCTTACATAAAAAAACAAACAAAAAATAAACAATGAAAAATAAAAAGTACTATATTTAAACATACATCTCTGCTATATAACAGATAGGTGTGCTTGTGGTTTACATTAAAACAGAAAACATCAAAACACTGGCAGCTTTGTACCTTATTTTGTAAATTTGGGTACCTGGAATTAAGCAACAAAGTTCATTGGTTGGATTTTTGTTTCAATTCTTTTCTAACTAGTTTTTTTGAAGGTGATTTATGATTCTTTATTTTGATTTTTTTAGATTGTTCCATATGCTGACTTCTTGAATTGAAACACATCTTGTCAGATTTTGAATAAATGACATTATTTATCAAAATTGAATGACTTTTGAATTAATAGGATCTAAAGGTTTATTTGAGAGAAATTTTAATGAATTCAAAAGTATTGATGACAATATTTTTTTTTAAATCAGGTGTTTTTGTGGTTTAATTCTACAGTAGAAAAGAGAAACCTATAAAAGAAAGATGAACAGACAAGGTGGAGTAAAAATGATGAACTAAGATGATCCAGTTTTGCACCACTTGTCAGATATTAGTGTTTTTTATTTTTTTTAACCTGCTTCAAGACATAAAGGAAGTACATTCTTGCGAAAACGTTTTCTTTCCTTTTCTTTATCTCTTCATCAAATCACACTTGCTCTCGGGAACTTTGTGCATTGGAAATGATCTGCAGGGCGTGGTTGATGTGTGGGCAAGCTGCACAGCACGCACCCAATTTTGTGAGCATGCCAGATTTCCTCAGGGGTCAGGCTCCAAAATATATGGACAAACTGTCACAAGTACAGCCACCCTTTCAACCCTGATTGAGTAAATGCTTTTTGGTACGTGGGTGGCACTAGACGTGTTCTAGGTGGGAAGTTTCTAGCAGCTGGATAGTTTTTTTTTGCACAGTGTTTCAATTTTACTGCTAAGTCATTGTGAAAGAAAACATTTAACCAACATAGTCTTTTCTTTCTTTCCTCTACCTGAGTGAAGTCAGACTTCACTTCTTCAGCATGCAAATCAGTTTGTTACCTGATCACCACAGAGAAATGTGTTGTTTTTTTTTTACTCTGGTCATTTTCATCTGTCTTGGCGTTATTGTTTTTTTTTTTTTTTTTTTGTCATCTACATATTTCAGGCAGCTCAGAACTTTTTAAAATGATCACAAATTTTAGTTTCTGCAAACAAAAACAGGAGACCTATAAAGAATTCTATGTTGGATTTTGTTGTGCTGCAGCAAAATGAATCACTTGAGCTGGCAAAAAAACAAAACAAAAAAAAAAACAGATGAATGTACAAGTTTTTATTTTGAAAATCTTCAATTTTCTTTTATTTTCTGGGTATAACCTTGCTTAATTTTCATCCTTTTGGAAAACTGAAAAAATCCGTTAAGTGCTTCAATTTTTTAAACTGACTTTAATTGCGTTGCTGTCATCACCAGAAAGTAAAACAACCAAAACTTGTGTGTGACATGGGAATTAACAGAAGTGGGGGTGAGATGATACTAAAAAGCTATTAACACATTAAAGCCAAGTCTCTTCCTTTTCTAATCCCTCTCTCAGAGTCATTACCAAACTCATCACGCCTCTGAGATCCCCCCTATTCTCGCTCCTTCATCTCATAATGATATTCAAAACACTCCTGCCTCACATTGTCATGCAAAGTGAGCTTGGTGCACACTGTCATGTTCTTGCAGGCAACCTTCCCCCCACCTGTCCTATCAGACACCTGTTGCACACCTCTCAGCCAATCAGAGGCGAGGCAGAAGAACTCCTCTTCACAATATAAGTTGGGCCCTGTGCAGAGGGAATCACTCCACTTGACTCATCGCTGTGTCATTCTGTCTGACTGACACAGAGGAAGAAGCACATAAAAGTTGAACTTAAAGGAGCCTGTTCTGACAGATCTGGACGGGAGACATGACCAAAGAGACCGAGTAAGTTCATTCAGGGTTTTTTTAATATTTATTCTTCAGTTGCTTTAGTTGCGCTTTTATTTTTGTTTCTTTAAATCTCAGCCTTGCTTTACCTTTGCAGTTTAAACTAGATAAAGCAGAGTAAATGGATCATGTAGGATTTCAGTCTGGCGGATAAAAAGCCTCCTCAAACCTTTTTTGCAACGAGACCCCCATGTGAAACACCTCAGCTTTTTTAAACGGACCGTTTTCCAGTGAAAAATGATATGGACGGCTGTGACACACAAAAACACAGCCAGTGTTAGATCAGTGAGTGTGTAGGTAGGGGTCTGTTCAGCTTGTTTTGTCCCTAACCCAGGGGAGGACAAAAAGAGATTGGGAAATGAGGATCTCTTCTGGAGATGTTGGAGGGACACAGAGGCCTCTGGCAGGATTGCATTGAGTTACAAAAACGCTGAAATGTAAGAATGTAGCTCACCTTTATGCTGTCTGTGCAAAGCGATGACTTCAGCTGGTTTGTGAGTTCACTTTAGAATGACTTATGTGTGCGGTGTTACAGGTGCATCTGAACAGGTGCAAGAGTTTCAGTTAAGGAAAACAAACCATGCGCTTTTCATGCTTAAATATTAACACCCTGTAATCAACTATGTTTTGGTTCTGCTGTGACCATGAATGCTTGTGGTCTTTGCTTCCTGACAGCACGTTTAACTGTTTATCCAGGCTAAACTGCAGCTATTTGTTCCTTAGACACTTCAGACATAGTATAACAGGAGCTAATTCCAACAGGCTTTGTGTTTACAGTTTGGCGTTCCTCTTAGTCTTTCCAAACAAATCAGATCCTCTGAATCCCGGGCAGTGATTTTTTTTTCTCTCCTCTGACTGAAATGGAAAACCGGAGCTCATCTCACTGACAGTTGTTGGTTTCTGTTTGCGGAGAAAGAGAATCTTGTCATCTCCACTGCACTCTGCGCAAACAATCCTGGTCACATACTGTGGACTTTATCTCACAGCATTTGAAAGAAGCATCAAATGTTTGTATTTACGTTCATGCTTGTGCATTTTTAAAACTTTTTCGTCAATGCAGCCTGTGAGGACTGTTACTCAGCCTTGAGGTTTTGCAATCGAAACCTTTCCTGCTAAAGGGCAAGTATGTGCAGTCTCCTCAGGCTAAGACACTGTCATACACAACCTCCTGCTTACTTTTGCTCAATTAAATCACGACCGAAAAGATTAAAAAAGTTGTCACTTAAGTGTTGCTTTAAACTAAGCTGTCTCTTTATTTCAGGACTCTTGGAT
The DNA here is from genome assembly GCA_014656515.1 of Oryzias celebensis. Taxonomy (NCBI): domain Eukaryota; kingdom Metazoa; phylum Chordata; class Actinopteri; order Beloniformes; family Adrianichthyidae; genus Oryzias; species Oryzias celebensis. The sequence goes on from BNCR01000005.1 coordinate 43,665,621, forward strand.
TGGTCTTTCAAAGCGAGAACTTTAGCTTCAACCCCTATATAATGGACGCCTGGTCCTACCTGGACAACCCTGGAACTGACCCGAGTTTCTCCAAAAGCAAACTTCATCCAGGGGACAACCTGACAGCCCTGACAATGCTTCAGGAGCACTGCAGGGTAAATAATGAAGAAAACAAAATGCTTAACATGAGCTAACTTCAACTTGTGCTTACTACTGTCTTATTTGCTTCTTTCCAGAACCAGAAAGAGCAAAAAACTGCAGCATTCAACCGCGCTGGCAATGTCTGCAAGCCAATAGAAAGGTAGGCCTTCACTTGCAGGTTGCAAATCAGTAAAATTGTGACTTTTTTCAGGATTTTGCAAAAACTGCATATTAAAATGTGTCCATTCTAAGCCTAAAAAGGTTTCATTTAAAGCTCATATTAATGTTATTTGTAATCACTCAACAAAATGTATGAGAATAGTAATTAAAAAAGAGAAAGGTAGGACTTTAGGAGGTCATAAACTCATGAGTGGGTAATCCTCTGCTCAAACAGAGTCTCTGAGATTATTGTCTACTTCTCCAGTTCTCCCATTCAGCCACCTTTTCTCCATCATCAGCCTCTTCTCTAGAGAGAGTTTCACAACAGGAGGACAATTGGTTGTTTTCCTACCTTCTGTCCTTTCTGTTGGGGCTCAGTGTTGTCCCCTCAAACATTTTCTGAGGAGAAACTCAAACACAAAGACGGTTTAAAAAAAAAGAAAAAAAGGTCGGATTAAGAAACAAATAGGTCCCACCCAGACTCAAGCCGTGTTTTTGCAGTAGCGAATGAGACACAATAAGTGCTTTAACTGACTGTGAGCGTTTGCGCAGGCAGCAGCCATACTTCTGTAGTGTTTAGGTCACCACAGTCAGGCTGAAGGTGTATGTTTGCTTGGCCTGTTGGTGAAAGCACTGCCTTTGCAAAGTCTAATTGTCCTATTTTCCATTTCGGCAGCAATCTGGCAAATGCAAGCGAGCTCCTGTCCACGCCCCTTGCTCAAGAGGTCCTGACGCCAAAGCAGATCACCTCCCTCCCCATATCTGCTCCTGCTACCTCAGACACTTACGCCACACTGACCAGTGTAGTGACAGACAACTATGACAAACAGGAGCTCAACATCATCTTTGACTCTTTGCTGCAGAAGTGGCCAGAAACTGCATCTTTCCCTGATCCAAGTGCGGAGGTGAGACTGGAGTCCTGAAAGCTTGGTTCTGCATCTTGCATATTGTATTATTTTTTTTAATCAATGTTATAACACATGTATGACTAATCTTCTCTGCGTGGATAACAGACTCTGGCGTACAGCAATCCCTTTCCTGGTAACAACGCCAGCCCCGTCTACTCAGCCTCTTACACCAGCTCCCCAGCGGAAAGATTCAAGAATGAGTTTCAGTTTACGCTCGGAGCTCCAGCAGCTTCCCTTCACAAGACTGGGGAGCTTCCAATGGTGTACCTGAACAAAGGCCAGTTCTACCCCATCACTCTCCAGGGAGTGGACAGCAACTCCGGCCTCACAGCCACCAAAGTCAAGGTGAGTCTTAACAAGTGTCTCTCCAAAGTGTTTTTTTGTTTGTGACGTAAAACCGTGACTGTCGTTGAGGTTTTAAAAAACAGTCCCTCCCTTGGAGCCAGGTCCTTGAGTGACTAATTCCTTGCTGACACGCAGCACAGTAGGCTTGTCCCAAAGACAGTGTCCTCCTCTGAATTATTTATTCCCGAGGCAGGTTGATGAGGTCAGAGCGAGGCTCAGCTAAGCCAAAAAAAAAAAAAAAAGAAAAGAGGAGTGGATAAGGTGGGGGAAAAGGTGTGGTGCTCCTTACAGTCTATTTCTCTTTATAATAAAAGGATATGAACATACACAAACACATGTTAGCTCCCTGCAAATAATTGATGACAGTTCTAGAGAAAAGAAGGATTTAGTGTGACAAGTGAAACAAATGGGTTTTTAACGAAGCATTGGTCATTTGGGAAATGTAAGCAGGAATAAAGAATCATGTCCATGTGAACCACATAAGGAGCTGTTGTTTTTCTACTCCAGACCGTGGTGATGGCTGTGTTTGAGAACGACAAGAGCCCAGAAATGCAGCTCCGCTTCTGGAATCACTGGCACGCACGCCAACCAACCGTCAAGCAGAGGGTCATTGACATCGGTATGTTTTTAACATGCCGAAATCAACACTGCAAGCCACAATTATCATTTTCTGGCGCAAAAACCAGACAGGTAAGCTCATATTTTCCCTGTTTTTCTGTTTACAGCTGATTACAAAGAAGTGTTCAGCGGCATCAGCAACATCGAAGAGGTGGCCTTCAATGCGCTGTCGTTCGTGTGGAACCCCAACGAGGAAGCCAAGGTAAATAGACGTTGCAACACCACCAATGAGTGACTGAAAGTGGGACCAAGAACAGGTGGAACTTTTAAATGTAGAAAAAAGAAAGCTTGTAAAGGGAAGAAGAGAACAAAAGGGAGTGGTTGATGAAGGAAGGAATTCAAGAAATGTGTTTGTCCCTCAGGGCTTTGTCACCTCATCAGATGAAAGCCACTGAGGCTTAGCAGAGTCAAATGCTGGATGACTCAGTAAATCTACTGTTGATAGGATCAGATGGAAGTCGTTTTTTGAGTTATGATGATAAGTAAATAAATACATGTGTTATTAACGCCTTCTGTTTTTTCAGATATACATTGGAATCAACTCCCTCAGCACAGACTTCTCCTCTCAGAAAGGAGTGAAAGGCCTGCCTCTGAACCTTCAGATTGACACCTATGACTTCACTTCAGGAGCCAACCAGCTGATCCACAGAGCTGCCTGCCAGGTCAAGATTTTCTGTGATAAGGTATGGTTCACTAGTTCTCATGCAAGAACAAAAAAATAAATAAAAAAATGCACTGGTGTAACTTGTCCTTGTGTTTCTTTAGGGTGCAGAGAGGAAGATGCGAGATGAGGAGAAGAAGAGATCCAAGAGGAGGGGAAAGAACGTTAATGATGCAAACAGTAAGTAATATAAATACGTCCTGAATGCATCCTTTTAGATTTAAGAGATATAACATTGTTCAATCTTTGTTGCTAGCTTCCAAGTTGTTAGTGAGCAGCTCGGTTGGGAACGAGTGCACCTTTTTCAAGACCCTTGACGACCACATCACTCAGCCAGTTCTCTTCATTCCTGAGACACACCTCTCCAGCTTGCAGCGCATCGTAAGTTCCTCTAACCGCACCGCTATTTGTTCTCCTCCATGCATTCATCCCTGTAGGCACCAGGACAGGCACAAGCAAAGCAGGAAAAAATGGTGGGAAAGTATGCAGTGGGAAAGAGGGCCAAAAGCCAAAGGTGGGAAGGGGTGTTACTGAAAAAAAAGATGCGATGATGAGAGGCAAAACGCAGACTTCAGACCAGATGAGCTAATTGGTGTCGAAACCAGACTCATGTTCAAGTCACTGCACACCACTAAGCCATGCAAAAGCACACACACAAACATAAAGAAACATTTCACACCTGATCCCCAACACGCAGCCCTCACACACTCAGTGTCTATCAATCAACTCAGAAGAAAAAACGTTGCTGTGAGGGGGCTGTTTGGACAGGCCGGCTTTCCCACACTTTCGCTTATTGTGAACATGCAGAAAGCGGTTAAGTAATGAAGAAATATCACCATAGGGAGCAGTATTTGAATTTAAACTCATTTTAGAAAACTATAAGCCCTGATTGTCAGTCAGTAGACCCTAAGAAAAAAAACAAATATTAAAGAAGGAGACAGCTCTGATTGGATACTGTGATTAGGCGCTAGTGGGTGTCATATCTCCCTCTTTCCATCAGTGTCCACATGTTTGCGGCTATAGCAGAAGTCATGGGAAATGCAGGTTTAAAGCAATGATAAGATTCACTTTAAAGGGCGCCACACAATAGCGGACAGGGGGACATTAAGCAACATCTTTTATCAGAGATGTTGAATCTAATCAGATTCCTGGTTTCCTTTCTTTTTTTCCGTCTCATTGTAGGTCACGCCCATGGATGACATTGACAGGTGAGCGTTATTAAAGATTACATTTAATTAGGTGATTATGATTAATAAGTTGGTGGTTGTCTAATGTGTGATTTTCTTTTTCATGTGTGTGTGCTTAGGAGTTGTCTGAAGAGGATGTATCCAGACAGAGAGCAGAGCAGCTCTCCACCCAACAAACAGGCACGAAAAGACGACTCACAAAGAGGTAGATTGAATGTTTGAAGTGGGATTGATGAAACAGAAAGCAATCATCATCTCTAAGTCTTTTTGTTTTCTGCCATATTAGTTCTGATCTACGTGAGGACAAGCACAGAGGAGGTGTTTGACGCGCTCATGCTCAGCTCACCCACAATCTACGGCCTTCGAGAAGCTGTACGTGTCCCCGATCAGCCCATGTCTTTTTTTTTTGTCTGTGCCTTCCAGAAGTTTCTCATCTCTATTTCTGTAAGAGATCTTGACAACTGTCATATATTCTTCCTTCCTCAGATTTCAGAAAAGTACAGCATGCAAAAAGACACCATTGGGAAAATCTACAAAAAATGCAAGAGAGGGTGAGTTTTCCTCCACCTGCTCTTTCTTTTATCTTCTGTTGTCCAACTGTCTTAAAACATAAATCAAAGTTGTAGTTTAGTAGTTAAAATGTGCACAAACTGTGTACTTTTTTTTAAAAGCATTAATCTCATCAACCCTAAAGCAAACACATGCTGACAGACTGGTTAGCTGGCTCCACGTATGCTCTGGAATGTGCTAATTGAAGCCCTTTCAAAGAAAATTATGAGCATAGGTCCTGGAGTCATTTGTTGGTGTTCCTCTTATTGTTTCAGTTACTCCATCTTTAACTGCAACAGGAAGTTGTGTAAAGAGATGCTCCTTTATGATTAAGATCTTAGAAGAGTAGGGTAAAGTTGCCTGAGAACTATGAAACATAGCTGACAGTTGAAAACTATCTTTGGAGAGCATGTTGTCACTTTTTGGTATGTTAGAAAAGATCACATCTGTTTGGAGTGTGAGTACTTTTAGTTTGAATTTAAATATAGTTCCTAAAGTCGAGATAATCTGGGTGTCTTCCTCCGTGACGTCAGCTCTCAGGGCATTCAGTTGATCCACCCACAGAAGGCTGGAGAACTTTGCGTGATTTTCCTGCCACTTGCTGTCAGCGGTGGCTGGAGTGGGAGCAGCTAAGCTGACAGGTTGGGTTGCATTCCCGCTGCAGGTCCCTCCCTCCACTTTTGGTCTTGTCTTTAATCAGCCCTGTCCCTGCAGGCAGAATGCATGAGCTATTGGTTAGTTCAGGCGTTAAGGCCTTGAAGGCTGACTGGATGGTTGGCGGTGCAGGCAGACAGTGATCCAGTTTATTACCTTTAGCGATGTAAAAGGCGTACAGCTTTTTTTTTTCTTCAGGATTCTTTCAGACTTCAAGTATAACCTCTGTGACCATACAGTAAATGTTGATTTCACCTCCATCCTTTCATTGCTTTTGCAGGATCTTTGTAAACATGGACGACAACATCATCGAACACTACACCAACCAGCTGGCTTTTCAAATCGAGATCTCCGAGGTCAGCGGTCAGTTCCAAGTCACCCTCGTTGAAGTATAAACCCAATTCTTCTGAAGGATCAAGCAGACAGCTGCCTGTCACGATCATCAGCAGAAGCACTGCCCTCTCAGGGACAATCACAGCTGTGGACTGCCAAAACCAGGAAGGGATCTGGGCTGAACAGATATCTTTGAATTTAAAAAAAAGCATGTTAATATTTTAAGCCCAGTTGTTTTGCTATTTGAATTTAATATTTTATTACAAGCATTTATGATGACAAGACTGTAAATACTGTAAATAGATTTTAATATGACAGTGTTTTATGATCTAACCATCTCTTTTTCTACAAATTAGTATGAATTTCAACATTTTTTAACAGCTCTTTCCATTATTTGTACGGAGAGCTTGCAGCCTTTTTTTTTTTTTAGAATATAATTCTTGCTGCTTTCAATGCTCGTCATTTCTCCTACAAATCCACTGGTGCATTTTCTTGCCCACATTCTTATTTTTCATTATACCGAGAGTAACCTCCTATTTGTTTCATGACTAAGAGTGCCCAATGCCAGGCTGCATTCAGAAACGTGTAAAGTCAGACATTTCCACCAATTAAACCACATATGAATTAGTATTGGCCATTTAGCCCAAAGCTTTGGACATTTCCTGTGCGAACCCCAGAAACGTCGAGGCCAGCCGGAAGACCTCCATAGTATGCATGTGCACGTGTGTGGAAAACAACTAGGTTTTCGGCTCCTTTTTAAAGCAGTGCATCATTTCAAAGCAAAGACGTATCTGTGTTATATTTCCTTTTTATGCCATTTGCTGTACCGCCAATGTTGGTCACAAATGTCCCCTTTTTTATGAAAAATAAAAACCGTAAATGAATGCAAATTTTCTGCTTGTTTCAGTTATCACACACAATGATTTCTGCAAAAAAACAATGTCTAGACTTGTTTTTAAGACATGCATAACAAAAACAGAAGAGTGGATGATGCTGTTTTTAACAAATGAAAGGGAAAAAGTTACAGAAAGCTGCCTAAACCACCAGTTTACCATAGAAATCTTACTGATTTAAAGGGTATTGCCCCCTTTTAGTGGACCTGCTCACCTCCTCTCCTCATTTACTGACAGAGGAAGGCAGAGGACACACTGTCTTTAGCAGAACAGTCTGAGAGCGGCACACGTGCTGGGAAAGGAGAGTTAGTGGAGCACGCAGACAGGCAAGAGAGGAGACAGATGCTGGGAGAAAAACAAAGACAAAAAGAAGAAAGCAGGAGCAGCGACACACGCAGGGAGGGAAAGATGAAAAGAGAAGGAAGTGGTCGCAGGAAAAATGAAGAGGTGGATGCATCATCTGTTGACAGAAGACAGAAACATCATGGGCTTTCAACGGAGAGCAGACAGCAGCCTGCGGTAAGAGCCACGCTACCCCTCCTGAATGGTAAGTGACTGTAGGAATATGTGGATTATTGGTTCATGCAGATGTTGCATTTTTATTCATCTGCATGATTCTAATACTTTTCCGTTCAGGGTCATCCTCACTCCAGATGTTTCCACATCTCTCTGTCATACATCAAAACATCCGTCTTTCCAATTTGCAGCACTAGTTCTGCGTCATCAGAGGATAAACACAAGTCTGAAAATTACAAAAATAACAAATCAAGGAACAATCTATCAAAATACATGGACAGTTACTGCAACATTCAAGTTAAATTAGATTTTTAAAGGACAAAAGTGGATTCTAAGTCAGATTTCTCTTTCTCGTCACGCTAGAAAAACAGGAACGAACTATCAATAAACATGATGAACAACTGCAGGTATGCTTTTGGCTACGCTCCCCTGACTCTCATCAACATCCCAACATGCATTGTCATGGAAAATTTCTGCTCTTTTGTGCTCCAACATTCTGTTATCTCTGTTTTTTTGTTGTGTCATAGGTAGCACAAGCTGAATTGTTTTCAGACTGACACCTGTTGTGATCTTCAAGATAAATCTTGCAAAATAAAAAAAAGAAAAATGCAGATGGATTCATTACTCTATCAAATTACAGAAAATCTGTGATAAAACTGGGGGAAACAGTTTTCCAATCACTGCATTGTAATTTTAAAGTCTGCTCTCTTGTTTTCTTTGCACATTGTGACCACGAGAGGTTCGCAAGCTTGTAACTTTTCAACAGTTTCCACTAATACCTGTTAATATGGAGGTTACGAGGGCTTCAAATGTGTTCATTTTATTTTTTTCTGTCTTTAATGTATTTTTTACAGGAGAGATAGTGTGTTTCCTGAAAAACTCTCATCGAAACAGATAAAAGACTAATCTTCTCATAGGAAATAACCAAACAAGAGTAGTTTGCAAAGGTCTAAACAGACCATTTTTCCTCTTATGTGAAACATGTTTAACAAAACTAAACAACTTTACTTTATTTTTGCCTGGATGAACAAGCTTTTTTTTGTCTGCATGACGTCAATTTTGCCTTTCAGTGTGATTGTTTGACAGAAACGATTATTGATTGTTGTTCCATGACTCACCCCGTTTTTGTCCCCTATCTGGAGGGCAAACTTGCTTCTTTTCTCTGAGCTACAGCACAGAGAAGGAGCACAGTGTGTTGAGGCATTCACCTGATGCAACTGTCATTTACAACCATTTAATAGGCACTTGTGTACAGAGCCACTCACAGGATTCTTTCACCCCCAAGGAAATAAGTGCCCAAAGGACGCAATGACTTTCAAGGTGGGGATTTGAACCACAGACAAGCCACTAAACCACAGTCCCCTCTGAATAAATTCTAATTTCTGGCCATCCTTCATCAAGCATTTAGGGAACAGGTCCCCCCAGAGCAAACATGGCAGAACCAGAGCATGCAGTGTTTGCAAACACAGTTGCAAAGATCTTATGATTAACACAGCTTCCCATACACACACTGTCACGTCGACACTGGGCAGGTTATTGTATCCTAGCAACAGAGGTAGACATTGAACGTTTCTGCAGCCTAATTCACTTTACTCCACTTCACGTTTGTTATGTTGGTCTCCTTTTCTCCGCCGCTTTGACCCATCGCCGCATCGTTAAGTCTGTCTGAAGCGCAGACTGAAAGGGGGGCGTTTGATGAGCTTTCATCTCTCTGATTGTTCTGCCGACTATTTGTTTTTGCTGGCAGTTTTTTCTTGAACTTTTGGATTCTGCTTTCAGCATCATGAAAATCCTCTTGTCTCTGTTTTGCAGAGTGAATCCAAGCGTTTTTGGAGCGTGGCATCCACCAATCTCTGACTGGAGACTTCTGAAAAGTTCCATAAGACTAGAAGACAGTATTTAAATTTTTGGATGGAAAATATTTTAGTTCCATGTCTTGACAGTTTTCAAGAATCATGCAAACTCCAGCTTCCATGGTGATGGGGATCGTTTTTTCCCCTTTGGGACTGGTCCTCGTCTTCACGGCAGCCATCACCCCTCAGTGGAGGGAAGGCCACGCTCGTCTGACCGTATCAGGCTCTGGGTCTTTTCTTCGAGCAGGAGCAAAAGGTCAAGGGACGGGTGCCAGGTCTGGGTCAGCAGAAGTTCTGCTCCTGCGCTCTGATGGACTGTGGGAGAGCTGCATGCAGGTGGAGCACTCAGAACTGAGACAGTGCTGGCCTGTCACTGGACCATATCAGCGGGATCCCCGCGTTCGTCTGGCACAGGGTTTAGTGCTCACCTCCTTGTTCCTGTGCGGCATTGGGATCGTTCTGGCATGTATTGGGGTCAGATGCTGGACGGATCTCCCCCTGAGAGGGGTGGCAGCTTCAGGAGGGGTTTTGGTGGTGTTTGCAGGGCTCCTGAGCCTCAGTGCATTGGGGGTTTACACCCATAACCTGAAAAGACTCGGGACGGATGCCAGCCAGAGAATCAGTAACCCCAAACTCCCCCAGCTCAGCTTGAATCCAGCCGGCTCCCTTTACTTTGGTTGGTTGGGTTCATGTTTACAGGTGGTGGGAGGGAGCGCTTTGTTGTTTTGCTTTAAGAAACCAAGGTGCCCAACGTGTCCGTCGCGCCCAGAACAAACTGTCTGTCCCGCTTGTCGTTCATGTCCGGAAATTACCAGCAAAACAGACATGGACGTGTATGAGGTCAGCTGTTAGAAAATTACAGTGAAGTTTGTAAAAACATGTACAAACAGGATGCATCTAATTGCAAAATGAGAAAAAATATGTTAGTTTGACCATCAGAAAACTGAAAAACTGAAGAGAGGATAAATGTTTGGAATGTAAAAAAAAAAAATCAAAGTTAAAGAGAAACAGTTAAAAACTCATTTCCTTTAACTGAAACATGCAGTAAAATACATGTATCCTTTATTAAACGCTTTTTGTTTTTGCACTTTTAGAGAAAATTCACTTTTTTGTGACCAATGACAACAAGGTTATTTTCTTTAAAGTCAACAATTTAAATTAAAAATATCTCTAAATCTCCTTTATTTCATAGCATTAAGGAAAGCTTTTGATTAGAGTTGTAGATCGGTTAAAATGATCTAAATGATTAATGACATTTTTTTTGGCACACTTTGACATAAAAGGGTCGAAAACATGACGCCTTATACAAAACATATTTATTTTTGTAGGGTAAAACAGAAACCGTGTATAAAAAACAGCTGAAAGCAAAAAATTGTAAACTCTGACCGTAATAAACATTAGTCAAATCAACATATATTTTCCAAACAGAAAAAGTGATTCAATCAAAATACCCTTAACCAGTAAGTTGGGCATTTAAAGTCCACTTACACACTAAGCTGAAACTTTTGGATATAAATGTTTGCCCATAGGAACTGGGGCAGTGGGGGCTACTTTGATGCCAGAAAAACTAAAAAAACAGACAATTATGCTTCATTGGTGTTTATGGTTTATAGTCGTTTTATACTACAGACACGCATTTCTATGATCCAAGATAAACTGAACACATTTGTTGTCTGCAACCTGTTTGTGTTATTTCAAAAAGAAAAAGAAAAAGACGAGCAAAGCTGCAGGTGAGCAGATCTGAACATGAAAACGTGAATTTCAGATTGTTTTGAAGCAAAAGTTGGAGACAAACTATAAAACTTGATCAAACTGACTTCATGCTTGTGTACTTCACCACAACAAGACTTTTTTTTTTTTTTTTGTCTGATGCATTTGATCATGCAGGTAGTCGTGAATGGACTCCATTGTTCTAAAATAAGGAGTTTTTAAAGGAGTTTATTAGTCTTGTCACCTTTTGAAAGCCAAAAGTAATGCTAAAAGGATGAGGATATCTGTTGTTCTTATGGTGTTTTCTTGTGTAGAAAGCCATTTTACTGCTTTACTTTTGATGTTATAGATCAACCACATGATTTTCTTCAAAAAATCTACTCTAAACATTTCAATTTCAGAAGCATTTGACTAAAACATCGTCAACAAGCCCGTGTTATTAAAAAAGTATTCATAAAGCGGCTTCAAACTGATAAACTTTAATGTTGCAAAATTTGAATAGGAAGAAAATGAAGTGCTTTTGTCAGAAAAATGAGTTTAATTCATGTAAAATGGTGTTATTGTAAAATATTGTGTGTCCAAATAAAATATTGGAAAAAAATACAGCAGAAGGTTGGCTGCAGTGTCATAATTTAAATTTGTAGTCAACAAGGAAAAACAGATAAAAGTGTTTTCAGGCGAGAAATTGACAAGTTATTCATCAAATACAAGAAAACTTTGCAGATAGTGTGATAACCATCTGGCATTCTGTGTCACACATGCATCACCAGATCAGACTATGGTTACAGTTCTTTTGCAGTTCTTTTGCTTTTGCAGGATCTTTGTAAACATGGACGACAACATCATCGAACACTACACCAACCAGCTGGCTTTTCAAATCGAGATCTCCGAGGTCAGCGGTCAGTTCCAAGTCACCCTCGTTGAAGTATAAACCCAATTCTTCTGAAGGATCAAGCAGACAGCTGCCTGTCACGATCATCAGCAGAAGCACTGCCCTCTCAGGGACAATCACAGCTGTGGACTGCCAAAACCAGGAAGGGATCTGGGCTGAACAGATATCTTTGAATTTAAAAAAAAGCATGTTAATATTTTAAGCCCAGTTGTTTTGCTATTTGAATTTAATATTTTATTACAAGCATTTATGATGACAAGACTGTAAATACTGTAAATAGATTTTAATATGACAGTGTTTTATGATCTAACCATCTCTTTTTCTACAAATTAGTATGAATTTCAACATTTTTTAACAGCTCTTTCCATTATTTGTACGGAGAGCTTGCAGCCTTTTTTTTTTTTTAGAATATAATTCTTGCTGCTTTCAATGCTCGTCATTTCTCCTACAAATCCACTGGTGCATTTTCTTGCCCACATTCTTATTTTTCATTATACCGAGAGTAACCTCCTATTTGTTTCATGACTAAGAGTGCCCAATGCCAGGCTGCATTCAGAAACGTGTAAAGTCAGACATTTCCACCAATTAAACCACATATGAATTAGTATTGGCCATTTAGCCCAAAGCTTTGGACATTTCCTGTGCGAACCCCAGAAACGTCGAGGCCAGCCGGAAGACCTCCATAGTATGCATGTGCACGTGTGTGGAAAACAACTAGGTTTTCGGCTCCTTTTTAAAGCAGTGCATCATTTCAAAGCAAAGACGTATCTGTGTTATATTTCCTTTTTATGCCATTTGCTGTACCGCCAATGTTGGTCACAAATGTCCCCTTTTTTATGAAAAATAAAAACCGTAAATGAATGCAAATTTTCTGCTTGTTTCAGTTATCACACACAATGATTTCTGCAAAAAAACAATGTCTAGACTTGTTTTTAAGACATGCATAACAAAAACAGAAGAGTGGATGATGCTGTTTTTAACAAATGAAAGGGAAAAAGTTACAGAAAGCTGCCTAAACCACCAGTTTACCATAGAAATCTTACTGATTTAAAGGGTATTGCCCCCTTTTAGTGGACCTGCTCACCTCCTCTCCTCATTTACTGACAGAGGAAGGCAGAGGACACACTGTCTTTAGCAGAACAGTCTGAGAGCGGCACACGTGCTGGGAAAGGAGAGTTAGTGGAGCACGCAGACAGGCAAGAGAGGAGACAGATGCTGGGAGAAAAACAAAGACAAAAAGAAGAAAGCAGGAGCAGCGACACACGCAGGGAGGGAAAGATGAAAAGAGAAGGAAGTGGTCGCAGGAAAAATGAAGAGGTGGATGCATCATCTGTTGACAGAAGACAGAAACATCATGGGCTTTCAACGGAGAGCAGACAGCAGCCTGCGGTAAGAGCCACGCTACCCCTCCTGAATGGTAAGTGACTGTAGGAATATGTGGATTATTGGTTCATGCAGATGTTGCATTTTTATTCATCTGCATGATTCTAATACTTTTCCGTTCAGGGTCATCCTCACTCCAGATGTTTCCACATCTCTCTGTCATACATCAAAACATCCGTCTTTCCAATTTGCAGCACTAGTTCTGCGTCATCAGAGGATAAACACAAGTCTGAAAATTACAAAAATAACAAATCAAGGAACAATCTATCAAAATACATGGACAGTTACTGCAACATTCAAGTTAAATTAGATTTTTAAAGGACAAAAGTGGATTCTAAGTCAGATTTCTCTTTCTCGTCACGCTAGAAAAACAGGAACGAACTATCAATAAACATGATGAACAACTGCAGGTATGCTTTTGGCTACGCTCCCCTGACTCTCATCAACATCCCAACATGCATTGTCATGGAAAATTTCTGCTCTTTTGTGCTCCAACATTCTGTTATCTCTGTTTTTTTGTTGTGTCATAGGTAGCACAAGCTGAATTGTTTTCAGACTGACACCTGTTGTGATCTTCAAGATAAATCTTGCAAAATAAAAAAAAAGAAAAATGCAGATGGATTCATTACTCTATCAAATTACAGAAAATCTGTGATAAAACTGGGGGAAACAGTTTTCCAATCACTGCATTGTAATTTTAAAGTCTGCTCTCTTGTTTTCTTTGCACATTGTGACCACGAGAGGTTCGCAAGCTTGTAACTTTTCAACAGTTTCCACTAATACCTGTTAATATGGAGGTTACGAGGGCTTCAAATGTGTTCATTTTATTTTTTTCTGTCTTTAATGTATTTTTTACAGGAGAGATAGTGTGTTTCCTGAAAAACTCTCATCGAAACAGATAAAAGACTAATCTTCTCATAGGAAATAACCAAACAAGAGTAGTTTGCAAAGGTCTAAACAGACCATTTTTCCTCTTATGTGAAACATGTTTAACAAAACTAAACAACTTTACTTTATTTTTGCCTGGATGAACAAGCTTTTTTTTGTCTGCATGACGTCAATTTTGCCTTTCAGTGTGATTGTTTGACAGAAACGATTATTGATTGTTGTTCCATGACTCACCCCGTTTTTGTCCCCTATCTGGAGGGCAAACTTGCTTCTTTTCTCTGAGCTACAGCACAGAGAAGGAGCACAGTGTGTTGAGGCATTCACCTGATGCAACTGTCATTTACAACCATTTAATAGGCACTTGTGTACAGAGCCACTCACAGGATTCTTTCACCCCCAAGGAAATAAGTGCCCAAAGGACGCAATGACTTTCAAGGTGGGGATTTGAACCACAGACAAGCCACTAAACCACAGTCCCCTCTGAATAAATTCTAATTTCTGGCCATCCTTCATCAAGCATTTAGGGAACAGGTCCCCCAGAGCAAACATGGCAGAACCAGAGCATGCAGTGTTTGCAAACACAGTTGCAAAGATCTTATGATTAACACAGCTTCCCATACACACACTGTCACGTCGACACTGGGCAGGTTATTGTATCCTAGCAACAGAGGTAGACATTGAACGTTTCTGCAGCCTAATTCACTTTACTCCACTTCACGTTTGTTATGTTGGTCTCCTTTTCTCCGCCGCTTTGACCCATCGCCGCATCGTTAAGTCTGTCTGAAGCGCAGACTGAAAGGGGGGCGTTTGATGAGCTTTCATCTCTCTGATTGTTCTGCCGACTATTTGTTTTTGCTGGCAGTTTTTTCTTGAACTTTTGGATTCTGCTTTCAGCATCATGAAAATCCTCTTGTCTCTGTTTTGCAGAGTGAATCCAAGCGTTTTTGGAGCGTGGCATCCACCAATCTCTGACTGGAGACTTCTGAAAAGTTCCATAAGACTAGAAGACAGTATTTACATTTTTGGATGGAAAATATTTTAGTTCCATGTCTTGACAGTTTTCAAGAATCATGCAAACTCCAGCTTCCATGGTGATGGGGATCGTTTTTTCCCCTTTGGGACTGGTCCTCGTCTTCACGGCAGCCATCACCCCTCAGTGGAGGGAAGGCCACGCTCGTCTGACCGTATCAGGCTCTGGGTCTTTTCTTCGAGCAGGAGCAAAAGGTCAAGGGACGGGTGCCAGGTCTGGGTCAGCAGAAGTTCTGCTCCTGCGCTCTGATGGACTGTGGGAGAGCTGCATGCAGGTGGAGCACTCAGAACTGAGACAGTGCTGGCCTGTCACTGGACCATATCAGCGGGATCCCCGCGTTCGTCTGGCACAGGGTTTAGTGCTCACCTCCTTGTTCCTGTGCGGCATTGGGATCGTTCTGGCATGTATTGGGGTCAGATGCTGGACGGATCTCCCCCTGAGAGGGGTGGCAGCTTCAGGAGGGGTTTTGGTGGTGTTTGCAGGGCTCCTGAGCCTCAGTGCATTGGGGGTTTACACCCATAACCTGAAAAGACTCGGGACGGATGCCAGCCAGAGAATCAGTAACCCCAAACTCCCCCAGCTCAGCTTGAATCCAGCCGGCTCCCTTTACTTTGGTTGGTTGGGTTCATGTTTACAGGTGGTGGGAGGGAGCGCTTTGTTGTTTTGCTTTAAGAAACCAAGGTGCCCAACGTGTCCGTCGCGCCCAGAACAAACTGTCTGTCCCGCTTGTCGTTCATGTCCGGAAATTACCAGCAAAACAGACATGGACGTGTATGAGGTCAGCTGTTAGAAAATTACAGTGAAGTTTGTAAAAACATGTACAAACAGGATGCATCTAATTGCAAAATGAGAAAAAATATGTTAGTTTGACCATCAGAAAACTGAAAAACTGAAGAGAGGATAAATGTTTGGAATGTAAAAAAAAAAAATCAAAGTTAAAGAGAAACAGTTAAAAACTCATTTCCTTTAACTGAAACATGCAGTAAAATACATGTATCCTTTATTAAACGCTTTTTGTTTTTGCACTTTTAGAGAAAATTCACTTTTTTGTGACCAATGACAACAAGGTTATTTTCTTTAAAGTCAACAATTTAAATTAAAAATATCTCTAAATCTCCTTTATTTCATAGCATTAAGGAAAGCTTTTGATTAGAGTTGTAGATCGGTTAAAATGATCTAAATGATTAATGACATTTTTTTTGGCACACTTTGACATAAAAGGGTCGAAAACATGACGCCTTATACAAAACATATTTATTTTTGTAGGGTAAAACAGAAACCGTGTATAAAAAACAGCTGAAAGCAAAAAATTGTAAACTCTGACCGTAATAAACATTAGTCAAATCAACATATATTTTCCAAACAGAAAAAGTGATTCAATCAAAATACCCTTAACCAGTAAGTTGGGCATTTAAAGTCCACTTACACACTAAGCTGAAACTTTTGGATATAAATGTTTGCCCATAGGAACTGGGGCAGTGGGGGCTACTTTGATGCCAGAAAAACTAAAAAAACAGACAATTATGCTTCATTGGTGTTTATGGTTTATAGTCGTTTTATACTACAGACACGCATTTCTATGATCCAAGATAAACTGAACACATTTGTTGTCTGCAACCTGTTTGTGTTATTTCAAAAAGAAAAAGAAAAAGACGAGCAAAGCTGCAGGTGAGCAGATCTGAACATGAAAACGTGAATTTCAGATTGTTTTGAAGCAAAAGTTGGAGACAAACTATAAAACTTGATCAAACTGACTTCATGCTTGTGTACTTCACCACAACAAGACTTTTTTTTTTTTTTTTGTCTGATGCATTTGATCATGCAGGTAGTCGTGAATGGACTCCATTGTTCTAAAATAAGGAGTTTTTAAAGGAGTTTATTAGTCTTGTCACCTTTTGAAAGCCAAAAGTAATGCTAAAAGGATGAGGATATCTGTTGTTCTTATGGTGTTTTCTTGTGTAGAAAGCCATTTTACTGCTTTACTTTTGATGTTATAGATCAACCACATGATTTTCTTCAAAAAATCTACTCTAAACATTTCAATTTCAGAAGCATTTGACTAAAACATCGTCAACAAGCCCGTGTTATTAAAAAAGTATTCATAAAGCGGCTTCAAACTGATAAACTTTAATGTTGCAAAATTTGAATAGGAAGAAAATGAAGTGCTTTTGTCAGAAAAATGAGTTTAATTCATGTAAAATGGTGTTATTGTAAAATATTGTGTGTCCAAATAAAATATTGGAAAAAAATACAGCAGAAGGTTGGCTGCAGTGTCATAATTTAAATTTGTAGTCAACAAGGAAAAACAGATAAAAGTGTTTTCAGGCGAGAAATTGACAAGTTATTCATCAAATACAAGAAAACTTTGCAGATAGTGTGATAACCATCTGGCATTCTGTGTCACACATGCATCACCAGATCAGACTATGGTTACAGTTCTTTGTGTTAACAATAAATTGGAGAGGCTGAGACGATGTCTCAAGGCGCCTCAGACACGGTCAGTTCAGTCGAGGTCGCCTCATTACCTGAATAGAAGTCAGTTGTGATTGCCGTCTGGTTAGGTCAATAAATGGGTAAATGAATAGTTGAGTGGAAAACAAAGGCTTTCAGGGAGTGACTGTCAGCAAGTGATATCTGAAAACCCACAGCTCCATGCCGGTGAGCCTGTGGAATGACCGTAAAGGTTAAGAAAATAAAGTTTTACTGGAAGAAAAATGGTGGAAACCAAAAGAGATGCAAGGAATGTGTACACGTAATCTACAGTATATTACATTTCCAGATGTTTTTTATTCTTAAAGAAGTTTTAAAATCAGTCTGTTTGCCATTCCTCAATAAGTCTGGGTTTGGCCAACTTGTTGAATATACTACATATGATAACATTCATCATAAAAAAATACTTATGGTAGACAGAGTCGATGTCCTGTTGTTTTACTTGATGTAAAAGAAACAAATCAGAAGAAGAGATTCATAAAAGAAATGACATGGGGGGGGGGGGGGGGGGGGGGATTTTCAGATCCTGAAAGCTTAAAAAATTTAAATCCATAACAGTGCCTTAGCAAACTATGTTTCTAAACAATTTGTACAACACTGTTTACATGCATGTTTAATAAAAGACAGTCAAGTAAACAAATGCAAATCAATGTTTTAAGACACATCTATTTTACAAAGTACAGGTAAAGGATTACTTACAACAGATTACTGAATTTTAACTCCACGTGTGCCTTACTACATGGTGACCTCTGATCCTCACTTGGTAGATTATTTGGTTTTTACTGCTGTAAACTGGTTTTATATCTAAGTTCATCATCTACAAAAATGATAAAAGTCTAGTATGATTCTTTATTTTGTTACTTGATTCAAGCTGTAAAATAGAGGCAGCTCCATGTGATCTTTCAGCAGAAATCTGTCACACAAATTTCTGCATCAGCCCCTGTTCATTTGACTTTGATGAACTAAGACAAATGCAACTTCTGCTACTTCTATTGCTATGCAGTCTTAGATGTAGAAGTAATGTTCCGCAGGTTCGCCGGCTTTTGTTATTTCCCCCACTTCTTTGTTTATTGACTCCTTCAAGGATCCCAGAGACAGTTCCAGCATCGAACTCATCTCTGCGCCCGTAAAGTCCTCTGGGATCTCCATGAGAACATCAGAAAGCTCCGCATCGACAAGCTGCTCACCATCACTCAGGCTGAGTCTGCATGCTCCTGCTGTTTCCTTAGCAACAGTTTCCAAGGTAACCTCCTCAGTGGGCGTGACCTCCACCGGGGCAACATCCCCTTCTGCTGTGGAGGTTTGGGGAGCAGCCGTTTTTGAGATTTCTTGAAACAGTTCTTCGTTTTCCTCCTTCCACTGGCGGTACTTGGACCCTGTCAAATTGCTGTCGTCCAGGATGTTGCTTATCAGTTGCAGCTCAGCTTCTCTGGCCTGTCAAGAAAAAGTTGACAGGCCAATAGTTGAGTGACATTTTGAAAGATTATGCCGAGGTCTCCCCATGGCATGGTGGCAGTTGTATTTGATAAACATTTTGAAAAAAATGTTTCTAAAAATGTTTAAATCTCAAATCTGAAAACATTCTGTTAAATGGTTTTCATTCACCCAGATAAATATTTAATACCATGTTTGGCACTTAAGAGATGCATTCAACCAAACAACTCCCTCCTTACCTTCAGAGTACTTTTTAAAGTCCTGAGTTTGTGGGCCTTTTCATTAATAACAGGGTTCTTGCTGCGCCGAATGAAGGACCTCCTGAAGTGGTCATGAGTAATCGGCTGCTCTTGGCCAATCAGAGAAACTCCTCCTTCTTTCAAATTGTTCAACATTATGCCCATCTCATCCACCGGGGCACCTTTATTGTGTGAAATAAAATACAAAGCATGAAAAGACAGCGAAGTAAGGGCACATAATAAAGGATATATAAAGCATATTTGGTGACAATTTGACAAACGTTGAAAAGAAAGAAAGGACTGCAAATCACTAAACATTAAACCGCATATGGATTCGGTTTGTCCACCTTAAAGATTCATAATTCTAGAGTAAAACAGAGCAACGGGTGCCATACTTGTTCCTTTGCTGTCCTCTGCTGGTGAACTCAATAATGGCGCCCTGCTGGACTTTTTCAGGCGAGGCAGAGTGCTGACCTGCAGCTTCTGCAGAGCAAAAGCAGAAAGCGTGCTCACATCAAGGCTAACAGAGGGGTCTGTGCTGAAAATAATACACATTAAGAGATAAGGTAATGTATTTCATGGTGCTGACCTTGTTTTTCCTGCCTGATGAAGGAGACGATTCACCCTCTGACTCTGTTTCACTATAACATTCTGAAAAAAAAAACAAAGAAACAATTTGAAATGTTAGTTATTTTTATTATTACCATCATGTTTTCATTTTATATGTCAGGTTAGGGGGTGAATGTGTAATAGGAGGGATGGGAAGAAGAGCAAAGGGGTGAGTTGGTCTTACTTCACATTTCTTTGTTTTTAATTGTAAAACACTTTAAGATGCTCAATAAATGAAGTTTGAATGGTTTGAAACATGAACATAGCCTGAAATGAATACTTACTCTTCTATTTTTGATTAATCTAGCATAGTGTCTTCTTTTGACAGAAATCTCATTAAATAAGGCACAATGTGGATTCTGTTTTTCCAGATAACAAACATTCACTCCAAAAATCAACCCTACCATAATGTTATAATAAACATATATTATATTTTATATTATATTATCATTATATTATAATATATTATATATTATATTATGGGTTGATAAAAAAAAGTTTGACTTATTTTTTCCCATATTAAATTAATTTAAATTGTCTAAAATTAAAAAAAGGGAAATTATGAATTCCAACCTTCTTCCCTGTCTGCTCCTCTCTTTGATTTTTTGTCATTCTGTTTTGCGGTCACTATGCTGTTGATCCACCTGAAACAATGATGAAAAAATACAAACTGTGAGAAGAAAAGAGAAAAAATCTAAACTAAATGGGATAAAATGTATTGTGACATAATTAGGCATATATCACATTATCACATCTTGGAAGTCTTTCAATTTTTTTCATCTTACTTGCTAATGTCTGTCACATCATCAACAGCAAAGGTGAAGTTCTGAAATTTCTGGTGGCTCAGCTGAAAAACGCTACAAGGGATAAGGAGAGACACATTAATAAAGATAAAATGCTTTAATTTTGCAGATTTCGTTGCAGATTCTCACACATTAAAGATAAACATCAAAAAAGAGGAAGATTTTCAAAATAATGCATTACAAGCAGTAAAAGTGCATTCACACCGAACGCGATTCGCGCTGAAAATTTGAGTGGCCCGGCTCTCTCTCGCAGTGAACTCGCTGCTCTCTGCGTGGCCAGAAATGTGTTCTCTAAGCTCGCTGCCTCCGTGTGGGAGGAGCTACTAGCTAATGTTTTTGATGCCAACATGAGGCGATGTCTGTATTTCATTTACAATGCATGGAAGACACAGATGATGTTTAGAGATCAGTCTTTTTCTTTTTCGAAGCGTTCTACAGAAATATCAGTGATCACGTCTCCATGTAGACGTCTCCCGAACTACGAAAGCACAGGATTCAAACCGAGGGTTATTTCGATAACAAAAATGACAATGTATAAGTTCTGAACACAGTCACCATAAGACCAGCTAACTTACAGGGGGGTTTGTCACTTTAGAAAGACAGCTACCCACAAAATGCTGAGTGAAGGGCTTGCTGGGTTGTCACGAAAGGATTTCTTCATCCATAATTTTTCAATGTTTCTAAACAGGAATCATGTGTTTCTGTTGTAACAACATGTTGGTATTATGTTTGAGCACCTAGAAATTAAGTATGCCAAAAAAGTGTGAGCACCCCTGATTTAGAGGTTGTTTGGGTATAGTGAGCTTCAGTCCCGCTGTGTCTGGATGACAGACTGAAGCAGACTGTCGCCCTACAGTAGAGGGAAGGGTTCCCGAAATGGATACATCAGGTTAAGAAAATGAATGGAAGTTCAGGAGATCCCATTCACCATACTGGATGTGCATTCTACCTGCTGTCACTGAAACTGTCACATGTCCAATGCTGAGTCCCTGATTGATTGACACAGACATGGTGACCTCCCCAGAGTTTAGATTTGTTTTACTCTGACTGCTAAATTAGCGCCGCATCGCTCAATTTGCGCCGCAGAACCTCAATTTGCGTCTAAACCATTGACTTTACATTGAAACTGGCCGGCGAATTGCGCTCTGAGAAATATTGGACATTATTTAAAAAACAAAACATTCTGTCACTGTGCAATTAAAAAAACAGCTTTTTTTCTTTTTTTAAACCAGTAAATCTGCATGTTTGTGTAACATCATCTTGAAATGCTTCATACTATTTTCTGCCGTGTTCTCGGCCGCTCACTAAAGTGTAGCTGGACACATTGACGAGGCCTTCAGCCTTCAGCTCCTGAGAAAACAAACATACAATTCATCGTCACAGTCAGATATAAAAAAATTTGAACTAAAAAAATAAGTTTTATGCTGTGTTAAAAAAATTAATTAATTAAAAACACGTTTTTCTTGCCTGTGGGCTGGTGTACCAGTAAAGGCTTGACCCCTTGAGGACAAACCAGAAACGCTGCCATTTTTGGGAGCTAAAAATAGAGCTCTCTTTTTTTTTCTTCCAGAGCCAGCCGTCACAATCGGGATGATCCAATTCTCGACAGGACACTCGGCGCCGGCTTAGAGCTGTGGTCATTCCTTAAAAGGAGCAAAATGAGAACAAAGTCAAACTCTGAAGGCCTATTTGTTGGATTAAAAAGTCTTAGGGTGCATTCAGACTGGAGAAGTTCGTTGGTCCAGACTGAGTCCACTTAAGTTGGTCTGGATCGAGTCCTGAACCTTGTGTTTGGTCTGTATTCAAATGGACCTTTCTGATTCGAACCAAAGCTTGTAAACAACAGAACGTGTCTAAATACCTCTTCAGTGATTGGCCAGGAATTACGAGGGCGAAGCAAAGCAACGAGAGAAACAATAATGAAAGTCCTGAACTTTGCAAGCCTTATCGGGACAGTTCACTTATTCAAACTTTATGTTTCACTTCACTGAGCAATTTTGAACATCTGTGTCAGAAACAAAACTTTTTATTTGCTGCGTTGGTACGGTGGAGGCAAATTCCTAATGAACTACAGCCACCCTGCATAAAACTGTCCTAGAAACTTTTTAAAAAACGTTTGGCTAAAAACAGAATAATTATAATTGAATGACCACCAGGAACTGATGATTGTTGTGGGTCTTTGAACTGATAATAGATGTTGTAAAAGTGTTTTGTGAAAATTATAATGTCAGAAAACTCAAAACTTTACCTTTAACTGAGATTTTCTTAGTCTCTTTGTTTGCCTGGAAAGAAAACCAGACAGTTTAATAGATATTCTACAAATTCCACAAAATGTAATTGAGCTAAATGAGGAATGTGTGACGACGATGCTTCATCTTTTCCCCACCGTGTGTCCCACCATATCAGGGCAGGAGCTGAAATCTTTGAGCTTGTGAGGTGAAGGGCTTCTCCGTGAGGGTGAGCGGTCTCTTCTGATGCTCGGCGACAGCCTCAAGTTTTCAAAACTCCCAAACACCCCTGGAAAACCGAATACATGCACTTCAGAACTGTGACGTGAGACATTTGCATCCCAGGTAACATGACATAACAACAAAAAGACACAGTTGTGTCAGTGACCTAAAAAATGGCCCTTTTTAGACAGCACAAGAAATGTGGTTAATGTGTGTTGTGATCATTCTGAATAGACCATTTATGAACAGAGGCATCAAACCAACAACCTGAAGCTAAAAAGGATGTAATTACAAAAGTTTCACTTGTACAAACCTGCCTGCAGTAAGGACAGAAAGTTTTTCCAAGAAATCGATCTTTACAGTTTTATTTTTACTTTATTCATTTAATAGCTGTTCATATGATATAAACAAAGGCACCATGCCACCCTGTCTTTAAAAAAAACTCTCACAGGCTTTGGTTTTTCATTAATGAAATAAGATTTTTGAAAGTAAAGCAAAAAAAGAGAAATGAAAGAGCATTCAAACAACAACACAGAACACAATGTACAATAACAATTGTAGCCCAAACTAGAGTAGCATGAGGAGGACTACTAAGAAACCTGAGAAAAAATTAAAAAGGAGTCAGTTTGTCTCTACATCACTAATATCTTTACTACATTCTAACTGAAAAACATATATTGTATAAATCTTTTATAGAAAATCTGTTAACATGTGCTTGAGCAACCAAATGCACGTTTGAATATTGGCGGCAGGTGGCGGCAGGACGCAACCCATTGTTTCCCAATAACAATTCAACCACCATGTTCTACGTAGATGATATTCCATACTATGTTAAGCTAAAGCCAACACATTTCGAGGTATTTTGCATGTAGTGGCACGAAGCTTGTTAGTTTACCGCGAATTAATAGGAGAATTAGGAAAAAGGCTCACAAAATCGAAACTGTGTGACTGGAATAAAAATTTACTGGACAATCCAAATGTGAGAAACTACCTCTGATGATGGAAACAATTAAAGATCTATCCGAAACCTTTCTACCTCTGTTCATTGAAAAGAAAGGCATTGAGATAATTAAACAATCTGAAAGCTTAAGTATGAGCCTATTTAAAAAATAGTCAGAAAACAACACTTTTTAACCCAGAAACCAATACTGGTGGACAATTATATTTATTTAAAAAAATCTGTTATTTTTACAGTATGTAAAGCAATTGACCAACTACGACTACGGATGAATACATGTGAAGATAAATATTCACCAACACCTTTTTCTATTTATATCTCCAGTTTTTTCACAATCTCTGATTTTTTACATAACTAGTGTCCCTTTTACTGTATTTTTTTTCTTTTTCCATGTTTTTTAGATAAACATAATTTTATCAATCATACAATGTGAGTACAGGATATGAGGGCTTCACACACACAAACCTGCTTGTTTAGGGAAGTATTTTTTTAGATTAATCCTAGCTTGTTTTTTAAAGTTGGCCCAAAGGCTTTTAAACAGTGGAATATTGAACATAATTTCTCTTTTTATGGTTTCCTTTTTATTTGTTTGAATTCTAATAAATGCTAATCCTCTAAATTCTTTTTGTTTCTCATTAAATTCATTTTAAATTAAGTTGTTAAGCAAATAAGCCCATAATTAAGAGTTGTTTTTAGATCTTCTGTTAATTTCAATTAAAAACATTTTCTGTAAAATGTTATTGGTGTGTGACCATGTAAAACAACCCAGATGGGTTTCTGTCAGTTTTGATAAATATTGTTGTACCAGAATCATCATTTTTATGCGTAAATAAATGGAATCAAATCAATATTCAATCAAACATTTTTCTTTTCAAATAATAACTGCCTAGTGGAAGTGCATTGTGGGTGGTACCTTTGGCTGCTGGGACAGACAGCCTCCCTTGTTGGCTTTGAAACGAAGTTTCACTTATTCTTCTCTCAATCTCGTTGTCAGAAAACACCTCAGACTCTTCCTGTCCCATAGGCTGCTGCTGAACCACTGGCCCATGAATGGCTCGCCTGGGGCAAAGTAATACGAGTAAATGAATCAGAAGAACTTACCGCTGTTCCATTCAAGAGCTTAAGGGAGGCAAGAACATCTCAGATGTGTCATTACAATAAATACTTGCAACTGACATTAAGATTAAAATGATAACACATTGCTCTGGTGGAGAAGTTTCTGGCGTGCATCAACGTAATTATGTGGTAAACCCAAAGGAACTTCGACCAGAGCAGCTCTTAAGTCATAAAATTCAATGCCGGTGACTAAAAAAGGCCAAAATTGACATAAAATATAAATCTGATCATGAAACTTTTTGGTCTAAAGACATGAATAGGACTTTATATGTAACAAAAGTTGAAGATTACACACCCTCTTATCATTTTTTCTGGCATTCTTTAGTCAAATGGGGTTTGTGGATGCACCCAAAGGATTGAATGGAATTTGCAATGTGATGTCCTCATAATCTTGTTAAACTTAGGTCAACTTTAAAGGTCAGGAAATGTGTGGGATGTTCTGATCTAACCAAGAGACCTGGGTTTAAAGTAAACCAGAAGTTCTGGTCATGTAATAAATTCTCTCCAATTTTACCATCTGTCTTCATAACCTAAGTTTGACTAAAAAAATAACAGTTGAGTTAAGTTAGTTTTCTTTTTTTTTTTTTTTAGCTAAATCTAATGTCTTTCTATCATAGGAAGTTCTAACCATTTTTTTTGTTAAAGTCTTATCTTTAAGTGTTATCTATTGTAAAAGCGTTCCCATGCAGCTTTTAAACATGATTATGCTGTTTTTAGCCAAAACCACTGTGTCGTTTTCTAGGACATAGTTTCTGAAGTAGTTCATTAAATTTGCCTCCGAATTGTGGGCAGGACTGTTGGTAAGCCCACCCCCACATCCCGCCACCCATCCGTTTATACACTCCTGCTCGCTTAGAAGCCCCTCACACCCCCAGCCTACCATTACCAGTGCGACAAAAATGACGAGGAATCTTGGAGCTATCCAGTCCTGCAGTTTTGGGCCATATGCCAGCTCAGACAAGGAAAACAAAGACGTACATGGATCTATTTGTCTGCACTTGCATCAGAATGGAGCGGAGCGGCAAGCTTGTGGTCTATTTTTTATGTAACAAACAGGATCTTTTTCCAACTGCATATTTTTTTCTGCTCCTGATTCCCAACAACTTGAATAAAGAAATACTCAGAAATTAAATCTTAAGGTAATTAGACAAAGGTCACAAGAACATGATCAAACCACCTAGAACACTATTTTTATTGGAGTAGGCCTGTAAAGAATTTGGGGGACTTTGACATTTTAGTCATTTCTTTTTTGCCATTTTATTTGATTTCTCACAAAACTATTGCAGGTCTGAAAGTGGAAGATAAATAAAGCCTCTTGTGTGGTGTGATGTGTTCATGTTCATGTAGTGTTATCTGTACTTTTACCTGAAAGACAAGGACCTGACAGAAGCTGCCACTCTCTCAAATATGGAGTGTCTTGGATTCCCCTCGTCGTCGACCCCTTCTTCCTCGTCTGACTTCTCCCTCTCGTCCTCCTTCTAATAACAAATGAGATAAGCATGTGACTGTGCACATTGCCATTTGTGTGTTTGTTTATAACTTAGCACATCGGTCAGAAAGCGGATGTCATGCGGACTGTGACAGGAGCCTTTTCTCAGGTCTTTCACCCTCTGTGGTTTGTGGAAAACATAGCAACGCAGTCACACAAACACACAGCCGCTGTGAAATTCTCACTGCAATCAGGACATTTTCCAAAGACAAAGAGGTGCGGACACATAAAGACGGTTCGCATCTTCTAAAGTGTTCTCTCAGCCCAAGCCGCCAGCAAGAACTGAGTGGTAAGGTCGAGGAAAGGTGTGAGATGTGTGTGTGCGAGGCTGTCTCGGATGACGTGTGCTGCAGCTTAGAACAGTGATTACTTGAATGTGTTTATGGAAACAGATCCCAAGTGATGTTAAGCAGAAAGGGATTCTTGTTAAATGAGCAGCCCTAGCTCCCCTATCACAGAAGCATGTAAACAACTGTGTTTCACATAGACTGTCTAGGCTTTTTATTAAACAGCTTTATTCCGATATATGAAAGACTTTGTGTCGAATAATTCCGGTCGGGCACAAACCGCAATCAATCATTTCTCCTCCAGGATCAATTTTTAAACAGTTGATACTTCCGTGAATTAAAGGGGACGGGTTCCATACCACTACAAATCCGAGTCCTTGATTGGGAAAAGTTCAATCAGGTCTAACTTGCAATGGACACGCGTTTTGTACATAGAGCCAGAAAACAGTCGCCGACGGGTGAATGCGAGAGTATAGAACGCAGAAGCCTGAAATGCACATTTATGTGCGTTTACATAAACTTTTCATTGAAAGAGGTCGCTTGAAAGTAGCTTGAGTGGAAGAGCATACAAAATGTGAGTTAGGAGAGTCTGGAATGTATTTCCTGCAGCTTAAAACTCAATGGAAAAACAAAACATGAACTAAGGTGGGAACTCTTTACCTAAAGGGTAAATCACTCTGGGTGATTGTAAAATCAGTTGAAATTGTGCTTGTAAAAAAAAAAAACTCTCTTAACTTAAAACAGAACACAAACAAATGAGCACAAATTTATACATTTAAGTTTGCAAAATCAGTCAAAATTATACACTTTTTTTAGGGATCAAGAGGAGTCAGGAACATCATCTGGACTTACTTTCTATCATGTCAAATTTAAGCACTAAAGCAAATATGAGTCAGTACAGATTTGTTTTCCTTATGAAGCCTTAAACAGATGATGAGAATCAGGGAGTTTAAAGACTCGACCTGTATTGTGGGGATTTGCGTGGATTCTGTTTGTCGCTCTGATCTGTGGATCTTCTTTAAGACCAGAGTCACTCCGTTGGGATTCTCCGTCAGCTTCTTTATGAGGTTATCTCTACTCCAGCCAACCTGATGCAGAAACACAAAAGATTTCTGTATGAAGCCTGTTGATTTGCACTTATTATTTATTTTTCCTTATTATTATTATTTTTTTTTTGCATAGTTTGGTAGATATTTGTCTTAGTTTATAGCAGAACATCAGGCCTGATTGGAAGATTTTGACCAAAAAAATTGATGTTCAATGAATCAAACTCTGAATAACTCACCACTATTTGGTTGTTGACTTGAATCACCTCATCCCCAGGCAAGATCTTGGAAAACTGATCTCTACAAAGCTGTAGAAGAGAAAAAACAAAAAACTTAAACAATTAAAAAAATTTTTTAAAAACATTTGGACTCCAGCACACACTAGTCTGATTAGATTTAGCTGCAATATCGAATGCATCTAACCAACTTTTTTTTCAAATTGTGTTATTGGTATGTTAACTGCTTACAAGTACAAATCACTTCACTTGATCAATCCAAAAAGAAGAAAGAGTTTCCCTATATAATTTAGATTATTTTTATGATGTTTTAGTTTGAGGTCTGGATCAGCAGGCTGTATTTTTAGACGGGGTTGACAAACTCCCCCATAAAACTGTGGCCATGATGTAAAAGCAGGAACCTTTTTTTGTTGTGAAATGCAAAACATTAGACCACCTCATAGCTCAAAAAGGCTGGACTTTGTTTCTCTGAGCGAAAGCATTCTCCTCCAGGTCACTCAGGTCAGCTGACCAGGCCTTTCTTAATTCATGAAAGTGTAATCCTAAACTTAGAGCCTTTTCACATTTTTGCCCACCAAATCTCATAGGTTTTTAACTGTTTGAGAAGCAGACATTTCTACCTAATTTTACTTTTATGCATTTTTTGAGTGTGTGTTCTTTATCTTGTTCAGCTCTTTGGTAATCTTCCAGAAAAAAGATAATTTTTAATTCATCTACATACTAAATTTATTTCCACACAAAGCCACATTTTCCCAGAATTTACAGTATTTAAACTTTTTGGGTGGATTGTTGACATAATGAATAATTTTCTTTAAAAATAAAAAGTTTGCAAAGCAACCCTCAAGCTTCCATAATAAATATTACTCTAGTCTCTCTATGGAGCAGGAGAACCAAGAGAAAATGTAAAATGGTAAGGGTTGTTAAGAAAAACCTAAAACCATTTTGCTTAGCTTTTTATTAGTTTTTACATGTCCTTTTTTTGGATTTGAATGAGTATGTGTGTTGAGGGGCTTTTTTAAAATTATTCACAATTATTTTCATGTTTTTTAATTTAATTTAATTTTATTTACAGTACTTTGAAGGGTGCAACAGGAAAAGTGCTCTTAATATAAAGTTGAATTTGAGTGGTTGTGGTGCAACTTAATATGTGTTTTTGTTGTTTTTAACATGTTCTTGTAACATTTTTCTCATAATAGATGATATGCATTAAAGAAATTTAGATTAAAAATGCGTTTCTGAGTATTTCGTTTTTTAAATTATATTGGATCAGGAGCAGATGAAAAGCCATGTTTTGAAAAATCTCGAGTTTGTGACGCAGCAACTGCCATGTCCAGAGTCTCCTCCCACAATTCTGAAGCGTTCACTTGCAGACAGAAAGATCCATTAAGGTCTAAATTCTCTTAATCTGAGCTGCCGTCTGGCTCTAAACTTTAGCTCTGATTTTGCTTACTGTTTTTTGCTACTCTAATGTTTACTTGGGCTTATGAGGTGCTATAAGCTAGCTGGAGAACATGTAGACAAAGGAATGCTGGGAATTGTCACATCTGACTTCTTTGCTAACTGCCTCACCCTCAAACCAGAATTGAATCTGTAATTAGCTTCTACTGCTGAAGAAAGATTATCTTAAAAAAAACAACACAAGTTTTTTATTTATTTATTTATGCTAAAAACAACATAATCATAATTAAAAGACCATCAAGAAAAATACAGCTGGAGTGGAACTTTAAATAAAGAAAACGAAAATCAAACAAAAAGAATCCAGGACAATTAATACTTTTACAATTATCAATATTTAAGTTTTAGAACTAAGATTATAGTTTAACTTCCTGCCAAACTTGCGTGTTAGAACTGTGTTTAGCAGAACAAATGTTGCAATTGAAGAAGTTCGTGGTAAATAGCATAATGTAAGACTTATCTGTGCAGCTTCTTGTGTGTAGGAGGGCCATTTAGAAACCCCCTTCTGTGTACTGTAGGTTATTCAGCCTTTATGCATAACCATAACTAGCAGCACATTTTTTAACACAATGAGTTGCTGTGAGGAACTGAGATAACAGTCTGTGTTTAACACGACTCAAAAATATAATACCCTATATTTTTATCTAGTGTGTTTCTGGCAGAGAATGAATACAAGACAAACTGTATGAGCATTGAGGCAAAACGAATGGCTAATTTTGTTTGTCCCATGAGTCATCAACACACAAAAATAAAGTCAACAAGTGTGACATTCTGACCTCAGCTGTAGTTCCTGTCACGTAGTGGTTACTGGAGCTGGTGGATGCTATCTCAATCCCCTGAGGTGAAGTAGAAAAGCATTTTGAGTATTTTTCACAGTGATAAAAATGCTTTCACTGAGAACATTGTCCTGCTAAGTGTCCGTTTTCACATGACTAAGTCATGTTACAGATGCTGGGTTTGGTATCTGCTCTAAAACATCTTTGAGGTTTAGAAAAAAGTCCCACTGTGACACCCAAGACAGGATAAGTTACCAAAACAATTCATTATACATAAGATTGATTGGAATAAAACAGACAGTGGCTGGAAGCTAAAGTTTTTTAGCTCTTAAAGGAGCAAGAATTTGAAAATACAGACAGATTTATTATGTCAAATAAACCAATAAATCTAGTTTTAGCTTTAAATTTAGCTCTGAGGTAATTTGGAAAATTCAATGAAATTCAGGAAGTGGTGGATGATGAATCCAAAATGTAGGTGACCAGGGCAGAAAAATGTAATAAACATGACAAAATCATGAACTAGGAGGAACAAAAAAAGAAGAGGCAAAGAAGATAACCTCACAAGGTTGAACTAGAAACTATACACTTGGGCTGTGTCCAAATTACTTCACTACTTTTTTTCTTTTTTTTAAACGGCAAATGTTATTTCACCAATTTCCTGAAGTACAAACCTGATATTATGAACATTTTACGAAGACTAAAACTTTAAATACATTTTTTCACATAAAAAATTGTTCAAACGCAATGCATTGCGGTCTATTTGTGAACTTAGAGAGCATTGATAACTTGTTTTTTTTGCAGGGACTTCTGGGAAATTTCTAGAGCACTCGATTTTGGAATAGTAGATTCGGACACAAAATGGCAAATGCGCTACAAAGTGCATTAAGATCCGCGTAGTGAAGGAATTCGGACACAACCTTGAACACACTGAGGGTGATTGACTGAAACAGAGACAGCTGTGGATGATTGTTAACTTGAATTCGGTATGACTGGAGGGGGGGAGAGACAAAATTGACAAAAAAACCAATGAAACATAGAACCAAAACCAAAGGGTACAATCCTCACAAAATCAAAAATGAAAGTATGGTAAATTAATGTAAATTACAGCATAACAGAAGAAGACATGTTGAATTTATTTCCGGAATATTTAGAACACGTTTTTCTAAACCTAATGTGTTTAACAAAGTACCCTGTCTTAAGATATGACACACCGGGCGTGTGACGCTCATAAGAACGCGATAAATGTAGGTTCTTAATTAGCCCATGGTGTTCACACCAGATGAGCAGGGAAGGGCTACTTCCTCTTTTTCTACTGTTACCTGGGGCATGTCCGGCACCTTCAGTTGGAAGAGGCTTTGCCCAAAATGTTGAAGCGGTGTAAATTTCACAATTCTTACTTCAGGTTTTTTTCTTTTCACAGCTCTATTCTATTCCGACACTTGGTGTCATAAGATTCCAGCCGGGCGCAAACGCGCATACCGCATTTATTAATTTCTCCTTCATGATCAATTTTTAAACAGTTGGAACTTCCTTGAATTTAAAGGGACGTTATCCATACATCACTTCCTGGTTTAGCGTTCAATCGGCTAAAGAAACAGGTGAAGCATACGGAAGCCCGAAACGTGCATTTACATAGACTTTTCATTGGAAGTAGCTGCTTGAATACAAGTTGCTGAGGATGATGTGAACTTAGCTTCTCACTTCCTGTTTCTTTAGTTTTACTACCATTAATTAATTTAAAAAATTGGTCTGTTTTCTGCAAAATGTCCTTAAATTCGATACAAAATTGTGAATAATTACATCCAACTGTTTGTCTACAAAGCCTGTCATCGCACACCTTTGACAGGTATTCAACGTGGCAAAAGCAGCCATTTTGCATCAGTGTAGTGACAGTGATCAGTGGCTAACATGAATCTCTTTTTAAGATATTCCTTAATGGACTGAGAACACAAGAAGGCTTAAAACTGGAAACTGAGGGAAACTGCTCCTTCGTACTAAAGAGACGGTGGAAAGGGTAGACTTCAAAGAATGAAGAGAGCTATAATTGTAGAACGGAATGTGCAGACTTGAAGGCGAAAAGAGAAGAAGCAGCACAAAAAGCACATCCTATTCAGTGGATAACAATTCAGAAGGAGGAACAAACGTAGGAACACAGAGAACCTTGGTTTAGATGAAGGAGGCTCTGAATGAAAGCAATTGAAAAGACAGCAAGAGTGATGGAGGCAGAGAGAAATACTGAAGAAGACTTAGAGTTAAGTGTCTACGGAGGAAGAAGACAAAATTAGTCAAATAAATACAAAAATAAAGCATTGAAATAAGTAGAAACTTCAAGCAAAGCAAAAATGTGTAAAATCTTTATAATTTACTGAAATTCTCTCCTTTCTGTTTAATTTATTAGATAAAATAAAAACTAGAAGCAGGAATAAAATGCAGCCTAGCAATATAGCAGCTCTTAAAAATTTCCAGTTTCTTCTTTTGCTTTCAAGTAGACTTCATAACAAAAGGGTCATTTATTAAGATGTTTTTACCAGCTGATCACCAGGCGACACGGAAACCAAGTCCACGCTCTCCAGCTGAGCTGTGTGGGTGAGAAGAGCTTCAGGGCTGGAGTTCAGGATCTCATCACAAAGCGCCACCAGTTGACGGCACTACAAGACAAAAGCACATTCTGTCTCTTTAAAAAGGTTGAAAAGATTTTGCAGCAGAGGCAGATGACACAAATTAGAAGCAAACTCACCACAGGGATGATGTCTTTCTCCTTTTCGTGGACTGTGGTGTCCTATTTCAAAAGAAAATATGATAGTGTGTCCAAAGAAGGGAAAAAAAACTATGAACAAATGTATTGATTTGTGGAAATGGGGCAATCTGACTGAAACCCAGTGTCCTATTTCCTCTTCACAGCATGAGACAGGAAGTAAAAAGCCACAGACAAAAAGAGGGCCATTCCAGATATAAACTGGGACTTTTGTTCCCTTTAAAGGAGTAAACTATTTCTCCTCCTTATACAGTATGTATGCATATATAAGATCAGTATTAAAGCTGCCAGACACGTTCAGATTTCTGTTTTTACTCCTAATAAAATAATTGACTTTAAAACCTATTTTCTTCCCTTAGCACATTTTCAAAATCCATCATCTCACACATGAATATATACATTTATTATTTTTAATCATTTTCTCTCGAATGATAGCAACTAGGCTTCTTTTGACAAAAATGAAACTTTAACCATCACGCAGTCATGGTTGGAAACTTATTTTAAAATTTAGCATAATCACAACAAAAAGTAATTTAAGGTATTAAGGTTTTTATTTCCTGTATCTTTAGATTACTTTTGGATAAAAAGTCGCTCTCCAATCATCTTTTGATCTATTGAAAAAGTGTTCGCAGTGATCGTTTAATTATGATTATGCCATATTTTTAGACAAATTAAATTGTTTTCTTAGGCATAGTTTCTTTGGTTTATCAGAAATTCATCTTTGAGTTGTGGTGGGACTGTTGGCCACTGAGTAAGCCTGCCCCCATTTCCCATCATCCCTCTGTTTAAATTCTCTCGTATTAGCTTTCAGCCCCTCACAACTCCAACCTAACAATACAGGTGCAAAATGGCGAGCAAAATCGGGGCTATTCAGCCGAAAAGTTTGGATTCAGATGCCAGGTCGGATGAGAAAAACAAAGACGTACATGGATCTAGTCATCTCCAAGTGGAAGCATGTGGCTTGCCGTAGTAACTGTTACGTCACAGCTTCAAGCTTTTTCTAAATGCATTTTTATATGCTCCTGATTCACAATACATTTATAAGAAGAAAAACTTAGAAATGCAAATATTAAACTTAATTTGAATAATAATATTTCCTCCATCAAGAGAAAAATGACACAAGAACATCCTAAAAATGTCAAAAATCCAATTTTCATCAGAGTGGATCTTTAAATGAACATGTTTAAAACATGCCAAAGCCAATAAACCAATTTTGGCTCACTAATTAGACCTTTATTACTCTATTGTTAATCATTAATTAAAACCGGCTTTGATACATGGTGACTAAAGAAAAATCCCACATGTCACTGGTGATTCAAACACAAACAAAAGGAATCCCTGGAGGTTCTTGAAACAACATCACATCCCTTGTAATTCCATGGGATGACTGGCAAATCCAACGACCCTCACTAATGCCTGTGTACACACACATATTCTACACACACACTCATGCTGAATGCAACAGTCAGGAGATGTGTGATGACACACAACAACACAGTTACTAGAAACACTAACGCAGAACTAAATGTGTTTGTGTTATGGAAGTTGTTGGTGCTGTTTCTGGGATGAGTTTGTAACAAGGTGTGTAGGAGAAGACTAAAGTGGATGAGGAAACATTAGAGAAGAAGAAGACACATGTTCCTAAGATACAGAACATGACTAACGGATAGAACTTCTGCTCATACGCTAATTTCCAGTGGCTGTTAATGTGAGACGTTACATAAAGGATTCCAAGGAGACTAATCCCTTAGATATGTAACGTGAGCTCAGCAGCAGGCATGGATTGAGCTAATTTAAGGCTATGACACAAGACTGCTGGGTGGGGTCAGGCAGTATCGGTCTGATCAACCTGTTTGTGTTGCTTTCCTGTCTTTTTTTGCGTCCCCCTGGTGCCTGTTTAAACTTGACAAACAATATGCAAAAGCAGCAATTAGACATGTTGATAAATAGAAAGAAATGCGTGATGTTTTATGCTCACTGAGGGCACGGACATGCGATTCAGGAAAACCTGGCAACTGAAATAATCCTAAACCATCCCTTCTTTAGCTGCTTCTTTTAATTTTTTTAAATCTGAGGGCTGAGTATCAGCAGCTTTATTTATGCAAATAAGCTCACGAAAAGCTTGCATATTCTAAACTTTTAGGTTAAAAACAAATTTTTTATCTGGTTAACTGATGTGGCAAGTTTACTTTTTAAAAAACAGTCTATGAGTAGATATCATGAGCTTGTTCATTAGGAACAGTTAAAGTCCAGTCAAACTAATTCACGCTTCACTTGAATGACATTATCACTGGATTTACATGCAAGTGAACCCTGGTACAGTTAACTACAACAGGAATGCAGGCAGAAATTCTAAGTAAACATAAGAGTAATTGACACAAGAGAAATTCATTTCAAATAAGAAAAACGTGCCTAACTATCAAATCTGATACACGCAAATTATAAAACATTTTGGAAAATTTCTTATGAGTAAAAATTATGTCGTAGAAGTTAAGGCGCTTGTCAATGTATGACAGCTTATTCAGTGAAATTCGAATTCATTTGTTTTTCATTTGTTGTGTCCTTAGCTGTTAGAATTATCAGAACTGGAGGACTACTGGGACAAACCAGTTTTCAAAAGTTTTATTTTCAACAGGTCAGTGCTTGTCACAGGTAATCTCCCTGAACAACCAGCTGCTGTAACTATGAGACGTGTTCAGCCATTTTCAGTCTAATCCAAACTAAAGCAGAAGAAATGGAAAAATGTATTAATTATTTTTTGCTCATTCTAAATTATATTCCAAATAGAATATTCTCGAAAGAGTTCCTTGCAGTTTAAGAACCAACAACAGTTGTGTGGATCAGACAATTCCCAAAGATCATTGGGTTAGGCAACCTTCTGTTTGCTGGGTAAACATTATTTGCGGGAAACATCCTTGGCCAGTTTTGATTGAGGTTATGGAAAGTGTTTTGAGTGCCTGAAACCTACAGAAAATGCAAATACATGCCCTACTTTAAAGCCTCACTCAACTAAAGTAACCTGCATTAGGCAAAATAAAGAAGCCTGTGTGTTGTTTGAATTACAATTCGAGTTTTTTTTTTAGATAAATCATTAAAAAACAAATCCGGTCAAAACTTATTCAGTAGTAGAGCTGGGATTCACAGGAATATAACAATGAATAATCAAACACCATGTATGAGGACAGAAACCGCTGCACTGCTCAGCACCAGGAAGAGAAACTGTCATTGCTTAACCGAAGCAATGCTGCCTACATACTATCACTTCTACCTTAGCAATACCTCTTTTTTTATAAAGGAGGTTCTTCTGCTTTCTGTAGTTTTCAGTGATGCAAATTTCCCAGTGAAACCTGTTCTGCATTTTTTTTACTTTCAGGTTGAAAGGGAAATGACGCAGTGATTTGAGCAAAAGGCTTCCTGAAAATAGTGCATAATGTCAGGGAGGATGAAAACAAAAACACAGTTATATGTTTCACTGCTGCAATTAAACTTTGAATTATTTAGAAAATATTTACACTTATTCTCACTTATCCAGCAACTAACTTTTACTCACTCATCAGATTTAGGTTTTTTTAACTCAAATCTACAAAAACAAAACACAAGACATTTATTATGAATGTGGCATCTCAGATGAAGGTCAATGTTTCATGTGTGCTGCAGATGGATGACAAAGAACCAATGGCTGCATGAAAAGATGTTTGGTTTTTAATCCTCAAAGGCCTCAGGCTGCAGGTTGGGACAACACTCACAAGCATATCTATTCACAATGACCTTCAGTAAGATACATCTAACAAAGAATTGAAAAAAAAACAAGATTTTTTAGAAAAAGATATTTCTTTGAACACCTTTAATTCTAAATCAGGGGTCTGCAACCTGAAGCTTCGGAGTCACATACAACTCTCCATTGTGGCTCATTGAAGAAGATTCATTTGCTTTTTACAATTAAGTTTTGTCATTTCTGTTTAGATTTTCAACATGTCCAATAACTGAGCAAAATTGTCTTAGAAGGTGTAACTGTCTGTCAGAATGGTTTATTATTAGAATCAACTGAAAGCACATATGCCCTGTGACAGTCTGACGACCTGTTCGCCCTGCACCCTGCCTTCGCTCAACAGTAGCCGCGAGAGGCTCCGGCAACCCTGTGACCTGAAAAGGGATATCGGGTTGAGAAAATGGATGGATGGACGAAAGCTTGTTTTCTGATCTCTTCCTGCAGAAGTCTGAACTTCTGCTGGTTAAGAGGCAAAGTTTCTAAAGTATATTATTGCTTTTACTGGTATAGAATTTTTTTAAATCAATATTAATCAATTATCAATAGTAAAAGAAGAATAAAGGGGCACAAAAGTGAAGATGACTGTAAACATCATGTTTGATTGTCTTATTTTTTTTAAAGAGCCCATTTTGTGCTAAATGACTTTTTTTTTAGCTTTTAACTGTATTACAATGTTCATTTCTCACTATAAACAACCCTAACCCCTCCGTTCACACGTCTGAGTATTCCTCAAAAACCTTGCACTCTAATCCACAAAAACAAGTCCTCACGTTGCGATGTCACAAAGTGGGGAACAGGAAGAGTCTGCGCTGCCAACGCAAATCGTGTTGGATGAAGGGCAGATGTAACACTGTGGTTTGAAAAAGCCCAAGTTTGTGACTCCCATGGCCAAAGTCTCCCTTCTCTTTTCCAAATTGGATAAATCCACTTGCAGACAGATAGATCCATGCACGTCTTCATTTTCGTCATCGGAGCTTCCATCTGTCACAAAGCTACACGGCTGGATAGCTCTGATTTTGCTTTTTTGTTTTGCTACGCCAATGTTAGCTTAGGCCTGTGAAGTGCTGTGAGCTAGCAGGAGAAAGTATAACAAAGGGGTAATGGGAAATTAGTGGAGGTTAACTTCCGAATCAACAGTCAGATCAGACAGATGACTGACCCAGATGAGAATATCTGATGAACTTCTGCTGCTCAGCAGAAAATATGTCTTAAAAACACTACATATTTAATTTGAGCTAAAAACTACATAATCATAATTAAAAGACCACTGGGAAGGATTTTACAATAGAAAAAAATATATCGAAGTGGATTTTCAACATTTGCAGGGATTTGGGTCTGAACAGCATTCTTAACAGCAGCCTTTTTAATCAAGCCAAGATCTGAACTTTGACTCAAACATTGCAACATCTTGATTCTTTTTATCTAACAGATACAGCGTTTTACACTTGATGGTCCACTTGGGCTCACTGCCCATGCTTCTAGATTTGTCAATAGAATATTTCGGCTTGAAGAATATTTTCTGGCTGACTGCAGAAATGTAAAACAAACAGATCAGCTGTCAACAAGACATCAACTCCTTTATGCTCATCAGGCTATACGATATAATTTCATGGGGGTCTTTTCTTTGGATTATCGTAACCTCAGTTCATCAGTTTAAGAACATTTTAGGTAGGTCTCTGTTTATATAATGCTTCTGTGTTTTTGCATACATAGACTTCCTTAGTATATGTTTCGTGTTTCCATCAGGTCAGCCTTACTATAAAAAGGGGAGTATTTATTTATACACCTGCTGCTTTCTATTTGGTCTATTGACTTTCTCTGCTTCTGTCCTCACAACTGCCTTTTTGTGGCTTTTATCTTTCACAGCTTTTTATCGCAGTCAAATGCTCTTTAAGAACAACAAGATCTATTGACTAAAGATGTTTTCACACAGAAAGCTTCATCTGTATTTGAAGCCACTTTGGTTTTCTCCTTTCAGCTCTGTTAATAGGTCACCCAAAAGCAACTCAAATCATGAGGACGCGTTGATCATTGCTATGTCTTTGTTTTCATTTGTATTTCTGGGTCTTTTTTCTTCTATTTTCTGCTTTTTTGTCCTCTATAAAGCAAAAGCATCACATGATTGAAACTGTATGACTAAAACAAATGCATTCTTATTGTTGAAATCTACATTAAAGGGATACATAAAGATTTCATTCAGAGAAATGTTTTGGAAAGTATCATGAATGTCACAAACGTCATGCCGTGGTCCACTGCAGATTGGCAGTACAGAAAGCCCTTTCCTCTCCATTCCCTGACAGTCTTGGACTTTGACTGCTGATCTGCTGCTTCAAAGCAAACTGAGCCTGTGGCACTTGACAACTTCACTGTGGGATCCCAACAGCAACAGCTGACTGCTGGTCCCGACTGGCCTCAGGGTGGGAGAAAGAAAATACACAGATTCTCCCACACTCCTGCAAAAACTCGAAATAAGAGCTCTTTCTGTTTTTTTTCTGCTAAGAACGGGGTAGGGTTTCTGAGAAAACGTCTTCTCAGAAAACCTGAAGTTTGCCGCGAACAAGGACAAAGCATCCATGACTACGCTAGTTTGGGTGGTCCAAATGCATTTGCAGTGTGTTTGATTCTACAAACATAACTAGATAGATGTTGCCAAGACATTTGAAGAAAACAAAGCTTAAAACGATGTGCTTTGATATTTTTTTTCTCATTTATTGTCTCCTGAACTGGTTTGACGGCTGTTCAGTTGCCTCAAAACTGGCTTTACTGATGACAAAATACCAACGAAAAATACACATGTCAACATAAATGTGCAGCTTGTAGAGACAGTAAAGCATGTTTTTTATTTTTGTGAATGAAAGCTGCTTCCCACTGAATAATAACAACATAGAGTGCGGCATGTAGCAACGAGGAAGCATTTTCTGGATAAAGACACAAGTAACAGGAAATTCTTATTTTTAAACCTCCAGCAATAATAATAATAATAGGATTTCCACTTGCTAGTTATTCCCACAGGCGTTTGCGTGTGTTTGAGGTAAGAAGAGTCACTTTGATAGACAAAAACATCCCATCAGTGTCAACACACTACACAACTTCACAAACTACACTTCCTGTCTGATCTGATCTAGAAGAATCTCACTTCATCTACATAAAATCCAGACAATCCAGTTTCTTTATTTTCTCTTTATGTCGTTAATAATGTTTTCTATGATCCGCAATATGGAAATCCAGTTCACAAAATCAACAGTTAAGGATTTTCAGCTTAAAAGAAAAAAAATACTTGCTTTTTTCAAAGTTTTTCTCAGCAGGAAAAGATTAGATCACCTTGAGGAGAATTATCCGGTCAAAGAGGTAAGAACGGCGTTGGTCAGATGTCCAAAGCCAGCTATAAATAGGTTGGGTGTCCTTTCTCTCCTATAGGTACGCTAAGGTAAGTTTGTTCCTCTTTTAAGCTGTTTCATTTTGTCTTCTTCCGTTCAGTGAGTATATTAGTGTCTAATGTCAGCACTCTCTATGAGTAAATACTCTCCCGCTGCCTGTTGCTGTGTGCTCACTCCCCCAGGAACCAAAAGTCATTAAACAGTGGCAGTGCAATCCCTGGCTCAGTCTCCTCCCTCTTCGCTTTCCTCTTGTCTTCCCTCCCGTCCCTCAACTCCCTCCCTCCATCCACCAGGCTAAACAACACATCCAGGCCTGTCCTCGGTGCTGCAGTACCTGGGCACACTCTAGTGTCATTTTCTTTTATGGATATTCTATCCTTTCGCAACACTTTCCAGTATTAAACAAAACAACACATCCAGCTAAACTTTTTATCTTCAGTCTCTGGCCAAGCTTGTTGAAGGTGTAACGCCTCCAAACATTCCAGGAATGTACAGATAAAAAAAAAAGGCATTTGAGGAACTATGCTGACTATGAGAGAGCGTGTTCGGGCGTCTGTTTTTCTTGTACAGTTTTGGCGACTGATGTAAGAAGACGTCAGCTCATAAACAGGTAGGTAGCTTCTGGGAGGCTTAACTTGCACAACATGACGAATACAGAAACAGTTAATTTGTGCTCTCAACCACGTGACTTAAAAGTGCAAAAAGTCAAATCCTGTGCCTTTTATTTTTTCAAGAAATAATTTTTAAAAACTTTGAAGAACACCGATGCAGCCAATGGACATACTTTACACCGAAGAGTAAAGCGAGTCACATGATATGATGTCAATCAGTGTTTGATGTACTTAATAGTAAACCAGCTTACCTTGTGCACAATGTCCCCAAGCTCTTTGCAGTGACTGAAAAGGTTATTTGAAGAACTGAATCCATAAAGCTGAGAACACCGATACCTAGAAAGATAAGATCTGCGTTAAATTTGCTTAGAAAAAACATGAGGAAAAATGTAAAATGTATGAAAAAAACATTTTGAAATATATAAATATGACATAAATGGAGCAAAGAAAACTATTGGAAGTGTATTGTTTTCAATAAAAAGATGCAATTTTTCTTTTGCATTTTTTGTGCTATTTTTTCTAAGAACTGCAAAAGCAAAGAACTACAAACAGGCTGGACACTAACCTCATTATGAAAACAATAAGAATAAAAGTAGACAAGCCACAATGTGTCCATGTCATAGATCCCTGTCCGTTTAGTTAATGTGCTCGTCATGATACCACCAGTGTTTTTTGTTCGTCCTACTTACTTTATCTACAAACATTACAGAGCAAAACGTTGGGGAAGTATTAGATAGTGTCCTGTAAGAATTGTTTATTTTTGTTTGTAGTGATGCAGAAAATTAGTTGCAGCCAAAGTTTTTTTGATAAATGGGATCCAATTGTTCTAAGTTTTGAAGTTTGCCTTGATGTTGATGCATGTGAAGCTGCAGAGGCCGTTCGCAGGCTCCCCAGACCGGAGCGACTGTCGACCGGGCTACACTGTTCTCACCCTGTTCTCACCGCACCGCCGAAAGCGGGCTGATGTCGGACAGAGGGGTTTAACAGTTTGTGTAAACCTTGGTCTGTGAGTGGATTTGAATGAAATCACAAAAATGCATCAGGTATGCATTGCGATTCCTATAAATTGACGCATTTATTTATAGAAACTTCTGAATTGATCTATTGCACTTTGTGCAAAATTATTAATACCGTTTTTTTTTCTTTTTTTTAAATCCGACCAAATAAAACATTTTATGCTCATTTTACTGTATCTGCTAAACCGTGTCTCGTTGTTTTTATACCATTCCAATATGGCGTCGCTCTTTACGTATCTTGGACAAAGGTAAAAGGCCAGTGTGCCATCTCTTGCAAAATATAACTCATTGACCTCACCAGCTCAAGATAACATTAGCATAACAAAAGATAATCTTAAATTATATCATAAATGTCCTCCAAGAACATGTTAAAAACACCAAAAACACAATTTTCATTGGAGTAGGTCTTTAAAAAAAATACTACATAACACACACAAATAGTACAAAAAACACAAAATTTGAACCAAAAAATTGCATTTTTCTATTTCATAACATAACATTTTTCATCAAAATTAAATTGATTTTAACTTCCTAGTTTAAAGAAGCAATGAAGAAACAACCAAACCCTAATGATATTTTTTAAATCCCTGAAAATGAAATGAAATATTTTTTCAGCTTGTTTTGTACTGACCTGTTGAGCAGTGAGAAGAGGCCTTTAGAGGATGTAATGACTTCTACAACAATCTGGAGGATGCTGGGAGCCAGCTTGGTGGATGTCTGTCCATCGTAGCCGTTGAGGCGCCAGCGGCTCTGAATGTCCATCTGCAAGCTGTTTGCAACAGTCCGCAGCTTCTCTGTCAAACTTCGGATGTTTTCCCCTCCAATACCATAAGTCTGTGGAGAAAGGGCACGCAAACATTAAATTACTTCATACACTGTCCATTCTTCCTTTGCTGTCACCAACTATTTATACAACCATTCTTAAAGTTTCACATATCTTTGCAAAAAAAAAAAAAAGAAAAAATTTAATAGCTGATTTGATGCTGGAGGAGCTGCTTTGGTATGGTGAACATCAGCCCTCAATCTTCCCTCATTTCCTGTTCGTTTCTCATCTGACCAAAGCCCCACAAAGCCTTTAGACAATTCCATATTTATGCAGCTAAAGAATCCCATGCCACTACAGCAAAACAATCCTTTTTTTCAAACAAGAGGGGATTTTCTTAAATTTAATTTCCAAACTTTTATTCTCATAGACAACCACATGACATTCACTGATGATCCTGTTAGATAAACAAATGTTTGTCTTTGAGCAATTTACTGGGAGAAAAGAAAAATGTCAAGAACACGCAGGATGAAATTCCACTGAAAATGGGATTTTGCATCACATCATCAGTCCTGACAATGGGCAGCAGAAGAGAAGCCATTTGTTTGTTACGCCACAATTCTGAGATAGTTAATGACAAAAAAATGACACGCTTTTTTTATTACAAAATAACAAAAATACGTCATAAAATGTCTCCTGATTTTTCCACTTCAACAGACAAAATGATTGT
The DNA here is from genome assembly GCA_014656515.1 of Oryzias celebensis. Taxonomy (NCBI): domain Eukaryota; kingdom Metazoa; phylum Chordata; class Actinopteri; order Beloniformes; family Adrianichthyidae; genus Oryzias; species Oryzias celebensis. Next base: position 43,708,750 of record BNCR01000005.1, read on the forward strand.
TCTTTCTAATTAAACTTGCACTGGGGTCTGCATGCAAAAACGTTATTTAACGTCTATTTAAGTGTACTACAAGTTTACTTAGTCTATGCTAAATGTGAGGCAAAATACTTGAAGTTTCCTTTTTTTCATACACTCACTGGCCACTTTAGGCACACCTGTCCAAGTGCTTGTTGGACAGGTCCACCACATCCCAAAGGTGCTCTTTTGGATTGAGATCTGGTGACTTCAAGTGTGCTACTATTTGCTAAGGGAGATAGCAGATACTTAACACAAGAGACCATGCTCTGCTTTTATGCAATTTTGTGTTCTTCTACTACAATGATTATTCTGACAGTAGTAAAAACAAATATGTGTTACTAAATCAGTCAGCAAGCTAAACATTCTACTTTCAGTTTTATGCTATTCTTACTGTACGGTGTTATAATTACAAAGTGAAATTTGAAAGCTAATTTTATTTCATGAAGATATGTGAAATGTCATGTACTTTTTATGACTTAAACAAATAGAGAGAAATTAATTTAAGACATTAATTAAACTTTAATTAAAATTAATTAAAGAAAGTAAAGAAATAATTTGATATTTCAGGGCCTCTTTTTCTATTAGGCCTTTTGCAGCTAAATAAAAAAAATGTTTGCATCATTATTTGCATTATTTTATTTTAAACAATCTTAACATTTTATTATCATCATGAAAAATATTTTTTCCTCGCTGTGAAGATACTATTATTTTGATGGCAGTTTAAGATCGCAGATCACCTTAACTGTTTAAAAACACATAGTGCAGCATTTTGTATTGTAACATGCAAAGAAAATAAGGGAGAAGATGCAAAGCTAACCTTAAAAGCCCTTTTTTAATTTTATTTCATGCACCTGTCATTATTTTGCTGTATAGTCAAGCAAAAGATGCTGTTCCTCATCCACTCCCTATCCATATTCAGACTGCTGCACATCTTTGGCGCTTTTATGAATGAGTATAATGTCAGTGAATTAAAATCAGGGAATGAAAGATTACATTTACGTGGGACTTTTGGTTGAACTTTTAACTTTGCTCAATCTGATTACAGTTCTTTCGACAACTAAACAACAAGCAGTTTAAGCAGTTTTAGTCGGCTGTTTACATGCTGTTACGCCACCAGATCAGGAATTTCGCCTGGTGCTGGGCTTTGCAGGTCATTTCTTACAAAAACGCACCAACTTGCACATTTAAACCCTTAAATGTCCCATTACGGGAGCTGCATGCAGGAAAATTCATGAACTCTTTCATGCACAGAATGAAAGAAAAATATAAGTATATGTGAAAGATAGTGCCTTTTATTTATAGGCACTTCCATAAATGTGCATTTAATGAAATAGAAGCCATAGTTTGTATACTAAATCAACTTTAGCAGCAGCTGAAGCATAACCAGCTCTTTGATGTTGGTTTTAGAATTTATATAATACTATTATACGGCTAAGTAGAGGGGGCTTTGATATATACATGAGAACAGAAATGAAAGGTATTTATTCAGGCAGGAATACGCTGATACAGCAGTAAATCTGTGGTTTGATTTACTCCTTTTTATAAGCTGCTGTCATGTCAGAAAACCTCACTGGGGCAAATACTGTAACCAAAAGTGTAATTAGGTAGGAGTGGCTGTAGTATCAAACAACATTTCTTAACAAAGTTTGAGGTAGTCATTCAATATGGATCAGAATTGGTTTATTTTAAGAAATCAAAATGAAAAATACTAAAAAACATAAACAAAAGAAATAAATCAATCTGCATACACATGTAAATGATGCTAATTTATTGCTCTTAATAGACATATCTGGACTAATACATACAATGTATGACACATTGAATTCATTAAATGTGAAGTTTATCAAGAATGGTTTGTTTGTTTTAAAAAGAGTGGGAGGAGCAAATCCATAGAATACCACATCTATTATACTTTGCTTAACTATTTAATTTTTAATTTTAAATATTTATCATAATCCAGGTTATAAAGTCTAACTGGTTTTTTATACTTTACCAATCAAAATATGATAAAAACATACCTGGTGACAAAAAAAAACCTCAAGTACTGAATAACAGCTTAAATATTTTTTATTTGTGGTCTAACATGTATTTATTCAGGAAAGGAAAAAAATAAATGTGCAAATTGAAATATTTTTAACTTTAAAACTAATGTTTGAATTCACTGAATAAATTGGTAAATTGTTTTGTTTACAGCTTTCTTTTTTTTTTTTTTTGCCAAAAAGAAGATTTTTCTGATGTGCAGAATAGAGTGAATGTACAGAATGAATTCGATATTTTCAAATACATTATCCTAATAAAGGTTAATATTTAATGGTAATATTAATTAAATAATTGCCTTTTAATCTTCTTCCTATATATATATATATATATATATATATATATATATATATATATATATATATATATATATATATATATATATATATATGTATCTCTCCATCTATTATTGTAACAATACTGAAACTTTTTCAGGCAAAAGTTAAAAGTAAAGGAAAACTGCTCTCAGAAGTAGTTTTAATAAAAAATAAAAATTAAAAAAAAGACTCACCAAAATTAAAGTAAACATGTAAATGTGTTAGTATGTATCAAACGGAAAATCTCGCCTCACTCACCAGAGTGCAGAGCTTCTCCACAGCCTCCAAAATCAGCTCCTGGTGTCCAATTTTACAAACTCCGAGCCTCTCCAAGTCTTGGGAAGTCAACTGGAGCAGCTCCACACCCGATAAACGCCACTCTGAGACTGGGTACTGATTGACGGGGGCATCGAGGCCTGGTCACAAAACAACACAATAAGTTTGGAGCACAAACTGGGCGCAGATTTCATCTGAAGAGTCGCTGTCAGGAGGATCTGGTGCAAGTGGGGGCATGAAAAAAACTACAATCTCTGCTTTGTCGAGCACGCAGATTTAAAAACACAAGTGAACGAGGAAAAATAAGCAGTTTTTGCTGTATGTTTACACAAAAACAGTCATTGTGTCCGTTTTTTTACTTACTAAATAAAAAAACGTTAGAAAAAACGTAGAACGCTGCTGTAGGTATCTGATATAGAGGGTTTTCAAAACACTAATAATTCAATTCTGTTTATGACATTTTTAGCTCAAATCAAAAACCTGCTTCATTTTATAGGACATAGTTTCTGCAGAACAGCAAGAGTTTATTAGAAATTTGCCTTTGAATTGTGGGCAGAACCATGTAAGTCTGCCATTATTTCCCATCGTTCCATCTGTTTACATGCACTCCTGCTAGCTTATAGGCCCTCACAACCCCAACCAAACATTGTAACAAAAATGGCCAGCAGTATCGTAGCTATACAGTTGCATACAGTTTTGATCCAGACGAGGGAAACTGAGACATTAATGAGTCTATTTGTCTGCAAGAAGATGCATCAGAATAAAGCCAAGCAGGGTGCTCGTGGCCTGCAGACTTTTAAAAAAATGTATTAAAATTGCTGCCTGCAATTTTGATCAGAGCAGATCTTTAAATGTGTGACTTTCTTTTAATGACAATGTGAAATAAAACGAATACAATTAAAAAGTAGTGATAAGTAGTAGAAGCTGAGTAATAAAGGCGTAATAAGGTGTAACGAGAGCTCCCAGATTGGTGCGGCTGTCTGGTAAACATCAACATAAATCAGTGAAATAAAACAAGTTCAACAGAGGGCCAAGCTCTCAGCTTGGACTTGTTGATCAGAGCTGTGCTTGTATGGTCTTCTCCACTTCCTCATTCCACCTCCACCTTTCACTTCCAATAGGATTTGCCAGCTTGATTCTATTTCTGATCCAACAAGAGTGTGAGCCTTGATGGGATAAAGCCGTGAGCGGAGAGAGACAGGAGGGGCAAAGAAAGAGAAAACAGCAAGTATGTTCCTCACCTTGGAGCCACTCTGTGACTCTGTGTGCGCTCCAGGACGCAATAGGCTCCATGTTGGGAGTCCTGCTGCAGTCGCTCGTTCACTTCTCGGCTGTCCTGGTCGATTTCTACCTGTCCGAGCTCCTGGAAGAAGGAAAAGTTGATCCAAATTTGGAGTCGGACGATGACGACTGGCACTCCTCACAGGTACAGGTAGTCAGTCCCCCCCACCGGCTGTCAGCCAATAGAGTTGGTGCGTAATCCTGTAGCGGCAGCCCTCCCTCTCTACCATTCCCCTCCCTCCTTAAAGGAACTTTGAAAGTTGCTTCAACTGTTACACTTTCAGAGTTCCGTCTTGTTTGTCTTCATATTCCCAAAACTGTTCACTTCTTTAATTTTTTTTGTTGCTATTTTAATGCTGGAGTTTAGTCCCTCTCTTTTAATAAATTCCCTCCAGACGTCAAGAAAACGTCTAAAAAAAGACCAGCCTAATCCTCTTTACTCCTGCGAATTTACAGGAAAAGTTGTGTTTTTTCTCTGCTCAGCTCTGTGGCTTCAGGCAGTGAAAAAAGGCTTAACTTTATCAATGTTTCTCCTCATTCACACTGAATAAAAAGAAATACTTGCATAAGAACCAACACAAAAATACCAGATCCAAGTAAACAAACACACTCATCAACGTTTTAATGCTTAAGTTTAGAAAAAAAAGTGATTTTATAAAAAATAAATAAATAAATGCTGTCTTGTAAGGCTTTTATTTTGAAATGTAACTTTTTTTTTACATAAATGATGAGAATTGGACTGACTTGATTTATTTTAAGCAATCAAAGAAAAAAAAACTAAAGAAGACTAACAAAAAAGATCTATATATTTATATACAACACTCTGACTGATAATAATTATAACTTGATTCGAAAATTGAGGGGAAAAAGAGTAAAAGAGATCCATATACAGTATCCACAGATTCATACGTTATTAAAGAGTTAAGTTTGGCAAACAGAAGTTTCTTTTTAATGCACTTTTATTGAAAACCCATAAAAACTTGTCTTGTAAGGCTTTTATTTTGAAATGTTATATTTTGATCACATAAATTATGCGAATTGGACTGAAATCGATCAAAACAACAACAATAAATAATAATAATGAAGACTAAAAAAAAAATCCATTAATTGTGAAGTTTGTCAAAAGCTATTTAATTAATTGCTTAAAAAAAGAAGTTGCACGACTAGGCTTCAAATTATTTTACCTTTTTTCAATTTATATGTGGGATTTAGGTTAAACCCAAGAACTTATTGATTATATCTCATGTCAGGCAATTTCCCACAAAAGCTCTTTTGAATGTTTGGGCATGAACGGGTGAAGGCACATGTTCATCAAAGAGCTGCCCTCTGACATGTGGCTCCCCCTGCTGTTTGTTCCCCTTTGAAGCAGAAGAACAGACACTGGCAGAGAAAACCACAACGGTTTGTCAAAATACAACAGGCAAACTGGCAGAGAAATGTAAACGTCAGTTTTAGAAATAATTCTTCATGGACTAATGGGATAAAGATTGGTGTGAAGCTTTTTGAGAAAAAGTAGTAAAGAAACATTTACAAAATAGCTTTAAAGTCCCATTTATGTAACTTTTTTATTGATTGTGGGAGGAAATGTCACCAGTAATAATAAATGAGTCACCTTTTGGGCCTTCTTTTGTAGAAATTGATGCAAAAATGTTAGCGAATCGTCCAAATTGATGTGTGACACATCCCTCTTTTTGCGATGAACTGAAAGTAGTTTCATGTAGTGGAAATTTAGTTTTTGAAATTGTTACTCAATCTTTTTAAGCACAACTCTGCCTAATAGCTTTTTTGTTATATATAATTTTCCAGCAAAAAAACATACTTTTGGTATTTTTTTCTTGTGTTTCTGTTTGGTTTGAAGGTCTGGGTCACCTCACATTAAAACTCAGTGGCTCTATGATTTATTACGGGTGTTTTTATTGGTGCTTTTCTGAGCACGCCTCTGTTCTTTTCTTTTCTTTTTTTTAATTCCTGGCCTAGCCCAAATACCTGAAGCACAAAGTCAAGTCTGAGCGTGTAGTTTTGTACTTGACAGTGTCTTAGACTCATCTGATTAAGAAAAGAAGGATCCAGTGGTAATGAAAAATAGCAGCAGTTTGTGTTCTCAGTCCTCTCCTTTGCTTATTTGCTTCTTTTACTAATCAGCATCACAACCATGTGTCTTCGGCAGCCCTATGAGCCCTTTCTGTGATAAATCATCCATTGATGTTTGAAGAACAATGACACAATTTGAGCTTCATCTCTTTGCAACAAAAGCCCAGAAAAGACCCTTGAATAATCGCATTACCATCTCCTCTCGCTATAGTCGGTCAGCACTGATTGGATCATTATTTTTGTCCTTATCATGGATCAGCTAATTAATTTGTTCTTTGCCGCTCTCCCCGCACTGCACACTCACCCAGCACAGTTAAAAAGGAATTCTTACCAAAGATCTTACAATCCTTCCTCTGAAACCTGACACGCTCTGAGGTGTGAGGTGTGTTTTAGATCATAAAAGGTCGGCAGTAAGTGGGCTCCCACTGTCTGCTGGACTTCATGGGCAGCACTGCTGTTTCTGGTGCATTGCTCAAACTCAAGGACATTTTGATCTAAAATTGAAAGCCTATAAGTTGTTGCGTCAACTAATTAATCCCTTTGTTTTTGCCAAGTCTTTCACTTTACACGTTCACTGCACTTTGTGTTCCAGGATTATCTGTTAACTGTAACAAAGCATGCAGAAGTTCCACTCTGATCATTGTTTGGTGTCTTTTTAAAAGCGTTCCCAGAGGTTTTTAAATTACAATTATGACGTTTTTAGTCCAAATCAAAAAACTTTGCAGGAGTTCATCAGAAATTTGCCCCTGCTGAGGTGGAGTAAACCTGCCTCCAATTCCCATCAAGGATCTGTTTACACTCTCTCATGCTAGCTAACAGCCCCTCACAACCTCAATCAAACTTTAACGCTGCAACAAAAGTGGTGAGCAATGTTAGAGCTATTCAGCCGTACAGTTTTGATCCAGATACCAGCTGGGATGAGGAAAACAAAGACGTAAATGGATCTATTTGTCTGCAAGTGGATGCATCAGTATGGAGCAGAGAGCTTGGCGTATTTTCTACGTCACACATAAGCTCTTTTTCAGAAGTCGTTTTTTTTTTGTCTCCAGATTAACAACAATTTAAAATAAGAAAAACTCAGAAACTCAATTTTAAGCTTCATTTTATTTATGTATGTCCACCATTAAGAGAAAAATGCCACAAGAACATGAGAAAAAACACAATTTTCATTGCAGTCGGCCTTTAAATAAATGATTCAAAGTTGTAGCTATTGTTGCTTTGATTCAAAAATGAACTCTTTAATATTTTGTTTTTAGCAAAAAGTTCTTAACTCGTCATTTAGTTTATGTAGTGCACAGTCCAGAAATGATCAAATAAGTTTGTTTATTGAGCACAAAAACCTTGAGAATGTTCTGCAGAAGCCTAAAAATAACTGGATCGAGCATTCATGAGAATCTCTTTATTAATCATTCAAAAGCTGAGAGAAGGAAAAAGAAAATCAGCTGTTCTAATCACTGGCTTCATACATATATATGTTCTTTACATTGTTTCAAAATCAGTCCCTTCTTAGTTTGAATGTGCAGCTATTTGCATTTGAAGTGCTCTGTTTACAGCTGCATAGGGACCTTTTGTCTTGATTCATTATTTCTCCCTCTGCACTCTCATTACTGCATACGTTGCACTCTCTGCCTCCGTTTTCAACTGAAATTGAGGTTAAACAATCCTGTCTTCTCCATGTCAGTTTATCTGATTTGTAAAGGTGTTGTTCAGGGAGCAAATCTGTCGTCCGTCATGTCAAGCATCCCAGCGGTTACTCAGCTCCTTGATAAACACATTTCTCAGCTGTCAGCTCTGTGAAGAGTTCTGCTTTGCATGTCTGTTTGGCTGGGCTGAGTCAGATTTCCCATGGTGCTTCATTTTTTTTTGCCGTGCGGATGTATGTGGATGGGGGGTATCCCTCTAATTGCAGGCTGTGTAGATGTCTGAGTCACGAGTGTCACCTGTGATGTCACTGGAGCATCATAAGAGGAAGAAATCCCTGAAGGACAGTGTCAGAACGTGTGTCTTCAATTCATTCCTGAATGATTCCAATATTTTATTTGTTTATTCTTCTTATAAAAATCTAATATTTTTAAGCAACTGCTGCAATCTTGAAGACAAATAACAAGACAACTTAATTTATTTATATAAAAGAGGGGAGGAATGATGAGGAACAAGGGAGGACATTTGCACTGGCACTAAATGACAAGCAGCAACATTGCATTATGGGATGCCGTGAGAGTTTCCTGCAGCTTCACATCCATCACAGAGACAAACTAATAAGCTCATATGTGCTCACAGACAGCACTGGGGCTTGATGGGTGAACATCCACCTGCACCGATCTCCTCTTTTGACCACTTTGTCGTTTTAAATGCACTCACTGGAGGGAAAAGAAGAGCAGAAATCAACATGCCGCCTGTTTTCCTGGCTTCTCTCTGTGTTGCGTGGGCATTCAGACATGAATGAGTGTAGCAGGTTTTTTTTTCTCTGCAGTGAAAATAAAATGAAGTGTTGCAATGACAGCTTGGATACAAAGTCCAGAAACCACAGAACAGCGAGATTACACATTGAAGAAAGTGACCCGCCCTCCAGCTCAGGTGCAACCAGAAGACAAGCATGAGGGCGGAAAAGAGAGATCATGCAAAATAAATGATGAACGAATCAAATCAAATATAACATGCCAGATTTCAGCCATTTTACCCAGTTACCATCTGTAGTACCCTGGCAGGTCGATGTTTTAGAAGAATGTGAAACGAAATATAAAACAAAGATAAAACACAATATACAAATAGAAATACAGCAAGAAACTACACCAATTGTTTTAAAATGAGTGACTGCTTTGTAATAAAATATTCTTAGTCACATGTAATTACAAATTTGAAATTTAAATTGCATTTTTTAAAAATGAGAAAACTTTCTATACTTTTATAGATTCACCGTTCCAGAAAGTTGAAGAGGGAACGTTTTGTGAGAAAGACGTTCGTCTGAATGGGAGCTTCCTCACCTCAAACAGCAGCTTGAGTTACTCTTGAAGACCCTCTAGAATATTTCTGTTTATTATATTCATATAAATGGAGGAGGGGCTAAACCATACAAGATGATTTAAAATGTTCAAAATGTAGTACTTTTTAAGAATATGACAGTGATGAGAAGAACATGGTTTCTTTTTCAAAGCAGGTGTCAAATTTAAGGGACTAATAATTCATTTTAACAGGGTTTGGATTAATTTAATATTTTGTCGAGTTTGGTTAATTTTGAACGATCCGATTCACCGACCTGAAATCGATCCATGACATCTTTAGCCAAAAATTCAACCAGTGTGACTCAGCGATAACAGTGCAGGTGAAGTATTTCAGATTTCTTGTATTTCTAGCAAAGTGTAAATGAAATATGTGTACAAAATCAGTAAAAAAGAATTTATGATAAATTCATTGAAATTCAGCCAATTGTTGTTTTTCCACATCAAAATAATACAAAAGGAACATTATTAGAATATTCTACCACACTGCATGGTCACATATCTTTTCAAAATTCTGTTTTTTTTTTTTATTCCGAGTGTTGTCTGCTGTGAGGACACTTGGTCATTTTTATTTTATAGTAAAATAAACCTACTGTGTCTCAATCCAAATTGTATTTTACCATGTCGATACAGTCGACATGTTTCATTTTATAGGTTGATTCCATCACAACTTGCCTCAGACAGATGATCTGGTTGGATCATAGCAAATAAATCGATTAATCGTTACACCCAGTCGACTCTAAAGCCATTTCACTGGCGTGTTAGGATTCATTTTTGTCACTGAATATTGATCATAAACGCGTCAGACCAACAAAGGAAGACAGTTGTATGCCCTCCAGTTGCCAATAGTAACCAAAGCTGGCCAAGAGCAAAATCCACTCTGCAGTGAATGGAGAGGAGAACCGGTGAGGGTGGATGGGATGCATTCTGTTACTGAAGATAACAAGGACCTTCATGAGAGCTCCTGTCAATGAAAGAAGAGGTACACTGGTCAGGGCCCCATCTCTCCCCCTGGAGTGTCCTCCTCTCCCAACTTGTCCTTTACATCACGACTATTGTGCAACCCAAATTATGTAATTTTTGCTTCACAGTGTCATTTTTAGATCTAAAACTATTCTTAAACTCTAAAGGTGAGCTGAAATGTGCTCTTGCGTTTATTGTAGCAAAGGCGGGAGATGCGCGCCTCTGCAGCCTCTCGGCGCGGTGAAGTTGCTGCACCAAAGCGCATGAAAGACAGCAGCTCCCGTTAAAAGCCGGCCTCCATATGCATTACGTATTTGCTGTTTGACCACTCCGCCAGATGATGGCGCGATCGCACTTGGGCGGAACAAGCAGGGAAAAAAAGGGGGCTGGATAAAAGCCAGTTGGAGCGTGCCAATAGCTGCTGGAGTTGGAGTCGGCTCGTACTACTGGAGGCTCACTGAGGTCTCCGCGCTGGCACAGGGAACGCGTCGTTTTCTGACCTGGAACCGAAAAATCACGAAGAGGAAAGGCGTAAAATACATGACTCCGAACGCAAAGATTGCGCACAATCTGTAGTAGTAGCTTTAGTTGTGCTCAGCTCTGATAATTACACGAGCTTGGATCTCTTCGCGCTTGCCTGTCAGTCAGTCAGTCGGACGCAGAGACTCCACGGAGCTCACCTGGCTGCAAGGACGAGGCTGTGATTTTTTTTTTTTTGTTTTTTTGCTCCTTTCAGCGCCACTTTTACAAAATCCCACGAGACCGAGCGACGTTTAAATCAAATCAAGGGGATTACTATTGTTTGTGAGGCGATTGGCTGCTGCGTCCGTGTGCGCGTCTTCCTTCTCCGAGCTGAGGACAAAGTGCTGATAAATCCGCTCCTGCTGGACTTGGGACCTGAGCAAGCAGCTTCACTGAACGGACAAATCTGGGGAGACTTAAGTCACGGAGGGACAGCTGACGGGAAACCGAAGATCCGGCGAAAATGCCTCTTGCACAAATCGCAGAACCATGGCCCCAAATGGAACTGGTGCAACTGGAGACAGAGGTAATGGAAGTCCAGTGTTTTTCCTTTTAATGGACTCATTCTTAGGGTTTATTTCCACATATATTTTGTTCAAGTAAACTCATAATGCTGGAAATATGTTTTTAGTCTAAATTAAGCTTATATTGAAAGAATAACTGTTGGTTTTGTATAAATAAAAGGTAAATTGATATGACAAATGCGTAAAAAGACTTTACAGGCAAAAGTAGCTCATTTATTTTTGAAAAAAGTTATTTCACTCCCAGTTTGGGATCCAGAAAGCTCTCTTCAGAGCAATTTAACTGGAACTTTACGCACTAGTTTGGACGTTTTCCAGCTGGAGGACCTTGGAAGATGAAATGCTACTTATGTTAAAAAAAATAAAAATGTAACCTTAATAAATAACAGAATAAACCTTTTAAAATTCTGCAACAGTTCCCTAAAGCGTTGCCATGGCTGCCAAGTAGAAAAAGAGCATCCCACGAGACATATAGAGGAAGAAAGCACTCATCTGTGTGAAAAAGTTGTACAAAAGAACCAAAATTCAAATTGTGATTCATCAAACTTCATTTTAGGCCTAATAATATTTTTCCTGAAGGAATTCTTGATGTGCGTATTTGTTAAAAAATACTTTACAAGCTTAAGCAGCTCTTTTTTTTTTTTAATAAAGTCCTTTCATTCCCAAAAAACTCACTTCTGAGCATTTTAACCAGAACTTTTCACGTTGGTTTTGGCCTTTATCCTGCTGAGAACCTTGGAAAATGACACGCTGCTTATTCAAAATTAAATAAATAAATAAATAAATGTGAACTAAATCTTTTAAGATTCTGCAACAGTTCCCTAAAGCAGGGGTGTCAAACTTAAATCCTCAAGGGCCGTCCTCCTGCTGGTTTTCCAGAAATCCTGCCTTATTTGCTGCTAATTACCTGGATCAGGTGTGTTTAGCCAATAAGGAGCTTCAATGGCAGGTTGGTTGGAAAACATGTAGGACACTGACCCTCGACGCCTAGAGTTTGACATCCCTGTCCCAAAGTGTTACCATGGTTGCCAGTTAGAAAAAGAGCATCTCGTTTGACACAGAGAGAAAAAAGGCCAACATTCAAACTGTGAGTCATCAAACTGTAATTATATTTATTTTAGGCTTAAATGTATTACCTGAATGAATGTTTGGTCACTACGTCCAGATTGTTTTGCAGTTCTTCCAGAACTTGCAGACGTTGGGACTGAGGACAGAAGTATCTGGGTCTGCAGTGATGCATGTACCACCGTTTCTGAAATGCAACATCATTATTCATACACACACAGAGAACTCCCAGGACCGGCTGATTGCTTCTTCATAAATATGGACGCACCACATTAAGATCTCCTCATCAGATTCAATGATGGTGAACTGATCTGAGTGTGGAAGCAACCAGTGGCCCTCTAATTCTTTGAGGTGATCAAGCAGTTTCCCTCCTTGGAATTGTTCTGCCAGTTATGCGAGCGGTTTTTTTTTTTTTGGTCCTTCTGATCTCACTAATGAGTAGCTCTGCATTAAGCAGTGTCCTCAATCAGCCCAGCAGGAGCTCGATTTTTGAATGAAGCTCTTTTTCTGCCTGGATAATAATAATAATGATAATTTGATTAGGGCTTCAACTGGGTTCTCAGATGTACTTGATGCTTGAATACTCCAGAAATTGAGGAGCAAAAAGAAGGTTATTTAGGTGAATATTTGAAAGAACCTTCAGGAAATCAAAAAAGAGGGAATTGCTCTGAAATTTAAAGATGGTTTCTTCCATGAAATGGCTATCTCCAGTTTCCTCTAGTGTTGTGCAGCATGCGAGCTGGGCGAGTAGCCTGTCACAGCCAAGCAGATGGTAAAGCAAAGCCTGTGAAAAGCGCTAATTTTAATACCAAAAAAAGCCATTATTCTGGAGCGTTCCAGTTCTAACTTAATGCTGAAAATATCCAATTAAAAACTCATTTTTGTGTGAAATACCAGCTGCATATATATATTTTGTGTTTTGGCTCGTTCTCAGTTCCTGAGATTTAGTTTCTATATGGAATTCGATCACACAACTCACTGAGTTGGATCTATGCTGTTTGTCTCCGTCATAAGCCTACCAACCAGCTGCACTCTGTAGTTGCTGAAGGCAGTGAGACACTGCTAAAGGTTCAGATTGATTGTGCTGAAAGAGTGAGTAAGCCTTGAGGGCATGCCAGTAAACATGATGGGGAGAGTGCAAAGTCAGACTGAGCCATGGGTCATCGTGGACAGATGGGACAAACACTTTCTAGAGATGTGAACAGCAGAAGGGGAGTTTTAAATTACGGTCGTGTTTAAATACAAACACAATTCTCTATTATTTGATCAAGGAAAAAGACTAAGTGCCAGCGAAACTTGACGAGGAGTCAGTTTCATCGCTCAGGCACAGGATCACGAATAACAAGAAGTTGAATTAGCGTTGAGCACAGTTCTGTAAAACAGAGAATGAGCAAAAGGAGCCGTTCAAAGACATTTGTTTGCTCTGAGCTCTTTTATTCATTACCAAACCACCTCTGTTGTGAATGAACTTATTTGCAGTGATTCATCTCCTATAAAAGCCCAGCAGTTACTCTGCTTTTCCTGCTCAAGCTGAGTCACCAGCATCACCAATACATGACAGGTCCTTTCAGTTTTAAATCATGCAGACATTTATTTCAGATTTCCACTACAGATGCAGGATGATTGATTTAAACCCGAGTTGTTTGAACCACATAAAATAATGGTTTTTGTCAGTGCTGCAGATGCATACTATTTAAAGTCCCACTTCGATCATCTTTTGAGCTATGTTAAAATTGTTCCCAGTGATCTTTTATTTATGATTGTGCCATTTTTTGCAAAAATAATGAAAAAAAAACCTGTGTCATTTTCTAGGACATAGTTTCTTAGAGTTTGAGCAGCAGTAGTTCATTAAAAATTTGTTTCTGAGTTGTGGGTGCAAATGTTGAGGAAAGGTAAGCCTGCCCCCATTCCCCATCATCCATCTGTTTACAGCCCCTCACAACCCCAACTTAACTTCACAACCACAAATGTAGATTTTGCATAACAACTACAAGCTTTGTCCAATGACGCTTTGCTCCTGATTCACAATAATTTGAATAAAGAAATACTCAGAAAAGCAATTTTAAACCTTATTTTCTTTATACATGTCCTCTGTCATGAGAAAATGCAGCAAAAACATGTTAAAAACACAATCTTCATTGGAGTGAGAATTGGAATACATTTTTTATATGAAGATTTATTTGGGCCAAGTTTTTTACAAAGCCCTACTACAAATTGGAAATTTGCTAGCCCCAGGTCATTCCTTTTTATTCTTATTTTTTTAAGTAAACGTTGGCATGGAGGTAGTGTTGCAATTGAAAATTCGCACAAATTAAAATACACTATAGATTTTAGACCCCAGAGTCAGATGCTGTTTGGTCAACTTCTTCTCCAGAAATGCTAAAAAGGTTTCTATGCTTTGCTTTCACTGGAAGAAGGTCATATTGTGAATAAGCGATGACCTTTTGCTGATTTTATTCAAAACATTAACTTTATTTGCAATCACAACACAACTTAGAAAAGGGCACTGGAAGCTGCCTTTGGATTGTTTAGTTGTGCCATCAGCTGACATTTTCCTCATGTCAGTTCTTGAAGAAAATTTCATTTGTGGATTTTTATGTCCAAACTTTCAGGTGCACTCCACCCAAATGCCATCCTAACAAGTTATGTGACTTCATCTAAAAGGAATGTTGATGTACGGCCTGAAGGCAGGAGGGAAATATGGGTCATTTTTCTGATTGGAACGAGTATTGTTACTGAAAAGCCTTTGCTTGATGATGAAAACTCTGCTGTCCTTTGGCTTAGACATTTTGTCATGGTAAGGCTAACGTAAATGTTAGAAGAGTCTGATTCCAGGCTGAATAAAGGCCCCTGTTTATGCATCTGTCTGTGGTTCAGACTGCTGGCTGACGTCTCTTTAGAAAATGATCAGTTTGTCTGTTTTTCTCAGCTGTTATTATGCAGGAACAGAAATAAAAACATTTGTCTTGTAAATTTCTGAAAAGAATATTTGACAAAATAGTAAATAGGATAACATATAAAACTTCTATTCTTTTTTGTAATTAAGCAGATTACAAAATTGTGTATTTTGACCATATATATGGGTTAAGAAGGAATTTTTAAGTAGGAAGACAGAACTTATACAGCAAAACTGGATCAACTTTTTTTTTTTTTTTTTTTTTTTTTTTTTTTTTTTTTTTAGTGCAAGACTGCACAAGTCAAGAAAATGAGGGAGAAAGTCAAGTGAAAAGATGTAATGTGTGTGTTTGCTTGACAGGTGTGGCACGCAGTGTTACAAACCTGTGTGTTTTCAGGTCAGATGCATTGTGGGTGTGTATCCTTCTGTCGCAGCAGTAAATCTGGGTGTGCACCAAGGGTGAGCAGATTGGTGGGGGTGGCATAACTGTGTGGGCATGTGAAAACCTGATAACACAGGTAGACACTTAATAGCCCCCCCTTTCAAAAGAAACATTTCTTCAACCTTTCGACCTTTGGAGATGCCAATTTAAGTTTATAATCTTACCTGTGAGAAGTGCTGCATTTTTTTTAGATCACTTGTGCTTGAAGAAACCATTCATTAATACTTTAAAGGAAGATAAAAGTATGTATTTTTCCTCCTTAAGAGGCTGTTTAATGAAATTACACAAAGTGTTTCAGAATTTTGTGCAAAAAGAGAAAAATATTTCCTATTGCATCTCAGTTGCCTAGTTACAGTGCTGCTTCAATCAAGTTGTTTGAATAGTGAATTTATGAATGCATGCACTGCTTATTTCAAAATTCACTCAAACTAGGTCTAATTTTTTAAAACGTTTTTTTTCCATTTTTGAGTCGACTAAAATTGATATTTATGTTTGCGTGGAGTTTTGTGTAAATGAGGATCCCTTTGCTCCTGCTCAGGAGTAACCTATTTAGAGAGCAAAAAGTCAATAAATGGACCGTTTAACCTAAACGTGGAGCTAACAATACATTTACATCTGGATGCAGTTACTTCATGCATTTACAGATTACACTAGTCATCTAAAAATGCCTCCGTACACATTTACATCTAACAGCACAAACTTTTTAAGTACACAGGATCCAGACAACATTTTAAATAAGTTGTAAGATGTCACTGCACCGTCTAACTCTTGAAATCTGAAAGCGTTTACGTTTCTAGGGCATACAGTAACTGTAGGGTACAATTATCCAGCCTTCCTGTGAATTACCGCCCACAGTACACAACCACCTCTTTACTTTGTGTTTCATGAAGTACTAAAATGTAAAATAAAAGGCAAAACTCTCACACATATTTTCCTGCTTTGGAAAGATGAGCAAATTGTATTATGAGGCGGATCTCTATGGTTCTGCTTTTAGTTAAATATTTTTACAGGAAATCTCATTTTCCTTTTATATTCATATATGTAATTTTTTGGGGAGGGCTAAAATTTTGTAATTATTATCCCAAAATTGCATATAAAATGGTAAAAAGACTTTTTGCCTTCTTGATTGAAGCTCACTGGAAAAGGTTACTAATTAGTGTTGGTTGCAGTTTACTTAGCAACCATTAAATTTAAAATATATTTTTAGTATCATAGTAGCAAAAAGCTGTATTCCAAATCTGTATTCTGCTGTTTTTTTCTTTCTTTACCACAATTAAGAAAAAAAAAATCCTAAATCTTCTTTTGCATCCATGATATTGTCTCCTAATGGATATTTTATTGTTTAACTTTATAGGCAGCTGCTTTCCAGTCCTCTGACTGACTGTCTTATTTTGTATGTGTGAAGGAAGAGGAAGAGGGCAGGGAGGAAGTAGAAAAAAAAAAAGGTCAACTCTTATAGTGGGCAAAACACAACAAAAAGCGGAAAAGATGCAGGAAGGCTATTTGGGTTCTCTCCAGGCAAAGGATGTTTGGTTCTTTTTTTCTATGCTAAAAGATCTTCTTTTGTAACAAACCCATATTTTATTATAAAATGAGTAAAACCTGTCTTTATAAAGTATTGATACATGCTAATTTAACATAGCCCATTGAAACCAAGTGGTCTAAACTGTTTTTTGTCCTTTAACTTCATTGTGTTTTCAGATATATGGCTGTCCAGATATACGATTTCAAAAATCCTGTGCCCAAGAAATTTCAGAGAAGTCTCTGCGAAAAACAAATGTGTATTGATGCTCGCTAGTTAAGCAAATATAGACCACAATGCATTGTGTTGAAACAATGTTTCAATTAAAAAAAATGTATTCACATAATTTTTTTATAAACCATCCAAGTTTTCATCTTCAGAACACAATGGATTCATAAATTCTCTTCATAAGATGCTAATATTTCATAGGTTTTTACTTCAAGAAACGTCATATTTGCCATTTAAAAAAATTGGTGAGCATGGTGACCGTATTGCTTTTAAAATCACTAGATACTAACACACTATATTGTTTTTTAGTAGTTAGGGAGTCGGGCGGGAATTCGGACTAAGCCTATGTTCTCAAACTGCATGTTTTTTGAAATTTTTTTGGGCTAAAAATGGCATAACCCTAATCAAAGACCATTGAAATTGATCAAAAGATGACTGGAGTGGGTCTTTAGGAGGAAACAGAAAAGGCTCCATTGCTGTCAAAACTATTCATGAAAAATGAGCACATTTCTAATTTAATTTTTATAGTCATATGTCTTTGGAGGCTTTGTGAGAACTCATTTAGTCACATTTTGCTTTTTGTTGGGACTTGTCGCTGCTGTCTTTGTGGGCATCCAAATGAGATGCAATCTGACTCAAACCTCGCTTTGGGAGTTAGCTCTGCCCAGCTCTCCCACATGAGCATCATCTTCACTTACGGTACTCCATTTCCAGGGATAAACCATTGTTTTACAAATAACAGTGATTACTCTTTTCAAAGATGCTCACCTGTGGGAGAACGGACAAAGGCTGTGCTCTTGTGCGTCAGCATCAGATTAGCAGGTTGAGCTGCAGGTTCCCACCTACTCAGTTTTACAAATAATCTACAATATCCCTTCTTGCCTTTATTTTTGCGTTTTGATGGACAGACGTGTGATTCATTGCCACGCAAACTGACAATTTTTCACATCTGGCTTTTGTTTTTTTTTGACAGAACGGCCAGAGCACTGCTGAGGATGGAGTCACAAATGCTGTCAAGGTAAGTGCACATCTCTATGACGAAGAAACGCACTTACTCACGCAAAGACACGCACAGACCAAGCATTGATTTATTCGTGTCGCAACTGCAATGACGAGCCTTGCAGGATAATGTGTTGAGTATTGTCAAAGGGGGATTGAGCACCAGTCAGACCACTGCACACAGTCTTTGTCAAAAACAGCACAGTAGGACAAATAGCACATGTTCTAGTCTGGTCTGTCTGCATGTCAACTTGTCATACAAGGAACACTACAAACTTGGTTGTACATATAAAAACACTTTCAAAAATCACTGAGTCAGCCTTCTTTGGCCCCCTCGGCCTCTGCAGTTCTTTGTTCGAGCCTGAAACCTGACCCTGTTTCCTCCTCAACTGTTACCCTGCAGTCATCGAGCAGACAAAGGAAATTCCTGCTTTTTTCTTTTTCATTTTACTTGTTTTTATCCAAACAGAAGAAATGCACCTAGACTGATGGAGAGCAGTGCAGACTGCAAAGGACAAAGGTCCTGCTTTTCGTTAGTTTATGTATTAGGACCACGTTTGTTTGAAGCTTTTAACCCTTTAACAGCAGCGCCTTAACCCAGTTTACCAATTAACATAATTCCAATATATTCTGACGCAAAGAAAAGCAGCTTTGCTCTGATGTGCAACATTTTACAACAGTGAAGGATTTACACAATCGGCTGATTTTGTCGCAAAGAAAATGGCTTTGTATCGTTCAACACTTTGCATTAGTAATGTGTTGCATGTCAGTAAAGAGCCATCTTTCTCCACATCAAAATCCTCTTTTTCACACTGAACGCATAAACAACCAGATGTGGTATTTCAAAAAACGCGTGTTGTTTATGTGTCGCTGGCGACATCCTGTGTTAAAGGATTAATGATTTGTTTTAGATACAAGCGTTTTTTTTCTGTTCAGTAAGCTGCCTCCTTCGATTTTACAGTATTAATAGAATTAGATTTTGGTTTGTTTTTTCACATTTCGAACTTCTTATTTGGACTGGTAAAATTCCAAGCATCCAATAACCATATTAACGTAATTCTTTAAAATGTTTAGTGGCTGTTTATGCATTGACAGCAAACTTGCACTTTATATTCAAGACTAGTCACATGTGAAATATTCCACTTACCGTCCTACATTTTACGAACCATATCATCTTAATTACTACTTGTAACAGGGTGCAGTGACGCTGTTAAAGACCCACTATGATCACATTTTGATCTATTGTAAAGCATTCCCAGGTGTCTTTTAATTATAATTTTGCCGGTTTTAGACAAAAACAGAAAACCGCTTTTTCTGGGACATGGTTTCTGCAGTTTCTGCAGTCGTTCATTAGAATTTTACCTCTGAGTTACGGAACTGTTGGTGTGGAGCAACCCCGCCCCCCATTCCCTTCCCCATTGCTAAGAGGTCAGATTAGGCAGCTTGTGGTCCATCCAGCTTTTTTTTTTTTTTTTCTTCTTAAACAGCACTTTTTTGTCTGCTCCTGATTCCTGACAACAATCTTAATAAATAAATACGCAATAAAATGTTTAATTTCCGTTATAAATGTCCTCCACGATGAAAAAAATGCCACAAGAACATATTAAAAAAACATTTATTTTTGTCGGAGTGGGTCTTTAAAGGTCAAAATGGCTGCTCATTCATAATTTATGATTTTTGATTTATTCGTGGTAGAAGAAAGTATGCAACGGTTGGGATTGCAGTTGGTTTGTTTTTGTTGTTTTGTGGAGGGGGGGGTGTCAGTGGACCTCGTCCCCAGACATCAGGCCTGCAGGGCAGTAGTGAGCAGGCACTGCAGCAATCAATACACTGATGCTACTTTAGTGCTGGGAATCTGATAATGGCTGCTGTTGTCTACTCCAGCTCCAGGGGAGCTACCTGGCTCCATCAAAGCTGATGGGAAAAACTTGGGAAGAGGGAGAGGTGTTTGAGTGAAACAGGAGAACTGATGCATAAATCTGAAAACATTTGTTTTTGTTTTTTAATTAAAGTTTTATACCCTGTTAAAAACGACGTATTTCATATCTTTGTGGTAGAACTGAGGAACTAACAAAAATGGCTTTCTTAGGAATAATACAGATGGCAAAAATCCCATCCACTTTTGGGACTCTCATAGAAGCTTCCAGGCAGTCTCAAACACTTGTTTATTAAAGATTTCATAATTTGACACTAATTTCAATTCATTCATTTAAGAAAAAGGTTCTTGAAGTCTGCCAAATTGTGTTCTAACCCACTTATTTTCCCCCTGAAGTACTTTCATATTCATTAACAGTTTCTTTTTCTGGACAAAATATCCTTTCCAATATGTTTTTATTCCCCCTTGACTCCCTTAGCTATTGAGTCATCTTTTTATTCTATTTCCAGTCAGATTGAAGGGTAAATACTTCAAATAAAATCAATTTCATTCTGTTTTTTAATTAATTTATTTATTAGAATTTTTCCTTTTTATGAATTCTAAAAACACAGGAGAAAAAAAGAATATTAGAAACCTAAGGCAGTGGGTGCTCCTATTTCCTGTACTTGGCTTTACACCTTTTCTCTTTGTTTTCCTTATTATTTTGTATAAATATTTGAGACATAGATTGAATAATTAAAATTTTTTTTCCTGACTTAAAAATTTCTAGTAGCTTATGATGCTTTTCTTTTATTTATTTTTTTTGTTTTTCAGTATAACACATATCTGTTGTATTTAAGTGCAGTTCAAATAGAATTAGGCTATTTGACCTTCTTATATTTAATAACATGCCGCTTTTTCAGGATTTTGCATATTATACATTTAATCAAATAGGAAAATAAAAACTTTGATACCAGTAGCTTTTATAAACTACACGCGACAAATGGACCAAACGCTAATGTTCTGGTGGAACATTGTGGCAGCTACCGGCTATCAGTTCTGGTGGGATGTTCCAGCACGCCAATCAGACAACCCTGCACGGTCACCTGAGAGGGCACTCGACTAACCGTCTCGCCACAGTAGGATGACATTACCCAGCAATTTACTCCCTGGCAGAAAGCCAGTATTTCAGTAATCTGGTTCCACACAACAAGTGCAATCCGCAGCCTATTTCTAACAGCAGATCACGTCACTCTAATTGCCCCTGATGCTGCTTTAAGAGGCTTTTTTTCTGAAAGCTGAAACGACAACAAAAAAAATAGTTTGAATGAAAAACGTATGTTTTTCTACAAAGTAAAATATGCTGTGAAAGTACTTCAGGTGATGATACATAGACCTGTCTAAGAGAGTGTATCTTTTAGGCATTGAGAAAGAGGGACATTATTTTCAGATTTAATGAAGTCAGTCTTTTCATCTGGAAGTGGAACAATCATTTTTGACTTATTGCGACTTTTCTCAATGTAATTTCTTACAAAGCACATTTTTAAAGCTCGGAAAAACGAGTGTGTCTAATCTGAACTGTGTTCCGCAGAATCCAATTCCACACTTACCACTGTAAAAAAATGAGTTTTCTTATTCATAAAAGAACATAATTTATCTTTGTGCTGGAAAACAGAGGATGTGATCGTGGTCATAAAGAGATAAACCAGTAAATTAAACTCAAAACAAAAGATTGTCTAATTCATAACAAAAATGCGTTTGCATTCGGCTTGACCTTTATCAGGTACTTTGGGCAGAGATTTCGGCTCTATAAGCCTTGAAACACAACAGTGAAATAAGATGAATTATAGTTGTTAACTGCATTACAAAAGACAATATTTTTAAGTAATTGCAAATCATCTTGCTGTGCAATAAAGGCAGTTTTAATGTTTGCAATTGTTCTAACGGAATAATTTTCTGAAAATATCGTTTTAATACATAAAATGCTAAATTAAAAAAAAAAAGGTTTTAGGTTTCTTACTTGCATGCCTTTTTGTCGCAATAAACAGTTTTTCACAAACACGTGGTTTTTTAAATGTAGTAAAAAAATGTTTTATGCTTTACGATAAGCTACTACCATCTAAACCAGAGCAAAAAGTGGAGGAGAATAACATCTATGTCCCTGGTGTGCATGTAATTTACTTTCCCTATTGTAGATAATGGGTTTTTTGTGCTGCTAGGTGCGGAGAGAGTGGTATTTGTACTTTACTGGCCCACAAAAGGGCCCAGAGAGTGGCGCACGGCCAGGAGTGACGCGCTCACAAAAGGAAACTGGTGAAATGTAAGGAGGAAACATGTTTTTTTTTGCTGTCTTGCATCTTTCCTCCTCCAGCACATAGTCATTTGGGTACATGGCATTGTTGGAGACCTAAAATGTCTACGAATGCCGGGCAGCTTGCAGTTCCTTCTAAAACCCTTTATTTACCACTTATAAGGTCATGTTGCATGATCCTTTGAAGCCTTCAGTAATCAGACGATTGATTTTAATATGCTCCCATATTCAGAGGAGTTAGGGTCAGCTAAATAACTTTGAGGTGTCCAGGTCCTGTGGCTGCAAAATAAGCCCTGGTTATCATTCCTCCACCACTATGCAGAGGTTATCATTTGGGTGGGCAGACTTGACATTTTGCAACTTTCTGTTCAAATGGAAATGCTTCCTGTTTTGTAACTCTGGGTTTCATGTAGTTCAGTTACAATACGTTTATTCTCAGAGGAGTTCATGGTGGACTCGTTGACAATGGAGTGTCAAGGCTTTTTGTTGTAAATCCAACCCTAATCTTTAACCCTGTACCACCATGTAGTGTAGTGCTTGTGGTTTTCAACAAAATAGAAATGTAAAACTATCTCAGTTTGAGAAAAAGGCTACAGTTTAGAGACAAGAATGATCAAAATGATTCTTTTTTTTTTTGTTGTTTTTAAGCATTCATTTGAGGGATTGGATAAAATGGAACCGGAGTTCCTTCCTGGATGTGCACTTTGGAAAAAACTGGCAGCTAGATGTTCAGAGGGAATAAAATTGCTTCTCAAAATAGAATTAAGATTTGTTTTTGTTGGAACCACCTTTTTCAGATAATTAGGTTAGAAAGAAATCATTTGCTCTGGCAAATTACCAAAGCCCAGATTTACCAACCAGTATGCTGTTGTTGATTTAAGATTGTCTTTATCTACTTTTCCACTTTTTAAAATATGTTTTCCTTTTTTTAATTAAAATACATTATTTTTTAATCTTCTATCTTCAAATATTGCAGTTTTTGACCATGTTGTTGTAACAAAGCACCAACTTACCATAAAATGAGAACAAAAGTCTTGTGGGTTTTCCTTTTCTCTCGTCTATCAACACTTGCAAACTTCATACAGTTGCAGTGTGTTATGCGGCAGTAAGAAATGAGCAGCACTTGGAAAGGACAATACCATCTATTGGCTCAGACGAATGCATTTGCAAAATGTAGGACACTTTCCTTAAGCAAAGGCCCTTTGTGCAGGGTTTGTCGGCTCACATTGTTCCGTGCCTGTCTGCAGTGAGGAGCATTACATGCTGTAGGCCTGCTTCTAGGTTTGCTCCTGTGAGGGCTTCCAGCCTGGTAAATTTGGTGACCTCTCCTCAGCTGGCCACAAGGCAGAAAAGTGAGAGTGAAAAGTTAAAATAATTCCATTTTCTATCATCTCGGTGGGATGTGGGCTCTTCATCTTTTTCTTCAGATGTCTCATTTTTCCAGTTTGTGTTCCTGCAGGGCCTGTTTGTATTTTTAATCTTGATTAGGAGCGTCCTGCTATTTTAAACTGCCCCACTTCTTTTTCATGTTGGACTTTGGTGATTAACATTTATGTAAAGATGCAGGGCATTGGCTCCCCAAGATGGTCTGTGTGAGGTTTTGCCCCGAGCACAACAGCATGTGGTGTTTTTTTAAATACTGCAACAAGGAATTGCAGTTTCCACCAAGTGGTTTACCAAGACCACTTTGAAACTTAATTGATAAAATGTGTTGTTTAATCGAGTTTTAGATCTTTAAATTGTGATATTATATTACTATATTATACTATTTTATATTATTAAAATACCAGTATGAATAGTTCAGAGTCTGGGTAGATATTAGGAAAGGGCAAACGCGTTCACCTTTCCATCCAGAGCCAAATGTCAGTGACGCTACCTGGCACGTGACGCGCGTTCTTGAATGCTATGATATTCATACTGTACAAGCAGGGAGGGGCTTCTTCTTTTTCTCCAGTTTACTAGGGGATGTCTGCCACTTACACTTGGAAGAGGTTTGTTGCGAATTGTCAAAACGGTGCAAATCTGGCAAATCTTTCTCCAGACTTTTTCTTTCACAGCTCTGTTCTGACATGTCATATAATTCCGGCCAAGTAAAAATCGCAATTGATCATTTCTCTTCCGTGATCAATTTTCAAACGGTTGGGACTTTCATGAATTAAAAGGGACACCATCTGTACATATTTCCAAATTTGAGTCCCTGATTGATTAAAGTTCGATCTGCTCTAACGCGTTTAGTGCGTAGAGCCCAAAAACAGTCCTAGAAACTTGCATAGCTATGTGAACAGAAGCGAAAAACAGATGTTCACAGAAGCTTTTCATTGGAAGCGGCCACTACCGCATTGCAGAAGGTGGTGTGAATGTAGCTTAAAACAAATGCAATAAAACTTGAACATTGATGATGGCTGTGCTCCATACTTCTTCCTTAAAATGTCTTTGGTTCCTGCTGATCTGTAGCAGATCGTCTAATTATTTAAGTGTGGAGAAGAGTCAAACTTTTGTAGAGAACCTCTGGACCACCATGTAGCAAAGAGCAAACTTGGGAGAAAATGCTGCCAAAGTGCTGATGCATCATGCCAGCATGTGTTTGGCTGGATCCCCAGTGAGCGAAGGCCTGTATTAACAAGGTTTGGACACATCTTCTGGCCCTGCTATGATTAACACCTCACATTCCACAGCAGGGTGGAAATACGGTTATCAGAGAGTAACTGGAGCCTGTAAAAAATTATATCACTTCAGGGTGTAGCACTCTGTAATATTGTCAATCTGTGCAGAATTGTTTGCTGCCTACAAGATTCTCTGTCTTGACTCTGGTGAAGATTGTGTTCAGTCGTGCTGGAACTCTTTGGATTTGTGGATTTGTTATTGTTGCTAACGTGGCTCTTCCTGGAAGTGTGTGCGGACATGTGTTAAAGCATGTGCTTGTCTTTTGCAGCTATGCTAAACCTCTACTCGTACATTTTAACAGAGAGTTGTCAAAAGCGGCATGATGCTGCTTGTCCTGAAGTGAGGGTGGATGTACTCGTCACAGATCTGGCTCTAATACACATCCATAGATACAAACATATTTGCACACTGACTGCATGATCTCATTGGTTGCTTTTTTCCCCCCTTCTTTGAGCTCTTCAGCTGCTCCATCCATTTTTATAAACAGTTTTTCAGAAATGTCCATAAATCCTAATACAAAAACCAAAACAGGGTGCATTTGCAGGCTGGATATAGCACAGACACAGTGTGCTGTCTGCTCTTGTTTGCCCCTGAAGCATGAATATTTTATTCCCTTTATCTGTTTATTTGGGACGATTCATTTATTTTTTTATGCATTAAACTCTTCTCTTCATTCTATTATCTAATTCTCTTAAATAAAACTGATCTTTTTTACATTCTTTTTTTAGAATTTTCCTTGCTATTATCGTATAAGCTCCAAGAGTTGGATTGGTTGAAGTTTCAAATAATTACTAAACTCACATCTGTGTCCGTCACACACAGTTTATTTTAACATAAATAGTCGTCGTCATGGTAATATTGCTGAAGTTACCTACCGCAGTGATTAAATGCAAGTCTTCTAACTCGGTTTCCTAAAAATAAATGGTAAAAACTCAAAAGATACGCCTTAGGTTTCACTTTTAACTGAACTTTTTTTTTTAAACTGCAGCAAAAAGAAGCAGTTTAAATGTTTTGCGACAACACTGTTTGACACACTTTAAAAAGCTCCTTAATATATCCATTTTTGTGCAATAAATTATAGAGGAGTAGTCTGTGCAGCAAAAGTTGTAGCATTCAGTAGAAGAGGATATAAAGTTTTATCTTCAATTTTAAGACTAAACTCATCTCAAATTTAAATGGCTGAATCACTGAACCACATCCTGGAAGCTGATTATAAGCTTTGATATGAACATTTTTTACCTTAAACATAACAGAAAAGCAATAACATGTGCTGTGGTTGTCTTTTCATGTTGGCAAGTACATCCGAGTGTGTCACAGTTCGCTCAGTAACAATTTGCTTCAGTTTTATCGAGGTTTTGAAATCAAATCGTCTGCCTTTTTTTTTTTTTTTTTTTTTTTTTAGAATTCAGGTTAGTTTTATGGTCGGAAAGAAATGATATAAACACACAGCTGCCTTGTGCATTATGTACAGCATTGTACATTATGATGTGCACACTATTGTTCATGCATCTTGGCAAACCAAGTTTCAGATGTTTCATATTCGTCCTTAAAGTCCCACTCCATCTTTTGATAACAGTGGTCTTTTGTAGCCAAAATTAAAAAAAACAAAAAACTTTTGATGTTTTTAAGGACATAATTTCTGCAGAGCGGCTGTTGTGTTTGTGAGTTGTGGGCGGGACCATTTGTGCGGAGTAACCCCGCCTCCACATCCAGTCGTCCATTTGTTTACAGACTTTCTCCCCCTAGCTTACAACCCCTCCCACCCCCAACCTGGCATTACCGTCGCATGAAAAATGGCGAGCAATCTTGTAACTATCCAGTTGTACCGTTTTGAGCCATATGCCAGCTCAGACGAGGAAAATGAATATGTACATGGATGCATTTGTCTACAATGCATCAGAAAGGAGCTTGTCGCCTGCCAATTGTAGCTTTTACCTCCTCCTACAAGCTTTTTCATACGACATTTGTTCATCTGCTCCTGATTTACAACAGTTTGAATAAAGACGTATTCAGAAATGCTATTTTAAGATACATTTTCTTTAGATATGTCAGCAGAAAACAGTGACAAAACATGTTAAAAACATAAAAAACACAGTTTACATTAGATTGGGTCTTTAAACGTCATTTGGCCTTATCTGTCTGATGCTTCTTTTATATGAATGTCTAGCAGGGCAACCTAGTATTCATCTATCTCCACACCTTTTTCATGACGGAAATGCAGTTGATCTGTTTTTTTTGCATCTACAACCCTCTATTTAGTCTTCAATCAACATGTAAATGAAATTTAGATATTACTGTATTCATTGTAATCCAGGCAGTTGTGAAAGCATCCAGCTGCATTTCTGGAGCTTTCCATAGAGCAAGCTCTTCATTGTCTCGGACATGAGAGAGATCAAAGGACAAGATCCTCCCATCCGGCCTGGTTTATCCAGATTGGACAGTCTGAAGTGGACTGATGATGGCATCCTTAACTCCAGTCCCAGAACTGCAGGGAAGCTGCAGCAAGCCACATGTTTCCAGGATGTGTGGAACTAACCGCAGCAGATGGATGATGCTGCTTCTATTGTTTTTACTTTAAACCTGAGGAAGGCAGATGTCATTTATTGTCCTTTTTCTTTTGCCCCAAGTGTTAATCCCCTCCTCTCCATCATTTTAGATTACAGAGGATAATGGGACTGAATGCATTAGTTTCAACTGCAGTTGTAGCTCATTTGATTATTTCACCAGCAGGCTGACAATTACCAACCAGACCTCCCAGTTACAGTCCTGTGAGTGGACTCTGGTGTCGTAGCAGCACTTTAGATAACAGGAAAAGGAACGCTGATGACGCAAAGCCATGCGCAGTTCAACACACACACATACACACAAAATGAGAAAAGGCACCGATGCTTGAAGATGCCCTCTTTCATCCACTCCCTCTCGCTAACCTCATCATTTAATATTATGGCACATTATCCGCATCTTGTCTCCTCGCAGCCTATCTTCCATCACCACTCCTCCTGCACTCTTTTATAAAGACTAATTCATCATTTTGTCTTGCTAGTCGAGATAAAGCTCAACCCTTTAATGATTTGTCACGTTGGTGTCCTTGACTGTTCCATTTGTCTCGGTTTTGTTCAGGAATAGTTTGAGCCAAACCTCCTCTCTTTTATATTTGCAGAAGAAGCAAGGCCATCCGCTTAGTCTGTTCATCCTAGACGCTCCTTATGAGAACACACAAATACAGAAAAAACTTGAATGAAAGTACAATGTCTGGTTCATGGCATCCAATTGAATGGCCTTAAGATGGTCGTAGTTTTTGTGAATAGCTGATCCCTTTCTTCATTTGTTATGTATTAACTGCGTGAGGCTTTGGTTCCAAAAGAAGAGTGCAATGGAAAATTGACTTTGTTACACTCAGACTCTGCACCGTCACACTCAAAAAAAAAAAAAAAAAAAACCCTTTAAATGTGAGCCTTTGAGTACAAAAGATAAATCTGGGACCAAGGTTCATTCCTATGCAGCTTCACGTCCACAAAAACACACTCACCATCACACACGCTGTACAGTGCATGTCAAAGTTGTTTTTCATCCGGAAGGTTATTTGTGGCTTCCCAGGAGGGTTTAACACAAACTAAAATGATTCCTAATTCTTTGCAGTAGCCAACGAACGCTTGATGTGATTCCTACTGTCAGACCTCAACGGAGATGTTTGCGTTTCCAAGTGTAACACTCATTGAGGACAGTAATTCAGTAGTGATGTTCCTGTTTGATGTGTCATTTGAGGAAAATGTGCGAGGCATGTTTTGTCTCATCAGATTTAGCTGTCAGCAAAACTGATGGTTAGCGGCGAGAACAGTTGAGGTGGATTAGAGTACACAAAACTCACACAGACTGGGAAGATATGGTTTATAGTCCAATTACCCAGCCTGCCTCTTTGATTGAAGAGGGCTCTAAATTGCTGAACCCTTTTGTACTTAATGTCCCCCTCTTCTTTTCCATTAGTTACAAAGTCTCTGTGCTCTCTTTTTCTATGTGGTGCTGTTAAACTTGGGTATTCTCTCTCATGCTAGAGTTCTTTATATCACTCCAAGTTATTAACTTTTGCTGTGAGCATTTTCCAAGCTTGGGTTGTTCTTATTGAAGGCAACATTTCATGTATTTAAATATAATTTCTATTGGAAGTTGTTATTAGACAAAGGTGAATGGGGGAAAAAAAAGAACAACCCAGATCATTAACCCACTACTACCATGATTCACTATTTAAAGACCCACTCGTGGACATATGAGAAAATTTATCTTAAAATTACATTTCTGAGTACTTCTTAAATGCAAATCATTGTGAATCAGGAGCAAACACAAAATGCAGTTTGAAAAAAAACTCGTAAGTGTGACGTGCAAGCTACTACAGCAAGCCAAAAGCTCCCTGCTTCGCTCCATTAAGATGTATCCATTTGCAGACAAATAGATCCATAACATCTTCGTTTTCTTCGTCGGAGCTGTCATCTGGCTCAAAACTGTACGGCTGAATAGCTCCAATGTTGCTCGCCATTTTTGTTGCACCAGTAATGTTAGGTTTGAATTTTGAGGGGCTGTAAGCTAGCGGGAAAGCGTGTAAACAGACAGATAACGGGAAGGATGCAGACTCACTCTGCTCCAACACTTGGCAAATTTAATGAACTACTGCCGCCCTGCAGAAACAATCTTTTAGAAAAGAACACAGTTTTTTTTTATTATTATGGCAATAAAAGGCATAATTAAAAGACAACTGGGAACACTTTTAAAATATATTTAAAACAAGATCAAAGTGGGACTTTATTAGACAAAGGTGAAAGTTGCTAGATGTTGCTTTAAATGACGCCTCATCTGCTGAAGAAAAACTGACCCAGATCATCAGCTCACTACTACCATGCCTCACTCCTTGAAAAGTGACTGTTCCAGTGGTGTGCTGAGTTTGGTTTTCACCAGATGTGATGTTTTGACTTAGTCAAGAACCGTAGGTCTCTTCGGTCTGGAATAAAACAGATGTCAGACGTAAAGCCAATCTGTTTTGTTTTTGAGGCTTCGTACTCTTCTGAAGAAGTTATAGTTATGTGGTATTGGTCTAAGTTTGATGAATGAGATGCAGATTTTTGTGTATTTAGCAATGGGATAACTGTGGACAGCTTTCTCATTTAAAAAAAGAAAAATTAAATTGTGTACACTGTATAAAACAATTTGAAAATCATCACCTCTTTGTAGACCGGTGGAGTTTTTTTTTTTTTTTCATATGTGAAGACCATAAATTAATTTTATGGAGTTTTTAAGCTCCCACTGAAGACTAAGACATTGAAAGCAATGCAGTAGCCATGCTTTTACAACTGAACACCAATTTGGGGAAATAATCTCCCTGATCTGCAGTGGTTTAATACAAAATATTAATAAAAAAATCAACCACACAGCAGTTTTAAAAGCTTCTATAAACCTTATGAAACATGCAGAATGTATAGTGTGATGTCCAGAGTTAACTGAATCCATATGTGACAGAAGAACCACATATCCAGTGGTCTAACGCCCTGTGGCGGACTGTTTTATTACGTCTCTTTAGCATTCCAAAAAGCTGTGCCAAGTAAACTAAAAACTACCAGTGTACATATATAGCCTGAACACCTTCTTTTTTTGCTGTTTGAGCTATAGGTTTGGTAAATTGATTATCATATTACATTTTGGGTTTTTTTGTTGTTTTTTTAAAAGATAAAATGAAATTGTTTTATTTTACTCAACATCTGGTTTAAGAAAAAAAAAACTCAAGTTATAGGCTTAGTTATGTGGAAATGTAGGGTGAAGGAATGCTTTTGTTTTCCAGGCTTGGAGATGGAATTTTTTTTAATAAGCCTATTTCAGTCCAGAACAAACTTGCAGTTTAGCAAGCAACTATTTAGGAGGAACGTTGTTTTTTAGAAGCGCTATTGTACATGTCTGTCTAATAATAATTTACCAATACATGTCCAAAGTTGAAATGCTATGTGCACACCGGGCATGTGATAGGTGTTCTTGAGCGCGCTGAACGCAGGTTGTGAACGTGCTTTTAGCATACGGTGTTCACACTTTACTGTCGCTACTCCATACTAGCTCATGTACCCACGGTTGGAAGAGGCTTAGTGCAAGATGTCAAAGTGGTTGGGCACAAACCGCAATTATTAATTTATTCTTCGTAAATGTTTTTTTAACAGTTGGTAAGTTGAAAATGACTCTACCTATGCATCACTATCAAATCCGAGTCCTTAGTTGGTTAAAGTTCAATGGGTTTAACTTTCCACATGCGTTCAAAGTCTGTGCATTTAGAGCCTAAAAACGGACTTCAAAACTTGCGTATCGA
Organism: Oryzias celebensis; assembly: GCA_014656515.1. NCBI lineage: Eukaryota > Metazoa > Chordata > Actinopteri > Beloniformes > Adrianichthyidae > Oryzias > Oryzias celebensis. The sequence goes on from BNCR01000005.1 coordinate 43,740,094, forward strand.
CGCATGAATGTGAGAGTTTTGAAACATGAAACGTATTGGAAGTAGCTGCTTGGTGTTGCCCAGGCCGGTGTGAGCGTTTCATAAGGCTGCTTTGTTGATAATCACAAAATGTCTCTATAAAAACTTCAGCTTATATGTTATGAAAGCTACAGCGGAATATATGAGGCGATCAAGCTGGCATGGTCTGATATCCCACATTTGAAAGTTCAGTTTTTTTAAATGAAGTTCTCCATTAATGACATCTGCTATAAAGCAGGTCTTCTGGTTGAAACTGAATCAGTTGTTGCCGCCTTATTTAAGGTCTCTTCTTTTAAATTGGCTAAAGCTGGAGTTTAGTAATCTGCCTTATCCTTTATTACTCTTTTACTAATCGTTATGAATGACAACACAGATTAAATCTTACTAGAACTGACCTGCAGGCCGCTCAGAAGCATGATATATCTATATCTATCCATTCTTTTAATCCCCTCCTCCATCCATTAAGTGCTGTTGGTCTTGTTGTCATGGTTACTGTGCCCTCAGCGTCGCCAAGCCTTGAGTTTTGCTGCTAGGAGGAAGCTTGGTTAGATGTACTGATATCACACGGATGGTTCTCATAAATGCTTGAATTTTCATTCACGCAATTCAATTAAAACGGAAAAAAACACTGAAAAAACAGACTCTGCTCCTGTTTATCGCCTCAGAGTATGGTTCAAGTAGAAGCTTTGACAAAACCCAATCCCTGTAATCATTTCACGTCTTTGTGCTGCGGTTATAGATAATTCAGTGCCCTATAGGTTCTGCAAGCTACACTTAACCAAATGTCATGAGAGTCTTCACACAAGTCCACGCAGATGGAAGGAGATGCAAACATTGCATGACTCTCTGAAGAGATGCTCAATGGCGAAGATGGAAGTTGGCGAATTTTTACCTGCAAGGTAGAACCTTCTTGTGTGCGCTTGGCCTTGCCTCTTGTGGCACTACTTGTATCACAAGGGTAAGCAAGGGAATGAAAGAAAACACAGTTGCCATAGTTTCACGCGTCTCCCTCTCATGGTTGATTAGGGGAAATGTTCTGACCAGTCCCTCTGGTCCTTTGTGGTTACCATTATTATAGATGCTGAAGATGTTTATTCTCTCAGCGCTGTGTTCTTCTTTTTTTCTCTCAGACATAATTTAAGGTCTGGAACACTTTTCACTCCTAATACGCTGACATTGCATCTGACTTAAAATTCTTGCTTTTGTTTCTTGTTTTGCCTTCATTCGTGCTCTGTTTTTGTTGATCAGCATATTTTTGCGTTGCACCAAAGAGCATGCAACCTTTTGCCCTTGTTGCCATAACAACAGTGTCATATGGTAAAAGGAATTGCTGCGCTTTTGATTATGAAAACACATCTATTTGTGTGAATTTTAAAACGAATAGCACCGAAATAAACAATGCAAAATGGCACATAAATCTATAGAACACATAAAGTCAGCAACATAAAAGTTTTATTTGTGACATCAGTGATCTCTTAACATCAAGTTCAGGTCTGATAATCTGACCTGGTTGGAATAAATTGGCTTTTTTTTTTTTAAATGTCAACAAAATGGTGGACGCCCTTGTCATTTTCGCAGCTTAACCTCTACATAATTAGACCACCTGTTTATTCAGGGACCATCTGTCGTTGCTTTGTCCTTATTTTAGTTCTAAATCCAACCACTAAAGCTCAAAATGCACATTTAATTTCAATATTTATTAACTAATATTTAGGAAAAAAAAAAGTTACCCAAAAAAGAAATATATATATTTAATTCTTTTTTTTTTTGGTCAAATTTTGACCAATTTAAAAAGAACAATTTCCTCGCTTTCTTCTAGAAAAACTTTGTAAATTCAAACTTCTTCTCAACCACTTTAACTGCGATGAAAGTTAAACATTTACCCAAGTGGCACCGTTCTGTCACTAATAATCTACAAAGTCCTTTAGTTTACCTACAGGGTTAAGTGGACAAACAATATCTGTCCAAAAGGGATTTACAGCATATCCCTCCTCATTCCCAGGATTATGAGCACTTAACCTTTTATTCTTCTTTTTTTTATGTGGTGGTACAGTGTGTGCAATGTTTTCTGATGAAAAGCTCTTAACCCTCAAGTAAAGTGCTGCCCATGTTTGAGAGAAACAAAACATACTTGCTGTGTTTTCAGGCCATTAATTTGATCTAATATGTAGCTGGAATTCCACAAAGACAGAAATCGGGACATCCATCAATGATCAATAAAAACAGTTTAGTGATCTTAGTACTACGTACACACCAAGCATGTGATGCACGTTCAAAGACACTATTAGTATATGGTGTTGAGCTGTCAATATTAGTGCAGGTACCATGTGTATTTTGCGCCAGACTTTTTTCTTTCACAGCTCTATTCTAATAAATGAAAGACTTGGTGTCATTTAATTCCAGCTGGGCACAAACAATTATTATTTTTTCTTCCGTGATCAATTTTCAGACAGTTGGCACTTCTGTGAAATAAAAGGGACCCCACCCTTACATGACTACCAAATCCCTGATTGGTCAACTGGTTTCACTTTTAACGTTCAATGATGACGCATTTTGTACGTAGCACCCAAAAACGGACTTAAGAACTTCCATAGTGACGTGTGAACGGGAGTTTCTAACACGGATCAAATGACTATTTACGCATCGACTTTTCAGGGAAAGTGGCTGCTTGAACGCACGTTGCCAAGCCAGAATGAAAGTAGCTTGACATTGCAAGTATCAAAAAGGGTTTGGGTATCTTTTTATGTAAGAAACACATTCAAAGATGCAAGACTTAAACAGTCTTTCAACTTGAAATCCTGCTTCTTATATTACCGGCTCAAGTTTATTATATATTTTGTCAAACGGAACAAAACAAGCTCTTAGCTCTTAGATTTTGGTTGTTTTTGAGTATATTTAATGGGAGCAGTTACAGATCAAAACGTACTGAAGATTCATCAACAGATTAGATAATTGTCTTACACAAAAAAGTGCATTTGTGTATCCTCTTTGTTCTTCTTTAAAACATAAAAGTGACATTTCTGCCCATTTACCTGAAAGTGCTGTCAAATTCTTTGCAAGAACATGTTTTTTTTTTTCTTTTTAAAATGTTTCTTAAATGGCTACAATAAAGAGAAATGTATGCAACCCTTTAAATCAAACGTTATTACCAGGTCTGTTTGCTCTTCAATAAAGCGAGAAGATCAAATGGGGAAAAAACAGAGATATGACGATGCTGTTCTGGACCACTCTGGGTGGGATGGAGAGTTTAAGTGGGAAAAATAAGTGATGAGATAAATATTTAAAAGCTGAGCTGGCGTTGTTTTTTTGTTTGTTATTGTACAGGTATGTCTATGCCTTCTCTTTATCAAGGCATAAAGTTCTGCATTTCCACTGCAGACAGGCTGCTTAGCCTTAACTCTGATGACCTCTCTGCATGTATTACAACAATCCGTTCTTTTTTCATCTATCTGATGTTTCACCCTCGATCTATTCCTCTTTTACCGCTATTTCTGTTCTTTCCTTTCATTATTTATTTCTTCCCCACAGCTGCCACCACTACACAAGGCCATCAGGCCTCCTGTCAGCTGGGCCAGCGCTGACCTGCCTATCATCTTACTGCCATCCTTGCTGCTGCTATTAATATTACAGATGCCAACACAGGATTTCCTGTAGCGTCGATGCTAATCCTGCGCTATACCTCTGGAGCTCTTCCCATGGCGTCCACCGACCTCTTGTGTATGGGATTTGTTTCCATGTGTTCTCAGAGAGATGTTTGGTCTTCTGAGAAGTGCATTAGTGATTGTGGAAAGGAAAGGACAGTCTGGAGAAGAATGAGTTAGGTCTCCTGTGGTGCCGTCAACCAGGTCCAAATACAATTCTGATACTGGCTCTTTTTAATACTCAGATGTTGTGACTGCTGCATGGTATATGGAGAGTTTGCCTTTTTTTTTTTCTTTTTGCTCAAAGTCTTCATGACTTGTACTTACAGCAAAGTGGAGATTAGAGCAGTTTTAAGGATCTGAAACAATTCCTGATGAGCTCAGCAGATTCCTGTAAAGGACGCAATCTATTTAACCATCAAAAGTCACTCAAAAAAACAAAACTTAAAAAGTTGCGTAATGCGTAGAGTGGATACAATGTTGTACATTATGACCCTTTACCAGAAAATCTAAATTATTCAATTTACAACCAGAAAAGAAAACATCAGAGCAAACCATTTTGTTTTGATGCAAAAGCGTATTAACATTTGTACTTTGCTATGGTGTACTGTATTAATTCTATGGTATACAATACTATCATATGGTTGAACTAATGTTATACTATAACAATGCTGTACTGTATCAATACTATGCTAAACTATACTGTAGTGCTAGTACCATAGTACGATAGTAGTAGATAGTACATAGTACCATAGAAGAAACAAAGACAGATGACTAGGTTTGACAAAACCAGTGGATCAGAAAGATTAATTTTTAAAACATAAAGTGTAAAGCAGAGCCACTCTTTCCCCGTTACCTTGGATATTAGCAGAAGGAAAGCAGAAAATGTCTTCACCTGAAAGCTGCCTCTGTGTAGCATGTTCCGACACGCCCCTGAGGACACACAGACCAAACATCCAGGATAACTCTTGAAATTCCTTCATAATTACATTGGTAGATGAACAGTGCCATAGTTGTACAAACCTCATGTTTTGTAACCGTTTTTTCCCCGTATTAGAAGATTTAAATTTGCTGTGATCTCATTTTCCTTTTTGCTCCTTTTATGCATGAAAACTATATTTTCTTATTGTGGCACAAAATCTAAAAAAAGGAGTTTTGTAAGAAACCTTTTTTAAAAAACCGAAGAACTAAAGCTTTGAATGCTTTTATTATAGGAGAACAGTGTTGCTGCAGAAATGAAATGTGTCTGTGATCATTTAATATTTTTAAATAGTGCATTTTTACATTTCTTTTATATATTTCACACTTTTATCTGGGATGTTGTGAAATGATAACCCTCTTTTCTCTCTTTTATCTTTAATGGTATTAATATTTTTAAAATGGCTCTAGAAAAAAAACAAAATATACAAAAGAGTCTATCACTAAAGCCTGAAAAATGGCTCTGTCAAAAAAAAAGATCAAGAAAAAAGGTATTAAATCATACAAAGTCTGATTACAGGACTAATAAAAAAAGCACCAAAGTGATTGAGTGGTGTTGGTTGCAAAGTCCTGAGCTGTTTGTGCTTTATACAGCTCTTATTGCTGCTGTGCTCCTCTGCCGCTCTTTCATGTGGGAGATTTTCTTATTTTATGAAACAGTTGGTCAGATGAATGTTTGGACTGCTAGCGTTGTGTGCTCTTGTCCTTTCTTCACTCCGGCAGTCGCAGCTCACAGCCTGAATGAACTCCTCTCAGGCTCATTTACCATTCATTGTTTTCCATCCTCTGATGTTTGCCCTCATCTAAACTCCGCTTTCTTTCTTTCTACTTTCATAAAATCTTTCATCTGAGAGTCAGAAACCAGAGACGTTGATGTTGCCGGGTATTCATCCGATGTGGCCTTCAGTTCATGGGCAGAGTTTTGGTACTTCAGCTGGAGTCACGACACACATACTTCCTTTTTTTTTTCTTCCTTCAGCTTTATACCTCCCTTATCTGAAACTGATGTCAGAGCCAATGCTGGGATTTTATGAGGCGTGAGCCAGCAGGGTAAGCATGTCCTTACTTGGCCAAAGCTCTGGTCCTATTACTCTTACCTGGCTGTAGACCTGCACTGACCCCTTGTGTTAAACAAAGAGCATTACAGGGCTGTGCAGGCGTTGACCCAGGTCATTTCAGTTTTAACAAAAATGTGTAGTTTGTTAGCTTTTAAGGTTGAGGAGTAAGTGAATGCGGGTATTTGCCTTTTTTTATTTAGTTAATTGGTTCAAAAATTGCTTTTTTGTCTGAAATGAAAACTGCCTAACCTAACGGTCAATATGTTGCATCACCAAAACATTAAGTCTAGTGGTTTATTTCACATGTTTGAAGGAGACTAAACTGAGATCTACTTTAAGTGAGTAGACAAAAAGTCTGATGTGTTAATAAAATAGTTTTATAGATATTTTCATTTATTTTTTGCTTTTTTGAAAAAGAAAATGCCTTTGTTTCCTTCCTCTGCCTCCTCCTCTCACCAACAAATCAGTCTGCTGCCTTTTTCTTTTTACATTTTACAAAACTTCACTTCCCATTTTGGCCTTTTTGTGCATGCATGTGTGTCAGATTGTATCACTCTGTGGTATTGCACACAGAGGGAGTTGGCTAACTGATAGAGAAACTATACTTGCCAGTGAGTTGAGTGACTCTGTCACCGGTGACTGCAGCGGTGACATGGAAATATCTGGACTCAGACATGTGGAGGTTTATATTTCGCACCAAAACTCGCGCACCGGAGGCAAGTGGCCACTTTCTCCTCGTGTGGGTTCCATGATCTGTACTTGATGTGAATGTGTGCGTGGGTGGGAGGTGCCTGGGTGAAGGCTTTGCAGAGAACCAGGGGCTTGCCCATCAGTTTGTGCAGTTGTGTGTGTTGAGATATTTTGGGAGATCTGGGTTTTTTTCTGCGTGTGAAGAGCTTTTATAAGCTGTTGAATAATTTTAGCTTAATTGAGTTTAATCTTTAAAATTTGACTATTTCCTATTAGTCTGCAAGTGTAGGAAATATTGAAAGGTCTTGCAATCAGATTATGACCCAAACTGTTCCTCAAAACCCCCTTTTTTGCAGGTTTTCTTAAAGAATACTGCAGCATTTTCACTTATATTTTTCTATAACAGCCTCACACTTCTTATGCAGTTTCGATTATTACCTCAAAGTCCACATTTTAATGTGAAATCTCCGTTGTAATGTTGAGAAATGTATGCATGTTGTTTATAAAACAGGAAGGAAATCAAATCTACTCTGAAAAGAAGAAGAAATGGGGAAGTAAAACTTGAAAGAAAGACGTTTCCTGTTGCCCCATGTGGCAACAACCCATACCTTCCTTTTACGTCTCTTGCTCCCCCTGTGTGCATGTTTGTGGCCATTTGCAAGACTGGTTGTTGTCAAGAAGGGGAGACCTTATTTATATCTGTCATTTTTATGTCTCCACTTGACCTCCTCTCGTATAGAATGAGTCTCAAATCAGCTGGATTGAGCAGGAGTTTGCCAATTTTAGACATCAGGTAAGCCCGTAACCCTTTCCCCTTCTTCACATCCATCCATTTGCAGCTCCTGTCTTGCCATCCGCCTATTATTCAAACAGATTTTGAATGTTCTTTCCCTTCTGTGCATTTCATGGCCCACTCAACAATATTACGCCTGCAGTTTTTTACAGGAAACAACTGCAATGCAGGCCGGCTGCAGCTCTTTGGTCAATAGAGAAGTTGACCTCTGTGCTGTATTTATTCTTCATGGGTGTGTGATGGCTCGTGATGGTTTCATTAGTTCTGAGCAATAAAAGGGAAAGGCTTTATTTTGGCAGGTCTTCTTTGGAAACTTGAAGGGAAGAAGGATGGAAGTGAGGAGAAACGTCTGGGCACAGATCATGCTGTCGGGCAGTGAGTCATCTGATACGTCACGCTGACGCTCAGGAAGGATGCATCTGTCCTTGTGCCACATTTTCATGAACAATACCTCTTATAAAAAAAATGGTTCTAATAATCACTACTTTTTCATCTTTTCCTAAAATTCACTATGTCCCTCTTTCTGATTTCTTGCTTTGGAAGACATATTTGCAGCTGTCAAGGTTGAGTGCAGGACTGTGAGAATTAGAGCAGGCGCTTCCTTCCTGCTTGCTTTACTTCCACCTTACTGCAGCGGTAGTCCGCGTTCAAGCCCAGCTCTGATCAGACTCCTACAGAATGACAGACAGAGAGGCGATGGAAGGAAAAAAGTCCTCACTAAAATCACCAGCTTGACTGCCATGCTGGAGGGGAGAAAAAAAAAAGGATAGACAAAAAAAGGCTGAAAGTTTCTCCACATCTACCAGCAGAGCAAACTTTTTAACATGAGCGCACGGAAGACTCTAACGAGTGCTGGGATCAGGTGAAGTTCGAGATGATTTATGTGAGCTGGCGCTGCCTTTGCCTCTTTGTGGATGAGGGGAAGACATTTGGGAAAGGTGGAGATGGAGAAGGACAAGAGGAAGATCCGGATGCTCTTCTTTTATCTGTTTGGGAAGAATAAGCCTTTGACAGGCAGGTCTGTTAACAATAAAAGCTGCAGATCGAAAGCTGCAACAGGCAACACTGACACTGCTATTCCCCCTGAACCGAGGAACCTGTGGACGGTAAAATTATGCCTCTTTTTTTTCACAGCTTACTGTTTTATTTGACAACCTTGTGTAAAATTAAAACGAATACAGTGGATTATTTTTGCTTGTTTTTCCTATCTTTATCACTGGTTAATCTGACACAAAGTGCAACTGAAATCCTGTTTTTGATCAGCTCTGGTTTCCTGTTGTCAAATACTGTCACATGCAGTAGTGGTCTGTGGCTTGATTTGTTCAACTCTTGTGAAAACAATGATCAGTCAAGATGGTTTCTGTTTAAAAATCAACTTGTTTGAAACATTTATGTCATACAGATCAAACCACTATTTAATCCCTAGAACCAAGGATGTGTGTAAAACATAAAAACACATTATAATTTTCACTTTAAAGACCCACTTTAATAAAAGTTGTATTTTTGTCATGTTCTTGTGGCATTTTTCTCATGATGGAGGACATATTTAAAAAAAATTTCTATTAAAATAGTGTTTCTGAGTAGTTTATCTAAATAGTTGAGAATAAACATATAAAGGAAATAGCAGACGTAAAAATGCTGTAAAAAAGCTTGTAGCATTGACTGCAGTCGGCGGCCACATCCACTTACAGGCAAATAGATCCATGTACATCTTTGTTTTCCTTGTCCAAGCAGACATCTGCTTTAAAACTGTACGGCTAGATAGCTCCAATATTGCTCACCGTTTTTGTTGCACCGGCATTGTTAGGTTGGGGTTGTAAGATAGCAGGCGTGTATATAAAGAGATGATGGGAAGGGGAGAAAGGCTTACTCCGGGCCAACAGCTCTGTCCACAACTTAGACGCGAATTTCTGATGATCTGCCATCACTCTGCAGAAACTATGTTCTAGAAAACAACACGTTTTTTTTACTTTTGGCACAAAAAAAAAAAATCCCTGCTACAATCGTAATCAAAAGACTGCTGAAAACGCTTTTACAATAGATCATAAGAAGATCATAAGAAGATCAGAGTGGGACTTTAGAACCGTCAGAGCTGCCTTTTTGGGTGCCGTTTAGATCTTCACTAATAACTACCTTATACTGCTTTTAATTGAACGTATTCATGATTTGCGTCATGTTTCGAGCAGGTGGCAAACGTCTAAGAATAGACTGGAAATTTTGGCGTTCTAATTTTAAAGTTGGTGACCAAGAATTTTCCAAAAAATAAAAAACGTTTTTTTTTTTTTTTCTGCCATTTCTCTGCATATAAAATGTTTCCTGCTGGGTAAATACGATCAGCCTGAGGGCTGGATTTCTGCTTGTGGTTAATGCCCTTAATGCCTCGATGAGTTTCGGTGAGATGGGATGTGCGTGAGGCCGACAGCAGGTCACCAGCGAGTGTCATGGAGCTGTCAGCTGGGCAAAACTAAAACTTCTTTAAGACCTAAAGCAAGCAACCAAGCAGTGACCTGTTGCTGCTTCCAGTTAAAGCTCTTTTTACTTTAAGTTAACTTGCACTCACGCTAATTTGCATTTTGCAGAGAAATGCAACCGCATCTTGATGAGAACCCACAGGGTCTAATCTGAAACCCTTTCTCACACATCTTTTTTTCTCCTCTCTTTGCTTCCCCTTTCTCAAGAGCTTTGTTTTTGATGCTGCGCTATTTACAGCAGGAGACACTCCTACATACATGTACATACTCTTTGCACAACCCTCAGAAGATCACAACAAGTACACACCAATGTGTTCAAATATTATTTTTCTCATTTTTGTTCTTATGGCGAAGTTTTATTTTACACCTATATTTTTCACTCTTCAGGAAGATGGAGACGTCAAGGAGTACAACATTACCAATGTGGTCAAAGAGGGCTCGGAGAAGGCAGACGCCTCCCAGTTTGAGCTGCTCAAGGTTTTGGGACAGGGGTCCTTTGGAAAGGTGACGTCAGACTCGCCATTTCTCTTCCCTCCTCTATTTTATTTCAGAAATACACATCTTCCCCCCATTCTTCTTTCCTTTAGCTGCAATAATATTCTTGAGTAGTGTTTTTTTTTTTTTTTTTCCCCTAGGTGTTCCTTGTGCGAAAGGTGACTCCTCCAGATGCTAACCAGCTCTATGCCATGAAGGTTCTCAAGAAGGCCACACTGAAAGGTGCAGATTGTAAAAGACATTTGGAGTCAAACGGCTGCATGTACTTAAAACTAATTATTATTAGTCAAGTATCATTTGAAAAAACACCAAATTGTGGTGTTTCCTGTCATAGCATGATGCATAGACCACCATCGCTTTCAGTGGGTTTCTTGACACCTTTTAACATACTGAGCCTTGTCACCTAAAGTTTCTGCTGTCGCGGCTTTGTTTTAGGTTTTTAAATCTCCAGTAAGGGTTGCTTTTTAAATTTAAAGATGGCTTAGACAGTGTTCCCCTGTTTACCGTGAGGATACGTTCTAAAAATAACATACAAAAGTGAAAATCTACCATGAATGGGATAATAGATGCTGTATTTTATACATTTTTCTCAGACAGGCGAACATTTTCACACTTTTATGTGTTGTTTAAACCCTCAGAGTTCATCAAAAGATGATTGCAGTATTATAGAATGAAAACAAAGATCACAATTGAACATTTATGTATCTCTGGCAAGCTGCATGCATTCTGTCTGAAGACACTGCACATAGGAGATTGACTGACTGACGATGGTTTCCATTCAAAAGGTTTTTTCAAATGAAATGACAGTAATCCCTAACACAAATGCATAGTAAAAGTAGATCACTTATTTTGCTTTTTTTTTTTTTTAGTGAGAGATCGGGTCAGAACCAAAATGGAAAGAGACATCCTTGCCGATGTCAACCATCCGTTTGTCGTCAAGCTCCACTACGGTGAGTCAGTTTGAAGTGATCTATCTTTCTACACACCGGAATGGTACTGATGTCCTTTCTTTAGTAAAGCTAAAATTCATATAAGATTCATATAAGGTCTATTTTGCATTCCCAGCATTCCAGACTGAGGGGAAGCTGTATCTGATTCTGGACTTTCTCAGGGGGGGAGACCTTTTCACCAGACTTTCTAAAGAGGTGAGCCATTCTGTGTTGGGCTGAACACAGTTTCTGTCACTTTAAGGGTCTAACTCTTCTTTCTTTTTTGTTTTTTTTGGCTCACAGGTGATGTTCACTGAGGAGGATGTGAAGTTTTATCTAGCAGAGCTGGCGTTGGGACTGGACCATCTTCACAGCCTTGGCATCATTTACAGAGACCTCAAACCGGAAAAGTGAGCTAAAAGTTCAACATTTTGTCCAGCCGCTTACGTGATGATATTAACTGGCGTATAGCGTATGTTGGGGTGGGTCTTTCATTTCTCCAAACTGATACAGTCTGGCTAATTTGCACTAAAACTGTAGCTTTCTAGATCAGAGATATAGTGAAGTAAAGTGGGTGCATTAGCTAAACGTCTACAATATACATTTTTTTCATTGAGTTATGGCAGGTTTTCAGTAGGATTGTAAGCTTTTAACCTTTTATATTGATTAATGCTTTGTGTGGTAAAGTCTGATTGCTCTTCCTATCAAACAATGCAAAGCAAACACTTTTTATTACTGCTCATATTTCTTTCTCCCTGACTGCATTTCCTCTTTTCTTCTGACACAGATATGAGAATATGCAAACTACACGAGTAATTTTAGCTCTAGAAGTGCTGCTTCAGATCAAAGTGTTCATGCTTTAGAGAGTTTGTGCTGCTTATACTTTGACTTTAAACCTTTTCATTTGCAGCATTCTCTTGGATGAAGAGGGACACATCAAACTCACAGGTGAGTGTCTCTGCATCACCTCCAACTCTCCTGAGGTCACACAACCCTCTCCTTGGCTTCGTTGGCCTTCATTGCTCATAGTGCCGTGACGCTTTTATCTTCTTATCGTGACAGCAGATATCTGCATTGGAGCCTGTGTATGTTCACAAAGTTAATTATGACTTATCAGCACTAAAAGGTCTTGATGACCCCCACACACTTGGGATAAAAATACGACGGTCGTTCTTTCAAGCGTTGCAGTTGCATGAAATCACGCATTTGTTTTTGAGCATCCATTGCTTCATAAATGTCTGTTTTGACATTAATTGTTGTTGTTTTGTTTTTCCAGATTTTGGATTGTGTAAAGAGGCGATCGACCATGAGAAGAAAGCTTACTCCTTCTGTGGTACTGTGGAGTACATGGCTCCTGAGGTGGTGAACCGGCAGGGGCACACCCACAGCGCCGACTGGTGGTCATTTGGAGTACTAATGGTAGGGAGCATAAAATTTGACACACACACATGATGGTTTAAATACAGTTATCATGACTGCATGTTTTTCTTTTCCAGTTTGAGATGCTGACAGGAGCGCTTCCGTTTCAAGGGAAGGACCGCAAGGAAACGATGAACCTGATTCTGAAGTGAGCCCCTTCTCGCTGTTAGCAACACTATGCAAAAGCCTTTTGTCACATACTGTAGGCATTCAGCGAGCCTCATGTGCAGCTATCAAAGCTGAGTGTTGTGTGTCTCTCTCTCTGCAGAGCTCGTCTAGGAATGCCTCAATTCCTGAGTGTGGAGGCCCAGTCTCTGCTCCGAGCTCTTTTCAAGAGGAATCCTTCCAACAGACTGGGTTAGTTTCATCTCAGTGATTTTACAGGAAAAGCTCATTTTTTTCTGTAGTTTGATGCCTTTACATGTTAATGGTTGTAGGATCTGGAGCTGACGGAGCCGAGGAGATCAAGCGGCACGGATTCTTCGCTACTATAGACTGGAATGTACGTCTCTGACTCTGGAAAACATTTGCATAAAATATGAAGTATTTTATTTTAAAAATATGCACTTTGTTGTAAGAAAATAAAATATTTTTTTCAGAAACTATTTAGAAAAGAATTAAAACCTCCATTCAGACCAGCCGTTGCCCGTCCGGATGACACCTTCTACTTTGATTCTGAGTTCACTTCCCGTACGCCAAAAGGTAAATAAAAGATTCCGTGGATCTGTGCTGACAGCTGCAGGGATTTTGGTTCACATGGTTGAACTTTCCTGAGTGCTAAATGTATTTTTGGTTCTTATTGTTTAGACTCTCCTGGTGTGCCGCCAAGTGCGGGAGCTCATCAGCTCTTCAGGGGCTTCAGCTTTGTTGCGTCAACCATGTTGGAGGAGGATGGTTCTGTGGAGCCACCACAGCCTCCACCACACCCAGTGGTCAAGGTAAGGGTTTAGTTGGACATGTTTCTTGTTTGTTTGTTTGTTTGTTTACAACCAAAAGCTGTGACGCCATCAAAAAGAGCTCTAAGTAAAATTAGGATTTGGATTAGAAATTTATAAATATTTTATAAAATCAGCTTATTTAAATGTTCAACATCTTTATCAATGTGACCAAAATGCTGACTTCGTTTGGTCATACGGAGCTAAACGAAGGTTGCCATGCAACCGTGTGCACAAGCCAAGAAGAAATACTATAAAAATATTATTTTCATTGACTAAGACCTAAACAGAAGTAACAGTTGAGACCCAATATAATTTTTGTGTTGCATAAACTTGTATCATAAGACTAATTTTCCATTTCAATTGTTACATCAGAGTTGAGCCTCTAAAACTAAGTACCAGTGGTTGTCATAGCAACTGAGAAACACTTCCTGACCAAAGATAATGGGAAAAACTTTGAAGCATTGTAGAAAGAAACGTTGACTTGTTTCTAAAGATGTTGTTTGAAATTAGTGCATACATTTAGTAAATTACAGTTTACTTTTCATTTGGAATCCAAAGTTCTTTATTTTTTAACATTTCAAATGAAGCATCAAAACGGGGAAAAAAATACTTTTTAGAAATGGTCTCAGAACCTGATCTTATTTTTTTTTTTGTTGATTTGGAACACATTTCTTTGTGCACTGAATCTTAGTAATTTCTAAAAATATGCAATGATATTCATATTTTGTTAAACTTTTTTAAAAGCCTGTATGTGATTGTTTGACCTTTAAAGGCTTTTAAAAAGAAAAAAAAATCTCTTAAAACAACCAAAACTAATAAATGGTTATATTGACATGAGCTAGTACTGAATATTCATCATCATATTCATGCTAAAACAACAATTTTAAAATAAAGTCATCATTAATTTGTAAGAATTTTCAACAAAGACATGAATCACATCTAATTGAAAATGTTAATTAGTTGTAAAGATCTCAAAGCTACAATCCCTTTCTCACATGACTAATTATCATGTTTTTTACTAGTTAAAAGTTAAATAAGTTTTCTAGTTGACAGTTGCACAATTTTTACTTGATTGTTGAAGCTACTCCACAGAAGTGCTCTATTTAGGTGTTAACTGATAAAATCGGGCTAGTAAATAAAAAAAAAATTTATTTTTCCTTTATGTGAAGCAGCCTGGAAGTAATACAGACAACTGCACTATAAGAGTTTTGTTTACATGTCATCTGTCAGTTTGTTTGCCTACAGATTGAAGCATAGTCTAAAAAGTCCGCTAACATGTCCACACGCGTGTCAGTGGGAAAAGCCCCGACAACAAAGAGAGGAGGGACAGGAGTAACACATTTGTGTTGTGAAAATGCTGTGCAGACTGCAGCACGAGGGGAGTTAAATGTGTGAGTGGAAGTGCATGGCTTCAGATCCCGTTTTGGGCCTGACAGGAGCTGTAATTAACTCTGTGTGCCAGATTCAGAGTGACAGTTTAACATAGAGAAGGGCGACTGAACAAATGCATTCGTCTCTTTCCCTGAAATCCATCAACAGCCTCTAGCTTTGTCATCTCTGTCAGTTTGTCACACCTCCGCCTCTCTTTTGATTTCCACGCTTGTTCTGCAGCAGCTGCATGGGAAGAACTTGCTGTTCAGCGACGGGTACGTCCTCAAGGAGGACATCGGCATGGGCTCCTTCTCCGTCTGTAAGCGCTGCATCCACAAAGCCACCAACACCGAATATGCGGTCAAGGTATGAACAATTAGTCATGTAAACACTTTTACAAACTTTGATTTTAGGTTTAGATCAGCTTTGCGTGCATGTTTTTGTGGAATAAAGAAAATCATCCAGATTTATTTGTGTGACTGACAGGTGATTGACAAGACCAGCACAGACCCTTCTGAAGAGATTGACATTCTACTTCGATACGGACAGCACCCAAACATCATTACTCTGAAGGATGTCAGTCCAGATTCACCTACGGTTTTTTTTTTTGTTTGTTTCACCTCGGGCATTAGGAAATGGTTTCTAAAACCGTTTCCTTTTGTGTTTTTGCCTCAGGTGTATGACAACGGGAAGCAGGTGTTCCTGGTGACGGAGCTGATGCGTGGAGGAGAGCTGCTGGACCGAATCCTCAAGCAGAAATTCTTTTCAGAGCGAGAGGCCAGCGCTGTGCTGCACACCATCACCAAGACTGTGGAGTACCTCCACTCCCAGGGGGTGAGGACCACTGACACCTATTTACCTATTACCTATTTATACCTATTTAATGATTATCTGAAGCTCATTATGTCAACTTACGAGTTTAGTGCCATAGTCGATACAAAATGGTCGATACAAATCATATTCTGTCATTACTCTGGCATTAATTTTCAAATAAATGTTTTGGTAATACTCGCCACACCTAACTATTCGTAAAAACAAGTTTTATTTGTTGTGCGTTTTATATTTTTGCACAAAATGTCAAGGGGTTATAAACCATTAAAAACTGATGAAAAAAAGAACAAAGAAACAGGTCTAGCAAGCTTTAGAAAGTTGGGTTTTTCAATCAGTGAGTCCTTCAGATTCTTAAGTCTGTTCCACAGGCATGACATTCATACATCAAGGAGGATACAAATATTTTTTTTCTGAAATTTGCACAAAGCTTCTACAGAAAAGGTTTTAAGTCTTTTTTTCTGTGATGTTTTCTTTTTTTTTTTTTAATCATTCTACTAGTACAATGTTTTTCAACCAAAGTGCCAGTGAGCGATAAGTCAGGCTTGCTGTGGGAAATTATTCAATTTCACCTAATGGACATCAGTTTGACAAACAGCTCAGTCGTCACACTGAGTACTTAGGAATATGAAGGATCGTAAAAGACTCTGTTCTTTGTGTTTATTTGATTCCTATTTAAGACACTTTGATTTTTTTTTTTAAAAAGACTAACTTTTGCAGATTGCTCCTATTTTGTAAAACATTTGACCCCTTAAATCAGGGATGAGAACTAGGGGGGTGGTAGTGAATGACCTGTAGAGAGGTGGGACCAAGGTAACAAGGGTTACCATAAGTAACACACCACACTGTCAGGGACTCGAATCCTGCAGTGCCAGACGTGTCCCCCTGCTGAAGCCAGCACATGTGCAGGGCTGTCTAAAGTGTGCTAGAGAGCATTTGAATGGTCCAGAAGAGGATTGGGAGATTGTCCTATGGTCAGATTAAACCAAAATGTAACTTTTTGGTAAGAATTCCACTCGTCGTGTTTGGAGAAGAAAAAAAGTGGAGTTGAATCTAAAGAACACCACACCTTCTGTGAAGCATAGGGGTGGAAGCATCATGATTTGGGGCTGTTTTTCAACAAAGGGATCAGGACGACTGATCCATGTAAAGGAAAGAATGTATTAGGCCATGTATCATTACATTTTGCGTGAAAATCCTCCGTCCATTAGAAAGAGCATTGAAGATGAAACATGGTCAGGTCTTTCAGCATGACAACGATCCCAAACACACTGCCCAGGTAATGAAGGAGTGGCTCCATATGAAGCATTTCAAGGTCCTGGAATGGCCTAGCCAGTCTCTAGATCTAAAACCCATAGAAAATCTTTGGAGGGAGTTGAAAGTCTGTGTTGACCTGTGACAGCCCCAAAACATCACTGCTCTAGAGGAGATCTGCTTGGAGGAATGGGCCAAAACACCAGTAACAGTTTGTGAAAATGTTTGACTGCTATCATTGCCAACAAAGGGTATATAACAAAGTATTGAGTTAAACATTTGTTATTGACTAAATACTGATTTTCCACCAAAAGTTACAAATACATTCTTTAAAAATCAGACAATGTGATTTTATGGATTTTTTTTCTCATTTTGTCTCTCATTGTTACCTATGATGAAAATGACAGGCCTTTCTGATCTTTTTAATTGTGGAAGAACTGACATTGGTGGCTAATTAAATACTTTTTTGCCTCACTGTAAAGTAAAGCTCTGAGACGTGGGTCTGTCTGGCATCGGCAGCACAGCTAGTTTACTAAATCTGTTATTAATCTATTATTCTATTATTCACTGGGTTAATGTGAAAACAAGCAACTACAAAATAAAAGAAAATAGATTGAGGTTAAGTGGCCAACAGACTCATTTAACTAAAACTAAATTGAAATAAGCATTTTTTTCCAAAAATAAAAAAAATCCTTTTTGTTAAAGTTACAGTTTTGATTTAAACAAAATAACGTACCTTGGCTCAAAACACTGCACTTATATGTTTAATTTTTGCCATGAAAACCACTACAAATCTGACATTTTCATCATATTTGGGTCTTTTCCACATTTTGAGGCTCAGTCCTCACTCCTGTCCTGAACCTGCTCTGTTTTCCAGGTTGTACACAGAGACCTGAAGCCCAGTAACATCCTCTATGTTGATGAGTCAGGCAATCCCGATTCCATCAGGATCTGTGACTTCGGCTTTGCTAAACAGTTGCGTGCCAACAACGGCCTGCTCATGACCCCGTGCTACACGGCTAACTTTGTGGCTCCTGAGGTGAAGACGTGTCTTCTGGCTCAAACAGAAGTCTGGATTAAGGAGTCCAAAAGGTTCACAATCATAGTAAAAATGTGGGATACTTACTTCACAGGTGTTGAAGCGTCAGGGTTATGATGAAGGATGTGACATCTGGAGCCTGGGAGTTTTACTGTACACCATGCTGGCTGGGTGAGTAGATACTAAAACATATTTTCATCACAGCTTTTTTTGCTTGCGTCATTTATTCTGACTATTTTTTTTTTTTGGTCTATTTTCCCACCAGTTTTACTCCGTTTGCTAACGGACCTGAAGATACCCCAAATGAGATTCTGAACAGGATAGGAAATGGTCATTTCAGTCTGAATGGAGGAAACTGGGACACAGTGTCTGATGCAGCCAAGGTATATATCCCCCACAGCTGTTTAAGACCTTTACTCCGTTTCTTTGTCTTTTTTTTCTATAATGTATTTATTTTTGGCTGCTTTTAGAACCTTGTCTCCAAGATGCTTCATGTGGACCCCCTTCAGAGACTGACGGCTAAGCAGGTCCTCAAACACCCCTGGATTGTCCAGAGAGAAAAACTACCCAACAGCCAACTTCCACATCAGGACCCTAAACTGGTCAAGGTAACAGAACCAACTTAGATTTTTACTAGTGCCCTCAACTATTCAGTCTCTATAGGTTTTTGTTGGGACTTTTTCATTTAACTAATATAATTAATTATATTATATTATATTATATTATATTATATTATATTATATTATATTATATTATATTATATTATATTATATTATATTATATTATATTATATTATATTATATTATATTATATTATTACCAACTGATTTTTCCCCTTCATTGACTTTTTTTGCAGCGAACTGAAAATGTGCAATTTAAAAAACTTTTTTTGCATTTAAGAAATGGTGATATCACAGACCTACATTTGAGTAGATTGATCAAACTGCCCTGCCTTTAACTCGACTCAAATGGGATATTCTCTTGTGATAAAGTTTTAAAATCCCACTCCAGTCATCTTTGATCTATTTCAAGTTGTTTCCAGTTGTCTGTTAATTATGATTATGCCTTTTTCAGCTACTTTTTTTTTAAAAATGTGTTGTTTTCTAGGACATAGTTTCTGCAGAGTGGCAGTAGTTCATTAGAAATTCACCTCTAAGTTGTGGGCAAGATTGTAAGCATGGAGCAACCTCGCCCCCCTTCCCCTCACTGTTGCAGAGCGAACCAGGGAGCTTGTGCCTCTTGTATTGACAGACGTCAGTTTTTCATCTGCTCCCGATTCCCAAAGATTTAAATCAAATAAACTAAACTTAAAATGCTATTTAAGCTTAATTTTTCCGGCTGACTCCACCCCCTTAAAACCAGCTGCTATGAGAAACCGTGGTTAGAACCAGTGCTCTTTTGTTTCTAAAAACGTTGCATCATTTCCTTCCCATGAATACATGTTGCTGTTTTATTATTTTTTTAATACTTTTAATCACCATCTTCTTGTAGGGTGCAATGGCGGCCACCTATTCTGCCCTGAAGAACTCGCAGCCCACCCCAGAGCTGAAACCCATTGAGAGCTCCTTCCTTGCTCAGAGGAGAGTGAAGAAGCTTCCCTCCACGTCTCTGTAGAGACTCAAAACAGCTTATCACCTCATTGGAGACAAGCCACACCTTCTTGCTCCAAACCACCCAGTCAGCTTTGCTTTGGGGACGTAGTGTCCACCTGCCAAAAATCAGCCAAGGAACACTGACGGTGATCCTGCCCCCACCATGTGGCATCGGTTCTCCTGCTCTTGCGATCATCCTCTTAGCTGCTGACCGCCAGTTTACTTGGACCAGCAAAAAAATAAAAAGGATGGATTGGAGGCGAAAAGGGAATGAAAAAAAAGAGGGGATGCAGGTTTTCTTTGGCAGATGTAGTAAAGTGTTGAGTGAGCGTGTGAGTGTGCGTGCATGACCACACTGGTCATTGATGGTGGCCATTTCTCCTGATCACTGCTGTAATTGGTTCTCGCTGCACGCCTGTCTGTCTGTTTTGTTGTCCTCCCTGTTTTTTTGTTTTGTTTGTTTTTTCAGAGTCCATGAGCTTTAAACGACAGGCAGTGCAGGCAGCACCAAACCACATTTCTGTCAAACTGCTGTTAAATGTTTGTTGAACAGCATTGTTAATATGAATATTGACCTTTTTTTTGCCATAAATGCCTCTTTGGCTTTGGTACAACCAGAAAATGTGGCTTCTGGGAAATGTCAAATGCTAATGTTTGGTTAATGTTGAGCTTGATTTTCAGTGTATGTGTGTGAATGCCTGCTGCTGACTTGCAGGGTGTGTGGGTGTGTGTGTGTGTGTGTGTGTCTCGCGGGATGCTGCAGAGTCATGTGCATGATCTGGTGACGTGATGATGTAATGTGGCTTCCTCTTTCGCTGCTCTCCCTTCTTCTCTGCTTGGTCGATCTGCTGGAAAACAGTTGAGACATCTATTATTTTTATTACTACACAAATAGTAAAATAGGTGGCTTTCTGTGAAAGAAGACCTGCCCAAGGAACTATGTGGCATGTTGGAACTTGCTATCTTCTTTGTGTTCTCTTTCTTCTCCCCTCTGTGTTTCTCTATGCATATTGCAAGATGTTTTTTGTGTTGGCTGCTTTTGTTGTTTTATTTTTCTTCTTTTTTTTGTCCAAATTGTGGAAGACACACTGAGCAGATCATGACCTGTGGATTTGATGCTGCACTGGTCTTTTGTTTTAGATATAAAAAAAGGTTAGCAGACTGTTTAGTGAAACTGAGCACTCAAATGTAAAATCTTTCTATTAAATCATTGATAACAAACAGACCTGCACTCATTATTGAGTGTTCTGTTTCCCTTTCATACAATTATAATCCCATCCAGTCTATTGATTATGTAACTTGTTAACACTCCAACTTTCAATTTGAAATCTTCTTGGTGGAAGCAAATGTTTTCTCTGTACTCTCCTCAGAAATAAAATCCCACTTTCAGCTCAGCAGCTGTGCCCACAAGTGATGCAGAATTTCAACTGAACTACCCATTTATGAAAGGGAAAGGCCTGAGTGGCTGAATCAACCAGCTATCTTGCCTCAAAAGGGATCAAATTATGTATCAACTCTTGTTTGATGGCAAACATTTTCCTCCTTTGACTAATGGTGTTATGTTAAGATGTTATTGTATGATGAAGATGAAGATTTTTATATCTTACAATATTAAAAATTGAGTTGCTATGACAGAATCTCTTGTCTTTTTTCCCTTCTTTTCAATGTTTTTCAGTGATATGAGGTAAATCAGCATTTTTTTAAACTGAAAATGATTATATACATTCATTTCCATCATGCGTTTGCATCTTCATATTACATAATTGCTTCTTTTACATACTTTTTTTGGTAAATTATCTATATATATTTTTTAAATCAAACTTTCTTCTGGGTGCAGATGTTTTTTTAATTTTTTTTTAAAGGATAAAGATGTGAAAAAGTTGTAAAAAAGTCAAAATTTTAGTAATTAATTTAAAAAATTGAGATTTTATGAGAGTAAATTTGTAAATGATAGATCATAATCTATGAAGTTGCAATTTTTTTTAAAGTTGTAATTTCATGAAAATAACGTTGTACTTTTACATAAAAGTAAAATCAGATTCAGCAAGTCAATGTGATGTTCATCCTACTTCACTCAATTGTCTGCAACAAAAACAAGTGATGTTCGATTGTTTTTGTTGAAACATTTCAAAATCTAAAAATAACATTTTCTAGTAAAATTGTGACTTTTTGAAGCTTAAATGTATGACTTTATTCTTGTAAATTGCTGGTTTACCCAATCCTCAGACTGTAGTTGCTAGAATTTTGACCTTTTTGCTTACAATTTCACAACTTTATTGATGAAAAATGTTGCCTTTTTTTCTCCATTTTTGATATCAATTTTTGTACATTGTTTACATTTTTTACTATTATTGTGTGACTTTGTTGACTTTTGTCTTCCTAAAATTTTCACTTGTTTTCTCATAATATTGAGATCTGTTCTTTGAATTTTTCTCACAATCATTGTAAAACTTTATTTCTAAAATTTTGGATTTTTTTTTTTTCTTATAAATTTATAAATTTTATCTTCTTGTAAAATTCCAACTTTTTTTCCATAGTTTTGTAATTTCTTAGGTGGTTTAAAACTGGCCATGTTTCCCATGCTTGTGAAAAAAAAAAACATAGGTATGCGGCATTTCCACATATGATCACTAGGGGGAGATGAAGTGCACTTTTTTCTCTTTATACAAATTACTGTGTTCTGTTTTAGTTCTTTTTGTTTAATACAGTGCTAAAAAACAAAAACAAAAAAATTGTAGAAATTTTGGCTAAACCTACGTTCATTATATTTTTATTCATGCTAAAGTTCTTTCTAAAGTTGATTTAGCTGCTGATTAGTGATCTTCAAATTAGTCTATATCAAATTTTTTTAAATAAAGCTTTAAATGATTTGTATCCATGCAGGGTTTTATTTATCCCTTTAAGTTAGTTTCTAAAGAACTTTACTGTTGTGTTTTTTTTCATTCTATAGCATCACAGTGCAGTCCCTTCTTGTTGCAGGAGTCAATTGAATGAGTGCACATATTTCCTGAAGTAAGATTTATGTTGAAAACTGGTACATGTTTGAGATAAACCAGTTCGCTTTCATTCATTCCCTCTGGACTCTGACATCATCCTGCCGGTAACTCTCACTGGAGTGAAGGTCTTTCTGCAACTTGACACTTCTGCAGCAGACGGATTCAGTCGGCATCGGCAGAATGAGGAAACCGATATTGATTCAGAAGCACCGACCTTATTTATCTGTCCTCATTGGGCGGGAGATGGTGCCGTTTTTGTCCTCAACCCTTTTCTCTCATAATACTGTAGCCATCGGGTGGAGCAGCTCAAATAAGGAATATTTTTGGATTCAGTGGGAGTCTAAACGTCAAGAGTGGACTTTTCTCAGGTTTTTGCTGTGAAATCTATAGTCTTGGGTTAAACAGAGTCAATTTCAATTGTTTTAATTTTACTCTTCCACATTAAAATAATTTTGCATTCATCTACTGTGTTTTTGCCTGTGCTGAAATTAGACCATCACTGCATGCATTCCAAAGATAGTTCAGCTTTTCTTTTTTTTTACTGCCCCTATTGGAGTCAGCACAGTGAATCAATCCTCTTCCAACTACATGAACCTCCTCTGGGCCTCTTTCCTGGTAGCTCCAACCTCAGCATCCTTTTACCATCATCATCACTGTCCCTTCTTTCAGCAAAATCAAAAACATGCAATTATTTGTATTTGTTATTACCTAGACTCAGAAGTTCCACAATAATGTGTTTTATTTTGATAATCCTGATGCAAACAAATGCAAGTCATGTGCAGGAAAAACGGCTTCACTTAACTCGCTTTCAGGCAGAAACATATCTGAAACTGAATTCCAAAAGATCCATTTTTTAAATGCTCTTTTTATGTGACTCTGGCCCTCAACCCTGTTTTTAAAGATAAAGTGAGGGGAATTATTGAAATCAAGACAGATACTGATGCATCACGTGGGTCAAAGACACCAGGAATACATTGTTTAATCTGAACTAGGTTTGAGACAGCTTTAGTTAAAAACTAGAGGACATTTGTGAGGGATAATTCCTAGTTTGGGATACATACTAAAACAATAAAAATGCATCATCCAGATGTGAGTGTGCGAACTGGAAATAAGAGGTTGGCTTACATGGAAACCACGTTTCATTAAAACGCCGTTTGCTGACGGGATATGTACTGGTGATGAAAACTGTCTGGGTTTAGTTCTCAGGGGATTAGTTTAGAGTAAGTGGTTTTTAACTGCGTGATGCTACACAACCATCAGACTTCCAAAAAATGGACTTTGGTGGAGAAAAAAAACAAATCTTTACTTCCTCATGAGGCTTTTGCACAATCTCAAGAAACAAATGGTGCTTTACTTCTTTCATTATTTGATATCATAATTTTTTTACACTGCTGATAGAATTCTCTTTGGAATTCAATTAAGGCATGTAGCTTTGAAGTGCTTTGAGCTTTTCCTTTTTATCCTTTTTTGCAAAAATCTTCATCACACCCAGTTCACTTTAAAGATCAGCGCAGCTAAAAGCAGGATCAGAGCCGTCTGAATGAATGCTAATGCAACCCTGAGATAAGACAAAGAGCTGAGTGAGCACTCGTGCAGGAGACAGCATCTCACTCACAAGCACCTCTGACCTGCTAAAAGCTGCATCTGCTTTGCTTCACTTTAATGGAGGACAGTTGTTTAAAAATAAATTAAAACTGCTCATTTCAACCGCACACTGTACATACTGCAGAAACGTTTGCACCAGATGTTTTTTCTGGTTCTTACATCTCAGCCACGAGGCTGCAGCCAAATGTTTCTGCATTTACTGGTTTCTCAAGCAGAAAACAAAACAAATATGTTACATCAGGATGATGCAACTGGTTACATCAGAATGCATAAGAATGAAAGGAGGAAAAATATTTGAGGTTTATATTGTAAACAAAATGATTTCAGTAACTAACGGTGTACAAAAATACATCAATAATAGTGCAAAAGGACCACCGCTGATAAAAATATTTTTCTTGATCATTTAGGTCCGCACATGTTAGATGAATTTGGCTCATGTTCCATGGAAATCAAAGTTAAAACTCTTTATGTCGTCTTAAAGGACACAATTTTTAAGCACGCCAAATCCCTTTTTGCGGCCACATGGTTGCTGGAGCCTATCCCAGCTATTATTGAGCAAAGGCGGGGTACACTTTGGACAGGTTGCCAGTCTGTCACACCTGGGAGCAAACTAGAACCAGCAATTAAGCTATATTTTTGGACTGTGGGAGGAAATTACATGAAAAAAAAACATGGATGCACAAGGAGAACATATACAAACAACACAAAAGGTCCCAGCCAAGATTTTTACCTGGGACTTGCAGCTGTTAGGTAAGTGGGCTGACCTCTACACCACCATGCAACTACTTATTTATAATATATTACAATTTAGACATTTGAAATTGATGTTCCCCTTATGGCTTCCATAGATCCCTGCATTCAAATTGATCACTATTTTCAAAAATTCAGTGTTGATTCATGAAATCTGTTCTTCTCTGAATTCTTTTCTTTTTTTTAAATAGCAGCTTTTCTGTAAGTTTTAAAGTAAGAACTAATGATATTACTAAGAAAAAATACAGGTTTGTTCTGTCTATATCACAAGTGCAACAACTGTGTGTTAAATCCAAATGAAACTGGGTAAAATTAATAAAACGTGACCTTGTAAATCAACATATTGGCAAATAATTCTGTTTTTAAAGAAGTCTATTGTTTTGTTGCCCATTTATTCGTAAAATATTTAAAGGGTGACAGTTTTTTATATTCTACTTTTTTTTTTAGCTAAACCTTTGTAGGCTTTGCTAAAATGAAGCCATCATCTATTTTATAGACTGAATCTGTCAATCACTGAATTCCTAAGGCTTAACCAGAATTTTAAAAAAAAACTCACTCAATACTTTTTCTATTAATTCTTACATTTCTTTGAAGAAAATACTATTACATTTATTTATATGGTCTTCAATTTTCTGGAAAGCCAATCTTAAAGGAAGGATCTGTCAAATGTGTCAAGTGCAAGAGGTATTGCTGAGCTGCAAGGTGATTAGGGCAAAGATAAAGTGGAGCATCACCACTCCCTCCTCTGTTTTCATTTGATGTCAAGTCAGTGTTGCTAGGGGCAACAGCCTCTGCATGAAAATGCAGGAGATGGAGAGACCAGCTGGCGAGCAGGATGGCAGCACAGAGGCGGGGAGAAGGACTGACTGGCTTCCTCTGCTTCTCTCGACTGAGCAGAGCTGATCCAAGCAGAGCTGGGATGATGACGAGGGAGCAGAACAGTTGAGACACGACAGCCTGCCAGCATCAGCACCACAGAGGAAGGCTGCCCAATCATCGGCCGACATGCTCAAGAGTTCAGCAGCCAATGAGATGCCAGGAAGCACCCACCCTTGCAAAACCACTCAGATGCAGAGGCTGCACAGTCCTGCCTTAGATCTCTTATTAATGAATGGAGCTGTTTTCAGGACGCATCAGTGCACATCTCTGCCCTCTTCGTTCAGCTGCCCCATCATTTGACTGAGAAGAACATCAGCAGGCACAGCAGCTATAAGGAGATTCCTGCTCTGACGATGGAGGGACAACAAAGAAACCCAGAGGCTCACAATGAGAACACAGTCGAGGACGTGGCAGCAGCTCTTAAAGCCCCAGATTCCATTCCTGATCTCCACCTTCCGGATTCACCATCTCCATCCTCGTCCTGTTCCCCTCTTCCTCCATCAGCATCTGCCTCCGCCCTGCTGGCGTTGGCGTCTCCAGCCACCAGGCGCTCAATTTCCATGGGAGACTTTCGGAGGGTTACAGGGGCTCTCCTGGCCCGTTCGGAGCCCCCATCAACTTCTGCAACGGCCCCCTCTTCAAAGCTTGTAACTCCCAGCTCCAGCATGGAGTTTGAGGCCGCTAGGCGGCGCCTCCTGGAGGTGGAGGAGCGTCAGCGTGTCATTAGAGAGATGGAGCGGCGACTGGAGGAGCTCAGGGAGATGTTTGTGCGCTCGGAGCAGCAGGTGGTGCTTCATGGGGAGCTGGTGACACGGATATCCACCTCAGCTCAGCAGGGGGAGCTGTACGTGGCAGAAAACAGTCAACGGCTGAAAAAAGGCTTAAAGTTCAAGAAACATCGCCCGACCATCATCTTTTCCTCCATGCTTGGACTTCGCACGTGCCTCCCATGGCCTGTGAAGCTCAAATAGGACATTACAGTTTAGTCCTGCACTCTACATACCTGGAGGGCAGGACTCCATCTTCGAACTGCTGGGGCTAACAAAGCTACTGTCCATTTTTAACCTTTTTGCTCTTGCATCTTGAGGCTGGACCTCAGGAGCTTTAGAGTGCCTACAAACATCACAAATGCTAGTAAGGAACTTCCAGTTCAGTGAATTTCTGAAGAAGTTATCTGGCAGGGAAACCAACTAAGCCTGAACTAGTGAAATGTGATCAGAATGTCATTATGTCCTCACAATTTTTAGATCTTTTTCTGCTTCTAAGTAGTTTTAATCTTGATAAGTAGAGCTTTAAATAAAGCCTGCAGCGCTCTGATGAGTCAAACAACGTGGGAGGAAAGGTTCAGAATGACCTGAGAGGCATCTCTATGGCTAACCTATTCTGCAGTGAGGGTTATGTAATGTTAGCTTCTGCCAAGGAAGAAGAAGCACAGCAGGAGAAAAGTGGAATAAATAGTTAAAGAGCTGAAACTTCTTCATAATCTGCGTATTGGCTTCGCAAATCTAAAGGTTGCTGCATTATTTAGTAAGGGAAACAATCGATGTAATTTCTGTGGATGGGGAAAGAAAACGTGCCTAGGGTTTTCAGGGAATTCTCCTTTTTTTTGACCACGTCCAAGAAAAAGCAGGATAGAAGAAAAAGGAATTCATGCTGGGACACTTCCACCTGTGGCCTCTTTTTATCCAGTCACCTAGCAACCACTCATCCCTCCATCCTAAAGCCGATTCCACACATGCATATGATGCATCCAGATGAGGGCCTGCAACAGTTTGTGACAGCTGTGGACATCCTCTGAGGGATTTAGTTTAGAAATTTGTTATAGATGCTGTCCCTTTTCTTCATCTTGGTGATGGGATCTTGGTCGTTTGCTTGTGTCAGAACAAAAATCTTCAGAATGCTGATTTGGTAGGCAGATGGAGTATAAGCAGCTAAAAGCCGTAACTTCCTAGTTTGCTTTCAGGGTTGCGTCTCATCTCATTCCTCTGAGAGTTTAACCATAAGTTAGACTGTAGTGCGTGCACCTGCAAGAGGTGGCCTGATTTCCACATGCGATCCGCACCATTTCCTCCTGTCCATTGTCTTATTGGGTCAGTGGTAATTTGCTTAACCTCTTTATTGATTGGTTTCTGCCATCACTTTGCTTTAGCTGCTATAGCACATAATGTGTAGCTTACTATTTTGGTTGTCAAAAGGTTAAAAAAAAACAACTTTTGAGATTTCTGATGGTGCTTTCTATCATTAGTTTTTCATTTTTTGCTTTGTTGTCATAGGTAAAATGAGCAAGGCTGATTACAACACAAGCACATGGTTTGATTGTATAATCAAATGTAGGGTTCATAAATCTTCATTTGCTTTAAGGTAACTGTCCTATTGTGGCTTTTGCTAGCTTGCACAAATGTACATGATGCATTTATGTCCTTTCTGTTTGGTCAAGAATATTTTATCCTGGTTAATAATTCTAAGATGGTTGTGTCACAAACTCTGCACACAGTATAAGGTAAATGCATGGACTCAAAAGCTTAGGTTTGACATGTGGGTTGGTGACAGAAAAGACGCAAAAAGCTTCGATTCTAAGGGCTAGACGTTCTCACTCTCGCCAAGCTGGAATCAAACAGTCGAAGGGTCACTCCACCGTTTGCACAAGCTGCTACAAGCTAACAAGCATGTTAGCTAAGAGAGGGAACCAAAAGAAAATAGTAGATTAATCGAAATTTCTCCAGAATGTTAATTGCATTTCACATGCTGGCCACCTCTGTGCACACTGAAACCAAACTGTGTTTAGCAAAACACCGTATGATTTTATGAATGAAAAGAGACTCAGAGACATGTTTTCATGCTTTTGTGTACATTGCTGCAGATGAACCGCATATCCAGCTGGACTAATATGCCTTATAATAGATTTCATTTATTTCTTCTGTGCATTAGAATTTAATGTAGTTGTGGTATTTGAATGGTCTAGGCCAGCGGTGTCCAAACTGTTGTGCAGAGGGCCAGATTTGGTGAAGTGAAAATGTGTAAGGCCCAACCATACTATGAACCCTTATAACATAATAACATTGAATGCTAATGAACCAATTAATTAAAATTTTATGCACATAAAAAAATACGTCAAGATACATTTTACCAAAATTACAGTGAATTTCACTTTTGAAGACCAAAAATAAGATTTAAAAAATATATGGAAAAACAACTTTTGTCAAATTTAAATCTGGATTTATAGGAAATGTTAGATTTATTTAGCCAATCGCAATCAAGAATTTGTACAGTTCTTAGAGATTTTATGAGAGGAGCCTGCAGGCTGGAAGAAATTTGAATCTTGGCTGCATTTGACCTCCGGGCCAGACTTTTGACATGCCTGGTCCAGGTAATGACCTCATTTAAAGTCTGTTTTAATTAGGAGAAATATCCTACTTGAGTCAAAAACTGCTGTGAGACAAAACTTTGTTTTTCCATGAATGAAAGTAAACTCAAAGATCTCTACACTTATAAAATGAATGTAATGTTATTTTTTGCTTATTAGTTTTATTCTTTTAATCTGTGGTTGGCTGTCTATGCTAATCCATTTATTTATTAATTATTATTTATTTTTCTTTTGTTTACTGTAGTGCTCACAACCCTTTACCACAACCAATGCTAGACACAAAAAAATGTAGGATTTAATTTCATGTTGCTAATGTCTGCCTATAAGCACAGTGCTTATTAAAAGTTTGTAACCTTGAGAGCTTTACTTTAAGCTATCACAGGATAAAAATGTCTGCTTTTTAAAGTTTGTGTTTAAATGGTTAGGCACAACAGATTTTAATTAAATGCACAATAAAGGACCTTGTGACAAATGTAATAGTTCTGATTTTAAGATTCTAAAAAGGCACTGTGAAATAGTGAATGTTCTGCTGTTTTATGCCTCCAACTGCTGTTTTTATTGACCCTTTGTTTTATTTCAGCACAAAACATATGTAAGGCACATTACTATTTATCAGAAGCTCTAATGTTAAGCAGTTTTATTTAAATTTTTTGTAAGATAGGCTCAATTATTGAAATAAACCAACAGAATTGCCTAAATGTTGCAAAGACTTCATTTTTTCTTGGTAAAATTGCATCTTTTGCATCAGAGCAGGAAGGTATAGAGTCACCTTGCAGCTGATGCAGAAGCACAAAGCCTTGTCAGCAAAAAATCCATCTTTGACGTAGCAAGATGCTGCAGAACAAAGAAAGAGGAGAAAAAATCTCTACAGTGACTTAAATTTGGCAAACCTTTTGTCTTTTTTTAACGGATCATGACTTTTTGTTTTAAATTATGTTATGTAACACTGAATTTAGACAAAAAGATGTAGAACAAATTTAGTTTCATATTTTCTGTAATGCTGGAGCAAGCAAGGTTTAATTTTCTACAAAAGGTTTATTTAAAAAAATAACTTGTGCAATGGTTTTGGTGCATGGATACCTTTGCAAATGACCCTGTAGGAGTCTTTTGCATACACTTATGCATCAAATTGTTTATGGATGACTCAGTATAGGCTGGGGAATGCCGTTTCACTCTCATGACTGTCAGTGAAGAGGCTGGTTACATAAATGTCAGGGTGGCTTTCATCATCCTGTCTGATGGAGGGAGGGTCAGAGTACAGTGGGATCCAGATGTGGAGATAATAAATGCTGGAAAGGCAGAGGAGACCAGAGTTGGCAGCAGAGACTTATGGGTAACCAACCTATCAAAAGAGGTGGATAGTAACCAGCGTACACAAGAATCTTTATGTAAAAATGGGACTCTAAGAGTACCTTTACTGCACTATACTTTTAATTTTACTTGAGTAGACTAAACCAAGGGATTTTATTTTTATTTATTATTTTAATGTTTGCTTTAACACCTGAAAAACAGCAGAATTTCTACATTGACACTGACACTCACTGACCCCTTTATTAGGCACACAGAGAATGGTCAGACAAAGAGAAAATATCCAGTGAGCAGCAGTTTTGTGGACAGAAATGCATTATTGATGCCAGAGGTCAGAGGAGAACGGCCATACTGGTTCCAGCTGATAGAAAAGCAACGGTAGCTCAAATAACCACTGGTTACAACCGAGGTCTGCAGAAGAACATCTCTGAACACACAACACATCCAACCTTGAGGCAGATGGGCTACAGCAGCAGAAAAGCACACTGCGTGCCACTCCTGCCAGCTAAGAACAGGAAACTGTTGGGTTTTTTTCTGTATTTACTCAGACTACCCAAAAGTTAAATATTTTTAATTCAGAAGGTGGAATTGTTCTAAACATGAAAATGCTGATCATCCTATGACAGAAGTTAATTACTGATGTTTTTACTCGTGGGGTGTTTATACCAGCTCCAGGCAGACCACTTCACAGCACTTTGAGATACTTTTAATCAGTGTGTTTACAAAAATATAATTAAAATGAGCTCATTTATCTACATAACAGAGTTCTCAGAGTCATCTGCTGCTACACATCTTGTTTTTAACACTGAAATAGTAGCAAGCATTCCTTAGTAAAATGATTTTAAAAAAAAAGGGAACAAAAAAGTAAACCGTGAGAATCTTGACATTTTTTTCATACAGACAGGATCAACTCAAAAATATATATACTTATATATTTGTTTCAGTTCCCTCCTTATTCTCAGACAGACAGCCACTGAGACTTCCTGGTTGCATATCAGTTTAACAAGACATTAAAATAGGCATAAAACACGACACTGTCTTTTATGACACATAGCAAGTGTTAAATTCACATGAATACAGTAACTTTAGACAAATATGTACAACAAATTGTATAGAAAAGCAGTAAAATGTGTTACATTTAGTTGTTAGTTATTGAAATTTAATTTACAACACTGATGCAGACGTGCTTTTGATGGAAAATTAGCTTACAGTAAAAATAAAAAACAATAAACTGTTCATTGCACAACTTATCTTCAGGTATATGGAATAGTTTTCCTCTTACAAAAACATTTTAAGTGCCATTTGTGGGAAGACAGTAGGGGAAAGGATTCTATCAAAAACACAGACATTACCTTATCAAGAGACGGATCTATGGAGCCGAGGGAAACAGGATCTCTCACACTGCCTGCAGACAGTGAGTTATGCCCAGACCCCTGATGACGGTGCCAAAAATCAGAGCTACACAGACGCCTAATATGTGTTGGAGACAGACCGTCAGGCGGACTGCCCCAGACAGCATTTGAGTCCAATAAGTCTGTCATTTGCAAAGACAACCGGACCTTTTCTGTCTGACTCTAAAAGCGGCAGCAAGCAACAAACATTAGTAACCTCGTCATCGCTTTAAGACTCCACTGAGATCCACAAGTTTGTCCAACAAATCTCCTCTCTATTTGAACTCCTTGCACAAATGTGTAATGATGGTTAAACACAGTGCTTAACCTTCGCACAGTTTGATTTGTTCCTCAAAATTAACAACAACAGCTGGAGGTTATTTTTGTTGGTTTTTAAGTTCAGTAACTGCTCAAATGGGAAAACTGTTTAAAGCGGATTTCCATGTGTCCCTAGGTGCACCTTCCGCTGGCTGAAGCTCACATAAAGCTAATTCTCAGTTGATCCCCCGGTGAGAGTTGAAATCAAGCATGTAACAGAGCGTTCCTGTTAATAAATTCTACTTTGTGGATATTTCCCATAATTCAGAGGGAATCCGATGTCAACCTTTTAGTTTTTGTACATAGTTTGCAGGAAAGGTCCCACTCCTGGATTGCTCCCCCTCTATGTGGCCAAGCTGTTAAGGTCAAGAGAAAATTAGTTGATTTTTTCCCCCCTTTTAAATAAACTGAAAACTGCATTAAAATTGTCATGGCGGCTGTAGATGCAGAAAGATGTGTAGTTCTACTCACCCACCAGTGGGGGTCCTTAGTGTCTGTGACCACAATGACTTCATCTTTGAAAAAAGCCAGCTGCTCGGAGCCCACAGATTGGCAGTCCACCAAAGCTTTGACTCGGGTCTGCGGCCTGCTGCCAGAAACCTGAAGGAGACGTGAAACAGAGTTCTCAGAGTTGCATCAGTAAATTGATGCTGACTGTGAAACTGTTTTCATGCTTCCAGACTCAAGACTGAACATCAAAAAGTTCTGACCATTGCATTTCTGCGAGATCGTGGGACACAGGACACGACAGGTGAAGATGGAGGAGCAGGACCTGGACCAGGACCAGGACCAGGACCTGGACCTGGACCTGGACCTGGAGCAGGGCCAGGAGCAGTACAGTTCCCATCTAAGCTGCAGTACAGCTCCTCCTGGCTGCTAGCACTGCTTGGAGACAGAGAACTGCACTTTCCCTGGCTGCCTCCTCCACTGCTGGTCCGGCGATATGATGTTGTCTTCTCTGAACTAAAAACAATTTTTACAAAGTGGCATTATTCTTTAGTACATTCTCTTAGGATACCAAGCTAATTAGAATTTGTGACAATTCAAATCAGAACATGTTCCTCACCTCACGGGTCCTATGTGGTTCTGAGAGGATGCCGCAGTAACAGAATTTTGAGACCCAGAAAAAGTGGTGGGATGGCCATCCCAGGTCTGTCGGTGAGCCCGCTGAAGACCTCCCTGTCCATGAGGGGTCCTGGACAGTCTGCAGCTCTGGGTTTGGCTCTCTGCAGTCGTTGAAGCCGAGCTGTTTTTGGTGTGTGTCTGAGGGCTGGACGAGTGGGAGTTTGGGTTTGAGGGCTTTCGCTGAAGGAAGCTGCCGTCCTGCATTGGGACTGAAATCTGGGGGTCGGAGCGGCCTGCAGAGGTCAACAACAACAAAAAAAAAAGTCATTAGAATTTGATTTTTAAAGCAATTTTACTGTGAATGAGCCTTGATTCAGGGTAAACAGCAAAATGTTTACTTCTATTAATAAAACCAACAGATTATCGGAAACCATGTTTTGATGCTTCAAAATCCACCTTTGATTCAGTACATTAAAAAAATTACAGTTAAATATTTTAGAATATTAATGCAACTTTAATCCAAAAACATATTACCTACTAAATTATTTAAGTCTTGTATTCACTTTTCAAAGGAAAAAGGTTATTTATTAAAAAAGCCGTCTTAAATTAAAAGAAAAATGTATTCTTGTCTTTTTTGCTATGTGTTTGGGTTTTTTTCCGTTATTACCAGATCTGTGATTTTTATTCACTTATTTTTTAATTATTCATTATTCAAGTGCAAAATTCCTCAATATTTGAAACTCCTTAAAGATGTAACTTGTTTTAAATTGAGCTCAGAGTAGTATGTCTGTATTGTCAGAACTTTACCTGCAGCACTATTGCAATTATCTGAAAAATTAGCTCTTTGAATTAAAAAAAAGAAAATCGTGCTCTACTTAAAGTTATAAAATACTAAATATAGAGATCAAACCACATAGAACATCTCATGGATTTTTATACAATCTTTTTTGCCCACAGTCTGCCTAAAAAAATAGGTTGTTAAAACTTGTTGAAACACATGAATTACAGAGTTTAGAAAATACAAAAGCATTAGCAAATGTTAAATCTTTTAAGAGTTTGCCAAAAAAAAACATAAAAGCTTTTGCCTCAAAAAAGTAGCTGCTAGCTTAGCTAACATATCAAGAAACTTCCAGAATTCTCAAAGTGAACTTCGATTAACTTCAAATACAGGCGACGTATGCACTTCGCAGAAAGCAAAACTGGGTAATTCCTCCATAATGTTGAGTTACATGTTGATCATTTATACAGAAAACTTAGATTTGATCAATTTCACCTCTCAGGATGGATTTTGCTGGAAGTGGCGGCGGCGGCTGCAATAACGTTCCTGATGGGATGCTATTCGCTGGAGGATTGTTATAGAGAAATTCTAGGTTCTCGTAGGTTTGACAGGGCCTGCCTGTACTCGCTCCATTACTCCCACACCAGCGGGCTGTTCCAGCTGTTCCAGTGCCTCCAATCGAAGATGGGGGGGAACGGTTCTTTGGAAATGGACTCACCTACAGAAGATAAAATCCATTCAAACCTGCAGATCTTCACTTTGAACTTTAATGACTATGACTAAGGTGTTTTTTTCCCTTTAAAAATAGTAATAAATAAAATAAATAACCTGAAAGTTTCAGTTTAAATCTTGTTTTTTAATGTTTGCTTTACCCTTTCATCCAGGTCATCCTCACTGTCATAGATCTCCTGAGAATGCATCTCCCACATGAACTCCACATGGATCTGAGAGTTAAACTTCCCACTCTGGGCCAGCTCCAACTACAACACACAAAAACACATGCACACACACACACACACATATGAGAATGAGGATTTATTAAACCAGAATTAGACATCATACAGTCCTGCAGATGTAAAAAATGTTCTACATTTCCAACTACCCTGCTAAGCTAATTTCATATTTCTATCTCTAACTTTCAGGGTTGACTTTTTTCGGTGCACGTTTTTGTTTTTAACACGTTCTTGCAACATGTTTCTCATGATGGTGGACATATACAAACTGCGTTTCTGAGTATTTCTTTATTCAAATTGTTGTGAATCAGGAGCCAACAAAAAATGCTGTTGGAAAAAAACTCGTAGTTACATGCAAAATACAATCGGAAGGGAACTCAGAGGCACACTTCTAATGAACTCTTGCTGCTCTGCAGTAAGTATCCTTGAAAACAACGCAGGATTTTTAATTTTCTACATTTTTTTAGCCCTTTGATGCACAACATGGGTCAAAAATGACCCGGCTGATTTTTTACTTTTGATATCTTTGCAATACATTAATATTATCATTTAGTAGTCAAGGTATTCCTTTATTAAATTGTTTCGCCTGGTCTGGATGTCACCTGTACACCTCCCCAGGGATGTGATATACAACATTTACAAGATATACAAGTTATACAACATGGGTCATTTTTGACCCATGTTGTATATCAGAGGGGGTGTGGATACATGGTGCATCAAAGGGTTAATTTTAATTTAAAAACCACTGGGAACGCTTTTAAAATTGATCAAAAGATGATTGGATTGTAACGTTAAAGACAAATGACAAATGCATAGTTCCATTTGAGAGAAGGGTAAAATGTGCACACTTGTGGTGTGTCAACACCACATTTTTAACACACCTTAAAAACAACTTCTAAACAAGTCGGTCTACATGAGCGGTCTTCAATCCTAATCCTCCAGATCTACCACCCTGCTTGTTTTCCATCAACTGCTTGTCGATTGTTGCTCAAATCAGTTGTGTTCCATAAAGCAAAACATTGAGTCACCTGATCCAGGTAAAACACATTAAGTAAGATCCAAAAATAAATCCCACTGATCCAAAAGAAGCATTCAAATAAATAATGTTGTTAAAACTATCAAATATAGTATAATATAGTGGAAGGTTGGCGCCAGTGTTCAGAAGCGGTGCCACCATCAGTGTGTGGATGGGACTGTGACTGTAAAGCGCACTGGGCCTTCAAGTAAGGTAGAAAAGTGCTATACAAGTACACACCATTTACCATGAAGATGTTCCTTGAGTTGAGAGTTCTTTTTATTTTAAGGTAGTATTTCAAATGTTGGAAGTATTTCATTTCGAGCTTTGGCTTTCTGATAGGTCTTTTAAACTTGATTCCCTCCTGACATTTTGTGTTCTCCAAGCATCTTAATACACAGTTTAAATGAAACAAGGGAATCTCACCAGTTCAATGCAGTGTGTGTGCTGCAGCCTCTTGGCAATATCAAGAGCCGTTTCTCCATTTGAGTTCACTTTAGGAAACAGAAAGAACAATCTGACTCATTGCACTAGGTGGCAACAGAAACACAACAATCAGAGTATAATGTACCTGTATTCAGGGATGCCTTTGCTTTGAGTAGCAACTTGAGAGATTCGGGTTTATGGTACAAGACACTGTAGTGAAGAGCTGTGTTTCCTTCTGCTGTGCGCTTGTCCAAACAGTTGCTGCTCAAAGAACATATGGCACACGCAGCCGGAGTTAAACTTTGCTAAAGGAGAGCAAACAGCGCCTCAGTGCTTACACACAAAGCTGTTACTGAACGCAGTTACTTGTCTGACCTGTTCTGGCAAAGAAAATCCACCAGCGCCAGAGAGCTTTTCTCCTCCAGACGCACAGCGAGGTGGAGAGCCGTCTCCTTAAATCCCTGAAAGAGGAAGACGAGATAACAAGAATGCAACATTATTAACCCTTTAAACCCTAAGTTTCCGTGAGTTTTCGTTTTTTAACAATTCTGTTGTGGAGCTGCAATTTTTATCTGAAATTCAAAGTGCTTTTGTACACTTTACATAAAACCATTTTAAACGTGTTTATGTGAAGAAGCTGAAAGCTTATTTTAAAGCTCCATCTACTAAAGTGGGTGGGGCTTTAAAGGGGCCATACCATGATTTCCTTAAGCTTTTCAGAGTCAACTTTATCCACATATATGATCCACATATATGATCAAATCAACACATTATTTATGAAATATAAGTTATTTTTGTGGACTCTTCATAACTGGAAGTAAAATGACTCGATCTCTGAGGCACCGCCTTTCGCTCCTCGTCTGTCCGCCCATTTCACGACGTGATCCTAGAGCTGGCCTCAACATGCCTGCATGTGTCACGCATCCGAACAACATCCGAAAAACTTTTTGCAAAGAAGGAATGCATTTTGGGAATATTAAATAAAAGCGTTTTACAGATCAACACTAGCTGCGCAGAGAAAGTGTGTTTTTTCATGGTATGGTCCTTTTAAACAAATCAAAACAGAAGCCTTGTTGGGATGTTTCTGTCACACATCTAAATGCAAGACATCTATGTTGGAGCTAGAGTTCAAATTTATGCCAGGAAATATTGCAAACTAGCAGAGCACCTCCAAAATGAAGAGCTAAATCAAATCCTGTGGCATGTGGGCACCTGTCTGTCGGGGACTGTGATTGGTTTGCTCAGGTCTGCTCCCTCAGCGTAGAGCTGCAGAAGCGACGAAAGGTCACGAGTTTTCACCGCATCGTACAGCCGCTCCGGGTTTGTGTCTTCTTTCCGTAAGACATATCGATGATCAGCATACTTTGCCACAATGTACTCCTTCCTTGCATTCCTGTTACATGAATAAGAGCAAAAATGTGGATTCTTAAGTATAAATATACAGTTAAGTTTTTGAAAGCTTAAATAAAGGTGGTGGGAACTTACATGTCACTTTGTGGTAATGGCTTCACATAGTCATTTGGGAGCCCCATCTCCATGATGTCATTGAATCTGGTGTTACCAATGCTGTAGGCCAACTAGAATTACACCCAGCAGAGACACAAAGCTTTCACACAGAAGTATGGGAATGGAAAACAGAGTTGCCTCACGTCTTGAATTACAAAATCAGGAGAGCACAAAATCAATGCAAACAGTGTTTGTTTTAGATTGTGTTGCTCTTGTGCATCTGGTACCAGCAGCTCTGAGGTGCTCAGCAGATCCAGAGTGAGCGACTGAATCCTGGAGTAATGGACCCCCAGGTCCCGGTGAATGCCAGAGCATTCAATGCAAGTCAATATGCCCAGGTTGGTGGATAGCCAGGTGGGTTCTGAGACACACAAACAGAAGAAAATTGAAAAGAACACTCCATAGCTATTCTGTTTCTGTCATAGAAGAGGTTTTAGATGGCTTGAATGTTGCTTTTGATTGCTATAAAGGAACTTTCTTCAGGTGATCATTTTTTACCCTTTAAATGAATCTTACTAGCGCTCTGGATTGTTACTTACATGGTGATTCAATTCAATTCACAAATCAAGATTAATGATTCACAGATTTAACCACAATTCTTATCATTTAATCTAAATTGGGGCGGCAGTGGTTCAGTGGAAAGGGTAGTGGGTTTATGATCGGAAGATTGCAGGTTCGATTCCCGCACTGCCCGCTCACGTGTCGAAGTGTCCTTCGGCAAGACACTGAACCCCACATTGCCTCTGATGGGCCTTCAATGAAGGTAGAAATGCCCTATATAAGTATACGCCGTTTACCATTAAATATGTCTGAATAGTTTCTATATGTATGTCTTTAACCGAATGAATGAAGTTGAAAATAATATATTTTAATCACCATCATTTATACCTTTATTTAGAACAGAATTTCAGAATCAACATAATGTAACAGATAAAAACACAAGGAAATGGTGTTTGTCATTTTCATCAAAGTCACACTCAAAAGTTTTTCATTTAAACTTCCAGTTTAACTTGAGTATTAAACAAAACATAAACATCACTGTTGATTTGGATCGTTTAACAACAAATCCTGAAAATGTTTTTCGTAGTTTTTCCATCCTCAAAATATTGCTGATTACATTTCCAGTAGATAAATGACAAGAAGATAGTTAATAAAGACAAAACGACTCTTGAACAACTAGAAAACACAGTCCTTTAACCTAAACTGACAACAGTGTTTCCAGAATGAATGTTTTATAAACTGACTTTTTTCAACTTTAGACAAAAAAGATCACACGTTTTTTGTAATGTTTCTAAATTCATATTCATCATATTTTCTTTTTTTTTTTTGTACACGAAAAATCAAGGTTCAATTCCTAGGGTGCGCCAGATACTTTTACTTTGAGAGTTTGAAGCTTCACCGATACTTTACTTTGCTAATTTATTCACTTCTGGTGGCAGAAGCGCGTACGTTCTCGGACGTCACACATATTTGTGCTTGATTTTTTGAAACAAATTGAAAAAATATCCGGGTAATCAGATACTTGCTACCGCCGTAAATCCTACAATTGAATCCTACAAAGGTCTTTTTCTTGAAAAGAAACAAGAGAGATATTTGTGACCATTATTTAGTGTAAAGCAGCATCCTTTTTTGTCTGCTGTTAGATTTTTTTGAGAATAACTGCAAAAAATAATGAAGTCAAAGTCAAAAAAGTGCTTGATGCCCACATTTTAACCAGCTCCCACCAGATTAAGCCTGTATACATCACTCAGAGTGTCACTCACAGCATAGTACATTTCATAGCATAGTACACTAAGCATGACAAACAAAAGCGAAATGTTTGGAGATTAAGGCTTCCATAAATCCACTTTGTTGCTCATTTCTAATCTGTTGATGACAGCCGAATATAATAATTATTTCAACCAATGCTAAGCTACTAGAGAATGAGGTCTTGGTTCAAGTCTGTCTGACGTTTGTATGAGAGCTGTCTGAGGCGTTCGACGCCACTCTGCAAATACCAGGGTCTTTTATGGGCTGATCTGCCAGCAGTTGCATTTTAAAGAGTAGTGTTAATGGCTGAAAAATAAATAAATGAAACAAATGGGAATTGTGCAAGGCGGTGTGAGAAATGTACTCCTGGGAACGCTCTTCAGCGTCTGTTTTTGGGCCATTTAAACTAAAAAGGGCAAAGAAAAGAACCCCCCTTCAAGAAAAAAAAAGGTTTCTGTGGTTGTAATTTCAGTAATGATAGACTGACCTGGCGCTCCACAGTCTGCACACGCCTCGTTGCCCGGCATGTGTCGAAGCTCTGCAATAATAGTTTGAGACAGCTCCTGAAGCCCACTGTCCTGGAGGTGAAGCTGATCTCCTCCCAGCGCTGTGTTTAAGGCCTCCTCTTTACTATTCTGCAGCACTGACACCCAACTATAAAGAGAAAATGATATAGATTTAAGAGAAAAGTCTATCTGTCATTTATATTTACATATTCAATGTTTTGGAGCAGCTTAACTGATGCATGAACCTGGACTACTTCCCGCTATTGGATAAAACTATGGTTGTGCATGGGCTTTAAGTAGTTAAAATATAAATTTTGCTTACATCTGAAACTCTCTAAAGTCACATGTTTATCCTGTTTACATTTTATATAGCTCTGGGGTTGGTAAGCTTTCCCTGCATACCCTATAGTTTCTCTTTGCACCTAAAGTCACAAACACATCACATCTATGAATCTGCGTGGAGGCCACACACAGAGAAGAGAGCAAACGACAGATAACCCATCTGGAACCACATCATTTACAATTTGAGAACAGTTCCTCCCAGATCCAGCTCGACCACGAGAGCTGATCTTTCATTGCTTTCTATTTTCCTAAACTAGAACGTTTTTCTTTTGGCATTTTCTACCTAACTAAAAGGTTTCAAAGTCATTCCTGCCTTGAATGTGTATATGTTGGCATTCAAAAAAATTCCTCCCTACCAAAGCTCTGGCATATATTCAAGAGACATGCGAGAACTTGTTAAGACTAGATGAAAAGTCGGAAAAGGGCAGGTGCTGTTTCAGGACTTACATCACACATTCCTGCTCGTCTTCAGCCTGGAAATGATATGTTCGATTATCTGC
The DNA here is from genome assembly GCA_014656515.1 of Oryzias celebensis. Lineage (NCBI taxonomy): Eukaryota > Metazoa > Chordata > Actinopteri > Beloniformes > Adrianichthyidae > Oryzias > Oryzias celebensis. The sequence goes on from BNCR01000005.1 coordinate 43,781,058, forward strand.
AAGACAGAAATGAAAGCTGATGCTTTGTGATAGAGATAATAAAACTTAGAATAGAAAAGTTGATGGATTAAACTTAAAGACCCACTCTGATGATGTTTTTGGTGTTTTAACACATTCTTGAGGCATTTTTACGATAATGGAGGACATACTGTACATAAAGAAAGTTAAGTTTCAAATTGCATTTTTGAGTATTTATACAAATTGTTGTGAAAAAACGAACATATTTGTGACATAGAAAATATGCCACACTATCCCTTCTCCGAGCTCCCAGCAACAGGAAAGGGAAGAGGAGGCTGGGTTGCTCTGCACCAGTGATCCTGCCCACAATTTAGAGGCAAATATCTAATGAACTACTGCTGCTCTGCAGGAAGCATGTCATGAAAAAAACGACAGTTTTTTTTTTTTAATTTTGGCCAAAAACTGTATATTTATAATTGGGAATACTTTGAAAACAGATCAAAAGATGATTGCAGTGGAACTTTAAAGAGAGAACAGTCTAAATATCATAACTAAAGCTTGGTAGTTAACTAAGCTTTGGTCATTTATTTTGCTATTCCCAACAAGAAAAAAATATATTGTTATTGATTTATGATTGGATGAAATGGGGTGAAGTTAGTGAAGGCTAAACTTACGAGTGACCAGGTCAAAGCTCTTTCTGTCTTCTGGATTTGGTCGCACTTGACAGGTTAGCAGGTTCAGTTTGGCTGGAGGCCGATTGACCTAAGAAACAAAAAAAAAAGAGCAGGATCTTGTCACAGAAATAGTTGAACATAATAAGAGGGAAATACTAGTTTAAACATTTGCCAGCTTGATGTTTTTGGGCCAAAAAGGATATTGTAACTACTAGTCCTCACCGTGCTGTGGGAAATAGTCAGACATCCAAATTTGACGCCGCACTTTCGCTTCTGCCAAACCTTCCTAATCCTGAAACACAATCGTAAATAAAGACTGAGAAAATCTGAGCTAAACAATGTTAACATGTATCATTAGTTTCAGGAATGATGATTTATTCCAGCCCTCTATTCAGAACTTTATTCTTGTTTTAATCATCTTGACTAAGTCAGATAAAAGTTCGATTTTGTTTCAACTGGCTGTGGAGAGTTTACTCTTCTGTGGTCGCCCATTCACTGATCTACACACAGCCCACTTTTATATATTCTTGTATTTTATCAAAAGTGTTCTTGAATGCAGTGACAAATGGCAGAGTTGCTCGGAAAAGCAGTCCACTAAAAGGTTTCCATGGAGGGGCCCCAGAATGAATGTTCATCTCAATATAATGAAGACCATCTGGGCTAGAAAAAGTCTAAATCTCCTTCCCTCCCCCTTCTTACTATACAGAACTTCCACATATTCTAAGCTGTCAATATAAAACATAAACTAAAGGAAGTCAGTGTCAAAATCTGCAGCTCCAAAACAAAAAAATATTTTGTTCTTTTGACCAAAAACAATCTAAGGATACACATCCTGCTCCTTTGTTTGAAAAATATGCAGCCATGGCACAATAATCTCGGTATAACTGATAAAGCTGATGCTTTTACACACCCATCACTCTTCTTGAGCAGGAAACCAGATTTTTCTGTCCCATATTTCTTGTTTCCCTGAGGCTGGTGGATGCTGTAACCACTGCCCGAGTTTTTCCTGTTAAGGTATTCCTGGAAACACAAAGCAGGATTTGGGACTTCTGTTCAAAAGGGTCTAACCAGTTTAAGAGAATGTGAGATTTTACACATGAAAAAAAAAAAACAATGGTAGGATTAACTAGTGTGTTTTAAGAAATCAAGGCACATTTTGATAAAAAGATAGATTGAGGATATATAAACAGACAAAAAAATAGCCCACCTCTTTTCCCTCCACTTGTAGAAGTAACCTGAGAGAATCTCTCAACTGAGTGAGCTGTTTTACTTCCTCGTCTTGCTCCACGCGAGTCTACAATTACAATGAAATTTGTTTTTTAAGAAGCATTTATCTCTCAAAACATCAGGGCTGTGGACATGGCGTTACATCAGGAGCAACAGGTCTTTTTGGTGACAAATTTATACAAATCCTCCTCCGTCATGGAGTAGATAGTCTGGCGTGATCGAACCTGTCTTCATTTTTACTTCTAACAGCCAGAAAAACCACCACCGTTCCTGAAGTTCCAGTTAACAGCATCGTCAGTGCCCAACCCAGAAAACTGAATTATTTGGAAACCAAACTGGAAGACTAAAGTAACAGATGCTCTCTAAACAAATATATTCAAATTAAGGGAATCTTTTGGTCACAAAGTTTGCACCCAAACCACATTGCACCGGCCCCTTCTGAGCTCTCCTGCGGGTGGTGGGCCTACGGGGGAAGAGTTTGGATGTGGTTTGGGTGGCAGTCAAAGGCGGGTGCCTTGGTGGCTTAAACCCCGGTCATGGAAATTGGCTTTTGGGACATGGAATGTCACCTCTCTGGGAGGGAAGAATCCTGAGGTTGTGCGAGAGATCAAGTTCAATATTACTTCATTATTGAACTATTTACTAAAAAACCTTTTTTTTTTCATTAAAACTAAAATACAAAAAAGTAAACTATCCTGCTATTTTAATTCATGAAATCCATAATTTTATTGTCTTTAAGACAATTTTTTTTGTCTTTTCCGGGCAATAAGAAGCTTTTTCTTTTAGTTTTTAATAAAATATTTCATTATTTTGGTATTGAAAGCTTCACCTTTGTTCAGTTGTTTGAAAACAGTTTTTTTGGGACCAAACTAAATTAGTTTTACAATAGAAATATGGCCAAAACAATGTATTTAAATGGTGTTGAATTGTAAAATCAATGGTAAAATTAAACTGATTCACTATTTTGGTGGTATTACACTGCCATTACGTATAATGAATAAATGTTTGAAGATTCTTTGACAGCATTAGTGAGAGTGAATAATGTAGAACACAATATTATTGTTTTCTGTAAGAATGACTTTTGCTCTTTTGAAATCAGAGCGCAGTTTCACACTAAAAGACGTTGCTTGATAAACCGTTTACTGCAAAGAATGCATAATAATGCAGGGAAACAGAAACAAACACTGCAGTTACTTGCCTTGTAAATAGAAGAAGTAAGTTTCTCAATAAAGGGGGCAAGGTTCTCCGCGGCTTTCAGTCCTTCTCGAAAGAAACTGAAACCAAAAGAAAAACCGTTGTGTCATAAGGGTGCATTGGGGTTTGTTCAGTTTATTTCACTAGCTATAGATTTTATAACTGACCCTATAAATACAAACTTTTGGTTGAACTAACAGAGTAAATGGTCAACAATTGTGATAAAGGATTGTGAAAGGAAGTGAAAACTACAACCCCAGAACTGTCATGCAAATCAAAGTGCAATGAACAAATACACCTGCTGGTTTTTATACAGGTGTGGCATCAAAGGTTCTGTTGGAGCACACTGACCTCAATTGGGCGTCGAAATAGGTGATAAGGCTCTTGAGAAGTTCAGGACCTTGGCGCACCTTCAACTCCTGGATTTTTAACAGATACTGAAAACACAAATGAGAGTTAAATGCAGCGCTAAACATAAAACCAAATAACGGTAGTGAAGATTTTCATCATGCAAAGTAAAAGTTCACATCTATACCTTTAAAAGATGTTTAGACGAGTCTTTTAGTGTGACTGCACACACTCTAAAACTATATGAAGCTTTTATAAAACCCTTAAAGGCCCACTCTGATCATCTTTGAGCTTTTTTAAAAGTGTTCCCAGTGGTCTTTTAATTGTGATTATGCTGTTTTTAGACTACTTTTTTTTTTAAAATGGCGTCACTTTCTGAGACATAGTTTCTGCAGTGCAGCAGTACTTATTGGAAATTCACCTCTAAGTTGTGGGCGGGATTATTGGGGCAGAGCAACACCACAGCCCCTCCCCGTCATCCATAACTGAGCTCTCTGTTTAAACACTCTCCCACTAGCTTACAGCTATTCCTATCCCCAACCTAACATTACCAATGCAACAAAAACGACGAGCAATATTGGTTTGTTTGCCATGTTTTTGGACAGTTGGGAAGCTGGAGTCCCTGGAGAAAAACCACGCATTTAGGGTAGAACATGCAAACTCCACACAAAAAGGCCCCCCTTTGGTGACACTGTTTGCAGTCCCCTTAGCCAGGACTTGAACCGGGGACCTTTTGTCTGAGAGGCAAGAGCGCTAACCACTGCGCCAACGTACAACCCATCTTACAAAAATGAAAACGGAAAAAAACTTTCCACACAAAAAAGAAATGTTCTTAAGTTCTTTGTGAAGGGAGTGACTGCACTACACTGCAAAAAGAGCTTGAAAAGTGTTTCCACTCTGAGAATATTAAAACTAAAACTGGCTTTGAGGGGGTTTTACAGAGCCTGTGTGCTAGTAGTGGGAAAAGGAAAGAATGACTGAGGGTTTGGCCTGGTTTTCAGCAGGAACTCTTTCTCCGTTTGGTTACTACAGCTGGTTTCAGTCAGGATTCAACATTATTTTGCTTAGTCTTCTCCAGCTGCACACTAGCATAGTCAGCTGACACCTAAATGACCTTTACACACACTGCATGTCATGCGTTTTTCATAGATTTCCTAAACCTTGAACAACAACAGCCATTTTTATTTTTATTTTGGGATTCCTTTGAAACTCCAGTGAGGTTCAACCAATAACATCTCAGCTTAGAGATAGTCTGGACACGTTATCATTAAAATTGGAGTGAACATGACAGACCACCCATGTGAAATAAAAAGAAACGCCGCTTCAGGTGTTTTGCCTGCCATGAATCCCTCACCTCGCACATTTGCAGCTGAAAGACCCTTTTTTCTCTTTCCATGTCCTCTGCCCCGTCCGACCCCTCCACCCTGATCAGCCCCAGCTGCTTGGCTTTCTCCCTTCTCTCCTTTTCCAGCTTGCCTCTGTAAAAATAAATAAAATAACAAAACAACAAAGAAAAGAATCAGTTCAAGCTTACGGCATATCTGACTCCTAAATGAAGGGGAACTTCCCTTTACACACATTCTTTAAACCCTGGTTTTACTTCATCACAGGTTTTAGAAAGATGAATTTTAAAAAAGGAGAGGCGTAATCTTCTTACAAAATTAAAGGACACTTAAAGCATTGTCTGAGGATCAAATCATAGCTGTAAAGTGGCTCAGCTATAATTCATGTCATGTAGAGGATGAGGTATTACCCTGTAAACCCCTCACGCCCGCCGCTGTGACTTGTTAAAGAATGGATTTCTCAAGGCATTCATTTATCACACAGAAAACACTTTCCTTTCAGAAAAAAAAGCATAAAGATGTAGAAATAGCCACAGAGTTGCATGAGTCAGAAATGAGATGTAAGTAAGAGTTAATTACAATTTTATGTCGTAATCCTTCAAACTCTTCTCCATGTTTTTCTTGAGCTCCTAAGAGAAAAGAGAAGAATTACAGCACAGAGGCAGTCAGGCTTTTATTGCATTAACCTTTGAGTTCAGCAGCATTTCATTGCTTCAACTCTGCCTTTCCTTCTCTAACACTAAGATCTGTGATTAGATTCTTTAAAGGCAAGCGTTTCCAAAAGTATTACACTATTTTGACAAATAAGTCTATAAGTATGGCTACAGCAAAGACTCGACAAGTCAGTTTAGTGTTGGACTTCAACTGTTAAAAAAAAGACACTTTTAGACTGGACAAAGTAAGTGTTCTTCAAAGGTTTGAATGACATCATACATTCTATTATAAGTAGCATACGTATTGGATCCCTATAGCTATTAGGTTTGCATTGAAGTAAGTGGTAAATCCAGGAAATGGTGCAGCCACTTTCAAAATAAAATTACTTTGCACTGTCAGATGTTTCTTCTTCTGATTGTTATGGCTTAGAGATTAGACCGGACTTTACCTTTATGATTTGTTATCAACGTTTATCTTTTTCTTTATTTTTTAACCTCTTGGAATCAACTTTCTGAAATGTGGTAGTCACTGTTTCCATCGACTGATTGCTTCAAATCAGTGTCGAGATACCGAATTGGTTTGATTTTTAAATTACTGATTTGTTTCACAGTTTTATATACAGTAAATTTATATTTAAATTTACGAAGATAAAAATGTTTGTAATAAAACTAAAAATCTAAATTTTTACAAAAAATAATCGATTCATAGATTTCATAATAAGTATTCCTTTTTTAAGTAAAAGTTTGTTTTTTTGTTTTTTGTTTTTTTTTTAAAACAGTGGTCCTAAATACTACAATACAACTGATCTGAACTGAACATAACAGTTCAGCCGTGATGTTGTTGTTCATCCTTTGGCTTATCCCTTCAGGGGTCGCCACAGTGATTCAGCTTTCACTGATTTGCAAAGGTGGTTTGGCAGAGATTTTAACGCCGGATGCCCTTCCTGACACAACCCTGTATTTTACCTGGGTTAGGGACTGGCACAGGGAGACCCAGGTTTGGGCCTTGTTGTGACTACCTACTTAGTTCAACCATATGACTATTAAATCAATATGTGGTTAATCATAGGGGTGTCAAATTATCGCATTAATCGCGATTAATTAATTACAGACAAATTAGCACGTTTTTTTAAATCGCATTAATCTCGTTTTTTCACTCTATTGTCGTTTTCTAAAATATAAAAAAGAAAGGTCCAAATGTTTACATGCATGAACACTTTATGTGTGCTCAGCTGAAAACGCCTCTTAAATTGCTCCCAGTGCAGGTCTTGGAGTTTGTGTACGCAGCACAAGTTGCATTGCTGCAGTGACGTCAATATGCAACCTCATAGTTCTTTATTGAAGCAACGCAAACAAGCCCACAACGCCAGAACTATAATCTTTTATGTAAGGGATAAATAAATAAACTAATGAGGTACACGGACGGAGGGCTGATCACATGGCAGGTAAACTGTGGAATAAGGTATCTCAACATGTATTATGGTATTAATAAGAAGTTTGTGGTCAATATTGTTTAGATTGCTAAAAAAAAAAGGGTTTCCTATTGTTTTGATGTGTTAAATTAGAGCTATGTAGACCTGATGTTTGTTCTTGTGCTTTTTGTTTTGTTTTTTTTAATTGCTTGCGATTGAAAAAAAGGGTCTTTGTTGAAGTAAAAGTAAAGGTACTTTTTTAGTTAGTAGATTTGATCATTAAATGTGCAACAATGTCATGAACTTAAATGAAAATACCTGAAAATGACGCAGTTTACAGCAGCTATTGGATTAAAAATATTTGCAATTAAAATGGATTAATTAATTACAGGTCACGATTAATTAATTGCACACAAAAACTTAATTACACCACAGCACTAGTTATTTGTGCACCTGTTTCAACCAAAAGTTTAAAATATTTGAGGGTGTTTTAGAGATTAAAGGCAGACTCACTAATCTGCTGTCCCGCAGCTCTGACTTCAACACGTTTTCCAGAGGAAATGTCATGATGCTGCTGAGGCTTTGCACCTGAAACAAGCAAGAGAGCAGAAAAAGAGGTAAAACATCACAGATGGTCCCTATCTGCTAAAGTATGAGCAATCACACACAAAAAAAAAATAATAATAAAACACAATTCGACATAATTACGGTCTCCCCCTGTGGAATTGGGTTTCTGGGAATGAGAATGGACAGCCCCCAAAACACGATGATGCAGTCATTTTAAAGTGATGAGTCAGTAAAAAAAAAAAGCACCAGATAATAACTTTTCCTTCTGCAATTTCTGACCCAACCAACCGTTGAGATGCAATCCCATTTTTGAGAGGTTTGCGTTGAGATTCAGATGAATCACCAAATAACCTCAGTTTCAAAGTAAAACCTTGTGTTACCGATTCCCCTCCCCCACGTTAGCAAATGGCGTGGTTATTTCAACAACCTGACTAAATACAAAATGAATCATTTCCATGTGTTTACACTGCACCACTGTACGGACTGACAAAGTCCATTAGAGAGTCCTGCAGCCGCTTTTCCTCCGTTTCTGGTAAATTAAAACCAGGCCGTTCTCTCCTCCCAACATAAATAATGTCTGACCACTTCCGTGTTCTGACAGCAGAGCTGACCTTGCTGTATTGACTAAGGGGCCCAAAGACTGGTAAGACTGTTATGGTTGGCACTGAAACACGGAAGCAGGGCACCAGGGTAACTAGTAGATAATAAATGAGGTTCTGTCAGGTAAAATATATAAGACGTGACAGAAGATCAATTAAAAAAGTCACAAGAAAATCTTCTTATAGTATAGAAAGTATTTAACGTGGCGATATCATTGATCATTGATCAAAGACATCATCATCACAAGATGTAACACAAAAGACACTTTTTTTGCTTAAAAACGTTTTTATACCTTTTCTAATAATTATATTTTCTATAATGTCAGCGTAATTTAGTGAAAGTTGCTGCATGTTTTTACAGCCTACTGGGTCTCCAGTGTTGTATGCAGTGCATTGCCTTTTCAAATGTCATTGTGTTGTGTGCTCCTGATTCCCAACAATTTAAATAAATAAATGCTCAGAAATGCACTTTTAATCTTAGTTTTCTTTATATATGTCCTCTATTACCAAGATAATAACACAAGAACATGTTAAAAAAAAACAGAAAACACAATTTTCATCAGAGTGGGTCTCTAAGATGACACTAAAATAACTGATATTACGTTGAACTTTTTAACCACATATACATACATATACATACATATACATATACATATACACATATATACATATACATATATCTTTATCTTTGATTTCGGCAGCCAGATATGCATATGCTGAGCTTGTCGAGGCACATTCCCTGCAGTGGATAGATCCTTTCAAATACAGGTAAAAGAATAGAACAGTATCCAGAGGCTTCACTGTCTTTGAGTCAACCAGGAAGTCCTTTTCATCAAAGTTTTTCTAAGGTAAATGTGAAGCCACCTGTCAAAACAGCTCTGCTTTGTTAACCAGGAAAGAGATCCGCCTTTTCTAAATTTGTCTAAAACTATAATGTCACACAGTAAGCCATTGTGCATTGCTACTAAAATCAATAATAAAGATGGCAACGGTGCCGTTCTGTTTAGCTAAGCCTGTTTTAATGTAAAAATCTGTTTAGGATAATTCCCAATGCAAAAACTCGTAAAAAGAAAGAGCACTTTTTTTCCCACAGGGCTGTGACATATACACGATCAGAGATTTGCAGTTTGTTCCTAAAATCAATTCTTTGTGTGCATGGAGCTGTATTTTTCTCATCTGAGGGGGCCCAGTCTGTGCTGCAGGGCTCTGGCTGACGCAAGGGAGAGAGGGTGTGTGAGGTACGGTAAACATGTGCAGACTGCTCCAACGTGGAGGTCTGGGATGAATTATTATCACCATAGAGACTATCGGTGGGAGGGCTCTAGATTGACCCAGTCACAAGTTGTTGTGTATACAGGTGCTGGGAACCTCTAAAGCAGATCCTTCAGATTGTACTGTTAAGAGTCTGCAGCTACAATATCATAAATGCCTCAAAAAACACTTTGAATTGTAGTTTTAAAACAGAAAACTTCAGGACTCTTTTGTCTCATCTCTATCCTCTCTTACCAGGTTTTTGAAAAGTGCTGTGACCTCCCTGGTAAACACAGCCAAGTTGAGGAACCCTGGGAAGATCTCATTGTTGTCCTGATTCACATGGCCATTACCCAGATTCTCCAGCACCTCAATATACTGCTCTTTGTTCTCCACATAGGCTGAAAAACAGCAAATCAGAGAGTTTTATTTAAAATAAAAGGGACAACAGTAAAAAGTAGACATGACTATCTACTTTTTTTATACGGAATATTTTAACAGGATCATTGAAATATCAGGTAAAAAAAAAAACGAGCTACTTTGGCTCCTGGAAAAAAAAACATGTAATTCTAACAGCAAGATCTAAATATAAACAGAGAAAAGAGCATCTCAACAAGGAACAACTCCATATAGCAGTTTTACAATTAAAGGACAGAAAGCTGGTGATAGAGAGAGCCTCTGTTCCTGTTAATACCTCAAGTGAAATGTGACACTAAATTTGGATGATATAAGCTGGAAAACGTGTCTCAACTGGTCCAAAAGCATCGCAGATCATTTAGTGATTCATCCGATTCTAAAAGTATGACAAAAATGTGGGCACTCTGGCAAACATGAGGAACAACACACAGGGTTGGCTGAAGAGGTAAAATAATTCAGCTGCGGTATTGGAAAGTTATCCTACAAGATATCAAGAAATTCCCAGAATCAAGGGGGTCAGTGTGCAGCTGGCGCTCAACAGCTGCCCCACCGTCTAAGATGAAAATGTGTGCTTAGATATCATGGAAGCAAAAGTCTGACAACACGTCTGCTGCTGATGAGCTTTTTTAGGTCATCTGACCAGTGGGGGCGGGGGTGTCTAACTGGGTCTATTTTTGCGGTGACTCAGACAGTCAAACAACAATCACGATTTTTAAAGGTCTGCTTAAGGATCCCAGCGATATAATGAGAGAGTGGGGAAAGGGCCTCCCATCAACACATTACTGGAACTGCTGCATATGATTCTACTTAGAGGATGAAAGCAGCAGAGGGACGGCGGTGATGGAGAACTTCTCACATGGCAGATCTAGTTGCTCGATTGGGTGCAGCTGCTGAACTGACTTATTATTACCAAAACAAGCTCAAGAAAGCAAAGTTTCATGCATTTCGACGTCTCTTCTTTGCTGTTTTTGACCTGTTCATTGAAAGTTACATTGACTCAGACCTGCATGACACACAAACTCACACTACTATGGTCAATAGGACTCTATCTTCACTTTGTCCAAACCGCAAGCATCTTTAACCCTAACCACGAAACCATTCTCTGTTCCATATAAACACAACCATTTCACACAGCCATGACCTATAAGCGGACTCTCTCATTAACACTACTGCCAACTCAGCCTCAATGATGTCACCTACGCAAGGCTTGTACAAAGAGTCATGGGGGGGGCACCCCCATGCACTGAACTGCTTATCCACCCATAATACAGGCTGACCTTAAACTAAAAACAAGCTTCTGAGAGGAAGCTTCAACAGAACAGCATGGTAAAAATATATCTATATATTCTACAGATATAAGGGATGTAAAAGATACAGATATGTGCAAAAAAAAAAACAGTATGTAAGGTAAATGAGTTAGCTTACGGAAAAGAGATAAATGAATCGACACTTACAGAGTCCAGATGTGTGTGTGGCTTTGATTAACTTTTTCATCTTCTGAAAAGTTGTGTTTTCCATCTCCAGACACTGTAAATGAACAAAGACAGTTTAGTATCAAAGTCCAGTTCTAGTACTTAACCATCACTGAGGACAAGGATTTTTTTCTGGCTATATGTTCTGTTTTGTGTAGATGGTGTTGATTGAATTTGCCAGTAATTTATGGGAATGACCAAGATAAGAACTACAAACCCACACTGAAAATGAACAGGTGAAAAAACAAAAACAGGAAAACGTTTCGATAACAGGTATAAACGCTTCCATGAAACCTGGATAAAAACGGATCCTTGAAAATAAGTTATTGGTGGCCAACAATTAACACAGTAACTTCAATTATAATATTTTGCCTTCTTAGCTCTTCCATGATAAACTGTTTCCTCAGCTTTGCTTTTTAGCCAAAGGACAATTATCTGTCATGCACCATCATGTCTAATCATAAATGATGTCAGCTCATTTGAGAGCCTCCGCAGGTTAATCAAGGTAATAAAAACAGGTTTGCACATTCTGAAACTGCGGTGGATCTATGCCCCCAGAAAAGAAAAAAAAAATTAGCAGTGCAAAAATAATTGCAGACAGGCGTTTACTTTATTACATAAGAGAAATGCATCTTGAAAACAGCAAACGTTTTGGTGTTATAGGCCTCAGTTGTTGCATCAGTGAGCTACACTTGCAGCACTCCACCTAAACAAGGCCAGAAATAGCTAACATGCAACGCGTATTTGGTTCCACACCCAGTGCTTTGCAGTCTAGTCATCTGCCTGGTTGTGAATCAAAAAGTCATGTGAATGCTTAGTGCAGAGAATGAGAAAGTTATTCTGAAAGTTATTCGCAGATAAATGGACAACAAAGTGTTCATTAAGACCAGTAAAACGGCAACGAAGACTAATTACACTGAGACAACAGCCATGTTTGACCATTTGTTGACTTGTGAGAAGCTGCTGTACAGACAAGTCTATATCAAAATGAAACTAGGACGATGGGTAAAATGACATGGAAGGGTTATGTATTTAATTTTGAACAAAACATAAAGTTTTAGATGACACAAGTTATACCTGACTTTTGCATATTCCATCTTCCTGCATCTCAGCTTGGAATCAAAACAAGCAGCTAAGATAAGACATACACCTACCCACACACATCGGGAAACAGCATCAAGCAATCGATCCTAATAAGACTCAAATTAATCTATACAATCATGCACTGGAAATGTATCTGTGTGTGCATGTGTGTAAGATTCCAACATGACACTCCCCAAACAGTTATTTCAGCTATGTCATTTGTTATGTCCATAAAAAAGGGACTCCAAATTCACCAGACAGCTGACTTAAGCGGACGTTCCATATCAAATCGGAATCAAGCCGTCTCAGTTTGTGTTTTGTTGTGTCACAGACTCAAATAATGCTTGGGATTCCCTTTAAAGCCATCTGGCTCCGGAGGTAAAACATAAGCATAATTCCCTTTTAACTATCTATGTCAGATTTGCTCAGATTTTTCTTGTCACATTCTTGACTTGTCACATTTTTTTAAAGCATAGCGGATCTGGTTCCAGCAAAGCGATCTTTGGTTTTCAATTTGTAACAGAGAATCTTTGGCAATCCAGATAAGGCCCAGAGGGAAAACACAAATCCATGTCTTGTTATAGCAGAGTTAGGGATCCATGGTGTTTTTTGTCCACCAGAAAGGATCAGTGTGTGTGTGTTTAGATTATTTGTTTTATGGCAGAGTTCATGGCAGCCTTGCTCTGTTCCCTCCCAGTGCCTTAGGAGATTTGAAAAGAGAGATTTCAAACAAACACAAATGCACATGTGCGTACACACACACACACGAGCACACAAAGCTCAAACAAGCCTAGAGCCAAGGCACCAGTTCAACCACAAAAACTCCACACATTGACCTTCATGAACATGCTTGCAAACACATGCACATGCTTTTAATCACATCATTCCCTGTCCCTGTGAAGGATCAAGTTTCTTTCTGTCATTCATTTAGTTGCTAATGTTCTTTCTTCTGTTCTGTATCATTTTTACCCTAAAACTGAAGGTAAACTCGAGAAAAATTGACTCAAATAACCACCACAGTCAACACTAACATCATCAAACCTTAATACACTTAACCCAAACATTTGCAAGTAAAAACGTTTTTTTTATTAATTCAAAATCCCTGTAATGTTAAAGACTATAAGCAAATTGAATCTGTAGATAGAACAACAATAATATCCCCACAAGAATCTATTATCCTGATAAAACACGTTTAAAATTGAACTTTTATTTTTTTTATTTAAACATAAACTTTTAATTCACTAAAAATAATGTTTTAAAACTACGAGAATTTGATTAGTAATGAAATATTTTGTTTGCAAAAATGTTAAATGATCATAATAATAATTTATTGTGAAAAATACGTGCATCCGGTCACAAAATGTGTTGCGTTACTCATGTTTACGTTACATCGTGTGGTAAACCATCACCCAAACCTTCATAAAACGATGGAAATCTACAAGATAAACTCCGTAATAACTGTTTAAACTGCTGTAACTTGTGTTTTTATGAAAAATCAAACAACAGAGCTCTGACAGAGTCATGGTTTAAAGTTTGTTCCTCCTCGCTGTTTCCATCACGAGCTAACACAGGTAAACAGACCGAAGTGAACCGCCTCTCCCGCGCTCACCTCCTCCAGGGTTGAAACCGTGTTCCGACAGTCACTCATCTTCGTATGAAAACTGGAAGTCGCGGGCGAAGACAAGTCCTCGTTCGTTAAAACCACAAAGTCCGAAATGCTTATTCGCTCCGGCATTTTTATTCTATTTTTTTTTTCCCAGAAAACCAAAAAAGAAACAAAAAACGGTTCCCGCTTTTTCACAAAGAAAAAAAGTTAACCGAAATGTCAGGCGAGAATATAATTCCCATTTGAAGGCGGGGAGGGGAAAAAAAGCAAAACTTTCCTCTTCAATTTCTGTCTTTACAAGAGTTATTTATCTGAAGTCATTCTCGGGTTCGGGCCAGTCACAACTTTGCTTAGAGTGAAAGCGCGTGCAGGTGAACAAGCGCGCTCCTGTGAGGTCAGGGAGGCGGGGCCTGATGTCACGTGGGGACACTACAGGAAAGTGTCCGTCTGCTTTGCTCTTTCATCAAAACGTTTCATTCCTCTGGAAACTCCACTGAGAGAACCGTTTCCATGGAAATGCAGAAGGAGCTGGAAGGGACTTTTTAAATAAAGCTGAAGGATTAGTGAGAGAAGAGGAAGCGAACAAATAGTCAAGGTTTATTTGGAGGTTGTGTAGAGGTTTTAAGGGTTATTTCAGTGCACACTGCAAAAACAGGTTGCATAAAATTAGGAAAGGAAAACTAATCTTAGGAAGAACATCAATAGAAAGCAGTAAAATTATCCGCAAGTCATTTTTACTTAAAGGCCCACTCTGGTGAAAATTGTGTTTTTTTAACATGTACTTGTGGTATTTTTCTCATGATGAAGGACAAGAAAATTAAGCTTAAAATTTGATTTTTCTGAGTGTTTCGTCATTGAAATTGTTGTGCACCAGGAGCAAACGAAAAAATTGGAAATTGGAAAAAGCTCGTAAGTGTGACGTACAAGTCCCTACGGCAAGCCGCAGGCTCCCAGCTCAGGTTCCTTCTGATGCACAAGCTTGTAGACGACTAGGTCCACGTCCGTCTTCATTTTCCTCGTCTGAGCTGGCATCTGGCTCAAAACTTTATGGCTGGATATTCCTAACTGTTTTCTTTGCACCTGTAATGTTAGGTTGGGGTGTGTGAGGGGCTGTAAGCTAGCGGGAGAGAGTGTGAACAGATGGTTGACGGGAAGTGGGGGCTGGGTTGCTTCGCGCCAACAGCCCACAACTCAAAGGCAAATTTTCAATGAACTACTGCCGCTCTGCAGAAACTGTGTCCTGGAAGTAAAATATCTGGGATATTTCAAATCTTACTAAGCATCAAATAGTTTGGAGTGTGTGCATTATTGTCATTAAAGACCCCCCCACCACCACCACCAATGAAATTCGTGTTTTTTGAGTGTTTGACATGTATGTGTGGCATTTTTCTTATAAAAGAAAGCATATGTAACAAGAAATCATTTTGGCTTTCTGAGTATTTCTCCTTATAAATAGCTGTCAAACTGTGGCGAAATTCAACATGAAATGTGGCTTTTTAAGACACTTAGGTTGTGGGATTTTGGTTAAAAACTTTCTGATTATAATTGAAACACCAAGGAAAATGTTTCTATTAAAAAAACGTCACATAGGGACTTTAAATTAAAAGAACTATCTTTGTAACTCTTGCTCTTTTTGCACCTTCATCCTTTTTGGCTGTGCCTCCAGAGCTCCACTGTTCTTCCTTTTGAGCCTATAAGATCATTTTTTTTCTCTATAGGGAGGATTTCTAAAGTTTCCTCACCTGCCACTGACATTTTGAAGGAAAAAAAAACTTCAGGAGTTTTATGTCACATAAACCCTCCACAGTTCAAGATTGTGAAGCCTGTCAGTTCAAAGAAAAAAAGTTGTATTCATGAACCTTGCCTTGGGGGAAATAGTGGTATCATACATTATTGGGGGGGTTCAGGGAGCTGAACCAAACACAGTGACTCCGTTCACCAAACAAACCACATATTTTCCTACAATTGTTGCAATATGTAAAGGGAAACACTGAATTAGTCCGAGCCCCTGGGGGAACTTGAGGTTTTCTCGACCATCCTTATCCAAGAGATTTTCTTGTTCTGTGTGTCTTTTCGTTCTCCTTCTGGGTCTCAACTGTGTGTACTAAGAGTGGAGCTGTGTTTGTATTCACAGAGATAGACAAGCACACTCACTGTTTATTCTTCATTAAGTCACAGGCCGAGCAATGTGCATCCCTGACGTGTTGTATTCACAGACTCAAAACTGTAATTCACCAAAAGGGCACAATTATCCAACAAATATCTATATTTTAATCTTATTGTTGTAGGTAAAAAAACTATTCTTACTTGGTGAGAGTTAGCCACGGCTAAACTTTTTTTTAACCTTTTTTTTTTTTGCAAGCATATTCATTCGTGTGACAGACATCAGTAGGAAAAAATGCAAATGTCTACCATGAGTCTTTTTTTAATTTCACCATTTGGGTAATGCCTATACTTCAGTGTGCTCGTTTGGCATGCACAAGCTTTTTGCATAATTATTTGGACTGAAGTAATGCTAGCTGCATTCAGACAATACCCTTCTTTAGTTTCTTTGCAGCCCCTGGTAAAAAAGAAAGAAAGAAAGAAAGAAAGAGGAGTCTTTGTGTGTCAGTAAGCCTTTGAGCTTGAGTTTTATTATGAAATTCAGTAAACAGGTTTGCTCAGGCATGCCAGGCCAGTAGCTAAAGCAAGTTTAAAGGATTGAAAGGAGAAACTGCAATTCATGTGTGCAAAACTCCCTTTAAAGACCCACTCTGATCATCTTTTTAGCTATTCTAAAAGCCTTCCCAGTGCGCTTTTTAATTGCTGTTATTAGCCAAAATCTGAAAACCTCAATTGTTTTCTGGGCATAGTGTTTGCAGGGTCAGAAGTTGATTAAAATGTTGCCTCTGAGATGTGGGCAGGACTGTTGGAGTGAAGCAACCCGATGCCAGTAAAAATAATATGTTCATGGAATTAGTCATCTACAAATGCATCAGAATGGAGCGAAACAGGCCGGACAATAGTATCTTCTATGCTTCAGGTACGAGCTTTTTCCAACAGCATTTATTTGTCTGCTCTTCATTCAAAAGGGTTTTAATAAAGAAATACTGAGAAATGCTATTTTAATCGTAACGTTTTAATATATTCTCCATCGTGGGTTCAAAAAACGACCAAAAACATGGTTTTTATCAGACTTAAAACTTGTAACAACTGACTGGGTGAAGACGGTTAGGGAAGAAAAAAGATACGAGCGTCCCACAGTGACTCATTCATTATTTTCCTCCCCTGTCACCACCCTTTTTCTTTCCAAACTGCAACGATTTCCCACATCGCAACATCTATCCCCTCCCACAGTCCACGGCAGCCAATTATCGTAAGAATTAGTCATTTCTTTGCTAAATCGTTCTAAAGTTTGGAAGCAGAGATGTTTTTTGGTGAGGTACACCCAACATAACTTCTCTCATTCAGTCAACTTCCTGTAAAGTGAACAACTGCCAGGATTTCCTTATTGCTTCCCAGCAGCTCAGAGGGGCATAACACACCGCTCCACTCTCATTTTTCTCCTTTCCTCTGCCTGTTGACTCAGCTCTGCGAGTCCTGCTACCAATTTACTTCCTCATATCAAAGCAGGAGGCCCATGCTTTCAGGAACATACCCTCTTTTCTGGTCAGCAGGGATGAAGATTGCAGAGGAAAAGAAGATCTTAATCAACTGGTTTGAGTTCAGCAGGATGTGGCTTTCCTGAAGGCAGTCTGCTTTAACAACCACAAACAGCTCGGATGTTCAGTTGCATCTTTTGGTTTGTGAAAATCCATCGCATCTAAGTCGTGGATTGATTGGATCTGTGGACTTGTGTCATAAGTAGGTCCATCAAGTCCCCAGTCCAACATACAGTTGGGATTTGTTGTCTGACTGGGTTCTGGCCTTTCAAAATAAATCTTTGTTTCTCAGTGTTTCCAACTCGTGACGCATTAGCTTGACATCCCTGCTCAGCGGCACTTCATTTTTTTGGTTATCTATTGTTGTTGGCCATTAGAGAGGCATCACTTATGTGGAGAAAAACAGAGAAGTGTTTAGTATCAGGTAGTTTGTAGCTTCAGCTAACAATATTTACTTCTGTTTCTGCGTTTTAACAAGGTCTGCTAAGCCCGACACACACGTGTGATGTTTGACATTTCAGTTAAAGACCTCAAGCTTAAGCGCATGTGCTTGTTGTGTGCAGCATCTGGAAATGGACACATAACAAGCATCTGATTATGGTTAACAAGCTCAGACACCTGAAAGTGCTCTTTATGGCTGGCTGCAAAAACTTTTTTTAGAGCCCATGAACTTTTGCTTGCTCAGAAAATGACATCAGGAAGAACAGAACAAGCTTTTTAGGCTTAAAAAGGCCCTGTGAGTGAACTTGTTTTTGCAAATAAATATACTTAAAAGGCTCATTTGTAGGAGTATATTTTAGCAGTGTCATGAAATAATATCTTTTGTTTGTTTTTTTGTCTATTCTGCCATGACCCACTGATCTCTGACCTCCTTTTTTCTCTTTTGCTTTTAGTGAGCTTGTTTCCAAAGCAACCCTCTCACAAAGAATGATGGGGGTTTCATGTCAGCCTGCCTGACATCAGTCAAAGATCTCTCTTTTCTTTTGGGGCCGCATTATAATAGCGATGGACTTGCTGCTTTTAAAATGACAAAAGACTAATTATTTTGCTTATAAATGCAGAAAAGTGCTTCATGTGATCTCACAGTGGACTTTTGACAAATGTATCTAAGTAAGTAAGGTAAGAAAAGAGAGCAATTCAGATATAACCCTGCCGGAGACATTATTACTTCTTTCTTTGCAATAAAAAGTATTAAATAACTAAAAGCAAAGAGTATGTCTTTAAGGAAGATTATTCCTTATTAGAATATGAATTAAACATGAACATATAAGTTCCTACTTTATGAAAAAAACTAAGCTAGAAGGAAAGAGCACAATTTCAGCCTCTGTGTGTTTATGTAAAATAATGATTCAAGGTATTCCGGATGTGAACACTGGCTTCAGCATTTATTTAATAACTTCAAACTGGCCACACAAAATTACCAAATAGTAAGTGCTGCAAGTCATTGAAAAATAATCTTTTTTTTCTGAAAAATAGGTATAAATACAAAGCAAATTCTGTACAAATACCAAAAAAGCTAGTTTAAATGAAAAAGTTCTACAAATTCTGAGTTCACATTCTCTATTCTACAAGGTAAAAAAACCCCACACACGCACGAACACACCTATATACCCAACAACACACACTCATATTCAAGTTTTGTTAGGACAGGACCGTCAGCTTATCTCAAGATTGTAGAGGGAAAGCCAAAAACAATACGAAATAGCAAACAAAAATTCAAATCTCTAGAACTCTTCTCAATCCATTTAACAGATAAAGTCATTGACTTCATGCCTTTTTTTCATAAGCATTACTCCACAACATGTGGGAAACAAGAGGCTTGAAAACCTGGAAAACAAAGACACAAATTCTTCAATGTTGAACTATTTCCTACACAAAAGGACTTATTTTTTCTCATGAAAAAAATGCTGCTAAATAAACAGCTTTCTTACTGTATTGTACTGCAGCACACATGCTGCATTTAATTAAATGTGTTTTTTTTTTCTTCCTAAGAATTACAACAGTAGCTTTTTACTATTAAAACCTATTAAAGTTGCATCGACAGGAGAGCAGGATTGGCAAAAACAGCACTGGGAAATGCCGTTTGTTGATGGATTTTTCTTTTTGGCACAAAGTGCAGAACCAAACAGACACATGGCTTAAATATGAAGCTTAAGGCAGTGGAGAGTAAATCTGATCTGACAAAAGCAACATGAGCACCTTCAAAAAGTCATTTTAACAGTGTGATTCAAAATACATGCGCAGAATCCACACAGCTGAAGCTGAAAGAGTTCATTCACGGCTTGTCCTAGAACTTCTCTCTGTGTGTGGTTCCTTATGGCTTTAGCTTACTCTCATCCAGTGTTTACAAGGCTGTAAAGCTCCATAGCAGTTAAAGCTGATATTATACAAGGCTGCCCCCTACAGGCCATAATTGGCAAAACACTTTTTCACTTTGGAAAAATCCTGAGTTGTCTTCATGAATGCCTCATTTTTTTAATACCGCATACACAACAATTCTTGTTTTCTGATATTTCATTTGTGTAGTACTGTCAACTAACCTCTCCCCCCAAACCCCTGCTTTTTATGCAAGCACTCTCTATAGATTAATTCATCTTTACAGTATGTACAAATGATTTTTGCATTAATAACTTTAACAAAAATGGGGGGAGTCCTCCCAGAGGAATAGAAAAAATAAACATGTGATGGCTTAATAGTGTAATTCATTTAAATATCCCATCTTTTTTCTGCTCTTCTTCAGCTCCTCAACAAGTCCCCAAGATCATACGAGTCAAAGAAATCAGAGACGCCTTCGCCATCCTCCAGGCTCCAGAGGTAATCATCATGGTCCAAAGGCGGGGAGAAGCTGACAAACGGGGTGTTTGCATCAGAGGTGAAGGAAGTGCCAGGTAATTGGTCCTCAGTGATCTGGAGGAGGCTGGGAGGCAAACCAAGCAAACCCTCGACATCCAGGAGGGAGGTGCTGGAGGTGGCGGCTGGAGTGGGTATGGATTCACTGGCTGTGTTTAAAAAGGACAAAAATAGGAATAAGTTAAAATATATATGTTTTTTTTTTCACTAATTGTTACATATATATTTTACAAAGCAACAAAGTCCAGTTAAAACATTGCAGCTTTCAGACCTGGTCTTTAAATTATGACATTGCTGTTTTTTGCCAAAATGTAAAGTTGTTCCCCCACTTCCCATCATCCATCTGTTTACAGGCTCTGCCATTAGCTTACAGCCCCTCATGCTGTTAGCTAGACCTTACATTAGTGGTGCAACAAAAATGGTAATATTGGAGCTATCCAGCCATACAGTTATGAGCCAGGTGAATGCACAGAAAACAGACATTCATGGATCTATTTGTCTACAAGTTGATTCATCAGAATGGAGAAGAGCAGGGACCTTGTGGGTTGACATTAGTGATTCGTATATTAGAATTCCAAGCTTTTTTCCAATGGCATTTTTGCAATTTTAAGCTGAATTTTCTTTAAATATGTTCTCCACCATGAGGAGAAATGCCACAAGAACAAATTGAAAACACACATTTCATCGGAGTGGGTCTTTAACTACAAGAGGATGATTTAAGAACTAATTCAAAATGAATTCAAATTGTCTCTTTTTTGTTATTGTTTTTACAAAAATGAGCTTGAAGGACCATCTCATCCCACATCTGTTCACTCGTGCCTTCATCCTGATCATCTCACAGCAAAGCTGGATGATCCATTATAGAGGCAGTATGAGGTGGGGGTTGCTGGTCATCCTCTCGTAGCCCACATTCTATCCTCGTTTTGGATTAGGAATGAGACATCTTGAATTTTGTTTCCATTTTAACCTTTTTTGACGAAAGGAATGTTTTTATATCTTTGTTAATTACTGGAGAACGTCTCCACTTCATCTGCTTTCCTTTCCATGCTAATTTAGTTGTGAAAACAGTTTTTGACTCGATTGCAGTGGAGTAATTACAGTTAAATACCCAAATCAATGAAAATCTAATTTTTGGTGTTTTAATAGGTTCTTGTGGCATTTAACTGATGATGGAGAAGATAAATAAAGAAAATTAGGCTTAAAACGGCATTTCTGATTGTTTTTTTATTCAAATAATTGTGAATCAGGGGCACATGAAAGAATGATGTTTGAAAAAGTAGATTTGTGATGTAGAAAATACGCTGGGGGAGCCACCAGTTTCCTGCTCGGAGTGCTCGGCAATGAAGAGGGGAAGAGGGGTGGGGTTGCCTTTGTCAATAGTCCCACCCACAATTTAGAGGAACATTTCTAATGATAGTTTCTAGCAGTTCCTGCCACTCCGCAGAAACTATCTCCTAGAAAACACCAAAGTTTTTTTACATTTTGGCTAAAAGCCACATAATCGTAATTAAACCACTAGGAGCGCTTTTAAAATAGATCAAAAGACGATCAAAGGGGGTCTTGAAAGAAAGGGAGCAGTAACCACGCTTCTACACAAGACAGAAATCTCAGAATAACTTGACAAAATAAAAAAAAAAAAAAAAGGCCACATAAATTATCTGGTAAAAATACATGCGTTTTCACATTTTTGTTGGTCAGCTTTATGTTAGCTTTTACTGAAACAGCAGTCTGTGGCTTACATTCAGCAGGCTCCTTTTTAATGCTGCAGCTCAGAGGTTCCGCTGGTGCTGCAGCCGGTGGGCCGAGGCTTTGAGGAGATGCCTTACTCGGGTTGAGGATGCTCTTAACTGGGCTGACATCTTCAAGGCCCTCCTCAGGGCAAAGGTAGACCTCGATGGGCCCATTTTTACTCTTTAAATAGATCTGCAATGAGGCCTTCTGTAAAGAGGATACAAGAAAAGCGTGTTTACTCCTTGCAGAATCCCAATAACACACATTCATAAATTAAAAAATACAGAATTGTTTAAAAAAAGGGAGGGCAAATTCCAACTGTCTTACCCCTGCTGTGTCTGGCACCTCCAGCTTGGTTTCAGCTGGAGCTTTCACAGCAATAACCGTCTGATCTCTGAGACTGGCGATGGACCGGATGTCCTGGTACGTCACGTAGCCCAGCGTGAGCTTAGGTCAAGGTACCAACAGCTGCATTGCCTCAGCGTGATGCTCATTTCCACTAAGCACTCTATAAAAAGGATATCTCTGGCTGTCTTTGTACTCTGTGAGCTGTTTGAGCTTTGTGGTGCTGGACTGTATCAGGTCATCCAGGGATCTCTCTGCTCTGTCCAGGTCCACAAGCTCTCTTCTCAAGGTGCAAGCCTTCTCTCCCCCATTGGCCCCGCCTCGAAATACATCTCCCATTCTAAAAACACAGAGAGAAAAACAAACTTCACACCCATTGTAGTTTTAAATCAGAAAGGGAAAAGCAGCAACAAAGTAGATCAGATCAGTGATCTTTAAATCCAGTCACTGCTTATTTTTTAAAAGCTGTGTGTTCTGATTTTTTAAAGAAATTAAAAAAATAAAGTTTAAAGAAATCTTTATCTTTATCTGTAAATCTGTATCTTTATTCTTCTTTCAAGCTTTCACGGTTTGATTATTATTATTATTACATAGTGAGAATTTTATTTTCTTGTTTTATTTCACAAGCAGAGTCTGTGTTATGGAAAATCTGATCGTTGAAGCAATTAAAATGCTTTTGCAGGATATTAAATGACTCAGCTTTCTGTTATTTAACATCAAAAACACTTGGAAAAACTCTACAGATTCTTGCTTGTGTTAAATCAATTTATTGCGCTTCAACGTATAGTTTTTAAGAACAATGCTGGTCATTCGTTTGTCTGTCATTATCTCTTTTGGTAGTTTCTCCCTGTGAACTTACAGCCACTGGATGTTGTTTTTGGACTTCTTTCGAATGAGCTGGACTCCCTCCAGGACGTTAGTGATGTCATAGATTCGCCTCTTCTGCACTTCCAGAACTTCGGTGGCCCAGTTCAGGTCGAGAACTCCATCAGGGGACTCGGCGATCAGACCCACAAACTTTTTGGTCAGCAGGCCCAGTGAGGTGTCGTATCGCGTCCGTTCGCCCGGAGACTTTGGCGCTGAGAGTTATAATGCACAAAAAAAGGGCAAATCAATGGAGAAATACTATTTAACATACTTTCCACTCTATAGGACACACCTAAAGTTTTTTTTCCCAAAATGTCAAGATGTCGAAGCAGAGAGGAACATGGCGCTCTGTTAAAGGCCAGTCTGTTTTTCATTTGTTTCTGAGTTAACTAGGTTGTTATTGTTAACATGCTAACGTGGCTAACGTGTAGCAGAGTTGGTCTGTGTGTTTTTTTTTCTCCACTTGTTACTGATAAGGTTAGGAGTTAGCACAGGCAGTAACGTTTGTTTTAGCGGTATTGGCCAGTATTTAATGTGATACAAACAAGATTGGGAGATGCAGGTATTGTAAGTATACTAGTATGGCTAACGTGTAGCGTGTTATTTAGAAGTCCTAGAATTACTGTGAACACAGTTAATACACAGACTGACTTAGCTCTGACTCTTTTGTCTCAATTAATCCGCCTTATATTTTGGTGAGCCTTACATATGGTATTAGTTTGAAAGTACACCAAATTTTGGACTTCTGTCTTTGTCTGTAGTGGTAACATCGTCTATCCTATCCTATCCGATCCGATCCGATCCGATCCGATCCGATCCTATCCTATCCTATCCTATCCTATATTCTGCTCTCCACAGGCAACGTTGAAATTTTAATTCTCCAATCTTAAAGGTCGACTCACTTCGTGGACTTGGTATCCTTGCTGTAATGATGCCTTTGTCTTTGGGGGTCCGAAACTCTGGCAGGTACTGAGGGTCTTCCAGGTCCAGCTTCCTTTTAGCCTGGAAAGCAAAAGGATTGCTGCACATTTAAAAAAAATGATAATATTGGGGGTTTTTTTCCTCCAACTGCTATGAAGCTGTTCTCCTTTTAAATCAACAATCTAGTAAAAAATGTTCTTCATCCTGCATATACTCGAGTAGTTCTGCAAATCAAGGCCGTGAAACGAACAAGTGAGGTTGAAAGGGGGGGGCTTGCTGAATGTAGCTGGGTTGTAAAAGTGCCAACAGTCCTCAAGTGCATGAACAAAGCATCCCCCTCTCACTTTCCCAAGCACTCCGATGAGGGGCCGATTGTGTGTGGGCAAAAAGGCATGGAAGGTGATTGGCCCTCGACCCGCTGCCTGCCAAGCGACAGGAAGCCCCTGGAATTACTCAATGACCCCCCACCCCCACCCCAAAAGCCTGACTTCTCTCCCTTTAAAGGTTTAGTGTGCAGCATAAAAACATTCCCACCTGAGTACAACTAATGGATTATGTATTGTCAAAGCAGACAGCAGTGACCTTTGGACCCCTAGATACAACAACCATCTTCAAGTGATCACTGGTTTTTATGAGGGCCTTTGTAACAAAAGTAAAAGTCATGAGACAGGAAGAATTTAAAGTTTTGCTGAATAGCAACACCCTAGTGTCCTTGCCACAGAATGGAGATTAATACAAACCCTTACTTTGAAAAGTCCAACCTCACAAAACGCAAAAGACTCTCACACTTTCATCTTTCCATCCCATCCTTTCACAAATAGCTGACAACAAAGACTTCTTTGTCAAATCAGCGGCACACAAGGCAAGTGAGGCGATTTAGTAGACAGGTTTAGGTAACTGCCGCCTTCAGAGATGAGAAAAGTGGCCCCTTGACGACTGAAGGGACCAAAGAAGGCCGGGATTGTCCAAACACATTGACGGATGTGACCACATGTTGGCTACTGACATCTGGAGCAGAGCAAATGCAAATGTATGGACATTGGGAAGGTGGATTTGCCTGCAGCAGCTGACGGAGACAAAAGCAGTTTAATTTCTGCCTTCTTGAATGATCCAAATGTCCTTATAGGAGAAGTAGACCAAAGATGATACCAGCTGGGTCGCTCTAAGCAGTGACAGGTGGCCTCATATGTCCATCAGCGCTGCTGAATCTGAGCCACGAAGCTGATTGTGTGTCGTGAGAAGGGAGCCAACGGTTTCAGTTAAGGTGGGCGCTTAGGAGCTCCCTTTTTTGCATTAGTCTTTGGTGAGTCAACCATAATAGAAAAACAGCCATTACTGGAAAAACAACTGGCTTTTGTTCGGTACAAAAGAGAGAAATGATCAAGCGGTTGGTTAAAGGTACACATACAAGTCCATTTCAAGCAAAAGCATTCCCCAAGTAAAATAAGCAGCTGTAAAGGTTAGAAGTTAACTATAAAGGCGAGATAACTCCCCTCCTTATTGACTCATTATCTCCCTGACAAGCAGTATCACTTCCCTCATGCTGGTTACAGCCTCACCCCGTCTGCTTTTGGAGTTACACCCAAAGCACGTGGCGTCCTCCTCCTCATTCTCCTTCTGCTGTACATTCTTGGGCTGATTCCTACCCCCTCTACTACCATGCTGAAATCTCTTCATTGGCTCTTCCTACGCGCACATTCCTGTCACGTGAAGAGCCTGAAGATCCAGGCCTCGTCCAGGCTTAACACAAACAAACTTAGCCTGTCGGAACAATCAGATGCCATCCATGCGAGGGCAAGTTACAGTAGGCCTGCAAAACGTCCTCATCTTTCTGCAGATTCGCTCAAGCGCCACACCTGAGGGGCAACGGAGCATGAAAACTAGCTGCCAGGTTGCTCGCCAGCTCTCACAAAGCAAAGCAAATCAGTTCCCGAATGGAAAGACAGCTTTGTGATGCAAAGCCAAAACCCATAAGGGGTATTATGCTCCTGGGGTGGTGCTGACCAGAGGAAAAAGAAGGTTGCTGAAGGAAGGAATGCAAATGAAAATGTGACAAATGAGTCGTTCTAGCAGCAATGTGAGAGAGGCGCTAACCACAGGGGATTGAAGGAAGCAACTTAGAAGGGCACATTCCCACCAGGTAGAAAGAAATGTCGTCTTTCTCAATAATTTGTGTCCCGTCAAGGTGGACAAACTGCAAAACCCTTACTTTACACCCAACTGCTTCAATGAGCTGTTAGAGACATATTAAATTCAAGCAGGAATTCAAATGTAAAACAGAATCCTATAGCCATTCCAAGATTACCTTCCCCCATAATCCCTCCACAGCTTAAAATGAATGCTGAAGTCAGAATGGAGAGTGAAACCTTTGGTTCTTATTTCTGAAAATTCCTTAATGATAACACAAACGGGTGTTATGAATCTTTTATTTTTAATTTCCCAGAAAGCAATGGGCCATCACAAATACTTATAAATAAATCTTTTTCAGACTAAATGTTTTCGTCTGCTCCTGTTTCACCACAATTTGAGTAAAGAAATACTCCGAAATGGCATTTTGAGCTTAATTTTCTTTATATATGTGCTCCATGATCAGAAAAATGGCACAAGAACATGTTAAAAACATAATTAAGGTGCCCAAACAAGAGAAGCATCTCTAAAAACATTAGCAAGGATTCAAAATGCAGATCAATATGTAGAATGAAGACTGAAGCATCCCCTAAAACAAAACAAAATGAAGCATTTGTATTTTTTTTTAAGAGTTTGACTAGGGCTGTTTTGTTATTGTGTGAATTTCATTTTTGCAGGCATGCATGCATGCATGCATGTAGGGGGTTTGGAGAATCTGAAAGCTGCAATTTAAACAACTTCAAAGGGACGGCCTGAAGATTGTAACACATTTTGCATCATTATCAAGCTCACATGAAATAGTATGTCAACATTCTGAACGGTCTCCACACCCTGGTTTTTTAAAAAAAAAAAGAAGAAATCACTGATACATTTAATTTCACTGCAGTTGGCACATAAATGTACGACATCTGCAGGTAAAGTCAACAAAAGCTGTCAAAACGAATCTAAAGTGGAATCTCAAGGGTTCAGTTTATGAGGCAGAAATGCAAAAGAGTGGTGGTTGTTTTGTTGTTAAAGGAAGTGTGCTGCATATGCAGCAGTTCCTGTAAACACAAGGCACTGCACTCAAGCAGATGTGATGGCAAACCCAGTTACCAAGACATCACTTCCAGCAACACTGCAGCTTAGATTGTGTGCAAATAACCCTCAATGGAGCCTTTTATTTGATTATTACAATATAATTACGATAAATATATGAAAATTGTAATGAATTTCCAATAAAGATTGGAGCTCTTTGTGTCTATAAATGTGTCAGTTCTGCAGAAAGTATGCAGTTGACTTTTCTTTTTTATCAAAGTCAACCCTTACTATAATGTGAATTTATAACATTTAAGCAGGCTCATCTTACTAGACTCAAAGATCTCCCTATTATACCGAAAAGTGCCAAAGATTTTATGAGTTTCTGAAAACGTGGGCAGGCAGACGTGGAAACATTCTTAAAAAGGTGTTGCATTTTGCAATTTTTCTCAGAATAAACACAACATCTGTTGAGACGCAGCATATAAAAGCATTGAGTCTTAGCCGTTAATCTCTTGCAATTTGGTGTTAATGCTGGATGCGGAAGAATCTCCATAATGCCTTATGGGCTGTAAAAACGCAAACTTGAACAGTAAAATCACCTGAACATATGATAAGCCAGGTGGTAGCCTATTTCTAACTATCCAAGTAATCCTCTTGGCGGGCCTATTAGTGGATACACGCTCCCAGGCCAAGGGGTCAGCATGAGATTTGAAGACTCTGCACAGACTCCAACCTATAACCCCTTTGACCCCCCTCTGCAAAACTGCATGAGATGCACAACTAAATGAATGGCGGGAGATCAGAATCCACTGCAGATCAACAGCGTAATCCTTCAAAAACACAGTTTATGTAGGTTTTTTTTTCAACCAAACAGCTCTGTGGGGAAAGCAAACAGTTGCTCATTCATGACACCCGGCCAGCACCTCCTTCCTGCAGTTGCATGAACAGGTTACACAGGTCCTGTACTGCTTAACTGACAGGTGCAGATGGAGCAGCTGTCTCTGGGTGTAGTGTGGAGTTGAGGAAATAAAGTCTCCAACCAGCACAGTCCTGCCCTTTGCATTGTCTTCATTTCTGTCTAAAGCAGTCCTGGTTGCAGTCGGGGGCCACTCATCCTACATTTTCACAAGGGGCCCCCCGAACATGATCAAACTGGGGCTCCCCCCCTCCTCCATCAAAAAGCATCACACTGGTTTGCTCCAGCTACAGCTGGACTGCGGGGAAAGATGTCACAGACAAGGGAAAAAAGCCCCCCCCTGTGGCTTATCACGTCAAAACATAATTACAGAAATGCCTATGGAAATCAAGCATTATTCCTCCCACATGCATACAATAACCCCTTGTTTGAAGGAGAAAATCACGTTGCAGAAATGCCCCTTACCGGCAGCCGTCCGGAGGATGATCTGATGGGTTTAGCCTCGGGTCCGTGGGGGGTTGAATACAGGCTGTTGGCTCTTTGTTCGGCCGCAGCCGTGTTACCGATCTGCGTGAAATACCCGACCGGTACCGCGTGTATGGGCGGGCTGGACAGTCCGGTGCTGAAAAAGTCGCTCTTCACTCCGCCGGACGACAAAACCTTCATTTTCTGCTGGGAAGCGAGCGCCACTGCTGGCCGAGCCGCAGCCGGAGAGACGCCTTTCGGCAGCCGCATCATTTTCCCCGGTAAACTCTATTCAACCGGATTGGTCAGGCGGAGGGAGACGCGTGCTGTTAGGGCCAGCACGACGGTCACCGGCTGGGGTTAGAAAATATATTCTAAAAAAAAGAGAAAAAAAGAGAAGAAGAAGTCGACAAAATAACAAAGAAATGCAAATGCTAAAACGGTATTTTCAAAATAGAATGCACAAATAAATAACAATCCGTTTCCTAATAATAATCGTTGGTAAATGTGTTATTCTTTGTTCGTTATTCTTCTTCTTCTTTTTAAACTTGCCTTACCAGGTACAAAAAAAATGTTCCGAATATAACTGGATTTCTTCGAACATGCAGGACGTTAAAGTTCAGCTCGAAAGTGCGTCTCGGGGACAAAAACTAGAACTTGTGGTGAGTCCTGCCGACTGCGGATTCCGACCCAGTACGTGACTGCTGTCCGTCCACCTCGGGGTGTCCCCTCTCCATTCAACGAGACAGGAGCTGCAGCTGAATAGCCTTTTTAGCGCCAAACTCCGTCCCGCGAAATTCGGATCTCCCGCGGTTGTAGGTCGCCTCTGATTGGCTGATGGCACGCTCGGCTTGTCATATTTGCATAAAACAGTTGTTCTGGGCAGGGCCTGGTTTTCTTAAAGAGACAGTACACCATTTCTCCCAATGACCCCAAAAGCAGTCTCACTTCAACTGTTTGTCACAGAAACTGTAAACAAAGCAGGCCAACTAAAATTAATTTACCAAAACACTATATTTACAGTCAAAAGACTAAAAACATGTTCAATATAGGGCATAAATCCAAACTAAAATGGGCTAAAAATGACCAGAATTGAGACAAACAAAATGATATTAACTAAAGGTGAAATTTCAGTTTAAACATTCAGTAATATAGATGTAAAGTAAAATAGATCCCAAAATAGTTTTAAAAAGTGTTATTTAGTTATTATTAGAATGCCATATCTTTCAGAATTAATATTCCTGAGGATATTTACACTTAACAGAGCAAATTCCCTATTGGTGAACCTATTTCCAAAAGTAATGAAAGTGGCACACAACAAGGTGCTGGCGTGCATTGTCTGTACATGATAATTGGATTCACCACTCTTGCTTATTGGCTCACAAAATATATTGAAAGAAAACACCCCCTCCCCCATCTGCGGCGACCAGACCCAAGCCGGATGACTTGACCCCCATTGGCAAGTAGGCCTATAGTTTCATGGATCATGGTACATTTTTAAAAAGTGGAATTTTATTCCAATAAAATCTATTTTTAAAAAGTTACAACTTTTCAGGATAAGTTGTGTTACTTTTTGTGTTGTAATTGTTGGTAATTGTGTTGTAATTGTTGATGCAGTTAGATCTGAAATGTTTTCATTTGTCCATTAAAGTTAAACACAAAAAAGTTGCAAACAAGAAAGTGATTTCTAAACTGGACTATGCTGTTATCTCATGTAGTGTTTAATACTTACTTAACAGGAAAACTTTGTTAAAGTAAACCTTTGGAGTTGTTTAATCATTTGTTACAATCAACAGTCATTTGGGAATTGCTTTATATGGGTTAAAAGTATTTTCATTCCTTTATTAAGTCATTCTTTTTCAGTTTGACTTCTTTTTAGACTTGCAGAGCTTTGGTTCTGCTCAGACACGCCTTTTTGTGCTGCACCTCTAACTTCAGTCTATTTGCCCAAAGATTTTTTTTGAAATACTGTCAGTTTCAGACATTCTTTTGCATTTCCATTCCTGGAAAATCAGTGATCTTTCAAAAATTCAGATCTATTTACATTCAGAAGTAGTCAAAGAAGGGCTTCACTGTGGAGTAGCAGTTAGCGTTCTCGCATCACAGCAAAAAGGTTCGTAGCATTGGTTCATATTCCAGATGGGACCTCTCTGTGTGGAGTTTGCATGTTCTACCTGCACAATTGACTTTGCATGTTTACATGATGGATCTTCAGTTTTCTACGGGGAATTCCGGCTTCCTCCCACTGTCCAGAAACATGCCTTATTTGTGTAACCCTGCAACAACCTGTTCAGGATGTACCATGTCTCCCTGGAAGGGAAACAGCGAAGGGAAATAACGAATGAATGAAAAGAATCAAGGAGCTCTTATTTTGTTTAAAACCTGTCTAACATCTCCATCTTGTGGGGAAAAATGGAAACTTTAACAGTCTGTATTTGACTTTGAGGTTTGACTAAAAGTGAGGCAACAATGCTAAAGCACAGTAACATTGACATTTTTAGAAGTTCTTGCTATTTTATTAAGATTTCAGAAAGTCTGTTTCCTTCAATAAACTGCTTTTCCTTTGGGTGGAAATGCTACTTTTTTCAGGTTTCTCACAGATGATATTGACTTCCTTTTAGAAAATGATGAGCTGGCCACATACACAGAATTGCTGAAGCAGCCACATGAAAACATGGTTCCAAGATAGTGAGAAAATGAGCACCTGCCAGACCAGAAAATATACTTTTACTGTATACATTTCTGCACTAAAAGGTTAACAGAAAGAACAAAAATCAAGCACAGATACTTACACGTTTCCATTCATCTTCAGAACCTGCTGAATCATTTTTGAGGTCACAGGGCTACAACCCAGCAACTGTTGTGTAAAGGTGGGGTAGACCCTGAGCAGGTCACCAGTCCAGGCCTAACTTTTTTCTATATTTTCTTCTGCTGCAGCATTTCTAAAACTTAAACAAAAATTCACGTCATAATCATTGGGCTACACAGAGGTGCAGTGATTAGTGCTCTTGCTTAACAATGAGAAGGCCTTGGTTCAAATCACAGGTTTCTGTGTGCAGTTTGCATGTTCTTCTTATTGATGTGTGGGTTTTCTTCAGGCCCTCTGGCTTCCTCCCACTGCCCTAACGCATGCTTCACAGGTGAATTGGGGTCTCTAAATTGCCCCTCGACAGGGGTGGAGTTACAGGGTGGCAAAGGGGGGCCAGTTGCCCCTCAGTTTTTGAGTCAAAATTATTATAATTATTGACAAAGATTGAGAAATCATCAATAAGAGCTTCTTTAAGCATTAGTAACTGCACCTCAGCTAAAGGGACTGTTGTTTTATTATCAATAACAGTAATACCACTATTTGAAATATGTATTTTGGATTCTTTCATTTATCATGACAGTCCACTCTGCTGTTCTCATTTGCCACTCTTACAAAGTTCATTTCTAAATCCTCTTAATTCACTTTGGAGTCTGAGGGTTGCTGGAGCCTGTCCCAACTAATGCTAGGTGAGAGATTTGTTTTAGACTTGTTCTTTGTGGTTAAGAAAAGTGTGTCACATGAATTTTATTCAGGGATCGTTTGCAGTGTTGTTAAAAAAATTGTTTGGTGCACATAACACACATCCCTGCTGTAGTTGACCTTCAGCCAATTGTTACTGACCCGACTTGGTAGAAGCAAGTTTGTGATTGGACGCCTGTTTGCGTACATCACATGCACATAAAAAAGTCAGTAGAGAGCACAATAGGAAGAGAAACTGACAAAGTTTGCCAGAATTTCACAATTTACTTCCCAATCGATTTGACACTTTTTACCAAAATAATCTTGTTTGTGTCTGTGGTTTTCAACTAATAGTGCTGTTACTCACTGTGCTTGACTGATGTTGATATACAAATCTGAATCTTTTACATCCCTAACGATGTAAACGACCATGGTTCCTTAAGTTCCTGGTAATTCCTGTGTTTGGCATGTATTGAATGTGTGCAGATAGAATTCATCTGTCCAGGAAGAAAGCCTTATATTTACCAGAAAGGCACTCCAAAAAGGAGTTTTTAAGGTTTTTAAAAGGCCTGAAACACTGCAGATGTAGTTCAGTTGAGGTAAAGAAAAAATAATTTACTTTAGTCAGACAAAAAAACCATTTGTATCTGTTTGACAAAATTGTCGAAATTCTCTGCATTTTTTTTAAAGAAAATCTGTAAAAAAGAAAAAAAAATACTCAAATGGTGTGGTGTTTACACAGTTACACGGGGTTTAATATTTTTTTGCAGTTGCCAAATAAAAATTCTTGCCGTTTTTAACCTTTGCATATTTTGGGCAAATAGCTGAAATTTGGACTCGGTGTCTTCTTTTTACCACTAGATGGAGCTATAGTTTTGTTTTAAGGACTGATAGCTAGAGCAGCAGTAACTGTACTTTCCATTATTATTGCTAAATCCTCTCATTTAGATGAAAATGAGGGGAAATGTTAATGGATAAGATCTTTTTTGAAGCATTTAACTCTAGTTTTCAGACACAAAAAAGTTTCTAATTTGACTTGTTTTTGCAGGGTTTTTTTTGCGTTTGTCTACAAAAGTTATCAGTTTCACTACTTTTGCTGAAGCTTCTAACCTTGAAAATGTCAAATACTTAAATGCTTTTTTTTTTGCATCAAAGTAGCAACAACTCTGACTAACACAACTGTGAACAAGCATCTTAACTGATTTTTTACTGACTGGAAAATAGATGCAGCTTGAGGAAATTCCCTTTGTTTGATTCACAACCACTAGATTCTTCAAGATTCTTCAGAGTACATCCTGTTGTATCAGCATTTCATTGTCATCCGAAGGTAAGAAGTCATGTCAGCATCAACCGAACTTTCCAAGACACGACTCGGTCACACTCATACATTTGTTTCACAACTGGAAGGCGGCCACAGTGATTGACACCATCTTTAATTCTTTTTTTTTTTTTAAACATATCCATACATACAAAGTGAAATCTACAGTAGAGAGTTTATGAAACTCATAGCACATAGTCTGTAGAAATAACAATCCCTACAAACAGTAATAATAAACTCCCTTATAGAGTTTGGATTACACACAAAAAAAGAAAAAGATTTCAACATCCATACACCTTACATACCCATGGCTGACATAAAGACACGTGCCAAAGTTTCAACAACTTTGTTTTGGGGGTGATAATTAAACGAGGTGCAACATAAGGTGGAAGTCAGCCAATAAACGTGTCTGGAATGCATTGAAAAAATAAAGATATAAAAAAAAAACAATGTACCAATATATTTCTATCTACTAGGAATCCCAACTGTGAGGAAGACAGTTTGTAATTTTCCAATCTTGGACTTCTGCTTTGTTGTGTTGCTCTGCCTGTCCAGGAGCCAAAGAATGAGTCTCTGTTTTCATGCTCATGCAACCACTGTTGATCTCCACTCATCTCGGGGAGAAACAGTCCACGTTTTTTCCTCCTTTCTTTAAACCCTTCACCTCCTCCTCTTCTTGTCTCCTTCTATCCCAAATACCTATCCCACCCTTTTCTTCCCCTCTTGTCCTCTTGCCCGGAGTGAAGTGGAGACATGTGTTTCCCTGCACCTGCATGGAGAGAAAAGAAGAAAAGTGAAGTCAGATCTCTGCCTCCCTCCCTCCTTCTCGCCCTCCCTCCCTGCAGAAGGGAGCAGACAGACTGGCGCCTAGCATGGAACTTTCATTAACCCCAGGCAGATAGCAATGAATCCGCCTCACAATGCTGCCCTTAACTAATTGGCAGCGTGCTGGATGTGCAGCAAAAGGGCCCCCTGTCTCATTATTAAAGTTTTTTTTTTAATTTTCATTTATGTAACACATCTGACTCCTTTTGACTCAATAGAATAAATACGTACCACAGCGCGCCATGGGGATCCTAATGGCACAAGCGACCTTCTTCTTTAGAGAAATTGCGCGTGATGTCTGCAGTCTGCGTAAAGATGGACACGGAGGAGGGAAATGATGAGTTAGTGCGGCTCTAGTTGTGTGGGAACGTGGAGGATGCCCCGCATCTTCCCCTCACCTTTATTGACAGAACCATCTCCGGCGCGGACGGGTCCACCGCCTCCAGCGCGATCTGCAGGTCGAAGATGTAGTCGATGACGTGCTGCAGGATCTCCACCTGGCTGACCGACTTGTTCTGCGGGATGCTCGGAACCAGCTCCTTCAGCCGGGAGTAGCAGTCGTTCATGTCGCACAGGGCGCTCACCGGCTCGTCCTCGCAGGAGTGCTTATTCCGGTGGATGGCGAGGCTCTGCTCCGAGATGCAGCACACGGCCTTGTAGCAGTTTCTCACCGAGCGGACGGGGCTGATCGCTTTCATGGCTGCTTAGATCTTCTTCAGATGTCGGTTTGGTCCTCGTTCGGGTGCTCGCGGTGGTCTCCTGAGTAGCTCGCGCTGTGACAACCACGCACACTTAGGTTTTTATGCAGTCCCGGGGCTGCACACGCCCTCTTTATCGCATCGCGTTCTGATTGGCCAGAGCTAAACAGAAACGCCTTCCCATTGGCTGATGCTACATTGAGGAAAGGCTGGGAAAATGATACCTAGAGGGGGTTGTCAATCAATCAGTTACTTTTTTCAGGTGGTATTTATTTAAAATAGATATAGGAAGAAGCAGAAAGAAAGATTATACATTATATGTATCTTTAATTGATTGGTGACAGTTTGGAGAGATCCGGCTTTTACGTTCGACATTTTCTATTGCAAATCCAAAACAGTAAGTTACAAACAGGTTTGCATATTCACCAAATTATCAAAAAAAAGCTCCTGTTGGGGTTCCTTATATTTTCACCATTGGTTGTTCTTTTGAACTCATTTTAATGCACTTTCACGTGCAGTTAGAAATAACAGCACTCATGCAAAGCGAGAAAAACTGTGCGCAAATGTAAGTTTCAAACTCTAACTTTCTTCTGCGTAAAAGTTAGATTTGAACAATTCCCACTGTTTTTAGTTTACATCAAAGCACGTTCAGTTCTTCTCCTATTTGGGTCTTATTTTCCCCTTTTCTCACAATCATGTTTTGTGAAGGAATGCAGGCCCTGGCCAGCTGTGTGTCCTATCCCGGCCAGCTGTGTTGATCTAACGCGCCAGTCCCAGACTTACTGGCGCCAGCCTCCCGACGTCATCCATTCACCCCGACTCGCACTCCCCTTCCCTGGCAGACCGCCCGCCCTCCCCCGTGAACCATCAGAAAGGGGAGAGAAGCAGGCGCTCGGTGATCTGATTGGCTGCGCGGTTCTGTCACTCAGGTACGGAGTTTTCTGCCTCTCTTTCACGCTTTTCTCCTTTGGATTTCAAATAAACGCAGCTAAATCACCGCAAACAAACTCATTTAAACTTTAAAAACTCAAAGCACAGCATGCAAATCTGGACAAAAGCGTTAGTTTTAGGGGGGGGAATAAAACTGTAGTCCTCTAAAATGTAAGCAAACCCCTTTAAAAATATGTGTGTGTGTAACATGTCCTCTGTATTGTGCAACTTATGGTGAAACTGGCAGCAACTGCAATAGCGCGTTGCCTCAGTCCTGTAACGCAACATTAACACAGCTCAACAACAAGCACATCAATTCTTTTTAAAGCCTCCAGCCTGCTCGCATGTGTGCGTAAATACGCACGGCTCCATAGATCCTCCCAAACTTCTGCAGAGGTTTAACAGATGTTCAAACCACATCTCCCCTCCTCACGGTCCTCCCCTCCCCTCCCTCCTCTTCACAACCACTGACCCTGCGAGACAAGTCACTCAGCGACCTCACTTTAGAGCAAACCACAATATTGACCGTGAGACAGGACTTCGATCCAGCGCTTGTTTTAAAGATATATTAGCGGCGCCGAGTGTCCAAACAAGACTTTGACCTCAAATAGCCTGAATATGTCAAGCCGGAGAGCAATTGCTGTTTTAAAATTTGCCAGATCTGCTGGGAAAATAAGTTTGCTGGAGTTTAGTTTAAAAACATCCAGTGACGAGTTCTGATGATCCACAGAAATTGTCTGTACTTTTTCTTTTTTCCATCTCAAAGATGGACGAGTACTTTTTTTTTTTCTCACAAAGAGCCTTGTGAACGAATTCCAGAGTTGTGCGTGTGAAAACACACACACGCACACACACACACACAGACAGAGTCACACATGCGCTACTGTGTCTGGGCAGGGATCAGGTGCTTGTCGGAAAGGCCTCGGACACAATCGGCTCTCTCTTTCAATGGATGGGAGAATTCCGAGCCCGGCGTCAGTGAGTCTGCCACGCTGCCCGCTCCCTCTTCCTCTCCCTGCTCCTCTGTGCAGCTGGACGCAGACAATCAAGCCATCAACAATCGTCACGCATAAGTAGCACCAGCCCCTCCTCTCTCCTTTCCCTGCCTCTCAATTAAAAGACCCCACTCCAATGAAAATTCAGCTTTGGTGTTTTTAACATGTTCTTGCAACATTTTTCCCTTTTTTACCTGTATTCAGACTGGAAAAGTGCAGAACAGAGTGCGTTTAATTTGGTCCGGATCGAGCGTTTAGTCTGTATTCAGGCTGCTGTCAAACTGACATTTCTGTTTCAAACTAAAGTTTGTAAAATCAATGGCCATGAATTACGAGAGTGCATCAAAGCAACAAGACAAAGAATAATGGAAGTCCTAAGCTTTGCAATTCTTGTCAGGATAGTTTACTTATTCAAACTTTAGACTTCACTGACTAATTTTGAATGTCTGTATCAACGTCAACTTTTGCTACTTTGGTGGAGACATTCTGGAAGGCCGTTACTGAAGAGACTATGAAGGTACGCTGATAAGTGTTCATGACAGATAGATAGTTGGGGAAACACTGTGAAAAGCAATGTGTCATCGCGTTAAAAGTTGTTGTTGAGCCTGCATTCATCCGACCACATTTCAACCAGTTGCTGTGTCTTATCAATGCTCCATTACTCTGAAACGGTGGCCATTTTGGTCCAGTTGTTCCGCTTTGAGCACAGAGCCTAGTCAGACTGAGGAAACACAGAGCGAACCGGAGCTCAGTCTGATTGGGACCACCTCGAAAGATGTGTTCGAGAGCGGTTCCCAGTCCCGGACCAGTGTCCGCCTGGGTGGCACTCAGACTAAAAATGTGTTCCGGATTATCAGGAGGAACAAACTTTGGAACCAAATGTGTCTGGTCTCAATACACCCTTAACAATGACAAAGGTTTTTTTTTTTTTTTTTGGCTAAAAACACCAAAATAAGAATTAAAAGGTCACAGGGAACATTTTTTTGGGACTTTAACTTTCAATCCTTTGTATTTTCCTTTACAGACACTTAAAAGTAAAAAAAAAAAAAAAAAAGAAAAACAAAAGAAAGTTGAATTTGATAACAGTTCTTGTAAAAGCCAACTCATAACTAATGCGAGTTCACATAGTTGGTCTCACCCATTCCACTCATCTTCAGGGCTGGTGGGTGGTAAGGGAGGGCAGTGTTGTGGAAAAAGAGTCCCTTTTTTCATCACAAGTGCAGACCCATCATTGGGGAATAATTAAACAGTGAAACTTAATTCTTTCTTCGCTTGTGTTTGTGCGTCAGTGCAGGATTCCTCCCACTCCTCAGCTCTGTGTTTTCACTCCCCGCATCATCAAAGACACTTCAGTCTTCTCTTGTCAGCTGCGAGCAGCCTCCAGATCCCAAGCTTTTGTTCCATGTGACCCGAGCGGTGACATGACATTTTTTGCACATTGTTGTTCTGTATTGGCCACTTGTCAATAATCTAAGGGGCTCTTGTTCAAGCTTGTGCGTGATGATTTTACTGTGGCTGGAGATGAGAGGGAACTTAATACATCAGGAAATCGACTTACACACATGTCAGTCTTTGAGCAGACACACTGCGGGCTTTTAGTGGATGTGAAGAAGCTCTTCAAACAGACAAGAGGGTCATTTTCTTCAGTAGAAAGATTGGAAGTTTTGCATCAGACTGTTAGATGGGATCAAACTCTAACTGGAAAGAAAACACTATTTTGTGTTCAACAAAAATACCCTTCATTAAATCCAAAAAAGACTAAAACGTCTTTTATTTTAGGGACTTCAAACTGCTCCTCCTAACACCCCAGAAGACATCGGCCACAAGGTAATGATATCACACTACTCAGGCTGCCTCTTTGTGGGAACCATCCTGTTGACACAATACATTTGTCAGGTGCTTCTGTCCATGTCCTTGACTGAGAAGATTTTACCGCACAAAGAACTAAAACGAAAGCCATGGAACTGTATAACAGGTGGGCCGAAACCCACAGAAGGTCACTAAACCCATGGTCATGGAAAAACAGCTTGAGCCCGGCTCTTCAGAGAGACTCGGCCAAAAGAGAGGCTGCCAGGTGCTGGTCATACTTTTGTTTTGTCGTTTTCATCAAGTGACTGGAACAGTTGGTTTACTCTGGAGCCATCCGATGAGGATGAACATCTGGTTTTGTGTAAGCAAGACCACACTTGGTGCTTGCAGTTGGTTTGTTTTGTGCTTTGGATTAAAGGAAATATGGTTACTTTTTTTAGCCTCACAAGAAAAAGATGTGCATAGGTAATTTAATGACCAATAAGGGATATTTCCTTTGAAAAAAATCCCCAAAAATCCATTGTTATTATGTAGTTTGGGTGGTTTGACTCAAGAGGTCCAATAATAGCTGTTTTTAAGAAAATATTCTGTAATTTGCTAAGAAGAGAGTTTGAGAGTTGGTTAATTCTGAGGCTAATGTCAAACAGATACTTTCGCAAAAAACATTGCCAAAACATATGACAAACAGAGGGTTATGATTGGCAAAGAATTCTGCAAAAATGTTGCTTATTCACCATCATACTGATTGGTTTGATGAGCTTTCAACTTTGTGATTTTCTGTTTGATTTCCTGGTACCTTCACTGTGTATGTTGACAACATTTAATAAAATCTTTAAAATATGTTATTACACACAGTTGTGGTCATTTTAACATGCGTCAACTAAATTTCAACCTTACTGAAGAATATGAGGTTGATTTTAATTTTGGTTTATATTGTTAGATTGATAACAAATGATTCATTTCAAGCATTGACAATAGAGCAAAATCACTAAATATATGTCAAACTCATTAAAAACAAGCTAAGAAACATTTATGATAATATAAGAAGAAAATAATTACTGATTGTCATAGAAGAGATTTTTGTAGTAATCCATACAACACACACTTAGTTCAGGTTGATCCCACCCTTACTGACACACTTATCTGTCATTTTGTAATGGCATCATTTACATGTACTCGTGGGTTATATACTGTGTGTATAGATATATACATCTTCTGTTTTTTTCGCAGTAGTTTTTGTGTTGGTTGCTTAAAATAATCTAGTTTCACAGCAATCCAGGTCAGTTGAACATTTTCCGATGAAGGGTATGACCAAGCGTGTCATTTTTTTACTTGTTCCCACAGAAGTTCTGGCATGGACAATGAAACATGGAGTGATCAGGAACTGCACTCCAGTGATTACAACAACCAGTGTGAAGACACATTAATTTTAAAGGGAAGTGAGCAACAAAAACGGAGAAAGAACTGGATTGAGAGGATGAATAATGCAAACAGATCTGGTGTTTGCTGCAGGGGTTCAGCTGGTCAGGCTTCTCAGTGACACAGAGGCCATTCGGTCCTTGGTGAGTATCTTTGCACCTGTGTGCGTCTGTGTCGTGTTTTTCTGGGTCAAGTGGGACCCAGAAAATCTAGTGACTTTCTCCGTCTGTCACTGATGTTGTGTACTTCCTTCCTTTGTTCCCCATCCTCCAACACACACATGTGCTTGTACGCAGAAATTCGTCACCCCTCCTTGGCTCTCTTGTCTGTTCCTTGTGTCATTAATGAACTGAAGCAGTGTGGAATGATACACAGCTGATATGCCCCCACTCCTTAACACACACTCTTATCCTTGCCTAATCTGGGTCAGTGGGGTCCCTCTTGGTCACCCCTGGCGAAGCCTTCCAGACAGACAGGGCAGAGTGGGACCTGAGAGATCTGGGCTAAAAATGACCCGGTTTAAGGCCCTTCTACAAACTCTTAAAAAAGTCCCTGCTGATGATTTTACTATCAATGTCACTCTTAAAAAGAGCGTTTTTTTCCCTTTTTAAATGCTTGCTACACCCTACCCCTCCCAAATAATTAACATCTAATTTCCCTTCAGAATGCCTTTAATCAGGAGGCTGTGATGTGAGCACCGTTATGGGATGGACACTCTGCCATCTGGTCAACTCTGATCATCACGTTCATGGTTGAAGATGTAAATGTCCTTGGCTGTGTGAAACCGTCTGAAAAACCTCCCCTATAACCATGTTTCTTGTGGTCCAGCTCGTTTCACTGAGAGTCACTTGAACCTTTAGAAACATTTTACTTTAAACCAGCAATCTAATCTTTATAATACTATCATCCAAATACAGAAATTACTTAAACAAATAGGAAATTATAACACTGTCTTCAAGTTTAAAACGGAAACAGGATTTATTTACATGAGAACTACAGGTATTTATCAGTGGTTGAGAATAACTATTTGAAATTAATTTTAACTTAGTTGATAAATATGTTGTGACTTAATTGTTGTTTGGCAGTGTGAGTGCATTTATAAATTAAGAAAATCAAATTATAAACAAAAGAAATAGAACAGAACTTCATTAGTCTTACAAAGGGGACGCTGCCTTGTTACCATAGCTCTATTAAAAACAGCAGATAAATAATAAATAACACTCAAAATACACTTATTATATTATGATACACTTATTTGTAACAATAATAATTATTTTCCATTGTCCAAGAAGTGTTGTAGTGTCTATTAGCTGACAGGAAAATCTGCAAAAGTTTCTCTTCAAAACCATTTTTACTCCTTTCTTTTCCATTTCCACTAGTTTTACAAGTTTCTTTTCTTACAAAAGACTATAAAAAGCACATTAAAAGTAAAAATAATCTAAATAAAAACTACAGCACCTCAGACATGAGCAATTCAAAACAGTAACACAGCCAGGAAATTCCTATTTCTGTTTCATCGTGGTTCGGTTGCATTGTATCGCAGACATTTCCTGCAAACATTCTCCAGTTACTCTGTAATTACTGAGAATATCCATGCTCCACTAAGTTTAGAGTTAAAGCGGATGGTGGAAGCCAGTCAAGATTTCTAAAAATTCTTCCTCCTTCAGTCTCTGAGAATGGCCAAATGAGGAAAAGAAGGTTTGGGAGAAATGTATTACAAACTTAGAGCATGGTCATCTAATAATAGGGGGAAAAAAATAAACTTTTTAAGGGAAACTTAAAAAAAAGTGCTTAACAATTAATTTTGCAGATCTTTCTTCATGCCAGCTATTAGACCACAATGCCTTTTACTGGACAATAATTGTTGTTTTAAAATTTGTAAGTGTATTTTATTTGTTTTTTTTTGCTTTATTTATTTCCTCTTTGTGGGATAAATTGAGTAAAGTTATATTCTATTCTATTCTATTCTATTCTATTCTATTCTATTCTATTCTATTCTATTCTATTCTATTCTATTCTATTCTATTCTATTCTATTCTATTCCAATTGGTTTCTTGTTTAAATTGATTTTCTTGAAAATGCACACAAAGTACCTGACAATAATTAAATCACAACACATTAACTAGAATAGTTTCAAATATTTATGTACAACCACAGATACAAATACCTGGTATTCTCAGACAATAAATCACGTTTTAGTTTTAAAAATCAAGACAAAAATACGATTTCAAATTTTTGAGGTATTTCTGCTTGGAGGATGACATTGTAAATATTAGATTGCTGGTTCAAAGTAAAAAAAGTTTCTACATTTTCAAATAACTGCAACAACTTATTCCATCCAGCCAACAATAAATAGCTGTAAAAAAATAATACCTCTGTTTTAATGTTTAAGTATCAGATTCTACAATAAGCAGCCTTTTTAGAATTTAGAATTAAGCACACACGGAACCCCAAATGCAACAATAAACAGTAACCTTTAGAAAATTGTGCATTCCTAAAAAATTTTTTTCAATACTTCTAAGACTGTTTTTTTATTTTAGGTAACTTTGGCTTTACCAGGCAGGCTATTGGGAAAAAAAATGAAAGAAAAACATGTTTCATAAATTTAATCCACACAAAATTATACTTAGTCTTCCAAAGTCAATTTACAGATAAAAAACTAAGAGAAACCAGCTGTGGATGATTCAGCTGTGTTGAAAGTAATTTCTGGAAAGGCAGTTAAATGATATTTAAATGATGGAGACAAAGCAAATTTCCCTCTGTCTTTCTCTAGACTGAGGGAGGCATGACGATGGCAGACTGTCACCCTCTGACAAGTATGACTGTGTTACTCATTTGAGCCAAACTCAGACAGACTGTTTTAGATGCTGTTTCATGTCCGAATGTGTGTCTGCAGCACCATTCTGTCAGCATCGCAGCTACTTGAAAAGATTTCAGGTTGTGGTGCTATTTCAGGTGTAGCAACCACACGTTCTCGAGGGACTTCCTCCCACCGTCCAAAAACATGTTTCATAGGTTAATTGGCGACTCTAAATTGTCTTTAGGTGTGGATGTGAGTGAGTGATTGTGGTCAGACTGGCGATCTGTCCAGGGTGTACCCCGCCTTTGCCCACAAGTGGCCGGGTTAGGCTCCAGCAGCCCTGTGACACAGTATGTCACAGTATATTGATTAAAAAAGAACGTTTCACCTTGTTTCAAAACTTTTTCCAATCTTATCTGCATGAAGCAACTTCTTCAGAATAGCCCAATGCACTGTGGGCATTTAACAGACCGCCAGGTCAGGCACATGACCTCAGCACAGAGCTCCCAGATAAGGATGAACACTTTAAACACTGCGGATAAGCTCTTCAGTGAAGGACACAGAGCAGCTTCTTAGGTCAAAATAGGGATAGGTCTGACAAAGCCTAGTTTATAGCAGGCTGCTCTTCGCCTAGATCTTTGCATTGTATTCACAGAAAAGATGTCAGGCCTCCACCCCCCACTCTGCATCCGGCATTCAACTTTGCGGTGAATGCCAGCGCGGGATAAAAGCGGGGAGGTTTCTGACAGATCTTCTTTATCTAATCAGTGTTCAAACGGTGGCATTTCGTAGCTAAATGGGCTGCAGCCTAACATGACAGACAAGTTAGGGGAAAAACTCGAAGGCCACTGAGTGCGTGAGCGTGCATTCACACCCCAACAGCTTCATAATGACTGTTTAACAACTTGAGTAGTGCTCACCTGTGTCAACGTGTTGAGTGACTGAGTTAATTATTGGCCTCCAGACGTCTGCAAGGCCTCAGAGAGACAGAGAGATTACAGAAGACAAACTGCAGATTAGATAAAAGCGAGACCATTCTTTTTCACTCCAAGACGAGTGGATCACAACATTACGGTGCCCTTTGAATAATCAGAGCGGCAAAAGCACCCGTACTGTCGTGCACAGTCATTTAAGATAATGCTTATGAGTTGCTTTTTTTTTTGTTCACGCCAGATGT
Organism: Oryzias celebensis; assembly: GCA_014656515.1. Classification (NCBI taxonomy): domain Eukaryota; kingdom Metazoa; phylum Chordata; class Actinopteri; order Beloniformes; family Adrianichthyidae; genus Oryzias; species Oryzias celebensis. The sequence continues at coordinate 43,825,203 of BNCR01000005.1, forward strand.
GTGCCCCTCTTGTCAGGGAGGAAGATGATTCCAACTTCCACCGACCAAAAACAACACTGCAGTGTTGGGCTAACCTCCCGGTGACTTAACAGCAGCATCTGGCAAACGTTAGGCTTCACCTGAACCCAGCATTTATGCTGTAATCTGAGGAGAGCCCTTACAGATGCATCCTCAATAGAAAAAAACAGAAAAAAAAACATGTGATGGTGTGCTCTTCAGGCTGCGATCCGTGGTTTTGGAGACAATCTCAGAGAGGGAAGCAGCAGCAGGCTCAACGGGGTGCACAATAACCATCAAGTAACAGTGCGCCCTGCACGTGGTGGGGATCGCTCTATGTGTCCTTTTGTTAGTGGTGACTGATACATTAAAAAAAAAAAACAAGAGAAAACAGACAAGACCTCTTAGACAATGATCCCACACTCCCTGCACAGCTGGCATATTTTCTGAGAAGCTATTTCCTGTAAAAATTCTGACACAGGAATAATGATGGCTTTGATTGGGCCCCAGTTAACGGGAGGCACTTCCTGTTCCTTTGTATTGGTTTCATTGTGAAGGGATGGGGTGGGAGGGGGGAGGAGTGGGCGAGGCAGGGTTTGAAGGGAAGCAGCTGCTGGAGATGACACAGTCAAGAACATCCCTGTGACCTCCCACCCCTGTACACATGCACATACACAACACGGAAAAATCTCTGATTTCCCAACACTCGGTTAGCAATCACTGCAACTGAATCATTGCATCAAATGCAGGTCCCTTAGAAATAAGTCAAAAATTGGTTGATTTTATTTAAATAAGAAAAGAAATCTTCTAGTGGGGTAAGAAAAATGGTCTTAACAAAAATTCTAGTCACTGAGACATGATTTCTCAAACTAAGATTATTTTGCTAATGAAAAACTGTCTTGATAGGATTACTTTTGTTGCAACACAGACAATAAAACATTTTTTCTTGAAACAAGAGTCTTTTTACTTTCTTAAGATTCTGTTTTTGCAGTGTAGGCACAGCATTTAGCATAATTCTTATGCTGGCCATGCGACGCACATACAAGATCGAGCTAAATGTGGGTTTTTGGACGTGTTTTTAGCATTTAGTGTTCACAGTGGACTGGCAGGGAGGGGCTTCTCCTTTTGCTGTTTACTAGTGCTTATTTACTGTTATAGTTTACTAGTGCACGTCTGCCACCTACAGCTGGAAGATGCTTGGTGCAGAGCGTTAACGCGGTGCAATTCTCGCACATCTTGCTCCAGGCTTTTTCTTTCACAGCTCTATCCTGATGAAAGACAGGTAAACTGGTCCAACTTTCGTAAATTAAAAGACTATGCCGTCCTTTCATTACAACCAAATCCAAGTTTCTGATTGGTTGCATTTCAACCTGGTTCAACTGGCAACATGGCCGTAACAATGCATGAGTTTTGAGCGTGGAAGCCCGAAATCCACATTTAGGCGCATTTACATAGACTTTTCATTGGCATTGCCAAGGGCGGTGCGCACATAGCTTTAGAGATGAGCTTTCAGCGCACAAAGTGTTGCATTGAATATTGGTTTTATGCACACGTGTAGATAACACATTCACATGCATGGAAATCATTATTTATTTAGTGGCTGAATGACTCAGTTGGCTGAGTGTAAGACAGGTTGTTCAGGAAACCTGGGCTGGTTTTTAAGTGGGCCCTGCCTCCCTGTGCTGGTCCCCAGCCCAGATAAAATACAGGGTTGTGTGAAACTCTCTGGCAAAACACCTATGCAAAACACTGAAAGCTGAATCCATGTGGCGACCTTTCATTGGATGAGTCGAAAGGTGAACAACATTAAAAGTTATTGATGTTTTTCCCAACACGCCAAAAGTGTGTTTCCTGTGATTGTTCATGTGTTCCAACAGTTGCTGTATTGCTTCTTGTAACATGTCCTTTCAATAAAAACATTTGTGTGCAAACAGTACTGTAGATTTGAATACAAGCAGAATTATTCTGATATCTCACACTGATGGTTTAACTAACTTTGCTCAAAAATTTGGAAATTTGGGGAAGAAAAAGTTTAATTTAATGTTATTTAAATGCTAGGTTTTAGAGACATGCTCTATCGGCACTTTTTCAAGGGAAGTCTCACTTGTTATCTGCAAAGCGAAAGGCTGAGGTTCTCAAGTCAATTGCTGCAAACGCAGCTGTACGCCGCAATTCTTTCTTTCTTTTTTTGAAAGGCCCAGTTTGTGACCGTTGAGTCTTTGAGATAAACTGTGATTGTAAAGAAACTTTGTCCTTCTGTCATGTGAAAAACAAACACACGTCAAGCCACATTTGAGCTTTCATGAACACTTTCTTTGTGAGTGAGGTTTTCCATTAGTGTTTTTGCAGAGATAACAGGTTCTTCTGTTTCCTGCCACACTGAGTGTTTCGCCACAGAAGCCAACCAGCCTTCAAGTTCTTGTTGCTCTGCACTGAAGATGATCACCAGAAAAATCATCAGCAAAACTCACACACAGCTGCCACACGCAGAGCTGTGTGAGCACATAGTCTCTATTCTGTGCTTATACTATATTTGGAAAGCACCGCAATACAATTCTCTGAGGCTTTAAAAAAAATTAAACGCACATCTGTCTGTTCATGAACATTAATAGCTTGTGTTTTTCTTGGTTATCTGTTTAGCCACTAAAGAAGACGGTATTACACACAGTCTGCACTGTGAAAGCAGTCAAAAGAAAAGCAAACATTTTTATTTTTTTAAGAACAAGCATCAGGTAATATAAATGTAAAAGCTGAGTTTAGAAAATAGCGTTTAGACAAAACATGACTTTTGCCTGAGACATCCTCAGGAAATTCAGCTGCAAATGTTTGACAAAGAGAGAAAAAAAAAATCAAAATTTTTTCCCAAACTAAAACCAGACTTTTTAGACCATTTTGAGCGACGTTTGATGTCAGCAAAAAGCTGTAAAACACGGTGTTTTAGGATCTTAAGCCAAGGATATTTTTCATTGTTTGTGTTCGTGCTGAAGACAATGTTAAAAAAGGAAGAGAAAACTACCAGAGTTTAAAAAAATTAAAGATAAAGGCAAAAAAAAGTGAGTAAAAACCAGTATTGCTTCACAACCAACAAAAAGTTTCTTTCTCCAATATTTATTGTGGATGTTGTGTTCAGAAATAAAATCAATTCATATTGTACATTGATACAAACATGTAAATAAAGAATATTGTAATAAATAAAATAACAAACCAGAAAAAGTCCACCAAGGTACAAGGACTAAAATTACCAAGGAAACGTCAAAATATGAGTTTTCCATGTTTGCAATAAATCAAAATTATTCATTTAAAAAGAGTTTTGACGCAAAAAGTAAATAAACAAGTCACTTACTAAAGGAGGTGCAGAGGTCTTAAGCCTTTAATAAAAATGTTATACTAATGTTGTGATGCTCTGGTGTCATAGAAAACGCACACAAGCCTTCTCCCAGTAAAACCAACATTGCTGTTCTTGGTTTGGTCAGAGGTCATTTGACTCTTTGTCAGTGAGCTTGCAGTCATCATTTAGAATGTAGTGTCCCCTTCCTCATTTCCTTAGACAACATTCCCCCTTTCCTCTTTCTGCCGCCGCTCCATTGTCCACACATGTGCGGGAGTTTCTCCTTCCCTGAGGGATGTGTCCTTCAAAGAGCCCTGATAAGACACGGAAAGTCAATTAACAGGACTTCTACTGATTTGGCTGCGCAAGACTCTCACACTGTGAATTAGGCTGCATGCTGAGGCTCAGTGAACTCTGGGTCACTAACGTGCATCGCTGGCCATGCACGTGAGTTAGCATATCTTAATGTGCTGATAAGATCACATGTGTGTGTTGCAGGTAATTTAGAAGTAAAACAACAAACTGACCTCAAAGGCAGCACTCACTTTAGACACAGATAACCGCTCTTGCTTTAGCTGCGGGAAATGTTGATTCTTAATAAGTAGGATGTTTGCGGCCATAAAATTCACTGACTTGTGTTCATTCAATTATCCAAAATAGCATGGGTTTAAGAAGTAGTTGCAGCATTGTCATTATCGAGTCTTATCTCTTAAAAAATGTCACACTATTTAAAACAATGCAGAATTGAATTCAGTGTAAATGAGACAAAACAATTTGTAAAAAAACACACTAGTCCAGTCCGACCCCTCATCTTCCATCCTTGAATTTAACACAAACTAGTAACAATCAATTGTTGCAATTCCTCTAAAAACCAATGGAGGCAAGTTGCAGAATTTACTGTCATTTTTCAATGTCTACTACTTTATTTATTATACATAACAAGTCTGAAGGTGTGATTGTTTTTACTAATCATTTTGGTTTTGTTTTAGAAATCTGTTCATTTTTAGGAGCTCAAATTTTGGCTTTCACAATAGATGCTTGAAATTATACTTAGTCCTGCTCAGTTGCAGTTTGTTAAACATGCACCACATTAAATCTGTTGGAGGTCAGGAATTAAACCAGAATTAACACAGCACAGCGTATTGTGAGGTGCACTGTCAATTTCAGAGAAATTAAAGGATTTTAAGATAAAAAAAACACAAGAATTCTGTCAGATTTAGCTCAAATGGGTAAACATTGTGGGTATTTAAGTGTAAGAAGCAGGGGCATCTATTAATCTTTGTGGGAAATGTAAGCACTAGCTGAGCAGACATTCGACTGGGCAAATAAAAGTGCTCCAGCATGGCACAGCACTCGGGATGCTCCCACCAGGCAATGGTACAGGATCCCCTGTGAGAGTAGGCTCTTTGGTCTGTTGTATTCCCTCTTGTGCTCTAAACACACCATGATCTGCATTTGCTTGCTTGGAACGCGTCACTATTCAGATGAGTTTTCACACCTGCCGAACAAAGCGGACTTTTGTAAGGATCAAACCCTGCTTCAGACAAAGAAAAAAAAGTGAGAACACCCATGAAATTGCTTGATTTCCCAAAAAACATTGAGCCCGCTCCATACTAAAACACTTACATTCCAGACTCTGTTGACATCAAAGATCTTTTAATATGAAAAGTTTTTAGAATGTATTGCAGAACTGCCTAAAGTTTGTGGCGCCCTTTAGAGTCAATATTAAAGATTAAAGCAACAGCTAAAAACGCTCAATGTCAAAGACAAACTTTGTATTAAAGGCCTTGTTTTTTTTTTCAAAAGCATCAGTGAAACACCACACACGTTTTGCAAGCAACTGACAGCATTTCACAAGCTTTTCTGTTGATGCTGCTTTATCTCCGCTTTTGCTTTGATGGATTATTACCAAAGAATAAAAATAAACCTGCAGAAATACAGTGATATGGTGTGTGCATTTATTTGTCCATCTGAAGCAAAAGGTCAGGAGTTGCAAGGAGCCCAGTGAATGTTTGGATTCGTGTTTTTCTGCGTACAAATGCAACACTCGCGTCACCCTCGTGCTTCCTGTGTTGCTGTTTTCTGTGGCTTGATCTTTGACTTGATCGGTTTGCCTTTCTAGTGCAGGCTGCTCCTCGGACATCCAGCTGTTAGACAGTGAGCGTGCGAGCACATTTGATGCCACATCCTGAAGAAAAGTTCTGCACTCTGTAGAAAGCTCGGCAGGAGCATTTATCTGTGTTTCCTCATTGTGCGGGTTCCTTAGTGGTTTCCCCTTCTTTTTCATCAGCCCTATTTGTATGTGCTCTCCATCTGCACTGCAAAATCTGTCACTATCAGTGCACTTCTATGCTTTTCCTACAGGATTCCCAGGATTCCTTACTCCCTCTGCAGAGGGTCACAGGAACTACATTTCTGCATAGATTGACCCATTTTTAGGTGATGAAATTGTGACAGAATTCTCTCTTTTTTTTTTTTTGTCATTTAAACCATTCTGTGACAAGATTTTACATTTTCAACTTTCTGATCTATTGTAAAAGCATTCCAAGTGGTCTTTTAATTAGTAGTATGCCATTTTTAACCAAGATAAAAAAAAAAACTGTGTTGTTTTCTAAGACATAGCTTCTGTTTTCACAGTCTCCCACTAGCTTACAGCTCCTCACAACCCCAACGCCAACCGGTGCAACAAAAAGGGCGAGCAATAGCAGAGCTATCCACATAGCTTTGAGCCAGATGCCATCTCAGACGAGGAAAACGAAGGATCTTTTCAACAAGTGGAGGCATCATAAGGGGGGAAACTTGTGCTAACTGTAGTATCTACGTCACAGCTACAGACTTTTTTCAATGGCATTCTTTCCTCTGCTCCCGATTCACAACAATTGGAATGACATAATATTAAGAAATGCAATTTTAAGCTTTTTTGTGAGAAAAATGTGTCAAGAACATGTGACGGTTATGATTCAAAAGGAATCATAATTTTATAATAAAACTAAAACGATAATCCTCACAAATGTGATATCACGCTTCAATTCATAAATTGAAGAACTGATGAAAGCTCAATACTTTAAAAGCATTTTTTTTTTTTTTTTTTTTTAGAAAATTGTCTGGTCCCCAGTGCGGCACACAGGGCCCCCTTTACGTCTCCTCTCATCCCTCCATCTCCATTTTCCCTCTCTCTTCTCTGTTCTCCCCCCTGCCTGGATCCCCACAGCTGCGCCGACCAGGTGCGTTCCGCCCCGACACACACACATGCTCACTGACACACACACGCACTCTTACACCCACCAACGGACACAGCAGGAAATGCCTAATACCAGTTTAGAATGATGCCACTATGCCATTTTGACAGGGAGGCTGCAGGATCTGTCACCAGAGAGGGAAACAGCGGCCAAGAGGGAAAGTCAGGCAGATGGAGAGCGCGTCGCACCAAAAAACGCTGAAAAATTGATTCAAAATATTTAGCTCCAACATAGGGTCTACAGATGATTATCTGAAAGTGTCATTTCAGGACTCACATCAAATACATCCAGTAATTCTCCTGTGATCCTCATGGTAAAGGGACTTCTGTGCATGTGAGTGGCTGTGAGAAGCAGTGCACACATGTGTGACTCTGTGTGTGGGTGGATGCACATGTGTTTTTATGAAAAAAAAAAAAAAAAAAAGTACCAGTTATTTTGGTCTGTGGCTCACCACAGCTCACACTCTCCTCTTGTCTTGTACTCATCTTCTACATCCCCAAGAGAAAAGGTAGAAAGCGTGAAATAGACAAAGAAGTCAATGAGGAAGACATTGACTTTGAAGACAGATCAGAATTCGCAGAAATGATGCAGAAAAAGTTAGTGATGACAGATTTAACATCAAACGTATCTGAAGCGTTGAGGAAAATGCTTTTGAAATTGATTTAGTCAAACCCTAAAGGACACTCAGGTGTGAGGATGAGACTATCAAGACATTTTAAACAGAGTTTTTGCAGCTAACTTACTTCAGCCCATGACATGAACAGTGGTCGCTTTCCATCAGACAGAAATTTAACACACGAGTGTCTTTCCTACATGTATCCAGACAAATTTGGTGACATATCTGCAAAATGTATCCCAGAACAACCGCAGAAGCAACAGCATAGTGAACACTTTCGGAGCTAAAATGTGAAAACCAAGTTGAGAAAGTTTGAAAGTTGCACTAAACAGGTCGTTCTTGTATAGTAAAACTGTAAATCATAGTTCTATTAAAGAAAATACAGCTATAGTATAAAGCTTTAGTAAATACTCCATGCAAACACGCCAAAAAGGGCATTACACACAAGTTTAGAAACCTTTATCAGACTGTTCTACTCAGCTGCTCTCTAAAGTTTTTAACTACAGTGGTGTTATATTTCCACCAAGTAACAGACATGCAACTGGAAAACATCACACCTGGATCTAACATTTTGCAGTTGAAAGGTCTGTAAACAGACTGACGCACAAGGATGAGCCCTCGCCACTGCTGGAACTTAGCATTTTTAGCAAAACGATGAAAATCCGTCTTTATATTATTTGAAATTTATTCCGAAAGCCAACACATTCTCTGTAGAAAAAACCTGAATAAGGAGACATAAATGTTGGACATTTTCATCTTTCATCTCACAGGGTTCTTGTCATTCTGGTTAGGTCAGATTTTAGGGATCCACATTCACATGAACTTATATTATCAAGCCAGTTTGACTTACAGACTCAATTTAAAATCAGTTCGGCAGCCAAAACCAATTGCTTTTAGACCCCCTTCCCCAAAAAAGTCCCACCAGAATGTAGAACCATTAAGTGGTTTAACTCCTGAGTGTCAACTATGGAGGCAATAGATCCTATTTTTAGAATATCTGGTATTACCTGACCATGATTTTAACCCTTTAACACCAGCGCTTTAGCTCCAGTGTTTACACTCTTTGAACTACCGTAACTATTCAACCGTTTTTACACAGTTAATATCATTCCAGCGGATTCTAAAATGAAGAAGAGTAGCGGATTGCATTGATATACAATCAGCTGATCCAAGAGCAGCTATGCAACGTTAGTAAAGTGTTTACTTTACAACAACATAAGTTTTGTAGCATATCGCCACAAAATCCATATACAAAACGGTTTTTCTTCATGTCAGAATCAACTGGTTCATGTTGATTGCATCAACGGTCAATGAGTTACGAGTTATTCAAGATGAATCTCTTTGCAAGTTAATATTTAGAATTGTGAAGTCAAAAAGGCAAATCTAAGGCGGCAGTTAGAGAATTAGCGTTCAGAAAATTTTGAGCTGAAATTACTAACGAGCAAATATCAACCTTTAAAACGAAAGGCTTCACAATCACTCCATGACAGAATGAGAAAGCGTTGCTAATGTTAGCTTGCTCAAGCAACACCAAGCACGGATACGTTCTCTGCAAGATTTCACACCTTTTCTGACAACTCAACAGCAGCTTCATATAGTCATTGCTTTTGAATTCCAACTTTGTACGGAAAGATATTTGTGCCACCACACTGAGAACAAAAGTCTGAGTTCTGTGATGCAAAAAAACCCTGCAAAAATGCATTTTGAAAGCAAAGAAAACTTAATATTTTCACTTAATATTTTTAATATCAGCTTTGAAAGTTTTATTTTTAAAATTGAACCTTTTGCTTTCAATTTAGGAAATTTGATATCAAAACTGTGGCTTTTGTTCTCAGTGTGGTGGGACAAATATCCCTTCATAACTTTGAGGATAAAGGAATTCAGTCCACATCTCATTTGATTTCTGATCTGATCTTAAAGTCCCACTCTGATCATCTTCTGATCTATTGTAAAAGCGTTCCCAGTGGTCTTTTAATTATGATTATGGCGTTTTTAGACGAAATTCAAAAACCTGTGTCGTTTTCTAGGACAAAATTTCTGCAGAGTGGCAGGAGTTCATTAGAAATTCACCTCTGAGATGAGGGCGGGATCGTTGGCTCAGACGTAAGCCTGCACTCCTTTCCCGTCATCCCCTTGTTTTCTTAGCTTACACCCCCTCAAAACCTCAAGCTAACATTAGCGGTGAAATAAATAAATTGTGAGCAATACTTGAGCTATCCATCCATACAGTTTTGATGATGGCAGCTCAGACAAGGAAAATGAAGATGCACTGTACATGAATCTTTTTGTCTACAAGTGGATGCATCAGAATGGAGCGGAGCAGAGAGCCTACCGATAGTAGATTTTTCGTAACAGCCACAAGCTTTTTCAAATGGCATTTTTTTTGTCTGCTCCTGTCTCACCCAGGAGGAGGTTTCAATGAAAAAAAAAACTCAGAAATCCAATTTTAAGCTTAATTTTCTTTATATATGTCCTCCATCGTGAGAAAAATGCTACAAGAACGTGTTAAAAACACAATTTTCAATGGAGCGGGTCATTAAGTGAAGGGGAAATGTAACAGATCTGTCTGCGATGTTAACAGGCACGTCCATCTAAAGCTGCGAGAAATCGTAACCAAAAAAAGTCATCTCATTTCACCTCGGTCTGTGCAAAGCACCGTCACCTTGAGAGGAGATATGCAGTGATAAGATGCCCCCCCTCCAGTCATCCCTGTGAAATCTAATCCTCAGCTTCTGGCGCAACATTTGATCAGATGACTTGCAGGCTTTGCTTTACACACTTGGATAAACAGTTTGCGGCTGGGCTGACAATGTTGTCTTTATGAAAATTTAATGTGTTTAGTTGGGTAAAATTTCTTCACTTCATTTTGATCTAAAACAAAGCTCTCCCTTTCAGAGAAGGCTGCAGCTGGTCTTATGACTTAGAAAAACAACACACTTTAACACAATTTAATTTGATATCTAATAGCATTATTTAATCACAAGGACATAATTTGTTGTCATTAAAAATTGGAATAGATATGTTTTGCTGAACATACTGTTTTAAAATTGAGTTTTTTCTTCTCAAGCAACATTTCAATAAAGTTCTTCAATTGTCACCATGTCCAAAATGCTTTTGGAGCCTGAAGGTGTGCATGAAATGTCTAATGTTTGCCTTAAGGTGCACGTTGCAGGTCAGGAGTGAAAGTGTTAGAAAAAAGAGCCAGTGACAGAAGCGGTGTGGCCTTTGAAATAAGCCTTTACCTTTCATTGTACTGGAAACTTACAATGGCGGAAAACATGCATTGATCGCACAAACAATTGACACCCTGTTGACACCTCATTGTGGCCACATTCTCACCTCAAACCGTTCCATTCACTGAGTGACGGCTAGCGTTTCCACCAGCGGATGTTTTTTGAGGGCAGTGTTTGTTTGAAAAGACAACCAACAAGCTCAGCCATACAGGAGGAGCTTAAGGAAAACCGGCGAACTGCTTTGCAAGAGTGCACTGCTGCATAATCTGTTGTGTTTCTCCATTCCTGCATGTGATGGCTCCTTTAGATGTTTTATGTTAGAGTAATCTTGAATATTATTGAAGACCTACTCCAATGAAAATTGTGTTTTTGGTGTTATTAATTTGTTCTTAAAGCATGTTCCTCATGACACCTTTTGATTTTTGATACTTGGTTTATATTAATGACTTTTCTAATGGAAATAATCTGCAGATTTTTGATAATTGATCTTCATAGGCTATGATAAGTTTCTTTTAGAATTTATTTTAAACGTTTTAATTGCGTGTGCGTGTTAATGTGCTTGTGTGTGTTAATGGAGGGAGGATTGTGGAAAAAGGGTGGCTTGGGTTTCTATCTTTTTATTGATGTTTTAAATTTACTGTCTGTTTTTGTTTTTAATTGTAAAGCACTTTGAGTCCACAAATATGAGAAGTGCTTTTTTTTATATAAATAAAGTTTGATTGATTGATCAAGTGATGATAAACTCTGAAATAGTGTTGTGTCTACTTACATAATCATGTGATTTATTTTTACTTAAGGATTCTTAATAGCCTGAATTTGTGTTGGTAGAGTATAAACATCTGATTATATGTTATGAATTGGATAACGATACTAAACGTAGAGATAACGGTACATTAGAGTCGGGTGGGATTATATAAATTCACTTCCTCCCACTCCCTTTCAAGCAATCCATAATTTGATGACTAATAATCCTATGTTTGACATGTCTTTGGATGTAAACCTCAGTTAATTGTGTTGCACATGTGTTTGTCTTGCTTTGATTATTTGAAACAAACCATGTATAATCTAATTTAATCTAATCTAATCTAATCTAATCTAATCTAATGATGAAGGACAAATATTGAGAAAAATCCGTCTTAAAACTGCATTTTGAGTATTTCTTTATTTAAATCATTGTGAATCAGGACAAGATGAAAGAAAAATGCAGTTGGAAAAATTGATGGGCCATAAGCTCCGTTCTGATGCATCCGCTTGTAGACGAACAGATCCATGTGCATCTTTGTTTTCCAAGCTGGCTCAAAACAGTACAAATGGGTAGCTACAATAGTGTTAGGTTGGGGGTGTGAGGGGATGTAAGATAGCGGGGAAGTACGTTAACAAAGGGATGATGGGAAACGAGGGCAGGCTTACTCTGTGCCAACAGTCCTGCCCACAACTCGGAGGCGAATTTTCTAATGAACTACTACCATTCTGCAGAAACTATGTTCTAGAAAAACGACACGTTTTTCTTTTTTTTGTTTAATTTTGGCTAAAAACTGCGTAATCATAATGTAAAAAAACACTTTTGCAATAGATCAAAAGATTGGAACGGGACTTCAAAGGGGTTTTAATCTGAGAAATTGACTCACTTTCAAACTGTGAAAGTAAAACACCAAGCTTTTACACAAAACGTCATCACTCTCGGTGTCACACACGCGAGTGCACGCACACACACTCCAACAGGAAGAGTGTGGGTGTTTGGGAGCAGCTGCATGGAGAGGCATCAGACCCAGCTTCCTCCTGGTGCAGCGAGCACCATCCCTCCTCCTTTTTTCTTTTCCTCTCCCTCCATCAACTCCTTTGCGTTTCACATTTAATTATTCTCTTTCTTCTTCACTTTCTGCCTCTTCTAGACAGAAATAGATCATATCAGAAAACTGAACGGAAGTTTTAATCTGCACCGTTGGCAGAAATTAGCCAGCTGTGGCAAGCATGTAGAAAACAAAGTTGGTGCATGTTGCAATGCAGACACATGACGTGCTCGTGTGTGTGTGTCCTGTTTTTGTCTTCTTTCCTCATAATAGTGAAACATCAGCACAGAACCACTTAAAAGCCTAAATCTTGCACAATATTTTCCCCTACAGAGCGCTAATGGAAGGGCAGGTTGGCAACGATTGAATGTCACTCGGATCTCACAGCTGTGTGAGGTGAGGCTGACACGACTCAAGAAACAGATGGACAAAGAAGATAGAAGAAAAATTACAAGATGTTTTGTATATTTGGCTTCAACTCCTCCACTGTCAGGGTTTGAGATTCTATCTGAAGCAGCTTGAAGATTAAAAAAGATGCAAAAAGTTCAGTTTGAATTCAGGTCGATGAATTTTCCTGCACAGGTGTGGGAACCTTGGTATTTTTCACGTCTCTTTCTAGTTTTCTATTCGTACCAACTAATGGTACTTTTCCAGACAGCATTCCTGGATTCAATCCCTTCTAACCTGTCTCTTTAACTCCTTTTTGACAGCAGCTCACCTCAAAGATGATAGAAAGACTGAGAAGTTATTTCTGTGTTTCCTGTGTGTCATGCGGTGGTTGCTTGTAGCTAGTATGGCTGACAACACACAAGCTCCCAGGTGCAGAATGTCACTGAGTGGGCCGTCAGCCAGAAAGCCTGTGGGCCAGTTAGCAGTCAACCGGGCCCTGCAGAACGTGCTACCCTCCACCCCCATGCAAGTCTATTACTGGAAGAAAATGGAAGGAATCTTGCAACGTTTCCTCTTAGTGAAAAAGTAAGTTTTAACATGTGAACTTGTAAGAAAACAAGCCTCTCTGGTTATATTGAATTTACTCTCAAGCCCGGCAGAGTTAAAGGGTCAAGCTGCGCTGACAGAGCACGTCTCAAGTGAAACCAATGTGCAGGGGGCACCAGGGTTTGCCCTCTTCCCCCAGCTTGCCCCCGGGCTGCAGATGCATCGGCCGAGACAAGGCTGCGCTTCTCTGGGCTGCACAGAGAGGCTGCTGTGCTCTGGTTCCTGGAGCCCTGACGCTCTGATTGAGACCCTGCGCCGCTGCAGGAACCAGAGGGAGGGGAGGAGAGAGCACGAGAGGGGATGCAAACACATCTGGCATCTGCAAAAGCCTGCACACGACCTCTCATATCACCCTGAGATGAATTTACAAGCCTCATCGAGAAGCTAAGCTCTTGTTTTCCATGCAGATGATGCACACACGGAGTTAACTTGAACCATGTCCATCTATATCATTCCACAATGTGTTATTCTCTATGATAGTTCTCACTTCAAAGATGCTATTTACACAGTTTATCATACATACATATATATATTGCTAGATGTTCTGCATCTACATCCAAAGTTGTACATGTTGGGGTTGGCTAGAAAGCTGTGAATCGAGGACGACAATAGACAACAGATCAGTGCAAGAAAATTACGTGGGTGCACGTTTCTGCAAGGTGTCTGTTTCTTTCGCGTGGGCGCAGCATTGTGCATTAGGCGGCGGTAGAGGACGGAGTCGGAGGTGGTGGTTTGGATTTTGTACCAGAGCGTGTAAGAGTGCAGAGTACCTGTGATAAACAACCAGCCCAAAGCTCCACGCGGCCGCAAAAGTACGATTTTCTCCTGTCACAAATCTGGAGGAACATTATCAGACGCATGTGATGGTGTGCATGTGAGCTGCCCCTTTTTTTGCAGGCAAGAGGCAGATATTGCAGTGAGCTGGAGCGGTATGCTCTTTGTGGCCAGCTGTGGGGCCATTAAAGGCCCATCTGCAGACAATAGGCTCTGTCTGAAGGGCACACACAGCCTGGTTCCTGTCCTGCTTTGCCTTACTGGGTTTGTGTAGAGAGGGGTATATGAGAGTACCATGCCCCCATTTTAAACCATCACAAAGGAATACACAGCAACCGTTGCAGTACTTTTTCTAAATATCAGTTTAAATCCATCTCAGTGGAACGGAAAAACAAAAAAGTACTTTCAACTGTAATCAAAGCTGTTTTCCTATCCTCCCTTCAAAGTTTAGGATTGTAATATCAGTGTACCGAAAGGTTATCGTGTATGAAAAGAACAAACAGAATGCAAAGCACAAGCAGGCACTGGAAAACAGCTTGCTGGTCCAACCACATACCAGAGCAGTTCGATCAAGCAAGCCACAGCCTCACACTCCTCGACACGGACGCACGTACGCACACACGGCTGCTGCATGCAGACACATGCAAAAAATATCTGCCCCAATACTAAAATAAGCCCGGAGAGGTTGCACCTGCACCTGTGTTTTGGTCCACACCTACACACAGGTGTCAGGATGTGACACATACACACAGAGAAAGAAAGATAGAAGAGAGGGAGGGGGAAAAACAAGAGCGGGTTGAATCACACTACTGCGGTCGACCAAAAAGCTTTTTCCTGATATCATCTTTCTATCTGGAGTGTAACCATGAGTGTGATTTTCATTTTTAAATAGAACTGCACACCAGTGTGTTGATCTTAAAGGAGAAGGCGTTGTGTGATTTTTTTCTTTTATTGTTGAGTTTGTGAGGATGAGGTTTGAACAAAATAACTTCTAATACACATGAGTACCTTTAGTTTCACACTCTACAGGCCAGAAGGAGTGCTCCTTGAGCCAGTGTCTGAGTCATGCGTTTGTAATATCATCCTCACTCGTGTGAGTAAATCACCTACATGCTAGATGTGCTTATTTCTGGTTAAATATATGTCACCGGACTTTTTAATTAACCTTTGTACTTGTAAATATGTTTACATTATGCTTTACGTTTGACAAACGTTTCAAAAATATGCACAATCAGGCATAAAAATAAACTGCCACCAAAATTTCTTCAGATTGATAGATGCACAGAATAAATGTTTCAAAGTGTTGTATTTTTCAAAGTGAGTCATTGCAACATAAAGCCAGAATAGTATAAATATGCAATGTTTTCTTTGAATCAAACTTATTTTGAAAAGCTAAAAACATGAATAACAGAACCTAGAATAGCTCTGCTGGTATCATATTTTTGGAAATTCATGTCTCTTTTCACAGTTTCACACAGTTTTAGACAAAATAAAAACTTTATCAGCTTTTCACTTCTGGATTTTAAGCAGTTCTACAAAGGAAAATGAAAAAACAAGAGTGAAAGCTTTAGTTACAACTTCTAAATGTGACAGAAAAGAACAGTTAATAATTGTTTCTTTTTGAGAAATATCGCCACCTTGTGGCGGTTATTCAAAATTAAATAGAATTAGCTGTTTGACAACTTAGCCCTTTGTGGCAGCTTCTTTTACCTAGCTACCAACCTACCTACCTATCTAGCAATAAATTAATACTCAGAATTGTTCTAAATGGTGTTCAAAACAGTCTATTTGTAAACATACAATTCACCTCCCTTTACTTTTTTGGGCAAACTGAGTTGCTACACTGAAAAAAAAACATTCCAAGAATTTGAAAAAAAACCTATAAAAAGGCAAAAATAATGATAATAATAACGGGTCAAGAAAAATGCTCTTACCAAGATATTTTCTTTAACAAAAAATATTTTTATATTGAAAAACCTTTTAATATTCTTTTAACAATTTTTCCTAAAACAAGAATCTTCTTTCTTCTTAAAATTCAATTTTTGCCATATAAAGCTTTAAAGATCTGTTTACTTTACATTATGTTTATGCTTTACACCTTCAGATTCATTTATTTTGCAGAAATGTCTCATCTTTTCAGAGCTCATCCTTTTTGGTGTCAAGGGGGCAGGTGACCCCTGTGCCTTTGATGCCGCAGTAGCCTTTGGGCACCTTCTTCAGGTACTGCTGGTGGTAGTCCTCGGCGTAGTAAAAATGCTGTCCTTCCAAAATCTCAGTGGTGATTGGGCCGTAGCCCTTCTTACTCAGCTCCTATGCACAAAACACAAACCAGAGCAATTAAAACTACACAGGCCACTAACAATAGATTACAAAACTAAATAGGTGCAGAAAATTAAGTCACAAATTCTCACCCCACTGCAGATTCTCTTTAAATTCTTATTTTAAGAAAAATATTCTAGTCAATAAGCAATATTTGTCAAAATGAGATTATTTTGCTCTTGAAAAACTTTCTTGATAATATTATTTTTCTTGCAAGACAAACAAATTAAACAATATTTCTTGAAACAAGAGTCTTTTTACTGTAAGATTCTGTTTTTGCAGTGCATCTGTTCAGCACATTTCCCATTACTTCTCCAAACCTCCTTCAAATCTAATAAAACTCGTTTGTTTTACTTTTTTTTTTAGCACATTAGTTGTAAACTTCCAAAATCAAACACAGGAAGGAGTTTCTGCTCCTTGACTAGACAGCAGGGTGATTGAGTGACACAAGAAACGAGCTTCTTTTTATAGAGTGGCGCACCTCTGCTGCTCGCTCTGTGGGACAAAGCATCAAAGACGCCTCAGTGTCTTTGAGAACTCCTTATGACATTTTCACACTTTTCATTTTCTAAACACCACGAGAGAAGGCTTCAAATGAGCCGAGCAACACACACTCCTTCAAGCAGGCGCACTTTACACCTCTGACAGATATACCCCATGTCTACTTGCTGTGCTGAGTGGTTTCCTCTCATCTAATAATACAAGCGCTCAGTACTTTCTAGATGAGTACTCCTGGAGCCAAAAAGAAAGAAAAAAAGAATCGGGTGCATGCTGCGACTGGGCGCAACAAGTGGCTAACATGTAGCTGTCTCCAGCCTTCTCCTGATCGGCCTGCAGGAGTTCGCTTGGTGGGAGCTCATGAACACACAGAAAAAGGAGGTGGAGTGCATTCGTTCTGGGCTCAAGCTGCTTCTGGATGTGTCCGCTCTCCCACGATGAATTTAAAAGGTAATTATTAATAATGTTCTTCATAAAAAAGGGGGAAATTAAGTCTAGCTAGAATTTGAACAAAGAGACTCTACAGAAACTCAATTCCAGGTTTTAAATTTCTTAATATTTACTTTAAGATTTCTTAATAAGAATATTTGTCTTGCAAGACAAAAAATAAGACACTTGAAACAAAAGTATTTTTTACTTTCTTAAGATTTACTATTTGCGGTGAAGCTACAGAAGTGGTAAACATTTCAAGATGATTCCTCATGAAGTCATGCTGCAGGTAGATGGATGGTCCAGATCGTCTGGTTCTGAGTGAACCCAGTAAAGGTCTTGTTCAGCTTCATCTGTTTCCCTCGACATTCTGGAGGTTCTCAAATCAAATTCAATTTGGATTTGCTCTAATCTTTGTAAAGTCAAAACTTCTGGTGTATTCTTCAAGTAACATTTGGATTCCCAACTAAATCTGGATGTACCAAATACCTTTTAATAAGCTTAAGACAAACAAGTTGTTTATTCTTTTTTTTTTTTAATCTCAGATGCGACAGGTTGCATGGTGATGTGTGGGGTTTAAAATCTATTTTATTTTAATGTTCCCCTCGATCGTGTGTTTGTTTTTTGGGGAGGAGACAAGTTCAGTATTCTAAAATAGATGCCGCTAGGTTGGAGGATTTAACAAAGAAATACATTTGTGGTAAAATGTCAACAAGACACTACAACTATCTTCAAGCATTAATAGGGATTAATCTATGTTTTTGGAAACTCTTGACAGCTCGGGACTTAAAGGAGTAAAGCCTTTTCAAAATTCACGAAGAAAATGAATCAAAGATGCAAAAGAAATAAGTTTTTTTTTAAATCAGTTGTTTTGCTTATAACTGAAAAGATTTGTGATTCTTTAACCCTGTAGAACCCAACAAAAATTAATTAAATACATTTGTTTTTGTTTTTTGGCCAATTTGACCCCCAAAACAACTTCTCTTAAAGATTTTAAAAGAGGATTTCTATACTTTTGCACCTCTTTCTTTATATATATATTTATACATAAGAGATTGAATCCCAGCTTGGACCTTTCTGAATGGAGTTTGCAGGTTTTCCTGTGGATTTTTTTCCACCCAAAGTCCAAGAACAGGCTTCATAGGTTAATTTGCCTCTCTAAATTACCCTTAGGTGTGAGTGGCGAACTGTTGAGGGTTTACCCCGAACAGTAGCAGTCCAGCAACCCCGTGACCCCAAAAGGTTTGCAGCTGCTTTTGAGAATGGATCTGTGGACACGAGCGTGCAGTGAGTGCGTACCTCCACGTGGTGGCAGTGTGGTACCAGCTGAGTGTGCGCGAGCAGGAGTTGATGCAGTAGTCAGTAAATCAAAGCTGCAGGCCCCACAGAGAGGCTGAGGCAGCAGCTGACCTCTAACTCCTCAGCGGCTGTGCTTCAGTGTAAAGGCTACAGTCTCCCTGCAGGAAGGAACCGAGTACAAGAACCTGACGACACTGGGACGCAGCAGCCTCCGAGCAAAAGACACATTCTGGCATTCAAATGCAAGCCAGACTGTCAAAGACAGGAAAAAATACAATTATTTTTGGGTTTTTTTGCCTGCCTGCAACCCACCAGCCAACACAAGCACGGATCCGTGCACATCACGGCCTAATTAATCAGTCATCACCAACAAAGCGCAGCAGCGGAGAGCCCTCCAGGGCGCAGGACGCACCGCGTCCAAGGAAAGGTCTGCCGGTGCGCGTAAACACACACCTCCGCCCTGACACCCCCACACCGATCCGTCGCTCCCCATCCAGCCTCTACGGCAGTCACAACACGGCAGCCATTTTAGATCTATAAATCAGAATGCATGCCGTTGTGCCTCCGTGTATAACCTGATTTGGCTTCGCTCTCTCGCTGCAGCAGCGCGCCAGCAGAATAAGGACTACAGGGAAACTACATACTTTAATGTAAAGGATTCATGTCACTGATGAGCACACGCTGGAGACTAATGGAGCCTTTCTGAGGATGAACGAGGCAGAGATGTTACAAAGGATTTGTTGGACTTGTGTCCTAATTCTGGACACTTGGCTCATCTCCGCTGCCACTCAGGGTTATGTGGTCAGGAGTGGGAAGACTTCTGAAATGTTCATTTACATCTGAAGCAGAAGGACGAGTTCTCCCATTCTAGCAAAAAAAATAAAAAATATGTCTGAAAGTGTGTGTCCAGCGCTGAGCTCACTCAGCCCAATCAGCCCTTCCCTTCTTCACGCCTGTCGGAAAGACTCCCATGTCAAAGGCATGGCTGAATGCCTGCATCTCTCTCCTCCTCCTCCTCCCTGATGCTGATTCTCCTGCCTTTCTCCCCCCCTCCCATGTGAGCATAGGCCACCGCTTCCCGATACCCGAGTCTTCCTTGTTTGCCAGCCAAGCGAGAGAGTCTCTTTGCGCCAGAGAGGCGACCCCGGGACACAAATAAGACGTGACACCCCGAGAGGGGCAGGAAGACGGCGCGCTCTCTCCTCCTCACCTCCCTAACCGACAACCGTGTTCCCTCAGAGGGCCCTCGGCTGCGGAGGGTTGGGGAATAGACGTGCTCTGACACAGAGTTTGTAACACCCGATGACTCATGGCCAAGACATTTGAAAAAAGAACGTGACCTCAATTTGGCGGTTTATGTAATTACACCAAAGTTCATTATTGGGGTTTTTTTTTTTTTTTGTGGCTCTTATCTCTATCTTGATCTCACATAATCTTTATAGGCATGAACTCCATTAGGGCCACTTTGTTTCGTTGAACAGTGTTTATGGCTAAAAGAGACTGAAGCATAACTGCAACGCCTGAATGCAAAAGAGTTGCAGTCATTTCATAGCTGATTCCACTTTCTAAAGCAACACCACTGCAGTGTTTCACATCATCATCAGTGATGACTTACTGCATGAGCAGCCTTTAATGTTGTCTCACTTGTAATTAAGATTTTAGATACTTTGCATTATGTTACGATAAGCTGCTTGGATATATACGATTAAAAAAACGTAGCTTTTTTAGCAGATGTTGAGAGCTTTCCTTGAGCAAAACTAGACTTTTAAGGTTAGCAGCCAACTTCACCTGTGAAATAATAATAACTACAACTCTCCTAACAAGACACAACCCATCTGCAGAGATCTGGCGTTTTAGGCCGCCTCTGTAACAAATGATTATTTTAGGCTGCGGTTTGAAATTCTGAACCGAGCGCTGAACTTCAGAGCAGAAAATACAGCCAATCCTTTCAGCTTTTTCACATGCTGCAGTATTAAAAATGACAAATATTAAAAATATCAGTAAGTATTGAGTGTCTTCTTACTTTTTTAAAGCCAACGTCTTTTTTTATTGTAAGTTTTAAACTAATAATTATAGTTAAACTTAAAAGATACGGCTAAACTAAATAGTAGAAGCACCTTTAAAATTATTATGGCAAACTGCAAATTTCTTGTTTTTGTGTGTAATTAAGAGCCCACCTGAACTCTGGGGTTCACAAAAAGCCCTTCAACATCTTAAAAATGTAAATACACTGTAAGTAGTGCCAACATCAAAGCTGCTCCGCGGAGAAACGCTGGTAACAGAAAGGCTGCCGCAGCCCCTGAAAACACATGAAATAGTCTGATGTGATGCTGGTGGACTGGTCCGCAGCGCTGGCGTGCCCTCTGTGACCTCAGAGTGGAAGTGATGGAAAGAGGACAGCACAGAAAACGTGCAGGGAAAAATGGATGATGAGGAAATGTGGAAAAAGGATTAGTTTGTGGATGCTGGTATTAAAAAAAAAAAAAAAAGAAAAGATTACTGCGCGTTGACCAAAAATAATCAATGCTTGTTGCCTACATGAACTTTCATTAGAAGCATCAGTGAGTCTGCATGTGTGAACAAAGAAAAACAATCATGTAGAATAGAATGATCAGTCTGAAGAAGACACTTTTTCTGTCCTGCCCCGCTCATCTGTCTTTCTCTCCCTCAGCGCGGGTCAGGCATCCATTTTAGCTGGGCTCTAATCTTCAGTGAGCCCTCCTACATTTTGTGAGCGGGGAAGCCAACACTCCTACATTTTGAGAGAAAAGACGATGCACATACTTTCGTTTCAGAGCGAGGAGATGCGCTCTCCAACGTTTTCTGCTGTTTCCCCCCCCCTTTCTTTTCTTCGTTTGTTTGTTTCCAGGCCAGACAACAAGTATCTCAGCGTGTAAAAAAAAAAATGCAGATCAGACCTGAAATTTTGAGAAAACAACTTGATTTAGCGGAGCTGCAACGGAATTTAAAAATGTACATTTTCAATACATACTTTCAAGAAGATCAAAGTACGCTGTTCCGCCATTATTCATTAATTCATTGCACATCAACAACTTTTTCAAAATCGGAAGGAAACCCGGGGAGTTTGAGCCGCTAGAGAAGGAAGATCTGACTTTTGAAGACTTTCTAAAACAAGAAAATGTGACCAGAAGTCTGATTCTGAAACCTGAAGATGTTGTGGCCTGTTTTAACAACCCCTCCGGCTTCTCCTCACCACGTTTAACCCCAAATGTTGGCTTTTTTTCCCCTCCTCTCAACCCATCATCCAAACCTCTGTGCACCCCGCCTCTTCATCCCCTTTTCAAGCTCATTAAGTTAGGATGCTTTATCAGAGGGCACACTCTCCCCTCCAAGGCCCTATGCTCCATGCACGTGCACGCACAGACACACACACACACACATGCACGACATTACAGCTGGCCTGATAAAACCCATTGTTCATACATGCGTGCACACACACATATGCAGAACCTCATGTTCATACATTTTTCTCTGCAAACCCCTAACCCGTCTCTAAGCCACCCCCACCCCCCACTCTTCCCCTAATCAACTCTTCCCATCCCTTCTCTCTCAACCCCCCCACTCAGCTCCAGGGAGACACTTTTCAGCGAAGAGGGAGGGATGGAGAGAAGGGGAGGAAGAGACAGAAAGAGAGATGCACTCCTCCTCCCTGCTCTGCTGCCACAGCGGCTTGGCTACAGAACCCTTTGATGTTCTGCAAATTTCAAATTTCATTATAAAGAACCCCCTTCTCCTCGCCGCCACCCCCCCACCTCCCTCTCCGCTCTCGCGCTTAAACAAGCTTTTCTGCCTCACCCTCACCAAACCTTCCCCTCAGTGTTGAAGTTAAGAAACTGAAAGCCCTGCAGAAGAGACTCTTCATATGGGTTAATTATTCATTGGGCTGTGCCAGATGTATGTCTGTGTGACTGTATGAACGTATAAGCGCGTCTGAGTCACAGGCAGCGGGGTGGAATCGGGATTTTGTGATGCCTGTCTTATCTGCGGTTTTCTCCGATCGCCTCCACTCTCCCAGAGTGTGTTGGCCTTTTGGTAAAGAAAGGAAAAAAGAAAAAAACACGCTCACAGGAAACATGGCAAACACTGGCAAACTGGTGATGCTACTTTCCCACCGGGGCGCTCTCTGGGCTCAGCATCCTTACAACATGGCGACCATTTCAGGGAAGGTGTCTGCCATTTTGGTTCAGAGCGTGTCAGCGGCTTCGAGAAGATGGGTGTCCCAGTGGCAGTCAGAGGAGTCTGTGGCGCCTCTAAAGTGGTTGACAGATCAGTGGTGTCAGCAGCGTTGGTTTGGAGAGAGAAGGAAGGAGGGCTGCTTTCTTCTCGTCTCTGAGAGTGTGTTTTCTTGCCGTGATTCAGCCTTTCCCCAACATGAAAGTGACTAAAAGATAAGGCTCAGCCTTTCTCTGCGAAAAAATGAACCCAGTGAACTCTGTCTGCTTGTTTTCTTCTCCTCATAGCTAACCACAGCAGAAGTAGACAGTGCTATGTACTTCCATATTCGTATTTGACAAAAACAAAGATATAAAACATTTGTGCTTACGTTTTTCTGGATTAAAAAAAAAAGCATCACTTTTTTAAAATGCAGCTCAGTTTGACACCGTTTTGACGTAGGACATTTTTTAAACAAATATTCCTAACAAGTTCTGAGAAAACTGCAAGTTGCACTTTTCAAGCATCCTGTAGGTAAACCTTTGAAATGCATCTTAGCAGAAACTGTGCAGCAAAATAAAGTTTGATTGTTGCAAACTTCTTTTGTAGTGATTTTAGAGTGCATTCAGACTGGACTCATTTGATTTGCTTAGAGTGAACCCACGGTTGTTTCCACCAATAATCCGGAACAAATTTTCAATCTGAATGCATCCAAACGGACCCTGGTCTGGGATAGAAATGTCCGGCTGACGACATTCTGAATACTGACCAAAAGCACGGTTCAGGACTCTGTTTGGATCAACAGACTTTTCCAGTCTGAAGACACCCTCAGAGTATCTGGGAGGGGAACTAAAGCTGCTAAATGTCTTAATATCAAAGCGACTTTGTTTTAAAATCTTTAAAATTTAGGATCTATTCACATAAGTGCAGCAGATTTGAATATTTATATTAACACAAAACCTGCAGGGGAGTTCACTTTGTTTTTGACTCTGAGATTTTATTCCAAAATGAGATTCAGTTGAACTTAATTTCAATCTAAAATGCTTTCTTTAAGGGGATTTGGGGATAGAAACTCTACTAAAGCTATTTATTAATTATGTTAAAAAAAGGCATTATGATGAGTTATCTATGTGCAGGTCAGTTTTAGTCAAGCAGGCAACATTTCTACTGACAAATGAGTCTCATTTTTGGTTAGAAAGTTCCAAACTTCTGTTGCATCCACTGACTGTATATGAGAACTGGACTGAGTGAGTGTGATGTCACCTATAGAAAGTCAACAGGTGTCCTACAATAAAATTCAGTCATCTTAGTTACCATTTTTTGGCGCTATGTATGTCGCCGCGACGGAACCAGACAACATCAGTAATCAGAGATTTGTCAGAGTCGGTTTGAGTCATCATTTCTATGGCAACCACTTTCACCAATCAAGAATGAGCTTGTTGGAAGGCCACATCCCTACCACTTTAAAGTGGGCTCTGAAGAATCTGTCAAACATTTTGAATGATTTATGCGAGACCACCTACTTTTATTATCTGAGTGGCCAGTTTATAACTTGAAGAATTCACACTGCAGAAATATATCCTGAAAAGAATCTACAAGAACTTGTTAAAAAAGTATCAGAGCCAGAATATTCATACAAAGTCTATTCAATTTTGGCTTCTTGGAACACAGTTTCCTCCATTAAAATATGAAAGTATTTATCTGATAAATGTAGCTTTTTTAAAACACGGAGAGGCCTACAAAATTGGACAGAGCATGTTTAGATGTGAGCATGTGTGGGGTCACAGTCCGTTGACAGCAGAAAGGCAGGGTCACCTTCAGTTGACAGGACGTTAGGGATGCCCTTTTTAATCCGAATGTTTTTCTTCCCCCACCCTCAGCACCTCTCTGGTCCCAGCTGCCACACCTCTTACACCTTTGACCCCAGCCCAAGGCCAAGGTTGAGAGGTTGTTGCCACGGCAACACAACAACCCCGCGGTTACTGACTGCTGACCCAGGGAGCCTAAAGTAACCGTGACCATGGTAATTTGCTCCTCTCTACCCCTCACCAACATGTGCATGACTAACATTCAAAGAGAAGAAAACTAAACTGAACTGAAGCGGGATCAGTGAATTGCCTTTTTAAAAGGATTTTTTTTAATTTGTTGGCTTAGGAGCCAAGGATCGGCTGGAAGTAGGGATGTGTGTGTCTGATTTATCTATTTGGTTTGATTTTATTTATTTATTATAAATGCACCGGAAGAGGACTTAAGGAGGGTGCGTGTGCTGACAAAAGTAAAACATGTAAAAGGTCTGTTAGGATGACCTGTCGAACTTGTTCAACCTCAACAGGTTAGGAAGGAGGGTTTTTACCAATGACTGCAGTTTCATTTAAATACTTTTGTTTAACTAACAAGTATCAGAAGTCACCACTCTGGCTATTGCCTGTCACTTTGTTATCCAAAACTTTCAAAGTTTCCCTAAGCAACTGCAGCTTTGTTCATTAAGATGAATATTTTAGGAACACATGACATTTTCCCACAGATACACAACTACAAATGTTAAAGTTTTGATGTAGACTTCTGGATAAAATACTAAAATCCATGCTCTGATAAGCCTCATTAACATGCAACCCTGGGGGCTGCAGGTGTTTGTGTTGTCTGGGCCCATGGAGGGTCATAGAGAGGAGTGGCCACATCTTAAGGGGAGCGCAGGTGCGTCCTGCAGTTTCCTTGAAGCACGTGCGGTTGTGATTGTAATACATGGTGTGAATGTATTGTGAAGTATTTGCAAGCCTAATTTAAGTTGAACAAACTTATGACATCATGGGGATGATGTCATAGGGTGCCCTTATGCCACCCTCTAGTTATTAGTGAGGCGCAAGTACTGGCTTCTTACTGACTGCATGCAAAGGCCTCACGCATGGGGTGAGTAGGTGACACTTGTAGGACACCCCCACAAACTACACTCTGATTCTCTACTTTCCTAGTATCCAGAGGTAAGGCATTTTCTATGGGTGACATCAACACCTCCCTTTGTCCAGTGATAATATACGGTCTGTGGTTGTGAATAAGACTACATTTTTGTGGAGGTTTTTACCTCTTGGAAGGCCACTTTGCTCTTTAGTGCGATTTCCTGTTGGGCGGCGTTGGATGTGTAAATGGCAGAACGATACTGAGTTCCATGGTCAAAGTGCTGCTTCATCCCTAAGTGAAAACAAGCAGAAAACAAACACAACTTGGATTCAAGCAGAAATATAACAACAGTATCCATCACAGTAAATCTGCACTAGAAAAAAACGTTTTTATCCAGAATCACAGATATCTGTGCTTTCATTCAGTTGGCCTGTAGGGTGGAGGTGTGTGTGCCTGTGTAGGTGCACTCTGCTCCTGCTGTCTATTTGTCACTGCCAAGACTTTCATCACCCTCACCTTAGTTTGTCTAGAGGAAGTTTTGGCCTGTTGTACCATGACTAAAAGCTCAAACAGCTTCTTTTGCCTTGATACTTTGAGATGCTTTAAACCTGAGCAGCTTCAACAGATGCATTAAGGACAGTATCTTTCTTCTTCTTGTAGAAAACTGTCAATCTGTTCTTCCTCTTCACATTTTCTGTATTTTGTTTTGGGCTGCAGCCAGTGGCATCATATGTGCGCTTTCTTTGAAGTTGCAACAACTATGCCTTCCGGTCTGCTGATGTGCCAGCAGCTTATTTCATTTAAAATAAAGCTAAAGCTGTTCCTTTTCCACCATCACTAAATTGGTTGAATTCTGGCAATTGTTCAATATTAGTTAATCACTTAAATGGTCATCTTAACAGAGAACATTTAGTTGTTTTTGGATTAGTTCCTCTTAGCTGTTTCGCTACTAATTTATATTTTTTTTAGCAAAATAATTAGTTTTCCAGCAACTTAAAAAGTACAAACAAAACATTTGTGCTAAAAAAATGTTGTTGTGAGAACATACTGGTTAACCGTTGCTTGTTTCTGCTTCAAACACTGATAAACACTGGCATTCATTTAGAGCTCTGTTTACACCAGTCCAAAAAAACAAAAAAACAAAAAAAACCACAGTCAGAACAAGTTAATTTTAGCTTCATTCAGCCATTCATCAGCTCCTGCGGGACACTTCTTGCTTTTCAGGGACTAAATGCTTTACTATTCACCAGATAGTTGCTCACTCTGTCCTTTTTGTTTGGTGCTTGGCATGTTGCGAGCACATTTTTCCTTCCCAAAGAGCTTACTTTGCTGCCATATGCTGAGGCTACAAATGAAGCTGATGAAAGCAGCGAAATGTATCCAAACAGCTCGGTTCTGTGCAGCACAGATGATAATTACCTGTTGGTCTGTCACTAACTGTGACATCTTTCACACTGCACATAATGATTGGATCCATTGTTTATGTGAAAATAATGATTAGTGACGCTTTGTGTGATGGGGCCCGTCAGTCTGTTTGCCATGAAACATTAGAAATGGGCTAATTTCTATAGAGGTTTGCTCCAGTGCTAAATAATAAGAAAGTGATAACAAACTGAAAACCTTGTTTGTGTGAACTTGCTTTTTTTTAAAGAATAAAATCATAAAAGAAATATCTATGTAGAGACAACTGTAGGAAACAACTATTTAATAAAATGTTATATTTGTTAGAAGCTTTAAGGACAATAACTTTACACTGGCAGTCCAGGTACGTTTGCATGAGCAACTGCAGTAAAGTGCATAAATGTCTGTCTTTATTTTTAAGAAAAAACACAATAAAGCTTTAGGAAATTAATTGGGAATTTAGCATTTTTCAGACACAAATGGGGGCTGCAGAGACTTCAGCTCCTTCAGGACCTTTGAGACTCTAATCCGCCTCTTTTAATGGCCTGGATCCACAATCTTTTTTTGTCATTGGGAAAGCGATGTGATCCCCTCGGAATATTGAGCATTTTCCATTTATCTATGTTTTTTTTTTTTTTTTTTTTGCACTGAAAGTGTGAAGTGCTTGTGCTGAGATGCACCCTTTTCATGTTACTTCTGGATGAAAGCTTCCAAGATGGAGAAGGGCAAAATGATAACATATATCAGTCACATTTGGAACTAAACTGGGCTAGTCTTGGCACACAACGCTCAGTTGCAGCAATAAGTGTTCTGTAAATCAAACAAGACCCAAAGTTCCTGGTTTTAGCATGTTATGAGGATCAGAAGTGGCTCAAATGTTATCTGGTTATGGGTGATCAGTACAGTGTGAGGGTCTGTGGGGCTCAAAAAAGTTTGAGTTTGACCATATGAAGGTTTGGTTCAATAAACACAAGCATTCATTATCAATCAGTCGGTCAATCTCAGTGACAGCTGTCTTTTTCTTTTATTCTTAATCGATTTGTCAAAAGACACAAAAACAGTACCCGACTAGCCTTCGAATGTCACCGTGTCTCTGCACCCATAATAAGCTGTGACTACTGCAAATCCATGTATCAACTTGAAGTGCATTTAGTTTAAAAAATGCTATGCAACAACATGTAAGATACAACTGCTCAACAACTCTTTTGTTGGCTTTCTGTTTCCATCTAGGGAGAAAATAATTTCCAGTGACAGTGCAGACAAGACATCCCTCTGACACAGTGATCTGCATATCTTGTTCTCCTTAGATGAAATGTTACCTTACATCATACAGTGCCACAACCTATCTGCGACACTGTCTGTTCAAGCATGACGGCCATAAGTATTCATCTGGTCTTCATTCAAATCAAAGCAGACGCTGAAAGCTCTGCAGCACAAATCATGCAAATAAAAACTCACAATAACTAATGTTTCTGCTGTAGAGAATTTGTCTCACTGAGAATTTCTTCTGCTGTGGGATAGTGATTAAAACACACGTGGTGAAGATGGACCTGAACTAAAAGTTTATTTTGAGCTGAAATGTAGAAAATCTGTATTAAAGATGTGCCAAAGTTAATTGAAGAAAGGCCACACATATACCATCTTTTAAACACAGTTTATTTGTCATTATTTCTGTGTATGATGGCATCAACTCATCATCAAGCCTTTTATTCTAAAGTTACTATAAATGAAACTCCTGAAAGGGGGGGTTGACTGCTGCTGAATTATGTTTTTTGAACATTATTTCATCTTAGATCATTTCTGCTGCAATTCCCCTCCTCTAGCTCTATGCCATCAGGGAATCCCTAAACTGATGCATTGATGAGTCGTGGAGATGCCTGCAGAGAGGGACCTGCTCAAAGGCTCATACATATTGCAAATGCAGCAGTTGTTAAAAGGTTGGACAACCAGGGGAGAAGTAAAATACAGCAGAAGAATGAGGATTTTCCTCGCAGACAACATCAGAAAAATCAGGATGAACTTTCTCCGCTGGGGCCAAATCAGAAATGTTCAACTGTAAAATGACTTATTTCCTTTGGCTCAGAAATAAGGCTAGCAGGTGTGAGCATTTCAACCTTTACTAGAGTTCAAAAAAAGAAACTTAAGTTGTATGTTCTTAGGACTTAAGTTTTGTCTTGGCAGTTATAGGTTGGCGCCACTGTTCAGCTGCTGAGCCTTCATCTGTGTGTGAATGTAAAGTGTTTTGGTATTTTTAAGAAGGTAGTTAAGCGCTATATATGTAAACACCATTTACCATTTTAATAAAGCTCATTGCCTTTTATAGAAACATGTCGGTGAGAAGCCAGTTGCATTTTTTAAAGACAGTCACTTCCAGCTAAAGTTGATGGAATACTTTCTTCAACTAACATAGTTTTGTGAAACTTATGTTAGTTTTGAGAGAAATATACTAAAAAAACAGCAATTATTAATAAAATACAGTTACATAGTATTTGTAAAAATAATATTGAGCTAATATGTTTTCTCTTTTTTTACATTTCCGTAAATGCAATTAAAAAATTACATTTTACAAAATAAAACAACTAAATTAGAAGATTAAAATCCTGTAAAATTCCACACATACAAATTTTGATTTAAAAAAAAAAAGAATATCTCTCCCTTTATCCTTTACACTCCAAAGCCTCTTTTCTCCCAACATCCTGGCACCCACATCTAACCTCATCTTCTTTTCTTAGTGCTGGAAGTCGGCCATCTTGCCCTCAGCACCATTGTTCACTGACGAGGCTAATGGCTGCCCCTGCATCAAAGACTAGCACGTCGCCCTGCCATTGGCTGTCCACCAGAGCCCTCAGTCTTGTTGGCCTTCTGGCAGATATCTCAGCTTTGCTGTTGAACCGACTCTCTATCTTGACCCATGGCTCCTTTTGACCACCCAAAAATCACATCGTGACAAACAGCTACGCTGGCATTTGCATCTCCAAATATTGGGAAGATCATGGTAACATGGGAAAAGCCAAAAACGAAAAAACAGTAGCCTACTTATTGTAATTTCCCAATTGTAGTTTCATGTTTAAGAGAAAAAAAATCCAATAACTGGTAAACTATACTCAAAACTAAAGAAAGGGCAAGAAACAAACATCTCATGGTACTAGCAGCTGCTTCTAACACAATTTAGAGCTTACTATACATCTTCTGAGATTTAACAATGATCAAGAGACAAAAAGTCTCCCCAAAATAAAACTGAACCCCATCAAAAAAGTCATCCAACACTGAGAATACACCAATTTAACCAACCGGGCAACACTCTGAACTACATCAGCAACAAACCCCCACCCACCCCAAAAAAACTCTGGATCTTGCCTCCTTGCCTTTGCCGTTTCTTTCTTGCACTCTCAATTTTTAACAGCCCCCTTCGTTATTTCCTCCATCCATCAAAGGCGGCAGTAATTATTAATGAGAGCCTCCCTGTTCTGTCTGCATTATGCATGAGAGCCTTGCCTCTGAAAGCAGAGGGTAATGGGGGTGGACACAGAAGGAGGGGCAAGGGGTCACACATGTGCGCACACAAGCACACGCTGCCTTTAAGGGTCAATGACCCACCCCAACAAAGCTGAAAATATTAATTATTTGCTCCTTACCAAAAAAGGTAAATCTTAATGTAGTCCTTTTAACACAAAGTCAAAGAGAAGGTGGGAGGGGGGTTTGCGGGGCTTTGCAACTCTCTGAGGGAGTGGCTCCTGTCTCCAAGAGACGTTCAAGAACAAACCTGCGGACACAAACGCCTACACCTTTATGCTGTGTTCAAACCCGCTGAGGATTCTTCAAACTCTGTACAATCTTTTTCAGTGATTCTCCTGCGCAGGAAAATATTTAACCACTCAGCGTCTCCCCGCTGGATGCTGAGTGTAAAAGCCTGTCAGTTTCCTCCGCCTTTTCAGCATCACCTTTTATTCTTGCTTCTGTTATTCACATTTAATTCGGGTTTCTCTTCTCGTTCTCACAAGATTCTCAAAGAAATGGGGCAAAAATAGTCACTAAAAGATAAAAAATATTGTAGATAGGATGAAGAATTTGATGGAACGGAATTTTTGAAAAAGATATTTGTTGAAAAATCCATTACAATTTGGGTTATCATCTGCAGGTTCCTCTGTGATAATATGATACTGCACAAAGCTAATAATTAAAGACCTGCTCTTGATAAAAATGTGTGTTTTTTAACACATTCTTACAGCATTTTTTGATGATGGAGAACATATTTAATGCAAATTAGGTTCAGAATTGCATTTCTGAATATTTCTTTATTCAAATCGTTTCTTTATAGAAATCAATGAATAAAAGAGAGCTTATGTGTGTTGATGTGCTGTTTGGGCCACAAACTCCACTCCACTCTGCAATGGGGTGGGGAGGGGGGCCGGGGTTGCTCAATGGTACCGCCCACAACTCAGAGAGGAATTTGTGATGTTCTCCTGCTGCTCTGCAGAAACTATGTCCTAGAAAATGAAAGGGTTTTTTTGGCTAAAAGTAGTATAATGGTCATTAAAAGGCCACTGGGAACGCTTTTAAAATGGATTTAAAAAATGATCAGACTTTAAAATAAGAACATAAATAAGGCATTCTCAGGTGACTCGGATTGCACTGAAATAAAAAGTTATTTTAACAATCAAGAACTGGATAGCAACATACAAATGACCAAAAAGTGGTTCCATAATCCACGAAGACACATTTTTGTTTTTTTAATTTTTATTTTATCTAAATAAGAAATTATGCTTTCCAACTATGTTTATAACCATAACACATATTATATATTTTTCAATAAATTACACTATAATCTTTAACATAAACATTTTGCTAGTGTAAGACAGCTTTTATTTCTGTGCAAATGCTCTGCTTTTAGGATGACAGTTATGCTAGTGTCTCTCTTTATTTTGGAAATGTTTCACTACTCTTCATGAATATACTGACGGCCACTCAAACTGGCCGTGTGGGTGCTGGTTCAAACAAAGTTGTATGTTTTGTCTGTTTTTTTAATAAAAACCTCTACTACCCTAGGTTAGCCAATGTGATGCATTCACAGACGTTACGAGTGTAGAAAATTCAGAACCGACTCTTAAGTTAATTGAAAATTTTTAGTCGTAATGTCGAGGAGTGTTTGCTCTATGGGCCTATCAGAAGTTTTATTAAATTTTACATGCAAAAAAATGTCTGGATAATTCCGCTTCTGAAAAGAAACATCTGTAAATTTGCATTTGGCTGTGCATACTTATCAAATTGAGATAGAGAAAGACGTAATAAAAGATATAATGCCGATTCTCTTTTCTGTACCATCCTCACTTTGTCGTCTATGCATTCCCTGCTGCATTCTTGATTGGAGCCTATCCGAGCTGCGATCAGGTCATCAGTCCATCATACGGCCTCACAGACACAACACACTTTGCACACTCATACACACTCCAACATTCAATAGAGAATCAGCCTATCATGAAAGTTTATGGGTAGTGCTAACCCTCCAAACTCCATCTTCTCGCACTTAAATGTAACAAACATATACATCAGGTCTGGAAAGAGCTTTAACACCTGTACTTTGCCCAAGCCAAAATCAATAAGTGATTATTTGGTGTTGATGGAGTTGTAATTTTTTAACTGTATTATAAATAGAGTGCACAAAAAGGAACACAGACTGATAACTGCACCATTCCCTGTGCGCATGTGATAGTACTCGGGCTTGTTCTGTGCCCCGCGGTCCCGTTACGACTGTGTGCGTGCCAGCAGAACTCTCTCCTCCTCTCCTCTCTCAGCTGCTATTTTTGCCCTGTTCTTATGTAAGCTGCTCCTGACGCGCTGGAGACAGAGGCAGAGTACGGAGTTGGGATGGTGAGAGCATCCTCAGCGGACACGGGCGTACACTCGCCTGCACACGCATGTACTGTCTACATATGCATGGGTATACAAAGCGAAACAAAAAGAGATGCTCCGATGCCTTTCAGATAGTGACACAACACAGGCAGAAGCAATCTAAGATCAGAAGTGTCTGTGCCCCAGCAGATGTACTGTGACTCCTGTTTGCTTATGATGCATCATGGAGATTGCTACAATTACTGTTATCCGTCTTCCTGTTGTCTCTACACATCTGCAGTTTTACATCTTATGATCAGATGATTGCGCAGACCTGGTGTTGCAGACACTGCAAAAAAATCAAACATATTGTTTGTCATATTACTTATATTTTTACAAATGCAATATCTTAACATGATCTTAAACTCCAGTCCCTCGCAGTTTTTGGCTCTAACAAGAGAAAGTACAGAGGCCCTAAAGAGCAAATCACACCAGCAAATCACTCAACGCAAAAATATGTTAAAGATCACAACGACAATTAAAAAGCAAAAAATAATAATTAAAAAAAAACATTACATTTTGGAAATCAAAGCAAAGTTCTAGCAAAACACAATTAAAAAAAAATTTAATGTTTCAGGAAAACATTAATTTCCAGAAATCAAAATAAAATGTTAAAAAATGAAACAGAATAAAAATCTGTAAAGGTAGGTACTATGGGATATCACTGACTGGATGATGACATTTGAGTTTCTTTTAAAAGCATCTTCAGTGCCTGCATACTTATTTTATGATTAGTACAGATCATGTCCAGTATCGCTTGCTGTCAAATAACTTTTGCTTGAAATGATGGACAAACGTAGTCAGACAATCAGGGATGTGCTAAGTACCTATTTTTTTCTGGTTTCCTATTGCGTTTGATTTAACATTTCCTTTGGATTTCTGGAAAACTAAGTAAGAATGAAAACTTCCTAGTAGATTCCACTGAACAGACAAGCTTTGCGCATCCGTTTATATTATACGTTCATTTATTTATCAAAATCTGTCCCAGTGCATCTGCTTTTTGAAATATGTTTGCATTTGTGACACCATCAGTTTAGAGTTTTACAGAAATCAGGACGACAATGACAGCTCAAGGTGAAATTATTGATTTATTACTTTTCCCTTTGAATTCTTTAGCTGAAACCATCTTACTTTTTATCTTCTGATTCCCAAAAAGAAAGGATCCAGGAAATCATCATGCTCGTCTTTTAAAACGCCACATTATTTCCCTCTGGTCCATAAAAAAAAAAATCAGTTTTTTTAATGTTGTTTTATAAAAAAGTGTGGAAACTTTTTGGCACTTTTGCTTTTTTTAATACCTAAACCTCTCTGAAATAAATGAAACCAATAAAGATACAAAACTCCTGCACAACCACACAGACATTCGGAGACCAACCCCCATGCTGCACACATGCAGCGTGCTGCAATCTCCATAAATTAAGGCCGCCAGCAAGTTGAGGGTGTAATAACTGACACCTGGTAATGAGCACGCCATCATCAGCCAATCACATTAGTGGTATGGGGCTGGATTAGATGAGGCCACAGGTCAGAGGTCAAGGTATCCTCCCAGGTGGGGGTTGTTTTAGATGGCAGGGGCACCCCTAACACTGAGGGATGGGGTGACACAGGGGAACACTAGGGTACCCCAACAGGGAATTGGCGTGTGTCGCAGCCAGCTGGGGTTAAGATATTATATAAAAGGAATATTCATGCTCATTTTGGCTGTCGGAGAGTAACTGGCGCCAGATGGAAGACAGATGATTGATGTCCATTTGGTGATCTGACGGTAGAAACGAGTGATAAAAATGTTTCCTCATCTTTGCTATAAACTGCAGAAATGAAGCACATCCATTCTGTAAAGGGTTGTTTCTGGAAAATACAGATTAAAGTGTAAGTAAAAGTGACATATTTCATATCTCTGTAGGGAAACTGGGACGTTCACCTCATGCAGGTGAGATGTGATCAAAAGCAGGCAGCTGTGTGGGCCATTTTAGCCATCCATTCGCGTGTTTTGTTGGCAGTTCATTGACGCAGCATCCTACACCATAGATACTGCACGGCCTTGAAAAACAGAGGATGAAGGGAACGAGGAAGAAGGTAGCAAGAAGGGAAGGAAAAGAGGTGATGAGAAAGGAAACAATGAGAGGTGCTTGATTGTGGGGAGGGAAGGTTGGCAGAGGAGACAAGAGAGCAGGAAAGATGGTGGGGGGAGTAACAGGAGGGAAAAGTGACTAAGAGATAAAAGAGGAGTGAGTGTGTTAGTGTGATGAGCGGATGGCCTCAGGGAGCGGTCGACTCAGAGCGCTGCTCTGCGGATGTGCTGACGGGCTTTCCCCCCTTACTTCGTTCACTACAAAGAAGATGAATATGTGTGTGTGTGTTAGGGTGTGTATGTGTGTTGGGGGTGCTGCAGGTGAAGTCCGTGAGGTGGAGAAGCCGAGAAAGGATGTGCAAACACAGAGGGAGCAAAGAACTGAGAAGAAGAGCAAAAAGAAAAAGACAAAATTCCAGAGAAATGGCGAGGAAAGTGAGTGGGTTTGAATAATGGAGACAAATGGAGGAAGAAATTGACAGGCCGGCAGAATGAGGGAGTGATGAGCTCCATCTTCCACTGAGAGTGAGGAGGAGAGAGAAACCATGGTGGGAAACGGGGCCTACAGGCCCTCATAACAAGGCAATATTTCTAGCCGTGGACCAGTCTGCACCTTCTGCTTCTGGATCACATTTGAATAGGGTATTTTATTGGGCATTATGGGTACTTTGATGTCTAACTGCGGAGAATTTTGTGAAAAAAAAGGGGGTGAAATTTCTGAACAAATCGGCTCTCTGTCAATAAAAAAAAGATTTTTTAAAATGTTTTTGGCATGAGAAGTTCAAAAACACCCATGAAGCAGTGGTATGTGAAAAGTTTGACCCTGAGGATTTATCATAAGAAAGTTATCATATGGACGCATTCCTGAAAGGGGGGGGGGGTTTATGCAACATCCCAGGGAAGCTAGCAGACTGAGACTAGTGTTGCTGAATATGGAAAGAGGGCACACAGCAAAGGCTGCTGGGAGTTTCTGATTGGCTGCTAATGTTGCTATCCAAGCTGGGATTGGCTGGCCTGACGCAGTCCGACATCACGTTGTTGGGACTAAACCCTTTTGAACTGAGGCAAAGCAGGGAGGCACAGATATCAAAACACAAACACGCACACTCCCGCAAATATGCATGCATGCCCATACACAACCGCTGTGAGGATACATTGCTTCCAAGCAAGCAGGCACCTGAGCAAAGGTCCACAGACGAGCCAGGAGAGTGTCAGATAAACTTGGGCTGTTTTTTGATGCGTGTCAGGAGAAAACAGAATTCTTAATGCGCCAGGGTTTGTCTTCATATTCCATCTCATGTGAGCCTTTGCAGTTAAAGGGAGCAAAAAAAAATTGCGAACTTCCTAAATTTCTACATTCTCTTTTAAGCCGAGCTCTAAGGTGGACAGAATAAATTGGAGCTTAAGCATGCATGAAGGCACAGCCAGCGGGCCCCTTTTTGACCACTCCATACTACATTTGTCAAATAACAAGAACTTCATTTGGGATTTGCATGTAAAAGATTTCAGCACATGTAAAGATTTTGAGCATTTTGTCAATTAAAAGTTATTTTAAGTTACAGTTATTCTATAATACATTGTTTGGTTTTAAATGTGGCCAAATAAAACTGAGTGCTCAGACAAAAAAGCGCCTTTTATTAATAAAACATGAAATGAGAAAGGGCGGTGACTCAAAGCAGTGACTATGACTACTCTTTTGGCCTCGCTGCTTTTAGCCTGTGGCACATCAACCTAACTTTGCCTTTGCCCAGAGCGAGACACATCTCTACCGTCGGCTTTGATGAAGTCAGGTATTTTCCGATAATCGGGAAGGGCTTTCCGAACAAACCTCAGTATTCTCCTCTTCCTGTATATATGAAATGAAGACAAGGCTGATGCTTTGGTCAGTTAAGGATAAAATAAGGAAGTATGACAGGGAGGCTGGCTGACGTCAGAGAGTGGGGATGCTCAAGGGCTTCAGGTTAGGCCTATGAATCTTTGATCCATTTCTTTCCAACTTGTCATGCTCCTCCCTACAATCGAGTGAGTGAAGTACCACTTTGTCCATCCTTTCTCCCTCACACATGCATGCACACACACCCTCCGCATGTCTTCCTGATGCATTAATGCTCTTACATCATTGCCTCCAGTGCACACACACAAAACCCCCCAAAAAACAAGAGCAATAGACTCGAAAAGATAGGGAGATGGCTTTTTGGAAGGGGGGGGATGGGTTCTTCTTACCACGTTGTGTATGCATGCGTATGTGAGGGGGTGGCAAATATGCGGCACGCTTTATGGAATTGGAATATACATCACAATCCAAACATTTGCATTGATTTGACACACATTTTGACGAGACTGAGGAATATGTTTGGAAAATATATCGAGCTCCTCAGAGCGACAGTTAAGAGACTCTGAGAAAAAAGCGAAAACACCAGTCGGGTTTTAAATAATAAATTAGCACAAAACAAAACAGCAAGACAGGCATTTCCTAAAACCCGTCCGTGTAAACGCGCAACAGGACTTTTACACATTTAGGGCTTGAATGTGCACTACAGTGGTGAAGGCTTCCATGGATGGCTGGATCTCAGACACATTAACACAGTCTGGAGTTGACTAACACCCATGAGACCTCCCCCTGCACCACAACGCATGCACATGCGTGGGCATCCTCCTTCTGCTCTAATACACCATTGTGCCCCCCGGGGCAGGCCTTCTATTTTTTTTGTGTTTAGCGTGAGTGTGCCGCTACCTTGTGTAGGATCATGGTTCTCCCAAAAGCGTTTGAGCAGCTCCTCCAGGCTGATCTCTTGAGGGGAAAAGACCACCCTCACTACCTCAGTGTGCCCTGTCAGACCTGAGGAAGAGACACATTTTTGAAGGAATTTAAATTGATAAAATGGGACCAAACTCCCATCTATTCAATGCAGGAACATAGGAAACGACATGAGCACCGAAGTTACTGACTTTATGTGCCACAGGTAGAGGACATTCATGTAGAATTTACTCCAAGCTTTGTAGTTGCTTGTGGTATCACGGGAAAAAGAGTGACAGACAGAGGCAGACGGAGAAGGAAGAAAAAAAGACCTGAGCTGATGGTGCAGCTAACAGGGCTTGGTAGCTCCACCTCCTGTCATCAAAAAGGAGACTTTATGTCACATTTCTCTACAAGTGCTTACAGCAGTCAAGGTATTTTTACCCTCCTTGTTACAATCTTATACTTTATCCACATACAACTGCATCAGGGGAGGGTAGAAAGCAGTTATAGCACAACCTTCATGAAGTGCAGGAATTAAGTATTTGATCCCTTGCTTACTTTGTACATTTGCTCACCTAAAAGGAAATTGACAGTCTGTTATCTTTATGGTAGGTTCATTTAAACAATGAGAGATTAAGAAACAAGAAAATCAAGAAATTTACTTTGAAAATCCACTCCAATTATTGTATCTTTTGTGGAAGTGTTCCTTTTGATCTTTTAATTAAGTTTATGCCATTTTTCGCCAAAATTAAAAGAAACTTGTGACATAGTTTCTGCAGAGCATCAGTAGTTCTTTAGAAATTGACCTCTGAGTTGTAGGTGGGGCTGTTGGAGTAAGTCTGCCCCCATTTCCCATCATCTTTTTGTTTATACCCTCTACCGCTAGCTTCCTGGCCCTCACACCCCCAACCTAACAATACAGGTGTAGCAAAAATGACGAGTAATGTTGAAGCTATCCATCTGTACAGTTTTGAGTCAGAAGTCAGCTAAGACGAGGAAAATGAAGAGGTAAATGGATCTAATTGTCTGCCAGTTGATGCATCAGAAAGGACTGAAGCAGGGAGCTTGTGGCTCATACATTGTAGTTTCTATGCCATATTTAAGCTTTTCCAAACTACATTCTTTCGTCTGGTCCTAATTTACAACAATATGAAATCCTATATTTCCTCCATCATGAGAACATTTTACATGAACATGTTTAGCAGACCACCAAAACACGATTTTCATCACAGTGGGTCTTTAAGCCTTCGCCAGGAGGCGTCAAATGTGTTGAGGATGGGTCATACAACAGGATAATGACCTAAAACATACAGCCCAGGCAACCAAGGAATGGCTGAAGAAGAAGCATATCATGGTCAGAGTGGTCTCAGTCGGTCTCTGGACCTCAATTCTATAAAAAATTTATGAAGAGAGCTGAAACTCAGAGTTGTAGCAAGAGGGTTCAAATACTAATTTTCTTAAATAAATTAATATAAATTCTTTAAAGTGGACTTCTTGATGTTCTATCTCTCACTGTTTAACTAAACCAACCAACAGCATGACAGATTTTCAATTTCATTTTAGATGGGCAAACCTACAAAATCAACAAGAGATCAAATACTTATTTTCTCAACTGTACTGAACAATATCCACAAAAACAAGCACTTATTTATTGTACATGTTCGCAGAATGACTTTCAAATTCAAACAACTTTCCCTAACCAAATATCTGACTTGTTCCGGAAAAGAAAGGGATATTTGGACAAGGAAAAGCCCATAAAAATGATCCTCTTAGCTAACATTCATAACCGAGATGAATTTAAATACTGATTGATGCACATGTCAAGAAAACAAACTGAATTGAAAAGAAGCTCTGCATGCACAAGAGATCGGCTCGTATTGAATAAACATGGAGGAGTGTTAAAAGGCTTGTAAACCAAGTCAAAAATGGCAGGCTTTAACAGTCCATCAGAAGGATCTGACAAATACTTGGTATTTGCTAGAGCTGCTTATGTAAAAAGAAGGGGGGAGAAAAGCAAAATGACAACATATACTCATTAGTATTTATCAAACAGCAACTGCGTGACAGTGTGCATCTTCTGTAAAGTTGTAGTTTTTAGATCGCCATTAGTAAAAAAAAAAAAAAAATCCTGAAAACTCTGCTTTTTTCTTGACGTTTTCTTAAGTGAACCATAACTTTGCAACTTTAATCCTTTTAATGCAGAGAAAAAAAATGCAAAAATGAACTTAAAATAAAACTCTGGGTGGTGTAAATGTTGTTTTCTTATCAGAGAACCGTTGGTTCAATTCCCAGTCGCCCACAATTGCAGCGTTTTCACATCAGGGTGATTTTAATTCATGCTACATTTACTGCAGCTCTTGTTTTTGCTGTGATACAAGTTCTCATTTTCAGTTTTTTAAAATCTATTTATGAAACAAAAGAACAAATGATGTTTTTTTTTTTACATTTTATTTTATCTCATACTTTAGATCTCAATTAGAGAATCCCTATTTCGATGATTCAAAAAATTTGGTTTTTTAACACTATATAAGACA
This sequence comes from Oryzias celebensis, assembly GCA_014656515.1. Lineage (NCBI taxonomy): Eukaryota > Metazoa > Chordata > Actinopteri > Beloniformes > Adrianichthyidae > Oryzias > Oryzias celebensis. The sequence continues at coordinate 43,865,424 of BNCR01000005.1, forward strand.
CAATAAGAAGTACATTATATTCTAACTAACAAATGTGAAGAATTACCTTTGCAAACAAAATTTGTAAGTGTTAAAAATGACAGAAATATTTGGGAAATAAAAAGTTACAGCATTATTTTTTGTAGTGGAAGATTTCAGGTGAAATCCTTTATTCTTTATTTCTTAATAATCACGTTGATTTGTATCCTCATTTCTGAGTGCACGCTTGTCAAAAAATGCAGGAACAGCTCCACATCAATTGGACTTTAAAAAAAGAAAAAGGGATACACAAAAGTGAACTAAGAGTTCAAGATTGAAAGGTGATGCGTGTCACTGTATCTGTTGTCGACAAGAACGTCTTCAAAAATGTGCGACATCTTTGTCTTAAAACTCAAAATTTGATTAAATATGCAGAATAATAACAACCCTAAGCAATATGATATGTCTGTATGCATTTAAACAAATCTGACTACACCTCCATTTCAGTCTGTCAGATCCTCCAACTATGTGTCTGTCCTTCTTTCCCTCTCCATCTCATCTGACAGTTCCATCAAACTCTTCTCTCTGTCTCTTTCTGACCGTCTCCCCCTCCTTGGCTGTGTTGACAGCTCTTCGGTCTCATGCCACTGCCGTGTTTTGCTCCGTCATGGCCACTGGAGCAATGCCTGAACCCTCTTGGCTGATGGACAGGTAACTGTTCTTTCCCACACGTTTTTCCCAGAAATTTCCGTCCCCATCAAAAGTTTTCTTTAACCGATTCCCTCGCTTGCTGCAGCTCCGCCATTCTCCACAGCTGACCGTCTTGCAGCTGGGGAGCTGACAGAAAGAGGGACTTGAAGACGACTGACAGAAATCCTATCATGCGCTCTGCTTAGAAAATCTGCCGGCCGATCCCAGAGCTCCATTCCCCTCCTTTCCATCTCCCCCATGCTGTGTCTTCACCTAGAATATATGCCTACGTGTGAGCAGGATCCCAAAAAAATGGAAAAACCCCAAAACTAACCGCTCACTAAACGCACAAGAGTGTTTGTAAACTTAATTTGAATTATACATCAGCTTCGCTCTTAAATCCTTTGATTGTGACGATGAAAAAAAATCATAAAAAAACGAGAAGCCATCTCATCTGCATCTTAGATTTTCTTGATTTTAGTTTTCTGTTTGCCAAATCAAGTTTCCTGGTAAAAAAAAAAACAATTACTTTGCACACACCAACTTCTTCGTAAAAAAAATATGTATATGAAAAAAACCACTGCAGTACAGCAGAGCCCAGTACTAACAAGTAGGTCATGAAGGGGGTGGGGGTTTTATCCCATCTGGAGCAGTGCATTCAGAGTAGTTGACTGCAGATGAAGTGAAAAGGATGAGAGATTTGTACCAAAGACAAGCTTTCTCTGCATTTCTTTCTGTTTGCAAATCGACTCTTGAATCGGTCTCTTGAACCTTGACGTCTGCTGTCACGTATTCTGTCAAACCCCCCATGCTACCACTTGGGTAGGTGGATAGATCTGTTGTGTAATATATAAAGAGTTAATAGTAGGAAAACACTAATTCCGGTAAAGTGCAGCACCTGAGCAGACCTCGTGGTAAGTGGGGTTGGGTGTGAAGCCGCCGGCGAAGCCCACTTGCGTGGAGAAGACTCCTGGAAGCCTCCAGAAAAGTTTCTCAGCTCCCCAGAAACAGCCCATACCTGAGTATTGAAACGTCAACAGATCACAGTCAGGGCTGTAGTGTTGATATCAAATAGTAAATCTTGCTTAATTGTTTCTGATGCTGAAAAAAATACAATAAGAGAAGCAACTGGAGCCTCTCACCAAACATAATGGTTTCCATTCCCTGTGGAAAAGGCTCCACAGTGGGATTCCCATTTACTGCATGCTTTTCTGTGAAAGAAAACAACGAGGAGACATGGTGTCAAACCAACACTGAGCTGCAACAGCACAAATTACAACGTGCCCGTGACGAGACCCATTAACAGTTTCAAGCTGGGCCCACAGGTTCTTCATCATTACGGGCCGACTAAGGCCGTCAGATAAGAACCGCAGGCCTCTCTGTGCTGCACGACATTTAAGGGATTACACAGCTCCAACTCTCCCTGCTGTCCTCTCCTCAAAATCCACGATTAAACACATCAAAGCAGTTATTTCTGGATACCTATCTTGCATCACGCTGGGTTTCAACAAAACAAAATCCCAGGTGGATGCAACAGGGGATAACCTTGTAGATAAAGGGGTGGTTTCTATGGAGTCAATTTAAGATCAGCTTCAAGTGAATAAAAGCCAGATTGCAAATTTAAATAAATAAATAAATAAAAATAGAAAATTTGAAAACAAGATACCGGTATTGTAAGATTGAAATTTTTTTAAAATTTGAAAACAGTTCTAAACCCGAAAGTACACATTGTTAACTTGAAGGGTTTTTTGAAAATTTCAAAATAAAATTGTACATTTGAATAAAATAATATAGTTAACTTGAAAAAACTGTTATACATTTAAAACTAGAAAAATGTAAACCTAAAACTGTTACCAAATTAAAAAATATAATGTTAATTTGTATGTTCAACCTTTTTTCCGTTTTCCCTTTAACTTACTAAATTCTTAACTCTAACTTATTAAACCAACTTTCAAAAGTTCAATTTTTTTTTTTTTTTTCAAATATACAATCTAGTTTTTCATTCACTTTAAACTGATCCTAAATTGACCCCATAGTTTTCAATCGAAATCATGTTAAAAATGCAAAATATGTAAAAGACACTGAAGAGCTAAGAAGTGGCGGTCCACTGCCAACAGCGTGGCTTGGAATTAGAGAACTAAAAAGGAAGTGTACGTTTGTGTGCGCAGCCCTTAGATGTGTCAGGAGGATTAGAGTGTAAGAAGACTGAGGTGACTTAACGTGCAAATCTCCACTAAGCAAGGCAGGTTTGTACTGCAGCCACTAATATTAGTCTACTGACAAACAGGCCACAGGGCACACCTAGAGCTTAGACATCTTGCAATAATGGCTGAAGTTCAATGTTTCATTTCTTACTGGCAGTTAAGAGATTGTGACACTGACCTGAGTGAGAGAAAAAATAATAATCTTATAGAGACTTAATAGTTTGCTTTTTAGATAGCCTTGGGAATTTCCTTATCTTTAAAAAAGGGCAAAATCTGCCAACAACTTCAGTTTATTTCAGACTTAAAGAGATTATAAAAAAAAGCCAGACTGTGTAGAAGCCCTCAAAAGAAACTGTTTTTTCACACTGTGACCCTAAAAGATAACGCTTTTTGAAGAATAAAAGAAGCAAAAATGAATGGGTACATTCTCGAGGTTGATAATACCCTTCTTGGTGTGCAAGGGCATTTTTTTATATATATATTTGATGAGACTCTTTGGTTTTTATGTATAGGAACAGATTACAGAAGCATAAAGGACTGAAATGTCACAGAGGCCTGGCTGCCTTCAGGCAGTTCGTTCCTGCCCTCCTGTTGTGTGGCAGTTCTGTCTTTCAGCAGCAGGTTCTTCGGCTCTGCCAGGACATTTTATGGCACAGTAGTAGGAAAAAGTGAATCATTTTTTGTGGCCATGTTGGCTGAATTTTCTTAGTCCACCAGGGTGACCTTAGGAGATAGTTCTCTGGACATACACAGCCTATTAACCTTCCTTTTAGCAGGGGCATTAAAGGGGTTTTCAAGTTCACTGATGACAAGAAAGTTAAACAAGTTCATTACAGATTCATTCTGATGAAAACCGTGTTTTTGCCATTTTTAACATGTTCTTGTGGCATTTTTCTGATGATGCACGACATACGGTGTGTAAAGAAAATTAAGCTATAATTAAAATTAAAAATGAGAATAAAAATTTGCCATAATTATGATTAAAATTCCACTAGGATTGCTTTCAAAATATTTAAAAATATACTGAAAATGGTTCTTTAACTCAATGATAGAGTAATTGTCTATAAACAGACTGACAATGCAAAAAATATGGAAGGCAGAACAGAAAAAAATGAATGAAATGAAATTGGTAATGCAACAAACAGAGAAAAAAGAAAAAAAAAACTTCATGAAATACAGACAAACTTAAACAAAAGTAAAAAAAAAATGAAAAAACCCAAACAAGTAAAAACAAGTCGGAGTAAAACCTAATACCATCCCACTTTAAAAAAATGCTCCTTTACCCATCATCCCCCACTTTCCTCAAAAAAATATGTGGATGGCTGCATGTGTGCACACAAGGGCACAATCCTCACACACAAGAAACGCCCTCCTTGCCACCACACTATCGCCCCCATTCTCCCAGAATTACAGTCTAACAAACAGGCTGTGAAGAGAAAAAAAAGCGCAGGCTGAATACTCTCATGACACTGCTTCTCTATGCCAGCAAAAGAATAAAAGACGCAAGAAAGCGAGCAGAGAGGGCGACTGACTGAGCTTCCAAAAGAAGGAAACAGGTTGATTATGGGGGAAGGATTTGAAAGGTTTTTTTTCTAACTTTTAGGCAGCACTTGTGTGCTTTTGTTTTGAAGGGGTTTTGGAAAGCACAGTTCGCTATAAACTCCATCTGGACTAAAGCAAAACTCTTCAGCAGTCCTTTGCAGAGGAACAGCAGTTTGAAGTGGCTGGACCGGGCGCCAAGACGTCGGACCGAACACCATTCTGCTGGAATCAAAGTTAACAGCAGTAAGGGGCTTGGAAGCTGTTGCTTAGCAATTAAAAAACTCTAATTTGACTTTTATCGGAGAGTTTTTAGCTGGTGTTACCCTCCGGGTCTGCTTGTGTTTCTCACCTATGAAAGTCCAGTCCAAGCGCTGCAGCCTCCTCACATGGAGACACAGGAGAGATGTGATCCCTGGATGCCAAAACTTGTGATGGACGGATTGGTTTCCAGGCTGCTCTGTTTATTTTCTTCCAAAAACCCCTTCTTTCTTCCTTTTCCCCTACCCTCCCTCATGTTATTCCTCTTCCTAGCTTCACACAGGTTGGCAGGGAGTCAGGCACGAGTCGTTGGAGGAGGCTGATGCTTTATACTGGTGCCAACTACCCTCTGCTAGAGGAGGAAGCGTAGGGGTGACAAAGAGTGGGGCAAAAAAGGGGAGGGGAAAAGAGAGGCAAGACTGGGGTTGGAATTCATTTTAGGAAGTAACAAACTGCTACTGTGGCCTTTCATTGGTTAGATGAACTTAGACAAATATTTAAAAATGTAAGGCTGTTTCTGTTCAGGGAGGGAAAACTGTGCAGAAAACAGAGACTTTTGAGCATATTTAAGCCATTCCAGCACATTTGGGCTGCTTAGGCCTGATAAAAAATTCTGAATGGATGCAGCTCTTTCTTTTTGAATCCAAAAACATTTTATAATCAAAATTGTATATCTAATCAATTCTACAGATAAAATACATTTTCTGGAGGGCTTGTGTCTCAGAGAATGACACGACAACAATTCAATTTAGCCAGAGTACATCAGAGGTATTCCAAAAAGCTTGGTTATACACCCACTCTGGTCAAATTTGTGTTTTTAACATTTTTTTTTTTAATTAAACAAAAATTGCATTTTTGAGTGTTACTTTATTCTTAACAATGTGAATCAGGAGAATACTTGTCATATAGAAACTATCCTGGCTCCCTGCTTCGTTCTACTCCGGAACGGGGAAGGGAAGGGGGAGTGGGGTTGCTCTGTGGTGATGGTCCCGCCCACAACTCCAAGGTGAATTTTTAATGAACTACTGTTGCTCTGCAGAACCTATATCTAAGAAAACTGCACAGGTTTTTTAAAAATTATTTAAGCTAAAAATGACATTATTAAAAGACGCTGTTACAACAGATCAAAAGATGATTGGAGTGGGTCTTTAACATTTTTCTCGCTTTTCAAGTCAAATTATTTTTTTTGCACCAATTTTACTCAACCAACTGTTAAAAAGAGATTTTGTAAATGTATAACTTTACAATATTAGATAACCAACTGATGCAATTAAACCTCTCGGTGATGTAAATTGCACAGTTTGGTGTCACCGTTTCTTTTTTTTCATGATGATGCAATAAAAAGTACCTCAAAATGAGAGATTAGCTAGCATAAAATGTCAAATCAGGCTGTGAAAAGCTAAGGTACAAAATCACACTAAATAATAGAGAATAAAACAGTTAATTAAGTGAAAACTAACATATTTTATTGAAGAAGCACAAAACACATTAGAACACATTAGATTTATGGTCAAAAAGAAGTGCCTAGTTGTTTTGAATAAAATGTATGAAATCATTAAGAAATGTATCACAAAAAGAGGCTTAAAGCCAACATATGTTAATTTCTTCCTACCTTGCCCAAAAATACGAATATCCTCTCAGAACAAGTATTCCACCTTAAACATTCCATAAAAGTGTGGATGACATCAACATTCAGAGTTTTCTGTGTTTTCTATGTGTTTATGTGTATGTTTTTAATGTTTTCTATATTAAAATGTCTGCAAGAAATATACTATAAAGAGGAGCAGAAAGTTATATTCACCTGCTGTGCCTGTCTCTGTTTGTTGTGTTTGGAGGCTCAGCTTTTTCCCAACTGCAGAACTTTCATCATATCCAAACACAGTGTCAATAATAAATGTATTTTTTATTGTCAAAACTACAGAACAAATTATTCATCACAATCGCAAGACATCCAAGACACCTAGAAAATATTCCTCCAAAGAAGTCAAGCTAGTTCTTTTCTTTTATTAAAAAAAAAAAAAAGGCATTTCTGTCCGTTATCCTCCTTTGACTTTAAATTTGAGTTCAAAAAGCTGTGAAACAACGAGAAACATAGCTAAAACCAACTGAAAATGTGAATCGTTATCTCTTTATTCATTGACTAAGCCTAGATTTTCCAAAATAAAAAGAAAAAAACCATATTGCACCCACAACGTGTATGTTCCTGTAGTTTGGCCTTCAATATTATGTTGTATCACCAAATTACAGTTGGAACAGATGATCTTTAATAAATCCATCTTCTAAAATCATTTGAGTCCAGAAGGGCTAGACGACAAATCGATGTTATCAATTAATACGTATTTGCCTTTTAAGAAGTTTCATTTTTGGGAAAATCATCATTTTTTTCCCCAAGCATTCTGCTCTCTTGGGCTTCTGTTGTCAGGTAAGGTTGTGAGATGTTAAAATGGTAACTGGTAAAGAGGAACTCATTAAAGGAACTTTTTCTTCTGTAAAATTGAATGTGTTTGATTCTGAAGATTCATAATTGGAGCAACCAACCTCACCCTGCAAAATGTGTTTGAACTTTTGAAAAACAAACACCCAAAAAATGTACTTGCTGATTTTCCAATGAGTTTGTGTTTGAAATAAGACTTTAAATTTCGTCTAGACTGTTGTGTAAACTTTGTTTTTAATGTTGTACCCCAACTTACTAACATTTTGTGTTGTGATTTTTATTCACAATGGTGTATCGTTTTACAAGCTTGTATTTAGTTTCACTTTGGATCAAAATCAACTGAAAAGAAAATCAGTTAAATATTTTTCTTAGTTGTAATTTTTAAGGGGAAAAAGAGGAAGAAAAAAACATAAATTATAAACAAAGCTGAATTTGGTGTGAAAAAAACAGAGGTTTTACTTTAAGGGTATATCGCTCAGTCCTACAGTCTAGTAACACGTTTTAAATTTCTAACCTAATTTTAAATTCCTAAGTAATCACAATGGAAACCACTTTTCCTCACTTGGCACAGAACTCTGATGAAGGAGCAAGAAGGTCGATCAATGAATAGAAAAGTTCATATTCCAGCAGGTTCCAAACTAGAACCTCTTTGTTTTGTTCACATGTTTCTATCCAAGCTTCCTCTCACACGTTTACGCACACCTACATCGTCATTTCCAACCTCTCCAAAGCAAAAAAGCAAGGACCTCATAAAAAGGAAAGAAACAAAAGAGTGAAGCTGCTTCAAAGCGAAACAGTAAAACACAGAGCAGACATTGATTTCAGTCAGCTGACCTACCCCCATACTATTTGAGAAGAAATATTGGCAATCTACCCAAATCTGAGTCAAAAAAATTAGCCACTGTGCCCCTGCCATGTCACAATCTGCCACTGGATCGTTGTCGCCAAGGTCACCGAGTAAATCACACAGACTGAATGAACACGGGGAAACGGGATGACTGAGCAGCGAACCAAGAACTACTTTAAAGGAGGCAGAATGCTACAAAAAACTTTGAAAGTGTGTTTTCTTATGTGGTAGACAAACATTCAAGGCCGGGAGTCCATATGTGAAGCACACAATCGCTGAATTACTCATGCTTGCAGAAACACGTCTATAAAAACTCCATCTCCATCTAAACTGCCCCCAATAGCGAAAGGGGAGGAAGAGATTTCTGTCATGCCGTGTCTCCGAGCTGCTTCGACAGACGGAGAAGGAACTTGGGATGGGGCGGAGCTTTCATGCGCATAATGCCCAGATGGGCCCCTGGTTGCTGCGGCACTGCTTCCTCCTATGTACTCACAACGCACTCCCACAATGCACCACGTGGATGCTCCTGCCTGAGCAGGGGATGTGGGAAAACCAAAGTCAAGGCATAGATTCTGATTTGAAGCAGAGTATGAAAAGGTAGCACTGGTGTTTTGAAAATTACGTGGGAATAGTCCATTTCAATTTGATTTTGGCTAAAAATGGCTTAATCAGAATTCAAAGGCCACTGGGAATGCTTTTAAAAGAGCTCAAAAGATGATCAGAGTGGGACTTAAGCAGCAAACACAGCTGTACTTCCAAGGCAATTGTTGCCAGATTTTAAGATTTCGTCACAGCGTAAAAATCTAAGAAATCAGTCAGTCTAAAGGTAATTTTCCAAAAAGTATTTCATGTAGAAATTAAAGGAAAACGCCAAGAAGCCAACGTTTTTTTTTTAAAAAACAATTAGTTTGTTTAATTTAATTTATTGAAATTCTGCTCAGGCTTGCCGTTTCTGCCACAATCACAGAGAAGACAATTAAGAGTTTCAGAGGAAACCTCAGTCATGTGCTGATAATGTCTTTCCAAAAAGTGGTGTCCTCTTTTGGCTGCCCTGATGCACAGCACTTTGCACTGTGTAAAAACTTGCATTGTTGAAACATTGACTTTGCATGAAATAAAGCCCTTTTTAGGTTATCAGTCAGTTTCTGATATGTATGCAGTAACCTCTGAGCATTGTAATTCATGTAATTCATTTTCAATATGTAATTAGTGTTCTGCTCTCTTAAAAAAAAGCTGGTCAACATGTTTCACCAAAAAAGAAAAGGAAAAACTTGTGTTTATGTGTTCTAAGCTGTATTTTTTATCATTCCCTCTTTAAGATGAATAGAGGTTTAAATTTTGGTTTGCCAGGTTTGCCTCACATCCTTTTTTTTCCCCCAGTCTTTGCCCTGTTTAGACGATGTTTTATCTCAGCCCTGGTCTTCATGTATCCCCCGTCCCACATGTCTTACCTATTTTTCTGCTCTAACACCTGGTGCTGAGGCTTGATAATTACTCACAGGGATTTGAATCAGGTGTGTTGAAACAAAAAATTATCTACAGCATCCACAGCAGCACTGTATTTCTTTGTCAATAAATCATTAGTTATTTTTAGATCTCTTTTTCTTTTCCAAAAGTTCAAGATATTTTTGCATAATTTAGGAAGTCTTAAGAAATTGGACGAGGGTGACACTGAGCTGCACTGGTTTTTTCAGTCAAAAAGAACCTACACTTTTATTTTACTATTATTATTTTACTATTATTTTTCCTACACAGTATTTGATCCAAATACTGTACATATAAGAATAGCTTTATTTGTAAGTAATATTAGTTAAGTAATTGTTAAAGTTGTCATATACTAAGTACAGAGTAACATTTCTTTAAATATAAAAATTGTATTTATAGTTTACTCAATTTTGCTACTAAGTCAATTTTTTAAATTAATTTTAGTCATTCATATGAATGAGCAGTACTATACTCAATGTCTAAGTCTGTATTTCCTAAGCTATAACATTGAGCTTTTTCTTTTTTATAAATTACAATCTAATAACCAATCATCTTTTGTTCTATTTTAAAACTGTTCTTAGTTGTCTTTTTATTATGATTATGCCGTTTTTTAGCCAAAATAAAAAAGCATGTTTTTTTCTAGTATAGCTGCTATAATAGTTTCTGCAGAGCAGCAGTAGTTCATTACAAATTCACCTCTAAATTGTGTGCGAGTCTGTTGGCACGGAGTGAGCCCGCCATCATCCACATGTTTAAACGCTTTCTAGCCATCTTGCAGCCCTTTCTAACCCCAACCTAACATTGCTGGTGCATCAATAATGGCGAGTAATATCAGATCCGCACAGTTTTGAGCCAGATGCTAGCTGAGATGAGGAAAACGAAGAAGTTAATGCTATTTATCTGCAAGTGATTGCATCAAAATGGAGCAGAACAGGCAGCCTGGCCTGCCGATTGCACCACCTATGTCACTGCTACAAGCTTTTTAAGCTGCATTTTTTAACTGCACCTGATTCACAAGGATCTGAATAAGGAAATACTCAGAAATGTGAACTTTAAGCTTGATTTTCTTCATAAATGAGAAAAATTCCACAAGAACATGTTGAAAAGACAATTTTCAGTGGAGTGGGTCTTTAAATGAGTTTGGAAAATTGGTAAATAAATGAATTACATTTATTTTTTTAGAAATATTAAATGATTTGTGCACAATTGTTGCTTTATGAGCATTTTAGTAAGTATCTCTGAATATACAATGTTTTTGCAAGACAACTGAATAGAATATATTGTCATTGTGACATGTAACATGCACAACGGAATTCCAAGAGGTGTCATTCAGTTGGATATTCTGAAAAAGTACAGTACATAGATATTGATTAATTTAAGGCAAGTTTAACATAATGCAAAAAAAGCAATTCTATCCTCATAACAGTCCAGTTTATTGCACAACCTGTCTGCATAAAAGGCCTGCTTATGAAAGAATTGTATTTTTTATGTTCTAGATATTTACAATTTCAGGGAATTATTTGCTAATACTTCCAAGAATTCCTAGTAGAGCTAGTACAAATATTACCGACAAGAACTAACTGAAGAATAGGAGAATAATTAGTTTTTCCACATTAACAAAACAAAAGATACAACTGAAAAAAATAAGCACAAGGTTTCAGATTTGACTTAAGTTTGACAAAAGTGAATGTATTTGGGTAAATGTTACGCATTACCTCTATTCATGACTTTTAGGGTTTTAAGACAGTTTGCTGCATTTAAAAAGTTTTAGGACCCCTTAAAAATGTTGTTTAATTGAATACTGTAACTGGTAAACGAATAAATCAGAGAATACTCAGACTTTTGCTGAGGTTTCTGTTAAAGGTTTGATTTACTGACTGACTGTTACCTTAATTGGATACCTGTAACGGTTACAGAGCGGTGTTTTCCTCTTTAATTGACAGCACAATTTCATCACTTCTTCACCCCCGTTGTGTCAGCTGTCACGTTTACCTGCCACGACCATTTTCTCCTCCCTTCCCCTCAGAGCTCGTCCTCTGCTCGGCAGCTGAGTCTTATCAGTCATATTATCAGCCGCCGACAGCGGTAGATAAGTTAGCAGCAGCCAGACGCCGAGCATTTGCGCTTTAATAAACAACAACAGTGAGTAGAGAACGACACTTCCGGGTTCTGTCGCGTCGCGCGGGCGGGCGGGAAGGGAGGAGTCACGGCCAAACCCGCCATTATTATGAATATTCATCGCGCGTGGGCAACGTCGTGCACGGCATATTAACTAGTCGTGGGGTTAATATGACTTTGCCACAACAGCCTGCAGAGCACCTTGCGCGGAAAGGAAATTAAATTTAAATAAATATGAACCGCATTCAGCATGCAAATGAGCAGTCGTCAATTATTTCATTCCAAGAGAAGGCGCTTTTATTGGCAGCAGATTACAGTTAGGTGGGAGTGGTCGCGGTGGCATTTTCCCCCCAGTCATCAAGAAATACCTATGTTTGGTTACTGTGGACCCCATGAATCCACTACCAGTTTCCTGTTACATTAAAGATCCACTCTTTTCTATGGGTGACGTATTACTGACACTGTCCAGTTCTTTATACAGTCAACGCCAACAATTTAGATGCAGGGTTTTTTATGGCTAAAAACAGCATCATCATAATTTAAAAAAAGCAATGGGAACGTTTTAAAAATAGATCAAAAGATGACTGGAGTGGGGTAGAATATCATTGTTTGGTGGAGGTAGTATGATGGTATGTGGAAATAAAGCTGTCATAACTGGATGTGATCTCAGTGCAGGAATAGATTAATATGAGATTTTTCAACCAGTAATAATACTATATTCTGCCAGTCTAAAACCAAACATTCACTTTTTTTTCAGAGAGGGATTTATCAGATACTTCTTCCAGAACAAGAAGATGGCATGACCAGCTAACAGCCCTGACCTCAACCCATTGACTGTATATTAAAAATTGACTCAGTGAGTATGACATCACACATAGAAAATGTGTTACTTCTGGCTCCAGCAAAATTAAGTCAATTCACTTGATAGTTTTTGGAACCAGATATTGTCAGTTATCAGTGATTGATCCGAGTCGGTCAGAGTCAACACTTCTAAAGCACCCACTCTCTCCAATCAGCAGTGAGCTTGTTGCTAAGTCACACTCCTTCCACTTGAAAGGTGAATCTATCAATCCATTTCTGAACCCGTTGTGTCCTTTTCGGGGCCATTTTTTGGTCTTTTTTTTTTTTGCCTTTTGCAAGTGTGGTGCATTCAGGCATTTGCAGGCATGCAGATTCAATGCAATGGGGAAATTCCTCAGGAAACACCATCCTATAAATCATTTCCAGATAATGCAAAGTTCACGACTCTCCATGTAGAAACAATACTCCCAAATTAAACATTTAAAAAGGAGTTTTTAAGCTTTAAAAAAAACAATTGAAACAATACAACAACAAAAAACACTAAGCCAAAAAAAGAAAAGAAACTTTACAAGCATTAGTTACTTATGGTTAGAGACATTACAAATAAATGTAATTAGATATAATCTGAACGATGAGATCCCTTTTAATAAATGGCCCAAAAAGGCATGGATGTGGAGTTCTAATGAATGATTCAGCCATATCTATCCTGAAAAGGATTTTTGGGAAGTTTAAAATGTCTAAAAAATAAATTAATAGTAAATAATAAATCTTTAAATGGTTTTATGAGAGTAAAATCATTTACTAGGGAATGTATAAGGACTGTTTGACATTTGGAGAGTTTATCCCAGAAATTCAATATGTTTTGTTAAAGCTAAATACTTTGATATATTCATTCCTTCCCAATAACCTTCATTTTATTAAATACGTGTTTATTTAGATGATCACAGGTTAGTTTTTTTTTTATATTTCCTTAAAAATGTGTTTAGGACAATGGAAAGGCGGAAAAACCAGTTCACACCATGCATCACACCTTTATCTTCTCACTTTCTCAACTGAAATAATTAACCAAATTGGCTAACAATTCAATATTTTGACAGTTTGTCCACATATATATATATATATATATATATATATATATATATAAATCCTAAATCTTTTGTTACGTTTTTTGTGAAACATGCCTGGGTTGAAGACAGACGACGGAACAAAAGTTTTATTTTGGTAAATAAAATGTTCAGTGAGTAATTGTGGAATATGAGTCAGAAATGCTTTCTAAAGAGGCTAAAGGAAGTGCAGTGTCCCCATGGTGGATTGAAATGCTCCTTAGTTTGCTTTTATACCCCTCTAACTCTGCACTCACTCTGACTTGCTGCCACAACCCATCAAACAGAGGTACATCTCACAGACGGACTTGTTCTAAAAAAGTCTCCCTGACTCACAGCCCCGCACAAGTCCATAAATATCTTTTACTAAGTTCTGACTTGAACTGAAATGATAGGATGGTTATGATAGTAATGAGAGAATAAAAACATTCTCGTGTGCTCTCTGAACCAGACAAATAACACAAAGAGAAATGAGGGCATGATTTTCACATCCTGCAAACCAGAATAACATTACATGCTACCACCATCCTCCTTTCCCCACCTCTTCCTCTTATCTTCCAGGGGAATGAAGCTCAATCACCTGCGGAGGAGCTGAGGGCGGCACTGGGGACTTTGCAATGCAAATGCCAGGTAATTACCCGAAAGCTGGGAGAGTGTAAGCACAGATGAAAATAGAGGAGGCAGAGAGCAGGAACGCTGGGGAGCAACAGAACGTTGGGTTCACCTGATGCAGGACGACTGGGGCGTCTCTGTGCTCTGACCACAAGGAAAGATGAGACCTAAATACATTTTTCCACCACATTTAATAGCAGCTCCATCCAATAAATATACTATTCAGCGACTGCGACTGTGGAGGAATCTACTTTTCAGTGAAAAATCACTGAAACACTTAGTAGAGAGGTTATGTCGGAGCATGTATGTGTGTAAAATGTGAGCATGTGTGTGCTCTCTCAGGCCCTTGTGTTGAGTACATGTGTGCACAGGAAGACTGTGTGTTTGTTTGCGTGTGCTTGCGTGTCAGATTTAGAGAGCATGTCAGCTTGCAGCTGTTTGTCAGTGAGCGGGAATGAAGAGATGTGCAGATGTGAGTATCAAAGAGATTATGAAATGACCTGGAATTAACCACTGCGGCAGATTTTAGCAGGGTATCGCTTCGTGCTTAAGCCCTGTGTTTGAGCGGAAGATGGTCGAGGAGCTGTTTCCCGTAGCTTGTGTTCAAAGCTCAATTTCCAACAGAAACTATAGGCAGTTTTTTGTTTGTTTGTTTGTTTGTAGAAGATATCGCCAGGCAATGGTGTGACTCGCAGATAGTTTGCGCCTCGGTACAATAGAGGCCTCTGATTAACATCTGAGCAGAAGTGAAGTCAGCCAACCAGAAAACTATTTTGGCGATTTAGTATAATTGTGGTTCTGCTAAAGTCTCACTTCAGCTAATTAGAATAATAAATCATGCCGCCTCGTTGTTTTCAAAGAACCCTCCATCGTCTCGCCAAAGCAGGTGGGATTGTGGGATGGTGTGAAAAAAACAAAGGGTTTGATTGCTCTGCTGAAGCTGCAGGCAGTTAAAAGCAATGTGCCGCTCTCTGGGGATTTATATTCAAAAGTAAAGCCGTGTCATCTTACAGACCAGAGTGGGAAAAATGAACTTGACAATTTTTGATTCATATGCCGGCCCAAGCTTGACTTCACTTGACATAAATCACTTTGCTCATTGGAAAAGCGAGCGAGGAGATGGTGGCTCGATTGAAGGACCTGAAAGGCTGAAGAAGGATGCATGGTGGTGCCTTTCCAGAATCATTTGAGATTGCCGTTCCTTCCTGCAGTGTTTTGTTTGCATAAACTGCACGGATACGTAAGCGGTCATGTTAGAAAAGCTTTTTTTAAAGTTTTTCAAGATACAGTTTCAATGGCTACACATGTACATCCCCAGTTTTCTACCCCCCATCACTAAAATCAATTTTGTGTGCTTGAATGATTAATTTAAAAAAATCTACATTTCAGTTTTTAGGTAAGGTTTTGTTAAACTTCAAAAATAAATCTGACCAAGTATTTTTCTCTAGTTTGAATATCTCATTATAATTACAACGAGACAAAACTAACTTATAGTAACTTTTCAGTAAAATGTAGTGACTTGTTTTAAGACAATATATCTTGAATATCTTGTTCGTTCATTTGGTCATTTGGTCTTGAAAAAGTCTTATTCTAAGCAATATCTCTATAGGAAATAGTTTGGTTTTTTAACTATGCAAATATTTTTAAGTTTTATCTGTGATGGATGAGTGTTTTTGTTTCAAGAAACAAAGTTACTTAATTTGGGGAAACTAGAAAGTTTTATTTGTATGACTAATTGACATCTTATTTTTAAAAGAAATTTTAAAAAAGTATATTTGTACTATGGAAATCATAGTCTAGTTGGACTCTTGTGGCTCTTTTAGAGAAAGATATATTTGGAAAATATGCATATAGTCAGACATACTACTTCCATTTACCAGATTATTTTTCACAAATTTAAATGTCTATAGTTTTAAAACTCAATTTGGTCTTAAAACTTATTTTAGGAAATATTACCAAGACAAATTCTACTCGTTCCATTTTTTTCACATGAATCAAGGGTAAACCTTTGTACTCTGAATTGTCTTTCACTTTTTCCAGTGTTGTCAGACTAGATAGTGTTACTATTAAACTTGTTTGGTAAACTTTACAGTGGATTTCTGATGAAAAATTAAGATTTTTTTGTGGCTTGGTGCCTTTAGTGAACTGTTTTGATGCAGAAAATTGAGACTGTATTCATTCCTTAAAGCTCCTTTTTTCTTGGTCTGTACTGTATTTATTAGTCGAATTATTAAAGAATATAAAATCTGAAAAATATTGAGATAATTTCTGAAGTTTGGTGCTTTTTGTGGAATGCACTGCTATAAAATTGTTCTAACGTTTTGCTTGTGACAGCCTGCAGGAGGAACAGATGCTCCAAAACATCTGTAATTTGATTAATTTAGTTTCTGACATTTTTGGTGATGAAAAACTAAACCAAAGTTTAATATGTGCAGCACCCCGGAGTGTTTAATGAGAAGAGATCACACAGACCCTTTCTAAACTCTGCATCCGTTGTTTTTGATTTCATCTGTTTGCTTTCTTTTAATCAGAACACCTTGTGTAACAGAGATGTCAGTTTCATTTATGTTGGCGCTGTCCCTGAAAACAGAAACAGACTGTCACAAATGCACCAGCAGATTTATTCTTGCCGGTTTCCTTCATCTTTTGCTTTTGCAAGCCAGCAAAGGATTAGAGGGGTAACAGCTGGATGTTGGATTCTTTTTTTCAGACTCTATTATTGAGTTCAAAGCTTGGTCATAATATCTCTTTAATTTATTTTTCAAAATTAAACAGAATCTTAATTTGTTGACTTACTTGTGTTTATTTGTGACAAATATTTGTTATTTACAACATTTCGACAACTGTGACCTTTTCAAGAAATCTAAATCTTCATGAGGACATTTTATTCACTTTGAAAACAGCTTCACTACAGTCAATTATGAGAAAAACAAAAATAAAGCAATGAAAAAATAAATCCCCTTTTGGAAATGTTTCCTGTAAATTCATCAAAAGATGACTGTATTGTCCTTGCTTTAAACAATGTGTTAAGTTGCAAAAACCCCAAAAGTCCTCTGAAATCTTTTAATAAATAGCCACTTTATTAGGAATTCACAACATTCAACATATATTCAACCATATGATGCAGCTTTTAATACAATCTAGAGAAAAAGATTTCTAAAAAGGATAGCATGTCTGCAAATACGCAAACAAGTCAAAAATGATTTGGAAAGATGAATGGAGCAACAAAAACAAAGAGACTTCTCTGGGGGGAAAACCACATATAATGTAGATAAAATATCGTTTTTTTATTTTTTTGATGATTCTTGAATTATTCATTGAAACGTTGACTTTTTTTTTTTATTTTAGACCATGTATAAGGTTAAAAACCTAACTACAATAGAAGCTGTTGGTGTAAAAACTGCAATTATTTCCTTTTTTTGATTGATTGCAGTAGAACTAAAATTCTGATTTATCTAAACGGAATATTTCTTTAGTTTTCAAGCAATAAAAATGCTAAAATAAAAGGGGTTTTTTTTGTTCTCTTGTGATTATTTTCCTTCCTTGTTGTTTTTCTACTGAGATCCCTGGGTAATGCGGTGATAGTATGAAACAGGAACAGATGAAACCAGAAAAGCAAGTGATGATTTGGGTGAACTGAGTGCCGCTGCATAAGCCAGTCCACTTCCTCTGCCTCTCGCTCCAGCCATGCTAAGTGCGGCTGGGCTAAGCTACTATTGCCCTACATACAGCCTAAACAGCAGATTACTGACTGTCCCTCTAATCCCATGCGCCAGGGCATGTGCCACTGTCACCATACACCAACCATCCAATAACCTTGCAGCCACCATCACCCTCCCTCCCCCACCAACTTTGCTAGCACCCCCACTTCAATCCAAAGCATCGTCTTCGTTTCGGTTTCTGTTCTGTCTGAATAAAGCTCCAGAAAAGCGGATATTTTGATCATCTAATTCTTCCTGCCTTTCTTTTCCCATGCAATACCTTGTCCCATCCCCATTACCACCCCCCACCCCCCACCCACCCCCCCGCTCCTCCAGTTTTAACCTCCTCATGACCACCTGGCATTGTATAGCTTCCTTCAGTCCCCTCAGCCTCACCTAAACCACCAGTCCTGAGATTAGGGTTAATCTGGACCTTGTGTCATCCTGTATCCATCCACCCACCCCCACAGCTCCATTTTTGCTCCCTGCCTCCCTCCTGCTCTGTACCAAAGAGGCTTTGGTTTAAAACCCTTTATTGTGAACCCCACTCCCTGTGCAGCGTCTTTCTGCCTGCTGCCAACTGCAACTTTTCCTCCCGCACCACATCCTCAGCCAATCCTTGAACAGATATTGGTAGAACCTGTCCCCGAGCTATTCTGGTTAAGAGATGCAAGCAGGGGATATTACCCCCCCTCTCCATTGTCTTTCTTCTCAGTTTAAATTTGGAAAAGACATTAACCGTCAAGTTTTGCACATAAAATCAGCTAAAACCATTGTGTGAATGTGAACAGCCGTGCATTGAAAGCGCCCATTTTGTATGAGAATCGATGCATGGGTGTATAAACTGGTAACAATTGTTCGAGAAGGCTTTCAAATCGCATGTTCAGGGGGATTAAACGGGACGATTCATCCTGGCTGTGCTGTGCCGGTCACTGGTAAATTTAGCCGGCTATGCTCCTCCGGTCCTTTCACCCCAAGGACAGAGTAAAGGCATGGAGGCCTGAGTTGAGAATGAAGAGCCTCTCAAATAATGGGAAATTCTTAGAAAGAAGACAAAAAAGGAGCCAGAATAAAAAGCACTAATGCTCTTTTGTTTATTTATTTATATATATATATATATATTGTATGTGAAAACTAAATGGCAAATTCTCCCTCAAGCAAATTCTGCTGTCTTGAGTTGAAAGGCCAGCAAAACGCATTTGGTTGACAGATACTGGTAGAAAAAGAAGAGCGGGAGGTAGAGAAGCAGCTAGAGATGTAGGCCAGTGCGGAAGGATAAAGAAAGTTAATGTTCAGGGAAGAAAAGAAGACCCTTGAGCATCGGAACCTGCATGAAACAGATGCTTTAATGAAAAGAATATACAGAGAATACAGCAAAATGATCAGAAGATGTTGAGCTTCTGATGTTAATGTCAAACTCCTGGTGTCATCATAATTAGCCCATTTGCTGAGCAGAGTTTAATTTATTGTGATTATAGACTGTTTGGTAAAAGGAGTAAGTCGTACCACAACAAGCACGCATCGAGGGTTTACAACCCTCAAGAACGCACAAGCCCCAGCGGTTTTTAGTGACCCCAATTAAAGACAAAATAAAATCAGGAAGAAACGAGTGAAAGAGTTTTGGGGAGACGTTTTTCAAACTGATTCTGCAAGAGCTCCAAATGTCCACAGAGAGCTGAGAGAGGGAGAAGCGGGTGATGCAGCAAATGGATGTAAATTAATTGCTGTCATGTGGATTGATCCACTGATCCCAATAAATCAGGGTCAGTGGGGTCTCTGGTGCCATCTCTCCTTGGTGGAGTAAAAGCAGGCGGTGGATGTGACGCGGTGAGACACACATACATGCAAACACATTTGAAGACGTCTCAGAAAGCTGGACAAAAAGTTCAATCCTTGAGTATTTTCAGAGTTTACATACAATAATGAAATTACGTTAAAACAGAATATAGAGGATGCCAACTAGGGCAAACCTAACTGGGTTATAATGCAATGTGCTTCAATGAATTAAATAATGCTTGTTACTGAAAATTACTACTGCGCTTTCTGCTTATCTAGGCTGCAAAATTGATTTACCTTATTTTGCCGGTTTATGACCATTTCAAAGACATTTTGTTATTATTGGAGCTGTGTGTTAATCAGAAAAACACGTGAAGCATGGATTTTAATCCTAAAAACATACACGTTTGACCCACTCATTTTAAAAAGAAAAAAATACAAATTTTGGTTATTTTTTTTTACATCCAAAAAAGATGAGCTTACTGTGGTCCGTGTTGTGAACTGCACTTTGAGGTTTTTACACTGTTTGCCCCAAAGCAAATCACTTGTCTTTAAACAATAATATCTCAACACAAGTGAAATGGTGCAAAATGGGAAGTAGGTCACATAGCAATTTATTTGACAAAAAGAGATGGGGGTGGGGAACTGGGACATGCTCTATGTAAAGGCAGCAGCAAAAGGGAAGCTTTTTGGTACCGCAAATCAGATAGGATGAGGTTGTGTGTGTGCTGAAGATTAATCCTGCTTTCTGCGCACTGAAAACTGAAAGTTACGGGAAAAAAAAAACAAAAAAATAAAAAAACATTTGGCCTCTTTTAATGAAACTGCTTGGAAATTAAAAATGATCAACAGCAAAAACATCCCCAAAAAAGCTCTTCTGCAATGAAATTAAAAGCGTTATTGCAGGCGTTGGACCACATCAGTTAAACTGACACACAGAATGTCAACAACATTGATCAGCTATCAACACGGCGTGGAAACTCCTCCTGTCTCCGACACAACTATATCAGATGCACACATATCTGTGCTGTGTGTGTCAGCATTGATATTTACAGACTAAATGCCCCAAAATCCCCATATCCTTGTATAAGTAGAGAAATTCTGGTGCACAAACACCTACACACCCTTTCCACCTTTCCTGTGATCCTGCTTAAGTCCTCACATCACTGAACATCATGTATTATTTGTGAATGCATCGAGGCCGCAAACCTCGCTGTTCTCCCCCCCTCTGGCCCAAAGTGCTAAACGTTCCAGATTATCAAGCAATAGATTTTAGCACAGTGAAGAAGTGTTTCCTCACACACTTTGGTTCACAGGCCTTCATGCCAGATTTAAAAAAAAAATAAAATCTGGAAAAAAAATACATCGGTAAAAATAAAACCGGATGGATTTGTGTTGTCAGAGTTACTCTGACATGTCAGATTAAAAAAAAAAAACTATTCTTTTAGTTTCAAAAATAAATTTTCAAATAATTTACTTAACTGAACAAAAATCTAAAGAGAATCCTCTGTGGGTCATCATGGTCATGTGACCCTGTGTGGACCTCTAAAGGCTGTGCACTGTACAATACTCTCAACAATCTGCACACCCTGCGCTGAGGTCCTATAAAGCCACATTAACACATGAGAGAGGCTCTGGAGCACCAGTCTTTTCTAATGACTCGGTAATCCGACCCAAATGCTGCCGGTTTGCTAATCTCTCCATCAGATTACCAAACTAGGGACAAGCACTGCCTATTTGTCCCTCCGCCTGTCTCTCTCCTTTAGCCTGTCTGTCTCCTCTGGCATTTTGCTTTGTATAATCACAGGCCTCCAACTCTTTTTGATTCTCTGTATGATTAAAAAAAAAAATCTTCGCTTGCTTCTCTGTGATCTTTTTAGGAGCCCGCTTGCATGGTCGCGTGTCTCTCATCTCCCCACATGTATGAAGTCTTGAGAGTGAGGCGATGGGATTAAAAGAAAATGCTTTTCTTACCAGCATGCTTTATGTAAAAGCACACCGGCGTCTGGCATGCAGAAAGCGCACGGTAAGAACGTAGAGTCAAGTCCAAAAACAGATTTTACTTTTAAAGATTAATTGCAGATTATAATCCTCCAAAAAATAGAAAAAAGTTTGATTGTAACGCGAGTTGCAAACACCAAACCGCCACTCTGCCCCAAAGCTCTGCTGCTATGCTGCTGTGTTAATATGAGAACATCTAAACTCATGTCATATTTGCCACACATCAACCATGTCTGAATCGAAGTTAGCCATGAAGCACTGCCTGCAAGGCCCCACAAAATGTCCCTTTGATTTTGCTGAAATTACTTGAAGCCTGGCTTCATTGGTGCATATGTATTTGCAAGTCTGTGTTTGTGTTTGCACCTGTCTCATGTGCCACAGAAGTAATTTACATTTTTAAGAAAATGAAGTCACAAATGGTTCTAAATTGTATACAGGGGTAAATCCCTGACAGACTAAAGCCAGGCTGGATTTTCCAGAAACGTTCAAATTTGCACGTTTTTCGTCCGTGCAAGTGTGCCGTTCTGCACGTCTCTTTTAAGCCAATGTTTTAGGAATTTTTGAAGTGGAAGATCAAAGGGTGTGAGGAAAACGTGGGGGGAAATTGCTACAGCGGGGGTGCGTGGTCGTTCCCTTTGCACGGTTTCCCCCCCAAAGATGATCACACTTACTGCAGCAATCAAACGGCGTGAGCCCAACTCGCAGGGTTGCATGAAACTCCGAGAAACTGAGCATTCTGGAAAATAAAAAGGTCATTTTGCAGTAAAATAGAAACAGTAAAAATAGTTTTTTTAAATAAAACTTTAGAAATTAAAGTATTTTGTCCTTTTAATATATTTTCACTATTATTTAAAATAGTTAAATTTCATACAACATATATGTAATTTTACTCAAAGAAATATTTTGTTGCTGTTCTGGGACAAAAACAGCTTACTATTTTGGTAAAAAGGCGCAAACACAAGAAGGTTGTCTTCATATTACAAGCATCACCGTTACGCACATATTGCATTGATCTAAGTTGGGAGGTAAAGTATAGAAAGACAAAAACAGAGCAATGAAAGGCTACAGGAAAAAAGGTGTTAAAAAAAAGAAATGCAAGAAGAAGTGAGGTCAGCGCTGTTAGCAAACCCGTGTCGCGTGTGTTTGACAGGGAAAAAGAGAAAAGGAGGGGGGTATCACTGTGGCAGCCCGTTCAGCAAGATCAGCTGATGGTCGCTGATGATGGAGCGCGGAGGGGTCAGGGGTCAGAGCCTTGCATTGTCAGCCTGGACCCCTCCTCTCCCGAGGGGTTCCCTCCCTCTGTCAGTCCCCCGCTTCCATCCATCTCCTGCTGCCTCCTGCACATTTACATACATTTATCAGCGTTGTGCGGTGCGGGGCGTCACGGCCGGGAAGGAGGATGCGCTTGCGTGTGTTACCGGCTTGCCGCCGCTGCAGCATCTCATGCGTTACTCGGAAAGTCATATTTGTGAGCATTCTCCGCTGTCATCACTCACTGGTGTATGATCTACATTAATGCATTTTTCCGTGCACATCTGTGTCGGTGTGCGCGTGCAAGACGACCCCCCCCCACCGCAGTATTAGGCCTACCCTCTCACCCCTCATCCCTTCCCTCCCATTTCCACCACCCCCACACACACACACACCTCCCCCACTTTGCCTGTGTAATCCCTGCCAGCTGGCCCTGTTGGCTAATCCCTCTGCACTGATCAGCTGGGCCACGCATCCAGTACGGGACAGGACAGGGACAGGGGCAGATAGGGGCGGGATGCTCTATATGAGTGAGTGTGTGCGTGCATCTGCATGTGTGTTTGAGCGCCTGTATATGTGAGGTGGGGGGTGGTGTCGACCAGAAAGCATAAATTGAAGCCCGTGCCTTCGCCCCGGCGCAGTGTGTCTGTCTGTGAGCCAGTTGCCTGTTCATCCTCGTCCGTCCATTCCTTATCTCCCTCCTTCTTCCCTTTTTCCCTTGGATCCTTATACATATATACCTATTGGGCTTATATATGTATGTTCTACATCCTGGGCTTTTTCGTCTGGTATCCTGATGGATTTTTTTTAAAGCTGGTGAATTCAGATCCCCCCTTTTTTTGTTTTTTTTTTTTGTTTTTCCTGCAACCCCTCTCCTCCTTCCTTTCCCGACTGCATGTGTGACACCTGCCTGCGTCCCGTCCCTTCAGCCCCCCCCTTGTCCGCCATCCCATCCTCTCTGTGTGCCTTGCCTCCCCTGCTCTTCCCAACCCAGAAGGACCTTCAGAGGATGGAGCTGCACTCCCAGAGCTACAACCACAGCAGAAACAAAATCAGGACCGAAGACCTGGAAACGGAAATATTCTGCAGCTTCTTTCCTTTTTCTTCTTATTTCATCTTTAGAAAAAAAAGGATGTATTTAATCTAAAAATATCTATACTACAGCAGTAACGTATAGAGACAAAAAAAAGAGATTTTAATGCTTGCAAGGTGTATCTAAATGACAAAAAAAATAATATCCCTGCATGATTTTTGGCTTTGTTGCAAACTTTTCCTTTATTTGCTCAATTTTGCACGTTAAAATTCATAACAATGGGTGATTGTTGTTATGTAGGATCTGTTTTTTAGTGTGTATGGCCAGAGTTACATGCGCAGAGAGAAAACAGTAAAGAGATGGAGAGTAGGAGGGACGGTTGGGAGGGGGGGTAACGACACAGCTTTAACAACTGTAAAGAAAAACTGCTTGGTCTGGTTAAAGCGTACCAAGCTCCTAAACAGAAAAAGTGAGCCGGTGCTATGATGATGGGGCACTGCGGTGCATCGTAGTGTGTCTTCATAAATATCTAGTCGTCATCCTTTGTTTTGCTCTGAGGGGAAGATGGTCTGCAGGAATGGTAGCAATCAGGTAGCTGGGCTGCTGCTCTCTTTACGGTGCAACAAAGGTAGCATTGCATGTTTGCTTGTCTCTCTTTTTTGTAATAATGTGGTGCGCTGTGTTTACTCGCAGAAAATCTTTTTTAAAAGGATGAATTTTGCTTTGATCAACCTTTTTTCTTTCACATTCGGTTACTGCAAATCCTTTCGTTCTCGTCCACAATTGCGTGCATGCATAATGTGAGTTTCTTCAAAGGAATGATACTGGTTTGTATGATGTGTGTGTGTGTGTGTTATATTTCAATTCCCTGAACTGTAAAGGTAAAATGCATGTTGTGTGTGGGATTAGCATGCAGTGGACTTTGATGTGTGGAAGAGCCGCAGAGCTGCCTCCGACACTGCAAGGATGACAGATCACAGGTGAGGACAGAGGAATGAGAAAGTCAAACTGGGGATGCAGACAGGAAATACCTACATGAAAAGCACCAAGCTGCAAAATTTCTTTACCAAATGTGGAAAATTCAAGTAGAGAAAAAAAATAAAAGTGTGCAGGAAAAGTGAAAAATGATCAGGTGAGGCAAGAACCTTTCAGAACTTTGGGTTTGAGCTCTTTGTGTTCACAGTGGACCTTGATTTAATTTCAATACAATTAAGGCACGCGGTGAATGCCAAGAGAGAAGCCACAGTCTTCGCACACTTAGCATCATCTTATGAGAAAGACAATCTTATGAGGTTAGGAGGAGATGCTGAAGATGATCGGGAACCTTTAAACACAGATCAGTTCGTTTTCAATACATCTAAATGCGACATAGCAAATAGGATGTCATGATCACCAGGCATGAGTCTGTCCACATACTGGCTTCCACAATGTCAGAACAAACAGAACTGTGGGCAGTCTATGAGTGTGGCTCCTGCGGCCAAATGGACAGAGGGATCACACCAGGGGGGTTTGCCATGTGGTGACAGAGGGCCACTTCAAAGGTCTGTGTGTTTACGCTTGAGAGTATACTTGCCTTGTCTGAGAGGCAGCTGAAAAATAAGCTGAAAATGCTTTA
Source organism: Oryzias celebensis (assembly GCA_014656515.1). NCBI lineage: Eukaryota > Metazoa > Chordata > Actinopteri > Beloniformes > Adrianichthyidae > Oryzias > Oryzias celebensis. The sequence continues at coordinate 43,890,853 of BNCR01000005.1, forward strand.
AGGGCAGGATTGGCTTCTAAAGAGTTGCATTTCACTTCTATCTATACTAAAGGTGCTGAATCCTCCTCAAGCATGTTGTTCTTTTTTGTATTTCTGGTGAAGACGTTTCTGTAACCACCAATAATATATGGTTAAAATCCTATTTTCTTTCATTTTTTTTCATACTTTCATGACTTTATTTCTGTTCTGCCAAACTATTCAATAAAGAAATCCTTTCCAGACTTGTATTTCTGCTTGTATTTCCTTTCAAACTAAAAACGGGGGTTCATCAAGTAATTTAAATAATAAGCATTAGTTCTACTTCCATAATCACAGCGCTGCATCAAATAATTCAAGCTGTAAATTGCTGCAGGCAACAGAGATGTGAGCTGACCTAAATAAAAAATGTTAGAGGAAAATCATACATTTTTTATTTAGAAAGTATCTTTTAAGTGCCTTTTACATTCACATAAGCCACATAATTATTTTTCTATGCATTTATGAGGCTAATAATTTAAAAAAACAGCAATTAAACTTCAGTTTCCATAAAATGCAAGCGTGTACGCCTTTTATTTTCTCAGGGGGGTAGGATTCAAACACCATTATTTGCAGGCCCCCATTCGCTCCTGCCCTCCTCACATATTCAGAGCCACATATGTTGGGGTCAGCAACTGTTTTTGGGCCCCCTTTGCCTGTCTACACATTATGCATTTTCAAAATGCTCAATACAATTTGCAAGACCAGGAGAAATGAAGGGGTAACCCTCCACACATCAGTGCAGGACCCCTGGTGATGGCGAGCAGGTGACCATATACAACCCCTCCCCCAGTATGATAATAACATTTATCATCAAGTCATAATCATTCATGGAAACAATAATTTTTTTAGCTGTTATTTTTAGTTCAGTTGTAAGATAAATCTGCAAATCAACCATTTCAAATGTATTTAATAGTTAAACGCATAACTAAAACTATAAAAGCCATTATTCATGGATGTGCAGATATTTTTTTTTCATTTTGATAAAGTAGGAGGGGGCTTTGGAAACAAAATGCACATAAAGAAATCTAATTTAGTCATGTAAATAGAGGTCGGGTTGGCGACATGGTGAAGCGTCACTAATGGAAGAAAGAGATGGATGCCTTATGATAATGAGAGCAAAATAAAGCATGACCTTCCAGTGTGGTATGAACTCAAGACGCTATTGCTCATTTTCTGACTGAACAGCAGCAAAATTAATTAAAAATATTTGATTTTGTGCACAAAAAAAAACCCCGAATTTCTTGTGTATTTTAAATCTAAAAATCTTTAAATGCATTTACCCACATGAGAAAACGCAGTTCCTGCAGCCACCACAGTTTTTCTAGATGTTATTTAATTTCATTGAGCTGAATCTCCTCACTTTCCCTTTCTTCTGCTCTCCCGTCCCCGCGGCGGCGTGGCATCCCCCCTCCCCCCGCGTGCCGCCGCTCATTTGCATCCCCACGAGGGGCAGAAAGTGTCCCCCGGGACACGCAGACAAGGGTCGCAGGAGATCCCCTTGAGGCGACGTGAGCCACGCACCCCCGACACGTGCCGTGGACCTCCCTCTCTAACGCGCTCCGGTCCCAGCACAGGGTCACATTTACCCGCACCTCCGCTCGTTTCTTTATTTACATTTGTTTAAATGAAAGCAGGTTTTATTTGATTTTTATAAGAATCGGACTTTTCGTTTGTGTTCAGAAAGAGGGCAAAGATCAATCGACTCTATCGGGGTGGAGCGCATTTAAAATGTTTGCGGTTATGAATCGATTAGACCGTTTTTGATTGAATTTTTACACTTTTTTGCGCGTGCATCTGACACATGGGAAAAAAATTAAATATAAAATAATATTCTAGAATAGAGCAAACGCCATCCCTATAAGATAAGTTTTAACGATTAGGAGTGAATAAAAACACCCAAAAGTGTGAATATTGGGCCCTGGTAACAGTTGCACGCAGGAGAAAATAAAAGTAAAAGGATCTTTGGCGCCCTCTAGTGCCTGCGTAGGAAATAGCTTAATAGGACAGAAAATGGAGGGTTGTAGACAACTTCAAAACCATTAAAAACTATTTTCCAACACGTTTAATGAACAAAAGCTGTATGCAGTCTCACTTCAATCATCTTCTGATCCATTTAATGCGTTCCCAGTGGTCTTTTAATTTATCAGTGTCACTCTTACAGGCATTTTATTCATTTTCTGGGACACAGTTTCAACAGGAGTTCATTAGAAATTTGCCTCTGAGCCTTCCCTCCTTTCCCATGATCCCTTTATTTGCACGTTCTCTCACTAGCTTACAGCCTCTCACCATAACCCATTACTGGTGCAGCAAAAAGCCACAAAATATCGGAGCAATCAAGTCATACACCTTTAAACACATGGATCTATTCGTCTGCATACGGATGCAGCTTGTGGGCCGCCAAGTTCAATACCTATGTCACTGCGACAGGCTTTTCAATCTTTATATTTTTTGTCTGCTCCTGATTCTGAATGAAAAAAAAAATACTCAAATGCAGTTTTACACTTAATTTTCTTTATATATATATATGACCTCCATCAGAAATGTCACAAGAACATGTTAAAAACACAGTTTTCATTGGTGTGGCATGTTAGGTGAAAGCTGAAAATGTTTGAAAATAATCCCCCCCCCCACAAGAACCATCAAGAACAAGAGGAACCCAAGGTTTTTTGTGGAGCATCTTTATTATGCCACACATAAAAGCCAGTAGTTCTGAGAGAGGGCCTTCAATGTCTTCATTCCTCTTACCAACAATGACATTCCCAAAACAAAAATCCTGATGCGTTTATGACAGGAATAGACCTCTGAAAGGATGGAAGAGAAAAACAGTGGAGAGACGAGGAGAACCAAAGTGTTAAAGACAGTCAAAGTTTGGATGGCGCGTCTTTAGGCGGAAGGAGGCGGTGGCAAAAAGCAATCATTGAGAACGAGAAAACAAATGCACCGACACGCTGCATGACAAAACCACTTTCCACAGTCAAAACAAGGGGAATGCACACAGTTCTGCTGAATATACCACATTTATTACTTTTGAACTGATTAATAGAAGGGAGTGGAGGCAAGGCCAGTCATATCAGTCTTCAGAAAGTGGGGAGAAAAACAAAAAAAAAAAGAAAGCAGCCCATAGCGACAAAGAAACAATTTGTTCAAGACAAAAAAATAAAATAAAAAAATTGGTTAACCAAGTCCAAGAATGAATAGAAAGACTACAGCTTTTTAGACCATGAAATTAAACAATGAGCGAGGCTCATTAACATTTATTTTGAACTCAAACACTTGACTCTCGCTTCCATTTCCTCTAGAGCCCCCCTGACTACCTCCTCCCCTACACTCCCAATCGGTGAAAGAGGAAAAACAAAAGAGGACCCTTTTTCTACCAACAACTGCATCCCTCTAAACAATAAAAAACAAAACTTAAAATAGAAACAAAACAAAGCAGTAAAGACAGTTGGCACCCGCCTAAGTTGAAAATCCACCCTTGAAGATCATCCAGTGACCCGATAGAAGATTTGAGAATCCTCTGAAGACTGAAAAGACTGACGATGGAGAGAATTAAAAAAAAAAACTGCCCATTCTTCACTTTGAGACAATTACAACACCACACATTTCTATTGGATTTGTGTGTTTGTGAGAAAAGTACAGACTTGTTCTTGGACCAAAAAGGAAACATGTTTCATTAAGAAAATAGTTTGAAAAAAAAAATAAAAATAAAAAAAAGCAGCATACAAAGGGGGGAGCAGGTGTAGTGGAATGGGGCAAAACAAAACCAAAAAAAAAAAAAAAAAAGATTTCACCTAAAGATGCTATGCATTTAGTTGTCCTATGAATAATCGTTTCCTTTTTTTTTTTACTACAAGTTCGAAGTAAGTCTTTAAAGTCAAAAGAAATCAAAGTCTTCATTTAGGTTTTTTTCCGTCTTTTTCTGTAATTCTTCACCCCAGGTCAAATTTCTTAGATCTGGATGTAATGGGGTGGAAAGGGCTTCGAGGGAGGCCACAGCAGTCCTTTGACCAAAGCACCAGCTGTTACTTGGCTCGTCCTTGGCGCTCCTGGGAGAAGGAAAATAGTCCCCATAAGTTATCATGAACCTTGAAAGTCGAACGCCAACGCCAGCATGTTCTGCAGGATTCAACAGCATGCTGACGTCTTAGTTTGACTGTCAGAAAAACAACAGATGCCATACAACTAAAGAATGTAGAAAATGATTCAAAACAAAACTTCATATCAGCTGACGGGCAGAAACATCTATAGGACAAATTACCTGAAGCCGGTAATGACTTCTGTTACTTGGGTTGCTGGGATATGGCTCACTGCCTTGGACCTCCACCTGACGAAGAAAAGAACAAAGTTAGTCACAGCTATAAAATGCTAAATCTAAAACCATTTTAAAACATCTACACCAAGGTTTTAGGTTCAGCTCAAAACAATTAAACATATTGTAGTTTGGGACCTTCATACCAAAAATAAAAAAATAAATAAAATCAAACCACTGAAGGGTTTAAATATCTTCTCCACGGACAATACTTTACAGTTCCACTTTCACTTATGGCAGCGTGTGCATAAATGTAAAGAACTTTTAAAGCATCATTTATATTCAAAAGTACAGCACTTAAAATAGCAGAAAACACAAGAGGCAGTTTAGTACTACTATGGCTATTATTATAACAACGAAGCCAGAAAAAGACAGAAAAAAGATAAATAAAACAATAATCTGGAAGGATTTCAGTTTATCACCTAACATTTCTAAATTTAATTTCCAATTGAATAAATAACCCAAACACTAAAATGCCCTAAAATACATTGAACTGACAATTTCCAAATTATATCAAATACATACATGTATGTTGTAAGCCTTTAGAAAAATAAACTTATAAAGTCCCAGTTTTTTGCTCCATGTGTAAAAAATACAAACCTAAATTTAAAAAACTATAGCCAAACTGTACATTTCAGCAAGACTTTCCTGTAAAATTAAACTGCAAATCAATAATTTTAGAAACTTTGAAGATATACTTTTAATGAATGCATACGCCAGATCATTTAAGGCTGAAATAACAGATGGATTTCACTAAAAGTGATTCATCACATTACTGATAATCTGAAAAAGACATTCCAACTGTAAAAGGAAAAACAACAGCGTTTATATACTGTATGCAGACATCCAGTCATACTAGGGGAAAAAACAAAACCAAAAAAACCCAAAAAACATGTTAATCCAGTTCCCTACAGGGGCCATGAACTTTTTATTTTATTTCCTTTTACCTTTTTCACACACTCTTCCTCCTCCTGGCGCTTCTCATAATGAGAAAAGTCATCGAAGATGGAAGTGGTGTGTTTATATCCAGTGATGATCTTTAACACCTGCCTGGCCTTGTCCAGCGGGACCTCCTGCGTGTCCCGAGAGTTGGTCACTGGCTTATTCTCGTTGTTTTCCAGCCGAATGTGCCTCAGCTGACTGTTTGGAACGTCCTTGACAAAGATCCAGCGCACGTCGAATCTGCCCTTCCACTTGTCCTGTGACCACACGCCAGCAGACGTGTTGTAGTCCACAGGTGAACGCATCTCTGCGACACCACAGAAGTGACCGCTTCCGTTCACACTGAACAGAAGATAAAGCGGCCCTTTACCACCCAGTGAACGGTAGGCTGCATCCAGCCTTTTGTTGCCGTGCTCTGTGCTGCACCAAATGTTGTACTTGATGGAGCGATGGATGTCATCCTCAGAGTAGCTCTTAATAATAAAAATGCGCCCGTGTTTGAGGTTCCAGTCAAAGTCCTTGGGGTTATAATTATTCACCATACGCAACTTCTCCAGAACAGGGTGCGGCTCAGAGGAAACCCCGGGAACCACACCAACGCCAGACGAAGTGGGCGGCGAGTTACCTGTCCCACTCCCACTGGCGTCCCCAAATCCATTGGCCCTGTTCCGTGGAGGTACCCAGCGATTGGGCTGAGAAGGCTGCTGCTGTTGGCTTGGTGGTGGAGGAGGTCCCTGGGACAAAGGAGGCTGGGGCATCGGAGCCATACCTGGCTGAACAGTAGGTGGAAGCTGATGCTGCCCCATCTGGGAAACAGGTGGAACCATCTGTCCATTGCTGAGGGGCATTTGGGGGTTCCCTGCAGCCGTTGCCCCAGGCTGCGGGGAAGCCTGATTGGGGGGTTGTCCATTACTGGGAACAGAGGGAACCTGCTGTGGTGAGGCAGCTTTAGGCATGGTGCCCTTGTTATCCCAAGTGCCAATGTCCATGTTGTGTTTGATGGGAGGTGGCGGCAAATTGACACCCACCATGCCACCCTTTGTTTTCAGTTTCGGTTGAGGCTTGGCTGGTTTGCTGGCAATATCGGCCCAGGAAGCAGGCTTGACGGGGGCAATTGACACAGGAGGCATGCTGGTAGGTCCAACAGATGATATGGGGCCAAGGGGTCCACCCCCAGGTAAGCCAGAACCAACCACTTTAGGAGCCATTTCCCCATTTCCACCAGGGGTAGCCCCGCCAATCTTAAGCCCCGCCATACCCTGGTCAAGGCTGTTCATACCAGGTGCTTTGTTGATGGGTTCATTGGCAGCAGGTGCAAATGGGGACTGTCCATCAATCATGGCACCCCCAAGTGAGCTGGGTGGATAGGCATAGCTGCTGCTGTAGCCAGAGCTCTGCGGCGTCCCCGACTGTCCCTGAGAGCTGCTGTTGCCCCAAGCTGAGAAGTCGATGCCGCTGGGGAAAAAGTTAAAACCATGCTGGCCGAGGAATGGGTTACTCCCCAGGGGGCCTGGTTGGCCAAACATAGCGTCTGGGAGGTAGTGGGGTTCCCCATTGCTCAACTGTCCATAGGAGGCCAAGTAAGGCATAGGAGGGTCCCCACCTGTGGACCACGCCGCCTCATTCAGGGAGTAGGAGAATCCTATGGAGGGGCTGTAGTAGCTAGGCATGTAGGAATCCGACATGGCCGTATAGGCATTGCTCTAAAGAGACAAAAGAAAAGAATGAGCAATAAAAGGGAAAGGGACTTCGATAAGATAAATGTATTTACTTGTAACAGAACTTTTTTCCAAGCAAGTCTGAAACAAGCTTCTTTTTGAGTTCAACCAAGTACAAAAAACTTTTTCCAATAAAAATAAATAAATTAAACATATTCACCTATATTCAAATTTCCAATTAACCATGCCGTTAGTAAGCCTGCTGTAAACATTAGCATGCCTGTTAGGGTGCTTCAGCAACTTCGCAACCTTTCATACATAGAGGCTATGCACAGATTCCCCCACCTCTTAAAAACTATAAAACTTTAAAACACATTTCAGACGCATGCTTACTACGATTTTTAAAACCACCAACTAAAACATCACCAAACTGCCTAAAAGGAAATCTAATAAATATGGGCATTGTATTAAGACTTTTTAATTCCAAAACTTGGATTTATTTTACAAAAAAAATATTTTCAAATGACAAATTCTTTAAACAATCCATTGTGGTTTATATTTGCTAATAAAGAATATATTGAGTGTAGTCAGCACACTTTTTCGCAGAAATCTAAGACATTTCTGGGGGCACTGGATTTTGCAGTTGTAGATTCAGACACCCTGAAAAAAAATGAAGAATCCCCTACAGTGCACTAAGTAGAGGCAGAATTTGGACACAACCAGACACTGTCACACTCAGAAGCCTTCTCAAAGAGCCTTTATCAAGATGATTTACTAGATTCACTTGCTGTGATCCCAAAAGTCAAATACAAACTTCAAGATGAACATCCCACTCCGATCATATTTTGATCCGTTGAAAAAGTGTTTCCTGTGTTTTTTTAATTATGATTATGCAATTTTTAGACCAAACAAAAAGCCTCATTTTCTAGGATATAGTTTTAGCAGAACGGCAGTTGTTAATTGAACATTTTCCTATGGAGTTGTGGGCAGGACTATTGGCTGGGAGTAAGCCTGTGCTCCTTTCCCATCATCCCTTTGTTTACAGTCTATTTCCCCCTAAGCTTCCAGCCCCCCACAATCCCAAACTAGACATTACCGCTGCAACAAAAATGGCGAGCAGTATTGCAGCTATATAGTTTTGAGCAAGATGCCAGCTCTGAGGAAAACAGGGACATAAACAGGATGCATCAGAATGGAGCGGATCAGGGAGCTTCTAGTCTGCTGAATTGTAGTTTGTATGAGACAACTACAGAGATTTATTTTTCAATTCTGCTCCATATTCATCATGATTTGAATAAAGAAATACTCAGAAATGCAGTTTTAATCTGAATTATCTTTGAATATGTCCACCATCATTAGAAAAATGCCACAAGAACATGTTAAACACATATTTCTTTGAGCTTTGTTTGGACAGATGTAAATCTTGAGGATAATTAAGCGAACAATTAGCCAAATTTGACGAAATAAAACACAAGGCCCAAACAATGCCACAATGCTCACCTGTCTAGCCTGAGTATTCAGGTAAGGCTCAAACTCGTCGTCATTCAAAGTATCCTTTTGGGTCACAGGTCCGTTTTGCACTGAAACAAAACAAATTAGCGTAAATGAAGTATATGTGTACAATTACTATTTAAGCAAAAAAAAAAAACTTAGAGGTGACGAGGAACATCCTAAATATTAGTACCACAAAAGTAGAGGTTATGAAATGTGTTATATTGCACAAACTGTGTATAAAACACACAAATACTTTCTACTTTAACTTAGCCAATTGGCTCGATTCATCTAACAAACAATCCCATGCTTCCTTTAAGGCAGATCATCTTAATTTTTATGGCAAATCGGCTTAATCTGTGACGGTTACATTTACAGAGAAGATGGGACTGTTTGGGTGACGTTAATGCTATCAGATGATATGAAGATCTTCGAAAACGTTAAGAAATTAAATACAAAAAAATAAAAAAGAGAGAGTAGAAACGCACATGTGTTGGCGGAACTTTAAAGTCTAGTTTTCAAAGCACAGGAAAAGCATGTCGGAAGACCCGACATGCAGAGAGGATTTAGCAACCCGCTAACGTTAGCAAGCTAACTACTATGCATGATCAGCTGCATGCAGTTAGCATCCATGTTAACGAACAGGAGTCCTTTCAACTTGACTAACTTGGCTAGCATTAGCCAAGGGTCAGTGTGGAAGGATCACACCTGTAGCTGCAAAACACTGGAGAAATCTCAAATTGAAACCAACAGTAGGGAGAGAGAAAAAGTACAAGTCCGGAACTGTACCATCTGGCCGTCAGGGAATACGAGAGGCTGAGCTAGAGAAATAACCCAGATGTGGATCACATTTGACACCAGCTAGTTAGAGGATGGCTAGCGCTACCTGTGGGAGTCGTTTGGGTGTTAGTTTAGAAATGTAAAGGAGCCCCATAGATGCGAGCTAGCACGTTCTTAAACTTAAAAACGACACATTTGACCGACATTCTGTCTTTTTGAATGAGGCGAACATTTTTATAAGAGGCCAACATGTACGCAGTCAAGATTTTCCGAAGCACACGGGGCGTAAAAAGATCCGTATTTCACTCGTAGCAAAGCAGATGCTAACAATTCTTACCTTTATTAGCTTGGCCTTTCGGTCTCTGGATTGGGTCCAAGTGATTCATGAAGGTTTGTTTTATGAGAAGAGAGGAAGGGGAAAAATAGATGAGGAGATATATTTTCAGGAGTCAGTCCTTTAGCAGGTTGTCAGGCCTACTGCACTACTGAGCCACAGCCGCTGCCTTTGAGCTAAGCTATCCGCACTAGCCGTCGCGATGCTGACAAATTTGGCCCTCGTAAATGTTCAGAAAATACCTCTCTTTACCTGTTCAAGAAGGCTGCTGGCTGACATGTCTTTCCCCCCCCGGAGACAAGGTAACTGTATTTACTCCTAAATAAAAGCGGCAGGGAGTCTATCTATTAAGGAGTTTCAACCAAGCGCTCTTATCTCTTTACAGAGCCTGGTTTCTACACAATGGCGGGCTGCAATTTGCTTGACAGACTCCTCAACATGGCTGGGCAGTCCTCGTCAACTCACGGTGGCATTTATTCACGGCAAAACAGCGCCCTCTACCGGTGCGGAGGAGCGAAACAGTGTTCTTCATGGTACACCTGCGCAATCAAACTCAGCAGCCTTGCTACCTTTTTTAAATGATATATTAAAACAAATTAAACCCCACTCTAATAAAAATCGTGTTGTTTTTTTTTTGTTTTTTTTTTTTTTTACATATTTGTGTAGCACTTTCTCACGGTGGATAAAATAATTCACATAATAACTCACATGTATAAAATAATGCATTTGTGAGAATTTATTTATTCAAATCGTGATGAATCAGGAGCAGGCGAAAAAATGCAGTTTGAAAAAGATCTCAGTTGTGACGCAAAAATTGGTAAATCAAAGTCTCCCCGCTCCGCTCCATTCCAATTAATCTACTTCCAGACAAACAGATACATTAACATCTTCATTTTCTACTTCCTGTGTTTTTATTGTGAAGCACTTTGTAATGTTTATATCTTGAAAGGTGCTATACAAATAAAATGTATTATTATTTATTATTCATTTTAGCTGGTATCTGGCTCAAAACTGTATGGCTGGATGGCTACCAACATTTCTCACCATTTTTGTTTCTACTGCAAATGTTAGCTTGGGCTCATTAGGGACTGGAAGCTAGCCTAGGTGTGTTCAGTGAAGTGACCGTTTGCGACTGTTTGCTCACTGAACGACAAGTTCGCGGCGTACACTCGTGAATGTTTGCGTTACTCGGCGAACATCCTCGGGAGGTGGTACGCATCGCGAACACACCTCTCAAAGATGGCGGACATGGTCATCATTGTAGCTCGTTTTGGTCGCCATGCTTTTTTAGATATGGGTATTTCGCTCATGAACACATCGTTTAGCCTGCTTAGCTAATGTTTGTGGTGAACAAACACTGTTTGCTTCCACTGAACACACCTCAGGAGAGAGTGTAAAAAAAGGGATGATGGGATGTAAGCAGAGGCTTACTTTTGCGCCAACAGTCCCAACTCAGAGGCAGACTTCTAATGAACTTTTGCGGCTCTGCAGAAAGTGTGTCCTAGAAAACGACACTTTTATTTTAAAAAAGTGTAGCTAAAAGGGACACAATCATAATTAAAAGACCACTGGGAACACTTTAAATTATAGATCAAGAGATGACTGGAGAGGAACTTCAGGAACTAGACAAGAAAACAAATGCTGTGCAAACTGCACATTACTAATCAAGATTTACAGTCAAAAGGCTTACATTGTCTGAATGAACATCGAATAGAATGCAGTTCCTTCAAAAGATTATACTTGTAGCCTTCATATTTTGCAAGTGTTTCATTGTTTTGTAAAATGATTTAAAGTTTAGATGGAATTATTAAACCAAAGTTGTGAATTGGACCATTTTCACACGTTAATGTAATATTTCGCTTTCATAATAAACAGCTGAATAACAACATTTACATTTTTGGACAAACCATTGATGCTTGTTTTAGTTTCTCATTTTTCTGCGCTATATTCATAGTCAGTAACTTAAAACAGGACTGAGCTTTTATTTATCCATTCATTATTTACAGTCACTTCATTAAGCTCTAGTTATAAAACATATCCATCACCAAGGCAATAAACCCTATGAGTACATTCAAAGCGACAGTAAATGGCCTTTTACAAATTTCCATGATGCCGTTTAGTAGAAGCAAAGAAAAGTCGTGAAGGAGCATATTTACTTTTATGCACAAACAGAACAAAACCTATTTTCTCCCCCATTTAACATTTTTTTCAATGTCAAAAGTTCTACAAAAGGAAATTCGGTACATAAACAGTTCAAATAAGAATACATAAGATAATTACTATAAAATATAAAAAATGTATGAAAAATATTTTGGACACATGATAGGTTTATGTTGTCAACAGAAGTGGGCATGCATTCTGAAGTGGCAAACACCATAATGAACTTTATTACATTAAATTAAAATTAAAGCCATTTGAAGTAAAAATAAAACAGTATTTTCATGTTAAGTAGGTCTATTATAGTAAAGGGTAAAAAAAATATGAACTAGATTGACATCTATGAATGAAAGCTCATTTAACAAAGCTTACAGCACTACAAATAAAATACCATTTGCTATTTTCTTTAACATATGTTTATTTAATTGTTGCATAAAATGGTAATAAGATCCCCAGAATACACATAAGAAAAATCACTTATGTTCTGTCACATTTTCATTCATTCATTCATCATCATTTTCTGAACCGCTTTATCCCTTTTGGGGTCACGGGGCTGCCGGAGCCTAACCCGGCTACTCATGGGCGAAGGCAGGGGACACCCCTGGACTGGTCGCCAGTTTGTCGCAGGGGCTACAGTCACACACTCATGCACACTCACATCCACATCTAGGGACAATTTAGAGTAACCAATTAACCTGAAGCATGTTTTTGGATGGTGGGAGGAAGCCGGAGTCCCCGGAGAAAACCCACACATGCACATTTTCAAATCTCTAATTTTAAACCATTTAAAATACGGTAATGCAAAAGCCGACATAACATTTTAAGGTTTCGTTTATTTCTTAAATTATTTCATTTTTAGAATATGTCTCATTATGTCTGTTAAGAAAGTCTGTTATGATACACGAAAATAGATGGAAGAGCTCAGGTTTTGACAGCGATTATCTGCAGTCATTCTATAAGATTGATTGACACCAGCAGCTGATGGATGAGTCTGCTCTTAAGCAGATGTTTGTTTTGTAGGAAGGAATTGAGTTTGAATTTCAGAGCTGATGGGGATGGGCCAAGTTGAGGAGAAACTTAATCCAGAAGGTAAAGTGGTAGAGGAGACTGTTTTGAACACAATCATACGAGCCACATGTACAACAGAACATGCAGCATTTAAAGACAACCGGTTAGTGAATGATAAAACAAGGTAAATGCGATTCTATTACCACTAAGAGGCTGTGTTTAACCACATCAATTCTCTTGTGGTCACAATTTTTTCACTCTCTTATTCATGTTCCTTTTATATTTAAGCAGTAATATCATCAGCATGAGTAAGTTTTGGTTTTACATAATAGTAATGACAATAATAAGAAGAACTATTATTAATTGAAAAGCGCCTTTTAGAATACTCAAACACTGTGCCAAGTCCAAAATTATTTAACCTGTATTATATAGAAAGTAATCATATTTTTTTCAGAAATTCACTGCCTTAATTTTTTTTTACAGTGATTCTTTTTAAAGTTATTCTTAAAAAACAATGATTGGCACTCTATTACCTCCAAAGATGCCGCATGAAACTTTTCAGAATGTATGCTGTCAGCTGATTCTGTACCTATGGATGCAGATGGCTCAGTCAACTTAAAAGACACTCAAAAACCAAAAATATCTTCAGCCTGACCTTTATTAGAGGAGTTCCATCCAGAGAGAAACCAACATGTTCTGTATAAAAAAAATTCTATAAAAATATATCCCAAAAATTATGTTTTCTCCTCTCTGTTTAGATAAGAAGCTGCAACAAGCCACCTTTAACTAACGGTTCACAATTCTACCTCAAGTTTTTAATAGCAATACAACTACACTTTACACTTTTTTAATTTTATTTCAGTGAAAGTAATGAACAACTTTCACCATCACCTGAATCTAAATCTTATTTAAAACCAAACACAAATTAAAAATTATATGTTTAAATTAGGAAGAGCAGATTTTATTCTATAAAAGAGATAATTTCAAATGTAATGCCTCTTACAGGTCCATCAAATAGTTGGCACAAAGTCAAAATAAAGTCTGGAAAGCAATATTCCATAAAAGTTTGATATCTGGTCTATTTCAAGGTTTTCTACAATAGGAATGTTTACAGAGGTGGAGCCTCTTATAAATAAATATATTCTTAAACTCCAAAGTGCACGTTTGCAAATAACTTCTTCAAAAGATGCAGAGAAAAACCAGAAATCTCTCTATGTAAGGTTAAAGATTTTTTTTTTGTTTTTTGAGAAACCGCTCTGTGAATTAAAGCTTTATCATGATAAAAGGCTGCCACAAGTGAACATAGTTTCATCTTTGATTCTTTTAAAACCAAAAAATATGTTCAGAATTCCTTGGAATTTGAGTTGTAAGCTGCAAAAACTGCAGCAGCTCTCACACAAACCGTTAGAAACATGCAGAATAACATCCAAAGTCCGTTTGTTTTTATGTGTTCATCTTTTGGCTCCAAACACAGGTTTTAGAGACCAACTGTTTCACTGTCACTGAAAGAAAGACTTTGACACCTATAGTTGTTTTCATGGGGAGATTGGACCAACTCAGCTTTTGACCGCTGCAGCTCGAGCATGAATGGTCGTCCTTTGATCTGGGCCGTCAGCGTTCCTGCAGGATCAGTGTAGGAACCCACTGATCAGGACGCAGACTCTCCTGGCAGTATGCTCCCACTTCCTGCAGCCTGCAGTGGTTTACCGGAGGATTCTTAAAAAAATAAATAAATAAAAAATATGCATCCATCACATCACTGGTTTTAAAAGACTCTGCATTGCAGACAGTAAAACAACAAAAAAAGTAACAACTTTATTTCAAAATAAAAGCCTGTTTTCTGAACAAACATACCGTAACCAGCAAGCAGTGGAGGTCTTTGTACTCTTCTTGGTTTTTATCGGCATCTGCAGCTCCCAGAAGCTGCTGGAGCCGCTGAATCCCTGAGACTTGCAGGATGGTGATGCCACTGTTGCAGCAGAAGGACTGCAGCAGGGTGAAGTGGAGCTGCAGCGCCACATCCTCTTCATGGTCGGCCGCAAGGACGCACAGTACCACACTGTCTGGATCTCTTAAAAAAAAAATTTGCATTCACATGTCTGGGAACTTGGGCAATATTGAATGTGAAAATGAGAGAAAAACAAATTTATAGTCGTGCAATATAAAAATTACAAAGCAAATCTTTAGGCTTGCTTTGATGAACTCACACATTGAGTAATTGTGCGGATTCATAGATGCCAACAGTCAGGCAGTTTTGCTCCTGAGATGACACCAGCAGCTCCTCCAGGGCCAGGCTCACAGACTGCATCCTGGATTTTACAGCACAGAAGATGTACTACTCAATTCTACACTACGTTTACTTCTGCTAGAGTCAAACAAAGTTGTTTAAAGATACTGTTCACACTTTAAATCAGCTTGTGTGTAACACCCTTCATGATTTAGTCCAGGGGTCTGCCACCTGAAGCTCCGGAGCCACATGGGGCTCTTTTACAGATTTTTGAGTGCCTTGTGTCACAGTAAATCAATTTGTGGTTGTTCCACAGGATTTTAAGGTGAATTGTCAATTACTGAACAAAATGTAGAGATTTTACGTGTGCCATATGGGCAAAAAAAAAAATTAAAGAAAAAAAGCACAAATATAAAAAGAAAAAAACCTGTATACTTTTAGTTTTTTAAATTCCATCACACTACCTACTACGTTCGTTGACCCCATGTCATACAAGTCTTTTATTTTGAAAGGAAGTCGTAAACCTGTGTCAAAGCAACTATTCAGAACTTTTCATTTCACTTCAAAAGTTCTGAACCATTTCATTTTTTGAAAAAAAAATGAAATAAAATAAAGACAGAAATCTGGCATTTTTACAATTGATTTTCATTTTTCATTAATATGCAAGGTCCTTTTCTTGATTGATTGATCAATAGAATTTTAAATGAAACAAATAAATAAATACTTCACAATTGCAAATTTTTCAAAATTGTAAGTTTGGAAAGTTGATTAAGATCAATAAGCCTTAACGCATAAGTTTGACAAGTTTGCACATATTTTGTTCCATTAAATTTTAACTTTTAAATACTTTTGGACATGACCTTAGCAGTTCCCCAACTTTTGCTTGGATTAAAACCTTTTTTCAAAAAGGTTTGCTGACAGTTGTTTGTACAGTGGAGGCAAACAGGCTCCAGTACATTCCGTCCACACACAGATCATGCTGTCCTCTCATGTGTCTATGGTCTCACCTGTTCTCCAAAGAGTCACCGTTTCTCCTGAAGTTGGGTCTGCAAATCCTAAAGTTGCTTCCTGCGCGTAAAAGCGCAACAACAGCCCGGTGCGTCGTACTGTTTCACTGACTTTGCCTGCAGGTTTTGCAGAGAATGTTGTCGGTTAAGAGGAGAGCTGTCTGACACACAGTGTGTCCGGTTGCAACACGTTTTTCAAGAAGACAGCTGGGGGCGGGGCCATGGGTGTGTATGTTTCCTTTCTTTCTTTCTTTTTTTTATTCAGCTTTTTGTTGACTTTGTTTCATTCTAATTGAACATTTTACGTCATTTCAAAAATATTTTAAACGGATTAAACTCATTTAAAATAGTACAAATGTGTATGATATTTTTTTCATAACCCCATATTTCCATGACAGTATTACTCGTGACCGCCATCTAGTGGCTGACCGGGGTAAGGTTGGAGGATATATAACAAGAAAATTAAAATTAAAACTGCGTTTGTGAGTAATTATTTTTCAAAAATGTTGTGAATCAGGAGCAGATGCAGAAAGGCTATTCGAAGAAGATTGTATTTGCTGCAACTAGAACAACTAGAACCTTCTACGTCTTCGTTTTCCTCATTCAAGCCGACATCTGGCTCAAAACTGTACGGCTGGACAGCTCTGTTATTGCTCACCGTTTTTGTAGTAACTTTAATGTTAGGTTGAGGTTGTGAGGGGCTGTAAGCTAGCGGGAACAAAGGGATAGTGGGAAATGAGTGCAGGCTTACTCTACGCAAACGGTTCAACCCACATTTTATAGGAAAATTTGCCATTCTGCAGAAACAATGTCCTAGAAAATGACAATTTTAAAAATTTTGACTGTAAACAGCATTGTTATAATTAAACGATTGGAAATCCTTTTACAATAGATAAAAAGATGATCGTATTGGGACTTTAGTCTTTAGATGGATAAAAGTGAACTTCAATTTAGACTCATTTTAGACTCATCTAGGACTAAAGCCTTTTTTGTCTTTAAAGTAAAATTGTGCAGTTTAGTTTAAGGGAAAGTAATCCTTTACACTTGTGATGCATCTGCTTATAATAAAAAAAACATTTTTGCCTTTCAGCTGCTCCCCTGATTGGACACCACAA
Organism: Oryzias celebensis; assembly: GCA_014656515.1. Classification (NCBI taxonomy): domain Eukaryota; kingdom Metazoa; phylum Chordata; class Actinopteri; order Beloniformes; family Adrianichthyidae; genus Oryzias; species Oryzias celebensis. Next base: position 43,907,899 of record BNCR01000005.1, read on the forward strand.
TCATTATTCATCTTTATTTAATCTTGTCCCCTGCGTCCTCCTCTTTCACACCTATCACACGTGTCCTCCTTTCCTAAATCCTGAACAGACTCTTTGGTTCTTCTCTAGGTTTCTTTTCTGTAGCTTCTAATCTTAGATTCTACTTACCAACATAATTACTGATCCTCCTTTCAAATTCATTGCTTCCCTGCATTTACCTCCAAAGCATCTAACATGAACTGTTCCTCTGATGGATTCATTTTCTGATCTCATCCATCCTCATCTTTCCCAAAGAGAGCCTCAGCATCTTCCTTTCTGCTCCCTCCTGCTCTGCCTCCTGTCTCTTTCTCAGAGCTTCTAAGCCACCAACATGCTGCTTTCACAACAGTCTTCTATTCTCGCTGATGCTCTTTTGTCACACATCCCACCAGAAATATTCCTCCACCCATTCCAATCTGTTTGCACACATCTCTTCACCTCCTTCCAAAACTCTGCTGTACTCAAAGTCCTCCCCCTTCTCCACCTCTGCTCCCTAGAACCTCACAGTTCCACTTGAGTTCCTCTCATTTACACACAGATACTCTGTCTTGCAGCAGCTGACCTTCATTTCTCCCCTTTTCCTGAGCAAATCTCCACCCATCTATATGCTCTTCCATCTGCTCTCAGCACAGATATTATCTACAAACATGATGGTTTACGGAGATTCCTGGTTAACCTTAAATGTCAGTCTGTCCGTCATCTTCTCTGTACTTCTTCAGCAGCATCCTCAAAGCAAATATCGCATCTGTAGTTCTATTTCTCTGCATTAAATCATACTGTTGATCACAAATTCTCATTTCTGAACTCAGCCCAGCTGTCACTACTCTTTCCCATGAATTTTAATTAAAAAAAAGTATTTTCAACCTACTTAAGAAAACAAAAAGAACTCTAACAAACACTACTTCGGAAAGTGCAATAGAGATTTTTTTTATATTTTATATTTAGAATGTATTTTCATTTTCAATCCTGACTTTCATATATTGTTTTAAACATCTGGTGAGCATCACATTGATATTACTGTAAAGGAAATTCTGTTTTTTCCAATTGACAGATTTTGTAGCTTAAGGTATTTAGGTGTCAGAAAACGATGTCTTTGTGATTTCTACATCTTGATTATTTTTTCTGAAGAAACCAAGGATCACACACATTTTTCAGATCCCAAGACAAAACAAATTCATTTAATTCACATCCCATCATATTACATTCATTTATAGATCATTCACTATTTTACATTTGCAATGAAATGATTGTCTGACATAAACACAAAAAACAAAGAAGTTTATAAAGTTGGAAATTTCACCCAGTGAATTTTATTTAGTTTGAACTCTAAACAGAGCATATTTCCACCCATGCAAATTAACACCACTTGTCCATATTTGTCTGACTTCCTACACAGCTCAGCATCCATCCACTTTCCTCCTTCCTCTTCCATTCTATCCGCCTCAGCACCATCAGGACCAGAACTTTCTGTCATTCTGCTCCTCAACTCTGGAACCCACTTCCACCTGACAAACAAAACCCAATCCCCTTCCTGTCTTTGGGTCAGATCTCAGATCTGTTTTATTTTAAAAGTTTAGCTTTATGTCCAATGCGCTTGCATGGCAAAATAATCCATTTAACAAGAACTGTTAACAGTTTTACTAGAATCTACGACGAATTTGAATGTTACAGGGAGATTTGAAGCTAGTCAAATATTTAAAAGAAAAAAGTACTGATTTTCATGTCACTACTGCTCACTTCACTGTTACAGATTTGAGTTTTCTTAAGTTAGAATTTTAATTAGATTTTATTTACAACATGTAAAGCTTCTTTTCCATTGGGAATTAACCAATCATGCCGTGCAAAATGTATCTCTGAACCCAGGGGTCTGCAACATGAGGCTGTGGAGCCACACGTGGCTCTTGTCCCTTCATGGTGGCTCTTTGGCTTTGAAGAAAAATGCAAATAATTTGAATAATAATGTTTTAGTTTTTTGTGTGGTTTATTTGTTTTAGTTTTGTAAGTTTGGTCATTTATGCTTGGGTAATTAACATGTCAGATGAGCAAAATGATGGCAAAATCTATAATCTGCTATAATTAGAATACATTTAAAGCGCATATTCTTATCTATTGCTGCACAACAGAGCCTAGTTGCTGTTAAGAGACAGCATTCTTTGAAGAATTTCACTGCAATTATATGTAAATATTTTGTATTAAAAATTAGAATTCACAGTAATGTTGTTTCTAAAAGAAAAAAGGATGAAGACAGACCAAAGTCACAATAATTAAAAATGTCATCTTTGACTTTTTTCATTTTTAATTTAAGTATTTTATTTTTAAAGGAACTTGTAATTGCTGCTGTCAACAGTACAATAAGCTAAATTTGATATGTAGGAAAAATATAACACTTTTATAGTTCAACCTTATGTAAATGTTTCAAGCTACATTTTAAAAATGAATGACATATTTATCACATAAGAAGATTTAAGGGATATTTTTGTAAACAAAGTAGGACTTTTTTGTTCTGTAAGAAACTAGACCAAATGGCTCTTTTAGCGTTAAAGGTTGCAGACCCCTGACCTAACCCTTTCCCTTTTAAACCAAGACATAACATGATAGCATTTCTCTGCAAAAACTTTTGCAGCATGACTTTACAGTTGCATAAACAAAAGCATTTCAAAAGGATTACAATTGCTGCACCAAAAAAGCAGGATTGTTGTTGTTCTGATAATAAGCCAGTACTTCACATTAACCTCTGTTCACTCATTAGTGGTTTAGACAGTCACAAGCTGCTAGTTTGTTTAGCATTGATCTTTACATCCCTCAGAAAAAAAGTTTAACATGCACATTAGACTTTTAAGTTATGATCCAAATTGCAAAAAAATGCAAAAAAACATTTATTTTACATTTTTTCTTCAAACTGATGGAGAAATATTGCACAAAGCAGCAAAATGGGCTGACTAGTGCAGATGTTCGCCACATTCCAATGAACAGAAAGTTAACTCCACGCCTGCTATTCTGAATGGTCCAAGTATCTGCTTTCAAATGACTTCTCGGGGGCTGAAAAACATCAATGTGGACTCCTCACCCATGTAATACAGGATCATGTTCCCAAAGCTATACGTATATAAAAAATAAACATGCATAGTCCCTCTCACTAAGAAGAAACAGTAAAAGGACAAAATAAAGTGCAAAAGAAAGATATTTGCATGTAGGAAGGAAAAATCCCCTGATAATTCCCATCTATTACCTACATGCGTGTAGGGGTTATTCTCTTTTAATCCTTTAGTTTGTGCGTCTTGATTTCAAAGCATTTTTCCTCAGAACTCTATCTTGCAGGCGGGGAAGGTCTCATCCTGCATGGCGACGGTGCTGTTAGATCCCAGAACCGTGACGTTCAGCTCCCGCTGTCTGTCCAGGGTCTGCTGGTACCACTCCTGCATCGACGCTGACTCAAAGGTTGGGATCAGCGTCACCTGACACAAGGACAAAGTCAATTATTTGCACTTTTTAAAACAACATTTGTTTGCCATGCTTCTGTCAACTCTATTCTACGCCTTTATGGTCATTTTGTGTGTTTTTCACCTGTATTTTATCTAATAAATCAAAATCTGAAACACATTCATCGCAGTTTTTACATTATTCTTTAACCCTTTTTGTCTTTCTGAGTGAAAATCTTTATGTCATGAAATTTTTGGAGGTGAGAAAGGTCCAAACGACAAATTAAGAAAAGATGATGACAACTGAATGCAGTTTAGTTTCTTAAAAAGCAAACAGAAACTCTAAAAATCAGGGGTAGATCTACAGGGGGGCAATGGGGGGCAGCTGCCGCTCCAGCAAAAAGCTTTTTCTCACATTTGCCTGCTCAGTTTTTAAGTATCATTATAAACTAGTATTACAAGCTGCTTTAAGCTTTGCAAAAACAACAAAAGCAATTTTTTTGATGAAATAAATACAATAATATTAATAAAAATGTTAGAAATACAGATTTTTGATCCTTTTATTTGTAATGGCCTTGCACTCTGGTGTTTTGCCACCCTTCTAAAGTCTTCTGCTCCCTTTCATTTGGTTGACACAATTTTAAACCAAAAAACTACAAAAAACATAGATTTTTAGATCCTTTCTTTGTTACCCACTTTCTTTTCTATTCTGTAAAGCTCTGTTGTTTGCACTTGTTTCCTTTTTACTCCCTATTTTAATTTCTAATGTGAACTCAGTCTATAGCCTACTTGTCTTTTTAAAATTTCATTCTAATTTTATGACCTTCCAGTCAGATTCATCACATCTTGTGACATTGATATTTTTATGTTTTAAAGGCTATTTACTCCATCACTAGGCTTTCACTTCCCTTTCCTTCTGCATTTGGATCCCATAATATACCCCTATGTCAGACTGTGGAGGTTCAGTTCAGTTTTTGTGCATCTGCTCTAAAGTGTGATATTACTGACAAAAACCTGAATCAATTAAATGTTACTTGCATTTTTACTTTTACTTTCATTTAAGACTACATGGTTGAATATTAATTTACCTTTCAAACTTTCACCCAAAGCCAAACTTTTTGGAATGAGAAAGACAGTTTCACGCAACAAGTGATTGAAGATGAAAAAGTATTGAATTTTTATAAAAAAAAAATAGAACTAGTCCATAAAAATAAAAACAAGATGATTTTTTTACAGAAAAAAACTCAAAGAAACTACTGTACAAGGAAAACCAATGTGTGGATTTAATAATCAATATTTCTTTTACTGAGTGAACGTTTATTTAATGAAATACAATTCTAAAGTACTCCTTTAAAAGTATAAGTATACTGTCTTTATATTTGTTGATTTTTCTTTTCCTGAGAGTGCAAACAGCCTAAAGGACAATTTTCAGCTTTCCAATGTAAAATTTTCCATCAGCAAAATGATTAAGATATTACAAGTCATCCATCTGTTACTTTCCTGCCTTTAGGATTTTCCAAAGTAAATATCTATGATCCGGGATGCTGAGCAGCATTTTGCTCCAAAGCTTTTAGAAATATAAATCAGCTGTGCGCTCCCACTCAACATGTGCATTTGCAGAACCACTTACATTTACATAAGTGCACTTTGCGGCTTCAAAATGAGCTTGCTTCTGTTTTTATCTTACGTTATTGCAAATTCTCTTTTTCCTGACCTTTTTTTACTCATTGATTTTTTTACTGACAATTTGAAATAAATAATTTTAAACTCCAGCTTTAAATATGAGGAAAAAAAGGAAGTTCTACCTGAACTGCGTCAGGCCACGAAGACTTGCCATCCAGTAGAACGTCCAGCGTTTGCCTCATCAGCTCATCTCGCTCAGGACTGTTTCCGCTGACGATGTAGCAGGAGGACCGAACACACCTGAAGAAGTCCACAGTAACTGTTGGGGCGGAGGCTCCAGAGGGAATATAGGCCAGATCCACATACACACTGACTTCTCCACTGGAGTTAGGCTTGGAGGCTAGACACAAAGAAAAACAAAGAAACAGATTCTAAGACTTGGACATGAACACACTTTTACTCCAAGGTAAATTAGATCAGAATGGTCGGATAGACTTGATTTGATTGAAGCAAGAACACCAAAAACAAAGTTGTGCTGATACGTTTACATATCTAGGAAGAAATAATGATTTTTCTGTGGGTCATTTTTCATAGAATATGAGTGATACAAACTGTTTCCACTCATAGTTAGTGGTTGGGTGAAGCCATTTATTGTCAAAACATTCTGTTTACCTTTTTAAATAAGAAAAATCCAAATGATCATGTTCAAAAGTTAACATACCCTGATGACTTTGTCCTGAAAACATGTACACAAGCTTAGACAGAAGGGTTTGAATGGCAGCTAAAGGTTGCCATCCTTTCCTGTGACTCCGTAATCACTATGTGTGCACAAAAGGCCTTGGAGTTTCTGGGCTCACAACAGAACATTGCATCCTTCATCAAGTGCAAGACTGATATTTCTAGATCCTGAGTCATGGGGAAAGCTAAAGAGCTGTCAAAAGATCTATGGGAAAAGGTAACTGAACTGTACAAAATAAGAAAGGGATATAAGAAGACATCAAAGGAACTGAGAATGCCAGTCAGTAGTGTTTAAACTTTGATCAGGAAGTGAAAAGTGAGGGGTTCTGTTGAAACCAAACCCACGGTCACAAGCATTTTGACCAAAACTGCCAAAATAATCGTTAGGGATGCAAAGAAAAACCCACATATAACTTCAGCTGTGATCCAAGACTCTCTGAACAACAGTTGTGTGGATGCTTTAAGATGTACTGTAGCTGAAGAAGGTACCTAAACGAACCTTTAGGGTCCAGTCGCCAGAAGAAAGCCTTTTTTGTACAAATGCCACAAAATACGCCAACAGTACAGAGACAAGCATTCAAACTCATAGGCCAAAGTAATTTGGAGTGAATATGACCAACATTGAACTTTTTGGCCACAACCACAAATGTTAAATTTGAAGAGGAGTCAACAAGGCCTATGATGAAAACACTATTCCTACTGTGAAACACGGAGGCGGATCGTTGATGGTTAGGGGATGTGTTAGCTAAAAAACTATAAATACGAGAACTTGGCCAGTGCCTGAATAAAATGTTTTTATTTCCATCTTTTCATCTGATGTTTTTTCTACTGAAAAGTGAAAGCTCTTATGTCACTTATAATTTTTATTTACTGATTGTCTTTGGTTAACTGTGTTTAAACTCTACTGATTAATACCAAGTCTTTGCTTGTTTGGTCTGGATGAGATTTTACAACTGCTAAAATGTAACAGATCATCCAAGGATATGAACTCCTGGGTGGACCAAACTCTCTCTTAGGATTTTTTTTCTTAAAATCAACAGAGTTGTATCACGAAGAGCAGGCATAGGCAACTCCAGGCCTCGTGGGCCACATTCCTGCATGTTTTCCAGCATACCATGCTCTGGCATGTTCTAATTGGCTGGACACACCTGAGCCAGGTAATCAGTTGTGAGTAGGGATTGATTGGACACTGGGGCCCCCGAGGCCTGGAGTTGCCTATCCCTGATATAGAGGAAAGTGTCCCCCACCTGAACCAGCTGAAGCTTTGGCCGGTGCTGACCGCGTTGAAGAGGCAGTCCCCTTAGTGACTCCACTGGCGCTCACTGTCCTGCTTTTTCCTGAGCCAGATTTTTGGGGTCCATCAATAACCTGGAAATGCAAAAGTTTGATTGTTTAGAAGATTTGATAGAATTTTAGTATAAAGTAAAGCTTTCTTCCATTGTTTACTTCTAGAGCAAATCAATAACACCATTTTAAAGATAAAGATTACTTTATAAAATTTTCAGCGTAAGATTTGAACCGCTTGTTTGCTATGCTTGCTCATAATTGTTCCTAAAATGTGTGAAGTAGGAGAAAAGTTGTGGCAAAATTTTAGTGTAAATATCGAATTCATAACAATGAAAATAATTGCAAATGAAAGAGTTCATTTGCTGCCTCTTTTGTTCTATGCACACACAGCAAACTCAACCTGCAGTTTCTTGCCCAGTGTCCCAGTTGCTTTTGTTTTCTTCCCTTGGACATCTAGGTCAGACTGAGGAACTGGCATGGAGGCGTCAGGATGTGGGGGTAAGGGCGGACTGTCTCTTAGTGGGGCAGGAAGGGGGTCTGCAGGCAGACCCTGACTGTTATGGAGGTCGTGGGGAGAGTTAGACACCTCACTGCATGACTCCTCCTCATCCGAGTCCAGAGCTCCATCTGCAGTGGTGGACGGGCAGTCCTCTGTGCAGACAGGACCATGTGATTCACTCGGTGAATTGTCCTTCTTGTTCTTGTGGTGTTGGTGTGGATTTCCTTTGGAGGCCTCGCCGGCACCTGAGTCGGGATGCTTGAAATGCTTAAACTCGCACGGAGAAACCAAACACAAGTCCACATCATGAGAGGGACCCTCTAGATGAAGTGTGTTAGGCGCAGGAGGTCGCCCCATCTCTGGGTTCTGCCCTGAAGATCGGGGTGGCTTCTTCACCGGTAAGGACAAACCTGAAAGATGCCCTCCGTTTGAGTGATGAAGGCTGTCATCTCCTTCTCTCTGGCTGACAGTGCTTGCTCCCTGCTCAAATGACATGGACAGAGATTCATCCACCTCTGTGGACTGAGGTGAGCTCACCTCTGCCGGCATCGAATGTGTAGTGGTTGTGGTGGCCATGGAAGGAGAAGGATCAGAAGATCCCTCTTTAAATGTTCCCAAAGGAAGGAAGCTTAGATGTTTCTCTCTAGACTTTTGGGGGTTTTCTGGGGACTGGTGAGGTTGCTCCTCTCTTTTTCGGTGGAAATCTGGATCAGCGCCATCTTGGTTATTCATCTGGGCTTGAAGCCGGCTAAGAGTTGCTTGGTTGCACCACACATCATCCGGAGATAAGCAGTAAGGAGTGTGGCCGGCGCTGTTGGGCCGTGAATCTGGGGATGTTTGCTCGACGGTCTGTTCCTCGTGGCTGTTGGGGTTCTGGTTCTCTGGGGAGGACTGTGAGGGTGGGGTGTTTCTCAAAGCCCCATCCAGAAGAGTGTACTCAGTTGGGGTTAAATCTTGCTCAACAATGCACTCCGTTTTGGGTGTTTTGTTCAAAGGAGATGGAAATCCAACAACTTTAGCTGGTTTCCTGGAATTTACAGGCTCATCAAAAAGTTTTTTCTGGGTATTTATTTCTACTGTTTCATGTTTAGTTTGTAGTTTACTCTGCTGTGGAAACTCTGCATCCATCACTCCTGCTGCTTCCTCTTCCGTTCTTCTAGCAGTTTCATTGCAGATTTCTCTGTTCAACCCTTTCAGGCTCTTTTCTGTTTCTCTCTGCTCCGTTTTGCTTCTTTTTCTGTCTTTATTTGTCATTTTTGTTTTATTCTCCTCATCAAGCTGGAGAAAATCACTCGTCACATCTTCACGTGCAGACATTTTGGAGCCACATTGGTTCTTCTCAACTGCTTTTTCCTTCTGCTGCTCACTTTTCTCCGACTCTGGAATTTTAGCGGAAGGTTTTGCTGAGGTCTTTGGCATCTCAGAGTTTAAATTTTCTTTTTTGCCCTCATTAAATTCCTTTCCCGATGATTTTCTTAACTTCTTTTCTCCTGTTTTGGAGTCATTTTTTGTTTCCTTCTTATTTTTTGTTTTGTTTTCACTCTTGGCTTTGGATGAAACTGGATCCTTTTTCGTTTGGTTGTTCCTTAAAAAGTTGTTCTCATCTTTGCTTCCTGTCTTATCCTCTTTTTTCCGCTCCTTTCCTACTCCTTTCTTTACAGAGTTCTTCTCTGAAAACGATGCTTTATGCTTCAGTCCCGTCTCCTTTTTTGTGGTTTGATCTCTTGTACCAGATCCATTTAAAGTCTTTGCCTTCTCCTTTAACGATGCATCCTTTCCCTCCTCTCTAACTCCTCGTTCCTTCCCCTGCTTAGTTGTCCCATCTTTTTCTTTTGACTTACAACTGTCCACACTTTCAGTCCTTTTTTTCTTTCTATCCTCTCCCAGTCTTTCCAAGTCTCCGGTGGTCACAGTGGGTGACTGGAGGAAGTCTAGCCCCTTTAGCTTCTCCAGGCCCTGCAGCAGTTTCTCCTGAGGAGTCACACCTGGGAATAGCACCCTCACCACTTTCTCGTGAGGGCATGCCGGGTGCCACACCAACAGAGCAGTCACGGATGCAAGGGCGGGGAGGGGGAGATTCTGGCCTTTCAAAGGTGATCCATCTGGCCATCTGTGCATATAAGTCTCATACTCTTGACTGTTTTTGCCAGGACTCAGGATGTATAAATCAAGCTGACCCACTCCCATTTTCTGGAAAAGTGTCAGGGGCTTAATTGGAACTCCTTGTGGTCGAAACATTGGTTGAGGTTTGATGTCTAACTTCTTTAGCAGCTGCAGGGTCAGTGCTGCTTGCTGTGTGCACTTTAAAACTTCATCCACACCTAGAAGAAAGCAATAAAATGATCCACAATGTGTTATTGCTCTGATTTCTGCATTCAATAAAACTTTAAACACAGAACATGAATGCTCTCTTTAAAAAAACATATTTGTCTTTTCCTCAGATTATCCAGCTTTTGATAGTTCACTTACATTGCTGTTGTTCCTCCTCCAACCTGCTGGGGGCGTTAAAGAACACAACTCCAAGCTCTGGAGAGATGAGCTTTTTTGAAGAGTCTTCTGTGAAAACATTTTTACTCAGAAAAATAAGTTAAATGATGTTCGTGTAATAAAAATGTTCTATCGTATGAATAAAATCAAAAATAACCTGTTAAGTATGCATTTGAAAAATAACATTGTCCTACCTTTGAGTTCAGAGGTCAGTTCCTTCTCCCCTACTTTCCTCTGCAGAAAGGAAATGACACCTGGGAGGTTTTCTGTCCCAACATGAGTCAGTAAAATCGCATCGACTCGGTCGAGGTGACGGACCAGCTTCCAGAAACAAGCTTGAGAGTCTGACCCCCCATCCACCAGCACTGTGAACCCATTAATGGCAAAGAAGGCACAGTCGCCACAGCCAGCGGGGAACACATAACAACAGGGGCGGGACAGCTTCAGGAAACCCACAGTGGAGGGAGGCGGCAGCAGGTCAAAGGAGGACGCAGGGCTAAGGGTGTTGGAGATGAGGGATGTGAAGCTCTCGAGAGACTCCATGTTAGGGAGAACCTCTGGGGGGTTGATGCGTAGTGTGATGGGACCCTGAAGACACGGGTTTGCTAAAAGAGTTTTCCTCCACTGGCCAACGTTGGGACAGCTGAAGGTCAGACTGATTTTAGAGTGCAGATGTGAGGAACCAGAGCTCTCCAGATCCAGCAACTAAAAGGTGAAAGAATGTGCAAAAGTTGGAAAGAATTAAAGAATTGATGAGGTGCATTATCCTTCAGTAAAGAAAGTCAGTGTTTTTTTTTATTATTATTATTTATTTACTTAATGAAACATCCTTTATTCAGCAAATATTATTATAAAACAGCAAAGCAACAACATTTTATGGATCAAACGATACAAACTGCTTTCTTTTGATGAATACATTTGTTTTTTCTCTTTTAATTTTAAATGGAAATATTAAAAGCTTCTTACTGAATAAAGTATATTGTCTTTGTCTCTTTAATGTTTCTTCTATTTGTATCATCATGTCTGCATAAAACCTGAGTCCTTTGTTTATCGTCCTAAAATCTATATTTATTCTTAAAAAATCTTTCTCTAGAACATGTACTTATTACAAACATGAGCCCTTTTACTCTGGATTATTTGCTGTAACAGCTTCCAACAATGTGAGGTCGTGTTTTTATTTGTTATACCTAACTAGCAGGATAAAAGCATTGTAAAAAAAATACAAAACATGACAAAATATATTTAAGCATGTAAATCCTGACCAAGAAATTATTAAAATTTACATGGTTGCACCTCAAAAAATTACTTTTTAAGAGTAAAAAAATCAAAGATATTTCTGTTATGTTTAGTTTAACTGCAACTATGGATTTAAATGTTCAATTAATTCAAGTTTTCTGCTTCATTTACAGGATACACAGACCTACAAATATGCCAGTTTTGCAGTTTAAACCTTTGCTTTTTCTTTTAAATACAAAAATGCTTCATCAGCCAGCTGAACATTTGCAGACGGGGTCATGATAGCGATGGAAGAACACTGTACCTGCTCTCTCAGTATTTGTTTCAGTTGATGTGCTGAAAAGCGCCCTTTGTGAAACAGCAGATCTCCACTTTCCTCCACCGTCAGGCCTGCCAAGATCAACAGCTTATGAGCCGACTCCCTGGACAGTAGAGCCAACACCTGACCGCCCAACAAAGATGGGAAAATCAGCGGATTTTCTTAAAAGTCATGCTACATGTTAAAAACACCAAAAACACTGTTTATATTGGAGTGGGACTAAGACTAATAATATGAACAAGGTTTTAAGAAGAGTCAATACCAATCTTTGACGGACTCCTGGCTTGAGATCAGAACATACAGCAACACATACTCACTAAAACTTTCCTGAAACTCTGTTTTTTAACCAACATTTGGGCTGAAAAAATAAATGTTTCAAGTAGAATTGCATTCATCAAGAGCTTTAGAGTGAAATCCATGAAGAAATTCTAGCAAATATGACATAGATTGGGACATTTTCCATATTTAAGGAATTTACATGATGTCTATTTTTTTTATTTGGCAAAAATAACTATTGGAAGCAGTAGAAATCAATGATAATTTCAATGAGGTGTCCCACCCACCTCTGAACACGCCAGTTCTTGAGTCGGACTGATCAGCACATGGATGTCCAAAACTTTGGTACAGTGTCGCAAACTCTTCTGTCCTGCAGAGGCAGGCAGAGAAGAATAGGTGGTTGAAATGCGCTTTCAGACAGAAAACAATAGAGAAGCTAAAGAGACACAAGTCAGAGACAGAAACAGAAGGGTTGCTGCTGAAAGGGTGTTAGCAACCACAACAGGATGAAAAAGAACTGACTGAGAAAAAAGAGGAAGGAGGAAGAGAGGGGCAGCTGAGTCAGAGGATTTGTCTGTGAGTGACATGCTAACTTTCATTTGATCTGCGGTCTTGGTTTTCATGACCAAATCCAGGAATTCTTACTCCTAATTGATTATGTAAGACAGCATGTACATCCACATTTTATGACTTTGAGTTCAACGTGCCTTTTTTTATTTTTTAGCTGCAAACATCACTTAAAATGAGGTTTTATGTATTTTAATTGAATGTTATTTTCGACACTAAGTTGTATCATCAACTTATTTTTATTAAATTTTAGATAATTACACCATTTAGGACCCAAGAAAGAGGCCAAAACAATAAACTGTAATACAAGTAGTAGTATGTAAACAGTGATACTATTCATTGATAAAAACAATTAGACAAAAACATCTAAATAAATAAAGGACATTAATACTTTTTAATCCATCAAAAACTTTCTTAATGTTTTGGAGTTTTTCACACCAACAAGTAAATAATTCTTACGGCCTTTTATTCACATTTTGATTGCATAATTATTCTATTTCTATCATTTTACAAACAAATGACATGCAGTGAATATTTTTCACAATTGTGTTGCTTTCTTTCAGTCTACCTTTGCTAAATTTTGTTCTTTTAACTTTCCAGTACATTTATTTTCAGAATTGGGATCATTTTTGTTTTTCAAAGGGTTTTGCTTCTGACTGAGGACCCACCTATGTTTAACAATTGTCCCACAGCTTCCCTGCTTCCTTCCTTCCTCTGTGACCCCACACAGTCTGAACTGGTGTGTTACCATGGAGACCAGGAAGTTTAGAGAGAAAGCATGTTTTCATTCAGCTTTACCTGCACCCTTGAAAGAAACCGTGTGATGGGAAAGGAACTCCTGCAAATAGAGGTTCACGTTACAGGATTTTAAATCCACGTCCCATGAGCGAATACCTGCGGCATAAAAGATAAGCTGAATCAGCAACATTTGGGGGAATATTAGAATTGTCTTTAGGAAATTTGCAGGAAAAACATTTACACATCACACATTTTAAATCGTGCAACAGTATTCGTTACTGGGTAAACTCATAAATGAACAGTTGTTGTGCAGTCCAAAAACAATCTTCATAGGAGGTCGCCATTGTAAACAAGAAAAGGTTTTCAATTGACTTAGCTAAAAAAATGCTTTTATATTTAAAAAAAGTGAAGAGACTAAAGAGTGGCCCCAAAAAGGCACATCAAAGTAAAAAAATAAGTTTCTTGTACAAACAAGATAGTGCGCACCAATTACAATCTGTTGTTCACCAGTGACTATCTAGCATTCACCGGTTACTATCTGGTGCTCACCGGTTACTATCTGGTGCTCACCGGTTACTATCTGGTGCTCACCGGTTACTATCTGGTGCTCAAAGTTACTATCTGGTGCTCACCGGTTACTATCTGGTGCTCATCGGTTACTATCTGGTGCTCACCGGTTACTATCTGGTACTCACCGGTTACTATCTGGTGCTCAAAGTTACTATCTGGTGCTCACCGGTTACTATCTGGTGCTCACCGGTTACTATCTGGTGCTCAAAGTTACTATCTGGTGCTCACCGGTTACTATCTGGTGCTCATCGGTTACTATCTGGTGCTCACCGGTTACTATCTGGTACTCACCGGTTACTATCTGGTGCTCAAAGTTACTATCTGGTGCTCACCGGTTACTATCTGGTGCTCACCAGTTACTATCTGGTGCTCATCGGTTAATATCTGGTGCTCACCGGTTAATATCTGGTGCTCACCTGTTACTATCTGGAGCTCACCGGTTACAATCTGGTGCTCACCGGTTACTATCTGGTGCTCACCGGTTACTATCTGGTGCTCACCGGTTACTATCTGGTGCTCACTGGATACAGTCTGGCTCCTCCATATACTAGCTGGTGCTCACTGGATAGTCTTGTCCCACCAGTTACTATCTGGTGCTCACCGGTTACAATCTGGTGCTCACCGGTTACTATCTGGTGCTCACCAGTTACTATCTGGTGGTCACCGGTTACAATCTGGAGCTCACCGGTTACTATCTGGTGATCACCGGTTACAATCTGGTGCTCACCAGTTACTATCTGGTGGTCACCGGTTACAATCTGGAGCTCACCGGTTACTATCTGGTGATCACCGGTTACAATCTGGTGCTCACCGGTTACTATCTGGTGCTCACCGGTTACTATCTGGTGCTCACCGGTTACTATCTGGTGCTCACCGGTTACTATCTGGTGCTCACCGGTTACAATCTGGAGCTCACCGGTTACTATCTGGTGCTCACCGGTTACTATCTGGTGCTCAAAGTTACTATCTGGTGCTCACCGGTTACAATCTGGTGCTCACCGGTTACAATCTGGTGCTCACCGGTTACTATCTGGTGCTCACCGGTTACTATCTGGTGCTCACCGGTTACTATCTGGTGGTCACTGGATACAGTCTGGCTCCACCATATACTAGCTGGTGCTCACCGGTTACTATCTGGTGCTCACCGGTTACTATCTGGTGCTCACCGGTTACTATCTGGTGCTCACCGGTTACTATCTGGTGCTCACCGGTTACTATCTGGTGCTCACCGGTTACTATCTGGTGCTCACCGGTTACTATCTGGTGCTCACTGGATACAGTCTGGCTCCACCATATACTAGCTGGTGCTCACTGGATAGTCTTGT
Source organism: Oryzias celebensis (assembly GCA_014656515.1). Taxonomy (NCBI): domain Eukaryota; kingdom Metazoa; phylum Chordata; class Actinopteri; order Beloniformes; family Adrianichthyidae; genus Oryzias; species Oryzias celebensis. The sequence goes on from BNCR01000005.1 coordinate 43,923,001, forward strand.
CCCACCAGTTACTATCTGGTGCTCACAAGTAACTATCTGGTTCTCACCAATTACAATCTGGTGCTCACAGTTACTATCGGGCGCTCACCAGTGCATGTGATTCACTGTTACAATATTACTTTCATGAAAATGAAAAAAAAATACATTTTAATTTTGTTAAAAGTTGATGACATTTTGTTGGGTCTCATTTTATCAGAAGATGACGAATTTCTAATTAGCTGAGTTATTGTTCTAATATCTTGCTGTGGTATGTGGAGGCTCGACTCTATTTCTTCATCACAGCATCTTTCATCAATTATACATCTTTCATTTAGGCCACATATATGTGAACAAGCCAAGCAGTAAAGCCTAATGGATCACCATGGATCTGATCTGGACACAAACACACATCTGTCAATGGAATATTATAAAGAACTGGCCATTAGAAGGCAGGGTAAGCATGTGTATTGACAGGTTGAGGTAAAACAAAGAGACCTGCAGCACACTGCGTTTAATTAGACTGAACCCGCAGGGATGAGGAGGGATACTGCTGGTGGAGTGTCTCTAGATGACGCATCCTCGGTCTGGGCGGCAGAATCGCTGAAACGCTGCATTGTTTTCGCGTATCTTCACCCCCGATCCTTTAGTCGACGACAACTTGCGGGCATCTGAATTCTTTCGAATCCAAAACGCCTCTATAAGGCGTTTATTTTATGGCACCTACCTCGTTCGATCTCCCCGCTGACGTGCTCCGTGCGTCTGGGGCGCGCGGTGCGTCCAATTACGATGAGCAGGGAGTATTTGTGAGGGCAGAAGTCGAGGTTTGCGGTCGCGGCGCGCCTCGCCTCCTCCTGGACCTCCCTCACCCACTCCCGGCTGCTCGCCATGTTGGATGTGATGTCATAGAAAAAGCCTGACAGAGGCTTTTATTGCAGAGATGAGAGCTGCATGCGCTGGGATGCTGCGCATCAGTCAATGGAAGCGGGTGACTTTGAACTATCACATGACCCAACTATGGTTTTATCAATGAACCTTATTGATACGGTCCTCCACATATTCAAGACTATACAAGAATTCCTATTGTTTTTCAGCTTTTTACAAATATATTCAGAAACTGTAATTAGAATATGTGTTTTAATTATCAACAACGCACAGGAAAAAATAAAACAACATTTATGACTAAAACTAGGGTCAAAGTGTGCATGTAAAGACCATCACGTGCTACATACAACCTCCTCATTTTACAGCAGCAAACATTTTACATTTTCATTATACATTAGGGTGCTAATCATATTAATTCTCCTTGATGTTTTAATGATGGGAATTCCATTAAACTAAGTTACTCCACCTTTATTGACAAAATATAATATATTAAAAAAAAACTGATATTTTACAGAAAATTCATCAATTTCCAAAATAGATTTACTTTTTACTTGAATTATAATTTTTAAGGACCATTTTCAAACTGAAATGATTTGCAAACTTTGGCCACAAGTGCATTTATTTGGAATTAAAAGATTATAACATTATTTGGACAGAGAATTACCTATGTTTTGCACCCTTTATTCATTGTTTTTATGGTTTCCAACTCTTAACTAAACTCTTTTCTTTTTTATCATAGTTTCTTTTGTTTTATAAGCATTTAAGGACGTAGAAGTTACAGGAAGTCCCTCGAGGACAGCCGCACAGTGTGCCGATGCGCGCACCTTTACGCACAGCGCACGGCTCTCCTGCGTCACACTGAAATGACAACATTAAATCATTGAGACATTTCTTTAAACAAACTATCAAGATAATAACTGTAAATAAATGTATTGTTTGTTATGAAATGCTACGTTTTTTTACTTACTGAAGGCAACCAGCCGAGCTTCTTCTCCAACGGCATTTCTTTGTTTCTCAGCTTTTCTAAAACTTCTTGCAAGGCGTCGATCTGCGAAATAAAACGTCTGAATCGTTAATATGTGAGTTTTTCCTGAAAATACAACTAAAAAAATGTACTTTCCTTGCTAGTATGAGCCATTTATATGATGGTTTAATGACTTCAATTATAATTTAAACAAGTCATTGTTATATAATTGTCCGACAAACTTCACCCTAAAGTCAAATTTTAAGTCACTAATTTCTCACCAGGTCCTTTTCTTGCTGAGCTTTCAGAGTAAAGTCCAGTGAGCGCGTTTCCAGGGAGGAGTCCTCGGCTCTGGTGAGCCAAAGGTAGGCGCAGCTGCAGGTGACCGCAAGGAGGAGCGTCCGCGCTCTGACCATGGTTCTGAAAACCAAACAGGAGGAGGTCTTGTTTCTGCAACTCTGTGGAGACAAGTGGGAGTCTGTCGCGTCCTGTGGAGATCCTCTTATCCAGAGAAGTCCCATTTTTATAGGCAGATGCTGCAGCAGACACTTGTGACTTGCAAGAACATCCTCTGAATTATTCAGGCCATCGCTCAGCACCTTTACATCTTGGACAAGACAGCACCAGGTTAAAACCAAGGTGGCAAAAGGTGAATTTACATTTAATATCATTTGTTTGCCACACTATAGTGGATGTCCTGACATTTTTTTTTGCTCTTTTTTCAACCCAAGATGTGACACAATATTTTTAATGTTTTCTTTTTTGAACATATACAAAACTTAAGCATTTTTAAGAAGTTTTCTATATATAAAAAAAGTTTTTGTCATCACACAGTTGTGTTTATTTTTTCTTCCTGTCTTGTGTCAGTTTTCATTAAAATCCAACCAATCTCACTGACACCAACCTGTATTCAAGATCCAATTTCCTCCTGTGTGGATGACCTTCAGCCCACCTCCAACACCCCTTTAAAGAATGTAGGAACCTGTGCATGACGGTTTCTGTTTGCACACCAAAGCGTGTCAGATGCCACACACCTGCGACATCATGGTACACCTTCGAGGCCACCACAGGGATCACAACCTCTTCCAATGTCTCTTAAATAGGCAGATTCAAGAAAACAGCCTCTGATGACAGCAATGACTGCCATACTTTAAATCCATGTAAGGGATGTTATTCTGCAAATCTGATACGTTTGAGCTTTTTCTAACAGAGATGAGATAAGCATGAATGAAAAGTCATCATGTCATTATAAATTAGTGCACATGTTTAGATTAAAATGTTTTGATGTTTGCCATTTTTCATGATTTTTTTTTATAAATGTACAGTAACTTCAAACAAATAAAACTCAAATACAAAAATATACAAATAATTGTTCCACTGTCTAAATGTGGTCCATGTCTGTTCACTAAGTGCATGTAACTTTTGTTTTTAACACACCTAACCCTAACCCCTAACTCCCAGAAAAAAGTCACTTCCTGTGCTAAAGAAAAGGATCATAAATGACACCTTTTAATTTGAAATAGTAAACAGTAATGCATCAATATATTATTGACCACACAAAACGTAATCATTGCTAAAAAAAAAAAAAAAAAAAAAGTATATGGGTAATATTATTAAAACATCTCTTATTATTTTGTGTACCTTAATCTGTCTGTTTTTATACCAAAATAAACAACAGAAAGCAAGATAATTGATATATTCTTCATCACATTATATCCTTTTTATTGAGAATAAACAAAAACCCCAGATTGATTGTGTAATCAAAAAGGAGTCACTGTGTAGGGAACTATAGTAAAACAGAATTGCCAAAAAAAAGTAACCACTTCAATACAAAATATTGTACAAAAACAAACAAGTGAATAAATACTGTGACAAATGGCACATTAAATTTTAGCTTATCAATTTTATATCTAAACATAACATTGTCAACATTTTTTTCGCTTTGCTTTATGATTGAAAAACATCTAATTTCATGCTTGTAATCACATCAAGTACAAGAGCTTTTTGTAAAACAACTGCTATTTTAAAGATTCAAAATTGAACCGATTATATGAAATGGTTAGAGAAAGTTACAAATTATATGTATTGAACGGTACTCTAATAATTGTATAGTATTTCCAAGTACCACAAATTCAATTTATGTTGCATTAAAATCACTTAAATACAGAAAGTTACTTCATTTTCTGGTCAACCAAAACCTTTTCTTTCTAAAGTGTTCTTGTAATTACTCACTCCTTCCACATGGAGGCAGCATAATGTAATTGTTGACCGGAAACTGAAACTATCATCACCGGAACTAAAGCTTGTATGTTTCTTCCGTGGAAGCTCCGTGGGTTTATTTCTATCTCATTTCTTTTTTTCATTATTGGTTAATCGACAGAAGTAGCTATGTCCGAAAGAAAAGTTTTGAATGTAAGTATATTCACATTTAAGTTTATTTCGTCTTTAAATTCATTCGTTGAAGTTTAATAGTTTGATAGCTTAATAGCTTTAAAAGCTTCAAAACGATTAGCCGTGATGTTAGGAAAAACATGTTTGTGACTTTTTTTTTTTTTAGTTACTGAGGAGTGTTTTCCTATTTGTATCGGTCCTTTGTGACATTCTGATGCAAAATATTGCTAACAAAGTACCCTTTTGCAGAAATACTACCCACCGGATTTTGATCCAGCTAAAATACCTAAACTCAAACTCCCGAAAGATCGTCAATATGTGGTCCGATTGATGGCTCCTTTCAACATGAGGTTTGTTTTTTTGTTCTTGTGTCGTGTAACTGAATGATACTCACTGTCTGTAGTTAAATTTAGTTTTTCAAAGTTTATGTGTTAATACAACAACAAAGCTATTCCAATATAGTTTATTGACTAGATAGATAGATAGATAGATAGACAGACATACTACTGTTCTTTGTTAGCTGAGTTTTATTTATTTGTTTGATTTGATTTGAAATGGTTTATTTCAAACAGACAGGATATACAAGACATGTGTAACACAATCAACAACAATAAAGATTTGCATCAGTAATCATGTCAAACATAGGATAACTAGACATCAGGAAATTGACTGCTTGAAAGGGAGTGGGAGGAAGCGAATTTATATAATCCCACCCCGACATATAATCCCACCCGACTGAAAACAAAACAAAAGAAAATTAAACGTTAATTCAAAACATTGTGCCAGAGACAATTGTATTTAAACAAAACTAAAACAAACTGACTTGAAACAAACATTTTAGTTTATGCACAGATGTCAAAAAGACACAAAACATTCAGGGATTTCCCCCCACTATTACCAAAAGCATGCCAGCATCTCACTTGAGGGTTGAAGCAAATGCCAGGTAGGACAAGAAAAACAAAAACGTACAAGGATGCACTGGGAAGGAGCAGAGCAGGGAACTTGAAGCTCACCGACTGTAGAGCCTATCTCACTTTTTTCAAATGGCAGTTTTTTTTCATCTGCTTCTGATTCGCACCGATTTGAATAAAGAAATACTCTGAAATGCAAATTTGAGATTAATTTTCTTGTTCTCCATTATGTAAAAATACAGAGAACATGATAAGAACACCAACAACATAAATTTCATTGGAGTAGGTCTTAATGCCTTAGAGAAAGAAGCTGTTTGTGAGTCTCAAAGTCAGTGCTTTCATTTATCTTTAGTGCTGTCTGCAAGAAACATGTGTTGGATGTGAAAATTGCTCTTTTTGTTTCTTCTGACTGTGGACTTGTTGATGCAGGTTGTATAGATTTAGGCAACCAGAGGGAAGTCAATCATCTTCTGAACGGTGAACATCACTGCCTGGAGGGCCAAAGGAAAAAAATATGAGCATGCAAATCCAGGATTGTTGCTTGTGGAAACTGATTTATTGTCTAATAACAGTCAGTGAAAATGACTAAGGCTGCTGCATGAGAGGGCTCAGGAATCTGGCAATACTAGTACCAGTTGTGAGAATATATTTCCAGAACATAACTGTCAACTGGTTTGCCATCCTAATGTCAGCAACTAGGAATATCAACACTTACATTTCAGTAGATCTATAGATGCTGTGAAGTGAAAAATACATTTTAAGAAGTAAATTGGGGCCAAAAAAAGTTTAAATCTGATAGTAAAATTAATGAGACAAATTTGCACAGAAGTACAAGTCATTAGAATTTTTCTATTCCAGATTTATCAACCAAATCCCTCCATTTTACGGATTTAGTTGAATTCACTCTTTAGTTTAAGTCTTTGTGCTGCAAAGCAGGTATGTGAATAAGTTTTACACTTGTCTGCCTAGGATCCAGCATGGCTTTTTCTACATTCAATTGTGTTTTAAAATATGACTTATTCCAAGAACTGAACTTGTCAGTAACTATAGCTGCATGTCACCCCTCTGTATGTACGCAGGTGCAAGACATGCGGTGAATACATCTACAAGGGTAAGAAGTTCAATGCACGAAAAGAGACCGTGCAAAATGAGCTGTACATGGGATTGCCAATCTTCCGTTTCTACATCAAATGCACTCGGTGTCTTGCTGAAATCACATTTAAAGTGAGCATAAATGAATAACTTTTTTTGGAAGATTTGAAAGCTACTCTTTGATATTTTTTAATCTAAGATTTGATGTATTCTCAAATGTCTCACGTTGAAATTGTAGACTGACCCTGAGAACACAGACTACGCCATGGAGCACGGCGCTACACGAAACTTCCAGGCGGAAAAACTTATTGAAGAAGAAGAAAAACGGATCCAACAGGAGAGGGAGGATGAAGAGCTGAACAATCCCATGAAGGTCTGGCTTTTTAGATCCGCTTGATACTCTAGAAACTCCATGAACGTTGAATGTTAAGAATGTGGGTTTGATCACCTGGCAGGTGTTGGAGAATCGCACCAAGGATTCTAAGATGGAGATGGAGGTCATGGAGAACCTGCAAGAGCTGAAAGAACTGAATCAAAGACAGGCCCAAGTGGACTTTGAGGGAATGATTGACAAATACAGAGAGATCGAAAAGAGAGAAAAGGAAAGGCAGAAAGAAGAGGACGAGCGTGAGACAAAGTGAGCTAATCTCATTGATTTGTAAAAAAAAATCATCAGGCATCAGAGCAAGTCTACTTTATGTGCAGGAAAAAGAAAAGACAACAAGTTGTGGATTGTTGTTTTACAGAGATATGTTGGAGCGGGCTCTCGTGAAAAGACTCAGAGACTCGGACTCTGATTCAGAGAAAGAAGAGGAAAGCAGAAGCCAGACGAAGAAGACCAGTTCAGACAAACCAACCGATATCCTCACCTCTGACAAACAACCTGAAACTGAGGTTTTTCAAGCAATTTTTAATTCATGGTTTTTGTTTTGGTTTGCTGAATAAAAAAGCGTTTGGTTGAATCTAAAATTTTCTATTTAATTCATTAGCCTGTTAGATGTTATTATTTCCAGACTCTGAGCTGATTTGAACCGTTTCCTTTAGGGATCCTCAGCTTCAGGAGTGAAAAAGGTCAAGATTGAAAGCTGGGAGAGGAGTGTGGGGACATTGGGAGGCAGGGGGTCACTGAGTTCACTGGTGGTGCGAAAGAAACCAACTGACACCATAAAGAAAGCCGCCACAGAAGAGGCCAACTCTGCTCTCACTTCAGATACAGGTGAAACAATAAAATCCTCCTCTGCGTATGAGTTGTCTGTGTTTAAAAAGCAAAGTCATTGAGTTTCTGTGGTTTTTTTTCCCCCAGATTCAAAAATGAATGGAACTCAGAATGGATCTTCATCTCTGAGCCTGTTGGGAGCATATTCTGGCAGTGACAGCAGTGATGGAGAATGAAGGAAGCTGACCTGAACACAAATAGCAACACCAAAAAGAACATATGGATCTTTATGTACAGTTTTCACAGACCATAAATGTATGTTTAATTAAGGCTGTGATCATTTTATGCAGCTTTCCCATGTAATTAAATTAAGTCAAGTTAAAAACAGATCTATTGTCTCATAATACAATTTGAAAATTGAGAAATAAACCTGTTATTAAATAATAGTGGTTATTCAATTTTGTTATTTTTATTTTTTTTGTTTTCTGTGTCTACCCAGTGTTGTATATTTAAGATGTTTTATTTCTTTTCTTTATTTTCATATTTTCAAGCTTAACTGTGATGAGCAAAATCTATTAAGCCCAATAAAGGTGAATAATTCTGGTGCTTTGTTTTAGACAAACATCACTTTTGTGATCCTTTAGAGTTGAAGAGATTCCAAATTTACACATTTTGGTGTGATCGAGATTTTTGTTAAGAATATGAACATCTTAATGTATTTTAAGTACAATTTTTGTTTTAAAATTGATAGTATATTTTTGTCTAAGCGTATCTTTAATATTTAGGCAATAATAGATTCTTTGATTTGATTATAAGGAAACATTTAAAGTTGTTAAATGACTTTAACAAATACAAAAACTTTTTCCAATGCTGACCTAAAATGATTAATAATATCTTGCTACATCTTATGTCAATATTTTCCATCTTGGTAATTTTGGGGTTTTGTTTAAAGCGCTTCTTAAATTAAAATTGCTTTAAGAAAGTTGCCATACTTGTTATTTATGTGAAGCTTGGTTGTGATAAGATATAATATTTGAAAAACAGGTGTATAAATTAACTATTGGTTAGCAATGAGTAATTTATTAACGATTTTTAACAAATCTCTGTCACATGATGAATGCACAATAGTTTTCATAGTGTGTTATATCTCCTCCTGGCCAGAAGGTGGCGGTAATAACCCAGAGATAGTAGGAACCTTCCATTAAATCCTAAATTTAAAAAAAGGATATGTTATTAAGAAAACGTCAGAAATTGGTAGTTGATGGCTGAAATGACTTTAAAGAAAATACGTCTGTTCTTTTCTGAAGTGTAGCTGCGTTAATCAGAAGGTTATAATAGCAACGTGGATTCATAAATGCTAAGAAACTGGGTAAGTTCAATTGCAGTTGGCGTTGCTCTAGGTTTCAGGGCCGTTTTTGTCGGCACATCAGATTTTTAAAAGACATTTTATATATAATGGGAAGTAGACACTTATTAAAAAAATAGATTCCAATCGGATTTGTGGTCCAAAAAAGCAATATCCTCGTAAAAACGAACAGAATCATTGCAACTTGTCGTCTGTGCTAACTTAGCTAGCAATTTTAGCTCAACCTGGAAAGAAAAGTTCTGCAGGCCAGAAAACTGAATTTTCTGTTTGATTATTTATTAGAACATTTCACCACTGTTATAACGAAACATTTTTTCGATGCATTCAGGCCTAAATTCTTTTCCAAATGCAGTAAAGTTTAAGTTTGTGGTGCAAACACAGATTTATCGTGTCTTAACATGACGCTTTGATTACGATGCTTTGTGTGGCTTGCAGAAGCAGCAGAAGTATTTTTATCCCATATAGCGTGACATTGCTCCACATGATCTACTAAACTGCACAGAAAGTTTCATTTACATGCACGACACCTTACAGGTCATTTGCTTCTCTTAATGTAGGGAAATATCTGCAGCAGAATGAACACACAGAACAAGTTAGTCTTTAAAAATAAAAAATGTCCTGCAGCAAACATACATTAACAGGTCAAGCCACTTCTGATCACTATAATCTACTACTTAGTAAGTTTTTCAGACATTTTCCCTCTGTTTTCTTGTGTTTTTCTATTATTTTTGCATGGAATTATACAGTTTTTCTCATTTTAATCATGTCAATTATCAGTTCAGTCATTTATAGCACAGTGAAAATGCTGTTTAGGTGCATTTTGCAAACAGTATTTAACTTTTTGAGCTAAAGCAGGAGTTTATGCCTTATGGAAATGCTGAAAGACGTTTTTTTGCACAATAAAGGATGTTTGCAAAATGATTATTTAGGTTAATCCATCCAACTGGTTCTATTGTATTTGCAGATCCATGGCAAAGTGGCTGAAGGACCACCTGAACTTTGGCAGCAGACGTGATCCTCCCCAACCGCCCAGGCCAGATTACACCGAGAGTGAAATTGTGAAGGCCTACAGAGCCCAGAAGGCTCTGGACTTTGAGGATCCCTACCAGCACTCTGATAAGGAGCACCAGAATGGTGGATTCAGCTCCTGCAATGCAACGTTAAGCCTTTCTTCCCTCCCTGCCATAGATTCTGTGCTTCCTAATGGTCTGGAGGTATATCATTCTGATTTTAACATTTACTCATTTTTCAGTTTATCAACTAAACACAATTTTTATTAGCTTTTATTAATTATTATATACATTTGTTATCATTTTGGTTTTTATTTTGTTGTAAGTGCATACATGTGTCTTCCACATTTTCCAAAAATGTACTGCGACTCTAAATCAGTTTGAATTACATTTTTTATTCAGGTGAAAGTCGTCTCTCCAAAACACAGATTAATTAAAGTGGACTCTCAGGAGTTTGGGCGCTGTAAAATTCCCTTGAGTCCTGTGACTGTTCAAGAAGAGCCTGTAAGCACTCATTTCTTTTTTTGTTCTTTTTTTTTTTTTTTGCCATTAGGTTCTTTTTCCACATCTTCATTCTCAATTCAACCCTCCTGCTTAAAACCCACAGTAATTTTGTTGTGCTTTTTAATGATCCCCCATAATGTCTTCTATTCCCACGATTAGGTTGTTCCCTCTGCCCCGGTAGCATCAGACAGCGACACAGACTACTCTGATCCATTTGACGCTCGACCGGAGCCAAGACTCAGACAAAACTGGGAGCCGAAAGCCACACCAACAGACTGTTGTAGCTACATGGAGCCGTTTGAGGCCCAGCGGATTATTTCAGGTTTAGTATCAGAGTTTTATCAGTGAAAAGTCAGATGAGAAGAAATCGATTCAATGCAGATCAGACTGTTTTGCACATTAGTTGTTAGTCCCTCCTTGTCTTTTTGCAGCAACTTATTTTTAAGTTGCAAAGTCTAAGAAATGTTTAAGAGATCTCCAAGGAGAATAAAAATACAAAAAAAGAGACTAAAAATGAAGAAATTTTTGACTGAAAATATATTTTAAACATTTCAATTTATGAAAGTGCAGGAAACTTGTCAAGACGACAAGAGGGGGAAACCTTTTCCCGCAGGTTTGACTCTTTAAAGGTGCACATTTCCATCTTACTTACAGATAAAGAGGAGGCTCAGCTTTAATTGTGTTCAAGCTACTATCAGGTTGAATGTTCTCCATATAGAATGCATCTTCATGTATTTAAGCAGTTCCACTTTAAATTTGTTTCTAAATGTTCAAAATAACAGATGGTGATTCTTTTTTTAACTTAACCATGTGTTTGTATTTGCTTCTGTCTAGTTTTTATGCTTCATTCAGTTAGATTTTCCTCCATATTCACACCAACAGACAGAGTAGAAGTTACTTTTCTGAAAATGATTACACTTTTAGAGGATGTTGATAACAACTAAAGGAAGTTGTTCTGTATTTATTTCTGTTTTTTTTTATTTTTTATACCAACTCGATGATAGTGTCTTCAGACTGGAAAATCGTGAGTTCAAATCCATGGTCAAGTCATAGTAAAGACTCTAAAAATGGGATCCAGCACCTTCCTGCTTGACACTCACCATTAGGGGTAGAATTGGGGGATTAAACCGCCAAATGGGACCTGAATGCGGCTGTGTCTGCAGCTCACAGCTGCCCCAGGGGATGTATCAAATGTGTAGAGCAAATTTCACACGCCCCAGTGTGGGACAGCTAATGGGACTTTCCCTTTATTCACACAGAGCTTCAGCACAGTGTTATAACCAACATGTCTGTGAGTGGAGATGGCAGCCAACTGTATGATAACCCTTATGAGGAGAGGAGGGGCCACCAGAGAGGAGCAGCACAGCAGAAATCCTTGAGAGGGGAGGCTGACCTCAGCCCGCTGGACACCAGGGAGAGTAGGCTACCTCAGGACGATGAGAGGCCGGCTGACGAGTACGACCAGCCCTGGGAGTGGAAGAAGGACAACATCTCAAAAGCTCTAGCAGGTTAGTATATGTTGGTTTTCTCTCTAATGAGACTTTTAACTGTAACCTATGTCTGTCTGGGTACAGTTCAATTTGAAGGAGCACAGAGGGAGAGCTCACAAGGACAAACGGAACAATCCAGACTAACCAAAGCTGCTGCTTCCTCTGCAATGCCCGAACCCGCCACTCTGCGTCTTTGTAGCGACACTCCTGCTGTCCTGGGAGAGAGAGTAGACCCATTCCTACCTCTGGAAAAGCAAGTGTAAGCGAACGCCTGCAAAGTTGGGAGTGTGGGGACAACAGACGTTTGTGTTCAATATTTTTTGTCTCATGGAATGCCGGTGTAATTTCCAGCAACCTCAGAGGGTTAAATTCAAATGATATTTTCCTGTGAAGCTCATCACACAAAAAAATAAATGAAAAAACATCTTTGCATTTTAGTTTTACTGCTGAATGTTAATCTGCGTCAGTGTTCATCAATGGGAAAGATCTCCAAACAATCCCAATGTCAGTCCTCAGAAAAGTGATGCATATTTCTGAATCTGCAGACCAAACCCAAATGGCTTTCCTTATAAAACCTAATAAATCTCGAGGCTTAAAGTACACATTTGTTTTCAATGGTGCTTGCAGATGGTACCATGGAGCCCTGAGTCGCTCGGAGGCCGAGTCTCTGCTGACTTTGTGCAAGGAGAGCTCCTATCTGGTCAGAAACAGCCAGACCTGTTGTAATGACTACTCCCTTTCCCTCAGGTAAACAAAAACAACAAAAAACTTTAAAGATAACATTTATTTACATGTTTACTGGTGGACAGACACCAACACAATTCAATTTCAGAAAAAGATTTTAAAATACCATGAAAATTGTGATGTTTTAAATCCATTATTTACAAGAGAAATCTATGACTCCCTAAATATGTTCACACAAAGGGAAGGGCGCCTGGCTGCGGAAAAGATGGCGCCCAGACATCATTAGCTGGAAGTGGAAATTCCACAGGTTTTTGGAGTCATGGCACCTTTTATCAAAACATTTTAATGTGAATAAACAGTTTAGTGTGTAAGAGGTCATAGTTTTGTTTCTTTCTAAATTTATGTTAACAAAATTGTTCAGATTGGTAAAACTGTCACCATTTTACACCGGAGCTTTAGCTCAAGTGGTTGACGATGTCCCCAGTCGAAGTCAGCAGCTTTGAAACTTTTCAATCCAAACACAGGAAGAATTCACATCAATAATAGGTACATTTAAATATCTTCTTATAAAGTCTTTTGTTTTTTGCAAAAACCTAACAGAAGAAAAATACTTGTAATTACAACGGTAATAATATTTTCCAGATGGGGAGGCATGCAGCAACCTTTGCTCTTATTCTGTTCTCAGAGAAAGAAGACTCATCTGTCACCATCTTTCTCCCGTTTCAGGAGCTGTAACGGCTTCATGCACATGAAGTTCACCCGGACTGCAGACAGCCGTTATGTTCTTGGGGAGAACAGTCCTCCTTTCTCCTCTATCCCCGAGGTCATCCACTACTACACCACGCACAAGCTGCCGATCAGAGGAGCTGAGCACATGTCCTTAATGTACCCAGTCATTGTTCAAACTCTCTGACGGATAACAGATCCACGGTTCCTTCTGGTGCTACTGAAAATCACGCGTTCACGCTTCTACTCCTCACCAGTAGTGATTGTGCAAGGTTGAGCTTCACTGGTATACAGTTTCGTCTTCAGTATCCTGTGTGTTCTACCAGGAAGGTTACAAAAGTGGGATGCTTCCTAGCTCTTCCTGTTCAGATAAATTTCAAGAACTTCTAAGCTCAACTTGCAGTTTAAAAATGAAGTGATCTGTATGGTTAAAAGGTAACTAAAATTTGTTGCCTGTTCTGACTTGTACCTTTCAACATAAGTCTTCATCCATCCATGAAATCTCAGCACAGACCCTGTCTGGTTCACATGACCTTCTTCCTTCTCATTTGAGGACATTTCACTCCAGAACCATTTGATTTGCTCAAAATGTTTCTTTGATCTGATATAGGGGCAGTTACATCTCCATACTGATGGTTTGGTGTGGCCAATGGGCCAATTGTGTCTTGTTTGAGTTAACGCAGATTAAACTCCTGGGATGACATTGATTGATTGATGGATGGATGGATGGTTGGGTAAAGTAAAGCGCGGCTGTGACACAGTCATTCCGGGTGAGACCGTAGGGTTCCACACTTTGTTTCCCACACATTTCACTGACATTCCAGTGGCCATTTGAGCTGCTGGGTTTCAGTTCTAACAGTAAGTACACTGGCAGCTCCATAAAGAGAGCTCATGTGGATGTTTTTGTCACTCAGACTTTCTTTTTTTGTTGTTGTTGTTGTTCTTGCTGCTTTCTGATCAACGTTGACTCCCAAAAACCAGCAACTAATAAGAACCATTGACTGAAATCGTTACCGTCGGTGGTAAAAACTCCTGAAGTGTCTTGAAAGAACCTTTATCAAACATAGCTGTGTTACATTTCACGTTCAAATCTTCCGGAACATCAAAGAGATGTGGAAGACTGTGTAGAGATCCAGCGGTACTCTGAATGGCATTGTTGGAGCCTTTATAGAGTTTAGGAAGTCTGAAGAAAAGCAGCTGCATGCAGATCCCAGACTCCTGTCTGTTCTGAGGCCTCTTCTGTGCTCTCATATTGGATCCACGTGTTAAACATGACCTTCAGCAAGTCTCAAAATCCAGCAATACTAGTTTAGAGAATTAATTGCAGTATTTTCCCTCCAAAGCTTAGGGCTTTATTATAAATAAGCTTTGTTTCTTTACTGTGCTGTTTTATAAGATCTCTAAATGTTGTCTTAAAATAAAGTTGTCTGTTTTTAAAATGTCTTTTTTGTTTTTTTTTCTTTTGGTGAAACGTTATGAAGCTGCTAATGTGGTTTAGAGGTAATTACCATGACAGGTTGAACATGTCTGCATTATCCAGGTCAACTGACTGTTCATGATTTAAACAAAACAGACATTTATTCAGTAAATGTAGCTCTGCTCTTGTTACACTTTAGGGAAATCAGTTAATAAATATTTGATGCCAAATTAGTATTTTCCTTTCTCATAATTAATCAAATCAATCCTACTTTGGATTTTCTTTCATGTACATATGGTAAATGACATGTGTATATGTATCGCTCTTTTAACTTGATTTAAGGCCCAAAGCATTTTACAGCCACATTTACCCATGCACACACATTCACACCAATGGCAGCTCCACTGCCTCAATCATCAGAAGGTGCAGTGTCTTACCCAAAGACACTGCCTCTTGGGCATTCGAGGAATTGATCCTGTGATCCCCCAGTCAGAGGTCAACCACTCTCCCTCAGCACCACGGACACCCTTACTTTAGTTTAAATCACTAATTAGGTGTAAAACAAAAACTTTCACATCAGAAATATTTTAGATTAGATATATCTCATATATTTCTAGAAATATGTCAGTTAGATTGATAATAATTGACAGCAATACACATCTTTTCTGGAGTATATTATCAACACTTTGACTTAAATAATATGCTGTACTATCAAGTTTAAAGTTTTATTGTTCTTAAGAGATATTTAAGGTGATTAACTTTTTTATACAAACATTTGAGTATTTTGAAGCAAATACATTTTTATTTATTACTTTCAACACATTGACTAAACTTGGATGTGACACTAGCTCCCTCACTTATAGAGGGTCTTTGTGAACCCGACACCAGTTACCATAGCAACCACGACCTATGTCAACAAGAAGCAACGACAGCTGCAAAGCAGGTCAGAACCAGAGTTAAATAAAATGTTTTGCATAAATGTCTTGTTTTATTTTAATACTCTAAATTTATGAGGTGTTGAATATTTTGTGTTGTTAAACATCAGTTTTAGAGGCATTTATGCTTAAGGTGTTGAATGTTACAGTACATAAGGCAGTGGGGGGTAATAGAACTTGGGGGGTAGCGCATGCAAAGTGCACTACCCGGCATGTTTGGGTTGTTAAGTGGCTTTGAGGGATTTCCCATGTGCACACAGTGTATTGTTTTAAAAAATCTAGTTGAAGATTTGAATCTTTGGCTTCATTTCATGCCTTGTGTCTGCTTGATTACATTCTTTCATTTACATAGTTCAGCTCTTGTAGATTGGTATCTGTATTCATTTCCAATGTAACAGACTTTGGCTTTAACACCAGGCTGTCTACTTTGTTTGGCAGAAATGAAAGCTCACCTAAGCTCTTTTGCAAATCAAACAAGTCTCAAAACCAGCATTTCGGATCACTTGCAAGTGAATCCTGGTGTGCTTCACCCATATTGTAGACAAAATGTATAAGGAAGATAAAAAAAAGATAAAAACACCACTTTGTATCTTTTCTTACTCAGTGGGCACAGACACATCTATTAGGTGTCTAAATTACAGCTATGTCAATGTTTACAACAATAGATATACATTATCTAATAGTCATCAATTCATGGAGGCCTATTTCACATCGCTCTTTACATCTCCAGCAGAGGACTACAGCTAATCGCGTTGAGGTCTCATCATGCCTTGAACATTGTAAACAAGCCGCCATTTTTCTCTAACAAGGTCAGGGTTAATTAAGCAGAGTAATTAAATAACATAAACAATAATTTAATTGAATTTAAACTGAATTTATTACAAAAAAATCACCTATGCTTTTGCGTTCATGTAGATACTAAATTAGGGTAGGTTTCGACCAGAAGTGGTTCGTCATCATGTTGGAACCAGACGCTCTAAGTAAGCCATGATTGGTCCGTGTCGGTCTAAGTCTGCATTTGGGAACCATTGGGCAACCAAGCATTGGGAACCACTCAGGATAGCATGTTAGAAGGCCAGAAAGCAAAAGCAGGAGAATTTGTCGACCGTTCGACATGAGACAACCTAATATTTTTGAGGCATCTGATTGGGCAGTTTATAACTTGAATAACTTGCACTACAGAATAAATATGAAAAAAAATAGGTTTAACACGAACATGATAAAAATATGTATCAGAGCAAGAATATTCTGACAAATATAGTGACTGAGTGATCGCTGTGGATTTCTCAGTTGAAGTCTATGACATTTCGGCTTTTTGGGACCAGCGGGTGCTTCCTGTTCAGTTCTCTATATACAAAGTTCAGAACACTATTGGTAGATCTGTACTTAAGTAAAAAAGTACAGTTGTCTAAGATGACCAGTAGACATTTATGATAGATGTTAATTAGTTATCTAATAGACGTCATGTGAAGAGTGGGAATTGGTATGAATCTGGGGGGTAAAACAAATGAAAATGTTTTTTTTTCCTTTTTACAGAAAGGAATTAAATGCTAATAATAACAAACATCTTCACAATAGTTGTGCTTGGACTTTACAAATAAAGGATTGTAGGTTAGGTGAAAAACTGTAGACAATAACCACAAAGTACTAGTTTGACATCATTTCTTGCAAAAATGATCACCATTGTTGAGTGTGGTCGTTTCAAAAAGTCTAATTCTAAAGAACCCACCAAATTGCCTCCAGGCTATAAGATTCAGGAATAAGTGTATTTTTCAGAAGCTTTCAGAAGCTTTCAGAAGAAGCTGACAGTTTATTTTTACTTTATTCTAGTTAGTTTATTCTGTTATTTTCTTTCATATATATATACATTCAGTTTATTGCCAATTGCTCAATCCAAAAGGGACAAACTGTGATTGGAACACAATCGATTTCTTTCTGTTATGTTTTTTACTTTAAGTTTTTCTAAGTTGACTTCAGTCACATCTGGAATATTTAAATAGCTTCTGAAAGATCCAACCGCTTCAGCTATAACATGGCCTTGTGCTGTCTCCCGCTAGCTCCCGTTTCCCTGACGATAAGAATGCAGCAGCTTGCTCAGCCCAAACTCAGCCAGCTCAGGTATCCTGACAGGTGAGCCCAACCAACGTTGCTGTTCTCTTTATCAACGATCTGCTACCAAAGTCCATACCTGAATCCCACTGAGAAGCTTTGAGATTTTCTTGAGAAGACTTCAAGCAAATGATTACCATGATTATTAGATCTTGCAAAAACGGTTGTGACATTGCAGAACTTTATTGAACTTGTGCGACTGCCATGAACAAAGTGACGTTGGCCTCAGTTTCACATGAGTGATCATAATACCTCATGCTTGCAAACTAATGAAGGCATAAAATGGCATTACTGCATGACTTTTGTGAGTGTTTTTTTTTACATCGTTCCTTTCTTCTAACAGTCTTGTTTCTTGCTTAATCCTTCTGTTCAGACTATCTCTCTGGGAAGTGAGTGAGCGAGCTCTCACGGCTGTTGCATCTAAACGGCTGTGTCACCTGGCTATGCCTAAAGCACCCGCATCTGAATGGCAGCAAGACAGGCCTCTGCCGGCTCCGGTGAGTTCCTCGCCGTCTGCCAAAGCACAGCACAGCTTCTGGAGCATCAGATTTTGGTCTCAGCTCTGCATGTTTTTCCAAACAATAAAGTAGTGATGGGTAAACTAAGCCCAATGAGGCAACTGTTCATCCAGTTGGTTCACTGAAGGACAAACTTTTTCAAAGGCCTCATTTGCTCTACCACCCCCTCTACTGGTCAAACAAGAAAAAAATGGAAAAAATCGATCAATTCTCCACAATATCATATTCGACTTGTTGAACCTGTAATATATTCCTGTGTAATCTTTCAACATTTTTCAGATTTAGAATTAAGGTGAATACAAGAAATCAAAAACATCTAAAACATCATTGTGATGTTTAAAATGTTTCCTTGCGTGAAAATGTCACACAAACACTAAAGGTTGAATCATATATTAAACAAAAGTTGTTTTAGTACCTAAGTGAGTCTTAATGAAGATGTTTGAAATATTAACAGCATCCCTTTATGTGTGGTGTGGTCCTTCACAGCCTTTCTACTTACTCATACATTAAAATGATGCCGCACATACATAAACATAGGTAAACATGCAAACGAAGAGTTCAGTGGAATTGACCTTGATCCTAAGTTAAGGATCACTGTGTTTAGTTGTTTACTTTTTCTGTTGCTCATTAAACTTACAATTTTGAAAGAAAGTTTAGGACTAGGGACATAAAGATAAAGATAAGTACTGAAATATCGTGCTAGTACTATAAGAGTAACAACTAAAAACCACAGAAACAAACAACAAAGTGATGTTTTAATGTTTTTTATGATTATTTATTCCTTATTTTTACATATTTTATTTGAACCATTTTGGGAAGGAATGCTTCTGTTACATCCTGTGTATCCTCCTGGCATTAATGTTTGCTTGTTTGATATGTCGATGTTCATCTGAATGTAAAAAAAAAAAAAAAGGCCCAAAATGCCAAGTTTGATGGTTTGCGTTGCTGAGAATAAAAAGTGCCAGTAGGTAAAAAATAAAAAGTTTCTTTGTTAAATATGGTTAAAAAAGATTCAGTATTTGTGGCTTTCCTACATTTCACCAGGGTTGATATTAACTAACTGAAAGGTTTATATTTGATGTTATTTGCTTATTAGTTGGTAGTAGTTAAAATTGGGATTTTCTTTTGTTTTTTTTGTTGTCATTTTGTAAAACACAAAAACACAAAAATTGAGGTTTCAACTAAATCCTGATGAAAGTGAATCGTTGCATCCCTAATAGGCAGTACACAGAAAGTGAAACAGCATCGCTGCCTGGATACTGAGCTACTTCACAAACTGACATCAGACCAAGTTCTGCTCAGGACTCTGTCATCTGAAAAGTTCTCAGATGGTTCCGGCATTGCGCTGATCATAGATTATGACTAAAAGTAGTGATCTGGACCTTTGTGGACAGCTGCCACCAGAAGCTTCATGATTAAAAAAAACTAACCAGTGGTGGATTTCTATTAGCAATTACACCTGTGTTCATCCAGGAAAAGAAGTTGCGAGTAAACTCCTAAAAATACCTGTTTGGTTTAGTAGTTTAGTTTTTCTAAACTACTTCTGTCACTTTTGAAGACCAGAACTTTTGACTAAATCAAGCTTTTTTGTCTGCTGACATGAGTGTAGGTGAGCAGAGGGACTCAGACTGCTGTTGCCTCAGAACGGATCTGCCAGCTCGCTCAGCCAAAGAAAAGGTTGGTTCTGGAAGGATCCAGCTATAAAAGTAAACCTGGACCTTTGACCCGCTCCACCTCCAAAGCTGTTGCACACATAGAGCTGCTCGCCAGTACGTTAATCTTTTTAATTTTCTTCCAATCAGATTTTGTTGTTTCCAGTTGTTGCAATTTGTTAAAATAGTTTTTTTTTGTTTATTTTTTAACCTCCAGCTCCAAAGAGGGATCACCCCAACTTTGAAAGTGACCGCTCTGTGTTCTGGCCAGTTTCCAGGAGAGCCCGAAACTACAGGGCCACTCAGAGAATTCTTGAGCTGTCCAAACCTAAAGACAGAAAAAATCTATTTGAAGGTTACAATCCATACGCCGTCAGCCGAGGGGCCCTCTCTGCCAGTCCCTCTCATCGAATCCAAGAGCTGAGTTTGCCTCTGCTTCGTAAATGCACCTCCAAGTAGCAGAAAAGATGCTGGGCCTTTGGTCCCTTGTCGGGTGCTGAACGTTTGTCTGCTCAACAAGAGTGTTATTGGAATGAAGTTCATTTCCTTGCAATGTTACAACACAGCTGTCTTATTTGCTCTGCTGCATGAATGTGCAAATGGGCAATACACTGTTTATCACCTCCTATAATTGCCATGTTGGATTCACTCTGCACCACAAGGAATATGTCCCCTTCCTCTGTCTTACACCATTTTATTATTAATCAAGACATCCGAAAACTGACTGTTGTGCATGAAAATGACCTTTTTTCCCATCGACACACTTGCAGTCGAGTACTTTCATCTTCGATCATGCAAAGTCCTAATGAGGTGCGCCACTATGAAGGCTTGTGACATTTATTAAAAACAAAGGAGATGAAGGAAACATTTGGGAAAACATTCAGCTGCAGTATTTTGGAGTCACTGTGCACTAATTGCGTGTCTTGATTGCTTCTTGATTTCATTTTGCAGCAGCGAGATAGATTGAAATATTGAATTAAAATAAGCCATTTGAAGATTTTTTTTAACTTTAATGTTTGAAAACATACATTAAAGTAAAAAAAAAAAAAGAAAAATTCTGGAGCCAGTATGAAATATCAGACTATTTAAAAAAAAGCTATTTTTTAAGTTTATAACTGTAATAGTAGCAAAATTAATTTGAAAAATCTTTATATCTAATAGAATAAAAGCAATATGTAGCATTTGGGGCTATCCCATTTTAGTTTTTACATATACATATTTAAAAATCCCCCTGTGACTTACATTTTGACTGGTTTTTCATCAAAATTTTTTAAATTAAACATGGGAAATCTTGTGTTATGGGGCGATCTGATTTAAATTCTTGCAGCCAGATAAAAGACTTCAGTGAAGGCCCGGAGTTGGACGTGCACTGCAAAAACAGGCCCCCCTAGAATAAGTCAAAAATTCCTGAAATTTGAAAAACTTTCTTTAAATAGGAAAAAAATATATATATATTTTTTACCAAGAATTCTTATTTTAAGAAAAAAAAATTGGACAAAAAGACATGTTTTCTTAAACTTAGATGATTTTGTTATTTAAAAACTTTCTTTCCAGACAGAAAAATAAGAAATTATTCTTTAACTAAGGGTTTTTGCACTCTTAAAATTCAGTTTTTGCAGCTTGACTATTGACTGAATATTTTTAGCAAACAATATGCATGTAGGGCAACTCCAGGCTTCAAGGGCCGGTGTGGGACTCTATACGGTTTCCAGATTCCCATGCCCTCATCATGGCTGATTACCTGGATCAAGTGTGTCCAGCCAATAAGGACATAGCAGAGCAGGCTATACTGGAAAACAACCAGGAATGTGGCCCTCAGTGCTCACCTTTGTCTGGAGGGTCTGAAGGGAGCCCACGTTAAAAGGTATTGTTTATTTGATGTGATTTGGGCTGTTTTTCCTGCAGAAACTTTTTTTTGTAATTGTTTGAACAACCACTATGATTAGAACTGATGACCTATGGCTCCACAGCCAAAGGACTGCAATGCTAAAATAACTGCAAATGGAGGATTCTTTGACAAAAGCAAAGGAAAAAATATTATTTCAAATGTTATTATTTTGAATCTTGTCCATGTCTTGACTGTATTTTCTTTTCATTGTAGAACTCGTTGATATTAGAGAACGAAGTATCATTTTGATGTGGAAAAACAACAGCAGGCTTAACTTTTTGCAACTAAAATGTAAATTGATTTGTCATTAATACTTGTTTACTAGTTTGTAATTCTTTAATTGTTCACATATTTAATTTACACTTGCTTACCTTGTTAACTGTTCAGCACACATTATCACTGGTTGAATTTTTGGCTAAAGATGTCCTGGATGGTTTTAAGGTCAGTGAATTGCGTCGTTCAAAATGAACCGACTTTGAGTAATCTCGTCAACCACAAACTATGAAACGAATCAAGTCAGAATTAATTGTTATACCCCTACACCACTAATTAAAGAGGAAATTCTATTCTCACCCAGACCCATAAAATCCTGCAGATGAAGCTAAAGTTGTTTTTTTTTTCTTCATCCCAAATATTTTTTGGCTTCAATAATCTGTCTGTTGCAAATACTATAGAGTATTGACATGTATGAATGCATTTTTGCATTCACAGGATGTCCAGATGTAAATGATGTTGAGGCCTTTGAAAAAACATTATGCCTCGGGGCTTACTATTTATGAATGTGGCCCCACATGCAAAAAAAAGGTGCAGATAGGTCCGCCTTGTAGCTTAACAGTTGAGTTTAATAAGGTTTATGTGTGGGTGAATACTAGTGTGTCACCCGGATTCGTGCGCGCGCGTTGAGGGGAGGTGCGGAACTGTCTGCGGCGCGCGCGGATGTTTCATAAACGCGGTGGAGGCTCAGGCACACCAGACCGAGGCGCGCTGGTGAGTATGCTTCTCTATTTCCACTCAGACATCATCTGTGAAGGCAGCATCTGATCGGAATACTCAAACAGTGCAGGCCGTCAGATAGAATAGTGCGACAATAGAAGATGCACTTTTCCCCCCATCTGTGGGATATTTGACACTGTCTGAACAGTTTTTATACTATTTCTGACTTCTCTGGTGCCTGTATGGCAGTCTGTAGTCCATGAACCTGAAGTGCTAAATGCAGTTCCATTTAACACAGCAAAATGCTAATTTAAAACACTCTATTAATGCTAATTAGGGAGCTCAGACATTTTTAAATTATATTTCTGAATCCTGACAGATGCACTAAGTACTGAATCTGCAAATCTGTTAATGAAGTTTGTATTCAGGAGTACTTATTTTGGGGCCCAAGCCAATCACAGGCCCCCTCCTTTCCCTCTTGGTTGCTTAGATTTTAACCCATTTTAAGTCTTACTTTTAGCATCTTAAAAAAAAAAAAGTTATTAGTAAAGAAAAAAGTCTGAACATGCAATGTAAGTAATTTTTGTTGCTTTTCTTCTTCTATCTCGTTCAGCTTCATCTTTTTCTTTTTGTGGTTCTTTTTCATGTTCATGACAAGCGTACTCTACTAGCTGCTTATCTTTAGACATACTTAGTAATATTTGTGTTTAGAGCGAAACTTTTTATAAGTAAGACCCTCATAGGATTACTAGTTAATTTAATATTTTTGCACATTTGATTGGTTGTTATTTATGTGAGTTCATTAACAAGACTTTATTTGCTTAGTCAGCCTTTAATTTCAAATGCAATTGCAAAGATAAACCCACTATTTTTGCACAAGTTGCCAACAGAGTTCACTTTTCTTCTGATGTTCTCACTTAATAAATTAATGGTAACATATTTTTTATAAAAGTTTGCCTGTTTTTAATAATTTGATTAATCAAAAATCAAAGTTTTCACCAAAAAAAATCCCAAATTGATTTATCAAATCTTGTTTTTTCCACAGAAATCTTTCTCATTTGTTCCACAAAAATCCACATTTTTGTTAGTTTTGGTGTAAGAATTAAAAGTTTTATTACTTAAAGTTGTACCTTTGTTCAGTTTAAGAGACTAGTTATGAAAAGAGGATTCAACACTTAAAATCAGGGGTGGAAATTTGACAAATCAGTCAAATCCAGTTAAAAGAAATATCCAATCCAATTGTAAAGTTATAAATCAAAGTCAAACGAATTAACAATGATACTTGCGTTACGTTCCAAAGATGTATTGAAGAACACTTGAAGTAATAATTTGGTGGCTGAAAGTCAGTTTGCAGGAACAAAACTGGCATGAGAAATGCTGTCTTTGCAGGAGTTAACGCTTCAAGTAGGAATTTGCACCTTTCCTTAGGTAATATTGATGTTAGAAACAATAAAACATCCTTTTTGAAAAGTGAAATTGTTCATATATTTCATGTATACGTTTATATTAGAATTAACACAAGAGCTAGTATTTTTTCTCAATGTTTTCAATAATTTTTTAATGCTAAAGAAACACTTGATCTAACTACAGTTATGGAGTTTGAAAGACTAGTGAAGCTGAAATCAAAGATATGAAGCACTGATTCCATCATAAATTGTAAAACAAAATCTCATTGTTAATCAGACAATCCATCTCCTCTGCACAGTTTGATAATCCTAATTAAAGCTATTATCAGCATTGTATGGCTGTCAAAAAAAACAAAAAAAAAAAACGTCTTCACTGAGGTGTAACACCTTGAGGCAAGAAGGCAATTTTTCTGAGGAAGATGCAAAGTTTTGATGATCACCTGTGTTTTCAGCTTACTGAGGGCAACAAGAGTCAAATTTTACTATTAAAATGTAGGTTTCTTTCATTTATTTTTAGTGGGAAGCACAATTTCGTGATGATGAAGAGAATACTCTTGTTTTTCCTCTCAATTTTTACTTATATTAAACATTTGTTGGAACATTTTGTCTTCAAAATCTACACAGAACAGATCCAAGTCTTAATTTTCAGAGATGCTGCAAATTTTCCTTTCTAATAATAAAAAAAATGTATTTTTTAATATGTCTTTTTAAATGTCTTTATTAGTACTTTTGTGGCTTCGAGCAAAGCAATAGTTTTGTTTGTTTGAGTCATTTGCTGTTGTGCAAACGGTTGAGAAAGGATTTAATGCTGTGGTTCTTTTGAAAAGCCACTTTGAAGTTCTACCTGCCATCAGGTATCACTTCTATTCCTGGTTCTCAGCCTGCTTTCAGACATTATGCTGCCACTTTCAGAAATCCATCCCTGCCCAAGGGAAGACTTGTAATTAGCGATAATCACAGCCAAAGCGGCTTTTACGTGTATCACGAGCATCCAAATAATACTCTGAAATAATACTCACTAAGCATATCATTAAGGGCAGTACTTTCTACTAAGACCCTAAGTTGCGACTGACTGACTGTAGTCCTTGAGTGCCAGCATCTTGCAGATTTTTTTCAGATACTCAGCTCTACCTGTTGCTGTTTACCTGGAACAGGTGTGCTTTGCTAATGAGAAGCTACAATGACAGATGAGTTAGAAACCATGCATGACACCGGCCCTGAGGCTTGGTGTGTGACACCTGTGGTGTAAAGTACTTGAGTAAATGAACTTTGTTACTTTACTTCAGTATATTTTTGGGGCACTTTGTACTTGTACTGAGTATCAAAAATATAAGCAACTTTTACTCTCTCCTCGACTATGAGTTTTGATTGAATATTTGTGCTCATTACTCCTCTACATTTAAATGGAGACTCACATTTACTCAAGTAAACTACGTAAGTAAATGTAATGAGTAAATGTGAGTGTGAGTGAATTGTAGCACAAATATTCAAGTACTTGACACCTCTGCCTGTGTACTACAGCAACTGTGGACAGTAATACTGCCCCCACATGTGCAATGTAGGAATTACAAAGACATCTTTGCATCAAGTGCATCATGAATAAAGATAAGATAAGATAAAGATACTTTATTGATCCCAGCTTGGGAAATGTGAATGTTGCAGCAGCGGTGTACAGAGGCAATACGACAGTAACATATATAGGGGAAAAAAATACTGGATTCATGAAACTTCATCGTGTTTTACTTTTTCTTCAGGGTCCAGTTTTCATGCACCAAACAAGGTGACGCCCTTTTTTAATTGCATCATTTATAAGTTATCTTCCTGAGGCTACACGGCTATCGGAGCCGACGTGCATTTGATACGCAGAGTTAAATAAAAAAAAGGACACTTTACATATAAACCCATCCAGTGGCTGATGTAATGAACAAACAAATGGTAAAAGTTGTTAAAACTGAGCTGCTTGACATAAAATCAGAGCAAAATTCCAAACATCCTATGTATTTGGCTGAACCAAAGTTGTGAAACCCCTCTGTTCTTACTGGAAGACGAGGTGTGTTGCAGAGCCAAAACTGCAAGAATAAGCCTGAAGACTCAGAGTAATGTCCTTTCTGCATCATTGCATCATCTGATTCATTCGTTTATTTATTTGTTTGTTTGTTTGTTTATTTCCAGCCCTGATTAAAGAACCAGTGAGCTGCAGGATTCTTGGGAGCAGTTTGCTGAGAGCAGTGAATGATCATGGAGGGAGGTCCTGCCATGGTGCTGATGCTCCTGCTGATCTTCTTTCCTGGTAAAAATCCACTTTGTTCCAAAAAGCTTTGAAATAATCCCCAAAATATCTTGAATCCATGTTTTCTTCCCCTAGAATCCATTAAAAAAGGCATTCAGATCATAGAAAAGGAATCCAAATATCTCAAAACATAACTTGAGTATCACTGAGACTGCACCATTTAAGCTTTGTGTTGCAATTCAGCCTGTGGCAAACTCAACCAACATGTGGGAGCTTTTTTGCAGTTTTTGTCTTGTACTGTCATGCCTGAGTTTGGGCTAAAACCCTAAGGTAAACTGCCACTTACTAATATTTAACTCAGAAAAACAGAATTAATCTGGATAACCTCACTAACACATAATATGTACAGAAGAAGTTCAATGGATAGTTTTCCTTTGAAATGTCTCCCTTTGTATTGGAAGTCCGTTTTCTTTTTTGGTGTCTATTCCTGGCTAATTTGGATTCTTGCGGCCAGATAACAAAGCAGTTATCTTCTTTGCACCTCCAGTTCAGACTTCAGCAATCATCCTTCCTACATCCAAGACCTCACCCCAACCCCCACGCCTTAGCCACTGTGTGTTCCTGGAGCGAAGCAATGTCACTTGCTTCTGGGACCCCGGAGACCGGCCTGCAAAGACCTACACTCTGAAGGTTCAGAGGACACCCAAGTGAGATCTGTTGTTTTTCAGGAGAAAGCTGATCGATCTGTTGTGTGATTTTAGTTCTAATGATTCATGACTTATTTCTATTATTATTATTATTAACTTCTTTATTTTAATTTGTGTATTAGCTAATTTCTTCTGTTACATCTTTGCTTTTAAACTAGTGTCTTCTCACTTCTGGCTGGGATGTCTGTTTTCGGGCCAGGGGGGTCATGGCCCTGCATGCCCCATGGTTCCCTGGCTCTGGTCTCTCCTGACTTGAGGGGAGGGCTGGGGGGTGCAGGGCTTGGGCTCCTTTGGTCAGAATGTAGAAGCCCAGACAACAGCAGGACAGGGCTGACAGCGTCTTCAGGGTTCTCTCTCTTCTGATCTGCAGGTTTCATTCTAAAGATGTATGGGGAGAGTGTTGTTGTTTTTATTGTACTGTATTTGTTTTTATATGTGCAGCACTTAGAGGAGTTTTTTTTGCATGAAAAGTGCTTTATAAATCAATTAAATTTGAATATATACAGACATTTATAAGTTTTTGTGAGAGTTAAGTCTTTTAAACTTTGGATTTCAAGATTCCTGTAGGTGTTCCTGTTTGAAGATCTTGCAAAACTTTTACATTCTTGTTTCAAATTTTGGCTAAAAAAATTTTTTTACACCTTTTTTGTCTTCAAGAAGCATATTTGCATTTTTTTATTAATTGGTATTATTTATTATTCATTTTGTCAGATTTACATTTGTTCTTGCAAAGCTGTCTACTTTATAGCATTGTCCCACTGTTACTTCTTAAAGAAAAAAACTTTATTGACCTTTTGAAAGCAACAAAAAAAATTGAGATATTTGAAACAATACATTTGTTCATGATATTCAGCTTTTTTCTGACCAGGTTTTTCTGTTCTTTAAGTCTAGTAAACCAGTTTTCTCACTGCAAGAAACATTTTATTCTTTTTTTTTACTGTTTACAGTTAATGTCAATCATAAATCAGTACAGGCACTTAAAACTGTTAGGTATTCGGCTCACAAGGACATATTTGTTAAAGTCCTGCAGCCCTGTAACTAGTAATTACAATTTCTGTTTTGTTGACGAATCTCACCTAAGGAGCGCTCACAACTTCATTTTTTAGGAAACTTCATATTTTCCTGACATGCTTTTCTCTGTAAACTTTAAGTGCATTTTTCATCATAAATGACAAACATCTATTTAAGAAAAACAAATGTTACAAAAACAGCAAAAATCATCGTAAAAAATCTGAGGAGAAGAAAACTTTGCTGTAGTTTGTGGCTCCGGAGACTTAAACCAACTTGTTGATATCATGTTTGATGTACCCTGATACTCAAAGTGGCACACGCTGTCTGCTGATAAGCAAAGCTCTTTTCATGCATTTCCTCTGACGTGCATCTTGTCTACTATAGATTACCATTTTCTCACACATGACTTCAGCTAAGTTCTTTTAAAAGTGAGTCAAAGAATGCAGCTCTTGAGGTAAATTCTATTTCATTCTTCACATTTATATTCTCACGCTTCAAAGGTCTCGGTTCAAATTGTTTCAGTAAAACAATTTGCATTTAAAGGCTAACATTAGAATTTTGCTATCACTTAAAATCTTACCTTCGTGCAAAGTTTTGATAGCAATGGTGCAAGTCTGCCACTTTCTGTTTCCTGTTTTTCTTGCACAAAAATTTAAGAGGCCCTTCATGGCCCAAAGGAGAAGAATATCTCTAAAGTGGATCAATTGCCAATCAGTTGTTGTGGGTTTGATTTTTTTTTTGGCACGTGTCCCCGTACACAAAAATCTCAAACAGTAAACTTTCTTGTTTGACTCAGCTTGCACATTTCCTGGAGTCTATAGTCCGTTGAGCGTCACGCAGAATTTCTTTGTGTCTTTCTGGGGATCAGTGGATTTGTGCCAGCAGCTGACAACCCTCACACCACGTTCACCTGCACCACCTCCAGCACCAGCTGCACCGCCGGAATTCACTCCTCAACTGTGAGGATCGACTACTGCATCCGCGTCATAGCCCACATCGAAGGCCACAACATTTCATCAGAACCTCGGTGTCAGCCTGGTAGAAAAGAAGGTGAGGCTGTTTAAGGTTTCCAGCCACTGGATCAATCAGTAATATAATGAAATAAAAGACACAAAGTTTGTAATGATAACGAAACAAGGCTGTACAGCAATCCTTTTATCCTGATTTTTTATTATTGTTCTTCAAATCAGGGTCATACTTGTGAAGAACAAGCTGAGCAGCAGAGCTGAACATAAAGGAGCTTATTCTGCTCCCAATTCCATTTTTTATTAGCTTGATGGTTTAAAGCAGGGGTCTGCAACCTTAGATTCTGGAGCCACATGTGATTCTTCAACCCCTCCAATATGGCTGTCAGGCTAAAGAAAAATACAAATTTACAAATACAAATACAATTTTTTTAACTATAAGGGACTATAAGGGACAGTCATAGAAATTGAATCCATTTGTACATTTTTCCCGGGAGGCTCCTCAACACAGTTCCCAATAACAGTTCAACAATTCATGTAGCGGTGAAGCTTTGTAGGTCACCACAGTCATACTAAAACCTTCTGACAGATTTTTTACCGTCGTGTACCACAGAAAAATGGTTTGAGGGCAATGACACAACTAGAATTCATGTAAAATGCTGGATTATAAGGTAGATCTTTTGAAAAAAAAATGAAAGGTGATGAATTTTAGATAGTTAAGCTTAAGACTTTGTGGCTGAGATGCAACAACAAAAAAGCTCTGCGTGGTTGTGTTTGTGTCTTTTATCTTTGCTGAAATTGTGCAACCTACCACTACATTTGCTGCAGTGAGATGGTCCTGTGTGACATTGAGTGTTTTATTTTGAAAGGAAGTCATGTGAACCTCTGGCCAAAACCAATAACTATTTTATATTTAGAAAAAAAAGCTTTTTTACTCATTACATTTTTAACAAAGAAAACAATAGTTCATTTATATTTCTTATAATAACAAAAACATAAATACAAACCTGTGTCTTATTTTTCAAAAGGGTGAAGTAAGACTTTGTGGCTTGACCAGAATGTCTCTTAAAGTGTTAAAGGCTTTGTTATAATAAAGAAATAATCTAATATTTTCCCAGGAAAATTTTTTTGTTTAAAAAAAATGATGATTTTGAGGAAAAAACATGTCAATTATTGCCTTATCAATGACAAAAACAACAAATGCTTTGACAGGCTGTCTTGTCACCTCCTTCAAAGTTATTAGTCATCTTGACATTGTCGGAAATGTCGTCTCACTCGTTTGTCACTCCTTTGTCACTCTTTTGTCACTCAGTGCGTTTGCCTGCGGTACCGTTGACAAGTATACAACCAATCCCAGAATCACCGGAATGCCTGACTATAAGCTGGGAACACATCTTATCTCAGTTTCCTGTGTCCGAGAGCGAAATCAAAAAAGGGCGTCTGAATTCCCAAATAGAGTTCACCGAACAGGAAGAGGTGAGTGACATTTAAGCATTCCGCAGCATGAAAGAAAAAAATAACAGCGTACTATGAACTTTTTAGATTTTCTTTCATGATTGAATATTTAAAATTGAGGCACATTTTTTTTTCTCCAAGAATAATTCTTTTAATTCTTTCTTCTGCACAGAAGGCCATTCAGATCAGAGATGTGAATATGACAGGATTGTCGAGTCGAGTTTGCCTCTTCAGACCTGACACCTCCTACACCGTTAGGCTCCGACACAGATACTTAGGCCCGGAAAGCCCATGGAGCTCCTGGAGCAATCCACTTCAGGGGAGGACAGCACCTGATGGTGAGCAGGAACTGAGAAGCAAACACAACTGGGGTTTTTTTAAACTAGTATGAGCTACTACATTTAACTTAATCACAAGAGGGGAAATGCAAACCTGTTAGGCCTTGAGTTAAAAATGCATCACCTCCTTAATCACAGAGCGACAGCAACAGCAAAGACTAAAAAACACTGAAGACAAGCCTTTTACAGATCCTATTCTACTTTGTAGGGTTTTTTTTTTTGTTAATATATTTCTTAAAGACTGTTTTTGAAATGTAAATATTATCATATTATTGTGATGTTTAATGCATTAGCATTCAGCACTATATGAGTAGGTTTTGGGGTTTTCCATGATGGAGATTGGAACTTAATTTCAACACTTTGAAGACCCACTCCAATGAAAATTGTGTTTTTAGCATGTTCCTGTAGCATTTTTTTGATGACGTAGGACACGTTTTAAGAAAATTCACCTTAAAATTGCATTTCTGAGTATTTATTTACTCAAAACCAGTGTGTATCAAGAGCAGATGAAAAAATGCAGTTTGAGAAGAGCTTTTTCATGACGTGGAAAATAGGCTGGGTGGGCCACAAGTGCCCTGTTCTGAGCTGTCAGCAACAGGGAGGGAATGAGGGGACGGGGTTGCTTCACGCCAACAGTCCCTAAGAACTATTGCAGCAACTGTGTTCCAGAAAACAACACAGAATTTTAAACTCTGGCCAAAAACAGCCTAAAACCTTTTTTTTTCTGCTTGATGTGTGTCTGACATGAACAAATCTGTGAGCTAAATGGGTGAAGGAAGTTTTGCAAGTGATTTTTCCTCAATAATCCCCATTATCCATCTGTGCCCTAGATTGTTAAATTCCAGAATGTTATTTATAATCTTATTTTAATAGCAAATTCACAGTACAACAGAAGCGCAATGTGCCAATGCTTACACAGAGGTGGCTTTCATCTCAGTCAAATGCTTGCTGAACAGGAAATTGTAGCTTGCTTTATTATTAGGAACACAAAGATGATTCTTTGTCTTTCATTTCACTTTTGTGAATGGGTTCAAAAGGAGTTTATTTAGGTGGAGTCTGCAGCATACTTTACTGAATCATAGTTGGTACATTTTTTCGTTGCTTGATCTCTGGCCTTTTTAAAATTATTGATGAGGATCTATTAGAGAAAAAGAACGATGAAGCAAAAATGGCTCAAAGGGAAGATTGTTGCCAAATGAAATCTAAATCTTGAGAGTAATTTTTGACCAGAAGGTCAGGAGAAGTGTGAGAAGCTTTGGCCTTAAAGAGAAGCGCTTTAAGAGGACATTCATCCATATCCCACAATGCTTCTCTCCTTCTGTAGTTGTCATATATATTCTAAAACTTGTTTGGATTTTTGATTCCACAAAACAAAGGACAAATAACTTGTACATTGGAAGTAATTTGTTTGATGAATACATCTAAAACTTTATAAACTATTTACATCACCAACATGGCATCAGGCTCCTTCGAGACCACTGCCCCACAGCTTGGGGGTCACGCTTGTGTTCAATCTGGGTGGTGGCATTACAGTCAGGAATTGATTGAGAGACTTCACCTAATCAGCTCAGTAGCAGATTGATGGTGTCCTCCTCTTAGATTGAGAGATTCTGGGTTCAAACCCACGGCTGGGGTTGTCCCAAAGATTCTAAAAATGGGGCCTGAAGATTCCCTGCGTCACATTTAGCATCAATAGGTGTAGTGGAGGGTTAAACCACCATATGGTTTCCCAGATGCAGGTGTGACTGCTGCTCTCCTTAGGGGATGGGTTGAATGCAAAGAAGTAATTTCACAGACACAGATGTGTGACAACTTATGAGACTTTAACCCCAACAGAGGATTTTGCCCCGTGGCGGAACTTGTCATTTTGTTCCCAACATGTTTAGATTTGTTTGTTTTCTTTGTTCCTCTTTCTGTCATCTCCCAGCTCCTTCCACAGAACCAGTTTTCTGGAGGCAAGCAAAGGACACTGATGGGAATGGACTGAGACTGGTTGATCTGCTCTGGGAGGTGTGCATCTTGAACATCTAAAACTGAGATTTTCTGACTTTAACCTTTACTTCTGAGAGTCTCCTGGTATTCATCATCCTATCAATAAACCTTCCCAAATCAATTTCATGTTTTGCTTATCCCGTTTTTTGTTTTTATTTGGCAAAGGAGCAAAGCTAAGAAAAGTAACATGTATTTTTAAATCAGGCTTATTTCAAGTCGATTTCATTCCACTGCAGCTCATTTTGACTTCTTTCTCTTTTCATTTTCAGCCCCTGCCTGGCTTTGTTCTTTTCTACAATGTGACTTGTCAAACAGGGAGTGTGCAGAATTTGAGTGATTATGGGAGTTGCAAAGACTTAAGCCCTCCCAAAACGTCCTGCAGCTTGTATCTTCCTGTTGAACGTTGTTGCTGCTCTCTGACAGCCACCAACTCTGCAGGGACGTCCCCAGAAGCACAGATCTGGCTCTTCGACTCCTCAGAAACAGGCAAGTGAATCACGCGTGCACATTTGTGCATGCAGAGATAGAAAAAAAGTATGAATTATGACTTGTGAACTTTATGCACATTTTCCAATACATGAGGTAGGAGATTTTCGGTTAGCTGATGTCTTTGTTTTCATAATTTACGTCACGTATGTGTCGGGAACAACCCAGAAAGGATCACATTCAAAAGCGTGAGGTTTAAAATTTTAATTATAGCTTAAAGAAGTTGACCAAAACATGCAGCTGTACCAGCTGCAGACAGACTGAGTCAAAGTTCTAATGGCTGTAGATAAATGAGGTAAGTTCCTCTGGTGAGATCAGGGAGAAAGTGTCTTCCTACAGCTCTGCTGGGCTTAAAGTCCCACTGTAATATTCTTTTGATCTATTTTAAAAGTCTGATCTTTTAATTATGATTATGTTTTTATCCAAAATCAAGAAAAATGAGTCTTTTTCTAGAACAGTTTCTGCAGAGTGGCAGCAGTTAATCAGAAATTCACCTCTAAGTTAAGGCTGGTCTGTTGGTGAAGAGTGAGCCTGTTTTCATTTCCCATCATCCCTCTGTTTACACTCTCTTTCGCTAGCTTACAGCTCTTCACAAGCCCAAGCTAACGTTAGAAGAAAACGAAGACGTACAGACTGAGAGAGAATTGCTTCCGTACCCCTACAGCTTCTCCCCATCCCTACATTTATTCCTTCAAGGGGAGATATATGGAGAAAACAGTGTCTTTAAAATCGACTGTTACTACCACTTCATGACATCATAAATAGTTGGTGGTCATCTGTGTTAGTGCGTAGCTACAAGCGCTCTGAAAATACATAACATCAGATTTTTAGCTTTAAAAAGTCATGCAAAAATCCATTGCTTACATTACAATGTCATATTCTGTGCATTTGGAGCACACCTACGTGAAGAAATGCATTTGTCATCTGTGCCACAAGCACGACACGAATAACCCTACAGGTGGAGGGATAGCTAGCCCTAAGTCCTTACGGCTCCAGAAAACACCAGAAACGTCATTTTGATTGGAGTGTGTCATTAAATGAGTCACAGTAGATGGAGACCAGCCTCATGAGCAGGGATAACTTTTTTAAAAGCTTTTAGAGCTCAAGAAAAGTTTTTCAAACAAATTGCTGCTCTCCAACTGTTGCTTACACCTGCTGTTTCTGACTGACTGGCTCCACCAGAGAGCAGAGAGGACTCTAAAGCTGACAGTTTTGTTGTCTTTCACCCCCTGTATCCTCAGAGCTTCCACCCCCAGATCAGATCTCTGTAAGGTCCCTGAATGACAGCAGCTTAGAGGTTCACTGGGTGTCCCCTCTTAATCAAAGAGTGAGCGGTTTTGTCGTAGAGTGGTTTGCTGTCAGAGAGGAAACAGGGAGCATTTTCTGGAAGAAGCTGAATGGTTCTGTTGCAAAGCAGGTCATCACAGGTAAGCATCCGCTGCTGCTCAAACGTAGCATTATACAGTCATTCATTTATGAGCGATAAAAGACTGTATGTCATGTCGTTTTAGGGTTGAAACCGATGAAGCGTTATGCTGTTTCTGTCAAAATTCTTTATGGAGAGCAAGTTGGGAAAAACAGAACGGAGTACGTTTATACAAGAGAAGGAAGTAAGTGATCTGCACTGCAAAGTTTTGAGCCTTTAACTGAAATTAATGAAGAACAATCTTCATAAACAAACCATATAACTCGTAAAATGTATTTAACTATAACTCTGAAATGCAATAAGTTTGATAAATATAGAAAAATAACACAAAGAATTCATTTGGCGCTGTCAAATGACAATTTATGGTGAGATAAATATATTTAAATAAGGTGATGCTCAGTGTCAGAGCAGGGATCCGGTTGGTCACAAAACCAAAACCAACTTTATTTTTAGGTCAAAGGTGCTTGGGCACTGAAGGCTTTGTGTTTGGCCGACCTTCAGCTGTTTTCAATTTTTGAAACAACAGAGACATAATCCATTCTTTTAAGTATTTGGATTGATGGATGTTTCTTAAGAGTAGCAGCACTTCAGTTATATTAAAAAGCTTCTTTTCTGTCAAACATGACTCATTCTAATCCTTTTTGTGCTTGGAAAGCAGCTTTTTTCTGTTATACTACAGATATTGCCCAAATTGCCATGATTACT
Organism: Oryzias celebensis; assembly: GCA_014656515.1. NCBI lineage: Eukaryota > Metazoa > Chordata > Actinopteri > Beloniformes > Adrianichthyidae > Oryzias > Oryzias celebensis. Next base: position 43,958,329 of record BNCR01000005.1, read on the forward strand.
GATCAAGATTTACAAAGATTAAAGCAACAAGTATGGTAATTCTGTTTTAAATATTTTATTGAGTGTAAGCACGTAGTAACACTCTCAGCACTGTTGTCCAGGAGAAACCGGAGGCATGTGGGATCTTGTTTCCACGTAGTCACTGAGAAACTGAGTCAGTTTCTGTTTCAAAAGATTTATAAGCACACAGCTGTCCACGCTGTCTACAGCTGTTTGACATCATTTGACATCCGAAAGAAGAAAGCATTTTTAACAAAAAGCATTATTTCATGATCTGTCATTTTGGAGGGAAAAAAAGAGAGATTGAACATGTAACTTAATGATTCTTATTAAAACCATTCTTTTTCTTGCTTAAATTTAGTAAAAAGTGAAACTAACTTTTTAGAAAAGCAATGGCTGCATAAGTACATTTAAATCCTAATGCTGTCATTTAAAAATGCGTCAAACTCTTCAACAATATTTACCAAATTTCTGATTGATAACTTAGGAACCTAAATTCCCCCAAAACTGTTGTTGTTGAACCTTTTACCATAGAAACATAGCTGAAATGTTTCAGAATCAAATATTAGTAGGCCTTTATTTAATCTTATTTTTGTAGAAACTTAAAATTCTGCACAGATGTTTTAAATAATCTGAGTGGTTTTTGGAAATATAAAATAGCCTAATAGTCTCAGCACAGCTTTGAGCTGAAACACATCATAACTTATCATACATATTTACACTAGTTGCATTCATTACTATATTTTTTTTATTATTATTTCTAGACCCAAATGACAATATTAAAATACCAGTATTCCTAGTAAATTCTACTACAATAAGCTGTTAGGTGTTGGAAAAATACTGATTACCTCTAATTTAAACACCAAATATATTGAGCGGTGAAAGTAGCCTTTATGCCGATGACTCTGTCATTTACAGCGATAAATCAACAGCCATTTTGCATGCTGCTGAAGGTTTTGTGCTGTCACAGAAAAACTATTTACAATCTGAACTTGGTTCTTAACACTTTGTTCTTAAGAAATAATGAGTCCAGAGTATTTAACCCCCCAAATTTTAGAACTCAAAGGCTTTTTTATTTTGACTTCTTTTTGCCCTGTGTAAAAAGCGGGATTGTTACTGTGTTTGAATGTAGCTGCTGCTGTTTGGAGGTCAGTGAACCAACAAAAATTAAGAGTTGAGTGTTAAAGCTAAAATTCAGAAGGTCTGGAGTTCACCCTAAAACTCAAAAATTTTTTAAAATGTTGGATTTTTTCATGAAGAGGAAAAGAACATGTAAGACACTTATGTTTGTTTTTGTAAAGCGGCATCTCTGTTTCTTCACATTTTTGGGTGTGTGGTTTTGAAGACTTCACTGAACAAGTTGATCAGAGATGAAGATCAAATTTGGTCCTGTTTGGAATGGATTGAGCTCAAATTTAAATGCTTTCAAATATAAGTTTCTTTGAGGTCTGTTGTTATCATGAGATTGGCCTTGCCATCTGTCAGCCGCCTGCAGCCGCCTGTAGGTCTCTGGTTTATCACAGCAGCATAAACAGTCTGAAAGCTATTACCAAATGTCTTCTAATTGACATTTAAAAACAAGCCTCTGTTTGTACCCACAGCGCCGTCAGCTGGTCCCAGTGTGAAAGTGCAGCACATCTCAGGCAGCTCAGTGCAACTCAGCTGGACTGCGGTTCCTGTGCAGGAGCTTCATGGTTTCCTCAGAAACTCCATCCTTTTCTACTCAACCAGAAATGAATCACCAAAGAGTGAGTGACACACCTGCAGATGACACCATTGTGACATGTTAGAAAACATCCTCTGGAATCAGAGAGCAGTTCGATTTCGTTTTTGGAATAAATACAGCGTTCTTCAAACACTGATCTTTTACCCTTCATTGTCTTGCAGCTGTCATTTTATCCTCAGATTAAAGAAAAATGTCAATCTGAATGGAGTTTTTTTTTGTCTTGTCCATGTATCATCTTTATTCACACAAATTATTCTGTGTTTAACCAGGTGTTGTGATTCCTCACCATGTTCAACACTACAGTTTGGAGAATTTATCCCCCGGTAATTACCACATCTTCATGCAGGCCAACACTGTGGTCGGTCCTGGACCAGCTGGTAATGAAGTGAATGTTTACATTGGTAAATAAAACACACTTTCTCACCCTAAACTAAATGTTAAAAACTTCTAATGTCTATGTCCTAATTTGAGTTTTTTGTGTGTGTTTAGACTCTGAAGAATTCAATGTTGTGATGAGAATCATTATTCCACTGCTGGTGATTTCACTGGGGCTGCTTCTGATTGCAGGCTTGGTACCAAGAAACATGTAAGACCTCTGCCGTTTTTACAGCATCTTACTAAACATGGGTTCATGTTATTCTTTTAAGGACGTATTCATCTTGTTTTGATCTTTTTTTTTTTTTTGTTTTTAGAATGAAACAGAAGCTGCTTAAACACATTCCTGATCCATCCAACAGCAGTCTGTCCAGCTACTCTCCTAAAACTAATCTAGAGGTACCACAAGTCATTTTTTTCCTCCATTGTCTGTCCATTTCTATTTCTAATCTTTTTCTATGAATGTAAAGTATTTTCAGTCTTTAAAACAGGTTCTGCAAATAGTAGACATATTTTACCGTGACTTCCATTTTTGATGGACCTACAATTTATAGTTTCATCCTGAAAACATGCTTGTAGATGAGCCTCTCTTTCACACTAAGAGCCCACAGAGGTACATGATCTGCCCAAAATCAGCTCATGTATAAAACTTACTTTATAATAAATAATGGAAAATCCCAAACTGCTCCTTTAGTCCCTGATAAAATCATCTTGTGCTAATTTTTAAAACGTGTATAAATATAGTTATTCTCATGGAAGCATCCAGTTTATATAGGTAAAAAAAATGTAAATGAATCGGGTTTTTTAAACTAAGCACACTGTGGTTAACTAAAGGTTTAGACTTGACTGAGGACACTTTGACATGTGATTGCATGTCCAGGAAATGAACCCTTCAGTTTGTAGATGGCTGCTCTATCCTTTCAGCCTTTTAGGCTGGACCTCATTTAAACATTTGGAAAAATATAGTTAAAAATCATTGCTCTGTTTTTCACCAAAGGCTGAGTAAAAATAAGCTTTTATCAATCAAATCAAAGACCCACTCTGAGGATAGTCGTGTTTGTTATGTTTTTAACATGTTCTTGGAGCATTTTTTTTTATGATAGAGGACTTATACAAAAGAAAATTATGCACAAAAAGTGCATTTCTGAGTTTTACTTTATTCAATTGTGAATCAGGAGGAAAAAATCTCACTCAAAAAATAACGTATTTTTATGTAGAAAAGACACTGGCCGGGCCACAGGCTCCCTGTTTAGTTCTGGCGTTGGTGGCCATTTTTATTGCACTGGTAATGTTGGGTTGGGGTTGTGAGGGTCTGTAAACTAGCAGGAGAGTGTGTAAATAGACATCTCAGTTATGGGTGACAGGAAGAGGGGGTGGGGTTGCTCCGCGCTAACAGTCCCACCCACAACTTAAACACAAATTTCTATTGAACTACTATGTCTATGTCCTAGAAAATAACTTTTTTAATTGTTTTGGCTAAAATATTAATAATCATAATTAAAAGACCACTGGAAATGGTTTTAATGAATCGAAAGATGATCAGAGTGGGACTTAAAAGTTACACCTGACTGATCAGTTTGATTTTAATTAAGCAAAAAAGTTGTTAAATTACAACAAAATAACATTTGAAAAAGTTAATATTTAAACTTTAAAATTGTGACCATTGTCTGTCTGATTTTTTTCAATTTGATTTTGTTTTTTTTGTTTTTTTAATATAAAGTTCTTTCATTTTTCCTTTAGGGTACGAAGCCTCTTATGGTTCAGGAGAAGCCTGAAAGCCTCATTTTCTCTGATGTGATTTTGCTTGACATGCAACAAAACCTTGAGAAGAACGCCGACTATCAAAACATCTGTAATCTCCAGACTCACTCCTCCAACCAAAACTCCAAATTCTCTCCTTCAAGAAGTTCTGAGGAGTTCTCCAGAAAGGCAACTACATCTCAGACTGGTTCAGACCCAATCCCTTCCTTCTTCCCCTGCATTTATTCCAGCATCATCATCTCTCAACCCTCCCATCCTTTCTCTACATCCATTCTGCCTCCTTCAAGTTACCAGTTATCTTCCTCCAAACCTCTCACAGTTTCTGTTGATTACTTCAAACTACCATCAGATGGCGCCATTGAATCATCCAACAATTCTTCTCTGTCAAACCAAGACAGAAACTCTAGTCTTTTTGGGGAACAGCGCCAATCCTCAATGTCATTTTTGGACTTCTGCGAGAAATGCCGCCTATCTGTCCATCCGTATTCATTCACAGAAGTCAGTGGATACAATCTGATGATTCCTCCTCAGTCCAACATGACCCACTCATCCACCCCTGACAGTTTTATGCCACAATCGTCCCCTCTTTTCCCCCTTGTTTTTGATGATCTAACTTCCTGTCCTGTGCAGTGTGATCCTTACGTCCCCTTCTAGGCTTAAAATCACAATAAGGACGTCTGAGCTGTCAAAAGTTCAGTACTTTTACAGTAACATCAAGTAAATGTTCACAAATTTTAGCAGCAGTAAAAGCTTCACATTTGAAGCTGTTCTTTACAAAAAGCTAAAGAAATCAAAAGAAACAGAATGATTTGCTTTAATGACCCTGACAGGGAGCAACCAACAAAACAGAGAAGGCTATACAGCATCAAGATGGCAACTTATGAGAAAAGGAAATATTTTTCTACCCCATTAAAAGGTGGATTTACACTATAAAATCCAGATTTGTTAAAAACAATTAAGTCAATGTTTCCTATAAAGAATCCAAAGTGCTGTAGAGCTCATTTTTAAGTTTTAATATGAAAGATTTTATTTTATTTTGTGCGTTTCAGTGTCATATTCATGGTGTGGATGGCTAAACTGACCCACAAACAGCTTCTGAAAATTCTTCATGAGATATATTTAAGGTGTCTGTGCATAAAGCATCACATTAGACCTTCCCATTAGGAGGATTAAAAATTTTAAAGACATTAAATTTTTCTGCAAATCCTCTTGGTTGAACATAAATGACCTCAAACTAAAGCTGTGAGTAACTGAAACTTGAAAGTGATATTTTTAAGGAAACCTCAGGAAATATCTAAACAGTGAGTATGTTTGCTAAGATCCAATCCAGTTGTGCTATAAGCTATTTTAAAAGTTAATTATTTTTTTATTTTCAAGTCCTTTAAATGGGAAAAGTGTGACTTTTGCAGTCAGTTGAATTATGTGGTAAAGGTGAATGGTAAAGTAACTTTTTCAACTTTGTTTGTATAAGCAATCTCAAAAAAGAAAAAAAAATCAACTTTAAACATGGAAACTAATGGATAATATTTCAATTAAATTACTATTAAAATCCTGTCTGCCATTAGGGATTAAATTAATACTTTATTAAATTGTTCAGTGGGTGTATTTTGCAACATTTTTGGATTTTGTTTCAGAGCTCCAGTGTGTTTCTTGTGTGTGCAAATGTCAGGGTTCGTAGCCAGATTTGTCTGGGAAAGTCAGGCTTTTGTCAGCCAGGGCCCACAGCTGAACATGATGGAACCTGAACTTATCCGGTAAAACAATGGCTAATTCTCATGTTTTCACCTTTCCCCCCACCACCCTTAATGGCATACTTTATAACCGTGACATTTTTCTACAGGTCAAATCTGTGCTAGTTAAATAAAGGGAAAAAAACACAAGTTTTCAGTTTTTTTATTGCTACCTTTTAAGAGAAAAAAGTGAAATGTCAGTCGTTCTGTTTATGTTTGTTTCTGAGCTGTTTAAAGTTTTTTGTTCATGGTTATGTTGTTTGATATATATAGTTGATATTTTATGGATTTCTGGGTAAATTTCCTTTTTATTTTAACAGAGCTGGTTAGATTGACTGATTAACGATGTTGAAACTAAGTGTTGATTTATTTTTGGTAGTTTGGGGTTTGTTCATTTTAAGTTGTTTCTATGACTGCAAGTAAACAGTTTATTTGGAATTTTTGGTTTATTTCACAATAATAAAAAAAAATCTACTGTATGTGTGCAGTGTGTGGCTGGCTGTTTTTCCCTACTTTTAGATTTATTTTCTCGGTATTTCAGCATGTTTAGCCCCTTTGGGCCATCACAAAGTAGGCTATTTAATGTTTTGTGTTGTGGTTTTCTGTCATGCTCCTCATCCTCTGCTACAAGTAAACTCAGCCTAGAACCATCTGTTTCTGTTAATGAGTGCATCTAAACCCATGGTTTCAATTTTTCCAAGCCACAATAACATGTAGTCATGGTCATGGGAGTTCACATTTTTCTCCTGAAGATCCTCCACAATAATCAGAAAATCCTAAAAGAACAGCAGGCCGATGCAAAGAACTATTTACCGATCTGGGGAACATGTCCTCTATTAAGGGGGAATTCCCGTGACCCTTTTAGAGAAAATGCAAACACTACATTTATAAGAAAATGCCCTTTAAAAGTACTATTAGTACCATTAGTAGTATTATTATATGGGATAAATCAATAGGATCTGGGTCGGGAAGGTTTGCCTAAACTAAAACAGCTACTAAAAGGCACAGTCAAAGAAGAATGATCAAATTAAAAGAAAACTGAAAGGCGTTTTCACTGAATTTGTAATATCTGATGCATTAGATGAGACAAAATAAAGCAGGAACATTTAATTTGAGAAGACTTTGTTGTCTGTCTTTGTCTGATAAAGGAGTGCCCTTCATTGTAAATCTTTATTGTTGACAGGTAAGATCCCTGTTCACACCTCCCACATGAAACAGAATCTTTGGTGAGTCCTATAATAATTACAAAAAGAGACTCCCATGTTTAAATGTGAAATTCAGATGTGGGTAGACTGTCCAAACAATTGTTGTCAACTTCAAGTAGAACTAAGAAATACTTCTCCAAATAATTACTTCAAGTAATTAATATGTGAAATAAATGTTCAAATAGACAAATAGATCCATGATTATCTTAATTTTCCTCGTCTGAGCTGCCATCTGGCTAAAAACTGTGGAGCTGCATAGCTCTGATATTGCTGGCCATTTATATGTTTTTGTTATGCTAACATTAACTTAAATTTGTGAGGTGCTATAAGCTAGTGTAAACAAAGGAATGCTAGGCAATTAGCACATGCTAACTTCAGCTCCTACCGTTCTGTTCAAAACTCAGAGGTAAATTTCTAATGAGCTCCTGCAGCTCTACAGAAAAACGTGTCTTTAAAAAGAAACACACACACAAACACACACACACACACACACACACACACACACACCCACACACACACACACACACACACGTATATATATATAATTTATTTTTTTTTTTTAGTCTTAATCTTTATCAATCATGATACTAATATCGAAAAAAAAGTGGGGTAAACTTTTTGCTGAGGGGGGCAACTGCCCCTTGCCCCCCTGCACCTCCACCCCTGGGTTCGTGTGATAATTTAATTTTTTTTCAACCCCAGAAATTGTTTTGTTTGTTTTACATTATTATCTGTAGATATTGATGTTAGGCTGATATTATCCTTTACCGCTAGAACATACAGTACACATTTTATAAAGAAAAGTACTTGTGTATCTAAGTACAATCCTGGTCTATCATTGTAATGCTATTCAAGCAAAAATACTTTTTGTGGTTCGAAAAACTAGTATGAAGAGAACAATAAACAATAAAACCAATTGTAACTTGTTTGTATTCATGTTCTGTGAATAAAGAGATAAACGGTGTAATTTGGCAGAAGATTTTGTGAAATTGAGAAACCTGGCGCGCGCTGAGAGCCTCGCGCCCACAGCCACGCCCACTGCTGCTACGTAAGCGAATGGCCTCGCTCGCGCTCACTTGATCTCACCTGAATCGGCTGAAGACAACAGTGGGAGTGACAAGCGGGCAGGTTGGATCCGGAAGAGCGGACAGGTAAAGTTTTCCTTGGCGGTTCAAAGTCTTCCCGGGCGTTCTTCACTTCAACCCTGCCGCGTGCTTCCTAAAAAAAAAAAAGTATATTTATGGATGTAACGCGGCGCGAGGACAAAATGCCAGAGAGCAGAAAGAAACTGATCGTCGTGGTGGATATTCTTTGTGTCTTTGTTGGTGAGTGATTGCCCCTTTTGTCCATTCCCTGTCGTTTCATTGTTTTCTTGCCGTAATTTAACATGTCAAAAAATAGTTAAGAACAACTTGCAAGCTGGGATATTTGACCTGGAATCCAAGCAAAACCTCGTAGGAACGCCCCTTATGTTAGGCCGTGAAGTAAAACTTTCTCAAGAACCCCATAATAGCTTGAAAACTTTCAGGAAATACAGAAATAAAATGTAGTCTTTTTCCCAAGACTGATTTGACTGATCTGTGAGGTTATTTCTTTAATTTTTTTGGATCACACTATATTTTATTTTAACAATTTCAATCTGTAATGAAAAAATGTTTTGAAAACCCACTTTTCTAAAACAATTACAGATAAGAGTGGGTGTGTTTGGTCACTGATGTGAAATACAAGTGCAGCCTCTTGTAAATGTAATAATCAAACTGTTGATAGATCTCCAACTGCAATTAAAATTAAGGAAATAAAATATAAGTTGGGAAATGTATAAGGATAAGAGGTTAAAAATATATTTTAATGCACATTTTCGGTGTTATTTCTAACCTTTTTGACTTGTTTCAGCTGAATTTGGAAGAGCAGGATTCAGTGAAAATGCTGTTGTGGAAACAGGATTAGCTGTATGTTGCATGGTAGAGTCGCTGAGGAGTACACAGAAGAGTTAAAGCATGCTGAAGGATGGCTGAAATCATGCATGAATCATGTACCATGTCTTGTTGCAACTTGCTCTGCACTTTCAGTTGGAAACAAAGTTCCGAACATGGTTTTCTTTCAACAGTTTATGTTCGAGTTTCCTCCCCCTGTTTTTGGACACACAATGGTGACAAAAGTTGATGCCTTAAAGGATAAACAACTTTTCTATTACGGCACACTACAACCTTCTATAGATGTTTGTCGTAGTTTAGATTTGAAACTGCCTGCAAAAACCATTTAAGTTGGTAGCATTTGTGTGTCTTATAAGACCTCTGCAGTTGCATTTGGAAATTAACTGGAGAAACCTAACTCAATGATGTATAATGATATTCTGCTACATTATGTGAGACAGAGAAGCTCTTTCTTACTGTTTAGAAGATTAAACATCAATTGCTCTCTGTCAAAGCTGATAAGGAGTCATGTGTTGGCTGAAATTGTTTAGAAGCAGCGGTCATGTCAGAGTTACGTGTTGACTATGTAATGTCATGTTGTTTGGGTCAGTTTGACATGCAAATTTAAGATCTGTTTTTAAGTGTGAGCTTCTCAAATATATATATATTTTTTTTGCATGAGTGACTTCCATATTTGGATGCAGAAGTTGCCTGCCAACTGGTATTTAAATGATAACAGCAGTTAATATAAGCTGAATCTTTTTAGATAGCAGCTTTTTTGAAAACATTTTCCAAAAAAACAACTATATATATTTATTTTCAATTGTAAAAGCGTTCCCAGTTGTCTTTTAATTATCACGACGATGCAGTTTTAGCCGAAATCCCAAAAAGCCTGTCTTTTTTTTTTTTAAAGATATATTTTTTGCAGAGCTGCAGAAGGTCATTAGAAATTCACCTCTGGGTTGTAGGTTGGACTGTTAGCATGGAATTTAAAAGATTCATCTTTGCTAAAGTTTGGATGTTGTATGTTTTTTGCGGGCGAAATACAGACACGCTACCAAGGCCGCCTCTAGATTGATGTCTTGAAATGGATGGCACCCACAGAGATGGAGTCGTCTTCCTTCCAGGTTGGAAAATTAGCTGCAAAAATAAGTGGTATTTCATAAATAATTTGTGCTGTGGCAAAAGCAATTCATTATCGTATAAATGGATTTAGTTTATTCTGAAAGGCTTAACAATAGCTGGATATAGACCCTTTTAATGGATCTTATTGTCTGCAAGTTGATGCTTCAGAATTGTAGAGGAGAAGGAAGACTTGGCAGGTGCTGTGTAAGCTTTTACATCTGTTCCTGATCCACCACAACTCAAATAAAGAAATACTCAGACACACATTTTATTTTTACATATGTCCTCGATCATGAGAAAAATGCTACGAGAACACAATAAAAACACCAAAAACACGATTTTCATAGGAGTTGGTCTTGCATTGCATAAACTGTCCATGTAAAACAGTTGTCAGTTTCTTTTATTTTACACTTTGACAAAGACTTAAAGTTTTAGTAGCATATTATTGAACTAGAACAACCAGTGTCATATCCTGAAACAAGTGGAATTTGAGTATAGTACTTGTTTTCAGCACATTTAAGTAAAATAAAGTGAGTGGGCTTCAGGTGACCCGCAAATCAAACTGATTTGCATTTGTCTAGACGTTTTCTTCAGTCATTGATCTGCATTTAAAAGTAGGCCATGTCAGCTTGCAAATCCACGATTACAAAAGCTGTAAGTCTCTGGAGGCGTGTGTGATTGGGTGTGATATGGCAGGAATGTGCTGAGTGTTTAAGCTGTAAGGAAAACACTCTGATTTATTCCTCCAGTGTTTTTCCCTGCAGAACGACCTACATCCTGCCATGGTTTTGTCACCAACTTTAGGTTTCATTGTACACACCAGCCAGCAGCTCAATCACGCACACAGATGAGCTTTTGTTGTGTTTAAATAAAGACAGTTGCACACAGAACGGCGCAGACATACTTGAGATAAAAAATAAATAAATAAATAAATAAGTTTGGAATTGCTCAATTCATTGCCTTTGACAAAAAATGTTCTTTTTCAAAAAGAAAATCAATCAGTTTTTACTGTTTTCTAAACTTTTGAGACAGTTTATTTAACAAAAATGAAATTGTTATACTTTGGGAATACCAGATAACATAACAAGCAATATTTATCTTGTCAGTGGAAGATATTTAACAAATACATGTTAAGAAATGACGTGCGCAGTTTTTTTAAAAGGTCAAATCCTTTTTCACCTTTCACCTCTCGGTCAGTCTTCACATTAAGCTGCAAAAAATCTGCAGTTAAATGTCTCCTCTTTTCTTGATCTTCTAGTTTTGGCTCTCTGTTTTTGTAATAATGATGGTGACTGGCTTTACATAGAACCAACAGACCCGCCCACAACTTTTTTTTCTCCTTCTAATTTTGGTTAAAAACAGCATAATTACTTACTTATAATGATAACTGATCAATAACACTAGTAATTTGCAAACGTATTTATTATTAGGGAATTAACAGGAAATAGAAGCATTTGAGGTCCAATTAGAAAAGAATCCTATTTTCTTTGTCAAAGACTGGTACACTGTAATGCTTTTGGGTTAACTTTGCTTTTAGTTATAAGTTGTTTCTCATTTGTGCAAATAAAGCAGAACTCTCACGTTAAGTTTTGACTTTCTATTCTAAAGGACAGCTTAACTTTGCCGAAGCCTCTGTGGCTGCAACTGCCGAGGTAATTTTATCTCATAAGAGAGAGCTTTTCTTTTGACAAAAAGATATGAATGCTTACATTTGTCATATTACCTCATTCCAAAGTCATTTTTGTTTCCTAAAACTTTTGTCTCCATGGATATGGAAGAGGTTTTACTTTCATCACAATACCATTTTCTTGTGTTAATTTAGATCTAAGATTTCTTTCAAGCTTTTTGTGGACAATGTTAACAAGAGTTTTGTACTTTGAGAAGAAATGTCACTTTATTTCTTGCATTTTTGTGACATTTAAAGCGTAACCTAACTGTGTTAAAGACTGGGTTTTAATGTTTTTGTCTACTTTGGTTAGCCAAAGTTCTACCACTTGGTCACTTTCATTTCTCACTGTCACAGGTATTCATAACCAAGAAGAGGCTGGTGTTTAACTAGCTGAACATTTTTAGGTATTTGATTCTTGGTAGTATGTCTTTTTTTAGGTCCAATTGTCCAAGAAAAAAACAACAATTGGGATCAAGAAATGGAAAAAAATGCTAATTTACTGATTTTACTTTCAGCCTCAAGAGATTTTTTTTCTTCCGCATTGTGAGGTGTATTTTTTTTTAATGAATATTATGTAACACCCAATGCAAAGTGTCATGCTGCCAATTGTCAGTCAGGTGATTTTAGGTCTTGGGCTCACGTGAAAATTAAAAGAGAAACATGCCTGTTGATATGCTGCACACGTGGACCTTAAATAGGATTCTTTTTTATTCTCTCATAGGCTGTTTTGCCTCCTCGTGATTTTATAAGAAAGAAATGTCTATTAAATTTAAGTTTGCCTTGTGTAAGTTTAAATTTACAGAATAAATATCTCGTACCCAATTTCTTTTCTCCTTATTCAAACGTCATCCATGAACTGAGATATTTGAATAGAAATGTAATGATCATCTTTACAATATCTTTACAATAACAAAAGATTTTGAGAAAGACAACAAATGTAGCCAACGGAAAAGCCGGAAACAAGTTTTGAACCCTTGTGCAAAGACGCAATATTTATAAACTGCGACTTATCGACGTTAATCTAAATTCACATTAAATAAAGAAAATCAAACATTGAACATGCATGATCCCAAGATTTGTACATGAATCCTCAACTGAATTTTTCTTTTTAGTAAAACTGCGTAACTGTTTTTTGGACAAGACTTTGTGTTTAAAATCGTATTTTTATTTTTTTGTGTTAAGCTATTAAAAAAAATCCCTAACAGATTTACAGGTGTAAACTGGCTAAAATGAAAAGACGGCTGCAGTCAGTTTGTTCTCCCTTCATTTTGATAGAAGACACTCAACAGAATTAAAGATGCCTACAGCTTTTTGAATGATGTCACAGCAGCGTCAGGAGCAGAATGAGACACACAAAAAAAATAGTTTTCAGCTTCAGTAAATGTTCTGACAAATATAAATAAATAATAAATTAATCTAAAAAATCTAAAATAAACTTTGCATTTACTTTAAGTTTTTCTGCAGCTCATTGATTACTTCATTCCTAATCTGCGTACATCACAGGATGACTGAATATGATGGCCGTTTTGATTTAGTTATTCCGCTCTGTGCACAGATCCTATTCAAACTGAGAAATCTCAGAGCAAGCCGAAATTTAGTCCTACTGGAAATGAACCAATACCACCTTGAAAGAGGTTAAAAAAATGCCTTTCGCTTTTCTTCTCATTCTGTCACATACTGTATTTAACAGTCCTCCATCTATGTTTATCTTTTTGCGAAACATAAACTGCATCCACTGCTCTATAGTAAAATGTTTATTTGAAAAGACTTTCTGTATGTTATTAAAAGCGAAACAAATAATAACTTAAAGTGGGAAAAACATGGGCGTATAATTATGTAGACTTTCTAAACCCAACTCCACAAGGTGATGAAGATGCTATATGGAAATGCTTTTAAACACTTCACAGTTAGAACACATTGAAATTTCAAATTTAACATTTTTTTTCCAGGGTCTAGGAGCAAAGTAGACCACCAATTAAATTCTAATTATTTTCTTTGCCTTCAAAACATTTTGTGTGGCAGTAAATCAGATTGGGGTTGAGATTAAATTTGTTCTAATTTATACACACTGCCGCTGTTGACCATGCACAAATATTAACATTCCAACCTTTGACTTCTGTGGCGTTTAGACCGTCATACTCTCACAGTTCATGCAAGATGACATGCAATGGGATGTTGCTTGTTTTATTGTTTATGAATTTCAGTTATAGCACTGATTGTAAGCATTGTCTCATTGTTGCTTGTTTTCAAACTGAGCATCTGCAATGGAGATTCAGATAAGGCTAAATCCACTGAATCCAATTGGATATATATATATATATTTTTTTGGCTGATGTTATTGGCGTGTATCTACATGCGACCAGCACAAAGACTAATGGAAGTTCATGTTGGCCCCACGTAATACGTGCAGCCAAGCTGCACATTGATGCATCCAAAGCTGGATTTTGCTGTTGGCTGCACTTATTAAAAATTAAACTTAAACAAATGGCAGAGGGGTCCTTGGACTAAACTTGAACTTCTTCAGAAACTTAAACAATTTAAGGGGGAAAAGTTTTTGTTGAGTTGCTGCCAACAGTTGGGATTGCTTTGTCTTTTGTGTCTGTGGAGTATGCTGTGGTCAGCAGTGAACTTGGCTTAGAACAAAGAGTGGAAACGACTTCTAAAGATAACAGTTTTATACCTCGTGGAATATCAGACGTTTGTGAGAATGAAGTATTGTCGTCTTCCTTTTAAAAGAAAGGCTTTTATCACTCACTGGAGTTGGGTTTTCCCAGAAAAACCCCCATCCTCACTGGAACTGATGCTTCTCTTTTTCCTCTAAAACAGTTTTCCTGAATACAAAAGAAGTTTTAGAAAAAAACAATTCGGACAAATGATGGCCACTCCAGACAAATACTTTATTACAAACTTTAACCGCAGCTAAACTGTGGCAGAAGAGAGGCTGTCGTAACTTGTTTTTGTCTTTTTTGAGACGTTTCATGGGAATGAAATGCAGGAAGAAGGGGAAAAAACACACAAAGTAATGAGGATTTCAGAAACTTCCCTACATAAACAAGAGGATTTTTAGAAGTTAAATATTTGTTTTCTGACCATTTGATTGTGATGTGAAACACCCGTTACAAATCTCTGTGGGGCCGCTCATCCGAAGTAAATGTATCTCATTTGTCTGCTCTGATTTTTGCATGTAGGCTTGCCATAATTTCGACATCACAATTGTCCATTTTTGGCCATGTTCGGGGATGCTCTGTGGCCCCTCATCGTGTCCCGTGGACACTCATCTTAGAACTGAATAACAGGAACACTTCCCTCTTCCTGCTGGGTCAGGGGTCAAGGGAAAGTTGTACTTGTGTCTGATCCCAAATTCCATCATGTTTATTTTCTCAAAGAGGAATCGGGGATGTGCTCTCACCAGAAGAGACCATGAAAAACGAAAAACAATACTTTCCTTTCTTCCTTTTTTTGTTATCTCTCCTGTGGATATTCTGCTTTTGTGGACTAATGTCAGCAGAAACTGTGTGAGAGATGGATGAAGCTGATTGTTGTTATTTGTGGCTGTTTTGGCCTCAACAGGAAGTAAAACCTGACGTATGCAAAATACCATAGCAGGAAAAAACAAACAACAAAAATAGAACTTGTCTTCATTTTATCTCTGATGCTGAGTAAAGATGTTTATTTTCAACTGTGAAAACATGCAAATTCAAGCTACTGTTGCTATTAGACTAATGATCAGAAAACATTACAAGAACTTAATGTACACATGACACAGGTGGCTATCCCTTTAACTCTGGTTCACTTTAAACTAACAAAATGTGTCCAGTGTGAATACACCCAAAGACAAAAGAGTAAAATTACAAAGCAGTAATCCAAATTATAACAGGAAAGGGGGAAGTTTCCACAGGAATGTAACAACACAGTAGATGTAAAGCTACAGATAAGAGAAGGCAGTTCTGCTCGATTATTGAAAGACTGAAAAGCAATAGATCGCCTTCCTTACCATCTGTGGCTAAACCAGTTTTTTGATTGATCTGTGTAGTTTTAAAGTAGCTGCACATCTCCATCCACCCACATCTGCAGGCAGACCGTGTGCAACCACTGGATACTGGAATCCAAACACGGAGCCGCCTATCACAATGTTAGCCTTGCACCCTGCAGAGTAAACACTGCTCAGGTTTGACTTCAAAGCAGGGCTGAAAGCGTGCTTGACCTGCTAGAATAATGAGTTTAGAGGTGTGAAGAGCAAAGGGAGGACTTCCTTTTTTTGAAAATAAATTCTTCTTTATGAGGAAACGGCTTAACCTTAAGAAGCAGAAGTGACACTTCCAAGTATTTGATGGGAAGTCTTCCTTCTGTGGCGCCACTACAAACCGCAGCACATTTTACAGTCACAAAAAATGTGGCAATTGTTGTTTAACACTTAGTAAAAACACTGCGTTTTGTGACTGGAATGCACACATCGTGATATCGATGTAACGTGACCTGTTACATAATGTTACACAAACTTTACCTGTGAAAGCACTTCAAATTTTTAAAGCTAGTATTTTTCTTTCTTGGTTTTACCACCTTTAGGTTTAGATAATAATAGTTAAAAAAAACAAGGTAACATCAAATTGTTGAGTTTATGCAGTATTACAACAAATTTTAACATTTTATATCATTTTATAAATCATTTTCAACACTTTTGCTTATGTCTTTAAAAGAAGCAAAACTTCTATAGTGTGCTTTATAGCAGTATTTTCAGTATGTTGCAATATTTTCACAAACAGATCTTTAAAAAGGCAGAAGCGGGCATCCGATTTTTTTTAAATAGTTTTTAGCTTTCAGTTTACCTTAACTTTTGAGGGTTTAAGTTTATGTTTATCCTCTGTAAAAATGTCTGCAGCTGGTTTAAGCTTTATTTGTACACTAGATTTAATGTAGGATTTAATGTACGTCAAGAATGAGTCAGATACATTGGAGAGAATCCAGTAGTTTTCCAAAATAAAAAGTTCTTTCATAATCAAATTATAAATAAATTTGTTTTTTTTCAGGTATCAGCTGTACCCCAAACCAGATTTGGCCCATGGCCTGGGGGTTGGGGATCACTCCTTTATTGGACATTATTCTGTTCACAGACAATTTATGATAAATTAAAATGTTATGTTTTATGTTGTCTGGATCACAAATTCACCCTTTAAGGCTGATGAATGCATTCATCCCTGGCATTTGTTGAAGAAACAAACCCTCTTGTCCAAAAGATTCAAGTATCCTATAAGTAATGTTGGATTTGACTGAAATGGGACAATCGTAGATCCTGATGCTACCCTCACATGCACCACTGCCGACAATCCTTGTCTTTGATCGGAAAGTCTTGTGTGTGGGAGGAGCTACCAGCTTTTGTTTTTAGCCTGATCGCTACGTGCAGCTGTGTCTGTGTTCATCTCATTAACAATGCGTGGAAGACCAGATGATGTTTAGAGATCAGTTTGCTTTTTTTCCCAAAGAGCTCTACAAAAACATCGGTGATCACATCTCCATGTTGCTCACAGGCCATCAAAAATAAATTAACAAATATATAAAACATCTATCTACAAAAAAAGAAGAAAATGTCAGTTACCAGATAGCAAACATTCTTTTTTGTTATCGTTCTTTTGGCGACGGCGGTTTGTCGGGTGCTTGTAATCCAACGTTTCTGGATATAACCGGGTTCGAATATTGATATTATAGTTTTCTTTTTTAAAAACATAATTGCATTTTATTAAGCCCAAAAGAACATATGATTTTTTAAAAATTCCTATGAAAATCTTCTTAAAAACAACAACAAATAATAAACCAAAGGTTTCATAACTAGATTTATTTGTGTCAACTAAAAATTTCTAAAAAAAAGTCAAGGCTATAAAGAAAAGGTATTCTAATAAATTTTAAAAATTACCCTGATGTTTTTTGTTTCATATTAAAAGTATTGTGTGTTGAGTAATTTAGCGAAAAAAAAGGAAAAATGATTAAATGAATTACGAAGGCCAAATGTGGGATTTGAACCCGGGGTCTTTTGATTATGGAAATTACCGCACATCGGACTCACTACGGCAGGCAGGCTGTCCCTCCATCCCGCGGGGGATCTCTGTCTGGCCGCCAGCTTGTCTCCTTGTCGCCGGCATAGTGAGCGTGACCGCTCCAGCTCCATGGGCCCTGCGACAGACTGTCTAGGGTAGAGATAGGCAAGTCCAGGCCTCAAAGGCCTTAGTGTCTGCATGATTTCCAGATATCCAAGCCCTGCTCATGTCTGATTACCTGGTTTAGGTGTGTCCAGCCAATTAGAACATGCCAGAGCTTGGTATGTTGGCTATCGCTGGTCTAGGGTGTACTCGCCTTCTCCCAGAAACCTCGCTGTTCTGAAAGGGATCCAGCGGGTTAAGAAAATGAATGGAAGTTCAGGATAAGGTCCACCTTATTGGATGTGTATTCTACCCGCTGTCACTGAAAATGTCACGTTCCCAAAGTTGATTGAAGCAGCTGATTGATTGAAGCATGACCTGCCCAGAGTTTAGATTTTTTTTTTCCACTCTGCCCCGCCTCTTAATTTGAACGCGCTGTTGCCAGACTTTCATACTGCAGAACCTCAGGACCTATAAACCATTGACTTAACATTGAAACTGGCCGCTGCCGCGAACTACATCTGGTGTGAATGCACCCGAAGAGGCTTGGTGCAAAATGTCAAAGTGGTGCAAATTTGTGGTGCAATTTTATATAGACTTTTCATTGGAAGCGGTCGCTTAAACACGCGTTTCCGAGGCTGGTGTGAACGTAGCATTAGAGATGAGAAATTATTGCCAAGAACCAAACAAAAATTATAAAAGTTCCTCACAAATTCTTCTCCTTCAGTGAATTAATTTTAGACCACAAGTTTACTTTAAGTTAACTTTCATTGTTGCTGCTCTTTAACTATTTGGTTGAAGAAAACCTGCTTCAGGTCGGAACATACCATTCTTGCAGTGCTTTTGAATTTGGAGCTTTGCCCTATTTGCTTTGTTAAACCAGGGGTTGACTTATCGTGTAAAACATTATTTAAGGCATTATTCATGCTATCCTTCTTTTGTTTTTGCTCTAAGTGCACAGACCAAATTAGAAAGGGTGTGCTGCTGAGTCACAGCCAATCCTTGAACAAAGTTCTTTTTTTTCCCTCCTGATAAATTATTGTACAATGTCATAATAAAATAATCTATAGACCTACAAGGAGAAAAATAATTTGCTAAGATTAAAAACAGTGTCGTAATAGACAATGTTTGCAATGACGTTGTAATCTGTATGTATTTTAATAAAAATGCACGAGGAGGTGAAAACCATCTGTTGCTTGTCTATATCTTCTATATCTATCACGTTTAGACTCAGAAATGATACAAAAAAACATTAGAAAAAGGGAAACGTCCAATTTCTATCGCCGTCCTGTTTGGTTGTGACACCCAATCGCGGGAAAGGAGAAAAGTGGGATTGCATGAACCAGTTGCGCCAACCAAAATGTAGGTCCTGTTTGACAAAATAAGCTCCTTAAAGCTCTTCTTATTACTTCAGCCACTCGGTGGAAAGGTTTTTTTTTAAACAGGAAAACAATTTAAGCCGGAATTTTAAAGTTGTCTATTGTCTTGAATTTAAGAAGCTGATTCCTGTTCTGTGTTCTTTGCTCAGGGAACAATAGAAGAGATGCAAGCTCAAAGAATTCTGAATGCATAGGTTTTTTGTTAATCTTCATGTTGGAAACCTGTTTGTCCATCAGGAAGATGAATGAGCGTGTTGCTCAAACCCGTCGTCGGAGGTTTGTGTGTCTGTATGTTTTTTTGAGGTTTTATGATTTTTGTTTTATAGAAACAAATTTAGGGATTTTTAGGATGGAATTGTAGTTGGGCTCCACCTGCCACCTATGGGCTCAAATGTCGGCCTGATTTTGTAGGTTCTCTTGTTTTTTCCACCATTCCTCATTTGTTCTCTCATATCTGCACTTGTTTTGACCTTTACGAGAGGGGAATAGCGCCATCTAGGCCACAGAAATGACCACTGACCGATGGCTTGACCTTGTTATGATACTGTTTACACACTTGACCTGGTTTTTATTAAGCTTTTATGCACAAGTATGCAGACGGGCATTATTGAAGCTTATAGTTGGAAGGGTAAAGCATCCGCATCCACTCAGCGGTTGGACTGAATAAAAAAAGTTCTGTCCCAGAATGTATCTGAGCTATTTAGGATTGGATTGAGAAGCTTTGATCCAGGTTTAGTTGTAGATTTTCTTGATCCAAAAAGGTCAGATGTAGTCAAAGGGGTTCACAGATGCAGAGTGTTAAGCTATGAAGGTTCACTGTTGTTCTGATGGGATGTTTTGAGACACCAGCATTTAAAGACCCACTCCAATGAAACAACTTTTGGGTGTTTTTAACATATTCTTGTAGCGTTTTTCTCATAATGGAGGACATTTGTAAAATAATTTAAGATTAAAACTACATTTCTGAGTATTTCTTTAATCAAATCGTGATGGATCAGGAGCAGATGAAAACCAGCGGTTTGAAAAAGCTCCAGTTTGTGATGCAAAAACCGCCACGGGCGGGCCGTATCTGTACGGCTGGATAGCTCTGATATTGCTGATATTTCTTTCTACTCTAATATTAGCTTTAGCGTGTGAGGAGAGAGTATACAAAGGCATGTTGGAAATTAGCAAAGCTCCCAACCCAACAGTGAATTTCTAATTAGCTCCTGCAGCGCTGCAGAAAATATGTCTTAAAAACGATGCAGACTTTTTGATTTTAGATAAAAACTGCATAATCGTAATTAAATTGTTGGAATGGGACTTTCAATTCACCTTGTATTTAGTCTTATGAATATTAGTTAAGGCTATTTGAGGGATTTATCCTTTAATCCCAGATAAGCTTAAAACATTTGCGTTGATGTGAAACTGTATTTTATTTGTCATTTCATTCTCTTCAAATCAAGTCATTTTGTTTGTTTTCTTTGTATTTTCTTTAGCTGCGCTTCCTTCAGCTATCCTCACGCTTAGGTTCAGCCCTTACCAAAGAGAAATATTTTGCAATGACCAAAGCATCAAGTATCCATACAAGAAAGACACCATCTCACACGGAGCCATGGCTGCCGTCACCATCACCTGCTCCATCGTCATCGTAAGGCCTGCACACCTGTCAGTCAAAACTAGAAAAGTTCTCCTAACTCAATCTTGTCTTTTTTTTTTCTACAGATCACAACTGGAGAAGCATTCCTGGTGCACAGGGGACGTCTGCACTCCAACACCAAATTTAACCAGTACCTGTCTACCCTCTACAAGGTGGTGGGCACCTACCTGTTTGGGGCAGCTGTCAGCCAGTCACTAACCGACTTGGCTAAGTTTACCATTGGTCGTCCTCGCCCAAACTTCTTTTCCGTGTGCGCTCCAGTATCCTGCGAGGGACTGGTGCTGCGCAGTAACTGCACCGGCGATCTACGGAATGTGACGGAGTCCAGGTGAGCGTCGCAGCTTTGCTTCTCAGCAAGCATCCTCATAAAAAACGTCCTGTTGTTTACAAACAAGAAAACTCCACTTATTTAATTTAATTTTATTTTTCTTTACATTTTTGCCATCATTCCACGAAAAATTACCTTGAAAAAAATCTGTGTTTGCGTTCTACCAGAAAAGTGCGAACAACCTTATAGTGGAACACTGAGCCTCTGGGAATGTTTACAGTCTCTGTAGGCTAAAGGAGGTTAACTTTATTTTTTCATTTCTGTTATCTTGATGCATTTTTGACAAAAACAAACTAAAATCAATCTAAAATTAAATATGATATTTAATATGGATTCCTAATTAGATAATATTTATAAGTTATGTGACCATTTTAAAGATTTTTTAAATTTGATTTTTGCTTAGCTTGGATGGAGTTTTTTTTTTCAAAAAAAAGTCTCTTATAACATCATTTTCACACTAACAACCACTAGAGGGCACTGTTGGTATTTTTGTCACCATTTGCCACTGACAGCAACACAGAAGAAGAAGCACGGCTCAGTTTTACACCAGGCTTGGAAGTTATTCCGAAGCGTCGCACTTTAAGATTTTCTTGCTACTTTATTTTATTGTTTTGGCTTGTAGTCTGAAAAATATGGTATAAAACAGCAAAAATTAACTCTATACAGTCATACATTTTGGAAAAAATATAAGAAAAATAACACGAATAAACATTTCTGTATACTGAAACGTCATATTATAAGTGTAAAGTGAAAAGGCTAAATCATTCATTTCTACAGGAGTAGAACTGAGTTTAGTTGTACAAGAAATGTAAAAAGTTACCAATTTATTATGTTTCTTTTTAAACAAAATGTTCTACAAACTTGTGGAGTTCAGGCATAAATGTATCCTACCAAAAATACCAAGGACTGCGGTGGAGTTGTAGTGGTTTGGTGTTGTTTAGCAGCAGAAGGGCAATTTAATTAACCCAAAAAAACAAAAAACAAACAGGGTTTCTTTTAGATTTATCTTGAGTTGCATTGTTTTTTTATTTGTTATGATAGCCTTTATTGTTCCAATGAAATTCTGAGCAGTAGAAACAAAACCAGAAATGGTTAATTCTGATAGGACCCCACCCAATAATGTTACAAAAATAGCAGATTGGACAGAACAAACTTTGATCTGCCAATTAAAAAAAATAATAGAAACTTTGAATTCTGAAGTAAGGTAAATTGTAATGAAGTCAGAGCAACAGACATAAAGATATGAAAATGAAATGTAAAAAAAATGCCCCATCTTTAAAAAACAGTTGCATTAAAATACATTTTGGAAGAAGTACGACAATGAAAACTTCATTCAAACACTTAAAAGAAACAAAAAACTATACATTATTTGCAAGAACTAGATGTAATTCAAAGCTATGCAACTGTTAAGTTAAATCTATTCAAATAAATATATAAACGATAAAAATCTACTTATTTTCTATTAACTGTTTCCTTTTCCTCTCATCAGGCTTTCTTTTTACTCTGGTCACTCCTCGTTCGGGATGTACTGCATGGTCTTCCTATCGGTGAGTGTCCAGTTTCCATTTTGTGAGACTTAGTGGCATAAAAATGACTGTTTGCTCAAACACCCGTGCGAGCGAGCCAAAACAGACTATGCTGGTCAAAATAGACACACGGCTCCTGCTTTAAAAACACCATCGTTGCAATTCTACATATTGTACTATTCCAGTAAGGTGATAAACTTTCTTAGGAGGAAGATTTTATGTAGAATTTTTCTAAGACATGCAGGATTGTTGGATCTGACTTGGGCTTGTTATCCATGTATTTATTTGAATGCAAATAAATAAAAATGTAGATATTTTGTTCATTTGTGCCAGATCCCTGATTTCCAATCTGTCTTTTTTCTCTTGTGCAGCTTTATGTTCAGGCCAGGATGCAGGGGAAGTGGACCAGATTAGTGCGACCCACGATCCAGTTCTTCCTGGTGGCGTTTGCTCTGTACGTGGGTTACACGCGCGTTTCCGACTACAAACACCACTGGAGTGACGTGCTGGTGGGGCTGTTGCAGGGAGCTCTCATTGCTGTGCTCATTGTGAGTTTTTTTCTCATCAGTTGGGGTTGTAAGGCTTGTTGTTATATATAAAAAAAAGACTCAATCTAACCATAAACAAAGTGAATTTAGGTGATTTTTATCTGTGTTTTTTAAATGAAACGTTTGATTCTTCAGCTAAAATATTAAATGAGTTTTGTTACATATTATACTATACTATATAGCGTTTAGTTCAAAATTTTTTGTTTGTGATAGATTTTTGTTTTTCTTCAAAGTACTGAAGAAATTTCATCACTGGCAAACTAAATACTTTAACTTACTGAATCAAAGCCCATGTTTGCAGTGGGTTGAGTTGGGACAAATCTGTCATCCCAGTTCACCTTGATGCTCCTAACAAACTAGAGGGTCGGTTTATACTTTCAAGGGATTCGTAATCGCCGGCGTCGCAGTGTTCGCACCAATTGGAGCAGAATCGCCCCAGTCGCTGCAGAATGACACCTGCTGGTGACGTCACCCGCGACTGGAATCGTAAACCCGGAGCGTCATTTAACTTGAATTTATTTCAGCGATTAGAGGACGCGACTAAGGGGGAAATACTGTCCAGAAAAATCTCTTTTTTACTTTTAACTAAGATTTTAAAGGAAATATCGAACTTCACACACAGACACAGAGAAACAGAGAGAGCGGACAAAAAGAACACGTTACTACATATTTCATATATTGCAGCTCCAGATAGAAATTCGCCCCTTTTTTATTTTTATTGTATGTTTTCACCTTTGTATTCCCTGCCTCTGCTTAGTGGAGGAACACACCTCTTCCTCCTTCCTTTCATGTGCCTGCATGTTCACAGACACATGCAAGCGGATGAGAAAGATGTTCTTCACGTTAAAAATAAACGCTGGAGACGATCGCGTTGCCTGGAAAGTATAAACACCACTCAGAATTTCATCACAGTTATCGCGAACAATCGCAGAACCCAGTCAACATCTGTATGAACTAGAAGACGCGATTCTGGATACGATTGATCGCTTTGATGTATAAACAGAGGCCTTAAGGCTTCTGGACTTCATCCATTTTTTTTTTAAACTTCCAGCTGACTGAGAAGTTTCCGACTTGATAAGCATTTGAGACATATAATCTTTTTCTGATCCACAACAAATGAGTTTTGTCTGTTAGGAATTAGAAGTAAAATTTGTTTCCTATCCTCTAGAAGGAAAGCCACAGCTGTATGGCAGGAAGTGATTCAGACTTTAAAACACTAGTTTTTTTCATGTTTTGTCTTAATTAATTGTCCTCTTTGAGGTAATCTTGAGAACATGTGATTGAGAACATGTTCAAAACACTAAAAACTCCTTTTCAATGGAGTGGGTCTTTAAAGAACTGCTTATGTGCAACATCAGTCTGCTGATGTTTGTGGGATTTCTGTCCAGAGGTTGAATCAAATTCTTGTTTGGTCTAAAATTCAACAGGATGTTGTATTTGAGATTTTTCTTTAACATCCTGTTTTACAGGTTTTTATTTAAAAATCTAATGTATAATAAGCTTTCCCCCCCCCCCTTTTCTGCAAAAAAACAAAAGTTCATTTTACAGCTTGAATAATTTGAGAGATTTTATTTTATGCAGCTAAAATGAATATAGGATTTGCTAATCTGTCAGATTATTACATTTGAAAACATTTTCATGTTTACATTTTTCTTCAGTAAATCACCTATTTAATTAATTAGATTAATGTTCTTAAAGTTCTTTTTTTTCTCTCAGGTCCGATACGTGTCTGATTTCTTCAAACAGCGGCCTCCGCTCGAAGTGCTGGAAAGGACGACAGAGGAGGAGCAGCTGGAACACAAACCGGGCACGCAGTCTATGGAGCACGGAAACCACCGCAAGTGCTCTGGACCTGTATAAGTTCTGCCCAGCTCCAACAGCATCTGCTACCAAAAGACCTGGAAGTAGAAAAAGTTCACCCAACAATTTTAAAACTACAAGACCCTGTTGGAACCTGCGTTTCCTTTTTGTGTGTGAGTGAGTGGGAAAATGTGTTGCAAAAATATGCATCTGTTTGGTTTTGAACAAGATTCAATAACTGTGTATATAGTTTTTTTTTTTTTTTTAAAGAATTCCTGTTTGACAAGCAGAAGGGTTCAGATCTGTGTGGAGGTGCGGCGTTCCTTTTTAGAAAGGAACTTTCTGTCGCTGACTGAAGGAAAAAGTTTTCCACTTTGGTTCAGTCATATGAAGCTCTCTGCACCCCTCTGTCCCCGATGTTTTAGTCTTTCTCTGCACGTATTTCTGAACATATGTAATAATGAACAGCTTTCACAGTCGCGTACAGGGGCAAAGCTAACATGTGCAAAGCTAACATTTTTAACCTGTTTATACCTACTGTATCTAATAAATGTTGTAGTATTTTAACCCATAAAAAGTCGGGATTGGAAATTTTGTAACCAAAAAATAGTTCTTTTATTTACATCTAAATAACATTCAAATAAAATATTTTTTGCTCTATATTTTAGATGTTTTTGAATTGCATCTCCGAGGATATGTTAATCATTAAAAGTAAAAAAAATAAAATAAAATGGGTAGTATTTTTAATGTTTTTAAATGGTTTTAATTGCAACACAAAAGCAGCTTTATTGGGAATTTCATCCCTTCCTATTCATGCCTTCCGATCTTGTTCTGTGCCGAAAAACGAAATTACTAATTCGCTCCGGGTCACTTTTGAAGCTGTTTTTGCTGTATCTTCATCTTTCTCTTCCTCCTCTCAAAAGAAAGCTTGTGTCAAACTGAATCTTTGACTTCTTAACTGACAAATATTTGGCTTGGTGCCCGAGTCTGATGAGTCAGTGGGAAACTTCTTGATATTTCATTCTCTCGCTCATCTACTCTTGGAGTCAGCTGTAGGAAAATATTAAGTACAATAGCATAATATGCACATTCAATCGTCAGTATAACTCTTTATGTGTAAAAACCTTTATCTTGATGTCTTAATCCAAATTTTATAGCAAAATCGAGGGATTGTTATAGCCTAACTGGTAGGTTTTAAAGTTGTGTAACTAACTCCATAAAATAAGTTTGCTATATTTTTTATAGGAATGTTCAATTACTGTTCATAAGTTATATTTTGAGTTAATATGACTGTTTTATGGACAATAATGAGGGTTTTTAAGCAGCAGGTTTAGCCATCTTGAAATCAGGCTAAATACAACCATGATTGAAGTCAACAAAACCATTTGACTTGCACAATCGCAAATACGAGACTTTTATTAAAACTAGATTTAATAAAACCTTCTTTTAAATGCAATGCCACGCAGGTGTTAATGTTTATGTATTCTCTGACAGACGTCAACTGTTTCAAGGTTATCAATGTCTGATTACTGCTTTTTGGGGTGAGTTTATCTTGAAAGAATTGGAAAAGATGGCTGTTGGAGATATCGTTCCGGATGTGAACCTCTCCCTTATGTTGGCTGTCAACTGTTACGTAACCCTTTAAGTCATTATTTTTTTTTCCATTGGCTGGTCTAGTTACTCTTCCCTTGTGGAGTTTAAATGAGCCAGTATGTGTCAGCGTTAGCGTGTGGCTCCTTAAACTGTAAAAGGAAAAGAATGTAGGTGAGGGGTTTACCTTTTGCTCATACTGGATGAGCTCAGTGTTGTAATTGTCATGCCTCATACTGCTGCTCACAGCACAGCGTCCTCAATCCGTGTGAAATGACTGACAAGACGATTTAATGGAGAACTAAATCAGGAAAAGTTTCTCATTTTAAAAACTTTTTGAAGTCATTTTAATTTTAAACTACATTTTTCCTAAATTTGAAATATCCAATCATTTCAAGTTGAATCAATCGTGTGTGGCTAATCTAAGAATTTATTTTACCTCATCTATAAAGAGATCCCAACCACCTGAACACAAACAGAGTTGCTTGTAATCTCCACCAATAAAAATACTAAATATTGTAGTTATCAGGTATTTGGATGATTTCTTTCCCCCTCAAACATAAAGACAAAACGGATCAGTCTAACGATTGATTATGCAGTTGAGTAATAGGAAATATATGCATAAAAAGACATTTTTACATCAAATTTGATTAAATCTCTATTTTTTGTGCATTATCTCACTTTATATCTTTGACTGTTCACTAAAGTTTTACAAGTTGTGAAATTAAAATGCAACTGTGATGCTTGCATAAGAGTTCACTTACGACTGTTAAAGTTAAACTCCTAAAGCTCAGGAGACGCCAGGCGTGGAGGGTCGTGTTACTCTGTCTCAAGCGTTTCAAAAGTCAGCATTTCAACGCCACTCACATTGGGATCACCGGGGGTTTTATTTTGAAATGTCTTTTTGTCTCCAGGCTTCCTGTTATGAACATGTTTTAATTAATGAACTATTATTTACTACTATTACTATTTATTTACTACTAAGTAAATAAATCCGCGATTTTCACATCATATTGCTATTAGGCCAGTTACAGATGAACACAATTATTCTGGGTATGTTGAAATTAAAAATGTGTTTTAAACAAGGCTGCCTGTTAAAATAGGCAACCTTGTTTTAATTGGTGTGTGCAAAAGTAATTAAACATTACATGTTTTTCTAATTACGTGATTGAGATATTATTATTTTAACTCTCAAAAGGTAAATTGGGGTAAGGTGTTCCATAAAAGAAAGTCAAGCGCCTTAAACAAACTATTGGGGTTTTTCTTTTAGTTGTATTTCTCTACATCTTAACCACGTCAAATAGAACTTATTTTTTCTTTCTAAAATTGCAACTCATTGTAAAATGTAGATGAAAGGAATTTTAATGCAGGAGTTGATTTGTACTAAATGACTAATGTCAGACCCCTTATTTTGACAAGAAAAGCACTTCCTGTTGCTGGTGAAGGTTCTGATTTCAAACGGTTATCTTGAAGTTGATTCATGGCATCTGAACTTGAAATCTTTTTTTTAAACCTTTCACCACTCATCCAAGCGGCTTCATCAATTTGTTTCCTACAAGCATTGGTATCATATTTAATACGTGCATTTCTGAGACCCTCATCACATTCAAACTTTCCTTAAAACTCCATTATATATGTAACTCCACGTTTTCTGCCCTGTAGTTCATCATCATTCCACTAGGGACAGTAGAAGGGCTTTTCCTGCTCCTTTCAAAATGGCTGCTTCCATGAAATCTCAAAAGCACTCTTGGCAGAAAAGTTTAGCTAATTTAAGAAAATAAAACTTTTTGATGAGAATAACTCATCTAATGTGATTCATTTTTTTAATCTCTGCTTGTATTGAAAAATACAAATGTTGTGGATGATAAATTCGCCATGTTAAACACATGAACGTTGTGAGCAAAAACTTTACTAAATCACCAAATGTATCATAACTAATTACTGTCCATCTCATTAAAGAAAATAAGAGTTTTAAGTGGATTTTACCTAAAGGTTTAAAAAACATCTTAAGTTACATTATTTTGGTTAATCCTTTGATATAGTGGGCTTTAGGGTTAACAAATTGATTAGAGATTAAAACCCTTGTTACTCTAGATGACCTAATTTCAGATTAAAATTAGACTCGAGTAGCTCTTATTTTTGAACTTAGAACAGCTCGTTTTATGTTCTAACCAACATGAGGGACATCTCTCATTTCTACATGTAAACCGGGTTTTGCATTTGATAAATGACCAAAGGCAGACAAACGACCACTCTTTAATCACGTCTTTTATTTGTAAGGCACCAGAGAAGCTTCCTTACTGCTAAAAGGTTGATTCATTCTCATAAAAGGTACAGTTGCTTACAGCTTTTTAATATTTTTTTTGTCCTAGGTATTTTAAAATGCTTGTTCATAATCACATTTTACAGTTGCATTTGAAAGAAAAAATAAAGAAGAAAAAAAAAACATTTACAAACCTAGATATGCTATGTTTTACAGCCCAACTGGTGAATGAGAAAGAAAGCAGGAAGAGGGGAAAAATATTCATGGTTTCCAACATTGTGCATGTTACTGTAGGCTTGTAATGTACACACATACAAAACAACTAAGTCTTTTGTGTTACAGAAACATTAAAAAGCAGCTTTGAAACATACAAAAATGCTTTAAAAAATATGTATATTGATATATTCATATGTATACAAATTGGCCCATCACAGCAAAACAAACCATTCACATGTCTGTGTTTTGCCGAGGAGGTTTTCTCTGCAGACGGATGTCAGAATGTGGAGTGCAAAATGTTTTTCGTACCTTTTTCTTTTTTTTTTAAAGTCAGATCTCAGAAGGAAACGGTTCACCCTTTAAGCAAGAGCACAGGCAGGAAAACAATGAAATCACAAAGTAAGTAAGTGCTCTTCAAATTACAACGTTGATGGTCTTCAGGAAAGCAGAGGTGGGGTTTTTCAAAGCTCACTAATTACTAAGAAATTAGCAAAAAAACGGAATTTCTGTTTCAAACTTTTGACCAGTTCTAAGAAGTCACTGTTTTCAAACAATCAAGCATGATTTTTATTAATTTTTTCGAAATATATTTGGGTTAAAAGTATCATGACAGATTTTTTAAGACTTATCTGTATATGGTTTATTTAAGCCATGATGTCTTTCAATTCGTAATTGATCCTACCACGATTTATGTTTTATGTTTTTCATTAAAATAATTTGGTGTATACAGAAATTATATAATTAAAAAATAATGTTTTTTTTAAAAGAAAACAAAAAAAAACATAAAGTTGTTTTTTTCCTGTTTAAAATATGAAATAGTCTTCAAGAAAAAAAATGATTTTTTTTTCAAGGGAATACATTTAAAAACACCCTAAACTCAAATAGTTTTCACAACTACATGGTATAATTTAATATTTATATGAAAAGACTTGTTGCAGAATAGGGGAGGGATTTTAAAAAAAGAAAAAAACAATTCTATATCTTTTGTGATTTGTTTACTAAGCTTTAGAGTGAAGACTGCTCCCTTCGTGTTGGTCAGGCTGGGCTTCTGACAGGGGTTTCCATGGTGATCCACTTCTCTGCTTTAAACGGAAGAACGCTGCTGCCCTCTGCTGGTTTAAGACAGCATTTCTCCCAAACACAATAGAGCTGTGCAGCTTTTTAACATGAAAGGATTCTTTTTTTTTTTAAAAAAACTTTAGTTATCAGAATTTAGATTAAACTAAATTGTTTGACTTTCCCAATATTTACTGCAAAATCAAGGCTTTTGACAAAAACATAGAGGCTCCTTAAGTCTTAAAAAATGACATATTGTACTACTGTCTGCCTTTTCAAATTAGACCTTTTCAAGTTTTATCCAACAAATGCCAATTCCTAAGCATGGCTATACTCGCTGCAGAAAGTAGTTGGTTGCGCTGCCGCCAGCAGAGTGTTCGCCATAAGAGCTTGGAGGACAGCAAGCTAAGCGGAACTGAAGTTAGGCTGCAAACTTTCCAAAGCAAAAGCTCGGAAGTTACAACATCCTGCAGGTTGTTTGGGACGACACAGACTTCAAAGAGAAAAAAAAAAGAAAAAACACAAGTACCTTTTTTACATTCACGATCACTTATACATACACCTGAAGGTCCGATGAAAAAAATTGTGTTCTTCTTCACGTAAACTGAAAAATCAGCTTAAATCTGAGTGTTGTCAAAGGTTGAACTCAGCTGTAACACACAGCAGAGACAGAAAAGCTCAGAAGCTTTCTGCCCTTCACAAGATGGTCTTCAAACTAACCTAAATACTTTTGTTAAATGGAAATATTTTTGTGGGGGGATAAAATTATTTTTAATTTTTTAAATTGCACCGAACTAAAATGGCAATAAAAATACCCATAAAATCAACCCGGGATGCACTTAGAGAAGAATTAACAAAAATGTAGAGAAAAGTAGAATAAAAACTGACAAGTCAGTAAAATGAATCTGAAAACTGCAGAGTTATGTACAGGACGCTGAGGTTATGGTTTCTTTGTGAGTCAAATGAGGAAGCTGTGTTAAGCCGTACAGCAAAGGCTTACAGTTAAAAGAAAGTACGTGTCTTAAAGGAATCTATTACAGCTAATTAATAACAACACTAACCCTCACTTTCAGTCAGGAGTTTTCCTTCTCTGCACATCCAAAAGTTTTCACTCCACCATCTCAGGTACATGGATCATCACTTACAGTCTAACCTTTTGTCTTTTTTTTTTTTTTTTTTTAAACCACTTGTGTTACCTCAGACTGTCTCCTCTGAATCGCGTCACAGTGTCTGCACTAGTCGGACTTGTCTCCGTCCTCTCCTCTGGGTGCTCTCTCGGCGGGCTCTCTAGCGCTGTCCTCCT
Organism: Oryzias celebensis; assembly: GCA_014656515.1. NCBI lineage: Eukaryota > Metazoa > Chordata > Actinopteri > Beloniformes > Adrianichthyidae > Oryzias > Oryzias celebensis. The sequence goes on from BNCR01000005.1 coordinate 43,989,612, forward strand.
TTACGGCGGCCGGCTGGCCGTGCGAGTAGTTGGCCAGGATGGAGGAGAGGGACAGCAGGCCGGAGCTGGAAGAGACGGCAGGCAGGGAGGGAGGGGTGAGACCCAGGGGCAGCGGGGTCACAGGCAGCGCCAGGCCCTGGAGCTGGGACAGGTGTTGAACCTGCAGCTGTTGCTAAAAAAGAAACAGAAAAGGCAGAATTCATGAGGTTCAGGAAAACAGTGCTATTCTTGATTTGAGCTTTTTTTTAATTTATGTTTTAAGTTAGTTTTGTTTAATGTAGTTTTAGGAAAATCTGGGTAAATCGTAAATCTATATTTATTTTGGGATCTGGTTATTTTAATACCTTTGACCACCTTCAGCATTTCTACAGGACGAAAACTTCACCAAATTCTTAGCAAACAGAAATAACCGTTTACCCTGTAAAAATGCTCAATTCCATCCATGAGCTAAAAAACATTAGAACGCTGAGCTCAACAGATTTTGAGAAAAAAAGTATTCAGTTTTATTTTGATCTATTTTCAATACATTTATTTTTTTTATTAATAAGGTTATAATGTATTATTTAATTGAATGTACTGATATGAAAATACTTTTCATAAACTGACCAGGGTGACTTAATACCCACCACCAGCAATAAAGGTTATTTTGTTTTTTTAGTCTTATTTTATGCACTTGGAAAAATTTACTTGATTTTGAATTGCTTTTATTTGTCCTATTACTGCATAGATTCTACTAGTAGCCCCGCCATTTATCCTAAATGTATTTAGATATCGCTGGTGTCCATTTGTCACGACATCAATAAAAGATGGCTACAGTGTATTCATTAAAGAGCATTAACATTTGACCAGTTCAGTTGACTGAACCAGTTCAGAACTTTCTGGGTCATTTTGTTGTAAAATGGGCACATTTTTCTTAAAGTTAAAGTTTATTTTCCTAAATCTAAAATACAACGATAATAAAGAGTGAGAGGGACAGTTTTCCCTTGTTAAGGGAAGTAAAGGAGAAATTCCCACCCGGATGATGGAGTTCATCTCAGGAGGAGTGACCTGCTTGGCTCTCTCAATGGCGCCCATGACTTGCTGCTGATGCTGAAACAAACATTAAATATGTGACTTTTAGCACGATAAAACCGACAAATTCCCAACTAAGAAAAAAAAAAGGTTATAAAGAAACAGTTTCAAGAATCTTTAAAGACAAAAAAAAAGCAACAGCAGACCAGTTAAGAGGAGGGATTAACGCTCACCTCCTGTGACAGGTACGGCAGCACTTGAGCACAGATCCCATTCAACCTCTTCACGATTTCAGCCTTCGGAGACAAACAAACCATCAGAGTAGAAAACTAGGAGGCAAGATAACTGTCAATAACAAATGCGTGTTATGTTCCTTATTGACAGCTATCTTATCTTTTAGAAAACCCATTAAAAAACTTGGATTAGAAGAGAAAAAAAAGTGAACCTGAAGAGTTACCTGCTTGTGCATTTCAATGTTCAGCCCATAAGACATTTCATAATACTGCAAGAGAAAAATAGCCATGAAAAGTTTTTCAAAGGACAGAAAATCAAAGTTTATCCGTTAATTTCCACCTTTGTTTGCAGATTTATACATGCGATAGAAAATAAATCTGAACTATTCTTAAAGTTTTGAAGTAAAAGTCAGTGAGAACCAGAAATTTTATGCAAACTCAAGAGAAAAGACAGATTTGTCAGTGATCTGACACCTGGCTTACCATGATATAATGACGCTGCATCTCAGACTTCTCAGACGCCAGTTTGTCACACTCCAACTTCAAACTGAAAGCACAGGATACAGCATAAATACCACATAAAAGAGTTTCTATACTAGTTTCTGAAAAAACCCAAGAATTTCTTCTAATGAATCGCATTATAATGAGTTTAATTTCCTCCTTTTGTCCTGGTTATTGGTTCCCTAAGTAAAGCTTTTCCATTAATTTTAGATTTATGTGACATAATAATTAAATACATGATAAAATATTTAAAATAAAGAAGTAGAAAAGGACAGAGTTTAATGGGGTAGCATGTAAAATCCCAGAAAAATAAAGAAAAAGTCAATAAATTTGTTTTGTGCCGGTATGTTATAGGAAATATTGTAGAGTCCTGGATTAGATGTTAAAACCAGATGAATTGCTGAATTTATTGCCTGCTAAAAATAATGATGCTGGTTTGACTGGTATCTGTCATTTCTGGTACCAGTACGGGCTACTCTTCTACCTCTTTGGAAACAGACATATGTGATCTTATTACTTTACAGCTTCCAACACCGAAGCGCAAAATGATTCAGACGGCATCTCAGAAAATCTGTCAAGCTTTAAATAAAAACGATTAGATAAAAATCCAGGTTGTAGCTTGTAGTTTTTTTTGGTCTGACAAAGTACAGAAATAAAAACTACAAAAAAAGCTGGCAGAGGGAAGTTTGAAATGCTTTCAGACCCACTTGTATTTTTGGTGTATTTAACATGCTCGTGTGGAATTTTCTAATGAAGGAGGACATAAAGTTAAGCTTATAATTGCATTTCTAACTATTTCATCATTCAAATTGTTTTCCGTTAGCAGGAGACAAAATAATGCCATTGGAAAAAGAAATGTATCCAAGAAATAGATTCATGTATGTCTTTGTTTTCCTTGTCTAAACTGGAACCTGGTTCAAAACTGTATGGCTGGATAGCTCCAGTATTTCTCGCCATTTTTATTGCACTGGTAATGTTAGGTTGGTTGGGTTTGTGGGGGCTGTAAGCTAACGGGAGAGCGTCTGAACAGATAGCTCAGTTATGGGTTACGGGAAGTGGGGATGAGGATGATCCACATCAACTGTCCTGTCCACAACTTAGAAGTACATTTCTAATGAACTCCTGCCCTCAGCAAAAACTTTGTCCTAGAAAATGACAGTTTTTTTTTCATTTTGGTTAAAAATGGCATCATCGTAAAGACTACTGGGAATGCTTTTACAATACATGATCAGAGCGGGTCTTTAAATGATAGATGACGCAAATACAAGTTCACTTGTATGTTTTTTGGTCAAACAAAAAATTCAAAAATAAAAAATAGATGACCAAAGGAATTTTAAAACACTTAAAGTGTGAGGTTGTATCAATGTATACCTGTGATACTGTGCTTGAAGGAACTGGAACTCATCCTTGATGCGATCGCACGAGTCAGAAGTGGTGAACTTTAGGGGCTGGCTGGACTGAGACGATGCCTACGAACAGAAAACAAACCCAGCATAAGGATCCAAAAGCATTGTAGGAAAACACATTAAAGAAAAACAGCCACTAAGAAATGACTTCTTTAGAGGTGGCTGACCACATGTGCACGTGTCTTTGCTGCTGCAGCGTGCATGTTTGACTCAAACTGTTTGCCAGTTTGGCACCTAGGGCATAAACTTTGAGATTAAACCTTTAAGAGGATAGTCAAAATTAAGTTTGAGATCCACCCTGGATCGGATACACGGCCGGACGGCTGGTCACAGATATTCTCCTTTTACAATCCTGTTAATAGGAAATGATATCAGGGATAAAACAGATTATTCTGTGTATTTCAGAACAAAATGACTCGATGAAGAAGTGCTGTTTAGATAAACCTTATTTAGAGAAGCCTTTGAGTGCAGGCTGCATTAAAATATGGATATAGTCAGACTAGAAGCAGCAAGCTGTAATCCGGACTTTATCCAGCTCCCTAAACCTTATTACTGTAAATAAGTGGTACAAGGGCAGAAGGTCTCCAGATGGATTATGGGATTAAGGAGCGAAGAAGTTGTTTGGTTATATAGCGGTTAAAACACTCAGTCTTAATAGAAAAAAGTAACACAAATCCACACAAATAAATACATAGTTTATATATTAAAGACCGATAGGAGATTGAAATTAACAGATATTTTAAAAAATCCCAAAGAAAATCTAATTTATTTGATACTAGCAGCAGCACTCACAACCAAACTGTTTACCTCAAACGTTTCATTTTCAAGTTATTAGTGATTTTCTGTCATGGGAGTCATTCATCAACAGAAAGATAAAAACGAGTTTCAGTGATGACTAATTCACAACCCATCATGTTCTGCACTTCAAGCCTGTGCAAATATTTTTCTTGCACCACTTAATACTTTGAGTTCCAAAGGTTATGAAAACAAGTAGATCTTGATAAAGACTATCATGCAACTTGATCTGCTCGTTTTATCTCATTAGAAATCAAGCTCACCCCACTCAGCCACTACCTGTTACGCCGCAGCAAGTTCTGTTTTGTTCGTGTGTTGTTGTTGCTTTTTTTTTTTTTTTTTTTAACAGCCGATGTAATTAAAAATGCAAAACAAAAGTTGAAGTCTACCTGGTACGTGACTAGGCCATGACAAAACAGGAGCCTTTATGTGGAATTTGGAATGTTCCATGTGATGTAAAGCCATCACAAATCACTGAAGAAGGACACTTAAAATTTTAGGCATGCACAAAGGGTTGCAGTACCTTTTTTTTGTAAAAAACACAAAATATTGATGTGTAAATCAAAGCCTCACACCAATGAAAATCGTGTTTTGTGTTTTTAACAAGTTCTTGTAACATTTCTCTAATGACAGAGGACATATGTAAAATAATTTAAGATTAAAAGTGTGCTTCTGAGTATTTGTGTTGGATCTGCAGCAGAAGAACTGCAACTGCCACAGGCAGGCAGAAATCTCCCTTCTCCACTACAATTCTGATGCATTCAATTGCAGACAAGCAGATCCATTTACGTCTTCACTTTTCTCATCTGAGCTGCAATGTGGCTCTACACTGAACGGCTGGATAGCTCTGATATTGCTTGCAGTTTTTTTTTCCTTTTTTGCTTTATAAATGGTAGCTCGGACCTGCGAGGTGCTATAAGCTAGCGCGACCGAGTGTAAACAAAGGGCTGATGGGAAAGGCTAACTTTCCCGCGTCAACAGTCCCGCCCACAACCTCCTGTTGCTCAGCAGAAAAGAAGTTTAAAAAAAACATCGGCTTTTTAGATTTGAAATTGGCATAATCGTAATTAGAAGCCCATTGGGAACAATCTTACAATAGGAAAAAAAAATAGAGTCTGAGTGGGATTTTAAAGTCAAAAAGGATCATTTATGTTTGTTGTGCTTAATGAAAACACTTGGCTTAAAGGGCCCTAAAAAAGTGCTAAAAAAGGTCTACATCTTTTCCAATTTTGTATTTTATACAAAAAACATAAATTTTATCTGCCAATATAGTTTTAGGCAGATGTAGTTTAATATTAGTTTTTTTTTTTTGTTAGAACAACATTCTCTCAATTCATATTTTTCATTCCAGAACATTCTGTGTTTACACCTTTCAGAGCTTCACAAAAGTGTTTTAACTTAACTTGTTAAGAAAAAGTGTATAAAACAATAAGTTTTTTTCTCTATGCATAACACATAAGTAAAAAATAAGGAAATACATTTAACACAGATCTTTATTCTAGGTATGCAGCGCTGCCAAAAATGATCAATTAATTAATTTTTGACTTGGAATCCAAGTCAAAATCAAAATCAAATCCAAACATATATTTAATTAATTATAATTAATTAAATATATTTATTTAATTCTAAACCAATTTTGGTTGGTTACATAAAAAAATGATTTTAGCTAACAGTGTTAGTATTTTTGCTTCCGTATAAAAGTTTTTCCAGTTGAACAAATGTGGCAATTCTGTTAGCAAAACTAAGCTTCTTACATTAAAATCTATGAGAAAAATACGACTTTTGACTAAAAGAAGGTATGAAATTACTTTAGAGGAAATTTGATCTGTTGATTTAATAATCAATACTGTTTTCCCGGAGTGTAGATCGATTGGATTCATCTGTTTTAGTACGCAGCCCTATTGCTGATAATAGGAAGTCGGTTCTTTGTAGAGCTAAAATTTAGCAACACTTTCATAGGTCATAATTTCCCCTGCCGTCTAACTCTTGCTTTTGGAAGGGCTAAAGGACAGGGTTAGGCTAAAAGGAGCCAAAAAAAAAATGGTGAATTGGGATTCTGCCTGCGCTACGCTAGGACAGTGAGAAAAACAAGGCTAACCGCGTCCCCTAATATTAGCTTTAGGGGAATGCTAGCTGTGGAGTCACACTTTTGAGCGATAATAGAGTCATTGAGGCGTTAAAGCTAGTTTCAGTCCTGCTTAAAACGTTTAAACGACCGCTTATGACTCTGAAAAAATAAGTAACAACATGTAGAAACGTCTGGTATTGTGAGTTAGGCTGGCTTGACAGCTACCTGAAGCCAGCGGCGCCACTGTTTACATCCGCTGTCGGCTGTTAGCTCAGCGTTAGCTCAGCTTCCAGCCTGGAGAAGTTCCTAAGCAAACTTACCGAGTGCCTTGATTGAGGAAACATCATGTCAGCAGAGTGTTTGGTTTCGCTGCGCTTTTACGATCTAATCGAGATGCCAAGCTAGCTAGCTAGCTAAGCTAACAAGTCCCCCTGATATTATAAAATTATGCGAGACGCTGCTGACACTTTGTACTCTGTCATCCTTTAAAATAACGTTAGCTAACGTTGAAGCGGCGGAAAGCAGAGATCGTTTTCTTGGTTTTATGGAAAGGCCGCTCTTTTTTACAAAGGTGACGAGTAGAAAGAAAAGAAAACGCTATTCAAAAGAATGTCTGATCTTTCGGCATAACGTTAACGCTGCGACTCCCCCGGGAAACCCTGGGTGTTGACACATGAGCCTTGGACTCTCCTTTGCTTTCAAGGGAAGAGCAGCATCACCCGGAACACAAAGTGAGAGGCGGGGCAGCGAGCGCCCCCCGTGGCACACCGGTGAACTGCACCAACTTCTTTGAAAGTAAAACTACTTCCAAAATAAAAGCATAACCAAACTAGCATAAAAAAGACAATTTTTATTAATGAGAGCCTGGCTATATCCATATACATGTTTTGATTACTAATAAAAGGGATTCATTTGGTTAATAATGTTTTAGTCCAATTAAAAGCAGAACTTTAGGTATTTTTTCCGTTAATACTTGAAAATAAAAAAGGAATATAAGAATTGTTGAAATAATTTGAAATGTATTTATTTTCAGAATGAATTCAGGCTCTGTGACAATAGAGGACTATTACTAATCATAAAAGACCAAGCCACTGATCAAAATTGTAATAAAAACATCAACAATAATGATGATATTCAAACAATTACTTCAACAAGTTATAAAAATGGGAATACATGTATTTAAACAGTAGAAATAAGAATTAGACTTAATCTTCACTTCAAATGTACATCAAAATAATACAACATCTTTATTCCAATAATGGCTCATTGGTTCTAAGACATCTTTTTCAACGAAGTACAAAGTACCGTCCAATGAGATGGCTATGGCTGTGATTTCGGGCTACATAAAATTTAATTGAATACATGAACTTAAACAATAATTCTAACTCATTCGGTCATATTTAAATGTCTGAGACAGCAAGTTCAGTGACAATGGGGCATTTAAAAAACAGGATAAAAAGAAATAAGGAAAATAAATACTGACACAGCATTTTTTAATTCTCAATTTAATTTTTAAGACTCACCTGTACATCATGAGCCAGCAGAAATATAGCTCTGAACTGGTTGGTGAAAGCTTCTCCTAATTTAGTATTTGGGAAAACTACGCGTATCCAAATGCATTTTGTTCCAGAAGTTTACAATTTTTCAGAAATCTTGGTCGTACATGAGAAAGATTCCTGCATATGACTGTAAAACCAATCATACCAACATTACCTGTTCCAACTGTCATGACCGGTTTTCTGAAAATTTTTTACTTACTGTATGTTTATCATTTATGGGGGATGCTAAAATGCTCCATAATACCTTTTAATTTAATCTGCAAATCGAACAGTATCAATCCAGTACAGTGTACAACATTTTTTTGCTATAATTTTGATAAACAAGGTTTAACTGTAGGATCTGAGTTCCTTTTAGGATGGAGTTCCAAGTGGTAAATTTTGGGATACAGAAAGAATCAGATGACTTTCAAATCAAAGATGATTTTTTCTTTTTTGTAAATTGTTCATACATCTTTAAAAAAGTAGATCTGCTTCTCAACTGGAAAATAATAAAGGATCCTCAACTTTTGGCAGCTTATGGATGTTTCCAACATGAAAATGCCCAAAAAAGTTAAAATTTCCCTACAGGATGCTTATGAGACATAATTTTATTTGGAAAAATATGTCTACTAAAAATACCTGTGGTGAGAGCTCTCAAAATCAACTATTCCTAAGAAACAGTTTACCTTAAAGTTTTTTAGGGCCAAAACTAAACATTTTTAAATAGAACAAATACAGATTTCTGCATTATTTTTAAAATGTATTCATCCTAATTAGATTGAATGTTGTACAAATTGAATTAAAAAAAAGCAAGTTACAACCCCCATGTAGACTGAATGATGAGGCAGACTCACATACCATCAGCAAGTATAGGAACAAATTTATTTAAATTTAAAACAGATACCTTGTCATTATGTTTCTCTCTTAGAAGGCGGCAATGATCATACGTCATGTTCATGTTTGAATGAGGATCAGGCAACAGTGGTTCAAACAAATACATGAAACAAAAAAAAAATATGGCAATAGTTATGTAAATCAATAAATTGATAACTGATTGAACCCCTTTATCAAGAGCTCTGCAATGAAAACAAACAAGCCCTCACTTCTGACACAAAATAAACAGCACATGCAGTTAATTACAGTTTCTTAAAAAAGAAAAAAAAAGCAGATCATCTTTAAATCTTAAATACATAATAAAGTCTTTTTGTGTTCTTAATCATCTCTATACTTTAGTCTGTAGTGTGTTTTAAAAAGAGGAAACCACCGGGCGATGGCCCTTCAGATAATGACCACAGCGTTGGCACTTGGAGAGAGCCAGGCTCTAGAGAGTGGGGTTGGCACACTCAGTATAATACATAATTTACATTTTGGTTTACAAACAATATAACAATAATTAAAAAAAACAAAAAACAACAATTTGTACACACCACTACACAGTTGACCTTCGGCTTTCATTTGATTGAGGAAAAAATAAATCAAGTGGTCCTAAAAACATGTTCTGGTATGTTTTCTCATCATACAAGACAGGAGAAAAAAACAGAATTACAAAGAGGGAACAAGTTTCAGGCTGAGTGTGCACAAACTCCATACTGACTTCTACATGATAAGTTTGATTCCACTTGGTTCAACCAAACAGCCAAAGCAAGCAAGAAGGGCCCTAAAAAGAATCATTTTTATATTAAAAAAAAAGCCTCCAACATGTCAAGCTGTCCTTCCTTACTCAAGGCAATAAATATGAGATGTCAGGAAAAAAGCTGCCCAGCCTTTGCACTTCAAACCGGGAAGAGATTGGACGTACGTAACGGGCCACGTTCCCACATTACCAGCTCGATTATGTTCCAATAAGAGTTTTGCCATAAATTGCAGGGTGACACCGCACCGCCAACACGCCATCCAACAGCCACTCAGCCCATGGGCTTGTGCCAGATTTTGTAGTCAAGTTAGCAAAATGCATGGTTTGACACCATTAAAGTGAGCTGCACTTTGCACACAATCATTTCAAACACAGCTTTGATAAATACTTGGGTCTGCATACTTATTTTTCATTCAATACTGGCATTCAGTTCTATAGTACAGCACTCTCCAACGACTTCCTTCTGCAAGAGTTTGGAGTCACTTTTTTTGCAAACAAATTGACGGTGAAGCTCCATGCTGGTGCGTACTTTTAATAAAGCCCAAACTTCTTGCAACTCTTGCCTTTAAATGACACTGCAATAGAAGCTATTTCATGGTTAACATACGCAAAAAGCATGGATTTAACAGATTACTTGGCCACCACCTATAACAGAAATACTTTGGAAAACCTGCAATACTGGTCATTGTGCAATGTAGTATGAATTGAGAATTACAAGCAACACTGATGGTGCTGAAAACTAAATGTAGTGCATAATTGAGAGGGGCAAAACAACAAAAAAAACAGCTTAGTGTTGGTAAACTCTCTAGACGCACACAAAAACAGCTTGCATTTCTCTAACTGCTGTGTAGAAGCTTCCTCTTTCGCATACTGCGAATAATCTCCATTTATGAACAAATATGACTTTGTGGATGACTCGGTTCACTGTGGTCCTGTGCGCCGCTCCCTGCTGACAGATGCACTGTGGTAGCCCTTAATGAAGATGAAGGGTAAGTCACCTGTGGAAAAGGTCAGAGACCAAAAAAGGTATATCTGCACTTCACTGGCACTATTTGAAACGAGCATCCAAAAAACTGGAAAATGAACGATGCAGAAAATAACACTTCCATTGTGTATGTATGTATGTATCAAGTTACAAATGGCAAGCAAGGACCAAAGAGGTCTTCAATCACTGATTTAGAAAAAGAAAAAAAAAAAAAGGTCCACCTAAGTTTGTACTGTACACTTTTTTAACGTATGTATTACAGCGCTGCACCTAAAACTCAAAAGAGGAGATTTAAAAAGAAATGCGTGAGGGCTTCGAAGAAACCAAACAGTTTTATCGTGGACTGAGAAGTGAGGATGGCGAGTACAACTGGAAATGTCTCCAAGAAATAGAAAGCAGAGATAAATTCCTTACTATAGCAGACATTCAGGGTTTTTTTTCTGGATTTTTTTTTTTTTTTTTTACAGCAGTTCAGACTCAAGTAGGCTCTGCCATGAGAAAAGGAGCCCTTCAACATGACAGAATCACAAGCAGTCAGATTATCAACACCTTCAAATCTGGTCCATAAATTATATAAATACAAAAAAAAAAAAAATTACGAGTAATTTTTTTTCAGATCTGCCCTGATCAGATTTTACTTGGGCAGCAGATGTGTTGCAGCGGCGTGGTGTAGACGCTCGTTCATGTACACACACCCCAGCTCTGTGTAGTCCTATTAATCAAGTGAACAAAAATCACAGTATTAATACTCAAATTTAAATGAAAAAAAAACAAAACTAATTCTAATGATTCTTCTTTTTGCCAAAGATGGCGTTCAACTAAGTGTTTTTTTGTACAGTGTTTTGTGCATATGTATTTACAAATATACACAAACATTTAGTGTTTCCTGTAAAAGGCTCATCACCACTCTCCTCGTCTCAAAACTCACCAGAAATTTTTTTTAAAGTAAGTGACAATAAAAAACAACAACAACAAAACAGGTCCTCATCAGGAAGTGTGTCTGATTGGACGACTGTGAGACGTCAGTTTGACAGCAGAGATGTTCTCCTCACACCCCAGCAGTGTTGACTTTACAGCTTCTATCCTGTTGAAAAAGCAGCAGATGCTGCACTCCTAATCCTCCTATCAAAGAGCAGACAGTTGAAAACAGGGTCTCCAACCTGCAGCTAGTGTTTGTTACCGACTTGGAATGAGGAGGGAAGCGTGTGATCAACTCAAAAATATAAAGACTACCAAGACCTTAGAAGTGTACTATCGTCAAGTAAATTTAGAGCTGCTTATTTATTTATTTATTTTTAAACATTTTCTCTTTTTTTCCCCAATTTTTTTTTCAAACTTTTTTTTAAATCACCACCTTATTTAGTCAACGTCTGTAATAGAATGAGACGAAGCAACAAACTCTTATTAAAAACAAATTAAAAAAATGTCAGCAATGGTTCTGATTAGCCAAGTCTCGCTCCCCCTCCAGCTTTTGAAGTGTTTACATATGCTTCATTATGTACATTTTTGTTTTTTTTTTGCGACGCTCATGTCAGGAGTACATTCAAATATGCGAGGAGGAGATGGACTCCTCGACCCCCCCCATCCCTTTTTTTGTGTGTGCGTGTGTGTGTGTGAGACGTGTGGCCCCGTCTGTTCCTCAGCACGGTTGGTCCTCGGGTGGCGTTGGCTTAATAAACGCTTGCTTCCTTTACAACTCTGGGCGAGGGGGGTGGTGGGGGTGTCATGGGGTTTGGATTTCAAACAACCCCGCGTTAATCAGTACTGCCCCAAATATGCACATACATGCATGCGCAAGCACGCACACACACACACACAGAGAAAGAAACAGTTAAAAAAAAAAAAAAAAAGCCAAAACCTTTTCAAGTCACTATTATACCAAAAGTCAGAGCCAAATCTGACAGTAGTTTGGAGGCTGAAGAGGCTGACACGCAAAGCTGCCGAAGAGGAGGAGCAGGAGGTTTTGGTGAAGGAGGAAGGAGCAAGCTCACATATGAGTGGGGAAAGGGAGGATCTGTGAACTCACGTCACTAGGATTGGGGAGAAAATTTAAAAAAGAAGCAATAGTTATGTTTGCATGTGTGTGTGTAGGTGTGAGCTGGAGTTGTGTTCCATGTAACGCGTGTGGAGTCGACAGCACATTCCCAAAGAGTGGCGTGTTTGTGCAGTGGGGAGGTGGTGTGCATCGTACGGGGCCCTCACACCAGGTTGTACTCTTTGAGATTGAGCTGTAGGATGGTGTCTTTGACAGCTGCAAACACGAAGCGGATGTTCTCAGTGTCCGTGGCACAGGTGAAGTGGGAGTAGATGATCTTGTCGCTGTCGGGGTTCAAGTCCACAAACATTTTGAGGATGAACTCCCGCGCTGCCTGTGGATCTCTCTGGGGACCTGAGAACAGAGACACATAGTTATCGAACAAACACTTAAAGCCTTCCACTCCACCAACACCATATTTGTTGTGGATCTCGTCTGTCTTTAATCTTCAGTAAATTAAACACGGTTTTCCGAGATTGGGATTAAACAACTGGCTGAGCTGCTTTAATCAGCTGTAATGGGCAAAAGCTTCTAGAGTGGTGCAGGGTTTAGTCAACAGTTGGATATTTTTCCTTCTGCTGAATCAACAGTTAAAACCAAAATTGTCACAAGAACTGTGCTTTCTGTCAGAAATTTACCAAGAGCAAAGTGTCCGTTCTTGGGTTTTTCCCTTTCACTTCTTTTGGTTTATTTCACCTTTTTAAAGAGTTACTTTGGTCTTTGTTAAATCCCCTTCTGAAGTTTAGAAAGGGTTTGGATCTAATGGTAAATTTCTTCCTAAAATGGTATCAAAACGACTATTTTCTGGCTCCTTTTTAACTTTGCAATCAGCTTGAATATTTTTCTTGTTGCCAAGAACTTTTAAATTCCAAACTGAAAGAACAGTCTTTATTTTTATTTTTTTTTTGTAACTATTAGCCAAGGATAAGAGTTGTCTTAAGACCCACTCCAATGAAAATCATGTTTTTGGTGTTTTTAACATGTTCTTCTGGCATTTTTCTCATAATGAAGGACGTTTATGAAATCATTTCTGATTAAAATTGTGTTTCTGAGAATTTCTCTATTCAAATCATATTCAGCAGCCGAAGAATACCTGTTTGAAAAAGCTTGGGTTTGTGATGCGGTAACTGAGCAGGCCAAAGTCTCCCTGCTTCGCTACAATTCTGATCCAAATAGATCCATTATTGTCTTCATTCAAAAAAATCTTAAAAAACAACACAGGCTTTTTGATTTTGGCTAAAAACTGCATGATTATAATTTAAGAGATCACTGGGAATGATTTTACAAAAGAAAAATAATAGTTGGAGTGGATTTTAAGAGTTTTACAGGAAAGAATAAGGCCAGCTTTTGCCTATGAAAATAGTTTGACCATAAAGCTGGGATCCTGAATTGTACTCAGATTGCAAATTTTAAATTCAACCAGATTAAACCAAATGAAAATCCAACACATGAAAGCTTTTTATGTTCAAGATCTGTGAAAAATGATTTATTAAATGGCGTGTACAAACTAATACGCCAAAAATCTTACCATCAAATTCAGGAAAGTAATCAACCAAGTGGGAGTAGGAAATCTTCTCCTCTAGAAGGTCCTTCTTGTTGAGGAACAGGATGACCGAGGAGTTTTGAAACCATGGATAGGTAATGATAGTCCTGAACAGAGCCTTACTTTCCTCCATGCGGTTCTGCAGGTTAAAAATATATATATATATATATATATTTTCCTCTCAGCACATAAAACAAATGAAGAGCAAACCTTTGCTAAAGTCACGTTCGCTCACCTCGTTGTCTGACTCCACCAGCACCTGGTCGTACTCGCTGAGAGCCACGAGAAACATGATGGAGGTGACGTTCTCAAAGCAGTGAATCCACTTCCTCCTCTCTGACCTTTGGCCCCCCACATCCACCATCCTGACAGCAAAATGAGAGCAAGGATTCAAAGAGAAAGTGTAAAGAAGAAATATTAGAAGAATACAGTTTACAGCAAAAGGTCTGTTTTAGGATGAAAGAGCTGAGAGTTTCAGCTCCACCAGAGATTCTTTTCTCAAAAGGGTTTTGAATCCATCAGGATGCTTTTAGTGTGAAGCAATGCAAGAAAATGAGGACAGAAAATGACTGATTTACCATAGACACTTCCATATTGACTGAAGGTAAGGAAAAATCTTTAATTTTAGGAGCTTTATCAGTTATTCCTGTAAATTATACTTTCATTTTGACCCTCATCCACACCTGATGGATTCATCCCCTTTGACCAACAACCCAACTGAAGCTTTAACTCAGTTCTTAGGTGTCTAAAAATTAAAAGCAAAGGTGTAGCTCAATAAAAAAGAGCAGGTTTGAAGCGTGAATAAGCTTTTGTGATGTTAAGCAGGATTTCTGTACATGCAACCATAGGAGCTTTCCTATCAACGCTGATCTAGAATCAGTTAAAAAGTAAACATTTTACATTAAACATTAACTAAGATGCTGCAAATGTACAGAAGTGAGTCAGCAGCCAGATAATGTGTAGTGTTTTTCCACTAATTTTGCTTTTTTCTTTTACCTGAATCTATAAAATTAGACAAAATTCTTGAATGTTTCTAAATCCAACCAACATTAAATCTGATACTAGATCAGCCTGAACTGTTGTTGAGCTTCAGTGAAAAAGGAAAGTCATGGCGCATGGGTTTCTTAGTTAACTTTTTCCTGGAGTGCCCGTTAAGACTTGAAACAGATTTGGAGAAGACAAACTGGAAAAAAAGAAGACATGAATAAAGAGGACAAAAAAGGAATGGAAAGGGACCCAAAGAAGAACAAAGGCAATTCAGAGGGAAGGAAGCTGACCAAAAAAAAACTAAAAACGATTTAAACTGTGGAGCATGGCCCATTGCAGAAACTGCTGGTTTATGGGTTGGAGAGCAAACTTTCAGGTGCTCCACACTTCTTGATGACACCACCTCGCTCATCAGGGACTTAAGGTCCCTGTTTCATTAAGCCTTCATGTGTGAAAGTCGAGATTTCTTTCTGGTCGAAGCAGCATGTTGAAGTTAAATGCTCTGCAGTTTTCTTAATGTGCAGGATGTCAGATTAGGTGTAACTGTGCTTTTGTGCAAACTGAATTAAAAAAAATAAATAAATCATCCTTAAACTACAAGGCAGTGGGGCCCTCTAGTGGTGGCCCAGTCCATTGTAGTCACCAGAGACCCAGGGCGAATATAGGCCCTCCAGGAACCTGCTGCTCAAAATAACATTCCTCCACAGCGGCGAGGACGACCTCATTTCTTGTGACAACCGGGGAGGAAAGGAGGAGGAAAAGAGGAGATGCCCCATTTACAGAGACCAGGCAGCGAAATGTAGGACTTTGTGTTCATTTAAGGTTTTGTTCTGTGTGGGACCACGGCTGTTGGTGGCAGGAGGTTAAGTGCACATTTATGGAGTTTTATTTTTGATTTGAAGTGATCACAGGAAGATGTTATGAAGGGTAAAGGATAGGAATGGGAGAGAGACAAGGGTATTTTGATTACTGGGTTTGTATATTAGGGGAATCAATTGGGGGGAAAAATAAAATTGATTAAGTCCCTACACAACACGGAGAAACACAGCAACAGAGGGCATCTTTCTACCTGAAAATGATGCTTTGCAAGTCGAACGGGTACTCTATGATTCCTGTAGTGGGGATGCGCACCCTGAGTACATCCTGCTGAGTGGGAAGATAGCTGGGATCTGCAATACGATCCAGATCCGTAAGATAACTACAGGCGGGCAGTCAGGAAAAAGGAGAAAAAAAACCAAAAAAAACAAAGAGAGAAAGTGGGAAAAGAATGCAAGAGAACAGTTATATAAAGCATGACAGGCAATAACCGCACTCCCTGCCATTCCAGGAAAGTGTGGATGAGTCCTGTAGGAGAAGATTCAAATATAAAGCCACATTTCCAAAAGAGTAAAGGTTAGTTTTTGCTACTGCTCCACCTGCACTTTCTGCATAAAACCCATTTGATGTTGTGATGTCGGCTACAAATGTGCAGCTTTGATTTTAAGGGAAGAGAATCGCAGACGGGCCATTGTTGGGTTGCTGTGCGGTCAGTGAGGTGGCATCAGTGGCTTCAGCAGCAGCAACACTTCTAGTGTGTAAAGAAGGATCAGACATATGGTGTCAAAGACAGAAGGATTCGGTCTTTCAATTTTGACACAGAAATGAAACGTTTCCAGTTCAAATGTAAAAGTCAAACGGTGTCCAACTATGGCACGTCATCATAAAAATTCCTGGAGAATCTTTGACATCACTTCCTAATCCTTCTTTATCTGGTGCTTAGTGGCTGCTCCCCGCGCAGCATGTCCAGCCTTATGCTCGCATCTGCGGCCAGAACCTCAGCATAGTTTAAGACGCATACCACTGATGTCCAATCAGAGGAACTATTAACCTTTTATTTACCTCCTGTCTGTAATCGGATAGGCAAAATACACTCACTGGGTAGATTGCCATTTATCTTCGAATGGTAAAAGCAAAACTCCAGTCATGACTTTCTCTCTCTTTTTTTTTTTTTTTAATAAAATAAATCTATCTGAACCGTGTGCCTCCATACTGACAGTCATCAGTGGTTTATGTCTTCTAGCTGATGCTGCTGTCCTGGTGCCCTGAGGGTACCTGAAGATGACGTTCTCCAGGTCAAATGGGTATTCTATGATACCCGTGGTGGGAACACGGACCCTCAGCACATCCTGCTGGGTGGGAACATATCCCTCCGCAGTCAGACGATCTATATCATTAAGGTAACTGGAGATATGCATGAACAATGTGGAAAACATTGAATTAAAACAACTCAAAGACTTTTTTTCTTTCCCTCTCTTTCTTAATTTAACCATAACACACACACACATGCACACACGCGCGCACACACACATTACTCAGGCATTACAAACACACCTGTCGGGCGCCCGATTAAAGGAAAAGTGCAGCTGCAGTAAGGCACAGCAGCAACCAGGGGGCAGTAGAAAGTGAGTTCACTGCCTCTAGGTGGTCAGCATAAATTCTGTTGCAAATATTTCAATTAAATGTATGAATTTCAGAGCAGCTTCAAATTTAGCCAGATGGTTTAAATCCTTCTTCTGCCTCACATATTGCTAAAAATAACCTAAGCTCCATTTATTCATTCATTTTTAACCAGGAAAGCAGGCTAAAAACTCCCCATAAACTCCTGTTTTTTTCTGCTAAAAAAAACCCTTAGAAACATTTTTATTTTTAAATCAAGAGTATTTATCTTTATCAGAAAAAAGGCCAGAAAGTCACTAAATATTTACACCTGAGTGTAACAGAATTTTAAAATACAGTTAACTAACAGCTAATTCACAGCCCCTAACCATGCATTACAAAACCTGCGAGGTGGCACACACACAAAATGGACACACAACTGGAAAACCAAAGAACCAAACACACCCTAAATAGAAAGGGAACTTCATATTTTCAGGGTCAGTTCACACAAAATCCTTGTAACCTCTAAACTTAGAAACTAAAAAAATTACCAACCCTCATTCAGACTTGTCTACATTAAAACACGTTTCCTAGAGCAGAGACTTTATCAACATTTAATTTTAAAGATATAAGGATAAGTAAGTTTCTTTCCACATTTTTACCTACATGTTTAAAGCTGGACATCATAGTCATCATAAACGTTTACATTATGTTTTAGAAAAAAAAGATGGATTTGTTTTTACATTAAATAAATCCTAAAAAGATTAAATCCTAAGAAACACACATGACCACATAGTTTGTGCACAGGCTGGCTTATCAAATCACCTTTTTGTCTTGGAAGGCAAACATAACATTGTCCACAGGCTCAAATATTTAGGGGGGAAAAAAAAGAAGAAAAACATACTATTTGGTGGAGTCAGACAGCTGGTACTCTCTGCGACGGTCGTACGCCTCCTGAATACCCGGGTCGGCCCACAGACTTTTAATAGCTACGACGTAAGGCTGATCAAAGCCATTGATCTTCTCGATGTCCACTTCTTTCACAAGCATGGCATTGGCCTGAAGACACGCAGGAGAAAAAGGAGCAAGGCAGGGAATGTGGTCAGAGAAGTAAATAACCTTTTCAAAATTACTTCCATCTGCTTAGAACAGATGACTTCATATTTCTGTGTGACTTTTATTGTCGGATTGAACAAGCAGCTAATTGAGGGCACCTCTTTGTGTCAGAAGATTTGTCAAAGTTTGCTTCACTTACCCAGGACACCAGCAGTTTTCTTACAAGAGTACGTAAGATTATATTTTAAGAAATTACAAATTTCCTTTTTTTAGGTCATGGCAGATGCCTTTTTTTGCATCCTTTAATATTTTTTAATTAATTTAGAACAAAATGTAATGGATTGCAACAATTCTATCAATACTGCTACTGCAGTAAAATCTATTTCCCCAAGACCTCCCGGTGTTTAAATTCTTCTCAAACTATACCCTTCCAGCTATTTGGCTTGAACTGGTTTAACTGGTTCTGACAGAGACATAGTGCTTCTTTTATGGGCGCATTTTCAGGTGTGGTTTTAAAGGAAACCGTTTTAGCAAAAATATGAAAAATTATCCAAATCTGGATCAAGTCTAAAGGTGGTCTTAAAAAAATGTGGTTGATCCCCTCCACATCAGTAGATGTGGGAATTCATGTAAAAGGAGGGGGTTAAGATGGGTGGTGCTGGAATAAGGTGAAGTGTTCCTCTGGTTTGTTCCAACTGCACCAGTGAACCCTGTAGGGGGGGTTCAGGTTCCCTAACACACTAACTTATGAGGGTTTACAGGTTTGGCTTTCTAAAACAACTCAAAACAGTTGATTGTGCTCCTCATCGACATTCACATTCTGCGTCGGTTCTGGTGTCGGTTCTACTGGTGTTAAAGCTACTAGAAGCAAAAACAGCTCAAGATATAAGCCAAGAAAACGCTTTCTCTACCAATCACTGTCCTTTCTCGTTGATGCATCATGGGACTAGAACAAAAATTGCAACATTGCAATCATCGTATCACCATTTTATTGCAAACAGTTCACGTTTCATCTCCACTTTGGACATTTGCATAAGAATCAAGAGCACACTTGCTGGAAAGAGGAAGTGAGCGCAGCTCTGAACTGAAGCACTGCCGGATATATTCATTAGACTTGATGAAAGCTTGTTATGATGTCCTGAGAAAACTGAAGAAGCTTTTGGTGGAGATCCTCAGCTTCCATCACTGCAAAAAGGGTGCTCTGAAGGAATGGTCTGCCATTTAAAAAGACCCACTCCAATGAAAATTGTGGGTTTTTTGTGTGTTTTTGACATGTTCTTGTAGCTTTTTTTCTTGTGATGGAGGACATCTATAAATCAATTTAGGATTACAATTATTATTTCTTTATTCAAATCATGTTGGATCAGGGGGGGAGTAGAGGGGGAGTAGACAAAAAACTTGCAGTGTGAAAAAGCTCAGGTTTGTGATGCAGCAACTACCACGGGGGGTCAAAGTTTCTCTTCTTTGCAACAATTCTAAATCTTCCACTTGCAAATAAATAGATCCATTAACGTCTTTACTTTCCTCAATTGAGCTGCTATCTGGGTCAAAACTGTACAGCTGCAAAGATCCAATTTTTCTCCCTGTTTTTTTTATGCTAATGTTAGCTTGGGGCTGTGAGGTGCTTGTGAGGCTGATGGGAAATTAGCAAAGCTAACTTTTGCGCCAACAGTTCCACCTACAACCCAGATGAGCATTTCTGATTAACTCTTGCCATGCTGCAGAAAGTATGCCTTAAAAAACAACAAAGGCTTTCTTAATTTTGGCTAAAAACTGCATAAACATAAATCGAAGACCACTGGAAACGATTTTATAAAATCAAAAAATAAAGCTGGAGTGGGACTTAAAGTCAATCCCTTTTGATTAATGGATGGATTTGCTTTATTTATACATAAAATATATTTCTTGACATTTATATTTTTCATTCACCTTTAAAATTAGGACTTTCCACTATGTTATAGGGACATTCTCTTCACCATCCAAGTTATGTTCTCTTCTCATCTGGTCTGCTCATTTTTGGCATTTTGAAAGAGCAAACATTGTGTAAATGGTGATTTTTTAAATTATAATTACGATTTTTGCTCATACGTAAGGCTATTAAAAATAATCCAATGCTCTGACATATTTAGACTTGTAAAATTGTGCAGTGAGGTTTGTTAAAACTCAATTTTGTGACTTAGAATGATTTGCTTTTAAAGTAATACAGAAACAACAGATGAGCAACATTGATGTTCCTTAACTATGGTCAGCCTCTTACCCTGTTCTCTTCATATTTGTAAGGGATTTTAAGGGTCTCAGTGGCTCGGATCATGGCCTGCATGGAGGTGAAGATGTTTTGGTAAACAAGCCGGATAAAACCCCTCTTATCTTCGTCTGAGTATCCTGCCCCATGGATGATCCTCATTTGCTTGATAAAGGTGCTCTTCCCGCTTTCTCCCGTACCTGTAAAGAGGGGGAGAAAAGTTATCACAATGCCACAAACAGGCAAAGTTAAGCGATGTGCAAAGCCTGGCGTTGATGGCTTCTTTCTTATATTCCAGTTGCAAAATGAAACCAAAACAACATTGGTTATAAAAAAACAGAGGAGAAGGGGAGGTGACATGAAAAATACACTTCACCCATTTAATCCTCACTTATATCTTGAAACAGCCTTTTGGTTTAAAAGCAAATAAAAATGATCTTTCTACAGTATCAATAAAATTAATTGTGCAAATAATCTTAAACCCAAATCCACCAACTTTTGGCTTTCGCAGCACAGACAGTTTAAAAAAACCATTATCTTCAGAGTTCCAAACATGCATTTGTTCAGGCTACTAAACATCTCTACTTGTCAGTTATTGTTTAAGATAATTCTAATTTTCTATCATTTCAAATAAGTGTACAGCCATCAAAATGCAAATCAAAAGATCTTGCACTTTCATAAAGCTACTAAGCTTAGAAATTTTACTTTAGCTGTGTTGCAATATTTGGAGCTTTCCAGTTTCAGAAAGACCTAAAGTAAGAACATTTCTACTGAAGGAATTGACTAAATATTATTTTTGTTTGTGTACATGCAAAGAGTTTCTTGATAAACGAAAAAAAATCTTAATCTAGCTTCAAATAATTAGACCAGCATTTCCTTTTCTTAAACAGACTTATAAATTCAATCAGTTTAATGTTGAAAACTCTGAGCACATGACACTCCAAACATGTTGCACATTCCAGGATAAAGCAGTTTTTAGAGCATCAGTCAGACCCATTTCTACAAAAGCTAAAAGCCACTTCTACCTTTTTAAACAATTCATAAAAGAAGAGAAAACAACTAAACAAGGCAGAAGTGCCCCAAATACGATGCAGTTCAGTCTCTACTTATTATGCAAACAGATTTTATCCAAAATTATTTAATTCCTAAATCTTTAACCGCCTTTAAGAAATGAATACTTCCCTTGTCGCTTACATTTCTGAGGCCAAAGTAAAGGCAGTTCACATCTTCTGAAATCCTTCTGTTAAATTCCAAGCTTATTAGCTAAACTGGTTATAACGACAATTAAGTTAAAGAATCTTTTTTGTCCTACATCAGGAAGACTTGGTGCAGTTTGCTGAAGTGAAAAACTGCAAAATGCTTCCCAGAGGATGAAGGAAACATGAGGTGATTGAATTAGGATGATTATGAGAACACACCCAATGTTGAAGAGAACACTCTGAACTGTCAAAGAGCAACACCTTTACTCTACTTAGCTTAAATCGGGATATAAGGATGTCAGACACACTGTCTGCAAGATGTGCAGGTTTAAGGAAGCATGCATTAGATTTACGCCCCTTGAACAATAAAACGTTTCATCAGTGCAACTGGTTAAGACAAAGAATGCTCTAACCTAAGAAAAAAATTCTAAAAATACAGGTACTAGGTTTCTCCTCAGCAGCCTGGATTATCGATTTCCTGACAGACAGAACCGTTTCAGGGCTGTGTGTCTAAGAGGGTGGTCAGTAACACAGCAGGAGACGCTTCTCTCACCCAGAGGTTACACTTGACTTTCTCCTTTAATGTCAAAATGATGGACAGGATCGTAAAAATACTCGCAGTTGTTATCCTTTGCTTTCAATCTATATTTGCTTTTTATGCCATGGGGACATGTAATACCTTTTTAAGCAGTAATGCTTTTTCAGAGACAGTTTGTTACTATAATAAGGAATATAGAACAAAAACTGAAAGGTCAATATGACTAGAGACAGACATAATGCTTCCAGTTTTGGGGTTTAAAGCTAGATAAATAAACAGATACATTATTTTTAATTACTTTTTTTAATTTACTTAGTTAACACAACCATCCCAGTACTAACAGTATTATTTCCATTGACATAATAAGTCACATAAAAACTTTTTCTAACATATCAAAGGCAGTTTTCAATTACTCCATGAGTTATTTCAACACTTAAGAAAATATTTGGAGTTTGAACTCTACAGTCAGGTTTAGCAGTTTCTGTTTGCTCTGTTCACTTTAGACCAACAGGGAAATTTGGTGGTTGTGCTGGTATTGGCAGAAACAAACTGGAATACAGTGTACCACCATATATTGATGTTCACCAGAACAATCAAAGCCTCTAAAACAAAGAGAAACTAAAAAATCCTGCGATGTTTGCTTCAAAGTTTTAAATTCTACAAAAGACAACACCGCCTCATTGGCGAAGTGTTAAGACAATTTAAACAAAATGAACACATTTTAAAATACACATCGTTTTTTGCTCAATAATGCTGCAAAACTGCAATAGAAAGAAGTAAAGAAAAAAAGTTGCTGAAGCTCTTAAATACAATGCATAACATGCCCATTTGAATAATAAAGCCAATAGGTCTTGAGTCGGAGCCTTCTTCAGCTTCTCTCTGCAGTAGGTGTGTCCTGCACACTCAGTGCTTTTGGTCCATTTCTCATAATGCATCACTTAATTGAATGAAACACTAAACAAACTCGTCTTTATGGGTCTATGCATGTTTGTGTGACAGTGGGGTGGGGCTGTGCTGTTGGGCCTAACCCACATTTCTCAGTCTTCACTGGACCACATCCTGCTAAGAAATGCCACCCTGAGGCTATGAAGAAAATAAGCTGATGGCATTCAGTCCTCTGTGATATCAAAAGGCATCCAGCAAATCCATAATAACTGCAAAGCTGAAAAGGAAAGACGAGGTGGGAAGAAAAGAGAAAAAAAAACACACACACATTCATCTCACCACCACCTACATTCAAGGTTTTTGAAGAGCAGCCATACTTCCGTTTCCATAGCAACCCCTCCTCTGTCTCCCTTGCTTTTCGCTTCGGTGTATTTTTTTCTCCCTTCTTTTTATAAACCCCTCCCATCCGCCCCTTCCCTCTCCTCTCTTTCGTAGCAGACAGTAAATATAACCGAGAGCCCCTCAGGCCTGCTCTGTGCTCTTCATCATTTGGTGTACCACAGAGAAGAAGGGCCCTAACCTCTACTGATTTTTTGGGGTAGAAGCAGCTATGAGGCCGGCAGAGGGTGAGGGCAGACGGCTTCCTTGCTCATGCGAGAAGAAAAATCTTTAAACTCACACTCCTCCGAGTATCTCTCCACAGCGGGAAATGACCCCTGTCCAACTCCTCAACCAACACAAAAATCATATGAATGTATCATTGCATTGCAGTGAGGGATACAAACCAGAGACTACAACATAGGCAGGCGAAGAAAAAAAAAAAGATCCATACACACATGAGAAAAGCACAGAGAGTGTATTCTTTGTGAGGGGCTGCAGTGGTAGTCACTGCAGCCTGCTTCTGTAGAGAAGCAATAAGATCACTTCTCAGCTTAATGTCTGATTTATTTCTCGTGACCCCGTCACAAGATCTCCCTCTGCTATGCTCTCATAACCATCGTGTCCCCCTTTGACCAGACAGCACACTACGAGCGTCTCTCTTCCCATTTTTTCTCCCCAGATCACACCAGCGTTTAGCCACAACCGTTTCCATGCCCTAACCAACTCTTCCTTAAATCCACCCCCTCCACTCTGCTCCATTTCACCCCACCCAACATCCCCTAGGCAAAAAATATGCCTCTCCATTCTCACTGCTCTCTGTCAAGAATTTTGGATATTCATAACTAGAATCCATCCATTCTTTTTTGGTAATGACCTAGAAAAAGGAGGTCACCTTTTAATAGCTCACTCACTACTTCAGCTTGATATTGCCTTCTTGTTCTAAGCAGCTGGGAGTGTGATGAAGCAAAAGAACCAGCTAAGATCCCAATGCAACCGTGTGAGGTACACTACGCAGCCCACACAACGCCACGCGGATGAAAGACGAGCCTCTGCGAGGAGAAAATTCTGCCAACAATAAGTTTCTAAGCCAAGGTTGTTCAGAAAACCCAGACTTAAAGGAAACAAACAGAAAATTGAGAATTTGATTTTGTTACGTAAAGGCGCTTGCTTAACACTTCACCTGCATCCTGATCTTTCATAAGTCTTTACATAGTGTGCCTGATGTCAGCTTGTGACACGATAGCCAACAAAGGTGTCTCCACTGTTTTGGTTCAGCTGTAGGTTGCCATACTGCGAGTGATTTTTGGCCAACTGTTTTACCTTATGATGTTCTTACAAATGCATTCTGCACTACAGCTGAAAATATGTCCACATATTTTTGTTTAACTTCTTGACTTTTGTTTGCAAAACCATTCCTTCTCATAAAATGTTATCAGAAAAATTGCACAGTGGTATGAGAAAACAAAAAAACCCATGATGGCTCATTGGTATGAACACTAGTGGTTTATCTTTGTTTATAAACTGGTCCTGCTAGCTAGCATGAAATAATCCCAGTCATGCATGGACTGTAGAGGTTAAAAGATGACCAATTCTTAAAAAATTGACTCAAATAGGTATAGTTATGTTGAGACTTTGGAAAAATACTCATGAATCACACATACGCATAAGACGAGCAAAAATCCTGCTAACTCTTCATAGTAATTGGCCTCTTTTAGGCAGACAAAGAAGAAAGACTGAGTCAAGACAGCCTTGAGCAACACAAGACACACACCACCTGCTTAACCAACTGTGGCCACACAAGGATCCTGTGGTCAACCTCAAGGCATGGATGTTGCCTCCACTGTGCTGGCCCATTTTTTCCTTTCTTCCCATGAACTGACCTAAGCAGTGAAGACTGATGCTTACAAGAAAAACAGTAAAGCAGCTACTGTTGCTTGCTGTCAAGTCTATTGTGTTACTCGCTGTCAGTATTTGCTGCTTTGTGCTGATGTCTCTGCATCTGCTGAGAGCTCCACATGCGTGGGTGTCAGAGCTGTAAATTGAACATACATGCTGAGGCATGCGCTGCACAAAATGCAGTCTCTCACAAACTTTGGCTTTGACCACCCCAGGAGGGCCTTGTCTGCTGAGTGAGCTTTCACTAACAAGTTCTGGTTAAGTGGGAGTGGGTGAACCAAAGGATGAGGGGTAGAGGGGGAAAAGACAGTCAAACGAATAAGTTGCAGCAGCAGCATGCATGCATGCATGCATGCAGAAAATGCAGATTGCAATAAAAACCAATGACAGTTTTATAGATATAAACATTTGGTTAAAAAAATAATTTGGCTTAAAAATAATCAAGTTAGTCAAGTCCAGAAACACTACAAAGAAAGAAGGTGAATTGTCTTTTTTTCCCCTCAAAGTTGTGTGCTGCCCTGTAGGCAGTAGCTGGTGGGTGTGAACGGCAAAAATGCCACTCCGAAAAAGGTAGCAATACTGAAAGTGAAAGAAGATGCAGATTGTGGCTTCGTCCTGTCTTGGGATTGGGCTAGTAGTGATATATGGGACAGTCTCCCTCCAGCTTTTTCCCTCTCACATCTCAGGAGAAGCAGCAATGACCCTTTTTAAAATGTGAGTGTGTGTTCATCTGCGTGATTAGAGCTGTGTAGAAGACAGAGGCATAGGAAGGACATTGTGTGTTCAAGTTAAGATGAAAAAAATGTGCAGGACCATATACAGCAGAAAAACAGGCAATAAAAACTAGCGTCTTCAATGGAGAACAACCATTGACTATACATGAGAACTGGACTGAGTGACCCCTCCCTCCTCACGTTCCAATAGGAAGTGCCTCCAAGAAGCCATAGACTTTTATTGGTAAATAAACAGCTCAGTCATATTTGTCAGAATAACCATTCTTGCGCTACTTCCTGTTTTTGACAGGTTCTTGCTAATCCTAATTTTTAACAATATTTCTCTGTAGTGCAAGTTGTTTACGTTAAAAACTGACCATTCAGATGCCTCAATAAATGTAGGTGTTCTCACGTATTTGACAGATTCCCCTGAGCCCACTTTCAAGTGGTAAGGGTGTGGACTTCCAACAAGCTCACTGCTAAAACAAATTGTTGTCATAGACACAATAACAGACTGATTTGGACCAATCACTGCCTACTGACGTTGTCTAGCTCCAACATGGCAGCGTCTGTATTCCAAAAAAAATAAAATAAAAATAGGCGACTGAATTGACCTCATTTTACTGGAGCCGTTAGAAAGCCATTTACCATGGGGGTTGTCATACTCACTCAGTGCAGTTCTCATATACAGTCAATGACAACAGCTGATGAATCCACTTATTTAAGAAAAATGTGGATGGGAAAAGTTTACTGCAAATAAAATGACTCAATTTTTGAGATAAATGTACCAACTTATCAGCCAGAAACAAAATGAACTTCACTTTCACAGACATGAGTAGATTTAACTCTACGGCTTGTTTGTAATTATTATTTTCAAGAACAGTCAAATGTATTTGAATGTTAATCAAACAATTAGACATTTATAATTAGAAAAAAACTGCTTTAAACTAAAGAGTGTTTTTCAAAACTTAAGAATTTAAATGCACCAATCAAAAATTGAACAATATTTTGATTTTCTGAATGCCTAAATATTGAACCTGCACAGTTGTTTAACATGTTCCAACATGACTGTGCACTAGTGCACAAAGCAAGGTCCATAAAGACATAGATGGCAGAGTCTGGTGTGGATGAACTTAACTGGCCTGCACAGAGTCCTGACCTGAATGAACCCCAAAGTACATCATTGGGATGAATTAAAGCGGAGACTGAGGACCATTGGAACAACAAAAAAAAAAACCTGTAGAAAGTGGGGATCAAAAGACTTAATGACATTTGTTAAAGTAAGATGTCTTTACATTTTTTTTTCTTTGTCAGACACAAAGCTAAAGCTGTCAGTGTCATTAGAAACGTTGTTGTTGTTATTTTAATGAGAAAGCCGTTCAATGCACAGGATGTTCGAGCGTTTTTTCACCTGTTGTCTTTTCTCTGGCACAGATTTTTGGTAAGCACAGTTAGTGTCCTGGGTTTTTTTTCTAGAATTTGTTTTTGAAGTGCATCTTTTATAGAGGGTTGTAAAACCAGCTCATGCTTTGTCTTGGCTGTTATTAGCACACAAACAGAAATGCTGATCACAAATAAAGTCCATCAAAACACAAACAGCACAACAAACCTAAATGAATGTCAGTTGATTGACAGGACTAGAGTCAAAAATGTAACACTGTATTCTGCAAATGTAGTTTCACAGTTTCAAAAAGCTAATTTTACAATACATACCAATGAGGTTTTATGTGAACTCGTTTGTCTTTAGAAGCCATTTCTCAGTGCATCAAAACTGGTCAAATTTCTCAATAGAGTGTAGCTTTCATTTATGTCCAGTTGGCAGGCTTCCTAAATAGTTATTATATTCATTTGCAACTCCAAAAAAGCCAAACTGCAGCACTGGAACTCTCTAAGGACCTCAGACAGATGCACCTAATCAAGGTGTTTGCTTGTTCAGACAATTCATCAGGCCAGAATGGGTTAAATGTGTTAGGATACCAAAAAGTTGTTTTGGATAAAAATTTTGATTGTGGTTTTGTACTTTTTCTGACTTTTTACTGCAAAACAACAAGCTCACATAAATATTTTTTGGGGATTTTAGATCATTTTTAGGTCTTAAAGAGTTTTCTATAAAAACATTTAAACATTTTGTGTTGGGCCAGATCACTGCCAGAAGATTTTAGCAATATCTGGCAAACCACATGGCTCCACGTCCACTGGCACTGAGAGAACACACACACATGCAGACACACGCAACACACCCTCTGAGGAGCTGAGCTAGAACATCCTGCCATATAAGAACAAAATAAGAAGGCTTGGCAAGAGAAGTAAAGTCAGCAATAAACATCCAAGCCTAACCTCTGATCCTCTCCCTGGTTCAACCACACTGTTCCTGTAACAAGATGTTCTTTGGGCTCAGAAAACAAGCAAGAACAATAAAATCAATTAGGACTTCAAAATGACACTAATGATAAGTTGCAACTTTATCAACAAAATGCTGTGTCCACAAAGCCTTTGATCAACTGTTACACCTTGTTGCTTTTGTATTAGATGGTTGCTTTGAGGCTAAATGCTAGAACTAAGACACAACTTTTGCTTTAAGGTTGATATCGGCTGGTTTGTGGACAGTGTTATAAAGCTCAGCAATAAAAAATATATTTCAACCCTGTTAGCAAGATATAAGCTCCAAAAAGTTAGCTTATTTTGCAAATCTATGCTGAAGAAGTGTGCTCATGCAGAAGAAAACAATAAAAGAAACAACTGCGTCTATGGGGAATGTAGGGTTACGCTGATGTGCTGTTGATGTGCACATACAGACTCAAGTTTGCAAGTTTCATTGCAGGGTGTGGAGTGAATTCATTCAGTCCCAACTGAATTGGAGAAAGTAAAAAACTGCTTCCAAAAACTGTTTGTTAAATGCTCTCTCGCTTTGCTAAAACACTCCAGCAGTTCATTTACCCAAAGCAGGAAAAGGCTAGAGGTTCTGGCCCAATGTGTTTTGACCAAGTAAAGCCAAACTACTGATCTGTGGAGCACAAAATTATCAGTATGGCCTGATATGGCACTGACGGCTGAGACAAGCAGTACAACTTTCAGTTTCTGGACAAGTGGTTGAAAATACAACACATTTTTTGTGTAAAATATAGCCAAAACTTCAATTTCCTGTCTTCCTTGGTTTGCTTGTTTGTTTAATAGCAATAAGGCTGTGACTCAGTGTATGAAGATAAGCATCAATACCTTTAAGCAGTCACTGAAATCCTTTCCTTCAAGCCCATAAGTTAATCTCCAGATAAGTTTTATTTAACAAGCCACATTTTACAAAAATGCTTCAAGAAAATGTTGGGAACTTCTAAGAATTTGAGTGCATTAAAGAAGTCCAGTAATAATACCAATTAGCAGAGGTACAAAAAGGCTGCTAAGAGTCCTGGTGCTTTCCCAACATTGTGTTGCATCACCATACCATTTGATGGTACCGTTGCAAGCACTTAGTGGTTGCGTGAGGCAGCATTGATGGGTGTTAACAGCGCGATTAATGACTAAAAACTGAAGTGGACTGAAGCAGCACGGGAGGCCGATCACGCATGAGGAAAGTTTAGTGATTATCAGAATAATGGGGGGAAAGTGAAAAAAAAGGTACAAATTAATTCAACAACAATAATTGTGGTGCAGAGGTAAAGCCGGTGATGGAAAGTTAGCTAATAAATTGCTAACTCTGATTGAAATGTTTGATTTCTGCTCTGCCCGTCAGTGTGTCGATGTATCCTTGTGCAAGAGAATGAATCTCGTTACTCCTGGAGGTCTAGATAGCATCCTACATGGCAACTCTAATGCCATTGGTGTTTGACTTATGTATGAATGGATGGATGGGTGTTTGAATAAACCACAATAGCTGCAGTTTTGAAGGGAAAAAAGGAAATCCATAAATGTTTCATGTTCAATTTTAGCTTTGTTAGAATGTAAAACCTCTACCCACAAACAAATGACCAGATGAGTATAAGCAGAATGAACCCTCGTCAAAGACTGATCACTTCTGAGGGTTTTGGTGATAGGGTGCCAGGAAGATGCCAAACGTTTGAACATGAAATTTGGACAAAATAAAAGTGGCCAGAAAGATTCTTTGATGATGGCAGAAGTTCCATGAACTTCCAAGCTAGAAGTTGGACAACAATAATTCCCAAAGTTTTCCACATGCAGCTCAGCTTTTTTTCTGCAGAGCTGAATCTCAGCAACAGAACCAAGGGTTAGCAGTGCAAGCAATTCAAATATGTATCAAAAAAACAACTATTATAATTGTTTGTGCTGAGTATTATTGACAAAAATAGACAGATTGATTGATTCTATTAGATGTTTTTGATTAACTATAAAACCATAAAAAAATATTTTTGAAAAGTTCTGCCTGAATGAGAAAAACACAGAACAAGAAATAACCTGTTGCAGTGAATTGAAAATGATGTTTTAGTTGTTTTTTTTTTTCTTTCGTATATCACTAGTCATGTCGTCGTCGCAGTATTGATCACTAATATTGCACATTGCGAGTTTTTCTCATATTGTGCAGCCCTATGGATGAATTCATATTGCTACGTAAAAATCAAATCAATCATTTGATTATTTAAATCCGGCCTTAATTGAACTAAAGCCGATCAGTTACTCTTATACGCGACGTAAAAACTAAAGAACACAAGTTATTTTTAAAATAAGATAAACATTACATTCTGGAAGGCTGAACTCACTCAAATCTAAAGGGCAATATGGAACTTTATAGTAAATTTAACAAAAAAGAGCAACAAACTAAAGTCCACTTGATCTTCTTATTGCTTTGGAAAAGTCAATCCTCTTGTCATGTCGTTTGCTTCAATAAAAAAAAAAAAAAAAAAAAAGGAAAACTTTTAAGAACCTTCTTCTGAAGTCCTCCTTTTCTTTTTTCCCCTTCCATAATAAAGTAGCATGTAAAGCACTTTCAAGTGCAATTCTGGTATGCAAGACAATTTTCAAATAAAGCTCCTTTGCTTTAAATCACAGAGAAAGTTAACATATTTTATTTGTCAAAAACAGTGTGCATATATTTTGCATAAATCCACCAACCATGTATGTAAAGATCTATGAAACACAAAAGGGCAACCACTGTGACACATATGGTTAACCATTTAGAGACAGAAATCATCTCCTGGCTCCAGTGAAGTGTGGTGAAGCAGGCAGATCATTGAGAGCCCTAAAAATAATGCCCGGGGATAATAAGAGTCAGTGACATCTCAAAGTCTAAGAAGCAGACATGTTTAACCAAGCTTATTAAACCCTAGACTAATCTCTTCTTCCACTTCCTTATCCAGGCATCTACTAAACAGACTTAACTCACATAGCATGATCCACTCACAACATCACTAATGGCTCTTATTTGCTTTATGGTTTCCACATTTATGTTAAAAAAATCTAATGTCTCCTCTCTTATTAATAAAACATGTTACCGTAACAAAAAAAGAATCTAAAACAGTTTAAAAGGGTGAAAAAAACGAATTGTAGCTGATGGCATTTTCCTGACTCTTTAAATATTTCAGTATCAGACCACCCAACCCTTTATTAATGATATGTCATTGGCTGAACGAGTGCTATTTTGTACCTTTTTAAACATGCAGCCCCAAAAACCCACTTCATCTTCCACCTGCAGCCAGGTAGAAGAGACCTGAAAGTGTACGGTAAAACTAGAATATGCCCCATCAATGTTATGGCTTTGGAGTGGCCTATTTCACTGAGTTGAGGTATTCAGCAGGGAAATAAAAGGAGACACACATGTCAAATAACCAGAGCCGCTTTGGTTCGAAAGAAATTGGAGCAAATGATTTGAAGCTAAGGATGCAACCTAGATAATACTAATTGTCCTAAAAATGGATACCTGCTCCCCCTCCAACATGCTTTTGTGAGTGACGTGGGTAAGAAGTTGAGAGTTAGCATATTAGAAGTTGCATAGATACAAGAAGCACGATCCAAGGA
Source organism: Oryzias celebensis (assembly GCA_014656515.1). Taxonomy (NCBI): domain Eukaryota; kingdom Metazoa; phylum Chordata; class Actinopteri; order Beloniformes; family Adrianichthyidae; genus Oryzias; species Oryzias celebensis. Next base: position 44,021,636 of record BNCR01000005.1, read on the forward strand.
GAAGTAAAAGTGCATTTGTGATAAATCATGGCCCACTGTTCCTTTGTGTGTCCACAGAACTATGTATCAATGCAGTGCAGGGCAACTTATTCAACAGCAGCTCCCACCTGCCCACACACCAGTTATAAAAATAGCTAACCTACTCAGCTAGACTCCAGGATGAGGGGCAAATCCCTCAGTATCCTGGTCTTTTGGAAGCATGTATTTGTTACACTAGCTGCCGACAAAACAACAACAAAAAAAAAACTCATTTCTCAAGAGTTGGCCAGAATTCAGGGAACAGGTCACCTTAAGATCCCTCTTGTAGTATTACTGGCATGCAACTTGATGGAACCCAAAGCTGCTGCATCTTTTTTACTCCAGTGACTTTTAGGTGCGCAAGCATCAATCTAAAGCCATTAACAGGAAAGACACGACCAATACATGAATTAGTGAACACCAGAAAACGGAAACCAAAGTGGAATTCGGAGTGCAGCTGCCCAGTTAGCTGTAGCCAGATATAAACTCTGCAACCTCTAATGCATACTTTGACCGCGTTTACCAATGCAAAAAACATTTACGACAGCATTATCATAATGCACTGATTGACAAAGAGTGTTAAGAGGGGTGGCTGTGGCTCAATGAGAGTTCAGCAGCTAGCTACCAAAGTTGGCTTAGGGTACAAATCCCAAGTATCCCAGTTGTGTCCTTTGGCAAGACACTTAACATTAGCTTCAGTTGGAAGAAACCAATAATTGACTGTGGATACAAGCATAAATGACTGAAAATGAAAGTGAAAAATGAAATACTTATTTCTAAGCAGCCTACAAATACCAACTGTTATGCAAGATATTGTTACAGGAATGCCATCACCTGCAGCAGTGAAAATTCAAAGTAGTACTAATGTCATATGAATACAGCCTCAATACAGTTCAAATTCTTCAAATGGATGTGTCTGCAGTGACATCCAATGCGATGAATTGTGAGAAGACAAAGTAAAACTGAACCATGAAATAACATGCTGCAAGAAGACACACAATGACTTAACGGCAGAAGGGCACTATGAGGACAAAAATTGCACAAGAAAATTCGCTTAATAAGTGCAAAGGTGAAAAAGTACGATCATCAATAAAACCATTTGGAGCGACCTTCCCCGTTTGCATTCTCAAACTCAATTTGACGTACTTTTAGTGTTTTATTTAAGTTAAAAAAAATGTTAAGCTTTAGATCTTGAAAAGATAGCATGCAATATATATTTACTATAGTATTTAATTAAGTCAAATCATCAACATGACAACCCTTCCAAGTTAGATTGCATAACTTCTAAATATGCAAATCCACAAGGGTTTTGTCCTATGTGCAATCCATATTAGAAACAACAACAAAAATAAAATACAATACATAAGTGGCATGAAAATACACACGTGAAAGAATTAGAAAAGATTATATCTTGTTGGAAAACACTGAAGTCATTTAGCAGCACTTACAGGAAATGCTCCTTAGCTAAACATTACCTTTTTATTACAAACAATATAATAATTATATTAAGGTTGAAACATCCAGATTTTTATGCCATTTTTAAAAGTACAAATTCCCCTTTATGTGTCAAGAAATAATTAAGAATCAAGCTGCTACTACTACTACAAAAAAAAACTTAAATAGTCTCAAAATGATGTGAGATGGTCATGTATTTATAAATAGTAAAGTCTCACATCTTTATGGTGGGAGTAAGGGGACATTATACATTATACATTGCTCATGGGCCCATTATTTCATAATGCGGCCATGGTTGCTGCAGACACCCGCATGGACAAAGCGGATCTAAAAACGACATGTAATCCAGCAATCTACAAAGAAATAATAAAACAACAACAACTCTTCCTTTTCCCCGCAACCATGCCTCAAATTAGATTTAATAGGATTTTTTAAGCTAGCACACCTAGCACCATATTAGCTAGCAATGCCAAGAAGGCCCAAGACGTTTGGCTACCCATGCAGTGACACACTCATTTGACAGTTCAGAAATGCGGGCTGATAAAAAAATGACCGCACAACTTACCGAGCAGTAGTAATTTCAGTTCTCTCCTGGAGTCTCGCTTGTCTCGGCGAAGTTGTTTGTCAATTTCTGCATTGATTCGTTTCGACTCCTTCGCTTCCTCACTCAGGCAGCAAGCCATCATGGACTCCAGAGTCATCCCCTCCGGTTTTTTTGGCAGCCCGGTTCGAACGGGACCCGACAAACACTCGGTCACGGTTTTCAGCGTCTCCCCCAAAATCCCCGACCCTCGCTTGGACCTCAAGCGGGGAGGTGGTCAGTCGGGCTGGGACGAATGGATGGACCGCACTGGGGGGGAGGGGAGTGTAGCCAGGGGCCTCGCTGTCAAGTTGTCCCCCCAGCCGAAAAGAACTGCGCCTTCACCCGTGTGTTCACCGCAAATCACGGGCGATTGAAACCAGACGGACTATGGGGCCTCACTGATTTGCGGTAGATGCCCGTCCCAAAACACGACTAAATGTCAAAATTATAACCGTACTAGCCACTTACTACCTGCCTATAATATATTAACCCCTTGTACCTCTTTGAGGTCCAATTCTAGCTTGTCGTCTGTCTTGACAATCCGCCAAAAGTGGTTTAAATATGCAGTTTCGCGGCATCCAATCCTGCAACAGCTGATGCCAGCACTGTGCCTCAAACGTTAGTCCGACAGCATCAGCTATCGTTAGCTAAATCAGACGTAACGCCTCAGAAGGCTGCCCTGCTAGCCCGCTAGCTCCCTAAGCAGCGCCTCGGCTAATGTAGTGTCCGCCCGCAGTGATTGAAACAGCAGGCTGGTTGAAGGAATTTTTCCGCCTAGCTAGCAAGAACGAGACAGCACTCCATTACATCCTGAGGGTTAAAAAAAAAAGAGAGAGAGAGAGAGAAGAAAAAAATTACACAGCTACAACAAAAAGCTAGAAAGAATGCGTGCCGAACCGGCGGCTTGGGCTGGAAATGTATTCACTTCAAACAGAAGGCTGTCGAGTCGCTCTCCGCTGGAACAAAGTGGGCACACAGCAGGATGATGCCAAGCGAGGAGAAGGAGGGGTGGCGGCGGGGGGTGTTAGCGTGGAGTTGACTGACAGACGACGAACTGAACGAAACGATTAGCGAGGAGACCAATTGAATGAACCACGCGGGTTCCGGGGTGGGATCTGCGCTCGCGCTAGGTCACAAAACTAACTACATAATAATGATGATATTCTCTGTAATAAATAACCATTATGATATAAATACGTATTTTAAGTCATAGATAAATACAATGTCTGTAGTATGAAAGAAAAAAAAACATTGGTGTCCAATAGTGGACCTGAGATGAAATCACAGCGACACCCTGTGGCAGCCAACTGTAACTGTCATCTTTTCACTGAAGAAATGTGTGCGGAAAATTACAAGATCCATTAACAGTTTTTTTTCTTGAATAATTTTCTAAAAATGTCTATCAGAAAAAAAATAGTCTGACATTAAAATATTTATTTTTCCTCATTTGTTTACTTGAAGACCCACTCAAATGAAATTTTACATGTTCTTGTGGAATTTTTTTTACGATGAACATATAAAAAGGAAGAAGCAGCAGAAGAAAAAATACCATAGTAAAAAGTCTGTGCAATGATGCAGGTGATACAATTGGCAAGACACAAGGTTTACTGCTCCACTCCATTCGGATGCATCCACTTGTAGACAAATAGATCAAATTATCTTTGTTTTTCCCCTCCAAGCTGGCATCTGGCTCAAAACTATAAGTCGGGATAGCTCCTAAATAGCTTGCTTTTTTTGTTGCACCTGTAATGTTTGGTTGAGAGCGGTTGTAATGTAGCATGAGAGTAAACAAAGGAGTGATGGGAAATAAGGGCAGCCTCACTCTGCAGGACTGAAGTCGACTGAATGCTTTTACAATAGATCAAAATATGATCAGAGTGGAACTTTAAATCTGTTCATCAGTCTAATAAATCTATATTTTTTTAAATAGAATAAAGGTTTTGTGATTTTTTTGAGCATCAGAAAGCACAAATTTTTAACATTTTGACAAGGAAATGATGCGATCTATCGATGCGAATATACGTTAATTCACTCCGGTTTGCTTTAATGCTAATTTTGCATGAAAGCAAAAACCTAAGAAATGTTTATATATCTGGAAATAAATTCAGGCATCAAGAGGTTAAATATCATTAAAGATACATCAGACATACATATATACAGAACATTTACGATTTCTTTTTTTTTTTTACAAACCAGTTGGCACTTTTGGACTTCATAGCAATAGAGTATTGATATATTAGATATGCTAAGCATTAAAGCCCCGTAGAAAAACAAACACGTTAATCTATCTTTAATAACTTATTTAAAAAACTAGAGAAAACTATTTTTAAAAATTCAGATTTTTATTGAGTGAAATCATTGCTTTGCTGTTCGAAATAGTCACAGAAGAGGTCTCTGAGCTCCTCTGAGTTTCTCTCATCCATGCTGGTTGAAGTTAGCGGCCTGTGGTCAGGTTGAGGGCTCTCGGTCTCAGCCACTTCAACCTGCCACTCTGTTTTGAAAGCATCCCCATGGGACTCGCACATATTGTGCAGAATGCAGCAAGCCAGGATCATGGTGGGCACCACGTCTAGCCTGCAGTCATTCCTTTTGCTCAGGCACTGCCAGCGAGCCCTCAGCCTCAGCAGCGCCTCCTCGGACACGTGCAGCGCTCTGTGGAGCTGCTGATTAAACACCTGCTGCCTCTCTGTCAGGGCGGCGCGGCTTCTCCTCCGGCTCCTTTCCTCTGGGTAAGCCTTCATCAGCCAACTCTGAAGCGGGTAGCAGGCCTCACCCAGCATCACATACCTGGAGAAGACAGGCACAGTTTTAGTGGATTAGAAAAGCACTGCTTAGTAAGCATGACAAAAGAAAAATCCTCAATTGTCCGATATTACTAATTTGACAGAAAAATATAAATGTACAGTGTTCTCCACACAATTTATTTTGCACTTCTTTTACTCTTTTATTGCAATTTCAGCAGCAATTTTTTTTACCTCTGCATTTTTTGGCAATGAATCTGTACCTCATGATAAATATTAAGTTAAACTTCACATTTTCATCTGTCCTTTGTTTAGTGGAAATGCAGTGAGGCAAAAAAAAAGTATTTAGTCAGCCACCAACTGTGCAAGCTCTCCCACTTAAAAAGATGAGAGGCCAGTAATTTTCATCATAGGTATACCTCAACTATGAGACAAAAGGAGAAAAACAAATCCATAAAATCACATTTTCCTTTTTTTTACAGAATTTAAATTAAATGTATTTTCTGCAGATTATTAATGAGACATTAGGAACAAGCTGGGGAATTAAAAAAAAAATCAAACAAAAGGTCAAAAAATTCCCTCTACTTGATGCTGTTTTTCAATTAAAAACACAAAAATCTGCTGTTTGGATTTAAATATAAAAGTAAGAACATAAAAATAACAAAGCGGTTTGAGATTGTGCTGCTTGTAAAAAAACAAACAGAGGAGCAAAGAAGCAGAACCTGTTCTTAAACAAAGAGTTGCATGTGTGTTTGTCTTGACTTAAATCTACTGGTTTCTGTTAGTCACGCTGCCTGTAAGACACAATTCATGGGTTCAGTGGTGCACTTAGCCGTTTGAGGGTCTCAGGGGTAAATAAAATGGGGTCCTTTGCAGTGGTTATAGTAATTTTTTTCTTTTAAGCTTTAACTAGGTTAAAACATCAAATAACTTTTTAAGTATATAAAGATTTATTTGAGACACTTTAATCAAGGGTTCAGCTCGGAATCCCAGAGTGCTGGGGGCCCTAGGCAACCGCCTACCTTTGCCTAATGGTAAATCCGCCCCAGCATGGGTTTTCCTGTTCACCGCTTCAGTGATTTTTACTTCAAGCTTGTAAATGTAGCTTGATGATGTAACTCTTCTCAGCATTGCCACTTACTTTATCTTTCCCAAGGTTTTACCTTAAACACCCACTGCGATCTTCTTTTAATCTATTTTAAAAGTGTTCCCAGTGGTCTTCTAATTATGATTATGCTGTTTTTGCCTAACCAGTGTTTTTTTCTAGGACATAGTTTCTGCAGAGCGGCGGTAATTAAAAAAAAGTTTGCCTCATCGTTGTGGGAGGGACTGTTGTCAAGGAGCAACCCCGCCCCCTCTTCCTGCCACCCATAACTGCGACATCTGTTTATGGGCTCTCTCACTAGTTTTCAGCCTCTCACATCGCCAACTAAACATCACTGGTGTAGGTACAATATGCGTTCAGCTTGTCAGATCAGCACGAGGGCTTGTGACTGTAATCACACTAGTAACACAACTTAGACAAACTACTGAAGCTATGTCCAAATTCCTTTACTCCATTTATAGAGCAGGGATAGGCTCACATTTTCAGACATACCATCCTCTGGAATGTTCTAATTGGCTGGAAACAGCTGAACCAGGTAATCAGTTGTGAATAAGGCTTGGATGTCTCTATATCCCTGATATAGTGCGTTCGCCCTTTTGTAGTGATGTCTGAATCAACATTTCCAAAATCGAGTGCCCCTGGAAATTTCCCAGAATTCTCAGCGAAAAACCAGTGTGCATTGATGCTCATTAGATTGGGGAGTATGGACCACAATGCACTACGTTTGAACAATTTCAGCTTAAAAAAAAGGTATTGAAATGTATTTTATTAGTAAACCATCAACGTTTTCATCAACAGAACAAATGGACTCACCCATTTTAGACAAACAAACACACCTGACTTTTATGATTCTAAACTCTCAGGATCTTGTTGTCTGTTGTTATATATTTCTACAACCTTAAAAAAAAAAAAAATCATCCTCCAATCCCTTTAACCCACCCTTTTCCCCTGTCTTTTGTGCCATTACCCCCCACCCCCACCCACAAACACGATCAATATAAATAAAGTTTAGTTTAAATTACAAAAGGGGTTTATACAAATATACACCTTGCGTGTCCAAAGATATATATAAGACCCAATTGTAACAGTAAAATCTGAGGCTGTCAGCTCATATCTGTTTGCTCAACTGTTGGTCAGGACAAGTTGAATAAAACAAAAAAGAATAGGTGATTAAAGAAACCTGCTTATCTGTTCTGCTGAGAAATTGGGTTCTTCTAGCAGTTTAGAAAGATGATTTTCACCTTCGTAAAATGCTTGTATGGATTAAGTTTTCACTTTGTGAATTTGGTGATAATCTAGTTGCGAGCATGGTGTCTGAATTGCTTTTAAAATCCAGGGCAGCAGATAGTCCTGCATTTTATAGTTTTTTAGAAGTTAAGGAATAGATGGGGAATCCAAAATAGCCTTAGTGTCGAGATCTGCACGGGCCAACCGTACAGTAATTTGTCCAATCACAATCTTACACGTCATCAGGCTAATGTTCAATCATATATTTCAACGTCATCACTAGCGCAAGCCCCGTATCAATCTGACATATTCTACCTACACTGGTGCAACAAAAATGGCGAGCAGCTTGTGGACTATACAGTGTATTTTCTACTTAACGAAAAAGCTCTTTTAAGCATTTTTTTGGTCTGCTCCTCATTAAAATTTTGAATAAAAAAGAAATAAATGCAATTTTAAGCTTAATTTTCCTATATATGTTCTCCATCATCAAAAAAATTCCACAAAAACATGTAAAAACAACAGAAACACCATTTTCATTGGAGTGGGTCTTTAAGTTTGTGTAAAATCAATCTCCAACTGCAGTCCTTATTTTTTTATGTTGTTTCTTTCGTTTCCTCTAGTTTGTCAGATACAAGTACTTCAATATAAAGCTTTCATTTGTCATTAACTCAAGCCAACTTTTGAACTTCTAACCACTTGAACTGAACACAGCAAGTGACACAAACTGTCATTTTTGATCCGCAACCAGACACTGTGTAAACTCACTTTATACATGGCATCCTCACCTTTAAACAAATACAATTTTATTTTGTTTACCATCAGTTGATTCTTATCATTTCCTAAAATAATAAAGTTGAGCACAAAAGAAAAATACTTATTTTAATTTGTGCTCGTGTTTATTGAAGTAACAATTTAAATGTGCTCCTTTATATAAGAAAAAATCATTCACAACTATTCCAGAAAAGGTTCTTGAGTGAGACCTAATAAAACAGTGACTGACACTTTAAGACTTACAGCAGGTCAGATTTGTTTGAGATTTCTGCCCAGATCAAATTATTTTTATCATTTTTCCAATATATTCCTCACGTTTTTCTCTGTAAATACTTTTTTCTTTTACTTAAATTTGGACTGAAGATTAAAGATAAAATAAAAATGGGAAGTTTTTTTAATTTGACCTATTTAAAGTTTCTAAAACTTTCACCAATAAGTTGGAACTAAACTATTTAACCTTCAGAAGCAGTGCTGCTGTTAACTCTACCTGACAGCTTTTCCCATGAATACAGGGGGCTGCGCGGGCGACAGTCCTCCCTCTGCAGCTGTGGCCCACAATGAAGAGTTTTGTAAAATTTCAGCCGGATCTGTTCCACCCGGGAAACTCGCACACACATCCCAGAAGTGGCCCCGCCCACTAACAGCCACCTGCACAGACAAAACAGGTGAGCAGTCAAATTGCAAAATTTTTAGGCAGCAGAGAGCGTTTTCTGACCTGTGAAAGTACTGAGAGCCAGCCGGCAGGGTTGGCGTAGTCTGATGCATTGTTTGATGGGGTGATGATGGCTGTGTGAAGGGTTGCTATGGCAGCAACGCAGTGAGGAAAGCCCCAGTAAGACCTGAAGAGTTGAGCAGAATCTTCCAGTTCTTGCTCGTTGGGTGACTTCAGGTACGTGCAGCTGAGCAGAGCCACAATGGCATGACACATGTCCCTCACACATCTGCAGACGGTGGACTTCCCCACCCCAAACAAGGTGCTGATGGTGCGGTACTCGACGTTTGATGCCAGCCTCCACAGAGCCACAGCCACGCGCTTCTCCACTGGCAACGCCAAGCGGAAGCTGGTGTCCTGGCGAGCCAAACGGGGCCGCAGCTTGTCACAGAGGTAGAAGAAGGTCTCCCGACTCATTCGGAACTTGTCCAGCCAATCCGAAGGCTGGAATTCTGTCATCACCACCCGTTCCCACCAATCGGAACTGGGAGTGGTGGTCCAGGGGCGAGTGCGAATACGAACACTGGAGTGGATACCTTCAGCTATCAGCATCTGAGGGATAAAGGAGCAGTCTTATACCAAACTTTTAAGTAGAAAACTTTTTTTAAAAAACAGCTTCAATTCATTATTTGCATCCATCAGTTTGATTCAGATGCTTTTAGCTTGATTGCTTGTGTCATTTAACCACACGAATAAGCTTCGACTAATAAATAGTATATATATTGTTTTAATCTTTACACACTGTGAAGTAAGTAATATAGTTTAAAAAAGTAAACTGAAACTTTATTCAACTCATTTACAAAAGGTTACAGGACAGCACAAGTCGAATAAAAACATTTAGACATATTTTTGTGTATCAGGTACCACAGAAAATCACTTGAAGGTCAGTTAGCACAACCACAATTAAGGCAGATTCATAAATTCATACATTTTAAGCCTTTTTAGTTAAAAATACAGTGATGGTCACTTAATTAGCTCTAATTTAACATTAGTTAGATTTATAAATTTCTTTCTGAAATGCAACTCATACTGTAAAATAAACTGTGTATTTTTTGGGATATTTTTAAAATCTGTCACGGACAATCCTCATCATCATCCTCTGCATTGTGGGTGCCTCTTTCAGTGAGATATTTAAGCCTAAATGCAGGTGGCAGATCTTTCTTACTTTCAGCTATCAGACTTTCTGCAAAATCACAATAATTATTGCCATTATTGTTTTTGCTGTTGTTTATCTGCTGTTTTTAATTGGTAATTGGTAGATTTACCCTTAGTGGGATCAAGTTTGTTTTTTATTCTATTCGGCATAATAGTTGAATCAAGAACTAAAAACAATTTAATTCATTGGATCATCAGAAACAGACATTTTTTTTTAATTAAAAGGGTGCAAAAGAACACAAAATAGCAGTTTTCTTGTTTTTGCCACTCTCTTTAGCTTGCATTTAATTTCTTTAAAAAAATAATTGGATTTGTCAGCAAACACGTTTTCTATGTTCAGTTACTAAAAAAAAGCTAGAATAAAGAGTTTTAGTTACAGATGACGCAAACACCACCACTGACCATGAGCATCCTCCTCTGCCTCTGCAAGAAGTATTGTCTGTGGCGGATGCGCCGCTGGATTTCATGGCGCGTCTGGATGTTCACGCTGTTTATGTCCCTCCTTCGCTTCAGCAAAACATACGTGAGCAGAAACATCACCGAGCGCAGCTGCTCGTCGTTTTCCATTCTGGCCTATCAAACCAGAGGCAACGCAAAACGCGAATTTACAAAGATCTGAACATCATCCAACCGAAGAAACTTCTATTTTATTTTTAAGGTGACTTCCGGTCTTTGCTGGTTTGGTGCAGTTCAGGAGGGTGCTTCCCTCTAGCGGCAGAAAGGAGTACTAGCAACAACAAAAAAAGGCACAGGCTGCAAAAGGAACTGAGAACCGCAGAGATGGAGACTTGGACTTGAAATTTTACCTCAAAACCTTTTGGTTTTTAATTGAGATGTGGGACTCGTGACAATTTTTCATTTCAGGCTTAAAAAACACTTTGCATTTAGATCGCAACCCAACTCATTGTTTTAATGTTCCTACAAGATGCTCAAAACCACTTTCAAGGCAAATTGTGACAATGAAAAATTCTTTTTAAACCTTTTTAAAAAAAAAATAACTGTAATTTTTAGCTCTCAAAATGTTTCAACATTTTGTTTAACTGGTTAAAATTGAGAGAAATAGTATGAACATCACTAATCGAGACTCAATTAACCTGTTTTACATTTTTTGTAGATGTTCAACTTTATTTTCATGAAATTACATTATTTTTGAAAAAACATGTTTTTTTTCCGCTTAAATGCCATTTTAAATAACACATTTACAATTTTATTCTCATAAAATGTTGACTTTTTGTTTTAAATTCTTTAACTTTATTTTCTTTTTCTAATAAAACCACAGTGAAATATTTCTTTTTTTTTACCGTTTTAAAAAATCATCTTTTGGTCTATTTTAGAAGCATTCCCAGTGGTCTTTAAGTATGATTATGCAGTTTTTAGTCTAAATTTTCTGTACAATTTTCTGGAACACAGTTTTCTGCAGGGAAATTCCCCTCTGAGTTGTCGGTGGGACTCTTGGCAGGGAGCAAGCCCGCCCCACTTCCTATTACCCATCTGTGTATGCGTTGTCCCACTAGTTAAAGCCCCTCATACCCCAACTTAACAACACCAGCGCAACAAAAATGGTGTGCAATATTGGAGCTATCCAGCCGTACAGTTTTGAGCCAGATGCCAGCTCAGACGAGGACAACAAAGACGTTCAAGGATCGATTTGATCATGTTTGTATGGATTTTTTTTCTGCATCTGATTCACAACAATTTAAGAAATACTCAGGCATGCAATTTTATTCTTAATTTTGTAAATGTATGTCCTCCAACATCAGAAACATGCCACAAGAACATGTTAAAAACCCTATGTTCAATTGTAGTGGGTCTTTGCCACTTTAGACTTAATTTAAACTTGTAAAAAGGAACTTGTGAACATCACAAGAGAACCATATGTTAACCTGCCAGCTGAGATTCTACAGGTATCTGCAGCTGCCATAAAATGAGTCTACTTCTGCAAAAACTGTTGAAGTGGTTGACAGAGAAATGCACACTTGTGGATCTGAATTATTTGTATTTTTTATCCTCAAACAAAACTGTTAATCTTTGTGTGTATTTTCTACCACAACTGCATGTTAAGTGTAAATAGTTTTCAGTTGTTCAGTTAAACCTACTGCTGTTTCTTGGATATCCTTCCAGTAACTAGAAGTGTGGTCTCCAAAACAGCGACGTCTGAATAGTTTTTATTTTAATAGATTTTGTCAGCAGGTTACCGGCAATACATATGTGTTATCATGTGTAAAATATTGTCCAACATTCAATAGAATGGTTAGAAGACAACTTTCACTCGTGTGATGAACAAGTCTGCAGCTGCGTTTTCAAACTCCTTGGCATCCATGTTCCCGCCGGGCTCCCGGCTATGTGCTCCATCCATGACCTGAGCCAGCCGGTTAGGAGAGATCTTAGCACTGGCTTCTAAGTAGCGAATAGCTTTCACATTGCTCTCCACATATGTAAAAGCTTTATTATTAGCGTTAACGCAGAAGTCCGGCTCACAACCCGTGGAAGTTTCCAGGGCTTCTTTTAGGGTCTCCAGCACAGCCAGGCACAGCGCCCGCGAGGCAGGTCCCTCATGCGGACAGCACACCTCAGCGTACAGCTTCTGAGACTGCCGGATGTAGTCAGAGAAAACAGCACAGGTGAGGACGCCATGGCGAAAGACATCATAAGGGACGACCTCGTGGTCTTGGCAGTGGAGTCGTCTGAGGAGTGGAGCAGAGGTGGAGGCAGGGACTCCACCCTCACTGCATAAGCACTGCAACGTCTGCGTGTAGAGGCCTCCTCTGACTCCTCCTCCTGCTACTCCTGCTCCAATTGGGTCGTCAGAGCGGGAGCCATCAGGACCTTCAGGAACCTCTGTAACTTGGCTTTGACAGGTAGAGATGTTTAGCAGATCATAGGCCACGCAGACATTGTTGCTAAACGCTGATCTGAAATACAGAATTTTAGAAGAAAAAAGGAAAAACGTGATGTGAATCTGCTGGTTCAGGTGGGCTACGACAGAGTATTAAGGCCATAATAAAAGAAAAATAGAATCAAATACATTTTATGAAAATTCAATTAAAAAAAGCTACATTTTATGAGAGTAAAATTGCACATTTGTTACTTAAAAGCCCTAATTTTGAAAATAAAAAATACATAATTTCAATTTTTTTTTAAATAAATAGCTAATTTTACACATAAAGTTGTACATTTACAAAAAAGGAAAGAAGATTCAGTGAGACTTGAACAGAGATGTTTTGATGTTTTGAAAAAAAAAAAAATTCTTTTTTTCCCTAAATCTTAAGACTTTATTCCGGAAAAAATGTGGACCTCTTAGTTATTCACTTACAACTTTAATCTTGTAAAATTTTCACTTTTTTCTCATAATTTTTTATGACTTTAAGTAAAGCTGTAACTGTAAAATTTGGCCTTTTTCCCAGAATTTTACACATTTGTTTCTCATTAAATTTAGACTGTTTTTGTCATCGCTTTTATTTAGTAATATTTTTTCATAATTTTGCTCATCTTTTCTCACAAAACTTTGACATTTATCCCATAATTTCTCAACTTTATCTTTCGTAAAATTTTGACCTATATCTCAGAATTTTACTGCTTTATTTTGGTTAAATTTTGCGTTTCTTTTTTTCAGACAGTTTTATACTCCTAATATTTAGACTTTTTCCATCAAAATTTATAGCGTTGCTTTGTAGAATTTTGAATCTTTTGACATAATTTTACTACTCCAGTCTCTTAAAATTTTTACTTGCAGCTCATAATTTTACCACTTTATTCTCATAAGACATTGATTTTCTCCTATAATTTTACAACTTTATTCTCGTACAAGTTTACTTTTCTCCTATAGTTTTATAACTTAATTCTTGTAAAATAATGACTTTCCTCTTGGTTTTACTGTTTTTTTTTTTGTAAAATTATGACTTTTCGCTTGTACTTTTATGACTTCAAATATCATTCAATTGTAACACCCCCCCCCCCCCCCCCGGTAATTGTTAGCATCTTTAGTCTTGTAAAAAGTAATTTTATTGTCATCATTTTTCGACTTTATCCCTATATACTTATTTATTTATTTATTTATTTTCTTTTATGACAGTCCTCATACTCTGTTGTAGGTGGACAGTAAAAAGCAGGATAAATTTGCAGACACTAACACCTGGGACAACTTGATGATTGACCAATTAACGGGACCAGAATAACCTTCTTTTATTAATACATTATTTGTTTTCGAAGCTTCCTTTTCTGTTCAAATTAAATAAGTGCATGTGCGGGAATAAACTCCTTATCTGTTCTGTGAAGGAGAGGCAGCTCAGACCTTTGGGAATGATGCGCCAGCCGCAAGTGCCACAGCGCTCGGTTGAGATGCTGCTGCTCTTGTGCGCCTGCGCTCACGGGCCCGCCGTTCACCTGCTCTTCATCCCCGCATCCAGCCGGGCTGCTGTCCGTCACCGAGGCCAGGTTGCAGAAATGGTCCGCCAGGAAGCCGATGGGGTCGTCGGACCTGGCTTCGACCATCTTTAGGATGGCCCCGCGGAGCAGGTCCCCCACCCCGGCCTGAGTCAGGAACTCCCCGTCGCTGTCTGATTTGATGGCTTTGCCGGCGGACATTCCTGAAGGAATAGCCGCGGACCGGCGCTTTTCCTTGTCGGCCATCGCGGATGTTGACGTTCTGGGTCGCCGCAACGGCGGCGGAAGTGACGCAAAACATGCCAATTTAAACCGTTTTTTTATGTCTATAGTTTAAACCTTAAACTTTGTTTTTACTTTTACTTTCAGTAACCTACTAGGGGTTCTTATATTATCATTCACAAAAGTGATGTGCTATTTTATTTCTATACTTTTCATGAATTTTAGTGAGGTAAAACTAAAGCAAATCTCCCCATGAAACATATTAAAGAGGGGTTTGATAAAAAAAAACACATGTTCATGTGAAAATAACATCATAGTTTTAATAGAACATTAAGAACTACATTTAAAAAGCTTTTCACATGAGATTACAAACAGAATGTAGTGTTTTCCTAAATGTGCTTTGATTTGTAAAAAAGATTTACACTAAATTGTTTGTTAAAAATAAAAACAGAGATTATAAAAAAAAAAAAACTTACATTTTAGAAATAATTTTGGTTTTTCTGGTCATTATTTTCTATCAGCAAAGAAGTTTGCTTTTTAAAACACTGTCAAATATTTTTTTGAAATTGATAAATTCATAATCCACCCTGGAAAAAATAAAACACAAAATAAAACATTTGTGTTTTTTATAATTCTCATTTTTTAGAAATTGCAGCTATTGACACCAATACATTTTCTACATGTCATAAATGCCAAAAAAAAAATATTAGATTTCCTGATATGTTCTAGCTGGTTGTTGCAGATGAGTTTTTATTTAAATAAACATAGTCTATTACCTATGACCTAAAGGAAAACAAATACAGAGTAGAGAATTCAATTTTATATAAATAGGTATTTTACACAATGGTGCATGATACAAAAACAAAATAAACCAAATCCTAAATCTGTCTTTAAAACACAATTTTTCAGGAATACAGCACAATAAACAGTTGTACTTTACATGAAAAACTACTTGAATTACAGTACTGAGGCACAGCAGCATAGTAAACTTTACAAATATTACAGACTAAAAAGCAGTTTAACACATTTATTCTAGATGAACGGTACTAATCACCAATACTCTAAATCTGTTTATTTAAAAAGCTAGTTGACTTCTAAAATTGTTTTAATAGTTGTTTGATCACAAGTTAATTGTTCCAATAAAAAATTGTTTACAGTAATTTTGCACTTTGTTTTAGCTAAAAAAATGTGCAATCAAAGAGCACATGCAGTGTCATTCTCGTGTGCATGGATGCCGTTTGTGAGAGGCATGGGTACAGGTTTTCCATTGGGGAGTGCAAACTTTTTCAAGGCAACCATGTCACGGTTGTCATAGGTTGTGTGTGCAGACAGGAAGTTCCTCTGCAGCTTGTGCTCAAGCATCATGTGGTTCTGAGGAGGAAGACCAAGGCATGCCCTGTAAACACAAAGACTGCTGTTAGAATGTGAGCAAGAGCCTATTTTTGCACATAAAAATAAAATATGTTGCTGCATTTTTTTTGTTTCACCTCATGATGTTTTCAATGCACGCTCTCTGGCGGAAGAAGGCGTTGACAACAGGGGTCCCTGATGGCACCAGCGGGGCTTTGCAGAGGAAGGAAAGCAGGGCTAAGACACTGTGGAAAGACTGGAAGTCCTCTTCTCCCTCAGGCTTGACACTCACACGCTGACAAAGCTCAGTGAGGATCACCAGGTCAAGAATGATGGGACTTGCAAGAAGAGAATCCTGTTGAGATGAAAAAAAATTAGGTAAATGGCTATAAAGGAGTGTGATGAAAACTTTACTAATAGTGCGCATAAAAGTAACATTGTTTTTTTTTTTTTTTTTCTTTCAGGTTGCCATTTTTAATTCCACCACTAGAGGGCGCTATGTTTCTCAATTTTTAAATGTTATTTTAATTTAATCCATGCATTTAAATAGTCAAGGTTACAACATGTTTTTGCAAAATCAAGAGCAAAATGACTCATAAATAAATAATGTTCTTTTTCAATCTTAAACTACTTCCAGGCTTGTGCAGCTTAAGTTTAAGTGACCTTAATGTGTCTGGATGAGATCTTGTTAAAACGGATTACCAGCAGGATCTGCTGAGCATCTCTCCTTTATGTCTGTTCACAATGGAGCTTACAGGTGCAGTAAAAATACTGACCTCACAGGTGTTGTGCAGTGCAATAGTGTTGAGTCCTCCCATCATGATTTCGGATGTGTACTCATCCATGGCTCGCTTGCTGTCTCCCACATAAGGGACATATTTAATCACCACCTAAAATAAGACAGAAGCATTTATTTTGACATCCAACCCCTTGCATGGATTTCCTCACATTTGTGATGCTCTGACATACACAGTGGTCGGGTTTCTCTCCAGGCTTGTATAAAATAGGGTTGGACTGGACCATGTCATCCACCACATTGCTCTTGGAAATCTCTTTGGAGCGAAACTGCTCTGGGGCAGACAGGTTTTTCCCATCATTGTTGCCAAGGTGATTGTAGCTGACAATGGAGGTCGGCTGGAGAAAGAAAAGAAACATGTTTTCTTTCAAGTAAGTAAAGTTGGTTTAATTTGCCCCAAAACATCAAAACGTTTTTTTTATACCTTGATGCCTGCGCTAACCAGAAAGTCCACCAGCACAGACTTGATCTTGGTTTGACCAGATTTAAAGTCATCGCCGCCGATGAAGACGCCTCTCTGCATGGCCAGTTCCACCGCTCCAGGGACGAAGGTGTTCTGCGGAGAGCCGTTAATGTAGGCGCAGCCCTCCAGTATGCTGGCCACTGCAAACAGAGTGGAAGGAGAGACTTCTCCTCCAGCCTGATAGATGGAAAAACAATAAACAAAGATGATCATTTGTTTTCAGTTTGATAAATCTTTTGAATTTAAAACTTGAGTTTAAGCAATCATCGCTTACCCGGATGGCAGCCAGCAGATTTTTAGCTGTGTCGTTGACGCCTGGAACAATATCACAGAAGCGCTCTGTGTTTGCCGTCCACAAAACAATGACTTTGTCAACGCCGCTGGACTGTCTGAAGTCCCTAATGTCAGCGCGGATCTGCTCCACCTGAAGGATAATTCACTTTTTTGTTAAATCAAATGTACAAAAAAAAAAAAAAACATCACAAGAAGACAGAGACTCTTATCACCTGCTCTGCCAAGGATCCAGTGAGGATGTTGTCTGCTCGCTTCTCCTGATTTGCAGCAATGAATTCTGGGATATAGATGGATGGCCTTGGTTTTAGGCAGCTCATGTAAGGTCGCAGCTGCTCCTGCAGCGACCAGTCAAGCACCTGAGCTCTCTCCATTGCTCTGCCCAGATCCATGGAGGAGATGTCCCATCCTAGAAAAAAAATAAAATGAAAAATTATAAATGAGCTTGTGCTACGACATTTACATAATAGAGGTAAGGTTAGTTTTTTTTTGTTTGGTTGGTTTTTTTTACAAATGGTTTTGAGTTTAAAAGGTAGTGGTGCATACCATCAAAGACAATGTTGTTCGGGTGAACCATGGGGAGCAGGTCGCCGAAGGGTACATTTACTTCTCCCTCTAACCCCGATCCCAGACAGACTGTAGAGGACTGCAGCAGGGAGCCAAAGTAGTTTGCTTTCTGTGGGATGTGGGAGAGAAAAATAAGAGATTTGCATTAATTCTTCCATTTAAAATCTTTGATGATTAATATTTTATTTACATTTTTATATTTTGAAAATGTTTTTATGTCAGAAGACTAAAATAAATACAGAATTCTTACTTTCATACATTTTCAAGTCTTTTATACATTTCAAGCTGTTTTATCTCAAAATATGTTGTGTTGTTGTGTTTTTGAATAAAGTTTATTAAGAAAAAACAACGAACCGCCCCTTCTTTTACCTAAATGCAAATGGGGCGGAGCTTAAACGGGAGAGGCAAAGCAAATGCAGCGTGATGATGGACGTGGGCGGAGTTTGAAGAAAGCGGAAGACAAAAAAGAAATTCGTTAATCTCCAGATAAGATGATAAAGATAATGTGTTTGGAATATACGGCATTAATTACGCTTTAATGAGTTATTTATTTTTGTTTTTCACCTATCATTTAGACAAAATTAATTCTCACTTGTTGATTCTTACACCCTACAAATGTAGATCTGAACAGTCTCCCCTCACCTTCTCGCCGGTCTTGGTCCTCCAGGTCAGCCCCAGCTTGTTGGCCAGCACGGCCGCGGTGACGGTGGTCCCGTTGTTGCCCCCCCAGCCCACCAGCATCACGCCGAGCCGCGGCACCCGCCGCTCGGTGCGGAACGTCATCTCCGTGGAGCGCGGAGTGACCTGCGGCGGAGGAGCAGAACCGGGGTGAGCTGCGTTTCCCAGCGGATGGATAACGGAGGACCTACCGGGGCAGTGATGGACTCACCGTGATGCTGCTTCCGTCTTGCTTCACGGACGTGCTCTCATAAGAATACTTTGCAATAATGTGAGTATCCGTGTACTTCACGTTGGGACTATTGACGTGAATGTTCGCGGACATGGTTTCAAAGTCTGCAAGGTATCAAAAAAAAAACAACAACAGTAAATTTATTTATTTGTTTTCTGAGATAGTCCTTTCAAAATAGACACCGGAAGTGGCCTCACCTTTAGTAAATTAGATTATACAGAAGAGGCAAAAAGATTTTCTTTGGTTCTTCGAAGTTTGAAAGCCGAGAAGATCGTGAGGAGTTTGGATTTCCGAGCCGCAGTGAAGTCTCCCTCGTGTGTTGAGTTCAGTGAATCGCATCGGTCCCGTCCTCTTATATAAGCCGAAGGATGGAGGCAAAAGGATGAGCAGCGAATAGAAAAGCTCCTTTCCTCGGGGAGGTCCAGCAGCCCTCTGTAAATTTTCCGTTCCAGAGGGTTCTGCACGTGGATTTTAATCTTCCATCTCGACCGTCTGTCGCCGGATTTTTCCAGAAAAACAACGCACACAAGGACTGATGAAAAAAGGGGTTTCTTCCAATGATAAAAGCTCATTTTGATTGATTATATAGATTGATACAAGAAAGATAAAAGATTGTAACAGATATAGTTTGCATGTAAACCATCAAATCAATGTTTTTCTACAAACGTAAGCATGTCAGTGTCTCTTATATTCAGAATTAAAACTAACAAATCAGCAAATTTGCACAAAATATGTAGAAAATATTCACAAAGTTCCTTTTATTTATACTAAAAATTTAAAGCTGCAAATGGTAAACAATTTAAAGAGCTCTATGATTTCAAATATTGGACATTAAAGCATAAAAGGAACCTCATCTAGGTAGAAAATAATTGTATTTAAAATGAGCCTTTTTGATGTGATCATAAATCAGACGAGACTTGAGGTCTTAGGTTCAGATTCGCCTTATTCTGAAATAAATTTGGACAAGAAAAGAAATGAATCACTTCCAGTTTAGATGACCAATTCCTCAAAAATCCTTTAAGGTATGGGAGGACAGGGGAAGACATACAAAATTCACAACATTGTAGACAAAATATAACATGATAAAAGAAAAAAATGATCAAAATATCTTTTTATATGTTTCTATATTGTAAAAATCATTATAATTGCTTAAAAAAAGTTGGTTATTTAAATACCCACTCTAATCATAATCATGGTTTGGATGTTTTAACATGTTTTTGTGGCATTTTTCTAATGATAGAGGACATTAATGAAGAAAATTAAGATTAAAATAGCATTTCTGAGTATTTCTTTATTCAGTTCGAGCTAGCGGGAGAGCAAGGGATTGTGGGTAATGAGGGAAGGCTTACTCTGTAGCAACATTCCCAATTACAACTCAGAGGCAAATTTCTGATAAACTCCTGCTGCTTTGCTGAACTTATGTTCTAGAAAACGATTTTTTGAAAAAGTTTTTTGGACTTGGCTGAAAATGCCATAACCATAATTAAAAGAGCTCTAAGAACCACTAAGAGAATAAAGTGATAAGGAAGTGTGGCTGTGTGTCACGCTCATGCAACACTGTTGATTGCAGTTAATGTCTATTGGTCGCTACTGCTATTTAACCATCTGATGTTCACAATCTGGATTGGCCCTTTTGAGATCAGCAGAGACTAAAAGAGTGCACAAGTTCAACACATTAGATCTTACACAATGCTTTTACAGTGTGACGACTATACAAAAGAATGCGCACACACAATGACCCAGTGATTGCCTTTAGTTTGAATAAGGAGGACTTAAACTAGGAGTTTGTAATATTTTTTTATGTTTAAGAAGGCACAAGTTCAAACTATTGTGTATTTTCTTACACAATGCTTATTGTTTCAGTGTGGCATTGTGTGCAACATTTTAGTTTATTGTCTTTCTACATTTACCTTTCGTTATGTGGCAGATGTTTTTATCTAACAAATGAGGAACAAAGCAAGGGAAAAAAACAGGTCAGGGTCACTCAGTGTAGTAAAGTGTTGGAAGAAATAGTTTTATGTGCCGTGAATGTTGCAAAACAATTCACTTTTCTGTCTTTTTTGAGGATTGCTACAAGAAGCACATTTTATTTCTTGCACCAATAAGGTTTTTAACTAAAGTCGATAGATTTATAGGTTTGTTATTATGCATTGTGTTGTCTGGAAGTTCTGTATTTTGACCCACTTGTTGCCAAAACCCCTAGTCAGATGAAGCCATTTCTTATCACAGAAATTTGACAGGCAAATAAATGAAGTCACCACAATAACGTGTTTGACCTGCTATGTCTGACCTGGTTATGCTGATGAAGGTTAGCATACCAGTGTGCAGCTCTAACAGGTGTGATATGAGGGGTAATTTTCCACTCCTATGAAACCGATGTTTCTTTGTGTCAGATTGATTTATATTGTTTTTTTCTATGGATAATAATCTGCACTTATTTTAAATCTTAATACTTGATTTATATTATTACTTTTTCTTATGACAAATAATTTTTAAAATTTGATACTAGATCTGCAAATGCTATGATGATTTCTGAAAAAATCTTATGTCTAGTGTCATTATCATTATGTATTTCATCTTGTCACATGATTTATTAAAAGTTTAAGAATTTTTAATGACCTGAATCTGTGTTGGTAAGGTATACATCTCTAATTAAAAGTTATGAACCAGATAATGATAACTTATGAAAAGAAAATTGTTAGGTAAATACCGGGTGGGATTATATTAGTTCACTTCCTTCACTCCCTTTCAAACAATCTACAATTATCTTATGTTTGACATGTCTGTATGGATTTAAATCTTTGTTGAATGTACTGTTTCTTCTTGTTGTGATTGCTTGATTGGATTTACAAAAAAAAGATGAAAACCTTTGCTGCACATTTCAATTAAAGCTTTTCAGAATTTGTATTTCAATTTAGAGATGTTATTGACAAAACTATCAAAGGACATTTACAATCTTGAATCTCTGCAAAAAAAGTGTGATAAACTGATTTTAATCTGATTGGTTTAAATCCAAAGGAGGTCATCAATGATAGGGGCAACCGATCAGTATTGGCTTTTTTTTTTAATCTGCTGATATTGAACTGGTCGTTTTTGGCTCTGAGGCAGCCACGCCTCTGTCTTCAGCACTGTCCCGCCCACTGCACTATATGATTGGTTAACCACGCCCAAGAAGACCCAATCAGAAATTGGGAGGACGTTGGGGTAGGTTAAACCATGCAGAGAAGTTTTCTCTGTGGTGAAGCGCTGGTTCTAAATCAGTGCTCAGTGCTGACCCTTCACACTCAGCTGTAAACTGTCCCAAAGCATGCTGGAGATCCTGGCTTGATGAAGCCGACAGAACCAGAACCAGAGAGGAAATCCTGCAGTCCCCATACCAGACTCCCTCTGGCCCCTGGCTGGTCTAGAAATTATGTCCATAAGACTATGAACAGAACCGGGGATAAAGGGCAACCCTGTCGGAGTCCAACATGCACCAGTAACAGGTCTGACTTGGTGATGACTATGGGGACCAAGCTCCTGCTCCGGTCATGACAGGACAGCTCTCAGTAAGGCAGTTTTACACCCAGTTGGGTGATTTTGGTTCTGAATATGCGGGAAAAAATTGCCTGCCTGCCTGTGACCACTGTCTGCTTCAGCCTCTTACAAGTCCATGCTGTCTCTGACCCATGCCTGCATGACCACCGCCTCTCCCACCAACCCCTCACGCTCTAACTGTGAATAAACACTGCAAATGGATTCGACTGCCTCTGACTCTTTGTTACCACAACATAAGGTACAGGATTAAGGTAGCAGCAGATAATAGGGTAGCAGTTAACCTAAATGTATTAGCATTTAGATACAATCCCACCGTCACTTTTTTTGTCGGTGACATGCTTGGGAGTTCCCTGATAATATCAAGCAAAGTTGAGTAATTGCAAAGACAAATGTCAATTGTAGACTCCTTAAATATGATGTTTACCAAAAATATATGTCCTATCTTAATGTTAATATACTTTTCTAACTTTTTCTTTGAGACCTTTCTTACTATCATCCTCTTCTCTGGGTGCAAACAGGAAGTGAACATATAGGGTCATGTGGCATTTTACCTCCGGTTCCAACAAAATCAATAAGTCAACAAATAAGTCAGTACAGTTGCCTTTTTCTGTGATACGGAACCGGACTACGTTAGTAAGAGGTGAGTGGTCGCAGTTGGTCAGAGTCATATTTTCTATGGCAACCACTCTCACTAATCAGGAGTGAGCTTGTTGGAATGCCACACCCCTTGGCCTCTGGGACCAACGGTACTTCCTGTTTGGAACACAAAGGGGAGGGGAGAATCAGTCCAGTTCTCTCTATATACTGTCTATGTTCCACACAGCAAAAACTGAACCTTAAGAAAGTAAAAAGACACCCCTCACCCCAGTTTCAAGAAAAAAAGTCTCATTTTCTGACTTGGAAAAAAAAGTAATCTTATCAAGTAAGTTTTTCAAAAGCAAAATCATGTCTTAGTCACTAGAACTTTTTTCTTAACCTTTTAAGACCCCTGGCATCTACCCTGATCTATGAGATATTTAAATCATGGCTTACAACTATAGATATGCATAATTCATCTCATAGACATCAATCTATAGAGGTCTAGTGCATATTGTAGTTTAGATCTCTTTCAAATGACTTTCCCACAGCTAACTGCGTTGCGGTCCCATCATGCCTTGCACGTGGTAAGCCCCATATGGGCAGTTTCTTTCCACTGAGGACATGATGTCTACTTGCCATCCACAATAGATGTCTATTAGTTATATAAATATCTATTCTAGATGTCTATATGATAACTGATAAAATTTGTTAGTAGATCTCTACTGGACATCTCAGCCAACTCGATTTTGTTACTCAATTAGATGTCTACCAATAGTGTTCTGCATATAGAGGTCACCTACACATCAACATGTAGACATCTAATCTTTGGATAAATGTCTATTAGAGTACTTTTTAAAACATTTACTGGATATAAAATATAAAAGTCATGTCAAACAAGTTTCTGTCATTGGGATTTTGGTGTGCTGTCATCCTTTCTCTCCTTTTCCTATCAGATATAAAGATGACAACATTGGTGTAGAATCCACTTTTTTCCTAATCTATACATGTTAATGCAAGTCTGTGCTTTTGGACCTTTGCCTCTTGAAGAAATGAAGTCTATATAAACAAATACCTATGTGTGTGTCATAATAATTCAGTATTAACCAGTATGAAAATTTAGTGTTAAAAGTGATAAACTTGGTAGACATTGAATATTTAAACAAAAGGGTTTTTCATGGTTTGCAGACATTTTTATGATTGTGTGAATGAATGATAGGATAGTTTCTCACAGCATACAAGGTTAGTTCATATAGGGAGTATGCTGCTTTGAAACAAATGTCTGCAGGCGGGAGTGACCGGAGAGCTGATAAGGAGTTAACGAGGAACAGAGGCACCTGCGAAAGGATGGGAAACGGCGGACGGTGGGAAAATGCATCTCCAGGGAGAAGATCCAACCTCTTATTTTGATCCAACCTTCTTTTTGCATATTGTGTATAAAACTCTGGGTCATAGGGAAAAAGGGTGTCTCTATTCTTCGTGCACGGAGAAGAGCATCCATTAGATGCGTTCCTAGGGAGAGCTGGAGACCCTAAATTCATGTATTAGATATTTTGGTGTCAGGAATAAATCTTTTGGTGGAAAACCTCAAAATCGTTCCAGACCTCGATTTTTGAACACGCACTTAGGCATAATCGCGAATTATAGCCTACACTCTGAACAGCAACTTGACAGTAGTGCAGCAGAAGATCATTCTAATAATAATAATCCACTCTGACAACCTTTTACTATCATCTTGTTCAGTTATATGACAAATTATAAATCTGAAGAGAAATATGTGGGATTGTTGTTTTGATGCAAGGTTTCTGAGACCTCTCAGCCCAGGTACATCTAAGTAGAAATCTTTGCTACTTCTTGGAATGTAGAACTTCTTTTTATAAATGTAAAAAGTATTTTTTTTCTTGATAGGATAGCTGTAATTAATGCCTCATCAGAGAGGAAAGATGATTTGAACCATACAAGACACCAACAACAACAAGAACACAATGACAAACCAAATCTATAATGTGTGAAACCTGTCCGGTCTCAAAACTAAAAACAGGCACAAACATACACAAACAGGGATAAAAGTGCAAAGTGATGAACACTATTCTTTCACATTGGCAAAACTTCCTCTGCACATTGACAACAGGATGGAGTTGTTCCAATTCCTTACGCTCATGGTTGTCCAACTGTCTGCATCAAACCTGGTCAGTCAAACTGAAATGCTATCCTCACTACCCACAAAACTGATCTTCAAGGGTTTGGCAAGTACCCTCATGTGGTAACTGATGGCTGCATGTTCATGCAAGCCAAAAATATTACGGAGCGTGGGAGCACAGCTATCACAATCAGTTCCATCAACAAGATTTACTCCAACACACCAGCTGAGCTGCCCACCAGACTGTTGCAGACCCAAAAAACTCAAAGTCAGTAAGAAGCAGAGGATCCTCCTTCCTGAGGCTGCAGTGTTTTCATAAGATGTCAGGTCTCCTGGAAAGTCAACTCTTCCACCGCTCAAAGTTGCCTACAACTATCAAGTGAACTGTTCCACGGTTGTTTTAACTGCACAGAATGTCAATGTTTTCTTGATGGTCATAATGATAAGAAGGAAAATGTCACTGAAACTGTGTTATCCTGTGTAACTTTATGTGCTGACGCTGTAATCCAAACCAAATCAGCGTTCCCTCATATTCCCTCAGCTTTAATGTAATAAAAAAGAAAGTTTTTTTCCATTGCTGGACTGGAAAAAAAGGCGGTTTCCAGGGAGGTTAAGGCAGATAAGTCATGAGGTAAGTCCAAACTCAATGGAGAATTGTGAAGAAAATGTAAGTGGTTACACAAGGTCAGCAGGGAGAGGAGTTAAAAATCAGTCAGAGACTAAACGAGAAAATTCTTTTACTGGATCAAATTTTATAAAGGATATGTCAAACGTAGGGAACGTTCTAATTCCTGTGACGTATTTTCTTATATCTTCCATTGACATGTGAATTGTTGTAACTTTCCAGCAGCTTCAAACTTTTTCCATCATAATTCTTATTCTTATGGTCAAGAGTCCAAGGGAGGACCTTAGACTGATTGTGTTTACTTGAGGTCAAACACCTTAAAAAGGTTCTAAAACCTTCTTTTGGCTTGGGGTAAACTTAACCTCATTCTGTTTTCTGTTTAAAGATAAAAAATATGTTTTCACAAAATTCATGTCAACCTTTAGAACTTACATTTAAAACTTGGAAAAATCCCAAACTCTTGTTAGACTTTACTTTGTTGACCTTAAATATACATATAAATATATATTAAATTTGTTTATTGACCACTTATAAAGTTATTTTTAAGCGCTTATTTTTAAATATTTCCCTAAGTTCCTGTCCCAACTTGTCCTCCTCCTCACTTAAAGCTGGTGATAGCAGTTTCTGGCGATGTTTTCTGATAAAACTCTTCTTTTGCTCGTCCTCCAGAGGGCAGAAACAGGTTAGTAATCACACTTAGCTGCCTGCTCAACCATACGCTAGAGTATATTTAGAACATTGATTTTGTCTTGGTTGGGTTGTTAAAGTAGTTCAATAAAACTTCTTGAACCTAATTGCTTTTTAAAAACAAAGAAATTGTCAAATGTTTTAGCAAAAGCCAAGACAATTTTAACTAACACCATCATTTTGTTTGACTCTTTTTTAAATAAACTTCTGTTTAATTTTAATTTACTTTGGTTACCATCAATTTTTGCAAGTTACTTTCAAAATGTAACACACTCCAGAAATAAAGCCTTATATTGTAATTTGGATGACACCATGCTTTAACTTTGATAGAGAATGAATGAATATATATATATATATTAAAAAAAAACATTTTGTAGTTTTTATTTCAAATTTGCATTTTGTTCACTAGCCTTTTATGTGCACAAATTAGCATTTTGTGTACACAAATTAGTATTTTGTATGCACAAATTATCATATTATTTGCATATTCTGTACACAAGGTACTTTATGTGTAGATTTTAGTATCTTGTGTGCACAAAATACTAACTTGTGAGCACAAAAAGCTAACTTTTGCACACAAAATGCAAATAAAACGCTAATTTGTGCACACAAAATGCTGTTTATGAGAACAATTTATTATAATTTTTTCAATGTCATGTCCTGGATTCGGTAAACATGTAGCCTACTAAGTAGAATCTAAACAAAATTCCGGCTAATGCTTTATATAATTCGTACTAGAAAATAATTTCTGTAATTTAGTACTATTATTGTGAGTTACTACCTATTCTGTTTTTCATATTAAAAATTAGTCTTTTTTGGTGTGTAACTGTTCTTATTATTCATATTTTTATTATTGTATGACTTTCTAAAAAATGTTTTTTTTACCATTTGATTAAGTGAAATGCCAAAGGACCTATTTTACTTTAAAATGATTACAACGCCTGAAAAGCGAACATTCAAACGACGTCTGACACGCAGTTTCGGTTTCCGTTCTCTGATTGGATAAATGGGTGTTTACGTAGCAATGGTCCGGAAAATGTCGTTCGGGCCAGTCCGAAAAAACTTCCGCCTCAACTTGTAAAGAAAACACAGGAGCTAAAAGGCAGTCGACGGAATCACCAGCAGTATAACGAAGTCAGATCAAAGGTAGAGCCGCATTTCATTTTTGACAAGTATAGAAAAATGAGCACAGCGCAGTTTGCGGAAGCGTTTTGGGCCGTTTGGGAATCACAAGCTTTAATTTATTTGAGCTAGCTACGTTGTTCTAAGCTAGCAGTTTGCTAATATCGATTTGATCGCGTGTAGGCCTTGAGTAAATGTATTTAAAATTTGATCGAGTTACTTATGTTACCGAACGCAGACAGATATAGTGCTGTTTGTTGAAGATTGGTATTCTTTCGTCTTATTCAAAATGTATTTCCCAATTTTATGATACGTCAGCGACCTAGCCTTTCTGATAGCTGATTAGCACTACCTAAGGCTATCTGTATTTCGGTAGCTGGTTAACTGGTCAGTTTAGCTTCCAACTGAGACATTCAGCGCGTCAGAAACATCACAGATACAATAGTAGCCCAACTTTTAGTCTTCTTTTGTCTGAGAATTTACACTGTACCGGTGTCAGTAATATTTAATAAAGACATCTACGAACACTTGTCATTCGTATCATTCTCATAAAGCTAATACCTAACCTGTGAAGTAGAATCCCCCCCTCCATTTAAAAAAAATAACTTTATGTATATCGAGTTAAGGAAGTGGAGCGTCAATAATATTATTTGTCAAAAAAGATTAAAATGTTTTAGTTAAGTTCATAGCAAGGTTTTGTTTAAAGGAACATTAACCTTGCCACTCCCCTTAACCAAATTGTAAAAGTCAACAGGTTGTCTTACCTTTGGCACTCGGCGTCAAAACAGAGCCTCCTATTTTTTTCTGTGTGGGTGTTAGCTTAAAATTCATTACTTACAAGAATTTACTCTGATTAACTGCTGTTAACCTTTAAAGACCAACTATTATGTGGTACAAAATATATTTTCCTTCAAACTAAATTTATTTAAAAACAAGTTTAAGTTAAGTGTTATTGGAATGGATAGCACTAAAAATAAAACAAATTTAGGCTAGTTAAGACCATGTTGTTCTTTGGGTTTAATGCAAACTTGTGCGAATAGTCTAGTTATGTAGGTACAAAATTCAAAGTATAAACGTATTGTAGTCATTTTTTTCAATTACAAAATATGATTTATATTTAAACATATTTTATAATTACTATTAACAATTAATCAATTTATCCAACCAGATCGATCAGTCTGAGACAATCAAAACAACCTATACCATTATAAAATTGTTTCAAAATGAAATAAATTGATTATATCGATATTGGAATTGGATTGAGATACAGTAGATTTATTTTACAAAAGTGCATAAATGACCGAGTGCCATCACAGTGGAAAACACGCACGTGATGACAGTAAAACCATCAATATACTTCAATGTGTGGAAACACTTTGATTTTTGAAAAGACACGAACATAAAGTGTGGTATCACGTTGTAATAGTGATCTTTTTGTATTATTTTGATGTGGAGATACAACCGTGTGTTGAACTTTATGAAACTAAAATATGTGAAAGGATTTGCCACAAATTAACAAATTAACCAGGTATTTATCTTTGAGTCCCACTAGTTGAATTTTTTGTTTAAGGTGTCCTGGATCGATTTCAGATCAGTGAACTGGTTCGTTCAAAATAAACCAATATCGACTATGAATCGGATCAGCAACCACGAATTGTGATATGAATTGAATCATTGTTAAAATGAATCATTGCACTGCGAATAATGACTCATAATTTTAGAGATACAATTTTGCAAATATAATTGATACCGTAGTATTTTAAATCCCAAAATACCCCCTGAAGTGCCACCAAGTACCCTACATGGAGTCAGTATCTCTGATGAAGGATAACTTGTTTGTGGGAATAATGCTTTGGTTCTGCTTTATGACTAATATCTAGTAAGCTATTTCTCATTTCCTTTTCCTTTTATGGCATACTATTGTTATTGCATTAGTTAAACATTTACTGGCTGTAAACTTGGGATAGTGTTGTTTTCTTTAAACAGTCTGGCTTGCATAGGTCAAGCGTGGCTAAAACATTGGATGTCCATTCCACTTTTTTAAAATATATTAATAAACATAAAAATATATATTTGTTTTTTGGCAAATATTTGTGTTCTAGCACAATGTGCCAACAATGTTTTGAAACTTTTGAATTAATGGCAGCTACCTGCCATTTAGGAGTAAATGTAGTCAATATGCTGTTTCTCTTCTCTGTACAAAGTTCTTAAAATTATTCCGGCTCATATATAGAAACCGTTTGAAAATATGTACTTGCAGAATTGGAACCGATTTAATTGAACAAGGACTACTATTTTTGTAAAAGCAAAAACATTGACTCACCATCAAGTTACTAGAAACCAAAAGCTGTTTTGATTAGGATAATCACAATTGTAAGATTTATTAATTACTTGCGTATGTGGTTTTTGTCTTTGCAGACCACGTTCAACCTGTGTGGCTCGTCTTGTGTGTGTGTGTGTGTGTGTGTTTGTGTGTGTGAGTGTGAGTGTGCAAGAGCTGCACTTTCTTTGTCGCCAATTTAACAAGAGCTGCTCCTCCCTGGAGGATGACAATGGAGGAGATGAAGAATGAAGCGGAGACTAACTCCATGGTATCCATGACGCTGTATGCTGTGATGTTCCCAGTTTTTAATGAGGTAACATTCCCATCACAATTAAAATAAAATTAAAAAAAACTTTTGTGTGTGTGATTTATTAGTCCAAAATGTTGAAAATTTTGTAGAGTTAAATGGAAGCTTACAATCATTAGTTTATAATCAAATCACAATTTAACAATAAAAATATAAGCTCTGAGAATCAATATGTTTTAACTTGTTTCATACTTTTGTGATTGTAATTGCTTTTCAAATAAAAATTAATAAACTTTTCTTACTTTTTGGTCGAAGTTTTTGCTAACACCATACCGCTCCATGTCCTGGTGTGTTTGTTTTTATTGACCTTTACTTTTTCTTTGTTTGTTTTTTCTTACTAGCTGGAGAGAATCAATCTATCTGCAGCTCAGACGCTCAGGGCAGCTTTTATAAAGGTGAGACCTCATGAATCAACCCTAAAATAATGTGATCCACTCCTGTCATTTGTATTTTGCAAGTAGCCTATAATAATATGGGTCATGGCGTTTGGTAATTAAAAACACTCCTATTATTGCAATATGCGCCTTTCTGCTTTGGTGAGAGCATCTGGAGTTTAAACAAATGACTTCTGCTTAAAAAAGTGTTTCTTTATTGTACTTCCTCTATGTGGGTGCAGGTCTATTAAAAAAAAAAAGGAGAACTTGTAGGCAACATTTTCCAACAGTGATTTTTTTTTCCTTCATCTTTTTAAAAACAACATACATTCCTAATAAATACATATGCATATAAAAATGAAACAAAAACTAAAATCTTTGCTTTTTTCAAGGAAAAATACAAAACATTTCTCTACCTCATGTTTCTCCCACGATCTTACAACCTAAAAAAACAATGATTTTTAGCTGGACTTTCATGTCCCTGAAATCCTTTGATTGGACTCTATGCATAAATGTGAAGTTGTGCAGTTGTGTTTGCAGATGAAACTTTAATGTAAAGGTGCCTTGAATGCAAACCAAAAGCAGATATGATCACTTTACAGCTGCGTTGCTCTAACATTTTCCCTCTGAATACTCTCTCTGCCCCCTGCTGCTTCCTGGCTGTAAAGTGGGCTAAATAATTCAGAGGGAAGGCTTTTGTGTGTTTATCTGAACCGCTCACACTTATTAACGATAGTCAGCAAAGTGCTGCCTTTGTCCTCTGAACCCCTCGTTAAAGCCTCTTCTCGTTTTTCCTCTTTAACTCAGGGCAAATAGGCCTGTAGTTCTTTTGTGTTTCTTCTTCACCCTGTTGTCATATTTGTCCACACATGCCAGGCGGAGAGGGAGAACCCTGGTCTGACACAGGATATCATCATGAAGATCTTGGAGAAAAAGAACGTCCAAATCAACTTCACCGAATCCCTGCTACGCATGGCAGCAGATGATGTGGAAGGTGAGTGTGTGAGGAAAAAGATGCTCTCCCTGTTCATTGGAAAACACTGAGACCTCTGAGGGTTGTTGAGAGCAGAAGGACTACAAGTTTTTATGTGATGTATGTGTATTTGTTTCACTCCAGAAGGAAATAATCAGTTTTGAAAATAATTTTTGGGTATTTTTTGGGATTCATTTTGTGTTTAGCTCATTTTGTAATGACTTTGTAAGTATACAGTTACATCATGGATAGTCTTCCTCATTCCAGGAAAACTCCTTCTCAGAATGAAAAAAGACTCTGCAAAAGTTACTAAACTCTAGATCAAGATTCTTTCTCCAGAAATAGATCCTGGATAAAATGTAATCACAGACTGGTTTTCTGGCAATCAAATAACTACATTCACATTTTAATTACGCATATTGCTATTAGAGTCATTATGTAACATTATCTGTATATAGTGATTCTACAGATAAACCTCTTTCAATTTTACATTGTTTTCAGTTGTTTTTTTAAAGAACTATTTGTAAGAAAACAGTTGAGTGCACACCAGTGCTTAGTTAAAACATGAATAAAAACGAGTTAAATCTTATCATAAAATGTGATTTTCCTTTCAAGTCATTTCTTGTATTTTTTTGCAGACAAAAAAAAACTCATCCCAGTTAGTTACCAATGTAAGAATTCTTAGTTTAAAGACAGAAAGTTCCACCTTTGTTCAGTTAATGTGAATCGCTGTGTGAAAATACAGATTTTCATAACCAAACACATTTATTTTGGTATGAACATTGGAAAAATGAACTGAATCCTTTTGAATAAAAAACAATCATTTCAGTATTTGTTTTTTTGCTTCACTGTCTTTAGTTGAAGTCTTCATATTTTATCCAAAATGAGTCGAGATTCAAAGCTTCATAGTATCTTGAGAATGGATGGGCCACCTTTTCACCAGCGTGTTCTGGTTCTGTCGAAATGACAGAAGGAAGCATTAAAGCAGAAAATGTCTGCAGTGATGTCTGTAGCTACAGCCCAGCTGTTGCGTCACAGGTACAGGTACCACTGGGATGGCTGCTTACAAATCTTTAGCCCCCCCCCTCTTTTTTTGTTTTTGCAGCTTGGGCCTTGAAGAACTCCACACATTAAAGTCTCATTTTCTCCATATTACACGTACTTTAGTTAATAAAATTACTAACGGTGTTGCACATGCAAGTGTCTATTTGCGTGTAGCTGTAATGGAGTGTGACCACAAAAAAAAAAAAAAAATCAACTGAATGTCCTTGATCCTGAAATGCTTTTATTAAAACTCCTGTATTAGATTGAATTATAACCAGGAATTTCCCAGTTCATTGAAATCAATTCTGTGCTGCAGACATTTAAAATAATAATAAAAAAAAACACCTTTTATTTTGCTAGGAGCTCCAAATACTTTCCTATGTAAATCCAGGTTTGTTTGTCCCTGCAGATAGTAGCAGTTGCTATCTCTTTACCTGAAGATATTTATTATATGTTGTATTTATTCAGTGTTTTACTGAATGTGGAAATATGTGCTCAACGCCATTTGCTGCAGAGTTCATGATTGACCGGCCTGAACAGGAGTTCCAGGACCTGAACGACAAAGCCAGAGCCCTGAAGCACATCCTTAGCAAAATCCCAGACGAGATCAACGACAGAGTACGCTTTCTACAAACTATCAAGTGAGTGCAAGCAGCTAAAGCAGCCGAGCTCCCACCATTCCCAGTCTCAGTGATGTTCTCAGAAGAAAGATCGTCGTCATTCTAAACATCCAGAACTTAGTAGTTTTCTCTTCAGACTCCAAATGTGCCTCAGTATTGAATTATCTATCTTTAAATTAAACAAACGCCTTAGAAAATAAAACTTCAATTTATTTTGTATGTATTTGTCTTTAATGAAACATGGACATTCTAATGAGGCTTTGGGTGAAAGAACAAAAGTTTTTGAATCTTTTGTTTGAAAGTTATTTCCCTGGTTCAGTTTTTATAGACTTTTTATTGTTTTTATTTGTTTTCATATTCTACAAGAGGAGAAAGCAAATGTGACATTTTTTAAACGTGTCTGTAATAAATTTCAAATCTTTTTACATTCCCTTTATACTCTAAAAAAATCTGTTTCTGAAAGTAATGCCTTTATTGTTTCACTTGCAAACTAAGGCCTAAAGAGATTGAAGTATAATTCCTCTTTTTCTACTGATCTTTTTAAAGTTTTTGAAGAATTTCGGAACCAAATGTTTGACATTTTCCTTCATGACATTGAAGGATGTTGGAATCAGTACAAGTATTATTATTACTTTCATAAAAGTACTAACTAATACTGAGGACCCCAAGGTAAAAGCTTTTTACAAATTACTCCTGGACTTGGTTTTAAATTGTGAATAATGCTTAACTTAATTTTTGAATATGGGGTTTAATTTAGTTACGTTTAAAACCCTTTTTTTCACTGATCATTCCTCTTTTTTTTCCCCCAACATTTGTTAATAAAAGAAATTAATCTTTCAGGGTAAACAGTTATGTCATACTTATTTATTTATTTTCTTGAAAATTATCAAAGGTGAAAAAACACTAGGAAAATCCAGGTGATTAAACAGTTTTTTAGTTGAAAAAAGAAGCAGAAAATATTGGGTATATTGCAACAAATGCATGAAAGAATAAAATAAAATAAAAGGGAATTTGACTTAAGTCATTTAATGAAAGCACAGTCAACTTTTTTGTCATTTGTGGCTTTCCTGTAGGCTTTATTTCAAGGGTCTACAACCTTTAACAAATGACAAAACTTAACTAATTAAACCAAATTAACCAAAACTACTAAACCATTATTTATTCAAATTGTTCGCATTTTTCTTCAAAGCCAAAGAGCCACAATGGAGGGATACATTTATTTAGTTTATTTTATTTTTAAATTTCCAGTGCATTTGGGTCTTCCCCCTCTGGGTCGGCTGCTGTTCAGCCACTGCAGCTCTGGACGGGGGCCTTCATCGCCGCCTAGCTGTGGTGAAGTGGGTCCCCACCTATGATGCTGCATTTGGCAGCTCTTTACAGAGACTGAGACCCCCACTATTAGCGTTTCCAACAATCAATTTACATTCTCAGCCTGTTTTCCATTATCCACCTTCATCAGATAGGGGGTAGGAGATGTAAAAGGGGGGTGGTGGGTAGCGGCAGGTTTGGGGGATGAGACTCTATTTTAATTTTTTGCTGGTTTTGTATTTGTTTGTTTTGTTTATAGTGTAAAGCAATGTGTTATTCTTTATCGGAAAAATGCTATATAAATAAAGATTGATTTGATAAAACAGCAGCAAGTATCTCCGGAGCCTCAGGTTGCAGACCCCTACTTTAGTTGTTCTTTATAAGACTTATTTGGTAATTTAGGGAAAATATCAATAATAGAAGTGATGAGTTTTTGTGAAATTTAGGCAGCACAGTTGGAAGTTTTTGAGGAGCAGAAAAATACTCCAATATTTTTATTTGTGTTATCTCTAATTCACAGAGACATAGCCAGCGCTATCAAAGAGCTTCTGGATACGGTCAACAATGTCATTAGGAAATATCAGTACCAGAATCGCAGGGTAAGTCACAAATCCCAGAAGACACGCTGTCAACACAAACTTTGTTTTTAAAGGCTCTTCTTCTCCTCTTTAAGGCTCTTGAGCACCAGAAAAAGGAGTTTGTGAAATACTCCAAGAGTTTCAGCGACACCCTCAAAACATACTTCAAAGATGGAAAGTAAGTGTAAATGTAACGCTATTAGACCAGTTCAGAACCCAGCCTGGTTCTGATTTCAGTTAGGAGCCACAGCGGTTTACTGTCACAGAGGCTAGATTGTCTAATAAAAGCCTTATATATATTGATTTTCTTTGTATGGTTGATAACATTTTGGATGAGTTTGTTTGACATTATCAGAGGATGATCAGCGACTCCCCACACCAGCTGGGTAAGCCATGACAGGCTGTAGCTTAAGAAGCTGGCTGTTCAGACTGCACCTTAGACATGTAGAACCTTTGGTGAGGGGGCGCTTGGACATCGCTGCCAGCAAGCAGGAGATGTCCCCTCAGTGCCCTATTCGCTAAGTTTAACTGCAACACACTCTTTACGCCTCAACTCACACACACATACATTACAGAAGGAAGGTGGGACTTCTCATCTTCTGTCCCCTACCCCCTGGTGGAGGGAACAAGGCCCTCAGCAACGGCGGCCGTGTCTCTTAGGTGCGGGCCTCTTGTGCCCTAAGAGAGGGATCCCTTAGTTCTCCGGCACAACCATGAGCAGGGGATCCTATCTGAGCCTGGGGGTGTTTCTATGGTGCATGTTCAGGTCCTGTCCCTCGGTGTCAGGCCTCTCCAAAATTCCAACATTGGGTGGTCGGACTATGTTTACAACACTCTTCGGGGATTCCCACTTCTCTTGGCCATCCCTCTCCTAGGTGGGGGTTGCTGGCCCCTGCCGTGCTCTCTCCTGGATTTCCCAGTGGGGTGGGTGGGCGGTTCCCTGATGCTTGGGGGCGGGTCTCCCTAGGCGGACCTTGGCTCATACCTGGGGATGCTCACACTCCTGGGTGGTGGTGGGCAGCTTGTCTGGGGCGGGGGGACTCTCTTTTTTTTTTTTTTTTTTTTTTTACATTTAATCTTCCACCTCAGCAAAATATAAACACTTATCTGAACACAGGTTTGCACAAATAGTATTTGTGACCAAATGAAATGCTTTAAATGTGTTGGTTTGTATGCATAAGTGTGCGTGTCAACTGGAGTTGTATTGTGTATGTGTTTGTATGTGAAGACTCTTGGAGCCGATAGGTATGTTTGTAACATTAGTGTGTGGACAGGCCCCGCCCATTTTAAACCAACATTCACACCTGACTGTAATGATTATAAACGTCCAGCATTTTGTTGCCTGTATGATTCTACCCCCCGTCCCCCTTTCCCCTGTCTTTAGTGCCATTACCCCCCTCTCTAACAGCCCTCTCTCTTTTTCCCCTTCTTTTCCATCCGGCCCAACAAAATAAAGGACACAACCCCTGATTGTAACAGTAAAATCTGTCCAACACGAGGCTCAGCTGTTGGACAGGAGAAGGAAAAAAATAAATAAAAAAGAGAGCTCAACAAAAGGCTCCTTAATTCTGTAATGGAAGAGCCACATCAGGATGTAGGACATGGACTCTAACCATTACATTCTTTGTATAAAGCCACTCCCACACCAGAGTTTTATGTTTAAGCACTAAAATGAAAGGGAGTGTTGCTCTGTGGTCCGAAGTCTTCTCTTCAGATGAAATGAGTTTGCAACATGAATGTCCCAGAGTCTGGAGAAAGAGGACAGACACTAAATCCCTACCTGGGGATTTAAGGTGGAGTGTTGAGGTTCTTCACTCACAGGTGGTTTGAGGAGCTTTTTCCTCTGCTGGTGTTGGTCATCTGAGTTTTATCAGGTTTATCTACCAGGATGTTTTAGCTTCTCGTGCTCCACTCTGCTGATTCAGATTTCTCAGCCCGGACAAACTCCTGCTTTGTTGATTTTTGCTCTGCAAACTCAAATTTAAGAGAATTTGAGGGGGAAATGAGACACCACACCCAACCACTGAGAATTTCTGAACGCCTGGATCAGAGCAACCTGAACTTTAGCACACACTGGGTGCCTCAATCCAAACCTGCATTTCTGCACTCATTCATCTAATCACGTTTACTTTATCTAAGGTATCTAAGAATGATAAGATACAGTTAGGTTTTCATTACTCAAAGCCAAAGGAAAGACTAGGATTATCTCCATCTGGGAATTTAATCCAGTCACATTTTGTAAAAACAGCTTCAGTTCTACCATATTTTCAGGAGTGGAGGTTGTGCTGTACTTGAATGAATGCGGATGTCCAATATTTGTAGTAGTTTGATACAATGGCAATAAGTTAAATAGGAACTTTTTTCAGATTGTTTAAGAAACATGTACTTCCTTCTTTGCAGTGACCGTCCTTGTGTGAAGCTCATTTCTGGTTGTTTTGTTTGTTTTAGGGCAATAAATGTCTTCATCAGCGCAAACCGACTCATCCATCAAACCAACCTCATATTGCAGACCTTCAAAACTGTGGCCTAGCTTGAACCCACCCCCGTCGCCGTCACTTCCTGTCATCTGAAGGGGAACAGCTGAGAGAGCAGCACAGCCTTGAAGAGCGGCTCACCCATATATGTAAATTAGTTGATTTTAGGGTCGGGGTCAGTTTCATTGGAGTCGAGATTCCAGATTCCACTTTAAGAGACTGAAAAGTGCCATTTGTTTTTTCAATGAGGATTTTCCAGTCTTGAAATGGAACTGAATAGACATAAAGGCTTGTTTAATTGATTTTTATTTGGACAGTTTTAATTTATAACCCTGGTCTTTTTTTCCTTTTTTTGGGAGGTGATGAGGTGAGGTGTTTATTAAAGACTAATTGCCATTTTTCTAATATATTCATGTTGATCATTTTGCTTTTAGCTTTTCACATCTGAGACCACATTCAAAAGGATTAAGTCAGAGCTGCTGTTCATGCCGCTTTTCTCTTCTCGCTTCCAACACGGGATTTTACAGATTCACCTGGCAGCAGGTGAGACTCGCGAGGAGAGGGAAGCATGTTGGACATTGATGAGGCAGACTCTGATTTAGTACCTCTCTGCTATCAGAAAACAGCCAAATTACTTCCAGCACAGCGTGCGCCTTACAAAGTCCTGTAACATTCCCTCCTGTCAAAGTTTAATGAAGTGAAACCAGTCTGTTTGCGGATGTAGAGAAAGTTCTGTATTTAACTGAGATCTGGTTTCAAATGTTCAATAAATAGTTTCAAAAATGTCTTTGAATGTTGGATTTTCTTCCCAGATGTTACCAACAGAAATCAGAGCCATAAAATCCCTCACTTTATATCAAGAACGAATACAGCTGGGCTTCATAAAAATTAGCTTTTTTTTCGCTCCACAATCGCTCCAATGTTACAGCTTTGAGAGAGAAATGAGCATATTCTCTCTTTGGAGTATTTAGGACAATGTCCTGTTTTTTTAAAGATTTGTTTCATGTCTTTACCAAAACAAAAGCATGAGGTTTGCTAACTAAAATGTCTGCACATTGAGAAGGTGCAGAAATAATAGCCGAGAATCCTTTTTAAAGTAAAACTCTGATCATCTTTTGCTCTAAAAGAAAGCATTCCCAGTGATCTTATTTTTATTATACAAACAAATACATACATGGATCTAGTCGTCAACAAGTGGAGCGGAGCAGGGAGCTTGAATCCTGCCCAATGTATTTTCTACATCACCAAAGCAATCTTTTTCAAATGGCATTTTTTTCATTTTCTCCTGATTCATAACAGTTTGAATAAAGAAATGCTCAAAAATGAAATTTGAAGCTTCATTACTGTCCTTAAAATCTGAACCACAGTCACAAATGGGGATTTTTCTGGGTGCAGTTTGCATTTTCTTCCTGTGCATGTGTGGGTTTTCTCCAGAGACTACAGCTTCTTCCCCCGTCCAAAAACATGATAATCGGTTAATTAGTTACTCTAACTTATCCCTAGGTGTGTGATTGTGGCTCTGCCTTTGCCCACGTGTGGCCGGGTTTGGCTCCAGCAGCCCCGTGACCCAGAAAAGGGCAAAACGGGTTCAGAAAAACATTAAAAATTATTTTTTATCTGCTGATGGAGGAAGATGTGAGTTCATTAAACATATGCGGGTTAAAAACTTAAAAGAAAAAAAGCAAACTTTAGAAAAAGATTATAAATATTAGATTATAATATATTATTAATTTAATTAATAATTTTATTATTAAAATGATTTCTTTTTTAGTTTAAAGAAACTTCAGAATTGGCAACTTTTTCGTAATGACCAACAAAAAATGAAAGCAAAATTTCTTTTTAACATTTGAGAGAAAAGTTTAGGCAATCACAGATACAAATTGTTACAGGTTTCCAGCAAAAAAAAAAAAAAAAAACAAGGCAGCACAGCTACCAACAGCATATGTGTTAATGTTTGAGCAGAACCAGCTTTCCACACAGATACTGGACCATTTTAGTGAGGATATTCAATTCCTCAGCCATAAAGTAGGTCCTGTGCCACTGAATGACTTGTAAAAGTCCATTTATTCACATATTTGTAGGCAGCAGCCTGGT
This sequence comes from Oryzias celebensis, assembly GCA_014656515.1. NCBI lineage: Eukaryota > Metazoa > Chordata > Actinopteri > Beloniformes > Adrianichthyidae > Oryzias > Oryzias celebensis. The sequence goes on from BNCR01000005.1 coordinate 44,061,167, forward strand.
AAAAACTATGGTAGATGTCACCATTAAAAATGTAATAATGATAGCAAAGACTATTTTCATAAAATGTCAGACAATACATACATACATATATATATATATATATATATATATATACATACACACACACATGCACGCAAAATTGAATGTGACAAAAGCAACCAAGACACTATTCTGAGCGTCAAACTTTATATCAAAATCAAAAAAAAAAAATCCAACTAAGAGCAGAGTGAATAAATGGGCTGAAACGAGTGCAGATTATGAAACCCATCTTTTCAATGACAGACCGTAATGATGCACTATTTAAGACTAGGATCTAGAAAAACCCACTACTTTCATTTGTGTTCATGATGGGATTCAAAGTTTATTTTTTATTAAATGCAAAAAAAATGTAATAAGTGAATGTCTTTAATTTTATTAATTATCATCAACAACCATTTTTGTTGTAGAGAATATCATTGGCTCTAAAGGCTAAATGAAGAAATAATGCAGTGAATGAGAAGACATTTTTATTTTAATTGCATTCATTGAATTTTTAAAATTGATGCGATTCAATATGTCAAACCCTGTTGGCTTTCCTGAAACTCAGTTGGTTTTCCTGAAACCCTGCCTTACTAGTTGTCGAGTACCTGGATCAGGTATGCTTAGTCAATTAGAAGCTACAATACCAGGTTTGCTGGAAAACAAATGTGACATTAGCCTCTGGGGCCTGGACTTTGACACGTGGTTTCAACGGTAAAACTCAGAAAGTGAGGAGCAATGACAGAGTAGGTGAAAAACTGTCTGGAAAGTACTCTACTTATGAAGTCTGTGTGACATGAACAGTTTTGGACGAGTGTGCATGTCGTTCCACAACGATCAGCATTCTGAGGCTGTCATTCAATCTGTAAATTCTTCATGGTGTCAAGATGGCAAGAAATAACGCATTTTGTTTTCTAAACATATGCAAGAATTCTTAGTCAAAGTAACCACAGAAAGTAGAATCAAAGGATTGGCTACATACAGAGAAACAAACCGTCACTAAATCTGGCTAAAACTAAAACTATATATTTTAGGAAAACATAAAACAAAAGAGTTAAAAAAAAACAAAAACAAAAGAATGAAAACTAACTCCTGAGGATGACAGCTGACAACGGGATTTCCAGGAATGACAGCATAAAAACGGAGCCAAACAACACGATGTATGTCAATCATTCCCAAACCTAATTGCTATGGTTTGCCTTGTTTGCTCAAGGCAAACAAATACTTATGGGAAAATTGGAATCATTTCAAAGATGAGCTGCAACTAAAAAACTATGAAGGCAAAAACACAAGAAAGCAGCTTCAGCAAATACAATTATAAGGGATTATTGATCTACTTTAGGTGCGCATATTTATGAGTACATATGTATATAAGAGTGAGTATTTTATGTAAAGTATTTACTATATCATACATAGTTATAATTCAATATAAAGTCAAATACTGAATAGGTCAAAAGTTGTTTGTGTATAGAAACAATCTAAGGATGTGTAATATTAAACAGTACATTTGTTGTTTGATTTAGGTATGATTTAAGTATGGACGAGTATAAATACATGTGCAGTACATTTTTAATTAAATCAGTTAGAGACTTTAGTTTTGATATCATTTCATGAGGACATAAAGCACATTTTAGAGTGATCAAATGAGAAACAGTAGAAAATGTCACGTACAATTCTGCCACAGCAGCACATTTAATCATAGACAAAATAAAGTCACATTTCTTCAAAAGTGTATTAAAGTAACAGGAAACTTTACACTGTTCAAGTAAAAACAAATGACACAATGAGAGCTGGGATGTTCTTTGATTAAACAATTGTCCGGTTAGAACTTCACATTTCACTGCTTTTCAACAACAGTTACTGGTTCAAGATAACGGATCCTTTTTACGTCAAAAACATTTTTGTTCCTGAAAACTCTAAATGATACCAAAACAACTGTAAATGTTTATTTCATGTACTTTTTGTGATAAACAGTGAGTGTGCTCCATGCCACACAATAACCTTGATTTTAAAAGGTTACATTAATTTTGAAAACTAACTCCGGTGATGCTCATCTTTCTACCTGCTGTTCCCTCAGCTCTGCTCCTCCTCTCTCAGCAGTCCTGCTCTCCACAAAGCCTTGTCCACATTGGGAATCAGCTTTTCCTGGAAGTCCCACAGTCGTTTGTCTTCGTGAAGCTCCTCCAGCTTCAGTGATCCTTGCAGGGCCACACGAACGTGAACGATGCGACAAACCTCCAATGGAACATTGAACCGCAGTCCAAACTTTTTTAGGACTTCATGCACCGACGTCTGTTCTACCAGCCTGTTAGACAGGAAAGAGTCAAATTATATGCATGTGTGAATTAAAAAAACCTGTTTAAAATGTAATTATTTTTTAGGTTTAAAATCCTTTTGCATTTATAAATTAGCTACACACAGGGAGGCCATTGTTGAGGCCCCTTTTTTAATGCACAAAAATGACTGATTTAAGTTGACAGTAGAGTAATATTTCAAACTGTTGAGAAGATGAAGAATTAAATTAAGATTGTCTTTTTTTTCATAGGAATTTAAAATTAAATAGACCTAATCCAAAATGATGAATTCCCACAAATATTGTTTAAGCTAAGTCCTAATTTACTTTTTGCGTGTGGCTCCTGAAGTGAGCAGATTCTTCACCCCTGGTGACATCAGTGTAGATCCATTTGTTTTCCTCGTCTGAGATGGCATCTGACTCAAAACTGTACGGCTGGATTGCTCGCCTTTTTAGTTGCAACTGTAATGTTAGGCTGGGGTTGTGAAGGGCAGTAAGCTAGTGGGAGAGAGTGTAAACAAAGGAATGGGAAATGAGATGGGAATAATGGGAAACTGAGGAAGCTTGCTCTCTGCCAACAGTTCCGCTCACAACTCAGAGGGCATATTCTAATGAACTACTGCCTCTTTACAGGAACTTCGTCCTAGAAAACAAGTTTTTTTTTTTTAATTGTCTAAAAATGTCATAATCATAATTAAAAGACCTCTGGGAATGCTTTTAAATCGACCAAAAGTAGATTGAGTGAGATTTTCATGATAAATGGGTCTGGGTTCCTACGGGTTAAAACAGTTTCAGCAAAGTTTTGTTTGTCAGACTTAAACTGTTGTATTCTTTAACTATAATATTTTTCTAATAGTCTAAAGAACTTTTCGGTACAACAATGCCTTCCTTTTTTTCTGGAGGAAAGGATCATTATAACACACTGCTCAAACAGCTGGGGGGACAGGGGTTTAATACTTCATAATAAATCTGCAAGCAAAAGCCCAGAAGGAATAGATTTAAAATTAACTAATAATGTCCTAACGAAAAAAAAGAGAGGTCAAAGACTGACCAAACCCTACCACCGAAAGCTTGGCTGCTTTACCATCCAAGCGGAGAATGTCATTGACCTCCAGAGGAAAGGAGAAGGTCAACAGAGCAATTCCTCCACAGATTTGTAATACTTCTGGTGCACAACCCTTTTAACCCAGGACAGGAAAGGAGGCGTTTATCCACCACAAACAACGACATTCAACAGCTTGTTGGCTCTGAACAGCCAACTTTCAAAGTATGTTCATACTGGCCTCTCTGCAGCGCACGTTCAAATGTCCACTTTCATTTCATTTCATTTCATTTATTTATTTATTTATTGAGCACCTTCCACCACCAGCCAAGGAAGCCCAAAGTGCTGTACACAGGGAAACATAGAATTAAAATAATTAAACAAAGAGAATAAAAGCATTAAAAGAATAAAACCATTGTAAAACAATGTAAAACTAAAAAACCAGGACAATAAAAGGGCTAGGTTGATGCTAAAATGCTGTAGTGCAGGAATAACTGTTTTTTAAAACTCTCCAAATGCTTGACCTCTCTAATTGCTGGTGGCAACTGATTCCAAAGTTTAGGAGCCAGCACAGCAAAAGCACGGTCCCCCCGAAATTTCCGTTTAGTTCTAGGAACCAGTAACACGCACTTGTCTGCAGAGCGTAAGGACTGTGGGGGGGAATATTTTACAAGCAGGCTGGAGAGGTAAGAAGGTGCAGTACCTGCCAGGGCCTTAAAAATAAAAATAAGAATTTTCATAAAAATCAGGTACTGCACCGGCAGCCAATTCAAAGAGGCCAAGATTGGGGTTATGTGGTCAAACTTTTTTGCCCCGCAAATAAATCTGGCTGCTGCATTTTGGACCAGCTGCAGTCTGGCTATTGAGGCCTTGGGTAACCCAGCACACAAAGAACTACAATAATTTAGTCTGGACAGAACAAAGGCATTGGTGACTATTTCCAGGTTCTTTTTTGAAATAAAAGACTTAATCCTAGCCAGACGTTGCATTTGAAAAAAGCAGGATCTGGTCACAGCATTTATTTGGAGGTCCAGTTTCAAAGCAGCGTCAAGTTTCACCCCCAAGTTAGTGACCACAGACTGTTCAAAAGGGGCAAGAGAGAGAAGATCAACATCATGATCCTTTCGACCACTAGGGGTAAACACAATTACCTCGGATTTGTTTTCATTTAGGTCGAGAAAGTTAGCTGACATCCACAACCTAACTTCAGCAAGGCAATCAATTATTCTTTTAATTCCAATGAGAAGTCTATGTTTACGCATGTATATGCGCATTTCGGGCTTCTGTTTTCAAAACCGTGCATTCAGCTGTGTACCACTAGCATACACTTCTGTTGAAACAAAAGCAACACTAGACCTCTCACTTAGATGGTTAAACGCTGCGCACCTCTCCACTAGAATATGGTGGTGCCGTTAACAATACTGTTAATGCTAAAACGTATGTTACTTAAAAAAGTAATTATTATGACTTCTCAAGCCATAAAGTAACCGAGTTAGGAAATAAATTACTCTAGTAAAAAAGTAACTAGTTATTGAAAGGAATTAGTATTTGCACAACTATAAATAAAGTCACTGTCAAGTTTTCTCAAATCAATTAAAATGACTAAAATAGACATACATTTTTATATAACCTTCTATATTTACAACAAAAGTATTTTGTTTACAACAATAACAATCATCAAATTTCACATATGTGTATATAGATAGACCCAGCCTACCTTGGCTGAACTATCATCTTGTGTGGGTGATAAATCTTCCTGTCAGGGTCTTCTCTGTAGATGTGCTCCAGAATGTTAATTCCTGGTACCTTGTTCCACCGAGAAAAATGGAATCTTCCACTTGACTCAAAGTGTTTCTTGGGAAAGATGTGGTTTTCAATGAGGAACTCTGCCACCTACAGAACAGCAAGAGCTTGATGTAAACAGAAAGGACACTCATCTGTTTACACGCATCTGTGGAATAACTCACATTTGGATGCCGTGGTTGAAGCGCATCCATCAGAGAGTTCAGGTTGTCATGTTGGTATGGCATGATGATCTCATCTATATCATTCAGCAGGACGTAGCGTGAACGCTCCATGGATCTATAGATGCACTCATTGAGGGTGGTGAGCTGACCAAAATAGTGCAGGTCTCCCCCATGTTCAGCAAAGTTCCAGCCTTTGGATGGATTCAGGTACTTGTTGATCGGCCATGGAACCATTTCAACCAAACCTTCTTGGCTGTAGAACTTCAGAAGACGATCAAGTTCATGACCACAGCTGGTGTTATAGATCACCACTCTGTCCACACCGAGCAACCTGGAGAAAAAAAAAAAAATTCCTTGATAGAGGTCATTACATGTGTCGATTTTTCATTAAAATTCTATTTTAAATGAGGAATTTCAAGTTTAGGACACTTTAGGACACATTTATTTGGCGACCTAATGAAACATTTCATGGTCCGGTTTGCAGCATTTCATTACGTTATCTGTCAAACTGTCCCATCAAACTAACTCAGATCATCTTTACTCCGTTGCTCTTGCGTGGTGTGAATCTCATAATGGTTACAGTGGACCTCCATACTTCTAGCCCTTACAAAAAACGTTACTTACTTGTACATCTCTAGAGTTTGTGCAAACTGAAGCACGTTGTTGTAATCTCCAAAGAGATTTGAGATGCAGACAGTGAAGTTCAGTTTTTTCTCCTTGTTGTGGGTCTTTTTGTTTCTTATCGGCAGCCAAAGATGATCAGTTACATTAACTGGGCTTGGTTGGGTCAGAAGAGTAACGTGAGTTGCATCACAGTTTTCAGGTATGCGACACAGAACATCTGTAGCTCCGAATGGAAAACCAAAGTGATCAGAGTGTAGAAGAACAGAGGCAGAAGTGATTTCACTTAAAAATCCAGCACAGAAGAAAATGCAATGAAGAGGATGGATGGAGTCTCTCCTGAATATTCCAATGATTCGGATGTCAAAACCCTTCACTCTCTGGTCCATAAAAGCCGACACCAGGAAGTGCTTGGTGTTGATGAGGGGAGTGATGCTCTGCTGCGAGGTCAGAAATGGAGGCTGAACTGGCTTTGGCTTTGGGATGATCCAGCTTGTGTTAGGTGATAATGTGTTAAAGACAGTTATGAAGAAATATGCCACCATCAAGAGAAGAATCACTGCTCGGCATTTTCCCATTTCCATAGATACTGAGAACGTTTTCAACCTGTAACAAAATCCAAAACAAAAATACAATTAATGCCCAAACATAATGCAATTAATTTTACCACAACACGAGACATCTTTTTTCTAGCCATGACCTTCATTAGTCCTTGTTTACCATTGTAAATACTAAAAAGGACCTCCAGGAAACCTAAATGCTGAACGCCACAGAATGAGTAACCCTACTATTTCCTGTCCGATAAAAATACAAGATTTTTCCAGTGGCCCCAGGAAAGCTGAGGAGTCAGTCTTCTGTTTTATAATGTTAAAAACTACTCAACATTAATTTATTCACGAGTGCCTTCTGTTGACTTTTAAGCAATTAAGGATCCTTGTATGTAAAGTGAACCAAGGTCTGGATCACAAACAATGTGGACCAAGGTGACCGTGCATAACAATCACAGCTTGCATGTGTTACCCTTAAAATCCACAACAATGTCACTGGAAAAAGTCACGTCATGCTGCCACACCACATTCAGAAAACCAGGGTCTGCGTGGGATTGTCAGCTGTGAACTGTCCTCGAGATTGGTTGTCAATTCAAAATCCATATCGGTGTTCTACGTCCTTGAGGAGGGTTGTGGGAATTGCTCCCTTGTCTCCATGTTTCCTGTCACTGGAGAGGGTTGCTAGGACTGAGCCTACTGCCGGGTCTGCTGTTCCCACCTGAGGGGTAAGAACCCACTCAGGTAGTGGTGTTGTCCAGAGCCCCTGTTGAGCTGCGCAGCCCAGCCAGACCCACCTCCCACTAAAAACCCTGAGTATGCAGAGGGGTGTCCCGCTCTCCCTCTAGCTCCTGAAGATAGATCCTGGTTGATCCCTACGCTTATCTCAAAGATTAAAGCAAAAAAAAAAAGCACCAAAGAAGGAATTCTCCTTCATCCTCATCTTCAGAAAGGTGTGAGAAGTGCTTTAAGTGGACAACAAGAAGATGCGGTACTCTCTTTTATGGAAGTCGAAACATAAATTAAGAGAATCTTGAATGTAAAATTTGATCAATGAAAAGAAGTCCTTTTTTCTATGCCTCATAATATGAAATAAGAAAAAAGGAGGTCAGGTCAAGTCTAAAAAATGTTTAAAAAGCATTAAATAATATAACTAAAAAACATTATTTTACATTCGCTTTTGTTAAACTTGTTTAAGCATTCACAAAACATTTAAGACAAAGTCCAAGAACGTTTCTTCTTTCCTGTAAAAGATTCTAAATATCTAAAAAATAAACTAGACCATGCCAAATAAAAACCAGCAAATACATTTACAGTGTTCTAGGTCATTCTGTATAAAAAAGGATTCAACAGGTCTTAGGCTTCACTTTTCTTGCACTTGGGCTTCCCAAGTTAACGGAAACAATAAAACACAAAACCACAGATGGTTTCTGCTTCCTGTACTTATGAGTTCCTTTTTTCTTTCACACAAATGTTTGTTTGAGTTTTAGCATCAAAACCTAAATGATCATTAATAGATAAAATATCTAAAGTAAAATAATTTCTAATGATCGTTATCTGGATTATGTTGATTTCAATGAACACAACCTTTATATAAATAGAAATCTTGTTTATTTTTTTTCATCAGTGATTCAATATTTGCAGAAAGAATTATAATATACAAAGATTTCCATCATTGAACACCTGAACAGCATCACTTTGAAATACAAGAACCCCTTAGGACACCGTTTCCCACAATGCATTGTTTTGTATTAATCAGGTTGGGCTTGCCTCAGTAGGCGCCTTGCACCCGCCCCTTTCTCGTGATATTTTTATGATGATTGACATGTGACGAAGCGAAAATTTACCAGCACACACCGTGCACCAGTCGATCTGTACAGCGCTGCGTCCGCCTGGTTCCTCTCGAGCCTGCCCAATTTGTAGTGATGGTCCCAGACACATTAGGTCGGCTGTCAGATCCAGCAGTGCAAGGAATTGTGGGATAAATTGTTGAATTTAAAAAATTGAAAGAAATTACGAAAATTTAAAATTTCTTATATCTTTCTTATCTTACTAAATTAATAATTGTACTTAATTATGAAGTCAAGTTTCTTGGAGTACTGGGAGTTGAGCGGTGGGAGTACTTCTGGCAGGTACAGTGTACCAGGGAGTGCTTCTGGTGTAGGGAAATAGCGGTATTCCAAAGAGCCATTTTTATAAGTGCTGGCATTTAGTAATTGGATCTACTCCCCTGGCCAATCCATTTTTGTCCCCCATAACCTTGTCACCAGAACATTCAAAGGTACGACGTAAAACCCCACCCCCTCCTATGCGACATCATATCCCATCTCCGCAATCAGATGCTTGATGTGTGGACGGTCCAGGTTGGGAAATTACCAACAGTCACGACTTTCTCCAGAAAAACCTGGGACCCTACTCATTAGAAACTTACACCATTCCTGTGTTTGTCACTAACAGGACGAATGTAGTTTGGCCAAAACACAGACAAAGGATTTAAACTGAGGTAAACATATCTTCTGTGTCCATCCAGAAACATAAGGTAAACGGCAATGCTGTTACTCCTACACCTCTTAAGTTAGCATTCTTAAATGTCAGGTCTTTAGTAGAGAAGACATTTTCAATTAATCATTTCATTACTGAGTACAACCTTGATTTTATGTTTTTAGTTGAAACCTGGTTAGAGAAAAATAAGAGTTCAGCTGTTCTCATCGAGTTAACCCCTCGCAACTATGGTGTTATCAGTGAGGAAAGAACAGACAGAAAGGCCGGGGGGTGGGGGGGTTGCAGTTTATTTTCAATGAACTATTTCAGTGTAAGAAGTTCTCTTTTGGAAGCTTTCCATGTTTTGAATACATGGCCCTACAGCTAGAGGCCTCATTCCAGATACTGCACAGATTTAACCATGCGTTTAGTGAACTGCTGTCTATGATCTGTGTTGATTTTGACTGTATAATTATTGTTGGAGATTTTAACATCCATGTTGACAACTCTCAGAACAAAGGGACTAAAGACCTGAATAACACTCAGGAGAATTTTGGGTTGAAACAGAGCCCACACACAACAGAGGGCATTTTCTTGATTTATTAATATCCAGAGGTCTGAACATTTCCAAGATTACTGTATGTGATTTAGGCCTTACTGATCACTGCTGTGTTTTCTTTGAAAGCACAATTCCAGTACACACAAATGTTTTAAGGGAGGAGACAACAAAACGACATATAACTGAAAATACTAGTGAGATGTTCAACCAGATTTTCTCTCCAAAACCTCCCCTCTCAGTGGGTTCAGTCAATGAAATTGTCAACAGCTTTAATGAAAATATGTTAAGTATCATAGATTGTATTGCTCCCAATAAGTTGAAGGTGATCTATGGGAAGAAAAAAAATGTCCATGGAGAAATACCATACTTGTAAAAAACTGAAAAAGAAGAATATTGGAAATCTGAACGCAAATGGAGAAAGGTTAATCTGCAGGTTGATTATGACATCTATAAAGAGCAACTTCACTTTTATAAATTTACAACTGAGCAATGCAAGGAAGTCTTATTTCTCTGACAGTATTTGCAAAAACTCTCATAATTCTCGGGCATTGTTCACGACAGCCGCCAGACTGACAAACCCCCCTTTGTCAGTGGCAGCAGAACGTTACACCACTAAAGCTTGTAATGACTTTGCTAAATTCTTTAGTAAGCGACCATGGTGTAAACGGGATAATGCCAGATGATGTGTGTATTTTCAGAAATTAACGCACACAGTGGAAGGCTAAACTGTCCGATGTGAAGTGGAAGTAGGTTGCTTCGTAAAGTGTTTGGTTTTATTTAGCATTGACACGTTACTTTTCTGTATAAATCGCCTGCGTTTACGCCTTAATGTTGCCACCTCTAGAGAAAACAAAGGGCTGATGGGGAATTCGAGGAGGCAAACTTTTGAACTGTCCCGCCCACACCTCAGAGGCGAATTTCTAATAACCTCCTGCTGAGGTGCAGAAAATATGTCCTAGAAACGATACAGGCATTTTGATTTTGGCAAAAAAAAAAATGGCATAATCACAAAAGACCACTGGGAATTATTTTATAATAGAAAAAATATATAGTTTGAGTGAAACTTTAAGGACCTGTCTCATCAAACAATGATCGCACCCTTCCAACCAGCAAAGGACATTTGCAGAGACTCAAAGGAAAGCAAATGTAGTGCATGACCATGAAGATTTTCAGAATGAATACAGACTGTGAAAGCAGAGCCTCACGGTTGAAAGGATGTTTAGACCACAGAACCCCCCCCCCACAAACACACTCACAGCTCTGCCTCATGTTAGATTACACAGTGCCTTGCAAACTGGGTTGTGTGTTTGCCTTTTGCTTACTAGGTGAATGCTTTATTGAAATGTTTTCATGCAATAAAAAATGTATTTCACATCCTTACTTTCCAGATAAGTGATTGACAAACTTGAAATATATTAAGTGTGAGGATCTGGCAAAAGTTGCACAGAAAAGACAAAAGCTGTGCCAGGCAAAAGCTCAATGATGCGCTCATTTGTTCTTCTTTTCTGGTGCTGGTAAAGTGCAATAGGAGACTTATTGTTAGTTTTGCTCTGATAAGAAAAAGGCAGCAGTGATTCATCTTAAACATGTCTCATCATTTGATCTTGCTATTAAGCTATTGTGCTGAACCTAAAGAGCTTTAAACTTCAAAATGTAAAAAAAAACAACTTCAAAATGATTCTAAGACACAAAAAAAAAAGATGAGAAAGATGCTTAAACCTGGGTTTGTTTCCCAAGGAGATCAATGAGTTTCAACCAGTGTGGGTGTTTGCATCCAGTTTGCATTTGGTTTTGACTGACTGTCAATCATTTCGTCTGTCAGGGTTGTTGCAGGCAACAGAGTAGTAACAGGCTGCTATAAACATTTGATTAAGATCGTTTACTTAAAAGTTGAACAGTGTCTTTGACAGGAGATTCCTCTTTAAGTTTATGGCCACAGCCGCTGCAAAAGTTCAGTGATTTCTCAATTCTTTACCGCTGTTTACAGCAAACTTTTTATTTTTCCCTCTGAGACAAAATAATTGACAGTCAGACAAAACCAAACGCCATCATCCAATTGGCAATGTCCTGAAGTACCTAACCTTTCCAGTTTGCTTTTGGTTTTCATTTTCCCAAATGTTATTTTTTCTGTCACTTTTTTTATTTTATTTTTTTTTTATTTTTTAAGTTTTGGTTTTGTAATTGTGCTTGCGAGTTCCTAAATGTAATCTTGTTTTCTCACTATTTGTTTTACTTTTCAAAATTGTTGTTGTGATCTTTGAAATGTTTCATTTAATTTGTTTTGCAATATATTTTGGTTTCTGGAATTTTGTTTTGATTTCTAGAATGTAAGGTTATTTTTATTTTTTGTTTTGGTTTTTACGTTTTCCTTGTGATCTTTAAAATGTTTCATTTCATTATATTTTTGAAAAGTTTTCTTTTGTGTATTTTGATTTCTGGGATTTGGTTTTGAAATGTAGTTTTATTTTTAAATATTTGTTTTACTTTTTTAATTGTCGCGATTTTTGAAATGTTTCATTTAATTTTCTTTTCTGAAACGTTTTTCGTTTATTCATTTCTGGTTTTTGAACTTTTGTTTTGATTTCTAAAATGTAATTTTGTTTTTATATTATTTGTTTTGCTTTTCTAATTGCCGTTGTAATATTTAAATTGCTTCATATCAAGTGATATGTGTATGCGATTTGCACTTCAGGGCCACCGTAGCAAGGGCATACGGCGTAAAACTTTTTGCTACCTGTGTGAATCAGCAACAGCTGATTCGCCGTGGCAACCCCTTGCTGCTAAATTATTGTTTGTCTGTAAAAATGTTTCATACTTGTAGTAAGCAGTGTAAAAGGTACCGGATTACAAAGTAACAAATTACTGTTTTAATTACTTTTGTGAGTAAAGGAGTAAAGTAACGAATTACAGTCCATTTTTTATTTATTAAAATACGATTACTAAGACTACAGAAACCCTCATGACTTCATTAGTCACATATTAGTGCAGTAAAACCATGTGTGACTAATAAAACAATGAACTTACATAAACAGTTGGCTCTAATATTTTCTCTTGGTTAAACAAATCCAAATGAATACTAAAAAAGAAAAAAAAACAGAAAAACTCTTGTATAATTTTCTTTCCACCTCACAAGTGTGTACCACTTTGTGTTGGTTTTTCACATAAAATTCCAATAAAAAGTTTTTACATTTGTGGTCATAATGTGGAGAATACTTTTACAAGCCACTGTATAGAACACGATAGTTGTGCTAGTGCTAGTTTTGTAAATAACTACAAAGTCGCATATTGACCATGTCACTGTAGCCAAGTGGCGCATGCCACATACACAGTGGTACAAACAAAACATTCATTCAAGTCAACAGTTGGACTTTTGCTTTTTTACATTTGAGAACATTTAATAGATTAACTAATTAATCCAGTAACTAAAGAAAAGTGATCAATTACTCTTTAAAAGGAATGTATTCAAACACTGGTCATGAGAAATGTTTGTCTTGTAAAGAGGTTCCATACTTTGTAAAATGATTTTGTACTTGTCAAAAAAAAAAAAAGGAATGTCACGTGCACGTGCGAGCACACATTTGATCTACAGTCAAAACCCAAGTTACAAGTAACAATTCTTTTGCTTCTCAAATCAACCAATCGGCAGCCTTTTACTGTCACCCAGTCGGGGCACTACTTGGACCTGCCGATCAGATGCAAGATATCCATGCCAAGAGAACAAAAACAAAAAAAAGTGTCTTCACTCTACACAAAAAGAGGCGAGATGAAATGTTGAAAGATCAGGTAATTAATGTATTTCATCACGACAATGCAACAAAAAAGAGATTTGTTTATTATTAGTTTCAGGAAATTCTCCTGGTGTTTGGCATTTAATCTCATCTCCTTGAAGTATGAAGAAACTTTTTTTTTCTCCTGGCATGGATATCATGCATCTGATCGGCAGGTCAAAGCAGCGGACTGATTAGGGCGTCATTGAAAGGCTGCTAACTGGTTGAGAAGCAAAAGAATTGCACTTGTAACTGCGTGCTCGTATGTATGTGTGACGTTACACACATGGACAAAGCCTTTTTACAGACTGACAGTTTTTTTTTCCATGGTTACAAATGTTTACAGGTACAAAAACTGGTTTTACAGACGAACATTTTTTTGACAAGTACAAAATCTTTATAGACAGACTTATTTTTTTTAAACAGACAACTTTTGTTGTGGGTGTGCAGGTGTTGCTCACTTACACAGCCGCCATGTGTCAATACCAACACATTTCCTGTTGTGTTACTGGCACAAACTCCTTTCCAAACCTCTATGTTTTTATCTCTTATCTAGCACTTAGTTCGGTCACTTTATAAATTATTTTAGATTTTTTCATTAACTATTAAGATAATTCATTCTTTTTTTAATCCAAGTTTTACAAAAAACTGCTTTCTCTATTTTTATTTGTATTGAGTTAAAAAAATATTCTTTTCTAGATATGTACTCAACTAAACCTGTGACTGCACAGTCATTAGTTTTGCATTAAGTAACATCTCTTTTTTTTAAACAAACAACAAAAAGACGCATTTATTCAACAAACCCAAGGAAGAAACCACAAAATAGAACCAATCAAGAAGATAAAGGAATGAACAAAGAGTGCGATTCTATACTCCTCCATATATGATGCAAATCATGGATCCACCATATTAACTTTAGTAGGTCTTTCTAGGATGTTTTTTGCATGTAGACAGTTAGAACATTGCTGTCATTCAGGAAACACAGATTACCCATAAAAATGCATCTTGTACTTCAGATAAAATATTTTCTCTTGCAAAAATCATCGGGTTACAAAGCAAGTATTATAACTGGGTGTTCCTTCCTACAAACTGCAGACATTTAAAAAACTGCATTAAAAAAGAAACAATAAATTACTTTTAAAACACCAAAGTTTAGATTTTGTGCATTTCTGTGCACGTGTGGTTCACCTAATTTTTTGGGGGGTGGGGGTGGGGGAAGACAACAAACAACTTTCTTCCTTTTTGTAAAAATGATAATAAGGACATTTGAAAAAAACAAAATAAAACAAAACAACTCTGTTACATTTACTTTAAAAATACAACTGAATGCACCTCGGTTGTACTTCAGTGAAAAATCACATTTAATCCGCAAAACTGTCAGCATAAAATTCTGATCATGTTGAAACACATTAGTCATAAAAAAAAAACCACTATAGGTTTTGTTTGCAACCGAATCGAAATATAATGAACACTGAGAAAATGACAAAACTTTATATCACTTAAAAGAATTACACCTGCTGTCAAATTTTCTGATTAAATTTGAGAGTTTAAGTTAAAACGCCAAATCTCACCGAAAATAAAACGGGGGATTTAGGTTAATTATATAAATAAAAGGTGTAAAACTTACAGAGGCTCGCTGGAGGCTGAAGTGCGGCTTGTAACACCAGAACCCAAAGTTACAGGAAGAAAAGCAGCGTCTTCTCACTCAGTTTTCTCCACTCACAGTGGGGAAATTAAAAAAAATCGTACAAACGCTTAAGACATACATCAAATTTTAGTTTCTTTTACTGCTCAAGAAGCTCGTAGTCCAAGGCGCTTTGACGCACGCGCTCACCTGCATCTTCTTCAAATGATAATTAGCTTTTCCGCCCAGGAGGAGCCTTTAAGAATGTCCAAAGTTCGGCCCTGCTATCTGTGAGAACAACGCAGAACGCTATAGGTGACTTTTAAATGGACCTGTATGTTACTGTTATCGAATGAAACCGTATGGGAAAAATAAATAAGTAAAAATGTATTTGCCGATTTTGAGATGAATACATTCGTTTTGGGGACATCTAGTGGCGGAAATCTAGTATTACATTGTGCGCCACAGAAATGTCAATAAAACGCTAAAAAAACCAAATGTTGAATTTTTTTTTTGGTGTATTTTTTCATTTTTATTTTTTTGCATGTGGTAGGCTCAACATATAGCTGTGTATGCTTTTTATGTGCTTTTATGAGTTATGAGATGGAGAGAAAGAAAACGGCTATATAGTGAGAATATAGCTTCTGCATTAATGAATAACTTAATGTTGCAAGAAGGGGACTGAGATGCAAAATAATATTTCAAAATTCATGAATCATTTTCACGTCTATGTAAAAAAAAAAAAAAAGCCTAAAGGGTTTTCATTTAAAAGGAGCAATAAACGGTTATCGGTTTACCAGACTGTAAAAGTGAAGACTTTGTAGCAGCGAGGACCAGAACATTCACAGAAGTGTGACCTTGCTACACATTTACTGTGTTAAATGGGGCATTGGGTTCTTTTACAAACAAAATCAAGAGCAGATATTGCACAGACTGAACCTGGAAGTACCTTTAGTCCTGCAGTGATGTCTGCGTACGTACAGTCCCTGTGTTGTACATCGTAAATGTTTACTGGTTGGCACTGATTTCACGTCTTTTTTTGCTCTTATGTATGTTTTTATTTTTGCCTGTCTAAAACATGTGTGAGTTCTTACTCACAATAATATTATTTTCAGATTCAAAAATATTGACGAGCGTTCAGGAACAAAAAGAAAGTACGGTGGCCCGGAAGGGCGAATCACATCAACAAATCACTAAACGCAAAAACATTTAAAACAGAAACCAACAAATAGCGATTCATTTTAGAAGACAAAGCAAAAACCATCAGCCAGTCAGCGATGTCCTATAGTTCCTGCCTTTTCAGATTTCTCATTGTGTTTTGTTATTAACATTTCATTTTGATTTCTGTAGATTAATTTTACTTTCCGAAACTTTTTCTTTCTTTCCGGGAAACCGGACAAGGTTTAAGTACAATACATCTAATATTAGCACCACAAATCAAAATTTTACCACATCACTTAATATTTCTTTCTTCACTCATATTTTCCTGACAAGTGTCCTCTTAAAAAGTTCTCTTCACATCACTTCAGCTGACAACAAATATGAATGCACTGCCCAAACAAAGGAGAAGAATCAGCAGGATGCATCAGATGCAGAAGGATGCCAGCAGAGGTCAATGTCAACAAAACAAAAGGATACAGAGCAGGACATTGTTCTGGGAATTGTAACAGGTGCAGAACTGATGTGATCAGAATTTGTCACTGAGTAGCAATTGTTTTGGTGTGACAGACACATTTATGTTCTCCACATTATGGTCTCACTCATATTGGGGCCAACAAATTCTGAAAGAAAAACTATTTCAAAGTGGCATCAAATTCAACACTCTGCGGGTATAAAAAGCAGATTTTGCTAAAAAGTAATTAATTCAAACAGCTATGAACACACACGAGCATCCGCCTGGTTACAGTGCATCTTCAGGTTGATGGTAGACAGTCAGATGTGGCAGGTGAACTTGGAGTGTCTCAAAGTGTCATCAGTAGACTTGCATCAAGACATAGAACTACTGGTGGTTTATAACAGATCCAGGAGTGGAGTGATAACTGACCAGTGGGAGTCCCTCCAGCTTGTTGTTGCCAGTTCCACCAACAAAAAAAGTATTTTTTCTGAATATATTACAGCGTATCTTTATCCGTGAGTCTGCAGGTTTATGTCATCACGAATCCCTTCTGACATCTTTATTTATCACTGCCTTTGGAACATGGTAACAGGGATGAAAGACAATTTCAACATCAGAAAAACATTTACGTTTTCACATAGTTTCTGCGTTCATTTGAGAGTTCATGTGAAATGCGGAAGAATGTTCCTCCTCTCTGTAGGGCTACTGCTGACTCTTGTCCAGATCTTTTGCTCCACAATCGTTAAATGAAAGACTCATCACATCAGTTGGAAACTGGAACATCACCTGTTCAGACCTCCTCCATTTGTTTGCTTCTGCCTTTGACATCACTGGATCATTACCTAGCTGCTCCAGAAATTATACTTTTTCTGTATCCCATTATTAAGTCTTTCCTGACTTGTTTTATTTTGCCAACTTTTAGCTAAAAATGTTTTTATGTTTTCCTCTTGCTTAGATTTCTAGTTTCTTTGAAATTGTCTCTTTTTGTGTCTTGCTGCTGCTGATGTGCTCATCTTTAAATAAACTGTTCATCCTTTTGGTGTCACTCAGGTTAAACCTGTCGAGATTTTGGTGCAGAACATAAAAAGCAGGATTTGGTCTCTTCAATGTCCATTGTAGATTTAGCCGGGTGTGAAGTATTTTGTTTGTTGCTAAAGTTAGCTGCTGTGTAGATGCAAGAACATGAAATCGCCACTAGATGGCAGTGAATGTAAGGGTGTACCGATTTCTTTGAAAGATTTGATTCATGTATGTGGTTGCTGATCCTCGTCATAGTCAAAATCGGTTCCTTTTTAAACGATCCCATTCACTGACCATAAATGGATCCAGGACATCTTTAGCCAAAACTTCAGTGTGACTCAGAGATCAATACTTGTTATTGAACATAATTTCTCGCAAGATAATTAAGGGTAAAATAAATATGTAAACAAACAAGAATTAACGGCAAATTCATTCACAGAACTTCAATCAGTTCAGTCAGAAAAACTGTTGTTTTTCCACATTTACTACAAACGGATCATTATTAGAACATACTACTACTCTGTATGGTCACATGTATTTTCAAAATAGTGTGTGCAAAAAGTGTTTCTTCACATTGGGCTGTAATGATGAACTGGTCTTTTTTTGCTGCTATCATGTGTTGTCCACTGTGATGCACTATGTTGCTTTTACGTTATAATAAAATAAACCTACCATACCTCAATCTAAATGGTATTTCCCATAACAATAATTGATTAATTTTCTTATTGAGACGATTTTACAATGGTGTAAGTCAATTTGATTAACAACTTGCTTCAGACGGATTGATTTGGTTGGATTGTAAGAACATAAATTGATAGACTGATTAAGCGATTTATTGCTACACCCTTAAGTGAATGAGGTTTGTATGATCATGTGTTTTGTGTACATGCAGGTAAGCCAGAACAAACTGAATTTTTTTTTTGCTTTAGCAGTTTTACTTTCCTATTTGAGAAAGTTTTCTAAAATCTAATTAAGAAAACCAAAGAGTTTCCACTCTTTTTAACAGATGCCCACTGTTCTAAACTGATAGACCTTTCATGCATATCATTATATTTTGTTGATAAGGGCTAAACGTTTAGTTTTGCTTTTTTAATTGTCGTTATGATCTTTAAATTGTGTTTGTGACACGTGATTTGTTGGTTTGATTTGCATTTCAGGACCACTGAGAAGAGGCATCATGATTGCACATCAGCTGTTGATTTGTATTTTGTGTTGCTAAAGTTCTACTGCTGGTTAAGAGACAGACACATGAAACAGCCACTAGATGACATCAATCTGCATTTATAGCAGGAACCTATAGTTAGGTGAACTGATACCAATGCTCAGATATCTCTATAATACCTGTGATGTATCATCAAAGCAAAATTGTGGAATAAAGTTAATAAAAACCTTTAAACTGTAGTTTTGCTAGGATTGTTCTGAGGTTTGTGGGAAGGGGGGAAAAAAATCAACCAGGACCAAAATGTTATTACCTCTTTTGAGGGAGAAATAGGTGAACAGAAATGTAGTGGCATTGAATGTTGTAGACCAGGGTCTGTAACCGTTAGCGCTATAAGAACCATTTGGTCCCATTTCTTACTGATTAAAATCCATTGAAAGCTGCAAAGTCTCACTTCACTGTTTGGAAAAAAAAACATTTATTTAAATTTTTTTAGCCATTCATTCCTAAAATAATGCTATTTACATATTTACAAAATTGAAAATCTGAAGAAATGTTATTTCTTTTACCTTAGACAGTAGCACATACAAGTTCCTTTCAAAATAAAATATGCCCTGTGTTAAAAATCTAACCATTTTTTAGGGGCAACATTTTTCTTTAAAGACAAAGAGCTACAATAGATGAAAGAAATGAAGCCTCACATGACCCTGGAGCCTCAGGCTGCAGATCTTACAGCCCTTTAGTACTTGATGTGAATTGTACTTGATAATACTTGATGTGTCCCTGCTTTGATGCAAATTTGAACTCAAAATAAAAACAATCCAAATAAAAGAACATGTCTTGAAAGCTGTCACAAATTAAAAAAATGCCATTGAAATTGACACATTTCACCGTGTATAATTTCTGGATTGACATTTTAACATGGGAGTCAACGGGACGCAGCTTTTGTTAATTTTGAGTTTGTTTTAGATTTAGGAATAGAAGGTGGAGGGTTGCTCACAACCAATAAAAAAATTACATGTCTGAAGTCGCTAGCATCAATCATAGCATGCAGAACCTCAACTTTGATGTTACTTTTCATGTCAAGTAAATGTCTTTAAATGTTTCTGTTTAGATTTCATGAGTTGAAAATTCTTGAGCAATTTTATACAACAGGTACTTGAAAAAAACAACTGCAAACTTTTAGAAACCTTCCCCTGTTGTTGTTCACCTTTCTAATTAAAAAAGATGTGTATGCTAACAGCTTAAGTCATATTCCAGTGTCTGTTGTCAGCAGTCCTGCTCTCCTCAGCGCCTTGTCCACGTTGGGAATCAGTTTTTCCTGGAAGTCCCACAGTCGTTTGTCTTCTTTTAGCTCCTCCAGCTTTAGTGATGTACGTCGGGGCACATGAACATGAATGAAGCGACAAAGAGTCCATGGAACTTTATATCTTCTTCCAAATTTCCTAAGCACTTCATGTACAGAGGTCTGCTCTACCAACCTGTTACACAGAGACAATGGAGGTTAGCAGAAATCTGCTTAAATTTGTACTTTTTGCAACAATGTCAGTTGTATACCCATTTAAGCACTTTTCTATCTTGATGAAGGCCCAAAGCACTTAACAGTCCCAATTAAATTTAATCATTTAATCATTTTAATCTTTCTGTTTACGTGTTCTCACGCTATCTTACAGCCGCTCATGACCCCAACGTAACATCAACAGCGGTTGTCTGGTCTGACCTGAAGTGCGAAGTCTAAAACTACTGTTGAATTTGAATAGGCTACAAGATCAGGCTAAACATTCACTGTTCTGAATAAACTATCTCATATTATCCTAAAATGTATTCTAGAAGTTCTTCTTTAATAGATAACAGAAATAGTTAACTTGTGAAAAGTCACATCCTTGTTTTTCCAGCTCTGTTTGTACAATCGTAGCACAGCAGTGAAACGGCATCTCGACGTGTCCAATATGGCGTCTAACTTTACATATGCAACAAGCTAGCGTGTCATCTCTAGCCAATGTATCTCATTGATGCTGGCAGCCCAGACTTTTCCTGGTAGGGGCTGTTTACCACTTTTTTTTTTTTTTAAACTTGTCCTGTTCAACAGCTGAGCAAACAGATATGAGCTGAGGGCCTCTTGCATTAGACAGATTTTACTCTTACAATCGGGGGTTATAAATCATTGGGAACACAAAATCTATGTTGGAATAAGCCCCTTTTGTAATTTAAACGAAACTTTATTGATACTAATTTTGTTTGTGTTCTTTTTGTTGGACCGGACGGACAAAGAAAGGGGGAAGGGGGGGGGGTGGATTTTAGATTTTAGAGGATGACTAATGGAAAGGGAAAGTAGAGTTGTATGTCTAGAGGCAACAAAATGCTGGAGCCTATTCCCATTACAATAGTGAATGTTGGTCTAAAATGGGCAGGGCCTGTCCACACACTCAGCTGTTACAAACATACCTGCCGGCTCCAAGAGTGTTCACAAACTTGTCCATATCCATTTCACACGCTCACTTGTGCATACCAACCAACACATGTAAAGCATTACATTCTGACACGCACACTATTTGAAGGTGCAAAGGTGAGCCGACGCCTGTGCTCAGGTGAATGTTATGTTAAGCTGAACTACATGAAGGAATGAAAAGAAAAAAAAAAGGAGGGAGAGCTCCCAGACATCCCCACACCAAGACCCCCGCCGAGGCAGCAGCGCCGACGAGGACCCGCACCCGCAGCCATACTGTGGGGTAAACAGAGGAGATCCGCCAGCCAGACAGCCCGGCCCAGCACCCAGACCAGGGCCCGCAGGACCACCACATGGGCCCCCAACACCCGAGCGCAGTGAGGTACGGAAGCGCAGAGCGCAAGGCCCAGCCCAGCCCAGCCAGGAGAGCAGGCCTCCCACCCCGCCAGGCGGCCCAGCGCAGGGCCCCAACCCCAAGAGCCCCACCACCCCAGACAAGCCGCCCACCACCACCCAGGAGTTCTGAGGATCCCCCCACCCCAACCCCGGGTACGAGCCAGGGCCCCCAAGGGAGACCCTCTCCGAAGCTCCAGGCAGTTGCGGAGATCCAGAGGAGAGCATGGCGGGGGTCAGCTACCCCCACCTAGAGGAGTGATGACCAAGAGAAGCGGGGGTCCCCGAAGGAGTACATAGCCTGACCAGGCTCTCCTAATGTTGTGACTTAGAAGGGGCTCGGCACCCAAAATCTAGGACCAGAACCCGCACCACAAGGACACAGACACCCTCCACGCTCAGATGGAATATGATCCCCCACTCATGGACTTGCCAGAGGACTAAGGGATCCCTCTCCCTGCGTGGGGAGGGAGCCCCCGGGAACAGGAGGCGACACCCAAGAGACAAGGCCGCCGCTGCTGAAGGCCCTGTTCCCTCCACCGGGGGTGGGGGAGGGGACAGAACATCAGTAGTCCCACCTTCCTTGTGTAATGTATTTGTGTGTGTGTGTTGAGGTGTGTTTCTTGTGGTTAAAGGGTGTGTGTAATAAAAGGTGAAGTTAAAATTGGCGAGCAGGGCACTGGGGACATCTCCTGATAGCCTACAGGGATGTCCAATCACCCTCTCACCAAGGAACCCTAAATGTCTACTGTGCAGTTAAAATTGGAGGGTTGAGCACTATGGTGGACCCCCCTCTTACCCATGAACATCCCCTCCCCCTGGCCCGCTCCCCCCAGACCCCGCCATGGTAGGCTTTTCCGGGAGCAAACGCAGGCCCCAAGAGGGGTGCCCCACCCCGTCCATGGGCCGGAGAAGGAGTGATCTGAGCCCCCGGGTGCAGACGGGTTGCCCATGCAGCGCATGCAGACCTCCCAGGGCCAGGGCCCCGCGCAAGCCCCCTAGTGTCTATATCTTTAAATGTGTACACTTCAATATGTTCAACCTGCAGGAGTGCAGAAAGGTTAAAATGCACTATAACCCAATTACTTTTTTCCTATGTTGCTAGTGGAAAAGCTAAGTATTTTTAATTCTCTACTTCAATAGTTGATAACTGCAATAAACTTTTATATCAATGTTTCTGTCAAAGTACAACTGAGTTCCCAGGTTTGAATAAGAAAACGTCAGCTTACTTTGGTTGAACTATCATCTTGTAATGAAGGAATTCCTTCCTGTTTGGTTCTTCTCTGTAGATGTGCTCCAAAATGTTAATTCCTGACACGTTCCTCCATTGAGGAAGATGGAATCTTCCACTTGGCTCAAAATATATCTTAGGAAAGACGTGGCTTTCAAGGAGGAACTCTGCTACCTACAGAAGATGACAATTTGTAGATGTTGTCTTTCTCTATCATTTATTTGTAGAATAACTTACCTTTGAATGTTTTGGTTGCAGTGCTTTCATCAGAGAGTTGAGGTTGTCGTGTTGGTATGGCATGATGATCTCATCTATATCATTCAGCAGGATGTAGCGTGAACGCTCCATGGATCTATAGATGCACTCATTGAGGGTGACAATCTGACCAAAATACTGCAGGTCTCCTTTATGTACTCGAACTCTCCAGCCTTTGGATGCATTCAGATACTTGAAGATGGGCCATTGCACAATTTCAACAAAACCTTCTTGGCTGTAGCCCTTTAGAAGACGGTCAAGTTCATGACCACAGCTGGTGTTATAGATCACCACTCTGTTCACACCGAGCAACCTGGAGAAAAATAAAAAAAAAACATTCCTTGTTCATATTAAATACATATTGTAAATACTGGAATTTGTTTCATTTGTGTTCTAGCCTTTACACACAGCTTTTCTTACTTGTATATCTCCAAAGTTTGTGCAAACTGAAGCACGTTGTTGTAATCTCCAAAGAGAGTAGAAATGCAGACGGTGAAGTTCAGTCTGTTCTCATTGTTGTGGGTCTTTTTGTTTCTTATCGGCAGCCAAAGATGATCAGTTACATTAACTGGGCTTGGTTGGGTCATAAGAGTCACATGAGTTGCAGTACAGTTTTCAGGTATGCGACACAGAACATCTGCCGGTCCGAAGCTAAAACCAAAATGAGCCACGTGTAGAAGAACTTTGGCAGAAGTGGTTTCACTGAAAAAATCAGTACAGAAGAAAATGCAATGAAGAGGATGGATGGCGTTTCGCCTGAATATCCCAATGATGCGGATGTCAAAACCCTTCCTTCTCTGGTCCATAAAAGCCGACACCAGGAAGTGCTTGGTGTTGATGAGGGGAGTGATGCTCTCTTGGGAGGTCAGAAACAAAGGCTTTACAAGTTGGGAATCACGCTTTGGCTTTGGGATGATCCAGTTTGTATTAGATGGTACTGTGTTAAAG
This sequence comes from Oryzias celebensis, assembly GCA_014656515.1. Classification (NCBI taxonomy): domain Eukaryota; kingdom Metazoa; phylum Chordata; class Actinopteri; order Beloniformes; family Adrianichthyidae; genus Oryzias; species Oryzias celebensis. The sequence goes on from BNCR01000005.1 coordinate 44,085,151, forward strand.
ACAGTTATAAAGAAGTATGCCACCATCAAGAAAAGAATCACTGCCCTGCATTTTCTTATTTCCATCACTGAAGTTTCCAGCCTGTAACAGAATCAGGAGCAAACATACAGTTAAAGAACAAGCCCAGGGTTATATTAATTTATAGTAATCTTTGTCTGAATCTATAGTAGTCTTAGTCCTAATCTATACTAATCTTAGTCTGGATCTAAAGTAATCTTAGTCTGAATCTATAGTAATCTTAGTCCTAATCTATAGTAATCTTAGTCTGAATCTATAATAATCTTAGTCTGAATCTAAAGTAATCTGAGTTTGAATCTCTAGTAATCTTAGTCTGAATCTATAGTAATCTTAGTCCTAATCTATAGTAATCTTAGTCTGAATCTATAGTAATCTTAGTCTGAATCTAAAGTAATCTGAGTTTGAATCTCTAGTAATCTTAGTCTGAATCTATAGTAATCGTAGTCCTAATCTATAGTAATCTTAGTCTGAATCTATAGTAATCTTAGTATGAATCTATAGTAATCTTAGTCCTAATCTAAAGTAATCTTAGTCTGAATCTATAGTAATCTTAGCCTGAATCTATAGAAATCTTAATCTGAATCTTTCTAGTGACTCCAAGCAAAAGACAGGGGCAAAGGGTGGATTACAGTAGTTGGAGGTTGACTACAGGGGAGGGAGGGTAGAATAATAACCCAACAGGCAACAAGATGCTGGAAGTTTATAATCATTACAGTCAAGTGTGAATGTTAGTCTAAAATGGGGGGGCCTGTTCACACACTCAGTTGTTACAAACATACCTGCTGGCTCAAGAGTCTTCACAAAGTTGTCAACATACAGTTGACATGCACACCTGCAAACCAACACATGTAAAGCATTTCATTCTGTCACGCTAACCAGCTGTGCAAAGGTGAGCCACACCTGTGCTCAGGTGAATGCCCCTGCTAAGCTGAAGCATATGATTGAATGTAAAAAAACAACATGGAAATGTTCCGTTCTGGAAAATATTTTTTAATGGACAAGTGTTTTGAAAAGATCATCTGTACTTCATTGCTCTTGCTGGTTTGAATCTCGTCTTGGCGCAGGACTGCTGATGTCATGAAACTGAGGAATGTATAAAGTTTTTAAGGTTTTGTCTGGCACCTCACACACATACATGCTGTAAACCTTGTTTTGGTGAAGCGTAAAACTTTTGTGAGGGTCGCTTAATCATTTTCCTTGTCCATCCACCTCTGCGGCTCTCGACTTCCATTTGGAGGTTTGGCGTTTTTCTGGCCCTGATGTGGAACTCGTCAGTTACTCCTGGCTGCAGTTTGTGCTTTTGGGGAGAAACTATGGAGATAAATAAGTATCACTCCTATTTGTTTGTGCATGCGTAATTCTTGATTTGTGCGTCTCATTTACACACAAATCAACACACACACGTCCCAGCTCTGGTCTCATCTCCCGGCGGAGATTCTCCGCAACAAACGAGAACCCACGAGTTACTTTGCTCAGTAACTACTTACTTTTAAGGTGCAGTAACTGAGTTAACAACTCAATTACTTTTTGGACAATGTAACTAGTATTTATGACAAATTACTTTTTTAAAGTAAGTTTCCCAACAATAGTCAGAATAGAACTGTGAAAGAAAAAGCCGGGGGAAAGATTCACGAGATTTGCAGCGTTCTGACATTTCACACTAATCCATGAGTACATGCAGCAGTATCAAGTTGTGTCAGTCCAGTGTCAGTCACCTATGCTAAAAGAGCATTCAAGAATGACTATTGTAGTGAGTTCTTGAACATGCATCACGTACCCTCTGTAGCTCTAGAAAAAAAAGCTTTCTTCACAATTCTGTCTGATAAGTCTCCTGATTTTATTAATGAAATATTATACTTTTAAAACTGGATTTAGTGATAAAACTCCATATTTCTTTCAATTATCCACATAAATCAGACATTATTTATACATAATTTCTACCAGTACTGACAGTAAAAACTTATCTGTCTCAGTTTAATAAATTAACATGCAGTTACTTTTATTGTTGTCCTTTTCTACTTTTGTTAACCCATTGTGTTTAGTTTGAAAAAGGAAATATTGGGGGAACTTAACTTTTGAAAACTCAAAGCACAAATCAAAGGTTTCTGATGAAACCAACTCCTATTTAAAGAAGACACAGGGGAAGAAATGTCTTCACATTAATCTAAAGTAGCAGTAGGAAATGATTGTTCTTGTTTGCAGCGTATTACGCTTAAGGGCCCATCACCTCCTCAAAGCATCTTTATGCCTCACTGTTTAAAACAGCTACATTCCTCCACAACTGTAATTACACAGCTATGTTGAAAAGTTACATTTTCCAACATATTTAGCTGTTTTCCTCACGTCAATATTATCATGTGCAAAAATTCAAAAAGAAAAATGTTCCTTTTCTGTTGGACTGTTAAAACATATTTTATTGCATTGCTTAGACTGTGCATTTGTTTGTTCCTTCACAGTAACTGACAGTGACAAACTATGAGGAGGAACCAACAATCTCCCATAAAAACCAAGATTTGTTTCACTTCCTAAAGAACAATTCATCCTTCATTTATAAAGAAATGAAACATTTGAAATGACCAAAATAACCAGTTCACTTGCTGGAGATTTTCTATCACAAATGTCTGAATAATGTTCGAGTTTGAGTTAAATTATTCAGCCTTTCTTTTAAAATACAACTTTATTTGAACTTCAATGATAAAGTTTATAATTTAAATGTCAGTATCATCTGTTATCTGTTGAAAATATGTTTTAAAGTTGCAGGTCAGTATAAAAAATTTGGCAGTAAAATTAGGTGAAATGTTAATTTAAAATATATTTCAACAGTTTAGCGAAAATGAAGATAAAATAGTAAAATGTTGAGGAACATTATTGTATTTTTTAGTTTTTAAGTTATTTGGTCTTATCTGTCTTCTTTTTAAAACAGTTTAAAATACAAATTGTAAGAAAAACAAAACAAGAAATACTATAAATTATGTTTAAACTACAAGCCTTGTTTGATTTTCTGATTAAATTTGCCACTTGGAGAAGAAAAACGGCCAATTCTACTAACAATGACAACATCAATTTTGGTTATATATTTAACAAAAAGATCAAGTAAAAAGTACAAAGCTTACAAAGGTTCGCTGCAGGCTGATGTGTGGCTTGTAACCCCTTTGAAGAGGATGAGCTAGAAGACGAGCGTCTACTTGGTTTTCTGTACGACAGCAGTTATAACAACAGTTGTGTCAATAGTTGGTCCCATTTCTGAGCAAAATGAAACTGAACCAATGAAATTCCATCAAAAATGAATGAGGTTTGCAAGGATGTTGCTCCTCCTTTTTCAAATGAAACTGCTTCAGATCTTCTGAGAAAGCTTTACTCAGGTTCAGGGTTAACCTGTTCTGTTAGCTTGTTGTTCTTTACTACAGGGGTGGAGAAAATGTTTTGACTCATGAGCTGCGAAGGGGTCTGAAGGGAAATTGCAAACTTAGGGAAATGCAGCATTCATGTGTTGTTGGAATGATTGGAAAAATATCTGTCAGAAAACACACACGAAGGTCAGAAAAACAACAAATCTTCCAACAGTACATGAATGCAGAACAACCTTCTGCACTTCTGCACGGACAAAATCTATGGAGAGACACCAGGAAAAATAAAACATTATCAGGGATAATCAACATAATTTATTCCAGTTTGGCGGGCAAATAGTTTAACGGGTTACATGTCGAACAGACACCATAGTTTTCCCAGCCCTGTTTTAGAAGATCTTTTATGATGTTGGACTGGAGGGGAAGGCTTGTCTCACTGCCTTTAAGGCTCTTTCTGGACATACTTTCTCTGTCATGATGGAACCGAGAGAAACAGTCCTGAAAATGAACACTACTGCAGTGAGTTTTACTTTCTGGAGTGTGTTTTTTTTTTTTTTTTGCGTGTGTGTGAACAAAACTGACAGAGAAAAAACATTTTTATTTACACATAAAACAAAGAACTGAGGTCAAACAAGGGTCTGCAACCTGAGGAGCAGCTTCATAAATGACCAAAGTTGAACATTTTGACATATTTTTGATCTCTTTGTACGACAGAAAATCTATTTGATCTCATACTGAAGGTTCTCTGGATTGCAGGGATGACTTTCTATTTTTAGCCAAAATTCAAGCATTTTAAGTGCTTCATGTAGTCTGTATATCATTGCTGACATCACACAACCTACTATTGTGTATTGAAATGATCCTATGTGGTGCTGGGTGTCTTTTATTTTAAAAGAAGACGTGAAACTGTCTTTTTTTAGAATATTTCATATTTCGAAAAAAAAAACCCTGGTCAAGGAGGTTCAGACAAAAGAAGCATGATGCTCTGGAGCTAAACTTATTTTTGGTTAATTGTCTGCAAATTAATTCTGCCAGTTGCTGTCCTAAAATATTGAATATAATTTCAGCAAAAAACATGCAGCAAAACTGATATAGCATCATTTATCTGTCCTTAAATGTTGGGTTGTGTTTTAAAAGGCTTGATGGCGTTGATGTGTGCGTGACGGACCCTCATCTGCAACCCCTCCCTTTAGTTCTCCTATGAACATTCTGTGAAACTATTTTACACTCAGGTTGGACACGATTGTGATGTAAATTCTTTCGGTCTGCGCGTGCACTGCAGATACATCACAAATCCCACAATGCATTGCCAGCGTGTTTGCATAAGGAGAAAATTTGTGTGTTCTTGATTTATGTGTAACTTTGAATTTGTGTGTGTAATTCTTGATTTGTAACGCATACAACATTGTATACTTAAGATGTTCGAGTAGAGGATGCAGATGACAGGGATAGAGGACACTGGGAACGCTTTTAAAACAGATCAAAAGATGATAGAGTGGAACTTTAATCATTAACTTTACCTCTCACACTATCTAAAAACTCTCTACTTTTAGACAAATTTGTGAAAACATTTATTCTTACACACCAAAGTAAGAGGCCAGAACTTCCATCACGAGAAATCTTGGTCAGTCAAACAAAGGCAATAAGCCAAAAACAAACTCTTACCCACTTAATTGGTATATGGGAATTTATTTCTTTGCTTAAGTTGCATGTGACATATGACACATTTATAGACTATCTCAGATTAGAATTGATAAGACTTCCAAGGGTTTTATTAGCATGTTGACAAGGACACATTTTTTATAACACTGTTTTAATAACAGACGTGGATTCCTTGTCACTCATGATTTTATCCCCACATTGCTAATTTTTTTTTTTTTCCATCCTTCCCATCTTTCTTTTCTTTATGCCCACATGAAAAACATGATTTCATTACAGATCGACTTTTCTTTTACCGTGAAAAAAAGAAAAGTGTGTTCTCTTTTGTCCCTTTTCTTGCCTCTAGTGCAACAAAAATTCTCCTGCTTGGGTCCAAGTTGGTCAGATCCTCTGCTTTGCTTTGCCCCCTTTTCTTTTCTCAGTGGTTTTGACTTGTTGGCTTCCTCCCGCAGTCCAAATACATGCTTCATAGGTTAATAGGTGTTTCTAAATTGCCCCGAGGTGTAAGTCAACCTGTTCAGGGTGTGAACCAGCTTCGCTAAACCTTAGCTCCAGCAACCTGGTGACCTTGAACGGGATTCAGCAGGTTCTGAAAATGGATAGACAAATGTTTACCTAAAAAAAAAAGAAGAGTTGTTCTTTAAATAGATATTTATAGAATGACATTACTGCTGCAGTAAACGGTTATTGTTTAACAGGATTATCATTGCAAATATTAAATACCTTTAGTACCTTTGCTACTGTTTACTTTATTAACTGAAGTGCTGGGTTAATCATGGACAAGCTTTCAAACATTTTAGTGATAAAATGTTATTAAGTTTATCTTATTAGGACCATAAATACAGTCAGGTCTTCTATGTGGGGACATGTTGGGAGAAAAACAGATCACCACGACCTTCACCCACTAAAAAAAAGCACAAAAGCCTCAAGTAGCAGGTTCTGCAACCAACAATCTACCACCCTCTTTTAAGATTTGATCCTTATCTTTTTACAAATGATTTTATCCTAAGCAGGGCACTAGACTAAATGGTTGCACTGGTTGCACCGGTGTGCCTAACTTTTTTTCTTAGGTTTCAATTTCAATGGTGGGTTCTTGCGAGAACCTACGTGAGTTCAGAGGTCTGAAAGGTTTGCAGCAGAGCCTGCTTGCAGCAGGATCGCAAGCAATCCGTAGTCAGTGTGAGTTATCAACCATAGCTAGACCGCTCCGCAGCCGCACCGGAGCCGGACGGTGTGAGCCCGGGGTCACATTTTCTACCTGCTGTTCCCTCAGCTCTGCTCCTCCTCTCTCAGCAGTCCTGCTCTCCACAAAGCTTTGTCCACATTTGGAATCAGTTTTTCCTGGAAGTCCCACAGTCGTTTGTCCTCATGAAGCTCCTCCAGCTTCAGTGATTTTTGCAGGGCCGCACGAATGTGAACGATGCGACAAAGCTTCATTGGAACAAAGAACCGCTGTCCAAACTTTTTTAGGACTTCATGCACCGATGTCTGTTCCACCAGCCTGTTTGACAAGAAAGAGTGTTGCAGTGTTTGCATGCATTCACAAAAATATTCCTTGAATGTCTCTTTATCTGAAAAAACTGAATTCCATTAGAATAACTTTCCATGTTGGAGCTCATTTGTGTTGGTAACTCTTTTAAAGCACAGAAAACTCACATATTACTCAGACAACTTGAGACGGAATTAATAAAAATATGAAGATGAAATAAAAAATGTATATTTTTTGTTTAAAGTCCTACTCCAATCATCTTTTGATCTAATGTAAAAGCATTCTCATTTGTTCTTTTAATTATCCCGTTGAATGCAAAATCAAAAAACCTGTGTTGTCTTGAACACAGTTTCTGCGGAGCGGCAGGACTGTCTGGCTTAATCCAACGATTATATAAATTCGCTTACTCCCAATCCTTTCTAGCAATTTTTCATTTGATGCCTAGTTTTAATCTTTCTTTATATATGTTCTTCGTCATGAGAAAAATGACACAAGTACATGTTAAAAACACTAAAAACACAAAGGAGTGGATCTCTAAGGAAGATCCAGGATGAATGACAAAGACGGTGTCCTCAACGAAGGCAGTCTGAAGGCTGACACAAACACGTGCTGCTCTGGTAAAAGGGGAAGTCTGATTGGTTGAAAGATGGGGTTCATGCCCCCCTCCTATGAGAAATGATTATTTTGGGATTTTAGAGGAACTAGTATGGGGTGGCGGTGCCTTCAGGGTGCTCAGGAACAATCAACTAATATGATACAAATTAACTACACACATTAACCTTGTTAACAGCCTCGATTTCAATTCTTTTAGTTTTTGTCTTTTTTGAAGTGATTTATTAATTGTTTTTTTTTAATACTTTATGGTGTCTATTTGTCATTTTTTATGGCGGAATTCTGGCTTCTTTTAATACTTGCTAGACTGAGATAGTGGTTCCTGCCATAACTTTTTTCATGATAAAGCTGAGAGAAGTACGACTGGAATGCACATGAAACTAAAGAGTTATATTCCTACAGGTAAAGGTAAAAGACTGACCGGACCCCCTACAATCCTAGGTTTAGTTCAAGCCTTTTGCTGTACTTGGTAAATGCTTTATTTACAATGTTTGTAGACATTCTTTTTGTCCTGACTTTCCATATTATAGGTTATGTATTGTGTGTAAACATATCACTTATTTATAGTAATAAAGATGAGATTTATATCTAAATCTAAACCCAGCCTACCTTGGCTGAACTATGATCTTGTGCGGGTGATAAATCTTCCTGTTTGGATCTTCTCTGTAGATGTGCTCCAGAATGTTAATTCCTGGTACATTGTTCCATTGAGGAAGATGGAATCTTCCACTTGGCTCAAAATATTTCTTGGGAAAGATGTGGTTTTCAATGAGGAACTCTGCCACCTACAGAACAGCAAGAGTGTGATGTACAGAAAGTTTGTAACATTTCCCTAAAATGTACTTGTGGAGAATAACTCACATTTGGATGCCGTGGTTGAAGCTCATCCATCAGAGAGTTCAGGTTGTCATGTTGGTATGGCATGATGATCTCATCTATATCATTCAGCAGGACGTAGCGTGAACGCTCCATGGATCTATAGATGCACTCATTGAGGGTGGTGAGCTGACCAAAATAGTGCAGGTCTCCTCCATGTTCAGCAACTTTCCAGCCTTTGGATGGGTTCAGGTACTTGTTGATCGGCCATGGAACCATTTCAACCAAACCTTCTTGACTGTAGAACTTCAGAAGACGATCCAGATCCGGACCACAGCTGGTGTTATAGATCACCACTCTGTCCACACCGAGCAATCTAGGAAAAATATGTTAAGAATTTTGACAGATTTATTTTCCCATGCACATTTGTGATGTTTTTATTTGACAAGATCCTCCATTTGTTCTTACTGGAGTCAGACACACTTTATTTCTCTCCTGCTATGTCACTACTAGAGCTTGTGTCCTGTCTTAACCTCTGAGTCTGTATCTCCCTTTCTTGTGCACCCATCCGTCTGAAAATGAATTTGATTAACGGGTTTTTAAATTGGATACACCAACAATCCATGGAGCAAGTGGAGGCTGGTGGTGTTTACCGTTAAATTTAACGTCAAAAAGGTGCAAATCTTGCGAACTTCCTCCTGGTTTATTCTGTCACAGCTCTTTTTTGATATCAGAAAAACTTGGGATCATATTATCCTGACAGGGCACAAACTGCAATCATTCATTTCTCCTTCATGATCGATTTCAAACAGTTAGCACTTTCATGTTTTGTAAAAGATGTTACTTATACTTCACTACAAAAGTCCAGCCCATGACTGGTCAAGGTTCAACTGGTTTAACTTTCAGTGCGCGTTCAGTTGCTGGGCGTTTTGTACACGAAGCCCAAAAACGAACTTAAACATTTCCGTAGCGACACGTGAACCAGAGAGTGTTGAGAGCGCAAGCCCAAAGCACGTAAATGCATGCATTTACACGGACTTTTCATTGAGAGCGATTGCTCGAACGCCTGGTGTGAAAGTAGCATAAGATATTAAAGATTTATCCCAGTTGGATGACTGGTAATTGGATTTCTGGTTCCTGGGACCAAAGCATTTCTAATTCATCCGGCTTGGTTTTTGTTTTTTTTTGTGGTGTTCCTTTGTACAAGTGGGGGCTTTTTTTTCTTCATCTATACTCTGCCCCGAGGAGACCAGAGTATTCCTTAAAACTCATTGATTTACTTTTCCTCCCAATCTAGAAAAGAGCAATTTTGTTTTTGTATCTGTTGCAATGACAACAAAGCCAATCATTTCAGTTCAATATTTCTCATTTTAACTAAAAATGTTAAACAACAAAACAGAAAAAGCAGTTTTAAAACACTTTTTTTTCCTTTTGTGAGGATATGACTTTTATCAGATTGAGGATTTATTTAAAAGTGACTTACTTGTACATCTCCAGAGTTTGTGCAAACTGAAGCACGTTGTTGTAATCTCCAAAGAGATTTGAGATGCAGACAGTGAAGTTCAGTTTTTTCTCCTTGTTGTGGGTCTTTTTGTTTCTTATCGGCAGCCAAAGATGATCAGTTACATTAACTGGGCTTGGTTGGGTCAGAAGAGTCACATAAGTTGCATCACAGTGTTCAGGTATGCGACACAGAACATCTGCAGGTCCGAAGGGAAAACCAAAGTGATCAGAGTGTAGAAGAACAGAGGCAGAAGTGATTTCACTTAAAAATCCAGCACAGAAGAAAATGCAATGAAGAGGATGGATGGCGTTTCGCCTGAATATCCCAATGATGCGGATGTCAGAACCCTTCCTTCTCTGGTCCATAAAAGCCGACACCAGGAAGTGCTTGGTGTTGATGAGGGGAGTGATGCTCTGCTGGGAGCTGAAAAATGCAGGAGTAGCTTGCTGCCAGCCAAGCTTTAGCTCTGGGAAAATCCATCTGGATTTAGGTGGTGATGTGTTAAAGATAATTATGAAGTATGCCACAATGAAAAGAATCACTGCTCCAAATTTTGCCTTTTTCATAGATGCTGAGAAGGTTTTAAACCTGTAACAAAACCAGGAATAAACATGCAGTTAAAGATCAAGCTTCAACTTTAACCCCTTTGCTGCTGCCTGTCTGGGGTGGCTGTAGTGCAGTGGTAGGGTGGTCAACCTCTGCTTGAAAAATTGCAGGTTCGATTTCTTATAAGTCAAAGTGTCCTTTCCCTGGAAGGTTGGCACCAGCTGAACCACCATCAGTGTGTGACTGTGTGAACGGGACTGTGACTAAGCACTTTAGGCCTTCAAGGCAGGTAGAAAAGCTCTATACAGGTATTTACCATTATTGTCATCATGCTGTATTTAACCAAAATTAAAAAACAAACCATGTGTTTTTTAGAACACACGTACAGTAGTTTCTGCAGTGGAACAGTGGTTCACTAGATATTTGCCTTTGATTTGTAGGCGGGAATGTTGGTGCTGAGTAAGCCCACCCCCACTCCCCCTTCCCATTGCTGGAGCAGCCCGTTTGTGGTCTGCCCAGCGCATGTTCTACATCACAAATGTCTACGTCACAGCTCGCTTTTGGAAAACAAATACAAGCTCCTTATTCATAAACGATGTGAATTAAGAAATGTGCAGAAAGGCAATTTTGAGCTACATTTTCTTAAGAAATGCCCTTTATCATCAGAAAAAAGCCACAAGAACATGTTAAAAACACAAGCGCACTTCCAGAGCGGGAATTCCGTTGTGCAAAGGCGGCGATTGAAGGCAGGAGTGCAAGGCTCTTCTTAACACCAACAGAGCAAAGAGCGATGATCAGCTCACCGGCCTGCAGTGCCAGATAACATTAAAGTGTCTTTGAAGATTAATTTGAACCTTTAATCATTTTGTTGGTTGCAAATGCTTTGTAGAAAAAAAGTGGTAATTGCAGCATTCAACACTGTTTAATCTCTGGAAGAGACTTCCCCTTTTGAATTGAAAAAGATACACAATTCAAATGTACAATTGTAGACCTACAGTACAAATGTAAAAGATTAGTGGTGGAGGACTCAAAATGCAGGAGACCAGGCTTGTGACAAAAACTTGAAACATTTAACAAATAAATGGAACCATGACAAAACCCATGGAGAAACAAATGAGTGACAAAACAAAGCAGATGACCTGTAAATGATGAACCGAAAACCAGACACCAATTTACACTGAAGTAGATTAACTAAATGAAGACAGCTGTGGATAATTAACCTAACCCTGGAGAGTCTGACAGGGAAAACAGAACAGGATTAAAGCGTGAAAAAACTATAAGCACAGATTCCTCACAGTACCCCTCCCCCAAAGGGTGGATTCCAGATGCCCAAACACCTGAGAGGAGAGGACCTGGAGGAACAAAACACCACCAGAAAACTGAGCTCCTGCAGCCAGATGGATGCGAGGGGTATCACAACCCCCTCAGAACCAGGTATGAATAGGAGCAGTCCAAGCAACTCTCTCCAGGTACAGGAAACATCAAGGAGAGAAGCCCCGGCAACCCTCTTCTGGAACAGCAAATACAGCCAAAGACGATGAGTGGGGAACATCCTCAGGCACAGGCAGCTTGAAGGACCTCCCCGGCAATCCCCCTTGGAAACGGATTAGGTAGACATGGCATGGTTTGAATATGACTGTCGGAAAACCCCTCTGACGTGGCGTGGCATGGTGTGGACTGCAGTGACAGAAGACCCACTGCCACTGCAGCAAAAAAGTCTCCTGCTGGGTCCAAAATAGTCAGATCATTCTGTCAACGAGTGGTGGTGGAGGACCCAACATGCAGGAGACCAAGCTTGTGACAGAAGCTTAAAACATTTTAAAAGTCTTCTGTAACAAAGAGGCTAGATGATTCTAGTGTCCTCCTGTGGGCCTCATACCTCAAAAAGGAGCGGATGGGATGTAAGCAAATGGAAATTTGATGTTTCTAGTTGTGTTTCTTTGCTTGGGGACACCTCTGAAATTATTTCTGAATCCCTCTCAGAGCTTCACCAACACTCTAAATCTGCTCTTCCGTCAAATTCTTCCTTATTAAGGCTAAATGTACTTGTTGTTTGTTTCCTACTTTTTATTTTTGTTTTCATTGGGTTTAGAATGAAACTATTACTGGGTTTTAGCTTCATAGAGCCAGCAGACAACAGAGCAGGAGAAATAGCGGGAAAAGGTAGCAAATAGGGAAAAATGACACCCCTGTAAAAAACATGCAGTGAATTTGACTGCTTAAGGTAATTCCAGGTAGTTTCACTCATAACTGTTTTGTCTTTTTAAATATTAATGATAAAACAATGTAAAAATAAAATATACAGATATTTAAGAAACGTCAGGGACACACAGGTCCACATTTTATTTTTGAACAAGTTATGACAGTAGAAATTTTGAGTTCTAGTGTAAAGGGCTCCTTTATGAGTCAGCGTTTCAAGACAGTTAGATTCCTCCTGAACCATACAGTCATTTCATAGCTATGTTGAAAGTTACATTTTTCAACATGTCAGCATAAAGAAAACATGTAATGTTACATAAACGTACAAAAATGCAGAAGAAAAATGTGTTTTCTTTTGGGTTAATAAGCTGTTTTTTATTGCTTGGATTGTAGATTTGTGTTTTTCTTAACAGAAACCGGAACTTACAAAACTGCGAGGAACCAACAATCCCCTACAAACACCAAGTTTTGCTTCACCTCGTATTCTAGGGAAGCTAATGCTTTGAAATCAAAGACGTGTAGTTTTTGAAAAAAGGAGATTTCTTTTTCATAAATATCTGAATTAGATTGTTCATTTTTGTGAAAATAATGACATTAAGTTCTTAAAAGACTTTCAGAGGTTTAAATTTCTCTTAAAGGACAAAAAAAAAAAAAACTTTCTTTGCACGTCTTCAACAAAACAAAATATTTAACATCCAAAATTGTAAGGACATATTGGTATGTTGAAAATATCAAGTCACAACTCATAACAAAATACTAAGGAATATTAAGTAAATATATTAAATATGAAACTCTTTAACAAGATTTTAACGTGAATAAAGAAAAAGTAAAATGTTGAGAAAGTGATTTGATTTTCTAAAACTAGATTTTGAGCTATTTGGCTTTGTTTGAATAAATAAAAATTGTTCATACCCCTGGAAATTATTATTAATAAATTATCTTTAACTTTTCTTTACGTCAAAAGAGGATTTTGTTCCACTTAGATAATACATTGGTTTAAAACACTGGTCTAGTTCAGTGGTTGTCATGGGTTGACCGGTCCGTTGGGGAACACTGCTCTAGATTATGGGATTTTTTTTATCCTTTCTGGTTTTCTAATTTTTTTCATGGGTTTTGTTAAATTATAACATTTTTAAAATACTTTGTTTTTCACTCAGCTAATTAAGTAAGTACAAAGATAAGTAATTGAGGAAAATATTTTTAATGATTTTTAGTTCAGCCCTTTTTAAAATAATCGATGAAAAAAAATTATTAAATACCAAAATATATTTTCAAACTATGAAACACTATTTCATTTTTAGATTAAAGTCTGACTTTTACCAATAAAAGTCAATTTTGGTGATTTATTTGTTAAATAAAATAAAAAGAGCAAAACTTACCTAAGTTTGCTGGAGACTGATGTGCGGCTTGCAGCTCCTTTTTTCCAAGCACAAGAGTTGCAGCAAGAAAACGAGCGTCTCCTTGATTCAGTTTGCAGTTTTAAAGACTCACCACAACTTTCTGTGGTTGGTTCTATTCTGAGTAGGGCTACTCTGGTTCATTTGGTACTTTTTAAAAGTAAAATGTCATAGAAAAATTGTAAAAATGCACAAACTAAAAAAAGGGGAAAAAAGCAACTATTTTAGTTTTCATATTGGTTCAATTTTCTGTTCCGGAGCCTTTAGGATGCTTATTGCTATTGCTTATTGGATCCAAAGTTTTTTTTTTTGGCTTTTGAGAAAAGAGACAAGTTTAATTCTATGCATAATGAACATGGTTTGATATGATCTTGCACCAGCAGAAAATGCAGCTTCAGATCTTTGTCTTTCTCAGGTTCAGGAGTGTATTTGGGAGAATGTTTGACCATTTTTCCAGAAGATCAGTTGTAATGTTGGACACTGATGCTGGAGGAGAAGGCTTGGCTCACAGCCTTCACTCAAAATCATGCAAAAATGTTCTTTCAGAACTGTGCAGATCAGTTAAACTGGTTCCTCTGTGTCTTACTGGATGTATTTTGTACTCTGGTGTGCAGTCATGATGGAACAGGGAGGGGCTGTCCTGAAAACTGAAGTTCCTGCACAAACTTTTCGTTTCTGGAGGGGTTTTTTGTTCATGTGAACCTGACACGAGGCAGAAAAAATACCTATTTCATCACAATAACTTAACATAAAATATATGGTTTTACCGGTAACCCTTTTAAAAAATCATTTTGATGTTTTTAACTTTTTCCATTGGACGTTCAAATGCAATTTACACTTTTTTTTCCTTTGTTTGATTACAATCTTTGTTACCAAATTAGCATTTCATGATTCATAAACATATTTTTGCACATTGCCAAATAAAAACAAAGACTGTAATTGTGGGGTTTTTACCCCGCTTTAGTTTGAGTTGTGTTTTGGTCTCCACTTCCGGTTTTATTTTGTTATGGGTCGTACTTCCTGTTTTCTCTCCCCAGTGTATGTGTTTTCCCTCTTGATAGTCACACCTGTTTCCACTTACCTCATCCCTTCCTCCTTGTTATAGTCTTCGTCTCCCCTGCACTAGTTGTCGGATCGTTTTGTTGCTTCTCGTGTTTATTGAGAATTTCTTGTTTGCAATAAATACGAGATTTTTGCATTTCCGATCCCTGTCTGCATTTGTGTCCGCCCGACAAACCTTGACATTACGATCCGACCTTTAACATGGACACAGCAGACACGGAGACGTTACGGGCACTACTCCGTCAGCGGGAGAAGCTGACGTCTTGTCTTCGCCAAGGGTTACTGGAGATGTCCAGCCGTCACGAGCGACAACTTGCCGCGTTGGGAGAGCGTTTTGAGCAACTGGCAGAGCGGGTCCAACATCCACCGTCTGTTCCTTCGCCACGCCCATCGTCTTCCACGCTGGTCCAGGGGATCCTGGATGGAGTTCCTGTCGCTCCGACTGCACAGCTGGCCCGTCCAGAAAGGTTTTCCGGAGACTCCGGGGACTGCCGGGCTTTCATTACCCAGTGTGAGCTTCACTTCCAGTTGCAGGCTCCCCACTATCCTACAGACCAAGCCAAGGTGGCCTTCATTATTTCTCACCTCACCGGCAGAGCCGGAGCGTGGGCTACCGCCGAGTGGCAGCGTGGAGCCTCAACCTGCACATCCCTCTCGGCCTTCTTGGAGGCTTTCCAGCAGATATTCCATCACACCAAGCCAGGCCGGGAGGCAGCTCGTGCGCTTTTGAAGTTGAGGCAGCGCGACCGACGGGCAGCCGACTACGCCATAGAGTTCCGGACTTTGGCCTCCACTAGTGGTTGGGACACTACTGCGCTCATGGACGCTTTCGTGGAGGGGCGGTCCGAGGAATTAAAGGACAGACTGATCGCACTCGAACTACCATTAACTTTGGACCCCCTCATCGCTCTGGTTATCCGTGTTGATAACCGGTTGCAGGACCTTAAGGGGGAGCATGGCAGGGTAGTACCCCGCCCTCATCGTCGGTCCACAAATTCACCTGTTCGTGTTGTTTCTCCCGCAGAATCCCCGTTGTTAGCTCAAGATGAACCCATGCAGCTCGGTCGGGGCAAACTATCTGCTTCCGAGAGACGGCGACGGATGGCGGCAGGTGAGTGCCTTTACTGTGGTAGGCGGGGTCATTTCTGCAAGGAGTGCCCAAAACTTCTCTGCTCGTCAGTAAGAGTGGGCGCGCTGACGAGCGGTGATAAGACGCTCACTAATGCTAAACCTGCTGCCTGCCTATTTCAAGTTCGGGTCATGTTTCATGGGAAGGGTTTTCCGGTTAAGGCTTTAGTAGACTCTGGAGCAGAGCAGAACCTTATGGATGCCGAGCTAGCGAGACAGGTCGGTCTTAAATGTGAACTACTGCCCCGTCCGTTACAAGTGGTCTCCCTAAATGGCCAAGAGGTGGCTACCATTTCTTACATAACCGAACCCATTCACCTTATTATTTCTGGCAATCACCATGAGGAGACCCGTTTTTTCGTTTTTTCCTCCGCCCAGAACCCACTGGTCCTGGGGTTTCCCTGGCTTATGGCTCATAACCCAGTCATCGACTGGCCCTCCAGTCGGGTTTCTGGCTGGAGTGATAAATGTCACACCACTTGTTTACGCTCAGCTCGGCCTCCTGGGGAAGACCCCGCTGTCCCGGTAGGGCGGCCGCCCTCACCTGACCTATCCGGGGTACCGCCGGAGTACCACGACCTTGCTGAGGTATTCTCAAAGTCACGAGCCCTCTCCTTACCCCCTCACAGACCTTATGACTGCGCTATCGATCTCCAACCTGGCGCTACCTTGCCCAAGAGCAGGTTATATGGCCTGTCTAAACCCGAGAGGGAGGTAATGGAGCGATATATTGCTGAGTCTCTGAATTCTGGTATCATCAGGCCGTCATCATCACCAGTGGGGTCAGGTTTCTTTTTCGTCGGTAAGAAGGACGGGTCTCTCCGACCATGTATTGATTATCGGGGCCTGAATGAAATCACTGTTAAGAACAGTTACCCCCTGCCTTTGATGAACTCAGCTTTTGAAGCGTTGCAGGAGGCCAGGATCTACACCAAACTGGACCTTCGCAACGCTTACCACCTCGTGCGCATCAGAGCCGGTGATGAATGGAAGACCGCCTTCACCACTCCCCTGGGACATTTTGAGTATCTGGTGATGCCTTTTGGTCTCTGTAATGCCCCTGCTGTGTTCCAGGCTATGATAAATGATGTGTTACGGGACTTCCTTCATCGTTTTGTTTTTGTTTATTTAGACGACATTTTGGTTTTTTCCAGGGACGCCAGTGAACATCGGCGGCATGTTCGTCTGGTGCTCCAGCGGCTACTGGAGAACAAACTGTTTGTAAAGGCGGAGAAGTGTGAGTTCCATTCTCCGTCTGTTTCGTTTTTGGGTTTTGTTGTAGCAGAGGGTGAGGTGAGACCCGATCCCGCTAAGGTGAGAGCGGTGGTGGAATGGCCTACCCCTACCAACAGGAAACAATTACAACGGTTTCTGGGGTTTGCCAACTTCCTCCGCCGTTTCATCCGTGGCTACAGCTCGGTGGCTGCGCCTCTCACGGCTCTCACCTCTACCTCCGCTCCGTTCGCCTGGACGGAGGCGGCGGAGGCCGCTTTTAGCCGATTAAAGCATCTGTTTACGTCTGCACCTGTTCTGGCACAGCCTGACCCTTCCAGATAATTTATTGTCGAGGTGGACGCCTCAGATACCGGGGTGGGTGCAGTATTGTCTCAGCGGGGGGAATCGGACAGTAGGTTGCGCCCTTGCGCTTTTTTCTCCCGCCGGCTTTCCCCGGCGGAGCACAATTACGATGTGGGTGATAAAGAATTGCTAGCGATCAAGCTAGCCCTTGAAGAGTGGAGACACTGGTTGGAGGGGTCAGCTATGCCGTTCTTGGTTTGGACAGATCACAAGAATCTGTCCTATCTACGAACTGCCAAACGGTTGAACTCCAGGCAGGCACGGTGGTCTCTATTCTTTAACCGTTTTGATTTTGTGGTCTCCTATCGACCGGGATCCAAGAATGTTAAGCCGGATGCCCTCTCCCGACAACAGGACTCGGCTGTCCATGACTGTCAACCAGCCACAGTACTTCCTCCCCCCGTGTGCTGGGCGCCCTCTCCTGGCAGCTGGAGAGAGACATTAGGGCGGCCCAGGTTCAGGAGCCCGACCCGGGTGGAGGTCCTGCTAACAAACTGTTCGTTCCAGACTCTCTCAGGTCCCAGGTCCTCCAGTGGGCTCATGCCACGCGACTCACCTGCCACCCAGGAATCCGCAGGACTGACTCCTTCCTGCGTCGCCGCTTCTGGTGGCCTAGTATGACCAAGGACGTCCGGTACTATGTTTCAGGTTGTCTGGTTTGTGCTCAGAATAAGGCCAGTACACAACCACCTGCTGGACTATTGCACCCACTGTCCATCCCGGGTCGGCCTTGGTCACACATTGCCCTGGATTTTGTGACTGGCCTGCCTCCTTCTGCCGGGAGGACCGTTATTCTGACTATTGTGGACCGGTTTTCTAAGGCCGCTCATTTTGTGGCTCTGACCAAACTCCCCTCTGCTGCAGAGACTGCAAGACTGGTCATAAAACATGTCTTCAGGCTGCATGGAATTCCCACAGACATGGTGTCGGATCGTGGCCCACAATTCATCTCACAGGTCTGGAAGGCGTTCTGTGGTGCTTTCGGGACTACTGCCAGCCTGTCTTCTGGTTTCCATCCACAGACCAACGGCCAGACAGAGCGGACTAACCAGGACTTGGAGGCCGCTCTACGGTGCGTCTGTTCACGGAGCCAGACCTCCTGGAGTTCCTTGTTGCCATGGGTGGAGTATGCTCACAACTCCCTCACCTCATCTGCCTCTGGTATGTCCCCGTTTGAGTGCTCTCTGGGGTACCAGCCCCCCTGTTTCCCGAGCAGGAGACGGAGGTGGCCGTTCCGTCGGTTCAACACCTGTATCGTCGCTGTCGGCGTGTCTGGCGGGAGGCTCGGGCGGCCCTGTTGCGTTCAGGGGCTACCAACAAGAGGCTGGCAGATCGTCGACGCACTCCAGCACCTGCCTACCTACCAGGCCAGTACGTCATGCTGTCCACTTCACACATCAAGCTTCGGACGGAATCCAAGAAGCTGTCCCCCAAGTACATCGGTCCGTTCGAAATCCTGAAGGTCATCAACCCTGTGGCGGTCAGGCTGCGCTTACCCAGGTCCTTGCGCATCCATCCGGTCTTCCATGTCTCTCAGCTGAAGCCGCATGTTACCAGTCCCCTGCAGCGGTCTTCCTCTCCGCCACCCCCTCCCCGCATCATTGATGGCCAACCGGCCTACACTGTCCGTCGCCTGCTGGACGTTCGGCGGCGGGGACGTGGCCTCCAGTATCTGGTGGACTGGCAGGGGTACGGGCCTGAGGAGAGATCCTGGGAGCCTGCATCACGGATTCTGGACCCTGAGCTCATCCGGGACTTCAATCGCCGGCACCGGGGGGGGCTTCCCTCTGCGCCAGGCGGCGCACCTTGAGGGGGGAGTACTGTGGGGTTTTTACCCCGCTTTAGTTTGAGTTGTGTTTTGGTCTCCACTTCCGGTTTTATTTTGTTATGGGTCGTACTTCCTGTGTTCTCTCCCCAGTGTGTGTGTATTCCCTCTTGATAGTCACACCTGTTTCCACTTACCTCATCCCTTCCTCTTTGTTATAGTCTTCGTCTCCCCTGCACTAGTTGTCGGATCGTTTTGTTGCTTCTCGTGTTTATTGAGAATTTCTTGTTTGCAATAAATACGAGATTTTTGCATTTCCGATCCCTGTCTGCATTTGTGTCCGCCCGACAAACCTTGACAGTAATATTGTATTTTAGTGTTTTTAGATTTGAAATGTTCTAGCACAGAGACCTGCAACCTTGAAAACTAAGACAAAATGTATGTTGATATTAATGCTATTTTATATAAATGAGTTGTTGTTTTTTAGGCATAAATAAACACAAAGAGAAAATAGAATATTTTTTCAAAAACTAAAATTGGTTTTAACTTTTAATATGACTTATTTCCACAAAAGAAAAGACACCCTGTGTCACTCATCTCAGTGAAGTAAATGTAGTATTAGGTAATGTATTGTCAGTATTAATTATATTAAAAACGTTTATTTTACAATTCGTGGTCCATCTTAGCCAGAAATCCATAAATCTGATTAATTTACAATTAAATCAGCTAATTACATGACCCTTACCATATTTTTCAAACCATAAGGACCATTAAAAATCCTTTTAGTAGCACAATAATCATAAATAAACAAGTAATAGTAAATTACAAAAGATTGTCTGAGAATTATGGCTGCCATGGTCAGGATACGTTCTGTGCATCAGCTGTTTGGGAAAGAGTTGGATAAAGTTTGAGTACTTTTATTCAAAATTTTCTTTTTTGCTTTTGTTTTTTTTAGTTACTTTTTAAAATGAAAAACATTTAGCTTTTCTTTAGCTTATTGAGCCACAATGGAGGGATGAAAGAGTCGCATGTGGCTCCTGGTCCATCAGGTTAAGTCAGAAGTAGAAGCCTTGGGGCTAAAATGTATTTTTGGTTTTTAGTACAAAACCATTCTGTCATACTTAAAATATTAGGATAGGTTTGGCTTTGTGAAGCTTAATAACATAATTGTTATTTTAACAACTCATATTGAATAACTACCAGGCAAATCAAGTTCACTGCACTCAGAACATTGTATGAAAATAGATTTGTTGCAAAAATTTTGTCTGTCAGTAAAAAAAAGGTTTATCTCCATATTAAGAAACGTGTGTCTGCAAAACTGTTTTGTAAAGGCAGAAAAAATGGTCAGTATGTTAAAATGCTTTGTCTGGGATGTACAAAAAACCATTTCTTTCAATCTAAACAAAGGAGAAAGGACAAATTGAGTAGTTTCAGAAAACTCTTTTAATGTTTTCCACCATTTTGTCTTAGTTCCTTGGTATAGAATGACAAAATGTTGTTTCTATTATTAGTTTCTTTCCTGGGATGGATATCATGCAGCTGGTCGACTGTATAAGGCTGCTGATTAGTTGATTTTTTTTTTGAAAAACAAAAGAATTGTTCTTGTAACTTGAGTTTTGTCACTTTATGCTCATATGTTCATGTGTTGTCTCGCATGCGGTCAAAGCCTTTGTATTTTTTCCTGCAGTTATGAAACAGTTTTACAGATGCACACATTTCTTATTACGTGTTCAAAATTTTATTAACGGAAAGAATAAATTTCTTCAACAAGAACAAAATCTTTTCACATATTCTTTTCTATAGATTCAAAATATTTTAACAGACACATAACTCCTATTACAAGTACAAAACCTTTTAACGGACAGACAACACTTTTGCATCAACTTCAAGTGATAAAAACCTAATTTGTGAGTTTAAATCCTGTATATAATGAACTGAAAATCCACTGTTTTCTTTTTAATTTTTGCTCAACAAACTTTTTTGTAAACTAACGAAATGCTTCTGAGAATAAAAAAAACTCCAGGTAATTAACAGATCGTAATTTATAGTCTAGTTATTCTTTAATCTGTTGCTCAACCATAGAAAACTTGTACGTTCCTCATTGTAAAGAGAAAATGTCAAACTCTGTTCTGTTTGTGCGCATAAAGATGTAGCACCAAGATGTAAAAGCGATTTTAATCTGATTCTAAAACATTTCTACAGGTTTTATTTTTCTCACAGCCTTCCACAATGATAAAAGAGACAGAAATTAGTACAAAGAGTCTTTGTACTTTCAGTCCCTTTTGTCCTCAGGGTGAAAATGAATGAAGCAGAGGAACGAGAGAACATTTATTCCTGTTCAGCATACATCAGTCATACAAAACATGATGGGATTTTGGTGAGTCATGAAGCCCTGAGCACAGACCCCAGGAGACAGACGTGGCCCCAAAGATCTGGACGACACTTTAATTACTTGGCAGCATGGATCTCCTTAAGCAAAAATGACAACAGCATTGTGCGTGTTTCTTAATTTAAAAAATTTTTTTTTCTTAATTGAGTGGGTGCAGTTGATGTGCGTGAACCCTCACCTGCAACCCTTCCCTCTAGTTTTGCCAGAGGGACTTTCCTATGAACATTTTGTGCTACTATCTGACACCCAGAGTGACATTCATAAATCCACCTTACATTTGAGTGACTTGCTGTGGAATTTCTGAACTGTACTGAATGCAGATGCAGTTGCTCATTTTACACTAATAGATTTAATTATACGTTTTCACTGACAGGTCAACCTGTCCGTTTGGCTCGCCTGTTGTACTTTTTTGTTCTAAAATTTTCGCCTGTAAAATATTTTATGCCCACAAAACGCTGGTTCAACTTTGTTATTTTGAGTTGTATGGGTATAATACGTCTTTACCAAATAAAATCAGGTGAATTGAATTGAATGAATGTCATATTAGATGCAAATTGTTACCTCATTTTATCATGTCAAAAACTGCACGTCCAAAACACATAGGACCATTGAAAACCACACTATGTTTGAATTAAATGCCTAAGAGCAAGGGTATGATTTAGTTGGCTACTATCGCCAAGTGGTACATAGTGGACAGCAGCACTTTGTTTTATTCCTGTAAGAAAATTGAGAGTTAATTCCAGTAAAGAGAGGAATCACTGCTCGGTATTTTCCCTTTTTCCATTGATGCTGAGAAGACTTTGAACTTGTAACAGAAGTCAAAATAAGAGCAGTCTCACACAAGTGAGCAACAGGGAAATCTAAAATTGAAAATTTGAGGAAAGGATATTTAAGAATGAAGCAAATTAAGAAACTCTTTCATAAAAATTACTCATCTGAAAGGATTGCTGTCCCAAGAATAGACCTTTTTATGAAAGCAATTTTAGTTCAGTTTTTTGTTGATTAAAAAGTAATAAAAGTAAAATATATAACTTCAGTGCAGCCAAATCTAATTTATTCTCTCACCCTAAAATGTGTCATAAGACCTTTTGCAGAAGTCATTTCCTCTGCATGTATTTTATTAATTAATAAAATAATCTAATTTGAACCGAGCAGTCTTGATAGAGACATAATATCCTGTTAGATGACCCATGACCTACGACTTACACCAAACTAAGACACTGGGCAGCACTTTGCCCTCATTTGATTGTCTTCAGGTTTAATTGAACTCTGAACAGATTTAAGGTACCGAGTGTGAGAGACAGTCCAGAACAGAACGGTAACGTCATATTTCATTAGTTAGCTTCATTTTTCACATAGTAGACTTAGAACTGATGTGTCTTGTTAAAAATCTAATGTTTGAAGGACATTTTTGTTCAACTTTGTGATTTATCATTGTGGCTTATTCCAGTCTTGCTCTCTCCATGATTTAATATAAACGGGGATGTCCATCTTAATTGTCTCCAATGAAGTTTATTTTGGCTTGACAGACAGTGAAATTAGAAATTGTTGTAGTTAAAGTCCCCCTCTGATCATCAAATCATTCCTACTGATCTTTTAATTACGATTATGCAGTTTTTAGCCAACATGAGTTTGTGTCGTTTACTAGGACGTGGTCACTCCAGAAAGCCAGGCGTTTATAAGAAAAATGCCTCTGAGTTGTTGGTTGGACTGTTGAGTAATTTCTTTTTTTTTTCCCATAATCCTTCCGTTTACGTGCCCTCCCATTTGTTTACAGCCCCTTACAACCCAACCCTACATTACAGGTGCAATAAAAGGGCGAGCAATATCGATGGTATCCAGTCATATAGTTTTGAGCCAGATATCAGCTCGTACGAGGAAAACGAAAAAATACGTGAATCTGGTCATCTGCGAGTGGATGCATTAGAACGGAGTAGCTTCACGTCTGCTCCTGATTCACAACAATTTGACTGAAAAAATACTTAAAAATGTAAATTGGACTTCATTTTCTTTACATATGTCCTCCACCATTAGAAAATCTCCCCAAAAACGTGTTAAAAAAAAAACAAAAAAACAATTGTCATCTGATTGTTTAAAGGCCACGCCCACAGAGGTCAGCAACAACCCTTCAAAGCATCTGAATGTGTGCACCTGTAGTGTCGTTTTTTGTCAAATGCAAACAAGCGGCCTGGCTTAAAACCCAACAAAAACAGAGGTTTTGGTTATCGGTTCTGAGGCTGAGAGAGAAAGAGTCCAACTTTTTCTATCAACCAACTCTTTGAATCCTTGTGACACAGCAAGGAACTTCGATGTGATTTTAGATGTAGATCTTAGCTTAGACCAACACATTGATCAGGTAACTAAATCTGCACTGCATCATCTGAGGATATTGCCCAAGTTAGACCTTTTTTCTCCAGATTCAGTACTTCATGCTTTTATAACATCCAGAATAAATTACAGTAATGCGCTCCTTTTTGGTGTAAAGAAAACCATCCTTAATTGCGTACAGCTAGTCCAAAACTCGGCTGCACGCCTTTTAACGAGAACCAGGAAGAGGGAGTACATTATACCCATCTTGAAATCTCTGCTCTGGATCCCCGTCAGCTTTAGGATTGATTTTAAGGTTCTTTTGAACGTTTATAAGACTGTTCATGATCTTGGTCCTACTTTTATATCAGCTTACGATCCTCCCAGAGCCCTTAGGTCCAAAGGCGCGGGCCTGCTGTAGGTCCCTGGGGTCAGAACAAAAATCCACAGCAAGGCTTCATTTAGATATTACGGGCCTTGTCTGTGGAACAGCCTGCCTGAGGATGTGAGGGCCTCATCCACTGTTGAAGCTTTTAAAAAGAAACTAAAGACACAATTTTTTTACTCAGCTTTTCAGGTAGATCCCATGTTTGAAATCTAGTATTTTACTCTTATATTTTGTATTATTTTTAATCACATATTTATTTGTTTTATCTGTGTTACTCAAGTTGTACGTTTTTATGTATTAACTTATTCTGTTTTATAATTTTACACTGTAGCTGCTTTTATACTTTTATATTTTAGATATTTTATATTTCATTTTGTGTACGAGTGTTTTCTCATTCTTGGCTGAAGTGTTTGGGTTCGGGCTCCCGCAGGGGTGGCCCTACTTGTCCTCCGGCCTCTCCTGTTCAGGGTCGTCATATCTCATAAAAATGATGACTGCAATGAGTTAATTTAGTTGGAGCTGAAAGTAAGTCATTTACCATGAGTGGTGTCACACTCACTCGGTCCAAGTCTCATCAATACAGTCGATGCTTCCTTGATAGAATGACTAAAGAGGCACATGATGCTAATTAGACACACACCTTAATGTTACACATTCCTAAAGCCATACCATCATTTTTGCTAAGCCTGTTTCGTCAAAGCATTATCTGATTTTAACTCATTTATTTTCAATATTTATTTTTTATCTTTAGTCAGTTTTAGTGCCTGTTGTGGCTTTTTATTTCCTTAGCAGTTAAACCCCTGTCCTTGAAGGTAATTCAATGTAGGATGATGTAACAACTCATTTTTTGAATTGTTTTTAAGGTCCTCCATTCAATCACATCGAAATCAGCAAATTTTCAATCTTCTATGACTTGCTGAAGACTTTTTAGTATTACTAAAACTCCTGACAGGAATAAGAATGAAGATAAGCTTAACCTTATTATCACATTAAAGAGCTTTGTTCTTGCTTCTTTTTAATCAGTCAGTCAACTCAGTGACTGAAAAAGTCTTCTGTTTTATTATCTTGAGGGAAACAATCAAACCTCCACTGATCCATGAGCAGTTTCTAAGAGTTCATGTGCAGACCCAACTCTGGCATTAAATTGATTTTCTGGAACATCACTCTTTCTACTCTGCAGAATTTCTAAAAATTAAGAACATCCTGTCTCAGAGTGGCACTGATTTATTGGCATTTGTTACTTCAGAAGTAGAAAACCGTAAGGATGTTCTAACAAGTTATTTTTTAAAAAGTTGCAAGCTGAACTTAAATGCTGCAACCAGAATTATGATAAAAATAGTTAAAAAATATATACATTTCTCAAATTTTTTTTTTTGCTTCCAGGAGAATGTGTTTTCTGTCTTTCACGAGCATGTAAAGCTGTGAATGTTCCAGCTGCATCTTGTCTTTTACAGCTCCAGAGATCCGTGTTTTCCAAACAGAACCCTTTTTTCTGTCTGTTGGATTATCGGTTCTTCCTAGAACTTCCGAAAGTTGAAGGAGCAGCAGAACCCTCAGGCAACAGGCTCCTCTCTTATGAAACCAAGTCCCTGTTGGAGGCGTACACCATCTTTGCATGTTTGGCAGTTTGGCCTTAGTGATTTGGCTAAAAGCTTCAGGCCTGCTTATTGTAGTTTGGGTGATACAAATACAAGCTTTTTGAAACTGTATTTTTCTTTTTGTTTGGTCCTGACTCACACATTTTTGAATAAAAAAATCCTCAGAAAAGCAGTTTTAATCTTAATTTTCTTTTTATATTTCCTCCATTATGAGAACAATGCTTCAAGAACAAGAAAAAAAAATCATTGGAATGGATCTTTAAAAAATGATGAGGTTACTAAACAATGTTAGGGACAAAAGTGAATGAAATAACAATAATCTAAGGCCAGATGGAACTGAAATGCACATACACAGTGTCCACCTGGAAAGCTAGTTGGGATAATTAAATGGGCAGGATTATGATGGACACCTGTTGGATGTGTTTGCCATGTTGCTGGAGCGTCTGACTACAGCTTGATTTTCCAGGGTTTGCCTTTCGGGGGCAGAAGGTAAGAGATAACATGGAGGAATGTCTTCTGATTATTTAGTGTTCTTCTAAATGCAGAGGGCTAAGTTGTGTGAAAGCTAGCTGAGCCGCATGGCTTAGTCAACAATGTTATCGAATATTTGCAAAGCTATAAACTTTTAAATAAGCATTACATTCAAGTACATGAAGATAAAGAATGCTAACTTTCATCATAAACAAAGAAATTCTAGAGTGCAATGAATTAAAATTAAAAAATAGTAAAAGAAAGCACACTGTCAAAGACTGACCAGAAAAAACTCTAAACGTTTGCAATATATTTATAGTCATAAAGTAATTCAGCAGAAATAGTCGAGGATATGCATAAAAAGTAAAGGCCTTCATTAAAAATAAATGTGTAAGTCTAAGAGATTTTTTTTTCTTCGGAAAATAAAACAGTATAGATGAAAATGAAAATAATGAATGCATATATAAGGGTATAATCAAACAAATGTTCTGTGGAAATCTGATCATTTGTAATTCTCAACCAACAAACTGCATAATTTTAATTTAAGCAATTTTAGTTTTTGTAATTTATCCAGTAAAACAGTAGTTTAGGAGCATCAGCACTGATTTATTTCTTAAATAATAAACTGTTTGTTTGGTTTTTTTACCTGCAGCAGTTTACCTAAGTGACCAAGACATCAATTCTAAATTGATGTTCAAATTTCCTGTTTTTACAACTTTTTCATGTTAAGATTTTCTTTTTAAATGTACATATTTTTATTACGGAAGGTCATGCGCTTTTTAAGTAATTACTCTGTTTACTTTGCTGAATCTTTTAAAATAATTTGCAATTATTTGTAAAAGAATGTTCACTATAGCTCCATTACTGAGTATGTCAGGCTTCAAACTCTGCATCCTGACAATAAAACATAAACAAATAAGTTAGTTTAAATTTGACAAAATTCAGAATTTGTCCTCCTCAGTATCAGAGTTTAATCAGATATGATCCTGACCTATGATTGGTGTCTTTCTTTTTATGTTTGATGTGTTGCTAAATTTCTTCTGACAAGACGCAGGGAAATGAAACAGCCACTAGATGGCATTAGTCTGTTTCCGTCCCATCTGAATGTTTTCCCATGGAGTGAATGTTTGCATGAACACATGTTTAATGTACATGCAAACAAAGTAGAGCAAAAAAAAGTATTTTTTCCTTCTTTTTCATTTTTATTTCCCACAAGACTTTTCTAAAATTGATTCATCAAAGATACCAAGACATCCAACCGAAGAGTTTCCACTCTTTCACAGATCGATGCCCACAGGGTTAGTCTAGGAAAATAATTAGGAAGAATAAACCATTCATGCAAAACATATTTTGTTGATCAGAACTGTTTAGTTCCAGCTGAAGCCTCTTATGGCGTATACAGACTAGACACATTTTTGTTTGATTGAAGTGAAGCAGAGGTCGTTTCCCCCATGTTCCCCCAATAACAATGACCGGAACTTATTTTCAGTCTGAATACACCCAAGCGGACCCTGGTCCAGGAACCAAGAACCACTCTTGGACCCATCTTTCGAGGTGGCCTTGGTTTTTATTCAATCTGACGCTGAGCTCCAGTTCACTCTGAGTTTTCTCAGTCTGAATAGGTTCAGTGCTCAGAGCGGAACTACTGAACCAAAACGACCACTTTAGCCGGTCACTACCGCACGTAAACGGAGTAGGAACGTAGCAACATAAGCCAAGGAGAAATCTGAAGCAACCATGAGACACAGCAACTCATAGAAATGTGGTGGGATGAATGGCAGGCTCATTAAAACAACTTTTGACTTGATACACGTTGCTTTTTAATGCTGATCTGCATACTTAGGTGTCACCTTCTTTGTCCTGCCTTGCAGCATGCTTCCACCCTACCATAGTAGCAAGTCATTTCTCATTGCTTTGCTCGCTCTCGTATTTCCTGACCAATGACGGAAGAGATCTTGGTGGTCACATGGTTTGGTTTGCAAGCTTTGGTTTGAAACAGAAACTTCCAGTTGAAATGCAGTCAGAAAACAGACCAAAGGTTCAGGACTGGACAGACTTTTCCAGTCTTAATACACACTTAGATTATCTTACTTATGTTTCGGGAGGTAAGGCATCATGTTTGTACATCTAGCTCTTGTTTTTTTGTTGCTGAAGTTCTGCAGCTGATTATATGTAGAAACATTCAACAGCCACTAGACGGAGTCAGTCTCTGTTTACCTTCAGAATGTTTTCCCATGGCATGTATACTCTTGAATAAGATGTTATATGCAGAATACACACACACACACACTTCCAAACATAACCAGATATTTATTTTTCTATTTAAGTTTGCAGATTCAGGGCTTTATCCATAAATAAAAAAACCCCTCAGTCATGAGATCAGGATTTTCTGGTAATTAGAGCTGTCTTGTTGCAAACAGCTCTGGTACTTGTTTGATCCCTGAAGATAAAGAGGACAGGTCATCTCCTCAGTTGTGTTTCTCTCTCCCCCTCACCCCCACGCATCACGCACGTACACACACACACAAGCACACAATATCACAAACACCCAATCCCTGAATGCTGAGTCAGGCAGAAAGGCTCAGTATGACCCCACCAAACATACTCT
Source organism: Oryzias celebensis (assembly GCA_014656515.1). Classification (NCBI taxonomy): domain Eukaryota; kingdom Metazoa; phylum Chordata; class Actinopteri; order Beloniformes; family Adrianichthyidae; genus Oryzias; species Oryzias celebensis. Next base: position 44,114,032 of record BNCR01000005.1, read on the forward strand.
TCTTGAAGGAAAATTATGTATCTTATTGTTTGATCAATTCACTTCTAGATTTGGATGGATTTCATCTGAAAAAGAATATTTGACTTGAATATCAAAACAAGCAACTTTAGGAGCAAAAAGCTCCAAACTAAAACTTTATCATACTTTGCTTAAAAAGAAAATATTAAGGAAAACATAACAGACATTCAAAAAATAAAAATAGAAGCAGCTTCAAAACCAACTCCTATGGTGTTTTTAACATGTTCTTGTGGCATGCTCATGATAGAAGAGATATTTTAAGAAAGCTAATCTTGAAAAAAAAAATGTAGTTTTTCATTCAAATCAGGATTGAGGAGCAGATGGAAAAAAATGCTGTTTAAAAAAGCGTATTTGTCACGTAGAAAAAACATTAGCCACGCCACATGCTCCTGCTCTGCTTCATTCTGATGCCTCCATCCTGCAGTGGACTGTTTCGCTGGATGGCCCCAATATTGCTCAACATTTTTGTTGCACCGGTAATGTTAGGTTGGGGATGTCAGGGGCTGAAAAGATCTCTGTTATGGGTGATGGGAAAGGGGTGGGGTTGCTTCAACCCAACAATCACTTCTACAATTCAGAGGCAAATGTCTAATGAACTTTTGCTGCTCTGCAGAAACTGGGTTCTGGAAAACGACATGGGTTTTTGCCAAAAAATGACATAATCACATTTAAAAGACCACTGGAAATGCTTTTAAAATACCTCAAAAGATGATGGGAGTGGGTCTTTTAATAAGTACGTTTGGTTACTAGTTACTGACCTCCACAAGTGTGTGTCTCGCTGCAGGAGTTGCAATTAAAAAGTTACTTTGACTCTTTTGTACTGTCATTGCAGTTCAGCCAGGCCTGATTTATAGATATATGAGGCTGAGATATATAGGTCAAATCTGTAAAATAGAATTATACATTGTAAAACTACACACTTTATATGCATTTCAGATGAACGTGAACATTTTTATACTTTTCTCTCTTGTTTAAACCTATTACTTTGAGGCTACAAGTGGAGTTGCTACCCAGGTAACTGAAATGTTCACCTACCTTGGCTGGACTATGATCTTACATGGATGGTAGGTTGAGTTTGGGTCTTCTCTGTAGATATTTCTGTAGATTATTTCTGGGAAATATGTAGTTTCCAATGAGAAACTTTGCCATCTACAGAACAGCAAGAGTGTCATGTAAAGGGAAAGTAGGAAAGTTGTCTCTTGCATTTATTTGCAGAATAACTCACATTTGGATGCCGTGGTTGAAGCGCATCCATCAGAGAGTTGAGGTTGTCATGTTGGTATGGCACTATGATCTCATCTATATCATTCAGCAGGACGTAGCGTGAACGCTCCATGGATCTATAGATGCACTCATTGAAGGTGATGAGCTGACCAAAATAGTGCAGGTATATATGAATTTGACATGATCGGTGTAAATGCAGCATGTAACTCTGGGGTCAAATCTGGCACTGAACATTAGGTTTGCAGTGAGTTGGCCGTCAGTCTTTCGTCTGGTTTCAGAAAGGACTTCAAGAAAATGGCAGTACATTTTGAATAATTCACAGTCAGTGGTTGATGAAAATACATTGAACTTTGAAGACGACTTTGAGCCTTCATCTGCCCATTCATTCAGGCCTATAAAACAACTTCTGCCATGAAATATTTAGTTCATAGTATATATGATTTAATTTGTATCTAAAGCAAACAAAGTGAAGAAAAAAAAGCTTGTTAACAACCTATTTATGTCCAGACTACTTTAAAGTAGTTTAAACGTTTACAGTATTTAAAACCAGAGTGAGAGACGTTTTTTTCTCTATTTCTAAATCAGCTTGTACGTATCATTTCATCCTGTCTTAGGAACATGGCTTGGGTCAACCTTTCAGCACCACTGGTTTATGTAAAACTCTTCATAGTAAAGTTCTATTAATATAATGCTTGAGCTGCTTTTTTTCTCCCTTTTAAAATAAATAGATTTAGAAAAAAACATGGTGATCCTGCAAAAAGAATAAATCACCATTGTAATTAAGTGTTGAGTTTCCATGACTACATAACTTTGATTTCACTTATGAGACTTATGAAAAAACAAAAACTACCACGTTTAATGAGTTTTTCTATAATTTCTATAATTTGATGCAAACCTGAAAAAAATACAACATGAATACTAATGAAAAAAATTGACATCTGAGTTCTGAGTTCTTTTCTTATCTGTAAATGTCCAGAGTTTGTGCAAAGTGAAGAACATTGTTCTTAGTATTTTTGAATGGAGTGACGCTTTGCTCGGAGGTCAACCACAGACACAAGACTGAACGTTTCTGTTGCTTACGCATCAGCTTGCTGATTGTGGTTGTTGTTGAACTGTAGCCCCTTATGATGATGATGGGAGTAACGATGAAGAGAAGGGGCACGGAATTTTTATGTTTTCATCTTGGTTGTTGATTAAATATTCCAACCTGACGAGGATACGGAGCCAAATTAAAAATCTGGTTCATCTGCTGTCTCCATCCAAAGCTAATGTTACATTTTCAGCTACAGCCTTGACCCAAAAACATTGTTGGTATTTTATTTAGGAAACAAGCTTCTTTAGGATGAGATCAGCATACTAGCATGCGTTCGTTGCTCTCCTGAATCCCGTATGCCCAGCTACCCAAATGATGACTGAAGCTTCTAAATTTTACTTGTTTGGAGAGGTGAAATCCACAAAGCTTTATGAACTTTCATCTTTCAGTCACTCATTTTAGCTGTGAAATGTTCTCATTTCAACACATTGCTTCCTCTTCCATTTTATTTTCCATGATTCCACTGTGTGTAATTTCTAAAAGTACACTTCCTGGAGCACATCTTACTTTTAACTGGTCTTTAACCGTTTAACACTGGAGCTGTCACCAGCATCCATACGCTCTTTGACATACCAAAACTCTTCAGCTGTTTACGCTGAAGAGTTGCAAACAAGAGTTACAAGAGTTGCAAACATAATGTCAGATCTCTGGAGGGCACTTTGCTGTTGTTATGATAGAGGTCAAGTGGAGGATCTTACATGGTTAGATAGGTCAAATCTATTTCCATGAATTAAGATTTTTCAGTTCTTGGTGATTAGAGACTTCTTTATTCTCATAGTGTTCCTAAAAATGAGCTTTTCACATTTTATTTTGTGCTGTCTGCACAACTTAGTTTGTTTTATATTTAAGTGATAATACTATTCCTACTGCTAATAAAGAAAATGATAAAGGTAGCAGGGCAATTACTTAAGTATAATTGTATCAGTCAAATTCTGGCGCTGCTGTTTAGTACGGTGGCCCTGAAGGGCAAAAACCACAAACAAATCCCTCGATGCAAAAACATTTGAAAGATCACAATGACAATTAAAAAACAAAAAAATAATAAAAAAAAGTATTTTAGAAATCAAAACAAAGTTCAAGAAATCCAAACACAATTCCAAAAAAAATAAAATATAAATGAAATGTCTCGGAAAACAAAAGTAATTTCCAAAAATCAAAATGAAATGTTACAAAATAAGAAGAGAAGAAACCACAAAAGACAGGTACTAAAGGACATCACTGATTGGATGATGATGATGATGACGTCCATTGTTCCAACCAAAAGTTATTTGGTATGAGGTGATACTGGATATCATCATCCAATCAGCAATATCCCATAGTACCTACCCTTTTCCAATTTCTAATTGTTTCATCTTTTTTACTTTTCATTTTGGTTTTTGTGAATTTCATTTGTTTTCTAAAAGTTTTCAATTTATCTTGGTTATTTTTTATTTTTTTTAGATTGTGGGTAGCACCTTCAAATAAGGGTCCCTTTTATTAATGCTAGTTAATGCAAAATAAAGCATTATTTAAGTATAGAATACCATATTAACAGACACTTATACATTATTATTTAATGTATTAATAAGCAGTTTAGTTTCTGAAATTTTAACTTTATTAAAATTTAATTTTGCTTTTTTATTAATTGTTTTGCTATTTAATTGTGGTTGTGATCTTTAATAGGTTTTTGCTTTGGGTCATTTGTTGATGTGATTTGCCCTTCAGGGGCCACCGTACACGACTCAACCTCAAGACAAACAAAAAATGTAAAAAAGTATAATCAACAAAGCAAAAGTGCAGTTTCTATCTTGCCTTACTCTGTTGTTACTATGACTATCCTTTTTAGATGTTATTTAATCTTTATGTTGATTCTGAAAAACGTTATTTTGTGAGACTGCCGATTGGTTGCTGTTCATTCAATAACAGTTTGGAAACAATCAGACCTCGGAGTGAAATATTCAAACTCTGTTCAACTTCGTAAATAGTTTGGTTGCACTTTCTTTTCCAAAAGATCATTGACTTTTCCAGATGAGGCCAGATCATTTTAGATTTTTTTTTTCCCACTTGATGAATAAAATTGAGTAAAATGTCCTTCCACTCAAATTTCAAATATGCCATCTTTCCACTGCCCAACCCTCTAGTACCTGATACTTAAAAAAGTAAAGGATTTCAAGGAAACAAGTTCAAGTTGTTTGCACAACCATGAATGCAGTTAGAAAGATGAAATGCAGAGACAAAGCTGAAGAGATTTAAGGTTGAATTCAGTTTAGATCACTCAAAAACAGTAATAATCATGCACAAAAGGGTTATTTCGAAAATAATTTCAATTACATTCAAATATGCTGTCAGGTTAATTTGTGAGGTCTTAGCAAACAGACTGTGCATGTGCAGGTAGGAGTCCTGTTAAATGAAACAACTTTAGTGATGTTAGAGTCATGCAGTCATTTTTAGCATATTTGCATTTTTGCAAAAAAAAGGCCTATAAAACGTTTCCTAAGATGGAAAATTCTATAAAACAGTGCAATTTATTTCTTTGTTTTTGTACTTTCAAACAAACATCTACTGGTTCGATAAACATAAATACAGTGACAGATCATCAACTTGCTTTACTTCTCTGCCTGCACCCCCCAAAAAATAACAGACATTATAATGGATTTCTCCAAAACGGCAGCTTTTTCTGAAATCGATGTTTAAACATGTTTGGAAGGGAAATCCTGCCTCTTGCTTCAGTCAAACCGAACCCACTGCAAAAAAATTCTATAAAACTGTGCGTTATCTGAAATCCTTATTTAAGCCAAATAATTCTGAATGACAAAACCTCTAGCAGCTTCTTTTTTTTTTTGGCATGTGTTTGAGAAATGCCAGTCATTCAGTCTGCCCCTGCGACGAGTCTGACACCCCGGCCCTTAATCCTGCAGCTGATGTCTGGTAGATGCTATCGTGACGCTGGAGTCTTACCACTTCAAAGGCTGCTCAGACCAGGCAGGTTCATGCATCTGTACATAAGCCCGCACGTGTGCTGAAAGCACTGAGCCGGCCCAACAAATCACAAGCCATCAAGCAGCAGGAGGTGTTCTTCAAGAGCCGCGGTGACACAAGCAATGTTAGGAAGGCTATCAGGAGCTTTTGAGCCTTATTCACATGGAGCAGGGTGGACAAGTTTTATTTTTACATCAATTTTCAAGTATCTGGGCAGGTCTCCTTTCCTTTGTGTGACATATGCTGCCTGTTTCTTTTTTTACTCAGTGTTTTTTTTAAGTTCTTTCTGTCTTCTATTGTCTCCTCATTGCTCCTGTTCAGCAGAACAAAAGGAAAAAAGTGGTCATAATTCATCCTGAGGAACATGATTATCTTTCAGAATCACATTCCAATTTAAGGAGGGTTAATAATGTGAGCCAGAAGTAAGAGTCATATATTCTTTTGGATTTAAAGAAAGCTCTGGGTAAAGATCTCCACTCAAGTTAGCAGAGGTTAGCAAGGCTGATTATTAGGAGTCTAATGAAGTGTCTAATCATATTCCAAATGCCTAACATGTCTTCAAATTATTACAATAAAAAAATGGCTTCTGCAGAAAAACAGCAGTTTCACAAAATTTCAAGTTATTCCGTATGCTTTGCTGTTTTCAAATGGATCAGCTCTGCTCCTCCGAAGGTGGTGGACCCCACTCCCCAGCAGCATGCTCACACAAGTGCCACAGTTGGGTGTCCACATGGATTTTCTCCAATGGCTGAACAGAAGGGTCACTCGGCGCCGAGTTAATTATGACACAACTTGAGCTGAGTCTTGAACTGCTCTCCAAATTTCTCAAGCGCGTCGTGTGCTGAGGACATTCACACGGACTGTAATTCACAGACTGATGCGGGCAGCCCGGGCGAGCCATTCCCAGCATGCCGTGCTTTAAAATTCTTGATACTCTGTTGCTCTTCCTTCTGCTGGGTTTGGTTAAGCATATCAACAAGATGCGAGGAAACGTCTGCATTACAATGTTAACATTGTCGTGCTACAGGACATAAGCGAGGGAATGGTCCATGAATGTGTAAACGCCCTCATTACGAGCGTTTCAGTTGCCATGACATCACTAATGCCCGGAGCATGAAGGAGAAACGGGTCATTGACTCTAAAGTAAAACAAAACTGCTGCATCTGAACATGACTGAACAGTTTAACTTCAACTAAACCAATTAGTCACCAGCACCCAGTTCTATTTAAATGATTTAAGTTAATCACCCGCTGGTATGCAGACGGGCTCATCATCCACCAGCTGACCCATTGCAAGGTTAAACTTGATGCTCCTAAGACTGAGCAACGTTTTAAGCAAACAGCTTCCTCGATTTGAGTGTTTGGGACGAGATTAAAAGGCATTTCAAAGCAGACCATCACGCAGAGGCAAGTGATCAATCGATTTGTATCTAATAGCAAACGTGCATTTTGCCTCTTGCTCCTGTTCATTAATATTCATTCAAGCACACATGTCTGCTCACAAACAAGCTGTGCCCTCAACTGTCAGGCGGGGACAGCTTTAGCTGGACTGAGCAGTTAAAATAACTGTAGCCAATGATGTGTCACACAGCATTTAATCATCTTGTTTCTGTAGCTCAGGAGTTTCTGGTTTTGCTCGTTTGTCTGGGAAGATTCATATATTTTTTAAAACAATTGCTACTATTAAAAATGGATAACCATAATTCAAGGGGTTATTTTTAGGAAAGTTCAGAATAAAAAAGCTCAAACTCTATGTGCCACCATATTGCAGGCATTTGCTTTTAAAAGCTTTTCTGTTTTGCTTTCAAAAAACTGTTTTTAGATGCGTTTCTGATGTCGCGTTAGTCTTGTCTTTGAATTTACGTTCACAAGTTTCAGTTTAGTGTAAAAAATGTGCCCCACCAAACAGCCAGTCACAGACAAGAAGGTTCATGCTGATTGGTCTAGAATCTATCCAATCAAGTGTCTCTGCCTCACATCAACGGTGCTGGTAGGCAGACAGACTTTGTATCGGTTCTTTTTAAGCAGGATTCTGCAGTTTGCAGCCATTCTGGACCGTTTCTCTTTGAGTCGAACCCAGAAGGAGCAACAAAGACATAATAAAAAAACCGTTCTGTATTTATTTATGTTAGCGCAGAGACCAGCGTGTTTAAAATGTCCACAGTAGAAAAACCATCTCACCTCCGCCTTCATCCAGCTGGATGTTACATTATGTTATAATTTGTATCTGACTACATAGATTTTTTCCTGAATAAAACTTTGACATTTTAAAAGGGAAAATTGAATTTTTTCATAAATCATTTTGTTTTTTATTTTGGACAAGAACAAACATGAGTTCTTAAAAATAAGACGCCCTGTGAAAATTAACATTCATAGTTAAAAATACAAGTTTTTTCTGCTTATACATGAAGTCTACTTTGGTGAACCATCATTCTTTTCATTTGTCGTAAGCGAGATGAGAGACAACGCATGTGAAAACCTGTGCGTTACAAAAAAGCATTTTTTGAAACACCCCCAAAAAAGTTTTTGAAACAAAAAATACGTTTTTGAAACAAGAAAAAAGTTTTTGAAACGTAGTATAAAACGCAGCTGCAAAAAAATACATATCTAAAGGTTCAATGTGGTTCTCACATTAGTTTCCACCCCTTGATGTATGTGTTTCAGCGTGTGGATGTCTCAAAGAGCAGAGGTAAAAAGATTTATTTGAAAAATGCAAATTCGTTTTTTTCAATGTGCAAAATCTAAGATTGTTTTCAGACTGGATACACTTAGTTCTTTTAAAGTGAACCAGAGTTCGTTTCCTCTGATAATTCAGAGGTCTGGGACCAGGAACTGCTCTCGGACTCATCGCTTCAGGTGGTCTCAGTTTGCTTCCAATCGGACTGAGTTTCCTCACTCCGTGCTCAGAGTGTAAAATTGGACCAAAATGGCCGCTGTAGCCAGGCATTATGGGATATAAACAGAGTAGTTTTAACGTTAAACATAAAACACATTGCTTTTAACACTGTTTTACCAACAAGCTTTCTGAGGGGTGTCATAAACACCTCTCAGCGTACTTTTTAAGCTGATGCCACCTCCTGAAAACACCTTTAGTGTATGTTGGACTAGATATATTATAAAAATAGAGTTTTTTTTCAGTTTTTCTTGTGCCATGAGGCACTGGCTGTATGCATCAGCCAGAGACACCAGAGGAAGTCTAAAGGTTGAAATGCTGCAGGGCTAAAAGTAAAGAGTGGTTCCTTTGGTCAAAGAAACTGATGGATGCCGTTTCAGTTCTAACACTTCCACCCATGTAACCCATAAAACAAACAGCTCAAAGCTGGGATTAAGAATCAGCCTAAGGCTAAATGTCTTTCCACTGGAGGAAAAATGGACTCAAATCCGACTTTTTTTGCCTACAAAATTCTAGTTTTTCTGACTGTTTGAGGAGCAAATATCAGACAAGCTTTACGTCAAGCTACTGATTTTTGTTTTGTCTGTTTATTCTGTGCTCATTTGACTAATATGAAGACTTGTTAGTTTAGCTCAGCATCTTTTCAGGTGTGGGGAGCAGTTCATTTATTTGATGTTTTTTCACAAAAAAGAATTAAAGTCTGACCCGCTAAACAAGTGCACGCCAGAACAGAAGCTTGCCAGTAAATGCAGCTCTGCATCACCCTGAAAATAAAATGGTATTTCATGTCCAAACCCCACGACACTGCACAGGAATCATTAGCTATTAATACATTTAATTTAAATTTCATCTGCTGCACTTAGGAGATGTGAATAATTCTGACTACGAAAGCCAGCTTTTTATTAATTAAATATGTTCAAAAGATTCATGCAGTTATCAAGCAGCAGGTGGCACCAGAGAGCAAACTTTCATCTGCTGCCACCTGTCAAGGCCTGGCTGGGTTGTTGTTGTTGTGCTCTTTTTTTGTGACAGATGGCTCTTACAAATAGCCATCTTTGATATGAGGGATTCAAAAGGTTCATGTCATTTAGAGTCGAATCAGATTGTTAGACATGCAAATGAGTGCTGGTGCTGACCAGCCCAGGAACACAGGTGAAAATCTGGAATGTACACGTTGTAGTGGGTCAGATGAAGCTTCCTGCTGCTCCCGTTGTGCCCCTTTTGACAATATGCCCAGCCATCTCCACGCTGGCACACAGCAGAGAGCACAAAGCGCACTATTAATGGCAAGCTCAATTATGGTGGTGTCTCTTGCTTATTAGTGGCAGCAGAGCTTAAATCTGTTGTTTTTCAGCACAATATAAAAGAACTGTATTTAAGCTTTTAAAGAAGTGTCTGCAAATGATGCATCATTAAACATGAAGTAGTTTCACAATGAAAGATGTGGAAAGCAACTGTCAACCATATTGACTGCCACACTTTTGCTGTGTGACGTCGCAGACACAGCTTATGTTTCACAGTCGACTGCATTAAACAAAGAGCCTATCAAACTATGTCGCTTCCTGTGGTGGGATGGCATGAAAAGTAACCAATCATTAAGGTCAATGGAAGCTCACTGTAAATAAGCCAGTTCCTGTTTTAACAGGCTGAGTAATGGTTTCTTCAACCTGGACGGAGACAAAGGTCTACACAATGGAAACACACAAGGAGCCAATGTGTCACTCAGATCCACTTAGAAACATGCTGACAGGGTGGATGATGAAGACGATGAGGGCTTTGTCATTAATCTCCACCATGTTCAAAATGCCTATCCATTCTGCCAGACAACGTGGTAAAATGGTTTATACAGTCAAATGAGATCTTTTTCTGATGCAAATGATTGTCAAAAATTCATTAATGCTCTGTGATGGAAGGCAAAGACAACAAGTCAAGTTGGTCTTTGTTTTATTTTTTTTGTTTATTTGGAATTATATAAACAGAAAAAAAAGGTGGCAATAAAGAAAAATATATACACACGAAAAAATCAAACCTGGTTACAATATTTTGTCATCAATTAATTGAACAATAAAATTTAAGTCCCATTAGCTGTCACAACCCTTTAATGCAGAGTGTCAAGCAAGGAGGTATTTGGCCTCATTTTTAGTCTTTGAATGACTCGGCTATGAGTTTGAACTCATGACCTTTCAGTTTTAGGGTGGACACTCTACCACAAGATCACTGAGCTGGTGAAGCAAATAAACTGAGGTGCAAGACTGCCACACAGAAGACTAGGGTTCAATTTCCAGGGGGTGCAATGAGCAATTCAAAGTCAGAATTGGACTAGATGTGAGCCAAAAGAATACATTTGCAAACTCCATTATGCCTTCCAAAAACATCTTGTTTTTCTACAAATACCAAACTGGGGTCAATGGCAGAATGCATTCATATAAAGTAGCCCAGCGGCCTTGTGGAAGAGTGTCTGCCCTAAAAATGGAAGGTTGTATGTTCAAATCTTTAGCCAAGTGTTACCAAAGACTCCTAAAAAATGGGACCCAATGCCTCCCGGTTAGACACTCAACATTAAGGGGTTGGATTTAGGGGGTTAAACCACTAAATGGTTCCCAAGTGCAGCTGTGTTTGCTGCTCACTGTTCCCCCAGGAGATGGGTAAGATATAGAGAACACATTTCTCACACTTAGGTGCGTGACAGCTGATTGGACTTTAACTGCATTTTATGGTGTTGGCAAAACATATTTTTATACACAGTATTGGGGGTAATGAATTACAAAGTAACAAATTATTGTAATGTAATTACTCGTGTCTGTAACGGAATAACGTAACAAGTACACTTAAAATATTGGTTATTGATTACAATTACTGGACTGCATAAACCCTCGTTACTTCGTTATTGTAGATTCTGACATTTTCTCTCGGTTAAATTAAACAAAACTAAGATTTTATTTTATTTTTTTAAATTGAGTAATTGTTGCATTCATGCATGAATGTGCTTGCAGTGTTGGGGAATGGTGAACGCACAGACACGCCCTCATTGCTGCAATCACAGTGCTTTCCAAACTGCCTCAAAGACGAGATGAAATAAAAACGCTGCAAGGAGTCCAGTCATCCCTGCGAGAAGCAGGTGAGCCCCGTCTACTATGTGACAATTACCAATTAAACGTCTCTAAAGCCGCTCTTTGGTGGGAAAGACAAGAGCCGGCTCCTGGGAGCCATTTTTTCTATAATAATTCACCCCGTTTTACTTTATTTTTCTCTCAAAACTGCACATGACTTGTGGTCAATATGAGTTTGCGCTCAATGCGCTCTGCGGGAGCGGGGTGGGGTGCATAGTTCAGAAGATTCACAGCAGCGCAGAACTGTGAAGAAAGGACAGACTTAGAAAGAAAGAGATGGTGTAACTCATTGTAATAGAATACAGATAGTCAGACAAAATAAACATGAAGGCATTTAATAGTTTTTTTGTGTTTTCAAAAGAATGGCTAAGTTTAAGATTTGACAGACGTGAATATAGAGGTAACACTCTTTTCCTCACCTGAGTTTGAGCAGTGGCACAGATCCATAACTTATTTTTGTGTCATTTTTTACATTTTTGTCTGAATTCAAATGAAGCCAGGTTATGTTTTGAACCATGTTCACACCTTGCATTAGGTTATTGCTTTAACACATTTTTTAAACCTTTATTTACCCACAGAAGTCCTATTGAAATAAAAAAAAACCTCTCTTTTAAAGAAGAGAGAAAGATCTTGTTTGTGTTAAGCTGTTTTCCATTAAGGATTTGTATATGAGTGCAAAAAAGTAAAGTAACGAATGGTGAATTACTTTTTTAATAGGAAATAAGTAAAGTAATGTAATCACAATTTTGAATCAGTAATTAAGTAAAGTAATCAATTACTTTTTAGAAGTAACTTACCCAATACCGCAAAAACATGTTCCTTCACAAATGCGGAACCAGTAAAGATTAAACTAAACCGGCTTTCCAAGAGTTTATTGAAAAAAGCAGTTATTAAATTATGTAGAAAGTACAAATATTAGTATATGTATGGATTTGAGCTGGATGTCAGCGCACTGTGTTTCCAACCAGGCTTTTTTTCTTTGCCAGACACACAATTTGGAAACCTCTAATACAGACCTTTTCTTGTATTACAAGTTGTGAAAGTAATTCTGAAATGCTGAGATTTCTAGGAACTCTGTGGTTAAAAATGGTTCATTAAGCAATGAGAGGAGGCGTAAGCTACCATTATAAAGACCCAGGAACCAAAGATAGCCAGGAACTTTCTTTTTAACAGACGTGCAACACTTACCCTCCAGTCAGACTCTTGCCTTCACCTCTGCTGACTTGCTGAATAAATGTCCCCAAGACGAAGTGTTGCTCAAAGAAACTCTGGCGTGGTGTTTCATTGCGCAACTGACAGCTTGCATCGGTTTTGATGCAGCACACATGGTCAGCTTGGTATTATTGCAAACCCTGCTAAGCATTTCCAGCTATTCAGTTCTGTTTCATTCATCCAACGCCGTGTTCAGACTGCCTAATTGTTTACTCCCAAAGTAAAACCCAGCATAAAATTAATTATGCAGAACACTCAGCGATGGATAGGGAACACCAGATGCTAATGTATTTCAGACACTACTTCAGTGGAGCAGCAGCTCATAATAATGAACCAAACAGTCACAGATAAATGCTTAATAAACATGAAAATACCAGCAAGAGCGGCCTTAAAAGCGTACTGGACTTTGACTAAAAGTAGGTGAAATAGTGGAATGAACTCACTGATTACATATTTTTTTGTCTACATTTTTCAAACAATTACAGAATAAAACAAAGAAAAGTAATTAGTATGTTCCCCTCAGCCACATGATCAATAGGGATTCTCCGTGTCATTGTTGGGTGGTGTTGGTTGTTAAACTCAAGCTATCTTGACTCTTTAAGCCAATAAAATGGTAGTTTAATAAAGAACTGATCCAATAACAGTATAAACAAAACTAGTATTTTTCAGAACTGCTGTCATTAAACGAAAGAAACACATTTTTACAGTTGACTGCAGGACAATAGAACTGAGAAACTGTACAAACCAAACTATAGATTGAATCAAAACCTTTACATATCTAAAGTACATGAACAAATACCCAAAAAAGGAAAAAAAAAAAATAGCCTGTGAGAGATTATAATAAGGATGATTTATTGATTAGATAAATTACGTTAGAAGCCATTTTAAACATGTGGCAACACGATTGCAGGAGTCTTTCTAGTTCATAAAATGTTGACTGTAAAAAAAAAAAAAAAAAAAAAAAAAAAGAAAATTAAAGTTAACAGATTGACACAAGGTCACTGCTTTCAGGACAAGTGGAAACTGGAGTATTGTTTCAGTGAAATACAAAACATCTGAGCTTGCTTAATTCAATTAAGTTCAATTTAATCTTATTAGCCCAATATCACAACCATAGCCGTCTCAAGGAGCATATTTATGCAAAGAACGTAAATTCAACATTTAAAAAACATTTAAGCAAAAGCTGGTTTCTAAACCAAAGTAATCAGACTAATCATGACTAACATGTTAATAGTCATAAGTTACTGTAATATGGCACAGGTAGTAATAATAATAAAAAATAACAGAGAATTTGCAGATTTACCATGTCAATGTAAATATATTATTAATCTAATCTAAGCCTGCATGAGCCCACTAAGCAGAGGGAATGGGCCGCCAAGGCCCGGTTTATTAAACCATCTTCCATCTGTTTAGCTCAGTGGGGAAGTATATATAATGGATGTTTGGTAAGTGAACAGAGAAAATTACAGTGTCTTACATTGACTTAGCAAGTTTACATACCTATTCTACGGTCTCGAGCAGCATTAATGCCTGCGTGAAGCACAACTCAATGGTTACTCTGGGGAAACATCCTAAGGTTTCCTTCGATGTCACCAACTCTGGTCCCTGGATAACATCTGACTGTGGCCGCTGTGAGCCTTAAGTGTCTGATTTCAGAGGACTCAATGAGCAGAGTTGACGGTGAAAATCACAAAAATGTCGGTAAAATTTTATTTAGTTGGGGTGTAATGATTTATCCGTAAATTGGCTTACATTCCTACGATCTAACCAGATCGATCTGTCTGAGACAAGCTGTTAATCGAATCCACCTATAACATTTTAATTTAGTTTCAAAATGAAAAAGAATATGCAAAACATTATTTGGATTGAGACGTGGTAGGTTTATTTTACTATAACGTGCAAACAGCCAATTACCATCACAGCGGACAACACATGTGATGGCAAAAGATAAAGCCATCATTAAAGCCGACTGAATTTAACAAAGACGTGACCATAAAGTGTGGAAGAACGTTCTGATAATGTTCCGTTTATGTTCATGTGGAAAAACAAAAGTGGGCGGATCTTTACAAGCCTAAAATGTGAATGGATTTGCCATTAATTCTTGTTTAGTTGTTTCTGTACAGCTATTTCATGAGCATTTGATTATCTTGCAAGAAATGCAAGGAATCTGGGAAACTTCCCCTTCACTGTTCAGTACCCAGGTATTTATCGTATATCTGGTTGAATTTTTGACTAGAGATGTCCTGGATCGATTTTAGGTCAGTGAATCGGATTGTTCAAAAGGAACCACTAATTATGATGTGAATCGAATCGATGATAACATGTATCATTACACCCCTAATCCTTTTAAAAGAACAATTTTTGAAAAGACAGCCTTATTCACCACACATATACACCTTTTGTCTTATGTAGGACATTCCCAACAAAACTGGGCATAATTAAGCCTTTTGGAATCTGAAACCACAGGTTTTGGTTCCTTCATGCTGTTTGGTTTGAAAACTGTCATAACCATTTTCTGCAGATGTATAGCTCCCTGTGTCGTGTTTCTATTGTGTTGTGAAATGACTCCGGTTGACTCCAACAGCCTTATTTTAAACCTCTTTCATGTATTTGGGGTTTATGGAGGAGCGTCTCTCCTGTCACTCCACTCCATCAGATAACGTCCAGCAAATTTCTTTCCCTGCATTCCCGTCAATCATAAATGCAAACTTATTTTTCTCACTATCTTCACTGCTGCTCAAGAAAGTACTCACTGATCACTTCTGTGTATTTTGAGAATTTATTTAAGAGGGAATGCCAGCTTCTTATCAATGGCTTTTCTACTGCCTCACAATTCTGCTGGTGTTCTGAGCAGCAGGTCACAAAAAGGGAGCACTCCATGATGCAAAACAGCATTCAGACAGGGAGATTTTGCTTTGCATGTGATCGACCTCTTGCTCTTTCATCATCAGCAATGAGAACTTCTCAGCGGCTATTATCCAGGCATGTAGAGAGATGTAAATTTAGACAAGATCACAGACAAAGCTGCAAGGCTTAGCCGGCTAGAAGTTCGATGGATAAATCAGGTCATATTGAACAAGGGGAACAGAAGCGGCAAAAGGCATTTATAAAGAAAAATGCAACTCAAAATTAGATGTTCACCTATTTATAAGAATATACAAACAGCTCTGACTAAATACAGAAGTGGGAGCTTTAAAGTACAAGGTTGAAATATTTTGTAGTTAATAATTCTGCTTCCTTTCTTTGTATTTTTTGTGTGTTCCAGTGGTTGCAGACATCCCCCTTCAATTTGAAATGCATTTTCTAAATTGATGTAGCACCACTTTGTCCTTTAGTACAATAGGCACCTAGCATGTTTATTGTTCTGCAATAAAAGTAAACTTGCAGTGCATTAAACTGACTTGGTGTCATTGGACAGTAAATTCCAAATATGTCACATCTTCATTTGGTTTTGTTGCTTTCAGATTTTTAGAGCAGACCATCCATCTGGACAGCTTTATGCAGTTATTTAAAGGCAGTAATGAAACAATAAATGAGTTGAAAAGAAAAACAAATACATCATTGCTGTTGAATTTGTTATTTTTATTACTTCAAATGCATGGTGCATAAACCACTTGGGGAACTACAAGACCAGAAAACTTTAGTTCACCAAGTCTGAATGTGCTGGGAACGTGCAACAAAGTTTTTCACCTTTGTTAGGATCTGCATTCAAGCTGCATTCTTGAAACTTTAACTACTCGCAGCTTAACCATTTAACACCGGAAATGTCGCCAGTGACACCTAAATAAAACTCTTTTTGACATTGACTCTGTTTTGACATTCATTGAATGTGCTTTCCCAGCTAAACCTGGTCAAACTTTGAACAATCAGGTATTCGGATTTAGTAGTGACGCAGTGAAACTCGCCAAAGTGTAGCTGGTTTGTCTGGTGAGCCCAGACATGGCAATAAACCTGACGCCTGCATTTGTTTTTCTAAATGAAGATAAACCAAGGCCACTCCTCTGACATGATTGTAATCCATAGCCCCCATTGCAAAGACGCTAGCACACGGTGCCCACGCCGTTCAAACTGGACGTGCAGGACGGGGCGGCTTCTTTTACACTTACCAAATGAAGCGGACTCTTTGACGAAACACATTGTGGTCTAACCGAAACGGCACTGGTGCAAATCCTCCTTCACAAAATAAACATGTGGACAGAAAACTCTCCATACTGCACGTGCGATGTGAAACTGATGTGTTAAGTGCAGCCAAGTCTGCCAGAAGCTGGTGCTAGCCAAGTGTGATAAACAACCGTTTTGCACAAATTCAATTCTTGTTTTGGTTACTAGTTTCATAAACATTCACATCTGCAAATAGAGCTCCTGTCATCCTCTGTCAGCCTTGTTGGAGCTCCACTGAAGCATGTGAGTGCTAACTGCTATCTCTTTCTTTCTCTTTTTTTCCTGGGCTGACCTTGGGTGCTGAACCAGAACATGTCAGTCCCCTTGACGAGTTGCAGAGCTCAATCTGCGGCCTGATGGATGTCGAGATAAGAGGATGATACTAATACAACACCTTTCTAGATTCTCTGCATGGAGTGAATTTTCGTCCGCTTTGCCTGAGAAGGTGGGAATTGACAAAACCGAGCTTTAATTTGAAATCTAGTGGAGAATAGAGGAATAAGTTGTGATTAAAATTGATTGTGTTTGCTGCACACCTCATTGGTTATAGGAGATATGCTTTACATTTGTCTGTGTGTTTTTTGTAAGAACTAGAAATATTGTGATCTCTTCTACCTTCATGGGTGGTTTAGCCTTGCTACTTTGCAAAGACAAGTGCATATTAGTATAATGACTCAGCATGAGTGGATGTGGTTCATGTGTAACTGCTCAGGCATGTGTGTTGGCACGCTCACACCCAAAGCAGACAAAAATAAGAGGAAAAAAAGAACAACAAACAGAAAGAACTGAATATAGTGTTTGAAGAGAGAAAATATGTGAGTGAATGACTGTATGGTTGCCTGTTATGTGAACTAATTGACTTAATGTTTCTGAGCCATTAGGCTGTGTGTATCCATTGGCCAAGGGGCAATTAGCTTATCAGGCGAGCACACAAACGCTCTTGAGACGAAATGCCCACGCATAGATACTTGACAGTTTGATCAATGGACATCTCACTGACCATAATGACTTGGTACAGCCTCCTTTCAATGCAGCACAGCTTGTGTCCGAACACAATAGGCCTTTATCTTAATCTAACACACATTCTCCCTCAAACGCACACATGTAAAAAAAAAAGGCTCATCAATCATAATCATAAGCACCTTTAAAGACAATGCAGCTTCAAAGAGATAGGAAATGGCATATCCCTAATTACCGTCTCACTGTTGTCTACACCTGATTATCACACCTATACACACACAAGCTCTGTAAATGTTCACGCACACAAATAAGTACTCAGCATAACTACATAATGATCGCACTCCTTTGAAGAGAAATGGTTCCTCTTAGATGCTGTTGGATTGTTTTAGACACCTTAAATTCCATCTCTGTTGTTTTGGGTAGTTGATAAAATAAAGGATTCAGTACAGACTCAGTAGTGCCAGTAGTGCTGTCAGGTAAGTCAACACTGTGTTTGGAAAAGGTTAACATAAATATTTTCTCTGAATTTCTAAGTTATGAAATTTAAATTTAAAGAAACTTTTAAACAGGAAGTTCAAAAAAATCAGATTGACATTACATAGAGTTTTAATAAGGGCTTAAAAGGCAGGAACACATCCACATCAAGAAAATTAACATTGACATAACGTAAACCTTTGTGACAACCCCAGCTTGACTCCAACATAACATAATCTAATTTCTTTCTGTCAAAAATGTACTTTTTCTTTGCAGGTTATCTAAACACTTCAAATTATTCAAAGCACTTACCTTGCAAAGGTGACATTTTGGAAGTTTGAAAAATGGTCATAAAAACATGTCCATAAATGTCCAATCAGCATCATAAATGGTCAGTAATTGCTTTGAGCTGAATGTCTCTCTGAATGTTGTAAGTAATGTGGATGTGACAATCCTAAACACTAAGTCGCACTGAGCTTTAAATGTTTCACATGTCTTAGAAAATGATAGCTGTGAACCCAATAGTTGCTTCTCAGGAACTTCTGGATTAAAGCACTTTTAAAATAAAAAAATATTGGTGCAGTTCACCATGTAACCACTAGGAGTGGTTACTCCAGAAAGTCCATTAAAAATAAGTTAACATTTTATGAATAGATAACATCAGAAATGACCATATTTAGTCTTTTTCCAAAGTTTTCCCCCTGTCTTAGATATTATGTTTCCATGACAACTGTGAACTGTGTTCACACCAAACACAGTTTGAGCATCAAGTTTGTATCTGGTGCCTTTCTTTAGCATCAATTTCACTTCTCAATGCTTATCTACAAATCTGTTCATAAACTTGATGCTCCAAACGTGTG
Organism: Oryzias celebensis; assembly: GCA_014656515.1. Taxonomy (NCBI): domain Eukaryota; kingdom Metazoa; phylum Chordata; class Actinopteri; order Beloniformes; family Adrianichthyidae; genus Oryzias; species Oryzias celebensis. The sequence continues at coordinate 44,132,994 of BNCR01000005.1, forward strand.
TGGAAGGAGCTCTCGCCAAAATTTTGACAATAAAGGATTATTGTACAATTGTACAGCAGCGGCGTGCACCAAATATGAGGGAGAGAGACAGAGAGCGCCAGGTAACAAAAAGAAAAGTGAGTGACACTGAAAAAAGAAGCAAAAAAGACACATCCGTGCTCAGAAACCATTTAGAGGTTTAACCTCCTGAAATCTGAGTGTCAAGCAGCGAGGCATTTAGATTCTTTAGGATGACTTAACTGTGGATTTGAATTTAGAACTTTCCAGTCTCAGGGCAGACACTCTACCACAAGGCCACCGAGATGGTTTTTTTATTCTTTTATTTTGTACATCTATCTAGAGGGAATAAATAAAGGCAAATGCACATTATACACTTATATGAATAGAACACATTCGTTTTTCATTTTACGCATTATTTTACATAGTTGTTAATAATAAATTGAAAAAAGCAAAACAACAACCTGACGAGCCGTTTGGGAGTCGAAAGAGGTGGCTCTTTTAGTGAGCCAAACCAAAAGAGCCGCTTCTCTAAGAAGAGCCAGAATTTCCATCACAACTCTGTAATCCAGATTGATGACTTGCTCTTCTGCATTAGTCCGAGGAAAGAAACAATCCAGATAAAATCAGAGAAACTTTTTATTATTGTCTCAGCGCAAGCAAGAAAAGTATTTTTAAGATGAGGAGCAGAACAAACAGATTGTACTGCATGCTGGTTTTGGACTCCACCTGCTGAACATATCATCTAAACTGGCAAAGCTAGTCACCTGATTGGTTGATGCGACGCATCTTGGTTCTCGGTTCTTGACTTCCTTCCGGCTGATGATTTTCAGCCGGCATCTTGTCTGCAACCAGGTCCCCCTCGCTTTCAATGGAAGGGATGTGGACTTCGAACAAGTTTAATCATGATTAGCAACAGCGGTTGCAATAGAAACCTTGACCGAGATCGACTCGCACCAATCACTGTTGTCTGGCTCCAACATGGCGACGTCCGTGTCGCAGAAAAATGGCGACTATATTGGCTTGATTTTGCTCGAGCTGGAGGTATGGCTTTTCTATGGTCGATGTCACACCCAATCGGTCATGAGACTGACTCAATGTTGCCAGAGTTGAAACACCTCTGATGCAGGAATGGCGTTTGATGTGAATTTCTGCAGCTTTCTGAGTATTCTTCTATTTTTTTATGCTTAAAATCCAAAGTTCAAACAAATGAGGTTTAGATTGACAGTTTCTCTCTTCAGTTTTACGGCAGATTTGGAGGGTGTTTCTAAAAAACTGTCAATCCCCTTTGTTTCACTTGTTTGATGACTTTCACAAAGGGGTTTTTTGACATTATTGTAACTGGCTTTGATTTTAGTCAATAAAGAACATAGTTGATCACAGGCCTATCAACTAATAAGAGATCGCAAATTGGATCAGAAAGTGGCTTTCAACCATTCTTTTATTGTGTGCAATAGAAACCCGATTGAACGCTGTAACTATAGTGTTGCGTGCACATATTTCACAAAACAGGAGGTTGAGAGACAGTTAACACTAGCTTTTGATGAGTTTCAGTTCCTCCACAGTGAAACGCCTTTCCTCATGTTGAACACCAAAACGTTTAATTCATTTGGTCTATCAGAACAGCAGACAGAAACTGGGCCTCAATTCAAACGTTTAAGCAAATGTGGTTCTCATAAAGAAATTTCAGACCCAATGGAAAATTATTTTATCATTCCAACACATTTTCCTCTCCATCGTCAATTATTTTCACATAAATTAATAAAAATGTCAACTCAAAAATTGTTTCTTCTCACACTTTTATTTTATGATTGAGAAGACGTGTTGGTGCTCGTCTTTGTTTAGAGTCCTAAGTTTTTGTTTACTGTTTTTCAGAAAGTGTGTGAGACTTATTAATTTTCCAGGAAGGATAATGCTCAGCAAAGATCAATGCAACGCAACGCAGAAGCTTCTTAAAACGTCAATGCAAATTGGATTTATTATGCAACAGCCTGGCAATGTAGTTCTTTTTTCAAAGCATACACTAAGAATTCATGTGACTCCTTCATTAATGACTGATACGATGTCTTCTGTTGCCTGACAGCAGGCTCTACATGCTTCACTTTCAATGAAAAGCATGTCGAAACTGTCCTAAATCAAACTATTTTCAATTGCAAGTCTGCAAGAAAAAAAGAAAAAGGTTACTAGCTAAGTTAAAAGTAACTTAAAACCATAAGTATGACATTATCTGAGGTTTAGCTGCAGTTTCAAGGGCTGCATGGAAGATTTTGCTCTTTTTATCCTCTCCATGTTTTAAATTTTTAATGTCTCGCCTGCAGTGTGTGGTCGAATGAGTTCAAAGGGCTACAAGTCATTTTGCTTTTCCAACATTTATTAATTTCAAGTCACAATCATTTGTTCCTATTGAGCGGCTGAAGTCTCTTTTGCATCTTCTGTCACAATAACAGAGTAAAAAGTTTAAAGGAAAAAAGAGAAAACTGTTGTTTTTTTTTTTTTTTATGAAGACCCTTTTAATAATAATTAAAAAAAAAAAAAAACATCCCAGAAAAGTTGTCAGAAAGATCAGAATAATCGCTGGATTCTGATCAATCGAGATGTAGGACGATGAGGCTTCCAGGAAAGCCTGGAGCAAATAAATTGTGAGCCATCACGAAATACTCGCAGGTGGAAGAACCAACATGAGCGCTACTGTAAGCTGAAAACACTCATGCATAGTGGATTTTTCTCTTAAACCAGTGGGGATTCTGGCTACAGTCTACATTGATTTTCTTAGAGGAAGTCAGCTGCTGTAAGTGGAAGGTTTCCATTGGTATTTTTTCTCTCTGCCTTTTCTGTTTCCTATTCATCCAAATCTCTTTTATTTTCTTGTCTTTTCTTCTGTCTCATTTAGAGCTTCAATACTGTTTTTTTTTTTTTTTTGTTTGGTCTTCCTATCATTTCCTTCTTTGCCTCTCGTTCTTCCTCCTCTGTTGGTCTCTCTTCCTGTTGTCTTTCCCTCTCATCTTCCATTCTGCCTTCGTCCCTCTCATCTCTCTGTTTCTGCACATCTTGACTCTTGTGTTTTCGTCCTCTGGAGGACGGCAAACACAAACAGGACAGTAAATTTGCATTGCAACACACACTTCGCCATCACATCTCGCACTGCAAGTAGACAGCGTTCAAACAGACGGCCCCCCCAACCCTCTGTCACTGACATTTCCTGCACCGCCTCCTCTTTCCCTCTTCATCTCCTCAAGAGCTGCTGTCCTCAAACTGCAGTAGGATAATTGAGAGCTCTATAGATCGCGTGGGGAACATTGATTTCCTCCACCGCTATGTTTTACTCCTACTTTCAACTACACCTCCTCCTCGCCCCTCACCTGTTTTTGCCTCACGTCTGTCATTTTCTCTCCGTCTCCCTGTTCCCCCCCCCCCGGTGATCACAAGTTGTGCTGCTGTGATTCACTGCATTGATAATTCAAACACTCCTGATCCGTCTGTCTGAGCAGGCTCCAAGTATTTCTGTTGCTGTCTGCCTGCCTGCCTTACAGCACGTCATTCGCTATTGTGACCAAGAGTGAAGAGACGGAGGCTAAAATGGCTCCTGAAGCTGACAAAAGATGTGAAAAAAACGATTGGAAAGAAGACCAATAGAAAGAAACGGTGTAATTACACAAATATTGACTTGTGCTCCCTTTTGCACTTAACAATTGTCTATAGAAGTTACCTTTATTCTTAACTTTCTCTGCCTTATTTACTTGTTAGATAATTACATCTGATCTTTTTGAAAAAAAACTCAATTTCCTGCTGGATTCAGGGAAAACCATCGCTCTTTCAACATCCTTAATTTGATCCTTGACTTTTTTTTTCCCGGCTAATTGCAACCGAGGTTGAACTTCAGTAGCTGCTGCTGTACTCTCATCCTCCACAGCATGCAAACAGGCAAGCTCCAAAGCCTCCGCCTAAAATCCAAGGAGACTTATCTCTGTAATCACAGACGAGTGTTCACCACAGACTAAAGTGCATGACACCAGAGGAACCAGGCAGCGCAGACACCAATTCCAGTTTATTTTTCAAGACCCACACCAATAGAAAACACATTTTTCACTGGCAAAAGCTGTGTTTTTTCACTCTGACTTAATGGAGGATGGCAAAATAGAAAAAAAAATTCTATAGCCAGAGCAATTTTCCTGGGTTTTCTTTGCTCTTGCAAAGCCTGGTTGTATGTGCATTGATCTGCCTTTCACTGCTCTCAGTCTCTCCTGATATGGATTCTTTTGCACGGCCTTGACTAGCCGGCTTAAACTCATTCATGTCGATCTGCTGCTGATGTTGAGCAGCAAGCACACAAAACCAGCCCTGAGATTATTTCTCCCTCCATACGGTTTGTAAAGACTCACTGTTTTACCTTTGAGCAGTAACTCAAGTGAGTTGTTATCTTGTTGGTGTGTTATTGGAGTGCCTGCCTCCATTACCTCGTGCACTAAAAGGCTTTTTTTGTTTGAAAAAGCTCAGTTTTGATGACTTGTCAAACATTTCTCTGCTTTTTTTCAGAGATGAATGGTCACACAATAAAACATAAAACAGCTTTTGTCAGTGTGTTAAATTTGACATAGTAAAGATAAAGGGTTTTCACCCTGAGCAGGAGATGGGCTGCAGAAAATGCTAAGGATTATTTATACTGTATCACGGTTATTGTTGGGTTGTTGTCAGGAGGGGCTATAATTTTGAGGGGTGTCTGTAACACTGCTTGACGAATCTGTAATTCAACCCAAATGTTCAAAAGTAAAGCCAAACATTTATTGAGGTGTGAAATGTCTCATTTTCTCAAAGATTTTTTTTAAATTTTGTTTTCTGCTAAGCTATTTTGTCATTTGAAATGAGAGTGGAGTCATTAGCATTGCCCGCCCTACTCAATCTTAAGGCAATTACGTGATTCACTACGGCACATTAACCACATTAGCTGTCCTGTCAGGTAGTCATTTTGTTATAAAGTTTAGTTTATTTCTGGGCCTGTAGCTAATGGATATTTTAGTCAGATACTAATATCTCAATTTCTTTGTTTTTAGTCAGAATTATTTGAGCTGCTTCGATTTCAAACTTCCTTTTTGGATGATACATAAAAATCAAGACATTTAAGTGGATCCACCAGGTTTTTTTTAAAAGATCCCTTCTAATTTCTGAGTATTTCTTTATTCAAATAATTGTAAATCAGTAGCAGACAAAGAAAAAGTTGTTTGAAACAGATTATATTTGTTTTGCCCCACTTGGAGACGACTATATCTACGTTACTTCTTTGTTTCCTCATCTGAGCTGGAATCTGGCTAGAAAACTGTACAGCTAAACAACTTTAATGTTGCTTGCTATTTCTGTTGTACCAGTACCGTTGCTATTGTCTAATGGGAAAGTGTGTAAACAGAGAGCTTTCAGCAACGGAAGGGAAAGAGGGGGATTGCTCCACACAAACAGTCCCCCTCGTAACTCAGAGGCAAATTTCGAATAAACTCCTGCTGCTCTGCAGAAACTATGTCCTAATAAAAGACAGATTTTTTAGATTTTGGCTAAAAATGGCATAATCATAATTAAAAGAGCACTGAGAATGCTTTTAGAATTGGAGTGGTACTTTAGAGTGGACAAATGCAACAATTAGACTGTAATACTAACTTACATTTAGTAAGTTCCAATGAGACGGGCTGTGTCTGATTGTCTTTGTGTGGCCTGCAGCGAACAGATTGGTGAATTATTCCCTGCCTATTCCCAACAGAAGCTAGGGAAGGCTCCAGCAACCCCATCTCCCAAAAAGGAATTTAGAGGGTTTATAAACAGGATGAGCTGGGTTGAATGAAAACACTGCCCAGCAACATTAAAAAAATCAAAAGCTTTAGCTCAGGTGTTGAAATTGTTTTGACCGTTTATGCAATTAATGTGATTCCAGCAGATTCTGAAGCATAGAAAAGCAGCCTTGCAGTGATATGCAACCCCTCAGTGTTTACTAATCACTGAACATTTAGAGAAACTTGTTTTTTCTTTCTCTAAAATATGCTCATAAACAGTTTTCATTAACATTCCTGTAGCTGCAAGACAAGATAACACGTTCCAGATATAGCATTAACATTTAAACATTATACATCTTCAACGTAAACATTATTTTTTTAGAATTTTGGAAGGTAGTATCTTGTTTGAATCATTAGGATGCAACAGGTTTGCTTTATTCAGCATAATTAATAGTTATTTTAGATTTATCAAACTGTAAAAAACAAATACAATATAACAAACAAACATTCCTATAAAATGTGTTTTGGTGAATTACTTAATGAACCAGGTCTGGCACTAAACAGGTGTGGTTTGTCACATTTTTATCAGAAAACTGTAGATTTTCAGTGTCAAGCTAAAGTTGTACAAAAAAACCTGCACTTTTTCAGTTAAACAACTGCTTAAGTCCCAGTTAAATATGATAAAATGAATAAATGAAATGTTTTTGTTGGTTCACCTCACGTCTGCTGTTCATTTTAAATGTAAAACAAGTGCTAGTGCATCCGTTTGCCAATCACACAGTTGGTATTTTGACTCCTTGCTGGTGCTGTTTAAATGATCAAATGTTTGTATTATTCAAGTGTTAGAAGCGACAAACTCCTTGTTGGCTCAAAGAAAAAAAAATACAGATGAACGTGTGTCATCTTTTGAAAAGGCTTTCATTCAAATGGCTTCAAGCTTTTTTTCTTATTTCACAAAGTATATGTGAAGTAAAGGGTTTGTATTTGAAGCATTGAGTATTCTCTGCCTCTTTTCCTCTGGTTTCTCTATGATGTTCACATGACGGTTGGAACAGGTTCCATTGACCACCAGGAGCAGGACTAACACAATCGGACAGACAAACATGAACAGATTAGAAAAAAAAAATGTTTTTTGGGGCCCATTAAAGATTACAAAGCCTTCCACTGCACGTGATGGAGTTGTATCTGTTGTTCCTTGGAGCTGTTCCTTGAGGCTGTTATTTTGAAGATCTTCTCATTTTATGGTCTGTCATTATCAGAATGCATTCCCGATGTTCTCTGGGTCTTTTATTTTTTTATAACACCTGGCCAAGGTGTTGCTTATCTTTTGAATGCTGCTCTGACGAGTCATTTCGACTTCATGCTGGTTTCCTGTGATGCAGAAGGACCTGTTGCTTTTGCGTTACTTTGAAAAGAGTTGGTGCAGAAAGTTTTCGCAGCTTAGCTGGGCAACAAAAACCTGTCAACGCATGCAATGTCCTCTATTCTCACAGAGCACGTGCAAACTAAGGGACTTTGGGGTATTGGACAATGGCAATTAATAAGAGGCATCAAGGAAGAGCAGGAAGCTGAGGTGGAAATGTCTTGAGTAGAGATGAGAGACCCATTACTACTTCGTCAGTAAATCCTTGCTGACGGGTGTGCAGGATTCTCCCTCCCGAGCTCCTTCTCTCCTCTTTTTCTCTTTTAATGAGCACATGCTGACTTTCACACACCCCCACATGCGCATCCCCTCTGTCTCAATTCCTTTTCTCATGTTTGTGCCTTTCTTCCTGCTCTGACACACACACACACACACACACACACACACACACACACACACACACACACACACACACACACACACACACCGTAAAGAGCAGAGATTGCCTCATTCTATCATCATTGACCCTGTTTTGAGCAAAGCATGTGAGGCACACACTGCAGAAAATCCAAAATCAGTGGGAGAGGAGCGTCTGGTTTCCATCTCAAAGCTCCACGTTTCTTTTGAACCCTCCTCCTGTTTGATGATAATGTGACGGCCCATTACCCCACCTGTCGTAAAGGAGAAAAAAAAAGGTGTCAGTCTTCTGTATCCGAACGAGAATGAGCATCTTCGTGTTCTTGAGCACACGAGGATCATTCACACCTTTTTGTCGCCAACAGAAGAGGGTTATTCATTCCTTGGTTGGCAGAACTATCTAAACCCTTGAAGCAATGGGACTTTTGAAATCCCCTACTGCACACGTGCACATACACACTCATACATGCACTCTTACCTGTCGGCTGCTATCTCTTGTTTATCAGCCAACAGAGCCCCTTGTTTACCGGAGTAACACCCAGGAGTGTGTATTCGTGTGCATGTGTGCCTTTTGTCCAAGTGAAGGCCTCTGGTTACTTAGCAACCAGAGAAAAACTTATCCCTATACTCCTGAAATGATTTCTCCATCTTGCTGACGACATCTAAAATAAGCAAACCTGAACAAACTCACCCACCTGCACGGCAACTCCTCCAGCCTCCCACAATGAAGCAGCCAAGCTGTGAAGAAATACAGGATCAAACTCCGCTTTGTTCTCCTCCAGTACATGATCCAGAATAACCAAAGCTGAGCAAACACAAACAATAGAGAAATGGAAATGATAGGCTTCCAAACTGAAGAAGAAAAAAAAAGATGCAGGTAAATTGGTGACAAACTAACACAATGGGAGAACCGATGTAACGCTTTGCCATCACAGAGAAACCCGAGCACAAGGACAAAGAAACGATACGCCTCGCATCGCCTCTTTTAAAACCTTCGAAGTTTTGATGATGAGGAACAGGGAGGCGTGCGCCTCACTCCAGCGAGCAACACACATCAAGGCAGGTAAAGACCCCGAGCCCACAGAGGCTTGAAGTGACGCCCACGCAACTGTTCTAACCTTATTCCCTTATGCCCTATATTTGGAGGATGTAAATTTAGCTTCACGCATGCCTCGACACACCCAAGACGTTCCAGTTTCCATCTCCCATTTGAATAAGTCTGTTTTTCATGAGCAAATCTATTCCACAATTACACAGCGAATAATTACTCACAGCTGAATACGGAGGATGGAATCATTATTCACCTTCAGATTATTAATCACTACTCCAGAGCTGATCTGGCTCCTCAGCTGTGAAATTATAGTTCTACTTTAGCAAACAACAATAATCGACTGCACTCAGTTGAGCAGAGTCAGATGGAAGGAGTGAAAAGGGAGTGAGGGAGGATGGAGAGACGTGCAGGAAGACAGGTACAAACAAGAAGGGGGGGGACTCAGGTGAAACAAACAGACAGAATCACAGAGGGATAAAATTGGGAAAGAACACAAGGAAAATGAGTATACAGTGGAGTGCTGGAATGCAGAGCAATAATTAAAGAGCTGCTCCTTTTTGTGCGTCTTGGAAATCCAAATGCAGCTAAAGCCAATTTTAATTCATCTTTATTGAAGCTATTGTCAGCATCCTGGCAGAAAGTCAGGAGAGAAGGATGGAAGGAGGCGCAGAAGGACATGAGAGGGACAAACGGCTGGTTCTTGTTTTTCAGGCGTTCCACCATCTGACTAGAACGAGCTCCGCCCCCATCATTGTTCCCACACCTGCTTTTTGTTCTCGCTCTCTGCCATTTTTAACTTTGACTCGAAACGTTCTTTGTAGAAGTCTAGCTGTCTCAGAAAAGAAGCTTTCAAACATTACATCCATTAGAGTCTCATTTTACAATTGAAAAGTTTTTTACAAGCTTGTTTGTGACAACCACATAGTTTTATCCCTTTAAATCAGACCATATTATTTTCATAGATAATTGTTAAATCTACTAATTGATTTGTTCTAATGTTTTTCTTGTATAAAAAGTGTTATTTTCATTTTTTGGTTTAAGTTATAACAATTTTTCCTGTTGCTGTAACTCCTTCATGCCAAGCTTTTTTTTTTTTTTTTTTTTGCAATCACCGTGTTTTACCTTTGCTGTGTTTTTCACGTGCGTTGGGCAAAAAAAAGAACACAAAAAGTAAGAAAAGCTTCTGGCAGAGTGTGTTTTTTTCTTTCTTTCTTTTGTCGTTATTGACAATTTTAACACAAACTGTGAAGTCACACAAAGCTTTTGAGCACAGCTTTTATCTGCCGAGTACATAATACCAGTAAGCTCAAAAATCTGACTTCTACATAAAAATGTTTTAAAATAATAAAACGTTTTTGAATTTTCTAAATGGAAAAAAGAAAAGAAAAATGTGCTTCTGTCTTTTTGGGATTCACACAGAGAACGTACTTTAAACTTAAAAAAGAGAAAATAATTTATTGACTATATGTTGGAGGTATCAGGAAACACCAGACGCGTAAAAAGCAAAGAACTTGAAATGCAAGCTAACACAAACTGAAGAAAGCTTGGGATTCATTAAAAAAAACAGAAGAAAATCAATCATTGCCAAACCAATGAGATCTCAAAAGCAGAATGAGGAATCTTAAAAAGTCTGAGAGCAGATCACATCTATGCTGAAGGAAGAGCTGCTTTGGATTTGGAGAAACCTAATGAATGCGATACTTCACTGACTCATGAAAAGGTCGCCATGCAGGAAAGGACGGAGAGATAATCAAAAGAGACCTAAACTAGTTCAAAGAAACCAATGAGAGATGCAGAACAACTACAATGCTAGAAAGTGCGCAAAGGAATAAAAGATTTGTCCTCAAGATCACAGTCAAACATGAGGAACCCAGATGGACACGAAACAATACCTGGAAAAATGACGAGAAATAACCTCAAAGCTTTCATAGACAGATGCAAACTGACCTCAGAAATGCTGAAAGACACGACAAATAAGAAACAAGACACTGTCTGAAGAGAAACAATGTAAAGACAAGCAGACCGTGAAGTGGCATTAAATGAGCAGCAAATGCAAGAAATAACTGCAGAGAAGGAGAATGCTTGTGAACGGGGAGGAAAGCTCTGAAAAAACAACAGAAAATTACATTCTAACAAGAACAAAAAGGTTTACACGGTAAGACAGAACATCCACGGAGGGATGACAGATGGGGGAAAACATATTTGCGTGACAGAAAATGGATGTTTCCTTAATGTGGGCTTCTGCTTTTCTCTGCTGAACAGATCCATACGTTTGTGTGATTAGGAATCTCTGTGTGACTTGCTCATGTTTCCATCTGAATCCTCCTCTCTGTTCGTTCTGCTGCAGAAACGATGCTGTAAGACTCAGTGAGAAGCAACACTTAGCATTAACACTGTACCATACTGTAGCAATGCAGCAACCCCTGTCTATCTGAGCTCAACGTTGTTCTGCTCATTTTCATACATATTGCCTCTTTCGTCATCTCAGGATGCATCTGTGTGAAGTCCTATCACAGAAGGAAAGTGTTTTCTTTAGGAAGTATCCCACCGCAGTCAACGTAGCTAAAATGTCACCTTTGAAAGGATTGTTCCCGCTCGCAGAGTGCTTCCTGTGCCTTCTTTTAAAAAACATACACCTCCAGAGGAACACAAAGCAGGCAGCTTAAAATACTGCCAGTCGAATTTAGCAGCTCCAACCTCCACCGCTTTAGCAGAGTTTTTTCCTACCTCAATATAGACACAACACAGTGGGAAAAACAGAAAACTGAGTAATTGCACTAACAGGCATGTTTAAAAGTTAGTTTTCTCTTTCTTAATCCGCTTTCCGTGTAATGTAAAACATGTTCTGCATCATCCATTTTTGAATTTGACCAACAAAATCGGAATGAAAAGAAGTTCTATAGGTTTGGGTGGATCTAAAAGGTGGATTTTACCCAGGTTTTTTCAATCGTCAGTAATTGATGAATCAATGATCAACAAGGGGAAAATGTTTGCCAAACTCCTGCTAGCATACAAGTGTGTGTCAACAGGAAATTGAATCTTAAATGTTACATTAGGAGGATGCATTTAACGAAAAAGTTAAAGAAACGAATTGGACTAATAATATTGACAACCATAATTAAGTGTGGAAAAAAACCAGGGAAATTACTGAGGACAATTTTGTTGAAATCAAGTGAAGAAAAGCTTTTTAAGGGCGAGACATTATCTTTTATTCTTTGTTTTTTTTTCAAGAAAAAGTTGTCTTTGTTGGGTGCTGCTTCTTGCTTGGGCCACTGGGAAACCTTTGACTTCCAGATTGATGCTCATTTAAAAACAAAATGAACATGGACAAATGTCATTTCAGAAACTAACTATAACCATAACTACAAGAGGCTGTGTTAAATAAGCTAATTTTTTCATCTCTCTTATTAAAAGGATCAAAATGTAGAATAAAAACACTTACAACTTTTACTTAAAATCAACAGTATATTTTGTTGAGGTGATTGTATGGCCCTTGTACTATCTATAAATACATATATTTTTCATCTTTGGATCTATTTCAGAGGTGTCCTTTGTGGTCTTTTAATTATTATTATTATATTAGTGTTTATCCAAAAACCTTTGTCATTTTCTAGAACATTATTCATAGTTCTTTTGAAATTTTTCTTCTGAGTTGTGGGCAGGAAGGTTGGTGTGGAGTAAGCCTGCTCCTACTTCCCAACATCCACCTGTTTACACACTTTCCCTTGCTAGATCACCAGCCCTCACACCCCCAACCTAACATTAGTGGTGCTACAAAAATAGCTTCACAATGAGCCAGATGCCCATTTGGACAAGGAAAACTAAGGCGTACATGGATCTTATCATCTACAAGTGGATGCATCAGAATGAAGTGGAGCAGGAAGCTTGTGGCTTGTCGTAAAAGGCTTCTATGTCACACCTACAAGCTTTTTCCAATGGCGTTCTTTCGTCTGCTCCTGATTCACAACAATGTGAATAAGAAATGCAATTTTAAGCTTAATTTTCTTAATACATGTCCTCCATTATAAAAAGAATGCTACAAGAACATGTTAAAAACACCAAAAACACAATTATCATCTCAGTGGACCTTTAAACAACACAAAGATTTAATGAACATCTGATCTGCAGCGGATATTTAACTCAGCTCTAAACGTCTGATGTGTTCCAGGTTACTCATCAATACACCAAATGTCAGAACCTATCAGTTTTATATCTGGCTATGATTTGCGTGCTATTCTCATAGATGAGGAGTTGCCAGCTCTCTTTGAAATGCAGATTGCTGAAAAAATCTTGAGGGTTTGGTCTGTAAGTGAAGTTGAACTTTTCATTGTCGTGTCAAGCTGACACCAGCATAGTCGGTGCATGTGCTGGGGTCGGCTTTGCAGGCGATTTGGTCACTTTTTTTCCACTTCATCAGAATTTTATGCCATGCATGCTGGATGTAGAGGCAGCGGAGTAGGAGGCCTCTGCAGTTTCAGCTTTTTGAATTTAAGCAGGAGCTACGCCATGTGTTTGCGGCTCCTTTTGAAGTAAAACTGGTGTGCTGGTGGTGGGCAGGGAAACTCTTGGCGGGCGGTGTCCTCAGGGTGAGGTGTTCATCTGGAATTGCAGCAGATGCTGCAGGTTCCTCCTAATATCTTTGGGAGGGAAGGACATTGGATGAGAGCTCATAAATATTAGTGTCTTTTGGGATAATTTAAAGCTGAAACCAACTATTCCCCAAGTTGTACGCTGCACAGGTCAATGCTCAGTAGATAAGCAAACATAGACTTCAATGCATTTTGTTTGAACAATTTGAAAAAATGTATGTCAATATATTTTTTATAAATCATCTTTGCTTTTATCATCAGAACACAGTGGATTCATAAAAAGTTTTTGTAAACTGTTCATATTTTTTAAGGTTTTTATTTTGGCAACTGTGTGATGTTATGTTTGGCAAAAAAGTAAAACAGCAAGAATGTGTCCAAATGGTGTTAAAATCCAAGACTCTTCCTAGTCCTGTACTATAAAGTCTTTTGGGTGTTGTGCTATGTTTACACTGGCCTCTGCAACGCACGGTCAAGCAACCACTTCCAATAAAAAATGTAAGTAAATGCATGTACATGCATGAGGGGTTTGGGCTTTTTTTCTCCTCAATCATCGATTGAGGAGAAACTAATATTCTAAATTGTACACGGCTGGAATCAGATGACACCAAGTCTTTCATAAAAAGTAATAGAATTGTTAAAGAAAAAGCCTGGAGTCACCAGATTTTCACTTGCTTCAACATCTCACACAAAGTCTCTTCCAACGGTGAGTTCATGCGTTAGTATCGAGTAGCAACAGTCCAGCGTGAACACTGTATGCTAATGCTGCATTCAAACTGGACACGGCTGGCGCGGTGGGGGCGTCAAGTTTCAATTTTAAGACAGTGTAAAGACATGATCTGATCGCTGCTCGATGTTTGCATCGGACATGATGAGGGTCTCAGCTTTGGGCACATGACGTTTTCAGTGACTAGATCAAAGGGTATAAAAATGACTTCAATATGACAGAGCAATGCGAGGATTTTCGTCCTGAACTTCCATCCATTTTCTTAACCCACTGGGACAGCGAGGTTGCTGGAGACTGTGCAGTTGCTGTTAGGTGAAGGCGCGATACATCCTTGACAGGTCACTAGCTCGTCACGGAGCCCATGGAGCTCACGCAATTGAGCCCGATAAGCTAGCCAGCAACCTGGTGGAAAGCATACAACGCACACGGCAGAGCAAGCGATCGCTGTCGCACAGGGGGCAGAGTTAGCGGAGTTCCACTAAGCTACCTGCGGAACTTAGCTAGCTACAATCTATCCTTGCTATGCTGGCCCGGGAGGCCTTTGTAGCAGGGACAATCCCCTCAGAATCCCTTATCATGTTTTTTTCTTAATTTCATCTAGACAACAATAAAAAGATGCCTGGTTTGATTTTTATTTTCTTCCTTCCGGGTTAATGCTCAAACTGGGCCACAGACGGACGGAAGTACCGTTTAAAATGGCTGTCAGGTGCAGCTCTGCTGCTTCACAAATGTGAGTAAAAAGATTTCCCTGTTGCTGTCCTTTTGGTTTGTTTTGTTTGGCTGTTTGGAGAGCATTTAAAGACCGGTTTCCAACAGGCTTTTTTTTTCTCAAATAAAAAATGTCATAAAGAATTATCTTTGAGCCTGCTGTTTCCTGGGCTCAGGTTGCTTTTACTGCTTTTAAGAACACTCGTTCTCTAATGTTCTAAAGTCCACTTTCTCGACTTTTCCACAGAGGACGACACAAATACTGAATCACTGGTAGACTTTTATTACGTGTGTCCTGTCAAATTGACCTTTTTTTAGTCTCTACTGACCTATTTGATCTTTTTTTTCAAACCTTTCAATTCATCTTTGACAAATGATGTGAGAAAATTGTGCTCTTTTCCTCCCTTTTTTCAGATAATAAAAGTGTTAAAAATGTTCAATTCTGTACCTGAGAAACTGTATGAGCTATATATAGTCAATATGCATTTGTCAGACTGTGCAGGAAAAGCTATAAGTGTTGCAAGTCTGGGAGTTTTTCTTTCATGACCCCTTGAGCAGAGCTAAAATATGCAAATGGATGCAACTGGCACTTACTTGAAGAAAAATCATTTCCTGCAAGAGAACAGAGCCATTATATTCAAATTTAAGTCGCACTCAAAATTAAATAAATAAAGGAAAGTGTTTAAGAGGGTTTTGGAATTATTAACTAATAGTCTGTCATTTACGGACACAAAGAAGAGCAGCATTTCTCAATGGATGTGCAGTGTTTTGAAAGCAAGTCCTCTAAAAGCAAAAAAAAAAAAAAAAGATGTTTCTTGAAAGTTCCTACTGCAGAGCTTAACGGCTAAAAGGTTACTGACCCTATTTCTTAGTGTAATCCACCATGAAGCCTCAAAGTTGAACATTGAACAAGACACCGTATTGGGGCACTTGTGAGGGATTATATGGTGTCATCAGATAACCAGCCCACACAGACTATGAGCTGACCCACGGGAGACCACAGCATCTCAGGCATCCACCTTCAACCCTTTCGGCCAAATCTGCAGCCTCAGATAACAGCATCACCCCCTCAGTCTGCAGAAGTTTCAGCGAATTTCATTTTTCTTGTATGAATTTGACCAGAAAAGGTGACTATAGAGAGAAGCAGATCCTTATCCTTAAACACTCTCTCAGTTGTAGGTTAAGGTTCACGAGACAACGCTGTGCCCACCACTTTTTCTTCAGTGTGTGCACACAGTCAAACGGGAAATAACAGAAGGTGAGAGAAAGTACAGCGGAGCTCCAATTTGCAGTCCACTCGACACGATGACAGTTTTCTGTGGGTTTATTGAGACGCAGCAGTTTGTCCCCTTCAGCTGAAACAAAGGGAAAAGTATTGCAACAGTATATTTAGCCTGACACAAAATACTGGAGACAAAATACTCCAGATAAAAACTGAAACAGCTGGTGAGGCAGCAACACTGGAAGGGTTTAGACATCCACAAACAATTCATAGGAATGATGTTATGCTGAGGTTAAAAACTTTAAGACGCCTTTAGTTAAACTTGGAGACTAACTCAGAGGAAAATTGTGTTTTTAGTGTTTTAACTTCCTCTTGTGGCATTTTTCTGATGATTACAGACATAAAGAAATTAAAGTCTTTCTTTGTCCAAATCTATGTGAATCAGGGGCAGATGAAAAATGCAGTTTGAATTAGAGCTTTTTTGTGACGTAGAAAATAAATCGGGCCGGCCATTTTTTTTTCTCTTTTGCTTGAAAATGGCATCATTGTGATAAAGTGCTTTGAAAATAGATCAAAAGATGTTTGGAGTGGGTCCTTAAGGTCTCTCCAGTGTTCTGTGTTTTTTTTGTTGTTTAGATTAAGTATGTGCAAATGGTATACGAGAATGAGTACTGCTATTAACAAATACAAGGCGAAACTTCCAGAGTGCCAGTTTAAAGGGAATGCTTTTAGAGCCAAGTAACAAGCACAAACCTGCAGAGGGTTTGTTGCTTTGTCATTTTAGTGTACAATTGCTCCGATATCAAATAATTGAACTTGACCACAAGAAGAATTATTTTTTTTAATTTACAGTGAAAACCGCATTGTGGGAATTTTTATGTACAATTTTATATTTCATATTTCATTGCAGAATTCTGCACAAATTGTGATTTAAAAAAAAAAATCACCATTTCAATCGGCTTTTGATCTATTGTAAAAGTGTTCCAGGTGTCTTTTAATTATGATTATTCTGTTTTCTTTCCAAAATAAATAAAAACCTGTGTTGTTTTCTAGGAAATTTTCTGCAGAGAGGCAAGAGTTCATTAAAAATGTGTCTCTGAATTGTGGGCGGAACTGTTGGCTTGGAGTCAGCCTGCCTTCATTTCCCAACATCCATCTGTTTGCACGCTTTCCCTCTAGCAATGCTTAATATTCTTTGTCCTCCATCATGAGAGAAAACCTACAAGAATGTGTTGAAAACACCAAAAAATGTGTATTTTCATTGGAGTAGGTCTTTAAATAACATGCAGACATTACTGTTTTTGCCTTGACAGCTTCACTGGACATTCTCTAACATCCAGGCTGTTCCGTTCCTTCTCCCATTCCTATAAACGCCTGCGTTTTTAAGGTCATATCCAAAGTATAAAGAGATGCCCATGAAACTGAAGTATTGAGTTTATGTTGGCCACTTACGAACGACATGGTCCACAATCGTTCCTTTACAGTCTTTTTATAGCAATTGTTAGTAGACCTATGGAACTGCGTTATTGCTTTCAGTGTTGAGGACCTGTTTGCTTTCAAGTGCTCTTTTATTCATGGGATCAACTGAACTGGACTCCTTTTACTGACCCCAAAGAGATGCTTTTCTGGTGTAATGTAAATAATTGTAGGGCAAAAATCAGATAAATGCCAAGTGATTCTTTAAGTGAATACAGTTCAGTTTGAAAAGAAGAGCATCCTGAACCTGTTCTAAATCATAGAAATGAAAACTGATTTCTTTTTAGAGCAAGATCGCCTTCATTTACATGTTCTAGCTTCACCTGAGGCCTACTGTATGTACAGTTTTCTCAACAACTTTTCTAACAAATTCCCTCTTCTTTGTGTTTACTCTTTTTTTTTTTTGGTTGTTTGTTTTTTCTACAGGGGAAGACCTGACTCCCCACACCTTGCTGTTGGAGAAAAACTTTCATTCATGGAGATTTCCATGAGGAAGCTCATTTATGGCACTGATGTAATTTTCTTCAGTCTAACAAGAGAAAACCCAGGGGTGAGAGGTACATCCTTCCCGAACACGAGGAAGAAGCGAGGAGCTGCACTTATCTTCAGTATTTGCATAAAAAACGTTGATTAACTTCATTTACCTCTGATCAGAGCGGGTTAGAATCGGTCGGGAAGATGAACAGTAAGCGCAGTGGAAAAGAAATAGACATTTGTGGTGGTGTCCTGACAGCCAGCGAACAAATGAGCTGATTGACATCATTCGCTGCGTATGCAGCTAAATTCACAGATCAAACTGCTGTTTTGTCTTTGTTAAAACTTCAGAAACTTCAGCTCATTACTTGCTCAGCACCAAACGGCAGGAAGACACAGTTAGCAGCTCGCTGTTCAAAACTGTGGTGCATTTAGAGGCTTGAGAGCCAAATATTTCCCTCTGGAGTTTGTTGTGGCAGAAAGGGAGTTAATGGAAAGCCATATAACAACCTGTTTCTTCTGACCCCTAGTGACTTCTATAAAGAGTTGTTGTATTATTTAAGCTGAGGGAAAATTGTAGTGCTCCGTGTGTTTAAGCTGAATTCTAGAAATTGCTTCAAATCTGTTAACGCTGTTGCTGCCCTGTTGTTTCTAAATACAGTCTTAATCATTGCTGGCTCAGATGTGATAATCATTTACACTATTGATCGCTGGGAGGAAGGAAAACAGCGAACTGCATGTGTTTACATTCTGGATATTCATTTTGCCCACACATGCTGCAAATTAATGTGTGATTTCTTTCTTGGTTTGTTTTTCACTTTTGCGAAATTCATCACATTTTGAGGCGACTTGGGTTGTGACGGGATATTGATTTTGTGTCTTTATACAGATGTCTGCATAAAACAAAACACGTTGTTGTACCTTCATGGTCCTGAGGCTGTTTTTCTTTGTTCAATATATTCACGTTTTAGACTTTTTTCCCCTCAGAGCTGCAACAGAAAAATCTCTTTCAGGTCTGCACACTTGCATAAATCGTTCTACTCCAGCTTGGTGGTTATAATTAGTCGCTGTAATTGTAGGTGACTGGCAGGACTGGTGACCCCTTTAGAATAGAATAATTGCTGCTTGATTTTCACTGCAACCTTCAAGAATATCAAATTTAAAATCCAGATTTATATAATTATGGAACATCAAGCATGTGGGCTTGAGAGAAATTAAATTGAGCATCTATTAAACAAAATAATATGAGCACTTTGAGGATTTAACAATATTTTTATTTTTCTATGTGACTGTCTAAAATCTTAAATGCTGGCTGTGGGATTTGCTTTCTGCTAGCTGAGATCATTAGTAAGGCTGGTCACTGATGTTGCACGATCAGCCATTGCAGCCCGTTTTTCCTCCAATTTATCTTAAAGGTGTTTGATGGGGTTGAGGTCAGAGCTCTGCAGGGATGTCTGCTTTTTTTCTCCCTGCAAACTGGGAGAGCCCTTCTCTTTTTAATGGACTTTTACTTTGTCAGTGGGTGCCTTGTCATGCTGAAAAGGAAAGGGCCTTTGTGTGTCTGTCACGGAGACACACAGCTTTGTCTAAAGGGTGAGTGTGAGGTTTTTGTGCATAGTTAATTGGATTTTAAATCAAGCGAGAGGAACCAACGTAACCCCATATAACGATCAAATGTTTAAAAGAGTATGTTACATTTTTGGGATATTATTTTTTGTTTGTTTTCACGCTTCAGGACACACAAAATAAACATATAAAGGAATAATCACCATACATTTAATGAAACCACAATGAAAGGAATCATTATCATATTAAACATGAAAGCAAAATCTACATTAGAAGGTCACAGCAGTTTTTTGACTGTCAAGCAGGAGATCGGTTCGCCTCCTGAATTTAAATCCACTTCAAAGAGATGCTTGGTCACATTTAGTAGAGGTGAACTGAGTGGATTTGAGCATAACATTTTTTTTGTTGAGACAAGAAAAATGAAAAGCAGCTTTTATAACAGACAGTATTGCTCAGACGGCAAATCTTATACTCAAAGGAGGCAGCACACATAAAATTTAGTTGTCACACAGCTCAGGAATCATGTTTTAATTCAACCCATGAGTCCAACACTTATTATGGTCATTGGTTATTATGAAAAGTTAGAAATTCAGTCCAGCGTGTAGTGTTTTGTTTGCCTCAGCTGTGGATTTGACCCCATGACCTGACTCAGACTATCAGAGAGGCTGCTTGGATTCCCTTGAGGGATTCTGGAGGATACAGTCCAGCATAGAAAGAAAAGAAATTCACCCAAGCATCATTCTGAAATGTGTAAAAGAAATTTTATATCCATGTGAACGTTCGTTTGAAATGAGTTCAAGAGATGAGATAATGAAGTGCTTTCCATAAAAGCATGCAATCAAAACTTAAAAAAGGCAAAATGGATCCATATCATTCCAAAAATGCCATGTTATCAGAACTTCATTTCAATCGTTTGCTGCATAAAAGGAAAATGATATTGACATATTTTCAGTGTAATCCACAATAATGCTGTCCAAAGATCCATTCTGATCATCTTTTGATCTATTTTAAAGGCGTCTTTTAATTAAGATCATTCCGTTTTTAATCAAAATCAAAAACTTTTGTCTTTTTCTAGGACAATGTTAATTAAAATCCACCTTTTAGTTGTGGGTGGGACTGTTGGCATGAAGCCCCGACTCCTTCCCCTCACAATTGCTGAAAGCACTCTATTTATACGCCTTCCCTCTAGCTTACAGCCCCGCACACCCCAAAGTGCAACAAAAAGGTGAGCAGGATTGGAGCTATCCAGTCGTATAGTTTTGAGCCAGACGCCAAACCAAGGAAAACAAAGATGCACATGGATGTAGTCGTTTACAAGCAGATTCTTCAGAAGTAGGGGTGAAACAGTTAACTGATTAAATGATTTATTTTCCTACAGTCCAACCAGACTGATCTTTCTGATCAAACCTATACCAGGGCTGGCCAACCCTAATCCTTAATCATTTTTGATATTACTGAAGTAAAATCTAACCCAATTTTCCCAGTCTTAAGATTAGCACTCTTTTTCTTACATTGATCATCTAATGCAATAAAAAATTAGGAAATCTTTACATTTTTGAACAAAGAAGTGTCACACAACTCAAGAATAACAAGGTCAAAGAGCTGGCTGTTTACAAAATAACAAGCTAAAACTTTTCCATCTTTTATCATTAAAATAATCAACAGTATTCTTTTGAGTACGTATGGTGAACATGTTAAGTTTAGACAGTATTTTTGGTAAAGGAGGAATTCCTTTAGATGTTTTCTGTCTCTCAAATATCTGGATGCCACACAGTGCAACATCCTCGGCCGTGATGGTTCAGTCAATCAGGACCTATACCACAAAAAAAAAATCGTTTCAAAATGAGATAAATCGACAATTGAATCGATATTGAAAAATATTGTTCGTTTTATACTATTTTGATGTGGAAGAAGAAATACAAGAAATCTGAAAAACTTCACCTGCACTGTTAAATACCAGTATTTATAACTGAGTCACACTGGTTGAATCTTTGGCTAAAGATGTCCTGGATCCATTCTAGATCAGTGAATCAGATCGTTTATATAAACTAGCGTGCTCACCCTGTGATCCTCGCAAAGTCTTGTTTTGCCTAGCAGACGGTCTGAGCTTTTATGTTCCTGGTTTTGCTCTCCTGTGCCTTGACCGTTGCCTGTCTCTCGCCATTCTGCTCGCCTTTGTGTTTTTGACCCTTGCCTGGATTTTGACCATTGCCAGTCTTGCTCATGCTCAAATTCATAAACCGTTTGCACATGGATCCACACGTCTTGGACTCTTCGGCACATTAATGTCCTCCATCATCAGAAAAAAATCCACAAGAACATGTTAAAAACAACAGAACCAAAATATTCATGAGTTGGGTTTTTAAGGAGGGAAACAGACCAATAACTATCATGAAACTGATTTTGCGCATGTAGATTGATTCTGTTTTTGTTTTTTCTTTTTAATCATTTATCAATCAGTAGATTTGGGCTGAATCCAAATTTCGTCCCTACGGCTTCTCCCAATCCTCCAAGTGGAGAAATATGGAAAAAATTGTGACTTCAAATTTGGAGGTTACTACCACTTGTCATCTAGTTACCGGTCATCTACACTGGCGCTTCAGCGCTCGGAAAATACATAACATTGCTTTCTAACTATAGAAAGTCATGCTAAGACTCAACACGTTTGGTCATGTTGGAATCTGGAGTCGTTTTATTTTTCAGCTTTTTTTAAATAAATCCGGTTTCCATCAACCTGTCTCAGTGCACTCCAGGCACTTGTAGGCCAGACGTGGTTAATATTATTGAACATACACTTCATTCCCAAAATAAGCTGAACTGTACCATATCATTATCGGCAAAGTGAGACACAAAATCTGCTCTCAAACGCTGAATATAATATCAATATACACCACCTCCCGCACGTTTGATTATATAGCATTGAGCTACATGAAGAATTACAGACTTTACACCTGAGCCAAAATGAGACTTCTAAAGGCATTTCGGCTTCTGTTAGTTTTGACACCTGCCTTCCACACTCTTCAAATAATGCTCCTTCTAGCTACATCATTTATAATCGACAAGTAGGCAAAATCTTATTTGAGGAGCAGCAGAGGAAAAGCCAAAGCTCAGTGCTTGAAAACACAAAGCGAAAAAGAAGCCATGTCAAATCATGTTTTTTCCATAATTCCATACTTGAGTGAGGTAAATTAGCTGGATTTTTTTGTTCCCTTTTTTAACCTTTGAATAAACCCATTGCATGCATGTGGACATGTCGCAGATGGCGCCAGTGCAGATGTAAGGTCATGGAGCTGAGGTGTGTGAGGCAGGATAACACTCTGCACAGATCTGGAACAGATCCAGAACACAAAATTACAGGGGCGCGCTGCCACAAGCTTTTTGATCTCCAAATTGACCTTGCATCCGTTTTGGACTACAGGAGCAATTTGTAAGTTGGCAGCTATTGAGGCTGAGAAATGTCTTGCCGTTTTCTGACAATCAGTCCTGCAGCGCGCTGACCACTAACAGAGGAGCAAAATGGATCTTTCTGGCTGTGCTGCTGCCCCTGACCTGGCAGGCTCTTTGGCAATCAGTGAACTGTTGCAAACATTTCGATGCATTGTCAACCGGCCGGTGAACACGAGAGAGCACCTCGGGGAATAAAACTGATTCCTAATATATGAGAAAAGAGGTGTGACTAATCCTATCAGTGCAGGAAAAACAATTCACAATTCACTTTTGCAAATCTGTCCTGGTTACTAGAGATAATTTAATTACATTTAGAATTGTAAAAGTTTACTACACAGTTCTTTATCTTCTGTCCAGAAAAAAACGACAGACATTAAGCAAAGTTCTCCATCTGTGTTTGAAGTTCCACTCCGATTATCTTTTAATCTATTTTAAAAGCCTTCCCAGTGCTCTTTTAATTAGGATTATGCCGTTTTTAGGACAAATCAAAAGCAGGGAATTTGTGGCCTTGTAAATTTTATGTTCCAAGCTTTTTCATTCTGCATTTTTTGTCTGCTTCTAAATCAAAACAATTTGAATAAAGACATATAAAGAAATGCAATTTTAAGCTTAGCATCCTTTATACATGTCCTCCATCATGAGAAAAATACCACAAGAACAGGTTAAAAACACCAAAACAATGACTTTTATAGCAGCGTATCTTTAAAAACTGAAACAATACTTTTAAAATTCACTCACAAACTGTTTTTCTTTTTGTCCTTTAATTACAGATGCTTTTGATAAAGAAGAACTAGTAAAAAATACTTCTGAGAAATATCAAGTCAAGATTATGTGCAACTATTTGCAAAGATGGCTGGTAGAAACAACAAAAGCTTTTTTGTTTGTTTGTCTCATATCAGATAAAGTCCTTCTGACGTCTGTATACACTTTTGACTTTTATTTCAACATACACGGCATCAAACCTAAAGCACTTCCTTTTTTTTCCCCCAACTTTGCTTAATTTATTAGAAAAACTACACAGTGAAGATGTTTCGAGCTCACTAGTTTATGATCCTTTGACTCCAAGAAGAAAGAATTTTAGGTATTCCTATAGAGTGGTTTGCCAAGGTTGTTTTTGAAGGTTAGTTTGCTTTTTGTTTTCTGCATATTTTAAGAGAATGTGTTTGATTTGTTAATTTTGTTATCCACTTTACTGAACCAATAAACAAGCTTATTGATTCACAGGAACTCCTCTGATTGGCCGAATCACCTTATGGTGGCAGTCTTTTAAATCGTATAGCATTTCCTCTAAAAACTCAATGAATGATTATATCCATGGGTGTGGGAATGCTTTATGTAAGCCACCAGAGGCAACTAAGACTTTGGTGTTTCGCTTCTTGAACTATCAATTCTTTGATTTCTGATCCACTGCTGCCAAAGTAAACACTTTGACCTTGTCTGAGTGGAACTTCAGGTGAATAGTAACCCCTAATAAAGTATGCAAACAGTCCTTCAGTTGCACAAAAAAGTAAAACGTCTGTTTCTTGTTGAATTGTTTCTTTGATTGTAGAGGGATGGTGGGAATAACCACATTGGTTGCTTTCATCTCTCTTCCAGTCTTTAGTCGGTTTGGGACTAGCTGCTTTATTTCACCTACAAAAATATGGCTTTGTGAAAACCGAAAAACTTTCAATTGTTGTTGAATTCTGTTGTTCTTGTTGAATGCATTTTCAGTGTCAAGGTAAATTCAGATTTGTGTTGACATAAATCACACATATTCCTCACTCTATTGTCCGATTGCAAAGAAAACTATCCTCACACAAACAGATATTTTCAGAATCCTCTTAAAAATCCAATTATTGTTTAATGGTCAAATTCTTAGATAACTCCAATATTTCAAACCATTTCAAGATGTCCTGTGTTTAGCTTGAAAAAGTGACTACAAGCAGAAGTTTAGAGATGTTAGAGTACCTGAAACAAACATGAAAAGTCATTCCAGCAGTTATTTAACCTCCTGAGAACCAGCCATTGGTTTAAGTCCTCCATTTGTGTTTGGATTGCGGCATTCTAAGTATTCTATTAAGTCCTGATGTGCTTAAAACGGGACATTACCTTTCCAGTGATATCTCATGCGTTCGGATTGGATATGGGGATGTTTGAACTCTTGAGGAGACAAAATAAAGACTGCAAGAGACATAAATGAATGGGCTGGTTCTCTGGAGGTTAAAGTTTTATTGATTACCTGCAGTCTTCTTGGTCTGCACAAAAGCAGTGCTAGAACTTACTGTGGCAACGTACCTTTATGAACTTTGGTTGAGCAGTGTCAAACACGTGAAAGTCGCGTGCAACTCCTTCTGTAATGTTCCTTTAGGTTTTTTCATTTATGTTTAGATTTTTAACATGTCAAAGTTTTATATTTGTATTTTCTTGTATACATTTTTAAAAACACATTGAATTCTTCACCAATATTTAATAGTAAAAAGAGAAAAAGTATGAAAGTTAAAGTCATAATGATAGAAAAAATGTATCTTTGTACTGACTTTCTTGCAATTTTACTTCAAGCAAATCTGCCACATCAGGAGATCTTATTTGACATAAGACGCATTTTATTTTGAAAAGAACTTGTACATGCTGCTGTCAAACTAAAAGATGTTGAATATGTTATATTTACAAAAATACATCTCCTTTACAGTGTAACTCAATTATTGTAGTATTTAAAGGTTACATTTTTTAAAGGCTTTATGGCCACAAAAACACAAGTAATTGTAGTATTTTTCTTAACGGTAAATAGGGACTCTGCAGTATGAAACTGACCAAAATGGCTCTCAGGAACATTTTAGTTTGTAACTTAATTCATATGTAAGGAAAATTAAGCTTACATTAAACTTAAAATGGCAATTTGGAGTATTTCGCTATTTTAATCGTTGTGAATCAGGAGCAGACAAAAACATGCTGTTTGAAGAAGAACGATTTTGTGATTTTGTGAAAATCCATCGGGCGGGCCAGAAGCTCCCTGCTCTGAGCTCTTATTGACAGAGAGGGGAAGGCAGGGTGGGGTTGCTCTGCGTCTTTGGTCTCCCCCCCACAACTCAGAGGCATATTTCAAATGATACATGCCGCTCTGCAGACACTATGTCTTAGAAAATTACTTTTTTAAACATTTTGACAAAAAACGGCATAATCATAATTGAAAGCCCGCTAGGAATGCTTTGAAAATGAAATCAAAAGGTTATTGGAGTTGAACTTAGAGTCTCAAAAATCCAAAGATTTGTCAAACCTTGAAATCTATTTATGTAAATTCAAGCACTTCTAGGTTTTTAAGAATTTTTAAAATTCTATTGGTTGTGTTAAAGTAAAACAACAAAAAAGTACAAGGTAATCGTGGTGCCTCAAAAAATGTGTAAAAATGAGAAGTTTCCAATGAATGCATCTTCCTAACAACCTTTCACTTAATAGCAGCTCATCTGCTAATGTCTGACTCTAAGAAGTTGACTGTTGTTTAATGAGAAATATGTTTGTGAAAAAGTTACCAGCCTGAAAAGCTTTATTTGCTCAAGGGCACTTTTACAATAGGCGTCAGTTCTTGGAATGAAAAAAGTTACTGAAAGACTGTTGCTTACGAGACTGGTGTGATATATCATCATATATTTATCAAATCTATTGAAAGTCTTTTTATGTGTTTCTGTTGAAAAGACCTCGTTTTAAATGGCTTCACGCTTGATGTTGATTGGAACGTTTTCAAGAAATGATACATACTTTTTCCAAAAGACTTTTTTTTTTGCGACATAAACAAATAAAACAGTTACATATGAGTTTAGTGGTTTTGTGTAACCTTTAGCGAAAAACTTGCAGTTTAAACTTTATATTAGGCCTAAGTTTAGTAAATTATTGGTTTGTGGAAGGATTTTAATGTGATGTCAGAGTGACCCTGACGAGGATGAACGCATGATGATTCAATAAACTATTATACTAATACATGAATTATTGAAAAAGTACAAGTCTAGAGGAGCACAGTTTGCAAAAAATGAAACGGAACGGTTTGTACCTAAGCTGGTGCGTATTAAAAGTGTAATCCATGTCAACTCAGTCTTCAGGCTCAGGGCAAAACATTTATTTTAATGAGAACCTAAGGCAGCTGGAGCTTTATTCATTAAATGTGTAATAGTGTTATTTGTAAAGAGGCCTCTTGTTTGTGCCTAAAAACACTCAAAAGAACATAGAGATGTGTGTCTACATGTTCCAGTGCAGGTTCACGAGTGAGTGGCAAAAGTTTCCACCAATTTCTCTTCTCTGCTTTGGTTCAATGCCAGCCCACGAAGACACCTGCTGGCACTCCAGCTGGCTGCTCAGTTGCTGTGCAGCAGTAATGACCACGAGCGTCCTCACGGCTGTGAGACACAGTTTTATCAGGATGTGCAGACTCCAGAAGCCAGTGTTCTGCAGTTGGCGGCCTCAGATGCCAGAGAGGTATCGGGGAAAGGCGGTGGGTCAACGCCGAGGCGGGCAGACAGTGACACGGGGAGGCAGATGGACACATCTATGCAGACACGGGGAGCATGCACACTGCTGGGGATGTGAGTGAAAGCATGACTGTGACAGTTGTGCTGTGGGGTTATCAGTGACCAACAGAGCGTGCCCATGCTGCTCGCACACAAATACCAAACACACACATTCCTGAGGCCTCTCAGTCTTTCTTATGCACCGTCTGACTCTGATGGAAGCGGACCGCTTCCTCACAACCTCTCAGTCTTCCTCACTTCTTTCCTCCCATCAACCACTTGATCCAAATTATTGCTTTAAGTAGAACACCCCAATCTTTCTTCTTTCATCGGCAACTATATTGCTGAGGTCACACAGGCAGACGGGGAGGGTGCCTGCTCGGCTGCTGCGAAGCAAATACCTATGTCATCATCTGAGAGATCATACCGCATAAGCAGGAGTGTCTGTCTGGCTGCCTCTATTAGATTTTTCTCCCGCTCTCTCTGCAATAACAGTTTCACACTGCCTTCCTCTCTCTCCACTGGGAGACAAACATTAAAGCGCTTTCTCATAATGAGGAAAACTACAGAGGAGAGAACTCCACACACACACATGCACGCACAAACACGTGCGCGGAGTTTGCACACAGGTCCCATGGTTACGTAAAGGTTACGTAAAAAGCATGAATAATAAAATAATGCTAATGCTCGGCTGTCATTAAAAGTGTACACACACTTGTGTGTATTTGTGTGTCATTAGGATACCAAATATTTTATGAAAGAGTTGGATGAAGGACATTTAAGTGCTGCTGAACTAGAGCTGCTAACACAGGAAAGGGAAATTCCCGTCAGCCGATGACTTTACACTCCTTATCTGAGTTTGAAAAGATGTAATATGTTGTGTTTGACTGGAACAGAATATATTGCATCATCCCTTTATGGCTTTTTGCACTTTCTGAAAGCTCTAGTTATTAAGCTGATGTAAGAAAAGAACGAGCTTTAGAAGTTGGTTCAAAATAAAAGCAATCGTCTCAATTAACTATGAAGAATTTCTGAAAAAAGTCATTTTTAAACAAGTAATTTTCTGTAAAATGTATGACCCAACAGCTGGGTTTTAATATTTAACAACAACCACATAAATCCATCATTTCATTTATTTAATTTGAAATTATTGCATCTTTTAGTTTCTTTGCAAACTAATTTTTGGACGGAAACATCTACCTGCTTTTATCAGTTCCAGTAATCCCAAATACAGCAAATGACTTTGATGGTTAAAAACTGACCTTTGTGATCTTATGACAGGAACACATAGACAGCATTGTGTCTAGTTAAACTCAGAGCAATTTTATGTCAATCAGGAATGACTAAAAGCTAGCACTTTAAGTCCCACTCCAATCATCTTTTGATCTATTTTAATGCGCTCCCAGTTGTCTTTTAATAATATTTATGACAGTTTGAGCCAAAATAAAAGACCTAGACATAGACAAATGTCGTTTTATAGAATCAAATTTCTAATGAACTATTGCTGCTCGACAGAAATTTGCTTATGAGTTGTGAGCAGAAGTGTTGGTGTGCAGTAAGCCTGTCCGCATTTCCATCATCCATCTGTGTACACACTCTCCCACGAGACAGCTCGGATGTGGAAAACGAGGATGTATGTCGATCTATCTGTCTGCACATGGATGCATTAGAATAGAACATAGCAGGGTAACTGTGGTGCATTGACTGTAGCACCTACGTCTCTGCTAAAAGCTTTTTTCAAAAAAGGCCACATGAACATGTTAAAAATACCAAAAACATGATTTTCATCAGAGTGGGTCTTTAAAGGGTTTTATAAATGTAAGAGCCCAAAGTTTAATAATGAACTCAGACCTAAACCTGAACACACACATTCAAACAGTTTTGACGTTTTCTGAATATTAAGCAATCTTCCACATTTCTTTCCAAAATTTGAATTAAAAAAAGGGCAAAATGCAGCAGTTCCTCTAAAAACCACTTTCTATTCATGACAACTGGAATCTGGAGTTTCAATGAGCTGTAACATTTTTATAAGAACTCAAATTTGTGCATTTTTAAGTCTTTTTTTTTTTCCGCCGTTGGTGAAGGAAACAAAACTTTCTTATCCTGATGAATACTTTTGGAATGTTGTCAAATTGGGCGGAGTAAACTTTCTTCAGTATGGCTGACTCACTACAGGCTTCATTTCGTTCATCTGTTCTAAATCCTGCGGGTGACATCAGAGAATATTGGTCCCGTGTATAAATGTCCATGATATTATCTCAAGTAATAACAATAAAACAAAGCCTGGTGTCTCCCTATAAAGCTCAAAGAAAATCACGACCATGAGAATGGATCCAGTCCAGCACTCTACCCTGTTTGAATTTCTGTCAGTCAGAAAAAAAAAAACCTCCAAATCCACTTGGTCTGTGAAGTGATTGGTTTAAAGGCTGGGTCCATAACTGTCTTTTGCTAAATTATGAACCACTCAGACTTCTCTGATCTTCTGGTCTCCTTTTTTCCTGGAGTTAAAAAGAAACAAGATCAAGCAGCTTTTTTTTTCTGTGCCGCAAATAAACTCAAAGAAAACTCCGGGTCAACCATGATATTCATTACTTCAGAAAACGAAAACATTTCTGAATTCTGTTACCTTTTTTAATATCGTTTAAATCTGCTCATTGAACTGTTTTGTGTGTCTGCTCTTATCTCGGCTTCTACTCGTCTCTTTGATCACGCTGGTTTTCATATCTTTTGTGTCTGTGTTGTTTCATTGTCTCACAACATTTTGAGGTATTTTGCAGCTAAAATGAGCCATATGCGTACATTTTCTTTGCCTGCAGATTTGTATCGTGAGGGTGGAATTGCAGCAGATGCACAACAAAACAACAGGCAGTATGAAGGCCTAGTTAAAAAAAACTTTGCCTTTTTAAATGTATAAGCCCAACAGAAAATTAGCAGTGCAATAAAATAAGTGAACAAAAAGTTAGAGTATTTTAATTTTAATGATTTGATTACATTTACAAAATCTATTGAATATAATGAACTTAAAAAAGCATTTCAATTCCTATTATTCTTAAATTTATATCAGCAATTCTTTATCCCTACAAGTCCTTTTTCACATATCCATGTGATTTTAGCTGCTTCTGTCATATAAAAACATCACAGAAAGCAGGAAGAAAAGCTCAACAGGACCTGAGGCTCTTTAAATTCAGAGTGGGATGTTTTTCATGACAACATGACACACTGCATGGGATAAAAGGAGCGTGCGCCAAGCTCGATGTACGCATTTGTTCCTGCTGTTTGTCTGTCCAGCAGGGCTGATGCTGTCACACTTATCCCTGCAATCCCTCACTTCTTTGCTGCAATTGTAATCTGACAGCTGTTAAATTCTTCTATTTTAGCCTCAATTATGCATCTTTGAAATGCCTCATAAAGAGTTTTCACTGGTGCAGCACAGAAGGTATAACTGTTGGTATAACGTTACTATCATTGAGGTGGACCTAAGCAAATGAGAAAACCTGAAAAAAATAGATGAAAAACTCTCGTAAAAAAAAAAAAGTAAAGCTGTGTTTATTCTGCAATGCCTAAAAGGAAGGAAATTTCTCAAAATGTTGTGACGTTTGTGGTGTTTTCAAACTAGGAGAACCAGTGAGCTGTAAACAGTTTTAATAAAACATGAACTGGTAGCACTCTGAAAAGTATTATAATATATTTGCAGTTATTACAATGACTCTTGTTCTCTTCAGAGCGGAGTGAAGGTTGCAGACCTTTCTCCGCCTTTGGACTCATGCTAACTTGTAAGAATGACACAAACAGACTGTAATACAAACACAAGCTCTTCTTTCAGCCTTCGTCAATGCCTCGGCTCATGTTTGCCTGTATTAAACTCATGAGCCTCCTGAGCTGATGTTCTTCCCAGTATCTTCACTGCTTCTTTGCCCCAGGAGCTCAGATTACCATGACTGCCACTGTTGGACTCGCTTTTCTCATCATTTTGATCTTGGTGTTACTCGAGATTGCCACATCCGTTGCCACTGCTTCTTCTGGGGTTTGTTAGCCGCAGCAATGTCTGGCTGGTTAGCGAGCAGAAGCTAATAGTCTGCCTCTGACAGCCCCACAGGATCCAGGCTCTCTTATTTTCCATCACCTTTTGACTTAATGATTACAAAATCCTTTGGTGTGTGCAATGATTAAGTCAGGTGGGTGAAGCGTCAGAAAGTTTTCTGAAGTGAGAGGAGCGGTACTTTTATTTACAAGTAGAAAGTGGTCATTTAAAAAGTGACTCAAGCAAGAGTAAATAAGTTTGCTGAAAGACAATTCCTGCAATAGGAATTGTGTTTTTTTTTTTTTACTTGTGGCATTTTTCTCATAATGGAGGAGATGCATATCAAGAAATGGAAGTTTAAAATTGCCTTTCTGAGTATTTCATGATATAATTTAGTGTGAATCAGTTGCAGAAAAAAAAGGCATTTGAAAAAGCTGCAGCTACAATGGACAAGCTCCCTACTCTGCTCCATTCTGATGCATCCACTTGTAGACAAATAGATCCATCTTTGTTTTCTTGGAACGCTTTGAAAATAGATCAAATGATGATGGAGATGATTTGAGTTGGTCTTTAACAGAAAAAAAGAACATTATACTTAACTTACTGTATTAAAGCTAATAAATGATATTCTAACTTTGATTAAATAAAAATAGAAAAGCAAAAGGCATTCACTTGTTTGCAGTCTGCTTGGAAACATCAAGATTAAGTTGATGTAAGATGTAGCTTTATATAGTTGCAGCCGAGTAATTGTTATGGTAAAAATGCCTAGTGCAGGAAGTCTGAAGAATAAAAAAAATAAATTAAAAAATGAAATTGTAACTGAGTAAATGTAACACGTAAAAAAAACAAATCATATTCGTCACTTTGCAAAGATGTAATTTTGGGAGTTTGGCTGCAGAATTCAGTCATTTCACTGTTGACAGATAACCAAGATGAAAAGCTTAGCTTGTGATCCTTGGCTGGATAGTACAGAACCACAGCCGTGGCTGACTGCCATCCTTGAGTCTGAATGATGGTGTTTAGAGATACAGTGGGATCAAAAGTTTGGGCACTGTCAAGGCTCGGACGCCCAGCTCCACCTCCAACCACTAGAGGAGCCCTCTCTGAACATTGATCCTCTCTGCTCACTTCCTCACGCCATCTCCCATCAGTCAACGCTCTCTCCCCCACGTCTTCACCAACTGCTGCTCATCCTCCTCATCAGACTTACCATATCTATGCCCCGTCTGGACTTGTCAAGTAATGTTTTATTGTGGAAGCAGTCCTTATTGTACTTTTGCCTTCCCGTGTTTTTGACCATTGCCTGTTTCCTCGACCCCTGTCTCGCTTCGTGTTTTTGTTCTGGAGAAGCTGGTGTGACCCACTGCAGACATGTTAAATGTTCTGTTTTAGTGCAAAATATTCATCCCGATAAATAAGTGACTCAAACAAGCAGGACTTTTTTCCGACGTGTCACATTGTTGATCAGATTCTGGAAGTTAGGAGCACGGTTGACTCGGAAGGCAAAACGTTGTGTACCTAGTGCCCACAGGTGGTGTTAAAAGCAGTCTTCCATTCATCATCGTCCTGGAGGCAGATGAGATGAAAGGCAAATCCGCTTGGCAAAAATTCTGGCCCGTTGAAGTAGCTCAAAAGCAGATGTTATGAGAGATAATGTTAATGATAATTTCCAACATGATTTCATTAAGACAATGATAATCAGCACTGGTTTCACTCCTCCATCTTTCTTTGTAACAAAAGAGAAACCTGTCTTCTGATAAAGAACTAACTACAAAAGCCGGAGAATCTTTCTTGGTTTTGTTCTCCATTACACTCGGCTGCCTGGTTGTCATGATTTCCACTCACAAGTTAAATTTCTCATTGTAGAGTGATGGACTTGTTTGGACCATTGCTTGTTTGATTCTGACACCGTGTTAACACACGCTTGAATGCCTTTAGAAAAGCAAACTGACAAAATGTCTGATTCTAAAAAAGCTTCTGACACTTGCTTATGATACATTTTTAACTGCATTTTGAACAGGTATATACGACATCAGCTTTAATGGGGGGAAAAGGGCCTTTGTGCTGTTTAACACACATTGAGCTTTTTCTCTGATGGTTTGAAGTTTAAAGTCCCACTCAGGTTATCTTTTGATCTATTTAAAAGGGTTCCAGTGGCTTTTTAATTATGATGATGCCGTTTATAGCCAAAATAAAAATAAGTCATTTTCTCTAGACAACAGTTTCTGCAAAACGCCAGTAGTTAGAAATTTGCTCTGAGCTGTGGGCAGGAGCGTTGGTGTGGAGCAACTCCACCTCCTCTTCCCTCCCTGTTGCTGAGAGCTCTCTGTTTAAGCAGTTTTTTCTACATCACAAATAAGATATTTTTCCAACTGAATTGTTTTGTCTGTTCCTGATACACAACGATATAAATAAAGTACTCAGAGATACAATTTGGAGCTCAGTTTTTACATACATATGTCCTCCGACATGAGAAAACGCCAAACACAGTTTTCTTTGTTCTTTAGATCACAAATTTAACAAGACGTGCATTGAATGTCGACTTAAAGACATAAAAGAAAGCATATTGCTTTCATCAGATGTTCAAATGATTGCTAAAATCTTCAATGTAAGAAAAAATAATTACTTTTTGAATGGCTTTTCATTCACTTCACACTTGACCTGGATAATTTCTATTTTTGTCACCAATTTTGATTCAGCCTTTTAAAAAAGAACCTCTTGTGGAGGTTGGCCTCTGACAAAAGAAGGGTTCATTTTACAAAAGCCATTTCCAAACCTCTTATCCATCACATCTATCTGCAGTTAACAGGTGAAACAGAGGCTTTGGAGAAAGATCTGATGGATGTGTTTTTAGTGATAACCTTGTATTCAGACATGTGAAAGCTCATAGTCCACACAGAAAAAAAACAGTTCTATAAACAGAAGAAAAACACCTTTAAAAGGTTTTCAAAAGAGCACTTTTAGATGTTAAATCTAGCTTAACCTTGAAGGAATATCAACAGAAGAGCCAGCTTTTAGTTCACATGCCTCAAATGTACAACCAACAGTTAAATACTAATTAAGGTTTCATGTTTTCTATGTGCATCCATCAGTTTACAAAGCCAAGCGAATATATCAAACAGCATTTTTTAAGTTGTTTATGACTTCAATTATGTGTTTGATTCATTATCCAGCAGCAAAACAAATTTGAACTAGTTATGTTGCCCCCCTGCCGGAAGACTGTGAGGGATAGCAAACCAAACAACGTGCATTATGGGAATTGATCAATGGTTAGCCATGTGAGTCTGTTGGAAATGTTCTTAGTCTGCAAGTAATGCCAAACAGGAATTGTGACGTTGCGTTGGTGCTGATTGAAAAAGCCCAGAGATCATAAGGGTCATCGCATTTCATAGCCCTGCATGTTTTTACTGGATCACATTTATTAGGAAATCCATCTCAGCTGTTTCATTTCCAGCAAAACCGCCAAACTGCTGCGAGTGCAGAGATTTAAAAATGAATGAAATCAAAGATCAGAGAGTCCGAAACGCCATCTTTACAATTCTGCGCAGTCAATCCAATCATTTTTAATTTTGTATAGTGGAAGTATTCATGCTTTGTCTGATCTTCAAAGTGTTTGTGAATAATTTAAAATCTGTGAACCCCATAGTAACAGTCAAAAAATGAAATAAATGGCATCTCATCAGAGAAGATTACGATTTTTTTTTCAATGGAAACGCAGAGAGAAAATGGAAAAAATGAAATAACAGCTAAATCCCTGATAACTTTTGAGGATCATCTAAGCCTTTGCTAACTTTTTAAAAATCAGACTCCCTAACAAAGATTAAGGCAGTTAAACTTTCATTTTGTGACAAAATTTGTTGTAAAGTTATTCCGAGTGGTCTTTTAATTATGATTATGCAGTTTTTACCCAAAATTTTAGAAAAAAATCTGTTGTTTTTTAAGACATATTTTCTGCAGAGCCTCAGGAGCTCATTAGAAATTCACCTCTGAGTTGTGGGCAGGACTATTAGTTCGGATGTTATCCTCCTCCAATTTCCCATCAGCCCTTTGTTTACATTCTCTACCGCTAGCCATAACCCTTGACAAACCCAAACTAATAATGGTGTAGCAAAAAAAAAAAAAAAAAAAAAAAAAAAAAACAGGAAAGCAATATCGAAGCTATCCAGCTGCACAGTTTTTAAGCCAGATGGAAGCTCAGATGAGGAAAATGAAGACCTTAATGGATCTATTTTATCTGCAAGGACGCATAAGAATTGGAGCGGAGACTTTGGCA
This sequence comes from Oryzias celebensis, assembly GCA_014656515.1. Classification (NCBI taxonomy): domain Eukaryota; kingdom Metazoa; phylum Chordata; class Actinopteri; order Beloniformes; family Adrianichthyidae; genus Oryzias; species Oryzias celebensis. The sequence continues at coordinate 44,168,553 of BNCR01000005.1, forward strand.
GTATCTGCATCACAAACTTGAGCCTTTTCAAACTGTGGTTTTTATCTGCTCCTGATCCAACACAAAATGTTTATATATATATATATATATATATATATATATATATATATATATATATATTCTTCCATCATAAGAAAACTGCTACATGAACAAGTTAAAAACACCAAAAATACGATTTTCATCGGATCGGGCCTTCAAACTATTTGCTTCTTGGCTGAAAAATACAGCTCACCTGCACAAATAGACATTTTGCCTCAAACCTTAGTTGCTTAAATGCTTAAGATACAGATTATCACAGTGTTTGATAGAGTTCATGGAGCTGTCAAACAACTGTAATTAATGTCGTAAAATTTGCAGAGGAGGAGGCAGCATGATGCTCAGATGCCTCCTGGACGCCTCCCTAGGGAGGAGCTCCAGGCATGCCCCACTGGACGGAGGCCCCGGGGAAGACCCAGGACACGCTGGAAAGACAGTCTCTCGGTTAGCCTGGGAACTCCCTGGGGTTCTCCCCCAGAGGAGCTGGAGGAAGTGGCCGGGGAGAGGGAAGTCTGGACATCCTTGCTTAGACTCCTGCCCCCGCGACCCGGTCCCGGATGAGCGATAGAAGATGGATGGATGGATGGATGGATGGATGGATGGATGGATGGATGGCAGCAAACTGAGAGAAACTGCAGAAACTATTTAGATACACACCTTCCATTTTTTTCCCAAGTCAAGAAAAGTTCATTAGCAATTTCCAACTCTGCTAGTTTAAAAGTTTTACAATCTGTGAGGTGGAACTTCAAGTGAAAGTGAAACTTCAGGAACTTTGTGCATCATTGTTTGAGGGAAAAGTTAAAGCATTAGTGAAGCACTGCTAGAATTTTGATGGTTTGAATGAGGTTTTGTTCCATTTCAGAGGTTACAAACCATCCATCTATTTTCTCAGAAGCTCAAGCCGTCCAACGAACTGTGGAAAAAAAGGAGACTCAGTCTTCCGCTACTGGATTTACGAGGTCATGGTTTGCTTCTGTTTTTGTCTTTTCGCTGTGGCGTTCTGAACGAGAAAAGGAATCATTACTGTGAGTAAATAAAAAAACAAAAAGATGTTTTCCAGAGACAAAGCGCAGGATTATCAGTGTCTGTGAACGAAAATAAGTCCATTCCAGTCTGTGTGCAAACCTTTCAGCCCCGAGATCAACTTGTAAACAGGTGCTCAAGATCCAATTCATTTCTTTTTTATACAAAGCTGGGTCTCTAAAGACATGAAGTCAGAGAAATACTTTGAAAAACATCGTGACTGAGATAGAGAAGAAAAAAAAAGGTGGGTGGGCATGGTTCAGTGGTACTATGAGACTAAACCGCAAGAAGAAGAAAGGGAATGTGAAGGTAGAGAGGTGTAATGAGGCAATAATCCAAGGAAAAGGAATAGCAGTTAACAGAAGACACATAGGATGGGAACCAACTTTTCTGCACAGCTCCTGGTGAAATATCCCATAGCTGTATGTTTTACGTTACCCAATCCTGAACAATATTTGCTGTTGTTAAAAAAGCATTTAAATTGCAGCACTTAAACATCCCTTCTGGCTTGGAAGGAGCTGCATTCTGCTCGGCTATGCAGTTTTCTGGAGCTTGCTGTGCATTTATTGGATTTAGCAACTGCAGCCTCCTAACCTTTAACATGGGTAATTTTTCTTTTAATTGCAAACTCCCTGTCAGGAGAGGTTTTTTTGTTGAGAGAAATGCAGACTACAGACCTGTGCCGCGCTTCTAGTTTCCGGGTGGCGTTATGTCTTTTTCAAATGATTTCACTGCAGCATCTCTAAGCTCTGCAGTCAACAGCAGCAGAGGCCCAGTCTCCCATCGTCTCCCATCATTGTGCGAATGAGTGAAATTTATTTTGCCATCAACTGTCCACATGTGGCCGAAGTATCCAAACAGCAACTTCCGCGGACACAGGAACAGTGGGGAGAGGCCAAGGAAGCGTGTCCTGTGGCGCGACAGACTGAAACGGAGAAAAAATGAATAAAAATCCGGACAAGCACTGGAGAAAAAAAAAAAAACTCAAAACATTTTCCAAAAAAAGCAGCAAAAGCCACTTTAAATTCCTCTGTTCTCATCAAAACAATGCTGTAATCAAGGTTAATGCCATCTATTTTGTGTTTCACTGCTCAGTGGTGTTGAAACAAGAAGCTGATTAATAATCACAACATGAACAAAATATTAATTTGTTGATACTCAGTTAATCAATTAAATTTTGCAGGCAAAAGTCCCAAACATTAGATTTTAATCGGATGTATTTTCTGAATACTGTTTACAGAAGATTTGAATTCCACCTCGAGGTGGGTAAAACTGTTATCTACGTTGCTCCTGTTTTCAGTTTTTCAGACAAGCAGAGCTCACACTGTGGGGTGTGACGCCTGGAAGGAAAAACATGGCACAGATTAAGCTGCTTCACTTGTGAGAGCTAATCACGGCTCTTCCCATGGACTGTATGAAACATGGATGAAGCTGCCCTGTTCTGGAGGTTCAAATCAATGCACAAAAGCCTTAAAGCGCAATGCCAATGATTGATTGACATGCTGGAGAGACCATGAATTGTTCTTTATTAATACAGCAGGGAAATTAAATTGTTGCACGAGCAAATAAAGAAGAAACAGCAGTTATTTATCAAATGAAAAGCAATAAAAGAAATATAAGCCAATAACAAGGCAGGTAGATGTGTTTCATCCTAAAGACTCTTCTTTTGCTGAACAGAGTGTGACTGCGAAAGGTTATTGCAGTGGGCACGAATGACCTTCTGTTCCTGCTCTTATTGCTGCAGAGTTGAAGAAGCTTCAGACTAAAGATACGCTGTTGTTTTATCAATATGTTGTGAAACATGTTGCAAGCTCTCGCCCTTTGCGTCGAGAATCCTGAGTAAAATCCGCCCGGTTACACAACAAAACATGAAATATCCAACTCTGGGTATGATTTTGCCTTTTTCCCTGTCTTGGAATCAACTCACCTTTTTATATCTTAGTTGGATTGACTTCCTCTACAATGCATTTTGAATTGTTTCCTATATGCTAACTTTGAGTTGCTGTCAACAGTCTGATGCCAAGCTTCACCAAAGTCTTTTAATTTCTTATAATGGACGAAGGGCATTTTCCTGATTATACCATGGTCACTTACAAATGAAATAAATGTTAAATCAATAATTAGTACAATAATCTTGTTATATTTATGTTTGAAGCGGACTATTTGTATGCAGTGTGACGTCATGGTAACTGCTGCAGAGCCTGTCCCGATCTCGCTCTGTTTTAAGCTTTATTTCACAGAGAAAGTTCCTCTCACTGCCTGTTTTTGCCCAGACGATGAAGGAAAAGGTTTGTTTTTTTAGAAAAAAGTGCACAAGTATTTTCCTTGATTGCTTTTATTGAAATAAATATCCACCTTTAACTCATCATTAAATGTGCATCAACAATTTCTTTCATGAATTGATAATACAATGAATCTTCCTTACATGTAGTAATAATGTAAGCAAGACAAAAAGATAGGCAACAAATTATGAAAAACTAAAAGCAACATTGTTGTTTATGGTTTGGTTTGCAGTTTGTTAATGGAAACATTCCTTTCATTGCACTCGAGTTAGGTATGGAGTCCCACAGGGTCCCACAGGAAACACAGTATTAACTTTCACTGTTATGCGGATGACACACAGTTGTATTCATTCATTAAACCTGACCACATAGCAAATCCGTTAAACCTTGACCACATAAAGAAACTTAATGCCCGCATTAGAGACATCAAGACCTGGATGATAATTATCTCCTCTTAAACCCAGAAAAAACTGAGGTCAATATACTAAATCCTAAATACTTGAGAGATGCTCTATCTGATCAGATGGTCTCCCTGAATGGTGTAAATATAGCTTCCAATGCCACAGTTAGAAACCTAGGGGTTTTATTTGACCTGGATTTATCATTTAAGACTCACATATCACAAGCTTGTAAAACTGCATTTTTTCACTTATGCAATATATCTAAGATCAGAAATATATTATAGAGAAGTGATGCTGAAAAACTCATCCATGCATTTGATAAATCTAGGCTGGGTTCCTGTAACTCTTTGCTAGGAGCGTGTCCTAAAAGTTCCCTAAAATGTCTTCAGCTTGTTCAAAATGCAGCATCTAGATTGTCAGCAGGAACCAGCTACTGCGTTTGCTTCACTTTACTCGCTCCCAGTTGAATCCAGAAACAAGTTCGAAATCCTCCTGCTAACTTTTAATTATCAAGTCTCTCAGTAATGAACAGGTGGACATGTGCAAAACTAGTTTTGGTTAAAACATGAATATAGACAAATACACACATCTGTAAAGAGAACATTAAACGGAGAACTTTGAATTTGTTAGAGGTTGTAATGTCCCTGAAGAACTTTTGAGGCAGGAAGTCTTCAGAAAAAGCAGAAATCCGCAGACAACTTTGTCCAATCTCTGTTTTTTTATGTGTTAATTTCACAGATTCTTTCATTAGTGCAAATATTAATACTGTAATTGTAGCCAAACACTTTCTGATGTGGAAAGAACAGGTTTGTTATGATAAAGAGATTAATAAAGGAACAAACATTCACCAATTACACATCAAGAAGACACAAGCCTACCCCGTTACACACATCCTATTAAAGCACCGTGTTCAAAATTTTTATTTTGTTAAACTTGACTGGAATAGGTAGTAAAGACATTTTTGCCAATAATGCTTCTTTTGGGAATGAGGCATTTCCTCATTGAGCTTTGAACTTGTAAATAAATTCTCCTCTGAATGGAGCCGGATTATTGATCTGTTTTGAAACCCCAACCTTGAAGGAAAAAAGTGGAAAATCCCCAAAAACTATAATTCACCCACTGAACACACAAGCACATATGTGTTTAATAATTGAATTTATGAGACATATGAAGGAAAAATGTCTGTAACCTTTAAATTCATATCAGATTAAAAGTGTTAAAGCAAATGTTTTAGAAGCAGTGTGACATTGTTGTTGTAGTCTTTCAAACCAGCTCTTTGTGTGAAACGGAAGAGTTCTGATCCTCACACATCCAGAAAACAGTCAACGGTTGTGTCCAAATTTTTTCCTTACTCACTACATAGTGTGTAGAAAATTCACATAAGTCTGCGAAAAACCAGTGTACATTGATGCTCACTACATTGGCAAATATAGACTCCAATGCATTGCTGTTGAACAGCGGAAAAAAAATTATCTGAACGTATTTTTTATAAACCGTTCGCGTTTTTTTCATCAGAACACAACGAATTCATTAATAGTCTTTGTAAAATGCTCGTATTTATTACGTTTTTTACTTTGGGATGTCAGTGATGTCATATTTGCTGTTTAAAATAAGAAAAATAAAAAAAAATAGTGATCATGATGTCCGAATTGTTTTTAGTATCCAGTGCGCTAGATGGTCCCAGGCTATTTTTTGGTAGTTAGGGATGAGGGAGGGAGTTTGGATGTAGCCAACATATGTAAGCAAACATGTCGACAAAGTTACATCAGTTGTAAACATTACCCTATGTCCACCTCCGCACTTGCACATGTAAATTGAAAAAAAAAATCTGTTTTGCTTTCATCTAGAGTCGGAGGACCGTGAAGCTACAGTAGTGTTTATATTATGTAATACCTTTTATCTGAAACAGCTACTCGACTGCTAGTGCATCAGGTTGTGATGGTGGACCCAAAATGCAGGACAACGGTAAGTGCAGGTTGGATGGTTTATATGTGAGGTAGCAAAGGAAGTACAGAGGTCTTGGAGGGTTGATCACAGGCAGGCAGGAGGCGTCAGGAGGGGAAGTCCTGGTGATCCTCAATGACAGAATTGACTAAGTTACAGGAGGATGGCGATGCAATGCAACAAGACTTTAGTTTACGTAAACGTGGCTTCAGTAGCTTAAAATCGGTGTACTATAGCAGAGAGGAACAGATGAATTGACGTTGGCTGGTGGACATGGCCGTCCGAACAACAGGTCAGCCTGACGAGGAGATGATGAGCAGGTGAGCAGGAACCCAACGTCAGCCAGGTGTGCGAGGGCGGCCCTGCAACCTGACATAATGAAGCTACCAGTTAGCCTCACTACATTAGCCATAGTAACTTCTCACTCTGAAAAAATGGAACTGCACAAAACAAGACAGTTTTCAGGGAAATAAAATAACATGCTGCCAATGTGAGTTAGCATTAGCTCTTGCTTACCTGTTGAAGATGTTATAGATTTAGTTTTTTAAATTTAACTGTGTCCACTATGTGTACTTAAATACCAACTCTTTCACTGATATCTTAATTTTTCATGTTTGATTAATGTCTGTGTTGTTTTGACTGAGTTTCATTTCCACATTTGCCACTGTGGCTCTCTCTGGTGGGGTGCTTTTGCATCAAACCTGGCAACCCAGTATTCAAGTTTGTATTCGAGGAACAAGGGGAATTTTTTTGTTTGTTTGTTTTAAGTAAAAGTTTTTTTTTTGTTTGTTTTTTTAACCAAACAATATTTTTGGGAGATAAACATTTTTTTCCATAACTTTTTTTTGAAAAGCTTAAGTATAAGTACATAGTGGCAAGCACTCTTACCTCACAAGGGGAAAGCCCTGGTAGAACTTGTGGCTTGGATTTTTCTGTGTCAAGTTTGCATGTTCTCTGTGTGCCTGAATGGGTTTCTCCAGGCACTCTGGTTTTCTCCTGTTGTCCAAAAATATGCTAAATTTTCTCTAGGTGTGAATGTGTGTTCCCAGTGACATGCTGGCAAAAACATATAGACGGAAAACCAAAGTAAATATTATGTAAACACGTACAGTTGTGGTACAGTGTATAAGTTTACCCTGGAAGAAATGATCATTTCTTGGTCATTTTTCATTGAATATGAATGATTACACACACGTTTTTTACACTCATAGTTAGTGGTTGGGTGAAGCCATTTACTGTAAAAAAATCAGTTTACCTTTTCAAAAACAAAATGACAGAAACTTCCCAAATGACCCTTTTTCACATGGTTACATATCCTGATGACTTTGTTCTGAAAGTGCGCACACAAGCTTATACAAAAGGGTTTGAATGGCAGCTAAAGGTAACCATCCTCACCTGTGACTCGTTTACCTTATAATCAATGTGTGTGCACAAAAGGTCTTTGAGTTTCTGGGTTCCCAACAGTTGCATCCTTCATCAAGTGCAGCAGATTTCTGGATCCCGAGTCATGGGGAGGGCTAAAGATCTGTCAAAAGTCTACAGGAAAAGGTAACTGAACTGTACAAAACAGGAAAGGGATATAAGAGACATCCAAGGAATACAGAATGCCAGTCAACAGTGTTCAAACTTCGATCAAATGTGGAAAGTGAGGTGTTCTGTTGAAACCATAGCACAGTTACAAACATTTCTGCCACAACTGCCAGAAAAAGCGATGTAAAGAAAAAACCCATTTGCAACTTCAGCTGTGATCCAAGATTCTCTGAAAAATTGCGATGTGGATGTTTCAAGATGTAGCTGAAGAAGGTACCTAAAGGGGCCTGAAGAAAAATGGGTGGCATGGTTGAGTTGCCAGAAGAAAGTCTTTTTAGTGATTCATTGTTTATAGCTTGTATTTTTATATCTTGTGTAAATCTTGTATCTTGTGTTAATATTCTTTTCCTTTTTTTTTCTAACCTTAAGTGTTTTATGGCAACAGCAAAAAAAAAAGAATTTCATTGTACAGGGAAACCCGTTTCCTCACTGTGCAGATGACAATAAACCCCTTGAACCTTAAACCTTTTTACTGCAAATGCCACAAAATAGCTCACTTGCAATGCGCCGAACAGCCCAGAGACATACATCCAAACTCCAAGACCAGAGTAATTTGGAGCTATAAGACGAAGACTGAACTTTTTGGCCAAAACTAAAAACATTACATTTAAAGATGAGTCAATAAGGCAGATGATAAAAAAAACATTGTTCCTACTGTGAAACACGGAGGTGGATCGCTGATGGTTTGGGGATGTGTGAGCTACAAAGGCACAGGAAACCTGGGCAAAATTGATGGCAAGATGAATGCAGCATGACAACAATCCAAAACACAAGGCCAAGTCCACCTGTCACTGGTTACAACAGAATAAAGTGAAGGTTCTGGAGTGGCCGTCTCAGTCTCCTGACCTCAGTATTATTGAGCCACTCTGGGGAGATCTCAAACAGGCAGTTCAAGCAAGACAGCCCAGGAATTTAAAGAAACTTGAGGTTTTCTGCCAAGAAGAAAAAAGGTTCTGTTGTCATTAAGATTTAAAAACAGTGTTGTTTAACAATAAATGGCTTAATCCAACCATTAACTATGAGAACAAATGTATTTTTAGGATTTATAATTGATTGCATAGCCTGCCTGTAATGTTCTAGATTGTCCTTCTGATTTCACTGCTCGCGGATTTTAGATGAATCACTGTATAACACAGGAATGATGGGAAAAAGTCAGAAGTCAGAGTCTGACAGTAAATATTTGACAACAGCCGATCCTAAAACATATCAGAAATATAATTACTGGAATAATCAATACCCTAAACGCTCCATTGATGAGCCCTTAACAAACGGTCAACGGCAAAACTTCAATAGTTGGATTCAGGATATAATAAAGTCATCAAGTTAAATTTATCACAAGTTTGCAGCAGAAGTGGCAGAGAAGATTAAGTGGCCTGAAGACAAAATGTGTCCCAGCAGCAGCAGCAGCACTGAATCACATAACAACCGCTTCATGAACTGTGAGCACTCTCAGCCGCTGGGTTGTGTTTGCTATGGTGGCCCCCCGATCCCACTGTCCCAGCGTTGTTAATGATAATGTCAGCAGAGATGGGTGTGGGAGTTGTGTTGTGTGCTTGCGAGCTTTCGTGTGAGTTTGTGTGTGACCAGAGGTGACCCAGTGGTGTCCCTGCTGGTCCGGAGCGGGGATAACACCCTCTGGAGGCAACGCTCATTAATCACTCCGTTCAAACACACCGAACAAAATCCAGGCTCCCGTCCTCTCCTCCTCCTGCTCCTCCTTCCCTTGCCTCCTCGTCCTCCTCCACTCTGCAGCACCAACGCAATGTAATGGGGTCAGTGCTCCCATTTAGCAGACAGACAGAGGAGAGAGAGATGGGGGAGGCAATGGGAAGGGGGGGTTAAAATGAAGTGAGATTAAATAAGAAGAAACAAAGGAGGAAGAGTAGCAAAGGGACAAAGAAATAATAAAAAAAAGGAGGATAGATAGATGAGGGAAAAATGAATAATTACAAAGATGTTTGAAAGTTTGAGCGACTGAATGGAAAAGCAGAGGTAATAAAATTGGGGGGGGGGGGGGGGGGGGGAGTAAATGAAGGAGAAAAGTGTGGGGGGCATAACGTGCTGAAAAACAGTAAAAGTCCCCTGATTAATGTGCCAGAAACACTGTGCTCTTTAGAAATAAGAGGGGGAGAATCATTTGGAAAACGGCACTTTGGAGGCCGTGCGCTAATTATCCAACTCTATGCATGCGGTTCATTCTGACGCTGGAGGACAAGCATGTGTACATAACCAGCACACAGACAGCACAAAAGCTGGCAGAGGCGCCTCCACACACTGGAGCAGGCAGCAGTTGGAGAGCCACGCCAGGGGACCTCGTGGGATTGGGTTCCTCCTCCTGCTGCATTATTCTCTTTGGAATGTTTCTGTTATTCCCTGGTTTGAAAAGCGTGCATCACCCCCAAGGTACCCCGGCGTCATACGCGCATTGCAGCACTTTGGAGGAAACAGCCACGAATTGACGCCCTGAATGGAATGAAAAGTGCGAAACCAAAAGGAAAAACAAAAAACGGACATGAAAGTGTGGTCTGTCATACTGGTGGCCTTGAAATATATCTATACATATATTTAGAAGTTTTCAGAAGAAACTAAAGTTCTTTATTTCTTATTATTTTTAAACAAGACAAGACTGTTTCACTTGTGTCCTTTGTGTTCTTCATCTGAACCCAGAACTACATTTTTAACTCTGCTTTAACAATAGTGCAAACGCAAGAATAAAGATGTGAGAAGCAATCCGCAGTTCCAGGGCTTGTAAATCTGTTTGCAGCAGAACTGCCTGTAAACTCCCTCACCAATATAAAGAAATTATGGACCACTTCTCTTTACATTTTTTCTGTAATTTTAGGTTTTTTTTAGATTTTTTTTCTTTTCACTTTTCCAAAGTACTTTATGTTTGTAAGGCCTAAACTTATGTAGATTTACCCATTTTTAACCACTCTGATAAAAATGTTTTAATGATGGAGGACATTTATAAATAAATATATCTTAAAATATATTTGTTTAGTATTCTGAAGACTCCACGCGAAGACAAATAGATCCATATACCTCTTTATTTTCCTCATCTGTGCTGGGATCTGACTCAGAACTGTAGTGCTGGACAGCTCCAATATTGCTCACCGTTTCGCTAATGTTTTGTTGGGGAGTGTGAGGGGCTGTAAGCTAGTGGGAGTGAGTGTATCGTAAACAGATGGACGATGGAGGAAGTGGGGGAAGCCTTTCTCCGCGACAATAGTAACTCTGAGGTGAATTTCTAATGAACGCCTGTCGCTCTGGAGAAACTATGTCCCAGAAGACAACACAAGTTTATATACTGTTTTTTTACTTTGCATAATTACAGTTAAGAGTACGGTGAATGATTTTACAATGATCAAAGGATAATTGGAGTGGGTCTTTAAGTCTTTTTGTTTTCAGCATTTTCATGTGACATTTGCTGTGGTGTTTCCATCTTAAATCATTTATGTTTTTCAAGAAGCATTTAGTACTGGAAGTGTCTCTAGAATGCATCTGCATACAACAAAGTATGTAAAGTTCAGAATGAAAACTTTATCACTTTATCCCCTCATTCTTGGTATGCTTTTTAATTATAAAAGTGTGGTGTTTCCGTATGGCAATTAAGGCACAACAATTCTGGCAGCGAATGGACACTGTTGCTGAAATCTGGTGGTTTTAAAGATTACCATCTAGTCAAAAAAAAAATCTTCTCAATTTTCAAATTTTCCGTTTTTCTCCTTTTCATTTTTAAATCTTTCTCGCCTGTATTTTTTTAATATAGTTTCTTTATTTTACTGAGCATTACATGTTCTGACCTTAAAGTAAATTTGTGGGGACATTTTAGGAACATTCACATCTTAACTGATTTTCTTCATTTGTGAAAAATCTTTTCTATCAACGAACAGCAAACTGACATTTTGGAGGAATGGATTTAAATCAGACTGGTAGCAGTACTTACTTTGCAAAGAATATTGGCTAATGTAAGTGTTGAAGCAGGAAAAAAAATCTTTAACCTTATCCATGTATTAAAACCTTGAAACATGGGCTAAAAATTCAAATTTTATCTTTTAACCAATCCAGTAAATACAAAAAAGAAACTGAAAAACAAAAAAGGAAATTCAAGATATAAATTTCCTTATTTACTTTATTCTTTTACTACCCATCAGTAGCAGACCTGAGAACTTTTGAGAATAATTGGTGTTTGAAAAAGCTGAATGGTGAAAAATCCAGAGTGGAAATATGGAGTGTGTGTATGTGGAGAGGTACTTTTGACAGACTGTCACAACACCTATAAGCACTAAAGATTTGCTTCTGCTTTTCACCCATTAAACTCAACAGAAGCTGTTGGTGCGTTTCTGCTATTGCCCATATATTTTCTCATTGTTGTTCTTCTTTTCTCACGATTAAAAATGAAATACTTCTATATGTGAATATAGAAAAGGAATGTTTATATAAAGAAACACAGAATTTCTAAAAGAAAAAGGTAAGTTTTGGCCACCAATGCATTACTGGATCACATAAGGTGAAAGTAGCAGACGCGTTTCCCGTTACTTGGCCAGGTTATGTGAGCTGAGCAGCAGGAGCAGCAGCGGAGGCTGCGACAGACTTCAAAACCTTTGTGCTGCAGCCAGTTTATTCAGCATAAACATCCCTTTTTAGCGGAGCTGTAAAAAAAATAAAAATAAAAAATCATTACATTAATAAGACTGTCACATTTTTTTGAAGATTTTAAAAATAATGCAAACTCCATCCATTCTGTTTTTATCACTTTATCCAGATCGGGACTGAAGAGAGGTGGAATTTATCCCAAAAGGTCACTGATCTAATTGAAGGTCGACACGCAGAGCAAGCCAATTCAGAATAATTGATTACCCTAATATGCTTCTTATTGCTTTGGTGGTGAAAATTGGAGCATAAGCTCGGAAATCCCACACAGTTGGAGAGCGACTGAGATTGGAAGCCGGAGATTTCTGATTTGAAAGTAAAGCTGTCAAAAAAAACAGCAAAAGACAAAGACTCAAATTAAAAAAAATGTTGTGATCAGTTGATGAGAATCAAATCTGGCACACTAAAAATAATTGGATTTTTGTTGTTTTTTTACTATGAGGTTAAAGCCACCGTGTAACAAACTGAAACCATTTTATTTCCTTGTGGAGCCTTCTAACTGTTCTCCTTTGTTTCTAGCCATTCTGCTGAGCGAAGCTAACATTACATGCTATGAGAGCGGAATCCATCTTCTCAGCATTTCCTCGCCAGAAAGTGAATAAGCTTATTTCCCAAAAGGTCTATTGTTTTCTAGCAGCCCAAAGAAAAGATCACGGCTGTTTTCTTGAAGTAGGAGGGATTTCCACCAGCTGAGTGTAGAGAGGTCTGGGCGTTTGGTGCTGACACAGAAAGCTCTGTCTGCAAGACACGATGAAGCTAATTTCTGAGAGAATGGGATGGAGATTAGGACCTCAGAGGATATTATGGATTTGGGGAATTAAGCAAAATGGATTTCATGTAGGGCTTTCTTTCCTGAGTGCCCTCTGCAGAGAGGTACACAGTCATGAGAGCAGATCTGATCCATTCCACGGTTGGATCTTCGGCACAAACTAAGTAGTTCTTACTGGATGCAACACATGCACAAACAAAGCAGCTCCTGAACCGAAAAACCTTTTGTCAACCTGTAGTGTTGATGTCTTTCTGCAGGGAATCTGTCTCACTCTGCAGAAAATTTTAAACAATAATTGCAACTATAACAATTTTATGACTAATTAAGATGCAAAGGAAGGATTGCAACAAAAGTTCAGCTGTTAGATGAAAAACACCTGCCGGTGTCTTGGTTTTTATCCTGCAGGTTTGGTTAAAACCAGGTGTTGCATAAAAACACAATTAAAGTAGAAACACCAATTTTTTTTTTACTTATTGTAACTGTTATACTGCATACTGATGATTGTTTTTCCACTTTAGACAAAGAAAAGCAGAAACTGACGTCTAGCCCAAGAAAACCTTAATGAATTCCTGCACTTAACTCTGATAGTTTGAGTTATATGATCAAATTATAAAGATGTATTGATTTTTCTTTTCTTCACCTTTATATTCGCCACTTGGTGGCACCATAATAAGCCACAAGTGTGAACCTGACTTATTATCACTTGTAGGTCTGAACAGTAATTTCCATGATCTTTACTGCTCCCTTGACAGGAGACTGTAAAGACCAACTTGCGTGGGATTAACCCCTTCATCCTTCTGGGGAGACTTGAAAAAAAAGAAAACAGATGTTGCTTAAGGTAACTTTCTGTGTTTTGAATTTCCTCAAAACCTTTAAAAGGAAATATGCAAGGGGTTACCAAAAGCTTTTTTCATGCAAAAAACAATAATAATAAACTCAGTGTTTGCTAAAAAATGAATAAATAAAATTGTCAGAGAGTTAAAATGCTAAATAAAATGCATTAATCAGCACAACTTTTATTTATTTTATCACTTTATTTTATTTATCATTTATTTTAATATTGCTGCTGCTAATTTTGTTGATTGGTTATGTTGGGATGCGTCTTTTATAAAGCATCAGATCAGGAGATTCCAGAAAAAGGGTTTCTTATTCCACAAGGCAATTTTTCACCAGGTAGCAGTGGATACAGTTTATTTTTTATTTTTTTTGTGTTTACACTACCTCACATAAGCCAGTTTTCCATGTAAAACTTACTTTTAAACTTTTTTGAAAGCTTAAAAGCTGAATTTTTCAAAACCACAAAAATTAATCCTAGTATGAAGATCGATTAGATTGGATTACATTAGATTTGATTAGATGAGATTAGCCCTAAAAAAAAAAGAATGAGATATCTGACAATGATAACACTTTGCACTAAAAATGTTAAAAGTATTTTTTAAATTAAAAAACAACTATAAATATGTTAAAATTTTGTTTCTACACATTTAAATTGGTGTCCAAGAAAGTCAAGTTGTCGCTGCAACAGGAAACGCAGATATTGTTTTAAAATTTTTAGCTGCAACTTTATAACAAAATTTGTGTTTCTGCTGCAATTCTCTTACTTTTTTTCTTTCCTTTTCGATTCCAAATGGCTTCCATTGCTGCCACGTTTGGGAGCTGAAGTCGTGTCAGTAAAGCTTGTTTGTCTGCTTTCCCCCCACTCCCTATTGTAGCAATTTTATGACAGGAAATAACAAATCTCTTTCACATTTTGGATCAGCAGTTAGGATGAGAAGAAGTGGAAAATAACTGCATTCCCTCCTCCCATTTAAGGATTTTTTTAACAAATAAATTGGTTGCAGCACGGCAAAAAAAAACCCTGATTTAGAATGCTGTCACATCTGAGGTGAAAAACAGCCTAAGAAAGAGAAAAATACAAAGGGGCAAGGGGTTAAAGATTTGTTTGTGAGCGTGACGGCTTGCTAACTGATCTTTGATGAGAGCCTAATAACCATTGCAGAAGTCAATATTTGCTGTCTGTTAATTTGTTGCTGCATTACGATGAATAGGTCGACTAAATAGCAGCAGTCTAAACAACGCTCCTGCTGCTCCGATGCTCTGAATGTGCCAGAGTCATCAGTGAAAGCTGTGCTATGCCTCTGTTTTAACATATACACGGCTGGGAAAAAGGATGTGTGACATTAAATTATTTAGTTCGCTGCTTTACATCCATTTAGCTGTGCACGTGTTCTCTCACATCTCCCTTTTAGCCTGTTTGTCATGTTAGAGTTGAAGGAAAGCATGGATAAAAAGAAATATTTCGCTTTTTTCCCCCCCAAAGGCTGGCTCCGGTAGGCTGAATGAAAATACATGATTTGATTATAATTTAAATGGGAAATGATAGAAATGCAGCTTTTTCCGTCGTGTTTTCACACCCCGGTTCATAGCTGCTTTTAGAGGGGCGGAGTCTGCCACTCCACAACATCTCCCTCCTATTTGGAAATATGTGCTTCATCTTAGCATTTTGAGCCTCTACAGATGAAGCTCTCTGAAGGGAGGCGGAAAAAAATAAGATATGAGAAACCAAAGAGTTCTTCTCTGATTTGGGTCAGTGATTTTGCAGGATTTTGTACATCCTAATTGCTTGCCTTATAAGCTGTTGCACCTAAATGCATGCAATTTTAATTAAGTCTGTGTGTTTATTTAGATTCAGGAGTTAGACCACCTGACTCTAATCCCCTGACAGATCTGTCTGCTTGGTTTGGCAGATGTGAAAGCAGGTCTGAATTTGGGTGCAGAACAAACAAACAAAAAGAAGGGTCTTGTTTCTCTTGCAAGTGAATCCTGGTGTGATACATAACAGTGCAAAAACAGGAGATTCTCCATCAGACTTAAGAGCAGCTGGTATAACGTTTGTGTATTTAAACATAGAACAAAACAACAACAAAATCTGGAGAAAAAAGGCAAACCGTAGAGGTTTGAATATGTTTTATGAATAGATGTGTAAACTGGCTCTGAAGTGCAAATGATATCAAAGATCACAACGACAATTCAACAACTACAATATTAATATTAATAATTCAATGTAGAAATTAAACAATTCTAGATTAAAAAAGAAATGAAAAATAAAAAGTAATTTCTATAAATGAATTTTTTTTTTAAATCAGAAAACTGAAGGTATTAGTGGGAGTCAGTGTACATTGCATGTTGGATCTCAGCGTTTGTTATTCACTGTAATAATTCTTTAAGCTTCTGACCACAGCCGCTGCAAAGTACAGTGATTGCTTAATCAACTCTTTACCACACAGTTCAGGCAAAACATCTTTCTGCTTTTCCTCTTTAACACTCAAATGTCATCATCCAATCAGTCTTGTTCTTCATCATCTTTTTCTTTCGGCTTCTCCCGGCTTTTCTGGGGTTGCCAGAGGGAATCAACCTCCTTCAACTAACTTCGACCAACAGCAGTCCAATTTCCACCAGCACCCTGCCGGTGGACAGGACAGACGGCGGAACCCAGGCCTCAATCGATCAGGTATGGATTTCATTTGTCTGATTTGGTCTATTTGGTTTGGGAAAGATTTTACGCCGGATGCCCTTCCTGAGAAAACCCTCTGTATTTATCTGGGGTTGAAAGCGGCAGAATGAGACCCTGGCTTGGGCCCCTCGTGCCTATAAATCCATCATCCAGTCATTCAATCAGTGATGTCCCACACTATCTGCCTGGTCCAGTTTCTCAAATTGTTTTGTTATTTAACATTTTATTTTGTTTTTTAGAAATTAATTTTGTTTACTGTTTTTTTTTTTCATTTTGGTTTCTGGAATTTTGTTTAGTGTGTTAAACCAAATGTTGTTTTTATTATTTGTTTTGGTTTTCTAAATATAATTCTGATATTTATTATATTTTGCGTTGAGCGATTTATTGATGTGATTTGCACTTGCAAATTGCATTTGCATGTCCGGGCCACCATAGATGTATGCTGAGAAGAGGTAAATATTATTATTAGTACATGTATAATTTATTTAAAGATGCAGTTTTTTGCTGCTTTGTAGTTGCACTGCCCCCATATGCACAGCTGGTTTGAGTTTGGCTTCTGCTGGTGTGCATTGTAAAAGAAATCAAAGGATGTGACACTTTTCAGCAGTTCATCAAAGTATTTTTGAGCTAAAACATCCTTAAACTCAGCTAAATCATTGAAAGCTGTTGTCCTGATTTCTGTAGACTCTCATCAACCACTCTTTGAGTCATTTTATGGATATCTTCCTCTCATTTTATTACTCTTTCGAGCAAATAGACTCTACTTTACATCGCTTTTTCATACAGTTTCCCTCATCTCACACTTGTACTCTATCTTCATCCATTCATCCTTTACCAGTATTTCCTTTTCAACCATTATTCCTACCTTTTACCAGTATGTTCTCCTCCATTCACCCCCCTCTATTCCTGTTATTAGGCACGTCTGGGGTCTGTGGTGAAGGAAAACTCATCAAGACACGAGACTGAACCCCCACACTGACTCTCTAATGTTGCAGAGCATTCAAGGTTCTTATACCACATAGTCAAATCCATTCACAAAAGTCTAATGTTTATATTAAATCTTTTCTTTGGTGTGGCCCACGACGGTCAATTGAATTTTCTGTCCATTAAAAATTTCTGGATTAGTTAGGTTTGCATTTTTTTAAACTATCTATGGAAAAAAGTTTTTGTTAAGTTTTTTTTGTTACATGATATATCTGATGATTAGAAAACAACCCTGTTACCAATTTCTGCAGGGAAGGATGACCAAGAGGACAAACTTATTCATGTAAAATGCTGAATAAATGCATAAAAGGGTTGCATGAGATAGAGTGAGAGATTGAATTTAGACTAACTACTGTGTGTTGTAAAATGTGGAAAATAGAAAAGGGGAGATTCCTTTACTATACCCATTTTTTACACAGTTCGATGGTGTCACCTCCAGCGTATCATGTGATTGGCTGTTTTTTACTATGATCAAAAGGTAAGGAGTTGTGTGCATATTGTGGGATATACGTTCCATGAACAACAAGTATTCTTAGAAATATTTTGCCCAAGTATATATGAGAGACAGTTAAAGTAAAAAAATATATATATTTAAATGTTTTTTTAAGAAATAATTTGGAGGGGGCAGTAGACAATGACACTTTTTTTTGTAGATTTGGTCTCGAGACGAGTAAATGCATTCAAAAACTTTATGTTTAGTATTTTGTAAGTTGATTTTTGGAAATATGATGGCTGGGAGGTAAAATGTCCTCCAATTCTAGAATGACTCTTGAATTGATTTCTCCACAATAGTAACTGATCTGAAATTGTAAAGTCTGGATTCTACTCTGCTCCTGCTTGGATGTACATGTTGAATACCATTTCCACAGTGGTAAAAAGTAAAAGCCCTGGTTTAGAGTTTTCCGGCGTGCAGGGGAAGCATAAATCAGTGTTACGGCCTTGCATCCAGACACAGAAGCACAATCGCACAGCCAGTTTCCGAGCAGCACTTGGAGAGAGGGGAGATATTCTGGGTTATCTCTGTGAACGGGTGCCTTCCCCTGGCTCCCACTCCAGTTGCCTTCCCCGCCAGATAAACATGTTGTTCCAAACACTGGTTCTACACACGGCGACGGGCGGAGATTAAGAGCGACTTAAGTTTATCATAAATGAAGTGCAAAGTCGACAGTTGTGTGGCCCACTGCCTCTCAATACTAAAACCACCAGCTGTGGTATTTAGGAGGTGATGGGAGCTGTGTTGTTGAAGCCACGAGGCATTCCAATGCCGAGGTGGGCTGTAATCCTCTGCTCCTGGATCGCTCCCGACAGGGAGGGAAACAGCAGGGAGACACATTCATGAATGGGAATTTATGGTGCCATCAACCATGTCTTGCAGCAGCAGAGGAGCATCCTCGGGCTTTCACATTTCCTTACATGTCTCAACCCAGTGGAGAAATTGTTTTAGTCAATTTTTAGAAATTGGAAAATCTATAACCCCTGCATAAAGAGGCCCCTGCATAATAACTCTTTGTGATGTAAGGTTGTGTGATGACTATCAGCTAACTTTATCTTTGCTATAAATCCTCAATTGAGGAATCTGGATCTCTGAAAATGAAAGTCCTGCCACTAAATGGAGTCTTTCTGCAAGATACATCCAAATTATCCACATTTTCTCCATATCTGAATCCACAGGAGCATAAAAAGACAAAAAACATTTCAGCACTCTTTCTGTGAGGCTCATGTGATGCTTTCCCCGTTAACGGGCCGATCCCTGCCATCTTAGTGTCTCCACCCTGGCTTACTCCAGCAGCAGATTGACACAGTAACAGACTCATATCAGCTTACTATAATAACACGTAACCATAACGCAGGGTAATCCGCCATTTTGCTTCACAGTTCTGTAAATAAGTATTGTCGTGCTGCACTAGAAGAAATCTTCATCTTTCAACTGTAACAGTTTGGCAGAAGCGGAAATGCGCTTCAAGTCTTGGCAGAGATGATGTGGGTGGCGTCGCGTAGCGGAGAGCAGACTTGAATATCCGAATCGGTTCACGCACATCAACTCCGAGAACCCTCAAATAAACCTGCTGAGTCTTAAACCTTGAAACGCCCACTCTTTGATCAAATCCCTCAAATCTTCCCAGATCCTTTTCCTCCCTTACCTTCCCATAATCCCCCCCTCCTCCCCTCTAACTTTCCTCTCAGTCACATACACTATTGTTCTCCACCCCGGTGCTGATGGTGTCCATTGAGAAACAAGGGAGAAGAGTGGGGCAGATCACTGCAATGCAGGGCATCCCAGCTGACTCTGCTTGTATGTTCAGTTTGTGTACATATTTAAGAGGTCTCAGTTTACTTGCGCACTTGTGTTTGGATGTGCACACATCCGCAGCACCGATACAACCATGTAAATGTTTATGCATGTGTCCCCGTGTGCAGTTATTTTTTTTGTGTGTACGATGACCAGCTCTACCACAACTATTTGTCATGGCCAAACACCAAAGCCTCTGCAGCTATGCACCATGACTTTTAAATAGATCTCTTTTCACCGACATCAAACTCGGCCCAACTGTGCATTTTTAATACCCTGCGTGTTTATGCAGGAAAGAGCGTAGTTTCATGGCTTCACAAAAGCACAGGCGGAGAGATGCTTCAGGCTAAATCTATCATGTTTTAATCAGGCTAATTGTCCAGCTCCTTGGTATGTCGATGCCACTGCCGCATCAGCTGTGACATTGCCTTATTTATTTATTTTTATTTTGCGGTAATAAATGACAGACCGAAAGGCAATCTAAGCCACAGAGGCCCACAGGCGTTTGAAGTCTAAAGAGTCTTTCATCCTCTCTCTGACTCTGGGAAATGAATGATTTTTCTTCACATAGAAACAGGACAGCTCTGACAGGACCCAAACACATGAAGCATGGCAAAACTGTCTGACAGGCCAACACGCACATGCATGCAAAAAAAAAACACCAGGACGGGGGGGGACGACAATCTGGAGTCAGAACAGAGCTGAATGCAAAAATGAGTCGAGTTAAACAAGAGAAAAAGAGCCAATAGGATGCAGAAAATGATGCTATAATTAGTCATTTGTCGCCTTAACTAGCATTTAGTTTTAACTGGGTTTTTTTTGTTTGAAGACACAATGGAGCTGATGTGGCATGAGTGAACTACACAGCTTAGAGGATTAAGGCTGGACCGAGGCGGCACAGCTGCATTCATTTCTCCGTCACACACAAACACCGCTGCTCCCCACACTTTCTTGATCACACTCTCTCACACCAACAAATAAAGGTACCTCCCTCACCGTACACACATGCACCGTCCCGGGTGTGAGCATCCACACATTGACGGGGATTATCTGTGAGCTCTGAGAGTGAGGAGGCGTCGGAAGAAGTGCACTCGTCACCAAAGGATGGGAAGCAGGAGGGATAAAAAAAAAAAAAAAAAAGAAAAACATTTCAGGGTGGGCTACCTGTATGCTGAGCGGCATAGAAAAGCGTCTCTGTCCGTCCTGTGAGGCTGAGCTTGACAAGCCCCAGCACAGAGAAGAGAAGGCAATACAGACGAAGGGAAAGAACAAAGGGAAAAGGTGAGGCGAGGAAAAAGGGGGACAGGGGAACGAATCTTACCAAGAGATGAAAGCAGAGGAGAGCGGAAAGATCATTAGGAAAAACGAGCTGCAGAGGGATGGAGCAAATCATGACCTTGGCCTCAGGGCCACCAGCCTTACACATCCTCATTTCACAAATAGATTGTATTGATTTTATACCACTTATGTGGAAGATTTCACACTATTATCTTCTATCACCAGCCTTGGGTGTGTAAGGAATCCTGCAGGCGCTTAGGTTTACTCAACTTTCATCTGATCTCTCCAACCAACTGCAGTCCGCAAGCTTAGCATACCTCAAGCTGTTCCCTTCATGCACTATTAAGACACTGGAAATGGAGAAAGTGAGCATCTGCAGGGTTCAGAGTGTCTGTTTGTGAGTCTGCTACACATTTGCTGTAAGATTTTTTGTTCTTTTTTATGTAGCACCCTTTATTGTATTTCTTGGGTCGGCGGTAAGAAGGCTGAACCAGATGCAGAATCATCTTATACATTAATATAACATGATCCCTTACAGGAGAGCTTCAACACGCAAAAACTAAGAATAAATATATTCACAACTGCCTCTACTGTAGGTAGGAGATAAAAGCATAAAAAGGTACCTCCGTAAAAGATATGAATCAATAGTTGATAGAAGTGTCTGTTACTTTTAATCTTTTTTTGAACAAATGAAAGGCATTTATGTCCAGTTTTTTCATGTCAATTGTTCTTTTTTGCCATATAATTTTCCTCTGAGAAATACTTAAAAATCAATACAATAACCTCTGTGCCTTCGTACGATGAAAGAAAATGTGAAGAGGAGGTCCCTGTGGCCCCATTAAAGTCCAGTTGATTAAGAAATCCAAAATGCATCCGTTGCCGTGGCGTCCTTCTTTAAACAGGTCTCCTTTGTCTCGCCTCAGATTCAAAGAAAACAAACAAAAAATTACAATAATTTCAAAATCCCGGCTTCCAGAAAACCAAAACCTTCCACCTCTACAAGGCAACTATTCTTGGGTAAGTCCCCTGTCACAGCCTGGTAAAGAATTCAACTGTAAAAACAAATTAAGTTAACTGGATGAGATGATGAAAAATGAACAGAACTACATACAAACAACTCCAATATCGACCGTGTGTGTTAATATTTTTGGCTCATCCAGGGAATGCAATTACTCTCTTTGATTGGTTTGTTCTTATTTGTCCATCAGCCTCCCATCCATTGGTAGTCAAACCTCTTTGTTTAGATAAATAGATCTGTATTCATAGAAAAATAAGCATTGACCACACTGCTGGCTGTTCATTGCTAAGGCACTTGGCTGTTTTCAGTTATTTCTTTTCCTCCTTCCGATATGCCGCTTCTCCGTCTTCGGTGCGCGCCCAGCTCGCTCCACGCCTTTTGGCCGTCGTCAGCTTTGCGTTTGATCTCGTGAAGAACGGGTCTGCCTCACTTCCATGCATGCCTTTTGAGAGCTGCAATATGAACCTACGCCCACCACCGCGCTGTATCCTGCTAATTGTGGGTGCCGAGTAGGTAAAACCAAACCTCTGTGCGTCAAGACTGGGAAGAAAACAAAAAATAAAAAATAGTAACTGCAGCTGAAATTTTACCCTCCAGGCAGAGATCTGGGATCAGCTAATCCTTGCCAATTTATGGTGGGGAAAATACAAAAAAAAAAAAACAAAAAAAACGACCTCGGCTCCAGGAATAAACATGGTGTTTAGTGTAGTCCTGCTCCCCCACGGGCTCCTCTCAAAGCCAACCTTTGTACAGGAGTCATTGTTACTGGGTGATTCATCCCCATCAAGGGAGATGGTGAAGAGACAGGCGAGGGAGGGCAGCAGAAATGGGAGGAGTAAGGGAGAGTGTTAAAAGCGAGGAGTGTTAAAACTGATAGGAGCGGTCCAGCACTTCCATGTAGTCTGGTGTGGTCCTCAGTCTGCTCCTCTGCTCCCCGGCTCCCTGCTCGTTCTGGCTGCTGTGACCAGCTTTGGAGCTGGTGGTGGTGACCACGAGCGTTTGGTTTGGTCTCGCGTCCTGTTTAGAGTCTTGCGTGTGGGGGTAGCAAGGTGGGGGCCTCGCAAATCGCTCTGGCAGATCTCGAAACTCTGAGCTGCTGAGCCGGAAGAGGCAGTCCACCAGTTCCACTTTGGGGGTGGGTCCCTGACTGTCGATGACAGTGGGACAGAGAATGCCATTCCCATGGAGACCAGGGAGTGAGCCCACTGCTCCTGTGACAGTGTTGATGGGGGATGAGGACACCTCCAGGGCCCATTCCCTCTCCTTCTCCACAGCTGAGCAGTATCCCCCCTCGCATTCGTTTGACGCTACAAACGTCTGTCGCTGTTTGATCGCCACACTCTGCTCATCCTTGTAGATGGGGTTGCTACACATTTTGGAGGCCACAGCAGCGTCTGGAACTTTGGATGAAGCCTCTGGGGGCAAGATGGTGTCATAGACGTGGTTGTGTTCCGGCGGCGGTAAAGACGGCTTCTCTGGGAGGCCGTGGTGATGGTGGTGCGTCTGCTCCGTGAAGATCCCACACTCCATCTGGATCCCGGCCAAGTCTACCTCTCCCTGACGGCGGAATGGCAGCTTGTCCCTCCTCCTCAGGGCGTAGGCGATTAGTGCTGCTGCTGCAAAGAATGCAGAGACAAACAGCACCAGCAGGCTCAGCACCAGCACCGAGAGAGGGATCGAATCCATCCCAGAAGGGATGAGCAGTCCCAATCCTGTGCTGGGGTAGCCGACTGATACGTTTGGGTCTGTCGAAGACGCCGTCTGCTCCTCCTGCTCCTGGTCCTCTCGGGGCTCCAGCTCAGGGCACAGCAGCTCCATGGAGAGGGAGCGCAGGTCCACACCTTTGGTTTTCTCCGGGGAGTGACACACCACCTCTCCCACCACGACCACCGCGCTGAGCCCTTCCAGCCAACGCTTCAGTGGAGCTGCTTCGCAGTTGCACTCCCATAGGTTCTGCTGCAGGTCCACCTGGAGGAATACATCACAGCACAGCCCAGTGTCAGTGTATTTGCACACTAATTACTGAACCGCCATGCAATGCAAATTCATGAATCACTTGGTTAAACAAAAATATGTAATTCTGCTTTGACCTTCATGATATATATGTGAGGGATTTTGCAACTATATGTTACATTAAAGAACCATCCGATAGCTGGTCCTGTAATGAGATGACAACAAGAAAAATGGCGTTACGTTTATCTAATTTCCATTACAAGCAGCTTCAATATGTACACAGCGTGGAAAAAATGATTATTTTTTTGGCTATTTACATAAAAGACAGCAGTTCCTCGCATTGACCAGTGTTTCCAGGCAAATTGTAAAATACAAAGGTGGAGAACAGGACTAATGTATGTAAATAATCAACAGTCATCAACTCTTCACCATGTGTGAGCTTTGAGTAAACTCAATTTACTGCACTCAGTGGTGCTCTCTTGAAAAACCTGTTGGCACACGTGCTTCAGCGGGGTACGGGGAAATTTCAGTTCACTTTAAAAAGCCCTCCGAGTTTACGTAAGTGCTTATTCATAAAACTCCCTGGGAGCTTTTGAGGGACAACCATGTGTGAGTATCAACGCTCTCTGTTTTTAACAATACACAGGATGAGCAGCAACCTTCCATGTGCTGTAATCTAATTTGTTTGCTCATAAATCAATTTTTTTCAATGCTAGCTATTGACTAGGTGTCGTGTAACCAACTCAAAGATTGAGTTAGTCACACAGCAAAGACCAAAGCAGTACGCACAAACATGTATTGTCTGCAGAACTGTGTTCCATGTGTTTTCTTGCCACACTTCCAAGGAGCGTGCAAAAATGATATTATGCTAAATTGGTGGGGCCATCTTTTAGTTTGGAGTGAGGAATGGATGCATTTCAGGATGACTCAGCATGGTTGCAGTGAGAACCATGGAGTGGCTCTGTCTCACTGCTAACAGCCGGATGCTCTTTGCCTTTATCGGTGGTTGTCCATTGTAGTCTTTTTGCAAGGCTTTCACACTGATGGTCGCGACTGGAAAAGCTCTCGGGACAGAATGAACTGCTAAACGAAGCATCCGCTGAAAGGAAGGGGTTTGTCGAGT
The DNA here is from genome assembly GCA_014656515.1 of Oryzias celebensis. Classification (NCBI taxonomy): domain Eukaryota; kingdom Metazoa; phylum Chordata; class Actinopteri; order Beloniformes; family Adrianichthyidae; genus Oryzias; species Oryzias celebensis. The sequence continues at coordinate 44,193,411 of BNCR01000005.1, forward strand.
TCTTCTTTTGCGCATTATCCCCATGCATCTCAGATGGGATGCAGCATGAATAAGCAGGATGACATGTTAGATAAACACGTTTCCCAACTGTCGGTTTCTTTTTGCTGCTTCACAACTTTAATGACAACATCCTACATCTGGCAGAAATTCTTGAAGCATGTTATTGTTTGCCTACAGTCAAATCCCACAGGCTTTGTCCCTGGCCCCTTCTCAAGCAGTCATCCAGCTCACTTTAAACAGTTCTGTTTAAAGACCCACCCCGATGAAAATTGGGTTTTTGTGGCATTTTTTTTTATGATGGATGCCATTCGTAAATAAAATTTGGTGTAAAACTGTGTTTGTGAGTATTTCTTTACACAAATCCTTATGAATCAGAAGCAGACAAAAAAAATGCCATTGGAAAAAGTTTGTAGTTGTGACATAAAAATGTATTTATTGCGCAAAGCCTATTTCTCTCCCTTATTCCCTTGATGTCTATAATAAATAAATGTCTATAATAATAATTATCTGAAACCGGTTTAAACGTTATTTGTTCTCCAGATTTGGTGTAGGAACCATTTCAAATTTGAAATAGATTTCCAACTATCCCATAACTGTCAACGTGGAATCTAAAAAATCCGATTCTAACTTCAACTTCATTTGAGTTTTAAGGGGCGACGAATAAATACAAAACACCTAAAAAAATGGTCACTAAAACAATTAATTTTATTATATATAGTAACAAACGTGAAGCCAACATTTGAGCAACTTTTTTAGCAGCATCCTTATAACTTTAGACAGCTGGTTGCTGACTGTTATACATACAAGTTTAGCGGTCAGCGCAGCCGCTTTGAGAAACTAGCGGATGTATTTTTGGCACGTGACCGAGCAACTTGCCATGCGTCACGAATGAGTCGGATGTGGTGGGTTAAATCCTATATTTTTCCAAAATAAAACTTCCTTCAGAATCAAATTATAAATAAAACATTTAAAAAAAAACCATTAGGTCATGTGTTGTGTTTTTTTTCTGCGGCCTGGTACCGATCCACAGCCTGGGGGTTGTAAGCAATCTGTCATCGATTTATCAATCGAGGCTTATTCAGAGATTAAAAACCTGCATTTTTTTATGACCTGTGTTGAATTGTTAATTTTAATCCCAGAGCTAGTCTGCAGTTAAGTCAGTGCTCCAGCATTTAAAATAAGATGAGTGCAACAGCCTGCCATCTAAATCATGAAAATCTTAAAAAAATATATACTCTGCCTGACTGAAACAAGAAAAAAAGTCCCATTTATTTGTATTGCGGGCTTTCATCATTATGATAAAGATCAAAGATCAAGCCATAATTGGCCAAGATTTATTTGAAAGCGATAAAAAAAATTCACACCGGGGGAGAAATTCTGGTCTTTCGCAGCGAGCCGTGCGTCTTCTAATTGATCACTTTGCTCAAACAGCAATATTCTGTCAGTCATTAGATTTGCTCCACTTAGCTTTTAGAAATAGTCAATCCAAGCAGGTTTTCGGAGGCTCTGGCACCCGAATCCTGCAGAAGTCTCTGGTGATGAGACGCCTCTGAGCTCCAGCTTGCCAAGCCTTCTTCAATATGAATGTGTTTCATTGTCTTTTCAACAATAAACAGACTGGATATTGAAGAGGGACTTTGAGAGAAAATACAGTTTGATGCTAAAGTTTTTTTAATAGCATGTGTAGGATGGATATGGGTTCTTATGGCCTTGTAAGATAATACATGCAAAGCAAAGTAATCATATTAAATCGGTTCACTTGCGGAGCCGTTGCAGATATAATGTCACAGGTTATGAGCCTAAAATGTCGAGCATTTCCAAAAGAGAATATGCTTTCATGCTCATCCTATACTTCTACCTCAGATTGCGGTTCTACATATGAGACAGCCTCCCTAAAGGGCACGTTTGTTCCTGCAGTTTGTGTTTCATGTGGGTGGATAGGGAGCAGTAGTAATGGCAAAGAGTGAGAGTTTCCAGACCATCGAGGCAAGTGTTGGGAGATAAATTGGCATCTCGGCCTCTGCATGATTGTTAAACATCAGTGCAACATGTTGAGCCTGGAAAGAAGCCTTTGATCTTTTATTCTGTGGGAAAACAAATGCTGACTTTTAGAGCTGCATGATTACATATCCTGATATTCTGTGTTCAAAATGTGCTGCAAGCTGATCATATTTACAGAAGGGATGTTGGGGCGATGTCTATTAACAGTTTTGTTTACGCAAAGTTGACTTACTCTTTTAGTTGAAGCTTTTTTCTAACTATTAAGATCAGCTTTTATGTTAATTAGTTTGATCCCAGCTAAACATGTTCTAAACATTAATTTGCTCTTATCTTAGAGCAAAGAAAAGGATTGCTCCAGGAATTTAATAGTTTTTGAATCCGAATAGAATTCATTCCATGAGCTAATACTCCCTTATTATATATAGAGGCTGTGAGACTGAAATCTGTCCTCCATCTTGAAATATAATGAACAGCAAATGCACACCACCTGTCTGGTCACAGGCTCACAAATGCCTGTAATTTCAGGGACTTTTGCTGACCTCCTGTATTGATGTGTGAACACACGAGTGTAGTTTATGCTGGGCTGTGCAATGTTTAAATGAAAAACTGGTTTGGGTTACAAAAAGATAGTAATTGCTTTTTGCAGCGTATGCTTTCCGCCCGCCTTCATGCCGGTTCGTCATTTCAAGTCACAAAACACAGTATCCCCAAATTAATTACCTCATTTGAATGAAAAGTATACTGCTTTTTTATTTGCATTATTCAGTATATTCATTAGTTTTTGAAAGATGTTGATTGTAATGTATTCTCATAAAGCAATTTGCCAAAACCGATGAGTGATGTCATTAAAACACTGTGCATCACATGTAACCAGTATGTTGTTGTTTTGGGGTTTTTAGAATCCTGCTGCGAGCATTTTCTTAAAATAAGTATCAATTTTCCACCACCAGCAGCTACCAAAACTGTCAATCTAAAAGCATAAGTTATCCAGCACTGTAATATTTTTAATAGACACACTCAATGATTAAATTACTCTCTTGAAAAAGTACTTTAAGAACCCAATTATGACAAAAACATACTCCTTTACAAAAAATGCTGTTGTTTATTTTTAAATAAAAATAATTCCCCAGTACAATCATCTTTTAGAGCGGTAGTACCTCATCAGAAATTTGCCTCGGAGTTGTGAACGGGATTGTTGGCATGGAGTAAGCTCACCTCACTTCCCATTATCTATCTGTTTACACACTCTCCTGCTAGCTTACAACCCCTAACATCCCCAACCTAGCATTACTGGTGGAAAATAAGGCGAGCAATATTGGAGATTTCCAGCTGTAGAGTTTTGAGCCAGATCGGACGTTTATTGTCTGCAAGCGGTCCGCCGATTGTAGCCCCTGGGTCACAATCCACCTTTATGTCACAGCCACTTTGCCGTCTTGGCTCTGGTGCGGATGCCTCCGAGACGCCTCCCTGTGGAAGTGTTTCGGGCATGTCCCACTGGGCGGAAGCCCCGGGAAAGACCCAGGACATGCTGGAGAGAATATGCCTCTCGGCTGGCCTGGGAACGCCTCAGGGTGCCCCCAGAGGACTGGAGGACGTGGCCAGGGAGAGGGAAGTTTGGGCATCTTTGCTTAGAAAATGGAAAATAGATGAATGGATTTACTGGTTTACTTTTTCTTTTGCAGTAAATGTACATAAACCTACTTTTAATCAAATGTTACACAACATATCCCAACTCCTGCTGTTTTGATGGTCTGCTTACAATATTTTTTTAGTAACTTTACTTGATGGAGCTTTTATTTTGAGTAATGAACTCTTCTTGATCTCCTTTCATCGAAAAATTCCACAATTTGAGTCCATTTTAAATAGCTTTGTAAGAAATTTGTAAAGATGAGTCTTGAAACATAATCCAAAGAGCTTTGAAGTGAACCGTACTAAGCCCAGCCGACTTAGATTCAAACTGTGGGTTGCCATGACCCGGATGACTAAGAAGCACATTCCCTCTGAGTCATTGGGTCACTGAGTCAAATCAGCAAGGATTCCTCTTTTTCAACAACCTGTTCTAACATAAATATGCACTTCTTTGCTGCTGCTGCGTTAAGGGGAGAGAACTTCTTTTACGTTTTCTATGAAAATACTTCTCTCTGCAACCCAACAGCTCTACGGATCAATGCCAACAATTATCAGTCTTTGTGCACAAGCTCTCTTTAATTCTGCTGTACAACTCCTGTGCATGCCGGGCATGTTTATCAGTGTGTAGCTGGTGTTTGTTTGAAATACAAGGCCTCAACAAACTGATATTCTCTGCGAGCAAAGAAGAAGAAGAAGAAATCTAACGGGCAGCATTGATCAATTATCTGCACAGGTTGGGCTTCACGTAGTTCTTATAACACAGCTGTCAGACCATAATGAAGCAGGATATTTTTCACTGTCTTCATGACTGGGTTTTTTTTGGACTTTTGCTGCTCAGCTCTGCTCTGTGCTGTCAGTCTCGTTGATCTGCAGCATCATCAGTTCACTGATGATTTTTCATTGCATAAAAAAAAACCAACAAATGTGAGTATGTGATTTCTAGAAGCACCTCAAGCATTGGGCCTGAGAGCTCTACTTTTGGTTTCCACTGAGTTTGGAGGTGTTCCCCTAATGCTTTGTAATTTTCGTTTCCTGTGTTTCACTTGTTACTTCCGAGAGAGGCAGACTACCTGTTCGTTTGGTTTCAAAATCCTGTGCTAGTGTCATCCAGCGGCTGCTTATAGGCTAATATTTGCAATGCAAATGAGAAAGCGGCGCTAATCTTCTCATCTTTTCCCTCAATAGCAAAGCAAACACAGTTTTGCAGAAGGGATATCAAATCACGACTGTTTCTGTTGCTTTCACATCATGGCTGAGCTGAAAACGCTGCTTCCAGCAAATATGGGAAGGCCAACGAAAAGCTGCCCGGATCAGTGAAACGAGAAGATATTTAGGACACCAGGTAATGTTTGAAAGGAATGGATTTAAACTTCAGCATGCGTAATTTCTCTGAATAATTGAAATGGAGAGTCTTAGAAGGCTTTGGATAAAAAGTCTTTTGCCTGGGTTTTGTTTTTGCGCAAACCTATGCCACACTCACACGTAATGCATTTTTTTTACCCTTTGAATAAAACAAAAATGTCTTTTTAAAGATTTACTTGAAGATCTTGAAGGATTCTTTGAAACCTCAGCCATCGTCTAATCCATTTATAGCTGACAATTAAGCAAAAGTCCCATCACCAGCCAATTTGATGCTATTATGCTTTTCTTGGCTCTTCACTGCGTTGTTTTCTTCAGACTTTACAGAAGAATGGGAATCGTTTTGCATTAGGTGAAACCTGGCCATGGGCAAATTTCTTCATTACAGCTGGCAATGACAAGAAAGTGTTGGCCTGATACACAACATGTTATTTTGCAGTTACGCAAAGAGACATATGTATTCCATTCCTCTATGTAATTCTGGCATCCATTCAGTTCGGATGCTGCTTCACTTAGAATGATTTGTTCCTGTTTGTCCACTGGGCTAAGGCACATTTTCTCATGTGCCACCAGTACATTTCTACCAGAAAAATTCCACAAAATTAAACATTTCTATTTAAAGTAATAGTTTTTTTTTACTAAATACCCCTGACATCAAGGGAGTATTTTTCCTACCACTGTGTGTAAGTGGGTGTGGGATAATCCTGTTCTTGATGGTGGCAGTGTCGATGTGATATCCTCACGTCTTTTTTTATGATTATCCAAAGAGAGTGCTTTCTGCAGCAGCTGTGAACTAAACCCCTTCTTCCACCTGCGTCACCCTTTGATTTTACTGTGCAAACTCTGGAAAAAAAAAGGCTTCAAACAGTCTGGCGTTAAGTCAACAGGTGATATCTCTGTCATCTTTTTTCTGCAGCCAGTTAACTCTGCAGATGTGAGCAGAAAAAAAAACCTGGTAAGTGATTGAATTCACACCCTAGGGTAATATAGTTTGAGAACTGCTGGATTCTGAATATGCACACCATTTTGTGCAGCCAGTTTAAGAAACCTTTAATGTTATTGGACATCAGAGTTTCACCAAAGCGCTACGGACTTGGTTCCTGTAGCCCATCCATTCACCGAGCGATCTCATGTACTGCCAGCTTTCCATCCTTCTGCCTCAGATCAGGGATTTTTCACACAGCATAGTAAAACTGAAATTTACAAAGACATTTGGGCTAATCCACACCCACCTTACTTAATTCTGCACATGCTTAGAAAATTCTAGCACATTGAATTTGCAGAATGAACAGGCTGCGTAGAAAAATGTCCTTATCGTTTTTCCATGTAAGGCAAGCAGTCACACACAATGCTGCAGTCAAATGGGTTCAGGTGTGAAAAAAAATGACAATTTATCACATACAGTGGTTTCGACAGTCTATTTAGTGAATGGTTCATTAATTACAACCATGCTCAAACATTTGAAGTGTTCGGCTTTCTCCTGTTTGGCTCCTGATTTATTAAGACCACTTTAACAAATCAAGTCAATTGCAATCCACCAACTGGAATACCTGAGGCACAACCAAAGTCCCACATGCCACTGTAGAGCTCTAAAGACAACAGATGATGGGAGAAAATTGTAGCTGTGCCAGAGGCCACAAGATCAGTGCCTACTAGAAATGTTAAATGAGTTCATCACACCCAAACGTTTCGGTCTCTTTTGCTGCAACATCAGCTTCGGCTATTTGTTATCTAATTAAATGTAATAATCTTTCCAGAATTATTTCTTTAGAGAATATAAAGAGATGGTCCAGTTCGTTGACTCACTCAGCAAAACGGTGGTGATTTGGCAAAAGCTTGCTAAAAGCTTCATGCAAGGCATTTAGACTCATTACTGTTTGCTCTAATGTGTTGATCAGTAAATGCAGTTAATGGTGTGGCGATGCTCATTTTCACTCACCTGCACCAGTCCCTTGAGATGCTCCAGCACTCCTTCCATTGGGAGCTGCAGGAGGTGATTGTTTCTCAGGTTAAGTCGAGCCAGACTGACCCCCGAGAACACACCAAGAGGGAGGCTCCTCAACAGGTTGGCGTTGAGAAACAACAACTCCAGGGACGGCATGGTGTCAAAAGTGCCGGGGTCTACCTCGTGGATATCATTGTACTCAAAATAAAGGTACCTAAAGACAGGAAAGAGACTAATAAGGTCAATGCTTCATGTTTACAAGTACGCTTCAGGCTGACAAACCCTTGTCTTTGAGATCAATCACCGTACTTATTCTACCCCTGCTTACCGGGATTACCCAACTCAGGAGTGTTTGGTTAATCTGGAATCATCTGATCCAGCTAACTAGCAGCAAAAAGGGCAGGAATATCTGGGAAACCAGTAGGACGTTAGATCTCAGTACGAAGGGTTAACAAGTTCTGAATAATAGATAATGAAGGGTAAATCTCTTCGATTTATGTTAAAAATTAATATTCTCACAGCATCTGAGTGCAGTGCAATCATAAAGGCACATGCTGCGGGTGATGTACCCCCCCTCACACACTCCAGCAGGACAATATATCAACGAAAGTTCATATCACAATCGTGTCATTTAACATTCATATTATACATTTCATTTAGTCCCCTCAAACCCTGCTCAAACTGATCCCAATCGTATAATAATGTCTACTTTTTACTTTAGTATTAGCCTTGGCGTGGTTGACTATCATATCCGACAACATTTAAAGAAAGTCCTTTTAAATTCCTTTTGTGAGTAACTGAAATCAGTGTGAGACGTTTCCTTGCACGCTGGGAATCCAGTGGTGGAATAAGTAATAGATCTGGTGTGAATTACTCATGACGCTCCCTTGCTATTAAGTCACTAACAAAGGCTAATGAGGGGTTAAGAGGAAGACATTTTCAAGGTCTAGAGAAGATCTTTTTCACTGATTAATAGTCAAAATAATGGGTCTATACCCCTGCTTGAAATATAAAGACAACACAGCTGAAAAACTACAAGCCGGGTGATGTTTCAGCAAATGCAAGATGCTACCCATGAAAGCTGATCTGTCAGCTTTATCGAAGTTTAATTTGCTTGCTGGCTGCAGATAGGCATTATTTGAAAACTTAATCCGACAATAATAAACATCACCCTTACACTGTGTTTTCATTATAAGCCTTTCCTGAAAACACTAAATCTTGGCAGCAGCCAGGGTTCTTGTTACCTTATCAACACCTCTGTATGCAAATACAGAGGCGAAGAATACATTTTCACGTTGTCACTCATCTCAACGCAACTAGAGCATGTCATCAGACAGACTAAATATTGGCACTCCTGAAATAGAATAGGAAACTTTGGTTTCACTCAAACTTGAACGCGGTAATTCACTTTAAACATGGAAAATCTGGGTCAAAATCAAGCCAACAGATACCTGTGCAGCAGGAAGACAAATTTACAAACAGGAAGGCGTCCTACCTCAGGTTCTGCAGCCCCAGGAACATATGCGGGCTGATTCTCTCCAGGTTGTTTCCGTTCAGGTAAAGGGTCCTCAGGGTTATCAGACTGGAAAAGGCCCCCTCCTGGAGGTACGAGATGCGGTTATTCCCCAGGTGAAGCAGGTCTAAGCTGGAGAAGTTCCAGAAGTCCGTGCGAAAGATCCTCTGGATTAAATTCCCGCTCAAGTAGAGTTTACGACCGTTGAGGGGGCGAGGTGTGAGCTGGGACACATTGTGGAAGCCGCTCTCTTTGCAGTTGACAGTGAGGCCCAGGTCAGTGATGTGCAGGTTGCAAGTGCAGCCCAGGGGGCAGATAATAGGGATGGGAGGGCGGGTCTGGTAGCCAGCAACGGGGTTGGGCATCAAACTGCGAGAGGTGGGGGATGTTCTAGAGGGCCGTGGCCTTTTGGTCGGTCTCAAGTGCTTCTCCCTGTCTTTACGTTCTGCCGAGGAAGAGGATGACGAAGTGGAGGAAGTATGTGTGTTCTGGCGGGAGCCGTGCACCATGGAGGAGGGTTTCGTTGGCCTGACTCTCCCAGGATTGGAGTTGGTTTTAGAGTTGGGGGACAAGTGCTTGGGCTGTGATCCTCCCGACGGGCCGCCCCGCTCTCCTTGGAGCTCTTTATCTGGCAGGTCTGCACACAGTTCTTTGCGAGGGATTTCCCGCAGGTCTTTACGATGAAGGTGGAAGGGGTATTCGCAGGTAACATCCCCGACAACCGCCGTGTAGGGGATCTGAGCCAGCCACTGCTGTAGCTGCACTGCCTCACAGCCACAGTTCCAAGGATTTTCCTCCAGCTGAAGCTCCATCAGGGAACGGCCAATGTACTCCAGGGTACCAGCATATGCCAGGCTCTTCAGACGGTTTCCCCTCAGGTCCAAATGAGTCAGAGACACAGATCTAGAACAGCAGGAGGAAGGAGGATCGTTAGCTGAATTAGATAAAAGGATCATTTGATAGCAAAAGAAAATAAAGGCTTACACATTTAATTCTGCTTTTTAATTCATGATTAATCCAACTTTTATGATTATGACATAGTGCACCACAGTAGCATTAATTCAAGAGAACAGATTGTCTGCCTGTGTGTGACACTGACATTTTGGAGAGTCATTGCTGGTATAATTAAAAACCTTTGTGGTAAAATAATCAGAATCTAACCTGAACAGATGAGCGGGCAAAGCGGGGATCAGATTGTCATTCAGGATGAGAACCCGCAGTTTATACAGAAACCTCAGAGCACCATTGTCGATCCGCTTGATCACATTGTAGTCGGCCTGGAACAGCAAGGAAAAGTAAAAAGAAGAGCAAAAGAAAGGGTGACGAAATTGGGAAGTGAACTGAACCTAAAGGTTAGATGCATTCCACCTGAAAAAGAGGCTCAACGATGTTGAGAAAACTGTTTTACCCCATTTTCACCCCGGCCAATTTACACCTATTGATTGTTTCTGGCACAGCTCTCCATTGTGTTCTTGGGGGAAAAAATGGTCAATAATTCCCTCAATCATAGATAATCAACAAAGATTATCTTCTCAAGCCTACCTGGAGGTACTCCAGAGCCTCTAGCCCAGCGAAGGTGTCATTTCTGAAGACTTCTAGCTTGTTTTCGTGCAGGTACAGCCGCTTCAGTTTGGCCAGCCCATGAAAGGCTCCAACTCGGATGTCCTGGAGTGCATTGTTGCCAAGGTTTAAAGACACTGCGTTGCCAAGGTGCTGAAACCCGTTGCTATAGAGACGTCTGAAAGAGTTCCTCTGGAGGTTGAGTTTGAAAGGGCGGACCCACGAGTGTGACACCTGGATGATTAATTAGAGGTCTTATTAGTTAGCTTATTAATTACGAGGAGTGAACAGTTAGAAAACCCATAAGGCGCATAAGAGACAGGATATTAGATGCGGAGACGTGGCATTTTAATTGGTGATTTAATGGTACCTGGCTGGCATTAGTGAAACCCCGCCCATCGCAGTGCACATGGAGCACACTTTCTTTGACCTCGCACGTGCAAGGTTCAAAGCACGGCTCATCCACTTCCTCCTCGGAGTTGTCCACCAGAGGGGTGTGCGTGGAGGTGGGGGTAGGGGTAGGGGTGTGTGACGCCTTGAAGAGATGCACACACCCCAGGGCCACCGCAAGAGTGACCCACTGCATCCTTCTGCTTCTCCCTTTCAGCTCAACAGCCTGGGGCTGCAGCCCGGCATCAGGCCTTCATCGCACTGCAAAATGAGGCAAAGATTCATACATTCAGACACAAACACACACAACAAACGCCGGCGGACACACAAACTCAGCTAAGAGAGGCCAAGCACAAGGGGAGGTAGCCAGAAAAGTCACTTCAGGGTGAATCACATCGGTTATACATCAGAAGCATATTCAAGCAGACAGAAAATAAATGTTAAATCACACACTTTCGAAATGCAAGGAACGCAATTCATTATACTGGAATAATGATGTCTAAGCCAACTGGAGGCTGTGGAGCGCCATTATGTGAGTCAGCCAATGACAAACGTATGACAATCTGCACAAGAAAACAAGGCTTCCGATAAAAACCCGACCCAAATCTATTTTTAAGACATCAATCTATCAGCGGCTGCCATGCTGGTTTTGAATTTCAAATTTAAATGCTGACATTGTAAATGCAAAGCAGAGGCACCCACGTGGCCTAATTCACCTGCGAATCACATTTTTATCATGTTCCGAGTGGCTTTTTGGACACGAAGATGAAAAAAAACTCATGTGATGAATATATTCATTCCTGTTCTCAAACTGGGATGCTGAAATGTCATGCACGTGTTGTCTTAATGTATGCGCTATGAATATGGGTAGATGCAAATCAGATTCATAATGCTTCTGTCTAATGAACTGCTCCATTTAATGTGATGAATGGCAATCAGAGAACAGAGGGATGCAGCACAAAACTCCTGATATTATCAATCAACCAAATATGTTGGGTTATCAACAGCTATCGAGACCTGTCATAGTTATTATTGTGGTAATGACAGTGGAGAGAAGGCATCACTGCAAATCAAAACTCTTCAAAATGTTGAAAAGGGCTGATGTGGAGGCAGTGGAATGATAGTCAGAAGCACAAAGTGATGCGGATCATAATAGGGATGATAATGGGAATCGCACAGATTTAGAAGAAAAGAGAGAATAAAACCAAATTTGTTTACGTCCTGCAAAAAAAAAAAAAAAAAAAAAAAAAAAAAGATCCATTGAAAATGTGATTCTTGCTCTGGGATTTTTCCTCTCAAGTTTTAATGAGATCTAAATTGGAAGAAAGCGTCTAGATCTGCTCAAGCAGTGTTGAACACCGCCATGCAAAATGCAATAATGATCATGATGGTATGGTAGCTGTAATCATCCGGTAATAATCTAGGAAAGGCGGGTTAGACGAAGAGGAAGAAGTGAAAACACCACCGCTCGGGAGAGGAAGAGCAATCACAGAGGTGATTATGATGGGAAAATGTGAAGGGAAAAGTGGGAACCAGAGGATGAGGAGGAAAGATGGGAGGAAGGTGAAGGAATGGAAGGAGCACAGACAGATAAGGGAGAGTAATGGGCAGAGAGTTGGTGCACTTCAGGAGGAAATGGGTGAGGTGGGAGAGAGGGGTAGGATTGCATAAGCACCAAGAAGTCAGTCAAGGCTGCCACTCGGTAGGAGAGCTCACAGTGAAACAGCTGAAATCTGATATTGATTATATCAAAGCCGTGCTCTCGATCTGCACAACGCCTCACAGAAAAGCGGCGCCGGAGCCAAGTTTTCCTCCTGAGTGCGTGTGTGTCTGTGCTTGCTGGAAAAGAGCTAGACGGGTCAAACCATATCCAAAAAGTACGCCTTTATCGCCTGCCAAACACAGAAACAGGTAGCAAGACACGTGTGAATGAATGTGAGCTTTCGTAACGAAAACCACTGTCATGCTGCAATGTGTTCTGGACAATCACACAAATAGGGGAAAAAAGGAGAGGTGTAATTTCTGCAGGCTGCAAAAAGAAAATTCACCAGGCTATCAAAGTGTTTGAAGCATCTGTGCTTTTCAGGGCGATCCAGGCACACATGCTTCAACAAATTGGGCCAAAGCATGAAAGAGAGTCTTCCATTTCATCTAAGAAATGCACTGTTTATCACTGGGTCCCCCACCCCCCTGATATGGAGGGGATCAATACTGGGCCCAGACGGACCACTGAGATCCCTCCTGTTTTATTATGCCTTGGTGGATGGTTATCTCTCTCTAATGAGAAGAAACACAGTCAACACTCAAGCCCTTTCTCCAATCAGCCAAGTGGACTAGTCAGCAGTCAGCAAGGCTCTGCATCATTATGGTAACAAGAAACGAAAAGGGACTGAATGTTGGTTGATACAACACAACGGGGAACTAGGCTTCCGCGTGTCTGTCACAGTCTGACTGTTTTCATGATTTAACACAGGCCTCATGCAGGTGTGGCTCTCCTTCTTGTCTCCCTTGAGTCTCTCTGACTTTTTTTTTCCCTTCTTCTTCTTTCCTCTGAACCTGCACACTGACGCAAGCCAACCAGAGATGACGGTCACTTTCTCCAACGTATTATTCATGTCACATAATCCCACTGTCTACCTCTGTGTCCTCTCTGTCGGTCAGAAAACACACTTATCAAGGCTTTTACACGGGGCCCCTGATCACTGCACACTATCAGCAGCAGCAGCAGCAGCAGCAGCAGCTTCACTGATCAAATGCACAGGGCTGTCAGCCCGGACAGCACCAAGAAAATCAATTAACAAGTAACATTTCAGCATGCATTGTAATAGTTTGCTAAATGGAAGTATGACCAATTAGAAAGCCAAGTCATTAAGAAGATCCCATTAGGACATTTACCAGGCTATGTATGACAATCCTTGGCAGAGTAACGCAATCCAATTGCATTCCTCATTGTCTCTCGCAGCAGCTTCTCAGATCCACACAGCGACGCTCAGCAGAGCAGAGGGATGCGGGCAATACTCACTCAGTCCGCCGCCAAAGAATTGAGGAACGACCGAGAAAAGACTTTAGAGGCTGACTGTCGACATGTCGTGCACGTTCAGCCGCACTCTTCTCCCTCTCTCCGCTCCTGTAGCGGCTGAGGCGGATGAGGAGGAGGAGGAGGAGAGGGGGGGGGACGTGATAAGACTGCAATGAGGTGGAGGAGAAAAAAAAAGGGAGCGAGAAAGAGGAGTGAGTGTGTGTGTGTGTGAGAGAGAGAAGGAGAGATTGGCTTTAGGATGCAGGTCCGCTTCTCCACCACGCAGCCCAGGGGAGCTGCGGCACCGGACCGCTGCTGAACCACGGAGGATGCTCTCCTCATCCCGAGCAGAGCGGAGTACTTTGACAGAAGAGGGGGTCCACCATCACCATCACCATCACGAGCTGAGCCGGTTCGGCTCATCTCAGCAAACAGAAGAACCTGAAAAGATTTGGTTGCAATAAACTTCATTAAAAAAAAAAAAAAAAAAAACCTGCTATTGATAATGTTCTCCCTCATTATCCTTATTGCACTAAATCCCACATTTTTAATGTGTTACCATGACAACTCGTGCCAGAAAAAGTGATGACTCTTATGAGTTTTGTAAGGCCTGCATGGAAAGCCTTTCTTCCAAACGCCTCTCCTGTCGAGTGGAGGCGGAGGGCGCAACAGATGGCGCCCCCGCCTCACCAGCATTAAATTTAGCCCCTTCTCCGCGCTAATCACGACCCCACTAGGTGGCTGCTGCTCCATCAATACTTCCTCTCTAAGTGGCTCCTCCAGGGCCCCTTGAGAGCCTCGGGCTCCCCTCAATCAAACACACACCGCTGTGCCACTGTGTTGCAAACTTTAACTGAAAGGCGTTCAAATATCAGGGAAAAGATTTAATAACAACATGTCTCCCACGTTACCGAGCTGAAAGTTCAATTTTCGGTTCAATTTCACATTGATTCCTGCGTGCATTATGAGGTGAATCACCTTGAGAAAACGGAGAGGCGCATCCCCCTCTCTTCCTCCTTGCTCCTCTCCCTCCCCACAGCAGGAGAAGCTCTCCCCAGAGATTCCTATCAGAAACAGTAACAGAGGCCGTTCCAGTAATATCAGGGTGATGCAGATGATGGTTATAGATCTCTGGGCTCTCAGGTGCATTAGTGTGTATTACAGCTTCCACAAGGCTACTTAACGCTGGCTTGCAGGGGGAAACAGGCCGGGCGTGTGTACACGCCACATGCATTACTTCAGCAGACGCATGCACATGTTGAAGTTGTTTGCAGGAGATGCATTTGTTGCACAGGTGCAGAAAGATGATTTGATCTATTTTGAGATAGGGTGTCAAATTTGAGATCACAACTCTGAGCCGAGGCACTGCCCATGATGGGGAATATGGGAGAAAAACAGTCAATTTGCTCACTGTAGTGATGTCAGTGAAGCGTGTAGGCTCTCTAAATTAAGAAAATAAACGGAGAGGAACAGAGAGGGGATGGTTATCAGGCACCATCAGATACCTGCGGGTCTTTTCTTCGGGGGAAAGAGCCGCTCTGAGCTCATAAAGTACTTTTTTTTGGAGTGTTCACTGGGCCTCTAAAGTAGGGGATCTATTTATACTGTCCTACTGCTGTCTGTGGAGCTGTCCAGCACTGAAACGGGTGGGGATTCGAGCTGTTTCACTCCTGCCACTTCCCTTTTCTTCCTCCTCCGCTCTCTCCTTCTCTAAAGCTTTCCCTTTCTTCCAGTTTCTGCCAGATCACACTTTATATTTCAGGGTCCTTTCTTCTCCCCACTTCCTTCTTCTCCTTTTACGTTTTCATTTCTATCCCCCTGTGGATTGTTAATTCGGGCTGCCACTCTTTCTTTGATTTGATGTGCTTTGTTTTCCTCTGGATGCTCACTTCATCTCGTCTTCCACCGAGAACACATCGCACAAAGTGGTCATCCCAATTCTGCGGCTCTCTCCAATTACACTTTTGCGCACCAGACGTCCACTGGGATCAGCTTGTGTGCATGAATGACACTAAAACTTCAGAAGAGGACGTGTTGACAGGAGGAGGAGTGTGCATTGTTAGTCCTCTTTGCCACTGAGCAAAATCCCCCTGCAGATGAGCTGGTTTGCTTCCCCCATCATAAAATTGATCACATATCTTAAACAATGGGTGCGCATAAACTTTCTTCTCACGTTGCTTACATGTGCAGTCTGGTAAAAAAATACACCCCAGCTGTTCCTCTATCCACGATAATTTATGATCTAATGCCGCCTCCTTAAAGCTACATGTTGTTCACATATTGCTGACACATGCTCTGCTTTCTTAAAGGTCTGCAGGGCCACTCGGTCTCTAGTTATTCACTGGGGGGAAGCGAGAAGAGGCAGGCACTCTGCGAAAAGACGAAGAAGTGGAGAAGAGGGACAGAAGGAGGGAAGGGGAAGTAAACAGACGGGCTGTGGGAAGAAGTGAACTACGCAGCGGGCGTTTGGGGGTTGCGAAGGCCGGCTGCCATGCATGGTGAAGGAGGGGAGGATGGCCAGGAGGGCAGGTGGCTCTGTCATTAGCTTCAGATTAAAGCGGGAGGGCAACTCCAGAGGACTCACCTCTGATTCATGCAGTACTACTGCGGGCAAGGACAAGCCTCTCGGGAGACTTGGAACACATGCACTCGCATTAGCACTGGAGAAGTGATTCACAAGATTACCCACAAGCACTTGAGTGCACACGGCATAGCATACATGTAGGTATAGACTGTATATGCTGTGACTCTCAGTGAGGGGTTCCCACACACACTCAGCCAAGAATAACATGCTCGCACGTACACATCGTTGAGCTAATTAATCAAATCTCCTGTTTTAATTAGGATTCAAATCAGTTGCTATGGAAACCTTGCCCCCTTGAATTCTTGAGGTAAGGCTCTAGTTGCAGCAACCGCATCTCTACAGGAGGCTGTCCAAGGGGGGTCAAATTTATGACGGTGATTCAACTGGCAGCATTTACATTTTGCATTTTGACACCTCTCCTTTTTCTTGAGAGACCTGAGGAGCCACATCTGAGCTTTACGGCACAGTAAGGGGCAAGAAAGCCCTTAAAAATAGGGTATTATGACAACTCAAAGTGCAGACATGCTCCTATAGCATGCTTTCTCCTGAGAAGGCATTGGCATTTAGGGTGAGGTCTGTGCTTTCTTGAGGCCTGTCCAATCAATCACTGACAAAAAGCTGTCATTCTGCGATGAAAGTTTTCACATGGAGACACACGTTAAAGCACTTTCACACCACTTTAACTGCTCTCTTATTCCTGCTATTACCATAATCATGCTTTGTGCAAGCTTTTTTGACCGTGTGCACATCCCAGAACATTTGCTCCCAGAGAAACGAGATTGTCCTTTAAGTGTTCAGTGGTAAAAATTGGAGAAAACTCCCCAACATTATGTTTCAGATTTTATTCCATCCTGTCAGAAAGATTCTAATGTGTGTTAAAAACGTGTTCTGTTTCTTCAATGGCGAATTCCTGTATGCCGTTTAAAGCAAGGAGAAAGCTTTCCCTGCTTTATCTTGCATGCTACTAAACTTATCTTCAGAGCCCTGATGAGAAAAGGTGCAGCAGAACCACACTGCCCGTCTTGAGAGGCTTCATATCAGCTAAGATGAAGGCTGGACTTGATGGTTCAGAAGGGCAGGGTGCCAAGTTAAAGCCATCAGGATACAGGAACTCAGGCGTTTGTCTGGCTCAACGGTTGTCATGGCTGCCGTGCTTATCACCTCTCTGCCGACAGAAGCCCAGGGGCAAATCAGATTGGCTTCAGACGGAGGGAAGGAGAGGAAGAGAGTGATGGTGGGGTGATGCTGATTGAGGAGGAGGACATATTGGCACAGCAGAGGGGTGAAATGCCAACATGGCGCTGAGTGAAGGGAAGAAGAGGCCTGGACTAATGTCAATGTGGCTTACTCATGATAGCTGTCTGCTTTTATCCATTCAATTCTCACTTGAAGTTTGCAGTACTTTTTTGTTCCTTCACCTGAGACCCTTTTTGTGTCTGTTTAGAATGTTTCTGGTTCCGTTTTTAATAACTTTTCAAATTGAAAATAATTTCCCAGCTAACATCGTAAATACCTTTGATGTTCACTTCAGAAAATACTGTTTACTGATATTAATCTTTAAAAAGTCTCTTTCAAGAGGCTCCAAATGAAGGGGGCTTTCCCCATTCCTTGTGGCCTATGCCTGCCCCCTAGTGGCCTCAACTACCCAGGCCAAAGCCCTTGGACCAGTTCTTTTTTCAACAAAACTTTATTACATTCAAGACAACAACAAAAAAAAAATACTTCAAGTAGATCGTTTGAAAAACAAATATAACTGATGAAATGTAATTTTGTAAGTAAAAATGTGTCAGCGAAGCATTTTAAAGGTGAAGCTGTTTTTATCTTTTGTTTTTAATACTAATTTTATTTATTTTGATAAACTATCACATTTACCACACTTTTAGTAATTTAAATGCTCTTTGGTGAAAAAGTGGTCTTCTTAAGTGTACTACAATTATACTTAATCAATAGTAAAAGTGAGGCAGTATACTTGAAATGTTCTTTTTTTTAAAAAACAACTTAAAATGTTCCAAAGTATTTAAAAGAAGTATTTAGTTAGTGTACTTCCTGTAGGTACATGGTCTACAGTATACTTGCCATACCTTTATTCAAGCAAACTTAATAAAAATATAAAAATAAAAATAAACTTTAGGAGTAATCATTTAAAGTCCAACTCCAATCATATTTTAATCTTTTGCAGTGTTTCTGATCGTCTTTTAATTCTAATTATGCCATTTTTAGCCTAAATTTAAAAAATAAAACGTGTTTCTCTTTCTAGGACATAGTTTCAACAAAGCAGTAGTTCATTAGAAATGTGCTTCTCAGCTTCTGAGGTGGGATCGTTGGCATAGAGTAAGCCTGCCTAACTTCCTATAATCTTTCTTTACAGGCTCTCTCACTAGCCTACTGCCCCCGGAGACCATAACCTCACATTAGCCTAGCGACAAAAATGGCAAGCACATTTTTGAACTATCCATCTCTACAGTTTTGAGTCAGATGTCGGCTTGGATGAGGAAAATGAAGATGCACATGGATCTAGTTGTCCACAAATGGATGCACCAGAATCATTGACTGTCTATAGAGAACTGAACCGAGTGGGTGTTACATCACCAATAGAAATTGCCTTACCTCCAGCTACAGCAAAATGAAACCAGTTCAGTCTTCATTTTCACACGACACAGACACCATTAAGCCCAGTTCTCTATATACAGTCAATGATCAAAATGAATTGGAGCAAGGAGTGGCTTGCCTTAGTATCTCCTATCACAACTACAAGCTTTTTCCAACTTGCATTCTTGGTCCTGATTTCCAACAATTAGGAAAAAAGAAATACGCAGAAATGCCATTTTAAGCTTAATTTTCTTTATAAAAGTTCTCCATCAGAAAAGTGTTTCAAGAATATTTCACCAAAAATACAATTGCATCTGGGTTTTTATTAGGGGGAAAACTTATTATCTTAATCAAAGGTATGTAATAATGATAGATTAGAAAATTATTGAATTATTTTTAAAAATTCAAAAGTCCCACAAAGTGATTTAATGTGGTGTGAGTGTGGATGGGGGGTAGGAATGTATAGCTACACGTGTATTTAACTTAAAACTTAAAAGAATTGTGACCACATTTCAAATGTTTGATCAAAAAAGTAGACTCGGTGAGTAATTATAACACCCAGCAATAATGACACCTGGACATTCTCAATCTAAAGAGCTATAATCTGGAGCAGATGCCCGACAGAAGCGCACAGATGTACTTGTCCGTTTTGGTTCTGCCACTGCAGTGTGTTGATGTAACCACTCTTGACTCTTTCGGTTTAGGCACGTGGAGAATCACAAGTCACGCCCCTTATCCAATGAGGGTGCGCGATACTTCGACGCACGGCGCTCTCAGCCAATCACAGACCCGCTTTGTTGGTAGGCGGCTGGTGTTCACAAAAGTGAGGCCTTTCTGCTCACAGGAAAGAAGACGAGAAAGGTACGGAGAGACTGCAATCCTGCCGGCTTTTGAAGCCTTTCATACATGTTTATTTGGTTGAAACACCGTTTCACGATTTATTGGTTACACAATGAGTGACAAACAAACCCTGTAAATGACACAACTGACGTGTTAAACAGAAGTGGTTTGGAGTGGCAGACGTGGCTGAATTTTAGCTGACATCCAGCTGAATAGGACGAAACCACCAGACAGTCGGAGTGAATGGATGTATTGTGGTGCGAGGCGTGTGTCTGTGTGTACGTGACAGCTCCACGGGCCGGTGCTATTTAGGCAGTCTTGGTGAATCCGTTGTTATTTTGGTCCCAGCAGGTTCCGGGCATTGATTTGGGCGCGCGCGTGTGTTTGTCAGGCAGGTGGTGTCATCATTGCCCTGTGGAGGCTGACGCGGTGCGTCTCCGTGCTGAGGAGTAAATTAACAGCGACTGCGAGCTGTCCTGTCGTTCGCGGTCGCGCTCCGCTGTCAGCCCGCGGTGTCAGAGTCCCGTCCTCCCTGGCGAGGATGCCGCAAACAAACAAGTCGAGAGACGCGCTGCTGGCTGACTCACCGGGCTCTGTCCAGGCGGGCGCCGCCGCCGCCGAGGCGTCCCGGGGGGAGGACCAGGAAGCAGGAGATGACAATGTCGGGGACAGTGAGATCATCAAGTCACCCAGTGATCCCAAACAGTACAGGTGACTTCTTCTTCAACGGTTTCATACTGAGCTGCTTGAATAATTCACAGTTTGCTTTACACATTATTCACAGTCTTTATTAATATAAGTTTAAGCTAAATGCATTTTTCATAAATGTGTTGAGAAAATGACCTATATCTGCTAACCACACTTCACAAATGATACTAAGCTTCCCCTGCAGGAGGATCCGTATTATTCTGACGATTTCATGCTTTTATGCACAAATCAGTGCCTCAGGACGCAGTGTGGGGTGCAGACAGAAAATATGCTGAGAAGAGGGCCTCCTAGGCTCAGAACTTTAAACTGATGCATGATTCAACAGTTGGCTCCAAACCAGACACGAGGAACAATAAAGTGTACACAGTCATTTTACACAGTTCTCTTCCCCCTTTTGATGCTCTTCAGGTACATCGTCTTGGAAAACGGGCTGCGAGCTTTGCTCATCTCCGATTACAGCGGACCGGCATCACCAGAAGATGAGGATTCTGACGTAGAGGAAGAGGAAGAGGGTGAAGAAGAGGAGGATGAAGACTCTGGAGATGAAACAGAGGATGACTCTGAGGAGGAAGATGGGGACCAGAGCGATGATGAAGATGAGAAAGGAAAAAAGAAGAGAGGAAATGCAGAGAAACAGGTGATGCACAGCTTTTTTCTGCCTTTGACAGGTTGTACTAAAGCGGAACTTCATCTGAGTCATGATGATTAAAAATAGATGTTTGATTCTAAATTATATGTAAATGTAAAACTTATCCAAAAAGAGGGTCGTGTCTGGAATTGCGTCCGGTGTAAAACTCCCTGCAGGCTGCACGGTGGCGCAGTGGTTAGCACCCTTACCTCACAGCAACAAGTTCAAGTCCCGGCTGGGGGTCTTGAAACAGTGTCACTAGTGGGGGACCTTTCTGTGTAGAGTTTGCATGTTCTCCCTGTGCATGTGTGGGTTTTTTCCTCCCACCGTCCAAAAACATGCTTCATAGGTTCCTTGGTCACTCTAAATTGTCCCTAGGTGTGGATGCGAGTGTGCATGGGTGTATTGTGCGACAGACTGGCGACCTGTTCAAGGGTTGTTCCTGCCTTCGTCCATGAGTGGCCGGGTTAGGCTCCAGGAGCCCCGTGTCCCGAAAAGGGACAAAACGGTATAGAAGATGAATGAATGAATAAATGAAAACTCTCTCCCAAAACACCTGTGGTTTCTCTTTTTTGATAAAACCAAAAAAAAAATTGATCAAAAGATGATCAGAGTGGGACTTTAAGCATGATTAGATAGTGGGATTGGCATGGGCACATTTAGAATGTTTTGTTTCATTGTTTAATAGAGAGAGGCGACTCTAAGCTATGAAAGTGACTCGGTACAAACACTTTAACCCCTTTTTAGTCTCTGTAAACACAAAGACTGTTATATTCTATTAAAAAAGTTGGGTCACACCTCTGCATATTCACACAGTGAAGCACTCCACCTCGAATTCTTATTACTTAAATATAACAGAAAAAAGCAGGTCGGACTAACTACCTCTGTGACTGTGACACCTTTACCATCATTATTCCACAGTGTACAGTAAAGAGGACATTTGCAAAGTGGAAGGAAGGAAGGGCATCAGTTAATAAAATGTAATGAAAATCATCCCAAAGCCTGTATTAAAGCTTCACGTGCACACTGTCAGCTGTCATGTAAAAACAGCAAACTGAATGGCAGTGAAAGCATTAACCATTTTTCAGGTCCTTTTTTTTTGTTTTTGAAGTGGAATTGATGAAGGAAGGATGAAATATAAGTTGGGTTTTATTATTTATTTAGATTTATCTGATGTTATTTTTTATCACTTTTTCCACGTTTCTGTCCTCTTTTCTTTCTTATATGTTTTGCAAAGATTTACAAATAATACAAATAATTTATACAAGTACCCAAATCAAGATCTGAGTTCCAGCCAGACTTTAAAATGCTTTTCAGAAAGAAGCTCCAGTCCAGTAGCAACCGTTAAAAACTCATTAAAAGGCCTTCCAGAACCACAGATTTTTGTCATTAAAATAATTTTATTCGAAAGCAGCGTCATTAAGCTCCTTGTTGGTGTGATGGTCAGGTGTGCCAGTACCTTTACCAATACACCGTCATTAACCCCAAACAGCCGTTTACTGCTGACAGTCATGTAAAGCACATAAAAATTTGTCCAGAACTTTATTGCCCATGTTATTGCCTAATTTTGCTCTGAAATTTACAGCCAGCCTCTAACTTTATTTGCCGGTGTTTCAGTCTGCAGCAGCGCTGTGCGTCGGCGTGGGCAGCTTCAGTGACCCCAGCGATCTCCCCGGCCTGGCTCACTTCCTGGAGCACAGTGAGTAAATTAATTCTGCACTCATTTCTGTACGTTGCTGCCCCACACTTAAGTGGAGACTGACACTGGCTTACAAAAGTAAGAGTTTCATTTCAATTAAGTTATTAGAAGTAAATCTCTTGAGGATGAAGTAGAGCTAAATAAATAAGCATTCAACGCTCCAGCAGGAAGAGTGATGAAGCTTCTGTGCGAGTTCCAGCAGGCATGCATTTGATCCACACTCTCACTTGTTGTAGACAATTAAGACTTTAAAGCCTGATGCACAACACTATGGTTTGCTTGAAAAGAAACTTTCCTAACTGAGAGAAATGAGCTGGAGGCGTATCAGCCGCAGTAAATGCCAGTTAGATTCTATTAATCCCCCATAAAAGAGAAGTCGCCTCTTTTTTTCTATTTCCTTTAACATGGGTCATCCTTTTTGAAATGAAAAGAGATGAAACTATCCCGCTGTTCCTCCTGACACTATGTTCAAAGTGGCAAAGTATTCAATTATTATCTAGTTCATGGAGTCTATTTTGATAGCTCACCTTTGGAGAATAGCCGCAGTTTAAACACTGCAGACACACATTACAGTCTGCTCTCTTTGTCGCAAACGTGTCCTTAATTTTCCTTGACCTCAATGGAAAGTCATGATGTAAAACGATGAAGTTAGGAGATTATAAAAGTGTGCTTTTTTTGTGACTGCCTCCTATGGAGCTCCAGAATGTACATAATTCAACATACAAACAGGAAATAAATAAAATATCAATAAATGTGTTCACACATGCCGTTTTAAGTTGTTCAAATGACACTTTTGAAATGACTGAGTTCATCACATAACTGGGTCTTCTGCTTCTACTCTGATTGAAAGGAAAAATTATTTGCTGATAAAGGGTTTTGTAAAAAAAAAAAGAAAAAAAGAAAACTTTTATGCAATAAAAGCTAATGTTTCACAAATGTGTTTTTTTTAAGGTTTTAGAATTTATGTCTGGTCTGATACTTTTTAAAATAAAAGTAAAATATATTATCTGATCATTTTTTGTAAAACATAGATAACTGATGTGTTTTTCAATGGAATATAAAACATGTTTCATAATCGGATACAAATTCAAAACATAAAGCTTTTATCTTAGTTATAAAGTCCTCTATATGTTTTATATTATTATTATTAAAATATTTATTTAAAAAATACTTATAATTTATTAATATCAGTAAACAAGAGTTCTATGGAAATATACTTTAAATTAAGTTTGCTTCTGCCAAATATCCAGCAATTATTGCTGGATATTTGGGGGAAAAAATAACCTTTTTTTAATGTCAAAATCCTACAAAAACTGTTGATGTTGATCTCTTCAGATATAATTTAATGTTATTGTTAAATCAGTTGTTTGTGTGTGGAAAATTATGTCTCAAAGCTAATACTTATTACTAAGTCCCACTTTACACCATTAATATTTATTTTCTTTTATTTCTTATTATAATCTTTTATTTTCCTTTAAATACAAAATGTAATTGTTTTTATAAAGTACACATAAACATGTTGCTTTATTTTTTAATTCAACCAGAAATTGGATTTGGGTACTTCTATAAATTATTTGTATTATTTGTAAATCTTTGCTAAACATATAAGAAGAAAAGAGAACAGAAAAGTGGCAAAAGTGATTAAAAAATAACAACAACAATAACCAAACAGCAAAAAAGTAAATAAATAACTCCTTTGCTTTCATGTAAAAACTTTTTATCCCCCAAACTTGTCTTACCGCTCTAAACAGAGCAGGTCCTTCCTCCAAGAAGGTCCCTTCATGTGTTTGTGTTTACGTGAGAACTGTCTAAACAAGTGTCTTTAAAGAGAAAAAAATAAAGCAACAACAAATTCAAAACAGGCTATGTAATTTTTTCCAATAAATTTGGAATTTGAACGGGAAGTTGCTACCGTTTGAAACCAGCCTCCAGTGGCCTTTCAAGGAACTGCAACGTTTTGGGTTTGCGTTAATTTCAGGAACAGAAGTTAAGGGTTTATCTCAAACAAGACTAAATAAACCACCTTGAGCGTCATGTTATGATTGTGGAAAGTAGCGTTTTCTAGCAGCTTTCAAGCTTTCGTTGGTAACATTGCAGTTCATTGTACCGGTACATACTACAAACCAAGACGACTGGTTGGTTCTGTTTAAACTAAAGAGTTCTATGTCATTTTTAGTCTGGTATTTTGCACAACTCGCCCAATCATAATATTGCCCTTTCACTGCAGGCAAGATTTTATTGACACATTTTTTTTTTCCATTTTGTGCCGCTTTTTCTATTCAAGTCAGAATTAGAGACTGGAGTCTCAAAGGACTCAAACATAGGCTTTTGTGCTCCTTTTCTCACTTTTAGTTCTTTTCTTTTCACTCTGTATCAAACTCATCAACTACAAACGGCCATTTAGGTCACAGAATAAATGGAATACAACACCAAGTAAACCCAAAGCCTCTTGAATATTAATTATTTCTTTAAAATTCTCAGAACAACAACTGCACAACAGCTTCTCAACAAATGTAGATCATTAATTAATCACCAAGTGACATAAATCCAGCTCTCAGTGGTACAGAAAGGCGATGAGCTGTTTTTATCATTTGATCATTTAGTCGTCTTCCAGCAGAAAGAAGGTGGGGTTTCCCTATACTGAATGAGCGAAGCACCAGAAGAAAGATGCATGTCTGCAACAGTTATTGGATTTGATCACTAAAATCATTATAAAACAGATTGTCAACAAGAAACTTTAACTTCTGTGTGCTGTATTTTAAATCGGCTATGTGAACACATTTAATAAGCGAGAAAACTCTTTGTTCTATTATTACACAAAATGTATTATGAAAAGTTTCAGACTTAAAGTCTCACTCCAATCATCTTTTGATCTATTGTAAAAGAATTTCAAGCCGTCTTTTAAATATGATTATGCCGCTTTTTGGTAAAATCAATAAAGCTGTGTTGGCATGAGTTCATCAGAAATTTGTCTGAGTCGTGGACGGTACTGTTGGGGCAGAGAGAGTCTGCCTTCACTTCCCATCAGCTATTTGTTTACACTCTCTCCTGCTAGCTTACAGCTTCTCACACCCCCAAGTTAACGTTAACAAAACAAATTTTGGAACTATCCAGCCATGCAGTTTTGAACCAGATTTCAGATAAGATGAGGAAAAGGAAGACATTAATGGATCTTTTTGTCTGCAAATGGATCTATCTGAATGGAGCGGAGCAGGGAGCTAAGTTGTGGTCTGCTGATTGTAGCTTCCGCATTACAAGTACAAGCTTTTTCAAACGGCTTTTTTTTTAATCCTGTTTTATAAGTATGAGTTTTTACCTGAATTATTAAGCACTTTGTGATTCTTTCTGGGAACAGTGTCATGAAAAAGCTTTACTATTATTATATAATATATTTTTTAATGGTTTAAAAAGACAAAATTGTTCTAATATGTTGGTGTCTTCTTCATTTATATCAAAAAAGGTAAAACCTTTGTTTAGTTTAAAAGTTATTTTACTTAAGTCAATTAGAACCTGCTCAAAATATTTGATTTTATCTTAGGTTATTTTAATGATATTTTATTGTTTTGTTTTGTTGATTTTATTTAAGACAGAAATTAACTTCATGATCAGAAATATCACGATCAACGGCAAAATCCAAAGTTTGAAACGGACCTTGGATGAAATTTAACAAATAGTCAGAGCCCCTTTGTTCAATTCAGTCCAAACTTAACTTTTTACAAACAAACTGAAAGTATTTGAAAACTAAATTTAAAAGCAGAAAATGTAGATAAATATATTTACTCTTTTTAATTCATTTAGATCATGTACTTTATTAACCATGAACTGTTGCTGTTTGAGTGACCACAGACACATCTTGAGTTTTTGTAAAACAAGTTGAAATCAATGATGGAAAAAAAATGTATGAATATATATAGCTTTGTTAAAAATCAAAATAAGTATTAATGTCGCTTTGGAAATGCTCTTCTGGCTCAAAGAGCCACTTTTATACCAAGCGTTCTCTGTTGATGCTGCAATCAGCAGAGGTGGCTCACAGTTGCTCCCAAGTGATTTTTCCTGGAACCTTTGGCAAGACGGCATACAGTGGGGAATGGAAATTTGGTTACCCCAGGTAAAATGTTATATTGTTGTGCATAAAGAACCCAAGGAAAGACTCCTAAAGGCATCAGTTTACAAACAAGACATTCTTTTAATAAGTTTAAAAAAAGTCTTTACTTCCATCATTTACCCTTTCAAAATAAGAGAAAACAAAGCAAAGACCAGGTGTATTCAATCACAAAGATTTAAAAAAATCTGAGTCATCTCACTTTGTCCAACAATCACCATCATGGGTTCCTCCAAGCAGTTGTCCAGATCAGTGAAACTGAAAATAGTTGATGCTCACAAAGCAGGAGAAAGCTATAAGCAAAGCCTTTTCAGATGCCAAAATCTTCTGTTCGGAATGTCATTAAGAAATGGCAGTCAACAGGAACAGTGGAAGTTAAAGCGAGATCTGGAAGACCAAGAAAAATCTCTGACAGAGCAGCTCGCAGGATTGTGAGAAAATCAAATCAAATCCCACGTTTGACTGCATCATCCCTCCAGAAAGACCTGCAGACTCTGGAGTTGTGCTACACTGTTTTACTGTCAAGAGATACTTATACAAATATGGACTTTATGGAAGAGTCATCAGAAGAAAACCTCTTCTACGTCCTTACCACTAAATTCAACGTTTGAAGTTCACAAATGAACATTTAAACAACCCTGATGCAAAGCGTTTCCAAGCTCTGATACTTGCCAAGGGAGGCAGTGCAAGTTAATACACCTGCAGGGGGCCCAAACTTTTGTACACACCATTATTTCGTTTTCTGTTATTTTGAAAGGGTAAATAATTGAAATAAAGCCTAGATTTTTTTGACATATTAAAAGAATGTCTCATCTGTAAACTGATGCCTTTAGAAGATTTGACAATCTTTTTTTGGGTTTTTTAAGGACATTATTTTTATAACATTTTATCTGGGGTGTCCAAACTGTATTTAAATAACATTCTGCTGCACATGACAAACTTAACCTGCTTCACCAAGACCCCAGCATATGACCGCTGCAGTAGGTAAAGGATACCATAAAATCTAAATAAAAAACAATAAAAATGCTAAAATAAAACTATAAGGAAGTTTTTAAGTTTTTACCCCTTTGTTTTAAACATTTCTCAAACTAACAAGGAAAGCACAAACATCTTTTTACAGCACAGCCTGAGATGACTCCAAGGCAGAACTGACCTTTTGTTTTTGCAGAAAATGCTTTTTGGTTTAGTCTTTCTACACAAAAATAAAACCTTTACTGTGAAAATAGTGGGTAAATTTTTTTTTTTCATCCTTTTGTATTTTGCACTCGTCCCCTCTTCTCCCCTGTCTTCTGGCAGTGGTCTTCATGGGCAGCGAGAAGTATCCCTCAGAAAACGGCTTTGATGCGTTCCTCAAGAAGCACGGCGGCAGCGACAACGCCTCCACTGACTGCGAAAGGACCGTCTTTCAGTTCGACGTCCAAAGAAAAAGCTTCAAAGAAGCTCTTGACAGGTGAGAATGGAGGAGAATTTTTTTGTTTGTTTGTTTTGGAGCTGTAATGGTTTATAGGGGATTTCTTTTGAGCCATTTCACGATTGACAGACATGCAATAATACCGGAGAAAGACAAACGAAAAAACCCCTTAAGACAAACTAAAAACAGTCATGCTGTTAATTCAGTTGCTGCTTTGATCCTCTGCTGTTTATTAAAAATAGATTTTGATTGTCGTTCCAAAAAAAAAAAAAAAACTGTCCCACTCTCTTTTTTTGTGAGAAAAGGGCAGTTTAACATGAAACACAGTGAGCCTGGTTTTTAAAATCTGGACCCTCATCATGTCTAGATGAGGTGTGATTACAGCTGAAAATCACAAGGTTCAGATTTGCTTCTCTGATGGAGATTATGGTGAAACACAGCATGTTTTTGTCAGAGCCGGCTCGTCTGTTTTTCTGGCGGCAGGTGGGCGCAGTTCTTCATCTGCCCTCTGATGATCCGAGACGCCATCGACAGGGAGGTGGAGGCCGTTGACAGCGGTGAGCCTCTGTTTATCACTCCTCCATTTGGTCAAATATCAGCTCACAAGTTCTTTTTTATTTGCTTCATCATAGTTTTTTTTTTCTCATTTCTTCATGTCTTCTCTCATGCTAGAGTACCAGCTGGCTAAGCCGTCCGACTCACACAGGAAGGAGATGTTGTTTGGCAGTTTGGCCAAACCTGGACACCCTATGGGCAAATTCTGCTGGGGTGAGTAGATAAAAACAACCCAGGGAAATTTACAACCCACCGAGGATGCTCAGCGTTAACCAACATATGGGGGAAAAGCGATTCCAAGTTCTAGTCCCCAATATAGTTGATATCCAGGGTTTGTTTTTGTGTTGTATTGATCAGTCCCTTGTGACAACTCTAGGGAATGCGCAGACGCTGAAGCAGGAACCCAAGAAGAAGAAGATCAATGTGTATAAGCGACTGCGTGCCTTCTGGAAGAAGTACTACTCGGCCCACTACATGACTCTGGCAGTGCAGTCAAAAGGTCAGGAAAATCTGTCCCACTTAGCTTATATTCGCAGGCAGTCAATTGACAGAAGCCTAATGGATTTTTGTATAATGTCACACAACAGAATAAACCGATTAATTGGAAAAGCAATCTGTAGATTAATGAAAAATTACCCTCATTTGCACAAATAAGAATCCACTTTTTTCATGTTCATCCAGTTGGAGATAATTGTTCCCAAATCAACCGAAATTGCTCTCAGATACAAAATATGTAACACATTTTCAGGGTTTCACAGAAATGCCACACAGCTAATTAATTACTTCATACGAGTAAAGTAATGGAATGAGTTGACATTCTGTGCTGAGAATGATCATACTCAGCAAACTAATTAGTTCTTGGTCCTTTTTTTGATGTACATTTGATCGTTTTTTGTTGCAGCCTTCCACGCACCGTGAACACACTGTCTTTGTTAGAATAAGCTGGTGTTAGGTGGTCATAAAAAATATCACTGCTGTCTGATGATAAAGCATCAAAACCGGGTCCAGTTCTAAAAAATGGGATATTATTCCATTTTCCAGGGTATTTATAAGTAATGATTAATCATGGTATTTTTTTTTTTATTGAAATATCCTTCTGTAAGACACCAGAAACCACATTACTGTTACCATTTGTGCAAAATAAACTCATCTACTGCCTTCTCCTAAAGTATAAGTGCTGCTTCAGTTTTAACCATAGCCCGATTCCATGCCCAGATTGTCAAACAAATCTAGTTTAATACAGGAACGCATAAATGACAAGCAAATGGGCCTTTTTGAGGTTTGGCCAGGTCCTACTTTGTATTAATTGAGGTCTGCCCCCCAGGACACACTTACCTGGAAAAGGCCAGGAGGTCATGGAGGGGGCCTGGCAGTTTTTCAACCCACTGACCTGCAATGGCCCCCCTTTGCTCTGCCTGAGCTCATCACATGTCAACGTCTCTCATTTAAAAGCATTTCCCCAAATCCCACAACAATATTTATCTCCCACCTAAACCAAACCCCATCTTCATCACTGAAATACTTCACCTGCTGACAACTCTATGTGCAACATCATTCATTATAACCATACTTGGAGGTTTTAGCATCCATGTGAATATCTCCTCAAGTTGCTCAGCTGTGGACTTTCTGAAGCTCCTTGAGTGTGCAATTAAAGTAGAATGTTGATGAGCCCACGTGTACCAGAAGGCATACCTTTGACCTGGACATCATCACTGACTCTGCCTCCATTAACAACTCTTAAGTGTGTGATTTGGGTACGTCTGACCATGAGGCTGACGCCTTGGACCTCTCCGTACTAAGCCCTTTGAACCGGGACATGCAACAGCTTTCTACTGTTACACATTTCCCATCAGGTAATGTTTCTGTGCCCAAACTATTCTGGAGTTCCATGCCCCACATCAATCTACGATCAGAAGACCTAGTCCAAGGCTAAGGCCACTGCTAAGTCTCAGACCACAGTTAGGTCACAAAAGTGGCTAAAACTAGAAATTCAAAGCTGGTGCTTTTTACATTATATCTTCTAATCAAACCACTCTAAAGAACAGCATGTTATTTTCCTCCTTAAAAGTAGCATCTATATGCACTGGCTTTCATTTAACCCCTCTAACAGTGGCTTAGACTCTAGAACAGTGATCATACTTTTTCACTTCAGACACCACCTAAGGAAAGGTGAAAAGAATCTTACAACAGATGAAGTATTCTACACGTTTCCTGGATCCTCTCTCAGTATCTTTGATAAAAAAAAACCTTTCAGTCACCAGCCCTCTCATGAAAGTACATTACTTGTTAAAACTGGTTAAAGTCCCCCTCCAACTATATTTTTTTTATTGTAAAATCGTTCCTATTGGTCTTTAAATTGTGATTATGTTTTTTTCAGCCAAAGTCAAAATGCTGTGTCGATTTCTTTTAAGACATTTTCTTCATAAGCCCAAGCTAACACTAGAAACAACATCCCTCTTTTTGTCTGGGAACGTCTCTGGGTCCACCCAGAGGAGCTGGAGGAGGTGTCAGAAGAGAGGGAAGCCTGGGTGTCTTTGCTTAGACTGCTACACCCCGACCCGGTCCCAGATGAGTAGAAGAAGTTGTATTTATGGATGGATCTATTTGTCTGCAAGTCGATAGTTCAGAATTGTAGTGTAAACGGGAGTCTCTGGCCCACCCATGGCAGCTGCTGTGTCACAAACCCGAACTTTTTCAAACATCCGATTTCAGCGAGTCCTGATGCAACATGTGTTAAATAAAAACTCAGAAACACAGTTTTAATCTTAAATTATTTTATACATGTCATCCATTTAAAAAAATGCCACAAGAACATGTTAAAAACATGATTGTGATAGTGGGTCATTAAGTTCCTTCAACTCTTTAAGCTGCTCTCTTTTGCCCACACCTGAAAACCTCCCCACAGAGTGCAAAGGGCTTGGAAAGTTACAGGCCAATTTGAAATTATTAATTTGTTTTAGAGCTTTTGGAAAAAGTCGGAATTTCTGGGAACATCTTTCAATTGGATATAATAGTTGGAATGAAACTTTGTTGATCCCACAAAGGGAAATTACCTTCTTACTATAGCTCTATTAAAAGCAGCAAATTTATTATAAATAACATTTAAAATACAATTAAAACATTAATAATCATTTTTGTCCATTGTCTATGAAGTGTTGTAGAGTCTTACAACAGGCAGGAAAACAGATCTGCAAAAGCGCTCTTTCCTGCAGTGAGGTTTTAGCCTCTGACTGAAGGAACTCCTCAGTGCACTCTTGGTCTCATGCAGAGGATGATAGTAAAGATGATTGTCCATGATGGATTCCCGTTTCCATAATATCCTCCTCTCACCCACCACAGTCACAGACTTTAACGGAGATCTCGGAACAGAGTTGGATCTCTGTACCAGTTTGTCAATCCTCTTCCCGTTCCTGTCAGTGCATCCCCACCTCCCACCCCCCTAGCTGCTCACTCAGCAGAAGAAGCCAAACGCAACAACGCCATCACATAAACTTGAGTCTTGCTTGTGCTCTCCAGTTGCTTCTCCAGCAGCATTTTGTTTCTACCAAGTGACCACAAGTGATCATGTAAATGATCCACCCCTAGACCGCTTCAGACCCAGACACGGTGGACAATAGTCAAAAAAGGAGTAGAGGACATACCGCTGCACTCAATACACAAAAAAAATAGTCAGTGCCCATCAGAAACAGGTTAAAATGTCATATACTTATTTACATAGTGCTTTACTATCTTCTTAGAAGGCCCAAAGTGTTTTACAGTCACAGTCCCATTCACCCATGCACACACACACACATTCACACACTGATGGCGACTCCACTGCAGAACACTGGCTGAACTTGCAATCGTCCGATCAGATGGTGACCACTCTACCTCTGCACCACAGCCACCCCAAACAAAAACAAAAAACTAGAGAACAGCCAAACAAAACCACAGAATGAAGTTAGCTAACACAGAGCTATGCTAACTGACAGCCTAATGTGGTGCTGACTGGGCCAAAACAATAGTTCCAGTCATACTCTGCTGGGAAAGCTGAGTATGTGGTTCTGGGAGAGGCAAAGTCTATCTTACACTTGCATCTGCAGAGGTCAGTTCATTAACCAGCCTTTTCTACTATATACATGCTCCCACTACATGTCATCAAGATCTCATTCCATTCATATGCTGATGACACCCAGTTGTACCTTAAACTGACCCAAACTTGGCTTCAGCCCCACCATCTGCACTCCATCCCATGCTGGAGGATAGTTTCATAGCTTTGTTTTCTCCAGGCTGGGTTGCTGTAAAGCCTTTCTCATCAGAAAGATGCTTGCTGAAGTTTCAGCACACTCGAGATCTTGACCACTTCAAACTCGTTCTTCAGATTCTCCACCGGTTTCACCCATCCACACCTTAATTCATTATACACTCTGCCTGCTGACTCATCAATGTGTCCATGGAAACGACCCGGTCTATCCCCGAGCTCCTCACTCCCCACAAAATCTCAAAAAGTTTATTCCCACTGTCTTCAACTGGACCAGGCTTTTCACAATAGAAGACAAAGATCCACAGAGCACACAGTCTGTAAAAGAAACAACTGAAAACATTTTAATTCAAAAATGACACTTTTATGTTGCCATTATTATTCCTAGTTGTTTGCGTCAATTCAGCTGCTATCAATATTTCCTTTTTTTTTTAACTATTCAATGATTTATAATCCTGCAGCACTTTAAAGTTTTCACGAAATGTAAAGAGTACTATAAATAAAATGTATTACTATTGATACTATTGATTTGGACTCTTGTCAAAGACATTTAATTAAATTTAGCCTGGGGAAATAAAAATCCTTTTGTTTTTTATGAATTTTAATGAGAAATTACAAAAATAAGCAGTTGCTGAAAGTTTAAAAATCAATGCAATTTATCATCAAACACTTTATTTAAATTAGATAAACAAAAAAAAAAGTTTAGCCTCAACAAATATTACAGTTTGATTTGATTTTGTTCCCCATTATAACATTTGTTCTTCAAAGTTAATCTTCTTCAAAGTTAGTTGATCCCATTTAAATATTTTAGGGTTCAGTTTAGTACTGTTTACTAGTATTTGAGTTAAACGTCTAAAAATTTTAAAAGACAATATTCCACAAACTAAAAATAAATATATTTTTAAAAAATTAAAGGCTTGATTGTCAAAAATAAAAGTATTGTTGCTTACTGAGTCAAAAGCTGGGCAGATAAAACTCAAATAGGTACCTTTTCTCTTCATATTGGTTTAAAAAAAAACAATATTTTATTTGGTGGAAGGTTGGTACCAGTGCTCGACAGCGGAGCCGCCATCAGTGTGTGAATGTGTGTGTGAATGGAAATGTGACTGTAAAGCGCTTTGGGCCTTTAAGGACGGTGGAAAAGCGCTATACAAGTAAACGCTATTTACCATCATAACAATTACTTTTAAAACAAATGCTTTTTACAGAATCATAAGCCGAAATTGTCCTCTTCTTCTGCCATTTAATTTTTTTTTTTGACATTTTGACATTAACTCTTTATTGCATTTTGATCAATCATTTTGATCAATTAAAATGCAATTTCTGGCCTAAATCAGAATTTTGATTAGAAGGGAGACCATGTTTTCTGCTGCTTTGTTACATGATATGCTGATAGTTGAATTCGTCCTGTGTTTGTCTCCCAGAGAATCTGGACACTCTGGAGGAGTGGGTGAAAGAGATCTTCAGCAAAGTGCCCCACAAGTGAGTTTGAAAGGGAAGACCTCCCGGTTACTTTGAAGGCGTGCTGGCATTATGTAGATTTTGTCTCATAAACCCTTTTTTTCATCCCTTTCTCTTTTCCCTCTGACTCCTGTCGTTCTTGTTTTTACTTTTCATCATGATATGCATGAAAGATATCGCTCCAGAATTTGTGTTTTTCTTGCTTCGCTCTGCTTCTCCTTTGCTCTGTGAACTGTTGCGGTATTTTTATTTTTTTTAAAGGGAATCAGCATGCATTGCATGCTTACATGAAAGCCATGCAACCTCCAGTTTTTTAAGCCTTTCATTTCAATTACAGGATTACATTTTCCTGTGCTGAGCTAACGAAGCAATCCTCTCAAGTGATTTTAACTCCCTCAACTAAACTAAATTCATTTCCATCTAGCTTGAAAGCATAAAAATCAAGGATGTGTAACTCTTGCAAATTTTGTTTGCTTATGTTTATTTGAATGTTTGTATGAGAAATGTCAGTCAGAATTATTTTTTTCCGGACAATTTTCTTTAAAAACGGCAAAAATTATGAAAAAAGAAGTTCATTATATTATAAAGCAATCACATAATCATTTATTGTTTGTTGTTTTTGTTGTTGTTTGTACAGTATAATTTTCATTAACAATAAATAAAGTGTCAAAATAAAACATAACAGATTAAAAAAAAACAGTTTTTAGCTTGAACAAAATTAAAGTTAAACGATCAGTTTGTGATGAGAAAAGTACATTTCTTATTTACCTCTAGTTTTTAGCAAAACAACATTTTTGATTGAATGAGGCAGAATATTAGAATCTAATTAGAATTTGCGAAAACATTTCACTTATATAGAAAGCCCATCACAGCAATAATAAATAGATTTTTGTCCGTGTTGTGCTATGTACACACCAGGCATTTGACACGTGTTTAAGAAGGGGTTCTTAAAAGTGCTTTTAGCATACGGTGTTCGTACTGGACTGTCCTCACATGATACCTCCCAAAAGAAAAGCTTAAGCACATACAAGCTTATAATTCTACAAATACCCACTTCAGCTAAAAAGATTAAATAGGAACTAATCATAGTGGATGTACACAAAAGAAACAAGAAGAAAAGCAGGAAAATGCTATCACTGTTAGGAAATCGAAAACAGAAAAAAACAGGCTAAAAAGTCATGGAAAAAGCATTTGTACAACATTAGTTCTCCTTGAGGTTTTCATGTTTTTAAGATCATCAGAACTTGTTTAACTAACTCTGACTTTGTTTTGGACTGTGCAGCAGTTTGCCAAAGCCTGATTTCTCTGATTTGTTGGATCCCTTTGACACCCCAGCTTTCTGCAAGCTCTACAGAGGTAATGTTGGATTGTTCTTAACCCAAATGTGTGATGTAGACTTGGAAGTAGTTGGGTCAGCGGGTTTCTCTGCCTTGTCTCTGTTGACAGTTGTTCCCGTTGGGAAAGTTCACGCTCTGAATATTACCTGGGCTCTTCCCCCTCAGGAGAAACACTACAGGTGAGCTGCACTCAGCAGATAGAAATGAAATGCGCTTCACTTTGACTGGAAACCAACTGCAGCTGGTCCTGTTTGACCTCCTCTGTTCAGGGTGAAGCCTCTCCACTACATCTCATGGCTGATTGGCCACGAAGGCAAAGGAAGCATCCTGTCACTGTTGAGGAAGAAGTGAGTGCTGCTGGCTCCAGCAGTTTGTTTTTGCTGCATTTTGAGGGCTCTCCAAACCCCAATTAAAAACAATTCAATTTGCCCGTTGTATATGAGTTTCTGCAGCTCTGAGTGTTGGGTCTTCAGACTGTACACTTCATGCATTCTCATTGCTGGATGTGGCTTCATAAGAGCGTTTCAGCCTCTTGTTGCTAAGTGGCTGTGCCAAACGCTCTGTTGTCCCACAATACCAAGAGCCCATCCAACAGCCCCATCAGCTCCACTTGGATGGATGTCATGTTGGTAAAAAATTGCTGTTTATTCGGTGTCATTTTTTTCACATGTTGGTAAGTGATAGCAATGAAATTTGAGTGCGCTCACACTCGATTTCCAGTCAAACCTCCTAGACAGAAGAGGCTGTTTGCATCCGATGAACATCAAGGGCCGCTTTGACCAGCTCAGCCTACGCACACTTTTCAATAAATTATTGATACATCCGTCTGTCATGATCTAAACCGTAGATGCCATTCAATATTTTTCCCTTCTAACAAATCAATTTTTCAGTCTTAGAACCTTGGTTTAAGTCATCAGTGATTTCTTCTGCCATTCATCACTTCTGTCAGTGTCTCTAACACGCGTTTTTAGCCGTTTATAAATAATTCAAGCCTTCCTTCACAGGGATGGACTGAAATGAATGTATAGGTTGACCGATTCATGTGCTTAATCTTTGCCATTTAAAAAAATAATCAGCCTCAGCCAACGCCTGAGGATATTAATCTTATTAACAGGCAGGCACATCTGCTGGCAGCACAATGTTGTTGCTGTGGAGACATGAAAAACCCCCTTTAGTCAGTCCAATTGCTTCTACTACGTGCACATCCCAGTGGGTTTTCGAGCAGCAGAGAAAGCCTTTGGAGGACCTAGTGTTTCCTTGATGTGTTTCAGTCAGAACAAAGAAACTGAGATTTTATTTTTCCTGCATTTATGTTGCTTTCTTAAAAAGATACTCTTCTCGTGCGCTTTTTGAAGACAAGTGAGGTCGCATTCATTGTAT
Organism: Oryzias celebensis; assembly: GCA_014656515.1. Taxonomy (NCBI): domain Eukaryota; kingdom Metazoa; phylum Chordata; class Actinopteri; order Beloniformes; family Adrianichthyidae; genus Oryzias; species Oryzias celebensis. The sequence goes on from BNCR01000005.1 coordinate 44,230,361, forward strand.
TCAATATCTCGCTCATATGTCAGCGTGACGTCTGGCTTCGTTTTCCAGTTTGCTGCATCACTTGAATCGACACCAAACATGTGGTTTCATGTTTAGAAGGCACCCTCATGTTACATTGCTCCTAAAATCACTGCATCCACACCCTACTGCACCACAAAGAGAGGTAGCCTGAAAATAGGAAAAGAACTGTAATCTTCGGACGAAAATTACTAATAGGTAGTAAAATGATCTGTCTTTGCAGCAAGTCATTTTTACTTAAAAAGAATTCCTATAACGAAAGTATCAAAATCTAAAAACGGGGTTCCACACAAGCATTCAAAAAGGGAAAGATAAGCTAAAAAAGCTAACAGATAGAATTACTTAAAATTGAAGGTTCTCCAGCCCAATAAGATGTGTTTTTTTTTTTTTTGCAAATATTAACCAAATGGTTTGTGTTTTTTGAGTGTCTGTGTATCTAATTGTAGTTCATTTTGATTACAGTGACAAAAAAACTATTGTAAAAAGTGGAAATGACTCATTTTAAAACAAAAGGTGAACAAAATGAAATTAGAATCTTAGTTAAAGTTGGCCCATCTCAATAAATCCTCATAAAATCAAAAGCTTGCACCTATTGTAAGTCTAAATTTTTGTTTCCAAAATAAATCACAATAAATGCCAGTGTAACTTGTTGACATTTTATTTAATTTTAAAATAACATCCTTAAAATTGAACCATAAATTACAGTGAATTTCACGTTTTGAGTCTTAAATCAAGCTTTTTCATGGTCAAGACTATGAAGAAAAATTACTTGAACTATTTTCAATAATAATTTCTTTTTTTTTTAATGCTAGCTCTTCTCGACTGTGCTGATTTTGAGAAAAAATTGGAAAGGTGTAGAACAAACTTAAAACCTGGTAAAATATATTCAATGTGTAAAAACAAAGTTTTAGATCTTTGCAAGTATCAAATAATTGTGTATATAAGGATTCGTTTGAAGGTTGTTTTAAGTGGTTTTCAAATGTCTAGTTGTATATTAGGATATATAATATATATATAAGTTATTTCATAAAATGTATTGACCTTTTTCCCTTATATTATTTTATATCCTTTTATACTTCTAGTTGATTTAAAAAGTTGCAGTAACTGTTTTGATGATACAAGTTCCCCTTTTGTTCAGTTAAAAATCAGACATGAGGGAAATTGTTTCTTAAACTGAAATGAGTTCAAAGACAATCAGACTGACCAGTAAAGTTAGACTTTGTAATCTGAATTGAATCAGGTCAGAAATGTAGCATTGATAATTCACTGTAAGTGATTGATTGATTGTGTCTGTAGGTGTTGGGCTTTGGCTTTGTTTGGAGGAAACAGCGAAACGGGCTTTGACCAGAACACCACTTACTCCATTTTCTCTATCTCCATCACCCTCACTGACGAAGGGTTTAAAAACTTCTACCAGGTGAAGAAATGTCCACTACTTTACTTTTTTTCTCCTCTGTCGTTCATACTGCAAAAACATCCCTCTTAGAAATAAATCACAAATTCTTACCCCATTGACAGATTTTTTTAATAGGGTAAGAAAAATGGTTTTACGGAGAATTCTTATTATAATAATTCTGGTGATTTTTTTTCTTAATCTAAAATTCTTTTCCTATTGAAAAACTTTCTTGGAAAGATAATTTTTGCAAGACAGAAAATAAGACATAAGACATTTTCTTTACATTCAATGTTTGCAGTGCACCAAAATAAAAGCAAAAAAACTCTGGATGTCTTTGTCTTCAGGTCCAAATGGAGGTTCTTCTTTTGTTTTATAATCTTGTACATGACATTGAAACTCTCTTGTGTGCTTTACAAGAGTTTAGTTTAAAAATATGAAGCAGACAGGAAGCATGACCACTGCTCAATGTGAGGTCAAGGGAACAATCCGTAGTTATGAAAACTTAACTTCACAGTGGGCGGTCTCTCTACAGTACAAGTAATTGAAAACTTTTTTATTTTTTTAATATAACTGCAGTAAAAATGCTAAAGCGACCTTGAGAAGGTTGTTTACTTGAAGAAGCCTGCTTCATTATTTTGGCCTTTAACAAAGAAACCTTGACAAGTTTAAATCAGAGGCGCCTCATTATGAGACGCAACAGTTGTGCTGAGAAAGTTTACTAAATCTGCATTGAAAGTCTGAAGACCTTATGACTATTTTGTAAAAGTTGTGTTCATAAAATGTCAAAAGACGATCAAGAAAACAATCTTCTAACATATTCAACGAAGTAAAACATGACAAACAGCTTTAAAAAAGAAAAAAAGAAACAGTTCCGTGGCTGCATTTGCATCAGTGACCTAATTAAGCTTGGGACTTAACTTACTGGGGAAAACGTCAGCATCGCATGCATCATTCTGTCATTTAAGGAAAACATAATTAAAATGCACTAAATGCCATAAAAACATAAGCCTTAGTGCTGCAACTGCAGCACAGCCAGATGGACTGGATTTATTCCTGTTTCATCTTGGAAGCATCGTTCTTTTCTTGTAGCCATCCAATTATATCAATCCTCTCTGCTGATATTTAAAAAAAAAAAAAAAGCAACTTAATTTAAGATTTTCCATTTTGAACTTTCTCAGAGCCGCTTCCCTGAGGTTAATGTTATGTCATTTAAAATCCCATTCTTTGCAAATGAGTTCAAGACCGGTGACCTTGCCATACTATTTGCCGGTTGCCTGGCAACTGCTCTAGTCCAAGAAGTAGCCCGGTGCATAACCTCACTGTAAGCAAGATATAACGTGTTAATTAGTGAGACTGGAGAGTGTCCAGTCCTCGAGCTACTCGAGCTGTGGCTTCATATTTGTTGTGTTGACACGAGGATCGATCTCCAATGAAAGTCAACGAAAACGCACTTCCAGGAATGTCAAAGTGTCCATGAAAAGAAATACCTGAGGTTTACGGCTCGGAAAATCAATAAAACAAGTGGCTTGAGCATACAAGAAATGGAAAAGATGTTTCTTTTTAAACTGCTCAGATGTAAAATATGGAAGTTGTAAACTTACTGGATCGATCACATGTGAGAAAACGAACGCTCATCTTTTTATTCTGTTCTGAAATGATAAGCTGATTTTACCTGAAAACAAGTTTTTTTTTTTTTCTTGTTGAAATATTAAAGAAAAACAATTGATTTGCTTTGAGGAGTTGAAGAAAAAATTGTTTGAATAAATTCTGCAACACACGATGTGCATGTTCTGTCTGAAGCTCAGTCCTTTTTCAGGTTTCATGTATGATTTTTGATCTTGTGTTGTGTTTTTTTATATACAGGTGACTCATTTGGTGTTCCAGTATCTGAGGATGCTGCAGACGCTGGGTCCACAGCAAAGGCACAGTAACAAACAAGCTCCCACAGACTTTGAAACTGCACTACATTCGTGTGCCTCTTTCCCTTTCCCTCCATCCCACCTCCTTTGAAGCAATGGGAAAATCTTCCCAGCGTTGCCACCTTGACACTGTCACATCTTGCTGCTGCGAGTTGCTATGTAATCTGCACCCATGCAAATGGGTTTCTCTCGTAGCAGTTAATGAATTTATGAACTGAAAATACAGAAATGAAACAAAATGAGTACTTGAGTCCCTAAAAATGCTTAATTTTTTTATCTACTACAATATGCACTTAAATTCCCATTTTTTCCCATCTTTTGATCTACTTTAAAATGTTCCCAGTGGTATTTTCATCATGATTATTCTGTTTTCAGCCACATTTTTTTAGGACCTAGTCCCTGAGAGTAGCAGTAGTTCATTAGAAATTCAACTCTGGGTTGTGGGCAGGGCAGTTGGTGCAGAGTAAGCCTGCTCTTAATTCCCATTATTCCTTTGTTTACATGCTCTCCCACTAGCTAACAGCCCCTATGCCACCACTACAAGCTTTTTCCAGCAGCATTTTTGTCTGCTCCTGTTTCACACAATATAAGAAATACTCAGAAATGCAGTCTTAAGCTTAATTCCCTCCATATATGTCCTCTATCATCGGTGATGGGGGAGTAATGGATTACAGTAACACATTACTGGAATTGTATTTTTTTTGTCTGTAATGGAGTAACATAATGAATGACAGTTCAAAATTTGGTAATTAATTACAATTACTGGACAGAAGAAACTTCACTACTTAGAGTTTTGTAAGTTCTGACATTTTCTCTCGATTAAATGAAACAAAACAGAGATTAATTTAAAAAAAAAAAAGGAACAACTGGTGCATGTGATATGTCCTCATTGCTACAGTCACAATGCTCTCCAAACTGGCTCGAAGATGAAATGAAAAGAGACGCTGCAAGGAGTCCTCTCAGGTGTGCAGTGAGACGCAGCAGAGCAGAGACCAGCCCTGTGTGGTCGATTATGAATGAAACGGCTATAAAGCCGCTCTTTAGTTGTGAACGACAAGAGCCGGCTCAAATAATTCACTCAGTCTTACTTTATTTTCTCTGTAAGCTGCATGTGACGAGTGGTCAATATGAGTTTGTGCTCTACTCGCTCCGCGAGGATGCATAGTTAAGTAGACTTTTTCACACTGTCGTCTGAATTCAAATGAAACCAGGTTATGCCTTGAACCTTGTTCATACCTTGCACAAAGTTATTGCTTTAAAAATATAGGTTTTTTAATATAAAAAAAAAAAACCTTTATTTAACCAAAGAGATTCTATTGAATTAATAATCTCAGGTAACACTTTAAAATAACTACCCGAACAAATTATTTTTAAACCGTTAGTTATTGAGTTATAAATGACGTGTTAAATACCAGTTAACAGTATTTTAATGATGTATAAATGTAAGATTAAGGGGTTAGGGTTAGAATTAGCATTAGGTTTAGTTGGAAATCTACCTCATTTAATAACAATTATAAATAAGGAATAGCAATTACAAAAAAAACGTCCCAGTAACACGAATAAAATATTAACTGATTCATAAGTTATTAGTCTGTAATTTAGTACCAGCTTCTTCATGATATCACACTAATCCATAAGGTGCAGTTAGAAATCAATAATACACAGGTAACAGGTCTTTTATAACTTGAGGTACCTGAGGACTTGTGCAGCTGAGTTCACTGTAACTCCCTCTGACCATAAGTTTGTTGATTTGTTTAGGATATATGAGGAGATTCAGAAGATTGAAGCAAACGAGTTCCAGTATCAGGAGCAGGTGAGAACCCCAGCATCCTCTGTCAAAATTTTAATTTCTGGCTTTGTATAAGTTCAATTGGTGTTTGCTCTTGTCAGATCGACCCCATCGAGTACGTGGAGGACATTTGTGAAAACATGCAGCTGTTCCCCAAGGAGGACTTTCTGACTGGAGATCAGCTGATGTTTGAGTACAATCCAGAAGTAAGTAGATCAGTCCTTCTGGGAGTGAACCACTTTCAGAGTTTCATCATGAAACGCTGTTTTCCTTTTTTAAGCAAAGGTGTTAGTTAATAAAGTGGGTCACTCAGACATAAAAAAACATCATCAACTCTTTTTTTTCTTACTGACATGCAAATGATTATTAAACCCTCGATTTGTGGCAGAATATCTTCTAACTGTCTTCTGCTGTGGATGTGAGTGGCATCAAAGACTGCAGTCTAATTCTGGCTATTGCGTGTATTTTTTTAATAACAATAACGTCTTTGTGTCTGCCTCTCTCTGTGTTGTGTGCAGGTGATCACTGCAGCTCTTTCCCTCCTCACTCCAGAGAAAGCCAACCTGATGCTTTTGTCTCCAGAACATGAGGGCCAGTGTCCGCTCAGGGAGAAGTGGTTCGGCACACAATACAGCGTGGAGGGTGCGTTGCTGTCCTTGCACTCCGTCACGATCCGTAAAAGCTTTGTCTTTTATTTCCCTTTTGTGTGAAAATTTGTAACCCAAAGTAACGCAGAGGGAACGGCAGAGGCATTTATCTGTTTCAATGGTGAAAATTGGAGTACAGCAGCAGGGTTTGAATAAGAACAAATACAAAGGAGTACTGTTATGAAGTCACAATGAAATAATGTAGAGACACAGCTTAAACCGTAAGTGGCTCTTGTGTGCTGACAGACATCCAGGCGGAGTGGATGGAGAAGTGGACAGGGAACTTGGAGCTGAGCAGTGATCTCCACCTTCCTGCAGAAAACAAGTTTATTGGTGAGTTAAAAGCATTATTGTAACATTTGAAATCATCTCATAAGTGTCTAAAGCAATACTCATTAAACAGATCTACTTCAGTGCTTTTGTTTTTCATTCATTTGCCTGCAAATACATCATTTAGTCACTTTAACACTCACCTTTTAGTGCTTATCAGTGACTCATCTAACAAAGCTGTTGAGGTTAAGCTCTCTGTGAATACCTATAATGTTTTATTCAGTACACACTTCTGAGAAAAAAAAAGGCAAATGTTTTGTTTACATCCAGGAAATATTCTAGATATGCAAAACAGAAATGATGTGCTGCAAGTGAAGGTGTTTCTCTGATTTTCTACTGTTCAGATCACCAAACACAAGCAGGAGGCAAACTCATCTGATACCGATCTAATCTATTATAGTTATCAACAATAATCAATCACCAAAGCTGATTCGGATCTTTTCATGACAATAATACAGTTGTCTAACCCGATTTGCTTTTGTTAGTTTTGTATTTATATTTGTAAAGAGAGATTTTTTGAAGACTCTGGGGTTGCTGCGGTTCCAAAGATGTATTAACTGATCGTCAACAGTTCTGGTGTAACAGCTTTATTGATTAGTCATTAGATTTGCAGGTTGCTCTAACCAAACAGATTCATTTATCATTTTTGTTCAGCTTTTATTTTTAACTGCATTATTATGGCATTAGGATTCGATGCAAAGCTGCAATAAACTGACGTCCGTAAAGACGCACAGAAAGGGGGTTGAGTGCTTTTAAAAAAAAGACTCATAGGACTTTAAGTTTCATGTTTTAGAAAACATTCTGTACACTGCCACAATTTAAAACTGTATGTTACACCATAGAATCGAATTGTGGGGAAATTGATCTGTTGCTTCCCACTGCCTACCAGTAGGTTAACCTTGAAAGTGTCAAAGTGTGTTGTGTTAAATTTAAGAAGGTAGGAAGGTTTTAGGACATCTTCAGCCAAAAATTCAACCAAATGAAGAAAAAAAGAAAGAAAAAAAAAAAAAAAAAAAAAAAACTCTTTTTATTTCTATGTTTTTATTTTTAATGTTTTGTCGATTGATTGCTGCTTCCCAAAACTAACAAACAAAAAGCAAATTTGTTTAACTTTAAAAGCCCTGAAAAAAATTGTTGTAGGGTTCTCCAGGGTTAAATATGTGTACAAATAAACAAAGAAACAAGAATTAAGAGCAAATCCATTCACATTTTATTTTTATCAAGTTCAGCCCACTGTTATTTCTCCACATCAAAATATTACAGAGGGAACATTATTAGAACATTCTACCACACCTTATGGTCACGTGTCTTTGGAAAGTTCAGTGTTTCCACATGACTGTTGATTTTATTTACTGTCATCACGGTTGTTGTCAGCTGTGAAGGGATTTGGACATTTTTACGTTATAGTAAAGTAAGCCTGCAGATGGAATTTTCCAATATTGATATAATCGATTTATTTAATGTAGAAAGGGGTTCATTACGGTATAGGTTGATACTATTCAAAGTTGTCTCAGACAGATTGATCTGATTGGATCGTAGGAGAAGAAATCGATTGTTACACCCCTCTTTCAGACAGATCAATCTGGATGGATTATTGGAATTTAAATCGATGGAAGGATTAAGCCAATTTATTGTTACGTCTCTACACATCATATTTTGAACCAAAACAAAACCACAACTCAAATATGGAGGTTTGATCTGAATCTTTTGAGTAAGTGGATTGCTGCATCTCTTGCACACTTGGAAATTGTAAAAGTTTTGCCTTTTGATTACACTTTCCCAGATCCAGTTTCTAACAGTTTAAGTTCATAAATTTAAAGAGGCTACAACCTAATCCTAATTCTGACACCATTTTAGGAAAATCCGACACACCTTTATCCAAGCATTCACTTTTCATTTCATTTTCATTTCCTTAAAGCAGTCGCCCTATTCTTCTTGCTTCTACCCTCTGCAGATAAAACCTCCCCTGCAGGTGCAGGGTATTTTATGATTTGTTCTCAGGGTTCCACTTAGCAGATGTTATTTATAGTACGTATGTGTAAAGAAACACTGACAGTTGGGGGTGAAATGTGACAAATCAAAAAAGTGTGTACACACCAAGCCTTTAAAACTATGAAAGTACAAAATCCTTCTTTTCTTTCAGCCACTGACTTCACCCTAAAGCCTCCCAACGGTCCAGACTCAGAGTTTCCTGTCCGGATAGCTGACAGCAGCCAGGGCTCCCTCTGGTACAAGAAAGACAACAAATTTAAAATACCCAAAGGTGTGCGAGTGTGTGTTTGGTTTAGTTTCATTGTAAGATGTTTCCATAAGCATATGTAGCATTAAAGGACAAGTGTTGAAACCTGTTTCCTCTCTGCTGCTGCAGCCTACATCAGATTCCACTTGATCTCTCCTGTAATCCAACAATCTGCAAAGAAGTAAGTTCAGGCTCAGATGTAATCCCGGGAGAGTTGTTTCTGTTAGTCTGTCAACAGTTCTCAGATGTTCCCTCCTTCCTGCACTCAGAATTATTCATCATTTTTCCTCATTGCCTGCTTGGTTTCTCCTAAACTTGACATCATCTTTTTCTTCCAACTTTTACTCACTAAACTTCTTGCTGAAATAAATCCTCCTTCTTTTTATTTCGCTTCATTTCACTTTCCAATTTTCTCAATCCTCTTGGCCCCCAGCGTCGTCTTGTTTGACCTGCTGGTCAACATCCTCAGCCACAACTTGGCTGAGCCGGCCTACGAGGCTGAAGTGGCGCAGCTGGAATATAAGCTGCTGGCCGGCGAGCACGGCCTGGTCATCAAGGTGAAGGGATTCAACCACAAGCTGCCTGTGAGTGGACTCTCTCATCCGTGCTGTGCAGACACAGGCATTAAACGCACATGCTTAGAGACGCACAGATTAAGGCGGGATCCTCTGTCGCACTCGTTGACCACGCTTCCCTCTGCAGTTGCTGTTCCACCTGATTATTGACCACCTGGCTGATTTCTCTGCCTCCCTCGACGTCTTCAGCATGTTCAAGGAACAGCTCAAGAAAACCTACTTCAACATCCTCATTAAACCCGAGAAACTCAGCAAGTACGACCCTTTCTTTCCCGTCTCGCTGTGTGAGTCATCCCACGTCTTCCAGCTGTGAAATGTGTGACAGCCTTAAATAAAAAAAAAAAAAAAAAAAAAAAAGCTTCCTACGCTCACTCTCCTTTTAACTCTAAACCTCCAGTCCATCTCCTCTTCTTTCAGGGACGTGCGTTTGTTGATCCTGGAGCGCTCTCGCTGGTCCATGGTGGAGAAGTACCAAGCTCTCTCAGCCGGCCTGACGGTGGAGGAGTTGATGGAATTCAGCAGGAGCTTCAGGGCTGAGCTGTTTGCAGAGGGGCTGGTGCAGGGAAACTTCAGCAGTGCAGTGAGTGCTCAGCAGCGCCAGACAAAAAGTCTGATTGACAGAAATAACAGTTGGATGGAATGAATCTGCTCAACTTCACATCTGCACTTTTAGCCGTCGGATGCTGAGTGAATCTGACATCCTGCCACATTTCAACAATTGCCCCATCCCCCCACCCTCTCAATGTCTTATCGCTGCTGATTCCTTGCTCTTGATCGTATTTTCTTCACAGGAATCGGCACAGTTTCTGCAATATGTTACAGAGTAAGTCAGCTTTTACTTTCAACGCACCTCCTAATAGGAACACCAATACAATGCAATCAAGTAGATTTGTTTGCAGCCACACACAAAATAATGGACATCAGCTTAAGCTCCTTATGCTTTTGCATTATTTAAAATCCCACTTCGACTCTATTGTTGTCTATTGTAAAATTGTTCCCAGTGGTCTTTTAATTATGATTATGCCGTTTTTAGCCAAAATCTAGAAGCCTGTGTTGCTTTTTACGACATATTTTCTGCAGCGTGGCAGGAGCTTATTAGGATGTAGCAAATAAAAACCCAGCCAGCAATATCGAAGCTGTGCAACTGCACAAATTAGAGCGACATTTCAGCTCAGATGAGGAAAACGAAGACGTTATTGCATCCATTCGTTTGCAGTTTGGTGCTATAGAATCGTAGCGGAGACTTTGACCCGCCTATGGCAGTTGCTGCGTTAAAAACTTGAGTTTTTCAAACCGTGGGTTTTCATCAGCTCCTGATCCAAGACAACTTGAATGAAGAAATACTCAGAAAGGCAGTTTTATTCAGAAATTATGTTATATGTGTCTTCTTTTTATATGAAAAATGCTAAAAGTACATGTTAAAAACACGATTTTCATTGAAGTGAGTCCTTTTGTGCTCACTTTCTTTGTATCTCATCTGTTAGGAAGTTAAAGTTCTCCAAGCTGACAGCAGAGGTGCCAGTGATGTTCAGGGTGGTGGAGCTTCCCACAAAGCACCACATGTGTAAAGTCAAATCGCTGAATAAAGGAGACGCCAACTCTGAAGTCACCGTTTACTACCAGGTAATCGGGCTCCAGAAGTCTGCCGCAGCTCTTCCATCACTTTGAGATTAAAAGCAGCATCTGTTCTTCTGGGTTTTTTTTTCTCCTCCTCATGATGTCTAATTCTCATGATTCAGTCGGGGCCTAAAACTTTAAGAGAGCACACGCTGATGGAGCTGCTGGTGGTGAGTGCTGAGAGGGATCTGTTTTTGTGTCTTCCATGCATGAGGTTTTTGTTCTGGAAAGCCAACCTGGTTGCTCCTCCATGTCTGAAAGAGTTCATGTGGTTTTTCCAGATGCACATGGAGGAGCCCTGCTTTGATTTCCTTAGGACTAAAGAGACTCTCGGGTGAGTGCCTGCATTTTACTTTCAGTAAAAAAAAAAACAATTTCTTTGTAGATATTATTCTATTGGAATGAGCAGAAGTTAAACTCTTTAACTCTTAGTAGTCCAGGACTTTTTTCAGCTTTTTTTTCTTCTTTACAATCTCCTTGATTAATTTAAACGTTTTTTTTTTGTGGCAATGCTTGATATCCATATTTTTGATAACCTCTTTTTTTATACAGATATATTTTGAATTTGATTGCGCAATAATTTCATAATGAACCTGAATCTGCCCAAAAACTCATAAGAAGCAAACATTGTGTTTCTGCACTTTAAATGGTCCTGGGCGAACATTCAAATCTCATTGGCTGCTGACTGTTGACGCGCATCTAAAAAAGAAGTTCCGGTCACACAGCCCAAATGTTCTATATGACTGTGCAGACTTCTGTAAAACAAACTTTTTGCTTGATCTTCTGGACAAAAACTAGCGGTAAAAGGTGAACTTTCTCTCTAAACTTATGCTTTATTGAACCAATTGTGAAAATCAGCATATAGATCGCTTTCCTTTGCCGCTAAAGTCGTTTGTTGTCTCGCTGTGACAACAGGCCGTGCCACCAATCATATAGTCCGCTTTTAGTGTGAAGGCGATCTAAACTGTAAAAATAACAAGAACAAAGTACTAAAATTGATTGAATATTTATTTCTTTTGTAAGTGACCATGGCGGGATAGTGCCCAACGAAGTGTGTATTTTCAGAAATTAACGCACGACATGAAAGCCTGAACCGCCCAACGCAAAGCGGAAGACAGTCGCTTATGATGTGTAATTAATTGGCGTTAAAGAATATTAAGGCATTCATTCTTTAAAAATTAATCTCGTGCATTAACATGTTAATGTTGACAGCCCTAGTTGTGACCAAAGCCAGACCTTTCTGACACTTGAAAAATGTAAAATTCAAATCAAATAGATTTTCTCTCTAGAAAAGTGTTTATCAATGATTACTATTTTTTAATGAAATTCTTTAGTTAAAAACAAGCCTTATTATTTTCAAGTAGTGTTTAGTGTAAGAATTTAAAACGTAATTATTAAAATTCATTAATTGTATGAAAACTGTTTTTTGTAACTAAACAAAGGTGGTTTTTAAATGGAAATTAGGCAAACTTATATAAGATCATGCTGTTGTCCTTTTAGACGAATGAAAGGATAACTTGACATGTTTTAGCCACTGGCTTGCAGTTTTCTTCACTAGATTTCACAGCTGATAGTGACACCTCATGATAGGAACAAAACCTTTGGAGGAAGACTGCAGGCCAACGGTCGAAACATATCAAGTTAAACCACATTTATTTGTCAGACAAAAGAATCACCCTACAAGTGCACAAAGAAAGACAAAAAAAATAGATTCTTGAAAATGATGACGTTTTTCTAAAACAACCAACATTTTTTTTCTCATATTATTTCTTTGCTACTTTACATTAGCGTTTTAAAAGGAATTTTGTTGCCCATGTAACAGCCCCTAGTGGGTTTTGAGGGAACTACATTTGCCCACTTATTTATTTATATTTTTTCTAAAAAAGCTACATATTCTTTTTTTTTGCTCAGTCTTATGTTTTTTTAAGGACCCACTTTGATGAAAATTGTATTTTTGGTGTTTTTAGCATGGTCTTTTGGTCTTTTTCTGATAAGGGAGGACAAAATTAAGAAAATTAAGCATAAAATTTTACTACTGAGTTTTTTTTTCATTTTTATTTTTTTAATTCTAATCGTTTTGAATTGGGAGCCCTAGAAAAATCTGAAATAGAACGTAGAAAATGTGATGTAGAAAATGCGCTGGGTGGCTCACAAACTCCCTGCTTTGCTTAAACGGAGAGCGCTTAGCAACGGGGAGGAGAAGTGAGGGCGGAGTCGCTCCACGTCAACAGTCCCGCCCACAACTCAGAGGCGAATTTCTAATGAACTTTTGTTGCTCTGCAGGTACTATGTCCTAGAAAACAACTCAAGTTGTTGATTTTGGCTAAAAACGACATAATCATATTTAAAATACCACTGGGAACACGAGCTCAAGAGATGATTGGAGTGGGAGTTGACCTCAAACAAGGCAAAATGCACTATAAATTGGTTTACATTTTCATTTTACCTTTTTGAAAAAGATGGGGATGTCAAGAATCTGAAGGAGACAGTATTTCTAAAGTTTTGTGCAGTTTAGACTTTCACATACCTGCCTCAGTGTCACCTCCTTCCATATACAGGTTTCATTTCTCCTCCTTTCAGACAAGACTTTGCAAAAGCGCAAATGCAACATTTCGTCTGCATTTTATCTTATCCTGGTCGGGGCCTTTCATCTCTTCCCCCACAGATATCATGTGTACCCCACCTGCAGAAACACCTCGGGAGTCCTGGGTTTCTCGGTCACCGTGGAAACGCAGGCCACTAAGTTCAGGTGAGGCTGCAACACATCCGCCTTTAATTTGCCTAAAGCGCGATATGATTTATCATAACCGCTTCCCCAAAACTGAGTTATGTTATATTTATCCATTCATTCGTTCCCAAGCTACAATCTATCTTTGTGGCTCGGGAAATAAAAGTAGGTAGAACAGATAAATGACTAAAGGAATCAAATTCAACCCACGGCCATTAATATATCTCTTTCCTGTCATCCGCTCAGCACCGAGTTGGTGGAGTTAAAGATTGAAGAGTTCCTGGTTTCATTTGGGGAGAAGCTCAGCGCTTTGACTGAGGATGCCTTTAAGACTCAGGTCTGTCTTGAAGGTATTTTGTGTATATTTACTGCTGAAAAACAGAAACTCTTTCACATCTGGAAAAACTTACCTTCATGACTTCAACGTTGTGTCCCTTTTTTTGTGTTTGTGTTTGTTACAGGTGACTGCGCTGGTGAAGCTGAAGGAGTGTGAGGACACACACCTCGGTGAGGAGGTAGACAGGAACTGGTCAGAGGTGGTGACGCAGCAGTACGTGTTTGACCGACTCAACAGAGAGGTAAGGACGATAGCGTGCACACGTGGTTTTCTGAGACTTCAGCACAGTTTTTCAAAGATGCAGCATTTTTATAGCTAAATTTTGGTTAGCTTTTCTCTTTTCAAATTTATTAGTTTTTCCTGTTAGAACAAAACACACAAACAACATAGTGTGTTTTGAGTGGGCTTGGCACAGCGTGTGATTCTCTATTATTTCAGATCAAAAGCGCCAGATCTTTGATCTTGTCCAGAATGTGTAGCCATAGTAAAAAAAATTAAAAAACAAAACACGTTGTGAACCAAACACAAACAAGGAGAAATTTTTCGTGTCATCCCATCTTCCAATGTTTCTGTAAGTTGTTAAAGATATATAAATATCCATGAATAAAGACACATTTGCACTGGCAGGTTTGATTTGCACCAGCGTTCAGTGGTTCAGGTAACTTCTTTTTGTTTTTGTTAAGGAGAAACGGTCAAAAATGTATAATGCTTAAATAGGCAGACCATGTCGAATAGTAAATTAAAAGAACTACAGAGACATATCACTATCAAATTTAAAGTGATCATGCAAATTTCAATCTATAGGCGTCAAAACCTAATTTCATTTAAAGGCTTAAGTCAAACCGACAGAATTTGAATCTCAACATTTAAAATAAATCAATCTTTGTTTGCGAAAGGTAAGAAAATAAAGAAAATTGTTTGTTTTTAACTGGAATTTTACCCTTTTTGAAATACAAGTACAGCATTAAAGCCTGACTAAAGTCTTTCATTTTGTTATTAACAGATGACGTCTTGCTAGACAGGCGGATATTACTACCGTAGTTTTTTGTGTATTTCTATTTTTTGCATAGTTTGTCTGGGGCTACGGCTTATGCTTGGATGCAACTTTTATTGGTTTTAAAAATTAAAAAAAAAAAGACGCAGATGTTTGTTTTCCCGCTAACAACCTCTTGACAGCCCTGTAGGTGTGTGTGGTTAATTAGTACTGATTACTGTACTGTGTAATTATTTAGTACTGACAGTAACGCTGAAATAGAAGCACTGCTCAGTCTTATTCGGGGTCTGACGGAGTAACTAATAACACTCCAACTCAGCCTGCATTTTCACTTTTTTAATGTAATTGGAAAAAAAAAAACAGATCAGGGCATCTGCATTCAGAGAAAATCTTTGTTTTACCAAGGGAGGACAAATAATGATTAAACGATAAAATTGAAAACAAATACAGCTCAATGGATTTCTGAGAACTCGATAATCGTTAACAAGTCATCATATTCACAGAGGTGAAGGTCTACCTACGTCTCATTTAACAAGACCCCCTAATCAGAAGGCCCACCCTCAGACAAAATCACACACCCCTAAATGTGCAAGTTTGAGTTGTAGGTGTAATTTAGGGATAGGTAACTCCAGGCCTCGAGGGCCGCGGTGTCTGTATGATTTCCAGATATCCAAGTCCTACTCATGACTGATTACCTGGTTCAGGTGCGTCGCGCCAATTAGAACACGCCGGAGCATGGTCTGTTGGAAAACATGCAGGAATGCGGCCCTCGAGGCCTGGAGTTGCCCATCCCTGGTGTAGTTAATTCAGAAGCTGTCCTTTTTGCACCCATATGCTTGGAGGGATTATGCAGTTTCAAATGCCCTTCACTTAGGGGAAAGATTGCCTAATCAAGATAAAGAAAAAGCACACTTCACATTCTGGTTAACCCTAAAGTGATGAGAGCCTTTTGTTATAGAGAGGACCACATGTTTGGGTGCATCAGGTTCAGATGACCTTTAAGTTTCTAAGAGTCCAATACTTATCTGTCTCTGTTTGCACGTTAACCTCACATAAGTGAATACAACTTATGTAAAGTAAAAAGGGCACAAATAATTTTTAATTATATATCCTCTTCAAAAACGTTTTTCATTTTTCTCTTTTTTTACACTAGAGTGCTTGCATTGGTACTTGAGTACAAATTGTCAGTTTGCCTTCCAGGTTTTGGCTAGCCTCACAGACAGCTGTGAGGTTTACTCCATGATTCAAACATGAAGCTCATCAGGAGCTCAAATGGATTTACTTGGAACTTTGGTGCCATCTAGTGAAGCTGGTCAGGATCCTGATTTTGTAATCAGTGAAATAAAAATTGTAATAAGCAGCCATTTGTAAGGAGATTGAGCTTCTGTGTTTCATTTTTGCGTAGAAATGGGGTGATCTGTAAACACATTATCTCATCTTTAATTATATGGTGCCCTTACAAGACAGCAGTCAAGCAAGGCACTGTACATTAAATGTTTTAAAAGTAAAAAAAAAAAGTAAAATATAAAATAAAAGATATAGTAAAATAACACTGAAAAAAAGACAAACTCAAACACACAAAGTTGTAATCTGCCTGCTTGGTATTTGTTTAAAATGCTTCTTGAGTAAAAACAAAATTTAAAAAGTTTACAGTTCCAACTTAACAGAAAATTATTTTAATTAAATTGTGGAAAAACTTTAATTTAGGTTTGCTTACAGTCAGAAAATGTTCAAAAATCCGTCACCTGGTGTTGGTGTAAATGTTTCTACTCATTCCAAAAATAATTAATTCCAGTGGCAACATTTTGTGTTGGAACTCCTAAAACTCATCATCATAAATTAAAAAAATGTTTGCCTTTCAGGTATTCTTTCATGTCAGACTTTTTCAGTTTTTCCAAAACAGATGAACAAACTAAGATTTATTTAACGTTTTTTTTCTGAATTTTTAAAAACGTTCCTGAAATAACGTTTTGCAAAAAACAACAGTTTTCTTATAAATATGTTTTTCATATTTGTCTTTACAATAATGTTAGTGAGGAATCAACAACGTTTTATCTGTTAAAAGACTGACTTAGTTTTGGGACATTTTTTACAGCATAAACCACTCTGTCATTGTTTTGTGTCTCTGTCCAGGTTGATGCCCTGAAGCAGATGAGCAGAGCCGAACTCATTTCCTGGTTTCAAGAACATCGAGGACAAAACTGCCGCAAACTGAGCGTGCATGTAAGCAACACGTCCCATTTCAGGCTTTTTTTTATTTATTTTTTTTTTATTTTTTTTTTTTTCAGGTCACTGTGATTGTGTTTTCCTCCTTCCCCTGAAGGTGGTGGGATTTGGTGTTGAAGAGAACGATGAAGAGCGTGGTGGGAACACGCATGAAGGAGATGAAAAAGGAGATAGTATAAGCGGCTCCACTTACGGCGAGGTGTCTCGACTCAACTTTGTCCCTGTCTCACCGAAGATGGCAGATGCCACTGCCATAATGGACATTCCCGCTTTCACCAAAGGCCTGATCCTCTTCCCGTACCACAAGATACTTGAATAGTCTGTCTCAGACATCAGGCTCCAAAGCAGACCTCTCACTCCGCCTCATTTCCAAAGCATCTTAGATTGAAATGTTTGAGTGGAATTTTAAACTTTGACTGATTCTTTTTCTGCACAATGACTGACTTTAATAGGCCAGCTTTATTAATCCAAGTCAGATGAGTGACTGACGAGTGTGCTGGACCTCTGGTGTGTTCTGCTCAGGTCAAGAAAAAATAAATTGCAGACGAGCGACTGACCTCCATGTTGGAATTCTGAAGTTTACAAAACTCCATTACAAATGAAAATGATGAAAAGCAGCATATTTCAAAGGAAATTGGCCATTTTTAAATATTGTTTTAAAAATCTAAAACTGTCGATTCATCATTGTTTAAAAAAAAAAAGGTTGCTGATGTTCAAAATCTTCAAGAATTTAAGACAAATATTTGAACAAATCTGTGATTCAGTTTAGGCATGAAACCAAAAAGGAACAGAGGTTTTTACCCACAAAATGAAATGTTAGAATATCTGTACAAACAGAATGATAAATGGCGTGTTGCGCTTTTCTACCTTCCCTGAAAGCCCAAAGCCCTTTTCAGTTCCATTCACTCACACACACATTCACACACTCATGGCATCTCCACTACCTTACACTGACACCAACCTGTATCCACCAGGAGCATTGTGGGGTTCAGTGTCTTGCCCGAGGACATGTCGACGAATGGGCGGATAAGGAGGGAACCAAACCTGCGATCTTCCCATCAAAGCTCAAACGCTTTACCGTATTTTGATAAATGCTCCTATTTCTTACGGAAGCATTTATCCCAATACGTTGTGATAAAAGCCGGGTTGTACTTCATGGCAAACCACCATCGCATCCGTCTCAATTAGCCCCCATCGTGCGGTCGAGTTCATGCTTAGATTGGTCGGAATTCCGGACAGTGGCAAACTGTCTGCATTAACTGCAACAAACGTCTGAGTGACTTTTCAAGCTTGATGGCAATCTCCAGCAATGAAGTGGTTTGGTATTCAGTTTAAGTGATACATAGGGATCTTTGAGATTCTTTATAAATCCATTTAAAACCGCCCCTCGCATCCTCTGCGGATGGTTCCTCACCCCAAGCTTAGGTCCTCTACCAGAGGCCTGGGAGCTTGAGGGTCCTGCAGTATCTTAGCTGTTCCTAGCACTGCGCTTTCCAAATTAACGTTCATTTTGAAATGATTTGCCACCTGCTCCATATGTTAGTCGATTATAGCTGAATCTGCAGTTGCATTAGAGAACAAATATGCAGTGAAAATATGACGTTTTGTTTTTTTAACTGAGTCAGAAAAATGATGTAAAGCCCTCTTGTATGTGGGATCCAGTAATGGCGGTTTTGTCTTGAAAATTCTGGGATGTGGAAAACGGCAATTTTCTGGATTGAGTTTGCGCCCCTCGTTGCATATTCTAATTGTTTAAATAAGTATAAATAAGATGGACTATGCATGCGACTGCACTACCGCTGTAAAATTCCAGTTGTGAATGATGTCGTCAGCTTGTGTGATATTTCACAGCATTTGGGGCGATTCACTTCCGATGGCCTTGTGACAAACCCAACCCAAGCAAATACAAATTGCTATGAAGTATAAACCGGGCCTAATGGATCTGATAGAACAACAAACCTGTACTTTTTACCAGTCTATTTACACACATGTGGTTATAAGACTATACAAATCTTGTCTTGTAACAATTATAAAGACTTAAAAACATCAAGTCCTCAAGTCCCTGACAATCATTACTTTTTTGCAAAAAGAAAAGAGCAAAACAACCACTCCAAAAAAAGAACCTCACATGCTGTGCTTAAATACTCTGAAACTTGGGAAAAGAACATTTCACTACTTGGCGCCTAAACGTTTGCCTCAGGCTCTCTTCCTGTTTTGCTTGGTGAAAATGGAAAAGATCGTGTTGACCATTTGCACCACTGAACATCATTAAAAACTGATCAGCAGCCCAGGCCAGGAAAGGGGTTTAACAGCATTGACAAATGAGCCCCTGGGGCCTACTCACTTGGTCATAACTGCCTTGAATTAGGTGGAAAAAATAAAGTCAGGAGAAGATTTTGCTGCCATACCCTTCCCTGATACAGAGTGCAGATAATTAGAAATGTTTTGGGTGCGTGGCTGCCGCATGCAGAGCTGCAGGGCCCCACAGAGCATTCCTGGTGATGATAAACAGATCTAATTAGCCCTCAGCTCATTGTGAAGAGGGCTGTTCTACCCTGATGCAGCAGCTACAATCATATCTTTGCAGAATGTGGAATCTAGAGCATTATCTTTTACAACTAAACGCCTGAAAAACTGCAACTTTAATGGGGAAAAGATTAAAGAAGTATCTTATAGTTAGGAAATTATACAAAAGAAAACTGCAGGAAATGTGTTTTACACAAATTAAACCAGTAAAGAGGCTGTTTACAAGGAATTCTAACCGCAACCATGAAGACCTTTATACAGTATTGGTGTCTGCACAAAGGTTCACAGACAATTAAACTGTAACCAAATATTGCATCTTCCTCTTTCCTCTAATAGAGATGGCGCCCCACCAGCATTGAAGTCAGTTATTTATGTCTGTCAAAAATAAACTGCATCCACTGCTCGATATAAAAATTCTCTTGAAACCAGCTATTATACTTCTTGAGTGTCTTGATAAATCCAAAGAAGTTGTATCTGTACTCTTGGAACAGCTCAGCAGATACACTTAAAAATATCAAATAAGTTTGAGAGAACCAACCCTGCTGACTGTGCTGCTGCCCCCCTGATGCCTGCTTGCTTCACTATTATTTATTTGTTTATTGGTAATTTTTAGGTAGAACAAAGTAACAAAAGTCGAACTTAGAAATAAAGGACCTGACTTTCACTTTTCTTAATCTGAAAACAATGCATGATGTAGTTTAATGAATTGAATTGAATTTATTTACTGAATAGGAGCAGAGATAAAAACGTAGACTTATACAAAACAGCAGGCCCTTTCCATCTTTCATAATGATGCTTTTAGCAGAAGCTAATTTGGAGTATTTGGCTCTAAATGGCTTCTTCTCCCCCCAAAAAATGAAATTAACAGTTAATGTTAAAAATTACATAATACAATTTAAAAAAACATGCACATGAATAGGACTTTAAAAACCCACATTAGATCAACCTGTTAAGATGTGCGTACAGCACTAGTGCTGTACAACCAACCTTGGTACAACCAAGGCTTAATTTGTTTTTAAAAAGTCTCAAAGTGGGCCAAGAAAACATCCCCCACACCATTACACCACCACCACCAGCCTAAAGTGTTGATACAAGGAAGGATGGATCCACGGTTTCATGTTGGTAACGCCAAATTCTGACTCTACCATCTGGAAAAACAGCAGAAATGGAGACTCGTCAAACCAGGCAATGTCTTTCCAATTATGGTGAGTCTGTGCAAATGGTAGCCTGTCCCTCACCGGGTATTTTCTTTTTTTCCGTTGTAAACCACAACAGATGCTTGTGGGTGAGAATCCCTGTAGATCAGCAGATTCTGAAATACTCAGACCAGCCGGTTTGGCACCAACAACCGTGTTCAGTGACTTAAATCACCTCATCTGATGCTCGGTTTGAACTGCAGCAGATCTTGACGGGATCTTGGTGTGCCTAATGAAGTAGCCAGTGTGTGCATATATAACTCAGGTAAAGATTCAGTTTTTATATCCAAAGTTTTCACAATATTTACCTTTTTATTGATATTTGGATTGTTTTTGTGTTTAGATTGAAGACTCCTGCAGTTTATTTGCTTTGCACATTCACGTTTCCAAAGCCGTGATCATTTGCCTCCATTTTTGTAGTTATACGACCCAGACATGCACCTATTTTACACTTTTATGCTTCGCTGCCATCCCATGCAACAAAGCACTAATGTTTCTGCAGTAGTCATAGCCTTTGACGTTGCAGCTGTGCTTGCTCATCCGCAGAACCGGTGGTCCGGCTCAGACACGCTTTACGACTTTGTCGCAGAGAGTTGTGCTCACGCCGCGCTCACCTGTCACATCTCATTCCGCCTCATTCACTCTCTTGTCTTCATCTCTTAAACCCTGCGCATACTTCAAGAAGAAGCAAATCCCAAATGGATGCAGACGAAGTTGCCCATGAATCAGTGAATATTAAATTTGTTCAGCATGCGCACACACATGCTCTTGATTTCACCCGTGTTAACTTCCCACTGCAACACTGTGTCATTCCTGTTGTCTTTCTAATTTCATCTGAGGATCCCTGCCAAGGCAGTAATGAACTCAAGTCATGAGGCAGAGGTCATGGTGAGTGGTGTGCAGCAGAGAGGAAAACCAGAGGTAAAGATGGTGCTGGAGAGCTGGGCCGGCCAGCATCATCTGCCTCATTCCTGTGACTCTGTGTGCATCGTTGTCCTGATTTTAAATTAATCAGTGCAGTGGGGTGCAGTGTTTAAGCCGGTGTAATGTGTCGACTTCTCTGTTCAATTTTAGCAGTAATCTTACAGCTCCCCAATGGCGATGCCTTCATCAACCCCCCGCCTTAAAGCGCGGTTAACTTAGCCACAGAGGCAGAGAATTATAAAGAAATGAGTCATTTTACCAGATCAAGATTATGCTTAAATAAGTGTGGCGGTGCAAGCTAAATCTCCTCATTATACTAGAATTATTACCGTCAAGAACGAACCTTTATTGTATGAGCGCTTAGTCGGCTGGTTCTGGCTGGAATTAAAGAGACATGCGGATGGTGTAACAAAGATTTGTGGGATAAAATGATTCCAGCTTTTGTGTTTGCCTTTATTTTCCAGAATGAACTTTAGCCTTTAAGTTTGCAACGGTTAGTAATGTCACACGTTCATTCTTTCTCCGAGTTTTCTTTGAAATTGTCAAGCCAATTTCACAGTTTTCCTCACTTATGAATATTGATGCTGCTGATGAAACTATTTTTTTCTCATCCGAAGGTGTCTGCGCGGCTGTGACTTGAATGCAACGCTCCTTGTTTCAGTCGAGCTGACAGCTCTTTTGCATGCAACACATTTAAACAGCGGACTCCAAAGGAGAATTTAATTCCTTGAGTAAACTCAGAACCTTTTACCTGCTGTATTGATGGAAAGATAATGAGGGAATCGCCCACACCGGTCCATGATACCGCTTTTGAGTCAATATTCTAATTAAAGTTAGGATTATACACAGAGCATTGCATACTAAGGAGATGTTAATAGCATACATTTCACCTAATCGTCACTTCAATGTGATAAAGTCAATGCAGAAAGTAAAAGTTTATTATAGTAAAAACGCTAATTATCAGAACTTTCTAAATTGTATAGCACAAAGACTTACAGTTGCTATCTTTTCTAATCCTAAATTGTATTATTTGTTGGCTTTTATCTCTAGGTTGTGGGCAGGACCATTGACCACAGTAGACCCACGGCTCTTCCCATCCCCCACAACAGGGAGCTGTCCCGGTTGCTTACAGCCCCCCACTGATTTACAATGATTTGAATAAAGAAATACACTTTTTTGCACTGCTTGTTTTTGTAACCAAAAAGTAGGAAATTATGAAATTGGACCAGCAATTTGGTTTTTCATTCACTTTAAACTGATCCTAATTTGACCCCATAAAGAGGTTGCCCCACCCAGACCCAAACGCCCCCCGTCTCTGTGAACCCTGCTGAGGATGCAGCCAACCCGAGTTTAGTCCGTCAGCATCCGGACTGCGCCTCCGCCTCACACCGCGCGCGGCACGCGGCACGCGGACAGGATGCGCGCGGGTTCCCAGCCGCACTGACGCCTCGCCGTGGCTCCGCGGTTCGGAAAGAGGACCCGAACGACGGCGGAAATAGACGGAAATGGTGGGAACTGAGCGCCTTTGATTGGTGACCGGAGCTGCAGGAGCTACAGGAGCCTCGCTCTCTTTCAATGTTGGACATTTCTGAAAGGAGCAGAGAAGAAGACGTTTTTCAGCTCGGAAGGTAAAGTGTAGTTGATGTTTTTTAGGCTTTTCAGTTTTCTTATGTACATTTTAAGATGGATAGGTTTCATTTAAATTGAAAGTTACAAGCCACTCTGTACAAGTTTAGTAGTTTTTATTGGCTGTTTCATAGGGTTTGAATTAAAGGTCATAATAAAGTGCAAAGAAGGGACTGAATTCGAGAACAGAACTGTAACTTTCTTTTCCTTTCTACAGGGGGTTTTGTTACACAGCCACCATGTGCATCCCTCCCAGACGGTGACTTCTACATGTAAGTTATTTTTTGGTTTTGTTTTTTTATGAAAGTGCTGTTTTTGCAAACTTAAAAGAATTAAAGTAAGCAGCTTTTTTATTATTATTATTATTTTTCATTATCTACATATCTACATTTCATTATCTACATTCATACTGTCATTTTAAATAACCGCAGCTCCTTTAATATGAGGTGTTTTTGCCCTAAATTGACCCTCGTTGGGTTTTAGAACAAATCCAAATGAATCATTTAAGATGAATGATGATTATGTCACCTTTTTAACCTGCTGACATTTGTCCGTGGAACACACCAGCTGCTAGACAAAAAGAGAAAACTGCATCCTTTCAGTGTTTGACTTTGACTCTCATCACTTCATCATTTTTATTTTTTCTCCCGCTCACTCTCGCCGCCTCTTTTCCACTTTTCTCTGGTGTTTCTGTCTCAGATGTGGCCGTGTTCCTCTCCTCACACGCCGAGATGAGTGCTCTCAGATGTGGGGGAGGCAGATATTACTACCTGGCTAGATTGCCTTATGATGGAAAAATATTGTTAAAGGAGCAAAACTTGAATAATTAAAGCCCTCTGGCTTTGAATTTTGCACAGACTCGCTGTGATTTGCAGTGCAGAGTGGGCGCTCACCTTCACCAAAGATCATTATTTAAGAATGGGTACGATGGGTACTGACCCTGTCTCCTGCTGCTGGATCCCCAATGCTTTACCATGATCTGTCGCTTAAGATGTAAACTCATCTATTTGTGTCATTTTGAGAAATTAATTCACAATTCTTCATCTTTTCAGTGCAAGAACCAATACTATAAAATCTCATTTTAAACTTGACAACAATTTCAAAGTATTTTACACTCTAATCATCTTTTGATCCATTTTAAAAGCCTTCCCAATGGTCTTTTAGTAATGGTTATGCCGTTTTTAACCAATTTCTTTTTTTAAAAAGTGTTGTTTTCCAGGATATATTTCTGCCGAGCAGCAGGAGTCCATCATAAATGCGCCTGAGTTGTGGGTGTGACTGTTGGCAGGTAGTAAGCCTGCACTAAAGTCTGATCATCCTTTTCTTTCCCCCTCTCTCCCACTAGCCTACAGCCCTTCATAACCCCAAGCTAACATTAGCGGTGCAACAAAAATCGTGAGCAATTTTGGAGCCGGACATTTTTGCGCCAGATCTGAGCTCGGACAAGGAAAACAAAGACGTATACGTAGCAGGCAGCTTGTGACCCGCCGGCTAATAAGGTCTCTTGCTAACGGTCTATGTGCATCTGCTCCTGATTTGAAACAATTTGAAAGAAGAAATACTCAGAAATGCAGTTTTAATCCTAATGTTCTTTATGCATGAGAAAAATGCCAGAAAAATATGTTAAAAACATGATTTTCATTGGAGTGAGTCTTTACATTACAAAGGGACATTGGACAAAGCAAAATCAGTCAGGTATGCACAGTTTGCATGTTTTTCCCGGTCAAAAGATGATTTATTGTTCAGTGAGGCACAGACACACATAAAGGTCGCAGCAGCAAAAAGGCATTTGGATTTGATAAACACACGCGAACGCACCAAAACACTCTGAACAAAGGGGCTTTGTTCAGAGGCTGACTTTGAAGACTGCACCCCACGACAGCTCCACTCACACTGAGACAACATCTTGCTTTCATTCAAAGCATGTTGCACCACCAGATCTTTGACACCAACAAGGAAGAAAAAATGTCTTTCTTTTATGTCACAGTCAGTTCAAATTCTATGCAGCATTTTATTTCTCCCTCTGTTTCTTAGTTATGCAAAACTGAGTCAGAATTATGATTTTTTTTAAGTAAGTAAGTTTTTAAAGTAAAAATCACATTTGACTTGGTTTTTCCTGCAGCCTCCTCAATATTAGACATTTTTAGTGTTAGTGGCTTCACTTACAGGTTTAGCCAATCCTAAAAGTTTTTTTTTTATTCCTCCCACAACTTTGCAGTCAACAAATAATGCATTTAATAATAATATAATAATACAGTCATAAAATTTTCTGATTAGTTTGTGTCTCAAGGAGAATTTTAGGGACTGCTTCATGGGTTTTTTTCTGTACAGCAAATTCACACAAATGAGGCAACAATGCATTTTTAAAAATGTATTTATTATGCTGAAATTGGTTTATTTAATGCAATCAAATAAATACTGAACAAGACAAAAGAAATATACATCTATACAAAAATATTTCATACTGTCGATGATTAATCATGACTTGGAGAAAAAAATGTAATAATAAGTAAAAGAAACACATCCACATAAACATGTAAATGATGCCAGTATAATTACTCTTGATCAAAAACACAAATATTTGTACTTTTACATGCAGTACATCAGACAATTATTCCATTAAATGTGAAGATGTGTAAAAAAAATGGAGTTTTACTTGAAAGGGAATGGAAGGAAGCAAGCAAGCAAGCTCACATAAACCCACCATTATTATGCTTGAATTTACTATTTTACTATTTTTTTTCCAGTTTGTAACTTCTAATTTAATAATTTATATTATTTCAGATATCAAACTTATCACAGGTCCAGTATTAAAAAAAAAAAAAAAAAAAAGGTTTAGCTCTTTGCTTCTTTCAAACCAGGAAATGAAAGTCGACCTTCAGATCTGTGATTTGCTGCCATTTTTTGTGGATTTCTTTCTTGAGCTTGTCAGAGATTTTTTTTTATTTTAAAATGCAAAAAGTTCAGCAATATAACTTATATTTAAGATTGTAATCGTCTGCTCTGAAATAGTCTTGGAAATGTAGAGTAGGTTTTTATCAAGAAATGTATTTTTTTGCTAAATGTTGGTTCATAAGAGAAGAAACTCCTAACATGAAGTGTAGTCTTCGTTACACAGCTTCTGCAAAGAAAAAAAAATACTTTTATGTGGCAAGTTTCTCTTATTTGTAGGGATCTGATGATTCATTTTAACAACGATTTGATCCACATCATAATTTGTGGGTGATATGATTCCCAGTGGATTTTTGTTCATTTTGAACAATCCAATTCACTGACTTAAATCTGATCAGTGTGACTCAGAGAAAAATAGCTGGGTACTGAACAGTGCAGATGAAGCTTTCCTCGTATTTCTCGCAAGATAATCAAGTTTAAATTAAATACGTGTACAACAAACAAGTAAAGAAGAATTCATGGCAAATCCTTTCACTTTTTAGCTTCATAAAGTTCAGCCCACTGTTGTTTTTCCACATCAAAATAAGCCAACATTATTAGAACCTTTTGCCACACTGTATGGTCACAGGTCTTTGGACTGTAATGATCACGTCTGTTGTCCACTGTGATAAACCCAGCCTTCCTCAATCCAAATTTTCCAAGATGGATGTCATCGATTTATTTCATTTTAATAGAATTTTCTGATGGTTTAGGTCGATTTGATTAACAACTCGCCTCAGACAGATCGATCTGGTTTGATGGTAGGAACATAAATCGATTCAGTGATTCATCAATTTACAGCTACTGAACCTGTTTTGACTCAATTTTTTGCTCCATCTTTGTTCCCAGCAATTTTGTCTCACAATCTTGCATTACAACCAATGCAATACAAGTTTCTCTACCAACTAGAAATATTACAATTCCCTTTAGACTCAATTTCATATGGGTAAAGGCTTCCTAAAAACCTCACTTTTATTTTCAAAATTCCTCTTTATTTAGAAGTGACTGCAGTTTAGTGGTAGAGTTGCCCACAAGGTAAGGCAGGTTCATTTGCTTTCATACAGAGAGCCATTTCAAAGTCCTAAAGTTGCACACTGGGGGATTTCCTCAGAATAAGTGAAAGAAATTGTTTCCTTTCTTCTTTTTTTATCAAGGATCAGAGGAAGCGGAGCTGTTTGTGGAATAAACAGGTGAATTTATCTCGGCTAACTTTCAGCAGAAGATCAAATGAGAGTATTGCCAAAAAAAAAAAAGAAAACGTCAAAATTCAGCTTTTCTCGTTAAGCTTTGATTTCAAAGGCTCCTCTAATTTTCACGGCTCGCTTAGGCGTAACGTGGGTGAGGAAGCTCCCGATTTAAAACACAAGTTCATCGTCCCTCATGTGAGGGAGGCGGTGTTTATGCCTCCTCTTTGTTCGATCAGGGATCTGTTGAAGTGTGTGCTGCTGAGTGCAAGTTTTTTTAATTTATTTATTTTCGTGTGTGGTAAGCCGACTGATTTCATTCCCCACTGAGAGAGCAAATTAAAATGTGGCACCTCTCTCTGCCGCCTCTCATCTCCTGCTTTTCACTTCGACAAGAGATGACAAAACTGCTAAATATAGAGCTGGAAGTGAAGTGTCAAACCTCTCCACCTCTCAGCTCTCTGACAGCATGGAGGTCAAAATAAGAGGATTGTGTGTTAACTTGCACAAAGGCTTAATCATCCCGGCGATGAAGGCTTTTATGTGCTTTTTGTCAGTGAATAAGAGGAATTTAGACATTATAAGAAAAAAAAAATCACAAATAAATAATGAATGTAATTAACTTCATCTGACTAAAACAAACTGAGACTGTCATTTTAGAGTAACTTTAAATTACATACTTTTTCTAAACCAGAAAAGCAAAGTTAACGATGACTTTATTAAACATCTAGGATGCAAAATAATTTAAGTTGACTGCAAATTTCAAAACTGTAGTTGTACTTCTATGGCCAGAATTACTGTTTTGTTGCCTATGTTAAAAGTAATCGGGATGCAATAAAAGGTTTTTCTTTTTTTTGCCATTTCTTCTGACGAAAAAATGATATATTGTGGCAGTTTCTGTTTTCACAGTTTTCTGTGTTGATCTGATCAGCTTAAAGGCTGCTGCAGAACGTATCTTTGGTTTAGCTTTTTTGATTTCATTTTTTAAGCAATTTGAATAAATAATGCAGCTTTTCCATGTTTCCTTATGCATTTTCGTGTGTGTGTGCATAGAAAAGAACTATCTACTGTAGGTGTTAATGTTTTCTCATAACGAATGTGTAATTTTAAAAAAAGTAAGATATAGAACAGTATGGACTTTGTAAATAATTTTTTTTAATTTTGTGTTTTTGTCTTTTCTTGAAAAGCTGCAATGACGCCAGTTGGCCACCAGACGTCTCCCTTCTTTGTTATTGTTGCTATAAAGTTTAGTTTTTCCTTTTTTGTCGTTCCAAATATAAAAATAAAAGCTTTAGTTTGGTGAGATGTCATTTAAACTGTTTGATCCTTTGTGTGCGTGTGTGTGTGTTTGTCTTTGTTCCATCAATTAGCTTTTTGTGCTAAAGATCAGGTGGTAAACTTGTGGTTGTGTCAAAACTAGAAGTAAAAGTAATGAGATTTGTTCAGAACGTATTTTTGCAGACATGTACTTATTTATAAAATTGACATAGTAAAACTAAAATTAAGACAATAAAGTTTTAATTCCTAATTTTAAAAACAGTGTCCCCCAACACAACACAGTTTAAAGGAGCAAAGATCATTATAAATAGCAGATGGTTGATATGCAAAATGATTAAGTAAGCCTTGGCAATAAACTACAAAAAACATTTTACTACTTTTCCTGGAATGTGTCCTTTTAATGTGAAAAATTAATAAAATAAATGTTATTAACACAAGACTGAGGGAAAATATGAGGTGGATTAAACACAGTTTTGTATTCATATTAAATGGTTTTATTTTTTTATGAGGATTTTTTAACACACAGATAGAAAACAATTGGAGAAAAAAAAAGTTTTGTTATGCCTTTAGGGCACCATTAAAATTTCATTCCCTTGTCCTGAAAATCTTCAAAGCTGACTTGTAAAGTGACTGATGTTTGAAGCAAACACATATTGGACGCTTGTGTCTCACAAAGTTTTTTGTTTTGTGAACTTTAGAATATTTTCAAAGACTTTAAAGTCTTGAACGAGCAAAAATAAAAGTTGATTAAGTTATACAAACTGCTTTTCAGAATGAAAAATATAGAGTATATCCTTTGGCAGTAAATGGTTCAGTTCTGCATCATTTATCCAAATCACTGTCCAGATTTTAAGGCAGTTTCCTTCATATGTTGAGCATAAATTTATATATTTTCATGTTTCTGATTTGCATTTGATTTGCAGCTTTAGAGAGAATATAAAAAAAGGTTAAAGAGGGTATCAGGTTGTGACCGATTTTATTGGCAGAAGATGAATGTGAAGCAGAAAAACGTTGACTTAACGTCTTACACGGCTCTTCACAAAGCATTGCTTGATCAAGTTGTTAACCTGTGCCAGAAAAATTCTTTCATAATTTCTTTTTTAATTCAATTCAATTCGATTATATTTATATGGCCCAGAATCACAACCATAACCGTCTCAATGGGCTTCACACTGGGATTCGCGCAAAGAGCATGAAGTCAGTCATGGAGATGTAAACATTTAGTGGTTACTAAACTAAAGAGACTAAACTGGCATCTCTGCTCTTAGACCCTCCTTCTTGGTGAGGAAAAACTCATATCTTAGGGAAAAAATAGGAAACCTCAGGGATGCCCACATGAAGGAGGGAAACCAACATTATCTAATAAAGCTACAAATGCATTTCCTAGACAGTCACTAGAGTCATTAACATTAATATTACAATAAAAATGATTATTTTATCAGAACATAAAACAATAGTCGATAGAACGTCAGAAAACTCACTTAAAAACTCTGAGTATGGACCTGTAGGGCGATAAATAATTATGAATAAAACAGCTTTTTTAGCTATTTTTCTAAATTCAGACTGAGAGCACTCAGAACTGTGTTTGCGTACATGCACTGAAGGGGAGTGCACGCTACCACACATTCTTCCTTCACAAACTGCAGTTTATGAGCAGGAAAACTGTTTATTGGCGGTTTTGATGTTTCACACATCTGACTCCAGATGTTGCTTGGTGCAAGACCGACGCATAAAAAACCTCACACATTTTTGTAAATATGTGCTTCGGTTTTTGCTTCTCAAAGATGTGAAGCAGCTTTAAACAAAAGGAATGAGGCGAAACACTTCTCAGTTCCAACTCAGTTCAAACTTTGATCTCTGATCCAGAATCTTAAAGGCTTTTCTCTGTGCTGTTGTGCGTATTGTAAGCAAGCTATTTTTATTACAAAAAAAGGCTTTTTTCTGGCGACTTGACCATGCAGCCCATTTTTATGGGCTTTTCATTAGAACATAGTTAATGTTTGATTCCTTGGTTATTAGCTCTCGAAATACATGAACATGTCAGAGGATAATTATATATATATATATCAACAACCAAAGGAAGTAACGAAACAAACAAACAGAAAACAAGTGTATATAGTACACACACACACACACACACACACACACACATACATATATATATATAAATATATACTTTAGGACAGTGATACAGTCAAGATTCCCAAAAATAAATAAATAGATAAAAATTATAGATTAATTATTACTGCCAATACTAGTATAGTAAACATATTAAGACTATAATTACACAATTACAGATAAGTATTAACATAACAATTTAAACTTTCCCATTACGGATAAGACATTTTAACCCTTTGAAGCCCATAATTGCCAGAAAAGTTATCTTATTTGGAATTAAGATGAAATAAATAAATTGCAACATCATTTTTGTTATTATATGATACATAATATCAATTATTATACGTTTGGTGATTTGATAGTTTTTTGCTCAAACAATGTTAGTTGAAGTTGCAACATTTTTCCGTAAGTGTTCAAGAAAAAGCAACTTGTTTTGCCTTGTTTTGTCTCAAATATCACTCACATATTTCTAACATACTGTAACTGTATTATAAATAAACAATTACTAAAAACAATTACATTTTTTAGACACAGCAAGTTATACCCCCCATAAAGTTTTACATTTTTAGCAAAACTTTTCCCGTCAAAAGTGTTTTTGAGACTTTGTGGAGCCATTTTGAAATGAGCAGAAAAAGTCCTTCTACTGCCTCTAGTGGAAGGATAGTGAACTTCAGGGAAGTAAACTATGGGGGGTTTTAGGAAAGTTTTGATCAAGCTAATGAGATAAGGGACTTAGAAATGTGTGTATCAAATATGATACAAATGGTGATCGGCCTAAAAAGTTAAAGGGACGATGATGTTTTTGAAGAGTATTGAGTATAAAATTTGTGAAAAAAAATACTCACACACATATACAGAAGATACTATAATGATAGTAGTTAAATAGGCTATCACAATAGTATAGGGATGTAAAAACCACAGATACTAACAAGACTATGTTGGTAAAAAGACATCAAATCAATTGGGAAGTAAGTAATCCATTTTTGGCAAACTTTGTCAGTTTTTCGTCCTTATTATGAGCATGTAATGCAGATAAAAAGGCGTCCAATGACAAGCTTGCTTCTACCATATTGGGCCAATAACAGGTGACTGAAGGTGAACTACAGCAAGTGATGTGTGCACTAAACAAATGAAAACCCTATTTTAACAGCACTGCAAACAATACCTGAATAAATGATGGAGGCACACTTTTATTTAACCGTATTGATGCGTATCAAATCATGTGAGACAGAAAGATACACATCCCTGCTGAACATTTCCTTCTGCTTCTTCTTGTGCACAATCCTTGCCTTATTCTGCTGATGATGCACTTTTTATAAGTAATCTACATCTGCTGTGCAACCAGCAGCGATTATTGATCCTAAGGTTTAAAGACTCACTCCTCTGAGTCACTTTGTGCAGTTCATCAACTGGTGGGATTTCTGATTGATCTCTCAGCTTCTTAAATCCCGCTGAAACCCTTTCATATCTGCATGTGTGTTTGCTCAGATTTCTCTCCCGTGTGCTTTCTAGTTGAGTCAGTCAGCTCTGAACCCTTTTTTCGAGTCAAACATGCCGGATAAAATGCTCCGACAGCGTCTGAGATTAATCTTTCCTCTTCTGTCATTTGGGATCTTTGTCTCTCCGGTCTGCTGGAAACTCTCCAATCTGAGGTTTTACCTCCATGCTTCCTTTCTCTCATAATTTGAAAGCAATTTAGTCGCTGGTTTTGAGTCCTAAAAAGGTTCCACTGCTCTGTCCGTGACATCATGATATCATGAATTTTGCATAATTGTGCTACTTCGTTTATTACACAAGTCCCTGATTTAAAGTGATGGGTCGGAAGAGAAATTATGTACAGTGGGCTGAAAGTGGAGTATGTGGTTAGAAAAGATCAAATGAATGAGAAACAAAGAAATGAGAAAATAAGGAGGGGGGCAAATGACGTAAGGTGAAGAGAGAAAACTGGAGAGCTGGAGAGACGGTGGCTTTTAAAATGATCGAGGCACCAGTGTGTATAATTTAGTGCAATGACGTAATCTAAGATACTGCAGGGGGGGAGCTCTACAGCACAACTGCTTTTTATGATCTTATAGTTGCTGCATGTTCCAGCTGATTGTCCTTTAAACTCACTTCCATTCCAGCTTATGTACACCTACAGACAGGGGCTATAATGTTGTTAAGACACACTCCAATGAAAATGGTGTTTTTGGTATTTTTTACTTGTTCTTGTAGCATTTTTCTCATGATGAGAGAACATTTACGGAGAAAATGAAGTTTAAAGTAGTGTTTCTGAGTATTTTTTGTTCAAATCCTGAACAAAAAATGAGTCAGTTTGAAAAAGCTTGGAGTTGTTTTTTAAAATCTACAGTCAGCAGGCTACAAGCTCCCTGCTCCACTCTATTCTGATGCATCCACTTGCAGACAAATAGATCCATTAGGGTTAGACTTTTTTTAATAGTCAAATCATAATTTTTGTATCAGATTAGGATGTGTAGGATCATTTTTTTTTTTTTAAACTTGCCTTGATCTCCTGTTTGGTTCATGTTATGAGTGTCTGTGTTTCATGTTCATTCTTTCACATATTTCTTATCCAGTGTTGCTCTCACAGAAATCAACAAAACTTCTGTTTGCATTTTTTTAAATGATGTTGAAGGAACTGATCTGCATCATTGACTTTATGAGAGCTGGACTGAGCGAGTGGGGTGTCACACAGAGAAAACGCCCTACCTCCGGCTCCAACCAAATGAAGTCAATTCGGTCGCCATTTTTTTTCCACTATGTCGCCATGGGGGGTAGTCTGAGTTATCGTTTCCATGACAACCACTTTCACCAGCCAGGACTGAGCTTATGGAAAACCACACCCCTACCGCTCGAAAGTTGACTCAGGAGAATCTGCCAATTAAACTTTTTGAATGTTTAACATGAGAACACCTACTTTTATTGATGTATCTGATTGGTCAGTTTATAAATTAAATAACTTGAACTACAGAAAAAAAAATCATGAACGAAAATTTGGATTAGCAAGAACATGTTTAAAAAAAGGTAGCAAGAAAGGTCATGGTGATAAATAATAGCAGTTTATGGGATTTTAGCTTTTTAAAGCCAGCAGATACTTCCTGTTTGGAACGCAAAGGGGAGGAGTCATTTAGTCTAGTTCTCATAAACAGTCAATGATCTGCATGAAAAACCAACAATGTGTTTTTTTTATTTCTTTGTAAACTTTGCTCTCATGAGACAGTAAAAGTCCTCAGTGAAATCCTCCATGTGATTAACTTTATGTTATTTTAACACAATTTAATTTAAGGAATATATGTGATAAATATGTCAAAATCCTCAGGAAGACGTTTTTGTCTTTCAGAGCTTTCAGTGAGATGTGGCTTTGAGAACAATGCTCCACCCTCCTGCCATGGTCTCCCTCTTCGTCCTATTTGTCCCTTTCTGCATCTCCAGCTATACTTTAATGTGAGTGTTGATCTTTAAACGTACAAACCTTCATCTAACAGGTAATCATGACTTCTGACATGCATTACCTTTATGTCTATGTTTGTTTTAGCTTTTATTTATTTAGATTAAGAAAAGGATCAAATGTGGAAATCATCACTTATGGTATTTAATGGGGGTTAGCTAAAGTGAGACATTTTATATCCATTTATTTTTGGTGCCTGTGAATTTAATCACCAAGCAAAAAAGAAATCCCATTAAAAGCATAACGCAACCCCAACACAAACATGAAGCTGCTAGTTACTGGATAAATGACCTCCTTTCTTTATATGACTGAAAAAAATATTTTTAAGACAAAATCTGTAAAGCTAATGTGCTTTATAGTGTTGCCTTTCAGTTTTAGAGGTGTGATTATGATTTAATTCAAAGCAGGATTAATAGGAAGAACATAACAGGCCTTAACTATGACTTAAGTCAATGCACTTGTAAGAAATATCTTTTTTTTAGCTAAATTACTCTCAAAGCTTCATAATAGTTCAGTTTTTAGCGTATTTTTACTCGTTTGAAAGTGCAGTGAATGCAGAGCCCATTTGATCATTATCTGCTCAAGGAAGAATACTTGGATTTTTAGAGTTGGAGAAACCCTTGATAGGCTGCAGGTCCATCACAATGCCTCATACAAAAAAAAAAATAACACACTCACTTTTGGGGTATTTAAAGTCACCAGATTTTTACCGTGTTGTTGAAAGCTGTAAACATATAGTCAGTGCTTGCTAGCAGGAATGTAACGATTCATTTGAACAATTTAATGGAAAGTTTTCAAACAATAAACTGTAATGATGGTTGACTTTTTGCTGCCATCACTTGTGTTGTCTGCTGTGATGGTACTTGATTATTTTTACATTAGAGTAAAATAAACCTACCATACCTCTGTCCAAATGGCATTTTCCAAGATTGATTACGATTCATTCATTTCATTTTGAAACGATTTTAGAATGCCATAGCTGGATTTCATAACAACTCGCCTCAGACAGATGGATTTGGTTGGATTGTAGGAATATTTATTGATTTTTTGTTACACTTGGTAGCTTGTAGCTTGGTATTGTTGATAACTAAAATGACAGCTTCAGTGAAACCTTGTGCCTTAGCCTTGTATCTTTAACATGATACTTCAAGACCATTTTCTTTGTCTCTGAGTTCCCTGAAGTGCAGCCCACACTTTTTACAAAGTCACTCATGTAGTGAACTTGCTTGTTCTAATTTTAAAAAAATGGCTCTGGTCTTGGTTTAAACCCTATATGCAAGAGCTACGATGCTTCTCAAGCATGAAGAACGACTGTATGAATCAGTGTTTCAACGAAAGGCTCTGACTTTTCTAGGAAATAAGTCAGACTGTGTAAAAGAGGAGTATGATGACTCAATGCATGTTGTTGTTTGTAAAATAACACAGTGAATCACATGCTCTTGCATTAGAGTTTCATATAAGCGTCCATTCTTGTCATTAGTGTGGCGGCGTTTTGAATAAACGAAGTTCTGAATGTCGCAGAGCATTACTCTTCTGCTTTGCAGCTTTTTAGGGACGCACATTTCACTCGGATGCTCCAAAATGATCTGAACCACTGATGCTCAATAGACTTACAAGCTTCAGTGCAATGATTGCTATTAAAAACGCTGGCACCACAATAATGTATTCATATGATAATGGTTTTCCTTAAAAAAGTACATTTTAAACAGATATTACAGCTCTGAAATGATCCTTTTTCTGCTTCTGTGTCTTCCTGAAGGGTTTGATGGAGAGCTGGGCGAATGTCAGCGGGAACTATAGTTATAAGTGGAGGAATTCTGGCCGCTGTGATCCTGCTGTGCATTGTGGCAGTCCTCTGTTACTGTAGACTCCAGGTACAGATCACTGTGCATGCATGTTTCTCATTTCCTGCAAGACGAAGCATGACATAAATAGAGTTTAACCATCTGCCAGTGTCATGACATATTAGTTGAAAAGCTTGTTGGGATTTCTGAGATCTGCTTTTGAGCAAAGTTAAGGCACATCCAAAGATGATGTAGTGATTTCTTGTTTCATCACAGCTTCTCTCATGTCCCTTCAAAGCCACTTTAACCTGCCAGCTTGTGGTGACGGCATGTTGTGTTTTTTTTTCCTACTTTCTGCTCTGCTGCCATGCAGCTGCTTCAAGTTACACCACAGCTTGGTTGCCAGAATTAAACAGATGTGACGCTTGGAACAGCGAGCGGGTTAGCAAACATGCCTCACATGCAGCAGCAAAACTACCTTTTGTTACTCACATCTATGTGTGCCATGTCATCA
Source organism: Oryzias celebensis (assembly GCA_014656515.1). Classification (NCBI taxonomy): domain Eukaryota; kingdom Metazoa; phylum Chordata; class Actinopteri; order Beloniformes; family Adrianichthyidae; genus Oryzias; species Oryzias celebensis. The sequence goes on from BNCR01000005.1 coordinate 44,266,705, forward strand.
GTATCCTTGATATCTGGCTGATTTAAGCCTAACTAGTGATGCTAGTTAACTAGAATGTTTGAAAGAGTGCACTAGTTCACTAGTGGGCACTATTTGTGCTCAATGGTTAACTGGTGGCAATCTAAAAAGTCAACAAGTTGCATGCAAATTTTCTACACGTTCACTAGTAAGGCTCTTGTGAAGCTTAGTTAACTAGTGTGACCATGATCTCATACTAGTTTACTAGTGACTAGTGAGACGCTTAAATGATTAAAACCAGCTTGCCACACACATCCTTTTGCTAACAGTAGGCATTAATAATTATGCGCAAAGCAGCTTTTTGCAAAAATGTTTCATTTTCATTTATCCGAAAGGTCAGTCATGAGGGATTCAGTCATGCAGTTTAGAATCAGATTCCAGACGAAGAAAACAAAAATGTGCATGGATCTAGTTGTCAACACGTGGATGCATCAGAATGGAGCAGAGCAAGGAGCTGGAGGCCCACCCAACTTTTTTTTTACATCACAAATGTGCTCTTTCTCAAACTGAATGTTTTTCAGCTCCTGATTTGCAACAATTTGAATAAAGAAACACACAGATGTGCAGCTTTAAGCTTAATTTCTTTCATATATGTCCTTCACCATCAGAAAAATGCCACAAGAACATGATAAACGCATCAAAAACGTGGTTTTCATCAGAGTGGGTCTTTTATGTGTTATAGATGACAAAGGTCAGAGTCTCAATGATTGACAGTTCCGCTTTATGGTTACAGGGAGCAGCTAAATGAGGCGTGTTGGGTTTCTTGTTGTGGCAAACACTCACTTTTGAGTAAAAGACGCTTTTTTACCCCTGAAATTTGTTTGTTGTAAATTTGTAAATTGTCTGTTTTTCAGCTTTATTGCTTAAGTAAATAGATGTTTATCTTTAAAAGTATCTGACTTGACTCTCCCTTCTCCCTCCCACCGTCTCCTAACCTCCTGCAGTATTACTGCTGTAAGAAAAATGAATCGGAGGAGGACGTCGGCTCCGTGGCAGGAGCTGACCCCCTCTCTCACTTCCCATGCAACACTTGCAACGCGCTCGCCATGGATGGAACGGACATCACCCCCGTCTCTCTGGATCAGCTGGACACCAGTTCTCACCACAACCACTGCCCCACCTGTTCACCGCGCCCTGACCGGGCGGGGGACATGCGTAACGGCGGGGAACGGCTGGGCTTCCTCACCTACTACGAAACTCCACCCGTCTCTCTTCCCTTGCCTGCCAGCCTTCAGGGTTCCTCCTCTCTGAGTTGTTACAGTTCCACCGACATGTTCCCCTCCCCACCACGCCCCTACAGCACCGATGTCTGACTTTGTTTTCATTTGTTTTAGTTATCCAGCACATGGCCTTTAATTTAGGACTAAATTCAGGTTAAACTAGTGAGACAGCACGCTTTCTAGCTTCAGCACATCTTTTTATCCAACTGCAGAGCTGCTTTTCTGCAGCTGATGCTTGTATATATGGTCAAATAAAGTAAACTAATGTATTAGGTGATGTAAACAATTAATTTTTTTTTATTTATTCAGTTTCAGTTTTAATTATTATTATTATTTTTTTCAAATATAGAATCTGATTACTGAGAAAATTACGTAAAAAAGCTTTTTACAGCATTCTGCTACACTTTAATGAAGTATTTTTAACTCTTAAAATACTGTAAAGTAAACATAAAATCCCCTAAAGTTCCAGATCTGTGTTTTTAAAGGTTCAGATCCTTTAGAAAACATTTTTTTTAACAAGAAATGTTAAATTCAGAGTGCAAACTGACCACTGTCATTGTTTCCACTGTTAAAAAAGTTGCTTAAAAAATGTAGTGTTTGCTAAATATTTGTGAGTGAAGACAAAAGAATTGATCAAGGGCTAGTTTTTTTTATTTTTTTTCCCCGTTCTTGTATTAGATTTATGTCAGAAGGTTATTCTGATCCTGCAGCAATCAAAGGAAAAGTACAAAAGTAGGAAATAATTGCCAAAATTACTGAGGGACAACGTTTTAGCTATTCTAAACAACCTTGTATATTGCTTGTCATCTTTCTCAATCAGCTGCAAGACTTTTCGTCTGCCTACATGACTCTAGTGTGACTGTCTCGTCAGCCACAGTCATTTTTCACGTTTTACTTCTCTTTCTCGTCCACCAAGCTTCCCAATTTTCGGGTTTTCTTTTTAAATGATGAAACTGCTAGTTTTACATTCTGTGGCAATGTTATGTCACACAGCAGGGCTGGATCGGTGCCCAGAAACAGAACCAGAGCCTTCACTGCCACAAAGGGTGTGTGACTGGGCCCTGATGCGGATTCTATCGATTCTGTGAAATATTGCAATTTTTTTTGGCAATATTGGTATTCATTTCAAATGCTGCTGAATTTTTTTCAATTATTTTTTTCATTAGCATTTTGTTCCACTTAAACCCCCGACCACTAGGTGGCAGCGCACATGCCAAACAAAACCACATTAGAACATGGCTCAATGCTGACCCTCTGTGCACACGGCTCAGATTGAGAATGTGATACAAGAGGCTCCTAAGTTTTTCAAATGCGTTCATGTGTAAGTTTTATTGGTCTTCAAGGTTTTTCTAAGTCATACTCTTACTTAAGAATCAGCAAAATAGAGAGCGCGGACAACTAGAAAGAAAACAGAGCAAGTTACTGAAAAGATTGTGTCTTGCAGCACTCCAGACAGCAAATCACCCTTTTTTATTTTTATTTTATATTTTTTCCTTTGTATTGCCTGATTCTGTTTTTTTAGTGGACGAACACAACTCTTGCCTCCTCTGCGAGTGCGCAGACGCATGCAAATGTATGAAAATTCGCTTTTAGGATCATCGTATCGTGACATGTCTGTCATATCAGTTGTCAAAAGGCGTTGTTGTACCATTTAGCATCAATACAGTCTTTGTTCATAGAATTTTCTAGCATTTTTCAACCATTTTCTCCCCTATTAAGCTATTTAATTTAATTTTTTTGCCAATTGGCTGTTGCCTTCAAACACCTGTTTTGCTTTATTTTTTTAAAAATGCCCTTTTCTGGTGTTATTAATTTATTTATTGTGAGTATTAGATTTGAGAAAATTTGGCTTTTTTTCTGTACTTCAGTGAAAGACGAGCACCGATCCCGCCATGGAAATCCCCTCTGTCTCTGTTTCCCAACATTAACTGGACTTTTTTTTTTTTTTTTTTAGTATCAAACCTACATAAACAAGAATGGATTTGTTAAAGCCGACTGTAAGCTGGGACAATTTAGACACATGACTGGTCTCTCACCACATCTTCAGCTCCTGGGAGTTCACCCCATCGTTTAGGTTTCTGTTTTTCTTTCCAACTTTGTTGCTACCAGTCAAATGTAAATGTGAAAGTGCGGTCCTTCCTTTTTCTTGCTGCAGGGTTTTACAGTGTGTGCAAGAGCTACCAGCTTCTTTACAGGCCATAGAAACTACATGAGGTGGCTGGGGGTTTAAACGGCATCTTGTGGTTTTTGTTTGAAAAACATGTGCTGCTTCCAGATGGCAGCAATGAAACTAGGAAAAAGGGAAGTCAATTTTAAAAGAAAAAGTATAAATGAATGTGGAAAGACAATGGAAAGAACACAGAAAGGGGAGCAAAAAAGTTGACTCAAGTTGGGAAAAATAACTGAAAAGAAAACTAAATTTCATAAAATGAACATTATTAATGTTACACTGTCCTCTCCTTGTATTAATTCTTTTTTGCTTTATTCTTTTTGACATCATTTGTATGTGTTCTATCATTTAATTACAAATGTTTTGAAAGACAAATAGATGCATTTAACTTTTTCCCGAGAGTACTTGGTTTGCAGTTTGTCCACTTTGGTGCATTAATACTATAATAGTGATTTAATCCATTTATTAAGGATTTTATAAATTTTAAATGAGTTAATTTTGTGAAAAATGTCTCTTTTTCAATGAATGAAAAGTAAGAAAACATAAATTGTGCTACAAGTGGAGTGATGGGGTAAAACATAATTAATGCTATTTAAGCTCAGTATTTAAGATATTTATTGTCTCCCAAGTTCGCTAAGCTTTTGTGTTTACTTATTAATAATAGAAATAATAATCTAGTAAAACCAGTTTCTGTGTTGTGTTGTTCACATTTTTTTATTTCAGAGTCAACCATGTGACTTCGCACTTGTTTAGAACATCTATCATGTGTCACAAAATATCCGCTTTTTTCAATTTTGTGAAGACTAATAAATGTTTATTGATATGTGGTGAGACTAATAAATGTTTATTGTTATGTGGCGGGGCATTTATTGCATCTTTTCCCACGGTGACAGAAGTGTTGAGGAATCAAACCGACAAAAACATTTAAATCTGAGACAGAATTATGCAGCTGTGCACTAAAGAAGGAAATGAAACTGATAGCTTATGTCAGAGGAAAAGAGTTCAAAACCAATAGAAGATTCAAGATAAAATGTGTTTTTTGACATAACGATGACTCTGTAAAAATAAAGCAGAAGAGTGGGTGTTTTAAATAGGTGGAGGAACGACATCCCTCCTATTCTAGCTTTTTGCATTGATATTCCTGCTGGACCCGTTTCCTTCTCGCTCAGCCTGTAACAGCAATGGTGCTGCAACACTCCCCGGGCCAAATATCACAAATACCACATCCTTCACTTCTTACTGTTTGGGTGACAAGTTAGTCAGGTTTGCTCAGCATCTTTGAACAAAGTAAAACCCCAAAGATTTTATTCTAAAATGAAATGTGCACCAAACTAATTGTATTTGTGTGTCTTATTCATGCTTTGTTCCTCAGCATTGCTCAAGTCATTTTTTCCTGAATGAAAAGTGGAGTCATATTTGAAAATGTGATGTTTGATTAGTGTCGGGAAGAAGAAAAGTGAGGCGATAGGAAATGCAAACACACCTGTGGGTGTGTCCAAGCTGTCATGCTTAAAGCTTTTCTTCTCTCACACCTGAAACACAAGTGTCTCACCTGAAGCTAAGTCAACTTCTACCTCTTCTCTGCTTCTCACCTTTGGACTGCAATCGCTTTCCCTACACTTTGGACTTTAGCTTGTAGTTTCCTGTTTATGCTCACATTTTGGACTGATCCATTTTTGCTGCCAATAAGATTTCTGTCTTGACTTCTGGGAATATCTCTCAACGTCTGAAAGTGGATTATCTTGAGCAAGATGATGGAAGAGATGTCCATGGTGATGGCGTGTGATGCACGCGCCATTGAAGAGATGAGCGAGGAGGAGATCCTGGCTTGTCTGGTAGCTGAAACAGAACCAACATTCACAGTGAGACATCATTTTTCACATAATTCTGTTTTATGAGCTGCAGAAATTCACATTATTTAACAGAAAGCATAAGACATTTTCATAAGATGTTATTTTTTCCCCATATAATTTACATTTCTTGAGAAGTTTGACATTTTTATTTTCTAGTGATTAGATTTTTAATGGCAATGACTATCGTTCAACAGGAAAGGGTTGCTAGCCAAGTATGTTTGCACAGCCAGTATTTATGATTTTATTTCTGAAGCTCCTTCAACATTTACTAGCGTTGTAAATATGATATTTTAAGTACATGCCCAACCAATGAACCTTAAATATTTGCACAGACTTGACTCTCAGATCAATATTTCATTGCAAGGCAGGTTTGTAATTTTAGATGCAGTTAAATGATTCCTGAAAGGCATTTCTAGGCATCTAAATATTGCATTTCTTTTAATGCTTCAAAAAGCAAAGAAATCCTCTCCGTATGTATTTAAACCTCAAATGGGTTAAGGATCTTTTCTTTGATTTATTACCATTTGAATTTCTTTTGGAGGTCTGTCATTAATTTGTAAAGGTTATCCAACTTAAAGCTTGTCATTTTTAGCCTCTAAGCTTTAAAGATTATGACAATATTGTATTAATTCATCAGCCTTGTCTCTTTTTCCCAGGTGCCATCGGAGAAAGCTAAACTCAAAGAAAGCCGGCTTCAGTTCATGGATAAAGACAATCTGGACACATATGTGGTTAGTTTTCACTCGGAATTTGCTTGTTTTGCAGTTTTTTGATTCTGACCGATTTTCTTCATGCTGTCTGCAGAAGGAAAACCATCGGCTTCAGCAGACCAGCCTCCGCCTGGAGCAGGAGAACGATAACCTCGCTCACACACTGATCACCAGCAAGGTTCTTCTGAGAAACGCTCTGGACAAGGTCATAAAAGCTTCTTTTAAACTGGTCCAGGACAGTAAAAGTGAAAGGTTCCCTTCAGTAAATCTTTGCTTCTTGCAGGCGGAAGACAGAGTGGATGAACTAACGAAAGACCTTCTGCAGGCCAGACATCAACTAAAGATCACAGAAGAAGAAAAAAAGGGGAAAGAAGAGGAAGCTGCCATGGTAACAATACATTTTTGGTTTTGGCTCCTTGCAGACAATGTTGCTGATTGTTAGGCGGTGATGTTTGAGTAAAGAAATGTTCTCTGGTAAGATGAAGGAAGTGCTACGGAGAGAACTGGAAAAGGCTGAGCACGAAATCAAAAGGTCTTCTGGCATTATTGCTGACTACAAACAGGTAAGAACTGGATAATGGCCAACATTAGGATGGACAGAAGCGTGACACATTTGGATGCTCCTCCCCCTCAGATCTGCTCTCAGCTGACGCTGCGCATGGAGAAGGAGCAGGCCGCCCACAGAGACAAACTCAACACACTTGAGGTGAGAATTTACAAGCTAAACTCATCTGTCACAAGTCCATGAACGTGTTTTTAACTCTCAGACTATGTAAAAGTTGCAACAGCAGATAATGTCGGTTAATTTCTGCTTTTCTTCTTGTCCTGCAGCGTGAAGTCAAGGCCTGCCCCCGTTGTCAACACACAGTTGGGTCACTTTTGGAGAGTTATAACTCTAAAGCAGAGCAGCAGACACAGAAAGCTGAACAAGTCGAAGTGGAGCCTGATTCGGCTTTCACACCGGTTGATCAGAGGAGGCGAGAGGACCTGGAGAAGGATTCCCTCAGGGCTCAGATCAGGAACCACGAAAAAGAGCTGGCACAGACCAAACTGCAAATGGTGGAGGCCAACTGCAGGATCCAGGTAAGCTCTGCTGCACCTCCAATTGAAAACGTGCCTCTCCAGTGAAAGAAGTCCAGCAGACTCGACCAGATTGACCGGAAAATGTATAAAAAAAACGTCACTCCCTCAGGTACAATAGGTTAATGAGCACCTTTAAAGATGACTCTTTTTAACCTTTTCCCAATCTGCACTTCTCCAGATTGCTTGTTTTGTTCATTCTCTAAATGCACTGTGATTTGTTTTTAGTTTTACATTCTTTAGTTTGACTTGATGCTTTAGTCCTTTCATCTGCATTCACACTGTAATAAATTGCACCAGGGTTCACGTCCAAGTGAACATTTACCCTGTTTTCAAGCAAACGTGGTGGTTTGCTTGAAATTACATTCAAAAGAAGGAAAACAAATTGTTCCCTTAATTAATATTTTATGGCCACTATTTAGCGTGTCCTGGGTCTTCCCCGGGGCCTCCACCCAGTGGGACATGCCCGGAACACCTCCCCAGGGAGGCGTCCAGGTGGGCATCCGAACCAGATGCACGAGCCACCTTAACTGGATGTGGAGGAGCAGCAGTTCTGATCCAAGCGCTCTTTGGGTGTCTGAGCTTCTCACCTTATCTCTAAGGGAGTGCCCAGTCACCCTACGGAGGAAGCGCCATCGCTTTCACACCAGTCTAAACCAACAAACAGAATTACCCAACCTTTGGTTGGTCCAAACAGCCCAACGTTCAGCCCTGATAGCAAAAGGAGACAAGGAGAAGCATGAATTTCTCTTGTTTTTTTAGGATAATGTATTTGCTTAGCTGTTCTATTGTTATCTTATGAGTCATTTTCTGAGGAAGTAGTTTAATGATATTCATTTGAACTTTATGGAGTCATGGTATAAAACAAAGTTAAATTAGAAATGAAATGTTTTGGTAGCAATGCTGCATACATTTCTAAACCTGGAAGACATGTAAAATCAATCGTTTCAAACTTTAGTAACATATTTTTCCATTTGAATTCACTTTCTGTTTTTTTTTTTTAAATTACCTAAATGGGATAATTATTGTTATTTTTTAATTCCTTCACTTATGCTGTGTTATTTTGCTTCAGTATAAAATGCTGATTTTAGTAGCCACTTGATTTTTAAAGCATCTTTCATCAACATGCATAGAACATAAAGTGTTTGTCATTGAAGACATATAACTGTAGGTTAAAACAATGAAAAAATATAAAACACAATAGACTAAAAACAGGAATATCAAAAAATTGCATAAAGTTATGGGTAATAGTTTGAGTAGACACTGTAAACAATAAATGATAAACCGTATATGTATTTCATTTCAATTTTTTTTATTTCTAACAGTACATAGAGAGTAATAAAAAATAATATGATGATATAACAAGAGAAAAAAAAAATGTATATAAATTTTTTTTAAAATGACATCAATATATTGTTCGAAAAGGAACAACTGATCCAGGAACAAGTCAAGTGTAATCTTCATTTGTATTAATTTTTGTGCCTTTGAGGGGCTTGGTATGTTGTACGATTAAGTCTCTGTCCTTATTACGAGGGATCTTTTTCCTCCATGTTTCCCAGATCTTTTAACTTCTGCATTCTACTGTAAGCACATTTTTTCCTGATAATCTCCTTTACTTTTTCTTTCTTTAAATTCTTACTTGTGCGCAAAAGAGCAAAAAATAGAAAATAGAAAAAATGTATGTTTCGAGGTATATTTTTGCTTATTGTGAATATTTTCAATACATATTTTAATAACCTTTTGTTTGTTTTCAATGACATTTTCGATTTCCGTGCTAATTTTAAAGACGTCACCTTTCATTACTTTATATCATGAGGGTACAGTATAGATCTACTATCCTGTCTTCACATAGGAGCTGGAGCACCAGAAGGCAGTCCTTTCCAACAACCTTCAGGAAGCCAAAAACAGCTGGATCAATAAGGCATTCATGACCCTGCGAACATCCGGCAGTGGGCTTCCCAGTATTTCCACAAACAGAAACGGACCCTCAGCTTTAAGCCTGCACAGTGGCTCGCTCCCCGGACTTTCTGGATGGACCCCCAAAAAGCTGTCATGGCCTCACAGAGACAACCGAGCGCATGTCTAACAGCCGGACACCAAAGGTCTACTAAAGTGCAATAACACGCTTACTTTATTTCAACTGTGGTGCTGTGGAGCACAAAGGAGAGTACCTGAAAGTACACAGGGAGGAGCTCACGTGTATGTTTACCTTTTCCAAACACTGTTCTGCCTGTTCATGTATTTCTATGTGAATTCCTGTTACTGACTTTTTTATGTATAAAAGTGAAACAAAATAAAGCCAGCTTCACACCAGCTTGTGCTTTGTGATGTAAGGAAACCTCTCATGATACAAAAATGTTCTTTTAGGTGAAGTTTCCCTTTGCTGAGCAACACTCGCTGTTCCTCTTTTTTTTTTGAGCAGCGTTAACAACACAGATGAGTTGCTGTTCAAACACTCCACAGAGCTGCTGCCAAGCAGGCGAGACCTTTATCTCTGAATCCAACAAAGGAAGTGTTGTCAGATCACTCCGTAACTGTACCAGGACTGGGATGGCTGAGATGTTTGGAAGATTGTGTGTTGCTGTGATTCTTTTCATTTTGGTTCCCGGAAGCCGAGCTCTGGACTTGCTGAGAGCAACTGCAACATCAGGGGGTGAGTACTTTTATTATTTATATATATATTTTTTTGCTCATTAAAGCATTTTTTTTTTGTTTTTCCAGTTTACCAAACCCAACTTTAAAACTATTGTAAATAAGAGCATGTTTTTAGCTGTGCCTTGAAAATACAGGGTTGTGTCAGGAAGGGCATCCGACATAAAACTCTCTGCCAAACCACCTGTACGAATCAGAAAAAGCTGATTTGCTGTGGCGACCCCTGACGGGATCCATTAAATCCATCAAACTTTTTCAACGTTGTTTTTTTTTCCCTTCAAATTCTGTTTAAATAAGGTTTGAATGCATATTTAGTTAAAGTTTTTCAACTAAATATCAGATTTTTTATACATTTAAAAATTAAGAAACTCTGCTGATGAATGGATGTATGGATAAAAAGACACGGCCGTAACTACAAACAAACAATGCTAAACAAATAAACAAATACAAAGTAGAAAGAAAATTAATCCATTTAAAAAATCTGATTATAAGACAGGTACTTTTGATTGTAATAAATGATCTAAAATCATCGCTAAAATCGCTGCTTCATGCTTGAAAAAAGACATGTTTAAATGGTCATTTTATGAGAGAAAATAAAATGCATATTAAACATCACAGAGTATGTTATTATATTATATATTATTATATATTATATTTGAAATTATTGTCTAACATAACACCTGCTTTGCTGGATTAGACGCCCCCTCTATCCCCAAAGTTCACTGTCGCTGTGCCAGCTATCCCAACGGGACACTTTGCTCCTGGCCTCAACCTGCCGTTTCCCCACCAACACACTACATCGCCACCTACAGGTAAGTAAAGATGATTGTTACCCCATAAGTTACATTTGTCAATCAGGATTTGTCATTTCTGTTTATGTGGCTGTTTTTGTTTAACAGTGAGAGACACAGACAGTCAAGCACCAAGATGTGTAGCATCACTTCCTCTGGATCCTCCACCTCGTCCCCGGTCTCAGAGCAGGTACCAGAATCGTTTTTGCTTCAGGGACATGAACAGGAAGCTTTCTACTCAGTGTGCAAGCCAAATGGAACAAACTGGCATTTCTCAAAGTCAAACAATATTCAATTTTGGGGGTTTTATAATATTTGGAAAAACACTCCATGACTGAATGAACTGGATTAACTTGTAAAAGACCTTTTAATGTATACTTTCTAACTGCAACCAGTCACAGACACGCTAAATGTCTCCTTTAAATACAAAAGAAGTAGAAGGCAGTCACCATGGTGATGAATTATGTTCAGCAACAAAGTAGTTACAGAAACTAACTTTGAGTGACCTTTTTCTACTTCAAAGATCTGCTGACTGCTATGTCATTGAATGGATTTTATGATTCTGGCTCCATGTCTTTGAAAGACAGCAAAGGAAGGAAAAAATGTTTTCATTTCATCAAAGACCTTTTGAGGTTGCCAGAATGTGAACAATTGTTTAAACTTGCCAAAATCATGGCACGGAGGAAGCTTTTTAATAGTTCTGAATTTACACATAATTTTTACCCCAGCGATCAATGGCACCAGATTTTACTACTGTAAAACTACTAGTATGAGTACCGAGTCATGATTCTCAAGTTCTGTTTACTTACTTGCCATGAAGATGTTCTCATTATTTGTCAAAAGCTGTAAACATTGTTCCTGCATGTTTTTTTTAGCATTTGCACTGCCATCTGCCCAACTTGAAACTCCTCACTGACTACATAATCAACATCACAGCAGTCCGTTCTGGTGGCAGCAGCTCCTATCTGGCTGGTTTCATGCTGGAGGATATTGGTTAGAGATGAACCTTTACTCCTCTTGTTATTTATGAGCTGGTTTCAATTTTTAAAAAAATCCCCATTATTTATATCACAATAAAGTTAGATTTGATTTTTGTTCTGTGCAGTGAAACCAGATCCCCCTGTAGATGTCCGAGTTTCTCTTCAGAAGTCCAGAAACTTGCTGGTGGAATGGTCTCCTCCCCCAACGTGGGCTAGTCACCATATCTTCCCCCTGAAGTACCAGATACTGTACCAGTGGGAAAACCAAGGCTCGTCAAAGTCTGTCAACGTAAGAAAAACCCCCGGCGGCTTACGTTTAGTCAATGCGTTGAGCAATGAACAGAAAATACCACAAATGACATCCAAACCTCCACCAGAAGAGAGGAAGTTACAAACACTCACAAGTTTCCACTAAGTAGTTTTAATTCATGCAGTACATTCTTATGATCTAAGATTAAACTGAATATTTAACCTTTGAAAACAACAAACAAGATAATGTCTTTGAGATGATTAAGGCAGTATGAATACATTTTAGATTGACCGTCTCTGATTCAGCTAATAAACCATTAAATTTAAGGAAAAATGTAATAAGATTACTAACATCAGTTAGGTTCAGGTGTCTGAAGTTCCAGTCGACCCCCTCAGAATCCAGTACGCAATATCTAAAAGATGTGTTTTCACTTGGGCATCATTTTATCATTTCTTTAAAAAAATATTCGCTTTTAATACATTTTAATTCCCATGTTTAACCCTTCAGCAACATGTTTATGAGAGACAAGGTCCCTTTATTTCATTTTCTTTGTGTATCAAATTTATGTTTTGTGAAATGACTGAAAATGTGTCTTTAAACTGGTTTATGGCTTTTTTTTAGAAATCTAAGTAAACATGGTGAAGTTTAGATTTTTTGTTTTTTAAGCTTCAAACGCTTTAGCGTTCTTATTTAGCAATGGGGTTCGAAAAACTGTCTTACCAATAATTCTTAATTTAAGAAAAACCTTCTAGTCTCTAAGACGTATTTTGTCAAACTAAGTTTATTTTGATATCTAAAAACTTCCTTGATAAGGATTTTTTTTTTTTTGTAAGACAAAAAAGCCTTTTTTTCACGAAACAAGGATTCTTTTACCTTCTGTTTTTTCTGTGGAAGCTGAAACAAATGCGTAAACCAGACCCTGTGTTTTCTCCTTTAGTTGGGCCCGTTTGAAAACACCAAGATTGAACTGAAGGGGCTGATTCCAGGGAGGGCTTACCAGTTCCAGGTGTGCGCTAGGGAGCTGCTGGGTCTGGGACATTGCAGCTCCTGGAGTTCACCTGTAAACATCAGAATTCCAAGGACAAAACCGCAAACACTGCAGTGACTTTCTTACATTCCTCTTTCCGTATTTACCTGGCGTTAAGCTAACATGGAAGTAGAAAACAAATGAGAATTTTTTTGTATTCCATTTTGAGGTAGTAAGGGTAACTAATTGTTTGGTTTTAAACCTGTGTTTCTGCAAAGCAGGCAGTGTCTGAGTTCCTTTGCTGCATTCATTGTAACAACTAAAATTAAAAAATGTATCTCGTTTTATTTAATATTTACAGATTCCGTTGACGTCGTGGTATTTATTTATTCATATTTTTAACCAATTTGAAACAGCTTTTGTTATTTTGAGTTATTTTTGAACTGTAGTTCCAAAGCAAATCCTTCTGTAATGTTCTTGAATTTTAGCTGCACAGTATTTCATTTTTACTTTGACCATTTCTTTTCTTTTAAGGAAGATTTGTGGTGTTTATTTTCTTTATGCATTAAAATAAACATGAAATATTGATGTGTTTCTATTTATTAATAAATACACAAATCTCACACATTCTGCAGTTATTGTGAAAAGACTGGTGACCTGAATGTACTCTGCCCTGGCCTAACAGTGGGTGGGGATAGGCTCCAGCAATCCTGTGACCCCCCCAAAAGGGATTTAGCAGGTTCATGAAACCTGGTTGAAAATAAAAATAAAATAAAATAATGAAAATAAAGTGGTTGCTCAGTATTTTCAATCAACTACATTGACCACAAGTGGGGTAATATACTCCGAGTGTCTGATGCCCATGCTGAAAGATGGAGGTTTGGGAAGGTGTGAATGCATCTTTTCTGGGTTATATGTTCCTGGGCCTGGAATAGCAGAGGAATAAAGCGGCCTTTTAGTCCGGCTCTGCATGGTGAACGAGGGCTGGCGCTGTCGGTAGATGTCTGGGTTTGTGCTGCGGTATTGTCCTGGTCCAGGAGTTTTGGCAAGATCTTCAGTGGGAGCTCCGACCCTCCTCCGGCCTGAGAAGCTAAAACTGGCACTGGAGGGCTTGTGGGGAACCTGGCAGCCCAGGAGATTTGGAAGACTGTAGCTTTTGGAGTTCAGACAACAGAAGACAAAAGAGAGATTTAATTAAAATTATTTTAAAAAAAAAGACTTCTGACATTGTCTATCTGGATTTTATTTTTAAGCTCTTTTATATTCTACAATTATAAAAAAAAAAAAAAAAAAAGAAAGAAATCCATGAATCATGATGACGGGGATGGTTGTAGAAGATGATCTTCCTTTCACATAACTGAAAATATTTTATTTAAAAAAGCATGATCCACCCCAGAAGTATTTAAATTTTGACAATTTATGACTGTAAAGACTCACTTCAAGGAAAATTGTGTCTTTGACCTCTTGTTGATGTTCTTGTTGCATTTTATTCATAACGGAGGACATGTATAAAATAATTTAAGATGCGTAACTGTGTATTTATATATTAAAATTGGGTTGGATCAGTAAAAAACTAAGGCTTTTCATTCAGCCTTTTTCAATTGTCATTTTGCTTTTTGATTTATTTCCAATAAAGAGGAAATTTGCTGCTTGAATAAAAATAACTGTAAGTCAAAATTTGCCAGAAGAATTAATAACTTTTAAGTTTGATTGTACGTTTTAATACTACGCTTGCTGACACTATGATGAGGGTATTAGCTACGTTTTGAGTAAATCTACAGTGTTGTTGTATTTGGATTCACCTCTTGGGTTTTGCTGACTTTTTTTTTTATTTTTGTCACAGTGTCTTAAAACATAACACTACAAACACTATGTCGCAGCTGTCATTTATCCTGGGTTATTTTGAGACCATAACCCCTGCAACAAACAAGGGAACACTGTACTGTTTTGATTAACTCTTTAAAGTTACATTTTTTTTCTTAAACTCCTTTTTTACCTGTTAGGTGCTGGTACGGGGTCGACTGATCGATATCTTGTTCGGGGACCGATGGTGTAGGATGGAGGTCGGCGCTGACCATTGACAGGGGGCACCCTCTCTGGGCTGTAGGCCCCTGGCCCTGGAGTTTGAAACAGTACGGCTGTGGACACAAATCAAAGAAAAGCTACATAATTGTGCAACAGAAGCTTAAAGAAAAACGACGTCTTTGTTCCACCATGTTTTTCATGAATTCACCTTTATTCCCATTTTGTCTTCCTCTCCCTGACATGGAAAAAGAAGGAGTTTCCATCTGTCCAAACCGGGTAAGCTTGTCGTGAACGTAGTACCGCGGTCCAGGGCTGGAGTCCACAGAAACCACTAGAGAAAATGCACGATCAACAATTTTCTTTTGTTCCCTAAAAAGTCTTTCTTTAATTCCCAGATGAAACTATACTGTGAGTCTGTGTGGATATTGGGACATCCCAGAGAGTATGACAGTTGAATAAACAGCATCATTTTAGATGGTTTTGATTTCTTTGGGACCAAACTACAAACACTGTTTTCCAAGCAGGTGTTTAAAACACTGGTTGCTATGAACAGAGCTGTGGAGACACGGTTGAGTAGTACACTGGTGTTGTGTTTCACTGCCGTAATTTGAGCAGACCACGACAAAGACATTTCACTTCCACCAAAGATAATTGTGTCAAGAAGCCACTATTTCCTGAGGACACTTACTGGCACTGCTCGTGCGGCTGCGGAAGGAGTACGCCGGGCTGCTGGGCTTGGTGAAGTCATGGTTGACGAACCCAACAGTAGAGGGCAGAGCGTAGCGTCCCGGGCCCGGACCTGGCGGTGGTTGGAGCAGGGGAGAAGAGGTGGAATACAGGGATAAAAACGATGCAGCAGATGCAGCGCCCTCCGCTCCGTCTGCATCGTTTCTGATGGTTTCCATATGGAGCTCTTTGACTTATTTTCTACGGTTATGCTTTTAACGTTCTTCCTCTGTTGTTTGGGAATGAATTCTAAACAATCTCAAACAACTGGGGAGCGGTGACTTGCAATGCTGTGAGACCTCATACCAGTTCAGCGATAATACACTCCATGTGGATGCACACACGTTTAGACTTACATATAAGCAGGCACACAGGTTGCTCAGACTGACCTCTTTCTCTGGCAGAGATCGCCGGCCGTTTCCTCACCACCTCCTCCATGTTGCACCGACCTCTTTCTCGTCCTCAGCTCTCCTTCTTTGGGTCTGCTGTCCACGAGGACACATCCTTTTCTACTGTGGCTCTCTCCAGTCGAGCCATGGCCTCCCGGTCTGAAATATTTATGACCAAGAGGTGAAGAAATCCTATCTTGACTGTGGGCCTGAAACTTGCTCTCCACCTCTTTTCCTCCTCTAACTTCCCTCAGGACAAACAGTTCACGCCTCCGCCAAAATAATCAAGATTAAAGGTGCAAAGATTAGAGTTTGTTTGAGGCAGAAAGGTTTGTTAAATGCCGCACTGAATGTTTACATTCATCTGTGTGGCTGATGATCCAGATGTTCGTCAGGAGGACCGGTGCTCTGCTTAAGTAACACAGTCACTGTGCGATTAAAAATGAAAAGACTTACACAAGTCTGCAGTCACAGGTGGACATTTGACAACCGGAATAATGCTGTAATGAATGGCGTGGACTCATGATCAATAAACAGCAATCAGCTTTTTGTTTTACTTTGTGGTGTTTAGCTAGATCAGTAAAACCCCTCAATTATCCAAACTACTTGCAGGTGCGTAACTATTTTCACAGCATATATTTTTCATAATCTAAGATTTTACCAAAATTACGCAGGGGTCATTAGGAAGGTTTCTCTCATTTTCATCAAATGGCTGAATTTTTAATCCAAGCCTGAAAAAACTTGTATTTTTGTTTCTTTGTTTTTCTTTCAAAAATTAAACAAATAATTTAACAAGTAGGAAAAAACATGACATTAAGTTAAGCCAATCTGGAGTTTTTTTAAATCTCAAGTATTTAGCTGACAAAAAAAATATATATATATATATATATATATTTTGCAGCAATTCTTTTTATTTTTTAATTTTGAAGCGACAACTGTTGGTATATGGAAATTGGAAATTTTACATATATATTTGTGTGTATATATATATTTATAAGTATATTCAATATTTGTACATTTTATTTATCACTTTGACTACTCAAAGCTTACAGTTTGATGCATAAGTAAAATATAAAAAGTAGTTAAGATGAATTAGAAAAAGAATATTTTAAATATTGCTGTAAAATCTTCTCCTTGATGTATTTTTGTTGCATATTTGTCTGATTCAGATGCCGCAGATTAAAGACCCACTTTAATGAAAATTGTGTTTTTCACATGTTCTTGTAGCATTTTTCTCACAATGGAGGACATATATAAAATAATTTAAAATTAAAACAGAGTATTTATTGATTCAAATCGTGTTAGATCAGGAGCAGATGAAAACCGGCAATTTGAAAAAGCTCGTGACACAGCCACTGCCATGGGCGGGGCCAAAGTCCCCCTTCTCCGCTACAGTTCTGAAGCATCCACTTGCAGACAAATAGATCCATAAACGTTTTCGCTTTCCTCATTTGAGTCGGTATCACGCACCAAACTGTACGGCTTGATAGCTCTGATATTGCTCGCCTTTTTTTGTTTTTGCTACGCTAATGTTAGCTTGGGCTTGTGAGGTGCTGTAAGCTAGCGGAAGAGAGTGTAAACAAAGAGCTGATGGGAAGTTAGTGGGAACGCTTTAAAATATAGTTGAACTTTGACGCACTGGTCACAACTACGCAAAGATAAGCAGACATAATGCAAAATGCTGTTTTTATATTAACCGGTAATTTTAATTATCAAGGAAAAAACAACTCTGAGTGGAAAAGTAGCAATTACTGCAACCAAGTTGGATGTGGAGGAATTTTTCCTTTTTATAGAAGTGTTTACATGAAGCTCCTTTGGAGGTTTACAGGTTGTTTAAGGTCATAAAACAGCATCTCGAACAGATCTATTTCTGGACTTTGGCTTTTTTTCTGTTTTGGAACCCGCTTATATGTGTTTTTAACCACTGTGATCGTGAGCTTGATCTAATAAACCGAAGATCAAACAAACTGCTTCAGGATTTTTCTGTTGTGAAATGTGTTCTATCCCTGCCAATCCCACTATCCCCACCAGGTTTGCGGATCTATTCCTGAAACTCTGCTTTAGTCTTTCCCCAGGTGTCATGAGCCTCACACCTTCCAAAAGTTAATCTGTGGTTTCATCAATCCACTGAACATTTATCCAAAAGTCTTGGTGACTATCCAGATGTTTATGTTGAATGTAAAGTGAGTGTTGGTTTTGTTAGCAGGGATGCATCTGGTTTATCCACACACTTTTTAAAATTCTTATCTTCTATTTTTCAAATCTAAATTTTTTCCAAAAAAATACGGTAAAGCACGAGTCCTTTGGGATTTGGCCGTAGCATGCATTGTTTTTGCAATTCTTCTTTCTTTTGATCGAAAATTGATCAAAACTCCTCCTATGGATTTTGATCTATCATCTCCTTTGGGAAGCTATTCGGAAAAAAAATTGGTCTATGTATCTTTGCCAAAAGTTAATCCCCGGCGTTCGTGTGGTGAGCTAATTAGCTAAATGGTGTTCCACTTTTACTTTTACGCACATTTTTTTACCAGAATATTGTGAATATTTAATGAATCCCCGGCTTAAGCTGAACAAAATGATATAGCATAAAGTATGACTATATTAGGAATGTGGGCGTGGTTAATAGAAAACCTCAGTTGCCAAGAAAATCCAAAAGTTTACTTTTACCAATTCTTCTAAACCTTACACAGACCTGTTCGCCACCACCAAAGAAACAAAACATAGAATGGTTGCTATGGAGACAAAACCAACAGAAAATAAGCTAGTTTGAAAAAAAAAGTATTTCCATGAACTTGTCACGTGCGCCGGCGGGTTCGAAGGAAGATGGCTCATCCATATGCCTAGTGTGGGCCGTGGGTGGCTACCTGGCCCTGGGTTGCATGCTCCCTAGGCGAAAAGATATTTTGCCCCCTCACCCCCATAACACCATCACCACCACCATCCGGAACAGAAACAACGTAACTGCCTGGAATATGTCGAAATTTATTTTTTTAATGCTCAAAACTTAAATAATAAACACTTATGATTAAGCAGGGCTTCAACCAGAGAGCTTTATGTTGGGAGGTAGGAACACAAACCACTGTGCCGCATTACGACTCGAATTAGCAAGTATGATTTTGGTAGATCCTGTTTATAAAACAGCCTGCTTTGAGCCTGTTTTTCTCCTCTTCCTTCCTTTTTTCCATTAAAGATGTTCTTTGGGGCTTGTTTTGCTGCGTTTCATCCTGAAAGTTTTAAAAAAAAGCATTAAAAACGGGAACAGCTAGCGGCACCCCACCTAGCTTGGACAACGGCAGCGTCAGGTTAGGAGGGGCACCGCACCATGCAAAGTTATTGATTACTTCAAACTTTTGAGTTATTTTATTTATGTTTTCAATTATTACTTTTTTAATTTTAAACTAAATAAGAGGTGTGCCAACCTGTTATAAACTTGTACAAAAGTGGGACGGCAGTAGTGGGTAGCGCCTTCAGGCTTTACAACAAAGCTCAAACCTTTAATTTATGTATTATTTTTCAAGAAATTTCATGATCTAATCCCTTAACTTTCAAACGTATGTAAGAAAAAAAAAGTCAAATGGGGGTTTCACATGGGTATTTACTGCTTATCCCGCTTGTTGTTGGAAGAACCTTTTGGTTTGACGTTGTCTCGATGTTTGATCTGCTTTTCCTTGATGGGACTTTTGTAAAAATGTCTACTGTCTTGGGCTAGTCTGAAACATCTCAGGCAGACTTTCTGTTTTTCTTTCAAGATAGTAATTTCGGTTTTTCCGTAGAAGCTTTAAAATCTTGTTCTAAGCGTTTGTGGTCTTTCCCAACAATAGAACTTCCCTCACCTTTCTTCACTGTTTCATCATTTTCTCAGTGACAGATCTCATTTCAACACTTCAACAGACACATTTCCATTGAAGTTTGTTGATGCTCACAGTCAGCAGCTTGATAAATGTGATTGAAACGTATGTTGTATTCAATCCTGAGAAGGATGTCATTATTTTTTCAGACTAATCTCCCTGACTGAAGGGACTTTGTGACCTCAAAGTCGGTTTGAGGCCAGAAAACTCCTTCATGCTCCACTGTGGTCCATTTTTCCTGGCGGATTAGCACGCACGCATCATCTGAAAAGTGTCAGCTGTAGCGGAAAAGCACTGAGGGGGATTAACTTTTGGCAAAGACAGAGGTAAGTAAAGCCTCGAGAGCAGGGCCTCAACCAAGAAAAACCTTCATACCGGTTTAATTTTTAAGCACCAGTGAGTGAGTGTTCACAGGTGCAGTAACAAGACTCTTCAGTATCACTGGGGAGATACATTTACAAGTGGGGACTGGCAGGAAATCCAACCAGAGTCTCAGATTTCCACAATATAGAATGAAACAGTGCAAAAAGGCGCTCACTACTGAGGTACTGGATTGCTCATTATTGACAAGGAATTAATATCTCACAACCCATTGACTCCACATCTGTTGGACAGTAGGATTCACTCATTTTTAGTGGAGTTATACTTGATTTTTGGCAAAAAGTTGATACATAAACAATAGAATTTTGAAGCACCTGAATGACAAACCCTCCTGCTTTGTATTCTTTCTCTTCAAAAAAGACTTGATTTCACCAAATAGAACAAATTTAAGTAAAAATAAAAGGTTCACAGATGCTAAATTTCCTTTAACAAAGTTTCTGTTTCACTTATAAAAAAGAAAGTAAACTATTACATCATAATTTCCTGTAACAAATGCAACGAACCATTCATTAAAAGCGGCTTTTTTCAGTGACAAATGTGGTTAAAAATGATAAAAATGAAAGAACATTTTAATTATTCTTCTAGCAGTTTATAATTGCCTTTTTATTGGAAGAGAACGTGTAAATTACACTGTGATTTATATGCCTAATTGTTGCATATTTTGCATATTAAACTTTGTTGGGAGTTTGTTCTGTTTAATGTATATAAAACCCCTGTCTCAAAAGTAAAGCTTATATTTTGGAGCTTAATCGTTCACATTATTTTTTTTATCATCCCTCATAGCTTTGATGATCCTTCACAGTTCTGGGATTTCATTGTGTACTGAAATTCTTATGATCAACCAAAGTAAAAAATGTAACATTTCATTTTCCTGACACCACTTGCATGCTTATGTATTTCTAGATTGAAAATAAAGAAAGGTAGAAATGAAACTGAATTTCCCAAGGGGTGAGAAAAGACTAGTTAATAGCTGATTTTCAACATTTTTGATGTTTTTCTTTGAAGTCCAAAGCCAAGATCAGCTCTGCGCATGTGATCAAGCTGTGAAACAGAATTAATGGAGTCTTCCCTCCATTAGGGGTTTTGACAGCTTTATAATCTGACTTCATACCTTTTACTTCATGGTTAAACATTAAACACTAAATTAGAGCTGCAAGCGGCACTGATGAGCTTTCTGTTACCGTTTGCCGCCATCATCCTCCCTTTCTGCATCTATCAACCACTGCAGGCTAAATTTGTGGTGACAATGCAGCAACAGAAATTACAGGTCGGCTTTAGGATGTAGAGAAATTATGGCCAATCTGTCGTCAAATGTTTTCTGCTGTTACTCATAGGATTCTGAATGATGTATTTACTCCACCCCCATTCCATTTTCCCAAATCCCTGGGATCATGAGGTAGCTGGAGCCTATCCCAGTCTACACCCTTATCAGGTCACCAGTCTTTCGGGGCTCAATCAAAATACACAGCACCAAACATATACTGGAAAAAAATCACAACAATTGATTAGAATATAAGAAAATAAAACTCTCGTAATAGTAGTCATATTTAAAAAAGGAAAATCAAGGAAAAAACAAATAAATGTTTTTAGTATTAAACTGCAAATTAGTTTAGTAATTGTTATTTACACATGGAATCGAAGCATATAAGTGAAAAAAACAAAATTCTTTATTCTAATATTATATTTTACTCCCTTTTTAAAAAAACTCTCTGGCAACATATTTTTTCACTCATTGTTACCTAATTTGAATGATTTTTTTCCACCTAAACTGTTTCCTAAACATGTCCTTCAATCAATCCACACTCAGAGTTTCTGGCAGCATTTTTATGGAACATCATGAGAGATTAAGAAACAACTTCAGTCATTGTATAGTCTTTAGTAACTAAATATAATTTAAGAATTATAAAACATAATTTTATACTTTAAATATGCCCATATTAATAAGTACAAAAATAAAGGCAGCGAATGGTCATCAGTCAGATACTGTCACTCAGAAATACACGGATCCTGGTGAAAAAGTTTGGCACATTATATAACAAAGCGATAATCAGAAATACTGTTTCTCTTTGCATCGAGGTGAGGAGGTGGGGGATCCATGAGTGAAGAGCAGCCACTAGATGGTGCTTAGGATCCACAGGAGGAACACTTGAAACATCAGGCTTTGAGGAAAACGGGACTGTTTGGATCAGCTCTGTGGTCCTTTCAATTAAATACATGTCAAATGTACTGGGGTCCAACAATGTGGTGCTACAATGCAGATGTGAAAGCCATTCATCTCGCCCACTGGTGGTCATGAGCTCAGGCTGACGGCATCTCCTCTTACCGATGAAGGTGGCCGGTACAAACTGTCTTTATAATTCCAAAATGCGAGCGTCGTCTCTCTGTCACACATACAGAAAAAACACCCACTGCATTCACTCAGTTCATTTCTGCTTCTGACGCCAGCGTGTGCTATGATTTATCCCCTTGGAGAACCTGAATGGAGACAAGCTCTGTTAGAAATGACTTTTCATCAAACTCACACCAGTTTGTTTGCATGTCACTGCAGCACCTAGGCGTATGTGTGTGTTTGCCTGTGCTGCTTCTCTGCGTTGGCGATGCTTACCTACCTGGTTGCGAGTTTTGTGGGACTTCTGCATCAACACCCTCCACTGGTCGTAGAGCTTCATGGACATGCTGCTGCAGCCATAGGCGTGCTTCCGCACCCAGCCGAAGAACTGCTTCAGCTCCCGCCGCAGGGTGGAGTTTGAATCCCCGCTGGACTTGGAGTCACAGGAGCCCGACATCAGTCGCTCTGGGGAGGCAAGACAAAGAGGTGAATGAGTAAAACCAGCAAAATGCTTTAACTTAAGTCTAAAAATAATTAAAAAAAAACCTTTGGTTCCGATAGAACTTTAATAGAACCTAACAATCAAATAATCAAATTGGTTTTATATACAAAGACTAACATATTAAATTACTTGTTAATAATTTGATTATTTTAGGTGCATGTTTTATTTATATATATATATTTTTTTTACTGAGCCCAAATTTAAGTTTAATTTTAAGTTTATTAATTTATATGGTGCCTTAAAATGACCACAGTAAAAAAAAAAAAACAATAAAAACATCAGCACTAGCAGAGCAGAATCTTAAAAACCTGGAGATAAAAATAGGTTCTGAGACGTTTTTGTGGTAATTGTTCCCGTGTTCCACAGCTTCTGTGCGCAGACTGAAAACGCTCTGAGCTTCCTCTTGGACCGTGGTGCCTCAGCAGACCTGCAGCACCGGGTTGGGGTGTAAGGACAGAGAGGTACGGTGGTGCACAATTTCTTTAAGATTAAAAGCAAATAAAAGAATCTTAAAATGTACTCTAAAATTCACAGGCACAGTCAAGGGGGGCCAGGATGGAGCTGATGTGGTCCCTCGGACCAGAACCCGAGCAGCCACGTTCTGGACCAGCTGGAGACGTGAGAGGGACGAGTGGCTAACTCCAACATAAAGAGTTCAAGTAATCCAGCCGAGATGTCATGAAAGCATGGATTACTGTCTCAAAATAACAAAAAAACGACTTAACTCTAGTCTGTAAATGTCTTTAAAAGTAAGAAAAGCTATACAATTCTCAACTTATTCATTTGTTTTTGTAAACTAATGCCATTTTTTTCCTTTTCATTGTTTTTCTGTTTCTTTTTTTTTTGTTAGTTTTATTATTTAATTGTATTACTTTAGGTCTTCTTTATGTTAAAGTTTTTAGATTATAGTTACCATATAATTTGTCATTTTGCAACTTTGGATATTTCAATAAAGGTAAAAAGACAGAAAAAAACTGTATAAAACATCAAGAATTAAAACTCAAATGTAAAAGAAACATAAATAAAACATAGTGAT
This sequence comes from Oryzias celebensis, assembly GCA_014656515.1. Classification (NCBI taxonomy): domain Eukaryota; kingdom Metazoa; phylum Chordata; class Actinopteri; order Beloniformes; family Adrianichthyidae; genus Oryzias; species Oryzias celebensis. The sequence goes on from BNCR01000005.1 coordinate 44,290,632, forward strand.
ATTTTTGCCCTCTTTTGTTGAAATTTTGAGTACAGAAAGGTATTTTTTATTGTACCAGTAATAATGATTAAATAACAGTTGTGCAAAACATATAGCATTTCAAAATAAAGTTCCAGACACATTAAGAAAAAAAAATTTTTTAGTGCTGGACGCATTTTAAACTGTTTAAGAATTGACATTAAATAAGCTGAAAGCTTTAATGCAAGTAGTGGCAAACAGGTTTCAAATTTTTTAAACTGCTTCATAAAGAATGAGTCGACCCCTTGATTCTTTAAAGTCCAAACCTGCCATTTAAATGATAATAATCAGTTAAAAGTCAACATTGTACCGGATTTGATTCACCGAAACCTCTAAACACAAAGATGAAAGAGAACATGACTGACTAACGACTCCTGCACTGATCGGTAAAAGAGGAGAAAACATGAAAGCACATTGGAGAGAATGGTGCGAGCGAAAGAAAAATGTGGCTTTTTATGAACATGGTTTTGTTTTCATAACTTGCGGTCGGTTCATGATAACATTTTGTTCAGCAGTTTCCGTTTTGTAGCGTTGGCACAGCAGAGACTCCAGAGATCCGAGGGAAGAAAAGAGCAGGAAGACTTTTACCACGATTATCCTCCAAATATTAGATTTATTTCTGAGGGTAAATCTTTGTAAACATTTGAATGAATTCAGTAAAATGATTAAATTTTGTGCCGCTATTAAGTTTATTAGATTTAAAAATCCATCTGGAATGAATGAAACTGACAATGTAAAGCCAGAGAGCGATCTTCTGCTTCCAGGAGGCCACTAAAAGCTGCTGGATACATGGTACACCGTGTGATAAAACTCATTTTTCTGCAAAAAAAATGACCTCTTAAAGGGACCAAACTGCTCAGTGACATATAAAGAAGTGTGCACATGAGAGGGCTCACCACTGTGGGGTGTGGAGGCAGCTGTCGGGTGGGTCCACTCGCTCCATATCCCAGCTTTGCGGGAGCCGTAGATGCCCACAGGGTTACACCGGACCTGCAGAAACGCATCAACTGACTCTTAGATGGAGTTTCACGCACAAGGACACCTACATGTCCACAAATGCACGCTTTACCTGAACAAAATACACCGTTCCAGGCCTGAGTCCAGCCAGTCTGCAGGATGTCTGATTCCCAACATCATCCATCACCTGCACAACAAAGAGAAGACACCGAATAGCTAAGAGCTGGAGGTCCGACCGCAGTATTAAATATCGATGGGCACAAACTTAAACAAAAGACGAACAAAACAAGACCCAGACATCTGTGGAAACCCACACTGTTTAGTGACTCCTGATCAGCCTGTTTATGAAACTATTTTAAAGTTAGCATGCCTGCTGGGCAGAGCCTGTTATTTATTAGAGCGCCGGGTATGCTGGGAAACGCGCAGACATGAGCGCACACAGGTGTCCGTGCAAACGACGAGAAAGAAATGCACACATGCTGCAGTTAATATCAGGTCTAATAACCCCTGCTCTCCCTCTGGCTCCCAGTCTGTAAACACTTGTTAAGGAGGACTCCAACAGAAAACAGAACATGGAAATTACAGGCGTCAAGAGGGCTGACGACGTGACGTACGGCAGAAGTTACAGCTGAGCGTCTTCACCGCCATATTGAAGGCATTAACAGCTGAGATGTATCCTTCCATTCCTCAGCGAGACCTCATGATTGGGTTCACTACAGAGACGTTTTGTTTCCATCAACATCCCTTCAAGCTTTCAGATTCAAAACCTTCACTCTTCTCCTCTGAATGTTATCGTTCCTCTGCCGCGCCTCTCCACTCCCTTCCCTTTTCTTGGTCCGCTGCGAGTAAGGACTTGCTCGCACTGCGACGGTGCGATTCCCCTTTAATTGCAGGAGAATCTTTCTTCCAGTTCAGAGACTTTTTTTTTCCGTCAAGGCTTCAGGATGGAAGCCTTCAAGCTGCTTTTTTTAACTCATAAGAGGATTTATTTTTCAACTAATCACAACCTGACATTTGAGCCCAAACTGTATGGAAACCAACATGTGGGTCATTTTCTACCAAATCGGGTCAGACAGACCCACCAATGCATCAGCTGTTTCTATCTTTTTCAAAGTATTGAAAAATATTATTAATAAGAATAAGTAGCATAAATATAAATATTAGATATATTATAAATATGAATGTAAAACTGAACAAATTAGAATGATATGAATGTCAAAGCTGATCTTAGTCAGGAGAAAGTTTTGGATTCATGTCAGGTTTCTTATTGAGATCTGTGAGCTCTTTACCTTCCAGTCCTGGTTTTCCTCCAGTCTGTAGCGGATTTGGTACTTGGCTCGAAACAGGAAGTCTTTAAGAGCGGGCGGGGCTTCCCAGCGAACGCTAAGTTGGTCCTCCAACTGCCCGACCCGACTGACCATCACACCTGATGGGGGGTCTGTGGTTACTAGAAGAGGAGGAGAAAGGAGAGGCAAATACTGAAAATGATTCATTTTATACCAAGGATTAAGAAAACGTTCTCATTTAAATTAATTAAACAATTATTCGTGATCTTATGTGATGCCTAAGCTTAGATTTTAAGGACTGGAATATGGGTATTTTTCTTAAACACATTTATTTCTGTTTTGGTACAAATCAAGAAATGAATATTACTGTTTTCCTATCTCCTATTTGTAATTACCTAGCATTTTACTTGGAATTAAAAAAAAAAAAAGTAAATATCCTTTTCCACTGACACATAATAATTTAAAAACCTGCCTATAAGACAAAGAAAATAGAAAACACGTCTTTCTTTTCTTTGTTACAAAATATATCACAATGCAGATCATGTCTGTGTAAAACAGTCAGTTTTTCTCTGCAGTCTGGGCTTAAATCCTCACTTCTATGTTTGGACTAAAACACTTAACTAAAACACTTCATACTTTTTGAAGAAGCTATTAGCATTTAATGCACTAAAAGGTTAGACTAACAGAAGCTGAAAATGCTGTGATAAGCCCTTTTTTCACATTTGCTGAATATTTGACTTGCATTTGAGTAAAATTGAACTCAAAGATATTGTCAAAAATGACAGGCAGGTGCTGTAAGCACAACAGAAAGGACTTTTTTAGAGCTAAACTGCTGAGTTTTAATGGTGCTACACTGAGCTGAATGATTTCTGTGCTGATATAAAAACAAAAAATGCAAAAATCCCAAAGCTCAGACTCCAAATTCTATTATTCTTAATTAAGTTTACTTTTAAGGTCATGAGAAAACCCCTGCACAACACTCACTGGTTTAAAATAGTTTTCAGTTTAGATTTACAAAGTTGCATCAAAAACAAAACAAAACAATTGGGAATACGCTTTTTGGACCAAAGTGGAGAAACGCATAGAATGTCGACGCCTGGATCTCACTCTGAACTACTAAGCAGAGCGGTGGAGGCTTCATGATTTGGACCTCATGCAGTTAGTGTGTGTAAAAATGAACTTCATGATAAGCCAGAGTAAAGCACACATAAATATCATGCTACGTTCCCACTGGGATCGACAAAGTGACCATTTCCAATGAAAAGTCTCTGTAAATGCACATAGCTGAGCGTTTCAGACTCAGTGTTCAAAACTCTCGCCTGTTACCCAAGCTTTTAAAGTAAGTTTGGGCTCTACGTACAAAATGCATAGCCAATTAACGCATGTTGAAAGTTGAACCAGTTGAACTTCGACCAATCAAAATGTCCGATTTGGTAGTGACGTAAAAGTAGCCTCCTTTTTATATCACAGAAGTGCCAACCGTTTGAAAATTGATCAGGATTCGCACTGTTCCAACATTTCGCACCAAATCTCTTCTAACGGTGAGTACATGTATCAGGTAACGACAGTCCAGGGTGAAGACCATATGCTAAAAGCACGTTCAAGAACCGGCGCATCACATGTTGGTTTGTAGGTAAGTTCAACAGCTCCAGGGTTCAATAAAAAATGTAATGAATCAAGCAAACCAGGAAATCTAAGCAGGTAAAGCGGTACGCCTTCAAAGGTTGACTTCTGAAAAGACCTTCATTCCTGCAAAAAAGCTCAGATTTCAACTAGAGATCTTAATGTGTTTGCAGGATTTAGAACCCCTTTCAATGTCAATTTAAATGGAAAGGATTGATATGCGTGGAACGGCAAAGCAAAACTCCCAGACTGTCTTTGTTTCTAAAGAGTTGAACTTCTGCAAGCTGAAGGAGAACTTTTTCATCTGACAAAGAAACCTTCAATGACAGACCATTATTTCAAGCTCGGCTCTTCTTTTTCAGATCAATTCATGATCAAGTTCACTTTTCCCTCTAAAATCTAATGAACTAACAAATACCAACAAACTCGGAGGTTAAGAAAGACTTAAAGGGAAAAGGTGTGGGATGTTAAATAAGTGAAAATGGCTTTTTTTCCGCAAAAAAATAAATGTATAATGTAAAAGTAAAAACTTTATCTTTCAATAAACTGTATGGATTTACAACAGGAAAAATGAATAAGTTTCCCCAAATTATTCAACTTTACACTTCCAATTTGGGTTACCTTTAGAATTTGAAATGTCCATTTGCTCAAATACCATCCATTACTTTTAGAATTAACATATAAGAATTTAGATCTGTTTTAGCTAAAGGTATATTATTCAAATGTGGTGTGTAAATGTAAACATTTTTCTACTTTCAGTGATTCAATTTGAATATTTTGTTGAAAATCATTTGTAAACATAAACATTTTCCGTATAGAATCGAACTGACAGAAAAAACAGAAAAAAAATTAAATTTTTACCAGATCACTGTTTAAGGGTGTATTTGTTTATACACGTTGGCTTGTGGTGATAAAATAATTCATTTCACTGAGAACTTTCTTCCTTTTTTGCCTATGACAAGAAACACTGAGTAATGAATAGAAACTAGGAATAAAAAAGAAAACCTTAATGAAATCTTATTGTTTAAATAAAATAAAAAAAGAGTAAAACTAATGTCAAAGAGGTGGACAGCAAATAAAAAGATATAACACAGTGTGATTATGATAAAGCATCGTTTATATTACTTTTTTTGGTAAAACTCGCATTTTAAATAATCACAAATTTCTAAAAAGTCGTGGGAAATATAAATGACATGAATTTAATACAATCAATTACTGGATTTTCCTGCCTAAATTTAAAAAAGTTAATCATTTCTCTATTTTACACAGTCAAAATGTGCAGTTTCAATATTACATCATGCTTTTTGAAAGGGAAAAAAAAGCACAATAAAAGTCCTGGATTGGATTTTTTTTTCTTGCTCGAGGTGTCCGGTTTGAGCGTAGGTTTTTAAAAGTATTCAGAAAGTCATGAGACAGGAAAACTGACGGATGAATCACTGTTAGTGCTTGACACGTCGCTCCTCGACACGTCATCACTCTCCAGACAGACAGAAACACAAGTTTCCTCTCGTTTGCCTGATTTTCCCGGGACTGAGGAATGCTGAAAATCCGTAGGTGTTTCCACCTCACCTTGGTTACTGATTGGATGTGACTGCAGCTGTGGGTGAGTCACGGCAGCTCGGAGCAGGTGTGGTTATGTGATGACCAGCTTCTGTTGTGGAAAACGTTAGCATCAAAGGGAAGACTGGGTCAGCTGGATCGAGGGAAAACTCCGCAGGAGCTCTCATGCACGTAGAGGCGGAAAACACCCACGCTGTGCGTGCCCCTCTGCTTTTCTACGAGGCCCTGCCCTGCCCTCAAGGTGTACAAACAGGTGTGTGCTTGCATACATCAGCAAAAAGAAAAGGATTACCTTCTGACAGATGCTTGTCTCTCTGCCAGTGGCATGACCATCGCCTAAATTCAGTATTTTGTCTGGACTTCCCAGCGCTCTTTGGAGCGTGTTACAAAGAAACCAAGTGAAGAATTCCACGCTCACCAGGTTGTATTATTTCAAGTCCAAGTTTTAAAGCCTCAAAAGCTCAAACTCCACAGGCCTCGGGGTCTGGAGGCGCCTTGGAGACAGGATTAGGTTGAAGGATCAGTCTGAAACATTCCATCAGTCTGAACGCTTTTCTGTGTGTATGTCCAGCAAGCAGAAGTAAAGAGAAAAGGAGCTCATTAACAGACGTTTTCCATTTAAAAGTGGTTTCTGAGCGTCAGCCCACTTTAAAGACCGTCTTCCAGAAAGATTACCTGAACGTGTACTGATGCTATAAAAAGCATACTTAATAATGATGGACTTCAAAGCAATCGCCACCACAAAGAACAGAGCTGGGCTTTAAATTGTAAAAGGAATGAATGAAAAAATGACCTGTTGAACAACATTTCCAGAAAAATTTCCTCTGAAAGCACCCAAATTCAGACCGATTTTTTCTTATGTTTGTAAAGTCACTGATTAAAAACTAGAGTTCGTAATGCTAGTACGTCGCTAACCAACACTAGCACATGTCCCTACATCTGGAAGACGCTCTGTGCGAAGTGTCGAAGCGGTGCAAATCTCACGAATCTTTCTCAATCTTTCTCGAATTTTCAAACAGTTGGCACTTTCGTGAACTAAAAAGGACGCTACCCGTACGTCCCTGAATGGTCAAAATTCAAACAGTTTAACTTTCAATGGCTGGGCGTGTAGAACGTTTACTCCGAAAACAGACAAAAACTTGCGTAGCGATGCGTGAACAGGAGTTTTGAAAGCGGAAGCCCAAACCACACATATTCGCACGTTTACATAGACTTCTCATTGGAAGTGGCCGCTTGAGGCCGGTATGAACATAGCATTAGAGTTTGACATCAAATCTTCTATTGTTGCATCAATTCAAGTTAATCCTGGTTTGAATTCTACATGCCGTCTCCTTCTGTACATGATTGCTTCAATGTGTCAAATTACTCAAAAACAGGCTGTTGCAGCAGCACATATAATCTAACGTATGTTTTTTGTTTAGATGAAGCCGCGTAGATATGAATTTAACTTTAACTGAGCTGGCCGTTCACACTGAAAACTTGTTGTCGAAACGTATGTCCGCCATCGCCTCACAAAGTTGTGTTTTGCTTATTTATCTGTTTTATTCTGAAATTCTATTCTTTTCTGAACTTTGCTTTTTGAATGTCAGCTAAACATTTACATTTTGTGATGCGTCTCAAAATAAAAAGCTATTAATTTGAAGTTTGGGTTAAAAATAAAATTAGAAACTGACATAAAGCTGCCATGGTGATTTGAAAACTGCTGAGATAAAACTTGTTTCAACTCAGTAGGTTTAATATCTGTGTAAACAAAAGGAACAAGAGGTGAAAGGTCAAAGGTGGACGTGTTTAGTTGTTTAAACTCCTAAAACCTGGAGGCCACGCTGACACGGAGATCTGAGCAGGTAATCTAAGCAGGTCAAAGTTTGCTTCTTCTCACACCCACCTACTTCTAGGATGTCAACTGTGATGACATCAGACTTTGCCTTGCCCAGCTGGTTGGAGGCCTCCACCCAGATCTCGTACGGCGTGAAGAGGTGGAGGTCCTGGGTGATGCTGCAGGAGTACGGCAGCGTGTGGGTGTTATCCTTGCACTCCTTCTCCGTGCCATACCATCTGTGAGCACAGCACAAACCCTGAAATCACTCTGGATTATAAGCTCTATTAAGATCTAGATATAATTTAGAACATTTACCAGAAGAAACTATAATAAAATGATTAAAAAGAAATATGTGTTTCACAAAAATAAGCTTTCAATGAACTTGGCAAAAGCCAAGTTTATGGGTTTTGTGTAAAAGAAACAGAAGGATGTAATTCTGTCTATTGATGGTGTAAAAATAAAAAATGTAGCAAAGCTTAGATTCCTTAGGGTTGTATCAGAAAAAAATCTGTCATGGAAACCTCATACATATTATATGTTTAAATGTTTTCAACACATTTAGCCCATGAGCTGGACTTTGGACATGCCTGATCTAAAGGCCACGTCACACAGCTCTTATGTACATTTTCCACGTATTAAATTTGTGGGTTTTTTCTATACATGTGTCATGTACGTCATTCATAGGTGTGTCTTGCGTTTTCATTCATCAATGTACACAGCTGTGTGTTGAGGGTTTCGGTTTTTATGAGAATACGGTTTGAAGCTGTTCATTTTTGGTAAATCTCACAGTTTATGCATATTTTACATAGTTTATATGCAACCTTACGCAATTGTGTGTAATTTTTGCAAGATAAATACACAAATTTGTGGCTTTCCACGACTGTTCCATGTATGTTAAACAGACTTTTCACTCATCTGCCACCGATATTGAACTTTCATGTTGCATTCATGTTACTTAATTGATGCACAAATCACTAATGAATTGCATGTAAACAGCGTGACAGTCACATACAATTCATCCACAATTCCAGTATCTATAGGAATTTCAGTCAAATTTGGGGACAGATTTGGCGTTTTATGTGGTTTTTTGTGGTTCACTTGTGATGCAGCTGAGAAAATTTTACAGAAAAACCACAACTTTTATTATTCTTTACATATATATTCACGTATGACCAATTTTCATGTGTGCGATATGCGCAAAATGTACGCAGTGGCTGTGTGACACGGCCTTAAATCACAGGAGAACTTCCAGTACCCAGTCACGCCCACCATTTTAAAACAAATGTGTTTTTTATTTATTGGTGTTAAATGTGGAATTCACAACAGAATGATTTTGAAAAGATGTACACATATTTCTTGCATCTTTTTATCTCCCAAATAACTCAAAGTGCTATAAAAGTACACGTAACAGATGTGGAAGTTCTTATGTTCACATAATGTTCTTTAGGAAATGATTTAAAGAAGAACATGGAGAAACATGAGGAAGATTATTTTAAAGATGTCTGCAATCTGTGAGATCAGAACAGCTTGTTACAGCCGTGTGTGTGTTTGTGTCATTACCTGAGTTTGTACTTCAGCTTGTACTTTGTGCTGATATTAGTCTCCCCTTTTCCTCCAGGCGCCCAGCTGCAGGTCAGGTCTTTGGTGTTCCTGGACCAGCAGGTGAGGTTGACTGGCTTTTCTGGAGGCACTGGGATAAAATGAAGGAGGACAGCAGAAAAGAGGGAAGATGGAGGACAGCAGAGATGAAAAACAGAGGTTATTGCAGGTAAGAAGCAACCATCAGTCATTGAGTGTAATTCACCCAGCAGTGTTGTTCCTCTGAGTTTTTTTTCCCTTATTTGTCTGAGAGCAAATGTGAAAGATTCCCGCCAGCATCTCTCAGAACACAGGGTCCTCACCGCCAGTGTCACATTAAGATTAGCACTGCTGCGAGAACGCAGTCGCAAACTCTTTTCGCATGTCATTCAGCGCCGTTTGTCATCTCCTCACCTCTCACACTCGCATACTTTCCTCTGCAGCACAAGGGCAACAAACACAAGCAGACACCCAGTTTTCTTCGCCGTCATCTGTCATGAATATTAAAATGTCAGACCTCTAGTGCTAGCTTATCCTCATTTCCCATTTTTAATTTGGTTTCCATCAAAATAAGTAGATCCTGTTTTCTGTGTTTTGAACATGTTCTCATGGTATTTGCCCGATGTTGAAGGACACTTATTGAGAAAATTAGGCAGAAATTGCATTTCTGAGTATTTCTTTATTCTCATTGTTGTGAATCAGGAGTAAACAAAAACATGCCATTTGAAAAAGATCTTTTTGTGTTTTGATAGCTCCATGATTGCTCGCCATTTTTGTAGTATCGGCAATGTTAGCTTGGGGTTGCGAGGAGTTGTAAGCTAGCGGGAGAAAATGTAAACAGAGCGCTCTCACTCAGAAGCAAATTTTTGATGTACTCTTGCTGCTCTGCAAAAATGATGTCCTCGAAAACAACATTTTTATTTTTACGACTAAAAAAAAAGAAAGAAAAGATCAAAAGATGATCGGAGTGTTAAATTTCTCTTTGAAAGATTAAATATGATGTTATAAATTATGATTTGCAGTAGTAATACATGTATGAAAACTGAAAAAATGGAGACTAAAGACAAAAACAATAACTGATGGATTGTTTTGTCTGGTTTGTTCCAAAGACTCAACATTACTGTGATGGTTTTGGAGGACAACCATGGTTCCTCTCAGCTTCATGCTTTCTGACCTGCCTGATCATCTGCCTGCGCCTGCGTTCATGCAGAAACTGTGGGAGCTAAGTCCTCCGACCCACACGGTTTCTTCTGAGAGCCTAAATTTACATCCTGTCAAAATTTATAGAGCCAGATGTAAAAAGCACAGAAACAGCTCTGGTGCTCCATGCTGGTTGTGAGATAAAGAGAATTTGTTTTGAAGAGAAATTGGGAATGAACTTCCGACTGTAAATGTGTGTTACTTGCTGTGACATCACAAACCCAAATCAGATGATCATTATTATCCTAATTTCCTCTGAACTTCATCTCTCCTAATATTTTGGAATAGAAAGAAGAATTCTTGGATCACGGATTTTTAAATGAAGCACAGCTGGTTGGACTTTCCCGTTTTATCATTTCTAGCTGTGTACAAAAACCTTAACTGCATCAATAAATTCCTTTGGCCAGACTGAAACGTGACATATTTGTCTTGTAGAGGGAAGGATATTTCCTACAAAGATTTACCAAAAAAAAAAAAAAAATGTTATCAAATCTGTGTAGGCGTTCCCAATCAGAAATCTGCAAATTTACCCCATTAACCGTCAAAATAAAACATTTACTGCATTTAAGATAACTAATTTAATTATTCAGATTTGATAAAATCACTTCATGTTGGATTGTATCTACTCCCTGAGGCAATGAGAAGATAACACAGCATTTTCCAAACTGTCTTTTTTGTTATTTTTCCTTTAAAATCAAATGAGAATGCCCTCTAATGCTCATTTTTCTGAAACAGAAGAATTCCCAGAAATTGAAATGTTAAGACTAATATAACCATTTAATTCAACGATTAAAACAAATATTTAGAAAAAGATGCTTCCAAATGCAGAAGTGCAACATGTCAAAGTCGTTTCCCATGAGTGATGGTGCGAGTAGTGGACCACACAGGTGGTCAAAGCGTCCGACTCACTGAGGCCTCTCACTGTGACGAAATGCCGAGATGCTAAACGTAAAATACAGCTACAACTGCAAAGGGACACTAAAAATCTGCCCACTACTTCCCTGGGTTCCCCTTTCCTCCCATTTCCTTTTCATTCCATCTGTTTGAAGTCCAGTTCAGTTTTTCACTTCTTCTACCATCGGTGAAGCAGCTCCAGTTACCTTAAAGTAAAAGGTTGAACTTACTGCCCACATAAAGGCAGGAGCCGGCCAGTATGTGTCCCTTGTGGTTATGGCAGACGAGGTTATCCCCAGATGTTTGCCTGGAGGCGCTGAGCGCGGCCAGCGTCACGCTGAGGTTGGTCGGGCTCAGGACTCTGTAGAGCGAGATGGGCAGCTGCTGTCCGTTCAGGGTCCAGTACAGCGAGCTGGCGTGGATGCCCAGGTCCGGGTGGACCCAGCAGCTGGCTGTTAAGTTGGAACCGATTCGGAGCACGGGGTCCTGGGGGTGGATGATTGCTACATCTGTGGCACAAAAGACAAAAGGAACTCATGTTCTGAAGGATAACTGCCGGTTTGTGCAAAAGGAAAGGTCCCGGCCTGGTTTATTGGTGAGCTCTAGATTACATAATGTACGGCTGAGGACGAAATAACAAACATCCAATCATCTACTGGAGCTTTTATCAACAAAAACTGAAGACAGTAAGTTACAAAGGTCCCCTGAAAGCCTTGTGAGGCTGGAGACGAAACTTTCACAACTTCTCTTTAAATGGACAGCTTTAAATCACACAACGATCAGATCAGATTAAAGCTCAAGCTGCTGATCTGCGTCAAATCCCCGTCTGGCCCTTTAAATCCTGCTCTCAGGTTTCAGTAAAGTGCTTCTTTATGCCTGTGGAGATGAGGTGGATCAAAATGCCTCCTTTTTTTTTTGTTTTAAAGTTTTTGGAGCCGTTTCATGGAGATCTACCGCCTATTTCTGCTCCTCTCACAGCTGACGACCTGAGTCAGGTGCATTCAGTCGACCAGAACCAGGCATCACTCGATTCAGCTAAATGCGTCACATCCAACCTCACCCATTATTCAGATGTTACAGGGACGTTTTGGAAACTAAATCTCAATGGACGATGAGAATTTATTTTGACCCTGATGGTTCTTCATTACATCAAATAGCAATAAAAGTTTAACAACAAATGAATCACTGGTGAAGGTAGGTGTCAGGACAAACCTAAACTTTATTCTTCTGAAATGTGACGTGCTCAACAACCAAAGATCCGGTTTTGGTGCGACGTGTTTCACGCGCCGGAGCTTCCAGCCGATTTACACAGAAATCGGCTCAGTCTCCTGAACTAAATATCTGTTTGCCACATGACAAGAGTTTTATCAGGACATCAAACACGTCCACTAAAAATGAAAGCAAATTCAGGATGAAAGAAAAACAATGAACCGAGACACAATGGCTCTGAACAGGTTCCAAATTTAGATCTGATGACTTTAAAAGCTGGGATTTTCCACCATTTCATTTACGTTCTCTCAGTGCGGTTATTGTCTATAGCAAAGGCATTCATGTATCGTTTTATTCTTGCAGAAAAGGCTGAAACATGTTGAAAAACTCTGTGTTTTTTTTTTACTTTTTCTTAGGAAATGTTTAGAAAAGCAAGACATAAGTAGCAGATCTGTGAGAAGAAGCTAAATAAGAAAGCAAAGGTATGTTTCCCCCAAATGCAGATACTAAAAAGGTTCAAATTTCTATAAAATAAACTGCTGGAAAATTTAAAAATATATATTTTTTGTAAAAGAAAAACATTTAACCGTAAATTACGAAAAAATTGGAAACACAGGCTGTACTTTATTTCAAGTACCTCTATAAATACTAATATTGGAGCGATCCAGGCGTTCAGTTTTGAGCCAGATTCCAGATCATGCGAGGAAAATGAAGTGGATCTATTTGTCTACATGTGGGTGGATCAGAATGGAGCGGAGCAGGAAGGTTGCAGGTTCTATGTCACACCTACAAGCTATTCCCAACAGATTGTTTTCCATCTGCTCCTGATTCAACAGAGAATAATAGAACTAACCAAAGCTGCGTAAAAAACTCACAGTTCAGATGGTTTCTGTGAGGCACTGACTGAGCATCAACATTCAGACAGACCACTCCAAATCTGCGCCCGAGGCCACATCTCTTCAGCTGCCAGCCTCCGTCTGCTGACAGTAACTGTGTGGTCTCTGCTGCAGGAGCCTCCTTTGAAGGCATTCACACCATAACCTCGACTTCAGCCCTCCACACATTAATGCGCGCGCACGAACACAAACAAACGCGCGCAGAGCTGTTTGTCTTTGTCACTGGATACAGAGCACCAAGGGCTGCTGTGATTAGCCAATAATCGGCTGATTCAGCTGAATGACAATTCGTATTTATGTATTCCAAGATTGGGACTCTGCCCTTGAGCGGGGTGTGAAGGCCTTTCACAAAACCCTCTTTCACAGTTCAAACGCTGCAGCCAGACACAATTACTGCTGTTTATTGTCTCTGCTCGACGAGCTCGCGGGAGGAAATAGCCTGGAAGATGTTATTTGTTTGGAGAGGCTCCTTGAAGCTCCGCTCTCATCAGGACGGTTGACTTCAACCATGAGGGATTTCAGATGAGACGCTTCAGTGAACTTTCTGCAGCAGCAACTCTTCAGAGATGCACAACTTTGACTCCTCTAACTTGAGAGAGCACAAAAAAAGGTCAAAGTTTGTAATTTACGGAGGAAAAGGACATGGGATGAGCCAGGTGAAAGAAGTCACGCAACATTTAGTGACGATGACTCACGCAACAAAAAGGGAAACGGAGGTGGATGTTATTTATATGATGCTAAACTGATGCCCTTATCTGGAAACTAGAAAGATCATAAACTTTTCCTGAACGAGAGCAGGTCTATTAAAAAAAGGTTCATTTCAGGTTAAAAGACGCCTCCAGGAAGGATAGTTATGACAAAGCCTCAGAGTTTTAGACAATAGGATTTAATTTAGGACATGTGAATGGACAGAAGGCGAAAGCAAACTCCTGTATATTATCCAAGTGAAAATAAGTTTCAAATCAGCGAAAGAAAAACCTTCATTTTCCTCTGAAAACCTTCTGTTTTTCAAACCAGCCGGGCGTCAGGGGTGAAAGGGACTTCTCTCTGACTTATTTACGTTATTGTTCATTAACATTCTCAGAGAGCCCTGCAAATATGTCACCGTGTTGATGCGGTTCATAAAACCATATGCTCTCCATGTGTTAAAGAAATTATGGAGCGACTTGTTGAAATCCAGCCTGATGGGGGATGAGCTCTCTCTGCAGGGAGACAAGCAATGCAACAGCAGCAGGAGGACATCAATAACGGGAGCTGTTGAGCAAAGACGCTTTTTTTTATTTAATCCACACATGAAGCTCCTGAAATCCATGTCAAACATCCAAGCATTTATAGCATTTTTACTTTTGGTGAATTTGTACGCTTGTGAGGATAAATTTTAGATTTTTGTTTTTCCATTCTCCAAACGGAAATATTGTTTTTGTTTATAATTGGAATTACTTTCTGACTAAAACGTGTCGTGCTCTCATGTCAATGTGCGTTTTCTGCACTGCATTCACTTACAGCACTACTTTTAGGACTTTTTTTCTGGATGCAAATTCATTTTTCTGCAGCAGATCTACCTTTAAATTCAGCGCAAGGCAGCTGTTTACTCTAAACTCTTCTACTGACACTCTGAGCAGATGTGTGTGAACCAGAAAGAACAATGAAGAACTTTTTCTTCTCCCCCAACAAACAATCAAGAGCGTGACTTTTACGCATCGATGGACATCTCCGTGCAACTTACGCGTGGACAGGGACAGCACGCCGGGAGTGCGCGCCGTCAGGAAGACTAAGCACAAGCCCAGCACGGCTTTCATTTTCCAGTGTTACTTCCGAGCGGATCCCGCGTCCTCGTGTGGCTGCGCTGTCGCCTTTCTTCCTCGAGCCCAGACGCGAAATTACGCACGGCGCAGAGAGGAAAAACAAGACAGCCCTCGCGCGTAAAGGAGAAACCATCCAAAAGTGGGACGCGCTCCGGAAAAGTCCCAATCTGAAGATTTACAAAGCAGCTCGCCCTGAAGGAGGATCCTAGCGCGTCCTGTTTGGAGTCTTTACCCTTCTTAATGCTTCCTGCAGCCAAATCATACTCAAGTTCATACTTTCTAAGCCCCTCCTATTTTTCTTTCTCTCTTCCCACACGGTCCCTCACTTCCCGTCCTTTCTCTGCTCCTTTTCCCTCCTCGAGCCCCCTCCTCCTCTTCTTCCTCACTGATGGGTCCAGAGCCACCCACTTTCACTGAATCACGCCTTGACTTTCCAAGCCTCAGGTCTCTCCGTGGGAGGCTGCGCCGCTGGCTTCCATCTCAAAGGATGTCAGCAGTAAAATATGCTCATTGAATCAGCGTTACGTAGAAATAATTTTCACCATGTTCTGATCAGTGGCTTCTGTGACGTCACAATGTCCCCCAAGGTCCAAATGGTTCCATACTTTACATGAAAACTGTTTTATACATTTATTTAGTAAAAAGTTGAATGAAAAGGCGGGCTTACAATTAGGCAAAAGTAGGCCATTGCCCGGGGCCCCTAAAGGTGTTGGGGGCCCCAAACTGAATACCTATAAAAATTGTCTAAAATAATTTCCACTGCAATTATATATATATAGGAACTTTTCAAAGAGATACAAACAAACAAAAAGCAGTAAGATTAAATATTGAAGCATGAAAAAAGAGAAGGCAAAGAGAAAGCAAGAAAATTGCTGCCACACTTCAGAAAGCACAGGAAGACAAAATGGGAAAAGAATAGCAGTAGTTCAAATGCTATGAGAATAAAGTCATAATATTATGTGGAAAAAGATCACAATTTATTCAGAACAAAGTCATAAAATTATGCAAAATGTTATGCAAAATGTTTATTGTACAAGAATAAAGTCATAACATTATGAGAAAACAGACAACATTTTGCTAGAATAAAGTTGTATAATTATGAGAAAAAAGACAAAATTGCATGAAAATAGAGTCATAAAATTATTTTTTTTAAAAAGTCAAAATGTCACATGAATAGAGTAAAAATTCAGAGAAATAAGTCAAAATGTTACTAAAATTAAGTTGGTTGTAAAACGAGAAAAAAATACTGTTTGTTGACAAAAAAAAGTCAAAATTGTTATAAATAAATAAAGTAAAATGATTTTTTAAAAATCACAATTTTACTAGAATAAAATATAAAACTTATGAGAAAAAAGACAAAAAGTATAGAGAATATATTTCTGAAAAAAATCAAGACTGTAAAATAATAAAGCCGTACAATTATGAGAAAAAAAGTCAAAATTATATCAGAATAAAGTCATAAAAGAATGAGAAAAAATCCAAAGTTTTATGAGAATAATTCATCAAATTATAAAAAAAAAAATATTGTAAATTTACAAGGAAAATTTTGGTTGTTTTTCTTTTGTATCATTTTCATTTTGTTTGTCTTCTTTTGTAAAGCCTGACTAAAATAATTAATACAACCACTGCAGAGGGCCTGGGGCCCCCAAACTTTTAAATCCGCAACTGATAAATGCTGTATCATTATTGTGAAAAAGCAAGCCTAGACCACCCCAACAAACAAACAAACGCTCAGAACACAACCTCCACCACTTTTAGTTGTTTATTTAATGTTTGTTTACTCTGACCTTTGGGTTTAGGTGACCTTCATTAAAAGTGTAAACACAAAACTCCTCATGAATCCAGTCCTGTGTGTTAAAAAGGTCATTTCATGACAGAACCGCAGACTTTTGGATACATTTGGGAGGGAAAGGCTTATTTTTCCTCCTCGCCCTCAAGCTTTTGTTTTGACAGTTTTGAATGTCCCATACTTGAGTAATTAAGATTTAACCAGAGTAAATAGAAGTCAAAAGTTATTTATATTCAGTTTGATTTCTTTCTGTAAGAAAAGCACTTTTAAAACAATCTTTGTCCAAGTTCACACAAATGAGGGAAAAAATGTAGTTTTACACAACATTCTTTAAAAACGATGTTATAATGTTTGTAACGTCATTGTATTTATTATTAGTTGTGTTGAGGTGCAAAACAAAAAAATAACTAGTTCAGTGGCCCCGTGGTGGAGCGTCTGCTCTGAGACTGAAAGGTCGCTGGTTCAAATACATGACAGAGTCAGACCTGAAAACTTAAAAAATGGGACCCAGTGCCTCCCTGCTTAAAGCTCAGCATGAAGGGGTCAGATGGGGGCTGAAAAACCACCAATTGGTTCCTGATTGCGACTGTGTCTGCAGGAATATGAAGAAAAAATTTCATAAAAACCAATAGGTGTGTGTCAACTAATGGGACTTGACTTTAAAAAAATCACTGAAAAAAATTCCAAAAATACCGTTATTTTTCTTATTTCCTACTCAAGACTTCAACTGTTTTTTTTTGCATCTCTTTTCGCTTTATTGTGTGGTCTTCACTAATATCTTTCTCCACGTGTATGCTTAGTGCATCCTTTCGTTTTCTTTGTGTGGCGAGAATGTGAAGCAGAGATAAACAGGAAAGTTAAGCTTAGAATTGAAAAAATATGAAATCAGTCAATATGTTTCATGTTAACAGGGTAAAGAAGTAAAATATTTGAATACTCATTATTAGAACATAAAATACATTACAAAGATGTAGTCATCCTTTTTATTTTGATATTTCAGTTTGCATCCTGAATTAGCTAAAAAATGTTAGCTAAAAATCATAAAGCTTGAGGCTCCACTGAAATGGTGCAAAAGAAATGAGATAACTGATTACAATTATGCAATTTTAAAAAGCAACATAACAGAAAAATGCGCGTTTTAGGTTTGTGTCCTCCATAATTCACAACATGAAACCCAGGACTCCTCTTAATTTAGTATCACATTAAACAAAACAAAAAACAGAAGAATATTTATTTATATATCTGAAAGTAAATTCAGGCACGAAGGGGTTAATACTGATTTATTAATTAAACCTGGAGTGGGGCTTGTATGTGTTTCCTCATTTTTCTTTTTTGCCTTGATTTTTGGTTTTTAAATTTCTCTACAAATAAAGTTGGATTTGATTCACTGAAGACTGTTTTTTTTCCACACAAACAGGTTCCTTCAGTCTAGCGTTTTGCTGTTGATGGAAACCAGTCAGTTCCTCTGTGGGAGTCAGCTGACGGCGGCGTTGTGACGCAGGACGGAGGGAAAACACAATGACATCAGGACAGAGTGCAGTTGAGAAATCCTCGTGTGGGCCTCAGAGTGTTTGGAGAAACCCTCTCCTGCATTCATCATCTCAAATGGGTACTGTGACTCATCTTTGACTAGCGTGTGGGTGTAGACTTGCACGTTTGAGTCCTGGTTGTAGTCTGGTAGATGGAGCAGTGACTCAGCAGGAGTGCCAGCAGACCCAACGGTCGCCGTGGCCTTGAGGTCTTCCCGTCGACAATCAGTCCCTTTCTCTTCACTCAGAGGAGACTTTTGTTCTTAGAGACTTCTCGCTCATGGCCGGCAGCGATCATCCAGGAAACGTGAAAGGAGTTTTCACGAAGCTTTGTGTCACTTTTCCGGTCACCGTCTCAGGAACTGAGTCTAGTCAGGAAAAAAAATGCTTCATTGTGCCACGTTCTGTGGAGTCAGAGTCTTTCGCTCTCACAGTTGCTTCTGTTCTGTGAAAGCACACATTTAAAGTAAAGGAGCACACTTTAGAATATAGCTAAACACAGTAGATGAAAACCAGAAAACAAGCATGGGTGGTGAGAGTATAAGTTTTGTTACCATAGATCAACCTGAGAGGGGCCTGTGTATGCATCCAATTGAGAAACAATCAGACACGTGCAGCAGAATTTGGCCTCTTGTTCTTTCATTTAAAAGCTGTCATTTCCAAAACGGAGAACATAACAGAGGGCAACACCGAATATCTGTTAGTGTTTGCAGAGGGTATGAGGTTCTGCTAATCATCAGCAGATGAGCACCTCAACTGTAATCACTTTGTGTGCACAAAAGGTCTTGGAGTTTCTGGGCTTCCAACAGACCATTGCATCCCTTATCCAGGGCTGCCCTGACATGTCTGGATCCTGAGTCCTAGGAAAGCCAAAGAGCTTTCAAAAAAATCTATGGGAAAAGGTAACTGAACTGTTCAAAACAGGTAAGAAGACAAGGAACTGAGAAGGCCAGTCAGGCGTGTTCAAACTTTGATCAAGAAGTGGAAAGTGAGGGGTTCTGTAGAAACCAAACCATGATTAAACATTTCTGTCGTGACTACCAGAGACATCATTAGGGATTTACCTTAAAATTATTTTATTAAAGAAGCTAAATTCACTGAAACAAATTCACACACAAATAACTTCAGTTGTGATCCAAAGCTCTCTGCAAAACTGTTGTATGGATGTTTCAAGATGTACCTGAAGAAAAATGGGCGACATGGTTGAGTCGCCAGAGGAAAGCGCAAATGTGCAAATAGCACAGAATAGCTCGGACAGCACAGAGCATAAACAAATAGCATAAACAGCACAGAAACAAGCCACCAAACTTTTGGACCAGAGTAGTATGGAGTGATGAGGCCAAGATTGAACTTTGTGGCCACAACCACAAACCTAACATCTGCAGAGGAGTCAACAAGGCCGATGATGAAAACACTATTCCTACTGTGAAACACGGAGGTGGATCGCTGATGGTTTGGGGATGTGTGAGCTACAAAGGCACAGCAAACTTGTTCAAAATTGATGGCAAAATGAAATCAGCATGTTATTAGAAGATAATGAAGGAAAACTTACACTCTTCAGCTCAAAAGCAGGCGCATGAGACGCATTTGAACATTTCAGCATGATAACAATCCAAAACACAAGGCCAAGTCCACCTGTCATTGGTTACAACAGAATAAAGTGAGGGCTCTGGAGTGGCCGTCTCAGTCCTGACCTCAGTATTATTGAGCTACTCTGGGGAGATTTTAAACAGGCAGTTCAAGCAAGACAGCCCAGGAATTTAAAGAAACGTGAGGTTTTCTGCCAAGAAGAATCGGCTGCTTTACCATTAGAGAAAGGAAAGAACCTCATCCACAACAACCAACAGAGACTTCAAGCTGTTATTGGCAAGCAATACAAGGTATTTAGAACTGAGGTATGTAACCTTTTGATTTGGGAAGTTAACAGTTAACAGTGTTTAACAATAAATGGCTTAATCCAACCATTAACTATGAGTGGAAAAAAGATTTTGTGTTATTCGTATTCTCTATTTACACTTAGAAGCACAACTGTAAACAATTTTTCCTATTGGACAAACCAGGGATGAAAAGAGTAAAAAAGTTATTAAACGTAGATCTACAAATGTGTTAAATAGAAGTAGGAAGCAAAATTTTAAACTCATCTGTACGCAAAAGTCTGCTCATAATGAAACACACACTTTACTGCAATGCAGGAACTTCACTATAATGATGAGTCATTCTAAAAGACTGAAATTGGAAAGATTAAGAGAAAGGCTGAAATCAGGTGTTGAGCTGAAACAATGCCGTTCACGTTGGCTGGAAACAACATGTGAGTGTAAACCAATGACACATGTCGGACAGGCTCTTCCTCTGCTGCAGGCTTGAACAAAGCCTTTCATGGCGTCAATTCAAAAAGACCAAAGACAAATGGAAGTCTTACCTCATTTAGATGCTGTGTGGAAAATCTGAGACAAAAAGTCATGTTTTAAATTTTGACTTTAAAAAATGTTTTGTGCGTTAAATTTTCTGATAAATCATGGAAACATTTGTTTTGTGTCTTCAACACTTGTTGAGATCATTTTATCAAAATAAACTTTTCTTTATTAGCATTTTCTTAACATTTTGAAACCAAAGAAAGTATTTGTACTTTTTTTTTTTTTATGGCACTGAACGGAAACTTTTTTTTTTCTCTGAATAGTACCAAAGTATTTCCACCACACCTGCAGAAACAACAACAACCTGGCTGCTTGGCTGAAAAATTACAACGCACATGTGACCGCTGCCACACGGAAAAGACGCAGTCATCATTGTTTAGGACGGAGAGTTTAAGTGAAGCAGTTTTACTTCAAATCTAGGCAGAAAAGTATACAAAATTTAAAGTTTTAGCTTTTTCAAGCTGATTTGAAGATGATTAAACCATTAAAAGAATAAAAATCAAACGTCAAGTCAGAGTTTGTTCTTAAATCAAACGAAATTTGACTTTTTTAAAATTAATTCGATCAAGGTAATACAGCCAATTTTCCAGTTAGTTTAATAGAGAAATGACTTTAATAGAAAAATATTGACATGAAAATGTTGATTTACATACATAAAATACAACATTCTTTGTAATTTGCTGTTAGCAGCGATTCTTAAGTATTTTAGTGATTTTAGAGAAAACTTAATGGGCTTTGCTGCAATCCTGAAGATTTGGTGAATTTAGCTTCTTTGTTGAAGAATTTCAATATAAAAATTGTTGGTAAAAGACCCCAGTTATTTGGAGTTTTAATCCTTTTTACTTTTTGGTTACATCTTTCCCTCTGCTTTGAAAAGATCTCAGAGAAGCAGAAAAATCATGGAAAAATCATCAAAAAATGGAATAAATGAAACATCTGTCAAAGATTTGCCCATCTGGGAAAAAATAAAGTCATTTGAATTGAATTGAACCTCTTGACATCTGAATTTATTTCCATCCATGAAAAAAAAAAACGTAGAATACAATACATTTTTGCTAATTTGATGTAATTTTAGATTCAAAGTGGTTAGATGGATATTTGCATCAACAAATAACAGATTCAAATTGTTGTTAACCCATCATGGTCTGCACTCACCTGTGTGTTTGCCAATCACATCGGTTGTTTACAATGAGGTAGAAATGAGAATTAAAATAGTTTTAATTCAAAATTTTACTAGAATGTTTCAAAAATGTTATTATCTTTAATATTTTCAGTCTGGAATAAATACATTTTAGACTGTGTTTTGACCTTTTCTGTGCTTTGTTTTTAATCTATATGCTTCTGACCTTTTATTATAAAACAAAAATAGTTTGATCTGAATTTTTGCAATTAAAAAAATGACAACATTTATTCTGGGAATTGAGTTTGTTGTACAGTTTCAGGTGTAATGTGGAATATTTGTTTGAAATAAGAATAATATTTAAAAAAAAGATCTGTGGGGGGGAAAAGAGGCAGGAGATAAACTAAAAAGATGGATTTCAAATATTGACTGATGTTTTTTTTGTGTTCAAATGCAAAATAAAATAGCTAAATAAACATGATAAACAGAAAGTGATAAACGCGCTTGAAAATGAAGAAAAATCTTTATAAAGTTTAATAACATTTCATTGTAATGTAACAAAAAAAATATTTTAAAAAACCCAAGACTAGTAAGGGTTGAAAAAAAGTAACAAAAATATTATCTGAACAAAATATGCAGGTAAAAAAAAAACTTAATGTCATTGTTTTTGTGGTTTTTGAGGGCAGATAATTTCAACACAAAGTCCACGTGTGTTCAACAGGCCTCTTTAAATCAACAAAAACTGTATTGTTGAGGAAGAGGATCAGTGAGCGGACAGACTGAAAAAGGTCTGGGGTTGGGCCAGAGACGGGAACAGCAGCAGACACTGTCATCTTGAGATGTTTGAATGGGGGGACAGAGACAGACAGAGGGAGGAGGAGGGAGTAATCAAGGAAAATCAGGATATTTCCTCTGGAATACCCACAGGCCTTGGCTCAGCAATCCTTCCTGATTGGAGGGAAGGGTTTGTTTGAAGAGGAGGTCAGGACCATCGGTGCCTTGTTAAGGAGAAGTTTTGTCCTGAGGAATGGAGAGAGCTGACTCCTTCCTGAGGAATTCATGCAGGGATGGCTGAGGGAAGCAAAGCGCTGATGTTTGAAGAACAGTTCAGTGTGTGTGTGAAGAAGCCGTGTTCCCTGTCTGAGCTCTCCTTCGCTGAACGAGGGAATCAGAAGGACCCAGTGACCCCCTCCTCTCATAGCTCCTAAAGCCAGGATAGCAGTGCTGGCATTCGGCGCATTAATGCATGACAGATGTACATCAACACTGCTCTCTCTCCATCTTTTTCCATCATGCGCCGCTTCCTTCCATCTGGACCCAATGTGTTCCTGCTGATGGGCATCAGAAACCACTGTTCATCTGAGAAGGAGGCGATAATGACGTTGTCTGAAGGGTCGGACGCTGCTGAAGATCCCATGTTGTTGGCAGTAAATCTTTATCACATCTGTCAGCTGCTTTACTTGTCTACGTAATGTGCATAGGCCAGTAGATCTACCTTTCTGAACTCACCGTTTTACAGGCAAACGCAGTTCTAAAATTGTGTTTTAAATTTTGTACACAACACTCAATGGGTTTTGTCTGCATTTTTTGAAAACAAAAAGGAAAACAGAAAATTTAATTACAATTTTACTTTATAAAAAATAATTAAAGTCATAATAATATTAAGCATTCTTCATTTATGCATGCAACAAAATAATCAGTTAAATGAAACTTTTTATCTTTGTATTTTTAGAAAATGTAATAATCTTAGTTTAGTTAAATGAATTTTTTACAGATTCTTTTATTCATCAATCACCTTATAACTTTGATTCAAATTATTTGTGTGGCAAAATATCATTAAAAACGATGTTAACTACAACTGGTGATGTATTTATTTTATTATCACTGCTGGGAGTAGATGTGTCTATCTTAAAATAACTTAAGAAATAAAATATTCGTTCTTTTTTATTTATCTTGATCTGAATGACCTAGACAACTTACTTTAAAACATGTTTTCAAATTCAGGATCTTTTAATTTACAGGTTTTATATATATATATTATTTATCTTTAAAAGCGCTTAGTATCACTTATTTGTGCAAATGATGGAGTAAAAGCAGTCAAGAGAGGCGTCAATTTTGTAATACATAACATAAAAATAAGAGCAAAATATTACATACTAATGTAAAATATTTTTATGAGTCACTCTTATGTGTTTTTATATTTTATTTTCTGGGTTTGTTTATATTTTATTTCAGTTTTATTTCAGATTTGTGCTTTCTGACCAGCAGGGGGCAGCAGCTGCACACTGAGGTGAATGACGCACTGTATTTAGAGTTCTAATCATTTGAAGTCAGTGGTTAAAAAACATAGCTCTTATTACGGTGGCCTGCAAATTCCAAAATACACATTCTATTCCAGGAAACAATTTTATTTACATTTAACCAAAATAAACTTACATATTAACAAAACTAATTTACATAAAACAAAACTACAATTGACAAGATCAAACTTTTTTTATTTTGATTTGATGAGAGACATTTACATTTTACAAAACTTTTTCAAAAGTGGGGAAACATAACAATAAATTTCAAAACTATTTAACAACAAACTTTTTAAACTAAGAGGGAGTGTCCAAAATTCTGGAAAGGACACATTTAACTTCTCTGATTTTAGAGGATTTACAACTTGTTGCTTTCCCAGTGGTCTTTTAATTTTGATTATGACATTTCACCCCAAATTAAAGAACTGGTGTTGTTTTCTAGGACATAGTTTCTGCAGAGCAGGAGGAGTTCATCAGAAATTTGCCTCTGAGGTGTGGGCAGGACTGTTGGCACAGAGTTGGCATGCCCCCTTCCCATCATCCCTATGTTTACACTCACTCCCTAGCTTACAGCCACTCACAATTCCAAACTATCTACCAATGCAACAAAAATTGCCTGCCAATTGTACCTTTTTCATCAAATTTTTTCGTCTGCTCCTTATTCACAATGTTTGGAATGCCAAAATGCTCAGAAATGCAACATTAAACTTTATTTTGTTTATTTCAAATGTCAGGAAAAATGCCAAAAGAACATGTTAAAAACATAAAAGACAATCTTTTTCTTGAAGTAGGCCTTTAGGGTCAGTCCAATAAATGATAACCTCACAGTAATTGTTCATAATTTTGTGTAATCTTTTCAAAACCTTGCTGTTTTCCCAATAAGATTCAGAACTGATTGCAGGAATGGGATAATGGTTGCTCTTCATTGTGCAATCACATCAGCAGAGTCCAGTCACATGACGTGCACAATCGGTTGCAAAAACAATTTTATAAAAACACAAAAATGAAAGTTTCCTTTCATTTTCAATAAATGGACCATCAGGACTCAACTGAGAGGTTATTGGAAGATGAACACAACATTTTAAGCAAAACTTTGTGTTGTTGTCAAATGTAAGTTTTCTGTGTGTTTTGTCCTTCCCAGCCACCGTAGAGTGTTGTGCTGAGTCACTGTGCGTGTTCCTACTTTGGTATTTTCATTGTTTCAGAAAAATCTGCAAACCGGTAAGTTGAAATTGTTAAGAATCTCAAACCAATT
Organism: Oryzias celebensis; assembly: GCA_014656515.1. Lineage (NCBI taxonomy): Eukaryota > Metazoa > Chordata > Actinopteri > Beloniformes > Adrianichthyidae > Oryzias > Oryzias celebensis. Next base: position 44,315,884 of record BNCR01000005.1, read on the forward strand.
TAAAAACACTTTTTTTCCTCTAATATTACAGGAAGTTTCACAAACAACTGTCACTTTATTCTTCTTTTCTTTTCCTTATTTGAATTGTTTGACAGCCTCTGCAGACCAGACTGTGTTATTTTTAGAGAAGGGAAAGACTGTCCCTGTTGTGTAAGTGCTGTAAATGTTTTTTTTTTTTTCATGTGAGAAATGACTCAGCACATACAAGATAAAAGCATAATAAGCTCTTGAAATAGTTGCTTTTAAAGGCTGCAGATGTCTGTCATTTGTCTGAAGGTTTGACTTTATCATTCAGGATGTGTTTGCATAGCACCAGCATATTTCTGTATCTTGATTGTTCTACATTTCCGTCTGTGTTTTGATGAAAAAACTTCCTCCTACTTTGCTAATGAAATCAGACTTCATCCAAGAGCGATCTCATCTTAAAGCTGTTCATGTTTCTTTTCAAGCCAAAGTACTTCAATTTTTTAAAGATTATTTTTTAGATCAATAGCAACGTTTCAAGACCAGGTCTGACTTCATCCACTGATTTGTATTTATCTTATTGTTGCTATTCTGATCAATATAAATTAACTTTTATTTGGCATTAATAAAACATAAAGGGATTTTTTTTTTCAGAAACATGAAAAACTTTAACTTTTGTCAGAGGTAAACATGACTTCCTTTCAAAATAAAAGACCCCCTGGAGCCTCTCAATGCAGCAAATGCAGCAACAGGTAGTGTAATGTCAGCAATAATAAAGGGAAAAAAAGAATGTTTGTTTCTGACACATTTCAGCCATAAATGTGTAAATCTAAAAATCCGAAATTAAATCAGAGTTAATTAAGTGACCCTTTCTGTATTTTTGTAACCATAAAATCCTTGAATTTGTCTAAACATGGACATTTCTAGTTCAAATCTGATGCCTGACACGTACAAGTTTTAGTTGTTTACTGACCTACAATTACATTTTTTGTTTTTTTTTGGTGCTCTGTGTACAAAAATATGTCAAAATATTTAGCTCTTCTGATACAAACTGTCCTTTTGTGAATGAGTTTGAGTTAGTTTACTTTTTTTTTTTTTACTTTACTGCTTTTTTACTTTTAACAGCTATTTTTTAAAGTTGATTTTTTTTTTTTTTTTTAAATTTAACTAGAGATACAATGGAGGGGTCAAAGATGCGGCTCTGGAGCCTCAGGTTACAGACCCCTGCACTACAATGTCCAAAAAAACATGAACACGCCAGCATTTCCTTGCTCTGTTTTTCACTTACAGTGCAATTCAGGGCTGAAGGTCCTCAGGTTGAGTTTAGTTCAACCAGCCACTGGTTTGTAAACAAAGCTGGAAATCTACAGCTGAAATCCCAGAAACTTTTGTAAGATTCCACCAAAAGGTTTGTGGATATATCTGTACTGCCCCATAAATGAATGCATTTGTGGTTTTTTTCCAAAATCTTATTCTCCAAATGTCCTATAGAAATGCGCTGGCAAAGACAACAAAAATAACATTTGAACCACTTCAGTTTATTTGGAGATTATTTTTCTTTTCACATTTACTTCTGCTTGTTGCCAAACACAGTATATGCAATTCTCAGCTTTTAAAGTTCATTCACCCCAGAAAAAGACAGAATGTAAGTGGGCGTGCACACTCTGACATTCCAGCATGCCCTCACCACACCTTTGATTACATTCTCTTGGCTTTAAGTGACTCATTAGACTTCAATCTCCTTCTACAATTTTATGAGTGTCTTCTTCTTTCCTATGAACAAGGTGTGTTTTCTAAATAAATTGGGTTCAACTTTTGGCTTGAACTTACGTATAAAGAAGTGCTGGGATATTTATACCACGGGTGATTCATAATTTTTCTTCAACTTCTGAAGAAAGTTGAGAAAACATGGGAGATGTATTTAAATTCAGATTTTATTGTGAGGCTTCTCAGTTAGCAGCCTTTTGTACTTTTACAAGCTGGAATGTTTGAGTGGAGAACATGCAGATTCATCCTAGAAAAGAGTGAGTTTCTAAGAATCAATCAAACACGTCTGCATGGTTTCCAAAAAATTCTGCAACAATCTTGAGCATGTCTGTATCTGGTTGGACATGTTGATGAGAGGGGGTGTTGTCTTTTATTTTTTGCAAGTCATTGCTCTTTTTCCTGATTCAGTCAGCTGCAGCTGAGTTAAGCACGGCGTCTGTCTGTTTTTGATGAATGCTGCATGCTGAAGGTTGTTGTTCAACGTCTTCATTTAGCATATTTTGATTCATTTTAAAGCAGCACTTTGTGTTTTTGGGAGGATGTAAAAGAATGTGAGTTTGTAGAGCTTTATCTTGCATAGCTTTTGAAAATGAAGGTGCACGCTAAAGGTGTAGGGGAAAAAATGATTCTGTGAAATATTGTAATATTTATTTGGCAAAACTGGTGTTGATATCAAATGCTGCTGAAACAGTTTTTACTTAAGGATTCTTCAGTGTTTTAATGCCTTAGTCCCGTAGGGTGAAAAACAGGCAAACCTGTATGCAGTTGGTCAGTTTTGAGACTGTAGACCACTCGGTGGGCCTGCGGAGCAAAACTGTACATGCTTCCATTTTTATACTTTGGTGATAGATCAATATGAACACTTTTACAACACGTAAGTGTATGTGAGATAAGTGAGATGCAGGCACGTCATGTGGATTTTTCATTCTTTAAACCTCCAAAAATCCTGTGCACTGAGCAAGGATCCTGTTAGCGCTGTTCAAGTGCGTTGGTCTTGTGTGCAGCCTGACTGGTAGAAATGAGGAATATAGATAATTGGAGTGTAGTTTCTGTGAACCACACCGTGTCTCTTTCAGCATGTGATACAGGAAGCTCTGTTACAGTCCTGGAATATATTGGGATATGCTGTATCGCGATATGTATTGTATCGCATTCATGTTCCTCGTGTTCGAACTGAATTTGCGAAACAAGCCTTCAGTTTTTCTGCCGCCTCTATCTGGAACTCTATCCAAACTCAACAAAAATGGTCTGAACTTGCTTCATTTAGCTTATTCTGTGCCTTTCTGTTTAGCAAAGAAAAAGATTCTTTCCATCACTGCCCGTGTTTCTCATTTACGCTGTCAACTAATGCACAGTATAAGTACTGTACTCTATTTAATTGTAATGCTTCCTTATAACTTTTGCACCTTCCAAATAACTTTTTAGATATATTGCCTTGTAAAATCACTATGTCGCTTTGTTCCACCTAAACTTAACATTTTATATATATTGTACATTTATATTGCACATATCCCAAAGTCATCACTTGTTCTATATTTGTTTTGAACTTAATTTTTAAGCCATGACCTCTTGGTCAGGTCACCCTTGAAAAAGAGACCCTGATCTCAATGGCTTTCACTTGGTTAAATAAAGGTTAAGAAAAAAACATTGCTAGAGGCTTTCTACTGAATGTAAGAGCAGATGTTTGGTTGAGCTGCAACCACTGAATTATCTCATATTACACATATAGCATCAAGTTGATAAATAAACGTAAATTCCAAACAATTCACAGCATTGAAAACAAAAAAAAAGATCCTTGAGGCAAACAGTGGCTGACCCCACGCAGCAGGAATGGGTTTGGTTAACAAAAGTGAAGATTTTTGAGACTTTTGCAGATCGAATACAAATCAAACTAGCACATCAGGACTTGTGGGCAGAGACAAACTGCTCCACAAATGCTTTGTGCATTGTTCTGACGATTTGCCGAAAGCACAAACAGAACACATCCAGTGTTACCAAAATAAAAAACAATCCGTCTTTGTTGGTTATCCTTCTTGCTGCTAATATCTTACTTATTTAACCAAAATGTGTTTGTAAGTAAACCGAGTTTTTCAGCTTCATACTGCAAACCTTTCCTTCAAATATGCAAATCTGTTTTTTTTTCTAACAAAAAATCAAAAATTGGAAAAAGATGAGCAAATAGAACTACAAAGTTTATGATTTTATCCTATTTTAACCTGATCAAGTTTCTGTTGCGCCCATTCGGATCCAAACTACAAATAAAAGTTCTGAGCAGAAAGTTTCGTGTTGTTCCACAGAAAAGAAGCCCAGTAAAAACAAGAGAAGCCTCATGTTTAAAACAGAATTACCCTGTTTTTATGAGAGGAGCAGCTGCAATGAGCATGTTAGAAGTTGTTGGGTTTTCCTACAGTCTGACATTTCATGCCTCATTCAACTCTCCCTGCTGTTCATCTAAAAAGGCTGCGTGACCAGATATTCAGGTTCCATGGATGTCAATAAAGCGGATATGCTTTTCCTCTTACACACTTTTCCATTGATGGTTTTGCAAATTCTCTTTTTCATTTTTTGTCTTTTTTTTTTATCAGTCTTGTGTTCTGTGAGGTGGAGATCACTTATGTGCTCTCTAAGCTCTTTCAGATGTTTGTTTTGACTCCAAAAGTGAAAGTAGGTGGAGGAAACACTCAAGGTTTCCTTTTCAGGCCACGTCAAACTGCACATCTATTTTTTTGTGTGTTCTCACACCTACATGCTGGGTTTCGGTGTCAAGAATGCTTTTTATATGTAAATTAGCAGGTGGGGGTGCGTCTGTATGTATTCACAGGATTGGCTGTGCACCCTAACCTTCCTGCAAAATCATGGTTTCTAATCATTCTGCAATCACGACAGTTTTGTTTAATGTTTTTTCTTTTTGTGTCAATGACTATTTACGGTTTTTCTATGAACAAAAAACAAATGAAAGAAGGTCTTATGGTCTTTGTGCAGACAAGAAGACCTAACGGGTTTGATGCCTGTGATATTTCTCCTGTTGAAAACTGCTTTTAAAGATCAACTGACATACAGCTGATGTTTCGTGGTAGTGTTGCATCTCAGTCTTTTGTTCAGGAGAAGATTGAGATTAACAAAATGAAGAAAAAAACAAGTTTTAAGATTAAAAGTGCTTAATAAAGGAACGAGAAACTGAGGTTATACAGAAAATTAGTTTACCATCAGCACAATGGACCAAACCAATGTCTCTTAAAGACATGGAGTGGCCCAGAATGATACAAATTTCTCTTTTTTGTTCTCTCAAGTGGCTGACTACACCCTGTAGAGCGTCCCCCATGTATGGTTCAGTTGTGTTCAAATCCTGCTGCAAATGCAGGGTCTGATTCTTGTTGGTTTATCTGAAATGTAACGTGAGCTGCAGCTGGATGCAGAAAAGCATTAGAGAGGGTCAAAAGGTCACTTAAAGTGCAACATTCAGATAAAAATACGTTCTTTCAGTCTAATAAAGACATTCTACGACAGCAATTGGACCATATGGTCTCACAGCAGAAGAAGATGTTGGAGACTCGCTCTTTACCAGTTTGTTCTGGCTGCAGATCCCAGACAATCTCTAATGACAGATGGATGGAACAGAGACAAACGGTTTACAACTTGTCTATTGGTTACCTGACTTTTGACGGGTGTCTGTCAAACCCTCAGTATGGAAATGCTCCAACAACTGTCCGGTTTGTTCGGCCCATCTGTTTGGGAAATAATTTCTGCATAGCAGCAGTAGTTCATCAGAAATTTGCCTCTGAGTTACAACTATTGGCACGGTGTGAGCCCGTCCCCCTTTCCCATTATCCATCTGTTTACATGCTTCCAAAGTGGCGGGGTGACTCAGTCAGCTGCATGCTGGACATGTTCCTGGAAAACCAGAGTTTGTTTCCCAGAGGGCGCGATGCACTCATTCTACTAAAAGTTGTTCCAAAAGTTAATGAAAGTATTTAAAAGTTGATCTATAGAACCTTATGTTGGGGGGAAAAACATCAAACTTTTGTGGCAGAGTTTGTTTGTTTTTTTTTTTCCCGTGTCTCTCTTCCCACAAACAATTCCTTGAACTGATCCCAGAGGAAATTCCTAGAACAGGTGAAAGACAAAGCGACTCCATGCGTGAATTGGCTGTCAGGTCCCGCGTTTCTGTGCGTTGAAAGCCTCCTGTCTTCAACCTGGTTTCACTTTAGAGGAGCGTGTTTTCTTCCCGTGTTTATCTCTCTTTATCTGTCAAGTGTTCGTGCGCTCAACCTGAACGACTGCAAAGAAACGCAAAGTCATGCTGCTGCTGGAGCGCTTCCCCTCCACCCCCAGCAGCGCCACCGCCTTTGGACGCGCGCAGGACGCCGCCGTTTCTCTCTGCTGACGGCAGAAACGCGTCGTTTTCTGAGAGGATCGGGGGGCGTCGTTGACAAAACAACAACAAAACAACAAAACACCGAGGGGAGAAGGAGTGTTTGTCGTGTGGCGGCGCAGCTCCTCCAGCGCGTAAAGATCGCGTCGTGTTTACGAGTCCAACAGCTGACTTCAGGGTGAGTCCACCTGCAGCTCTGCCTGGAAGTTTCTACCCTTTCCACCCTGCTTTTTTAGATCCTAATTTTTCGTATTGAATCACAATTTGTGTAAAGAATCTTGTAAAAACAACTGAAAGTTTGTTTTCTTTTTTAGGGAATTGAAACTTTTTTTTCTTTGTGGATTATGTAAAGTGAGAAACTCTTCCTTTTTCTGAGAGTCTTATGATATTTAGAGGCCTAAAACACACGAATGTCCCACTAAAAACCAATGTATACATTATTTTATGTCACTTTTTATGTCAAGTTTGATCAAAAACTATTGCAGACAAAGTCTGATTAGTTTTTGGTTGAAGACAAATGCATTTATTTGATTGATTCATTGTAATGATGTGAAAACAAGAGTGTATTGAAAGAACACGAAACAATCCACAGAGTTCCATTGGCTTGTGTTGCCATGGTTGCAATGTCAGCTTTTATTAGTATTTATCAGATCATCAGTGCAACTTACTGCCACATGATCCTGCATTTCAGGAGGCGTTTCCTCACATGTTTACAGTTTATGATAAGGGGGAGATCCGGAAAACTCTGGATGCTGTGAGGAATTCTTCCCAAAGTCAGGCGTTGATGTGTGCATCTGCGTTTGTCTGTGGCTCATCCGGGGAGACGGCAGGTATCACCTTTGACGGGGTGTCTGTAAGGCGATATAAGTGCAGTCAGGACAGCTCAGCAGTTTGTGGCTTATGTAATGCATCTGTATGCAAATACTTGTTTGTAGCACTGTCCGTGTTTAACCCCTTTTCACTAATTCTTACTTTGTTTGAATGAAAATTGTGTTTTTAGCATGTTCTTACTTTCCTCACAAAGGAGGACATATGTTAATGAAAATTAAACTTTAAATCGCATTTCTGAGTATTTCTTTTATTCAAATTGTTGTGAATCAGGAGCAGACGAAAAAAATGCCTTTGGAAAAAGCAGTTGAGGTCACAAGCTCCCCATTCCGATGCGTTGACCTACAGACAAATAGATGTGTCCATGTAAATCGTTGCTTTCCTCGTCCGAGCTGGCATCTCAAAGCTGTACGTTTGGACAGCTCCAAAATTGCTCTCCGTTTTTTGTTCTACCGGTAATGTTGAGGTTGGGTTTCTGAGGGGCTGTAAGCTGGCGGGAGAGCGTGTAAACAGATGGAAGTCATAGTCATAGTTAAAAGACCACAAGAAACGCTTTAAAAAAAGATCAAGAAAGATTGGAGTGGGACTTAAAAGAGTTTTTGAAAACTCTGAAAAGGAAACCACCAAACTGAAAAACCTGGTGTCGTTGACCCCGGTTATGAAAGCCTTCTCAATGACTTCTTGTGCCCTCCATCCAAATACTGCACCAGATTTGGTTGTTCACTTCCCTGCATCAGTTTCCAATCATGTTTTGTTTTATGTTAACTGTAATCAAAAGTGTTTCTTTCTTCTCGTCCCTTGATTCTTTTTTTCATTCTTCACGCATTCTGATTATGTGATCAACAAACACCCTCACTTGATTGTGTAACTGTAGCAAAGCTGCTTTCCGCATTTCCAACGCAGCTTTTCAAACAAAAAAAATCCAAAACTAGACGTCAACTTCTGAGCATGTTATGAAAACTCAGCATAATTGCTGGAAGTTCATCTTCCTACAGAACAGTGTTGCTGCTCACAGGAACTATTGCAGAGGGTTTTTTTTTTTCATGCTTTGCAGCTTACGAATGGATTTGTTCTGCTCTCTATGGAATGCAGTGATTTCAAGATGGTTAAGGGAGAAGTTGATTTCTTGTTTTTGAATCAAGTCCTCCAGCATATTTCCATGTTCAGTTTCTGTCTGCTGCTTCATTCCTGCTGCATCATACATGCGGACACTTTCTGTTTTGTTTGATTCAAGCAGACTCACTACAATCTCCACCGTTCTGTCCTAAATGACAGCTTGGGTCACTTTATTAGGACAGTATGTCGCCTCCAAAATACAGAATCAATTTGATTTCAAATCACAGGTTCATGACTCAAATAAATACAGTTTTTTCAGCCCCAACTAATAAAGTTTGGTTTTTAAAAACTGTTATATAACAAGTGAAGTAAACTGAACAAAGAAAGAACTGAAAGCTGTTTTTTTTTGCTTGATAAAACTGCAAGAAATGCCTTTGCATGCTCTCCCACTAGCTTACAGCCCCTCACATCACATAACATTAATGGTGCAAAACGAAAACGGCGAGCAATAGTGGTGCTATCCAGCCGTACAGTTTTTAGCCAGATTCCAGCTCGGATGAGGAAAACAAAGGATCTGTTTGTCTGCAAGTGGATGCATCAGAATGCAGCGTAGCAGGGAGCTTCTGGCCTGTAGCTTATACACCACAATTACAAGCTTTTTCCATCAGCAGTTTTTTGTCTGCTCTCGATTCACAACGATTTGGATAAAGTTGAATTTTCTTTACATATGCCCTCCATCATTAAAAAACTATTAAAAAAAACACCCAAAACACAACTTTCATTGGAGTGGGTCTTAAAGAAAAGTAAATTCATGGATTTTGTTTTTTTGACATAGTGACAAGTGATATTTTTTTTCTTAACCCTACCATGGTTCATGGTTCATCCCAATGTTAGTTAACAACATTTCACATCACTTATGTCACACATGTTCTTCAAATATCATGCATGGTTTTTCAGAAAGGATGTTAGAAATGTTTACATTTCTGTGAGTAAAGCTGACATGTTTCCATCAGTAACTGTAGAAGAGACGGCGAGTGGTTGTGGACAGTTAAAAATACAAAATCACTGAAAGCTAAAGTAATAATATTTTCTTTCAACAACTGCATCTCGTGATGCTTGGAGGCTGTTTAAATATCAGGCCTCTTTGCATGTCTTCACTGATCTCCGGTAAAGTTTTATTGGTTTTGTAAACTCCCATATTTTTTAAGTTAGACATGTTGTGTTGTACTACCTTAGTTTGAAACTTGATCCACTTCTAATTCCTGCTATATATAGTCGTGGATGTGGAGAAGTCCTGCTTTTGACACTATTGCCCTCAGGAATATAAAATGAAACAATATTCACTTTATTAATACAGTTCTTATTTAATAGAATGCATTCTCATCATTCCAGCTATAATATACACAGCCAGTTGGACATTTCTGATCATATTTTCGATGTATGTTTTCATTCTATCATTCGAACGAAAGACTGATGCTTTCATATTTGATAGAGATGTCAGGCAGGTGAGCAGCTGAGTTGAGTGATGACAGCAGCTTGTTCTGGATCTGGTCTGGTTTACATGAACATCCAGAGGAAAAACTGGATTAAAAATGTGACTTTAACTCAAAGCAGCGGTGGAGTGAAGGCTTTCTTGGAGGATCAGCTGCTGTGTGGAGTTTTATTATTTCTTGCAGTCAATCAAAAGAAGAAAACAGTTTAAATTTAAGATCAATCTTATAGAGTGTTAACCTACTCATAGATACATACATACTCAAAAAACAATTGCAGAAAACTGGACCCATTCCTTTCACTCCTGCAGTATGAATTGCCCAAAAAGGAGAAAATGTCCCACTTGTGACTCACACTTAAACAAGACTATGGAACACTTAAAAAAATCCCATGTTAATTCATTTTTAATCATTATTTTAATATTCAAAAGGAAGTTATCTTCTACATGTAAACAAATATTTGTATATGCATAAAAGTTTTCATTGTTTTTTTTAACAATTGATTTAACCTTTGCAGTATAGCATTCTATTTCTTCCACAATTAAAGCAACAAAACTGCAGTTTGACTGATGGAATCCAGGATTTTAATTCATTCTCTTAACGAATATGATGTGTTTACATGTTTTCCTAAAACTGCAGACTCCTGTTTTTCCTTGTTTGGGTTTGAAAAATTGCCAGGCATTTTAAACATTTTTTTGTGTGTTTTTAAACGTGCAAAAGAAAAGACTTGGTTTTTTAAATCTTTTTAGGCCAGTTTTCACACTTTTCGCTCAAAAGAAAACAGCTTTTGTCATACTGCATTTTTATTTTACATTTTTTTTAGTGTTTGCATCTCATTTTTCTATCTTTACTCACTCGGTGGATTGAATCCACAGAACCGTATTTATTTACAAATTTGGAAATATCCTTCTTCCCTGATGTGGGAAATGTAGTTTTCGTGAAGAAAAGGAGGTTTTCTTCACCATTTGACTATTAAATTTTCAGTCAAAACTCACAAACAGCTTAATGGTTTAATTATCAGATGTGATGGAAGAAATTCAATTTTTTTTTATTTAAAAGAGATGTTTTAATATATGTAAGGTCTAAAGATTGTCTGGCATGAGTCCTGAAGTCTAATAGCAGAAAGGAACAACTGGAAGTAAAGCAGTTTAATCATAAAAACTAGCTGCTGTTCATTCATAAATCAGTCTTAAAAACTTTCTTGACTGTAAAGAAAATCCCAAAATGTCATTTTTTTTTCAACGGGGAAGTGAAATGGGTTTTGTGACACATTCACACTCATTCAGCATGCTTCCTTTTACTTCCTGCAATGACTTCTCATTTCTCCTTTACAGGACAAGCCCCATCACAGAACAGAGCAGAAGAAATCTGTCCTCGCATGCCTCGGATCGCTGCATCAGGCGTTTGACCGCTTCCTTTTATTTGCGGGTTCAGTAAATGACAACGGACCACTAAAGCTTAAAGTGGATTTTGTAAAGCACCTTAAACATGCAGAAACCAGACTGGAGCTTGGTAGCAGTCTTATCCCGATCCAGTCACTCATGTCAAAACCCGGATAAATAATCCAGGATCTTTCTACATCTCCTTGGGGCACAGAAACACAAAAACCTTCAGTTATTTTGCACCGGCGCAAGTTTTTCCTTTCCTCTGGGGCTGCTTGATCTGCCCTCTGGCGATGGCTTTGCTCAGCAGGAAATATTGTGATGCTGTTTTACGTGAAACATTTACTGACTGAATAGACCTTTTGTTCAGTTGTGGCACAATGGATCTCCTGAGAGCACCTGCTCATCTTAGCTTCCACAGCGACAGCTTGAAGACCTAAAGAACATACTCTCTTTTCAAACTTGACCTGGATCAGAACTAAAAAAAAAAAAACAATTGCAGAAAACTGGACCCATTCCTTTCACTCCTGCAGTATGAATTGCCCAAAAAGGAGAAAATGTCCCACTTGTGACTCAGACTTTTCAGCCATTGTGGTTCCCTCCATGCACGGGTCGGGATACCTCGACTACACCGTGGAGAACCACGCTTTCCGTTCTCTGAAGGTCATGGATGAGTTCAGAAAGCATGGCATGCTGTGTGACGTGTTACTGCATGTCACATACAAGGAGAGAGTGGTAGACTTCAAGGTAAGGTCAATTTCAGGCTCTAAGAAATTGAAACAAACTTTTTTTTTTTTTTGCATAAAATTGACAAATGTGCTATTTTTTAATTGAAATTTTAATTGTAATTGAAAAATAAAAGCTTCAGATTTCAAGATGAAGTAAAACCTTCTAAATGTTTCCAAAAAACAATCTTTGGATTTCTTAAATGACCACATTCTACTTCCCTGAACATAAACGGTTATTAAAAAAATAGAAAACATGTTCACAGTTTTCCACAGCCAAGAAACATGCAAAGCTTAAGGTCACCAAAGCCTGGCCCCAACATAATCTAATAAAAGTAATTCAATTTCGCTTAAAAGAATCCATGAAATGGATCCATTTTATGTAAGAATCCTGCATTAAATGCACAAAAAAATGATCAAAGTGGTCATATTATCCAAATAAATAAATGCCCAATTTAATGATTATAAGTTTAATGTAGATGACAAGTTTTTTTTTTTTTAAATCTTTTAACATTAAAGGCAGAAAAAAAAAGATTTCAGTTTGAAGGTGACAAAAAATATAAATTTTCACAGGAAACACAGAATCAAAGATCCTTTATTACTTTTTATCTTTTACATGTAATCTTGGACAAGTTTGAAAATGTTGACAACTTTAAGAGCGCCCCTTCTTCTGCATTTATGAAAATACCAGGAAAACAGGCTAAAACGCCTTCCCTGACAGATCTTTAACACATCTTTGGTTTGAGTGAATATTTGGGTTAAATGGATGTGATCTAAACCTTTCACTGAAGTTATGATCAACAATGGTGAAGCACTTTCAAAGGTCAGGCTTTATCGTTGATGACCTCTGTTCATTTGGAAGGGTTTGACCTCCTGGGATGTTTTCCATTAAACTCTTTGCTTCAGGTGCACAGGGTGGTGCTGGCCTCCTGCAGCCCGTACTTCAGAGCCATGTTCACCAGAGGCTTCAAAGAGTGCAGCGCTTCCGAGGTCACCCTGTGCGACGTGTGCCCCGAGGTGGTGGGAAGGCTGATTGACTTTGCCTACACGGCTCGTATAACGGTGGGGGAGAAGTGTGTGCTGCACGTCCTTCTGTCTGCCATGAGGTAAACACGCTTAAACAGTAGCAGAGGGAGTGGGGAGTCATTGGAAGCAGGTGTTGCATTCAGAGAAATGTTTCCCGATCTGTTCTTGAAGGTTTCAGATGGAGGACGTGGCCAAAGCGTGCTGCGATTTCCTCATCAAGCATCTGGAGCCGGCTAACGTCATCGGCATATCGCGCTTCGCAGAAGAGATCGGGTGCACAGATCTGCACCAGCAGTGCAGAGATTACGTCAACACGCACTTTAGCGAGGTAATGTGAACATCTTGAATATTTTCATTGCAGTTCATGTTTGTATCAGGCCGTCGCTCCCAGAAAAACAACAACAGAAGACAAGCACTGAACCAACTTCATGTGTTTTGATTCAAACTGGTCCCAAACTCACCATCGCTTCAGAGCAAAATCTGCTTGTTTTTGCACAATGCTGCACCCATGTGGTTACTTCAGCATTTCTTTCCTGAATCCAAACAGAACTTCTGTCTGAAGGCAGCAGAGTGAAAACAAATCTTCACCGTATGTTGACCTCCATAGAGGTTTGCTCACATAAATCCACACCTGTAAGGATGTTGCATCCATTTCCAGGTATTGGTGGCTGAGTCTGGCATATCCCAATATTTAAAAATACTGCTTTTAGTCTTAATTTAAGCCCTTTTCTTTCTCTCAGTCTTTGCCTGCAGTGAACCTAGCTGTAGATTGGCATCTTGTTTGGGGATTTCTGCTCAAATAACATAGTCAAATGGCTCCCAAAATCTTCTTTTTATTTCAGTGAGACATTGCAGACCATCTGCCTTCTGTTTTAGTATACTTATTTGCAAGTTTTTAAAAAATAAATAGTTTTTATGTGTTTCTTTGCATCGACAACAGTTTGTTTTTATTATTGTAAGCCTGGCTTTAGTTTATCAAGCAACATTTTTCTTGTTTTCTTTTACTATATTTGTTTCTGATAACTAAAGTGGAAATTACAAACTCACTTAAAGGAAAAACATAAAAACAACACTTAAAAACAACAAAACAAATAATACAAGAACTTGTACCATGGCCTGGGTTAATACTTGATTCTGATTGGCTGCTGAGTGATGATGAGCAGGGATAATGAACACCTTAAAAAGAAGTTCTGGTCACTTATCCCAAAATGTTCTATATCACTGCGCTGGAGGCTTTAAAACAAACTCTTTCTTCTAGAATTTTCTCTCAGAAATGATGCTTTATTTAACACAACGTGAGAATCAGCAAATATATCTCTTTCTTTCTACGCTGTAGTCGAGGTCGGTGCCGGACATTACCTCAGACGCTACCATGACAACGCACTGCACTAAGTATCAAAGAGTCTGCTTTTTGTGCAAAAGTGGTTTAAACCGAAAAAAAATAACAAGAATGAAGAACTAACATTGATTGTTTATTTATTTATTTTGTAAGGGACCATGTGTCCACAGGATAATGCTCTCCAAAGTGCGCATTATCAGAGATCAACACACTTTGCAGAAGTAACTTGACGTCGAACGGTTCATGGTTCCACGTCGTGCGTTAATTTCCCACAAAGCACACTTCGCTTACATAATCACATTTTACAAATGTGAACACATTTCCAGAAAACCAAACGTAAATCCAAAAAGCAGAACATAATTTTTGAAAAAGTGTAATGAAATAAAAATGAAAAGTTTCAGAAAACAAAAGTAATTTCCAGAAATCAAAATGAAATGCTAGAAAAGGAAACAAAAATAAAGCAGAAAATGGCACAACTGATTGGATGATGACTTTCGTTTACCTTATCAACTGGAGGTTATTTGGCATGGAAATATTTTCCAGCACTGCAATGTTTTGGCGATTTCTCAATCAACTCTTTACCTCAGTTCAGGCAAAACTTCCTCCTGCTTTCCCTCTTCCTCAAACCTCATCATCCAATCAGTGATGTCCCACAATTCCTACCTTTTCCTGTTTCTTCTATTGTTTCATTTTTGAACATTTCATTTTGGTTTATGGAAATTCCTTTTGTTTTCTGAAATGTTTTCAGAAGTACTTTAAAAATATAGTGTTCTTTTTCTATGATTTGATTTCCTTTTTTAAGTTGTTATTGTGATGTCAAACATGTTTTTGCGTTGAGCGATTTGTTGGTGAGATTTGTACTTCAGGGCCACCGTAGTAGAGGAAGCCTAAACCTGCTTTTTTTTTTGGTCAAAGGGGTTCATGTCTGAATGTCCCGCTGCAGTTCCCTCATATGTAAACTCTCTGCTTGTGTGCTCTGGGATGCAGGTGACTAAAGCAGATGAGTTCTTCAGTCTCTCCCACTGCCAGCTGCTGGAGCTCATCAGTCAGGACAGTCTCAAGGTTCTCTGCGAGTCTGAGGTTTGTCGTGAATTTTCACAACGTGGTTCAGCAAATGAAGGAAGAATCCAGAGGTTTATTTGTCTCTAAATCCCCCTCAGGTGTACAAAGCCTGTACAGACTGGGTCAGAGCAGACATGGAGAGCAGGGCTCAGTATCTCCACGCCCTCCTGAATGCCGTCCACATCTACGCGCTGCCTCCGAAATTCCTAAAAAAGCAGCTTATTTCCTGCCCCATCCTCAGCAAGGTGAGCGTTCACATGAAATGAAGTGACACAGAAAGAGTCCAAGCTAAAATCGGTTTGCTGTTGGTATTGTTGTTTTTATAGGACTTTCAAAAATAGATGTAAAAACAACAAGTTCTCTCACTGCTAATTTCTTTTTTAAGTTGTAAAACTAGTGTTTTTGAAATGTCCTGCATGTTTTATGAGGACACATTGATCAAAGTTTAACACACTGAACTTATTCTTCCTTTTTTGTACATCTCTCCGCTCCGTAGTTGCTCTTTAAATGGCCTCTGTGACCTCTTTTGTTTCATTTTTTATCTGTCTGACTTCAGTTAAAATTGAGAAAAATGTTGTGCTCCAAGAACCTTCACACGGTTTGTTTCAGGCATTAAGTCAGTTTGTTCTGAAGCTCAGTTCTGTTGTTTTTAAAAGCATTGTGATGGATGGATGGATTCTAATGAAGAAATTCCAAACGCTTTACCAGCTTAAGTGGATCTCTTTTGCTTCTTTCAGGCCAATTCCTGCAAGGACTTCCTGTCCAAAATCTTCCAGGATATTACGCTGAGAAAGCTCACCCCTGCCCCGATCCGTGGAACCCACCTCATCTACGTGGCCGGCGGGTTAGTGTCTCCTTAAGATGCCGACCGTTTTGGTTGCATGAATCATCTACAGGAATCAAAGTGACAATCTCAATTTATGTAAATCAACTTTTATGTTTTGTATGTTGCAGGAATGGTGTTATAGGTGTTGAGCTCAAAGAAAATCTATTCTTCTTTCTCTGAGGTTTTAATTAGGTTTTACAAAATGTAGTGCAACATATTTATAAGCAGGACTAAAACTTTTGATGCTTGCACAAATCCTGCTAAATCTGAACACAAAATTGACAGTAAAAGTATTATAGTTTGTTATAAAACACTTTTAATTTTTTCTTGTTACTAAGAATGTCGACAAAGCAAAATAACATTTGATACTTAAACAATTTTTAGAATATATGTTAAATACTAAAATATTTTTATCATAAATGTTATTCCAAGTATTTTTCTACATAAAAGAGAAAAAAAACTCAGTGTGTGTTAAGTGAAAACTATATTCCAGCTTTGATACATGGTGGTGGTAGTATCATAATTTGGATCTGATTCATGGTATTAGTGCCGGGATGGCTACTTTTTTTTTTCTACTAATGAAGTTACAAATGTTAAATTTGCTTCATTCATAAAATATGGTGAATGGTACAGAAGCCTCCTAAAGTTCACAAAAATATCTGTTTTCAGGTACCAGCATACACAGAATTCTCTGGCCTCCATGGCGGCCTTTGATCCCAGGAGTAACGTGTGGCTGAAACTGGCCGACATGGAAACTCCCTGTAGCGGCCTGGGAGCTTGTGCTCTGTTTGGACTCATGTACACTGTAGGTTACATCCATTTGTAGTTTGAGACGTTCGTGGTCTACATTCCTCTAAATGCATTTCTTTTCACCCAGGTGGGGGGCAAAAATCTGTCACTGCAGAATAACACAGAGTCCAACGGGCTGTGCTGCTACAACCCCATGACCAACCAATGGAGCGAAAAAGCCCCCATGAACATGCCCAGAAACCGAGTGGGGGTGGGCGTGGTGGACGGCTGCATCTATGCGGTGGGGGGCTCCCAGGGGTCTGTGCATTACAACACAGTGGAGAGGTGAGATACGCCTCAGATGTTCAGTGTGGAGGATGTACTCCTGCAACTATCAAGCTGGATTCGAATGACTTACCGTATTTTTTGGAGTGTAAGTTGTGATTCTGGACATAGTTTGGCTGGTGGTGTGTCATGTATACTCCGGTGCGACTTATATGTGATTTTTTTTTTTTTATAAATAGGCTTATATGTTTATTTCCCACTAACACTTGCTATAGGGCACTGTATTCAGTACTGACAGCAACGCTGAAGAAGCAGCTCCACCAGGTTGATCAGCGGGTGGAGTCCAAAACCAGCATGTCTGATCATTCTTCCCAAAACTTTATGATATTTTTCTTATTGCATTGAGACAAAAATAAAAAGATAATTTTTTTATTCCTTTGACTAATGTGAGACAGCAAGTAGTCAAACTCACTGTTCTGGGAGATTCCCTGAATGATCTCATGAACCCAGACACTAAGATGTGATTAACGATGCTTTTTTAGAGCTTTTAAAAATAAACAAACCGGATCACTCAACATCACCCGTGTCTTCCATGAATTGTTAAAATTAGCAACGAGGCTAAAAACTTCAGACAGTAGCTCCTCCCACATACAGCGGAAGCGTCTTACTTATGAAACAGAAATTTGAAAAGAGAGATGGCAGACACAAATTTGACACTTGGCATTCGGTGTGAACTTAGCGGTACACCAGGCAGAGTTGTTCAGAAGCATTGTATTTTTCTCCCAAAGGTGCTACTTAGATGTGATTTTTCTTCTTTGTTATGCATATTTTTAGCTGCTCATACTCATACTCTGAAGAAACGTATAAAGTACACATAAAGCATGTGTTCTGCGTTCAATAAAGTGCTTTTAGTAAACTGTGTTGCTATCCAATACTAGCGTGTAAACTCACAGATGGAAGAGGCTTGGTGTGAAATGGTGAATATTACACAAATCTTGCTCCTGTTTTTTTCTATCACAGCATCCCAGCCAACACGGCCAAGTGCGCCCCAATGGGTTAAAAAGTGGACAGTGCATGTTGGCTCCAGTTGTGTTTGTTTGCAGTTTCTGTGGTGGCCCCACCTGCCCATGTCGGCTCGAGTGGATATTACGCTAGCCAGCCTACTGGTCCGGCAGAGCAAGCGAGCGCCTCTGGCCAGGGGCTGGTAGAGCTAGCAGGGTAGCTGCCCAGGCTGCCGGTCCCTGTGTAGCAGAGCCAATGCGGGCCACCACGAAAACTGCGAACAAACCCAATTGGGGCCCACATGTAATGCCCGCTTTTACACCATATGGGGCCCACTTGACCTTGCTGGCTGGGTTTGTTTCGATACATGAAAGACTTGGTGTCATATAATTTCAGGCACAAACCACAAATATTCATTTTTCCTCCAATATTAAATTTCAAATGGTTGATACTTCCGTGTTTTGTAAAGGACATTACCCATTACTACCAAATCCAAGTCCCTGATTGATCAAAGTTTAAGTAGTTTACCTTTCAATGGCCGGCATGTAGAGCCTGAAAACGGACAAAACGCGCATTTACGCGTGTTCACTAAGACATTTAGAAAATAAGGTACTTCTCTCATGTTTTCTTTATTTAAGATGAACTTTCTCAGTTTGGGGCGTTACGGAACAATAATAAATAAAAATAAAACGCCTTTACATGTGCGCTTTGAGTGCTAAGAATCTTGGAGCCAGAAACCTGAGCTTAAACTGAACATGCTAAGACACACATTCCCAGGAATGTTAGACTGGAAAGGGAACGTTTGATACGTAGATGCAGCCAGGACAAGCGTCAGTGGCCTCGTGAATCTGTTGTTGCTGCTTCTCTAAGGAGCCTTTCAGAACTTCTTAAAGGTAGAGATTTCTAAAGGAGTCTCATGAGGATTGCACTGGAAGTCGTGCTGTGAGAAGCCGATAGATCAAATACAAGAAAATGCAGAAATAAAAGCATATCAGAAGAGTTTTAAGCACTGATGTTAATAGAAGCTAAATGTTTGGTTTTTTTCTAGCTTTAAGCTGCACACAGGAGACTCAGCAGGACGCTGCACCTCTGTGCCAAATAAAGATTAGGCTTTTAAATGATTACAATAATTACAGTTCAGAGAGCGGGGTTGTTGTCCGCACAGCCACCTGAGACTTTCATTTAGTACATTTGTCAAGAGTGACCTACAAATGTTAGAGGGCAGCTGATATTAGTGCACTATCAGCAGTTTACAGCCAGGAAAGACCCGGAGCCAAGAACACGGCCTGATAATGATTAACCAGAACTCACACTGTACCTCCTGCTTCATCACCACTCACCTTTATCACAGGCTCATAGATTCCCTTTAAGATTAAGGGAGTTCTTGTATATTTTCTGGATTTATCAGGATTTATAGCTGTTTGCTTTGAGACTGCAAGTCATACACAATGTAGATCTCATGTTTGTTAATTAAATGTGGGGCTAAATTTGGAGCCTGGCTAAACCAACAAGAGATTTAAACCCATGTAAACAGAGAAAAAGCTAGTCAGAGACGGAAGACAACCATAAAGTCTATTTTATGCTTTTTTTTCAGAAAAAAAATCCTCATATATGATTAGAGCCTCATTTACTAAGAAATAATCTGCCATTGCAAAACAATACAGTCTGACAAAAATTAGAAACGCAACTGAAGCTTTTCTGTTTAAAATACAATTAACTAAAACATTTTTATTCTTTGAAAAAAATCTATTTAGACCTGGATCATCATTTCTCAGGTTTTGTCATTCCAATAATTTTTTGGTTTACTCATAACTGAAATTAAGACAGTTTTACATTTATTTTTCTCTGTTTATTGGAAAAAAAATGTAGGGTAAAGGCAAATACGTTTATTTTATTTGATTTCATTTCATTTCATTTCATTTCATTCCATTTCATTTTATTTTATTTTATATATATACAATAATTACAATTTTAGAATTTTGCCTTGTTTGCCATACAGATTAAAGAGAAACTTTGAGATTCATGTGTTTTAATTCAGTGGATTTTGTAAGTGCAAAAAGTACGTTATTCCACTTTTTTTCTTCTTTACAGCTGCCGAGATTAAGATCAAATGTATTTATTTTTTATCTTTATTTTTTTTCAAGCATTTAACACAATCACGTTAACATAATGCTGTAATAACATTACTGTTTTTATGGTTCTTGTTAATATGTTTTTAAACCTCGTGTGTGGAACTCCTTCTGCTGGCCTTGTTCCATTATCATTTATTAAAATTGATTCAATAAATGATTAGATAAACTATAGTTTCACAGGTGGAATCTCTCCTGGACAATAAAGTCCTGTAAATGAAAGTGGTTTATTGATTTATCTTTTTCCTCCTGCTTGCCTTTGCATGTTAGATTTTCCAACACAATAGGAAAATCTTGATGTTTTCAGATGTGTGGAGGACTGAAAGCTGGTTAACACATTCTGATTGCAGCCTCCTTGTCCTAACCCACTCAGAATCGACTGTTAACTTAAATCCATGCTTTTCTGCATTTCTTTTGTTTGATTTGTACAGATTTTGTGTGTTATATTGTTTTGTACACTGTTTGTTTTCTGTGTTAAAGGCCTTTAGCGAATCAACTTTGATTAATTGATTTATTTGGGTTTATTAAGCGTGACTACATGTGTTGTCTCTGTTGTTTGGCTTGCAGGTGGGATCCAGACTCCAACCGCTGGTCGTTCATCAGCCCCATGTCAGTGGCTCGCCTGGGCGCCGGTGTGGCTGCGTGTGGGGGGGCTCTGTTCGTAGCGGGGGGTTATGATGGCCACAACCGCTGGAACGCAGTTGAGAAATACCAGCTCGACACAAACACCTGGCACCAGCTGGCTCCCATGAACACAATCCGCAGCGGGCTGGGTGAGTTGATCGCATTATCTTGTCTGCTCTGTGACCTTTGCTCCAAACAAGACTCCATCCAGGAACACCCGGACCGTCTGAAACGTTTAAATCTGACCTCTGAAAGCTTAAAGTGCTTTAAAATATTTTCATTAAAGCGGCAGCGGTAATCACCAAGGAAGATGTGCTCTGCACCAGATTACACCTCTTTATTTCTGATTGTTCAAAACAACAACATTGCAGCGCATAGAAAAGTAAATAAAAAGAATGTAAAGAGAAAATATCTGCATTTATAAAGAAATGACAGTCTGCTGTTGAAAAAATGGATTGATTTTAGTCTTCAGAAGTGCAGTTTTGCAGAAAATGCTTTGAATCGTTGGTTTATATTTCTTATATCAAGGAAAACATCCCACTAAATGCTGACATCTTACTATTTTAGGAAACATATTTTTTGTTTCTATGATAATTTTTTTGGATAATTTAAGTTCAGATGGAAGTTTTTCCTTCCATAATCGGCTTAGTTTGACACCTGGACGAGTTCAGCTGCAGATCAAAAGAAGAAACTTGACACTCAGGTCTGGGTTCACATGCAAGTGAATCCTGGTGCAGTTTAAAAGAGTATGAATGCAACCTCTCTAGTGAACTGAAGAGAGGACAATGAATCGTGGTGTGCATTTGGATTAAAGGCACAAATCCCAAAATAGTTGACAGTAAATGTGTCTCATGTACATGTGGCCACTGAAGTTGTTTAGTTGGGTTTAATTAACCCTTTAACACCAGAGCTTTAGCTTTCAACTATCGTCACTCTTCAACTGTTTACGCATTTAACAGAGTTCTGGCGGATTCTGAAGAAGAGAAAAGTGGCCGTGCGCTGATGCACTTTAAAGAAGTGAAATGTTTACATAATTGATGCAAAGCCAATGTGAAAAGGTTCTTTTCTCCAAATCAGCTGATTCACATTGATTGCGTAAACGGTCAAAGAGCGTGTGTTGTTTAGGTGTCCCTTGTGACATCTTCATTCTTCAAGAGTTAAACATTAAGAAGTAAAAAAAAAAATGCAGTTCGAAAAAAGCTTGTAGATGTGACGCAGCAGCTGAAACGGGCGAGCCAAAGTCAAACTAAAGTGCAAACTTAAGATGATGGGATATAAGTGGTGGCTTACTTCTGCGCCAACAGGCCCTTCTCACAACTTGGAGGGGAATTTCTGGTGAAACACTACCGCCCTGCATAAACGTTGACCTAAGAAACAGCGCAAGATTCTAATTTTGCCTAATAAAGGCATAATTATAAAATGAAACAAAAAACGATTGGAGTGGGACCTTCATGCTTTTCCACCTCAGTTGAATTTATTGTTTAGTTTACTTCCACTCTTTGTTCTACTGGACACCTTGGTTATTTTTATTAATACCAAATGGAATGTCGATTGAAAACCACTTCTCATTTATGACATTTCATGCCAGAAGCGGACCTAAAACAGCCATACATTTATGTTCATAACGGAGCAGCAGATTTTCAATTACATCTCAAAACACATTTAAAAGCACAAGCAAAGACGCATATTTTGACCGACTTAACAGCGTTTTAACACAGACTGTTTAACAGATACAAATAGATAAAACAAGTTTGATATGAGAATCTTTAAAGTATGGAATAAATCTAGAATTTCTATTTATTTTTAAATTATACCAACACACAGCTATGAAATCTTCTGTGAAGTCCTGCGTAAACATTAGAGTAACCATTAAAATGCAAAAAAAGCTTAACAGGGAATAAATCAAGTGGATTTTTCTTTATTTTGGGTCACTTCAATGCAAATAGAACTAAACACAACAGAAAAAGAAAATAAAAACAGAAAAAGGCTCAGACCACAGAAGGCGAACCCAGAAGTGACAAATCTAAAGAAATACGAACTCTTTAGAATAAAAATGAAAAACATAAAAGTGAGAAAGCACTTTTCCCTGATCAGATTTAAAATAACCATGTGAAAAACTGCAAAAAAGGAAACTATTGAGTCTCTTTTTGTCCTTATGCTTTTTTAATGATATGCATCTGATTTTGCAAATGAAATGCTCAACAGCATTTGCCAAACACGGAGGGATATTTGTGGTTTGATTAACAATGTAGAAAAACCTTTCAGATGGCCTAAACTAACCCTAATGAATATATATATATATATATATATATATATATATATATATATATACATATAATATGCTGGTTTTCAAATATATTCAATATAACAACCAGCTCTACCTGTAAATGAACCCAGACTCACCTCTTCAGGTTAACTAGAGTTTGCTTGTTTAGTTCATTTCTATGGAAAAACTCTGAACCAGTGTGACAGTACCACGTTTGTTGCTTTAAGAAGCAGAATATCAAGCTCTTCCTTGCATTCCTGCAGGTTTGGTGTGTTTAAACTATTCCTTGTACGCCATCGGAGGCTACGACGGGCAGAGCCAACTGTGCACGGTGGAATGTTACAGCATAGCCAGGAACATCTGGGAGCCCCGCGCCTCCATGCAGCACTGCCGCAGCGCACACGGAGTCACCGTCCACCAGGGGCGCATCTACGTCTTCGGTTAGTTCCTCAACTACAAATCAAGCGGGGTCAAAATGATGACCGCTTGTATTGGGATGAAAAAAATTACAATTTGAAAGAAAATGGAAGATTTGCTATTAAATGATGTGTTCTTGTAAACTTAATATGAAAGACGTTGACTTTTACTGAGAAACGGGTTCAATCTCAAAGGAGCTTCCATGTTGTAATGAACTTTTAAAACTAGTTAACTCAAAAATACAACACACAATGGTAACCATATATGAACTACTTGAAAACAGCGGTTAGTGAGCCACGCCCCCACCGCAAAAAAAGAAAAAAAACTGTGGCTACAAATTAAAACTCATTAAAAGTCATTATATTTCTGTCAAAATAAAAGTTTGCTTATAATATAAGTTTGTATTTTTTTTTTTAGATTTTGCTCAAAGTAAACATGATGTGAACATAACTCATTACCAATTCTTTGGTTTTATTTCTAACATGAATTGTTTGACACCAACATTTTTTTAATGCCAACACAAGCTGTCAAAAGCGAAACTATTTTTTTACTGTGAAATGTTTTCTATTTTGTAAGAATATTTTCTTACTCTACAATGTCTTTGTTGGCTTGTACTTGCTTTAAAACTTTAAAACAGAAAAAACAGGTTTAGGAAAAAGTATCAGAACACATTTTTAGCTTGAAAATGTTAATTTCAATAATTAGTATTTTTTACTTTCATTTGTCTAGGAGGTTACAACCAGCACGGCTTCCTGTCCAGTGTGGAGTGCTACTGTCCTGAAACAAACAAGTGGATGTACATAACGGACATGCCAGAGGGACGCAGCGGCATGGGCGTTGCCGTCACCATGGAGCCCTGCCCCAACAGACTGCTGGAGCTGGAGGAGGATGAGGACGTCGAGGTCATGCGGGATTGAGAAACGAGCAGAGAGAAAGACTTTTTAGAGAGACAACTTTCTAAATGTTTAAACTCATCATCTCTGGTGAAAAACGTACAAAAAATGATTCCTGTTTTGAGACACAGTGTCTGCTTTGAGTTTGTGAGACACTTCTGACATAGCAGTCTCAACTGAATTTCATGAAGAATACTTGACTATACTTAATATACTTAACTGAAGTTGTACTTCAGCTGATTTCCATTCTTTTAGAGCTCAACTATTATATAAAATGTACATAATGTAACTGAGCTATTGAGACCTGCTTTCTCTTTAAAAGCAAATCTGTATATAAGCACTTTTCATTTATTTTTTTCCTACAGAAATATCTGTTTTTTGCTTGTGTAAAATCACATTTGTGCCTTAAATAAATTAAACTGAAGTATTTTGTTCTGAAAACTCTGCTCCTTTAAGTTGCGTTTTACTGACCTCTAGTGGCAGTAAACTGCCTTTTTACTTTCCTTCTGCATGCAGTAACCTAAAACTACCACTAGATGGCAGAAAGAGTCTGTGTACTTTCATAAAAACTCCTGTTTTAAGGGCTTTCTCAAAAACCTGATGTTGAAAAATCTTAAAGTAATGACTTAAGCCTAAGATTGACATTTTTTTAAAGCATTTCTAACTTTCAAAATAATTGTTCTTTATCAACCTTAAAAACAGTTTTAGAATTAGTCATAAAGCAAAATACACATCACTTATGTTTCCCTCTGCATTATCTGCACAATCTCTGTCTCTGACAGGGACTGTCCTGCACAGGGCCTCAATCTTCTCTTCGCATTTCTTAATTCTGAATTAAAACACGTTTTGTTTTTCATCTGGCTGTTTGAGGATTATGTTTTCAGACCAATGGCGCATTTGCATCTATTATTGGTGGAGCAACCTGTTGGCCAGTGATGGAGCAGGCAGCAGAGCTCCAGTTGTGCGCTCAG
Source organism: Oryzias celebensis (assembly GCA_014656515.1). Classification (NCBI taxonomy): domain Eukaryota; kingdom Metazoa; phylum Chordata; class Actinopteri; order Beloniformes; family Adrianichthyidae; genus Oryzias; species Oryzias celebensis. The sequence continues at coordinate 44,341,037 of BNCR01000005.1, forward strand.
GCCCTGCAGAGGGCTCTTACTCACTACTTGCAAGCCCTCCATGAGAGCAAGTGACTCACATGGCAAAGGCATGACGCAGGCACCTCATGCACAATCGTGCACATGTGTGCTTATGCACAAACAGTTGTGTGCGTGCGTGGAAAACAAAGCTGGCTGTCTCTTATTCACAGGCTGCGGAAGCAGACTTACCTCAATGTGTTCATTGTCTGACGATGGGAGGGGAATAAAGAAAAAATGTGGCTCCGTGGAGAAGGGAGATCTGCCTTTTGCCCTGAAAATCAACACAAAGGTGTAGTTCTTGTGCATCTTTTGCATACTTGGTGTTCCAGCAACTGAAGGGTGTTCCTAAGAGCTCTTCATGGGTCCACATTTCTATAAACATCTGCAGAGAGCCATGCATTTAGCTTTGGTGTATAACAGCTTCATGGGTAAAGATTAAAACCTGCAAAAATGTGAAAAAGCAAGACATGTTTTTGTTAAATCTGGATGAAGGTAGTCCAAAGTGGGCTCTACCATCTAGAAGCATCACAACAAAGCTCATTCTGTTAGATATGGCTTATTTAGATCTGTACGCAGGCAGGAGGTCAAATCAAAGCTTTGCAGGACCTGAAGGGGTTTGGGGGCCTTTGACGCCACAGGGCCCGCAGCTACACATGTGAAGGCGTGACCTTGGAAAGTGGCGACCTCATCAACATCCCCGCCTGCAAAGCTAATCTGTTTCCTTCTGAAGGATGCTCCTGCAATGGAGCCTCTCATGAAGGTGACATTGGTGCTGGACGGCAGGGAAACACACATACAGTTGGCCACACAAACATTTTGGGTGCACCGACCTTTGTGCTGCATGTTTGATTACATTCATATTGCAGCCTGTGCAACTGCACGAAAGTTGTGGTTTGAACCTTTGGGTTTGCTTCCGCTGATGACCCAGATGCCTGCAGCAGGTGTTTCTGCAGGATGAGGCTGGAACATCACTCTGCTGGCCCCAAACACTGTTAATTACATTATTTTATATTAAAGAAAGACATTCCTGTTAGTGCAATGATTTAGATTAATTTTAGGGAAGCATTCAAGCTGCACAACACCAAACAGTGGAGTTCACAAACTACCCTGAAGTTCGTCTTGGGTAAACTTTGGCAGCCACATTACCTCCCTTACAGATAGATGCCCTTTAGCAAGGCGCCTTTAGTTAAAAACTGAACTTTTTGTCAAGTTGAGTGGACTTCCATGCACGCACCAGAACTTAGCAATTGAAAGAAAAGTCGCTACAGGTGATGAAATGTTCCACTAATGTCTCCATGTGCAGCAAAGCTACAATGAGAAAGAATAGAAACTGACAAATACTTTCACGTGCTATCAAAATGCACCAGTTCGACGTGATTGTTTAGCTTTTTATTTTGTAGGTAAGTGAAATTTAATGCACAGAGAGTGCTGTTGTGGTTCGCAGCCTGCCTGTTGTGAGTGTGTAGCGCGGCCGCCTGCTCTGCGCTCCCTTCCACTGTGTTTCTCTCAGACTCGGAGGAAAGCATGAGCGGACACGGTTTCAAGCTCCCCTCTCGCTGAATTGATTCTACTATGAGTCCTCCAGAAACGTGGCTGCTGAACGCAGGGGAGAACGACTTCTTCGAATTCTTCATTTTTTGGTCATTTTGATGCCCCAAACGGACCAAAATACGACAAGTCAACTTTTTGCCATGTATATGTAAGTAGAAATAAGGACACAAAGTTCGAGAGATAAAGCGTCATGGGCTTTTCTGGAATTGCACGTCCTCAGTCTCCCCCCTTGTTCCCACAGATGGTATATTCCACAATTTATTCCAGGGAAAGACTGACAGTTTTTTGGGTCATGAAGCAGCTGTTCAAGTCAGTGGTTTGTCCTCCCTCCGCAAGAATAAGGAATTAGTACATTTCAAATTAGATAACGAGAAAACGACGGAAAAAGCAGAGAAAAAGTATGACAATATGTCCGGAACTTACATTAAAGCAATAAAACTTACATTAAAAATATTTATGTTATTGCTTAAATTTCACAGTTTATTTTTGTCTCATTGATAATGTGTTTAATAATTTATACCAATACAATGGAGTGAACATAGCACAGAATATATTTTATTTTAAAGATAACACTCACAAATACTGAGTTAAGCCATGTTAAAATGATTGTTGAGCCTCTCTTTAATAAATAATAAAGATGATATCTCAATATATGGTACATACCACTATAAATATTAAAGTTTTTAATCAAGCCAATGTATATAAACACAAACATCTGCCACACAGTTATGTCAATTTCAATATCAATATCAGAGCCTCGCAACCTACCCCTTGTATGACCTTTACATTTGTTCCTAAATGAATGAGTAGACTGCATTTCCTCACTTGTGCTTTCACCTCCACAATATATTTATCAGTCGAAATTGTGTTGCGGTGGAATTTGTGCACAGAGCTGTGTACATGTATTGTTTTTTGTTTTGTTTTTTTTGTTTTTTTTTCGTGCGTGTGTGCACATTCAGCACGGGTCAAGCCCCTTGGAAACAGCAGCAGAGGTCCTCTGCTTTTAAGTGGATTAAAACTCCAGCACAATCCCCTGGGCCAGCAGGCATTGGACAGACTGGGTGTAGTTTAGATGAGGACTTAAGACTGATTATCTCCCATGTTGCCTTTGTTTTTGCTGCTTTGCTGTTGCAAATATGGGTAATACTGTACAGTATACAGAGATACAGTGTGCTATGTATGTTAGAGGTTAAAGGGATGTAAAGTACTTGGTGGAATTTGTATTCCAGCTCCTCTTTGGTTGTTTCCAACTTTGCCAAATGCTGCTGCAGTGGAGCGATCCCTCAGCGCTGAAAGTATACCTGCAGCTTGTTTGTGTTTAGTCTGCCTTCATGCAGCCTGTCTTATCTGTGTTACAATATTCTAGCTCCTGTTACCATTTCCCTTGGATCCCATGCGTCACTCCCATACTTTTTGCAGTGTGTCAGCACCAATTAACTCAATCAATATGTATGTGCTCCAGTTGTTAGGAGTGATTCTGACACTGATGCCAGTTCAGACAGAATGGTATTAACCAGTGTGTGTTTAGTCGATTTATGCCCCCTACGGATAACTTTTCCACACTTTCTCTTTTTTTTTTTTTATAGAAAAAAAATCCTCCATACGTCAGTACGCTACTGTAAAACACAACAGCTTCTGTGGATTGACTTTTTCTTATACAACTGGAGAACCTTCCTTTCACCTCATCATGAGGCGTAAGGTTGCCTTCTGACCTCACAGGATCCTCATTAATGCTGCTATAATCTTCTTAGGATTTACGAAGCAAAAAGTAATAAAAATATTAAAGGATCCACTTATTTTAATTTTTGTGGGGGGAAAGTTGAGAAAAAATAGTCACTTCTGTTGAATAAGTGATGACACCACTGGCATAAAAAAGGAAGATAATCAGTGCTCTGGTTTGAGGATTCGGCTTCTGAAATAAAATCTGGCTTTCCCTGTCTTCCCACTATATATGGTGTACCTTACTCGTGCTATTATGCTGTGGTTTCTGCAGAGATGAAACCAACAGAGGTGCTTTCAGTCGAAATAATGTGGGCATACCGCAAGCAATAAGCTTGAAACTTACCTGTAAATTATGGTTACTCGTAGCAGCCATAATACGATTTTTTTAAATTGGGAAAATAAAAAACTTCACAGAAAAAAATCAAAATGATTATGTTGTAATATTCCATGTTATGCTGGAATCTCTTGGGTGCTGGCATTCATGTGGATGTTAGCTTTACACTTTTCCCAAGCATTGTCACAGAGCCCCCACCACCACCTTTAACAAAATGTCAACTCCTCACCACACTGCTCAGGAATGATTCCAGTAAGACTGGAGATACGCAATTCACATTTTCAGTCTTCTCAAATTTCTATTAACCTCATGTTTAGAAGGATCTGTTGTTAGTGTCGTGTCACAAATTAAAGATCCACTCCCATGAAAATCTGGTTTTTGGTGTCTTTTACATGTTCTTGTCATCTTTTTCTGATAATGGAGTACATATCGTAGAAAAATTAAGTCCAAAATAGCATTTTTGAGTATATTATTACTCAAATCATTGTGAATCAGGAGCAGATGAAAACATGCCATAGGAAAAGAACGTATTTGTGACGTTTAAAATGCGCAGGGTGGCTCTTCCTTTTTTTTCCTGTCCAAGCCGGTATCTGGTTTAAAACTGTACGCCTGGATAGCTCCAATATTTCGCCAATTTTTGATGCACTGATAATGTCCGGTTAAGGGTGCGAGGGGTTGTAAGATAGTGGTAGAGCTTATGATCAGAGAACTCTCAGCTTCAAGGAGGGAAAGCGGGGCGAGGTGGATCCACAGCAATGGTACTGCCCACAACTCAAAGGCAAATTTCTAACAATGTACTCCTGCGCTGCAGAAACCATGTCTTAGAAAATAATCATAATTAAAAGACCCCTGGGAACGCTTTTATAAAAGATCAAAAGATAACTGGAATGGTACTTTTTGTTGTTTTTAATGACTAATCTGAAAATTTATAAGTAGATATATTTGTCTGCTTTCACTGGGCTCGAAAAACATTAGCTAAATGTTTTTAAATAAACTACAAGGAAGAGTAAATGTTAAAAAGGATTCAAAAAATGAATCAAGCAACAATCCACTGACTTCCAGATTAAAACATGTTTGAAAAAAACTGTTCCTGAAGATCAGGTGAAGTTCACTTTAGAGCCACTAGGGGGGATTTCACGCAATCAAGTCAGTCTAAATTAAATTAGAAATTTTGGCCTGGTTTTAAAAACGTTTTTGAATTGTTTTGATTTTTGTCATATTAGCAAATTTTTCGTTTAACAGGTTGACACCGGAACTGTAAATGATGACCTTTGAATTATTGTTATTGTTTGACCGTTTATAAAAATAGAGTTTTTCTTCACTTCAAAAACCGTTGGAATTACAGTAATTGCGCAAACAGTTGTCATAATTCAAAGAGTGTGTGTTATTTGCTGTTGCCGAGGAAATCTCCAGTGTTAAAGGATAACCAATATCATTAAATATCAGCGATGATTTGTGCTTTTATTTGTCTTGGCTTTTCGTCTTTTGGATATTTAAGTCATATTATGTGTTCAGGCTGTGTTTAGTGATTTCCTGCTTTTCCATCTCTTTAATGAGCACACCTGGTTTCAGTTTTGACTATCTCATCTGCTTTCTGTTAGTTAATTATGCGACAGTGTTTAAGTCATTGGTTTTCTCTTAGCCTTGTTGGGTCCTCTATTTGATGCTCTGTTTTTTTCCCTCAATTATTTTTAGATTTTTTTTTTTGTGTTGTGTCATTTGTATTCTTTGATTAGTGTGAGTTTGTTCATCTAACATTTTTTTTATTTTTACTCCACTTGTGAATGTCTTCCATTCATAAGAAAATATAGCTCAAAAATGGGTTCGTGATCTGTCATTTGAAAGACAAAAATCTGCACCTTTGCAATACCCTTACTAGACTTTTTTCAGTGTTAGTCTGGATTGTAAAACTGTTTGTCAAAATTTAGAAAAGGCAAGGTTCAGTAACATCCCATGTTCAGTCTGAAGCTTTTCACCAATTAATCAAATGCATCATGTTCCTGCGCAATGGGTTTGGCCTCGAAGACAAACTAGTACCCTATTGAAGCAAAATGCATTAATAGTAGTGTCTTTTTTTGACAAGAATGCAACAGCATGTTAATCTATTTTCTCAAAATGCAGAGCTCCTCACTAGTACAGCAAATTCCTCCCTAAGAAACTGTCTTTGGTTGAATGTCACTCCTGCTCAACCTTTTAAAAAACCTTTTGACGTTTTCTCTGTTTTCCTGTTGCCACAGGTCACTGTTGAAAAACACAAAGATGCTTAATATTTTAGCAAAGCATTCCTGAAACGGGTACTTTTGTGGGAAACACAACAAAGTGAATGTACTGAGTAAAAAAAGGAACTTGTGTTTACAGTCAGCGCAAAGTTAGGCAGCAAACAGGCTGCATTTCCTGTTATGGTGTTTTACAAATTAAGGCCTTTTATGGTAAAACAGAAGAAGTTGGAAATGGTTTTCCTTCCAGGATGCAGACTTCCTGCTATTCTGATAAAGCCTGGGGGTAAATGGGCAGTTAATACTAACACTGATTAAAAAAAAGAAGAAAATTTCAAACAATTTGTCATTTGATGCATTACTTTATGTCACTTTCTTTCAAAAACAAGTTCTGTTCAAGACTGATCAATTAACATCAGCTATTGACATTTTTGTCCAATTGCTTTTTAAGGTGTTTTATGAAATTCGTTTTTTAGAACTACAGAATACGGTATGGGGGAAAAGGTAAGCAATCGGATGCATTTTGCATTCCATGCTATCTCTTTGTTTTTACAGAACCTTAATAACTCAAACCAGGTTTGGATTTAGCTCATCCGTGTATCAGTTTGACTCCTGCCACTTGTGTTTCTTTTCTATTTTATTGACATTTTATTGTATTGAAAATTGAAGTTACACTAATAATAATAACAATATAAACAATGATATTTACAAGGTGTTGGCATTTCCAGGTTTGAACATTTTGAAATGGAAGTCAAAAGGGATGGATTTGTTTTTAGATCCACCTCTGGTGGTTTGGTATTTCGACATCACCTTTGAATATTTTGGTGGAGTTTTTTTTTTTTTTTCATTTAAAAATACACAATATTAATAACATTTTGTGCCTCTTTTGTGAAGTGACTTACAACAATGTAAATGTTGAGCAAAAACTCACAAAGAGGTTCTGGTCTGAGCTAAAATTTCATGTTGCGCTCTTGACTTCACAGTAGAACCAGCCGAACGTGCAGTCCCTCAAATGAACACTGGACTGTCAAACTTTTTAATCTCAGCCATCCACTGCAAATTGACATCAAAATGGTTAGTCAAAGCCAACTGTAACACAGCCAATACAAGTTAAACGGAGACTAAAGATAAAAAAAAATCAGAAAAAGGAAAATCGATGTAAACTCGATGTAAAATACAAATTTTGAGGGGTAAAAGGTGAGGTTTGGAGCCTAAGTCCCTTTATAGTTTTAAAAAAAAGTTAAGCCTAAAGCTGCGTTCACACTGAACGCGATTTGCATTGGTGGGGTGTCCACTTTCAATGTTAAATAAATGTACAGACAGGATCAGAAGTCCCGTGGCGCAATTTGAATGTCAGGTGCGGTATAGCGGTCTGTCAGCAGCGCATTTCGGGTGGTGTGGTGCATGTCAAGCAGCACGGTGTGATGCATTCAGATTTTAAATACCAGAACTGTTGAAGAAGATGCCTCACATCAACCAATCAGGGGCTTAACTTTGGCCCATGATATGTTGATGACGTGATTACCTCTTGAGTCCAAAAACAACATGGGTTCGAATTTGATCGTTCTCCTAAACTTCATAATATTTCTCGTTTTTGCATTGAGACAACAATTTAAACATCTTTAAATGGGAATTTGAAAGCAAGGCAGTGTGCGAAATATCAAGATCGTTGACTGCTTGGTGAGCCAGCAAATCAAACATGTTTATGCAAATAATTTTTTACGGGCATTCTGCAGGTGACAGGTCATAGCAAATACTTAGACAACACGCAGGGGTAAAGTATGGAATGAGATGAAGGCGTGTCACAAGAATTATTCTTTTTTTTTCAACCACCCCAAATCCTGCACACCGTGCAGGGATTGATAAGTGCTTGCTCTTTGTGCACCCCTTGCAAGCTGCATAACTGTTAGATATTAGGAAATCGGATCAAGTGGAGTTTGTGTGGGCATCTTACAGAGACCCTTTGGGCACTGACATGCAAACCTTGTCTGTGCAGCATTGGTATGTACACCTTACTAATATGGGCGTAAAAACACCATACAACAGGATCACTTGTACATGATAAGTGCGTGCAACAGTTACCTTACAAACACTTCATGACACTCTTCACAAGCATGACAATGGTACATTCCATTTCAATTATGGGAGTGGCTGTAGGAATCTCAAGGGAACAGCAAGACACACCTGCGCTCCCTTTTTGATGCGACCACTACAGCACACAACCATTCACTGGCCAGGACAACCCATACCCACAGTAGCCATACAGGGGTTGACCCAGGCTTGACTCGATACAACCAAGCTAACAGGGCATTCACGGGCCCATTTATAAAGTTACAGAGGGTGATGAAATAGCGGATGCTGACTCCGCTTACAGAAGAAACGTGCAAAGAAAGGAAAGAGGCTCAAAGATATATTTTGGTGTTCGATGAGTCCAAAACCTGCCGTTGTAAATCTGAGTATAGATGTGTGTGTAAAGAAAGATGGGAAGAATCCAATCCACACAGCACAAATTATACAGGTGGGAACTTCAATGTCTGGGCTGTTTTCCAAACAAAAGCATGCAGTTGATGATCTCCGAGGAGTACATTTGGATGCAAACCTAAAGGAAATCAATCACAGAATATTATTAACAGGATAGAAGTGTATCTTTAAGGAAATGGAGCGATATTCACAAACCCCTTGGTGAAAGAATATCCTGGCTTGGATAGTGGGAGCTCTGCTGGAGCCTTTTTCAACACATACTGATTTTAACTCAGAACAGCATATATATTCTTGATTTGCTTCGCACTAAAATAAAACACAAAAAGATAAATTTTCAAAAATAATTTCTATTGTTGAGCATGGAAGTAGCTAACATCTTTTATGGGAAGAAAAAAAGCATAGAAATTTTCACAATAGTAGGGCTGTCAATGTTAACACGTTAACGCAAATAAAAAAAAAAGTGTTTTTATTTAATAATGGTAACTACTTACACATCTTCCTCTTTGCGTTGGATGATTCAGCCTTCCACTGTAATACAACACTGGGCCGGCGGTCCTCGACTGCAGCGGCAAAGGAAAGCGATCTATATGCTGATCATCACTATAGGTTCAATAAAGCATCAGTTCACCTCTTACCCCTTGTTTTGTCCATGACAAAGATGATGAAGCAACAAGCTTGTTTTGAAGAAGCCTGCACAGCAATATAAAACATTTGTGCTTTTAAACTACTTTTTTAGCTGTGCATCAACACCCAGCAGCCAATCAGATTTGAGTATTCAGCTGGGCCATTTAAAGTGCAGAAACACAATGCTTGTTTCTTACGGCTGTATATCAGTATCTTTACTATGTTTACTTGGAGTAATAATGCAGACATTAAAGTTTTCAGAGTTCGGCTTATCTTACTGTTGATGTGTTTTGTACACACAAATTACATTTCTGGGACATCGGAGTCAACATTTTACAAATTAAAACATTTCAGGAAATAAAATGAAGGAATATTGTTCTCTCTAGCCTTTTTTTTTTGTTCAAAAGCCACATATTGTCATATTGTGTTGTCAAAATATACCTATTAAAACATGGTGAGTAATTGTGATTAATAACAATCCAAAAGTGTGATTAATCCAATTAATTTGTTAAATCGATTGACAGCACTAAGAAATCGTTAAGTCGTAAATGTTTTCAAGAAATTTTCCCAATCTGTTATTTTCTAAGACAAACTATTTAATAGATTTTGAGGTAAATTTTTGTTCCGCAAAGGATAGATGACTTTTAATAAAGTCTGTTATGGCATTATTTAAATCCTATAAATTGCAAATAGTCCTTTTGAAAAAGTAAATTAAACGCACCCCTGACGAAAGGATTGTTGGTCTTCAAAAACCATTGAGGATGTTACTTTATCTTGAGTGACATTCTTGGAATATTCACTTGAAATACTGTCAAGCTGGTAGATTTAAGAAAACTCAGACAGATTGTGCAGAAAATTTTTATCAGAATTTTGTTGGTTTGTTTTTACACAGTGAACCAAACTGTCTGGAAAAATGATGGAGCAACAACAGTTGTTTATGTGGGAATGGCTTTGCACAAAAGAAGCACCAACCAAGGAAAAAAGGCTGTTTCACATATTGACAATTGGCTTCTCACTTTGTTTGATTTGAATTCACAATACATTGATAAACCCACTATAAAATGTTACACAAACATCAGAGTAACTCATTTGTAGTGTTTGTGATTATACATTTAAAAATATTAGGTAGCACCATTTTGTTTCAGTAATGGAGTAATCTCACTAATTCATGTTTGATTTTCATAATACTGGTCATGTTACTGATGGTCAAATGTAAATGAGTTACTTTGAATTGAATTATTAGATTTTAGCTACAGTTACTGCAAAAACATTTCATATTGTTTAACTGTTTACTTTTAAAGAAAATTAGAAACAGATGTAAACCAGACCAGTTGCCTTAGATTGTAAATTGGATTTATTTAACTTTAACAACAGAGTTAAATGCACTGCATGTTATTTTAATGTTTACTTTTGTTGTGAACTGAATACCTGGTTGCTTACTTTTCCATTTTGCTGTCAGTTGACATGCAATATTTTCTGATGTTAATACACAAGTACATGTCTATTTTACTCATTTCAACTGGTTACTTTTCCTGGTAACACAACACTTTTACTAACAAGTAATTTAGTCACTAGCTCAACTTTAATTTTATGATTAGGTCGTTAGTTTTTTTATGAAGAATCCTTTCAGTCATTCATTTTTTAAACCGCTTTATCCCTTTCGGGATCACGGGGCTGCCAGAGTCTAACCCGGCCACTCATGGGCGAGGGCAGAGGACACCCCTGGACTGGTCGCCAGTCTGTCACACACAATCACACACCCATGCACACTCACATCCACACCTAGGGGACAATTTAGAAGAACACCGGCTAGTCGCTTGTCCTACTCATCCTCTGTCAGACAGTAAAAAGCAAATTGACTTCTGCACTATACTATGTTACTGATGTGATTGATTTTATTTTTTTTTTTATTTGTGCTGCTGACAATTTTTTTCCTCCTGCTCAAAATTCATGGACCTTAAGTCACCTAATTTATTTACTTAGTTAAACAGTTTGCTAGCATTCACAATATTATTAGATCTCAACAGGCTTACTTAAGAGGAAACAGACCTTTATTTTCACATGAGCCAAAGTTCATTTCTAGGATCCACTCATTGACTGTGCATGTGGACTGAAGTAACCCTCCCCCTCGCATTCCAAATAGAAAGTACCTGCTGGTCCCAAGAAGGCAAAATTCCAGAAACTTCTATTGAGAAAAAAACAGCTATTACTAATTATTACACTATTATTAGTCATTTAATTTATCAGGATGATCATTTGTGTTCTGCAAAATTTTTAAATGTTCAAATGTTCTTGATAATCCAATTTTTTTTAATTGATACTATTTTCTTAATTGCAAAAGTCATTCAAGTTATAAACTGACCAATCAGATGTCTCAATATATGTATCTCATGTTGAACGTTTGATTGACAGAAGGATTTATAGGGGTGTGGCCCTCCCACAAACTCCCTTCTGGTAGGCCAGAGTGGTTGCACATAAAACTGTTGATTCAGATCGACTCAGACCAATCACTGCAGACTGACAATTTCTGGTTCCAGGCAATGTCCAATGTACGCAAAATAATGGCAACTGAATTTATTTCATTTCATTTGACCCGGAAGCAAGTAATCTTCTTTGGGTGACGTCAGACTCACTTGGTCCGGTTCTCATACACAGTCAATGGATCCACTCAATGGTTCAGACTAGCTTTTATTTGCAAATCATATATTTCCATCATAAAAAGGTTTTCTTTAATAATTATACTTTGTGATATACTGTCTTTTAACTAAATAACCAGGCTTAGAGTAAGTCCCACTAGCAATTCAATGTGCAACTGAATGCAAAACAAAAAAAACAGCAGCTTGGCATTCTTCCAAACTCTGCCACTTTAAGTATCACACTTCTTAGAAGAAAACTGTGAAAAGGAAATTGAGCCAAATTAGATAAATTCGTAATTCCTATTAATTCAAAGGGGTTGTTTTTAAGAGCAAATAAAGTCACATTCACACCTCTGAACACCTCCAAGGTCTAACTAAACTGCACACTTCTTATACAGTTTTTCAGTTAGACGCCTGAATGGCAGAGGAAATACAAAATGTATGTTGTTTTTTAATAAGAACCACAATGTTGTCCTGGAGCCTGTTTACATTTTGCATCTGTTTTCTACTAGTTAAATACAAGAACTAATGATATTTATTTATGCTACTTTTTCAGTTTTGACTCAACAGGATCTAACAGATTAGGACATAATTGCCTTGAACTGGTAGATTTCATGGTGGGTTTCTTACCTTTTGACCACACTGATTAAATATAATTAGATCATTTTAAACATTAAAATGGAAATATTAACCAAAGCAAACTAATTTTCATTGATGGCTACACACAAGAGCTGTGGTATGATGTTTTACAATTCATCAATTACTAAATTACATTACCTTTAGGCCTTATATGTTTTTTCATTAAATTGTTTGTACAAGTCTATGTAAAAATACAAAAATGTTTCTAAATATAGTAAAAATTAAAATGTTGTATTCATTTTTAAAGTTTATTTTGCAAAATGTAGTTTCAGAAAATCAAACAAGATTGTTTCAATAGTATATCTTCGAAATTAAAGCAGAACGATTAACATTTTGTGCTACTGATAGATTATTATTATTCTTTAACATCTTTTCTGAAAGTGAAAATTGCAACTAATTTTTCAGTTATTAAACACTTGTTAATTTCTTTAAAAATCTCAGTAGGGCTAATTTAACTAGCAAAATTACAATAAAAATTAGATCCGTATAATAACTCAGTTTGAGCTTGCAAGCTCACCACTGGTTAATATATTATTCACTTTTTGCATGATGGACAAACATAAAATGTGAGAAAACAAATAACTCCAAATTTTTATGCCATCAAAGGTCCTGAATATGTTCATGGCATGTTTACAACAAGCCTGGAAGTTTTTTTTTTCAAAGCTGAATCACTACTGGGACTTAATTCATTTAGTTCCAAAACTGTAAAGCCGAATACGAATTGCTTCCATACCTCTCTGGCTATGCCCTATTAATCCAATTATAGGGGCATTTTATGTGGTGTCCAAAAGTGTGTTTTTTAAGGAGGAGCCAAAAGGACTTAGGGCTGGCTATCCCTCTGCCGTTAGGGTGATCCGTGGCGCACAGAGTAATGCATTTCTTCATGTGAGTGTCCTCTGAAGCACAGAAGTTTACATTTATATGTAAGTAAAGAGTTTTTGTTTTTTGATGACTTCTTAAAGACATAAAAACTGTTGTCATGTATTTTCCGAGCGCTGGCAGCTACACGCTAACTTAGATGACCGGCAACTATTAATGACGTCATTAAATGGTAATAACGTAATATCGGCTGGAGGGATAAATGTAGGGAAAGGGAGAAGCCATAGTGGTATGGAGGCAATGCAGATTCAGCCTAAGTGTCTGTTCATTTAAAGGCAAGTGATTTCCTGTTTACACTAGGGTAGTGGGCGTGTCACGTGGGTATCATTTGGATGTCACTTAGGTGTCACTTGATTTTATAAATGAATTTCAGCTGGTCTTGCCTCGAATGTTTGAAGATTTTGATTGACAGATTCTGTTTTCAGTGGTAGGAGTGTGGTCTTCTAACACTCCTAATTGGCGAGAGTAGTTGTCACAGAAGTTTAGACTCAGACCAACTTGGACCAAGCACTGCTTAATGATGATTTCTAGTTCCAACATGGCAACTGGTGTATTGCGAAAAAGTGAAAACTGAATTTACTTCATTTCATTGGAACCAGAAGCAAGTCATTTTCTATGGGTGAGGTCAGACTCCCTTAGTCCAGTTCTCTTATACAGTCAATAGTCTTAACAACCAGTTCCAATTACTCATTGGCTTATCACTTGTCACTCGTTGGGGGCAGCCGTGGTGCAGCGGTAGGCCTCTGATCGGAAGATTGCAGGTTTGATTCCTGCCCTGCCCGCCCATGTGTCAAAGTGTCCTTGGGCAAGACACTGAACCCCACATTGCCTCTGATGGAAGGTTGGTGCCAGTGTTCGGCAGCAGAGTCACCATCAGTGTGTGAATGTGTGTGAATGGGACTGTGACTGTAAAGCACTTTGGGCCTTCAAGGAAGTTAGAAAAGCGCTATATAAGTATACATCATTTACAATTTGTTTGCTCCTTCACAGAAAATGTTTCAATCACGTCACATTCTGGCAAGATGTCAACAACTAGACATCTCCAAAACAGGTTTTCAGATCAGTTCTGTGAACAGCTGTCAAAATAAGTTTAAAATATTTTGAAAAAAAATTGTCACATAAATAAATGTTCTACTCATCTGTTTTAGAATTATTGGTTACACCACCCTTCCTTTTAACAACACTTTTCTAAAGATATTTACAGCAAGGAGCCAAAGACTGTTCATACAGAATATGACATTCAGCAGCCCAACAGTCTCTGGTGGTTGTAGTCTTGCTCTCCTTTTCATGATGCACCATGCATTTTTAATAGAAGATAGCTAGAAGTGCAGGAGGACTATGCTGTTCGAAATCATGTAGAAAAAAAAGTGTGGCATTATTTTACTTAAGTAACTACCATTGACTCGAAAAAGATCTGTCCACTTTACACCTTTGCACAAATGAGATCTTCACACATACTGTACTCGTACCCTGAGCAGTGATGACGTCTGTTTCTCCAAAGCAAGCTGAAGCCATCTTATCTGACCACAGAACACGTGTCCACTATTTCCTTGTCCATCTGAGATGAGCTTGTACCCTGAGAACCCTGTGGTGTTTCTACACAGAGTTGATAAATGGCTTCATCCTTGAGTAATACCGTTTCAGGTTACATACACCAGAAGCTTTCGCGGAGTCACAACAGTTTTCTGAAGTACTCCCAATCTCTGTGGTTATATTGACCACATTGGTGTAACAGTTTTCCATTCAGGCCTGGTTTAAAGTTCAAAGGTTGTGAGCAACCAAAAGGGGTTTCAAGAAGTGTTTTTTAAAACACTGAGACTTTCCCTGATTATTAACAGTGTTGTGTGAACTATTAAGACTGAAAATCTTGATGTTTCCATCATAACACTATTTAAAAGCTTTTATTCAAATAACTGTTAAAAAAAAAATCTGACATAATGTAATACCAATTCCTGACATCCAACCATCAATCTACCAATTTAAAGTGTATGGATAGATACTTTTTTTATTCCAAATTCTCAAGCCATAAGGTGTTTTATCATAGATGCTGCTTCTAAAAATGTCTTTCAGATGTGTTGAGAATTTAGTTACAAAATTTGTTTGCAATAGTTCAGATAATATAATGACATTTATTGGTTAACACTTTGATACCGAGCTGTTGCCAATGACGCGAAATAACACACGCTCCTCAAACTACCATAACTCGTTGACCATTTATGCCATTAATGTGCAGTATTTTTCGCACAATGAGGAACACTTAAAATAAAAAAAATGTAAAAAAAGACAACAACAGTGCGCCTTATAATCCAGAGCACCTTACATGGATTAATTCTGGTTGTGCTTACTGAGGTCAAAGTAACTTTAAGAGGTACACAGCACTATGTCAAAAATGTTTTTTCACATGTTGAAAACAATGTTAGAAGTTACATGTATTGTTAATGTAAATACGCTAACGAGCCTAGTGTGTAGCATGTTACAAATATGTTCTAGAATTACTGTGTAGTGCGTGTAGAATTACTGATATATGATGTTATAAGTACCGTGAGGCTGCGTCGACTTGCGTTTAAGTGGCCACTTACAATGAAAAGTCTATGTAAATGTGTGTAGAGCAGAATTTTTGTGCTTCAGTGTCCAGATCATCTGTGATCGCGCGTTTGCTATGCAAGGTTTTAAGTCAGGTCGTGGGTTCTACATACAAATTGGGTGTTGATCGCCTGCTGAAACATGAACATTTTCATACTTAATCGCAGCAACACAGCTCTGTGACCAATCGGCAGCTCAAATTTGACAGTGATCTGTAGCATCCATTTCAAAACATGGAACTGTTGTAAATATGATCACAAAGGAGAAATTAATAATTGCACTTTATGCCTGCTTGGGTTAATAGGACACCAGGACGGACATTTAAAGGAACATGGTTGTGAAAACAAAAAGCCGGGAGCAAGATTTGTGGGATTTGCACCATTTTAACTGTGCACCAAGCCTGTACTAATTGCAGGTGGCGGACAAACTGTTAAACAGTAAAAACACAAAAGAAGAAGAATCCCCTCCCTGTGACTACCTGCGTTTTCAGTGCTGGTCTGGTGTGAATGCATACTGAATGCGCGTTCTTGAACGTACCAGACCCTGCTGGTTAGAATCCAGCATAAGGGTTAAAGTATTCTTGACACAATGCTTGTGTCAAAACTGGACCCATCATGGTCTTTGTTTTTTAGTACATTTAATTTTTAGCAAGATATCTCTGGCAGAGCTGGGAGTTTCAGAAATCAGAGCATGAAGTTTGATGTCCATTTTCTTTGCTTCTTGGAATAAGCAATACCATGGTTTAGGTTCATTAAGTTACTCAAAAAATGTGTTTTTAGCCGCAAAAGAAAGTGTTGCTGTTTCTCATTCCAGAAAGATATTTGTACCAGACAGCAATGCACGCCATTTTTTTTCTTGAACACAAATGTTTCTGTTAGCATTGTTATGTTGCTCCAATACATTTCGGATCTTCATAAAGATTTGTTCGGAATAGGCCTACTGATTTTGCTTGGTTAAAATGCTGTGTCATCATTCCCAGTGTTTAATTTTTCCAAGAGTGCTAAAAAAAAAAAAACAGAAGTTTTAAGTGTGCCATGTTAGTGTTCGGTGAAGCTTCATAGCAAACCACTTCTTTCATGTGTTGTATTTGCTTTCAAAGTTCACAAAGCTGGAATAATTTCCCCTGATGCTGCAGAAAAATGTATCAGCCCTTTTTTTGACTGTTCACAAATCTCTACCACCTCTCATTTGTTTTTCTTTGCATTAGTAAAATGATAGACCTAGCATGTGAACAGTATGCAAAACAAATATAGCAAATGCAGTGAGTAGTTTGTTTTTTTGGTCTTATTAGATGAGCTAGCCAAACAGATTACACTTTCCCTCAAAACAGACAGAGCACAACCCAACATGGCCAATGTTAGATGGGTTACAATGCAAACCAATGTAAAAACTAACACTGAAATATAATTATACTTAAGAATGAAACGCTCCTGATTCACAACAATTTAATTAAGAAAAACTCAGAAATACAATTTTGGGCTTAACGTTCTTTTACTGTATATGTCCTGTATCATCAGAAACATGCCACAAGAACCAAAAATACTTTTTTTTTTCAGAGCAAGTCTTTAAGACACCATTAAATAGTTTTAACTAGCTAAAAGTAACTATGAATGACAAAGCTTGCCAGAGAACACTTTAAACTCAGTTTCTTTATTCTTACACCTTAAATATTTTACACCTGCAAATCAAATGCTGAGCATAGAGTAATTTTCCACTTGCATCCTTTCCTACAAAACGTACATTTTTACCATTGACAACCCTTTTACCATTGACAACCCTCCACGTGTGCATGCATTTCTTTTATTATTACTGTTTTATTTTTTTGATTTATTTATTTTATTTTTTCTTGAAGTTCTTAGTGAGAGTTGAATGTGCGTGTAGGTCTGCAGTTGTTTTTTTTTTCTAAAATTGTTCTTAAATGTTTTTCTTGCTTGCCTTTATCCACCTCTCACTCATGATTTTATTACAACAAATTGGCCTTTACAGCTCACAGGTGAGCTCACTTGCACACCATTCGTCAACCAAGACTCTGAATTCTGCTCATGCTCGTGACACATTTAGTTTCCTTGGACACTTTTGGTTGCCTAGGAAAGATGTTTTACCTGGTGATGACATCACCTCTGCCCCCTGCTTCTTCAGTATAGTCAAAGCTTTAAGACAGCTAGTTTAAGTAATGTTATTAAGTGTTTAAAGAACCCACCATTAGCATTTATTTATCATTTGTTTCTTAATTTATTTCCGTAATTAAAACATAAAGAATTTAGAGAAGCAGACTCTTATTATTGACTTCTTACTGAAAGCCTGAGGGATGAAATAGGATAAGGTCCCACAGAAGGATGCACGTATACCTGTACACGAGTTTGTGTGTGCATGCGTGTGAGTGCATATGTGTTCATGTGTGGGTGAAGATAAAAGTGCATGTATGTGTGTTTGTGTCTACTCCCGCCAGCCTCTAATGGGGATCATGTGTGGAGTCAGCAGTGCGGACACACAAAAACATGCTAACCACCACCCCCCATGTACGGTCCGCATTAGCACGCAAGTGCTTGTGAGCACACACACAGACACATGCACAGTGTGCCTCAGTCAGCGAGTTAAGAACAACTCCTAGGGGAGGTAGAGCACCAGTCTTTGTGTGCGTGCTTGTGTGTGTGCGTGTGTCTGTGTGTGTGTGTCGGTGTGTGTGTGTGTGTCTGTGTGTGTGGCAGAATGCACACTTTTTCAGAAGGATGGGGGATGGTGGTGGGGAAGGGGGGCAAGTTAGGGGGAGGGGAGGGAACAAAAAGCAGGAGGGGAGTGAGGAGAGAAAAGGAGAAAGATATGGGGAGTGAGCAAAGGCAAAAGGATGGAATGGGTTTCTATGTATGTGTGCATGAGTTCGTGTGTGTTTGCACGCCTTTGTATAGTTGTGAGGACTAATGTGCCAAGCACATCACACTGCGAGGACATTTGTCCTCGTGACACCAGTCCATCGTGAGTTTTAGTTTTAGTGTAGCTTCAAAATGAAACTATGGTTGAGGTGTGAGGGTAAATCAGGCATTATGATGGATAAAGATTGCGTTGCATACTTAGAAAACCACACAACTGTAGGGAGACAGCAGCGTGTGCGCGCCGGCAGAGAAAGAGAAGGAAAGCAAGGTAAAGCAACAGAAAGCAGAAGAGCGACAGGGAGGATAGAGTGAGTAGTGGAGAATGAGAGAAAGGAAGGGTGGTTAAGGGGCCCTGTTTAGGGGGAGAGGAGGCCCTGTAGATTTGGCCGAGGGCAAGACATTGAACAACAGATGTATCCAAACCTTCAGACAAAACTTCTTTATCAGAGACCACTGGAAAGATTCATGTCAATTTGTAACAATGTCAATGTCTCCTGTTGAGCCCTAGAAGCATCTGTGCTGCAGTCATGATTTGATCAATGACTTGTTCAATGACTTACACACCTCCTAGGGCAAGAGTTGCCCCTTACATAAGATCAGGAGTTTTAAAAACAACATGTTTAAGTTAAACAAGTCTGGATATTTGACTGAGATTACTTCAGCACTTTTATTGACGCAGCAGCATCTTTCAGACATACTTCACAAATTTGCCCTATAGTTTTCCACAAATTCATCCAGATATTCACATAACAGTGACAGAAAGAGTCATACTGATGGTGCAAACTGCCATTTTCATTAGACTGGACTGTGAATCAAGCAAATTACCATGCAATTCTTACCAATTTACATGTGACAGCCTTCACAACTCATATGAAGTAGTTTGCAATGAGCTGGTTATAAAATTGTACTTACTGGCACGAAACTAATGTGCTTTCACACTGGTCTGACTGGTTTGGTTAAAACTTTGACTTGGGGTAAGAAAGTAGGCAAAAAAATAGGAGGACTATTTAGGAGGTTTATTTCTTTGTGGTTTTACCCTACAAAAGCAGCTGTTGGAGTTGTGTGACATTTCCAGGTAGCTATTCAAGTATCTATTTTTCAGAAATGTGCTCAAAATTGAAATGTTGATGTAGCCACATACCATTTTGAGTATTATCCAGAATATGGCATTTATTTTGAATTGAGCATGCAAAAAATATTGATATTGTCAGGATTGGTTTGTAATCTTCTAAACATTTTAAAAGAGAAAAGTTCTTTATGCCAATTGTCTATTTTGGCATGTCTTTAATCATGGTTTAGAGATTTGGTCAATGGAAAAGTGAGTTTATTTGCTTCTGATTTGTTTTATCCGGATCAGATATTTTGATTCCACTAGGGCGGGGCGTTAGTGAATTTTTTTATATCATAATTTTTTTCAGATCATATGATAATGATATATATCCCGACATAAACCAAATAAATATTTCACTATGTCAATTTTGAACGTACTGTTGCTCATAGAAGAAATGTGTAACCATCAGCAGGTTGCTTAGATTTAAATATTTATTTTCTATCATACTTTAACTATAACAGATGCACTGAAGGACCATGATGCAACAGTTTTTTCCTCAAGAAAACTAAAAAAGGCATAAATATTACAAATGAAACTCAAAATTAAAGCAGAAGCTTTCAAGTTTCAAAAGAGAACATTGATAAAACAAAACACTAAACTGCTTGATCAGTTCCATTTAAAAACAAGTAATTAATTCTATAAATAAATTCTAATGTTTTCAAGTTTTACAGAACAAACAAAATATACAAAATTTGTGTCAATATCCTGTGAATAAGCTAGGAACTAAAAGCAAATTCTCTGAATTGAGAATTTAGATTGTTGCTACTGTGAAGGTCCTAACGTTGTTTTTGCTGGAGAATTATTGTTTATTTTAGTCTGAGAATGAGCATGCTTGGTGGCACTGCTTCAGGTGATAAAAAAGGTTGGTGGTGTTTCCAGTTTTAAAAGAACATGTTTTCTGCACAATTTGCAGTGCATGTTACTCTGTTTTTGGTCAGATTTTAAATAACTAAGATACCTCCACACAGGGGCCAAAATTGTATTTTTGAGAAACTGGCCAAGCTGGCCAGTAGAATAAAAAACTAATATGATATATTTTATCTGCCAAATTGTAACACTATTTTACACAGAAATACCTAGTTTTTGGAACATTTTCTAATTTCTTTTTTTAGTAAAATAAAATTGCATAAAAATAATTTATAAATGGTATGAACACATCTTTATTGTCATCTAACTGTAAACTCAAATTCAAACATGCTGAGAAAACAAGGACAAATTTAGTAGAGTTTTCATAGTTTGCCTCCAGGTGATTTAAATTAAATCATAACTCCCAAAAAATGCCTGGAAACAGTTTAATGTTCTATATCATTATTGAAATTAAAGCTGCAGCTTTAAAGAGGCGGGAGGATTGACTGCAACATCTAACAGGTCACAGTTTTCAGTCTAGCACAGACTCTGTAATGCTACACAAAGGCTGCTAAAACAGTGGATTCAAATATGTTATTCTTTAGAAAATTGTGTTTTTATGAATGCCTTATGAATTTATCTTGTTGTATTTAACTGCAGTGTCTTAAAGACTGGTCAGCGAAAATACTGTCTGACTTTAAACTGATCTGTGATCACACTGAACACCTAATTAGCACCATAGTATTAGCGACTAACAAGCTAGCATCATAGCATTAGTGTCTAACAACAGCGCTGCCAGTTCTGATTGGATCCGGTTATAATTCGCCACATATTCCGCTGTTTCATCAGCCAAACTAAATGCTGTATGGGTGAAGTGACCGCTGAGTGTTGTGACTTGAGTTGTCTGTTTATTTACCTCACGTGGAGACACAAGTAGAGAAAGGGGAGACAAAAGAAATTCAACATAAGAAAAACTAATAAACATGACTAAATTTGCACAAACATCAACTCACCATGTGGTTATTAACCCTTTAACTTTTACTCGCTAAAGAGGAGAAAATGCTCGTGACTGGCGAGTATAATTTCAAACCCGTCAATATAAAAGTCTTTTGCAATAGGCTCATTTTACTATCAAGAAAAAGTACTATAGCAATATCAATAGCTATTGTTTTATCGTCCAGCCTTAGATTCCACTAGTTCATCCATCCATCCATCCATACATCTACCCAATTCCCATACTCGCTTAATCCCTTTCAGGATCCCCTGATTGCTGGATCCAATTCAGCCACTATTGAACAAAGGTGGGGTATTCCTTGTACAGGTCGCCAGTTCATCGCAGGGCCGCAAACAACACAGACTCATATAAACACCTGGGGTCAATTTAGAGTGACCAACTGACCTAGCCATTTACTTAAAACATTGTGTGTCCCTACACTTTTGAGACTGCTCTACACATTTAGCAACTTAGGTAAAAGAACCATTGGAAACTCAGATGTTGTATATGCATATTAGAAGAGCACAGAATGAAAACTATGCTGGGCACATCTTCCTTCTGTCTGTTCTCTAGCTCACATTTGGACCAATCTGATATCTTCAGTGTTAATTCAGAATGGAGCTTAGCTCAGCACCAGGTCTTTGATTTCAATTAGCCTTATGGCCATCTTATGGCTCTCAAGTCCTGGTTCTTCAACAGATCATAACTTTCTACTAAACCCTTGTAAAGTACTTCTGCACAACGTTTAGTAGTACATACATGTTTATGTATTGTTAGACAGTACCTGCCACTAAAAGCAAATTTCTGAGTGGATCATTCAGAACATGAGTTGGGCTGTGAACCAGCTGAAAAGCAAGCTGGAAAAGGTTAATAAAAGGGGATTACTTGGATCAGAAAAGGAAGTTTGGGCACAGTGGACAAAGTGGTCCACTGGAGATTTTAAATTTGATTCATAGCAATTTTCTGGCACACTGTATTTAGTCATATACTGCCATAAAACATGACAAAATGACATTGCACACTTCTGGGCTTGTATATATGCAAACATATATCTTTAGAAAGTCTGGAACTGAATCAGCTGAGTACTCAGATTAACAGCAGCCCTGTATCATCAATAGGTCTGCTGTGGTCAGACAGACCTATCTGTGGACTTTTAAATAAGGGACTTCAGAGTGTATCTGTATAATAGTTTGTAAATTTTACATAATATACATTTATACACACAGGGCAATTAAATAATCAATAACACTTGTGATGTGACCACTGTTTTCTTAGCTGGCCTAATCACTTCCACTGTGTTATTTTATCAACTAAAACATTTAGTTAGTTTTCAGGTAAGAAAACATGTTTTTGTAATTAACACTTTAAAAGACACTTTTTAAAAACATTATTAAAAGCTTCTGAAGGAAATTTCACTTGAGAAATTAATAAAATACTCTTCAATCTCCAAAGGTGACAAGAAAACAGCATCTGAAATTACTCTACTAGTTGAAAGAAAAGAACATCTGTAGCCTGTCTGTGCAGCCAATTATACCACCACACACTCAAGTTTGTGTCTTTGATAAAAAAAGGGAGAAAAAAAAGAACGAAAAGGTCTCGTAACTGTTCAAACGTTTCTGAGAAGACACACAATCTGGATCCAATTTGACATCCGGGGTAACATATGTTTCTGTCACAAAGTTTCAGGTCAAATGTAAAGAAAAGACTGTGAGTGCTTTATGTTGCAAATTCTTCACATAAATGCAGAAGGACAAAGAAAACTGGCTCATAGTTCAACTCATACCAGAAGTATGACATACAGAGTTTTGTTCTTATCCATAGACCAAATATATATATATATATTACTGTAATTTTAAATGATCTACATTATTAACAAACACTAAGAGTTTCAAGTAAAAAGGAGTTTTTAATTCTGTCATTATTAATACATTTGTTTTCTTATCTTCAAATTGTTCAAAAGGTTTTTAAAGGAAAGACTTTTGAAACTTTTACCACTGAAAAAAAGCAACTGGGCACCATCTTATCAACAAACTTGCTGATTCATTTGGGTTAGAACTTCCAAAGAAGTTTACCTTAATTTGATTTGCTTCCACATTTTGATTCTGTGTTATATAAGTCTATTAAAATTTGTGGTAAGCATAGTTTTAGACAATACTTACTATAGATATATATACAATGGATGCATAATCTCTGACAACAGCGAAGGAAAATAGGGTTTTAGGAAAAACATTAATGATTCCGTGCACCATAAATAGAACCGGATATGGAACAGGCATGTTGCGAAGAGTTTGGTCCACTTAACTCAGCAAAATTCTAAAACAAATAAATAAATAAAGACAAATGAGCAGGAAGTAAAGTGAATGTTTAAAGGTTTTTGAATTTGCCAATGGGTCCAGATGGGCGCTCCCATTGAATTCTGCATAGCAAAAGTGGAACCAGATGTGAAACAGGCAAATTGCAATGATTTTGGTCCACTCAACTTAACAAAATTTTAAAAACGACAGATGGACAGTAAATGCATTGTAGTCAGTGGGTAATTGCTCCATGCAATTTTCCCCCAGTGGTCTTTTGGTGAACAGCAACATTTGGTACATCTTAATCGCTTGGGAATGGACGATGGAGGCTTGTGTGTAACATTGTTTCCAGAGCATGATGTGACAGCAGATTAAACCAAATCATGGTTTAACCCTTTACACCAGAGCTTTAGCTCCATTGTTGACATTCTTTTGTCTACCGTAACTCTTCAACTCCCCAAAGCTGCTTTTCTCTGTCAGAATCAGCTGATTCACGTTGGTTGTGTACATGGCTGAAGAGTGAGGGTAGTTCAAAGGGCATGTGTTATTTAGGTGTTGCAAGGATTAAAGGGTTAAAAAAACTATCTGAATTAATGTCAAAATTGGACAAATTTGCTAGACTACTCTGGTCTACAGAATCCTAAACCAATAGGCCCTATGGATGGTAAATGTTACCTCAGAAAAACAAGCGGAAATCTCCAACATGTCCACTTTCTTCAGTCATTAAGAGAGTCTTCTAGTTTGATGGATTTAATTCATTTTCATTGTTTTTTTCAATGTGTCTGTAGATTTAGGCATTGTTCTCAAAAGGCATACTGTCAACTATGGGAACTTGTGCGTGTGCTTCTCTGTCCACAGTGTTGCCCCAGCAAAAATAGGCCAGGTTATGTTAGAAAACGTTTTATAAGCTTAGACTGACCTCCTTCGTCTCTGCTTCTCCCTCTCTGCCATCTATCCCTCTCCCTCCCCCTCATTCCCCTTTCTCCTGCTACTCCCAATCACCTAAGCACTATAGGAGCCTGAGAGTTACAGTTCCCATTACTATTTCTTGTGTTGTGCTTTAATATTGCTACGTCCATGTCTAATAGAGAACTCAAATTGTTGAATTTATGCGGCACGGTGGCATGTTGCAGTAAAATTACACACATTGCGCGCATCTATGAGCAGATGTGTGCCTGCAAGACTCTCCTCATGCGTGTATAGTTGCCAGCATGCATGTGAGTGTGAGCATGTAATTGCATGCATGTGTCTCTCTGTTTGTCTCTCGTCTAGCATTTGACTGCCATCTGAATCTGTGGCACGTACAGCAGAGCAACAAAAAGCAGATAGACAGACAAAAGGTAGGCGGTGTGTGTGTGGGGGGGGGGGGGGGGGGGTAGAGACCGGGAGGAATGAGAAAGAGGGAAGAAGAAGAAGAGGAAGAGTAGGAGAGAGGTGAGGAACGAAAGCAGACAAAGACAAAGGGAGGAGAGAGTTGGATAAAAAGAGATACAGAAAGAAAAAAGAGAGACAGTCTCAGAGCTGGAGGGGGCACGAAGGGGGCATACGGAGGCAGTCTGTGGGCTTCCGAGCGGCAGCAGTAGCCGCGGCAAAAATAGGGGAAAGGAAAAACAATGATGGCTTGAAAGATTAAATTCCTGTTGGAGGAGGAAGTGCAGAGAAGGGATGGTCAAATACCGAGGGAGGTGATCAGGTTGAAAGCATTTGTTTTCTTGTTTGCATTTTTTGACACAATCACTTGGAACTACTTATTTTCAGCCATCAAGAAAAAAATATTACCAAATCAAAGAACGAGGAGAGATCATAAGGTACATTTTTGAAACAGGGTTCAAAACACTATTTTTTTAAAATGCGACAGACTCCCTTCTTGGAATCACAAAAAAAAGAAAATCAACTTCAGATCAGTAGAAATGATAGTCGTCAGAGGATCGGCAGTCTAAGGAAAGGCAAGCTAGCAAAGCTAAGCGAACCCAAATGTGTGCTCACGTTTTAGGATATGCCAAAAAATATTGCAACACTGGTATAATGCAATTAGTTGATCGTTGAAAGTGGCATTGGACTTTGTTTTCCATATAAATGATTCTGTTTTTTATTTTAAAATGATTTTAAAAACCCACTCCAAATGATTTTAAAGACCCAATCCAATGAAAAGTGTGTTTTTGATGTTTCTTTGTTCTTGTGGGATTTTCTGATGATGAAGAACATAAAGTGAGAAAATTAATGATCAGCTTCCCCTCCATGTTGGTTTAGGACAAGGGAAGTCCTGATCAGGATATTTTGTCCTCGATCCTTTTCTGAGTCGTATGATTTTGATACTTTTGTAAAACAATGAAAGAAATGTTATAAAATGATCTAGGTTGAGCCCTATATTTTTTATTCACCTTCTTTTGTCTTTTAACAATTAAACAGATCACTTCTGTGAATTAGCTTGAACAATTAAGTAAAAATAGTGCAAGTATCAACTATAAAAAAAAAATGTTAACTATAAACTAGTAAAACTAGGTAATAATAAGTCATTAAACAAAATTTGGTGACTGTAGCTTGAGGTTCTTCTGAACCTTTTTAATAATCTGTGATCATATCTCTCTTAATAAATAAAAGCAAGGACCTTCTTCCATAATCGTAGCATAAATATGATGATGATGAGTATTCACGACAGCAATGTATTTGTTTTGGGTGGTTTTTGGGGTTATGGATTTATTTCATTGTTTTATTTTTAAATACCTTTTTCCAGAGTCTCTGCAACCACCTCACTCTGTCAACAACAGGAGAGCACCGTTCTCATTAAAAAGAAACAAAAACCAGATCTTTTTTCATTTAAATAAATGTGTAGGTCATTGTTTGAATTAGGACGAAAAACAAGAGACTCTTGCTGTTAAATATTTATTTTAAAAAATTTTGAGCCCTGAAGTCCAAATCTGTGAATATCTTGCTAGTTTTGCTGAGCTGTTGTTGGTCGCGTCCTTCTTAAACTGCTGCCGTGTTCCACTGCGCTTTACCGCAGTAAAATGTGGGTATCCGTTCATCATGTGCAGACATCAACAAGGGCATTTATTTTAAATAGTTTGTTTGAAATATACAACACTGACCACTCAAAATAATTCAAAAATAAATAAAAATGATCCAGACCAAGAGACATTAGATTTCGTAGCCTGAAACTACGGGATTGGGACAATTTCTGGTCATGCAATCAGATTGGGACATCCCTATTTTGCACAACACTCCCTGTAGTTAACGAGCCAAATCTGAGTTTCTGATTGGTTGAAGGGCTCCAAATTCTTTGCCAAAGTTCAGAGATTTAAATTTTGCATCAGAATTTTTGACGCACCACCTAAATCACGCTTCTGAAAGCGAATCGTACAAGTCCTGATGCTGAAAACATGCCACAGGACTTCTGATTGCGTCCACAAATTGACTTCACATTGAAAGTGGATGATCTTGACGCACAAATCATGTTTGGTGTGATCGATGCTTAACTTCTCTCCAAAAGTAAACTCAAGCATTTCCTAATTTCAAAAACTGTTCATTTTTCCTGGTTTATTTTGTATTCATTGAAACTGAGGGGGAAGGGGGATATTAGTTATTATTTCTAACTTTTTTAAAAATGTAATTAGTTTAAGACCTGTATTTGCTTCAAAGTATATGAGTATACTAAGATCCCTGAGGTCAAAATTATCTTTTCCATGCAAAGCAAACTCAATTAAGACCCTACCAACAAGGTATCAATGCTTCCACCGGCTTGCAATTTGATTAGTTTGGCTCTTTGAGTTTTGTTAAACTTTTTTCTTGACATTTTATTAACATAACTGTTGTATAGATCACAAAAACGCAGTGCTTTAGTATCATTTAAGCTTAATTTAAAACACTTTAAACCTTCACATTTGAGAGTAATTTGGTCCTTTTTGAGTCTGTTTGTAACAGTTTGTTAATTCAATACATAGAGAATCACTTTGCTGCTAAAGCTGGATCACTATATGATGAGACACCAGCAGACAAGAGTGAGAGGATCTACTTATGTGATCTTCTTATAGTAATTGGATGAACTGTTTAAGTAATTATCTAACTGATAGCATTAGGGGTCTTATTCGCAGACATTCTCACAATAAATAAATCTCTTACATGATTTTCTCTTCCAACCTGGGGGTATGCAAATCAGTAAAAAGAAAAACCACACACGTTCTGATGCTGTCGGCTTCTTTCATTTATTATGCTTTCGAGTGCTTTTGCTTGCTTGTCATGCTCTTTCCTTACTCGTGTGTGACAGCAACAGTTTCCCTGTCATGTCAAAAATTAAATCTGAAAAGGGAATTAGAAGCATGTTTAAACAGTTTAACCATAAACAAATTCTTTATGAAAGCTAGGAGGGATGGAGGCCACAAATTTCAGGATCGACAGGTATGAAGAGAAGGACTGTCTATTTACATTCACACCACTACGGAACCGCAGCCATGGAACAACTCTGGTGTTGACCAAACACGCTAGTGAAAAATCCCCCTTAAGCCTAATTTCCACCGAGCGAGACGGTTTGATTTAGTGAGTGTTTCCACTTGAAGTTGGACCATTATGGCGCATGCAGGGTGCAGATCGATTGCATAGCCTTCCATCATATTAGTGCGACTACAGCAAAAGCAAAGCTATCAACAATAACAATGGAGGTCATTCAACAGCTCATTTTTTTGGTACTTCGTACACACTTTTAGTTTTGAGGTTTTAGTTTTACTTTGAGAGAAGATTGCAGGCAACAAAGAGGAATACAGCCGAAAAGAAGAGAAAGCCAGAACCACCAATCAAAGGGCTTCACTGTGTGATGACAGTAGCTCTGGCCTAACTGTTCCATTCCATTTTTCTCTGGACCTACAACTAATGGGGGCCAAAAATGGTACAGTTCGGTACGGTTTAATGAGTGAATCTTATAATGGAAATGCTCAAAAATACCGTATCGTACCTCTCAGTGGAAACGAGGTTTTAGACTCATGTTAGCCATCAAACCTTGGCTGAAAGTAACTGCAGATCTGAAAAGGATAAAGTTAGTGGTTAAGTCAAAGTGCAAACCTTCCCGTGACTGAAAAGCTGGGAAGGAATTGACTGAAAAAGCCTGTTCGTGTTAGCAGACCTCAATAAACTAATCTGTGAGTTGATCAAACTTAAGTTGGATCTATACTCTATATTTTAGTGCCCTTACAGAAATGTGGACATAATGCTATTCATATTTTGTGTTTTTTCTTACACAATCTCAAGTCATGCATGTTGTGTTAAGGATGATTTGGCATTCCATTTTTTTTTTTTTTTTGCATTGTTGCTTTTTGAAAGGCTCCTACAACCCCTTTCTTCCTTATGTTACCCCCAACTCACAAAGCAAAGACTTGCTGTTACACAGAAAGGGAAAGGAGGGAAATGATACCAAAGGGTTGCTGGAAGGAGCCCCACATCACTCCGAGAAGCTGGTGAGCTTTGATAGAGAAGCTCCAACAAACCAACTGATTACAAACGAAAGATGCCATTCATTTAGAAATGAACGTGTGAATGGCATGCTTCAGAGAGCAATCTAGAGTGATGAAAAATACAGGTTTTAGCATGATTGAGCCTCAAACCTGTTTAGGGATTGCACGTGTGTGGGTGTGTATGTGTGTGTACACTCTCTCTGATAGGATGGAGGCTTCGTTAGGGTAATTACAGCTTTGCTATGTAAATAAGTTTGTCAAAGAAGAGCGAGGCACACCCACTTCTTTTTCAGACCCAATTAACCTAACTCCCCTGGAATTTACATAGCTAACAATTTCTAGAACCCCCCACACACACAGAGACGGATATGCACATACAGACAAAGTCTATGGATACATCAGTGCTATCAGTGCATGAATAGATTTTTTCTTGAAATATTTCTTATAGGGAGGAGGAACAAGTCAACTACTGAGCACATTTTGTTGCTTTGATGTTTCTTTGGTTTTTTTCCTGGTGTGCATCTTAGTCAGCATTTGAACCACACCAAGGAGGGGGGATCAAGACCATTGGCTCTTGGCTCCCATGGCAACAATGAAGTGGAGGTAGCCTGGGACAGGCAGAGTGTGTGGCTCACAGCCAGAACAGTTACTGTAGAAAACATGAAGCGGCGCTGGGTACATGAAAAGCAAAGCATTTATCTAGCCAAAGTTTGATGCCAGCTATAGGGTAGCTTGGTGAGTGGGAGGAGCTTTCATATTATCCTACCCCTGATCATTTCTGTGACAGCCTATATTTTGAAGGCACTGACACCTTTTTTTATTTGAATGTGTTAATGTGCTGATATTTTTTTGAGTATTATATATTTAAAAAAAAAACATCAATTTAACCCAGAGATTTCTTTGGCCACACCTCTTTGACCGTTTTTACGATCAACATGAATCAGCTGATTACGAAAATCAGCTTTTCATGTCAGCTTTGCACCAATGGGAAACACATTACTAACGTAAAGTGTTTGTTAACAGCGCAAAGCCGCTCTTCTACAAGACAGAATCAGATGATTTACACTGATTGCATTTGCTTTTAATCCTATAAAGTTTTACCTTTCAGCGCGGTGCTTTTCTCCTCTTCAGAATCTGTTGGATTTACTTTAATTGCATACTCAGTTGGAGCGTTGCGGTAGTCAAAAGAACGTCAAAACTGGAGCTAAAGACGTTAAAGATGTGTGTAAATTCTGGTGGCATTTTTCTGATAATGGAGTAAATATATGAAGAAAATTAGACTTAAAATTGTGTTTCTGAGTATTTCTTTATTTAAACTGTTGTGAATCGGGAGGAGACGAAAATAAACAATTTAAAAAAGCTTGTAGTTCTGATATAGGTGTTTCAATCAGCAGGCCACAATCTCCCCGCTCTGCTCCATTCCGATGCATCCACTTGTAGACAAATAGATCCATGTACGTTTTTGCATCTGGCTCCAAACTGTATGGCTGGATAGCTCCATTATTTCTCGCTATTTTAATGGCAGCAGCAATGTT
This sequence comes from Oryzias celebensis, assembly GCA_014656515.1. NCBI lineage: Eukaryota > Metazoa > Chordata > Actinopteri > Beloniformes > Adrianichthyidae > Oryzias > Oryzias celebensis. Next base: position 44,371,793 of record BNCR01000005.1, read on the forward strand.
ATGTTGGGGTTGTGAGGGGCTATAAACAGATGGATGATGAGAGCAGGGTTGCTTTGTGCCAAGAGTACCAACCACAACTCAGAGGCGAATTTCTAATAAACTCCTGCCGCTCTGCAGAAACTATGTCCTAGAGAACGACATTGATTTTTTCAATTTTGGCTAAAACCAGGAAAATCATAATTAAAAGACCACTGGGAACCCTTTTAAAATCAATCAATAGATTATTGGAGTGGGTTAAAGTCATTCTGAATCTACTAGAGTAAAAGTCTGCTCTCGCTTAGCTATAGGATGAGCGATCAATAGCAGTTGTATGTAAACTGATCGGTCAGTAAGTGATTGATTGTTTTCCTGCAGCTATTTTCTAATCTCCCACATAAGTTGTTGAAAAAATATGTGATGTTTTTTTTTCTAAAACTCTGATCAGGTTTCTTATGGTCGTTTCCTGTTAGTGACCATGTAGAGCGTAAAGTGATGATAAAATGGTAAAGACATATTTTAATTCCCCACAGAGCTTCTCCCAGATACCAGGAAGCGGAAAATGTGTGTGTGCTTCAACTCAAGAATGTCCATGTGTGTTTAGTACTGTTTGAGGCAAGAGACTACAGCCAGCCAGGTGATATCTGTATGCATGAGGCATCATGCCGAGCTAACTGGCTGCTGGAGCTGCGGTGAGAAGCATCTATCATCTTGGGCCACTGATGAATGTCTGTCCTGAATGGCTCTGTGCAATAGTGAGAGAAGCAGAGAGAGCACGAAATGACTCATGGTGGAAGGATGAAGGGGGGAGAGCAGGAGGAGGAGGAGAAGGAGGAGGAGGAGGAGCGGGAGGACACAAGGTGGAGGGATGAAGAGAAGGGGGAGGATGAGAGACAAAGTGGGGAAAGCAGAATATTCAATGAGGCCGCATGCGACTTTGGAGATGGAGAAAAGTCGAGGAAGAGTCAAAAATGCAGAAAAATGTCTGGGGAAAGATAGAGAGAATGGAGCTGGGAAGTGGAAAAAACAAAAACAGGAGGAAAAGACAAGACAGACAGTAAGACAGAAGATGCAGTTGCATAAGGAGTAACAGAGGAAAAGAAGAAAGTGGCAAAAAGGCATTAAAGTGGGTCAGATGAGAGGATGACAGTGTTGAAGAGAGGGAGGAAGAGGGATAAGAAAGAGGGATAGCTGAGGAGGAAGAGGAGTGGACAAAATTGGATGGAGAAAAGAAAGATGATTCACTGTGCAGCATTTTTGGAAATGACAAACAAACAACCAAATGACATTTTTAAACACAATGTGGAGCACTTCAACACATCCAACCCAAATCTGAAGGATCTATCCTATATTTGTGGTCCATGTTTGTGTGCAAATCGTTTTTGAAGGGGAGCACCAACTGTACTCTGCTGATGTTTTACTGAAATGCAGTGCTACTTTTGATCCAATGAAAATTGTGTTTTTGGTTGTTTTTAACATGTTCATGTGGCATTTTACTCATGATGACATATATCAAGAAAATTACGCTTAAAATTGCATTTTTATGTATTTCTTGATTCAAATCATTGTGAATTAGGAATAAAAATGAAGTTTGAAAAAGCTTGTACTTGTGATGTAGAAGCTACAATAGGTTTGCCACAAACTCGCTATGGGTTAGGAATGGGATGGCACTTCAGTTCATGTGAGTCAAGGCAGGTGAGTGAGTGCTTTTGGTAACATAGTGTAAATGTCAATTTGTTTTATAAATCATGCACATGGGATCCTGATTTCTTTAAAACATGTTTACCTTTTTGAAATCCACTAACATGCTTTGACTGAAATGTTTTTTTTATTCACTGAACATGTCTGTCAATAATTAGTAGAAAATGGGGTCAACTTTCCATGGAAAACAATTAACCAAAGTACATTTATAAATAAGGTAGAGGAAGCAGTAGCTTTTTAAAGATTTGGACAGATTTAGATCATTTCAAATTAATTTGAAACACATTTTGAAAACTTCTATCTGTTATAAATGTCATTATCTATATAGTTGAATTGACGCTAAACTACACAAAAACAAAAATAAAAAAATACTTTTTTGTTGTTCTGTACATTAGACCAATCTCAAACCACAATAAAAAAAAACTGTGTTCTGTGTGTACAAAGTATAATGTTTCTCACTGGTTGGCTGTCAATAACACGAGTTAATTAAGAAGTAATTATCCTAAGAGGAAATTAATTTGCTCCAATGTATCCCTGACACATTTGTTTTATTTTTAAATAAATCTTTATTCATCCACCTACTTAGCAGCATTTGTAACAGTGTGTCGGGCTCTTATTTGAACTTTTTCTTTCTGGTTTTGTTACACATTCATTGACTACAACATGACAGTATTTGAGGAAAACATTACATTCATAGCTAGAAATTAGTATAGAAATATCGAAGTTCTGTCAAATTTGAGATGTGTGATTCACAATTTTACCTATATGGTAGGATCTAGATGATGCAGAATTGTCCAAAGCAAGTTCTGTTCCAGAAATAGTGAGAAATTTGAATACTGGCGATTTCCTTACGATTTCCTCCTCAAGTTTATGGCCAACAGGGAAATATCAAATGCTGCAGTTCTTCAAACAACCACTGAATGGTTGGTTTCAGAAGGGATCTATTTGATTGCATATTAAACATTTAAGTATGAACACTCTTATGAATAGAACTCAGGTTTAAAAATATATTTTTAGATGTTTATTGCTTCATTTTCTATGCAGGACAATTTTGTTAAATATTTTCTTTTGATTTTATTATACTTCAAATTTGAGTATAATCTTCTTGTTTTTGACAGCAATGTGGAGTCATGGTCTTAAAACATTTTTCTTTGCCTTATCCTGTCTAAGTGCAGATTTTAGGAATGTTGTTGAGTTGGTTGGAGCAAACTCAAGTCAAAATGGTCAACACACTTCAGGCTATTTTCCAACTGTTTTGTGATTCAAATTTTTTTTTTAGGAACATTCTTTTTTTTGCCAAATACCTGAAGTCCCTCATCATATTTTTCACACTATAAGGCGCTCTCAAAAGCCTTTTTTTCTTTAAAAAAACCAGTAGTGTGCCTTATAATCCAGATTGCTTCATAAATGAATGAATTCTGACTATGCTTGCTGTTATAAATTTGAAAGGTACATGGTACTCTGTCTAAATGTTTGGTTGGCTGTTATTGTTAATATACTAATGCAGCTTACATGTAACGGACTGTGGTTTTTTTCTTCTTTTTTGTGTTACTAATAAGGTTAGCATAATCACAGTAATGCTTTAGCTGTATTAATCTGTTTTGGTTATGTGTTGCAAACAAGGTTAAGAGTTACAGGAATTGTGAATTCACCAGCACAGCTAACACTTTTAACGTGGCTAATGTCTAGTTCAGGGCTATAAATCTCATTTTAGTTCAGGGGCCACATTCAATCCATCTGATCTCAAGTGGGCCAGAACAGAAACATAATAGCAAAGTAACTTATGATCAACTTGTCACCTGTAGCTTGGTTTTTGTTTTGTTTTTCTCAGTTTGAACAAAGTGCCTCAACCAACATAGTAGCCTAATCACTTTTTGTTGCACATTCGTTCACACGGGCCAAGTAAAATGCATTTCACTTTTAAAAAACTGTTGTTTGTTCAATTTTGAGTATTTACCATCTGACATCGAAGCAATCTCGAAAGTAAACTCAAGAGAGGGCTACAGAAAACACTCTGCCTAAAATATAAATGTGCAAATCAATGAAAAACATAACTAAATTAAACTTGCAAACATTTGTGAACATAGCAAGAATTTTTACTTATCTTCCTTTTTCTCTCCTGAAACTTAGCATCGTTTGGCCTTCATCAGGCCATCACTATCTGGATTCAAATCCTGTGTAGCACCAGATATCATGTTATTTAGGTGTTCAAATCTTTTCCTACGTTGTCCTGCGTTCTGCCTGAATTTTGTGGCAACACCCGCCTTCTTCCCAACCATGGATGAGGCTCAATCAGTGGCCAGACTGACATCACATGACCAGTTTACTCCACATTATCCAGCAGAGTACTGAGAGCGCCGACAGCTGTTGTTGTGTCCATCATTTGAACCAACTTGATTTAAACTCCACTGTGACTGTCTCATCAACGCCTCTAATAAAAATGCATAGCTGTGTAATATCTGTGATGTCGGTGCTTTCATCAATAAATGTCTGGATTCTGTGCTTCATTTGTCTGCCCAAGTCTCCTGAGAGATCCTGTATCTACAATCGTAATCCCTGACAGACTTATGTTGGCAAAGGTCGACTGCTTTTTGGGACACATGACTTCTGCAGCCTTCAGCATGCATTTTTTCACAAGTTCACCATCTGAAAATGGTTTGGATGTTTGCACCAGCTTGTTTGCAATTAGGTCGCTAGATTTCACTGCTCCATCACTGACATCGCGGCTGCAGTAAATGCAGACTGCTGGTTTTACAATCCAGCTAATAGTTGGTTAATCTTCTCTTTTCTCAACTGTTCCTGCAAATGATGAAACTTTACTTTATGGTAAGTCTCATAGTGGCGCTGAATGTTGTACTATTTGAGTACTGTGACCTGTTGGTTACATACCAAGCAAGCAGGTTTTGCATTCAGCTCCGAGAATAAATAAAACTACTTTTCCTGGAAAGCTCAGAGCTCCATGTCAGCCTTTCTTCTTTTTGACAATGACATTTTGGCAGTTGTTGTGTCACACCTGATCCTTTTTACAGCAACTTAACAGTGGTTGCGCTGGGAACCAAAGTGCATCTTACCCAGACGTGGCACGCACTTGCGAAGATCTCTTGTCATGCCGGTTTTGCTTTTCCTTTACTCCCCCTACTGGCGGAATTGTGTATTTCGGTTATTTCTTTAAAAAAAAAACATATGTCGCCACTGCAGGAATGGGCTAGAAATCCCCCCCAACATCACAACATTTACAACTGGACTGGATTAAACCTCGTCCATATGTTTGACACCCCTGGTCTAGTTTTTTGTGAATGCAGCTCATGAATTTTGACTTACTGGAGGACTCATCTCTGACTCTTTTGTCTCGCATAATGCTGCTCATAGTTTGACGTTCCTTACATGTGATAAAAGTTCGAAAATAGACCATTCATTGGCCTATTGGTCAATGAAAATTCGGTGCGCAAAAAACTGTACTTTGGTTTACTTCTGGTTTTAGTCCATCAGTTTTTGCGTTTGCATAAAACTCTTGGTAAACCACACCAGGGTTCACTTGCAAGTGAATTCAGGGTGTATTCAAACTGGACACATCTGGTTCAATAAAAGTGAACCAGAGCTTGTGTTTCCAGTAACCGTTTTACAGCAGGCCTCCACTGTACCAAAGTAGCAGTAAAAAGTGTCGTACCTGAGGTTGATACAGGTTTCAAAATTGGTCAGAGAAATATAAAATTTCAACAAGTGAAATCTTCCATTAACAACTCCAAAGCGCAGGGCTTCCATAATTTGCATCTCTCGTTGGTTTGCCCTGCCCTCATAATTCCTGGCCAATGAGTGAAAAGATTTTTAGTCACGTGGTTTTATTACATACTATGTTCTGGAATAGGAAAATCCGCTTGACGACAATCTGAATACAGAACAAATGCAAGCTTCAGGACTCGATCCGGAACACATTGAGCGAACCCGGTCCTGAACAAATGATTTTTCCAGTCTGAATACACCTTCAAATTGATATTTTTTTGCAGAATGGGGTTCACATGTTTAGTCCACAGTAGAATGAGCGCTTTTATGACTGCCAAATAAAACAGACCATCCAGTGCAAACCAAAAAGCCCAAAATATGGAGAGTAAATGTACCCTTTAACGCCTGAGCTGTCACTGGCGATAATGACACAACTTTTGACATACCGTAACTCGTTGACCTTTTACGAGATCAACGTGAATCAGTTGATTTTGTGTCGCAAAAAAGCGGCTTTTCATATCGACTTTGCATCGTTATGCAACGCATTACTAACATCATTAACATTTAATTAGAGTAATGTTATTGTGTAAATGGTTGAAGAGTGATGGTAGTCAAAGAATGTTAACACTGGTGCCAAAGCTCCGTTGTAAAAGGGTTAAAAACAAAGAAAATAGGTTGTGCATAGAAAAAGAAATATTAAGGAAATATGGCATAAATTTGTCAATGTAAATTACCAATTTTAACATTTGTTTTTAACAGAAAACTTTTTTATGAAATCTAAAATGACTACATTGAAATTAAAACATTGGGTTTGGGTCAAAAGGACTCTATGAAAGGCATGACAAAAACCAGCTGTGATTTTATTCTCCTATTCTTGTGCTGTTATATATATTGTTTCTTACAAAAACTGAGCTGTTTTCCTTTGTCTTCCGTGGATCTTGTTCATTTCTTTTTGAATATGTCTGTTCAACAGAGCAAGTGTTTGTGTCCTCATGTGAAAAACAGGCCTCGGCTCTCTTATAGAAATGTATCCTCTCCCTGTCTCACGCAAACAAAAATCTACGCACACCACTGATCCCCTCGCACAGACACACAAACGATGCTGTGCACACAGACAGACACAAATGCAGACAGTCAGCTGTGCCCTTCCCACAGATAGAAGCACGAAAACAGAACACACTGCCTCTCCCTGCCTTACACACATATATACACACACATTTGCACACACAAACTCTGCAATAGTCCTCTGCACACTCTTAAAGGGACAAGACACAAATTTAAACCTCACCGTCAAGCAAAAACACAGGATGTAAAGTGTACATGTTTGAGTTCAAAATCTCTAAACCAAAATTAGGCATTAACACTGTCTGCCAGTGAATGTTCGCGATGATGCTTCCTAATGTTTAATGCAAAAACCCCAGATGTTTTCTGTTTATTGCCTTTCATTTACGCTTAATATTATAGCAGCGTAGAAGCAGTGAGCGGTGTAGAAATATCTTACATTGTTTCTTGTTGTCCAGTAAAACACGAAAAGTGAGACTTTTTTTTTTTTTGCATTTCGGCCAACATATTGGTCCTACAAACAAGAAGGGAATCCGCTGCTATTTTGCAAAAGGAAAACAAGAGAAGCGGTATATGTCAGCTTCAACAAAAACTATCAATTATTAACACGCCAGTAAAGGTGCTGCTCAGTTCGTGTGTAAATGTCTGCAAGAAATCCTAAAACTGAACCTTGGTTTAATCCCATTTTTAATTTACATCCATAAATAATAAATAATGCTTCTAAATAAAAACAAAAGAAGCAAAGATAAATAATTAATTAAGCAAAATCAAATCACCGTGCCTGGGTTCTATTTGAAATTAGTCTTACATTATATTTTAAGAAAATGAATAAAATCACTTAAAGCCTATTAATTAGAGTCAAGTACCATGAGCAGCTCATCACAATAAGGTCAGACAGTAGTGTGCATAGATTCATTTGACTAGAGATAAGTTGACCAATACTTTTGTTTTTTCGTGTGTGTAATTGTAAAAGTATTTAAAACTGTTAGGTACTTCTGCAGGACTGGTACTTTGAGGTATGCAAATGTGATTAACATGTACCAGATATGTAAGTTAGTTGTATTTGCATACATTTGTTTGCACATGCTAAGACTGTTTCGTTTTAAACAGCCTAAACCGAATTGGAATGTAAGGCCCAAAGTTAAAGGCCTCCAGAAAAGAACTTGAACTTGAGCAAAGTCTGCAGAAATGGAGACACTGTAGCTTTAAGAAGCCCCCACCGTCTCACAACAGGGGGGTGTGGGCTGAATCCAGGAACAGCGATTGAAAAAAAAAAAAAAAAAAAAGAAAGAAAAAAAAAGGCTCCACCACTGGACTGTTTCAAGTTCCCCCCGGCTGAAACCCTGCCTGATTTGTGGGCAATGTTGGGGATGTAAAAAAAAAAAAAAAAAAAAAAAAAAAAAAAAAGGAAACCGGAGCAAAGAGAGCGCAAGGGAGAGACAGGGAGACAACACTAACAGGGTAGCTATGGAGATAGTAGGTTTTCCTGGTAGCTTTCTTTGACAGGTGTCGAGTGGGATAAAACAAAGTATCAGAACAGCTTCCAAGATGTATGGCAAAGGAAAAGGAGCTGTTGTCCCCTCCGATAGCCAAGCAAGAGAAAAGTAAGTAAATGATCGCAGTGTCACAACAAGAAGCAAACAGAAGAGTGCAAAGCGGCTTGCTAAACTTGCTAACTGATGTTCAGCTACTTGGGCATGCCATGCACGAGTTTTGTACCTAAACTTGTCCGTTAGTTTGTGTTTCAGTGTTTCTGCTGCTTCCAACTTGCAGGCATGGCTGCTAAGTTAGCCCAAGTTGCTAGCTAAGGTGCCAATTTCACTCCTGAGTTGCTTGTTTTGTAGTACTTCTTGTTGCGGGAGTTTCTGTTTAAGTATTTATTTTTGTTTTAAATGTTTACACATATTTTTTTTTTAATGTGCGCCCTTGGCTGTGAGGAGAAAAGATGGAGGAGTGGGGGGTCTGTGTTCGCCCCGGCGTGAGGAACAATGCTTTCGGAGGGACGCTGGCTTTTGTGTCGCTCCGGTGGATAAATAACGTGCAGCCGTGGGGGGGTTAGTTTCTAAAAATTGTTGAAAAAGTAGCGCCACGGTTGCTTTTGGAAAACCGCGTCACGTGAGGGTGTTTCGAGGTGGTTTCATCCCTCCTCCTCACAACTTTTTGTGCCCTTTTTTTGGGGGGTGGTGGTGGTGGTGGGGGGTCCACTCGAGTCGCAGCCGCCTCTCAAGTTGGGACCCCCCCCCCAGCGGACGGGGTTTGGTCCAGAAACGGTGTCCGCGTGCGAAGCTGTGACCAGTCCGACCTCTTTGTCTGCAAAGCCTGTTGTTCACGCGGCATAAAACACTCGAATTTTCACAATAAAAGCCTGCGCGAGGGTTGAACTTTGCTGGATGGAGCTCGCGCTCCCCCCTCCAGAGAGAGTCGGTGAGAACCTGAGGTGGGACACAATTGTCTTGACTGTTTACACAAAGATCAGCAGGGATCCTGTCACCTCAGATCTCTGGATCATTTGGTGAGCATCGCTCTTTAACCCTCACTTCCCAGTTCTCATCCCCTCGTTTCAGTGCTGAATTATTGAGGAAGACTGCTCTCAGGGACAGACGAGGAAGACAGGGAGAAGGGGGATAGGGTGGGCATGCTCATTCAAGTTTAAAGACGGGGGCTTGTCCGGATCCAGGATGTCAGGTGTTCAGGGAGGTTTGGTGGAAGTTAAAGCAGTGATGTCCCATCCCAGAGCGCGCAAGCAAAAGGCAAGCTGGGAGGTCAGGAGGCCACCTCTATGGTGTGAAGAGGGAGGTCATCTTTGTTTAAGCGTGAGCAAAAATGGTCAGAGTGCAGAAATCCTCAGCAGGGAAAAGAAGATTCTTTTTTTTTTTCTTGATGGTTTGCTGTAGAAACTTTTCTCTTAACCGCAAAAGCCACAACAGCTTGCCCCCCTCCCCCTTTGGTTCTTTCTTTATCCTCCTCCTCTGACACCCTGCTGTTTCTTCCTCCCCACCAAAACTTTGCACGCCACCTCTTGAATCGCTGGCTCCACCCCTCAAACTTCTCTTCCTTTTCAATGAGCTTCTGGGGTTTTAATAATGCAGCAGGCCAGGTGCACGCACAAGCAGCCCCTTTTGCAACGCTAACAAAAACACACGCACACAACACCACGCATAAAACTTTCATTGAAAGTCTCATGGGGGAGGGTTCTTCTCAACCTTGTCCAGGAATTGGAATGTACTACCATCATACTAAAAAGAAACTGGGAATCTGCAGGTGTAAAAGATGCATCAAGGTGTACGTTTGGGATAAATAGGCTTTGGTGTGTTTGTGTGGCTTGATACAGGACTGACCCGCAAGTGGCAGTGACTTACACTCTACACCAGCGGTCACAGGGAGCTCTGTGACCTACAAATTGCTGGTAGCCTTAGAAAGTGGTCAGATTCCCCTGGCTAAAGTGGTCAAGTGTGTGTGTGTGTGTGTGTGTGTGTGTGTGTGTGTGTGTGTGTGTGTGTGTGTGTGTGTGAATGGGTGTGTGTGTGTCTAAGCAGGAGTGAAGCCTTTAGTTTCCAACCAACTAATTTGACTCCTTTATGTTTGTTATTGTTGCACTTATTGAAGTTTCCCTGCATGTATTAGTCAGAGCTAATAGTCAGGAACAAAAGGCAACTTCAAATGTTTAGTTTTGTTCTTTTGCGCGTTTGTAAAGCTGTCACAATTACAACCGTTTATAGAGCAAATTAAAAATGCACCAATTCCACATTAATTTTCTTGTTTCTGATTTTTGCAAATTCTGATTTGAAAACAGTTTTCCTTTTAAGAACTATAATGTAATCCTGTTTGGACAAACACATGTTTTCTCCAATACAAAGTGTTGTATGTTTTTGTAACAAAATAAATAGAAGACATTTTCTAAAATGGCTTTGAAACTAAATGAGGTATTATGTGTAATGAACAAAGAAATGCCATTGTAGGAGAAAAGCAATGGGGTAAGAAATGGTTTACAACTACAAATATTGTTTCTATTGTCATTTTTCCTACTTCGTGGGGTAAAGGCAGAAACCTAAAACTCTGAAATGGGTTGAAAAGGGAATCCTGCTTCAGCAGAAAGTTGGTGGTTCAACTTACTTGCAAGTGAACCTTGGTGTGGGTCAATGAATATACAAAATCGAACAAAAGGTCAACAAAGGGACAGAAGACTGTACCCACAGGGATACAAAAACTCAAAGCACAAATCCAAATAAGTCATGAAAAAGTCCCATAAACTCTTGTCTATTGACAATGTGATGATCAAAACATTTTAGTTGGAAGGATTGGTTAGGCTTGTTGGTTTTCCTTTTTGTGCTTCTTTCTTCTAGGATCGTATTTATTTGGACAATATTGCTATCAAACTGCAGGTTGTTTACAAGCAGTATGGTCCAATTAAATGCAAAAGTTGATTTACAAAAAAACTTGGTTCAGTTTCAATTCACAAGTTTGTGATATGATTTGATATTCAAATCAGAAAATATTAATATTCATTTTTGGTCACATTTCTCTTCTAAATTTGAATTTATTTTGATTTGAAAGCTGCTTTTGCATAACTTTTGCATTAAACAAAAATGCAATTTAAAAAAATTATTAGATATTACATAAAAAAAACTAAAAGAAAATTGCCTTTTAGTTTGAAAAAAATATGCATATCTTCTAAATAAAATCTGTTCTTTGGTTTGGTCAATTGATATGAAATCTTAATGGAGATCAAGTAGTACCTTTTGTTTAAGATTTATCAAATAACTCCCTTTTATTTGCATATTGTTATCCAGCTTGAATCAAAATCTGCCAGTGAGGAAATCTTGTATCTGGTTTTCATGTCACTTTTAGTTTGGACCAAATCTTTATCTGCTTTTATACCAATGTGTTGTTTTGAAACAGTGGTGAACATCTGCTCTGACTGCAGCTGCACCAACTGCTGCATAGAGATTCGTCAAGCTCTTAAAGGTCTACGGATTAAGTCCACTAGGGATGTGGGAGGGCAGCATGTCAAACCTCCATTGCTTCTCAAGGACTAAAAGCCTAAAGTTTTCGATAATTCCTGGAAAGTTGCTAGATTTTGTTGCTAGTTTCCGTTCAAGTCACCGAGTGTGCTTACATGTGCTGGATAAATCATTTTAAAAGTTTAAATGGACAGTGTTAAGCAGCCTTCGATGTCTGCATGAAGACATATAAATATTCATTTAGCTGCTTCTCAACGATTTTTCGTTGTGGAAATGCACTTTTATAAAACAAGTTTCCTCAGGAGAAATTAACCTAAAGAAACATGGTTTGAGGTTTTTATGACATTTAGCATTCTGGTCACTGATTATAGCTAGTTGTAACCTAGTTATTCAATAATCATACTTGCTGTGAGGTCTAAAAAGTTGCAAAAAACAAATCAAAGTTACTAAGCTATTAGCAGTATAGGTTTTAACCTGTCTTGTCTGCTGTGTCTAACATGCACAACTGACAACAGGATGTTTACAGAAGGCTAATTATGCACCACATATGTTTCACCAAGAGTTTTCATTCATCAACTTTTAGATGAATTCAAATTTGAGTACTATCCCATAATCCATAAGCTTTTGTTATGAATTTAGCCTTCCCTTTGCAACTATATCAACTCTTCTTTATGCCTTTCATTGAGTTTGGTGGTGCTTGAGAGATAATGTTTGTCCATTTTTCCAAGTTTTCAAAGTCAAACACTGATGTTGGACTAAAAGTCTTGACTTTTTCTAATTCATCCTAAAGGTTGCAGGGTACAAAACTAGTTCATCCATCTTTTTGGATCTTACTTTGTTTATTTATGCTCAAGAAGAGGGAATTCTTAAACAAAATTCCTCTCAAATTAAAGGAGCAAGTCCAACACGTGAAAAGTAACCCAAAACCATCACCAGCACCACCAAACTTCAGGTTTGGTATAATCCAGCTGCACTAATACAGCCAAATCCAGACCCATGCACCCAATTGACAGGTGGAGTCTGTAAATCGTCACTCCAGAGAGTGCATCTCCACCGCTCTAGAGTCTAGCTGTGGTTTGCTTACACCACTGCATCCAACAACTTTACACTCAGGGATGAACAGCTTTGGTTTGATTTGATGCTCAGCCATGGATTTTCCATGGAAGTCCTCTACGCATTGTTCTTGAGCTAATCTGAAATGCACATTAATCTTGGAGGTCTGTTGTGATTGGAGACATTTAGAAACCTCAGCTGATTACGTTCACTTAGATTTGCTCCCCCCCTCCCCCCAAACACACACTACAACCACCATCACCACTCTGTCTGTCAACCCATGCGGCCAACCACTTTGTGGCAGACTTGGAGTTCCCACACACTACCACTTCATGTGGAAATTTCATGACCGGACTTGTTGCTCAGGAGCATCATCCTATCACAGCACCGCGCTGGAATTTACTGAACTTTGAGAGCAGCTTGCGACTTTAAAAACCTTTTGAAGCAGGGGTTTCTTTATTCACCTTTGGCCATAAATAAACCGAAATATCTGCAGTCAACAATTTGTATGGGTGAGAGAATACTAGTGAAAAAATTAGACATGTTTAGGATTGGCAGAACATGGCTGAACAGTTTTTTTCTTTCATTCAACTAATTCCAAGTCCTAAATCTTTAAATCATTGTAAAGAAATATATACTTTTATAAATACAAATAAACATTTATGAAATCATTAATTTTTCAGACATTCTAAATAAAACAACGTTGTTAATTCACCACTACACTCCTGATTACTCTTATGCACTTTTTTTTTGTTTTGTTTTTGCATCGGAAGCAAACCCAACTCCTTGAACCGGGAATGTTGTTCCTGTGAGGAGATGAATAACTGCAGTAACACAAACAGTTGGGTTAATTGCAACAGATTTATTTACCTCCTGTTTATAGGCTCTAATGTCACTAATGATCTACAAGAACATCATTCTTACATGTTCAGGGGGAACCCCTGTGAATGAAAAAGGAGATTGGCATGTTTTCTTATGCCAAACGAAGGAGAAACTGGAAGTCCGACGTGCCAAACTATAACACACCGCCCGCTTGAATCCACTGGAGCAGTTCTGGAAACGGCGCTCCCAAGATAATTTCCTTTTAAAAAGCAAAAATAAAAAAACTGCAAGAAGACCATAAGTCCAAACGCATACAAAGTCAGCATCTGGCAAGACGCCGGCGTATAAGTGGACTTGGCTTGAGACTTGCTGTGCGGGAAAAAGAGAGTGATTTCATCCCAGACAGTTTCTGGGATTATGGAGGGATGATTGCAGGTCAGTCAGATGAAACAAACTCCCAACAATTGCTGTCACTGTGCTATATTTAGAAATTCTACAAAAAAGCTTTGCTTTACACCCATAGATGTATATATAGATGTATAGAGGGCAGAACGAGATGGGGGTTATTTTGACTGGATTTTTCATTTTCAGTCTCACTTCTGTGTTTTGGGGGCTTCTGAGATTTGTCAGGAGGACGTTACAATAGAATGTAGTTTCATCTTTATGTAGCCCAAACAGGTTTTGAAATATTTCTGCCCTTTGAAATGTTTGTAGGTTTTTTCTTTTTTTTAAGCGTTTCATTGGTAACAGAGCGCTGTCCTTGAAAATTTCTCGCCTCAGTTTAAGGACGTATCCTTGTCATGAATAATCGTAAATTTTTCTCTAAATAGTGCCGGTTATCTCACGCAGAATAACGCTGGGGATTGAGCTGCGTACTTGAATGTTGATAAAAGTTCACGGGTTAAAGCACCTGCTATTTTTTTTTTTAAAGAACGTATTCAGTTTAAGTGTTTTGAATGTTTTGTTCTCTTAAAACTTCTTCAATTGGAACATCATGTAAAAAGAGTAATTCCAATTAGACTCTCACTATAGAAGCTCCTTATTTTTACAACTGTAAATTTGTAATTGGAGGGCCAACAGAGCAACAGCAGCCTCAGGATGTTCAGTGTAGATTTCAAGCCCTTTGGCAAACTTCTCCATAATGATATTCCTGCACAACTGACAAAGGCACTTTGATGAGAACCTCATTCATCCTAAATTATTTAGAAGTGGGCATTAAAATTGGCCCAGTAGCCCAAAACATCTGTGTTATTTCTATCTGAAGGACAACGTGTAATCATTTAGGAATCATGGGATCCTCGCCACAGACGCTGTTTGTCTATTCATGTCTTTTTCAGACTGTATTTGCATATTAACAAGGCATTTGCATAGCACTGGTAGTAAGAACAGGTCAGGCATGGGGCATATTTGCAGTATCACAACAGCACTTGTCATTTCTCCTTCTTCACAACAGAAATAGTAAGTAAACATGAACGGAATTGAACCTGAAGCCTGTCTGTAAAGTGTGCACTGATTAACATACAGACATTTCCCTCAGCTCATTTGGTTTTTTATGATTATTGTCAGGGGATAACACACATCAGCATAGATTATGCTTTAGTAAGTTGGATTTAATGTCTGTACTTGTGATTAGCAAAGTGTGAAAAGTATTGATTGACAGTGAAGTCTTTATCAGCTTTGAGATTCTGAATTGACTCGCAAATCCCAGAAATCGTTTTCTCTTAATGACTTTCTGTTGGCGGGATGAAAAAGCCGGGAGTCGGATACAAAGGCAGCGAGTGGATAGTGCACCAAGCAACACCTGGTTATTGTACTGTGAGTACAATGCAGTGGTCTCGTAGTTCAGGTTCAGGGAACTGTTTAGTCGGACATTTCTGTTTTAAAGAGATCGTCTCTGCTGTTTGAGATTTAAAAGAATTACCAATTCATTCTGAGCTGAACCCTAAACATTTTAAGTTGAACATCATATTACATAAAGCTGTCATGAGTTTGTCTATAAATTTCCCCTTATTCAAAATATTGGATTTTTTCCCCTGTTTTTTTTTTTAGAAATTTTACATGAGAACTCGTGTGCTACGTACATACCCAACATGTGTTTTGCGCAGACGGGTTCTTGAATGCGCTTTTGGATACGGTTGGGTGCGAAATGTTGAAGCGGCATAAATCTTGCGACTTTTCCTCCAGGATTTTTATTTCGCAGTTCTATTTCGATATATTAAAAACTTGGTGTCATAATTCCGGCCAGGCACAAACCGCAATTATTTAATTTCTTCTCCTTGATCAATTTTCTAACAGTTGGGACTTCCTTGAATCGAAAAGGACGCCATCCATGTCACTACCAAATCCAAGTATTTAATTGGTTTAACTTTGATCGCGTGTTCAGTGGCGTTTTGTACGTAGAACCCGAAAAGATGAGATGTGTGATGGTGAGAGTTTTGAACACAGAGGCCAGAATGCCCTCCTTTTCACAGTCTTTTCATTAAAAGTGGCCGCTTGCGCTTGTTGCAGTGATTGTTGCAGAGCCCAGTGTTAATGTAGGATAAGAGCATAAAACAGCAGATAAAGATCATTAGTATGTTTAGCCATTTTTTCCCCTTTCTGATTGTCTAGGAACTACAAGTGACACATACATTTAATCTTTTCTATTCTTAATATGCTGCAAAGGTTTATCTTGTAGTAGCGTTACAGGCTGGTGCTGTCTTCTCTCGCCTTATTGGCTTCCAGAATAGTGTCTGAAGTAAGAGACAGCAAAAACATGTAAAAAAAAAAAAAAGAGAAAAGTCTACTGCATTTAGATGTCTAAATTCTGGGCGACTTCTAATTTTCAAGTAATTATAATTAAACAGTAAATTCTTGACTTCAAAATGGAGTATGTTCTATTCATGTCATTTGTTGTTCAGACTAAAGTTTATAAATGTCATCTCGACACAGAGTTGTGAACATTTTCTGCTCTCACTGCAGCTTTTGGCAATAGTGCTCCGTAAAGACCAAAAACATGAGCTGCATTCTTTCTTTCCCGAATTTCTGATGCAAACCCAGGAGTAGAGTTCTAGAGCATGGTTTCAAAAAGCAGCAATTTCATATTGACTCCAATTATAAAAAAAAAAAAAAAAAAAGGAATCAATATAAAGTCTTGTATTCGTGCTGAGGATAAAAAAATGCATACATGCTAAAGTGATGTGAAATCAGTTTACAGTTGGGAATGTGGTTGCTGCTCCACATGTCGTTGGACCAGCCACATGGAAATGCCTGAGCTTCAGCTTACATCTCTATTGACCTCTTCTCTTTTTTGCTATTGTCTCTCTTTATTTCATCGTAAACGACTTAAACACAGTAAAAAGACGGACAGCGTTTAAAAAAAATCAGTGTACAACATCTCGATTATCTCAAAACCATGTTTCATTGATCACTTCATTGACTAATGACAGGGAGTTTCTCTCTGAGCTACTGTCCTCCTCATTAGGCCCTTATTGGCCTGTCAGAGGACTGACTGCTCCGTGCACACACAGCACTGTCATATCCACGCTGCAGGTCGATTGATGGTCCATTAACAGCCTATTAAACATGACTAACAGAAGGAGTTAGGAGAACAATGTTGAGCCAACTGGGGTTTCCCACTACACGGCATAGATTTTTTCCCCTTAATAGATTATAGTGTACAGCCCTTTTCAAGTGTTGCTGGTCTTTTATTGAAGTTATTTAAAATAAAAAATAAAAGTCAGGTGAGAGAGAATTGTGGGAATGTCCATCATCTAGAGGAATTCGTGTTATCATCTGGTGCTTTGTACCAGGTGCATATTTTCAGAATGTGTTTTCAGGATTTGACTGAAAGTCGATGAAGGACTGTGATCAGAAGTGGTGGTCAAAATGACAAACATTATCTGAGAAACAATGCAATGCAGTAGAATTTTTTTTCTTAGCAGTTTTCAAATTTTGAGCTTTGTGCTTTTTTTTGTGCCGTGGTTGCATCTTATGCTTAAAAGGGTTAGTTTTATTTGAGATAAATACTAGGTGTCTGTGCACCAATTTCATCTGAACTGCAAGCATCTGGGTCAAATCTAAAGGATCCTGCTGTTAGTAATTTTTGTGATTACAATCTTAAAAGGTTTGACCTACAAACATATGTGTCATGTTCAACCCAGAACATATAGAGATAGGTCATCAGCCAATACCAGTATACCAGTTCTATACATATTATACATTTTAAAACAAAACGTAGCTGTTTTCCATGTTTTTTGTAGAAATATTTTAATGTTTGAAACTATCTTAACTTTAGGATAACATGTCTCATTCAAGCTTTCTAAAGAGCAGCACCTCATAGGATGTGCTCGTGATGAAAAAAAAGCACGTTGGTCAGGGGTTTAAGGGATTGGATCACTCGCCACGGTTTGGCACACAGGTGTACTTTGGGTCTTTGGGGTCCCCTACCCCCCCTGATCCATCTAACAGCACTCAATTCACGCATCAAATTTGCGGCCACTGTCTATAATTTAACGTGTGTCAAAGTCGCTGCCTGATGCTTGTTCGAAAGTGTCTAAAAATCGTACTCTCCCGCTGCATGTGGGAGGAGTTTAACTTGTAGGATGCAGATGATGAGAGATCAGGTTAATTTATTTTGCAGAGTTCAACAAAAAACATAGGTAAAAACGTTTCCACGTCTGGGTTTTTAATGCTTTCCAAAGATTTTCCTGGTATGTTTCTGTCCCGTGGAAAAAAAAAAACCCGGCTGCTGCGTGCGCTCAGTGAGGGGAAGGAGGGATGGGGAGTTTATTGCAGCGGCGGGGGACACTGAAGAATTTCAAGTTGTAAATTCTTCCATCCATCCATTTTATTTATTTTAAATACATATATATATATATATATATATATATATAGCACCCAATGATTCACTTTTGTTTATATGAACATATTTAGTATTTTTTTTAAAGGAATTTCATGAGATCAATGATATTATTAGTGTGATCACATTTTTGATGTAATATGTGTGTGTTTTGAAGTACATTATATGTTTTTTATTTAAAAAAAATGTTGTAAAACGATTAAAAAATATAGATTTTTAGCTTTAAAATAGTTAGTTTTCCTTTTTTTCTCTCTTTTTTTACTGATTCGAACCATGACTCTAAAACCTTTACACGATCCAAACCGTGGGTTTTGTGATCTGCTTCACCCCTAATGTCGGTTATTTAGAGATACTTTGGTTTCATGACAGGCGATGTTCTCCAAAATAGGTACTAAGCAAAACATTCTGAAAACCATAAAATATTTAAATAAACTTTCACATTGAAATGAAAATGTTTTAGTATTTTTTTTTTGCTAATTGTCCGTTTATCTCAAGTCATACTGTCATCGCAGTTTCAAAAACAAGTATCGCACTTCACAGATTTTTCTCATATCGTGCAGGCCTACGTCAGACACTATCATCTTCCTGTTTGCTTCCTGTGTCTTCAGTTTTTTGAAATGGACAGACGTCATGTCACCTCAGGATTTGTTACTCTCTTCATTTGAAATAGTCCGTTCATATATGCTGATGCCACTATTTGAGAGATTTCCCAGGCTGTTGTCCCAAGTTACCAACATTTTTTAATGGGTGTTTGTAAATATATTGGAACATCTGCATAGTTTTGGAGATTTTAATTATATGCCAAATATTCAGGCTTTCCATAAAACCTAGAGTTGGTCTTCATTTGGCAGAATTGTAAAAAATATAATATTCTACTTCTATTGAGAAAAATTCAGCAGACCAAATGAATAATTAGTTCGTGACTCTTCCTTTTTGGTTAGGGTCTGTATCTTTGATTTGTTTTTGACCCCTTCATGGGAAATCTGTTTAAAAATTCTTCTTTTACTTTTTTTAAAAATATAACATTACGTTGGTTTGCGTCAAACAGATGATAAAGCCTTTTTCTGTGGTTTAGAAATTATTTCAGCCCAGATCCTACGGTGTGATCAGATCAGCCTTAACACGCTTGTTTCTCGTCTACTAACTGTGGTAAAACTCCAAATCTTAGGGGGTTTTGAGCATCGGTGTATTACTAAAGCACTGCGGTCCCTCTCAGTCACTCTACGGACAAGCTGAACATAGTAAAGGTGAAAATTGGAAACTAACAACAGGATTTGCCATTGTTGTTGGAATTATTCAGTATTTGTGCATGTGGTTTTTAAACAGTACTGATAATTGTGTCACTTGTGTATTGTGTAAGTACTGGTCACTGGTCACACCTATAAACTTTATTTAGTGGTGTTCCAAGCTGGCCTGGTATCTTAAATTCCATCAATCTACGTTTGCTGGAATAGAACTGGTGTCAAGGGGTTGTTCTTGTTGAACGTCATACATGTTTCAGTTGTGTTTGAATATGCCTGAGAAGCATCATTAGGCCTATTTCAACCAGCAAGGACCTACAGGGGTTGGACAAAATAATTGGAACTCTACACTTTTTAATGCTCCAATCCACACTGCCCATATCGTTAAAATTGGTTTGACGAGCATGAAACTGAGCTGGAACATTTGGAATTGCCCCCTCAATCGCCGCATCTCAATATCATCGAGCATTTGTGGTGTATACTCAAGATACAAGACAGGAATCGCTACCCTCCACCCTCCCTTTTGGAGGAGCTGGAGCAGGTTCTGATGGAAGAGTGGCTGAAGTGGCTAAAGGGGATCCAACTTCATATTAAATAAAGTTTCTCCAAATTTAACAAGTGTTATAATTATTTTGTCCAACCCCTGTATGAGCTGGATGGATAAAATCCAAATGGGGTACATGCCAGGCTTTGGTTTGGATTTCTAAGGCGGCGTTGTCATTCTAAAGTTTGGTCAACATTTTGTTTGCTTGGATGGTCCACCTGCTTGGGCTGGTTTGAAAGCTTTTCTGAACTGGGGCTTAGACCAAATCGGTTTGCCTCAAAATAAGTCTATTCGCTAGAGTGAATGCACTAGGACTATTCAGACCACCAAAGAACAAATATGGTTTAGCGTCATAAACACTGTACATTTTGAATTAAAAGAAAAGTTCAGTGCAAATCCTCGAAGGATTGAAAAATGTTTTTTGGGTTTGTTTGGTAGACCTTTGGTTGTGAGGAGATATTTCCACTATTTTGAACCAAGTGTCATAGATTAACTGACTGTGAAAGTATCGTAAAAGAGCATTTACATCCAGACTGTTTTAGATTTCTTTTTGTCACATGGCCATCATCATTCAAGCAGGTTTGAAAGCACTTCCGTAATCCTGCAAAAAAATAAAAGAAAAAGACACATTTGAGTTGGATAAAAATTGAAAACAAATCTAAAGAAGGGAGATTAGGGGGAAAAAAAAGTTAGACATGGTTTTGCTATCTTGCGTTGAGTTAGGGAAGTTTTATTATTTATTTTGAGACTATATGCTAACCACAATTTGGATTATTTGGGGTGTTTTTGCTTTGTGCCAATCTCCTCCTTGTTTGTGTTTATAGAAGTTAATAGCACATAGTAGTTACAACAATGTAATGTTATATGACCAGTGTAGTCTACTTTTAGAAGTGCAGCTTGAAAGCAGACCAACTTAAATGAAGACGATATCTTTTGCTAAATTGATCTGAGTCTTCTGGGCTGTACCGGTCAGAGTATAGCCTAAACATTAAGGCTGTTAGCGTGGAAATCTTTCTCAGTACAATTTTCATCACACAACTTCAATTTTGGGTCCCTTCTTTTTGATTCAGTCACTCAATAATTATCATTTTGTGTCAGTTTGACTTTTTTTATTTATACAGGGAGAGTGAAACTTGATTATTAAAAGATTAATTCTGTTCTAACTTTTGCTATTTTTAATTTCAGGTTAGCGTTATATGTGTACGAGTACCTTCTACATGTGGGAGCACAGAAGTCAGCACAGACCTTCCTGTCCGAGGTGAGATGTCATCTATTGCTCAGTCTTTTAGAAAGCGAAATGAGGTTATAAACACCCTTCAAAGCTTCTGTCCGCTTTATGTCGCCTTTATATATAAAGATCTATTATCTCTGATTATATTATGTTCCTGAATGCACATTTTCTTCAATTCAAAACTGTGCTCTAGCTATAATGCATGTTGACAGTAACATGTGTTGTTGGTGCAACCACAGTATACATGATTACAGGGTGTAAGGTGTTGCATACATTTTTTATAGGACACTCTTACAAAGTTACATGGCACTTATGAAGTAAACCCAACCAAGCGATAGCTGCTTGAAGAGGTGGTGGGAATTTTATGGTACAGTGATGTTTGTAGAAAACTTTTTTTAAGCCTTCAAGCAACTTTTTGTGAAGGCACAGTAGCTGTGAATGGATGAGGTATAATCTCTATTCATGAATGTTCTTTATATGTAAAGCAGGATTGGAATTTTGAAGATTGGCAGAGCTGAAATTATGCTTCTCATCAAGTCAGGGACCATTGACGGCTTGGTTTCACTGCTTATATTTTCTTAACCCCTGGACTTGGAGACATAATCCCCCTCTCTTGTGGCCCCTTCTCTTCTGTTCAGATTCGATGGGAGAAGAATATCACATTAGGGGAGCCTCCTGGATTCCTTCATTCATGGTGGTGGTAAGTGTCACAGTCTCTTATTTGATTGACTCCAAAATCCATCTTTACTGTATCTTCACAAGCAGCCTTTCTAGGGTTAAAATGTCTATTTGACACCAACAGAACACTGTAAATAATCTGTACAACTGCATTTGAATGGACAAACCTTGTGTTGGTCACAAACGGGAAACCTTGTGGCGTTTCAGCTTTGGGGTGCACCAGCCTCTATTCCAAGGGCGTGACCCCCCGCCCCTCCATCTTCTCCCCTCATTCAGTTCCCCAACCCTCACCCCTTTTCCTGAAACAATAGATCCAGATGGTTAGGGAATGGAGCCCCCGCTTTACCCTCCCCTTCCCCCCTCGTCACCCCTTTGTGTCCCCTCCACCTCCCACTTTTCCCCTTTTGTTCACCCAGGAGAGTTCTTCTTAGCAGCTTAACCCGTTGCATTCCAGCTTCCTTTGTATCACCTTTCCTTCTTTTGCTCCTAAACCCCCCACCTCCTGGAATCGCCACACAAACCTCCCCAGCCCTTTCATTTTGTCATTTCAACCCGTGGCAAAGATTCGACCTTTGGGGTTAACACCCTAAGTTCCAATCAGCAGTTTGATCTGTTTTTGGACTGTTTTCGTTTGCTTTACATCTTTTCTATAAAAAAAACAGTTTGGTTTTAGTAGTACTTAGTAAAAGATTCCATTTATTGTCATTTTTTGGCCATCTTTTAAACATCTGATGCAATCCTATCTGCTTTATTAAAAATGCACATTTTACCAGAAAATAAATTATATACTCGTATGGCAAAAGCATTATATTTTCATAAACATTTATGTTTAGTTCTTCTGGTTGTTGTAAACAAAAAAAACTCACTGTTGCATCATCTAGCCCAGTAAAGTTTCAATCTTTCTTGTCTCGTTATGGTCCATTTTGCTTTTTTCTTTGTATGTTATTTTCTATCTGTTGTATCTGCGTCTGCTAAAGACGTTCATCTTTAAAATCGGGTCATGTATTTGTACTTTTATTTTTAACAGATGCTTGCTAATCCCACAGAACAGCTGGACACTTGTGTTTATAAAATGCTGCTCAAACAGCAGAACATTTAGCCCCTCATACTGACAGTTAAGCTTCAGCTTTGATGCAACAGCTAAAGAATAAAGTAGCAAGTTCTTTGTCTCTAAAACAAGTTTTTTTTTAAAGGTCTGTGGCTCATTATACTTAATGCAAACTAAAACTTTATTCCTGCTTCTTTCATTTGTATGGAGTGTATTTATTCTATTTAAACATTATGTAAAACAAATACATTTGAGTAGTTATTAAATACTTAAAGTCCCATTCCAATCATCTTTTAATTATGATTATGCCGTTTTTAGCCAAAATCAAACAACCCATGTAGTTTTCCAGGACACTGTTTCTGCAGAGCGACCGCAGTTCATTAGAAATTTGCCTCTGAGGGCAGGACCGTTGCTGGGGAGTAAGCCGGCCCCCACGTCCTGCCACCCATCTGTTTACACTCTCCTGCTAGCTTACAGACCCCTGACCCCTGAAAATACTCAAACTCAATTTTTAAACTTAATTTTCTTAATATGTTACGTCTATCATTAGAATAACGCAACAAAAACATGTTAAAAACACAAAAAAATAATTTTTTCATTGGCCTGGGTCTTTAAAAATATGCAATGGTTCCTCACTGTATGTCAGTTCACGTTTTGCAGTCTTGAAGTTTCCCAGTTTGGTTTTATTATTTGGTGCAGTTTTTAAAATGTTTTTTCAGCTCATTGTGTTATGCTTCTTGATAGGCTGTTGACGTTGTCAATCAATTTCTTTTGTACATGCCTCCTGTTCAGAATACATTTACCTTTCCAAATTTACAGAAAGTGTAAGTGAGGGATTTTACAGCCCTTTGTACATTTCACCAATCGCAGGTTATTTTTAGAACGTATTTCCCATGATAAAGATGTCAGACGATTACGGCCTAATGATGACTTTATAAAACACTTAAGCATACGATTTGCATCCATGGAAATGAACAGGTTAAATTGCAGTCAGGTGCTGCTTAGCAGATATACTTGATCATCAGGTGTTAGGACCTCCGTAAAGCCATATGTTTTGGTGTTTTTTCTGGTCTGTCCCAAGCAGATGCTTTTTAACACAATGCTGAGGGGGAAAGACATCAGCAGTGATTTTAGAAAAGCAACTGTTGCTACCCATCAATCTGGGAAGGTTTATGAGACCTTTTCTAAACATAAAGAGTCCATCATTCTACATTGAGAGAGATTATTCGAGAGAGGAAAACAGTCAAGATGGTTGGCATTATTCCCAGAAGTGGACATCCCAGCAAGTTCACCTCAAGGTCAGAGCATGCAACGCTTGCAGAAAAAAAGAGAAAAAAGTCTCATCTCCATTCCAAACTCTGCAGAGACAGAAAATGTCAAAGTTCACCATTATATAATTAGGAAAAAGATAAGCAGTTTTGAGAGGAGAAATCCTCTTCGGTTTTGAACACATCATCTCAGCTCCAGCGTGCACAGCTTTGTCTACACACATCCCCAACATTTGCGTTGCTCAATTGTGTAAAGGTTTTAGAATAATGGACAGCATCATTATGCCATCATAGCAAACAGCATAAAAGATCAGAACAGTCAAACCTGCTGTCAGGCGTGGTGGTGGAGAGGTCATGGGTTTGGCTGTCTTTTGGTCAACCACAGACTTTTCTGTGCGCCAGCTATATCTAATAAGATACGTGTGAGAACATCTCTCTTTAGCATCATCAATGCTCGTACCAGGAAAGTGACTGGAATCACTGCAACAAATTGAAGCAGAAATTTATAAAATTACTTGACGTGTAAGACAAAAATGTCTTAGAAAAAATATCTAAAGATGTTCTCAAGAAACATTGTTTTCTAAAAATTTATTATAGAGTTTTTATTTTGTATGTATTTCTTTGTTTTGATTATAATTTTGCATCGCATGTTAAACGTTGTTTTAAATGTAATGAAATCAGTAAAGATGTCATTGCTGTGCAACTAAAGTGGTTTGATTTTGATAATGTGAAGTAGAAACTACAAAAAAAATCAAATTTGAAAAATTATTTTTTAAATCAACATTTCTTGGCATTTTTATTTACTGCCAACAAACTAAGTCATAATGTTTTGTAATTTAAGTGTACCTATAAGGATATGAGCCCACTAATATGTACTCATTTGTTTCTGAAACCCTTTTATAAAGTGAAATGTTTTAATATTGATGTTAATGTTAATGTTTAATGTCCCTAAAAGCCTGCTTCAAAGCAGAATGTAAATGCATTGTGTTGACATATTCTACACAAGTAATAGTTTCAGTATGTGAAGCTTAATTTTACCCTGAGGGCATCCATCTGCTGGGTGAGAGGAGTGAATGTCAGGCTTCAAGAGAACCATCAGACTTATTAAAGTAACGTTGTGTTTTATTAAGAAGAAATTAAGGGCCAGAGTATTAATTTGAAAACGTAGAGGCCATAGTAACGAAATAACAAGGTTGGCCTTTTACTTTATATGATTCAGGGCCTTCTATATAGGGTTAAAACAAATGAATTAGTTTAAAAACAATGTTTTTATAAGCACTAATGACTTAGCTGAAGGGGATTTGGTCAAAAGATAAATATTTTTTTCCTTTTCATTTTTGTTTCATAGAAGTGTAAGTCAGAGGATATTAACATGCAGTTTTAGGTTAATTCTCGAATTATTATGTAAGGACCCGGTACACGCACTTTAGTAGAGTGTTGCGCTGGGGCACCGTACAACGACATCACCCGTATATCGTACATACATTTTCATGGCAACCCTTCGGATGGGCGTTCAAGCCTCAAGACACTTGACCTCCCTTTACGATGTGGCCTGAACAACCCTAATATCTGCAGCACCTATACAGGTCTTACCCTGCTTGTACAGGTCCATGTGACTAAGGCTTTAAATGTATTGGCTTAGTTCTGCTCCAATACACATCTTTTTGAAGAAGAGTTGGTAATCGTGTCCTTAAAGTGTTCATGTTTAACTGTGCATTATGAAGTGCAGAGATGAGTGAAAACATCCAGATCTTTGACTTTCAACATGTCTGCGTGTGCTGCGGATTACAGCGACATGAAGTGGCTTCCTGATTAGCTCTCTCAATGCCGAGTTGCTGCTCCAGTGATTTCACATCCCTTCTGTTGAACAAACTCACATAAAGGATGTCACATTTTTAATCATGTTGCATTGAAATCAATAAACTTCTGGGTGTGTGTATACACTGGTGTTGTATATCCCAAATATTGGAAAAGTTATAGATGCTGTTTAGCATTGTTTGTAGAGTGTTTTTAAGAGACTTTTGATCCCTTTGCTTGTGAGTGAAACAGTGAAAGTGTGAGTCCAAAAACTGGATGTGATAAAGGGAGATCTTGATGTGTGTTGTGTATGTTTTGAGTGAGTGAGAGGTTGATTGAGGGGGTGACACTGGCATTGTGCCTCTCTTACCAAGATGCTCAAGTGTATAAGAGGTGGTTGTGAAGTGCCAGGGAGATGGTGAGAGTGTGTGAATGGGTTATGAATAGCTGTTACACATGTGCTTGTATTGCTCTGTTTGGCAACCTCTGACCTCTTCTTCCTCTCGTCATTTTAGTGTATTCTGGGATTTGTACTGTGCAGCTCCAGACCGGAGGGAGACATGTGAACACTCCAGTGAGGCAAAGGCCTTCCATGACTATGTAAGTGACAGGTTTTTCTGCTAACATAGATTATTTTCATCTCAGCTTTTTACACACAAACCTTGTTTCAAATTTAGTCTTGAGATAGAAACCAATGGATCACTAAAGGGGTTAAACTTGGTTATACACAATAACTGAATACTTTAATAGGTACACATGTACAATAATTCAGATTAACCAAAAATTACACTTTTACAAGGTTCTACTTTACCAAAAATGTAATACTTCTGGAATTTCTCAATCTTTGAAGTGAGTGGTACATTCAGTGAATATTTTAGTCAATTTCTGGTTCATAATTTGGCTTGTATTTAGACAAAAGTATTGTTTTTGAAAAACAATTGATAAGACACTTTTAAGCAACTTGCAGTAAGAAAAGTAAATACATGATTTATTCATTATTAGTTTTCCCCCACACTTTTTCAACAGTATTCTTGTACAATGATTGCATCAAAAAAAGTTTTTACTGAATGTATTGATGACACAAAAATTTGGTGAAAATAGTTCTAATTATAACAATAAGGATTTAGATTGAGCTTGCAGAATAAATCCAATATTCATTGACATCATGATATCAGCCTGTGCACTACGAGTTACCGTAAAAGGAGGCCGTGATACATAAGGTAACCATTATGTATTTACACACATGCATAGACAGAGAGGCCATTGTTTTTCAACCCAAGCGCACACTACCTATATTGTTCTTCATTGTTGTTTTACTACAAATCTTGCAAGTCATATCGTCATCACAATATTGATAACACATATCGCACATCGTAAGTTTTCTTCATATTATGAACCTGTAATTTAGATCTTTAAAAACATGCAAATTTAAAGGATTCATTTTTTTATTTGGTTTAATTTTTTTGTGGTGTTTGCAATCATCAGGTACAACACAGGTGACCCTAGTTTTGCACATAGGGGGTATCATACTTAATCTGAGGGGATTGTTTTGTCTGTTTATCTTTTATTGTTACTCTCATCCTTTTTGAAAAATGTGTTTGCTAAATAAACAGTTTAATGAGTCTTAAATGAACTTGATGTTGTGCTACAAAAGCTGCCCTCTCTGCTAATGTGCCAGCAAATCAAACCGTAGAACCTTGGTTCAAGCTTTGTTACAGCTGTGCGATCACACAGAATTTTCTCAACAGTTATGTCTGTGTGTGCAAGTGTAAGTTATTGTTAACCAACCAAGAGAAAACACGAGGCTTTCTTGTGTTTGAAGGTTGGTGTCAGTTGCATTTCCAGTGTCCTACATGAAAGCTGGTTGTTTGCTGTCACACGTTTGCATTTTTACTTAAGAAATCTTAAGAGCAAAGCAAAGAATGATACAGTTCTGATGTGTTTTTTTTCCAAGTGTTACTGTATTCTCTTTCGTGTAAATGTCGTCTGTTTTGATTGACTTTTGCGTCTGTCTTCAGCCTGTCGTCTCTGACCAAAACAGTGTGTCATTGTGTGTGTGCGTGTGTGTCCTGTATAGTGTGGGGAGATAATGGAATAGAGTTCTAATCCGGTAATCCAGCACTGGGCCGAGGCTAAGCCAGGGATTTGTGCGTGTGTGTGTGTGTGTGCATGTGTGTGTGTTTGGATAGGGGGCATCTTTGGCAAGCGGCCCACAGGAGGGTGGAGGGGCTCCTCCACCCTCCTTCCAGCTAACCCAGTGTACAAATGTAGATGGGCGTGTGACATGGTTGCATGCTGTCTGCTCTTAGTGGTGATAAAGCAAAGGAGACGGGACGGGTTTAATTTTGGCTCCAGCCCCCCGAGGCTCGTCTCCGAGCACAGGTCTCGTCTGCCAGTTTCAAAAGAATGAGCCGACATCAGAAGAAAAAGGAAATTTCATCGCTAGAGTGTTAGTCGTGTGAGGATTGTTAGAATACACTACAACGTTAAAGAAACCTCATAACATTATTAACTCAAAGCAAAGGTTTTACTGTCCAAGATCCTTTTTGTCCTCGTGTAAACTCCGAAAAGCAAAGGTTATGACTTTAGCTGTTAAACAAACTGGAAGATTTAGAATAAATTAGGATTAGAACATGCAAAATGTTGTCGTTATTTATTCAGATTATTGTTTTACCTGGATTTGAATATAAAAAAAACCTGGTATGATTGGAATTCTTTGTCTTTATTTCCCCTGTACAATCCCTATATGTGACTTTTTTATAGGTTTTCCCTTTTTAAATTAACTTAATTGAATGAATGTTTGCTATATTCGGTGAAAACAAAATTCACTGATATTCTGTTTAATATTTAGACCATTATATTTAAAAACATATTATTTTTTGTTTATATGTCAGTGTTATACATTTATGAATATGCTGATCATTATTTTATTTCCTGTATTAGGATACTATAAAATGAAAAGCAGCCACTACAAGATTTCTTAGAATATTATGTAACCTAGATCAGTTTAGTTTAATTAAAAAATAATGAAATTAAAATCCTTTTGATTTTGAATTTGGATGTAATGTTAATATGTTTTTTATCCTTGTAAATTCTACCTAGTAACCCTCTGTTAATGTAACCTAACTTCAGGCAGTTGTCTGTCAAATGACAAGTCCAGGTCTGTTTGATGAAATGTTCACATTCACGTGTATCCTCAGAATCTTGATTTCAATGAAGAAACTGTCATTTCAGTGCAGTCAGGTGATCTCTTGATTAAAAAAAAACAAAAGTTATTGATAAAAAAACCCAAACTGATTTAACAAGTGTAGTGAGACATTTACTTCTAAGGTGTTCCCTGCCAAAGCACAAAGGACCATTGTAGTGATTATGGAATTATGTTTGTTATATTGTTTTTAGGCAGCGGTGCTTTGAATCCGCTTCACAAATTCAAATTTAATGGAATCTGTGCTTTAATGGAAGAAATCTCTGTTAAGTTATTTTAAACATATTATTATTCATTTGTTATTTTACATACCTGTGTGTGTGTGTGTGTGTGTGTGTGTGTGTGTGTGTGTGTGTGTATATATATATATATATATATAAAATTACTTACTTAAACTTAAGTAATGTGGTAACAAAATTTAATCTGACTGAATGCATTTCTACACAAAACGTGCAGAAATATGTCTTATCTAGATTTTGGAAGCAACGTGTTTTTCAGATTGAAATGAAAGGTCAGAAGAACAACATGCTTTATTATAGCTGATACATTGTAGACAGGAAATTACCCATCTCCAGGCAAGTGTTGCAAATTTGCAACACCTAAACATTTTAGTACCACTGCCAACATGGCTTTGGCTTTGACAGGGTTAAAAGTTTTCAGTTTGTGTTTCCAGTGTAGTGTGCATGAATCTTAACAGCTAACAAAAACTGATATGAAAATTGGACAGAAGTGAACGGTTTTGTTTTTGGCGGTTATGCCTTAGTGACAACTGCCCTTACTGGTGGATATGGGCTGACTTCAGACAAAAAATGGGCAAGCCTGTACAGGGCACACAGGTGGCCCGTGCGAAATATCAAGGTCGTAGACTGAACACTTTTTTACTCTCCCACCCAAGTCCTGTGGACTGTGAAAGAAGCCCGTTAGAGCTGTTCACTTGATAAGTGTATACTTCTTGTGTGCAGCCTGCCTGTTAGAAATTAAGAATGTGGAGAATCGGCGTGTAGTTTGTGTGGGCATCCTATTGGCACATAAGCATCACATGCACACACTGCACAATCACTACTTGCATCTCTAAGACTTTACTTTGTGTCTTTGCGAAATCCCATAAAAAAAACAACTAAAACAATAAAAAGTTAAGCTTGGATTTATGAAAACAAAAAAAAAAAAACACTGTTGAAACATACATTTAAAAGACCAATAACTGGGTAAACTTACTCTAAAGGCACTGACTTTAAAATGAAAATTAATAGAAAGTATGAGTCAAATATGGTACAAACTTAGCGGAGCTCTTTGATCAGTTTAGTTTCATTAACTTATTTCAGTTGATAAAAATCTTAAGAAAAAAATAAGAGTAAAAAAATGAACTTGAAGCCTTTTAAGAAGATTTCAAGGAATAAAATTTACAAAACTTTTAGAACTCATTCTTTTTTTATACGTCACTTCCAACTTGGACCTATGAGTTTCAGCCTTAATGGGACGGCTTAACGGAGCCGGCATAGTGGCGTGGCAACAGAGCGGACACAGTGTGCACTATTTTGTTTCAAAGGTGGGCCCTCTCTCACTTTCTCCTTACTCCTTTTCACTTCCTGCTCCAGTTCGAAAGGGAGGGGCTGCTCACGCTCCCTCACTTAGACACACCTGACAAGTAGCAAATGCTCACGGATGGCGGAGCGACCGTGAGGAAAAAGGTCCAAAGTGTGTCTGTATTCTACCAAAGTAGATACAGACAGCGCACGTTGTCTCAAATGTAACAAAAACATGGCTGTAAGGGCGGTAACAGCAGTAACTTGTTCAAACGCTGCGCTAAAATACTTTCTATTGGAGAGGTACGCAGCTCTGTGTATGCTAGCAGTAAACAAGAAACTCACGTGATTTAAGTGTTATCAAAGATATGTGCATGAAATTTGAACAAAAATATAGGAAAATGAATACAGTTACCAGCACTGTCAAAAAAACCCAAAAACAACGATCATATAATATTAACAGGCTGAACGTTCAGATTGTGTCAAAAAAATAATAAATTACCTGATTTACAATGTAAAATTGATTAAAATACAACATTATGCTTTTTTAAGATTTCCGCTGCTATTGTTCTTTCAAGTGAGGAGGCTATTTGATATTCTCTGCACTTTGGTTCTTAAAAGCAAAGTTTTTTATTATTATTTAAAGTTATTGTTACAGACATATTAGTATTTATTGATCATTTGATAGTAGTTCTGCAAATTATGTTATATTAATAATGTGTCTTTTAATTTTTTGAATTTTTAGAGGTTTTAAAGTACATAGCTTATCTGACTTCTCCCGCCTTGTTTTCACACAGAAAAGTGTCAGTAAGAATATCAATAAGAATACCACTACTGATCAATGAGCAGTATCGATAGGAGGAATAGTATCGATAAACCTTATTGATACCCATCCATAGAAATTAGTATCATTAACAAACTGTGGCTCATAGGATCTGTAGATGTCCAGGCTTTTAACCAGTTTAAAGTTTTACTAAAAAAAACATCTTTGTAAGCAGAATGCAGTATAAATAATGGGAGGTGCCAAAGTACCGCATGTTGTTTCAAAGTATTGAGTGTCTTCCTCTCTCTTCCCCTGTATAAAACTGTCCACATTTTTTTCTCTTTCTCCCCCTGCTCCTTCTCTCTTCCAGTTTGTGCAGCTTCAACCTCCTTACGTCATGTTTTCCTGCAGCTTGTGGTTCGTCTGCGACACCTCCACATCTGCATCTCTCTTGCCTCCCCCTCTTTCCACGCCATTTTTTGTCCCGTTCTTAATTTTTTTTTCTACAATATCTCGTGTTTTTCCTTTTACTCAAAGCTTAGACCCACCACTTCATCCCAGTTGGAGTAATATGGCTCGCTTCATTCCTCTAACTTTCCTTGTCTTTTAGTTTCTATCTTGGGCTATCTGCTTCCTGACTCATTCTTCTCTTTCCAGCCTTCTCGCCACCAACACCACAACTACCAGGCTTGTTCCTGAGAGAAGATTGATTGGTTAATCTAGCCATTACCCACAGTGCCTAGTAGCACAGGGGAGAAAAGAGCAGTGTCGACAACATGAAGAAAACCCTAGAGACACGGAAAGTTTGTGAAAGGGCAGTTAGGTGATCAAATGTCAAACCAATATCTTTCTCATTTCAGCCCAATTTACTCTTCAGAAACGGTTAAAAACAGGTCTTAATTTATTTTAGAAAAAGATGATCGAATGTTCGGGAAAGGGAAATATGCTGTAATGCAATCTTATGCAAAGAGTTTTATTAGGCTGAATCATATGAAGTAATGCATTTTACACAGTTCTGTAATCAGTTTTTTATTTTTTTTTTTGCTGTGCTCCTCGCTATCTTCAAATGATTACATTTAAACTGTTTCAGACATTTTTTGTTCAATTCTTTAACATAATTAAAGCGCTGGTGACAGTTAGCATCTTGTTTATTTTGCAGCAAACGTTACCTTGCTGAAAAAAAGATGGTTATGATGGTAAAATGTACTTTTTAAAATGATATATGACCGTGGGACCAGACAGCGTGAATAAAAGATTTTATTCTCGATTTGGGGGGAAAAATAACAAAGGGACAAACAAACAAAAATAAGTTAAAAAGTGTCTTGTTTGTAAATGTGAGATGGTGAAGGTCTAAGTCTGCAGGCAGGCAGACTTCATTAACTATTAGTAGTATTAGTAGTACTACTATTACTACTAAGTACTACTACTAATAGTATTAGTAATTGTAGAACTTGTTTATAACACACTATATGTTAGCCGCATTGGCGTATTCACAATACCTGTAACTCTCAACCTTGTTTACAACACGTAAAAAAAACCCAAACATTTTAACACCACTTCACATTAGCCACGTTAGCAAACTTGTTTGCAACATGTAAACAAAACAGACTGATTACTAATTACTAATACTACGCTAACTCCCACCGTTGTTAGTAACGTGTAAAGAAAAACTAAAAAGTAAGCCGTTAGTGTATTTACAATAACCACCCACCCTTGTTTGCAACTCTTAAAAAAATACACTAACATTTTGACAGAGCGCCTGTAGCTCTAAAACCACTTCAAAATCAGGAACCACAACCAGAATGAATCCATATACGAGGCGCTCCGGATTATAAGATGCACTTTCGTATTTTGGGGGAAAAAAGTACGACTTTTAAGTAAATCTTATCTGGAAAATACGGTAGATCTCAGCAGCTGCTGTGACTCTGTGATATTTGGTGATGTTTAGGGCTCTCGAAAATGCAGTGTGAACACAAATGAAAGTTTTAGACACTGCTGTATAGTGAAAGTCTGCTAAATGCAGAGTTTATACTCCACTTCCAGGATTTACAGAATATCATACAGGATGCTCTCCTGGAGACCACTAAGCCATCACTAGTTTGGCTTAGTGGCTAGTATGTATACTCTAGGCAACTTTCTAAGGAAAACAGATTACGATGTAGCTTTTCAACTTTTTTTGCTTAAACTTTCACAGTTGCTTAGTTAAATTCCACCTTGAGCTAAAGCAATACTCTGGTTCACAGATGTTCTCATTCTCCTCATATTTTTGTGTTTCTGGCCCCTTTGCATTGTCTCCGGAGTGTTGGCTAAGTGGATGTTGTGTCTGCAGCTCATATTAGTGCTGCCAGGCATTGCATGTGCGCGCACAAGTCCGTCTGTTTGGTTGAGTCCTTCTACCTTGGCAGCAGCTTCCGTGGGAGTGTACGCGTGCTTTTTTGCCGTGCGAGTTTGGAGGGCCAGCTGGGTTTTCAGAGAACGCTTGCTCCTCAGACACGATGGTGAGAGTATCAGCCATGTCCTGTTGCTCTCAAGCTAAACATACTGTTTTGACTGGGCTGTAAATTAGCCAGATCACCACAGTCAGCTTTTTTTTTTCTCTCTGTCCCACTCTTTTTTCCCTCCCCCCCCTTCATTCCCTCCTCGCACTCCCTCTCTATGGGCTAAGGACGGCAGGTCAAGGAGACAGTGATGAGGTACATATCAGTGTGAACCAGAATGTAGATTAGTACCTCTCCAGGCAGGGACACACATAAATACCGACGCACACACAGATACATTTGCTGTCTCTTCCTGCCTCTCCCTTCTCTCCATCCAGTGTTTATGTCTCTGTCTTTATGCCTGTGAAAGGTATCAGGCGGAGGTCAATATGTGTTGAGCACTATTGATCTGTCCGGTAGCTCCTATGGGTGAGAGGGGGAAGAGGGAAATGGAGAGGTATGGATCAATGCTTCTCTGTATAACCCATCTACATACTGTGCTATACCACCCAATGAGATGCTCAGCCTTTTCTTGCCTGATAGATTATTCATAGTGAGGACGGAGAGCAAGTGCATCCTGTTGTTTTTTTTTTTTTTTTTTTTTTTACTGTGAGTGACAAAGTTTGGGCGTTTTAAAGGTAAACATTGTTTTTACACAGTTGGTTACTCTTTTTTTTTTTTTTTTTTTCGGCCTAAAATGAAATTTAAATCTTGCCAAATCTTAATGTTTCTCTGCTTTTTGGTTTTTGGATTGCTTTGTCTCTAAAAATATGGTTTCAAATTTCCATTAAAGATAAATATTTTTATTCTATACTCAAATACATGTCCATTGCATTTTGTTACTTTCACTGGAGAACAAAAATGTATATATTTTGCAGTCCCAAAAATCGTTTTTATTGCAATCCACTTAGATTGAAATCATGGGTTACCCTAAAAACTTTTAGATTAAATCCCACTTCATGTCACACTCAATCATCTTTTGATCTATTGCACAATCATTCCCAGCGACCTTTTGTTTATGTTTATGACGTTTTTATCCCAAAGAACTTAATGATGGATATAGTTTTCTGCAGAGCTCCAGTAGTTCATCAGAAATTCACCTGTGAGTTGTGGGTGGGACCATTGGTATAAAGCAACCACTGCTTCCCTTCCCCTTGCTGAGAGCACTCTGTTTATACACCCTCCCGCTAGCTTACAGCCCCTCCCACCTAAACCGAACATGACCAGTGTAACAAAAATGGCTCTAAAAGTGTACACTACAAATGAAGATCTAATTGTGTACAAGTGAATCCAAACATGAGAATGGAGCAGAGCAGGGAGCTTGTGGCCAGCCTTTCATTGTGAAAAATACACTCTTTTTTTAAAAAAGCATTTTTTTGTCGTTTCTGATTAACAACAATTCAAATAAAGAAATACTCAGAAATGCAATTTTAAGCTTAATTTTCTTGATATATGTCTTACATTATGAGAGAAATGCCTCAAGAAGATGTTAAAAACACCAAAACACATTTTTTATTGGAGTCATCAAAATCGAATCCAACTGGACTGCAGCTCGCCAAATAACCTCTAACTTGCTTGTTTGACAGTCAAATTCAAATATTTTCAATATTAAATGGATTTACTTTGTTACAGAAATAAAGTGTTTTTTCATCTTGGTGGCTAGTTTTTTTTTTTATATCAAGTGAACTGCCTTGAGGGTGCACTTAAAGGGACCATATCATTTTGGTCTATATTTGACCTTAAAATCGTAATGGGGGTGTGGCCTTTTGATTGACAGGTGACTGTCAAATTCCCATAGGGCATTTTCCACAATCTGTCAGTTTTTGTTTGTCTCACCTATTTGACCCTTTCGAGGAGGATCAGGCTTCCGCTGTTATATTGATCTAGAACAATCTGGTGGGTCGTATGATGATCACACCCTTATGCTTGTCCTGACTGTTTTTGGTCTTAATTCATGTCCACCCTCCTCCTAGAAGGCCGTTCTGCACCATCAGTTTTGTTTAATAGCAAACTGATACCTTTCTTGAAGAAGAGTTCTTAATGATCAGTGTTCACAAACTGTGAACCATTGTCTCCATTTGTATCTCTAAATGAGCTCTTGAAATCCAGGATGGTCCACCACTTCATCTCAGCAGCTTCCACACATGCATGCAAGTGAAATTCAGTACAAAAGTTGGACAAAAAGAGAAGAAAAGAAAAGATACAAAAGTGCAATTGCACTGGTTTGACTAACAGACACCTGTTTACTCCCTTATCCAGGCTCAATGTTGTCTTTGTCTTTATGTTTTCTTTCATAATTGCATGTTTGAGCCTATAGTCTAGATAGTGTTTTATTGAAAGCCAAGTCGCATTGAAAACCTGTGCTATGTGAATGTTCCCGCTGAATGTTGTGGTACGGTGTTTATGCAGAACTGCAGGGAAGGCCATTAAAATATGGTTTATGACTTAAACGGTGTAAATATTCTAAGGTGTTTGAAAATATGTCCCTGGGGTTTTGTTGAACTTTTAGCTGCCTTAAATGAAAGAAAAACTTTCTTTTTTTTCTTTTACTTTCGCCTAACAGGCATTAAAGCTCTTTTTCTGTGTGTTATGCCTCTGATTTTTTTTCTTTTTCCTGCTTTCCCTTCTAAATGGCATAAATATATGTAAATCCATATATTACCGAGTCTTTCTTGAAGTATCATTTCTGTATTTCAAGTGAACATTTACCTGCAGAAATGCTGAGCAAAATTTCTCCATCTAGTTGTTTTTCTTGTAGAAAGCTTAGATAGAACTGCCCTTACAGGTGGATACGGGCTGTCTGTGGGGGGAAAAAAAGCTAATCTGTGCAGGTCATGGTGGTGTTCTGCAAGAAATGTTAAGTTCGTAGACAGCAAGTGAGCATGTAAGGTGAAAATGTTGATGCATTTTTTACTGTGGGCGTCACTTAAAGTCCCACTCCAACTATATATTTTTTACAATTGTAAAATCGTTCCTTGTTGGCAATTAGGATTATGCAGTTTTTAGCCAAAATCAAAAAGCCTGTGACATTTTTTAAAGACATATTTTCTGCAGATTATTAGAAATTCACCTCTTAGTTGTGGGTTGGACTGTTAACGCGGATATTAGCTTCCACTAATTTCCCATCAGGCCTTTGTTTATACTTTCGCTAGCTTAAAGCACCTCACAAGCTCAAACTAATAAAAACATAGCAAAAAAAACAAAAAACAGCGAGCAATATCTGATCTATCAAGCTGGACAGTTTTGAGCCAGATGGAAGCTCAGATGAGCAAAATGAAGACGTTAATGGATCTATTTGTCTGAAAGTGATTGCTTCAGAATTGGAGCGGGGAAGGGAGACTTTAGCCCAACCGTTACAATTGCTGCATCATAAACCCAAGCTTTTTCAAACCATTTTCTTTGCTCCTGATCCATCACGATTTGAAGGAGGAAATACTCAGAAAACTCTCCCCCATCATGAGAAAATGCTACAAGAACATGTTAAAAACACACAAAAAAAACCACTATGTTCATGGAAGTAGGTTTTTAAACATGTCCAAATTAGCAAGGATGAGGTTTGTGAGCCCCAGGCATGTCATACAGACTTGTCCTTTTTCCAATCCTCCCAAACCCTGCGCACTGTGCAGGCAGCCCGTTAGTGCTGTTCAAGGGAAAGGTTTATGCTATTTGCACACATTTGTTGAAAATAAGAAAATTAAACAATTGGAATGTAGTTAGTGTTGCATCCTGCCGACATCTCACAGGCATCTTACTTGCGTATCACGTGCACATCCTGTGCGTGAAACATTTGCATGCAGTCAATAAGAAGCCACAAGCATTTGTAGCTTACAGTATCTTCACAAATACTTCATAATACACTTGCCACACACAGAACAACCGCGCGTTTGATTTTCATCATGTCCCTTAAGGTAGCCACACTAGCCACAAGAGGACTCTAAGACACACCTGTTCTTCTTTTAAAATGCTTCCACACCTGTGTGTGACACTCTACGAGCCCAGACAACCCAAAAGTCCTCAGCACCCGTACGGGTCAAACCTTGTACGGTGCCTGTGACTAGGGCTTTAATTGGTGCTCTCGTTGAGAAGAGCTGAAATTAAAAGGTCGATGTCTTAGTACTGTGTGCGCTTTTCCACAAAAATGTAAAAATACAGCAGCGTTGGGTCTTTCCTTTGTATTTCCCAAGGCTAGTTTATTTTAATAAAGTACAACTGCATAGTAAATTTACCTTCCTTTTCTGCCGTTGGCAATTCACTCAGTCTGCACACTTTCCAGTTTACACTCTCTTAAGATCAGTGTATTTGACAATATGTGTGCAGGAAAATTTCTCGTAATAGTCCATAACGAGAACACAACCTGGGGATTAATTTGCAAACACAGATTTTCTTTTTTTTTTCCTTGCAGTTTTTTTTTTTGTTTCTTCCTCGTTTCATTTTCCTCCTCTGCCTCACTCCTGTATCTTCTAACTCACTCTCCATCTCACTCTCTCCAGCTTCTTCTTATTCTCTTTTTCTCTCTCCGCTCTCCTGGAGCGGGGGATGCCAGGGGGACAGAGTGCAGATAGGACCTGTCGCCATAGCAACAGCTTCTGCAAGCTGCTGACACCCTACTGAGGGAGGAGGGAAGGGGAGAGGGGTGGATGCTGAAGGTTTGGGGCACAGGGAAGGTGTGTGTATGTGTGGTGGTGGTGGTGGGGTGGAATGGGTGGAGGGAAAACTGTAAAAAGGAGGGGGGGTTGGAGATCAGGACGGAGAGAAAGAGGCAGCCGACCCCGCTTCTTCCCTGGGGACTCAGTGGCCTGCTCGTGTTCACAAGCAGAATTAGCATAAAGAGGGGGGGGCATTCTTACAGAAAGAAGGAGGGCGCAGAGTGTATTAGTTTACATGCATGTGATTTGGTTCTGTGCAGCGCCGTCCGAGGATACAGTAAGTGTCACATGGGCGCAGCGTGTCCGTTAAGTGTTGCTGGATGTTCGCAGGTCGACTCCCTCCCCCGTGGGTCTTGAACCCCCCTCCCCGTTCGGGCCTGTAGCCTGCGGACCTCCTCTGTCTGTCTCTCAGTACAGAGAGACTGCACTTTATGAGTCTGTGATGCAACCCTTTGTGTGTCTGTGTGCATTTGTGTTCACGTAGTTGGATGTTGGTGTGTGTTTGTTCCGGCTTGCTTATGTAAGGACTCCTTCTATGCCTGTTAAGAATACTGTTATATCATATCTAACTCCCGGGCTGATCCGTTTCCCGCCTTTCTGCTGTAGTTTGTGGTTTTATTCCTTCCTGTTCTTCCATGTTGAAATAAATATTTGTGGTGTTTTTACATTTCTCTGTTTCATTTTACAAAAATAAAATCTCCTAAACATATAAGTCTTGATAATTAATAATAAAAAAAAAATCAATCTTTAACACAGTTTTTTTTATTAGAAACTAAAAGTAGAATATGTTTCTATTGCCTTAAAACATGAAGATAAAGCTATTGTCACGTAGTAGACCTGATAGGGGTGGTTTTCGCTGTCAAAGGCATTGGTTTACCAACTTGGCATGCGATAATTAGAATGAAAAAATGGCTTCTTATTTTAAATCTCTATTCCAAAACATTTTTTTTAATGTAGAACAACAGTATTTCCAAGACAAGTGATTTAAAGGATAAATAAGGAATTTTTACTGATAAGTTTAGACATTTTCTCAGTGAAAAATGGTACAAAACCTACTCTCATCCCCAAAAAACGCAAGGAATTGCTTAAAACCAAAATTGATTCACACATTTCGTTAGTCAATATTGCATTTCTAAGTAAATGTCATTTCTCTTTAGCACCTTTTTTATGCTGACACTGCTATCAAAACATAAGATTTCCAGAGATTTCAAACAAAAGCTGCTTTGAGTTAGTGATGAACAGAAAAAAAACCCCAACAACCTTAGAAACCCCTCTGCACAGGCAAACATGGTGATGGGAGTATAATGCTATGGGATGGTTTTGCTGCTATATTAACCATGAGTTTAATTAGGAGAAAAAAAGTTTCTGTTATAGAGGGAAATCTACTCCTGTACGTTTTCCAAGAAGGCAGTGATGTGAACTGCATTCCTGATTTCAGTGTAGACGAAGGAAAGGGGCGTGGTTAGAGCTTAGATAGAATCATTACAGATCAAACCTTGAAATGCCATGAAAGAGTTACTGGAAAGGTATGCTGACTCAGATCACAAGCAGACCAAAAAAACAAAAAAAAATCTATCGTTTCTATGAAAGTTTCTAATTCTGTTAGAAATTACTACATGTTTCAACAATTCTGCAGGTTGAATCTCTGCAAATTCCTGGGCGGATATCCATCCATATTTATTTGAGCTAAAAATCCTGGAAAGCAATTAAAAGAACTTGAACTTTGAATGTTTGTCCAAATTTTAACATCCAGATTCATCCGGTATGAGAAGTGCAACCTTAAAAAAATTCTAGTGGAATTGAATAAAATAATTTGAATATATCTCAGAGAAATAGGTTTTTGTCCTTCTGTAGGTTAGAAAACTTCTCAGTACATACTATAGTTACATGTTAGCTGGCTCTGATCACAGCGCTGTTGCAGTTGCTGCTCTTTACAGCTTTTGCATTTCCTGAAACTTTATGAATGACTCTCCCTCAGGGCATGTGAATAACATTTTGATGGTGTTTTTTCCTAGAAGCTCTGCTCTTCTGCCCTTGTCTGCAGTACGATGAAGCTAATGTCCTTCTCTTCCAGTCTCTGTATTCTACTGAGAGGAGTTAACAGTTAGAAAATACTTTTCAAACTTTAAATAAAGAGGTTCTGGGGGTTTGTCGTGATTGCAGATGCACACACTGCCCCCTGTAGCAATTTGGCAGCCGGTGCATAGAGTACAACTCAGCTGTGAGATGGTTTGTGGGTTTTTAACGGTTGTGTCTTTGTGTTTCAGAGTGCAGCGGCAGCTCCCAGCCCGGTGATGGGCAACATGCCGCCCAACGATGCCATGCCAGGTGGTCCTATGCCCCCAGGCTTCTTCCAGGTATTTCGTCTCTCTTTTGTCATTTGTCTGGCACCTTCTTACCCTTCGTCTCCATTTTTTGCTTAAAAAAAAGCACTTAGTGGTCTTAAAAATGATATTGTCTCACTTTCAGATCTGAATAAGTCCAGGAAAAACAATTAGCAAAATGAAATTTCCTGTGGCAGCTAAAAAGCTTTGCCTGTTCTGTTGCGTATCTCCCCCCTCCTTTCACTCTTTAGCCTGTTTTACTTCTTGATCCTGGATCTGGTATTTCTAGGTTGTGTTGTGTTTAATATGGGCCAAAAAATTTACATTTCCTAAATATTTTGTGAATAATTCACAGTTTTCATTTTAATCAGTTTCTACAGCTTCATATTCAAGAGTCATCAAATGAGATGGTCAATAATTGCTTTCTTAAGGTTTCCAGACTTTCTCAATACACAAAAACAACAACTGTATTATTTATTTACAGCACAAACCTGCTGTTTGATATACCACAAGTCCAAATTGTAAGAAATCTGAAGAGGCCGTTGTTACAGAAAAGTTCCCTTTGACATGAAAGTTTTGGTAAATGTGTGGCTAGTTTCTTTCAATGCAAATTTTTGTAATACCTCTATTATTTTTATTTTTTATAGCTTTAGATGGTAGTTCTTCAACTTCTTGTTAACTGTCTCGCTGGTTTTAAAAACTGTTTTTATTGTTGTAACATCTTTTTCAAATCTAATCTGAAAATAGTTGTAGTTCATGACTGTAGCATAAAATTCAGATTTAAGAAATTACGATTTTCTCTCTCAAACTTTATACTGTTATTACTATTTAGAAATAAATGACAATGTTGTGACATAGAAACTCTAAATTAAAAGGATTTTTTTTGGTTGTAATCCTCTAAACCAAATATTAATCTGCTTTCTGAATATCAGCTATATGAAGACTAAATGTGTTGTCTATGATCAAATACATATTTTGAAAAGATGGAGTGAGGCAGCACAACAGGACCTATTTGGGTTTCACTCACCTCTTTTTCCGAACACTATGTATTCTCACCCACCGGAGCCACTGAGGTTCGCTGTCATTTATCTGCGGCTTGGCTCATACCGGGCCGCACCTCAACCCGTTTGTGATTCAGCCATCCTGTCTTCATCCTCTCCTCCACCCCTCCATCTCCGTCTGTCTGTGACCTGTCCCGGCTCTGTAAAGGAAAGGTTTCAGTGTGGGAGACGGCTGTCTGAGGAGCAAACACACATGGAGAAATGCACAAAAACACAAACAGGCATGTGCGCACATAACCACAAACTATTATGCATAATCACACATCCTCGACGAGGCAGTGGTGTGATGGACAGCAATGGCATTTGGCAGGTGGTTTGATAAGGTGGCGGCCAAGAGCGGCCGCGAAGAAGCGAGCTACACCCAGGAAGTGAGGAACGGAGAGAGGGAGAGCTTATTATAACCATTCGTAGACCAGTGTGGGTTTCTGTGGCTACCAAAGCAGCCCATTGTTTGCTGGCTTGGTGGTGGCTGGGGGCACAAGTGAGAGGACGGCTGTGAATAAGCAAAGGGAAAAAGGGTGGCGGGAGACGCAGAGAAGTGCTATTTATAACATTGTTGGGGGAGTGAGATTGGACAAGTGTGTGTTTGTGTAGCTGTTATGTTCAAGGCACCTTTGTGTAAAAAGAAGCTTTCGTCGCTTCAGTTATGGTTCATTTTCCTTATTAGAAGAAAGATTTCTGGAATCCTAGTATCTTAACCAAACACCAAAAAAACTGCATTATTTTGAGAAAAGTTACATTTACCCCCTAACTTTTATTAATGATCTATAGATGTCTTTTTTTAAACAAGTAAATGCAATTTTCTGTCAATTTTTACATGTTTTGATCATTACTATCAAGATTAACTCAGCAGA
Source organism: Oryzias celebensis (assembly GCA_014656515.1). Taxonomy (NCBI): domain Eukaryota; kingdom Metazoa; phylum Chordata; class Actinopteri; order Beloniformes; family Adrianichthyidae; genus Oryzias; species Oryzias celebensis. The sequence continues at coordinate 44,414,588 of BNCR01000005.1, forward strand.
ACAGCTGTTTGACTTCCAGATTGAGGCAAAAAAATATCTGAAGTCAGGTGCTGTTCACCACGTTTCCACAGTTGCACTGGATTCAAACAAAACAGTCCATAAAAATTCAACTTAAAAAAAATTAAACAATATTGATTATGTTGACAAGTGACTGTCAAATCTCCTAAAATCTAGTTACCCTATTTTTCACAGCAGCCAAAAAAAGACAAAAATAAAGGAAAAAAAATCATAAGAAAGTCACACTGGGGTATAAGTCTCACATTTGAGAGAAATTGATTTAACAGTTCAAGAAAAACAAAGGACATTTCATCCTGAAAGGCAAATCATACTAACGGAATAGATAACAACAGTGAATTGAAAATATGTACGTATCACAATGATAGTTTTTTAGCTTTATGAAACATAGGAGGAATCCAGCATATTAGTGCAACATTTGAACAATTGTTAAAATAACCTTAGCAAAAAGAACAATCTAACTATTCAACTAAACTCTTTCTATCGTGTCAAATTATGAAACCTGTTAAATTCTTCATCGTGTATCGCTTTGTGACAATTCCGCCAAGCTAACTAACAGCGACCTACAGTTCCCTCTAGTGGTTACATATATCTTCAATTGCGATCAGATTTATTTTTTAATTCTATAATACTGGACTTATATTTCTGTGAAGGTTTGAACTTTGAGAATTTAAACAAGAGAGAAAATTGTGTAAATATTAATGTCTGCCTGAGAAAAGTGTATAAAGTGTGTAGTGAAGGGTTTTACTGCCTTAAAACATCTATGATCCTACTTCACATATTTCACCTTTTGAGGGTTATTTTTTTTAACTTTACTCCCGTGATAAACAAGGGAATGCAGTTAATTGGTCCCAAAAATTTCCTGTATTAAGATCTATGACATTCTTGTAAATTAAGCGAATCTGAAGTTGCTGATGCCCCCCCCCCCCCCCCCCCCTTTTTTTTTTTTTTTTTTTTTTTTTTTTTTTGCTGAATCTTTAAATCTGTGTATTGGCTACAACATCCAAAAACATTCATATCTAAACTAATGTTATTGATCTTTGTATTTTGAAAGAATAATTTGTTGGGAGGGATTAAATGTTGATCCCCATTCATTAAGCATTTGCAATCTAAGCCTTTGGTCAGAGTTTTGACTCTAAAAAACAGCCAAAAAGTGAAACGGTAATCCAAACGGTCTCGTGCATCAAAGGAAATTGGCCTTTTGCTTGAAGAAGTGATCCTAATGATTAATCGATTATCTGAAGTGGCTGCTTTAATTTCTGTTGGTCAGCTAATTGGTTAATTGACTAACTTGAGTTCACCTTTGTACGGACGTGTTACTGGGGAAGTGCTGATATTCGATACTTTACTCACCAGGCAAGTGTTCATGTATTGAACAGTGGTAGAGTGGATCCGTTGACTTTATGTCTCTGTCATGGTCGCCCTGCATTCCTCCCTGCAGGACTCATGCATTATTTTCAGACAAAAATGTCTGTGTTGTTTATTCGAACAAATCCCAAACCTCCCAGTGTAAATGGAAGAGCAAAAAGTCCCAGACTCACTTTGGTCATCAGATTGTTGTCTCTGTGATAGTCTTGGAAAAATACGTGGAAAATTCCACTTGCCTTTTGCAAAGCTCCTGCCTTTTGTTTACTTCGGACAAGTGGGAAAGGGAAAAAACCCGAAAACATTGAGAGCATTGACATTGATGGAGCACAAGAAGAGTCTGTTGCGTAATAACTTATTTATCAGAGGTTGTTAACCTCTTGTCCTGGTGTGAGATGTCAGCAACAGCACGGTGACTGCTTGTAGGATCAGCAAATTTGCCCACAAGAGCTTGAGTTATGAAAGATAAGAGCCTCAAACTAACAGTAACATTTTTTTGTCTTTCTTCTGGTCATCTTGGCTACCTTGTTTTTGAGGTTACCGCTGGTGCCTGTTCCTGCGGTGAGCCTTTGGTAATACTGCCCTCGTGTGGTCGTTCAGAGAAAATGCTTTTTGTGCCTTCCTCCTCTTCAGAATTTAGAAGATTTGTCGGATTGTTCGTCCTTCCAGCTTCTCTTGTTTATACACAAATAAAACGAACACGCACACCCCTCCCTTCAACATCTGATTCCTCCTTGTTTTGATTTTGATGGGGGGGGGATTCCTCCAGGTTTAATCCCACATTTTTGCCCCGTCCCTTCTCTGATGTCGCTCTTCTTTCTTAAAGGGACCACCTGGCTCTCAGCAGTCCCCCCATGCACAGCCCCCCTCACACAACCCCAGCAACCCCATGATGGGACCCCATGGCCAGGTAAGACTCAATCACTTTCTCTCATACACCCCTCTTTTCCCCTCATTTCTTCACCGACTAACTCTTCCCACTCACTACCTGCACACTTTCTCCTCCTGTTCTTGAGCTCCACAAGCTCTAAACTCATTCTGGCTGACTCCCTGTAGATGTCCGTCCCTCCTGCCACCAGCTCCTTTTATTCACATCCAGAGGCAGCCGGGCCCGCTCCTCTTCAGAGCCGAGAATCGGCTGTCCCCGTGCGGGATGAATAATTCACTCCCTGCCCCTCCCCTGGAGCAGCTTGTGGGGGGTTGCATACACATCTTCTACACTCCGATCTCACACACACACACACACACACTCACCTCGGCTTTTTCCTTTTGCTTACGTGTGTCAGCGCCTCATGAATAAAACAGAGGATCCAAACACGTCACATATATGTACAAAACACACGGGAACGGCAATGTGCTCACATTATCTGCAAGCAGAAGAGGGAGATGATGAGGCTCGCAATTACAAAACGTGCATCTCGTATGTGCACAGATTAAAGAGCTTCTTTTTCTTCCTGCTCTTGGTTCAGAACCGTATCTATAGATGTCACTGTAGAGGCAGAGCCAGCTTTCGCACATTAACTGCAGCAGCGCAGCCCTTCATTCTTGTGGTTTCTGGTTTCCCTCTTGTGCGAGAGAGCGTGGACACGCTTCCGTTAAGGTTTTGAACGGTGTTGTTGGCTTTAGGTGTCTCGGTCTATGCCAGGCAGGCCACAGGCAGAGTCAGCTTACACCACAGCCAGAGCGGGTGGGCTGTGTGAAGAAACACTCCCTCGCACACCCTCTGTGTTTCCTCAGCATCTTATTGTGTTGCTTCAATTTTTTTTTTTTTTAAATACTCAAAATGAAATCCATTTCCTTTTTGAACGTTTTGTCATTCTCCATCCTCAGCCATGCTTTGTCCATCCATGCATTCTCAGTGTTGTCTTTTTTATAGCCTTTGGGTTTGTTAATAACTTGAAGGGCCCTGTCTCTGCTCCCGTCCCTTCTGCAGCCTTTCATGTCACCACGGTATCCAGGCGGCCCTCGCCCCTCACTCCGAATGCCAAATCAAGTATGTCAACTTTCATGTCACTTTTTACTTTAGTCAATCCAAAAACTCACTTTGTCTGCCAGGACACTAGTATCTTTACGGCTCCTCTTGTCTGCTCTTCACAGCCTCCTGGGGGAATCCCAGGCTCTCAGCCCCTCCTGCCAAACAGTTTGGACCCAACAAGACCGCCAGGTAAGACCGCATTTGTTTAATTAAAAAGAAATGAACCAGAACATGTAGGATTAATGCAACAATCCTGTTATTCTATAAAATTGCAGCTGATTGCAAATCAGTGATGCTTTTCAATCTGTTTTCCTTCCGTCAAATAGGATATATTTGAATAGAATTTACTGTATTTTCCGCACTAAAAGCGCACCGGATTATGAGGCGCACTCTCAATGAATTGTTTATTTTCCAATTTATGTCATATATAAAGTGCAGCGAACTATACTGCGCATTAAGCAAGACAAAAGAGTCAAACATAAGACTGTCAGTCAGTCTGACTTCATTAACTGTGTTCACAATAACTCTAGAACTTGTTTGTGACACCCTACACATTAGCTGCGTTAGCTTATTCACAATACCTGTACCTCAACTTTGTTTGCAACTTGTAAAAGAACAGACGAATACGGCTAGTGAGACTACACTAACTCCCAACCTGTTAGTAACACACAAAAGGATAAATATAAACGTCAGACACTGCTACACGTTAGCTGCATTAGTGTAACACCCAACCTTGTTTGCAACTCATAAACAGACTTATGAACCCGCTTTGAACGTGCTTTTAGCATAAGCTGTTCACACAGGTCGGTACAGTTGGAAGAAGCTTTGGTGCAAAATGTCCAAATGGTGCTAATCTTGTGAATCTTGCTCCAGGCTTTTTCTTTCACAGCTCTATTCTGATAAATAGAAGACTTGTCATATCATTCCAGCCGGGCAAAAACTGTAATTATGCATCAAATGGTTGGCACTTATGCGTTTTAAGAAGGACGTCATCCATTCATCACTACCAAATCAGAGTCAATGATTAGTCAGAGTTCAACTGGTTCAACTTTCTGCACGTGTTCAATTGCTACACGTTGTGTACGTAGAGGTTGAAAACAGTCTTAAAAACTTGCATAGCGACGTTTGAACACAGAAGCCTGAAACACTCACATGCGCACGCTTTCATAGACTTCTTATTAGCTTGCTCAAACGTCCGTTTGGGCCTGCATTATTATGACAACACTAAATCCCAGTCTTGTCAGTAAAAATAAAAAATAAAAAACAGTCTGAAACAGATGAGCATTAGCTGTCTTCACATAATAGCAACTAACTTTGTGTGCAACTTGTTAAAAAGAAATAAATGACAAAGGCTTTTAGCTGCACCTTACTGTGTGGAAAATATGATACTTGTGAACACGTTAAAACAGGTTGTAAAATAAATCCTTTTAAAAACCTGCAGTGGGACACAGGCTGCATGCTGACTGGCTATCATGAGATTCATCAAGCATTTTGGATTTTGTTCCAGACTAAACCACCACTTACAGTAAATCCTTTATAAAAGTGGGAATGAATGTACCTCTGATGCAGAATTCCCTCAAAGATATGAAACAACGGAAAAAGATGAAAGTTTATTTTTCCTTTGTCCTTAATGACTTTGTTTTTTGCTGTGTGTTTAACACTGTCGTCCATCAGGAAAACTGTTCCCATTCTATTATCAGCTGAATACACTTTACGGAAGCTTAATTAAACACAAGAGAGTCATTTCTATATTTGCGTTGCAGTTTGTGAACGATGATTTGAAGTTTTGCCCGCCAGCTGACTTCAGCGAGCTAGTCGCCGTCGGGTCGTAAATGGTTGCAGAGTTGACGGCGCAGAAGTAGAACTGTTCAGGTTTCAGTCGTTAATTTAGTCGAGCTTTAACGTGTAGTTCAGCTGCTTTGCTTAAGAAGGTGTTTTCAGGTGAAGGTTTGTGGGTGAAAAAGTGACTTTTATCTAAATAAGCTGAGATTATTTACATTTGGACAAAGATGAAAGATCTTGCAAATTTAGACAAATTTTTATTTGTTATTTGAGCTTTAAAAATACTTTTTAGAAGTTTCTTGGACACAGATGTAAAGTGAGAAGCACTTTTATTTTTCTTTGTCATCAAGACTGAACTCGTCGGGCTGAAATATTTGTGGTTGTGTTTGGCTCAGCAATTGGAATGTGTTTGTTGTAGCTGCGAAGGGTTGAAACTAGAGGAATGAAGTTGAAGCTGTGTTTTTGGCTTTTCTTAATTCCTGACAAGACAAAAGGATTCACACGAGCTTGAGTTCACAGCTTGTGCTGCTTAACTCCAGGCCTGTCTATTCTTGCAGCTCACCCCAACATGGCTGGACCAATGAGAATGAACCCACCTAGAGGAATGACCATGGGCCCACAGGTAAACCAACTCTGCAACCTTGTGGGAGAAAATACAAAACAAAAAATATTATTCCCTATATGATAGTTTAGCTTTTACATCCAGTTCTTATATAATATCTTGATAACGTCTATACTTTATAAATTATATTTGATTGAAATTAGGATGGATGTCATAGATATAATTTTGTGGGTTTTTTTTTATTTTGTTATCAGTGAGAAGCTTCTAGGCTCAGTTTACTCCTTCAATTTGAGAGAAGCTTCATAAGTTTGTATTTAAGATGACAAAAACGCACAAAAAAACACACACACGTGTGTTTGGACCAAGAGAAAAGCCTCCATAAAGAAGTTCTTAGCGTAATCTGAACATTTAAATCTGTTCAACAAATCTGTGAACTGTTTATATTTGTGTAATCAAAAGGAAACAGCACCTCATACAGTGGTAATTACTTAGGCAGATGAGTCATGATTTGGGCAAAGATTGCATCTACACAAAACCAGAACATCCTGTGAATAATTAGTTGGACACGTTCTCTTGTTTATGCCACAAGTTGGATAAAACCCGAAGCTTCTCCTGCTTCCTGTTTTACAACGTTTGTAGCTTTGCTTTGTGGCTGTATTTGTCAGGTTAACAAATTATAAAGGACTTTTGTTGTTGTCACTAAAATGCAACAATATTTGTGACGTATTCTGTAACATGTTCTTGTGTTTCCTGCAGAATTATGGTGGCATGAGGCCCCCTCCTAATTCCATGGGTGGTCCCATGCCAGGAATGAATATGTAAGTTTTTCTTCTGGATGCATCTATTTCTTCTTTTCCTATTTTGCTTCTTTTTGTTCAGCTGTTAATGAAATAATAAAAATGATCAAAATGCCAAAGTTTTTTCCTTTTTGTAAAATGGATGCGTGACCTCCTTTCTTTTACATTCCTTCCATCTTTCCTGTACTTTTTGTCGCTGTTTTGCCCCTTTTTCCTGACGTCCCGTCTCCCTCTGCTCCTCAGGGGTCCTGGAGGAAGGGGGCCTTGGCCGGGGCCTAATGCTAACTCTGTGAGTCAGAAACTTTTGCATTCACGCTAAACTCAAACTCAGCAGGTTCTGGACAAACCTTTTATACCACTGTGGCATAAAGTTTTAGTTTCACAAGGCACCATGAAATGTTGTCCCCTCATATAGTTCCTACCTAAACAGATCTTAAAACATGTCAGAACGATTTCACCATTGTGGTTTCTCTTCCACATTGCAGATAGCCTACTCTTCCTCGTCTCCAGGAAACTATGTGGTAAGTGTCAATCTGAAAATTTTCATTTTCTCTTCAAATATTGTTAAAATGTTAAATATTTGTCTTCATTTTTAGGGCCCCCCAGGTGGAGGAGGTCCCCCTGGAACTCCCATCATGCCCAGCCCAGGTGGTGCGTCACTTTACTATGTCCCCAACATTCATTAATTTCCTAAATATGAATACATTTCCCTTTTTTAAATGAATCAACGCTTCCCCTTGTGTCTTTCTCTTTTCCTTTTATACATTTCATAATAAGTGACGTCATGATTAAAACTGTAAATAACTTCAAAGCTTGGTAACATCCAGCTGATTTATTTTATTGATTTGTTTTTTTAGACTCAACTAACTCCAGTGAAAACATCTACACTATGATGAATCCAATTGGACCTGGAGGCAACAGACCCAACGTGAGTCACAATTTCATAAAGAATGATCACAAATGTAAATTCTATTAAATATTGTACTTTTTTTAATATAATTAACTACAAACGCTTCTAAATAACCCCTTCAGTAGGAGTTTATTTTTGCCCATTTGGAGAATGTTATGAGAACACACAGCACTTATTAAGTGTCTAAAAGTTACACAGAGAGGATTAGATAAACAGTAAATCAACAGTTTCAAATATGTTACATTGTCTCCAGTTCCCAATGGGACCAGGGCCAGACGGGCCTATGGGGGCCATGGGAGCCATGGAACCACATCACATGAACGGATCACTTGGTGAGTTTTTGCAGAAAGCAAATGTCTTGTTCTAGATTAAAGTCGACTTTAATTAACCTTTTCTCTGATTTTGCTTCGTCAGGGTCTGGAGACATGGATGGGTTGCCAAAGGTGGGTGCACCTTGTTCACGCTGCGTTCTAAAAAGGAACAGTTTGGATTCTGCCCTTTTTGGTGTCATTAATTAGGATTCTTTTTTTTTTCCTCCCAGAATTCTCCTAACAACATGGGGGGGATGAACAATCCTCCTGGAACGCCGCGAGATGACGGCGAAATGGGTGGAAATTTCTTGAACCCATTCCAAAGTGAAAGTGTGAGTAAAGTGTGTCATCGACATCTCACAACCCTTAACAGTTCTCCTTTCAGTCCTGACATAAACCAGTGGAAGAATGCAAGCAGATGGTTTGTGTAGCTGAAGGATTTGATCCATGTTCTGGAAAAAAAAAGTGTTCTGTCCCTTCCATTTAGTTTTATTCAGGTCTTCCTGTGGCAGATGTAGTTTGAATTTCTGTCTTTGAAAAAGGGTGGTCAGAAAATGTAAGATGTCATGTTTCTATTGCACATTCTCAATCGATTTCAATACAAACATGAGGAAGTGGCAGCTTGTAGATTACAGAATCTGAAAATATCAAATTAGGATTTGGTCTTTCTGGAGTCAATCTAAATTTAAACTAGTTTTCACTTTCATTTTCTTGTACTCTCTGTGAACGGCACTGGGAAACTCTTGATTTTGAATTGGCATTTTAGGAATAAAGTAGAAGCTGAACTAAATCTAGAGATGCCACCACGTGAGCTAGAGACTCCAGAGTGGCTTTCAATGTGTAAACAGCTTGCAGATGGACACTGTTCTTGTTCTGACTCTAGTCTGGACTTTCAGAACCTTAGTGCTTTCTGGATAACCACCAAATTTAATTTCACCAACCTGGAATATGACTCAGTGATGAGCTCGCAGTTTCCAAAGAAACAGCCCATCTTTATGAGTTCTTCCTTGAAGCCATCTTTTTATTTTCTGATCAGTTTCCTTCAGATCATTTAGTTCAAAGTTGAGTTGTTAAACAAAGCCTGTCATGGTGTGAACAACGTCAGGAAGGAGTCGCTTTTAATTCGGGCTGACTGAAACTATCGTAACTACCACTATCAGTCCCTCCGGAGTAAAGGTCGCAGCAGGGAAAAAATGTATAATAAAGAAGAAGGAAAAAAAATCATATTTAAGTCGCACTAGAATACAAGTTGCATTTTGGGAGAAAAGAAAACGCTTCTAAACAAGTCTGCCAACCCCGACATAATCCTGAACTCGATACACGTCAAATTCGCTCCTTCTCCAAAATGTTGCCTTAAACTGGACGCTCCCGCCCATATGAGGGAGGAGCTACGGTGAAAACTTTTTAGCCTCATCTCTACATGAGAGCATTGACTGGATATCTCATTTACAATGCACAAAAGATACGGATGATGTTGAGAGATTTTTTGAAGAGCTCCACAAAAGCATCGGTAATCACGTCTGCATGTGCGGGTTCATGAGATCCTTCAGAGAATCTCTCATTTGGCGGAGCTTCACCATCTACTGCAGGAGCTGCATCTAATTGGCAGCCGCTTTCAGTGATGCTTCCATCTCTCTGTGACCCAGTTTTGATAACTTGCTGTCCTGCAAAAGTCCGAGAAAGGAAACAATGAAAATAAGACTAAATTAGATTACTCCTCTATTGTGGTCTCGATGGAAAAAAAACATTACGAAGTTCAGGAGAACAATCAGATTCTACTCCATTTTGGTTTTTGTCTTCGCCCACTGATCAGACTGGGCTGCGCTTCTTGTTCTGTGTTGTTGTCAGTACCAAATACTGGACACACACCTACAGTGCCCTCTAGCTGTTGTTAGCGGGTAAATAACCAACATATTTTTAAAAAATACTCACAAATCACACCCCCGGCCAAACTATGAAACAAACGTGACAAATAGTCCAAAAAATATGCTACTCAAGTATTTTAGTTTTGATTCAGTAAATATCACTTTTTTTAATCATCACATTTTCATAATAAAATCAATTCTATTTTAAGAGTTTAAGATAAAAGGCTTTTTGAGACATTGAAATCTTAGAAAATAATGTTCTTGCTTGAAATTATTGCTTTAAAGCAAAAATAAATTATGGATTTGATAAATCGATGTAACATTTTATTAGTGAAACATTTTTTGAAGCCATCACAGCTTTTGAAGTCTTCTATGTTTGCTGGGGGGTTTTTTTTCTTTTTTTTTTGTGGATGCTGGTTTTAACCCCTTAATGCTTGGATTTATTTTACTTATGTTTTTGCTTTCATGAAGATGCCAAATTAAAGTACGTTTGTGGCCAAAGGGGTTTGATGCGTCTTTGCATCAATAGGCATCAAGGGGGTTACCCCTGGTTTATCTACAACTTGACATTTTCTTACATCCTGCTGATTCCTGCAGCCTTTTGGGCCATGACATGACATATTTACTTCCACAACAAACTCTTTAGAGTCTCATGACAAGATGCAGGACGTAAAAATTGGGACAAAGCACAGTAAATTTTAAAAAATCTGTTATAAATGAAGGTAAAACAGGTCTCTGGCTCTGCTTGCATTACAGCCGCTTACTAATCAGTTCATTCTAAACCCTCTTTTATAAATGAAGCGGTCAAACCTGATACATATAAGTCTATATGAAATGGATGCGATCTAAAGCTTGGGATTTTTGATCATTTGTGTCACAGGTGGAGGGGGGGTTCTGTTCCTTGCATTGTGTTAGCGTGTGATGGTGTGCTGCCCTCAGCCTGGAGAGTCACAGGTCACAGTAGAGCTCTAAAAACCAGCTTCAACCGATCAGCAGAAACTTGATATGATTACAGAAACACCTGTAAAAAAAAATGTCCTCAGAGTCAATCACCTCTGAACTCTTAAAGATGCAGCGCCCCCTGCGGTGAATCTGGTTTATTGTAGCTCTGATGGGAGCCTGTGTCCTCCAGCTCTGCAGGGCTGGGCTTGAGCGCCCTCTGGTGTTCAAATGTTGTCAGTGACATATCCACTCATCTGTCCCCTCCTCCCCCCTTCCCTTTCTCTCTTTTCAGTATTCACCCAACATGACGATGAGTGTGTGATTTTATTTTTTTTCTTCCTTCTTTGTTATGTTTTGTTTTTTTTTTTTCTTAAATTTTTTTGCAACCCTGCTCCTGATGATTTTTTTTTTTCAATTCTTTATTCACCTCGGATTGGACACCCCCCCACACACACACACACCTCCCTCTTTTCTCACACAAACACACACAAAACCTTCCGCTGCTCGCCACCCTGACGGGATCCACCCGCTCCTCTCCTCATTCGGGAACTGTGCGGCCGCGTAGCCTTCGGGGACGGCCCTGGAGCATTCTGGGACTCTGATGAAAACGGGCCCCCCGGGGACGTGCAAAGTGGCTAGCAGCATGAGCAGGAAGCAGTCACAGAGCAACAGGAAGAGCATCCTCTCTGAATCCGGCCCCAGCCTCCCCGGCTTCCTGTCCATGTCCAGACAGTGAGCGAGGAAGAGGAGGCTTTTCGGAGCGCCGTGACGAGGGAGACTGGACAGTGCAGCCCCTCCCTCAAAGACGCAGCTACCTGGAAGCTTCTCAGCCACAGTTCTGGATTTTCCTCTTGTTTTTTTTTTTTTTTTTTTAACTCAACGGATTCAGTGGAGGGTCGGAAGAAGCGCCCCCTTTGCCCCCCTCCCGCCTCGTTTTTCCGTGTGTGTACATTTGTAACAGAGGTGATGTGTTGATTAGTGAAGATGTTTTTCCACATTTTTTTGTTTATGTAATGTATCATTGTTATTTTTATTATTGTATTATTGTTATTAATGATATTGGTATGATCATTTAAAGTTTAGGTTCTAGTTTCTGTTGTTTTTACGGGCACATTATTGTGATGAAGACACACAGTCAGAAGTTTTGTTTTGTTATGACACTGCCCCCTGCAGGCGAGATTTTTCCCCAACACGGTACTGATCGATTAGCTTTTTTTTTTTTTTTTTTTTTAAAGATTTTTAACTATTTGAAACGTCCCGCTCACCAGCAAAGAGTGTCTCTTGCTTTAGTAGCTTCCATGCAGTCATATGCACAGCTCTATTTATTTATGTAATTTTATCTTTTTGAAAGTGTTATCTGATTTTTTTTTTTTTTTTTTAAACTGCAGAACTGGTAGCAACGGTGTAAATATGCAGACCCATCCGGCAGCCACTAATCACCTCCGTCTGACGTTATCAGAGCTTCTCTGCTTCAGAGGCGCTGAAGTCTCTGCCGTTTTCTTTTTTTGCTTTTCTTTTTAAGCCACTCCTGCTGCTACCACTGACGCTCCCTGCTGGGGTCCCTCGACCCCTTCAGACGTGTACATAGGGTTTTCTTTTTTGTTTGTTTGTTTCAACACACTGTGATGTTTGTGCTTTGTGGGAGTTTGCTTTCACACACCTGCCTATTCACCCTGCAGATTTATTTCTGATCCCCCCCCCCTTCCTTTACAGTCGCTGGTGGTGAAGAGACTTCTAACTGCTGATTGGATCTTTGTTTTTGTGTCTGAGAACAGCAGGCCAGCGAGGCGTTGCTCTGTAGACCGGATCGAGTGGCTTCCGTCCTCCTTCCCCTCCATCCAGCCACACATGACTCTTCCCTTCCACTTATTTTAATGCTAATATCCATGTTTCTTTGTTTTTGTAAATAATGTAAAATGCATTTTGATATCATTGACATGTTTTGATAATTCAGATCATGGCGGTTGATCATAAATTAGAGCGCATTTCCTCTTTAAACATTAAGAACAACGGGAAACTGGAGCTGCTACAGACTATTATGCTATTTTACCCCCATCACAGATAGACGTGGGGCTTTCCGCTCCTCCACAGCTGCTGTGCTAAGGGAGGACATAGTTTGTTGTTTAGGAGGAGTGATTCGCTCACACATTTCTCTTAAAAAAATTAAAATCCTCTCTGTTCTCCTTGGGGAAAAAAAAAAAAAAGTAAATCATTAATATTTTTGTTTTTGAAGGAGAGGATGGTTTTCATTTGGAATAAAATCGGCCTCAAACGCGCCGCCGTTCCTTGACATCACTGAAACAGGATAAAGGGCGAGTAGGACTCTCATTACTTTACCATGAAGGATTCTGTCGACACGTTTGAACGAAAGACAAACGGACGAGTTTGTTTCAAAATAAAGGCAGGAGAACACATGTACTATAAAACACAGTCCGACTTCTTTCTGTCCTGTAAGTAAAACCGTCACAGCGTTGATCATTTCTGTATTTCTATCGTGCTGATGTATAATACTGTATCATTCAGAGGGGGGGGGTCAAGAGGACTTTGGAGGCGGGGGGGTTGGGAATAAAAAAGATTCTGTTGAGTTCCTGGTTTTTTTCCTCTTGATGACAAAGCAGTATTGAATATGAGGCAGTCTGTCCTTGGGGAGTTGCTTTGAATCTCATGTTAGGGTAGCGCTGATCCTAAATGTCTTGTGTAGTAAAATAAGAGGTTCCTTCGTATGTTTCTTTATATTGTAAAGTTTCTTTAGACAACAGAAATGTTGCTTATTGGGAAAAAAAAAACAGGTGGGAAATCTGCATTGATAATTAATGTATTTTATTATTTTTTTGTTTAATTTTCATCAGCTTGTCGGTTGTTTTTTGCCTGTGTCCCCCTTGTTGTAGATACATATTAAAACAAATAAAATGACTTCACTCCTTTTGCCATGAAAATGCTTCATATACTTTTTTTTTTGCTCTGCAACCTCACTATAGATTGAAAAATAAGCACATCAATGTTCGCTTTTCACTCTCGATGAGTTGCCCTTCCTCTAAAAAATAAGCCATAGATCCCTTTCTGTATTTAAAATAAATAATTGCTGCTACAGTAAACATCCCATCAAATTTTTAAACTTATTCCAATTTTATAGGATTTAAAATATGAATGTAATATTAGGAAAATGATTAAATAAAAAAAAATGTGTTGAGAAATTTGACACATCAGAAACCACTGTTTATATTTGTAGTCATTAAAATGACTGTTAAACGGTTACATTCATTTAAAGTAAAACATAATTAGGAGTTAATGAATGTATATTAGAACCTGTAATTTTACTGTTTTTTTTTTGAGAAAGCTTATGACACGCAGAGCAACAGTAGTATTGTATGAGGAAGTCTGGAGTGACAGAACTATGCATACAGTGCAGGTCATGTGTGAGGGCTGTAAGACAGTGGTGAGGTGTGCTGTTGGGGTGACAGAGGAGTTCAAGGTGGAGATGGGATTACATCAAGAATCAGATCTGAGCCCTTTTCTGTTTGCAGTGGTGAAGGACAGGCTGATGGAAGGCGCCCCTTTCCTCTTTATTCTTTACTGCAGATCTGCCCATCAGAAATGTCATATTGTTACATTTGCTGATGACACTGTCCTCCTGTCTCTGTCTTCCGATCAGCCTCAGCATCACCTCAGCTATACAGGACTTTGTGGAGTGGTGTTGACAACTCACACCTGGAGCTCAACATTAACAAGACAAAAGAGATGACAGTGACTTTCTCCCCCCAGAGAGTCAGCCCCCACCATCCTTCATGGAGAGCCTGTCGAGATTGTCAAGCACTATAAATACCTGGAAACAATATTTGATGATCTGCTATCTTAACAAAGTGTAGTCAGAGACAATACCTCCAGAAGAAATATAAATCTTTTGGAACCAACAGGGACATTCTGACCAGATTCTACTATGCCTTCATTGAAAATGTAGTAACTTTCTCATTCATATGCTGGTTTCACTCACTAACTGTACACAAAAGACACGACCGAGGTCTGCAGAAGAACATCTCTGAACGCACAACACGTCCAGCCTTGAGGCAGATGGGCTACAGCAGCAGAAGACCACAGCGAGGGCCACTCCTGTCAGCTAAGAACAGGAAACTGAAGCTACAATTCACACAGGCTCGCCAAAACTGGACAATATCACCACCCCTGGAACTTTCGCCAGTGAGATAAAGAAACACCCCTCCAGGTTGATCAATCCTGTATTCTTCAAGCTGCAGGAAACAGAGGATCTCTCCAGTGTTTGGTCACATCTTTAGACACTATGGAACAAAAATATTCTGTTCAGTTTTTGAAATATAATTAGCTTTGTTGAATTAAAATGGTGAAAAACCATTTTGATTTAGCTTTCATCAATTTAACTAAAGCGTAGCATCTCAACTGGATAAGCTAGAACAGACCAGCCAAAGCTGAACCAAACTCTGATTGTAAAACCAGAAGCTGATAAAGTAAGACAACAGCAATTACGAGGTGACACAACATTAAATCCTCAGAAATTATGAGAGAATCGCTGAAGAAGCACTTTGAAAAACAAGCAGGTTGACTTATTGAGCTGAAGAGCCCAAAGCGTGGCAGAAAATGAACTACGAGGGGAGTTAAAAAGCTCACGTCGAAGACAAGAAATGTCAGTGAAGAGAAGGATGATTATAGGGTAAGTCCACTTAGAAAAATTGAGCTTAATACTGCTGATACACTGAAAGTAGAGCTAGACAAGCAACAAGAAGAGGATTTGGAAAGAAGTGAATGAATGTGGCTGTAAACTCCAGAAGAATTGTTCAGTACAACCTCTGGTCCAGATGAATCCAAACTTGCACCATTTCCAGACACGGAAGACAAAAAAGCTAAAAAGAGGTCGTCCAGGATGCCTTCAAAAAGTCAAAAAGGGAGAAGCAGAAAGATGTGATGTTAAAAGATAAGAAAAGGAGCAAAACGTTTTAATGATTACATTTGAATTTATCACAGATCAAACCACCGAAGAAGACGACAAACGAGCATCTGAACTGACAGTTGCAGCATCAAGCATTGTGAACACATAAGCTACACCCACTGTACAGATGAAGCCGGTCAGCTCGCCAAGATTTTATGATTCTAAGAGAAACCGGGAGAGAAAAAAGTTGCAGCTACTGGACAGAAGTGACTGAGGAGACCTTCATTTACCAGCAAAAAAGATATTTTAGGGAGCTTAAAAAGAAGACCAGCTGAGGATGGGAAATTATCAAGGAGAAAGCAAACTTCGCCCGACAAGAAGAAATGGTGGATGTATTGCTAGTTGAGATGAAGAACACTTTTTTCTGCAAATAGTTCAAAAAATAAAGTCACCTGACATGTCAAATGCTGTGAAGGATCGTTGTGTAGAACAACAACAGAAATGAGAAAGAGTGAAGCTGAAAAATGGAATTAAAGAAACCAGAAAAGGACAAATATTTACACGAGATCAAGAAAACGCTGCTAAAATGTTATCTGAATTAGCAGAAAATGTCAGCTTTGCCTCATTAAGAAAACATCCACAAAAACATCCTGTTTCATGCTTACGAAATCTGTATTACTAAATGTATTAATAAAGTTTCTGACAGTGTTAGCACACACAGATAATTAAATAAAAAGCTCAGCAAAGTAATAATAATATTAGTTTATTTGTTTATTTTAATGGTGGAGCGGGGGGAAGGGGGGGTCTTTCGGGAAGGGACACGCCCCCTGGCCCCTCATAGAGACGCCTCTGGATCAGTCTCCTCCCCCAAAGCTCTAAAAGCCAATCAAATGGAGTCCTGAGTCCCTGCGCCGATAAGAAAAGAAAAAAAGGGAGAAGTTTGTTCGGGGGAAGCGGAAACGTTCCGAAACGGTGGTACGGTTACCGTAATTACGTAAGACGTACGTGACCAATTCTGTGGTTTCTCGGGCCAATCAGGTCAGGCGAAGCGTGATGACGTAATGCACTCCAGAATAGAGCGCGGCGGAGCAGCAACAACACGAGCGTCTTTCTCTGCTCATTCCGGCTAATGTTGGCTCGTTTTCGTCGGATTCGGTCGGTTCGGAAGAGGCCGGAAAGAAGTGGACTTCCGGCGCGATGTCGGTGCTCGAAGAGAACCGGTGTTACGGTCTGCGCAGCGGGAAAGAAGTGAGCCCCGCCAGGAACCAGTCGGTTTTTCACGTAAAACTCACTGACAGCGCGGCGAGAGCTATCGGTTCTCTCCAGGACGCCAAGGTAGGTTATTGTGTAGTGATTGTTTTCTGGAAAGTTCCTTATTTGGACATTTGAGCTCAAACGGTGGCCCCCCCATTTTTAATGGGCTCGTGCATACAAACAGAAAGGTGCTCGAAGGCGGGATTTTATTCGGGCCGAATTTTTTTAAAGCGACAATTAGTGAATACTTGTTGCGTAATACCACCCATAAATCCTCCATTGTGCTGTGACTCTTACAAGCTTATGGGAAAACACCAGTTAAGTCAACGAGGAGAGGAGATCATGGAATTAAATTAGTCTTTTTGTTTTATTCTATTATTGTTTCTATTTGTGAGAAACATCCCCCTTTTCGTGTAAACTACAGCCATTTTCAGCGTAAACTAGGTCGATAAGAAGAAACTAAAAAAAAAAAAAGGGACGTGGAAAGACCCAAACTCTCATCTGTGACCCACTTTGACCACAAATGAATCAGTCTCTGCAGGAAGTCTGAACAGAGTAATGGTGTGCACCTCCCCAGTTGTGTAATTCCTTGAAGTAGGACTGCCAGACCTGAGAGGAAACCTCCTCTTAGTGTCCATCTGTTGAGCCTGAAGTGTGACCACTGAGCACAGATGCTTTGTGCTCGCAGCCACTCCACTCTGCTCGCTCAACAGGTGGACTTTCGAGTCCTCTCTATGAAAAGGTCAGTTGGATTTGCTCGTTGCAGGCTTTCCTCCCTTGCGGGTGTGAACGCGTCACATGTTGGCGTGTCATCTCTGAACCTCCATACAGGCTCCAACACCCGTGAGATGAACTCGGTCTCGAAAAGAGCTCTGAAGTGATGAAGCACATACGGATCTTAGTCCTTAATGAGACGAATGGAGTGCAAGTTTGCGATGATGGAGCAGAGATGCTCGGTTTTTCCCCCTGTTATGCTGAAAGGAGCAATCATGTGGAATAATTTGATTTTGAACAGGTTTTGTATTGATTGTGAGGTCAGCAGGCCTCTATAGATAAATACTTAAACCTTTGCTCTGCTAAACAACCTGGATTTGAGTCCTTTAACGACCCACTCTACTGAAAATCTGTTTTTTGGTGTTTTTCACATGTTCTTGTGGCATTTTCCCACGATGAAGGACATATATAAAGAATGCTAGACTTAAAATAGCATTTCTGAGTATTTCTTTATTTACATTTTTGCAAATCAGGAGTCGATGATTACAGTTTCAAAAAGCTTGTAGGCATGATGTAGAAGTTACTACAGCAAGCCAGAAGCTCCCTTTTCCCCTCCATTCTGACTTAATTCTCTTGTAGACAAATAAATTAATGTACGTCTTTGTTTTCCTTGTCTTGAACTGGCATCTAGATCAGAACTGTATTGTTGGATAGCTCCAATATTGCACCGATAATGTCAGCTTGGGGTTGTGAGGGGCTGTGAGCTAGTGGGAGAGCGTATAAACAGATGGATGATGGGACGTGAAGGCAGGCTTACTCCTCCCCAAAGGAGAATTTCTACTTAAATACTTCCACTCTGCAGAAACTATGTCCTCACAGCATAATAATAACTAAAAGAGCACTGGGAAAGCTTTAACAGTAGATCAAAAGATGATTGGAGTGGGACATGAGTGACCCTCATTACCCACAAATCACCATGGGGTTTATAGTATTTTATCTTAAATAAAGAGCATTTGTGTAACCCTCCCTTTTTTCTTCGTTTATTTCATGCTTAATATTCTGATTTAAATCCCATCACTTCGTGCACATCAATAGCACATTTATTATCATTGCAATATCAGCCTGTGCAATTGCACGACCAAAGACCCACTAAAATGAAAGTTGTTTTTAACATGTTCTTGTGCCATTTTCTCATAAAAGAGGACATGAAATAATCTAAGTGTAGTTTTTCTTTATTCAAATCGTGTTTGATCAGGAGCAGATGTAAACCTGCGGTTTGAAAAAGCTCAGGTTTGTGACGCAGCATTTGGTACTGGTGGTCCAAAGTCTTCCTGTCTTTGCTACAATTTGCAGACAAATAGATCCATTAATGTCTTCATTGTTTTCATTAGAGCTGCCATTTGGCTGAAAACTGTACGCCTGCAAAGCTCTGATAATGTTTGCCGCTTTTATTTTTTTTTTGACTATGCTAATGTTAGCTTGTGAGGTGTTTGTTGCAACTAGGAGAGAGCGTAAACAAAGGAAGGAATGCTGGGAAATTGGCACGGCTAACTTCCGCGCCAACAACCCAGATGAGCATTTCCGATGAACTCCTGCTGCTCTGCAGAAAATATGTCTTAAAAACAACACAGGGTTTTTGTTTTGGGCTAAAAACCGCATAATCACAATTACACAACCACTGGGAATAATTTTACAATTAAAAACATTTCCAACTGCATTTTTTCATCTGCTCCTGATTCCGTTTGAATAAAGAAATGCAATTTTTAATCTTAATTTTCTTTAAATATGTCCTTCATCAGAAAGATTCCACAACAAGACATTAAAAAGACAAAATGCTCAATTTTCATTGAAGTAGGTTTTTAAAAAATTAAATAGAGCCCTTTAGGCGCTTGACCAATTGAATGGACTCCTATGTTAGATGCTCGCCTTCAATATGGATGAGGGTCATTTGGAGTATTATTTAAAGTTATGTTGACCTTGATTTGAAAAAAAGAAAAAACGTGCAGTGAAACGGAAATGACATTTGTTTTTTGTTTTGCTTTTTGTTTATATCATCACAATATTGATCACTAATATTGCACATTGTGAGTTTTTCCCATAGCGTGCAGCCCTAATTTAAAAAAAAATTGACTGAGTGACTCCTCCCCTGTGGCATTCCAAATAGGAAGAACCGATTTGGCTCCAAGAAGCCAAAACTCAATAGACTTCTATT
Organism: Oryzias celebensis; assembly: GCA_014656515.1. NCBI lineage: Eukaryota > Metazoa > Chordata > Actinopteri > Beloniformes > Adrianichthyidae > Oryzias > Oryzias celebensis. Next base: position 44,434,189 of record BNCR01000005.1, read on the forward strand.
GAGAAATAAACAGCTAATACTCTTTCTATTTGCCAGGATAAACATCATAATTCTACTTCCTGTTTTTAACATGTTCTTAATAATCCTGTTTTTTTATGATCGTTCTGCTGTAGTGCAAGTTTTTCATGTTATAAACTTAACAATCAGATGCTGAATCAAAGGATGAGGTCTCATGTTGAACGTTTTCGTGTAGCCCGCTTTCAAGTATTGAGGTGTGGAGTTCCAACAAGCTAACTACTGACTGACAAGAGTGGTGCCCAAAGAAATGATCACTCAGATCAACTTACTGACATGTCTGAGTGTAACATGGTCCATATCGCAAAAAATGGTGACTCCATGGATTTAATTTGTTTAGTGCCAGAAGTAAGCTGACGTCACACTCACTCCATCCAGTTCTCATTTACAGTCAATGATTAGAAAATGGGGGTGGGTGAAAATCCTTACAGTTTTTCTTTGCATTTCAGGGACAAACTCTTCTGAGCATCTGTTTTAATGGAAACCAAGGGGTGAGGAAATCGTATCAACAGTTACATTTTTCTATTTTTCGTAATATTTTTATATCTCAAGTACTTTAAGCTAATCCTAGTTTTTCTCATTTTACAGAGAATCACAATCCCTTGTTCGGACAGTAAAGACGAAGTGAGAGTCTTTACCTTTAGTGTGACCAACGTTGCTCGGAGCAGTCCTCATGGGAGCTTTGACTGCGTTAGGCAGCTCAGCAATGGGTAAAGCACATCAAGAATATATCATTATTTATATTTTTTCAATTACATTTTGTTACATTTTTGCATTCATAAAATGGCTACAAAAGCCTCCTCGTGAACTGAAGTGGGGAAAAATATTTAAAAATGGATTGAAGTTTTATTTGAACAATTGGCTTGTGATGAACATTCATGAAGTGCGTTTAAGCTACAAGTTTCAAATAATTTTCATGAGGAAAAAGATGACACATAAAGAATTGCCTGAAGGCTTCCTCTTCATCTCAGTGCTGCTGAGGAGCTGTCATGCCTCGGAGTGATTCAGAAGAAGATGACTATAAACGCCACCGATGACTCGTACGACAAAGCTCGTCAGAGCATGGCCCAAGCCGAAGAGGAGACGCGCAGCCGAGGCACCATCGTCATCAAGAATGGAGGACGCTACCAGGGTAAGCAGCTCTCACGTGGTCAGAGTGTGTGCACGGTTACACAACAAATTGTAGCTGTGGCCTGAAGACACTCTTGTGCTGATATCCAAAAAAGCGCAGTCGGTCATGTTGCATCTGTTGCTATGGCAACGTGTGTAGAAAGCAATGACTCTGAAATGGCCTGCTTTATTTTGTTTTTTTCCTTTCAGCTTTTGTGTGCTTTGTGTTCACTTATATATCTGTAATGTAATGTGCAGCACATACGGACTCCTGCAGACAAGCTTTTTTTTTTTTTTTTTTGCACATTAAACCACTTCCTTTTTACAAGATAAGTTTAGTCACTGAACTCTTTCAGTAAATGCACGTATAAGCATATATTTTTAGAGCTAAAAGTCTGTTCTGATGAGTCTGAAAGTTTAAAGGAAGCTCTAAAAAAATCCCCACAACAGATTTGTGCAGCTGGGCTCTTCTTTCTCTTTGCTTTCAGTGACATTTTTGCCTGACTTACCTTTGTAACCTGACGGAATTTTCTTGACAGGGTGAAATAAGGTCTTCTGAAACCACATCTGGTTTAGGAAGCGAAGACAGGAAATCCTCCACTTCATATGTTTGGTATAGCATTGTTGCCTAAAAAGCCAGGTCATGGCATGAATATATTGGGAAAAAAACTATTGTGGGACAGAACAGGTTATTCCTCAAGTTTTTAATGGTTTCTGGTTTTTTTCTACATACACAGGCAAGAAGGTGACTGTGCGAGCGCCTGCTCCTGCCCTGGCTAAGCTGACCAAGCCCAAACACTCTTCTCACTCCCTCCTGAGCAACATAAGAAGGCGGATCAGCGTGTCAAAGAAGAGCCCCTGCCCGTCTAACAGGAAAAGTGCCGACGTGGTACAGAGGCCTCTCAGAGAGAGGATCATGCATTTGCTGGCTTTGAGGCCGTATAAGAGACCCGAGCTGATCCTGAGGCTGCAGAGAGACGGACTGACGGGGGAGGAAAAAGACGGACTGGAATCTGCAATATCGGAGGTAATGAATATGATGTTCAGCTCGGGATGGTGCTGACTCTAAATCCAGATTAAGATACTTTCTTAATATGTGTTTCGTGCTCAAACTGCCCTAAAGTGCAGAGACCAAACACGGGATCTCACAACTTTGTGTCAAATGAAAGCACGTGTACACACCCTAAATCACCTTTAAACGAGTGTTCCAAACGTGGTGTTTTGAGTAAATACCTTCTTACCTCTGTTTGCAGGTCGCCCAGCTGAGCGGCAGAGACAACACCTTTGTTCTGAAGGACAGTTTATACAAAGATCTGCGGAAAGACTGGCCGGGTTACTCACCAGGAGACCAGCAGCTTCTGAAACGCGTCCTTGTCAGGTAACAGACAAGGACGCGTCTGCAGCCACTTTCATGTCAAGATGAACGCTCAAGTGTAACATGAAGTTTTATTTCATCTGGTTCCTACGCACAATCACTTTTTTTTGACAAAAGTGTGTTAAGAAAAAAAGTATTTTAATTAAGAGAAAATTACAAAAGTTAAGCGAAAGGTTTTTAACGCGATGTTTTGGTTTTGTCCATGAAACATTTGCACCAAACGGGCTCACCGAGCGGTCTGTGACCTGCACTTTTTGTGCGGGTCACCTGCGTGTGTCCCCCGTGCAGGTTTGCCCATTTTTCACCTACGTGGGAAGTTGTGACTCAAACCTTAGCATCAAAATCTTCTTGGAAAAACGTTATTTTTAAATAAATCTCAGTTAAGATCAGGTTGATTAAACATTAAACTGAAACAGAGACTCAGAATTGATCGGTTATGAAAAGGTCCAGTTTATGTTTTGCAGAATTAAGTGTTAATACATGATGTCTGTTGTTCTAATGATGTCATTTTTCTTTGCTGTGACTTACATCTGAAGTGGTAACAAGATAAAGCAACTTATTTATTTGCATTATTCTGATTTGTCCCTGGGTTGGTTTGTAGTCTTGTACTGTGGATTTCTGTGCAGTTTATTGCAAAAAACCTCCTAAAAGTATCTTTTTTTTGGTTTGTTTTTGACAGGAGGCTCTTTCAACCACAGCAGAACCTCCTGACAGTCCCAGAGGCCCAGGTCAGCCCCCTGCGGGACACTCCCAACTCCTCACCAGCCCACCGTTTCAAGCACTCCCTGATGGAGGATTTCACTGACGTTTCCACCAGCAAGAAACCCCGGATATCCCGGCTGTCAAACAAATCCTCCTGTAAAAGGTCATTACTGAGGCCGACCGAACAAGGGGATCAAAGGGACGCTGAAGGGAAAGCAAAGGACGAGCGCTGGAATTCGCTTGATGCTGAAAAACTTTTAGATTCCCTGTCGGCAACTTCTAACGAGGAAACATCTAAAAGGCTGGAGCCAGCCGAGTCTGCTCAACAGACCTCTGAAGGTCACTCCACCCCCCAGCCCGATCGATCCCCCTCCCCTCTGTCCGCATCCGACCTTCAGTGTGCCGATCGCAACGGAAAGGAAAGGGAGAAGCTCAAACACATACTTGTAAGATCATCTGTCATTACGATTTTTTTCTGATTGTCGGTCATTGTGTTTAAGCTGGACGATATCTTTTCTTTAAAAAGGAGGGGTGGAAAACGAAGAAAGAAAGAAGAAAAGATCGGAGTTCAGACAACGCAAGCACTAACACCCCCCAGGCCTGCACAGGTAAAAATCAGCCGCTACCTTACCAGTTTTGCTGCAGCTTTGGATTCACTAACGCCATTGTTTCCTTTCAGAACTAAACAAAATGATGTTTGTCAAAGAACCAGACGATACAGAGGCTTACAGAGACACGCCAGACTATTTATCGTAAGCAAAACCGATTTTATTTTCTCCAAGAAACAGAAGTTAAAAAATATGTGGGACCCTGAGTGTTTGTAATATGAGGCCCAATTAGGATTAGCTTAAAGTGAAGAAAAACCAAGTTGTGATTTTGAAAATAAATGTGAAGAAATACTGGAAACGTGCATTAAAAACTACAAGCCCCAAACTGTTACCAAATGAGAAAAAAAAGGTCATTTGTAGCTGCTTTTTTGTCGGAGGTCATGGTGACGTCTCGTCCGCTCCAGACCAGCATCACTTGTTGTGCCATTCCTCCTCTGATGTACCAAACTTTGGGAGAGCATTGTCTGTTCATCACATTAAAGGAGGGATGACACAGGCGGACATTTTTGTTAATATGTTTTATTTTAAGTTGAATATTTGTTTTAAACTGCTTACAGAATTTAGAATGTCTATTTTTCGGCTGTGCAATCTGTTTTTTGTTCTCTTTAAAGACCCACTGATAAAATTGTGTTTTTAAAATGTTCTTTGTGCATTTTTCTGATGGTGGAGGACCTATAAAAAGAAAATGAAGTTCAAAATTCCATTTCTGAGTATTTTTTTTTTGTTATTCAAATTGTTGTGAATCATTAGCAGACAAAAATGCTGTTGGAAAAAACCTATTTGTGACATAGATAATACACTGGACGGGCTGCAAGCTTCCTGCTCTGCTCCATTCTGATGCTCCACTTGCATGTGTGTCTCTGTTTTCCTTGTCAGTGATTGGAATGGGTCTTTAAGCTGATCCTTATTTGACCCCATTCTGTTACTCTAATGGTTTTACCAGAGCAACTAAAGCTATTATGACGTGGATCTATAAATGAATATTAATTAAACAAGTATAAAGGTTTGTGTATGGAAGTTCTGCAAATGAGTATTTTGTGTTTAACCAGCAGTGTCACTAATTTTGTGCAGAAAATACACAAGTATTTGCAGCCACAGCCAGAGACAGAGCTACAAACAGGACTTCAACAAGGAGTACAGCGAGTACAGAGATCTGCACGCTCGCATCGACCACACCACGCGGCAGTTCTTGGAGCTGGAGTCTCAGCTCAAACAGCTTCATCGCGGCTCATTGAAATACAAGGTAAGAGGACAGAAGTACAAGTTTCTTTCAAGACTTTCAAGTCTGAAATCATTTCAGTTATGAGAGATTTGTAAGAATCTGTTTCTACCAGTTTGCTGTTTACCTGGTCTGACTTTGAACCATGGGTTTATGCAGTGCATGGATTTAATCTTTAAACGGATTTCCTTCTACAATTAGAACAGTTTCAGTAGTTTTTTAAAGTAAAATCCTTGTCTGCATTCATCACTTCCCAATTATCCAAGAGACAAAAATGCTTTTAAGATCATAAACTGTCGTTCAGATCCAAACTACAGAAAAATCACTGAAGAACTCCTGTTTACTTACTTAATTCTTATGACTTTTTACACAGTTTAGTGTCTAATGTATATGTAAAACTTGCTTTAACGGGTGTTTATTCACAAATCTGTTTTTTCTTCTTGTAGACTGTTCACAATAAAATCCTTCAGAAATATCGCAAAATTAAGAAGGTAGTGTTCTCCTGTCTTCCTCATCCCATAGATGACACTAAGCTGTGAATCCTCATAATCTGCTGGATTTATGTTTGCAGTCTAACCCGAGCTACAACCAGGACAAGGTTCGCTGTGAGTATCTCCACAACAAACTGGCTCACATCAAGAAGCTCATCTCAGACTTCGACCAGCAGCAGCTGACAGCGGACCGCTCGTGCCCTGAATGAAAAGCCGGGCTCGAGTGACTATTCTGCAACAAACCTCGCGAGGAGAGGCAGGTTTTCCTGACCCGGTGTTGACCTGAAACGACCCGCTGCAAATGTCAGGGTCGAGGAGCTTCGTCGGGGAGATTTTAACCCACGGAATCTTTCCTTTAATGATGGAAACGTCTCTGCTGCTCATGTCCCAGCATTAGTTTGCTATATGCAAAAGGAGAATCGACAGTTCTGCAACAACATCTGAGAAATGTGGAGATAAGGTGCTAAGCTTAAGAGCATTTGTAAAATCCTGTCTACTGCATCGGCGTTTGTTTTGAAAGAAAAATCCAGTTCAGCCACGTTCAGCATCTCTAACTGGAAGCATGAGTGAAACGTGCATGATGTACATAGTCCAGAACACAAAGTCAAAAGTCATGCCTGTCCCTCGGTGTTCTTTGGTCTTTACATGACTGTAAGTGTTGTTGTCGTTCAGACCTGGCGTTTCCTTCGTCTGCTCAAAGAGCCGCAGATCACAGGTCAGTCATTCACGCCCTTTTCCACAGCTGACTGTTATGACAAGCAAAGTGTTACCTTTAAGATGGTTCAAGAGTTAATTCCATATATCTGTCTGTTTTCTTAAACTGGTTTAACTTATCACGTGAGCGGATTTTCATGTGTTTATTATTAGCAAAGATGACTAAAAGAAGAAAGATTTGTGTGATAAATGCATGCTGTGTACTTTGCAGAATGCATGAAGAATTTACCAGTAAGTTTTGTCCTTTTGAATAAATATAAGTATTAATTTAATGCAACAAAGTCTTGTGTTTATTGTTAATCTCCATTCAGATTAGTGTCCTCAAAGTAATCACAGTTTACATTACAACATATGAATTTAATCTCGTCTGACAGAATCCATCAGCATCATTCACTTTAAGACTGCACTCATTTAAATCTGAACTCTGATTCAAAGATTTAGATTTCTATAAAGTATTTAAAAAAAAAAAAAACAATTGATTCCAGTTTTGTCTAGTATTCCTGTTTTATTCAGCTAAAATTAGAAGATGAAATAGTCAGTCTCAAAAGCCAAAAATCTTTTTATTCATAGACTGGATGATACAATCACTATCGACACATTTGTGAAAATTAAATAATTTGACCTTTTTTTATATCAGTATTAAGATTTATTGCCTACAAAACAGAAAACTGTAATTTGTCAAAGCTTTGGCTTTTATTAGACTGTAGTGTTTAGTTCTAAGCTATTAAACATGAGAAAGTAAGTATCTGTATTAAAAACTGAATTATTGAGAAAATAAAATGTTACGTTCAATGAAATAAAACCATTTTACATTTTCAGTCAATCTCTATAAAATAATATTTAATATAACTGTAATTAAAATAAAGGTGGGGGAAAAAAATCTTGACTTGAATGCTTCATTATCGGTCAAAGATCAGATCTGTTTCTCCAGTCACACAATATTTTTTTTTGGTCATGTTTATACACTTCAACTTTTCTTTTTGTTTTAAACTGGTGCTGTTAATCGATTTAAAAAAATAATTAGATTAATCACACTTTTGGATTGTGATTAACCGCAATGTTTTACTAGGTACATTTTATGACAGTAAAAACCCAGAAATGTAGTGTGTGTGTGCGCACAAAACAAAACACATCAACAGTAAGATAAGCAGAACTCGAAAGAACTGTAAAGGCTTTTATGTTTGCAGTATTACTCCAAGAAAGCAGATACTGATCTACAGCCATGAGAAGCAAACACTGTATTTCTGCGTTTTAAATGGTTCGGGGGAATATTCAAATCTGATTGGCTGCTGACTGTTGACGCGCATCTAAAAAAGAAGTTCCAGTCACTTCTTTGAAACAAACCTTTTGGTTTGTCTTTTGGACAAAAACAAGCGATCAAAAGTGAACTTTCTCTCTGAACTGATACTTTATTGAACCTATTGTGACGATCAGCACATCCTTTGCCGCTGCAGTCTCACTGTCATGTTAACGGGACAACGGGCTGCGCCACCAATCAAATTGTATGCTTTTTTTGAGAAAGTGGTCTAAACCGAAAAAATAACCAGAATAAAGCACTAAAAATCAGTTGAAGATTTATTTCTTTTGTTAGTGACCATGTTATAAGCGGGATAGTGTTTATTTTGGTCAGAAACGCGACACGTTGCTTCTGACGTGTGATTAATCTATGTTCATTTTTTAAAATTAAATTTAAATTGCGCATTAAATTGACATCCATATTTTAAACGTATAGTTTTTGGATTTTTTGAAGACTGGGAAAAAGATAAAACCTATATATTTCAATAAAAATTTCTCTTAGCCAAATGTCATATTCATAAATGTAAATATACACCTGCTAAACCCATTTTTTGACAGTTTTCATATCTGTAATATAAAAATACAACAAACTATTAAAAACTCGGCGAATTTAAAAGCTGTTAAAACCTGTAACCTGATTGAAAGGATAATCTTTGGATAATTACTAACCCTTTTGGCTCTACTGTTTATGTTTAATTTTGTCATCTGCTCAGTGTGCTCTGTAAATCATAATCTTTTTTTTTTTTAACTGTTCTTTTTTGCTGGCTCGTTTGTTCAAGTTTTTTTATTTCTTTGTATTGATCCTAAGTTGTGTTAATAAAGCTTAAAAAAAATACTGGTCAAGGTTCAAGAAGCCTCCTGATTGGTCCAGTTCTTCTCTTCTGTCCCTGCTCTATATAGTTCCGGTATGGAACACCGGCTATCGGGTGTTGATGAATACAGTTCCACCTTTAAATTAAAATGCCGTCCTTGGACTTTGCTACCACGCAACATTACATGCAAAAGACAGCAGATGAAATATAAGAAAGAAATGTGCGCTGTTAAGTGAATGCTTGTGGTGAGTAAAGTAAACACTTTATAAATTAATCGACGTGAGCAATACACAAACCTGCTAAGCTGTACGGGTTAGACCATCGACTATCTAGGCTTAATAAAACGTATTTTGCTTGTAATAAAGTATATGTGTTTTTTTTAAATTTATTGTTAGTTGTTTGTTTATTTAAAAAAAAACTTAATGAAGCAGCTAGCTTGGCATTTTTTTTGTAAAACTACGGTGGCCGAGAATTAATCTTTTGACTTTTCATACAAAAAGTTTCAAAATAAAATGTATCATTTTTCTTTCTGCAGCAACTTTCTCACACCTCATTTGCAATGGTGGGTATTTTCCAGAGATCCTTAAGGCTCAGGACATCCCTGAGACTATTGTCCCTCTATGGCTCTGGCTCATCCTCAGACATATTGTCAGCCTTGGTGCTCCGGGGTCGATTGTTTCCCATCAGCAGCCCTTCTGTGTTTATCTCCACCCATCGCACTCTGCATGTTGACAGTGATGGGCCCAAGTCACTGTCAGACACTCCACCACCAAGGCGACCCTTCTGCAGGGTTACAGAGGAGGATTTGACCTTTTTTAGGACGCTTCTTCCTGGCGGAACCATCACAGACCCAGACCTACTAGAATCCAGCAATGTCGACTGGCTCAAGTCTGTAAAAGGTAAAGATTGGATAAAAATTAAAGCAGTTTTCACATCTCGTATCACCTACTAATTGTTGTAGCGTTCTACTCCTTTCTGTTTCTTTATTCTCTGCAGGTTCGAGTGAAGTCTTGCTGAGACCTCAAACAACAGAGGAAGTGTCTCAAATTCTTAGGTAATTTAAAAACGTATTTTCCCTTCAGGGGTCCCCACAGCTAATCAGCTTTACAGGTCTGATTTGCATATTTGGTTTGACAAAGATGCCCTTCCTGACACAACCCTTTGCATTTATCCGGGCTTGGGACCGGCACAGTGAGACCCTGGCTTGGCTCACTTGTGGCTACATTCTCTGGTAATTTAAAAACAATAAACATTTAAGCAGCAATCGCAGTTTGTAGGCGCTGCCTGCCCTCGCCGCCACCCTCGTTGGCTAAACCGCTGCTACATGCACCTCATTCTTCTGGTTGATAACCCTAGGAAAAGTTTAATTTGGGACTAAAGGTGTTTTGGTTTTTTTATTATTCAAAATGGCAGCCTCTCCCCAAGGTCAACCTCGAGGTTTTCCCATTTTGTGGAAAAATGTAAAAATGGCCAAATTTCCCACTTTGCCACAAAATGACCACTGAGCCATAGGTCCTGTAGTCATCCCATAATAAGTTCAAAGCTTTCTTTGGATATTCTTAATATGTATGTTTTGGTTTCTTTCAATCTTTTGACTTTTTTTTACTTGCAGATATTGTAATAGTCGCAACCTGGCGGTGAACCCTCAAGGGGGCAATACCGGCTTGGTTGGTGGAAGCGTTCCGGTTTACGATGAGATCGTCCTCTCCACCAGCCTCATGAACAACATACTTCGCTTTGATGACGTCTCTGGTAAGATTTCAAGTTTAACTGTTTCTTAAAGGTTTAAAATGGATCGATCCTTTCTTGCGTTTTCTTTTTTTGAAGGTATTTTAACATGTCAGTCGGGTTGCATCCTGGAGAATTTGTCTCTCTACCTGGAGGAGAGGAACCACATCATGCCTCTGGATCTTGGTGCAAAAGGGAGCTGCCAGATTGGAGGCAACGTGGCAACTAACGCTGGTGGGTTGCGGCTGCTTCGTTACGGCTCCTTGCACGGGACTGTACTCGGTCTGGAAGTGGTGAGTGACTCATGTTTTAATTAATTTTTTAAACAAATTATTTACAAAGATAAGAGACCATAAATAAACACTGATTGGATGAGTTGTGGAGTCTAGTGAAGTAAAGTTGTGCTTCATGTGTGCAGGTGTTAGCCGATGGACGGGTGCTGGACTGCTTGTCCACACTGCGGAAAGATAACACAGGATATGATCTCAAACAGCTGTTCATTGGGTCAGAGGGCACACTGGGGGTCATCACTGCAGTGTCCATCCTTTGCCCACAAAAACCCAAATCTGTTAATGTGGTTTTCTTGGGTAATTTTTCTCTCACATGTCAGAGAGTCATTTGGGAAAAACTTTGTCTGGTTTAGTTTGGGAGCTTTTCTTGTTTCCCTCCTCCAGGCTGTGAGAGCTTTGAACAGCTGCTGAAGACGTTTCAGCTGAGCAGACGCATGCTGGGAGAAATTCTGTCTGCCTATGAGTTCTTAGACAGTGATTGTTTAAATCTGCTCACAACACACCTGAAGCTGCAGAATCCCATCTCTGGTGCGCACTCACATGTTCACAAATATGATTTTGACGGCAGATAATTCAAGCAATAACCCGTTTTCTGTTTTGCAGATTGTCCGTTTTACATCGTCATAGAAACTCAGGGGTCCGACCCAAACCATGACGAGGAGAAACTCCACAACTTCCTGGAAGAAGCTATGAAATCTCAGTTAGTCGTAGACGGGACTGTAGCCACAGAGGAGGCAAAAATAAAGGTACCTGACGTTCATATGCATCTCAGTTACTGTCTGAGTAGAAACAGAGACGTGCATGATGAATGTTCAATGAAAATTGTGCTTTCAACCTGTTCTTCTGTCATTTTTTTCATGATGGAGTACATATATTGAAAAAATTCAGGTTAAAATTACATTTCTTTATTCAAATCATTGTGAATCAGGAGAAGACAAAAAAATATTGTTTGAAAAAGAGATTTTTTGGGACGTAGAAGAACAACGTTAGGTTGGAGTTGTGAGCGACTGTTAGCTAGTCAGCAAAGTTTGAACAGTTTTTCCTTTTTTGTGAGTTTTATAATGTTTTCTTCTGATTTGCACTTTTCCAGGCTTTGTGGTCGATGCGTGAACGCATCACAGAGGCGCTCACACACGATGGCTTCACCTACAAGTACGATATCTCTCTTCCGGTGGAGCGGATCTACCAGCTGGTGACGGACATGAGGCAGCACCTGGGGGATCGCGCCAAAAGCGTGGTGGGATATGGACACGTCGGTAAGAAGCTCTAACAAGTTGGCAACGTTTCTCATCAGTTGGATTTTTTTTCCTCACCTTTCAACTTAACTCTGCAGGTGATGGCAACCTTCACCTGAACATCACTTCTCCTGCCAAGAGCCCCGCTCTGCTGGCGGCCATTGAGCCTTTTGTCTACGAATGGACAGCCAAGTTCCAAGGTAGCGTTAGTGCAGAACACGGACTGGGTCTAAAGAAAAGGAACTATATCCATTACAGCAAGTCAAACCAAGCTGTGGCGCTGATGGGAACCATAAAGACCATGCTGGACCCGAACGGCATTCTCAACCCATATAAGACGTTACCAGATAATCTGAAGTGACTGTCCAACACCTTTAGGAACAAGGAAGGTTGTTATAGAAACATAATCTGCTAGATGAGGCACAAACATGTAGATGTAAAAAAAACCTGCATTTTCAGGCAGTAAAAATGATTAAAATATTTCATTTTCAGACTGGAAAACTACAATATTGCAACATGTAGGACATTTTTACAGCCAGAAATGCTGTAAAAATGACTTCAGTTTCCTTTGTAAATGTATTAGATGAACATGTTTGTAAACCAAGCAGGAGTGAGTCTTCGTGATTTGTTTTTCATATCTGTGAGATGTCTGAAATGAGTCACAGGTCGACGCAGTAAAAGCTGAAATCTACTGGTGTAAAATCAGATTGTCTTTAGGTTAATCATTACACAACGGTGCAGTTAATGTTTTATTACATGTAAAAAAAAGACAAAGCAACATTTTTTTCTTGACAAAACAAAGCCAGCACTTTTTTTTTTGTGTTGAAACAAATCTTCAATAAAAGTTTCCACATGAAGTTGGAGTGCTTTGATTTTCTATCTTCAGGCAACTTGAACAAAGTGGCAGAACTGGAAATAAAGGCAGATCCAGTGTGCTACAAACAGGCTCATGTTTGTCTTTTAGCACAAACAAGTCTGTCCTGATTCCAGCTGAGCATTTTCTTTGTTTAGACTATAGTCAAACACACAGGATATGTTGGTTTCATATTTTCATGTTCAGATGCAAACAAATTCATACTTTAAGTGTGCTATTTCTACTCAAACCAGCTTTCAAAATGTGCCTGTGGTGTTTGTTTTCCTCCAGAATTCTTTCCAGTACATAAATTCCTACTTGACAGTGACAGGAGTCCAGCAGAGTTCACCTTTCGTTTACAATCAGTCCAGCTCTCCAGTCTTCCGTGTATCCTCAGTAGTGTGGCAGCAGTGAAGATTTAACACATAAATATTATAGTATTTAAAAAAACTATTTAAAACCTAAATTTGATTTTATTGGCTCGTTTCCTTTTGTAACAGAAGGTTTCGTAGCGATTGTTGGCATGTAAAGCTGAATGAGAGGAGAGTATTTGATTGTCTTTCTGCAGCACTTTGCTGGAGATCCGGATGTGAAGAAAGGCCAAAGATTGAAAAAAGTCTGAAATGGGCGTTAAAGTGAATGACAATATGCCGTCTGCTCCTGAACAGTAACGGTTCACGGTTCAGGTGAGTGGGAACTCGTGATGTCTGTTCATCTTCAAGTCAAACAAAGGAAATCAGTGGAAGGCAACCACAAGAGAATAGAAAAGAGAGTGGAGCAGCTTCAGTTCTCCGTCTCCCTGGTCACCCTTTCTTCTTAGGGACCCATGACGCTGTGCCTGAGACGACTCCTCTTCCTCTCACGACTCCTTGCCCTTCTCAAGAGAGCTTTGAATCTTGTCCAGGGTCTTCTTGATGCGGAGCGCTGTAAGTCTGGCAGAGGGGTTCTGGTACCAGCACTCCTTCATCAGCTTCACCAGGGCAGAGAGCGTCTGAGGACGACAAGTCAACACTTTCATCATGATTCTAACATTTTTCAGGAAGTCGATGCAGGAGGTCACAGCTGTGGGCAGTAAGGATCTCTGTCGGTCAGTGTTGCTGCAGATCTGAAGAAACCTCAGACTGCAGGTAATTTTGTTGAGTTACTGTGTTATAAGTTCTTGAATTGGTTTTTATCTTAAGAAACATGTTTTTCAACCATCAGCTCTACAGTGGGCTGCTCTTTATCAGTTTGTTCCTCTTTTGAACCCACTAGAGCCTTGATGCTGGTGACAGCAGTAATACTCTCCACAACAGTAAAGAAAATCTGGAACATTAAACATTAAATGATAAAAAAGCTGATTTGTCCCTTCTTGAAATATGACTTTACATCTTAAAATCAGACTAGATTTATTTGTGTCAACTAAATAATACTAAAAAACTCATGGCTATAAAGAAAAAAAACATTCAAATGACGTTTAAAATCTGAAGAATGATGCTGATGTCTTTGTGACTTCACATTGAAACTGGCCGCCTCTGCCGCGTGAATCGCATTATGTGTGAATGGACCAGAAGAATCAGGCTGCGAATCAGTTCAGTACCAACAAACATCCATTTGTTGGTCTGAAAATGGAGGTTTTCTAAAGCAGGGATGTGTTTGTTTTCAGTATTTCTCTGTCTGTCTGCTGCTGTACGCCTGATTCAGGGAAGGATCTGTGGACTGGATATTCCTGAACCTACAACAAAGTATGGCCAAAACATAAACCCTCCAGGCCAGAAACATTCGCTTGGTGACTTTTAAGATGATTCTGTTCAAAGATGTAATGTTTTCCTTCTTTATTACACTGAAAGTCTTTCTGAAGTCTTGTAGAAATCGATTCCTTTCTGTATGTTTTGACTTGTTTCTCTGCAGCGTAGCGCCATGTTTGTACTTACGGGATCTGAGAACCAGCGGTTGGGAATAAAGGGTCTCTGCTGCTCCACACACACCACCTTCTTCATGTCCTCGAAGCTCGGATCGTTTGGCACCTGATCGTAAAATGGAGGCTTGTACTCCTCTACAATACCTGAACATGGAAATGGGAGGTTAAATATGAAAGCAGACATAATAAAGAAAAATAAGCTGCCACAGGCTGACACACTCAGAAAAAGTCCATTCAGTATGTTGCTGTCTTAGTTAAAAAAGGTATTTTTTTAATTTATAAAGTCATTAAACGTGGCTTAGAAAATATATTCTTATGATGTTCTGGTACTTGTGTTATGTACCTTGGTTTACATTTGGTTTACGCTTTTACCGTTTATCCTGTCTGTTTCAATAGTAAACAGACAAAAATGTGATATCGAACCTAAAACCCTTTTTCCTGTTCAGCCCAGTCATGAGCTCAGGACACTCACCGTTACTGTACGTACGCCTCGCTATCTCCCACAGCACCAGTCCGAAGGCCCATATGTCTACTCTCTTGTAGGCATCGAAGCAGTCGGTCTGGATGCTGTCATCCAACACTTCGGGTGCCATGTAGCGCTTGGTGCCAACCTTGGGGTTGTTGCCCACATCCAGCAGGTTGTCTGCTTGAGTGTGGGTCACAGCCAGCCCTGCAACGTGCCGTTACGTAAAAAGCTGTTAATTGCCAGATCGTAGACTTGAAATCCTGTAGCAGATTCAGAGGGAGGTTTGATAAACATATATAAGGTGTAGCATTCAAAAGACTATTGAAAATATTAGTTTAATTTTTAATTTTTATTATTTTTCTCTGCAACCAAATTTCTTTGGTTATTAACATCATTTTTATATAATTAACTCAAAGGTAGAACTTTTAAGATTCATTCTTGGATAAAAAAAACTAACAAAAAACCAGCAAGTCAATCCACTAATTTGATTGATGAACACAGCATTTTTAAGTGGCAACAGTATTATGCTTTCATTTTTATTGAACTCTTTAATTTGATCTTTTATTGACAAAATATTAGTAAAACAACGAAGAAAATGCATCAAAATTCTCCAAAATGACCATAACTTAACTAAGTAAGTATTTAAATTCAGGCATCAAGAGGTTGAATTCCTTCGCCGGGTCAAACTCAAACACTGGTCTGGTCATGGTCAAAGCCTTCTAGAAAAAACATCCACTGCAGATTATTTAAATTTTTGTACCACAGTTGTATTTTCAGATAATATTTGGAAAAACTGCAGAGAATAACAAAGATCCAGAAACAACTTTCATTTTATTGAAGACATTTTGTTATACCAAAAAAAACTGAACTTTTTTCTTTAGGTTGAAATGTTTTTGGGTTATTTTAAGACAAGATTTCTACATTTTATAGGTCACCAATTTAAACAGACGTTTGTGTAAAATAAATGCAGCTGCAGTTTGAACCATTTGTAATCCAAAAAGAGAACCTTCAACCAGACTTTTTTTAATTTTTGGATGTTTGAATCTTTGTATTTGGTTTTTGATCATTCTGTATTAAAGTATTGATCTGAGTGCAAAAATCAAACAACATACTGATGAAGGCTAAATGATGAAGAGGTAAAAGCTGACCTAAGTCTGCAATGCAGCAGCGCAGCTCCTTAGTCACCAGGATGTTTTTGCTCTTCAGGTCTCGGTGTGCGATGGCGGGTTTTCCCTCCGTGCCAATAATCTCTGTGTGCAGGTGCACCAGCCCGCACGCCACAGATGCCGCCATGGCCAAGCCCTCTGACGTCTCAACTGCAACCCGCTGCAGGTAGTCGTACAGCGAGCCATTTTCATGGTAGTGAGTGATCAGCCACAGCTGGGTACTGGAGTTACGAGAAGTCATGTCCGACGCCATGAACTCTGGGAGGAGTTAAAGAGAAGACACGTCTGTTAACCTTTTCTGCATCGCAGGTCTATCCGTCAGAGATTAAATCGAACACGTCGGGCAGCAGATCCCTCTGCACATCAACCATTTTTACATCTTAGAATGAAAGATTGATGAGTAATTGAAAAAAATAACAAGAACAAACGTTTCCAACAAACCAATTTGCATGTTTTTGAGAGAAAACCTCCTGACAAAGTTCACAGGTTTCTTTGTGTCACAGATTCTGTTCAGTTGAACACAGAACATAATAACAGACCTCATACCTCCTTGCTGTGACCATTTTGATGTCATACTGACTGCATTTCAGCCTGCCTGTGTCGCTTCAGAGTCCAGGCAACCAAAAACATTTGAATTTGACTTCTGGGTACTCTGCAGTCCATTTGAAATTTGTCCTGGAATATCTGGGGTTTTTTGCAGCTTTTTTTAAAATTAATTTTTAACTTTTCCTTATTGTGTCAGCGGCAAAGAATGAAAGTTTTTTTGGAGTTGGGTTTGATCCAGTTGGAATTCAGGTGTTCTGGTTGGCTGGAATCTGTCACAGATGGAGGGGTGTCTGCCTCCTCCTCTGCTTTCCAGGGTGAACTACTCGCCTCCCAAAACAACAGCGGGCGAGGATTTACACCTGCGGAGTTTCCACAATTTTTAGACAGCGCTGGAGCTTGTTGTTGTAGATAAAATGCTGTTGTTCCCCATCAAAAATAACAGGATGATTGGCTTCCTCCACAGCGCCACCTCCTACAGCGGCTCCTCCACGCCGCACTGCAGCCGTCTGATCGATGTTCATCTTCTACCTTGTTCATTAAAATAAAAGTCCAGACAACTACAAATAATTTTCATTTTCTCTCTTTCATTGAATAAATCTCAATTACAGAATATTAACATAAGTTGAAGTTTATTTTAGACGGAATTTTACTACGTCGATCTCACAGCTGCTTGGGCAGGACGCCCGTAGGCGTCCGTCGGTTCATAAGGAAGTGAAAATTTCAAAAAGTAATAAATAAAATCAATACAACTCACACTCATTACACACTCATCATTTTGTTTAATTACAATTATTCCTGATCTTCCAGACTCACCAAGTATGTTTTCATGCCGCAGCAGCACTGTGCTGTAGATTTCGGTTTCTCTGAACCAAGACTTTTCATCTCTGGAGGAGAAGATTTTTACCGCCACGTTCTCGCCCTGCCACTGGCCTCGCCACACTTCTCCATACCGACCCTTACCTGAAGGGGAAAATCAAATGAATGACTGCAAGGACTGGAAAAGGACTTGAATCTGTATTTTGACCTTTCCAGTCGAATTTCTAAAACAAAAAATGGGTTAAAATGTAAGTTTGCCAAGACAATCGACTCAAAAGTTTTAAACAGAAACCGTTTATTTCCTGCTGAAGGACCTAACAGCTGAGAAGCTTTGGTTTAAACAGAATCTAACCTGAATCTACAAAGTTCAACAGCTAATGCTAAAGCTTTCAGTTCAGTGGGTTTCTGTAAAACGAAACCAACGTTACTGTTGCTTTGAATCATTTCACTACAAATCCTGAAAATGTTTTCCACAGTATTTCTATCCTCAGTTTTGCTGACTACAGTTCCAGTAGATAAAAGGCAAGAAGATGGTAAATGAAGACAAAGCAACAACTAAATAAAAAGGATTGGAACAACAACAAAGAATCTCCACTGTCCTTTCATCTACACTGAAATTCCTGTTTAATAATCTGTCTTTTTTGAATCTTAAACAGGAATACAAAAAAAATTCCAGGCGAAGATTTTGTCGATGTGTTCCAGTACAGCTTCTTTGCCATTCTGGCAGAGACATATGAAGTCATAAAATCAAACACGACATTTTTTTGTAAAATTTCTTTATTTCATTTTATATTTGTATTCAAAATAAAAAAAAAGTTTTTTTTTGTTTCATTAGGTTGAATCTTCCTTTTTTTTTGTAATCAATGAAAAACACGATAGTTTCATTTTAAAAACGAGAACCTTCACTGAAACTTTGACAATTTGTTGACAGCAGCACATATGTTTAATTTAGTTTATACTTAAAATCCAACATTGTTCTGATTTTTAAAGGTATAATACTACCCTACTACGGATACTACCCTATTACTTACCTACACACTCCAGCAGACTGGTCTGTCTGGCTACAGTTCTCTGAACAAGGAAGGGAAGGCCTGAGCCGCTGCCTGATGTACATGACTGATCCAAGAGGTCCTAAAACACAAGCAGATCTGGGATTAGTAATCTGGAAGACATGTGGTTACTTTGCAAACAAGAAAATGTAGAAGGAATTCCAGCAAATATGCATTTGTACCATTAAAAAATATACCCACATTAGATATGTTTCTTTTTAATGCTCTCTGAACGTATAAGCAAGCCTAAAACGCTTCTAAATGTGCAGTTGTTGTTTAATATTTATTTTTACTTTACAATAAAGTTGTGTATCAAAAAGGGCAACAAAAGGTGTGATTTTCCCCTAAGAGTCACGATTCACTCAGAGGAGCTCAGCAGCTGAAGTTGCGAGCGTCAAGTCGACGCTTAAGATGGATGCAGCTCAACAGAAAGGCTCTAAAGATAAAGGTCTCATCTAGTTCTGACAAGCTGAGACAAACTCCAAAGAGCCGATGAGCTGGAACACAGTAACTCGCCAGACTCCGTGATGAGGTTTCATCTACATTTCATTTGAATAAAAAACGAAGAAACACTCAACAACAGAAGAGTCGATAACAAAACCTTTTTGTTGCAGCTCCACTTGATATTTTTCTTTTGTTTTTTCTGAGTTTCTTCAGTGAAATTCCTTCGTTTGTGAACTTTAGATAATTATCGAGAAAATGTTGCTGTTCGGTCTGGGCATTTATCTTGAGGCATCACCAAAGTAATGAACATATTGTGTCCAAGATAAAGAAATGATCCATTTTTAAAACTTTTATAAAGGTTGCTTCAAAGACTCAAACAAAACCTCAGGGATGCAAAACACATGAAAGGGATGAAAAAGAAACTACTGTTAATTCCTGTATAGATGACAGATATCACAGCAGTTTTGATGGAAAATTGAATAGAAACGTAATAGAATGTTGTTTCACTGAATACCTGCTGCCTCTGCTGATCATAGTAGGAGAAATTAAAGAATTGTGACAATTAACAGTAAAAACTGCACATCTGTGGTTCTGCAACAAACACATGGGGCCATACTGTACACCAGGTCAGGTTAAGGATTAAAGTGGCTCAGTAAACATTTATTTGGGCATTAAATATGATAAAAAACTCCCACATTTATACATAGCTTTGCAAGTTTCTACGACGTTTTCGTACAAAGCGCGCAGCCATTGAACGCATGTTGAAAGTTGGGCAATGCAAGATCTGTAGCCAAGTTCACAAGTAAGCCCACCCAATGAGAAGCAAGTAAGGGGGGAATCCCCCCCATTTACCAAAGTGAATTTCATGCCCTGAAATAAATTCCTTTTTATAGGTTCATTAAGTGTTTTTAAATCACTGAATTTTATATTAAAAACCGAGTTCAACAAAAAACCTTTACTAAATGTTGCTCATCTCTTTCATCCTTACCGCTAAAGTGCTGTTCCCCACGTTGGAGGAGATGAGGCCGTCTATGGCTCCCTGCTCAGGATCAAACTCCTGCAGCCTCTGAAGTCGACCGTGGTGGAGTCTTCTGCAGGCCAGTACCGACACCACAGACAGAACAACCAGAACCACCACAGGGCCGAGTACAAAGAGCGCAAACATCTCCACACGATATCGTACTGGCTGACCTTCTGGGGCTGCAGGAGAAAAGAGTAACCACGAAATCAAGAAAATGTTCTCACTTAGACTTGCTATCATAAGGAAAGATTTGAAGTGTTGTAAGACCTGTTGGCAGGAGAGACTTCAGTGAGCTAACTGTGGTGTTGCTGTTACATCTGTCCTGTCCACAGCAGAGAATGGCTTGTTTGATGGATGGAGGTGTGGAGCAATGGAGGCGGACTTTATTTGGTCCATTTAAACAGCCGCGCTCAAACACAACTCCATCACTCAGGACTATAACAGAGGAGAAGCACTGAGAGCCGTGGCACTCTGTGGCCTGGGGGCATTTTGGGCCTTCACAAAGACACACCAGATGTTCATCTGCAAGAGAAAGAATACCAATCCACATCACGTGTACTTGGGTAGCACTTTTCTACTTTCCTGGAAGGCCCAAAGCACTTTACAGTCACAATCCCATTCACACAAACATTCACGCACTGATGGCGGCTCCGCTGCTGATCACTGGCACCAACTCCCACCAGAGGTAATGTGGAGTTCAGTGTCTTGCCTAAGGACACTTCGACACATGGGTGGGCAAAGCGGGAATCGAACTTCTAATCTTCTGATCAGAAGTCGACCACCCTACCGCTGTACTGCCCCGTTGAAAACATAATTTTCTTTGCATCACTGATGTCTTGCATATTTTAAAGATAAGAGATTCCTCTTGGAATGGTAACACCATAATTCTGCAGAAAAGTTTGAAATAATTTGTTTTTTAATCAGACTTGCAAAGAAAAAACTGTCTTCAGTTATTGTATGCTAAAATTGATCATGTGGTATTTTACTACATTTAAAAAAAGACATTAAAGTCCCACTCCAGTCACTGTTTGATCTATTCTAAAAGCATTCCCAGTGGTCTATTCATTATAATTTTGAACGTAGTTTTTTCAGAGCGGCAGTAGTTCGTTGGAAATTCGCCTCTGAGTTGTGGGCGGGACCATTGACGTGGTGAAGGCCATCCCCCATTTCTCATCATCACCCTCATACCCCCAAGATAACATTATCAGTACAACTAAAATGATGGGGAATACTGGAGCAATCCAGTCGTACAGTTTGAGCCAGATTCCACCTGGGATGAGGAAAACAAAGACGTACACTGATCTATTTGTCTACAAGTGGATGCATCAGAATGGAGCAGAGCAGGGAGCTGGTGGTTTGTTGTTTAAAGTCTTACAGGCTTTTCAAACAGCATTTTATCTGCTCCTGATCCATGATTTACTTTCCATTTGTCTTCCATCATGAAAAATGCTACAAGAACATGTTAAAAAAAACACCAGTGGGTCTTTAAAGTTTCATTATTTTCCCAAAGGGTCTACAACTTATGCAACTAAATTGGTCAAAATGTGAGAAGCAGAGCTACTTATGGGGGGGGAATTCTACAGATACGATAATCAACTAAAGTGTTATTTGCAACAAAACATCGGACACTTATTAGGTTAAATTAAATGTATGAGCTTAAAATATATATAAATTAAAATTAGCGAATACATATTTTTGAAAAATGAGTACATGGATAAATGATTTGACACATGGTATGCACTTGCCTCGTAATACAAGAATAGCGATAGTATTAAGACACAAAAAACATCAAGCTGGCAGCAGTGTGACGGAAGATGCAGGCATTTTTAGGTTAGAAATGCAGAAAAGCAAATGAGCAGTACCTGAACCTTCAGCAAATGCTCGCAGAGCCTGCAGAAAGAGCAGCAGGAGGACGTGAATGCAGCACAGTCCCATGTTTGGTGCTCTGAAGAGGAAACGGGGAGGTCAAACCAGTACACTGCTGCAAATTGATAATTATATTTAGCTAAACTGTTCAATGACGACAATGTCTATGATTAAGAAAGAGATGCAGGAACAAGCCATCAAGGATGAATGAGTTTGCTGCTAATCCAGTGATTTGTTAGAGCTCACATGTTGATGAGCCTTCAGAATGTTCACCAGCCCGGTTTTTATTTAGTTCAAGTCGCAGAAATATATAACTTTTACTGAGAAGTATAGGGTAATGCAGCATTTTCACCGCAGGCTAACACCCGATGTAGCATGGCTAAAAACGCACAATCCTTTAGCAAGCTCAGAGTCCTAAGATTTAAATGCTAAATCGTTATTCGTCTTATTCTTTGTAAGCTATAATAACCCGGAGCCTGGTTGTTTGTCTTGGCGCCAGGCCGTAAACAGGCTGTTTTATTGTCCGTTTAGACCCGCCTTAGCGGCGCCAGTCGGGCAGGCAGCTGCCCGTTAGCCCTGGCAGCTAAGCTAACAGCCCTAAACAAAAGCGCAGCCTGGCAGCAGTTTACAAAAACACGCACACAACCTACCAGGCACACTAAAAACACACTCTAACTCATCCCGCGATGTTTCTGTGCACGCGCGGCAGGCGTAAAAAACACCCGAAATGGTGTTATTTGCGGGGCAAAAATAAAAACCGAAGACAGTGGAACGGCCAAGCCCCTGGATGTTTTACTATACATGCTAAGTTTGACGTCACCAAAACATTGTCATTGAGGTGCATTGTGGGGCGGCAAAGTCCTCCAGCAGGTAAAGTAAAGGTGGACAACAACAATTTAAACTTGACCACAAATAAACAATATAGCAGAAAGAAGAACATGGACAATAAAAGGAAACTTTAAACGCACTTGGAATGATTGATTTTGGTAGCATTTATAGGACATATTTATATATATATATATATATATATATATATATATATATATATATATATATATATATATATATATATATATATATATTGATTTTGGTAGCATGTATAGGACATATTTTTATATATATAAAAATATGTCCTATACATGCTACCAAAATCAATCATATCTATCTATCTATCTATCTATCTATCTATCTATCTATCTATCTATCTATCTATCTATCTATCTATCTATCTATCTATCTATCTATCTATCTATCTATCTATCTATCTATCTATCTATCTATCTATCTGTCTATCTATCTATCTATCTATCTGTCTATCTGTCTGTCTGTCTATCTATACCCTATATATGCCACCAAAATACATTGGCACATGGATCAATTCATGAGCAATGCAAAGAAGGGCATTCTATCCCAAATCCAGCAACCTGAGACTGTATGCTAGCCGCAAGGCCGAGGACTAGTCAGCGTGGTAGCCATTATCCAAGATGAAACATCCAAGATGCATCATACAATGAACAGCAGAGGCTGCGGTGCTGGAGGACAGACCCTCATGGGCGGAAAAGCCCCTGCATGGGATGTACCACAGAACCACAACTGAAGTGGCTGAAATCAAGAAGTCCTACCAATGGCTAGAAAGGTCTGGCCTACAGAACAGCACAGAAGCGCTCATCTTTGCAGCTCAGGAGCAATCCTTGAGCACCAGAACAATATAGGGTCAGATCTACCACACCATACAAGACCCAAGGTGTGGAAAGAGGTGCCTGAAACGATCCAGCACATTACCACTGCCTGTAAGACGCTGCTGGGAAAGCACACAAGGAGCGCCACAACCAAGTAGCTGGAATAGTATACAGGAACATGTGCGTGTTCAAGTTCCCAGACCTCTGGTAGAGGACCCAAGCTTGGTGTGAGGTACCCCCTGTGGAGAGTGAGAGAGGCATTTTATAGATTATGTGTATTGTCCACATAATCTATTTACTGGATCTAAATATGTTATTTACTTAAAAAATTAAATAGCACAAGCTTTAAAAAAAATCACAAGCCTATTGATCATTTCTGTAAATCTAAAGTTGTTTTACACAAGCTTTAACACATAACATGATCATTTTCTATGTTGATAAAAAAAAAATCGGATTCAGTGACTTCTGGGGTAAAGTGTCAGGGAGTTTATATATCTGGAGTTTTAAAATGAAGTACAATCGTACCCAATAAGTGTTTCGTATGCCTTCTGCTGGGTCTCTGGAACACAAACAATAACTGCTGCTGTTTGTTCTTGCTTACGTTGGGCTTTAGCCTCCAGTGAGTCGGAGCAGGACCCAGCCAGTATCTGTTATCCAGAGCACCACTCCGGCACAGAGGCACATTGTCCAGAGCTTTTTTAATTAAAGACCCCTGGTCCACACTCTGTGCCAGGTGATCCGAGCCTGCATGTATCTATCACAATCCTCTCCATGGAGCTTAGGTCTCAGTGGATAATTGAATAGGGAAACATTATACAGCGATCATGGGATGGAGGAAGGATTATCTAATGAGGGCTTTGACTTAAGAGTAATATGAATAATGTGATTTTTTTTCCCTCTCTGCTCTCTGCAGTCTGCCTGTCTGACTCTCCCCACTTATGAGGTTGTGAAAGAGGGAGGTGGGGATGAATTCCTCCTTTTCCTGATCTCTGCTAAATTACAGAATCAGTCGGAATCAGTTGCAAGCAGGTTTCCAATCAGAGCCGACATGGAGCTTGCAGAGAGAGGACTGAAGGTGATTTTTCTGCTTTTTCTGCCTCTGCTGAGCACCAGCTGTGCCACCACTAAAAAATCTACAGGTACCAACTCAAACCCTCTGGATGTTCAGGCCTGTGTAGACACTTTAGCTGCATTTATGTTTAAAACACAGATATTGTTTGAAAACATTATATTTATAAATGATAGAAGCTAAATAGCATAAATGTTTTCACTTTTGTTGTTTTGTGTGTTGCTGCATAGTGTCCTGGTGTGTGGTGTCCGATGGTGAAGAGCAGAAGTGTCTGGATTTGGCCGGTAATGCTACGGCAAAAAATGTGAAAGGGACGCTGGAGTGTGTCCGTGGGCTGAACGCTCGAGACTGCATGGACAAGATCAAGGTACGCTGTGAAGCATGAAACACTCAGACTGCGTAGATGTGACTATTATCTGTAGACAAAAGCAAAAATAGGCTAAAGTAAATGCTGTTCTTTTTTTTTTTTTTTTTGCTTTTGCATGGCTTGATGTTTTCTAACCCGTGATGATTGTGGAGCTAAAAATAAAAAAAAAGATTTCTGTATTACAACAGTTAAATGTTGAAATAAAATTTGATAGCTTCTAAAAGCCTATATTAAAGCTTATATTATTGTAAAATGCATTTTTATTTTAAAAGTTCTAATGTTAAAAATGTACAAGACTTTTTCTTTACATAATTACCAAGTACTTTTGATCCATTGACGCCTGAATTTATATGAAGCTATTTAAAAAAATCCCTTGTGCTTTTGCTTTCGTGTAGCTGCTAAATTAAAGTAATTTTTAAAAAATATTTGAAGTTGTTTGGTGGATATTTGCAAGAATTGGCGTTTAGGGGTTGGCATAAATTTGAGACATTTTTGCAATGACATAGACTTTAGAGATTTCCACCAGAAAGATGCCATCAGTTTAGAAGAAACAAAACCAGATAAATAACGACTGTGGCTGTTGGTTCATTTAATTATGTTTGATGAAAACATTTTTTCATATATAAAATAACATTTAGCCAAAAAATAGATATTTAAAATGTGTTAAAAATTGCAAGTAAGTTGGTACATTTTTATACAGAGACAGCGCGCAATGACACATTGACCTTGAGGCACCAGATCATAAAAAACTGCTTGTCGTTACCTGGAGTCTCTGGATATTCAGTATGAAAAACAAATTATACTAAACATGCAGAAGAACTCTGAATCTTTTTACCCCAAATATTTAAGAAATGATCTTTAAATACCACAAGCAGAATCTTTCATTCTCAGTCTGAGGTCTTTCCAGGGGTCTGTTGTAGCCACTCCTCCAATTTGGGATTTGCAGCCCCTAGTGCTTTAATTCTAGTTGTAGTTATTTCTTCTGTGAGTCCCTGGTATTTCTTCAGTTTCTCATGTTCCTTCTTCTTGATGTTACCATCGCTTGGTACTACCACATCCACCACTACAGCTTTCCTCTGTTCTTTATCCACCACTACAATGTCTGGTTGGTTGGCCATTACCATCCTGGCCGTCTGTATCTGGAAGTCCAACAGGATCTTTGCTCTCTCATTCTCTACCACTTTCTGAGATGTTTCCCATTTTGACTTTGGGGTTTCCAGTCCATATTCTGCACACATGTTCCTGTATACTATTCCAGCCACTTGGTTGTGGCGCTCCATGTCCTACACTTTGGGTCATATCTGATGTGGTAGATATATGGATTATATATACATATATACAAATATTTATATTCTGGGAGTCAGTTACATCTTAAAATGCAACATTCCCTTGAAGTTTTTTGTTGGTATGAATATATTTTATGTGCTTTATTCTGACCGAAGGCTGCAGCAGTTTCATCAACTGTGATTTTGTTCTCCTCAGAATGGAACAGCAGACGCAGCCTCCATGTTTGCTGATGACGTCTACGCAGCGGGTTTCTGCCATGGCCTGGACCTCGCAGCAGGAGAGTCCTACAATGGAGTGGGCAAGTTTGTCTTCACGCAGGAGTCAACATAAGCACTTACTTCATTTGAGACCCACAAACAAGCCAGTCTATGTGTGGTTCATACTAAATTTATTCTTCTCTTCCCCCCAGATGGCATCAACTATTATGTGGTGGCGATGGCCCGCCGCTCCTCCTCGGACCTGTCCTTGCTGGAGATGCACGAGCGCAGCTCCTGTCACCCCGGCATGCGCACCACTGTGGGCTGGACCGTTCCCATTGGCTACTTGGTTAACACATCCCAAATCAGTGTGGGGGAGCAGTGCAACTTCCCCAAAGGTAAGGTCAAGCGTGGCAGGTGAGAGCTGGTGTGTGGAAGACATCTGAGCGGTCCAGTGGGAACGGCAGTGAAGTGGACGCTCAAAGGCAAAATGAAATCCAAAGAAACCCAACTGAAAGTTATAGGGGTGTGATGATTCATTTTATTGATTTGTGGTTGTTGATAAGATTTATAGTCATTGTTTCATTTAGAGTGATCTGATTCACTGGCGTAAAATCAATCAATTTAGCCAAAAATTCAACCAGTGTGACTGAGATAAATATCTGGATACTGAACAGTGCAGGTGAAGCTTTCCAGATTCAAGATAATCAAGTGTAAATTAAATGTGTTTACAAACAAACAAGTAAACAAGAAATAATGGAAAATTCATTCACATTTGAGTCTCATAAAGTCCAGCCCACAGTTGTTTTTCCACATAAAAATAGTACAAATATGAGAACATTCTAGCACATTGTATGGGTACATGTCTTTGTAAAATTCAAAGTGTTTCCACACATTGGACTGTAATGATGGTTTATCATTTTTTGCTGCAGTCGCATGTGTGGTCCTCTGTGGTGGCATTTGGTCGTTTTTATGTTGTAGTAAAATAAACCTCCTGTTTAACAACTTGCCTCAGTCAGATCGATCTGGTTGGCTTGCAGGAATATAAATCGATGAAACCCCTTGATAGTCAGTTTCTAAAGTTAGGAGTTTGGAATTTTTCCTTACGAATTACGAGTAAACTAATGAAATGACTCCTTGTTTGGGTGTCAGTGAAATAAAGGAACAACCCAATTGATTCCAAACCCACAAGAGATTAAAAACAGCTCGAGTGCGACTAAAAGCATTCCCCTTTAGTCTCTCCTTCAAATCTGACTTGCTGCTTGCTTTCTATATCTGTTACCAGCGGTGGGGAACTTCTTTGGTTACAGCTGCGTGCCCGGTGTTAGGGATCCTCAGCACGATCCCAGCGGAATCAACCCAAAGAACCTTTGTGAGGCCTGCATCGGAGACGAGAACGACAGACACATCTGCGCCAACAACCACAGAGAGAGGCATTATGGAGAGGCGGGGGCGCTGAGGTACAGCACTGACACCAATGACACCCGGAGAGCGGGTATTCGATACGTCCACTGGCTCCGGCTTCCGATTTATTTCAGACAGGATGAACTTTAAAGATTACAGGGAGATATAAACAGTCAAGACAAACCGACCACATGTACATCAGAACATCACATGATGTGCTCTTAAGTCCAAATACACAGAAATATTTTAACTTTTGGTAAGATTTATTGTGTTTTTGTACCCTAAATTTTCTTATTCTTCCAATTTAGAGTTTTTCTCCATATATTTTAACAAATTAGATTAGAAATTCAGCATCTCAGATTACCAATCTCACATCTAAGATTTTCTTATAATTTATTAATATTTTTAAAAATAAAAACATAACTTTTTGCTATTTAAAATTATTAAATTCTTTTTTTTTAGGCTGGAAATGTTATTCAAAGTGTACTTGGATAAATTTCAAATTAGATTTTTATTCACTTTATTGTCTTTTGATTTAAGCTTGAAGGTTTTAATTCTCATAGTTCAAAAAGTAATTTTTGTTAAAGTTTTTTAAACAACATGAAAATGGGTTTTATATTTCTATTTCCAAAAAGTGATCTTAGGAGTCTTAAGAATTGTTTGCTGTTTTTCATCTCTGTTTTAGTTTAATTTTCAGCATAGAACTTGCATTTTCTTGCTTTTTATGACGTACTTAAAACTCATCTTCTGTTTGATAGCGTTATCAGAAAGCAGATTCCAGCTTTCCCGTTTTAGAAGAAAATGAATCGCTTCTAGATGCAAAGGTGTTTGCAGCATGCAAGCAATGGGGAGATATTTATGGCATTAGATGCTTTGATATCTTTATACGTTTATTTGTTTGTGATGTGTTTGGATTTTCTTTCAGGTGTGTAGCTGAAAACCTCGGGGATGTTGCTTTTGTCAAACACACAACTGTCTTTGACAACTTAGACGGTTAGTGTTCAGATGTGTCCACATTTCAGAGACTGATTGAGTTGGTTGAATCCATGTGTGAAATTCTTTTTTTTGGACACAAGATGTCAGTGTTTCCTGGTGTTTGTTGCGTTTAAGTTACCATTACCAAAAATATAAAATACTTTTAAATTCATAAGAGTACAATAAATGAACAATGTGATAAAAAAGGATTAAGACTGGAAAGAAAGAAATAAAAAAAATATGCAGGATGACATTTTTGTCCATTTAGTGTCTTGAATCTGTGATGACTTGTCTGCTGTGGGCAACATCCAATATTAATGGTGATCATTATCACTGCCACGCTACACAAAGTCTGCAGCTGCAGCTGAGAAAGACAAGTTTGATGCCAGATCAACAGACAGAGCAGCTGCTTAACGAAGTGTGCTCAGTCACAAGGTTCCAAAATGTTCAGATCAATTAAGCAAGGGGAAGAAAGCAAGAGGTGAAAATCTATACAGTCCAAAAAAAACACATTTTCGTGTCCTTTTTTAATGTATTCGTTTCACAGCAAGGTTAAAATTTCAGCTACTGCTTACCTCTGTTTTATAATATATAGTAAATGACCTGTGTCATTAACAAAAGATGGATGGGTGCACACAATCAAAACACACAGGGGAAATAGCTACGAGAAAAGGAAAAAAAATTCAACCCTGCACCTCTTTTCAAAGTCAGTGTGACACTTCTGTTCAGGTAAGAACCAGGAGTCCTGGGCTCTCGATCTGGAGGTGGAGGACCTCAAGCTGCTGTGTCCAGATGGAACCGAGGCGGCTCTGAATGAGTATGAGCAATGCCACCTGGCAGCAGTCCCGGCCAACGCTGTTGTGGTTCGTGTGGAGGATAAGTGCCGCGTCTGGAAATACCTGGAGCGTTTGCAGGTGGGTTAGGACTAGAAATGTGTGTGTGCAGTGGATATTGATCCGTCCAAAGCTGTGTCGGCTGAAAAACATGTCGTCCTATTTTAAAAGTGTGTGGGATGCGAGGAGGAGTTCAGTGCTGCAGCTCAGGGGGCAGATGCATGCACTCCCATACAGACACATGCATCCATGCATGCCCTCATGCACTAAGTGCTGTCACGCTGCATCTTCCTCACGCAGAATGTGTTTGGCAATGCCATGGAGGGCTTCAGCCTGTTCAGCTCGGCAGACTACGGACAAGCTGATCTGCTCTTCAGCGATGCCACCCACCACCTGCTGAGAGTTCTGGGAAGCTACACCTCCTGGCTGGGCCCCACTTACACCACCATGCTGCAAGCCTTCGAGTGTGAGGGTAAGAGTGATGATGTTTGTGAAAATGTGTGGATTTAATGATGAAGAGTGGGTGGCTAAGTGGCTGGAGGAGTGTTTTCTGCCTGGTCTGTGCGAGCGGATCCACTGCAGCTGCTCTCATTGCTGTGCTTTTTTTTCCCCCCCAAACAGGCTTCTGCTGATGGAGGAGGCGGAAGACATGCAGCCCATCAACCTCCACCTCATCCTGCCGTCTCTGTCCTCCACTCCTGCCTTCCCTCCCTGCCATCTGCGCCCATCTATCCTCCTTTTTGCTTTCTTTTTCCGCCCTGCATATTGCCACCCAGGCCTCTATCATTACTGCCCCCCCCGCCAACTTAGATTGTCCTCTAACTTGCTGGCTGGCAGGCCAGGACAATACCACGAGGGGCTAATCAGCGAATAAAATGTCCATGAAATTGAACTCTATATTTTTATGAGAAGACACTGGGAACGAGGGGTAGAAATTTTAAAGTAATAGGATAAAAATGCATGACAGTAGAGTAGACATAATTACTTTTGTGGTTCTAGCGCTGCTGGCAGATTAAATCTCTTTCTAAATGACCTGGCTTTTGAACCTCCTTCAATCTTCCTCAAAAACGAAATAACCTGCACTAAATCAGTCCTGTTAATTGTTCCTGCCCTGTATGTTTGGAAGGAAATGACATCCTGCTTAAGCTTCCACACCAACCCTCACCCCTACTTCCAACAGGGTCTGTTTCTGGCACTGAACAACCTGGTGCTATTAGGTTTGAGCAAAGGAGTCTCAGTTACTGTATGTGTGTGTGTGTGTAAATAAGTGCACATGCTTTCCCACAGCCTTCATTGCCATAATTGGCAGTCTGGCGTGTTATGCTGTTTATGTGCAGCAGAGGAAAATGTGTGTGTGTGTGTGTGTGTGTGCAGTTATGTGTCAGCATGTGTGGATTGCCACTTTCCCATGGCTTGTATAGCTCTCTGTTTTGGATCACTGCTTTCCCGCGTCTGTTGTGTTGGACCGAACGTTGCCACTTCAGTGTAACACAATATGTTCAGGAGAAAAGGCCACCGAGACCCGGCGCTGCCTGCAGTGATCCCAGAGCGAGTCTTTCGAACAAACTTTCATTTTTACAGAAGACAAACTTTGTTGTTGACGTTTCTGTGGTTGCGGTGCAGGAACTGTGTTTTTCACCTCACAGTCACCATTTTTCTGAGCTCAGACGAGCTGAAAAGCTGGATGAAGTTCTCCTCACCGGGTTGTGAATTTTTTTTTTTTTTTTTTATGCTGGAGAAAAAAAAAATCAACAGCTGTCACAGCACATAGAGTTGTGAGCATTTGCAGGACTTGAGAGCAAAACCTAAATACTTCTGACAGTTGCAACACTGGTTCTGTTCAGCTTTGTGTAAATAGACGTTACTGCCTGAATGTGTAGAGCTGCAAACCTCCTCTTTTTCAATCTATGAAAAGAATGACAATAAAATGATAATATTCTCTTCCACTCGAGTTGACCTCTAATTATCTTGATACAGTTAAATGACATCTGTGTCATCTCACTGCTGCTGCTGCTTGGGGTGCACATGTGCACAGAGCAGTCACTTTGGTGCCAAAAATATATATAATGAGAAAAAGAAAAAGGGGAAAAATGGAGGTCAAGCACACAAAGACCTTCCTTTAGATACCCTGGAGCTCACCCAGGAAACCGCCTCCCAGGTGGACAGGTGAATCACAGAAGTGCGATCAACATAGGTGGTCCCCATACAGACAAAGTCCTTCACTCAAGACCGACCCCGTGCGTCTTTTAGCACAACTTCAACACATTTCCAATCTGAAAATCCTTTAGAAAACAAGTCTTTAAAAAAAGAAAAGGCACAAAGCAATACAGCATCTAAGATCTACCTCAGTCCTTCGGCTGTTGTATTGTCCTATAAAAAAAGAAGCATAAAAATGCCTCATACTTAAGCAGAGCCTTTAAGTGAGGGTGTTAACAGGGAACATTCAACACTGCAAAAACAGGCCTCCTTGAAATGAGTCCATAAATATAAACAGTTTCTCGAAATAATCTAAAAAATCTTCCAATGGGGTAGGAAAAAGATTAGATTTCTAGTCACCAAGACGTGATTTTTAAAAAAACTATTTACTTGATGAGGTTTAGTTCATTTAGTAAAGAATTGTAATCACGATTAATCACAATGTTTTACTAGGTACATTTTATTCTACAATATGCGGTTTTTTAACAAAAAAAATTGCAACATTTTCATTTTTATTGTCTGAAATGTTTTAATTTGTAAAATGTTGACTCAGATATCCCAGAAGTTTAATTTGTGTGCAGAAAACATAACAACAGATAAGATAAGCAGAATTCTAAAGACTTTTATGTCTGAAGTATTACTCCAAGAAAACAAAGACCCTGATATACAACCTTAAGAATCAAACATTGTGTTTCTGCACTTGAAATGGTCCAGTGAATACTCTAATCTGATTGGCTGCTGGGTGTTGATGCACACCAAAAAAAAGTAGTTCTGGTCACATAGCCCAACTGTTATATATCACTGCACAGGCTTCTTTAAAACAAACTTTATGCTTCATCTTCTTTCTTTTTATTTAATTTGTCATGAAAGTTTTATGCTGAATGCTCTTCTTGTCACTACCCCGTGCATTTACCGGGCTTGGGACAGGCACAAGCAGTCTTTTTTTTATTTTTTTCTTTTTGGTTTGTTCTTTATTTTTATTTAAAAAAAAATTTTTTTTGCTTTATTTATTTATTATGTTTTTGTTAATTTTGGATTTGGGGGACCTGGCCCCTCTTTCCCCGTGCCTATATCCGGCTTTGCTGTACAACATTCAATTTAAAGAAATTCTAACAGTTTCAAATGCTTGTGTGGAACTCCTTGTTTCTAGATTTATATTTTCATTATAATAATAAGTATAATATTTTTACATTATTTTCTTTTCAAAATTAGTGTTCTCTTCCTGTTTTTGGGCTACCTTTATTTGCAGCAAACGATGTAATTTGAAAAGCTTCTCAGATTAAATGGTTTCTGTCATTTTGGATTCACAGGATTTTTCGCTCAAATACAAGTGCTTCTCTGACTCTTTTTGAGCACAGAGAGTGTCAGGTTACATGTTTACTCAAATTAGCGCCGGCCCAAACAAGCAAGATGACAATCTTGCGCAAATTTGTGGGTGTCTTTATCTCTGCTGGCATGGACGAGATACAATTTGACTGAAGGTTGGAAGGGGAGAGCAGCAGAGAATAGAGGGATGACAGTGATGGAGGGAGAGAAGGGAGGAGAGTGACAGGTAATCCATCAGAGCCCTTACTGTCATTATTCAATTATCACCCATCCTTAGCACTCTTGATAACCCTAACACATGCACACCAGCACACAGTCTGCTCCCTCCCTCACACATTTCACAGGCAGTGAGGAGTTGAGGTGGGAAGGCGGATCCTATTACACAAGGTGGTATTGTGCTGTGTGGGTGGGAAGGTGAGGCAGGACAGCCGACCTGCTTCTGGTTCCTTATACCCTTTTAGTGCAGCAGACCCTTAAGTCTCCACTTTTTCATCCCTCAAATCCTTTCTTCCCTCCTCAGATCTCTCATCACTCTCTCCCCCTCATCTCTTCCTGCTGCCACCTAACCCCATCTCGCTCCATCCGTTTCCACTCTATCCCTTCTCTCCACAGTTCATTCCATCTCCAGTGTGTGGAGCTGATAAGGAACATGGAGTATGATTAGACGCCAGTGACACCGGGCTTATTGCTCTGCTCCCACAGCTCTCTCCAGATCTCTTGCACAATAAAAACCAAGCAGAGCAAACAAAAAAAAAACGCTCACACACACACTCCAGACGAGACTCATGAGACCAGATATCACATCTAAATCTGTTCTTTTGTTTTTTGCACTCTACATGCGTGACTGCTGGATCCATAATGAGACATTAAAAAACAGGTTTGACTGATAAACAACTCCAAGGCGGAAGTTTATGCTTAACAGTGAGGATGGGTGAAAGGGAGCTCGGCTCCACGCTGCACTCTTGGGTTTTTGCAGAGGGATGGATGTGTGTATAACACTAGATGGCGCTGCCCTCCACATGGTCCGTCTCTCCTGACATTTCCAGTATCTCATAACCATTAAATGCCTCAGGAAACACATTTGACCATGGATCCTCTTTCTCTCACCGTATCCTCCTATCTCCTTGTTTAGGTCTTCCAATCTTCTTTTTATTTTCTGTTCTCTATCCTCACTTTAATCTTTCTTCTTAGCTTTCTCAGCCTGACTCCATTCCCCCCCTTTTTGTCCTTTTCAATGTTTTCTATAAGTTGTTCCCCTCTGGAGTCCACTCATTGACCTCACAAAGAACTAAAAGACATCCCTGCAGAACCAGCCATCAAACCGCAGAAAAGAACCATGTCGTTTTTAAAGATGAAAAGTGTGTTTTTAGTGCGTTTAACGTGTTTTTGGCATTTTCTCACGATGGATGACATAAAAAAGAATAAAACGTAAATTGCATTTCTGAGTATTTCTTTATTCAAATCGTTGTAAAACAGGAGCAGATGAAAAAATGCAGTTGGAAAAAGCTTGAAGCTGTGACGTTAAAGCTACAATCGGCGGGCCACAAGCTCCCTGCTCCGCTTCATTGTGATGCATCCACATGCAGATGACTAGATCCATGTCTGTCTTCCTTTCCCTCGTCTGAGCTGGCATCTGGCTCAAAACTGTACAGCTGGATAACTCTCATATTGCTCGCCATTGTTGCTTTGCTCGCTCAATATGCTAGCTTGGAGTTGTGAGGGGACTCTTTTAGCATAGATCAAAATATGATGGATGTTAGACTTTGAAGATAAAAGAAACACAGAACCCAGAAAACCCACACTGTGGAAAATCCACATGGTGATGAAGATTTCTTATTTAAAGTTGAAGTGTTAAAGGTCAGAGAACTCTGCTCTCTGCTTTTCTAATTTCACATCTTGTCTTCATATCTTGCATTTTCTCCCCCAATCTTTTCATTTTCAGTTTCTTTAGTTCAGATCTGTCTCCTTAGCCACAATCCTTCATGCAAAACCTCTCTATGTTTTATGATCATCCTCTACCTGTTAAATAAGACAATAAAAGACCCCAAAAAAATCCATTGAATTTTCAAAAAAAACCTTTTAGGGTAAAGTCCTATGGTTCTAATAAAAATATATCTAAGCAAAAGCATTTGTTTGATGCCACTTGAATGTGAAACTATTACATTACTTCTTTACTCGTGTCATCCTTTGTATGTGGTCACCTGATAAATCTGAAAGTCAGCATGGGATTAGTTATAGAGGAGGGAAACAAACATCTCAGCTATGACTTCCTGTAATGTCCTCAATGAGTACTTCCATAACCAGCAGGAGGTAACTCCTGCGGCTTTTCGGTGTGAAAACCACACTTTCCAAAACACACAAGTTTATGTGCCAAAATCATTTGGGAAGAATGTCTTTGGATGATCAGCTGCTGCATTAGTGGGTGTTCTAACATTTCAGTGGATGGGACTATATAAGCATTCGTTTATTAGCTGTTCATTAGTTGATTATAGTCAGATGAAGTCAGCAAAAATCCTATTTCAGGTCTGAGATTACTGCATTATTCTGGCGGGTAACTTAACCCATACCTCCAGCTGTTAACCCAGCTAAAATGGTGCATTTTTTTCCATTTTAGTCCAGCAGAGAGTTGATGCCTGTTTAGATGCTCTGGCAGTGGAACTGAGGCTAAATCAGACTCTGGCTCCTGTGGCTGTGGAAGCAACTGGGTGGATCCAAAGAGAGATTAAATGTCTGTGGGTGGACAACACCATCAACCAGTGTTTCTCTGAGACATTTCACAAAGGGGGCATCAACCTGCACAACAGAAAACACAACTAAGCTTGGCTTAGTTTATTATTTAACTCATAGGATTTGAAAAAATGTATCTGTTTGTGTGTTATGCTACAAAAAACTTTTAAGGAAGTTATTGTATTTTAATTGTTGTAATCACAGATTGTACTGTACGGGAGCTGTCACATAAAAAAAGAAACAATAATTCTGGAATAATGACAGAAAAAAGATAATTGTTAATTTCATTTTCATACATATGCAGTGAAAGAATAGTCTACTTTGATTCAATAGTTATCAGAATACATGAATGAAAATAAAATTAACAGTTATCTTTTTTCTGTCATTATTCCAGAATTATTGTTAATTTTCTCATATATAAAACTGTATGGCTGGATGGCTGGATAGCTCCAAAATTGCTAATACTTAGTTGGGGAGGAGAGGGGCTGTAAGCTAGCAGGAGAGTGTGTTTGGCACTCTGCGCCAAACAGTCCCACCCAGTCCCCATCATAATTAAAAGACTACTGGGAACACTTTTAACATGAAAAGATGATCGGGAGTGGGACTTTAAAGGTTTGAACTCCACCGTTTAAACCTGCTCCTTTCTGGTATTTAATGTGAGCAAACTGCTCAGCATCTCCTCAATCTGGAAACAGAGTTCCTGTAGGGTTTTTAGCTTTTGGTTAACATGTGATGTGTCATTTTAAAAGAAAATATTGACAAATAAAGATTGAAGAAATATAATATATACATATAATATATTTTAATATCCAAAGGAGATTTGGGGAATTGCTGAATTGATGTAATTTTCCTACAAACTATATCAGTACAACACACTAAAAGGCTTTTATTTTATTTAAATTATCTCACGTATTGTCAGTGGGAAGAAAGAATGTTGTTCAGATTTCAGGTGTTTTAGTTTGAGCTGTGTTCACACCTGAAATTAAGTAAAAGTGCAGCAGCCACTGGAGGAGTAAATATTGATCAGTGAAAATCTCCAAAAACTCCCATTTCCCGTTTTCTCCACATCCGATTTTGATTCTTTTCTTTAATCCCTGCAGTCCCTGCTTTTCATCTCTCCCTCGTCTCCTTCAGCAGCTCTGTAATGTTGTTAGGACATGCTCTCATTAATAAGCTACACTCTGAGAGTCTCTGCTAGTGGAGCGTGAATCTTTCATTTGGGGACGAATAGAGGGTGTTTGACTGAGAAAGAGAGGAGACGGACAGAGGGAAAGGAAACACGGTGAGTGGGTGTGGAGCTCAGAAAGCATGTTGTTTCATCACATTGTGAGATGGTGCCGGACCAGCTTGTGGCCTCCTGTTTCAATATGTTTTATGCGAGCATGCTGCAGGTAGGCGGGTTGATCAGCGCCAACCGTCCTTGAGTCTGACCCTATTATGAAACCTTGCCTTCGGGCATCCCGTGGCCCAGCGCTCATTATTGCTACAGGCACACATGCGGCTGCCCACACAACCTTTTCACACATAAGCACACACCACAAAGTGAGCATCTCACGTTCCGTCACCCACCTCCAATTACAGGTAGATTGCAGGTCTGGTCCTGAAGGTGTGTGTGTGTGTGCAATAGCCTGTGTGTGTGTCTAACCGCAGACATCTTCTTTTGCAAAGGTAAAGGAATCATTCAGCCCTTCCCAAACCTCATTAGGAAAAAGGTTATTTTAAGTGCTACTGTTAAACATGAAAGCAAAAGTAATGGCCACAGTCAGGCAATTAGTGGTGACAGCAGAAGTTAGTGAGCACGAGTCCACCCAAGTTTAACAAGCATGTGTGTGCTGGGCCGCAGTGTGTGTTAGGTTTACCTCACCTCTGTCTGCTTCATAATGAGCATCGTGCACGAGCCGGCTGCCCGGACACTGACCCACGTGCACACATGCACACACAGAACTCAAAAAGTGCTGTCTAACCTCTGCAGAACTCTGAAGCAAAAACGAAGAGGAGGATGAGGAAGAGTGATTAAATGGTCTAGTTAGTCCACACAGTGGTTGAGAACATTAAGAGGCGAGCTATTCATCAATATAACACACAACAAATCCACTTTCTGTATACATTCACCCACTCGTATTGATTGCACGAGTTAAAAATGTCTCCGCTTGTGTAGAGGAAAATCCTCACAGGACACCAAAAACGGCAATATGCAAGCATCTCTTCTGACTCCCGCTGAAACAGGTAAACTCACTCTTCCTGCCATAAGCTGTGGCTCATTAAAACTCTTAAAACTCCTTTCTACACCTCCTCACGCTCCCCTCTCATAAGTGGACAGGGCATTTCGCTTCTGTGGACACAGACACGTGTTCAAAGCCTGGTCAGATGAAGGCGGTGAAGCAGGCGAGCTGTCAAACGAGCAAAATGAGGAAAAGGGATTACAAAAAAATAATAATAACAGGTGGATCATTAGAGAATGAGCAGGCAAAATGAGATAGTAGGAGGGAGGATTTGCACAAATAGGATGAAGAATGAGGAGATAAGGGGAAAGGACAAACATCCCGGGCCAACAGCAAGGACACAGGAAGACTAATTTGAGAAAATGTGCCAAAAAACTATAGGAAACGTTGGAAAGTAATAAAAAAAAGGATGGAGAAAGAAGAAAAACTTGTATTTGATAGCAGGAGAAAATTAAAGGTAAAACTCTTGGCAGATGGAGCAGACAAAAAAGCTGAGCGGCGAATCCTTCTTTCTCTGTTATCTCTGCACACTTTTAATCTTCAACATAACAGCCTCTTTTTTCCTATCAGGATAATACCAGTTAATACCTCTTCATTGGCAGTAAAAGGATGATAGATCTGCTCCAATCATGCCAGATATTAATACAATCATGGGCGACATTAGCACAATCAGTCAGCACACCGTTGATAATAACTCATGATTGTTGTGATTTAGTCCCAATGCTGCGACAGCTGGAGCTGTGTTTAAGGACCATTAGTTACAGAGAGATGGGGCTGAGTGAGGGAAATGGCAAGGAAGGAGAAAGCAAAAAGGTAATCGGTCAGGAAGCGTAGCAGGGTGAGAGCAACGGGGGGAGGAGAACATGGCACAGGATTCCTGAGAGGGTGAACATGAGAAGGTGATGGAGAGGAAAGGTGGTAACAGATGGAAAACTAATTCACTTAGCATCAAGGAGACGGTTTGTTTTTCAGGTTTTTTGGGGTGATTTCTGCTTTGATGAGGTTCAGTCGGATGGGAATAACGAGAGAAGTTTAGAAGACATCAAGCAGATCGTGTGTTTGTGTTTATTTTGGCTCCATGCAGATTGGAGGGCTCATTTGAAACTTGACTTTCTTTTGCTTGTGTGTGACTTCACTGTCTTGTTTTCAGCTGGTCCAGTTTAGGTTGGGATGTCAATAATCTTTTATATCTTTTATTGGATTTGGTTGGGTTTAAAACTTGGGAAGAACAGTGTTATTGTTGTGTTTAAGACGTGTTTATGCGCTTGAAATGTTTTTATTTATTTATTTTGTTTGTGGTTTGTTCCTTTCATTGTTCAAGAAAGTGAAAGAAAATTAATGAGATAAAGGGAAGACCCTTTTTTTTAAGGAGCGTGAAGACACTTCCTGCTCTCCAGTTCACACCTTATTTATGTTTATCCATTATGCCATTTATTTGGAATACGGATCTTTTAAATAAAAGCAAGTTTCGAATCATAACTGTGTTATAAATTTTCTACATAAAACATTTGTAAATTATTTGTACGTGCAAGTTCCTTTCAAAATAAAATATACACTGTATTAAATAAGATTCTCCTGCTGCAGCAAATTGACTTAAAATAAAAATGCAAGAAAGTCTAGTCAAACATGGCCATTTCTATCTTTACTTATTCAATAATAAACCACTCTGACAATAGATTAAACCTTTTACCTTCCATCTTGATGCTTTATTATCTGGCATGGTAAAAATAAAAAAAAAAAAGACAAAACTTTATTGACTAAAGCAAATTAACCAAAATTACAAACCCATCATTTATTCAAACTGATAGCATTTTTCTTCAAAGGAAAAGAGCAACAGCGGAGGGCTAAAAACAAGGTTGCAGACCTCTGTTCTAGATGAAGACTTTTTCTAAATTTAGGCATAAATAACAATAAATAAAATACTGGTTTTGAACAGATAGCATACCACCAGCGTCAGATGGCATCATCACCACATTATTTCCCTTCAACATGTTTTTTTTTTTATCCCAGCGTCTTGTTTGTGATGTTTAGTGTCAGATTTTGAATTGTTCTGAGCAACAGCCTGAGCAGCAAGTGAAGTCATGCAGCTTGTTAGGACCTCCTTTGGACTACAAAAAACACTTGGATATAAGATGGAGTTTATCAAAAACTAACAATAAATACAGAAAACTTTTCTCTTGAGGAAACTACCAGAAAATACGACTCCCAGTAGTCCTCTAATGAACACTGGTGTTCATATTTTAGGAGTCTCTATGTAAAATTAGCATAAATAACACGTCCTATTCTGAATGTGACTTTATTCCAAATGGGTTAATGAGAAAAATACGCCTATGTGCTAATGATTTATTTAAAGTGCTATCCTATTCAGAGTAAGATTGGAATATTGTTGAATGTGTAAACAAAGTCCACAGAGAGGACGAAGATTAATAAATCAGTTTTCCACCCGTTTTTTTCCCAAAATAATTGATTACTATTGCTAAAAGATGCCATTTTTAAAATGAACAAATTAAATAATTTACAAGAATACTGATATCCCAAAAGAGTAAAGACAGCCACATATTTTTGTGAGTGTATTACAGGGTTCTGCAACTGTAGGCTCCCAAGCCACACATGGATCTTTTATTGGTCGGTTGTTGCTCTCTTTCTCTTTTGGAAAAAGTAAAGTGTTAGTTTAAATTACAAAAAACAACCAAATAAGAACTTTTATTCGTTAGATTCACAATTTTTTGGCTGAGGTGCTCTTATAACAGCAAGCTAGAGTCTGTCTGTTTATTAATAGAATAAGTAAAAAGAATGAATTAATTGTAATTGTTGCTATTCAAAGAGAAACTTTATGTACTTCTTCCAATTGGATCATAAACCATTTAAGTCATGTTTATGTTCTGGTGTTGGTATAAACATCTGTACAGAAAAGGACGACATTCC
Source organism: Oryzias celebensis (assembly GCA_014656515.1). NCBI lineage: Eukaryota > Metazoa > Chordata > Actinopteri > Beloniformes > Adrianichthyidae > Oryzias > Oryzias celebensis. The sequence goes on from BNCR01000005.1 coordinate 44,475,118, forward strand.
ATCAAAGTACACTTAAGTTATAACAATAGAAAATGCATTTTTTTAACTTTGAAAAGGTTTTATTCAAGGTAAAATAATACCCCTGTGGCACAAAGTGTATTTTAAAAGGACCTCATACATGTATAGCTGCTGTTAAAAGGGAAAAACCAATGTCATTGTCAGGAAATTATTTCTTGGCTGCAGTGTTCATACTCTTGACCTCAAGAAGGCCCCGGTTTTAACCCGGCTGGGACTTTTCTGTGTGGAGGTTGCATGTTCTCCTCACGCATGCCTGGGTTTGCTTCCTCCCCCAGTCCAAAAACACGCTTCTTAGGTTGATCTGCTTCTCTAACTGGGTGAGTGTGATTGTGCATCCCTAAAACAGAACAGTGACTTGTACGGGGTGTACCCCCATCTTCACAGCAGATGGGTGTGCTCCAACTCTTAGTGTTGAAGTTTGCAAACTCCTGGTATAGTATTAAAACAGAATGCAACATTATTATTACATATTTTGTTTTTTGAAAAGTTCAGTCTGCATTGGCGGGAAATGTTACAATACTCAATTTAAATCAGAGATTTAAAAGCCTTTATACCATCTCACTGCTTTTAAACATTTATCCTAAATAAATATTAAAAGAAATGTCCTCTAAGAAAAACATTTCTGCTGATCTATTGATTTGTGACAAATCATTTAGTCAATACTTTTGACTCCATACTGATTCTCCCACTTGAAGTCTTTGCCAACAAACATGCACAGTTGTGCTACTGTCTCTACTCAAAAATCTTTAATGGCAGAAGATCACCCTCTCAAATCATAATAAAATAATTTGACTTGAGCAATTTTAATTGAGCTTCTTTATCCTGTTGCAGAATTGCTTTTAAACGGCTAAAATCCACATAATGTATACATTGTAATACAATACAATTCTATTGCAGTTTGCTGTTTATATTTTTGACCTTCAAAGCCATTTATTAAACTGTACTCCTGGTGAAAAGTACTTTGTGATGTTAAATGTGTTTCTTTGATGGGATTTCTCTACCACATCATTTTGATTGTGTTTTGATTTGGCTTAGAAATGTGGATTAACTTCACATTAGTGAATAGATTGCTGCAAAATCCCCCATTTTCTGATCATTTTTGCTGAATTTCACTTTAAAAGCAGCAATGTTTGATTTATGTCTTTCTGCACTGTGAAAAAAAGCATTTTTCATGGTTTCAGATAGATCTGCTTGTTCTCACAGAATTCATGTTGTACTTGTTTAATAGACAGACATCACACATTTCTTTTTCATGTGGTTTATACTGAAAAAGCATTAAAAGCAAATGTTTGCTTAACTTTTCTGCATCACCTCCATCTCTCATGCTACAGCATGGAAGATTAGCTAGGCTGTTTGATTAAGCTGAACTGTTTGTGACTTCTGATTATAAGCCCCAATTCACTTGTTAATGGTTAGTGTGAACATGAGTGGGACCAATTACAAAAAAGCAATAACTTCTGAACAGAGTTTAGAGCAGAGAAAACAAACTTTAAGTGAGCCTGCGTGCTCAGACAATCACTTTTAAATTGCAATTCAAGAATGAAAATGGCCTTTGTTTTTGTGCCAAGATGGATAAAATCACAAATTTGCATCCAAACACACAAAATATGTTTGTGGCAGCACAAAAATGTAGCCAAGCTGGGTAAAAAACAATGCTCTAAAGAGAGTACAACCCTCAGTGTATGCTTCAATACAATGATGCAGTGCCCTGCTGTGCAACACGACACCAAACAAGCTCCAACCTTCCCCGTTTCCACCTGGGAGCCTGTGAGAAATGAAGCAGAATGAACAACTGGTGAGATGCTATCGCGCACAACCGCCATCAATATTATATTGGACTGCATCAGCAAAGGAGCAGATCGGTGTTGCACACAATGTCTGATCATACCATAAGTGGAGCACTCCTTATGAATTTTACACACCTCTCTGTGTTAAAAGCTTCCTCTCACTGTGACATTGCAGGCAAGCTGCTCCACAGCTGTCAAACTGGTGCTAACCAGAGAAAGAGCCTGGTATAGCATTTATTAATTCTGTGTGTTTCTACAGGACTGTGAAGGAGACACTTTGTGGTTTGTGGATGTATTATTACCCTGATATTGGAAATGACCAAAGGAAGGTTTAAGAGATGAGCGTTTGGGATTTATTTGGCATAAAAGAAGTATAGAAAGACTTTCAAAAACAACCAAAGTGTAGACGGCTGCATTTACTTTTGAAATGCTCGTGTAAATGATGCTAGCAAAGCAGATTAACTGTTGCAGAATCCTTTTAAAACTTCAAAATTATTTTTCCAAATTGAAATAATTCGACTTTATTTGTATAGCATTTTTACAACTACACAAAGTGCTAAAAGACTCACTCTTTTTGCTCTATTTCCAAAATGTTGCCAATAGTCTTAATTATGATTATATTTTTAACTCAAATAAAAAAAAACTGCCATTTTAGGACACAATTTCTGAAGATCGGCATTAGTTCATTAGAAATTTGACTCTGAGATGTGGGCGGGACTGTTGGAGTAGAGCTAGCCTACCTCCCTTCCCGTCATCCACGACTGAGGGCTATGTTTATATGATCTCCCTCTGGCGAACAGCCTCTCACAACCCAAGCCTAACATTATTGGTGGAGCAAAAATGGCGAGCAATATTGGAGCTATCCTGGCGTACAGTTTTGAGCCAGCTTGGACAAGGAAACCAAAGACGTACGGGGATCTAGTCGCTAACAAGTGGATGCATCAGAATGGAGCGGAGCAGGGAGCTTGTGGCTCGTCCATCATATTTTCTACGTCACAAATGTGCTCTTTTACAAACAGAATTTTTTTTGTCTGCTCCTTATTAACAACCATTTAAAAAAAGAAATACTCAGGAATGCAAATGTAAACTTAATTTTCTAAATTCGTGTCCTCCATCATCAGAAAAATGCCCCAAGAACATTTTAAAACACCATTTTCATTGGAGTGGATCTTTAACATGCTCAAAGTGTAATCAAAGACATGTACAACATTAGAAAAAAATGTAAATGTGAGAAACTGACAGCCTGTTCTCTACTTTTCAATGAACTTAAATATTTTTAAAAATGCTGAACATTAAAGTCTCGAGAAAAAAGGATTGTCTCACAGTCTGATTCCAATCACTTAAGCCTCGTTTCCATTGAGCATACCGATATGTGCGGTCCGGTACAGTTTAGAATGAATAGTTTTTAGCTCAGCTCCTGATTCATGATGATATGAATAAAGAAATACTCGGAAATGCAGTTTGATCTTAATTTTCTTTATATATTTCCTCCATCATGAGAGAAATGCTACAAGAACATGAAAAAAACACCAAAAATACTATTTACATTAGAGTGGGTCTTTGAAAAGCAACAAGATTAAAAGGCAAAACTAACTTCAAAGTCACACCAAAAGTTATAATTTTGTGAGGAAAAGCTGAACAATACTGAGAATTGCTGTAAAAAAACCCACTTTTCTTCAAGGCATTTCCTGAGAAAGGCTTTTTCTGATATTTTTTTTTCCAATCACAATATCTCTCCAATTTGCTGAAAGTTGTCTTTTCATTTTTCGAACAAAACTTTAATAAAATAAATTTCTGCGGTTTGTTAATACGTCGCAGTTTTAGGACTATTCCTGTTTTAGACGTCTCTCACTCTGAAATAAGGCATGCACGGTGGTGTTAACACCTTTACCTCACAGCAACAAGGTCCTGGTTCATCCCAGCATGGGTGCTTTGGTGTAGAGTTAAAGTGTTCTGTCTGTGGATGCGTGCATTTTTTTCAGATTTTTCCACATTTTTTCAGATATTCAGAACAGAAACTGTTATTAAAAGTGTGTTTGGGTGGTAGCTTGCTAGAGGAAATGGGAGGATGATGTTTTCAATTTAGCCTAAGTGGTCAATTTGGAAATTACATGGCACTGTTAAAGTTGATTGATAAACAGAATTTATTTACCCACTTTCACTGGAAGTTTTTTTTTTCTTGTGAAAAAAAAAGTCTTAATGTCTGAAAGTTAATAATGTGTTTCCTACACGTCTCATCTGTTATTATTTTAATAAAACATAACGTTTTCTTCTGAGCTGCACATCAAATCCATGTTTCATGCAAACAGAAGAGCCCTGAATAATCAAATTCTACTAGTTGACACTTTTTCATGTTACATTAAAATAGATAATCCTCATTTGCTGGTTCCTTACAGGAGCTTTGCTGTGATACCAGAATGGCTGTGGTTGCTTTAAAGGCAAATTCTGGTTTATTTCACCCTGTTTTTCCTCATTAATGATGGTGTTCTGACTCATGTGCACAAACTAAGGGCCATGGATCAGTGAGCAGAGTGATTAAGTCAGCTGGCAGATTTCCACCACATTTTGGCCCTGGGCTATAAAAATAGCTGTTCTAGTGCCAAAAAGACAGGCAGGGCCGGCCTTGGGCATCGGCGACCTAGGCGACTGCCTTGGTAACCGTCTGCTGGGGGGACCGCCAAACGTCAACAATTAGGCTAAAGTTTTTTTTTAAGTTTATGATATATTTTACAAGTTTATAGCAGTTTGACACACCACTCATTTAGCTTAAAAAAAAAGTAATGAAAACGTAAATAAAATAACTCAAAAGTTTGAGTTTCATGAGATGAGGAGTCGTGCTTTCACATTCTCTGTACTTCGCTTAAAAAAAAAGTTCCGTCACTGAAGCCCCAATGATAAGGCTTAGACCAGCCAGGAGCAATGGAGTACAGATAATTTGAGTTATCCATGCCCCCTGAGTTTAATGGGACAGTTTGACAGATAAGGTAATGAAATGCTGCAAACGGGACCGTTAAATGTGTCATGAAATCATGAAATGTGTTATTAAATCATTAAATATATATATATCATTGAGTAATTTAAAATACAATTTTAATAGAATGCTAACACATTTAATGACACTTAAAATTAATTATTTCCAAATTTAAATTAGTAACAACACTTTTATTTAATATTTCATATTAAATATATTCATTTCAATTTTCGCCATGGAAAAAAAAAATGTCATTAAATGTGTAAATGTGTTTTTTAATGACAATTTTGATATTTTAATGCCACATTTATTTATTGATTTCCTATTTTATTTATTGATTTCCAATTTTATTTATTTCCTACCAATTTTAAATTGAATTTAATATATTTAATTATTGTTAAATAAATAAATAATTATTATTTACAGATGAAAAAATGACTCTTAAGAGGACATCTGAACGTTTAGGGCTGACAGTGTGTGGATAGACCATTAAGGTAAGGATTGGCTGGCATTAGTTATAAAAGTGGTCTGCGAATTGAGCCCTGGGGAACTCCACATGTCAGTATGACTCTCTGATTTATGATCTTGTCTTTCTGGAGACATCAGTAGAGAAAGAAAGTCTGAATTCAACTCCTTCATCCTTTCTATTCACTTTTCTGACAGCGAAGCGGTTCTCCCAGTGACAAGCTGTGGTTGCCAAGTTCACCTGCTGACAGACAGGAAATCCTTCCTTTCTCAGGTCATCAGTTTGTTTAACTGTTCATAAGGACAGGGGGGGGTAAATGGTTGAGAATGACAGGTTTTTTATGAACACTCCACATTCATTTTATTGTGGAAATAACATGTACATTTAAAAAAAGTGTAATTTAACTGGGCTTTCTATGTTCTTCATTTTTCCTGTACTTGTTCCTATTCTTGTATTGTTCGCTCTGTCTGTAGGACAGGAACTTTGGACGAAAGTAACAGATTTCAAAAGTAACAATTAAACACAACAAATTAGGGTTCCTTTGTGTAACCTCTGAGATGTTTGGCTCCCTTGCAGATTTCGCTCGTGCTCGATGGTTTTCTCTGATCCCTCTAACCAACCCTAACCAGACTATTAACTTCAGTTGACATGCGTTTTGACATCAAATGTGGTTTTCAGGGTCTGCAAAGCACAATGCCGCCGCCATGGTGTTATTATAACAACACTACATAAAGGTTAGCATCGGTCACGTACACATTTTTGTTGTAAGTTGTGTGTGTCCCTGCAGCTACTGTGTACTTAATCAACTTGTCCATCAGCTGCACCACCACCACTGTCCCGAGGCTGCTTTCTGCACGAAAAACAACCAGATTCTAAGAAGAGCAGCATGATGAAAAGAATAATAAACATGTAAAAAAAATACATTCAGAAGAAATTAACAAGAGGAACTATTTTATGTTGACCAGCGCCCTTTTTAAATTTTGAATTAGAATAAATAGGATAAGGTGAAAAAAAAGATTCCAGGCAACATGAGCTTTATGCTACGTTCATATCACCTTTCTAATGGAAAGTCTATGTAAACGTGCATTTGGTGTGAAAAACTAATTTACGTGTTTCACTACACAAGTTTCTATGCAAGTTTCTATGACTGTTTTTGGGCTCTACATACAAAACGTGTTTAATTGTTGCGTGTTGCAAGTTAAACTGGTTGAACTTTGCCCAATTAGGGATTCAGACTTGGTTGGTGACGTATGGATGATGTCTCCTTTATTTACGCAAGTTCCAACTGTTTGAAAATTGATCATCAAGGTGAAATTATATATTGTGATTTGTGCCTGGCCAGAATTTATCCGACACCAAGTCTGTCATGTACCTCAAGAAAGCTGTGAAAGAAAAATCCTGGAGCAAGATTCACGAGATTTGCACAACTTCAACATTTCACAGCAGGCCTTTTCCAACTCTAGGTGGTGGACATGCACTAATGAATCACAGAAGAAGAATAAAGCCCTCCATGCTCGTCCAGAATGAACACCATGACCCAAATGCACGTTCAAGAACCCCTGTTAATGCTGGGAAAGCATCAGCAAAGTTGTAGGATTTCTTCCTGATCGTTTTGAAAATCCTTGGCGTGGTCATGACTGTAGATCGCGGCAGTGAGGCGGCCATCAGATGTGCAAAATGGGCTGCTTTTTATCTATTCCTGGGCAACTGGGCATCCGGTGGCGCTTGATACTGACGGCTTTTCGTCTGGATCGATTTACACATCGTCCAGTCAGAGCTGCTGCCAGCTGGCAATTCCGGCTGCCACCGACCTGTGGCCGCCCAGCTGTCGCCAGATTTGGAAATGGCATCATCTCCACCTGCTAGAAGCTTTTAACTGTTAGAAAAAATACATTTATTTATAAAAAATCTGTCTTAAAGAAACAGTTTTAAATTGGTTGCACCTTTGTAATTATCACTTGAACTCTAGTATTTATAAAATCTGTATATTATTACCTGGATTACAGTTCTGCAGTATGTTTAAAGGTCATGTTTTTTGTCTTCAAACAAAGACGTCCTATAATCACAGACAGATTTCTTTGACCAATTCCTAGTTTTATTTTTAGGTTACAAAACAGGAGTTGTCGCTCCACAATGATGGAAAAACAGAAAAAAAACAAAATGATTCGATTCATCACTCTAAATAAACCCACTTTCACTTTTTTTTCTTAAGTAGTCAAACCAAATTTTGGCTTTAAATCTGAACTTTTGGATTTGCTTAGCATTTCTAAGCAGGGATCTGAATGCTAACTCTCCACCCAGCTGGTGACAGGTCACCGTCATCACCAGCTGAGTGCCCTCACACCCTTCATTTGAAGATTAAAGCTGTGAAAAGAAATAACTGGTGATGTGTCATTAAGCATCAATAGAGATAAGGTACAGCGAAAATGTTCCAGAAGCCTTGTATCTTTAAATTCGCTTGCTGCATTTAGCATTTTTATGAATTGATGGAATAGTTTGCATGCATGAGCAACATTTACTTAAAGATAAACCTGTGTGGATGCAGGTCGAGGCCGTCTTTTCACTCAGTCCAGAGGAAATCTTACTAAAATTATTAGCTTCATGTCTCCTGAAAGCTTTATTTTGACACTGACTGGTGTAATAGTCTTTACGAACAAATGGTATATGTGTTTTTGTTGTTATTGAACTGTGGTATAACCAGCACACTACAAGAGCTTAAAAAGATGGAACTTATGATCCAAACAGGTGATAACTTGAAATATTTGAAAAAAAATGTGTACATCTATGAAAGAGCAGAAAAGGTAAAAGACAAAGACAACTGGGACCATTTGTCATTTGAAGACTCCGGCACTCTAGTGAAGAGGAATGTAAAGAAAAAAGTCCTTTTCATCAACAACAACAAAAAAAAAAAAAACAGGTTAAAAAACTCACAATAAATCATTCACTCAACAGCTTCAACGAGGGCTTTTATTTGACCCAATTACATAGTAGAATATAGGTTGTGTTGTAAATGTGATTGCTAAAGAAACCTTTAAAATGTAAAAAACATAAATCTGAGATCCAGTTTTAGACGATATAAAACACAAAGAAAAAAAACCCTTTCTTCAAATTATTGTTATTTTCATTGCAATTATTATAACTAATTTTTGTTACTTTTATTGTGTTGCAATGCAAAATAGGGTCATTCAAGACCCACTCCAATAAAAATTAAACATGTTCTTGCAGAACTTTTCCCATGGTGGAGGACATAAGGAAAATTAAGATTAAAATTGCTTGCTTGCAGACAAATAGACAAATACATGCCTGTTTTCTTCTTTTGAGCTGACTTCAGGCTCAAAACTACAGCAATTTTCCGCGCTACTTTTGTCTTACTGGTCATGCTAGCTTGGGGTTGTGAGACGCTGTGAGCTAGAGTGTAAACAAAAAGATGATGGGAAATGAGACCAGGCTTACATCTGCGCTAACAGTCCCACCCACAACTCAGAGACGGATTTCTAATAAACTCTTGCTGCTCTGCAGAAACTATGTCCTAGAAAACGACAGGTTTTTGGATTTGGCCTAAAATGGCATAATCATAAGTAAAAGACCATTGGGAAAGGTTTTAAAAAGATGATGGGACTTTAATGTTTGTTTCCCCTTAAAAACATGAGATCTGCTTTCAAAACGCCCACCTGCTAATTAATCCTTTTTCCTATCTTTGTAAGTGATGGATTTTACGAATCAGACGGTCCCAAGAAATCTACTGGAAAATATTTCTTTCTTGCCTCTGGAAACCAAAACACTCGACCTGACATGGTCAGAGCTTTGATATTTAGCAGCTGTGAGTTTGGTTGATGGCACAGATACTGTGTCAAAATCAAAATCAAGTTTTCTGTTGCGGCCTGTGCAGCGGTCAATAGTTTTGAAGCCATCGCTACAAGAATCTATAGTTCTTATTTAAAATAGAGGAAATTAGAGAGTAATTCTTTTATGCATCTTCTTTCAAAATAAAAAAAAGTGCTATAACTAAGATGTAAATTATTTGAAATGTAAAAGTAGTTCCAGAACAGATGAGAAAACAGTGCTAGAGCACCCATGCTGCAAAGAACTTTAAATCCACGTCGAAAAGATGCTGTTTCCTGTTATTTTGTGTCAAAAATATTTCTATGGCTCATCTTAATTTATGAACCAAAGCCACTTATGGTTAAGTATGTGACTAATATATTGAGACAACCTTCTAGTAATTTTCACCGTAATTCATTTTACGTTGTTTAATCATTCTACCGAAATCTAAGGAAAAAAAAGAAACAAGCGTCACATTAAAAATGTGCAAACTTTTCTGCACTAGATCATAAAATATAAAAAAGCATGTTAAATGTAAAAGCATCTTGAAAGTCTGCTTATGCATCAAGAGTGAATTATGCAGACAAATAGATATATATATTTTATAGAATGAGCTTAAGAGGGGGAATCGCCTTCTGCCCTAAACCATTAAGGACTCTTGCCAAAAATGTGTCCAACTAACTATAAGCAGGACATTTGAAGAGCAGAGAACTAGTTTTCGCAGCTCAACTGTCAACTCACACCTTCAACCGCCGTAGGGAACTCTCGCCAGACCTCTTCGGCTATTCACCACAACTGCCATCAGCCACCGCCACGGACTCCTTCCTGCACAGCGTTATACTCCTTCCAGCCACCTCAATAGTGCGAAGTCTTGTTTTGCCCTGCATACAATTCAGAGCGTTTCTTCATTGTTTGCCTCTTCGTGCCTCACTCCATGTTTTTGTTCCTTGCCTGGTTTTTGACTCCATCCTGGTTGCCCATGTCTGTTTATTTGCTCCATTAAAATCTGTTGCATATGGATCTAAACGCCTCAGCCTCTTCGTTAGTTAGTGAGTTTAAACATAATTAATCCACAAAATCCTGCAACTGTAGAGCTCAAGAAACATTCAGAAAATTTTCTGCTTATCAAAATAAAATAAAAAAGAAGAAAAAGCTAGTAGTAAAAGCTGCCATTGTACTGTCCTGACCATTTATTATTTAGTATCTTTATCTACTCACAACACATCTGCCCTAAGGACATTTTCCAAATATTTATTTGTGAACGCTTGATTTTTCTTGTTACTACAAAAATAAAGAAGTCTGGTTACAATGTTTGCTTTTCTCTCTTTGATTCATCAGTATAGGTGTACACAACCACCCGAACAAAGTAAAAGAATAAGTTAGAAACAAATTTAAACTCTTCTTTGTTTTAGAGAGGTTTTGATGATGAATCAATGTGTAAGTTAACAGCTGACATATTATAAATCTTGTAGATGAACCCTAATCTGCCTAATTAAATATTTCAGAAATACTTTTGCTCTTAGAGGGTTTAGGGATTGAAGAGTCAGGTTAACCTAAGTATGTTTACTGCATTTTACTGTAAGATGCACTTTTAATGAGAAAAACACTTGGCTTTGAGTGTAAATGCATCATCTTTTATTACTAATTTCCACACTTTCAAATAAATGTGTTTACAGAAGCGTGCACTTCGTCTCCTTGGCAGCTTCCCTCAGCTCATCTCTGCTCTATTAAAGCTGGATCTCATCTCATCTGCCATCTACTCCACTGTAAACACACTGCGTGTTCATACTGCTCTCCACGAGTGCATCGACTCGTCCTCCTTGCTGCACAGGCAGCAAAGCATTTAAACGCTTCTTCAATGCATGAGTGTCCTTGAACCTTTATAAAGAGCCATTTTAACGTTCTCTCTGCATATATCCAACAGCACAGACCAGTGAATAAAAGCACAGACATAAAGGACTCTGTGCTCTTTATGAATCCACTAGTGCTCTTTATAGACACAAAAGAATGTAATTTAGTGCTGAATTGACTCCAGTGACAAAACGATGGTTGATTTGAATTGTAAAACCAGAACACAAAAGCAGCATTCATCTTCTCTGTACTTTTCAAATGTTAAGTAAAATGGAAAAATAACCCCCACATTATTTTCTCATCCCAAAAGACGACTTACTTGCCTTTCATCGTCTCTGAATATTTAACATTACTCTTCTTCCTTTAGACGTCACAATAAGCAGTGATGGAAATAAATTGCTGTTTCTATTTGTCAGGTTTGAGCTGATTTAGCCTCGTCTCAATGGAAGTGAGTGAAAAAAAGGTTCATTTCCATACATGAGGAGGAATTTTATGGTAGATTTGTAAACTGGTTCCATGCTCTTGAAATATAAAAACAGCCAAAGATTAAGGGTCATCTTCAAAGCAAGGGAAATTGTGTGTGGAAACACTAAGGGTTTAATCTATTTTATTGCAAGCATGTTGTTGGACCATTGTTCCATCTGTTCCATCAGCCTTGAAATTCCTGGCCAATGAGTGAAGGGAGTTTTAGTCACGTGGTTTTGTTTATGAGCTTTGTTCCGGAACAAGCTAGTTAGGGAAAACTAAGCGTCCCTTAGTTTCCAAATTAGTTTCCAAATTTGGTAAAGTTACTGTACATTTAAGACAACATTTGTTTAAATCCTTCCTGACACACAGGAATTGGATTAACATTTTAAAAGGGTAATGCAAGTTCCAATAAACGACATGCCCATTTCTCTTCAAGCATAACAGGAACATAATCTACATCCATCACATCTATAACAGCCACATTAAACTTCAACATGCGTCATGAGGGGTTAATGTCAATAAAGGGACTGAACATGGATATCGTAAAGTTTCTGTTTCATCTGCTCGACCAGATGGACAAATTACAGCATCAAATGAAGCTGAAAAGAGGAGTCCTCGAGTAAGACTGAGACCAATCCTTTTTTTTAGTAGGGGACATAAATCTCAGGGTTTCTGGTTGTTCCCAGCCTCATTCCCTGCAGTTTTAAAGGTTAAGAGCCCCCCATAAATAAGCAGGGCACCACATTAAGTTTCTAATCAAGATTAGGAAACACGAGACCCTTGAGCGCCATTTGAATGTGTCATGTTGCATAAATTCCCTGACTAAACTGACAGCCATTACTTCCTAATTAGTCTGTAGAGACAAAAGAGGCATGATGAGGGGAGGGCGAACCGCTTCTGTCAATGTTAGCATAGTGCTGCTGTTTTGATGGTATGTGGAGCCATCTAATTGTGACAGAAACTGTGCTTTTTACCCTTTGGGGTTGGTGTGTGGAAGCAGCACAAAGCAGGTAACAGCCATGCACTTTAAATGAGATTCTTGAGTGATTGCAAAGTTGAAATTATTTTCTTTGTGCCGGTGCCAAATTCATTCGGGGAGAAAATTATAGTATAGCGCTCAACCCATTCATCTAGGAGTTTGCTGTTTTGGCTCGTGGGTGAGAAAGGTGAGGCTGATGTTGTAAAAATAAAAAACAAAACAAAAAAAAAAACAAAAGAAGTCTCCTGATTTAAAAAAGTTTAGGTTTGAAGGTTAAAAATCATCTACTTTACCCCCAATTTTTTAAATCTATTTTAAAAGCGTTCCCAGTGGTCTTTTAATTGCGATTACGCCGTTTTTAACCAAAAAAGAAAAAACTGTGTTGTTTTCTTGGACATTGTTTCTGCAGGAGTTCATTAGAAATTTGTCCTTGAACTGCTGGCATTTAGTAAGTCTTCTCTCATTTCCCATCATCCTTTTGTTTGCATAAATTTGCGCTAGCTTACAACCTCTCACTCAGCCATTCCAATATTACCTATGCAGCATGAATGGTGAACAATACTACTGGACATTTTCTATGTCACAAATCATTCTTTTCAATCTTAATTTTTTCGTCTGCTTCTGATTCTCAACAATCTGAATAAATAAATACACAGAAATGCAATTTTAAGCTTAATTTTTCAATATATTTAATATTATCAGGAAAATACCACAAAAACATCAGACTTACCGCCTTATTTGCAAACTGAGGGTGGTATTCTGAAATGCGTTGGAAGTAATTCTAACTAAGGTCTCCTAATATAATTTTATGTTTTGTGAAAAATACTGTTTTAAAAGACGAGGTTTTTTCATAAGTTCAGTATTGTCTTTTCTCATGTGCGTATTTAAAGAGAACTTTGACAAGAATCATAATCGTCTTATTAAAACATACGTTTGCATAGAACATTATTTAATCCAGATTTTTTATCTGTGTGAAAAAATAACCATGCGGAATCATGACTTTTCAGTTGTAAGTAAAAAACTTTCACCATTCGTTTCTACTTGGATCAAAAACATGGCAGCAAACTATTGAGGAGACTGAAAAAGTCCATTGAACAACACAACGTTTTCACATTACCCCGATACTGATCTGGCAGAGTGTACTGAAAAGGATTTTTGTCAGACTGTTTATAAATTGTGTTTGAGTGCTAAACGTTGTTCTACTCAATATTTATTTTAAAGGCATCTGATTGGAAGATCACAGATTTGGTTCACGTCATGTCAAAGTGTCCTGCGAAAAGACACAAAACGCCACATTGCACTTGGTGATTATTCTGGTGGTAGGTTATGGCAGCAGAGCCATTCAGTGTGTGAATGGAATATGACTGTAAAGCACCTTAGGCCTTCTTTAAAGATATATAGTTTTCTACTGTAAGTATACACACTTTACCATGTATTTATTGTGATTTACATTAAACCTACCGGTATGAGACAGACTTTGGGAGGAAGTACCCAGAGAAAATCCACACATGCACCAAAAGGTCCCAGGTAGGATCTGAACCAAGGACCTTTTGCAGTGAGGCAGGAGCACTAACCACTTTGTGCAGCCCTGAAGTCAAGTTGTCAATTTGCTATCATTCATCCACGAAACCACAGTTTGCAACAGCTAGTAGCTGAATGGAGCACTGCCCAACCAAAGACAACCCGTCACGGTCCAGGAATCTCATCCACAGGCCTCCCCACTATTTCACATCTGCCCAAGAAATGTCTTCCAGTTTTCTTTTTTCTATTTTTTTCTCATTGAACATTTCTGATTTTGCTTCATAATTTTTCTTTTCTATTCAAAGTGCAGCACTTACCAGCCTTTTTTCTCCAGTCCACACTGTGACAATTGTGTGATGATTACAGGGGAAAACTTTGAAAAGACTTTAATGTAATGTATTGGTCACTCAGACCGAAAGTTCTAACCCAGTTACAACAATTTCACCTAAGTAAAGTGATTTGACAGGAACGGAACTTTATTAATCCAGAATTGCCATTGTCATATTGTAACTACCTTTGGTATCTATGAAAACAGTTGCTCTAGATATTCTAAAATCCTATTTCTTTCAATGACGTTGCACTTGTCAACTCCTTACAAAGCAGCCGAACGTCCTCCTGGATCACCTTCAACACGCAACATATGAAACATCCTGATGGCTCTGTGTGCTGGTGGGTTTAAAGTGCGCTCGCGCTTCTGCTATCTCTAAATAAAAGGTTTTGATTGCGCGACTAAATTAGAATTTTCAGTCCTGTGTAATCATCAGATATTGTGTGTTGACCTGCTGGGAGCCAATCTGTGGCCACATCTCAGCAATTACTGTCATGGATAAACTGTTGTCACAAGGAAATGGTGGACCACAGAGGACGCTGGTTAGAAAGACTCTTTAAAGGGGAAGAAAATTTAATCAAGGCAGTGAATAGTCTTGTGACATTCATCCAATTATCTGATGAAATGATACTTTTTATTATAATTTGACCATTTGATTTCAGTCTTTTATAGCATTAGGTTTCAACTAGTAATCTTTTTTTTTTGCTTTTCTTTACATCTGTGAGTGGTCTTGATCCCTATTTCAGCTTTTGAAAATAAATATGAATTACTAATTAATTGAGCGGTAATTAGCTTTTTTGTTTAAAGACGAATCTGCATGTGCTCTGTCAAACTAACTCATGTGGAAAAGGCACACTCCCAGTTCCTCCGTCTCCCTGGCAGAGGTATCAGAGGAGGGAATCTGTTCCCTGCAGTGCTACACGAGCTCCGTCTCCTAGCCAGCATCGACGGTCTTAAAACATGCAACATTGAAGTCTTTACTCCCACTCTGTTAGTCAGTTAGTCGTGGTCCGACGGAAAATCTATACGGAGAAGTGAGGGAAGGGCTAAAAAAAGGAGAGGCTGTCTTTAAACACACTGTAGCCCATTAGCTTTGCTCAAAGCAAGCAGCATGGAATCCATGCAGACAGACTCAGAGGAATGATGATTATTATTACTCCTCTCCTTTTGGATGTCTGGGCTGACCTTCTTTGTCAGTACCCCAGCGTGCTGCTGCTGCTGCTAGGCTGAGCTAGCCAGAGGGCACGCGCGGTCCACCGAGGCTCTGTGATGGATGGACCGAGCTTATTTATGGAGGAAAAACTCTGCTGTGTTAGTCTGTTTGCTTTTTAGTGTTCACTCAGAGAGCATGTAACATTAAGAACCCGGTAAGAGTGTGTGAGGTGGGGCAAGACCGTGACTTTGAAGGCTCCTCCAACCTTGACCTTGCTTCTGGGGAGAATAGGTCCAAACATGGTGTGTGTGTGTGAGCATAGCTGACAGGGTTTTAAAGGCCAGAGGATAGTCTAACCTTGGCAAAGAATAGCTTGGACACAATCCAGCTCCGTCCTCACCTTAATCCCCAAGCCTCATAAATCCTTCAACAGGCCCTGTGGAGACGGTGGCATATTTCATTTTATGACCTGATCATATTCCTGATAAATTTCCTCTATTACACCCCAAAAGATCTCTCTAAATATCTCCCCAATGAACCCAGGTGAAAAGCCGCACTGCCCTGCTGCACCTGTTGATGGCACCGTTGAGCTTCTGTAACCTTTTCCGCTATCTCCAAGTCATCAATATTCAGATGGAGGTAATAACAGCCATCAAACAGCAGAGCAGCTTCCTCCTTCACCATCCCTGGAGCTCGGATGAATGTCCTCGCCTGTAACATTATTTATGAACTATTTAATTATGATAACAATGATCTCATTTCTCAACCTCATACCTTTCTAACGGTGAAGCCTAAACACTTATTAGAAAGTCTGTTAACTAATATAATTTATTTAAAAAAAATATATATATATATATATATAACTTGACAGATTATTAGTTTATCCATTAAGAAATGTAGAGGAAATGAGGCTGGAATAGTCCAAGTAACCAAAAATATTTCTAATATTTGTATATATATATATATATATATATATATATATATATATATATATATATATATACTAGAATGTCAGAAGATAAAAAATTAAGAGTGAAATGAAAAGTATATATTAGGCAAATCTAAATATGACATTTTCATATTGGTGTTCTCTCAGAGCTTTGTTTGCATTATAATTTTGCATAATTAAAAAAGACAATTTAATATCACAACTAGCTTAATGTTTTAACATTAGAATTTTGTTTTGTCTGTTGCAATTAAATAGATCCCCCCCTGGCAGTGTTATTTATTTGCATTGTTAATTGCCTTCTATTACTTTTCTGTGTTAACCAGTAGAGCTCTGAAGAAGAAATCCAGTCTGACAAATATGGTGTTTGTCAGAGAAGTGAGTGCTGAAGTCAAAGTGTGCGCCTTTGTTCCAAACAGCCAATTTTCTTCTTGCCTTAACCCTTCCCCTGACCTGCACCCCTCACCTCCACCCAGTCCTACATCACAGACAAAAAGCACATATTTCATGTGTTCAATCATCATGCTGACATTATGGCCATTGGCTGTGCTATCAGGCGTGACTCTATATAGGCTCACCCTCAGGTCCTTGCAAACATAGCAGCAGTCGCTTCTCAGCCTCCCACAGCAATAGATGTCCGGGAAATAGACGCACAACCACCCTGTGATCATTTCAGGAGCCATCCTTCCTAACAGCTCTGGGCTTTATGACTCGGCTGCGCCTGGTGATTCACATTCTGTCATATAGTGCAAGCACAGCTATATGGACAGACAGATTCATAGGTGGCCACACATACACAGTCCTGCACACGCATGCTGACAAACAAGGCGGATCGCTACACACAGAGAAGTAACTCGCCTCTGCAGAAAGTTAGAAAGAGAATCCTGAATGCCAGTCCTGTAGAAATGGTGAACATGACCATCCCAAAGAAGAATGTAACAAAACACACATGTTCCATTCTTTCTCTTTGATATTTTAAGGGATCATGAACTTTCTTCTCCATAACTTCTAATGGTTTCTTACAATTCTAGACTGTGAGATGAAGTGCTAAGACAAGGATTTGACGCCCCAACCAACTGATTTGGTGAAAGACTGCTTGACTGTCTAGCATTGTTTCACTATAATTTAGTTTAAAAATGACCAAACCTACTCACAACATCTGAAAAATTAGGATTAGGACAGTTTTAAGGCTGGAGACTGGTTGGAAATACAGATAAATACAGAAATCTGCACTATTATTTTGAAAATTTGCAGGCAAGTGAAATCTGAGCGAGCAAGGAATAGACACTTTCTAATATTGATATTGGTTCATGTCAACCAGTTACAATACTTAGATTTATAATGTCAATTTGTCAGGATCCTGGTCGCCTCCCCCACACACCTGGTGTCCATCTCCTCACCTGCTTTCCATTACCTCATCAACCTGGAACCCTCTTATGGACTTCCAGGCCGTTCAGCCGATGTCAGTCCGTCTGCTTCATGCGGTAGAGTGTTCTGACCCATGCTTCGTCTCAAGCTTCAGTTCATGTCTTGTTTTTGGCTGAACGTTCATAGACTGACTAATCCTGTACTTTCATCTTCAAGGAATTCTACGCCTCCACAGTCATCCACTGCAACCAACCCGGACTCCTGTTCACGCCGGTCACCTCCACCTTCCTTCTGGCCAGCGGCTCACCCTCCAACCCAAGCCCAGCAGCCAAACTGTCACAAACCTTCCACCAGAACTGGCACAGAATAAATCACTTCTACAAACCTACTCCTGTCTTCAGCCTGCTATTGGGTCCAGCCCTTCCATAGACCTGACAGAACGGACTGACCATCATGGACCCAGCGGGCTCAGACCCCATCGATCAGGCTCTGTCTTCCCACGCCACCACCATGGATCGACACGAACAGATGCTCCACACGTTGTCGAACAATCAACAAGCCATCACGCAGCAACTAGCCCTGCTCCAGTCCTTGCTTCAGACCGTCGCCGACGCATCGCGCCAACCTACCTCCTCAGCAGCACCTCCTCCTCCTCAGTCGCCGCCAACGAGACCTCCTGCCAGTCACGAGGCACGTATCCCCAACCCAGATCCATATTCTGGAACCGCGGACCGTTGCCGAGGTTTTCTGCTGCAGTGCACCCTGGTCTTCTCTCAACAATCTGCCATGTACTCGTCAGATGACGCCAAAGTAGCCTTCGTTGTAGGACTCCTTCGGGGTCGGGCTCTGGAATGGGCCGAGTCCTTTTTGGCTAATCACAGTACTTCTCCGTTGTCTTTTCAAGTTTTTCTGGACCACTTCAAACTCGTGTTCGAAACACCAGAAAAATCCCAAGACGTGTCCCGTAAGCTGCTCGCTTTACGTCAGGACAGACGCTCCGTAGCGGATTACTCTGTTGACTTCCGCATATTGGCTACGGAAGCGGGCTGGGACGTGAAAGCGCTGCAGGAAGTTTTCTATAATGGACTAACCGACTCGATCAAAGATGAATTACTTCATTATGAAAAACCCGCTTCTCTGGACTCTTTAATCACCCTCTCCATCCGCATCGATAACCGTCTGCGTGAGCGACGCTCCGCCCGGAACTACAAGTCCCAGTCAGCCCTCCCGCGATCAACGCCACGCCAGGCCACGCCCCCTGTCTTTCCACCAGGCGAATTCGCTGCCCACTCCTCGCTCACGGAGGAGCCGATGCAGCTGGGCAGGACGCATTTAACACCCCAGGAAAGACAGGAGCGTTGGACTAACGGGGAATGTTTTTATTGTGGCGGAAGGGATCATATAGTGGCCGCCTGCCCCGTTAAGCCAAAAGGGAGAGCCCTTCAGTGATCATGGGGACACTGAAGGGCGCTACACCGGCCTCCCCATCCAAAACTGAATTTTCGGTTTCCCTTTCATCCGGCTCTTGGTCTCATACTGTACCCGCCCTTATTGATTCAGGAGCAGAGGGGAATTTTATGAACAAATCCTTGGTGGTTGAAGCAGGGCTCACACTCATCCCTCTCAACCCCCCTATAAGGGTAAGCGCAGCTAACGGACAGCCTCTAACTGTGATTACTCATCAAACTGCTCCTATCCATCTGTGTGTATCTGGCAATCATCATGAAACTCTCCAGTTCCTTGTTTTTCAGGCCACTGCCTGTCGGCTGATTCTGGGTCGTCCTTGGCTGAGCCAACACAACCCACACATCGATTGGCAGTCTAATCGCATCATGAGCTGGAGTTCCTACTGTCATTCTACCTGTCTTCGCTCGGCTCATCCCGATCAACGACCTGCTATCGTGCCTCCTGACACCCCAGACCTTTCCGGCGTTCCTCCTATCTACCATGACCTTGCAGCGGTTTTCTGTAAACAGAAGGCTTCAGCTCTACCCCCACATCGCCCGTATGACATCTCTATAGAATTGCTCCCAGGGGCCACTTTACCCACATCCCGTCTCTACAGCCTCTCCAAACCAGAACTCAAAGCCATGGAACAGTACATCAAGGAGTCCCTTGCCGCAGGCCTCATCCGACCATCCTCCTCTCCTCTGGCGGCTGGTTTTTTCTTTGTTGAGAAAAAGGACAAGACACTCCGGCCCTGCATTGATTATCGCCAATTAAACCACATTACAGTAAAGAATAAGTACCCTTTGCCTTTATTGAATTCCGCTTTCGAATACCTCCAAGATGCTGCCGTATTTACTAGACTTGACCTTCGTAACGCTTATCATCTGGTGCGTGTACGGGAAGGTGATGAATGGAAGACAGCATTCAACACCCCCTTAGGTCACTTCGAGTACCTGGTCATGCCATTCGGTTTAACCAACGCCCCAGCGGTTTTTCAAGCATTGGTCAATGATGTGTTACGGGATTTCCTCAACCGCTTTGTGTTTGTCTATCTGGATGACATTCTTATCTACTCCCCTTCGCTGGATTCCCATTATGACCACGTTCGTCAGGTCCTTCAGAGACTCCTGGAGAACAAATTGTTTGTCAAAGCTGAGAAGTGCGAATTTCATGTTCCCAAGGTCATGTTCTTGGGTTTCGTAATTGAAAAGGGCCGCATTAACATGGATCCAGCGAAAACCACCGCCATTAAGGAATGGCCCCGACCAACCTCCCGCAAAGACCTCCAGCGTTTCCTTGGGTTTGCCAATTTTTACCGTCGTTTCATGCGCAATTACAGCAGCATAGTACATCCTCTTACCAGCCTGACATCGCCCAAGACCCCGTTTCTTTGGAGCCCGGAGGCGGAGGAGGCTTTCAACCATCTTAAAGAGAAGTTCACTTCTGCTCCAGTATTGGCACAAGCTGACCCTACACGTCAGTTTGTGGTGGAGGTGGACGCATCAGATACTGGGGTGGGAGCCGTCCTTTCTCAACGCGCAGAGGATGGGAAACTCCACCCATGTGCCTTCTTCTCCCGGAAACTGTCTGCCCCAGAGCGTAACTATGATGTGGGAAATAGGGAGCTGCTGACCATTAAATTGGCCCTTGAAGAATGGCGTCATTGGTTGGAGGGGGCTGAACATCCCTTCATAGTTTGGACGGATCATAAGAATCTCGAGTACATCAGTTCAGCCAAGAGACTCAACCCTCGTCAGGCCCGGTGGGCTTTGTTTTTCAGTCGATTCAACTTTACAGTTTCTTTCCGTCCTGGGTCACGCAACCTTAAGCCAGATGCCCTTTCCCGCTTGCATACCGTTGACGACCCAGACCCACCCCCTGTTCCTGTCCTTCCTCCTTCCTGTGTCATGGCCAGTCTCACCTGGGACGTCGACGCTGCCATTCGTCATGCCTTGGCCACTGATCCTGACCCCGGCAACGGGCCTCACAACCGTCAATACGTGCCGGCTTCGGTCCGGTCTCAGGTGTTGACGTGGATCCATGCTTCCCGTTTTTCTTGCCATCCAGGTTACCGTCGGACCCTTCTCCAGATCCAACGCCGTTTTTGGTGGCCCACCATTGTCTCCGACACGAGAGCATACGTTGCAGCCTGTACTGTTTGTGCCACCAGTAAAACCACCCACCATGCTCCTGCTGGTCTCCTCCGACCACTGCCCATCCCTTCCCGTCCTTGGACGCATATCGCAGTGGATTTTGTTACTGGACTACCCGCTTCCAAGGGGAAGACTGTTATCTTGACCATTGTTGACCGCTTTTCTAAAGCCGTTCACTTTGTGGCTTTGCCCAAGCTGCCTACTGCTGCTGAAACTGCCAGTGTCTTAATTGATCACGTATTCCGTCTCCATGGCATTCCCTCTGACATTGTTTCGGATCGTGGCCCCCAGTTCATCTCCCAGGTCTGGAAGTGTTTCTGCCAGGCATTGGGGGCCACTGCCAGCCTGTCCTCTGGCTTCCATCCACAAACCAACGGTCAGACAGAACGCACGAACCAAGACCTGGAGTCAGCCCTTCGCTGTGTCTGTTCCCAGAATCCCACCTTGTGGTCTGACCATCTCAGTTGGGTGGAATACTCTCACAATTCCCTTGTTTCCTCAGCTACTGGACGATCCCCTTTTGAGGCGTCTCTGGGTTACCAGCCTCCTCTGTTCCCCTCTGAAGAGTCTGAGTTGGCAGTTCCCTCAGTTGCGGCCCACATCCGCCGCTGTCGTAGGATCTGGGATCTCACTAGACGGGCCCTACTCCGTGCTTCTCACCGTACTGCATCCACTGCTGACAGGCGCCGCTCCCCGGCCCCTGCGTACCTTCCTGGCCAGAAGGTTTGGCTGTCGACTAAAAACCTCCCTCTTCGCACTGAATCCCGGAAACTGTCTCCCCGCTACATCGGTCCATTTGTTATTGACTCTATCATCAATCCCGCCTGTGCCAAGCTACGCCTGCCTCGCTCTATGAGGGTTCATCCTGTCTTCCACGTGTCTCATCTCAAGCCCCTGGTCACCAGTCCGTTGTGCCCTCCGGCCGTTCCCCCTCCTCCCGCCCGGCTGGTTGATGGGCATCCGGTCTTTACTGTTCGACGCCTCCTGGACGTTCGCCGCCGGGGTCGTGGTTTCCAGTACTTGGTGGACTGGGAGGGCTACGGCCCTGAGGAGCGCTGTTGGGTGCCTCGCTCCTTCATTGTGGACCCTGCCCTGGTGCGAGATTTTCGTCGCCGGCACCCTGAGCGGTTTCGGCCGCCGGGTGGCGTCCCTTGAGGGGGGGGTCCTGTCAGGATCCTGGTCGCCTCCCCCACACACCTGGTGTCCATCTCCTCACCTGCTTTCCATTACCTCATCAACCTGGAACCCTCTTATGGACTTCCAGGCCGTTCAGCCGATGTCAGTCCGTCTGCTTCATGCGGTAGAGTGTTCTGACCCATGCTTCGTCTCAAGCTTCAGTTCATGTCTTGTTTTTGGCTGAACGTTCATAGACTGACTAATCCTGTACTTTCATCTTCAAGGAATTCTACGCCTCCACAGTCATCCACTGCAACCAACCCGGACTCCTGTTCACGCCGGTCACCTCCACCTTCCTTCTGGCCAGCGGCTCACCCTCCAACCCAAGCCCAGCAGCCAAACTGTCACAAACCTTCCACCAGAACTGGCACAGAATAAATCACTTCTACAAACCTACTCCTGTCTTCAGCCTGCTATTGGGTCCAGCCCTCCCATAGACCTGACACAATTAAAGAACTATAAGAAAGGGGTAACTGTCTTCTACAGTTTAATCATTTGCGGTTTTTAACTCTAAAATAAAATTTTCATTGACAATTTAATCAAAGAAATAGAAAACAATGACTGTCCTTTTGTGAACGAACAGCATTCATATCCACTGTACATAGATTTTTAGTATTTATATGTACACCCATACACGTCTTTAAATGCAGCAATCATTCCAATGTCCCTGTATTTGCATTTATGAATTGTGCTAAGCTTTCCTGGTCCAACATCCAGGCTGTTCTGCAGATTTCTGTACATTTTTTTTTCTAATCTTAACTTCTTAAATGTGTTTGATCTTCTTAGATCCTTCCATCAATTTTTTTAATGCCTGATCATAACAATGTGATGCCTAACAAATGATAGTGTAGAAAGATGACAGATTTTTGGTCACATGACCCAATGGTTTCCATTTGTGGTCTTTGTCCTCTTGGGATTCCAAATCCAAGCGTTGCTCCATGTGTCAAAACGTGTATCTCACTAAACCAAACCATTTGGTACTTTGGGGTTGGGTTTGTTACTGGCCAGCAGGTTTTTTTTTTTTTTTAAAAGTAGACTCCCTCAAATTCAACAACAGTTAAAAGCTTAGGATGCAAGTTTTCTGCATGGATAACCACACTCTGCCATCAGTCTCACTTGGTCTTAGTTACCTTGGCAACCTCACAGCGACTTTCAGACCCTGTTAAATCCAATAAGAGCGGAATACCAAAAAGCTGATCTTACAAAATCCCTTTTAACCTTTACGAATGTTCTTCTTTTCCCTCTTCCTCCCACTCTCTGCCTCCCAAGACTGCCATTCAAAACCTGTACCTGCAAGCCCTCATCAACCTGAGCTTTTTCTCTCCCTGCTCCGAAAGAAGCATCATTTCCCCCTTCGCTTCTTCCTCATCCCTCAACTTTTCCCTCTGCTCACAGTCACTTCCTACCTTGGGGCGATCTCTCTGCGACCTTTTCATCCCCTTTCTTTCTAATCCTCCATAAACTCAGACAGTTTGGACCTTTCTTGTCTGTCAGTCCCAGCTATGACATTTCCACCCACACATCATATCCCTCTATACTGCTTCTGCCTTCTTCTCTGATTCCCTTTTGATGCAGATGGGAGCTATAAAGTCTAGCCATGGCCATTCAGACCCCCATCCATCGCATCCTTTTCCTTGAGACCCCAGATAAACGGTGTCCTTCACTTTTGTGCCTTCATACTAATGACTGATGGTGATTTGGATGCTGTTTTTCTGGATTCACAAATCAGCCCTGATTGCCTTAGACTGCATCTGCAGAGTCTAGAGAAGCATCCTGACACCACCCTACACCAGTCACTGTCACACTGATGTACGACTGCAAATTACAGTGATAAAAGCCTGATTGTACAGCTGCTCCGAACCACTCGAATGCACTTGATGCAGAGTGTGAGAGGAGGAGAGCGTGAGTGATGCATCACACTCTCGCCCATGTTTGTTATTTTGAGTTACAAACTGTTCAGTCGTGGAGTCCCTTCAGGAGGCCACTACTAGGTAAATTGGACGCATCTGCAACTGTCAAGGCGCAGGTACAGTATGTGTGCGCGGGATAACGGGATGGCTGCTTGGGTGAACTTTCTCTATCAGTCTCTACTTTACTACCGACAGTGTCAGTGAACAACATTTTGTCAGATGTTACAGCTCTGAGCGATGTGTAATTCTCAGAGCAATGACAGCAAAGACTGAGACGGCTTTGAAGAGACGGAGGCAAGGCTCGAAAAAGACGGAAGGGAAAGGCGCAGTTATGAAGATATGAGAACGAGTGCGTTGACAGGAAGACTACGGTTGGGTGAAAATGAAGCGCCAGAAAGGCAGGGAAAAAATAAGTCAAAGTAAGACAAAAAAAATGAGGAGGCTGGTGAGAATGAAACAATTAGAAGTTATTGGAGGAAAGGAGGTAGTATATTGAGATTGTAATTCTTTTGTTCAAAAAGAGAGGCAAAGAAGAATGCGACAATGACAAATTCTGCTTAAAACTAAGACCTAATTAGAGAGCTTATGAATTTTTCATTGGAATATACTTGAATAAGTTATGTCTCCTTGCTTCTCAGCCTGAAATAATCAAACTTATCTTCACAGCACTGTATCAGTTATAGAGGATGTCTGACTCAACCCCTGGAACATGCTCATTCTGAGGCATGTGCTGGTCGCTGTTTCTAAATCACCCTTTCCATTTATTTTCTTCTTGTTTTTTTTTGTTAGAGTAGAAATTGGAAATCAGAGCCCAACCATCTCACAGCGAGGTCTAAGTTAGAACATTTGTGTTTGGTAGATGCTTTCGTTTAAAAGTCTTTGCAAAAAAGGTCCTACCTTTGGAAACTTTGCTTTAAATGAAACCATATTTGTACAGATCAAACGAGCACGAGGATTTTTTAATCTTCAAATCTTCTCTGATTCTACTGCAGCTGACTCTTGATTGGAGCTTCTGATACCCACAGGTGTCTGATTGGCAGCACCTGCAGGTATTTGCTTCGCTCCAATCATCAGTAGATGTTTGTGCCAGAATTTGGCATGAAAAGCCTTGATCTGGAAAGACCCTGAGCCATGAGGCCACTTAAGCTGGGAATCACATCTAGCTTGAAAGAAAACTAAGTTCCACTTGACGAGGGATGTCAGTAGCCAGTCCAAGAAGACAGCACCCTAAAAGAAAGTTGTTTTTTGTCCTGTGCTTTGAAATCTTTTGATCAACTTCGGCTGGAATTCAGCGAGTCACAATGTGACAAGTGTTTACAATCCCTAGTTCTGGATCAATCTCCCTTCACGGCTTCATGTGATAGCTCACCAGACCATTTTACATACTAATTAAATGGTGTTTTGTTTTATTTTGATGCACTCAAGTATTTTATCTATTTATTTTTTACTGCCATTTGATAATCTATGGAACTGTATTGCATTCAATAAAAGAGAAGGTGATCTTCGTTCTAATTTTTGTGTATTAAAAAAAAGAAAAAGAAAGGTGTTTTTTGTTCACATTTTTGTTCAGTTTCAAAAGCAAAATAACTCAAAAAAACTCTTCCAGATCAACTACACGATCTGTTTCCGTTTTATTTATGTGTTTGTCATGATATTGCTAGTCTGTTTTGTTCTTCCTACTTACTTTATCCACTAACATAAAGCAAAACTTTGGGAAAATATCATATATTGACTGTTTATTCTTGGTTGTGAGTCAATCCCGACGCTGCTGTTTTTGCACACTTTTTGACTGAACGTATATTTTTCAATTTTGATGTGTTTGACTTTATTGCTGTCAGTCATTTCATTTATTGTCACTGTGTTGTTCTGTGGTTGTGTTTCGGTCTTTACTTTCAACCCCTCGTGCTCCCTGAACCTATGAGCAGCTCCTGCTGTTTGTCGATTTGACCAATCGATACCGTTATGGATTCCTAATAAGGGTCAAAACTCACAACTCAAAGTCCTTTCATATGCAATCTAATTACAGGAAAACATATTGTGTATGGCATTAAGCACCCACTCAATGCTTTTACCTCAAAAAAGCAACAAAGATTTACATTTTACATGAAAAGCACAGACGTACACATATCCAGCACTTTTTCAGTGAAATTGGATTTTACAGGAAGAGCAAGATAAGAATTGGATCCTCATTAAGTTTCTGCCAAAATGTCCCCTTGCTGCTGACAATAACTGGTCAGAGATGGGACAGAGCTGCAAACATCGAAATCTCAAACACAGAAGAAATGAAAACACTACAGTAGATCTGTCATTGAAGCCATTTTGTAAAAGTTGCATCTGCTGTTCCCTGAAAACTTGCACATTTGGGAAAAAAATTCTAAAACATAATCAATAATCCTTTAAAAGTAATGTACATAAACCATTAACACAAAGGTAAAGAGTAAAAATGAATTTAAAGATGGTTATTTTGTGCAGATTTTTAGTGAAACCAATTTCTATCAGATTGGAATTGAAAACTGTCAAGTGCAAACTGAGGCTTACAGTTTAACCAGTAAAACATTTACTTGTACTTACATTATATCTCATATCTGTATTTGCAATTTTTATGTTTTAATCTGGTATACACCTGCAAGTAAACAATAAACTGAGACTTTTACTCATAACTTTCCAAATGAAAATAGCAAGAAGTCAAAGCTTTACATTGTCCCCCAAAATGTGCATTAAAAAATGTAGCAACTTTCATTTCATGTCGCTTGTCTTATGTGTGGACAAACGTTTTTGTTCAGCTGCTCCTATTTCATTGGTAAAAATTAGTAAAAATGCTTTCACATTGGAAAAATGTTAAAAACATAGAATATGAAATGTTTTTCCTTTGTGAGTAAAAAAAATCTGACAAATAAAACTAGCAGAATTTGTCTTGGTAAGATTTCATTAAATATATTAAGACCTTTTAAGACAAAACTACATTTTGACATCAGCAATAAACACACGTTTTGTTCTGATAACTGGAAATATGTCTTAAAGTAAGCAATTATTGTTTTAAAAAAAGTTTTATTTCTTTAAAGTAGGAACATTTACATACATTCCAATATTTTCCCCCAAATAATATCCTATTTTAAGGACTTCAACAGTCCATCTCCTTTATTCTAAACCAATCAAAATTGGACTAAAAATACACATTTTAATACTAATAATGGATTTTCTGTGCTTTTCCTGACACTCAAAGCACTTATAATGTGTACACTTTGTGTTATGCTTCATAGGAAAAGTGCTATGCAAATAAAGTTTGATTTGATTTGATACAATGTGTATGTGTGTGTACAGCAACAGTTCACTGGGGGGAGCAGAGTTTGAACGGCTGACCCTTTGATCATTGACAGACCTTCAACCACCTAAGCCAAATTTATATGTAAATTATGAGTAAAAAATACTTGTCTTGTTAGAAATATTACTTAATATAAGATGTTTTCAAGATTACATAACTCAGCAAGTTATTCAAGGTTCATTGTATCAAAACAAGTTGTTACATCTCCTTAAAAAGTTACTTGTAAGTTAGTTTTATCTCAAATAAAGTATAAGTGTGTAGCTAAATGAGAAACTAGACAAATACTATTTCATGATATTGCCGTGCACTGTTAGATTTTGTGTCCTGTCCAGAATGTGTTCAGTTTACTAAATCTACTTAGATTACAAGTGGTTCTTTGGTTTATATTTTGTAATACTGGATTTGTTTTTCTACGACGGTTTGACCTTTGAGAGTTTAAGCAAAGAGAATTGTGTACAAATGTTGATGCCTCTGATACAAGTGTATAACGTGAGGGGTTTTACATCTGACACATCTAATGCCATGGCTCCAAAATGCTACACCGTGGTGACCTAAATGCTAGTTTTTATGCAAATTCGGCAGGTGACCATGTGGCAGCATTTGTTATTGAGAGCCACATTTTTAACACACTGGGAGGTTTTAGTAAATAGTTCAATTTATTGGACAGTTTTCTCTAAAAAGTTGACATTGGTCAGTGGCCGCCCGGGCACATTTGGAGGTCGCACATTGGCAGTCCAGAATGAGCCAGGGATGACCCTAGTACAAAATCGGGCAACAGCTGAGCAGCCAAAGGGTGGTGGCATTATTGTGCGACGGGAATGTTTAAGATGAGATCTTGAAGATTCTGCAGATGCCTCTCCATTGCACGGTGTCGGATGTATTTGCGACCCTAGCATTAGCAGAATTTGTTTAGCAGAATGTGTCTTAGACTTGAATCACGGCATCTGGACTTAAAGTCTTGTCTCTTAAGAATGTTTCACCGCTCATCCAATTGGTTTCATCAGTCTTCAGTTGGATGAGCGGTGAAACGTTTCAACTAAAGAAGTCTTTAAGTCTATTTGCCATGGTTCTACTTCAAGATAATGTCACCTGGATGAATGAGAACCTTCAATAACTTTTTGCTCAGGTGAAGATGAATACAACACTGCATAGTGCAGGTAGGTCTGCTCTGAGCAGGACCTTAATTATTGAAAGTAGAATTATTCCTCTGCGGTGCAAATTTTAAACCAATGACTGATAGCCTCAAAATACTGAAAATGATCAAATATTTGCTCAAATGTTGATTCAGTGTCTTCAAGCATTTATGCTTCTTTCTGCAACTCAAGGATCCCAAATACTGGAGAATCTAAAAAATGATTGATGTGTTCACTCTGTAAAAATATTTCCCATCATTGTTTGTGAAAAAAACATTTTTACACAATTAAGTCGTGTGTATCTCAAAAGTTTTGCATATAACTTCTATTAACTGTTGCCATTTGCAGACTGTTGTCGGGCCGTTGGGGCCTCATTTTAGTCTCCAATTGTTATATTTTGCTCAAATTTCTCCCAAATCCCAAGATTTATGCATCAGGGAATTCTCTAAACACACCAGACTCTTTCTCAATGAAAACGTTGGAATCCATTATCATAGTAAACAGGGACCAGTTTTGCGCCATGCACATGTCCTCACACAGAGCGCTTACACTCACTGTTACTAATTTGATATTAGGTCTGTTACTGTTGGTGGTAATTGGCTTATTCCATGCAGCAGTGTTTTATCTGCAGCATGTTCCAAACATGAAAACATGTCTTATAGGTAGGTAAGAGGTGGGAGTTGCTTTGCAACAGTGAAGTCCTGGCTTTAGAACTGTTTATTTTTACTTGCTTGGTGCCTGATGAGCCTGCGTGAGCTAGACATTTGCTGAATACCAATAAGGACAGTAGTTTCCATAGGGATGACTTAATCGGTCTGCCAAGTTGCAAGCTCACAAATCAACTCTGAATCTCTGTGCAATTTCATTTTAATGAGTTCAACTGGAAACAAAATCCCAAAAATATTATTGCCAGAAAAATTAGGATTATTTGGGTCACAATGGGACACTCAACAGGTGCTATAATTGTGTAGGGAGTTTGGACTTGTTGCACATTGTCGAAAATCTTGTGTAAAAATATGCTGCTCAAAACAACATATTTTTGTTGTTTATGAGTTGTTGAAATTAACAAAATAACTGGTGATTTGATCTGTATTTCCAGCGAATGGACTGTGAATATTGGTTCACATTTTTTCAGACAAATATGATTAATCTCGCAAAAATGTGAGCCTTTTGTGTGTCGCCCATAGGTGAGCATAACTCCTGTTCACGACGTTTACAGTAAATACGAGTTCAAGTCGGAAGCACAAACTGCAAATGTACTACCTTATAATTTATTCGACATGTGGAAATAAGGTACTTTGTTAATTTCCTCAAATGCTTTATGCTGTTTTCATTTATGGTTTTTACAATGTATTGGTGCAAAGGCAGCATTAAAGAGCCACAAGAAGTGTGATGACGTGCAGACATAAACTCCAGTTGCAAAAAATTACCTAAGTTGTTATGAAAAAAATCGACATTCAATACATTGAAAAACTTTTTTTCGTGTAATATTGTTTGTTTTTTAAGGTGAATGAAAAAACTTTCACACAAAGCTTAAAATGTATGTTTTATTAACGTTTATTGCATAGTAGGGCTGAGCTGAGTTATGGTTGGTTAGCTCGATCAATAGTATCAATAGTAATATCAATAGGTATAATAAATCAATAGATCAATACTATCGATGCCAAGGTAAAGTATTGATACTAGTGTGATGAGATTGATACTTTCTATACTTCTGCCACAATTTTCCTTTAATAAGTACTGTAAAGATCTTGATTATAACAGAGTTCATGCAAGTGCATGTCTAGCTGTCATATTGGGCAAAAAACAGCCCAACTGGAGGGAACACCCATCCAGTTTGTGTGGGAAACTGCCTAATCTAGCAGCGTTGTCTGTCTGTATAAACAGCACACCTCTTCTTCTCTCTGCTTCATTGGGGAGCAGAGTCATTAATGAACCACATATTTGCATCAATGGCAGGATTTTTGGTTGTGTTGTTTAGATTTATTACAGTAATGCTTTTGTTTACTTTTTTCACTGGTGACATTGATATTTTATTGCTGTCTTTATTTCTTTTAAAATATATGTTTGTAGTGCTCTCATACTAACATTTCTGTTGCATTTTTGCTTTTTAAATTTATTTTGCAATAGTTACTGTTCTCTTCTTCTTCTTTTTAGTTATAATATGCCATTATTAATATACATATTCTATATTTGATGCATGTTAAGTTCAGATTGTTGTAATTAGTTCATTAACATTTGTATTTGTCAAAAGTCTCTGTCTGGTGTTTTATTATATACTTGATGAACAAAAAAAGCATTTTCATCTCTTAGAAAAGTTAGAGGGTCACTCACCACATGGAGAGTAAATGTTTTTGTAAATGTAGTCATGCTTTTTAGCTCTTCTTCTGGTGAATTTCTATTGTCCTCTTCTCCTTCACCGCTCTGCATGCAAACAAAACACACGCGACTTGAGAAAGAACGCCTGCCCCCACTGTTACTTCACCTGTGCAGCGTTTAGTTTGGCTGATGGAACAGCGGAATATGTGGCGATTTATAACAGGATCCAGTCAGAACTGAAGGATAAAGCTGCTTCACTTAAACCAGCAACAGACAGATTCAAATAAAATATATGTTATATATTGGAGCAAAAGTCTAAACTACAAATAGAAATTCAGAGAATTTGCTTTTAGCTCCTAACTTATTTACAGGATGTTGACAAAAATTTCAATTTTATGTTTGTTCTGTAAAAGTTGAAAACATTAGAACGTATGAGTAGAATGAAGGCTTTGTTTTTTAAATGGAACTGATCAAGCAGTTTAGTGTTCTGTTTTATTTATGTTCTCTTTGAAACTTGAAAGCTTTTGCTTTAATTTTCAGCATAATATGTAATATTTAGGCTTCTTTTTTTTGTTTTATGGGGAAAAAACTGTTTCATCATGTTCCTTGAGTGCATCGGTTATAAGTATGATAAATATTTCAATCTGAACAACCTGCTGATGATCACACAATGAGCCACAGAGCGTTTAAATTTGACAGATATAATTATTTAACTTATATCGTGATTTATATAATCATCGCCTGATATGAAAAAAACCCAATATAGTGAAAGGAAAATTCACTATCGCCCATCCCCAATCCTAATGACTCTGTACAGGACTAAGCGAGTATAAAAGATGAACAAATTAAATGAGAGACTGCATAAAGTGTAGTGGTAAACACCATTGCCCAACAGGTTCAAACCTGGACGGATTCTTTTTAAGTTGTTCTGTAAATGCCAGGAGTAAATGCTTGTTTTCTACACTCCAAAAACCCATTTGACAGGTTAACAGTGGTTGCCTTTAGGGTTTGTTTTTTTGTTTTGTTTTAGTATTTGATCCAGTAATGAACAGCAGTGGATGACAAAAAAATTGCTGACATGGAAATAAAAAAACTAAAATAAAAACTAAGGCTCAATAAAATTGTACTTGTATCAAACTGGCTCAGTAGATCCCCTTGTTGTTTGAATAAAATCCTGCTACAGGCTATTGCACAGCCACAAGCTGCAACTGCTGCCACAAGAACGATTTCAATATTCAAACATGGTGGGAAGTTCAAGGAAACACCTGTTAAGATCAAGGACTTTACTATTCTTGAAAATCCTTCAAAGAGTAAAATTTGTATTTTCTTGCTAAATAACTGGCATAAAAATGAGTGAATGTTTTTACTGTTTGCAAACATGAACACTTGTGCAGTGACATATTTTAGACAATTTTAATTGAGCAACATGATTCATTACCAGTAACTACAGCAGATGTGAAAATTGAGATGATGCAATTTAGTTAAATACTGACTTTTGCAGAAGATCTTTCCCACCTGCAGCCATTGCAATCCACAGTTCCATAGCAACTCCTCTTTTTTGTAACCTGGATAGTCAAAACTATCAGTCTTACCTTTACCTCAGGCAGCAGTCTGCAAAGGAGGCTGTGGAAGTCTGCTTCCACTTCCTGAATGCTTCAGCTGGCTTTGAGGTTGATGCTCAGTGCTAAAATTCACACAGCATCAGGTGATCGAAGCATAACGGTATTCATGAGTTTTATCCTCTTTTCAGAAGATGGAGAAATATCAGTTGATATGAATCCAGTCCCAAAGCTTCCTGCCATCTGAGCAAATACATCTGTGATGCTACTGAAAAAACCAAAACAAACAAACAAACAAAACAAGTGTGATATAAATAAGTTTGATACATAAGCAGAAACTTTGTTTTGAAAGCTTCCTGATGAATGTTGTCTTATTATTTATATTTAAAATAAAAATCATCTAAGTGAACAAAGCGGAGTTGAACTTTAAAGCCTGTTGGTCAAGAATGTTTATTTTCGTCTTTTGTTTTTTACAATGCAAATTGGAAATAGTCATCATGAATCTGAACTCCAGAGTATTTCTTTTCTCTTGTTTCAGTTTCTTCTTAGCTACAAGGGAACATTGGTGAGATTTAAGGCATAAAAAAATCCTCAAAGTTATGCCTCAAAAGCACAAAATAAAAAGGCTCTAAAAGCAGTTCTCAATGCTTTTATTTTGAAACATTAGTCCTCAAATGACAACAACATGGTGGGCTGGAAATCAATCAATATTGATTGATAGAAATTAAGAAAAGGTAACAGCATAAAACAAATGATGAAGTTAATCAAGATAAAACCAGACTGACATTTATTGAGTGATTCGGACATTTTTCTTACAAATATTGAGACGTGAACGCGGCTATAATGTAGATCATTTTATGTTTCAAATCAAAAACAGAACTAAGCTTTAGTCTTTATTTCTGGGCTGGTTTCATTGGGCTCATTTATCTGAGAATAGTCTTCAATTTATTTCAGATTTTCGTTTTCAGATCAATATTTTTAATTCAAACTGTTCAGACTCATTTACTGCACAGAGGAAGGCTCAGCGTTCACAACAATGAATAAAACAGCTTGAGGAAATGTTTTTAAGATTTATTTTAAAGGAAAGACTGTGGATGAACAAATATAAATGTACAAGCATGCATATAAGTGCTACCTGCTCCAGGTAGACAAATAAAGTCTGCATGCTTTTGGGAAATCTGTAAATTAATGTTTACATTAATTAGTTGAGCAAACTGATTTTTTACTGGACTTTGAGCTGATTTTGTTTTATAAACTTTTACAATTTGGGCTAAAAAGAATTAAAACACATCTGTTTTTCTATAATTTGTCAGCAGTGCCGACTGCAGAAGAAGTGGACTTATTTTCTGGCGGATGACTGCGTCTGAGACAGTCACATCTGGATCTGTGCAACTCGTTGGTAAATCATGCTGCCAAAAGTCGAACTTAAACTGAAGCAAACACAAAAGGATCAGACGACTGTTTCAGTTCTGTCAATCAGCTGCCAACACATTAAGAAAAAAAAAACAACTCATTTTTACTAAGAAAACTGCTAGAGTCAAAATAAAAAGGTGTAAAACACATCTTACTGGCAGATCTAGATGTTCAGGTTTTGCTGCATCTTAGGTGTATTGGGGGAAAAAAAAGAGTTAATTTTGCGCCCATGTTGGTAGCTGAGTGACTATAGTTTTCATCATTTAATTCAATTTTATTTCTATAGCCCAATATCACAGCCATAGCCGTCTCAGTGAGCTTACACTGGTATTTGCAAAGAACATCAGGTCAGTCCAAGAAATATGGGCAATAGATGCTTGCTAAACAGACTAAGCTGAACAAACATCCCTGCCCTTACACCCTCCTTCTCAATGAGGAAAAACACATAAAAAAACCCTATTTTGGGGAAAATCTAAGAAACCTCAGGGTTGCACACATGAAGGAGGGATCCTCAACGCCGGACGGACAGGTGATGCGCTAGAAGTATTAAAGAAAAATGGGCTTAATTTATTCTACAACTACATGCTTGAATAACAAGTATATGTCAAATAAAAACCATATGTCTAGATAAACAGCTACAAGTTAAAATGAAAGCTAAATGTTTAAATAAACAATGACATGTTTGAATAGTTTGGCAGATGAGAATCATTCAGATGAAGCTGTGGAACGGCTGGTGTTGCGTGAAAAAAAGTGCTTAAAGCCACAAAGTGGCTGCTAATCTGTAGATGGTCATCCCATAATAATTTCAAAACTTCCTCTGGGTATCCCTTTGTGTTTTGCTTTTATTAGTGGATTTTGAAATATTTTATATGAGATTTTAGTCCCCTTCCTTTTTTTTCCATTTTCTGTCACTGTAACATCATCATTTTTGGGGGTTCACCATGTTAAAAATTGATTTTCACCAGGAACTAGTGGGTGTCCAAACTTTGGGGAGTTTTTTGAGCATGTGGCAGAGGTCAACCTTTAGCTCAAAGGCGCAGTAAGAAAGAAAAACAAGATAAAGAATAAGGATTAAGGTAACAAAATGCACGTTTTGGCTGTGTGGCCTTTTGGCGGTACTTTGGGGTGTCAGGGCTCATTCCTTTCCTTTGAGAGCTTTTTGAGTTTTTTTCCATTATTGTGAAAATAAGATGGTCCTTGCAATCCATAACTGCTGCAGGTAATAATAATAACAATCCAAAAGGGTAGTAGAGTCAGCCGATGTTCAGAGTGCTTCCAGGCAGTTTTGGTAAAGGTTTTTCCGTTTCTAAGTTACAGTTAGACTGTTTTTCTTTCAACATTTCCTGGAAAATTGATGGAAATTTAAAGTAAAAGCTTTTACTTCAAGAGAGTGATGCAACTGTTGTGAGATTGACAACGTGGAGACAATTTAGCGAAAACGGCAGCACAGTTGGGTTCTAGAAAAAGCTATTGTCAATATTTTGATGTTTTGATGGCGTGTGTGTTAATGAATTACACATCTTTTTTATGACTTTTGATTCATTTTCAATTAGATTGAAACAACAGAACAATGTTTGGTTCCAGTGGGGAATGTGTTTTTAGAAACTTGCATGAGCACAGCTGTGTCCATAGAGGCTAAAGCTAATTTGAAAGAAAACATGTGGTTGTCGGTCATGTGTAAGACAGCTCACGCAGAGCCATGCGGTGTCGTCTGAGTCAATGAAACCCCCAACACAAAGACTTTATTAATGCCTCGACAGGTGACGGCGATGCAGGAGAGGCTGCCTGCTTTGACTTTGACACATATGTGTAATACACATACACACAAGGCGAATTCTCTTCTCCCTGAATGTCTTCACACTCATTGATTGCTGTCATCCTGTAATAACCTCTCAGTCCCACCAGTTCCCTTTGCTGACTGCCATTGTCTCTCTTTCTTCCCTCCTATTCTCTGCTGAATTTTCTTTCTTTTCTTTTATCATTCGCATCTCTCCAAGCCACTGTCGCCTATTCTTCAATCATTTGCCATGCTTTGCTCTTCTCTCATCTTCCTCCCTCGTGCATCTCCCCTCCTTTTTTATTCCTTTCAATTCTCGTCTCCTTGACTCTACCTTTAAACCTTCAAACTTCCTCCTCCTGTTTTTCTTTCCTGTGGCCTTTTCTACTATTCTGCCCCTCTGCCTCCCCTTTTTCATG
The DNA here is from genome assembly GCA_014656515.1 of Oryzias celebensis. Classification (NCBI taxonomy): domain Eukaryota; kingdom Metazoa; phylum Chordata; class Actinopteri; order Beloniformes; family Adrianichthyidae; genus Oryzias; species Oryzias celebensis. The sequence goes on from BNCR01000005.1 coordinate 44,511,426, forward strand.
TTGCTGTAAAGGTCAGGTTAGCTCCATGAATAAGCCGTAGATTTATGATGCTGTCATCTCCCAGGAATCACTATGACCAGGACCAAACAAAAACAACACAGCGATAGATCGCCTGAGCGCCGTTCGACGAGCGCAAGGGTTATTAATGAGGTTATGGGCCAGTACACCAAAGGTTGAGGAAGTGGTTTGAGCCAGGGGCAACACACATCTACACACACACATATATTAACAGTAAGGATGTTCTTGTAAGTTCCACTAAGAGCTCAACAAAACTGAAAAACACTGAAAGTTTTCCCTTTTTTCGCAAAAAAATGTTCTAATAAAACAGGATAATTACAGCAATACAGGCAAAGTGATGTCGATTTTGCACAACACCACAAAGGATTGTGGGAACTACTGCTTTCTCTCCATGACTCGGACATCACAGAATCACAGACAGAGCCATCATCTATCGATCGTTTCTAATACAGTTTGGTAGCTACAAAAGAAGACGCTATTTATGAATGAGCCAATAATTTAAGGAGCAAAAGTTTGGACATGGAGGTTTTTTTTTTTAATTTTTTGACCAGAATAACAAAATTGTTCTTTTTCCTCACAGTGAAACGTTAACACGTGAAACGGTTTTTAGCCTTAAAGACAAAGCATTCATGTCCATTCTGCTGAGATGTCTGTATTTGTTGAAAAAAAAAAGTTTAAATTTGAAATATCTTTAAATAAAAAAAGAAAGGTAAAGTCACTTTTAAAATGTCTGTGTTTGACATATAAAAAGGAATGAATGAAGCACTTTACAGTGCTGTCAGGGTGCCAAAGTGCTTCACAATTAATAGAGAGATAAAAATAAATGTCAAAATTTAGAAAATAGATTCAAAAAAAAGGGCAATTATGAAGCTATGGGATCTAAAAGTTTTAAGTTAGTTTTCCTCCGGGCATGTGATGCGTAAGTGCTCAAGAAAGTGCTTTTTTTTTAGTTTTAAGCTTTGAACCTTCAACACCTGAGGGTCTCTGTCAAAACCTACAACTCTCTTTGACATACGTACTCCTTACGCAATCAACGTGAATTAGCTGATCTGCAAAGAAAAGCGGCTTTGCTGCCGTTTATACTTAGAGGCCAAAAACGGTTTAAAAATGTGCGTAGCTGCACACGAACGAAAAAGTTTACGAGCGGAAGCTCGAAATATGTATTTACACGCGTTTACATAGACCTTTCATTGAGAGTGGCCACTTGAGTGTGTGTTGCCAAGGAAGCTTTTGAACGTCGCTTAAGAAAAGCCAAACGATTTCATGTATATCCCAGAAAAGAGAGTAAGATGTTTGTTATATACATTTATAATCATAAACAAATATTTTTGGTAAATACGCCTGTGGAAACAGGCATTTAAAAATGTACTTAGCATTGAACATCAAAGGAAAAAAAACGTAAGTTCAAGGTACCATACACTGGAAATACATTATTTCTCTTTATTATTTTGTGCACTTCAATCAACCTCTCCAAACATGTCCTCTTTTTTTAAACATCAGACGCCGACAGCCTGAAGTCCCAGGGGAACGGTTAAATGTTCTGCTTGTAAATGCACATATGGATGAGGATTGTTTTTTGCATAAAACATTATTTCAGAACAGGTGGGTAAGCATTATTTCTGACCCTTTTGAAACACTCTATATATTTGAAGTGACCTGACAACATTTTTTCCATCATATGTATAACGATAAAAACGACGTTTTTTTTCAGAAAAAGGCTCCCATTATCAGTTATTTTCCAGGTATTAAGGGATGCTCAGACGCTCCCAGACAGATAACAGAAAACCCGTCTAGCCAGCCTTTTTACTCTCTTGCTTAAAAATTCCCTTGCCCTGTATGTGGACCTGCTGCTACCCTCAAGCCTCCCTCTGTGAATATTTTCACTCCCCCAAGTGTTGGGTCACAGCAGGGTCAACCTCCAGTCAAACAGTCTGGAGTAAAATTTCACGAGAGCCTTGATGCATATTTCATTATTCTGTGGCCTCCATCTATCACGCTGTATCCCTCTGGCTGCCTGTCTCCCTGCCTCCCCCTCCAGTGACAATTTGTTTTTTTTGTATTTTGTGCATTTTAAGATTGAAGGCTACCCCTAATGCGGGAGTGAGGGGCATGCAGAGAAAGACGCTTTTAACGTCACTGGGATAAAAACGGAAGAGGCCTCCGCTGCACGTGAAACTGCTGCATTTTTCAGGCAAGCAGGCTCTACAGTGGAGTGTCAACTAAAAGGTTAACGCCAAATTAAAGCTCAGAAAAACAGCTGCAATCAACATATTCATGGAGAGGCGCAACACAGAGAGCGTGATTGCAATCAAGAATTCATCAGCCTTTATAGATTCATGGTTGCTTGCCACTTAAAATTACACACAAGTGTAGCAACTATTTTTAAGGACAAGACAGACTGTCGTTTTATGATTTTGTGAGTGCACTGTTTTCTGTGCAGGTATTTTTTAAAGGCCACATTGTTATTGTAATACCGACTTTAAAATTTCTTGATTATTATAGCAAGAGCTGCAATAGCATCCTGCAGTAAAAAAAAACATAAAAAACGGTAGCGCTCATGTCCCACTTCAAATTCTAATGACATATTACAAGTATAATGTGGATTTTGAACATTTAATGTTTCTCACTGCAGATGAGTTGCCCAAATAAATCCAAGTGGGCAACAGATTTTCTGGTCTCAATTCACACTACTGCCCTCCCAACAGGCCCGAACAAAGGAAAAGAGAGCAGCCCAAAGCTCAAATAACAAACAAATGAGGGAAGGCAAAGAGATTTCATTTGTTTTGAACACTTAATCTAAATTGCACTTGAGGAAAAACACATTTCCGAGCTCTGCCAGACTCTTATACCCAAGACTAAGCAAGATTGAAAGAATTAAACTGCACAAAAATCCTGAAGACAGAAGGAAACCACAAAGGCGCATAAGAAGATGTAGACATACACTGAGAACTTGCAAGTTAGGGTTAGCATCAACATAAACACATACACATTTGTTGCCTTATTGAAACAGTAATCACGTATGTATATGTAATAGTTCATAACAAAGACGAGTTTCATTTTGGATGCGATACAGTAACACAGTTCTGAAGGAGGTGTTGGCAAATAAATCCCAAACTTGTGACCTCAGAGGACTGTAACTTAAGTGATGCTTTCTTTAAATCTTCAATCTTCTCAGGTTGTCTGGTCAGAACAATTGATGAGACGTCATTCACATTCATCCCACTCGTTCATTTATCTTCATGTTCTCTATATTATTCATTCACGATATTCATTCGTTTACTCTGGTGGTCTTTTCCTCCAACAGTTTGATAGCTGCATTGTCCTGCTGCGATCGGGTGATGAGTTCCTCATGTCTATATGGCAAAACGTCCATCTGCCATAATTTGGACACATGGTTCGGAAGATTAGTACTGGGCGTTGAGCTGTTTATTAGGAGGCACTGAGAGGTGGAGGCATACGTCTCTTTTCTGTGCTTGCCGTTGTAGAGGAAGACTTTGACCATTTTCAGCAATACACAGCTACTTCTAAGAGCAAGATCTAAATAGTAAGAAACTTGCTACACAGTCTCTGAGGCTGAACACTCTGATCTGGATGTGGAATTAACTTCATGTAAAATCTTAAGGTGAGTTTGATTGCATTGCTGGCAGTTGGCTTTGAGGTAGCATTGGGAAGTCAAGTAATTTCTGCCACATCTCTAGCAGGGCTTGTCAGTTTTGATCCAGGCTGACGTTTGATCCAAAGTGAACTTCTTGAATTCTGAATTCTGATTGAAGTATTGATGAACAGTGTCACAGTATTGACCATACTTCTTGGGTTCTTTGTTGTGGTCTGGAATCTGACCACAACACGGTGGTGGGACGCACTCCAAACTTCTGCTGCTTGGGCAGCCAGTTTGAGACCCTGGCTCTAATTCATAATCATTTTTCTATTATCCATTATTTAAAATTAAGAAAATTCTGAATAATTTATAGATCATAGTCAATGCATCTAATAATCGATTTCACCCCCACCTCTATTAAGTAATACTTGCGAGTTTGCAGATAGGATTACATTTAGTAGGTAACGTGTTCTTTTTAAAATTTTATTCATTTGTCATTAAAGATCAGAAGTAGGTGATGTAATGTTTTCATAAATTGCTTGCAAAAACAGGCTAAATAATGGAAAAATAAACTCTTAAACTATTTACTGTGGTTGTTTCTGCTTTATATTGAACTTTTATCGTATTTGAAGGTTTGTCAGATACGTTTTTTTTTTTGTGGAAGAGCCACACTTACTAAAAAAACAAAAAACGTTTTACATTTCTTTTAATTAAGTGAAAACTAGTGAAAGGGCGTCTCAACTTTATGCTTTATCTTTGAAGTATTCGATTTTTTGTTTACATTTTTAGTCATATATGTCTCTGGGGGGTCCCACCTAGCTGCTCTCATCTGCTTCAGCTGCAGCAGTCATCTTGTCTGCCCTGAGCAGAGCTGCCTTCTTCTCCTGCACGGCAGCTGAACTCTTTCTGACCTGACAGTAGACTGGTTTAACCCAGAGGTAACCCCTTCATCCGCTCATCTCACGGCTCTCCGTCACTCTCACACCAACACACTCATACAAAGTGCCGCTCGTTCATCCAAGCGGCCGTTTTCTGATAGTGAATAAAGTACTCATTCATCTTTAATCACTTTCCAAAAAAGTGACGTATGTGTGTCGAGAAAACTGAAGAAAAGAAAAGCATGAAACCATGAATCCAAGCAGGAAGTGGCTTTAGTCTTATTTAAAGGTTTCCAGAGAACAACTCACAGCAAATTAATCACGACGATCAGAACGGCCTCTGTAGATGGACATGTTATGACAACACCGCTGCGGCGTAAAGACATTTCTGTGTTCACACTTTCACTTCTCACCTCTCTGACAAACAGATCCACATTATCATCCAATTACAGCTTTGTCAGGTCATCTGTCGGGCAGCGAGCACACACAAACTCCAAAATACAATCATTCCATCACATCTGAAAGAGAAATGCTACATTCAACTGTCTTTTTTTTCCACTGTAGGATAACTTATCTTCTCAAGCTGTAACTCATGTCATCTTCTATGCACTGAATCATTTATGCTTTCCTAGGAATCAGTAATAATAAAAAGTATCTGTTTCTATAGAAGAATGTTGTCACGGCACATCTCTGCGTGTCATTTCTTTTTTAGAAAGAAAAAAAAAGAATAAATTGGAGTTGAGACTTTTTACTCTCAATACAGAAAAGAACCGACTGGAATTTGAAAGAAAGCGTAAACACAATGTGGTTAAAAAGCACAGAGGTCCGTAAGCTGCAGCAGAAGCCTGCATTTATTCAAATCACAGGAAAAAAAAGAGTAAACTGTCTCATTTCACATGGGAGAACATCTAAATGGGACACATATTGGTAGTGGGAGATTGGTCGCCATTGTCAAGGAAAGAGGCGCAAAAGAAAAAAAAAAAGGAGAGTGAATGACTGCTTTAGTGGTGTGTTATTAACAGTGGAGCAGGCTGGCAGTTATGTGTCTGAGCTGCAACCTGCCACAGATTTCTGCTTTTATGTAGACAAGCATCAAAACTGTATCTGCAATCTTGTGCCCATGTGTTTGCATACAGTAACCATGCATATTGCCGTTCAGCAACAGCTCCTTTTGAAGCTGGTGCTAAAAGCGTTGCACGTCTGAGCTGTCTGCTGTCTCCCAGCAGGGCTTTTAGACACCTCGGTATCTATCGTTTTTTCTTGTATCACATTATTTGACGCACAACACCTCTGCTGGGTCATTGTAAGGTTGCAGCTGGGTATGGTTCTGTGTCGAAATGTAAGATAGAAGCATTTTTGTCAGAAACCACACTGGCTCCTCTCGATGTGGATGAAATGCTCTCTTCAGAGCTCTTTCTGAATGACTAAACCAAAGAGGACCGCTGCCAGCTAGACTCATATCCACCACCTCATCTGAGAGTTAAAGCTGTAGAACGGCAGATGTCAATAAACAGAAAGCTTTGCCCTCTCGCGCAGTTTTACCTTTGACCAAAAAGATCATCAACGGCAGCAGTCTCCAACCTTTTTCATGCCACAGGTGGGATTAAAAGTAAAACAATTTTTTTTTTTTACAAATTGTAGCAGAAAACAACAACAAAAGTGGGTTAAAATGACCTTTCTTTAATGATACCGCCCGCTTTTGGCTTGCAGAAGGCAAGGTGCATTATGAGGAAAAGTGAAGGAAAAAAGGCTTTCCAATCAAAACTCGAACTTGTTATTTTCCATCAAACTTTGAAGCTGAGTGCTGAACGTTTGACTCATGTTTTGTAGCGTTGTCATCAAAGCTGGTAAAAGAATTTGACCATGAAATGTTCATTTATCCACAGTGTTACAAGACAACGGGGAATAAAAATCGTGATCCACAACACAAATCTCTGATAAATTAAGAAAATTGCATGCTTTGTGTAAAAAAAAAAAAAAAGAATTGAGCAAAAAAGTAGGTGAAGAAGATGAGTTTTGTTAAGAAAAATATTGAATAATTTAGACATTTGTGATGCTCACTTGATTTTTTTACAGGTGAATTTGTTTCAAAACAGTTTTCAGGGATTCTCGGTAATAGTGAGTGCTTTTCCACTCAGAACTTAACTCTGCTTAAACTGATGCCAACTCCTGCACTGGACAAAGCTGCTGAATGCCAACTGTTTTCTAGAGGTTCCATTAAACAATAGAAACCTAACAGAGCTTATGTGTTTTTGGAGAGACATTTTCACTCATCATCTCCTTGTAAAGCTTTGTGAAGGAACACAATCGTGAATTTTAAAAAGCAGAATTTGTATGACGGTCACCCCCAGTGTCTTCTCTGCCTGAGGCCGCAAATTAAACTGACGGGTCAGAAAAGCCACTGTCATTAAAAGAGAAACAGCAACACTTTCTCAGGGCACCTGTGATGGATATTTTATTAATCTTGATCTTTGCTTTGGCACTTTGTGCAGCTCACACAAACACTCACAAAAACAACTAACCCTTTTATAAACATTTGTGCAAGCATCTGTGGTTTGGGTTTTCCTTTGTGATGTGCATGCATAATTCTTGGCTTGTGTTGGAGGAATATCAGCCAGTAATTGTGCGCATCCCATTTTTTATTGATCTGAAATGAAACAGCCGCTCTGCTGTGTCAAATTTATGATGAAATGCATTCCCCGCTCTACAAAAGAATCAGCGGGCTCACAATAAAATGGAATACTCAGGCAGAATGCCACACAATGCATGCAGGTAAAGACTGAAAATGACTAACAGGCACAGACTTTAGTTAAGATAAACTCCTCTGTGCTTTGAGAGGCTGAAGTCTGAGAATGATGCCCATAAACCGCTCAAGACATGCCAGGATTATGAGCGAATTATTGCCCCTTGAACACTGATTGAAATGAATACAGAACTGCATCTTGCAGCTTACAGAGGTTATTCTTAGACAGCAGCTGTTAATATTTTAAGGGGCTGTGTGAAATACGTAACAGAGGGGGGTGTCATGAAGGAACGGGGCAGACCAAACCAAAAGCCAACGAGAGAAAATGTTTTTTCGTGAGGGCAACTGGAAAGAAAAAGCCAGACAGAAGAAGAGCAATACGTCCAGCCGCGGTTCTTCGTTTTTATTTAACCCTCCGAACCCTAAACGACTTCCACTAAAAAGGGCTTGTCAGCGTTGTGTGTGTGAAGACAAAGAGAGTGTGTGCTTGCTTACATCAGCAGTTAAAGGCCCTGCTTTCACCGCCTCAGCACCCCCCAGTATTGTGCCCTATTTCCTTTCCGCCCCATCTCTCTCCCACTATTTCGCCTGCACTCTGCCACAGCCAACCTGCTGTGTCACCAGGGCCACTACTTACTCTTCCAGGGCGATGCTCCCAGCATTCATTTCTGCCTGTCCTCCACCAACTCTTTTGTCAGCCGGCTCTGACTGATCTGAATGTTTCATCAGTTGGTTTGTTTGAGTTTTTCAAATTCATGCAACCCATTTCCTTGTGTACTAAAGACGTACCAATAAGAAAAAAAGAAAACAACGGACAAAATATTGTTGATTTGGTTTGACCCTGTCATTCAAACTTCACGTTATTCCGTTTTTGTCTTTTTTTTTTACATAAACAAACAAACTCTTGCGAATCTCATTACGATCACATAAAATTACAAAGACTAAAATGAACCTGGAGGTCTAACAAACACACACGCACACACCCACATACACAAATTGTAGATGAGTTTGAGCAAAAGAAAAGTTTCTGTCTAAAAGAAAAAATAATTTAAAGTTTGAAAAATATTAGGAAATGGGAAAAATCTTTCATACGGTACTCAAACTTAAATTTGAGTCCTCCGATTCCCTTACAGGTGACTAAAGCGCTGCATCAATGTTTCAATCAATCTTGTTCAACCGACATTATTTCGTCTGCTCCTAATTCACAATGGTTTGAATAAAGAAATTCTCAGAAATGCAGTTTTGAGTTTAATCATTTTTATAGATATCCTCTATCATCAGAAAATGGCCACAAAAGCCTGTTAAAACACTAAAATTCATCAGTCATTAAAGGTAGGATTTGAATGAAAATAGAAGCAAAACTCGACAAAACAAACAAAAAATGTAACAGTTGAAAATGTGTGCAGATTTGAACAAAATCACTCCTTTATTCTGTCTGATCATTATTTCTATTATTTCCTAGCACCAGTGCGAGTTGAACTTATCAGAACTTGTACCATTTATTCTTTCTGAACGATATTTGAACATTTATGAGTCACAGTGTGTATTTTAAACACTAATTGTAGATTTCCTGATTTGACAGATTGTGTTTCACACATTATGGTTATTTCACATCATTTAGACTGGCGTGTAGACAAATAAATGAGGTTGCTGTGAGGCTGAGTCATTGTATTGCCGGAAGAACTGACTGTAAGTGCCAGATTGTTTGTGTGATTTAATGAGTACTTCAGTTTACTAAGAGCTAATTTTAACAAAAACTCAGAGTATTGATCTTTAGTCTGAAACACCATCCCATCTCGTGAAAGCCTGAAGTCCTTTTTAAATCAATCTAACGTATCCCACTTACACTACAAAGTTGGCTGCCATTAATTAAACCATGCAGCTTGAGGTATGAACCCCCATAACTCCCATGCATCTTTATTCTGCTCCTAATAGCTCTATGTGTGAGCGTTGACATACTTGCATAACTCTTAGCTCAGGTTCAGCTGTGCCTGCTTTCAAACCTCATATGTCTATATTTTACCCTCGTAATTAACAAATCAGCTTCATGGACGCTCATCCTCTGTAACAAATGAGGTCTGTGTTTGCCATGACCTAACCAGGGGCCGTTGTCTGTTTTAATGCTCAGGAGGAGCCGCTGAGAAATGGGACGCTAAAAGGAGAGGGCCTTCAAAGTGTTCGAGCTGCTTCTGACCTGTGTGGGTTAGGAGGGCGAGAATGTGTGTCACAGTAAATCCCACAAGGAAAAGGCCTGGCACTCATTCAGAGGACATTTGGAAACTTAGAGGCTTAGATGATGCTGACCACTGTTTCCTTGTCTTATTTTGTCTTAATCTTAAAGGTGTGATGTTTGATTTAAGTAAATGTTAATGTACGTAAGGTCTCACTCCAATCATCTCTTGATGTATTTTCAAGGTGTTCCTGGTGGTCTTATTTGTGATTATGTTGTTTTTTTTTTTTAAATCTGTGTCGTTTTTTAGGACAGAGCAGAAACTGTGTAGCGTGGAGTAAGCCTGCCTTCATTTCCCATCATTCCCCCTGTGTTTACACCCTCTCCTACTAGCTTACACAACCCTAATTTAATATTATCGGTGCAACAAAACCATACAGTTTTGAGCCAGATGCCAGCTCAGACGGTGAAAATATAGACGTACATGGATCTATTTTTCTGCAAGTGGATTCAGAGCTTGTGTCCCGCCAACTGAAGCACCTACGCGACTGCTTCAACTGTTTTCCAATCGTAGCTTTTGTTTGCTCCTGATTCACAATGATTTGAATAAAGAAACACTCAGGAACGCAATTTTAATCTTAAAGGACCTATATCATGCAAAATCAACCTTTTGAGCTTTCAAGTGTCTTTTAATGTTCAATCTTCACTATAAAACCCAAAGCGATATTTTGATCCATTCATGCATTTCTGAGTATTTCTCTAAGACTGTGTATCAGAAAAGTTCAGATGTTGTTTGTTTTTGTGGGAGAATCGCAGACACGCTGCTGAGGCCGGCGCTAGATTGACGTCACGAAATGAGCGGCACCTACAAGCAGCGATAGGTGGTGCCTCAGAGATCGAGTCCTTGTTGAAATTGAAGGAATGTTGTTGAAATGCTGACATTTGAAACCCACTTTAACAGCTGCCAACCAAATAAGCTACTCTGTTGAGTTCGTGTTTGGAAATCTGACTGATGACGTCAGTGCCTCTCCAGCCATGAACCTCACAGCACGTCAATGATTTGTATTTTATCATGTTTTGTTTAGATTGATTCAAGTTCTCCGGCACTGATCACTCATAGCCACCTTTCCACAACAGTTACCAGTTACCACAGAACTCATGCTACACCTGCCAGGAGGATCCGCTGCCCACTTTGCATCTACTCTATCCTGCTCTGCACGGGCCTCCAGAGTGTCCATATGTTGTGTTTGCATAGCTGGCCCCCTGACCACATTCATTTGGTCAAATTTAACCGTCTTCTGATGTTGATGCATGCTACTGAAATGAAAATGTTGCTTTGCGCTAATTCCTCTGCTGTTTCCATTAGGATGAGCTCTTTCATGTCAGCTTCATAGATGCTGCCCCCAGGCTGTAATCTGGAATGAATCTCAAATGCTAGTATTTTAATATTTGTTTGGTTTTACTTTTATATAGGAGCTTTCAGTTAATATTGTGTTTTTTGGTTCTTACTGCATGCACTTTACTTCTTGCTCAGAGGCTTCAGTTAAAAATTTGCTTTGCATCTAACACGATAGAACTACTATAAAATGTTCTATTGCAATAATCAAATAGTCCACTTTTTGTGAGAAAGCAACCAATAACCAGAATAAAGCACAAAAAATTGATTGAATATTTATTTCTTTTGTAAGTGAGATATTACCCAACAAAGTGTGTATTTTTGTAAGTTAGAGTTGAAAAATAATCCAAAATTTGTAACCCATTATAGAAGCAGTCATTTTTTAGTCAAAAATTACTTGCCTTGCCAATTGGTGACATGACACCCCCCCGCCATACCATATTAATGTCTGTTCCACTCCTTGAGTCAATGCTTTCTGCACACCAGTGATTTAGATGTCCTGTGTTTGAATCCACGGTGCAAATCTTCACAGCAAAGGTAATGCTTAAGAGAGGCGCTGGAGTTGCTTCCCAGGCGCTAATGAAAATCAAGATTGAAAAGACGATGAAGGGGAATGGGAGGCTGACAACAGTTGAGATGCAGAGGTGTGGAGATGACAAGCAGCCTCTCTGTCTCCTGTTGAGAAACATGTTCGGGGCTGTGATGAGTTTTCTGGCTTCACGTAAGATGAAATTGTGCCATTATCACGTCTCAATCATTCTCCCAATATGAAGTGAAATAACAGGGTACACAATAGGAAGAAAGCAAGCTGAGGACATGAAATTATCAGAAGTATGCCTTGTGATTTCCAGAAATTCTCTCTTCTTTATATACGAAGAAATCTTTCTGAAATCACCAAGAAGACAGCAGAGGTGATAAATTACATTTCACATTTATATTTACCCAGAGTCATTGTGAGGAAAGTGCCAATGACAAATCCATTATTAGCTAGCAAATGGTTTGCCTCCACTCCTGCAGGAAGGATTATATAAAAGGCCACATTTTGACTGTTAAACTGACCAGAAAATTCAAACTTTGCTCAACTAAAAATAGACACTGTGAAAGAAATTGATAAGGATAATTCTTTTGACAGGCTAATGATAAGAGGATGAAACATGGAGATCCATTTGTTGGGGTAGACATTGGTGCGCCTTTACCCCCGACTCTTTCCTCGGTCACTTCCTTATGGACGTCAATATGAATTACACTGAAGTAGCTTCAGGCCTGCCAGCTTTGATCTCATCCCTTCTTTGTTTAGCTTATTATAGTGAACCTACAAGAAACTCATCAGTGCCACTGGAATGAGAAATTATAATTGTCTTTACAAGGTCAGAAATGGCCCTTTTTTTAATTTGACTGCATTGTTCATTTCTTTTAGCTAATATCATTGGACAAACTAATATCACTCTATTTCTCCTGGGGGATGGAGGTTCTCCTTTTATAGTCTTTTATGGTCAGTTCTTTTTGCTGGGAAACTAGAATGCAGCTAATGTGAACAATGCGCTTCATATTTTGACTTGGTGTTGGGGAAAAAATTAAAGTTTATTAAATGGATTGTACTTCAATTTAAGGGTTTGTATAATTGTGCTTCCGTATTTCCAAATTTTGTAACCATATTTGTATTTTGGTAGGTGTCAGGCCTGTTTATTGTCAGGTTTTTTGCACTAGTGACACATCCTTGCTGTTAAAGTCCCTTTCCGATCATCTTTTGATCTATTTTAAAATAGATCCCAGTGGTCTTTTGATTATGATTTTGCAGTTTTAGTCAAAATCCAAAAACCTGTGTCATTTTCAAGGACACAGTTTCAGTAGAGCAACTGGAGTTCTTTAGAAATTCGCCTCTGAGTTGTGGCCGGGACCTTTGGCGCCACCCCACCCGTTTCTGAGAGCTGTCTGTTTACACCCTCTTCTGCTAGCTTACAACCCCTCACAACCTCAACCTAACATTAGCAGTGCAACAAAAATGGTGAGCAATATTGGAGCTATCCAGCCGTACAGTTTTGAGTTTTCAACTCAGACAAGGAAAACAAAGACGTACATGGATCTATTTGTTTGACAGTGGATGTATCAGAATGGAGAGGAGCAGGGAGCTTGTGGCCCACCCAGTGTATTATCTATGACACAAATAAACCCATTTCCAAACTAGATTTGAATTTGAATAAATCAGAAAAGCAATTTTTGTGCTAAATTTCTTAATTTATGTTCTCTATCATCAGAAAAATGTCACACGAAGATGTTAAAAACACCAACTTTTTTGCCAACACTTTTGCTTTTGTGTCTCCAGCTAAAGAGAGCTGCTAGGAGAACCTCAGAAATACTCTGTTACTGGAAATCCAGCATTTAAAGAAAAGGATTTGGCAAAATTGGGCAAATGATGGTCAAAGGAACAAAAGAAGATTTTTCCATCATAGTAATTCTTCGAATTGTTCTCAGTTAGTTTTTGATGTTAGAAATGTTAATTTAATTAAATAAAGTTTTATCTTTTGTTCAGTTCAAGACAATAGTTGTGGTAAAACTGTTTTCTATTACCAAAAAAATTGCCAAAGACACAGAATTAAAAAGTGAACTGAATGAAAAGCAAATTGATTCGGTTTTCAGTAGTGATCCAAAGAAATTTAGGTGAAGGTTTTTTCTAAAAACATTGTTTTACTTGATTTCTTAAAATCACAGATTTTCTCAATTGGAATTCTCAAACCTAAGCCCTGCAACAGTCTTCTGACACAATGTTTCACATCTGTTGGCCTGACTCACACATTTTGAGACAGGTTTAAGAAACCAGTGAATTATCTGACTTTTTTCAGAGTTTTCTTTTAAAAACACATTAAAATATTTATTAAATTCTCTGTTGGAAAAATTCTTTTTAAAATCACTTTGAAAATTCTTTCCTGTCTTTTTGGATTTTCAGTATCTGGATGCTTTGGCTTTTATTTCTAGGAAAGGAAGGTTTGTTTTTCATCTTTTTGCCTTTCATCCTCAAGTTCTGCCTTTTTAGTTCTCTAAAGCATTTCTACTAAGTCCTCAAAGACCTCTGCCTCAAAACATTGAGGTGACATTCCAGCCTGTGTCCTCTGCCATGCAATTCTGCTGCCTCACCAAAAACCAGCAAAGGTGGTGACCCCCAGGCTGATCCCAAGAATGCAGCGAAATAAGGGAAAGGATTAGCTCTGCAGGTGGAATTTGGTAAGAGAAGGACAAACAAAGCTCTCCCTCAAGCAAACACCACATTACCAGTGAAATGGTGCAAGGAAAAGTCTAAATTCTGTGCCAGTCATCACGTCTTTCCACGACAGCGGTGATGCACCCCTTTCCTTTAGAACAAGAATTGTATTTTTGTAGAACTATTTTGTTTTTGAGTGTCAAAACGCATCCTGTACAAACATGCAAAGCAGGAAGATCTGCATAAACTGCATTCCTGCCAGTAATGAGGTTTGTGCCCAAAGGAACTAAGGACGTTTGAGATGGTTGCACTTTGTATCGTCTCACAGAAGACTGAATTAGAAGATGAAAAGGGCAGAGGCTTGGGGCTCCAGGTGCAGCGATGACGGTTTTAATCAGGTCCTTCGTGTCTGCGATGAGCGTTAGGCTTTAATTTTGAAAAGTAGGTTTTTATTCCTCTCTCCTGGCATTTTCTCGGTTACCATGGCAAATCCACACACATTCTCATTCCAGTGGCATTCTGCAAAGTCTCTGCCCAGTAAACACTCGAAGATGCCTGCACACATGTGCGAGCACAGACACACCGATTCTTAAACGGCCTGCATGCAAAACCACTAAGATAGACGGAGCAAACATTCAGAATAAAGTGCACATATCTGCATAAGCAGATGCACATTACCGCACAAACAGAACTTTTATTCACGACTTCTGTTTATCGCACTGAAGCATGTAGAGCTTTGAGCCTAAAGCCACAGCTGGCTTGAATACAGATTCACGCTTCAGCCATCTTCAGGCTAAAGCTCTCCATGTTAGCCACATGTGTAATTTAGACCCTTGCAGCCAAACGTGGAATAACAGTGCATCGTAAATCAGGGAGGGAGAGCCAAACTGTATATTTCAGTCTGTGCAGTGATAGCCAGGGACACACTTTCAACTGCCCTTGGCTTCCGCTGCCTGACAGCAGGGATGGGAGTTGGTCAAAGAAAGATGGGGGGAAATCTGGCAGAAAATCTGAGAAAATAGAGGGCGAAAGGAATTGTGGCAGCAAATAAAACACGGGAAGCAAAAAAAAAAAAAAAAACTGGCATCGGAATCAGCTTAAAGTCTGCTGCTTGTCACCTTCAGTCTGTTACATACCAAGAGGGATGATTTTTGCTGTCCTTGTGAGAAAAAGTTTCGCTAAAATCATGCAAAAGCACATTGTTTTACCCAGGACTACTTGTGCAGAGGCAAGTAGTTTCTCGCAGAGTGCTAAACACTTTAACTCACAGAGGATCGGCTGCAGTCATCTGTCCAGATGGCGGTTCGGATAGTATCTGAACTCATTAATCTCATAAGAATTGCTGGGTGTGCCTTTAAAAACTTCAAACGTTCAGGTTGCAGTTAAGAAGGTTCCAGATAAACGTTTCTGTTGTGGTTGGTGAAATTTTCGTTGGTTTTTTGAATTTTAAAATGTCCTGTCTCATACTCCATTGTGCTTGTTTTGAATTCAGGCTCATTATTCCTTTTTATCATACTCGTGTGTTTTACATCATAATTATTGTTACTCAGTGATGTTATATAAGCAAAAACAAAAAAACATTGCAATTTTTGTTTACTCATCTTGATTTACTTTATAATTTTGTTTCGGCCCAAGATTGTATTTTCCTAATGAGTCTGGCCCAAACTTCTGTGCCCAAATGTCATGCAAAACAGGAAGTACCAAACACTGCAATTCCACTAAAGACCACTGGAGGCAGAAAGGAGCAATCTTTCATTTCCATGTTAGAAAGTTACATTTTATATCTGAAAATGAATATATGTAGAAGTTAGTTTTTGGAAAATTTTTGTTGCATGTTGTTTATTTTTATTCATGATGGGAAGAAGAACAATATCAATAAGTAACTTTGATTTTATTATAGCACGGATTTGTGTTCTCTCCAAAGAAAAATGAGTGCATCTCATTGTTTACCGCATTTACACCATTCAATTGCCTTAATACGCAGGGAAAAAAAAGTACTTCTCAAAGCAAGTTAAAAAACATAGAATACATTTTTTACCTTTGATTAGTGGGAAAAAACAGCCAATAGAACTAGTAGAATTTGTATTGTAAGATTTCTTAAAATAAAGGATATTACGCACTTTTAAGACTAATTTGAATCTTGAAATTAGCTTAATACTCATATTTAGGTATATTGGTCTTATCGGGAAATTTTATGTCTTAGAAAAAGCATGTATGCTCAGAAAAATATTTCTATTTTCTTCAAAGTAGGTATTTAAAATACACTTCCCCCCCAATAATCCAACTATCTTTATTTCTAGACCATATTTATCTTAAAGTAAGACTGGAATTATATTTTAAGATAAATATGTCTTATTAATTATGTGTAAATGTAAGATTACTTTCAGCTAAGTTTACTTTCGTCCTGCTGTTGCTAAATGCATTAAACTGTGTTCTGAGTCAAAGAAAACCTTCCAGTTTCCTGAAATCAAGCAAGTCTGTTTCTTGAAACACGACCTTCCACTAATCACTAACAAAACTTCTACTTAAAGATGTTATGTAAAATAAAACAGGAAATTTTGTTATCAGAGCTAAAAATAAAAGGCTTTTTCAAGATAGAATAACTCAACAAGATTTTAAAGATTCATTGTCTTAAAACAAGCTGTTACTAAAAAGTTACTAAGAAGGTAGTTTTGATCTTTAAAAATATGCTATAAAATAAAAAATCACTTTTAGAGAAGGAAAAAAAATCACAGACCTCTCCTTGATGCTGAAAACCAGACTTGATCTGAGCTTTTTGATTCTGCGTCTTCCATAAATCCATTCGGTGATTTACAGCCTTCTATGCGCCAGGGCAGTTTGTGTTTGGCGGACACAACAAAGCTCATGTGGGGTTATAAATAGCTAATGTACACAAGCTCTGTTTGCCTGCTGAAATGGATATTCTTTAAACAAACAAATAGGCTTGACCCGCGTTGTTGATGGATAGATGAACGCCACAGGGTGCAGTTGCCGGTAATAGGCTTCCTTGTAAATGTCGGCATCTACAGCAGCTTAAAAACACTTAACAAATACAAGCTTACACAACAGCTACACAACATAAATAAATCCCACTGCCCTCCAGATACCAGCAGTTTCTGATGCGCTACAGTGTCTTGTGCTTACACATAAGCTTTCTCATTATAGATTAGTCAATGCATTGATTAGCTTGAAAAGAAACCACGCATACACACAAGTGCATTTGCTCTCAACAGCTTCACACGCGGTGAGCCCCTGTTTGGGTGTAACAGGTCTGTCAGAGCATGAATACATTGATAATTTGTATCACCCGAGGCCTGGACCATTGAGCAGAGACTCATTTACTTTGCTGGGCTGACAGTGATGGCACTTTATATGCATGTGCAGATGTTTGTGTGTGCTTGTGTGCAGGTACGTACACGTGTGCGCAAATGGGACTCATCCAAGCCAAGGTCAGAGAAGACTGCTGTATTCATTAAACCAAGCCACTGACTGGGCATTCAGGAGGAATTTTTATTGTGAAACTGAAGTCGAGAAACAAATCAGCAAATAAGATCAGAACGCTAAGCTGTATTTTTGCCTTGACTTTAATGACCCGCTCTGAGGAAAACCGTGTTTTTAGCCTGTTCTTATATAGAAAATAAATCTTAAAATAGCATTTCAGCATTTTTCTTTTCTCAATTTGTCTTTTATTGTCTGTCACCTCACAGCTTACACTGACAACTCTCAACCACAGCAAAACAAACGCTTGCCAAAAGTTGTTTCTTTAGCCTATTTTTTAATAACTGGAGCTACGCTCCTCAAATGCCTTAGTTCCTCCTGTAAGAATGTTCTTCATTTCTTATTTGATAAAGTGAATCTGTGGCTCCTCTGTGTTGTGGGGCACCACAAGGTTCTGTCCTTGGTCCTGCTCTTTTTTCTTTATATCTGCTGCCACTTGGTTCCATCATTGCATGATGTCTCTTTTCTTTGCTCTTTTCTGGTGATCTGCAGATACATCAGCCCCTCAGTTTGGGATACAAAGAGCTCACAAAATGTTTTAACGGATTGCATTGAGGACGTAAAGCAGTGGCTGGGACAGAATTGTCTTCATTTGAATTATTAAAAAACGCAGAGCATTGTTTTTGGTGACACCTCTACAGCTGACTCTGTTGTTAAAAATCCGGGTTCATGGTCTCGCTCCAGTTTACCTAACTGAGCTTTTAACTGTCCGCAGCAATTCTAGAGTTTTAATGTTTGCCAACCAATATCTGCTTCATGTGCTCAGGTCATGACAGAAACACTGACGTGTTTTATCCATTACCGGCCCTCAGTTACGGAATAACCTTCCTGCAGAACTGCACATGCTATAAGACCCGAATAGTTTCAAATGTCAACTAAAAGCTTACATTTTTAGAATGGCTTTTAATACTCAGTAGTTGGTGGCATTTTATTTTATTTGTCTTATGCATTCTTATTTGTTTTTTATGCATTTTATTTATAATTGTATTTTGTAGTTGTATGGTTTTGTTCATTTTTGTACTTAATTTGTCTAATTTTAAACTTTCTATTGTCTTTCTTTTACTGTGATGCACTCTGTTACCCTAAAAAAGTTGTAAAGTCCTATTTAAATAAAGTTTCATTCATTCATTCATAAAACTGGAAAAAGAAACTGTTAGGGTCACCAGTTCAAGTCCTGAAAAAAAGAGTATTTTTTAGCCAAAATGGTGGTTGGGGGGGAATTAACTTCCAGTTTAGGACTTCCGGTTCCGGCTTATGATGTCCGGGCACCTTCTTGTTTTTGTTCCACAACCCAGAGGGGAATTTCTGTAGAACTTCTGTCCCTCTGTAGAAACTATGTTCCAGAAAACATCACATATTTTTTTTTATTTTGGGTAAAACTCACCTCGTTTTATTAAAAGACCACTGGGAATACTTTTACAATATATCAAAATATGATTGGAGTAGGACTTTAAGATCACTGAAATGGGAACATTCAACATAAAGGTGAATATTTTCAACACTACACCACAAATGAACACGTCCAGCAGCCGTGTTGATTGAGTTCCTAATTGAATAAAATGTTTTATTTCCCAGAGACCCAACAAACCTACTCAAAATGGAAATATAATGTAATAAACATATCAGAAGGGAATTGGACAATGGAAAAAATTAATTAAAGTGCAAAATATATTGTAAATTTGTTCAAACAACAGCCCCCCCCCAGGACTCACCAGGCTTTTTTGAGAATGCTCTGTTAAAATACAGAATTTTCTGAGACATTTCTTTAAAAATGTGTTGCAAAGTGGGTTTGACAAGCATAAGTTCTAAGCAGACAAGCAACTCTCTGTAACTTTCTAATTTATGGTTCCTCTAGCATTTCAAATTTGCATAATATTTACATAAAAATCCATTTTGAACCAACTTTCTCTCAGCACTTGCAGTAGATTGTATGCAGCTGCTTCTGTCATGGTCACTTATCACGTCTGGCTTTCCCAGTGTTTTCAAGGCATGTTTTTTTTTTTTTTTGGTTAGAAATGTGTCTGTCAAAGGAGACTTTTATTTACAATCACAAAACAAATCAGCAAAAGAATCGGATTTCTTAGCGGCTTTCATTTCAATGAAGGAGGAGGTAAAACACTGACAGATGAACTCGATGTGCAGTTGTGATTCTGAATATTGTCAGTTTGCATAGTGCATCCTTTTTGTCATTTCTAGAAACTCTGTGTAAAATATTCCTCTTTCCATTTGATCATTGCAACGGTTGATAGTTTACTTTCCAGGGAAATTCATGGACACTGGAAACCATAATGAGGCTGGAAACTGAAGCTTGAAGGAAAAAGAGACAAGAAAAGCAAGTTTTGGCCCAGCATGACCAAAAAAAAGTCAAGAAAAACATTTAAAACATTTAAATTGTTTTCAAAGTAGTATAACTCTGCAGGTTCAGTTTAAATGGGTTGAGGAATCAGATAAAAATTATACCCTCATTTGGTTTGCTTTCACACATTGCCGTCCTCAAGATTGAAACAAGATTTAGCTCACGGTGTTCACACTGGAAAACCTGGGAGGGGCTTCTTCTTCTTTGTCTAACACCTGTCTACCTCCGATAGTTGAAAGAGGTTTGGTGGGAAATGTCGAGTTGGTGCAAATCTTGTGAATCTTGCTCCGGGCTTTTTCTTTCATGGCTCTGTTCCAATATATGAAAAACTGGTCATATAATTCCAGCCAGGAACAAAACTCAATAATTTTTCAATTTTCAAACAGTTGGAACTTCCGTTGTTTAAATGGGACCCAATCAATGCGTTGCAACTAAATCCGAGTCCCTGATTGGTCGAATTTTGACCTGATGTAGGTAAAGGTAAAGCTGAAAACAGTCAAAGAAACATGCTTAGAGAGTTTTGAACTAAAAGCATATTTATGCACGTTTACATAGCATTTTCATTAGATGCGGTTGTTGTCGGTTGCCCTCGTAATTCCTGGCAAATGACTGAAAAGATCTTTAGTCACGTGTTCATCTGCAATCTGAATACAGACCAAACGCAAATTTCAGGACTCGATCTGGACCAAATTAAGTGAACTGACTTTGGACTAATGGACTTTTTCAGTCTGAAAACACCTTAAGTGAATGCAGCTGCAACAGCCCTAAGGTGAACCATAGCAGGGGGGCGTGGTCTATGTGGGAGGAGCCACAGCCAACCTGCACGGAAACCAGATGAAAGACTTTATATAAAGAACCCCAATACAAATACTCAAGTTTGGAACCAAAACAGTTTAGTTAAATACTTTGAGACTTTGATACAAATTGCAAAGTGTGGTAATTATGGAATGTGATATTTTATTATCTTAAATATGTTAACTCTCCATTTTTGCAATTTCTGACAAACCAAACCAAACCTGCCAATAACATAAGCTCTGCCTTCATATTAAACTTCTTCTATGAAGCCCATTGAGACAACTGTGTTGTAATATTGGGCGGAATAAATAAAATTGAATGGAATTAAACAGAACTTGGACAACTCGACCTCTAAAAATAACTTTTAAAAAAACTAAATGTGCAACGACGTGGTCAGGAAAATCTTCAAATTTACAAGGGAAAACCTGAGAGAAAGAACTTGTAAAAAATGAAACAAATACAACAAAAAAAGGTAGGAAAGAGGTAAAGGGGACAGGTATGAACAGATGGACAAGGATGGAGGGAAGGAGCTGACAGCTTCATCTCTGCTATCTGATGAGGAGGCTGGGTGCTGTGACTCAAAGTCACATGAAGTTATTTAGAATATTTAACAGAATCTTCCAATAGGAGATAATCCCATCAAGAGTCCATTTTTAATTAAATACCCTTTTACGTGCTCTTTTTATTCCTAAGCTCTATAGAAATGATTTCCCATCACATATCTTGTTCCCATAGCATAAGCCTTTCCCACACTTACATGGGAATGAAAAACTTCTCTTTGAACCCGACTCAATGGCTTGGTTCACTCTTATCAGCCCGCTGCGTCTTTGTGGTTTCTCAGCTATGAAAGCTCAGCACTGTTCTGGTCCGGAGAGATCACAGAGAGCGCGGTGGGAGTTCCCTGGTACTCTGCGCCCGCCTCCCTCCACTGATCTTGGGGTAAACACCAATCTCCGCCGGACCAGCAGAGAACCAACGTCCACGCAACTTGGGAAAAAAAAAAAAAACCTTTTGACGGAGCTGCACCAGCTGTCCCTCAGCAGCAAACTCTATCGATAAATCTATTTTAGACTGAAAGGAGTGTTTGTGTGCTTTTAGCCTGTGTGATGGATTGATTTTCACAGGATGTATTGAGGTCTCCTCTGATGGTGTGTGTGGTGGTGACAATGTAGAAGTTGATTAGTTGATTATGTGATTAGAGCCACTTCTGAGCTGTTTCTAATTTCCTCCACTGGCAAAGAAAGTAATTAATTTCAAATTTTAAAGACCTCTTGGGGAATTTAAAAGCACACCATGAGATGAAATTACTAAAAACAGCAGGAATTATTAAAATTCATTTTTGAGCTAAACTAGTTTAAATGCCAGAGGGCCTTAAGTTTGGACCTTGAAAGGTTTTTTTTTTTTGTTCCCTTCTGTGGCCATTTTTGCCTTTTTATCAAACGAGATATTTCTGTAACTCTACAGAACAGTGCTTGACATTTTCACACAAACGCATCTTTGGAGCGATCAACAGAAAGAACAAAGCAGAGTGGAAATGAACGAGATGAAGATAGAGAAGCAATGATGAGGCATCTTTCTCTGACAAGGGATTCTGTATCTTTTTATATGAGTACCACGAAAGGCCAAAAAG
Organism: Oryzias celebensis; assembly: GCA_014656515.1. Taxonomy (NCBI): domain Eukaryota; kingdom Metazoa; phylum Chordata; class Actinopteri; order Beloniformes; family Adrianichthyidae; genus Oryzias; species Oryzias celebensis. The sequence continues at coordinate 44,533,704 of BNCR01000005.1, forward strand.
AGGAAGCTAGGGAGAGTAATTATATGATAAATGGATGATGATGTGGAAAAAGGAGTACTACTGAACTTCATAGGAGAAGGTTAGGAGAATGACAGTAACTGGATTCATGAAAAAGGGGGAAAAAGGAAGAGATAAGGGAATGATGAAAGGTTACAAGAGGAGGAAAGCATCAGCGGAACAAGACGAGGACAAAGAGGGTGAAAGAACAGAACAAAGGAAGAATGTCCCAGTTGTTTGTGACTAGCGAGGCTTTTATTACACTGTGTGATAACAGCAGCTGGAGATCGTCCGTGAAATCTAGACCACTCTGTTATACCGCAGTTTCCCGGATAACAATGCTGTTTTACCGCTGTATCGCTTTACCCTAACAGTAACCTACCTCTTCAAATTACACTCGGGCACAACAGCAGACGCACAATGGAAGGTGCAGCTGATAAGGAAATATTGTGCAGTGAGGAGTACTGCAGAGACGAGAAAAAGAGTTCAGAAATCCCTGAAGCTACACAGCTAGCATGTGAGAGCCACCATTAGCATGTAGGTTTTCATGAATGCTCGTAACATAACTGGCTGTATGTCAACAGGGTTTTTCTGACAGAAAGGTGCAGCTGAAGAAGGTCAAATGAAGGTAAACATGTTTACAACTCATTAGAACAAGAGAATGCTTTTCTTTTTGCTCTTTTAGTTCCTTTACCATGTGACCAAGAGGCAGCAAGGTAAAGCTTGTCTGTCTGTTAGCTACACTAAATCAAACTTTGGTGCAGTTCAAGATCAGGATCTTTTATCCATTGTAAAAGCGTTCCAAGTGTTTTTTTTAAAAATTATAATTATGTCGTTTTTAGCCTAAATCATTTTACTGCAGAGCGGCAGAAGTTCATCAGCAATTCACTCCTGAATTGTGTGTGGAGTAAGCCTTCCCACTACCCATTATCCATCTGTTTACGCACTCGCTCCTGCTAGCTTACAGCCCTTCACACCGCCAACCTAACAACCTAAATACTGGAGGTATCCATCAGCACAGTCTTGTGCCAGAATCTCAGACAAGGACAATGATAACGTACAACAAATCTATTTATCAACAAGTAGATGCATCAGATTGGAGTGGAGCAGGGAGCGTGTGGCCCACCGATTATTACTTACGTCACAGCTACAAGCTTTTCCAAATGCATTTTTTTCATCTGTTCCTGACGATTTGACTAAAGAAATACTCAGAAATGCAGATTGAAGCTTAATTTCCTTTACATTTATTGTCCATCATAGAAAAAAACGCCCCAAGAACATTTCAAAAACATAATTTCCATCAGAGAGGGTCCCTAAAATTTTCAATTGAGAATGCAGAAAAAAAGTGTTCATGCACAGGTCTATTAGATTTTCAGTTTTTATACCTTAAAGTCAATTAAGTTTATAAAAGTCACATTGGTGAGAACACTACACAAACTGCCTTTGTTTCCGTTTGGGTTGAACTGCATTAGTGTGGAAATGTGACTTTTCTTATATAATCTGAGTTTTACAGATTATTAAGGTTTAAACTCAAATTAAACCTTTTAATAAATAATTTTAATTAAATCTTATTTATAGAAAAAGAAAAGCGCTTTGAGCAGCTTGAAAACACAAACCCCCTATGACCCCACACATAATGAATATGACCATGACTGTCACACTCATGCCACATCACAGTTTATTTTGACAGGGTTTCCTATTGTAGCTTTTAGTATTTAAATTCTGCAAAGATAATTATTCTCTTAATTTTTTTTTCTGCTACAAGTCTAAATTTCATCACGCTTTCCATTTTTTATTAGTTTTTCCTTTTAAAGATGATTAAATTTTAATGTAATCTCTACGCACAGGAGAGCTCCTAGCTACAGTTAGACCACCTGCTGCCTTCCAGAGATGATAGATGACCGCTTTTATTAAGATTTACTTCTGATATTTTATTATGATCCCATAAAAATGGTTCCCCTTGAAGTTTTGATCAATCACCGAGACCTTCAGCAAAACCGAACAGTTTTTTTATGAGCTGAATGAATTCAGTGGTAGCGGATATTTGTCAGACAGCAAAACTCTGTCCCAAAATAAAAAAAAAACATGCAAAGACTCAACACGACAAGATAGCTGTCAAAACTAATCAGTTGCACGGATAAGGATTGAGCTTTATGCACAGATGTCATGCTCTTAATGTTGAGTGACATTCTGGTAATTTATGAAAATATGGAGTGTTTCATATGAGCCGCTGTTTGCATGCAGACATCAAACTGAATTTTAATTTAAGGAGTAAATCATTTCCACTCAGACCATTGTTACTCAGGCTGATCAGCAGTTGGAAGCGAACCCGCAGCTTGCTCGTTTTACTCAATTAGGGAATTTGTCGACTTGTTTTAGCTGCAGATTCTGATCTCTAAAGCTCAGCTTTCACGGTCTAACGTCCTTTAACGAAGAGGCCTATTCACAGTAACGATGCTCTTCACTGCAGTCCTCAGACATTCGTCTCCCCCTCATTCACCGCACGTGCGCGCACCTGATGCCTGGAGGGTTTGTTTGTGTGAGGCAGAATATCTTCATCCCTGCAGCCAAGAAGCTTGCATGCATTGTACACACCTCATTCATTCCACTGTGTGTGTCTGCGCTTATGCTTGTTGAGTGCATGCAAGGATAAAAGGGCTTTGACCACATTTTCCACACAGCAGATAAAGATCAGAGACACCCTGATAGTAAGAATTAGGAGCAGGGATCCCATTGATCTCTAATGGACCGCTACAAGCTGTCTGAGAGCCCGTGAGTGTATCCAGGGAAACACAAACTGGTGTGCATGCACACAGACACGCACACACTTGTGCAAAACAAATAAGATAGAGACACTCACTTGTGTTGTAAATGCAAGATATGTTACTGCCGGTACTGGGTTACACAGCAAAAACGCCCCACGAATCAATTATGGAGGCTTAATTACGGAGGATGAGAGATGAGACGATGTGTGTGAGCGTGAGACTGCACAAATGCTTTGCTGCAGGAAATGAAAAACAGAAAAAAAACATGCTGTTTTAGAGCTGAAAGTTTGGGAAAAAGTGGAAGGTCAAGATTGCCTGGTCTTTCCTGCTATGAGAAAAGGTCTAGAAAATCAAATTTTTCTCTCGGTGCCCAAACACGCAAGAAAAGAAGCCCGGAGTAAAGAGACATTGAAAGATGACCTCCCAAACTTCTTGATATTGTGTCTCTTGTCTTTCATCTGAGATTAAATGAATGTATCCCCCCCTGCCTCGCTGCTTCTCGCCTTCTCTTGTTTTCTGGCCTGCTGGGCACATCAATTACCCTCTGATGAATGACACTGAGAATAGCATACGCACTTACTACTCTCACCGTACGCTGTCAGCCAGTTATCCTGCGGCTGTGGCTTCAGGGTCGTATGATTTGCTTCAAAAGACTCTGCTAATCGCTGCAGGATTAATTATAAAAGCTTTATTACAGGTTTTCGCTGCAATGTTGTGTTCACTGCCCATGCAGTCTGGAGGGTTAAAAGGCTACCAAAGACTAATAAACCAAATATGAGGTTCAGCGGATAGAGGAAAAAAAGATCTTTTTTTTGTGGATCATTTTTATCTGATTTTCTTCATCGAATTCCTTTTTTTCAGGAAGATCTTTGCACTAAACTTGTTTGGTGTCAAGGAAAAAAAGGCTTAATTAAAGGTCCCACTCTGAAGCATTGCTGGCAAATACTTTCCAACAGAAAGTTTACATCTTTGAACTAAAACACATTGGCTGTTTGTTTGAATTACCAAAACACAAAGACAAGAAACACGACAAAAAAGTGAAACATTGGCCTCAAGCTACTAAAACATTATTCTTTTCTAATTGCTAATTTGCAAGAGAACTTAAAACTTTGTTCTGTGATCCAAGCCGGTCCTCAAAACATCTCATTTAGTTGATAACAATTATTACGTCAGCAAAGTAAAAGAACTCAGGCTGCCGATTTGGTCTCAATGCTACTGAATGATGTAAGTGGCTCCCCAGCTGAGCCTGTAAGTGCTACTTTTCAATTCTAAATTACCCTTCTCTTCCGCTTCTCTTTAAAATTACATTTCCATGCCGTCGTGATAACCCAACGCAACAATAGAACAGGCTAATTATGACTGTTAAAGCTCCTTTTGTAATTAGCCTAACTTGGAGTTTGGTACTTTTTATCCGCAGAAGTTTCTTTGGTCCTCTCTCGTGACACAAAATGCAAAAGATGAACTTCAACTGATCTTCAAGGGCTGCTTTCAAGCTGGGATCTCCCAGTCTCGTTCACGTTGTCAGCGAACCCGGCTTTCCTTGTGAATCTGAGTGCTAAATGGAGCTTATAATTGCTGCTATCACTGCTATCAGGAGGAAAAGGAGACGGAAATTCTCTCGAAGGCTTTAATAGGGAACATAGCATGAAAAATAATTAAAAACAAGTCAGAGAGGGCAAAGTGATGGAAGATCTTTTTTAAAAAGGAGGAGAAAGAGTCCCTGCTCTGTCGCAGCTGCTAATTTTTGGCTTTCCAAAGCTCTCAATCCTAATTAGTTTTGGACGCGTGTACATTATACACTTCTGTTTAATTATGTATTATTACTATTTTCTTATTTAATTATTATTTGTATTTACAGTTTACACGCATGCTGCGTGTGATTAGCATTTTTTTTTGTTTTAAATTTTGCATAGTTTTTGCTTTATTTACATATTTTAGAATAGAATGAAACTTTATTGATCCCTGAATGGGGAAATTGCCACCTGTTTGATGGAACAGTAAATTTTAATTTGATTCTGTAAAGTGCTGCATGTGATGAAACTGAAACAGCTAAAATGTTGAACAGTCATTCTTTAATTTCATTTAGTGAGGAAGTGATTTGTAATTTAGGACATTTCAAATTCAACTTTTTCTATTGCTCTTTTGTGTTGTTACATAAATATCAATTCTAAGTATTCATTTTTAAAGAATTTTTCCTTTTTTTTCCACATAAATGTTTACTTGCATACTGCTGGTTTAGGCACCTCACTCTCCATGGAATACTACGATTGTGTCTCATACATTTATACATTTTATCCTCCCTGAAAAGATTTCTGATTTTCAAAAGAGGTGAATCATTTTAATTTTATTATTTTTATGTATTTGTACTTCTGTATGTTCCCTCTGGATGACAGTTACTCTGACAGATATATTATAAAAATAACACATGTGGTTTTGTTGCAGCACATTTTCAGGCAACAAATGTGACAGACAGATGTAAACAAAGACATATGAAAGCGCAAACACTGTACTAGGAAATAAAAGTTCAAGGAAAGAGAAAGCAAAAAAATCATCTGGTAAAAATCAGGAAGAATAGATATATGCAATTCAGTTTCCCTCTTTACTTTTTCAGCTTATTTGCCGATAACTCTGGGAGTGCTGATTTAACTGAATAAGGCGCATCTCTCCTTTTAATTTCAGAGCGTGCTAATGTCATTAATAATGTATGGATATTCTAATTAGAGTCTGCCCCAGTCGCTTTGCTGTGCAAACACTATTGATCATCTGTTAATTAAGTTTTAAACATCATCAGCGGGTGATTGGAGGCAAATGTGAGCATTCTCATCAAGACTTCCCCATGCAAGCACTCGATTAATTAAAAATGATTCTGCTGATCCATTTTCCTGCTTGATGTACACATGTGAACAAGATTGTTGGCACCCCTCTGGTGATGAAAGAAAAACCCCACAATGATCTCTAGAAAATATGCCCTGAGATGGACTGGCAAACTGTACAGAGCGTAGCCTGGCTTTACCCTGTGGTGGCTGGGTTAGGCTCCAGCAACCTCTGTGACTCTGCACAGGACAAGCAGGACAAGGAGAGCCAGAAAGCGTCAGAGTGGTGGATGGAAAGAAACAGGAAGTCTCTCCCTCACCACGTCCTCCGGCTCCTCTGGGGGCGACCTCGAGGTGTTCCCAGTCCAGCTGCATGACCCAGAGCTTATTACCACAGGTGAGAGTTGGAATGAAGATCGTCCAGTAATTTGAGAGCTTTGATTCCGGCTCTGCTCTCTCCACCACAACGGACCGGTACAGCGACCGCATAATGGCAAACGCCGCTCCAGACCGCCTGTCGATCTCACGTTCTGATCTACCCTCACTCATGAAAAAGACCCAAAGTGGTCCTGCCTCCACCTGGGGCAGGAGCACTCCACCCACCCTGAAAGGACAAAACATGAAATCACTCATGATATCAGTTGTGTCTACTTTGTTTTAATTTGTTCATTTTTAGTTTTAAAATCTACACTTTGTGAGTTTAAAATAATAGAGCAGTTTTTTTTTAGCCTTTTCACAAAGAATGATGAATTCAAATTTGGCTAAAACATGCAATGTTGTGTTATGTGATGTTGATGGAAGTTATGCAAAAGTGTTGTATATCAGTGCAAAGCTGAAATGAAAAGCCGCTTTTCTCTGCGTCAGAACCAATTGATTCGCATTGATTGCGTAAACGAGTTATAGGACGTCCAAGAGAGTGTGTTATTTATGTGTCGCCGGTAATAATTCCGGTGTTAACCTAAACTCACAGTGCCCTCGGCAACGTGCGTTCAAGTGGCCACTTTCAATGATAAATCTACATAAATGTGCCTAAATTTGCATTTTGGGCTTCCGTATTCAAAACTCTTGCATAAACACATGGCTGCGCAGGTTTCTACACTTTGATTGCATCGTCAAAGTTAAACCAGGTCAAACTTTGACCATTCAGAGACTCGAGTTTTGTAGTGATGTATGGGTAGCATCCCCTTTAATTCACAGACATGCCAACCATTTGAAAATTAATTACGGAGGAGAAATTATTGTTACAGTTAGTGCCCAGTTGGAATTATTTGACACCAAGTCTTTATAAATTGGAAGAAAGCTGTGAAAGAAAAAGCCTGAAGCAAGATTTGTGAGATTTGCACTGCTTTGACATTTAGGTGGTTGACTAGTGTGCTAGTAAAGAGTAGAAAAAGAAAAAGAAGAAGAAGTTTTCCACGTTGTCCAGTGTGAACACTGTGGGCTAAAAGCATGTTCAGGAATGTGAGTTTAAATGGAATGATGGGTGCAGATCATAAGAAAATCAGTTGTTCCTTATCTGATTTGAAGGGGATTCAGATTCAGCCACCATTAGATCAGAGGCTGCAATATTTCTGCACAGATCAGAAATGTGTTTTGTTGAGGATGATTATTCAATGGTTTACCTCATTGAATCATTTCAATCCTGTTTCTTCTGACTGAAAGTGTAAATTCAAGACGGAATGTATCAAACTTCCAGCCTGGACCTTTTGATTTTAATGAATTCCTCACAGATTCTTCAGAAACTCATAAGATATCTAATATTTTAATTAGAATTGCTGGCAAATGATTGTTGGTTTAGTATTTGAAATCTTTATTGCTATGTTTGTTTCCTGTTGTGCACAGAAAGTGTTGCCCAAACATCTGACTGCACTGCTCGCTGGGGATAAATGAAAGCTCAACAAGACAATCCACATTATTTATGTATTTAATCAGTCGTGCTTCTCTTACCTATAAGAAACCATTTTTTTTATTAACTTTAATTTCATATTTTGCATAATTAGTGATCTCAGCAGTAAACCCTCACTGTCGAGGGGCAATTATAACTCCTTGAAAGGAAAGTTTGCTTTACAGCGCTCAACATTTTTCTTTTACAATTAGATTTTATACTGTTTGTTGTTTCCTCTCAAGGCTGCAGCAGAAAGTTGAGTTCAAACCAAGTTGCCAGGGAGACAGGCTTCAGTAGGGGTGGATGGAAACAGACTCACAAATCACACCGGTTCTTACCAAGTTGCGGTAGTTTCTAAGGAAGTTCCAATATTGAAACAGCAGGTTCTTTCATGCAAGCTTTTCAATTATCACCTCTATTTGTGTTGAATGGAATTTCTAAATGACTTTTTTTCTTTTTATGTTGATGGAAAATCATGTTGGTCAAATTGTGTTGCCTTTTGTCATTTACGTAAAAAAACGAGTTTTTTTGTACTGTTTAACCTGAGGACAGGAAGGACTTTTAAAGCAACACAATTTTTCCTGAATATTAAATGTGCTGCAGCAGGACAAGAGTTACTGCAACTACAAAGAGCGAGTTCAAAGAGAAAAGATTAAAAAAAATCTTTCTCAGAAGCTCTGGTGTTGCCAGAACAAAAATGACCAGCATTGTTCTGCTGCTTTTTAAAAACCAAGCTGTCAAATACCTTTAATTATCCATTTTAAAGGATGCCATCAGACTCATCAAAGGCTGCAGAACAAGCCAGTGATCTGCTCAATGATTGAGTGAGGACCACACAGACTCAAAAGTTCTTTGGTTCTCACATTTTGCCGCAAAAATCCCCTCAGTTTGGATTTTCATTTAGGCTGGAATTTGCACATTTTGAACAAAAAGGAGTTTTTTGGTGGGAAAGCTGTTTGCCAAATTCCACAGTGTTATCTACTTTACCATCAAAGTCAACTCAAACTTTATAATAACACTTTAATATCTGGTCTGCATTGTAAACTATAATTACTGCACACCTTTCATGTTTTTCCCCCTTAAGTGTTCAAGTGTAATTCGGTACCGCAGACCTAGACTTGAACTACTTAAAGAATTATTGTGGTTCTCAGAAATTTTAAATCAGAGATGTTTCTGTAATTACTGGGTAAAGTGAAGAAGAGCAGAGATGGTTTGACACCAAATACTATATTTATTTGTTTTCCTCTCGGCTGCATTAACAGCCTAAACACTGACCTACAGAATGACCAAATCAATAACGGGGATGGCGAGGTCAGAAACTTTTTACTACCAAGTGCATTATAAACAAAGGAAAAACAGCTTTAGTCTAACCCTTGCTTGTTTTTTTAGGAGTTTTATTGACTGTTGACGACAAGGAAACCCTTTTAAACTCTGCTGAGAGCAGAAGTTTTTGTTATTTTTATGTATTATTTAAGATAAGCAGCTTTCTAGTTGGAAGGAAACCTGGCAAATAATTTAAAACACTAGTTTTTATGGTTATAATCAAAGAAAAATGGACATTAATCAAGTTGGGAGTTTCTACTATTTAGGACCTTTTTTTAAAAAGAATAAATAAGTGCATCTTTTTTTGTTGTGTTTAAATCTTTAAAAACTTGAAATCCAAACAGCACACCCTGACTTCTGGATTGAAGCTTTTTTGAAAATAAAAGGAATTTTTCACTTCATCAGGTAACCACCAGGGGGGATTGCAAATCAGTGTCCATTCACTAAAATGGTCATTTGTTCCACTGACAGAAATAAACAAACAAAAAAAAGACAATTCAAGCATAGAGGACAGAAGGTGTTTTTGAAACTATCAAATAGTTTTTTGATAATCAATTAAAAATGTGAAAAGTGTTAATATTACTAATCTAAATTTTAACTTAAACATTTATTTACAAAAATGCATTCCAAGTTGTTTTATAAGCACACAGGTTAAGTTACCTTTTAAAAGAAATTGTGTATTAATTATCACTAATTGATTAATACACATTGTGAATTTGAAATTAAATTAATTCCTAAATTTGAAAACATAAGCTGCTTTTTCCACATCTATTTTCTTTTCAGGCTACAGTTTCTTTCTTTCTTTTTACAACTGGAATGACTAAACTGTTTATCTTCTCCATTTGGCTATTGGTTGATGCAAAGGTCATACAAATCTTTGAAGGCAGACCAAACTTGGACGTGAGAAGACAGATGAAGGAACCTTTGTGAAAAAAAACGGAAGAATCATAAAGTCTTTCAGCTGCTTCCAAACAGGAGATCCACAGGAAAGTCATCCACACCAGCAGGACCAACGGACTCAGAAGCACTTACCAACCGTGGACCATCAGGCTGGTTAATGAAGCAAACGCCATGACATTTGTAGATATGAATATTTATACTACTTTCATTTTGCTTTTTGTATGTGTCTTTTATTCTTATAATTTTATAATTCACCTTGGCAAGATGGCTGCATTCAATTTTGTCATGCGTCTCTGTATGATGGCAATAAAGGATTCTATTCTATATTGCCTTGTTCACACAAAGATTAAGAGGATTTACACTTAAAACCTGTTCGTGACCAGTATTCTGGTTCTGAATATGCAACTTGCTGGTTCCAAGTAATGCAGGACTGACTGCAGTATAGCCTGTCAGCCGAAATGAAGGACGACCAAATAAATAGTGAGATTTGTGGACAATAACATATTGGAGGAGAATACAACACTGGGATACTACGGATCACTAGCCACGGTTAGGCGCAACATTCAAAGCAACTGGATGTTTGCATCGAACGCAATCCACTGGTCAAATTTGCTTCCGCCGTCTTTGTTTCAACATCCGTTAAAAGTCGCTGTCCGACGCTTGACCAAAAGTAAAACCTTTGACATAGACGTCGCCCATAGAAAATGCCTTATCTCCGGCTCCTGCAAATTGAAGCCAAATCCGTCGTCAATGCTTCCTGATACGTGTCCCAGCATTTTGAATCCAGTCGAGAGTCTGTCTGAGTCACGTCACGTCAGCCAACCATTTGTGGAGAACTGGACAGAGCAGGTGTGACATCACCCACAGAAAATGCAAGAGTCCATTGCCTTTTTTCAACGACATCACTTTGTTGGAGCCTGATGAAAGTAATTGGTCTGAGTCAACGTTTCTATGGCAACTACTGTCACTAATCAGGTGAAAATTGCAGCTGCAGGAGAATCTGTCAATCAAACGTTGCCCCACGTACTTTTACCGAGGCTTCTAATTGGTCAGTTTATAACTTGAATAACTTGCGATAAAGAAAAGATATGACAAAAATATGATGATCAACAAGAAGAATTAAGAAAAAGGTATCAGAGCAAGAATGGTTATTCTGAGAAGTAGAATGACTGAGTAATAGCTGTATGTCTCAATAGAAGTCTGTGGGATTTTAGGCTTCTTGGAGCCAGTAGGTACTTTCTATTTGGTACCCAAGAGGGGAATAGAAGAATAATTCAGTCCAGTTCTCTATATACAGTCAATGGAGCCAACCCATCTTTTGTTGGGCAAAGGTGGGGTACACCCAGTACAGGTCACCAGTGTTTGGGGGGCAACAAACTCCCATGCACTCCAGGAGCAGTTTAGAGACACCATTTAACCTCTGAAAAAATGTTTTAGACGATGAGAGAAGCCGGAACGCCCAGAGAAAACCCACGCACCTACAAGGAGAACAGGCAAACTCCACACAGAAAAACCCCCAGCTGAGATTTGAATCAAAGCAAAAGGTTTGAAGATGAAATGAAAGTCTCACAATTTCACTGAAAGGAGTCTCATAAAACCACGACTGGTAAGGCACTGAGTGGATGGTTGCTGCCACTCAGGTAACATTTTTTGCTTGGTCGGCATGAACCAAAGCTCAGCGAGCTCCAACTCTTAATGAACTCATCTCTCTACTCTTCAGCTTCTCTCCTCACCTTGTACTTCACCGCCCTGCTTCTCCTTCTCAGCTTTCTACCCGTCTGCTCAGTGATTCAACAACACCCTCACCTTTCTACCTCACCGACCAATTATTCAACTAACTCACTGTCGCTTCTGCTCGCGGAGACCCCTTTTAATCTGATTCATTTTTGTTTCATCACGTCCACTGCTTACCCAGAACGTATCAAGCTTTTACCTCCAACAGATGGTTTACTGGTTATGTAACCCCTTTACCCACGGAAGCGTGAATTTGTCAGAAGTACTGTGTGCATGCTGGGGTAGAGTTCAACATTTTCTCTCCCAAGAGAGTCAAAATGTTCCTCTGTGTGGCAGGGGGGGGTGTGAAATGTTTATTACATGCTAACAGTCTGCTACTGCTGTTTTTCCATGGAGCTTTGGGCATTTCATTTTTGTTCATTTATTTCTGTTTGAGGGATCATGAAAAGCAAACATATGTGACCCATATGGGGCACACAATGAATGCAAATCACCAGACACGTTCGTGAAGTGGTTTTTGTCATTAGCTTATTACCCAGGCAAAAAGGAAACAAAATATCACGTGGTTAAGGATTTTGTTAATCTTTTTATACTAGTTTGAGGTTATTTTTTCATATATAAGCACCAATTAAAAACAAAGGTAAAATAGAAGCATTGTTAATAAAAAGAATACATATATTAAAGGGTTTAAGGAAACGCCAGCTATTTTTCATGACCTTTTTGACCCGTCCTCACTGGCTGAGCAGCTGCTGTACGCCCTTCACTCTCCCCCTCTGACCCTGCAAGCCTGGTCAGAGCTGCATCTGACAAACTCACACATTTTGTTCTTCAAAATATTTATATTGGCTTTATCTCCATTGTAACCATTTTATTTTTTGGTCCCCTGGGTGTGTTGAACAGATCTGTCATTTTTGGAAGAATTGGCAATAGTTGGATTTACTCGGTTAACCATGCCCACATTACAAATATGTCATATTGTTTAGTTCAGCTTGATCCAATAATTCCTAAATTCTATGTTTACAACAGTGAAAAATGTGCAAGTAGAAGTAGAACGCCACTTCTGCGAGCTTGCTACGCTAACACCTTTCAAAATCTACAACTTCTAATTCCAATTTTTTTTTTTCCCAAGTAACTTTCCATTGATGCTCAAGGACTTTTTAGATCAAGTTTATATTTGTAGCTGGTGCTATAGCTGATTTTTATTTTTCATAAAATTTTAGATGGCGACAACTTTCAGAGGTCAAAGGTCAGCTAAACTTCAGTTGTGGTTGTAAACTGAACTTGGTGGCGTGTGTGAAATCTTGTAAAGGTTGCTCATCCAAAAGTTTTCTTTTCCAATATTGTGCAAAAACATGAAAATAATAACTTCCCTTGGCTATCCCTAAGATGTGACTTATGGATTTTGAAATAATTTTTGAGCCCCATAATACATTTTTTTTGGATGGTCACATACATTTTGATGTCATTTTTTCTTCGCGGGGGGATGGGGTGGGTCATTCACTATGTCAAAAATTTACTTTTCACCAAGTACTCGGTGCGTGCAAATTTTGGTACATTTTTGACCATTTGACAGCAGTGACATTTTTTCTCAAACGCGCAGTGAGAACGAAGAATTGCATAAACAAAATGGGCCTGGACTGCAACAGGCCATATTTAACCAGGAAAGCTTATTGTAAATCGTTACGGCTGGCTATCACTCCTCCAGTAGATTACATTTACATGTAAGGATTGAGTTTTAGGATGACTTTTTAAGTTATAAAACCAATGTTGTTATGTATTTTCTGAGCGCTGGCTGCGACGTGCGAACATCGATGACCGGCGACTGTTGATGATGTCATCACGTGGCAGTAACATCCAAATTTGAAGACACTATTTTGTTCCATATCTCTCTGCTTGGAGGGCTAAAAGTAGGGATAGGGAGAAGCTGTAGGGAAGGGAACCAAGTCGGATTCAGCCTCAGACTCTGGAGTCAAAAGCTGAACAATTTGTTTAAAAGCAATTGAGAACAGAGGAATAAAAGCAAGAATATTCAATACGAACAAATGTCATGAGTCTGGCTGATAAACTAGAATGTAAGGTAAACAGGTAAGATGAGTCAAGGTAAGTGCATTTGGATCAGCACCTTGCCTTGCTTGCTTCTTGTCTAGGAGGCCCCAGGAGGGGAAGAAGAATCTGGAAGTGGATACGGAGCCTTGCTTGAATTAGTCTTACAGATTTGTGGTTGCAGTGATTTACTGGAAAGGGAGAAAACGAGAGGAAGGGATACGTAACACAAAACCTACAGGGAGATCCGAGCGTGGAATCCATAAAAACAATACGGGTCCCTCAACAATAATCCATCGAATAAAACATGGCTGTAACAAGCTGTGACTGAGCAACTTATAGTGGGGAACACAGGTGAACAGCATGATTACAATCAATAAATGGAAAGCCAGGAGGACCAAAACTATTTTGACTTTTAAAACAAGATCTGGCAGTTTCATCTATTGAAGTTTTCAAGCAAAAAAATATGTTTGTAGAACCTAATTTTAAAGACATTTGTCTTTTTAACACACAAGAAATCAACTTTGACTCCAAAAAATTCAATACAGGAAAGGCAATACTAAGATAATAAAATTTTTCACTCTAGAATAATTTTAGTCAGTGGAAAATGCTCACAATAATAGGAACATAGTTTCATTGTTTGCAGAGCAAATCAAGTTTCCACTGATGTTTGTTTCATTCAGTTTCATAATTTAAAGCTTCTTATTCCAGATCTCTATAACTGGGTGAGCATTGTTTTTGGTTTCATGTTGTCTTAAAAACACACACACACACACAGCATATTCTTTTTTATTTATCTATTTGTTTATTTATGTATTTATTCTTGTATCCATCAATTTTTTGTATGATATTGATGTTTGTTTATGAACCATATTTTGTGTAAATGCTGTGTTAAGTACATCAAGTAAGCAATATTATAGTTAAGTTATTAACAGGTACAAAAATGTCTTCCTTTAGCGTTATTGAAAATTAGAACAAAGTTGATTTGTGTTTTGTTTTTTTTTAGATGCAAAGGAAACACAAAGTGCATCGCAACCTCGCCCTTTAAAACTGTCCTTCCTTCTGCTCCTGTCATCTACAAATGACCTTTACCTGTGGCCATCAGACAGATGACAGCACGCTCAACCCCTGCAGTTGTCAGAGACACAATAAAAGAGGGATGTGATGAAAAGAGTCAATATCATTTAAGGACATTATTTTTTAAGTTCCTTCAAGGTCAGTTTTGTCTGTATTTGATGTCTAACTGACTCGCTGTTGGTCTCTGCACATTTGCTGCTCCTCCTTTTCTTCTTTGCTTCTTTCCTGTGATTGAATGAAAGCCTTCAGCGGCGTATGTGTCTTTGAGGGGATCGTAGTTAGTTCCTCTTCATTCATGATGTCTAACTTGTTGCTCATCAGAATAACTGAATTCCACCACCATAACACTAGAATAAATAAAAGGAAAAAATGTAAATATTCTTTTTGTGAATTAATTTGAATTATTTCGTATAATTTGGCACCAAATGAGACTTTCCTTGATCCGTATCTTCCCAAATTCAGTGACGTCTTCTTGTTTCTTTGGCTGTTGTGTTTGTTTTCCTCTCAGGGCCTCGCTTTATCCTGCTGTGTTCCAGCCTCGTACACAAAGGGGAGAAGTTTCACCTGTGAGCTGCCAGCTTTCTCCTCTGTGGCTCCCTGACTTCAGCGTCTGAACCTGAACTCTGCCCTGCTGTGAATCAACCTGCTCAGCCGCCATCATCCTGCCTTTGAGAGGGAAGTTAAATTACTAAAAGGTTTTGGTTTGAATTTTTTGCTTTTATTCTTCATTATACAGTAGATTTTAAAAACACATTTATTACATACAAAGACACATCTTTGTGTGGGATGATAATTTAAAAGTATCTAGAATTTTTGTTTTAAAAACAAAATCCTGAAACTTTTATTAGTATGAAGGCACATTTAAAAAAAGTCAAAATTGTCAAAAATCATCCGTCATCATCTAATCAGTAATGTCCCATAATACCTACCTTTTCTGGTTTCCTATTGTTTTCTTCTTATTCTTCTTTATAGTCTTTTTTCTGGAAATGTATTTTCTGAAATGTTTCTTTATCAAAATAAAGAAACATGGAGTTCCACAAGCATTCAGAAAGCTTTTGTGATTCAAATTGCTTGTGTGACTCTGAGTTTTTATTAACCAAATAAACTAGTGTAATATGTAGAAATGACTCATTTTAGAACAAAATGTAATAAAAAATGTAAACACAATCTTAGTACAAGCTGGTCCATCTTAGGAAATGGCATCTCCATGTTTTAAAACTATTCTGTAGATTTGTGTGAATATTTCTTTAATCAAGCAATTTCCTTTAATTAAAATTAAATTATTTTTTTTTATTGTCAAGAGTATGGAGCAAAAGGATTGGTATTCATTTTAGCAGTAATTTCCTTATTTCACGATCTTAGCTTTTAATTAAACAAAAAAATCTCAACTGTAGTGATTTTGAGAAAAGCTTGGAAAGGTGTAGAGCAGAGATAATTTAAACTTCAAACCTGATTAAATATCTTTAATGTCTAAAAACAAGGTTTGCAACTTCCAAATAGTTTGCTGTAGAGGCGCTCAAATTTTGCAAGATGTAAATACTGTATTCAAGAAACATTTTATTGGAAACCTGGTGTCAGTCCAACATTTTATCCTCATTTTGCATCCTAAGAGTCACCGGCTGCTGCAGCCCAGAGAAGAGCCAGCAGCTCCACCAACTTTCTTTCTGTTACATTCAAGAGTCAGTTTGTTTTGGACAGTACTCTTTGGTTGATGCTAGAGAGCACTGTTGGGGTTCGCTCACAGTGTAAGGGGAGTGATATTATCTAACAAACCAAAAAGAAGAAGTACATTAGAGTAAGAACCAAACATTGTTTGTCAAAATGATAAAGAATACAAAGCCTTTAGCTTAAATTCATTCTGGTTGGTCTTGTTTTGGGGGAAAACAGGATCCTTCTTAAAAGCGCTGTGTGAAAATAATGTAATTGTGGGTTTAAATCTGTTATTCACTATCTACAAGCGTTTACTAAAAATATATTAGGAATGGTATTTTCACTAAAAAATAAAAGTCAAAGTGCTAAAAGGGGTGGCATCAAATGTTTCCTCCTATGACCAAACCATAATATTTACAACCAAGACCCCAAGTGTTACTCATCTTATTGTATGGGTGTCAGTCCAGTTAAAATAAAGTGAAAGGTGCCCTCTGTTCAGAATTGGAAGATCGATAACATCTCATTTTCAGGTTTCCCATTTCCCAAGATGCTTTGCCTATGCCGGAGCAGCTTCATCAGCAGTTTAAGGAAACTCTTTTGCTCTTGTAACTGGCAATGAAGGGCAATGAAGACACAAGCTGTATGTTAACTCGTTGACTTGTGCCAAGTGTGAGCCCGTATTTACATTTCATGCAATGGAGCCTTCACTTGTCTGTTTGAATGACCTTGTGAAGTCAGTAATCCCCACTTCACAATGAATAAATACATAAACAATGGAATTTCCCCCGTTCCCAGTCACTCATTCCGAAAGATCAGAATGATAAGAGTGGGAGAATGCACACTGTTCAGATTAACAGGAATTGAGATGATGAGTAATGGAACGCCTGCTCAAAAAGTACAAGTTGGCTGTTTGTTATTAAGCGGTGACCCAATCTATACAGAACCTGTGCAGCCAAGCAGCGCGGTCATCAAAGTGTCCACCCAATTACAGTGCAGCTGGTTGTTTCATCTTCTTTAGTCGGCAGCAAATGCAGTTTATGCTTATTTTTGTCCAGATTAGTCTTATATCAAGAGTGGTATAATGGAGAATTAATGGTAGTAAAGATTTCAAAAAGAAGAAAAAGTGTTAGTTTTTTTAGGGCTTTCATTTTCAGAGATAAGGTCCATCTGCTTAACCTTGACTGTGGTCCTTTGAATTGGCAGCTTGAACCAAGAAGTATTTCCCATTTGATGCAAAGACAAAAGAAAGGGCAGAAAGTTATTTGCAATTTGCAGCAACAATAAAAATGCAAAGAGAAAACACATTTAGAAGAAAGAGACTATAACTGCATAGTTTTTCTGTACGTGATCACTCAAACCCTTTTGATTTACACTGAATTCCTATACTCCTTCTAGCCGTCCTCTATCAGTTCACCCAGACAGAAAATCATATAAGTATTGATGCAACACTTTTAAAGACACTCTGATGAAAACTCTTTTTGGTGTTTTTAACATGCTCTTGTGGAGAAAAAATATAAAAATTAGGATTAAAATTGCATTTCTGAGTCTTCTTTTCTTCAAATCGCTGTGAATCAGGTGAATCAGACGATAAACTGCCCTAATGGTTATTGTGACGTAGAACCTTCCCGGTTCCTGAGTCACGGTTACTACTGCCACTCTGCAGAAACTATGTCCAAGAAAACTTTCACTAAAAACGGCATAATCGTAACTAAAAGACCACTGGGAACAATTTTAAAATAGATGAAAAGATAATTGGAGTGGGACTCTAAAGATCATTAATGATGAATTTTAGGACATTGGTGAAAAGTTTAAAATGCTTCTTCTTTAAATTGGTTTGTTTAAACATTCATACCTCCAAATGCTGTCTAACATTAGCTTGTAGGCTGTTTAGGCCTGAATGAACTGCTACAATCAAATAAAGCATTTTAAAACTTAAAACTAAAAAAAAAAAACTTGTGTTTATTTTAAAAAAGTTTGAGATGAGCACAAGCGACAATCAGCTTCTCCTCCATTTGGCTTTGGACTCCACCCTCTGTTCACTAATCTGAGTTCCTGATTGGTTGAAGTGATGTGAAGTTTTGACAGAAGTTCAGTGCCCAGTGCTCAAAAGGTTCCGCGGGATTTCTGATCAGTTCTGCACATTGAATTAACATTGGAATTGCTTGGCGAATCGCGTTTGGTGTGAACGTAGCTTTAATTTTTCATGTGTGACCTTGGCCTCAGCCAAAATCGATATCATGTTTGGCAAAGACGTTGGGGATGCTGTTTAGTTTCTTGATTATTCTTTGTTTCCATTCAGAGGAAATGCGTAAATCCTTGAAATTGTACGTCAACGGAGGTGATCTTTGATGCTTAGTTTTGAGATTACAGAGTTGAATGGCTTACGTCTGCTATGATGGTTGGGTTACACTATTTGAATGTGTTGTGTCTTATATAAGGAGTTTTTAAAGGAAAAAAAATTAAGCTTTAAATTGTGGACTCTGCAAAAGTTGCTCATTTTTGGCACATTGTTTTGATGAGGGAGCAACACTCAGGCTTCATTTTCAGAATTAGAGTCCCAAAGGTGACATCAGACATTTTTGGTGCAGCGTAAACATGTCTAAAGTTGTGATTAATGTGTTTCAGCTGCAGTCTCCAAGCTGCAATTATATGGCAAAAAAAAATTAGACAAACAAAATCAATTGTACACTTTTGCCATCAAATCTCAGATGTTGATTTTTTTATCTTAAAAAAAACAAACTGACGCCCATTAAAGAAGTAACATGAACACATTCAGGCGCAGATGCATGTAGATAAGAATAAAGCTCTGCATCAGCATTTGCAGGCAAAAAAACCCCGCTAAAGCAGGACCTTGAGCTGGAGGCATTCAGAGGAATGTAAAGTTGAGGAGTTTTTTTGTTTTCCTGACTTGGTGTGTTTCAACGTTTGCTGATTCTGACTCTGAGCAAATGCATAGCTAAGCTTCCAGTTTATTGGCCAGGACTGAGATGGAAGAACTTCTTGATGAGCAACGACTTCAACCTTTTTCTTTCTTTTTTTGTTTTTGGTAATGACTCTGCAAACAGATTAGTAAACATAGTTTTTTCAGGTATTTTATACCAATGTGGAAAAAGTGCTTTTTTTATAAGGGAAGGTTACACTCTTTTGAATATTTTTCTAAAAATGATGTGACTAAGCAGCTTATAGACATTTACGAAAAGTCAGGGTAAACTTTTGAACCTTCGATAACACCATAGAGTTCACGCATCTGCACTGACTTCAAGGTTTTTCAATATTTCTGTTATTTCCAACCTTCTTTGTGTGCATTTTCTGTCCTTTTTTGATCCGTGTGAGTTTGTTTATGGATGTGTGAAAGCTCAACCCCTGCGTTGTCGCAGCTGCACACGTGTGTGTGTGTGTTTCCGTATGTGTGTGTCCTCACTGGTTGACAGTAATACATGGGGGTTTAGGCAGAGTGAATGATCACTCTGTTTATAGGGATTTGATTGCAGCCCAGGAACCAGGCCACATTCTCCGTGAGTCAGCTGCCAGGGAGCCGCCTGGCGTCAACACTTTATTCCCTGAAACTCAGTTTTTCTTTCTTCTCGTCCCCCTTCACTCCCCGCCCTTTCTGCTGCAGTACTGTACGAGCTGTAATTTCCCTGGGAACTCATCAGCAGTTGATGCTTGCCTTCTTCGCTTCGAATTAGACCTAAACACAGGCAAGAACTCACATGCACATGCAATCCCTGTATGCATTTGCAAAGAAAGGCTCATTCAGGCACGTCTATTCCATGTGGATTACTAGGCAATGACAGCATCTGGATATCATAATTTAAATATCTGTTTTCTCTCAGCTCCGAATCTTTCAGTGTGTCATAACACAGTTTTAAAAAAGTAAATTAATTATACAAAGAAATCCCTCTGAACCCCTGGAAAACACTGTTTGTAATAAGTTTGTACAGAAGATTAGTTTTCTATTTCTCTCTGACCTGAGGTCATGTTTATAATTCAGCATTTCCATGTGTGTGCCTTTGTGCATGTTCGACTTATTCAGTTCAAACATTTTTACATGCACAGTTTATGTAGTCTGTGCCAACTTTTAGTTTGTCACAAATTCTTTTCTGCTAACGCCTGGTTTTACTTTATTTATTCGTTTGTCTGTGTTCATGTCTCTCATTTAGAATTGACTTTTTAAAGACAAAAAGGCAGAGGAGGTAATAATAAAGAAATGAACCATCTTTTTCAGCCCATAACAAGTTAAATTTCAAAGTAATAGCTTTCATTTTAAAACTAAAAAGACATTCAAAGCGCACATAACACAATTTCAACCCTCTGATTGACTTTAAAACATTATTTTATGCTCCTTTTGTCTGGTCATCACTGCAAAAGGTTACAAAAACCTTAGGAGACATTGTGTTTATAGAAAACAAAAATCTTGCAATCCAAAACAGAAAATGTTTTGGATGATTAGGTCACTGGCACAGACATCAGATGTTTTCTTCCCATGACCCCATCAGACAAATGGAAATGTTTGCCACGATAGAGGCAATAATGTTGCAATTGTTTAACACAATTTAAGCTTAGTGTGATGGACAGACTATCCAATTTAGCTGTCTGGCTTGCATTTATCTAATCATCTCTCCTAATTTATGGAACTCTCTGTTTTATTTGTTTGCATTCTTTTCTCTCCTAAATGATATCCTGATGTTCGGTCAGTCTACAAATCGTGCTTTGTGTTTCACTTAGAAAAGATTTTATCTCTGTTTTGACACCTTAAGATTGCCAGTTTGTTTGGATTTGCTCAATTTAAAGCGCAGAGCCATGTAAAGTATATTTTTGTAGTAGACATCATCTAAGGAAGAAATGAGTCAAATGTATTTCAGAAGAAATCATAAAATAATCATCGTTTCTACCTTGACAAAGATCATAGAAAGTGTAACTGCAGTTCAATCCGATATAGATGATTGATCTAAATGATCTCTTTTATGATATGAAACAAGATATGAAAAGTTAAAGTTAATTTATAATACTATTGATTAGAAAAGACTGGTCATACGACCTTTTTTTTTACCACCATGTTAACAAAAATAAAAAACCTATAGACCCCTTGCACGTGGTGTCACAGAACCTGTCTGAATGCCCTCTCAGCCACTTTGGAATTCAAATTGTGCCACTTCTGCTGCTTTGTCATGTCCACTCAACTGTCTACCAAAAGTTTGCGTGTTTTTTCCATTATTAGGTCATTGTTAAAAGCAGAAAAGTCCCGGTTCTGACGCAGTTCAAGTACCGGCACCAGTTCAAAAGTAACAGACTGGCTCTGGTACTGGATAAAACCCAAACTGTACCCATCCCCTAAATATGTATCACTTTAAAGACAAATAAGTTGTATAACCAAAGGTCTGCCTGACTCAAAATGCTCACTACAAAGTCTGTTGGCATCTGTGGGCTGCCGCTCTTCCCGTTTGACTGTCCCCTGTTTTTTTGTTTTTTTGTTTTTTTTCGCTAATTTTATCTGTCGGATGTATCAAAACGATGTGTGCTTAGCTCCCAAAACGGTGTAAAACAGCGCCGGCGTGACGTCATTGCAAGGGGTCTATTATACAGTGCTTTACTGGCAGCAAGCGTTTATTTAACAAAACAAGGAAAACTTTAAACGTTCAACTCTGGGAAAATTTGGAAAAAACGATTATTTGGATTTTTGTTGATAAATAAATGTGAAAGATTTTAATTTTCAGATTATTGTGACTTTAGGCTTCATATTTTAGATTTTTTTTGTAAACTACCTCTTGCTTACAGCAAGTCTGCTACTTTTTGTACTACGCACAAAGCTTGAAGATTCATTGATTTGATCAAATAACTCAAATCTGAGGTGTTTGGTGATGCCGGGAAATAAAATACAGATTTTCAAGATTTTAGTTTGGTGTGGCAGACGAGATGGTGTGCTTTGTAGTCTTTTCTTGTGATAGCCTAATCACAGTACAGCATTCTTTCCCACTGTGCTGATAACGCTGATATCGCCGTCCTCAGCTCTACTGACAAACTCCTTTTGTCATCCGTGCTGGCACACCGTGAACACAGACACTGATACAGTACTGGGGTGTCAGCAGTGAGCCACATTTTGGCTTGTCTGCAAAACCACAATTTCTTTTTTTGTTTGTTTTTTTTATGTTCAGTAGAAGTTCCTGGATTAACTTATTGACCCAAGTTTCCAGCAGACACTGTGGTTCAAATCCTGACAGACCCATTTTGTTATTATATTTGCAAGGTATTTGTCTTTTTTTTATGAGTTTATTTGACAGGGACTTTTCACATAAAAAGGCATCTCTGCAAATCCACCAGAGTTAGCCAAAAGTCATTTTTCATCAGGTAGTCCGTTAACAGGTGGCAATATCATCTCTATGAAAACAAAGCATAACTAAAAAGAAAAAAAATCAAGGATAATAAATGAGCAATACAAACACACAATACATGAGCAAGAATAAGAAGTATAAGTAAAAGTAAATTGTAAATATAAATGAGAAATAGAAACAACATTAATGGGTGAAAACTCATTGGAAATATAAAGGTGCAGAAATAATTCATGAACATTGCAAGCTGATAACACAATGTAAACATAAAAGCAGTAAAGATAGTTATTAACTCTGTAGAAACAAACAATCCTTGTAATGAAAAGTTGGATTAAAGTCGTACAGAGCGCTCTGGATCGTCACCATGACAGACAACGGCCAATAGAATGGATCCACAGATTCATACTACGTCGTGGGCACTATATGGCTTCAGGCCAATGTCTGGCAGGACAGAAGGAGCTCCCTATGAACTTTACATAGTCATCTTAATCAAATCTATATTTTGCGTGGTCAGTGTCAGTGGCCCCTGCTCCTGCCAGCAAGATCATTTATAGCTGTTTTCAGTGGGAAAGTACTGATTAAGTCCTTGAAGCACTCCTTAACTGGTTTTACCTGGCTCGCAGCTCCTTAGGATTCAATAAATGGTCAACGGCCTGTGCTTGTGTAGTGCTTTTCTACCTTCCTTAAAGGCCCAAAGCGCTTTTGCAATGTGTCTTGCCCAGGAACACTTTGACACATGGGTGGGCAATGTGGGAATTGAACCTGAAATCTTCCAGTCAGAGGCCAGCTGTCCTGCTGCTGCACCACGGCCGCTGTAGGTGGGTTATTGTAAGCTAAATGTATTAATCAATGAGGTAATATTTGTATAAAACATAAATGATGATGTTTTAGAAAGATAACCCAACTATGACTAAATGAAAATCAGTAACTTAAAATCAATGAGGATAATTAACACTAGTCAAGAGAGCTGTGATCATTTGCAACTTAGAACTGGTGTGACTGAGAGAGGGAAAACAGCAAAGAGAAGATGACCAAAAACAAAACTAAAACGCTCGATCCTCACAGTACCCCCTCCTCAAGAGGCCAGATGCCCCAACACTTGGGAGGGAAGGGACCTGTGAGAGCAACAGAACAAAAACAAAACCAGAACCAAAAGTTCAGGTCCTCTCAACCTACCAGTACAAACCGCTCCTCAGGAACAGGCATGAAAAAGATCAGTCCTCACGACTCTCCCCAGGAACAGGAAGCATGAAGGGGAGCAGCCCCACTGGGGCAGAGAACATGACCAAGGGGAATGAACAGCAACCATCCTTAAGGACAAAGAACATGAAGTATGACTGGAGCTGGAGAACTGAGGTAAAATGGTCCCAGCAACCCCCTCTAGACCAGAAGCGTGGATGTGGCATGCTGTTACAAAAAAATTCCTGCAGGAAACCCCATCTGTCGTGGCATGGCATGGTGGACTGTGGACTGAATACCACTGCAACAACAGTTTTCCTGTTGGGTCCAAAGTGGTCAGGTCATTCTGTCAGGAACTGGCGATGGAAGACCCAAAATGAAGGAGACGGTGCTTGATGGTGGAAACTGAAACATTTAATAGATAAACTGAGACATGACAAAACCAAAAAGGTGACAAAGCTGAACAGATGACCTGACAATGAAGAAACTGAAAAAACAGAGACTCACATCCACTGAGGATAATTACCACAAATCAAGACAGACATCTTACAACCTAAAGCTGGTGTGACTGACAGAGGGAAAACAGGAGAGACCACGACCAAAAACAAATCTAAAGTATACGATCCTTCCACAGCACTCACAGCACAATGTTGTTCCTATCCTTGGGAATGCTGCTGGGAAGCATCTCTTCAGGCAAGCTGAGTGTTCAATGCACAAGAACAAAACCAAAGCAATCACAGCAACCAAATAATCTGTACGTTGGGATCAAATAGACACTGTTTGTTATGTCAGGAAAATCTATTAAAAACAGAATTCTGGATCATTTGATTACTCCAACTTGGCTATTCTGTGATTTTTTTTTACTTAAAAATTCCTCGTTTTACACAGGAACATAAATTACATTTAAAGGTGCAGCAAACAAATAAAACAGAACACAAATGCTATGTGGGTATTTTTTGAAAGATAGGAACATCTATTGATCCTTAGAGGAGAAAGTGTCCTAGCAGCACAAAAACACATTCAAAAGTGTGAGATAATTAGAATTTTTAGTACTTCGGCCGGTCTTCAATCCAAAAGCCTTTATCTGTTTCAGTATAAGTGCTAAAAGTACAGACTGCACTTCCAAAGTGTTTGTGAAACATACACCTCCATCAAGTTGAGCAACATCATGGACAACAGCTCTCCTCCACTCCCACTGAGCCAGAAATAGGCTCAAATACCTTCTTTGCTGTCTCAACACACCATTGATATACGAGTTAGCAGCGATGAGCGAGGTTAAGTACAAAGACGGTTGATGCTGTTGGCGCCTCATGGTGGGCGATGGGGTGCAGGGTGTGCAGGTAGGAAGAGAGGGAGAGGTTAGAGGAGTGGGTGTCCTGAATGATTCATGGAAGCTATTCCCATGATGGCTTCTGCTGCATTCGACATCAGCAGAAGGACATAATAGCGGCTGTCTGTTGAAAGAAAGAGTTTCACTGAGAGTTCAAAGCTATCGATTTGGCCGGAGAGTTTTCTCAGAGTAGGTGTTCCTCAGCTGGTTTTATTTTTAAGCGGCAGAGCGGCACTGTCAGTTAGGGAGCACAGGGGGACCTTACAAAGGAGACCGTCTCTGCTTCTGCTTCGTTTTTGTACATCAGCATTGTTTCCAACTTCCACTGTCCACTTTTTCCCTTTTGTTCACCCACTACCTGCTTCAAAGTCCATGTACAGTGAGAGATAACAAATGGCAGAGTGAAGTACAGAGGGTAAGCTGGCAGGATCACTGTTTATGGGTGTTTGAGCCCAGTCACTGAGAAAGGTAATTTCACGCTTGGCGGCACTGACTCCAGTCCCAACATTGTCCCTGTGATTAATTAGACTTTTTAAACGAATAAACCAAAAGCCAGGTGAAGATGTTAATTATCCTACCCTCACATAGATAGAATGAAGTCACCAGCCTGCAGCGCTAGTTCGCACATGGATCCCCATAAAAACACAACAAAACATCACATTTGCATGTACATGCACAGGCAATAAAAGAAAAAAGTGACGTTGCAGCAAAGCAAAAAAAGAAAACCAGCTTTTACCTTAGCAGCAGTAAAAGAAGCAAAAAGAGTGGCACATATTCACTGGGAAAAACCACAGAGGGATCATTACGAATAAAGAGTAAAATCCTGCTCTGACATCAACATCAGTAATATACAAACATACGGAATCTAAACAAGTATTGTAACAAAAGTAAATGTTTTGCTCATGGTTATGGTCATTGTGTCAAATCAATGAAAGATTTGTCAGTGACCCACTCCAATGAAAATTGTGTTTTTAACATGTTCTTGTTGTATTTTGCTCATGATGCAATGAATGAAGAATATTGAGACTATACATTTTTGTTTCTAAGTTCCCTGCTCCGCTTCATTCTGATGCATCCAGTTGCAAACAAAAACATTCATCTACAACTTCATTTCCTTCATCCGAGCTGGCATCTGGCTCAAATCTGCATAGGTGGGTGCCTCTAATATTGCTTGCCATTTTCGCTAATGTTCGCTGGGGTTGGGAGGGGCTGTAAACTAGCAGGAGAGAATGTAAACAAAGGAATGACGGGAAATGGGGGCAGCCAACACCTCGAAGACGAATTTGTGATCAACTCTTGAAGTTTTGCAAAAATTATAAAAAAATAACAAGGGTTTTGGATTTTTCTTAAAAAATTGCCTTATTCCAATTAAAAGTCCACTGGGAATGCTTTCAAAACAGATCAAACAATGATCAGAGTGGAACTTTGGGGAAAATATAAAACCTGTAAGCTCCACCTTTTAAATTTTCTGTTTAAAAAAGCTGAAGTATCATCATTTGGTTTTTTCTGTCTATTTTTGTTTCTTTTACTTGTTTCTTTAAAAAGTAACCTCTCTCTTGTATTTTTTACAGAAGCATATGACTTCTTCACATTTCAAGGTAAACACACACATATATACACTAAAAAATGGATCAGCTAAACATTAGCTGTGTTTTGGAATTTTCTAGTAAACCTTTGCAGATGGTTTCATCAGTCGCAATAAATTTTGTTTTTGACCATGAAAATTGTGGCTCAACAAGTGCAGAAAATGTGGTTGCGAAAACAAAGTTGCTGCTTAATGCCACACTTGACATTGTTGATAACTGGTTTTCTTCTTAGAAAAGAAGAAAAAGGTGTAGCATAGGTGTGTAGTGATTGATTGACTTAATCGATGAATCTATTTATATTCCTACGATCCAACCAGGTTGATCTGTCAAGTTAATCTGCAAGTTAACCAAATCAATCTATACCATTATATAATAATTTTAAAATGAAAGAAATCGATTATGTTGATATTTGAAAATATCATTTGGATTGAGACAGGATGGGTTTATTTTATTATAACGTAAAAAGGACCAAGTACCATCAACACACATGCGATGACAGGAAAAATGAGCAGCCATCATACAGTCCAATGTGTGGAAACACTTTGACTTTTGCAAAGACATGACCATACAGTTTGGTAGAATGTTCTAATAATGTTCCATTTGTATTAATTTGAAATGGAAAAACAACAGTGGGCTGAACTTTATGAAACTAAAAGGTGAATGGTTTTCCACTCATTCTTGTTTACTTGTTTGTTGTTCCTTGTAGGTGTTCCTCAGTTGGTTTTATTTTTTAAATGGGAGAAATTTTATTTAATTTACACATAATAATCTTACAAAAAAATACAAGGAATCTGGAAAACTTCCCCTGCAATGTTCAGAAAACTCATCAAAAGCTACGGACACTTTTTATTTTGTTGTTTTTAACCAAGGCCAAACATCTTTACAAGAGATTTACTATACGAGCACTGTTCACTGTGTGTTTGACCTTTCAGTATCTTCAAGTGCTGCCAGTTAGTTGTGTAACTAGTGAGCATTGGCCCTATGGCATTTGGACTAATGAGGGCAAAATGTGGAGACTGCTGGTTTCTGCACAGATAAAGTAAATTCTTTTGGTGGCAGAAGTGGGATCTTCTTCACTGGAATGGTGTATCGTAACAAGAAGCAATAACAATGCAGAGGTATATTGATTCTGAAAATCCCTCAACTCCCCAATATGGGAGTAAACTTTATGGACTAAGACGAATTCACTTCCCTTCACAAAATAGTGTTTAATGGACTATTTCCTCAATTTCTGAGAGAACAGGATGGAATGGCCCTGTTCCTAAACCTAACCCCAATTAATTATTTTTAGGATAAATTTTTTATGTGTTCTTCATCCCGAAGTAACCAAGAAAAACATGGTTTTAATTAGATAAATTGCCGATTTGTTTTTTTGTCAGATTATGAGGCATTTTTCTGAAGTGGCAATGAAGATTTTGCACACTTTAATGTGCACAATCTGCATTGTCACTTAGCTCAATCCTTTTGCAAACATGCTATAAAAACAGTATTTGTTTTTTTGACAACAAAAACTTTGTTGTTCAAGCGTGACTTTTCTTGTTTGAAAAAAATTGAATAATTCTGTCTGTCTTTCTCTAGATGATGAGTTAAACCCTTTAAGCGTGCATAATTAACAAACAACACATCAATGCAGCCCTAATGGATGACCTTTGCCAGAGAGTCCAGCTGGCTGTGGCGTGCTGTCTGCAGAGTGACTCTGTATTTCTCAGTGTGAACTAGCAGCAAGCAGACATCAGACAGCCTATTAAAGGCTCAATTAGATGTTCTGCTTATTGGATTCCTGTGGCTATCTGTTCTATTGAAATACCATAACAGACAGACAGGGAGAAGTAAAACGAGATAAAGAGAAGATACTGACAAACCCACATCGGCAATGAAAGAAGGGGATTGGCAGAGAGAGACTGATAAATGCACAGAGGGGGAGGCTGAATGAAGCGCCTCTGGCATGCAAGAATGATTAGAGCTCGGCCAGCATAATGTGATCTCTCACACACATGAGTTATGGCCTTGCTTTTTCTCATGTTGCAGTACAAACGCTGACATTACAGATAGTGGGTATTGCCGGTGAGCGAGTACTGCACTACATGACTGATCCAGTAACAGGGTTTAATGACTGCTTTACCAATGGATTTTGTTGACTAATAACAACTGGAAATTACATAAGTTAATGCAGTACAAAGCATGTATTCCCAAATGTTCAGGTTGATATTAAAACTATTTATTTTCCCAGCAAACATTTTTTAAATGGGATTAATTGTATTTTCTTCCGTCTCTTTTAACTTTTAAAATGCTGCAGCCACAGTTCTATCTCACTGTTTGTCATCACAAAATCTCTGTTGATACATTTGAGTAATTATTTTTTTAAATATTGGAGTCCTAAGAAATTACTGTTTTGAAGGATAAAACTGAAGTAGCAAGCATAAACTAAACACTATTTGGATTGGGCAAGAAGGAAAAACAGCCTTCTTTAGATCCCATCAGAAGTCAAATAAAAGAAAAAGAAAGGACAAAAAACCATTGTGGCAAGCCCCAGCATGCTAAAAGCATTTGTGCAGAATGTGAGAATGGAATAACTTTAACAGAACACAGTGAAAGGTTTAAAAATGTACTAAACTGAACAAAATTCAGAGAATAGAAATTCACGTGGAAGCAGGAAAACTGTGATAAAAACTAGCTGAAGTGCAGATGTATTCAGAAGGGGAGCTCCTTAAGGTGGCTTTTAGGGATGCATCACACTTCACTTTTTTATAACGTGCATCAAAACATTTGCACATTTTCTTTTACAAAAGCATGCCACCAAAAGACATGGTATAGTATGAGTTAGTGTGAGTCCGTTTTCTAAACTACAGCATTCTCTTGCTATATTCCACTGCTTTCCATTGTGCACTTCTGCAGTAGTTTTGCCAAGCAGGCATCGTTGTTTTTACTGTTAAAGTTTTCAGACGTTGGTTTCAACTCTTTAAAAAACTAGTGACTTTACAAGTAACTTTTTTCTTTCCTAAGTACTAATTAAGAAGACTAACAAAAAGTGCCTATGGTTTTCAACAAGGAGAGGGCACTGCAGCCAGTGACTCAGCCCCTCCCACATCTTAAACTCTCCCTGTAGACAGTTGAAGCAACCTCATTTGCAACTGAGCAATGTGCAATTTCCTTTTCCGTGTTGGCAACAAAGTCACAGTTTGCAGACAGTTTCTAAAAGGAAATACTTTTCTCAAAATTCTGGTTTTTGGAAACTTGCCGGATCACTTTTTCTTGGAAGATTTAGAGATGATATTACATCAGCATCTCTGTTTTGCAGCTACAAAGTGTTAAATTACATACACATACATAAAGGTATATACATCCACCCTGATGCAAGCTGTGAACAGGAAATTACTTAATGGGCTTCAATAAACTTGAATAATGAAATTTTAAACTGTTTTCCAACTTTAGTTTGTTCATTATGAACTGATGATTGCCGGGCACGTAAAATGAAAGTCTATAAAATTGAAGACAGATTTATGGAAATCCTTTAATCATTTATTTATTTATTGAGTCAATACAAAAGAGTTAATTTAATGTATGTTCCATTTATTTCCTTTGACGTTCCAGAGCTTTTTTTTAAAAGAATCCTAATTATATCCACTGCTGTTCACTAAGCAGAACAGGAAAGTGCAGAAGAGTTTTATAAGGACTTATACAACAATTCTGCTTCACAGTTCATCTACTCTTTCAACCTTCCCACACTTTCGTTTTGCTGTATTTGCCTGCTGCCCCTTGCTTTAATACACATAAGGGTTCCCTTGTTCCTATAGCAACTCGTTCTCATCTCTCTATCTGGGTGTGTATACATCGACAGTCTTCACTGTATTCGTTCTACAGCTCTGCTGAGATATTAGCAATTATGTGCTTGTTAGGAGTGGGCACAAGATAAA
Source organism: Oryzias celebensis (assembly GCA_014656515.1). Classification (NCBI taxonomy): domain Eukaryota; kingdom Metazoa; phylum Chordata; class Actinopteri; order Beloniformes; family Adrianichthyidae; genus Oryzias; species Oryzias celebensis. The sequence continues at coordinate 44,564,229 of BNCR01000005.1, forward strand.
AAAGATATGCCTTGTGTCTGATTACTTTTGCTGTGCGTTCCTGGAAGAGGCCTTGGAGTCCTCAGGGGGACAATGCCAAACTCTCTTGGCTAATCCATTCATAGCCCTGGTGGAAATACTTCCCTTTTGCCTGTATTGGATTATTCATGCATGAAGCATTGAGAAAATGGAGATGTAGGAGAGAGCTATAATAGTCGTGAATATTAGCCACCCCCAGTGTCCTTTTTCTAGACCACTCTTTGGACAGGCATCTATGGATGTTGATACATCACCTGCAATATGGTGTTGTATTAACAAGATCAGATTTAAATTAATACATGACATGAGTAGTGGGTTTTGATTTGTAGTACAGAATTTGAGGCTAAAACAGTGTCATGCTATGTTAACATCGACCCCGGGAACCCGTGTTCAAGTAGCCACTTCCAATGAAAGGTCAATGTCACTGTTGTTGTTCACCTTTAAGGAAACCCTGTATTCTATCCAGGCTGGGGACCAGCTCTAGGGAAAAGCCTCTTCCAATTGTGAGTACGTGCCATTGACTGTATATGAGAACTGGACTGAGTGACCCCTAGCCCCTTGCGTTCCAAATAGGAAGTACACCCTGGTCCAAAAAGCCAAAATCCCATAGAATTCTTTTGAGAAATAAACAGCTATTACTCAGTCATTGTATTTATCAGAATAACCATTCTTGCTCCAATACATCTTTTTATCATGTATCGCATTACTTGCTGTAGCACGTTATTCAAGTAATAAATAAACTGACCGATCAGATGCCTCAAAAAAAGTAGGTGGCCACGTGTTGAATGTTTGACAGATTCTCCTGAGTTTGCTTCCAGTGGAAGGAGTGAGGCCTTCTAACATGCTCACTACCAATTGGTAGAGAGTGGTCGTCATAGAAATGTAGACTAAGACCGATTTGATTCCAACCTTGACTTGTCTGGTTCCAACATGGTGACCGACATTTGTGAAAAAATGACAATTGAATTGACTTCATTTAGAAACTGAAAGTAAGTCATTTTCTTTGGATGACGTAACACTTGCTCAGTCCAGTACTCTATATACAGTCAAAGGTACATGTGCTGGTATCGGGTAGCGATAGCCCAGTGTGAACACTGTATGCTAAAAGCACATTCAAGATGGACAGGCGTCGCCCTTTTGTCTAACATCTACATTTGACAGTAACAATAACAAACCTCCAGAAACTTGTTCCTTTGTGATGAAACCCCCTCCTACTTCTTACTCATTGTACAACTTCTTCACCCCTTTTTTCCCCTTTATTTTTTACCCTTATCCCCCACTACTCTTCTCTCTTTTTTCCCATCCAGTCCAACAAGAAATTAGTAAAAAAAATACATAATATAAATTAAGTTTAACCTCAAAAACAAAGGGGTTTGTACAAATATACACCTCGTGTGTCAGACGGTTCACAACCCCCTACTGTAAATGTAACATCTGTCCAACAGAAGAGGCCTTCAGCTCTTATCTGTTTGCTCAATTGTTGGACAGGACAAGTTAAAAAAAACCGTGCCGGTGTGTGCGTAGCATCTACACATTCCTGCATATCCCAGCTTGTGCTCTGTGTGGATGAGACATGAGCTGAAGGAGCTGTGTGTACATCGCTAATGTAATTTCAACTCGCCAGATGGCATGTTTTTTTTCTTTAACTTTCATTTCTACATCTTTCCTCTCCTTCATCCTTCTCCCACATTTACCATCCTATGCATGCTTCTGTCCACCATTGCATTTAACCCCCCTCCTTCCTCTTTTTGTCATTTTGATCAGGAACTCATTATCATCAATCAATGGCTAAAGTTCTTACACAGCAGCTCCACTCCAGCCCACCGCATTGCTGATCTGTTCAGTCACACAGTCAGAAACACAAGCGGAGGCCCTGACTCGGTGTCGTTATCTCTGCGGCTGTTTGATAAGTCTGAAGGAGTATGTGTCAAACACTCCATTTGCATGTCTCGTAAATGTTAGGAGCTTTCCTCCAGAGAAATGAGGTTTTAAAAAAACACCCATCTGATTGAACTGATGCTAAAGCTGGATGATGGCTGGACTTATTAAAATGCGTTGTCACAGGTGTGTGTCACACATGTGTGGGCAGCACATTGGGATAACCTCCCTGCTCTCCTTTACCCGACGCCTTTGTGCAAGCAGCCGCGCCAGAACTCATCAGTGGAAAACCAGGAGATTTAACTGCTTTGGGTTTTTTTTTTTTCTCTCTGGGCTTGCCATCAAAAAGGGCCATTAGGGTTGCTGTTTGAAGGGTACAGTAAAGGAGGATTTTTTTATATTTTGTACCTCAGCCAGACAGCAGAGTATTGAAGGAATCTGGGGATTTGGATTGTTTTCAATTAGAAAGCACAGCAAGGCAGGTAATAAACCCTGAGTTTCTTGTTTTTCTGTCGTTTCTCATTTTCTCTGCATGAACATTATGGTTCAAAAATGTGTTTTTGTGTCATTAATTTAAAAAGAACAGTTGTAAAAAAAAATAGATTTAACTTTTACAGCACAAGCAAATGCAGGGCTTGAATAAAAATGTAAATGAAAAGCTCGTTTCCTCAATGACATCTTCACTTGACAATAAAAAAAAAACACACATACCTGCTGAGGGAAAATTATAATCATCAGTAAAGATAAAAATGAGAGAAGAAATGCAGTCCTGTTTCTTTCAGAAGCATTTGTTCTATTTTTCCAAACTATAAGCTTTTCTTTAAAAAATGTGTTTTTAAAGCTACTTAAAAAAAATTTTTTTAGTTTTTGAATCTTTCACAATGGTGAATTAATATATTATAAATTAATGACATATGATAACACCCACTTGTTTTATTTTGTTTTTTTGAAGCAAGTCTTTTATTAGATTCTTTTTTTGCTTCATTTGGGCAGGTTATGACATAATCAAAACTGGCATTTCTAGATAAAACCCCATCCTCATTTAAATAAAAGTTGAATCTTAAATATATCACTTAGATTTCACAGCCAATCACAGAATGAGTTCCATCCATCTTCCTCTGCTTTATGACCCACTCCGATGACAATGGTGTTTTTGGTGTTTTTAACATGCTCTCCTGGTATTTTTCTTAATGAAGGAGTACATATATTAACAAGTGAAGGTTAAAGTAGCCTTTCTGAGTATTTCTTTATTTAAATTGTTTTGAATCGGGAGCACACAAAAAACACTGTTTGAATAAAAGCATATTTGTGATGTAGAAAATACACTTAATGGCCCAGAAGCTCCCTCACTTCGAGCTGTCAGCAACAGGGAGAGAAAGAGGGGCGTGGTTTCTCCGCTTCAACAGTCCTTCCCACAATAAGAAGTGAATTTCTAATGAACTACGGCCGCTCTGAAGAAACTAGGTTTAAGAAAATAACAGGCTCTTTGATTTTGGATAAAAACTGCATAATGATTATTGAAAGACCAGTGGGAACACTTCCGATAGATGAAAAGATGATAGGAGTGGACCTTTAACCAGGGCTTGGTCAAAGACACAGCAGAGAAAAACAGACTTCTCTTTTATTTGCACAGAAACTTCCTCCAGTTCTGCTAGGGACTCCAACGCTCTCCCAGGCCAACTGAGAGACTTTGCCCCTGAATCGCCCCAGGAAGATATTTGGGAGGCATCCCAAGCAGATACTGCCTCTCAAGATGTGGAGGAGCAGCTTTGAGAGCCATTTCTGCAGCTTCTGTTCTTGTCAATCTTCCCTTGTGAACCAGAACCCAAGATCCTCAAACTCATATACTCTATTTAGGTAGAAGCTCTCAGCCTACCTGGAGAAGGCAAACTACCTTTTTCTGGTCAAGAACCATGACATGGCAGTTTGAAGGAGCTAATTTTAATTTCTGCTGCTTCACACATGGCTGTGAATTACCTCAGTACACACTGAATGTTCAATGAAGCCAGTGGAATATGATCTACATACAAAAAGCACAGAAATAATCCAGTTAATTAAAAAAGGATGAACAGAACCACAATCCAACATGGGGTGGGGATGCGTTTCACTTAGTGCTGGGAATACAAATCAAGCTCCTGCTTTTCTTGTACAGAGACCAGATGGTCCTTGGGAGCCTTGGACCTTATATTTGTACTGCATCTCCCACAGAACAACAAAGAGGACAACATCTCATACCCCTTCCACAGACTCCAAGAAGGTCATTTACTCTGCGCTGCTACCATATGCTGCTCACTTTTGAAGAATGATCATTCAAGCATACATGAAGTTTTGTTTTATTTCTTAAATCCTTCTTTCTTTTACAATCTCCACTTGAATTTCAAGATTTTACTCATGCTCTTCACTCAGCCCTAGTGCTGACACATCTCTTTTGAGGTGAGGTGTACAAACTGCCTGAACATCAATATCCCTGCACTCTATGTCCTTAAATCACATTAAATGTGGTCCCCCACACATGGGAGACCCCACGAATGGCATTTGCCCCAGACAGGATAGCCCAAGGATCACTCAAACTCTGAAACCCCCAACCCTGCAAAAGAGTTGAAGTTTATAAAGGATGGGGACTGACTTCTTTTTCCAAAAGCCACCTAATGGTTACTTGCTGACTGGATCTGGCCTCACTTACATTTTCAAATCAGTCTCAAGGTGAAGGTGAAGGTGAAAGTCGTGTCTCTTAGTCCAGACTTTCCACTCAGGTCACCTGTATCAGATCTGCAGAGAACCTCCTGGTTGCACATGTATGTAACCGGAAATTTTTCCTCACAATGTGAAGGAGCCTCATTGTTACACATATGTAAAAAGTCACTTCGTCCAAGTTAGAAATTTTTTCCAAATGTTCTGCCTTTTAAGGCCCATTTTGTCAGTATTTACCACAAATAAGAACTTTACCTGGGATTTGAGGGGGTGTAGTTTTAGATGCTAAATTTAAATCTTAATAGTAACAATAAATTTTAAAAATAAATGCAAAATCTAAACCTCAAATGTAAAGTTATATGTAAATAATAAATGTAAATGTCTAAACGTATATCTAAATCCTAAATATAAACGTTAAATCTAAGTCTGAACATCAAATATAAATGTAAATGTTCAAGACCCACTCCAATGAAACTGTGTTTTTGACATGTTCTTGTGGCATTTCTCTCATGATGGAGGTGTGTATTAGGAAAATTAAGCTTAAAATAGCATTTCTGGTTATTTCTTTATTCAAATTGTTTTGAACAAGATGGAGATGAAAAAAACATTTTAAAAAAGCTTGTAGCAGTGACGCAGGTTCACAAAGTTGGTGAGCCACATGAACCCCACTACTCTCTTTTCTGATGCATTCACTTATAGACAAATAGATCTATGTACATCTTCAATTTCCTCGGTCTGAGCTCGCATCCGGCTCAAAACTGTTTTGCTGGATAGCTCCAATGTTGTTCACCATTTTTGTTGCAACGGTAATGTTAGGCTGAGGGAGTGCAAACACTGTGTCCTAGAAAAAAAAAAAAAACTTTTACAACTTTTTGGTTAAAAACAGCATAATCATAATAAAAAGATGACTGGAAATGCTTATACAATTGATCAAAAGACGATTGATCATAGTGGGACTTCTGTTTTGTTATATTTAAATTTAAACCTCAAGTCCCAGATAACGGCTTAGTTGGTAATAAATACCGACAAAATGTGAAATATGTGCACCACATATGGAAAGAAAAATGTAAATGTGGTAAGAATGTCACATAATTTTTTTATGAGGTAAATTTTTACATTTGGGATCTCGTACCCCCAACATTAGACAAGTTTCTAGTGCGGGCTGCACTCCACCAGAATTTTCTTTTGTTTTTTTTTTTTACACAAATTCTATCAATGGCCTTCATGTACAGAATTTCTCTTACAGAATTACAAAACCTGTCAGTGTTTTTGGCTGTTGACATGGTTCTCTCTGCTTCCTCAGGCCATGGCCTGCAGCTCTCACCAGGGCAGTTGTGCTTGTGATAATAGAATAAAGCAATCTTTATTCATTACTTGAGAAAAGTATACTGTAGAACAAGCCAGGAAATCAAAAACTATAGTTTGTTCACGGCTGCTTGAATTAACAAGAAAAATCCAGGGAAGAAAACAAAAGTTTGCCTTTAGGGGAATCAAAAACATTTATAAAACAAATGCAATTGCAATTAACTGTAATGTTGTTTAAACGTGAGACAATGTAGTAGTCTCAAAGTTCACATATTTAAAATATGAAATTCAACCAAATGAACAAGTTACCAGGAGCAGTGGCATCCCAAAAAGTTTTCATTTTACTATCAGTGATGAATCAAGCCTGTCTTTCTTGTGCAGCCTTATGGCTGTACACTGAATTATACTTTTTTTTTCTCATTAAATTGCGAAGATGCATTTACCTTTAGGTGGGGAAATACCGAACAACTTCAATTTTTATGTTCAATATTTAACTTTTATGAAATAAACTTTTGTATACTTTAATAAAACAAGAGAATACTGATTGTTACCTTTGATTATAACACAAAGAAAATAAATAAATTTATTATAAATGACAAGAACATTCAAATTGACAGTCGTCTATTTACTGTAATGTCTTTTATTGAAAAATCCTCAAAAACATTTGGATTAAAATGATTTGATCTTGTCAACACTACAGACACTGAAGTCATTCATGCTTCTGTTTACAAGCGCTGTTTTACAAAGTTTAAACATTGTTGTTAAAGCCCTGTCTGCCAATTCCTCCTCCGATCACCAGAGGGAGCCCTCTCCTGAGTATTGACTGTCTCTGTTCCTTCTTCACTCCAACTCCCATAATGCTCCTTGGCCCTTCTAACCTTTTCCCATTCCGGCTCATCATTGTTGTGTAAATAAGCCTGCGCACGTCTGTACTCATTGCAAAGTCTTTTTACTTGCTTTTGCAACTGTCAGTATAAGCAATTTTTTTTCCTCCCTGTGTACCTCACTTTGGCCTGTTTCCAGACTTTGTCTTGCCGGCTGTTTATTAAATTGAATTGCTCATGGATCCAAACGTCACTGCTCCTTCGTCACAGAAGACTTCACCAGATTCTGATCCACCAATGAAGGTTCCCACGTCAGCAACTCTGCTGGTTTAGCAGTCATGTTGGAACACAGTAGACAAGACAATGAGCCTTGGTTAAGAGATAGATAAGGGAACTCATGGGAGAAGTGCCCGCTCTTAGTGAGTGCCGGAAGTAAGCCTCCACTGATATCCCATTCTTCTCGCTTGTTTACATGCTTCCCGCTAGCTTAGAGCCCCTTAGAATATTGCAATATTGGATCTTTTCAGCTGTATAATTTTGATGGCAGCTCAGATGAGGAATCCATAGGTGTATATGGAGCTATTTCCCTGGAAGTGTGTGCATCAGAATGCAGCGGAGCAAAGAGACTTTGGCCCATCCATTATACTTGCTGCATAACAAAAGAGAGTTTTTTCAAACAGCATGTTTTCATTTGCTCCTAATTCATTCTAATTTGGATAAATAAATACTTAAAAATGCAGTTTTAATTTGAAATTCTAGTATATATGTCATCCATTATGAGAAAATTGCAAGAGCATATTATAAACACCAAAAACATGATTTTAATCAGAGTGGGTCTTTAACAGCTATGACTTTTCTAATAATGTAACAATTATTAAAGAAATCGTCATAAAATTAATAGACTTAAGGTGTCAGGAGCAGAAATAAAAAGTCTCAGACAGTTCTGCATATTCAGCAGCTCATGTTTGCTTATTTACTCTTTTACGAGACAGCAGTTCTGTCACCCAAAACATGTAAAGCAGCACACATCAAAGTCAAATTTACACTACATATGCATCACCTGTGAGCGTGTGCGCACCTGTGCATGCAGAGAGACTGAGCGCAGCCTGTCACAGCTGACAGTAACGCAAAGAACAAGTCACTGCTCTCCTTGAGGCTAGATAAAAATATATGAGATGCACACTGAGTTTGAAAACCTGAAACCCTCTTTTCTCACTGTCGCTCAACAGGACTCGTGTCATCTCTCTTTCCTCTCAGAAACACCTTTATATGGAAAACATATAGTCGCTCACACAAACCCAGTATCTGTGTTAGAATTCCTAAGCTGACACAAATGAATCCATAATATTTCGTATAGATGGTTCCTATTGGATAATCTCCTTAAATGTTTTTTTTTTTATTATCATATTTTCTGGAGTAAAAGTCGCAGAAGCCAAGAAAATGCAAAATAGGGAAGAGAAAACCATGTAAAAGTTGCTCCGGACTATAAGTTGCACTTTTGGGAGAAACGTGCAGGGCTTTTGAACAAATCAGCCAGACTGAGTGTAATGCTGCATTCACAGCAAACGCAATTCAAATATCAAAGTGGGGTCCACTGCCTCTTTGGACGTGGGACTGTTGGCGCAGAGTAAGCCTGCACTCATTTCCTATTATACCTTTGTTTACACTCTCTCCCGCTAGCTTACAGCCCCTCACACCCCCAAGCTAACATTAACAAAATAAAAATGGTGAGCAATAGGAGCTATTTAGCCGTACAATTTTGAGCCAGATGGCAGCTGAGACAAGGAAAAAAAGATATTAATAGATCTATTTGTCTGCGAGTGGATGCATTAAAATGGACCGGAGCAGGAAGCTTGTGGTCTGCCAATTTTTACAGTCAATTTTTTCATCTGCGATTTGAATAAAGAAATACTCAGAAATGCAATTTTCTCCTTAAATGTTTATATATGTTCTCCATCATGAGAAAATGCTAAAAGAACACAGTTTTCACTGGAGTCGATCTTTTGAGAAAAATTGCAAATAAGTTGCTCCTGAGTATAAGTCGCACCCCTGGCCAAACTATGCAAAAAAAAAAAAAAAAAAAAGAAAACACAGCTTATACTCCAATAAATAGGGTATACACTTCTCTTTCCTTTCTTCTTCTCTCTCCCACAGCCTCTCTTCATCGGCTTTATTTCATCTAATATAATGGGATAATTGTGTCAGTGACCCTGACTGCACAAAGCCCTGGAGTGGTAATGAAGATGAAACATGGTGGTTAACATAATTCTGTTGACGTGTCAACTTGTGCATGAGAAAGTGTTCGTGTGTGGCATACACATGCCCCTATTTGCTTTTAAACAGCTTGTAAAATGTGACCTGGTGTCTAGGTTTCATCAGCATGCTCCTGTTTAAGCCAACATACCTGGAAAAAAAAAAACCAACAACAACAGCAAACAAGCAGGTTTGCTGAACGTGCACACATCTTTCTACTCCGTTTTCCATCTGTGGGACCTTTTTTCTTCACAGTGTGGGAAAATTAGCAAGGCTTTTTTTTTTTTTTTTTTTTTTTTTTTTAAAAGCAGTGTAGTTTCAGGTTATTATAGAAGCAATGTGACCCAGGGGATGGAGGCATTATGAGTGTTAGAACAGCTCAGAGGCAAAAAAACAGATGAGTTTTCTCCTGGCTGTGTCTCTATCCGTGGTACAGACGGGTCCTGTGGGCATTCAGCGTCCATAAATATACATGCTGCGTAAGGATATTCTGAGATTTACTCTCCCCAACCCCTTCACTCACCCCCGCACCTCCAAGATAAATGCAGTTCATTAATTCAGCAGCTGGCTCGTACATGTGCCTGTTTTAAAACACTTTTGACTGGGATTAGTATTGTTTTTACAACTTTATCAGCTTATTATTTTCCTTAACTCAGTTTGGGAGGTCTAATGATTTTAGTCTGAGAGGCTTATTTGCCTTGAGGTAAAACACGAATAGAGGCCATATATGAAATTCTTTTGTAGCCTGTGACTTTCACCCATCTTAATCTGTGTCTACAGCAGCTCATAATAGGTCAAAGATTTAAATATTCAGTGCGTTTATTTTGCTCAGAGTCAAATTCATTTATGGCTCTCGTCAATCAAAATAAAAATTGATAGGTCATAACTAACTAAGCTTGATTTTTTTAACAACTCAAAGATTGTATTTTTTTATAAGTCACTGCAGCTACAGGTGTCAGAATAAGCTCCGTTAATAAAAAAGTTTTTTTAAAAAGTCTTGAATTGTTTCACAGCAGCTTTCATTTAGTGAAACTTTGGTGTAATTTCAATAAGGAGATTTACCACACTTTCAGGTATGCTGGGTTGTTATGTCACTCTACACACTATTATCGATTAGGCCTTTACTTTGGACCAATCTCTAAATAACCCGCCTTTGTTCACTCCCAGTCACAATCCTTTTTTAAATTCACAGGTGGTTGTCTCTCTGTGCATTTTAGAAGGTTTGCTGTCCATCCTCCATCCCATGCTTAACCTGGAGCGATGCTTAAAATGGTCTGGCCTCTTACCATCATCATCATCTAGGCTCTGGGATTTACACATCTATGGTCAGAGTTCATCCCAAGGATACATGACATCATCGGCCCAGAGCCTATCCTCCAGAGATTTTCTGTAACACAAATAAATCTTTATTCCTATATTAAAAAGAGTTTACAGAACATCAGTCTTTTAACAAGTTCAAAAAAATTGTCACCAGACAGCGTGGGTGACAAAAATTTATCTTGAACTATTCTGGATTGAATTTTTCTCAAGTCAAAAAAAGAAAAATGAGGGGCGACTTTTGGTCTAGTACTCTTTTCAACCACATGTGTGAGTCCTAAGTGAATTCTTATCTAAATATTTTCAAAAGCAAGAAAAAAAGATAAAATCCTAAAGACCCCTGGATGTGACATTTAACAAATAAATAAATAAATAAATTGCTCCTTTAAATTAATAATGTGTGGCTACAAATTCGCTTTTTTTTTGTATTTTGTAGGAAAAAAATGTATTTTTTGTGCACCAATTAGCATTTTCTAGGCACAAGTAAAAAGAATCAAAGATACTAAAATACTAATTTGTGCCCATCTACAAAATACTAAGTTGTGCGCAAAAATTGGTAATTTTGTGCTCGCAAAATGCCAATAAAATGCTCCTTTGTGGTCACAAAATACTAATATGTGTGCAAAAAATACAAAATTGTGGCCATAAAATACTCATGTGTGCACACAAAAGAGAAAATTAGGAGAAAATTAAAACAAAATTCTAGAGAGAATTGAAATGTTTAGCCATGCTGTGCAGCCAACAATGCAGGCTAAGAACCAGTTCAAACACTATGGAAACATCCCCGGAATGTCAGTTTGTAGACAACAGCTTACTTTATTTATAAATTAAAATTAATAATAATTATACAACATGTGATTTTAACCAAATTAGTACAAAAAAAGAAACTGCAAAGTTTAATATAATTTAAAAACCAAAGCAAATTACTGCTTAAGGTAAACGACCTCATGTTGCAATAGTCAGTTGGTCTTTTTAAATGGACTGCAGTGGATATTATTTTTTTCTCAAGGGTTAGTTCACACGTAAAATACAAGGGCAAATTTAACTGTCACATCAATTTACTGATGAGTTAGCCAACAGTTTACCACCCTCAGCTGCACAAATCATGCAGAGGTAACCACGTAATGCATGAACACCCTCTTGCTTTACCATATTTTGTCACATTTCATTTGGTGGTTCTTCGCACCAAATACAAATGACAGCAGATGTAAACAACTGGCTCTCCTTCTCCTTCCACCTACTCCCCATCTTTACCTCTCACCATCCAGTTTCTGCAGGCTATGAACTGGAGAGGCTTTAATTTATCATGAACATGACAAATTACCTTTGGTGGCATTGAGAACTGGATTGGCCAGCCCTGTGCACTTGCAGATGCAAGCGTGTTTGAGAAAGACAGGAAAGAGGTGTGAGGAGAGGACAGAGTGTTAAAGTGGTAAAGAGCCATTAAAATGATTAAAATAGTTCATTTGGTTTTGATGTGCTTTGGTTTTTAGACAGTCTCTGAGCACACTGTTCTTCCAAGGAATTCTTGCTTTTTATCACAGAATTTAATATTCTTCTATGAAGCTACAGATACCAAGAATGTTATGCACATTCAAGAACGTGCTAAATGTGGGTTGTTCAACAAGCATTTCTCCCATGGATGTTCACACTGAACAAGTAGGGAGGGGCTTTTTCTTCTTGCGCATGTCCGCCACCTACAGTTGGAAGAGGATTGGTGCGAAATGTCAAAACGGTGCAAATCTTCCCTTTAGGTCTTTTCTTTCACTCCTCTTACTCCAATAAGAAAGACTTGGTTTCATATAATTCCGCCCAGACACAAACCACAATTATTAATTTCTCCTTCATGATCAATTTTCAAATGGTTGACACCTTCGTGAATAAAAATGGACACCACCCATGCGCTAATTAGAGTCCGTAATTGGTCAAAGTTCAACTGGTTTAACTTTCAACATGCGTTCAGTGGGCACACGTTTTGTATAGAGCTTAAAAACGATGGTAAAAACTTGACACAAGTTTTGAAATTTGAAAGTTTGAAATGTGCATTTAAGCATGTTTACATAGATTTGATTGATTGATTGACCTGGTTTGTTTCAAGCATAAATTTGACAATACACGACAAAAGAAAAATCAAACCGATTTATCAAACTCATTACAGAGACAATGAAATGCATTGACTAAAAAATAAAGAAAAATGAGAAAAACAAAGACATAGACTCACTGAAGTCTCGTTTGATTCATTAAATATAATGATTAATAAGTAAAATCAAGTAGAGCTTGATTCATTGCTTGAAAAGGAGTGGAAAGAAACAAACTTTTGTAATCATATTCATTTTGATCCAGAAATCATCCCTTCACATCGAAAAACAATTTTTCCAAAATTGTTTTTTTTGTAAATTGAAAAAACTGGTAAATGATCAGTTATGTCTTCATGAGTCCACTCATATGAGTGTACTCCATATTATTTGTAACTCTATCATCAATAAGAGTAGAACTTTGGGTCGTAATTCTGCTGGGTCTTGTTATGTTTGGATATAAACTCATACTGTACATTCTGCTGATGAAATCATGTGTTGCTTTATGTTTGTTGGGGTTTATCAGATCGAATAACAGTAAACACTATTTTGTTATTTTGAGAGTGAAATATTTTTCCATCCAGTCCTTGAACACTTCTAAGCTTGACCCTCGTGACCCTTATTTACAACTTATAATGTCATTTTTCCCTGATTCATTATAGATTTCTATTGTAATACATTCCCGTATTCTATCCAACAACAAGCCTTTTTTGTTTACTCTGTTCACATAATTAAGATCATAGCTTTCCAATTCAAAGTCAGTGTCCTTGCTGCAGCTGAACCAAGTTTTAGATATAGTTATTATGTTAAAGGAACGTCACAGATTCTGTAGATAGTCCTTGAAGTATTCATGCTTCTGCTGTTATACTGAATGATTTTGAGTCCTTTTAGAAGTTTTTAGAAGCCAGTGTTTGTGGAGTTTGTCTCCCCACCTCGCAATTCCAGCATCTTCACTTATCTCGTGTTTAGACTGCAGCGTGTAGAAACTTCTCCAGCTCTTCCAGCCTCCTGATAATGATAACCCTGGCCTGCTCAGTAGTGTAGCGTAGATCCTGCAATCCCTTACCCAGGTGCTTAGAAACGTCTTTGGATGATGTCAGTGTGTCGTTTTGTGAGGTTGTCATTCATATAAACGCTGGTCGACTTCAGGTACTTTCTAGTGTCGACTTTTCATTGGAAATGTCTATAACACATGTTGTGAACAGCAGTGTGAACGTAGCTTATGAGTGTGAAAACCAACCTAACCTTTGTTCTAGATCAATCCATCCATCTTCAGAACCCACTATATCCCTTTTGAGGTCAAGGGGCCACTGGGCCCAACTGAGCTGATGTTGGTATGACATCAGTGCTACAGATTATAAGTAAATGGCCAAACAAAAAACAACCCTCTGCATGAATTTAAAGAAGCAAAAACAATTTAAAGTTAGAAAATGTCTGGTAGGTAGAGGGGATAATCAGAAGGCCAGCACAACAGGTTCGTTTTCTTTTGTTCTTCTTTTATTTTCCTCCTCAGAGTTTGTTCACCACCAAGTGAGCTGTTGTTGGAACAAACCAGATAAAAGTGTGATAATTATTTGCTTTTTCTACCCATTCAAAGTGAGTATTCCAAGATATCTAAGGGTGCTTTTTCATTAATCTGTGTCAGGAATCAACCATCTATATCCCCCTCCGGCCACCAGAAGGCGTCCTCTCCCGAGTATTGTTTTGTTCCTGAACTCCATGGTTTTGTTTGTAAACCTCATATTTTGGTCGTAACTGCGTGTTTTCTTCGCAACCTGCATGTTTTGTTCCTAAAGTCCATGTTTAGGTCGGTTTTTGCAACAATTTTTATTTCTGCACGTCATCATTACGCCGTAAAAACTACAAACAAAGCATTTAAAAATAACTGCATGTTTTCTTTGTAAACTGTATGTTTTTTTCAGAAACTGTAACTTTTCCTTGTAAACTGTTTTATTCTTGAAACCACATAATTTAGTCGTAACTGCATGCTTTCTTCGTAAACGTTGTTTTCTTTATAAGCAGCATGCTTTATTTGTAAAGTGCATGTTTTCTTTGTCTGCCTTGTTTTTTAAATTGCATGTTTTCTTTATAAACCGCATGTTTTCTTTGTCTGCGTTGTTTGTAAACTGCATGTTTTGGTCGTAACTTCATGTTTAGTTCAGAACTGACTGTGAACGCACTCAAAAATAAGAAGTAACTGCATGTTTTGTTCATAAACTTTTTTTTTTTGTTTAGAAACTGCATATTTATCTTATTAACTGCATGTTGTATTCATAAGATGAATTTTTTGTTCTTAAACTTGAAGAAGCGAGGCGTTTTAAGTTTTACATTTTCTCATTAGTATTGCTAACTTCTCTTCTAAGCGCTTCTGCATTCATAAGTCAATATATGTTTTATTTAACCTTTATTTGTTTAATAATGACTCACTACTATCCTTAGCTATATTGATTCCAGTCATTGAATCAGTTATTTTTTTATATCTTTGATTTATTTAGATTTTAATTTGTGCCAATTTGTTGTGTTTTAGAATGTTTGTGTGGGTGTTTATGCAAGATTAGCGTGTGTATGGGTGTGTGTGCGTGCGTGTTGTGGTGGGGGTGATCCAATACAAGATCTTATCTTTTCTCATCAGTCGTGTGCTAAAATATGCTTACTGCCCTCATGCTTTTGTTTTGCAAACATTTCCTCTCATACAGGTGTATTCATTTCAAGGACAACCATCAGTCACTAAGAGACAGAGCCTCTCAAAGTAAGCAGATCAGGTCAGATACAGCGTGATTATACATTGCAAAGTCAATAAAAAAGCGTATGCGCAAAAGCAGGGTCAGTGCTTCTTGTTTGTCAGTCAAGCTTCAACTGGAAGTAACGAGCCACATTTTACTCTTTCTGAAAACATCCACCAATCAGTACTAAAAACTAACTTAAAAAAAAAAATTGTGAGACTCATATGGACAGAAAATATAAATTGGACCTGTTGAAATATTGCTGAGCATCTGAGGAAGAAAGTTTTCGTGTTGCTAGTTTCAATAAAATCTGATTCTGCGTTTGTTAAAAATATGGAAAATAGCCTTTTGTTGTTTAAATAGTATTGTGTAAAATATTGCATGTAATACATTGTGAAATTTAGCTTGATTTATCATCATTAAGTATTATTTAATCATGTCTGTGAAGATTCTCAGTCCTCCAGGTCATGTTATCACATGATTTTGTTCTGCAGGGCACCTAGAGTTTGAGGTTAAACCATTAAAGTCAATTGTTCTCTGATAATATTTCAATAATTGTGTCACCCACGAGGAAAAAGCAGGTTTTTAAGGCGCACTAATGTGGTCACTTTGGATGACAGATAAGAGGCCATTTATCATGACAAATTCACAGGTGCTGCAGTAATGGAAGTGCTCCGCGCTGCAGCAAATCTAGGTAAAAGCTCTTCATTGCTTTGCTATGTTTTATGTTTGGGGTGAAATGTCTGTTATCAACACTGGGAGGGTGACACATTGTTCGTATAAAATAAAACTCCTATTTTATATGCTACTTTCACCTATTACATTTTTTAAAAGCAGGAAATAAGTAAAAACAGAGAAGTCGGGATGAGTGCTGTCAAGCTGTGATACAAATGCACTGAAAGGAACATGCAGTGATAACAATTACAAAGAAAAACTGGAGCCCAGTGGTGCTTCAACAGTTAAAAACCTTAGACAACAATGAGATTAATTTTGTATATGTGAAAACCAAAAAAGAAAAATAATAGTCTTTAAAAAAAGGAAAATGATCAGCCAGCATGAGTATAAGGCCCAATCCGAATCCTTCCCATCTTCCTATTCCTTCTCCCTTCTACTCCATTTGTAGGGGCATTTGTAGTGAAAGTGGTGTCAGAAAATATTTTTTTAAGGGCTACCCTCTAAGCGGACTGATGCAGAGCCCTCCGTAGTGAGGGGGTTCCACGTCACGCTATACCGCGGAGGAAAAGCGCTTTTCTTCACGTGGGTGAACTCTAGAGCACAGAAGTTTACATTTAAATGTTTTACATTTTTTATTTTCTTGTCTACACATGGGAGAGTAGGCAAACGCCATTTCGATTCACTGTGTGTCTAGTACATATTATGTTGGATTGACAATAAAGAACTTGAACTAAACTATAAGGGAAGGGAAAAGTGTTAGGACGAAGGAAAGAATTCGGATTGGGCCTTAATTGATTGAATATGAGCTGGAAGTACTTTTCTATGGAGTTGGTGATTGAAACATTTTTATAAAATGTGAAATATCTTATGGGAGTGTCTTGGCTGACATGTCTTTGCAGCATCGCGTGGCAGGAAATCAAATCCAGGAACAACAGTGCGGTTCCTGTCCTGGTCATGGAACTGTGGACCAGCTCTACACCCACTTTAGGGTGCTGGAGGGTTTTCCCTCTCCCTTTGTTTAGATTGCTGCCCCCCAAACTCGGTCCCCGATGAGGGAAAGAGGATGTACGGTAAAATATGTTACAAATTTGGTAGAAAAATGCAATTGTGATTAACTAGTAAATAGTGACGTTGAAGAATGTTGGGAAGGTTGAGGAAAATCCCAAACATGAACAGTCCTTCACCGCAACCCCCACCCCCCACCCCCACCCCTTCAAAATAGCTATTCACAAGTACAAAAAAAGGTGTAGAACCATCTATGGAGCCATAACCCATCAGCACCAGTTACTTTATCACACAGGCAGGGGTAAAAAAAAAAATCGCGCAGGAAGACAGTCAGAGAGGAGGAGGATCAATATTCCAATACTGTCTGCTTCGCTGGCCTCCAACGTTATCTCACATCATTGCAGTGGACATAGAGAAGACAAATGACTCCCATGTAGGAAACATAGGACTGGCAGACAGGAGGGCAGTGAGAGCTGGTGTTCTGAAAGGTAGGTGTGGGCTGATGGGACACAAGATGTACTGCACCCCTCGAACATCTATGCTGACAGAGACAAAGTCTTCGCAGACGAGACAGCACAAGAGTGCCACAAAAATCAAAATGACAGACGACAGCATGGGCCGGCTGGAATAATAAGGATGAAGATTGCCTGGAAGCTGCACCTACAGTAAATGCAAGCAAGTAAAAAAAAGAAGAAATATGGACAAATAGAATATGCTGCTTATTGAAGAAGTTTTAGTTTTTAGGATCATTTTCTGTCAAAGCAGCTCACTTATTTTAGATGACATTTTCAACTCACCACCTTGAACCAAAGCGAATTTAATTTAAAATGAGTCTGCAGCTTTTTTTATTTGTTTATTCATAATTTTGGCAAAACATTAATTTTGTAAACAGGTTTTTATGTATCTGTTTGAAGGTTAACTTTACTGTGAAATGAAATACAGTATGAAACTAAAATCTAGTACTGTGAACATAGACAGTATATTACTAAACGCAACATGGTGTGACGTCACCCATGGAAAAGCCTATCCTCCAGCTCGCGAGAAACAAAGCATATGTTACTTCCTGATAGTCTATCCCCATAATGGCACCAGTCGACGTTGATTGGTCTGAGTCGCTGTGAGTCATAGCTGAGTCATCGAATCTATGGAGTACATGAATAAGCTGCAATTAAAAAGAAGTCTTAAAAAAAATTAGGATTTAAATCCTAAATAGACTCCTAAAATTAGACTTATAAGACCGTGTTAAGAAGAAGGTATCAGAATGAGAATGGTTATTCTGACAAATAAAATGACTGAGTAATAACTGTATATTTTTCAATAGAAGTCTATGGGATTTTGGTCTTCTTGAAACCAGCGGATACTTCCTATTTAGGTACACAAAAGGGGAGGGGTTGCTATGTCCATTGTTTTTACAGTCAATGACTGTGAATGAAAAAAAAATATATATATTACAGTATAATACAGTGAACCATACTTTCCCTGGCGTCTAACTTCTAGAATCCTACTAGCAACTAATTGGTATTGTTATAGAAATTTTATTCAAACATGTTAATAGTAAGTTGCTTGTAATATGGCACAAATAGCGGATGGTGAGAATAATAATAATAGAAAATCTACATTTTTTACATGCCAATATTTATATTTTATATTATATATATTTAGATTTATTATATGCCAAAATAATATTAATCTGAGCAGAGGGAATGGGCCGCCCTGGCTTGGTTGATAAAACCATCTTCTGCTTTGCCTCACTAAGAAATATGTCAAAAAATATTGTGGTTTTCATTTATGCAATATCAAGCACTTTGTTTTACCATCTTTTTGCATCCCTTAATTCAAGTTAACCATAGTTTAGTTGCATGATTTTCTAATTTAGACATGCTTTTTTAAGTTTACTGTTGAAGTTTTTTTGAGTTTCTTTTTGGTGTTTGGGTTCTTTTGAACCCCAGTTTTTAACAGTAACAGTAGGCAACAAGAGTAGTAGTACATTTTACAGGAATTACACAAAAATGAACTCAAACTGCTGCTCTATGATCTGTTATTGTAGTACAACAATGGCAGTAGTATTTTAAACAAACTTAAAGCCTTTTTAGCCATTTATGTGGTACCCAACTAAAACCCAGTTTTGAAATATAAAAGATGTGAATCAAACCTTAATCATTTCTTTACATTTATTTGTTTATTTTTTACGATGTTGCAGAAAAAAAATCTTTTTTTTTTAGATTCTTCAGGATTCTTTACACAAGTGCTATAATTATTTTGTGTCAAAAGGTTTATATTTTTCTTCTTCTTTTCTCCCCATTTACATTAGAGAGATTGCTACTGAGGGTAGGCGTGGCAGCTGGGGGCCTGTTAACTGTGTGACAGCTCAGAATGACAGGTAGATTGCACTGAAGAGGTGCAGAAATGAGCTGGGATGGATAAAGGGAAAGCACTGCCTTTGTACCACAAAGACTCTTCTGTTGTTTTTGATCTGCTCCAGCTTCAAAGTGCAAAAGTCTGTTTTTATTCCCGCCAGTGCCCCCTCTGTAGCCTTATCGCACATCTCATTTGTGCGACTCCAAACAGACAGCGGCATGAGGTTGAGGGCCCCGGTATATTGAGGTTTGACATATTAGATTTTGCGGTGATTGATGCTAAATCAACAGCTGCAGCAAAGTAGAAAACACAAGCAAGGAGCTGAAGCAGAAGAAGCTGGAGAGAAAAATGGGGCATAAATTAGAGAAAAACAAAGTCTGAAAGCAAACAAAGGAAATGGATCAAGAAAATGTTTCACAACGTCAGAGTACTCTGCTCCCTTCCAAACAATCCAGTCAGGCGTAATGGCGCCCATATCTATTGACATTGTCAGATTGTTGTTGTAATTTGTGGGCCAGGACTCAGGGCTGTAATAAGCGGAGCTTGCAATTAGATTTACTAAGGTTTGTGCGCTTGTGAGTCTGCACATGCGTGTGTGTAATTAGAAGTTATTGAAATGTGGGATTCTTGACGCCCAACTATCAGAGTTGAATCAATATCAATCAAAAACACAACTGAAGGAGTGATGCAGAAAAATTTGAACAAATTAAAGGAATTAAAGGGCGAAGTGGAGAAACAGATTGTGATTAAGAGAAACGGCATCAATTAGACAGAAAAGAAGAAAGACAAAAGCGAGCAGAAAAAGTTCTGTTTTGTTGCCACGTAACTACTACTGGTTCCATATTTTTTCTCTCATTTGGTCCCTTCAATGAGTTTTATTATGTATTTGATATATAATTTGCCTGTTTTAGCTCATTAACATTCATAAAAGAGGGCACATGCAGAGCAAGGAAAGCAAAGCAGCCTTTAATTCCATTAACACAGCATGCACTCAAAGACGCTTTGCCTCTTTTAATAAGATACAAAAAAAATCCCTTAACAACATAATCTGTGTTCTTTTTTTAATTTAGTGAGGATGCTGTTTTTGCTGCATCTTAACATGCACTTGAAATAGCTCTGGAAAAGGTAAGGGCACACCTCTTGAAGTACCTGATACCTTGTGACTGTGTGGACAATTATCAGACAAGTCACTATTTTTATCCTATAATGATTTTATCAAAAATTCTCATCACCAAGCCATGTACACCTGAATGTATATTAGATTTAAATCATGTCAGGTGATAGGTATTCGTGTAACAAGGGAGGGTGTGGCCTAAGGAGATCAACACCCTATATATCATAGTGTGCATAATCGTTGGACAGATTCTTTTCCTCAACTAAAATGGACCAAAAAAGAGACTGAACTGACTCTGAAAAGTCAAAAAGGGTAAAAAGTGTTTCAGAGGGATGTAACACTTGACATATCTAAGATATTGGGGCGTGATCACAGAGCCATCAAACGTTTTGTTGCAAACTGTCAACAAGGTCGCGAGAAACGTGTCGAGATGAAAAGATGCAAATTAACTGCCAAAGAATCAAACACAAAGCTACCAGGAACGTGTTATCCTCGAGTGCTGCCATGTTGCACAACTGCAACCCACTTGGAGTGTCAAGAAGTACGACTTGTTCAGTTCTCAGAGACAAAGTAAGAAAGGCTGAAACCTAACCGCCTCTCGAAAAGACATAAGTTGAAATGTCAAGAACGGGCCAAGAAATGTCTGAAGACAAAGTGGACTGATGAGACGAGTGACTCTGGATGGACTGGAGGGATGGGCCTATGGTTGGATCAGAGAAGCTCGATTCCACTGAGTAGTACGGTACGGTAAGGTCCGGTCCAGTCCGCTCCAGTCCGGTATTTTGAGCCCTTCCATTATAAAACAGACCCATTGAGACAGACCGAACCGTACCGTTTCTGGGCCACCATCGGTTGTGGAGCCTGAGAAAAAGGGAACTGTTACTGTTGAAGTTACTGTTGAAACCCATTGGTTGGCGGAAGGTCATTACGACAAAAGAAAGCGGCTGTATTTCTCATCATCTCTCAAACATTAAATAATTTGTTTATACGAAGTACCAACAGTCAAGCAGAAAAAAATGAACTGCTGATGACCTCATTGTTGTTGTCGTTAGCTTTGATGTTTCCCGTAATCCCACTACTATAACGCAAAGCTACGTAATCGGTCTACACCCTGCATGCACTGCGCAACTTTGAGTAGAAATGCTCACCTGAATTCCCTGGACCATAACGTCCAGAAAAGGATTTGCGAGATTTGCCCCGCTTTGACATTTCGAACCAAGCCTCTTCCAACTATAAGTGGCAGACGTGTGCTAGTATGTGGTAGTGACAGTACATGTTCCCTGTGTGAATATAGCTTTACAGTCTACCTTCATGTCTTCAGATTAAAGGTCAAACAGCATGTCCAACACAAAGTAAAAACTGTGGAATTAATAATAACAGAAACATGCCCAAACCAGTTATTAATTCCCAGAAATTCCTTGTTTTTTCATCTGAAAACAGGTTTCAAGTCAAAGTCACTGTGAGACCAAAGCTTGACTTGCTCCAGGTGGATTTGCCTGGAATCGTTACAGGCCTCTTGCAACTTTTTGAATTGGTTTCGCCTCGTGTTCAGTACGCGCAAAGAAGATGTTTCAAGCTTTCAAAAGCACACATATCTCCAGTCTGCTGGTGTTAGACAAATAATGAGAGACAACTTCAGTCTAAATTTAAAAAAATACACCAAAATGTTTGTTTTGAAGAATTTTTGAATATTTATTGTGAACACACACTATTAATGAAATGCATGAATATGTTGTTTTCACTATGTTATAGTATATTTTGTTGGGACATTGTTTCTTTTTTAAACTGGCTTTATTTTGGTATTTTGAGCATTTTGTCTTTCACCTTCCCTCCTCTCCCACCTTTTTCTACCTCATCTATGCTGCAAATGAATGTTTCCTGAATGTGTGTTTGTGTGCGTGCACGTGTACAGCAGTACAGCTTGCTTTATGGGGCCACGAGCAGAGTCTCTTGGCCAAGGTCGGCCTGACAGAATGCATTATGGGTAAGTAATTCATGAGTTTACAATAGAGTGCATTTACAAACTCACTGAATGGAGGCTGGTTTCACATCACACCTAGGACTTTCGTCGAATCTGAGAATGCCTGCTCCTAGTGTTAGTGTGCATGTTGATGTGGATGAATAATTATCTCATCAACCTTCCCACATCTTGACGGGTGTGTGCTGTTTCTTTGAAATTAGGCAGGTGAGAAGGAAAAAAAAAGGTGAATGAGGGAGGGTGCAGACAGGGATGCAGATGAATGTGATCAAAAGCATGACATTGAAATGAAACACCAAATGTACAACCATGTGCATGTGTGGGATGAAAAGAGAGCCCCCCACGCACCTTGTTTGGAGCAATTATCCCTCTGCCATTACTCTGTTTCCTGAGTATGATCATGTGCAAACAGACCTTGTTTAATGAGACACACACACAAACACACAAACAAGCGATCAGTGTCTTCAGGGGTTTACTACTATCTCTTCTTGTCGTGTTTAACACTAAAAAAAGACAAGAAAACACAAAAAAGCAACCCCAAAGTTAATTATTCCTATTCTTAATACAAAGAGTTTTTTATGTTACTGAACAAATCGGGGGAATGTAGAAAGTATGGAAAGCAGCAGTTATTTGTGGATTTTAATATTGTTTAACTTATTGTGCTTATAGCTTAAATTTTGCTTCTTCAATTCAATTCCTTAAAAAAATATTTATCATAAATTATATGAAATTGTTAGTTTAAAAAATCCTTTTAGTGTGTGCTTTAGGTGTAAAACATTAATCCATTAATCCTTCGACTAGAGATGTGAGGCCATTTGCTCAATGCACGTTTTGAGGCAAACTTCATTTACAGGAGGAGCTGCGATGGATGACATCCATAGCCTTGTTGCCCGGCTCCACCACTTGATTCAGGAAGTGGTTCTGATTCTGCCGCAAGTTTTGACAGTTGAGATGAATCCCTCAGGCTCCATTCAAAATGTTGAAGTTTGATGGAGAGTTTGGAGACAGTTTGAGATCATTTGGGGAGAATTTGGAAATTTAGGTGAAACTTGCTTTTGAATAATACCATCATGTAGGAATGCATGAGGGTGTGGACAAGTGCCGTTTATGCAGATAACTAGTTCAAGCAGGTGAAATCACTGCAGACAGCGAGTGGAAGATAGAAGAACTTCTTAAAGAAGAAGTAACAGGTCTGCACGCGACAGAATTCTTGTGTTTCCAGGAGCTAACTGTTTATTTTCTGCACCATTACACTTATAAATTCTAATATATTAAACATTTCCAACCTCTAAATACTTTAACTGGTAAAACGTGCAGAAACTGTGACTGCTAAATACTGTTTGGTCAGTTGTACAACGTTTTAGTGTGAGGAATGAATGAAAGTGTGAAATCTTTACCTTATTGTGTAACATTTAGCAGTCAAAGCCAAGTGACATCGCATTGCCATCCAACTGAACCCTACAAAAATTAAGCATATAACAGCCTAGCAGACTGGAGATACAAAAAAGCTTTCATTAAAATCCAGAGCCTGTGAGTCTGCGGCTTTTTTAAATTAAAAATAATGCGTTACTTTTCTCAGAATTATCAATCAGTTTCAGTTTTCTTGTAAAGGAGAATAAGACTGCTGGACAATAAAAAGGAAACAAAATCTGGAGCTTCATATGTCCCTTTTTCTTTTAAAATTGCATCTATCTGTTAGCCGATATTGAAAACATATAATGCGATTTCCTGGATTCTTTTTTTACATTCTGCTTCTAGTGTTTCTATGACGAACATTACAGACTTACAGAAACTGCATTTTTTTCAAGTTTTTTTCCCAATGGTTGTTTTTACCATGTGGGACTAGAAGCAGCACAACCCACATTCAGCTTTTTATTTATTATTATTTTTGTACAGAACTTTAAGGAACTCTGACTAACCATCCTGGTCATTTAAACCCAAATTTAATTGGATCTAAACAACTCAGCACAGATCTTTTTAGAGTTTATAATGTCAAAAAACAATATTTTTTAAAGATTTTCATCCAGCTTGTAGATTAGAATGTTTTAAATATGTATAGTGTTACATTTCTGCATTCTCCACTTTGAAAGTAGTCCTCTGTATCATAACTTTAAATAGTCAAAGGTCAGCATCACAGACGTAAAAATGAGCAATTCCACAAACCGTATGCGTTCTGGAATTTGATCTTGGGCAGATGGCCTCAAACTTCTTTCAACTGGGCTTGTTCTACAGCGAGGATCACTTCAGACCATTTTAGTGGAAGTGTGAAAACTCACCAGCAGACAGACATCACGCCATCTGTGAAAGCTGAGAAAAAGGAAATCATGCTTTTATGACAACATAGCAGTCTTGAACGTGTCTCAAAATGTCTAAGTCAAAGCCTTATCTGTGGTCCTCTTCGTTGAGCTTAAATATCAGAAACTTTTGATCAAAACGCAAAAGAACTTTGTCTTTAAAGTTAACACAAGCAAGTCTTATACAAAAAGTACATGGCTGAACACTTACAAAATTGAGCTCAGAACAAATTAAGAAGGAAAAGTGTACAAATATATGCGTACAATGTTTTTGCTTTTTGCTTTTTCAAACACGACTGGTAAAAGAAGACTTATTAACCTCGAATTCAGTGCAAAATAACCCCCCACTTTATGGTCTCACATTTGACAGACATCAGAAGATACTAAATGTTGCAGTTCCACCAAAGAAACCACTTGGATGGAAACAATTTTCCATTTAGTCCGTTGCAAAAAAAATGATTTTAACCCTAAAACGAAACGTCTTTTCTGTTTATTGCTTTCTCTCATATTTATGACAATCGTGTGTGTGTGTGTGAATGGTGGGGCTTAAATAAATGGTTTTGATTTTATTAGGTGTCCGGTTGTTTGTCCCACATCAGGCTTTGTTTTTCACTGTGCAGAATCCAATGTGTGATGTCAGAGATTCTCAATCTAAGTTTGTGAAAAACAAAAGTCTATTTCATTTAAAGTCAGATTTAGGCAAATCCATCTTTTTTATTGACTTTTTCTCACAATTTTCTCAGTAATAAAAAGGGAACAAACAAAACTTCAGCAGCAGAATATCTGTTTGTCTCCACTAATGCCTGAATTAAATGTCTGTCCATCCATTTTCCATACCTCATTCAGGGTTACAGTGTTGCTGGAGCCTACGCAGCTACTGTTAGGGAAAGGTGGGGTTCGCCCTGCATAGTCCAGTCAGACTATAATAGGGGCACACAGAGACAAACAACTCTTCTCACTCACTTTCACATTTACAAAACACCAGTTAACTATGAAGCTTGTTTTTACACTGTGGGAAGTAACCCGAAGAACATGCAAACTCCACACTTATAAGACCCTGCCGGGATTTGAACTACGGCCTTCTCACCATGCAGTTCAGAATAAATGTCTTTTGGGAAAAAAGATGATGAATTTAGAAAGCTGTGTTGTGTTGTCAAGCAGCCCAGCAGAAACATTTACAAACTTCCCCTATTAACCCTTTACCACCAGAGCTTTAGCTCCAGTTTTGACGTAGTTTCGACTACTGTAACTCTTAACCGTTTACGTAATTAAGCAAATTCCAGCTGATTCGGAAGCAGTAAAAAACAGTTAGATGCTGGTGCATCAATAGTGTTTCGAAACCATACGCAAAGTCATTTGTCTCCGTACCAGAATCAGCTGAATTATGTTGATTGCATAAACTGACAAAGAGTTAAAGTAAGTCAAAGAACCAAAGAACGTGTGTTATTCTGGTGACGCCAGTGAGATCTCTAAAGGGTTAAAATGGTGAAACAATCAAGTCAGCTGTGTGCTTTACTGCCCCCTGTGGCCTGATTGGTTCATAACAGTCAGAGCATTTCAGAATCCATAAGAATTATACGAAACAAAACATTAAAAACCAGCTTCAACAGTTTGTCAAGCGAAGCAGCTCCACGGCTTCCCAATTTTCTACCAAAACATTTTGATGATTTTTAAGCACCTTGTACCACAGAAAGGTCAGCAAGCAAAAATACATACAGTAAGTAGCACCAGATTATGAGGAGCTAAAAAACCAAAGGATTTTCAGTCCGAAAACCATGATATTCTGTGAAAAAAGTCATTTTATTAAGAATAAAACTGTATCCAGAATAGAAAGATCGCAAAGTCAACTTTCGATATTTTTAAAAAAAGATGGCTGGTTGGTTTTACTGATAATTTAAACTTAAAGCTAAAAACTGGATTACTAAAGCTCTGGGTTGTGAGACTGAATTAGTATTTATTTCTGCAGGGTTTAATTTGCAATAAACGTGTGTGACACAAATAAGAGTCACTACCAGCAGTCATAATGGTTTTTACTAACATTTCTGTCGTAATGATGAGAAATCATCATTTTGGAAGAGAATCAAATCGGTGATGCATTTTTCACCTGCTTAGAATGCAGCGTTATTGACTGGAAACCACCCACCTCCAGCTTCCTCCTGCTTTCCCTCTCAGCTCTTCTCTCTATCTTTAGACCAGACTGCTGCTTCGAGCTCTCTCCTCGGTGACATCTCCTAAACCCCCATCTTTTTCACTTCTGCTTTCCAGACAGATCAGCTTCACTCTATACGTTCGCTTTAAACTCTTTTAAAAGATCTCAGCTACTTTTGTTTTTTTTTTTTGTCCTCTAAATAATCACGACACGAAAGTTTGTTTAGTTTTGCATTAGTGTGTCATTTCCATAGAGGATGGCTGCATGCATTTAAGTGTGGGGGTTGATGTAGTGGGGTGGATTAGTGTTGACAGCCAGAACACAACGCCTCCATTACAGTAGCACCAGAATAATTAATGCATTTGTAACATCCAAACATGAATGTTTTTACACCTTCAACAGGCATTTCTCAGGTTTTCTCATAAGTGTCCAAACAGGTGCAGATATTGGTGAGTGCAGATGAGTTGGTGTGCACAGCTGTGTGGACGCATTTGTGTGGCGCAGCAGCGTGTAACAGTATTGGCTCTGACTGAGCTTCCAGGCACAGAAACTCATTTAGGCTGAAGCGGCGGTGCAGAGGGGGCCCGAGGCAGCGGTTCGTCCAGGCCGACGCCGCGAAAGGCTCACATTTTTACCCCGTTATCAGAGCTCCTCTCTGGGCTGAGCCTAGCGGGAGGCCTGGCTGCCTCTTCGCTCCTCCAGGCGACACAGATAGGAACCAATCACTGGCACCAAAGACACTTCCCCACGGCGCTCTCTCTGCAGACTCACATTTGCATGTACAGGTGCACGCGTTCGTGCCTGTTTGTGTGCGCTCATCAAAATCCAGCGGAGCTGCTTAGTGTGCAGGGTGTGTGGGCTTAATTCCTGGTCAAACTGCAGTGTTTGATCATATTCTGTTTACTTCTGTTCCCTCCTATCATCTTAAAACTACAAACATTCTGTCACACAACACACACACACACACTGGCAAAGCTTAATCACAGTTGCCACGTCTGAACTGTATTCACTGGAGCTTCCCTTCTATCTCATAACACATGATTTATGTGAAAATTATTTGCTGCTGCAAACACCCACACACTGCCACACACCCACAAACACATACAGTCCGTCATCATCTTTATGACAGCAAGATTGCCGTGCCAAGGGGATATTGGACTTTCTCTTCAGTTATCAATGTTTCCGTTTTGATTGATGACCTTTATTGTAATTATTTATTGAAAAGTAGGAACAGGATAATTAGAAAAGGTCTGGAGGGAGGAAAGTGCTGATCCAGTGGGAATTCTGAGGAGGAAACCGGAACGTTGAAGGTGATAAAGTTCACGGATGTCCTCAGAATTCCTTGTCAGCGCGGGGAGAGGAGGGAGATGTGCGGGAGGAATCAATGATCAGAGCTAATGGCATACTAATGATGTAACTACTCACCCATA
Source organism: Oryzias celebensis (assembly GCA_014656515.1). Taxonomy (NCBI): domain Eukaryota; kingdom Metazoa; phylum Chordata; class Actinopteri; order Beloniformes; family Adrianichthyidae; genus Oryzias; species Oryzias celebensis. The sequence continues at coordinate 44,592,316 of BNCR01000005.1, forward strand.
CAAAACCCATGGAGGGAAGTGGAAGGACGAAATGAAAGATGGAAAAAGTGTTATTGCAAACATCAGTGATAAAAAGTTCATTAAGAAATCATGAAAACAGAGAAATTACAAACGTGCTATTTTCCCTTTTTTTCCAATTTGCCGAAATAACGAACAAGTTGTCAAGTAGACACTTTGAAAGTAATGTTCAAGTTATTTACCTGCAATATTTATTGGTGAAAAATGTATCATTATAAAATGGGAATTCAGATGTCGTTACCTCATTTTTAGATCTTATTTTTCCTTCCTTCATTACCGCCTAACATGATTAGAAATAGTGGAAACAGAAAAACAATTTAGTAGTTTTTGTCTCAATAGAACTTCTGCTATGACAACCTATAATGTTTCAGAGAATCATAAAGGTAAAGGTAAAGACTCCACGGTGGAGCAGTGGTAACCACTAATGTCTTTCAGCCCTGGTTTGAATCCCAGCTGAGTCCTGTCGACATTATGTGAAGTTTGTATCTTCTTCTCGTGCATGTGTGGGCTTTCCTTGAGCACTCTTCTTCAAACAGTTCAAACAGAACATGCTTCATAGGTTAACTGGTCTCTCTAACTTGCTTGTGGGTGTGAGTCTGAGTGTGTGGTTGTGTGACCTGTGACCACAAAAAAGATTCAGCAGGTTCTGAAGATGGATGGACAACTCGATGGTTCAACAACGGCCAAAATGCAAAACCTCCTTTCTGCAATATTTTAGATTTTTCTCTTTTCACGTTAAATGGCGACAACAAGGAGAACTCCATGTTTCAAGTGAATCTACAAAAATCCTGCTGGATCACAGGTCACAAGACAAAAAAAAAACCTCCTATCAGCACTGATAACACAATAAAATACAGAAATATGAACTAAGTTTACAGAAATATACAGTTTTATGGACTTTAAAATGAACGACACAACTATATATGCCTGTCATGGTAGGGAAAAGTATTTCACATGAAGATTATTAATGTCCTAAGATATGTGTTGAAGTGAAGTTATCCTTTATTGTTAATCATCAACTGAGCATGTGTTGGATTTTGGCTCTTAATGCGATGAGAGGACTTCAGCTTAATGTCAATTTGTTTCAAGGATGCTACTTAATCCTTTCTTTTATCTGTCTGGGTTGCTCTCTGTGTGATGCTAACTTGTTAAAACCTGTTTTCACACAAGTATTTAAATGCAAAAATGTCATTAAAATGCTTCTGTTTTTGCATTAAAGTGTCTCTTTATTTGCTGTTTTGTCACCAATGTCGGATTGTTTAGCAGATTTTTTTCTCAGAAACTTTACGGCATCCATGCAAGACTCTAAGTTGCTGTAGCAACAACTCAAGACAAAGATGATAATTAGTCATTTTGGCTTTTCACAGTCCAAAATACATCTCTTCAAATCCCAGCTCAGACTCAACAAAATGTGGAAATCAGTGTTATTTCTCAGTTGAGCAGTTGGCTTTATTGAACTCAAACCCATCTGTACAGCAAACATTTTACTGGGCATCCTCAAACTGACTCATCTAATTTGTTGATCATACTAGAAAAGAAGGTGGTGGTGTGTGTGGGGGATCTATAAGTGATTCTAAAACTGCAGTGAGGTTATGGTTTTATGGATGATTTTCAGTGATGAGCAATGGGCTTATGGATCCAGAATATCACTGGTGCGCATATTGTAACCGAAAGTCCACATGTGAGAGGAAGATAAAGGATAGAGTTTAATTTAAAACCAGGAACCAGAACAACATCCACAGGCTGCCAGGTGAAGCAGTCTGCCAAGGCAGGGCGGCAGACAGTTCCCAAACAGTTGAAATGGATGACTGGACTGGATCTTGTGTATTCTAGCAAAGCACCTTCTGCGACGCTCAAAGCAAAAACTGTGACTCATCCTACTCTTTCTACAATGACAATTCTCCAGGATTTTCTTTCATATCCATGTGCACCATGGCTTGTTTGCACCCAAAACCCATACAGGTTTTTAGTGAATCTTACCAACACACATACCTTATTGGTTGATTTTAAAAAAATGTTGCAGGTAACGTGACTTCTACAGAAGAATCTCAATGGCATTTTAATGAGTTTTACTCCATGTCCATAAACACTTCATTATTTTGTCTGCAGGCTACCAGCAGCTGTAATGATTTTTTTTTCTTTGCTTTTAAGAGGAAAAGTGTAGGTTGTTGTTTTATTATTAGGCAGAAAATTATACTGCTACGGAATGAGAGGATTAATGCATCTGAATCATAAAACGCTGTAAAAACAAGCTTTTTGTAGAAAACTATTTAAAAAAGACTATTGCAGCAGGGATGTCCATTAGTTTCTGCAGTCTCACAGTGAAAGTCAGCATTTTATAATCATAAAACTTATACAGGAAGTATAAAACCTTTATGCAAAGACAGACAGATTTTCTTGAGGTGAAGATGTGTGAGGGCCAACCAAAAATGTAAACCTTTAAGGTTAATAAGTTTATTTACTGCATACATTTAATTATTATAATAGCAAATGAAATATTTAATGACAATTATATTGCAACAGAAAACTTCTAATTTCTTCACGTAAACAAAGACATATGGGATAAGGATACACAACATGAAAAGTAGTCATAAAGAAAAAGTTGTGCACAAATTTACATTTTCTGCACAACTTGGCAGAAAAAATATGAATACAACCTTTAGTTTTTACGTTTGACATGTCAAAAAATACGTCACAGGGTCACAGGCATAAACATCGAGTCCCGGAAAGTCAATTCAACTGAAAGAATTAAACTTTTTAGAATGTTATTAATCCCATGGCAGGAAAATCATCTTGCCCAATTATCTAGTTCTGCTGAAAAAAACAGCCAAGTTCTGCCATTTTCTTTTTCTTTTTTGGTCAGGCGACATCAGCAGAGCATGAAAACAATGAAATGGACCCAGAAGGGGTGGCAAAAAAGAGATATTAGTAAGAAAAAGAGATAATAATAAGAAAAAGAGATATTAATAAGAGAAAATAAAAACGCCCAAGCATTTGACAAAGGGATCCCTGTCTCTCTGCTGCTGCCGTTCTGTTTCGTGCCGGCAGGGGGGGCGTACCTTGGCACAACACTGGCCAGCGGCCACATATTAGCGTGGGGGATCCTCACTTAGCCGGACAGCAAAAACAGAAAGAATTTGGGTATTCTGATCCTACTGACTTTTTTATTTTCTCTTTTTGTTTGTTTGTACTGCCGCAACATTCAGCTGCCAGCTTAGCCATTTTGGTTTCATTATCCTCTATTATCAACTAATTTCAGGAGACATGTTCTTATTTTACTCTTAATGAGTGAAGTCATACATCTGTTGAGTTTTTCTAGGCTGTTTTCCACCTCTTCTGGTTCTCTGCTGCATTGTTTACAGGATCGCCTGTTGTAGCCTGAAACCATAAAATGCGGCTGGAGATTGTTGTCTTTTGATCTATTTATCAATATTCAACAGAGCTATGGCTATCAAGATGATTTTCTCATTACTGGTTCAATGAAATTCCTAAAGGTTCGATTTTATTTTATTTTGAAAAATAAACTTTAACGCACATGCGCAGTTGGAAGAATCGATGCTCCGGGACTCGATGTTTATGCCTGTGACCCCGTGACATATTTTGGACAGTGCTTTAACGGGAGAAATTCATATTCAAGACAAAGAAAAGTGGTATTCAAAACAGACATTGGAAAGGTAAAGCCAAGATTGTATTCATATTTTTTCTGCAAAGTTGTGCAGAAAATATAAATTTGTGCACAACTTTTTCTTTGTGAATACGTTTCTTTTTGACAGTTATCTTACCTCATACATTTTTACAGAAATCCTGGAAATTTCCTATTTGCAGAAAGGAAATAAAATCATGTGAAAAGGAAAATAGCAAACTTTAGTTACCTTATACAGAAGTGCATCCATTGTGGTTTTGATCACAGAAACAAATACATCTGTTTGGCTCTAAGCCTCTGAAGGTCAAATAGCCACAGGTTGTTGCCACATGTTTACAATGGCTCGTAACGTAATTTAGCCAACTGTAACATCATTTGAAGAAATTGTACACACAGTTCTTGGAAGGTGCTGGCCTCGCTTATTATTGATTTTATGATAGAAGCTTGCAGACCGGTGGAAATTTCAAAGGGCTGCACTTTGGTCATCCCTGACTTAAACAGATCAGAGCAATTTGCTAAAATGTACATTAGCTGGTTTTTTTAGGAATGTGTTTCTATACGCATCTCAATACATGGTCCACAAAGCAATGCATAAAAGATTCATCTAGAGGTGTATTCAATCTGGACACATTTGGTCCGTGAACCACCGACAATCCGGAACAAAGTTTCTGTCTGAATATGTGCAAGAGTGCCCAGGTCAGGGACCAGGAACCGCTCTCGGACCCATCTTTTGAGGTGGTCTCGGTTCGTTTACAATCAGACTGGACTTGGGTTTGCTCTGAAATTCCTCAGTAATTCCTCAGAAATTCCTCGTGATTAATAACAATTAATCACAATGTTTCACTAGGTAAATTTTACACGACAATATGCGGCTTTTGAACATTTTTGGTCTGTCACTCTGATCCCAAGGGGTTGGACCAACACAGCAATAAACAAGAAACTAGTCAAATCTTGTGACGGTAAAGTGTTCCTCTCTGACATGTAGACCTGAAAGACTTTTACAGCATTGACCTCAAAATAGTTTGAATTGAGGAAATGTGACATAAAAGATTGAGAACGTCTTTATTACTCATGGCTAAGAGCCAGTCTTACCAAATTTCCTCGAAATCTTAATATTTACAAATATTTTATCATATTTTTTATAGAATGTAACTTTTTGACTGGTTGTTAAGAACGGAGCATTTCTCAGTAATGCGACAATTTGACAAATTCTCCCGACGCACCCACCAGTGGGAGTCTGCTGCCACTGTGAATAAATGCGTGCAAAATTCAGCGTGCATGGCTCTGTGAGAGTCAGGGTTTTTTTTTGCTAATATATGCATACGCTCGTGTTTAAAATTGGGTTGACAATCTGCCTGCCTGTGAAAGGTGCAGGCTCAGCTTCAGGTACATACACACGCTGTTTTGGCATTTGGCTGACAAGCTTCAACCTTTTGATGTTGGTGTTCTTTGTGGTTGCTCTGAAAGGGAATGTCGCTCTTTCAAAAAATGCAGGATCCAACTGTGTTTGTGCGCTTTTACACCTCGAATTGTGTTTCTGACTTGTATCTATGTGTCCTGCTCATGTTTTATTTCCTCTTTTTGTGAGATTTACATGATGTCAAAAAAATGTGCAGTGCATGTTAATGAAGCCCTGTTTTTATTTTTCTTGCTTGCAAAATGACTACAAGAAGCCGCAAAAATAGCACACAGGGAAATGAAATGACGAGAAAGGGAAGATGATGGAAGAAAATTGGGAAGACACCTTAAGACCAAGTGCGAGTGAAAGAAACTTGAGGGAAAATTGCAAGAGAGGCGAGTGCGAGCTTGTGTGTGGAAGCAACCAAATGTGCAAAATCACAGAGCTTGCCCCTCAATCAGTGAGAGTTCACGATGAGGGTGACAGAGAGTGGAGCAGAGGGATGATAACGGGAGGAGTTTCTGTTTTCTTCTTTCAAAGGAGAAAGAAATTAAATGAATCAATGGAGGCTTCTCTCAGGTTATTTTCATCTTTTGGGGTCAATTTTATTCCATTACTCGTGGGCTGTTTTGTCTTCAATCCACAGTGTTGAATCATGTCAAACCAGAGAGGCTGGGGAAACAACTCCTGGGGTGAATTTAATTTCTCAATCTCCAAATTGATTTAGTGGAACTACCAGGGGCTACAAACTGACCTCTAAATATAGCTTATTGTGCTCCTGCTGTGTGCCGTCAAACAGATGGATTTCAGATCAGTGTAGAGTTATGACCGGACCACGCTAAGATGATAAGATGATTAAATATCTAATTCACTTTAGATCATTAACTTTAATCTGCTTATACTTAGAAGGCAGAGGAGGAGGCAGCGGTGGAGGAGGATCAGAGGAGGCGAGAAGGTGAAGCTCATCTCTTTATATTTTAAAATACATCATGGGCTCAGTTTTATCTTTATCTGATTAAAGACAATTTCACTTTGAATTTATATACATGTATATCACAAATAAAATCATTGTGTGTTTCAAATGTAATGCCAGTCACAAGGCATACATAAACATGTCTCCAAATAGTGCTCAAATTTACGACAATCGTAGACTTTTATACAAATCAATAAAAACAGGGTTGGAAGTTACTTGTTGGCACAGTTAGAGGCAATTTCACCCATGACATAACACCATGTAAAGCTATTACTGTCTAGAAATCTTGCAAACATGCACAGGAACAGCTCAGCCCACAGAGTCAGCTGTTTAAGCAGATTGTGTATCTGGAAAAAGGATGAAAACTCGTGTTGCAAAAGAGCCGGTGATGGATGAAATAAATCATGAAAGGTTCAGAGGGAATGCTTTGTGGATGATATTTTATTTGGTGCATGCAGAGGGTTAAAAGCGTGTCATCTGTCATACTTTGTTATTTATGTTCATGATAAAAAAAAGACACAGAATCTTTTCATATATAAGAAAAACCAGCAAACCAACAAACCAAGCAGACTGGGCTTTCCCAGGAGGGCGGGTGGAGGCGTACGAACACATGGAGGTATTACAGCAATGTTCAGCTTGCAGGTTTTTTAAAACATATTTTTGTTACTTAGCAAAAATGGATGGAATTGCATGACAAGAACAGTCAGATTGATCCTTCATGTACTCTTACTGCTGTTCGAGTCACTGAACACGTCATGTGCCCAAAGCTGAGTCCCTGATTGGTTCAGATATTTGAACACACCACGCCGCCCTTTTCTTCTGATTTCTATGGTTGAGGTTCTCCATACAGGTTTTTATTATATTTTCTGACCACCTTGAACACAAGAGGATCTGAAACAACTGTCATCATGTGCCACCATGAAATACCAAACCAAGACCGAGTCATTTGAAACTTCAGAGATCTCTGGGTATGCTTCTCTTCCTGTCTGCTTGTTTCTGAGGAGGTCTGCAGGATGCCCCTCATCTTCTCTACATGTTCCAAGGTGGTCTGAGCAAAACACTCCTTATCATGTCTGTTCTAAGGGGTTTTGAGGAATGTCCTTAGTTTAATTGCCTGTTTTGTTTTTGCAATGCTTATTGTTCTGTTTTAAGGGGGATGCTCCATCTTATCTTGCCAACTCCATGGGAAAAGGCTTTCACTGATTCTGCCCTCCCATTGCTGTTGCCATCTGGAGCTGGAGTTAATGAAAATTTGAGCAAAAGCTTATTTGATAGAGACTTTATGGGAGGACAATTTAAAGGATGACAAACCCAGGAGAAGTATTATTCTTTTGAGTAAAGTGAATCATTTATAGACCTATTTTGATGAAAATTGTGTTTTTGATGTTTTTAACATTTTCTTTTAGCATTTTTTGCATGATGAATGACATAAAAAAATTCAATTTAAGATTACATTTCTACGTTTTTTTTTGCTTTTTTCTAACCGTTGTAAGTCAGGAACAGACAGAAAAACGCCATTTGAAAAATGGGGAGGGGATTCTCAGTAACATTGATCCTACCCACAACTCAGAGGCAAATTTCTGATGAACCCCCCCCGCCACTCTACAGAAACGATGTCTTAGAAAAACAGATAATCTTCTTTGATTTTGGCTAAAAAAAACCAGCACAATTATAATTAAAGACCACTAGGAACGCTTTTTAAAATAGTTCAGAAGATGATCGGAGTGGGATCGGAGCAGGAAGTTGAAGTAATTAATGTTGAAAACAGGTCTTCAACTTGACAAACAGACAGAGGGATCATCACAAAAACACAACCTGAAAGGCAGTCCAGAACAGACAGGTGTAGGATCAGAGGCAGAAACAAGCTCGGAAACTGGAAACTTGGCTTGGATGTGGTTGCAGGCGGAAACAAAGTGATTAACAAAAAACAGAGAAGAGCAAAGAGAACTTCAACAAACTGGCACTGGTGCAAACAACCGGACGGCAATTAATACCTGAGTGAGTTGTTGAGGAGCATGAGCTTAATTGCAGTGAATGAGTGGAAGTGAATGCAGGATGGCCTTGAGGGCAGACAATCTGATGGAGAGTGATGGAGGATAATACTTGGATGCTTCTGCACTGGCTTCAATGCTTTTCTTTAGTTTCCCATTTTTGATGATAATCTGGCATTTTAATTTGAAGGTGTATTGGCCTCCAGACCAAAATACAATTAGGCTAAACAGAATAAACAGATAAAAAGACACAAAAAAGAAATATATTCAGCATACAATCATCAGCCACTTTATTAGACACACTCGTCCAACTGCCTGTTAATGCAAATGTATAATCAGCCAATCACATGGCAGCAACTCAATCCATTTCGGCATATAGACATGGTTAAGATCAAACTGAGCATCAGAAAGCAGAAGAAAGATGATTTAAGTGTCTTTAAACATAGCATGGCTGTTGGTGCCAGACGGGCTGGTCTGAGTATACTAAAACTGCTGATCTACTGGGATTTTCACCCACAACCATCTCTAGGGTTTACAGAAAATGGTCCAAAAAAGAGAAAATATCAAGAGAGCAGCAGCTGTATGAATGGGAATGCCTTGTTGATGCCAGAGGTCAGAGGAGAATGACCAGACTGGTTCCAGCTGATAGAACGGCAACAGTAGCCCTGAGGTCTGCAGAAGAGCCTCTCTGAACGCACAACACGTCCAACCTTGAGGCAGATGGGCTACAGCAGCAGAACACACCACTCCTGTCAGCTGAGAACAGGAAACTGAGGCTACAGTTCTCACATGACCACCACCACTGGACAATAGAAGATTGGAGAAACGTTGCCTGATCTGAGGAGTCTCCATTTCTGCTGCGACATTCAAATGGTAGAATTTGGGTTAGAATTTGGCATCAACAACATGAAAGCATGGATCCATCCTGCCTTGTATCAATGATTCAGGCTGCTGGTGGTGGTGGTGTAATGGTGTGGGGGGTATTTTCTTGGCACACTTTGGGTCCTTCAGTACCAATTGAGCATGATTACAACACCACAGCCTCCCTGAGTATTGTTGCTGACCATGTCCATCCCTTTAAGACCACAGTGTACCATCTTCTGATGCTACTTCAAGCAGAGTAACACGCCATGTCATAAAGCTGGAATCATCTCACTCTGGTTTCTTGAACATAACACTGAGTTCACTCATGACCTCCACAGTCACCAGATCTCAACCCAATAGATCACCTTCAGGATGTGGTGGAACACGAGATCGGCATCGTGAATGTGCAACCAACAAATCTGCAGCATCTGTGTGATGCAATCATGTCAAAATGAACCAAACTCTCTGAGGAATGTTCCAGTACCTTGTTGAATCTGTGCCACCAAGAATTAAGGTAGTCCAACCCTGTACTGGCAAGGTGTACCTATAAAGTGATCATTAATGATCTCAATCAACTTCACCATTACTGGCATTGCTGGTATTAACTTTTATGTCCCAAGGTGACACCTTGGCGTGGTTATTCCATCATCCGAATGAGCTTCAGTTTCCATCTACAACCTGCTTTAGCCACAGAGACAAGACTCTGAGGCCGAGCTCTGTAGCTATCTTTGCAACCCTCTTCTGCCAATAAGCCTCATCCAATAATTTCTAACGGACACAGAGTGGAAGTTGAGACACAGAGAAGGTGAGTGTGAAACTGAAGTTTAAAAACAACAGAGGAGTAAACTTGGGTGAAGAGAAAACCACAAACATCACAGCAATTACTGCCCAGCTATGCATTTCAGACAAGATAAGGGGTGGAATGCAGGGGGGTGTGGATTTCTCAGTGAGAACCTGATGCCAGGTGGTTTGCAGAGACAGGAAGGATAGGCGTGGTAAGGGGTATAAACGGAGAGAGGCGGGGGGTATACAGAGGTGAGTAAGGACAAAACCGAGTGAGAGCGTGTGAGGTTACGCGGCCTCCATTAGTCGTTTTGGCATCTTCCAAGAACTGGAGCTGCAGCTGGATCAGATTCCCGTCCACTCAAACAAAAAGCTTTGGTTATTTGAGTCGTCTGCCATTCCGCCAGCTACATTTCTCATAGCAAATGTTGACAGAGATAATTGATATTGACTGCAATGTTATTCCTCACTGATCACAAGACATTTCCATCAAAAAAGAACATAAAAGTGGGAAAGAATTAAAAGCAATGTTCCACAAAAACTCAGATTCTAGCTAACTAAAAATGTTGTCAAATACATATCTGTTTTGTTTTTTTCTCTTAACCATTGACTCATTTTCATAGGAAAAATCAGTAGGTTAAAAAATGTGCATGTATGTCATTTACAACATGGTAAAAAAAACTCTTGAAGACCCACTAGAATTATCTTTTGAGCTCATACGAAATGGTTTAGAAACATGAAGAATGGCAGGTGTTCAACGGAAATTCGACTCTGTGCGTGGGACCGTTTGGACAGAGCAACTCCACCCCTCTCCTCCCCATTGCTGAGAGCTCTCTGTTCATACACTCTCCTGCTAGCTTACAGACCTTAAACTCCCAACCTCATACTGCACTCACACCAGGCATGTGACATGCACTCAAGAACACGCTGGAAATGCATTCTTGAACGCGCTTTTAGCATACGGTGTTCATGTCTGCCACCTGCAGTTGGAAGAGGCTTGGCGCTAAATGTCAAAGTGGTGCAAATCTCACAAATCTTTTTCTTTCACGGCTCTGTTCCTATATATGTGAAAAACTTGGTGTCATATAAGTCCAGTCAGACACAAAACACAATTATTAATTTGTCCGTCATGATCACTTTTTAAGTTGTTGGATCTTCCGTGAATCGAAAGGGACGCCGTCCAAAAGATCGTTACCAAATCTGAGTCCCTGATTGGTCGAAGTTAAACATGGTTTATTAATTTATTATTTATGTGCATTTTACTCTTTATTGAAAGTGGTCGCTTGAATGCGCCTTGTCGAGTAGTCGAAAGTCCCACACCAATCATCTTTAAAAGCGTTTCCAGTGGTCTTTTATCAATGATTATGCCGTTTTTAGAAAAAAAGTGTTGTTTTCTAGGACATAGTTTCTGCAGAGTGACAAGAGTTCATCTGAAATTTGCCTCTGAGTTGTTGGCAGGACTGTAAGCGTGTAGCAACATTTAATTTATATATGTCCTCCATAAGAAAATTGTCACAAGAACCTGTTAAAAACACCATTTTCATCAGAAGAGGTTTTTAATGATTTACAACTGTCTTCCCTCAGAATGAGGATTTCCAGTCCTCCCTCAGTCAAGTCTGTAGATTTTGATCCTTCGTGTTGGCAAGAGTGTTCGGTTTGCTGTAATCTTGGAAAACATATATCCTCCAGCAGAATTCAGGGGTCAGCATGTCAAGGGAAAATAACAACCCTGCAGAGAGAAAAGTACAGCACACTCACAGGCTTTCAAAAATGCAGACACTGAGGAATGTTTCAACGCCAGCTGACATAAGGGTTAACAGAAAAAAATGCTTTTCTGATTTTTTTACTTCAATTTTGTTCTTGTCTTTTAAATAGTTTGTGGCCAACTTAAAGTTTAGCAGTTCAACATCTACGAGAACTATAAGCTATTTTTCTAATTAAGTCTAAGAATTTTTTTTCATCTGCTTAAGTTACCAGGTTCCCATCTGCTTTCTTTTGTTTATTAGGGTCCTTTCACACTAAAATGTCACCAAACTAAGCTTGAACAAGTTGGGAAAGCACAAAAATTTCTCACCTATAATAGGTTTTGTTTGCCAAGAACGAACCAAACTCCCTGGAAACATCACAGTTGCAACAGCTGCTCGTTTGTGAGCGATGTTGCAATTTTTTTTCTCTCAGCACTTTTTGCTTCTCTGAATAGACAGTTTGCATTAATAGTGTTGCTGAATCTCACCAAAGTTCACTTCCAAGCTAAACAAAACTCTCAATGCTCAGGCAGACCAAGATTCTTCTCTGATCTCGGATGAACTTCACCCCTGTTGTGGATCAGGAAACAAATGGAAGTGTTGAAACCTTCTTAGATGATTCCGTAACCACAGAGACAGTGAGTTCATGCTTCCACTGCCCTCAAACCTTTGAGCAATCTTCCTTAGGGGTTACATCTACTGACTAGTGAAACACTGAATTCCTCACACTTGTGGTTAAAACGTGCCTTTATCATAACATGTATCATTCTGAGGAACGTTTTCAGTCAAACATCTGAAAGAATAAAAATGGATGATAGTTTTAACATTTGGATTAAAAATGTTGGTAGAAATGAGATTGATCAAACTTTTCAAGGTTTTATGTGCACAATTAGAAAACAAATGTGCAAATATCAATGTAAACGTGTGTGCAAAACATAGACGAGAACTTGTGACAAGTTGTGTGGTTTTATAAGTGAGGTTGTGATGGGGTTTATTCATTTAAAATGCATTGCATACTGCAAGCTATTTGATACTTGCAAAAATGTAAAACTATGTATTAAAGTAATTTATCAGGTTTGAAGTTCTTTTAACTTGTCTTTGCTCCACACCTTTCCAAGCTTTTCTAAAAAACTGATTTTTTTTATTTATAGTTGGGGTTTTTTTTGGAGAATATTTTGTCTCATTGAGTGCTAGGATCTAGAAATAAAGAAATTATTATTAAAATGAGTCAAAATCTTTTCGCTTCATAGTCTTAACAATAGAAAACTTGACCTAAGACAAAAAAAACCCTCAAATTTGCACCATCATTTCTGTTCTAATTTTAAAGATGTTGTTTTAAATTTCAAAAAAGGTTAGATTAGTTTTCATTTTCATTATTTTTGAAACAAAACGCAGATTTATGTTCCAAGAATAAGTGCTAGCTTTTGATTTTCTGAGGATTTATTAAGATGGGCCAACAGGTACTAAAAAATATTCTCATTTTATTCTCAAATGAGTCATTTCCACTTATTACACAACTTTTTTGTAAATGTAATCAAAATGAACTACAATTAGATAATAAAAAAAATACAATAATACAAACTATTTATCAAAACTAACAAAAACCATATTATTGGGCTCTAAGTAATTCTATCCAACAATGAGCTTTTTCAGCTTGTTTTTCCCTTTTTGAATACTTGTGTTGAACTCCTTATTTACTATTTCTTTTTTTGTTAAAACTCAACAACAGAAAGTGTTGATCCAGCTCTATATTAGTGTGAAACAGTTTCAAAAGTGTTGTTTTAATACTGGAGTGGACCGACTGTATATCGACACTGTTTACAGTATATGTTGAATTTAACTCCATGGGAGTTAAATCGACTTTTCTGAGTGTATGTACTTTACCAGAAGAGTTTGAGAAGTTTGAAATGTTTTCTATGCAGTTTTTTTAACCCTGAAAATGTTTTAATTTATTTTATTGAAAGTATTAATCTTGATTTATTATACTATTATACTCTCAAAGATGCGTGTTTAAAAAATAAAGAAAGATAATGGCAAGCATAGAAAGTTACTGAAAATATGTACTAATGTGGCTACATCAAAGCTTTGCACAGAGAATCCTAGGGATTTAAATTTTTCTTAGTACATTTGAATCACTATTACACTGAGGTGTTGAAAAACTCAAAAAGAGGTTTTCAGAAAAGCTTAAAAGTCTGTGCACAACATTTTACAGATGAAAAACGAAACTCGTGAAAGAAAAGTAACACAAGCTTTGATACAGATAAACATGCTGCACATGTCCTCATCCATCATTTTACATGCATTACTGACAGAAGATAAAGGTAGGCAATCTTCCCAGGGCAGAGCCACACATACATTCAAAAGCACAGCTGAGTAAAAATGTAATTTCTGAGTCTCTTTGTTGCCACCTTCAGCAGAGGATCTCCCTGGACACAAAACAAATATTAATATTAATGTGTGTAAGATGAAAGCTTTTCATCCCACCAAACCAAGGGAAAATTACTGATCAGACTTCACTACTCACTGGAAAGTTAGATTAACAACCCAGAGAATCCAAAAAGAGAGTAAATCCACACAACTTTACTTTAAATCAACAAACATTTTAGGATGGGTGCGACACCAAAACAAAAAAACAAGGGCGATAAGGGATAGAAAAGATGTCAGCAAACAAGAAAATAGTCCAAACAATTTCCTATAAATGTAAAGTGTCGGGAAAGTAAAACAAAATGTTAAAAGAAAGCTGATTCAAAAGAAAGCTCAGAAAGGAGCGTTCAACAACAGGCATCCAGAGGGAATATTTACTTTCAAAGACAAACCAGCAAATCTGGAAAAAAAAAGTTGTTCTGACCAACATTTTAGCCATCTTTTAACTAAAAATACTATAAAAAAAATCATAAGCAATTCATGTATTAATGCTAACTCTCCAAGTTTTCATGCTGCCGCTCGATTTTTTTTGAAAATCGTTGGCGTGGTCATGAATGTAGTCAGCCGGACAGAATGGCTTTTTATATACCCCCGGGCTACCAGGAGGCTGGCCCTTAATATGGACGGCCGGAGACATTTACACAATGTCCGCCCTGTGGTCACGCAGCTGACGCCCGATTTCGTACTGGCATCATTCCCGTCGGTCACGCGACCTTGGAATGTGCCCAGGTGGCCACTGACCAATGTCATCTTTTGGAGAAAAATCATCCAGATGCTGTAAAATTTTAACTTTTAAAAAAAACCTCCGTGGCCATTGCCAGAGTGCCATCTCCTGATTACAAATGCTGCCGACCTGGATAATTTACTGAAAAACTTGCATTTAGGTCACTGTGCGGTGGAATTTTGGGATATATGACCGCAGTCTTGACATTTAGCCATTTTTCAATTCAAAAATATCATTAAAAATCCTAAACAATAAATGTATTAAAGTGTTTCAGATTACATGTTTTTTCCCCATTCCTTCTGATAACACATTGGTCCCTCATGAATGACCATTTCAGTTGTCTGACAGTTCTCTGAAGCTCCTGGTCTTGTCTTATACGCTGCTTTTAATGCATTTGTGTTTTGTACAGCTTTTCTGATGGCTGCAGACCGATGTCAGACTTTCTCCTTTGAAAGACATTCATTTTCAATGACCTACTGAAGAAAAAAAACAGCATGGCTTTCTCGTAAAAGCGGGTCTGAGTTAAATGTGCTTTTCTGCGTTTACGCATTAATGTAACACAACCACAGATATCACACTCATGGAGCACAGAACATCTTGTTCTGACAGTAAGATATGATCTAGCTGACCTGGTTGCAGGTTTACTCATGAGGTGTTCAATCCCAGAAGCCTCAGGGCTAAGAAGAGTCTAGTCAAGGTTACCTCTAAGAACCAAAAATGAAGTTTCTTTTCCTATAGATTCTTTTGAATAACGCCATTGTAGAACAGCATGATAGCAGTTTTCTTTACCTTCGCAGCATGTTTGCAAACAAACAAAATGATCCGATTTTTTGTGTGTTCACAGCAACTGTTTACAGTGTTAGTGCTATTAAAGTCTCTTCAACGCAGAGGTAGAGCTTCACTGGGGCCGTCAGGTCTCAACCCTCCTTCACTGATGCTTTGATGACATGCAAGAGGGAGTGCTGGCAACAGCTGGCTTTTAAAATGTACCCCTTCTACCCGTACCTCCTCTGCTGCTTTGAGGCCAATGCAGGTCTGAATTGGAGAAAGCTCTAAAGGCTTGTTGTAGGACTTGACCTTGAACGTCCATGTCTTTCAGCTGCCTGGTGGTCAGCTTGCCAACAAAACCCCTGCAGCCAACCTTGACAAGGTAGACTTTGACTTTCCAGTTTCTTGTTCTGGATCAGCTCCTCTCTCGGTGTACCTGAAGCTCTTTTGTTAGTGGGCCGTCTCCATGGAGACCTTCAGGGGCACAAAGGTGCAGTTCACTCAAACATGGGAGAACAAATGTCGCAGATTGCCTCTGAGGTTTAGCATTGGACTAACCTTTGCACAACCTGCAACACTGGATTAAAAGCTGGTTTAAAATCAGGTTAAAAACAAAAGTAACCAACTAAATGACCACTAGGATGGGGGTCTACAACCTTTGACACTATAAGAGCTATTTGGACCAGTTTCTTACCGACCACAACACATTCCACCCTTTAGAAAAATGTTTTTTATGTTTGTGTCGCCTTTGAGCTTTTCATTTATAAAATGTAACTTTTAAATACTGTAATAATTGAAGTACAACACTTTTTATTGTCTATATATGACAACTTAAACTTCTTTTATTTTTGACAGCAGCACATGCAAGTTCCTTTCAGAATAAAAGACATCCTGTCTCAAAAAAGATCCTCCTGCTGCAGCAGAAAATAATTTGTGCTTTATACTGATTCTTATAATAAACCACTCTGACAGACGTTTGAACCATATACCGTCATCTTTCCCACCTTTTCCATGTGTACATTTTGGAGGAACGGTGATGCACACATCTCTTTATTTACAGTAAACAGACGTTAAAAGAAAGTTTGCTTTACTACTATAAGTTCAGTTTAAAAATCTAAGCATACATGATAAAACTTAGCTAACAAACCTATTTGTTCTTGAAGTCATTAGTGTTTTTCTGGAAAGCCAAAGAGCCACAAGCCTCAGGTTGCAGACCTCTGCACTAAGGGCTTGTTAACAGAGTAAGTTTGACCCTAGTTCACTGTAAAATACTTCACTTTGAAAGCACAAAGAAACATATTTGCGCCTTGCATCAAAACGTTTTTTATTTCTGTGGATCGATTTCAGATTTTCCATATTTTTTGCAACTTTAAATCGAGTCTTAACTTTACTTTGTAATTGACCCCAAAACTGAGTTCTCCTTTGATGGACAGTTGACCATCAAATTTCTTGTTGTTCCAACAACTAACAGGCTTCTTTGCCTCATCGAATTTACTCTTTAGGTAAATTGTGGATGTAGGAACAGCCTATTCAGCAAACATTGAAACAGAAAGTTTAAAAACTGACTTCACATCAGCAAAGTGCCAAACTATGAGTCATGTAACCGCACCTGCAATTCAGCTTTTCTGCAGTGATTCCTTAGGCACTACATAAAATACTTTATTTGACCAAAAAAAAAGGAGAAAAAGACAGAATACCTGTACTACAAATGTCAGCTATTAGTCTTTCCTTTCTGAAGAAAGTGCTAACTTAGGATGTATTCAGATTGGACACATTTGGTTCACTTAGAGTGAACCAGAGTTTATTTCCCTTGATAATAATGAACATATTTTTCATCAGTTGTGAGCAATTGTTCAAAGTTTCTTTGTTTCAATCTTGTTTGAGTACACACTCAAACAGATGAAGGAATGCAGCTAATACACTACTCCCTTTTTTTGTTTTCTTTCGGCAGATCCACTTCCCTACGGCAAATCCAAGAAAAATATTTGTGTCTGCAACACTCTGAAGAAGCGGAGTATAACTTGTTTCAGAGCTCTAAAAACCTAACTCATTTCACGTTCCTGCTTTATTCATGAACTAAAAGCAAAATTGTTGTAACGTTAACATTGAAAAAATGCTCCTGTGTGTGCATGAAAAAGTGTTTTAATACCTTTCAGCTCTTGTTCGTGCATCTTTGGCTCTCTGTGGCATTTGGCCGTGCGTCTCTAAAAAATATGGCATGAACAAGCAGGGCATGTCTGAACACTGTCTGCGTGTGAGCGAGCCAACATTAGTGCCTCCAAGCAAATTCCCTTAAGTCATGACAACGTCAGGAAAAACACTTTAGCATGCAGCTCAAGCTGTGTCAACACAAGACCTACAACCAACCAATCAGCTTGATGAACCTTTTTTGAATTGGAAGCATTTATGTCTCACACGCAAAATTACTAGCATGTGTGTTTATTGTGTTTGTGTGTTACTTTTAGCACAAGTAACTCTTATTTCATTATCATTAGTGCATTGCAACTGAAATAGAGATGGAATGTAAGTATGAAAAACACGGAAGCAAGACATAAAACATGACTCAGAGCCTCTGGAAACACTGGGGAAATTCCATCTAAACGGGATTATTATGCAAAAGGAAACAATAAACTGGTTCCAATGATAAACAGACTGTCACATCTCTATACTCCAGCCAGAGGGCAGCTCACTGTGTGACATCCATCTTCTTAAAGTAATACTCTTCAAAATGGAAGCATGCACGAAGCGAGTAAAACACACAAGAAAGCATCCAGTCACAACCCTCCACAAGTTAACACTTGCCAGCAGATATTATTAATATTCCGCGCTTTTCTTTCTGCCACACACATCCCCAAAATTCTCCCGTACAGCTGAGAGGCGCCGGGGGCAAAGCACAAGTCATAAACACGACTGCGCCTGGCAGCCGAGTGACAGGTGGATGCTGCTCCAGTGAAGGTAAGGCTCGAGTGTGGAGGGTAATAATTGTAGGCTGGCTCGCATGTGGTGACTGCCCTCATGCTGAGATAATCGCAGCAAAAATAAAAGTGTTTTCCATCAAGGTGCAAACACAACAAATCATCCAGGAGTATTATTTTCCTACAAATCTAGTTACCATATTAAAAGGCGAGATGTTTATTTGTCTTGGATGTGGTGCGCATAATAATTCAAAGAAAATAATGTTTTAGCAAGTGTGTGAGAACTCTGTGTAAAGGCCATTTCATTGTGCATCTCACTAAAGCACGGAACAAATAAATAATTAGTTCCAAACTGACATAATGTTCCACATTTTAATGTCTCTTTATTTCTCAAATCTCCTCACTGCAGGAAAGAGTACGGTTACTCTCAGATGAGAATAGTCCCACAGACTAGGTCCAAACAAGCAGAGAATGCTAATCGTTTTTGGCAGTTTTTATTTGCTCCTTGTAATAAAGTGCTTTAGTCATTTACTCCTCCTTCCTTCACTTTGGTTTACCCTCAAGTGAATAGAGACATGGCTCTTAAATGGATCAGGGTCCCTTTCGTTCACACAAGAGTTCTGGTGAACTTTTACACTTTACTAAAGAAATAAATAAAGCAAAATATCCAAACCAATTGACCCTGGGTAAAATCAAACAAACCAATGACATCTGCACCATCGAAACTTCCTGTTCCACTGGGAACACTTGAAATAGATCAAAAGATGATTGGAGTAAGACTTTAAAGTTTTCCTGAGAGATCCAGAGAAAACCTTTGACTTGTATAACTTTGGTTTTCAAAACTGAATCCCTTTTATTGTCATCGGTACATTAGTTTTACCCTATGCTGTGGAGGAACGTAACCTTTAAATATGGTAGAGAAGCCCAAAAACGTTAACAGAAACTCTTAAAAACAACAAAACAATCTTTTGTTTGCTTGACCTGTGGATGTAAAACCTCCACCAAACATTCAAAACAGTTGCAAATAGATTGGAATATTCGTTGGAACACCACGTGGACTATGTGTCAGTAAGTTACTCTAACTCCTAATTTTAGGCAAATTTTTATTACTGTGTGTCCCTCTGTTAAGTTGGATGTAGTTTTATGGTTTTACATGCAACAACATGTGACACAATATAACAAACTGTAGATAAAACAAAATGATCAACCATTGTGTGTCCTGCAAAGATGACTCAAAAAAGGCCTTATGTATCAGTATCAATTAGAAATGTGAACATCATCAGCACAAAATGTATTATGTACAATGTATTAATCAAATCTCACTGGAAAATTTATTCAAAAGATCAAAGAAAAAAACAGCAGCGGATACTTGAACTTTGAAAACCGAACAAAACAGGCATTTTAGTTTGTCTTCTCTTCCAAAAACTCATCAGCCAAACTTTTCAACTTGAATTAGAAACTACAACCCTGCTGCAGTGAGAACCTCAATACAGATCATTGTGTAAACTGTAGCTATAAGGACTTAATTGTAACATTTAACCGTTGATTGCAAACATTTGCGCCAACTCTAACACCAAATCAAGAGGACAAAGGTCTAAGCAGAATTCTAAAAACAGGGTGATACAATTTGCTGTAGAAGGTGTTGAAAAAAAAGCATTCACAAATACTACCCCCCCACACCCACCCAAGTGTTTTCTGTAAGCTTTAGAGGTTTCAACAGACAGAAAAACCAAAAAAAATGTTTTTCTAGTGACAGATAGGTGGATCTACTCTAACAACCTGGTCCAACAGCATTCATCTTACATAAATGTAATAGTGACAGCGTTTTAGAAAGAGCTGCATCCAACTGGCGAAGAAAAGCCTGAAGCCAAATACAGCCTGAATAAACACACATCACAAATTCCAACAAATACACACTAAATGGGACTACAGTAAACCTTGATAACCTCATCTCCAATCAACTGCATGCAAATGCTGTTTTCCCCTCAGAAGCTGCTGACTGAGCTGATCTGCTGATTTGAGCTGCTGTGAAAAGGTCTGGTGGCTAAGAAACGTTTCAGTTTGTTTTCAGGGGGGGAAATGTGCTTTGAGACATATCTGAGAAAAGGCAGTCAAACCTCAGAGGCACCGATGGAACCCAGAATGACAGAAAACGCCGCATCTGAGCCGCACCCAGCAGTTTAAATATGGTATTTCTCTCTTCTGCTCACAGGATGTGATCAGTTCAAACATGTTCACAAGTGGTCGCCCGTGGGATTCACGGTAATATGCGAGCTGGCTGGAGAGGAGGATGAGAGGGAGGAGAGGAGAGGAGAGGAGCAACCGTGCTCTTTGCTGACCACCAGCGGGAGCAGTAAGATTGACAGGCAGCAGTTGATCTCATGGTTGTGGGGCGTTTGCAACTTTCCAGGAAATGGGCCTGTTTTTCTGGTTCATGTGAGTAAAAGTGAAGAATTGAGAGGATCTTTTTTCTCCAATAACAAAGCGTTCCACCACATTGTCTAATGTTTTGACAAATATTATTTTATTTGATTTAATACAATCCATGAATCCAATCTTTTTGAGATATGTATCCTTCTTTATTTTATTTGTTTTTTTAACGAACAAACTTCAAATCTACTTGGCAAATGATACAAGGTGATGTATTTCTTACAAAAACCATAATTAAAATAAAAGTCTGACTTAATTTGAATGAACGTATGAGAATGTTTTAAAAATAAAATTTCTGTTTCTGTTTTATCATTTCACACAATATTTTCACATATTTTTGGATAAATACATAGCATATTTTGCCAAAAGATTTACTCTATTAAATTGTTAAATCTCTAACATTTAATGAGTCAATCAAGTCTCATAGAACTTTATATTTTGTTCTAGTTGTTTCATGAGCCCAAGAATGAATTGTTGTTGAACTTGTTTTTAATCTTTTTGATCAGTCTTGGAAAGGTTCCTCATTACTGTTAAAGGTTTTCTCAGTTTGAGAAAAGTTACCATTTTTACCCCTGGCTGTGGCAAAACCAAAGCATGTTTAAGTTCTATTCTTAACCAACACTAGTTGGAAAGTCAAAGATGTGAAATTCAACTGTTTTAAACTTTTCATTGCACATTTTTCTATAGAACCCTGGACATGACAAAATAAATAAATGAATCGTCCCCCACAAATTAATAATTTTTAGCATTGCATTTGGATTTTGGGTACACAAATTAGTCTTTGGTGGTTCCTATTTACTATTTTGTGCACACTACTTACCATTTAGTGCACACAAATTAGCATTCTGTGGCCACAATTTAGTATTTTGTGCACAAAATTTGCATTGGGTGTGCACAAATACATCTTTTTAGTATAATACAGTTATACTACTAATTTGTGGCAACAAAATAGGAATTTATTTGCACAAAAACCAATTTAATGTGCCGACAAAATGCAACGAAAAAGCTAATTTGTGGCAACAAAAAAATAAACTGTGCTCAGAAAATGCCTGTAAAACACTGAATTGTGTCCACGAAACACTAATTATTTGCACCTAAAAATTCTAATAAAATGCTAATTTGTGCCGACAAAAAACTATTTGTGTAAACATGCTAATAAAATGCCTCTTGGTGTCCATGAAATACTAATTTGCAGCTAAACTTGCTAACAAAATGCTAATTTTGTCGCACAAAATGCTAATTAAATGCTTATTTGTCCCCATTAAGTAATAATTTGTGTGCACAACATGCGAATAAACTGCTAATTTGTGTCCACAAACACAGTGTGAGAGCAGAACATGCTAATAAAATGCTAATTTGTGGTCACAAACCGCGAAGGGCTCCTTCTTATTCTGTCCTGGACTAAATTTGGCAAATATAACTTATTTTATAAGCATTAATAAACAATCAGGATACTTAGGAGTTTAAAACATCTCATTCAGTAAATGGTAACATTTAATTGTAAATGATACACAAGAAGCCTCACATTATCCTTGGTTCATCTACGCCTTCTCCTGATTGGCTGGAAGCGAATGACGCGTCGTTATGTGTTAACCAATAAATTAAAGCGACTTTTCGCCGGTTTTCGATAGGGAGCGAGAGAGGTTGAAAAGGTGGGTTTCGCGCTGCATCCTGGGTACATATCTGCGCTGTGATGCAGTGAGTCTGTTGTTGTGTTGACTGGAAACCAAAGTAGACGGGGGAGGGTCCGCTCCGGGGAGGCGTTTAGCGAGTTACAATGCGTCTTTCACGGGGTTGAGCGCTCTCGCACAGCCATGGTACAACTTCGCCGGTCGTCCCGAAGCGCAATGAGTCTCTGCTGAGCGCCGACACCGAGCCCCTGTTCACGGGGGAGAGCGAAAATGAAGAAGTCGAGCGCCGTGCTCTCCGTTGTCGGCTTGACTGGGAAATGGTAGCGTGCTGGAGGAACCGCACTGGGAAGGACCATGGTCGAGAGGAGCAGCAAATTCTTGTTGATCGTCGTCGGATCTGTGTGTTTTATGCTGATTCTCTATCAGTACGTGGCTCCCGGGGTGATCAATTTCGGCTCCCCGCATGGTTATTTCACGGAGGAGGACGAGGTGGACATCTTCCCCACTCCGGACCCCCACTACATTAAGAAATACTACTTCCCCGTCAGGGACCTGGAGAGGACGATCGATTTCCAAATCAAAGGGGAGGACGTGATCGTGTTTTTGCACATCCAGAAGACCGGCGGGACTACCTTCGGTCGGCACCTGGTGCAGAATGTGCGCTTGGAGGTTCCGTGCGACTGCAGACCGGGCCAGAAGAAGTGTACCTGCTACCGGCCGAACCGCAAGGAGACCTGGCTCTTCTCCCGCTTCTCCACCGGCTGGAGCTGCGGCTTGCACGCCGACTGGACCGAGCTCACCAACTGTGTTCCGGGGGTCCTCAACAAGAAGGAAAGCAAGCAGAAAAGTCTGAGGTAAAACAGCTGATTCTGTTTACATCAGTTCCATTCAAACTTAGCCTTAAATTGCAACTTTATTAAAAAGTCTTTCTGACATTTTAAAACTCTTTTAGGTCTCTAATCCCAAAGGAATTATGTTGGTTTGACTTTATGACAGGATGAGATTATTTGAATTTAGAAAATTTTCCAATTTTTAAGCTGAACCATCAACTTTTAATAGTCTAAAACCACAGTTTAGGCGGCACACTCCCTCCCACTAAAAGAAAGTAAATGTTCCCATCACTTTTGATGGGAACATTTACTTGAATAAAAGTAAAATTCAGAGGAAAACAGCTTCTGTAGTTGTGTTTTGATAAGGGGGGGGGATCCTGCATGTCTTATCATAAGACAAAGCTCTTTACACAGTGGGATGGAGCTTCTAGATAAAGGAAGAATGGCAAAGATTGTGTGCACCCCCCTTTGGACTAGTGGGCTGATAATGGATGCAGAGAGAAATGTTGATTGACGTGTCAGCGCCACACTGTCACAAATGCCACCACGGCTCAACAGTGCCTCTGACATTTGTTGATGAGTGCCAGTAGCAGGATTCCCTCCCACTGAATCACGCTCCCAGATTTGGCTGCATTTCCAGTGGGAGAGGGTAATGCCGTTGTGCAAACGTTCCCACTCTGTTCTAATCCTTTGTTTTGACTGCAAACTACCCCCAGACATGATGCAGACTCTTATTAAGGTGTAACCCCCCCTTCCCCATCGTTGTGGCCCACATATTGCGTCCCTCACACAGAAATATTGACAGCTGTGTCAACTTCGATTTCACTGCACCCTTTGCGGTTAAAAGGGTACCTTTGTTGGATGGTATGTGTGCCTTTGTGTTGCCTCGTCTTGGTCGATACTTTATTTTTTGCTATGTAGGATCAATAACACAATGATGGCGAGGGGGGGAGTTGGAGATGCATGGAAGTTTGTCTGTCTGGCAGCCAGGCTCAGTGGGGATAACATGACGGCTGCGCTGCTTCCCATGGCAGCTGAGGCTGAGGATTGGGGCTGCAGGCCGGCATGGGCCAGGGCAGAGGTTGAGGGGAGAAGGGGATGGGGCGGGGGGATCCTGCAGGGGTTTGGCTCCACTCTAATCCGGGTGATTATTACCACTGGGACGCGCACACACACACACACACACACACACACTGCCTTTGGTATTTGCTGCTGGCGTCAGTCCTGACTCCTGTGGTTTTTCCCGGTCAGAGGTGATAACGCGCTCGGCCGTTTCTGCTTGGCGAGCTGAGATATCACAGCGGATGCAGGATAAACGGCCTTTCATCACTTTGCGAGCGCGGTGTCAAAGCGTAAACTTGTTTGGGTGTGCACTTGTGTGCCTTGTTTAGATTGTGTGCACCTGAAGAGGCCCGGGCAACACAGAGAGACAGGGAGGGAGTTTGTGTGTCCCTGGATGAGGCACAATTTCTTGCCTCAGGTTTAATCAAGCATCTGATTGGTCCTGACAGCAGAAACAAGGACCTATAAGCTTAATAACACCCTGAAGAAAAACCGTGGCACTGCAGATTACATGGAACCACAGAAACTTGAAGCACTTTTTCTCTTGTTTTCCCCCTCGCTGTCACATCTGCGTTTTGTTTCTGTTGCCACTCAGTGACTCTTTATTGTTCAGTGTTGTAATGTCATTGTGTTTCAGCGAGTGGCTTTTGTTTGGGGAGTGTGTAGAAGCAGGCAGCAAAAGTTCAAAAACAAAAGGTTAAGAGTTTCCAGATCTAAATTTCAGTTTTCAGTCCTTAAGCCCGCGGATCAGCTCTGCATTTTGTGGATAAGCACCGTTTGGCACGCAGGCTTTTATTTTTTAACTTTCTGAAGGAAGTGGTTTGGAGTCATATATGACATAAAAAAACCAAAAAGCTCTAGAAGTGTTAGACTACATCTGCTGTGGTGGGAGCAGCAGAAGTCCTTGTGGTAAAATCCATCTTCTCTGCATTCTCATCCGGCTGTCAAGGGAATTTTACACAAACCACTCAAATGTGGCAAAAGTGTGAATTAGAATGATGTCCATCATACGAACCATGTTTTATAACTACACCTCCCGTCTGTCCAAAAAATTAAACCTAAACATTCACCTAGAAAAAGGAAAAACCTGCCAAGAATATCAAATTATTGATCAGCTGTAGACAGGTTGCTCTGACATTAACAGTAATTTATCTTCAGTTAGATCCTGACGCAAGAGTGTAAACCAGTCCTTAGGCTGTAATATTGATTTAACTTGGGTGAAATGCCAAAAATCTGAGGTTTAAGGCATAATGTCACAAGCTCTTACAGATTTTTGGCATGCTCTGTTTATAAATTGGTTCAAAACAAAACAATAATTGTCAAATTTAATAATTTTGAGGACAAACTTTATATATTTTTATTTTATAGTGTGTTATTAATAGGGCTGGGTTTGTATTATTTTGATATAGAAAAACAACAGTGGACGGAACGTTATGAAACTAAAATGTGAATGGGTTTGCCATTAATTCTTGTTTACTTGTTTGTACATATATTTAACTTATACGTGATGATCCTGTAAGAAATGCAATGAATCTGGAAAACTTATCAGCAGCTGCAATTATCATATGAATGGAACTGTTGAAAGTGAATTGAACAAAAGTGAATTGTTACACCCCTAATTGATAAATTAATTGTGTAGGTGATTATAATTTCCATTATTTTTTTTAGATTAAATTATTACACAGTTGGTTAAGAAACTTAACCAAAAAATGATGTTTTCTTTTTTTATTGAACTTAATTAGATCTTAGAAATTATTATTTGAATGTAAACTTTTGATCCAACACTGTGAAATGCAACCCTGGTAATTATCTTTTTTTTGTAAAATACATGAACTTTTCTGTTGATTTATATTTGTTTCTGCAAAGTTTCTTTCAAGCAATTCTTTTTAAATTGACCTCAGCAACTTCCGAGTTGAATCTGTTTTTTTTTTTTTTTAAATGCTGGTGCATCTTAAACTGCGAGATAAATGCGTCGTTGCATTAGGCATGGGAGATGGTGATAAATGTGCTGGCTTCAGGAGAAAGGTGCATTAGGAGGGAACGAGCAGCAGTGAGATGAATGGTGCCCTAATAGGAGAGACAGGTCTGTCTTTGATCTGTGATTAGATGAGATTTCAGATGAACGGTGGCGTCACGGGAGAAGAGGAGCAGCACACTCAGCAGAATGCCACTCCGAGTGGATTTTCAGTGTCTTGCATCAGTTTGAATGTTGATGGCTGATCCCGTGGGACGTGTTAATTCTTACAGACATGCACTAATGAGTGCATGATGCAATCAGACCCTAATGCAAGCTCTGAGATATTTAACTTGTAATTGGTTAAGGAGGTTCCTATCACGTTACTCAAATTAGAGCCACACTTTCGGATGAGGGTTGCCATCTGTCCTGTGTGAGTGTGCATGCACATTTTTCCCCCTCTTGTGTGTGTGCCTGCTTTTAATCCTAGTGTGTCATACAGCGCCTTAGTAAGCAAAGTGATGGGGCTAATTTTACAGCCTCTATCTCTGTCCTCTCCTCCTCTCGTCTCCCTTCATCTCTCTCCCGCCTCCTCTTCATCCCCTCTGCTCGCTTCTAAAATCGAAAACTCTCTCCCTCTATCCTTCCCACCATCCGTCCGTCCACGATGGTGTCACCCTATAATCAAACAGCAGGCTTGCTTTCCGCTTGGTGGCTTTATGGCCAGAGGGTTGTCTCTCTCTGTGTCTCGCTGCTTCACTTTTTTCACTCCTCTCCTTTTTTTCTGCCACTCTCCTTCCATCTCTGCCCCCCCTTTGCTTTTCTTTCCCCTCCTTTGCCATCCTTCTCTTCCTCTGAGCGTGACTGCAGCATTAGAGGAAATGTCTTTTCATGGAAGATTTGCTGCAATTTCCAAAATGGCTGCTTTGCCTAATGGACAACTGCCTTGGTTCTAATGAATGATTACATGTATGAGTATGGCATGGGGGGTGGGTGGCAAGGAAGGGAGGGACAGAGTGGGAGATGGAGGCGATGAAGAGGAAGGGAATAGGATGAGTGTGGGACAGGAGGGGAGCTGTCAGAGACTGATGGGAAAACTAAAACATGCAGGGATGCAAACATTTAGCTTCATTGCTGGGGAGTGGGTTAGTCAATTAGCACGGTTGTCAAGCACTGGGCTTTCCTTTTCTTTCAGCTGGTCTGTTTCAGATTCACAGCACAAATCAGTGCACTCTGAGATGCCTCTGTGAGTAAGTGCACGGGGTGTAGTGGGGTTCTTTGGGAGCGGATGCATGTGGATACCCAGCAGGATACCATCAGCCAGCCAGCACAACCGAGAATCCAGATGAACTTTCAGGAAGCTGCAGAGGCTGCCCCGGCTGACTGGCACGGATTGCACATGTAAGCGTGCACGCATGCCTGTGCCTGTGTGAGTGCACGTACGTAGACACCCGCCCGCTTTTGGGCAGGTCGCTGTTAATCCAATCAGATTAGCCGGGTTTAAGCAGTGGCGACCATGCACTCTAAAGCCGGTTATGTCTGCTCATCCTGCATTCCAGCATTCCCAATAAACGCTCCGGTCCTTCCAGCCTGATTTTCCATTCATGTTTGCTGAGCTCCTGGCCCCTCTGTTTGGAGACCACTCTTAGGGGAAACCAGGCTCTAATTGGGTTTAACATTGTATCTTAATTCTGGTAGCTGACTTAATTAACCTCCTTTATGTTAGCCTTCAAGCTACAGTTTACAATCCAATATATTGTGTTCTGCTAGCTACCAAGCCAAATAATTGCATTTCGGAAACTTAGCAAAAATAAATTCCTCTGACCTATAAAGTTTTATCGTACAGTGGCTACATTGTGTTCACTTTTTGCGGTTTTGCTGATTTTTCTTCAGTGCTATTTTGCATGCATTTTTTTTTTCTTTACAGCGCACTGTGTTCTGCATCCCGATTGGCTGTTGACCTTGTCAATTAATCTCCTCTGTGCCATGTTTCTGTATTTCAGGATATTTTTAGAGACCAACTCCCACCATAAACAAATAAACACTATACTCTTAACTGTGAAAGTGGTATAAATGTTGGATCTTTGTGTCATACTTAACAAAGTTTTCATTTTTTGCGTTTTACAAGTTATTTATGCGTGTTTCCAAATGACACCTCGCATCCCATTTTATTCTTTAAACACAAGATTTAATGAGCTGGTAATGACAATGGCTCTTCAAGTTTTATGCCATGCCCTTCACAATATCGTGAGAGGATAGTTGACTCACCCGCAATGTGGCACATAAAAGGGTGAGAAATGGCCTCTATGTGTTTTCTTCTTCAGTCGCTTGAGGTGAGTGTTGACAGGTCTTTTTCAGCCACACCACTGCTGCCTCTTTGTCACAAGAGTTCATCTAAAGTTCATCATTGGGTCTGAGTAACGTATATCCCAAACTATATTCAAAGGTTGGACCTTAACTCCAGAGATTAGACGGATTCACGGGTTTGGGCCCCTCCAGTTAGCTAAATGTCTGCTAAATGACCGGATTAGGTCAGAAAGTTTTATAAATGCAAAAATATTTATGTTGAATCAACATTAAGTTGAAACTGTCAACTGGTGGGGTCCAGTGCGGAAGCTGCTGACATTGATTTGTCCCAGCTGTTTCACCTCAGTGAATCTTAAAGAGAGATTAAGGAGGGGGATCGGTCTCTAAAGGGTTATTGTCACCCCCTCTGCAAGCCTTTAATATTGATTAGCTGCTGTGGGTCAGAGTTTTTTTTATCAGCAGTTGATCAAATTTGAATGACACAGATGTAGAGCAGAGCCTTGCTTGACAGATCCGGACGATTCCCTTACGGAGAATAAAGCCGGAGTGATGGTTCTTGATGGCTGCACGGTCTCTGTGTCACTCTTTCTGTTCAACTTTCTGCAGCTGACTGGCGACTGTCAACCAGCCGCCACCGCCGAGTCGACTCAGCAGCCCCGTGGACAAATAGGCGTGCTGTGAATGATTAGCCCCCATCACTGCGGCTGGTAATTAGGGCCGCTACGCTGCAGCAGCTCCGCCAACAGGATTACAGCCTATCGATTATCCTAGCCTAGCTTTAGCTTTGCTAGCTAAAAGCAACTAAGTGATTAGTGGGCATTTCTACAGTGGTTAATGAGTGGTGCTGTGAAATGCTTTAGTATGCCACCCATGACAATGGGATTAGTCTATTATCAGACAAAAGGCCTCACTGAAGGAATAATTTGGTTTTAAGGCAGAGCGGCTTGTTCGTGATCTCTAAATTTGGCTCAGCTGGTCGTCTGTTGCCCGGTCTTGTTGCTGAGACCCAGTCTCTGTCTTTCCTTAAACACCGTCGTCGGACTTTCCTTCTCCACCCGATTCATTTAGGTTTTTTTAGAGAAAGAAAAGGACAGAGAAAGACATCCACAGGGACTGCTCTCCAGATCCATTAAGGCCACTGTCTTTTCTTGTTCCTGGCTCTGACAAGTCCAGACAGGATGTGACCCAGGAGCTGCTCTGTGTGTCTCCATCTGAAATACTCTTGTCAAATGCATCCATGTTTTCTATAATGTCTACTTATGTATGAAGGAACCTTCATGCAGTTGATCCATGTGACTGAGGGATGCTCAAAGGAGATCAGCGGCTGACAAGCGTTTTAATTGAATTGTGGGAAAAATGCAAATCTGGAACGGCCTTTATTGAAAGGACGAGTCTCAACTCTCCTTTTTGGACAATCGCAAACAGAGGACTTTCATTCAGAAATTCCAAAGAGAAAATGAACAACGGCATCGTCTCCATACGAGCTGAACTCTGTCTTTTTCCCATCATTTCCATTTGAGTAGTTTATCTTTTGTCCCCGTACATGTGTGTACTCTTACATCTGGATTTAGTTGGTGTTCTTGGAAAGCCAAAATGTAAAAGTAAAGGTCTACTTCCTCATTCAGGAAACAAGATTTGGTAGTTTAGCTCGAGGGGAAAACTGTAGCGCATCAGAGTTTTTCTTTATTTGTGCTTCCAGACTCTGCTTCCATGTGTGTGGGATTGTCCTGTGAATGTTTGGTCTGTGGAATCTGTGTTTACAAAAATTGCCCTATTTGGATTTGTGACACTTGCACGCAGGCCATTCAACAGTTGTGTTGGGCGGATTCTTGGGATGAAGTGATAAATGTTTAGCATTGTCTTTCACAATGACCCATTCAGTCTGTGTACTGTGGTAAGTTCGGCCCACCCCTCTCTTTCAAAGATGTTTCCTAATCCTTGCAAAAAGCTTGAAGTGTGCAGCAAAACAACAATTCTGATGAAGACAAAAAGAGTGATGATGTAGCTTAAGTGCGTAAAAGAATTCCAGTCTGCAGAAACCTCCAGCTCAAGTCGTTTTATTGACATGTTTTGAGCACAGAGCCAGTTTTTTTTAACAGCCGGTTCTTTCTTTGAGTCACTAATACCCATTAAGTTGCATTCTCAATCGCAAACATTTACAAGATGCGCTTACTTCGTGGAAAATATTGAAAGACCCAAGACTACTTGCTGTGTCTTTTAACCATGTCTGCGGGCAAAAAATGGGCAAATCTGTACGGGGCATGCAGGTGACCCGCACAGATTAGCAGGGTCGTATACATCTCTGTGAGATGTTGTGCACGACAGTCAAGGCAAATAGTAAGGGTGAAATTGGTGAGACGTAGTGTCCTACAGAATTTCTTTAGTACCCCATCCCCCAATCCTGCAGATTTTGCAAGTTCTAATAAGTATGTACTCCTTGCATGCAGCCCAACTGTCAAAATTAGGAGATTAGACCAAAAGAGTTTCTTTGGGAGTCTTACAGATGGCATGTAGGAGCCTTCGTATCACGTGTACATGCTGGATATGAGGGACTTGCGCATGGTCAGTAAGGATTTATTCTTGGGAACAATTGGATTTTTGTTTTCCCAGCTCTCCCAACTAAACTTTATCAGCAGTATCTAACATTACAGAGCCGGTGTCGGGCTGGAGCCGGTAAAAGAAAATGCGTCTGACCGGTAGATTTTTTTCATCTACTGGCCAACTTGGCTGGTGAGTAAAAAAAAATGAAATGTTGACCAGTGGTGTTGTGACCTCAAACTTGGAGCATCAAACCACACGCAGCAAATCTTTCTGAAGGTTGTAGCTGCTTAAAGTGGGAGTACGACTAATTTGTTTCAACACTTGAAACAAACACACTGTCGAGTGCGAGAAGTGTTCCTCTCTATGAGATGCTCAAGCTAGTGGTGCCTCACAAAATATCTGCTGCACTATTTTACAAACATTTTTACAGCTTATATTTAGTTCCACTTTCTGTTTGAGACAATTTAAAAAAGGAGATGTTAAAATAAAATAGTTTTGTTAAATATATTCTGTCATTTGTAACTTTTGTTAAAGGATGTAAAAGAAGGAGGAAAATCCTGAGATGTTATTTTTTTACCATATCTCAAGGGAACACACCGGCGCTCTCCTTAAAGTACAGCCACTCCTCTCTATGACCGTCTTTGGCTCCAGACAACCCAAAAACCTACATAGCGGTCAGGTTCTTGTGAGTAAGGCGTTTGCAGATTTCCCCTCTGTTACATTTCATTTTAGGTATTTCATTTTCCAGTTTGAAAATTAGGATTCTACAAACGAGGAACAAATGGGGAATGACCCCTTTGGGGGTCATTGTATTGCCGGTCTGTCCTAGCTATTGTTGAGCAAAGACGGGGTTACACCCCGAACCAAATCACAAGTCTGTCGCAGGGCCGCATAATCATCCATTCACACCTGGGG
Source organism: Oryzias celebensis (assembly GCA_014656515.1). Classification (NCBI taxonomy): domain Eukaryota; kingdom Metazoa; phylum Chordata; class Actinopteri; order Beloniformes; family Adrianichthyidae; genus Oryzias; species Oryzias celebensis. Next base: position 44,624,233 of record BNCR01000005.1, read on the forward strand.
CAATTTAAAGTAACCGACTAACCTATGAATCATGTGGAACATCCGAACTTCTTTTCTTCAACTACTGTCATCGAGTTGAGTTTTTTCTTTTATTTTTTTTGTTGCCATTTTTAGTTTTTTGCCAGGTGAGAAGTGAATTTCAAAGTAGGGCAGGCTTCTCATGTAAAAGGCAATAAAGAGCAAAAGAGACAGAGCGAGCGAGTGTCACCCTCCTGAATAAAGGTCAGTGTTGGAGCTAATCCAGTTTTACTATTCTCAGTGACTCTTCACCTCTACGTTTCTAGCCGACCTGCAACTTTTTGCTCTTCCTCCCATCTGGAGATCAGAAATGGAGATGCAGAGGTTTCACCTTTCTCTCTGTCAATATTTTTTCTTGCCTCATTGATGTTTACCCTTCTTTTCTTTCTCTGGATTTGCTCTTATCTTCTGTTCTGTCAAAAACTTTACTTCTTCATCGCCCCTGCCTGCACAGTGTCACTTCAGGTCCCCAGTGCGTGTCAGTTTCCTCCAAAGGGAGGAGGTGACGTGTCAGGATGTGCATCTATCTGCCAGTGATCTGATCTGATGTGGAGTTGAGATAAACACGGGAGGGGTGTAGTGTTCTTGCTCAAGGGACTTTGATGAAGGAGAAACAAACTGGTGGCTTTATTTCTTTTTGCCAAGGGTACATAGACAGAAAAGTCTGGTGGTCTTGGCGTGATTACTGAAGAACAAAGTTTAATCTAGGGTGTTTCAAACCTTTTCAGCCAGTCAATCCCTTAAAAAAGATCTGCTTTGATACCTTGTTTGAGAAATTTACAAAGTAGTCTTGTAAGGTTGAAATCATCCCCTTTGATCCCTCATGCTGTGTAAGATGTCTGCTGGCAGCCTTGTGCTGTCTGTCAAGAGTGTCTTTAGGAAGGAAACAAAACTGTTCTTGCTCAGTTTTATGCCTTCTTGCCTGACTGTTGAATGAATTTAGGGGGAAAAAACCCTTTTTATGGAGCTCATGTTTGTGCAAAGCTTTGACTTTTGTAAGACTTAATGTGGAAAGAAAAATACAACGTATATCAATATTTCAGATTTAGCCCAGGGTTGTTTTAATAAGCACATCGATTGGCTGTTTAGACTTTAATAGAAACGGAAAACTCGAGCCCGCTGAGGTTAGATAATTTTCACAAGTCAGTGTAGAGTCTTTAATTTATAAACCCTCCTGTGTTTTGTAGCAGATAAACATAGAGAAGCAAGTTAATCCAAATTTATTAACCAGTCATAATTCAAAAGCAGATCGTTTTTGATGGCATGTTTTTATATTTATTCTAACATTTTATTAACGTGATGATAAAAACAAGCAGAAAATCCTCTGGAGCAAATCATCCATCTGGTAATCTGAGCTCTGGAAATGAACTGTTTGGTTGGCTGAACCCAATTTTGCAAGCTTATGCTCACTGTAAGGTTAAATAGACAAACTAAGATTTTAACCTAACTAAAATCGTAGTAATCATGCTACATTAAAACAAAAAAGATGCTTGCAAGTAACCATAATATAATCCACAGAAACTCTTACCTTGTCCATCAAGCAACTTATGCACAATGGGCTGGATTTCAGGTGGGATTGGCCTCTTTGTGGCCCGATCAAAGGAACCACTGGGCCAGTTTTTTTAACTATTTTTCTGCACAATAAAAAACCTCTTAGTGAAGTTTAGCAACATTTTGAAGCCAGAAAAAGACAAAGTACTTCAAAAGCATGGTTAAAAAATATAAAAAGCACTAAGGCAAATATTTTAAAAGTGCATTTTGGGTTTTAATGTTTACATGCTCATTATTCACAGCAAGGTTAAAGCTTTGACAAATTCCAAGCCTGATAGGTTCCAGATTCCATAGGGAAAAACAGATAAAAAAAAAGAAAATTTTTAACATTTAGGCTGATTTACTCTTCAGCTCTACCTCCTATTAGCCCTTTGAAAAGAAAGGCTAAAGGGCAGGGCCGGAAAAAGGAATAAATGGGACAGCATCTGCAGAACAAACAGGCTGAGTTATATCTAAGGTTGTACTTGCACCTAAAACAAAAGCTTAGAGGAATCGATTAGTAGTAAATTAACAATAAATATGCATCTTAAAAGGAATGTGTTAACTTCTCTTTGCGTATATTCATGGGCTCTATGTAGAATTTCTACTGTTTAACAAGGACATTTTTATATTTGATAAAACAGCAATATTCAAAAGCGAATGTACTGAACATCCTTTAAATCTAAGTTTAGGGCAAAGAAGTGGAATTGGTACCCACTCTTATTGAAAGTCCCACTCCGATACTCTTTTGATTTATTTTATTAGCGTTCCCAGTGATCTTTCTGTTATGTTTAATGCTTTTTTTTAGCTAGAAACCAAAAGCCTGTGTCAGAGGCTTATTAGAAATTTGCCTCTGAGTTGTGGGTGGGACTCTTGGCACGGAGCAACCCCGCGCCCCATTCCCCTTCTCATTTCTAAGAGCCCAGAGCTTATTATTTACTTCACAAACAGGTGATAAGCCAAATGTGAACAACAAATTTCACACACCTACATCCATGTTCGCTAATGGGACTTAACTTGAAATCAACTTATATTGAAAAGTTAGGTAAAATTGTGCTTGCCGTTTAGATGCTGTCTTCAACATCTGTCAGGCTCCCACAGCAGGAAGCCTCCTGTCTCATTTCACTCAGTCAGCTGCAGACAGACGCAGAAACTTCTCCTGCTTGTTGAAACAAATGAAAGAAAGCAATATAATATTTCTTCTAACCATCTCTTTCTATGATATATGTTCTTCTATATTTAGCCAAAATCACTGCACCCAGGTTGTGTTTAACCTACTTTGGTTTTGTCAGACGGCAGTGGAGCACTTGAGCAAAGTCTGAAAACCAACTACAGGTTAAACCGCGCTTCCTATAATGGAATGCTTTGTTAGTCACTTTGTTATTTCATCCCGACAAACAAGCTTTGCTTGTAATAATCCGGCGTGCAGCTGGAGAGAAAGGAAGATGCATTATAGTGGCATCTCTGTGTGAGGCAACCGTCACAGCCGTTTTGGGTCTCGCCTTTAGGAGGCTATCCATAGCAATGAAGGAAAACAGAGGACTGGTGTTTGATTCTTTCACAAACCCAAATAGCCTCCAGAGAGATGTCACTCCATCCCGATTTTGTCTTTATCTCGCTTGCGTGATGTTGGCCTTTTTATTTTTTTTTTGAGAGAACATAATACTCAGATTCACTCATGCAAAAATGCAGATCGTTGCTCTCTCTCAAACGCTCTCTCTATGTTTATGCCTCACATAGCCCGCTCCTGTTCTCCGCAGACTTTATGGATGTGCACAGTTTGACATTTTCTCTTATTGAAAGCACCCCCCGCTGCATGTTTTTTCCCCTTTCTCCTTCCCTTCCTTTTCTCCCTTCGCTCTCAGCCGTCTTTTGTCCACCATCTCTTTACGCTTGACCAGCCTTGCTGTGACTCTTGACTTCAAAGAGCTACTACATTCATCAGTCACTCATCAGAGAGAGGGGGGGGACCATTCACTGTTGTGCTAAAAGAGGAGGGAATGGAGAGCGAGTGTATAAAAAAGAGGGGGAACAACTCTATGAAAAGAGAGAAAGAGGATCCGCTCTTGACCGCGGGGAACCCTAGAAGTCACAAAAGCAAAGAGGGGCCACGCTCACACATCCACACACTCATACCACAAAGTTGAGACTCTATCCCACACTCTTTTTGGAAGTTTTTTGTCCCGTTAGGCTGGTGCTGATGCCTCATCTCGCCCTTTCATCGCTTTTTTTGGTGCTTTTTCTTTCCCTAATTCATTCTTCTCCGCCTAAGCTGGCAGTTTAAAAGAGCATCGGGCCTGTTCCTTCTTGCAGCACCTCACTGCACCTGGTATTTGTATATATGAGTGCGTGTGTATAGATACATAGATCATTGCTTCTTTCTATTATTTCTAACTCTCACCTTCTGTACTTTCTCCTCTCGTGTGTTCAGTGACATTCTCAGTCTTTTTTTCTTTCTCCTCCGTATTTTGAGGTGACTGGCTCGCTGGTTTTCAGGTCAGTGGGAATTGCTACTGCCTCAGCTCTCAGCTGGAGTCTGGCTCACACTCAACTACACACAAACACGCAGACATGCACACTTATTGTTCATCCATGTTTATATGCATGTTTAGCTAACAACCGAACTTGTAAAGAGACTTTCCTTGCAGGTGTGCCACATTTATTGTCTTGTGCCTTTTTATCTCAATCTGTCTTTTCTTAGCCCCCCTCTCAGTGGTAACTCCTACTGGAACCATTGTCGTGTTTGCCACTTGACATATTATGGTTGTTCAGTTTCGCCTTGAAAGGGATGTCATTTTTATGACTTGGCTGCTTTGTGTGCAGGCAGATGCACATGTAACCATATGAGTTCAACGGAAGAGTTTCCCTCTAACACATGAAGGTTTTGTCTTCGTCTAAAAATCTGGTTTATGTTGCAGGAAGTCAAATACTTCAACTTTTGTATCTCGGGTAATGGAGTCTGCTTGTATCTTGTATTAGGTGTACACACCAGCATGAAGACTTGCACTAAAGCAGACATTTGCATTTCAAAAGTGATTAATCTCCTGATAATTTTTTAAAAGTTCAAACAAGTTTATTTATTTATTTATTTTACATTTGGGTGAAAATATATTTACTGGATAGATTTAAATAACATTTTTCCTCTTTGTTTAATAAAAAAATTAAAGTTCCACTCCAATCATCTTTTGATCTATTCTGAAAGTGTTCCCAGTAGTCTTTGAATGAAGATTATGCCATTTTTAGGCAAAATAAAAAAAATCTGTCTCTTTCTAGGGCATAGTTTCTGTTTTGCGGCAAGAGTTTATAAGAAATTAGCTTCTAAGTTGTGGGCGGGACTGTTGGTGTGGAGTGAGCCTTCCCTTATTTCCCGTCATCCATCTGTTTACACTCACTCCTGCTAGCTTACAGCCCCTCACAATCCCAACCTAGCATTACCAGTGCAACAAATTTACCAGCTGGGATAAGGAAAACAAATACGTACTTTGATCTACAGTATTTGTCTGCAAGTGGATGCGTTGGAATGGAGCGGACCAGGAAGAAAATGGCAGGTGTTGTAGATTTTATGTAGCTTTTTCAAACAACCTTTTTTGTTTGCTCCTGATTTACAATGATTTAAAAAAGGAAACGCAGTTTTAATCTTATTTTTCTTCATATACGTCCTCTGTCATCAGACAAAAACATGTTAAAATCACCAAAAACACAATTTTCATTGGAGGGACTCTTTAAATAAATTTTATTTTGAAGATGGCCCAGAAAGTTACCAGCTAAGGATAAAGTTACTACATTACTGATTATTTTGCAGTATCTTTATGCAGCACTGTTGCTTTTTTTAAAAAACAAAATCTCTTTTGTTAGCCACCAGTTTGGCATTTGACTGAATATAATTTAGCGGTTTGGGGGGACTCAAAGCTTTTAAAATGGAATGAAATGAAAACTGAAAACAAAAATTAAGACCTCAGTGAATCTGTCGACTTTGGCTACAAGAGCTGACATTTTTATAAATCACAGTGTTTGCATATCGGAGCTAAAATAATATCTCCAAGTGCTCAGTCTTAATTGGGTAAAACCGTCATTGCACAGCCTCAGCCTGTAAAAGCTCAGAGAGCGGGTGTGGGAACGCGTGAGTCACAGGTCTTAATAAAGCAGTGGAGGTGTGGAATGGTTAATGGAACACCTAGTTACTTTTCCTTTTGTATTAAGAAAACATCTGCACATATTTATGCAGCTCCAAATGTCAATAAATAAATGAGTTTGCTCTGCATTTATCATAATACACCCCAGCGCTGGGAAGCTAATGCTTTTCAGCCCTGAGAATGCACCAACAATCCCGCCTGCTCTTCCAAGAACACGATAAATGGATGTGAACGGGGAGAGACGGCGAAAGAGTGTAATGAAAGGGCTGCAGTGGAGGAAACTGGGTGGAGACCATAACTGCTTTTAAGCTGACCAGCAGAAAGAAAGAAAAAAGGAAAGCGTAAATGAAAGAGAGGAGGGAAACAATGGACAAGGTGAGCGAAAGTATCACCGTGTCTCTCCCTCCTCCACTAATGGAATGTTAATTGGCGTGGAGAGGTCAGCTCTTTTGGCATTTCAGAGAGTGTGTCTGTGTGACGGGGTGAAAAGGTCGGACATGGCGTTGCGGCCTCGGCGGAAGGGAAATAAACTGCACACAAAGAGAGATCTGTACGCGTTCCTTAACATGCTTTACACCGCAGAATGTGATGAATGTATCTTTAAGACATCACGTTCTCTTAATCTTACTAAACTGCAAGGAATATTTATCATGGAGACATGAAGTACCCAACTCTAAGAGACCGAGTGTGTTGAACAACTGCCCAACTGTTTTCCTAAACTCCATTATAAGAGTCCAGCTGTCAGAATTTAAAAACATGCGGTTTTTCTGTTCGTTTATTTTTTTTTTGTTTTTTTTTTTGGCAAATTGGTACCTTTATTTTGAAAACCAGAGGCCTGAATGAACCTTACATAAAGTAGATCGAAAACTCCTTTTACACTTGATATATTTAACTAAAATAAAATAAAACTTTGTAGATTTGAAAATAACTCCATAATCTTGACCAGAATCTCAAACTAAAATAGGAGTTTCAAAAAGTAGCAAAATATTAATTTTTTCAATTGTTTTCTCCGTTAATAAACAGAACAAATCTTTATTCCACCAAATTAGGATCGATGCAGAAGAATTTGCCAAAGGAAAAACTTTCATTGGAAATTTATTTACTTTTTATTCAGTCCCAGCATACATTTAATGTCCAATTCAATCAATGGTGACCTATTTTGAAATAGTTTCCACACTCATACAAATATTTATTATTATTATTATTATTATTATTATTATTATTATTGTTATTATTTATTTTACCAAAAATTTCAGTGTTATTTCTTGGACCTTTGGTGTGGAGTAAGTGTTCCCTCACCTCCCATTATCTATCTGTTTACTCCCCCTATATAGCTTACAGCTCCCTAATCTAACATTACTGGTCCAACAAGAATGGCGAGCAATTCAGTGTTCTTTCGCTATATTGCGGTTCACAATCTTGGTGTTTCATGAATTTTTTCAGAAGGACTTTGCATGCTCTGTTTTTTAATGGCACAATTTAATTGTTGCCTGTCAATTTTAGTTATAATTACATAAAAAAGAAAACATTGCAAAAACGTTTGCCTTCGTTTACTTCTGTCCTTTGCTAACTCAGCCTAAGTCTGCACCGTTGAGGGGTTTTATCAGTTGTTCACCAACATCTTCTCTCAGAGGCGGGTTATCCGGTGTGAAGTCCCGGTCTCAGCTTGTCCTCTCTTCTGGGTCTGCCTTTGTAGTATAATCAGCTGGAGCAGCTTTTTCACACTGAAAGCATTTTTCAGCTTATTGGGCCATATTAAAAAAAAGCAGGGCGTGTAATTTCACCAGGGACCAAAACAATAGTAGTCGGACTGTTGAGGAAGGCATGAAGTGAGAAGCACTTGAACCAAGGCTCAGATCTTATTTCTATTTGCCTCTGAGCCCTATGGGTGAATCTGAGAGTCCAGAGAGTATCAGTGATGTTTCAATTCTTGTTTGAACAGCTTTTATTATAGAATGCGAATGGGTGGATGAATTTGAGTCTCCTTTTGAAAAGGTTGGTTTTTTTTTATGTTGTTTATGGTTTATGCCAGGCTGGGATAGACCAGATAAGAGCTGCAGACCAGAGTGCCTTTAAAGTTTGAACTGGCAACAGAAAATTCTTGTTAATGTTTAAATAATTATGTTCACAGTGGCATTAGTCAGGCTTCTTCGTGGAAGTACTAGTTTTTTATCGTAAGACCATCTTCTTCAATCTGCCATTTTCTTCTTGAAACGCTCATCAGAAGTTATTGATCGCTCATTTCTCTGTTAATAAAAAAAGAGATGAGCAGCAAATTTGGTTCCATTTTCTTTGAATCATCAAGTAAACCAGTTTTGATGTTTCAGTCTTTGATTTTTGTCTCTCCAGCCCTCAATCTCAGAATCAATATGTTTTTTTTTCTCTGTGCAACGTCATCAAAACTGAAACATCTAAGCGTAAAACTATGAGAATTTATGTTAAGGGAAGAGAAATCCTGTCTGAAGGAAAGTTATTTTTCCCAGACTCTCATTCATCGATCATTGTGTATGATTCTGTTAGTGTGATAGTAACCTTAGCATCTTAATGTCTTAATACATTTGAATGAGCCTACATGTTAGGCGTCGACTCTGCCACATCCTGTTTTGACTAATTTAACCTTGAGGTTGAAGTGAGTTCTGCTGTTGTAAGCGTGCTTTCTGCTGTGTGGTTTCTCGCGGTGCTGACTGCTGTGGGAGGTGGTAGCCGTGGTGCAAGTGCCGCCATCTCTACAGCCTCTTCTGTGTCTGTCCTTCTGTCGCACTGTTGCTCAGCATCTTGTTTCAGCTCTCCTTTTCTTACCTGTTCTCACTCTGTCATCTCTGCATCTCTTTCCCTGCTCTTCTCCTGCCTTCCATCAGATAGAAGCTGACAGCTGCCAGCAGGTTTATTTCAGGCGCTGGCACACACACATATGCACCTGGTTTCACCAGCTCACTCTTCCCATTTCACACTTTTCCTCTCTTTGTCACCATCTATCATAGTTTTTCCATCCGTCTGCTTGACTCTCTAAACGTACTTGCCTGGCAGTGGGTGGCCATCCGAGTTGGATCTCCTTCTGAGAGCTTTGGTCCCCTCCTGCAGAAGGCCTGGAAGAAAACCAAAACACACCGAGATTCATTCCTCTGCATCTTCTTGCCTCCACCTGTCCATCTGCTTTGGGGAGGGGATTTCTTACTGCACTTGTGTCTTTCCTTTGGGCATCCGTCTCTTTGAATGTGCGTCGCTCATTCATTCGTAATGAGGTGTCAGGCCTTCCTGTCCCCCTGGCTGCACAAATTCCCTGCTTTTGGCACGCTGTTTCTGTCACTTCCAACAAGTCCTCGTGTCTGCCTGTCCATCTTTTTATTGTCTTCCCAGTTTATACGTCTTTCAGCATGTCTGTTTGCTGTCCTGCCTGCCACTCTTTCAAATAGACGGACCATCCACCTGTTCCTTTTCTTCTGTCCATCCTTGCAGGTCTTCTTGCCTCCCATGCTAATCAAATTAAAGCACCTGGATCCCTCAAAAATGCAAATAAAATATGTTTATTGTACTAATAAAAATAACTCTAATCAAAATTGGGGTATTTTTGTGTTTTTAACATGTTCTTATAGCATTTTTTTATGATGGAGGACGTATATTAAAAAAAATTAAGCTCAATATTGTCTTTCTAAGTAATGTATTTATTCAAATTGTTGTGAATCAGGAGCAAATGAAAAAATGCTGTGGGAAATCTACTGTTGGCAGGCCGCAAGCTCCCTGCTCCTCTCCATTCCTTTGCATCCACTTGTAGACAGATCCATGCAGGTCTTTGTTTTCCTCCTCCGAGCTGGATAGCTCCAATATTGCTCCGTTTTTCTTTTGTTTTTGTTTTTTTCCATTGGTAATGTTAGGTTGGAGTTGTGAGGGCTCTATGCTAGCAGGAGAGCACGTGAACAAAGGGATGATGGGAAAAAAAGGCAGGCTCACACCACATTAAAAGTCCTGCACATAACTCTGAGGTGAATTTCTGATGAACTTCTGGTGCTCTGCAGAAACTATGTTCTAGAAAAGAACACAATTTTTACAATTTTGACAAAAATGACATAATCATAATCAAAAGACTGCTGGTAATGCTTTTACAATAAATAAAAAGATGATCAGAATAAGACTTGAACATTGTAAAGCCTGAACCATTAAATAATTGACAGAAAATTCAAATTCTTTGGATTTGGAGCCTTTACAGGTCTCTCTGAACAAACGAGCAAAAAAAATAATATTTTTTTACATAAATGTAATTTTGCATCTGATACATCAGGTCACACAGCTCTAATATATCTTTTTTTTTCCTGAGCTAACAAAAATATTCTAAGACAAAAAAAATGTGTATTTCCCTTCCATTGCTCTTGCGGAGGGCTGACAGACTCATGTATCAAATATGATACGTTCGGCTTTAAAGGAAGCAGCTGATTTCAGATCATACACATACTTACTTGGGCCTTAGTCAAACTGGCAAACCTGTACGGCGCATGCAGGCTGCCCGCAGCAAAAATCAAGATTGTAGTCTGCTGGGTGAGCATGTAATGAGAAAGTGTTCACGCACATTTTTTCTATGGGCATTCTGCCAATGACACGTCGTAGCAAAGCCTTAAACAACACATAAGAATACGTATGGGTGAAGCAGAAGAGATGCAGGCACACCATATGGATATTTTATTGTTTTTTAACCCCTTCCACCAATCTTGGATAATGCGGAAGGGGCCTGTTTGTGCAGTTCACATAAGTGTGTGGTCCTTGTGCCTCTTTTGTGCTGCTTGCCTGAAGTTTAGAAATCAGACAATCAGAGTGTATCAGATAGGATCAGACAGGCATTCATACTTCTTGCACACGGAATGCGTACGGCATTCCCATATGATCAGTAAGGAGCCAGTACGCGCATCTTCCTAACAACTAAAGTGCAACTTTAGGGCACCACAAGACAGCATCACTCGCACATCATAAGTTTGTGCAACTTGTATTACCCTAACAAACACTTTACCTTACATTTACCACACGCATGACAAGAGTACGTTCCATTTTCATGGCGTCCCTTGAGGTTGCCGGTTAGGTTAACATGCGGCCACTCCTCTTCACCCTCCATGGACCCAGACAATCCAAAACCTGCATCACTTGTAGAGGTCAATCCCCATCTGGGTAGATGTCACTAAGGCTTTGAGGGTTTTATGAAGATCATATACATATAAATCTCAGTGAGAATTGTTATTTACGGTCTTGTTTTCCCTTTTTTTTGTCTTTTTCATGGGGAAAACCTTCATCTCTTGCCAACGTGGCCTCTCTCTTTGCAGGTAAGCCTTTTTTTGTGTTCGCACAAATAGTTCAGTTGGCAGAAATGTTCAAAGCTGTGTTATTATGTGTGGATTTGGTAATCAGATGGCTTTTCCACGCTTTGTGGCGTTCCACACACAGACACGCTCTTGGTTGTTCAGCATGCACTTACAACTCTGCTTGTTTAGATCCACTAATCTAAGTTAATGTTTACGTGCCAAAGGTTCAAAGGTCTTCAGGTTTGTACCTCTTCTATGGCTTGTTTGCATGGCAATCAAATGTGTGATTTTCAGTAAACCCACACGGGACCGGCCTCTTCCGTCCTCCCACTCCAGCAGTCGTTGGGAGCAGCTCATATTTTTGTGGTTTCTTCATAAGTGTGAACACCGCTCGGTCTGAGTGTCTCATCACCTGCAAGACGTTTTTCTTTTTTTCATAGTTGTATCTTGTGAGCGCTCGGCTTCTGAGCCACTTCTCTCTTTCCCATCATTCTGCATTCTTTGCATCCCTTCTTGTTCTGCATTTTTGGGCCATTCTCTCCCTGCAGTCTCTTATCTCTTCTCTCCAGCAGGGCCAAGCCAAGAAACAGCACCTCTTTTCACATCTGCTCTTATGTTTGTGTGAGTTTTTTTTTCTCCTGAAGACAAGAAATGTGTCTCTCTACAATCCAGTCCACACTCATGTCAGCCTTCCTCCTCCTGTCCAATACTCCTCAGTGTTACAGTCTGTTAAAAACTGTCTCCAGCTTTGTATTCCCCTTTTTGCAGCAAATTTGAGTGGGTGCGTATTGCCCTGTAGGGATGCTGCATAGATGTGCATCTGTCATTTAGCCTATGGGACATTAGAGACAGCTCCACCGTTTTTATGGTCAGTTTATTTATGCTAATTTCAATTTTAGATGCTTTTTACCATTTTTGTGGTTCTGTAGCATCAAAACGGAGCGCTGAAAGCATAATTCCAGGCTGCCTCACACCTTATGTTTAACGTTAACTGTTCACTGACGCCTGTGGAGGGTTGAATTTCTGCCTCAGAATTGCTGCATCTCAACTGTTCACCAAAATGATTATTACAGTTTGGATTGCTCTTTATGTTTTCCCTCAAGCATTTAAACACTACAGTCTACTTGAATGTAATGCTGTTTAGATTAAAAAGCACGTTATAGTTTAATCTGGTCACATAAATAGGTTTACATTTTTGGTTTTTATCCTTTTTTTCTATCAAAAACAAATATCTTTATTCTCCCTTGAATTCCGTGTAATTTACCCCTGTAATTCTGTCATTATTTATGTCATCATGACAACCATTACATCAGGGTTTTTAAACTTTTTTTTTTATAACTTATATAACTTTTTTAAGTAACAATTTCCTTGGCAAAAATCACAAGGCACACCATCACTTAGTAAATGTAATAGAAAAATCCCTGTGGTAAAACCTTCTTTTGTAGTGGCGACATCAACAGTTACCGTTTATGTACGTTTTTAAGCTTTAATAATCGCTGTTACAATTCTGAAAACTTTTTTAATGTCAACTTTGGAAGGGGTTTGCAGCATCTCCGCCTGTATTCCCCTTTTTGCAGCAAATTTGAGTGGGTGCGTATTGCCCTGTAGGGATGCTGCATAGATGTGCATCTGTCATTTAGCCTATGGGACATTAGAGACAGCTCCACCGTTTTTATGGTCAGTTTATTTACAGTAGCGGTGCAACTCTTGCAAATCTTGCTCCAATGTTTTATTTTTCACAGCTCTATTCCAATGCAAAAGACATGTAATACAAGTCTGTTCGGGCACAAACTGCAGTTGTCATTTTCTCCTTGGCATTTCCATGATTTGAAAAGGATGCCAACTATATGTCAATACCAAATCCGAGTCTCTGGTTGGTCAAAGTTCAGCCGGTAAAACTTTTGACTTGCATTCAGTGTTCATGCGTTTTCTACGTAGAGCCCAAAAACAAGCTTAAAAACTTGCTTAGCGACAAGTGAACCCGAGAGTTTGGAATGCAGAAGCTCGAAACGCACATATATGTGTGTTTACATAGTTGTTATTGAAAGTAGTTGCTTAAACACGTTTCCAAACCCAGTGTGAACATAGGATTTGACTTGTAACGTATTCATTTAAAGAAAAATCCTCTGCAAAGAGCAGATCTGTGTTAATCGACCACAAACATGATCGACTTTCATTTTCATTAATAAAAAAGTGAGACAACGTGAAACCCTTTTGGTTTAAACATGTCTTAATATCTTGTGGAAAGGCAACATAACAAATGTTAACTATTTTGTTTGATGCAAATCACACCTTAGTGCGTGTACAGTAAAAAACTTCTGCTTCCACCTAAGATTTCGCTTCCTACCGATGATGAATAGGTGACATTGAGGACAAAGAACAGGACTAAAATGAAGAGAAGTTCAAACGATTTCCGCCATCGATCGTCATTTGGAATGTGAGATCTTTGACTAATACAATGGCGACACTTGGGTGTAGACTCCTGACTCCTAAAAAATTTTTCTTTAGCTGCAGATGCAAACCCCCCACCCCCCCACCCCCACCCCCTTCAGCAGATCATTTTATTTTTGTTTTCTTTAGTATAGATTCAAATGTGTGCTATAAGCTACCAGCTCAGGTGCCTGTCAATGCCAAGGAATGTACAATCAGGACAACAGATGCTATTGAAAGGGTTGTCAATTCTGTTCTACTGCAGTCTGTTAATTGGTGGCCCTTTTTCAGTTTATCTCTATAAATAACCAGGAGGTCAATAGAAGCAGCCAAAATAATCAGGCTTCTGTTTCAACTACACAAGCCCGCTATTGCTTTGTTGCCCGTGCGGGGAGCCATAGCAGGAGCGCGGCGATGTTTAGCTGTCTGAACTCGCAGAGCAGAAGAACAGTCGGAGCTGGAGGGCACTGAGACTTGGAAGGGATGGACTCTCTTCCGCAGAAATTTTGTTAAAAGCTCTTTTTTTTTTTTCTTCCTCCATCTCGCCGTCTTCGTCATTTTTTTTCCCCTCTTGCCTTTTTTCTATACCTGTAGGGAAATGGAAGAAAGGATGACCCAGATAGGGTGAGAATGAATGAGACGGATCAGAGAAGGTGCCAAAGTGAAGGGGAGAGGAGAAAAAAAAAAGGAGGAGGGATGACAGTTGAGAAATTTACAGCAGACACCTGCTTCACGTCAGCGCTCCAAAACACATCCCATCGTGTCGATCCTCAATCGTTCTTTTTCAATGCTTCCCCTTCTTTTTCTGCCACCCATAAGGACGAGGGAATAGGAGGGGACGGAAAGGAACGTGTCATGCAAGAAAGGAACGAGCCAGACCCCCATGTGTGCTTCTTAGCCTGTGTGTGTGTGTCTGCAAACAGGCTCTTGTCTGCGTGAGAGTATGTGTGAGTGTTTGAAGAGGGATTCTCAAACAGCATTATTAACTCATCTGGATTTTAGATGGGTTGCCTCCTATTTCCAGGCACAAACACACAGACACACACTCAGCCTCTGAAAACCAGGCTCTGCATCTTGACAGGTCCCAAGGCTCCTATCCTGGAAAGGCGAGACAGTAGCGGACCCGGACGTTCATCTCTGAGCCCCCCAGCTCAGTTAATACTTAATGTTGTCCCAGTGCACGCACTCACATACACTGGCATAAACAAGCAGTCATGGAGGAGGAGGAACATTTGCACACACACACAAAGAAACGCTCACACAGACAAAGGCAGGGCAACTGAAATATGCAGGAATACATTAAATAATGATGAACATTGATGGAATGAAACTTGCTAATCTAACTGGGAGCTGCTCTTTCCTTTGTCGGAGAATGACGACACAGTCTCATGAGGCTCAGACGCGCACGCCTTCAATCGCGGCATGCGAGTGAAAGTGACAGCTGATGCGTACCGGCGGGACGGACTAAAATGCGTGCGCGTCTGTCCCGCGAGACCTGACCCACTCAGACCCGAGGCATCATATGTGTATTCTTACCTCTCAACATTTTCGAGACTTTCAAAAAGTCAAAAAAATTCTTTGATGATACTTTGATGCTCTGAACCAAACAAAGCCCTTTCTTTCTTCTTTTTGCAGCGATTTCTTTGCGAGGACAAGTAGGACGCCTGTCCTGTGTCCTTCAGTCCAACAGCTTCAGCTGAGTGTGGGAAGTGCAGCGGTATTTCTATAAATATTAATAATGCTGACTGCCATTTGTCGAATTGAGATAGAAGTTTAGTAATCAGTTAATTAAATCAGCTAATTAAATCAGTGTTTGGAGGCGTACATGTTTTCCACATTTTGCTTTTCTGAATGGCTGCAAACAGTGAAAGGGAGACGAAGAGGAGGATGAAGGGGGTTGTAAGGAACAAACAGAGCGAATATAAGGGCCCGTTGAAAGATGGATGTCTTAAATGATAAAGGCACTGTGTGTTTTTCTTTTAACATGCTCTCATAGTGTGTGTGTGGTCATAAATATTTGCACCCTGCACATGTGTATCATTTCAGAGGGCTCATCTGGATTCAGTTCTCCTCTGTGTGTTTAATTTAAGCACTTTCCAACAACAACAACCTCACATTCCCCAAGTGGCAAACTGCAAGTGTATATAATAATGCATGTTTTCCACTGATGTCAGCATTTGGATATAGTATCACCTTGTGGTGAAAGTTGTTGCACCAGAGCTTTTTTTTTTTTTCTATTGTAACAAGCAGCATTAATGCAGCGTGATCTGGCAGTAATTGTGCTTTTTGCTGTGCCAAGCTGTCAGATAGCAGCAGCAAAGGTGAAATAAAATGTTTCCTCTTGTATTCATGAGTTCTGGTTTAAAAAAAACATTGAATTACTTTAAACCACAGTTTCTGCTGCAGTTTATACAGTTAACACACAAAAAACATATGGATGGAGTGGAGAAAGCTATTAAGATTAACAGAGGCAACTACTTGGCGTGTTTTAAAATCAGACCTAGCAGGAAAATAATATACAAGAACACAGCTGGAATGGTACCAAACCTGACTAATGTGAAAGCTTGTCTGTGAAAGTACATTTTAACAAGTGAATCCAAAGGTGGCACTAATTTCCTTAGCCTAAGCTCCTCAGGCACTGTGCATAAAAACCTCTGAGCCCAAACTCCAGGGGTTATTACTCACTGCAGTGCCTTCAGACTGGAGCACATTACAGCTAAAATAATAGAACAATAGAGTTTGTATCTTTGTATCTTGGTGTTCATGGAAGAAGCCGGATTGGAAATTACACAAAACGGAAGGGTCAACTTGACTGCCAGTGGAACAGTGAGGCGTTTGTCTGAGTATTCACGTGGTTTTCGAGCGTGACTGTCGAGGCGGATTTCTGTACGCGAGCCTGTGCAAACGACACCGGTCTCATCCCGAAGAGAATTTTTTGTTTTTAGTGTGGGATCCACACTGCTCAGCAGATTGGCACTCCAGATCTCTGTTTGTTTCAACCTTTAATCTTTACCACCTCCTACGTCTCGTTATAATCCCTCCCCCTGCTGACCTGTTCTGGCAGAGGGATGTTATACCGGGCTGCCCTTGACCTCCGCCGCATGGCGGGTTTGCATCAGTGCTTCGGACTGGATCAGACCTGATTCAGTGAGCTGGTCAAAGCCCCAGGTATCAGAAAAGCTGTTTATTTTCAACAGATATTTGAATTAAATTCAGACACATCTACCACGAAAAGTGATTTTTATTTTCTTTTATTTTGAACTGCTAAAATAACCTAATTTGACCATCTGTTCAAAGATCCAATCGTGTTTTTGCAGGACTCTTTCCTGGCGAAGCGCTCGCTCTTCCTGTCATTGTCTGTCAATTGACAGAAAGCAGGAGAACATAAAGCTGCACTGATGTGAATGAACTCAGCCCCGCAGCGCAGACTAAATCAAATGAAGACTTATGTGTGCTCTCACAGACCATCCCACTCTGTCTGTAGAAGCTGTTCTTCATAATTTCTGAAAAATAAATTGCAGCTGATGGTTCCTCCTGAAGCTTAGGAAGTTTGCCCAGATTGGTTGATTTCTTCTAACTGTGTGGAGAAACCAGCAGAGCAGTTCAAAGGAGAACGGGAACATGATTGTGATTGGCTAAACGTCTGCGAATGCTTCGATCGAGCACCCTGCAGGTTGAAACAGATAAATCAGTTTGTCTGAGGTTTTATTTATGTAGCCAGGCTCAATTATATTGAGCGTTCCTTTTGATTGCAAACAAAAACAGAAAAGACAGAAAACAAAAAGAGCTGTGTTCTATAAAACTGATTTTACTGTTGAATGTTGCCCAACATAATAATCTGATGAACTTTTTCTGCTGTGTAAAACAGCAAAAAGTCAGGAAGAATGTCCTAAATGAGTTTTTTATGCATGACGTAGTGTAACCTGAGGGTGGGAAGCAACCAGAATAACAAACATGGCTGAATTACACCATAGTGGGCTTATCTGTCTGTTGTATGAAAAAAAGAGCAGCTCTACAGACCCCTTAGCCTTGAAAATCCATTGTTTATTTACACATACGGTCACAAGTTCATGGTGAATGAGATTTGAAAACACACTGCAGCCAAAGCACACGCTTTTACTTTTAGGGGTAAAACTGAAACGAAAAATAATTAAAATTAAAATATAAAAGCTTAAATAAAGGTTATCTTAAAAAAAATCAATTTTTGATTAACATAATGATGGGAACAGAGAGGCTCACTTTTGATTTTTGGAGGCAGTATTTTTGTTGTCAATCAGTTCATCTAAAGCTGTGTTTCATTTTGCTTTTGGGTAAAACTGGATGGCGTTTCTCATCTGAACGCATTTTCCAAGGCAGATTCTGCGTGACCTTAAGCTCGCTTTCAGAAACGGTGAGAACGCATTCTTGATTATCCCGTCTGCGGTCCAGATCTGCCGTATAAATTTGGTGCATCATCAAAGGAGTAAAAAGACAACCACCCACTGTTCAGCAAGTGAAATCATGTATCTGGCAAGCATGGACTCATATTTTTCCTGCAGGATGGCAGTAATTAGTCTCCTCAGATCCCAAATAAACGCTATGTGGAATTAAAAGGAAGTGTGATGTAATTCTGCAACAGTAAACAAGCCCAACCCAGTTTTTATTTTTCTTTTTGTTTTCCTTTATTGGCAAAGCAAAGATGAGAAACATGACATTTAAAAAGAAGTGACGACAAGAGGATCCAGCACTAAGTTACTAGAATACATTCAGTAGATTAACATATTCTTATAGGACTAGATTACCATCAAAAGTTTGGGATGATTGACTAAAGAATAACGCAAAACATGACTTTGACACATTAAGAAAACACATTTTTAAACACATTTTGGGTAAATGAAAAAGGATACAGGTAAGGGGGGGACTATAAAGGAAGAAAACTCCTACCAGCTAATATGGAACGCTTCACTTTTCCCACATTTCGGTTCAAACCTCATTTTTTGGTCACAATTTTATTTAAGTTAGATATGTGATTTTTGTTTTAAAAAGTAAATAAAATGACAGAAAAATCTTTTTTTTAATTTGCTAAAGTTAAAAGAAAAAACATTTTCAGTTGGCTTATTCTAATTTTGTCCTGGTATAAAAGATGCATCCTTCTTAATTTTAATAAATGTAACAAACGTGTGCAGTAGGGATGCAACAATATATTATCAGTTGATGAGGTTTTGTGAATTCAATTCCTTTTTATGACTGGAAATTCGAAGCTGTCCATTATAGAAAAAAAATATTTTGTCTGATTTGGCAGCAAATATATAAGCTGAATAGTTCCTACTTTCAGCAAATACAAAAGCAGTTTTGTGACTTGGATGTCATTGAACCAAGATTTTTTTTGACCCCTTATATCAGTATTGCACGCTTTACAAAGTTTTAAGGCTTTGGATCATACCTGGCAGCCTCTAAGGCAGGCCGACCGTCACCCCTGAGAACCCACGGATGCTCTAATACATGATAACTGATGCCTCAAAGGGTTTACGGTATAATAGTTTAGAGCTTCATAAAAACTTCCTGCTGGGAAGGTTAGCATTTCTGTCACTGAGTGCAGACAAGTGAGTCTGGATTCTCAGACGAAATGTCTGCTGTGATAGCTTAGGTGTCCTTGCAGCTCAGGGATCAATTGAAATTAGAGTTATATTGTCTCTCTGTCCCCTAACTAAGGCTCAGCTCATCTCATCAATGCAACATTAGAGAAGCAAAAAGCATCTCTGCAAATGGGATCTTCCAATGTCATTTAATATTTGAAAAGGTTTCATATTCATCCCAATTAGGGCTTCATTTTTCCGTTAATATTGCTGCGCACACACAGTTTTGTTTGGACGTCCAAGAGCTCAGGTGAGAAATATGGAGTCAGTCTGGCACAGGCACTGTTATCTCAGCCCTCTTTGTCTCAGCCCTATCGTTTATTATGTCTGTCGTTTTTTATTGTCTCAGATCTGTACTCACACACCCCATTATAGTTTCTTCTTTCCCAAACACAATACCCTAAAACCTTCCGTAAGACCGACTGCGACTTCTATCAGGGTCTCCACAGTAAATGCAGGAAGCTCTGTTAAATCCATTACCATCATCATGGCCAAAGCTCCTGCGAGCACAGAAGATGCTTTACTTTACTGTCTCCCGTCTGGATTTTCTAGCTGACCCTTTTCCCCAAAGACTCGTTCCAGCCGGGCGGCTATGGATTTGTAGTCAGTAGCATCCTGTAGTCTTGTGTATGCGGTCAATTGCTTTTTCGATGCTGTGGTTAAAATGCCTACCATGTATTGCTATCAGAGTATTGATGAATTCCAATTTTGGGGACACTTTTTCTCTGTTTGTGTATAATAGTTAATGGGAATGCCAAAAATGTGAGCTTATGAGGAATCCCTGTTGTTTTTTTCTTTGTATAAAGTTATTAGACAGATGGCAGCAATGGTTGCGCTTCACCATATGTTGTTCACTTGATTTATTTTTCCCCCAAAAACAAAATAATTGTGTTTAGTTTTGTACCGTAAAAACGTTTTTAGTTCAGCTTTGGTTTATTTTTTGAGGTTTTTTTTCTATCTGCAGGCAAAGTTTTGGTAATGATTGTAGAATTGTTTGACTCATGCCAAAACAAAGCATGTCAGTCACAAGCTAAAAGAGACTACAAGGCCAACAATTTCAAAAGGCCTCCTCTGGATGACCTTGATTTGGCAACAGCTGGTTCTGCAATGTAGAATAGCAGCCAAAAAAAAAAAAACAAAACTCTAAATAATACTTAGCGCTTTGATGTTGAAATGTTTGATATTCGATACAGCGTTTTGCGTGTGAACAGGCGGATGTTGCGCTGATGGGTCTGTCTATAACTTCTTGGGAGAGCTTGCATCGTTCCTTTACTCTGCTGCCAAGTGCTGATTGGACATGGGAATAGAAAGGATAGAACAGACCAGAAACTACAGTAGAATTGTAATTGTGTTCATCTAATAGCCTACAGTAGAGACTGGGTAATGTGAAAAGGATTATAGCCAGGATGAATGCACAATAGAAGGGGGAGGCCCCAGTGATTACAATCGGAGCTTTGTTGCGTCTTCTATCCTGCAAAGGTTTCTGCAAAGATCCATTATTCTTGCTTTGATGCTGCTGTCTCAGTGAAAAACAGTTGGTGGAGATGCATTGTTTCATCTGCAAGAGGAGATATGACTGCCATGGTATTTGGCATAATTTAGCGTACGCCACCTTCATTCCAGCACACACCCCAACTCATTCAGTTTCTAACTTGGCTATGAAACTACCTGCAGTGCTAAATCACAGTTTGGCACCAGCGGCTAAATATGGAGATCATGCACATCCTCGCCTTATCAAACTTTTATTGGTCTGCCTTGCAGAAACATCTCCAAATGGGGTGGAAGTCCACGAATAACGTTCTGGTTACCCATGACGACGGTGGTGGAGGGCACCGTTTGTCATTTATACGAGCGAGCTGGTTGTCAAGGAGCAGCTTGTCAGGGACCAGAAAAAGTCTGGGGCAATTAGACGCTGGGTGATTTAAGGTGCATGATAAAAAAGAGCAGTGCCCTTGCGGTGTTTGGCGAGCATTTCCGTGTCTTTGCAATCCTCAGCTGTGCGTGCCGATGTGTGCATACGTTGACGTGTCAGCGTATGACAGATATTCCAGGCCGCGTTCCTGCAACATCATTTCCCATGGATACATGCAGCACAGATGTTCGTCCGTGCGCGCTGAGCAGTACACCTCGCCGCACACATAAAGTGCAGCGCTCTGCATGCATCCAAACTCCAGCTGTTTCCATGGTTAGTGGGACATGGTAGATGCCTCTATTAGAGAGTTCCAAATCCCTGCTGAGGCAAAGAAAAGAGATGAAGTGAAAGTTGGAATTGGAATGAACAATGACCACAGAGCCACGGGGAGGGCAGGAGGGATCATGCTTTGGCACTGGCAAGTCTCACAGCAGACATTCTGGACATTTCTGGACTCTGCTTCAGAGATCTTAGTGGAAACAAGTTGGGAGAGGTACAAACAGCGGGGGCGAGTGTGTTTAAAGGGAGGTGGGTGGGGGTGGGGGCGTCTTGCACAAAGTGATGAATGCCCCTGGAATTCTCCAGGAATGTCAGACTTTTTAGGGGATGACCTGCTCAATGAGGGCAGATGTGGCCCCGGGGGAAATCACAGGATCATCATACCACCAATGCTTAACCTTTTCTGTCAACACGCACCCCAAACACATCTGTGCGAAATCCTAAAGGAAGGTCCTCATCAAAGGGGAAAGTTTAAAGGGGGATTTAAACCCCAACCTGTCTGGGACAGTTCCCTCCAACCTTTCTAGAATTACTTTATTTCCTTTTTAGAAAGACTTATGTTTGTAACTCAGGACAGGACGGCTGCAAACAGTAGACTAAACAGATTAGGGTTCCACCTCGATCATCTTTTGAACTATTTTAAATGCTGTCAGAGTGGTCTTTTAATTAGGATTCTGCCATTTTAGGCAACATTTAAAAAAAACCTGTCATATTCTATATTTTCTGCAAAGCAGCTGGAATTCATCAGAAATTTGCCTCTAAGTTGATGAGACCTCTGGCTCGGAGTAAGGCTCATCTCGTTCCCATCATCCCTTTGTTTATGCTCTCTCACGCTAGCTTACTGCCCTTTACAACCCTAACATTAATGGAGCAACAAAAATGGGGAGCAATATTGGAGCTTTCCAGCCTTACAGTTTTGAGCAGCTCAAACAAGAAAAACAAAGACGTGCATAGATCTATGTGTCTGCAAATGGATTTGCTTTTTTTTAACCATTTCTTTTCTGTCTGCTTATGATTCACCTTAATTTGAATGAAAAAATACTCATAAACACAGTTTTAATATTAGCTTTCTTTATAGGTCATGAGAAAATGCTACAAGAACATGTTAAAAACAGTTTTCATTGGGGTGTTTCTTTAAATTACAATAAAATCACAATGTAGGTAGTGTGCAGTTTGGCCTTTTAAAAAGCAAAGTGGTTTCTCTCTCTATGGATGTATGTAAGTGTTTAAGATAGTTGTTTCTTGTGGTTTTTGTAGAAGACTTTTTGCCCTCTGTTTCTTCTTTACCTCTCTGTCCCATCAGCACTCTTCCAGAGAGGGATTGCAAAATCCCAGGTCCACAGTCCAAATCATTGAGTAGGTAGAGGGGCGGTGTTTTCAGGCGAGACACCATGGCGTAGGCCTGATAAAACAGACTTGTCCTGAAGGCTTTTGGAACCACTAGCTTTCCCTTTGCGTCTTAAGGTGGATGTTTTTTCAGCTAGTAATATGTCTTGTTACACTGGGATGAACCTACGTGGGTGGATTAGCAGATAATAGGCAGTGGGAAGACACTGTAAAAAGACACAGCTTTCAGTACGATGACCCAGTGTGGGAGGTTTGCAGGCATTCTCAGATAAGGGCCAGGCTTTAAACCATTTTCTCCAGATCCAAGTAAATGCTAATCAGGATGAGCAGAAGCAAGATGGGCCAGTTTCCTTTGTTTTTCTTCTTTTACTTTACTGAGCATCCTTCAGTTCTCACTCTATCCATCTTTTGTCATTCTCTCTGATTCTGTTTTGCTTTTGCCTCGTCCCCTTTTCTTCCACGCAGACTGAGCAGAGCTGGCCTCTACAAGGCTTTGTAGATTTAGCATGAAAATGATGGAATGCGCTTGGCTTCTCGCTGGAGATCCATGTATGTGTGTTGAATGCTCTGTTGAGTCACCATATGGAGGAGCCTGATTTACATAGTGTATTGTTCTCCTGGCACATGGTCTACTGTGAGTTTATCCCTTTGAAACTCTCGTAACCAGAGCATGAACAAACGGACTCTATCTCTGACCTCGCCGCTCATTCTAGCCTCATTTTTCCCTGTTGCAACCCCCCGCTGCAACATTTGATCCGAGGATTTGTTCGGGATTCTCTCAGATTCACCCTGATTCTCCCCTTTCATCATTGTGCTTGTTGCTGTGCGCCTCCACTGGCAGGGTGCATGAATATAATTACATATCCCCCACCTCCACCCACACAGTCTGTGATGTCTCCCAAAGAGGCAAAATGTTGTATTTTTACTTTTGGAGTGGGCCGGATGTGCCGCCGCACATTCACACCAACTGATACTACTCCATTAAAGTTTTTTCTTTTGATAAAGATCTTCCACTAATCACACAACTCATTACAATGTAAACCAAACTCTTGAAAAATTACCCAAGCTTGTGTTTTTAATGCCTTTAATGTCTCTTTCCATTTGGGTTTCAGTACTTAAGTTGTTCGACCCTAATTTTTTACATTTCTTTCCCCAAAACCTCAATTAATTTAAACTGCATGTTTGGTAAAACTGTGATTATATTGCATTTTAAACACATTTGAGTGGCATCATATGAACCAAAGCAGAACGATAAATTGAGACACTGTAATAAAAACTGATTTTGTGACATTTCAACTCTGGTATGCATTTTTTTATTTGCATTTTTTTTTACCTTTATCTCTTCTGAAAAACCCAAGTTTCAGATCCTAATAGCTATTGATGAATGTGAACAAAAGACCCTTTTAATCTTTTTTTAAAAGCGTTCCCAGGGGTCTTTTTAATGATGAACGTGCCTTCTTTAGCCAAAATACAAAAACATATGTCATTTTCTAAGACATATTTTCTACAGAGCAATTATTCATTAGAAATTCGCCTCTGAAAATCCTGTCCAACCTTCTCCTCTCAGTTGCTGAGATCTCTCTCTTTATACCCCTCCCATTGTCCTCCACACCTCACACTCCTTGGCTAACATTAGCGGCGCAACAAAAATGGCGGGCGATTGTGGAACTATCTAGCTGTACAGCTCAGACGGGGTTAACGAAGACATACATGGATCTAGTCGTACAAGTGAATGCATCAGAATGGAGCAGAGCAGGGAACTACATCACAAATAAGCTCTTTTTTTAAACTGCATTTCTTCATCTGCTCTGGATTCACAATGATTTGAATAAAGCAATACTCAAAAATGCTATTTTAGGCTTAATTTTCATTATAAATGTCCTCCATCATGAGAAAGATGCCACAAGAACGTGTTAAAAACACTAAAAACTCGACATAATCTGAGTTTTTTTTAAAATTACTTAAAAAAGGAATAGTAAGTGACTTTCTTTTTTTTTTTTACTCCTTCTTTTGAGGAAATGTACTTTGACCCCTTGGTTTATGTTTAACTTTGAATCATAGAATAAGCCAGACATCCGTGATTTATATTTAACTCCCCCAGGTTTTTTCTTGGTGTTTTTTCCATTTCATTTGTCAAACAAACTAAAAAAAGCTCAAGTTCTGGAAGAAAATCTGCCTCATGCCACTTTAGTGTTTTAAGGCAAATGAGGGGATTTGTAGCCAAATCCAACCAGGTGGCACAAAAGAGGCTGCCAAGCTCCAAATTGATTTAGCACTGCCTTATTAGCGTTGAAATGTTTGCGATATGTATTCCAAATCAAGCAAACGGATTATATGTGCAGCTGAAGTCATTTATTAATAAGAAAAACAAAAGCCATAACTGAGAAAAATGTGAAAAACAAAACCTTAGTTAATGCGAAATTAAATCCAGGCTCAATGAATAATAAACAAGCAGCTTCTACATCAAAAATATGCCAGTTTCTGTAGGAAAAAGTAGTTTATCATTCTCCCCATTAAAAGGAATAAATGCTCAAAACACATACAGGCTGCAGTCAGCAAGCAGGGCAGCCAGACGGCTCTAAATATCAGCATTTGCATTTGTCATGTTTCTGAGTTCCTGCCAATCGTTCTAGGGCGTGGTCCTCTGCAGAGTGCATGAATTTTTAGTGAAGCTGAAACTCACACCCTGCGTGTCTTCGGCTGTGTTAAATGTCAGGGTGTTGATGCTGGTAAATGTCTATCCCGCTTGGCTCATGAGATGCGTTGCCGGGCCGACAGCTGCCTCAGCTCCACATTCCCCTTTACTTTGGATCCGAGACTGGAAACTCAGGGGAGTGTCAGCACGAGGCCGATGCTCACCCACATGACGACAAACTTGTGCGCTCCCAGCTGCACATGCACCCGCGTTCAATTACATAGACATCCATGCAGGCTAAGCAGAAGAGCTAGGGAGGCTAGATGTCACAGGCCTTATAATAGAGGGGTGGCCTCTTAAGCTGCTTCACACCAAAACCCAGAAAATCAAGCTGTCATATCAATAAGAAGCTCAGCCCGTGAAAAGAATCCATCCCGTCTTCCTTACTTTTTCTTTTCAGACTCTTCTCTATCTGTCTGTCTCTTTTTTTTGCCACATCGTTTTTGGAAAAGCAGGTCTGGATTTTGAAGTAGACAGAGCAAGCTTTTCAATTATATTGGGTGCCATTCCTAATAGCAGCAGAACAAGGGAGAAAAGGGAAAGCAGGACTGAGAGTGTTGAGGAACTTGTGCACTTGCAATGGATGGCTGTTTGTGGCAGGCTAAAAGGAAATCTAATTCAATTTAGCTATGACCAAAGGCCAGGTTCTTCTACTAAAAGCCTGCTTGCATCAAATGCAAACACATCTGTTTTTTTTTTTTTTAAATCTCTTTCCGCTTTTTTCTTTTCAGTGCAGGAGTTTTAAAAGGTCACCGACTGTGATCTCTCTTCTTCTTTTTCCAATATCTTTTAAGAGATTACTTGATAGAGAGCCTTTTCTTCTGTCCGCGCCGTTGGCTGTTTTCCAGAATTAACAGCCTTTTGAATCTCTGAATTCTCAGTCAAAATGCACACCCAACAGATGGTGCGTGGCTCTGCTGCTTTTCCACTTCCTCTTTTTTATTTTTTCTCTCTTGTTTTTTTTTTTTTTCCTCTCCAGTAGTCAGTAACAATTTGCTTCTGAGTGTATGCTAGCTGCATGTTGCTCTCAGTTTGTTTGTTCTGCTCTCTTTTCTCTCCTTGTCACAGATGTAGCCTGAAATCACGTCTGTCACAGTGGCCTTAATCTCGGGGTTAGCAGCTGCTGTGTGATTGTGTGTTTGTTGGGATGTGTGCATTTCGTATGATCTCATATGAAGAGTCACATAAACAATTGAAAAATCCCAAACATTTTTGGTCACTGTGTGTGTACATGCTTGTTTAAAGCCACTGGTCTGTTAATAATGAAATGATTAGAAGGGTTTACAAGGAGTTGCTTCATGCTTTGTTTTTATTAACGCGGTCGTGTTCTGGTGAAAGTAAACTGTCATTATCTTCATAAAACACAGTATAATCCTATTGTTTGGTAAGTTTTGTAAAAAGTTTACACTCCAAAGTGGGATTAGCGGAGCTTATTTAAGGGTTAGCTTTTTCAATATTTGTGACCCTGACTTGTAAAAATCTCTCAGAAAACATCAAAGTGACCACTAAACCACAACTGAAACTACTAAGTCAATTATAACCCACAGCAGTTAAACCTTAACTAGTGGGGCCTAAAGCAAATGTAACTAAAACAGTCTGTGAAGTTGTTTTGACTGGGTTTGTTTCTCTGGTCTGTGCAAAACTTATTTCATACATTTTCCCATAAACTACAACATTTTACTTTTTTCTGTTAAAATGTGTCTTTTTCTACATCTCAGAATCTGTTGTGACCTTTTTTTAAAAACAGAAACATCATTTTCTGTACTTTTATAGGCCAATTTGCATTTAGAGAACTTGTGTAAGGTTTATCTTTAAATTTTCATCAGGTGGGGTTCATTTTAAGGAGGATCAGATTTCAGCACACTTGCCTTTTAATTAGCATATCTTACGCTGAGGAGTGGCTTTCCTTTTGGCTCCTGGGAAATTCTTTATCTTTGCTCTCCTTTTACATCTCTGTCTCTTCCTTCATCTGCTGGATTTGACCGTTTCGAATATGATCAACTTTTTTTTTTTTGGCCAAAGTGAACAAAAGCTTTTCAAAGAACAAGGGTGAAGGAACTGGATGACCCTAAAGAACTGCACTTCCTGCCTTAAGTCTGTTCCACTTTGAATTGTATATTTTAGATGGACAGGAAAAGTAAGTTTATACAAAAGTCAACCAAATGCTAAGATCTCATAATATGTCACATAAGTTGGATTGTTAATAGTGACTTAATTGTAATGTATTTTTTTTTAATTAGTAAAAAGAAAAAAAATAATGTTTAAAATTGTTGTCACTTAAATGGAAAGAGACAAAATAATATTTTCATGACATCAATTGTTTGTTAAATTATTCGTTTAGGTATTGGTTTTAATATCCAGGAAAAGACCATTTTCATTGAATTATGAGTTCACAGCAGACGTCTAGCAAACATTCATTGGTCCATTTTCCAAGTTTGTTAAACCATGTAACACTGGAGATGTCACTGGCGACACTTAAATAACACACGCTTCGATGTACTTAACTCTTCAACCGTTCACGCAAATCAGCTGATTCTGACACAGACGAAAACAACTTTTTATATGGGTTTTGCATTATGTTATGTTGCATATCAAAGTTTTTTTTTTCAAGACAGAATTTATGGAATTACCTTAATAACGTGAACTTGGGCTCTGCTGGGGTAAAGCGGTTGCTGGAGCCTATCCTCACCACTGTTAGGTGAAGGCGGGGTGCACGCTAAATAAGTTGACTATTTGTTGCAGGGCCACACAAACACACCCACACTTGTGGACAATTTAGAGAAAACTATGAAGCCTGTTTTTGGACGGTGGAAGAAAGTGCCCCAAAAAATTTGCACATGTACAAGGAGAATTTGCAAACTCCACACAGAGAGGACCCACCCAGAATTTGAACCAGGACCTTCTCACAGTGAGGCAAAAGTACTATCCACTGCACCACTGTGAAGCCTGCCTCTAACAAAAAGTGGCCTAAAGATCTAATTTTGTCAAATATTCGAAACCTCATTAGCCTTTATGAGTAAAGAAGCAACATGCTGTCTTGTTTGACCCCACAACGTAAAACTTTTCCGTCAACAAAAGTTTCAGTCAGTTTGGGCAGATTAAAGCAGGACAGAGGAGTGGAGGGGAGGAAGGATGCCACAGCCTCGCAGCTCTTGAAGCAAATCTGGAGCTGTGAGCTTGAGTTACACTGCCAGACAATGGGCTTCTTTCACCCACCACGCTCTTTCACAGATCCACGCACACAGTCTTAACACTGAGCCATTCTGTCTCCAAAACTGTTGTCTCTCTTGTTGCAAAATATTTTGCTCCCATTATTTGATTATAGCTTTCCTGCCTCTCCCTGCCTCTGGATTTAAATTTTCTGCGCTTGTTTTCATCAGCCTGATTGGTGCGTGCTTGCCCTTTCGCACATATCTTACCTGTGATTGGCGACGATAAGAAAGGCCATGTTTCTCTGCGAAACCCTGCTGGCATTGTGTCAAGACTATCGTTCTCAAATTCCCCTGGAATTTTGCTTTTTCCGTTTCTCTTCCTGGCTTGTTACTTCCTCCCTCCATGCAGTGCTTGTGAGCCCCCAGGCCCCCTCTAAACAGGTGCGGCATGCTTGGCACAGACGCTCAACATTCAGTAATTGGGCTTTGAGGACCCCGTGTCTACACAGTATTTGCCTACACCGTGTCCAAATCTGTCTTTTGTTGTGTTAACGTCCACTTAAAGTCCAGCTTCATCTCTTGGCCTCATCTTGGCTCCTGAATTCCCTCCCTTTTCCTTCCCCATCTGTGAGAAGATAATGACAGCCACTATCAATAGGACTTCCACAGATATGCAGATATCCCCATCAAGTCCTCAGGCTGTTATATTGCCAGCAGTTTGTCCATCAACTCTCTTCCCCTCTGCACTACTTCTTTGTTTATCTTTGCTTGTCTCTTTCCTGACTAGATTCCTCGGCTGCCGGATATTTTTCTTTTAATTTGTGTTTTTTTAGTTTTCAGAGAGGCAGACATAGGAATCCTCACGTGGCTCTCCCTGTTATTTTTGTGTTTATTTGCATGAACACATAGTGTCATCTCCACCTATATGTCTGCATAATTAAAGGCATTTCTTTCCTCGAGTGTTTTGATCCAGAAGAGAGAGATCACCTGTCTGCTGCTGTGTTTTTCTCCTCTCTTTAGACTTTTAGCAGCTCGGCAACGTTCATTGAATAGTGGATTCATGCACACACACACACACACACACACACACATGCTATTTAAGTGTAGAAAGGTGTTTGTTGTACAAGGCAGGTGGCAAGGATCCAATCCTAAAACCCCTCATCTCTCCAATTTCACGGCCTCACCTTAAATCATACACAATGCCGACTTGCAGACGCCCTGTTGCCTCCAGTCTTATGTGATGACTGATGAACAGAGAAACCCAGGGTTGGGATGGGGGTAGGGGGTCACATGCACACAAACACACAGTCAGGAAAGCACTAATCCCAGCCAGAGGGAAGGTTTTGTGTGCTTGAGTGTGTTAATGAGTGTGCTTCCGTAATGGGGCCACCTGTCTGCTCATTAGCCTCGTTACCCAGGCTTTTAAATGCCCCCAGACTCCGCATCGCATCTCCTCCTTTCGTCTTCTGCTCCTTCCCCTTCCCAACGCTGCTCCTTTCGATTTTTCGTCACCGGAGAGGCTGAGCTGTTGTGACATGACGGTAATCTGACATCACCTCGCACAGCCTGGATTATGTCACGACATGCCGGGGTGGTGAGGTGGGTTTTGGGTGTGGCCGCTGTGTGTGCTGCACATCCATACATCGGTGGAAGCAAAGGCTCAGGGATTGTTTTGAACTCACATGAACCACCCTAACATGATGCTGGGTGGAGGGGCTTTCTGCAAACAGACTGATGTTACCATGAAGTCCCACAGCTGCACCTCCACCCCTCCAACTCCGGCTCCTTCCTCCTAAATAGCGGCGTGATTATGAAAGATCGCTCTGTTTTTATTACTGCCATGCTCATACTTGCGTTTTTGATTATTCGTCCCAGTCTTTGTTTTGCTTGTTTTTTTTAGCTTGGCATGCACTTTCTTGTTTTATTTCCTAATAGCACAGTGGTTCTAAAAGTTGCTGAGTCCATTTTTCTCACTCAGTTTTTAATACTTTCAGTGGTGTTTTTTTTTACCACTAAATTCAGTTAAAAATCTGCTTTTTTATTACTTTGGGGCACAGCGACAATCTCGATGCAAACTTGGCAGAGAAAACACTGTCATTTTTTTATCTGCTGCTTCAAAAAGAAAACGAAAGAAAAAGAAAATGCACTTTCTGGAAGGAGTTTTCTGAAAAATGGCTTACTCAGACTTTGTTGGATGGTTTCATAAAATGAGCTTTTTTGGTATAATTCACACATCAAAGACCCATTCTGATGAAAATTGTGCTGTTGGTGTTTTTAACATGTTCTTGTAGCATCTTTCTCATGATGGAGGACATATATGAATAACATTAAGCTCAAAATTGCATTTCTGAGCAATTCTTTATTGAGCTCATGGTGAATCAGGAGAGCTAACAAAAGGTTGTAGTGGTTGGGTAGAAGCTACAATCGACAGGCCACAAGTTTTTATCTTTGTGAAGCTTTTCTGAATTGTTATAACTATTTAGTAATATATTATCTTTTAACACCTGCTGATTCCATGTTTCATTATTAATAATCTCTCTATGCAGCTATCGAAAGGCTGTCTTCACATTTTTGCAAAAAAAAACTGAACAGCAAATTCTCTGACAGCTGAAAAATGCTTGTCAGGTGGTGATGCATCCCATGTCATAACATTTTCCAGCTCCTCTCAGCTAACTCTATTCCAAACTATAAATTCATATAAAATGATAGGCGATAGGTTTTTTTTTTTTTTTTTGCCCCGTCCTCCCCTTTCAGCCATCATCTTCCCACCTACTCTCAGTCAGTGTGTCAGACAGTTGTCTGGGTTGTTGCCAGTGAAGTTACATGAGACAACAGGCGGCTGTACATTCCTTCTGAACATAACTTTGCACTCAGGGGGATTCCTTCCTCCGTCTCTTCTACTCTCCATTTCTGTTTTTTTTCTCTCTCTCTGAGAGCTGTGGTTTCCATTAGAAGCATTTTTTTTCCTTTTTGTTTTCTTGTAATGTAGAGAAAATTCAGTTTGTGCAGTGCTTTGCACTGAAGAAATTCGTTTTTATACACTCCTTTGGCAATAATCAAAATTATTGCTTTTACTGTCAACTTCAAGAATGTTTTTTGAACCTCTTGCTTGGAGATCAATATTTTTTATATACTTTATTTGCTAGACTTTGTTCCTTCCAGATTGCTTAGTTCTAGGGCACTTTCACACTGGACTGTTTGGTCCACACTTGATTTTCTTTTTTTTTCCTCTGATAGTTTGTTTAACAATGTTTAGTCTGAACTCTGTTTCAGACTAAACATTGTAGTCCGTGTTTGTTTTCAGCAACACCACCTCCATTAGAACAGCTATTGTAACAAAGTGAGATTCTTGGTGGTGTAGTTCCCTTAAGGACTGTACAAATGCACACGAAACTAAATATGTGTGTTGTTTGTGGCCTATCGAAAAAAAAAAAAAAAAAAAAAAGTCTGTGTCGCAATGAACAAGAACGTTTGACTTTCTTATACCACACAAGTGCTAGAAGAGTTGTTTTAACTCTAACCCCGTGGTGTTAGGTTATTTGAAGTTGATATTTCAGGATCATTTTTACTATCAAATATAATTTTACATAAATTGCCAATTTTCTTTCTTAATTTGTAATTTTTAGAACCTAAAAAGCCTCTATTTGACACTTTCCCTGATGAGATTTGAGAAATTATTCATTTTGTCATTTAATTAAGTTAATTGTAACTA
This sequence comes from Oryzias celebensis, assembly GCA_014656515.1. NCBI lineage: Eukaryota > Metazoa > Chordata > Actinopteri > Beloniformes > Adrianichthyidae > Oryzias > Oryzias celebensis. The sequence goes on from BNCR01000005.1 coordinate 44,656,338, forward strand.
AATAACCATTTTTTTATGCTATACCTCTTGCCGTGGGCAAAAATTCTGTCTAGATGGTGTTTCCCAGTTGTAGCACAGCAGTCAGTGTTTTGATTATAAGCATATTTTAATCAAAGCAGCCAGATGAGGAGGTCTTGAATTTTTTGGTTTTGTCTAACCATCAACACCTACTTATGAAAATGACTGAATTCACTGTAAAGTCATTGATTGATCCAATTTTGGAGATTGCATGCACCAATCAGCTGCAACAAAAAGCCACAGAGCGACATTGATTAGTCCATTCCACAGGCGTCTGTCAAGAGGTGCATATTTGGCAGTAAATGAATAGCCAGTTTTGAAAGTAGATTTGGGGGAATTGGGAATGCATGACGATCTGTTGGCAAATCTGTGGTGGCATAATGACAAGGGGAAAGCCTTGTGGTGATTAACACCCAAATATGGAGGAAGAAGGATCAAAAGTCTGGTCCGGAGTATCAGTATGCATGCAGGGTATGCTTTGATCTGGTTCAGTTCAAGGCCTGTTGCTTAAATATTAAGGTTTGCCACCACAAACTCTTTCTCTTCAGCTTTTTGTGTAACCCCATGGCACTGCAGAAAAGACCTCACAAGACACGGTATTCATATTAGTCACTTTTTTTTCCTTGCATCATTTGGAACTTTTGGAACTGTGCCAAGCTATGGAGCCGGGAACTGCTTCAATTCTCCTGTAGGAATTCAGGAAGTGTTTGAACATCCCGCAGAACCTGCTGAGGAAGGGTTTCAGATAAAAACCCAATGTAGCAGCAAGTTCCTTTGAAAAGAAAATTCAATGTGGCATTGTGATAAATTCTTAAATAGCGCTTTTCTACCTTTATTGTGGCCCAAAGCAATTTACAGTCACAAGTCCCCTTCACACGCTGATGGTGGCAAAGCTGCAGTGCGAGGTGCTAACCAGGCCACCAGAAGCAATGTGGGGTTCAGCGTCTTGCACATAGACACTTGCACAAGGACCCTGAGCCTCACGTTGCTCCTGGTGGTCTGGCAGGAAACTTGTTTCAGACGGTTCAGGCTTCCACGGCGTAAAAATGCATACTTTGTCGGACACTAACCCAATTATACCATGGTCACTTACAAAAGAAATATTCAATCGATTTTTAGTATTTTATTCTTTTTTTTTTTTTTTTTAGATCGCTTTTTCTCAAAAGGCGGACTATTTGATGCATAATGCAGCCCGTTGTCATGACAACACGAGAAGTTAAACCGGCACACCTCGACTAAAGCGGCAAATGAAAGTGATATATATGCTGATCGTTAATATAGGTTCAATAAAGCATCAACTCATAGAGAAAGTTCACCTCTTACCCATGGTTTTTGTCCAGAAAATGAAGCAAAAAGTTTGTTTTATAGAGGCCTTCACAGTAAAATAGAACATTTGGGTTATGTGACCGGAACTTCTTTTTTAGATGTGCGTCAAGACCCAGCAGCCAATCAGATTTGAGCATTTGCCTGGACCATTTAAAGGGCAGAAACACAATGTTTGTTTCTTATGGCTGTATATCAGCATCCTTGTTTTCTTGGAGTAATGCTGCAGAAATAAAAGTCTTAACAGTTCTGCTTGATGTTTTCTGCGCACACAAATTGTATTTCTGGGAAATTTGAGTTAACACTTTAATTAAAAACATTTCAGACAATAAAAATGAAGGAAATATTTTCTCTGTGGCCTTTTTTTTGTTCCAAAGCCGCCTATTGTCAAATAAAATTTACCTAGTGAAACATTGTGATTATTCGTGATTAATTACAATCCAAAAATATGATTAATCTGATTATTTGTGCTTGTAACAGGTGTGTGTAATAGCCTGAGGGCTGTACTGGCAGCACTGACTTTTCCAGGAAAGGGCTGTTCCTCACTTTCTTACGTAACAATGTGACGACGTTTTTGTAGATTGGGAGGGACTGGTGCTCAGAGAGCTGGGTTTTAGAGGCATTCTCAGAGAGATTTTCTGAGGAATAAACACTATAAGCTCAAAAATTTTAATTTTTTTCTATGATATAGGCCCTTTAAGAACAACGAGGGAGTTGCTCAAAAGACTGGACAACCTAGCCAATGGAGTGGAAGCTTGACCGTAAACAAACCAGCACAAAACATCAACAGGTCGATGAAATTCAGTTCACCGCCTGCTCAAACTCAAGAATAAAAATATGGGTCTTTGGTAAAGTTTTTAAAAAGGGTAAATGGGAAGTTCTGTCTGATCTAAAGAGGGAACTTGCTACAAAGTTTAGGACCAACTGCAAAAAAAAAAAAAGAAATCCACACATTGTTTGTGACAATCGCCACTCGAGCGTCTCTCTTTCAATCTATTTCTGATTCATGTTTTATCTTCAGGTTATAAATTAATATGTCTGGATGTCTGAATCCAAAGGCTCTTATTGATCAATTCAGAGTGAGTGAGGAAGGGTGTAGCAGGGCAGCCAGACACAATCACTTTCAGAACCTCTCTGAGACTGAACCATCTATTTCTGTCTCCCCCAATGCGTCACCGTTTGCCAGGATACACTGCATGAAACGGCAGCTATGGTGTGACGATCGGAGGAGGAGGAGGAAGGCCGAGGGGCATGATAGGTCAGATTCTCAGAGAATCTGAGATGGAAAAGACACATGTTCAGTTGGGTCTGGTTGTCCATACCCCGAAGCCTGTTCTATAGAAAAAGTTTGACATGTTTTTGTCACGCACAACTTGATGATTAATTGCTTTCGGTATGCCTGAATGTAGGTGGGTTCCTCTTTTTGTTTGGCAGTAGGGGAGCAGGAAGGACTCTGAAGCCGTCTATCGTGCTGCAAGTTCTGGCATGTTGCTTGGCTCTCGGAGTGCTCGCAGGGTTGGAGACAAACACACAGTGATGGTTGATTTCCTCTGCTTTTTCAGGCAGCACATTCCACGAGTCTTTTCCGTGCCTCAGCATACACAGTGGAGATGCTTGCCAGCTCCAGCAGAGCATTCCCTGATAGAGCGAACTCCCAGCCTCCAAGCGAAAACTTTCTTAGCAGAACAGAGTTGAGGCTTTGTCAGAATCGGACCAACTTCTCTGTAATTTTTGGAGTAAATCTTTGTGAACAATTTTGGCTTTTGTAACAGGGAAAGAAATCTATATCAAAAGGGGAAATAAAATCACATTTAATAAACATGTTGGCAAATATAGAACCAATTACTTCCTACCTGTAATTTTCACCAGACATTTTAAAAAAAATAAAGATTCAAAATTATTTGAAATAACACTCATAAAGTATAAACATATGGTATAAATCTAGACATTTATTCCATCCTATTATGTGAAAATCATACATTTTTGTGTCCTGTTGGCTTTTCTATAAAAATAAATATTTTTTGTTGCGGTTGCATCAGTTTTCTTTCTTGTTTTTTCCTTTTTGCTTTGGATCTGCACTTTCCATGCTGCATCTGAACATCCAAGGAAAGAAAACCTCCCCGAGGGGAGGTCTGGCCGCCTGTAAAAGGATCCAATATAACCAATTTAATTTCCGATTGTTTTCCTTCTCGTTTCTGACCGAGCGCCTCACTCAGGCCGTGTGACGGATTGTTGCCAATTCGTGGGGTCGGGCGGTGAAACAGGAAGCACAAAATGCACAACGACATCCTGCCAAGAGTCTGCTTTCAGCTGATCAAGTTTTTCTTTAAAACGATGAACAGAAACAACAGGCTTTATTCTCGTCCTGGGAGGAAAATCATCGCCACACCCTGATGGGGAAGGTTTTGGTCAGCGTGTCTCCAGAGGAGCGTTGTGGGAGCAGACCTGTCCTCCTGTCCCTCTGAGAGAGGCGTCAGGGCTGTTCGGGGCATGAACCTGACACACTCGCTTTCTAGGGAGGATTCAGTGTGGAAAAACAGGACTAGGTTTTGCGTCATTTTGTGTTAAATAACTCTGTAAGTCCACACATTCTTCCAAAGCTGTTTCCTTTAAAACAGCTGTGCTAACACCCGAGCCAAGTCAGAACCAGTCCACGTGCAGAACTTTGGGATTCATGTTAAAGAACATTGTGTAGGGGATGCTGTGTTTCTTCTAAACACTCTAGGCTACACTAGGTTGATTTTCTGCATTATGCACAAAATTTAAGTTGGTCTTAATTTCACCCTCTATTTTTGTAATAAAATCGGTACAGAAACCACGGCAAAATGTGAAAGTAAGGCGCATCTAAAAAGGGGAAAACTGGGGAATGATCACTGTCTGACTTCACAGAAGCCTGCAGAACGCTGCAGTGACTTATTTTAAGATTTGGGTGGCACGGCAAAGCAACAAAGATTATCTCAAAGATTTCTTCAAACCCTCGTTGCTTCTTACAATCAAAGGCATTGTGACAAGGACGGATATTTCTTAATGTCTTGGCTCCCTCGTAAGCAGTTGTCCATGCAAATGGATGAAATCAGTTTTCATCACTAAGTGGGTATCTGTAGAACGCACTATTGATGATACTAGTATTTCAAAAAACATAGAAAAGGGCAGAACCACTTCTTAGGACAGGTTTTTTTGGACCTTTAGTGAACTATTGTTTCTACTCTAAACATGTTTATAGTTTGTGGCCTTTTTCAGCGTTTTTTACTACTTTACAATTTGCTCTAATAATTTACCTTTAAAACATTTTTTTGGGGCAATGGTGATATCCGTTGTTTTTATTCAACCCCAGCTTCTTTTTTTACATAAATGGTTTTCATTAAATTACACAATAATTAAACCTAAAACTGTCCAAAAACATCAATTCCGAGTGGTAAATGTAGTTTTTGCTGCAACGGTTTTTATGTTTTATAGCAAATTACCAAAGATTATAGATGGAAGAAAAGTCAAATCAAGTCAAAAACAAATTAAAGGCAAGATAAAAACAATGGGACAAATGTCAACAGGAAATGAAACTCAGTTTAAAGCTAATAACTTTTTTGAACCCTTCATGTTAAATTTTGAATCAAGGCTGAACTAATGGCTGGTCTGCGTCATTTCTACATCCTTGGAAACCACTTGCTATTGGTGGTGAATCCATCAGGGAGTGTACTAAGGGTTATAAAATACAACAAAGTCTACCGAGAGAATGTTTTTAGCCACAAAGGACGTAGTTATTTCTGATGTATCTTAAAGTCCCAATCCAATCATCTTTTGATCTATTTGATGCATTAGAATGGAGCAGGGAGCTTGTGGGCCACTCACTGTCACAAATCATCTGTTTTTCAAGCGGCATTTTGTCATCTGCTCCTGATTCAAAACTATTTAAATTAAAAAAACTCAGAAATGTAATTTTTAGGTGTAATTTTCTTGATATATGTCCTGCATCATCAGAAAAATCCCGCAAGAACATGTTAAAAACACCAGAAACACCATTTTGGTTGGAATAGGCCTGTAAAGTGAACAAAATCCACTCAGAGGGAAGGGTTGAAGCCACAGAGTTCGTTTTTGGGTTTTTTCTGATGTAGCTTAAAATACACATGCATATACACATTTGAAGATGTTTTGAAACTAAAAAGTTTACATAAATGCACACTCAAAGATTAGCAGTGCATGATAGCTGCTGTGCACAGCCCGGAGCTGTTACCGTTATCACATATGTGGTGTGGGTGTTGCAGACTTTCTAAAAGGCTAAAACCATATTTTTCTGCACCACATATACCATCTCTTTTCACTTAGAGAATATAACCTAAAATGTGCAACATAATACGCAGAACTTTTTGCTTTTTCTTAATTCTCACTGCCTCTGTAAAGTTTCTGGTTTAGGTTTTGAACAAAACCAACCCTCCCAGAAGGCAGAGCACATGCAGAGAGACCAGAGCAGGAGAAGGGCAAAGAGAGGATCAGAAAGGGGAAGATTTAAAAAAAAAAAAAAAAAAAAGGAAGTGAAGGTTAAAGAGAAAGTAAAAAGGGGATGATTTGTGGCTCACAGGAAATGGACCCTTCTGAGATTGTAACTGGACCAGACATAAAGTGTTTCCTCTTGGTAAGGCCTACCAGGCTCACGTGAATGCACTTTTTGCATCACATTTTCCTGTCAATATTTGTAATTATGCAGCTGGTGTTTACACAAGTAAAAAAAAAGTGAAGATTTTTAAGTATTTATAGTTTTACAAGGCAAAAAAAAAAAGCTGTCGTGCATACAATTTTCTCTTCACAGGGTGTAACATCTTTAAAAGAAAAGATGGAAGAAAGATTTCCCGGCGTCTTTCCTTCTCACCCGGGCGGCTTCGTGCCGCACGCTCAACGTTCAGGTTTTAGATCTGGTTACAAGCAAGGCCCAGGATGGAAAGAGAGCCAAAAAAAAAGATGACAAACTTGTTCACCTGCAGTCTTTTAGTCTCTCAGTGGTGCCCTGCAGACAGTTGAGCTGAATAAATCAAAAAGGCGAACCAACCGACACATTTTTGAACTTATTAATGCAAATTTTTTTCCGGCATCTGTTAAGTACGCCTTTTCCATTACTTGGAGGTTTAGTGAAAATTTTACAGCAGCTAGATGGAGTTTCTGAGAGGCCCCCTTAGGGCGCCACTTTTTAACTCTCTGCTCTCAGCCAGAGGACGACGATCTTAAATCTGTGCGGTGACAGACTGACTGACATTAACATTAGCTTTGAAGTTAATTTTACAGCACTCCAGCTATAGGCAATATCACCTGCGTGAGCTGATGGGTGTCTGCTGCATTGCTCAGAGTGGCGAGGGAAGGAGAAAGGGGCTCGCCAGCGAGGTGGCACATGTGTGCAGCTTGGAGCATCATTACCTGGGGATCTGAGTCTGCAGCGAGACTAAATGTCTGCCTGACCCAGAGGTCGCGATAGGCAGAAACGTCGCTTGAGAACATTTATTAGGGTTTGCACTGAGGCCCGCGTGTGTGGTTTGAATTGCATCCTGTGAGTTTGTGCTTGTTTTTTGTTTTCACCAAGTAATATGCTTGAGCCTTCATTAAAGCCGGAGCCATAACTTTGATAAATCACTTGGGCCCGGGGCCCTCACTGCTTTCACAGTATTAGAAAACTAATTGAAATTCTCCTCCTCCTCTTCTCAGTCCTTCCTTTTTTTCTGTTTTCTTGTTGTCTTTCTTCGTTCCTGTTTGTGCAGCGGAGGCCCAAAAGTCTGCCAGCTTTTCTCTCTTTTTTTTCTTTGTATTTTTATTGGTTTTTTTTCTGAGGGGAAGTGTCATCACTGATTTAATAGCCATATTTTTACTCAGACACACAGCAGGAGCACACACAAACACAAACTGCACTTCTGGGTGTGCTGGGATCCCTGATAATGTCATCAGAGGAATCTTCATAATGTACCTTGGTCTCCTGAAGACTTCACATCGACCCGATTTTAATACGATAGAGGGAAGATTGAAGGTGAAAAGAGAGATTTTGGGTTAACACCTATGGGATTTAGAGTTTAGGAACTTGCATTTATGGCTGTGATCCCCCTGCGGTCGCTGGGATTGAAGAAGCGTTTGGTTTGTTGCCTGGGACCTCCCAGCTGCCGCTGGATTGAGGGTTTATCCTCCTGATTGTCCATGATTCCCCTGCTGCCTCTTGATTCGTTTCATCTTCTCAGATCTGTGCGTGTGCGCGTCACCCAGCGCGGCTTTATTGATGAATTTTCCTTTTACTGTACAGCATCTGCTCAGCGCAGCTAGGTTTAGGATTTAGCACTTGTGTTTGTCCGGGATCTCCTTTACTAATGCTGGATTTGGTTGGACTTTGGCTTTTTTATTATCCAGACGGTGCCACTGTTTGTTTGACACTTTGGGCTTTGCATCCTCCCAGCAACCGCTCTGCTCTCGCCGGGCGCGCTTTGTCATGCGAAGCCAAAGATTTAGCGATGAAAGCAGAGAGACAGTGTGTGAATTTGAGGCCAGCTTGTGCGAACCAGGCGGTTTTGTGGAGTCCTGTCAGCAGCACACAAAACCTCCCTCTGCAAACATTCCTGTGACATGTTGCAAACAGCAGAGCGTGCTTTCCTGCGTGTGTGTGTGTGTGTGTCTGTGTGTGTTCCCCCCTTAGCTGCACCGACAAATCATAACTTTCATGTGGGCTGACATCACATAGTCACACATGCGCCCGCACATGTAAGTGTGGGGTTAATGAGGATGTGTTGATTGATTAGACTGCATTAATTAGTTGTAGTGTGAAGGCCTGAAACAGTTTCTGCTCAAATGGGAGTGTCTCCACTTGGAAAACATTGAGCTGTGCTATGCACCATTACTTTACAGCCGGAGCCAGTGGGATGAGTCAGCGGCAGGCCTTATACTCGGGGTGTAAAGTGTTAGGAAAGATGTTTACTGTGAGCAGGAGACGCACGGATGTTTGCAGTGTGGAGTTGCGTGTCGCAGAGGCAGATGTGCTTGTGCCAGCAGTTTCTCTTCCGGCATATTGTGTCCTGAACTTTGTTCCCTCTCCTCCTCCTCCTCGTGTTTCTCTTCTCATTTCCGCTTTTCATAAACTAATATAACAACGCTCAGAGGATGACAACCTTTGTCTTTTGCTCTGACATATAAGGATGTAGATTGACTCTGGAAAGCATTGCAGATACTGCCACCCCATGGTCGTTAGTGGAATTACATGTGGTTAAGCGATTTTGGTTTTTTTTTCTCTGCTACAATTTTTATTTGGCATTTCTCATCTCTGTGGAGCAACTTGATCTGAGCAGACATATTGATTTTGCAAAACTGCAATGTAATTAACCCTGAGCTTAAGTCTTTCGATTGGTTAGAGTTAGCATGTATTACTCCTCTTACTGAAATGCTAAATTTACATCACTTGAACTTTTTATGTCAATCTCCATCATTTTTAATTTTTGCTCTCTTCCCTCCTGTGTCTTTTGTCCTCCTTTTGCCCCCAAACAGGAAATTTTACTACATCACTCTGCTAAGGGACCCTGTGTCCCGCTACCTCAGCGAGTGGAGGCACGTGCAGCGGGGGGCCACGTGGAAAACGTCACTGCACATGTGCGATGGACGGACCCCGACCCCAGAAGAGCTGCCCTCCTGTTACGAAGGGTCTGATTGGTCGGGGTGCACTCTGCAGCAGTTCATGGACTGTCCATATAACCTGGCCAACAACCGGCAGGTACAGAGATGAGTTTCATTCAGTTCTGGTTTATGCTGAGGCACTCTCAAAGTCAAAGTCCGGATTTAAATCCTGTTGAAATGCTGTGGTTTGACCTTAAACGGGCGCTTCATGCTAGAAAACCCTCCAATATGGCGGAGTTGAAACAAATCTGTAAGGAAAAGTGGGCCAAGATTCCCCCAGAGAGTTGAGACTCATCACTAATTTTTGCAAACGCTTGGTTTCTGTTATTGCTGCAAAGGGGGCCTGACCTGTTATTAGGTTCAAGGGGCAAATACTTTTTCAGATAATTTCAAAAAGGTTTGTATTTTTTGGTCCCTTTAATACATAAAATCATCCTTTTGCAATTGCAATTTGTATTTCCTGGGGCTCTCTGAGTGATATTAAAACTGTTTTAATGATTTGAGACCTTTGTGTGTGATTGATGTGCAAAAAAAGCAGAAATCAGGAAAGGGGCAAATACTTTTTCGTGGCACTGTATGTGGAGATAGACATACAACAGGATTTGTTTGAATTTAGATGCAACTTCTCTAGAATATTTAAACAGATTTGTTTTCCCCTAAATAATTTACATTTCCTACACTGAGATATAAATAATTAGAGAAATTAGGACAGAAATTAATCATATGACCTTGTGACAAGTATACATTTTTTCATCAACGTATTTATAATTTTAGTTTCAAATTTAAAGACAAATTTAAAGAAATTCAATTCTGTGCACTTGCTTGCTGTGGTTAAAAATGAGTTAAAGTAGCTGCACTTCTAGAACCTCTTTTGCTTCATTTCTCCACGTTTCTCAGGTTCGTATGTTGGCGGACTTGAGTCTGGTCGGCTGCTACAACATGTCCACCGTCCCGGAGAAGAAGAGGTCCCAGCTCCTGCTGGAGTCGGCCAAGAAGAACCTGCGAGACATGGCCTTCTTTGGTCTGACGGAGTACCAGAGGAAAACTCAGTTTCTGTTTGAGCGCACCTTCAGGTTGCGCTTCATCAGGCCGTTTATGCAGTACAACAGCACGCGGGCTGCAGGCGTGGACCTGGACAACACCACGGTTAGTGCTGCTTTCAACACTATTTAAGGACTTGGTTATAAAAAACTTTCATTTTATGTCCAGTTTCAGCTGTACTCCATTTATTTTACTTGTCAGAAAGAAATATGCTTTTTATTCAGTTACTTAACATTAACAATAACTCTGCATAATTAGTTTCCATGAAGTCATTAAAGTCTGCAGAAGTCTCCTCTTATGTGAACTTAAGCTACTGGTTGTTCAGGCAAAGAGCAGAGGGAGGCATTCAAGTACTCCGCTGCAGCCACTGAAAGTTCGCCCTCTTTATCTAAACACACCAACTGAGTGGCTTTAATGTCAGGGCATTTAAACTGTACGAATCAGTCACAGAATCAGTGCTTTCCTCTGCTGGGAATAAATCAAAGCCTCACAGACCGTTACTCAAGCAACTTAAATAACTTCAGACACACAAACTCAATTATAAACACTCCGTATCCAAGCAGTTAAATGGGTAGCCAACCACATCACAGCAGATCCCACTTATCTCCTGCAGATTTTTTTTACCCACCAATTACCAGCATTTTCTGCAAAGTCAGATTTAAGCCAAGTTCGCATAAAATCCCCAACACTTATTTTCCAGCTGCAGTCTGTATACCGGACTTGTTTTTACACAAACTCACCCAATAGTTTGGTCTTTTTTTGTTGCTACGCAATAAAAGGCACACAAACGATGTTGCTTTTGGATTTTATTCCAAATTTCAAGAAAAACTGACATCTTGAAGGGTAAGTCAATATCCAGCCCCTTAAAAAAATGAAATCATTTTGGAAGAAAAGCTTGTAAATTCAAAGCAGGGAGATATACCAAAAGTAAACGTTCAACTTTTTTTTTTTCCACAGTGCTTTAAAAAAGGAGCTTCAAACAGGTTTTTCACACTTTGATTTATTCAGTGTGGAAGTTCTTAAGCTCAATTTCCTGAAAAAAAAAGGGAAAGAAAATCCAGCAGTGCACAGCATATTCTGATTTACACACCAAAACTGGTCGCTCTGAGGGAAGATGAAATGTGGGCAGAGTTATTATTACAATAAGAAAGTTTTCCTTCCTGAAATCCTGGAGACTGTTTTCAAAAAGAAAAAAACTTGTCGCTTTCAAGGACATAGTTTCTGCAGAGTAGCAGTAGGTCTTTAGAAACCTCGGATTTTTGGCCACCTCCCCTTCCTGTCACCCAACTGTTTACGTGTTACTTTACTGACATTAGCAGTGCATCAAAAATGGCGACCTCAAACAAGGAAAACCAGCTTGTGGCCTTGTGGTAGAGTGTCTGTCCTGAGACTGAAGGTCATGAGTTCAAATCCAGGCCAAGTCGTACCAAAGACTCAAAAGATGGGACTCAATTTCTCCCTGCTTGACACTCAGCATCAAGAGGTCGGCTGGGGGGGTTAAACCACCAAATGGTTCCCTGTGTCTGCAGCTCACCTCAGGGGATGGGTCAAATGCAGAGAACAAATTCCACACACCTATGTGAAATGGTAATGAGACTTTACTTTGAAACAAAGACGTACACGTGTCTAGTCGTACAAGGGGATGCATCAGAATGGAGTGGAGCAGGGAGCTTGTAGTACATCACGTCTGAGCTATTTTGTAAACTGCGTCTGCTCCTGACTTCCAACGATTTAAAAAAAGAAATATTCTGAAAAGTAATTTTAAGCTTAGCTGTCTTAATATGTGTCCTCCATCATCAGAAAAATGCCACAAGAACATGTTAAAAAGACCAGTTTTCATCTGAGTGGGTTTTTGAAATAAGAGAAACCCCTCAGGTTCTGTTTTTACGTTTGTCCCTGCTCCTCCAGGCTCAAAGATCCAGTGAGTCTTTTCTGATTGAAACTGGCCTCTAAGAGACCTGACGGGCGCTCTTTGATAGTCGAAGCCTTTGAGCTGTCTGGCTTCTCGCTGTCCCTCCTGCTGCTGATCACAATCTCTTATTAGCCTCCACACATCATGTCTCTTCCTTCTGTTGTCGCGCGCAAATGCTGTCCAGCACTCGGCTGCAGATTTCAAAGGGATTCTCCTAATTAAACACATTTCCCTCATCCTGCTGGATTCCCTTACTGCAGCTCTGCACTCCAATAAAGCCAGCTGCGTCACACTAGCAAATGCATAACGCTTTTCTGTTGTCTCTACTGTTCTAATCTCTCCGTTCTATTTTTTTTCATGCATTTCTGTGCCTCTCCTCTGCCAGCAGTCAGCAGCACTGTGATTTTTTTTTTTTGTCCACAGTCAAGGACAGGCAACCTCATGTTCTTTATAAAAACAGAATAGTTGCTTCTGGGTATTTTTTTCTAAATATTTATTTAATTCCAAGCTTATATGGCTTGTTTTAATGTAGATTTTTTGTTTTGGGGGAAAAGTTTTGGGTTCAGTGTTCTTGGCGTTTCCTTTTTTAGGATCATGCCAAGTGATGAGCGTCTTTCCAGGGAAAATCATCCCAAGCTTTGTAGCGTGACCGCAGCAGCTGTTGTTTCCGCACAAACGCTTAAGAGGGGAATCAATTTATCAAGCAAATTATATTTAACCATTGTGATATCTGATAATGTCCCCCATGTCATTGTTTAATCATCTGAACAATTTTGCTTGCAGCAGATTGCTGTTAAGCTGCAGTTTGGGCAGAATTTCAGCTCATTTTGTTTTTAAAGGCTTTTTGCTTGTTAGTGCATTGCAGTATATTTGACACTCTTCTCACTTAGATTTATATGATGAAAGCTCTTGTAAAGCAGCTTTTAATGCCATTAAGTTTATTTTAAAAAAATAAAAACTTTGTGTTTTATTCCTAAGTCTCCATAGAATCATTGGATACTCAATAAAACTTTAGTTGTTTGTAAATAACTAACTTTAGCATCATTATTCTTTTCAAAATTCTGAGCTTTTTTGTCTTAAAAATGTAGTTTATATCACATAGGTTGTGGAAGGAAAAACTACACGCATGCAGGAGGTAATACCTGGTTAATCCAACCTTATGTCTTTCTGACACATAAACAAATCAACTCACTAAGAGCTTCTTTGTCAAAACTGCATTAGTAAAATAAAGCGTGGTACTGTAAGGGGATAAAACAGAACATGCTAAAGACACAATTTTCATCAAAGTGGGTCTTAAAAACTTTTCTCTTCAGTTGTTTTAGTCAATTGTGATCATTGTTTTTTCTGTTTCTTCTTAATTCTGTCTCATTTAGTGCCTTCTTTTGTTTAAACTTCATTCAATGTGTCTTCTGCCGCACAGGTCCAGCGTATCGAGGAGCTGAACGAGCTGGACATGGAGCTGTACGACTACGCCAGGGACCTTTTCCAGCAGCGCTACCAGTTCACCCGGCAGCAGGAGAGGCGGCAGCAGCGATTCAAGAGCCACATGCAGCAGAGCCACCAGGGCCTGGGCCTCGGCGTCAGCCTGTGGCCCTCCCGCAGCCAGCAGAACCTGGTGGCAATGTCGCTAGACAGTGAAGGGGGAAAGGAGGAGCGGGAGGAAGGCGAAGAGGGAGGAAAAACAGAGGAGGCGGGCAGCAGACTCCCCACCGAGGACTACATGAGCCAGATCATCAACCGCTGGTAGCAACAGAGAGATGCCAAGCCACAGATATGTGTTTGCCGTGTGACTCCACGTACATGCAAGCGCCTGCATACAAGACCCAAAGGAATGATGGACGGATGAACGGACTTTCCAGATAGGGTCCAGCTGTAGAAATCCAAGTGGGTTGCCATAGCAACCAAAGCCTGGTCAATTGCGTCAGCTCTCATTACCGGGGTTTGACCAGTTGTTGCGAGTCCCATTTGCCCTTTCTCCCCCTTCTTTGCATTTCTCTGTCCGTCATTACATCACAAGCAGGGGAGGGGGGGGTGATTTTTAGACACTCCTGACAAACCAGGTCTCTTGCCTTCTCCTGAGTTCCTTCTATGTGGCCTGATGTGGAACCTGAGAAACTGAAAACAAGTCTGTGAATTCCCAATAATCTTCACGCTGCATCCTGGATCCTGGAGAACAAAAAAAAAAAAAACCTGGGAAAGCTATGAAAGTGAGCTGATAGCTTTGAACAAATCAAAGGGTGGGAGAACACGACAGACTGTGCCAGGAGTAGTTGGACTCAGTTGTTTAAGAGAAGCTTTTTGCTTTCATAAATCAGCCATTTCATCCCAGGAAATGCTTTGACCCTGAAATAATCTCATTTTTAATGATGATTTTAGTTTGTGCTTTGTTAAAAGCAGAATTGTAATAATTCTAAAGACCAACGTTGCTGCCTAAATATTCCTTTTATTTCTGTTTTTTTAGTTTGTTTTATACGTCAAAAGGATTGGATGAACAAATGAACGGACCATAGCCATTACTGAAGCCTTGCTTAGTCTGGAAGAGCTTGCCTGTTTTTCTGTTAAAGGTTCCCAAAGCTACTGTTGCTTAACAAGTTCATTATTTCTCCTGTTTCTTTTAAAGGGGTGGTCTTGATCCTGCAGAGAATGGCATCCAATTACAGTGCTGAGTCTCACATAGGTGCAGAGACGTTAAAGGCATTTTGGGGGGTGGGGGTGGGGGGTTCTGCAGTGGGTTGTTGCCAGGAACTGTGCAGCGAGAACAGCAAGCGCTTTGGAAGCCTTAACTCAGACAAAAAGCTGGAGATTGGAGCTGTGGAACTACCGGTCACCATGGCAATGTGAGCTTTTAATGTAGTGGGTGGCATTTTAGCCTTTTTTTTTTTTTTGTCCTTCCTAAACTGCATTTTAGAAGCTGCAGTCTCATAAAGTATCCTCCCGACCTACAGAAAGGGCAAACACAGAAGCACTGGTGGCCTGTAGTTCATTAATGTGATCTGTCTTTTAGCTGGTTTCACTCTGACGGGCGAGGGAGCTGTGCCTCTTTGTTCCTGGATCATAGTCCAACGTAATTATTGCCAGATACTATGTCTGCATTATACTGCAAGTAATTTCTCTGACTACTTGTGATTCCGTGTGTGAGTGTGTAAATAATATGTACAGTATGCCTGTTGGGTGTAAGTGTATGCCTTTGTAAATAGTGTGCCTGACTGGTTGACTGACTGACTGACGGAGGATGTGTGCTGAGAGTGGCTGGTTTCATGACCAATTCTTTTTTCCGTTGTTTGGTGGTGGAGGCTGCACAACAGAGTTCCTCCAAAAGCAGTGATGCAAGCTAATAATTACCTCCCCTGTTTGTTCGTTATCCTCTTCTTTCTTCCAAAACCTCATCCATAACTTTTTTTTTTTTGCAGATCTAAGTTGGAATCACTTTTGATTTAGTCAAGCAGCTCTCCTTATGCAAACCTTCCAGGGAATTCCAGAACATCCTTTCTTTTTTTTCATTTGTTACCCAGCTGCTCGTCTTATCTTCAAAAACGTATTTATATTATCCCACGGGGGTCAACCTGTTTACTCAGACTGATAAATGTTTGCTCCGGGCAAAGCCAAAGTAGCTCTGTAGACCATGCCAGGTGTTGGCAAAGATTGGCCGACCGGTTTAGCCCGGGGGGAACATTTCACTCATTCTTGGTGCAACTAGATCCCTATGATAAGAGTATCTGGTAACACAACCTATTTATCTGAAAATAATTTTTTTAAAAAAAGTTAAACTTGTGCGGCGATTTTAGCGAATTTGTAGAATGTGTAACAAAACAATATAAAAGAACATTTTATCTTTAGCAGTTTGTTGACCACAGTTATCACTCGTTAGCCCATAATGAGCCGTGACCTCTGTGCCGTTTTGCCTTTCAACATTTAAATCAACACACTTTAAAATAGAAGCTTTTAAAGCATATAAGCTACAATAAAACAAAAAATATTGACTTTTTTTTTTAAATAATTGCTTTGACTAAAGCCACACATTCTATTTGAAGACCCATAGTAAAGGAGAAATCAAGAGCTGCATTGTTTATCATCAAAATGTTTGATTAACGAACATTTTTTTTCAACATTTACATCTCATGAGTCGTTGGAAAAGAAGCTGAATTAGATGCAGCGAGGGAAACGATTCAAAAGTGGATTCGAGTTGGATTCATTTCCCTCGATGCTTTTTAGCAACGGAGAGCAATAAAAAAGTCAGCAAGAGGAGAAGGTAAAAGTGGGACAAGAAGAAGACAGAAAGGAATCTAATTTAAACTGAATGTAGCCCAGGTCAGTGTCATCAGATGATGCATGCAACCTACTTCCTTTTTCATTCTTATTTTTCATATATATATTTTGCATCCTGTTGTCAAATTGCATATTCCAAAAAAAATGGAATGCAGCCCAATGTTTTTTTTTGTTGTTGTATTTGAACCCCTCCAATCAAGTCCTTTTTAAATTGTTTAAAAGGGAGAAAAAAAGATGGATGATGAGTGCTCATCCAGATCTGTATCTCAAATAAATGGAAATGGAAAGGAAACATTTTCTAGGAACAGAGATACTCGTTTTTAGACTGCATCAGTCCCCCCACCCCCTCAATGTGTTATGTTGAACTTGAAAACAGCTCTATTAATTTTGTTTTTAGAGTCAGACTTCCAGAAGTTTGAGTTTAGACCCCAGAAACTTTAAATTATGGCGTTTTTACAAATCTGCTCATCATTGCTGTGACTTTTTTTTTCTTCTTTTCAACATTCCAGTTTCAGATTATATATAAGATGCTCAAAACTAGAAGTGTTCCCGATCAGTGTTCAAGAGGAATAACTGTCGCTGACTGATGCAGTAGAGGCACATTCAATGATTTAATGTCATCTCTGTGTGTATCTGGTGTCTTAAGCAATTTCTTTGTGACAGTGAAGCCTTGCAGATGTCACCGACATCCTCCCTTTTTATGATCTGTGAAGAGAGTGTGATAAAGATTTATGGTTTTGGATTTGTGTCCGGTCTGTCCCTGCTTTCTGCTGTATGCATCTCTCTGGGTTTGTTTCCTATGATTGCAAAAATGAAACATAAAAACCACCAATTAAAATATTTCATTTTTACAGACTCGACTGTGTCCGACTTGTTTAATGCCTGGAGTTTATGACGTCTCCTTGCTTTTTCTCAACTAAGCGCTTAGAAACGCTGAACTGTAGGAACCAGGAACATTTCACGGAGGCGCTCTGTGATTGTTTTGACAACTTGCGCAAAAGCTTTGCCCCTCAGGTTTCCACACTTCCATTAGCGGACCAGTCTGATACTCGGGGACATTTCTACCACCCACCCACGCCAATCGCAGGATTGTGACCCCCATAAGGCAGTGGCTTCCTAATGACAGCCTCGCTCTTGTCAACTTCAATGCACAGTCTTAATCAATCTAGGCATGCAGAGTGCAAGATAAAGCATGCAAGTTATTTATTATGCCCTGAACATGATTGCAGAGGAAGGGAGCTGGTGCGCTTAACTTTGACCCCTTCAGCGAAGGTGGGACAATAATTTACTTTGAAGGGATTTGGTTGGAGGCTAATGAAAGGAGGAAGGCAACACTGACAGGAACGGGAGATGGAGAATCAAAGAGTATGTGGAGCATGAAGAAAAGCAGTGTGTCTTCTAATGTGAGCATAGAGTAGAAGAGCTGTGCAGAAACGCAGTCCTCCCTTAGCTCAGGGTTACTATCATTTCAAGCATAAGTGATGGAAAAAAACCAATAATGGTTGAGCTACTGCAGAGAGCTGGACAGCTTTTGTTCTGCTGAACACACTGGTGTTTGAGGGGAAGTGCTCACTTGCTCCTGCAGTGGCTGCAGTCCATTGTTGGAGGGGGGTCAAACTGGCTGCAGCTCCTCATCTCTCGTCCCATACAAACAAAGGAGCCCTGGCATTATTATAGCTTATTTTCAGCATGGAATTCAGCAGATAAGGTCATTCTGAGTGCTTCCCAAACACACATCAGAGACTCGCTATTGTAGTTCTGGATGATTGCCTTGTTGGCGCTGGTGACAGTCACCGCAGAGTTTAGCCTTTTGTCTCTAGCTGAGTCACGTCCAGCCGATGGCACAGCTTAGAACTTCATCATCAAACACAATGAGGATAAATTTCTATACCCAAACAATTTGGGGAGTTTCCGTGATCCGTTTTGTCATCCAGCAAATGCAGAGGGTGATCTGGAGCACGGGCCGGTGTGGGAGCAAGCGTCTCTTCCTGCAGTACAATAAACCTGATTAGATATGACACAAGGGGGGGGCTGTTATCTGACCTTCCACTTGGGGTCTGGCTAATCTCCCAGGTCAGCATCAAATCATCTCTCATGATAGCGCAGCGTTAAACATAATAATGTTGCCTCCCGGCAGCCCTCTGTTGAGTAACGCCAGTGGGAGTTCAATCCCTCAATCCTCTTACGGCCTGAAATGTGTGTTTATTATGTTTGCCTTTGAGTGGAACAATGAGCTCATAAAAGCTTTTTATGAACCTCAACATAAAAGGGATTAATGTTTGGAAAATGCGGCACAAGTGAAGGCCAAACGAGAACTTTGAAGGGACACGCGCTCGCAAAAATATTTGCACGGTGATGTTTGTTATGCTAAAAACAGCCCCCTTACCCCCACTCCAGCTGGATTGTGACTCGAACTCAGACTGGTTGCTGTAATATAGTGAATTAGCTTCATGTGAGAGACCCTGTCTGACCCCATTATACAGCCAGGGACACATTTAATTAGTAACAACTCACGTGAAACGACAAAATGTATTAATATTAATGGAGGTTTAATTGAGGTCGTCTTGGTCCCCTGCTGAGGCTTTCAACCTCCAAAATGGCTGACGTGTGATACTGCGAGGAGAAGGGGACCCACAGTCCGGTTCCCCATTTTGTATGTGACCCTGCAGAAGATGACAACCAGCCCCCATAATTCATCCGAGGATGTCACCTTCCTGACAGATGAGCAGGCGCTGTGGCTGCATGTGTGAGCGTGTTGCAGGCTGGCTTAGGTTACACTTGCGGGGACGCGTTGGCCTGCGCTCTGAGGGACCCAATTGATTTTTAGGTGGCACTGTGCACAGGCATAGACATGTGTGGAGTGTCCAGACGTGAAGGTCAAATCCAGAAGGATAATTAATGTCCCCACTTTTTATATGATGTTAAATCAAACCTTGGAACTGCTTCCTCTGGAGGATCAGCTGTTCAATTTCATTTAGGCTGCAGAGCGAGTCAATGAAAGCACAGGAACCATTTCTCTTCACCCTTGGACACTGTCTCCATACCTTTAATCTTATTTTCATCAAGAGCCAACAACAGGTAGACAGGGAGTCTGTCATGTTTCAGCAATCTGCCCCAAAGGAGCTGGCATTTCAGAAGAACGTCAAGGTAAAGATGATCTCCTGCAAGATGAGACGTTTTCTTTCATGACTTTTTTCATTTCTTCTTCTTCTACCAAAAGAGATAGAATTCACTTGCTCCAAATGAAGCATTTATTTACCATGGCCATCACAACACAAACAAAACTAATTTGCATGAACGGACTCATAAGTCATTGCAGTCGCAAACACGCATGGACCTGCAGTGTACATGGCTGTCTTCCTTTATATTGACTCTTTTTATTTTTTACTTTAATGCAATTGTTGCAAATAAAATGTGTATATGTTTAATGTAAATTAATTTAATTCACTTTATGTAAATTAGTTAAAAGACCAAAGCCATGAACAAGTCATTGTTTTTTTCTGATATCAATGTCATGTATGTTGGAAGCAGGAATGTGGCCCTTCATAGTAGGAAAGTTGTCAGCTGTGTTTTTATCCACTTAACAGTTGCTGTTGATCATGAATGTCACACATGGGTTGAAACCTAATAATGAATTGAAAAAGAAACCGGTTTTTAGGAGGCTTAAATGAGAAAAACCTTTGATGAGGAACAACCCATGATCTGTCTACGTTTAAAATATTTGGCTGTAGCAGACGGCAGTTTTTTGTTGGAGCTTTGCAACACTGAGTATCTGCAGGGAACAGTGAAACGTGGAGGAAGTTCCTTAAATGTTAGGGGCCTTTTTTCTGCTACTACAGTAGCAGATTTGGTCAGGAATAATGGTGTTCTCAATGCTTGGAAATACAAACAATTAGAATATCAAAGAAAAGTGTATTAATTTTCATGGATTCAAATAAAAACTTGAACTTTTAGAGAAAATAGATTCAGGTCCCATTGCTTTATCGATTTCAAGTATTTATTAGTTTAATTTTACAAGGTTCAAGCTCATAAATACCACAAAAAGAGTTAATTTGTCTCAGTTCAGTTCCAGATATCAGACTTGATTACCAGCCAGAAGACCAGCATTAATCCCCTTCATAACATAGATAAGCCACTAAAGTTCATACATACGGAGACTGGCTGTTTACAGAGTGAGGTGTCCAAGCAGATCAACAGAAAATGTGACAGGAGAAGGTGCACCAGCAAAAGAGATGGCCCTGGGTTTCAGCAGATTATCAAAAGGACAAGATTCAAGAACCTGCAGACATCCAGAAAGAGTGGAATGAGGTGGGACAACGGCTTCAAAAACCACCACATTCAGACGCATTTGGGAGATGTAACACAATTACCGGGATTCTCAGGTCAAGCCACTTCCAAACCTGGACCAACGGAGGAAACGTCTCAACTGGACCAAGGAGAATAAGGGCTGAACTGTTGGCCAGTGGTCCAAAACCCTGTTTTCTGATGAAAGGAAAGCATGCCTTTCATTTGGGAATTAAGCTCCAAGAGTTTGGAGGAAGACTGGTATGGAGCAGAACCCAAGCTTCTTGAGGTCGAGTGTGAAATCTCCACAGTTGTCATGATTTGGGCTGCAATGTCTAGCATTGGTGTTGATAATGTTGAGACGAGAATATTGTATATAAGCTATGCCATGTTTATATGTTATGCCATGTTCTATTTTCAGTTATTCAGCCCACAGCCTGCTGGCAAACTGCACATAATGAATCTATCCAGCTTCCTTGACCCATGTCTGACCTGAGAGCACACACACAAGCTTACTCCCTTTTTGCAGGCATGGATGTTCCTTCTTCAAGGCCTGTTATGAAAGATGACTTTGTCCTTGTATCGAAGAGCTGGTTTCAACTAACTTTCCCACCCTTCCTTTATCAGTTGAAACTATGTGTAACCAGGGCGTTCCAAATAAAAGGCAGGAGGAAACACAGATTTAGCAGAATAGTCATAGAAGCTTGTAAACGAGCGATCTGTGATTTTTCTCACTGCAGTATAAATCTTACTCTGACTCTCGTGTATTCTTTTGCAGATTTACTAATGTTTGGGTTTTGAACCTAACATTAACTTGGTCCTTCGAGCCGGAGCCCAAATACCTGAGGCACTCCAGCAGGTGGGAGAGAACCAGGAGAAGTCCGCGGCCGTGGCATCGTATACCCTTTCCGGGCCTGGGTGTACTCTCCGCCGGCTGGGGTCTGACGGTTGACGGGTATCCCGAACACCGAGAGTGTGAGTATGTTTTCAATTTAAAAAAGCGTGTGTGTAAGAACCCTAAAACTTTGCGTCGTGTTAAAAGACCAGTTAAATTCCGCGGAGGACGACCTCCTTTAGGTGAAAAAGACTAAAAAGCGTCGTGTAGGACGGCGGAGTCCTCTGGCAAATAGAAAAACCCTGAGAATTCTAGACCCTATCAGGTACATGAAAATCCAGTTAAATTCCGTGGAGGGCGGCCTCCTCTAGTTGAAACAAACTAAGTTAAAGCCGCAAAGGACGGCGGAGTCCTCTGGTAAATGTAAAAGTAAAAGAAAAGAGACGTCTATAAAAGTGTGTGAGAGTGAGTGATTGTGAGTGTGCGAGGAAGTGTGATCACCACTAGGTAATCATACTTCATGCCAAAGCCAACAAAAGTGAGCAATAAGTTTCTGTGGAAGGTTGTAGCCAAGGAGACACCGCCCGTCAGGGTAGAAGCTTGTGTCTCACCACAGAGATAACTTCATTATTGCATTGTTGGTCAATTGATACTCAGTGTTAGGCCACCCTAGGTGCAAACCCCCACTGAGTCTAAATCTAGTTCAAAATGGGTAAAAGTCAGAGTAAAACCAAGACACAGTTGGTGAATGAATTGTCCAGTAAAGACTGGAAAGTCATTCAAAGGGAGGATCATACAGCAATAGAGCCACTGCCTTACTGGGTTAAATAATATAAGTTTAGTGGAAAACTAACTACCTGAAATAAGAAAAGAACATCCTTGAATAAAACTTTTGATGGAGCATAAAACTTATAAAGTAATAATAACCGAGCTCGGATAAATAGTAGAAAATTAAAACCGTAAGGTATTTAAAGATAAATAAATAAATAAAGCATAAAGTAAATATAGAAGTAATGATTTAAAAGAGAAAAGAACAACATCAGAAACGACTAAGTTTAACCTAAAATAAATGAAACACAGAACAAAGGCTGCACTAGAAGCAGAGGTTGTAAAACTCGTGTCTGCACACTCCTGCTGGGAACGTGCGGACAGTGGAAGTGTCCACCGGACACGCGCGCATGCGTGCACGCACACACACACACACAGGGGGGCCGCAGCGCGCCTCCCTCGCTAAGGTTGATAAACACACACACATGCACCCACCTAGTGCAGGGGAAGGGTAATGAGCAGATTCAGACACAGGGAATGACATTCCAGAGCACATGCATACTACTGATAAGAGAAGAACAGGAGGAATAGATTTGCCACCGTTTGGTGTGCGTGTACTTAAACAAGAAAGAGGAAAAAGTAATCGAGGAATTAAAAGAGTTTTGTAAAGAAAAAAAAAAAAAATCGAAGAAAAGTGTAAAGGCAAAGTGAAAGACATGAACAAAGAAGGGTTTGAACAAACGAAGGTTTGGATGAAAGTAGCAAAACAGAGAGAAGAGGGTGAGAAAAGAGGAAAGCAGAAACATGAACAGAATGAGGAAAAGTGTATAGATAAAACTGAGGAAAAGAGCAGAGATAAAAAGGAAAAAGTAAGTTTAGATGAGGGTACTAAAACAATAATGTATCAACGGAAGGAAGATAATGAATACACGGGTCCCTACCGACACGCAGCTGCCCTGCTGGCAGGAGCTGCAGGTGGGGGGGATGAGGAGGAGGAGGACCAGTTTATCAGAGCGTCAGCTCTATCTCCTTCTCCGCCTCCGTATGGACCTCCTTCACGGAGGGCCACACGGAGCTCAGGTTCGGTTGGTGAATGGAAACCAACTATGACAAAGGGAATGAGTGTCTTGACACAACACCAAAGCCAGGACAACTCGGACCCAGACCAAGGTGATCCACCGAAGGATCTCTTTCCCCTCATAGAACTTCCTAATCCCCGTGCAGGCCAAGACGGTCATCCTGACACAGTGCGAGTCTTTAGGACCTGGACTAAGGATGACATAATAAAAGCCACCAGCCACATCCCCCCTCCACAGGAGGATGTGGAAGAATGTATCGCCCTGGTAAAAGGACTGATACAATCCTATGGCCTCAACGGGGTGGAAGTTCAACAGGTGTGGATGGCCATTCTTGGTCCCAAGTGGCACCTGGTCAGAGGAAACTTTAACCCCATGCAGCAAGATGGTCAGCCTGAAGCAGCAGGTAGCCAGGCCTTAAATACAAAGCTAAACGACCTTTGTGAAAGAATCACCCAAAAATACAAAAGACGGGCTAACTACTCTGAAATCTCTCACTGCAAACAAAAGGACGGTGAAACCTTTGAAGATTATAAAATCCGCATGACCACTACATTTAGGACACATAGTGGACTCCAGGAGACTGATGATGATACTGGTCCCTACAAACAACAACTTAAGAATGCTATACACACAGGCTCCCTTCCTGGAATTAGAGGCTGGGTGGAAAAGCATTACATTGCCTTTGCCACTGGTACTCTGGATGAGTACACCACCTTTGCCATGCATGCAGAAAAAGTTTTAAAACAAAAACAGTCAAAGAAAACACCGGTCAAAGACACCTTTTACCAAAATGATTTTGGCCCCGAGGACATAATGTTTGCTAGACATCAGCCCGGTAGGGGCAGCAGACGTGGCCGTGGGCGCGGTCCATTCAGGGGACGTGGCTCCTATGGCCAAGGGGGTGGTATTGGTCCAGCTCACCTGGATCCAAACGCCAGGCTCTGTTACACCTGTCAACAACCAGGACACCTGGCACGGGATTGCCCGAGCAAACATCAAAGCCTGCTACCACCTGGAGCCCCTGCTCCCCCAGGTCACTATTCAGCATGACTAGATGACCCCCCACAACCTCACAATGCTAACCTCTTAGAAGGAACTGAAATAATGAATCTACAGGATCTGTTTCATGAAGAAAAAGTCAGACCTATTGTTAACCTCTCCATCAACGGCACCTCTTATCCCTTCCTCTGTGACACGGGAGCATGTAAATCTACTATAAATCTCATGCCCCCTGGAGCAAACTTCAGCACAGAGACAGCCTGGGTGCGTTCAGCCCAGGGCTCCCTTAAAATGGTTACAGAGACAAACCCCTTGTGGATCACAGATCCTGAGGGCATTTCAACCAACATGTCTCTCTATTACCTCCCAGATTGTCCAGTAAATTTATTAGGGAGGGATGGGCTACATGACCTCAAACTGGCCATAGTCCCTACACCGGATGGCATGACTGTCCAAAGACTTTGTAAACCCACAAAAGATGCCCTTGTGGTACTCGCTAAAAAACCACCAGCATATTACTACACCCTTGATTTGCCAAACTGCCCACCAACTAACGTAGGTGACTTCCTGGTAGCAAAAGCTACGACCCTAGTGCCCAAATCACCTAACAGAATGCCACCAGGGGACTTGCATGTTACTATGTGGTACACTGACCGTACTGATGAAAAATATTTTCATCAACTGTCCAGACTCACACCCGTCAGGCTCACATTGACACATCTTTACTTTGATGACACCTCAGCTGCAGCTGCAGTCACTCTGCCACCAACCTTGGCAGACCTAAAGAGAGTTATGTCTCCTTCCCATGTGTCACTATGTAAAGATAGATCCGAACATTGGCAACAGCTTGGCACTCTAGTGTGGAAAGGAAAAATAGCCAGGGACTGGCAACCCCTCACTACTGAAGTGAGTTACAGCCCGTCCACAGGACTAAAAAGAGTCTATTTAGGAACCACAATAAATGTCACTGCTGGAGCCCACATTGATGAGGGTGAAGCCTGACAGATCTTCCTCACGGAAGAAGAGCAGGACATGCTAACTGAGATACCACAATGTTTGTGGTCAAAAGGCCCCTCAGATGTGGGTCTCATAAAAAATGCCATGCCAGTTGTAATACGTCCTAAAACCGAATATAGGCCTCGAATTAGGCAATACCCCCTTAAACCGGACGCTATTCACGGCATAAAACCTGTCATAACTGACCTCAGAACAGCTGGGGTCATAGTTGAATGTCCTGACTCACCAGTTAATACTCCCATTTTTCCAGTAAAGAAAGCACCCCCCTCAGTGGGATGGAGAATGGTCCAAGACTTAATGGCTGTAAATAATGCAGTCATTCAGAGAGCATCTTGTGTGGCAGATCCATACACCCTCCTGAACAGTATGGATCCAGAGGCCAAATATTTTACTGTGGTCGATATTAACAATGCGTTTTTCTCAGTCCCAGTACACCAAGACAGTCAGTACTGGTTTGCATTTACTTACGAAGGAAAGAAATACACCTTCACAAGACTTCCCCAAGGATATTGTGAATCACCTACCATTTATTCCCAAGCGTTAAATGCTAGTTTAGAGCCCTTCGAGCCTCCACAGGGAAGCCAAATACTAACATATGTTGATGATATAACAAAAGAGCAGTGTTTAACAGACTCAATAGCCTTGCTTAAACATTTAGCAAATGACTGTCACAAAGTGAGTAAATCAAAGCTGCAATTGTGTAAAGAAAAAGTAAAATATCTAGGTCACCAATTAAGTGCAGATGGCAGAACTGTAATGGAAGAACAACAACTATGGAAAAACAAAGGAGCACAGCTCAAAAACGACATTTATATGTGACCAGAAAACAAACCAATCCTAAAAAAAAAAATAAATAAATAAATAAATAAATAAATAAATAAATTAAAAAAAAAAAAAAAAAAAAAAAAAAAATACAAATGGGCAGCAATATTGAGCCATGGGAAAACCCACGTCTCAACAGGAGGGATGGCAGGACTGGTTAATCAAATCTATACAACGTATGGATTAACCAATTACTCAAAAAAAAATTTTTGTAGAGCATGTCTTATATGTGCTAAACATAACTCTCAAGGAAACTTAAGACCACAAAGAGGTCACTTTCCTGCTTCACAATATCCATTCCAACATATATATATGGACTTCATAGAACTAAGCCAAAGTGAAGGAAAAAAGTTTTGTTTAGTAATAATAGATGCATTTTCCAAATGGGTAGAAATATTCCCCACAGAACATCCAGATGCTCTTACAGTAGCTAAAGCTCTATGTAAAGATATCATTCCGAGGTATGGAATACCAGAAAAAATATACAGTGACAACGGAAGACACTTTGTAAATCAGATCGTCACCAAAATAGGTCAAGCCTTCCAAATAGACCTAAAACGCCACTGTGCTTACCACCCTCAAAGCGCAGGACTTGTTGAAAGAATGAATGGAACTATAAAAAAAAAAAAAAAATAGATTAAGGAAATGCATGGAAGAAACAGGAAGAAACTGGACTCAATGTGTAGAACTAGTCCAAATGCACATTAACATCACAGGCTCTGAAGGGTTAACTCCCTATGAAACCTTATTTGGAAGACCTTACAGACTTCCTTATTTTAACAACAAATGGGAAACAGCTGAAGAGCAAAATTTAGCTGACCACATGAGACGAATGATTCAGAAACAAAGCGAACATCAGAATAACCAAGAGCACGTATCCTCTATGTCTCCACATGAGGGACCCCTAGTTGAACCAGGAGATTGGATCCTGATAAAATCAATTAAAAAGAAGCACTGGCACTCCCCTAAGTGGGAAGGTCTATACCAAGTGCTGCTTACAACAGGCACCGCTGCAAAAAATAGCAGAACGAACTACGTGGATCCATTTGAGCCATTGCAAGAAAGTGATAAAACGAGAATAAAAATAGT
Organism: Oryzias celebensis; assembly: GCA_014656515.1. Taxonomy (NCBI): domain Eukaryota; kingdom Metazoa; phylum Chordata; class Actinopteri; order Beloniformes; family Adrianichthyidae; genus Oryzias; species Oryzias celebensis. The sequence goes on from BNCR01000005.1 coordinate 44,683,414, forward strand.
TTAGCTGTTCCCCGTGTAGTGTAGGAATTTTTCAACAGGCACTAACAAGGAAAGGCCAACTACAAAGGGATTAACAACTCTAGGTTGTTTTTGTCTCAAACCTGGTGAAGATTGTCTCCCCCTTGTGTGAGTGCATAGGAAAAATTCATTAGGATGCGTGTGTTGATTCTTTTCTTCATAAGCACCCTGCTCATAGCAGGGGCATCAGCGTTCAGACCTAATGATAAATGGAAATCTAGCTCTTCGTTGTTAAGTGGAAAGATAAAAAATCTCTGTAATGCCTCTGATGACACCCAGAACACCCAGTTGACCAGGGAATTGTACTATTGTTACCAGAGAAATGACACTAGCGCCACAATCACCTTTGATGGAGAAATAGGGGAATATACACCTAATGGCTGGAGGTTGATGACTGGTTCAGAGTCACCACAGGTATCACTCAGAGAAGTAACAACTGGCTCCTCATGGTGGAACAAGCAGGAATAATGAGCAACACGGACTGTGTGGTATGTATGGGAGCCAGACCTCTTTCACATGTTGTTTCTTCTACTGTTACATCAGATTGCTTGTTGTCACTAATGAATTTCACAGTACCCTCAACGAACTGCTCCTTTTGGGACACAGTTTATCCCCTCACCAAAGCAGAGACTAAGAAGCCATTGTTTTCCTCCACAGTAGCTGCAGCCACTCCAGGCTCCAGGCTAGGGAATCTTTCTGCTGTCAGTTGTGCTCATTTCTTACAGGTTGATCTGCACTTCATGCCACAATCCAGGAGTGACATCTGGTGGTGGTGTGGTGACAACCGCCTGTTTGACCGCCTGCCATATAACGCCACAGGACTGTGTGCCTCTGTCTCCCTCATTCTCCCAGCTCTGATCTTTCCCCTCACAGCTGATCAACTCTTAGCCAACTTCCGCAGCATTCGGCTATACCACTGGAGGCAGAAACGCTCCATGCAAACATCTATGGCGGGGTGGAGCAAAGATGATCCCACCTATATAGATGGCATCGGGGTACCGCGAGGAGTCCCTGATGAATACAAACTGGCAAACCAGATTGCAGCTGGATGGGAGTCTTCCATCTGCTGGTGGTGTACTACAAACAAAAATGTTGACAGAATAAATTACATCCATTACAATGTGCAGCGCCTAGGAAACATGACTGCTGATGGATTTTCTGCTATACATGAACAATTATCTGCAACCTCACTGATGGCTTTTCAGAACCGCATTGCTGTGGACATGCTGTTGGCCGAGAAAGGAGGAGTCTGTGCGATGTTTGGAGAACAGTGTTGCACCTTCATATCTAACAACACTGCACCGGATGGTAAACTAACTAAGGCCCTGGAGGGTCTCCGCTCTCTTAACAAGCAAAATGAAAGATCACTCTGGAGTGGACACTTCTTTCTGGAATGGGTTCGGAGATATGTTTGGACAATATCGTGACTTGGTTCTGTCTGCCATGATGTCTCTGGCTCTCTTTGCAGCTCTCCTCACCATATGTGGATGCTGCTGCATCCCCTGCATAAGATCTCTGGTGGAGAGACTGATTCACAGGGCAGTGGACCCTGTGCAAACCAATGTCACAGAAATGTATGCTCTGCTTTCTTCCAACCAGAACCCCGACGATGACGACTCTGGCGAGGATGAAGGACCGCTGATTCCGACTCAGCTCTTCACCCCAGAAACTCGACTTTAAAACGCCTCTGAGTGTACCCTTTTTTCCTTTGCTTGTGATGCTGTATCTGAAAATCGAAAGAAATGGATGCAGTTGATTCTAAAATGGAGAAATGGCATAAACAGGAGGGAAATGTTGAGACGAGAATATTGTATATAAGCTATGCCATGTTTATATGTTATGCCATGTTCTATTTTCAGTTATTCAGCCCACAGCCTGCTGGCAAACTGCACATAATGAATCTATCCAGCTTCCTTGACCCATGTCTGACCTGAGAGCACACACACAAGCTTACTCCCTTTTTGCAGGCATGGATGTTCCTTCTTCAAGGCCTGTTATGAAAGATGACTTTGTCCTTGTATCGAAGAGCTGGTTTCAACTGACTTTCCCACCCTTCCTTTATCAGTTGAAACTATGTGTAACCAGGGCGTTCCAAATAAAAGGCAGGAGGAAACACAGATTTAGCAGAATAGTCATAGAAGCTTGTAAACGAGCGATCTGTGATTTTTCTCACTGCAGTATAAATCTTACTCTGACTCTCGTGTATTCTTTTGCAGATTTACTAATGTTTGGGTTTTGAACCTAACAGATAAACTCTATTTTTTCAATCAAAAATTACTGTAGCCAGAATATTTAGAGGACTTAATGATGGAGATGCAGATTTTGAAGTATTGAAGATGGACATATCAGAAATTCTCTGTTGGTTGATTTGATGTAATCATAATTTCTGTCTTAATCTTTTAGCTTAAACTGAAAAGTAAGTGGGGATTTCTCCACAGTATTATAATTTTCTGACATTCTGGTTTCATTTTTTTATGAGCTGGAACCCCCATTTTTGTAAAAATAAAAAATACTTGAAATCAATTAAACTGTGGGCCCTGAATCTATGTTCAATGAAAGATTATATTTTTGAAGGGAAATGAGGAAATGAATACACGTTTTCATGATTTTTACATTCTTTGGAAAGGGTTTGTTAGATACTCACACAGAAGATATTAGTTGGGTTTTCCAATATGTTTGGAAAAACCTATCATCTTAATTCCTTAAAAATCTGAATGCAAGTGCACTTTTAAGAACTAATGCTGATTGGAGGGTGATCAAACCATATTATTGATTTGACTTAGATTTCTCTTCTTTTCATTCACTGTTGTGGTTTTTGATTGATAGGCGTGAACATGTAATAAGCTGGAGTGAGAAATGACATGCAAAAGGGTCAGAACAAAATAAAGAAAGGAAATCTGTTTTCGGTTTGAATCATTTTTGTGTTTTTTCTCTTGAAACAAGGCTTCTTGGCACTGCTGCCCATCACACAGTTACTAATAAATGTGTTATCACACAAACGCTTTCCAACTGTAAATAAGTTATTGCCAAGGAAAAGTGTTACAACAAAGAAATATTCTACCAAATACAACTTTCGCTGCATTTTGTGCCAAGTTAATGCAAACAAGCAAAAAAATACAAACGTGAATACGACTTATTTAATTATTGTTAGTTCATCACAGGCATGTAGTTTTACTCTTACTAGTTTTACTTTGTCCATGTTTTTATTAATTTTAATCGTTTCTATTTGTTTTTAGGTGTGACAATTTATATTAATCAATTATTATATACATATATATTCTAAAAAATAAGAGAGAAAGAAACATATTTTCAAAAGTAAAGTTTGTATAGGTAAATGAACATTGATAAATAATTTTGATCAGGCAGTGTCGGCATACCTAACGAGGATTACAGGAGGACCCTTCCAGGCTCGGCGTATCACGGAAGCTACAGAGCCGGCTTTGCTATTAGAAATTGTATTAGTTTACTTCTGCAGTTAAACCTCAAGTGTTTTAAATTAAGATTTTTTAAATTTTTTTCATAGAAACCATGACATCAGCTGTCTTATAGTAAAGAAAAAGAGCTTAAATATCTCCTTTCTTTAACAAACTGGGTTAGCTAGCACCTGCGGTTGTGAAACTAGCGGCAGCACTCAGGTAACGTTAGCTCATTTCGAATTCATATTTCTGAGTTTTTTGAAAATGTATTAAAGCTTTACACACCACTGGGACTCTGCTGTTATGGGTTATTGTGTTTGTAGTTTGGTTTAGATGTAAACATCAATGACAGCTGCTACGATAAAACAGTCTAGATTTTTAAGCTGAATGCTTATTGGATAGAGAATCCACGCTCAACTTTTCTATTGGATCCTTTTGTTTACTATAAGTTAACACTAAAATCGCGAAGCATAATTTTGTTTGTTAAATATTTAAAACTTCTTTGACGAGTTAGTGATTTTCCAGTTTCTCTTCAGTGCTTTAGAAATAGGTTTCGAAATGTTTTATTTCAGATTGATGTAACATGATAAATAGAATTTGTTTTGAATTAGAATTAGGGTATATGTTGCTGAAGAAATCAAGACCAATCGTAGAAATCCTGAAGTACTAAGATTAAAAATGATATATAAATAAAACAATAAGACCTAGAGAAGTATGTTTGTACTGGGTATGGATGATAAAAGAAAGGTGCTGTTGTTTTGTCCTGCTATGAATGCAGACTGTATTAAACTACATAAGACAAGTAGAAAGAACAGTAACATTTGTGGGGATAATTTGAACAAATAAAAAACCAGTGTCTATGTTTTACTTTAGAAAAAAGAATTCATTAAAAAATAAAAACACAAGTCAACTTAATTGTGGAAATTGTTTCTGTCTTGGTTTACATTAAAGGTATGGCATGAAAGAAAATACAAATGAGGACAATAAATGCAATTATTAATGTTGGCGGTAGAAAGAAAACCTGTTTGTATGCGACAATAAACTTGAGTATCGTTATTTACTTTAGTTGTTGTGAACAAAAAGGCTTTTCTTTTGCAGCTAAGCCAGCTCTGTTTGTTCAGACAAGCTGTGTCAAAAAAGTATCTGTATTTTTTTTTAGCTTCATGGCTGTGCAGAAATCATTTTTTGCTGATATTTTTGTGTTGCAGTGTTGAAATGCACATTATTAATGTTGTAAAGACTTATCAATGAATGAAAAAAGAAATGTTTACATACTCTCCATTTCCATAGTTTGTAAAACGTGTAACATTTTATATGTACTGTACTTCAATGTGTTTCTAAAGGCATGCTTTTATTAGAAATTGCAAAGAATTTGCACAAGCATTTTTTTTGTTTTAGATTATGTCTAAATGACTTAGCTGGTTCAATGATTGGTGAAAAACTTACTAGATACTAGATACTTACTAGAAATCATGCAATGTGGCAGGCAAAGCAAGGAGCAATCACTTCCTAAAATAAGTGTTTATACAGCAAAAGTATTCATTGAACTCATTACCATTTTTTTAACATCATGCATTCTTCTTGATCTGTCTGACAATTCCCTCCCGTGGTGTAGGTTTGAGGATGTGGTTTTGCTGTGTCTTGCTGCTCTCGTTGCTGTCTGCTGTGTCTGGGACTTCAGACTCAAAGGCAATCACAACCACGCTTACAACCAAATGGGCAAATACACCACTGCTTCTGGAAGCCAGGTATGACCTTGTTCTACTGTACTAGTGTCCTGTTTTGATTATACATATTTATGTAACACTTTTTAAGTTAATGTCCAAAGACTAATTAAGTCGTCTGCTGTGACCGTGAACAAGAGAGAACAACATTCAGTTTGCTTTACCATGTTAGATTTTGTGTTCTTCGACTCTTTTTTTTCTGACTTTGGAAATTGAAAACTAAATTTTAATCTGCACATTTTCTCCTTTTGACACTGACACGCTTGCTTTCTTTTTTCTCCTCAGCGAGTTTCTGGCTGAGGAGAGCCAGGAGAAGTTCTGGGATTTTGTGGAAGCCAATCAAAACATTGAAGGAGAGTATGATGGTAAATTGGACTCTGATATCCAGGTTTCACTTTCGATCTGTGCAGCTACGTTAATGAAGCGTGCGCTGTGTCCTGGCAGTAATTACAGAGTCTGTGCACCCATGCATGGAGCTGAACACTATAATTAATTTCTATCAAACCATGACAGCTTTGCTTCTGTAAAAGTATCAAAATAAAGTTTCAATTAGAAAAGGAAAATATTTCTTGATATTAAAGGACATCAGGATGTTGACTCATGCCTTGTGGCATTATGGGTTTTTTTTTGGACACAGATACAGATCAGGCCTACTATGAGCTGATTGTGAAGAAAGCTGGTGCCTTACTCAGCTCCGTCCAGTTGAACATGCTGAAGTTTGCCCTCTCATTGAGAGCGTACTCTGCCACAGTACATTCCTTCCAGCAGGTAACCTGAGGATCACTTGAAACATCGTTTTTTCCTCATTAACCAGCATTTTAATCACACAACTCATGATCATATTTGTAGATAGCTTCTACCGAGCCTCCTCCCTCTGGCTGCTCAGCTTTTATCAGTGTCCATGGAGAGAAGACATGCAATGTGGAAAAGTTGGAATCACTGTTAAAAACTGCCTCTGAAAGGTAAAAACTACGCACGTGTGCACATGCATCAAGCAAATATTGAGGCTCAAGCGTGAAATCATGTGTTCCTTTTAGGTCAAAGCCATACCTATTCAAAGGAGACCATAGATACCCCGGATCAAATCCAGACACCCCTGTTGTCATCCTCTATGCTCAGATCGGAAAATCTGATTTCCACCAATTTCATCGAGTCTTAACATCAAAAGTCAACGAAGGGTCGGCTACGTATGTGCTCCGTCATTTTCTACCTGTAAGTGTTTCTCACACAAGAGCTGCATTGCTTTAGATAATATTTATCCACACAACCTGATAAAACACAATTTTCCTGTTGCTGTGACACAAGTTACTTAACTAAAATATGGTCTGTTTCTGAACAGTATCATTCTAGGGTCTCATCCGTTTTTTTTTCAGTACAGAAGAAAACATCTTGTCCAAAACTTTTTCCGTGGATACTGGCATCACAGATCCGACCTTTTCTGATACTAAAATAATGGCTTTAAAGGGGCAGTTATACATTTATTGTTTGCTGCTTAAGATTCTCATACTTGATTTTTCACAAAAATTTAACAAATTGAATTAAACAACCTTGAAACACCTGATTGTTGGATAATTTCATTTATCTTATCTCATCTAATTATCCAAAACAATCTAATGATATGTCATTTAATATATTTAGATTTCTTGTTGTTTACAGAACTTTGAATTTTTCTTTATTGTAAATCAAAACAGAAAACCTTCTCATTGATGGAGATTGTTACACTTTAGTTTCCCTGTTAGTTTGATTGTGTGAAACAGAATTTCATAGCAGTGTCCCTTTTTATTTTAACTTTATGTAAACTGTTTGAACAAACAAACGAGTTGAGTCAAAGTGCTTTACAAATTAAAATGGCAAAAAAACTGGATAAATTTGACATCCTTAATGTCATCCTTAATAGCAGATAATTATGCAAAAATTATAGTTAAAAAAACATGTATAACATTTTTTAGAAAATGTCTGATTTTGATTTGAAAGAACAAAGAGAGTAAATATTTCAGACCAAACAGGCAGCTGCGGAAGAGCAAGACCTGAAAGCTGAACATCCTGCAGCTGATTTTAGACCCGAGGGTCTTTGAATGTTTAGTGATGACGCAATGATGAGGAGATGAAGTGTATTTGATGTGGTGTGAAGTGAGATGATTGAGAGCTTTAGAACTCATAAGGAGAATTTGAATTAGATTTCTTTGTAGAGACAAAAAAAAAAACAGCTTCTTGAAGACTATTGCAGCTGCACTTTTGGTTATGTGGAAGGGTTTTTTAAATTCAGATTTTTATTTATACAAAACAAACATACATAGAACAACAACAGAACAGAAAGAGGTCTGAGCTCACTTGAAGCAAAGCAAAATAAAAGAAGCTAATCTGTAGGCGAACAGATTTTGCACAACATCCCATGTCTACATATATTTACATATATTGTCTCCTTATATGAAAAGAAGACCTGAAAAATGTTCTCCAATAGGTCAGCTCAGTGCAGAGTGTCCACCCTGAGACTGAGTTCAAATCCGTGCCAAAGACTCTAAAATGGGACCCAATGCCTCCGTGCTTGACACTTTGCATTGAGGGGTTGGATTGGGGGATTAAACCATCAAATCATTCCAGAACGCAACTGTGTCTGCAGCTCACCACTCCCCCAGGGGATAGGTGTGTGAAATTTGTTCTCCGAATTTGACCCAAGTGTGTGATAGCTTTTAGCTTGAGTTAAAAAGGAAGTTGATAAGGATATGTGAGAGGGTTATGCCAAGTACACATATCAAACACTCATGTCAGGGTTTTATCATTCCAGCGAGATCGAACCTTTTTGGATAATTCTAGCTTGATCAATGGATCCAATAAAGGCCGTTATCATTTTACAAACACTCATTATCATTTAATTTTGCTCTAAACTTTTCCATTGGTAGAATTTTGAAAATGTCCTTGTGCCGCTAAGTTACAGTGGGAGTTTCTCTTTAATCCAGGAAAATAATGATAGCATGCAGTCATTTTGACTTATTTCTGTCTGATACTTTATCTAAAAGTGGGAACCCAAGAAAGAACTGACTCTGATCTTTACATAATTTGCATGTCAGCATGGATCTGATTTCTTTTGTAACAACTGCCAGAATTTTGACATTTTCTGGCAATTCTATAAACACTGCATGCATGTCTCGGTGGAAACTGGAAGGGTTTTTAATGACATCCTCAGACTGGCACTAGTGTCCCTCAAGAAAAGCCAGAGTAATATAAGGATTCTGGGTTTCATCCTGTCTTTTTCTTTTTTTTCCTTGTCTAATTATGCTAACTATTCTCAGTCTGCTGGACATTGAGTTCCTGACTATGACTGCATATCTCTGAATCTGATGAGCTGACAGCTTCTCCATCTCTTAGCAAGCAACAGCTGGCAATGCTCATTGAATTTTGTCTCTAAATCAGCCTGCACGTGTTTTTATTGTAGGAAAAAAACGAAAAGAATGGGGCTGCACGGTGGCGCAGTGGTTAGCGCTCTTGCCTCACAGCAAGAAGGCCCCTGGTTCAAGTCCTGAAACAGCATCATCAACAGGGGACCTTTCTGTGTGGGATTTCTCCGGGGACTCCGGCTTCCTCCCACTGTCCAAAAACATGCTTCATAGGTTAATTGGTTACTCTAAATTGTCCCTAGGTGTGAGTGTGAATGCGTCTGGGTGTGTGATTGTGACAGACTGGCGACCTGTCCAGGGTGTATCCTGCCTCCGCCCAGGTGTGACCGGGCTAGAAGTGACCAGCCCCGTGACCCCGAAAGGGACATGAGTTTAGAAAATAGATGGATAGAACAAAGACAGTAACAACAATCAAAGCTCTGTTAAACACAGATGTGGAAAATTAGACAGCAACACGGTTGCTGTCACACTCCACCAACTCCTGTTGAATCCTTTTTTTTTTTTTTTTAGTATTTAAGCCTTTATTTAATTTAAGCCTCCAGACGCTTGTCAAGACACATCAAGGGATATGACACACTTGCATTAAAAAAAGAGGTTGACATGTCTCAGTTCTTTCATTCCTCCTCTTTTCCCTCCAGAACTCAGATGGAAAGAAAGTCCATCTGTCTGGATACGGAGTGGAGTTGGCCATCAAGAGCCAGGAGTACAAAGCAAAGGATGACACACAAGTCCAAGGTGAACAAACTCACGGAAATACACTCTTAATACACACATTTCTGTTGTCCACACATGAATTTTGGGTCTTTTGATTGTTGTTAAGGGGAGGAGGTGAACGCCACGGTGATCGGAGAGAAGGATCCAGTGGATGAGGTTCAGGGATTCTTGTTTGGAAAACTCAAGTCAGTGACTTTATATTAGCTGGAATATTTCAATCTCATTATATCCCATTTTCTTTTTTTTATTTCCTCATCTTTGATCTATAAATAAATCTTTCAACTGCTCACCTGAACTACATGTATCAGTTAATGTCACTTCTTCTTTTAGTTCATCTTTCCGTGTTGTTTCTCTCCAGAACCCTTTATCCAGAGCTGAAGGAGCAGCTAAAAGAACTGAGGAAGCATTTGGTGGAAAGCACCAATGAAATGGCTCCTCTAAAAGTCTGGCAATTGCAAGGTAGGCCTCCCTCCAAGCCATGTTCCCCTCTATCCATGCGCACTTTTTTTTCCTGTTTCCCTTTGATTGAGTAGATTTGTCGGAACAAACAAACCGGGGCGGGAAGTATTTGCTCGTGGTATTACAAATATGTTCAACAGACCAAAGCAAACACTTCAGAATTGACAGAGGCAGCATGTTGACAGCCTGGCAGCTGTAAACTATGAAGTTGTGTTCTCTTACAGTTAATTCCTGCAGACTTTTTTTTTCCAAGCCACATTTATAAAATCAGCTTTACAATGCTGTGAATGCTCAAAAAGATTTATGTTTACCATCAAAAACCTGACAAAAATAAGGAATTCAATCTTCTAACCTTCATACCACCCAGTTTAGATGGTCTTGTGCACCCTTAAAAGATTTCAAGATGTATTTATTGTCAAATGTGCAGTATATATTCTAACGTAGCACAGATGAAATTGCGATATTGTTGCATGCAAACATGCAGATAAACAAATTATAAAAAAGACACTAGCAAAAAAAAATTAATAAATAAAAACCATATAAATAATTGTTATTAACAGTACGAAGAGCAGTTTATCACACAGTGGTGCTTAATCTTACTTTATTCATTTATCTTTAAAACAGTTTTGTGGCAGTTTTTAATGTCCTTGTCCAGCTTCTTTTTTTTACACATATGTATTTGATTATGTTACAGAATATTTTCACGATGAGCATTTTTTTTTGCTTCATAAATGGATATAAAAAAGGTCAAACATGCCGAGACAAAATACAAATTTAAAAAGCCACAAATAAAGCAAAGACAAGGTCAAAACAATGTGAAAAATGTCTAAAAAAAAAACAAAAACAGGTGAAGCTCCACTGAACTATATACAAGGTTCAGAATTTATGCCAAAGGGGGATCAAAACAACAAATTCTATGCTATAAACTTTTTTAAAACCTTTACGTTCAATTTTACATGAAAATAATGCTAATGAGGGGGTCCGTTTTATTCCTGCATCACTGTAAACTCTGTAAACCAGTAAGTTCAGGGACTGCTGAGGGTTGAACTATAAATGCAGTATTCGCATTATGTGAGCAACAAATAATTTGTTTTTGAAAACACAACAGTGGCAAATGTTGAATATTTATTAGGGTTACACATTTAGTTTTGAGGTTCTGTTCAAAAATACCGCTGATCTACACCATCACTATTTCCATGAAATTTGATTTTTTTTTCTGGTATGAACCACTGAAGGGTAAATAAAGTCTTTTTAGAGATGAATAAAGAATTATTGAGTTCACCTTAATTGCAAACTCATAGTTTCTAAAAGCCTGAAGTGAATCATGAAGTGTGGTCAGGATGTGAGCCTGCAGCTGCTTTGATTGAGCTGAAGAAAGGATGTGAGGTGATGAGGGGGCCGAGCTCGACTGTCAGACTGACATGCCTGCGCCTGTCTTTATCTTCCAACCCACTGGGGCTCATTAGCTCAGCCTGTTTACAAAGAGAAGGGACCTCAAGGGGCTGATAATCACACAGGCTACAACACCATTACAGGGATGCTCGCTGCATCGAATTAATCCTCACTGCATCTTTTCTTTTCTTAGAAACTCTGCTTCTTTGTGCGTTTTATCCTTCTAGACTAAAAAGGAGGTGTTTCTGTGTCTGTAGGTATATGCTGCATGTAAACCTCTAATGAGGAAAAGCTGCACCTTTAGGTTTGATTCTTTGCCCTTCATGCATTCAAATCCTCACACATTCTTGGAATTATTTCATGTCTTGCAGAGCTTTTTGAACACAAGTAATTGTTGACACTGCAGTGTTCCCTCTTGTGTACCTCTTCTACTTTCTACACCCAACTTTTTGGAAAAGAATCAGAGGCTTGTGTGTTTGCAAGAAAAATATCAAGCCTAAACCTTTAAGCATATTGTTTCGAAACTACCTGTAATCATTTCTAATTCAAGATATAACATTTTTACTTTACTTTTACAAGGTTTTTATTGCTCTAAGATTGTAAACTTTAGCCCCCTTTTTTAATTGCGCCTTCAGTGTTTTCATGCTTAAGGATGATTTTAATTAAGATGTGAAGACAAGCATGATAACTTGAAAAAATTATCTTATTAATATGGTAATTTAGTTGAATTATGATTATTTTAGTCATGGATGTCCATATGGAAGTGTTTTAACAGCAGTTAGATGAATTGCCATGACATTTAGAAACTTTAAAGTGACTCAAAATCTTACATTTCTCAGACATCAGAGTTAAAATGTATCCAGAATGCTCGTGAAAAGTAATGTAGTAACTTAAAAAATGCATCTTTGTTTCTCTTTTTATCAGTTTCATTTGTTTCACTCTCAATTTTTCTTTTTTTTTTTTTCTTTTTCAGATCTGAGTTTTCAGACTGCCGCTCGCATTCTTGCTGCTCCTGCAGTCGATGCCCTCAATGTGATGAAAGACCTTAGTCAGAACTTCCCCACCAAAGCCAGGTAGAAGAAAGAAGCAGAACTGAAAAGAAGCTTTCCAGACTTTAAGTTTTATTGCCTCTTTGCTCCTTTTGTTGCAGGTCGATCACTAAAACAGTGGTCAACAATGAAATCCGCAAAGAAATCATCGAAAACCAGAAGGTAAATGTTAGTCCAGTCAGTCTATTCATCCTTCTTATCTCAATACTTCTCATATTTTAACTTTTAAATCAGTAAAGTATGCCTTTTTATGGCCATTCAAAAATAAAAATCTAAGGATGATCAGCTGCTGATCTGCTCATGTTTGTTTTTAAATGTCTGTTAGCTTGGTACCATGATTAGCTTATTGATTTTAAAGCTTTTTAAAACTTGTCTTTCTTTTACAAAAAGGCTAATTATCACAGTTGGTCTTTTACATCCTACATCAACACTTTCCCTCAGGAGTAATTGGAAGAGACTCTTTGAAAGCAAAGCTGCTTACATTTCTTCATTTGACATGTTTACAAACTCACAATAGCAATGAGTATTGTTAGATGATCCTTTAAACTCACTGTGGCCTTTTTGATCAGGAAGGAGTTTTATGTTTATGTGTGTTTGTGTTTGTTGCCTTAAAATCATACATTTTCAGTGGTATCGGGATCATAAATATTTAGAAATGAAATGTCATTGTTTGCCAGTGAATGAGAGCAGCACAGCAAACATGGGTCACTATTACATTTAAAGACCCACTCCGATAAAAAATAGTGTTTTTTTAAGATGTTCTTTGGGCATTTTTATGATGACGATGAAAGACATATATTAAGAACAGTCCCGCCCACAACTCAGAGGTGAATGTTTAATGAACTGCAGCCACGCTACAGAAACTATGACAGAAAACGATGCAGGTTTTTAGATTTGAGCTAAAAACCTGGAACACTTGGATCTTGAAAAAAAAAAAGTGCTTTTTTTTCATTTTTGATACTTATTAGTTATGGAAGCAGTTGAACTTTTCATATTTGAGTTTTTATCTAATAACGTAATTCCTTCAAAAGAAGCTCTGCAAAATTTCAAAGATTCCTGTTTGATTTAAAAAAAAAACCCAGCTGTTTATTTCTCTGTTGTTTTTCATGAAAAAGACATGTTCTTTATTTAGCTTTTTCCTTCCTGTTGGCTGGCAGTCGAGACTCATTTGGATTTGGACATTAATCAATGGAAAGAACGGCATGATTGCATGCGAGCACGAGCACAGCTCTTCTGGCTCCCAGCTTCAGTCTTTAGGGACATTTCTCAAAATGCAGTTTCTGTTTTTATTTGCTTTCTCCATGTGAAAAATTGTAAACAACATCTGACTGCAGAAGCATTTCAGCTTTGACAATGGCTTTGACTCTGCCATGCTAATGATGAAACGGATGATTACCACTTCTTGTTGGGGCTTTTTTTCCCTACCTCCTACTTCTTTTTAGCCCCCCCCCCGAAGCTGCGCTGCGTTATCTTGCGGCCAGCGTGGGTTCAGACAGACATCCTAATTACTAAAGCGGTGGTTCATTCAGCAGGTGTGCTGGATCCCGCAGCGGGAAATGATTATTGATTGAAGCAGTTTGGACAACAGCACTTCTTCCTCTCATATGCATGCAGGCACACACAGCTAAGTGGGATGAACAATATTTGTGTTAATCATGTCTTGTTGTAATTGCTGTGTCTGGAGTATGATTAATCTGATGTCTTTGTCTTTCTGTAATGAGATTTGACTGTGCCAGGATGACTCTGTTTTCGCCCATGCAGACAAACTCGGTGACACACACTTTCTCTGATAATTAGATCTGTTTAGCCAGGGCTCTGATTGCTCCAAACAGACTGACTTTGAACGGAGCCGGCAGCGCTTGTTTGAGACTGTCAACCTGCCTCGTTACGTCTTTTTGTTGACTACTGCCTTCAGTTTTACAGCATAATTGACTGTGCGACGGGAGGCTACACTGTGTGGTGATTCTGAACTGTGTTGTATGAGGAGCTTTTATCTTTGGTGACAACGGGCCTCAGTCGTTTGGCTCTTTTCTCTCCACAGTTCTTCAAAGGAAATCTGGGGCTGCAGCCAGGAGACTCGGTTTTGTTCATCAATGGACTTCATATAGATCTGGAAGCACAAGACATCTTTAGGTAAACGTACAAGAACCAAAGCTAAATTCAGCGCGTTTACCTAAACTGTAACTCCAGTACACAAAGTAAACTTGATTCTTTAATCATACCAAAGTACTTCCAGGCGTCAAATGAAGAGCTATTATTTATACCGTTTCTTGATACTATTCCATATGTTTCAATGCAAATGTTTAACACATATGAAGTGTTGCCATTGGGGCAAAAGCTTTCTTTTGGTTCCTGGCAGAATTTTTGGGGCTAAATCAGGGTCAAAGCTACAACATTTTATGGTGGGCAAGAAGGCCATTACAAAAAAAGGTTCAAAAATACACATTTGAAACTGTTTTCTTATTATTATTGTTTTTATTATATTAAAAAATATTTAGTGCTTAAAGAAGTTTGTATTGATTTCTTGATCTTTTTCAATAATGAGACTAATGTTGACTCAAAAATTAGTGCAAGTATATGCAAAGTGTTTTGCCCCCCTGTAGCTCCGCCTCTGCGCTAAATGAAATTTTCCTCCCTCAACTTTGACCCTTTCTCCCTCAGTCATTACAACAAAACCCTGAAGGCATAAATGCATTTACTTCAGACTCACTTCTCTTTTAGAAACTTCCAATGAATACAAGCAGAGACAGTGCCGTACGGTTCCAATGTTTATTTTTTTATATACAAATGTAAAAAAAAAAAACAAACCCTAAAAGTTAAGCTGGAATTCCACTGTTTAAGGTTCACATGTCTAAACGTGGCAGAATTAATAAAATGTATTTAATTAATAAAAATAATAATAAGATATTATAATAACATTTTCATATTAGTAATGTTAATTTTACCATATCTAGAAATATTTATGTAATTCTTCTAACAAAATTTCCAGAAAAGTCCAATAAGATATGATTTGATGATTTGTCTGGTAAGTGGTTCATTGAAAAGTCAAAACTTTCTGTATTTGACTTTTTTATATTTATTTTCCAATTTCAGCATCTAAAACCTTAATAAATACAATTGTTTTTAATGCTTTTGGTAAAATTCTTGATGGAAAGTTACAATTTGGTGTTTAGTTTATTAGTCATTCATCAGAAAATGTTTTTTAACAAACGATACAAGTTTTGTTCAGAAAAAAAGAAACAATTTCTATAAACCTGAACATTATTAGGTATTAAATTCATTGTGGCAGAGCACTCTTTGTTACCGGGCCACTGGTATGGACGCCTTTTTAAAGTTTTTAGTTTCTAGTTTGTGATTTACTTATATTTTATTTCTTCATTATGTCTTGTGTTTTTTTCTGATGTTGAAATTTGGACCTCAAGTTTTTTTTCTACTTTTTGACTTTCTCCTACCTACACTGCAATGAAATTGAAATGTCAGAGTATTCGTTTGCTCCCTGACTGACCTCTGTGCTGTTTCTTTCAGCGTGTTTGACGTGCTGCGCAGTGAAGCGCGAGTCATGGAGGGTCTGCGCTCGCTGCTCATCGAGACGCCCTACATCCACGATATCTTAAAGCTCAACGTCCAGCCCGCTGACTCCGACTACGCCGTCGACATCCGCAACCCCGCCATCTCTGTAAGAATACGCTCGTCTCTGGCAAAACTTTTTTTTTTGTCAATGAAGATTGGAGACACAACTTTAAGGCAAAAAGTCTTTTTGTGGATGAAGATTTTCAGGAGACAGCGCCTTTACTGGAGACTCAATTTTAGGACAAAATGTATTTTTCTTAAAAACTTTAAGGCAATAATTTCGTACACTTTAAAGACTCACAATCTCTTTTTTTATCATGTTTCTAGTTTAAAAATATCTTATATCAGTTGTAATAAGACAAAACTAACTTACTAGTGACTTTTCAGAAAGATTTAGTGACTTGTTTTAGGACAATAAATCTTAAATATGTTGTTGAGCCATTTGACTTTGAAAACATCTTAGTTTAAGCAAATCTTCATAAAAACTAGCCAGTTATCTAGTTCTATCTGTGACTGGTGAGTGTTTTTATTTCAAGGAACAAATTTGCTTCATTCAAAGAAACTAGAAAGTTTAATTTGACTTTTTTCTTTACGCCTAATGTTGAAGATAAATTTATTTTATCTTCGGCTCACTTAAAGTGAACCAGAGTTCGTGTCCCCCTGATAATCGGGAATAAGTTTTAAATCTGAACACACCTAAGCAGACCCTAGTCCCGGACCAGGAACTGCTCTCAGACTCTCAATTTGTTGAGACAGAGCTCCAGTTCACTCAGAGTGTTCTCAGTCTGAATAGGGCTCCATGTTCAGAGCACAACTGGACCAAAACAGCCACCGTAGCCGGTCATTATGTGACACAAACAGAGATCTGCGGACAAACGCATAGCAATGATGCAAAAGCAACCCATTGAAATGTGGTCAGATGAATGCAGGCTCATTAAAACAAACTTTAACGTGAAACATTGCTTCTCACACTAAACAGTCATCATACCTTAGCATACCTTCATAGCCAGCGTTTCTTAAGCTACCTACCACCTTGTAGCATGCTTCCACCCGTAGTAAAGTAGCAAGTAGAAAGTGATACTGACGTTCAAAAATGGTCAGCAAATATGAAGTTCGAATAAGTGAACTATCACGACAAGGATTGTCTAGTTTAGGACTTCTATTATTCCTTCCATTGTTGCTTTGCTGCACCCTCTAAGTTCCTGGCCAATGACTGAAGTGATCTTTAGTCACGTGGTTTTTCTTTTACAAGGTTTTGTTCAAAACTAAAATCTCTTGTTGACACAGGTCTGACTACAGACCGAACGCAAGGTTCAGGACTCGATCTGGACCAGATTAAGCAGACTGTGTCCGGACCAACAGACTTTTCCAGTCTGAATATACCCGTAGCATGTGTATCTATGGTCGGAAAATGGTTACGTTCCAGAAATAAGGAGAGTTGGACTGCTGTACCTGTTAAAATATGATATATTTGGAGGTGGACAGTGTATAGATATACCTTCTTTTTTAGAGTAAAACATGCTTATTTTCAGACCCAATATTTCCAATTACCAGAGTAATTTACATAAATTTAAAGTGTTCTAAATGTTATAAAGTGTTTATACTTAAACATCACAGCTTTAAGAAATCTTACCAAGAAAAGTTCTACTTGTTCAATTGGCTATTCTTTTTCTTTTAAAACTTAAAACTTTTAACTTTTAAAACTGTATTTTATAACTTTTTTTTCCAAAAGACGGTTTAGAAGTACTAGCTTCTAATTTGAGGTACTCCTTTAGAGTTGCCAGGAGTCGGAAGCTAGTATTTTGATTGACATTTCTTCACTGTACAATCACTTTTATTTCTTTTAGTGGATTAACAACTTGGAGACGGACCACAGGTACAGTTCTTGGCCCTACAATGTCCAGGAGCTGCTCAGACCCACTTTTCCTGGAGTCATCAGGCAAATACGAAGGAACTTTCACAATCTGGTAACACTGATGGCTCATAATCCCCATCTGAATCCAAACAAACTAAATCCTTAAAAAAAGTATCAACAAATGTATTTTTTAGGTGATAATTTTGGACCCAACTCAAGAGAACTCTGCAGAACTGCTAAGTGTGGCTGAGATGTTTTACTCCAACAACATCCCTCTCAGGTGGGTGTTGCATCATCTATGTTAAGGTCATGTCACACAGCCACTACGTGTGTTTTGTGCATTTTCCACGTATGAAGTGTCAGTCTTAAATGATGCATGCATGATTTACGTAATTCACAAGTGTTTCTTGCATTCGTCATTCATCGATATGCACAGATGTTGAAGGTTTTGGCCGACAGGTCTTTAGACGAATTCAGTTTGAGCTGTTCAAAACTTTTGGTCAGTTGAGAATTACGTAGTTTGTGTGTATTTTACGTAGTTTATAGGCAATTATAATCGAATTCTTACGCAAGTGTGCGTTATTTTTGTGAGATGTGGAAATTTGTGGCTTTCCACGACTGCTCCACAAATGTCCATGTATGTCAAAGTTTTCACACATGTAACACTAATGTATAACTATTTTATTGCGTACATGGCGCACATATCACGTTAAAATTACATAATTGATGCATTCATGACTAATTATTTGCATAGAAACAGCGCAATGACAATACACAATTTGTGTATTATGTGACAGGTAAATACACGTCCGATCTTTCACCCCTCCAGCAGTCTATACCGAGTAGGGGTCTCTCAATTCCCCTGGGTAGGGGGTCAGGTTTCTCGCAGAAGGCGGGTCACGGGAGGGGGGCCGGGTGGAGGGCGCCACTCTGAACGCGCGCTGGGCGCTTCTTGCAGATCTTACCAGACTAAGGACAGGTGCAGACCAGGTGAATCCGACTGTTAAAACAAAGCATTGCGAGGCCCGCGCTGGGTACTGACCATGGCGCTGAGGCAATGCGATTTCTAGCCAGTACTCTTGATTTTTTTTCTTACTTATCTGTGGTTTGAACGTGGTTCATTCATGATACATCTGTGAAATTTCATGTAAACACCACAACTTTTCTCACTTTTTTCACATATGTTCACATATGACTTTTCATCCTTGCAATATGCCCAAAATGTTCGTAGTGGCTGTGTGACGTGGCCTTTAGTCTAAACAACAGTCTCAGCATGTGTTATGGAGCCACACACAGTCTAAATGAGTTATTATGTATATTTTCTGGTTTACAGTTGAAAAAAAGATTAAATGAGGTGTTGCAGCTCAATGAAATTTGAGTATGTAAATATGTATATAGTAAATATGCTTTAGTGTTGGAGCAAGATTGAAAAAAAGAAAACCTTAACCATTTCTGTACGGTGAAGCATTTTTAATGGATCCTGATGACAGCACTCTGAACTCAAGCTGGTTTTCAGAAGCTAAACTGATCTCTGCTTTAGGATTGGGCTGGTGTTCATCGTGTCAGATGAAGATGACATCGACGGCATGCAGGATGCAGGAGTGGCGCTCGTTCGAGCCTACAACTACATCAGCGAAGAGGTGGACAGCCAGGCTGCATTTGATGGTGTAATCTCGGTGAGACAATCCGAGTCAGAAGACCAGAGACTTTTCTGTAAGACTGTAGAGAACATCCAGGGATGAGATTTCAGATTTGAATGCTTCTCATCAGATGTTCAATCGAGTGCCGGCTGGGGGAAAGTTGAGTGCTGGTGATGTAGTTAAGGTGCTGGAGAAGAAGTTTCCCTATGTGGAGGTCAGCAGCATCCTTGGAGCTGATTCCAGCTACGACAACAACAGAAAGGTGTGTCTGAAAAAGTACAGGGTAATTACTGAGGCAACCATAACGGGAAGTTCTAGAAAAAGTTAAGAGTGGTGGTATTGTGCTGCAGTGATACCTGAAATGAAGGCAGTTTATTTAGCTAAAAGAAAAATAATACCACAAATATGATATAAAGGATACAACTTGAACTGCTGTAGTATTTAAGCAAACTGAAAGCAAAACGAACCAGTGATATGTTTCACCTGGTCTGGATAGAAAATTGTCAAAGATTGTAGGTTTGGGTTTGATGGCAGTCCTAAAAAAATAGGCAGAAACAAGTTTTATTACCCATAAGCCCTCACTGATATAAGTTAATTATGAAAACATTTTTTTCCAAGCAAAATTTTCTTTGTAAATAACAAATTCTAACAATGCAAAGCGTCATGGATTCTGGTCTCTTTCAGGAAGGACGGGCGTACTATGAACAGACGGGCGTGGGCCCGCTGCCTGTAGTCATGTACAACGGCATACCTTACAGAAAGGAACAGCTGGACCCAGATGAACTAGAGACTGTGACCATGCAGAAAATCCTGGAGACCACCTCCATATACCAGAGAGCCGTCTACCTGGTCAGTTAAAACTCCCAGTTAAAAGTTTACGACATTTTAAATGATTAGGACAGTATTACCCTTGCTGGACTCAATTAGATTATAACAGTCATAATTAATAAAGTCATGTCTGAAGTTTTTGACTTTTTTTGCAACATTTTATCTATATTCATATTTTAATCGTATTATTTAATTGAAATTAAACTTAGTATCATAATACTATAGATATAAAGATATAAGTAGGAAATCCTATAAGTATAAATATATAAAATTCAAAAACTGTTCAGTCTAGTAGATTGGTGAAGTTTTATTATAAATAGAGTAAAATTGAACATGTAGCTTTAGGTTGTTTGATTGATTGAAATTCTTCCCTGGACTCCACTGATTAACTCATCTGCTCTTCACTGCAGATTTTCCTTCATTTTAACCTGAAATCCCAACTTCTAAACTTTAAAAAAGTCCACTTTAAAAATCATTGACATTTGAGAACTTCCAAACTGTTTTTTTTAGCTCAGTAGAGAATGACCTCCTCCATCACTGTCAGCTCCTCGCTTATCCAAAACTTGTCCTCCTTGCTACTGTAGCTAAATGAAATGTGTCTTTCTGTCTGTAGGGGGAGCTGGCTACGGACCACGACGTTGTGGACTTCATCATGAATCAGCCCAACGTGGTTCCTCGAATCAACCCCAGGGTGCTGTCCACCAGCAGAACATACCTGGACCTGTCTGATACCAGTGAGCTCATGCCGTTTGCTTTACTTTTGTTATGTTTCTGCAGAAAAGCTGTGTAACTGTTTAATGACGTTTAAATTCATCATTATTATTGTACTAAAGACTTCAAAAATTGCTTCTTTATGGTCATGTACTCATGTTTTAAACTTTTTAATAAGTTTACATAAAGACGTCAGCAGCACAAACAACCTGAAAGTGGGTTCATATATCTCAGTTCATGTTTATCATCACGCTTTTGTTTTTTCATGAAAACGTGCAGCCTTTGTGATTATTAAAACAGCATCTTTATATCTTAATTTTCTAAAGAAAATATACATAAGTTTTGCTGATTTTCCATTGATCTGATTAGAAATAAAGAAGTATATATTCATAAATCAAAACTGTTTCAGATCATTTTTCTCTCGCTTTTTCCAGACAACTTCTTCATAGATGATTATGCTCGTTTCTCAACGCTAAGCTCAAAGAAGAAAAGCGCCGCTGTTGCCAACAGCATGAACTACATGACAAAGAAAGGTAAAGTTAGGATAAAAAAAGTTGTTTGGTTTTTTTAAAGCTCAAACTCTCCTTGTGTTTCTCTGTCCTCTAAACTGTTTGGTTTTTCAAAACCTTGCCTGCATCAGGAGTGACCGCTGCCAGCAGGCATGGTAATCATCATTTTCCTCTCCTCCTCATTCTCTCCTTGGTTTCCTGTTCTCCCAGATGGCTGCATGACTTTTTGAATCCACGTCACTCCTGAACACACCATACTGCATTTCTCTGAGAACATGAGCTATTATGCATGTTGGTTCTGTACATTAATGTTTAAATGGGTTGATGGAACTGGAACTTTCTATTTGCCACTCGGAGGTTCATTCTGCCTCTACTAAACAATTTGACAGTAAAAAATTCAACAGCTGAGAGACACAAACTCATTTTTGTCAGCTTTAAAGCTTTCCACTAAAGTCTAGATCACTGCAATTAGCGAAAAATGGTCTTAAATTGTGAATGTCTGGTGTTTTAGATCAGTGGTTCCCAACCCTGGGCTGCTGAGCGGTTCAGGTCCGTGGGACAGTCGCAGTGAAAAAGAACACCACCCGGATTTTGGAAAACTACTAGACTCTCCCATCACATGGAGCTCATTCTTGCGCTCGGCCGTGTATCGAAAATACATCCACTACTTTCTCAAAGTGGATGTGCCAATTGCAAGATTAAAACCCCCAAGCTAGCAAAGTTAACAAAGCCAGCGAGGAAACAGAAGAATAAAGAGAAAAAAGAAAGCTGCATTTAAAAGACCAAAAAACAGGAAACTTTTCTCCAAATATTTTAAAGATTTACTCGGTTGTCTTGAATGCTTTGAAATAAAAAGAGTGTATTTAGTCAATTTTTTTTGTTCTTGCCAGATGTGGTCAAACATGTTTTTGTGGCATACAATATAAAAATCGACAGTGCTGTCAGTGTGAATCTTTTCTTATTTTATGAGGATTTTTTTATACCACTGTAAACCTCAGATAGGCCATGAATAAAAGGCGAAACAACAAATGTTTGATGCAATATCTGAGCATTGAAATCCCATTTAGTTAATTTTGGAGTGTTATAGCTGATAGAAATGCACCAACACACACAATGCTGAAACACGCCGGTGAAGGCTCCACCCCGTCCATTCACATGAAACCAGTCTGTCGCCGTTAATCCCATTTTTAACATTTGTTTGGCTTCTTTCTCTTGATGACAGATGATGGATACATCCGTCCTGTCACCTTCTGGGTGGTCGGAGACTTTGACAAGCCTTCTGGACGCCAACTCCTTTATGATGCAATCAGGCACATGGTAAAAAGAAAACGTTATTTTTCAACTCTTCTGTTGACAGAAATATGACTGTTTAAAAGCATTTTAAACAGATTTCTAACCAGGCTTGTGAAACACAGTTGTTTATTGGTTAATTTGATATTCTGAAAAAGCCACAAATGAAATATTTGTTTATCGGTTTGCAAAATGTCAAACTTCAAAGGAAAAAATAAATAAATAGTAATTAATGGCAGTGGAGTTCTAGCATTCATTGCGTTTCTCTCTGACCTGCTTCAAACAGAAAACCAGCAATAATGTCCGTCTGGGAATGATCAACAACCCATCAACCAATCCCTCTGCAGAGACGAGCCGTGTGACGCGGGCCATCTGGGCCGCCATGCAGACGCAGTCAGCAAATAATGCCAAGAACTTCATCACCAAGATGGGGAAGGAGGAGACCGCCGCTGCACTCGAGAAGGGTGTCGACATTGCAGACTTCAGTGTTGGGGTGAAAAGAGACACAGTTCTTACCCTACTTGACAGGATGAAACAAAATTATCAAAACAGGATAACGAAAAATTGATAATCTTCAGCTGCTGCTAAATAAATAGTATTCTTGCCGTATTCTTGCTCTCTTGTTTTTATCTCCATAGCAACCATTTTATGTTTTTAGCGGCTGGAGATGGCAATCAGGTCTATATAATTTTTAGAAGAAATGGCAAAAGTAAACTTTTTTGATTTCCTTGGCAACAGATGTATGATAAATTTCATGAGAATCGCTCAAACAAAAATTTTCTTTTCCCTCATTGTGGGAAAATGTGAAAATTGCCAAATTTCACACTTTGCCACAAAATGACGTGCAAGCCATAATTTCTAAACTTCTTTTGGATATCCCCGACATATGTGTTTTGGTTTTGTTAGTGGATTTTGAAATATGTTATGAGTCCCATAAGAGGTTTTGTGGCGGTTACTCCCGCTGTGATGTCATCATTCTTTGAGGGTATCGTTCATTATTCCCAAAATTCATTTTTGCCGGTTGAGCTTTTGAATATGTGGCGGGGAAAATTTGTGCTCAAATGTGCAATAAAGAAGATGTGCAAAAATAAGATTGTCCTTTCATTTTTCAGGCCTGCTGCAGCCCTTAATAATAATCGTTTTATTTTTTGTGATCAGGGAATGGATTTGCCACTCTTCAAAAGTGCGTACGAGAGTCCCAAGTTTGACTTTCTGCTCTCCCACGCCGCCTACTGCAGAGACGTTCTCAAACTGAGGAGAGGCCAGAGGGCGGTCATCAGCAACGGAAGAGTGAGAACATGATTGAAATACAACCTGAAACTTTTGCTTGTTTGTATGAAGAATGTTTTTAAAAATTCACCTCTTTGTGTGTCGTCTCTCCACAGGTCATTGGTCCACTAGAAGAGGAGGAAGTGTTCAACCAGGATGACTTCCTGCTTCTGGAGAACATCATCCTGAAAACATCTGGAGAACGCATCAAAAGCAAAGTCAAGCACTTTGGGATTGAGGAGGACAGGTATGTTCCTGGTGTTTTCCTCTTCACAGAGGAGCTCCTGTGGGTTAACACGGCGTTTCCCCGCAGGGCCAGCGATCTTGTGATGAAGGTGGACGCTCTGCTCTCCTCTCAGCCTAAAGGAGAAGCTCGGGTAGAATACGGCTTTGCAGATGACCGCCACAGGTACTTATGGATCTCTTGTGATTTGAATATATTTTTGTAGATTTCAAACTGTTTTAGAGAAACTAAGCAGCTTCACTTCCAGTATTGCTATGAAACTAAAGCCAGAAAAAAAGGAAAATCATTAAAGTCAATGTTATTCTTTGCAGAGCAGGACATTTCTTTTTGTTTTACTTGATTCCTGTATTGATTTGCTTCTCTTTGGCAGTGCTGTGAAGATCCGCCCCAAAGAGGGAGACATTTACTTTGATGTTGTTGCAGTGGTGGATCCAGTAACAAGGGATGCTCAGAAACTGGCTCCACTTCTGCTGGTGGGTCACCCACACCGTCTTTGTTAAAGAAGAGAGCCTGCTTAGTTTTTTTCTTCTTCTGGTCGATCTAAAGTCACTGCTGCATTTTTTGTTCTAACTTTTCCTGTTTTTTAGGTTCTGAAACAGCTGGTTAACGTCAACCTACGAGTCTTCATGAACTGTCAATCAAAACTGTCAGATATGCCCCTAAAGAGGTGAGCAATGCCCCTCAACCACACCTGTCAAATACCTTTTATTGTACATTATTTTTGTTTAAGAACTAAGTAATAATAATTTATTAACACTTTATTAGCAACACCCAGCGGGATGCTGAATATTATTTTTATGGTGTGTGGAAACAACTGTCACAATAAATCCATGTTTGAGTAAAGGCTCCTGGTTTTTGTCTTTTAAATGCAGATTGCTTTTATTTTGAAGTCGAAGGCTCTTTTTCTGCTTCCTCACTGGGTCTTTTCTGTGAAAAAAAAAATGTTTGTTGACTTTGCCAGATTGGAGGTTTTAATTCAGAATCAGATTGTAAATAAAACAGAAAAAGATTTGGCTGATACTGGTTTGCGACCCGGGGGTTGAGGACCACTGAGCTAACGCCTTCACGCCACGTTCCAGCTTCTACCGTTACGTGTTGGAGCCAGAGGTGGCGTTCCAGGCAGACAGCAGTTTCTCCGCCGGCCCCATGGCCACGTTCCTGGACATGCCTCAGTCTCCGCTCTTCACCTTAAACCTCCACACTCCTGAGAACTGGATGGTGGAGTCCGTTCGCACCCGCTACGACCTGGACAACATCTACATGCAAGAGGTAAACCGTCTCCTGTTCCATCAGAAGTTGTTTTTAAGTCTCCAGGTGGTTTAGAAAGCATCTTCTGTCTGTACGGCGCCCTAACAACCCCTTTTCTGGTTATAAGCTGTACTTTCCTTTGCCTCTTCGCTCACAGGTGGAGAATATTGTGGCAGCAGAGTACGAGTTGGAGCATCTTCTGTTGGAAGGCCACTGTTTTGACGTGAGCTCGGGCCAGCCTCCACGTGGCCTCCAGTTCACCCTGGGAACTGCCTCTGAGCCGGTCATTGTCGACACAATCGTCATGGCAAATTTGGTGAATAATCATTTCTTTGCGTTTTTTTATCTAAAAAACACATATTCTGTCATTTAAAGCTTATTGTTTCTCTGCAGGGTTACTTTCAGCTGAAAGCCAATCCTGGCGCCTGGAAGCTGAAACTGAGAAAAGGGCGCTCTGATGAAATCTACAAGATTTATAGGTAAAGGGATTTAGGGTAAAGGGTAAAGCTCCTTCCATGCTGCAGACCCTCCGGTCTCATTTCCTGTGTTTCCCTCTGCAGTCACGATGGCACAGACTCCCCCACGGACTCTGATGACATCATAGTGGTGCTGAACAATTTCAAGAGTAGAATCATTAAAGTCAAGGTCAGTTCGCCTGGGATGTTGTCGTGACAACCACTCCTGCTGGGTTATTTTGTTGGGTTTTTGTTAACCCAAAGCACAGAAAATGTACATTCACACACCAATTTTACAGCTTTACTATGAACGTGAAAGAGCAAAAGGGTCAAGGCAGCTCTACACAATTAAAAAAGGAAGTTTTTCTTTATTAGATCACATTTTAAGCTTCAATTTTTGAATGAATTTAGATATTTTTAAAGTGCAATCACTAATAGGGTAGGACAAATACATAGATTTTTAGGTGTTTAGGCTTTTTAAGATGCTATAAAAGCTTTCTTATGAAAACACCTCAAATCAAACACTGATATTATTCCTTGTCCACTAGGTGTCGCCAAAGTCAAACATTTCTTCCAAATCAGTCTTGACTAAAGACTCATTCCAATGAAAATTGCGTTTTTTGTGTTTTAAGATGTTCTAGTGGCATTTTTCTGATGAAGGAAGTCATATAATGGTATTAATGAATAAAGCTCATAATAGCATCTCTCTGAGTATTTCTGTATTCAAATTGTAATTTAAAAAAACTTGATGTTCACATGTTTTATATCTTAATAAATTTCAGTTGTTTGTTTTACTAACTTGGTCAGATCTATTCGTCGATGTTTAGGTCCAAAAGAAACCGGACAAGTTTAATGAGGAGCTTCTGAGTGATGGAACAGATGAAGATGACACAGGGTTCTGGAAGTCTTTAACCAGGTGCGTTAGTGCTTTTTCCAGAAAAGCAATACAGATCATGGAATTAAATTTGTTTTAAGAGATGACCATAATCTTTTCATTGTGTCTTTCAGAGGTTTTACAGGTGGAGGAAAGGCAGAGGAGCCAAAGCAGGAGAAGGATGACGTGATCAACATTTTCTCCGTAGCTTCGGGGCATCTGTATGAGAGATTCCTCAGGTGAGGCTCCACATTCTCCAAAACCCTTCATCCCTGCCTCCTCTGTACAAAGACCTTATTGATCGTGCTGCTGGTTTGTGCCCAGTCCTGTCCCAACCATTATTTTCATTCGGTTCTGCTTCCCTCTCAGGATTATGATGCTGTCTGTTCTAAAAAACACCAAAACTCCTGTCAAGTTCTGGTTCCTGAAGAACTATCTGTCCCCAACTTTCAAGGTTGGATTTTGTTTTTCTGACTGTAAAATTATAATTCCATTTAAGTGCTGATTTTTTTTTTTAAACATCAACTATAGAAAGGGCAGCAGGTAATAAATAAATTCTCTTTTGTGTGGTTTTGTTTGCAGGAGTTCATCCCACACATGGCAAAGCAATACGGTTTCCAGTACGAGCTGGTCCAGTACAACTGGCCCCGCTGGCTGCACCAACAGACGGAGAAGCAGAGAATCATTTGGGGTTACAAGATCCTCTTCCTGGACGTGCTGTTCCCGCTGGCTGTCGATAAGATCCTCTTCGTAGATGCTGACCAGGTTCGCTCATAGGAATCTCAGCACAAAGACTTAGAAAGCATCAGCGGAAATCCACAAAACTAAAAAAGTACAAAACTTGTACTTCTGATCTTCAGATCGTGCGCACCGACCTGAAGGAGCTGCGTGACCTTGACCTGGAGGGCGCGCCATACGGCTACACTCCGTTCTGCGAGAGCCGCAGGGAGATGGACGGCTATCGCTTCTGGAAGTCTGGCTACTGGGCGAGCCACCTCGCCGGGCGCAAATACCACATCAGGCACGTGCAGCTGGCCGGCCCACGTTCACGCTCGTGTTGTAGCGCCTTCACTTCATGGTTTAATTGTGTGCCTCTGCAGCGCCCTGTATGTGGTGGATCTGAAGAAGTTCAGGAAGATTGCCGCTGGAGACAGACTCAGAGGACAGTACCAAGGCCTCAGCCAGGACCCCAACAGCCTGTCCAACCTTGACCAGGTGTGTCTGTCTGCTCCGACTCAAACCCGTAGATCTTTTACATTAAAATACATTGTTTTGTTCCAGAATTAAAGGGGCCATGAAATGTTTACTCTGAATGTAGCCAGAATCTCTGTAAAAAGTTTTCTGTTCTTCATCCTCTGTGCATTCTCATATAACAGCTCCTGTGCCGATGTTTTTTCTCAGGATCTTCCCAACAACATGATCCACCAGGTGCCCATCAAATCCCTGCCTCAGGAGTGGCTGTGGTGCGAGACCTGGTGTGACGACAGCTCCAAGAAGAAAGCCAAGACGATAGATCTGGTGAGTGTGTGTGCCAGGGCCTGTTTGACTGGAAAAAATAAAACACGCTTTACTACTGTTTGGCTTTGTTTCTCCTAAAGTTTCATTCTTTTAATGTTTTATTTTGAAATAAAATTATTTTGTTTTCTGACAATTTTTCCCCTTTTTTATGGAAAAAGTAGTTACTAGTGGGTCATCATTGATTGGATGACGTTTATCATTTCAACTGAAAATTATTTGGCACGGCGCGATAATCTGTATGTTCCGGACTGATCCTCAAACATTTATTATTATGCGGACATTGAAGACACAAAATCAAACATCGTCCAATCTCTGCCGCTCCATAGTGTCCACCTTTTCTGATTTCTTATTGTGTTTCATTTTAATTTTTTAGGAATTACTTTTGTTTTCCAAAACATTGATTGTTTTTTTTTTTATTGGTTTCTGGAATTTAGTTCTCCTGGGTTTTTTTTATTATTGCCGTTGTGATCTTTAATATGAATTATGTGATTTATTGATGTGACTCTGCACTTCAGGGCCACCGTACTTTATGTAGTTTGAGTATGGATGTGTTTTGAGTATTGGATGAAGTGTATCTAATCAGCCTTTAGAGGGCAGCAAAGGTTACAGTGAAAAACCAAACACAAGTTATTAAATCTAAAAAATATTAATAACAGGAATATATATATAAATGGTTTTCAGAACCTATTTAAGTTCATGAAACAAAAACAACAGATTAAACAGAAACGGATCAAACTTTGTGTTTCTCAGACTAAACAGACTTTCTTTTTTTCTTTTTTGCATTTCTTACCCGACAACAGTGTAACAACCCGATGACAAAGGAGCCCAAACTCCACGCTGCGGTGAGGATCGTGGCAGAGTGGACCGACTACGACCAAGAGATCAAACGCCTGCAGACGAGGGTGCAGGAAGGAGCAAACCACACAGCAAAGCAGCAGAGCACAGGTACCCAGCATTCACTCATAGAAGCAGAGCGCTGCAGCACGCCTGTGTCCTCACACCTCTGTTTTGACTGTCCCTCTGTCAGACGTCCACTCAGAGCTGTGAGGGTCGCTGCGATGAGCCAATGACGCGGCTCTGTTTAAAGAGTCTGCATCACGAAGAGGATCCTCGTGTGCCTCTGGACTGCTGACACACTCGCCACAAACCAGAACTGATAAACATCCTTTTCTTTTTTTAAATCAAATCGGGTTTTTTTTTTGTTTCTGCAACTGATTGTCAAACGTTTTCCTGGTTTTTTTTTCGGTGGTTGAAGCACAAGAGGAGAATTTAACTAAAATGTCCTGAAACGTTTCCAACTTCTGGTTTTAAGAGGCCAAAAAAAAATCAGCTTGAACACTGGAAGAAAAACGCAAAAACGGCCATTCATTGGTACAAAACCTGCAGAATGACTGTTTTGGTGCCGATTTTCAGAGAATTCATGTGAGCGCACAGATGTAACTGTTGTCATCCTGTGGCTGGAAATCCAAATGTGGACTTCACATCTTTTTATTTGTTTTTTTATTTCATGAAAAACAAAAGGGAGCCATGACTGTTTGACTTTGCAAACAGGTTTTCACTGGGATTGTAATCATCATCTGGTTTCGCCTGTCTTGGATATTTTTGTTTAAAAAAGAAAATCCCTCCAAAGTCTTTAACTCTGGGTGTTATTGCTCTAAATGTTTCCCTAAAACTAAAACGTGTATTTCTGCCTCTTACTGATCCATGCAATCTGTCACCTGTCCACTAGAGGGCATACAAATTTAAATTCACACATTTTTAGAGCATTCTATAGAGCAACAAATAATCATATATATGAATAGAGTTTCTAAGAAATGACCAAACTTAGAGTTTTAACAAAGTAAAGCAGTCTGTGGAAGGTTTTAGACTTTTATTGTGATCCATTTGAAAAAAGGTTTTACAAAAGGTAACATTCAATTTTTACACCAATTCATTTAAAAAAAAAAAAAGTAAAATCACTTAAAATAAGGTTTGATACAACAAATTCCGTTAACTAAGTAATGGCTTCTATAAACATGGTGAAAACAAGATAATATACATGTAAATGAATGCTACAGACAAGAGAACAAACTGAGGAAATGATTACATTAGTTCAAATAAAACAAGGTTTTCCTTTCGCTTGACTTCTGGCCAGATCTCCCGATGGAGCCTTTTCTTTTTTTTTTTTTTTCCCATTTGTGGTGTCCAACTGGAATGATCGCTGACGAAAAAAAAAAAACAAATCAAACCGGCCTCGGCTGAGTTTACTCCACACGGCAACATTCGTGCACGCTCTCCCCCTGCAGCAGCGGACTTCATTCTGGGCCTTAAAAACAAGTACGATCGCTGTCCAGACAAGCATCGAGAAAAACTGAGACACAGGTCGAGTTTACAACAAAAATACAGGAGAAAAATAAAAACGTTTTCTGTGAACAGAAACAAAAGGACGGTGTGCTCGTGAGGACAGATGGGACATTCTGCTCAGACTAACCAGAGAAGAAGCTCTTCCTCTGAGCGGCTTGCATCCGTGTTTTCCCCGTCAGATCTGCGAACTGTGACACCGCCGTCCTGTTCTGACCGACAACCTGCGCTCTGCTTGCAGCAGTGCTTCATGGGAAACCTGCTTCCCACTGATTATTAATGACGGCTGGCATCATGCAATTTCGAACTAAAAGTTTGAGGACAGTTTAGCAAGCTTTTCAAAAATACCTTTTTTGTCTAAAATGTGTTTCCATAGGAGCTGCACTAAAAACAGACTGTTGAATGGGGGGGGGGACTGCTCCAAGCAGAGAGCACAGTTCAGTCAGAACTGACGTGATCCCGCCCGCTCTTTTTTTTTTTTTTTACAAACATAATCAACTCTTACAGTTACATTTCCTGCAAAGCTTAAAAACACATGCACCTCCAGCATCTTATACAAGAGTATCATACAAATTAAGGCATTTCATCTTCTTGAGTATTCATGTTGGGTTTTGAGTGTTAACTTTCTTGTGTTTGTTTACGCTTGTATACATAGCAACCACAATTTAATGTTCTTTTTGCCCCCCTATAAAAAGACTGCAAAAAACAAAGTAAGATAACTCTCACTTAAAATATATATATATATTTGTCATATATTTACGTATATATTCATATTAAAAAAAACCCAAAAGAAGGTAAGAGGGGAAGAAAAGCCCAAGAGGTCCCTGTGATTGGCCAGTTTGTGGGAAAAGCCCCGCCCCCTTCTTATTCCATGACCTCACCCGGCGCCACGGTGACCAGCTGCAGCGGGATCTCCTGATTGGCTACGAGGTCGTGGGCAGTGGCGGTCTGGAGGATGAGCGTGGTTCCGTCTGCGGTGATGACGGTGTCCGTGGTGGGTGGGGACGTGGTGGAGGGAACCACGCCCTTTTTGTTCTGGTGAGTCTTTATGTGCTTGGCCAGATGGTCGCTCCGCATGAACCTCTTGGCGCACTCCGTGCACACGAACCTCTTCTCTCCTGCAGAGGAGAAGGGAGGAAGGAGTCGTGCATCAGTGCGCTGTAGGCTAACAAGGAAAAGAAACTTCTGTCCAGGTGGAAACTTCTTCCACCTTGGGAATATTTTAGCTCAAAATTATAGAAACTACAAAATAAGAGCTGGAAAGATGCCATTTTAACACAATCTAATGTTAATTTGAGTTAAAACAATGTCTTCTAAAAGTTACTCCTAAAATAGGATTGCAGATTCCACATTAAGCGCCCCCTAGTGGCCATTGATGCACATACATACAAAACATTCCACATAAACTCATGAACGATTGTTGATAAATATGCAAAACGTGCACTCTTTAACAAGTACTCAAATATACATTCTAGAGTCCTTCAGCTGGACATTATAAACAACTTAACAGTGTATTTTCAATCTAAAAATGCTGTCAAATGAAACTAAATCTTCATCTGTGATTTCCTTTATGATGGAGTTCATTCAGAGTAGGACCACCTGCTGTTTCCTGCAGCCTTCTTTCAAACTAAATGGTATGATTTAAAATTAGCCCTGCTTGTTTTCTCAATTGATTTTACTTTTTAGCATCCATAATTCCACCAAAAAATATCAATAAAAACACTAAATCCCGAATCCATGCAGATATGCTTTAAACCCGGTTTCCTACAATTTCTTACAAATGTCAGAACAAATGTTTAGTTTTTCGGATTTTCCACGTCTGAAATCTGATAAGAATTTGAGAAATCT
Source organism: Oryzias celebensis (assembly GCA_014656515.1). Classification (NCBI taxonomy): domain Eukaryota; kingdom Metazoa; phylum Chordata; class Actinopteri; order Beloniformes; family Adrianichthyidae; genus Oryzias; species Oryzias celebensis. The sequence goes on from BNCR01000005.1 coordinate 44,715,780, forward strand.
TGTGTCTTTTTTTGCACACAAAGAATTTCAAAGATAAACATTTTTTTAAACATTTTTCTAAAAATATTGATAACAAAACAACAACAAAAGTATTTAATGTTTTATTTTTGTAATATTTTATACTTGGATCACTTTTACACTGAAGTGTGAACATGGCCTCATTATGAGGTTCTGTGCTTTGTTTTGTCCCAATCCTTAAGAATAATAAAGATTTTCTCATTCAATATTATGTTTATCATCAGCAACACAAACTAAATGAACAATCTCATCTAAACAGGATGTTGATCTGCACTTGTTATGAAGAAAAACCCCTTTGCTTTCATTTTTAGATTCATCAGATTTTTAAGTCAGAATTCCCATTCATGCAAGTTTATTTCAGTGTAAGATTTTACCTATGTGTACAATTCTCTGAAAGATGCAGGAAATGTAGTGTTTTCACGTGGAAACCAATCGAAGTTCAGCTTTGAGAAACTTTAGAGACACTTTTCTTATTTATAAGAAGGAGCTAAAACTATGGATTAAACAAAAGTGAGACTCCTGCGACAGACTGACGACCAGTCCAGGAGTGTCCCCTGCCTTCGCCCATAAGTACCAGGGTTAGGCTCCGGCAGCCCCATGACCCCGAAAGGGATAAAGCAGTTCAGAAAAGGAATGAATGAAGTGGCAAATTCATTTTAAAAAATCAATTTATAGAATTGATTTAAAGGACACTGGTGATAGAGACAAATAGAAAACATTATGAGGGATATGAACAAACAACTCCCCAGAGAACTTCAATCTGAATTTCTTTGGTTTTCCTTTAAAACTGAGATGACATGAAGAAGCCGTGACTGATGGATGGATGGGAAACCATTAGCTGTGTGTAACTGTGAACGCCCCCCGAGTCTGTCTGTAAAGAGGAGGAGAAGCTGACCTGTGTGCGTCCTCCTGTGCCTCTGCAGCTCGTCGCTCCTGGTGAATCTCTTCCCACAGTACACCCAGTTGCAGACAAAGGGCCTCTCTCCACTGTGCCAGCGCAGGTGAGCTCTCAGGTGAGACGTTTTCCCGTACACCTTTCCACAGCCGGCGATGTGGCAGATGTGCTGCTTCTTTTTCCCCATGCCGGAGCCTCTGTGAGACGGAGAAACGGCGTGGAATGAGCTACGTTTATTTGCGACGGACAGGACAGATGTCCTTGGAGGGATTTTTGCACACTCGCCTTCCTCCGGATTCTTTGCAGTTGGGGCAGGTACAGGCCACCCTGCGGAGCCTCTTGCCCTCCCCACTCGGAGTATCCATGTCCTCGTCTCCCATCTGCACCCGCAGGTTGTTCAGGTCGCTGGGGTTCAGCGTGGAGTCTCCGCTCAGCTGCCACTCCTCTGAGTCTGGCTCCTCTTTTATCTGAATACCTGAACGGGACAGAATCAGGAGGTGTCAGGAGGCTGCTGGTGTGGAAAAAAAAAAGCATAATGATCCACAATTTCTTTATGCATCCGTACCAACGGGACTGCCGGAATTTTCTCCTTGTGTGTACTGAATTCCAGATTGTGACACAGAGTTTACTGTGACCGTCTGCAGGTTGGGCAGGCTGACCTGGCCTGTCTGGGTTAAGGGAAGGGTCTGGACTGGGGCTAGGGTCAACTGCTGGGCCTGGCCCTGCCCCTGGGGTAACTGCAGGCCCTGGAGTGACTGGACGCCCTGAACCTGCCAGGAGAAGGATTAAATCTGTGTTCCAAAGATTTTTGCTGTGATATTTGAAGACTCAAACTACCTGAAAGGTTTGCCATTGGATCTGTCCAGTAGCCGTGACAGTTTGGGCCTGGATGAGGAAAGTCCCAGGATTGACCAGCTGCACGCTCTGCAGTGTCTGACCTGAGGCAGTCAGGTCCTGGGCCTGCGCCTGACCGTCTCCAGACAGCTGCAGGATGGGCTGGGAGATTGTGGTGGAGTTAGACGATGACGCCTACAGAGAAAAACACCAGATTCTGATTAGAAACCAGGACAAAGAAAGCAACATTTCTGTCTAGCTTTTATCAGAGAGGCCTTGACGGAGCGAGGAAAGCTTTCAGTAGATTATTTATTTGTACAGTTTTAAAATTAAAAAACATTTGCTGTTATAACTGTATAACTTAACTATAACTTAGCAAAACTGAAAGCTAGCTGGGATAGGCTCCAGCAGCCATGACCCCAAAATGGATTAAATGGGCATTTTCAAATATTAAATTAACAGCTGTAAATTCTACAAAAGTTATACCATAAAGTTTGTTTTTTTTTTTAAACAGCTGAGACTAAATGTTTATTATCAGACTCTGAAGCGCTTCGTCTGATATAATCTGGAAACTTAAGAGTTGCTGCTCAATAACATACTTTGGTTCAAGTATCGACAAATTTCTCCTATTTTTTTTCTGTTTTTGCCTCCTCTGTTGTTTTTTGTCTGTTGTCTAATGTAATTATATGTATAAATTCATGCTGTTTATGGACTTTGTAACATCCTTTTGTTTATTAAGTGATTTATAGATTTCTTTTTTTTAATTCTTGGTTTTGTTTTTACCATTAAATTTACACTAAAAGTTAAAAACCTAATAAATGTTCTTAATCAACTTCAGTTTTACTGAGTTGTCTTTTTAAAACTGGAATCTCAGGCAAAAAAAGCAACTTTTTCTTCCTTTTTCTTGTTAAATGTATCTTTAAAATTCAGTTTTGAGATGACATGGATTCATGCATCTTTTCTATATAATAAGAAACGCCTGTTGACCTGGATTTGCTGCATGTGGTTGTGGGAGTGGAAGTTTTCCGAGGATGAGGGATCAGACACGCCTGCGGACACGGCGGTTGCCTGGGTCAGCACCCCAGTGCCGTCGATTGTTTCCGGAAGTTGAGAGGAGTTGGAAGAAGAAGCGGCGGTGGTGGTGGTTGGCACATAGAGCTCCTGATTGGCGTTGGCATCACTCTGTTTGGCACCACCGTCCTGTCCCTGACTCTCCAGCGACTGGCTGCTCATGATCAGCTGGCCCTCTGCAGTAACACCCGTTGCAATGGGGACCGTCTGAGCCCCCGTCAGCCCCAGAGACTCCAGGTCCACACTGTTTATGGGGACGAATGTTATGTTGCCGGGAAGCCCCACAGGGACGGTGCCCGTGTAAGCAGAACCTCCAGCCAATGAGACACCTTGGATTGACTGAACTTGACCCGTCTGTGTCAGGAGATCTGTGGTCGCTGTTGTTGCGCCGCTAATTCCAATGGCGCTCTGGCTGCCATCTTGGAGGAGCTGGATCTGCCCTGTACCGTCGTCCAACCCTTGTGTCTGGAATCCTGCAATTGTCCCGTCCACATTTTGGATTTGGGGGATGACCTACAAGGCAAACGGACATCAGTGAGCCCCTTGGAGTACATTAAACTCTGTTGGGATCAAATCTGGGAGTTTTATTCTACCTGATACTGAATGCCTGACATCCCGTTGGGTGTAGCCTCACTCCCCGACGCTGTAACATAAATGGGTTGGCTGGGAAGACTCCCGATCGGAAGCACGTACTGTCCGTTGGATGTGACAATCCCAGAGTTTGGAATGTGGACAACTCCTTGGTCTTCCTTCCCAGAAGAAACGGGGGTTAGAACTTCCCATCGGTTGGAAGCGGTCAGCTGAACGGCAGACATGTCTGACGCCTGCAAGAAAGATGGATCAAAGTTAACAAAATAAGAGCGCTCTTCCAATTGGGACATTCAATCCAGACAGCAGGTAGATTTAATGTTTTTTTTTTTTTTTTGTGAATCGAAACAACATAAAAGCTTATAAATCATAAGCAAAGAGGTAGATTTTGATGTGGAAAGTCACAAAACACAAGTGGCCATCAAAACATGGAGAAGATAAAAGCAGAGTGGGGGATGGGCGGCTATTACAACACTACTGAACGCTACTGTTGCGAATATGGACGATCCTGCTGCGATATGATTCCATCTATAATCGAAGGTAGACGGACTATCTTCCAGAGAGCAGACCCAAGCGACTGACTTCAGTGTCCTACCCACTATGGGCGGGTTTTACAGGGGTAAAGTGGGTGGCCGTTATTGAGGGGAACACAGGAAGTGTACGGCTTTCACCCCATGCCATCAAAATTGTAAAACGTGTGAACTTCATGCTCTCATAATCACACCCAGAACATCGATAGCGATCGAGCTAGAAAACATGGGATACCTGTATTTCCGCTGCGCCGCCGGCTTGCAGAAACTCGCTTTGACTGCTGTCCACGTCCGCGGACGCCATTTCTCCTTGTTTCAGAGGCTGCTCTGGCGCTAACAGGGAGAGGGGGGGAAACTCAGCAAAACTCTGTAATCTTCAACTCCTGCCTGCCAGAAAAGCCCACAAAGCATCCCCACTCTCCAGTCCAAAAGGAGCTGACAGCAAAAAAAAAAAAAATCTATTTTGCAGCGGAGATTCGCGGGCGATTTGGGCCCAGATCGACTGTTTACTTTGTCAACTCCGAGGCCAGCCAGCTAGCTCTGTTAGCTAACCATATCTAGCTAGTTAGCAATAGCGCTAGCAATAAAAAAAGACGCAGCTCACTCCGCCGCAGCGCTCAAACTCACCGATTAGTTGCAGATTCGATGCGCTAAATCTTTACGTACCAGTCATATCGTGAATGGTAGTAAGCGGAAAGATTACCAGATTAACCAAACTCCGAACATGATTATTTTATCAAAGGCGGGCTAGTGTTGATTCGGTGAATTCGGGTCGATTTTTTTTTCCTATTTTGATTGACGGTGCGGGAAACACAAAAAGGTGGGACTAACAAAGCTTCACCGTCGAATTTGCATCACATTACAGGAAGTCCCGCCTTTCTCCTTTAACCCTATTGGCTGAGCAAGAGATTGACTACAACATCATTGGCTAAGAGAAACGTCAATCACTTTTTGTAGTACGTGTGTTTCCTGTTTATTGAACTACACGAAAAGGAATGCAGTTTAAATCCTAACAGACATTATGGCAAAGTAGGGAGATTTTCATCAAGTAAATACATCTGTTTTCTAGCAAATACAAGTTAAACAATCTACTTTTTAAAAATTCTTGTATGAGCAAAATCATCTTTTTCGGCTCATAAGTTACAATAAATGAGCAACAAGAGTTCTTAAGTTATGAATCTCATGTTTGCATTCACCTGAAACAGCTGTTGACAACTCTTCTGATAAAGAACTATGTAAAAAATATTATACAAAATGGGAAAAAAAATTAATAGAACAATATTTTATTATGTTAATAAGTTTGAATTTTAAAACAGCTAAAATATGACTTAACTGGTTTGATTAAAGTTTTCATTTACCCCCTTTTTTTTTTAGCAAATTGCATCTTCTCAATTACTTTGACTTGAGAAATTTTAAATAATTTCTAAGGTTTTTACCACACTATTTTCTGATTTGCTTTAATGGAGCTCTATTTCTGCATCTCATTTATTCATTTCCATGTGCATAGTAACATCTAAAAACTTGTAGTTTTTGCACTTCTAAATTTTGATGAGGGAAGTTAGTATACATGCAAAGTAGGTTTTTTGAAAGATTTTTAGCTTGAATAAATAAATCCTGATTTCTGTGCTTGCCTGCAGCATGATTTTTTTTCCACGTGCTCCTGTTTGAGTTGCATTTAATTTGATCCAATGAACAATCGAAGTCTCAACAACCAGTTTCAGGTGTTCATAAAAGAATAATGAACGAAATATTATCAAAGCAAAAACTACCTTTTTCTCATACTTGCAGACTTATTTCCTCAAATTTCATTCATAAAGATGTAAAAGTAAACACAAAAAATGTACCACTATATGTAGTAATCAAAAAAAGTAACTGAAGGAATGCTTCCCCTGAGCAGATGCCTCAGTACACAGTGAGCTTTACTCGCACCTAAAAATCCCAACAAAAAGAAGTACTGGATTCCTAGAGGATTTTCTTTAATAATGCACCTTTTCACATTATATGATTTTCCACCCCACTTTCTAGACCTGCTCCCTCTTGTTCAGGCCTACCCAGGTACTGTTGGGCAATGCTGGGATGCACCCTGGAAAAAGTATAAAAACAGATAAAGAACCACAAAGAACAACTAATTTTTTCCCCTTTTTATTGGCACATGCATCTTGATAAGCTGACATTAAGTACTCAATTCCCCCCCGATGTGCCAGGAGATTTGAAAGGTGACTGAGCGTGAATAAACACATTCACACGGCGGATGCAGCGAGAACACAAATCAGTGGCTTTTCTGTTGCACAGTCCAGTAAACACCAAACCGGCGAGATGAGGTTAATGTGAACATGTGTTTTTCTTTCAAACCAAAACAAGTCAATAAAAGCAGCTTATATTACATTTCAGTTTAGGCGTTCGATCAAGCACTGCTCAACAAGCCGGTCTTGCTCTTTTAAAAACAACATTCCCCAAACTCACAGCACAGCATTTCCCTCAGAAAACGTGGAAAGATGGTTTTCATTCTTTTCTATATTAAAAAGGAATTCTGTAATGTTTAATTGGTTCATTATTTTTTTAAATTTGCAAGCAAAATGTAATAAAGTAAATCAAAAGAAGTGAGGCTGCAAAATAAAACTGCTGAATAAAATGCATTTGATCCTTCTGATGTCAATTCCTGCTGAGTATTTGGCCTAATTACAAAACAGAAAAATAAAAGTCTCCATGAAGTGTCTGACTTTTCTAATAGTCTGAAGAGGAGATTTGATATTTAACACCAAAGTGGCTTCCTTTTTACCACACTAAATTTATGCTCCCACTTTTATCTGACTTAAGTTGCTTCCTCAGACTATAAATAGTAAAACAGTTTAAGTGACAGACAGGTTTGGAAATTTGAACGCATCATTTACCTGTTTACAGAACCACGATCACTCAAAATTCTAAAGAGAAGAGTGAAAACCAACACAGCGCAACTCTTTTGGGATTTAACTAGACTGTACCCGGAGTTCCTCCCTCAATAAAAGGCGCCATCCTGTTATTTTTTCTTGGGTGCGTTGGGTGTGTTGAATTTGAAAAATATAATGTCGCCGTCCTCCACAATGTAGTTCCTGCCCTGTTGTCTGTATTTCCCAGCAGCCTGAGAAAGGATGAGATTCAGATGAAACGAACGGGAGAAGGTTACCAGCAGACGCGCAGGAACACGATGAGCTTCCGTCCATTCACCAACCTTAACTGCACTTTCGCTGCCCTCCTCCTTGAAGTCGGAGAACTTCATCACCTCGGCCATGATGAAGCCTTTCTCAAAGTCTGTGTGGATCTTTCCTGCAGCCTGGGGAGCTTTGGCCCCTTTCTGTTGAAGCGCAAATCTCTCAAAGTCATTCACCATTACGTCAGTACAGTTACCTTTTTTTTTTTTATTTCATTTAAGTTAATATTAAGGGTTTCAGCACAAAAACATTAAAAACGTATGAATATTCCTCTGCTTTTGCTTTAATTTACATACAATTTTAGAACTTGCATTCAAGTAGATCTTTTAAAAATATCTTACAACTTTTTTAATGTTAACTTAGAATGACCTTTGACCTAAAATGTATCATTCAGCTCAGACATGAGACTAGGGCTTTACATATGAACTCCTAAATCTTTTTTATGTGCCAAGTACAAAACTTTAAGTAAATATACTTTTTATTTTTCTTACCCTGATGGTCCACGCTCGCACCTCATCTGGCCCCGCTGTGAAGAAGTATTCCAGCTGCAGCGCAGCATAACCCGTCTTTATTATTTTAGTCAAAACACTAAAAGAAAAAGAAAAAAACTATTAAACCTGCTGTGTAACACAAAATCTCAGAGAAAAATCATTTATAATCATTTTATTGTGTTTGTTACTCCTTTGTCTTCATTCTATTCAATTGTTGATCCATTTGTTTAAATCCGTCCTAAATATTAAGGTTTTCCACACTGTTGACAATGATACTTTTTAGAGCAGAGAAATCCCTTCTTTATGATAAACGGTGTACACTTGTAAAGCCCTTTTCTACCTTCCTTGAAGGTCCAACGCGCTTTACATTCACACACTGATGTGGCTCCGCTGCCAAACTTCCACCCAAGGACGCTTCGTCACATGGGTAAGGGCAAGACGGGAATCAAATCTGCAATCTTCCTATCAGAGGCTGACCGCCCTACTGCTGCCCCACTCTTAATACCCTCTACACATATCCATTTTTTAATGTTCATTCTATAAAGGGCTTAAATACAGTTCTGTTTTCTGCAGAGCAGCAGGAGATCATTACACAGGTGGGACTGCAACCCAATAAGTAACCCTACGTGGATATCCCAGCATTGCTTTGTTGAAACTCTCACCTGCCAAAATAACCCCAAGCTAACATCAGTTCACAAACAATATCAGAGTTATCCAGCCATACAGTTTTGAGGCAGATGGTAGATCAGACGAAGTAAATGAAGACGTTACTGGATCTATTTTGTTGCACTTGTAATGTTAGGTTGGGGGTGTTAGGAGCCACAGGTGTGTAAACAGAAAGCTCTAACTTTTAGGTGGCGGTAAAGAGGGCAGTGTTGCTCAACAGCAACTTGGAACGCCTTTCAAATAGATCAAAAGATGATCGGACTGGGATTTTAAATGGAGTCTGTAACAAATCAGCATCGTGATCTCACAAAATGACCACATCAACCAACGAGATGGCAAAAATCAAAACCCACACAGTCGGAATAAAGTTTCAGACATAGCGCTGGACAGCTAACCTTTGTGTTTTTTGTTCCTCGCAGTATTTATTCCTCTCCTCCTCCTCCATGTCCAGCAGTTTGGACTCCACAGCTCCACTCAGGGGAATGACCATGGCACCAGGATCATGAACATCTACCCACTCTTTGATTTTTGCCAACCTGAAAATAAAAGACAGCATGTAAAGCTACGCCGTATCACATATATACATAAAAAAGTCACTTTTAGAGCATACCATTTGTTCTTTTTTCTGATGTAATCCTTCTCTGAAAGATTAACCAGGTAGATCATGGGCTTCGATGTCAGAAACAGGTATTTGTTTAAAACCTCAATCTGCAGAGACAGTTTCAAAAACCATGACTTGGACTATTCTGGTCTATAAAAGAAAAGATGAAACAAAACATTGCGTATAATGTAAGGTAATAAAAAATAAATAAAAGTAGATACAGAAATGCATCCATACCTCTTTGTCATTCCAATCAAGGTAAAATCTGACGTGCTTCTTCTCGTCTACAACCCAGTTCTTTATCTTTACCATAATATCCTATAGGAGGACAAATGGAAGATCTCAGGCTCCAAAGCCGATTCAGATGAGAACAGGGAAGACACTTTACTCACATATTCAGGTTTGAGTTTCTTATCTCCACCCCTGACAGCCGTTTTCTCCAGCTTGTCAATAATCGGACCAATCATCTCTTCATCCTTTAGTCGCAATTCCTCGTGGATGATCTCGATGTCTCTCACTGGGTCCACGTTGCCCTCCACGTGGATGATATCCTCATCGTCAAATGCACCTTAAACACAAAGACGTTGCGAAATCCATAAACTGCGGGCGCGCTCTAATCGGGAATCAACGGGAACTCACGAGTCATGTGAAAGATGGCATCACAGGCACTGATGTGGGACAGGAAGGCATTTCCAAGTCCCTGCCCCGCGTGAGCTCCTTTCACCAAACCAGCAATGTCCACAACATTCAGGAACGCAGGGACTTTACTGAAGACATGGACGGGATCAGAGGGAAGGTCCACCAGAGCTGGGGAGAAACAGCCAGCTGTCAGAACACTCACCTGGCCGGTTTGTGATACTGGCAGAGGAAATCGAAGCGTTCATCCGGTACCGGCACCCTGCTTTCATTTGGGTCGATTGTGCAGAATGGGAAGTTTTCTGCAGCTGCTTGACTTTTAGTGAGAACGTTGAAAAATGTTGACTTTCTGCAAAAGTTCAAAAGGGTTTTAAAGACAGCCACGCAACCGAGAAGTCTAAACAAGCTGATTTAATCACACAAACGTCACCATAAATGTCCATTTACCCAACATTAGGCAGTCCCACTATTCCGATTTTCAGAGATGTTCCGAATCGTCCGATTAATGGAGGCTGTTTCGGGGATTCGGTCTTTTTCGGAGGCATCTGCAAGAGTTGGTTAAACTTACAAAGTGTTTTTTCCTCATAGTTTTTTTTTTAAACGCTGAAATGAACATTTAGTCTAAACCGACCAAACAGGCTTCATTTCTTTTTATCAACACCGCAAACATGTGGAAGCAGCTCATTCAAACAGCATGCTAGCATTAGCTCGTGACTAACAGGAGCCACCCCTCTCTAAAACGAGAACATACGACTTAAACATCATCGCTTTAGCGTCTTCCACTCATTAAAAACATTGTGCGAATTTATCAGATGAAATACGCACGTGTCTGTTACCTTTATGAATGTTTTTCGCCTCTGAGCTACGTGGATGTTCAACTCAGATGTGTGCTCACACTGACCGTTCCGCTGGAAAGGCAAACTGGTTAGCAAAGCGGAAGTATTTTGACGAGAAACGACGCTGATTGGTCAGACGGAAAGTGGAATTTTACGTAAGAGGCGTGCCAGCCATTGACTGTACAATCGTTCCAGCTAAAAAATAATAATAATAATGCCAACTAAAAACAAAATAAAACTAATGGTACCAACTGGATAAAATAAAACAGGCAGACATACAATTACATCGTTTAATGTCTCAAAACTCTTATTGCCCAGTTGCAACACGTCTATTAAAATATAAATATGTTGGAAATAAAAGGGATTTTTTTTGCCAGGCCGTTGCACTACTATTTTGATAGAAAATGTGTCCACACACATTTATTTCAGTTAGTTGGTTCAGCTTATATGCAGTGGCTCTTATAATTCTGTTATTTTGTTTATTTTTGCCTTTTTAATGACACTTTTAATGATTTAATCTTGAGTACTCCTGACACCGCATCCTTTATTATATTGCATTTGTGTGGCTCTAATCCATTAATTCTATCCTTTTAAAGCTTAATAATGTAAATTTATTTTACATTAAAGATTTCATTGCATTGATGCATCATACCCTGCATTATAGTTGCTTAGATGCATTTCTTTTGTTTTCCTGTGCCAAAACATAAAAGAAACTCTTTACCGTATTGTTTTTCTGAAATACTATTCTTTAAAAATACTATTCTTTAAAAAACTGTAAATAACGTTTTTGTGAACAAAATTTCAAAAGAAAATCGAACACCTTCAGTAGCCACAGCACCTGCATAATTGCTTAACATTTTTTTCATATTTTGTTCTTATAAACAGTCGATAAACTACCAGAAAAAACTAAATGTTTTTACTGTACCTAATCTGTTAAAAAAGCAAAGGTTTTGCCAAAAAACTAAATGTGATCATTTTATGGCTTCTAAAAACTATGGGGTGAACTACTGCAGTAAAACACTGGAAACTGAAAGACAGGAAGTGACTTTATTTATTTGTATACAAAAACAAAGTAAAATAAAACTAACAGCATGTAAAATATGACACCAAACTAGGACCATGACAATTGATCTACATAAAAAAACAACAAAAAAAAAAAAAGAAAAACCAAGTGACAAAAATGCATTAAGATAAAAATATAATCAGCAACGAATCTTTACCGGATTCAACACCGTTTATTTTACACATTAGGTAACAGGTTGCCTGAAAAACTGTCACTGTGTTAAGAAAAAGACTCATTTCCATTTAAGAGATCAGGGACACACGATGTTCAGTTTTTATATGATCCACTATTTTCCTACAGTTAATTTTGGGACATTGAGCCACTATGTTTACTATTCATATGAAGACATTTGTATATGTTTTGTATATAAACATGTCCAAAAAATGTTTCCATGTATCAAATCTGGCCAAAGCAACCAACCAAAAAAAAAAGAAAGAAAAGTAACACTGATGGTTACTGATGTTCAGTAGTGACCTGCAAAGATAAAAGGAAAAGAGAAGTAGTCAACCAGTTAGTAAAAGAAAAATAATGCATTTATTGAGAATTCTTAACAAAATAGAACTAGTATTTCTGCAGTTTAATTTGTGGAAAAATAAAAGGCATACGTGGTGAGTAAGATCGGGATCTGGATCGGTATCCCCTGCTGTAGTATGGAGATGGAGATCTGCGCCTAAACAACAAAATAAAATCTCATCACAAAACTCAATTATTTTAAAAAAGGTTACCTTAATGCTAATGTTAGGAAAACTAACCTGTACGATCGGTACTCCCGATCATCATATCGATCATAATCACGATCATATCCTCTATCGTAGCCTCTGTCGTAGCCCCTGTCATACCCTCTGTCATAATCTCTTGAGCCACGGCGAGAACCACCTCCACCACCACCACCACCACCACCTCCACCTCCACCACCTCCGCCACTGAAAATGAAAGAGATTGTTATGACTCCTCATCAGCAAAAAAAATTAAATATTCATTGCATATGTTCGATTTTAGAACACTCACTACGTGGGACGTCCCATATAGATTCCAGGTGTTGGTGTGTGGGCCCGTTTAGTAATGGAATAATCCACTCGGATCCGGCGCCCATCAAGTTCCATTCCGTTAGCTTGCTCCTTGGCCTACAATAAAGAATAATTTCAGCTACTTAAAAAAAAAAATTTTAATAAAAAACTTTTTGTGTTGTTCAGTTGAATTTCTTTTTACCTCTTTGGAATCCTCAGGATTTTCAAAGTAGACGAAGGCAAACCCCCTCGAGCGACGAGACTGTTGGTCATAAACTATGTTCACTTCACTCAGTGGCCCATACTTGGAGAAAACTTCCCGCAGGTCTCTTTCAGTGGTATAAAGGCTCAGACCAAACACACCAAGACAGATGCTGGGGTCAGGGTTCCCCTGTGGGATTGAGAACATGGAAGGAAAAGATAAGTCAAAAGAAAAAGCTGCATGACTTTACTCGGTGAATATATATATACGTACACCCAAACAAATCAGTGGAAAAACACTTTACCCTGTTGCCAATATGTCTGCGGCGATTTGACATTGGAGAGCGGCTATGGCTCCTATGGCGTCGACGGTAGTCTGAGCTACGAGACCGACTTCTGGAACGCCGGCGACGGGAATGGGAACGAGAACGGGAGTAGCGTCTGCGCGAGCTGCGATGAGATCGAGACCTTTAAAAAAAAAAAAAAAGTTAAAATACACTAAAAACAAAGCTTTCAAAAGAAAGAAAGAAAAATATAGCAATTGATATACCTAGATTTTGATCTCGACCTGGAACGAGATCTGGACCTCGAACGGCGAGAACCATCTTTTGAGCGTGCTGGTGAGTGGCTAGTAGATTTAGCAGAACCCCGAGGGGATGCACTTCTCGAGTGACCTCTCGAATCCTGATCAGAACAGACATTCAAGTCAGGTGGCGAAAAAAAAAGAAAACCTACAAAGTATAAAATTATTAGCACAAGAAGAGGTGGTGCTTGCGCCTCAAATGTTCCAGTAGAAGTGTTTTATGTTGTTTTACAATTTTGAAAGTATTTTAAATTAAAATTACTCTTTAACAAATACAAAATTTAAAAATAATTTAGCTGACAGACTGGATTTAAATGAAATCTACAACAATGGAGGGATTGATCAGTGATGTGTCTGATAAAAAGAAGAAAAAAAGCAAGCATGCTAAGGAGAAAGAAACAGGGTGAAAGAGTACAACAAACAGACTGTTAGGAAATAACTCATACCCAGGTATACTTCTGATCTTAACTTCATTACTTCATAACAACCCTTCATTTCTTCTTTCTTCCGTCTGAATTTCTGACTTCTTTTTTCCTCTTCCTCTTCCCCATTTTTACCATCCCATCGCCAATAACAACACTAGAAGTGGGGTCAGATCTTGATCGCTTCTGTTCAGCCTCCAATACATTAGCATGCATCAACACCATCAGCTTCAAACATTTAAAACTTCACATCTTGAGCCTTTTGCATTCTTCCAACCTCAACCTTGACAAAGAACAAACAAGGGTGATAAAGGCATGTTGAGTTTCGTTTGAAAACAAAAAAGAAAAAACAACAAAATACAAGAAAAAACAACAAAATGCTGCATTAGTTTTCAAACATTTTAAAGCAACACTTAGACTAATCGAAAGGCAAAATACTTAAATATAGAAGGCATGTAAACTAGATAAATACGTTTGGCAATATATAACAAATGAAGAGGTCCTAGCATTCAGCGGCCACCTTCACCGACAAATATGGCTGAAGGCCGCGTGGTGATTCAAAAAGCAATCAATAGAACATACGTTTACTACTTGAAATACACAAAGGACAAGATCTATGAATACATGGAAACATTTATCCGTGTAGACACATTAATTTAAGTTTAATTTTTAATCAGTATTCGACTTTAAACATTTACAATAGCTGCATGATGCTAAGCTAGTTAAAGCTATAAGCTAATTACATCCAAGCGGATGTTTTAAACTAAAATAATAATAAAAACTCACCTCCTTCTTAAAATCTTTTTCGGTGTCGCTCATTCTGAAGCTATGTAATGTGATTTGAATTAAAAGGAATGATAACGTCACAATAAAGATCACTAAATTTAGCTAAGTGATGCGCACACCGAGCTACCTAACCACCCTTCTCCAATGTTCTTTACAGTGACGTAAAGAACACACTTCCGTTTCCGGTGAGATTTTCCCTCCGTTTTTAAGTACCTAATTACCACCCTTTTAATTTGGGTCAAAATACCATACGTTTTTACTTATTATTCTCTTAATTTTCAGTTATTTTTAACAATAAATAAAACAATTCCTGTAGGAGTAGTTGAATAATAAAATAAACCATAAAAAATCTTTTCACTATACTTTGATGAACAATATAATCAATTTGAAATATTCAAATAGCTTGGTGACATTTACATTGCAACAATTTTGTGACATAAAAAAATTGACACATTTTTAGCAGCATAAAAAATTCTGCTAAACGTATTTGGTAAAGGTCTGTAAAATGACAATCTTTCCAGCTGCTAAGGTGAAATTAAAATATTACTATAAATGCTTAGTGAATATTTTAGTTATTTGGCAAAAAAGAAAAAAAAAAACACACTCAACGTCTTGGAAGTAGAACTTTATACAAACAATCACAAACAAAGCAATTTCTCATCCAGAAAATTAATAAATAAAGTTTCAAGCTCTCAGTCATGCTAGTTAGTCTGAAATGAACATCAAAAGGTCAAGTGTCTCCAAAGCCTCACTATGTATTCCCATAAAAATATTCAATCTTTTATGACATGTCATTGTTTTTCTTCCATTTTAATCTTCTGGTAGAGAAAACAATTACAAAACAACGCTAGTGAACTGCAGCAATTACATTTATTGACTTCTTAGTCCAGCTCCTCTGAGCTTAAAAATCCAAATAATATCCCAAACACCTTATGCACACTTAAAATATGAGCTAAGTGTAAGAGGGCTGAAGGCACTTTTAGCAACACATGGCAAAACACTAACTTGAACTAAGTCAATAAAAAGCCATTCATTCTGTCAGTAGTGCCAAAGTTTGAACGAAGCAATTATACACCGCAGAATCTCTAATTATTATTTAGAGAATGGTGTTTATTAGTGTGCCCATCATGGGAAAAGACAAAAAAATTAAGACTACTGTTTTGCTTCAATGGGTCTCAGTGAAACTGTATCCAGTCAAGTCCAACTCTTTGGTCCATTAATTCTTTATGAGATCCATGAACACATCTGATGATCCCACTGAAAACACCTTTTCAGTGCAACCCTTTATAGCAGCTTCTGATGGAGGATCTCCCAAATCATTAATTTCCTGAAGAGAGGCATGTGGCACTGAAAAAGAAAGAAGTTTTTAAACTTTATTTATAAATGTAAAGTATAACAAACTTAGAAATAGTCAAAATTCTTTTTGGATTCTCAACAGTTTAAAAAACATATATAATTTATTAACTTAGTGGAGAAATGTTTTTTAAGACATATGGTTAATAAACCTCCAAAACATTACTTTTATAAATGTAGTAAATGTTAGTACCTGCTTGAAGGTGAAGGACTTTTCTTTTGCAATAAAGTCTGCATATTTACAAACAAAAACACCGCAGTCGCTCCCGTTTTTCTGCTGGGGAATTTCCTATTCAAATAACACAGGTCATTACTGTCACATGTGGAAATGGAAAACACATGGACATTGGTGGGTTTTACTTACAGAGGCCTTCAGGCTCCCAACCGTCCATTTGGCACTGTCAAGTTCTTTGCCTTTTTTTGCTTTGTGCTCCTCTTTAATGTAAAGTCTGGAAAACAAATAAAATCCAAAATCCTTTTAAAGCACAAAACAGCTAAATCTGTAAAATTAGCAGGAATGGATCTTTAAAGAAACAAACAAAAAAGCAAAGGACTCACAAAAGTAGACTGCAGATGTCATCATGTCTCTGACCCATAGAATCATATGACTTCACTGTCTTCGACCTAAAATCTATAACCTAAGAACGAAATACTGATCAGAACAACAAGATCTTAATAGTTGAGTCACAATTTCATGCTCCATTTATTATCACGTCAATTTGTATCTTAAAAGATGACTGGAGTGAGATATTAAGTTATTTTAAAAGCGTTTCAATCTTAATTATGCTGTTTTTAGGTAAAATTTAAAAAAATTGTATTGTTTTCTAGGACAGTTTCTGCAAAAATTTGCGTCTGAAGTGATCCCCTCACCCTCCTCTCCTCATTGCTGAGAGCTCTCTGTTTACACTATAGACTTATAGTGTATTTACACTAAACATTACAACATTGTTTCTTCTGCTCTTGATTGGTCACAATTTGAATCAGGAAATACTCAGAAATGCAATTTTATCCTTACTTTTCTTTACATGTCCTACATCATCAGAAAAACACCAAAAGAACATTTTAAAAACACCAAAAACACTACTTTAATTGGAGTGGGTCTTTAAAACAGATTTATATAGAATCAAAAACCCAGAAACAAATCCAGTTTCTATTGTGATGAATCAACTCACAGCCATTGCCCAGTGAACACCGAGGTGCAGAGGAACCAGAATCACATCAAACAGGAAAAGGTCGACAGTTTTGGTCCAGCGCTTCACAGCAGCATGTCCTCCAGCCTGCCCTCCTCCCCGCAGCTTCGGGAAAAAGAAGGTACTAAAGGAGTACACTTTAAGTCTGCTTGGCTCTCCGGAGCAGCGGTCCATGATCAGGGAAAGATAGAAGTTTATAACCTTTAAAAAAAAAAAAAAACAAACATACAAAAAAGTGAAACATGTATCAATCGATGTACATTTACACAAACTTTAAAAAAATCTCAGTAACAAGAAAAAAAATAACTTTTTTAAAAAGAAAGAAGGATAGTTTAATGTAAAAAAAAATTACAAGAAAAAAAAACTGTGCAGACATTTGATATGCTTGCATCCAAATTCATAAAATCTTCTTACAACTGCAAACAATGTACAATAAAATACACACCTGACACAGGTAAATATTACAGAAACATGTAAAAACTTTTCCTCCAATTGAAAAGTAAGAAATAATTTCCAACACTCATCCCACCTCATCATTGAGCCAGCCTCCTTCCTGCAGAGTGGCCAGATCTCGTTGTGTGATTCGCAGTTTGAAAGCAGAACTCAAAACCCGGTTGGGATCACTCTGGGTCAGAGCTCCACTCACCTCTGCTGCCATTTCCTGTAAATTGACATGAGCTGAATCTGTGCATTTCTTCTGGCAGCAGCTAAGTTTGTCCACAGTGAGTCGAACATTTTCTCTCACCCTGGTCAGCCTCGGTACATCCTCATCACTGTGTCTTGCATATGTTGCGTATAAAGGTTGTGCATCATAAATGCTGCCAGCAGAAGAACTTCTGTCCACTAAACTCAGCCGTGTAGCTACTTCTGTAGAAAGATCCAGCTCTGTTTGTTTTGCCTGCAAAACAATTATTGAGAGGAAAAATGCTACAGATAAATGATAATAATTAATAATAATTGTTTATACGTAATATAAACAATTCAGATGCTAGAAAAGGAAAGAAACCATCAGCTACCTTTGCACATCTAACAGGATGTGTGTCTTCAAAGCTTCCAGTGACAGACTTACTTAAGGTCAAGCCTCCCCACCTAAAGTAAGATCACGTATGAGTAAACAAAACTATTGATCCCTTTAGACAGAACTTGAAGGAAAACTTCACAAACCTGTTAGTAGTTGCAGACATGTTTCTGTGAGTAAACACATTTGGTGCAGCTGTAAAAGACAACATCAACATCTAATGTTGGAATTCATGATGAATCAATCATATTAACTCTTTAACAGTAGTGATGTTGAGGGCAACACCTAAATAACACTCGCTCTTTGACGGACTGTAATTCCTCGACTGTTCACACAATCGACATAAATCGACCGATTGACGTTGATCGTGCAAGTGCTGCACTCCTGTAAAGTGTTGCATAATGCAAGACTGCTTTTCTGTGCTTCAGAATCCGCTGAATTACGTTACTTGAAGAGTTACGGTAGCCGAAAGAATGCAAACACTAAAGTTTCAGTGTTAAAGGGTTAAAAACAGCAGCAAACATGACAAATCTGCAATCATTTGGATTCACATCTTTAGTATTTTTTTTAGAAAATGTGAAGGATTTTGTTTAAAACTTACAAAATTATTGTTTGTTGGCCATTTAAAATGAAAGTGAAACAAAAAACTTAAATCAATTATGGTAGTTATGTGACAGTGTGTGTTTTTTTCATTTGTTTCTTTATTTTAGATTGTACACTGCGAGTGGGAATTCCAAGTAACTTGAACTCCTCACGGACATGATGGTGTGATGAGCAACAGATGTGCATCGGTGGCCCTTTAAGAGCATCAGGTGCAGAACCAAGGACAGAGAGAGGAGACTTTCAGAAAGAAAAAGAAGAGTTCCAGAACGAGAGAGGAGATAAGGGTCATCCGCCTCCGGAGACAGGCCGCGTCTGGAGTCGGTTGCCCGCAGTCTTTTCCTGGCTGTTTTATGTTTTTGCGTGTTTTAAAAAGAGCTTTTATTAATCTTCCCATTTTAGGATTTGTTTTTACTCAGGTGTCTAGTTTTTTAAATGGACGAAGACTGGTTGTTATTTGCCCTAATCTCAGCTGATCTGATTAGCGGTGGGTGTGAAGCCTATTGAGAAACTGTGTTGTAATATTGGGCTAAACAAATAAAACTGAACTGAACTGCTGTAGTAGTGGTGGCAAGAGCGACTGCCCCCCTTCTAACAGCACAGCATAGAGGATTGGGTAATTGTTAAAGACTCAAATAAAACAGGAGACTTAACCCACCTGGATATCCCACTTTCCTGTACACTGAATCAAAGGATTTTCCAGAGGCTTCGGTTTTTTGACAAACCTGTGAGAGCGATTCACTGCAAGCAGATAAGAAATACGGGACTGATCAGCAAAAACATTTTATCAAAGCAGATTTTAAAGGTCTCAGATTTCATTTGAATCAATGAGGACACTCACTCTTGTGGTTTTGTCTGACTGAAGGGTAGAGGCCGACTTTTGCTGTATTTTTCCCTCACTATTTCCAATAAACGCCTGTAGTGCTCCTTGTCATTCTGTTTTATGGCCTAGTGAAAGACAGTGAAGAGTAGCAAATCTTTACAATGCTTGATTTGACATTTTCTCAGTCTTGTTTATATTATTTTATAAAACATCTTTTAAAAAAGCAGTTAATATAACCCCTTATTAAATCA
Organism: Oryzias celebensis; assembly: GCA_014656515.1. Classification (NCBI taxonomy): domain Eukaryota; kingdom Metazoa; phylum Chordata; class Actinopteri; order Beloniformes; family Adrianichthyidae; genus Oryzias; species Oryzias celebensis. Next base: position 44,735,431 of record BNCR01000005.1, read on the forward strand.
GTGTGTAAAAAAAAACAATACCAGTAAATACAAAAGGCAATTCTGCATAAGAAAAATAGGTAATCTAATTTACCTCTTCCACAGTAAGACTTGGTTTAGAGCAGCGGCTTTGTCCGGTGCCAGAGCACGTCAAGTCAGGATTAGTAGTCCCCACCCTGAGCACTGGTCTGGAAGGCAGCAGTTGGAGAGAGCCTCTCCTCTCCTTGTCCCTCCCTCTGTCTGGTAGCCCTGCAGGAAGAGCTGTCCCACTTAAAATTGACAAGAAAAACAGCATTAGTAAAACAGCGCTGACAAACGAAAGGACAAGAAGTTAGATGAAGTTCATCTAAAATTCAGCATCACCTACCTGTATTTCCTCATTAATGGAGGCAAGGAGTTCTGAAAGGGATTATTCCCACTTTTGTCATTGAACCCACCCACTGCCTTATCTGTGACAAAAAACAAAGCTTATTGATCATTTACAAACAATACTTTCCCTTTCTAGTGTGATTTAGGTTTACGTACCCATTCCAGGCTCAGTACAGTTCAGCCATGACATCTGAAGCTCATCAATACCCATCAGAGTGACAGGCTGGATAAACAAAGGGAGAGTAAGATACTCAACATATAGATATATGCTTAGAATCAAAATATGCCAACACTTGATGTGAAACATCTTCAGTGAAGCTGTGACACCTTCATTTAAAGTCCCACTCCAATCTTAGTTTGATCTATTGTAAAAGTGTTCCCATTGGAGTTTTGGTTTATAATTATGCTGTTTTAAGTAAAAGACAAAAATACCAGTTGTTTTCTTGGACATAGTTTTTTCAAAGAGACAGGAGTTCATTAGAAATTTGCCTCTGAGTGAGCCTCCTTCATTTCCCATCATCCATTTGTTTACACTGGGACCAGAGTCACAAATTCTGTTTCACCCTGTTGTGAAATTACAATTAAGAATCCTTGCATCCTACATGTTCTCCATCATAAAAATGCTACGAGAACATGTTAAACACAACAAGAACCCACATTTCTATTGAAGTGAACATTATAGTTCAGAACATTATACACCCACCTGCCACTCTTCACATCGATTCTGTTTCAGACAGCGGGACGGAGGAGGTTTTTGTAGCCTGAGTAGGCGTGTCACCCCAGAAAAGGTCTTCTTCACAAATGTGATCACTACATCTGAAACATAATATGCAACAACATGAAAAACACGTATTTATATTGATTGGATGAAAAACTTTAGGATAAATGTTTGACAAACCTCGCCTTTGTCTTTTCACTTCTATCTGGTCGCTCTGGCAAAAATCATCTGTAACGTAAACACTGACAGAAAAAACAAAGATATTCGTACCTATTAGGATATATATAAACATATTTATATTAGAAAACAACTTAAAACATTTGTTGTGATACAAAATTAAGAGTGTGGATACGTGTTTATCAGCCACAAACACATATAAACATATCAGTTGTTGTTCTTGATTAGTTTCCACTTTGAACGTATTGTGTCCTTTTTAAATGTCAGTTTGACATTTGCAAATAACCACAAAAATTACAGACTACTACAAATTATTGCATTATTTTGTGTGGACAACTATTTTATTTAAAGTAAAATAGAAAGTAGATTGTATCAATATCTCCAACCCAAACTGAAATATGCACTGAAATTGAGAATATTGAGCTTACTTTCTGCAGGCGTTAATAATCCAGCAAAAAAGGCATTTATTTAATAGATTTAAAAAAATGCAATTAATGATGGAATTTGTGTAAAACTATATTTTTGAAAAGCTTATTGTTTTGGTAGCAGGGTTAATTTGATGCTAGCTAGTTAGACTTATTTACATAGACCGTAAAAAAACCGTACAAATAGTTTTATAACCAAAAGAAGGCGGTTATGGAGTACATTTACACCTTTGTTGACATTTACCGACCTCTGATAGTTCCGTTTTGCCGGTCTGGTGGCGCTCCCCAGCCGATATGCTGCAGCTTTCACGCAGGGTCGAGTGAATTCTTCCTCGCTATCGAGACTTTTCCCGGGTAAGTCTGGTGGGTTTTGACCCAATATGGGCTCAAATAACGACGAAATTCCGTCAACTATCCATTTATACATCCCAGACAAATGCGACAGAAGTGTAACGAGGTCTTCCACGCGGGCCAGGACGGTTTAGTTTACAGTTTAGGAGCCCAAACAACCTGCGACACGCGCCTACTGTTACTTTAGCTTAGCAATGCTGTACTGATGCGAAAGACGTGCGTCACATTGAAGACTTTCAGGAGTGGCGAACGTTTTGAACGCCAACAGAAAACTGGGTGGGCGGAGTCTTGAGGTGAGACCAGAGTTGTGTTTTCCGACCGGCTGCGGGATCTTCTGGTATAATTAACGAACAACCCTCGAGAAAGGAGTAAAACGTCACTAAAAACGCTTATAGTCATTGGCTACGTTGGGTAACTGTTTACATAATGATCAACAGACATTTACACACCTAAACAAGATCAATAGCGGCTATTTTTTGTATTTAGGAAGAAATTTCGAACGGATTTCAGAAATAACCAGTTACTCTAACCAGTTTATTAGTATAAACTTTCTTTTGTATAACTCATCAAGTTTGAGATGTAAATATTTTGTTTATATGGTTTATTTTTTTATGTATCACACAAACATGGCTTATTCTTTTAAAAAAATAAGTGATAAAGCATGCCAGATTTTAAAACCAGATAAAAGGTCTTTAATAACTAAAACACAACTTATCTTTATTCAACACTTCATGTTGAGTAAGTTCAAGTATTGGGGGAAAAATAAAAACACATTTTTACATTTATACAAATCAGTATCATTAGTATAGCACTAAACATCAGTTTATAAACAACAACATTGCAGAAAACATTTGCTATTACAGCATCTTCTGTGGACATACAAATAAAAATGTGTACATTGTTTGATATTAAAAAAGTAATACCTTAGAAAACATTTTTAATGTTAAGACCTTTAAACTAAATTGAACAAGGATGATATTTTGGTGTTTCGGGGGAGTAAGGCATGATAAACTGTTGAATAACATTAGGGCAGGCAAACTTCAGTCTGAGTAATCAGACTACTTTTGCCGGGTCTGGAGGACGGCAGAACCTAACGGGATACAAAACACACAAAAGGAAAATGAGTACAACAAGCAACCATCATTTTCTTCTGAAAAATACAGTCACCAATAAAACACACAGCTAGAAGTATAATTTTACCTCTTTGTCAACATGAAGGTTCATGCCAGATTCTACTTTCAACGTCAGCTTAACCAACCGCTTTAATTATTTTACGACATGCAATCTTTATCTCTGACATACAAGATAGTTCTTTCTAGTTTTGTTGTTTCTGTGGTCAGACCACAAATTAATAAATCACTAAAGACATCCTGTAATGTGTACTACTTAAATAACTTGACTACTTCAAAGCAGTGTCAATGTGTAAACAACTCTTTAAAGACCCACTCCAATCAAAACTGTGTTTTTGGTGTTAATAACATGTAGTGGCATTTTTGTCATGATGGAAGATTTATAAAGAAAATTAAAGTTGAATTTTTCTTATTATTTCTTTATTTAAATTGTAAATCAGGAGAAAATGAAAAAAAAAATGCAGTTGGAAAAAGCTTGTAGCTATAGGCGCTACAATTGGCGGGCCACAAGCTCCTGCTCCACTCCATTCTGATGCATCCACTTGCATACGACTAGATACATACATTTTTGTTTTCCTCTGACTCAAAACTGTACAGTTGGAAAGCTCCAATCTTGCTCGCAAGTGGAGTGGTAATGTGGTAATGTTAGGTTGGGATTGTGAAGGTCTGTAAACTAGCAGGAGAGAGTGTAAACACAAAGATGATGGGAGGTGTGGGCAGGTTTACACCACAGCAACAGTCCTGCCTACAATTCAGACACAAATTTCTAATGAACTCCTACTGCTCTGCAGATACCGGCATAATCATCATCAAAAGACCACTGGGAATGCTTTGAAATTGGGTCAAAAGACGATTGGAGTGTGATTGGAGTGGGACTTTTAAAAAAAATTTAAAAAATGCACATCCATTGAGCAAAACCAAACTTATATCAGCAAAGTTGCTAATTATGTACAGCAAATGCAGTTTGAGTAGATCTGAAAGGCCAGCCCTCAGAGGCACTGGTCAATGTTGTTGTTTGGTGGGTGAGTGTTGCACTCACACTCACCTGGGCCTTTCAGGTAAAGTGGTGACAAGCAGCTCAGGTACAGCCATGTCCTATTCTCCTGCAGCCAGCGCTGCCGATAGCCAATCATATCAGGGAAACAGGCTGACTGTATCCTCCTTTCCTCTTTAGGGGGCAGGACTAAATTAATCCTGTTTACTAAATTAAAAGATGGTAAATTTGGTTGAATTTGAAAATAGTTATATGTACCCAGGTCCCAAAAGTGCCAGATTATCACTGGTAAGGCCAGTATCAGACTACACATTGTATGTATTTGATAAGTGGTTATACATTTTCTTCACAACTGCCATTATTAGTGCTTCATGAAAACAGTTTTAATTTGTGTCCATTTGGACTAATGCTGTGTAGTCTGATGTTTATGTAAGATTTTGACCATCATGCATCATTTCCCAGAGTGATGGTAAATGTCACCTTTCCAGCAAAAACCCCAAATCAGAAAAAGCTTTCCCAAATTTGATATCTTTGTCAAAATATTGCTCCACACTTTGTCCTGGGGGAGTTCCAGAAAGATGGCATGTAAAGAATTTGACAAAAAACAAATTCAACAGCTTTGCATTGAACTGTTAACATAAAAAAATACAACAAAAACTTTGTGCTTTTACTGTTTTCAGCAGAAAAAATGTGAAGATTTGTTTTAGTTCATTTAATTTTTACTTCTGTCTTATCCAAACATTTTCCTGATTTGGGGAGTACACAGGTGCTCAGAACCCACTAAGTGATGTGGCAGTGCAGGTTGAAAATGAAATACTGATAAACCATCATCATTTCTGTGGGTATTTTTTTGTTTCCATCTTATTTGGCAATGAATAAAATAACAGGAGGAGACGGTGAGCTGATCCCTTGACCCGTAAACCCTATTTTATCTACCAATGGCCTTTCTGCACCAAATAAGTAAAAGTGTAAAATTCAAAAAGAAATTCTCTTTTTCATTTTTTTATTTTTTACTTAAATTGAGCATTTCTCACTTTGCTTGGCTCCCACCAACCGTTGTTGGACTTTCTCTAGATGATGAATGTATTCTGTCAGCGATCGCTCTGGATCCTGAGACGTTCCATCAGAATGCACTGAGGCCATGGTGGAACTGGAGTGGGACCTGAACAGGTAAGATGAGAGTACATCTAATTTTATTCAAGTGGATAAATACCTCATCGAGTCATTTTAGTACTCATTAGTAAACAAAATTCAAACCTGTTGTGCAACCTGAAGGGGGATTTACTCGGTGGCACAAGAGCTGAAACAGTGGCTCTTTGGACGGCATTACTTTCTCTGTTCTGGGTCAAATCGGATTTAGATCTTGGCTGTTGCTGCCTTAAGATGTCCACTTTAGGTCCTTTATGACACAATAAAAAAAAAAAAATAAAACAAATATTCACAATTAGAGGATTAATATAGCCTGTGTATTCAGAGCTAACCAGCAGCATGTCCAGTCCCAGACGATGATGGCCTTCGGATTGCTTTTTGCCATTTCCTGGTCAAGAACTTCATTCTGAAAATAAAGAAAAGCTAAGAGTTAATTTTGTACATGTGATCGAGGTTGTTAACCCAGAAGAACCCATGGTGATATCAGTGTAACAGAAAAAACCTGCTTGGTCTGTGGTATATTCCACTGGGTTCTTCTGGGATAAATATGTATTCCAGTATACAAGTCTCTACCTTGAGAGTGCAATGACGACTTGAACAGCAGCTCTAAATCGTCTAATGGGTCTGCGGGGGGCTGAAAGAGGGGTTGAAGGTCGCGCTCCCATGCGAGCAATGAGACACAGAGTGGCCTGTTCACACTCCTGGAATCCTCCCAGCAACAGCAACAGGTAACGCTTCTGATAAACCAGAGCCTTCCTGAAGCTCTCAGCGCGCAGGTACCGCTCATAGTAACGGTGCAACTGCAAAGCATTCACGTGTACTTTAGACCCATGTCGAATATTATTTAACACATAATTTAAAGTTTGTTGGGTGCAGTTATGTGTTTACTGACCCTGCTGCTGTTGGGGTCATTGATGGGTCGGTTCTCCCTTTCGGTGTTCACAGCAGAGAGCTCGTTTTCTGTGCGACGAAGCTGCTTCTCCAAGGCGGAGAGTCTATGTTTGTAGGTGGAGCTCTCCTGACTAAGGGAGGTTATGCGCTCATTTAGTTCAGAGTTTTCCTTGAGTAACGTCTCCAGCATGTTGGATGCTGACGAGGACATCTGTTAAGACAATTGTGAACATTTTAAGATTGATATATGAATTCTTCTGAACAAGGAAAAAAAACTCAATACTAATGTCTCTAATTGGGGAGAATTTTTAAAAAAATACCTGCTGGGGTTTTTGTGAGATGCTCACATGAATCTCTTCAGTTTCAGAGTGGAGATGTGCAGAAGCAGACTGTTGTTGCTGTACAGAAGTTTCTCCAGCAAGCCTTTGAGCAGCCATTTCTTTTTTGTCTTTTTCAAGTTCAGCCAAAGTTTGCTGGAGTTCCTGCACACGCTGAAGGTCCTGCTGCCTCAGTGACTGCAACTCCAGCTTAAGTGAGAAATATGAGAAATTATAATATTTGTAAAAATCGAAATCAAAAGAAAGTTTATGTTGCCTCACCAGTTTGTTTTTGGTCCTCTCTTGTCTCCTCTCTCGCTCCATCTGCTCTTGCCTCACCTTTCTTCTTTCCCTCTCCCACTGCTCCTCCATCTCCTTCTCCTTATTCTTCAGCAGTTGGAGCCTTTCCTTCAGCTCAGCCACTTCCTTCTCCTGCTGTCTGCGTCGCTCCTGCTCAGTCTCTAAAGCACAACTGATTTCACGTTTTTGTTCTTTCAAAGTCCTGATCAAAACCCTGTGCTTTGCAGCAGCTTCCTGCTCCCTGTGAAGCTCCTCTCTCCTGGTTTTATCCTCTTCTTCCCATTTCCTCCTGCTTTGCAGCAGCTCAGTCCTTAGTTTCTCTGTAGCGTCTGCCAGGCCTTCACACTGCCTTCTCTCCTTCTCCAACTGGGAGTGCAAATCAGAGATGAACTTCCTGTCTCTGGCTGCATCAGACTCATGTCTCCTGCTGAGCTGATTCATCTCTTGTGAGCAACGTTCCCTCTCGTCATCAATTTTCCTGTGAGAATCTGCGAGCTTAGAGTGCATCTCAGCCAGCCGTGACTCTGCTTCAGCTAGGAGTTGCCCTAGATGATTTTTTTCTTTCAAGTTGAGCTCCTGTTGTTGTGCAGAATGTTGGCGTCCATCTTCAAGCATCTTCAAGGTGTCTTCTAAGCGTTTTTCTAGCAGTGCACTGCGGGACTGTTCAATGTGGAGTTCTTGCCTGAGGTTGCTGCAGGTCACCATCTCCTGTTTTACCTGACTCTTTAGAGACAAAACCTCAGACTTCAGCTCCTCAGAAGACACTTGTAAAGCCTAGAATAAGAAAAGTAAAGGTTTTAACAATTTTTTGTAAGCAAAAACTTTTTGCTCTAAAAGAGAACAACAAATGCACATTTCATTTCTTTACAAAGTGCTTACTTCTCTCTTTTCTTCCTTGTCTCTTTCTTTGCAGAGATTTAGAGCCTTTTCTTGTTCAATTTCATGCTGAAGCTCCTGGACTCTGGACTTTTCTTTTTGTAAAGCCTCATCACTTTCTTCTAGAGTCAGCCTGCAACAATAACAAATAAAAAGGATATAATATCAATCACTAAAGCAACACATTTTTGCATGAAAAAACAAATAGAACAACTTTTGATGAAAACAAACTTAAATTATTCTGGTAAGAGCAAGCAAAAACTGAGAATAAATGCATGACATCATGTCTAAAATTTAATCAAGCCTTCAGTAAAGACATTTAATGCTTTGCAGATTTTCTCCATTACCAGAAGTTGCAAACTTCAAGTTTCCACAAACAGGCTACCTGACACCAAATCTGATATTTGTTTGTTGCCTACATTTGTTAAATATGAGATTAAATGTAACACTTTTTAAAAGTAACCCTGTTTTTTTATATAATATACCTGAGAGAAAGTATATTGTTCTTGTGCTCCTTCAGAGTATCATGGGCACATTGTAGCTGCTTCTGCTTCTCCTCCAGCTCGGTCTTCATTTGAGCATCTACTGCTCCATTGATTTGTAGCTGAGCTGTCTGCCAATTATCTTCACAAAAATCCACCTAAGTGAGCAAGAATAAAGATTAAAACACTACTTCAGCAGACTGTAAAGGGAAGATCTTTAACTCATAAACTAAACATAATAGGAATGAGATCTTTTACTGGGACATAAAAAACACTTACATTTTTGGTTAAAAACAAGAAAGACTCACTTGTGAGTGTCTCTGTGCCATTCGACAGAGCAGCTCTCTGAGAGCAATAACAGTCTCCTGCAGCGCTCTTTTCTCCTGCTGCCAGCTCATGGGAGGATGAGGTTGCTGTGATTCATTCTCATAGTTGAGAGGACCCGAGTTGTCTTTAGACTGAGTGTGACTGCACGAGTAGGCCAAAACGTGTGGTTTCGCTGAAGCGCTGATACGGCGCTGACTTAAAGTGAGAATTTTGCAGCTTTCGTGATAGACCTTCTTCAACAGACCCTGAATCAATTTAAAACCAAGTGAAAAATATTTCAAAACGCATCTTAAAAGGTACTGCAAACCGTGTGCAGATCATACCTGCAGCTCTGGTGATAACAAATCCTCACTGTAGCTCATACTGCCAGCAGCGCTATCAGTGTTCACGGCGGGATTCATTCCTCTGCAGCGGAGATACTCAACAAACTGAGCATCGAGCCTTTCAGTCTGTTCAAGCTCCACTCTCAGTCTGGCACCCAGTTCTGAACTCACATCTGGACCACAAGAACATACAAGAGTTTGTTCAGTTACAAGTTACAAAAACACAGAGGAGGCTACAAACTACGGGGCTGTAGGAACTTCAAAATCCAGCTGATAAGAATGACAAAGAAAAGTTTCTGTCTCAGTGTGCAGCACTAAAATTTGAAAGATGCCAAGAAATGAGCTCAAATAACGTTCAAATATTCATACATTTAAGAAAAGTATAAAGAAACATGTTTCACAATATGGTGACGACAGGACTTTAAGGTTATTGGATGTTAGAACGATTTCCAAATATATATAAATATAAGGATGTGTGAAATCAAAGTATGTATTAAAATCTGAAATGAGTTTTACATATGTGGGGTTTTTTCCCATTATTTTTAATGCTTGGAATAAACAAATAAATTGATTGATTTGCTTATTTCAAGCATAAGTTGGACAATACACGAAAATAATCACACAAAATGATCAAACTCATTATTAAGACAATGAAATGCATTGATTGAGAGGAAAGAAAGAAAAGGAAAAAAACCAACCAATGAAAAACGAACAGACAAAAACAACGGTTAATTGCTTTTAAGCGAATTATGCTGTTAATTCCTTATTAACATTAGCATTCCTCTGAAAACCTGCGCTCTAAGCACCAGCCTCTTACAATTCATGAAAACAAGTGGGTTCTCACAATGTGACGTATACAAGGGAGAACAGCCCCTTTGAGGAAGAGTCTGCACTGCCAGCACCACCGCCAGGCTAACACACACACTTTCTCTGCAGAGCTAGTGGTGATCGACAAAAGGCTTTCATTTTATATGCACATCCATCTTTGCAAAAGTTTGGATGTTGTTTGTTTTTGTGGGAGAAACGCAGACACGCCGCCTCTAGGTTAAGGTCACAAAATGGACAGCACCCACATGGAGTGAAAGGTGGTGCCTCAGATATCAAAAAGTCTTACTTCCGGGTAGGAAAAAGCGCTCACAAAAATAACTCAAATTTCATTAAAAAAAATTGTACTTTAGTGTGCCAAAAGTAATATTTTATCATAAAAGAAATATAAGAAAAGCATGGTATAGCACCTATAATCATTTAACTCTCTGAAAGATGGACACTTTTCTTTTATTATAAAGAAGACAGTTGTAAGTGCACCATTCTAATATATCCAAAAAAATGTCTTTGTTATACGTTAAGAAAAGGAAAAAATTGAGTGATCGTTTTTTATACAGTAAAAGCTAAATGATTGTTTTGTCACACCACAAGAAGTGATGTTAAATGTATTTTTTTTAAAGAGAAATACTACAGTATCCTAGAGAATACTACTTACTGCTGCCATATCCATCACTTGCCCATTCTTGTACCGATATGGATGAGGCAGAATCAAGTGGAGATGGAGGTGCTGTCTGGTCTAGTCCTTCTAACTCATGCACCTAAGAACATTATATATAGTACATGTGAGGATTAAAAAATTAGGATGTTTCTTCTAGAAGAACATGTATGCAAAACAAACAAAAAATGCACAGCATACCTTTTCAGCATCAATTGAGTCAACTAATGAAAAGTTGTCAGACACTGACAGGGAGCCTGGGGAGTGGGTTCTCTGTGTAGACTGATCAGGGGTGATGGTTCTGGATTGCAGAGGCTCCATTACAACCCTAGGAGAGATTTTGACCTTAGGGGGATCCAGGCCAGTGCTGTTTAGACCGCTGAGCCCAGACAGATGAGAATCAAGGACAGAGGTGTGGAACCGTTCCGGGATTCTGTCCTCAGAGCATTCGAGTCTTCGTAAGACTTCAGGAGAACTCAGAGACGACTCATTGCGAGACACAGCCACAGTGTCCTTGAAAGCTGCAGGAGAAATATTTAGCATTAAAGCAAAATGATCAATGCGTGAACTTGCTGCAACCTCCTTTTAAATAAGTTTATTTTACCCAATTTAAAGACCCACTCCGGTGAAAATTTAGGTAATAAAGTTTTTAACATGTTCTTGTGGCATTTTTCTAATGGAGAATATGTATAAAAGAAAAAAGGCTCAAAGTTGCATTTCTGAGTATTACTTTTTTCAAATCGTAGTGAATCAAGAGCAGACAAAAAGTTTTGTTTGGAAAAAAAAGTTATATGTGACTTAGAAAATTTGTTCAAGCTCTCAGCAACAGGGAGAGGAGAAAAGTCCTGCCACTCTGCAGAAGCTTTTTTCTAGAAAACTGGTTTATTGATTTAGGCTAAAAACAGTATTATGATTACAAAGACCACTGAGAACGCTTTAAAATAGATCAAAAGAGGATCAGAGTGGGACTTTAAGATCATAAAATACAGATCGATTCGAGCAATTTAAAGTTTATTATGGACTTTGTGATTAATAGGATAAAAGCATAAAATAATGTAGACACAGAAAGTAAACACTGACTTTTCTGTGAGTATTCCTGGTGGTGAGAAAATATGTTCTGTTCATGACAATGTTGTCGAAGCAGCTGGAGCTCTCGAAGCTGATAGGCTAGTTCTTCTTCCTGTACGGTCAGGTCTTTCTGAAGACGTTGGAGTTCTGCCTTTAGTCTCCGATTGTCGGTCTCCAGATCAATAAGAACACGGTCTTTGGTCTTAAAAACAAGGTGAAAGAAGATCGTATTACATATGTAGCTGAGAAGATGCATTTATATCTACACAAATATGATCTAATATTGCACTCTGACCTGTCCTTCCTCATGGAGTTTCTGAGCATTCTCTGAGCTGGTACTCAGTCCTTTTTTCACTGCAGTTAGCTCTGACCTGAGTGCGAGATTCTCTGCCTTTAAGCCATCAAACTCTTTTTGCCTCAAAGCAGCATCTGCTTTAGCTTGGGTCACATCCGTATGAGTCTGCTGGAAAACAAGCAAACGCATGCAGTACTATTATTACAGTGGTCTACATATCTTTAATATGTAATTTTCCTAAAAACAATGAATGGATGCCAGTTTCACATTTCAAACTAGCGCAGGAAGCATTTGAGTGTGCTGCAACCACAATGGCCACATTTGCTAAAAGCAGAAGACACCTTGAAGACAAGCAGAAAACGGACACACTACAAACAAACTCCTGACATTTCTTTTCAAAAACCAGTCCTGCTTCTTACCCCGTCCTCTTTGAATAGAAGACTTCAACAAAATGAAAACACGGCACAGCTTTAAAACCCAACGGCGACCAGAGATCATCCCTCCTTCTTCCTTATTTTCATGTCACTTCCTCTCTACAAGTAAGACTCAGCAGTCACGTCATATCAGCAACGCCTCCTAAGTACAACCAGATGTGGTCCTGCATGCAGTCGCTCACTAAGCTGCATAGTAAAAGGAAAGGGACGAGAACTGATTTTTTCCACAGGAAGTTTCTAAATAAATGAAACTTTTTTTTTAACTTTTTTTGAAAAAGAACTTCAGCTAAATAGGCATTCAGATTTGAGATGTTAATCCCAAGTTATATTAAGTATAATAAAGATTAAGCAGCAAGGTGACATGAAGATGGTTGTGACAAGGATAATTTTTGTTTGAGCCAAAAATACAGTTGTCTTAAGTCTCACCAAGACTGCCTTTTGATCTTTTTCTTGTCTTGTTTCTTGATCTTTAAGCTTTATAGTCAAGTCCTGGATAAGAGCTTTCATTGAAGCCAATTGAGATTCCAACTTCACAATTTCCTCCTGCAACTGTTCTTCTCTCTTTCTAAGCAGCTCACACTCAGCAGACAACTCTCCTTTTACGGTCTCAAGAGATTTTGTCTGTGACTGGCCCTCGGCGACCAGCTTCTCCATGTCCACCATTTCTGCTCTCATTTCCTGGACTTGTCGTTCAAGAGTGTGCCCAGCTTCTCGAAGGACCTCCATTTCAGTTTCCATTTGCTTCTCTTTGGTTTTAAACGCCTCAATCTCTTTTTCACTGTCCTGTTTGTTTTTTTGTAATTCCAAAACCAGAGATTGAAGGTGGGCCATCTTTTCTTGCGACGGGCTAATATCTTCAACCTGGGCTTTCCAACTGTCCCTCTCCTTCTCTGCATGTTTCCTCATCTCCTTCTCCTCCTCAACTTGAGTTTTCACCTCCTCAAGCTCAGCTTCCTTCACATTGAGAAGATCCTGGATTTCATCAAGTTTTTTCCTTTCCGCTTTGAGTCTCTTTCCAAATTCTTCCCCCTGTCCTCTGTATTCTTCCTCCTGGGTAAGCAAAAGTCGCTCTAGACTCTCCTTCTCTGCTGCGGCAGTCTCGAGCTGACTCTGAAGGCTTCTGAGACGAGAACGAAGAGAATGTGAGGACGCAGAATGAGTCTGGTTGAGCTCTTGCTTCAAGCTGCTCGGCTTCCCGCTCGTCTCTTGCTCCCGGACAACACAGCGAGGTTCTGGGCTGGGTGCAGGTGAGGGGTTGAAGCTGTCTCCATCCTGAGAGTCACTGACTTCATGCAGGTTGGGACCTAATGTAGCAAGCTCTGCTTGAAGTGTACTGATGACTTCATGAAGGCGCTCCTCTTCTTCCTGTTTGTCATGACGGACTCTTGAAATTTCAGACTGAAGACGCTCAACTTGAGCGCGTAGATCCTCAATTTCACCCTCTAGAGCCTTTTGTGTAAAATGAAAAAAAGGACAATAAAAAACATGTAAATGTTTATTTGAGATCAAGAACATCCAACTAAATCCCAAGCCATCAAGTGTGATCTTACACCAACTTTGTTTTCTCTTGCACTCTCCAGCTCCTGTTCCAGTCTTTGGACCTCACTGCTCAGGTGGTCAATCTCTTGGTTTTTCTCCAGAATAAGAGCTGAGGGAAGAGTCTCCTCCTCAGTTTCTTCCACTTTGATGCATTCCTTCTTTTCCTCTGCGTTTATGGTGAGGGATGAAACCGTTTCCTGAAGACAGTTTTACATTCTGACTTACTTACAGGAAGCTTTTTTTTTTATTAATGTAGTTAATTTGACCTTAGAATAACTGCATTTGTATGCTGTATTTTCAGACTGATTTGATATGAATTCCAGCGTTTTACCTGCAGGTAAGAAATCTGCTCCTGCAGCTCCTGAACATGGGCTGTGTTCCTTTCTGTTAGCAGCTGCAACTGGAGTGTCAGGTGCTTTATTTCAACCTCTTTGATACTCAAGTCTTTTTGCACAGTCTCCAATTGTTCAAGGAACGTTTCAGCCTGAAAGATACAAATCAATATTTGTTTAGACAGATCTAGCGAATAAAGTACACGTCCATAATTGAAAACTGTAAAGCAGTCAAAACAGAGCTCTGCGATTAAAGCTCTGGACTCCAACTCTGCTTACTTGTACCAAAAGGTGGCACTGCAATCACACAAGTGAAGCAACGTTTGATTTTATCCAGCTTAAACAGCCATAAACCCAATTTTACACAAATTCTGACCTTCTGTTCTTTGCTGTGTAGTTTCTGCTGAGCTGTGTCCAAGGCATCCTTAAGCTCATGTGTGGGGTCATGCACGTTGTCATGGTAACAGTGTCGTGTCTCATCCAGCTTGGATTGCAGGGCGGAGATTTGAAGCCTGCTGGACAGCTGCTGCTGCTCTAATATAAGCTTATCCTGACAAGAGGAGGAGGAAAATATCAGTATGCGTAATGAAATAGGAAGTGAAAGGAAACCTATTCAATTCATTCTTACTTGTGTGAGCTCCAGCTCTCTCTGCTTCACTTTGTGTAGCTCTTGCTCCAGCTGCTGCAAAGTTCTAACACTCTCAGTGCTGTTTAGCAGAGCTTGTTCCAATTCTCTGATGCGCCCCGCTAACTTGTCTATCTCCTCATTGCGCTCTGCAAGATCACGCTGGGCTTGCTGATTGGCCGTCATTAGACAATCGTAATCCTCAGTTTTGTCTTTGATGATCGCATGAAGGGTCTCCAACTGTAGAAATGGGAAAAAAATGTAAATACAACAGATACTGAAGCTTCCAAATCAGTAAAGTAGCAAAGCAAAGCATTTGGAAACCAAAAACAAATCTTCTACTCTATGAGGGAGAGAAATGCAAATTAAGAATCTGCAGCAAGTTGTTTAAAGACCCACTCCAATTAAAATTGTGTTTTTGTGTTTTTTTTTTAATGTGTTCTTGTAATAATTTTCTCATACTAGAAAACATGTATAAAATAATTTAAGATTAAAACTGCATTTCTGAGTATTTTTTTATTCAAATTGTGTTGGATGAGGAGCAGATATAACAGCTCGGGTTTATGATGTTGCGACTGCCATGGGCGGGCCAAAGTCTCCCTTCTCTGGTACAGTTCTGAAGCATCCACTTGCAGACAAGTAGATCAATTAACGCCTTTTTCTTCCCGACTGAGCTGCCATCTGGCTCTGAATTGTGCAGCTGGAAAGCTCAGATATTGCTCGCCATTTTTCCCCCTTTCTTTTTTTTTTTGCTATTGTTAGCTTAAGCTTGTAAGGTGCTATAAGCTAGCGGGAGAGGGTGTAAACAAAGGGATGCTGGGATATTTGCGCAGTTAACTTCTGTGCCAACAGCCACATCCATAAACCAAAATTGAATTTCTAATGAGCTCCTGCTGTGCAGCAAAAAATATGTCAAAGGCTTTTGATTTTGGCTAAAGACTGCATCATCAGACCACTGGGAACGATTTTGCAAAAGAAAAAACATATATAGTTGGAGTGGGACTTTAAAAACTAAAGAGAAGCCAATCCAGGGATCAATGCCATGCAACTGAAGAAACTAAACGATCAAAAAAGCGATTGAATATTAAAAAGTCAATTGAAGCTGTAAAATGTATGCATGCACAAAGAGTAAATAAAAAATCTACAAACTATTGCACATAAGGAAACGCAAGACAAATCATGAATCAGTGCCAGTGCAAAGGACCTACAAAAAGTCAGCTAAAGTTAGAATCCATACCTGCAGAACCAAGTCCTCAAACTACAGCAATCCATCCAGCACAGAGACAAGCACATGGCAACAGTCAGGGACAACGACAAGCAAGCATTCGTCATTAAACCTTTGAGCAGTCCACTAAACTACAAGTATCTATAACTATAAATGCAAATTTCTAAAAATCAAAAATGTAAACACAACAAACCAACTCAATTACACACTAAACACAGTTTTTTGCTTTGTTTCTGGAGTTTTTGACATGTAATTTTCTGTAGCTCTGAGTCATAAAACAATGAAATCCATCTTCTCCAAGATGGAAAGAGAATAGATGAAAAACCGGCCTTTATCATCATGTCATCCAGAAAAACTAAATATTTACGACTTTTTAAAGAATTAATAAACACTGGTGTATTTTCTTATTGTGGAGTAATTCACATCCAATTCACAGCTTGGCTACAGTTCAATGACTTTAGCAGGTATTAGTTTTTACAAATTTTTAAAGTTCTACCAATGTGGAAATGTGACAAAAATGATGATTTTTAGAGAATAATTTATATTCTGTAGGTTTCCAACTGTGCTCTGGAATATTGACTATTTTGGTCTAGCATTTACTGTTAATAACTCAATTTACTGTCTTATAACTCAATACATTTCTGCAACAGGTTCAGAATGAGATTTCTATGCTCAGTTACAATGAAATACACCCAAATCATCAGAGCTGCTCTTCTTCATGATCAATAGATGAAGATGATTAGCAGGATTCAGCTGCTTTCGACATTCTTCATTCCTTTGGCAGCCGATTGAGTGTTTTTTTTTTTTTGTTTAAACTTTGCTCTTTCAATCAGCTTTTTAAAAACTTTGATAAAATGTTGGATGATATGTGTTTATATGAAATAATCAGTTTGTGGTTGCACATATTTAATTTTAACATTTCTAAGACCCTGTCCTCTTCAGGCCCTCACCCTGCTGCCTCTGTGATCCACATTAGTAGGTTGTCTGAGCTGAGCCTCAAGCCTGCGGATCTCTTGCTGGAACTCGTCTCGCTCGTGTTCACGCTCCACAGCTTGCTCCTGGAGGCACAAGAAGAAATTACATCAGCAGGACGAGTCATCAGCTTTTACAAAAACAAAAAATGTAAGGTCTGACAAAAGCTTTTTCATATTTGGATCTGCAACTAACAGGTAGGAAATAAATAATAAATTGACTGGTAAAATAAACTTGTAAAAAAGCCCACTTCTATGAACTGCCTGTTGTGTTTTAGCTGTTTCTCAAGAGCTTGGACACGCTGGTTCAGGTCTTCGGTGTGAGTCTTGTTTTGCAGCTCAGTTTCCATGACCATGGTTTCCTGCTCTTCAAGTTCTCTCTCCAGGTTTCTGAGGTGCACGGTCAGAGTCTTGTGGTCCTTTTCTGCCTGCCGCTGCAAATCCAGCCTATCTTGGGTCAAACGCTCAGTCTCTGCTAACAAAGCTTAAAAAAAGGAGAGAGAAATAGTCCACTGTTACAAAAGACACTTAAAAAACATTTTTTTTTACAAAGGTTAAAAAGGCAAAATGAAGCAAGCTAGGCTTAGAAAAGAAAAAGACACAGCACAAAGGTAAGGACAATAAAATTAAATGTAAGAGGCTAAAACACGTTCCTTGAAACCTGAACAGAACTTTGTGAGCAATACAATTTGCAGTAAAGTATAGTAACCACAGAAGAATTCAACAAAACAAGTTAATCCAACCTTTTTAAGTCTTAAATCTGAACCCACATGAACTGCTATACCTTTGATCTCTGATCCACCATTTAACAGGTATTTTCAAAGTCTTGCCCATGGGCCAAATGTGGCCCACAATTCAATTTCCATCGACCTGCAGGGTCATTTCAAAAAGCCAATAATATGCAGGCCTCAGCATTTTCTAAAAACTGTACAATTTATTGACTGTGGTTGACCAAATTAAATTTTAAGCCATTGTAAACTTGTACCAATGCTGTCGTGTGATCATTCTGTGAAACTTTCTAGCTTTCTGTTAGTAAGGAAAAGTTGACAGTGAGGGCCAATGCTTGCAGGACTTTTTATAGATTTCTTTTCAGTTTGATTCGATTTTATATTCCGTCAGTTCGACATGAGGGATAGGCATTTTCATCCCGATGTGCCGTAATGACGGAGAGATGAGCTTTTGCTGCTGGTCCATGCAGTTGTGCTGCAGGAGACGGGTTATTTTTAGGAATGACCTAAGAGTTTTGAGAATGTCCTTTCTGATAAAAGAAAATGACCTAAAGTCATTAAGAATAAATTCTTAATGTTTAAGACATATTGGTGGCTCTGTCTCTTTGAATGAAACAGGGATTTGCATTTGAAACAGAAGTTAATTGTTTTGGAAAAGAGATGACATTTTTCTGCTGATCCAGTGTTTTGCTGAACCATAGACTATTTTGGCAAAAGCACAGAAAGCTTCAAGAATGTCATTTCTGTTACAAGAAATGAACGAAAGCGATAGAAAAACCTGTAATATCAAGAGATGAAACATGTCATCTACAACAAGCTCACTGGGAAATAACAGTGTGAAAAATTGACAGAAATTTTGGTAAAAAATTATTTAGAAGTTTTGTTTCTATGTGGAAAAGTATGCCATTACAATAACATCCCCAATAAATAGTTTATTTGCTATGGAAGAACATTGCATAAAAAAAGAAATAAAACAGATGATCTTTGTTCAAAACTTTTGTGTATAAAAAATAGACTATAGATATAGTGCACAAACAGAATAGGCATGGATCATGTCTACGGCGCTGACATATCATGGCCTTTAACTTTTAATTGCAGGTGATTTTATAATTTTTATGAGCAGATGAGGTTAGTGCCCAGCCTGTTTGAACTTTTTTGCTTTTGTAGTTCTTAAAAGAATAAGAATGAAAAACACAAAATTAGAAGGAAGATCACCCCTTTTCTTAATTGAATACAGTACACTCATAAAATGTACATTAAATGTTATTAAAATAGTTCAAAGAGGGCAAACCAATTGGTTGGCCCTCAAACATTTTCACCTCACCTAATCTGGCCCTCCTTGCAAAAAGCTTGGACATCCATAATTTAACACTTAATTTGTTATGTGTGATATTCTGGAAGTTCTATCAGACAACTGCAGACAAACATAGAAAAAAAAAGCCGCAAACCAAAACCTGTTTCTCATAACAGCGGCTTTAGAAACTTCACACACCACTGCAAAATGCAAAAATACACACCCTCTTTTTCAACTTACAAACCTTTCTCAGGATTTATAATGAAGCAATGGTCCATATCTAAGCAGAGATTTTACAGACAAGTGTAAAATTTTGGTGTTCATTGAAACATTTCTTTAGAAACATTTGAATTATTTAAACCTTTCCACTCACCCTTTTCCCGTTCCCCAAGTCCAGCTGAAAGATGCTCCTTCTGGCGAAGGAGAATTGCGTTCTCCTCAATGAGCTCCTGATGCTTCAGTCTGAGGTTTTCCACTTCTGCAGCAAAGCCTTGCATCTGTTGAAGCTTCATTTTAAGGTCCTCCAGCTCCTCCACAAGCCTTTCTTCTCGATTCTCCTTCTGCTGAAGAGACTCTTCTAGAACAGCTTTTTCAGCCACGTATCCCTCCAGAAGCCCTGAACACAAACACGGGCAGAATACGTTCTTGTGAAAAACAAAATAAGTGATTCACTTTAAAACTTTAGCAGAGAACATGTTAAGCCAGTGATAGATATACAAGAGTGGCTTAAATTCACAACATAGCAATGCTTACCCTCCGCCTTATGGAGCTCTAACTGGAGCTGACTCTTCAGCTTGGCCTCCTCATCAAGCTGCTCCAAAAGGAGTTTGTGCTGTTCCCAAAGTTGGACAGAGTCTTCTTTACCTTTGGAAAACTTCTCCTCCAGAGAAAGATGGACATTTCTAGTCTCTTCAAGCTGAGAAAAAAAAAAAAGTCAAAATCACAAGAAAGTTAGTGTGCAAAAAATGAAAGATTTTCGCTTGGAAATATAAGTCTCCAAACAAACATATTATTTTACCTGAGTATTTGCTTGGTTGAGAAGGTCGAGCAGCATGTCTACTGCCTGACGTAATCTGCAGCAAGCATTCAAAACAGATTCTTCTCCTTCAGGATTGATCTGAGAGTCTGAGACCAGTAGGCTCTCACAGAGGAGTTGGGTCATCTCCAAGTCATCAGATGTTAAATCTGCAACTGAAAAACCTGAAACATCAAACCAAAAACATTAATAAAATTTCACAAATGGAATTAAAAATTGAATTGTACTTCGATCAAAAACCTGCACAGAGAATGTTAATCCAAGACGATTATACCTGACTCCTGGGCATCTTTGTTCTCTGTTGAGCTGCTCTGTTGGGTTGCCTGCTCAGATGTTTTAGTTCTAGTATTGATCTTTTGTCCAATCTGTTCTTCTGTTGCTCTAATGCTACGAAACATCTCAACCAGGACTTTAGCCAACTTTTCATTTGTATGATGAAGTTTGAATCTGGTGGAAGAAGATTAAAATATGTATAAGAAAGCACAGCTCCAAGAAATTCACAAATATCTCAAAAGCTGACTTACTTTTCTTCTTTGGCTGCCTGTAAATCATCTGTAAGCATCTTCAGAAGGTTGGCTCCTTCTTGACTTTCTCGCTCCCTTCGTTGAAGAAGAGTGTCCATCGTCTCCATTTCTGCACTTTTTCCTTGCAACTCTCCTTGCAGACATCCAACTTCTGCACGGAGCTGAGAGGAAAATTGCCAAACTTTTAATATGGTTCTGATGTTACTTTCACTAATACTTCAAGCAAAGTTTACCACCATTTCTTTATCTTCTACATCGTCACAGTGTGGTATATTATAAACAAAAAGTACATCAATTAAAATTAAATCCTAGAAAAATCAAAAATTGAAACAAGGGAAACTATATTATTTACGACAGAACAAACGATTTTTGTAACCAAGACAAAAAGCACGTTACAGTTGACCTCTATTGCTGGTCTATACTACAATGTCTACTAAGTACATTAAACGATCCATGACACAGAAGTCCCTGGTAAAACCAGCCCAACATTACAAAGACTAGAAATCACAAAAAAAAACAGATCCTTAATTCTTTTCCTCCCTTCGCCTCCTATATAACCATCCCTTCGCTCCCTTTTTCCCTCTCACTACAAACTCATCTTATGCAGACACCTGCCTCATCTAAACAATGAGATCGCCATGACAACAGCCCCCTCCCAATGGCTTTTAAAGCCCTCTCAGTCATGGAGGCCTGAGAGCATGTTAATATCTTACTTAGCTGGACAGTGTCATGGAGATTCAATAAGATACAAACGTTAGACATTTACAATATTGACTCCCCTAAGAACAACAACAAAAAGAACAAAATCAATGCAAAAATTGAAAAAGATTTAAACAAGAAAATATTTGTAACAAAATAACTAAACAAAACATTTGAGATGTTTCTGTTTACAAGAATCACAACAAATCACACATTTTTTCCAGTAAATATAAAAAAGGATATTCTAAAAATAAAGGCTTAATAACTAAAGATGATCTCTAACTTTTACAGTTCCACGTGTAATGCAAAATTTAGAAAATATAAAAAACGCAAAAATGAGTACCAATAAGTACCAAAAAAAGAACCCCAACAGCAAAAAAAAAAGTTAAATATCTAAATTACAAAACTAAACTACAAAAATAAATTACAATTAATTAAATTACAACTAATTACTAAATTGCTACAGAACTAAATTACAAAAAGTGAAACATCCAGTTAGAATACTGTTCTTGTAATTTTCAAATTAGCAGATGAGAAATAAAACCTATGTTTGATTTATTTTGCAGACAGTTTCTTCATATTTTTTGGAACACAGAACTTAAACAAACTTCAAAATTATGGTAGGTTTATTGTTTTTTTATTTATTTAGATTAATTAGGATTATTATGCAAATATTTTATGTCAGGCTTTACAGCCTTTGTCTTGTTCACTTTTGGTAACATGAGATTTACTGCTGGATTTTAAATCTGTGCTACATAAAGAAAAAAATCTGTTGTTATCGTAAAACAAAAAGGAATTGTAATGTGTTGTTGTGTATCCAGTACCTGGGCGACCACAGAGTCAAGTTGCTGCAGCTGAACAGTGAGCTGGCTCATTTTGTTTGTGTAGCTTTGCTCCTTTTCCTGTTGATCAGATGCAAAGCTCCGCCTTAAGTCTTGAAGCTCCACCTCCTTCTGCTCTTCAAATTCCGTCTTAAAAAAAAAAAAAAAAAAAAAAAAAGAGCGGTGAGGTTAATGATTAATGATGGACTAATACATTTTTAAAAAAAGAGAAGAAAATTTGTTTACAGAAATAGCAGTAAACTGAAAATTTGTTTCTTATATCCAACTGAAAACAGACTTGTACAAATCAAATGTTCAAATGCTGAATGTCTATTTAAAAAAAAGCTTCCAGCTTTAAAATCTTCTGCAAAGGATAAAAAGCTTAGATCCATCCCATTTAGCCACTGTTCAGATGCAGCAGCACAAACCACAATCACACAGATTTAGAACAGAGGCATACTGACGTAAACACTTCTAGATGTATGACAGCGGGATTACGGGAAACTGGGTTTGAATGAAGCAGAAGTGGGACAGAATCCAAGATAGAAAACCATCACTAGGAGTGAACTGGTACAGCTGGAGCTTAAGCAGAGCAGTGGCACTCACACAGTGCACATAATCCACTGCTATTATATAATGCTTCAGCCTGAATTACAAGCATGAAAACATGCAAAATCATGTGCAGCAATCTGAAAAATAATCTCAATCTACTGAGTTTTTAACTTATCTTTTTGCAAAACTTGATTGTTAGGTTAAAAAAAAAACAATAAGACATTTATTTAGTTTATCTCTTTAAATCATTTCCTGTTTTACCATTAGCTGATTAATCTTGTCCTGCAGCTTCTCTTCTGATCTGACTTTGAGGAGCTCCACCTCTTCCAGGTAATGCTGCCGTTGCCTTGACGACTCCTCTTCAAGCTCCCGGCGAGCTGCCTCCAGTTCCCGTGCAGATGTCCCTCTCAGCTCCTACAGCAAAAATTTGCTTTTTAAACGATGCACAGTCAGACCAACACTCAAAGAGTTTAGTCATTGTTAGTAACAAAAAATCTAAAGCAAGCTAACAAACAAATCTCTGCAGAGAAAAACACTACTACACAAAAGGAAGGAATGACTCAGTATATAGTCTTATGCAGTTAGCTATAAAAGCCACAAAGGGTCAAGCTAGAGGCAGCAATAAAAGGCAAATATGAAAGCTTAAAGAACAGTGTGGTCAGACATGTGGAGACAGATTTATAAAACAAGATGTAGATGGTAATTTCATTGCAGCACACCTGAAGTTGGAGATTAAATTGCTGGGTAAGCTGGTCTTTTTCAGCAGCATAAGTGTTTGTCAGATCCTGCAGGGCGGCATTGTGCTGCTGTTCCAGATCAAAAACCTTATGAAAAAATGTGATGGGGAAAAAAAAGTCATGTTTACTTAACAAGAAAATGCACAGATAAAAAGTAGAATGAAAAACTACTTATTGACAGAAGCATTATTGAAATTTTCAGCATAATTTTTTATTTTAGCATTGCATCCAGAATGACTTTTGTCTCATTATTTCATCTAATTGAGCAAAATTTAAATTTCAGTCATTTAACCCATCTGTTGATGCTAATATTAAGCAAGCCACTTCTGCTCCAAACTTTATTAATTTAGCATCTACTTAAAAGCAAAAAACAGTGATATTTTTCCCCATCACTGAAAATAAAATCATGTGTCAAGGCATTAAAAATCACCAAAATAATAGTAGATTTAAATAAATAAATTTTGAAGTAGCAGTTTTTACAACTAACCTATTAGGTAGAAGTACAAAACAAAAACAACAAATAAATAGTCATAATCCAAACAAATTTACTGTTTATTTATTTATTGTAAATATTTAAAAAGCAACTTATTTTGTACCTGATTTTTGAGTGCTTCCAGAGCCTTGCAGTGTTCAGCATCTAAGGCCTCTTTCTGAGAAGCTAGTTCATTCTGTGAATACGTCAACAAAAAAAAAACGAGAACAAAACATTTGAAGGATACTGTTATTTCCATAATTAGCTACTGATTTCTCCCCCGTCTGTTTTTTCACCTTCTGAACAAAGCTGAGCTCTGCTGCCATGGCTTTAAACTTTTCCATGTGAACTTGAGCCAGCTCCTTCCGCAGTTCCTCTCTGACAGACAGCTGTTCTGTAGCAAGTCGCTCCAAAATATTTTTGTGTTCTGCATCCTTGAAAATAAGCTCTTGCTTATGCTTCTCCTTGAGTTGAATGATATCATTTCGAAGTGCCTGAAAAATGATTAATACATTAACTAAACACAAAAAACTAGAAAAACAGAAAAAAGATGTTGTGTATTTATAGACTTCTTCCTTACTTGCACTTCCTTCAAGTAAGTGGCTTCCAAAGTGTCCATATTACCCAGCATCCTCTTTTCTAGTTCGTCTGTCTCTTCCTGATGTTTTCGAGACAACTCTGCCTCTAATGCTTCCAACTGGACCTGATTGGTCTCCTGAAAAACGGCCTCCAGGCGTTCAAGGTCTTCCTTTCGTTTGGAATGGAGTGCTGCCTCCAAGGCAACAAGCTCTGTGCGGTGCTTCGATTCAAGCTCAGCGACTACAGCTGCAAGCTGGCTTTTGTGACTGGCAACAAGTGAATTTAGTTGTGCATTATGTGTGGCATTTAGTGCATCCATCTCTTGAGAAAGATTGTTTGGTTGCGTCTTTCCCTCCGGCTCCCACTCTGCTTTGCACTTGTTTTTAAGTTCTGCCAAACACAGTTCATATTTCTGGACCAGCGCTGTTTTTTCCTTCTGAAACCTGAACAACAAAGCAACAAAAGAAACAAAAAGGTAAAGTCAGATTCTAAAACACATCTCCATGGGCCTGGATCCCCATGAGATCTCACTTCTGCTGGGCTTGGTGTAGCTTTTCCTCACTCTCCCTCTGAAGCCGAATTCTGAGCTCTTTGATTTCTTCAGACATGCAGTTCTTTGCTTTTTCCAGTTCTATGTCATACTGAGCCTCCGGTTTCGTCATAGGGGACTGTGGGCCTTGAAGACAAAACCAAACAAACAAAAATCTGATTTCACAAGTGAACAGCATTAAATACTTGCTCTCCAAAAATTTTCCTACCCTCATTGTTGTCCAAAGTTGTCAGAAAAGACTTTAGCTTCTTTTCTTCATGGAGATTTTTTGTTGGAGACTTCTTCTCACTCTCCTTCTCTGAGTTTAATGCAGAGACTTCACTTTTGGGCTTTTGCTGAAACTCTTTTATTTTCTCTTTCAGAATCTCTCTTTCTTGACTCAGAGCTTTCTCAAGATTGTCAAGCTGTTTTGAGTTAGAAGGAACATGTTACAAAAGTTGATCTCCAGGTAGCATATAATACGTGTAAAAAGATTTTATCCAAATGACTTTCTGTTGCCTTTTGTGAATTCTGCTGGATCTCTTCATCACGCTGCTTGCTTAGGTTTTCCAAGCTTTTCTCCAGAACGTGGATGATTTGCATCTTTGTGTGAAGCTCCTCAGTTAGACACCACATCCTTTGCTCCATTTCAGCCTAAAGAAACATTAACAATGAAAAAATACAGTATGTGGGTACTTGATCAACAAGAAAAAAGTGTTACCAAAAATAAGTTTTCACCTCAGCTTGTCTTCCTGCATCCAACTGTACTTTAGTAAGTTGCTCCTCTAGGTCTGTGACAGAGATATTTGAATAATGATTTATTTGTTCAGCTTTCTGACCGTTTCCATACTGTGTGTTTGTGTGTGTAAGGAACCTTGTAAATGAACGTCCGAGAGTTTAGCTCTAAGCTGCTCTAGTTCCAGGCCATGTGTCGCCTTTTGTTCCTGCAGTTCTTTCTGATAATGACGAGTGATGTCTGAGTGCACCTGTTCAAGTGACAATTCATACCCACTAAGCAAAAATGTAAAGGATTAGCTTTATAATAACTTAATAAACTGGAATCTGACCTGCTGCAGTTCTTCTTTAAAAGACAGAGTCATAGAAGACTTTATATTAGAAAGCTCCAGGGTGTGTTTCTCCTCCAACTCAAGCTTCAAAGAGTTGAGTATTCCCTGAAAAAAACAAAGTAACATGGCGTTTCAGACTCCAAATGACCAAAGAATTAACTTCCTTTAATTCGGAAACATAGGTTACACCAATTTCTTACCTCCTCGTCCTTAAATTTGGCATCATCAGGGACATATTTTTTCTCTCCAACTTGAACCTGAGATAAAGTACTGAAATACACACCAAAGATGCTGAGACATTATATGGTGAAAATAAGACTACAGCAGAGAATGCATCTAATGTAGAGAGCAATTTTCATACCCATCTTCTGACGTTAAAACAACAGACTCTTCCAAGGCACTTTCTACAAGTCTCATCTGTAGCAGAGCAATTTCCTCTTTGTAACTCTCTTCTGATGCATGCAAGCGTTTCTCAAAATACCTGAAAAATGACAACATGCATTCTTTTATGAATAGAAAGAAAAAGTGAAATGACTATAGCAGATCAACTTAAATTGAATTACTTTAATCTTCCGATCTAGCTGAGATTAGATTACATCATTTAGTCTAACATTCTTGAAGTGATGTAAAGTTTTTAGTTTGCACTAATTCCTATGCTTTGATACCTCCTCAAGTTTTCCAGCTCAGCTTCATTCTGCTCCTTAATTTCCTGCTTTTGTTCTTTAAATTCTGCTTTGAGGCGTTCAATGTCATCAACATGAGAGGAGCGAGCCAACAGTTGCTCCTTAAGCTCTGCAAGACAAGAAATTAGGCAGACAAAAAAAGACATAAATAGAAATGCACAAAACCTTTAGATGTATTTGAATTCTGTCTTTGCTAAATAAATTTAAAAAAAAAGATTTTATTCACTAAATCTCATTTATGAACAGTCTAAAACTGTCACCAAGGAAGCAAAGGTATAAGATGTCATGCTGGTGAACGAACCTCCAAGCTCTCGTCGACTGGCCCTCATGCTCTCCACCTGGGTCCATAATTGACCCATTTCTTCTTCAGAGTTTTGTTTAAGCAAGGCCTTCTCTTCTTCCAGCTGAACAACCTGGTCGAGAGATTATCTTTTTATGTTTTTTTTAAGGCAAACCCATTTCTTTGGAAAGGATGCTTTTAATAAAATATGATGCAAAGATTTTGGAAAAGAAACATTGCAGGGTTTGGACAGTTGACTGACCTTTTGTTGCAGTTGGCACTCTTTTTCTTTATAACAGAGAGCTTGTTGCTCCATCTCTTGGAGCTCAGTTTTGTGCCAACACACCAAGTTCTCCAAGGAATCTGATCAATATGAAAAATTATATTTATATATAAAAACAAATCAAAACCATTTTAAAAATATTAATGTGACAAATCAATAAAAATACCTACTCAAAAAAAGCAATTCATGCAAAAATGTTGCATTGATGTTGCATTGAAGTTTAATTAGCATCTTGACTAATTGTTGCTAATGGAAATATTTACTGTAGTTCATACACTGAAAAATTGAGACATAAAAAAATGCAAGTCAAAGGAAGCCTTACCTTTTTCTTCCAGCACTTTCTTCCGTTCTTCCTCTAGTTTATGGACCTGTTCTTTACTGGAGGTTTGGAGTTCCTCCATTCTAGCTTGTGCCTCTTGCAGCTCTGACTGCACCTGGCTCAAAGCTGCTGTGGTTTCAGATAAAGTTTTAGTGGTCTCTGTGAGAGAGCTCTTGGTGCTGGCCAGTTCAACCTGAGTAGAGGTGAGAGTATTTTGGATGTCAAAGAAAGACTTCCGGAGATTCTTTGTCTCCATCTCCCACTGAGCCCTGAGAGCCTAAAAACATAAGGAAACCACTAAATTAAAAGCTCAATAGAGCTAAAACACAAAAATAAAATGTCTTGAAGTTTGACCTGCATCTCTTTAGAATGCTTTTCTTCCAAGGATGCCCTCTCCTCAGCAACACGGATCTCCCACTGCTCTTTGAAACCATCTGAGCATAAACACAAGAAAAGCCTCATCAGGAGCTCAAGTACGTACCATCAAAGCATGTTAATAGCTGTAAAGCACACAGTGTTCTGCACTCACCCATCTTCTGTTGGTGTTCCTGACGCTGTTTGGTGACCTCCACATCCAGCTGATGCAGAGTCTGAGCAGCAGTTTGATCCTGCTTCACGTTTTTCTGAGAGTCTTCCACATAAGGCGTGTGAAGTGAGGTCAGGCTCAGACGCAAGGCTTCGAGCTCCGAGGTCCTTTGGGCCTAAACATGAAAACATGATTTGTCATTTGAAAGCTTTTCCTTGCAGTTGTAATGAAACCCTGAGCTGTAGAGGACTTCGATTAATAGACTTTACAATGACAACAGGCCATTACTGAATACCACATTTTCCCAAAAGAATCATGAAAAATATGTGATGTGCGATTCATTTTAAGGAAGATAGGCCTGTAAAAGACATACTTGTATCTGCTGCAGCTCAGCCAGGTGAGCAGCTTCCATGCTTTCCCTCAGCTCCAAGGACACTTCAGTCCTTAGTTGGTGCAGCTCCTCTTTGTGCTTAGTAGTGAGCTCTGATATTACTCTTTCATGGTCACGCTCAGTAACCTACAGAGAAATTTAATGAGTACTAAAAAACTTGGAAAAATTATGTAAACTGCTACAAACATACAATAACTGATACCTGTTTGATTAGACTAATTTGTCGCTTTTGTTCCTCCTCCAATTTGGCTTGAAGCTTCATTAACTCCGACTCCAAATGAGTGTTTAACTTATAAATCTGGGCATTCGTGCAGGAAAAATATAAAAACAATTACAGAAAAAGATTAAAGGGGCAATAACACTGGAACATGCAAGTCTGATGAAAATATATAAAAATTTGCCTCTTGTTGATGCTTCTCAGTTAAGTCATTGATCTGTTGCTGGTGAGAAGAGTTGAGTTTTTGGGTAGCCTCCTGCACAGCGAGGACCTGCTTTTCTAGAAGATCCTTCACCTCATTTTCTTTCTCCTTCATCTGCTCCCTCAGCAGACCGGTCACATTAAGGAGTTGTTCCTTCTCCTGTTTCTCCATCTCCCATTTCTCTCTTACATCAGCCAACTTTTAAAAAGTATTGGTGAATCACATTAGTTAGTAAATCAAGAATAAAGGCACAAATTAATACTTTGCAAATCTCACCTCAACATCCTTTGCTTTTAATATGTTCTCAAACTGCTCAAGTTCCTCCTCCAAGACTTGCTCCATCTTTTTAATCTGTTCTTCCATCTGCTGCTCCTTTGCTTTGGCTTCCTCCCTCTGTTGCACAGACTGAGCTTGGGCTTTCTCTAAACCAGTGAGGTTTTGTTGCAGAGATGAGATTTGAGCTTCCAGCTCACTTTTGACTTTTTCAGCCCATTTCAAGGAGTCGTGGTTGCTAAGCAATTCTTCCTGTAATTTCTGCACCTCTTTTTGGACATTTACAACCTGTACTCGGGTTGTTTCAAGTTCTTTTAGTACAGTTTCAAGTTCGATGGTCTTTTGAGTCAACAGTGCTGATGTGGTTTCATATTCAATTTTTGTATTCTCCAGTTCTGACATGAGGTAGTTACTGTGCTCCTTGAAAAAATAAGCAAAACAAGAGGACTTGAATAATTTCTGCCAATTTAAAGTTTCTAAAATAGGTCAGGTATTTCCATTTACTTTTAAGATGTAAACAAAAGCCTACTAATGATAACAGTCTTACCTGCAAAGTCTGGATCTTAAGAACATCTCCAAGCTTCTGGTTCTCTTCAGAGGAGCCTGCCGTTAGCTTTTGCTGATTTGTTAGCTCCTCTTGCTCATTTTCAAAAGACAGTAAAGATCTGTTCTCATTTTCCTTTACCTCATTAACTAACGTATTATCATTCGCTTCTACAAAAGTGAGCAGGAACGTCTCAGAAGAGCTCTCGGCTTCCTCTGCAATCATTTCTGCGGAACCATCTTCTTCCTTTCTTTCTATTAAGGTGCCAGTTTCCTTATAAGTTTTCATCTCTTCCTCGATATCTCTTCTCCTCTGTTTCTCTTCTTCAAGCTCCCAGAGAGCATGCCTGAGCTCTTCTGTTACTTGGGCCCACCTGGACAGAAGTGAATGATTATTTAATTAGTTAAAGCAAATAATCAACATAAGTCCTTATTTATTTATTTGAAGCAAGTATCTTCAAGTGCCCAGGCCAAACAAGATCATTGTCATACGGTTAGAACAACAAAACGTGTATGTTAATGAGAAAACTCATATTGTATTATCAAATATAAAATATTTCTTGCTCAAAGAGTTTACGCTTTTATTAAAATGCTTATTACAAACCATTAACATTGAATAATATAGATTGTATATAATTTAATTATTTTTTGCTGAATGGAACCAAAGAATAATTACAACAGTGCCTGACATTTTATAATTCACGTCTAAATTGTCGCACATTTTGCCTTTTTCTAAATCTAATTTTTGACATAGACAAGATTTTTCTGTTTTTTTAAAATCAATAAATGGCTCAGACATGACGAAGAAGAACTGAAACACAATCTGAGAACCAACACTAGTTTTTCTTTCCTCTTCTCTGCCTGGCCTGCAGAGCAGCAGGTGACTAAGCAGAACGTGGATTACATTTAATGAATTAATCATTTTATGTATTTCAGCATGACCAAAATCATGCAGTTACTGTAATTTTATCTGATGACACGATTAGAAAAATATGTTAAAGTTTACATGTAGTCCTAAAAAAACGTTAGTTCCGTTCATATTTCCAACTTTGTGTTGTGTTGCCTCATGAGAGTAAAAACAAACAAATGCATCACAAGTTAATTGGATTTTAAATTTACACATTATGCAAGCAGAGACTATATAATACAAACAATAAAGGTACAAACTGCAGCTTATTACACACCTGCTCCTTGCTTCCTCCAGCTCTTCAGCACTCTGGAGGACTTCCTCGTTTAAGACACCCAAATCCCGCTCCTTCAGGGCAAGCTCCTCTTGCAGCTCCAAACACTGCTGGTTTAGCAAGTCCTTCTCCAGGTCTGTCTTTTCAAACGGCTGCTGTGAAATCTGACTCGAGTCCAGCTCACCAGAACTGAAGTTCTGATGACACTTCGAGAGAGACTGAGAAATGAAATCACCAGCTTCGTTGGGATTGTGTTGGAATGAGATGTTTTGCGAGTGCTCGTGTTCTTCAGAGGGCCGGTTTGAAATAGACAACAATGGTTGGTCTTGAAACACATCACTATTGATCGAAGAAAAAAACAAGTCAGTCAATTGTCAGTCAAATGAAAATGCAATGTAATCTATAAAACAGAGTTAGAAGATAACTGAGTCCTTCCTTACCTGTAGTCTGCAGAAATGTCCAATTGACTGCACTGTTCAAAACTTTCATTAACTATTGAAGAATGAGAGTATGTCAGGGGTGCTGAAGCCAGGTATCGCTCCATGATAATATCTCCTTGAATTGATGCATCAATGCTGTCCTGATCAGGTCCTCTTTCCACGTTGGTTTCCTCTACAGAAGTCTTCTCAGAGTCAGCACTAACATTTTTGTGAGTCCGCTGGTTTTCAGAAGTTTCAAGTTTTTTGACTTTTTCATCTCTTTGCTGAAGTTCTTGTTCTCTTTGTTCCAAAATCTGACGGACAAGCTCAATCTCCCTTTTGTGCTCCTCCTTTAGCTTCTTCATCTCTTCCTCTTGCCGCTGTCTTTCATCCTTCATGCTCTGCAGGTAAAGGGCAGAGCTTTCCCCATTTTCTTTCTTTTGGAGTGTGTGTCTAAGTTCATTTATCTCTCTTTCTAGCTTTTCTTTCTCTTCTTTGTATTGTTGACTTGCAAGGCAAAGAGTTTGTACTTGGCTTAACTGGGTCTGAAGATTTTGTAGCGTTGCCTCATTTTCTCTTCGTTCCTCTTCTCTTCCTTGCTTTTCTTCCTCCAGTAATGAAAGCAAATGGTGTTTTTTCTCTATCTCCTCCGCTAGTTCTGAATTGATGAGTTGGTTCTTCCTTTTCTCTTCTTCCAGCTCAAACCTTAACTTGCGTAGTAACGTATCAATCTCAGAGTCACTTTCAAGATTACAGCTTTCAGGAACGGCATGAGAACCAGAACTTTCATGAGTCAATTCTTTTGTCAGTTCCTCAACTAGGTTGTTTTTTAGATCTTGTGTAGGAAGCCAATGATGATGCTGACCGACATTCAAGACGTCAGCTCCTGACTGAACTTTGATTCGCTGAAATTCCACACTCGTCTGGACGCAAAACAATAGGATAAACATCAGAGTCAGTTAAATAGACACAATCAAATGTCAAAGTGCTGCCATTAGTAAAATGAGTTACCTGCTGGAGTTGTTTCTGGAGAGCTCGAATCTGCTCAGCAAGATAGTGGGCATCTAATTGTACCAGGTCTCTACTTGCCAGAGCCTCTTGGAGGTTGGAGCTGAGTTTGGCAATGATCTCATTCCGCTTCTCAACAGCCAACTGCAACTGCTACAGACACAAAGATGCAGGTGTGAAAAGCTAAAGCCAAAAAGGTCTCATTAACCAGGTGTTTAGATAATATCCAAGTGACTAAGCAACAGTGGCATTAAAGAAGAGAACATGGGCAGTTAGTTGTACCATAGAGAAAATGGTCTTTTTATCAAAGAGGCAACTAGTGAGCCATGAAAAACAAACATTGCACAATATGAATGAAGATAGCAATAAATGCAATTTTCTATATATTCATTTTGTAATATTTTTTAAATTATAATTTAAAAACAGCAACAAACGAACCATCTGATATTTTAGGAACAGTATGCGGCGTTGCTAAATCAACTCACTCATTAAGTTAATTGTTGTAGAATATAAAGCAATTATCATTAGAATACAGTCTGATAGTCCAAACCTAATAAAATACAAGGAGAAAATTAAAATAAAATTTCCACTTTTAGATTAGTATGACAAAATATCTCACACGTGTTACATGGAATCTAAATTTAATCAAACCATGCAACACTATAGACAAAATAAATTTTAGCATAAAATGATACCTTGAGCTGTTCTTTGCCTGTAAGTGCAGCTAGCTCTCCCTCTCCCAAAACTTCCACAGGAGATGGGCTGCACTCTGGAGTGGGAGGATGTTTACTTGACTCATCACCCTGAACATCTGAATCATCTGGCTTTAAGGCCTCCTGGAGAAATAAAACCCAAATCCTAATTAACTCTTGCTTTAATTTCGTCAACAGTCATTTTAGCATTTACATTTTACAACTTATATTTCTGATTTAGTTAAGTTGATGAACCCTTGCAGAAAAAAAAGAAACTACAAACAGCTTCAGTTAATCATCATGGCCATGTTGCTATGACAACATGCCCAACAGACAGCATAATGGTTAGTGACCTAGTTCTCCGTTATACGTTTATCAAGAGGAACAGGCAACAAAAAAAAACATCTAACAGAATTGAACTACAGCACAAATGGTTTTCAAACACATTAGTAACAAGTTAAAACTGTGAAAAGGGTTCAATGAAAACACAAAAATAATCATCAAGTTGTGCATCTATCTACCTTGTGATTGGTTTTGGTAGCACTTGCTGATGGAGGAGTTGGTTCTACGTGACAGTCTTGCGCTGGGCTGTCATTCTTCGGGTCAGTCGGACCCTTCCTCTTCTGCGTCTTTTTCGCCTCCCCCGCGTTGCTTTTCGCCCGCTTCTGTCTGAAGCTAGCAAGCTACGCAGGAAGGACAGCGAGAGGTAGATGGACACATAGGTCAGGACAACTGAGCACCAAACTATGAGCATGATGACGCTCAGGTGTCAGGGAGCAAAAGCTAGGATTATCCAGTAAAGATGTCAAGCAACAAAAACAAAATCTCTCCTGTAAAATTTTAAGTACATTATACACAGATTTATACATTTTTTAAAGTTTGATAAAACGGTGGACAAAATATTAGAGGTATTTATATTAATACATTTGTTCATAGTGTGGAAAAAAAACAGCAAAGTAAGAAGAAATTCCTAACTAAACCCAAAAAAGACAACACCATAAACTGCAGAGACATGCATTTCATAATGAGGTGAAAATGCCAGAAATTTTCAGAGCTCTTAAGAGCGCAGTAGCCCCATGAGATAAACAGTTTTTAATAGCCCAGAAAGAACAACTTCAGCAAACCGGAAATGGAAAAAGACATAAAAATCCCCCATAACAAGACGGCACATCTCTGCCAGGATTCATTTTTTATCTTTGAGGAAAAAAAGTCAAATCCAAGTGATGCCTGCTACTTTTTGAGATAATCTTGAAATCTTTTACAAATTTATCTTCACGTGAACATGGGGTGTTACTCCACAGCAAAAATACAATCCAGAATAAAGCAAAGTAAAACAGTCTGAAACCCAGAATCAATCCATTTCTCTGTTGAAGATCTCTTGTATTGCATCTCTGTTCCGGTTTGTCTCCTCTATAAGCAGCTCGAAACAGATTACAGTAGTTCTCATTGTGACAAAAGACACGACCATTTTCTGACAGTGATCAACTTCTTTCCTTCTTTTTCTCAGTAAGCACAACAGTATGTTAATCCAAAAATGTAGTTCTTGAACGCCTCCAGATGCAGTTCTTATAGAGCTGGCAACAAAGCAGTCTCCTCTCTCATATATCCTAAAATTCACAGCTGAAGCAAATGGACAGAGCTGAGAAATCAAACTGTGTTGAGGCATATGTCTAGACTAAGAACAGAGGGTGGAGACAAAGAGATGCATTCATACAGAGGAGGAGACAAACCTCAGTCTAATAAAAACCGCACCAGATCAGTCGTTTAATTCAGTTTGGTTTTGGAATATGCTTTTATTACTTTATTTATTACTCCCACATCATCCTTGAAAGACGTTATTAGTGTGCCACATTTTTTTCTGGTTCAATGAATTGCCTTTTCTATTTTCAGAGAGCACAATTATTTTTTATTTAAATATTCCCTAAATACTGAGAAAAAACACCAACTGCTTTACATTTGTTTCCATCTTGTCATCAGACTGGCTGCCGTAAAATTGTAGAGAGACATCTGCCAGATGAGCTGTGTGTAGCCCAAGGCCATTTCCACACCACTGACATTCAGAGTTTACTCCGGTGAAATCAGATGTAACCAGGCAGCTTAATGCTGCTTCCATGTTCACAAAAACCTTAGAGCGTTTCTGAGTTTATTAGATCACATTTCCAGTCTATGTTTGAATAATTTTTATACATAAGTGATGCCTAAAACAAAGTAGAACAGATTTCAAAACAACGCACAACAGGAAACCGTCAGGTCTATATTACCATAGCAACATCCCTTACCAGATGAAAGCGCATTATTCTATGAAATCTCATAACCCCAGTGCACCATCTGATGGCTCAAAACCAGCATTACAGTGCACACATTTCAGTGACACAGCAAAAGAGAGATTTACATTCTGCTAGCATTGCTGAGTGCCCTCTGCTTAGTGGGTTGTGCTGGCTTAGATTAGATTATTATTTTATTTATATTGACATGCTAAAACAGCAGATTTTCTTTTATTGTTATTATTATTATTATTATTATTATTATCTACTATTTGTGCCATATTACATTAAACTTAAAATTAACATGTTTTAATTAAATTTCAATACCAATTAGTTGCTAGCAGGCCTCTAGAAGTTAGAAACTGGGGAAAGTATGGTATGGTGCACTGGGGGTTCTGTACTCTATTACTTCTCTTCTCTATTCTTTATCATTTACCAAGTACTATTTTTTATTTAGTTCATCGTGCCTCTGTTTGGTGCAGTGCAATTCCTATGTTATCAATGTTTCCCACTCCCCTATAGGGGAGCGAGAGAGATTTCAGGTAGATGGTCTCTGTTTCTCTCTTTAGCTGTGGAGCTCACTTCTGGCTCATCTTGAACTCCTAGCTGCCCCAATGAATTGAATTGAACTGATAATGTGAATACTAATATTTTTGGTAAACTGACGTGTCAGAAGTGGCATATTTCTCTTTGAAGTTCATAATTTTAGAAAAGAAGCATGAAGAGAAAAGAAATTAACAAATTAGCAAATTTTCAATCATCCCAAGTAGGCCTGTCTCAATACCCATTTTCTCTGAATATTTCTCTGCTTCTTAAATTATTTATTATGAAATAATTGTTATGTGAGAATTAACGTGTAACCTAAAAATTCAATTTTAAAAATATTTTACAAAAAATGTAAGGGAATAAAAATAGAGAATGGAGGTATTGAGACAGGTTTTCATCCCAAAAATGATCGAGGAAATTAAAAAGCAAGGACAGAAAAACCAAGGAAAAAAGTTCCATTGAATTGCATCTGTAAAATCCTCTGCCAACCAAACATTTTTAATACTTACTGACTGGCTTTGTTGCACAAAAGAAGAATTCTGATTTATAAAAAAAACAAACAAAAAAAACCCAATTATGCTTCTGTCAATGGATATTAAAAGAACATGTATTTAATGTACTATTGTAGCACACTGATATAAATTATACATGTAATCATAGACGTTAAAGTATAGGTAAACAAAACTATTAGAGGAGTATGCATTTGGCATAATTCTTATTAACACATCACAGAATTCTAGTAGGTATTTCTTTCTTGTTTGCCAATTATAAATGTGCATTTTGCCCAGAATAAAAGTATAAACACAGAATAAAAATACTTACAAAACAGTTAATACACTTATATTTTACTTCATTATTACTATGAAGACCATACCATAATAAAGGCAATTTAATGTTTTCACTTTACTCAGACAGTACCATAGCAAGGTTTTCTTTTTTTTAACAGTTTATTTTCCATTTGACTGTACAGTGATGTTAAAGAGTCCAGGGATCTGCAAAAGAGCCATTCGGCCCATTATCTAAGACCAAAGCCGAGCCAAAGCTGCAAATTCCAACTTTCACAGTTAGAAAAATATACTATGGTTTTGTGACCATTAAAATATTCATTTATAAAATATAAACAAACCCACTATCCAACTAATACATGTGTAAACGGTGTTCATATTGTTAGCATTTGTCTTCACAGGCAAAGAGCTACAACAATGGAGATATAAAAGATATGAAAGAGCCGCGGGTGTCCATGAAGCCTCAGGTTGCAAGACCCCTGGTATAGTTAATAAAAGGCTCACGCCAATGATATCTAAGCTTTCGTAAAAACTATTTTACAAAGAAAAGTTCAGGTGAAGTTGCAGAAAAATATCCATAAACACGGAACCATATCGTTTTAGCATGAAAGGTTTCTCGATTATGTAGAAAGGGAACTGCATTTGTACGCAAAAACATTAACCCATGAATATGACTTGTCAGGAAACATTCGATTTAATAGCCAACCAACCTCTCAAATAAAGAACAATCTCCTTAAGAGGAAACTGCAAAGTAAATGATAGTACCGCAAACCAGTAAATACGTAAGTAAAAACGTACAATAACCAAATAAAATGAGTAACTTTGTAGTAAATGCATGGAAATAATATGCTAACCGTTAGCACTAGTGTGTTAGCATGTGTTCAATGGTCACAAACCTTGGCTCGCCCCGCTTCTAACTTCCTTTGCCGTTCATCTTCATCCATGACTTGTTTTTACAAAAAAAAGGCTACCGGTTAGGACATCGTTCAAGGAAAACTATAATAAAGTTATAACGCACATCCAAATTACTTGTCTAAACAATGTTTGAGGCTCTTAGCGACCCAACTGTCAATAGTTAAGATTCAATATGGCCGCCAAGACGGTTCAACTCCGCCCTTATGGAGTTTGTTTGGATGAAAGAACCAATAAAAATGTGGCTTAGTTTGATTTCAGCCAATGACATGAGACTTTACTGGTACAACAAAAGTCCCTTTGTTATGCACCAATCAGAAGTAGATCACTAACAACCAATAAGAATAGTCTATTAAGCCGCCGGATTTTAACAGATGACTGTTTAGCCAATTGCAGATTCTTGGTGTCATTACGTCCGGTTACAATACTCTTCCATATTTTAGAGTATACAGACCTTCGTGAAATATGTCAAATAATAATAATAATAATAATAATAATAATATATTCTTTTTTCAAATGTATGCTTAAATAAATCAAAAAACTTCAAAGATATAACTGTTTTGCAGAAAGTTCTCCTGCCAAGGATTTCCTTTTTTATTCTGATAGTTTAGACGAGATTTACAAGACTTTGCATTTCGTTCACACTCCTAGAGATATCAGCCTGATACCTTATATCAAAATGCCAAACATTAGGTCTAAGTTGTAATGTGCCTTCTGTTTTTGTAGTATTTTTAGGTCATGAATCCAAAACGTATGAAAAACTTCATTGTCTAAAATCTAAAAACTTAAGATAATTATTGTTTAATATACTACAAAAAAATGCATGCAAAAATTTGTTTTTAAACTGTTCTCAAAACTCCTTACAGTTACAAAAACCTCTGCACAGATCGCTCTAAAAATGTTTTAATCTATTTCTCCAATCAAAAGATTTTTTTGTCAAATTTTGTAAAAGCATGAACAAATTAAGGTTAGGTAAGTTAAGTAAGTAGGAAGTAAGTAGTAAGAATTTTTTACATCTTCCATCCTGCACCAGTCTGTTAGGATGTTAAGTTCACAAGTCATTTAACAAACATGAAATGCAACAGTGATGCTTGTTGAAGAAAATATCTGCATGGTTTGTGCATGTTCTTTTTTCAAATGTATTTACTGTTATTGATTCACAGAAAAAGTCATTGATCAAACCCAAAGTTTTTTTTTCTTCCAATAACTGTGTTTGTTACAAGTAAACATCTTAAAAGGCAAAATCTTATTTTTATTGATAAAACAGTCAGTACTTCAGAGAGGTACTTTTAACAACCTTTTCTCAGTTATTGAATGATAATCAATGCGTGCATGGATTGCCAATGCCTTGTAATTTGATAACAAAAAATAACTTAAACAAGAAAAAACTGTTGCAGTGCATTTAATAGATGAATTCACAATTATACAAAATGGTAGGATTTATAAAACAATAAAAATAAAAAAACAAAAATAATCACTACATCCATATCCTTAAAAACCCTTTAAAAGAATGTTTCCTTATTTCTGTCCAAGTTTACTTAACTCACAGCTGTCAGTTATCATGGCACTCCTTTTTTTAAGGTTGAAATAACTTAAATATATGTATTTGAAAATATACAATGTAAAGTCGCATTCTCTTGATTTACATACCATTAAAGTGCTTAATTTTTCAAAAACATCCATTAACATAAATTGGTTTACAGAAAAATAAAAATAATAGCCGACGTGTTGTAATTATAAAAGAGGTGAAAAGTGGAGTGGCTCTTTCAAATAGAGGAATGAGCATATGTTCATGTACTTGGATTTGTAGTTGTTCAAGTGACAAAATCAAAATCCCATGCTTAAAAATAACTCTCAAAAACCCCTGAATAAAAGGTCCTTTAAAAAGGAATAAAAGTTAGATGTAAATAATTTAATACCTGCTAAAGATGAAATTCTTTGACTATATGACACAGAATGCAGGCTAACAGTTGTGTGACTCTTATTTGATCATGTAATTTTTTAATAAACTTAGAAACCTCACACTTTTTTGTCAGTTTTTTAATGTAAAGGATCTAACTGCATGAATTGATTTGGAGCTAAATTAATTAACAACTATTTACTAGTGGAGCAACAATTTCAAATGTCAGGTAAATTTAATATATCAGTAAACATCCGAAACATCTGAGAAAAAAAGATGAATCAAAAAGCAAGTACAGAGCACAGGTTGTTTACAATACAAAGCCCCTATTTAGTTTGAGAATAGTTAAAGTTCTTTGTTAAAATGTGTGTGCCTGGTTTTTCTGCCAACTTAAAAGCTGTAATAACTTGAACCCATGAGAATAAAAATGAGTATCATTACATTGGCTAACTGCCTTTTCAAATCCTGAAAAAACATTTCTAGATGGCTACCCCACTTGAGTTTTTTAAAGACTGCAAACAATCCCTTTGCACGTATATGTGTCTGTTTGTCAGGAAAAAAAAAAGTCATTTCTGGGAAACATTTGAAACAGAGTTGAGTGTTGAGTTAACGGTGTGCCACACATGGCTGGGTTACGTAACCTGAAATGAGAAGAAGAGAACACAAGCATTGATGGAAGTGCAGCACACACAAGCAAAATAGTTATATCTAGTGCAATAAGGGTGGTAACCTTATGGATGTGAGGAGGCATTTCATCCTCAGAACTCTCCTCAGGGACAGCCTCATGGTGTCTTGGTGCTGCTTGACCATCCTCTGCCCATCCACCCATAGGTACACGAGAAACCCTTACTGGCCTTCCTACACCGTTTAAATGATCTAAAAACAGTTACAAAGAACAACATTTATGAAGAAGAGCCACCTAAATATTAAACAGTAAATTCTAAAAGAAACATGTTTTTAAGTTGCACTAGAGTTACTTTTAAAGTGGTAAGAAAGAAGGAAGATGCATCCCTTTTTATAAAAACTTTATTTAAAAAAAAAAAGTTTGGTCAAGCTACAGTGGGGATATGAGACTATGGGGATAGTGATGTCTAAAGTGCTTTGTTAGAAATGATTATTGTCATTATAGTTGTTGTTTAGGCTCTATTGTTATTCATTTTTCTTTCAGCTTCATTTGTGTCATTTGCTTGTTAGTTATAACTCAATAAAAGTGAAAATCATTTCAAAAGCCTTTAAAAATAAAATACCTGTAACAGGTCCGCTGTGGCGCCGCTGACTCTGTGATTTTTCTTCCTCCTGGCCCTTGGGTTTACTACTAATAGCTGAAGTGGAACTTGGGCTGGACACCACAGTGGGAAAAGTGTGCGAGCGCGGAAAAGTTTTAGACTGAGGATTGTGGTCGCTTCGTACTTCGTCTGGGATGCTGTCGCTGCTTTCATCGCTCTCTCGTCTGTGCCACGTGTGGCGGGACAGTTCACCCCGAGACTGTTGTTTGTGGAGCTTCAAGAAGGAAAGCACAACAAGGTGTTAAAAGTCATATGATGAATCAAATTTGTGAAATATCAATAAACGGCGGGAGATTTACCTCATGTATGTAAAGTGCATGGATGCTCATCTCAGTAGAGGCGTACTCTGATAAAACCATGCTAGTAACCTGGCCCTCCCATGCACTGCTGCCAGAGCTTACAGTGCGAGCATCAGTTCTGAGGAAAGCAGAAGAAAATTTTGAAGATAACACAAAAACTGGCCAAGGTATATGCTTAAAAGAAGCAAAATGAACAGATTTGCTCACCCTGAACCACTCATTGCTTTGCCTGTGAAGCCACTAGCTCTTTGAGCCATACTCAGACTGCCTCTCAGATGAAGACTGCTGCTAACTGGAGAAAGGGAGCGCAAGGCAGATGCTCCATCACTTATGCCAGCTGCCGCATGGTTGATCAAAGAGTTGTCACGACCAAAATGAACTGAGGCCAGAGTGGAGGGTCCTACTAAGAGGTTTGCTACGAGGCTCCTTGGCTATAACATGCAGAAAAGGAGAGCATTATACCTCTGAAAGGTTAAGGTTGAACAAATGTGCTTGAATCTCAGTTTATCTCCGTACTTCAGACTCTGACAGGGAGAGTGGATGTGTTTCAGAAGAAGCCCCTGCAGCCTCTCTGTGAACTCGCTCTTTCAGCTGGCTAATGAAGTGTGTGGTCTCTTGAGGAGGTTGCCAGTGTGGGTTGGTGATAGCAAAGTGCATCAGCGATAACTCTGTCTTTCCATCCTCTGCCTGTTGGTAGATAGATGCCTCTGTCTTTCCCTCTGACATCCACTAATGAAGGAAAATAAAACACCAATTAATCTTCACACATTTAAAAAAGCATAACTGAGTTTCATCTCTGAGATAGTCCCTCACCGCCGGATGTCCATGCTGCCTGATGTCCATCTGGGCAAAGGAGCAAGTGTCTCCGACTCCAACAACTTCTACAGTGAAGTTCCGGAAGAAATCAATGATCTCCAGAGACTTCCTCCTCAGGCAGAAGATGAGGATGATGGGAGTCACCACAGGACTTAGCAGCTCTTCTAAAATAAACACCTGGAACGACAAAGTAGTCCAACCGCATAAACTAAAAGAAAAGATTATGTTTCTGAAGAAGGAAAATGTAAACTCTCCAACTATTACATGTTAATAGTTCAATTGACTGCCTTTTACCTTGTTTTTGATAGATAAAACAATAAAAGAAAAACATGTTCATGCAAGGGAGTCACTTCTATTAAATCTGAACCAGAAAATGTGTAGAAAATATCTTTAATGACTGAAAGCTCATAAAGTTCTGTCATTCATTCACAGCGGTCAGATTTCTTATAGTCAATTTTGTCTGTATATATGTGTAACTCACTGCCTTGTACTGGAAGAGCTGTGAGAACTGGTCTCGTGTCTCATATCTGTGTGCATTGCCTTGCCAGTGGTCCGGCATGTAGTGAATATGAGCCAGGATGACCCGCAGCAGCTGCTCAGGACAGAACACCATGTGCTTATCTGGAATAAAAGACCTGCAGGGAAACAGGAAAGTGCATACCCATAACCACATTGACTTAACTTGATTTAGCTGTTAAAACTTAATTGATTTTTAAAACCAGAAATCAACACCTTTTTGATTTTGAGAAACAAAGTTTTGGCATGAAAATCCCCCAAATTAAATTTTTAATTTGTGACTTTAGATTCTTCACTAGCTGAAAAAATAAATATAGTTGGTGTAAGAGTTTCCAAATGAGGCTTTAGATCTACATGTTTTAATTGACTGACAAAATAAGAACATTTTTATTAAAATAAACTATAATAATAAGTATATTTCTAATAATACTTTTTACAGTAAATTAAATTGC
The DNA here is from genome assembly GCA_014656515.1 of Oryzias celebensis. NCBI lineage: Eukaryota > Metazoa > Chordata > Actinopteri > Beloniformes > Adrianichthyidae > Oryzias > Oryzias celebensis. Next base: position 44,778,039 of record BNCR01000005.1, read on the forward strand.
TCAATCTTATCAAAGGGAATCTCAATATATAGCAGTAAGATTTCTCTGGTTAAATATTTATGTTTAAGTATTCAACTGTGACAACATTTGTGTTTAATCCAAAATTAACTACAGATCAGCTTAAAATAAAACAAATATAATATAACACATGTAATAAGAAAAATCAAAAGGGCTTAATGATCATTACCTACAAATGGTGATACAAACACCAAGCAGAGTAATGGATGACAGAACATGCTCCACTGCAAGGACATCCTCATCGTAGATTGTCAGAGCAATCAGAACGGCCAGAAGAGACCCAGCAAAGAACGCAACATTTTTGGCGACAACTGTCAGCAGCGGAGAAAGAAAACAGTTCATGTACTTGGATGAAGCCTGAAAAAAAAGAGGAACACAAAAATTAACAGGAAAAAAAGGGGAAACATCCATGATAAAATTAACTTTATAGCCAATAACAAGAAAGTGAGACAGAATTTTAAAAAAGAAAAATGTGCAAGGATGCCCTAACCTTGTAGCCTTTACTGAGGCGTGACATGAGCTCGTGGTCCAGCTCGTTAAAATGACGCAGGTAACACCGACCATAAAGAGACCAACATCTTGCCCCAAGAGAACCGGGCTCTCGCTTGATCACCTGCACACATAAACAAACAAAAATGCTCAAACTGTTCTCCTGCTAAATAGACACAAAAGTAATATTTTTTATTTTTGTAGGTGGGAACTATATACCTCAGTATAGCTGAAGAAAGCATAGAGAATTTGCCAAACCAAAATGACTGGACACAGAAGGAGATTGGCAATTCCAATCCACAGAATACGGGATGCCAGCCTGTCGGCGAGCTCAAGCCTGTTTCCTCCCCTTTTATATTCTGACTTTAAACTCCATTCATTCTCAAATAGAGAGCCTACAGAGCAAAGCAGCATAAATAGAACTTTTTTTTTATTCACCTGTAAATAGTGTCAAAACAACCAGATACTGGGAACATGTTGATACACTTACACGAGTCATAAACCAAATTTAAACTTTTAAAATAAAAGTCATAACAAACATACCTGGACCCCAAAAGAAGATAAGCTCAAAGTTGTATTTGAGACCCCTAGTGAAAAACACAACTTCTCCAAGGACAGGAAGTCGAAATCGCACAGGCAGAAGAGATTTATTCACCATGGCAACCTGAAGAACCACATGAGTTCAAGTTTGTTATAAAGGTCACTGAAAACATACACAGGTCTCATTAAGATTCCACCACACACCATGTAGTTTTTAAAGCGGAGAATGCGATGATAAATGTCAAGCTCCGTCAGTTCCTTTTTGTGAATGCAGATCTGGTGCTCCTTCTGAATCTCTATGATCCTGGCCTGAACTTCCTGCCAGGTTGCATAGGGAAGCTCTGACTGAAGCGCAAAAACACAAAAACTGTTCAAAGTTTAGCAGAAAGGCTCATTAACATGTCAGGACAAAGGCAAAGGGCAGGAAAATTCACCGAAAATTCACCGTCTCACCATAGACATCTTGAGGGCGTTTTTGTAAAAGGATCGGATCTCCCAGTAACAACAAACGTTGTAGAGGAATTTGACCAGGCGATGGAGCCAAAATACTCCAGAAATGATCAGGACAAAGATTACAAATCCATTATCTTGAATACTGAAAAAGGAAAGATTGAATTCAATTTTCTCAGACAAATGTGGAAAAATAACAAAACTGATTCATCTGTAAAAATATATTATAAAGAACATACATTTATTTGTAAACATTTATTTATAAGCCAATCAAAAATATATTTAAAAAAGCCTCAGTTTCAGAAATACAGGAGATGATAAAAGATGAAGCTTAAAAACAAAACACAGGTGTCAAAGTACCCCATCCATATAATGAAATGAGTAGACAGTGGTAACAGTTTTATGATTCTGGCCTGCTTTAGGTAGTTAGGCAAATGTTCTTAAGTCAATTTAAATACAAACATATACTTGGAAAAAATGGTTTTCTTTTTTTATTAATTATATTTCTAGCCAAACAGCAGATTTATAATGAGAGATGATCCTGCTTGGATCTGTGGTGCTCAGATTGTAGGGAAGGTTCAGAGAATGTGGAAAAACTAAATTCACACAAAAATTAGGCGCTGCAGAGATTAGACACTGACAACATTCTTTGCAATTTGCTGGAAAATATATTAAAAAAAAAAAAAAAAAAGAAGAATCTTCCAGTATCAAGAGCTTGACAGAAAATTAGACAAATTTGGATGAAAAATGGTTGACACTCCATTCACTTATCAAAACCGTAGTTAGATGGGTCATGTAAGTTGGTATTTAAAGTTGAGTGATTGAAGTTCTATTTATTGGTACTAGAGTTGTGATTCTGCATAAAAAGTTGTACAAACCAAGTGTCAAACTCACCGCGCACTGCAAACATCCATAGGAATTAATGCGTCTGGCAAAGTGACTTTAGAAGAATCAGTGTGGTTTACAAACTTGTTGGCAAAGAGGACATCATAATCCACACAGTTGGCAAGGAACACGGTGAAGCAAACCACAAACAGCAACTGACTGCACAAAAAAAAAGAAGTATGGAATATGGAATATATATAATATATGATGAACCCCTAAAATGAAGGGCTCAAGCAGCATTAGAATGTATGAAATATTCATTGTTAATGATGGGCAGGATACTTACACCAACTCAAAGAGCTCTCCCAAGAGCATGCAGGTGAATCCATTTTTCTGATGCAGGTTATAGACGTAACAGAAATTAAGGAAACATCTCAAAGAGGCAATTGTTACCTAAATGGAACAATTAAGTAAAAGGATATTCTCTGGAAAAACAGATCCAGGTTCTCTATATGGTGCCACTGGGCTACAATGAAAGAATTTTCAAATTAGTACATCATGATGGTGAGTCTGTTTCTATGATTTGATTAAGTTTGCTCTGGTGGCGTCATACATTTTGCTCCTTCTGCGACATGCATCAGCAGGTTCTCCTCTCCAGGAGGAGAGTCGCTGTAGGATGCTTCCAGACGCTGATATTCCGTATCAAAGTGCGCCATGGTGACAGCAGCTTCAGTCTCACAGGGCAGCCACTGCTACAAACTGTCAAAAAAAAAACAAACAAAAAACATGCAGGACCAAGAGAGATTCAAACATCAGCAAAAAAAAAAGATTTATCCTATAAATATTACCTATTGTCTTTTAAACTCTCATTACACATTATGACTCATAGCCAAAATCCAAAACCTGTTGTTTTCTAGGACATAGAGCGGCAGTAGGTCATTAGTTGTGGGCAGTACTGTTGGCGTGCAGCCTCATCATCTTTGTTTATACCCAGAATGGGCAACTCCAGGCATCGAGGGCCATATTCCTGCACGTTTTCCAACTTAACCTGCTCTGGCCTGTTCTAATTGGCTGATTGATACACCTGAACCAGATCATCAGTCAAGAGTAGGGCTTGGGTATCTGGAAATCATGCAGAAACGCCGGTCCTTGAGGCCTGGAGTTGCCCATACCTGGTTATTTCTTAAATAAAGAAATAACCAGAAATGCAAATTTAGGTTTTTTTTCTTTACAAATGTTCTCCATAATTAGTAAAAACACAAAAAACGTGATTTTCTTAAAATTGGAGTAGGTCTTTGAATATTTTTATATTATTTTGTATAGCTGATTGTTAATAAATTATTTTTTTTCTCTTTGATAGGTTAGCAATGGGTTTAAGTGCGATATACTTCATATTTTACTGTCTCAGTTTTGAATAAACTTGAAATTACTTGAAACTTTACCCCAAAATGAGTGGGCGTTGTCTTAAACTATATCTACTTAAACTATTCTATGACATAAACACACAAAAAAAGTTTTTTGTTTTTTTTTCAAAAGGACATTTAAAGATCTAAAAACCCCTTCAGATAAAATGTTTCCTACATGTGAGCTTTGATTCATCTGTTTTCTGTCATGCATTTAGTCTTTTTGGGGTCAAAACAGGAGCCTATGACTGGAAAACATGAGTCAATGAGTGTGATGGATCATTTGTGCAAGTAAATAAATGAAACTGACTTACATCCTTATCAGAGCAGTGCCACCCATCATGTTATGGGAGGGAGTGGGGCCACATTTCCAGCTAGATGAAAATAAAAACGATTAAAAACTCAAAAGATCCTTGCTATCGTCTGATAACAGGGCTAGGATGTGGACTATGGACGCATTATTTCTTCATGGAAACAATAAGTGAAAGCTAACACGCTTTAATACAGAATTAGCTACATTCCAATACGTTTGATAGCGGGTTATATTTATCTGTGACTCAGCAAACCAAGAAAATCCACACAGAACTGACTGAAATCGTGCTGTTGTTGTCGTGTTTTGACAGCGCAGGCCTACCTGCTTTTCCCAAAATTGCCACCTTCGAGGTCCCGCAGCATGAAGCTCTAACCGTCCGGTTCCCCTGCTCCCCCTGGGTCACTCTGGATTAAAAGGTCCCGGGGATTTCTATCAGTAATTCGGTCCTTTTGTCGATTTTTCCGACTTCCCCGTTGAAGTCAAACACTCTCCAGTTTCATTTTCCAAACAGCAAACACTGATGCCTGTCAAGTTTGAAGGACAGCTACTCTGTCCAATCACAAAGAGAGATTTCAGAAGCAAGGAATTGCTAGCCAATCAAAATTGGACAATGGCGGGGATTTAGAGCCGCGTTTTGTCTCTACACCTCACGTGGTGTCTACTGCCACCTAACGATAGATTTCTGATACTACAATCATTTTGTCTCACATTACGATTGAGGTAAAGATTATTTACTTTAATAAAAACAAGAATTACACCAAAAAAAAAAAAAAATTCATTCATTCATTCAACAAAATAAAAAAAAAACCCAATGTAATCAATACATTAAAAAAATGAATTTATTTAGAAATGATACAATAACATTACTGTTTTGATTCAATAATTTCTTGTGAAGGTCTTTATTACCTAAATAAAAAAATGATATTAATGGGGGTTTAACAATTAATCACAAAAATCGATTGATATTCCTACGATCCAAACAGTTCAATCTGTCTGAGGGAACTTGTACAATTATAAAATAATTTCAAAATGAGATAAATCGATAATCAATACAGGAAAAAAGACAGTTTGAATTGAGGATTGGTAGTTTTTTTTTTTACCCTAACGTAAAAATGACCATCACAGCTGACAATACACATGTTATGGAAACAGAAAATGATTTAGGATTCGTTACAGTCCTTTGTGTGCAAACACTTTGAATTTTGCAATTTTGCACCAAATAGTGTGTTAATATGTTCTAATAATGTTCTGTTTGTATTATTTTGATGTGGAATAACAACATCAGTAATATCAACTTTGAATCATATCAGCAACTACAAATTATTTGGATCAAATCATTGTCAAAATGAATAATTAGAAAATAACCTTTAACTATTATCTACATTTTACTAGTGTTTCTTTTATTTATACTGTTATTTATTTGTTTGTTTAAAATATTACTTGCTATATTTAAATTAGCATAACTGAAAAATATCCTGACAAATTTGTCTTCAACTATTCTTTCTTTTAAGAACAAATCTTGGTTGTAACACCAAGTATTTTAGACCTAATAGTTAATGATTGCATTTGTAAACACATGTACTTGAATGTACTGTTTAATAGATTCTCAGGTCTGCTGCTAAAGGCTGAAAATATTCTATTAATTGTGTTTCCTGTGCACAATATTTGTGTTAGCATAGGTGAGAGGCAGCACTAAAGCCAAGTGCATCTTCTGTCAATCATGGGCTTTATAAATATTCATATTATTGATCATTAGGAATGGCAGCTGGGCCATAGTTCACTGTCCAGACACATTGGTCACACTTTTAACACCAAAATCTACGTGTGTCCGAGAATAAAACTTGATGAATTAAAGAATTACATTTAAGAATGATAAAAATCACTTGTCACAGCAAAGAGATAGTTACTTTATTAAAACCTCACAATGCTTTTTCTGTTTACATATCAGAGCAAGATGTTAAAATTGCTGATGTGTGTAAAACTACAGTCACTGTAATCCAGTTATTATAATAATCGGGATAATTTAATCTGTTGTGATGAGGATTAGGCTTCACTTAAATAATCAAGATCTGAAACAACAACCACCCTCCCCGTAAATTGATAAACATTAGATTCACATGTATGAACAAAGGTTTGAAAGACTTTTATTTTATACATTTCATGAAGGGATTAATTGTATTTTGGTTAAAATCATAGTAGTTTTTGTATTAAACAAAATACAATAATTTACTTCTGCCTAAATGAATATGAACATTGTAGTTGTATGTTTTTCCGATCATAGGAGATAAATAATTAGATCAATTTTAATCTTCTTTGCGTGTGTGGGGGTGCATGTCTGAAAGCATGTATGTTCTGCTGAAGGCAGTGGCCGGCTGATTAAATTACCCCAACAGCCTGTTGGGAATTACAAGGTTTTACTGACAGCTAAACAGGCTGCCTTGCTGCTGTGCAACCCATGGGTGGTGCAGGAAAAGCATAGGTGGGGGGCAGCGTGTGGAAGTTGGGGGTTCTGTGATGGGGGGGCAGAAAGAAAATCCGCATGAGGTCATTTCTCCAGAGCGATTTAACTCGATTCCTGTTCATGCACTCATGTAAACCCAACTTAGCAGGTATGAAATCTCCACTTCTCCATCACCAATTCCCTGATCGCAGCCTCAGATCTACAAATGATGGGGATGCTGCTTTTCTTCTCTCTGTCCAATGGCGTTTGGAGTTGTGCAGATACAGTGTAGATCTGATTTGTAAACTTTTTTGACTGAATTTTACAAAACATTTTTTAAAATTAATATAGCACAATTGTGCAGGCTGTATTCATGTAAAATCACTGCATATATTACATCGCTGTCATTCTCAAAAATCAATATATTTTAATTACTTGCTGAAAGCTTTTATCTGATCCCAAATGATTTCCTGGTAGTTATGATTAGAGGTCAAAAAGGAAATTGTTTTGTTTAATTTACAGCTCTCTGCAGGGTCCCTGCATTTTCAATTATCACTTCTTTACTGTATTGTCGCATCAAGAGAGATTGCTGTTATTGGTGGTAGCCATTTTTTCACCCTCCTCCCAATTACTGACAAGAGAGGCTTTCTAGAATTATGCTGAATCTTGTTTTATCCTCAATTAAAATCAATTTTGGACATGTATTTTTAAACAGAAAATGTTTATAAAGTTTTTGGGTCATGTATTTATTGCTGTATCACAGCTCCAATCCTCCGTTACAATTAAAACAGATTTGAAGGTTAGTTGCTGGAAAGTTTGAGAGAATAAAGTAATTGGATGAATTAAAAAAAAATCCTACATAAATCTCTTGATATAAAAATGAAGGTCAGACATCTTGTTGAATGCTGTCAAATTCTTTATAATAGCTTGATCTATCCATATTTGTCTCTTTGTCATATAGTTTGGGTATTTTTCCAACCACTCTTTACAAAATTTGTAAAGTGTTTAGTTCGCAATCAAATCAGATCATTTGAGACTTCAAATTCTCACTATTTGTTACATTAATACTTTTTAAATATCTGCTTTTACATCTCAATGTATTTTATAGTTACTTTACAGTTACATTCTAACTTCAGCTTTTCATCTTTCTAAATTTGTCAAGGTTGGTTTTCAATTGTATTCAGGGCAGCAAATCTACAGTATGGAACGACTTTTTCATTGTAGGTAAAAGCTGCATCTCTGTAAAGTATTACCAAAACTGCATAAAAAGACATTTATCCTCAGTGCTATAAAGTCTAATCCACATGCATTTTGTCCATTTGAAAATGTATTATTTGTTGTGATTAACTTGTGATAATATTCTGGTTAACTGTCACTGCATTATTTGTTGTATTTTTATGTACTTCTGAGTACATATTAGGTGAAAGCCTTAGTTTTTTTTGCCTCTCTCTGTACTGTCTTCAGTTTACGTTTCTCTAATGCTTTTCTTTTAATAGTGCAAAATCAAATCAAAAAGTTGGAATGTGGATAAAGACACAATGAACAACACAGACAGTCTCATCAATTTGCTGGCTAGAATTAATGCTTGTCTGCATAAAGAAGAGTGAGAAGACTTATCTGTTTGTGCAGTCACTGTGCCGTCATCAACTGCAGGAGAGAAAAGGCAAAAAGTGGTCGGTATACACATTGAGAATAAATATCTTAGTTTCTGCCAATTTAGCATGATAATAATTTTTATTGTTTAAAAAAACCTTTTGCTCACATCCTTCTAACCACTCACAAGGAAGCCTATTAAAGATCCTTTACACCACACTTTGAACTGCTGCTCCCTATCAGAACATATAGGAATATAAAAACATGCCCACATTTTATTTAGCTTTGTGTTTGTTTTAGTTGCAAGGCGTTTATGTTCAAATCAGGTGAGCTTATGGTACACAGTTTATTGAATCTCTGCTGTCATCATCTTGAAGATCAGTGAGGAACCTGAGCACCGTTTGCCTGTCACTAATCACACAAATACAGACATGCTTTTCCTCTTCTCAACATCTGAATATAAAATGGTGTGTTTGTCAGAGAAACATGAACTCATAACAACCAATAAAAAAAGAAAGAAGGTGAAATAAATCTCTGTTTATGGATGGAGGTTTTCATTTTTTTGTCCTCTTTTCTGTGTTTTTGGTGTGGTTAACACGTTTTCGTGGCCTTTTTCTGTTGATGGAGGGCTTATTTTTAAGAAAGTTGGGGTGCATTGTGAGTATTTCTTTATTCAAATTGTTGTGAATCACGTAACGCCCAAATCATGAGACGTAAAAATTATGTTTAAACTTTGTTTATTTCCATTTTTATTTTATAATTTTCTATTTCTACTATGTTGTAATGTTGAAAATACACCACAAGCTCCCTGCTCAGAGAAAGGGGAGGGGAAAAGGGGGCGGGGTTGCTCTACAACAACAGTATACCCAGTACTGAGAGGTGAATTTCTAATGAATTCCTGCCGCTCTGCAGAAACTATGGTCTAGAAAACAACACAGGTTTTTTGATTGTGGCTAAAAATTAGACAAAAGACCACTGGGAACACTTTTAAAATAGATTTTAAAAAGTGCTAACCTGACCTAAAGAGGAAGCTGATGGTTCCGAGTTATTTGGAGGATAGAAATTATTAAAGCCTTAAGCAAGAAATGATCACTATCTTACTACAAAATTATTTTTTTTCTTGATTAAAATAAAACACCAGTTTTATGCCTCGATAGATCCAGACTGTGTTTTTTCAAAGGAAGTGGCTCAGAAATCATGTGGATCATTATCTCACTGCTGCAATAGATTCAGTTACAATTCTCCTTTTGTCCTCAGAGTATCAGGTGTCTCAATATCAGCGTGTGCCTTTGTGTGAATGGTGAAGTGTATATTCAACACAACGCCATAGGTTGTTGTGACATTAAGTGTCCTGAGCTTTGAGGATGAACTCTGACACCAGGCTGCAGGATTTTTATCACATGATTTGCTGATAATAACTTTAATACATTTTAAGTTTCAACATGTTTGTTTGAAGGGGGATTGTTTCTAACTACCAAATTACCCTGTTGAGAGTCTTGAAAGTCTTGACTAGATTTGATAAATCTATTATATATACTTTTTTTTTTTTGTTTTTATTGCTTGAAATAAACTAAAATACGTTTTTAGCTTCTGAGTGTCTTTTTCAAATTTGTGTTGAGCGGCATGTGAAAAACCACAGATAAAGTATTTTTCCTGATCCTGGTATGATTTATTATTGGTCTGTAAACCAGAATGAATGAAACTACAAAAAAGAAACAACTGGAGAAACTTTAATATTCCATTTCTGAGCATGTGCTCAAGGATGTGATAAAGGAAACAAAGAGGAACTGATTTAGCAAAGAGACAAAAGTGTCACTAAAATCATGTGTTTTTTGACCAAAGAAGCAAATTCTCCAATGAGCCACAAACATCCTAAATCACAAGGGTTTGAATGATCACAGTTACACCAGATTTAGTCAGATATAACAGAATCTGATGTCTGGTTTCAAAAACTGATATTCAACCAAGTAGTACGTCACGGTTAGGCAAGCAGGAGAATTGAATGAAAAACTTCAACGCTTCATGAAGCTTCATCTGCCCATCAGTAGAGGAAACACAGATGCAGAAAAGAACCACAACCATGTTTGTAGCAGAGTTCAAGGGGTTTAATTACAAAAAAAAAGACAAAGATCTCGGGCTCAGCAAAACAAGACAGGAAACAAAACGAGCCAATACTGAAGGCTTTAGCAGAGTTCCTTAGGCAGCTGTGACTGCTTAACAGGTTTCACAGAAGAATGGGCGGAGTCACAGCCAGCCGGCGCAGAAACAAAAGAAAAGAGAAAAGTTAATTACAAGGTTAGCAAAGCATGACACGTCTTTGTTTTCTTGTCCATGTTGGCATCTGGCTCAAAACTGTACAAAGGGATGATGGGAAGTGTTGGCAGGCTTACATCATTGGTCCCGCCCACAACCCAAAAGCAAATTTCTGATGCACTCCTGCCGCTCTGCAGAGACTATGTCCTATTTTGGATAAAAACAGCATAGTCATAATCAAAGAACCACTAGGAACTATCACAAAATTATTGCAGTGGGACTTTAAACAAGTGCAGATGGAAAATGTAGAAAGTACTTGGATTCCATTCTTGGATCCAGAATAGAATCCAAGTGTCAGAACCAGAACTGAATTTGTGGATTTGTTAAAACATAATCAGTTTCATGTATTTGATCAGCTAAGAGGCTGCAGGGAATCAGAATTCCCTCCCAGCACAAACGCAAACGGACACATTGTGGTTGATGTTTAATCCAGACGTTTGCACTGACTTTGTCTGCATCCCTTTGATTTTTTGTAGGTGTCCTTTTACACAACCATTAACAGATGTGTCTGCAGTGAAAAAGAGTAGACTCATAAAGTAGCTGGAGACCAGAGAAAGAGGGTAATAAATGAAGAGATTTATGGATCCTATGGTCGTAAAGCTGATTGGCTGTGACATCATAAATAATGTCTTTCAGCACATGCACATACACACACACTAACACAATCCTCAAACGTGTGCTAAATGTTATAGTTAGACTCAGTGGCGGTTCTGGTTTGAATGACAAAATGGGCAAACCACTCCATATGGCGACCACCCCGCCCTTCCAATCCCCCACGACTGGCATGTGAGCTTGACAGTCCTAAAATGAATGTATTGATTATTTAAAGGAAAATAGACACTTTTGGATAGTTTTGCAAAATTTCATCTTGATTGAACAAAAACAACAAAGCCAATTCAAATTGGGAGAGTAAAAGACACAACCTTTGTCTCAATGACAGCAGCTAGCTTCTAACTGAAATAGTTATTTTATAATTGCCTTGTTGGTGAATCTAGAAACAGAAAATACATGTTTTGCTGCAAACTACACATAAAATGTTATTTAATTTTGAATTAACATTTCTGAAAGTGAGAAATTTAGTTCTGCCAAAACAAGTTAGGGAGGCTCGCCTATCCTTCTTAACTTAATTAGAATTGAATCTGCAATCTTACAATCAGAGGTCGACCGCTCTTCCTCTGTACCAAGGCCGCCCCAAATCTGAGTGAGAAAAAACTGACCTTCAAGGTGACATATAAAGTGACAAGTTTGGTGGTTGGGAAGAATGTGTGGGAATTTCAGGTTGATTTTCCTTCTTGTCTAGAACTGATTTTGTTGTCTTGATCCAGCACTGGCTAGATTTACTTGTGTCCTAAGTCATTTGGGATCATGCACGTAGGTGAACATGAGGACTCAGCTCTTTAGTGGTCTGCACCACTATAGATGCTCTGCCTCCAGCATCCACCAACACACATGTATGACAGTGAAACAAAATAAGGACAAAGAGAGTGCTGTAGTCAGATGATTAAGCAACGTTCAGCTTCAGTCAAAACCACAAGCTGAAGGTTACTTAAAGTAAGAACAATATACAAGTCTGCACATATTTGTCTAGATGATTTTTTTAATGCATTTTGTGTTTCTTTCACATTGTTTTTGTCAGGTAATGTTTACATGTGAATTTGGTTTCATTTAAGTTTCATAATTCTCATTATGACTATTGTCCTTTGAGCAGAGCTTCATTTCTGCATAACTTAAGGAGAAGATGATAAGTGATGCATGAGATTGGTCTTTAGTTTGTTTTTGGAAATACCTTTAACTTGTCAGGTACATTTCACATGTTTGTTGTGAGGATCTGCTCTGATTTCCCGATCACTTATATATTTGTGTGCATCTGGCTTTACCGAAACGCCTTTAACAATGCGTGAGGCCTGGATGTCAACTCCAATTCTTCAGCTGTCCCTGTGATGAAGATGGAGTACAGCTAGGTAACGCTCCCCCCTTCGTTCCTCCAGGGCTTGGTGGAGAACAGTCCGACTTTAACAATACATTTTCCCCCAAAGAGGCCCAAGCCTGTAACACCTGGCATCTCACAGAAGAACAAAACATCCACTTTGTAACAACGTTCTTCTTTGAGTTGTGATGTGACCATACAGAAGGTTCAAGGAATCACAGACACAAGATTACTAAATCTTAGTGATATCTGAGTTTGGTTTATTTTTATTCTGCTAAAGACGTCTCATGTGATTAATGCCAGCCTTTAACAACATGTAAGCAATCCAAAAGAAATGGTAACAAACATAAAACCAAAAGAATTGATTTATTGCAGAGTATTTTTGGGCTTCTGAGCTGCAACAAACATCTTTTTGTGTTCATGGAGTAATCTGTTATACCTAAAAGTGTAATGAGATGTATTTATTCATGTTTCTTTTGTAAGTGATTTTCAGAACTCTCAAGTCAAGAATTCACTTAGAAAAAACAGTCCCACTACGACCATCATTTTATCTATTCTAAAAGTGTTTCTAGTGGTCTATCAATTATGATTATGCTGTTTTTAGCCTAAATTAAAAAAAAGAGTGACAGAATTTAATTAGAAAAATACCTTGTTGGTGGGAGCAATGGCGTAAGTCTGTCCCCATTTCCCATCATCCATTTATTAGCTTAAAGCCTCTTACAACCTCAACCCGACATTTCTGGTGAAACAGAAATGGCGACTATCATTAAAGCTATTTCAGATTCGGCTAATTCAGAGGAGGAAAAAATGAGGTGCATCGATTTATGAGAATGGAGCAGAGTGGGAGCTTGTGACTTGCCTGTAGCTTCTACGTCACAGCTACAAGCTTTTTCCAAAAGTATTTTTTTGTCTGCTCCTGATTCACAATGATTTGAATAAAGAAATACTCAGAAATGCCATTTAAATCTTAATTTCCCTGATGTATGTCCTCTATTACTCTGATTTTTTAAAGCAAATTTGAAGTTTTATCAAATCATTTAATATTTCAAAACTATATATTGAGGTCAAATTGTTATATATTACGGAAAAAAAAGTGGAACACGTGAATAAAGATTTGCACTTGAGTTTCTGTGATGGTTGCGTGCACCGCCCCGCATCGGTGAGATGCGTAAAAATCTCCCCCTGCCTCCGGACTGGTTCTCTTTCAGCCACACGCACCATACTCACACTCTCACACCCATGCACTACATGCTTCCACACGCAGAACAAACACGCACACAAAAATACCACAACCAAATTCTGGGCCATTCAAACGCACTGGACCTGGAAAGTCGCGCACATCCGACGGAACCCCGGCGTGGACAATTTTAAATCTCCACCTCAGCCTCTTCGGATTTCTCTCCGCGGGTTTTCCTTGAGCACGCAGCTTTGCTGAGGTGTGTTTGAGCCAGATTCGTTGAATGGAAAGCAGGAGCACGGAGACACCGCCACGTTCCCCCCCATCTTGCTCACCTTCTCCTCGGTGAGGTTTGCACACCCGAGCCGGTGTCTGCGCTCTGCCGAGCCGGGCCGGGCCGGGCCGGGCGCGCGTCATCAGGGAGGACCAAGGATGGAGTCATTTTTCGCAGAGGTAAGCCATGGTGAATATGTGCCACTGTAACCAAGCTGAAAGCTGATGTCAGTTTATGCCTTCGCGCTCTCGATAACGCCTGGATCTGGGAAGATGCGTGCATTTTCTGCAAGATTCCCCTGGTATTTGGGCGGTTTGGTTTACGCATGGAGATGACAGGTGCTGCTACGACATCTCGTCGTTTTCTGTAGGTAAATCACTAGAAATGAGTCTGATTTATGGATTTGAAGACCGAACCAGCAAACACCACCTTTTTAATTCATTATCGCCGCAGAGCATCAGGGCCCGGCATCCGGCTTGGTGGATTAATTCCACGCAGATCTGCAGAAAAATTGGCCAAAGGAGGGACGAGCTTTTCTGCGTCTATATAAAGCTGGCTTTCGGATTAACGCTTGTCTATTGTAGGTGGAGCAAGCAGCATCAGCACCACGTCCACAGAGAAACCCATTCCTGGTGGTTTTCCTGCATCTTTGAAGGGGATGGAGATGGGTTTGGCCCGGTACAGACGAGTGAAGGGGGAGGGGGCGGCTTCTTGGGGCTCAAAGGAAGAAGAGGCACACACACATAGCTAATAATAATAAAGTATTTTATTGTTATCCCAAACAATTTAATTGAATCTGGAAATTGTGATCTCTCTATGACTAAATCAGCCTCTCATTCAGAGTGGTGGGCATGCGCAGCCTTCATGGTCACCTCCCTCAGGCAGGGTAAGCTTCCCAGCATGCTTCACCATTTGTCCTGTTCCCTGCTCTCAGTTCTGTGGCAGACACACACAAACAGTCATGCTCTCTAATTTCAGTATCTATGTTCTCCAAGTTACTGTACTTACACCCCCCGCCTCCCCATCATTGGATAATCTGATATGGATTAAATTGCCCCTCATGTTGTCAGTGATGTCATGAGTGCAGGGTGGTGAGGTTACTCCTGACTGTACATCAATTCCTTTCTTCTGGGAAGTATTCACCACCTAACATTACTTTGGATCATCATATACAACGAACTGCAACCGCCCCATCCTTTACTTCATTTCCCAACAGCCTGTTTGTAATATATTGATCATAGCATTGATTAACCGACCACCCACCCCGCAGCCCCCTCAGCAGCCTGAAAGCCTCAGTGAGTTCTGAAAATTGACTTAATTATTGAGTTATGATGCTCAGGCCTGCCGTCCAGCAAGCTGCATATTTGATGCCCAAAGTCTTCCTGTGACAAGACACAGTCCATCCTCCTAGATAGAGTCTGTCCAGTTTTTTGTTTGTGCATCATATGATTGAGTCCCTCCATTTATATGTATCACCCCTCTTCTCTTAAAGTTCCCCTCTGTCATCTTTTTATTTATTCTAAAAGCGTTCCCAGTCGTCTTGATGTTGTCGTTTTGTCATTTTTTAGGAAAGTTTCTGCAGAACGGCAAGAGTTCAACATATATTTATTTGCCTCTGTAGGCAGGACCAATGACACAGAAGTGAGCCTACCCTCATTTCCCGGCATCCCTTTGTTTACAATCTTCTCTTACAAAACCTCACAACAACCAACCTAACATGAACAGTGAAACAAAGATGGCGAGCAATATTGGAGTTATCCAGCCATGTAGTTTTGATCCAAATACCAGCTCGGATGAGGAGAATGAAAACTTATTGCTGTTGCTCACCATTTTTGCTGCATTGCTAATGTCAGGTTGTGGTTGTGAGGGACCGTAAGCTAGCAAGAGAGTGTGTAGACAAAGGGATGATGGGAAATGATTGGCAGGCTTACTGCACCAGCAACACATCTTCGATTTGCTCTGCAGAAACTATGTCCTAGAAAACGACAGACTTTTTAAAAAAAATTATTTTGGCTTTAAACTGCAGCTGTAGAAAGTTACTCTAACATAAGTGTATCTGTCTTGTGTTCAAATGCTGAAAAATGATTGAAAAATATTGAATCTCTTCCATTAAAACTAATAAAAAAGGGCAGAAATATATCAGCAAGTCGAGTTATTGTGATGAAATAAAACTCTTCGTTCTATAACTTTTAAGTTTAATGCATCAGCATGTCTCAAAAACAGGATTAATGCACACAGTGTGACCAATACATTTTTTTGTATTCACTGCTGAGTGGCCACTGTATCACATTATGTCAGAGTATGTCAGAGTCTTTCACACTGAGGTTGAGTTTTGGAGCAGACAGGTTCCAAACATGTAGTTTTGCATATGACATGGTGACTGCGTGAAGCAGTTCGGTGGAGGGAAGGAAGCAGTCACTGGAGATGTGTGACCTATATTCACCAGCTCCAAACACATTTGTTCTGCTCAGGAGCTGCAGCCGCTCTCCCTCTCCTCCATACCCCTTCTACAAATGCTCTCACTGCCTCTTTTCGCTGTTGCTCAGTTGTCGTCGTCTCATTTGCCTCTTAGTGCAACTCCTTTTGTCCCTTTTCTGCCTCCAGCTCTCCATCTTCGGTTATCTTTCTTTTCTTTAATTTTAAAACTTTTTCTTGCTCCTTCAGAACCTCAGCAGACTGTTATTCAGAGGTGAATTCAGTTCATACTTTGTTGATCTTTAGAGTACACTTCAGAGGTGATGGGATCAGGTTTTCTTCAGTGGAGTTTTCCCCCAATAACAGCACTTCAACAGTGTTTTGCAAATTTTTTGTGGGTTTTTTCCTTAAAAAGTCAAACTTGTATAGGGGTTAAGCAATTGGGACATTTTTGATGACCACAATGCCGCATGCACGGCTTGAAGCAAAGGTTTCAGTTTTTGTTTTGTGCTTGTCTGACATCTTTAATAAGATTGCAGATCAACTACATACAATGCACAAACTTTATGCACAGTTTAACAGTTTTTAAAATAAACTGTTAACAGTGAAACAGAAAAAAACTTCAGACAATCAAAACTTCCTTTCAATAAATGTGATTACTGTTATTCTTAGTACTGATAATGAAGTGTTCTCGCTGTATTAGACTGAGTTCAAATCACGGCAGCATCACAACTTCTTGTCATGTGGCTTTGTTTAAAAGACATCTTTAAAAAGTTAAATGTTTTAGGTAAATAGTTAAGATCCATTAACAGTATTGAACCAATTCAAAATCCTTTTTTGACTTACTGATTGTTGCCCTCTTGGCAGGATATGACATCACAGAAGAATGGCTATCTATCAGTCTAAAGACCACTCCTCTGCTTTTGTTATGGCATTTCAAAATAAAATTATTTTTGACAATGATAATAATACAAATCAACCTACTGTATACTTGTAATAAATGTGTCGTGTATTCACAGAGGCAAAATATATATAGATATTTAAAGTAGGCTATAAGCCTGTTTCCATATCCCTGTTTCTGCTTTGGCTTTTGTTATAATCTTGAATATTGGCACACTGCTTATCAAACACTCTTCAGCCTGTGCAAATCTCACCAAAACATTTGGCAAATCAGTGTATCAACACAAAGAAAACATGCGCATTTTTAAATAAACAATAATAAATTATCTCACCAAGTTTTGGTCAAAATTATTGTTTTATTTTTAGAGTGTTTGGTTGAAAAATCCTCTCTAACAAGGATGAATAAGTGCAGAATTTAATGTGTTTGAAAGCAAATGATGTAGTGCAGAATTCTAGAATTGCGTGCATTGTGAAAGGATTTTAGGTCGTTTGTAATGGCAGGACGTGGCTCTTTACTAAATGGATATTCGATTTATTTCAATTAAAAGGTTTTTGTTAATTTAATTAAATTATAACATTATTTAAGAAGTACAATTAAAAGCAGCAAAAACGTCTAAATGCCACGCTTTCGGTTTAAACACCAACTCCCAGCATCCTCCTCTGCTGAAGGCTGTTTCCATGGTTTCCCCTCTGTTGCCATGGAATCCTGTTGCCAGGGTGTTGGTGGGGGTGTAGACGGTTGACTGTATTTTAGGCAGAGATGAAAGGGAGCAGCATAATTAGCAGGATTGTCTGAGAGAATTGGCACTTTCTGAACACAAAAACGCACACATATGCGCACACAAATTGCCATTCAGCTCCTCGCGTCAGTAGCTATTTTCAGTGACTGTAATTCAGCAGTTGACTCTGATCTGGTTTTGCTCGGAGAAATCCCTCATTGGACTATTTTAGAATTTACCGCAGGTTCAAAGGTCATCCGTCCAGAGTTACAGATGCTTCAGAATAATAGCAAAGCAGGGAAACAGAAGACAGATTAAAGATGTTTAAAACTCCTGTGTGTTTGCAGTTCAACAAGCTTTGACCTCAAATGGCTTTTCTATGCAGGAAATGTGTCAGATCAGACTCCTGTTCTTTGGTTAGTAAGAAGTTGATAGGTAGTGTACGTAAAAGAATAAATCTCAAATTCAGTGAAAATATTTTCAATTATGCTGTTTTGATTATGTTTTAGCGTATTAATACTATTTAGTGAAAAACTGATGAACTGCTCCCTTCTCGGCTTCATTACAATGAAAAATAGATCCATGTACGCCTTCGTTTTCCTTGTCAGAGCTTGGATCGTCTCAAACTGCATGGCTGGATAGCTCCAACATTGCTCGCTGTTCTTGTTGCACCGGTAATGTTAATTGGAGTGGGAGGAGCTGTAAGCAAGTGGAAGAGCGTATAGACAAATGGATGATGGGAAATAAGGGCAGGCTCCTAGAAAATGACACAAATTTTTTGATTTGTGCTAAAAATGACATAATCATAAAGAAACAACTACTTTGAACACTATTAAAATAGATCAAAAGATGATTAGAGTGGGACTTTAGGAAACTATTCCTCTGTTTTTCAGAAGAACACTTGAGAAAACCTGGAACATAAAATTCTACAGTGGACCACAGCGACCTTTTTTGGGTTCAGTTCAAGCAGAGATTTCTGCTTTTTGCTTAATGTTTTCCCTTAGAGGGTCCTTCTGGAAAAACACTTCATTTCTCTCTTACACTCGTCTGTGCGTCTAATTTGAATATTTTCTTTATGATACAAATTTAATGAGCTGCAAGTCAGTAAATGACGCAAAAGAAGTGAAGGCAAGTTTGAGCAAAACAGCAACTTTATGACACTTTTACATTCATGAGGGGAGTGCCTTACCCAAAAAATCTAAAGTCTTAATACATATTTGTTCTATATGTATACACAATTCTTGAGACAGTTTTTTTGTTTATTCTGCAAATCCTACAAATGTTGTATGTACAGTACACAGTGAGCTGCATGACATAGCTTTGCATTATTAATTAAAGTGGTTCTATAAATAACAGCTTTAATGTAAAATGTACTAAAATTTTAAAAAGCATCATCCTTAAAATGTGGTTAAAATGATAAAAAAAAAAATATTTTTTTTTAATTTAAAAAATTGGGATTTACACTGTCAAACTGTGAATTTAAACATTTTGTCAACCCAGAACACTTTCATTAACCTGCCTACAGTGAAAAGTGTGCTATAATCTCAGTGACTGACAGATGTGACTTAAAAAACAGGCGGGTGATCCACCCACCCACACACGCCCACATACACAAACAGATGTTACCGTCCTTCCTGCTGCCTTAATCTGCCCAAAGCCCCATTGCATGATTATATTATCACCTTAAATGGAATATTGCTGACACGGTTTAGCACTCTGACTCAGAAAAATGGCCCTGACCAAAGGGATCAGAGGGAGGTTATACAGCATCTGTGTCTTATGTGGAACACCTCATAAAAAAGGATCGCTACATCTAGAGGTAAGAAATAAAAAGATTTCTGGTACTAGAAGTTTTCAAAATTTTGTTGATTATGTGTTTTTAAAGATTTAATTTAGTCGCAAGCTCCATTTGGTCTTAATGATTCCTCTGGTAAAAAATAAAAAAAAAGATGCCATCAACCTTTGATAACATTTACCATTGTATGGGTCAGTTTGAACACCTTGAGCACCTAAGATTGTGTTCAGGTAGAACATAGGAAATATGACCATTATCCTTTAACCTTTATACATTAATACAAAAAGATTTTTTTTTAATTAATTGATTTTTTGTATATACATGAAAAAAATAAACAGTAACAGGTTTTTGTCGTTGTTTTTTGTTATTACAAATCTTTAGGTGTGAAAATCATCTGTTAGTTCAAGTAGGTTTCCACATATTGACAAAAAGTTCCATATTTTGTGTTGAAAATGCATTTTTAAAATTTTTGTTGAAACATCAATTTTTCCTTTGAGTAAATGATCTGTATTATCTCCACCCAGGCATTCTTTCTGGGAGGGTTTTTAATTGCTTTTTTTGATTACTACACTCAATTTTAAGTTTTATTTGGCTTAAAAGGCTGTTGTAAAATGCTATATTTTCAGCAAAATTCATAAAAACAGGTTTTGCTAATATCACAGGATAGTTAGTTAATTTTAGTAAAAGGGAATCATGCAGTTGTTATCTTTTAAGGTTGTTCAAACCATTTTTTTGCAAAATAAGTTGAAATTGGGTTAGAAAAACAGTGTGAGAGTTGAAACGGAAAGCCAGTCTAACAGGGCATTACAATAAATGGGCAGTCATTTCTTTTCTGTTCTCTGCTTCTGCATTATTTCTCATTTTTAAAATGACTGAGATAGAAAAACTTTATTGATTTGTTTTAAAAGACTGCAAAAAGATTCGTAATGATCTGTTTTACACATCTGTTGCCTGGTAAAAGGCAGATTTCTTTTCAGTTTTGTTTTAATCATTATTATTTACATTTTGACATTTTTATATAGCTTTTAATCAAAGCTACATACAACCATTGTGGTTCTTTTTTTATGTTGTCCACATTTTAAAAGTTAAGGTTGAAAATGTTGGCATTGATGAAAGAAAAGTGTTTTAAGGTCCTTAGTTAAAAGCAAATTTAAATTTAAACTAAAAGCATCACTAAATCTAGACTATTTTAAACTCTTTTTTTTTAATGTTGTATTTTGCTTTCAGGTCATCACTTTACATCTTTTAAAAAATAAGGTTTTGTTGAATTTCTAATTGTTATAAACTCTTATGAGAACACACACAATGTGTGTGTGGTGAAAAACGATTGTTTTTATTTTTTTTTTACTATTTTGCACATTTGTTATAAAAGAAAAAGACTCAAATGTTCAAGTTTTTTTTTATGAGTTTACAGGTCTGAATATGCGGGGAAAATAAGATTTTACTGTTATAACTGGAACACATTGTCTACTGTCTGCAGAGCTTGGTTTTTGCCTTAAGTGCATTTGAAAAGGATCCTAACATATTCATGTTTTGATCAAAGGAGCTGGAGACGAGAAAATCTGCTGTAGACCTAAGATGACCTTCGCTGATTTGATAAATGTGTGATGTCTATATGTTTTGTAGATCTAATAGCACAAAAAGGATGGAGGCTATTCCTCTCTTGTGACTACGGCTGTCTGTCTTGGTCTGCAATCAAAGAGTGGCGGGGGCATTTGACACCCAAAGGAGACAGAAGGGATATGGATGGGTGTTTTGGTGGATGCAGTTGTTCATAACCTCCAGTCTTCTTATCGCCTTGCTTTTCTCTTCAGTCTGGGAATGGGGAACTATCTTACTAAGAGTCAGGATAGTAAAACAAACAAATAAAGGCTCAGTAAGGGCTCAGGACTGTGGAGATCATCAGATCACTGTGATGACCCAGAGTGCTGGAATTTGGACTGAGATGTCTGAGGTCTTTCCAGGGATCTGCTGGAGCCACTTTTCCAGTTTGGGGTTTATAGCCTCGAGTGCTCTAATTACCACGGGCACCACTGTCACCTTCCCATTCCATGCTTTCTCCAGTTCTTCACTGAGCCACAGAGTCTTTGCTCTCTCTTGCAATTTTTGAGGTGTTTCCCATTTTGACTTTGGGGTTTCCAGTCCATATTCTGCACACATGTTCTTCTATACTATCTTAGCCACTTTGTTGTGGCACAGCCTACAGCTTGGGTCTTGTCCGGTGTGGTAAATCTGAGCCTCTGTCACTCTGATGAGCGCTTCTGTGCTGTCCTGTTGGCCAGCCCTTTCTAGCCATTGGTTTTTTTATGTATATTCTTTTATGTTTTTAATCTTTAAAAGTGATTTATTAATTCAAAGAGACTCCTACATATTAACTTAGAATACAAGCTTGTTTCAATGTATTAAGCACTCTGCTTGAATGCTCTACAATAAAATAGGGGTTGTAGCAGTTTAATTATAACAATAATTGAAAGTGTAGTTATTTCGCTAGACTTGTGTTATGCTGGGTGTCCATGTTTTGTTATATTTTATTACATTCTACCTTGACTATTTTTATATAAAAAAGAATTAATCTGATAACAACTTCTAATGTTTGAGTCTGCACATACTGAACACACAATGGAGCTAAAGACTCAGTGATCATGCAGCACATAACTGGTCCAACTCTAGTTGGTTTTCCTTTCCAGTAATTCAAGATTTTCCAGCCCTGAAAATTGTTAGGATTCCTCTGATATAAAGAGCATCAAACATTTCAGGTCTCACCCCCACTCCTGCTTCTGATGCATTTCCAGCTTTCTATTAATCATTTCTGTCTGCATTCACTCCAGTCATGTGAAGGGCTTGAATACTTTGTTGTAATTACTTGCAGCTAGAGTCTGTGCACCATTTCCTGCCTTAAGTAACCCGGGTGGTTATCAGACAGAATGATTGCACCAAGGCAGAGACCCAGCTATTAAAAAAGCCCTCCATGCTGATTTTTCTCGCCTGCCATCCACGGTTTCAGCAGACGAGCACTCAAAGGTCTCTGGTGAACAGAGATGTTGAGGAGGCATAATTGAAGCAAGGATGACTTTACATGAACTTTATTTGTAGTGGTCACACTGCTTAACCTCACTTTGCATCTCTGTGCTTGTGTGATTCAGGGTACCCGTGTTTGGGTCAAAGAGAAGGAGCAGCTTCTTCCTGCAACTGTGAACTCCTGTGGAGATGGAACGCTTGTGGTCACCACTGATTATGGAGAGGTAAGAAAAAAAATGAAAGTAAAGTGTAAAATAATGGTTTAAACATTGTTGAACTTAAACAAACAGCAGAGAACAGGTTTAATTTAAGATTGGAATGAAGTGTTTTTTGAGTAAAAGAGCTGGTAAAATGTTGATGGATCCAAATGAAAGGAGTCACATTTGTATATAATGGTGATGTTGAATGTTCCCTTGATGTTGAGAAACTACAACATTCTATTTTTAGAAGTGTTCTGCATCAAAAGCAGTCGTAATGTTCTAAATTCCATACAGACTGATGCTTTAGTCCTACGCACTCAAACGGGGATTGACCTCGATGGGTGCTGCAGGTTCTTTAGGCCCGTGAAGGGTCGTAGAGAGGAGTAGTGGCATCTTAAGGGACTTTCCTTAAGGCTCTTGTAGCCGCCATTGTTGTCACTATGTCACTGCACTATGTAAATACAAGAATTTTTTTGGACTAACATTGGACCTACCTCAGCGTCTCCAGCCTCTGGTCAAGCATTAAAAAAAGCTAAAAACTGTCGTTGAAGCAAAAGTTTGAATCCTCTTGAAAGTGTTAGAGTCTGTTTGAACACAGATTCGTTAGTTTTCATGTTTTTTTAATGTTGGTAGAGTTTGGCTCACACATGTCCATGCGCTCTAGTTGGCAGGATTTTAAGACAGCTATAAATAGTCTTCATTCGTTTGCAGGAATTGTAGAACCACAGTCTCCCATAATGCCCTAAAGAGTCTAGAAACCAATGGCTCCCTGTTCCTGTTGTCGTTGTAGCACATATTCTGCTCTAAAAGCTCCCCGTGCTTTAATTCGGCAGATGCAGAGGCGCTCTTTAGTGATGCAACAGGGACAGACAGGCAATTCCCAAAATAGAAGTTACAGGAACCAGCACTCTCTTTGCTCTGGATAATGAACTGCCAAACCCCCATCCAGCTCCGCTTCCATAGGGAATAAGCATCATTTGGGAGTGTACCAGTGCTTTTCATGAGTAGCTGGCATTATTGTCACTTGATTGTTTATTTCTCACTTTCTTCAGTCCTACAAGATGGTCTATAGTCTACTGGGAAGTTTGTGTGATAAAATGATCTACTTTCAATTTGTTCCATAAAGAAAACTTTAAGATTTTCTTCATTAAACAATGCATTTTGCCCTTTCTATGATCGCAAAATGCATTTTTTCATTTCCTTCTATTGTCACTTCTTTTTTCATAGGATTGTAGTCCCACTTCAATCATCTTTTGAGATATATTTTAAAAGCGTTCTCAGTGGTCTTTTATCTATGATGACTCTTTTAGCCAAAAGCCAAAAACCTGTGTCGTTTTCTAGGACATAGTTTCTTCAGAGCGGCAGGAGTTCAGCAGAAATTTGTGGGTGGGACTGTTGGTGCTGAGTAAGCCCGTACCAACTTCCCGTCATCCATCTTTTTACATTCCTCCTACTAGATTACAGCCCCTCACAATCCCAACCTAACGTTACCTTTGCAACAAAAATGGCAAGCAATATCAGAGCTATCCAGCTCAGTTTTGATCCAGATGCCAGCTCAGACGAGGAAAATGAAAACGTACATGAATCTATTTCTCCACCATTGAACACTTTGGAATGGAGCCTGCTTACTATATTTTCTACGCCATAAGCTCAATCTTTTTCTGACGTCATTTTTTGTCTGCTCCTAAGTCACCACAATTTGAATCAATAAATGTGTGTGTATATGTGTGCTTGTGTGCAAATATTCCCATACAACAATGAGGAATTTTCAGTGTATGGAAAAGTAAAATGTAAAAGATGAAATTACTGTCCGTGTTTTTATTCTTTAACTTAAGTTGATTTTTGTAAGATTTAAAAACAACTGGACATCACTGCCTGTCACAGAAGCTGCTCGATGTGCAGTGTTGGATGAAGAGTTCTTCCTGCAAATGTTTGAACCGTTGTGCCATATTTTCAGTGTTTCCTCCTACACTCGTGCAGGACATGTGCATGCACTTTGAATTTGCAGTTAGTCCCTTTTTTTGCCTGACCTGGATTTCAAAAGCTTGCATTAAAGCTGCAGTGAAGGCTGGCATGAGCAGAGAAACAACTGCAGGGATGCATTGTTTGTATTCACATAAAATATATTAGAAAAGAGAAAAACCAAGTTTAGAGCTCATCTTATACTTTAAGACAGAAATGGTAATATTTGTAAGTTTAGCGGAAAAATTTAAATACAGTTTTTTATGCTATTTGATAGCTTTTCCTGTCCTTTATTAACCACAGTATTCAGAGAAGCTCATCATTTAGCTTTCGAGAGTCTTCCCAGTAACGCTAGAGCTCCATTAAGCTTTGAACTGAGGGATTATTTTACACTATGAACCTGAGTGTTCCCCAGTCTTAATCTGACAGACAGTGGTCTGACAGATCAGACCCAAGGTCAGTGAGGAGGGCTGCAGGTGCATACAGTTCTGTGTGATACTGTCTCTGCTCTGCTCTGGTGAACGGAATAAGTAGGCCACTGTGCCAGCAGCTCTCTTTTCGCTCCCTCTCCAGTTTTATCTCTCCTCGCATTTGCTGCAGCTAACATGAAGTCGGATGAGGAGGCTTGTCTCCCCTGGCTCTGCTCCTGAATCATGCATAGCAGCTTCAGTTTAAACATCAAAGAGCACTGCAGAAAGACTGCATGTGCTGCACCGTAATGTGCATGTGTCCTAAAAAGATCCAGTGGGGCATAGCAAAAGAAATCTTACAGAAAATGACAAACAGAAGCAGATTTAAATGTTTTGGATTCATGTAGATGAACATAAGAAAACTATTAGAACAAATTGGTTGGAGGGAAAATACCACTTGGGTGTATCATAGTGTTTGCTCCATTTTAATTTAAAAAATCACATATTATTTATTATACAAATATTATTTTAAAATAATAAAATTATTTTCAATTAATTGGACATGATGGAGACTTAACGATTAGAACAAAAATCTCAATGCATTTCCCATTATTGCTTCAGCAATGTCTGCAAAAATAAACTGCTTAAATGGGAAAGGGTGGGGAGTATGGAAACCTTTGCTGATAACTTTGCTTTAGTAAAAAAATCCCTGTTAAATTATTTATTTTTAATTAAATAATAATTCTAAATAATTAAATTAATAAAAGAATAGAAATGCATTTTCCATGAGTCTGAATTAAAGAAGATAAACATTTAAGAGTTAATAAAATATCTTTTTTTTTTTCAAAATTGGAAAAAAATAATTTAATCTTAATATTTAATATAATATAATATATGTAAAAATATATTTTCTAGAGCAAAGTGTCATTTCGTTTTTAGTCTAAATGTTTGTGTGCATAACACTGCTACTTGATTTTTTGGAGCATCAATCCAAAATCAGTATCACATATTACAATTATTCCATTTAAAGTCATTACTAACACGTATTGTGACACACAGCTGAAAGGTAAAGCACAGTTTTGTTATTTCTTCTCTTCTTCTTTTTCTAAACTGTCAACATTGTATTTTTCTGTTCTCCTCCATGATGAATTATTTAAAAAACGGTGCTCCATTTAGACACTCAAACGTAAAGTGTGAAGCGCATCCACTGCAGCACAGGTTTAGACATCCTAACTGACTGAGTGTGCTGCAAAAAAAGTGAAAAGTGTTAGAATCCACTAGAGAGTAAAAAGAGGACCTTCTTTTCTGATTTTCTGATTTCTGAAACTATGGATTAATATGACACCAAGAAGGACATTTTTAGGAACAGAGCTGTGGAATAAAAAAGCTGGAGTAAAATTTGTGGGATTTCCGTCGCTTTGACTTAGAGCCTGTATTGTAGGTGATGGACGAGTGCTAGTAAACCGTAAAAACACAAACGAATTTACATCCTTGCCTCTCCCTGCTTGTCTGGCGCTGGTCCTGTGTGAACACCACCAGCAGAATGCATGTTCATAAACCCACCAGTGTGAATGCAGCATTAGACAAACCAATGAGTCCCCTTAGACCATCCATCTTCACATACAGTCTTTGCCTAATACTCATATCCTCTAGACCAGAAGTCTGCAACCTGAAGCTCCAGAGCTACTCTTTTAACCTTTTACTCTGGATCTTTGGCTTTAACCTCCCACTACAACCATTTTTCTTTTGTAAAACCGTTATCAGTGGTCTTTTCATTATGATTATGCAGTTTATAGTCAAAATCAAACAAACTGTGGCAATTTTTTAAGACATATTTTCTGCAGCGCATCTCATCAGAAATTTGCCGGTTGGTTGAGGGGGGGTTTCAGGTTTTCATCTGCCCTTGATCCAGCACAATTTGAGAAAATAAAAACTCAGAAATGCAGTTTTAATTTGAAATTATTTTGTCCTCCATCATTAGAAAAATGCTGCAAGAGCATGTTAAAAACACCATCTTTTGGTGTTAAATGTTGCAGACCCATGCTCCAGACACTCAAATTTATTCTTGAACACAGCTGGACAAGAAAAGTGAAAAGAAAAGTGTCTTCCTGAAAAACTCTTCTGCTTGTGTGTTCGCTTCTATTAGTTCTAAGCCAGTCTAGTGGAAGATCAAGGAATTTGGGTCATTCTTTTACAGACGAGCGAGTAAGGTTAGTGACTTCATAGGTTAGCTTAGCATTGGCATTTACCAGCAGAGTGTGCATGAGATGTCTTTAGCTTGACATTTTGAATAGTAAATGCAACATATTGCAAATGTTGGCTGTAAGTAACTTCATCGTGTACTTGCAGACAGATGGCAAAATGTGATTTTGTGCTGAAATTTTTTTTTTCTTTGCCTCGAGAGTCGTCTCCATGCAACAGTTCTGTGTTGTGGAGGTCGGTGTTACTGGAGTGAAATGAATTTGTTTAGAGGCAGAATGTTTAAATGCCTACAGCACACACATCTGCCAATCTCAACAGACTTCCTCCTCATCTGCTCCACAACCGGGTGCACACTCACACACTTAGATGCAGAAAAGCCTCAGATATTCACAGATAAGCATGATTAAAATAACTAAACGACCTTAAAGGCCAAGCTCAATGAGAATTATCTCATAAACGTGTGTAAAGTGAACAAGAGGAAGACAGACAAAGCTGTAGAGGCAGTGTGTGTATGTGTTTGACCTGAATACACACTGAGCTGCTTTCACCTGTCAGGTTGTGCAACATCACATCCACTACTCTTCTTCCCTTCTTTTTCCTCTCTGTTTCCTTTCCATTTGGTTTCATCTCTTCTCAAAGGCAGACGCATTCTTCATATATTTTGTTTTAATCAGGTGTGAACGCATAAACTCTGTCGTGGTATCAACTGAATAAAAATCAGTCACATATGAACTCTGAATGTCTCCTTGCACCTTTGTGCACAGGTGCTTTACCTGCAGCAGGCGGAGGTCACCAGGGAGCAGGTGTATGCCATGCACCAGACCAGCATCGACGGAGTGGAGGACATGTCAGCACTGGCTGAGCTGCACGAGGCTGCCATTATGCACAACCTTTACAAGCGATACCAAGATGATAATATCTATGTGAGTGTATCTACAGATCTGGCTTTTGTTAGTAAGCTTGTGCCTCCCGAGAGTGAATTCCGATGCCAGTACAGATAATGTAGGGACACACAAAAGAAATCATTGTTTTTTTTCCACTACAAACTTTATGTCTGCTCTTCATGACCGATATAGTTTTACAGTCACGAATAAAACTGCCACTGCGCGATGAGGATCGACAGATCAAGATTAGTTGCCGCCACCGGATTTTTAGGGAGCAGGGGTGTGGCTGGAGGGCGGCAGTTGGATATCGGCCGATCATCGGACAATTTTGGGG
Source organism: Oryzias celebensis (assembly GCA_014656515.1). NCBI lineage: Eukaryota > Metazoa > Chordata > Actinopteri > Beloniformes > Adrianichthyidae > Oryzias > Oryzias celebensis. The sequence goes on from BNCR01000005.1 coordinate 44,806,640, forward strand.
ACCTTGGAGACCCTCCAATCAGCCAATTATCCAACTGCTGCCTTGAATTATTATGATTTTAGTTGTTAGAAAAACAATTAAGAAAAAAACATCCTCTATCTATAAAAATAAATCTATAAACAATTCTGACACTGTTTCTTGGTAATCTAGAAGATTAAATTCTGTCCATTAATTTCCTTTAAGCGGAAAATATTCATTGAAAGAACATGTTGGCTCAGTGAAGGAGATATAACACTATGTGACTGTAAAGCAGGTCTGATCTTCTACATATCCTTTTGATGTTTTTAATTCATTTTTTTGTGAAAAATATTTATCCGTAATTATTATGTCCAACTAAAGACTTAAAACTCTCCTCTCCAGACCAACATCGGCAGCATCCTGGCAGCTGTGAACCCTTACAAACAGGTCCCAGGTCTGTATGATCTCGACAGCGTGGAGCTTTATTCCAAACACCACCTTGGTGAACTCCCTCCACATATTTTTGCTGTGGCCAACGAATGCTATCGCTGCATCTGGAAAAGGCATGACAACCAGTGTGTTCTTATCAGGTGAGGTCTTCTAAAATACACAAATTTGTGTTGTTTAGAGAGCAATCCATTATAAAACCTGGAATGGATCTGTAGCTTTATTTGGCTACCTTATTTATTCCTGTTGTTTTCAATGCAAATCAGGAAAAATCTGGATTAGAATGTCTGATATAGTGGATCCAAATAGACTCAAGACTTATGATATAACAAAAACTGACAAATATTTCAAGTTTGAACTCCATTTTTTTTGTTTTGTGAATCAAAAAACGTGTGCAGAAATTTTATGCTACGTCGGCAAATTCACTGATTGGGTGATTGTTTTTTAAAGTAGTTTTCAGCAATAAAAACTAAGGAAAAAGAAAATAAAAACTAAATACACATCAAACCTATGTTTTTTGCTACTTAATACACAACTGTCATTGTAACAGCTTGCTGAGTGAGTCTTATGTTGCTGTGGAGAAGTTTTCTTAAAATAATTTTTGTCAAATTTCGCTTTTTAATTATGCAACAACAGTACCTGAGGCCTGAAATACAGTTTAAACCTTTAGCATTTAGACATACAACCTTGTATTTGTCTCTGCAAGACTTTGAACTGACGACTATTAAAAACTGACAAGTACTGGATTTTTTATGGACAGTTTAAGTCCAGAAGAGTTTTTTAAAAATTCAATCTGAGTCATTCAAACATGTACCCTTAGATCAAAATACATATTAGCCCTTTTAAAATTTGAAATCAGCTAAATCTGGCAGATTTCTTCTCATTTATTTTACAAAAGGATGGTGTTAAATTTAAATGTTGACAAGTGGGAAAATATTTTTATGTAGTTTTTTCCAAGATATTTGTATTTGGAAAAGAAAAAAAGGCTGCATGGTTTCAATGTATTGTTCACAAAATGTAAACATCTTTGATATTAAATCATAATCTTAAAAGTTCCTTAGATGAGTAAATTCCATTTAGTTTTTTAAAAATATTGGTTAAAAAGCAATCCGAATAAAATATGAAAATCTAGTTCTATGTAAAAGACTGTTAAAGAAACTAATTTAAACTTGTGTCTTATTTTCTTTCCCTCTGTTGAAACATCAATAACCATCCAATGCGGCTGTAGTGGCTCATACTTTTAATTACTGTGTCTCATTCAGTATCTTGATGGTTTCAGACTGAAGCTAATGCAATCTCTGTGAAGCGACAAAACTTCAGAGTCAATTAGATGAGACGACTAGTTTAGGATGTTGGAATGTCAGAGAAGGTCGTGGTGTGTTTAATTGAATTGGCCTGTGTGTGTGTGTGTGTGTATGTTTGCGTGTGTGCAGTGGCGAGTCAGGGGCGGGGAAGACGGAGAGCACCAAGTTGCTGCTGCAGTTTTTGTCGGTTATGAGCCAGAACTCTGCTGGGACTCCTCCGTCAGAGAAGACCACTCGCGTGGAGCAGGCCATAGTACAGAGCAGGTAAACACACACAACACACAATTTTTGCTTCTTGCTTATTATGGGATGTTGCAATGTTATTAAATTAAGACTCTCACAGCAAATACTATCAGTGAATTGGGAACGTCTATGTATGATCCTAACTGGATAAGCAACAGATAAGTGCACACAGAAGCTCTCAAACCAATGATTTAGATGAAAAACTGGCGTCAAATTGGCTGTTCATTATTCAAACCAACGGCAGACTATCCATCTTTACAAACAGTCACTGCAAAAAAAACATATGCTCCTGATCAGGGGTCTGCAACCTGTGGCTCTTTGGCTTTAAAGAAAAATGTGAATAATTTTAATACATCTTAAATGAGTTAAGTTAAACACATATTCTAATCCATGCTGCACAATAGCATCCAGCTGTTGTCCTGCAGAAAAGGCCATGTTTGACTTCTTGTATTTTTAATTTAAGTACATCTGCTGCAACAGATCTTATATGACACTTTATTTTGAAAAAAAACTTGTATGTGCTGCTGTAACATTATTATATTTCAATTATTGTAAATATTGGAATGGCTTTTCAGCCGCATAAGCACAACAAAAGGATATTTTTTTACTAAGAGGTTCTTAAGTCGGACTTAGTTTTTTTGTTTGTTTTTTTTACAGTCCAATCATGGAGGCTTTTGGGAACGCCAAAACTGTTTACAACAACAACTCCAGTCGGTTCGGAAAATTCATCCAACTTCACTTCTCTGAGAGCGGAAACATCCAAGGAGGCTGTGTCGTGGATTGTATCCTATTTCTGTTTTACGTAATTAAAGATAAATTATAGAAAAAGTAGATTACAAAGATCAAAGGTGACATTTGTGCTTCCTTGACTCTGTCTTCAATTAGATTTACTGGAAAAGGTAAATGTATTCAACGACTGTTTTGTCAAGTTTGAAATGTATTAGTGTATTTGTAATCAGGTATTTATGGGAAAACTTTTACTATATTTTCTATAGAACCGTGTAGTGAGGCAAAACCCTGGAGAGCGAAACTACCACATCTTCTATGCTCTGCTGGCAGGAGCTTCCAAGGAACATAAAAGTAAAGTCTCTGACTATCTTTAAACTCTTTCTTTCATTTCAATCAATAAGGTTTATTGTGAAAATCATGATTTCTTAACTGAACTGGTAGACTATGGTGAACAGAAAAGATTCAATGGTAATTTATTGATTGAAAGTACAATCATTTATTTAAGTGACTCCACATTTTCTGTACCTATAAACAAATGGAATCAATTGTATTGTTTATTTGCTCCATACAACAATTTACAATCAAATTTTCATTCATCTCTTTTTTTCATTGAGCAAAACGTCCCAGAAAAGCAAAGAAAACTAATTCCTGAGAAAGTAACTCATCATTTTTTACAATCATTCAGGTTTTTAATACTGTTTTGTTGATGTCTTGTTAATGTTTATCTGTTTGTGAAAAATAATCAAACATGATTTTGGAATTAATCTGATACTATAAATAACTGTAAAGTTATTTCTTTTTGGTTTTTTTGCAATTTTGAGAAAAAATGATTGCAATTCATCTTATTTTAAGAATTACACAAAAAAGCTTATTTTGTAAATATAACTGTCAAATTTTACACTAACTCAAACTTCTATTTTTTTTTACACTGGATTAGCTTTGTAGTTGTGTCATGTTGCTTTTGTCTTCACCATACCGCTCTTAATTTCCATTAACACTAGTAGAGTTTTACGCCTATCTAAGCAGTAGTGTTAACACCATTTGTTTCCTGTTAAAGGTCTCTACTTCCTTGAAGATTCTGCCGAAGCGTTCCACTACCTCAGCCAATCAGGGTGTCTGAAGGATAAGAGCCTAAATGACAAAGAACTGTACAATATGGTTATGGTTAGTGAGATGGTTTGCATAAATAAAATGTTTCTGATTTTGTGCAAAACTTGTCAGAAGACTGAAGATCAGGAGGCATGAATGTTTAGTAAAACTAGCAGAAAATTTGAACTTTAATGAACCCAAATACATGCAAAACTAAATGTGTATTTTAAGATTGTTGTCTGACTTTATCTCCAGTTGTGAACCTTTTGATTTATTTGGTTTGCAGTGAGATTAAATAATTGGCTTCTCTGGTGCTTTTTTGCAGGAGGCGTTGAAGGTTTTAGAGTTTACAGAGGAGGAGATCAGAGACATGTTCAAGCTGCTGTCTGGGGTCCTACAGCTCGGTAACATCGAGTTCATGACTGCAGGTGGAGCCCAGATCACGACCAAACAAGGTCAGGGATGCTGACACAGGTGAGAGAAATGAGTGGTTTGCAGAGGCGTAACGCACTGTTGCTCCGCAGTTGTCAGTAATGCTAGCGAGCTGTTGGGTCTGGACGCCTTCCAGTTAAACGAAGTCCTTACCCAGCGCTCCATAATCCTCAGAGGAGAAGAAATCTGCTCCCCTCTCACCATCGAGCAGGTCAGCAGATCTTTAATTTGCCTTATTTTGGTTGATCTCTGTCATTTAAACTGTAAATTCACCCTTCTGCTCTCTGGTTTTCATTCTTTTTTTCCTGCAGGCCATTGACTCCAGGGACTCCGTGGCCATGGCACTATATTCCCAGTGTTTCTCATGGATCATCTTGAAAATAAATCATAAGATCAAAGGAAAGGAAAACTTCAAATCTATTGGCATCCTTGATATCTTTGGATTTGAGAACTTTGAGGTCAGAGTCTGACATGTACAGTATTTTTTCATTTTATGACATTTTCTTATTGAACAGATCCTGTATTTCTTCTCTCGTGTGGTTAATGAGTTGACCCTCATAGTCTATATTGGTGATGAACTTCCTTGTGAGGGAATTAACTAGGCTAAAAGTTGCTTTTTTAAGGTCTGACATCGACGAAGTCTCCTCATCTCAAGCATTGCTCCTGGTCTCAAAGAAAATGTTGAAATTAATCATTTTTCTTTTTGTGTAAGATGCTTTTCCAGTAAAAAAAAAAAAATGGTTTAGGAACCAAATAATTATCTGGAATTGTTGGTGTAAGAGTGAAGGGGAATTATAGGTCAGCCCTAACACATTTAACATTTTTACTGAATAATTATAAAAGGAGATTAGATTTGTTTAAAAAAATTAATCCTGTCAAAACAGATTCAGCTACTCATTTACATAAAGGTGTTTTATTATTTTACTCAGAGGTCATCTTTAAAGTTTATGAAGTCAGTTTTTAGGCTATGATTACTTTTTGGTAAAAGAAGACCACTTGTATTATAGATCATGTAGAGCTTTGAGAATTCAACTCCAGTCGTAACTTCAGATCTTTTAAATTTCTGCTTGCAGGTGAATCGGTTTGAGCAGTTTAACATCAACTACGCCAACGAGAAGCTTCAGGAATATTTCAACAAGCACATTTTCTCCTTGGAACAGCTGGAGTACAACAGGTGATGATTGAAGAGCATTTAAAGAGGTTTTTTTTTAGTTTTAGCAGTAACAAAGCTAAATCTGGATTACTCTTCTTAGGGAAGGTGTTCAGTGGGACGCGATTGACTGGATGGATAATGCTGAGTGTCTTGATCTGATAGAAAAGGTTTGAAATATTGACAAAGTTACTGATTGGATGCTGTTGTATTTACATTGACATTCTCCTGGTGTCAATGTTTTATTAGAAACTGGGCTTGTTGGCTTTGGTGAATGAAGAAAGCAGATTCCCCAAAGGAACAGACTTCACTCTGCTGGAAAAGCTGCACAGTCGGCACTCTGTGAGTTCATGCATAAAAATACTCATATCAAGCTAGTTTTTTTTTTTATTATTTAATGTCTTTGTGTATGTTTTTTTCAGACAAACCCCTATTATGTGAAGCCCAGAGTTGCTGATCATCAGTTTGGTATAAAGCATTATGCTGGAGAGGTAAGTTGTGGACGACTGAGGCACCACTTTTGCCTTCAAACATTGTTTAAGTGTGGGAATTGAACATCTTCCGGCTTGACCAGGTCTTATACGATGCCAGAGGAATCCTGGAGAAGAACAGAGACACTTTCAGAGATGACATCCTGAACATGCTGAAGGAAAGCAGGTAGCTAAAAATCCAAAACATGCACTTTAAAGTCCCACTGATCAGATTTTGATCCATTTTAAAAGTGTTCCCCGTTGTCTTTTAGTAATGATGTCGTTTTTAGCTAAAATTTAAAAAACATTGATGAGGAAAACAAAGACGTACATGAATCCATTTTTTTGCAAGTGGATGCATCAGACTGGAGCAAAGCAGGGAGCTTGTGCTTTTTATCACAGTTTTTCATCTGCTCCTGATTCACAGTGATTTGACGAAAGACATACCCAGAAATGCTATTTTAAGTCACATTTTCTTAATTTAAATCCTCCAAAACGAGAAAAATGCCACAAGAACATGTTAAGAAGACACCAAAAACACAATTTTCATCTGAGTTTGTCTTTAAGAGTGGGGAGCCATGCAAACACTTTTAGAAATACTGTAATTTGAAAAAAAATCACTGTGAGTCAAATACTGCTTGTATAAAGAAGCAAAAGTCACAGTCAAACCTTAATTTTTGCACAGTGACTAATCAGAAAATATTCTTCCTTTTGTGTTCCTGTTGTTTCACAGATTGGATTTCATCTATGACTTGTTTGAGAAAGTTGGCAGTCGGAACAACGAAGAGAAGATGGGAACAGCCAGGCGCAAACCTACAGTGAGCTCTCAGTTTAGGGTGAGTCTCTTCCAGCAAAGCTTCCTGCTAAGCTCCTCCCACTCAAATGTGGTGGACGTTTCATAATGAGGGCCTGGAGAACACAAGCTTGAACTGTCATCTGTATTTTTGATTGACAACAAGATTAAATAAGACTAAGTAATAAAACACTTTAGTCCATTAAATTGTCTTATTCTACACAAAAAAACCAAAAAATTTTGCACTTGTTAAATCTTTTTTTTTTTAATTAAACCAGTGGGGATCCTATTAAAAAAATATTTTGATAATATTTCTTCCATTTTCTGTAACATCTGATGAGCTGATAATTAAAGTCAACTGTGTTCAATCAGAAAGATGAATTTTGTAAATGCATTCCGTGGATGGTGTTTTCTTTGAGAAATTTTTCACATCTTTCCATTTCCTCAGGACTCCCTTCATGCTCTCATGGCAACGCTGAGTGCATCCAACCCATTTTTCATTCGCTGCATTAAACCCAACATGGAAAAGGTTTGTTTTTTATCATTACAAAACAGTTTTGTTGTGTTTCTCCATTTAAGCATCAGTGCATATTATCCCACTTTCTTGTCTTTTTCTTGTAGAATCCAAATGTATTTGACCCAGAAATCGTACTGAACCAGCTGAGATACTCTGGGATGTTGGAGACGGTGAAGATCCGTCGTGCTGGCTTCCCTGTTCGCAGAACTTTCAAAGATTTCTTTTCGCGGCGAGTAGCTCTGTCTGAGCGTTTCCCCCCAGCTGTCTGTATTGTAGTTTAACACTCCTATGTTGTCTGTGTTAGGTATAAAATCATTCTGAAAGACAAAGTCCCCACAGCGGGAGACGACAAGAAAAGAACCACAGATTTATTATTCAAATACGATAAAACAAAGAAAGAGTGGCAATTGGGGAAGACTAAGGTAAGACTAAGAGAGTTTACGCATAAGAAAAAATTAGAATTATGTCAGAGATTTCTCAAAATTGTAATGAATTTTGTAGGTGTTCATGAAAGAGTCTTTGGAGCAGCGACTAGAGAAGGACAGGGATGAAGTCCGGCGTCAGGCTGCTATGATAATCCGGGCCCATTTGCTGACTTTTTCTGCAAAGTAAGTCTCAGTCTGTTCTACACCATGTAAAAACATAAATTAGCTGTTTGTTCTCTTTTTAATGCATTGTGTTTTCCTTTCCATCTTGCAGGAAGCATTTCAAGCGGGTGCGCGCCGGTGTCATCACCCTGCAGAAACACCTCCGCAGGCACATCCAACGCAGACGGTTCGTGAAGCAGCGGAAGGCGGCGCTGGTGCTGCAGAAACACAGACGAGGTCAAGTGGCCCGCTCCCGTGTCAAAAAACTGAGGGAGGAGAAGAAGAAGAGGGAGGAGGAGCAGAAGAAGAAAAAGGAGGAGGAGACAGGCGAAGCGAAGCAAGAGGACTCAAAAGAAGATGCAGAGAAGACAGAAAACACATCAGATGTAAGTTAAAAAAATCTGCTTAATGAATTCAAATTCAAGTCTTACAGACCCACTCCAGTGAAATTCTGATGATGGAGGACAGATGTTAAAAAAAAAAACAACTTAAAATTGCATTTCTGAGTATGTCTTTATTCAAATCGTTGTGAATGAGGAGCAGATGAATAAATGCTGTTAGAAATAGCCTGTAACTAAAACGTAAGGGCTACAGTTGGCGGGCCAAAGGCTTCCTGCTCTGCTCCCTTCTGATGCCTCCACCTGCAGATAGATAGATCCATGTATATCTTTGTTTTCCACGTCTGAACTGGCATCTGGTTCAAAACTGTACGGCTGGATGGCTCCAATCTTGCTCACCATTTTTGTTGCCCTGGTAATATTAAGTTGGAGTTGTAAGGGGATGTGGGTTGGCGTGAGGGAGTGTAAATAAAGAACTGATGCAAAAAATAGCTCAGACTTACTCAGTCCGGCCCCTAACCGGACCAATTTCCGAGGCCAATTTCTAATGAACTCCTGCCGCTCTGCAGAAACTATGTCCTAGAAAACTGCACAGGTTTTCAAAATGTTGCCTTAAAACGGCATAATCATAATTAAAAGACCATTGGGAACGGTTTTACAATAGATCAAAAGTTGATCGGAGTGAGACGTTAAGGTTTTCAACATCAAAAATTGTTCATCAAAACTTTTCATCTCTAAACGTTACAAGGAAAAAAAACCTTAATATTTTGGTTTGTTTTTAGTGAAAATGTCTGATTTTACCATTAATTTAATCAATATTTGATTTAAAAAAAAAGTGGTTTCAGTTTGTGTTGAACTTTCTTCCTTCAGGATCAAGTTCGTCAGATGGAGGAGATCCTTCAGCTCGAGAGGGAGATTGAGCGCTTGCAGAAGAAGCGGGAGGACGAGGTGTCGCAGCTCTGTGAGTCTTCCAAGCAGGAGCTGCAGCTGCGCCGGGACGCCGAGCTCAAACGGATGAAGAAGGAGGCCTCCCGTAAAGCCACAGAGCTCATTGACCTCCTAAACTTCGGAGGCGTGGATCCGTCTCTGGGAGCTGCGGAGGCAACGCCAGCTGCAGAGAAGAGCCCCAAAAAAGCGAGCGCGGCTGCTGGTGCATCCAAGGAGGAGGAAGTGGACGAAGGCTTTCATGCTGAGGAGGAGTGCATTCCTTTACCTGACTTTCCTCCTCCCGCTGAGTCTGATGCTCCGATTGATCAGGACATATTTGCTCACCTCCCTCCTCCTCCTCCTGCTTTTGCAGAGGGAACAGTACCTCCTGCACCGCCTCCAGCTCTTCCCACAGATGGCACATCAGGTGGAATTCCTCCTCCTCCTCCTTTACCTCCACCTGGAGATGGTACTGCTGTCCCACCTCCTCCAGGACCACCGCCCCCCGGAGAGGAAAGGCAGAAAGAAGGAGCCAAATCAGAGACGGAAAGGAAAGTGAGCATGGTGGACAGCCTGGTGGACGGAGAGGAGCCGATCTACAGCATGCCGGCCGATACAGAATCAGACTACGACCAGGAGGAAGAGGAGGGCTCAGTCACCGCCGGAGATGACAGTTCTGTCTCCGGAAGCAATCGCGGAAGCACTGCGGTGACGGATGAGGAGCACCCGAGGAAGTCGACCTGCACTAACGCCAGCATTGAGTCGTACAGAGGGAGCTCTGACTCTGTGAGGACACACACTCACACAGAAAATAACACACACAATCACTTTTATTCACAGCTAAGTCGGAAACTTCTGTGATGTCATAGTACGCGGACAGCGACGATGAACATGATGGTCTGATGGACACAGATGAAGAAGTGACAAACGGCAGAGTGACTTTGCTTAACGGAAACGGACCGCCTTATTTTCACGGCTATCTCTACATGAAAGGTACACATTCAATCATACCTTTCTGTCTAAATGTTGCATCTTTTATCTGCTGTAAATGCTTTGCAGGTTCTGAGGTAATCCAGATGTTCTTTACTCTCTCAGCTGGCCTGATGATCCCGTGGAGGAGGCGTTGGTGCGTCCTTAAGGATGAGACGTTCATGTGGTTCCGGTCCAAACAAGAGTCTTTGAAGTCTGGTTGGCTTTACAAGAAAGGAGGAGGGCTCTCCACTCTGTCACGGAGGTTGTTGTAGTTACTACGGGGTGAAGCTTGCATGTTACCTCACTGAAATGAAATGAAGGAAAGGTCGATTTGAAGATGATTCTAGTGCAAAATGATCACAAAAGTGTCCAGAATTCTCAGGTTGATGTTTGGCTTTCTGCTTTCTGGTAAGGTTCATTTTAAAATTATGCATTTACAGTAGAATTTGGTGGGCATTATTTATTATATGATATCTAAAAAGAAAGAATTGCTACTTCTCCTCAATTTCAGTTAAAACTTGATAAATAAAGGTTATGTATATTCCTTTTTTTTTAATTACGGTTGAAATGTAAAGATTTATGTTCCAGTTACTTCTCTAAAAAGTAAAGATAACCAATGTGCTGCTTTGATACATTCACTGCATTTTTTTTGTCTTCATGAAGCCATTTTTTTCCACTCTAGGAACTGGAAGATGCGCTGGTTTGTACTCAGAGACAACAAGCTGATGTACTATGAGAACGACAGTGAAGAGAAGCTTAAAGGGACCATCGACATCAAAGCAGCCAAGTAAATCTTTGCAGTAAGACTCAACTTTTTTACATTTAGTTCATTTCTCAGATGTTTTTTTTTCTGTTTGCAGGGAGATTGTAGATAACCACGAGAAGGAGAATGCTCTGAACATTGTAACAGAGGAGAGGACGTATCAGGTGTTTGCTGAGTCGCCAGAGGATGCGAGGTGAAGTTGTTAGGAAGGCTGAAATATAAGCTTGTTTCTACTTTTATTAAATATTTTCTGACACGTAAATGATTCTTTTTTTCTGTGTAGTGGGTGGTTTAAAGTGTTAAGCAAGGTGCGAGTGTGCACTCCTGAACAGCTGCTGGACATGTCCCATGAGCAAGCCAACCCCAAAAATGCTGTGGTGGGTCTTTAAAAGGGATAATCTGATCTTAATGTATTACATCATGTTTGATTTCAATTTTCACTCGGAGATCAGAAGACATTTTGTGTCTTTTATCATCACAATAGAAAATAAACATTGATGCAGATCCATTTTTAATGTTAAAGATGTTTTTTTAATTTGAATTCTTCCTGATGATTTGTTTAGGGAACTCTGGACGTTGGATTGATTGACTCTGTTTGTGCGTCAGACAACCCAGACCGGTATGGTTTACTGGTCATTTACAACAAAAGCAAAAGCATGAACCCTTCACTTGTTATTTCATCCAGGAGTCCACTTAAATTTACTGGAAATAATTGAAACAATTGGAAATAAAGTGAGAAATTAGGGAATTCAGTGGTCTTCCACACAGTCACACACCTCAGATAGTTTTTCTTTTTTAATATAATTTGATCAATGAAAAGTTTCTCTTTTGTTCAATTTGTCTCACTAGTTAAGTTAAAAGTTTTTTTTCATAACAAAATTGATTTCAAATAGAACTATTTTTAAAAAACTACTTGAATTGCAATCCATTGAAAACAAACCAAGGCTTTTTTTCAAACTTTCCTAGTTCAAGGATTTACCATAAATTACAAGATGAGAAGTCACAAAACTTGGTTAAAAGCAGACAACGTGATTAAGAAACTGCCTATCAAAAATTAGATGTGATTTTCTCTAACAGTCTGTGACTTCGCTGTTTTAGGCCCAATTCTTTTGTCATCATCACGGCCAACCGTGTGATCCACTGCAACAGCGACACGCCGGAGGAGATGCATCATTGGATCAGTCTGCTGCAAAAACCCAAAGGAGATGCTCGGGTTGACGGACAAGAGTTCCTAGTTAGAGGTGAGATTTTTATGTATTTATTTTTTAGTTACGTTCTAGAAATTTTATGCAGGTTTTTAGTTTTGCATTAAGCTTTCCAGCTGACCATGGATGACACTGCTTCATCCCCAGGCTGGCTACAGAAGGAGATGAAGACCAACTCTAAAAGCACTTCCCTGAAGCTGAAGAAACGCTGGTTTGTTTTGACCCACAACTCCCTGGATTACTACAAAAGCTCTGAGCGTAACTCCTCAAAGATGGGAACTCTGGTGCTTAATTCCCTCTGCTCTGTCATTCAGCCGGATGAGCGAGTGCACAGGGAAACAGGTGACTTAAGCTGATACAAAAGGGCACTGTCATTAATGGGTTACTAACAATAAAATAACAATAAAAACCTGAACGTTTTTACTTGACACATGAGGATTAAAATAGATAATCTCTGTTTAACAGGCTACTGGAATATCATAGTGTATGGCAGGAAGCACTCCTACCGCCTTTATACTAAGATGCTGAATGAGGCCATGAGGTGGACAGCTGCAATACAGGGGGTCATCGATAGCAAGACCCCCATAGAAACCCCCACTTTGCAGCTCATCAGAGACATCAAGGTAAAAACGTGCTCCCAGGAAACTTTTAAAAGATCCTATATGAAAGAAAGATGAGTTTAGATGTATCGTGCTCCCCTCAGGAGAACAGCGTGAACCCAGAAATAGTGGAGCAAATGTACAGGAGAAACCCCATTCTCAGATACACTCAGCATCCCCTGCACTCCCCTCTTCTGCCGCTCCCTTATGGAGAGGTCACCAGCTGTGAGTCCAGTACTGTTTTAACTGTTTGTCTCTGGAATTAAAAAGATCTCACATGATTTATTGATGTCATATTTGTGGCTGTTATCTTCAATATTTCTCCTGTTGTTGCATGTAGTGCAAAGGCAACAGGGCTATGCCAGCCTGCAGGATGAGGCAGTGAGAGTTTTCAACTCACTGCAGGAGATGGAGACGCTGGCAGATACGGTGCCCATTATTCAGGGCATCCTGCAGACCTGCCAGGACCTTAGGCCTCTTAGGGATGAGGTAACAGTGGTTTATGGCGCATGCATCTTTTGCCAAACCAAACATGGATTGGTTAAATCTGGTGCATGTTTTTAACAGTTCACACTTATGCTATCTTTTTTTTAATAACACAAGACTTTGTAATTCCTTTTTTTTAGGTTTACTGTCAGGTGATCAAACAGACCAACCACGTGCCTCAACCAAACAGCCCAGCCAATCTGGCACACTGGCACCTCCTCACCTGCATGAGCTGCACCTTCTTACCAAGCCGAGCCATCCTGAGATACCTCCGTTTCCACCTCAAGAGGTCTGCCAGTGCTTCTGAAGTGACGGACCGCTATTGTTTAAAACAAATCCAAATGACGTCTGATCGTGTTTATTTATGACACAGGGTGCGTGAGCGTTACCCTGGCACAGAGATCGAACGCTACGCCACCTTCATCGGGGAATCCCTGAAGAAGACCAAGACTCGAGAGTTTGTTCCGTCGCAGGAGGAGATCGCCGCCCTGCTGGTGAGACAGGAGATGAGCACCACGGTGTACTGCCATGGAGGAGGTTCCTGCAAGATCTCCATCAACTCGCACACCACTGCTGGAGAGGTGCGTAAACCCACACATGTAGAACTGTCAAATCATTCACTTCACCTTGCGTGCACACAAAAATAATTAAACCTTACAGGCACTTCAATGACAATAAATGTTAACTGTATACTGACTGAAAATTCTGTTAAAATAATCAAACACAGTTTGATCTCAGACAACTGTGAAAAAATTAGCCTTGAATGTGCTAAGCTTTGCATCTTATTGCACCTATATTTATTCAAATTTTCCCTTATTTTTTAACCCAACAAAGGGTGTTTTCTTGAGTTATGATGTAAAAACTTTTTTTACTTGTGGGCTACAAAGGGTTCTAAAAGGTGATAGACGGCCAAGACCAGAAGCAGATGCGTAGATTCAATCAGATTCAATGTCCTTGAGTCCTAAAGTGTGCAAAAAAGGGTTTTCCTTGATGCTGTTTGCAGGTTGTTGAGAAGTTGATAAGAGGTCTGGCCATGGAGGACAGCAAGAACCTGTTTTCTCTGTTTGAACACAACTCCTTTATAGACCGAGCTCTGGAGAGCAGAGTGATTGTGGCGGATGTTCTGGCCAAATTCGAAAGGTATTTCACTCTGTGTCTGTTTACATTTTTCTATAACTGTGAAGGATTTTTTTTTAAACCCACTCCAATAAAAATCATGTTTTTACTATGTTCTTGTGCATTTTTCTAATGAAGGAGGACATAAGGAGGAAAATTAAGTTCAAAATTGCATTTCTGAGTATTTCTTAATTAAAGTTGTTGTAAATGTTTGAAAAAGAGCTTATTTGTGACATCTAAAATACACTGGTTCCGTGCGCCACTCCTTTCTGATTCATTCGCTTGCAGACAAACAGATCCATGTACGTCTTTAAAACTGAACGGCAGGATAGTATTGAAGGCAGAAACTATGTCCTGGAAAACTAAATTTTGGCTTAAAACACCATAATCATAATTTAAAATATCACTGGGAACGCTTTTACAACAAATCAAAAGGTAGTCGGAGTTGTAAATACTTTTGATTTGTGAGAACATGTGTGTTTATTATTCTGTAGGCTGGCAGGCAGCGAAGAAGAAGAGGAAGAAGGAGAGTGGAAACTGTACTTCAAACTCTACTGTTTCTTGGATGTGGAGAGCATGCCCAAAGAGGGCGTGGAGTTTGCATTCATGTTTGAACAAGTAAGATTCATTCTACACTCATACAGGTTAAATATTGACTTAAAGAGCAAAAGCAATTCAATTTTAATGTTTCCTACTGTGACTTTTTCTTGTTTAAGCGCATATTGAATGACTTAAGACATTGTCGCTTTGCTTTTGATATTATGTTTGTGTATTTTTATTACTTCATCAAATGTCTTTAAATAAAAAAGTTTTGTAAATGGTTTATAGCCAAGTTATCTTTGAAAATCTTTTCATGTGCTCAAATTGACCGTTTTTCAACCAAAGACGTCAGGTATGTCAAGCGTTCAGCAGTAAGGGGGTTGCTGACCTTTTTAAAAGCTTTTTTTTGTGACTTTAGTTTGAATTGTTCTTTTTCATTTTTTAGTGGCAATAACTGCTTGAAACGCTTTTATTTTTACAAAAGAAAAAGATCTGCTTCCTCTTTGCGACAGTTCAGTAAATCAAACTAAAAAGGCATTCAGAGCTTGTATGTTTTTTTTTTTATTCAACTCCACCTAACTTACTTAATTACACACTTTTAACTATTTTTGAATTTTGTGCTGGTCATAAGGTAGATAAATAGACGTATGTTATATAAAGATTAGGACAACGTTTTTGGCTTAAATCAAAAAGACACATCTTGATTTGTGTAGATATACAGACGATGATTTTCTAAAAGTGGTTCTCTCTCTACCACAGGCTCATGAGTCTTTGATAAGTGGTCACTTCCCAGCCTCAGAGGAGACTCTGCAGCATTTGGCGGCTTTACGCCTCCAGTATCTCCATGGAGACGGAGCAGGCCGGGTTGGATGGAGCCTGGGAAGCGTGTATCCCATCGGACGTCTTCGCAATCGAATCCTCCATTCCACCAAACCGGGTGCAGCCGGTGGAGCTGGAGGAAGGGGGAGTGGAGGGATAGGAGATGGAATATGCACAATAGGAGGACAGGGCGGGGTTGGGACAGGCACAGAGAGACGAAAGACTCCCAGCTTCCTGGACGGCACCCTCAGGAGAAGTTTCAAAACGGGGTCACTGAAGAAGCAGAAGGTCAGTAGTAGAGGCGGAAAATGTACAAGAACTTTTATCCCTCTTTCATCCCTCCATTGTGGCTCTTTGGCTTTAAAGAAATGCTTATAAAAAAATAATAGGTTAATTTTGACACAGGATGTGTTTTATTTTGAAAAAACTGCATTCTGAAGTAAAATAAATTTAAATTAAAAAAATAGAACACTGCTATAATTCAATCACTGTAAATATTTTAAAGCTGCATTTTTGGCCACAAAAATAAAAAAGTGCAGCTCTCTTTGGGTTTTGGTCAGAAACTGGCCTAAATGGGTCTAAAGGTTGCAGACTTCTGAGTATTTCGACTTAAAAATACGGCAATTATCCTCTTTACCATACATAGCACAGTGTTCACATTTTGCAAATGTGCTATCTGCCACTTTTGGAAGAAAGTCACTCAGAGGAAAAGTAAAAGTGATTAAAAAGTCAAACCAGAACTGTGAGTCTCCTCAGTGATGATTAAAGCAACAAGACGCTACTGAATTGACTAAAATAGAAACTGAGGGAAAAGGTGCACAACAGCTCAAGGATTCATGTTGTTTTTGTTATATCTGATCCTATAATGGAACATATTTTTTCAGATTTAATTACATCAAATTTCTATTCACGTTCTGCAAAATCAAAGGTCGACCTGTTAGCTTTCTGGTGCTACATTTTTATTTAGGTGCAAAAGTATTAAATGTTTGGTAACAGATAAACCATCGATATGCATCAGAACAAAATGGAAAAATCCTAAACAAAATACAATTCCAACATAAGGCATTTGGCAAAAAGAAAGTGCACGCCTTTTAACATAGAGAGCCCTGACTGATCAGCTGCTGTGTGCCATAAAAAATGTAATTTTTCTAACAGTCTGAATATAAATATTTTAATAGGTTACACCAAAAATGAACAGAAAATTGTGTTTAAATCCTGTCCAACAAAGGAAAATGATGGCTTGGTTCTTGGAATCTCTTCAGAAATGATTGTAAAAGTGTGATGTTTTATAAAACTAAAAGGAAAAATCTTGTACTTTCCTTTTCTTTTCATGACAGAAAGGTCTTACTTATCAAACGCATTTGACTTCCATGTTCAAATATACTTTGCAAACTCATTTTCCTACAGGAATACAGACTTTCATTTCCATGGAGGTTACACTTTTTTGAATTTCAGGCGGAGGAGGAGCAAATGCTGGAGATGTGGGTCAAGGAGGAAACTTCTGCCACGCGAACAAGTGTTCTGGAGAAGTGGACCCGCCTGCAAGGCATGCCGCAACACCAGGCCATGCTTAAATACATGAGCATCATTAAGGAGTGGCCTGGCTATGGATCTACTTTGTTTGATGTAGAGGTGAGTATTCAAAAAAGACATTATTACGTGCATAAAGATGGGCATAACTAACCCCTGATGGCTTTCTCCTTTTTGCATTTCCCATCCTGGCAGTGTAAAGAAGGAGGTTTCCCTCATGACCTGTGGCTGGGTGTGAGTGCTGATAACGTGTCTGTGTATAAACGAGGTGAACCCAAACCCCTGGAGACTTTCCAGTACGAACACATCACCTTCTTTGGAGCTTCACAACCCTGCACCTATAAGATCATCGTGGATGAGAGGGAGATGTTTTTCGAGACTTCACTGGTGAGAAGTTTTTGTTGAATATTCTATACATTTCAAGGTATATAGCCTGACAAATTAGTTAGGGCTAGGGCCAGCCCCCACCTTACATTATCAAATTTGATGCAAATCAGGAAAAAACAAAGATTGCAGTTCCTCCATTGACCACTAAAGGCAGGTGGCAGAAGGGAGCCTTTTTTTTAATTCCCATGTAAAAATAAATTCTGATTTTACAGCAATAATTATCATATTCAATATATGTACGGTCTGGTTTAAAGTTTTTTTTGTATATTTATACAATTATTAAACATTTTTGTTTAAAAACTATTCAGGTGACTTAAATTGATTAAAATTAGAACTTAGAACATAAAATTGTGAAACATTACAATAAAAACTCACAAAAGTGCTTTTGTTTTTTGCCTGAAAAACAAAAAACACACGACTTCATGAGTTTGATGGATCGATATAGTAATTTTCAAACTTAAAATCAGTAATTCCTTGTTTGTGCATAATTTTTATTTAAAATATTTCATTATTTAACTTTTTTGCAACACATGAAATTCCAGAAAAAGAGGTAGAACACTGGATGAATAAGCAACAAACCAACATTTTATGATTTTAACAGAATAGTTTGTGCAAAAACAAGGCGTAACAATCCTCCCATAAATGAGAGTACATAAAGACTTTAATTTCTTAAAGCAGAAATCAATAAAAATATTAAAAGAATGTAAAATGGAAAAGTGAATGCCTACAAATGTGTGAATATGCCAAATAGAATCTAATCTGTTCTTCTTGTTTAGGTTGGAGAAATCACCAAGATTATGAGAGCGTACATCAACATGATGGTGAAGAAGCGCTGTTCCATCATGTCGGTCACCAGCGTGGGCAGTTCTTGGGCCAGGTGATCACCACCAACCGACCACATCCCTGAGTGTATCCATGCAACTGCCACGGGCTGCCACGACAACCAGCTTATTCCTTGAGTTGAGTGAGAGAGCGGCTGGCAAGTTTGGGTAGAAAATGAGAAGCGTGGTGAAGAAACCATCTGAAAAAAAAAACCAGCCGGAGTCCTGCATGTAAATGTTCAAGCACACTCCTACATTCTCTTTTGTGGAAGAAAAGTCGTTAATGAGAAGCACAATTAACCCGCCCAACCCGGTTAGTGTCAGGTGGTTCTGTTCCCAGATGAAACCCGCCACTCTCCCTCGGTTGAATTATTCTCTCACACCTCCTCCCTTCCCTTCACTCCTTATGACTCCCCCTCCATCTATTTTTTTCTATTATCAGTTTATAATTGAACTCTTGTTCTTGCTGAGCCCTCCATTGTTGATCTGTCCCTGTCACTTACCTGAAACATCTATGAGAAGAGAACTCTTCTTTTCAATCTTTACCTGCTTGCTCATCAGTGCCACCGTGTGGCCACGAGTGGGAAGACAACCATTAAACACTGGGGAAAAAAAGGTGAAGTTTTGCTCTTCAGTTTGCTCAAGAGGCTTGTTTATCTCTCCAAATAGACTTATGAATTATCAAGGCCATGAAAACAGTTGTATCTACATATAACATAGCAACAAAACTATGTATAGCCACAAACAACGCATAAGCTAAGATATATTTAATGTTTTGTACTGTATATCACATTCAAAGTATTGACATTTCTGCTGGGTACTGCACTGTACAGTCTATGGATGCCATACTACATGCAAAGTGGCACATTTAATGTAAAAAAGTGCAGGTAAATTGTGTTAATAATGTCTTCATTTAATGTGACTTCACCAAAATGTATAAAACAGTAGAAAAAACAAAAAACTATGGGCTGCTAATATCATTTTTTAAGCCATATTTGTAAAGTTTTCCATGGTGTTCTTTAATTTACAAAGAAGAGTAGAAGAAGCGGAAATATTTCCAGTTTTTCTGTAAACCCAGCCTCCTGATGAACTTTAAGACATTTATTATTAATACCGTTATAATGTGAACCCACTATCTTATTGTCTGGATTGCTGCCGTGTGTGTGGTTCTGTTAATGGTGATATTCAAACTGTTGAAAGTGGAAAAGAGTGTACCGAGTGCATCATATGTAGTTACATGACTAATAATTATTGCAAGGAACAGTGTTGTAATTGTTGGTTAAAGGAAAAAGTATGAGTTACTGAGTGAAATATGATTATTATTAATATTTATTGTACAGTGTTTGTCTGTTTGGAAGGGTTGAAAATACACAGGGATTTTCCAGCCTCAGTTAAAGCTGAACACTGTGATAATACGGGCTCTGAAATGAATTGATGGTGCACTTGGAAATCCGAAAGTCAACACTGCTTTGTGTGTGTGCGTTTTGGACTGTGAGGTGGAGATGGAGTCAAAGTTTCTGGATGGTGTCAGACTGCAGGTAGACGGCAGTACTGTTCATAAAAAACACCTATTATTTATCAATTAAACCCTGACAATAAAATGATGTTCCACCGCAGAAATCTGACCCAAAACATATTTCGATTTCAACAGCAGTAAGAAGTCAAGTTGATGTTTTTCAAGTAGAAACAAAACATTTCTACTTTTTTCATACAGAAAATATTGAACCACACATTCACAGACGCACATTTCAGCATTCAAAAAACTGAAAATGTTCTGCAAATTTATAAACTAAAATGCACGGTATGACATGTACCTACATTTCCTGAAAAATCCCATTTTTTTCTCTCCACTGGGATCTTAAGAAAGAATTTTCAGAATAGTTTGAGGCAAGTTCAGTTTAACAGTTGATCGACCTGAAACAGTAAGATCTTTAGGAGTCTGCCTGAACTTCACCTTAGGGTGTTAAATAACAGAATCTCAAGTATTTGATCGTATCCAAGGGCAACTTCCTTACTAAAGGTCCTATTATCAGCCGCAGGCGGCCAGAATGGGGTCCAATCTTATCTTTGGTTTATGCTCATAATTAACTTGTAATTTATTGTGCTTGTTTAAAAAAAACACAAAAGGGAGAGAAAGTGAGACATGTTTTTTTTATTGTAACTGTCTTTACAAAGTTATGCTTTATTAAATTATTGACAACTGTCCTCTATTTAATGTTTCCTTTGTAATCCAGAAAACTGTGGTTTTTTTTGCTTTGTTTTCACTCATTGTGTTTTGCACAAATAAACTTCAAATGTTTCTTTTGGTTTTGTCTCCTATCATTGAAAAAAGAAACATGTAATTAGGAACATTTTGAAGATTCAAAAACTGTCTTAAACTGTCCATATTTCTACGCAACACAGGTTTTTATAAAAAAAAATGTTTTTTCTAAGGGAGAGAGGTTCTTTCTGTTAGGTGGAAATCTAAAGAATTTGCATGTGTTTAAATGAGTCTAGGTGAACAAATGAGGCATTCAAACAGGTAATTAATCGATTTTTTTGGTGAAGTTTATTCTTTTAGCAAAAATTAGACTAAAGTCTCAGATTCAGGTGTTTGGAAACTGCTCATTCGCCTCTGACGCCTCCTTTTCTTTTGTCGTCTGTGCGTAAAAACCGTGCGTCACTACCTGGCTTTTAGTTCTTTCTGGGCAAGTTCGCTCTTGAGTTCCTGTTAAACAGAAGACCAAACGTTTTTGCTTCTGGAGTCTCGTTTTCCTTCGTCTTGTCGATCTTCTTCGTAGGAACGACGCCGTGAATCGCCTGCGTCCTGTGCGTCTGGGAATGATGGATTCTCGGGTTTTACTCCCGGCTCTCCTGCTTGTTTTCGGCTTGGCGTCAGTTCTGGCTCAGTCGACACCTGACGACGGTAGGAATAAGGAGGAACTGTTGAATCTCTGAGTTTTAGACACTGAAATTCACTCCCTACATGTTAGTTCCAATATTCTTGCTGTCATTTTCCAAATACTTTTAAATGAATGAATGAGAAGTTATATTCATTTTTCATCCAAAAGTCTGTTGGTCAGCATCTTTGACTGTCTTACCTGCCAGTTATTAGATTCACTTAAAATAGGGTAAAAATGTTTAGCAAACAGTTAATATTTATATGGTAACGCATTAAAAAGGGATTTTAAATTGTTTGAAGTTTTTATACTTGACATGGCCACTACACCTAAAGTTATACTTTTCTCTTCTTGTCTTCTAACATGGAGTGTCTTTAGTCTAATAAATATGGATTTTTTTCCGAGTTTAAAGACGGAAAATTAAACAAACCCAACAAAAGACTTTGTTTAAAGGGTTTAAGCAAAAAAAAAAAAAACAAAAAAAAACTAGTTTTTGTTGACTAGTTTTCTTTTGAAAATCATGAAACTAATTTAAATCCTGCTTGTTTACACCACTCAGTCTCCAAAGAAACTTTCCCAGGAGGATTAGCAGTCTCACACAAAGCTTTAGACCTCTTTTTACTCTGAACCCTGTAGTGTTCAGCTAATCTGTCCAATATGAAGCTTGTATGTTTCTCCTGTGTAAATGTACATATAATTCAATTCTTGTTCTATTGTTTTTACCAACAGCGTGCGAGAAGATAAATGCAACAAACTGTGAAGACTGTCTGAAAAATGTCTCGGTACGTCATCAAAACATGTAGTAGTTAGTGTTTCAGCAGAAATAATACTTCATCAAGTTGCTTTGATAACAAATAAAATGCATTTAGTCTTTTATTTTGTGAACAAAAGAATATTTGACTAGACACATGATAGTTTTGGGGTTTTTTTCTTAAAGAAAACAATGAGATCATGTTTTATTTACTTGTGACTTTTATGATCTTTAATGTCAGATATGTGCATTTTGTCTGGCTTTGAAGCACCCATCCCTTTGGCTACACCACTACTGATCTGTTCATGTGTTGTAGTTCAACTGTGCGGTAATCAGAAATTAAATAGGGCATGAAATCTAACTTGTTAAAATGGGATCTTTAGACATCAAATTCAGTCATTTCCTTTGTTCGGTCGATCTCGTGTTATTTGTGTGTAATGGAAAAAGACTGTGTGTGTGTGAGGTGAGGGAGGAAGGCTCCTCCCCAGTACCTGTTGGTCTGGTTTGTGGAGTAACTGATCTGATTGTTATTCCCAACCTCCCACCCCTCATGAAGAGTTCACTTGTCGTGCAAAAAAAAGTGACCTGAATTCTCTCAAATTCGTTTTATTTTCTGTTTCTTTTCACGACAGTGCTTGTGGTGCATTAAAACAAAGTCATGTGTGACTTATCCAGTGAAGACCATCCTTCCACCCCACGCGCTTTGCCCGCTGAATGATGCACGCTGGGGGCTGTGCTGGAGTAAGAACATTCACATTTTACTCAATTTAAAAAAAAAAATATATTTACCTTTCTATCATTTATTTATGTATGCTATAGTTAAAGTTCAAGTTTTTAGATTTTTTTAAATTGATCCCAAAAATCTAGAAGAAGCTAATTTGGGATGATTGGTTTCTTTAGGGTATCGTAGCCTATAATTGATTTGAATCTAAATGTTTTCTCAAAAGTATAGATCATTGTTGGCACGCTTGAGCCAAGTGTTCAACAAACATAGCACTCATTGAAAGGAAATGCCTATTCGGTTTCAACCTGACTGTCTCACTTTGTTTTGCACACATCTACCACGCCATGGATACAGTTACATACACTGATTTAAAAGTCGAGTGCTAGTTATTTTGTTCACACAGTCTTTCATGTTGTATTTTTTAAATGCTCCAAGTTTGGCAAGATAAATATTTTTAACAGAACCGATACATTAAAATGTTACACTGTCTCTAGTTAAATAAATATGACATTAAGACGTTTTTATAAATATTAAAAGATATGTCATCCGTCATTTTATTCAGTTTTATTTTCTGATTTAAAAGTAAACATTTTCACCCAGTAGCTTGGAGCAGAAGCACATGAGAATAAGGAGATAACATGTTCAAAAATGAGGCTTTTCCCATTTCTTCTCGACATAATGCCTGGCTGAAGAATGGGGAGTCTGAATGAATGCCAGACATTCTGTGTTTCATCAGTGACACACCTGGCATTCAAAAGGTGTTCACACAACCTGCCATGCTAGTTTGAGCAATGGTTGTGAAATTCAGCCAAATCTAACTTTTATGCTTCTATAAGAGAGAATTGTTTAATCTTTTTTGCTTAAAGATTAGTCAAACTGAAAGGGGGAAGTGTTACAAAAATCCCTCAAATTTAGTTTTAATTGCTTTTTCTTTTTTGCAAAATATGTTCCAGCTGATGAAAAGAGGAAAAAAAATGAGGTGGAACAGGTTTCCTATCTGGTGGCTGATCACTGTCGTTTTCTGCAGTGAATTTTCAGACCCTGATCATCACGCTGGCGGTGCTTGGTGGCATCCTCATTATCTCCCTCCTGGTGTGCATGTTCTGTTGCTGCAAGTGTGAGAAATTTGGGTAAGCATGCTCTAAACTGTCTTAATCTGATGCATTACATTACACTAGGATAACAAAGACTCTTGTTCTACATTTTGTACATTCTGATTTCCCCTCGACTGTATATGTGTGTGCTTTTGTTTGTGGCGTGCAAAATGCATCACTAAACTCTAATCTTGTGTTTGTGTGTCAAGATCCAAAGGATTTGAAACCAAGATGCAGAGAAAAGGCGATAAGGCGAGGACCAAGCAGGAGCAAAGGTTCGTGTTTTTGCTCATTTTCTGGATTTTGTAACTCATACCGCACAATTTTGTCATTCTAACATGACAGAATCAAATTTGGTATCAGTTTTGATCATTTTTTGCTTTTTATCTTATTTCTGAACACCACCTGCCCTTGTGACTGTACCCGTCATGATCTTTATCTGTTACCATAAACACTGTGTTCATGAAGGAAGAATGAAACCTGTTTTAATCACATGCTGGTTGCAGCTACATGACCTACTAAGGTCTTAATATCTTAGCAAAATGTCTCTTCAAGAAGAAGCTGCAGATAAAATCTAAATGCAGTGTTGCTTTGTTCCTTGCTGGGGTTATGTTCTAACACTTACCTAAGTTTCTCAGATTATAAACTTTTCTCAGACAGACATGAATATTTTTTATTTTGTTAAAGTTCAAACCTTCATAGAAAAATAAGTCCAGAATTATAGAATGAAAACAGAGATCTTCTTATGATTGACGATTTATTTAGATTACTCAAACTGAAAGCATTCTGTACAAGATACACAAAACACAAGAGGTTAATTGACAATGGTCTACAGCCAATCAGGATGCAGAACACAGTGTGCTGTGAAAAATCCAAATTGCACTGAAAAAAAATCAGAGAGATGCGAATAGACGTCACAGAAATACATCAGGCAATTAATGCATCCTACATGTGACTGCTAGTCAGTTAGATTTACCATTTCAAATTACCATGTTAAGATAACAACCATCTTAAGATGACAAATTTGAATAAAAGTTGAATTTTTCTTCCAAGACTTCCTGTGGTGTAACTCACATTGGGGTGTTTTCTCTTTACCAGGACGGCAGAGATGAAACAGAGACATCAGGAAATCCGACAGAAATACGGTAAGCTTTTAGTCCCGCAGTAGTTCAAGCAGGCCGTGCGCTTGCACAAGGACAACCTTTTTAGCTTTGACGGGCTAAATCCTTGCTACAAAACCATACCTCTATACAAGTTAATACGATCACTTAAATGAAATTTATGGTTTTACCATAAAGTTGAGGAACAACTTGGTTTCCTTGCTTTGACGTTACATGATTTAAATTGTTTTTTTTTAGAAAAACAACGGTAACTATTATTGAAAAACAGCTCATGTAACTGAAAGAAAGATGATCCATCTGACCTGCACTTCCAAAAATATTTTAAACCACGGCAGAGCCTCAAACACCATGTTTTTGTTTTGAACAAAGCATTGCATTGATAATCTTTCTTAGGTGTTAACCTTTTCTTTTGTGCACCACATCTTTGTTGAGTCATGTGCTTCGTTTTTAAGTTAAAAGTGTCAAAAACAGGACAACACCCCCCCCAAAAATATCTGTATTTCAGACAGAGATCATTTATGGATGCAGTGAAAGTTTGTTAGGTTATTGCTTTTTGTTTAATCAGAGTTACTGCTGCTCCGATGATTTAAAAGCAGTCTGTGTTTCCACATGAAGATGTGAGTTCCTCAGTTTCCCTTCACACATTGAACTTGCATTCCTGATATGTTGGATCAGGTCAGACAGCGTGACTGAGGACATGCACAGGAAATAGCTTTCATGTATAATGTAGAATAATCATGTTATCAATGTTCCTATACATTTTGACAAAAATATTTTTGTTAAAATAGGACTAGTGGATTAATTTTATCAATCAAGCGACCTTTATTTTTTTATATAACATGCTCCTTCAGCTCTGATTTAACTCAATTCTCTTTCACATCGACTATCTTCATGTTGTTTTTAAATACTTCCATGAAAACAATCTTTGGCCTTCCTCCATAGTGTATTTCTAACCCATAATGACAAATTCACTGTCTCTCCTTCAAACATATCCAAACCGTTTTAACACCAGCTGATGATTGCTGATGTCTCTTCGATGAACTCGTTACTAATTCTCATTTCTGAAATGGTACATGAACATCTTCATCTCTGCTTCCATCTTTTTCCCCATCTTTTCCTCTGTCTCAACAACGCTGTCGACTTTACACCATCTCGAACTTTCCTTCTGTTCTTGCTGACATTCTGTCACACGTCATTTCACAACATTTCAACGGGTTTACACCTGTTCCTCTTAATCCCCTTTCAGACTTTTTCTCTGGACTGGTAACACAAATGACTCGAGATCCCCCACCTTCTTTTTGCCTTGGAGTGTTTTCAGACTGTGAACCAGAGTTTTTTTCCCCCAGGAATTCACTTTTCAATCAAATTTTCAGTTTGAATGCACTTAAGCCAGGAACCGGTCGCAGACCCATCTTTCCTGGTTGTCTCTGTTTGTTTTCAATCAGTCTAGTCTCATTAAAACAACTTTTAACGTGATACACATTGATTGTCACACTGTTTTCCTGACAATCCATACGTCTTAAACACTTATCATTGTACCTTAATAGTCGTCGGGTCCTCAGTAATCGCCTTGCAGCATGTCTCCACTGCACCTAAGTAGCAGGTTACAAGTTTTGTACCTGATGGTGGTCCAGACGTTCAAAATTGGTTAGCGAAAGAATTGCAAATCGTAGGACTTCCATTATTGTTTCTGTTGTTGCTTTTCCCTGCACATTTTCTACCCGTAAGCGCAGTTGCAACAAAGGTATTAGCCCTACCCCATGTAACCAACAGCAACTGACATCTAGCATCTGCAAGTATAAATGTCCAACTGTGTTAAAAACATCTTATCTTTGTCTTTCAGGCCTCAATGGACCAAATCCGTACTCAAGATTTGCATGAAATCCAAGGAATGAGATTGAAGCCATGGACACAGCTGTCAACCCACTGTCTGCTTGTGGTTCTATGGAAATATGAGACCCACTAAAGTCATCAAATGTTATAAAAGTGAAATTAGTTTTGTGTAGAAGACCTTTAATTTCATTTAGCTCTTTTTTTTTAAAAGAATGCAGTGCAGCAATGACCAAAGATAATGTGTCCAAATAGATGTTTGCAGCTATGGTGTTTTCAAAACTCATATTTATTAGTGTTTAAAATTACTGTATATATTAAAAAGCACGTTTATTGCTGAGCAATTCTTTCCTTCTGCTTAAAACAGTTTCTTGCAATTACATATTTTTAGATGTCACTCCTAGCTTAAAGTTCATTTTAGCTATTAACTTTAAAGTTTGAACTTTTATTGCACCTGTTCCAAGTTTCTGAAACCAGGGCTTTGTTTATACTGTATTTTCCATAATTAAAATGTTTTTTAACTGATGGTTTCAGGAAAAATACAATAAAATGTAGGAATTTAGAAAGAAACCTTTATCCCAAACAAAATTGTGATGTTATTACTTTGATATTAAATAAAACCCTAATGTTACTCTTGTCTCTGTCTTCCATAATGAGCCTAATAAAGAGTTAAGACTGATTAAACCTGTGAAGGACTGTTTGTTGTGCATTTCTATTTCTCTTGTTAATTGCATTTTCACCACCTACTTGGAAATTAGAAAACAGTAAAACACATTTCAAAATGAATTTAAATATATAATAATTTTACAATTGAGTTATGCTTTTTAAGTCCATAAACTCCTTGAGGGATTATGCATGACATTTTTATGTACACTCTACATAACGCGCATATACTAGTTTATGTTCGACCACTAACATGTAGACGTGAGACGATTTATTATCAAAATTTGATTTCGATCATAATTTGAGTTGGCGATACAATTCATAGTCAATATTGGTTCATTTCGAACCATCCAATTCGATCCAATTCACTAAAATCGATCATCTTTACCAAAAATTCAACCAGTGTGACGCAGAGATAAATACCAGGGTGGTTAACAGTGCAGGTGAAGATTTCCAAATTCTTTGTATTTCTTACAAGATCATCAAGTGTAAATTAAATGCATGTACAAACAAACAAGTAAACAAGAATTAATGGTAAATCCATTCACATTTTATTTTCATAAAGTCCAGCTCACTGTTGTTTTTCCACATCATTCAATTCCTAGAATTTCTAAAATCACATTTGGAGGTAGAGCCTTTCGCCACCAAGCTCCTGTCTTATGGAATCAGCTTCTAGTTCATGTAAGAGAGGCCAACACTGTTTCTAAGTTCAAAGTTAGGCTTTAAACATTCCTCTTTAGACAGGCTTAGTGCCAGGCTAGCTAGTAATCAAAGAATATCTAACTTACAGCTAGAATATATAAAAATATGTTTATTTTCACATGCTAAAACTGCAGATTTTCTTCTACTGTTATTATTATTACCATCTGATATCTGTGCCATACTCATGTTCTTTCTATTAACATGTTTGAATTAAATAAGAAGGCTACTAGAAGTTAGAAGCTGGGGAAAGTATGGTGCACTGGGGCTCCATAACTTCTTCCCTCTATTCTTTATCATGTACCCAGTACTATATTGTATTTAGTTCATCATACCTCTGTTTGGTGCAGTGTGATTCATATGTTGTCCCTTTTTCCGACTCCCCTCAAGGGGAGTGGGAGAGATTTCAGGTGGATCGTCTGTGCTCCTGTCTTTGGCTGTGGACTTCACCTCTGGGTCATCTCGCACCCCCAGCTGCCCCACAGTTTCATCTAGATGAAGCTCATCTGCTACACTATTTGAATCGTCGTATTATAATAATAATCATTTTATATAATAATTCAAGTCGTTATTTTAGCATGTAGTTGTAGAGTTAGATCAGTCAATTCTTCTTTAATAGTTCTAGCACCTCCTTCATGTGGGCATCCCGAGGTTTCTTATTTTTTTCTCTAACATATGTTTTTTTTAAAGAACTTTTCCTCACCGAGAAGGAGGATCTAAGGTCAGATATATCAGTTTAGCTTGGTGTGTTTAGTTTAGTTTAGCAACCAGCTATTTTTTTTATTTATGACTGACTTTATGTTCTTTGTATAAATACCTGAGTGAAGCCCATTGAGAGGGCTATGGTTGTGATATTGGGCTATAAAATGGAATTTTATGTACAGTAAAATGCAAAAATCTTGGCTTTACCTTAGATATTTCAGTTCCTCCAAAGCGGCATTATAAAGATTTTGTAGAATATAATAAAAAATAAAAAAAATAAAAAATAAATAAATAAATCTACGATTCTTAAACCCAAAGAAGCTCACTCATGTATTTATATTTAAATAAGTTTTTAAAAGTGTTTGAGTGCTGCTTTATAGCTCGCGTGACCGAGAATTTTGCATAAATGCGCGCTCCTGCATCCGCGCTCCCGCGTTGAAAAAAAAAAGCAGAAGAACCACGTGATTTTCTCGGACCAATAGTTGATTCCAAGGACTATCTTATGCGCGCACTCGCGAGCAGAGCAGAACAGCGGAGAGAAGGCGGCAGGAAGGGAAAAAATTAAAAGCTAAATCCAGAATATTCGGTTTCCAGTCAATTCATCAGACATGTCGGAGGAGAAGCCAAAGGTAAGGTGCTGAGACCGGAAGAGGTTTTTTATATTATTTGTAGGGTTTTATAGGGAGGTCGTACGAAGGCTCAGATGTGCAGTCTAAAATGGCCTGGTTTGCACGTTTTTGTAAAGTGGCGCAGTGTTTGTTTCGCAAATGAATGGGCTCTATCACATCGGCGCATTTGCGTTTGGGAGCTTTCATTGCGGCGTGTTGAAGGAAAACCGCGCGAACGTCCCCGTCTGTTGACTTGGATCTGTACGTTTATGAGAAAACATCTTTATTAAGCTACGGCTGCTGTTTGCGTCTCCTGCCCTTTGTCGAAGCGGGACCACGTTATGTCCGCAACGCTGCGAATGCCGCAAACGAAAACGTCCTCAAACGGAGGTGACGCACTCCTTTAAAATCCAGTTTACCCCTCGATATTTTTTGCTCTATTTTTCTAAATATATTTCTACGTTAGCTCCTCTCGTGGGATGAATCAAACGTGTTAACGTTGCCGGGCAGCTACACTCCCTGCAGTTAGCTAAAGGCTTAACCATATAGCCGGGAGCTAACTGTGCTAACATTAGCATGTGTAACAATAAAACCTGAGACTCCAACAATTCTCTACTTTCATTTCGTTATGTATATTGTGTACAAGTGTGCCATTCCGTCTTTTAAAGAGGTGGTATTCACGTGTTTATAATTTATTGCATGAATAAGTAGTTATTTGAAATATAAAAACAATTGATCAGCTATAAAACGAGAAAAAATACAACAGCAGGAACTCTATTATTACACTCTTGAAGGTTTAATTTCAGGAGTACTGAAAGATTCATTGCCACAAAGTTTTCGCAAACACCAATTAAAAGCTATTAGTTCTAGTATTATTAACTGGGATGTGTTTTTTCTTTTTTAACCCACCAGAAGTTGTGTAAAGTTGTAATCTTTTATGTCACTTTTATTTTGTCCCACCTCAACAGGAAGGAGTAAAGACCGAGAATGACCACATCAATCTCAAAGTTGCAGGGCAAGATGGGTCGGTGGTCCAGTTCAAAATCAAAAGACACACACCTCTCAGCAAACTTATGAAGGCGTACTGTGAACGGCAGGTAAGCTTGAAACCCGAGTGGCGCCTGTTAAAATAGGTTTCTGTTCTTTATTGAACTTCAAATCCAAACATTTCTATTTATTCTCACTTAAAGGGACTCTCAATAAGGCAGATCAGGTTCAGGTTTGATGGCCAGCCTATCAATGAAACGGATACACCTGCACAGGTATGCGATGGCCAACATGACTGTAACTGGTTGTTTTGTCTTGACAGGTATTGTTTATTCTATAAGTAAAATATTGTTCTTTTGTCAGCTGGAGATGGAGGACGAAGACACCATAGATGTTTTCCAGCAGCAGACTGGAGGGAAGTGCTAAGCCCTACTATTAACAATGACCACCTTCAGACCACGCCCTCAACCACCTTCACTGCCTCTCTGTCCCCATCACTATTCTTAGCTCTGAATTATTATTATTATTATTATTATTAATGTTAATATTATTTCCACTGTTTTAAAGGTTATCATTATGACATTTTGTCAGGTGTGGGAGAGGCTTCTCTGCTTTTTATATTATGTCGCAGTCAGGATGGAAGTTGTGTGTATGTGTGTGTGATAGCAGTCTTTCTGCTGGCCAGTCTATACAACCTTACACTACTGGCAAGCTGTAATTGAACCATCAGTTCATTGTAGCTCTTCCTGGTTTGGCCTGTTTCTGGTTCACTGTCGGGTCAAAGCTTGGCACCCAGTTGTCAGTTTTCATTCCCTGTGCAACTTTTTTTTCTTTAAATGGAAACTTGTACAAAAATTTATTTTAATTAGCTTTGCATTTTAGATGCTTACGTTTTTTTTTCCCTTTGAGTGTCTGCGTGTGTCTTACTACAGGATGAATGCGGATTTGGGTTGTTTTTTTTCCTCCTTCTTGTACAGAAGTATTTGAGCAGGGGTTTAGAAATATCTTGAGGGGCCCGGTTTATTAATCCAAAGACTAAAGTTGACTTCATGTTTGAGCATCGCTGTAAGAGGCCATTGCTTGGTTACTGTGTCGTCTGAAGCTGAATTGGTCCCCGCCCCCTCCGAAGGGTCAGCTGTATTATTTTTGTCTTATTGTCACATGTGGCAAATGACAGGCTCTAGTTGGGCTCTAAACAAGGACATCTTCCAGTTAGAGCCATCAAAAGTGGGATTTTGATGCTGAAACGCTTTTAAGTCCTTGTTGAAATATTGATTTCTCATAAACACGATTTTTGCTGTGGAGTTATTGCAGAGTAAGAGAGTGAGTCTTATGTATTGTTAAATTAACAGATGCATTTATTTCATTGCAATTACTTCAGCAGTGAGGTCAGTCGATGAATTTTTGAGAGAATTGTGTGTTGTGCCTACGTGGCCCCCGTTCTTCATATGTGGGTCACCTCAGAGGCTTTATTTCATCCCGTAAGGCCCAACAAGATCCAAGAATTTTTAATTTTAAGGCAAAGTATATCGTGTAACAGCTGGAATGGAGCTTAGAACCTCCAAGAAATGTTGAGACTGCCATTTAAGGCAAGTTTAGCTGTATTTATCTTGCCAGGCACCTGTTCATCACCGCCGAGAGCACTAAAACCGTTTTAAATAAAGTCAGTCTTTGTAAACATTGTGACAGCCTAAAACTTGTTGTTTTACCCTTTTTTTTCTGTTCTCTGGCCACATTAGGAAGGTGCTTTTTTTCCTTTTTTGTTAATTTTTTTCCTTAAGCTCTCTACATGTTTTTCAGCCGTGTTTTTGTATGCATTTAGGTTGAGAGTGTTGGTGTCTAGGCATTTTTCATGGGTGTATTCATACCTGCCATCTTCTTTTTTTGACATATTTAATTTTGCTGTGTCTCATTGGAAGGCATTTTATCTGACCCCAAACCTACCTGTCCCAAGTCATCATGTTTTTGTTTTTCCTTAAGTTTTGTGGTACAAAACTGAAAAAAGGTAGAAACATTGGATGATGGGCTTCTGCACAAATACTCATTAGTTTTACTCACAGAATCAAGAGCACAGTTATCAATGCCAATAAATTGGCCTTTCCCCCTTTTGCATTGTAAGGGCTGAGCTGCTTTAAAAGATTTATGGCACTCAGCTGAACTACATTGTTATGTATGAAGAACGGGGTCCAGGTCTTGTCATGGTTTTTTTTTTTTTTTCTCTACTGAATTGTACATTATTTGTGGTCTTTTACTACTGTATACAATAAATATAGTTTGGTACTCAGATTCTGAGTTGTAATTCTTTGAATGCATTTGAAAATGATGCACATGTTATCTTGTCATGGCTCTACAGATGAATTTTTTTTTTTTCCGTGCTCCCAGGGGGAGCAATGAAAAATCTTTCCAAATCTGTTCTGTGGTTTTGCTTGGTTTACCTGCTTTCAAGCATGGATGGATTGGCAGTTAAACAAAATAAAAGCTAGGTGGCGCCATTGGTCTGCAAAACGACATTTTGGTTGGAGAACCAAATTTTAAAAGTGTATAGATAATTAAAGTTTTTACACCAAAGGACTAGTTTAACTTCAGATTTTGCATCTAAGGCCAACCCAAGACCCAATTTTAAAACCCTGAATTCTTCTAATTAAGCTAAAGAGCTTCCACCTGTACTACTGGAGTATTGATTGGTTAGAATCCATTTATAAAATCGAAACCAGGAATAAGGTGAAACTTGTGCAAGGAAGTCCAGTCTTCTTTTAACTTCTTGATCTGAACCCATTTCCTGCTTTTCTTGAAAGGTCGATGGATGAAAGATCATAGAGATGACTGTTCATCTGTAAGTGGTAGTGACGAACATAATTTATTTGCATTGTAAATATGCCATGTGGTTAAGATGCCTCTGTTTCTTGTGCCAGATTTGTAACCATGGCAGCCGATCAACAAACTTAAACGAATGAATTTATTTAGCGATTTGATGACCTATCCATGACCCCGATGGCACTGACTGAAATAAAACCATTGAATAATGAGAAGATCTCGTTAGTTCATCAAAGTTCATAGTTTAACACTATTGTCTTTTTGAAATGAATGAGGAAAGAATTCTGGTTTTAGACCTATTTTACTGCAGATTTAATGCACATATTTTGGCTTCTCGAGTAATAAACTGGGATAAAGATGAAAATGATAAACCCCCAACTCACATCCATCCATGCATTACCAGGTCAAAGGTCACATGTGCTTTATTGCTTTTTGTTTTAATAAAGACATGTAAAAAATACCCCACTGACAGACGTTTCCTACACAGTCACTCTCAGATCATGCGTCTGCCTGCCTATTATTCAATTGGTGTGCTGTAAACATGAGCGTAGCACAGCCCTCAGGCAAATGGGCTGTCAGATTTATGGTGGAGGGAGGATGAATGACAGGCTGCTCAGTGATTTGCATGGCTCCGGTGTTTAAAAGGAGCTGCAGGTGCAGGAATCTCCTCATAGATGAGCGGGTTTCTCCGAGTGGAGTAAGGACTCACTCCACACATCTGCAGGGAGCCGGTGAAGAAACCAAAAACTATCATCTGAGGTTTGGCTGGACATTTTTACCAGATGATCAGATCCTTTTGTGTGTCATCACCTCAGAAAAACACAAAGGGATCAATGACTGAACCATGGAGACATTTTTAGTAACTGTCAACTGAAACAACCAGTTTTGTCACCATGTCAACACTGATGTTTTGGTTGCTCCTTCTCTTGAGGGCCACTGATGCGGTCACCGGCACAGGGAGACAGTGCAAAGGTATTGAACTTTTTCCTTTTTCTCCCCCTCCTCAACAGAGATAAACAGTTAATGATTATTCAGTACGTTGTTTGTGGCTCCATCCAAAACCTGGGAAACCCCTTCAGCTAAAATTCTTTTGGATAATTTCGACTGTCTGTGTCTGCATAGTGCGAGCGCTTGTCTGCGCCCTCATGTGTGTCCCGTTCTGACTTCAATTAACTTCCAAAAACAAGTGCAGACATTTGATGTGGTCGCGTACATCTAGTGTACACAAGTTGAATGTTTGTGTGATGCTGTCATCAATCTGTAAGTACTCAGAGTGCTCCCTTAGTATTGTTTTCTAAAAACTATCATATATTTTATGACAACCCCACCCAAATCACATGAAGCTCCTACAGTCATTCCTCCTAGGTTACAGGGAGGTAAAGGTTATTGGCATTTTGTATCTACAGCTGAGGTTACAAGCCTTTCAGACTTTAGCAAAGGACAGTTTCATTTTAAATAATAATGGAGTAACCTGACCCAATCTTCTCTCAAGTAAACTCACCTAAAAATAGCATTGTTAAAAGCTGTTTGTAAATTCAAATTATAAATAGTAGCTTTGATAGGAATTTAACATTCATAATTCCTAGTTTTATTTTGAGTTCTATTATCTTTGAGATTTAGCTAGATTCTCTGAGGTTCTTCTAGCTTTTTGGAGGATCTGGTAGTTTTCCAGAGGTTCTCATGGTTTTTTCCGGGCTCAAAGACATCTGTGTTGGATTTGAAAAATTCTTTGGAAGACATGAACTCCTCCTCAGGTCCGTTGCTGGTTTTTGTGGTCTTAAATTTATAATTAATATACAGATGCTTTATTGATCCCAGCCTGGGGAATCTGGTTGTTGCAGCAACAGTGTACAGGCTGTGTGGGAAAAATAAAAATCAGTCTGATCCAAACAACTTTTGGAAAAATAAAACATCAAATGCAGCTTTTCTATGGCTCGATGATGACGAGTTTATATAGGCCAAAGGAGTGAGGCAGGAAATTTCTCCTGGAAAAGTCGCTCTGCTGTCCATCAAGTACAGAGGATGCTCAGGAGTGATGGATACCAGTTTATTCAAGTCCTCCTCTTCATCACTGCTTCAGACGTGCCCATTTTTTCAGCTGATTGCAGAGTCAGCCGTCCTGATCAGATTGAACAAACAAAAAGAGTGCTGGCCATAACAGACTGGTAAAACATTTCCAGCATCTTACTGCACATCAAAGTAAAACTATTTGTCTAATTTCCACAGATGTCCTTCCTCTGGATCTTCTGTCTTTTGTTCTTGAGAGGGACACCTCCAGACTTGTCCCTGGGGTGCGCATTAAAGAGGCTGATGGGGTGAGGGGCGTGCATTTTGTGAGCCCTGACATCTCCATGAGCTTTCCTCTCTCCCAGCTGCTGGTGAACTGTGACCTTTTCCCGAAAGAATTCTCAATTGTCCTGACGTTGAAAGTCTCTCGCACTGCAGCCAAGGTGAGCGCACCTCAAAAGTGCCGACTCTACATTATCCAGTAATTGACACATCATCCACAAGCTTATGATACAGTTTACTTTATAGCTGCTTTCGTTTGCCATTTAAGTTAACATCCATGTATTGGGGGAAAGAATGAGTATCTAGGGAAATCCGTAAATGTACATTATGTGGAGACCACGTAAACATTCAACTCAGAAACTTTCATGTTTTGTCTCAGTTATAGTTTTGGTGGCTCTGTTCTTTTGTAGGGAATATCCACATAATAACTCTCAAAAAACAGCAACAGACTGGTGACTTGTCCAAGGTGTACCCAGCTTTCACTCAACAGTGGCGGGGATAGGCTCCAGCAGCCCCACATCCCCAAAAGGGATGCAGCCAGTTGTAAAAGTGGATAGATGAACATCCATCTGTTTTTCTTAACCTGCCTTGCTCCCATTTGGAGTCTGTTGCTAGAGCCCGCCCAAGTACTGAAGGGGTGAAAGCGGCGCATGCCCAGTTTGTTAATCCATCACAGAGCAACAGAGAAGCAGACAACCTCACACTCTCACATTCACACTTCCGTTACAATTTAAAACCACCAATTAAATTAGGACGCATGTTTTTGCCGTGTTGGAGGAATCCAGAGTGCCAGACAAAGACCTATGCATGGGGGAGGGAAACATGCAAACGCCATACAGAAAGGATCCAGCTGGGATTCAAATC
The DNA here is from genome assembly GCA_014656515.1 of Oryzias celebensis. NCBI lineage: Eukaryota > Metazoa > Chordata > Actinopteri > Beloniformes > Adrianichthyidae > Oryzias > Oryzias celebensis. The sequence goes on from BNCR01000005.1 coordinate 44,842,887, forward strand.
TTTTTCTGTGAGGAAAAAGTGCTAACTACAACACCACTGTGCATTCCCTAATCATTCCATGATATTAAAATATAATTATTAATTTTTTAAGAAAGGAATTTTCTTTTGTTCTTTTGTTTAGTTTTGCCAGGATGGTGATCATTTTTTATGTGACGTTTCCAGTGTTTGGCACACACAGATACAGGCTTTGAGTAATTCCAGGGGACCTTTGACGCTTTCAGTGACACATGCATGTTTTTTATTCACTGTTTGCTGTAAATGCATAACAGATCCACTTCATGATACGTGTTTGGAACTAATTCAATCTGTATAAGTATTTTTAAGTCGATGAACAACTAGCCTTTATGTTAGCATCATGCTAGCTTTATGGGCTATGTTCATCTTTCATAGTAATTTTCAAATAATATGGCATTAAGCAGTTATATTGGCATTATGCTTGTACTTCTGGTATTCATCCTTTTTTTTGTGTGCATTTTTTGCAATTTTTCAAGAAATTACGATTAAGATTTTTTGTGCGCTTTGAAAACTATGCAGTATTGGTATCAAAACATTCAGCATGTTCAGGACGTTATTCAGCAATTAAAGTAAAGTGCTTCAGCATCTTCAGCAACCCCATTCAGGAAAAAGCATTCACACTAGCATTACTGCAGGTAATGAAACATTTCTTTATTTTTTTGTTTGACTTCTGTAGGACTTTTATTTTTTTTATAAGGATTCTTAGAAAAAAGACAAAACCTTTTTTATACTTTAATCTCTTTTAATCTCTAACTATGTGGGAAGTTTCTTGAGAGGGTCTTTTTATAAAGTTAATTTGAAGCTTAACTGGTCATTTCTTTAATTTTAGATTTTTTGAATTTTTTGTCAATGTTTTGCTCTCACATTTGGGAAACAGAAAATCTAAATCCTGCAACATCAAAGTCTGATCAGTTGTGTCCACTGAGATGTCAGATGTTAACTCTATTACAAGTTTGTGAAGCAAGACATGTAGCAAAATCATTAACTTTAATCTTTTCCTCATGTTGGGGGTTGGACTGAGTGGGATCATCATCTTGCTTAAAACACTGTAAAGCCCTGTTCCAAGAAAATTGAGGTTTTATTCCTGTTTATTAGACGTTTCAAAAGAACCAGTGCTCCTTCAGGCCCAGTCCTCTGATCTACTGACACACACCTCAACTCTGTCAATCTGTCTAATTAGTGGTAGGTGAGGCACAAAACAATGGCGCATATTTTCCCACAAGGAGGAGTCATGTGTTGCACAATAACACATCTTCATTTAGTGATGACCAGAGTCTCCAAACTTTTCAAAACTTGTTCCAAGGAAACCCCCCATTGGAGCTTCTGTGTTTTAATTAAATATTCTAACAAGTTATGCAGAATGGATGGTCCACATACAGACACGGTTTGGCAGGGATACCCTTGCTTGCTCTGTAACTTGCTATACAAGTGCCCATCGATTTTCTCATCTTTGTCTAACCGTCAGCTTTGGTAACACGCCTTTTCTTCATTGTTGCTACACGCTGCTGCACAAGTTAAGCAAACAGAACATGCCAAAAGAGTGTAATTTAATAATTATTTTTAATCTTGTGTCTTCCCTCCATCTTGATTTTGAACGTGAGAATACAGGACAGTGCAGGAGTCTCAAATGTTAGGCCATTCAGGTGTTCAGTCAATAGGAGAAGCATAAGTTGACCATTTAAAGTGCTTTATCACCACTCAATTTATGTTCCGCGCTTATGTGGGTTTTCTACAGGCACTCCGGCTTCCTCCCACAGTTAATCGGTTCCTTCAAAGTGTCTTGAGGTGTGCATCTGTGAAAGTGTGTGGGAGGGATTGTGACAGACTGGCAACCTGTCCAGGGTGTACCCAGCCAGGACAGGCTCTGGTGACGCTTGCGTAGTGATGCATCAACGCAAGAGTTTCGATCTCAGACGTTGTTACCATGAAACCACAAATAGTCAGTTAGCAAGGTCCGAGTGGGTTGTTCCTCCATGCAGAAATCGGCCACTCTACCTCTGCCCCGTAATAAATGACAAAAAAAAATATCCGTGCAACTAAATGATTGTCTAAAACATTCTTCTTCTTCTCACACAGAGAAATGAACATGTCTTTTCATTGCTGGCACCAAAACACTTGAATAAAAGCAAACCTGAGGAGAAGGAAGTTGTTTTAGACACAAATGAAGGGACAAGCTCATCGGAAAAGAAGCAACAAATGGAGATACAAGTCAAGAGGAATCCACAACCCGGCGACGTCCTCCTGGGGCTGAAGATATCCCCAAAACGGCTGCACTTTCTTATGAAAGGTCCCTCTGAGGCTGCAGAACAGTGGGTGTTTCGAGGCATTGGACTGGCTGATAACCAGTGGCACACTCTTGTGTTAGTTGTTGGGCAGCACCAAGTGAAGCTCACGGTAGACTGCAACCCTCCCATAGAAATGTAAGCTGTTTTTTTTCAGTCTAAAACCACAATATCTTCCTGCTTCTTAACTGGATCCTTCAGTGTGATATAATGCTCTCAATCTGCTCTCTCCCTGGAGCTGTATGATAGTGATCTGACAGTAAGTGATCAACGGTTTTAAGTGGAAACTCCCTCTGGAACACTGAGGGGTGCAACATCCATAGCATTTTATAGACATGAAATTGAAGTCTCATATTCTAGCACTTTATTAAAAATTACACAACACATAAAATGCTTTGACTGCAGGGAATTTTGCGGCAGCTCATTTACGGAAGAAACAGGCCGTTCCTCAGCTATTTGAAATAATGATCTTCTGTTTCAGTGTTCCCTCCAGGCCCTTTTCCTCAGACCTCAACATTCAGGGAACCAGATTCCACATTGGCAGTCGTGGAAGATGGAAGGGCTTATTTTCTGTGAGTTGCATTTTCAAATTAAAGCACAAATGACATTCCTGTTATCTGTGCTGTCCAGACTTTAATAAACATTTTACCTACCGACCCATTTTCAGGGTTTGCTGCGGCAGCTGGTTCTGGTGCCAGGTTCTGATGCGACTCATCAGATCTGCCCCTCGTCTGAACCCAGATTAGCTGCTCTGTCTGTGCCACCGCTGCTCCTAGACCTGCCAGTCATAGGGAGACAGAGGGATAGACATGTGACTTCTGATGGTAATCTACACAGTCAAGCGAAACAAGACTGTTTATTTTATACTTACCTGTGTTTTCATGATCTGTCAGCAGCTGGGAAGGGAGTTTCAGTGGGTCTGGAGAGGACCTGCACAGAGCTGCTACAAGGTCAGCTGTGGTTCAGTCAAGAAAAGAAAGGCCTTTACCTCTGTGATGGGTCAGCGTGGATTACTCTATTGGAGGGTAGGTACACTTCCATCTGAGCATGTTTCTGTACTGTTTACAGAATAATCAAACTCCTTTCTTTTGTTAATGTAGCTCACAAACGGCTGGATTATTTGTTAGAAAATCAGGTCCTTTCCACAAGCTCAGAGACACATGATATAGAGGTATTTATCTGACCTTTTAATGCATTTTCTAGAATTGTTGAGTCTAGAATTGTTGAGAATTACATTTTTCATGCATGTATACTTGAATGGATATTTTTGTTGAAAAAAAAGAACTACTTGACTGAAATAAATAATCTACTTCTCGAGAGTGTTCAGGGAAATCTTTGATGACACAAATAAAGCAACCACAAGAACACAAACAGTTTGGCAATCTCTCTTTAAGGGTGCACTATTTCTTTTTTTTAATTTAACCCTGGAGAATCAAATAGCAATTTTTTCTTCCAGGCTAAAAAACTTAGTTTGACCTTTTTTTGTTTGTATATTTGGGTAAAGGTAATTAACAGTGGCCAAAAGTAAAAGAAAAGGTTCCCCAGGGTTAAATACCTTTCATTTGTTTTCTTGAAACTGTTTTAAGTAAGTCTGTGTCAATTAACAAATAGAAAATTCAAAACCTAATATTTTTATTCTAAAAACAACGAGACAAAACATGACTGCAATCTAAAGCTCTAAAGCTTAAGTAGCCACCACTATGCTCAAAAAAGGGAATAAAAGAAGTGTGTAAAGAAAGTCTGTTTTGATTTCATTTAATTATGTCACATCTCAGTCCTTTAACCCTTTCTCTAATTTGCAACATACAATTAATTCCAATTAACTCCACATATCTTATGTATATAAAAAGAATATGGTTTTGTATAATTGGAAATAAAGTGAGACATGAAGAGGTTAATGTTTAAATATGATAGGACTTCCACTCCACTTTTGTGAACAATTTTTATATAAGTTGATATAAGCAGAAGCACCACAACCTGGTAGGCGATACAAAAAAAAACGTTTTGGTGTCAGACTTTGGGGGACTGTGTTGATGCTACAGTTCAACATGAGTGTTAAGTGAAAGCACAGGGTTCTTTTGTTAAAAAAGAAGCAATACAACGATTGGTTTTAATTGAAATTCCTCAATGGAGGCCCTAAGGTTTTGCTTCTGGCAGAAACATGAGTGTTACAGAGTAAAACCATGAATCACATCCAAAAAAATCACATTTAAAAGAAGATGAGAAGCATCTGCTGAGTTTAATGAATCATGCTCAAAATTTGAATTACCCCTGCAGGCAATAATGGATAGAAATAAGAGATAGAAATTAGTTCAAAAACAAAAATTATTTTATTTATTTAATTTATTATTATTGTAGATGTATATTAGATAACTAATAGACATCATGGGATGTCTGCTGTCAACAACCCAATCGGCTTGTTTACAGCGCGCAAGGCATGATGGGACCACGACACAATTAACTGTGGGAAAGTCGTCTGCTTGAGATCTAAGCTGCATAATGTGTATCTATAGCTGTAAACTTTGAAACAGCCATGCTTTAGATATCTACTAGATGTGTCCGTGCCCAGTGGAAAAAAGATGGATTTCAGTTTTCAATAAATTGAATCTATTTGGCTCAAAGAAGGAGAGCTTTTAAGTTCTTCTGCATCTCACCATTTTCCGCTCACCCTCATACTTCCTCTGGTGTTCAGGTGTTCCAGATACCTGGGATGGGTCTAATGGCCGCCATGGCTCACCGGTCTCCATCCTTTGGCTCAGCTGTATATCTGTGGACCTCCTCAGGCTTCCGGCTATACCAGAATATCAGCACTCATGGAGCTCTAGCTTGGAGACATTTTAACCTGGGCAAGAAGGTCTAACAAATGATTGTAAGGATGACTACTTCTCAGTAAAAGCTTGACCTCAACCCTTCTTTTGTTGTTTTGCTGCAGACATTCCTTGTGGTGTCTAACTCTGAGACCGGGTCAGAGAAACAATCAAGCAAAGACTCAGGGGCCGACTATTCTGTTATTTACAAGTGGAGCAAGAAAAGAAAGCGGTTTGTGTCATTCCAGACTTTGCAGTCCTACTGTGCAAGAGACTGGGAGGCATTTCAAATCAATCATAACACATATCTTGCTGTGGCCAATCACAGATGGGGTAAAAATTGAATTTGTCAAAAGGCTTCTACTTCTACAGTCCCAGACACCATAAATAAATGACTCACTCCTTCCATTTACCGATTTGTCTTTCAGGCAACAACAACCACACCATAGAAAGTGTGATTTACAAGTGGAACAAATCGACAAAGTCTTTTGAAATCTACCAGATGATCCCAACGTCAGGGGCCTATGACTGGGAGTTCTTCAGTGTTGGTCCGTACCACTTCCTTGTGGTGGCAAACGCTTTTGATGGAGTAACCACTTCTGTAGACTCTGTCATCTACATTTGGATTGATGGGAGGTTCCAGGTGTTCCAGAAAATTAAGGTTTGTGGTGAAAACACTGGCAGAAGAAACGATTTAACTGGCTTTGGGAACTGCGTGGAAAATCTAAGACAGTCTGTCATCCAAGACAACAGCGCAGTGCAAATCTGGAAGCCGTTTAAAGTTTTAGAGAGTGCACACAAATGCAGCCCTCTGCTCCAGTATTTTCATATCCATTCAGCTTCTCATCATCTAAGCTTTACTTATCTTCGTGATGAGATCACTATCTCACAAATGAGTTGGAAAAACAATCCTAAATGTGCTGATATGATAAAAGGGAGAGACATTTGCAGCGAGGAAGAAGTCTATAAATGAATTCAAGGCTGGTTTATAAATAGATTGTGTGGTTTGGCGTGATTTGCTTGAGCGGTGACAGCGCTTTGTAATTGGTAGTGAATCATTTTATATTTGAATCCTGCTCCGTCAGACAGGGGCATGATGACACATTGATTGCCATATTAGGAAACGGTCGGAGATGTGAGTACGGGGAAATTCCACCAATAGATATAAAGACTTACCTCAAGGCAGCTAGAAATAAATTATGCTAAATCATCAAAGGAGGGAAGAAAATCCAGATGTTTTACACCTTTTAGCCAACTGAGCTATGAAATAACATGAAACGAAATCAGCCTTTGCGTCTACTGCATAACTATTATTACATTTCTGCAGAAACAATAGTATGTCTTAGACCTAATTTAGTTATAAATACTTCATGTGATCTTGTTTAAATGTATGATATTTATCTCCTGAAAAAGTGTCAATGGATTAAAAAAAGTTTTGTTCTAAAAAAATTAATCTTATCTTCAAAGAAATTGTTGCTCTCCTCTCCTAAATAAAATAAATAAACTGCTTTGGGAGTAACAGAATTAGTAGAAAGTTAGCGATTCCCTTAAAGACCCACTCAGATCATCTTATGATCTATTGTAAAAGCGTTTCCAATGATTTTTTAAAATCATGATTATGCCATTTTTATCTAAAATCTAAAAACCTTGTTTTTGTTGTTGCTGGCGGGATTATTGAAGCAGAGCAACCCCGCCTCACCTTCCCCTTACTCGCAACTGAGAGCTCTCTGTTCACACTCTTACGTTAGCTTACAGGCCCTCACACTTTCAACCTAACGTTACTGAAGCAACAAAAATGGCAAGCAATATTGCAGCTGTACAGTTGTGATCCAGATGCCAGCTCGGATGAGGAAGACAAAGATGTGCACGGATCTAATCTACAAGTGAGTGTTTGGAGCGGAGCAGGGAACCCAGTGTGTTTTATACCGACAGTTTCCAAACAACATTTTTCCATCTGCTCCTGATTCACAGTGATTTAAATAAAGAAATGCTCAGAAGTTTCCTTTTAAGCTCAATTTTCTTAACATATTTCCTCTATCATCAGAAAAATGCCAAAACAACATGTTAAAATATCAAAAACACAATTTTTATTTGAGTGTGTCTTTAAAGATCAAAATTAAATTTCCTCAGTTCTGCAAAGAGCATATGACATTCTAACTTGCTTAAGGCTTTTTTCCACAAGTATTGCCTGAAGATTTCCGAAATAGCAACTTATCAAGTTGTGGATCAACAAATCCAGCTGATTTGTCTACTGCAGCAACAAATAATTACTTAACATTAATATTTGCAGGTGGCGGTGATGCCCCTTCACAATAAAGGTTTTCATCTTACTTCAGTTTATTTAAGCTGTTAGGTTTCATCTGTACACTCTTTAGTCCATGATGAAGAAAACAGTTGAAGTTTTCTTTTCTTTTTCTCTTTTACTTTTTCTTCCATGTTAGACATTCTGCGCCACAGACTGGGAAATGTTTCAGATTGGTAGCAGGGTTTTTTTGGTTGTGGCCAATGGACACAGACTCTCTGGTACTGGACCAAGTCAGTACACCATTAACTCAACCATCTATGAGTTGGACATTGGTGGACAACTGTTTGTCCGCTTCCAGGATATTGTCACCTATAGGTAACGAGTTTAAGGTGGAATAGAAAAAAATGCACCTGTGGAAACAAATCTTTTTTCTGTTTTAAACATATTTTCATCATCACCTAATTTCTCTTTTCAGTGCTGTCGATTGGGAATTTTTCAGCCTCGGGGAGGAACATTTTTTGGTTGTTGCAAATTCTTTCAATGGAGAATCCTACTCTCTCAACAGCATTCTCTATAGGTATTTAACTTGTCAGCAACCCCTGTCCTTTCATGCTTTTTCCCTCAAAAAATAATTGTTGCCATGTGACTATTGACAGAATATTATTTTAAAAAATTGTTCTAATGTTTCCTGACATTCTTATGATTATGCAAGTACTAACTAATCAGTCTAAAGCTTCTTGATTAACAGCTGTGGCTACACTATTAATGTGATTCCTCTTTTATTTACTTATATATATATTTATTTTGCTTGTAGGTGGCAGGGATATGAAGGATTTGTTCCAGTTCATTGGCTTCCCACGATTGGATGCAGTGACTGGGAATTTTTCACCTATGAGGGAGAGTCGTATCTGATCTACTCAAGTGCAAAAACACCACTTTCTAAAGTTTTCAAGCTAAAAACCTACTAATGTATGTTTCTTTTCTCATGCTCAATTTTCCCCATGTTAACAAAATCATAGCATGAAGATATTTTGTTTCTAGTACATTAAATTCTTTCCCTTTTATTCACCGTCAATTATAATTTATGTGTGATATTTGCTGTTTAATACTGCTTATGTTTATTATACCTGGTTTAATTGTCTAACTAGTTTTTTCTCTGGTGTTAATGTATGTAATGTATTAATGTAAATGAAAACTGACATTAAATTATTTAAAATGTATTAAACTAATTTTTTTTTCGAGTAGATCTTTTTCTTACCAATTTATTTTATTTGTTTACATTTCTTTCAGAATATTCTATAGACATTTTCAATAAATATGTTCAGAATCTTTTTGTTTCATAAATAAAGTTTTATTTATGACTTAAAACAGATATCTTAGTTATAAAACAAATTGTGTCTTAATAAACTGGAGTTTTTCCTACTAAAATAGCTTTTGTTTACAAATAAAAAACTTAAAACAACTTTTTAAAAACCTAATTACGCTGTCAAAGCAGTTTGACAGGCCTCGCGCTGTTAATTGTCGTTGGTAAACGACATTTCCCACAATGCCACTGCGCATTTAAGGAATCGCTGATAAGACATGCCCTTTTTTTTCCCGGAGTAAAATAACATAAACATAGTAATGTACGCCTTTTAATTAACTAGTATTACTTAAATACAACAAATTACTAAATCATTAGCCATCACGTCCCTAAAATGTATCTTTCGGCTTCCCTAGAACTTTTCCTAGAAAATTACTACAACAACCACAATGCAACATTACATTTCCTCCCACAAAGAAACATGGCCGCTCGCTGTTCATCGATGGCAAATTTATTTACGTTTCGTTTTGCTTCAGAAGAAGACTTAGGAAAAATGGCACGATACTGAGGGCATGCTATTTAAAACGTTTAATTTGAGGCTAATATTTCGTCAGGACAACAATTTTTTGTTGTGCGAGTCGGTAATGATTGTGATTTTTTTTTTTTTTTTTTGGCATTTGCTTCCTCGCCAGTGAAGCGCTGCGATTGATTTTGCTGAGAGAGCAACACACCACATAAACAGCAGGTTTCCCGTCGCAATGTTTAGCCCTGTAAAGTCATCTTACTTCAGAGTCAGTCCGGCCATTGTCAACCGGGAACTCGGCAAGACCAAGATGAGATAGCAAGAGGGTAACGTCGGAGTGCTAGCTGGCGTTTTACTGGCTAACTCTACACAAGTGAGCTGAAACCCATCACGAAAAAAATGTTTGGGAACCTTTTTGAAGAAGAGGAGGACGAAACCGTGTCTGTAAACAACCCAAAAGGAAGAAATGCCAAGCAAGAAAACGAGCCGCCTCTCCCCCGTGGAAAGAGCAATCTGTGCGGGATCAAGAACCAGGGAGGAACCTGCTACCTCAACTCTCTGCTCCAGACTCTGCTGTTCACACCTGAGTTCAGAGGTACGGTTCCTGCAAATAAGAGACAGTTAGGTCTCCATTCAGTTCACAGCTTTTCTTATTCATGTGCAGAAGAGCTGTTCCTTCTGGGACCAGAGGAACTGGGATGCCTTGAAGACAAAGACAAACCAGAGGCAAAAGTCAGTGCCTGAAGCTGCATGTGCATCAGACATGCAAGAACTCTAATCGGATGTGTTTCCTTCACCCTCAGGTCAGGGTGATCCCCCTGGAGCTCCAGAGGCTGTTTGCCCGTCTGCTCCTGGTGGACCAGCAGAGCGCCTCCACTGCTGATCTCACAGACAGCTTCGGCTGGAACAGCCACGAGGTCTGTGGTCCACATCTGTGACCATGAGACAAAAAGCAAGAGGCTCACGTTACACTTCTCATTTCAGTGATGGATTTGCCCTCCAGCAATGACAAGTATTGCACGCTGAAGGGAATGGGTCTCATACTTAGCAAATGGTAGTCAGTTCTGTAATTCAAATGGAATTCCGTTTTGTCTGGAGGCTAAAATAATTCATCAAGAAGGGAAATTAGGGGGCAACCGGTTTCTATTGAGCACACAAACCTGTTTTTAAGCATCATATTGATGGCGAAAAGCGTTAAAACTACAAAGAATGATCCAACACAATGCAATTTAGGTTAAAGACAAGACATTTTTGAACAAGATGTCATAAATACATATGATGACTCCAATACATCCAAAATTACCACCATAAAGCACAGAGGAAAGAAGCATCTCCATCTTCAACAGTTGTTGATGAATTTAATTATAACTAATTAAAGAAGTTGTATTATCAATGAAGAATAATTTACTATTTTTTAAAACACACACATATGTATATACAATTTATAAATATACCTTGATCATAATTCTAAGTATTAAAAATTCATATCCTTTAGCTTTTTTCCAGGGACGAGTTCTACCACACTGAGCGTTCACGTCTTTGCAAAATTGAAAGTGTTTCCACACATTAGGTTGTGATGAAGGCTTTATTATTTTTTGCTGCCGTCATGTGTGTTGTCCACTGTGAGGGCACTTGGTCGTTTTTACGTTATAGTGAAATAAACCTACCTAATAAGCCACCTCTGAATTCAAACAGTTATTTCTATCCATTTATCTCATTTTGAAACTATTTTTAATGATATAGTATGATTTGAAAACAAATGGCCTCAGATAGATGGATCTGATTGGATTTTAGGAATAGAAATTGATTAATCAATCACTGTAATCGATTGAACGTTATTCCCCTACTTTTTTTCATTTTCAAGACCCACAAGTCCAACTAATGTATAATTTCTTTGTTTTTACTGTTTTTAGGGGATGAATCAGCATGATGTGCAGGAGCTCAACAGGATCCTGTTCAGTGCTTTGGAGAACTCTCTTGTGGGCACAAGTGGCAGTTCATTCATCCACCGTCTCTACCATGGGACTATTGTCAACAGCATTGTCTGCAAAGAGTGTGGAAATGTCAGCCAAAGACAGGTGTCTTAAAAAAAACCACAGCAGTCAGATGTTGATCCTGATTTTGTCTGCTTATCAAAAACTTTACTTTATGTTAAAATTCATTTAGTGTGCAAAATAATGCAACCTTGATCTAAATGCACCTCTTTTTCATCTGCAGGAAGACTTCCTGGACTTAACGGTGTGTGTCTGCGGTGTTTCTAGCTTGGAGGAGGCTTTATGGAACATGTTTGTGGAAGAAGAGTTGTTTGAGGGCAACAACCTGTACCGCTGTGCTCAGTGTGACGGTCTAGTCACTGCTGCCAAGGTCAGAGTCAGCTCTTTGACCTTTTTTTCCAGTAATGGGTTGAAATAAATAGGGCTGGGTCTTAAAAAAACATAAATTAATTTATCTCCACCTAGCAAAATACAATATCATAAAATCACGAAATGGTTGATTGATTTTTGATTGACTTCTTGTTTTGATTCAGGCCCAAAAAATGTTCTGTCTGGTTTATAATCTGAGATTTCCAAATTTTCTGAATGAAAGCTCCACCTTTGTTCAGATTTACAACAAACTAGTAAAGTTAGGTTTAGAATTGACATTTATGAAAGGGATAATGCGCTTTGAGGTGTCATAATCAGAAATTAATGGATGACACGGAGGCGCGAACTGTCTGACACGAGGTGGAAAGCGGTTGCTTCTGCTAATAAATTGTTTGTTTTTAATCCTTAATGTTTAGTTGAACTTTATTTTTTCAATGTTTTTATTTGTTCTAACCTGAAGCATGTCTTTGAAACAATTTTTTAGTCTGCCAAGCTCAAAAAGTTGCCTCCATTTATGACGATGTCCTTGTTGAGATTCAGCTTTGACTTCACCAAGTTTGAGCGCTATAAGGAGACTGGACGCTACAGTTTCCCCTTCACCATCAACCTGCGGCCCTTTTGTGAACAGGTACAACAGTACAGTCATGTGACTTGCATGTTTTTGCTCCTTTAAGACATATTTATGTGATGCATCTTTGTTTACAGGTATATGGAGAGGACTCCGATTTCGTGTACGAGCTTTTTTCGGTGATCATCCATAAGGGAGGCTGCTATGGTGGTCACTATCACGTTTACATCAAGGACATTGATCAACTTGGCAAATGGGAGCCACCAGTAAGACAGAAGAACTGACCAAACTGGGGTCATTTTGAGTGAATCAACAGCTTTTTCTGTTGGAAAATCAGAACCCATGTTTTTTTTGACAGGAAGACGATATTAAACCCAAAACACAGAAGAAAGAGAGAGCCAAGGAAAGATGTGAAGCAGAACTACAAGAAGATGACCCTTTGTCTGTCCTCACAGCTATAATAGCCCAGGTATACGTCTGTTTGGTTGGAACTTTTTTACAGTTGAGAAGTTTGTCATCTAATATGAACTGCTTTTCCTTTTCCGTCCACCAGGAGGCATCACAGAGCGTCTTATTGGACCAGCTGGGTCAGCAGCTCATGAATAAAATTGGATCATCCTGGAACAAAAAGTTTAGGAAGCAATATGGTCCTATTGGCAAGGTTTTCTTATATTCTTCTTTGATTTTGTGATCAGTTTTTTAAAAAATTCTGGTTAACATAAATGAATTTTTTCCCTTGTTTAGTTTTTGCAGTCCAACAATGATATTTTTATGCTGGTGTCAAACGGCACTCGAGTCGCTCTGAAGAACATTCCACCGAGTCCGAACACAGAGCCTCCCAGTCCAGCAGAACAGAACTGCAATTCCAATCCTTCCGATCAGCCAGAAGCAAATCAACAGTCCCAACCAGAAACAGAGGTATTACAGAATATGTAAATGCAAAAATGTCTTTCAAGCTTCAAAGCTTTTGTAAATGTCCCTTGAAGTGAGTTTTCCCACGGTGCGTCCTCCTGTCTGTCAGCAGGGTAGCCACTGGTTTGACCTGAATGACTCCACTGTGACTTCTATCAGAGAGGCGGACATAGAGAAGCAGTTCCAGGGCAAAGAGAGCGCCTACATGCTGTTCTACAGGAAAACACAGCTGCTCAGACCCAAAGAAGGTGACGACGTGCACATTGGACTTTTTTCTCAAGTGGAAAAACATCTGCTCAGCTTAGACGGGTCAATGACAACAAGTTAGACATATTTTAGGTTTATACAAAGCACTGAAGGGGATTCATGTCAGCAGAAGCAACAGTTGCTTTTACAAGTGTCTTTTTTTATACATGTATTGGGGAATATTTCAGTTAAATAAAATTTAATTGGTGATTGTATGTTCGTTTGCAGCTCTGAACAACCCCCAGTATAACGTTCCTTCTTATCTCATTCAAATGGCTCAAGAAGAGAACCTCCGACTGCAGAAACAACGGTAGAGAAACACACATTTCACACACACAAGTCTGATTTTGTATTCAAGCCCTTGATGCTTATTGATGCAAATATTCAACAAAACACTTTGGCTCCAAAATTAGCTTAATTTAGCATCGACTTAAAAGTAAAAACACGTTTTTTTTATAGCTGGAAATAAATTCAAGCATCATGTTTTTAACCTGATCTTGTGGCATTTTTCTCATGATATAGGACGTATATAAAGAAAATTGAGCTTAAAATGGTATTTCTGAGTATTTCTTTATTTAAATTGTTATGAATCTTGTTATGAATCTCTTATGGGAAGAGGCTTACAACTCTGAAATTTCTGATGAACTGCCGCTCTGCAGAAACTATGTCACAGAAAACAGCACAGTTTTATTTTCTTGGCTAAAAGTGGCATAATCAGAATAAAAAAAAAACCACTGGAACGCTTTTACAATAGATCAAAAAATGATTGGAGTGGGACTTTAAGTAACAGAAAAATCCAATTCTGTTTTGTTTAAGCGAGGAGTTTGAAGCCACCAATAACACAGTGGAGCTGCATCTGCACCTGGCTCACTGCTATAAGTTGAAAAACGGAGCCCTGCAGCGAATCAACGAAGAGCTCGACAGGAACACAACCCTTAGTTTTGATCGTAGGAAGACTGTAGGGGATCTACGCTCCACTATTTATCAGGTATTGCTGTTCTGAAACTGGCAATTGGAAATCCCTAAAGGTGAAATAAAAGGAACTGGATTTCTTTGTCTTTTTCAAGATGCAGGAATGGTGGGAAGGAGATATGGCTCTGACTGTGGCCAAATGCCTTCCAGCAGGTTTACACCTGTACAATAACCTCACAGGTTTGAAATACCGTTTACTAATTCTCTAAAATATGTAGGTTTTTGTTGTTCTGTTGCCGTACTGTGTGGCTTCCGCTTTCACAGATGACAGCGTGTCGCTGTACAGTGCAGGAGTCCACTCAAACACTGACCTTTTTGTGTGGAACGGCAGAGAGGTCAGCAACCACTACGTTTGAGATATTTTTTTTTTTTTTCTCCGTAGAGTCTAAAGGTGTTTGTTTTTGTTTCAGGTGTTCGGTTCAACCATCCTGGCCGGAGCCGAGTGGGAGCCGGTTTTACTCACAGTGGTCCGGCCCTTTTTGAGCGACGATGTGGAGCACGAGGTGGAGGGTGGGGCTAAATGTGAAAAGAGCGAGGGGTCTTTTGAAAATGGCGGCCCTGGACTTAAACGAGAGGCAATTGGGTTTGCGGGTGGAGCCACACTCGGGGAGGTAAGGGAGGCGCTGGGGGAGCCGAACGAGAGTTTGCTGTGCCAGGAACACAAAGGAGGAAAGGGAATTGTGCAGGCGCCAGGAGAGGGAGGAGGAGGAAGCGGGTGGAGGGTGTTTCCCCCCGATGACATGCAGCGAACGCTGAAGGAGCTGTCGCTCAAGGATGGAGATTCGCTGTTGGTGCTGGAGCCGCAGTCCTTTGACAGCAGGCAGGTGTTCTGTGATGGTGGCTCTGTCGGGATCGGGGTTTTTCTTTGTGTCAAACTGATTTTTTTTCATTTTTCTCTTGGGTTTAGCGTTTTTACTCGAAACGGAGACGTCGTCACTGTGACTACACCCTCAGACTGCCGCTGGCTTCTGGTGGAGTTTCAACCCCAATCCGAAGGAGGAGATGTGGACGCACAGGCGGGGAGAAGGAAAGCTAAGGTTCCATCCACGGGGAACATGGTCAGCATCTTTACGTTCACTCTTTCTGGCTCCAAAATTGTTTTTTCCCTCTCTGATTGCCTGTTCTTTTCTTCATAAAAACGCATCAGCTGGTGGCTGAAGTTAAAGCGAGAGCCTTGGAGGAGCTTCAACTCCAGGAGCAACTTTCAGGCAAGCCGTTATGTGTTAGCCACAACTGCAGCTCTGTAGCTGGATAGGTGTTCTTGAGAGAGATTTCAAAATATAAGCGTCATGTAGATAATTCATTTATGGTGTTTTTTTTAAGGAAAATAACTTTTAAATCAGTCAGAAAACAAAAAAAAATCCCAGAACTGCAAATACAACACAGAGTGCACTTGAAGTCCCAGTCCGATGAAAATTGTATATGTATATATTTTTAACATGTTCCTGTGGCATTTTTACGTGACATAAAAAAAGAAAATTAAGCCTAAAATTGCATTTCAAAGTATTTCTTTATTCAAATCACTGTGAATCAGGAGCAAAGGAAAAAAATGCTGTTTGAAAAAGCGTATCTGTGATGTAGAAACCACGCTGGGTGCTGAGCTCTCTGCTCCGAGCTCTCAGCAACATGGAGTGGAAGAGGGGGCGGGGTTACTTTCTAATTTCTAATGATCTACTGCCGCTCTGCAGAAACTGAGTTCTAGAAAGGGCATAATCATAATTAGACCGCTGGGAAGGCTTTTAAAATAGATCAAAAGGTGATCTTTAAAATTAGCCTCATTTCTAGCATCCGTATGTTTTAGTTTGGACTCTTTCTTTTTATCTTTTCCTGTTGCTGACCAGGTGTACAGTGCTGTCTGAGGCAGGTGGACTGCACAGGGAAACTCCTTCCTCCAGGTACGCTCATTCAATCCCTGTGGGGGAGTTGAGTGTTGAAGATCAGTTAAAAGCTGGGAATTCCCCTCATTTTAACACAAATGTGAAACAACCCTTCCTCCTGTAAAGTCGTAATGGGTACTCCCTCTGCTTGTAATTTTTCCTCTGAAGTTTCTTTCAAGCTTGTTTTACAAGGACCCTCGTGTTTCCTTTCTCCTGCTTTGCCCGGCAGTGTGTGAAGAGCTGAGTGTTCGGGATGCGGGAGTGCGACTCATGACCACGCTGGCTCTCTGTCCTGGAAATAGTCCCAAGGCATCACAGGTGCGCCTTTTACCTCTTTATATCTTTTTCTTTGCAGGTGACTTGATGAAAGCCAGAGGGCCTCTAATCATAAATTTCTCTGTAAAACAAATGCTGGAAATACAAGTTTTGAAAGCTTGATTGAAGCTGAGCTTTTTTTTTTTTTTGCCTTTCAGCTGTTTTTGCACTTTACTGTGGGCGGACCTCCCTCTGCTGGCATGGAGATGGACATAATTGTAGAGAAAACAAGCACTGTCAAAGAAGTGAGAGATTTGCTAATTTATACCCAAGAAATTGAGTTTTACTTTTTAACATTTTGAGGAATATACATTTGTTTTAACAGTGTCTCAGGCTGATGCTGGATGCGGTTGGACTTGACGGTAAACTATTTTTTTTTGGTTTTTATCCAACACCTGTCGCAGCTTGTGTAACATATAGTTGCAAAATGGGCTGTGCAATATGAGCAAAAAAAAAATCACATTTTTTCACACCAAATTTGATTCCTTTATTTTCTTTAACAAGAGGATAGAATATTTTTAAACAAAAGCTATTTCATTTTAGCATCTGCTTTGAAAGTTCTCCAGAACACAAAGTACAACTATACAAAAGCTGTTTGTAAAACAGTGCTGCTGATGTTTCATTAGCTATCCTTAGCTTGAGCATCTCGTAAACAGAAACTTTAGGGTCTCTTTTGTTGTACTTACACTTTTGGTAGCAACAGATTTTGTAGCGTACCGTTGCCATTTGCTCCAAGTCTGAGGTCACAAAACCAAACCAGTTCCATGGAACTGAAGAACCTGTCTGTGTTTTAGGAACAAGCTCCTCTTTGCTAGCTGCCATTGTAACATTTGTGCATAGCGAGACCTTCCTCAAAATAAGCCCCAAAAAACCACAGTGCTGAAAAAATAAAATCCCAATTCATCACAATAAACCTTATTAAGCAGCTAACTTGAATTTATCAGTAAAACAGATCTAGTTGCAATCGAATCGCATGTATTTGTGTTGTAACATATATTTTCTTGTTTTTTTTCTCCAGGAACCTGTTGGCACTTAAGAAGATTAGATTGGTGCGAGGAGGTCGGTGAGCCGCTTATGGACGAGGTAAAAAGTTTTGTCCTATTGCATCTCAGATTTGATTCCAACACAACGTTAGTCATTTATAATTTTTATCATCACACCTGTAGACATAAGAGGTTCTAATGTATATCTCACAGTCACATAAGGTACAGTCTTCTGTAGTACCTACGGTAGTAACTGCAGTTTTATTTCCAGGATGTGTCTCTGTCTGATCTGAAGATCAGCAACGGGGAGACTTTAATTGTCACTGAGGGACTTTTACCTCCAAAGGTACGAAAAGGTTTAGATTTGACTTTAAATGCATAAAATGTTTTCCTTATTTATCTCACAGTCATTGTTTTTTATGGTCTTTTTTTTCCCAGGGTTTCCTGAAGCTGTCTGTATGGCTGTGTGCAAGTCCAAAAAGAATGGAAGGAGATTTTAAAAGCCCCGCTGAGGAGAAAAAGGACGAAGTAGCGGCGTTGGAAAAAAGGGATTGTCAGTCACCCGGTTGTAGTGGTGACAGAGCAGAGTTCAGGAGTGTGGGACAGGTGGAGATTTCAGATGAGGCTACCTTGGATGATCTCAAGATTCAGGTACGATAGTTTAGTATTTTTGTATAAATCTGCTCAGATGGTTTGGGGGACCAGGAAAGAAGTTGCTTTGAAGAACAGGATTTTATTTTTATACAAAATGCACCATAAGTTGGTCAGGCTGTTGGAACACTTTGCCTCTACTGCTATAAAACTATTATTTTACAGCAAAAATGTGTGAAGGACAGAAAGCAAGAGTTAAGAAGCTGTGCATGTTGCAAACTGTGGTATATTAACACGCATTATATATGCGCTGTTGTTCTTTATTATAAAATATTATGAAAAGTTATGTCTTACAGCTGTAGTTTAACAATATATATATATAATTTAGCTTTTTTTTTTCTTTTGCGCATTAAAACTCCTTCAGTTGGACAAAATCCTTTAAGGTAAAGTAGCTTCATACCAATCTCTAATGGACGGTGAATGGTGTTACTGTCAAAAAACTCAAAAACCAAGCATACGAAGAAAAGAACACTGTCCCTACGGTGAAACATGGAGGAGACTCAGTCATGTTTTGGGGCTGCTTTGCTGCATCAGGCACAGGGTGTCTTGAATGTGTATAAGGTACAATGAAATCTGTAGATTATCAAGGCATTCTGGAGAGAAATGTGCTGCCTTGTGTCAGAAAGCTTGGTCTCAGTCGCAGGTCATGGGTCTTCCAACAGGACAACGATCCAAAACACACAGCCAAAAACACCCAAGAATGGCTGAGAGAAAAGCGTTGGACTATTCTAAAGTGGCCTTCCATGAGCCCAGATCTGAATCCCATTGAACATCTGTGGAAGGAGCTGAAACATGCCATTTGGAGAAGACACCCATCAAACCTGAGACAACTGGAGCAGTTTGCTCATGAGGAGTGGGCCAAAATACCTGTTGACAGCTGCAGAACGCTCATTGACAAATACAGAAATCGCTTCATTGCAGTGATTGCCTCAAAAGGTTGTGCAACAAAATATTAAGTTATGGGTACCATCATTTTTGTCCAGGCCTGTTTCATTATTTTTTTTTTTTTTTTTTTTAATAATTATGTTAATCAGTAATTCAAAAGTGATGGCTGATTTTGATTATTTAATTTTCAATACATTTTTATTTATTGTTACTTTTGTAAGTTTCAAGTGATTTCAGTGAGAATTGTGGGTTTTTCCTTCTTTAACTGAGGGGTATCAACAATTTTGTCCACGTGTGTAGTCAATTCTATGAATAACTGTTCTTTGCAGTGTGGATCTAAAACCACACGCATCCTCAGATATGTCTGGATTTGCCTTTGCAGTTGATAACCCTGCCAGCTCTTCAGGACGTGCTCATCCCAGCCTCCGGGTTCCTCCGCGTTTGGCAGCTGGCAGAATGGAGGTTGGCCCGTATTCTTAAAGGAAAGCAGGCTACACTCAGGTATTGAGATTTTTTTCTGAAAGTTTGTTCTGCAGTATTACAGAGAATAACAGTCCTATGATGATGATGATGATGATTATAACGGCTTTTTAACAATTACTCCTCCACTTTGCTTGTTTGTTTACTCAGGAAGTTGAAGTTGGGCAGTGGTGCAGACCTCTGCGTGCAAAACTTACTAAAAGAGGAAGACCTTGGGTAAGTTTCCTTGCATGCTGTCTGCTTCCTGTTTTTTTTTTTTTTTTTGATTTGCTTGTTTTGAATATAATTAATTTCTGTTTTGAAGGCCTAAACAGCTGCTGCTGAATGTGAAGATGGGAGTACCTGGAGAGCGATGGTACTACCCTCCAGAGGAACTAGTTTGGGATGCATCCCATGACTCGTCCCCACGCTCTCTGCGTACCTGCTTGGCTGTACACTTTGGCGTTTCCCCTGACTCTCTGCTGCTGGCCAAACACCAGCCAGAAAAACACACTTGGGAAGAAATCTCCAACTGGGTAATACTTGTGAACTCTCAACATGGGTGGGCAGAAATGGGAGATTTGACGTAAAATTTGCATTCTCTCTTAGTTTCCTTAATTATGCCAACACTGTTGTGTGTTGTTCACTGATTAGACGCAGCAAGTTTCCAAAAAGAAGAAGAAAAAAAAGGCAGAGTCACTGCTTGGAGCACCGTTCTACCTCAAAGACGGCGACACCGTCGGGATCAAGGTATCATCAAAGCCTTTATTTGACAGCTTCATGTTATTGTGAGGAGATCTTCACTTTTATTTTCTTCTACGTAGAACCTTTTGGTTGACAAAAACAGGGACTTCCTCACCGCGGAGGACGAGCAGGGCCAACAAAGACTCAGAGAACAGGCCGAGCATCGCCAGAAAGGGTGAGACCCCATGGAATGTTAATAAAGTAATGAATTCTTTAAGTATTTTGTATTCATTATTCATTGTGTGTGGTAAAAATGTATACTTTAGCATTTTAGTTTTTGCTATTTATTGATAAGTGTTTTTAAACCTAATAGTTTTAATGAAGTTTAAAACTTGTGATTCTATTCTTTTTCTTTTTTTTTGCACATATTTTTATTTAAATTTACCTCAAAGCCCCACAAATATGAGTCAGATTAGTTAACAATGTTTCTGTGTAAATTTTTTAATATAATATAATAAAATGTAATATTTTCTAACAAAAAATCAAGCTCATCGTTAAAATATAATTCCCATATAAGAAACCATAAAACTTTATGGCATCAAGTTTGACTAAAAATGTGGGTACATTGTTTTTATTTCATTCACTTAACAATTTTATAGTCAAATTTTACCTAATTGATTATTAAATGACCACGACATAATCCTTCATAAACCTGAGAGACTCTTAAACATTGAAAAAAAAAAAGAACTCTTAGAAGCTAAAAATTAAAATCTATTATTCAGATTGCATTTACAATAGTCTTTCATGATGCATTTCAGCCCAAACTCTTCATTTATGACCAATTCTAGGGAAAAAAAATCTTTTAACCTCAAAGCTCCAAAAGCGCTAACAGGGAATGCACATACTGTATTCTCTTCATTTTAGTTAACTTCTAATTATTAATAACCTTTTTTTTGGTTCTTTTTTTCAGAGGGCAGGTTGCAGCCTCTGATCGTGCCAAACCCAGCAAGCCAGAGCTGCCATTATCAATAAGTGTTGGAGTTTTCCGATAGCAGACTTCTGTTCCATGGACTGAGCGGACAGATGAAGAACTTTTTATTAGTGTCCAAATGCAATCACACAGAACAATGCCAGATCCAGCTAAACCACTGCTGTGCCTCTTGTTTCTCTTCAACGGTTTGGGTTAGACATTTAGAAATGCCCACAAACTTTATAAAAGTAATATTTTAAATCTCCTCTAATGATTTATTTTGCTGACAGATAATTAGACTCTGATTTGCTGCTTTGAAAGACAGACTTTAACTGTTGTTTCCTTTGTGAAACATCAGTTCTTAGGTGACTCATGTCTGTATTCATCTCTTTATAAACTTTTTAAAAACAGGAACCACCCTATGCTTTTTTTTCCCCTATTTTCAACCAGCTGGTATTTCATAACCACGATCTGGACGTCTTTGCGAGATGATCAGACGTGCTGTGAACTGTCTGTGTTTTCTGATGAACCTGCCACTGTTTAGTTTGAACAAAAGGTTTTTCTAGGTCAGTGGGTTATGGAAATGGAAAGCTTTGCCTTAACGTGGAGAAGCGTCTGTGCTGCTCTGTCCTCCCTACCTCGCTCAACCTCCCCCACTCCTCATCCTCTACCTCTTTTACCTAATCTCTTCTTCATACGTGATCAGAATTGTCTTGAAATGAACTGACTCAGAATTCCTCCTTTGTTCAGAAATGTTTTGCGTCTCACACTTGATGCAGGGTGTGTTTATATGTATTTGGGGGAAAAATGTAAAGTTGAAAATCAAGTTTATTATAAATTCATTAAAAAAAACTTTATATGAGGCCATGCTGCAGACTTAATAGGAGAAATATATTTTTTAAAAAGTAAAATTAAAACGAGAAATCCCTGACATTTAGGTAAAAGCAAGCATATTTCATTTTGGGAATTAACATTTTAAGTTATTTGAAAAATAAAAGTGCAGCTCAAGTCACATTAGTGTGTTTTGTAAATTCAGATTTATTCTTATTGCTTTTGATTTTGACTTGTTCCAAAATATCTGCATTTTATATGACCTGAAAATAGATCACCCTTCTAAAACAAAAGTCAAACTGCATCTGGAATCCGAGTGTGCAGATTTCTGATGCAACAGGATTTTGAAATCTTAAATTTGGTTTTTCAATGATCAGTTCTTCCCTAATGGTTAAGATTGAGAAGCTCTCCGTCAGTCAAAATGTATTTACTGAAAGTATTTTGTTATCAATAAAGTTGTACAAATACAAAAGTAACACATGGTGAAAGATGACTTGCTTTCTCTGGGAAATTAGAGCAGAATTTGAAGGTTTTCTGGGAATTTGTTTGCACTGTGGGTTGCTTTGACATTTGGCATGGACAATAAAGTTTTACTAATTTTTTACAAACTATGTTTAAACATATCTTTCGAGCATAACAACCGCCAGTAAACTAAAACTCATGTATGGATCAGATAAAACGATAATAACTTGACAAAATTTAATGCATAGCAATTCGAATACGTTCTGAGTTGGATTAATAGCGTGTTTGGCTTTGACCAATCACGGCTCACGCTGGTTTCTAGAGCGTCCAATCAGCTCTCACGTTACCGCCCCCCGCGCACCATATTTGGCAGGCGCGCGCGCCTCAGCAGCTGCAGTTTCCAGCTCGAGGAGCTTCAGTGTGGCAGCTTGTCACAGAAATTCTGCGAGGATGGTGGATGCTTTCTGCGCTACGTGGAAGCTGGTGGACAGCCAGAACTTTGATGAATATATGAAAGCACTTGGTAAGCAAAATAGACTTATTTATATATATAAATACAAATACATTCTATTATTTATGTATTATTATTTATTTTGACAGGTGTTGGTTTTGCCACAAGACAAGTTGGCAACGTCACCAAACCCACAATCGTGATCAGCCAGGATGGAGATAAGGTGGTGGTGAAGACCCAGAGCACCTTCAGAAACACCGAGCTGTCTGCCCAACTGGGAGAGGAGTTTGATGAGACAACACCGGATGACCGCCATGTTAAAGTAAGCTTCATGAAACTGATGCTCCAATACATTTCATGGTCCAGCTGCTCAGTCTGAGCGTTGTTTTCACCTGCAGTCCACCTTCACAATGGATGGAGACAAATTTGTGCACACGCAGAAGTGGGATGGCAAGGAGACCAAGTTTGTGAGAGAAATGAAGGATGGGAAGATGGTGATGGTGAGACAAATGACACTTTTTAGTCAATATAAACCCCAATGAATATATATATATAAGTTATAAGTTATTGTTTTATTCTTTCTGTGCTTTCAGACATTAACCTTTGAGGGAGTCACTGCAGTTCGCACGTACGAGAAAGCCTAAACACAACCGTCCCATTTGAAGAAATTCCTCCTGTACTGTGGAAAACCCTCCAGTTTTTGCAGAAGAATCCAAACTTGACATTGTGTTGTGACATGAGCCAACCTTTTATAATACATTGTTTCTAAGAACTTCTCTTGTGTGCTAAATGTGAGAAAGGAAAATAAATTGCTTAACTGCATTTCCCAAAAGCGTTTCTTTTTAATTCTTGAGCAACTGCAGCTTTTCTCTGCAACAGCGTAGTGGTCTGTGCGGCCTCAGTCGTGGGAACAGTGCTCTCCCTGTGATGGTGTCTGTTCCAGGTGGCAGCTGCAGGGTGGCGGTGCAGCAGCAGTGAACCTAGCGTCCTGTAGTAACCTCCAGATGGTCTGAGACGATGAGGAGATTGAAGGGAGGCGAGGGTGCTGATGTCACCCCCCTGGGGGATAATCCGCTTTAAGTTGTGGCGTCATTACGTAGAGGCATCAGTCGATGGTGAATGGACCAACCCTGACTGAATGCTTCCGCTGGCACGATGAGCCGATGTTGATGAGATAGGGACAGAAAGAGAAATGTAGGCAGTTTACATCAATCCAATTTGCAGCTATTAGGCGACTTGCTTAAAGTCTCTAAATAGTCAAACTTTTCTCCAGTTTTTGTTGCTTTCATTTCCTTTTCTGAAGTAACTCTGCCTCCTGAGTACAAGCGGCCATTCTTCTCTCAAAGGCTGCATTTGTGTTGCCAAGCTTTCTGAATGGCCAGTGACACAAAGACACTGAGGAAAATGGAGAACTCATTTGCAAGTTGCTAAATTTGATTTAAAAAAAAGCCTTTGTGCTCAAAATCTGCCCCATTTCCCTACAGTCAGTGGTGACTCACAATCGGGGACTGTGATGTAGAAAAGCTGCACAACTTTGGAAGAAAATACAAGTATTGGAATGTATTCTGACGGACAGCGGGAGTTTCATCTGTGTCAGCTGACCTGCATTAACCTCTGTCTAGACTGGTAAAGGAATACGTTGACCTGACCATCAATATTTGCGGAAAAGCTTTCGAAACTCAGCCTCAAGAATCAAAACTATCCAAAATAAAACAGAAACGGTTGGGTTGTGAAGCCAAATAAATCAGACAAATCAAAAACATCCTGCCAAAAGCAGTTAAACACACTATTATCATCCTGAATGAACAGTTTCTTGTTACCAAATTAATTTCTCTGCAACTTTAGTCTGAAAATATTCTTCGGTTAAAACAAAATAATTTGTCAATGAGAGGAGGAACACTGGGTTTTTAAATAACACATCATTATTTAAAAAGTAGAAACATTCTTTATAATGTTTAAACTCTTATGAAACAAATATGACAGTTTTTTTTAAGGACTTTTATTCACAAACACAATAAAGGCATCACTTGGTTTATAATGACATTATACTGGACTTACAGAGGTCAAAAGATCAAGCTAAAGCACCACTTTCCCCATCAGTTAAACTATTTACACCCAGATCCTTTCAGATACATAAAATTACTTGTTTCCCAACATCACTGAGAGACTAGAACTTCTGGATTTACAAATCGGACTTTCAAGTGTCGAAAGTTTCTCAGGAGGAAATAGAATGAAAGCATAAATAACACACAACATGCACAGCACAGTCAAATTCTACAGCGCAACAATCACTGAGACAACTAAGAACAAATGATAGCACTTGTTAAAAAATAGCTTTAAAATGAAGTTCAGATTGAAGGAAATCTAAAAAAGTGTTTATGCAAAAATGTTCAAAAACCTGAAAATGCTTTGACATTTTTCCGCCAGAGCTGCTCTTTTTATTATAAAAGTGCAGCCCCCACAATGTAGTCTCTGTAGCCTGAGCACTGTGTGCAGAATGGGTTCCAATCATGCTGGTTTTGAAAAAAAATAAAAAATAAAAAATAAAAAAAGTCGCAGTGGAGGCCCAGATTTGTAAAAACTTAATGTAACTGTCTAAAAAAAAACTATTTATATTCAGGTCTGGAAACTCATTAGAATATTGAAACTTTAGGAAGGTCTTACTGCAAGGGTCTGTTTTTGTTTTTAGAGGTTAGATGAACCAAATCTAGCAATCTAAATTAGTTTAAGCCCTGAGCATCACAAGTACAGGATCCTCACTTAGGATAAACCCTGTTCATTTAACTACAAATACTTAAAAAAAATGTTAAAAATCATGTATGCCCATGCAACAGACATTGTCACTTGGGTTCTTTCACAAAAGAACCATGTTTAAAGGTTTCCAGTATGTCAAGTTTCCTCTCTTCGTACACAGCTAATCAGTCAGTGACTGTATGTGTGTTTGGTCAATCAAGGAATTGCAGAATCCGTCTCGAGTCTGATGGATAAAGAAAATGTTATGAAACGAGACTGAACTCAAACCTCACTCAGAGCTCAGGGCATGAAACACTTCCTGAGAAAGCACCAACATCAAAATGAAGAGTTAGCGCAGAAAACCAGAAGGTTCCGTCCCATAAGACTTTCAACGTTTTAGGTTTTGTTCCACAGTAAATTTTGGGAGCTCTCGTATACAATGCACGGTCATTCCTTCCTTTCAGGCTTGCAGCCACAGTAAAATAAAAAAAAAAGAAGCTTTTCTTTGTTTCTTCATTACGGCTGCAAAAAAAGAAATGCAGTCTTCATGAAAGATCCGTAAAAAATTCCTTTAAATTGTCTGACCTAAAACACCAAGGTATAAAAGTGTGTTAAAATAATACTAAAGGAATTCCACTGACTGTGTGTGTTTGGTACGAGAGCTCAACCAATTGTGGAGAATATCAAAACAGAACTCCATCCTTAAAATCCCCCATCATCCCCTGCTGTCCTGGATTTCCTGCAGGAGGCGGACAGTAAAGTGGTGCAGCCGTGTTTCTGCAGCACGGGGAGTGGCGAGATTTTGTCACCATCACCGGATAATCAGAACCGTAATGCTCGCCTCCGACTTGTGTGTCAAATCTGTAGAGGTGAGAAGGCATAAAACGGAAAAGGGGCCTCGTCTTCATCCACAAAGAAGCACTGGAAGTATGGAAGCTCATCTGAAGAAAAACATCGTAAAAAAAGATTTTTTTTAATTTTATAAGCAAATATTTTGGTTCTCAAAAGGTATTAGTGCTCACCCTCCATGAGAAAGCTGTCAGTGGGCTCTTCTGGTAGGAGAAAACAATTTTTACCACAAAACATTTGAATCTTTCATCATTTCAGACTATAAAAACTGCTCCATACCTTTAACCTTCTCCTTCTTGTCTGCTTTCTTCTCCACAGGTTTTTCTGCAACAGCAGTATCACGCATCAAAAATGAAACTTTACTGAAACATGAACACATTTAGAATTTAGCTTCCAAACATACCTTTCTTTATAGGCTCCTGTACCTCTTTAAGAACTCCATCCTCTGCCAATGACAGGTCAAAATGGTTATTTTTTCCTTTTTTCTAGCTGTAAACTGTTCATTTTGCTCATTTAAATTAACAGCACATTTTTGTTTTGCGCTTTTCCACAGTTATTGAACACCTTACCTCTGACTTCTTCTTTAGGAGACCTCTTCCCAACAGGTTTATCTAAAACACCAAAAAACAAAATAAATAAAACTATGCAGCAGGAAGTACAGAATTTTTAAAGTACATTTAAAAGATGGTAAAAACGAAAAATCAAAGATCTAAAAATGTTTTAAATCTCCTAATTTAGTCACTTTTTGTTAATAATTAGAGCCTTCAATTAAATAGAAAGTTAAAAAAGTGTGAAAAGTTTTTAACATTCTATAGACTCTTAATATGATATAGAGTGAAATAAAATGTAGGTTGTTGATTTAGATTTTTTTTATTTTTAACTGCACATTTAAAAAATGTTTCTCTCTTATTTAAACGTTCAAAGTTTAAAATTTCCTTTTAAAATAGGTACAGTATTTTAAAATGAAAACACAGATCTGATCTCGATCAAAAATGTATGTAGGCTAAATCTGGTCATCTGCACGTAAAGCGAGACCAAGAAAGATAAACCGCCATATTTGAACATTGTAACTGACTCTGAAAAGGTCTCCTTGTGCACACCAGATTGTTTCTCGTGCTCACTAAATACTATCTTGTGCGCACCAGTTACTATCTGGTTGGCAGCAAATGCTAAGCTGCATGCAACATCTTGCGTGCACCAAGTAGAAACCAGTATTTTATTTATTCTTTTACGTCAAGGGGCTGTGTATTTATGCCAGAAGTATCACTAAATTGTGCTAAAGGGCATCATTACATTAATATTTAGGATGAATTGATGGTAAAATATCCTTAGAATAAAATTAAAAACCTTTTTCAAAATAACTCGTTGTTTTCATCACATCATAAAACATGAACTTCCAGACCTTTCTTAAGTGCAGCCGGTTTGTCCTTTTCTTTGGAAATTTCCGGCTCTGTAAAATAAAAGGCTAAATCACAAAGAAGCAGCCATATTGCAGAAAGCTGAGGTGTTTCGGTAACCTTGAACAAAGAATTCATATTTTTATAACCAGTAGTTGATAGCATTCAATATAAATTACATGCTTTTTGCTTCAATTAAAAATCTACCTTTCTTTGCTCCAAGTGGCATGCGTTTCATCTTTGCGGCATCAGGTTCTAAGTACAAAAGAAATACATTTAATCGATGTATTTGCAAACAATAATCATAATAATTGCGTTGTTACCTTTTTTTGAGCGTGCAGGCTTGGGCTCAGGCTCTAAGTAAAGAAAAGGCCACAAAGTTATCCTCTGTGCTTAAAAAACTTCTCAAAATGTCCTTTTCTGTTTTTCAAAAATGAGCTTCCACCAGCAGAAAAGATGAAAACATGCATAATAATATAATATTCTGTTTGCCTGGATATTTATAAAAGCAGAGCAGACTCATTAAACAACAGCATGCATGAAATATTAAAGCATATTAAGGAAGGACATGCAGATGTCTGATCAGTGGTGGGTTTTGATACAGGCGACATAGGCGGCCGCCCAGGGCGGCATTGTTCAGAGGGTGGCACGGATAAAGGAAAAAAAACATTCAGTATTTCTTTTCTGTAATATGAATAGCAGCGTACGCCTGTTCTCTTGATCTGAAGGTGAATGTAAATGTCCAACGGCACCCTCTGCTGCACGATGCTCAAACTGGCGCCATCACCTCAAAGTCAAAAAATGCAGGAGGGGGGCGCAATTAACCGGTGGCTGGGTGAATCACATACAGGTAAATGGGAGTTTTTTTTCAGTCTAACAGTCATCTCAAGCTCAAACTACTGAAGGTTGCTACTGGTGTGGCTCGCCAGGGCGCCGTTTGTTCCAGAACCGCCAGTATATCTAATGAACTCCTACAGATTGATTTATAGTTTTTTTATGTATACTTTATTGTGAAAAATTTTATACATGTAAAATAAACGGTCAGGACCAGAAAACAAAGTATAAAACAAACAAACCCTGTCTTTTTTCTTTTTTCTTTTCAGGAACCATTGCTTTAACCTGAAGTCCTGAAATGATAAAAATGAGAAACAAATGTATTCATGGCACCTGTTTTAATGATATGACCTCACAGAAACACATAGACAGGGTTTACAATGTAAATAAAGATAAAATAGCAAAATATATTAAGCTTTAACTGACGTAATATTGAGATTTTTGAACATTTGGGACAAACAAACCCCTACAAAGGAACCATAATGAGGAAAATTAAACAGTCATGAAATGAAAAAAGGTTTAAAAAAGGCAAACCTTTTTTGGGAACCCTTGGCTTCTTCTCCTTGACGAGTTCAGCTATTAAAGGGCAAAAGCAACACAAATGATTAAAATATAAATAATTTAAATAAAATATTATTTCATTTTAAATGTGTGATCTGCAAAACAATGAATGGCTCACTTTCTTTGGTTGGTGCAGGTTTGACTTTTTCTTTTGGAGTCACAGGCACTACAACAGAGAAAGAGTTTTTATGCATCTTGACAAATTTATCATGTATTTAACTAAAACTTGTATGAATCTTTTTTTAACAATATATAATGGAAGATTTTTATTTTTGGAGTTATAGGCAGCTTAAATGTTCTTGGATACCTTTCGTCAGTGGCACCACCTTGACCTTCTTTACTCTAGTGACATTTTTCTCAGCTACTTTCAGTTCTGCAGGGAATAAGTTTGTGTTAAAGGAATACTTTTGTGCACATTTGGATAGTTTTAAGAAAATTCGAGAACTCTTAATTACGAATTCTTACTTTCGACTGAAGGTGCTGATTTGGTTTTGATTGGCGCAGCTTTAAAGCAAAAAAAGATGAAAATTACTCTTAGAAAGGATGAATGAAAGCAAGCCTCTGACCTCCAATGTTACTGAAACTCATTCCTTGATACCAAAGTGAAACACAGCAAATGAGAAAAAACAAGCAAAAACTCCAAGACTTAAGAAAATAACTTGGAATCAGTCAAACTTAGATCACCTTGATTTTTTTTAAAACATATTTTGATTATTTATTTATTGAATTAAATAAGCTTAATAAGCAAGCTTAATTTCAAATGGGAACAATATTTATACGTAATGTCCCAGTATCCAACAAATTTGGAACTTTTGTAGAAGTTACAGAAAAAGCAACTCAACAGAACTCATAATTTTACTCGTTAGATTCAGACAGATTTAAAAGTTTTATCTGTATATGCACTAAATACTAATACAAATATTGATATAATTTAAATTTAATAATAAAAAAAGTTTCCCTTAGAACTTATAAATCTGTTTGTTATGTCCTCCTATACACTGGTTTGAATGTGTCTGAGAGGCTTCTGATGATGATGAGCTCACCGGCTTTCGTGACATTAAGCTGCTCCTTCTTGAGAAGCGATGCCGCTTTCACCTTGACTTCTCTGAATCTCTTTTTTGATTTGGTATCTGACAAAACAAAAAACAGATTTATCAGCTTAAAAAAGGATTGAAAAACTGTCATAAATCAGGCCAAAATGTACCTGTCTTAGTGACTCTCTTCGCAGCAGTTCCTTGGTCTTCTTTGGATGGAATAAGGATGGTTTCTTTTTGAGGCTTAGTTATTTTCTCTTTCTCTTTTTCAGACAGTTTCTTCTGTTCTGTCTCTTCTTTTCTTGCCATCACTCGTTTTTCCTCCTTTTGGGATTTCTTTGGCTGCTTTTCTTTGACAGGTTCCTCTGGTTCTAGTTCCTCTGTCGCAGGTGTCTCTATCTTTTCCTTCCTTGCTACAGCTTTTGCTTGTGGTTCTTTCTTCTCTTTGTGAACCTTTTCTTCCTTTGCAGGTGCTGCTGCTTGTTCTTTCTCTTTTGTTCTTGTCTTTTTCTCTGGAAGTTCCTCAACCACTTCCTCCTTTACAGGAACTGTTTTATCTTTTTCCTCATGCTCCCTGTCTGTTTCCTGCTCTACCTCTTCTTGAGGAAGTTTTACTTCCACTGGTGTACTCTTCCTTTCTTCTCCTTCATCTGATGGATGGACTTCATCGTCTGTGAGCGACTTCTTCATCATTAATGGTTCTTTTGTCTTGACTTTAGCTTCTAACTTGAGAACTTTTTTCTTGCCTTTCAGAGTTTTCTTTTCTTCCTTTACCTCTTTAGAAAGTTTCGATTTTTCTTGTTGGGGTTTCTCTTCTTTCAATTCTACCTTTTCTTTGGGCAACTCTTTTTTTATTCTTCTTTCTTTGGGTTTTATATCTTCTTTCTTCTCTTTTTCAAGTGTCTTTACTTCAGCTTCTTCTGTAAGAACCTTTGTTCTTTCTTTGATTTCTTTGGGTGATTCTTCAGGTCTGTCTTGTATCAGAGATTTCCTCTCATCTTTCTTTTCTTCTAGAGGTTTTTTCATTTCTATCTTTTCTTTGGAGATTTTCTTTTCCTTAACTTCTGCAATGGGTTTCTTCTCATCTTTCTTTTCTTTGGGAAATTCTTTTATTTTCTGTTTTTCCTTTGAGGGAAATTTTGCCTTTTTGTCTTCCATCTCTTTGATTTCTTTGGGTGCTTCCTTTTCTTTTTCTTCGCCAGCTTTTTTCACTTCTTTCTCTTTAGCAGGTGTCACAATTTTTTGCTTTTCCTTGAGCATTTTATCAACTAATTCTTTTTTAGTTTTGGGTTCTTTTTCTTCTTTCTTTTCTTCGACAGACTTTGTAATTTCGTCCTTTTCTTTGGGATGTTTCTTTCTCTCTATTTCCTCTTTGGGAAGAACAATTTCCTCTTTGGGAAGAACAACTTCCTCTTTGGGCTGCTCTTTTACTTCTGTTGGAATTATATTTTCTATCTTCTTTTCTCTGGGAGGTTTCTTTGCTTTTTTAAGTTGTTTGGATGGTTTTTTGTCCTCTTTTTCCTTTTTGGGAAGAACAACTTCCTCTTTGGGAAGAACAACTTCCTCTTTGGGCTGCTCTTTTTCTTCTGTTGGAATTATATTTTCTATCTTCTTTTCTCTGGGAGGTTTCTTTGCTTTTTTAAGTTGTTTGGATGGTTTTTTGTCCTCTTTTTCCTTTTTGGGAAGAACAACTTCCTCTTCGGGAAGAACAACTTCCTCTTTGGGAAGAACAACTTCCTCTTTGGGAAGAACAACCTCCTCTTTGAGCTGCTCTTTTTCTTCTGTTGGAATTATTTTTTCTATCTTCTTTTTTTTGAGAGGTTTCTTTACTTTTTTAAGTTGTTTGGATGGTTTTTCATCCTCTTTTTCCTCTTTGGGAAGACCAATTTCCTCTTTGGGAAGAACAACTTCCTCTTTGGGCTGCTCTTTTTCTTCTGTTGGAATTATATTTTCTGTCTCCTTTTCTCTGAGAGGTTTCTTTACTTTTTTAACTTGTTTGGATGTTTTTGTATCCTCTTTTTCCTTTTTGGGAAGAACAACTTCCTCTTTGGGAAGAACAACTTCCTCTTTGGGCTGCTCTTTTTCTTCTGTTGGAATTATATTTTCTATCTTCTTTTCTCTGAGAAGTTTCTTTACTTTTTTAACTTGTTTGGATGATTTTTTATCCTCTTTTTCCTCTTTGGGAAGAACAATTTCCTCTTTGGGAGGAATCATTTCCTGTTCTGGTAGAAAAACGTCCTCTTTGGAAGATTTCTTCAATTTCTCTTCTTGAATTTGAGGTTCTTTTTCTTCTTTCTTTTCTTTCAGAGGCTTTATAATGTCCTCCTTTTCTTTGGTTGGTTTCTTTCTCTCTTTTTCCTTTTTTGGCTGCACTTTTAGTTCCTTTTCTTCTTTGGGAAGAATTACTTTATCTTTCTTTTTTGTGAGAGGTTTCTTCACCTCTTTGGATGGTTTCTTTCTCTCTTTTTCCTCTTTGGGCTGCTCTTTCAATTCTTTTTCTTCTATTGGATGCATAGTTTCTTCTTTTTCTGCTATAAGAGTTTTTTTCTCTTCTTTAACTTCTTCAGATGGTTTCTTTTTTTCCTCTTCCTCTTTGAGCAGCTCAATCAGTTCCATTTCCTGTTTTGGAAGATGTATTTCTTCCTTCTGTTCTTTATGATGTATCTTTAATTTTCTAACTTCTTTTAAAGGTTGCTTACCCACCTTTTCCTCTTTAAGCTGCTCCTTTGGTTTCTTTTCCTCTTTTGAAACTATAACTTCTTTCTTTTTTTCTTTAATTTGTTTCTTTACCTCTTTGGATGGTTTCTTTCTCTCTTTTTTGTCTTTGGGCAGCTCCTCTGGTTCTTTTTCCTCTTCTTGAAAAATCATTTCTTTCCTCTTTTCTTTTGGAGCTTCCTTTAATTCTTTGGATGGTTTCTTTTGAAGTGTTTCCTCTTTAGGTTGCCCTTTTGGTTCTTTTTCTTCTTTTGGAAGTATTATTTCTTCCTCTTTTTTGATAAGAGGTTTCTTTTCTTCTTTAACTTCTTCAGATGATTTCCTTTTTTCTTTTTCCGCTTCAGGCTGCTCCTTCTGTTCTTGAACAATTTCTTTTTTCTTTTCTTTTTGAGCTTTCTTGACCTCTTTAGGTGGTTTCTTCATTTCTTTTTCCTCTGTTGGCAGCCCTATTTGTTCCTTATCCTTTTTTGAAAAAAATATTTCTTCCTTCCTTTCTTTGTGAGGTTTATTTACTTCTTTCATTTCTTCGGACGGTTTCCTTTTCTCTTTTTCCTGCTTAGAAGGTTCCTTCAGATCTTTTTCCTGTTTTTGAAGAACAATTTCTTCTTTCTTTTCTTTTGGAGCTTCCTTTACTTCCGTAGATGTTTTCTTTTTCTCTTTTTCCTCTCTGGGTGGCTCTTTAGATTTTCTTTCCTCCTTTGAAAGAATGATGTCTTCCTTCTTTTCTTTAAGAGGTTTCTTTCCTTCTTTTACTTCTTTGGATGGTTTCCTTTTGTCTTTTTCCTCTTTTTGCTGTTCTATTGTTTCTTTTTCTTTTTTGGGATGAGTGATTTCTTCCTTCTTTTCTTTGAGAGGTTTCTTCTCTTCTTTGGATGGTTTCTTGCTCTCCTTTTCCACTTTGGGCTGCTCTTTTGATTCCTTCTTGTGTTTCGGCAGAATCATTTTTTTCTTTTCTTTAAGAGGTTTCTTTTCTTTGTCTTCTTTGAC
The DNA here is from genome assembly GCA_014656515.1 of Oryzias celebensis. NCBI lineage: Eukaryota > Metazoa > Chordata > Actinopteri > Beloniformes > Adrianichthyidae > Oryzias > Oryzias celebensis. Next base: position 44,876,801 of record BNCR01000005.1, read on the forward strand.
GTGTTTGTCACCCTCTTTTATCTCTGGGGGTAGCTCCTTTGGCTCTTTTTCCTCTTTAGGAATTATAATTTTTTCTTGAGGTGTCTTTACTTTTTTGAGTGGTTTCCTTTTCTCTTTTTCCTCCTTTGGCAGCTCCTTCTGTATTTTTTCCTCTTTTGGAAGTTTTCTTTCTTCCTTCAGAGGTTTCTTAACTTCTGTAACTTCTTTGGGTGGTTCCCCTTTCTCTTTTTTCTTTTTGGGCTCATCCTTGCATTCTTTTTTCGTTTTTGAAAGTTTTATTTCGTCCTTTTCTTTTAGAGGTTCCTTTACTTCTTTAACAACTTTAGATGGTTTCCTTAAATCTTCTTCTTTTTTTGGCAGCTCTTTTGTTTCTTTTTCCTCTTTTGGAAGTACAATTCCTTCCTTCTTGTCTTTTAGAGGTCTTTTAACTTTTTCAATGTCTTTGGATGGTTTAATTTTATCTTTTTCCTCTTTAGACTCTGCCTTAAGTTCTTTTTCCTCTTTAGGAAGTACAATTTCTTCCTTCCTTTCTTTCAGAGGTTTCTTCACTTCTTTAACTTCTCTGGATGGTTTCCTTTTCTCTTTTTCCTCTTTTAGCAGCTCCTTTGGTTCTTTTTCCTCTTTAGGAAGGATAATTTCCTTCTTCTTTTCTTTCAAAGGTTTCTTTACTTCTTTAACTTCTCTGGATGGTTTCCTTTTCTCTTTTTCCTCTTTTTGAAGTATGATTTCTTCCTTCCTTTCTTTCAGAGGTTTCTTCACTTCTTTAACTTCTCTGGAAGGTTTCCTTTTCTCTTTTTCCTCTTTTGGCAGCTCCTTTGGTTCTTTTTCCTCTTTTTGAAGTATGATTTCTTCCTTCCTTTCTTTCAGAGGTTTCTTCACTTCTTTAACTTCTCTGGATGGTTTCCTTTTCTCTTTTTCCTCTTTTGGCAGCTCCTTTGGTTCTTTTTCCTCTTTAGGAAGGATAATTTCCTCCTTCCTTTCTTTCAGAGGTTTCTTCACTTCTTTAACTTCTCTGGATGGTTTCCTTTTCTCTTTTTCCTCTTTTGGCAGCTCCTTTGGTTCTTTTTCCTCTTTAGGAAGGATAATTCCCTTCTTCTTTTCTCTCAGAGGTTTCTTCAGTTCTTTAACTTCTTCGGATGCTGTCTCTTTTTCTTCTTCCTTTTCGGGTAGGTCAATCGGTTCTTTTTCCTCTTTTGGAAGAATAAGTTCTTCCTTTTTATCTTTAAGAGGTTTCTTTAGTTTTTGGACTTTGGATAGTTTCTTATTTTCTTTGTCTTCTTTTGGAAGTATTATTTCTTCTCCCTTTTCTTTTACAGGTGTCTTTACTTGTGTAATTTCCGTTAAGGATTTCTTAACCTCTTTTCTATCTTTTGGAAGTATTGTTTCATCCTTCTTTTCCTTAAGAGGTTTCTTCATTTCCTTCAAAGGTTTCTTCTTCTCTTCTTCCTCTTTGGGCTGATCCTTAACTTTTTTTTGTTTGTGAGGTTTTGTCAGATCTTTTTCTTTTTTGGAAGGTGTCTTTCTTTCTTTCTTTTCTTTTAATGGTTTCTTTAATTCTCTTTCTTCTATTGTTACATTTTTCATTTCTTCTTTTTTGACAGATTCTATTGTTTCCCTCTTTTCTTTGGGATGTTTCTCTGATTCTTCCGTCACAGTGGGAGGTTGCTCTTCTTTTTCTTTGGGCAGCTCTGTGTCTTCCTTCTTTCCTATGGGAGCTTTCCATACTTCTTTTTGCGGTTTGGCTGTGTCTTTGCTGGGTTGGGTTGTTCCTTCCTTCTCCTCAGTGTGATGGTCTTTCAAGTCTTTGGTAGTTTTCTTGACTTTCTTTTCATCTTTTAGAAGTTTCTTCAGTTTCGTGTCCTCTTTGGAGAGTTTACCGACTTTATCTTTGGGAGTTTTCTTTTCTTTAAACTCTTCTTCTGGATATTTCTTTTCTTCTTTCTTTGCTCTTAGGGGAATCTTTTCTTTTTTGTCATCTTTAGAAGCTTCAGTTTGGCTTTTCTTTGGTTTGATCAGTTTTGTAATTCCGTCCTCTTTTCTACGAAGAATCTTTAAGTCTTCTTTTGGATGTTTCTTTTCCCCTCTTTCCTCTTTGGAGAGTTTCTTCTTCACGTCAGGAGTTTTGGAGCGTTTCTTTTCTGCGACATCTCTCAGTGGTTTCTGAGAATCCTCCTGTTCTTTGGGGGATTTCTTTTTCTTGTCTTTCTCCACAACAGATTTTTTATCTTGTTCGGGAAGTGTCGTTTTCATTTCTTTCACTTTTGGAGTTTTTCTTTCATCCTCTTTTTCTTGGGGAGTTGTCTTGTCTTCTTTTTCCTCTTTGAGAGGTTTCTTCACCTCCTTCTCCTCTTCTAGGTGCTCCTTTCTGTCTAGTTTTTGTTTGGTAGGCTTCTTTTCTTCTTTTAGAAGCTTCTCTCTTTCCTTTTCCTCCTTAGGTTGCTCTGTTTCATCTTTATGGAGCTCTTTTTTCTCCGTCTTTTCTTTGAAATGTTTCTTTTCATGTTCAGGAGATTTACTCTCCTTGATCTCTTCTTCTGCAGGTTCTGTTATTACTTTGTCCTCCTTCACAGGTTCTTTGTCACATTTTTCTTCTACGGGAAGTTTCTTTTCCTCTTTTCTCTCCTTTAGAACTTCTTTTTCTTCGTCAATAACTGTTTTTTCTTTATCAGGAAGTTTCTTTATCTCTGTTTGTTCTTTAGGTACTTCCTTTTCATCTTTAGTCTTTTTCGGAGGCTTCTTTTCTTCTTTCTGAGGTTTTCTTTTCAGCACCTCTTCTTTTGGGGATTTCTTTGTTTCCTGTTCCTCTTTTGCAGGTTTAATTTCATCTACTGGGAGTTTCAAGACTTCTTTTTTATCCTTTGGAAGTTCCTGTTCTTTATCTACCTCTTCTTCCTGAGGAGTTTTTTCCAAATCCATTTTTTCTTTAATATCTGTCCTTTCTAGTTTGGTTTCTTTGGCATCCTTGATTTGATCTTTTTTTGTTTCCTTAGTTTTCTTGTCTTCTAATACACTTTTGTCTTTTTCTTTTTTGGGTTTCTCTTCTGGTTTCTTCTCCTTTTTAGCCATCTTTAATTTTTTCTCTGTCTTGATCAACTTCTTTTCTTCTTTTACTTCTTCTGATGGCTGTTTGACTTTTATATCTTCTTTAGGTTCTTCTTTTTCTGTACTTTTCTTTGTAGGTTTTTCGTCAGATACCTTCCCGACCTCATGTTCATCTTTTAACGGTTTCTTCACAAGTTGTTCTTCTGAAAAAAAGTTGATGTTTATTGGATAAGATGTTTTTATGTAGACATTTATATATATTCTATTTATACAGAATTTGGAAATATTAAAAATGTTAGATATCTGTATTTAAAATGGGTTTACAGAGAAAAACAGCAAGAAAAAATGCAGTCCTAAACAAAGTCGTTAGTAAATTAGTAAAAATGTATTTTTTTAAAATCATCTTTGCAGGTACAAATTTACAATAATGTATCTCCCATTCCAAAACTGCATTAATATAAGAATGTAAGCCCATTTTCAGAAAGAAGCTCTTATTTAAAGTTCATCTAAAATTAGACCATATGTAAAGCAAAAATTAGAATTGGAAGCAGATGTTAAGCGCAGGTCTGGCATGTAGGTAATGAGGGTTTGATTCCCAATGTGTACAATGAGCTTCCCACTTTGTTCTTAGGTCCTTGGCCCGACCATTCACACTATAGTGACTAAACTATGCAGCCACGAGGGTGCACTGTGCCAGTCCCCAGCTCGGGGTGAATACAGTGTTGTGTCAGGAAGGGCATAGATAAGACAAAAGGTCAACAACAAAAAGTAATAATAAGAATATTGTGCACAATAAGCATACTGGCTTTTGAACCATTTACAAAACTTTACTAAAGTTAATTATAAGACAGCGTTTTTTAGCTTTTGAATTTTTTGAAAACTTAATTTTCATCTTTTGTTTTACGTGCTTCAGTCGTCCTTTTATGTTTTTTTTTTTTTTTTTGCCAAATGTATTATTTTTTGGTGAAATATTTTGGTGCTCAACATACATTTCTGAGGTAACAATATCATAGGACAATACAATACCCCATGTCATTCAAGTTCAGTTTTATTGCACACCTCTGTTGTTTCATATTCGATAAATGTTGTCATTAGTTTTGACGAATCTACATGGTACTAAATGTGTTAACAATAATTCTTGATTTTAAAAATCATAAATCTAGTTAACTCTTAACAAAAGTTTTTTAAAACAATAACAAAAAACAAGCATCTGTCAAAGAATTGTGAAACATCTCTGACTTTACAGAGTTGTGTTTTCCAAGTCTCTTTCTCCCACCATGTGATTTTAATGGCTTAATGTGAGAAGTAGAAGAAATGCCTGAGTTGTTGTTTTAGTAGGGATTTTATTTAGCAAAATCAACAAATTAACTTAAAGTTAAATATTTATAATTAATTTCAAAATTCGACTGAAAAACAACCATTTTGTGTCTGACTGTTTGGTGTTTGATCAACCAACTGCTAAAAATTGAGCTTTTTGCTCATATACGCTGAAGCATGGGCACTAAAATAAATCAAAATAAATTTTTATTTGTTCAATCTCTAAGGAACGGATAGATTTTTATCTGGGATTTAACCTAATTACTAAAAATGTATTTAAATTCTTAAGAGTATATGTTTTCCTTTGATCAGAGGAGTAAAATGTTTTGAATGAAGAATTGCTGATCCCAATCTTGGTCATGTTGGTTCTCACAACAGGTTTGCTTTAACATGTGACATTTCAGGATTCAATAGTCAACTGTTTCAACCTGATTTTCTTGATTATTAAATCAAAAATGACTAAATAATCAAAATCCCAAACCAGCATGCTGTTATGCACAAAGTTCCCATTAAACCTGCCGTAGCTTTATGGAGAAAAGATGCACAAAAGTAAAAACTGAACAGTTTAGATGTTTTCTTATGCATTCATGATAGAAACGATTGTTTTATACCTTTCTCCATTTCATGGGTTGGTTTTTCTTTGCGTGACGCGTCTCTGAGCTTCTGCAGGGAAACACGGGTCTTCCTTCTTTCTTTGGCTTTCACCTTTCTGCTCTCGGGTGCTGAAAATGTTTCCTCTTCTGGCTCATGAAATTCATACAGAAGATGTTTTTCAATTATAAGCGTTCCTTCTTCAGCTTTGTTTTCAGCCTTCAGCTGTTCTGGTTTTTCGTTCTGCCTCTCTTGGTCTTCATGTTTTTTAGCCAAAAATGTGACCTTTGTGTCCTCCTCTTCTATATCCTCACATTCTTTCTGTTTCTTCTCTTCTTTTTGTTCAAATTGTGCCAAATTCTCTGTTGTTCTGGGTTCTCCCTCTTCTGCAAAATCTTCTTTTGTTTCATCATCTTCTCCTGTCTCTTTCTCTTCATCTTGTATTATTTTCTTAGTTTTAGCTTCCTTCTCTTTATCTTCAATGAAAAGGTGTTCATCAAGTGTTTCATCAACATCCATCAAAAGGTCCATTTTTGCCTCCTCTTCCGCTTCTTTTATAATATATTTTTCAAATTCCGTTTTTGTTTTGGATTCTTGCTCTTCTGTCAAACCCTCTTCAGATTCTGTTGCTTCTTTATCTCGAGCCTTTTGTTCTGAATCCTTAATTGTGGTCTCTGCCTGGTCCTCCTCCTCTTCTTTTTCAACGGGACCAGTAGATTTTGGTTTCTTCTCCTCTTCCTCAAAATCTATCAAATTGCCTGTTTTAACATTGTTCTCCTCTTTCCTGTATTGTTCCAAGTTCTCTTTGGTTTGAAATTCTTCATCTTCGTCTTCTACTCCACTCTCCTTTGCTTCTTTATCTTCTGTAGCCTCTTTTTCCACTGATGAAGCTTCTTTCTGAGATAGATCTTCAGTTAGTTTCTCTGTTTTGGTGTCTTCTGCTTTATCTTCAATAAAAATGTCTTCAGGTTTTGGCTCTTCTTCAGCATCTGCCAAATCCTCATCAGCTTTTGTGTCTCTTTTTGCCTTTTTATCTTCTGCAACCTCAGCGCGTCTGGTCTCTAAAAGATCTTCATCAGTTTTGATTTCCTCTTTCTCCTCTTCATCTTCAACCAAAATGTCTACAGTTTTGTGTTTCTTTTCCATCCCGTTGTTTTCTGATGGAGCAACAAACAATGAATCTGCTTCGTTAAAATCTTCGACGACAGTCTTGTCTGCATCTAGATCTTCTTTCTTTGTGATGTTTTCCTCCTGACTCTCTTCGTCCTGATCAAGGAATTCTTCCTTCCTAAACGTTTCTTCTAGTTCGATTTCCTCCTCATGTTTTGCTATCAATGTGATAGGAGTCAATTTGAAACCTATTTATGATTATGAATCTAATAAATCAGACGTTACAGGAAAGAAAAACATCTGAATACCCTCAGAATCGCCCTCCTCTGTGACCTCAGCAGGTTCTTCCTCTTTCACCTCCTCCACCACTTCCTCCTCGTGCATCATCTCTGTACCTGTACCGTAAATGTTGTCATTCCAAAGTAACATGTTTGGCTTTTCACATAAAAAAGCAAATTCAAACATTATACATCAAATAAATTATATTATTATTTATCAAATAAAAGTATACTTCACAATTTTTTTCCATTTAAAACACTTCAATTCAGGACATTTTCAGAGTTTTTTGCAGCAAATTTTCTAAATATAAGTCATCAATCTTAATCAATTCAATAATGAACAGAATAAAAGTCTCTATTATGAGCATTTTTATCATTTAAAACTGAGCAGAGCAATTAAAATAAAAGCTTAAGCATATATTTTAATCCTAATTTATTTGAAGGAAAATTGTTGGAATTTATTAGTTAAAGTTTTTTTTTTAACTTATTAATTCAACACAACAGCTTAGTAAAATTATCCTCACGTGGTTTAAACCAATACACTCCATGCGTATGTTAACTTGAATAATTTCAAAATAAAACACAATGCAAATGAAAAACGACACTTTTTAAAGAAATGATATTGACTTTCGCATTAAAGCAACGACCAAACATGTATTTTAAAGCTCTATGAACTGAATTACCCAATAAAAACTGCTCATATTGTTTCCCATCCGTAGCTTAAACATGTCATATTAAAAAGTGTCATTTTTCTATTGATTAAAAAAACAACCTCTACAAAAGGCTGACAGTCAAAACAGAACTCTAAGTTCTGCTTAAAATTATATACTTTTTATTGTTGTTCATTGGTTGTGAAATTTGATTTTTATTCCTGGTGAATTTAGTTTGATGCATGCTGAGAGAGATGTGATTATTCTCCGGAGAATTTGTGCCTATTATGTTGGCCGCAGTTTTGCAGGAAATGAGGTATTTACCTGTGTTGTCATGAGAAGAGTCACAGAACAGATGAAAAAAAAGGAATGCAAACCTACAGTTCATGCCTCTGTATGTGCAACCTTTATTTTGAAAAACAACACAACTTGCTTAAAATTGGCTGCAGAGCTTCTTGATGTGCAGTTTGACAGTGGGAGTCATTAAGATGTTTATTAGATAAAAAGATGTACATCTGTTAATGTTGCTTTGTCCATGCCACAATATTAGGCACACATGTTGATGAAAGAAGACTCACAACACCATTTTATTTCCCCAGTTTATAATGAAACAAAAAGCACTGCATCAGAAACAGCATTATGTTCCAATAAAGTAAGTGCAGGCAAGCAAAACTCAAAGCATGTAGACAAAATGTCCAACACAGAATGTAAAAACTGCAAAAATACAAATAATATGAAGTGTAATGTCTTACCCTTTTCAGATGGAGGCAGGAATTCACCTGCAAATAAAAGGTTTTAGGCTGGAATTCATCTTTATTTAAAAGGGAATAAACTGACTTTAAAGACCAACTCCAAAGAGAATTGTGTCTTTGGTGTTTCTATTATGCATTTTTCTCATGATGGAGGACATCTGTAAAAGAATTTAGGGTTGAAACTGTGTTTCTGAGTATTACTGCACTGAAATCGTTTTTGTGCTGCAGAAAGTGTCTTAAAAGTGACACACATTTTTTACATTTTTGCCTACATTTTGACAGCATCATCATATTTAAATGACCACTGTGAACGATCTTACAATAGAAGAAAAGATAGTTGGAGTGGAACTTTAAAGGAAGAGTTGATTACATAATCACGACTTACCTTTCTTTCTAACTAATTTCATGTCAGCTGAAGATGGGGATGTTTCTTCTAAATAATGAAAATAAAAGACGTTTTTTGAGAGTTGCTGAAAAAAAGTGTCGCAAATAAATAAAAATGAAACAACAGAAAAAAACCACAATGATTAAAATGTGCAACGTTTTTTAGAAACAGGAGCAAAAACAGGTCCGTTTAATTCAGGGGGCTGCAACCTTTAACGGCAAGAGCCTTTTGGTCCAGTGTCTTACTGAACAAAACTGTAAAGCTTCCGTTCACCTTTTACAAAAATAGTCTTTCTATAAGTTTTTCAAAGGACATTAAGTCATTCATTTATAAAATATAGCTTTAAATAATAATTGAATAATTATAGTGTTGTTTTTGTTTATATAAGGACTTTAACTTAGTTTAGACAGCAGTACATGCAAATTCCTTTCAAAATAAAATACACCCTGTTCACATGTAAAAATCTGTAAATTGATGCTAAAACGAATAAACCAATTATTTATGTAAATTGTTAGCATTATTTTAGTGCCAAAGAGCCACAATATAGGGATAAAAGAGCCCTGAGGTTGCAGACCCCTTATCTAAAACGATCTGTTTTTTTCAAAAGTTCTTTCCTCTTTTATTTGTTTGAGCAAACGCGCTTACCTTGATCACCAACCAGCATGCTTGACATATAACCCAAGAACAGGTCCTTTTTGTCCGAGAATTCAAGCAGTGTCTCCTCCACGACTTGCATTGGGTCCACAGTCACTTCAGGCACAATCCCTGAGAAAGCACAGACTTTGCAAACAGGAGTTTTTTTACTTAATGACATGAGTTATATCCCCCGAACAAACCTTGGTCACCGATCAAGGTTGTGGAAAGGGAGCTCACGAGCATTTTGACCTGTTCTCTTATGGTCTCTGTTGTTGTTCTCAGAACTGAGACGGGACTAAACCCGACAGCCTGCTGGACATCTAATGAACAGAGAAAGAAAAAAAACTGATATTAGAACTATTTAATGGGAAGCACAGGTGAGTTAAAGGCCAATCATCACCTTTTAAAGTATCTAGTATACCATCCAGAATTACACAGAGGATGTCCTGGACGAATCTTGCTATTCCGCTCACAAAATTATTGACGACGTTAAAGACGTTTCGGCCTACGGTCACAGGGTCAATAAAGCTGATGTCTGTTGTTCCTGAGAAGAAAAACACAGCTTGAGGAAAATGTCTTGTTTTCCACACACTGCATTCATAAAGAAGCTGAGATTTTTCTCCCATGGCAATGACATCTCCTACTATCACGAGAAATGTTATCATAAGATAACAAGAAAACTGGCAAAAAAAGCAAGCTTGACCACTCTCAGCTTCCGTAGGAAAATCAAGTTCAAGCTGATTTTCACTTGATCTCTCTTGAACCTCCACGCTTATTATTAAAAACATAAATATTGCTGATTACATTTGCTTTCGAGCACATTTTCTAAGCTACTCTACCTTCTTTGCATCCAAAACACAAACTAAGAAAAAGGTAGAAGTACCTTTGAAAATATCCAGGATGAATTCCAGGACGATGCAGAGAATGTCCTGAATGTAAGCGCCTATTTTGCTCACAAAATCATTCATGACAGTGAAGACATTTCTGCCCACGATCACGGGGTCAATAAAGCTAACGTCGGTTGTTCCTGAGAAAAAAAACAACAGACCGTCAGAATAAAGTTACATTCATGAGCCTTTGTGTTATAAAAAAAACAGAGAGACGGTTAAAACACAAAAGAAAATGGTAGTTTGTCACAAGAAGATGACTAAAGATTTGTGTCTTTTTAAACTGTTTAGTCCAAGTCACATCCATTCACATTAGCAGACACTTTCAAGATAACCTAGAATTTAAATGTGCAAATTGGTTGTTTAAATTTAAAGCAAATTCTAATCAAATTAAACACAAAAGATTAAAAAAATTCAAAGGAAAGTAAAAGTTTGCTTTCAAGAGTGAAAAACTCATTATTAGTACAATACACAGAAATGCTACTGTTTGGTCTCCTTTATGTTTGTGGTTTGTAGTGAACAAATAAAAGTTCAGATAGACGTACCTCTGACAACATCCAGAACAAAGTCCAGAACGGTGCAGAGTATGTCCTGGATGTGAGCCACTATCCCATTCACGCTGTCATTGATAACATGGAAGACTTTCCTGCCGATCACAACGGGGTCAAGAAAGTTTACACCTGGACTTCCTGAGGAGCAGAAAGAAGTGGTTTGGTCCACATTGATCAGTTCATTTGGGCACATCCACCCGTTTGGGGGTTGACCTGCAGGGGGGCTACTTTATTCCTGATAATTATCTTAGTAGGATGCCCACACAAATTACACCCTAATTATCTCATTTCCTACGTTGTAACAGTCAGGCTGTGTGACATTGTTTGCTCTACGGGCTCAACCAGCGGTCTACGTCTTTGATATTTCATGTTCCCCGTAAAGGTTTGTCCTTTTGTCACCCCATCCAACCATGAGGGCAGTTGTGACTCAATCAAAAGAGCAAGAACCTTGAATTAGATCCAGCACAGTGTCCAGAATGCTGCACAGCACCTCCTGGATGTTTCCCACAACTCCGTTCATGAGATCATCAGTCAGACTGAAGACACCTCGGCCTATTACCACAGGGTCAATGTAGCTGAGGTTAATGTTTCCTGAGAGGTGAAAAATAAACAGTAAAACTGGTTCATTATTGCTTTGACAGGAGTTTAGTCAGAAGTTTGTAAGCCATAAAAGGCATCAGACCTTTATTTATATCCAGGACTGTATCCGATATCATATCTGCTGCAGCACAAAGTGTGTCTCTGATGGAAGCTACAGCTCCGTTCATGAAGTCGTTGGTTGAATGGAAGGCTTGTCTCCCAATGGTGACTGGGTCGATGTAGCTGAGATAGAATTTTCCTGTAAAACGGATAAACCTGTATCTGACATGATTGCAAATTAAAGTTTTGTTTTTAGCACGGTTCTGCAGGCCTACCATCATCATCTGAGAAGTAGCGCACAAACCCATCTTTTGCTGTTGCTATTTCCTCGGCTGCATATGTGGCAGCAGACATGGGGTCACTCAGATCCGGAGCACATTCTGGGAAAAAAGAAGCAGAAAATGCAGTGAGAGGGGTGGTACGACACTGGATGTGGACACATTTGTCCAGATCCTTCAATACCTTGAAACTTATTGAGCAGGCTGGATACTTCATCAACAGCGTCGTTCACCGCTTGAACTGGGTCTGTAATGATTTGCTGAACATCTAAAAAAAATAAAGAAAATATGGGAAACGTCAGGATTTTTGTTTATTAAAGTTCCTGTGGATGCTCTTTCTTGTGTTTTTGGAACTTGCCAGGAACTGCTTTGTACTCTACAAAGTCAAACATCACCACTCCCACAACCACCCAGGACAGGAGAGCAGCCAGGGCGACCAGCAGCTCCACGGACATCTTCAGCTTTCCGAGGAGCACCAGAGCTTTTGACCTGAGAGAACTCGTCCATGGTTCTGCTGCTTCACTGGACCGGTTAGCGGCGGAGACAGATTTGGCTCCTGAGCATTAAAAAACATCTGAAGTGACTTCAGTGGAAGAAGCGATTTTGTCCACTAGAGGGCACTGTTTCAGTTTTTAAATACTTCTCTTTTGTTGTTTGGGTTAAACACGTCTGTAAGTTTATTTTTTATACTGATACACGGATTTTAGATGGAATATTCTCATTTTCCATCTATTTAAATTTTTTTTATCCTTATTTATTTGATCATTTCGGGATGATGTTTTATTTTATTTTATCCTAAACTTAAAACTCTGAAAGTATTCCAATGTATTTCTCTTTAACGGCTCTTTAAATATATTTTAAACACAATAAATTTACTGTATTACATTTACATTTACTGTAAATGTAATACAAAAGATAAAGCATGATTTAAATGTTGTTATTTTTTTTATATAAACAAATAAATAAATAAATTAAATATATATATATATATATATATATATATATATATATATATATATATATATATATATATATATATATATATACACACACATACACACAAACATGTATATATTTGTGTTATTTAAGTTGACAGCACCATAGTCAGCCTTGGGAAAAAAAAACTGAATCAGCTCTAAAACAGGTTTTGTTTGTTTTTGTGCAGCACAGTTCCATGTTTGCATTTTTATTTTACACAGTTTGCAAAATGTTTATTCAGTAGCATTTGAGTGGAATAAATTGCCAAAGAACCTAAAATTATGCAAAAACCTCAATGGTGTAACATACTGTTCAGTTTTCAATCGAGAATGTTGACTTCCATGCTGTGCACCTATGCTCATTAAACTACAAGATTTGATTATCTGATTTTACTTTTATTATAAATAACACTTTTCTTTATTTTTCATTTATAATGAACACAAAAACCTAAAAAAGTTTAAGACTCACAACCCAAAAATTTTAACATTTCATTTGGATCTTCAATAAAAAGTGATATAAAAGGAAGCATCCAAATGAGTAACCTTTATAAAAAACCAAACAAGCTGATTATTTACTCAGTTCTGCAGATGCAGAAGGCTTCTCAAATAAAACTTTTCACATCATCAAAGTTTAAATGTAATCCTCATTCTGCAATACACAAACCATAATGATAATATTTCAACATTTTATTTACAGCAATGACTCACAGGGACAGCTGTGACAGGACAGTAATGTTAATACTCCAGCTATATGATACCAAGTATTTATAGCAACCAATTTTCAACAGTCTACAAGGAAAGGGCTCATGAAGAACAGAACTGTTTATCCGTCACACAGTTTGTGTCAATAAAGTTTTGAATCTAAAGCACAAAATAAGAGAAAATATTTTCTTTAAGCACAGCAGGCCTACCTTCAGCCATACTAGCGGGGGCTTCAGCAATAAAATCCCTGGCTGCAGCTTAAATCTGTCCAATCAGCAATCAGCATTTTGTAGATTTGTTTTTCAATTCGTATTTCCTGTTTTCTGAGCCATGTTGGACGACAAGGGGAAAAAAATATAATAAAACCCAATAAAAAAATTCTTAGAGAATTTGGAGCTGCCTCTGTGGCAGCTTTAAAGAGGGTGATCGTGGATGTGGGGTGAAAAGAGCCGCGCTCAGCTCAGAGCGGGGCAGGGTAAAGGGGGCAGGCAGGGGGTCCAAAGCAGCACTGATGGGAACCTTCAGGGTAACTTTATCCCCCAGAAGGTCCAGGTTATTATTAGCTGCTGCTCTGCACACTAGCTGCTTTGACAGGCCTTTTTAGGGGTTTAGAGGGTAGAGGATCACACTGGCTGGATGAGTTTGGCGCCCTCTACTGGTAGAAAATATAATCAACAGAAAAAAATCTAATTATTTTTAAATTGTCACTTTTTGATAAAAACATTTGCATATATGTTATGTGTGGTGACACTTCCTGTCTGGTGGTTTCACAGGAAATAGAACCAGCAACTCATATCAGCTCCTTTAAATGTCCCCAAATGTGACTGTTGATTTTTTTTAACGTTTTTTAAAACCACAAACCATACAGATTTGCTTTTTGTACATTGAATGTATTGAATGAATTGTACATCGAAATCAAGAATTTTATGCATTTTTTGCACCAAACTTTATTCAAAACAAGACACACAAACACGTTGACAAATGCAGACACTGCTACCATCTCAGCATAGTCATAGCGCTCATCGGCATAGGCCTGATGATGACTGCGAGCTCCATCGGCACAGTAGGAGGGATGTACCGCTCCACCCTGAATAGACGCAGCAACAAATCTTCAGTGTCCTGAGGCCAGTGGTAAACACGCGTGTTCTGAAGCCAAGCTGGAACATACTTCTGTGGAAAACATGTGGAGAGTTTGATTTCATTTTTAAGAATGTTTTTCTATTGCATTTATGTATATTTACAAATAAGTCCAGAAAACACCAACAAATAAAAAAAACAAACAAACACACATTGTTTATTTATTGTCTTCTGACCTGAGAAGCTCCAAGAAAGAGAACAGGAATGAATCTGAAATTCAAGCAGCCTTCGTGGATAAATTCCTTCCGCATCTGGAATAATCAGGAAAACAGTCTAAACATTGGTTTCATATTTACTTCTGACTATTTATTTAACAAAAAACAGACATGATCTATGGTCTTTACAGACAATTGTAGTAAATATGAAACTGATCCATAGTTAACTTAAGGGAGTACAACAAAAATGTATGAATAAATCAAAATATAGAAACAAATAGATTTTTACAATCATCAAACCAAAATATGACTTCCTTTGTCCACGTTTGTCAATGAAGGAAAACACAGCGAATGATTTTGAGATGCTACTCGTCATAAAAGGAATTTTCTTTCTTACCATGTTGTGAATGTACTTGGTGTGAAGGGCATGGCTGTCGGTGGGAGACCCGTCAGTGTCTGCTTTATACTTGGGACTGATGGCGATTATAATCACGGTTGAAGGCTATTTTAATAAGAAAAAAAAAGTATTTTAAATGACAACAAACAGCTGGTGTCCTCATGAGAGGTGCTCCTTCCCTTTAAAATCACAAAAAGAAACTCAATAGTTATAGTATTTGTTAAAAACAAAAACCAAAAGGACTTCAAGCTGCATCTTTATATAAAAAATTGAAGATTTAAGAATTTAAATTAAAAGCATCCGAGGAATAAAAGTCACTGGAAAATAAGATCTTTTTGGGTGATGATTTATTTTAGAAGATTTTCAGTTGCACCAACAATCTGTGGTGTTCACTTACATCATTTAGGAAAGTATCTCTCCATTTATTGATGTCCATTTCTCCAGTGGGGTTGTCAGTCAGACTAGTCTGTCAATTTAAGAGTTTTGTTGTTAAAAATAAAGGGTAGATAAAACAAAAAAAGTAAATAGAAAAGTTGCATTACCTGCAAAAAATGCTAGTGTGAATTGTTTTTTCGAATGTGGTCGCTGAAAGGGCTGAAGCAATTTACTGTAACTGCTGAAGAGATTTGATGAAAATGCTAACGCTTTTAAGATAATGCTAAAGTTTGCTAAAGGACTTTCCTGAGGAACTATGAGCAGCAATTTGCTCAAAGTTCAGGAAATAAATGTTGGAATTTTGCTGAAAAACTCCACAATAAATGCCAATTTTCCCCCAAAAAATAAGCATGTTGCCAAAATACTAGCTTAACTCCAAATTAGCTATAAAAAAACAACTCAACAAATACCAAATTAGCCAAAAAAAAAGCTAGCATGTTGCTAAAATACTAGCTTAACTCAAAGTTAGCTGAAAAACAAAACAAAACTCAATAGATACAAAGTTAGTCACAAAAGCTAGCACGCTGCTAAAATATTATTATTGTAATTATTAGTACAATAATAAATGTCCTGAACGTACTAAACGTTTTGATACCCCTATTGCACAAGTTTTAAAAGTGAAAAATAGAATTTGAATAATTTCATTTACAAAAAAAAAAAAAAAAAAAATGTGTAAAATGTTAAAGTGCATAAAAGGTGTGAATTCCAAAAGTACAAGACTGAAAACCCTGTACTTGCTAAACGTTTTGATAGTAATACTGCATAAGTTTTAGAAATTCAAAAAGAATTTGAAATATGTCTCCGAAAGGATGCTGAAAATGCTTTTTGCTGAATATGCTGAAGCTGTTTGTTGACGTTTACTGAAATTGTTGAACGGATTTGCTGTAAATGCTAAAGCACTTAAAGTTACAGAAATTGCAGAAAGAATTTGAAAAATCGCAAAAGTTGCATGAAAATTTAAAATTTGTAAAATGTATAAATACCAAAAGTATACAAATGAATGTCCTGAATGTCAGAATACTAAAAATGTCTTAGAAAAAAACAACCAAAAATAATAATCACAAAAGTTATATAATTTCAAAATGCGTAAAAGCTATGAATACCTAAAGTAAAAGCATGAATGTCCTTAATGTTTTGATACCAGTATTGTACAGGTTTTAAAAGTGCTAAGCTAAAAAGACCATATTTTCCTATGGCATGGCTACAATATGTGCCATCTCCAAACAAATGTTCATAGTTTCAAAACTCTTTCACTTTTCAAAAAAATTGAGCCCTTATGCAACTCAAGTCCTTGAGCTACAATGTTTGAAAGTTTAATGTCTGTAAATTAAAGTAAAACCTGATTTGGTCTAAAAACCAGCGAGAAGATTTAAAATGGGCAGAAATAGGTGAATTGAGTGAATTTTGTCTCAGACTAGGAGCTGTAGAGGTAATCTGGGGCATTCTGTACATGGAGTTACAATGAAAATTGAAAAACGTCCTAAAATTTGCATAAGACTTGAACTGTATTTGCATAAAAACCAGAAATAACATAAAAAGCTTGACTGGTGTCTCAAGCTGAAAGTATGCAGAAGTTCATAGTTTTCAAAGTGCACAAAGTTTTGGAAGGATTCGAAGAATTTCCCTTTTTTTTCCTACAATACACAATTTGCTCAATATTTCAAAAACTATAAAGTAGATGAATACCAAAAGTATAAGCAGTAATGTCCTAAACGGGCTGAATGTTTTGATACCAAGATTGCTGGGATAAATAAATAAATAAATCGCTTATGTGCCGAAAAACGTATGGAATAAATCAAGAGAATCAAATAAAGAAAAACATGATCACTATAGTGTGAATGCTGACACATTCAAATATAAAAACTACAAAAAAACAAAAGCAAAAAGATTTTGCTCACACTTGTTTGAAAGCCTCGTTTTGTGAGGAAGTCTCTGAAAGCGGCTATCTCTGAGGACACGTCCAAAGAGTGAGTGATGAGAACAACTCCTAAAACAGAAGATTAAAAAATGTTCTGCATCAACCACTTTGCTAAAATTTGGTTTCAATTAGCCTGAAAACTAAGTGACACAAGGGGATATTAAAGAAATAAGTAAAAAGTAAGTAAGAAAAGATATTTTAAAAAAGGGTGAAAACCTTTTCTGTTCTTTGAAAATGTGTGAAAAATGATTTAAAACCAGGATCTATGGCTGGCAGGCAAATCAGCAGCCTGGCAAAATGAAGGTGTCAAAAATCCTCTGATGAAATACAACATGCAAAATGTCAAATACAGCATGAATTATTCTGTTTTTTAAATGAGAAAAGGCCTTACGGCACTCGTCGGGCAGGCTGATGGTTCCTGTTCTCCCCTGGAGATGTGAGGAAGACTCTCCTGCTGCTGAGCTCAGCCTCAGCATGTCCACCTGGGAGACGACGTCCATCGGGGGCGTGGAGAACTCAGGCACATTAACCGAGACACTCCCCGAGGGCGCACCATCACCCCTAAAGCTACACTGATGTGGCAATCCATAGCAGCTGAGGGGGCACAAACAATTCAATCCTCTGATGCCGTATTTTACTTTTGCTTTCACAATGTTTTTAGATGCAGTTACCAGCTTTCAGGCTCCGCCCATTCTGGACAGCAGAGAGGAGGGAAGTGAGGAGGCCATCTGACTGCCCCTTCCTCTGTTGTATAATTCCCCTTTTGCATGTCCTGATGCAGCTCTGTGGATTCAGTCAGGACATGTCAGTCTCTGCAGATCCGTGTAGAGTTACATGCAGGTTTCAGCATGACAGTCACCACAAAAACTTACAATTAGAGGACAGACAAATTGGTGAGGATTTAAGAGCTACTTCAGAGCCCTGACGAGGTGAATTAAAATGAAAAAAATTAAATTAAAAAGATTATGAATTATTGGATTAACTTTTCCATTTCTTCAGGCAAAAATCAGCCAGAAATTACAGGGTTTTTTTGCACTTTTTCCTATTGTTTTATATTAAATTTAAAGTACTTTTCTTTCAGGTTCAAGCTGCTATGTGGTTCTTTAAAGCTTAGTTTGGGCATGTCACAACAGACACAACGTTTATGATTAAACGACTTAAACGATTACAGATGCTGCAAAGCACTAGTTACCAAAAAAAAAAACCTTCAGCCTCACATTTCTTTTTTACCCCTGCACCAGAGGAACATGGTGTACGCCATAACACACACACATTTTTTTTGTGTGCGCAAATTATTAAAAAAACCTACATGCATTGCTTGAATTATTTACCTGACATTATTCTTTTTGTCTTTATTTGCTTTTTATTTGTGCAAAAAGAGAAGCTAAAAAGTGCTGCTGCATAAAAGACATTTATTATATATATTGTATTTTTCCTTTAAATTATATGTGTAAAAAGTTTGCGTCTTAGTTTTCGGTGAATTTCAGACCGGAAAGATTTACTGGACATATGACAACGTTAAACTTATTGGTGATATGGACTCAAAATCTCTGTTGGAGGGTTTGTGAGCTTCTTAAAGACAGGCTTTGTGGAAGTGAAGCAAATGTAAACCTTTATTCTGAAATTGTCCCAAAATTGCAAATAAAGTCAATTATTTTGTCTTTGAAAGTTATGGTTAGATTTTGCAATTTTTCTAAAACCTTAAAACCATTTTTTTAAAGAAAAAACAGTTTAATCCTTTTAAAAAAGGAAATACATGTTTGATTGCAAGCGGAAAACTAAAGCGTTTTGTATTTCGTAAGTTTTAGCTCATCTTGTTTGTGTCTCTTGCTGTTGAATATGAAATGTTTCCCTTTTGTGACTACTCATTACTTTAACTTTCATGTCAATAGTAAAAATGCCACTTTTGTTTCATTAAAGCTTCTTTCTTGTAAAACACAGGTCGTTATTATATAGAAAAAGACAGAGTCTTACCACAGCTGTGTATGTAATGTGGAGGAAATAGAAAAGATTCATGCTGTTCCCAGTCATAATCATCTTTTAACGGCAAGGGGGCTTCTAGCTCCTCTTCATCGTCACTCTTACAGGATTTTCTGAATAGTAAAGAATGATACATTTTTTAAATCACTTGTAAGGTTTTACTTTTCTATACTTTTCTTGTGTACCTTGCTGTGCTTTTGTTTGGAGGATGAACTGTCCCACACAGATCTGGTTTAAAGCTCCAGCCTGTCTCGTCCTGTCTTGAAGCTCCCCACGTAACTTCAGCAGAATGAGGTGAAAAAGAGTCGAGATGATGATGAAGATCCACCCGGGCAGGGGTTCTTCTTCTTCTTTCTTTGTGCTGCTTCAGATCAGCCTGACACCTCTCTGGGAACTTTCTTGTGGCCATCCGGCAAGCCTGTGCTGCGGGACATTCTTCCTCTGCTGATACTTTAGGGAGCTGGAGGAAGTCTTCTTTGTTCGTACTCTCTGCAGCTTCTTTGGGTTTCTCCATTGCCTTGTCAACATTTAGATAATCCTGCAAGCAAGAGAGTAAAGTGTTGAACATGCAGCATGACAAAAAATTTGATCAAATAAATACACAAACCATTTAATCCAAAAATGTCTTTAAGGCGGCAGAGAAATGATCAGCACGACTCCTGCTGCGAGTGGGAGACTGTGTTGCAGCCTGTTATATGCAAATTCTGCAGACTTCAGGTGCATCCAATCAGAGCAAAGAGAGTGGAGCGACCTGCGGCGCCACTTTGAGCAGGAAATCGGTTTTAAAACCAGCACATGTTGACATTGTTGAAATAGTGAAGATTTAAGCAAATAGTTGTTCAACCTTGTGGCTTGGAGTTTCCACTATTGTCTGCAGTTCCCTAGGGGTTCAATCGTGATCTCAAGTTTCGCCTCAGAGCAAAAGAAGCCTCGTTCTCTCCAGCTGCACCTTCAACAAAGACGTTTGAACTTCAGCAGAACAACAAAACCCTTTGAAAGTTGTGATAAACTCAACCACTGAGTTCATTGCAAGATTGTTTATTTCAAAACCAGCTGTGTACAAGTAACAGACAATAAATAATGCAGACCAAAAACCTTTTATGTGTCTAATAAATAAGGAAAAAGAAGCAAAACTAATCAGAAGTACTAACGGAAAGGGTGTTTCGTCCCTTTTCCAGAGACAAATTTCAAAGATTTCTTTTCTTAATAAAGTTGCCCTGACAATTAAAAGGGGAATAAAGGAAGAAAGAAAGAAAGAAGTAACACTGGTAGAATACTTTAAAACATGGTATTTAAAATGACACACAATGGAGCGACGAACACAATCCTTCATTCTCTTCAGTGGCAGTTTGTTTGGCCGCTTAAGCAGAAAGACAATAGTTCTTACACAGCCGGGTGCCATACATTAAATGCAACATACACTTTAAAATATCAGTATTCTAAGCAGTCAGCTAAACAACAGCTGCAGCGGAGAGGGAAGCCCTCGTTTCAACTACATAAAGCTGAACTAAAGAGTTACTTTAAGCTGATCTAAAAATCATTGGCTGAAGCCGAGAAGCGATGATTGCACTTGACATCAGTGCGACACGGTTTGGCTCCACGAGTCCATGATGCAATAAGTTAGTGTTTAAAGCAAGAAGGCATTCCTTTGCATTTTAAGAATATTACTTGACATGAAAAGGCAAGAACAGGTGTTATAGTACATGTAAGTTCCTTGAGAAGAGGAGAAATTTGTAAAAAAAGTGAGTGACGCTTCCATTTCCCACCCAAAAAGAGATATTTCAGATCATTCAGTCCATAATTTATCACCAACATATTTTTTTTCCCAAGCCGGCTCTGTTTCACTTCATTTTAACTTGGGTTAAAAAAAAAAAGATCCAAATGTTTCTAAATTATAAAAGTAATATAAAAGGAAACGAAACAGGGATAAGTAAACAAGCATTTTATATTTACATTTCATACAAGTTACACATTATCTCGTCCACTGCAGTCATTTTCATCTCTGCTCCACCTTTTTTGATCTGATCGTCGGCTGTCCGCTTTTTGAAGTTTTAATGTCGAAAATTTGTTTTTTAATTCATGACTGGAAAAAAAAAGAGAGGGGTCTGGCTCCCTCTGGTGGGGAGTCAGGGAAATGGCATGGGACAGGAACAGCTGTGCTCAGAGATTATCCCCTGGCTGGTATTGAGGCTCAGTGGCAGTGAAGTAGTCCTCCAAAAATGCTTGCAGGTACTCGAAGGTGGGCCTCTCTTCCGGGTCCTTCTTCCAGCACTGCACCATCAGCTCATGCAGGGATGTGGGGCAGTCCTGTGGGCAGGGCATCCTGTAGCCGCGCTCCACCTGCTCCAGCACCTCTCGGTTATTCATGCCTGGGGAAATCAGAGCAAACGGATTCCTGTCACAATCAAACTGACCTCATTCTGAGCTCACAAAAAAAGCTCATTATGAGCTTAATTTACACCAGTGACACTATGACAATGTCGTTTTTCATTTTTTTCAGCTCCAACCTTTTTGATTTTCTTTCTTCCTGCAATAACAGGATTTTCCGTCTCCGCCCACATTTACTCCCAAATACAGGCTTTTCACATTTTTCTGTTCTCTTGTTGACAAAAACTTTGTGTTGTTTACTCTGCCGAAAACAATGTGCAACAGCAGATAAATATTTCACATGGTTGCACAGACAGATGGGAAGATTTCTCTGCATAATGCACCATGTAATGTCCATTATGCAACACGCCGCTCCGTTTTTTTAAGCAGACGGAGCGTCTCAGACATGAAGCACAGGCAGAACGAAACACCGGAGATCGACTGGAACTATTTTAAGATCTTACATAACTTGCATATCAGCACCCTCACCTGGATAGGGCACTCTGCCCTTGGTAACCAGCTCTGTCAGCAGGATGCCAAACGACCACACGTCCGATTTGATGGTGAATTTTCCATAGAGAGCTGCTTCAGGCGCAGTCCACTTTATGGGAAACTTTGCACCTGTGACAAACCACACAGGAGAGATGTTTAGTTAGCAGTCTTCTTTCACCTGTTTTGCAATTAAAAAAATTCAATAATCCACTAAAAGATTTTCAGATTAAAATCCCAGCAACGCTTTGTTTTTTGATTGATTTCTTTTTCTTACTCCCAATCCTAACTGCCACTTAGAAATCCTTGCATTTTAATGACAAAAACGGACTTTAGAAAAGTAAAAAAATGCTGCATGGACGCCACACAGCATCAGTTAGTGTAGAACTGTGTTCATCTCCCAATATCTCCACCACTACAAACGTGTATTCTTGTCACACTGGACTCCACAAATCCTGCATAAATCCTTAATGAGTAAGTGGGTCAAACTTCCCCGCACTGAATTTTTGCCTTCATCTGTCGTTTCGTCGGCGCAGACATGTGCAAACATTCGCGTCTCCTGGGAAATAACCAAACAATTCCAGTTTATTTCTGTCAGAACTCGGCTCAGGTGAAACAAGTTAATATTTAAATGACTTCCCAGAGGGTGACTGAGGGTGTTGACACAATGACCAGCCGAGCCTGGGAATTTTGCTGATGCAGCTTCAGTCAAGTTTGTGACTGAACAACCGCACAAACAAATGGGATGCAAGCCAGCTCGAAGAAAAAAAAACAGATTCAAGAATTTAATGAATACATTTTTTTGTTAAACAGATTTTTTAAAGCTCTAACTTTCAGCGCCCTTCAAAAGGAGAAACGAAACATGAAGAAAATGCAAAGAGGAAGCTGTGGTCAAACACGAGGTCCTCTCCTTTAATAAGTGGAGAATTTCAGGTTTGGAAACAATGTAGATGTTACAAACGGAAAAAGAAAGCTTCAGATAAAAAAAAAAAAAAAAAAAAAGAACTGCTTCATATCTATTAAAGACTGACTGCGGTGAAAAACCATGTTTTTTTGTGGCATTTTTCTGATGATTGAGGACGTAAAGAAGTAAATTAAGCTTAAAATTGAATTTCTGACAATTCTCTTATTCATATTGATGTGAATCAGGAGCAGACAAAAAATACAGTTGGAAAAAGAGCGCATTTGCGATGTAGAAATACAGCCACAAGCTCCCTGCTCTGCTCCATTCTGATGCTACCACTAGATCCATGTACTGCATGTCCTTATTTTCCTCATCCAAGCTGGCATTTGGCTCAAAACTGTACGGCTGCATAGCTCCAAAAGTGCTCGCCATTTTTGTTAGATTTGCATTTTCGAGAGCCTGTAAGCTAAGTGTAAACAGAGAGCTCTCAGGAACGAGGAGAGGAAGACTTTTCTTCAAAGCAGGTGCACCCTCTGCAGCAGACATACCTTGTCTTGCTGTGTATTCGTTGTCCTCGATGAGCCTAGCAAGACCAAAGTCAGCGATCTTACACACGAGGCCGTCTCCTACGAGGATGTTTGCAGAACGCAGGTCTCTGTGGATGTAGTTCATCCGCTCTATGTACGCCATTCCTGCTGCCACCTGGGAAATTGAGACGTTACAGCTTTTTTTTTTTCCTGCTTTCAAGGTCATATCATCTGTGCTAAGAAGCCCTTATAAGTAGCTTTAAATAAACCCGAACCACACAGCCAGAACAATCACAACATCAGAAGCTCTTAACATTTAAATGAAATGACTCTGAACTTCATGCACTAATTTGGGCAACAAACTAAATCTGTGCTTGTTCCATTTGATGGCTTTGGTCTGCTCTGTACCTGAGCTGCCATGTCCACCAGGTTAGGCAGTTTGAGTCCCCGCCCCTCTCCGTCTTTCAGGAAATCCAGCAAACTTCCTGGAGGAAACAGATGAATTTGTCAGCGCCTGTCATCAACTCTTCTACGGAGATTCGTCATTTAAACACGCTCCACCTTTGCTCATGTACTCCGTGACGATGTAGATGGGCTCTTCGGACACCACGGCGTAAAGCTGCACCAGCTTGTCGTGTCGGAGCTTCTTCATGATCTGCGCCTCCTCCAGGAAGGATTCAGGCGACATGGTGCCAGGCTTCAGAGTCTTCACTGCCACCTTGGTGGTGCCGTTCCACGTGCCTGACGGGAAAAACAAAACAATCATTAAGAATAAATCCCAAATGAATGTCTAAAATTCAAAGTTTAACCTTTTAACACTGGAGACAATGTCGGCCACACCTAAATAACGCACCCTCTTTGACATACCGCAACTCTGTGACCACTGATTCTCAGAATCCGCTGGAAATAATTGCAACAACACTTGAAGAGTTACAGTAGTCAAAAGCCTGTCAACACTGGAGCTAAATTCTGGTGTGAAAGGATTGATATGTAAAGATTTAGATATAAATATTTTAGCTTCTAATGGTGTGGTTTTGGTCATCTTAAACTAAAGTAGAACGCATTAAAAAAGGACAAAAAAAAGGCAATCCTTCTTCTAGTCTAAGGCGTTTAAATCTCAGTCCAGTCAAAGAGGATGCACCCAAATGAAAGTCCTCTGGCAGGAGTTTATCACATGCAGCTGCTGTGCATCATTGCCAACAGCTGTCCAAATCTCTTTCAGAGCTCCAAGACACACACCCATCCAGACTTCTCCAAACTGCCCGTTGCCTAAGCGCTTAATGAGCTGCAGCGACTCCCGCGGTATCTCCCACACGTCTTTGGTTTTGACGGACAGGTCGGTCAGGCGAGGCATGCCTTTGTGGCAGGGCGCGATCAGCCGGCAGCACAGCCCTGCAGCCCTGGCTGAAGAAGTCCAAGAAAAATGACAATGAGTGGCAAAAAAAAAAAACCTAAAAAAAAAACAAAAGCTGCACTAAAAGGCCGCAAACTCACCCGAGTAGTGTTGAACAAGCTGTTGGAGGGTCTCGAACTGCGCCCTCGTGGTGATGTAGTACCCTCCATTGTCCAGTTTGCGGATTTTATAGTGTTTGACGTGATCTCCTTTGATGTCATCCCAGTCTTGGATGGACAGAGAATAAGCCCCTGCAGGCCAGAGAGCACATACAGTAATGCACTTACTGCAGAACTCGCATTTTTAAGCTGCATTGTTTCCAAATAAGCTTAATGTGCTTAGTGCACAAGCTGAAATACAAGTGATTAGCTTCTAATTGCACACCGAAGGGCTCCTATTAATTTACAAACCCCGGTGCGCGGGGATGAAGGGTGAAAGCGTGCGGTGTGTCTGTGCTGCTCAGCCGAGTTACCTTTGGTCGTTTCGCTCTCTCGGATGAGGAAAGTGCCTCTGGCGTTGCCGCTGGAAAGCAGCTGCCTCTCTGCATCCTTTCGACCCAATTTACCAAAATACCAGCTGCAGGGGAAATTTACAAAAGAGCAGTCAGACTATAAAGGCAAATATTTCTTTAAGGATGGTTACACGACTTTTATTGTTTGTAGCGGTTAACATGGTGGCATCGAGATGAGTCCTCAAATATTTATGACGTGCTCTCTGGGGGTTAAGCTGCCGTGACTCGCAGGATGAGGTTGAAAGCGCATGAGAATGAGCTTCACTCACTCCTCGGCTTGGATCGAGTCCACAGGAGCGACGTAATTGCTGGGGATGTATCCAGTTCCACCTGTAGTAAGGGAGCGCGCCTCCCACCAGTCTCCTTCACTGCAGGGAAACAGGCAGAATGTGGGTGGAAGATGCTTTTAGGACAAGTTCAGAGCATCATGCATCTGTTCAGAGGGATTAAAGCCACTGTTTATTTGCATATAAATTAAAACTTTTGTCAGAATCACTTAAAAAATGAGCGAACCGCTGAATTCTAAAAATCTACCCAACCAAAACTCAACTGGACAGTAGAAACTTACAAACACTAAAAACTAACAAAAACTAACAATATTCAGACCACAACACTGAAGGATGAAATCAGGCGTTTTAATCGCTTTCTTTTCCTGTTTTCTAGGTATGAGCTGCAGCTTGGTTCTGGTTAGCTGCAGCTGAGGCCGAGCGTTTGGTTCAGAACGGGAGCCAAGAATGTTGTGTTTGTAGAACATCTCCCCTCACACGTCAGTCAGCTGTTACCATGGGAAACGCCTACACTGGGCTCTGTGTTCACAGCCATTTACAAAAAAAAATCTGGTCATACACAATGCAAAACAAAATCATTGTGGTGCATTCTTGATCATAGAAGTGAGAATTCTCAGATCTGATCATAGAACTGATCACCGTTTCTGCATCAAACACGATTCTTCTCATATCTTGAAACCCTCAGATAAACAGTCGTTTCTATTTACAAATGCATCATTTTTAACCTTCACTCTCTGTTTACCAAACAACCCTTATATTGTCTCTAATTGTGCTTTTCCAGGAATTGCAAGGGAGGCAAATGAATGTCAGAAAGGACCACATGATGATAAAGCTCGCCTGAAGGCAGGGTGACACATCACAAGGCAAACTTTGCTTTTTTTTTCCTTCTATTTTTGAAGTTTAAAAAAAAAATGCAGAGTGATTCTAAATACAAAATAAAATAGTTCAGCAATTATTTTGTAACACCATCCAAAAGAAAGTAAAAAAACTTTTTTTTTGAGGAGATTGAAGATGATTTTCAACATAAAATATACAAAATGTTGCTGCTTTTTCAGCATTTTACTCCAAGTTTAACTTTCAGACATACAGAGAGGAGAAAAAAAACGACTCAAGCGACACCCTCTTGATGGCGTCATGCAGATGTTTGCAGACTTACGTGCTGTTGAGGATCTGGAACCGCTCCCCCTTCCTGAAGCTGAGGTCATCCTCGGTCCGGGCTTCGTAGTCATACAGAGCCACAAACAGAGTCACCCCTGTAGGCAAAAAGAAAACATGATGTGGGGTCGCAATGTTTAGCTAGAATGATCCTCTTTCAGTTTGTTTATTCATCTGAATTATGAAACTCCCTTATTCTTTAACCTCTTATCGAATTGAAAGAGGATTTAGAAGATTTAAAAAGGAAAAATCTTAAAATTTTCAAAACAAAAGCACCTTAATCAAGTGAAATAAACTTTTTGTCAGCAGCTTAGATAATTGGGCTTTTATTCAATGAACTTTAGTTAAAAAACTTTCAATAAATATATGGCTTCTTTTTATCCATTTGTACCAAAGTTCACTAAAAAACATAACGTTAAAAAATACATATATATTCTGGGAGGATTATTTTTCAGGACTGTTGATGGTGTTAACACCATGGATGTTTGGAATTCAATCAAGAAGAAAAAGCCCTAATATAGTTGACAAAAATCATCAGAAATCTTTTGTATGTTTTAAAGTTCAAGGGAAAGCTTACAATTTTAGTTTGAAAATAGTTTTCCACTTCTCTTTCTAGGTGTCACATCTTCTCTGAAGAAACTCTAGACCTTTATAGTGAAAGGGCTACAGCAGAAGAGAAAACTGCCTCACCCAGTTTGCTTATGCTGAATAAAAATGTCCCTAAAGCTCAACAGATATCCAGTTTTCACATCTGGATTCAAAGCGCTCTCCAGAGTTTCTTTAAAAGCCTCACCCGTTCCTCCCCGAGACCGAAGCGTTCCAGACTGCGAGGACGTGTGGACGCCTCCGAACACTGTCACTCCCTGTGTGGCCGCGGTGGGGAAGTTGTTGTAGTTGGGGATGGTGGTGACCCCGAAGCTGGGGTAGTGCTGCGGCGTGGGGTCGGAGCCATAGCGGTAGCCCGAATTGTGTGAAAGGCTGGTCTCCCGGTCATCAGTGAGTTTCGCTGCTTCTTTATCCTTACATTGGACACAGCCCATTCTCTACTGTCTGCAAGAGGGAGGGAATAGAAAGAGACACGTTTAGAATTTAGTTGAATTTAGTTCATCTCTGTTGGGGGGAGACTTGTGATTCAGTGTCTCATTATTGCAGGATCCTCTGAGAGCCACACAGTCGTCTGGAAAAAAAAAAAACTCCTTTCAATTAGCTCGAAATTAAAGGCGACGCTTCCAACCTCGTTAAAGAACCACTCCATTGAAAATGATGTTTTTGGTGTTTTAAACATGTTCTTGCAGCATTTTTCTCTTGATGGAGGACATAGATAAAGAAAGTTAGGATTAAAACTGAGGATTTCTTTATTCAAGAAGATGAAACACATCCACTTGCAGACAAATGGATCCATGTAAGTCTTCGGTTTTTCCTCGTATGAGCTGGGATCTGGCTCAAAACTGTTTAGCTGGACAGCTCAGAAATGTCTCACCATTTTTGTTGCATTGCTAATGTAAGGTTGTGAGGGATTGTTAGATAGTGGAAGAGAACGTGGAAGAGAACGTAAACAAAGGGATGATGGGAAAGGAAGCAGGCTTACTCTCAACAACTCAGACACTCCTGCTGCTCGAAAGCAACCATCTCCTAAAAAATGACAAGTTTTTCTATTTTGGATAAAAATGGCATAATAATAACTTCAAACTATTGGAACGCTTTTAAAATAAATCAAAACACAATCAGAGTGGAGGTTTAAACTTTAAACTGTACTGCAAAATGAAATCTGAAGAAAGCAAAAAGACTCATTTAAAAAATAATCGTCTTGCAAGAAAAATAATCCATTCAAAGCTTTTCAATAGTAAAATAATCTTAGTTTGAGAAAAACATGTTTTAGTGGCTAGAATTTTCTTTCTTAAAATAAAAAATGGTCTTGGTAAGACTTTTAAGATTTTTATTACCCCACTAGCAGATTATTTGTTTATTTTTTTGCTTTTTTAAAGAAAATCTGTCAACATTATTTCCAAAGGGCCTGTTTTTGTTGTGTGAAGAACAGAGAATAGGATCACTGCATGCAAACAATTAAAGAAAAAACCTTCAAGATTGCTCAAAAAGACTTTAAGAGCACTTTAAATATGGATTTCTCTTCCAATGGGTTGCATGACCACACTTGTGAAAAGATCCTACACCCATTCATTGCATTTACGAGGCGCCGTGCACTATTTTTGTTTACTTTATAAGGAGCCGCGCACATCAACATTTTATGGGCAGAAATGCACAGAGGGACCTTCAGAGGCAAACCGCTGCACTGCAGCTCATGAGGCCGACGGCTGGAGCAAACCAGTTTCCATAATGACTGAGGTAATCTGCTTCATCAATTAAAAAGAGCCTCAACAGTTTTATAGACCCAGTTAAAGTAATGAACATCTAGGCTGAAGGTGTCCCCCTCCTGAGCCCTGAAAGCTGGGTTGGAAGCGAGGAGGACGGGAAGGGGCCGCTGTCTTTCATCAGCAATAGCATCCAGCTGACTTTGGAGACAGCTAATTGGAAACACACTTGTTTTCAGTGTGCGTGGACAGAAGGAGGACTTGCCAGTGGCACACGCCAGCACATGGAGGACAAAAAGCAACTCTTGCACCTCTGTGAGCCAATTGTTCTCCAAAATAGAAGCAGAAACATGACGGGTGTGTCTGCAAAATGATAGGTTTTGCCCATAAGATGGGTTTTCTATGCTTCACATGTCGGAAAACGATGGCATCTTGATTTTTAAAGTCCCAAAATGAGCTGCACTCGGAGGTGAGCTTTTGAAGGGCTGGAGCTTTGGAGT
The DNA here is from genome assembly GCA_014656515.1 of Oryzias celebensis. NCBI lineage: Eukaryota > Metazoa > Chordata > Actinopteri > Beloniformes > Adrianichthyidae > Oryzias > Oryzias celebensis. The sequence goes on from BNCR01000005.1 coordinate 44,906,060, forward strand.
TCTAACCAAGCAGCATATGAGTGAAGGGCCTTCAGGCCTGTTCTGCCTTTACTAGCGAGCGCCTTCGCTGCAGAAAAGTGTGAACAGATGTGTCGCCTGCTGCACGGCGAGCAACAGGGTGCCAGCAGAGTTAGATGAAACATATGGATGCAAACTTCTGTGAAAGCATCTTATTTTTGAGGCAAATGAGAGAAAAAAAATCCTTTTTAATGGTTTTATTTGGGTTGAAAACTTCCTAAAATAGCAATTCAGACAATAACAATGAGGGGGAAAATTGACTCAATAAGCACGGCATCCAAACCACACCGTTTTCAGATGTAATCCTTTAAATTTGCTTTTCCTTTTTTTTGATAAAAATATTGTTTCTGCCCGTTGATGTCAGATTGGATGAGGAAAACGAAGACGTACAAAGCAATGTGCTTCATTTCCAACAGCGTTTTTTCGTCTGCTCCTGATTCACAACTATTTGAATGAAGAAATACTCAGAAATGCTATTTTTAAACCTAATTTTCTTCATACGGGTCCTCCATCATCAGAAAAATGACACAATTACAAGCAAAAAACACGATTTTCATCGGAGTGGGTCTTTAAATGCCTACTCTGACTTTAAAAGAGCGGGGAAAACCATAACTGAAGTGGCGTCTATTGACATTAAAGGTCAGATAACGCTGGAGGTCAAACCTTCTCTTCGTGTGACAGTTGTGACTTTTTGTTTGCATTCAAGTTGAGTTTAATTTTCCCCAAACTGCACACTAAATCCCCTGCTCAAACGGTTGTTTTCTTTCCCATCTGTGGCCGCCCGTCTGTCAACAGGCTGCAATAGAACTGCTCCGAGAAAGCAGACGACAAGTTTGAAAATCAGTGTTACCTGTGCCCAGAGGAATTCTGGGAGGCTGGAACAGGAAACGCATTCCTACACACAAGAAAAATTGAGGCTCTTTTGGTCAACACCATCTTAAAAGGCGAGCCACAGCAGAGAGAACCAGGCCGTTTTTGATTCACGGTGATCAATGAAACTCCATAAATTATCCAGATGAAGGAAAAGGCCTCTGGGGGCAGCATTACAACATGATCTCTGACCAACACTGAGGCCGTGAGCAGGACTACAAAAAGGAGAAGAGGAAATTTGTCAGTAATCCTTAAGATAACATATAATCTCCTCTGATATTTATATTACGCCTCCAATCTTCTGCTATTTCTAGAATCCCTGTCCAGCAAATAAACCCTTCCGGTTACAATCTCAAAAAGAACTATCAATAATTTGTCCATTAATTTAATTTTAAACTGAAATTTTCATTCAAAAAACATTTTTATACTATTCTTTTCATTAGTGATTTAAATTAAATGCTTAAAGAGAAATCTTTAGAGGGTTTTAGAAGTTGTTTTCTGTTTACAAAGCTACTCTGTTAATTCAAAGCAAAAAATAATCGTTTTTTTTTTGTTTGTTTTTAATAAACTGCCCATATATTACACAGATGAGTGTATTAACTATGGAAAGCAGTCCACTAAATGGATTCAGAGCTTGTAATGTATGATTATGTTTGAGTACTTTGGCAGAGCACTGCGTCAGTATGAAAATACTGAGTGAACTGCTGTGTTTTCTGCTGTAACTGCACCACTTCCTCTCCTGCAGGGATCAGGGAAAATGACGGGAGAGCTCATGTTGCTATACTGCCTGCAGGATTAGGAAAATCTCCTTGCTCTTCAATTTAAAAAGACCAGACAGTTCTGATGTTTCAAATCCACCATTTTCCCCGGACGGTAAATACCGTTCAGGTGACCGTGAATCATCACATTTGAGAAGGACACTCAACAGGCACATTTTATACTAACAGAAACACAAGTGTTTTAATAAGATTCTTAATTGTTTTAGGGTCATTTTGTTGGGAGAAAAACTCCATGTTGTGTCAATTTGAAAGGAAAAGATCTCAAGTTATTCCGGTTTTCAGCTGGGGGCACCAGCATGCATGCTGAACACATGACTTTAGAGCACAACTTTAGCCTCAAATAAAGCAGATGATGGCAGTCCAGCCGTGGGACTTGCTCCTTGGGCATCACATCACCACCTCCGCCTCAGTGAGAAGAATCACTGCTATTTTCAGCTCCAAACCCAACAGCTCGCCACAAAGAAGGCCACGGCGTTGTGATGTAGACCGAGGTCCTGAGGGGACAACGCTGTGACTGCAAAATGCCTTGAAAGAGTGTACGGTAAAAGGCAGCAGCAGTGAATGACTTTGGACAAAACAGGAAAGAAAAGAAACTCATGGCAGTGGAGGCCATGAAATTAGAAACCGATTCTTCCTTCCGCTTTGTCGGATTGGAATAAACGGCAACATCTGTGCAACTATCGCGGCCCCTGGTTCTGATTGGAAGTTGATTTGACAAAATGACGGCTTTTATTTTGATGCTGTGGAAGCGCAAAGTACAATCATGTGTAATAACACTCACAGGCGCCATAATGAGGATGGGCCATCTATACAGAAGCTGCAATCAATACAGAAAATTGACGAGGACAGGAATGTCAGTGTCATGCAGGGTAACGGATGGATTAAACAAGAGCCAGGCCTGAGAAACGCACATGTGTCAGTCTGACTAAAACACACAATGGAAAGTAGTTTTTATTACTCCAAGCAGGAAAAAAAAAACTCTAGAAATTCGATTCATGCACAGAAAATAACACTTTACTGCTATAGTAAAATATACTACTTTTTATCTTTTTTTTGTGGTTTAAAGCCCCACTCCGTGAAAATCGTGTTTCTAAAATGTTCTGTGGCATTTTTCTGATGATAGAGGACATATTTAAAGAAAATTAAGATTAAAATTGTATTTTTAGGTGTTTCTTTTTTCAAATAAAGGTAAATCAGAAGCAGACAAAAAATTGCCATTAGAAAAAGAGCATATTTGTGATGTAGAAAATAAACTGGGTGGAACACAAGCTCTCTGCTCCATTCTGACGCATCCACCTACGAACAAATAGATCCATTCGTTTTCCTCGTCTGAGCTGAAATCTGGCTCAAAATTGTACGGCTGGGTAGCTCAGAAATTGCTCGCCATTTTTGTTGAGTCGGTGATGTTGGGTTGAGGTTGTGAGGGGCTATAAGCTAGCAGGAGAGTCTGTAACCTTGGGCTTCGGAACCTCTTTTATCCTCCATTGTGGCTCTTTGGCTTTAAAGAAAATTACAAATGGTTTGAAAAATCAGTTGGTTATTCATATGACACAGGATGTATTTTATTGTGAAAGGAACTTATGTGCTGCTGTCTAAAGTAAAATAAATAAAAACTGTATACAGAAACACAATTTAGAAACACAAAATATAAAAATAATAGTAATTCAAATACTGAAAATATTTAAAAGCAACATTTTATAAATTAAAGGCTCAATGGCCACAACAATAATAAAAAAAAACAGTGAAGTGGGACCTTGTGGCTCTTGTTAGGTTTTAGTCAGTAAAAAACTAGCCCAAAGCATCGAAGGTTGCAGACCCTTGGTGTAAACAAATGGGTGACGGGACAGGGGGCGGGCTTACTCAGCACTAATGATTCTGCCTACAATTCAGAGGTGAATTTCTGATGAACTCCTGCCACTTTGCAGAAACTATGTCCTACAGAAGAACCGTTTTTTTTCCCTATTTTGGCTAAAAACAGCATAATCATCATTAAAAGACCACTGAGAACGCTTTTAAAGATGATAAATAACAGCTGATTAAAGTAGATGATAAAGTCTTTCCTGTGACAATTTCTAAACTTTGTCTCCTAAACCTTTGCTGAAAAGTGGGGCACCATCTAACAAATCTGCTCATTAGCAATTAATGCATCAATTGAGGGATTTTCCAAAAATAGCTCAATTTTTGTTTGCAAAATCAGAAATCACAAGCTCCCACCTTTCAGTTTAAAACTAAATCGGAAACTAGTGACAAAGACAAAGCTTGCATTGAGCGTTCAAAATGTCATTAATAAACTGCAGACCTCTATTTGGACTTTAAGACTTGGAATTTCTTCATTATTAAACATTCCTTTGGAACAAAGCCCTCAATATTAGAATGATTAGGCATTCAGCTGGCTTTTTTAAACAGCTGGCATGTTTCGCTTTAATGGACAAGGTCCTTTTATTCGCAGACGGTTTAGATGGCACAAGTCAAAGCTGAACGTCCCACACGCCTCCTACTGACATACATCGACCTCATTCAAGTCCAAACCTCAACCTTCTTTTTTTTTTTTTTTTTTGCTCTTTCCACAAAGAAATGAGCCATAGAGTATAATTTTCAGCTGTGTGGCGTTTGTGTGCGAGCAGACCACACTGAGTTTCCTAGTTCTGCCAGAACACTGACAATCTCCTCCTTATGCCTGCCATTCTCTGGATAGTTACAACATTTGCTTGAGTCAGACAACCGAGTTCATTCAGTGTATCAACAACAAGACAATGGTCACATTTCACTTGGCTTCAAGATTACGGGCACAATGAGACGCAGTGTTGGAGCTTTCAAAGCATTCTTCGTGCACTGAATGAACGGGGACCGTTCTAAAACCTGCAGCTGAGCTTCATACAGTGTGTGGCTTTAAGCGTGTTTTAGTGTCACAGCGTTCACAGTGGAGTGTGTCGAGTCACTTCGAAATATACTCAGTCAGCAAGATTTACTTCATAAACTATTTCCAAACGAGTAAAAAAGGGAAAAAACATGAGAAAATGTGGCTGATACTCTCAAACAATCCCTTTCTTTTTTTTATTTTTTCTTCCAAATCCTGTGCCGCTGGAGGGCAATGTTCGGAGTAAAAACTTCAATGGAAAGAATGATGTGGTGGTTCTGCAGCAGTGCATGCTGGACCCGTTTCAGTTAAACAAATCACAAATGAGGGGATGAAAAGCAAAAGCAGCAACAACAACAACAACAACAAAAGAAAACCCAGAAAACAAGGAAACTCAAAGCGGTTCTGTTGCCAAAATAAAAGCTCTCATTCAATTTCAAAGACTCACACTTTTTAGTCCGATTTCAAAAACTCTGTTCTAATATGGAAATGGCTGAAAAGTTAAACATCATTAAGGAATGGTGCTGGACTACTTTATTTCTTCAAACAACTGATTTTATGAGACAGGAAGTCAACAACGCATTTTATCAAATGTTTTCTAGTCGTGACACTAGGGCACAAAATAAGCATAACCAATGACAAATTGACATTTTAAAGTTAAAAGATTGAATCAAAGTACCGTGAATTCACCAAAAGCATCCTCTGAGTATTAGGATCTTGTATTGGGTTTAATGTGTGGATTGGAAATAAAGCATGAAACTCAAAATGTAACTATTTTTTAAAAATTTAAATGTGATTTATTTTCACTAGAATTGAGCGGTCACTTATAAACATCTCTACTTGTCAGTCAACAACACTTAACTATTCCCTAACTTATTGCACATGGGTAACACCTAGTTTCACGCACAAGATGGATGGCTGAATCTCCAGACACAACGGATAACCCGATTAAAAGCAGCTTTAATTGGATATTTAACAAGCTGGCAACGCAATTAGTCTAAAGAATATGATAATTGATTGGGAGGGTGGATCAATGGCGGGCTGTCTGCAGGCCGTTTTTGGCCAGAGAGTGCACGGCCTCAGTGGTCAGCTCTGTTCTGCAACCCATCTATCCCTGCTGCTGCTGCTGCTGCTGCTGCTGCTGCTGCAACACAAGAGCCCCCACTCCTGAATCGCAGCACTGCAAAACATCACCCACAACCTCCCCGCTCTCCACTCTGTTTTTCCTCCTTCCCCGCCAAGGTTAACCGTTATTCGGACGAATCCACACCTGTAGAAAGCCTTTAAAGGTGAACACTTAGGGGGAAGAATTGGATATTTATCCCCTCTTCCCCCCCCCCCCTCCGACATGTATTCAACCCACAGTGCAAAATAGGGGACAAGGCGGATGCACCGACTGGAATTCAACACGACAGAAAAAGATCACGCTCACCGCAGAAAATCAGATTAATCCATCGGAGTTATCACTGGGAGTTTTGTGAAGGAATTTCCTTTTGGTTTTTCCCCCCTCTGTCTGTGGTTTCTTCGCACAGAGGGAGAATAGCGGTGGGAGACCCGTCCCTGCCGATTCCGGAGCGCCTGTCGCCGCCGTGTGTACAGATGATGACGAGGGCGAACAGCAGCAAGTCCACGGCAATCTACACTTCCTGCTCGGATTTTCAAAATAAGACGAATGCCTTTTTCCAGTATCTCATTGTATACATATTAGATACTGGCTGAGTCAAACATTTATTTTACCAAGCCAAAATGAATCTAATAAATCGTAACTATATCAAATAGATGATATTCGTCAAGGAAAATGAACGTTTCATGTCATAGAAGTCGGTTAGCTTTATTTTTGACAGGCATCAGCGCTTCGTTTCCGGTGTGTGTCTCAGAGCTTTGACGCAGCTGTTATTGCGTATGGCTGATGCAGATCCACAACGACGTCGAGCTCTGATTGACGCCGCTGTCGTCCAATAGGAGATTACAATTAGAAAAAAAAAAGCCCGCCCTTCGGTCTTTGATGGCACAGAAAAAGAGGACAACCCAGGTTAGCTTTTGTTTTCTTCTTCTTCAGGGAAGTGTCTTCTTAATTCTTCAGCAGTCCCTTTTCTAGGAAAGTTTCTTTTAAAATTAAAATAGAAAGCGGTGTGTTTGAACAAGTTCTTTCTGTAATTGTGGGCTGACAGGATGTTAAATCACTGCTGTCTTTTTAAAAACAGTAAAAAACAATTAAAAAAACTATTCGAAAACTCACCTGTAATTTTAAATCTGTTTTATTTATCTAAATCTGCTTTTTAGTTTATAAAATGTAAAATAATAACATTAATAATAATAAATATTAGCTTCATACACACAGAAAAACAAGACATTTTATAGCTTAAAGGTCACTTGAATATTAGAAAAAGCCCTTAAAAAGTTACCAGCAAAAAACACAATAGTTTTTTTTATTGGGAACATGTGTTTATCCAAACTTAATATGCAAACATAATGTTCAAAACAAGTGACATCTTTATAGACAAAAGAAGTCAACAAACAACAATAGAAAGTTGTGGGTTTGGTTTATATCTTAAAAACACAACCAAGAAAAAAAAAAAACTAAATTTTCTTTTCTATAGCTTGTTGCCTTATTTGAGTATCAGTCAGAATCAATGTTTTTAAAGTGTGTTTTCCAAATGTGCTCTACTTCTTGGTTGAGCAGGCAGTTAAAGGGATAACTTTATCTAAAATTGTACTTTTGTTTCTAAACAGAATGTGTCTTCCATGCTTTGTCCCTAGATTTACAGTCATTGCAACCCACCATGATAATTACAGCTTTGCACGTAATCAAAATATTACAACAATGCACTCGGCCTAGATAGCATTCTGAGGAGGGGGGGTGAAAGGAGTCACCCTAATCTTCAATCTGCCGCGTGCATTGTTGCTGTGTTTTAAGATGACCCTGCTTCTCCGCGACCGAGGGTCACGATTGAGAAAGCCTCCATCAAAGAGCGTGAACCTTTCTTCCTTACTTGCAGCCATTTTGAATTGGTTTCCATGGGAACGAGGGTCATGCAGTGATGGCAGGGAGAGATATGACTTGTGGCTGGCGGTGGAGTAAGAGCACTGCAGGCTGGTGGAACAGACAACAGAAGCGGAGCCATAAACTCTCATTATATCTGGGTCACTGGGATGCTCCAGCAGTAACAAGCAGACAGGATACTTTTAAGCAAGAAGAGAAATGGTGGAAGTCGTGATGGCGGGTGCTTATAGTTACAGGAAAAGTCTGTAAGTCTGAGCATTTGTCAAGAGGGCATCTAGATAAGGTCACATGATTAATTGAGCTATGCTTTGTCACATCAACCATTCAAAAACAAACTGTCACATGAATGCATCTTTTGTGATTTGTTAATTACTCTAAATTGAAATATGCAATATATTTCATTAAAATAGATTAATATAATAGCATATTGCTTTGAAACCCCATGGACACTTGTATAATTTAATACAAAAACTGTTAAGTGGAGCAGAAAATACACATTTAGCAATCCAAAATGTAAGAATATGTGTAATAATATTAAATGGGAGTTCTTATGTTAGCCATTCCAGAATTGGAGTACATCTGGGCTTCAAAATTCATGAAAAGCAAACCTTCACTGTTCAGATTTTTTGCTACCTGTATGTAATAAACTTGATTAGCTTAGCTTAAATCACTTTTGCACGTTTTTTGCATTTCATATTTGATGATTACAAAACTTGGTGCAACCATGTTACTCATTTTTGCAGGTTACAAGGTTACAAATCTTAGCTTTGTCTCAGGAATAGAAGCTGTTTAGCTGTTTAGTCACTGATGACCAAGAGGACAAACTTACTTATGTAATGGGAAAAAATAAAATAATAATAGATATTAGAGTGAAACATTTAATCTAGGCTAAGTATGCTTTTAGAAAACAGTTTGAGGATGACACTTTTTCATGGTATAGTAAAATAAACCTACCATGCCTCAGTGCAAATGGTGTCTTCCGAGGTTGATTCGACTATCGATTTATGTCATTTTAAAACGATTTTTAAAGGTATAGGTCGAGTTGATTCAATTCTGCCTCAGACAGATCAATCTGGTTGGATTGTAGGTATAGAAATCGAGCCATTGATTTATCAATAATCGTTACACTCCTACTAAAAATGTTACTGTGACAGGGTTTCTGGAATATATGGATAATACGTCTTGTTTATGAAAACAAATGTTCCCACAGTGACGAGTGACTCAAATAAACCAAATAATACTAAATACTGTTATATTTAAAGTTTAAGTTGACCAAGGAGGAGGTTGGGAGGAGAGAAAAATGACATTTTACTCCAGACGTATTTAATAATAATAAAACCATTTTCAAGATTTATTTTTGTGAAGATTTGTTCTCAAGACAAGTGCATTTAGTTTAAAAACTACATGGTTTTAATACTTTGTGGATATAAAATGTGAAATATTGAAAATGTGTGATTTTTTTATAAATATTGACGAGACATATTTTCGGTAAAAAATAAACGTGTATTGTATTTTCTTTTTTATCTGTGAGGAAAATGGAGCATAACTATTAGCCCCATAGAAAGTTGTAGCCATATTGTTGTGTCTCTCCCATTGTCCCCCCTCTGCTCCGTGACCTCCCCACTCTCTGAATTCCAGACTTCTGATTGGTGGAGACGATGCGGCTGTGACGTCACCGCCCCGCGGTCCATTCATCAGCGGACTTGGGCGTTGTACTCCGCATCTCATTTGCGGCGGGGCCAATTTCTCCATCTCCAAAACTCCGCTCGAGGAAAAAAAAAATCGCAAGAATTCACGTGTTTTCTAATCTTAAGCTCATTTTTTAACGCGCTTATTCGTTTCTCCGCGAGACTTCTGACTCCGAGCTGGTTTTACTCCTTCAGACGCACCGGGAGGCGTCAGCGTTGCTCGATTTTTTGGGGGGAGGAAGCCTGCGGTCTTTGTTCATTTATTTGATCGGTTGGGCTCCTTTGTTGAGGGGAGGAAGAAAAAAAAAAAACAAAAGAAAAAGCATGGGAGCGCAAATCTCCAAAACCGCTGGAAAAGGGGACGCCGCGGTGGAAAAGCCGGCGGAAGGCGTGGAGGTTGCCGCCAAGACAAACGGACAGGTAAAAGAAGTGATCTTAAATAATTCAACTCTTAATTGCTCTCGCGAAATTTCGCCTCGATTTAGCAATGTGTTGCGTCAATGGCGTGCTCCATGTTCCCCCGTAACGCATCCCCACGCTCACCGGCGTGCGGGGAAAGTGGCCACATGGATTCTTTTATTGTTCTCTAAAAATCCCATTTTAAACTTCCTAAAAATCCACATGAATACATATATACATATATATATTTGAATGTATGCAAATACTTTTCCAACCCAATTTTTCTACAATAAATTGGTATAAATGTCTATTTTGTTGCACCTTTTTCGTAATTCTGACTTTATTGGTGCATTTTAAAAGTGCAGCTGGGGGTTATTAACTCATTATTTCGTGCAAGTCCAATTTATTTGGCTAAAATGTTTGCAGCAGGAGCTCACTCACACTGTGGCATGGCCATTTTTTTTAAGCGGCACCACGCCTTTGTTGCCAAGATTTAGCTAGAAAAGCCACGTTTTTGCACAGATTAATGCCCGGAAGTCAGAAATCTTTTAGAAATTCTACGATTACCTCCAAATACAACCAACTGGTACTTGTAAAAATTGTTATTTTAATTTATGGGTCATTTAGGAAAGGGGGAAAACAAATTCCTGTGTTGTCACAGACTTTACCACACGCCCCCTAGAGGGCGTCCGGGTGTACTGCAGTCTGAAAATCGAGCCTACCGCTGAAAGATGGAGATCTGTCGTCATTCTCCTAGTAACAGATGCTGCTGCAGTTTTTTTGGGCTTTTTTTTCTTTTATTTCTAAATTTATTTAAGCACAAATCAATTAGCATGTGTCTTTGGCCACCTCCCCCTTGCAGGAAACGAATGCAACCTTTAATTCTCAAACTGTGTCTTAAAAACAGAAAATCAAATTTTTATGGTTTTATTCTAGGAAAATGGTCACGCCAAGAGCAACGGAGATGCCTCTCCTGCTACTGAAGAAGCCAACAAAGCTGATGTGCAGGCTAACGGTAGCACTCCTACAGAGGAGGTGCCAAAAGAAGATGGAGAGAAAGTAGAGGGCGCTGAAGCCGCTGAAGAGAAGGAGGCAGGTGCCACAAATGGAGAAGCATCCGCCAAGCCGGAGGAAGGCACTCCATCCACCAGCGAGGATGGCAAGCAGAAGAAGAAGCGGTTCTCCTTCAAAAAACCCTCCTTTAAGCTCAGCGGCTTCTCTTTCAAGAAGACCAAGAAGGAGTCTGAGGAGGCGACGGAGGAGGCGGCGGCCAAGCCACCTGAAGGAGAGAAGTCAGAAGAGGTTGCCGCCGAGGATGCCAAGCCAAGTGAGGGTGGTGAAGAGGGAGCCAAGGAGGCTGCTGCTCCTGAAGAGCCAAAGGCAGAGGAGGTGAAGGGAGAAGAAGCTGCAGGAGGAGAAGAGAAACCCGCCGAAGCTTCAGCTACTGAGCCAGAAACGGCAGCCAGTCCAGAGGCCACGGCAGCTGCTGAGTAGTCCTGCTGAACAAGATCCCGGAATGAAGGAAAAGTTGTAGCTCCTTTTGAAGAAATGCGAGAACTTGTCTAAAACCAGGGATTTTTTTTTCTTCTTTGTTTACTACTTCTGCAACCATCTCATCCCTAATGATTGCAATGTCCCTGGCAGTGATGGACAGGAGGTGCAGTAGTGTGCAGCTTCATCACTGCTTATTGGTGCTTGCATGTGAAACATGGATGAGTGTGAAAGTGCGACTGTGAGCAGGATTTTTTTCTTTTTTTTTTCTTTTTGACATGACGCGTTGCTAAATTTGTATTTAATCACAGTATTTGGTGCTGGCAGTTGGATGTAGCAGCTAAAGGTGTGTCTGCAAGATCTGACACATTGTGATATTTAAAGGGAAAAAAAATCCTTATCCAAGTCTTAAATGTTGTCTTTGCAGTGCACAGTTGTTTACAACTCTTGAAATTTAATACTCCTGTGGACACTAACCATTCCTGAACTAGATCTAGTTAACTGTCAACAATAGGTGCTTATCACTTTCCATTAGATTCCATTTCCGAAATTTCTGTAGTAATGCACGCTGTATAGACTTTGATATTACTGGTTTTATGACTGAGATGTACCTAATGATTGAAGGTTTTTAACTGATTACCCATTGTAAATGAAGTTTTCTTGTTTTTTCACCATTTGTAAGATTGAATAAAAATTGGGAGATGTTTTAAGCAGTTCTTGTGTTGAGTTGTGGTGACTTCAAGCACGAAATCCACATGAGAAAACATACAGATGCAGACCTGTCAAAAGACTAAGTATGCATGCACATTTCTCACAAATATCTGAAAATAAAACAATTTAATATAACATGTCAGATATATGTCCATTTTAACCTACAAAGAACTCGGAGAAGTTAATTGGCAAAAAATGTCAATCTCTTTAAGCATTTTTGTTTCTAAAAGCGCCCTCTTGTGGACAGCAACTGAAATAACTGGATTTCATCCATCTTTAAGAAAAAATAGTCGCGTGTGCTCATATCTCATCTTAAAGTATATATCTGTTGTGCTATAATCTACAAAGTTTTCTAAAATTATGCTTTGCTATTGAGGAATTTCAATTTCACAATAAAATTGTGACCTTTACAAGACCTAATCAGATTGTAATTCATTTATTTTATTCATATATCCCAACTATACATCTTTTAATGATTTCCAAAAAGTTTATTTCAAAAACAGTTATATTTAAGCTAAACGATGCTCATATATGTTTGTAGAAACTCTTATTGCTTGGTCTCCCATTAATACAAAAGGATTTCTTCAGCAAAACCGCGGAACTCCAAGAAAAAACCCAGACAATATTTTAAAAAAAGACAAATGCCTGAAACTCCAGGGTGCTTCTTTAGCGGTCTGTATGTGTGTCCATGCTCACTGCAAACCATCTATTTCCTTCACAGCAAGTGTAACCCTATGTCCTGCAGCTCTGGACACCACAAGGAGGGTGTGCTTCACACATTTTCTATTTCAGCTTCCTGTTTTTTTTTTATCCTGCTTGGTTAGGTATTTAAGGCATTTCATGCTAAGATTGGCTAAATGTGCACATTTGGATTTATTTCACAATGTCTCACATTAAAGCCCATCACATTTTTTGGTGTAAAAATATAAGGGAGTTTCCAGGTAAGCCAGAGTGTCAGTACATAATAATAGTGTCCATTTTATGGAGTGGACCAAATGCAGCGAGCCATCTGTGCTTATGTTTGTCCCACCTCACGCACCGCAGCCTCTCAGAGTTTCCGTGCCCTCAGATGGCAATCCTCAGTGGTTTCTTTTAACCGGTTCCCTCCCTCGCCTCTGTCCCTTGGGCCTCTCACCTAACCACTGTCTCGCCCTCTCTCCAAAAGAGGATCAAAAAACTGCTGCCCTTCTAAAGATCCCTCATCCCACACTCCAGATATTTTCAGAGCACTTCCACTGCGACTTGCATGGCAGAGCAGACTTTGTTAACTTTGCAGGCAGGGCACAAACCACTGCAATAGCTACTGATTACATTTTAAAAATGCCATATTTTTTTGTTGTTACATATTATGTTTTTTTTTTTAGAAAAATTCCATATTTTAAGCTTAGATTCCATGTTTCTTCCAAAATTTAAAGTGTGTGAGTTTGAAGTGTTGTTCTTTGTTGATTTTGGTCAAACATATTGATTTCACTGATAAACCCCTTTATCAGATTACATTTCAAGGTTCGTTGAGTTCTATTATTTTTTACTTGACAGGAAAAAGAAAATGTTTTTTTTTTAAATGATAAAACTGTGAATTACAGGAAGTCTTTGCTTCATCATGGCTTGATATACTGTATGTCTCCAAGTAAACAGATTCTGCTTCAGTCCAGTTACACTGAACACCTACAAACATCTTTCTACCACATTCCTCCCATGAGAGGTGTAAAGAGTTTTTATAAAAAAATATATTTCGCTGTTTATTTTCTTTCCACCAGCTGGCAACACATTTATTCAAAGAATGGTGAGATGGCCAATGCAGTTTCCTGATCTCCCTTTTAATAGTACCATCCATCCATCCATCCATCCATCTTCCAAACTTTCTTAATCCCTTTGGGGGTTGCGGGGTTGCTGGGGCCTATCCTAGCTATTGTTGGATGATGATGGTGGTGTACACTCTGGACAGGCTTACCATGCAAGCTCCACACAAAGGTCCTGGATTTGAACCAGTGCTAACCACTACATCACCACCCAGCTCTGTAATAGTGTTCTGCACAAACACTTTACTGATGTTTAATTTAGGCTTGCGATTTTAGAGCAAACATTTAAACTGAACTTGCATCTTTAAATGATTAGCATTTTCACATAACAAAAGAAGTGTACAGACACACCAGGCATGTGAACATGTTCTTGAACCTTCACCTCTATATTCTGATGAGCAGTCACAGCTGCCAGCACTTTAGTGATTAGCCGGATAGTAGGTACCTCTCTCTTTGTCTTCCGGGTTGGCTTGTCTTGTATGATTATCTTTTCTGGGCTTTAATCCATGCTGTTATTGGTTTTGTGCCTTTTTCTCACTGTATGTGCTGAGTTTTCTAAATGAATTCTTGGGACTTGTTACACCTGAACTTGTGGTTCTCCCCAGCCTTTGGGTCCTCACCTGTTTGCCTGACGGATGTCGGTTACAGTAGATTCAGAAAGTCACTAAAACACACAAACCATTTTTTTGGTTTGTTGTTTATTTACTGTTGTACATTTTGTAGATCTTTTTCATAAAAATTAGCGTACTTTTATTTATTTTTTTTCTAGATCAATTTGGGGTTTGAACACTGGCTGTCAAACCACCAAACAACTGTCTGGCATCATTCAAGCAACTGATTTGTTTTAATTTATTTAAAAAAAACATTTTTAATCATGAGTATTTATTACTTAACTTTGTTTTTATATTTTTGCTAAAATCATTTTTTTTACATTTCAGTTATTTTTTTTAAGTATCTTCTGATTTTAGAGCTTTTCACTCCATTGAATGGATTTTCTTTTGGTAATTGTTTCCTTAATGTCAAAGACTTTGTTCTGACCTAAAAATATTGGGATTCTTTTTCTCAGTTGAATTGCCCACAGTGTGTTGATGTTTATTTTATAGTATAACTGAATATTTTACAACACGTTTGCTAACTTCTTGTTTTATTTTGTTGACATGGCTCCATGTTCCTCAGCTTTAATTCTTAGTTTCAGGTACAAATTGTCAAATTAAAAAAAAAAATACATCTTAAAAATACTTTGTTTTGATTGTTTTTCCTTTTGTTTTTTTTTTTGTCACATCTGATAACTTTTGAAGAATTTATAAGGATCTTTTTTTTTTACAAAAATTTGATTGATTTCGGTTGTTTTCTGTGAATCACATTTGAGTGACACTGACCAAAGCAAAACATGTTTTTTTTTTTTTTTGAAATGAGAGATGTGAAACAAAATTGTTGTTTTGACAACTTTTATTTGGTCATTTTATTTGACATGACACAATGCATGTTCAGGGATATAACAACATTGCTGTCAATCAGTTTATGTTTGCATAGAAGTATCCAGGTGACCCTTTTTCATCGTAACAGTTTGACCATTTTTTTCACAACATTTTCAAGTCACATTTGGTTTCATTGTGTTAAAAAGAAAAACAAAACCAAAACAACAAAAAAAAAGAGAGAAAACCAAGTTGTTGGTTGTACAAAAACAGACAATAAAACACCAGTTTAAGTCAGTATAAAAGGAGCAATGTTTAAAAGAATAAGAGGACACAAGACAATTATAACACCTCCATTTCACATGCTGTCCCCATTACAAAAGGTCACTGGAAGATTGCTTGTTTGCTTCGCCCCATCCCTGATAATTTGCTTTCATAAATTAGTTTTCCTTCTTCTGAGCACCTTTTTCTTGTAGTTTTCAAGTTGAGATGCTACTATTCCTTAAAGAACTGCCTGTCTATTGGAGAACAGGGAGGAACAGGGAGTTTACTTTGAGGAATAGGTTGCAAAATTAGTTGGTTTGGCTTTTGGAACCTGATGCGTGATCAACCTATCACGTTGAGGCAATCAGGAACCCAGAGAAAGAGCAGTGGACATTCTCAGCAGCAAAGACACCATTGGCCTCATCATCAGGGATCTGGATGTAGACTGTGTCCTGCACATCAAGCAAGAGGACAGCACTACCAGACATCTGGTCCAGGAAGCCTTTGTTGTACTCATCATAGGTGAACACAACAGGCTGACCATTCTTGTACAGAGCCACCAGGGCATGATTTCCATTAACATGGATGCTGTAAGAGAAATAATAAACACCTGGAACCTGGCAAGTGAAGATGCCAGTCTCAGGGTCATAGTGATTCTCAGCATTGTACACAATCTGGTCAAACTTAATGGGGCTGCCAGCAGGGGGGTAGGGAGTTGCCAGAGCTGCTGTGAAAGCAGACATGGGGGACTTGACCATCACTTCGCTCATTCCAAAGCCTTTCTCATATGCAACCTCACCAGGAGGTCCGGGGGGGCCAGGGGGACCAGCAGGGCCAGGTTCTCCATCTGTCCCAGGCTCACCGGGCACACCAGGGGGACCTTGAGGTCCAGTAAGGCCCTTGGCAGACAAACCAGCAGGACCAGGAGGACCAGGGAGACCTGGGTGTCCCTTGAGGCCAGCAGGACCAGAAGGACCCTGTGGACCAGAAGGCCCTCTGGGACCCGGAGCACCATCAGATCCAGGAGAACCAGGCTCACCTTGACGGCCAGGATGACCTTTTGGTCCAGCGGGACCTGGGATACCCGGAGCACCTGGAGTACCTGGGGCACCTGTGTGACCTTTGTCACCTTGTGGTCCAGCAGCCCCTCTGGCTCCGGGAGGACCAGCTGCACCTGGATAGCCTTGCTTACCAGCGAAACCCTGAGCTCCCTGATCACCCTTATGCCCTTTAAGACCCTGAGGTCCAGTGGCACCTGTGTCACCTTTAGGCCCAACAGCACCAGGCTGACCTGGGAAACCTCTTTCACCCTGAAGTCCAGTAGGACCAGTAGGACCAGTTGCACCTGTAGCACCAGTATATCCTGTGGGACCCTGCTCACCCTTAGCACCAGTAGCACCTGGACTACCTGTAGCTCCTCTTTCTCCCTTCTCGCCATTTACACCTGGTTTTCCATATCCTGGCACACCTGGGGCACCAGGGGCTCCAGCGGGACCCTGGTGACCTTTTGGTCCAGAAGGACCAGGCAGACCTGGAGCACCATTCTCACCTGACTTACCGGGAAGACCTACCCCAGGAGCACCAGTGTGACCCTTGGGTCCCTGAGGTCCCATGGGGCCAGTGGCACCATCAAGACCTGGACTACCTGGTTTTCCTGCTTCACCTGGTGCTCCTGGTTTTCCTGGCCTTCCAATTCCAGCTAGACCTGATGCTCCAGGTGGGCCCATAGGTCCTTGAGCTCCAGTTTCACCCTGAGGTCCTGGAGCTCCTACCCCTCTATCACCCTTAGGACCAGGCAATCCAGGCACACCTGGATGTCCTTTAAGACCAGGTTCTCCTCTTGGTCCAACTGATCCAGGAAGACCAGATGGTCCAGGCTTTCCGGTAGCAGACAACCCTGCAGGTCCTGGGATTCCTGGAGACCCTGGCAGTCCTCTTGGCCCCTGTGGACCAGTGGCTCCAGTCTCCCCTCTTTCACCGTGGGATCCAGGAATGCCAGGTTTTCCAGGTCCACCTGGAGATCCTGGCTTACCGGCAATTGATCGGCCAGGAGGTCCAGGAGGCCCAGGAGGTCCTTGAGGTCCAGGCTCACCAAAGCCATTCTCTCCTGGGGGACCAGGTGGGCCAGGAGGCCCCTCAGGTCCAGGCTCACCTGGAATACCTGGTTCACCTGCCACCACTGTAACGAGTAGAAAGAAAACATCAGCACAAAAAAACTAAAGGAGTCAAAGAAGAATATTGTTGAAAAATTATGTTAGCATGTGAATTTGCTGATTTTATTTTATTTTAAATTAAAATGTGTGTATTCTGTTCAAGGGATTCTTTTTGTTAGTTTTTAATACATGTGAAAGCAAGCATTTAAAATAGAAAAAATAATAAAAATACTTGTTTTTTAGGTCTGAAGCATTCCTTAAGTCTGTTTTATAGTCTTGGCAAAACTTTGTTGCCAGGCAACAGGGCTGCTTAATACTGAAATGCCAGATAAAATGAGTATTTCAAGTTTCTTGCACCTGCTTCTTACATCACTGTTGAAAGATAAAAAAAGGAAACCATTTAGTGGTCCATACCACTTCATGCTTTCCAGTCGGGGGGTGGGGGGTTCTAAGACATTGGAGCATCACTGATTCAGCTTCAAACTCACAGACTGAACTATTTTGTAAGAAAATCCTTCAAAATAAAATGCAGATCAGTAGATGTATTTCTATTCTAACTTTATCGATCTTTTTAAACTGACATCTACATGCAGAAAATTGTGTTTAGAGATTAAACTATTAGGGAAAACAGTTTTTTTATCTTGTTTTATATTCTTCCTATTTAAAGTGCACACTTAAAATCCAATTAGACTTACTTTGAAGTTGTACATCTACAATAGAGAGAGCTTTTATGATCTGCTGCCTTAATGTGGTCATGTGTGAGTGTAAAAGGCTCCGTGTTTGGTTCAGTTTGGGTACAGTCAAACAGATGTTTCTACTTCTGTGTTAAGCGGGCGCACCCTGGCAACCCACACTCCTGGGTGACTGGACTCTAATTGACAGTGTCAAACTAAAAATAATCTCTAACAACCACATTCCTGAACAAATGCAAAAAAAGGCTCATTTGCACAAACTAAACACTTTATATTTTGCATTGCACGGTAGCAAAGACTCAAAACCACACCATAACTTGTGATTTTAGAGAGAAGCACTTGATTGCAGATTCTTAATTAAATATGTATATTTTTGTAGTTTGCAAAAAGCACAACTTGTAAATATTTATTTAACAAATCTTTGCTTCTGAAACAACATGAGAAGCTAACAATTTTTGAACCTACTACACTAAAAAATGCAAAATCAACTGAATAGTTTGACAAAACTAGCTTCAGTTTTCAACTTCAAAAACTTTCTAATGTGATTTAAAAGAGCACAGAACACAGGATGTACAGATTAAATTGTGAGCTCTGAGATAAAAGAGGAGAAAGGTGCATGTATCTGGCAACAGCATGCACTGATCCAAGTAGATTCTGTGATTGAAGAAGAGGTGAAAGCCGGTCAAAGTGCGAGCATGCACTGAAGCATGGTTGGGTTCAGGTTTTAAAGTTTAGTGCTGCTGGGGCTAGCATCCACCCTGCTGCTTCTAATTATGCTGTACTGGCCCCATGAAAGCTTTTCACTCAAGAACTAAAGGTGCAACAAGACTAGAAATATAATTTTCTGGAGAGACATTGCAAACATCGGATGTTTTAGGAACGACTGAAAGCGACTGTTTGTGTTTGAAAGTGTGTGTGTAAAGGGAAGAGTTTGCATTTTTCTTACTCTGGCTCTTCACAGGGAACACCTTCTTCACCACATATCCTTTTCCATGGGCTGCTGCGGAGGCCACAATGAGGAGGAGGATGCTTGCCACTCGTACGTCCATCTTGCAAGGTCAGATCTGTTCGGAGGAGAAAACTGCAGTCAGTTTGACAGTCATAAAGATGAAACTCTTGCTGTTCAGCTTACTGTTGAGCATAGTATGAGTAAAAGGGAACAGATCTGACTGACAGCATGTGCGTTTGCTTGCCATGCCAGAGTAAATCCCAAAGTTTACCTTGAATATTGCAAATGTTTTCAACCATTTTTCTAGAAATGAACTAAAGAGAAATCTTCAATCTTGGCTACACAGTGCAAACAAAACTGTTCAGAGCAAATCAGAAATGAGACCTACCAGCATCCAAAGAGAGAAACACCAAATCTCCCCAGCACCAGCTACTGGTGCTTGTCTATATCCTTAGGGTAGGAGCACAACTGAGGATATGCTGATCTTCAGTGCTGTGACCTGGGCTTTTATACCATATCTAACCCTCACATCATTAAAAAAAAAGCACCCACCACACTAGTACCTCCCTCCTCAGGGTTAGGGTGTAATTAGCTGGCAGATCTGCCCAAAGCAGGCATGTCACATCAGGGTGCCCTCATGCTTTGAAATCTCAGACACACGATTTTCACTTACTTTTCTCTGTTTTAGAATGAGGAGATGTGCAAAGCAATACTACATTGTTTCACTCTTACATTTCCAGTACTATCTGGTACTTTTTATTTGATATTTAGCTAAAAACATTGACACCTTTCACGTTGAATATTTCTATATATATATATATATATATATATATATATAAATCTATCAATAAAAATTCAGCAAAGGAAGTTGTGGAAATTGTTTTCTAAAGGTGAGATATTCTTAGGCTACTTTATGTAGAAAATGCTCTAAATTTCTGTTTTTTGTTGCTGTTTTGATTCATTTTCCTAGATATGAGGGACAAAGTAGTTTTGAATTTATCCTTTTTTGAAAGGTAGACCTTTAAACTGAAGTTATGTAGGGATTTTTAAAAATCTTTTGTTCTTAGTGTGAATTAAATATCTAAATGAGACTTGCTAACTTGTTTAGACCAGTGATTTCTCATGCTGCAGTTTTAATGTTCAAACACTAGAGGGTAGGTTTCCACCAACGCACAGCCGCCCCTCATGTAATGATGCTTCTCTGATGTTCATGAGAAACGCCATCTCCCTGTGGTCGTGTTTTATTTTAGACTCCATCAATGCATAAACATCATCAGAGGTTTCAGGTCTATTCCTACAATTAAAGCAGCTTGCTGTCATGATATTTTATTTCATCAATCAGCTCTGTCCTCCAGAGCTGCCCCGCCTCTCCCTCTACCTTTCCTTGCTTACATGAAACTCTTCCAACTGTAATTTCTCAGTTTCACCCCAGCCGCATAGGAAATGCATACACCCAAATAATCACATGTTCTCAAGCACACAAGGAGCCATAAACTGATGTGCAGGGGAGTCTCTGACCCATCTCAGAATCCTCAAACCCTGAATCCATTTACGGTACGTGTTCCTCTTTTGTTCACATAATGCACCAAACTAGTGACATTTTCCGAATGACTGTGGGATTCACGCATGTAACACGTGACTGTCACAGTCGTCTTTAACCACAAGTTTAATTAAAGATTCTACAACTTGCCCCCTCCCTTTTTTTTTATGAAATTAGACCAAATTATCTGCAATTTTCTAAAGTGCTACCTTGCCCGACTTAAAGTACTTAATCATGTTTGGCAGGCGCTGCTTAAGTTCTCTCTTCATGCGAAAATGAGTAAAAAAAATGTCACATGACCTTAAGTTGAAATTGACTAATCACCTGCGGCTACTGGGAGTTCAGAGCCTCTTGTATGACATGTCACTCCTGGTGGAAGAGATTCACAATGAAATCAGTGAAATATACAAATGAATTGAACATGCTTAGTCTTGTTTTGACAGCTCTAAAGTTTTATTTAGCTGTAGTTAGTAGCTTTTCAATTTTGGTTTAATTGCTGGTGAATGCTGTATTGGTTTGCCAGCAGTTTTTGTATTTTTGTACTTTTTTTTTTTGCTCTAAAAGACCTATTTAGGTTTGTGTCCTGAGGGGAGGTCGGGTCCAACTTTGAGAGCCTTGGAAGAAACAACAGAGAAAGAGAGGGTGGAGTTTGTAATATGTTTATAGACTCAGATGATTTCAGGATTTAAAAAAAAATGGTTAAACCACTGCAAAAGAGGTTCTCAATTTTTAGTTCCATGTTCTGAGAACAACAGTTCATCTCTTTGTGCTGTAAAACACAAAAAAAAATAGCAGCAACTTGCATCTGCATGCTCAGAAAAGCTCCTGATGATCCTTGGAAACAGAATGTACCTTGGCCTGAGGAAGACTTAAATTACAAGTGCAATTTGGATGTTGTTTATAACTTCTCAACAAATGTTTTATTTTCCTAACACGCCGCTGCAATTATTTAAGAGGGACTGTGTCCCTCTGCTGACAGAGCTGAATTGTAGACTGTGAAAGTAAACTCCAGGACTCTTTTCTGCTCGTTTCAGCGCCGCCACAGCTTGATGTGGCGGGCAAGCCTCATCGTAATAACCTTCAGAAATTAGATTGACAGTCTTAAAAGCTGATGATGTCGCTCTGATCCTCCATTTCTCTTTAAAATGTGCAGTTTTATGTCACTTTATATCCTCGACATACAACAGTTAATGCTTTAAATGACTTTACTTAAGCAAGTTTATGGGTAATTACAAACGCACACCCAAAGTCACTGAGTGCAGACAAACGCTGAGAAGCCTCCTGTTTCAGGATCACACTTACTCATTTTATATGTGGGTTATGTGACAGCCCCAGTTTGTGGTGACTCAAATTCACTCACTTAATTAATACGCTTCTGCTCAGCTTTGAGGAACATGAATAAATCACTTTTTCGGGAGCAGGGTGAGAAAGTTTGAGCTTTTCCTCTGCAGTTTTTGCAGATCAGCAATATTTATGCAGGTGTGCTTGTGTTTACATCAATTAAAGTTACTTATGTATTTATGTGATAGTGTCAAAGTTGTTTTTGGCGTAATTACGCTGAATGTTTTTATGCATTTCGCTCCTCTTGATCTATTTCTGCTTTAGTGACATTCTTGTGAAGCAGTTTATTCATATTTTGCCACAGATTTATTTTTGAATTGTCTCAAGAGGAAATTAGTTAGTCAGGTGATTCCGTCAGGCAGCTTTCTTTGAGTTTTTGTGTACAGTCCATAAAACAACCAGATGTCCAACCAATGAAACTGAGCTTTAAGGATGATGCTCTCAAGAGACGGTTTTCCAGTGTTGGACTATCGGGTTCTTCAAGGTCTCTGCTATTCAAAACGTATTTTAAAAAGTACGTTTAATAGACTTTTAAATGTATGTACAGTTATTTTACATGCAATTATACTCAATAAAATCTCTATCACAGAACATTAAAATAAGTTGAAGTTTGTTTCAGACACCGTTTTATCACGCTGATCTAACAGTGGCTTGGCAGGACGCTGTACTTACTTACTTTAGGTTAATCTAAAACAAAAAAAACTACGATTTTTTATTGTCCATTCTTTTCACGGTATATTATATATCCACATGATTTAGCTGCTGACAGTATTGTACACATATGAGATTTATTCACATTGCAGACAGTTGCAATGGACTATCAGATCTCTAAATCCAGATCTGATCAGCAAAAAGACTTTACACTGAACAAAACATGTAAGGCTTCACACCCTGTGACTGGAAAAGAACTCCTGGTAAATGAGGAATTCCCCTAATTGAGTTATTTTCTTCTGAGCATAAGCCTGACGCTGGCAAAGCTTCAGGCTTTATTTTGTATGTCCATGGCTACGCCCATGTTCAGTGTTGCTGTTTAGGTACACTATGGGAGTTTCATTTTGTGTTGTTTTATTTCATTTTTGAGTGTTTGTTGAAGATTAAGTTGTAGGGAATTTTGATTTGTTCCAGTTTTAGTGCTCTGTTTGTTAGGAAATAAAAGCTTTATCCACTGATGGTCTCAGTGTGGGACCCAATATGCAGGAGACCAGTCTTGGTGACAGAAGCTTTTAATACATTTTAACAACATTTAACTAATAATCTTAGCCACGATGAAGCCAATGGACAAAGAGGTAAAAAAGGGAGAACGGAAAACCATGCACTTCTAGAGTTTGAAGACAATAAACAGAGAGAACAAGAGCTGTTCATTATTATCCATGTGCTAGAATTGCAACTTTAGTTTTGTACTTGAAACTTTAGTTTTGTACTTGAAACTTTTGTTTTGTACCTGTAGCTTGTAAGTTATGTTTTGTAACTTGCGCACAATTTAAAAATACAAGTTTCAAGTTACAGGCTACAGGTACATAACAAAACCTACAAAACATCTTTTTACATTTTTTATACCATATTTGGCATGCCTGGAAGAACTAATGAGTGGCGAATTTTGACCAACCAATCATGTTTCTAGAATTTCCATCCACTCATGGCGAGAGGAGGGTATGGTTCTGCATTGCTCTCAACCAAACTTGACAACATTCTCACAGAGGGTAACGGGGTATAACTCTAACAACTCCTCAAATTGAAGAAATGTTACAGACACTAAAGTATTTGTACCAAAGGAAACGCAATTCTCATTGGCCGCCTCCTATACCAAAAATGTCCAAATGCAAAGTACAAAATGTAAGCTACAGGTACAAAACTAAGGTTACCAGTACAAAACACAACATACAAGTACAAAACAAAAGTTATAAGTACAAAACACAACATACAAGTGCAAAACAATAGTTACAAGTACAAAACGTAACCAATAACTACAAAACAAAAGTTATGATTACAAAACCTAACTTACAAGTACAAAATTAAAGTTAAAGGTACAAAACCAAAGCCTCAATTCTAGCTCCATAATTTTCATCACGAACCTGGGGTCAAAGACAGGGGGCAACTGGAAACCATGCCATAACTCCCCAAACACACACCAAACTACAGTTCACCTCACAGTCAGAGTGATTTGAGTCTGTTGCACTCTGTGATTTGTGTGTTAAATACATTCTTCTCTGATTTTCTTTGATTTCTTGTGCTTAGGTTAAGCATGTGATGTTAATTTGAGCATTATTGACACAGACAGAACGGCATCCCTGAAGGCCTAGGCATAAAATTCACAGCCCACCACTATTTTTTAGTGACAAATCTTAGAATGACACAAGTTAATTCTGAATTATGAATAATTAGTTAATAAATCTATTTTTTTGTCAGTAGGCCCTTTGGGTATAAAACTTCTTTTAGTCTGTTTGATCCAGATCATTTTTTTTTGTTGTACTACATTTGACAGGTTCATGAGTTCACCTGAACTCTGGAGCAAAGCAAATCCTGCAACTGAACCCAAATCTGCCAAATAACAAATGTTTTGCTTAACTTGCAAGTGAATGCTGGCCTGTTTCAGTGATAGAGTGACAGTGTTTGAAGCCTGAACTCCAGGAATGATACACATTCACAAACTTACTGAAAAAAACTATGGATTACTTTTCCTCCTCTTTTGGTTCTGATACATAAAAGTTCAAGTAAAGTGTGTCTTTATTTTGCTCCAATTTTTGTTGTTTATGACTAACGCAGTAAAAAGGAGGAAAAGAAAAACAAGCATGGGAAGCCATGACTGGGCAAACTTTTCCTAGTTGTCCCTTCTGCAATTGGCTCGATAAGGTTGAACCCTCATCTTTGTACATAACAACAGGCTATAGATTTGACAGAAGTCCCTCGGGAGCACTTCTGGACGACGTTGCTGGCAGTGTCAGGGATGTTTGTGCTTGTACTCTACAGTGATAACAATGTTTGCAGGGAAGGTTTTTGCATTTTTTTCTGTTTTTGCTCACTTCACTGCCCAGGAACTGGTGTTTCTGGTTTCTTTTCCATGCTGACCGAGGCTCAACCCACACCCAAGAGAAGAACATAATTGGTGGTTGATGTAAAAAGACCCAACCGAGCACGTGAGCTAAGCAAAGGCTAAAGATACACCATCACTGCTTGGATACAAATTTAATGTTTCAATAAACTCGGCGGACCACTAAGAACTACTTTAAACTTTATGAATGGCAGACTTGATGGGGGCCCTTGAGAGCGATTGGTGGGTAAATTACAGAGTCTTGAAAACAAACATGGACCCAAATGGAGTCGGAAGTGTAAAAGTAACTGAAAAATCAGGCCTGGTGTCTGGGAGGTCACAAGTTTGCCTAGAAAGGGTGGAAAATAGGGGGAATGACTGAGAAAGCAACAGCTCCTAGGCACACAAGAAAACCGTGACGAGCTGATAAGCTACCATTAATAACTTTCTTTGTGCCTTAGAATTTCTTTTATTGTACAAACACATCAAATTTGCTATGTAATTAAACCGATAAGCTGAAAAACGGCTGGAAGTGTGTGCTCGTATGATACCATCTGCAGTCTGCTTCTGCGCAGACATCAGCACTGGCACATAGTCAGCCGAAACAAGTGCCACTTTATCTGATTTGATAGTTTGTGCTTCTGTGGTCAGCTGTGAGTTTATTTCAGGGAAAGCCTGACTCAGACGTAACTTTCTTTGTCTTGCTTCAGAGGAGATCAGACCTTAAGAGCTTCAGTGGGCAATTTTAGTCTGAAGCAATCAACAGTTAATTTAGTGCACACATGGACTCCATGTCCTACATAAGTGAAATGAGAAACAGGGATATTTTTCTTCTCTACAATAACCTTAAGTATAGTATATTCAGCGCTTGCCTTTCTTTAGTTTTGGCTTTTTAGATCCTCCTAAAATAAAACGGGCTTGTCAAGACTTTCACAAAACTAAATCCTCTTTAAAGACCCACTCTTTGGTGTGTTTTTTTTAACATGTTTTGCGGCATTTTTCTAATGATGGAGAACAATTATTAGGAAAATGAATCTCAAAACTGCATTTCTGAGCAGATTTTTATTCAAACTGACATAAATCAGGAGCAGAGGAAAAGTGCAGTTTGAAAAAAGAGCTTATTTGTGATAAAGAAAAGAAAAAAAAACAGAAATAGATTTTTCATTTTGGCGAAAAACTGAAATTCATGATTTAAAAGACCACTGGGAGCACTTAAAAAGATAATCGGATTTGGTCTTCAATGTTGGTGACCTGCTTCCGTGAGGTGAATCAAATTTCAGGTGGTCCCGTCTGTTGGCTTTCATCCACCGGTCTGCTGTCGAGAAAAACTGTCAGAGAGAGAAGAGAAGCGTCAAAGACAGAATCATGCAAATTTATGCCTGACTTCGGGCTTTATAATTATCTTTGACTCCAGTTCACGCAGTTGGATTGCTGTCTGGTAATGACAGATTCTTTGCCCGTAAATACAAAGCGACAACCTGAAAACAATGTTAACACAACACAATGTCACCCCACTTTCGCTGAAGGACTGTTTGATTTGCATCAGATTGATTTGCGGAGACAAAAGAAAAGTGTAATTTCTGCGTGCTATACTTGGTGCAGACCATGTCTGCCTCAAAACAGGCATTGGAGCTAAATGGTCAATTAAAACCCACAAAAGTGACATTTTTTTGTACTTCAATCTACAGTCATCTCCACATGAGAATGGACTTTATCGCACAGAGTCACCAAAACAATGCTGAGGCCGAGGCTTCACCCACTGCGGCTTGGAGACTTATTGTACTGGCTGATGGCCAGTGTGTGGGTTGATGTAGCTTGGAGCAGCAGGCCCCGCTAAGCCAAAATAGGACTCATTCCACACATATTATACAATAAACACTATCATTCTGTCTCAGCACAAACAATACAGGGGAGTGGATTTTCTCACTAGACTTGCTTCTGATGCCTCTAAAGAAATCTCAACAAAATGCTTGAAAACTTAGTTTTAACGATAGAATTAGAAATGGAAAGGTCTAGTTGCAAGATTGGGTGATTCTACGGAGAGTTGCTATAAAAACGGGAATCTGCAAATATCAAACCACTTCTGCACCAAACAGAACATAGTTTAGCATCTCCTTGAAAGCTAGCTAACATAGCTAACAATGTGTCTGTCTTATTCACCAAATGGGTTTAAAATACTGCTGTTGTTGATCTAATGATACAGTAGATTGCAATGATGTATCCATTAACTGTGTATGAGATTTTGGACCAAGTGAATGTGACATCACCCATAGAAAATAACGTACTTCTGGCTCTAATAAAATGAAGTCAACTTAGTCGCCATTTTTTTTAAGATATGGACGCTGCTGGCTCTAGACATTGTCAGTAAACATTGATTGGCTGGAGTCATTGATAGAAAACAGTGGACAAATTGAGGTGTGATGTCACTCATTGAAAATGCCTTACCGCCGGCTCTCGCGAAATGAAGCCAAATGGGTCACCATTGCTTCCTGATACGTCTGCCACCATTTTGAAATGACTGATTGGTCCGAGTCGGTCTGAGTCGTGTTTTCAGGGGAACTACAGTCTGTGTGGTGACTATTGCTGTCCCCACATGCATGTATATCTATTAGGGATGTAACAATAAATAAAAAAAATCGAATTCCATGTCTACTGTCTATACAGATCGATCTGACCAAGGCAGAATCAAATCGAATCGACCATCATCATCATCATCATCATCATCATCATCATCATCATCATCATCATCATAGTCTAATGTGTGGCAACACTGAATTTTGTAAAGACGTGACTATATCAACAGACGTGTCTCTGAGTCACACTGGTTGAATTTTTGGCTGAAAATGTTCTGGATTGATTTTAGGTCAGACAAATGTCGACTATGAATCAGATTATCGATTATGAAATGAATGGAATCATTGTTAAAATGAATCGTCTCACCCCTAACATCTAGATAAAGCAGAAAGAAAAGAAACATGCAGAAAGTGTTCATGTTTGTTTCATGCCACTTGTCAGATCCTCACGTGTTGTATCCTCTGGCAGTTTACTCTCTTTTTTTCACTTGGTTTATTTTTATTCAGTTTAATAAATAAAACTCTCCATCGACCTGCATTTGGATCCCCCAGAAACCACTCATCCGTGACACGACTGTTTAGTGTCTGTTGCAGTTTTAAAAATGACCATGCAGAGACCAGGCTCTGGGCAGATGTTTTGTTTTCTGTTGACTCACGGTAATCCACAAGGACAACAGCCTCCAGGAATAAGTCTAAAGGACGACACATGGAGTAGAGTTTACCCCATATGGTTTGCCTATTCATCGCTTGCTTCCCACCAAGTTTGTTCAAGGTGTTGACAAATGCAAACTTCATTTTTGAACAATATTTTGGAAGAGACTTGCTAAAGATGGAGGAAAAAAAGAGACATCTTTGTGATGTGGGTTTGTCTGGAGCCTCACGTGGAGGGGCAGTGTAACACGGTGTGGGTCTGGAGTTTTTCTTGCCTACCATGTATCTTTTGATCGCTTACCACATGGGAAACCACTGAGCGTTCTACCTGTCTGACGGCAGCTCTGAAAACGCCCATGACATTCAGACAAATCAAAGGTCAGAAGAGTGCCTAAGCTAAACCTCACTTGTAGCATTCTCCGTGAAAGGTTTTTGTGTTCTCAATGATGCTGCGAAAGCACAGGCTATTTCAGTTTCTTGTTTCCACAAAGAAATGTCATTAGCAAAGCTCAAAATAAGCCACTAGACCTGTATTTGTATGAAATGAGCTGGTAAAACCCAAGTTTTGTGCAGGAAACTTCATAGTTCAGCTTGTGTGAACATTCCTCAACTGGCTGCTTTTCCCCAAACTTGTTACAAACTCACAATAAAGCTCACGTGTCTCAGAACAACAGAAATGCATGGATCCATGACTGAAAAGATCGATAATTCCTTATGGAATATAAACAATATTACAAAAATGACCACGGTACACTTCATCTCAAACTCCTCAGTCTGTGACGGAATAATGACTGCTTCCAGGTGGTCTGCACGGAAAACGCTGCAACGCAGAACAAAGAGTTTATTATTTTGATGAGCCAGCAGTTTTGCTGTGGAGGCTTTACTGTTTACTGGGAGGGCTCGTCCCACCTCGGATACAGCCAAGGAGTCTTAACCAGGCGCGGGGTGAGTCACTGTGCTCTGTAATTTCAGCACACTGCAGCTATCTTAAGTGACCACGGCTGTAGACCTGTTAACCAGCCTGATCCACATGTAAAACTTTCCTTTCCTCTTAACATAATAATTATAATGTTACTTCCCAGAGCTCCCTCCCTCAATTGCAGCATGTATAGTTCTGACAGCAATGGCAGGCTGCTGGAAGAACTTTCTAGGGACCTGGTGTCTATTTTGGGTCTCTGACCTTATTTCCCGACAAATAATCTTTGCTAATCTCTTTTATTGTTCCGGCAGCAAATCTCCCATATTTCCAATTGCCAAGGACTTTACATTAACTGCACATGCCTCAGCTTTTCGTCTTCTAGAGCTGACTTTGACTCTGTGTACTTGAATCTGTGCAGAATGGACAGCTCTTTAGGAGTTAAATCTTTCCATCTTCTATTTGCACTTCCATATTTCAAACAAAATCCCCAAATCTGGAAGTTTGAGGTCCGGCGGGGAAGGAAGAGAGAATTACAGCTCTAATGGTGGCGCACTTCCTCTGCCTCTTTGTTGACATTGGACTTGGATTTATTTTTTTTTTTGGGTCAGGTTGCAACAGCTTGTATTTGGATTAAACTGCGGTTGTAGCTGCTGCTTGAATCCCATTGTGATACAGACAGACAGGTGGTCTGGAAAGTTCTGCAGAAGTGTTTAAACCAGGGATAGGCAACTTCAGGCCTCGAGGGCCGCAGCGTCTGCATGACTGATGACCTAGTTCAGGTGTGTCCTTTCTTCACAGAAAAACTGTGTTTTATAAACGTACCTACATTTATCTGCTCGTCTTGCTTAGTAGAATTTGACTTGGGAAAACTAAACATTTACATTTTAGTATATATAGGCAATATTAGTCTATCAATCTGGAACGCTCAAACATTGTTTAAGGCATTGTCACGTGCACATGTACGAGGCGGTTGACCCGTATGGGGGCTAGGGGCTTTTGGGTTGTCCGGGCCCGTGGAAGTTTGTAGAAAAATTTGAGTGTCTGCTTGTGTCAGCGCAGGTGAGTCTTCCATTTCCCTTGAGGCTTGTACGACCACATTCAGGGACGTCACAAAAATGGAAAATATGATTGATGTGTGTATGTTACAGTGTGGGGAAGTATTTGTAAGGAAAATGTAAGTTACTTGTACTGATGATCTACAGATCATGTTGAAGTATGGGATCCTTGCGCCACACTTTGATATCTCCTGTGAGCCCCCTGCGTACCCTGTTCATATTTGCCCATTTTTCACCCGCAGACAGAACTGTATCTACCTGTAAGGGCAGCTGTGACCAAAACTTTATTCTATACTGAAACTTCACCGAGGTCAATACAAATACCTTAAAGGGCCTGTACCATCAAGAGCCTATGGCCACCTTTAGATTTACTCTGTTTCTTCCTTAAGTATGCAGCATTAACATTTATAGTGTCATCTTGTTGATTTTTTTTATTCAAAAAAAAGGTGGGGACACATGAAGATTAACACAAATACAACTGTCTGTCTGTTTAGAATTCCTTTTCTTTGTGAAAACAGAGACATCAGTTTTTCTACGGTTTCTGATCACACTTGCTGGATGCATTTTCCACCTTTTTTGTTGGTTAAATGCAAATTCACTTTCACTTTACAGGGTTCGGTGTGAAACCCCTCTGCTCAGCCTAAAACCACTCATACCTCAGTGACAAGTGGTTGGAAAGCAAGTTAATTATATTCCACAGCAATACACATGCAGTCTGTGAGCTGTATTCACCTACTATTATCTGTCTTAACTTTCATGACTGTGAAACACCCTCTCCAAATTAAAGGTCGGAAATGTGTCAAAACCTGACATTATGAGTCCTGGCGTTTTTATTTTTATTTAGTGTGAGTTTGTGTCTCGTCTCTGTCAGCCTGAACTTGTTTGACGCCCCCTCCAAGTTGGAGATTAGCTTCAATAGTGTGGGGAGCTGATGATTGAGAAGTTTTCGGTCTTTTGTCAGATCAAAAACTAAAAAATGTCAAAGAAGCCTGAGGATAAAGAACCAAAAGAGGGGTTTAAGAAGTTCAAAAACAGAATTTTTCAAAGCAGACTTTGGAAGGTAGTTTTAAAATTTGACTTCTCACCACAACCACCATGGGTGATAATGTTTTATTATTTTGTGAAGGTGCTTAGTTTTCCATTTTTAGTTTAGCATAAGGCAGTTTTCATTTTATGACCCAGGAATCTTCTATTATCAAAGCCAGCTTGGATTCAAATAGCAAGCTAGGCAAACCAACAATCCATAAATTCTATGTTCAAAAACATCTTTTTTTTCTTTTAAATACAATATGTCTCTTTTCCTGCATAAAACAAAGCAACTCCACAAAGAGACTTTTTTTGTTTCAGTTCTTTATGTCTTAAAATGGACCTAAAGGGTTTTATAGGCTTTAAAATCTTCTGGCTTCCTCTGCACACGTGCTGTTGCCATGGTTTGGTTGCTTTGTTGAGCAAGTTGTTTAGCATACACACGGTTATGTTACAGAGCTCACTGTGGTTTTTCCTATTTAAACAATGGAGAGCTAAAGAGCTTTATTTAGGATTCTGTGATCTACTCTGCTGCCACCGCAATGATGAGAGCTCTTTGATTTACTGCTATATGTGGACTCATGGGGTTAGAACACATGCTGGAAGTTCTCTGAAGACCTCAGTCAGTAATCCGCTGAAGATAAATTCAGAAAGTCGTGACATGAGACACCAAGATCCCATGTACGAAGTGTGAAGGCTTTATATTTAACTAAATTACAAATTCAAGCTTAAAAAATACAATGTTTTTGGAGTCTTTTGACTGGACTAAAGTAAAACTTTCTGCAAAATACTTTAAAAAAAATCAAATAAAATGTGCGTTTATTTGTTACTTTGCAAAGTTTTGTCATACTTAGTTTGTTTTTCCTTCAAAATAAAATGGTTTGGAATGCACCAAAAACCAAAGACCACTTTCTGATATTTTTCTGTTACACTTATGTCTCACGGGTTAAAACAACCAATTTTAGCATTTTTGAGGAAAAATATCATTGCGGGAGCCATTTCCAAAAAATGTTTTGTGAGAGAGTAAATTCAGATATTTCTAACATAGCACTGCAATCGTGTGGTTAAAATGACTTATAGATGGAATTATTTCAAACTGAATCTACTGCCTCTTTGTAAAAATCCTAGATTTGTGGTTCTTAAAGTAGCATAATTGTTTTCGTCAATTATTTAAGCACCAATCAGCTTTATGCTATAGAGTAGACCTAATAATAATTTAATGGCTAAATGTTAGGTCATGTGTTTTCTTTAAAGTCCCACTCCCATCATTTTTGGATTTATTGTAAAGTAGAGTTTTTTTTTACATTTTTTCTATGATAATGCCAGTTTTATGAAAAAAATTATAAAACGTATATCATTTTCTTGGACATAGTTTCTCCAGAGTGGCAGGAAATCATCAGAAATTTGCCTCTTGGTTGTGGTTGGAACTGCTGGCATACAGTAAGCTTGCGCTGATTTCCCCATCATCGCTTAGTTTACACTCTCTCTCTCTCTCGCTAACTTAAAACCACAAAATAGCATTACCGGTGCAACAAAAATGGTGAGCAAGTTTGAACTATCTGGTCATAAAGTTTCGTTCCAGATGCCACCTCAGACAAGAAAAATGAAGACGCAAGTTTTTGTCAATGGAATTTTTCATCTGCTTCAGATTCACAACGATTTGGATAAAGAAATACTCAGAAATGTGTCGTTGATCTTAATTTTCTTTATTTAGGTCTTCCATCATGAGAAAAAATGCTAAATGAATAAGTTAAAAACACCATAAACAAGATGAACAATGTAAAGATTTTATAAAACTGCAAATTTGTTGAAAACATTAAAAATGTCTGAGCTTTAATCTAGATCAAAGCAAAAACTGTTACATTAAAATGAAAAAAAAATTAGGTGAAGAGAGGAATGTTTTAGTTTTTATGTTAAGAAGTCAAAAAGAGACATTGAAAACTTGAATTAGTTTGTCATTTTTTAGTGTTTTTGGGGATTAGAAACAGCACAGAAAACTGAAGTCCTTTTCAGAATTGACACAAAGATGCTAAACCATACCTTCATCCACTGTCTGTTCAGTCATGCATATCACTCTGATGAAAGACCTCCATTTAAGGGTAGAAAACATTTGTTACTTTTTAAAATTCAGAAAAACAGAAGATCTTTTGAGATTTGTCTTTGCCCTGTGTGGCATTTTCCTTTTCGCTTTATTGCACTTGCCTGGCGGTGGTGTCGAGGTGGAGCAGTTGACCTCTGATAGGAAATGCCTGCCCATGTGTCAAAGTGTCCTCGGGCAACAACCTCACGTTGCTCCTGGTGGTTATAGGTTGGTGCCATGTGGCAGCAGAGCTACCATTCATGGGTGGATGGAATTTGTGACTGTAAAGTCAAGTTTGGGCCTTAATCAAGGTAGAAAAACACCATACTGCATTGATGATGGGAGAGAAGTCCCATGAGTAGCTGAATTAAATAGGCCTTTTAGTTTTACTGGTGGATTTGATCTTCCTCCAGGGCATTTAGTGGGTTACAGAGAGTTCAGGGCTTGATATCAGGGGAAGGGTGTTTAGGGCTGTAGCCCTTGGTGGGCTGGGGACATTTATAACTGCATGGCCTGCATGGCCATCTGTTGTGGTAAAGGGTGTGTTCATCTGTAAGGAAGATTGGTGCTAAATGTCTAATTATGCATCATCCTACTCTTCGACTTTCCCAGGATACAGTAGCAGTAACTCCGAGCGGCACACGCTCTGTAATCAGTGATGTCAAACACCACACGAGGCAGTCTCATAGATAAAGCTCCGAAGTGGCGCGAAGCACCCATGCCCTTTGCTCC
The DNA here is from genome assembly GCA_014656515.1 of Oryzias celebensis. Taxonomy (NCBI): domain Eukaryota; kingdom Metazoa; phylum Chordata; class Actinopteri; order Beloniformes; family Adrianichthyidae; genus Oryzias; species Oryzias celebensis. Next base: position 44,940,094 of record BNCR01000005.1, read on the forward strand.
CAGTGCTCTAATTATCGCCCTTTCACATAAGAAAGACCATGAGGACAAGTTTCTGCAAATACTGCGTATCCACAACTTTCACCTTGAATCCACCTTAATTCTACTGTGCCTTATTGACACAAACTATGCTTATTAGGGGGTTTTCATTGCTGCATAGAGAATTAGACAGCCCATAGATTTTAAATAAAGCTTGTTCTTAAAAAAATGCTCAAAACACTTAAAAATTCACATTTTCAAAGTGTCCCTATTTCCAAAAGTACGCTTAAGTTTGATGTTAAAATTATTCAATATTATTGGAGCAAACTGTTGTGGTTAGAAGTAAAATGAAAAGTTAAAGTAAATCATGACATACTGGTTTTTTTTGTTCTTGCTGAGGCAAAAGGTGTTGTCTTTGGAGGTGAAAGAGGTCAAAATCAACAAATTTAAACCTGTTTCTCTGCATTAGATAGACAGCTAAATAAGAAAGTAATTTTATAAAATCTTCTGAAAAAACCCCTCAAAATAAAACAATTTAGCAGCAGACTAAAACAAGAAAAACACTGAAGAGAAAAAGGAAAAATCTTAAATAGCCACAATATTGCACTGCACCTTTTAGTCGACGAACTCCTCACCTGTAATGATATAATTTTAAGTAATTACCCAGGATAAGTAGGGGATACTTCTTTAGTAAATATATTTTCCCCTGGTAATTAGAACCAATTGAAATTTCTTCTATATGTTTGAAACTATCCTAAAAGGAAAACCTTTTAGGGCTAAAGGAGCAAAGAGATGGCCAATTTTAACCCTCTCAGCATAGCTTGGCTCTTTGGGTTTTTTGCTGCAGGACGTGGAGTGCCACAGTGCAGCGGAGAAGGGTGGGTGTCTGTGGTTGCTGTTTCTGCTCTCCATGTCTCCAGCGGGACACCCTAGACATTTCTCCCAGTGGCATTCTGCCAAACCCAGAGGTAGCAATCCACGAAAATGAGAGTGTTGCCTTAGGAGTTAAAAAAAGATCTGTTTTGATCATCCTCTTTGGCTATTTCTTCCCATAGTTTAGCTAAACCTACAGAATTAGTTTTGCTGAGGCAGAATGAGAATTAAAGTTCAATCCTTTAGGTTTTCTGCTACCTTACCATTATTGCTGCCAGAAAAGGCTGCAAATTAGGATTCTTCTAGTGTCTCTGCGACCGCTGAGAATGAAAAATGCATCATTTGGGACATGATATGGTCATTTGTGGCTTCCACTATAAATATGATGCAAAAATCAACATTAAGCACTCATTTTTCTGACTTTATTCCATTGAAATGTTTTGATGTTTTTTTTTATTAGGACATTATAGCTTGAGTCAAATAATGCTATTTCTCTGGACTAGTGCTTCAAATTAGATACTTTTTTCATACTTTTGTATAGTTAAAATGTATAGTACAGTTAGTATAGTATAGTTAGTATAGTTAAAAGAAAACCCTCCTTTTGTAAAGTAAAATGACAAAAATATGCATCCATTCTTATTGGTCAGTTTGTAAAAGGCACTGTCAGTCGTAAACAAAACAGTTTGAAGAATGTTTGCTCAGTTGTATCCTGCAGTCCAGACAGCTGACTTCTTTTCCCTTAAATTTAGAAAAGAACAGGAAGAAAATGTTCTTGTTTTTCCTGCTGCTGCTGACTCTGTGGCAGCCTGTGTATTTATAATAGGAGACCAATGTCTGGACACCTACCATACTTTCCTCTATTACTGAAGTTTGCACCAAACCACCAGCCTATAGGTTATGGCCACCGTGTCATCAACATTAACAGGCATTTAAACCAAACTATCAGATCCATAACATGAAAAACATCCAAAGGAATATTTGTGTTAGTTTTGCACATCCGAAACGGAAGGATTTGTGTGTATTTATTGCACAACTCAAAGGTACAGAGTTATTATATCTCACTCTGGTTGTATTCTACAAAAATACACAAATCTTTTTGTTGCTCGTAAAATCAGTTTAGCCAATAAAGTCTAAAAAAATCTGCTTCCTGCCCATGTTTCTGTTTATTTTACTGAGTTTATAAGAGTTTTAGAGTTTTCTATCAGTAAGTATTGAAGGTGTGTTAACTCAAAAAGCAGGATAAAAAAGGCTGCAGAGTTTCTATTTTCCACTCTGGACAGATAAACATACACAGTGTTTAAACTGATGGCAGAAATGTGCACTACACATAAATATATATATATATATATATATATGTATACATGTATAGCAGAGAACGGTCAGGTTCTCTCCAGATGACCACCTTTGGTTTCCATGCGAAACCACAGTCTGATCAGTAAATATATTCCCAGGAGTGCCGTCCACAGTTCATTTTATGGGCATACCCACACTGGGATCGTCTCTAGGAAATGGCTCAGACAAGTCATCCCTAACAGAAATGCACTGCTTGCTTTTCTGCATTTATAGACCTGTTATTTACAGATTTTCTTTTATCTAGTAAAAGAAGAAAAAAACGTTATTAGTAGGTTTATCACAAAATATTTTAGTGCAGAAAATAAGTATTATTTTGCTTAAACATAATACAAAGAAATAAAAAAATGTGCATTTTTGGGTTAGCTTTTATCACAAATGTTACACCTGAAATATTTCTTCTCTACAAATGCTGGTGAAACAAGGAGGAAACCCTGGTTGTTTAAAGTTTGTCTTGAAACTTGAATCTTTTGCTACATTCAAACCTCTCTGTAATTATGTCTTGCTTTCATGATACTGCATACAACACATTAAAGGATCACTTCTCCATTGGTTAGACCTTCTAGTCCTGAATGAATTTAGATTTGATAAATTCCAAAAGTAAATTTAGGCCAAATTTGGAGCAGAATTGACCTGAACTGTGACTTTTGGACCCTGACCTCATCAGACTGCAGAGGGGGAGTGTGACGGGGTCCTTCTTGGTGTTGACAAGTAAGCAAAGTCAGAAATAAGATGGCCCAGCCTGATAATTAGAAGAAACAAACAAGGATTTTATTATGGGTGTTTTATGGGTGTGTTCGGTGCAAACTATGGAGACTGCCGTTGGACTAAGAGATAAAAGAAAAAAAAAAATTGCCTGGTGATCAATTTTGGCTGTTCTGCAATCTGTGATGATGCTTCATCACAGGGAGGCATTTTTAGCTAAAGAGTCATTGGCTTTTTGAAATTTATTTTCTATTACAAGGATGATTGACACTAGATGTCCTTCCTGACACAACCTGCACTTTATCAGGACTGGGGACTGACTCAAGAGACCCAGACGTGAGATCCCCTCTGGCTTTATAGTTTGTCAGCAGGATGAAGAGTCTTTCCTAGGGATCCATACTGGAATAAACTCATCACTCCCTCTGGGAAACAAATCCAGGTTTCCCAGGCGCCAGTCCTGCTTTCAGCCAACTGAGCCATCCAGCCGCTTACTTCCTCTTCTTCTAATGACATATAGTACTACAAGTTTTTAAAGAAGTCATATTAACAGAATCAAGACACCTGAAAAATACTAAACATAAAGAAAAACACTGCTCTTTTGTGGACAATCGTCTTTGTTTTTCAGGTGTTGGATTTGGAGGTCTCAACAGTGCCTCCATCTAACCCTCTCCACTGCATCCTTCCTGCTCACACCAATCGTACTCATGTCCTCCTTCACCGCATCCATGAACCTGCTCTTTGGTTTCCCTTCAGGCTTTTTTCCTGGCTGCTCTGAGCTCAGCCTCCTTTCACCTCCAACATCATCACTGTTCCTCCACACAATATTCAAGACTCAACTTCAAAACAACATCACCTGGATCAATGAGAGCATTCGTCAATATATATATATAAGAAATAAAACCAAAAATATTAGACACATGCACAAAGGTTTAACTTACTGTCTGTAACGAGAAACATTTGAGAACTCTCTTTGCATCGAGCAACTCTGCCCTCTGCAGTTTGAGAGCTGAAGAAGACGGAAACATCACTTTGTGCTTCCTAAATGAACAGCTTCCCTCTGAAAGGTGGTTTATGCCCAATCCATCAACAATTATCACGGTTTATTCATCTCAAGTTGTTAAAACTGACCCAGTCTTCTCCCATTATCAGGTGGGAATGTTGTATCCCTTTATAGTTTTTCTCAATATTTCAGTCGCATCAAAATCATTAAAAAAAATGTCCTCAGAATAAAGACTATGAGTTGAATAGTAGATATGTGCAACCAGCAGCAAAATGCCTCTTCACCTGAAAAACGAAGCTTTTAAACATCCAGTGCACCATGAAGCCCTCCCCACAAAAAATCTGACTGAAACCAGTTGTGCTGAAAAGAACAAAGAGAAGCTTCTTTGCACTTTTGAAAAAGATGTGCCACAACATTTTCTAGAAAGTTAGTTTTCTATTTGATGCTTGTTTCCCCTAAAATGTGAAGCCAGCCGTTTAGCAATTCAGGAGTTCCACAACAAAGCCTCAAGAGGGCGCCAACTACCTTCGAAATGCTCGCCAAAGTCTCCTGGGCCCTTTCTGAATGATATGAGAAAATTTCCCAGAGGGCCCTAGGTTACTAGGAGAATTGTTTGTCCTGCCAGAACACTGCAGAGCATGCTGACGTTGTTTGCTCTGTGAAGATGGGATTCACACTCCCTGCTGAGAGACTGCATGTTTAGGTACTGCTAGAAGAGCTCTCCGAGGTCACCTTTGCTAACAAAACAGTGACAATCATGAATCTAAAATAGACTTTAATGCATAATCTTACCAAAAAGCAAACACTTTACTCATATTTATTTACCAAATCCTGAGATGAAAGTCTTGGATTAACAGGTTTTGCTCTCACATGAATAAATCTCTGGCTTTAGAAAAGTCCTCTGGGTAAATGTAAGCATGTTCAACCAGGCAGGTAAAAGCCTTCTGTAGCCTCTTTCAGAAGATCACAAAAACAGTCTCTGAAATGAATAAAGCAGACAACTTTATATAAGCCAAATGCAGAAATGTTACTGAAAGAGAAAAGAAAATAAAGCAGCATAACATCAAAAACACATTTAAACTGGCATTTCCATTTATAACCTGAGATGTGGCACACAGTACCACATTACACCATATGTCAGACACCATCTGCTGTCAGGAGTTGCATTCATCCAACTGGAAAATATAATGAATGTTGATGTCATTAGTCCACAGCTTGATTTACATCTTGGTGGCTCTGAAATCTATTTAAACAGTCAAACCTAAAGCTTTGCTTTTAAATGCATGTAAATGTTTCTTAAAAAGACGTACTTTTTTCAAATAATGTGAACAAAAAAGGACACGGTTTCTACCTGAAGATAAAAGTGGACGATGGCTTTGAACTCTGTTCAGTGTGTTACAGTTTCCTCAGTTGTCTCATGCAGTGCCTGGATCTGCGCCTTAAGCGGCTCAGACTAAAAAATAAAATAAAACCAAAAAAAACCTCCCCCTCCAGGAGAACTAACAAACCATCTGGGGTGAAGATATGCCTTTTTTTTTTTAGAAAAACTAATTGATTCAGAGCACAAAAGACAAAAATGATTCATCAAATTGCAGTTCTTGCAAAGTTTGTCTTTTCACAGCCTTCTGAGCTCAATAATGGCGGATTAGGAGTCGATTTACTTAAGCTTAAACTAATGTGAAAATCTGACCCCCAGCTTTGTTAAGGGTTTCAGTCTGTTTGCTTTACTGATCTAACTTGCTGTAGAAGGGCAGCAATTGGGTGTGGGGGTTTAAAGACGAGGAAATGTTGTCTTTAAAGCAAACATAGATTTTAGCATCCCTGTTCTCATCATTAAAATACCTTTGAAGCGGAGTTTAAACAAGCTGTCACTCAGCAAAGCAAACGTCTGAGTTGGATTTTAGTGTCAAAGTGAGCGCATAGACCAAAACGCAGAGCATTTGGGTTCTGAGGGACTTTCGTTACAACACCAAACCCATCAAAAGTCATTTTGTCAGAAACAGTTTCAGATTTTGTGACAGCTTTACTAAGTTTCCACAGGTAACACTAAAACATTTTGTTGGGACGACGCCTACCGGAGATCTCACTGTCAGACTTGTCCTGCAGGTTGAGCAGGTGGTGTAAAACTGTGACCATAAAGAAGAGACTATTTTGAAAACTATATCTTTCCTGGGATTGGTCCTTCCTAGCAATGGCTCTGCTTGTTTTTGGAAAAAATGTAGGTCAGGGGTGTCGCTTTGCAAAGAAGGCTAAATTGTTTTTTTTTTAACCAAAAGTATTGTCAATTTGTCAAATTTTCACACCATTCAGTTCGAGTTAGTTTGTCAGAGATAACCTACCTGTCTGACAGTTCCTCTTTATCTTCAGGTCCTTGGAAGACAAAGTTGCTTAATATTTCACTTAAAAAAATAGCAATAGTGTAATGGAAGGATTGCACAACGGTGTTGATACAGGTTTATGGTTCAAAACATAATTTAGCCAACACCAATCTAGAAATTATACACTTAGTTTTTTAGAAAATGCTGATGTGTTACTGATTTCATGAAAGGTGCCTGCGGGGCCGGTGAACCGTACTTTGGATGCCTGATTGTTCTGTCTTTAGCTTCAAAATGAGCAGAATTAAATATTTTTTTCTCAAATAGTTAGGAGTTAAAGACCCACTTTATTTAAAATTGTGTTTTGAACATGTTATTTTGGCATTTTTCTCATGATGGAGGACATGTATAAAGAAAATGAAGCTCAAAATTACTTTTCTGATTATTTCTTTATTCAGATGGTTTGAATCCAGGGGCAGACAAAGAAATACTCTTTGAAAAAGCAACAATTGGCAGGCCAAAAGCCTTACTGCTCTGCTCCATTCTGATGCATCACTCCCAGACAAATAGATCCATAAACGTCTTCATTTTTCTTGTCTGAGCTGGCATCTGGGTAAAAACTGTACAGCTGGATAGCTCTGAGATAGTGCGCAATTTTTTTTCTTTTTTGCTATGCTATTACTAGCTTGGGCTTGTGAGGTACTGTAAGCTAGCGGGAGAGAGTCCAACCAAAAGGAATGCTGGGATTTTAACGTAGGCTTATTTCAGGGCCAACAGTCCCGCCCACAACTCGAAGGGAAATTTCGAACAAGTTATTGCTGATGTGCAGAAAATGTCCTAAAAAAACGACACAGGTTTTTGATTTTGGCTAACAACTGTGTAATCTTAATTAAAAGACCACTGGGAACCATTTTACAATAGAATAAAAATATAGTTGGAGTGGGACTTTACTGAAACAACTCAAAAAGGGTTGACTTTTGACACGCTGAAAGGAAATCTTTCCTCTACATCCTTCTGTGGGAGGGTTATATACATGCAACTCTTTATTTTTTCACAGCTATTGAAACAGTGTGTGGATTAGGATCATTTGTGTGGCAGACGACACAGTTTCTTGCACTGTTGGCTTTTGTGAGGAGCAAATAAAGCTGTAGCATTGGCCAGAATGTGATGGATGAGTGAATGAGTAAGGCTCCAGATGGTCATTGGAATTTTCCTTAGGTTTTACAATGAGTAGTTATACATCCTTGGCATAATATAATCAAGTGACAATAAAAACAAACAGGGCTGTAATTTGCATTGGTGTTTGCAGAGACTCTGAAATCTTTTCACTTGTGCCATCATAACAAAATGATACATGGAAGTCTGTGGTAGAAGTCTTTCTTTTTTGTTATTTCTGCGGAACTTGGCTGGCCAAGCCAAAGCAAGAAAACATCAAGATGAGCCATCAGATACACACAATGAACTTTCTTCTAACATCTTTAAACAATAAAAGTGTATTTTGTAACTTCTTTAGTGATTTTTTTTCCCCAAAAGGCTCAAAGTTGCTATAAGCTGCTATATTTAAAGATATGCATTTATTTAACTCTTAACTAAAAAATGAATTGCCATCATTAAACTTGTTGAAAAATAGTTTCAAAGGAAAAATATTCCTTGTTTGTTTTAAATAATAAATCATATTTATACGATTTCAAAACCAAATAAATGCTATTTGGGGAAAAAAAAATGAAGCCATTATAAAAGGTAGCTTTCAGATATTTGCAATAATTGAATTACGGATGTTAGTTATGTTTCTATAAATGTTTCTACAAATTTAATTTCTTTACTTTTGACAGTAAGTCATACAAGTCCCTTTCAAAATAAGGTACACTCATGTGTCGAATAAGATAATCCTGCTGCAGTAGATTTACTTGAAATAAAATACAAGAAAGTCAAATATAGTATTTTTTTTATCATTATAACAATTAAATGATTTTGTGTAGCATATATTATTATAAGTGATCAACTTAACTAACTGCATTAGTATCTAATGTAAGGTGTTAGCATTTAAAAACATTTTAAAGCATTTTAAACAACTGCTCTTCTGCAAAAACTATGATCAAGATAATGACCCAAGTTTTTAGATTTAGGTTAAAACGCTTTTAAAATAAAAGAAAAGTCTTTAAGGGAACAACATTGGTTAGAATAGACTAACAGCCACTGAAATTTCACTTCTCCCTCCCACACTCGGTGCATAGAATGTCATCGCGCTGGGTGAGAAAGCCACGTCCCACCAGTGACACGGAGCACTGCATGCAATTGAAACACTCGCTGTGCCACTGGCGCTCCTCAAAGGAGATATACTTAGCTCCTGCCAAACCTGTAAACACAAAAAATAGAATTTGAGAAATTTTTGTTTTTTGCTGTTGACAAATCTAACACAAACGAGAAGGAGAGCCAAACATAAGCTGTAACTCACTACTAATGGGCTTGGTACAGCCGACACACTTCTTTGCATAGAGGTTGCTAAAGCACTCAAGGCAATATGGGTAATTTTCTCTGGAAGTGAAGCGCTGTCCTGATAGCTGCCTTTTACATCCAATGCAGAGGAAACACTCTCTGTGCCAGGGTTTGTCTTGATAAGTCACTCCACCTGTCGTTATGGCCTGGACATGACAGATAATCAAACCAGATTAGTATAAAAGGCCTGTAATCACTGCAGCAATGCTTGCATTTGAAATGGTACCTTCTTGCAGGCGCAGCACTGGTATGCAAACTGCTTCTCAAAACAGGGAACACAGAAGTAGCCATTTTCTTTGGGAATAAAGGACTTTGTTCCCATTGGCTGCTGGCAGCGGTGGCACAGGAAGCAGGTCTCATGCCAGCTGTTCCCTTTGTACTCCATTTTTCGAGAACCTATCAAACAGGGTGCAAAGTCAGCACATCATACTATAAAGACGAAAACACACCATACATGCATGAGAGAAGGAATTAAAACCATGTTAATCATTACTATAATTACTAAAAGGGCTGTCGCAATTGCTGCATCAATACTACCATTAATACTTCAACCAAAAATGCCCCACACATGTTTCATGGCACCTTTCAGAGATCTACTCCAATGAAAATTGTATTTTTGGTGTTTTTAACATGTTGTTCTGGCATTTTATATAGTAGGAAAACTAAGGTTAAAATGTAATTTCTTTTTTCAAATTATTGTGAATCGAGAGCAGATGAAAAAAATCCATTGGAAAAAACCTTGTTTGTTAGGAAGAAAATACCCTCGGTGGGCCACATCTCCCTACTCTGCTCTATTCCGCTGTATCCACTTGCAGACAAATAGATCCAACCACCGGTATTGTTAGGTTTGTATCAAGAGCTCTAAGCTAGCGGAAAGGTCTGTAAACAGAGAGCTCTCAGCATTGGGAGGAGGGGAGATACTTTACACCACCGGTCCACAACTCAAAGTCGAATTTCTAATGAGCTACTACCGCTCTGCTGAAATGGTGTTCTAGAAAATGACAGGTTTTCTGATTTTTGGCTAAAAACTGCATAATCAGAATAAAAAAATTAATAATCAGAAAATGATCAGAGTGAGACTTTAATTCTATTAACTCTACAATCAAACACAAAGGACTTTTCTATTTAAAAAATCTCTGTTTTATGAGATATTTTGAAGGCTTTCATTGTCCAACACTCAAATCTATCAAATGTTTGCACCTCCTGATGTAAAAACAAATAGGTCGAATGAGCTTTCTATTTGACAGTGTGAGAGGCATTACTGTTTTTGTTAAAAAAAGAAGAAAAGCTTACTGAAATCAAGCAGATCAAATCATAAAAGAAGACGCATCTTTTTATGAGTTCCTTCATTCCATCACTGTCCTTTCAACTTTCATCTTTGCTCTTTCTCAATTTAACAAGCCGTCTGAAATACCAGTAGGTCAGCAAAACAGCAAACCAGCATGTTGACAAGGTTTAATTATTACAAAGTGCAGTTGAGGACTAAATTAACTTCCAATCTCAGTAACTGCAAGTTACTCATTACATGCATAAATTCACATTCGTACGCCGGGATTTAAACCTGCAGACTTCCACAGTGCTCGTCTGCAAATGTGGTTAGATTGTGTTAGTTGTTGCTGCAGGCATCTAGATCTGCGCTATTTGATACTTGCAAGGATTTTAAACTTTGTTTTTAGAAATGTAAGATGTTTTTACCAGGTTGGAAATGTGATCTTATTTTTACATCTTTCCAAACTTTTCTCAAAACCAGTGCAGTCAAGATTTTTGTCTCATTAGGAGCTGAGATCTAGAAATAAGGAAATTATTATTAAAACCAGTTAAATTCCTTTTGACAATAAAACTTTATTTAAGATAATAAAAAATGAAATTGAACTGTAATTTTTGGTTCAATTTTAAGGATATTATTTTAAAGTTCAATAAATGTTGACAAGTTAGACTGACATTATCTGGAGTCTGAGCTCTGTCTTCCTCTCCGGTCACCGGCAGGAGCCGTCTCCTCAGTACTGCCACTACATCTCCCAGCTTTCCCAGTGCATAGATCCCAGATACTGCACACCTGATGCTCTTCTACACTCATCCACAGATCACATAAGCAGCAGACAGAGTCTGGCTCAGGGTGAAGTATTGCTTGTGTCATTCAGCCTGAGTGGTTTATCCTGATCTCATCTCCTGTTTACACGACCATGCTTTGCATCTTACTCTACCTCTATGCCACCAGCCCCGACCTTTGCCTAGACTGTAACCCTGATTTAAATTTGTGAACTTTTAGCTGGGCTTTGCTCCTGTCTGAGTCAATAAAATCTGTTGCACGTGGAACCAGCCATCTGTTTGTGACAGACATTCACTATTTTGGAAACAAAAAATGTAATTTATCTTAAGAATAAGTTCTGGTTTTAGATTTTATGAGGCTTTATTGACATGTATTAGTGTTTACTAAGATCATATTTTCACTTTATTCTAAAATTAGTCACTTTTTGTTACTATAATCAAAATAAGATACAATTAGATTAATCAAAACCTAATAATTACAAACCATTTGCTCAGAACTAGCCACAAATCTGAATTATTTTAACAGTTAGCTTCTATAGCTTGTTTTTCCCGTTTGGAAGTGATTTAGAGATCTAGATTTTGATTTATAAGATTTCTTGTTAAGGAAAAATTACTTACTGCATGGACAGATCACAGTGATTGTTTTAAGATTAGAGTTTTTCTGGTTTTTAGCTAAATCTTATATCAGTGTATCAGTACCTGGCAAGATGGTTTTCTTGCAGGTGATGCATTTGGAGGAATAGTCGTGTGCGTAACACTCAGTGCAGAGCAAAAGGTCGTCTCTGGCAGCGAAGGCTTTGTCTGCTAGTGAGCGGCTGCACTTTGCACATTTGAAGCACTGCTCATGCCAGTGGCGATCCTTATAGGACAGATCCTGTAAAATATCCATGCATCACATAAAAGTTTACGAGATTTTATTATGTATAGACAGTGATGTGTTTTCACAGCACTTACTGGTAAAAGAAGAGTTGGTTCCTGGTGTGTTTCCTTACCTTGCTGTTACAGCCAATGGGTGTGGAGCACTTCTCACAGCAGTTAGCAAATAGGTTCTCATAGCACTTTGTGCAGTACTGTGTGTCTTCTTTCATGATGTACTTCTTTCCCAGCAGTGAGTCTTTGCAGTAATGGCAATCAAAGCGCTCACTAGAGGACATCGCTGTTTGATTTTCTTATCTGTGGATCAAAGTAAACAGCTTGACAGTGAATAAAGATTGTAATAAAAAAAAATAAAAATAAAAACGGTCCAGGGCTTTTCATTTTATGCAATTTTTTGTTTGCTGAAAGAAATCTTTACCTGAGTTGATATGGAGCAAAAACAAGGCAGAAGCGGTGTGGACTCAGGGAGGAAGCAGAGAGGAAACTGGGGCAGGCAGGACTGTGACGGGGAACGCAGAGAGGAGCCCTTCTATAAATACAAGCCTTCTTATTAGAGGTAATCTCTGGAGAGAATGAGGATACCTCACTACATCATCCTGCACCTTTTAAGGGGGCTAACTGAGACACACCCATATGCTTAAACTGGTGCATGAAAATACCCCAACAAACACAAAGATTATAACTTTGGGATAAGAAATTTGCTGAATGGAAAAAAGAATTGTGCTCACAATGAACATTCTTTATTGCTGAATCAGGTATATAGTAAATACTTGAATTTGGACTTGTGTGCCATGACAGTGACAAACGGATATTTGGATGCCATGACATAAGTGGTCATGTTAGAGGCCTGCAACGAACGCAAAAGGGTCCAGATGGCTTCAAAGAGGCGGGTGTCAGCAGCTTTGGGTTGCCAGGTACGCGAGTACACACGGGAGTTTTAAAGACTATTGCAGGTGCTTTGGAAATACTTCAGAAAAGGTAACTTGGGAGTACTTTTAGAAAATAAATAGCACAAATTCACCTAAATCCCCTTGCTATTTCTGGCTGGGGTTGATGTTTTAACTGAAATCCCTGTTTGGTGAGGTTTGTTGATGTTCATGTGAATTACATTAGGTTCAGTTGTTGATGCTGAACTTCTGGGACCAAAAGGATGGTTAAAATCTATGGAAATGTTCACATCCTTGACTGACAGTTTACTAATTACATTTAAGTCTTGGTGCATGTGTCCATGTCGGTTATCCAAAGGATAAAGAGAGTAGACAACTTCATAAAAATAGAATGGGAAGACCACCAGCCCAGCCCACAGGCCTAATCCCCCACAAATGCTCTCAGGAAGGTCAATGAGAGAGCTGAGGCTGACTGGAATCCAACTCTCGAGCAGGAACGTTCTTCTCTCATGCCCTCCTTCAATTCCAGCACCAACCCTGAAAAGGAATTTACAGGAGAGATTTTTCTTCAACAAAATCACATCAACAATTAAAAACTAATTACTACTTCTGACCAATATTTGCCGCTAAAGAGGATTTTATATTTATCCCAAAGTGTGGCACTGGTGCATTTCCTATTTGTGTCTGCCTCTTTAGGTTTGTAAAAGTATCAGGTGAAAATTAGCCTGGCATTGGCAAGTCAAGCTCACAACACCATGGCTCTGCAAAAAATAAATCACTAAGCATCCAGTTACTTGGAATTTCACCCATTCATTTCCCATTCAGGGTCACGGGGGTGCTGGATCTGTCTTTAAGCAAAAGCAAGGTGGACACTAGAAATGGACTGTGTAATAAAATATCATTTAAATACAAAAATTCGGCATAGTACAAATGATCTTCTATCCATTCAGAAAATTCAGCAGGTTTGGAAATGGACAGATGGTCTGAATTCGCCTACCACCAAAGATTACAAACTTAGTTCATGCACATCTCTCTGTTTCACTAAGAAATCTTACTTACATTTCAAATTAAAATAAATGAAATACATATGTATTAATCAAATGAGAGTGTGGATGCTACAAATAAAGTTATCTTTGTTGTGCAGAAAGTTTCTTATTCAGTTTGTTATACATCGGAATGGAGCGGAGCAGGGAGCTCGCAGCCCGCTGTTGAAGTTTGTACGTAAGAACTTTTTCAAGAAGTATATTTCATCTGCCTCTGATTCACAACAATTTGATTAAATTAGTACTTAAAAACACAGATTCAATCATAATTTTCTTTCTATATGTCCTTTACCACAAGATGTTAAATACATTTAAAAAAACATTTTTATTGGAGCGGATCTTAAAACGCAAGTAACACAACGTAGCATTAACATTTTTTTAAAGACATCCGATGCAGGTTTTGACTTGCTCATGAAGTCTTTGCGTCAAAAATATTTTTACTGCATTCTTTGTACCTCCAACATAAGAGCTGGGTCGTTTTCATGCTTGTCACAACTTGCAACCAACTTATGATAACAGCACATTGTCACCTGAACTGTTAGGTCTTCTTTTATTTCCAAAAAACATGATTTTAGAATCACTGGTAGTCAAATAAAAAGTAATACATCTCCAATGTTTACAAAACTAGAAAAACAATTTTAGGTTACTCACAAATGTTTGTGAGTAAAGACACTGTAGAGACAGAAAAATGATTGGTTTACAATTTAATAGGGTTGTGTGTCTTTTCTTCTCACATGATTTGATCTGTGTATTGGTACATGGACCACAAATTACAAAAATACGACTCAGTCCAACTCACTAAATGGACACACTATATATTCAGTGCTCAGCATAAACGAGTACACCCCATCATATTTTTCAGGAAACCTTTAGCGTCCTTTCAGAATCAACATTTTCTATGAGATGTTATACGACAAAATACTCCCACAAATGTGAGCAATTGATTGCAAACATATATGTTAATTTGCATGCACAAAAAAGTGTAATTAATTCAAGCCCATGTTGCAAAAATGAGTCCACCCAAAGAATAGTCTTTGGAGAGAAGCTACACTTAAGACTACAAAATTCTAATTAATGGGGTTGCAACCACAGTTGAATCTAATGATTCGTTTAACATGTGTCCAGGACACAGGTGACTTTAAAAGAGCATTACTTAACAAAGAAAAGCTCTTCCCACTTCATGCTGTCAGAAATGTCTCCTTGTGGAAGAGAAATGTCAGAAAAGAAATACTTTCTTTACACAAAAAACACAAAACATTTTTGAGAAAGATGGAAGTGCAACCATCTTACAGAGGCGTCCAGGCCATCCATGGAAGTTAACATCTTCATAGGAGCGCCTTCTGATGAGAACGCTTGAAGAAAATCTTCATGCAAGTTCACTGCAAAGTGGTTATTCTTGAAAAATGGACAAAGATAGATATTAAAAATCATGGTGCTCATACAAAATACTAGATGTAATAGTTTTTGATGCAGGGTGTATTCATTTTTGCTTCATACAATTTGAATAAAACATTACTGATTAAGTTAGTACTCATTTATGCTGAGCAATGTATATATATATTAGTCATTTGACATTAGAACTATAAATGTAAATCTTTTAGCAGAAACACATTGTTTTTCTTCCAGGCCCTTTTTATTAAAACAAACAGATTCAGACATTAGAAAATGGTATATTGGGTCTTTTAGACAGTTTTGTTCTTTGTAGTTAGTTAAAGTGTCATTATTTCTTTGGGTGTTGTTTGCAATCTTGTGAAAAAAAGGGTTATCATATGTTAAGAGCACACAATGCACATCCCTCACCGTGATTCTCCTTCTGCCAAATGTATCGGAAGACGCAAGCTTGTGATTGGCTAAAAAGGCAAAGACAAAAGGGCACAACATGAAGAAAAACTGGCAGTTAGTCAGAAACGGAATATTATACCTTTTTAACAATAAAATCCTTTTTACATCGGTTGTTTTGAACTGATACTGCTGTCACTATCCATACTAGATCCATTTTAAATGTATATCTCTTTGGCAATGGACACACCAGGCACTTCAAGCGCATTGTTGAAATTTAACCACAATTTAAGTATGCAAAGCTCAATCAATGATGTAAAGATTTTTAGAATAAACATATGAACCTCGGACAGTCATAAAACAGCATCTATCTGTCTTTTGTAACATCTGTGTGATTTCAACTTGAAGTTAAGAGCTTATTAAATGCCATATGTGACACTCAGCATGGGGAGATGTCTCATTTTCTGCCTCAAATATTATTTTTCTGGAACTGTCCTGGTTCAATGATTCTTTAAAAAATTGCATGTAAGTAAAGCAGATTATCACATAACAAGTATTTTGCATGTTAATCTGTGTTGGTGCTGTCAACCTTTCAATTCTACAGCAGAGTTGGGATTTATGTGTGATGATGATGACAGGTGCTGATCTTTGTCTTTTGGATTATTAAGTTCCATAAGCGGTGCCAGCCCTGCAGAGCAAAAACCCTGCTGATCTCGCATATTCTTTTCTGCTTGCTTAATCCCCTGAAGTCTGTCACCGAACAGCTGCCAACAGATATTGTATAGAGTCAGTGTAGCCCCGTTAAATAGACCTTTATTTGACCTGCACTAAGGTATCTTCTTACGCTGAAGCATTCAGGCTATACATAAAGGTGTCAGTAGTTGTTTTTTCCACATAATCGAATGCTCTTGTCGAAGAAGAGAAGCATTCACTTTAAAGCCCTGTGAAAAGATGGCTTGTTGTACACTGAGACACATCAACACCGCACAGTTACATTTCTGTGAAGCACAAAGGCCTTGATGTAGCAATGCTGGCAGCTGGTTGGCATGGCGATGAAAGCATAAATAGGATCCATTAGGTTAAAACGAGGGGCAGCTCTCGGAGTTAATGAGAGGACTCGCACAAACCTGTCCTTTTGCAGGCCTCTGTGCTCTTCTGCAATGAGGCGAGCGTTCTTTCAGCACAGTATTCTCAACTGAATTTGATAGTCGCGCAGGAGATTGCAGGAGGGGTGTGTGTGTGTGTGTGTGTGTGTGTAAACCCTGACAATCATCTCAGTCTGCAATCTTGCAGAACTTTAAACCCCTTCTGGGGGGCCTGGTGGGTGCCCAAGTAATGCCCACAATAACCATGGGTTCTGCTTTTAGCCAGTACTGACCAGAGTTGAGATTAAAGATTAAGATTAAAACTGTGCTTGTGAGTATTTCTTTATTTCAATTGTTTTGGATCAGGAGCACACAAAAACGGACGGTTTTAAAAGCAACTGCCATGCCAGTCTCCCTTCTCTGCTCCAATTTTAATGCAATCACTTGAAGACAAATAGATCCAGTAACGTCTTCCTCGTCTGAGCCGCCATCTGGCTCAAAACTGTCCAACTGGATAGATCCGATATTTCTGGCTGTTTTTCTTTTGCTTACGCTAATGTTAGCTCGAGCTTGCGAGGTGCTATTAGCTAGCGGGAGAGAGTGTAAACAAAGGGTTGATGGTAAATGAGCCAACATTTATGCCAACAGCCCCCGCCCAAAACTCGGAGGCGAATTTCTGATGAGTTCCTGCTGCTCTGCAGAAAGTATGTCTTAAAAAAACAATATGGGTTTAGATTTTGGATAAAACAGCATAATCAGAATAAAAAGACCACTGGGTATGACTTTACAATAGAAAAAACTTTTGGATTGGGACTTGAAGAGCTCAGATACTTCTCATCTAAATCAACTGTTATTTATAGCTTTCAAAAAAAATAAAAGCATAATTAGCCTTTTAATTCCTGAAAATCTTGGTTATGTTATCATTCTGTAATAGAAACTTGCAGAAATAAAAAGCAAAATGGAAAAAAAAAACTTGTCACAGAAAGATTGACATTGATGTTCCAAACACGGAAAGGTGTGGTGATGTTCTGCCTCCCACCCATTTTTAGTCTAAACTTTTGCAGTAATCCCCGACTGACAACCAAGGATTATTTGTGCCACTGATCGCAGCAGCTCAAACACACACTCACATCCATCTGACCCCTTGACCTGCAGCATGAAACCAGGCGCATATGTTGTTCCTGTGCTGGTCAAAACAACTTTAAGCACCAAAGTGCAATTGAGGATATGGGATAACCAACAACCTACATAGCACACCCTCATCAATCACTTATCAAGGCTTTCAGAACGCTATTTAAACACCAGCTTGCATTTCTCAGTGATGCAGGGGGCAATAACATTTGGTGTGATATCAGGTTGCATTTAGTAATAACTGTTTGGCTTATTCTGGGGTTTTTTTTGTCTTCAAAAGTATGAAAACTGTTATGCTATTATTGTAAAGTGTATAAAATTTAGAAAGAATTAAGAAATAGATGAAAAATCAGTGGTTTGATTGGACTAAAGATAAGGAAAAGCCAATCTGGATTCTACACCCACACAAACATGTCTACATATGTAAAATTTACGTGATTGTCTCAAGGGCCTGAAGGTCGAGGAAATTCCTCTGTGAGATAAAAAAATACTTTCATTTCATACTACGTTTTTGGCAGGTTTTTTATTTTAGCTTATTCTGTTTCACTAATCAAAAGATATTTGATTTAAATTAGTTTTTTTTTCTACACTGAGAATACAATTACTCTAGGCAATGAGGGTTTTAAATCAACAATTTACAACAATTTACAAAAACAATACGGTATTTTAAAGTCAGGTTTTCAGCCTGAATCCATAGATGTTTACTCACTTACCAAAGAAAAAGATTCCTTACAACAACGTTCATAACGTATACTGTTAAACAATTGCACCCTACAGTTATTGTATTAAATTAATTGTCAGGTTGTGCACAACTTTTGTACTCTTCAATAACTTTTATTTATATTACATCTAAAAATCACTGTCACTTTATTTGACCTTTTATTGTAAATATTTTGAAGTCATCCTTTTGTTTTATATCTTGTTTTATACTGTAACCCTATTTATATGACGTGTGCTGCTGACCTCTTTGACAGTTCACCCTTTAAAAAGAGATCTTAATCTCAATGGGTATCACTTAGTGTAACACACCAGGGGTTAAACTAAAGATCCTTTATTTATTTACATTTTTTTTAAATCTCATAGTTAAAGAAAACAGGAGAAAACAGCAATCTATTGTGTGAAAAGATATATATTCATAAATACACAGTATACAGGCCTTGTTTGTATAGTTTAATTGGTGTTAAAAGTCCAAATTAATCATGTAAATATTGTTTGGACCTGACCTAAGTGAATGGGTAGTTTTAAAAAAAACAGATCTTCCTGATCTGGTAAATTACTGGCAATTTTATTTCTTTTGAGATTTGTGCATCTTAATTATTCTGAAGTGCAGAGGGATTTAACTCAGTTCAAAATAAACATTTTTAAAACTTTTCATCACTGGATCTTATTCAAAAGTTTGGTCTGAATCCTCTAACATTTGGCTCTAATTTTACAAAAGAGATCAATGCAAAGAGGAAGAGTGCAGGGCTTTTCTTTGTTAAGTAATGCTCTTTTAGAGTCAGAATTGAAGAGTAAATTGTCTTGTGAAACATAGTTTACTTGCAAAAAAAAGAAAAAAGGCTCCAAGAGTTTTTGAAAACTTTTTAATTGTTTAATTAAAAAAAACAAAAGTGTAGTGATAGATCTCCCAAATAGTCTCCAACTGTTTCAACAGCCTTCATATACGTATGCTGCATAGATTTAAAAAAACAATAACCTTAGTCTTCCATTGTGAGGTTTAATTGTTGCTGTTACCTTTCATTTGGCACCTACAGACATTCAGACAACACTCAGAAAAAAATCAAGTCATTTAGAAAAGAATCCCATCTCCTCTGTTTTAGTCTACAGTCACGTGTGACGTTACCATTTGTTTTTTATTTTTGCAGCTTTGAGGCGTACATTACTATAACATCAGCAAAAACACACATTAAACTTTTCATACACGAGTGAAAAAGGTGACAAAAAACCCTGAGTTTTATAAATCCACAATAATGCCGTCAAAAATAGCGCAAAGCGAGCCACATGTCTTCATGCAAATCAAAGTGCTGCACAACGTCTGTGTTTTGACACAAAACCTTCAGTTGTGTAAAGCCAACAAGAAACCCCCAGATGCAAAATCACCCCAGATAATCATATATATATATAAATATATTTTGTGTTATAAAACTCATAAAAACCGCATAACAAAGACCATAAAAAAGGACGTTTTGGTGTTTCCTTCACAGTCAAATGGAGCTCCAACACACAGCTGTGAGCTTCGAAAGTCGGTTTAAAGATAAACATCTTTGACCCCATGACACTGAAAAATAGATTAAAGTGATGACCCGTAATACGTTAAGACTTGGATCAAGAAATTGCAAGTTCATTTCTTTGGTTTCAGTAAGTGGTGCAACCCTTGCATTACATTCATCACCCCCTGAGGTATAAATGTCATTTCTTTTTGTGTAGTGGTGAATCCTCTCCTACGTCATGTGTATAATGTATTTGGCCTTCAGTGTTAATCCCACTTATGTCTGTTATTATCATCATGTTGTCTGATTCTGCCTTGTCATGAGAAGATGATCAAATTAACGTACAACTACCGGTAATATTAAATAAAAGAACAGTGTAATATGCCAGTGCAAAAAAAAAAAATGGCAGTACAATGTATCTGATAAATCAGTGTCTTTACTGCAGCCTTTCTTGATCTTATAGATTAGTGAGTGGTACTTTAATGTAAATGATGCAAATCTGTTAGCCCCAGTACCATGAACTAAGGCTTCTGAATGCTTTGTACTCGTTGTCATTTCTCAAGTGCTCACAAGCTCGGCATGCGTGTTCTATCCAGAACTGCGTTCCCTTTACATCGTAAAGCCGCTTCCAGTCAAAGTACCTCATGTACAGCGTTTCATTTTTTTCCAGGACATGGAGGTAGTCGGCTAGCTCTTTGGGTGACTTGAAGTCGTTAATGTGAATGAAAGCATCTCCTGGAATAAAGTACTCGTAGTTCTGTCTTGATGGGCCGAGGACCACGGGCACAGTGCCCAAAGAGAGGGGTCTGTACAGTTTCTCTGTTATATAGTCTTTGTGGATTGAGTTCTCAAAACTTAAGTAGAACTTACAGCTGGACACAATATTGGCATAATCACCATCAGACACGAACCTTCCAAAGCCTCGACCAAACGTACTGACTTCGATATGTTGTCTCAACTCATTGAAATATTTTGTCCTTGCGTGGTTCTGATTATAGTTACTCACAATCCAGCAGATTAGCTTGTTTTTGCTGGGAAGCTCAAATGTTTTTTCATTCGTTGTTTTTACGAGATATCCGTAACGCGCCGGGATGTCCGCATCCCGACGGTAATTGAGAGTCAAATTGAACACCCTATCTAGACCATTAAAATTTCCTGAATGGGAAGGTGACTCCATGTTCATCCATATCCACTTCTGGTATTGTGGTCGTTGTGTCTGTGGCAGGTTAGACAAGTCCCCCCTGATGTCTCTGTGATGGAACAGAAGCCCGTCTGCTTTACTGTACATGTTCTTATCGGTGGTGATGATGCAGTAATCCATGTTAAAGCGTGACTTGCAGAAATTCAGGTCGTTTTGTTGTCCGAAAGGAACCAGCCAGACCAACAGAATGGTCTTCTTGGCGGAAGTGACCTGCCCTTTAGTTGTGTTGGTGGTGACCCGCTCTGTAGTGGAGGTGACCAGATCAGTGCAAACTACAGACTTTACCGGCTCATACAACCATTTTGAGGACGGCTTGATGTACATCAACAGAAAAATCGTAAAGCCTCCCAGAAGTAGAACAGTGAGCAGGATGGGTCGCAATTTGCTCTGACTGCTTGGCGTGGTCATAATTTACCCTACAGAAAGAAAAAAAAGGGCAAAATTGTAAATGTTGAATAGTTGTATAGCGCTTTCTACCTTTCTTGAAGGCCCAAAGTGGTATAAACAATAGGGTAGGTCGTTTTCGGTTCCTGTTCTAACAAAGGCATAACCCATAATTGTTTTAAAAGCAGAAATTCAAAACTGTTGCAAACATTGTGTACAAACCTGATTTAGTTCACACGAAAGCTCTCAAATCTGATATGTTCGTTTTGGTTTTGGAACAGCAGCTCTTCCTGATGATTCCCCTTTAAAATGAGCAGAGAAAAAGACATTAAAGGATAGGAAGAAAAAAAAAAGTGTCTTTTTGTACGCAGTTTTCTAAATACCTGCAGCTAGTCCTGAACTTTTTTCTTAGCAGCTTTTCTTTCGGTTTGGTTTAATACACTAAATGGTTTAGAGTGCAACAGCGTCTGTCACTCATTGCGCCCCCTTAGGGGATGAGTCAAATGCAGAGAACAAATTTCATAAAACTGAGTGAGTGACAAGTTAATGACACATTAAATATGTACAAACAGTAACAACATTTAGCTTTAAACGCACTTAAAACACGTGAGACAATGCAGCAATGCTAGTCTCATCTGCCTCTAATAATCTACATCTTGGCTGCACATATTACATGTGAAACATAAATATGTGCGAATAACTTCAACCAAAAAAAAAAAAGATTGATAATTCAAAATTTAAAAGTGCCTTCCAGCATTGTAATAAAATCAGTGTTTTTTTGGGGTTTTTTTTTGCTTCCGGTAGTCAATACTATAACATTTTTGTTATTCATTTCTCTGCATAATGATCATCAAGGAGTGTCTTTCTTTTAAGTAACTAGAAAGCTTCTTTGAACTGTATAGAGATAAATCTGACTGAATACAACTGAGGTCAACTATGTTGAGCATCTGATAAATACATATATGAGTTTGTGGAAGACACAAGGACAGGAGGAAACAAGCTTAAAGAAATGTAGATAATAAAAATACACATCTATCATTTTATCAATAAATTACTTTTAGGTTCAGTGCTTTAAATGAAAAAAAAATGCTGAAACTGAACTGGAACAGGTTGAGCAGGAAGCAGCAGAAGCAGTAAGCCTAAAGTTACATTCACACTGAAAGCGATTTCTGTGCCATGGGGAGCGTTCTATAGAGAAAAGAGTCTCACTGGATTTGTGTGTGCGTAAAACTTGATTTGTAACTCACACGATACATTTTGTGTGTTAACTGTGTGTACTTGCAATTGTATTTTCACATCTACACTCAAATATCGAAAACGTACAAATGCAACTTAAAATTACAGCAGCTTAAAACTAGATACAAATATGGCTCCTACGCAAACAAATCTTTAAAAAGTATGCACAAACCAGAGATCCAAGTGCATGAGGAGTTCTGAGATTCTTCTCCTGATTTTTGTGCTAATGATTCAAACTCCGGTCTGTGTGTAAATGTGTGTTTGCCAGGCGATTGGTGCGCACTACAGGTATTTAAAGACTTACATGTGTAAAATTCATTTTGAATTCATAGTTAGTTTAATCTGATGTCATTTCAAGTTGTGTGTGTGTAAATTGTATTTCGTATTTGTATGTTTTTGATATTCAAGTGTACATGTGAATTCTGAACGTCTGGCAGCAGCCCTTCTAGAGTTTAAATATCTGAATTTCAGCAAAAAATGTGTGTTGTGTCAACCAATCAGGGACTCAGCTTTGACATGTTGATGATGTGATCAGAAGGTAGAAAACCAACATGGAGGAGAATCTGTTCGTATTTCTCCTGAGCTTTATTATATTTTTCTTACTTGGATTAACCCAATAATAAAAAGTTCCTCTAATTTTATTTGTATATTTCCTTTTTTCTTCCTTGGACTAATACGGAACAGCAAGTCAAACTGAGTTACAGAGAGGCGTGAACTGTGTTTGGT
The DNA here is from genome assembly GCA_014656515.1 of Oryzias celebensis. Lineage (NCBI taxonomy): Eukaryota > Metazoa > Chordata > Actinopteri > Beloniformes > Adrianichthyidae > Oryzias > Oryzias celebensis. Next base: position 44,963,416 of record BNCR01000005.1, read on the forward strand.
GTGAACGCAGGGTAAGAATGAACACCACTGTAGTGGCGCCTTCTGAAAATCCTAACTTAACAAACTTTTATGTCTGTGAAGTTTTTTACACAAAGTAACGTCATCTTTGCTTCTAACTAAGCTTTGAAGAATTCACTCAGGCACACACACAACATAGAAGTCCTTCCTCTTAGTGAACACAGAACGTTACCGTTCAATATACATCTGCATATTCTAAATACATCCTTCTATGGCCTAAAGCTCTTCTTCTGTAAACCAATCACAGAAGCTTTTGCGTCAGAATTTGCATGATAACATCTTATCGTTAAAAAAAAAAAGCACATCTACATAACTGCTCTGTTTCTTTTACAAATAATGATCTACAAGGATCTGAACGAGGACTATTACATTTAACCTTTTATGCTTTTACTATTTTTAACTAATGGCAGAATAGACTTTCGTGATGCCAGATAAAGAAAGAAAGGTTTATATAGATAAGGAGCAAGTGTCAAAAGCCATAACCCTTTCACATTCCTTTGCAAATTAAGCAAGGAAAGTTCGGTTGTATAGCACATTTTATTTACATAGACAATGTGTTTTAGATAAAACATAAAGGAAAAAAAAACAATCAAAAGAAATATCAAAAGTGTGATCATTAAAATAAGATTTAAAGAAAGTTAAAAAGAATTGAAGTGAAAACACGGATAGGTAAACAGTGTGGATGCAAACTTTTGAGTACAAATTAATCCAATGCAGCTGAGAACAGGTGGGTCTTTAACCTGGATTAAAATAGTCTGTTCCAGATCTGTGTGGCACATAATCCAGGACTCCAATTAATTTAGCATCACCTTGCACGACAAAAACAATGTTGTTATAATTTAAAATAAACTGAGGTCTGAAGGGGTTAGAACATGGACAAATTCTAACTTCTTCAATCAGATAAGAATGAATTTATTGTTTTAGGATGGATGCGTGAAAACACTTTCAAATTTAGCAATGTGTGTATTTGATCTGTCAAGTATAACATGCTATTATTTCAGTTCTTTGAGATACTAAGAATCTGTTCTAGGAATAACAACAACAAAATATTTTATGTAAAAAAAAAAGAGGAACAGTCTAGGAATTCATGTGAAATAGATTTCTAGGAATTACCTTTACCAACTGTATCCTTCTATCCCCTTTTGAATTGAGTTCCCCAAAAAATTTAAATATGGTCATGACAGAGGGCGTTTTTTTAATATGTTTTTCTAGTTTCACTGGCTCAACCAGTACAGGAAGAGGAACTGACTCTCACATTTCTCTGTTTGTTAAAGAGATCGCCACAAATGCCTATCAGCATTTTTGCGAGATTTTAGTCGAGCCCATAAACCCAGTCACTGTGGATGAGTCCAACCCTCTGACGTCCTGAAACTTTGAAACTTTATATCACTGTAAATCTCATAAAACTGGCAAAACTTTTTTTTTAAATAAAGATAACATATTTATATATTTGTGTCCTGTTCTGAAAAATGATCAAACGCAGTAACAAGTATTGCAGAACATTAACTCAGCACCAGACAAAATGATATAAGTCGGTTTTTCTTAAGCAACATCCTTTATGGTTTGGTCTTGTAACTGACATCAGCACTTCTCTTTTACTAAACTATTTCATAGCTTTAAAACTTAAAGGAAAAATGACAAAAAACAGCCTATCCTTTTGCACTTTCTCAACTCTCATCCTGAAGACAGACTTTGCTGAAAGGTTAAAGCAACGATGGACACAGATGAATGTGAAATACTGCAGAAGTGCACCAAACAAAGCTGTTGGAGATTGCATTTTGATAGAACACACTAGTGCATTATCATTTTCAACAAGCATGATTGATGTATTACTTTTTGATGGAGAAATTTTAAAAATAACAGATCATCTACAAGTTGCAATGACTCGACTTCAAGATGATGCCACACGGATCAATGAGAACCTTCACCGACATCTAAAAATATTTCTTCTACTCCAGCTTTCCCTGAAGTACTCAGTCCTTGATACCTCTGGATGTACAATATCTACTTTTTAAAAGACTGGTTTTCAAACTGCACCAAGTTCCAAGTAACAAATCTGATTGGAATTTTCAAAATCATCTTGTGAGACTAAACTGAAATTTTGCCCAAAAAAATCTGAACTTAGTCCTGAAATAAGTAAAAACGAAGACACAGCAGATTCACAACCTCAGTGGCAATTATTGGTTAATTTTAAATCTACTTTTGGAATTAGCTTCAGTGAACTGAGACAAACTGTAAAAGAAAACTGAACTGCTCGACTTACCCGCTTAAAGTATTTCTGGCAATTTCAGAGTTGATGAGGTCTGTTGGAGTTTGTTGAAAGACAACATTGAGTTGGACTTCATAACATTAAATACCTGTTTGCTTCTCCATGACAAAGAAAAGGAAGGAATGTAGGAGGAGTGGAGTGGCTAGCTCTTCCTTAAAGTTGCAGCACATTAGACAACAATAATTCTGAGAGATAAACGGATCTCTTCTTCTTTTTTTAAAAAAAATAAATTGGATAGATTTTTTAATTCCGATTTTTTTATTGAATAATGCATTTTATGTTTTGTGTGGTAATAAAAAAACCCTCAAAACAATTTTTTGTTAAAATCTAACGTTTGAAAGGAAAAAAACACAGATTTTTTTTTATTTTATTTTTTCTTCACTTCTGGGTATGGCTTTGTTGACAGGTATGGGACAATTGCACAGCTTTGTGTCGGACTCGTTGGAGTGGTTGCTGGAGCATTAGGAACTGATCCCAGTTAGCAAACATGGATACTGTGAGCCTGAGTAACTTTTTTTTTTATTCAAGGTAGGAAATATTTTCAAGTTTGTTTTTTTTTTGTGAAGGAGGACTACTAAATTGCCCTTACTGGAATGTTTAATGCTTCCCTTCCGCTTAAGTTTCAGCTACAAAAGAAATCGTTAGTTAAATAAAATAAAATAAACCAGCTGGCTTCCACTAACTCACTGTGAACCAGAGCAGCAAGTTCTTTTAGATTTGTTAGCATCATTACTACGGATTTGTACAGCATAAAGATAATGTGTGCTTCTTTCACTGCTGCTTTCATAATCTTTTTCAAAAAGCTGGTTTAGCAAGGCAATGAGGTCGGTCTGGTGTTACAAGGAAGAAAAAGACAAAGAAATGGGGAACAAAAGACACTGGGGTGAGACTTGTTCCACCACTAACAGAAAAGCTAACAAAGAATGAATGGTGTGGAGGTAAGGTATAAGATGATGACAAATATAAATACTTGCTTTGAATTTTTTTTTTTAAGTGAAGGGCAAACATTGATTCATTTAGCAAAAGGGGAGGCAGGAAGGCGACTGCAGCGTCAGTATGACAGCCACAAACCGTCCAGTCACATCAGATGACCTGGAGAAATTAGAAAAAGTAAAAAGAAATATTTTATTTTCAAGTAAAATGGTGTAAGATAAACTCACTCAAGACAATTCCACTTAAAAGAAATACTTAGTGTGAGTTGACTGAACCTGACAACCTTCAGGATTTTAGGAATGTTTGCACACGTGAAAAAATGACACAATTACCTTTCTGTAGGCATCTGTGCTTGTTTGAAGGGAAGTCCGAGGCTAGTTGTTACACATTTATGTGTGAAGTGCTAATCAATAATTAACATTAAAAAGATTTTGGTATATTACAATAATATTCAGTGTTTATGTCTTAAAATTGTCTCAAAGATCCACTCCAATAAGAAAATAGAGTTGTTGCTGTTTTTAACACGTTTCTTTGGCATTTTTCTCATGATGGAGGACATATATGAAGAAAATTAAGATTAGATCTGAGTTTTTTGAGTATTTCTTTAACCAAATTGGTGTGATTCAGGAGCAGATAAAAAATGCAGTTGGAAAAATCTTGTAGCAGTGACGTAGCTCCACTGCTCCATTGTGATGCATCCTCTTGTGGGCAACTAAATCCATGTACGTCTTAATTTTCCTCGTCTCAGCTGGTATCTGGGTCAAACTGCACAACTGGATCGCTCCAATATTGCTTGCCATTTTTGGTGCACCTGTAATGTTAGGTTGGAGTTGTGCTGGTTAATAGAGGTCATGTAGATTTGGAGAACTACAAACATTAATGGACAACAAGAGGAATAAGAGGGAAAAGAGTTAATGAAGGCAATGCAAAGCAAATGTGAGCCAGAGATTCATCTGTATTTTATTATTGTATCTCAGTAAATCTGCATTGATTGTATTTATTGATGCCTCTAGTGTTTACAAATGCATACAAGATCTTTAAACGTGACCAAAAAATAAAACGAGGTCCAGGAGTGTCCTTTTAACAGCATTACAGCTTTTTTTCTGATCAGTAAATTCCTCATTAGTCATCAGTAATTCCATATCTATTTTCTTTTTCTTGCTGCGGCCCAAGGTGTGGCGGAAGCAGAAATTCGATAATGTGAGGACTTTGGTGAAGCTATGTAGAAGGACTAACAGTTAGTCTCGTTGCCAGAGAAGTTCTGGCAACCATTCGGTGCCTCAGTTTGGGAAAGCAGTTTTGTCCAGGCATCTTTTTCAATGCAGGTGGGGAGCTGTTGCTTTGACACTTCATTTCAACCTTTAATATAAATTCTAAAGGTAAAGTATTAGTTAAAAAGGAAGTAAACATGTCAAAAAATAAGGTGACATATTTGAACAATGAGACAGAAGCAGATCTTTTGCCTCTCCTGTGAATGTGGTCATGGTGGTGTGCAGAGAAACTAACAGCTGGAGGATGACGGAATATGCTAAGCAAACAAATGATGCTGCTTTGACAGGCAACCCAAATGTTACAGAAATGAAAGAATGAACCACGCTGGTGACCTTGAACTAAAGGAATCATTGTGAGTTTAAAGCAAACAGAAGTTGGATTTGAGTCATTGTTTAATCTCAAAAGAAATAAACTACTACACAAATAAAATATAGTTTTACAATAAAGCAGGATGTTTAACCACCAGAATCTCCACCTCAACGAACCAGCTTGAACTTCTTTTTTTTTTTTTTTGGTTTCTAAAAGGTTTAATGAGTTAAATTTTTATACCATTAACTTTCTGTGGCTTCTTTGAAAACATGAAAAAGTTAAAGTTCGTCATGGAAAATGTCAGCTCCGTACTTTTTGAGATAATTGGGATTTAGTCTGTACTAAGACTGAAGCTGTTGTCCTGATCTAACAAATGTACATGATAGCTCTGATTTCACTGTGAGCTTCTGCTTAAAAGACGGAGGTGAAAAGTGCATTTTACATCTAAGGAAATGAAATGTCTAAACTGAGCACAGCACATTTTCGTTCGAGGTTTGTTCCTCTGTAGCCACAAACAGGAAATGTTTCAATGTCATATAAATTTATACTTTGTTACGATGAGACTAGTGAGATTTGCTGTCTAACAGCAGTGAAGATACTTCATCGTGCTTTAAGGAAAGTAGGAGAAAATAAAAAATAAATCAGCTTTCATGTGTGTTATAACAAAAAAACTTAACAAAGGCTGACAAGCAAAAATAAATGTAGGTGTTCAGGAACAACTCTACAAGATAAACTGAAAAAAGTAGCCTAAAGCTAAAGTAGGCTATACATACAGACAGACTGAAACATACTTCTTAGAAACATTTTACAAATGACTTAATGAAGTGTAGTTTACAAAGACGAAACTGTAAGGTAGAAAGGTTTGACTGATGTTTTTTTTCTTCATGACATAAACGCTGATCTCTGGAGCTGGAGGCCATTTTCAGACACCTGGCAGTTCCTCTTTCAGGCCTGCTTTCTAATTTCTTTTTAAAAATGTTTCAGTTCAATTTGAACATTCTTCTTTTTGAGTTTCTTTCCTGATTGCTACATCTGCACTCATCCTTCCATATAATGTTTTCTATATTAAGTTGACTTTGTTTTTAACTTATTTTATAGCTATGTGCCATCATTTAATATTGCAGTCATAATGTTTGTGTTAGAGATGTTATTTAAAACAAACTCCAATGTTCTCTAATTACACTTCTTTATTTTATTTTTTTTTATATTTTAATATTTAATTTCTTAATAACTTAAATAATGTGATATATTTTCTTCTTGAATGCTCTCTGTTGTAAAGTGTGATTGCATAATTATGTTGTTACTTCAAACAGAGGTCAATTACCTCATTGCACTCATTTTTAAAAAATTGTACCTATGCAGCAAAAAGGGTCATATGTTGATATTTTTTGATTATTTGTAGGGTGAAAAGAATGTCACAAAGGTAAAGTGACAGAGCGTTCAACCTTTGATCGGGAGATTGCAGGTTTGGTTCCCGTCTTGCCTGCTCATGCGGCAAAGTATCCTTGAGCAAGATACTGAACCTCACATTTCTCCCGGTGGTGATAGGCACAAACATGGTGACGTTTTTCTCCTTCTTTAGAAATTATGTGACTTAAAGCCAAAACACACTTTGCTTGAATCCTCAATTAATTCTCTGTTTGATTGCAGCTGTTTAATTTTATTGACCTGATCTTTAATGACCTGCTGCAACACTGAACACTGCTTTTGCCTAGTAACAAAGCACCTGAGTTGTGAGTGTGTCATGAAACCTGAACCTAGGTGTGAGACAATCTATCAGGTGTCTTTTCAGTCCTTTGTATACACTGCCACACCCTATTAGCAGCGCAGAGCTAGGATCGAATTCAGCTTAAAAGAAACCCAATTCTTAGAGCTCTCTTTTTACAAAAGAGAAAAAAAGCTTCCTATATGATGTTCCAAAATGATTAATGTATCTGTCCATGACATGAATTGACTAGAAGTAAGCGCACAGACAGGACAGATCAAGGTCAGAGAAATCAGGAAGTAACAACCTTTTATCAAGGCATTGTGACCCGAAACTCATACATCATGCTTATCAACGCTGCTGCAGTCAGACTTCACAGCTCAAGGAACTAAACAGCAACTGTTAATTTTTATATAACAAATAGCTGAAGACTTAGTGAGAAAAATGCGAGAAACAGGAAAAAGCTATCATGATCAATTATTTATTATCATTTGAGCAATATTCAACTTGTAAAATATAATACAAATAACATAAAAATGTGTGTCTTAAATATACAACACATATACTCTTATGTATTTTAAAACATCAAATTTTTGATTATTTGATGTAAAAGAAAAAGCGGCACCTAATACTAATAAAAAAAAAAAAAGCTGCTGTAATTTATTGCCTCAATTGAATGTTTAAATAATTGAGTGACCACCAGTTAAGAGTACTTTTTTAGGCAGTCTAAATTACAAAACACCTGTACTTGGGATCAAACATGTATGACGTCCACACACCTTATAAATACTGCTGACAGCAAAAAGTTAAATTCTCATAAAAACTGTTTTTAGACATGAAAGAGTTTCTAAAATTTGCCTTATGGAGTTAACATAGCATATTAATATGATCATAAGGTCTGACATTAACAAAAAAGACGACAAAAATTGAGCTGAAACATTGTGATTTATTGTATCTTTACAAACCCTCTAAGGACCTGAAAAGCATGCATTCGATTTCACTTTCTCAACTTCAGCTTTTGCATTTGTGCAAAAAGTCTTCGTTAACTTATTTGACTCCCAAACACCCCAACAGAAAATCTTAAATTAACACAGTTCCCAAAAAATAAAATAAATATAATTTTAAAAAAAACAAATTAAAAATAGATTAATTTAAAAATTCAGAGTCCCTTCTAAGATATTCAGCAAATATTTGACATTGAATATGACACTTTTTAAATAAAATGGTTTCATGTAAACAGTATTTTTGGGACGTAAAGTCATAGAAACATCCTACAATCTTCCCTCATAACACATTAACAGATTCAGATGGCAGCATTGTTAGAATCAAAAGGGCTAAGTTCATTCGAGAAGAAATTCCAACAATAAAGAAAAAAAATGGAGAACATTTTGTTCTCCTAAGATCCTTAATTATACATTGTAAAACCATACCAACCAACCAACAATGACACATTATGATGGGACAGCCTAGTGTCCTACATGGCAATTTCTCATGGAAAGTCAATTCAAGACAGATAAAAAAAATCCCAGAAACTCCTTGAATTTCTAACAAAGAAAAGTACCTTTGTAAAAAAATCTTTTACATCAGCTAGGTTACAACAATACAAATGAATGTTAAAGGCACAGTTATGGTTCTGTTTATAAAGGTAAAAGTCAGACCGTGCACATTTATTTTTGCTGTTTTAAAACAGTTCTTCACCAAGATACAGGCAATCTGTGTCCTCAGCCTGAAAAATTCAATTCAAAGTCAATAACCTCTTTCTTTTTGTTTATTTAAAGTTTTTCTACAGATTTTACAGTTAAACAGACTAATTATAATTAAATGTGATCTTTCTAGGAGAATGATCGACAGCTGTAGGCTCACGGAGCACCATATAATGTCAGTATTTTGTCCAGAATATATTTTCTTTTTTAAATTCAAACATTTTAAAAACAGAAACTGTCTTTTATTTTGCAAACTTTACTCTATTTAAGTATGAAAATACCTCGAGGCTTAAAGTAGGTAAAATGTAGAACCTTTAAAATAAAATCCAAGTGTGTAAAGTTTGTGTCATATTTTAATTGAACTGTACTGCAATATATCTCCAGTCTGCACAGAATCCTAATAAAAAAACCTATTTTCTAAATATAACAAAAGCTATTTATTAAAACTGGCTAACCTTTCAATAACTTTTTGTTCACAAAGTGCTTAAAGACAAGTAATTGTTCAGAGAACAAAACATAAAATGTGCATATTTTTGGTCTACACTCACATTTTGCTGCTTCGTCATTGTGGTGTCACTTTAGAGAATTCATACTTTTTAACTCCTTTTACAACCGTTCTCACATAATTAGTTCCAGTACCACTTGTCCAGTCCGTGGAAAGCTTCATACTTTTTGTGTTTTTTCAGGTGCTCACAAGCCCTGCATGCATGTTCTATCCAGAAATGGGGCCTCCTGACCTTCAAGTACTTTCGCCACTCAAAGTACCTGAGGTACATGGTCTCATTCTTTTCCAGGACCTGGAGGTACTCAACCAGCTCCTTGGGTGACTTGAAGTCATCCACATGAATGAAGGAGTTTCCTGGAATTAAGTTCTCATAGTTTTGCCGCGGTGGGCCTAGAACCACCGGCACTGAGCCCAAAGAAAGAGGATTAAAGAGTTTCTCAGTTATGTAGTCTTTGTGGATTGAGTTCTCAAACGCTAAGTAGAACCTGCAGCTGGACACGGTAGAAGAATATTGATTGTCAGGTATCGGTTTACCGAAGGCATGTCCAAATACTTCAATGGCCACGTACTTGTTCATCTCATTGTAGTATTTGGCTCGTACATGGTTCGGATTCCAGTTACTCACAATCCAACATACAAGATGTTCTTTCTTTGGTAATACAAAATTCTCCGTGTCTACTGTCAGGAGTGACCCAGAAGGCACTGAAATCCCAGCATCCAGGCGGTAAGTGAGAGTCAGATTGAACAAGTTTGCAATCCCAGGCAGCTTTGCGGAATTTGATGGTGACTCCATGTTCATCCATATCCACTTCTGAAATGACGGTCGCTGGAGCTTCGGCAGATTTGACAGGTCTCGAGAGACGTCTCTGTGATGGATGAGGACCCCATCGGCTTTGCTGTACAGACTTCTATCCGTGGTGAGGAAGCACCCTTCAATGTTAAACAGAGACCTGCAGACACTCAGGTCAGTTTTGCTTCCAAAGGGCAAAAGCCAGACCAGCAAAGTGGTCATGTTGTTGTCAGTGGTGGAGATCTCCTCTTCATGGGTGATAGGGTCCTGGTTTGAGCAAACTGCTGTTCTTACCGGATCGTACAACCATCTGATAGTTGAGTTGCCATACATCAAAAAGAGAGTCATTAAGCATCCCAAAAATATCAACGAAACCAGAAGCGGCCGTAGGAAGTTGTGGGATGTTGGTGTTGACATACTCTTTTCCTGAAGAGGGTGAATCATAGAGAAAAGCCAGAATAAAGTCTTATTGAACAGAAATTTTAGACAAATTGTAATATATGAGTCCATTTTTGAATATCAACAGCACATTTTCTATACACTGATAAAACGAGCAATATACATATATATATATATATATATATATATATATATATATATATATATATATATATATATATGTATACGCTAACGTAGATGACAGGTGACAAATAATGACATCTTCAAGCGGTAGTCATGTCTGAATTGAAGACACTAGTGAAGACACTATTTTTTCCATATCTTTCTGCTTGGAGGAAGAAATATAGAGACATGGGGAAGCCACAGAGGTACTGAAGCATTTCGGAATTCCAAAAACGGAATTCAACCAGCATCCCTCACACCAGCGGCTGCATTCATTTAGAAAACATTCTGAACATTAAGCTAAGAATTTACTGTACAAAGAGTAAGATTCTATCTGGGAGGCTGTGAATGGGGCTTGATTGTTGAGTAACAAGGAGCAGACAGGGGAAATGTGTTAAGGAAAAAAATTAAATCAAGTGAATAGGGGAAGTGACTAAGTTTAAACGGTATAGATTGTTATCAAAATATGTTGACGTGTCACCTTTATTTACGCTAAATCATGAACAAAGGTCACACCAACAAACTTCAGGGTCTGTCTTTCTCGTCTTTTTTTCTGACTTGTTTTTGGTGATTTTTAATTACCTAAAGTTGTGTTTTGAGGTTGCTGTCTTGTTTGGAGTTGAACATTCTCAATTCACTTCTTTTTTTTTCGTTAATATTTCTTGATTTTATGACCAGCCTGCGACCGCATCACCTGTTCGTCAAACTTGTAACTTACTTTCACCTCACAAATACTTCAGGATACACTTGTACCACACACAACCGTACATTTCATTTTCTTGATGTCCACTGAGGTGGCAGTTTGAGCCCCAAGGGAACTGGAAGACACAGGATGCAGCTGCTCCTCTCTACAGCCCTCCACGGGCCCGGACAGTCCAGAAACCTTTGTATTCTCTTGCTAATTCTTTGTCGTTTGCTAAACTCCATCAACTCTGCTTTTTTAAAAAATCACAAACACTTGTCATTTGTGTTAATAAAATATGATCAGACCCTTTTTCTGTCTGATTTTCTGAGCCTTGCATTTGGATTTCTACTGACCACCAACACCAAACAAAAAAGTGAAAACAATTGTTCTTTCTGTTTTGTAGTATGCAGTTCTAGTCAGAGGGACCTGCACATTTTGCTGTTTTTTTTCTCACCGTGAAAGCAGCAAACATGAGAGAACAAGAACACAATTTGTTTGACATTTAACCCCAACTCCAAATAACCTCCCATTGCAACTAAGGCTTGCAGAACCTAATATTGGACTCTAAACAAGTCAAAACTTGTACAGCACTACTGTGACCACTGCTCCTGCCAACTAAGGAGGATTCCAGCACACACAGGTCTCTTTGACAAAGAGTACAGTCAATGTTGCTTGATCTGATGAATAGTTCCTACTTGTAACAAATGGATCATAACTTAACCCAAAGCCAGTCATTAGAGCCCACAGTGCTGCTTTGTTCCTTTGTTTAAAATAAGGCCATTGCACGTCAGGATAATGAGCTGTGCAATGAAAGGTAACAAAATCCATGCAGGTCATGCAGACACCATACGTGTCTGTCGAATTATGATAAGGAGGAGAGCTAAAGTGACTGGTGTTGGTTAGGAAACTTGCTCAACCAGCTAAACTAGAGAAGGTGTGAGGTGTGATCAAACCAAGAGGAATCCGTTTTGTTTTGGCGTCCTGGTGAAACCTTGATAGAATTAATAAGTTCCTTTAAAAAAATAAATAAAATTACATTTCCTAAAATAACTTGATGGCAGAATCTAAACATCATCAGACAGAAGTTTGTTGTGAAAGCAATTTGTGTGCTAGTATCAGAGCAAAAGCTAAAAGCCGAAAGGTTGGATCCACCAGTGCCCCAAAGTGACAAGTTTTCCAAAGAAGGAATCAAATTATTAAAAGTTTGAAAAAAAACACCTGGTTTTAATTTTACTAAATTATTGTTTATTCGAATGAACTCCCTTGTAAATAAAGGTCATTGTTGTAATTTCTTACATCAAATATCCCTTAAAAGTTTAAATGTTGCTTCTTAACTAAAAAAAAAGTTCACTTCCTGGTTAATATTTTGTAGAGAGGAAGTTTCCCAGGAAATTATATTACTTGATATGTGATACACATTTTTTTTCCTTTTAACTGAAAATAAATGGGTGCTTTCAAACTGTTTTTAACTAGAAAGACACTCTTAATTCCATTCAGATGAAAGATGTAATGTTATACCAAATATTTAGTAAATGTTTAGGCCTCAAACCTGAAAATTAAACAGTTGTTAGGTGTTTTTTTTAAATGGTCTTTTCTATACTATAACAGTATTTTTGAACATTTTCCCAGCAATGTTTATCAAAATCTAGATTATTGGAGGTGTTAATTTAGGTTTATACTGTTTAATCTAGAGATTAATAATCATTCTATCTGTACACTGTTCATTAAAATCTAGAATAAATTCATACATGTTAATAGCTCAATTTTAGGAACAGAGAAAACAAATTTTGACTCACTCTGAGAGCTCATCAGACCACCAAAAAATCCAGTTAGTTTTCAAAAAAATCAACACCCATTATAAACCTGCCTTAATAAACGTCTGAGCGCTTCTGCTCAAATAAATTGATTGCACACACAACTTCTCACCTCTTTCTAAAATTAGTTAAAAAAGCACAGAGTTGTTCATTTAAAAAGCAGTCAAATGACAGAGAGAGAGAGTAGGTAGGAAAGACTGAACAGCTCGTCTTACCCGGTGTGACTTTGAAAGTTGAAAGACCAGATGAAATTTGTGTATCCCTGAGTTTGAAAGTAATTCAGTTATGGTAGTCTGTTTGGAAAATTCTACCTTTTGGAGCAGAGTTTTTTTTTTTTTAACTCATGCTTGCTGCTGTCCACACCCTGTGGGAGGGAAAAAGAAGAGACATAGGAGGAGGGACTTTCCATATCACAGCATAGATGGGACAACAAGGAAAAAAAATCTAATCGGAAAATTAAATAAAAGAGTTTTGTGTAAGTCCTATTTCAGTGTAGGCCACATTTTTAATTCATTGGGAACATTTGTTTGGATCTGAACTTATGTGTGGTTCTATATCAAACCACATACATTTATAATTTTTTTTTTTATTGCCAATTTTAAGTCCAAGTGTCTTCATTTCTAGAGAAAATATTCTTTGTTGCCCAACACCGTGCTATGAGCTGCAAACATTGTCTGACTGGATGCTGATCAATTTGCATGGTTTTGCATTAAGCTTCTTGCATTGCATTTCCACACTGAGTCAGTGGTTTTGAAGCTCTTTTTTTAGGCTTAAACCACATACAGACAGTCTCGCAGTTTCACTGTGCATCGCTGTCTGAAATCTTAGCAAAGCTTGTGGCTTTTTAACTTCCTGAAACTTGTTTTAAAATACCAAATAGCATATGTTGCAATCCCAGTGTCATTGCCATCTCTGCTTACAGTGACAACAAATAATTCCAATCAAGTCAAAGAACTCTGGTATTGTTCATAGTTGCAATAAACTGCAAAGATGCAAACACTGGAATCTGCAAAGTGTATTTTGAGTCTTCCATTTTCAGAGGCGAATAGACTACCTGAAGTGGAAGTCACAACAAATTACATATCTGGATCTCTGAGTCAATTAGCAAGTCAAAAGGAAGTACATTAAAGTAAGTGAAAAAACAACAGCGATAGCTGACTTTTGTTGAGGTGTTCTCCTGGACACTTCCCCGGGTTGGTTGATGAGGAAAAGCGGAAACAAAAACCGATCAAAATTACCCCTTTAATGAAGGATTGGATCAATGTTGCACAGAGCTCTGGGTGGTGACAGCATCAGTACCATGGGTTCAAACAAAGAGGTTTATAAACCAAACAGGGTGTTCCCTGGTCACCTAACACACAAAAGAACACTTGGTGATACAACTGGTCAAGCAACTATCCTCCCAGTCCCCCCAGAGACAGATAACCCAAAGTTGTCATATAATCATGCTTATACGTTATCCTGTCTGACTGGTCTCTTTATCCATTCCTTCTTTATAGCTGGTGTCATCTTCCAGTAAATCACTCAGTATTCTTTCTGTAGAATTCCCAGTGATCTTACAGTGAAATTCCATCCCCTTGTCTCTGCCAAAATGCTGGGTCACATCCAGTTTTGTGGTGCAGTTTTGCAAATCCTCTGTAAAGCAAGATTGTGTTTCAAGCACACCCTAAAAAATGAGTAAATATGTTGCCCCTTCTTAATCTTAAAAAGCAAAATTTATTCCATCACTACCAAGGATTAAAGACGCTGAATATTGTTTAAAGAAGCAGAGTTTGACACTGATTTGCATTTTCCATCCACTCTTGACAGTGAGCGTGTGCCCTATAGTGCTAATGCAAATAGATAGGAACCTTTTTCTGATGGAAAAGTTTCTGACATGATATGCTGTGACTCCATCAAAAAAATTAATTTAATCCCTACACACTGAGCCTCTTTGAGCAGTTCCACATCGCACCAAAACAACAAGATCTCACAAGAAACAGCTTGTGTAAAATTTTGAGTCAGCCTCCAGAGTTTTGTTTAAGTCTTACTCTTAAAAAAACTAAAAAAGGTTAAATCATTCTGGGATATATTGCAATACATGTCATACTGAAAGGCACGTATCCGAATACACACCCCTAATATAAAGGATCATAAGAACAGTTTTTTTACTGCAGAATGTTTTGTTGTTAGAAGATGTCGGTTCAGTTCAAGGAAATTGTTGCTTAAAAATGTTGCCTTTAGGATGATGTGATGTGTTAGGACTGGCCCGAGGTTTTTGTTGCTGTTAAAGTCGGAGGTAAAAATAGTTACTCACCTGTTTTTCCCCTCTTATCTCAAATAGGAGCTAAACCCCATCGAACCTTTTCAATTTTTTTTGATACACCTAAATAAAAAAAAACGTGATCTCTTCTTCTTCTTAAATAGGCTTTTTGAGAGATATATCAACATGTATAAAGTTCCATTGGAGCAACACATTCAATTACTGCACCAGTGTCTACATGCACCTTTTACGCAGAATCTGCAGTCAAATTCTGAGAAAACCATTTGATCACAGCAGGTCAGGTTTATAGCTGACACTTTACGATAATGCGGTGGTTTTACATTGCATGCGACTCACTTCCCTTTAAAAACACTGAAGCATTTTAGGATAAAAAAGGGAAATCTGCTCAAAAGTTAACCTGTTGGTAAATGTGACTGAAACTTGTGAGACCACATAAATATTTCTGAACACATCAAACAAAGGAGGAAAAATGTTCCCTGACAGCAAACACTGGGAGTGAGGGATTAAGGACTTCGTAGTTGTTGTCGTACAATGACTGCTATTTAACTTTTGAATGGAAACAGGTATGCCAACATTCATCAGCTTAACGTGTTGCACAAGCACTGACAGTTTTGAAGTGGGAATCTAACTTTTGAGTAGTAAAGAGTAAAGAAGAAAGAATCTTTTGCAGAAAACAAGTCTCCTTTCAGATTTCTCCCCTTTAAAGACAACATACAAAAAACAAAATATCTCTTGAAGTTGCTTTGATTTCAGTTTTTATCCAGATGTTAAACATTTTCCTTTTTGCCTTTGTCACACCTGTTGAATCTTTTTTAACCTACAGAATACAACCATTTTTGAATTATTTGAAACACACATTTCTGGGACCTACATCCGCAACGGCATTTTTACACACACATTTCTAAATAGTCAAGATTTTACTAGAATGAACTTGTTGAATTATGAGTAAAGAGCCAATTTGTTGTTTAAAAAAAGAAAAGGTAGTGAGGATGGTCTCCAAACTGCTTATAAATCCAGGGCACCAGATAGTTCTGCACTATACAGTTTTTTAGTAGTTAGGGAGTAACTAATTTAAATTATTAATTTTTGAAGTATTAATGTAAGTATTAATTTAAAGTAGCTAATTTTTAAAACGATATGGTTAGAATAAGTCACCTTTTGTTATTCTTCTTTAATACTTGTTGCAATAAAAGAATATGACATTTGTTGATTATTAGTCCTTTTTAAAACAGTTACACCATTTTAACGGTGGGTGAACAAGGTGCTTTTTTCTGAACGCTGACAGTATTTCTGCACTTTAAAAGAATTTTGTTGTGAGCAAAAACCAAAGTACGCAACGTATCATAATTTATTCAATCTCATAAAAAAAAAAGAAATTTGAACTTTTTTTTTTTTTTATTTCATCAAAGGGTTTAAAAAAGCATCTTATTTCCAAAAGTGTGAATTTTCTACCAAATCTTTAATGTATTGGGCTTAGCAGGGTTAATTCTGTTAGCGCTTGGAAGAGCACATTAAAAAGTATGGAACGATAAAGCGGGTAGATTTTGTCGGTGGTTTCTCTGAGGGTAAACATGGTGCGTAAACAATTAACTTGTCTTTGGAAAACACTTTTAATTAATGTATCAAAAAACTACAAAGAAAAATATGTTTTTATTTTTGTATTATTAGATTTACATAACAAAATGTCAAAACTAGAGATATGTCTTTTGATAAAAACTGGAAAAAATATTTTTTTGTAGTTTTTTTCTGAAAAGAACGCTAAAAACATGTCCACATTGGTCATGAAATACAGTAGCTCAAACAAATCTTTTGATATTGTCCAGAATCTCCTTTACTACAATTACACTAGATCTTATTTCATTTATGACCAGTTTCCGAAACCCATATTTTGATGTATTAATTTCTGATTCATAATTCTAGCTGCTCCACAGCCCTTACTCTCCATTATCAAGATTCTGTTTTCAGTTGCAATAATCTGAACTTCTTTATTTCTTCTCACGTCTCCTTTTACAGCCATGTGTCCCTCCAGGCTATTTCTTACAAACCTTCCTGGTATTGAAGGCATGGGAGCACGCGGATGTGTAAAACCATAGTGTTAGGACCGACGTTTACAGTTCAGAAGCGTATGCGATCCATTAACTCACTTTAATCCTGTTTTTTCCTCTGAAATAACCTGAACAGTTTTTTACTTTTTGTCTTTAAAGGATCTTCAGCTCGAATAGACGTTGCTGAAATCTTGATTGCATGAATGACCTTTACCTCCTGATGAGACCAACTTGAAATTTGATGATTCAGCAGTAAAGGATGGATAGGTTATGCAGAAATAATCCTTTTTTAAAATTTTGAATCACAGGTAAAGTTTTTACCAGCTCAGTCTTCAGGGTTCCAGCGCACTGCTTCCTGTAATCCAGAGCATACATCATAAAACCCTGTATGTTGCCTCAGGTTTATTGGTCCTTTTCAATAGAAGGCCTGAAGTTAGTTACTGATTGCTCTGACTCTAATGGTATGTTTTCCTCTGACCCCATGTGTCATGTGATCAACTTTACAACCATGCAAACACTGCTATAAATGTACAGAGCATACAACATACTTGTTGCATAAACTGTCATAATTCACATTATGTGAGAGAGAAAAATGCTGCACATGTTTTAGAAAACAAACTCCACACAGAAAGCTCTCCGCTGGGATTCAAACCAGTGCTTTCTGATTGCAACGCAAGAGCACTAACCACAACGCCAGCCCATGTTTGTGCAACATGAATCATAAATAATACTCCACCAATTTCCTGAATGAAGTAAATAAAAGACAACTCTGTGGAAATAATAAGAGGAGGAATTTTCTATCCCTTTAATTTACTAACATTTGCCTTTTAGTGAGGTAGAGTTTTAGGCCGTCAGCTTGTTTCTCCAACCATGTGTTTATAATTTAAAGCATTAATCTACAGAATAAAGGATGAAAAATTATTATTATTGTAGCCAGTTTTTCATAATAACAAGAGCTTGAAATGTGTTGGCTTTGGTAAACAGATGAAACCTTTTCAAATGATGTCATAACCTAAAAGGTTATGACCAAAACTATGCACAAACATTTCTGTCATGTTTCTTAGTAGTAAAAGTAAAACAAAATATATAACTAATATTCAGTCTCCATTCCTGTGTGTATTTAAGTCCCATTTCAGTATATTTATCTCTCTTGTGTCCTTTTGTTTAGTGTGGCGCAAATAAAAATATAAAAACAAATTTACTGCCCCAATTGAAGCATCTGGTTCTTCAGGAAAACACACATTTCATCTCAAGTTTTCCAATTGGTCCACATCTTTAATTAGCTTTTTGACATCAGACATCTACACTTAAAACACAGCATTTGGCAAAACGCAAGGATTTGGCAAAAATGTGCACCAACTGACCCACTCGTTTCAGTAAACAGGCAGAAAAAAAAGCAGTTTCTGGAAAAATGACACATCAACTGGATCTAACTCGCTGTATATTTCTTTTTTTTTTTTTTTGAAGACAATAAGATAATGTTGGGCCAAACGGTATCCAGGGACCTTCCTTCCTGCGATCCTCTGGAGCTGTGACACATTGACTTACTCAGACGGTGGCATGGCAGGAGTCAAGAGTTTTTAGGTCATCAAGAAGAAGATGAAAGAGACAGACACAAGCCAAAGTCATCTTAAAGTCCATAAAAAAGATTGTTTTCCAATATGACATAGGACTACACAATATAAAACCATGAGCAGAAGTTTGCTTGTTACAGACTGATTGCATGACACTTTCTAAACACACACTAATTCTATTAAAGATGGCAAAAAGCACAGAAATTTTTTTTTTAACCCCACACAAATAAAAGTGCTGTTTCTCTGCTGCATTTTGTCACAACTTGTTTAGTCACGTCAAGTCAAATGGATCATCACCTGATACAAAAACATGTGCAATGTAAAAGTAAACATTTCTGTAACATTGTTCCAATGGATGAAATGAGGGAAGTGGAACACCCCCCCACCCCCACCCCCCCACTTTGATCTTGTTAGCTGATTTTATTATTACTCACAATTATACAGTGAATTCACATTAACGTCCTGAAAACACTTTAAAAAGAGATTTGAACGTTGTAAAATATGTACAATAAACGTTGTCTTTTCTGAAAGCTACTATTTTGTAG
Source organism: Oryzias celebensis (assembly GCA_014656515.1). NCBI lineage: Eukaryota > Metazoa > Chordata > Actinopteri > Beloniformes > Adrianichthyidae > Oryzias > Oryzias celebensis. The sequence continues at coordinate 44,982,407 of BNCR01000005.1, forward strand.
CTTTGAAACAGTTTCACCGTGTGCAGGAATGATCTTGCTTTTATCTGTCCAGATTTCACATAGATGCCAGTTCCAAACTTAATTTTAAAGATGTGTGTTTATTTCATCCTTTCATTACTGGTACCTTTGGCCATTAAAAAAAAAAAAAAAAAAAAGAAAATGTGAAATTTTAACAAAAAAACAAATTTTTTATGAAGCGGTACTATTAGGCAGGTAAAATATGTCTTTTTGAGGGAAATCAGGGAAAAAAGTCTGCATTGCCACAGGGTTTGGTTGCAAAGTTCTGCAAAAATCAATACTTTTTGCAACATCCAAGACTTTTTCGTCTTGACTTAGTGTGAAGATATTTTTACTGGTTTTAATTTGTATCAGGAACAAGAATTATTTGTTTTCTTTAAAGCTGGAGCTCATGTAGTGTTTTGCATGCTCATGACAACCACAACTAATGATTTTCTTTCTCCAGGTGGAAAATGTTGCAGCCCACTAATGTCAAACATCTTAACCATGAAATCATGAGTGGCTGGATTTTGAAATTTGCAAGGAAAGTAGGTCCCAAATTGATTTTTTTAGAGCATTAAAGTCTAAACATTTATCAAAACTAGTACTATAGCTCACTGGAGGTGTTTGATATGCAGCGTAGATCAGTAGATTCTGGCAGTAACAGCAATTGTGTCCAACATGCACCTGAAGCTAGCTCTGACTGAATAAACGCAGCAATCTTAAGACATACACACACAAAAAAGCTACATTTTCATCAGCCAAATGAGTTTCCAGGAAGTGCATGTCCAGGATGCACAAATTGCATATGGAAAATGACCGACCCATGTGTTGCAAGAGCTCATTTTCAATTGTTTAAAGTAGCAGTTACAAAAATGCAGAATTTTCCCCCTTGTGTCTTAAAAGACTTAGTGTAGACAGCTTGCTGCTTACATTAAGGCTGAGGTTGAAAATCTCAAGAAACGTAATTCCTTTTTTTTTTACACAAAAAAAAACCCCTTAAAAAAAAAAAAAATAAAACAAAACAAAAACAATTAGATTTGCCCCAGACTTCAAAAAAAGCTATGTTGGACATTTGCATGTACTAAAAGAACTCACAATAAGCGAACAAAGCCTCACTTTAAAAGAAAAACCTTTTCCAGTGTACTTTTTTTTGTTCTGTAAACAATAGATAAAAACAAGAAGTCCAGAAAACTATACAACTTTTACTTGCAACTGTTGACTGAGAAAAATCACAGATAAAATATTTACTATCACACAATAACTTCCCTTTGTTTTTCTTTTAATGAAAGTTTTTCCAGCTCGTTAAGATGCATTTTAACCAAGTTTTAAATGAAAACATATCAATTTATGTAAAAATTGAGGTTTTATGAAGTGACAGAGCACAACAGAACATTGTTGTTGAAGTTACATATACGAGTTGTGCTCATTAAAGCAGGTTTCAGCTTTTTTTTTTTAAATTAGATGTGCATAATGGAGTGTGTAGATGGAACCATTTGGTTTGATAGATCCACATGGGAGATAAGTGTTGTGCAACATATTGTCTGTAACAATGAACATTTCACAAGATGACTAAAGAGTGACCTGCAACTTACAAGAAAGATTATTGGGATAATGGCTGCCCTGTATTTTCTGCATCAAGTTAAATTTATATATGCAGTATCTAAATGATTCATAAAGACTGCTTCAGTGGTGCAAAGGCATCCCTCCCTACAGAAAAATCAGAAAAATAGCTACAGAATTGTAAAAATATGTACATGACACAATCTACCTTCACATTAGAGTTTAGTGCAATGCATAGGTGATTGCATTACTAGCACAGATGGATTTCTTTTTTTTTTTTTAATCATAATGCTTCTTATATTTTTACACATACATCTTTTATCAATATAGCGGTCTTCTTTGAAAATAACTTTTTTAATCCATGCTTTGTACCACTTCAAAAAATGCAAGCAATAAAGCCCTTTGAGGCTCTACTCGCCCCAGTACCACTTATCAAGGCTATAAAGGGCCTTGTACTCTTTGTGCCTTCTCAAGTAATCACACGCCAAGCAGGTGTGCTCTGCCCAGAAGTACGCTTTCTTTACTTTAAAGTGCCGTCGCCACTCAAAATACCTGAGGTACATTACCTCATTCTTGTCTAGAAGTAGAAGGTACTCAGCCAGGTCCTTGGGTGAAGTGAAGTCATCTACGTGGATGAAGGCATCTCCTGGAATGAAGTTCTCATAGTTCTGCCGAGGTGGACCAAGAACCACTGGCACTGTGCCCACCGACAGTGGGTTGTACAGTTTCTCAGTAATGTAGTCTTTGTGGATTGAGTTCTCAAAAGCTAAGTAAAATTTACAGCTGGCCATGGTGGGGAAGTATTCTTGGTCAGAGATGTACTCCCCAAAAGCCTGCCCGTATGCATGAACTTCAATGTGTTTGTACAACTCATTGTAGTATTTCACACGAACATGATCCTGGTTCCAGTTGCTCACAATCCAGCAGATCAGCTTGTTTTTGCTGGGCGGCACAAAGTCCTCCTCTGTCTCTGCTGCTACGATTGATCCATAAGGCACTTCGATGCTGGAATCCTGACGGTAGTTGAGAGTCAGATTGAACAAGTTCTCAATCCCAGGTAGCTGTGACGAATGCGAAGGTGACTCCAGGTTCATCCACACCCACTTCTGAAATGACGGCCGCTGGAGTGGCGGTAGGTTGGACAGGTCACTAGAGATGTCTCGGTGATGGATGATGACCCCATCAGATTTGTTGTAGAGGTTCCTGTCTGCTGTGATGAAGCAGCCCTCAATGTTAAAGAGAGAGCTGCAGACACTCAGGTCATAGGTTTGTCCGAAGGGCCAAAGCCAGATCAGCACAGTGGTTACATTTTTATCGCTCTTGGTGGAGAAGAGGTTCTTGACTCGGTCGGTAGAAACGGTTGACTCAACTGGGCCATATAACCAACTGGTCGATGGCTTAAAATACATCAAAAACACAGTCACAAAGCATCCCAGAATGAAGGTAGTGAACAGAAGGGGTCTTAGGATTTTGTGAAATGTTGTTGATGACATACTCTGTCCTAAAGAGGGAAAACCATCAAGTCCTAATAAACAGGATTCAACATCTAAAGCAGTCACCTAATTCAATGAAAACTTTGATCCCATGGTTTGGTCCAACACCCAGCTTGAATGGCTCTATAATAATTGCTTTACAAACCTAGCTTTGACTCTGAGCTAAAGCAATAGCTATATATATTTTAAATTTTTTTTTTTTTGGTCAACCAACAGCAGGGCTCGTCACCTTTGTTCCTCAGAAACAAAAGAGGTCAAAGCAAACTTCTTTGCTTTTCAATATTGGTCCTTAATGATCCGTTGAGTGTGATTTTTATCTTGAAGCAGCAGGTCTTCCCGATGTCTCTTCCTTTAGATGAACAAAAAAAAAAAGAGAGAATAGAAGAATTATTATTAAAAAAGAAAAATAAAGCTACAAAAAGCAATAAAACGTCTGGAGTTTGCACATCCATTGTGGTCACTTATCACAAATGAATGATCTAGTTGTGTAAAGAAACATACGTAAAAGGGTGCAAAAAAGACACCAGAGCTTACTTCCTATAAAGCGTAATGTGTCTCTACGTCAATGGTAATGGTCTGGCTCTATTTTATTGAGCTGTTTGAACCAATCATAAATGTGACACATTAACATTGGGTAAAAAATAAGAATTGCATGGTTTGGTTGATCGCAAAGGAAATGTGAAAATTAGCATGAATTAAACTGATCAAAATAATAAAACCGCGTAGTAGTTTCCCAGAACTAAATGAAAAACATTAGCTGTGATTAGTTTGCAGAAGAATAAAATATATGTAGAAACTTCTAATGCTACTTTCACATCGAGCACAGAAACAAAAACCAGCTTTACTGTTTCACTCATTCTGTCATCACAAAAGACACTACTTTTTAATTACCTCATTTGCTTATTTCACGTCACTCAGAATGAGCGGCGCATGGACTTCATTTATAAGCAAAAGTCAGCCAATTATAAGAATTTGGGGGGTTTTGTTTTTATGTAAATCTGACTGATAATGTCAGCTGTGGACCTCACTGTCCGTCACTGGTAGTGCCTTATGGGTAGCGTCCTTTTCAAAACATCAAAGCACATTCAAGAATGCAGCAAACGTGCATTTGTGAACATGCACCACATGTCATGTGAACGTAGCATAAGAGGGCAGTTGAGTAGAGTTGCCTTAGCAACAGAAGGCAGAGGACCTCCTCCAAAAGCAGAAGGAGGAGTCAACAGTTGGTCTCACTGTGCAGAATGAAGGAAGAATGCTGTCCTGAAATCTCTGTGAGGATTCTGGAACTTCTGGAAGGATTTGTCTGTTGCACTCTCTGTTTGAAAGGTGGTATTTTGTCTTTAAGTCTCTTTTCATGGTCATCCTTGCAGAGGTCCACGCTTCAGAGGAGAAGGGAAGGAGTGAAAGTGGAACAGCCTGATAGGAACATCTGTTGGAGGAATGATCCTTAAGCCCCTTGAAGCAAAAACAAAAGCAGAAGAACCAATTACTTTCAATTTACCAAGCTGACAAAATGTCTTATGTCCCATATATGAATTAAGCAGAACATGAAATACAAATCAGTGTCTTATTTTTCTGAAAGGTAAAGTTAGACTTTGGGGGTCCTACTGGGTTGTGGTCAGTTACAAATGAGTGTTAGAGGTTGCAGACCCCTGATTTAGAGGCACTGATGGCTTTCTGCATGTGTCTGGTGGTTCTTTAGCACATGTGTGTGGTAAGTGATGTTATTGCAAGAGGTGTTTAAGTGTTTTAGTAAAATTTCTGTTGACATTTTTGGTCTTTTGTGTCATGTTTGATGGTTAATGAGCTAATATTAGAGTTCAGGTTTTGAACGAACTGTGCTGTTGCTTCTTTGATGAAAGGTAGTTTCAAATGGCTTTCTGGCATCCTCTAAGAAAATTGCTTCATGAGTTTGATTTAAACTGGAAATTTCTGTAGCCATTTCCAATTTTGCAGGGATTATTATTTTTGACTGTGTTCCTCTAGTCTTTATTTTGCACCACTATTTCTTGCAATAGTATCTAGTTATAGCTATTATAAATATTAGCTCTTATTTTCTATATTTTTTAACTTTGTCACTCTGCCCAATTGGAAAGGAGTCAAATTTAAAATTATCTCTAATTGATTTTTGTCCTTCAATTAACCTGAAAGGTCTATTTTTCTCTCTGAAAATGCAATGAACTCATCAGGAACAAACTACACTCTATTAATTGATTTTGGCTCATTCTGCAGTCTGCTTTGGACCTGTGTTGTCCAAACTTAATTATTTTAAAAACTGAAACCATTTATCACTTTTTTTTCACGTCAGTTTTAATGGATCAAACAAAGCAAATAATGCTCAAGTGACTTTTTTGTAAAAGAAGGAAAATGTGTTTGTTTAAGATTAATTAGAAACACTCACTTTCATTTTTTAAGGAGACATAAAATGCACTTTGTGCTTTTTTGCTGCATTTATGACTTTGAGGAAAATGGCTCTTCTCTCTATAAAGACTTTTTAGATTTGGAAAGTTGTTATTTTGTTTGTTTTACTGTTTTACTGTTTTTACTCTGAGCCCATATTCAGCAGGTTTGGTAAGCAAAGCAGGCCATAGAGAGTTACTGCAGGGAGTTTTCTCACGATGAAGGACATAGATGAAGAAAATTAAGCCTAAAATAGCAGAAGCCACAATCAGCGATCCACAAGCTCCCTGCTCCGCGCTATTCTGATGCATCCACTTGCAGACAAATAAATCCATTAACGTCTTCGTTTTCCTCATAGCATCTGGATCAAACTGTACGCCTGGATAGCTCCAACATTAATCATCAGTTTGTTTGAAGGTGTGAAGGGCTGTAAGCTAGCTGGAGAGTGTGTAAGCAGATGGGTGACAGAAAGGGCGGCGTGTTTAAACATTTAAACATCTCCAACAAGTATTTCTACAAAGGCTTTTTAAAAACGTATTTACCACAAGTAAACACAAAGATCATGAGATTCAGACATTAGGTTTTGGTATCAGTGCTGATATACTCAATCGATTCAATTTCAATCCATAAATGTATGATTCAGTTTGATTTATAATTTGTTACATTTCCATTCAAGTTTTCCATTCATTATTTGGTTTACAAAAAAAACCTTATCATGACAACGGGGGTTCTCTTCTGCAACCTTCATGTTTTGAAAAGAGAGTCGACTTTTTTCATGTGAATGAACCAATAAGAGTTCACAAAGCTGAAATAGTTTCACTTGAAACTACATCAAATGTGGAGTCAAACGTTCATCTGCATTTTGCCAAAAGACACTTAAGAAAGTAGTGCAGATTTAAAATGTAATCTAAAACAGCCCATGAGTGAACTCTAAAGCATTGGTCCCAGTTTTCTGGTTATTCAATAATTGATTAGTGATTTTAAGGACAGCTAAAGAACAATAGATGTCTGAGCACAAACGGGCACAAGCCCACCTGTCTCATCCACGTCAATAGGTTTGAAATTGGAGCCAACCGAAATCTAGCAGCAGGTAGAGGTTTCAGACAATCCCAGGGTAACCCAGAGTAAAAGATACATCCCTAATAATTAATGACCAAATAGAAATGAAACAATTGGCGAAAAGGACTACAGATGTTTATGGATAAACATTTGTGGGCAGATCGGAGATGACTTTTTCAGTGAAGCAAACTTTCACCTTTTTTTTGCTTGTGTTGTGTAACTCAGCACTACCACCATTTATATATCTATATATAGATATATATCTAAATATGGATATATATATATATAGATATATAAATGGTGGTAGTGCTGAGTTATATATATAGAGATATATATCTATATATAGATATATATATATATTAAACAAGGGCACAAAGTAGCAGTCTCAACAAGTCTTTTAGTGATGTGATTCTGAAAAATGTGCTTCCTTTTGAAGTTGTTTATAATCTTCCATTCTTATTTCCTTGAAATCTTTAGCTAACATAGGAGAAGTCAGGTGCCGCCACACCTTTTCCATTCAGTTCTTGTTGGATCTTGGGTTATGTGTTTTTCTTGATTTTATTCACGTTCTTCGTAGTTTATTGGAGCTGGGCGGCACAGAGGAAATTAAAACTGCAGTGTGTGCCCTGAAGCTCAACTTTACAGGAATTCTTGTTGCGTGTAGTTACCAGAAGCATCAGATGTTACCGTAGATTTACAAGGCCTTTTCTCCGGCTAACAGCAGAAAGGTGACAAAGAAAATCAAATCCCCAGGTCCTGCTTTAACCCATCCTTTTCTTTTAGCTCAACTAAACTTGATTTTTGTGTTTCTCAAGCTTAGTAAAAAAAAAAACCCAGCAAATTATTTTTTAGCTTGTTCGGTTCAGCAGTTGAGCAAACTGATAAAGGCTGAGAGCCCCTGTTGTTGCATTGATTGTTTTGTCACAGTATGTGATTTTTGGATATGCAAGGTGTGTATTTTTGCATTTTATATTCCTTTTAAGTTTCAAACTGAAGGAGGGGGTTAAACATCCACATGAACACAAATAACACACAACTATTACCAGAATACACACAAGCATGTCAAACAAGCATAACAGAATTGAAATGAATGCAGATGGACATCATTTGGGTGGGTTGGAGTATTTGTTTTGTTGGATTAACTTTTTGGGATTTTTTGTGGGGTCTGGTGGTTGGCTGGAAAACCGTGGTGGGAACCGAACCTGCAGTCTTCCGATTAAAGGTTGACTGCTCTACCTCTACTGCCCCGTACAGAGCTTGCCCCCTCCCACCATCTCTAGAGACAAACCGGAAGGTGCCCACACCAGCCAACCCTACGGTAACCCCAGGACCCCTCCGACCCAACCCCTGAAGAAACCATAAATGAGACTGAGCTGATGACGATGACACATGGACACAAACACCTCCAGTCAGATGTCATGTGATCCGCTGGTTCACATAATTGCCAGAGGTCCAGGGATACACCTCACAAGGGGAGGGTGGGGGGCAACAATCCTGGGCTCCCCCCACAAGGGATTGGGTAGGGGACAGAAGATCCGTGACAACCACCCCCCCTCCCTGTGTGCGTCTTCAGTACAAAGAAACACTAATAGCTCAGAAAAAAAAATATTTTTAAACTGGATAACAGAACATTTTGAGGCTTGTTGCTGCATTTTGTAAAATACTGAGGTCAAACTGAACTAAGATGATTTTTTTACATCAGGTCAGAAGAATTTGAAACGTTATGTAATTAATTTAAAAGAATAACTGAAGTTCTCTGCTTTGTTTTGAAACCTGGTCTTAGAGCGACATTCATTCACTGAATTTCTACATGCTCAGGCACAGTCCACATCCTGGTGTCATCTAGCAAAAGGTGAGTTACACTCTATAGGGAGTAACTCATTGCATAGTAATTTCTAACAGTAACACATTACTAATGCGATTTTAGTTTTTATAATACATGCTCCTGAATTGTAAAAGAAACCACAAAAATGTATTTGTATAAAGCTGTGAGACCCTTCATAAATCATGCCAAAAACAAATGTTCTTGTTAGCTCTGCATAACATTTTCTTTTTTTTATAGAAAACATTGATTAATTCTGGGGTTTTGTTTCCAACTGTGCTTCCTGTAGTTTCACTTTACTGAAAATAAACTGGATTTGTTATGAATAAACCATGTACACAATAATGTAAATTTCTTTGCAGAACTTAATTATTTTTGTTATGCTTTATTTGTTCTGTTTTTTTTTTTTTTTTCTTTTTTACAAAGAAAGCAGTTTAAAGTCCCACACCGATCATCTTTGATCTATTTTCAAAGTGTTCCTAGTGGTCTTTAAGTTATGATTATGCAGTTTTTAGCCCCAAAAAAAGAAGCTGTGTTGCTTTTAGGACATAGTGTCTTCAAAGCTGCAGTAGTTCATTTGAAATTTTGTTGTGTGCTGGATCAATGGCGCAGAGAAGCCCTGCCCCACTACCCATCACCCATCTGTTTGTACACTCTTCCACCAAGTTTGTGGCCCACCTGGCTTATTTTATGTAACAAATACACTCTTTTTAAATTGCATTTGACTAAAGAAATACACAAAAAACTCACAATTTCATTCAGAGTGGGTCTTTATACAAAACACAGGAGTCATGTATAATCTTGAGGGATTACTCATGGGTAACAATAAAACTTAATCTATTACAGTTTGAGAGTGACACTGCTCTCAACACTGCCAAGGATTCACTTGAATGTGAGAAAATGATTTATATCATTTATAAATGATTTAACTTCAGTTAGGTGAAATTCACAGGGAATTAGTGGAAGGTAGAATCCAACAAAAAAGGGAAACTCACCCTAAAATACCTCTCAAAGCTGTGACTCAAAGAAAAAACCTAAAGCAACCAAATATAGAAAAACAAAAAAGAACAAAAAAGGAAGTAGTTTTCTTTTATGACTGTAGGTGGCATCATTATCAGGGAAAAGCTCCAGTTATGTTTCTTTATGAACCTGGTATGCTCTCATGTGTGTGGCCTCCATGTTGGTGTCACACGGTGCACAAGTAATAAAAATGTATCTCCTGCAGGCTAACAGAACACGTCTAAAAGGAACAACTGCAGTACTGCACTCAAATGAGAAGCACCATAAAGCACCATAAATATGACTGGGGTATTATGTGATTTGATTAGTTACCATAAGAGAAATGAGACCAAATCCAAGAATTTACAGAAAAGTAATTCTTCTGCCCCAATACACATAGCTTTACATAAACTAGGCTGATACATAAAATTCACATATATGTTTTATATGTAAAATATGCACATTTAAAAAGCTGGAACAGACGCCTTTAGTGATACAAGGCTCACCTTTCAGGGAAATAGATGTTTAAATACAGAAAAAAATGGATGTTCTGAATATTTGCACTAAAAAAAGCTGCCATGAAGAAATATAGTGGAAGAACTGGTTAACGTAAGCAAGCAGGTGGTAAATGGAAAGGCTAAGGAATTATTGATTGACCTCCCTTCACTCACTATGGCTTGTCAGGCATCCTTGGATGTGGATTAAACTGAAATGTAAAACGTATCAAATGAACTGCAAAAGGCTGGACTGATACTACAGATCGAATTGTTTTTTTTAGATTCCACAAATGTTTGATTGTACATAAATGCAGAGATGGTGTCAATCTATCTCTGGTGGATTTAGACTGAAGTGAAAACGAGACTCGACCTTTGGGGCAGCAAAAGCTTTTATCGTCCCTGCAGAACCCTGCAAAGGATTGAAACATGAACTCGCCTGTTTTCATCTGATGTCACCAAGCAAATGGACTGAAACTCATCAATGGCTTTGAAACTGTTGACCAAACTCAACACCAGCTTACTGGACAGCGGCGTGAAGACCCAAAAAAGAACGGGTTTTTGTTCAATGAGAGAAACGTCAGTGCTTGTGGATAAAAAGTTTCAAGCAGATTGTATCGCTAAAATCGGTTTCTTTTGGAAATGTTGATTCCGTGTAAGCAAAAATCAACTGAGATCTTCTGACCATTTTACGGCACTTCTGCAATAATTAAGCTAAGCACTGATCCACTTTTCTCCTCACTGCTGAAAGAACAGATAATCAAAGCTTTTGTAGGATGCACTAATGAAATGTAGTGAAATCGCAAAAATATTTGAATAAAACCTCATGATGTCTTTGGGAAAAGAGTCCTTCAAAATGAGGTTATATGTCACGGTTTAGGGTTTAAACCCTTCATTTATTCATTATTTTTATTTATTTAATCACCCATGTTAATTTCTTTAAATGGATAACACTTGAGTAAGACCATGACACTTACGGCAATTTTAAAAAACAGCCGTAAAAGACCGACCATCTCCCCAACAGCATGTATCACCACGCTTCCTGATTGAGTTGCATTCAATAAGCAGCCTTCATTAACTGTTACAGTGTCCAGTGGTTAAAGTTTTGAACATTTTATTAATACTCTTACATAATTTAAGTTTATTATAGAAAAATGTCTGTGTTGGAGTAATTTATGTACGGTGGCCCTGAAGGGCAAATCACATCAACAAATCACTTCATGCAAAAACATAATTTTAAAAATGGTTTTGTGTCGAGTGATTTGTTGATGTGATGCACTTCAGGGCTTCCGTACATATGCACAAGCGGCATCCTCCTATATTATGTTACGGTCATCTTTTGAGCTACATATTTTTAAAATGTGGTTTTTAATTAGGATGTTATTGTAGAGCGACAGTAGTTTTTTAGAAATTCACCTTGCAATCGTGGGGTGATTGGCGTGAAGGAAGCCCGCCACCCTCTCCCAATACCTTAAAGCCCCTCTCGACCCCAAACCTAACCGGTGCAACAAAAATGATGAGCAGTATTGGAGCTTTCCAGCCATACAGTTTTGAGCCAGGCACCAGCTCGGATGAGGAAAATAAATAATAAAAATAATTAATTAAAAAAAAATCTCTGAAATTGAATTTTAGCCTTCATTTTCTGAATAAATGTCCTCTATAAGAAGAAAAAAGGCCACAAGAACTTGTTAAAAACACACAATTTTAATTGAAGTGGGTCTTTAACACTGTTAATCTAAGTGCATTTGCATCTCCAAAACCTTTTTTATGGTCACACTGATTAGGGAAGCTTCTTAGATTAAGTAATTTTTATTGTAATTGTTGAACTTTCAAGCACTCTGTCTGAGCTTTAGATGATGAGAAAAGCAAGCAATTTAAGGTCAAGATTCCTATTTAAACTGCTCCTCGGCCTCTGCATCTTCGCACCCACACTAACCCAACATAAAGCCCAGTGTAGCCCCAGCACTCATTCACATTTTAGATTACAGGGGTTTGGGTAAATGCATTGTGATGTATTCAGGACACGAGCACCGCATGGGTGAGTAGTCTGCAGAGCCACATTGGAGAGGACTGCGGGGTGGAGTGGGGGGTGGGGGTGCTGCTGCTGCATCAGTCGCTGAAAAGCCATGAAAGCCAAACAATCTGCTGCTGTTTAGGGCTGCACTAAAAGGGCCAAAGTGCTTTAGTGGTCAGCAAATGATGCAGTTTCCAGGCTGCATCTTGAGTCAGATTTACAGCCGTGCTGCTGCTGCTGCTGCTCCATCCCAGGTGAGGAGGAATTTCAAAGCCAGCGAGCATTGAAGGTCACTTGAAAACACGGATGGGGACATTCTTGAAAATGCTTCGACCTGTGTGTGAAGCTGCTGCATAATGGAAAACCCACGAGATGCTGGGACTGCATCCTTGTTTTTACCATAAAAAAGCGTGTTTTTGTGTGAGTGGGGGCGAAATACCCTCTGTTTTGTTGATTTTTCTAAATGCGTAAAACCAAAAAAAGGAGAAGTTCCTCGGGTTTGTTTTTTAGACTGATTGTGCATAATTAGCAGATTTAAGCGTAAAATCATGGAGGAAAATAGCAGATGTTACTCACCGTCTCGACAGGCATGGATCAAAACAAGCCTTTCTTCTCCTCTCCTCTGCCCCACAAAGATCCGTTCACCTTATTGCGCGCAGAAGATGCGCTTAAAGTAAACAAACAAACAGAAAAAGAATCGATAAAAAACGCATTTATGAGAGGATATCTGTGCTGCAGCAGCAGCAGCTCGGAGAGGCGCACACGTCTGTCGTCTTGATGTGGAATGATGGTACCTAGTGTCTGGCTGCGCGCTGCATCCTCCCCTCCGCCGCACAGCGACGCGCAGAATGACGGCGTCCAGAGACACTCGCGCACAAAAACGACAAACCTACCCGCGCTCCAACACTAAATCCATGGTTCGGCGTGAGAGGACGCCATGTATGTCAGCGGGGTGGGTGGGAATATGATGCGATGTAATTCCCTGCTGGCCGCCCGCATGCGCTACCTTTGCGTTAATGCGGCTGCAGGACGTGGCGGAGCTCCACCAGTGCGCGGAATACCGAGAAGTGAGGCTGAAAACACGGGCGTGTTCACGGCTCCCGTTTCAGTAAACAGGTGATTCATTGCTGCTTCGAGGAATCAGGACCTTTTTCCTCACATTTTTTGGAGCTTAAGGTTTGACATTCTATTCTATAGGACTTAAAAACAGAGGATTCTCTTTGGTTTATGTGGTGACACCACATAATAGCTGCTACTCTTCAACAAACAGCAGCAATGAATCTCTGACAAATGTAATTAAACCTTCAGCAAGCTCATAAATGAATAACCAGCTACTATATTAAGGTAATTCCTCATTAATTTACAGAAAAGTCATTTGAACATAAGCTCCACCCAATTTCTCTTCAGATAAGATACATGTTTGCAGAGATGGTGACACATTTTTTAAGTGTATAACATGCAAAAAAATTAAGATCATATCATTGTAAAGGTCATAAACAATCAAAATCGTAAATGTCATACAAAAGGTAAAAGAATGGGACACTGAAATCCAAATTCCTCCTGAAAAGCTGTTTTTCTATGTACACATCTAAATGAACCCCTATATCATCACAAAAGAAGCTGCAATCATTGGACGAAAACAAGTCAGAATGATTTTTTTTTTCTGGCACCAAGACAGATGTCTATTTTTTCCAAGTGCCTCTCATTGTGGATCTTGAAACAAGACAGTACTGTGTTGCAGTGAAGCCTCTTTCAGCTAAAATCATCTTCTTTCAATCCAGAGCCGTTTTCATTCAGCTGGGAGCGACATCGAACTAATTGTGACTCAAAATTCACAGAAAAGCTTTATTCTCTGCATCTGACCGGTATAGATCCTGTTTACTTACAGCTTCATGTCTCTAGAAATAAACCTTTTATAGATTTGTTTTAGGGATTTAGTCCTACCTGTTAAGATAGGTGTGTGTGTGGTCCATGTCACTAAATTTAAACTTTTTACCACAGTAAACCAGTTCTAAGAGCTGCTTTAGTTTATGAACTGTGCACTCCATGGATCCATAAAACAAAAGCAGACAGTGAGTCTGGCTTCAAAACAAGACGAGACGCATTTTTAACGTGTCTTCGTCTATGAAATAAGCACTTTCAGGTCCTTCATCACATGAACAGTTATATCCTTTGTGGTCTCCTTTGGGTAAGAATACAGTCTCTGCAGCTTCTATTTGTCCTCCAAGGCCATCATCCTCTGCTAGTTGCACACTTGAGCATGAAATATTATGAAAAAATATACTTAATTTCCTTCAAATGATACCAAATCGGGAATTCTTTTTTTTTTATAAAACCTGTATTATAAGACTCAGATTTCCTTACTCGCACTCGTGCATTTTCAAATAAATTCCATTGAGAGGCCAAATATGTGGCCTTTTGCGCTAATGTGTCAAAACTGTAGAAGCAACAGTTGCGCTCATGCACACTCTCCGTGACGACACACAAACTGCAGCCACTGATAGGAAGGCGGACGATTGTGCAATGAACATGTTTTTATTCCTAACTAGAAGTGAACATATTCTTCTGCTCCTGGACATTCTGCTCTTATCTTTTCTTCGTGTCCACAGATCGGCGTCTGCAAAAGACTGCATCTGCATATGTTTGCAACACAAAACATGTCTGTTATGTGGGGAAGATTACATTTGGTGAGATATGTAAAAAAAAAAAAAGTTTATTTACCCAAGTGCAGAAAAAAAAATCTGCACCATTGGCTTTTCTCATAAACTGATTCATTATTGCAAATTCAGCAGAAAAAACAATTTAATGCTCTGAACGCCGACTGTGCTCACTCCTGCCATTTTCTGCGCTCCCCACCAAATATTGCTGCCCACTTTCGGGTTATCTCCAGGTAGATTGTTGGTCTGTTGGGCAAATAGTCCAGATACACCACCTGGCCCTTTTTAGGAATTGCCGTTTCAATCTGCGTCCCCTCGTGCCATTCGTTAAAGGACGTTATCGAGATGAAATCCGGTTTGGCTTCTAAGGCGGCGCTCAACGAGGTCTCATAGTATTTGCCGTTAATGCGGTTTCGAGTGTTCTGAAAGTTCCAGGGTCGGATGCTCGTGTCGATGTAGCCCGGGCCCACACTTGGAATGAAAATCAGGTTGTTATCTTCACAGAAAGACTTAATGGAGCCCCAGCTGCGCTGAGTGGAGCCGTAGGAAAACCCGTTGGTGGCAAAGTAGGTGTAGAGGCCGTCGAAGCCGGCAGTGAGGATGTCCCTCTTGTGTTTCTCCTCCACGAGCAGGGCTATGAAGATAGCATCGTACGGGGTGTCTCTGATGCTGCCGCTCTCCGTGTGTTTGAGCAGTTTAGCCCACTGCTCAGAGTTCATCAGGTACGAGTCGTACACATAAAAAAGCGGAAGAAGTTTCCCGTTGTTGGTTTGGTATTTGAAAAATGCCGGATGTTCTCCATACCTGAGAAGATTGAAGAGGAAAGCCCGTATGATGGTAAAATCCAGATGCATTTGCAGGAAAAAGGCAGCAATGCTTACTTGTCAATGATGTATTTGACGTTTGTGTACATGTTGACTTCATCTCTTCCTTTGTACGGCTCTATGTGAAAAGCGACCTGTAAGCGCAAACACAATGTGAGACATTCTACTTTCCTCCTTTCTTTTCTTATTATTGCAAACAAAATCAAACTTCCAGGAATCTTGCTGCTGTTCCTCAAACAGACCTTAATGTGATATTTATGAGCCACCTCCAACAACAATGGCACGATATCATCCAACGGCTCCCCGTTTTCATCCTGCGAGTCAGGAGGATACCAGGAAACAGCAATGACACCTAAGAAGAAAAACACTAGTGACAATGCAAACAATACAATGACTAAACCAGCAATTCCAAGAAACACACCCTTTAAAAATACAACATTCAGGATTTGATGCTCTCATGGTAACTCCTTGGCTACTAATATTCCAGCATTAATATTAATATCATCATATGTTAGTAATTTCATTTGTCAACATACGGCAAAGGAGCCAACATTTGTTTAAATGAGTATTTATCAGGAATGGCCCTGCCTGGAGATGAGATGAGTGGGATGAATGTGGGGAATGTCACCTGAGGCGTGTGTGCAGAACAACAGGACAACCTTCTGACCTCATTTTCTTTGAAACCGCCGGGCTTTTCAGCTCGCCCTTACAGATAAGGCATCTTTAGCTCACACCAAAGCGATGCTTTCAGACAACTTACAGCTTGTAAAAAAAGGACTCATCCTCCGTTCACATATGACCAGCGCAGAATAAAATCCTACATCTACTGTCCAAAATGTTAACCTAAAAGGACAGCACTGAAAAGCAAAAACAGTTTGTAGCTTTAATAGTAAAATCAGCATTTATAATTCTGAATGCCGGTTTCTTACAGGGCAGCTGCCACAGAGTCATGTGACTCTCATTGGATGCTCAGGGCCTCCAGAAGCTCGCCAAGTCTGCATTTGTCGTTCATTTGGCAGCAAATACTCATTATTTTAAAAAAAAATATTCAAACAGCAAAGCTGTCCATATGCAAATGTCTGTCAGCTTCAAACACAGAATTGCCATCACCACCCGAAACTATATAGAATCTGTACTAATTATCTTTTTTTTTTGTTTTTTTTTTAAAATTATGTTCCGTTTAGTTTTCATTTTTTTCCAATCAAATTTTCTTTGGTTTTAGTAAATTTTACTTCTTTTCTTATTGTTTGCAATCTTATTATAAAGCACATTTATGCAAACTGAAATGATCGTGTACATTTTAGTACCAGAATAGATGAAACTAAAAGCAATGTTGTATTTTCATTAATAAAATTGAGAAAATATGTTTTTCATCCTGCGTTATATCTGTTTTAGTTTTCAATACAATTTGACATTTGATTTAATTAGTTTTCAATAAGGCATAAGTAAATAAACGATTACAGTTACACATAAAAAAGCATATTTCTTGCCTGAAACGGACTTACTTGTTTCTTTGAATAACAGCAGCAATCGAACAGCAACTAACAGTTCAGTAACTTTGTCATCTGTAACTTCCCGTCCGTGTGTTGTTCCGAGAGTCATTGCGATGATTCATCCAAACACAGATGACGAATGCTTAGGTTGGTCACCATGGTTACGGGTAAAAACTTGCGGTTCAGAGAGACTTAAATGGGACTTCTTGCTCTGATTTTTTTAAATCTCCTATTTCCAGACAAGCAAAATGAAATATATATATATATATATATATATATATATATATATATACATATTCTCTTTTGTTTTCTGATTAAAAAATGAAAATAATTTAGGAGAACCATTTATTTTGTTTTAGTTTTTGAAGAAAACTTACCAAAATGTAAACGGACCTGAAAACAAGCTTAAAAAAAGGAAGGTATTTTAGGCCCAAAAGTCCGACTCCAAGTTGTTTATTCTTTTGTAAAAGCCTTTCCTGTGGTCTTTTCATTTTGATTATGCAGTTTTTAGCTGAAATAAAAAAAAGCCTGTGTCTTTTTAAAGACATATTTTCTGCAGAGCTGCAGGAGTTCATTAAAAATTCACCTCTGAGTTGTGGGCGGGTCTGTCTGGGCGGAAGTTAGCCTCCGCTAATTTCCCATCAGCCTTTTTTTTTTATTTTTTATACATACTCTCCCGCTAGCTAGCGTATAGAACCTCCCAGGCCCGAGATAACATTACCATAGCAAACAAACAAACAAAAAAAACAGTGAGTATTATGGGAGCTATCCAGTGGTTTAGTTTTGAGCCAGACGGCAGCTCAGACAAGGAAAATGAAGACATACATGGGTCTACTTGTTTGCCTGAGCCTTTTCAAACTGCGGGTTTTCATCTGCTTCTGATCCAACACAATTTGAATAAAGAAATCTTCAGAAATGTAGTTTTAATCTTAAATTATTTTATATGTGCCCTATATAGTAAGACAAATGCTACAAGAACATGTTAAAAACGTGATTTTCATAGGAGTGTGGCTTTAAAAAAAAAGGGTTTGAAATATAATATTTTTCATTTGATTCATTGCTTGTGCTTACATTTAAATGAACTTACCAATAGCTGCTGTGCGCAGCTGCTGCATATGAGCTTGTAAAACGGAGGGGTCCCTGGAACTATAAGCACCTAGAGATGGGTAAAAGTTGGAGCCTATGTCATCAGGTGGACTGTGCCTTCCTTGTGGATATCCTTGAGCCACTTTAGAGTCCCAGTGTGGCAGCTGCAGATGGTCCCAGTGGACGTACTTCCCGTCAAACTTTGGATTTCCAAACCATATATAGTAGAAAGCATGAAGATAGTAATTTGGAGGAGGGAACTTTCTAAGAACGCCTTCTAGTTCCCTGTCCTCCATTTGAGCCGAGTAAATTACTTTGGTGTCGTCCGGTTTATTATCTCCTTGAATCTGGGGGTCATTCTTTCTTTCTCGAAACAGTTCGATGCCTACCGAGTCGCTGAAAGGAGAGTCCTCAGGTGTGAGCGTCTTTAGGATCAATATAACTACAAGCAGCAGCAGCACTAAAGCGATCAACGTGATGAAAGATTTGCGCCTTAACCTTGCCATTCTTCACTCACTGGCTGAGGCTCTCCATAGTTCATTGTTGGCACAGCAGTAAGAGACGTTGCACACGATGACATTCAAGAGTGGTCTTCAATCTTTTCGGGAAACTTGGAAGCTAAAGCAAAAACAAAGAAGAAGAAAGTTACAAGAAAAATACTTCTGAAACAGGTGATTATTTCTTTAGCTATAACTAGCTTTTTCTCTGTTTTCTTAGCGCATACACTTTGCTAAAAACTAAAAAAGAAAAAAAAACTATAAACACAAAAGGATGTTTAAATATTTGGGGCGTTTTTTGATCCTTTATTTCCTGATTTCACAATATTTATTATGGCTCTATAATGCTCTATTATTTGAGCAAAAATATCCTTGAATTGGGAAAAAAGCCAATGTGTATCACAAACATTAAAAGTCATAGTAACCGTTCAGAATAAAAACTGTATTTTAAGTTCATATTTATTAACAATATTTTACATTTAAGGCCAAAAACAAAATAACTTTATGCAAAACATTCTAATATTAGCTAACTGTGTGTTATCGATGAATACATTTTTAAAAGAGGGTGAATAATAGTGTGCTAGCCACAACTGAAACTACAGTTAACAGGATGCCCTTTGAAACACACCATGACATCACGTTAGCTTGATGTTTCAGCTCTACCTGCAGCGAACTTCACTTGTCAACAGCAGTCAATTCTGACAGGGCTGACATTTCTCTTTTTCATCCGCATATATTCGAACATTTTATGTCGACTGTACATTAGTATGACCTGAAAAGTTAAACACACCCAATTTAAAGGTTCTGGGGACGCTTCG
This sequence comes from Oryzias celebensis, assembly GCA_014656515.1. NCBI lineage: Eukaryota > Metazoa > Chordata > Actinopteri > Beloniformes > Adrianichthyidae > Oryzias > Oryzias celebensis. Next base: position 45,001,623 of record BNCR01000005.1, read on the forward strand.
TAAATTAATTTAGCTTCGTGTGATGCAGCGGATGACTAAACAACCTGCACTTCTGGTTTGGTAGATGAGTTAGGAAATATCGCAGATCTTTAGACGCTCTGGAAGGACAAATCCCGGTCGATGCGTCCCATCCATTCACTATAGGAGTTCATGGTCAGACACAACGTCCTCTCCAATGACAAACCGCTGCAGTGCCGCCTTATCTGAATCAGAAAGATCTATGTCGCCCCTGTACGTTTGGAGGGTGTATTACACATGAAAATAATCCCTTTTGACTGCTGTTTGAAAACTAAATGAATTATTTACAAATTCTGCTCAAATGAATCAGGAAATACCAGAATTATAAATGATCCGACTTTGGTTAAATAAAACGGATTATAGCTAATAGAAAATTACAAGTGAACAAATAAATATCTTAACACTTCATATGAAAAGCTAAAAACTTGAAAATTTTGGGTATTTTTCCAAGTTTAATAAGTCGAATACATATACCATATATATTTTGCCTAAAATTAACTAATTAAAATTTAAATTTTAGTCAACTATTTACAAGCTTTCAGCAGAATAGCAATATTTAATGTACTAAAATAATGGTGAGATACAAATTTAGCAAACACTACTTTTTATGAAATAAGGTGGGGGTTAATATTTAAGTCTTTAATAAACCACCAAACCTAATTCCCACTTCTTATGAATAAAAAAACAACACTGACTTGGTTTCACTGTTATTTGTTGATGTATTGTGTTTTAAAAGCTAGTAAACGTTATGAAAATGAATCCACAGCAGTTTGATTCCATCCATTTTATTGAATGTATAGACTTTGAAACAAACTTGTATAAATTGCAAAACGGCTTTTGGTAACACTTTGCTTTCTTACCATCAAAGAAATAAATTAAGAAAAACTGAAGATAAACAATATGAATGGAGAACATAAAAATACAACTAAAGCAAAAATAAAGAGGCAACTTTAGTTTTTAATTCATTACATTTCAACTTATGTGTAAAAGACTGAAGCTGAAACACAAACCAGAGTCAGAGCTGGTGTGTGCAACTCTGTTACTCCATGACAGTAAATGACACATTTAATACTGGCAATGTCGTGACCTGTCTGGAAATATACAACATGGGATGCACGTTAGCCTGCGCTGTAGTGACATATTCGTACACCAGGTGGCATCACAATCACAAAGCAAAGCTGAAACTGCCACAGATTTCCACCCACTCCTACATCAACCACTTTTCACACCCTGCACCACCACAGCTTGGATAATACGAGCAGAAAGCTGGCCTTTTACTACAACCCTCCCGAAAGCAAACTTTAACTCACAAAATTGCAGTGAAACATTTCTTAATATTCAAAACCCTGAAATGTGTGTTATTCAAATCAAAGATAAACTCATTTAGTCACCACAGAACAAGAGGATTACTTGGCTCTGAAGGAGAAATTCTCTCGATTAGAACGTTTATTAAACAGATCTGGTGAAAGGTTAATACCAGCTTTGTCTGTGCAGCAGCCTGTTTGTGTGTGTGGGTGGGTGGGAGGTGAGGCACCAGGAGGGATAGCAGAGAGGAATCGATGCCCGGAGGATGCCGTGTCCGGCTGTTTCATGCCCACGACCAGCACTGGCTCCAGATTTTTACCAAGCTTACCTTTTACATTCTTTGCAAATAATCACAAGGTCCACTTCATCAGTTTTTAAATATATATCTTTAACTATACTATCCCATGCTCATTGAATACAAGAGATTAAAAGTAAATAACAGAAAGGCCGTTACTGTCTGTGGTATTTAGAGCTACACTGATATTATGGTCCTTTTTTATTTTGGTCTTTTTTCTGACAGGTCAAGGCAGAACTGAATTTAATATTGATTTCTGTGACACACGAAGAAAGATTTCCTGGAAGGCATTTCCTGACACAACACAGAACCTCAGAAACTCTCAAACAGTATTAGAAGTAACACCACCCAGAAGATTATTCATTAATAATATCAAAAATTCCAACAAACAAGCAAAAAGAAAAAGAAAAGAAAAAAAAAAAAGATTGGTCACAGCAAATTTATGTACACGTACACATTAAGAAAAAAGCTGTCAGTGGAGTTGAACAGGGTGAGTGGGGCAGCATGAGAAAGATTTGGGAAATAAGATAAGCCCCATATCTTCACTCTACAGCGGGTGTTTACAGGGTTTGCCACTTGAGGCAGACCAGGGGGTAGAGGAGATGACGGGGGAGGCACACCGCTGAGCGTTCACCTCTTCTTTGGGGCTTGGGTGGTTCGTGGCGGGGTGACCGGCCGACCAGAATTTACTCCGCCGTACTGGTACTTGGCTTTCTTCTCTGACGGCTTCAAGATCTTGAAAGTACAAGCAGACAACAAGTGAGGAACTGCAGTGCCGTGTTCCCGCCTACCGATGGTTTTCAACAGTACCTGGAAGGAGCACATGAGGGATTCGTCTACGCTCATCATGCCGCCTGCGTTGTCAAACTCCCCGCAGTAGTTTGGAGCAGAAAAGAGTGTAACCAGTTGGCGTTTGGCAAAGAACTCGTATCCGTCCTCCACAACCTGTTGGGAAGCACGAGACACAGCTTTCAAACCTACAGTTATCGATTCCTGAGAGGAGACCTTCAGCTAGTTTGAGAAACTTGCCATGTTACAAGATCAGATCAAACAGAACCACCTACACCTACATCAATGAGACGCCTAACACACAGATCACACGTGTCGCCAATTTAAAGCCCCACTCCAACTGTCTTTTAATTATAATTAAGCTGTTTTTGGCCAGAATCTACGACGGAGTACTAGGGTCACAAAAAAAAAAAAGTTATTTTACACAATTAAAGTAATACATTTACGAGTTTATTCTTGAAAATGTAAAACTTTAGGGCCACACAAAAAGGTATGATAAAAAAGTAATACTACAAGATTAGTGATATTCCTGCACTTCTAATATTTTCATCCTTCACGAAAGACAAGATCTCCTCCAAGTCTGTGAGATACTTCCGTCTGAAGGGGTTCAGTTTCTGGCATTTTCTTTTCTTTTCAATGTTCTTATGCTGGTAATAATTTGACAACAAAAGGTTAGAAATTGCTACGTTTTTGAAAACTATCCAGAAATAAAGTCTTTCATTTTCTAATCTGGCTCCAATAAGCAGACAACTTTGGTGTCTTTTCTTCTAAATTATCAATGAATCTTAAATAAAAAATGACTTTTTCTTGTTAATGTACGCATCATAATGTCATAAACTTACAAGATTCAAAGTAGTACATTATTTACTTTTAAAAGGTCTCTATCATGCTGTATAGGGGCTGTTGTCAACTTCTCTACGTCACAATGTGAGGTCTGTCTTACTTTTGTGGATTGGGAGGAGCTTCTTTTGTCTGATTCATAACAATTTGAATGAAATAAATAGTCAGAAATGCAATTTTAAGCCTAACTTTCTTTATATGTGATCTCTATCACATATAAAGGGATAAAAAAACACCCAAAACAAATTTTTCATCAGAGTGGGGCTTTAACAACTGCTGAGCATACAGTCTCTTCCAGGTTGTGATGGAAAGAAGCTTGAAATAAATAAGTCTTTATTATGTTCTTAAATCAAAAAGATAATTTAGGGTGGTCTTCTACTCTCAGTTACCTGGTGTGCTCTGCAGATGAGGTCCAGGTCATGGCGGTTTAGGAACTTGCTAACCACATCTGCCCCAAAGGTGAAGGACACCCCACGGTCATTCTCTCCCCAGCCCTGCACATCCTTATCTGGATCTGACCATAACAAGTCACACAGCAGGCCTGATGAAAACACAGAAAAGAACAGATCAGGATCATTGAAAACAAGTCAAAAAAGCTACAGCATCAGATAAGTGAATGTAGTAATTCCTCGTGAGGGTTTTTTTAAAAATAAAATCCTTGGACAGATCCAGAGGAAATTGATTTGTTCCAGATTAAGAACAAGGATATCATCCAAGTACGTGCAGAGTCCAACAGTACCTGTGTCAGGCACATCTGTGGGCCTCATGATCCTGCGGATTTGCTCCATCGACTGTAAATCAGGTGAAAGCCCTGAAACAACACAGATTATGTCAGACAGCTGAAACGGAAATGCTGATTTAAACACCAGCTTCAGACGGAGCGTCGGCTCCTCACCTCCATGGCAGCAGAAGATCTTCTCATCAATGATAGCAGCAATGGGGAGGCAGTTAAAGCAGTCGGTGAAAGTCTTCCACAGTTTGATGTTGAACCTGCGCTTGCCTGGAAATCCACAAACAACAAAAACGTTGTCTAAGACAAACACTTTGCTCTGATTCGTGAAGCGTTGAGTTCATTTCTACTCACACTCGTCATAAAAACCATAAATGCGGTTGATGGAAGCACACTCGTGGTTGCCCCTAAGCAGGAAAAAGTTCTCTGGGTATTTGATTTTGTAGGCCAGCAGAAGGCAGATGGTTTCCAGGGACTGCTTCCCTCTATCCACGTAGTCACCCAGGAAAAGATAGTTTGCCTCTGGTGGGAAGCCGCCATACTCAAACAGCCTCAGCAGGTCTGTGTACTGCCCATGAATATCACCTGAAGAGGAAAGACAGTTAGCAATCGATGAATTTAAGCACAAGAATTTTAAGGTCACAGACGACTGCTTGGAGACTCAGACCGTTTGTTATTTGATCTATTTCAAAAGCGTTCCCAGTGGTCTTTTCATTATGATTGTGCCATTTTTAGCCAAAAGCTGAAAACCTGTGTAGTTTTCTAAAACAGTTTCTGCAGTAGTTTGTCAGAAATTCATCTTTGAGATGTGTGGACCATTGGCATGGAGCAACTCCGCCCCCCTTCCTGTTGCCGAGAGCTTTGAGTAGGGAGCTTGTGCCCCGCCCAGTGTATTTTTTGCATCACAAATAAGTTCCTATTCAATTACATTTTTTGTGTCTGCTCCTGATTCACATTGATTTAAACAAAAAAGACTTAGAAATGAAGCTTAAAGTTTCATTTTCTTTATGTCATTCATCATTAGAAAAGTGCTACGAGAACACCAAAATTATTATTTTTTTTTTTTATCTGAGACCCACAATCTGAAAATGATGTTTTTTTGGTCAAATTCATGTTTTGGAGGTTGTTAACATGTTTTTGGAGCATTTTTCTGATTGAGGACATATATAAAGAAAATTAAGCTTAAAAAAGGCATTTCTTAATATTTCTTCTTTTAAAATTGTTGCGTACATCTTTGTTTTCCTCATCGGAGTTGGTATCTGGCTCCAAACTGCATTTCTGCTGCATTGCTCCCCATTTTTGTTGCACTAGTAATGTTAGGTTGGGGATGTGAGAACCTGTAAACTAGCAGAACGTGTAAACAAATGGGCGACAGGAAATGGAGGTGGGCTTAATCTGCACCCACAGTCTGACCCACAACTCAGATGAATTTCTAACAAACTACTGCTGTGCTGCAGAAACTATGTCCTAGACAGCAACAGATTTTTGTGGGGGCTAAAAGCAGAATAATCATCATAAAAGGCCACTGGAAAAGCTTCAACAATAGATCTAAAGATGATTGAGGTGGATGTTTAATGTAAATACTGCTCCAGTCTGATGACACGTAGAGAGATCATAAAAACCATCCCAACTGTTAATAATATACAAATACACATTTGACCGCATCCAAACAAATAAAAAGTAGTGGACGTATCATTTTGTTTCATTGAGCAGAGGAAACGCACACAAATCTCCTCACGTCAACCGCTCTGCATCAGCATGACGAGACTGAGCTAAATGCCCATAATCCAGGTTAATAACAAAGATAAAGCACACACACAATGTAATCCACTCCCAAATAAACCCAGCCAAACCATCGTGAACAGCTCCCTCAAGATTTGGGGTCGGCCTCGTCTATCTTTGACATCAGTCAGGGGCTGAAGAGCTGCAGTTGCTCCCACCAGCAGCACAGTGGAGACTCATCACGGCTTCCTTTTATATCCACTTGCACCACTTTAAGAGTTGCTCTAATTTGGGATAAGTGCTGCAGCCACAGATGACGGGAACAGGACAGTAATGACCGGCTTTTTCCTGACCAAAAAGTATACGCACTGTGCCATTATAGAGCCAAAACAGCAGCAACAAGATGGCACGAAAAATAAGTTACACTGAAGAAATGACCCTTAAGCCATGCAGCTTCAGAAATATATGTCATGAAACGGATTTGTATCATTGTTTTTCTATTTAAAGCTTGAGATCAGCGTCCTGTGCAGCAAAATCCTCAAGCAGCAGCACAGATTTATTTGTGTGAGCGTAGCTAAAGTCAGAGGGACATTTCCCCCCCATTCTACTGCGTAAACATTTTCCAAACAGCCAACAACCTCACCATGTCCAGCTTTGTGAGGGCTCAAACCAGGAGAGCTTATGAAGGATTTTTAAGCTGGCCATTTGAAATGTATTTAATTTTGAGAAATGGTCAGCGGCTTATTTAATTATTTTTTTCTGTTGTTTTCATGCCAAATAATCCTTTCTGGTGCAAAAAAGAAAATGATTTATTCTAAAACAGTTTGAATTTATCAAATTTTTTCCATCAAAAGACAGAAACAAAAAGCACGAGAATTAACAGTGTCATTCATGCTGCAAGCACACGGGTCAAATATGGACTCAAAGGCCTCTTTATTAAGTCCACATTAGCACAACAAACACATTAAAATTATTTAAAGGTCAAGCAAGAATCCTGAAACTTGCAAAGAAGCTTCTCCCCTCACCCAGCTGTAAGAGATGACCTCGACACCTTTTTTGCAGTTTGCCATTAACCTCAGTGAACATAGTCTAAAATGTGTGCATAATCATACTTTACTGCTGTTATTACCATGAATCTTTTTAACTAGTTATTGATTTGAGGTAGGTCATAGAGTCAGAAAAACAGTCATTAAAGGAGAATGAAGCCCATATTAACCTAGAGTTAACTGTGGATCAGTCAGTGGGGGCCACATGTGACCTTGTTTGAGGGTTTATGAATTTAAAAACAATTCTTTCATAGGTTGCTGTTGTTGAGAATTTACACACAAAGTGATCAAAAACAATAGGAACATTGTGTTTTTTAATTGAACAGTATAGCAAGATATTGCACAAATGGATACTGTGCAGACAGCAATACAATTATTTAAAAGAAATGACATCCACTCAAATCATTAAAAGCATTAGGTGATAATCAGCTGCAGTACACCTGAGGTATTTAGGCCAACATGTGAGAGCGTTAGCTCCAAACTGAACCTATGAGGAGTTAGTAAATAATTAAAGGCGTCCACCACTTGGGCTTTAAATTTAGAGCTCAGAAAGCCTGGCGTCAGTGAGGTAAAGGCACATGATAGGACGGGTCAGAAGTTCAGCAACAAAAGGAGGCCGGGGCCAATTATTTTCACGGAGTCAAATAACGGCATCTCACAGGGTGGTGAAGTGTGTTTGTGCCACACAGTCAATAGACTTCGCAGCCCAACAGTCAATAGCACAGCAAACAAAATATCAATTATACCTTTAAAACCAAGCAGTGGAGTTTATTGTGGGAGCTATGAAAAAGGTATTGATGTCAAATGCGGTTCACAAAATCCAAACTTTTATTTACTTTTGTTAGACTGACTTTTATTTGACCACAAGACTAGAAAGCAGCATGAACACCAGGAATACAAACGACACTTTGACCTGCACTGTAAATTACACCAAAGTGGAGAAATCGGGTGAATCTGAGCGTTGCGAGTAAGCTGAAAGTTATGAACAACCCTGTGCCTCAAAGATGTGTTAATGAAACTCATAAGGTCTTTGTCACAACTGCCCTTGCAGGTGGATACGGGTTGTCTGCGGGCAAACCTGTCCGGGATGAGCAGGTCATCCCAAAAGAAATGTGTGTGGGAGGAGCCACTGTCCACAGTTTACAGCCTCATCGCTACATGGAAGCCCTGACTGTCTCTTTACGTCTCATTTACAATGCATGGAAGACACGGATGATGTTGAGAGATCAGTTTTTTTATTTTAAAGAGCTGTGTAAAAGCATCGGTAATCACGTCTCCATGTTTGTGTTCTGTCTCGCATTAGTTCGAGGAGGGAAAATAAGAATACAATTAGAAGACCTTTATATTATTGTCTCAATGCAAATAAGAAACATAATAAAGTTCAAGGGAAGGGCTATCAGATTCTCTTACATGTTGCTTTTGGACTCCACCCACTGATCACGTCATAAACACGTCATGGGCTAAAGTGAGTCCCTGAACCATCCCAAAGTTCAGATTTTGGAACTCTCAACGAGCAGCAGTGTCACACCCAAACTGCACCTGATGCTCAAATTGCGCCGCAGAACCTTGTATCAGGTCTACACATTGACTCGACGGCCCTGATGCACAAATTGTGTTTGGTGTGAATGCGGCTGTAAAATTCAGGAAATTAGATAATCAGAGTGCAGTTTGCGTGAGCATGGACATTAACTTATTACCTGCACACCTCATAAGTGCAGCATTTGCACGCAGTCAGTAAAGAGCCAGCACGCGCACTGTATCACAGCATCACCTGTATGTCAGAACTGTGTGCAACTTACATGAATCTTCCAAATACTTCACAGTGCGCTTACAACAAAGGTACGTTCCATTTTCATGACATCCCTTAGGGTGGCCACACAAGCCTCAGGGAAACTAGAAGACACACCTGTGCTCTTCATTGGATAAAGCTACTCTTTTCTATAACCCTCTACGGGCCTGAACAACCCAAAAACCTGCAGCACCCATACAGGTCAACCTGTTCATAATAAATGAAAATTAAATTAAAAACAGACAGATTTGGGAAAAATACTATTTTCATTACATCATTGGTTATTAAAAACTAATGCTGAAGTGTGCAGAAAAAATGCAGACAGCAGCAGAAAAGCAGTTTTTAAGCGGCTGGTTGGAAGAAAACACACATGCATGTGTTTTTCAAAGCTTGTTTTAAGGCAGAAATCTGTACATACATGAATACCTTTACTGCAGAGTACCATAGACATAATAAAGGACTACAGGAGAGATTACGCCAATCAGTAAACAAGAAACTCTTGAGCTGCATCAGAGAAATGGACTGCTGCTCCAGGCTGTGCACGCCAGGCTTTCTGACAGATTCTGCAGGAGGAGGAGAGCCACTGGTGCATCCAACCATTCAGAGCCAGAATGTGCCTTTTCTGCATGAGCTGCGGTTAAAAAGTTATGAGATACTTGCGCAAAGCCATATGGAAAAACTCAGGACATATTTAGAACTACCATCAATTAGTGGGTCTCTGAGAAAGCAAAATATTTTACTGATTTTTTAAGATTTTTTATTACAAAATAGTCATTTGCAATGTTGAGTTCTATTAAGTTGAGAAAAAACTAGTCATTCACAGAATTTTTTATTTGGAAAATGGAGGTGATGCTTCAATGCACATTTTTTAATGAACAAAAGCATATCACAAGGCCTGGAAAGTTACAAAAATAAGAAAATAGGTTGAAACACAAATAAAACTAACCACAAATCTTCAGGGGGGCTTCTAGCTCCAACAGAATGGGCTGGCTGAGGAAGATCTCCCTGGATTTGATGCAGAGACCTCGAACTTCTGCTTCGGTCATCTGGACGATCTTCCCTGGACGGCATCCTCGCACTAAAAAAGACAGGGAAAAGAAATAATAGTGAATAAAAAAAAAATGAAAAAAAAAACCCACAAGAATTCCCCATCAGCACAAGGCAAACGCCTAACAACTTTACCCAGTTGTGTAAAAGGACCACAGGACTCCCTTTAAGCTGATGAAGTCTGGAAGTAATGATTTATAAGCTTCATAACTGCTAAGTCTTGGTCAAACATTCAAACATTCACTCACTGCTGACACTATAAGAGCCGCTTAAATCTTCAGCAGTAGAGCGCTATATAAGCTGTGCGGTTGCAATGTTAGCTTAAGTCTACTTGGCATTCTGCTGCAGCTCTGACTTTTAAAATGACGAAAAGAAAAGTGAGACTTGCAAATGCTGCCAAAAGTCAGGGGCTGAAGGCACCAACAGGACAAGTTTGGATTATGAACTGCTAGCCTAGATGACAGAAAACATGTATTTATGGTTTATAATACTTTAAACTGGCATTTAAGCATTTCATTTTATTTTCCTTCATTCAGAAAAAAAAATTATTATATTTAAAATAAGGGGTCAGTGGGTTAGATTTAAAACTAATAGTTTTGTTTCAATAGCGTCAAACAAAAAGAAAATATAACTTTCATATACAAAAAAAACAAAGAAAGGAGCATACATTATATAACACAGAGCACTTTATTTTTATATTCCTTACAGCAGCACGCCCACAGCTCAGCCTAAAAAGAGTTGGAGACCTCTGTGACTGGAATGCACTTTAACAAGAATAAGAAAGTTTCTTTTAACTATATTATTATTTCTAGTTCCTAAATTTAAGGAGGGCAGATTCAACAAGATTAATTTGACATTTACTCTAATATATATTCAGAAGTAGTACTGCAGTGGTGGATTATTGATGTAACAACATGAATTTAAACGGGTTCCTCAGCGTTAAGTGCAAACGTCCGTCTGTTTTCCATCTGCTGCTCACTTTTGACTTCAGCGTTCATCCCCAAATGACATGAGGTGCATGAAGCTTGAAATGACAGAAGTAGGGCTTTTAGCAGAGCTCATCAGAGCAGACTGGTCGAGGACGGCATGCTTTCACAGATAAGCCTCAACTCAGAACCGTTTACCATTTGAACTGGCAATCTTCAAGTTTGTGATTTCTTAGGTTACACTCTTGGGAACACTGAGGACAAAAGCCGTAAATAAAAGCAATAAAATGTGTATTTTATTAATTATCTAAAACACTTTCACGTCTTTGAACTTAACAATGACTTTATGCGTATCTGTTTAGAACACCATTGTGTCCTGCATGCTTTACTTAAAAGATTACCAGTAGCTAAAAAACCTTTTTAAGCACAAACATTTTAAATAGAATGGGAGAATAAAAAACCCTTGACATTTTTTGTTTGTAATGTGCAAAAATCAAGTTGAAAGAAAGATTGGCAAACAAATAACTAATTTAAATCAATTAAAAAAACATTACAAAATGAAGATCCTGATCATATTTAAGCAGTGTGCTTGTTTGTTTTGTGGGTGGAAGACCTTCATAGCTTTTGCTGTTACGGAAAAAGCAGAACAAAACTAAATACATTCCCTGTCTTCATTGCCAACAAACATCACTGTCTCCTTTATTTTCCATTTTAACTAAGAGGAACATTTTTAATCAAGCAAATACTAACAAAGATTTGTCAATTTTTTAACAGCAGCAGAAACTTGCATTAAAACATAAAAAAACAAAGCAAAAGTCTCCATCTGAAACAAAATATAGAGGCAAACTGTTCTCACACGGAGGATTGTTTATAATCATGAGGCTATAACTTCTAACACAAAATTCACTATGTTTAAGGAGTTTTTTTTTTAAAGAAACAATAAAAAGCATGAATAAGCCTGTAAATAATAATAATACAAGAAAGCTGTATTTTTTAAGACAGTTGTTCATTTGTATGATGAAATGTTCTGTATATTAAAAGCAACTCTTACTCATTTATTTTAGTAAAATTAAAGGAAAACACTTATCTGCTGGTGTCTGCAATGTTCCTATTTATTTATTTGACACATTTACTATCTTGCCTAAGTCATTTTAACCAGTTCCAGTCAATTTTGTAGACTTACAAATCCTAATAGGCAAATTACTTCAAGCCAAAATGTTTGTGAAAAATATTCTACTACTCGTATTTTTTGAGGGGGGCAAACATTTCATACAGTTATCTGTGAAGATATGTACTTTATTTATCAAATCCTATTTCAGCAATAACCTAAAAGGAAAAGCATTTAGCATCTATTCCACAAAGTCATTGATATGGGAGAAAAGTATGCCAAGGACAGCAAAATTTGCCACAGTGGTCCAGCGTGACTCACACCACTTCACAGGGGAGCAGACGATTGTCCTTCCTATCGTTTGATGCTCTTCAAATAGGTTTTTTGGACCCTCTATGCTTGACTTTAAAAGCTCGTCCTTTAAAACAAGCCAAAGCAGTATGTGATTGGCAGATAACGCAAAGTATTTTAATAGGACATTTGGGCCAGAGCCTGTCTGAGGAAAAAAAAACAACTTAAAATTCATTTTCTTTTAATATTATTGTTGTTTTTACATTTCCTTATGTTTTATTTTGATTTTATAGAATGATTTCCCTGTTTGTTTTTGTAGAATGTGCTTTGGAAGCCTCTATTATGAATACTACTTTATTTATTATTATTTTAATGTAAAAAAAAGAGTGTTCTGCAGAAGAAAAATTGTATTGTAAATAAAGTTGAATTGGAATATAGAACATATATGAAAAATTAATCTTAACTTACGTGTTTTATATTCCCCATTTAGTTTATAATGTCTCATACTTGTATCATATATTTGTCTTGAACAAGATGTCCATTCAATACATTTGTGGTCCCTTTTCTCCAAGTTTTAGTTGAACTTGTGTGTAAGAACTCGCTGTTCTTATTATTTATTTTAGCGTAATTGAATAAACGTAATAAATCACGTAAAGTTGATTGCAAACTTTTGTTTCTGCGAATAAAACGTGCAAAGTTGAGCCCCTCAAGTGCGTTTTAATACATTCGTGTTGAACGCGTAGTGGAAAATGTCGCTGCCCCTCCTTCTGAAAATTGCTCCTTTAGCCAATAATAAATGAGGCAGAATGCAGCAAAATTACGACATTATTCATCTTACGAAGAATACATACAATAAAATGTCAATTTCCCACAAAATCCGCTCAAAATGCGCAACTTAGAAGGCGTAGGCGTCTACTGCTGGCAGTGTTTATAAACATGGTCGGGGAGCTAACGGTGGTGTTAGCTAGAGCTAACGTTCACCATTACCAACAGATGGCACGAGCCCGAGTAGCTAACATTTAGCTGCTTTTCCCGGGACCACCGTCCTCGACGCTAAGTCAGTACAACACCCAGCACGAAACTCACAAACTTCTAAATCGGTTTTACAACAACTTCTTCACAAAACTGTTACCTTCAAGGAGCCGAGAGATGAGGCTATCAACGTTCAATTCTCCCTCCGCCATCTTCACACTGATACTGTAGCGAACAGCCGGGTCAATGCCGTAAACCGGCACTAGGTGACGCTGTTTTGATGGACTGTCGAAACGACTCGAGATAAGGCGCTTTTATTTATTTTCCTTTAAGGAGGGATGCGAACTTCCTTTTACTCAGTAAAATTTCTGATATTTTAAAACACGAGTATTTATTTGTTTAAATGGGTGACATTTAAAGATGGCCTTTGTAAAATAGCACAATTTAACAATAAATAAGCAAACTGTAGTTTTTATTAACCATATTATTTATTTTATTTTGCTAAACAAATTGTTTATTTACTCGTTTTCATTTATTTCATGTATAAATGTTGAATTATAAATACTTATATATAAAGTGGCACCGCCTTTTAAAACAGATTTATAGAAATGTCTTTATGAAAACTTTTTTTTCTTTTATTGAATGATACATTTTATTATTATTATTATTATTATTATTATTGTTGTTGTTGTTGTTGTTGTTTATTTTAAATAGAATTGTACTGTTCAACAATCTAAAGGAATTACTGTTTGATTGTCCTGTTGGAGGTGTACTGTAGACACACAGGCCACTGTATTCCACAAATGAATTTCTTCACAACAATTGAAGAATACAGAAAAACACCAGCAGATGTTTGCAGACTTTAATTAAAAATGAACACACTTGATTCATGTAAAACTGTAGAAAATAAACGTTTGACTAGTAGTTTGTCTTCATGTTTTTTCTGTTACATTCATTACACTTGATTTGAATGGAATGCTGAACATACAGAATAACTTACTTTTAGCTTTAGATAAACACTAAACATGTTTTACAAAGGAAGGAAACTGACATTAATGACCTCAAATACAATGATTGAACCAACATTAGTTGTGTGAAATTTCCACCGATTGCACATAAAAAATAGAGCCAGAGGTTTTGTGTGCAATTCCTTTTGTACAAATGAACTACAAAGCAGATTTTTTTTAAATAAATGATGTTACTATATACAGAAATTCCCATTAATAAAGATTAATTGAACATAGTCTACCAAATTCCAGATGGTTAAAAACGAGGATTACAGTTTTTGTATCACTCAGGAAAACAAAAAAAGAGTTAGTTAAGGACTTGCAGAACCAAGTAGGATACAACTGTCATACATTTTGCTTGAAATCAAAGAAATAGACAAAGATGTCTGATGGGAGAGTGGTTATAATCAATTTTGTTGTGTTTTTTATGACTGCAGGCTGTTGAAGAATCATATAATTGCAGGCACTGTAAGCCCTCTGCCGCATGGATTATTTGGTGACATTTTATTATTATTTTTTTTTGTTTCCTTGACAACCTTTCTATATCACATGCTAGATGCAGCTCTTAATTTACCCTCTCCAAACCACTTTTGAAAAGAACAATTATTCTCTTGAATAGAAAAAGAAAATAACAACTGAGTTAGCCTTACGTTTACTTTGATAAAAATTCAATGTTAGGGCAAGTTTTGTGTCCTCTAATGCCAATTGCTAAAAATCTAATTAAAGCTCTATTACCCATTTTAAATATGTTTGCATGGTAAGTATAATTTGTTTACAAAAACAGAAATAAGGTCATTCATGTTTTTTGTGGGTTGTAAATACATGCTTTTGGAGTTTGGTGCTAGACCAGCTACAACGTTTAAATATTCATTTAAACTTTAAAGCCACAGTGATGTATAAATGCACCATAAACCTCTTACTGGAATTTGAAATACAGTTTTGACTTGATTTCCCTTTTATATCTGCAACTGTTCTTCTTCAGAAAAGCACATTTTTATTGTTAAGAGATGCCCGTGAATAATGAAATCGGCATCACCATATGCTACAATTTAAAAAAAAAACACACTGTAGCTAAGCAAATGATATGCCTCCCAAAGTCACTTTAAATGATGGATCTGTGGATGGTTAGGAACAGGTCAGGTGACATTTCAAAAGGTTGTCCCATTCATCCCCTTCTTCTTGCTTTTTTTGTTTTTGCAGTAGAAGAAGAGTCCAGTGGCGGCGCAGCCGACCACCAGACCGACCACAGCCAGCACAGCAGCCAGCCATGCTTCCACTTTCCCTGAGCAATCGGTCTTGAAGGACTCATTTGTGCTCTGTGGTGGGTCCGCTGTGGAGGGACCTGGAACTTTGGTTGTGCTTAGAGTGGGCATACTGTTAACCTTAGTGAAGATGTAAGGATGCTCCTGAAACACAAGGGTCCTAGAGTTAGACAAATCTTCCAACTGACCTAACAGTTAAGTCAGAAGTTTTCCATCTTCTCACCTCTGTCGGGCACTTAATGTTGCTTCTGTTGTTTCGGAAATCGTTGTATGTCTGTTTTTCATCTACTGGCTCCATCTAGAAGAAAAAAAAGATGTATTAGGTGACAAAGCTGAACAAAATAACAAAAGTTAACCTTTTATTCGCCTGGTTTGCCAAACTCACCATATTGTTCCACAGAGCGGACGCCATGTCAGCTTGTCCTCGTTCACTAAAGTGGAAACAGTCCACAGAGAAGTAGGTGGTATCAGGTTTCCCATCCTGGAAGAGAGAGTGACAACGGTCCTGAAGCGAAATGCTCATGTAAATGTGCCGCTGTGAAAGGGCTGGTGCTTACAGCATCTAGAGGAATGATGGAGTTTCTGAAAAACGGCTGGACAACCACGGCAAAGTCTTCTCTGCCATCGTACCGACCCCCATAAACCAGATTTGTAGTCTCGACCTTACAGGAGGAAATCCAAATGTTAGCATGAGCTAGCCTCACCGAGTCTCACTGAAAGTCACAAATGTTAGCATCACTCTGCGGTCACCTGCATCTGCCGATTGGCCCGTTTGACCTCAGCCAGCTCTGGGGAATCCTCTCCAGGGTCCAGGAAACAGGGACACACAAACCTGTTAATAAACAAAAACGTAAATTATTTAGTTTACTCAAGACAGAGCGAAAGAGGCTTTCTAAAAAGGAAGCAAACAATGAAAAGAAGCAGCTGCATTCAAAAGTCCAGAAAACTGGCCTGGATGATGGCTGTATCTATCCAGTTTTATAAAATTCTGACTTTTTAAAACTGCTTTTGACTCTGTGGTCTTTATAGACTAAAATTCGATAGGATTATTGCTTACTGCTGTATTAGGCTGCATCCTAGTGTGTTCCTCTTAATCTTGCGAAGGCCTTCAATCTCCAAGATCTCCAAGACGTTCACGATCATTCTTGGAACCTAATGTCAGAAAACACAAGCATGGACGTTTTCATCAGTGTGACCAAAGAAAAGTAGGCATTGATTATGTGTTTGAGATAACAGATTTGAGAATATGGGAGAAAATGTGAAGGGGGTTTAGTATCTTGAAAAAGCTGGCATCTCCTCACCTCTTCATACAGAATGTCCAAGCTGGTCATCAAGTGATGGCTGTAGTTTTTTGGTGAATGGGTGACCTGCAGATTGCAGAGACAGAATATTCACAGTTTGAATTTACAATCACCAACCTCTTTATAAGGTACACCTTGCTGGTACTGGATTGGACCCCCTTTTTTCCTTTAAAACTGCCTTAATTCTTCATGGCACAGGTTCAACAAGGTACTGGAAACATACCCCAAAGAGTTTGGTCCATATTGATATGAAATGAAGGCATTTCCACCCACAGAACTGCCCTTCACTGGATATTTTCTCTTTTTCTGACCGTTCTCTGAGATGGTTGCGAGTGAAAATCCCAGTAGGTCAGCAGTTTCTGCGATACTCAGACCAACCCGTCTGGCACCAACAACCGTGTCACGTTCAAAGTCACTTCAATCACCTTTCTTCCCTATTCTGATGCTTGATTTGAACTACAGCAGATCGTCTTGACCATGTCTACCATGTCTACTACAGCAGATCGTCTTGACCATGTCCACGTGCCTAAATGCCATGTGATTGGCTGATTAGAAATGTGTATATCTAGCAGTTGGACAGGTGTGCCTAATAAAGGGGCCAGTGGGAGTAATGATACTTGAATAAGAAGATCTATCAGATCATATTATCAACTGGTTTTGCTCTTTGGTATTTTTGCTTCCTAGCACAAGCTGTGATAGAAGGCGAGGAGGAAAACAGACGTGGGATGAAATGAGTCTGGGTGGACTTCTGGGTTGTTTGTGCCTCTTAAAGAACAACGCCTGTCCCTGTGGCCTGTGCGAGGAGGGAGGGGGGTAAAGTGACAGAATGCTCTCATTGAAAAGAAAGCATGTCTGCTCTCATCTCGCTCTGATACAACAAAACTATTAGGGGGAGGGCGGCTCACAAAGCTTCATTATTCTGCTTCAGTGCTCTGATCGATTTGGGAAGCGATACAATGAGACAACTCTGCGTGCAGCATCACAAAACACTCCGGGATGTTTAGACATGGCTTTGTGGAGATCTATTCTCTCCAGAGAAGCTCTCTTCTTCTCGCAATGATTTCTTGGAGCAACTCACCCGGTCAGTGCAGTACTGGCATAGGTCATTGCCTCCGATGAAGAGGGTCACAAGCTTCCAGTCATTCTCAAAATCCACACTCTAGTGCCAGAAAGCGAAAGGTAGAAGATTCAAACAGAGGAAACAAGCAAAACAAAGACCACTGTGAAATATTGTCATTTGAAAAAGCAGAAAAGGCATCAGAAGCTCTCTTTGAATCATACTTACAGGATCAGCCTTCATGGTGTCAATCAGAGTTCTGACCTGCCCTGGGATGCCTCTGATTGGTTACATCAAAACAGGTTCATCAGTTTTGAATAAAAAAAATAAAATGTAGATCTATAAATGTTAGTTGTTCTGATTAAAATGAGAACTCACGAGATTTTTGCTCCAGATATCGCCATATTAAAGCCCGTTTGTTCTTTTCCAACCCCAAACGACATTCCTTTGATATTAGGATTAAACTTCTTGAGGATATCTGAGGAGAAAAGGATCGACCTTTCTTTAAACTTGCTCTGTCATCTGCTGGCCATAATGTGCATTACAGCACATGGATGAAAGGCTTACTTGGCAGAGTTGTGACCGTTTCAAGAGTTTCATCCCCTCCGATGCTGAAAAAATAAAAAATAAATGCATAACATGTTGACAAATCGGATCATATGGGTCATTCTATAATTGAAGGACACTTTGGATTCAAAATTCATTAAAAGTAAACCTTTACTTTTAGGATTTTCTGCTACGTATTCTTCAATGACAGGTAAAAAACTGCAAAACGTTCAATTAGCTCAGCTTACAGATCAATTGTATAATTTTTATTGCATGATACATTTCATTATTGCAAAACTTGGTGCAACCCTGTTACAAATTTTTGCAGATTACAGGGTGGCAAACCTATATATTTATATGCATATTAACAATAGAGTGAGACATTAAATCTAGGCTAGCTATGGCGTAAAACTTTGAAAAATAGAAAAGAGGAGACATCTTTGGTCTACTCATTCATTTGAAAAACTGCTTGATGATGTCAATCTATAGAAAAAAATGTATTTTTATATTTCTACCATGCTAAAAAGGTAATGGTAACAGGTTTGCTTGCATGTTGTGGGACAAAAGTTCAATTGACAAATATTATATGAAATATTTTGTTCATTAAAATGAATGTTTCCACAGTTACAAGAAACACAAATGAATCATGTTAATACCAAATAAATCAATTATCAATTTAATTTTAACAAATGTATGTAAGACTGAATTAGGACGTGGGGTAGGACATTGGAAAATCGGCTTTTTAGGGGCTTTTAAAAAATATTTTCAAGCATTCTTTTCTCATCATTTTAGTAGATTTGGTCTCAAGACAAGTAAAATTGGTCAGAAACTGCATTTTGTATTTGGATTATTTGAACTATGATGTGCGGGACATTAAAAGTCCTCTGATTCTGGAATGACCCATGTGCATGTGACTAATCTCACCTCCATGAAACCCCTCTGTCCTCGTTCCGTAGCTCTAGAAGGTTCTCTGCTCTGGCTCCAAAACCAGCCTGGAAGTTTTACCAAAACATTTTTTTCCAGTTGTAAAAAGAGTCACGGAAACAAAGACATTTGGATTTTTCCTAAACATAAAAAAACTGGATATGTTAAATAAAAAAAATCAAGACTGAAAGGAAGTGACTCAAAAGGAAATTCCAGGAGGACAAAATAGAATTTAGATGAGCATTTTCTAAAAAAAAAAAAAAAAAAGGTTCTGTTTTTGGTTTTACCTACCGTTAAAGAGTCTCCCAGAGCACCCACTACCTTGATGTCAGCTGGCCGTACTTTGTGAGCTAACAGGAGATCAACAAAAGTTCACTTGAAGTGATCATTTAAACAAATTCTTCAATTTGAGACAGAAGCTCACCTGAAGTGGGGACAGTGTTGGATGGAGCTGTGTTAACACAACTGAAGTCGCTGCCCCAGTTCTATAAGATCACAGAGGTAAAGTCATTTCAGATATGGGCTTTGTTTGCATTATTAGACAGTAATGGGACCTACTGTGGCTGGAGCAGAAGTGGATGGAGGTCCTTTGTAGATGTAGTTGCTGTTATTAGCAGTTCGTATGAATGGATTTGTCTGGTAAAAGAGTAAAAATATCCAATGAAGTCATACAAGAGATAAAAAAAATATATATATATGTTTGTGCTTTGTGGTGAAATACCTCTGATGGACATTTCAATTCAATGCCATCTGTGAAGTTCTGAGTGAACGTTTTGTCTCCCACTGGCTCTAACTGAGAGATTACAAATGTACAGACAAGATTCAAGTTAAAGTGACAGAAAAATGACTGAAGTTTCCTGCAGAAAAGACTCCTACCATGTTGTTCCAAAGAGCCTGAGCCATGGCAGTGTGCGCTTTCTGGCTGAGGTGAAAACAGTCAGGGGCAAAGTAAGAGCGATCAGGCCGGCCGTCCTTTTACAAAAAGACAAAGAGAAGAAATTATGAATCCAAAAAAAAAAATCAGAACATATATAAAACTTTTTATTGCTCTTACTGGTAATCTGGGGAGTATGACGTCTCTAAAGAACGGCTGCAGCACCACAGTGAAGTTCTCATGAGTGTCATACCGACCGCTGTCAATCAGCTCTCTCATAGCCAGCTGAGAAGAAAGCAGGAATTTGAAAATAGACTTAAAAACATTTAAAAGGGACTTTCAACATCGATTTACTTTGCAGTAAAAAATAAGAAAATAAAATGGAAAAAAAGTTACTGCTGTCAAACACTTAAATCTTAAGTGTCCATGTTGGATACCTGGTAAGCTCTGTTCAGCTCATGGATCTCCTGAACTTCCGCTGAACCGTCTCTGGGCTTAACGATGCAGGAACAAATGAAGCTAAACATAAACATAAAAATTTTAATAAACAAAATGTCGTTCTTTTTGTTTACTGAAACTTAAAAAAAAAAACTTTTACTCACCCCACAAACCATGTGGGGCAGCCCAAAGATGAGTCTTTGTGCAGCTCACGCAAAGGTGAGATGTACAACATCTCCACCAGATTGACGATGGCACGGGGAACCTGGATGAGATATAGTGTGTAGTCTTGCAGAAATCTGGATTATGTCTTTCACATGAAGAGAATAAAAACATACTTCATTGTGGAGGATGTCCAGAGCCTCGCTGATCCGCATGACCATATTCCGAGCCGAGTACTGGATCTGTGAGGCAAACATCTTTATCACTAAATAATCATTTTCATAGACGTGAGGGAACTCATACTGATTTTTGAACGAAAAATGTAAATCATTTCCTAAATATGAAACATTTTGTTTACAAGCTTTTGATCACTTTTTCGGTGCCATTCTTCTCTCAGAAAGAAAAGTAAAAGAAAGAGTGCTCACACTGTTCGTGCAGTAGTCACAGATGTCATTGCCACCAATGAACAAAGTGATGGCTTTCCAGTCATTGTTGAAATCGATGCGCTGTGAGGAAACAACAGGAAAAAGCTCAGCTGCTGATCTTGAACAGGAAGTGGAAGTTTGACTGCACCAACTCATCCATTTGATATTTCATACCTCATCGTTTTTCATTTTGTCCACCAGAATGCGCGCCTGAGTCACCATGTCACTGAAGAATGGAACGCATAAATGTGATCAAGCAAAACTTCAAGTTTGGTTACTTTTTCTTGAGAGGTAAATAAGATGCGTGAGCTAGACTCACTCGCTCTTTGCTCCGGGCACGGCCACATTAAGAAAGGCGTTTGGACTGTCTTTGTTACCAGTCCCAGTGGAATATCCAGTCACGGCGGGGTTAAACTCCTTCAGGATGTCTGCAAGCATCCAAGGACAATGTCACAAAACTAAAAAAGTGCAAATTGATGTAAATCTGCAAACATGATTTCACAATTTACACTATTAAATGTGTTTTGCAAACTTATTTATAGAATCCACATCTCTTGTAGGCTGCATCTGAGAAAAGTGCTGATGTTTATAAAATGATTACTATTTAAATTTGTCTGCAATATGTTTCTGTATGTTTTAAATCTTTCCCATTCAAAAACAAAGTGGTGTTTTTATCCAAAATAATAATAAAAAAATAAAACCTGTTTTTTTCTACAATATAGTTTGTGCAGAGCGGCAGGAGTTTATTAGAAATGTACCTCTAAGTTGTGGGTGGGACTGTTGGTGTGGAGCATCTTCATCCCATCTATGGGGTTTTTTGAGAGGTCTCTGTTTACACGCTCCCCCTGCTAGCTTACAGCCCCCAACCTAACATTACACCATTACCGCAACAAAAATAGTGAGCAACATTGGAGCTAATAAAAGTGTCGTAGTGTTTGCTTGGGCTTACGAGGTGCAGTAAGCTAGCAGTGCAAAGGGTTGATGGGAAATTAGCTAAGGCTAACTTTCGCCCAAACAGTCCTGCCCACAAATCAGAGGCTAATTTTCTAATGAACTCCTGCTGCTCTGCATAAAATATGTCTTAAAAAAATGAAACATTTTTTTGAATTTTGGCTAAAAATGGCAAAATCCTAATTAAAAGACCACTAGGAACAGTTTTAAAATAGCTAGAAAGGGGCTTTATGTAAAAGAGGCAAACATACTTGGCAGAGTTGTCACTGTGGTCAGGTTTTCATCGCCACCAATGCTGAAATTAATAACAGTTTAGTTCGACATGAACCTTGCAAACACAATATTAACTTTTTCCCTGTAATTTGGACCCAACTTACCTCCACGACAGCCCTCTGTACTCAGTAAGGAGTAAGAGAATGTTGTCTGTTTTTGCACCCACACCATTGGCTGCCTTCAGAAACACCAAACGTTAAATAAAAACACAATAAAAACATGTGATGTCTGAAGTAAAAGGAGAAGAACAGTAGGAGCTGGTAAACACTTACAGTCAGAGAGTCGCCTAAAGTGGCAACCACCTTGATGTCTCCGGGCCTGAGCTCATGAACTGAGCAGGAGAAGGAAAACAGTTTGACAAGCTGAGCTTTTTCCAAACTGTATTAAGAGTAAAGGAGAGAAAAAAGAACACAAATTTTTTTACCTGATGTGGGCGTCGTTGGGGATGGATCTCGATTAACACAGGTTAAGTCGGAACCCAAATTCTGGAAACACAAGTTAACTCCAGTTTTTCCCAAATTTTACTGTCTGCTTTCAAAATTTTGCTGCAAATCTCTTACGTCTGCCCGTGATGAGGCGTCTCTGAGAGGCACAACGGGGGAGTTGATCTGGGTTCTCAGAAAAGGTCGCTCCTGCATTCAGGGCGTTTTTAATGAACAGGCTGACAGTGAACTCTGTAAATGGGATGTAGGTAGTTGGTGTGCCTTACCGCTGTGGGGCAGGGAATATCCAGGGCCCGGACTGGGTTTGCTGATGCCTGGAGCTGAAAGGGTTAATTAGAATAATATAATGTCATTACACGTTTATGTCCATCATTAAATGAAGGAAATGAGCTGCAGAAAAGTGTTTAATCAGTGATCATGGATAATCTTTAAATCTCTTATCTAATCTGGCGTGACACAAAAGGACGTTGATTTCACTCTTGGAGTCAGGAGTTTTTAAAGGCTGGTCTAATCTTGACAGAGATGACAAAATGCACAAAACGAAATGAAAAACTCACCAAATTTGACCATAGCTGAAGAGCCAATTCATTCTGCACCGCCCATGTGTTTGCCTTAAAGAAAGACTTGTAAGTGACGTATAAACTCATATTACTGTTGTTTGTATTGTTGTTTTAAAACTCACAGCCTGTGACTCCGACTCAAGGATCACCGGGGAGGACTGCATCACAACAGCAAAGTCATCCTTTCTGCTTTGCCATTTGGGATTTTCTAAGAGTTGGTTTAAAGAGATCTGGAAAAATAAAAGTTGTGTTCAAATTTTGTGAACTCTAATGTTTGCAGCTGACCACACTGAGCTGCATTTTACCTGCAGTGCTTGCAGAACTGTTGCTTTCTGAAGACGCTGGTTTATGCCCTCATCTCCCATACATTTACACCTGGTTCAAAGCAGCAGAAGAGTGTCATTTCACTTTAAAAAAATAGTTCTACGTAGGACTGAAGATACAAAAACACTCACTCATGAGGATCCAGAGATTCACTCCAAACGGCCAAATGGATCAGAGTGCGGTGCAACTGTGAGCACACGCCCATCACATCGTTACACTTCTTTTTCTTATGCTTTCTGATAAAGTGAAGCTTAGCTGGAAATTTGTTACCTTTTCCTGCAATATCCGCAGAGCTGCTTCCACTTCCTGAACTGTGTTTATAATCTCTTCGGCAACCTGAAGTGCAAAACAACAACAGTTATGCAGAAGCCAACAAAAAGAGGCCCAGCAAGCATGTTTCACTTTAGAGTTTAAGGTGACAACTTACATGTGGTGAACAGGAACAGATTCCTTCTGCAGGGACAAACATCAGGACAACCTTCCAGTCTGTTTCCTGAAGGAACACAAGCGTAACATTTATTGTTTTGCATTATAAAGGTTTGAATTTACTGTTCATAGTTTATCTATATTAGAACTTTTAATGGAAGAATACATTAAGAAAGGTGTCCCACCTGATGGGAAATGGAGAGTACCAGGTCCTGTGCTTCTTTTGATAAAGTCCTGTAACAAATCCAATAATTTTTTTAAAAAACTGGTTAGAAGTTCAGAACTAAATAATGATAACCATGTAATCAAAAGACAAAAATTACAAATCTAAGTAAAGCACGGGAGGGATGGGATTATAAAAATGTGCTTCCTACCGCTCATTTTCAAGCAATTATTTAAACTACTTTTGAAAAACATATTTAGATTCAACGTATGTATAAGTGTAAGAGTAATTATATCTGAATTATTTACATGTATATGTGTACATATATACCAATCTTCATGGCTTGTTATCCTAACTTTGACATATATATGTGGTAGATATATGGTTCTGTTATTTGTCTTCCAAATCCAACTTTTCTGTTTCACACATCGCCATGATTGATGTGCTTGTGTTTGTGTCTCACCTGGACTGCAGTGAGGTCTGATGCACATGCTCAATGGTCACCTCAGCATTCAACATGGAAAGCAACTCTGTTCAAACATCATGATAACAGTTGAGGATACTCCTTTGTAGGACACGCGGCATCTTATCTGCCTCATAAGATCAATACAGCTGCCAAAAGGGTTCCATTAATGTTGTGCCTACTGTAAGGCACCGCTTGAAGGTCAGTGCCTGAGTTTATAGCCTGCTATCTAATCGACGCAGATAGACACAAAGAAACAATTGTTTTATGGATGTGAACGCTTTTCTTCAAAGTCTGTTCTCCGTTGGGGATTCTATTTGCAGCTAAAACTGAGTTTTTTTAAGCCTCAAGTATCCTTTCAAAAATACATTGAAGGAGCTGCTGAAAGTGTCAAGATGACATTTTTTTTCACTAACATCAAGTCTGATTTAATTTATAAAACTTATGAAACAGTCACTCAAGTCAAATGTTTATTTCTGTCCAAAGTTGAATATTTTCTTGCCAAGATCCAGAAGTATAATGAGACCTTTAGGACATTACAAAGATTCTGAGTGAGGTTAAGGTCTGTTGCATTATCGGACTCTAGCTGTTCCTGACATTATTTACAACATAGTGTTCCCCTTGAGGCTGGAAAATCTCCTGATGGAAAACTTTGAACACTCTGGGTGTTCAGGTAGTCAGATAATCTGTTTTATAAATTACTGCTGCATTTTCTAATGAGAATTATCTTCAGTGTTTGCAAAGATAATCTAGATTTCTGAGAAGAAAACTTTGTTTTGCTTTGAAAATGTTAATTTGGAAGTTTGCAGAAAACTTTTTTCAAGAGTACTTATACTAATATACAGCAGGAAAGGTTAATCAAATTACAGCTCTAGAAGGCAAAGAGATTGATAAGCAAGAGAGTTGTCATTTCATTTCAACAAAACTCCTGGAAAAAACATTTTCAAGCACAAGTGAAAGCAGTTCTTTTCCTTAATGAAAGAAGTTTCACTTTTTATAACAGCAAAGATTTAAATCTTTAAAAATTCCGCTTACCTGCTAATCTACTGAGAACTCTGGAAGCCTCATTTCTAATTCAAATAAATTTGCAGACAAACTTTAAAAAACATATTAATTTAATCTGAAAACAGTTTGTTTAATGCATGTTTTAGTTTCACCTTTGTGAGGCGGGTATTCCCAGCACATGGAGCGCTTTGACATCAGCAGGAGTCAGAGAATGAACTGATTTTGAAAAACAAAATAAATGTTAAAGTCGGGAGTGTTTTTGATACACGAGCAAGGCAGTGAAAGGCCTGATCCTTTGAGTGAACCAAACAAAGAAGAGTTGAAATTCCGTATTTAGGTGTCTTACCTGATGTAGGTTGAGATGAGGAGACTGGTGTGGGTGAACAGAGTGCAGGAATATAGCTCTCTGCCTGAAAATTATGTCATTAACAAAGCATCAGAGGATGAAATGTAAAGATATTTATTTTCTAGTCGTACAAACAGACAAATGAAAGCATGCGCGTCACATAAATGCTGCAGTACCTTTTCAGATTTCTCTGTTGAATGTTGTTTTTCTATCACCGTAGCTCCATAAGAACCTGTGTAACAAAGAAAGACTGTTTGCATGCATTTGTGGCTTCAGTTTATTACATGGAAAATGTCTTCCTAAAGTGATTTAAAAACATTCATAAAAGCTAATCATCAAAATTATTTGCTGTTTGCCTGTATTATGCAACATATCTCTGCCTATGCTGTAATCAGCAGTGTATCCGTCTATTTGGATAAGAAAATTATTTCTGACCCATTAAGGACATCATAAACTGCACACTTAAACAAAAAGGAGGAAACCATAAAGGATTAAAGCACGGCCATCTGCAGGTTTTATCAACCACTGCACAGGAAGGAGAGCCTTTAATTACAATAACATGTTTAGATATTCAAATAAAATATTATAACAAGACTGTAAAAAAGAAACGTTGTTTTTCATTGAAATTTTTGACTTTAATTACCTGTCAATGTGGCTCCAATGAGGGCTGCCAGAATCAGGAGCGAGGATGAAGTCATGATGCTGCCAGAGTGCTTCTCACACTGAGAGCTGGTGGCTCGTATCATCTTTTTTACCTGTAAGCCCTGGCAGATGACAGGCAGGAAGCTTGTAAAAGTATACTGCTGCTGTTACGAGTGTGAGGTGAGAGAAGAGCCCCAAAAGGGCAAAGTATTATCCTGCGGATCATAAATAACTATTCCTCTCAGTTTTCCTGCTGTTTTCATCTGATAATTCCCAAAAAGCAATAAAGTTATACAATGTCATCTGATATTTCCACTGTTGTAGATTTCAAAAATGCACAGAGATGGCTGGTTAGTGGTAAGTTTGGAATGATGACATCTATTTTTAATCACTGATGGACGAGACAGAAATTTGAATTATTTTAAGAAAAATGTGTTTGTTTTTAGCACAAACATAAATTACAATTAAATCTACCAGATTCTGGGCAGCTGATCGACTGGATTAACAGACGGCAGAATGGACAAACTCTGTGCAAATTTGAGATTAATAACAAAAACAAAGGACAATATTAAAATTGCAATATTAAAATTGCAATCAAATATTGCAGTTTTTGGTGGAAATTTTCATGAGGGATTTTCTTAAATTTTTGCAAAACTGTGTAAACGAAACAAACTTTATCACTTCATTCTTATATAAGTGGTTTTCTTAATCAACAGACAAATATAAAGATAAAGTTTATTTCCTGATGTTGCAAGTGTTTATTCGCAATTACACAATCAAACTCTGTCAACAAAACATCCAGGCTCACTTTTGGGGATATTTTGAGATATGATTAAGTTGATAAATACTTTATGACATTGTCCTTAGACATAGTTTGCTGATAGCACAAACCTTGGAGTTAAGGGAGGGTGAAAGATAAAGTATCTTGATGTTGTGAAGTTATCAGATTTCCATCAAGCAGGAGAGAATGATCTGCCTTTAAATATTGACTCAAAACATTACAAAAGGGACATTCTTGTCAGTTGATACTTTTGGATAACTTCTACTATTAATTGTAATCAATTCAGCTTCCAACGTCTTCATGTCATTAATTTTTTCCCCTCTTTTTTTCCCCTATTTGTGTCGTCCTTGTCTCTGTTACTGGGGACTTTGAACTAACAAACTGCATGTGTTATGCAATTATTGGCAATTAATCATCTATCACAATTGTACAATGACCACTTTCTTTCTTCCCTTTTCTTACTATCTTGCTGCTTTAAACTAAAACCAAATGAGTGAAAACTTCAGAACTCTTAAAAAAAGCTTACATTAAAACCGACATTTGTTTGGTTTTTCCACTTTCATACTGAATATTTTCTCTAAACTTCTGACAGTTTCTATTATCTATTGTAGGATTTTGCCAATTATTTTGTATAAAACTTAAAAGATGAGATGCAAACTGACAAGGTTGCATTGATTTTTATTCTGTTGTGAATCTTCTTTCTACATATGCACTGCACTTCAGTGCACAGGTCAAAAGCAGGTTTTGTTTATGTATCTGCATTTTGTTTTAAGCTATCTTTAAACTTTTTAGGAATTCTTTAAATTATTTCCGAACAATGGTTTTCCAGGATTTCTGCCTGTTTTGTTTTTTTTCATTTACTTTGCATTCACATGTTTACCTAATGACTTTATGATTAGCTTTTTATTGCTTGTTTGCATATTTTTCTGAACAATATAACATTTTAATTAATATATAGGTTGATCAACAAAAACAGAGAATCTTAAGTAGTCAGTGTAGACCCCTAGGATCTTTGCTGAACTGAATATGCATCACAAAAAAATAAAAAAAAAATTATAAAACAATATTTACTGCCTAGTTTTTAAATTTCTCGCGAAATGTATTTAAACTCCTATTTAAGGGTAAATAAAGAAAAACAACTTTTAAAGCATTTGTTTTTTTGGCTCTGCTGCCCCCTGTCGGAGATCAGCCGAAATGCCGATGCAGCAAGGTCTGCTACGTCACAACCGGATGTTGATACTGTCTCGAGCAGCGCAGTAACAGCTGAAAAAGAAAAACAAAGCAACGGCGAAAGACGACGACGAAAGAAACAGCAGCTTTATACCTAAAGTATTCTTCAGCAATCGGTGACATTATTTCTGAGCGAAACGGTTGGCGCCCTACAAAGTTATTCGAAGAGGTAAGGAAGGTTTCCTGATCCAAATGTTCTCTTTGTCGTTGTTTTCCTGTCGTCGTTAGCGGTTAAGCTAGTCTGACGTTGGTTTGCTTTTAGACTTTCTGACTGACCTAATTCTGAAAACGCTTAATGGTCTCAGACCACAGTAAAAAAAAAGTATAAATGTGGCATCATTGACGGATCAATGGGTTTAGCTAATAAAACAAAACTTTATGTATGCATTATTATTATTTTTTTACAAAAGTGTTTTTAATTTTTAACAGTATCCATCTAGGGTAAACAAGTATTTAGGTTGCACTTTTTAAATTTTGTTTTAGTTTTTACAGATGTTCTAGTCAATTTAACATTGATGTTTAATCAAACTCAGTTTTTTTTTTAATGTTATGGTGACTTTGTACTGTTTTTATGTTCTAGTTTATATTTCATCAAGTTTTGCTTCTTTTATTACCTTCCAGATAGTGGTGATATTTCCCAGAGATTCAACGATGGGACGCATCTTTCTGGACCACATTGGTGGAACGCGTCTCTTTTCTTGTGCCAACTGTGACACCATCCTGACTAACAGATCTGAACTGATCTCCACACGATTCACTGGAGCCACAGGCAGAGCCTTTCTCTTCAATAAGGTACAAAACAATTTGTACTTTACCTTAAAGTCCCGCTCCAATCATATTTTGATCCACTTCTTTAAATAATGATTATGCTTTTTTAGGCAACATTTTTAAAAATCGGTTCTGTTTTCTCGGACATAGTTTCTGCAGAGTGTCAGTAGTTCATTAGAAATTTGCATCTGATTTGTAGGTGGCACTGTTGGTGTGGAGTAAGCCAGCACTATCTTCCTATCATCCCCTTGTTAACATTCTCTCCTGCTAGCTTACAGATCTTCACAACCCCAACCTAACATTATGCATTCAAAAAATGGCAAACGATATCCAGTTGTACAGTTTTGAGCCAGATACCAGCTCATACGAGGAAAACAAAGACATATTTGTCTGCAAATGGAGTATCAGAATGGAGCAGAGCAGGGAGCCTGTGGCCCGCCAACTGTAGCACTTATGTCACTGCCATAAGCTTTTTCAAATGGCATTTTTTTGTCTTTTCCTGATTCACAATAATTTGCATAAAAATACTCACAAATGCAGTTTTTTTGCTTAATTTTCTATGTATTAATTTTCCATCATGAGAAAAATGCCACAAGAACATGATAAAAACACCAAAAACTTAATTCTGATTGGAGTGGTCTTTAAGATTCAAGAACATTCAGTATTTTGTTGTATGTCTGAGAATTTGTGGGGTTTTTTTTGTTTGTTTTACAAAATGTGGACTTCATAGGTGGTGAACCTCCAGTATAGTGAGGTCCAAGACAGAGTGATGCTAACCGGCAGGCACATGGTGAGGGACGTCAGCTGCAAGAACTGCAACAGTAAGCTGGGCTGGATTTATGAGTTTGCCACAGAAGACAGCCAGCGGTACAAAGAGGGACGGGTCATCCTGGAGAGAGCGTTGGTTAGAGAGAGTGAGGGTTTCGAGGAGCATGTCCCCTCAGACAACTCCTGACTTCTGGATATTGCCATGCCTTCTCAGCCCTCTCCTTTGGCTTAGCCTCTGCCCTGCATATCACCATCTGCAGACTAAATAGCCACTGAAGTTTTCAGATCAACCCCCACAGACCTACTCAGTCTCTGGCATAGGAACTTAGACATCCACTCATTACAAGAAAGGTTTGTTTGATCTGCTGAATAGATTTCCCTCAGTTACCCCCAGTTTGAGGGTCACAGAGCAGTTCTCTAATACATTAAGAAGTTGCACATTTGCAAAAAAATTATAGACACCTGCACAGAGAACATATCGCAGCAAAAGGCCCAGAGCACACTTGGAAGTGATCAAACACATGCATAAAGTTAAACAGATTTTAAGACTACGGCTGTTTTATTAAAGAAAAACAGTTATTTGAATAAACCGCCACAATTACAGAGGTAAAATTCGTCAGTTGTACACACTGCTTTTGTGGTATTTGTTCCTGTCCTGTAAATTTTGTCTCAGATTGTGTCACTGGTTAGCACTGAATGCATTTAAAGCATCACAGTAGGTGTTAAAGCTGTATTGATTACTTTAGTTTAGCCTGTAGTTTAATGGATGTAGTTTAAATTCTTTCATGTAACTGAAACCATGAGATCTGCACAGAGTGATGTCATACTTAAGTATTCATCATGTATGATAATGAATCCTTTTCTTTGATCTTCTTTCTATTTTGATGGACATTTTGAAACATACACAAAGTGGCTTAACTCATCGCTACTGTTTGTGTTGTGGACATGATAGTCGTCATGGTGGACAGTTGAATTCATTTGTACCATCCGTTCCCATCCGTTTGTGTGTGTGAAAACAGCGTCTCCAGTGACTTGTGTCTTTTTGGACACTGAATGTGTTTGAAATGTGATGGAGGTCCACTGCTTCACTGCTGACTCAAAAGACAAAATGGGATAAGTTTAGAAGTTGCTCCGATTCTGAAGAATTTAAACACACGCGCGTCATTTATATCTTCTAAGACTTGGGGGGCGTATCATGTCATGCAGTGACTCGTTTCTTAGAACACAAAGCTTTAAAGGGTCACCGCTAAATAATGTTATACAGTTAGTGAAGGCTTTGTCTTTCAATTAGTCCAGACTCTCTATTTTTTATTAAAAACTGTACGGGGAAAAAAAAATAGGATTTTTCTAGAAATTTTTTCAAGTCAGGTTGTTGCGTAGCTTTGTTGCCTTGCTAGTCTGTATCTGAAAGACTGCAGGCGTCAGAAGGAAACGTGACCTGTCATTTCTTTAAAATCTAGAACACTGACACATTCGAAGTGTTTTGTCAATATAAGGTCAGTGTGTGGTGGATGTCCTTTTGTTGCTCTCGCATATTATTTAGGCTGGTTTTTTTATTATCTTACATATTTACGTGTGTTATGATTCAATCGAATATTCTCTTGACTTTAAAAATGATTGTTTTCATCTATGAATATTGCTGCATTTTCTCAGTTGTGATTTATAAATAAAAAAAAAAGTTTTGAGCCTAATTTCTACAGTATGTATGTATGTATGTATGTACAGTATGTATACATGGTGGGTTTAAAATCATTTTTGTCTCAATACTTATCAAGGTATGGATTTACAAATTTACGTTACATCTCTGATCAATGTAGCCACGAGGGGGCCCCAAGAACAGGGACTTATTGTCCAATTCCAGGTAAAAACAGCATTGTGTCAGGAAGTACAACGACGTCAAATCTTTGCCAAACCAAATGTGCAAATCAGACTTAAGGAGGAAGCCAGAAGGAAAAGAAGTTGTAATGTTCCTGATTTGGTGAAAAAAAAAAGGTGGCATAAAGAATTTCAGGATTAGAATCTTAATTTCCTTTAATGTCATAGCAAGCACAACAAAAATTGTGATTTTCTCCAGGTTTTTACAAGAATATATAAAATACTAAGTAAAAGTTTAGACATTTAGAAACTGGAAGGGTAAAAATGGCAGCAAAGAACAAACTAATAAACACAAATGGCTGGGACAAAACAAAGTGTGGCAACGTCTGAATTATTTAACAGAAAGGCTCTTTCGATCCACCAGAAAGTTGAAAATCCACTTGTGACCAGTAGGTGGCAGCAGAATACCATCCTCCCTTTTGGTTGATGATGCAGAATCTTCTGATTTTGAATCATCTTGGAAAAGTATGTGACTCAATTCAATTTTTAAATATTGCTTTAAATTTTGTCCATACAAATATATATCTTTATAAAATAGATCTTTGAGATTTACTCCACATTTTTAATAAATCATCAAACACTGCAAGATAACAAGATAAGTGTGCTAGATGAAAAATCACTCCCAATTTCACCCAAAACCATGCAGCACTCCCAGTGAATCATCCATAAAGATTAGGTTTGACTGCATCTGATTTATAAATAGGAAGTGATGACTTGCTCCTAATCCACCCACTAAGACTGCGATGCTGCCTTGGAGTTATTTATAGCCCAGATGCTGCTGGAAGATGTCGTGGTTGGTGTAGCTTTGAGGGCCCGTGTCACACTGGAAGAATCAACAATAGGCATGAATCCTGCAACTTGATATAAAGTTGCTCCAATCAAGCATTAAGGTTGTCACAACAAAGTGCTCCTTTCTGATTTGACTTTCTTTGTGGGAAGTGCCACACGTGACTAGAAACAGAAAGAAGACTCTTCTCTGAAAAGCACACCTAATACTTTATTATTCATCATCGCCTTTGTTTGCTTCTGCCCTGGCATGACCTCAGGATCGTCTGCCGTCTTTGTTGCAAAAAAAAAAAACAATGTAATTACACTGCTTTGTTGATCCTGTTTTTCTGCAGTTGGCGGGAGTGACTCTAAGCTAGGCGTGACTGTCTTGTGGAGTTTTGTTTGCTCACACAAACACCTGGTTAAGAATTTCCAACATCAGGATTCCCACAGGATAAATCAATGGCACAATAGTCATTAATATGACGATCTCGTTTCTCAAAGGTTGCTTGAGCCCGTACGTCATCTTTCCACCCAAACTTAGAAGTTTTATTTAAATCTGTGGGAAAAAAAGTCGGGTGTGGCCATAAAAAAAATGTAACCCTGAATTGTTTCATGATTCACCATCCTTATAGCTATTTTAGTCACTCCCCCTCCATTATTGTCTCACATGTTTGACAGGATGTCAGAAACCCAGCCGCCCTCCTGAAGATCCAGAATTTCTCTTTTTCCATCTCTCTCCTCACCTACACAAAGAAGTGACATCATTCTGTCACCAGGAGAAAATAGCATGCTTTCCATTGACATCATTTCTACATCCCGTTGCCAGGAGACAGGGGAGTCAACAGCAGTTACTATGGCGACTGCACTTCACCTTCAAAGCTGTTGACCTTTTTGGTAGTGTATGGTCCATGCACTCATGCATGCACCTTGGAATTGTGTAATGCGAGCAGTCAAGGTCTTCTAAATGCCTCATTACATAATAACATTAGTCAAATCATTTATAATAAGACACAAGTCGAATTATTAAAGCATTTTTTTTTAAACTAAAAACTTATAAAGTGCTGTAATGTACAGAGCATTTTTTGGGGCCTTCTACTATAAAATGTGTCTAAATTAACAGTCTCTAAACAATATTTAAAATTCTGAATTGAAGAAACAGATGGGAAAGAATTGAGGAAACAGATATCAGAATAGATGATATAGATTTATTTAGATTTACATTTGACTTGTACAAGTGTCCACCGTGTTTACCTGAGGATAATTCAGAGTTCCATTATCAGAAAATAACAGTAAAGGAAACAATTCAACACAATAAAAAACAAAATTTAGCAGAATTAGGAACAAACTGAGGAAGATGTACCACCATGCTTGGTAAATAGCATAATAATGTTGTTGACGCAGTATCACAGTGACTTGTATCAGTCTCTTTACACCTCAACGACTCAAGAACTCAAAACTGCAAACCCACAATGGGACTTGTGTAAAGTGACACAACAGGGATTTGTCTTCCAAAGTTAAGCAGAAGTAAAGCTACAGCACACACAGCACAGTTAGAGGAACTGCTATAATGTCAGTTTCCTACAGAAACGATGCGGTTGGTGATTGCACTGAGGATAGCGGTACAGAGGATAAAAGCCCAGCTGAAGCTCTGCTTCGAACCTTCAGACCAGGTTTTCACGCAGTCACTTGCAAATTGAATTTAGCAGCCCCCCCCCCCCCCCCCCCCCCCCCCCCCACACACACACACACACACACATTAATCTTTGTCCTGCAGATAAAAGACGAAACCAGAGGTGGCCATTACAGGGATTTTTAGATTACACCGCCTTCAGTTTTCCACTCCAAGTCTGGCTCTTTGTGGCACATAAAACACAGAAGGATCCTGTTGTCCCAGCAGGACATTCTCCACCCACTTTACCCCCTACATTCTGTTTCAGTCTCTTTGAACCTCTTTTCTTAATTTTGGCTTTTTTGTGTCCAATTTAGTTTAAACGTGGTAATTAAAACATCAGAATCTTTTTTTTTTTTGTAAAAACTGTAAACAATGATTACCTGTACAACTGTACAGACCACAAAGTTCATTCAGAATGGCATTGATGCTGCTAAAAGACAGCAGATCCGGACAAATTCAAGTGCTCATTTGAATAATGATTAGAGTCAAGTCATGGTTTGTGTACAGATGATCTGTACTATGGCTCTGCTCCATTCTTGGAATAAAAAAAAAAGCATACAAATGTTTTCATGAGATCCTGAACAACCAGCCTGACCGAATGCTAAAATGACTGCAAGCTAAAAAGCTGTGGATAAAAGACATAAATGATCACATGTGGTGAATTCCTTGAACCCAGCAAGGAATAAATAAATGTACTTAACATTCCATCATTTCTCCTTTTGACTGAAGTGAAAGCTATCCTCAGAAGCCATGCATTCCATCAAGAGGTTCACTACCTTTTTTGTGTTTGAAATGGAGTTTTCAGATCTTCGTTTTGCTCTGAACTGAGCTCCAACTCCTTGATGGAGTGGAAGCACACCATTGCCTCTTATTTATTTTTTTCTTTTGCATCATTTTGTCTTTTCATCCTGCTCCCTTTTCCCAGCACCAGCGTTCTCACCCTTGGACTTCCAGTATTGATGGAAAGCCAACTCCAGCAGCTCCATCCCTCCAAAGAACTTTTGTTGGACCACGTACACAGCGATCATAACCAGGCAGTAGAGCCTGACGGGAGTCCAGAGCCACAGGCCGGTGAAGCACAGAGCGATGAAGCTAGTCCAGTACAGCAGTGAGGCCGCTTTGATTAGAGACACTCGAAGCTCCGATTTACAAGGTGGCACGAGGACAACGCCGTCCCGGACAAACCCCCGGGGCTGGCTTGAGTAGAAGTCCCGCAGGCGGACCTCTTTTTCCGCCCAACGGTCTCTACACCATAACTCAAGATCAGAGGAGGCGGCGGGAAGGGAGGAGACGGGGAAACGGATGACGTGGAAATGGATCTCCCGTGGAAAGTGGCCCAGTATGAGATGGCGCTCCGTCTGGGGGATGTTCTTGGGGTACGCCACTGTGATGTCATGGACGGCATCCAGGTTGTCTCCTAGGAGAAACGACACACATTAGAATAAAGAAAAATAACGCGAAAAGTAAAACTGAACAAACAGAAACACTTGAGTGAAGATTTTCTAAACGGATTCGAGCACCAAAATGGACCTGCAAGGCCTTCAGGAAGCGAGCTGAGCTGAAAGAATATTCAAAGCTCCAGGATGACACCTGACAGTGCCAGCTTCAGTACAGATGAGCTCTACCAGGGGTTAAAAATGGAGCTCAGCACACATGGAAAAAAACGTACGCACGGTGAGTCAGTGGTGCAGAGTGAGGAGAGGAGAATCGGTGGATGATATCATATTGATTCACAACACCTGCTGAGCGAGTTAGTGCTATGCTCAGCATCCAGGGCGAGGGACGGTGGGAACGAGGGGCTGGAGGTGGCACTAAAGCCCCTGGAGGACTGCCAGTATTAGCTCATTCAGAAACATGAGATGGCCGGGGATGCTGCAGTCCTGGCAGGAGCATAAAGCACAGGTCTAGCACCTCCTAAAGAGTAACAAATACGAACCCCCCCCCCGTCTGCCAACGTCAGTGGAATAACTGCAGTCATTATGGTAACGTGTCATTTTCTGTTAACTCTGCTGATGCAATATTTCCACTTACAAAAGGCTGTATGCCCTGCTTGTTTACACTTGAACAAATAACATTAATCAGCAAAAACTCCAAGTGTGTGCTGTTTGCAGACAGACTTTAAGTGCTGTTTGGTGGAATGTTTCCATTTACATCATATCAAAAAGCAGCAACGTGGCTCATCCTGACCTTTTCGTAGTTTGTCCACAATAAAGGTGAACCCGGTGCTACGGGGATGAAGCACATAGTCCAACTTCGGCAGCTTGTTCTTTTCAGCAAATGCATCGCTCTTTGTTTTGGTATTCTCTGTGGAAGGAGAAGCACAAAAAGAAGCTCAGGGACTGCACTCCTGTTAGTGTTTTATAAGCTAAAGAAGTGTGCATATAGAAATATGAAAATATGTTTCAATTAGAGATGTCTCGATCAGATTTTTTTGATCCGACTCCAAGTCATTTGATTAAAATCAGATCTGCTGATACTGGGTCATGACCCCATACTTTTACAAAACTTAAAAAAAACCAGATTTATTTTATTAACCTTTTTCATTTAACACTTAGAGCACTTCAGTGAAGTAGCTTGAACAACCGAGCAAAATAGAGCACTACATACCAGAAAAACAGGTAACTAGTAAGAATAGGTGACAATTAGTCATGTAAGAAAGTTTGGTGATTGTAGCCTTAGTATCTTCAGAGCACAATTAAAAATTGCTTTCTTTCAAAATCGTTCTAGCATGAATATAATGAGTATCCATGACTAGCAACGTAACTGGTTCCTTCGTTTCAGATGCTTTTACATCTTTTAATCACTTTGTAGAAGACCTCATTGCCGTCTCTCCGTTTAAGTCTCATTCAGAAAACTCAGAAAATATAAATAAATATCTTTTGTAGGTTGTTGTTTGATTTAAGATGAACAAACAGAGACACTAGCTGTCAATTTTAAACGTTTATTAAAGGAATTGTTGAGCCCAGCCGTCAGAATCCAAATTGTTTTTGTGTCTTCTGCTCAAACTAATGCTTTAATCTGCTGCACTTTACAGCAATAAATGTCGTGGTCTGTTCATGACCTGCAGACTTCTGCTTTTATCTGTAATAACAAGCTTGAACTATATAGCGCTGATCATAATAACAATAGAAATACATATCTAATCTCTGATTGAGGTGCAACATCCAATTTAGATTGAATCTGAAACTACACGATCAAGCTCGAGTTCAAATCACGTGAATCGATCATCCCTTCTTTGATTATCTATATTTTATTATTTTATTTTAAATGAGAATCAAATGTAAGCTAATAACCAAGAAAAACATGTCTTTCTACAACAAAACCCCATTTTAGTGAACAAAAACAGCAGGTTTAGTGCCTATAATGTTAACAATTACACAATGCTTTTTTTTTTTCTTCCAACCATTCATTCTTTGAGAATGTGTTTAAGAAACATTTATTAAACCAAACAACAAAGAACCAAAACGGCCAGACTGGAGTGGATCCGGCCTCTGCTGTCAAACCAAGCTGTGACTCGTCTCTCTTACACAACTATTTGCTCACTTCTGAAAGCTTCCCTTTGAGTCATGGAATTTTCATTTAAAGCTGTGTAACCCGAACTGAATCTAACAGATTAAAGGTCTGTGTGTAAGCCTTCAAAATAAAGTGTTATTGGAAAAATCCTCACAACCACTTCTGTAATAAGATACCAGGAGATTATTGTGCAGGTATGCTGCTTTCCCTTAGATCTACAACTCAAACACGCACAGACGTGCAAACACACATTCCAACAAATATTATAAAGAATGTTGAATACTAAAACTAGACATTAGAGATAGATTTAAAAAATTACACACTGTATTCATCAAATCCAACACTGATTGATTAAATCCATGAATCGGTTTTCTATTAAAGTGATTAATTATATTTAGGCATATTTCCTATTCGTGAACCTGTACAGGATTTTTATACAAACAAAAACAAGAGAAAAAAGAATCATCTGGTAAAGATTGAAAGATCAAAGCATTGTTAAAAGAAAATTTAAAAAAGGGTATTCTAGTGAGAGAATTTGATTATATTTAGAGGTGAGTATCACTGCCAGCTTCTGAATTTAACAACGCTAGAAGATGCGAAAGAGAAGAAAATACAAAAGTGATGTTTGGGTTTACAGTAACTAAAACTGGTTGCTTGACTACATACTTTAAGACTGACAACTTAAAAAAACCTCAGGAATGAGTTGTTCCTTTTTTTTTGTCTCACCGGTGAGGTCTGTACCCTCAGGAAACAAGAGCAGCTGCAGGGGTTCTTTAATGTCGCAGAAGTAGTCCAGCATGTTCTCTAAGTGCTTCTTGTCTACATCCCAGCGACGGTGGATGAAGACAAAGCAGGCCACCTGCATCGCCCAGCCTGGATAACACATTAAAAGTCACATGTCGAACCCATTTCTCATCTTTGACTTCCTGTCAAAGTCTTTCATGCAGTCGGGGCTGTTTTTCAGGAAGAAATCAGAAAACCAAAAGAATGAAACCCTGATTTAAATCACACCAATGACATGACTTCTGGAATTATTGGGAAAAGCAAAGCTAGCTTGTCTAGACCTTCCTTGTAAATAAAAATAAATAAATCAAGCTCCACTCCAAATTTAAGTGGAATAGTGAGTTTATGAGAACGTTTGTAGATGAGGGCACAGCATCCAATGTATACACACCAAAGCCAGGTACAGCCTTTAGTCCGGCCTTGAGGCAGATCTTCTCCAGACGAAGGTAGCTGTACCTGAGCAGACAACACCAGAGGAACATCCAGTCCAGACGGGTGCGGTGGTTCATAATAATCACGCTCCGCTCACCCGGAATAAAGCCGTCACCAGTAATCACCACCTTCACCCCAAAAACGAGCTCCAGCAAAGACTGTCAAAGTCAAGAGAAAGTAACCATAAGGAGGAAAAAAACAGAATCAGGAACATTGATGAAAAACAGTAATGATGGTTCCAAAAAGTACTGAGAAAATGAATGGTGAAAAAATGAGTGTAGGGTAAAAAAAAAACCTTTTCTTTATCTGAGAAAAAATAACAACTACAAAAGAGCTGGCTAAGAGGAATGAACAAACGTACGCACCACGGGCAGGGTAAGCCAGGTGGCAACTATTCGATCTGTGAGCCAGCGGTACCATGCAGGAGAAACCAGCATGAGGGGCAAAACTGGACCCAGCATGAAAATACTTCCAAAGAAGCTCCCCAAAAAAAGGGTCACAACAAAGTAGAGCCCCCGTACCGACACCGCCATCTGGAAGAGACAAACAAGTCTAGGTTATTAGGAAAACACACAGCAGTAAAACAAAAAAAAATAATAATCATTTATAGCAGTTAATATCTGAGCTAAAGACTGTTAAAGTGTAACTAGTTCAGTTTGGACGGCGCCACGGGTCAGCGTGCTGAATCCCATCCCTAGAGCTGTATATGGACTTCATGCCATGCTTCATTTCCAAGCCTGAAGGGAACTGATGGAGATATGAAGCATGGGATAAATGACACTGATAGCAAAGGTTACTGTTCTATTGTTCCACAATCTATTTCCCAACAAACAGTGGAAAATCCTGGGCATGCAGTGCAGAGATGGAATGCATAAATATGGGAACACTTTTTAAGCAAACTGTGACTACAGGATAACTTTCGGCTGATGTTGAGATTTTTTCTTTTTTGCACAAAATGAAACTAATATTAATTAGTTTTAGCTTTGTCATTAGAAAATTAGCTAAACTTGCTATTCCAATAAGTTGACCTTTGTAGCAGTAAAGAAAAATAAGCATTATAGCATAGTCTGGGTGAATACTCGATTCTGATTGGCTGCAGGGTGCCCATTAAAATAAAACACCATAAAAGGACGTTTTGATCAAATAGCCTGAATATTTTATATTACTGCGCTGGCCTAAACTCATCTATCAAATATTACCATCAACAGCAATGTTTCCTTTGATTTCAAAGAGTTCATTGCCTGGCTTTCTGTCATACTGCTTGATACAGAATAAATACTAGATCATTTTATGATCAAGAAAGAAAGATGATTTTGTTGACACACATTTCATAATCAGAGTTGATAATGGATATTTCTTGCAATAAAAGCCATCTAGGAAACTACTTGTGGACTTTTGCTTCATCATCTGGACAAAAACAACTGGTAACAGATGAACTTTACCTCTGAAATTATGCTTTGTATCATTTATCATGAGGTTTAGCTTATGTACCACTTTTTTCCACTGGTTAGTTTTTTATTTTATCAGTTGCAGCTGAGTAAGCTGCAGGCTCCTCTGCTGTTACCATGACAACGCACAACACCTCATGTCAAACAGTCCGTTTCTTGAGAATTTTCTTTTAAAGGCTTTGCAAAAGCGATCACGCTTCCGCTATGTCCATTAATTTCTGATAATATGTCAGACATACCTCACATATATACATTATTCATCTTAAAAATTT
Organism: Oryzias celebensis; assembly: GCA_014656515.1. Lineage (NCBI taxonomy): Eukaryota > Metazoa > Chordata > Actinopteri > Beloniformes > Adrianichthyidae > Oryzias > Oryzias celebensis. The sequence goes on from BNCR01000005.1 coordinate 45,042,406, forward strand.
TTTGGAAGACTTAAAATATAAGTAGAAAACACTACATGTGTTTTTAAAAGAAATCTCGGTTTTGAAGTAAAGCCAACAACATAAAAATATATACTAAAATACTGTTAGTACCAACTAAAGAGTAGAGCAGGGGTGTCAAACACTTGGCCCGCAGGCCATATCCGGCCCGTCAGATAGTTTAATCCGGCCCACTTGTGAAGAGAAAAAAATACAAGGCTGTCGAGAAAAAGTTTCTAGCCCATTCCTGTAGCGAGTTATGGTTCTTTAAAGAAATGACCGAAATACGCAATTCCGCCACTAGGGGGAACAAAGGAAAAGCAAGACCATCATGAAGAGATCCAAAAATAAAACGGCATGTTTTTGCAAGCAAAGGCCTCATCTTGGTAAGATGTAGTCTGGTTCCCTGATACTCACAGCTGTTAAGTTGCTATAAAGATGTGTGACATCACAATTACCAAAGTGTCATTGTCAAAAAGAAGAAAGGCTGACGTGAAGTGCTGAGCTTTCCAGGAAAAATAGTTTTATTTATTCTCGGAGCTGAATGCAAAACCTGCATGCATGGTATGTAACCAACAGGTCACAGTACTCAAATAATATAACATTCAGCGCCACTATGACACTTACCATAAAGAAAAGTTTCATCATTTGCAGGAACAGTTGAGAAAAGAGAAGATTAACCAACTATTAGCTGGATTGTAAACCAGCAGTCTGCATTTACTGCAGCCGCGATGTCAGTGATGGAGCAGTGAAATCTAGCGACCTAATTGCAAACAAGCTGGTGCAAACATCCAAACCATTTTCAGATGGTGAACTTGTGAAAAAATGCATGCTGAAGGCTGCAGAAGTCATGTGTCCCAAAAAGCAGTCGACCTTTGCCAACATAAGTCTGTCAGGGATTACGATTGTAGATACAGGATCTCTCAGGAGACTTGGGCAGCCAAATGAAGGACAGAATCCAGACATTTATTGATGAAAGCACCGACATCACAGATACTACACAGCTGTGCATATTTATTAGAGGCGTTTAAATCAAGTTGGTCCATTTGATGGACACAACAACAGCTGATGACATAGTCAGCTCTCATTACTATGCTCAACAATGTGGAGTGAACAGGTCACACGATGTCAGTCTGGTTACTGATGGAGCCTTGTCAATGGTCAGGAAGAAGACAGCTGCTGCCACAAAATTCAGATAGCCAACGCAGGAAAAGATTTTTGGACATTTCATTGTGTTTTCCACACTTAAATGACATGAAATGTGTTGCTTCACAGGATTTGAATCCTGATATTGATGGCCTGATGAAGGCCAAACCATGCTTCAGGAGAGAAAAGGGAGGTTTACTGCACATTCTTGTTATGTTCACAAATGTTTGCAAGTTCAGTTTTCATTTTTCATTGATTTGCACATTTATATCTTGCGCAGGCTGTTTATTTTTTTCTGTAGTCCATCTTTAATTTACTATCAGGATTGCTTCAATGTCAGATGTAAAATATTCATTCTGTATAAAATTGAATTACATTTTTTAAATAAAATGCATTTCATTTGAAATCCATTGGCCTCTGTGTGTGTAATAATAGCTCAAACCCCCCAGTAGTTTGAAGGCATTTTTTTTCAACTGAGAAAAAAGCAAAACTACAGGAAGAACTTGACGACGGGTTATTTTGTTATTATGTTACCGGTCCGGCCCACCTGAAATCAGACGGGTTGAATGTTGCCCCTGAACCAAAATGAGTTCGACACCCCTGGACTAGAGGATCTAAAAACATGGTCCTCTATCTAATTATAATAAATATTGCAAACGCTTGAAAAAACATATGGCAGACTTGTTCTTCCTCTATCTGAGATGAGCCGCACGTTTGTCTGCAGCCATCCTGTCTTGTGACCTATTAGGCTAATTGATTTTTTCATAAAAGTATCGAGTGTTAAATGCAGTGACGTGTTGGAAAACCTGTGACTCAAACCCAGACAGAGGGTCATCAGAGCAGACCTGCAAGGGTAAGCTAGCACCACTCTGTCTCTTTAAACTAGAAACAACCTCAATTAAACAAAAACAACTCACAACCTTTAGGTCATTTCCGTAAATATATAGAAACAAGAAGAAATTACACAAATTAAGAAGCTGTTTATCAATCAATAAATGCTTAAATATTTCATAAAAGCGACTGTGCATCTAAAGAGGTTTTTGCTTCATTCTAAAATCATCCTATGTATATTATAATTAAGCCTTGACACATAAAAAATACCCGTTATATTAAACATTCCAGTAAAACAATATTTTGATTAAAATGGCTCAAAGTTTTTATGAAGTTACATAAATGTTGGCTAAATTAAACTATCAGTAGTGGAAAAAAAGCACTAGAATAAATAATGGAGCATATAAGAGGCAAAGCAACAGGTGGAGGAGAGAAAAGGAAACAAAAACTTAAAGGAAGTGAAAAAAAAAAGTCATACAATTGTAGAGATGAAGATTGAAAAGGAAGCGCATTTTTTACGCACACTGTTCCTCACCTTGCTGACACATGGCATTGTAATGAGCAATTACTACCAGCGGGTGTTTTCTTTCCCACATGATACCTTTCCATCCCAATTACACACTTATTGCGGTGGAGAACAACACCCAATGCCTTGCCGTTGTTGACACCCTGATGCAGCACCTTTCATGACTACAACCAACGTGAGCTAGGGTACATTTAGGTTATGTCATGTGACCATGATGGCAATGAGGGTTTAAGGGTTACTGGTGTTAACAATGGAAACTATGAGGCATGGAAGGTGTGGACAACAGGCTTGCTCAGCACTACTTCAGCACTATGTCCCCTACACATAAAAGCCTCCTGTCAAACGAAAATACCACCAGAGGCATGTGGAAAAACTAAAATGGACATATACAAATATATAGGTTGTCAATGGAGCAGAGAGTATGAAACGTGCACACGAAATGTGTTTCATTTCTTCCTTATGTAAGTAATAAAGAAGAAAGAATTATATAAAACATTCCATGGAAACCTTTGTTTTCATGCTCAAGGACGAGAATAGAACCACTTGTGAGTTTTGTTTAGTACGATCCATTTTGTTGATTTGAAATGTATTTGGTCACCATAGAAATACACTCCCCCAAATGCACTCCTGACAGCCAAAGTCTGACTTTGCTGGCAGACATTTTACATTCCAAACTTTAGGCGAAGACCAGACATCTCAGCAGAGCAAAGCAGAATGAGGAGGTCAAGCATGTCTTGGCTAAACAATGAATTTGTTTGGGTGTTGGGACTTGTAAGAGAACATCAAGAGAAGAAGCTTGACTGCTAAAAGAAATTATGCCACCGTAAGTTTAAAGCTTCAAAAAGAAAATAAAAATATCTGTAAAACAAATCATGGTGGTCAGAATTGAAAAGACGAGATACGACAAACAGTCTCAACCGTATGAGCAGAGTAGGAGGTTTTACACGTGACACAAAACGAAAGTGGCATAAAGATGAAACCAGCTCTGTAGGGAAATGATTGGAGAACAAAAGCCTGAGACAGACAGAAATCTTGTTGGAGGTTTTGAAATGTAAGCTATTCTGGAAAATTACTATGGAAGTTACCACTCTAATCATCTTTTGATCCATTTCAAACGCCTTCCCTGTGATCTTTTAGCTATGATTATACTGATCTTAGGCAAAATCTAAAAACTATTCTTTTCTAGGATATCGTTTCTGCAGAGCTGTAACAGGTCATCAGAAATTTGCCTCTAAGTTGTGGCTGGGACCTGTAAGCCTGCCCCCATTTCCCATCATCCTTTTTTTTTTTTTTTTACACTATTTCCCGCTAGTTTACAGCCACTCACAACCGCAACCGAATATTCAAAGTGAAACAAAAATGGCGAGCAATACTGTAACTATCCAGCCATACAGTCTTAGCCAGATTCCAGCTCAGACGAGGAAAACGAAGATGTACATGGATCTAGTCGTATCCAAGTAAATGCATTAGAAGCACCTACGTCACTGCTACAAATATGTTAAAAAACACCATTTTCATTAGAGTGTGTTTTTCAACAGTTATGACTGCCAGACAATGTTCTTTGTAGATGTTTGTATATAAATGTTATATTCAGAAAACAAAAAAATAAAGCTAATTTATAGAAAACTGCACAGATTAGGTCCCATTTTGGTCAATTCTTTAATTTAACAAATGTGTCATTTTAAATTAGGTGGTAGTTAATCAGGTTTATATGTGATTTTGTGTTTTCCCTGAAAAATATTACATACCAACATTACACACGTAATATTACACATGTCATAGTTGTAAATTAACAGGTTTTGGGGGCAGGTACAGTAGTTTTGAAAGCTGACTGTCATGCAGTCAGTTAAAAATGTTTAGCAAATCCACTTGTAATGAAAAATCAAAAGTTTTGATGCTTTAAATAAAATCTAGCAAGTTTCTTATAAGATGGTTTCCTAAAAGATAAAACAGGATACATATCTAGAGCATGGAAATGGATTTAACAGTTCTAAGCCTCTAGATGTGAACTAGCAAAAGCCTTCATCTGAAACAAAACTATCAAACAAGTTTGTAGATTAATTTTCCCTCTATGGATTAGTATATTTCCTTTCAACCCAATGTAGGTATTGGTAATCTAATCTGCAGATGATTGCAACAGCCACTGGAAGTAATGTGGAATTTAAACATATGGGTACTAGGAACAGATGCCACATTTAAATTATTTCCTGTGAAATTGTATATATTAAAATATATATATATAAAATACAAAGTAATAAAAAGGATTTTAGTTGGTTCCATTAAGTTTATAGCATAGGCTAACAGCAATACAAACATGCTAACTGTGTAGCATTAGAAAGTAACAAACAAGTTAACATCACTGTAGCAACAACTTACAATATATCTGCGACACACTCTTAAAATAAAGTATACGCACCTCTTGTGTTTTACTCCGTACTTAATGCTTGATTCTGGTGTGCTACACCCAATGTGTCCAAACACCCACTTGCAATATTATTGGTTGCGACATAGCAGCATGCTAACAGCTAACCTCAACGGACACGCGATTATCTTTAACTACCGCGTTTCCTGGTCTGAAAGCAGCGGCGAGCTGAAAATAGCAACCGGCTCGGTCTTTCATTCATTAAGTTCGCCAGTGCAGTTCTGCAATATTTGAGCCCAGCGACGCGCTGCTAACGTGCAACCGCCGTCCTGCCAACCTGCAGGCGAAGCGACGGTGTGACGCGGAGTTCTGTTCGCCTGCAGAGATTCGTGTGGCTCAGCGGGAGCGCGCGGAGTTCCGCAAAACCCGGAATAAACCTCCCAAACTATTTGTATGGAAAACATTTAATACTATACCGAATAGATCAGTATGTCCTTACTAACTACAGAACATTTCATACAATAATAATAATAATAAAAATAATAATAATGATAATAATCCACCCAATCACATAACAAGTCTTTGCAACGTCATAAAAAGATCTATTGATGAGACTTTACTTAAGTTCAGTCAGATACTAGCAAGTGATCAGGTATTCATTGAATTCTTGGTTTGAACATGATACAATAAACAAATTAAAATAAAATCATCACAAAAAACTTATTAGGATAAATTGTGTCAACGTAAAACATTATTTTAAATATACAGGTTGCATAGGTCAAATATGTGCCCAATTGTCTGTAAAACTTTCAAAAGAATAAAAACATATCTCAAATATTTTTTGCATGGATTTATTAACACTTTCGTTAAGTTTACTTTTTTAAGTACAGAGGGAAATGTGGGCACACTTGTTGTATGTATTTCATGGATTCACAAAACTAGGTTCTGAAAGCTTCTTTAAACTTGATTTTTTTTTTCTGTTTGCCTTTGAAATTGTGTTTTTGAGCCTACGTTAAGTCTCTATTCTATTGTCCCCTTGATGCCTGAATTCATTTCCAAACTTGAAAAAAAAAATCCACTCATGGTTTTGCTTCAGGGCTGCATGGTGTTGAAGTGGTCAGCACTCTCGTCTCGTAGCGAGAAGGTCCTGATTCAAACTCTGACTGGGACCTTTTTGTGTGGAGTTTCATGTTCTCCACGTGCATGTGTGGGTGCTTACCCTTAATCGCCCTTAGGTGTGACTGTGGGAGTGATTGGGTGGCCCTGTGACAGACTGTCAACTTGTCCAGAGTGTACTCTGCCTTCGCCTAACAGTAGCTGAGACAGGCTCTGGCAACCTCTTAACCCCAAAAGGGGTTTAGCGGGTTAAGACAAAAAGAATGGTTTTCCATTTCAAGTAGATGCTAAATTAAGGTAAGTTTGGAGCAGAAGTGGTTTGGTGCATATTTGCTTCAATAAGTGTCAAGACAGAATGCCTAAAATAGAGTTCATTTTTTTCATGCATCCTGTTTGACCCAACCCAGCGGGGAAATGTTTAAAGCATGTTTTTGCAGAGTTGGAAGAAGCTGAAGCACCCACACATGCACAGGGAGAACACTCAATAAAGTCCCAACTGGGATTTGAACCAGGGCCTTCTCACTGTGAGGTGAGCGCACCAACCACTGTTCCACCGTGGATCCATTGTTACTTCCAACATGCATATTTCTTTACAATGAGATATTAGTGCACACATACTGTTTAAAGGTTTGAGGAGAAAATGTAAATAAAGAATTTTTGCTTAAAAATTGGGGGACCCCTACTTTACCAGTATTTTAAAAAATGTTTTAGAAACATCTAAACACATTAATATTATGGTATATTTAGTACAACACTTACTAATGATGTCATTAGGTTCATCTGCAGCATTTGTTCTTGAAATCAAAAAGTTGCAGTTTATTCTGAAAAACACATAACTTGTAGTTATAGCTGATGAAAGACCTTGAAAAACAATGGCAAAAGCGATTAGGGAAAATGCTTCTCACTTTTTCCTTCATAGTAGGAATAAACACAACTGAAAACAAAGTTTTAGGAAGTGAACCAGGGTTTTTCCCCAATTCAAAGGTGGTGGTGTCTGACTGTGCTCACACTTGTTTAGTTATACTTTCATTTAATCTAATATCAACAAAGTGTTCAACCACCAGAGTATTTCAATTAGCAGTTGTATTGACATGGTAATAAATAAATAAATAAGATGGCAGCCATTCTAATCGTTCTCAGCCTGTCATTCAGACATGAGATCAGAGTCGGAACGTTTTTTTCTTCTCAGCATCCAAAAGAACTGACAGAAGACTGAAGACAGAAGGATCATTGACCCAGGACTCCACTTCATTTACTATTAACCTGGAATTGAAATATTGGCAATATATTCATGCATGAATGGGTTTAAAAGTTACTTTAAAGTTGAATTTATGATGTTTAAATATCTGATTTCTGAGCTTGAATGGCTGCCTGAAAATCCCCTGATTGACATGCTGTCCCATAAACTTCTTGCATTTGGACCTTTTTTGATTTGCTTTCACGTTTAACTAATTTGACACCACAATTTGTACCGATAGTTTGATTCGAAGTACATGAAGCATTTTCTGATCTGTTAATAGAATTTGTCTGATTTGTTTTTGCGTTATTTGTTTTATATTTGTCAATGGTGTCAAAATTGATAACTTTATCTATAATTTTAACACAACTATTTTAATTGTTTGATTATTTCACTGATTTAATCTGTTTAGGACTCCTTTGAAAGAAAACTGACCTATTTGTTTGCATGAAAAGAAAACCCTTTTAATTGATTTTGTCATAACAACTCATGCTTTTTTCTCTATTTTTCTTTTTAATTTGTGCGTTTTTGTCAACAGTGAGTTTGTGGCGGATAGGTTTCTAACGTTTTATGTGTATTGACATATTTAAACGTTGTTTACACTTTTGTTATGTGAGTGGGGTTATTTAATTAAGCAAGGTGGACCAAAAAAAGTTGTAATGCGGCAATAAAGGGAAATTATGAGCAATAACCTGCAAGCAACTCGAGGACCAGTGGCCTGAGGTCAGATTTGTTGCTGTTTGAAACTGCAGGAGGTGAAAACTCTGGTTTCAGAGAAGATTCATTTCCCATTGCTCTAAAGACCAGCTTTGTTCCTGAAATAAATGTATGCACAGTTGAATTCTTAAAACATGCTTGATGTTTTTTTGGCTTTGTTTTACTGTAGGACAACTGGAGAAGGAATCTAAGTTTGTTTTTATGATTTTAATGTCCACATTCTTGCTATGATGAAGTGAGTAAAAAACTGGTTTGCTTTACCCGGATCTGCGGTAGCTGGGTTGTTGGCCTTGTAGTCATAAGTGTTTTAGTATAATTCAATTAGAAAATAGCTCAATATTGCCTAAGGGGATATTATAGACATTGCTGTAATTTCAATGATTTTCTCAGGGACTCATTATGGGAGGGGACAGCTGTGGGCAGAAAAATTAACTAGTGTAGTGGTCAGTGTCTGAAGAAGCCTCTTACTGTTGTTGAGTTACTGTGTTATGGCAACATGGCAAGTTTAAGAACAAGAGGTTAGTTAGACAGCATGGGGACTAAAAACCCAACAATTAGGTCTGCAGAAAACAGGAAATTACAACCAATGAAATAATTTGAAGTAGCAGGAAAAACGACTTCAGATTTCCACTTGTTTATTAAAACTCTGACCCTGCGTTTGGAAATATTCATGAGATAATCACAAATCATAAGCAGAACTTTAGAAACCCTTATGGTCACCTGCCCCAGCACACAGGTGTCAACAGGGGGTGCTGTTTTTACAAGTTCCTTTCATGAGGATTTTGTGACAACACACAGATTGCATGAGATCAGCAAGTGCCACTGCACTGAATGAGGGCTTTGTAGATGTGACATGTTGATAGTAAATCCTTTGTTGTACTTTAAGTAGCAGTTTAAAAAGCAGCAAACATAAAGTAGGATATGCAGGGGTACAGGTAGATAAAAAAATTAAAAAGATTTAGCCAAACAAGCACTTCTAATGAAATAAATGTGAAGTATTGTGGCTTTGGTTATGTTTTTATAGCCTTTTGCGTGTTTTTATTAAATTAAAAAGCACGACAAAAAAAAATATATATTTTGCCTGTATGATTAAATTTAGGTTTACATATTTCAATTAATTATTGAAATAGAGTAATTTTTTGGCACAATGCATTAACTATTTTCATATTTTTGCAGTTTAATTCAATTTTATTTATAGATTTTAATATTACAATGTGGGTGAAAAGCCCAAAATTTTCCTTAAATATATAATGGTTTGTAACTAATGCCAGTCTTTACACTTAAAGTCTGTTAATGTCAGTAAAGTCTGTAAAATAACTTTATTTTCAGTTTCTGTACATTCACTGAGACAGGCTAACAGGTTTAGCTCATTTAAGCACATATTAAGTAAGAATGGAAAAGTTGTCAAACATTCATTTGACGTGTTTGACAATTAATCTTACCATGAATTTAATTATTAATACATTTTTGCAAAGCAACTATTTAACTACATGTGGAAAGATTTTTCTTCCAAACATTCACAATTTCAGCCCCTTGGTTAAAGTTCTCCAGAGTGCCTCAAAATAAATAAGCGAAAGGTTACGCATTACAACAAGGTGTACTATAACAACCTAAAATAAATACAAACTTGGTTCAAAATACACATTTTATTTTTGAAATAACAAAACCACTTTTTTTATTTTTGTCACCAGGAAACACAAGAGTTCTGTCAAACTAAATGGTGTTTTAATCAAAAACATTCTCAAAGTTAAGTTTTTGAATTGTCAAAAGTGAGACGGAACGTGGGCGGAGCTAAGGCCATTCTTCCTCCATGAAAGTCAAGAAACTCTCCTCCAAGACGTTTCTGTCTGTAGAGGCCCAGTTTTTGCTCTATTTGTTAATGTTCTTATGCTACTATTAATCTGATTTTGAGTCATCAAACTGTTCCAAATGCCTTAGTTTTTGAAACCTATCGGGAAATCAAGCTTCATAAAATGCTCAGATAACTTTGATGTTTTTTATGGTTAATTTATTACTTTTTTCTCATAAATTTACGTTTTTTGAAGTGCTAAATTGCAAAAGAAAAAAGTAATACATTTAGCCTGACTTTTAAAGTCGTAAATATTCAACTTTATTCTTGTAATTTTACAGTTATGACTTTACTCGTAAATTTACGTCTTTAAACTGGTCCTCATTCTCCGTCGTACACCCCAATTTTTGAGTCAATATTATTATCCTCATTGAAAAATATGAAGAAATTACCAAAACAAACCTTTAAGATGATTGCAAATTTTTAAGGCAGCATAAAGCAGAAATATAAATGTCATTTGTCATGGCCTTCCGCTCTGCTGCTCTCATTTGCCACCCTTCCTTCCAAAGTCTTCAGCCCCCTCCTTCTTCCCATGTAAAATGGCCAAGCATCACCACTGGGTGGGTGGGAATATTTGGAATTCTCAACATTGTGAAATTCATTCTGGTGAAACTTTTTTTTTTCTAAACTCTTTCATCTATTTTTTTTGGGAATTGTTTAGGGATGTTTTGGGGGGCAACTGCAAAACAGCATCTGTAACAAAAGAAAAAAAGGAGTAAGAACTACCACTTATAAAGGAAACAGAACAAACACAAATAAATGATCTTTGATGTCCAATCTGGTAAAATTCAACTACATTTTCATTTCATTGTGTTAAAATCTTGAGATGGCCAAAACATCCAGAGGAGTTTGTCACTCAGGACACCCCCAATCTCATTTAATCTTTGAAGATACACAGACTAGAGCACGGTGAGTCCCCCGCATGGAAATTGTCTGTGAATGCCAGGTTCTGTAGGTTGCTGCAACCACATGCGGGTGCTTGCATGTGCTCGCCCCAAGTTTGGATAAATGCAGTTATGAATGAATGCAGATAAATAACGGGGTCGTTTACTGTGATGACCCCTGAGGGGGAGAAACTGAAAGAGCAAAGCAACCATGAAAAAAGTTCAAAACATGGAGGAAAGTTCTAAAAATTAGCAAATGTCTATTGTACTTTGCGATGGGTTGCTGCTGCTGGCCATTTGGTCTTTGTGTTAGTGATAAATGACTTTAATTGCTGACCCTTGGGGTTTTTTGGCCTCTTTGAACAGTTTTTTTGAGGAGCAGGTTCTTCTTCAGACTCCTGTTCCCCCGTGTAAACATTCTTGAATTCTATATGATTTCTTTACATCCCGTTGAGTTACTCAGAAATATTAACGGGTGGATAAATTCATAAAATGAATCGTTTGAACAAGCTTGTCATGTCAGGAAGTGGAGCCTTTCAAATGGCCTCAAATCATGTGAGTTACTAGGAAAAAACCAGTATCACATGAAAACAAGTTTTCGCTCTCATTAAATCTTTTTTCCGTTCCTCTGGAGATTTGTTATTTTTTAATCATGTTACAGTGTTTCTCCTGAGATTCCCTTGCCAGTAATGGACCCAAACTAATTCAGTGTGGTATGGATGAAATACTTCTTGACGTAAGACATCAAACATAGCCTTTTAAAGCTGTGTAAATCCTTGCATGTGTCATTTGTTTCTTTTACCAGCAGTTATGAGCTGCTCTACTGTTACAAATTACCTCAGCTTTCAGTGATGCCTGTGTGCACGGACTGACTGGTCAGTGTGTCTGAGTGCATCCGAGCCTGAACATGCACTGTCTTGTGTGAGCACGGCTGCGTACGGTGTGGGCGAGTGAGGCTGAGATGGACTGACAGACGAGGCAGCAGAGAGAAGGCACTTAGTCAAACTCAAGACTTTTCCATGACCTCTTCTGCATGGCATGCACTCTATCTGAGAGGCTGACCGAACTCCGTTGCTTTATCGGTGTAAACTTCTCTAGGGTCATCGTTTCAGAGAATGGAAAAACCTTGCTTTGTGACCAACCCTCTCGTGTTGGTTTTTTTTTTTTTCCAGTTGGCAGCCCGCCTACTCTTCATCAAAGAGCAGCATATCTCCTCAGTTAATGACACTGGTTCAAAAGAAAACCACCCCTACGAGGTGCTCTTTAACCTGTTGCCTTGAGAAATTTAAAGACTTCTGACAGAATCTGATTTCAGTGCAGGGAAAACAACCCCCACCTGCAGTTGTGACTTGGGAGGTAAGCCAAGCTAACAGCAACCGCTTTGCAATAAATTGCATCAAATTGCCTGATAAATGCCGACACCGGCAATAACATGAATTTATGTTGAACATGCCTTTCTTCTTAGAATAGAGGTAGAAAAGGAAGGCAACTGTCTTCATGTTCTTGCGCAGTATCATTTCATTTATTTTTACTGAAGTCTTGAGACAGATTTTTATTTAGGTTTATAAAAAAGGACACTCAGTTTGTTATTTTAATTAAACATTCTTGCCTCCAAAGCTTGTTATTTTTTACTTCATGTCTCATTTTTGCAGCAGAAAAAGCCAATGTGGTAGAGTAACTCCAGTTTTTGTGTGTGTTTACCCCTCTTTGTGTCTGATCTCTTCTCTTTTTCATTGCTTTTTCCACCACGGTCTCTAGGCAATAAGGATTAAAGCTATGGGGTCACAAGACGTCTATTTTTAACAACAATAGTGTTCGGAAGAGCATCAACCTTTGGGGTATTAACTTACAAAAGCGACAAACCAAGTTGTTCCCCACATTTTTGCTGATATCTTTGGGGTTTATATTAAGTTTTGCTTCCTCAGATCATGTTTCTGAACTGAGGAAGTTAGTGTCGGCTGAAATCAGTGTAAAGGCAGTTAAAAGTCCCACTCCAACTGTATTTTTTCTATTGTAAAAGTGTTCTAAGTGGTCTTTAAATCATTTTTCATTTTTATTCTTTTTCATTTTTTCTTTAAGACATATTTTCTCAGCAGGAGCTCATTAGAGATTCACCTCTGAATTGTGGGCGGGACTATTGGCTCAGAAGTTAGCCTCCACTCATGTCCCATCAATCCTTTCAGGCTAGCTTATAGCACCCCACCTAGCCCAAGGTAACATTGGCGTAACAACAAGAACGGCGAGCAATATTGGAGCTGTGCAGCCGTACAGTTTTGAGCCAGAAGGCAGCTCTGACGAGGAAAATGAAAACGTGAATGGATCCATGTTTCTGCAAGCAGATACTTCAAAATGGAAGCAGAAAAAGGGAGACTTTTAATCCCGCTCGTGGCAAAATCCAAGCTTTTTCAAACCACAGTTTTTTTGTCTGCTTCTGATCCATCACAATTGGAATAAAAAAAATACAAAAAAACACAGTTTTAATCTTTAATTATTTCATACATGTCCTTCATCACGAAAAAAAATGCCACAAGGACATTTTAAAAACACCAAAAACACAATTTTCATTGGAGTGGGTTAGATGTGGGATGTTAGATAGATGCTTTGGTCTGGCGTTTGTCGTGATCTGGAGCATCTTTTAGGGTTTTTGCAAAAGTCAGACAAGCAAAGCATTCAAGAAAAGAGCATGACAAAATTAGATTCCCACTCATTTTATGGGGGGTCACATGCTCCTGTTTTGGGCTTACTTTGTGGTTTGTTGTGCCACTTGGAAAGAACATTGGTTAGATTTTATTAGTGTCATGACACTTAACAAGTTTACAAGTCTCCTTTTTGCTATGGTTGCATTCCATCCTATCTCAACGAGAGTTCTTTAAAGAGGACGCCAGGAAAGATGGCCAACTTTTTCTCAATTTTATTTATATAGCCCAAAATCACAACCGTCTCAATGGGCTTCACGCCGGTGTTTATGCAAAGAACATAGTCAGTCAAAAACAAGAACAATAGCTGGTTGCTAAACTTAACTAAACAGACTGAGCTAAACAAAATAAGAAACCTCAGGGATGTCCACATGAAGGAGGGATCCTCTCCCAGGACGGACAGGTGATGTTCTGGAACTATTAAAGAAGAACTACTACATGACATGCAACATAGCGGAAATAAAGTACAGGTGTTAAATCTTACCTCCTTAACTTTCTTCTTTTCACATCCCAAATATCTTCATATTTTAACTTTCCTCCCCTTGCAGTCTCCCTCTGAGTATTTCTTTTTCAGGCTCTTTTCTTTGAGCCAGTGCCAGATATGTGTCTAAGCTCGGTGGACCGTCTCTGCACAGGTTAAAAATAACGATCCGATTTTTTGCTTCATGTCCTGAGAGCCGTATTTTCTTCTCACACTTGAGGAACCATGGGAAAAGAATCTTTCCCTCACACACAAGATGTTTGTAATAATAGACAGGGTTTTGCGTCAAACTTGCAAGGGTCCATTGCTAAAATAAAGTAAAACTTATGGTTTGCACTGCAGGTTTGCAGCGCTAAAGTAGTGGGGTTGAAGAACTGTTTAGGGTGAAACAGAGCATTAACTGTGGGGATACAGAGCACATTTCAGCTGCTGGAAGACCAACGCAGGATTCTGGGAGAAAGGAAAGGGGAAAGAAAGGCCAAAAATATTAAGAGGACATGGAAAAAAAATAAAAATCTGTTTTCTCTCCTCATGACACCAACAAGGATAAATGAAATAAATGAGTTAGAGAAGCACAAGGGAACAGTGTTAATAAGGGCTTTAGTTGGGACTCAGGGAGAATTCAGGGGTTGGCAGGTCAGACTCCGCTGACACACTGGGATCAGCGACGGGATTGTTTCCACTGGAAAGAATTCCAGGAATGAGCCAGAAGAGCTATCAGTGACTTCACCAAGAGGACAGGAGTTTTAATACATGGCCAGGCGCACACTCTGTCACACTTTTGAAGTTACTGCATCCCATGCCAACAATGGTGATTGTGACACTGTCCCTCGATGTCACTGCATTGACCCCTGATGAGACCTTTGCTTGCAAGATGACTGCAGACATTTCCAACCACCAGCAGGGACCAGGACTTTAACATTATCAAGGTGGGGAAATGAATTTCAGTCAAGAGACAAAATAGTACTAAAATCCGCCAAAACATTTAAAAACAGACAGATTTATTACTTTTTATTCAGGATGAAACTTAGACTTTAAAGTAAATTATCAGGGATAAACAAAAAATGTGACACATACGGTGGAGGGGGTTTACTGGAACACTTACAAAGAATTGTGATTACTAATATATTCTTCATGTCTGTGCAGTGAATGAGAAGACAGCCGTTTGTTCAGCTTTCTTGTTTTGCACAGATGAGCATTTATGGTGTTTGAGCTTCTGAGCTGCAGATTTCCCTCTGATTACACAAACCTAAACAGAACCTGTCTTTTGACATCAAATGCCGCTGTTTGCTTTTACAGTTTATGGAAGAAACAACTACTGTGATTATTTCCAGTTTTTATTGGAAGATAGTGAAGGTTTATAGTTAAGAGCGGTTAAACCTCAACCTGTACAGGATAAAACGGAAGTCAACGGCACCAACACGTTAAACATTGATCCAGCATTAGTGTTTCAGTCATTCTTCTTCACTGTTCACTCTGGTATGACTGCAACAAAATTGTTGCAAATATTCTTTGATTATAAGGCTTGACTTAATAAACTGAGAGAGCAGAACAGAGATAAGAGCTGCTCCAAACACCAATATGTTCTACACTGAGGCTCATATTGCCTTCACCTCTGCTGCACAGGATCTTTCTTTTTTATTAAAAACTGAAGCACATTGCTTTCTCCTTTAATATTTCAAAGACGCTGCAAAGTTCAGAGGTCTCCGGCTGACGTCACTCGATTGCGTGGCCGGGTGCAAGTTCAGTCCATGTCTCTGAGGACTATAGCTCTAACTTGTGTTTTCCTTTTCCATGATCTCATTACTTTTTCCACTGAGATCAGGAAACAGTCGTTAAGTAAGCCACAAAAGACAATCATTACTTTATTCTGAGCCAGACACCGGCTCCTTGGTCCAGACGCACACCTCTGTTGACCACAGTTATCAGCTGTAGGACATTAATAATGGCTTATTCCCCCAGGAAGGTGGGCTAGAACGGCAGTTCACTGTTTTTTTCTAACGCTACATTCACACCTGACTTGAAAACGCACGTTCGAGTGACCATTTCCAATGAAAAGTCTATGTAATCGCGTGGATATGGGCGTGTTGGACTTCATTGTTAAAAACTCTCGTGTGCACTTGTCGCCATGCAACTTTTGAAGTCAATTTTCAGGCTTTTCGTATAGAACAAATGACCATTGAACGCACATTAAAAGTTAAACTAGTTGAACTTTGACCATGCAGGGACTCTTATTTGGTAGTACCCTATACGTCTTTTCAAAACACGGAAATACCAACCATTTTGCAGCTCTGAGTACATGCGCTAGTATCATTTTTTTCTTTTTCATGCTCTTTAATATTTTTATCAAAAATATCAGGTAGCGACACTCCGGTGTGAACACCACATGCTAAAAGCGAGTTCAAGATTGCAAGTTTGTCGGATTCTTGAACGTGCCTCATATGCTCGGTGTGTACATTGCAGAAGAAAGTGGTTTAAAAACTGTAGTCAAAACGCATCTATGTGGCATCGCGTGTTTGTCATCCGAAGCTTCCAATGTGACAACTAAGGTTTTATTCTAAAGAATTACATTTCAATTTTATCCCACACATGTAATGATCAGATCTTCTGCCTTTTTATGACTAGAAAAGTTTGCAAAAACTGATATTTATCAACATCTCACTGTATCACTGTGAAGTTAAAAAGCTGTTCAGAGAGCAGGAATAACATTTTGTTGTATCTAGGGAAAAAAAAAAAAAAAAAAAAAAAAAAACTTGTGTGCAAGATAAAGGCAGGAAGTAGCATGCGGCCTGCTCTCGCTTCTATATATACACACACACGCATATTTGATGCACTTTTGATCATGCATGGAGAAAGATGTTCTATCACTCGAAACTGGATGAGCAGGAAGCAAGTCTGCATTTCTTTAACCACTGCAGGTTAAGTGAGTGGGGGTAGGGGGTTACCTCGGCTTCAATTTTCCTCTGTAAAGTTGGAAACTACTTTAAGTGTGCAGAAGGATTGCCCCTGTGGAGGGGGCGGAAGAAACCTTTTCTACTGCATTCTGGAAAAGGTAAATACCAGAAACCCTTTTTTTTTTGTTTTTTTAAATAGGTCAGTTTCTCTCATGAAAGACTCCGACAGATGTATAGCAAACTCCAATGTTTATTTACAACTTCTGCATTTATGAGAAGAGTGGTCTAAATACAAAAAAGAAAAACAGAAAACAAACAAGAAACATGGCGGCTAATCTCCCTGAGCTTTACAAGAACAATTTAGGACCTGCAGGTGACAGAAAATGCGCAGCCCCAGAACCAACAAGATGAGAACATGATGGCATGGGCATCTCGGTCACGTTACTATGACAACACACTGTCCACAAAAAGTGACACTTCCTTACGGACTTGTTTCACTAAAGTTAAAATTTGTCTGACTCGGGGGAAGATTACGCACACAGACAGGAAATGACAGACATTACCATCTTACAGTTCACAACAACTTTTGGCAAAGTCATAAAACCGAGTGCCGTTTAAAGTATTGCCTATACAACATGAACTCTGCCCACAGCTGGCTATCAACAGAAACAGGAAGACTAGAAAATATCTTCAGCTTTTATTTTGCATACTCTACAAGAAAAATTGATTTTTTTCCCGTACGTCTCTTATCACCTGTCCATCAATGTGTCCTTATCCGATTTTCTCATTTAAACAGCCATATTTTTGACTTTAAAATGGTTCTTTTGTGAGCCAAAAAAAAAAAAAAAAAAAAAAGGCAGTTTTTGAGAAATTGAAATTCCGGCTTCAGTGCATAAACCTGTTTTTCACAATGACGCATCAAATTGACCCCTCCAAACCAGTTTCCTGCTCCAGGTCGCCTTTTACTTTGAAGGTTCACAGAATTAAAACTTTTGTGGAGAAAACTGAAATAACGCAGTCACTAAACTTTCACAAACCTACACTTAAATCTACAGACAGCAGTGGCAACAACAAATATAGCACTCAAGAAACTTAACTCAAACACGAACAGTGTATTATACAGTTATTACCACAGGTACCACAATGGTTCTGTATGCAGCCATGAAGTCTCTGGGGTCATGATGCCAGCCGTTTCAGAGTCACCTTCAGAGCAGCAGTGGCCTCCCGCAGGGTATGAGCTGTCCATGAAGCGCAGAGCTGCTGCTCTCCAAAAAGGCTTTGTTTTTGAAATGAGACTCGTGCTGTGGTGGACGTGGTTGGAAGAAGGTGGAGGGGGACTACAAGTGTGCCAAGTACAATCTTTTCATGTCTGTGTAGGTGGGTTTTCAGCACAGAAGAAAAAAAACCAACCTAAAAAAAATGATGGGGAATTCCTTTGTTTTTTGTCATAAGTGAGGAAATGAAGCACAGATGCGTCAGCCGAACCTGCTTCTGTGAAGTGTCACCAGTGTGTGAGGATCCATCAGAAACCAGGAGGAACTAGGAGTGAAACACAGGCTTTAGTGCTGCGAATTCTGTGCTGGCTGTCCATTCTGAAGACTGCCGTCGTTTTGCTCGTCCTCTTCTTCCTCCTCCTCCTCTTCTTCTTCACTGACCAGGAACTCTTCTGGAGGCCAGCGAAGCTCCCCGCTCTCAACTTCTCCCTCCGTCGGCTCAACCACAATAGACGGTAGTCGATCCTTGAGCTTACAGCAGCGGTCAAAGTCTGAGGGATCTGGGAATATCTAAAGAGACACATTGATGGGGATTATCATACAGCATTGTATGCATGAAAAAATAATCAAAAACCCCAAAATAAAAATAAAAAACATAAGGATGGACAAACAGACTGACAGGAAGAGCATTTACCATAAAACTTATAAGACGTAGATATTTGAATAGTTGAACTGATGTGATGATAGTATGGTTTTCTATGCGTTTTGGCAGTTTAGAGGAATACGACACCCCAAACTCTCAGCACAACCAGACTTGCCCCCTCTTGATATTCTCGATCTTTCAGCGAGCCCAGACGTATCTCTGAGTAAAACAATCAGATCTCTAATCAGAAGATCAAGAAATCAGAGACACTTCGGTCGCATTCCCATTTCAACAAGACTAGACATCAACCTCCAACTTTCTCAGGAACAAAAGAAATTGGCCTGCAGGGAGAAAAAGAAGGAGCCTGCTGTTCTTGGCCCACAAGTAGGTTTTTTTTTGGAGGTATTGTGGAGAAAGTGGACATGTATTTTTAGAGCAACATATTTCACTCAAAGATACAGAGAAGGAAAAGGGGGTGGTTTCACTGTCTGGGCTAAGGACAGAGGGGAAAAAAAATTAAAGAGGCATGAGACCGACAGGAGAAAGGAGATCCAGCTGTGCTCAGGTTCAGTACCAGGAATACACTGGGGATTTTTCTCAGCCAATTTATCATCGGAAGCTCTCGCACTGAGATCTGCAGAAAGCCCCACAAATGAAATTCAATTATGCACATCATGATCTGGTCAACCATCCACTGTTTCTTGACCGGTGTCACTAATGCTCTGTGTGCGTCAGCAGCGGAGTAACTTTAGACACTCTGGGACCTTTTGCCTCCAGGCAAGGGGAGGGCAGCTGAATCATGACATTGCCTTTTCAGATGATAACTCATAGAAAGTGCAGCCTTTCCTACCATGAATCACATTTTCTTTGACATCTCTTATAAAAGCTTCTCAGATTTGATGGCCATACTGCTCAAGTGAACATCCCGGATGGAGGAAATAAGCTGTGAAGGATCCCTCCTTTTCTTAGGAAAGCCTGGGACTTTGGACGAATGACTGAGACAGGAAATCCACACCAGGAATGGAAAAAGTGGTGAAGTGGCAAAGTGGAACCTTTTTCTGGTGGCCTTCTGTCCTTCCGTTTCCCTCGTGCTCCAAGACTCACAGCTGGGGTGTGAACTGAGGAGAGGAAGCAACCCTTTTCCTCTGGGTCAGACTACATCCTCTATTTGTAAGAGGAGTCTGCTCTGAAAACTCTTTTCGATTCAGAATAACTCCAAGGAAAAAAAAAGCTAATAATCTTCTTAGATATCATCTTTAATAACTCATCCTTCTTCCTTTCCAGATCCAGCTTTATCTATTACACACAACCTCAAAAAATGACCTAAATGTGCATTAAACTGCTTTCTCTTACTATTTTTCCCACCCAAGATGTGAAACTAAGCAGCTGTGTTTGGGGGTTTATTTAAGGCTCCAAGATGGCCCTGTTAAGCTGACAAAAACAAAGCTGCTGGCAGCAGCTTGTCAAGAACACCTGAGGGCATGCGAGCCTGCATGCTGAGGATGAATAAAGGCGCTTGGCTGCAACATGCATGTCTTTGTTTGTAAATGAATTAGGCCTTTAAAAGATCCTCAGGACACAACAAAAAGGTAGTGCCACATGAAAATGCATGAAAAACAATTTAAGAGAGGTTTTTTTCTTTTTTTTTTTTGCCATCCTATACCTGGAAGGAGAGCCTGTCCTTGCCGGGGCTTAGCCTCATGTCCTCCATGGGAGTGCTGCTGATCATCACCTCAGTCATATCTGGGCTGGGCACAAACACTGGGCTGCAAGGTTGAAAATGAGAAGGGACAAAGAGGTTAGAAACAGTGATGATGCTAGCACAGAAATGCATCAAGAATAAAAGACAAAAAATATATATTCTTAACATCAGCTTGGCATTCCAGGAGAAAGAGAGATTGTGAAACAAAGATTGCATACAGTTTACAGAGTTTAGCACGAGTGTCCAAAACAATCAAAAAGCTTCCCTACAGGTGTCCTAGTAACAACCCTCACTAACACTTCTAGGAAAATACGTTCTTGAAAAGATTTAAGGGGGTGTAAAAATTAATCGAGATCTTTTTCTCTGATTCGACTAGCTCGATCTAAAGCAGAACTGAATGCTAATGAAATGAATCATTACACCCCTAACAGTTGCAGATTAGCATGTGCCATTTTGTATTGTTTGTATTGTCTGCATTTCTTGACCACAATACTTTCATGCAGTCCTCGTTCAGCTGTTTATGTGCTGCAAAGCTGCACAGCTCATCGTGCAGCTTGCATAAGGTAGCCAGCTCTAAATAGAGAATGATGTGCTCTTGGAAACCAGCTAACAGTCATTGTGTGAGTGCGCTTGGGGGCGTGTGGCGGTTTTTGAATGGAGAGAAACCTGATGCACTTCAAAGCTCAGACAAACTTTCCATTTTAGAAGAAAGCAACAATGAGCCGGTTTCTCCAGCATCATCTAAAAAAATTAATAAATAAAATAAAAAAAATAAAAAAAGAGAGAGACAACGCATGGCCTGGAACAGACCTGGCACTCTGTCTTGAGACGAGATACTGAGCGCCCTTCTCACGCGCTCTATTTAAAGCCTGGTTCATGGTGATCAGTGGCCACAGGCTTGTGGTTAGTGTGGTCACTGACTATGTGGGACAGAAACAGACCAGGATAAGATGCTCACTCATTCCCTCAAATTCGTCTGATTTAATTTTCTTATTTTGGGATGCAAATTGCTTTTGCTTAAACTCATTTCCACCATTTAATTTGGACTACGGTGCAAAGTTGAAATTTAATCTAGTTTGGACACAAATTCACAATCTTAAAAACAAGCAAACAAGCTAACAAGCTTCCCTTTTAAACTCCACATTTTCCAACATTGCCGTCCTACAACTCAGAACAACTAAATCTGCCCTCTTTAAAAAGGTCAAATAAGGCCACCAATTCTCACTTCGATGTGGTAAGAACACGACCTGCATTCTGAGGAATTTCCAAGCACAGCTTCGTAAAAGTAGAAATATGAAACCGTTTTAACATTGTCAAACTTCTCCCAAATATATTAAATTGGACATTTTTTTAGAAATCCATCAAGTTTCTTGTTCTCTAAAGCTTATCTAAATAGGCTGCCGCCATAGTTTAATAAGTCAGATTAGCACTAATTCTTGCAGGTGGAGACTGAATCGTGTGATGAGTCACTTAGGAGATCACCGACTCCTGAAGTGAAAGAGTTTCAGTTCTTCCATCCCCAAGAAGAGGAAAAACTGACACCACAGTCAGGGTGTAGGGTGTCTCTAAAATGTTAAAGTTCTAACTTAATCCCGACATATAACCTTTCTGTGACAGTCACTTGACACCTCACGCTTAGGCAGAAAAATAATTGCAAAAAAATATATATATAAATAGCCTTTAATATGGAAAAGAAGTTACATAAATCTACTTATCTATTGACAAGTCTTACTGGAGAACAGAAAAACTGGGAAAAACATGCAAAAATGTGGAGGACAGAGGGGACAAGGAGTGACAGAGGAGCCCTAAGCAGAGAAAGAGGAGAGGAAGGAAGGGGGGAACAAGGGAAAGAAAGATAAACACTCAGGCTTTGCCAGTCATATTTCTGTTCAGGGATTGTATAAACATCCTGCTCAGCTCAGAATAACAGAACATTGTCCTAATAAAATATAAAATGGCATAATAAAAGAGGAAGTCCGCAAGCAACTAGGAAACAAATATGCATCAAAAAAGGAGTCCCAGCCATTCCCTAAAGCGTCAAAGGAAAAACAAGCCCAAGAGTGTTGGACCATATACCTGGAGGACAACATAACCAACTTTAACCTCCTTGTTGTGAGGTGACACTAACTTCATTCTCTTTTTAAGTCATGAAGAAAGCCAAAAATGATGGGAAGAATCTCAGTTCTAAGGCTGCAACAAGCAAAAACTTAATCAAAATCCCCCAAAACTATACTTCTAGTACATTTAAACAAACTTGTTTAAAAAGGCAAAAGATCCCAAATATGTATGCATCTGAAAATGTCCTAAATGCACTAATTAAGCTTAAAAAATCCCAAATAAGCAGAAATTAATAAAGTAACTTGAAGTTCAGTAAATCTACATAGGCCTGTCAAATTGCTATAAATAAAACTGTTAAGTTTTTTGTGTCATGAATGGCTAACACGACTTTAGTGAGAAATGAGATGAACAGTAAAGTCTGGCGGCTCCTTGCACTTTTTCTGACCTCTGAAAGGTCAACAGAAACAATTTTTTCAAAATTAAGCCATAGATTTGCAAGGAAAGAAGCAATTGGCGATGAATAATTTCACAATTAAGGTTTCCTTTTTATGCATGTTTTTTGCACAGATGTGTATCTTGACATTTATAGCTGTGAAACTGAGCTCAGTTACATTTTATTTTCCTAATTTCCTGACCAGGCCAAGCAGAGAGAGTTCAACATGGATCAAAAAAGTTACCATCAGCATATGGCTCTGGAGCCATCACAACGTCCAAACAACCTGAACATGGCTGGAGCGGCCGAATCATTTTCTAACAAATGTCTTCAGCGTTTGGAGAAGGCTTGTAGGCCAGATGGTAGAAAATCTCTTTATCCTGTCAACATAATCCATACCTGGTCCTGCCGGCTTGCTCATGCTACAGTCAGCCAAGGCACAGACGGAGAGCAAGCAATGCTCATGTGTCCAAAAGACAGGATTACTACAGTCTACAGGAGAACCAATTATTCAGTTAAATGACTGGGATGGTGCACTATCGTGGCAGGACTCAATTTCTGGAACATTCTTTAAAAAGAAAAAAAAAAGTGCTTGAAAATATACATTTAGCCATTTCTAGCAGGTAGTTTTTCTCGATTTATTTTTTCCAAACCAAAACTTATAATAAAACCAAATATAACTTGCGGTTTCTGAAATCATGCAACCTGACAGGCGTCTTTAGAAAACATTTTTAGTTTAGCGACACTGATGGCCTGTATATAGTGGTGCTGAAATGCACTCAAAGCTGTCCCTGCAGCAATCCCAGTTCAAGATGGGAATTTGCATCCTTCATTGCAAACATAGTTTCCCCTCTTCCAGCTCCCAGTTGGCACTACTACAGCAAGAATCCTGCGTCTCCACATGTGAGGCAGTGTGGCAAAGCGGCTGATATTCCAGACCAGCAATGTGCTTTCCACACTCAGCTCTGCAGGTATGCAAGCTTTAATGGGGGGTTGTATTAGTCTCCCCAGGGGGGAAGGAAGAGTAAATACTCCTGTGGGTTTACCGTTTCTGTAAACATGTGAAATAGAAAGAAGAAACTCATTTTAAGTCGTTTTGTCCTTTCAAAATAATAGTCATTTGCTTTGCACCAAGTAACGATTAAAGAGCGATAATTAAAAAAAAAAAAAAGAAAAAAACTCTACTGTTCCAGTTGTGCTATGGAAACAAAACTAGAGAAACAAAAATCCCCGCAGAGGTGATATTAAAAGTCAGGTGCAAACTGCAAGTGAGCAGAAGCAGAGAAACCAAGTGTGGTTACAGTAAATAGGTTGATTCTGAACTTCCTGACAGGCAGGCAGAAGCTTACTGAGGTTTTAATAGCAGCTGCAAAACAATATGTCAATGCAGCTCACATACAGAAAGGAAATGATCCGTTATTGAAGCAAATTACTCCAACAAAAGATAGTTTTTCAAAATTAAGAAATATAGAAAGTCAAAGTAACCATCATTGGAGTGCAAACTGCAGATCCATGCACAAACACAGACTGTGCATTGCACCTGCACCACTTCAGTCAAAGATCTGAAGGGGAGGAAAAAAAAGCACAACAGTCATCCTGTGCACTGAGGTTAGAGGCATTCAAAAACAGTCAAAATGCCTGATCATACGGCAATAATACTTTAATCTCTAAATTTGAATGCACATTGATTCATTAAGGTTCCATTTTTTTCATGCTTAACATCAAGGCACCCCCTAAAATTTTCAGATGTAGGGGCAACACCCCGCAGAAAAAGAAATATATAAAAAAAAATGTCAAAGGAAACAGGAGTGGGAGTAACAAAAAGGAGGATGATTCACTGGGAAATCACCAAGAAAAGAGAACAGACTTTGCTCTCTTCATCATTCATGACCAAAACGTTTAAGATTTGAGGGATGATGGGGAGAAAAGGTGAAAAGATGGTTGCACTCACCGGTATATGCGCTGTGCAAAAACAGACATGAATTCGCACCTGCAGCCGCCACAGCCTTGCTTCTTTCCGCACTTCTGCGTCCGTTCACTGGGGCGCGCGCGCTCAAAGCGAAAGTATCTGTCGCGCGTGCAGGCCGTTCAAACAAGCAGTCCGGCTCCTCCAATTCTGATCAGAAACAACAGCTGGAGCCACTTTTTATTCACGAGGCGGGCGCTCGCGCGGAGGCAAGAGACACACCTCCCGATAAAACTCCTCAATGGCAGCTCATTAACCAGAGCAGCCAATCAGAGCGCAGCTGGCTCAAACCCTCCCCTGCACGCGCGCGCTCACCCCATCTCCTCTCTCTTCCTCCAGCTATGTTGACGACAGCAAAGACGCAGCTCATTGGGAATGGATAAAAAGATGCTGCAAGAGGTTGGAGATTTGTAGTCTCCAAGGCAACAAAATGACAGCCGTGCCCCCTTCTTGAATGGCAAAGGTGGGCTGGTTTGCTTGTGCGTGACATGCATTCAAATGAGAGTTCATTCACAAATGTGCTTCAAGGGCAAGTCCATGCATGCAACAACAGAGAAGCAGCTCTTGACTTCTTCTTCTTTATTTTTTTCTTTAAATCAAAGCATGCATTTCCAAAGCAAACATAAAAACCTAACGACTCTGCTGTCCTTGGTGTCAGAAATCCTCCTCCAGGATGATGACACGCAGCTTTCAGGACTTTCCTTGCATAACTGTAACTTCAATGTTGACCTTCACACAATGTAAAAATTCCCAAAAGCCTGATCTCTGGCTGTGCAT
Organism: Oryzias celebensis; assembly: GCA_014656515.1. NCBI lineage: Eukaryota > Metazoa > Chordata > Actinopteri > Beloniformes > Adrianichthyidae > Oryzias > Oryzias celebensis. Next base: position 45,067,935 of record BNCR01000005.1, read on the forward strand.
TTGACTCAGGACAGCCTGCAGTTGTTGGTGCAGATGAAACTGTTCAGTTTGGCTCTCTGCTGTCACCTTCTGGTTGAAAGGCCTAAAAATGTGGTTGTTATCACATTTTGTTGCATTCACTCTCATACATTTTGGAAAGATTTGACTCGTTTTGTTAAGTCTTGACGTTTTGGATCGATTTTCAGCCAGTGAATCGGATCGTTCAAAAGGAATCAACATTGGCTATGAATCAATTTTGGTCACAAATTATGTTAGGAATCATTGTTAAAATGAATCGTTACACTCAGTAAATATCTTGACAAGAAACAAGTGTTTTTCACAAAGAGATGATGCTGTCTGTAAAAAGTACTAAACTCTGCGCTAAAATAAGCTGGTAAACAGCTGGAGCTGAGTGTCATTTGCAGTTGTAGAAGAGGATTTTTATATTCTTTCTGTCTCTTATCTTTTAATTATTTTTTTAAAAATTATTATCATTTTGTTATTCGACCTCCTGGCAAGTTTAATAATTGTTTTCGCCACTTATACTCAAACAAATTTGCACTATATATGGAGGATCGAATGAAATTCTGTATCTGCAATGTTTGTCAATAAAGTTTACTTAAAAAAAACTCACATTTTGCTCTTTCTTATTTGCTGTTTAAACCAATTCAAATGTGGTCAGAAAAAGGTGAAGCTTCATAAAAAAAACTAAGAGCATTTGTAAAATAGACATTTTTAATATTTTTACTCATGAAACAACAAACTTGCAATTATGTTTTTGTGAACTAAACTGAAGATTCAAAGGTTCTAGCTTTGCAAATGTGTCACAAAAGATCATTAAAAATAAGTAATGAGTATGAACCCCCAGGTATCATGACTTCTTTGCAGATATTTGGCTTTCAACTTACCTTTGCAAAAGTATTAAGGTGAAAATTTGCAGACTACCGCTCCTTAATGGAAAAAAGTCTCTGTGCTTTCATGTATCCCCAAGGAGAATCCTGCTAAATGAGCCCTTCTGTTACACTAAAACTAAACTCAGTCACTTTACATTGAAGTCATCTTTGTATTCTTTGAATGGTAAAAGGAAGATTTAAAAATGCCTAAATATTATCATTTGACATTAAATAATATTTTGTGTGTGTTGTCAGATGTTAGAAGTAGTGCTTTATTTTTCATTAGCATTCTTTTAATTATTTTTTTGGTCCCTGCATCATTCATTCAATAAACAAGAGTTAATAGATAAATAAAAATGTACAACAAAATAAAAAGTGCACCATTTAGTCTTTAAAAACAAGAAATCGTAATGAATTATTTACAGCTACATTAAAACAAGAATACCATTTACAATTAAAACAAATTAAAATAGTTAAAACTGCAGTAAGTAATAATACCTACATCCAATAAAAAAAATCACATGACAACAGTACAGTGAGTTTACAAAAAAAAAAAAAAAAAAAAAACAACAAACAAAATATTATTGTAGACTTACAGCAGGTGCAAATTTGAATTTTCTAAAAATGTTCAGTAATGTTAAAAATATCTTTTACATTTAGGTATAAACTGTTCTGCAGCCTTTCTGAATTTCATAATGATTTTAATGAAAATGTGATTCATGATTAGTTATCTTGTATCTGCTTGATTTATTTACATCTAGCAGCAATTTTAAAGTGCCATCAAAGATGCTAAATACTGCTTTGGTGACTCATTGGAGTTTGGTTACCCTAACATCAAATAAAGCTACCTTTCTTTCTATTTCTATTTCTCTTGAATTTTAAATAATATCCCTTTTTGTTGCCTTTTTTATTTGATTTTTTTTGTGTTCATTTCATAAAGTAAACAACATCACACAATATGCACTTATGCCTCACAGCCCTCACTTTCATATTCATGCATATTGTTTTTTCTGTTTTATATTAACACATTGTTATTGATTCAATTTATATAAAAAAAAACGTTTAGTGCTGATGCTAGACTGAGTTTCATTGTTTTCTTACTGACCAAAAATAAATAAAAAAAACAAATTAAATTCTAGTGAAGTTTTGCGCCTCCTATCGGCAGATACAAACGCAACACGTGCTTTGCAAAAATCATTGACACAAACTGACCACAGGATGTCAGCATCCTCAAAGAAGCGGTCTCCACGCACCATTCTTATCACGTTTTGAGTTGTCTCTACTTAAAGACAAATTACCTCACAGGTGAAGTATCAACAAAATATCCTAGAGGGAAAAATGATATTTTTAAGAGTATTTTTTATTAATTAAAAAATACCCTCTAAAAGCTACTGTTCACCCTAAAAAACGTCAAGAAATGAACTGGTTCTGTGATGTTTTTATGAGGTGAGCCCCCAGCCACCAGATGAAGAACTTTAACGGATTTTCAAAGTGCTATCAGAATGAGTTCCTTCAGCAACAAAGACACAATAATCCATGGCAATATCATTAGTCACCTTTTGATAAATCATATTCAAGTTTAGCTGTTTCTCTTTTACACATTTTCATTAAAAAAATCGAACTTTTGAGCTTAAACTTTAAGGACAGAAAAAAACATGCCTTTACTTTTCCTCACCTTTCTCAAAACAACAAATCTGCTTTGGTGCCTCAATCCTACGGTCTGCTGTGCAGCAACGGTCATCCACATTTCCCTATGCTCACTGAGGACCATGAAGTCGGAGATGTTGCTTTGAGGTTTGGACTGACTGATGTTCACCTGTCAATAAACTTTCTAACATAGAAAAATGGCGTTGAAATGATTTTAAAATACTTGTATGTGTACAGATTGATGTGAAGAAACAGTTATTGTCACCATTAATGGCCTCCACTATTGTGCTAACATGTTTTAATTCATTTTACATGCATTTTGCTCAAACTCTTGGTTGCAATGAAATCACAACATTGCACTTAGTATTGCCCATGTTTACAACTTTTTAAATGTTGATGGTCCATCCTTCCCTTCTGCATTATTATGAACAGGGCCTCCCTGTGTCCATTAGCAGAAACGTGTACCAGCAGCCCCTCTTTTTTTCATCACTCTTCAGCACAAACAGCTGCACATCTGGGAAGGCTGGGACATCTCGCTGGAGCAGAGGAGAGGCTGAGGACCGATGCACTACGTGTAAATGAATGAGGCCCGTAAGGGGGACAGCCGTTGACACCCGTTGTCAGGCAGGCTGCTTTTCAAAGTGGACTTTCATGTCTTATTTGGACCATGGTCATGTGTGGTGTTACATACATCACGTTTGCCTCCTTTTTTTTTGTTTGAGGGGTTTTCAACTGAAACTCAAGCCAAAATTAGCTTTTTTTTGAGCAGCCTCGTTTGCAGCTCATTTTTCCCTCCACACATCTGTTTCAGTGTTTCAATGATATCAGTGTTTTGTGCTGTTTACATCCATTACTGTAAGCATGTGCAGGCCGTAGAGACGTTGGTGTGTATATTTCTGTGTTATGCATACATGAGAGTGTTTGTGTGCATGTTGCTGTGGGATTATCTGAACCCTGGGCTCGCTGCACGCCACGCTTGCTTGCAGGTGGTCTGTCTGCATGTAAAGGGGGAGAGCAGATTTAATATTTCATAAGAGCACAGCGTACCCCCTGACTCCATCATTGAGTCCACATGGCTGGCCAGAAAGCAGCTCTGTGAACATTCAGCAGAAAAATGTGGCCTGCCAGCCCCCTCTTCTCCCTACTGCTTGCTCACTTGCTGGGCCTCACAATTAAAAGCAAACCACAACTACAGATGTTGGCTGCTGTCTTTAACCCATGGAAAGCCGCTCTTTTATTTCATTTCAGGTATGAAGTGCACTAAATACACTAAAATATGCTTATTCAAGCTGGTGAAAATGTTGCAAATAAAAAAAAAAAAAAACACAGACAAAGCAAACCCCAAAAATAGAGTTGGTTGAACAATTTTCAACAGCAAATTTTCAAGACTGAGACTTTGTGCCCGTTTGCCTCACGTGTAAACAGGCAACAAAGCCTGTCAATGACCACAATTCAAAATCAGGTTGGATCAGAATTCTCGTTACTATTCATCACATTCCAATGAGGCCAAACCATGTTCTTTATTTGCCGTCATGCATGGTGTGCAGCTGGACCCGAGCCAAAGAGAACAGAAGGAGCTCTACCGGCACCATTATTCAGCAGGGTCAGACCTGATTTAGATTTTAAACTAAAGCCAAAACAGGGCATCTTGAAACTGTTAGGAAACTATTCCAGATCTTAAACAGACCAGGGGGACTGTGTACATCTTCTTAATTGCACATGTCAATTTATGTAGACGATCAACTTTTACAACAAAGCTCTATTGCCTTTGCATGAGACTCCAACCTGCCCCACATTCTCCCTCCTGACAATGACCCTTCTAAAAAATGATATAAACTAATGGCTTTACTGGTTTGTTAAAAAAAAAAGAAAAAGGACAAACTGCATAATGAAATTGGCTGCTTTTGCAGGGAGGCCACGCATTTTGTGTGTAGAGCCCGAAAATGGTTGTACAAACTACTGCAGCTACGCAGAAACGTGAAGATACATACTGTACACACGAATCGCGTGCAGCACGTGCCAATATGCAATATATGAAAATGCATTCAGGTGGGGGTGTTCACCAACCTTGGTGCAAAAAGAAAAAGAGGTGCAAATCCTGCAAATATTGCCCCCGACTTTTTCTTTCTCAACTCTATTCCAGTATATGACAGACTGGATGTCATATCATGGTGGAGGGCAGAAAAAGGTAAAAATTGTATATTCTCCCAATAGTAGCCTCAGCGTTTATGCCCAAAAATTTGCAGCCAGCCTGGTGTTTATTGGAGACAGGCTTTTATTCCATCACAGACAGAATGGTGATGGTTGATGGGTTCATTTTACGGTGAAATTCGGTCAGAAAACGCAGGCATATCAGGATTTATTGAAATGATGAGAACAGTGTATTATGTCCTGATTAGCACTGGCTGTGAACGTTTCTTTTCTCTTTGAAGCATCATTGATCTCTGTATCAACAATTCTCTTCACTTTCATGCTTTTGACTTAAAAGATACAGAAAGGTAAAATGACCAAGCCCTTATTTTCTCACATGAATACGCGGTAGTTAGTCAAATGGACATGGTTTATATTGAACAGTTCCAGTGGATTTCAGAAGCTGAAAAGAAAAATATTCCGCAGTTTCAGGCTGAATGAACCTTTTTCAAGCTCAGATAGCTTTTTTCAAAGAAGCTTTCCCAAAATAATCAGTAAAGTTGTTGCACAAGTAAACTAAAAGGTTATCTGTTGTTGAATCTATGACAGTAAAATGTGAAACTGTTAAATTCTCTGCAGTGGAAATAGAACTAGAGCATGTGGGAAATGGCCTTCAGACTCTATGCAGCCTGAAATTCTGCAAACAGTTACAGGAAAACACAGAATGTTAGGTCAGACAAAAACAAATTGTCAATTCACAGCTTGACAGCTTTTTAATGTTGTGTGACTTTTCTGGAAGCAAAGGATACATCGCAGAAACTCAGGATTGCATGTAGTTAATCCAATCCAGCAATAACTCCCTCAAATATTTACTCTTTTGTCCCATCAATGGGGAAGGAGACAAATGCAGACCTCACACATCCATGGGAGTCTGCTGCTTCCAAAAAAAAAAAAAATCCTCTGGCTAAAGCAGGTGAAAAAAGTTGTTACTCAACCCCTGAATGTGAAGGAATTTATAATGTTTTAAAATCCTGACCATAACCCCTACAGGGCCTTAAGAACCATAATGCTGTCACCACCTGATTTCAGGTTTGGGGTCAGATGATGTGACACACTTGTCCAACCTCTGTGGGAGAGTGTGCATGGGAGAAAGACCAAAGCAAACACAGAGCAGAGAGGATACGTGATTTTTCTTTATGTGCTGTTCTCTAAATATGCAAAAGTGGGATTTTTATTTTGATAAATACCTCAAAGGCAAATTCTGTTTGGATCAACTTTGAGATTTCTTCCTGCAGTAAAGATGAACTGGGCTCAGCTTGATAAACATTTTCATCAAAAACACACCAGATTTCATAACATCCTATGAATTTGTGGAGAAAGAAACATGAGGTTTTTTATTTTGGAATTGTATGTACTCCTAAATAACAAATATTTTCTGTCCTGATGATCCTCTAAGAAGCTTAAATCAGTTCTTCATCGAGGGATGAATGGTTAAAATTGCTGTGGCAGAACATGCAGCACTCAAGTGATGATAATATTTAACTTACATCCACTGCAGACACACATGAAGCCTTGTAACATTCTATTTGGGAATTCAATTCAATTCTTTATAATAGGAAAGGTCATTTCAGGCGAAGCTTAATTACAAGCTTGGAGTAAATAAAACAAAGGTTTTTTTTTTTGCATCTGCAGCAATCATGGTACGAATTAGAACCAACACTTCCCATTTTCCTTCAGGCAGCTGCAAGTTGGCGTGTTCTGCAATTGTTTCCCAAATGCACCAGCGTTGCGGTGCAAAACAAAACGAGCATCGATTAAATCAGAAAGCAGTTTTAAAGACTTTAAACATGTGAGGGGTGCCTGTTAAAACTGCTGTTTCCAATGTAAACAGATAAAAGTATTTTGCCCCACCAAAAATTTAAATTGTGGTGAGAATAAACCGCTGAAATACCTATCTAAAGGTCACAGAAAACCAACTGTGAGGTTTATTGCCTCACCAGTTTTTAGTTACACCGGGAGATGGGCTTTGCAAAAGGGGGATCTGCCATTCTGCAGGTTCATAGGAGCGATGGCTCAACATGCTTGTTCATGCCAGGAGACACAATGTTTTCAGGAGAACAGCAGGGGCAGCAGAGGGTGGGGGTGAGTGGAAGGAGTCTGGTGGCCACATGTTGCTGTTGTTGCTCAGAACTTGGATAATGCAGGAGTTTGAGTTAAAACAACGACACACAACCTGGAAATAGACTTTGTCCAAATAAAGAGATTGGGTGGTGGACTGTTAAATACAGACCTTGGATGGAATTTCCACAGACGTACTCCTCCTGAAACATCCAGCCTAGGTCCACTCAGGGTCAAATATAGACCCTGACCTCCAGCATTGGACTTCCCCCTACCGAACCAAATAACACTGCTACATTTCTTCCCAGCAAAAAGTTTCTTGACTCAAAAAAGAGGATTTTTGCCTAAACAATAAAATAAACCAGAGAATAATCTTTAGCCTTAAAAATTATTATCTTCTGGTAGCAATGACCAGACATGCTAGAGGAGAAGGTGATGATTTGGGCCTTTTACAAAAGTCAATAAAGTGTTTCCTCATCAATAAATTGTGGGGGTTGCTTTCTAAAAATAATCAATGACAGGTGAAATCTGGGAAGTAGGATTATAGATGGTTTAAGACTAGAAAACTTATCACTCCATACATCTTACACATTTTTCTCAGACAGAAAAAAACATTTTTCAATTTTCAAAATAAAAGTTCAAACCTTCAAAAAAAAAAAAAAAAAAAAAGCAAGTCAAATATTTTTGAATGAAAGCAAAAATCTGTTCGTAATTAAACATTTGTATAAATGGAGATATTGCATAGTGGAGATTAAAATGGATAACAACCAAACAACATGCAGAACACAATGCCAAGTACAAAAAAAGAAAAAACGACGCAAAAAATTATGTGAAGCAGCAAGACCGCAAAAGGTGAACAGCAAAAAAGGGAGAGACCACTGCAACGAATGTCTGGATTTTGTGGTCGACAGTCGGTCCAACAAAGAAGTAAAGATTAGGAAAGTATGATCCATCACCAACAAAAAATCAGTTATTTTGAGTTTTCAATCTGTGTTTTTGTTTTAAAAATTACAAAAAAAATTGATTTCAGAACCTAGTGAGTTTCTGATGTTTTTCCTAATAATGTGAAATCTTGAAGAAAAAAAATGTTGTGCTTTTCTATTCTCATCGCTGGTGTCAGAGACATACAAAGGCGTGTCATATTACCACATAGTAAAACCCGGTAGAGGACCTTAATTGCTCAGGTGCTGTTTTTGAAAAGCTCAATTTTGCTTGAAAGAAAACTCTGCCAAAGCAGAGAAGCTGTGGTTAAAGCACAAGCAGAGCACCACATCAAAAGAGGAGAGTACATGAATCTGTCAGCAATGAAGGGCTATTACTACAGTTGCAGCACCTTGCCTCAGGAAACCTGCTGTCAGCTTCCTCATTACAAGATTGACCTAGGCAGGAGTGCGCTTCAGGCAAGCTCCCATTTTCAAGTCTCATCTGTTGTTAACTTGCTATTATTTACCAGAAAACTGACTGTAACACATGTCAGCAGTCAATATTTGACTTTTCTGAAGTCTTGCAGAATGCCTGTGTTAATGTGGTTGAGGAAAAGAGGCCAGCAGTGGGATAAACAGCATATGTGTGTTTGCATTCTCTCTGTAAAATTAGAAACACAAACACATCAGATCTTAAACAAGCTAACCACATCCAACTTCTGTGAGCAATTAGCAAGGCATCAACTTCATTACACTCTGACTTTGACACGCTACGCATAAACCCCTTTACCTCCACCAATGAGCAAGCACAGACTAGTCATAGAGTTGATGGGGATCCTGCAAACAAGGGGGCCTTCTTCTTCTTCTTCTTCTTTTTTGGTAATCACCACCAGGGTCCAGATCCAATACAAGGGAACCACCGCAGAGGCTGTCCAGCACTTGTGAACCTGTCTGTCTGCTGTCAGACTGCTGTCACACACACATCAAGGTTAGCATCCACCCACCCTCACAGCCCTTTTCCTTTCTTGCAGGTCTATATGCACTAAATGCACATGTTTTGATCGCAGACGGCCATGTCAGGAGTCAAGTAGAGCCTCTTAAAATGTGGCCCAGGGGCAAGGGTCACCCACTAATGAGTAAAAGCTTTCCCCCCCCCTTTGTTGGCAGGGAGGGAGTAAGGAAATGCGCTCACTAGGAGGTAAGAAGGTGAGGAGGGGGAGAGAGGGGATGAAGGAACGTGTGAAGAGATGGACAGTGGCAGGGGAGAGAAAGGGTGAAAGGGCCCAACTGGTGGACTAAAGACGCAGGCGCAGTGGGGGGGGGTGTCAGGAAGTAGAGCGAGAGGGGAAACAAGAGGTGAGGTCTCAGGTGAGAGGGGGTGATAATGATGAACTGTATTTTTACATCACCTCTTTGGGAGAGATGGATAAATGTGAGGTCAGAGACAGAGTTTTGTGCAAACGTGTTCCAACATGTCTGGTCTGAGTGTTCTCATGATCAAACGCTGTAAAAGCGCGTTACCCGGTCATGTCTGTAGCATTTTTTTATGCTGGAGGACAGATGTGAAGAAAATTAAGGTCAAAATTGCAGTACTGAGTATGTCTCTTGAAACAGCTGTGAAGCAAACAAAAAGAAATGACGTTGGAAAAAGTTGTTGTGACGTAGAAGCTACTACGGCAAGCCACTAGCTTCCTGCTCTGCTTCATTCTGATGCATCAACCTGCAGACAAAAAAAATCCATTAACATCTTGGTTTTCCTCGTCCAAGCTGGAAATCTGGCTCTAAACTGTATGGCTCGATAGATCTGATATAGTTCACCGTTTTTTGTTGCACAGATGATTGTTTTTTTGTCAATGGCTAAAACACATGAGAAGACACAGAATATTTTATAAAGTGTTTTTGGTGTTTTTCAATTCAACCCATTTCAATTTTATTTATATGTCCCAGTGTCCCACAATACAGATGTCTTAATGGGATTTTTAACATGCTCTTTTCGCAAATTTCTCATAATGGAGGATTTTTATCAAATAATGTAAGATTAAAACTGTGTTTCTGAGTATTTCTTTATTCATTTCGTGTTGGATCAGGAGCCGATGAAAACAAGTTGTTTAAAAAGCTAGAGTTTGTGACGCAACAACGGCATTGGTGGGCCAAAGTCTCCCTTCTTCACTGCTACAATTATGACACATCCACTTACAGACAGACACATTAGATCCTAGTTTTAAATCAATGCACCTAAAAGTGAAATTTACATGAGGTCCGCTTTTATGATCTAATGCTCCTCTTGGTTAATTTTTTTAAGTTTTAAATCTTGAATAGTGCTTTTTGTTTTTATGATTTCAAAGAACAAGTTTAAGAGCATGTTGTATGATCTAGGGTGCTCAGGGGTCCCTGGGGGTCTTAATTCTGTCTTGGACTTGCAAAAAGAGCTGGTTCTGTTGGGTTAAACTCCCTTGATGTGAATCCCCTTTTTAAATACTTAAATGCTAGGCCTCTGTAGAGTTTGTTAGCGTGTTTATCGGTAGAAAGTCAATCTCATGCTCTTTTATTAGGCTTCCTGTCAAACTGTTGCTGGATTTATCATAAAAAGCTCTTGTTTCCTCACATCTGAAAGTTGCACAGACTGTCCATGTGCACCTACACTCTGGTTGTTGAGGGTCTTCCCTTGACAGTCCTGACCAGGACTTACGTAAATCATTCCAAAGGAATCTCAGTCTCCCTTCTATGTGTCCTGGTGGGCCACAGACCCAAACTGGGTTCCATATATTTGAGGCGTTGAACCTGACATACCGGTGGGAAGGAGAGCCAGATGGATCCTCGGAAAGTTAGGCCTAAGCACAGCAGAAGTGCAAAGAGACACTTTTTGTTCCCTTGACTCATCTGATCTGGCTTTTACGTCAGCCGCCTTGAGGTGTGTGTCTTTGTGTGTGCAGGCGTGTTTGTATTAGCGGTGGCGGGCTGTTTGAAGGCTCTCTGATGGTTCTTTTGGTGCTCTCCGGGAAACGTTGGATGAGCTCCTCCAGGTGTTCCCATAATTCTACAGGATGTGCATGTGCAGACAAGGTGTATCATCTTAATGCACGAGTGCGTGTAAGCACATGTGTATGTATATGTGTTTATACTGAGAAGACCATGTTTCAAATGGAAATAGGTAAACTGTTGATGTAACAAAAATGAAAGCTAACTTTTATAGGCTTTTACTCTGTAATGTCTCCCATTGTGAGTTCAGTGGCATCTCATCTAAGTACTGTCCAGATGAGAGATGGCCCCAGGGATTGTTTTAAAATTCCACATGATAGTGTCCAAAGTGCATTCCTGCCGTCTAAACACGTTTAAACGCACAATTTTTACAGAAAAAACATTTGTGTAGTACTATTTTTCTGTCTGAACTTTGCATGCCCCGTTGATTTGTCAGCGTAAGATACAAATTCAAGCTCATCTGGGACTTAACCTATGTGGACAGTGAAGAGACTAAAGAGTTTCCATTGTGGAAAAACTTACAACTTAACAGCCAGTAAGAGAGGACCCTAAACGTTCAAAGGTGCACATAAAGTTGACTACCCAGTGGCATTAGGGGAAGCGTGAGAATATGTACATTTGTCATCGGTGAAATATTAGCTTTCCCGTTGAAAAAAAATCCACTTTACATGACAAAATATATGTCTTTGCAGACATCAAAAAAAGCTCCAACTGATTAGCATTCAGATATTCACCACCATAGATGCTTTCAGATATGGGGTCTGCAACCCTAAAGCCACAAGCGGCTCCCTTATCCCTCTAATGTGGCTCTTTGGCTTTGAAAAAAAATGCAAAAGGTTTGAATAAATAATGCCTTTTGAATTTTGGGGTATTTTAAGTGTTTTTTTTTTTATTATTATTAAACACACACACACACGCAAATATTATGCTTCACATCAGTGTCTAGTTGCTGTTTGAAGCCAACGGTTTTAATGTATATTAATGCATTTACATGTATAGCTTTAAAAAAAATTAAATTGCAGACTCATGTTGTCATGTTTTTACGTTTGATAGTAAAATGAATAAAAGCATGAAAGCACACCAAAGTTCTAATGTTGGAGAATGTCATTTTCTTTCTTGCATTTTCAAGTAAATTTGCTGCAACAATAGGATCTTATTTGGCACATTATTATTTATCTTATTTTATTATTTATCTTATTTTTTTTAAACGAACTCGTATGCAATGATGTCAAAAGAAAGCAAAAGCAAGGAAGTTGAAACTGGTAATTATAGACAAACAAAAACACTCCTAATTTTTGTGTTGTAAATATGTAAAAGCTACATTTTTTAATCAAATGGTTAATTGGACGCAACAAAATAAATAAAGTGTATTTTCTAAACGGCAAAAGTGGGACTTTGCTGCTCTCGCTGGGTTTTGGAACTGGACCAAACCCCTGATTTGATTGTACTGGACTGTGGATAATATTTTATTTTATTAGTCACAAATGTGCTCAGAAAGGTGCCATGGAATATCTCAGTCAGTGGATCACAAGTAAAATCAATGACCTCTCCCAAATGGTGTATCTTTGTGTTGTTTTACATGTAATTTACTTCAATCCAGTAGACTTTCTTTATATTGGCTCCAAAATGTGCCCACAACTCTGAGGTAAATTTTTGACGAATGTGACCTCATTAGGACAGTGAGCACCTGTGGAGTTCACGTTGGTATTTCATTAGTCTAAAGTACCGCCCACCTGAAGAAGTTTCTCAGCCCCGCCCACACCTTTTAGCTCCTACATCTAAAGCAGGGGAGTGACCTGGAGGTGTGGTAACACTATTAAGGAGCAGGCTTGGGGGGGTGATCAGTGGTGGTCTCCTAGTTGGAAAGCCCAGATAAAAAAGCCTTGTCAGACACACAGACAGGTGGACCAGCCCCCACACACCTGGATGGCCAGGGGAATCATAAGAGGGCTCACAGCGCTTCAAAGACACTCTTCCACCTGGGCTCATGACTCGAAATAAAGACGAGTGTGTCACATCCTTACTGACACATTACACAATGACAAAAACCAAAGTTCAGGCTCTTCTCTTGAAACAATAGATATGATGCTCACATATGTACATCTATAGACGTCCAATTGCACATCGGCGCACACGCTAACGCGTAAAGATAAGCTCGCAGTACGGCTGGGAACCCGGGTGTAAGGCTGCTGTAGGAGCTGTTTGAAGCCAGCTGTGACAACCTGACAGCCTGTTGTTTTAGAGGCCTTTGGTATGGCCGAGGGGCTGAGGGGAGAAAAGCAACACCAGGAATGTGTACAAGTCAGGACCCAACAGTAAATCCTTCGTCCGTTTCCTTTCTCTGAGCGCCGACAGAGGGGAGCAGGGTCGCCTGAAAGGGATGTGGGAGAAATCTCAAAGATGAGCTACCAAAGCAATTTTGCTCTTCCTGCTCTTTCTCACATTTCTGTCTTCTCCTTGGTTATCTCTTCCCTTTACCTCTTTGTGCCCCTCTCCTCCTTCACCTTTCCTATCTTGTATGATAGTTGTCACTCACATGACATGTGCACTGCCTTGGAAAGCACAACAGTGAATAAAAGATAAGACTTTTTTTGCTATGAAACAGCAAAATCCAATAAGTTTTCAGACAGTTTTGTTTAATCTTTTAACACGAGACGTCGTCGGCACACCTAAACAACATACACCCTTCGACATACTGTAAACCTTTGACCTTCTACACTATGGGTGTCCTTTTCCAGGCCTTTCATGGCCTGTGTCTTACATGTTTTCCAATCAACCTGTCATTGAAGCTTCTTAATGGCAAAACACATCAGATCCAAGTAATCAACAGCAAATAAGGCAGGATTTCTGGAAAAGCAGCAGGAGGCCAGCCCTTGAGGCATGGTGCTGGATACCCCTGGACGCAATCAACATGAATCAGCGGATTCTGATGTAGAGAAATCAGTTGATTTGCGCTATTCAGTGTCAAGCTGCTTTTCTCCGATTCAGAATCCTCTGGAATTATGTTTTTGCAAAAGTAGTATTTGAAGAATTGAGATAGTTGAAAGAATCACTGGAGCCAAAGCTCCTATCTTAAAGAGTTAACAAGTATTTTAATAATCTCAAAGAAAAAAAAACAAAACAAACACAAATTTGAAGTTTTGTAAACAAAATAGTCTCTACAAACATCCAAGTTCCTGAGATTTCAACTTCTTAAACTGGTGAGCATTGCACAACTGTTGCTTTCTGTACCTCCAGTGGGTGTTTTGTTTAGCATTTGACTTTATGTGAAAACTACAAACATTCGATACAAGCACAGATGGTGTACTTACTTCCCATTTGCAACATCATTAACCCCATGATACAAACATGAGCGTGTAAGCATACAGCAATATCCAAGTGTCTCCATGATAAGCCTCTGCAGACGCTCATGCTTGTCAGTGAGGAGTTCCTTCTTTCTCCCCAAGATGTAAACAAGCCAACAACCTGCCAAGATATGAGTGTGCACACAACAACTTTCCAACTATAGCATAACAAATTAGACTGGAGATTTGTTGCTGAAAGTTTTTCCAACAGAATTTTCAACTGATTGTTCTATCTAGAAAATCATTTCATGATTTAACTCCTCATATCCTCTTAACCTCTTAAAAAATTATGATTAAGTCTAAAAAATACGAATTCAAACTCAAAATTATCCTGACTTGAGACCAGACATGCAGATCAGTGGCAAAACATCTCTTTTAGGAAACCTTTTCATGCATTTTTTTTCCAACCAGTAATCAATTCTTAATTGGCAATTCAATTAGCAATTTAACTATGCACCTTGAAAATAGATTTTGCAATTTAGAATTTGAAATAAAATATTTCAATTCAATCTTACATTTTTTGAAAAGCAAAATTTTAAACCAAAATCATAAAAAATAAACCTCTAGGTTTCTACAGAGAAAAGATGAGGGTGATTGTCAGGAGTGTGGAGTTTCTTTTGGCTTTTCAGTTTCACTTTTGATCAGGTTCTGTTTAAGGAGTTCCCTCGTCAGTCACTAAAAGTTTTGGGTGACAATCGTTCACAGCTGTCTTGATTTCACTTAATTGCCCTCAGTGTGCTTGAGTGTCTGGTTTTCATTCTTCCTTGTCAGGTCATCTGCTTTATCACTTTTTGATTTCTCCTTTATTCTGTCATGTCTAAGCTTATTCATGAAATGTGGAAGTTTCTGACACCAAGTCTGGTCTCCTGCATTTTGGGCCCTGCATCACCAGTTCCTGACAGTGGTATGGCTATATATGATTTGTGTTTGGCTAAATTTCTATCTGTGTTGTTCATTTAGTATAGTACAAAACTGTTTTTTTTTTGTTTTTTGTTTTTTTTTGTAAAGCATTTTGTGCTGCTTTCATATGAACAGCACTTTATTAGACCCAAAATTGTGTTTTTGGTGTTTTTAACACAGTTCCTGTGATGTCATTTCCGGGTGAGCATTAACCCGTTATCTATTTGACATTATTTAATTTACTGTTATCTGGTCTAGTATTCCAAAATTCTAAGCAGCATCTTTATCATTCTTGTGAGTAAACTACTGTGTTAACCATTTGCTGTCTAAGCAGCCTGTGATGTAGTTGCTCCTCCTTAGCTAAGCACAGCTAACCGAAGCTTGGCATTTAGTATGGCTTCTTCCTCTTCTGCCTTCACCCCTCTGTCCTGCTCCATGTGCCATATGTTCAGTGAAGATCCTCCCTCCTTTAGTGAGGATAGTGGTAGATGTGTTAAGTGTAGCCTTATTTTAGATTTGGAGGCCAGGCCAGAACAGTTAGAATCGTTGCAGGACGAGTTTGTACAGGTAGGAAGGGAAAATAGTGTTAAACACAAAAACTTATAGCTCCCGTCATATAATATGTTCTTCCCCTTAGCAACACATGCACTAAACCGTCAGCTTTGGTTATTGAGTGAAGCTCACATTGGTAACAGTCACGTGTTATCCAGGGGCCAGAGTTGGTGACATCGAAGAAAACCTTAGGATATAAGCCCAGAGTAACCGTCGAGTCATGATTTACGCAGGCGGTAGCGATGCCTGACGGAGACAATCAGAAGTCCTTAAACTAAACATAGAACCAGTGTTCTACGTTAAACAAGTGTAAACTTGCCAACTCGATGTCAGAATTTTGGTTTGGTTGGTAAGGCACTATGAGACAGAATTCAGTATGGGTTCAGGCTACATCATTTCACTGAAACTGCACTAGTTAGTCACTTCTGGCTTATCGACCTCAGATAGACTAATATCTATTCTAGTTCTGTTAGACCTCAGCAACACCTTTAACACTATAGACCACAGCATCTTACTCCAGACACTAGAGCATGACATAGGCATCAGAGAATCCTCTCATTATTCTCGAGTTGGCTATGGAGTCCCACAGGGCTCAGTTCTAGGACCCATCCTGTTTATGCTCTACATACTGTCCTTAGGAAATAATGAGGACACACTGTATCATCTTTCATTGTTATGCAGATGATACACCGTTGTTTTTATCCATTAAACGTGACCAGAATGATCACATCGAGAAACTTAATGCCTGCATTTGAGCCATCAAGACCTGGATGATAATTACCTCCTCCTAAACCCATAAAAACTGATGTAATTATACTAGGTCCTAAATAACTCAGAGATACTCTATCTGATCAGATGGTCTCCCTGGATGGTGTAAATATAGCCTCCAATTCCACAGCTAGAAACCTATGGGTTTTATTTGAGCAGGATTTATCATTTAAGACTCGCATATCACAGGCTTGTAAAACTGCATTTTTCTAATCTACGAAATATATCTAGTATCAGAAATATATTATCAAGAAGTGATGCAGAAAAACTCATCCATGCATTTGTTATGTCTAGGCTGGATTACTGTAACTCTTTGCTTGCAGCGTGTCCTAAAAGTTCTCTAAAAAGTCTTCAGCTTGTTCAAAATGCAGCAGCTGGATTGTTAGCAGGAAGAGAACACATTAGTCCTGTGTTAGCTTCACTTCTGGCTCTCAGTTGAATCTAGAATCAAGTTCAAAATCCTCTTGCTAACCTATAAGGCCTTGAATGAAACAGAACCTTTTGCTCACAAAACGCAGGACTGCTTGTGGTTCCTAGAATTTCTAACGGCACAACTGGAGGTAGAGCCTTCAGCCACCAAGCCCCTGTCTTATGGAATAACTGTCAGGTTTCGGGGCCGCCCTCACTCACCTGCCTGAGGTTGGGTTCCTGCACACCTGCTCATCATCTCCTCGTCAGGCTGACCAGTTATTAGGACGTCCACGCCCACCAGCTGACATCGGTTCATCTTTTCCTCACAGGTAGAGTACACTGACCTTAAGCTACTGAAGCCAAGTGTTTTGTTATCTTCAGTCTAGTTGCCTCGCCTTGTATTCCCCCCTGACTTTGTCTCTGTGTCACTAAAGGGACTCCAGGACTCCCCCAAACTGCTGCCTCCTCAAGAACACCATCCAAGACCTCTGCACTTCCCTTGCTTCCTAGCAAATAAACTTTCCATCTGCGATCCTCATTGTCCTGCATTTTGAGTCCACCTACATAATGTCTATAAATTAAAAACAACAAGCCCCCAGCTCATGTAAGAGAGACAGACAGTTTCTACTACTGCTCTGCAGAAACTATGTCCTTGAAATCAACACAGATTTTTTGTTAATTTTTGCCTAAAAACTAATTAAAAGACCACTGGGAACACTTTATCAAAAGATGATTGGACTTTAAAATTTGAGCAGTTCCTGTAATTATTTTTTATTAATATTAGTATCTGTTGCATCATTTCCTCCCTGGTTGGAGGGAAGGGAGAATGTTGTATTCTGCAGAACAACAGCATCACTGGTAGTTCATGAACCAGTTCCTTGTGTCGCTCTGTGTTTATGTGGGTGATATGATGTAATGCTGGACGTAGCGGAAGCTGTTGTCATATTGGTTGTCTTTAATCTTTCCAAGATTACAAACACGTATGATTACATGTACCAGCACTGAAGAATAATGACTGCAGTGATGTAAAAACCAGGTTGATACAGAAGCCAATTCATCTTCTCAATGATATTAATTGTGGCTGAATGCTGGTGTGTTCCTGCATGTGCTGGAAGAACTTTTTTTTTTTTTTTTTTTTTTTTTCCATCTACACAAACACACAGAGGAATGCATCAAATCATAGACCCGGTGGTCTCGTTTGCTATACATCATCGTCCCTAACACTTTTCAGACTGCTTCGTCTTTGAACTAAACATGGTTCACTGAAAAGGCTTCTGCCTCCCGTTCGGGATGCAAAGATAAAACCACAAAATCACTGCACAGTTCGGTGTAAAGTCGTGGGGCAGGAAAGTCTAACAGATGTTGGAACATTTTTCAACATCAAGTGTTCGTTCAGGCATGCCTTACAGTTTTCTGCTGCTGCAGTTAAATATTACATAACTAAATTAGCATTTTCTTCCACAAACTTGGTGAGTAATGCTTGTCAAGTGAGAAAATATGAGTGTGCATCAGGTTCATACGGGGAGGAACTGATTTTCTAGCTGGCTGTCGTGGAAGTCTCTACAGACTAATTAAGTGCCTTGATAATTACATCATGGTCATGAAAGAAAGGGGAGTGGAGGTAGGTGGAAGGTCTGGGAGTAATATTGCTGTTTACAGA
The DNA here is from genome assembly GCA_014656515.1 of Oryzias celebensis. NCBI lineage: Eukaryota > Metazoa > Chordata > Actinopteri > Beloniformes > Adrianichthyidae > Oryzias > Oryzias celebensis. Next base: position 45,086,239 of record BNCR01000005.1, read on the forward strand.
GTTAGAGTAATACATCTTCGTTTTGTATGTATGCTGTGTTATGTGTTATGTGTGTGTGTGGTCGGCGAACATTCGTTTCCTCCTCACCCTACTTGTAAATACAGTGTGAATGCTCTGACAATTAAGCACCTGTGGCAACATTACTCCCTTTTCTCCCCCGACTAGATTGAGATATTAAGACGAAGACGGAGAGAAATCGGAAAAGGAATGTTAAAAAAAGCAGAACGGAGGAAGTGGAGACAGCCTCCCAGTTTGAAACTGTGCATAGACACATGTAAGAAGGAAAAATGAGCTGCAGCAAATTCACAGTGGTAGGTGATTTGGTGGTGTGGATCTTAAATCAATTCTAAAATTGTCGGCGGAATCAAGTTTTAGTAGGTGTCTTATATTTTCAAGTTTTTAAAAAAGCAACATTTGCTTTAAACATCTGATATGTTTTAGCCATTTAGCACAGGATAAAGATTGGATTTAAAACAACCTTTTCACCTAATTCTGCCAAAAGCCAGACCCAAAATGAAGGAGACAGGGTTAGGTGTCAGAAATGTAAACATTTAATAAATGAACCTAAACGCGACAAAACCCATAGACAAACAAAAATGTGACGAAGCTTGAACTCTAACGATGACAAACTGAAAACCAGACGCTTAAATACACTAAGGGTCTCAAACAGGAAAAGCTTCGGATGATCATCAACATTAACATTAAAACAGAACATGGTTAAAATAAAAGAAACTTCACTGACGAGACCAAATCCAGGAGCACAATCGTCACAAATTCAGGATTTAGGACTTCTTTTTGTGAAAAAGGGCTGTACCTCTTCATGCATTTTTTTATTCATTTATGTCAGTGGAAAATTTTTACCTGCATTCAATCCTCAACACAGAAAACACAATACGGAGTCTTGAAAGATACAGAAGATGTAGAAACTAAATTGTAGTTTTTCTGTTGTTTCATGACCCCCTAAAGTGTTCAAAGGTGTTTGGGTCAACATTGTTGAAAATCTATGTCCCACTTTCATGGTTCTAGTTGACACATAAAGTTTAAATAAGCTGATGAGGAGGAGAATGATAAATTCCCAATAATTAAGAAAAAATGGAAGGCTAAAAAAACAAATAATCAGACGCCAGTCTGTGAAAAAAATAAACCGACACTAAACAGGTTTGTGTCTTGAAAAAAGTTGATGGCCACTGGTCTAACGTTCTTAGACGTGTGGCTGAAAGTCTCTTTTACAAAGGCCGCCACTTGATAATTTGCCAATTTAACTTCTGTTTAATGAGTTCGTTGACAAAAAGAAGCCTTTTGAGGAGTCTTAAGGAAGTAGAATAAAACCAGTCTGTTTCTTCAATTAAATACACTAAAAAGCATTTTTCAAAGTCTAAAGACTAATGGAAGTGTTCTGTCCTCTTTGAGAGAGCATGATTGCTGGTTTGTGCTTGATCTTTCAGAGCTAAGTCCAGTTCCAAAATGATTAAACCCAACAGACCATTAGATGTCTATAAATACATATGTGAATGTCAATAACCTGTCCATGCTTTAACCATTATGAAAAACGTGTTTATTTGCCAAGTGTGCATTGCAAACAACTCCACCGTCACATTCATACCCATGATGTCAAGTCCCCTACAGGGAGGTTAACAATAAACATGCACCAAAATGACATTGCATTCTCTCTTGACAGCTGCTCTCAGTTGTTTATGTGTAGCCTGTAAATAAAAGCTCACATGGCGGTCTCCAAGTTTCCAATCCCTATCAGAGCCTGACCCCTATGAATGAACTCTATTCCCAGACTGGTCTGAGTCCTCTGGGATGAGTGCTGGCCTTGGTGGCTGCCCCCTGGCCTCTCTCTTCAGGCCCGTGTATTGCCTTTAGCGGCTATAATCCTTGGGGAACAATGTTAAGCAATCCCACCACCACCACCAGCACCCCCCTGTGTCTCTAGCTCTCTCACCACCAGGAAACAGGGGCCTTCACTTGCACCTCTCGGCTGCAACATTTGACAGCTAATATTTTTCTGCCAAATCCGCGTCTGTAATCCGTACTTCCATGTAGGGATCTCGTTACGACCTGTCTCGAAAAGGCCAGCTGTTCAAACAGGGTGATTAATTAAAGGAATTCTGTTTGTAAAACAATCCGAGACCTCTCTATCCTGCCATCCCGAACTCCCCCTTCCTTCATCTTGCACTCTTTCTCTTCATCATCATTCATTCTCCTTCCCTTCTCACTCTGGTACTTTCCCTTTAGTTCAGCTCTGGCCAACTGCAGCAAGTGTTCATTCTTATTAAGACCCCAGAGTTTGCAATCTCTTTGCATTAAGTGGGATTCTCCCAGAGGTACTGCACATTAGCAAGACAAACATCTAAAATAAAACTGGTTTAGCTCACATGTGTTTGTATGTCTCTGTCTTTGATAGTGGTTTTGAAGGGGGGGGGTTAGATTTCTCCAGGGGACAGAAGAGAGGTTTCCAGGGAGGTTGTTTTTTATTGCTCCATGCTTTGAGGTCTCTTGTTGCCAATTTACGAGCTGGACACTTAGCTGCTCTGCTCCCCTCCTTTCCATCTCTCAATCTTGCTTGTTTCCGTGAGTTGTGCAGGTGCTTGCTATTCATCACAGCAGATGGATTCTTCAACTCCCATCACGCCGCACCACATGCTGACCCTGCTCATTCAGACCGGTATGCAGTGGCGGAGAAAAGGGTTATGTGAGCTATGAGGATCAGCAAAGCAGCACAGTCACAAGGTCACTTCTCCAAATGCATACATGTTACTTTGAACATCTGTTAGACTGCAGGATCCCTGGAACGTATAAACCTCAGGTTACAGTGCTCACAGAAACTACATAGACCATTGCAAAAGTCCTGAATCTTTGAGCCACTGACCTCTCTGGCAAGCCTTTTTAACACTAATTGGATATCCTTGACAACAGTAAGCCTTGCTTGAAATGCTGAAAACGGACTAGTAAAGATCAACTCATTTGAAAATTATGTTTGAACATGTTCTTGTGGCAGTATTCTAATGATGGAGGACACATATGAAGAAAATTATGCTTGCATTTCTGAGTATTTCTCTATTCAAATTGTTGTGAATCAGGAGCAAAAAGGCAGTTGGAAAAAAACTTGACATAGGTGCTACAACTGCAAGCCACAAGCTCCCTGCTCAGCTCCATTCTGATGCAACCACTTGTAGACGACTGGATCCATGTACGTCTTTGTTTTCCTCTTTCCTTTTTGACCGGCACTGGTTCAGGTGCCAGCATTACTAGCAAGGCTGGAAACGGCAAGAGAACAAGGATGTGGATCCAGTATTAAAAAACTTGCCATGACTGGCAGGACTGGTGGCAGATCCCAGTGTCACTTAGTCTGGGCTGTGAATCAGACAGCCTGAAGGAAAATTTGCATTTCATATAATTCTGCCAACAATCATGCCAGACTCTGCAGCTGAAATATTATCCATCTTTTCTTCACACTGGATAAAATTACTTTTTAACAGGTTCAAATTCAAGTCAGGCAAGAAAAGTAAAAAAATTCATCAAATGGATTCCTCTTCTAAACAAGCAGCTTTGATAACTTAGAACGTTTTAACAACTGCCTCAAGTCCAATACTGTCCAATACTGTTGAGGCAGACTTAAGGCTGTAGCAAGAATCTGTACCATTACAAAAGACTATAGAAGCCCAAACAGTCAATTCAGTGAAACAAAGAGTAAACTGCTTTTTAGCAGTATTTTGAATGGATTTGGCAACTTCAGTGAAGTATTCTTTCACACTTCATGGCAAATTTCTCCAAAAATGACAAAGCTCAAGTAGATATTTTGATGATAAAACTTGAGCTTTCAATCAAGATTTTTAACCGTTTAACAGTTAAATATACTCCAATCACAGATTAGCTGTATAATAATATACTGGTAGTTGTTAGTAAAAATATTTATGTTTTTAATTTGCATTCTAAGGACAAAAGAGCATTATCTGTCCATTTTTTTTATCCTCCCTTTCAGACACACTTCTATGTGTGCCCCATGATGTCTGAAAACGTTCTTATACCTGCAATACGTTTTAATATTTTAGCAGAAAGGAGAGCATGGAGCCATATATCTGAGCATATTAAAAAAAGAACTGAAGACACATTTTGCAACTTGTCTAACTTTATGTTTGTGTGCTGCACCTCAGGAAATGTTTATATTGCCGGTGTCTTTGTGTTTGAGCCCGCAGGCAGGCGTGTGAGAGTGAAGACTTGCAGTTACATTGTTTAAAATGTTTTTTTAAGGTGTTCATGACATGTTGCCTTAAAAAAAAAAGAATTTGCTGGATTTTAACACAATTCATACTCACTACTTGTTTTAAAAAATATAGCAGCAACTATGACGCTACCCATTAAGTAAAAACCTAATAAATATATAAGCATTTTACAAAGACTATTTATGAATCCACTGTGTTTTGATGAGGCAAACTTGAATGATTTATAAAAAGTAAATTTAAATATATATTTTTTTCTAACAGAAAATTTGTTCAAATGCAATGCATTGTGGTCTATATTCACCAAAGTAGCGAGCATCAATTCACACCAGGGCACTGGAACTTGGAATTGAAGATTCAGACCGTCAGACCCTGTAAAGAGCACTTGATATTGAGTAGTGAATGGAATTCGGACAAAACCAAAGTGTTGCATAATGGCTCAAAGCTGCTTTTCTTAGCTTCCAGTTCTGTTAGAATGACTTTAGTTGTGTAAACAGAACGAGTTACAATAATTCAAAGGTAACAATGGAGATAAAGCTGTGGTGTTTAAGGGTTCAACTGATGAGGTTCACTTTTTACAATCTGCTGTACTTTTGCAGTTACTTATCACAAGTTTCCTTTGTTTTTAATCAACACAGTGTGTTTTTCAAGACTAGTATGAGTTGGTTCTTTTTCTGTTCCAAGAAAATTTGGGATTACAGGGCACAACATATCCTCGATCGCACACTTTTGCAGTTACTGTTTGCTTCTTATCGAACTTAATCATGAAGTGAAATAACATTATTTTTACAAAGAGAAGCTCAGACACATTTTAATATTAGAAAATTAAAGCACTGCCAAGAAAAACTCCATTACTCCTAACATAATGACAACCGCTAAAGAGCATTGACTGGAAGAGCGACCCAATCCAATTTCAAACAGGAAGTAGCTGCCAACTCCAAGGAGCCAAAATCCTGTTGACTTCTATAGAAATAAATAACTATTATTCAGTCATTTTAATTTGTCAAAATAAACAATCTTGCTCTCTCTATGTTTTTAACATGTTCTTGCTAATTCTAGTTTGCTTTTACAATATTTCTTTATTGCAAGTTGCCATTGCAAGACAGATGGAGCAAACTCCCACAATGCACTTCTTCCAATGCAAGTCCACAGTGGGCGGAGTCATCACCACACGGTAGTTTTTGCGTTTTTTTTTTTTTTTTTGGTAACTATTCCAGAATTACGTAAACAACTGTAAAAGTTGTTTACTAGACACCCGTCCGTGGTGTAAAAATGTGTTGAGGAGCGCTGGGCTGGAGCTTTTACAAGAAACATACCAGAAGAACAAAACAAGGGGACAAAATAAAATAAAATTAGCTCCATGAAAAGTCTAACCAGCTTTAGGGACACTGAGTTTACAAAAACATCCATACACTCTGTTCTCAGCTGTAGCCTGTCCACAAATCTGAACAGATGTTTCATCACAAGAAGTCATAAAACCTATTGGACCAAAGCTTATTGCACACACGACCTTACACATGCCTCACATTTAGTTTTCTCTCCAAAGAGCCAACAGGGAGTTTTCAAAACTATTTCTATTAGGAACAGGGGTTTAGTATGACTAACAACATTTGTTGTGAAAACAGACGTGGTGAAAGAATTAAGGAAAGGCCACAGAGAAGGGGCCATGCTACCTGGGTTTGTGAATAGTTCAGTCTATAAGGAGTGAAAATCTGCGCCTGACTGAATAAATTAAAAAACGAGTTTGCTTTTAATACACAAAAAGACATTTAATTGCTGTAATAGAAGACAATTTTTCTTTTATTTTACCCACTGCTGCAGCTAAAAAGATATATCTTGACACTAAGCTGATTTTAATACCATGAGGTTAAATCTAAAGTGGAATTACATGGCTGCTTTGAGGCTTATAGCAGCCCAGGCTAGTCCACATCATTGGATTCCAAACCTCTGAGATTCCATGGAGGTATTGGGTGACTCTGACCGGAAATCCCCTCTCTGTGACCGCTTGCGTTTGTTTTTCTTTTAGCTGAGCTCCAAGATGGGTGGCATTGTGGTTCTAGGCCTCACTCATTCTGTCTCCCACTTCCAGATGCCCAGAAGGGAATCGTTAGAGCTGCCTTCATGCCCGGCTGGCATCGTGTGGATAAGGTCCAGATTCTTACATGCTATGCTGCCTGCATCCACTTTACACCACCCCCTTCTCCCCTTCTTTGTCCTCTCCTTCCCTTCTTTTCCATCTGGACCATGTGCCAAGGAGGCTCATCAAAGCTGTGGAGACTTCCGGCTTAATTACATACATATATTTACAATTTTAGCAAATTAGTGATCTCACACCTTTTCTTTGCTGGCTGCCAGATTGTTTTCCACAGGAGTGGGCCAGGGGCCACGTAATGTTAAGAGATGTATACAAGTTTGGACTGGCTTCCTGAGCTAGTTCATTTGGAGGGCATTTGAAAGCCATTATTATATAGGCAAATTGCAAGCTTGTGAACACAGCGGTGAATTGTTTTCTTTGGAAAAAAAATAATTGTATGTAAAGTTCCACTCCGATCATCTTTAGATCTATTTTCAAAGCATTCCCAGTGGCCTTTTCATTCTGATTATGCTGTTTTTAGTAAAAAGGAAAAAAAAAGTTGTTTTCTAGGACATAGTTTCTGCAGTACGGCAGGTGTTCATCAGAAATTAGTCTCTGAGTTGTGGGCGGAAGCGTAGGTGCAGAGTAAGCCCGCCCCCACTTCCCGCCATCCTTCTTTTTACACTTCCTTCTGCTAGCTTACAGCCCTTCACATCCCCAACCTAACATTACCAGTGCAGCAAACAATATCGGAGCTATTCAGCTGTACAGTTTTGAGCCACATGCAGCTCAGACAAGGAAAATAAAGACATTCATGTATCTATTTCTCTAGAAGTTGATGCACCAGAATGGAGCAGAGCCGGATCATTGTGGGTCTTAAAAAAAAAACACAAAATTTTCCTTCCTGAATAAAAATCAATCCATTTACATTTTTTAACAAAACCTGAACGAGGATTTAAACAAAAAAAGAAAGGCAGAGACAGAAAAGTGTAAAAAAACATTTTGAATTGGAAGGGTTCCTTTATTTCAGCCAATCACCCCTGCACCTGTGATGACAACCCCTTGTGTGCAGCGATTGTGTAACCTGAAATGAAAGGGCTGTAGATGGGGCGACAAAGGGGGTCAAAATGACGTAAAATGTTCCCTCAACATGTAAAGTTATGACAAGAGCCAGATGGTTACCCGGGGAACCCCCATCCAGTGTCCTCCTCCAAGAAGACATAGGTGGCAGAAGTGGAGAAAGGTCACCGATTGAGTGCATTCCCTCTTTTTTCCACATCCTTCCTTACCCTCACACGTGCACACACACACACACACACACACATACTTTCTTCCATTCCACAAGCTGTTGTTTTAAATCATAATAGTAACCAGACTGTAATCACAGTATTGCACCCATGGTGATTTTGACAAGTGGTCGGAGTCATGTGCTGAGGCTTTGGCAGGGTTTGCACACCATTCTCCCAGCTGTGAGCTCTGCCCTGGCCACCCCCTCAACACACACACACCAACACCCTCCACATACCCCCGTCCCATCCAACATGCCTGTAACCTGCATGCATTAGTGCAGCTTAATCTAAATCAGATTTCTGTAAATTGCACTTTTACATGTGCCTGGAGACTGCCTTCTCCAGAGAAACAAAACTGTTGCTGTTGTGTTCAACCACTACAACTAAGATCCTGATAAGCATCCTCTTGTCAAATGCAAATGACCCTTTTTTTCCCCCCCAAACTCATAGCAAAAGCAGAGCGAGCAGAGCAGTAACGCCGAACATAAACTTCTGGAGAAACTCCTAAATTTATCACAATGGTTTTTTTTTAAATTATTATTTTATTATTCAGGACCGTCAGTCTGTGGCTGTGATTACACTCTGGAGTGTAATGGAGAATTTGCTGAGAAGAATAAAAATAGATCCAAGAAAAAGAAAAATGAGCTACAGTCAAACTGATAATAAATGAAACAGAGCTTTGCTGTGTTGAAATATATTTCTGTTTTACCTCATTGTGTATTGAATCCCTCAAGAGTTTATCTTATATTTAATTTGATTTTTGTAGTTCAGTTTATTGTCAGGTTTATACATCTATTTTTATCAGTAAAAATATTAAAACACACCAACAGTCTGTCTCATAATGTAGAGTTCAATACATTTATGGAGAGAATCAATGCAAGGGAAAGACAGATTAAACTTTAGGGAAGATGTACTGTACACTGACAAATATGATTTGTAGAAAGTTTTTGTGAAATAAAAGCTGTATACACCTTCAGCAAATCAAAGGCAGTTTCTTTTAATGATCGTGACCTTTCTGGAACCGTTTTTAATAACCTGTGCCAATGCTTATGGATTAGCTCAGTTTAAGGGCAACACAAAAATGAACATATTCAAAAGGCAGTCATATTGCCAAATGACCATGTATGTTTTGGATGTGTCTTAAAAACGAAGAGAAACTTGGAAAAATAACTTTTGGTTTGATGGGAAAGGAAAGTTATTGGACAACTACCAAGAGATGATATTAAAATTAATAATAATCACTGCAAACAAATACCTATTCTATGAAAATCTGTTTTTCTTTTTGTTTACTACAATTACAGTTTCTTTCTGATAATCTTTGATGTATTTTAAGGGTGTTCCCAGTGGTTGTTTTTTTTTTTTAATTACAGTTATCCTGCTTTTAACCAAAATCTAACAACCTGTGTTGCTTTCTAGGATAGAGTTTCTGCAGAACAGCAGGCGTCTGTTAGAAATTCACCTCCGATTTATAGATGGGAAAGCTGATGCGGAGTAACCCCGCCCCCCTTTAATCACCTATCTATTTACACTCCCGCTAGCTTACAATGCCTCACACTCCCTACTTAACATAACAAGTGCAACACAAATGGTGAGCAATATTGGGGCTATTCAACCGCACAGTTTTGAGCCAGATGTCAGCTCAGACGAGGAAAATGAAAACGTTTGATAATCTATTCCTTTAAAAGTGGATGCATCGGAATGGAGCACAGCACAGAGTTCATGGCCAGCCTGCTTTTTACTTCACAAAAATAGTATTTTTCATACGTCATGTTCCCGATTCACAATGATTTGAGTAAAGAAAATGTCAGAAATGCAATTTTAAGCTTAATTTTTTTTTATGCATGTGCTCCATCATAGAAAAAATGGCATGAGAACATGTTTTCACTTGAGTGGGTTTTAACGACAAAACTTCTTTTAGCTAAAAGATTAAAATGCGCTTTCCTGTTGTAAAATTATTAAAAAAACGTGCAGAAAAAATAACATCTTTGTAATGACATTTGATACTGACTCACTGAGCTGTCAGATAATTAGGACATGACAGTAGTTTAAGGTGTGCATTAGTTTTCTCACAACAGAGAACAAGTTCATGTTCACAAAACAAACACCAAACATGGAAACAACAACTCAGTAACTCAACTCGGAAAACACAAAAAAGCAAAATGTGAGAGAGATGGGATTAAAAGCATTTTTTTTTCCTGCCCAGTCTTCTCTATTATTTTTCAGAGGTGTGGCCCTGATAACATGATCAGGCAGTGGGGTGGGCCCCACGCAGATGCTTCTGACAAAGACTTCGAATGTGGTCACACCTCAGATGGTCCAGACGAGTTGGCGTACTCCAACAGTTTCCCTTGGTTAGACAGGTGAACTTTTAGCTCCAGCGTGAACCAAACAAACAACTGCATTCCTGGAGTTTCAGTTCACTTGCGAGTGAACTCTTACTACAGTGTGAATGCTGATAAACTGTCCAGTGAACCAAGAAGAGAAGAAAGAAAAGCTGGTGACAAAAGATGGGGATAAAGATCATAACATACAGTGACGTAGATGATGTGCTGTGTACTATGACACCCCCACCCCACCCCCAAAAGGGAAAAAAAAAAAAAAAAAAACAAAAGCAGAAAAATGTCAGGTTGACTGATGTCGAGCGAGATGCAGTTCAATGACTGAGTGAAAGTACATGGTTTTAGCTCCATCTCTTAATACCTTTTCCTTTATTTTTAATACTTATTTTTTTATCTTCCAAATATGCCCAGACATTGCTTGCACCAATAGTTCTTGATTAATGGGATTTTTTTAAGGTTGAGGGTTGAATGCACACTCTTTCACATACTGTAACTCTTGACCTTTTATGCGATCAACGTGAATCAGCTGATTTTGATGCAGAGAACAGCAGTTTGCATATCTGCTTTGCAGCAGGACACAACACATTTCTAGTGTTGCACAGTGTTGCACATCAGTTGGGTTGCTGGAGCCCGCCCCCACTACTGTTAGGGAAGGGTACACCTGGAACAGGTTGCCAGTATTTTTCCTGTATGCTAGTGTAAGTGTGTGTCTTTGAGGAAAAGATCATCATTGGAGGGTTTATAATGAAGTGAAGTGAGTGAACACTTCTGTTCACTCAAACTCAAGAGAAATAAAAAAAAAATCTCTACAATTTATCTGAAAGCTTGTCTTGACAGGTAAGCAAAATATTGCTAAGAAATAATAAACAGAGTGTAAACATGGAATAAATGAGCTTTTTCCCTTTGCCAAGTTCCACTGTGAGCTTCCTGAAACAAAGTGTTTTAAAAATAAAGAGGTTTTAAATGATGGATGCAAGTTACTGACGGACAGACAAGGAAACAGTACAAACACGTGTATAAAAGCATAAACAGAGACTTGTCTTATTCACATAAGACATACAACAGAGCTGAGCTGCCCCTGATTTTTATTCCCTGTGTCATTGTGGTTTTAGATTTATGGCGGAAGAAAAAGATCGGAGAGAACGTTTCTGTATAAACAATCAAAGCAGATGTACTTTATAAACTCACAACCCCAAAAAAGAAATGTTTTTTAAATCTACCGTCTTAATGTTTTTACTTTCCAGGTCAATAACCTTCTTGGGACTTCAAAGGCGAAGAAGTTCACCTCTGAAAGGGTTGTAGGTTTGACTGCGTTCATGGATGGTGGTCCTAACAGATAATACTCAGGAATGCCTGGAATGATTTTGTTAAACTGCGCCTTTAGGGTAAATGTGACATATGACGAAAATCCTTGGAAATATGATTCCTATATTTGCCTGCTATCTGAAATCCATAACAAACCGATCATTCTATCAAATTTGAAGAGCCAAAACAAGATAGTGGGATGATAAGAACTGAGACATTAAAAGGCGCAGTTTCAAACCTTCGGCTGAGTGTTTATCTCTTCGGCAGCATGCGGGTTTAGCACTATGCGTGTTACTGATCAGACAGCAAAGGGAAGATAAAAACACGCAGTGACAAATGTCATGACACACATGGGTAATGGAGCTTTTTCCAAGATTACACGAGTGGATGACATAATGTATTTACTAAGTTATACATTTAAAAACTGATTTATATCTGTGGGAAAGTGAAAAAAACACATAAATGGTCTTTGCAGGAATTCACCTGTCATTTTACGTTTTTAACCAATACCAGTCCCCCTGTTTTTGAAATTAAAGGACAAAAAAAGGCATTTGAATTGAAAGAAAACATGTGTTCCACTGGTTTTGAATTTGCCTGTTTTGTATTTGTGAATATTTATTACAGATGCAGGAAAGCCAAGAAGAAAGCCAAGTAGAGTATGCCAGGCCCCAGTTAGCATGCAGGCTATAATTTTTGCTTCCTTTGAAGTTTGTGCATATGCGTGTAAAGTGCGTGTGTGCGCATGTGTGTGTGTCTATTGTGGCAGGTCTGCTAGGAACTATACTTTTCTTCCTTCGGTGTTCTGGTTTCCATGGAAACAGCCCATCAACATTGTAAGGTTCAAAAAAGCAAATCCTGTAGTGACTCCTCTGTACTGTGAGAGTTCCACTGCTGTTAGAAGTAGGAGATGGATGGACGGACGGATAGAATAAAAAAAGTTCATTGTTCCACTTTGACATCCGGTTCCACAGATTTTTTTTTCTCGCCCTTGTTTGCATGTTCACAGTCATTTTTCTACTGCTGAACCTAAAATAGTGTGACTGGTGTATCCCTCGTAGTCACAACATGTGACTTTCAAGCTACAGACCGGGCATGTGGCGTGCCTTCAAGAACGTGGTAAACGCAGGTTCTTGAACAAGCTTTTAACATATGGTGTTCACACTGGACAAGTAGGGAGCACCCTCCTTGTTTTTCTTTGCTGTTAACCAGCTCCACCTAAAGTTGGAAGAGGCTTGGTGTGAAATGCTAAAGCGGCACATATCTTGTGAATCTTGTTCTAGGCTTTTTCTTTCAAGGTTCTATTTGGATAAATGAAAACCTTGGAGTCATAAAATTCCAGCCAGGCACAACTGCAACTAGTATTTCTCCTCCATGATCAATTTCCAAAAAGTTGGCACTTCCGTGAATTTAAAGGGACGCCATCCACACGTCACCAAATCTGAGTCCCTGATTGGTCAGGATTTGACCTTGTTTAAGTTGCAATGCCGCACAAACATGCAGGCATATGAACACAAATGATTTTGGATCCTTCTGAAACCATTTTATTCAGGTGTCTATGAACAGTGTTACGTTTTTCAAGTGAACATTATCATCACAGAAAGGAACCTTTGCTACTCAAACTTTGATGCACTTTGGGAAACTCTGTAAACTGTTGCAGGCGCAAACAGAAATGAAGAAAAACAAGTTCATTAAAGTTCACTGTTTTTCATTGAAGTGTCACTCAGCTGTAACTCATCTGTTTTAGACAGAAGTCCTTCTGATTTCAGTTGGACTCCCTCTGGAAGCATCACAGAGATGGAACAAAAGCAACTGTTCTTTTTTCCAAAAAGGTACAATGAGGTGCCAGTGATTAGACAAAATACTCTGGTTTGGGGGCATTTGCAACAATTCATTTAGCTAAATAGCCAGGATAGTGAGCTGATGATAATGATTATTTACTTTTTGAACATTTTTTTTGAAAGACCAAGTTTTTTCATTTTAAATGACTTTCACAGGAATAAAATAATGATTCTTAACTAAACTATAAATCTAAGGGCAGAGAAAGCATAAGTGTGCTGACACATGAAAAAACAGTGACTTAAGATGCAGTTTTGTATTGGATCTAATGGAGGGGAAAAAATGTGTTGTTTAAACCTCTCATGTATGGTTTGGCTATTTGGTTTCTGTCTGTTTAAGCGAAGAACTTTTCAAAACAACTTCAAGTTCTGCTATTTTGAAAGTAATTTTCTCCTTTAAATGAGGTTCCCAGATGTTTGCAGATTGGTGTGGATGTGGTCTCACTGACTGTTTACTCTCTCACTTGGCTTACGACTTTATGACCCATGTTGTACTCATTCAACCAATGTTTTGCTTTTGTGGCTGTTTCTTAAGGAGTCCAGTCCTTGTTTTGAGGAAAACCGTCATCGCCCTTCACCCACCCACCTTATTGTTTGAGTCCAGGGGAATAAAGGGGAGAGATCTTCATTAGCGAGCGGTCCCTGCTGAGTCTCTATGCACACTTAAGAGCTTTAAGGTACATCAAAGAAAGCCTTTTCAGAGAGCTGTCCTGTTCTGATTTGAAGAACCCAATTTTTGAATGTTGTTGCACAGTAAAAAACAATGGTCTGAACTTGACACAACAGGACAAATAGTTTAAACATGAGAGAGGATAGGAGGAAGGACAAGAGAAAATGCCAGTGTCTCACATAAATGTATTCCATCCATCCATTTTTTTGAAGGCCCTGAAAACCTTATGGGGTCACAGGCTGCTGGAGCTTGTTTCAGCTTCCGTTGGGCGAAGGCTTCACAACCACATACACACACCTAGCAAAAATGTAGTTTAGAGTCACCAGTTAACCTATGAAGGATGTGTTTGGGGTGTGGGTGGAAGCTGGAGTGTCCGGAGAAAACCCACACGTGCTACGTCGTACGGTGATCCTGAAGTGCAAATCACATCAACAAGTCACTCGAGGTAAAATATATATTAAAAATCAGGGAACACACTGATTGGATGATGTTCACCTTTTCAACTGGAAGTTTTTTGGCGTGTTGATATCTTCCTACAGATACCTTCCTACCTTTTCTATTTTTTAATATATCTTTTTTTACTTTTCTTTCTGATTACTGGAAGATACTTTAGTTTCCAATGCGTTTTTTTGTTTGTTTTTTTTATGTTTTCAATTTTGAAATGTAATGTTGTTTTTCTTTACACTTGTTTTGCTTTGGTAATTGACGCTGTGATATATTTACGCGATGAGTGATTTGTTGAAGAGATTTGGATTTCACAGCCAGGATTCAAACCAAAGCCTTCTCGCTGTGAGGCGAAAGCGCTAACCGCCACACTGTAATGCTCCTAAATATGCTGAACATTTAATTTGTCACCTAATGATTAAGTAGGTTGTTGTTCACCTTTCTGCATTTCCCTTCAGGGATCGCCACAGCGAATCAGCCTTTCACTGATTGAACATGTGGTTTTTTGCAGAGTTTTTACGCCGGATGCCATTCCTGACAACCCTGTATTTATCAGGGCTGGGGCCCGGCACAGGGGACCCCAGACCAGAGCCCACTTTTGGCTACATAGTTGAGCCGTATCATGAACGGTTTTGCCCAAGGACCCACATTTTCAAAAGAAATGTTGAGTAACCACTCTGAAATCCCAAACGTGAACACAGAGTTTCTTTAATCAGAATTTTAATTATATTTAAGCATATTTTATTAGGATACTTCAGCAAGGGTGGAAGCTTTAATAGGAATTTGACTTTTTTTAGTCTGTGATTTTAGACTAAATATTAATGTTTTGAAAAACGTAAAAGTTTTTCTCACTTCATAACACAACATATTGTGGCTTCTGTCTCAGGAAAACATTTTTTACGATATCCTAAATCTGTTTATCTACAGTCTGTTGTGGTTTGGAACATCACCTTGAAGTATGCATATCACATCAGAGCGTGGTTTTACGTCTGATGCTGTCAGCTGTGCGCATGTCCACCCTCGTGCCCTCATATGAGAACAGTTGTTCAGTGCAAATCCAGATAGTGGCTCCTGAGCTGTGAAACGGCTGCGATAACTCACCTGCATGATGCAAAGACAGACAATGTCCCAAACAGATTAAATCAGGAGGATTTCAAAACGTGGTTTCACGGGGGCAAAAACACGAGATGGAAAAATTCTGTAAAACAAACCAGATGAAAGAGAATTGTTTTTTTATCTCGGGGGCTTTGACTTCTCTGCATTTGTGCTGCAACGTGAACACATGCAGTCATTTATATAGAATATCAGGGTGTATTCATGTTGGATTAGGAAACCCTAAACAACCTGGAAAAAAATATCCAGATGCATTTCAGTCTGTTTTGTCAGTGACATATTTTCAAAACTACATTCGGAGCTGATATAAAACCCTCGGAAATGTCAACATTGACAGAAAATGGAAGAAGATCAGTTCAGAATCTGATCTTAATCTTCTCCCTTCTGTCCTCACTTCTCTTTCTATCTTTGGATATAGTCACGAACAGCCTTTACAGTCTACTGGCAAAAATGTCATTTCCAAAGGCCTATCTCGTGTATCCTGTCAGAGCAAGTAAAAGATCAATCTAATCTTTGTCAACGGGGAACGTGTGATGTGTTTAGAGGGTCCGTGAGAAATGATGTGTGAATATTTCTGATTATGTCAGTGGTAGATAAACTGCAGGTGTTTTAGTTGTGCGTTTGGGCTGCCATTTTGTCACGAACAATTCCAAGTTAGTCTCCAGCTGTTAAGATGATCTTGCAAACAGTATAAGATGAAGGGAATCATTTTTTTAACTACTATGCCAAGAGTTAGGGAGAAAAGCTTGTTGTCTGCATGTCAGCGACTGTTAAAGCTGTCAGTTAGTTATTTGTGAGCTGGAATGATGGATGAGTCATATGCTACAACCGGATGAAATGATTTTATCAGAATCAAATAGAGGTGTAGCTATTCATTTTAACAACAATTGGTTTCATATCATAATTTGTGGTTTTGCTGATACGATTCGTAGTCGAATTTGGTTGATTTTGAATGATTCACTGACCTAAATATGATCCAGGACATTTTAGCAAAACATTCAATCAGAGGTGAATATCTGGTTACTGAACACTGAAGGTGAAGTTTTCCAGATTTCTTGTATTTCTTGCAAGATTCCACACATCGGACTGTAATGACGGCTTGTTCATTTTTTGCTGTCATCATGTGTATTGTCTCCTATGATTGCACTTGGTCGTTTTTATGTCATAAAAATAAACGTACCTCATCTCAATCCAAATGGTATCTTCCAATATTGATTATCAAATTATCTCATAAACAGCTTGCCTCAGACAGATCGATCTGGTTGGATCGTAGGCATTGAAATCGATTCATTGATTAATCGATTGTTACACCCTTAGAATCAAAGGTGTGAACTTCATGTCAGATCTGAGCAAAAAACGGAAAAAAAAATACGCCTTTGTCAAAGATACATTACAAGATTTAGCTTTGTTTAGCTGAAAAATACAATGTTTTTGCTGACTAAAAGTTCGGTCTGAATCCGGACAAATTGCTCTGACCTACTGCCACTGATGTTTCCATTCCAAAACGGAATCAGTCAATCTCATAATGAAATGAATACATGAAATAACTAACTTTCCTGGATATAAGTTCATTAATTCACTTAAAGAACACAAATTTACAATCAGAATAATAGTTTATAATGAAAGAAAAACCAATAAAATCTAGCTACAATTGATTTTAAAAAAGTTTAATTGGTTTAAATCGTTTTTTTGTGTGATTCTTAAAAAGTTATCAAATAAATTTGAGAGATGCTTTCACACTACAATAGTCCCATTTACTTAGATCAAATATGCTGATAAATCCTCCACCTTTTTTGTCTTGTTTCTCTTTAATGACTGAAGCTGATCAAACAATCAACTTAAAAATCACACAGTTTCTGCAGATGTTCACTTGGGGGCGATGTCAACGTTGATGCATTAACGCATTAATTAATTTAAAGGATTACGTAAAAAAAGCAATGCGTTAATATTCTTTAACAAAAATTAATTACATGTCAGAAGCAGCCGACTTCTGCTGGCGCCAGGCAGTTCAGGCTTTCACGGAGTGCGCCAATTTCTGAAAATACACTCTTCATCACTTACAAAATAAATAAATAATCAATACATTTTTTGTTCTTTATTCTTGTTTTTTTTTTTGTTTTAGATTGCTTTCTCGCAAAAAGCAGCCCGTTGTCAAGGTAACACAACAAACGACTGCAAAGGAAAGTGACATATATGCTGATTGTCACAAAAGGTTCAATAAAGCATCAGTAAAGAGAGAAAGTTAAACTCTCACCGCTTCTTTTTGTCCAGAAGATGAGCCAAAAAGTCTGTTTTAAAGAAGCCTGCACAGTGATATAGAACATTTCGTCTGGGTGACCAGAACTTCTTTTTTTGATGAATGTCAACACCCAGCAGTCATTACAACAATGTTTTTGAATAATTTTACAGAGTATTCAGTTCAATTGGTCATTAGTAGACTATTTTCTTGAGAGGATTTCTGAAAATTGATTCTTAACCCGTTCAGGGATTCCCTATAGAGAAAAAGAAGTCTCACATGAACTTAAAGACAGTCTCTAGTGTTAAAGACTCTGTTAAAGACAACTGGGTTTTGGGTGTTTTTAACGTATTCTGATGGCATTTTTCTGATGACTGAGGTTATATAGAAAACCCAAACTCAAAAATGCATTTCTGAGTATTTCTATATTCAAATTGATGTGAATCAGGAGCAGATGGAACATTCTGTTTTATAAAGATTGTATTTGTTATGTAGAAAATATGGTGGGCTTCATTCTGATGCATCCACTTGTAGACAAATAGATCCATGTACGTCTTCATTTTTCTCATTCAAGCTGACATCTGTCTCAAAAACGACTGATTAGCTGCGATATTGCTTTTTTTTTTTTTTTTTGCACCGGTAATGATAGGTTGGGGTTGTGAGGGACTGTATGTTAGTGGGAGAAGGCATAAACAGAGAGCTCTCAGCAACAGGGATAAGAAGGGGGCGGTGGGGTCAACGGCCCCGCCCTGCAGAAATGACCAGTATATGTTCTAGAAAACGATACAGGTTTTTTTCAAATTGGAACCATTGGGAACGCTTTTAAAGCTGATTAAAATATGATTGAGTTGGACTTTATTGTTTGGTTTTCCCTCTTGTGCTGAGAGAACCTTTTTAATTTTTGCGCTGTTGATAATAGTTCATTTTAACATTTCTTTAACATTTCATGTCTGTGAATATTATTCAGAAACATTTTTGCATCCAGCAGCACAAAAAAAAATTGTTTAGAAATCAATGTTTGAACTTGTTTCTCGGACAAGAAACACATGAGAAATGACAAGATGACGTTCTTTTTCAAACAGCATCTACATCAAATCTGTTCTAACTGTACAGAACAACAGTGTTAGGTTGAGGTCATTCACTGAGTTATGAAGAATAAGGCAGCTCCAGCCTGCGGAGTACATGAGCCTTTAAACATAATGCAAAACTTAATTACACAACAGTGCGTGACCTCATAGCTAGAGGGCGTGGACTTGCACTTTGGGGATTTTTAGAAAGTCAAGCAACAGTTCAGATCTTTTCAAAGGTAGAGCCTTCGGCACAGCTATAACTGCTGCCAGTAAACTAAGAAGTTGAGTGCAACGCTTTGACTTTAAGAAGGAAATGTGGCCATCCACAAAAATGAGGTTTCTCAGAGGGTGGCACAGAAAGACTTTCCCAAATCTCATCAATCAAGCAGCCAATAAATAGCAGTAAACCAAAGCACAAATAAACAAACAAGCAGATTTCTATTAAGGAAGGAATTTAGGAAACTGACTAAGTGACTGCAGCCTGTGCGGCGGAAAGCTTTCTGCAGCTGGCCCGCCTAAGCCATAAGAGTGTCTCTGTGCGTCTGAGAGTGTTTATGGACTTGCTCTAAGTGGAAGTCATTATGAGACGTTTTGAGTACACTTGCGTCGATAGGAACAATTCTGGGTCCACCCAAGCCTTCAGATGTAGGTGGTCTGTGAAGAAGATGAGGAATGGAAAACAAGGGAAGACAGAGAGCACTGTGACATCTGACCTCTTTTACCTTTTATACCATTTGCTTCTGCTGTACATGTGGCTGCAAGAAAAGCACGAAGGAATATGTTTCTCCACATGAATCCAGACCAAATTTGGTAAAACAGTAAACAAACAGAAACACAAAACTATGCCCACGATGGTTGTGCACTTAAAATCAACCAACTTTTCTCATTTCTATAAAACATAGGATCTGCACAGTAAAATATATAGCATTTTTTGGGTTAACCACAATGAGGCTGACACAACAATGAAACACAAACCCCAAAGACCCCATGAAAGTTTAGATCCCAGGTGGCTTTTAGGCCAAAGTCAGAGCGTTACGAGAAAAGCCTGTTATTTCTGATGCTGGAGGGTGGAGGCAGACAATATGCAGCGCACTGCTCCATTACAAGCAGCAGCCATTTTATAAGCAGTTACAATCTGTTAACTATTCCGTGCCTGCAAATGGTTTGCATCAACTAAGTTTACTTAACAGTATATTTTACCTTGGGACATTTGGAGAGATAACCAAATAAACCTTTCAAGGCTGGAATGTTCCCTGGAGCTGACAGGTTCAAAGTGAAGCCCATCACGGGCCCTGAGCAGCTCACAGTAGGGGCCCTGCACCCAGCGTGGACACGTTTTACTGAGGTCTCACCGATCCGTGAGCCATGGCAGCATAATGGAGAACAGGACTGAAGTTTGGCAATGAAAGTATTGCATAAGTGCATTTGCGTGGAGAGTGACTTGTTGCTATTGCAAACGGGGGAACATTAAGTGGCAGCCATGACAGCAGCAAACCCTTTGCCCGGGAGAACATGCTGAGAATTCAAACATCATCCCTTTAGATGTTCCACTTCCTCTTGTAAATTGCAGGAATTCTTTCATGTTACAAGTACTTTTGTTTTATGGCGATGGCATGGGAGATTAGCTCCACGGAGCTCCCCGGCCCGCAAAAGTCTCCAGCCGCCCCAGGATGTGAGACTTGTGCTTATGTACATTCGCTGAAGGTGGAAAGGGAAACAGAAAAAGAGAGGAGGTTGTGTGGGCATACCTCTTCCTCGCTAGCAGCTCCGCTCATTATACTTTGTTGTCCCAGCTGCAGACGAAACCACGCTGCGGTGAATCTCTTTTGAAAAGTCAACATGATAAGAATTCTTGGATTGAAGTGGCACAGCCCACACTTCCTTTGCACATGAGCGACTTCCTCTACGTCGTAAGGGAGGACAGTGACAGGAGTCTGAGGTTTCCTCTTCCTTGGATGAATTGTGTCCTGCCCGATCACACCAGAGATTACGTTTCCTGGACCAGACTGTGATGTCACACTGCTGCACACAGGAAAGGGAAGAACCGCGTTCAGCCTTGGCAGGCAGTCTTCTGGGTCCCCTGAACATCTAATTAGGTGTGCATGTGCGTCAGTGTGACGACAACTACGAACCACCAGAAACAGTGACCCGATGCAAACAGATAAAAGTCAAAAATCACAGAAAATCCCTAAAAAAAAAACCCCACAAAAGTGAAAGTTTTTTTAGCAACAATCTGTAGATGAACTTATTGGAATAACCTAAACTTACTGACCTCAATTGTTTTGTAATATAGTGTCTTTTCCATGTAGAATCCATCATATGTCACACAGACAGTTGAGGCCAGACAACCGCCAGATGGTGCATCTATTCGCTTCCCTTTAATTTTACCCTGTACACCAGATAAGGCCAGCAGAAACAAGACATTTGGCTTGGCACCAAAAAGCCTCTGCCGTTAAATTGGTCTCTGGGTTTCATGGACTGGAGTTCAGAGAAAAGGAGGACTTGCAAACAGGTGGTACATTATCAAAAGTATTATCCGGGAGGTTTACTCCTTTGTTTTTTACTATTCTTTTCTCTGCTGGCCCACAGCGTTCTCTCGACCTATTCCTGTTTTTGCTTTCTTCCTTTCTGTGCCAGTGCACCTGTGCGCAGCAGGGGGAGGTTAAGAAATGAAAAGCATTAACACAGACCTCCAGAAAGTCTACTCATGAATCATCTCTGATCCAAGTCATATGTAAAACTTGTAAGGAGTTTGGTGTGTGTGTATGTGCGCTCACAGTTTTGCAGTTTGAACGTAAGTCTGCCAGAACAGAGAGCTGTTGTGTTTTCTGGGTGCAGTGTGTGCAAAGAGGCTCAGAGCTGGAATGCATCCACTGCCAACTGTCCAAAAAGCGTAAATCATAACAGGTGTTTCAATACGTCGACTGCTGTTACACGAGGCCCAGATGCTTACCAGGCAAGTCCTGTACCCTGCAGCTAAATCAAACAAAGATCTGGACAGAGTCAAGATGTTTCAACTTTTTTTAGTAGGTATCTACTCAAGTCATCATAATCAATATCAGTTGTGTGTGTTTTTAGACCTTCTATTCAAGCTAATATATCTGGAGTTGTGCTGTAAACAAACATGGCTGCTGTTAGCATGTAGCCAAATGACAGATAACATTTTTCTTGGCTGCATGGACGGAGAAAGGGTTCATTACTGTTACGGTTACAGTAAGGTTAAAACGTGCGCAGTTTGCAGAAACTATGTTGTAGAAAACAACCGTTTTTTTTTTTTTAAACTGTGTGATCGTAATTAAAAGACCAATAGGATTAATTTTTCAAAAGATGATTTGAGTGGGACTCAAAGAGAAAGTTCTCTGCAAATGTATTTTTTTATATTAAAACTAGGGCTGTCGACGTTAACAGGTAAACACACCCGATTAATTAAAAAAAATTAACGCGTTTTTATTTATTAACAAAAGAAGTGACTTCCACTTCACGTCGGTCACTTGTACTATGGTCACTTACAAAAGAAATAAATATTCAATCAATTTTTAGTACTTTGTTCTTTTGTATTTTGGGGGGTTTAGATCGTTTTATTTTTTATTTACAAAAAGCAAATTATTTCATACATGGCGCGGCCCGTTGTCACAGTAAAACAAGAGAATGCGCCGTTCAAAGCATATTGTCGCATAAAACGTACCTAGTAAAACGTTGTGATTATTGTGATTAATTTTTTTAATCAGTTAACAGCACTAATCAAAACCATTTCAAGATGTTTACAGTTAACATCACTGCTTCTACTTTAGAATACTAGACACAGAAAACGTTGCTTTCTGATATTTTTAAACTCCCAGTTGTGAAGGTAAATAGTATTTATATCTACATTTTTTGCCTTTGTTGTGTACATATTTAGTTACTGAAGATTTTCAAAGAATTTGAAGCTCAAAATGACCCAACTCACAAGTACCACTCATAAATGTGTTTATTTCAACAAAACTGGCTTTCATTTCTCTCCTGCCCTTCATGGCAGAAGTTCTTCCCTCACTTTTTGCTTTCAAATAAAGTTTGTGCGTATGGTCTGGAATCAATCGTGTTCATTATATGTCACAAGCAATGTAAGGTCTGATTTGACATGAAGGACCAAAGCATGTCAAGTTGTTGAGAACTTCCTTTATGGCTCACAGTGCAGCTCCGATTCAGGCAAAGTCATTATCTTAGTGTGCGCGTTTGACATGTTGCATCTTTATATACCACACGGGCACAAACGGCACCCTACTATGAACACGCAGCCAGTCTTTTGCAATCCAATACAAGTGCTCCACCTTAAATTATATTTATGCATATTTTGGTTGTTTCTCTCGTCATTCAGTTGGGGAATTTAGAATAACCTCTTTCTAACATACATGATGGTGGAAAGAAGCCCCCAATACCCCCACTTACCCCCAATTTAATTGTTATCTTCAAATCTGTCCATTTTTCAATTCATTTTAACCTTAAATGATCTAAAATGAGTCTTTAAAATAAAAAAGTAATATATTTAGATAAAACAAGTTGTGCACTTATTTCTGTTAAAGTGGCTGCATGAGAGCATCCATCCATCCTGAAGCATGTATTAAAACAAACGTGCAAAAAACACTCAACATTTCGAAAATCTATTTATCCTCTCTGTTCATGTTGAATTTATTTGTTTTATTTTATTTTCATTTTTAAAAGAGACACAAGCAAATTCGTGGCTCATATGGGTTTTCTGTTTTTAAAAATATCAGGGTTTGTTGACAACAGGTCAACATGGTGACAAGCCAGAATTTGATCTTCAAACCAACCCAGCATAAACCGATGGGTCACATGACCATGTCTTCTGTTCATCTGCTTTCTATTTGGCCAAACACAAGAGAAGTTTAATGTTTTCCATTTGTAAGGCATTTCTGCTTTTAGCTCCCCTTGAGTCTGTTCGTCTTTTTCCAATGGTAAATTGGATTAAAGAAATTCCAATGAATTTGGTTTTTTGGATGTGAGAAGTTTATTTTTTAAAGAATTCGACAAATATGAAGGTGTATTAACATACTTTCTTCTCACCCTCCGGGTGGTTTTCTTGCCCAGGCTCAAGAGGGAAACCTGGGAGCTTAAGGGTCCAGCACACTGGCTTTGCTCTTCCTATCCTACAGTCAGAAATACAACTGCTATCGCTTGATCGATGTGTAAATCCAAATGTTCTGTCTTCTTTTTATTCTTCTCAGCATCGACCACAATTCGTCAATACGCAGGTCTCCGAGTGCTGCTATCAACACCATGATTCTGTGCAGCATCAATGCCGTCTCCTTTAGACCCACGGTAAGCCGGGATCACCAGATTGACGTCAACAGCCCTCGTCGAGTGGCCGCACCGCTACCATACGATTGCTAATGATCAGACGTTGGCAGTGGGACGGCAGCACAGGGACAGCTGGAGGGGGTCGATCATCAGACAATTTTGGGCACCTTGGAGAATCTCCCATTTCCACATATATGTTTTTTTTCCATTTGTGTGTCTAATTCCTTCCTTTTCCTCTCATCACTGACACCGACTTCTTCACAGTTAACGTACCCAGCCCAAAATGGACTCCAGACGGGCCTCACTTCCTAATGACTGGTTGTACTCCAAGCCTTTCCGGACACGGTTGTGACCGCAAGTCTTTCATGATAACACACACAAATACACACAACACATGGTGAACAGTCAAACTGTGGGAATTTGTTCTTTTTAAATGACTACTAAACCTTAGAGCTCCATCATTTACAAGAAAATGAACCCAAATTCTTAGCAAGAACTCATTTCTTTCATGTGACATGAAAATAATCTTGGGTGTTGGGCAGGATAACGGGATAAACTTGGTAGAAGCTTGTGTGTGCAGAGAAGACACAGACCCGCTGCACTCTAACAAATGCAAACGACAAGTGAGTGTGGATGTTTTGGAAACCCCCGTGCTGCATTCACTGAACTGAGATCGCCTGGACTTAATTACGGTCGTATTCTTCTCTACCTTTCGTCAGACTTTTGCGGAACGGACAGAACCATAACAACAACAGCAAAAAAAAATAAATAAAATGGTTTCTCTTCTTCCACTCACATCTATCGAGCATTCCAGCTTATTCCTCCAATGGGATTCTTGTTTTTAAATATAGTTCAGTCTGATGGCCCATGTGCAGCACCTCCACAGGGACACTGTTACCAAGGTAACAGGTCTGTTTGTTTGGTGCGACTACTCTTTCCTTTTTTCCTACGGGCTGAGATGTTTAATTGTATGTTTTCACAGTTTTGCCTTTATTTCCATGTCTTCACTGGACCCCATGAGTCAATCTTATGATGACCAAGCTCCTAAAAAAATAATTTGGGAGAAATGTAAGGGCAAAATCGTATGACTAAGAAATAAAATCAAACCAGGACAAAAAAACATCACAGCAAACTGAAAATAAATTGCTTTTTTTATTATGTTGTACTTTAAAACAGAGAGGATTATAAATCTGTTTTTAACTCTTTTATTTGTTCAACTTCCTGTTTTTGGAACTTTTCATCTAGTTTTTGGAACTTTAAGGTCTCAAACTGATGGTGATGCTTTTATTTATATTTTTTGATTTAGTTAGATGAAAAATAAAAAGGAAAAAGACTTGTGACTGTCAGATTTCACAGATTTAATGTATTATTGTGACTTAATCATTATCAAGATAGATCCATATTTATTTTTATTTCCGCTGTTAAACCTCCAAACAACACAAACACATTTTGTCTGATTTGCTTCGTATTACCAGCTTATTTTGGAGATTTTCAAACATAAGCTTTGATATCTGATGTAAAAGATCAGGTTTGGCTTACACAGGCAGGCCGGAAAAACAGCAGCAGCTCTTTTCGTGGCTCAAACCACATGTTCGTGATTTTGTTTTTGAAATACCCCAACATTCAATAGTTTAATGGACAACATTTTGTGTTTTTAGGCCAAAAGAAAACAAACTATTGATAAGCATTGGAAAAGGTGGAGAAAGTAGATTTTACACAAGCTTATACTAAAGTTTGGCTTATTTTCTCTCAAGGTGCATGTGCAGATACACATGGATAGACCACAGGGTCAAACTGTTTCTTCATTTGAACTAATTCTTTAGGGTTTTACAGCACTGACCAAAACAGTTTTATTTATCCTGTGCTCCCAATTTTACTTTACCAACACTTCAGCTGTCACTCGTTTCTTCTCTTTCCACATTCCTGTATCTGCAGGCGGGTTAAGACCCGGAGAGCACCACGCTCTTTTAGTCGAATGAATAATGTTGCTTTTGGCTGGAGCAGAGGCATGTAAGTGTAAGCCGTTTCTCCTATCTTTGTCAGGATATTCAGCTGATGCTGGGTGGCCTCCCCACACAAACACACAGTATTGTGCTCTCACCTGAAAAGGCACGCTCTTCAGATTAACGCGCAGATGAAAAAACACCCTTTTCAATGCAAACATACGCGCACACAAAAGGCCAACTGTGCTGTAGCATCCTGCCACCAGAGGGTGCAGACAATGTACCCCCATCTGCCCCGGTTTCAATCTGAGATTCCTTTGGGACCCAGAAAAGAAGCTCCGGATGTCAGCCTGTCCACATGAGCCAATCAGGCAACAATTAGCTATGATAGGACACATGCACGCATTCATTTTCCACCCACAGACAGAAACACGTTCAAAGACATGACTTCATAAGGCTGCAGAAATATGTGCTGAAAAATACAAGCTTTTCTTTGAGCCCCGTCTTTTAGCTTTCCTTTCACAGATGTTCTCACAAATAACATACAGACACGTTCCCGCAGGAGTTCTGCTAAAACAGAGAAAACAAGTGCTTCCATGTCCTAAAGTCCCAGGCTTTTTAACCAAAGCATGCTGCATTCAATCTTTGCATGTAGAAAATGACTACAAATGAATAGAAATTAGATTTGTAAAGTATTTAAACAACATTGCATCATTGATATGCTTTGCTTTTTTTCAAAGAAGCTAATTTTACACAATTTATTTTACTTTTTAATGTAATTTTGAGCATCCTTTCCAAAATAAAACTAACAAAATCAATGGTTTTCAAATGTCAATTTACTGCATAAAATGCCTGCTTTTGCAAAACTCACATCCTGACCTGGCGGGACATTTTTGCCCTTACTGCTGACTAACTGTTGTTTTTCAATTACTGCAAACTTTGGTTTCTTTGTTCCCTTCTTAGTATTAGAACTGTCATTGACAGTTATTTTTTAATTCAAAGTAGAAACACGAAGTGCAAAAAACCTTCTAACGGTAGGTTAGAGGTTTTTAAAAATCTGTCAATTTTTATCAAATCATTCTTTTAAATGAATGTTTTTGTTTTTTTGTTAAAATTTGCTATTAGATCATTTTAAAAATGAAAGTTAGTCCTATATTCACTTTATTTCTAAAGAGGGTTTTATAAAAATAACCAAAAATTTGGGTTTTGATTGGAAGTTATAAAAAATGTCCTAAATGACTTGATTGAAAGGTTTAAAAATAGAATAATAAAGTTTTGAATTAAAATGAAACAGATGATTTTGCCGTGTTTTATACATGTATCTTTTTCAGAGACACATTTTTTTTAAATATTTTGTTCAACGGACAGAAAACAGTTAAAAGTTAGGACTTCTTGTAAGTTTTTATTTCGTAGAAGATATATAGACTTTAAATTGTAGATGGATTATTATCAGCATATTTGGTACACCTGGGAGAATAGTCTGGGTTATTTATTTAAACTTCACAGGTGATCTAAAAAATTCAATAAAGATATTTGGCTCTTTCAGCTTTAAATCACGTCCAAAACAATTACAGTATTTTTTTAATCTATTGACTTCAAACAAGTTATTGCACATTTTCTTTAACCATGGACTCATAGTTTTTTTTTATATACAAGTTAAACATAAAATAACCAAAATTTTGAAAATTAAGGCAGCACCAACTTGGGTCAATATGCCTCTGCAATACCCTGATTTACTTTTTTAACTAGTCTCCTATGGTTGGGTTGAGCTTAGATCAAGCACAACCAAATCCAGATTTTGTCCTGCGAAATTCAATTTTCTTCACATTAATAAGATTTTGTGGTGTAAATTAAAGTTTTAATACATTTTCTACTGTGTGAAAAACAAACTTTGTCCTGAAAATGTACTGTCTGACTGAATTTAGCTTAGATAAAAAGCATTTCCTTTTTACAATTGCATTTCAGGTGCCCTGATGTTTCCAAAGCTACCTTGACAATGCCAAAAAAGAAGTAAATGAAAAGTTAATGAATGTCTCGGGCACTACACCTGCTCCATTAGGGCACCAAAGCGTTCCCAATTTGAGATAAAATCTCAGCTATTCCTGCATCTGCCACAAAGCTTCTTCCTGATGGTTTACGTTTTTTCAGGAGACCACCTGCAGCCTGAGGTGTTGAAATACTGCTTTCTGAAGCAGGTTGTTGCAAAGAACAATGCAATCCATCATCACCTTTTTTTTTATCTTCAGTGACTAAATTATCCCTTATTTCAAACTCCATTTTTGTTGAAACGGGTCACTCAGGCTACACTTATTTGAAAGGATGCAGAAGAAAAGGCCAACTTTGATTCATATTGTTTTAAAGATGGCAGTGTTTTATTATGTTTTCTATTATGCCACATTCACACCAGATTGGCAATGCACGCTCAAGCGCCCACTACCAATGAAAAGTCTATGAGCACATGTCATATGTGGGCTTCTGCATTGCTACGCTAGCAAGTCGCTATGCAAGTCTCTAGTTTTTGAGCTGTTTGCAAAATCTACGGCCATTGAATGAGCGTCAAAAGTTAAACCAGTTCAACTTTGACCAATCAGAAATATGAAATATGGTGTCATATCATTCCAGCCGGGCAGAAACTGCAATTATTAATTCCTACTTCGTGATCACGCTAACCTCACACCACTACCAAATCCAAGTCCCTGATTGGTCAAAGTTTTGTGTTTTTGTGATTTTGTAGTCAACAGGTTGAACTTCCAGCGCGCAATCAACGAATGCCTGATTTGTACGTAGAGCCCGAGAACGGACATAACAAACCTGTGAAAACCATAGAAAGTGGAAGTTTTGCGTACATTTGCATAGACTTTTCATTGAAAGTGGCCGCTGGACCCCAAGCTGCCAGAGCTGGGTGTGAATACCGAGTAATCTGACTTTAGTAAATGAAACAGTTACAGTCATGTTTATTTGAGATTAGACAAATATTCGACAGAAATTATCTCCAGAAGCCCAAAACTTCAATAAATTGCTGCATCGCTGTTATTTTCATTTTTTTTAGAGCAGCCATTCCGCCACATTTTTAACATCTGATTCAAACCTGACTGCAGGTTGGTGTAGCTGTTAATGCAACATCTGCAGTTGGCCCTCCAGGAAGTTTTCCAGGCTGATGTGTCACCAGCGTAGGTTTCTTGCCCCCATATAGAGTCCCTCAAACAGAAACACATGACACCACTTCTCCTGCCCTGCAGCAAATGTAAATGCAGAGCGGACACATGTATTCACGTAAGAAAGAATAGTTTCTCCTTTTGAGTTTAGTTTATAGCAAAAGCCACGGGGTGCCTCAATCTCACACACCACCAAGCCCTCCCAGCTGTCTCTGCTGCAGAATTTTGATAACCTCTGAGGGTTTTGTTAGCTTAGAGCAGAGCCAGGCCGCCACTTCAAAACACACACACACGCACACGGATGCACAGATCACAAATATCCCACCCCCAGCGTTCCTATGTGGCTGACACATCAAAGGCCAGTGTCCGAGGGGGGAAGTTAGCGAAGGTCTGGGGAATCATGGGAGACAAAGGAAGCGATTAAGAGATAAGGATCAGTCTGAGATATGACATTTCATCCTGGGCAGATCCGGTAGACACGCTTCATTCAAGAAGGGGTATAACAACCACAAGGTGGAGGGAAATGAGGAAGAGAAGCAAAAGAGATGCAGGGTCTTGTGCTTTAGGCTCTCCATGTACCTCTCCATAGTTTCTTGAAGAAAACAAAAAAAAAAGTCTCCAAAATGCACTTAATTAGCTTTGCATACTTTCAACCAGCCCCAAATCCTCCCCACTTCAAAAACAAAAGCCGAGCAAGTCAGAGAAACTTCAATGGAGGAGTTCTCTTCTAGCTTATGTACAACAAACAGCTGTCGGCCGGAACAAAAGCCTCAGCTGCTGCTGTTTTGCAGCCTGCTTGTACATCTTCATTCTCTTGGCAGAGCACCCAAGGTTCCACATTTTATTTGCTCTTAAATAGTGTTTAGACACACAAAAGGGGCAAATGCGAAAGAAACCTCCTCATTGTGGGCCTAATTGCCTCAGAGTCGTGTTACATCTCCAGTTACACGTTGTTTCTTTCAAACTGTAGCCCGCAAGCCCAAGGCACAATCCACCTGCCTCTCAGAGAGCCACACAAAGGGTCAGCGAATGAACACAGAGAGAGTCTGTTAGCAAGTAAACACTGAGATCCAGCACCGACCCTGCTCCAGCTAAACACCAGTCCTCTGCTCAGATTCTGGCAGCTGATAGGCAGACCCTGCATGCAGCCCAAATGGGCATCTGTGACCGAACAATTAAGTATTGCCAGATGACACCATACTGTTCATCAGCTATTAATAGACTTGTATGCCAATTAGTGTTCCTTAGAGAAGAAAACAGAGGACTGATACACAGCAGATGTGCAGAAACAGCTCAATCTAGTCTGGATTCATCAGCAGGTTATTTAGTTTGTTATAAGTAATTGCAGAAAGTGCTTTCTTTTGTATTTATGACATTTTTATCATTTTTGTCTCATAATAAAATGAATTAACCTTTTTTTTTTTAAACCAAAATTCTTCTTTATGGGACATTAGTATATTTTATCGGTCAACTTTAAACCTTTTATGAATGTTAAAGTTTATAAAAAAATTCCTTCCGGTCATTTATCCCTGATCACTGTGAGTTTTCCAGTCACATGGCGTGTTTACACTAACCTGGAATTAACCCCCCATAGCATTATTTTCATTAAATTTTTAACCTAAAGGTTTTCAACACTGAATTTTTTTGTTTAAAACAAACAAAGTTTATGACGCAGAATGTGTGATTTTCCTTGGAACTTTGTATACAGTTTGATGGCTCTCCGCCTGGTTTCTTGGACATTTTTCACATAGTGTTGACTTTGTTGTGAATACATACTAGTGCTGTCAATCGGTTAAAAAATCGTGATTAATCACAATGTTTTACGATCCAAATTTCATACGACAAAATGCAGCTTTTGAATACAAAAAATAAAGGCCAGAGAGAAAACGTTTCCTTCATTTCGATTGTCTGAAATGGTTACATTTATAAAGTGTTAACTCAGAAGTTTAATTTATGTGCACAAAACACATCAATAGTAAGATTAGCAGAACTGTGAAGACTTTTATGTCTGCAGTATTGCTCCAAGTAAACAAAGATGCTGATTTACAGCCATAAGAAACATGAATACTCTAAGGGAAATACTCTAAGAAGTTTAGTCATTGCCAGCCATCATTTATGCATTTTTTGTCCCTTTATGTTTGATGTTTTTCTATACAGCATAAAAATTTTTGGATCTCAATTTTTGCAGATAAAATTTTTTTTAAAAATGTTGAAATTCAGTTTCTTGGACAGTTTTAGATTCAAGTAGAATTATTGTGTAATATAAGGAGAAATTTATGTCAACCATTGCCACCAAAAAAAATAGTTTTAAAGATACATTTTTAGAGAAAATGTAAAAAGAAACACAAAAAGGACCCCGACTACTGCGGGCTAAGTAGAAAAACACAATTTTATAAAATGAAAAAAAAAAATTAAGTTTCAATTTTCAAGTTGGAAGATCTTTTCAGAAAGTTAGTGATATGTTGGAGGCCAAGCCTGCACACCTGGTCAATGGGAGATGCCCGGCAGGAACTTTAACTGCAGGGAGCGCCGGGAGGCGAGGCTGTGGGGCCAGCCATCTTTTCATTAGCCGTATCTAATGAAACTGCACAGGGCCTGAGGAAGAAAGCCCTACTGCCGGGACACCCTGCCCTGCCCGAAATTACACTAGAGATTCAGCCACAAAAGAAGCATTCCGTCCACACAGCGACACCGGCACTTGACACCAAATTTTAAGCCTGCAGGTTGTGGAAATTTCCACTCCCTTGATGCCTGGGAAAAACGACTTTCAAGGGGGTGTTAATCACAGCCCCCCCTTCCCTTCCATTGACCCACCATTCCTGCAATGGTTTTTGTTTGGGAACAGTTGTCAAGGTGGAAATATCTTATACTCTTTCTAATCACGTGGTCAGCAATTACTGTTATTAAGCTTTCTTTTGAGGGAGGGAGGGGTCACTGCTTCTGCTTGTAACATCACTGACAGACACAAAAGACTAACAGCGTGATTTCTAGCTTGCAAGTGCAAATTTGTGAGCGCATGGGCATGCACTTAAATGTGCATGACTGGGTGTACACCCCAACACACAGTACAAGTCAGAAGAGCTAAAAGAAGGTGACAACTAGCATATACCTAACACCTGCCACTCAAATTACAGCTTAACCTTTTGGTGCTAATTGTTGGGTATTTCTACTCATTACCTGCTCCACAATCTAACATGACTTTTTTTTAAATAGTTTAACGCATTAGAGGAGCTTTTAAAGACCCGCTCCATTGAACATTGTGTTTTTTTGTGTTTTTAAAGGGCTAATATCACACTCTTTTTTTGCTAAATTAACGTTAGCTTGGGTTTTTGAGGTGATATATGCTAGAGAGAGTGTAAACAAAAGGATGATGGGAAAATAGCTCCACTAATTTCCACGCCAACAGTCCTGCCTACAACTCGAAGGCAAATTTTTGATGAACTGCTGCTGCTCTGCAGAAAATATTTCCTAAAAAAAAGATTTTTGGCTAAAAACGACATAATCATGATTAAAGGAAACGATTTTACTATGGAAAATGTATAATTGGAGTGGGACTTTAAATGAACTTTTGGTTAAACACATTGGTGTTTTAATAAAACATTCCTGGAAAGCTAAAGTGTTTTCTTTTCTGTCATGATCTCATATCACCTGCCTGCACTGTACACAATGTGTGTCTGAAACCATTTGTGACCCCGAGGTCAAAGTATTCCACCGATGACAGCCTTATCCCTTTAAATGCACCGCTGAGTTGTCCAGTTGCCATGCGCCCGTGCCGAGGTGTGTGTGATGAGTGGAGATGAGTCACAGACAGGGGTGAGAGGAGGTGCCACACAGATAACCCCCACAGATGGACAGCGCGGAGATTCTAAGGTTTCAAACCCGTCGCTCTGAGCTAGCTTCTTTGAGTACAAATGATATACCTATGAATTAGACCATAGGGAAAACGTGTGTCCGTTTTTGTCCGCGTGGAAGTATGTATGAAACAAGAGGCCATGACCTTGAGCTCCCCTGACACGAGCTTTCATCATGAAAGACCCTCCAGATTCAGAAATGAACCAGACTGCAGAACACGAGGCATGCCCATGGGTTGATGCTCAACAGCATAACATCTGTCAGCACCAGAGCATAATTTTGTTTCTTTTGTGGTGTTCAGGACTTCCAAAAAAATTTGAACATTTGAAATTTTCCAGAGAAGCACATGTTTTCAGAGACGATGCTCTGGGGCATGACGGGTTTTCGTTGGAACTTTCTTTAAACTCAAATTCTTTATTTTTTGAATAGGATTGTCCTCGACGGGTGTTAATTGTCATTTATTTCACAAAAATAATTCAAAGGCCAGCTAACAGGAGAGACTTGATCCCATCATCTTCCTAAAATTATTTTAGAATTTTAGAATCGCCGTTCTACATCTTCTGGTTCTAAACAGGAATTATTTACGATTCTGTGCAATCTCTACAAAGCAACATCACTTTATACTATTAACATGGACCCTTTTGTGACCTTTCGTGACCTTGGTAGGTCATTTTTTTCATATATTCATTGAACTGTCTACTCAATCACCTAACTTGTATCTAGAGTTGTGAAATACATTTCGCTGCATATTAGCCTATATGTGACAAATACAATTTTTTGAGTTGAAATGTTACTTTGAATATTAGAAAATAAAGAATATCTCATTCTACATTCACATAATTATGATTGGTTTTACTTGCTTTGTTGTTTGATTTAAAAAAAAAGGGAGATGAATAGGAGTGAGACAGAATTTAAAAATATTTTTACATTTTTATGACTTGATATTTATCAAAGTTTTACATGAAGTCGGTTTGTAAAAGAAAAATCAGCTCATGCTTGTGAGGTCAAACATCTTAAAACTTGAAGGAATTTGAAACAGTTTGACAACGTTTTTTAAGCAATGTGCTGGAGGGAATTTGGCAACTTGCTATTTTTTTTTACATGTTTTGCAAAAAAGTAGAAAAAAACAATCTTTGTGGCTCTGCTGGAACGTACACATTTCTTTTTAAAGCAAAGTCCAGTAACTTGAGGATGAAAGCGGAACGCCACACGTTAAAAAAAAAAAAACTCCTAGAAGTTAAAAGACGCATTTCCTCAAAAGAGATTTTAGAGTGCTCCCACTAAAAGCAGCAAATGCAGCTCATCTTTCTTTGTTCCTGTAGGGAGGGGTTACCGTCTGCAAACACTTAACGTTGCACTTTACGATTCAAACGTCCAAATAAAAAAGCCTTTTTGAAGACTTCTCCCTGTCACTTAGATGAGCGCTGTCAACGGAGCTGCAGCATAATGGCTCACCTGTAATTGCGTGAGAAGTGGAGACTGAGGCTCATCACACAAGGATGAAAAAAATGTGTTTATATGACTCGTTATATAACTGCCCTCCATTTACCGCTCTTATACAAAGTCTTTGAAACATCTTAAAGCATGAAGCTTCTTCTTGTACATGGAGAGTAATACCTCAACATAAACTTTAAAGACTAAATGGCAGACTTGTTGGGTGCATGGAACTCATAAACTCTTTCTCTGGCTTTTTAATAAACATGCATCCACTTTTTGTGTAGGTTAGTGGGATAATGACCGGGCAGGGCAATTACCATCAACTCTCTGATCCTATCTGAACTTTAGAGGGAGTTAAAATGTTGTAATTGCAGTGTCAAGCTGTTTTTTTTTTTTTAAATACCTTCCCTTCACTGAACACACACAGATATGTTGGTTCCCAACCTGCTGCATACTCTCCTTCTCTGCCTTTAACGACTCCAAAATGAAATTCTTCTGTCCTCCTCTTGTTTTCTGATGCTGATATGCGAGCATCAAAGAGAAGCCCTGGGGCAATTACTGGGCTGGAGGGGTCGGCAAGAAGAAAAACCAACAAATGGCTCTGGGTTTTGACGATCTGAGCCTAATTTGTTCAATATAGCTTACAAGAACTCTCTTTCAAGAGACCTTTTTGAGAAAAATATTTGATTTTAAGGTGCAAATTTGTAGTGCAAATGAGACCCGCTTGTAAGAGATGCAGACACTGTTATCCAGCAGTTCAAAGGGACCCCCCTCCTTTAACGTTATCACATAATTTGGGCCAGCCATCAGCTTGTAAATAAGTGATGTCGAAGCCTTTTGTGTGATGGGGGCACAGGTTGGAGACAGGAGTCTTTGCTGTGCTGGCATGAGCCGCTGAAGACAAAGGCAGGAGACAGAGCGTCTAACCTTTGATTATTCTAAGGACCCGACCGCCTCCTGGGAGAGCAGGATGCATCAGCCGCAATCATGCACCCAATGTGGGGACGTCAGGAACAATAGAATCACCCTCACAGTCAGGCTGAACGACAAACTCCAACTGGATTAGCAAGTATCCGACCAAAACACGTTGGCCTAATGACATAGAAATGAGCTTTTTGTGTTAGAAGATCAACAAACTCATTTTGAGATGGAAATCCAACATCAGATCTGTAGGAATTTTTCTAGATGCAAAATGCAAACAAATTAATTAAAATGCATCTTTTATTCTTCTCATTCCAGGATTTCCTCTTTTTGCTTTTTTTAAAAAAAAGTGTAATTCCAATAATCCTATAATCCAAATTTATTGTAAATGTAATAAAAATATAGTGCAACTTTTATTAGAAAATGTTTTGTAAATGGTTGAGACATTTTTTTTTACAAAACAAATTTTGATGGAATTTCTATAAGCAGAAAGATTAATTTTGATTTGTAGTGGCAGAATAACGGCAATGTACAGATGCGTGTGGGGCTTTGCTTCTCCTTTCAAATACAAAGTGGGTACATATTATGATGTGACTACTTGTTTTATATGAAGCAGTTCATGTTTTTATTTTTTCTGTATAAAACAAAAGCAATAAATATCACCAGTAAATAAACTTTACTTTGTTTTTACTATTTTCTCAATAAAAAAAACAAAAAAAAACCAAAAACAATCTAATGTACATTATGAAAAGTTGTACAGCTTTTGTTTAAAAATAAGGGCTCAAATTGTCTTTAATATGTAGATATAAATATATATATTTAGCCAAGATTTATGATAATAACATCGAAGGAAAAAAGTGAGACAAACATACAGATCATAGAAGTTATAAATAAATGTAAATGTTTTAGGGTGGAATTTTATTCTGTTTTGTTTGTTGCCAGTCCAAATGCCTTTTTTTTTTTTTTTTTTTTGTTTTGTTTTTTTTAAAGGTCTTCATACTCCACGGGAACAGAGACATTTCTTCTGTTTGCAAGGAGGACGAAGGACATCCAGGATGTTTTGAAACAGAGCTTTTTGGAAGTCCTGTTTGGGTCCTCCTGCTGCAACATACATTACACAGCGTGTAATGAAAATGTGAAAATGCAGTTCATAGAAGGGAAGAAAAGGAAGAATCACATTTGAAAAACAGGAGGAAAATGTGTTGGTTTTCAGAGCAGGTTCTTGCTTTGACAAATGAAGCCAATCGGCCATAAAAGGCACTTTTTCAGGATGTCAACCGATTGTTTTTCCGACTTTTGTCCGTCAGATGATGCCGTTCAGTCAGTTTGCACTTACAGACAGATCTGTATTAACCCAGCCCACATCAAATAATCAACCAATCCTTGAACAGCTTTTGCACAAAACACAAAGTTCTGCTTAAAAGTTGGGACCAACCAGGGAGAACTCCAGAAAAGAAAAGCTGCAGTTGCTCTTGCGCAACTGGAAGATTAAATTTCTCTGCTTCCGTGGAGTATGAAG
The DNA here is from genome assembly GCA_014656515.1 of Oryzias celebensis. Lineage (NCBI taxonomy): Eukaryota > Metazoa > Chordata > Actinopteri > Beloniformes > Adrianichthyidae > Oryzias > Oryzias celebensis. Next base: position 45,122,962 of record BNCR01000005.1, read on the forward strand.
AGGCTTTCAGTTTGTGGGTCAGCGGCAGCCGCAGCCCTCCACCACCATTTCCTGGTAGTTTTTTAGGACCACCTTGTCATATTCGTCTAGGTAGAGCATTGAGATGGCGCTGAGCTCTGTTGGTACGCAGCAGGCCTTGGGAATGTTGTTGTTCACAGAGTTCACCAGTGTCTGAACGATGGCGTGGTTAGTTGAGTTCAGATGATCTGCCAGAGGAAAAGGGCACTCTCCGTGGCAGTAATAGGCCTGGTAACCAGGAGGTGCCACTATCCAGTCATTCCAACCTACATCGCTAAAGTCCACGTACAGGGCATGGCGCCGGCAGTTGCGGTTCCGTTTACGCCCCCGTTGTTTAGGGCTGCGTTTCGTCCGGCGAGTCAATGAGTGACCCTTTCCATCGTGGCCAAAGGTAACCAGAAGAGGGCGTACCTGGTCCCAGTCCTCTCCTGGCTCCTGGTGTAAGGAACGGCTGATGCGGACGTGTCGGTGCTGGTTGTGTGGAGTCTGATTAAGGTGCAGAACCTCTACAGCCAGTCCATAATTAGGGAGCCGTTCCCGAGTCCAACGCAGCACAGCGGGGCTGACGTCAAAGCTCTCCCAACGCGAAGCGTTGTGGCGCACAAGCCGGGTGTCCAGAAGCTGAGTGATAAGCTGCCCGGGCCGCGGGGGCTTAAGCACCTCGTATATGTTTATCCGATGAAGGCCCTGTTCATCTAGGAGGCTATCAGTGTTGGCCTCATCCAGCTGCTCACGGTAGAGTCGCAACTCTGCGGAAGACAGCAGCTCGTCCTCTGGAATGCTGCTAAGGTTGAACAGGAAGCGAAGAGGAATGGATTCTCCATCATCCACTTCATGTATCCTCTCCATGTGCTCTGAAAACAAGAAAAAAGTATGTTGATGCATAGATAACCCTGCTGTGTCCGATGTGCACTCCTGCAGCATAAACTGTGACTTTTTTGGAAGGTGATGAGCATTTACGCAACTCAAGGCACACCGTTCATCTCCTCACTCTTGAGCAGGCTTAACTCGCACCAAATAATATAAGCCCAGACATCTTGAGGCCTCTAGCGTAATCAGGTAAATAAATATATATCATCCACACTTCCTTATCTTTCTTTGAGGATTATCCGGCTCTTCTCCGAGCGTCTTTTTCTGAGCACTTTGCTGAAACATGCATTACAAGGAGGGTGGTGATTAACGTACCACAGCTACAATATAAACACAGTGAAGGCTCCCTGTTCCACGCACAGTCTGCAGATTTCTGGCAAGATCACCATTGTTGGGGAAAGGAATGTTGTGTCTACTATTTTCCTGCTCAATCCACCCCTGTTATTTCACACCCAAGCCCTAATCTTCCCCAGGTGGTTCTCATTATTAAAACCTGCTGTGCTTTTGATTAGCTCTGTAGTTTGTTCACTTAAGACATTTATCATTTTCATCATGAATAATCATTAAGGAATCAGACAACGCACTAGAATTACATTTACTCCAAGCCTGTGGGAAAGAATTCACCGCCTGGCTAATTAGAATTTCAAGTATCCACACACCTCAGCTCCTTGTTCCAATGTCTGATTAAAAAAAGCAGTTGGAAACGGATGATTTCCATTACAGAGGGGTAGTCAAAGCCATCTCTAAGGCTGAAATCGGGATGAAAAGTTTGCCTCGCCTGTAAACACGTCTCCTCAACACACTGTCCATCTGCTGCAGACTGTAATACCTCCCTGTGCTTTGGACAGATGAGTCACTCTATCACACAATGGTGCTTCCATGAAAGCAAGCACTCCCACTCAAAGGGTTTCGGAACGTATTATTAACATAGTTCTGTAAAGGAGACGAGGGTAAATGCTTGCAAGGAGGGCTAAAACCCATCCACAAGCTCACATGGGCACATGTTCACATAGCATCATGGGCAGAAGTGGCTCCTCCCACTTTTTTTCACCTTTTTAACATTGATTCGTTGGTTTAAATTGACATCCTCTTGAGCTCAACTAACTAGTCATCCTATCCTAAGGATAATCTCACCTTTGTAGCCCTCAAAACCACCTTAAAATCACCAGAAAAACTTCAAACTTTGCGTTTAACTTCTTTCTTCTTTATTTAGCTTTTCAAACATGCCCCACCAAGTCAGTCTATTTTTCTAAACTCAATTAACAAGTTAAATTCTTCAAAACCTCAGTCTGTGTTAAAATTAAGTTATCACAATAATCAGAAGCCACGCTTCGAAACCGCTTTTCCATCTCTCCAGAGAGCTGCAGTAGTGTCTTCTCCAGGCACCCATATAGTTGGCAGTAGGCTCTTTATTTAGAAGGCTGCAGAGTAGCATTAGGGATAATTGCACAGTGAGAAAGGTCCTACAAAAAAGAGCCCTCCACATAAACTGGAGACGTAAGAGAGGAACGCATTATAGTTCCAAGCCAAGAACTGGGTTTTTTAAGCCACGTTCTGCTGGGTGGAGTGAGATGTGTAAGTCAGTAATATGAAGGTATGCTTCTCCTTCAGCTACTAACCAAACAAACACACACACATCTGTCAAATTGGGCCCTTGAGAGCTCGTCTAGCAGTTTTTTTTTTTTTGCCAATCTGTGGACTGTTTGGTGACCACATTCTTAGATTCTTTGGTTATGGCGAGATGGGTGGAGTAGCTTTGCAATCATGTTTCAAGGTCTAATTTTTTTTTTTTTTTGCCTCTTCCCTGAATGCTTTGCAATCTGCAGCTGCACTAATTCACAACTCTACAGACAAAATGAGCCATTTCTTTTGTCTTTACATTTCTATTAGTGATTTTTTAATGAACTTTTATGAACTGCCAGTTCCCTTACCTTCATGGTGGAAGCCCCTCACGGTGTTGGCCCGGCTGGCTGACTTCTCTGGATACTCAAAAGGAATGTCGTGTGCCTCTACGTCCTCAGCCTCCCCCGACTGCAGTCGATAGAGATCGAGCAGGTAGCGAGGCACGGCGGTGGACTTGCTTGGACGCGGGCGCTTTTTGAGGCCAAACATGTGCAACAGCGTGGCCTCAAAGTCCCGTAAAAGTTCATGGCTCTGAGCGGTCGAGCGACCCTGCAGGCCAGGTACTTTCTTTTTCCCTTCTTCGGGTATCAGACTAGCATGGTTGCTCTCTCCCAGCAGGACTTGGGATATTAAAATGACCATCAGCATTCGATTACCAGGAATCATGATGTCTCTGGTGGGAGCGGCAGATAAAACAGGAAGACACAAAAATTAGAAAACGTCTGAGTGGAGCAGGAGGGTCAAGAGTGTATAAGAAAGACATAAGGATTGTACTAACTTTTCTACAGTCTAAAGAAATTTAAAGCTATTCCAACTTACACCAAATGTACTCAATAATTCCCTCTACCGTGTTTATAGTAATGTCCCCAATCACTCGCTGTTTCTCTTTGGCGACACATTGTAAAGTAAACAGCTGGTTCAAGAACCCAACTTTTTTAATCTGTGGGGCCATTCCTCCGAGCTCCACCCCTTCCCCTTGTCTCCTCCACTATGATTAGACAAATAAAAGAAGCAGCCCTGAGGTCGGAACAAATTCTTAACTCAATAAGAAGCCATTGTTCCTCATAGTCTGCCCCAACAAGCCGTGGGACAAACCTGAGACTTTCGGCAACACATTAAAAAGAAAAGGCTCTTCCTAGTACATGCGCCTCGACCAACACCCCTTACAGTGCTTCAGTTCAAGTCTGGACAGATGCCACAAAAAAACGAGTGATTCACTGGACAGACAAGAGAGTGCGGGGGGGGGGGGGGGGGGGGGGGGGGGGGGGGGGGGGTACAAGATGCAGCAACATGTCACATGTCACCAATTGAAAAGCCACAGTCCGCTTACTTACCGACAGAAAATAGAGCATGGGAAAACAGTCCATGTTTGTTGGGAGCAGGCAATGGACACGTTTTTCCAGGAAATGTTAGGTGGTGTTGGGAGGCTGCAGGAGAACATTGGCGTGACCCTGTTCCTGAAAGATAGTGTCAAAAACAAGGGAGAAACTATCAAGCCAAGTGCTGCTGCAAACACTTGTGCTTGGTGTGGTAGTTACTCGAGAATGTGTGTGTCAATGTGTTTCGGTTTGTGTGGAAGAGAGAGACCTGGTGTCTCTTTAAGGCTTATCATTTTGACTCGTGGGTAAGCTAGCTATTTACTGTAACTGGAATGTGAGAAGGTATGTGCCACAACACAGACAGCGGATCAGTTATGCTTTAAGCTCAAGTCAAACATGTTTACAACTGTACCCCAAAATCGAAGTCGTTTTCTTCATTTACTGTTTTATTTGTCAAACAAACTAAGATAAGCTTTATTTTTTGTTGAGTTCCTTTTCTGCACCTTCCTGAGCCCTAATTTCTGATTCAATAAGTTAGACATAGCAGTGCAATTAAACAGCATTACACCAGACTGTTGAAATAAAAACGGAAGGAAAAGACTACTCACCATTTACTAGTTCTAAGTCATGTTTAACAAGCCCCGTCATAAAGCTCTAATGATTGAATTTTAACACGCCACTTGGAGGGCTAAACGCTGCTGAATCACACTAATAAAATTACTGAGCTCCAGAGTGACCACGCCAACTGTAGGCCAACTGTGGGGCATCTCAGTTGTTTGTTTGCATTACGATGCAGAGGATGCATTTTGGCAGAAACAGAGAGTGCGGCAAAAAAATATGGGTGTTTTACAGTGTGTGAGCATGCCCAGCTTGGTATCTGTGTGATTAACTCAGCCCCTCAATAGCTCACTGTACACGCAATCAAGGATCCCTTTTCCGAACAGCATTAGACTCTGACCTCAGCTTGACCCCCACCCCCCTTTCTCGGTCATGACATTAGATCCAATGTGTGTGGAAAAAAAAAAAAAAAGGGCCCAAGGTGCAGGCGTGCGTGTACACGAGGGAATCGACGCATCAGTGTGTCGGTCCGCGTGCGCGAGCGCGTGCCGCAGCTCGCGCATTCGTGAGAACTGTGGCAAAGAAGAGAGAGGAGGGTTCAGAACATGATCAGCTCGATTACCCATGGGATGCTGCGATGTGTGTGTGTGTGTGTGTGTGTGTGAGTGCGTGCGAGCGAGTGTTTGAGCCTGTGCGTGAACATCTCTAACAACAAACGTTCATTGTACGCAGAGGGCCTCTCCCATGATTACAGGGATTCATAGCACTCAAAAACACTGACCAAACAGAATATCTTGTAACTGTAACCAGCCACTGACAAAGCTGCAGGCTACGGCAGACAGACACCCCAAGTGATGCGAGGATGATGAAAGAAGATGTGAAGCAGACGCTGGCCTCTTTTCAACTTTGGAGATAAAAATACATTTGAGTTTCCACTAAATCCTGTAATTCCTCCATCAGAATCCCAGAGAAGGCAAAGCAGAGCCCCAACATTGGGAAATCTTCAAAAAAGGCCTCAGTCCTTAAACTGAACAGCAGACAGGAGCACTTTTTCCAAGGAAAAAAAAAAAAAAAGGAGACCAGAGCAGAATTAGGCCACAGCAGTCAACTGCCTCTTCTTCCTTTTCTGTCTCTAACTGACCTGAGATAATGCGATCAGACTTTGCACATGGCTCCTCTGATGTGTCTTCTAAGGAATTTGACAGTTGAAAGAAAGGGAAGGAACGTCGGAGGGAAGCAGGTTACCTCGGAAACAGACAAATCACCTGACCTTATCATTTTTATCTAGCGGCAAAAACGTTTAGCAAGACATTTCTTGTCTCTGACGTTCGTGTTTGTCCTGATACACCTCACTAGTGTGGTTTTGACAGGCTCCCCAAGAACTGACCTGTTTTTGCAATCACTTATAGAAAATGGCTTGTTTGCTCTTCTCAAAATAAACCGAAACTTACCGAAGACTAAAGGAGTTTTAACAATCAGAAGGGCCTGCTGTTTTTTTCACTGGCTCTTCTGAAAAAGGCATTCGCAGTCAGTGAGTTCACTCCAAGCACATTTACGGTTTTCTTGGCCTTATAGTTTTGCTGAAAGGCAAGAAGGATGGTGTAAATGATAAGCCTTCGATCCTGCCTGTTTTTCCTCTTCCTGAAACATTATGACAAGAACTCTCATACTGACACTGGAATCACTTCAACTGTTGCAAGAAATGGCATCATTTCAACAAGAAGTCTGGGTTAAAAATGTGCAAAAATAGAAATGTTGAAGCACAGCTTCATAAAATGCTTTAAAATGCTGCCATGCTCAAGTCTGAAGGTTAAGTTTCCTTAGAAAAGCAGAAATGCGGTGTAACATGTGTTCCCAGTTTTCATAGTTTTCATTTTTGTTGCAGTTTTGCAGCTTTTTGGATGAAAACGACACAATGTGACTTCAAGGTAACTAAAAATAAGTGAAAAACATTTAAAACACGAGTGTTATTTTACAATATGGAAGCAGAGTTACGTTTTTATTTTTGAACTTTGGCAAATATCAGAAATAGACCAATACAATCACTGTAAAACAAAATGTCAATATTATTTTTTTCAAACAGCTTTTTTCACGTTGGACAAATCTGAAACCAACGGATCTCCAGCGTTTTTACGCGTCGTGAAGCTGGTGCAGGTGTTTATTCAGACACGTTTAAGACTTCATAAAAAAAATCCACGAAGTCCAGAGGAAGCCAAATGTGTGGCTGCTGGTCCAAAGAAAATGGAGCGCAACGAAATCGGACCCTCCGTTTGGAAATGACCTCACTTTTCTGACATTGCTCAAGTCTCGGGCACCAAAAGCTGAGTCCGCAGCGCTGGCTGTGCGCTTTTATTCCACTTTTACGCGCTTTGCGCTCACGTTGTCCTAACATTCCGAATGTTACTTCAGAAAAAAAAACACTGAAGTGATGTGATTATTTATTTATTTCTTTTAGAAGCGAAGTTAAGCAGGGTGAAATCAAACTCCTGAACTTGTCATTGCATAGGTTTCATGCGCGACAGCGTGTCAGTGGATGCGCGCTTACCATCAGTAGAGGTACAGGTCTCCTCGAATCAACAGAGAAACAAAAAGATGAAAGGCTCTCCAGGCGTTACGCAGGAATAAACGCCCAAATGAGCCTTAAACGAGAAGCTGGGTGCGTTTTTGGCTCATTAATCCCTTCGTGACACCTCCTCACGGAGCGGTGGAGACTCGGCGCTCCGCGGCGGGGTCTCTCAGCCTCCAGAACAGTCTGTAAGGGCGGGCGGGCGGGCGGGCGTTGAGGAGGACGCACAGGGCTTCGCAAATGATCAAACATCTCTGGTCCCTTGCAGTTTTTATTTCTCCGCCCTGCCTCCTCCTCCTCCTCCTCCTCCTCCGTCTCCAACCTCCCCAAACACCTTGGATAACCCCCCCGCTTTGTCCTGCGCCCCCACTTTCAGCGCATGCACCGCACTGAGACAAATCTCTTTTTTCCCCCCTAACTTTCTTCATCTTTTTGATTATGACAAAAATGAAAGGTGGAGCTCAAACAACTGACTTCACTTTTTAAAAAAAGTCTTCCATTCTAAATTACTGGAAACAGTTCATTTGTATATTTTGGTTCAGAACGAAGAAGTTCCCCTTTTATATTCTTGAATTATTGACCTACAGTGTAAACTAATAAAATCTAATTATGGGCTTTTTTTCTGGTCCATGTATATTAATGGCTCATTTAGATGGAAGTGCAAAGAAGCCACAATTTGATTAATTATTTTGTATGTATTTCCTGAATTGTTTTTGTTTATTCAAGTAAAAACAAAAACGGTGTTAATGATAATTAGGATTTGGAAATGGTTTATTACAAGCAATCAAAGCAAATAATTCTACAAAACAAGACAATAATAGAAATATCTATACAGGGCTAGATCAAACTTAGGATGATTAGTCATAAAATAAACTGGAAAATATGGATGCACTAGTGACACATATCAATTATTACTCTTATTCTTACTTATTAGAACTCTTTAAAGCTTGAAATGAAGAGAAAACGTATATTGGAGGAAGATAACTTATATCCACCCCTGTTTTGCTTTTAATTTATTCATTTTGTATCTTCTTTAAATAAATTATCGCTTCAGGTCATTAAAAATCCATGAGTATCAAAATTACAGATAAAGTATCAAAATTATCTGCAGATTATTTGTCTTTAGAAAAAAATGTCTATATAAAAATGGGATGATTCCAGATTTTTTTGTTTTACAAAGGACATTTGATAATCATCAGGAATCTTTAAATCAGTAAAAAGTAATTGAAAATCCCACTGCAGGCTAAGTGTTCACGCCTCTGTAAAAACATCTTCAGTGCAGGTTAATACTTTCACGTGAAAATTAATGGTGACTCAAGAACATCTATAAACTTTAAATTATTTTCTTTTGTAATATCTCCACATTTAGATGTTGGAAACGGACATTTTCAAATCGTTTATTTTGTTGATCTTAGACTAAACGTGCTCTTCAGTCACCCTGATTGGCTTTTCTTGGAAAGTTCTTGCCTTCTGTGCTTTGGAGTTAATGGATTCTGGAATGTTCTTTGTGGCTCAGACGTTGAAGAACATAACTCCTGCGTGACTCTTGATGCTGGATCACAACTGCAATCATTTCAACACCATCCCTGAAGCCATCAGTGCACAATTTCTTTTCAGTCAGATTTATCACAAGAGAACAACATGAAATTCTTGTTACATTTTGTTCAAAATCTTTTAGAATCCCAAGGATTGCTGATCCATGCCTGGCCATATGTTGCACTAAAACAGCCACAGTGTTGCTTTCGGAACATTTATAATCCTCTTTCAATTGAAAGTAATTGTAGATTTTTAGTTGTTCTTCACAGCAATGCATGTTTTTGAAGGACTTGCACAAATTTGCAGGAAATTCAGTGTTGTAAAAAAAATATGACCAACTTCATTTTTTATCTGGTATTACTTGAATTTTATTAATGACAAGGATAAGTCAGAAGGAAATTTGAGAATGACCACAGAATTACCACAGTCTGTTCTCATTTTCTTTTCTAAAGAACCAAAATTTATAGCGAGATGTGATTGCAAAGATTACATGTATCTGATTTTTGTCTTATACAAGGGTGATGTAATCTGCAGACAAGCCAGCCCTCAAGACAAGACCTCAACGTCCGAAATGGAAACAAGATTAAAAAACAAGATTACGGGTTCACTTTTAGCTCTGTTTCTGCATAATCAATCTCATTTCACATAAAGTTTTAAAGACAGGAGGCCATATGGACTGTCATGACCTCGTTCAAATAGAACTACTGAAGATAAAGTGGATGGAAAGTGAATTTTCAGAAGCAAATTTTCTGCAGAAAGACTAAATTCAGAAACATTCTTAATCTGAAACTTGAATGCATTTAACATTTAAGATATTCACAAACTGATATGTACTTAGGGTATCTTTTCTGTTTTAGTTCATGTTAAAAATTTATATTTTTTCAAGATTTTTTTGGATTGTTCATAAAAAAATATTTCTTTCATTATTTCTTTTCATCTCTTAAGGCTCTCTACGAAAATTTTAATGAAAACCTTCGACGTTTTGATTGTGCTTTGGATTCCTCCTCCTGATTATTGATTGGGCTTAGCCTCTTTCAGCTCCCTCAGTTCCAACGGAGATTAGACCCACAGAAATGCAAGCTCACAATACCGAGTGATCCTCTGTGAAACCTGTAGAAAAGAATCCACACATTATACTTTTGGAGTAATTAAGTAAGTACGTCAATTTAGCAGCAACATTAAGCTTTCATTTGATTGACACATGGTCTTATATTTGACCCCAAAATACTTTGGAATACAAAAGATCTCACAGTTGACTGAAACGGCTTTGTGATAAAAACAAAATCTGTTCATTCTGAGCCTTTTTCTATTTAAGGTATTAGTCCAGTTGTCTTATAGTAAGTTAAAAGACCCACACCAATGAAAATCGTGTTTTTAACATGTTCTTTTCTCATAATGGAGGACAAATATAAAATAATTAAATATTAAAACTGCAATTTTTGCATATTTCTTTATTCAAATCCTGTTGGATCAGTTTCGGTATCTGGTCGAATGGTTTTTTTCATGAGCTGCGAGCGCTCCCCGTCAATTCTGCCAGGAAGTTCTGCTAAGACACATGACAAAATCTGGTCAATTTTCAAAATATAACCAATTTTTCACAACAAAATACTGCGATTGACAAATTCAACACAAAAACATAATAAAAGATGCAACAAAATTAAAAAAGCAAAGCAAATATAAAAAACAGAACATTACATTTTAGAAAACAAAGCTAAATTTACAAAACCAAAACATAATAAACATTTCATCAAACAAATCAAATCTTTTAAAAGCAAAATTAAATAATGGAAAACATTTCAGAAAAATTTCCTCTGCCTGAAAACCTAAAATGTTTCATTAATAAATGACTCTTTGATATATGGCTGACGTAACTGTAACTGCAGCCTCTTCCTAGTAAAAGTGATATGTCTAATGATGTGCACACAGTCATTTACAGTCAATGACATGTGCAATGCCACACTCTGGACTCACAAATCTTGGAAATAAGAAACATTCATAAACATACATCCATGCAAACTACTTATGGGTGATCTTTCGATTTCAGACGAAAACATAAAGAAAATAATTTAAACGTTAATTTTCCGTTTGTCCCATTTACGACTGAATACATAAAAATGCGTGGATCATTATGGGTCATCGTTGTTTGGATGATGGTATCCAGTATCGCTTCAAGTCAAACAAATTTCAGCTCAAATGATGAACAAACGTCATCATCCAATCAGCAATGTCCATCAGTGCCTTCCTTTTCTGGTTTCTGTAAAAACAAAAACACATTTTGGAAACCAAAACGAAACACAAGGAGACACTGTGTAATTTGTGCTAATAATATCAACTATTTCAAACACTACTTCTTATTTGCCTTTCAGAATTCAGACTTTGAGAGAACAATGTGTAGCTTTTGCAAGAACCATTTTTAGTATCTTTGACGGTTCCACACTTTCACGCTGCTGATGAATCAGTTGCGCGAATTAAATTAGCAGTGTTTTTGTTTATTCTAACATTGACTCAATAGAAGGTTTTGTTTTTTCTAAGGTTCATTTTGGGTGGCATGCACTTAACAGCAGCCAAAAAAAGATAGATAAAAAAAAAGATAAATAAATGATTCAGTTCAATTTTAATTATATAGCCCGATGTCACAACCATAGTCGTAATAGCATGTGGGCATCCTTCATGGACTTTTACTCGAAGTAAAAATACAAAAAAAGCCAACCAAACATGTCATTTTCTATCATTATGGATAGATTCACAGGTTGAACCTTTTATCTTCGTTTTGCTCAGTTATCTGACATGTTAAAGATGTAAACATAAATACATTTTGTACAATTGTGTTTATTGAGGATGCAGACCCCTGGCTTACACCGACTATGATCACAGTCACTGAATTAACTTGTTTTAAATCATTTCTGGTTAAGTGCAATTTTGTACAGATTCCATGATGTAGATTGTACAGCCTCTGTGCCTACATCTCCAACTTGTGACACCCAAACAGGCGACAGCGACCCACACCCTTAATCTGACTCCATCACACATCTTGATCCTCTCTTTCTTCTCTCCCAGAGTATTCACCAGCGCTGACACGCGCCACAGCCATTGATCAAACTTCAGCTTTCACTAATGCTAGGATTTCTCACTGGAACATTTTGCAGCACAGCTGCCTCATGTCTCCGCGGGTGCTCGAACGGCAGAGTGCTTGTCCTGTAATCCCCTAACCCAGCTCTGGGACCCATAAGTGGTGTAAGGGGTTAGGAGGAGAGAAAAGGACGAGAGAAGTTGAGTTTGACGATAGACTGGACAAACTATTTTAATCCCTGTAATGGAATTGGCAAGTAAACTCATGAGCCCAGAGGTAAACAAAGAAAAAGAAGAGTAATGGATGTTGGACCAGTCAGAACAGTGTTGAAACTCACTTCCTGCCCCCTCTCTTCTTTATCCAGGACAACGATAGGTTGACATCTTCTTTAGTCCATCCCCTTCAAGAGACACCAGGATTAGATAAACACTCTACGTTACTTTTTACAAAGAGTGTTTGGGTTGAAAGTCACATCTTGTCCAGAGTTTATCCTTGCAGTCAGAAATGCAGAAACACTTTGATGACATCCACAACCTCACTTATTTTATTAATAGTGCAGAATAAAAGCAGCCGTCCCACAGAGTGCTGTATGCGGTCATCAGCCTCGGTTCAGGACAGATCATCAGTAACATCCTGTCAGATGAAGCTGCGAGTGTCAGAACTTGAATGTTTGTCCATCTTCTGCCGTCGTGGTGCAAGCCTCCCCCTTTCAGATGTTATCAAAGGCAGTTGGTCAAGTGAGCTGTGGTGTGTGGGGGGGTTTAAGCTTTTCTCCTCTTCTGTCAGGGTGCCAGGAGACACACTTGAGCTTCAACACTGTCCAGACGCAGCCTGAGTGAACCAACGCCTGATGCTTGGGCTCTGGGGAGTTATGCTGTGAAACTTACTATGGATTAAAAAGCTTATTTTTTTTATCAGTATTTGGATTGGCACTTGAAGATACTCCTTTAATCTGTGAGGGGTATTTCCCACACCACAGTCCCCAAGAGGCCAGACTGAGAGGTAGCCACATAAATTCTCTGTTAGCTGTGCTACGTAGTGATGAGGATGTTTGTAAGAGTTACGCTCTGGAGCAGAAAAATATGTTAGATGCGTAGGAATTGATGGAACAGAAGATAAATACGCGTGCACTGCAGTACCATGTGAGATTATGGGACCAAAGCCAGACCAAGTCTGTCTCATGTTCACTCCTAAAAATAAAAAGTCACTGAAAACTGCTATTCAGCAAGAATTTGTATTGATTTTCAACAAATGCTGAGGAAAATTGTCATTTTCTGCAGAATTGGAATTCAGTCAAATCGTTTCCAGTGGTCTTTTAATTATGATTATGCAGGTTTTAGCAAAAATAAAAAAACCTGTGTTATATTTTCTTATGGAGAGAAAATAGACTCACCCTGATTTGTGTGTGCGTAATACTTGATTTGCAACTTTTGTCTGCCTATTTGTGTGTAACTTTGTGATTTGTGTGAGTGTGAGATTCTTTGTAACTCTTACAATACATTTTGTTATTAACTGTGTGTACTTGCAGTTGTGTTTTCACATGTACACAGATTACAAAATACAGTATACACACGCACAACTTAAAATTACAGCAGCTTGAAACTAACTACACATGCAAATGTTTAAAAAGTACGCACATATTTCCTGACCCAAACACACAAAACTGCTTTTGCGCACAGATCAGATATGAGACTTTTCACGTCTCTGAGGTTCGTGTGTAAATTATGCGTTTAAATGCTGCTAGAATGCTGGTCATCATAGTTTTCTTATCAGCCGCTTAGAACTTAGATTGTTAATAACATCTGTTAGTTTCTTAAAAAGATTTTCCCCAATGATTAACTTAAAAAAAGTCTAAATGTGCATCTTTAAAACACTGTCCCAACACACACTAAGTTGTGTATGTGTAAATTGTATGCACACACAGTCACACACAAAATGTATTGTATGAGTTACAAAGAATTACGCACACAAATCCAAAGTTACATGCAAATGGGATATTTGCCCCGCCCTTTTCCCCTCTCCTCCCTGTAGCTAATAGCTCTGTTTGTGGGTCCCTGTGCAAGCTCTAACATTAGCAGTGCAACAAAAAGGACGAGAAATGTTGGAGCTGTCGAGCCGTACAGTTTTGAGGTGTTTGCCAGCATGGACAACGAGGAAAACAAAGACGTACGTGAGAAGATGAAGAGCAGAGAGACTTTGGCCCACCCATGGCAGTGCGTTTTTATCTGCTCCTGATCAATCAAGATTTAAAAAAAGAAATACTCAGACACAGTTTTAATCTTAATTTATTCTCTAAATGTCCTCTATCATGAGAAAAATACTACAAGAACATGTTAAAAACCCAATTTTCATTGGAGTCATTATTTCTGTCAGCTGCAAACAGTGTAACTTCATAAACTGTCCACGGTAAAGCCCCGTAAACCAAACTCAAAATTAGAGTTGCAGCTTTCTACCCCATGTCCTCACATTTCCTCTTTTTAATATTTTCCTCTTGAATATCTCTCTTCCACAGTGTCTTTTCCAGACTATGACATTTAATACGGTACGTAAATCACTCCAGGACCTGTTATTCCTTCAAGAATGTAATTACATACTTTCAAATAAAACTTGAAAGAGCCCAACAAGTTTTAAAATGCAGCATGTTCTCCGCAGACAGCAGGAAGGAATTCCAAGCAGTTAGAAAATGCTAACATCACTGTGTGGGCGAACCATGCGCAGAGAGACAGCTTCTGGGAATCCAAAATCTTTAAAGAGTTGATACGTGTGAAATCAAAGGTAAAATGTTGAAAATGCAGTGAGATTTGCTTTGTTTTTTAGGAAAACGGGCAAAAAAAGCCAACAGTGAGAACCTCCAACCTCAGCAACTTCATTCTTTACTCAAAGCTATACCTCCAAAGAAACTTTTTTTTGTTGAAAAAGTAATAGATCTTCGCAAAATATCCCATGGCGCTGAGAGGAGGGATTATACTGGGTTTCTTCCAATAACAATGTCTTGTGTTTATCTCGACTTAGCTTAACTTTTGTACCATCTTGCTGTGTAGCAGATGAGGAAGACTTACAGAAAGTGTGGAGATGACTGTGGTAGATATACTGCAGGTAGGTAATGAGTCCCAGGTGTGCAGTGTAATTGGCAACAGGATCAGCCTCAGGAAGCTACGCCTAGACAGACAAACATACAGGAAACACCACAAGAGGAAAACCAGACAGAATCAGCAATTACACAACCAGGTGAAGATGACTTTTACATTTATTAGAATATTTTTACTTTTTTTGGTCCTAAACTTTTGGAGTACATTAAGTTACTATGTGATCAAATTTGTCAATAGAAGGCCTTTGCTTGCATTTCAAACCATGTTTTAGAGCAATAAACAATAAATAAAAATGTTTGTAAAGTTTAGGAGCGCAAAAGAAAAACACTTTCGAAACACATTCAAAATCAAAATGTTATGTCCTTATCATTAAGAATTATCAAGAAGATGCTTTAACTCTTGATGATGTGTTCTGGTTGATGAATTTCTTTGATTTTGCTTTTACTTTGTATCTAAGTTGACAGAGTACATAATTAACGTTATGTACATCACCTCCCTGACTGATGATATGGTGGGTGAGATGTCAAAACACTGATAAAAGCAGTTCAAACTGTTTTCTTAAGGCACAAAAGTTCCTCAAACCCTGTTACTTGAGCATCTCTGAATTTGTTTATTAACCGCATGGAACAACATCTGGATAAATAATTAAGTGGAAGCAGTTTTGACTTTTAATAACCTGTTGAAGGCATTTTTTTCAGCAGTTCAGCACAATTTTGTTGCATTAAAAGCATCATTCCTTAATCCAGGATATAAAAAAACATTGTTTGCTATATGTTTACCAGTTCATGACCTTTTATTACAAAAATCTTTTCTTTTATCGTTTGGTTCAATTGTCAGTTTTGTTTCTGAAGAATAGCTGCCTGGGTTTGAGAGCACGCTCAGTCCAGCATCCAGTGACTCACTCTTGACGTAATCTTTCACGATGAAGCAGCACGCCGCTCTCAGGAGTGTCTGGCTGAAGCCTGAGATTTGGCATGGAGCAGTAGATGTCAGGCTATTAGGTCACCATAGTGCACAGATGTTTCAGGAATGCTAAAAGCTGGATTCTGGGATCTGCTATTTGTCAAAAGTCTCTATCCAAATCCAAACGTTGGATGTTTGAGCCTTTTGTTGACTTACTAAGAGACATTTAGAGTTCCACCCAGCAAGACAGTCCTAAATAAAGAGGGAATTTTACAAACCTGAGAGGAAACGGCTCAGTTTTGCTTTGCGGAGATCAGGATGTAATTGCTTTTGCAGGCATGACTATGGGAGTGGTGGAAAAAATCTTGGCAAAACTCGTGGCAACAAAGTTCTCAAGCTGGAAGTCTGACTTTGTAGTGAATTTATTTAAGCGATTCTACCACTCGTGATTGTAATGTGACATTAAACGTCATCAGTGTCGGACTGTATTAAAAGCTGTCCCACTGAAGTCACATATTCAGCTATTCTCAACATAAATGGAGTCTGAGGCTAAAGAGGGAATTATGAAAGAATTCCTTTTCTGGGGTGTCCTGTGATCTTTTTCAGGATGGCTAACTGAAAACCTAATGTCTAGCCGGGTCTGTAATTGTGGGTCATTTTGTTCTATGAGGGCAACTGCAGATTTCATAAACAAGATCCTCTGGCAGTGCACTGTGTTTACTCTCAGGGCCCTGATTTGAGAGCTGAAGTTCGATGGTGGGATACGGTTTACTCCACTCGTGGACACACTGAACAACGTGTGCAAAGGTACTTGGAAAGTATGTAAACCCTTCAAAAGATATATTTTCTTATGCATCTTTTCATGCAAGTCCCACAAATACAAAACAACAGGAGTGTTTTTCCGGATTGTCTTAAGGTTAGCTGTCACTGTATTTACACTTTGTCCACACAAGAAAGCATGATTTTTAAAGCTTTTTTTTTTTTTTTTTTAAAGAGAGCTCTTTCAGGTGGTTTGACCTTTATGTTGCAATCCAAGCAAGGATGACGAGGACTTGAATCTGTTCCCAGGCTGGCTAATACTTTTTAGAGACCTGCAAGAAAGTGTGCTGTCCAAAACAAACTAACAATCAAAAAATCATGCCTTCGTGACTTCCTTTTTGATTTGAACTTGACTGAAGAAGAGCAAAATATTGGGGCCCATGTGTGACGAGATGTCTGATGGATGGATACAGTCCAATATGTGGAAACGCTTTGAATATTGCCAAGACATGAGACTTATCAGATCATTTAAAATGAACCAATATTGACCAAGAATCATATCAGCAAACACAAATTATGATATGAATCAAAGCGTTGTTAAAATTAATAATTATACTCCAAGGTTTGACCATTTTATGGAGAGAATAAAACTTTGGAGCAATGGCACACAAAGTTTAATTTGATTTAGCAACTCTTACATCAACTGCAGAAACAGCTGTTTGTCAGTACCTTCGAGTTTCTTGCTCAGCACAAAGTGCACTGTATTTGGAAGACTCCATTATATGAAGTTTGTTGGAATTTATTTCAGAACTTACTTGTAATCTGACTGAAATCCTGCAGGTTAAAACAAAAGTTTGCAGTTTTCACAGGTTAAATCAAGCAGACACTCCAGGCTTATTAAAAAAACTTTCACAGCTTGCAACTTCAGTTGTAAATATTCTCCAATCTCTCCAAACAAACACAGAATAAAGAAAAACACAGCTACAGTTGGGCTAACCTGCTGTTGAATAGATTCTCTTAACTGAAGCCTCCTTTTTTCTCTCATCTTCGCTTTGCCCCTGGCGTTCATCGTCAGGTGACAAGACACACATTTTCCCGGTGACGATAAAATAAAATGGAAAATAAACCAATGGTAGGTGATTCTAAAATGAGGTCCTAGGGATTCTGGGTAATGCACAGCTGGAAAGCTCACACTGACATATGTGAGCTCTCAAGGGGCCTTGTGGGTAAAAGCAGTGAACAATACTGTTGTGTTCTTTTCCAGCATCTCAAAGTGAACACTTCTGCAGCAGAAAACTTTCCCTTTAGGGCAAAATCTGACTCCTCATTGCTGTGATCACATTCGATACCTATTATAGTAAAGGTAACCCAAATATGACATGCCTTTGCTTGAACAGAACTGTGTGCCAGTCGCACAAAATATCAGCTTTAAGAGAAGAAATGTATTAAATAAGATGACTATGATCGTACTGATCTCAGTGCTATTCTAATTGTTTATTTGATTGACCTAAAAAGTTTCTTTAGGGTTTTTTTTTTATATTTATTATCAAGTCGGACTGGAAATTTTAAGGAAAATTAGCTCACATGAGAGAAGTTTACTCATACTTGTTTCTCTTGCATTCCAAGTTTGCATTCTCCTCTTCTGAGCTGTATATGCGAAATAAACTGGATGTTTCATCTCTGCTGTGGCAGCCCCCTGGTTACCAAGACAACCAGTAAAACACACCAAATTTTTTTGAGGCATGTTTTATTTTGAAGGATTTTAATAGCAGCAGGGGAACGTATGGATGGAGGAGAGGCGCAGGAGCACAATGAAAAGGAGAGCAATCATAGCAGCACAGTGGGCTTCACACCAGTATTTATGGAAAAAATTATGGTCAATGATAAAAAAAAATAAACAACTGCTTGCTAAAGAAACTAAACTAATCTGGCATCCCTGTCCTTAGACCCTCCTTCTCAGTGAGGAAAAACTCTTAAAACAAGAAACCTCAGGGATGCCCACATGAAGAAGGGATCGTCTCCCACAGGCGATGTGCTAGAAGTGTTAAAGAAGATTTAGCTTATCGAACTCTACAACTACATGTTTGAACAACCACTAGACGTTTGAATGGAGTAGCAGATGAGCTTCATCCAAATAAAACTGTGGGGCAGCTGGAAGTGCAAGACGAGCCAGAGGCGAGGTCCACAACCAAAGACAGGAGCACAGGAGATCCACCAGGAGCAGAGACGAGGAAGAAGGAATGGATCAGCATCACAGCGAAAATGAATACTGTGTTTCTGGATTATGGTACCTTAGTGCAGTCTGTTGTAGCCAGCTCATTGTTCTTCTCTGTGGTCTGCTGGGGGGGCAGCATAGCGACTAGTGACACAAAGAGGCTGAACAAACTGATCAGAAAGGCTGCCTCTGTAATCGGGTGCAAAACCGACACTTTTGAAGCAGTGATGGAGAGGAGGACTTTGAACAAACTCGTATCCATCATGCACAATACTCCGCATCCTCTCCATCCTGTACTTGATGGTCAGCGGAGTGTCTTTTCCAAGAGGCAAAAGCAACTTCGCTGCCACACCAAGCGCTACAGAAGATCATTCCTGCCTCACTCAATTAGATTATATAATTCTTCATCCTTGAGCCACAGATTATTGGTCCTTTTTCTGAGACTAATAACAAGTCTAATCTGCTTCTAAAAACCAACACTTTAGAAGCATTTTACACCTATTATAAAAACTGTTACTCAACTATGTGACACTTTTGCACAGGCATCTTCTTTGGTTGTTTGGGAGCTTATGTTTAATTTCAGGTTATTTTTGACTTAATTACGGTGGCCCTGAAGTGCAAATATCATCAACAATTTCATTTTAGAAATGAATTTAGACAATAAAGCTACATTTCATTTTAGAAATTAAAACAAAATTCAAGAAACCAAAAGAAATTCCAAAATAACAAAACACAGCTCCAAAAAATTAAAACAAAATAGAAAATACATGTTTTGGCAAAGAAATTATTTTCCAGAAATTAAAAAAAAAGGTTAAAAAGAAACAAAACAAGAAACCGGAAAAAGTAGGTATAATGGGACGTCACTGAATGGATGATGACATTTGTTCACCTTTTCAACCGGAAGTAATTGCCATGGTGATGACCACAGCCACTGCAAAAGCTCAATGATTGCTCAACTCTTTACCATAATTCGTACAAAGCTTCCTCTGCTTTCTCTACAAAACTCAAACATCATCATCCAGTCAGTGATGTTCCATAGTACCTACCTTTTCTGGTTTTCTTTTTTTTTAATTCATTTTGATTTCTTGAATTTACTTTTGTGTTCCAAAATGCATTTTTTTCTGTAATTTTGTTTTGATTTCTAAATTGTAATGCTTTTATTTGTTGATGTGATTTGCACTTAAGGGCCGCTGTACTTAATGGTAAAAAAAAGGACAGTTTCTGTAAGATGAAGGTCATGGCTGTGTCACTGGTTTTTTGTGTTGCTGTGACTGGATCCATCTGTGCCTGGTTGAAGGCAAAGAATTGAATACTTTTTGTTTAGAATTTTATGTGTCATGGCCTATAAAGGTTCTTTTGACTTTGAGCTGCGCTTTTGCAATAAAACTATGCAGGATTTACTGGGAATGATAGGTTTCTGTCTGGATGAATTTGGATTTTACTGGAATTGCAGCTCAGCAGTGGTCCCCCTTAGAACTCTGTTGTAATTCCAGTCCATCTCATTAGACATAAAGACTTGAGCTCTTTGTGCAACCTCGTCCACATAAAATCCACGGAAGACCGACTCACAACCGCAGACGTGCGGCCGCACATAAGCAACTACCCACTACCGCCACCCTACCACACTCTATTTCAGGCTGGACATTACCGTTCCATAGACCGCGGGCCCCCACCACATGGAGAGGACTGTGTTGAGCTTTCCATCCTCTGAAAGACTGGGGCAGTTTCAATGGGGTGGGGCGTGGAGGTGGGGTGAAGATGGTTGTAGTGGTTGTGGGGGTGTGGTGCTATCTCGCAGCTGTTTCAGCCGAGGATGGAGCGGTCTTGCAGCATAAATTTCTCTGATATCACCTCCATCAGAGGGCCATAAAGCTGATTTATTATAAATACAGCTCTCGTGTGTTTACTGCACGCATTCTTGAGGCTGCCACATCTTTCAAAGTGAGCACTTGCAGGTGCTCTGACTCAAAATTTTAGGGACTGACTGGAAGAAAGTGATGCAAAAGCAGAAAAAACACAATGGGGAGAATGACTGTGGAACCAGAGATGCTTAAAGACAAAAGTGAGAGAAAATTAGTGATCTTAGCAAAAATTGACATCTGATTGACAATGTATTGTTGTGAGAATAATTGATTAAAATGTGTGTTTATTATTTATAATCTTGCTTCTATCCCAAACCCAACTAAATACACTTTATCACTGTTAACGAATCTATGAAGCTCAGAAGGAACAAAAGAAAATTTTATGTTGGTCATTATGCTTTTCTTTTGCTTCATAAAAGTAAATAAAAAATATTATTTTTAGAAATGTCTGAAAGAGTGGCTAAACAAAATCTTAAAATTTGAGACAATCAGTTTAGTGTGATGCATAAGAATAAAACATTTAAAAAAACGCTTTTTTTCTGGTAGAAGAATCGGTGTTGAGTAAGTTACTTCTAAAAAAGTAGCTGATTGTATTTAGTTACTTGTTTAAATTGTAATTAAGTTACTTTACTCGTTACCTATTTGAAAAAGTATTTCACTACTTGTTACTTTACGATTTTTCCCCTCATATACAAATTCTTAAGGAAAAAAACAGCTTTGCACAAACAAGAGCCTCTTGTCTTTCATTTAACAAGGCTCCTTAGAAAAAGAGATTTTATTCTCAAAATGACTTGCTTGGTGAAATAAAGGTAAATACATTTAATAAAGTAAAATGAAATAACACTATTTTTAAAGCAATACCTTGTTCCAGGTATGAAGATGGTTCAAGACATAACATGGCTTCAATTGAACAGTGTGAAAAACTCATATTGACCACTAGTCACATGCAGCTTAGAGAGAAATTTAAAGTAAGACATAGTGAATTATTACAGAAAAAACACACCAAAGAGTGGCTTTAGAGTCATTTCATTTATATCGGTAGGTGGGTCTCTGCTCTGCTGCTCACCTGCTGCTTGTGGGGACGATAGGACTCCTTGCAGCATCTGACTTTGATGACGCCACTCTGTTTGAAAGGTCATGTAAACCCTTAGATGGTTACCAAACAAAATCTTATTTTTTTTAATTTTTTTTCTTAAATTCTTTTCTGTCACAGCAGCAACACTTAGTTATACAAATGGCTAAAACTATAGCACTGGGTGGAAACAAACTGTGTAGCGTCATGCCTTGTAGTTTAAACTGTGGGCAGTAGTAGATCAATGTCCAACAATAAGAAAATCTCAAAGATTAGACAACAAAACTGCTGCTTGCTTAATGTATACTGGCAGCTCCGGACTGGATCATCAGGAGAAAACGCATTCTGGTCAACTTTAAGCGGACCAAATGTGTCCAGTCTGAATACACTCTTAGTCTATCGGTTTACAGATTGTTCACTGCAATAGCACTTAGTCTCCATGCTCACCATCTAGTGCTTCGGACCTGCCTTCTTGATGCTGACCCTTGTCTGACCACATTCAGGGGTCACGTTGTGTTATCTAGAAACTTCAAAATATCAAACCTGCCCAAAAAAGCAGATGAAACAATGTGCTTTAACTACAGAGATCTGTTTGTAACACAGCAAAAGTAGTTTTTCAGCACAGAAAGCTACTTTAGACAAGTTTTAATTGAAAAAAACGAATCAATTTACTGACTATAACACATATTTACTTTGGCACTTATGAATCCAACAAAGCCGCATTACTGTTTCAATAAATCAAAGTTGTTCTGCATAAACAGCTGGATAAATTTTAAATTTTTTATCATAAATTGCTCCGTATCAGCAATCCTGTCAGGAGAATGAGAAAACCTGTTCAGTTATGACATTATGTGTCATTTAGCCTCACTTACAGAATAAAGAGTTGGCACTGAGAGTAATAAGCTTCTGTTTATTTTGTTTAACATAATACATAAAGCCAGAGCTTTCGTCCTTAATCTTGTCACTTCAGTGTTTGATTGCAAAGCAGCTTGACTCAGATATCATCTGAAGGAAATAAAATCGAGACCAGATGACAAAGAGGAGGATAACCTTCTCTGCAGCTTGCTCAGTTTGTTTTCTCTTGATCTCACCTCCAACGGTGACACAGCAGAGAGGACAGGTCAGGGCGAAGGAAGAGAAGTAACAGGAGGAGGGACGTTTTGCTTTTGAAACTTATAAGCAGATCAGTAATAATTAAAAGAAGGAAAAAAAGATGAAGTGGGAGGGAAGAAATGTGAGACATTCCAGAAATGCGAGGGAGCTGCTCACTTTGTGGATACAACAGGAGATTGAGTAAACCTAACGCCAGGAACTGAGAACATACCGCTGCAGCGATCTGCATCATTGTGTCCATCTGACCTCACACACAGTGTCGTATATTATCCACAGAGAAAGAAATTGTATTTAAAAGTGTTGCCAAAATGGAAGAAGTGGTTTGAACCCAGGAAGCAGTGAACGGCTGAGATTACTTTGAGTGTCTGCAGGCAAGAAAGAAAAGAACAGTGGGAGCTCCGGATTTTTGGCATGTGAAGAGATGGGAAAGATTATGAAGAAATCTTTCACTTTGATGGAAGCCTTTTAGCAAACCTGTCAGGGATGAATGTGTTCACCTCAGGCTTGAACAATCCACTGCAACCTTTCACTTCTTCTGTCCGACCCCCTCCATTCCAACCCTCCTATCTTTTATTTGTCAAGCACTTCAGGGTAAAAGCAGGGCAAGCAGCTTAAGTAAACAGTAACTTTAAGCTCCCATTGTTTCAGAAGCACCTGCTATGCCATGTTGGCTGGTAAGCCTTGGTATTTCTTTGAAAAGGCACACATACGTACAGCAACACGTAAACAAATACCCACAAACGTCCTCCACAATCTGGCTTGTGTTTGCTCTCCAGCATTTCTTCACAGCGTGGAAATATTCAGCCCTGATGAAACGTGCATTTATGTACTCCCCCCCCAAACCGCAGCCTCCTAAAATCAAATAAATGAGGGAGCTCTTTTCTTTTTTCCTCTATAAAACCCCATCAAGATGGATGCTGCTCCTTTGTCGTGCCTTGTTCCTCTCATTACGAGCCATGTTGTTCCTATTACATCCCAACATCCTTTGCCCTTATCAAAATAAATGTACCGAGATATCATTTCATGTTTCTCCCCCTTTTTTTCCCCCTTATTATCTGCTCAAACACAGAACACAGGTTCATTGCACTAAACCAGTTTACTGCATACATGTGGGTAGGAACTGTTTTTCATTCCTGTGTTCTCATCTTTCTGTCTGGAAAACCACTCACACTGATTTTTCTGCTTTAGAGCCCTGCAGAAAAGGGGATTAAAAACTGATTAAAAACAGGTTTCAGCTCAGAAGGAGAATTCAGAATGCCATGTCATGCAATTCCAGAACACTTACTGCTTCCAGGTAATTAATTTTTGGGGGGCGTTCCCAAAGAGAATGTTGTCACAAAACTTTTTACTAGAAACGTTTCCTTCTTATAACCACTTTGTGCAAAGGTAAACAGATCATTGCATCACGAGGAGCAGGTTATTAGTTTTATTTTGAAATGTACAAATAAATGAATGCAAAACATTTGAAATAGATTTTCCCTCACTAGAGATTTATCATGTATATCTGGCAACAGAAAATACTAATTTCCTCTAAAGCTTGTTAGTCTGTGGCGACGTGTTAAAGACCCACACCAATAAAAATGGTATTTTTAACATGTTTTTGTGGCCTTTTTCTCATCATGGAATGAAGAAAATTAGAATTAAAAAAATTTCTGAGTGTTTTTTTTATTCATAGTGAATCAGGAGCAAGGAATGAATGCTGTTGAGAAAAGTTTGTAAATGTGACGTTGAACCTACAACAGCAAGCCACAAGCTTTCCCTGCTCCGCTCCATTCTGATGCATCCACTTGTAGACTACAAGATCCGCATTTGTCGTTGTTTACCTCATCTGAGCTTGTATTTTGCTCAAAACTGTACGGTCGGATAGCTTCAATATTGCTTGTCATTTTTGTTGCACCAGTAATGTTACGTTGGGGTTGTGAGGGGCTGCAAGCTTCCAAGTGTAAACAGATGGATGATGAAGTCGGTGGGCTTATTCCACACCAACAGTTCCACCAACAATTCAGAGAAGTTTTCTAATGAACTACTACCGCTTTGCGGAAACCATGTCCTAGAAAACGACAGTTGTTTGTTGTTTGTTGTTTGTTTATTTTGGCTAAAAAAAAGGCATATTCATAATTAAAAGACACCTGGGAACGATTTTACCTTAAATTTCAACGCAGTTAAATAAACTTGTTTTTCTATTCATGACAGAACTACTTCTGTTGGGATTAAACTGTGTACTGAAAACTTGAGACCAAAATATGTCATATTTTATAAAGAAAAAGACCACAGATTATAGATCAATCCCACTGTTCACAATCCCATGCTTCAGAGGCCTCATGTTTGATTATATCCACACTGTTGATGCAGCAACTCACATTCAAGTCATTTTATTTAGTATAAATTCCTACAGGTATTTCAAAAATAAAAATAAAAAAGATTAAGCTTGCATACTACAGAGATTTGAGGTCAAATTTGCAACCAAAAAAAATGGTCTTGTATCCCAATTTTTCACATTGTACAAGTTCTGCACAGTTTATATTAAGTACGTGCGAAACAAAAAACAGGCCAAAACACATTTGTAAAACTGAAAGAGTTTTTTCCCTAAAGTATATTTCGTTTTTTGTTAGGTCCCTTTGATGCAGGGGTTAAAAACTTTATTGTCCAGCTCAAACTCCATGTTTCTCTACAGAATCTGACAATGTGATAAAAGACGGAGGGGTGTGAGTGAGAACCAATACAATTAGCTTGTGTGTGAACAAGCTCTTGTTTATTGACTTTCAGGGGGAAACTTTATTAACCTGCTCAACCTTGAATGGAAGACACCCACTGCGGGCACTTGGGCTGTCATTTTTGCTGTGGAGAGCCGCGGGGAGGGTCCTCGCCATGCCCAGTGTTACCTGCTGTGCCATTGTCCAGCACCCCATCATCCAGCAACTGACTGCAACGAACGTTTACAATGAGATTGTCCTTTGTTGGGCCTTGCTCCTAAGCTGACAGACATTTTTCCGTTCACTTGTTAGTTTTTAAATGATGACGGACAAACCCGCTGACTCTGGTTTTTGTTGCTTTTGTTCGTCAGGAAAAAATAGGCCATTATGTTGCATTTTTTTGGTTGGGATTGCTACTGGTGAAGCTGGAGATTGTAGGAGAACTGTTAGTCATAAATGAGAAAATCAAAGATGCTGTAAGTGAGCCGCTGTGAATCCTTAATAGATCCCATTGATTTTATACGCATCCACGTCAGAAAACAACTCATTTACTCTGATGTACCTTTAGAAGAAAAAGGTGCTTTTATCACATTGTTAAAACTGATAAATTATGGGATTAAAATCTGCTTATAAATTCTCCAGTTTAGCAGAAACCAATAAAATTCACATCTAATTATTGGGATTATTTTCACAAAAATACGTTGTACCAAAAATACAGAATATGTTGGTTATTATGATCTGTAACATCATGATCTGAGGAGTCTAAAAGGTGGCACAAAATTTGAAAAATGAAGCCATTCAATTCTTCACGTAACTGGTTTGTTATGATAGCTGAAAACATTGGTGATGCATGTTCCAAAGGGAAACCAACAGTCATTGCAGCACAGAAAAACACAACCACCAATCACTGCTTGCACACAATCCCATACATGGTTCTTGATAAGTCAGATATTTTCTGGTGTCAATTTCCTAATTTTATAAACTGGACATTTTACTTGTAACAATACTAGAAAATGACCCTTGCAAGAAAGCTTTTAACTTTTTTTTAACTTAACTCTTTGTGCATAAAGAATTATGGTTTTGATATTTGACCATTTGATTGCATATGAGAACTGGACCGAGTGAGTGTGATGTCACCATAGAAAAAAACTGGCTTCCAGCTTCAACCAAATGAAGTCAATTCACTCACCATATTTTCATGATGTGGACATAGTTGGAACCAGACGAAGTCAGTGATGATGAGGGACTGGGCCGCATCGGTCTGAGTCATTGTTTCTATGTCAACCATTCTCGCCAATCAGGAGCGAGCTTGTTGGATGTCCACCCCCTCACCACTGAAAGCAGGGTCAGGAGAATCAAATGTTTAAAACATTCAACCTAGGGTCCAGCAGGCACAACATACTTCTATTGAGGCATATGATTGGCCAGTTTATATCTTGACACACTAAAGAAAAATTATAATAAAAGTGGATTAGCAAAAAAGTAAAAATGTTAAAAAAAAAAGGTATCTGACCAAGAATGGTTATTTTGAGAAATATTATGACTGAGTAGCTTTTTCTCTAAAGAAGTCCATGGGATTTTTTGCCTTCTAGGAGCCAGCGGATACTTCCTGTTTGGAACGCAAAAGCGTAGGGGTTACTCAGTCCAGTTTTCATTAACAGTCAATACTTTTTGTATTTGAAACCTGAGAAACAACAAATCCACAATGTCAAACCCTCAAAGTGACATTTTACAAAAAAAAAAAGAAAAAAAAACCCCAGATGATTCAATTCAGTTCCTCCCATGTACAGTACGAGCTGATAATAAAGCATTTAGAAAAGTCATCAATATGAATCTGTCTGTATGTTTATATATAGGGAATAAATGCCATTCCAATCCTACCACAGCGAGAGGAACTAACAGTCACTGAGGAGATGAGAGAATGGATGGGTCCTTCAACTGAGTGATACTTCCTCTAAAGTGCATAGTGTCAATGGCTGACTTTCAGCAGAATAGATAAAACCCAGGTACTCTGGCTTTTATCGCTGTTCCTGAGCTCAGGGAGTGCTGATACCACCCATTACAAGGACAGCCCTGAAGGCGAGCTAAGATGCACGCGCCGTAGCATTTCTGCAGCAAAAACAGGCGCCTGCACGATTGGCTGTCCGTACTCTGACGTGTGACAAACCCAGAGCATGCTGCCTCAGGTCTCTTTGCACAAGTGTGTATTTATTTATGTGTTCTTATTCAGGAAATTGAGAAACTAGAAACTGCACACAGTTTACAACTAAACATCTACAAATATACAAGCTGTTCTTTTAACCTTACCGAGGCCAGCGTGTACTCCGAAGACCCCTCAGGCAAACATAATGATGATGATGAGTCCTTCTCAACAATAACAGAGCCAGTGGCTGGCTTGTCCTTCCGTCCTTTCAGCAACAAACTATCTATTTGTTTTTACATTGCTAGAAATGATTCGACTGCAGGCACTGAACTTCCTGACGTTGCTTCTATGTGTGTGAATTTTGATTCCAGTAAATCTGGCCTTCAGTTTGGAGCACGGATAGGAGTCGGCTGTAGCAAAATCCCAAGGATTACCAATCAGCTTTGGCTAAAAGTGAGTCCTGCCTTCTGTCAGAAATACCAAACTGTAAACAAGTCAAAGCATGATAAACTGTAAGCACCCATTTTCCTCATTCTTTGTTGCAAACATGATTCTACTGCACCCGTGCGTAGGAACAAACAAAATGCCTGCAATGTAAATAAAGCCGGAGTGTGTGCATTTCAGGGCAGGGAGTGTTAATTAGTTGTGGAATGATGACCTTTGTCTGGCCTAAAAGGACCCTGTTGGATTGAAGAGATTAATAGGATTTGCTAAGCAACAAAGTGAAAAGACAAAAATTAACATGCAACTTATACATTCATCCAGGTTTGTGCTTATAATTCTTTATCATCTTTATTCATCTTAAAAACCATTCTAAATTACTTTTTATACTAATTTAAAGGTATTCGAATTTTCAGAAGCAAAAAACTTTTTTAACAAAAAAATTAGACAAACGGTCTTTAAATTTCTTGACTTATTTAATTACAATAAAGACAAATAATGGTGGAAATTAGAAAAATGTAATTTAATGTTAAACTATAAAATATTTTAAAGTTGGGGAAGACATTTTTATCAAAGACTTCTGGCAAAACCTTTAAAGCCCTAAAAAGGAGCTTTCACCCAAAAAATTGTTTGAAACACCATGAAGTTAATCAATACAGATCAATAAAACACGGGCTGCCTGTGTCTCCCCTGCCACTGTCTCTGGCATTTGAACAGGAAATTCGTAAATTTGCAACTTTTTTTAACCAAAGAAACATTAAAAACTCACACAGAATAAACAAATCATAAATTAGACGTGTCTAAAAATTCATATTTTATTTTTTTTAAATAAAATTATGTTCATTTTGTCTTATCTATGTATTTTTAAGCTATATTTTCCTGGCTTCGCATCACTGGATTTAATGGAGGTTGTCAGGCAATCTGACTTTGACATTTAAAACTAACATTTTATTTTACAGATAATTTAATAACATTTGCTCAACTTTGATGCATGAGTCGTTGAAGTATATTGATTCCAATCATTGTTGAGTTATGTTATCCAACACTTTTCGTGAGGAATGTTGCAAAATTGGTGCAAAGCATAAATGAAAAACTTCTTTTCTCCACGTCAAAATCAGTGGAGGAGGACCTGGCTGCAGACAAGATGGCGCCTGACGTCATTGACGGGAAGCGGAAATCATACGACTTACCCTAACCCGAATTATAATCCTAACCTTAACCCAAAAATGTTTGGAATTATAAGACAACTTTGACTAAAGTTTAAAACAGTAAGAAAAAAGCGTAACTGTTAGGGTTGGCAGTTAAAATAAAGTACTTTTTCAAGCGATGTAGTGTCAGGAAGACCCAGAGCCGGACGACAAGCCAGAATGAAAAAACTTAAAGATTTTAAATAACAAAAGTGCCTCTTTAAGTGGGAAAAAATCCACAAACATAACAGAACTCAAACCCAGCACACTAGACAACCAAAACCGTGCTTGACCAAAGATTTAAACATGCTACCCTCCAACAGTGAAGCAGAACAGATCCCCTTAAATACAGCTCAAATAAAATAACCTAAAGCGCAGGCAGCTGTGTGCCAATCCATGAGAGCCATCAGAGAGAGGGCGGAGCCATACAGGAGAAGCCACAGCCAACCTGCACAAAGCAAACACAAGAATGAGGAAGAAAACAAAACAGAACTGACAGACAGTGTCATACAGGGTACTTCCGGTTCCGTTCTGGATGTTGATGTCTGCACCCAGGTCCTCTATGAATCAGCTGATTCACATCGATTGAACGGTTGAGGAGTTACGTTTTGTCCAAGAGCGTGTGTTATTTGGGTGTCGCTGGGTGTTAAAAGAAGTAGCAGATAAGCTTGTTTGATGCATATATACACTTAAAAGCACTGATGCTTTAGCTGTAGATCCGATCCTCTTTGTCTGGGGTTGCTGTATCTGCTCCATCCAGAGTCTGACTGCTGAAGCGGCTTTCGTGGTGCTTTTTGAGAGGAACCCCTTTGAGAAGCAGCTCCTCAGGGACTAGGGACAGGCAGTCGGCCAGCTTCCAGAGTAAACATATAATCATCCCTCGGACAGCTATAATTATATCTGGGACATGAAGAAACAGAAGCAAGCGAGGGCCAAGCAGATACCCAACAGCAAAGGTAAAGCAGAAAGCACTTAATATTTGTTTTCTGCTCTGAAATAAAGCGCAGGTTGGGTGGGTTCAGGCAAACAGAAAAGGAAAAAGCAAGATGACTCGCAACCTGTTATGGTGAGCTCGAGGCAGTTGGTGTTTTTCAGACTCTGAATGAACCCATGCACACAAACACACACCTCACATGGACTTCTCCACCCTCATCCAGAAAAAAAAGAGGCTGGTTTCAGAGACACCATCTTTAGTATTCCTCTTTTATCCAGTTTTCAACAAAGCAACTTGCTTTGTGGTAAACTGCCGTTCCAACGGGCCGAGCAGAAACCGCACAGCTGGGGAATCAAATGACTTCTTTCTTTGCTGTCACTAAATTCTTTTTTTTTTTTTTTTTTTTTGTCACTGCGAAAGCAAAAGAAAAAAAACCTGAACCCGGCTTGTGGGTACCTGTTTTCCTTTGCATCACCTGACTCTGTTGAAAGCCAACCCAGCCTTCCTCTTTTATGTGAAAGTTTCCCTCTAATTTTCCCTGTCTGTGGTGCCCTGAAGCCAAGTTGGAAAGGGGTGGGAAAGAGTGACATCACAACACTTAGGCAAATTCCATATGAAAGAAAAAAAACAGTAGCTGCTAATGCTATTCTTTCTGAAGCACATTATAAAGTTATAGGATATCATTAGCTGATAATTAAGCAACTTAAACGAACTCCCAAATTGACAATATACACCAGCCAGAGCACATGTGCACACAAACACAGCGGCAGCGGGGAGAGGAAGTCTCCAGCGCCGCAGGTTGAGGATTCGGGATCACCGGGGACTGAGGAGGGAGAGCCGGGGGAGCAGACTGCAGCTGGGGTCAGAAGAAAGCACGTTAATCACCACTATCCTGTCAACAACAAAGAGAGGGCCTCACCCACATGCTCCGCTCAGTAGCCATAATAACACCACATGAGTCAGACGGAGGTGTCACAAGAAAAAAGAGGAAGTAAAGACTTGGTGTGAGTGTGCCAATACAGCAGTAAAACAAGAGAATAAGAAGGAGAAAAAAGATCCTCAACTGTTGCCTAACCATCACTTAATTACAACCACAAGGTTTTTGGGAGATCCCACCCACCCTTCCAGCCCCAATGAAACGGCTATAAATAACCGTCATTGGCTATTACATAGGATGACTTATCGCTTGTGTGCCTCACCCAACTTTGTAATGACAAGTGCTCTTTTAATTTGCACCAAACACACTGGTACCACATGTCAGATGTTGTCTCCATGGCTCGACAGCGTCATCGCAAAGGATTTTTGGATCAAGAGACCTTTTTACTTCGCACATGGAGGTGCACTTTTTTCCTTTTCTCTGTAAATTCAGAAAATGCTTTCGTGCCGTTCGTCACGCGAAGTATTCCTTTAATCAAGACCCCAAGAGATCAATGAGGATGAACGATAAAGCAAACAATGTATGTATATTTCATGATGGAGGATTTTAATAAAGAAAATTACACTAGAGGGGTGCAATTAATCAATTTATCCAACCTGCGCTTGTCTGAGGTAAGTTGTTAATTGAAGTGAATCAAAGCGACTAACTATACCGTTATAAAATCATTTCAAAATAAGATAAATGGATTTAATCAGTCCTGGAAGATACCATTTGGATTGAGGAACAGTAGGTTTTATTTCAATATAACGTAAACATGACAAAAGGCCATCACAGTGGACAATATACATGTAATGGCAGCAAAGAAAATGATCAAGCCTTCATTAAGGCCCAATGTGTAGAAACAATTTGAATTTTGCAAACACCGTACAGTGTGGAATAGCGTTGTAACAATGTTCTGCTTCTATTATTTTGATGTAAAACAACAGCGGGCTGAACTTTATGAAACTAAAATGAGAATGGATTAGCCATTAATTCTTGTTTACTTGTTTGTTTGTTCACATATTTAATTTACACTTGAATATCTTGGAAATAGTACAAGGAATTTAAAAAACTTAACCTGCACTGTTCAGTACCCAGGAATTTAACTCTGAGTCACACTGGTTAAACTTTTGGCTAAATATGTCCGGGATTGATTTTAGGTCAGTGAATCGAATTGAATTGAATCATTGAATATGAATCACATCGTCCACCACATATTATGCCATTTTTCAAGGACCCTGCTGTAAGCAAGTTGTGTATAACTTCCTTGTAAATTTGTATGGAACATGTAGAAAAAGCTGTTTGAACACCGGCGAACTCCGTGGTCATAAGAATTTATGGTTTTCTCTACAACAAAGTGCTTCACCCGACTGGATTACAGCACCAAAAAAACAAGAACGTCGCCTAAATGCAGCACTGTGTTCCTGTACATTGTTGTCATTACAAACAATGAAATCTCAACAATACATGATAGAATGACAGACACTTGGCTTGGAGTTTTCCCTCTGATCCTTTTTATTTTTCAAATGTTGGCAACGGGAAAAGAGGAGAAGTGAGCGCCATTTACTCAATAGAGATGCTGCTGCCGCTTCAGGCGTTAATAACCTTTCTGTGTTAACTGGGTTATGAAAGTGTCAGTGAGTGGGGCTGAATCCTCTTACCTTAACTTTTGCTTTTTCTGTTGTTTTATAAAACATTAAAGTCAACTTTTTTGTCATTATAAACATTTCAAGAGGTTATTGTTGTTGTAAACATCCGAAGACAAACTCTGACCATAAAATGATTCAGTGGAAGTGATGTCATATTTACACATGCTCAGAGTGGTCTGGCAGCCGTTAAATATTGGAGTGCGAAAATTCTCGATCAATGTCACGCCCCCAGGAGCCATATACTCCACCATGATTGGTTGGTTCATCAGCTCCACGCAAAAACCCTGTAAAATGCCATTCATACAAAACCCACAACTCAGAAGCAAATTTCTGATTAACTTTACACTCTGTACGAACTATGTCCTAGAAAATGACAGTTTTTTTTTAATTTTGGCTAAAAACGACATAATCATAACGAAAAGACCATTGAGAACACTTTTTACAATGGATCAAAAATGACCGGCGTGGGGCTTTAAATGATCCATCAGGTACTCTTTGTTTATCTGACTGCCAGAGTTTTAATTCAAAGCAGCTTCTGTCAGGGTCCAAAGTTTGCTTCTCTGTGTCCTTTCCAGCCTCACCAATTAAAAACACAAGCTTTTCCTGAGGTGACCAAGCTGTGACCCCACATTGGGTCACATTACTGAGCAGTGGACATGTTTAGGTGTTTTACTGCAAAAGAAAACATCATTAGGATGTGAGAGCGTGTTTCACTTTTCCCTCATGTCTGCAAATCAGAGCTAATGGCCACCCAACTTTCCCCCCTCCAGCCCCCCCTTGCAGGGACCATGGCCTTAGAACTGACCTTCAACCTAATGGCCCTCCACAGTACACACAAATGAACACAAAATGTAATGACTGCACGTTTCTAAAGAATACTGATTTGCGCTCGGTTTTAAAAGGGGCTTTTTTCGCTCGTCCATCTGGATTGTCTTTGCTCCAGCAGTTGTCTGATCTGACACAGGCTGATAATAGGGTCAGGCTCAAGTGAAACCAGAAACAATTTGTTTTGGTCTGAGCTATCATTCCATTTCCCAAAAGCCATGCCTCTCCCTTCTCTCCTCTCAGCTCCGCTTTGTATATCTTGCCAAGAATTAAAAGGCAGGACTTTAGACACAGTTACAAAAAGCAGCTGCTAAGTAACTTTCCCCAGACTAAAATACTAGAGGCCATTCAAGATTTACATATCTTTTTCCAAATCACAAACTGCATGCCTTTTAGAGAGCTCCAAGGCCCTCTGCTCACTCAAATGGAGCAGAATTTCAGCACCCACCTCTGGAATGTATAAGGGAGGAAGTAGGGAGGCCGCACTCACCCTAAGGCAGGAAGTGACATACGCAAGATGCTGGAAAGCAGTTGTTTTGAATCTTGTAAGGCCAAAAGAAGGTTCTCAAAAGCAGCGGTAAAGTGACAGGGAGCGGACGGGAAAAGGAAAAAATTTAATTTAATTAAAGTTTCTGCCTACAGCAGCATTCCTAATTCTAAACAAGGCCATCCCAAAGCCACTGATGTAAACACAGCATGCTCTTTGGCCTTAGTGGTAAACATCTGTTAAAGGATAGGCTTTCAGCCTTGTTTAGGCACAACCTGGCAAGACAGTGACAAATACACTTTAGAGCAGCAGAAGAAAAGGATGAAGTGAAAACATTTTACCCACCAGAGGTGTTTTAAAACAGAACTAATTCCTATAAATAACAGTACATGTGGGTAACCTGCTTCAAAAATAAAGTTTGAAATGGTTGAAACGTCAAATTTTGTCCAAAATGGTGACGTCTTCTTCTGTTCTAAGCTGTGTCTTTTGTCTGCGTTGATCTGAGAGGGAAGGATCGTCAATGCCTGGAGAAACATTCCCCGAGGGGGGAAAGGAAGAACCTTGAAAGGGTTGAAAGCAGCCGGTGTGTCCAGAGCAAGTGCCTCATAAAATAGCCACCGCCAGCGAGGCCATCGGGGAGGAAGGGGGGCAATTAAAAGACGTGCAAGTAGCTTGAATGACTATCTAAAGCAGACTTTTTTCCATTTACCCCAAAAGAAGAGAAGCCAGTGAATATTGAACATCAGCTGATAACTTCACTCTGAGATAGAAACACTTGGGAAACGAGTATCAAGACAGATGACTTCCTACCAATACTGGGGTCTGATTATCCCCTTTAGGCCTGGACAGAGCCCAATAAAAAAACGTTCATTAAGACTGGACCATTTATAGACGACTTAATGAGTCTAGGCCACAAAGACAAAGAGTTCCCGTCACCACAGCTCCCTGAAATTAAAGTTTGAATGAAAAAGTCACTTCACCCACAAGTAAAAAAAAAAAAAAAGGGCCAAGAAAACCAATAAAAAATGTTGTTTCTCTTTAAACATCTCGTATTTCAGGATAGGATTATTTGTGTGAATGTCTTGGACTGGACGCCCCCTTTTAACTTTAGCTGAAAATGACAGTTGTAAAGTGATCCTCATGTAACCTCAGTTCCTGAGAACAAAGGAACTAAAAAACCCTGATTGCTCCTTTCAGCTGAACAACAGATCCTGACAGTTTCACGACTTGCTTGCAGCCACCACAAATTCGTTTTAATTAATCATTCTCTGCTGCATCCAGCTCACAGCCTCGCAGGACAGAGCTGAACTCCAACCGGGTGACTGGACGGACCCACAACATCTGATAAGTCCTAAATTACAAACAGAGCGATAAGCTCCTATAGATCATTCATCATACTGCTCCCCCTAAAGCCCCATGCATCCTGGTCACCGCCCTCCATGGCTGATAACCTGCTCTGATCCTATCTGTCCTCTTGGGAACAACAAACGCAACGTTTTTATGCTTGCTCTTAAATTTACACACTTGCATGTGTGCAAGTATGCAAGCTCACCTGTGGTTTACATTCGTAGAAACCTGAAATGTGGTTACAGCCCATAAGCTGCTGTCATCACAATAGTCCTCACAGGTACGCTTTTGGAAAGAAAACACATTTTACGGTGTTTGCTCTGTCACAAAGTGATAGCGGTGCAATATTTTTATTTGAAAGCAGATCTGGAATCCTTTATTTTGCAAATAAGGGACCTATTGGTTGTTTTGTGGGAAAAGAAAGTGGAAGTACGTCGGATGGTTTGAGAAAGAGGTTTAACAGAAGGTCAGGATTGATTATGGTTGTGCAAGAAGAGGCACAACAATAACATAAGGTGATTAAAGTCTTTGACATTTAATTAGATATTTTCCCTCTGGTGAATCTTTAAAGCATTTGAATTAAGGTTAAAGAGGAAGAAATCCAAGAACAACGGAAAGAAAAGTCTAAAAATCAAAGGGTGTCCAAGCCTGAGAACTTTTTTTTTGTTGTTTTTCCTCAAACCAGACCAAGAAGTACCTTTGAGCATGAAATGTGGCTCCAATTGTTTCTCTGTGTGCATATCCACCCATAGCGCTAGAAAAGGGTTATTGGCGAGGAGGAGGAGGGGAGATTCGGGAGGGGATGCTGAGCTGAGAATGCCAGGAATGTCCAACCCTGTTTACAGCCCGGGCCGGTTAACACCTGCAGGTCAGGGTGCTATCACCAGCCCTGGCCCCTCCTCTCCACCACCACCCCCTCCCTCATTACATGGGGGTCAAGCTCAGAGGTGACCTAATTAGAAGCTCATTACATCACAGACAATCTCCATTAGCATGCCAAGCTGGCCTGTTAATCCATTAGCACCACAGAGGCCCCCAGTGCAGCCTTTACATTCCTGCCCCTGTGGCCCTCACCAAGAGCCCCTGCCACACACAAACACACACTCTTGTGCCTTTTAAAACCGAACACTGAGATTATGTGATCAATCAATTAGGGATTAACAACAGCAAGTATGGTGACCTCAACCTGTCAAGTGCACAATAAATAAAAAGTATAAATTCTTTTAGTTATTAAAAAACTTTTTTCACATTTTTGTGCTTAAAACAGATGTTAATCACTTTGATGAGGTGGTGATGCCTGGACTCTTCCAGGCTTTTAGGCACAGTAGGACTGGCAGGGGAGGGAAAAGCGTCAGCAACTTCAGGGTTTTTATTAGACCGTGTGCTGTGAGCAAAGTTACACCTGAGTGTTTTAACTGCAGATAAGTGCGAAACACACCACCTTTCATGTGTCTTCCCCTTCTGATGTTAAGTGCTGGCTGTCACAGAGTAAATCCCGGTGATAAATTATTGAAAAAAGAAGTTTGAAAAAGTCACTTCTTTCAGAGTTTTTCTTAAATTCCTGGAATCAATTTACTTTGCATTATAGAATACAATTGTAGGTCTTCAAAGGGGCTTTTGAAGAAGTCAAAGATGTGCCATTTCAATGTCTTTGCTGTTTTTAACTGTTTATCCTCATAATTGTATTGAGCTGACTCGGTGAACAATGGCTGTAAAGAGCCAGGTGCAGCTGTGGGGTTGT
Source organism: Oryzias celebensis (assembly GCA_014656515.1). NCBI lineage: Eukaryota > Metazoa > Chordata > Actinopteri > Beloniformes > Adrianichthyidae > Oryzias > Oryzias celebensis. Next base: position 45,159,898 of record BNCR01000005.1, read on the forward strand.
GGTCCAGTTCTGGTGACTGAAAGAGTCAGTATCTATCTCCTCACTGGGGACCTGGAAGATACTGAGCACCGCTACTCTCCCTTTGAAACCTCTTCCCAGTGGTGACTGCCAGATCATACACAGCACAGAGCTTTGTAAGTGACTCTATTGTCAGGGACAGATTGAGAGGAAAAAAAGGGGACTAGCCCGGGGGATAGAAAAGCAAGGTGAAACAAAAAGGTCTGGCTCTGTGGTCTGAAGAGGGCAGGAATGGATCAAAGGACCGGGGGCTGACCTGTGGCCTTTGTCCGTCAGACAGCCCTGACTTCATTTAACCTCTTTCAGGAGGTCGGCAAAGTCCACTGGGATATCGAGCTACACAGAAGCCGTGCCCTGTGGGGACACCTCAGTGCCTTCTCTGCAACCCTTCCACCTGGAACAAAATCGCAGGTGAAAGTGGATGGGAGGAGCCAAAACGTGCCTCGCCCCAACCTGTCAGAGATCTACCACAAAAGGAGCTGAGCCCTCTGTCCGGATGCCCGGCAGCCAAGTCTTACCTTACTATAAAGCTCTGACAGGGCAGTCCAACCTCCCTATTGGCTCCAATGTGAAAGCCACAGCATGGCGGGAATCAGAAGAGGGAGGCTCCATCAATGGCTCATCTGGGGATGGTAAACTTCAGCTATGTGGCAAACAAAGGTGAACTTATCTGCTGCATTGTTAGGTCGCGGAAACCTAAATCTTCTAGCTTTAATGAACTGTTGAATGGGGAGGATTTTCTTTGGTTCAAGGGGTCATATGCGACTTTGAAAAACTTGACTCCTTGTTAAGAGTCAGCTTATAGTGAACATTAAATTCTCATTTCACAATCAAATTAAAGAATAGAATAGAAAACCCACCCACTCACTCATGTGTGACTTGCATTTTTTTCTATAAAAAAGTACATTTTCCTGCTCATTTTGTGAACGTTTTGTATCAGAGATGCTCGACATGAGTGGGAAAAGCACAATGCAGCAGTTTGATGGATAGATCTTGATTCCGTGGTGCAGAAGTGAGGATGAGAGTCAAAAGGAAGCAGGAGTACCTGTATAGAAATGAGGATGGGGGTTCCGACTATGTTGGGGGGGGAGAAAAAAAAGCAACCAAATTGTCCTCCTTTCATTAGCGTGCTGAGTGAAGCCTCTGCTAAGGCCTCGATTCCCAAGACTCTCAGATAACAAGTGGCTTCCCACAGTAAGGCTTTCTGTTTTCTATTTCTTTTCCAATAAAACCGGCCACAGAGAGAAAGAGAGAAGCAAAGCACGAGTGATAGACTGGTGGGAAAAGGGGACCCTATTGGTTTGCTGTTATCTTTCTAACTCAGTCATTTGGATGGGGGGCAGTTTGGTTTATTTTCCCCCAAGTCCAATGAATGTCTGCTGACAAGGTATTTTTGATGGTCTTGATAAGATATCCCACCCCCAGTGGCTTACCTCTCCAGCCCTGACCGGACCTCCAATTGCAGCCTTTCAAGAAAGCAGGTTAAGCATCTCTCCCAGAGCTGGTACTGAAAGACAAAGTAAGGTGGTCTTGTGCTGAAATGCACAAATGCAGAGGCTGAGTGAAAGCGGAAAGCAGCGAGTGGAGGTCAATAATATGACCTCCCACACACAGTAAGGCCCGAGACAAAAGCATTCCATAGCCAACACCAGTCATCCTGTTAGTGATAGGCTCTAGATAGCGAGCTCTCTGCTCCATGCAGCTGTATGCTGAGAATGTTATGTTTGTCTGAGGCCCTGCCGCACTCGTATGGATGCAGACATTTTGGACACACAGAGTTCAGTGCTGGTGATTGTTTAACCAGCTGTCAGCTGCCACCATACAGTATCATCAACTCCCATTCAGTAGAGTATCGACAAAACACAGGGCTTTTTAAAGCGAGGACCTGATGGGAGCAAGGAAGGCTGCAACCGCAATGATTGAAGGAACCTCGAGGGAAAACCGAACTAAATGACAAAATCAGGCTAATTTATATGTGTAGCCCTGTATTTTTGGACTTTAGTACACTTCAAAAAGAAGCTATTTTTATGCAAACCTACAGAACGTGACTTTTCATTGTCCTGAAGACAAATTTACAAGCTCTTATGCAAACTATGCTATTACAATATCTTGACATTAAATATATATTGGGGCTGCTTTCATGAAATTCCTGTATCGTTTTCCTCAGTGGTGGACTTGGGAATTGGGGCCCCCAGGCGAGCACTAATGTGGGGCCCATCGGCAGCCATTAACTTTTATTTAATTTTATTGTAATGCCTAACTATAGAGTAAAATGTTTGTCAAACAACATCTTCACAGGTCTAGTTTTGCTACCAGCTCAGTTTATTTGTTTATTGAATACACTAATTTTCCCCACACAAAAGAGGGTCTTCTATCTTTAATTTATCAGGTTTTACTAAAGAAAGCAAAAGAAATAAAAACACTTGAAAGATGGAACAAAACAGTACAATATGGAGTGGCATCAATAAAAAATATAATCAAATGATCTCAAAATTATCATTTTCTGCCTCTCTTGTTGCCTTTCCTCTTCTTTTCTGTCCATTTTCTCATTCTTGTTTTTTTATGTTCTTATTGAGTTCCTTTCATTCTGTTTTTCTCTTTCTTGCTTTGTCTGTCTTGCCTCAAAGTAGTTCTGTTGTTAAATTGTTAAAGGTTTGTGAGATGATTATTTTTTTTTATCAGCAGTATATTGATGATGATCATTTTCACTGCTGCTCAGATATCTATGCTCCATCTCACTATGGTTTTTGAGATGTGACTGTGAATTTGAGCAATAAAAAACTAAAAAATCAGAATTACTGAAATAAATTCTTCACCAGATTCGTTATATGGATACAATTAGTAGACAATAAAAATTCCATGATTAAAACCAGCTTCAAGGTAATAAGAAAGTAACTTTTCTCTGAGTTATTTAACTCAAGCAAAAACAATAAAGTGAAAATAAATTTGTATTGCTCCAAAAAGTACCCCAGAAATATGTCTCAACATAAATACATAAATTACTCAAGATTTCGGTTGAAAAAAAAAAACTCAAAGGTTTTAAGAGTGTAATTGTATCACTAATTTCCAGAGAAAGTTGATAATCCTATGTGAGGTTTCAATTTTATATTTATTTATTTATTTTCATTACCAAAAACAAAAGATTTTGCACGAGTTCCAACACAATATTCCTTTCTGCAATATAGCATGTAAGTATGTTTGTGGTTAAAGTATTTCCCTTGAAATAATCCAGACACTGGCAATTTAGTGTCTTATTTTTCAGTTTCTATATTATTCCTGAAATTAAAGAATTCCATTATTGTATTTTTGAAGAGATTCTTTTTTAAATAGATTTTTGGAGATTGTTCCATATCTTGACTCTTTGAATTGAAGCACATTTTTTCTTTGTTTTTTTGTTCAGAATTTTGGCAAAGAGAAAATCACACATCCTTTTAAAAATATTGGTGCTTTTTCTTTCTTTCATCTTCCTGGTACATTTAGGACAAACAATTCTGAGGCATTAAGTTTTAAGTACTGTAGTCAACTCAATCTTTAAATTTCAGTATTTTTAATTTACTGAATGTGAAATTGTAAGATTATGTTACAAAAATAATCTGGTTATTGTCACCCTGTGAAGTTGAATAACTTTTTCTGTCGACTCTTTGAAGATTCAAATTTCTGTCAATTACTTCTTCAGGAAAAATAAATATTTATGACAGCATCACTATTCTTTTGAAGCCCCAGTTTTCTAAAGTGCTTAACTCTATCAGGTTGAAATTATCAGGAAATATTTATTTTAACAAATCAAATTAAATGACTGTGAAACTTGAAACTGTATGTGTTTACAAAATCTTCAACTCCAAATAATTGGATGAAGACTTTTATTTGATTTTTATTTTTCAAACCGACAGAGTGTTCTTAACGTGTTTTGTACCATTCTCACTAAATTACTGCTTCATGCTTCTTCATGTTGAGGTTCTTTTGTATATTTAGTTTGAGTTGAAGGAAAAACTACTGAAAAGAAGCTGAACTAAAAAGGAAAGCAGGTATCATGGAAGTATTGCAAGTTCACGTCCCATGACGCATGTCTGTGGAAACCAGGATGGAAATGTTCCTGTCCAGTAAAATACAGGAGCTATAAAATGCCATATAAATTGTAACTTTAGCAGAAGTGGAGAAAAATGCAGCAGGGGGTTACCTCCGTATTTGCCCCACCAGCTAACATACTGTAAATGCGTCTGTTTGTTTTACATTTTAGGACTTTTAATTGCAAATGTGGTTTTTAAGAGGGAAAGTGATAGGATCGCAGATCTGTAAAATAATAATTCTCTACAGAGTGTGCATGAGCACAGTAGTGCAACACTGTACTTGAATGCTCACAAACAAGTGAGGGCAAATCTGATTCTAATTTTGAGTTCCCATTAAGGAGCACCGAATGGTCTTAATCCAACCTGCCTGCTGCCCCCCGTCTCCTCAGTTCCACTAATAGCAACTGAAGGAAGCTCAGCCAGCAGGCTGCACTGACCGGACGGAAGGAGGACAGCAAGAGGGTGTCTGCGCTTAAGAGGTAGGGTGGCAGGAGAGATAAACTGTGACCCACTCCTGAAACTGCAAGGCCGCTAATGGCTGCTCTGAGTGCTCTAGCTGAAGGTGTCTGAGCCTCCAAATGGAAGGGTATTTTTATCCTCCTCAAACACACACTCACGTATTACCAAACACCGTGCGCAGTGTGTATAGCAATAGCTGACGTCCGGGTGCACCACAGGGTGAGTGAGGACTGGTGAGTTGGCACGCAGCGCTGGCAGTACTCAAGTTCCTGATAGCTTTCAGGGGCCTTTGATGTTCCTTTGCACCCCCCCAGCCCCAGCCCCCAGGCCTCCCCCTTGCAGGAAATTGCATTCTGTCCTCTGCCATAGCAGATAAATGAAGCAACAGAGGGGCTGCACACTGTCACCGCCGTCCTGGCCTGTCGTACATGGCAACCTGCTGTGTGTTAACCGCATGTGCTCCCATCCAGCACCCACAGTTGACTTCAGGGGAGAGTGCATGCACACACACAAACACACGCAAATGTTCACATACAAAACTGCAGATCAGTTCAAAATATGCTCACTAATATTGCCCAGCTTAGTATTGATATTCTCTAAAGCAAATTAAAGAGGGCGTTTGTGTTTGAGTGTTTTACAGCTACATGAAATACACAACTTGAATAGAAACACAAGAAAATGAGTAGTAAATGATGCATTTACAATCAATTGTAACTGAATGCTAATAAAATGAAATGATGAAAATGAAAATCCATGAAAAGAACATGGTTGATCCGCAAAGAAAAAGGTTCCATCAAGGATTCAACCCACAAGCCTTCCCGCTGTGATGCAAAACTGTGGACCACCGCACTGCACAAATGTGTCTGAAAGAGCATGGAAGAAAAACACACTAAACACAATTTTACAGAGTAATTTTTAGACTGACTCTTGACTGGAGTATGACAACGTCAGAAAGACCTGATGAAAAATAAGCAAAAGTAAAGTAAAATCACAGAAAAATTCTGTTCTGTTCTGTTTTGAGAAACATTATAGTGGCTTAAAATTAATATATATTTCAACCATGTTCCCCTTTTTTTACAACAAAATTTCAAGTTAAAGCCAGCTATAAAAATGAGAAAAAATATTCCTTTTTTAAAGTAGCTGTCATGGCTCAAAAGGGAATTACACATATTTATAAATTGATGATTGGTGACAAATGTGTCCTCTTTCTGTGTTTGAATTGAGTAGTTTGATGATCAAAAATGTCCTTAAGTGTCCTTAAGTTAATGTGCACACTTGGAAGTTCTGTGGTAACGTGCATTAGAAAGCCTCTTCTATGCAAAGCTCATACCTGCCTGTCCTTGTGAGAGTCTGTCCAGTTTTTCTGGACTGCTTTTGCAGGGATATTCGTCAATCCGATGTTGTCACTCACCTTTAGTTGGGTTCTATCATGAGCTCTTCTTGTAATGCCAAAAATAAACTTTTAGAGAATAATCAGTGAATTAGGACGCTTAGTTTTTCCTTCATATGGCATGGTTATTTTACAGGCAGCCCCTGCAAAAACTAACTGCAAAGAAAGAGCAATAGTTTCTTTGTTTTGAGTCCAGTTACTGACTCAGTTACCTAAGTTATATTTCATATAGGCTTCCTAAATGTAAAGGGTCTAAAAGTGACTCCTCTTGCAGGAGTCTATGGGCTGTGAAAGCAACGGTTTCTGTAAAAGCTGTACGCACTCTTGTTATACTTTTAAATACTTGTTTTATGGCATTTTTCTCATGACTGAGAACATTTATAAAGAAAATGAAGCCTCATATTGCATTTCTGAGCACTTTATTTCTTTACACAAATAATGCAGGTGAAGGGAAGTGGGGGTGGACTTAACCAAAATGTAAAAACCACTGGGAAGGCTTTTAGAATAGATCAAAAGAGCGGGTCTTTAAACTATTTTAGGCTGCATCTCGACTGGCCGCTGTTACACATTGTAAAAGCTGAACCCATTCTTGCATTTCTCAACACATCTGATGTGGGTAATGACATTTTTTTTCCAAAAGTCAAACCTCCAAGATTAACCGCCCCACTCTGAATCCATCCACAGTCTGCTGTTGATTGCAGTGATACTAGATGCGGTGAGTGAGAAGTGCAAGGACTCCATACGGTTCTCCAACACACACACCGCATCCACACACACTGATGCCATTACCCACTGCCGCCACCTCCACATCTGCCCCATACGACCCTTCAATTTCTCAGAGCTTCCCTGCACATCAGTAGCCTCCTGATTGACAAGCTGTGAAGATACACCAACATGGTCTCCATTTAGCTCAAGTACCGAGCGGCCACTGCCTCAGACACCCCCACCCGTCGTCCTCTTCATGTCCCAGGAGAACACACACTTGAGCCAAAGTGTTTCAGAGCAGGATGTTTCCTGGGGAGCAAAGGTTTTGTTGCGGGTCAGTGTGCACTGCAGTGATGGAGTTAGAGATGGGAGGTGGCAGCTCATAGTGAAGGGGAAAATGAAAAACAAGAGGGGTTATGAGAAATGGAAACAAAGTGTCTGAAAATGCACGAGGCGTGCAAAGATTGGATGAGAGAGAGGGGTTTTTTGGGGGGGGGTTTTCGGGTTTTTTTTTTGGTGGGTGGAACCTGAAGTAATGTGTTAGGAAAGTGCAAGGTGATCAGGAGAGTTTGAAAGGACGGAGGAGTTCAAGAGTGCTGATGGTGTTTATACCTGAGAGGAAACATTAGCAAAACGAGGGGGAAAAGCTGCCAAATTAACTTCTTACCCTTTCAATCACACCCATGAGAGTTCCTGTCCCACTCTGCCTCCACCTCTGGCTTCACATTTTTTGATGATGGTGTTGTTTCTTTTTGTTCTTTACAGTCCCCCCCCCACTTTTTTTTCTGGCCTCTTGCTGCAGAGAAACATTACACATTCACATCAACCCAGCCAGAAACCTTGCAACCTTTTACACTCCTCCCAATTCATCTTTTCTCAGTTCACCCTCTGCTTGAATAAACTACAAACGCAGGTTCTGCAGTTAATCAGCTTGCCAGGCTCCCCCAGCAGCAGAGGGGCTTAAAACATTCTTTCATTAAAACAATATTATATACAAGCTATAAGCAGCACAAAGCTCAGAAGAAGAAAAAAAAAACAGTAAAGAAAAACAACTTTAAGGGGAATTTCAAGTGACAACAAAATAATCGCATAGTTGCCTATTGCCCACCCACCCCCCACCCCCCCACTTTGCAATTCCCTAAAACCTCTCAGACATTCCTACTCAGAGCCATTCTAGCTTAATTTCTTTGTGTTTGTGCATTTCTTTTCCAACCACCCTGCTCTCTTTTCTGCTTCTACTTCATCTGCCACCTATGAGGTTGGTTCCTCTCTTTCTCCATCCCTCTTAATCTAAAATAGATGATAAGAGTCATTCTGCAAGACAAATGTAACTTTTCTGGGCACTTTAAATCTGTTTAGGCACATTTAATAGTGTCAATTATTGTGGGCCCAGACGGGGGGCCTGGGTCTTTCTATAGGCAGGGCCCTTAATAACATTGCTCACAATGAGAAGCAGATGCTGACCTGCTTGGTCCCTTTGAAAAAAGACATTTGAGTAGCTCTGCTTCTAATTTATGATTCCCCTTTCACATCTGGAATTCTTTATAATTAAAACATAAACCCCAAAGTTGTACTTCCACCTGTCAAATGTTGAGAAGATGAACATAGTAATGGGCTTCTCCTGCGCCGGCGGAAAGATGGAGAGGCTGGTTTTGCTTTTTCTTTCTTTAAGACGAAGGAAATATTAGGGGGGAGGGGTGCAAAGCGAGGTCTTTTTTGTAAATCTCTTTTAAGCGAGGAAGACTTGTGTGTTGTTTAGCTCTTGGTGCTTTGGGTTAAAGCACCACTGATACAAGCACAAGAACGCGAGATACAGTAAAGTGTAATCATTTAAATCTTCTCACTAAAGCCCCACTCCAATCATCTATTTTAAAAGCAGTAGTCTTTAAATAATGAAAATATTAGGGTTTTTTTGCCAAAATCAAAAAATCCTGTATCGTTTTCTAAGACATAGTTTCTGCAGAGCGACAGGAATTCATTAAGAAATGGGCAGCGCCAAAGCAGCACCGCCCTCCCTTCCCATCACCTTTCTGTTTACACACTCCTCAGCTTGCTTGCAGCCCCTTACAAGCCCAACTTGACAGAAATGGCGAGTTATATTGGAGCTACACAACCTTACAGTTTTGATCCAGATGCCAGATCTGGCGAGGGAAAACAAAGACGTACATGGATCTAGTTGTCTACAAGTGGATACATCTTAATAAAGCCCCTAGCGTGTTTTTTACATGACAAATGCGATCTTTTTTCTAACTGTATTTTTTCGTCTGCTCCTGATTCACATTGATCTGAAGAAAGAAGTACTCAGAAATGCAATATGGAGCCTAATTTTCTCTCTTTATGGCTTCAATCATGAGAAAAAGGCTACAAGAACATGTTAAAAACACCAAAAACAGGGTTTTTGTGCTTATGTGTGTAACATGTTCTTGTAGCCTTTTTCTCATGATGGAGGAATATATATATACAAGTAAGACTGCGCTTCTGAGTATTGTCTTTATTCAACTTGTGATGGATCAGGAGCTGAGGAGAACTCGCAGGATTGAAAAACCTCGGGTTTAGGATGTAGCAACTGCCTTGAGCAGACCAGTCTCTTTTTTTCCGCTGCAATTCTAAATTCTCCACTTGCAGACAAATAGATACGTTAACGTCTTCATTTTGCTTGTCTGAGTTGCTACCTGGCTCAAAACTGTACAGCTGGATAGCTCTGATATTGCTCGCTGGGTTTTTTTTTTGTTACGTCAATGTTAGCTTGGGCTTGTGAGGTGCTATTTGCTAGTGGGGGAGAGTTTAAACCAATTTCTTATATATCACTGGAGATGGCACCCTAGCCTGTTACCATTGTCCAAGAAATTGAATGAGCGACGACATATTGGAATGATATGTAAACAATGAGACACAGCTTAGCAGATACAGTAAAATGACCGATTAATGCTTATTTATGGTCTGATTTTAAAAGAAAAAAAAAATAATCATCACAAAAGATAGACCCAGGTTGTGGTATTAATGTTTTTGTACAAAGTGCAACAGCTGGACAACATTTCAAACTTTCTTTTATAAATAAATACGTAATTATATGGGAAACTCATGCATATATGTGATTATATTTAAATCAGACTAAGATTTACAAAAACTCTTCGTCATAAAATCTGACTGAAATGAGAGGAATGTCCATTTACATTAACAAACAGGTACCTAACAGATAAATAGGATTCAAACCACTGTAGGGCAGATCCTCTGATGAACTTTGCGCATGCAACAAGCTAGCGTGCCACCTCCAGTGTTATATAACTCATTGGTGTAAACAATGCTGGGAATTAGCAAAAGGTTAACTTCTGTACAAGCAGTCCTGACCTCCACCCAGGTGAATGTCTAATGAGCTCCTGCTGCTCTGCAGAAAAGTCTTAAAAAATGACAAAGGCTTTTTTGTTTTGACTAGAAACAGCATTATCATACCTAAAAGACCAATGGGGATGCTTTTACAGTAGAAAAAATATGCTTGGAGTGGGACTTTAAGTGCTAGTAAGTATTATTTAGCTCTGTCCAAATCCTTTCTGAGTAAAAACAAAGGCAGGAAGTGATTTTATGTCATAATTTTCAACTCAAGGCATCAAAGCAAAACGGAAACAAAGATTTCCAATCTTACACCAAAAACCAACAGGAAGCATCACGCTGAAGCTTTAAGATTTCCTTTTCAAGTATAAAAGAAGAGGAATGGATTTGCTATGGGTTGTCAGTAGCATAATTACCCTTAAAAGGGTTTAATCAGAGATCAATAAGACCTACATGACTGGGTGTTGAGTGTGTACGTGTCCGTGAAGGTGTACAAGCCTTAAGCTTCTCAGACTCCAAGTTCCCCTTCATTAAATCAAATTAAGATCCTGCACCCAGCAGATTAATTTTCTTTTGTTTTGTTTTTTTCTCTTCTGTTCTTTTTCTTTCTTTCCGCCCTCCTTCTCTAGAGAGCAAGACAAAAGCAGCTGTGAGAAGGGGCCATCAGGCTTGCTGAAGTTAGTGCAGCTCGTGCAGTTAATCCTGCTGTGAGCGCGGCCTTGAGGATGGCATTCTTTCCATTTTTTTCTGCTTTTGCCAGATCAACGTAATTAAGTCTTCAGTGTAAGAGGGGCAACCATACCCAAGCGGAGAGCTGATCTTCAACAGCTTCCTGTAGATACAGTATCGAAGCCATGGAGATCTGAAGAAAAAGTTTTCTCTGAGAATATTTTTAAAGCACATCAGCAAATTTGACAGAATAAGCCCATGAAGGTTAAAGGAAATGTAGGAAAAGATGAGATGGGACTTTTCCAGGTGTCACACCCCTTAAAGACCAACTCCAATCATCTTTTGATCTATTTTCAAAGCATTCTTTCAATTATGATTGTGCCGTTTTTAGCCAAAGTAAAATAAAATTCTAAGACATCGTTTCTGCAGAGCAGCAGTAGCTCATCAGAAATTCTCCTCTGAGCTGCAGGAGGAACCGTTGACGCAATAAGCCTGCACTCATTTCCCATCATACCTTTCTTTACACTCTCTCCTGCTGCCTTACAGCCCCTCACAACTCCAAGCTAACATTACCAGCGCAACAAAAATTGTGAGCAATATTGGAGCTACACAACCTTACAAGTTTGAGTCAACTGGCAAGGAAAACAAAGGCGTACATGGATCTATTTGTCTGCAAGTGGATGCATCGCAATGTAGTGGAGCAGGGAGCCTGTAGTTTGTTCGTCACAACTACAGGCCAAATAGCACTTTTTCACTTGTCCCAATTCTCCACGATTTGAACATTCATACTCAAAAAAATAATCTTTGATTCTAGTTTTTGTTTTATCTATGTTCTACATCTTGAGAAAAATGCCATAAGAACATGTTAATAACACAATTGTCATTGGAGTGGGTCTATAAGAGATTGTCACAAATATATGTAGCTCTGCCAGCTCAAAGAGAGTCAAGAGTGTCTGCAGGTGTGAGGCAGTTAAGACTAAAGCACTTCCCAAAACCAGCAACAGGCGCACACCCTCAAAGGAGGTGGAGGTGGGTGTTTTTACAAGGAAGGATGTTACAGTGCTGTCCTGAGGAATGAAGGGAGCGCAGTGGGGGACAGCTTTGGGAAAAAGAGGGAAGCAGCAGGGAAGGGAAAATGAGCTAAATGGAGTAAGCTGAGAGACTTTGAGCCGCGCACAAGAAAAACCGGGCATAGGTGGCAGAAAAATAGGGTGAGAGCAGACAGAGCGGGAGGGAAAGAGCAAAGGGAGGGCCTCTTTGTGGATCATTGGCAGATAATGAGCTCATTAGACCAAACGAAGCTTTAAAAGGCTTCGGCTCTCTAAACAAACAGAACAGGCGCTGAGGAGACGGACTTAAGGGTCCGACATAGAGAGAGATATAATGAGGCCCTCCGCCCCCGTCCTGCAGTGCAAAATAAAGCACACTAACTGCACAAATTCCCAATTGGCCAACCATCCTGCTTCAGCTCCAGTTGCCCTCACCCCCCCATGAACAGACTCTCTTCTAAATTGCTAATACACCATGTCTGCATGTTTGTTTCATCTTTCTTATGGTTTATGCACCACAGCACCTCTTACATACAGACGCCACCAGACGGACATTCACCTGTGCAGGTCGTTTTTAATTCCATGACTAATAAATGATTTGGAGTTCCAGGAAGAATCTCGTGTTCACTTTCCTCGCAGTTTAATACGTTCACTTTTATTCATTCATTCATTCATTTTCTGAACCGCTTTATCCCTTTCAGGGTCACGGGGCTGCCGGAGCCTAACCGGGCTGAGTTTGTCTTTATTCCAATAATTGTATTTCAAATAATTTATTTTTATTTAGAACATTTGAAATTGGATTTGCAACATTATGTTGGATGAAAAAGCATGCAGATACTAACTTCAATCATGAATGGTATTTTAATGCAAATATTATAATTTTAAAATAAATATTATATATATGCAAAAGAGCCAAACTCACGAATTTTTCAGTAAATTTTATTCTGCAAACCTTTGGAGCTTCAAACTTGTAAACATCAAAGTGTAAAGTAAATTATTTTGACATTTCCACCAATCAAAACAGCTAATGTATAATCCTGGCTTTAATATGTTATCTTTTGATTGACACATAAATCCGTTTTGTAACTTTTGCACACAAAATACAAAGGTTTTGCCACACTTTGGTTTGGACCCTGGTTGTTTTATCTAAACGAAATAGCATTTTTCCCTATGTCAATCCAATCATCTCGTTTTAACTGAAATTATTGGTGTACATTAGTAAATGATGCCAGGGTCATTACCTGCACACTAGAAAAGAAAGCGAAGCAAAGTCACTCCAAACTGCACCACAATGACCGGACTTTGTATTGGGTCAGGAGAGCCTGATTGTTCCCTTTTGCATATTAAAAGATTGAAACATAATAAATAAAGAAAGGCTGCAAAAGTTCTATGATGTCTTTAATACTCAAAATGATTACTTCTGAGGACTCAAGCGTGGCACTTGATGACATTTTAAAAGAGATCAGGAGTTTAAATTAAGGTTTGAAACTCTTAAGTGTTGCAAAAAATACCATGTTGCAATGGTCTGTGTCAGTTCATAAAAATAAAGACTTTAAAGTTGTTGCAGGATAATGCGATGCTTGATCTACTTTACAGATCTCGCACAGTCATTAATCCAGAAACTGCAGTGACTTTCTGACTTTGGGAAAATGTCGGGATGACCTCTGCAGTCCACCATGTGTGACAACATCTGTTCTTTTACAATGGCCGAGTGACTAACATGTGATTCCTTATGTCGACCTTTGGAGAAAATGTGATTATTTACTCAGTTTTATTATTGAATATTTGCCATCTGTGATATCATCATTTTCAGATGTAAAGATAATTTAGAAAATGAAAAAAAAGGTTTTTTTTTTTTTGTACATTTTGTTTTAACACTAAACAGTGTGTTTGTCCCGTTAATCTGTATGCCAGAACAGACTGTAGACAGGAGGCGCTGCATCTTACGGTGCAGGTGGGTCATGCGGCCACCTCAAGGGACATCAAGAAAAAGTACGTACAATTGTCGTGCGTGTGGTAATGCTGCACGCACGGGCTGTGCGTGTGGTACGTAATTGCCTGGATTCTCTATTGGATTGTCTAATTTCCTAAATTCTAACAGGCAGGCGGCATTCAAGGCACACTTATCACTTGAACAACACCAACAGCTTTTCTTTGGGGGGTTTAAAAATTGTTGAAAAATCTGCATGACACGCCTGTGTCACAGTTAGTTCACCCTTACTCCCCTTACATGTTGTTTAAGTGTTGGCCATAAACAGTCGACCGCAGCATGCCCGTAGAAAAAAAACATGCATGAACATAATTGCCCTACAGGTTCGCCGTGGGGTCTACAATCTTAAAATGTTCTGCATGCCCCGTACAGATTTGCCCGTTTTTCCACCACAGACGGCCTGTATCTGCCCGTAACAGGCAGTTGTGACTCAGGCTTTATGCTAATCTCCTCAAATCAGTTCCAGACGCATCCCAATCATCACTGCATCTATTACCCCACCTCCACAATCTGCCTTTCTTACTTACTGTAAACTGCTTTGTTTGTTAACGAATGGTAAATCCTTCGCTTGACTCATGCATTAGTCTGATCCTTCTATGGGAAACACTTGGACATGGTTCCCTTATAAAATGTGGTCTGCAATGTGACATTAGTTTTAGGCCTCAGCGGCGCAGCACTGACATCCATCAATCCCACTGCCGATAATGCAAAATAAAAGCCTCAAGTGATTAAAAAAGAGGAGTGGAGATATGTGAGCTGGAGTGTTTAATGCCTGTGGTAAGAGGGTGCTGCTCCAAAAATGAAGTCTGTGGGAAAACCTGAATTCCTATTAGGCAACTAGGATGTTTTTTGCAGGAAAGGAATGGACCTTTACTTGTGTTTACTCAGATGTAAAGGGGGGGGAACGATTCTGGAACTACTTGTGGAAATTCAGTCCAACTAGGAAGTGTGTGACAACACATAGTTGCAGAAGACTGCTAGATACCATGACTGTAAGCCATGTCAGAGCAGCTGCCTTTAACTTCTTTGTAAACAACACAGGGAAACATTAACAGAGGATAGTTATCCAGCCATTAAAGTTGCTTCAAGATTTACTGTGAGAAGATGTAGAAAAGCTGTGGTCTCGCTCCCCGGGAAACCCAAATATCTGCCTCTACCATTAAATAATGTTAGCCTTTGTTTGCCTTTATTAATACCAATATATTACTCAGGGAAAAAACAAGAGAGCATGACTTGGAGGGACAAAAGTGGGGATAAAATATGGAGGGATAGTAAGAGGCGCTGAGGTGATTTCTGTTCATCTCCAGCTGCTACACTGCTCATCATGCTGAGAACTAACATGAAACACACACGCTATGTTCTCCTCTCACACACATCTGACATCCATTAGGGATCCCGACAGAGGACCAAGCCTCTGAAGGCACTTGCGGTCCTATCTCTCAGCTCCTCATAGAAAATAAAGGAAAGGAGAAGATGAAAAAGATTCAAAGACAGAGATTTTGCTGATAACTGAAAACTGGTTCAAACTTGAACATTGTGGAGTTTTTTTTTTTCTCTTCTGTGTGAGAACACAAGCACTCCAACATGTGCACATATTTTTAAAGTAAGCTCATACCACACAACGTCTTCAATATTCTTCATTTTCTGCAAACAGTATGACAAAAATGGGAAAATATGAGGATGTATTTCCAAAACTTGGAAGAAAACATCCTAAAATTAAAGGGTTTTTTTTCACTTAAAACAAACAAAGTTTGCATTTGCTTTTTAAGTTTTTATATCTACTTAATATTTTTTTTACTACATAAACCAGTAAGATTGATAACTGCATTTGATTATTCAAAGCAGTGTGATTGGGTACCGTAGTGGCAGTTTTTCACATTTTGCAACATAACGGCACTTGAGGGTCCCCAGGCCGGGCTGTGAAAACATTCCAAAGCTGTCTGTGGGATATGTCTATTCCCTGGGCAGTTTTTCCCACTCAGATAAGTCAACCTTGACAGTGTGAAACATCATCTAAAAACACTGAGGACAGGCCAAACATGTGTAGGTCTCCATGCAGGCCTACTAAGGTCTTGAGGGCATAGTACTCACCTTGTAAATGAAAGCGCAGAGAAATCTCACATGTGGGTAACGTGTTAGCCGCTCTTTTTGTCTGTTCAACTGCTTCGAGGTCACAGAAAAAATATATACAACTTTAATTGCAAGCTATTATAAATAGAAGATAACAATGGCCATTTTTTTGGTTCGTTTTCTTGAGTTAACGACTTAAACTTTAAAATTAGTCATATTATTTTCCATTTGCTTAAGAAAACAAGTTTAAAAAATGTTCTCACCTTCTTTATTAGTAATTACGAAATATTTTGCTTAAAAATGAAATAACAAAACCTCAAAACAGGAAATGAAATAATACACCTAAGACAGCAATAGTTTCCCAGCTCCTTTAGCTCCTCCCACTTTTGCTTTATCAACATACCCAACAGGATGCCATGTGACCCCCTCCTGCACACTTTCACTTAATAGCAGGAGTGTCAAACAGGGATAAAGAAAAGGCTAATGCAAGGGAGAGGAAAGGCAAACCTCATCAATCTTCATGGCACTTTCCTTTCTTGCTATCTGTTTTAACAGCAAGCTTACTTTGTCCTGGAGGTGAAACTGACAGCCGTTCGAATGGCTGAAATACAAATGTTGAAAGTCGTCATCAGGAAGTCCGCCAGGTGGTTCGTTATGGGCTTGGGTTCATCTGTCGCTACAAACATTTTCAGAACATGAATTTTCCACTACTTTAGTGAAAGAGTTCATGTTTTAAGCAAACAGACTTGTCTGTTCCAACAAAAATAATGGCAATAAATCAAGTTGTTCTGTGATCTTTTGACTGTTAGTTTCTAGATCTTTCAGTAGATTCATAAAGTGATAGAAGACGCAGATTTAAGGACTTTTTGAGAATTTCCAAAGCTAAAGAATGCACTAACCAAACACTCAAAGCATGTAAAAATCTGAAAAAGCTATATATATATTAGCTTCCTTTGAGAACTGCTGGTTAAGTAAATTGGTTGAGGGGTGAGTCAAATAGCACTGATTTTATTTTTTGAGTTTTTTTACGCCTGATATTCTGGCACCCTCTACTCACCTGCCACAGTAATAGATACACCTTTCTAGTACCGGGTTGAACCCCCTTTTTCCTTCAGAACTGTCTTAAATCCTTGGTGGCATAGATTCACCAAGTTACTGGAAGATTCCTCAAAGAGTTTGGTCCACATTGACATGATATCATTGCACAGTTGCTGCAGATTGGTGATGCTAATCTCCTGTTCCACCACATCACAAAGGTGCTCTTTTGGGTTGAGATCTGGTGACTGTGGAGGTCATGAGTCCAGTGAACTCCAGCGGTGGAGGACCCAAAATGCAGGAGAATTGTGACATCCCTTTGGTGGTGAGAAACACAATATTCCAGTAAACTTAAGACGCCATGATGAAACTCTATAAAAACATGTTATTCAGGAAAACCAATCAGAGTGGGAATGTTAGAAGCTGTGTCATTGTTTCAAATATTTTCCGATTTTGGAAAAGATTCAAAGATGTCCCTTTAAGTAGCATAGTTGTGAGCCCAAGATGAAATTGTTTGTTTCAGAAAATGCAACTCAACCATGCGAGTGGAGCCTTACTGGTTTTATGATGGTTGATTTGTGAGGTGATGACATGAACTTAATATTTGATGACAAAGTTGTCTCTTTTGGACAAAATATTCTTTTGAAGCTGAAACCATCTGTGCACAAGCTTTTTTATGACCTTGTTTCAAATATGACGATGAAAACTGAAGGACAGTTTTATATTTACAGTAAATGTTGTTTTAGAAGGTAATAGACCATATGTTTGTGTTTCAGAGTAAACAAAAGACTTGACAGCAGGCCTTCTATTTAAAATACCTGCCGGCACAGAAAGGTTTCATTCTTTGACACACTCTCATGAAGGCTGACATCAGGCAGCCCATCCCCAGGCAGACTCCAGTGGGGAGGGATCAGACATGTGAACAGTAGGAGTCTGAATGACAATAGGTCTGGTAGCCCTGGAGGACATCGTTAAGGCAGTGGGAGCCTTCAGCGACTGCAATGTGCCGGAGTCAACAGCTCCAACTGAAACCCGGAGCCCAGACAAGTGGAGCCGCTGGCTTGATCTCAGCTGCAGCCAGCAGGGGCCGAAGTTCCCCCCAGTCCAGACGCATCAGAGTGTCTCTCATTCAAATTCTCCTTCAGATTGACCCCGAACCGTCCTGGTTACTTTTCTACACCTCCACATCTGGGCTGTCCCTTCCTAACATCACCTCTGGGTGTGATTGGGCATGGACTTTTAGTCAAAAACTAAACATTACACCACATGTTTACTTATCCAGGGTGGAGCTGGGGGTAAGTGGGCAAGCATTCAGGTTTAAATGAGTTGTGACCAAAAGCAAAGGCCTTCATTTTGGCGACAAGGTTCCTTCTGCACCAAAACAATTCTATGAAGAGAAATGGAAGGAGAACGAACGCTGTCTTTCAACTGAGATGCTTGTGATTGTTTCAGTCAAATTTCGACACTAAAACTCACAGATTTCCCAGATTTTTTAAAGCATAACGCCGTAACGTTTCCCAGTATACAGAGTAAGCACTGTGAGATTATTTGCTATTAATGACAACAATTAGGGGCTCTGGCTTTTGGTGGGCTGCCAACTACTGTTTCAACCTTTTCCCTTCCTTGGTAGAGGAATTTGAGCCCCCTAAATTACTTCCCCGTTGTAACAATGCAGTAAACACCCTCCAATCCTTTCTCAACTATCTGCTTATGATCAGCATCACTCCAGTAACTGCTAGTGACATGTGTCCCAGACTGCCCTTGTAGTGCGTCCAACTACCCCACCTCTGCTAGGTGGTGAAGTTCACAGAGACCGAACAGAGAGGGCAATCCACAAATTGCTGCATTTTACTGCGAGCGTGGGATTCAACACAGGCTTGTTCGTTTTGTTGAAATTGAGAAAATAAAAGAAACACAGAAGGCAAAGATAAAGGGACAGATGGGTAGATAGAGTCTCACTCATTTATCCACCATCTCCCTGCAACCCTGGTCCGTCTGCTCGAGCAGCAAAGGCCCGCGCGGAGACATCAAGCACATTCCAAGAGCCAGCCCAATTACGGGCAGATGAGGGGCAGTTCTCTTTGTTTAAGAACAAAGCCAGAAGTGTCACAACTGATCTTTGAAGAGAGCTCTCACGGCAGTCCCTCCGTGGAAAGGGGGGAGAGGTGACCAGCTGGTTATAAATATCTATATGGTTAGTTACTGGAAGGAAATTTTGCAGTTTGTTAGTCATTCATCCATCCAGGTGGTGGCTGCAAAACATCTGAGCTCAGAGAGACCAAGCTGCTCAAGCCTGACTGCCAGAGAAAAAAGAGAAGATGAGGAGCAATACTTTTATCTTCCTTTGAGCTGAAGATCTTTGACAAAATCGAAACATTTCCCCAAAAGCTGTAACTAAAAAGAGCCGGAAAACAGAATTATACATGAAAAAAGACTACTTTTTTTTTAATTTTTACATCTTCTCTTAATCTAGAAAACATTACTTTTGTTTATTTTTGAGTTGTTTCTAGAATGGGATTTTATTTTTTGGGCACTTTAGTCAAAATAGTTGTATTTCGAGAGTCAAAAACTTGGTGCTTGTGTGCAGTTTCTCTGTTGAAAGTTAAAAATCTCATCTGTTTTTCTTTCAACCTGTTCTATCCAAAAGGTAAACAAAAAAAAAAGCATCCAAACTCTACATCCAATTTTGTGTGCTGCAGGCATTTTTATACAAAGACACATGTGCTAAAGTTGATATAGCTTTCAAAGCTCCTGCAGAAGTCTTTAAAAAGACATTGTTTTAGCACCACATGGCAAGCCTGTAAGGGGTTTCAAATTTGACTCTAAAAAGACAGAGTTTGGGTGGGGTAACACTCTAATAATGCACATCGTACAAGTAGTTGTTGATGGGCAAAAGAATACAGCATGGGGCTACAAAGGGGTGGGGCAAGCTTAAAGCTTAATTCCCCCTCTGCAGTAAATTAGAGCACAGCAGGATAATGTCTGTTTATTCCAAACACAGCTGCCTGGGCCTCTCTCCATCACCTCTCCCCACAGACAGCTCCTGTATCACCTGGTCCTCTGACATACAAACAGGAATTGCCAGCATCAAATGCACATATTGCAAATATACTTGCTTCACAAATGCACAATGTGTGCATACAAAGAAGTACAAAACTGATGCTCCTGCAAACAAATATCCAAAAAAAACTAGATTAGTTGCAAATTTATTTGCACAGATTATTGCCTGATATGTGGAAGTTAGAAGAGTTGTTCCTGTTTATGTGCCCATTAATGACTGAGAGTTTCTACAACAATTTGATGTTCTTTCTGTTACAGGAAACAGCCAGTTAACAAAAATGTGCACTTCTAGAAATTGATAGGTATTTGCTGCTCTCTGGTGGTTATTGTGCATTTTTAAACATTTTAACGTTTTAAAATAGGTTTTTTTCTTACCCATGTGACTTTTCATAATTTTACTCTCTGCTGAATTTTGTTTTAAAAAAATCTACAAAATGAGCTCCTCCAGCTAACACTTTTGTATTTTTCATGTAACTTATTGCAACCTATTTGATTTAGTCAAATGTAATTATTAAATATTGAAATTTTATATCCTCTTGAGAGCCAAGGAAAAAAAGTGTCTTATAATTTCTGTTTTTGTATGATTTCCTATCTATTTGGGCCTTAAAAAACACCTTACAGTTTTTAAAAATATATCTTTTAGTTTAATTTCACAGCATGTCCATTGTAGATGACAACAGGATGTATCTCAGTGAAAATAGAAAATCAGAAATCAGAAAAAAAAGGAGCAGATTAATTAATTGTTTTCAGATGTAAAAGTATTGTTCTTAACATGTTTATGACCAAGAATATGTATAATTATCATGGTTAAAACAAACAAAAAAAGCAATGGATAGAGAATATTTAACTTTTTACTTTTATCTTTCCATTAAATGTGGTTGCTGGTATGACAGCCAATTTGGTAGAGGAAAAAGCAAAGTTCCCATTGCGCAAACCCATCACATGACACATCACTGGAAAGCCAATGATGTCCTCTGAGGAGTACCATATGATTTGGAAGGGTATCTCTAAATACTTAATAAATATACAGGTAAACAAAATGTCAGTTATAAAGGACATAAATTAATGGACCGGATCTCAGGAGGATATTATTAATAGATAAGCAATCATGGTACAAAAGTATTCTTTTTTTACAGGGTGCATTGAAGGCAAACACCAATTATCTGTATTTCTAGCTCACATTAATAGAAACAACTTTTTTTGGTGGGTTTTGTCTCCATCTAGCGTCAAAGATAAAAACTGCAGTTTCGCTGAAGGATTTAAGATAGGTTGTCGTCACGTTCACGCAATTTTCGGACATGCGCGTTCACAATGTTTTCACGTGATCTGTGCGTCAGCTGACACGCTGTATGTCTTTGAGCTGTGCATACGGATGCTGAGGGTTGCCAAGTTTGCTAACTTTAAGTGATTTCCCCCTTCATTTCTTTATGAAAAACTGATATTTTAATCTAGCCAATTGAGTGAGTTGATTTAGCTTTATTTAGTTGGCTTGTAAAATGTTTGGGAACAAAAATAAAATGTTTTTATTTTATCTCAGTTCTAAAGCGCTTTACTATCACAATTTGGCTTTATTTCGTCTGTACAGTTTGGGATTATTTATTTTACACACGATTAAAGCCGTATTGGTGAACAAACAAGACTCTAAACAAGAAGCTATTCCGTTTTGATTTAGAGTATTTCTTTTCAAATGTCTTTCAATATTTGAAAATACGCTAATGTTCAGATTTTTCCTACTATTGTTATTGCCTGAATTCTTTTTGAAAGACTTTAGACCAAACTTACTGATAACAAATCTGTATTACTTGGAATCATTTGAGTTATAAAGATCATGATTTGTCTTATTTTGTTATATGTTTGACTTTTTTTTTAATGTTGTTTTGTTTATAGTAGTTGTTGAAGTTGTAGACGCTTCAGAGGTGATTTGTTTCCTACGATTGCGCATGCTTGTTTCTGACACCAGATCTGGCAACACGTCAATACTACACCGCTGTCTCTATGCGAGATTTGTTTGTCAACGGACGGGTTTGAAATTCCACGGGGACCTGGGAGCCCGTACATTTTTATTTTACTGCGGTGACAGTTGGGTTACGTTTGTCAAACACGGCTAAAGGGACTCGATAACAGCTCAGAGTTTTATCATGGGTTTCATGTTTCTTGTAGCGTAAACCAGAGGCGTTTCTTTCCCGTCAATGGCTTATGCTAGTACGTTGTCCTTCGTCGTCCAGCCGGCTTCGTTAGCTTAGCTAGCTTTGTTTAGCTTATGGGAAGTGTTAAAAGCGCGTCTACACCAATGTTTTTGAGTGTATTTTACAGGAAAACACCAATACATTCGCAGGGATTATGTCGCGGAATCGAACCAGGGGCTCCATTAAAGTAAAATGACAGAAGAGGCGACGCTGCGTTGCAAGTTATGAACAGTTTTAACATCAAGTACTCGTCTTTGAGCTCTTGTTTGAGCAAATACAGCGAAAGTCCAGGAGTCGGTGCCGACTCCAGCAACAACAAAACGAAGTGGGTTTTGGGGGACGATGCCTTCTGTTGTCACGAGATGAGTTTTGTGGATGAATCGGTGCAGGCGGGGATGTCCTCGGTCCAGCCGGGGCTGGAGGGACACCTGCCGCTTCTACACCGCGGCGCTCAGACTCAAAGCGAGCTGCTGCTGGACCTCAACTCCCCGGAAGCTTACCTGGACGGCAGCCCGCTGGAGTACGCGGACTCCGACAGGAGCAACGGCAGCCCCTTGTTCGAGAGGAGGAAGAGGTCCAGGTCCAACAGCTCCAGGCACAGGTTTAACGAAGTCGTCACCGAGCTGGTTCCCGAGGAGGTTCGGTGGTTCTATAAAGAGGACAAGAAAACATGGAAGCCCTTTCTCGGACACGATTCGCTTAAAATTGAGCTCATGTTTCGGAAATACTGCGAGCTGAACCCTTCAGCTGTTCGCCGCAGAGCCAGCGGGGAGCGGGAGAGCGGCGCTAAAGGTTCGGAGAGTCCGGAACCGAACGGTGCCGCGGTGCCAGGGGAGACGGAGAGCTGCAGCGCGCACGAAGGCCGTGGTTCTCTGGAGACCCCCTTCTCTAATGAGACGGACCCAGACGGCACCGACACCAACGTAGAACCCGTCTGTGTTCGAGGAGGGCTCTATGAGGTTGACATCAAGGGGAAGGAATGTTTTCCTGTGTACTGGAAGCGTAAGTTTATTCACTGTCCATCTTCCATAAATGCTCTCCTCATTCTTTATGAACCTTATACATATTTCATGTTCTGCAGAAACAGAACTAATGAGCAATCCCATCAGGAAGTACCCTGCACATTTCCCTAAATTATAATAAGTGAAGTCGAACTTTTGTTACCCTTTTGGTTGTGGAACCTGCTTTCATTTGCAGTTTATTTTCTTTCGTTATTATTATTTAGATTGACAGACTAGTTACTTCTCCTTTTGGGAGAAACACAGGGTGTTTGTGCATCACTCCAATAAAAAAAATCATGTTTTTGGTGTTCTTAACAAGAATTTTACTGGTGATGGAGGAGGACATTTATAAAGAAAATTACACTTAAATGTGCATTTCTGAGCATTTCCTTATTCAAATCGTTGTGGATCAGTGGCAGATGAAAAAAGTCATATTATTAATTATCTATTTTATTTCAAAGCACCTTTCAAGGAACTCAAGGACACTACTGTACAAAAGCAACGTTCAATAATGTTCTCAATAATATTCCTTAAAAACACAACAAATATCAGCTGACAGAAAATCAAACGTGAATCAGAGTGAAAAAGCAGATTTAAACAGAGTTTTTGATGATTTGAAGATTGGCAGCGAGTCTATGTTACGGTGGTCAGGAGGGAGAAAATTCCAGAGTTTGAGAGTGATGTATGTGCTACTCCCAGCTCCGCTCCATTCTGATGGATCCACTTGCAGCTAAATGCATCCATTAAACACCCACTCCACTAAAAACCATGTTTTTGGTGTTTCAGCATGTTCTCAATTGCATTATTCTCATGATAGAGGACCTATATAAAATGCTGGAGAATGCTGGAAAATTATGCGAAAGCTAACTTCCGTGCAAACTGTCCCACCCTCAACTCAGGCAAATTTCTAATGAGCACCTGCTGCTCTGCAAAAAATATATATTTAAAGAAATAAAACAGGCTTTTTTATTTTCACTAATAACTGCATCATGATAATTGAAAGACCACCGGAAACAATTTTACAAAAGAAAAAAATATAGTTGGACTTTTAAGTCTTTGCTGTTTTGAGCATTTGGCTCCAAAATGACCCCGCCCACAATTCAGAAGCAAATTTCTAACAAACTTGTTCTGCTTTGCTGAAACTGCCCTAAAAAAGAACTTTTTCAAAAAGTATTTAGGCTAAAAACAACATAATCTTAAAAGATCACTTGGAACACCTTTAAAATAGCTCAACAGATGATTAGAGTGGGACTTTAACTTTGTTGAAAGAACTTGAGTTGTTGCTTTACATAAAAAGTCATTTATAGAATACATATAAGAGGTATGACTTAAATTTGACTATAACTGTTCAAAATGTTTTCATTTTTATGAGATGATGCTCATTTGTGTTGGCAAACAAGCTTAAAATATAATTTAAACTTAATCTTTTCTAAGCAGACCCGAACCAGTGAGTTCTTATCACAGCTTCTTTTTTCTCCCAGCCTAAACCTTCAATTGAGCCTCCTTATCTCTAGGAGAGTCTGCAGATGTTTTTGGGTGTTTGTTCATCCAGATAGTTCAGGATGTTCAGTTCAGGACCATAGTTCAGCAAAGTCTGAGCTCTTTCTTTAAAGTGTGACTAACTCAAGATTTACAATTAGACTCCTATTCAGTCTCAGAGGAAAGAAGTCAGGAATGGTGTTAATGTAGTTCTAGACTGTAATCAAACATGGCCCGGCACAGTTAAACATTTGAGCGAAGTCCCTGAGGATCTTTAGACTAATTTAGTCACTTTATTGTGTGCCATCTGCAGCACACTCTGTAAAGGAGTCAGTTTCTTCCAAATCATTTCCTTGAAAACATTAAATCACCAAAACATTGCATTCAGGTTTAGAACGCACATGCAACTGTTCGTAATGTTTACAGGAATATGAAGGTGACTGTAAAGTTCCTCTTTCAACAGAACAAGACCATATTCCTGTGATGAGAGGCCAGTGGTTTATTGATGGGACGTGGCTCCCTTTGGAGGAGGAGGAGAGCGACCTGATAGAGCAGGAGCATCTAAACCATTTCCGAGGACAGCAGACGCAGGATACCATTGAGACCGATTTAGTAGTCAAAACAGTTGACAGCAAAGATGGTGAGTACCAAGTAAAGATAAGAGGAACGTTTGTTCAATTTTTATGTTGTGGTCCTTAATATAGAAAACTCCAAACTGTGACTTGAGCAACACTTCTCATCTGTTTTCATTGGAAAATTCTTGTTGAAATTCTTGTTTTTATGAAATGTCTCCTTGTTTTAACCTACGGACACACCAGGTATATTACGCACAATTAGGAATGCACTTAAAGCTGGTTAGTGAACACGAAAATAACCCAGGATGTTCACACTGGACAAACAGGGATGGACTTCTTCATCGTCTTTCTGCTTTTCTACTGATTACAAGCGCATGTCAGCTA
Source organism: Oryzias celebensis (assembly GCA_014656515.1). NCBI lineage: Eukaryota > Metazoa > Chordata > Actinopteri > Beloniformes > Adrianichthyidae > Oryzias > Oryzias celebensis. The sequence goes on from BNCR01000005.1 coordinate 45,185,362, forward strand.
CCTACAGTTGGAAGAGTCTTAAATGTGCAAGTGGTGCAAATCTCACAAATCTTGCTCCAGGCTTTTTCTTTCACCGCTCCATTACTAAATGTGAAAGACTTGGTATCGTATAATTCCAGAAGGGCACAAACCACAATTATTAATTTCACCCTCATGATCAATTTTCAAACGGTTGGCACCTCCATGAATAAAAGAGTTCACCATCCATACGTCGCTACCAAATCCGAGTCCCTGATTGATCAAAGTTCGGCCATGGTATAACTTTCAACGCATGTTCAGTAGCTGCGCGTTTTGTACGTAGAGGCCGAAAACTGTCGTAGAAACTTGCGTAGCTATGCATTAATACAAGAGTTTTGAATGTGAAAGCCCAAAAAGCACATTTATGTGTGTTTACATACGTTGGAAGTTGCTGCGGTGTGAACGTAGCTTAAGAGGCTAAACCCATAAAGATTTTTTGTGGCTGTTTATACATGTCTTATTCACTGATTTGTTGCCAAAATAACATTATAGTTTATTATAAAGAGTATCAACTTCTGTTTTGGTAAAAATGGGTTAAAAATGTTAGCAAAGTTACAGAAAAACAAAGCTATGAAATGAGCAGTGAGAGTCATAAAGGAGAAATTATGAGACCTGCCTGCAGTTAGTGTCGGCGCAGAGCAAAGAGAAATTGTCAAGTCCTTCCAGTCATTTCTGTTCAGGTTTCACCGTGTCATTCTTTCAAGGTAAAATCTGTGCGTACTATAGGTTCAGGTATGTCCCTTTCTGATGGCTTCTCTTTAGGGAAGTGTTATGGCCTCATTTGACTCAGCAGTCCTGTTTAAAGCATCCCGTTCCACAAGATCCTCACTGGAGATGAATGTTGTGTGGTGGTGGGAATTGTACTCAAAAAACACCTCAAGAAAATGCAACACCTTTTAGCTAATATCAACAATAGTGATTTGACATTTCCACCTGACCAATGAAAGATCTGGATGTAGCTACATGCACATAGAGATTTTCTTTAGGTGAGATGCATGTCAGGAGTGGACAGATTTGACATATTTGCATACCCCTTGAATATACAAAACACTGATTGCTTCTGCTAAAGATAACTTGCACTTTTACAGTGGGAGAACAGCCTCTTTTGTAGCATAAGATTGCACTGATTGTCATTTAATTTTGTAGCTGGTGAATAATTACAATCTTTTTTAAGTAAAGCAATTCCAATAGAAGAAAAATATACCCTCTTTCTTTGCAGACTGTTTTCCACTTCTATATTTAGTACAGTCAGAGATTCCATTATTCACTTTCTTTGGGCTGATGTTACAAACAGCCTCAACAAGAGTGCTTTATCTTGGTGCTAATAATAAGATGCACTCAGAGTTGAGCTGAATTCACCTTAAAATGCATTACAAAAGATAAATTGATTATAAAACTGATATATGACAACCTACATTACTCTGCATACGCTGTCTCGTTCTATTTTACCCACCAATAGACTTTTTTTTTGTTCCTCTGGGTGTAGCTGGCTGTTGGTTATGTAATTGGGAAGCACAGCAGTCCCTATTTTACTAAACCTACTTTCCTAATATATGTGATGTAAGGGGGTAGGTTTAAACATATTAAATGGTGTATACTTACATAGCCCTGTAGTACTTTCTTAAAAGGTCCAAAACACTGTACAGTCACAGTCCCATTCACCCACACACAGAGGGCGACTCCGCTGCCTAACGTTGGCGCCAACCTATAACCATAAGGAGCAGTGTGGGGTTCAGTGTCTTGCCCAAGGACACTTCAACACATGTGCAGGCAGGGCTGGAACTAAACCTGCTGTCTTCTAATTAGAGGTCGACCACTCTACCTCTGCACCACAGCAATTCCATTAGTGTTATAATTAATATGAGTTATTTGAAATCTTCTCATTCTTCACCTAGGAAAGGTGACATAAATGTATTGAAATTATTTACGAATAAAACTTTAAAGCAAAAATTTCAAGAAAAAAAACAGCTTTTTTGTCCAGTTTTAATGTGAGATTTCACAAATGAACTAATAAAAGTGATTTCTTTGTTCAGGTAATGTTATTTTTAAAAAGTTTTTATCACCAAATAAAATACATTTCAGAATGTAATAAGTTGGTTATTGATTTCCGATCAAATAGAACAGGGAATTTAGCACATTGGCAGGGAAAACCAGCAATGAAGCCAAGCATGACCTACATTTTCTCCGTCTTTTTTGTGGGAGTTTTTTATGCTTGGGTAGAAAGTATCTATGGGGAGCAATTTGGAAGTAAACCCAATCCCTTAACTCCAATGTGCAAAGTTGTGAGCTTGTGGTTAAAACTGAAACTTTGGGAAAATGCAGTGTGGAGTAAATAAGATTCATATGTACTCCTAAATCAGTCACATTTATTGAATAGCGCATTACACTTTAGAACAGATGACCACAAATGATCTTAAATAATCTGTAAATTATAATGTCCTTGTCATCATTGGTGATAGTGGTGTCTAAAATAAGTCATCTTATAAGGCTGCTGCAGCACATGACTTGATAAACTGTTCATTCTGATAAAGGGTCAAAAACAATCATTCTTCATGTTTTTGTGGGGACTACTGTGTTTATTTTTACCTTCAAATCTCACTCATGTGTAGAAGAATCATATACTTTTTTAAATGATGTAGCCACAAGCTTTATAATATCCACGTGGATATTATCAATAGCTTTCTACATCAAACAGAATTAGTGTAAACTCAGCAGTACCGCTTCCCTCCTCCATCGCCTTTCTCTTTTGCCTGGAAACACTGCTGACATTTGCAAGTCTAAACTGAGTTCAACCTGACACTGGTAGATTTCTCTGTTTTGATTAACAAATTCCAATTTTGCCAGCTCAGATTTACGTTTATCTGTAGTTTATTTAATAAACTTATTTTAAAGACGTTACTTCTGTTTATCAACTTAGTTTAAAATATATCCGTTTTCATTATTTCAATGTTAAAAAGCCAGTAAACAAAAGTTATATTTGGTTCTTTTTAATATAAATATGTAAGCAGTCAGTCTGTATTTTAAGATTTTTTAAAATATATTTTTATGTGTTCAATCAAACATTCATGGTGGGGCCAGCGGGGACCACATGCTTTTGCTGAGGTATCTGATTGGTCACTTTATAACTTGAATAACTTGCAATAAAGAAAAAATGTATTGAAAAAAAATCATGATTAGAAAAAAGGTGTTAAGTAAACTGATCAGAGCAATAATTGTTATTCTGACAAATAAAACGACTGAGTAAAACTGTCTATTTCTCAGTAAAAGTTTATGGGACTTTGACTTCTTAGAATCAGCAGGTACTTCCTATTTGAAACACGAGAGGGGAGGGTTTGCGCTGTCCAGTGATTCTATGTCAATGATGTCAGCATAAGACAACACTGGCTTAGTGTTTTGTGGCAGTCTTCCTTGGTGGAATTCTTCGTACCAGGTTACTCAGGAAAAACAACCAGTCAAAATAAGGATTTAAGGAAAACAGCAGAAGGTGTTGAACATTAGATTTATAAACTATTCGCCTGATTTGTGTCCTAGAACTGAAATTACATTTTCATATTTTCAATCCAAAACAATATCTCATTTATTCTGTCAGAGGGCAGGAACTGACAATCCAATTAAAATAAACGAAATCCTTGTGCACTCTGACAATGTCAGTGTGAACAATAAGTTTTATCGATGATAATGTGACGCATGTTGATGAAGAATTTCATGATGCTGTGACCTTTTCATTGATAAGACACTCATTAAGGATAACCTTATATCATGTATTCAGAGTTTAGGTCTTATGTTGTTTTTGTGAGTATCCTGTTTTACTTAAGCACACATTTGTGGAACAATCTTTTTAAAATATGTTTATTTTCATGTTTAAATTGAGCCTAAGCTTCTTTTTACAAACTCTTGAAGATTGAGGATATGTGACTGATGAACATTTTCTGTTTCAAGAGCTCCAGGCAAGAGCAAAACTACTCTGCCACGTACTTTTTTCTCGAGAAATCCAAGATTTACAGGTCTTAACTGTTTTGAAATGCAATAATAAACTGTTCATAATCTAAATATATAAATGTGAACTTTATACAAACATAACTATGTAATGTGCTGTTTTTCTTTTTTTTTTTTAAAAAACAGTAAACTGGTTGCTATACTACATGCTAGGCTAGCATGTTCTATAAAATTGTTTATCAAACCCAAGGCTCAGGACTCTCTGCCCTGCATATTTTATTGTACATTTCCTTGCTTACACATCCCTGATCACGATCTGTTCCCTGCAGAGTTTCCTGAGGACTTCAGTAAAGTGTTTTTAAAGATCCACTCTGATGAAAATCATGTTTTAAACATGTTCTTCTTATAGTGGAGGGCACATATTAAGAAAGTTAACCCCAAATCGGCATTTCTGAGTATTTCTTTATTCAAATCATTGTGAATCAGGAGCAGACGAAAAAAATATTGTTTGAAAATATTGGGTGGACCACAAGTCCTGTTCTGCTCCACAGGAGGGGAAGAGGAGGCAGAGTTGCTCAACAGTCCTGCCCACATCCCTGAGCTTAATTTCTAAGAAAGCATCACCACTCTGAAGGAACTAAGTCTTAGAAAATGACAGGTTTTCTAATGTTGGCTAAAAATCATAACTAAAGGACCACTGGGAACATTTTTAAAACAGATCAAAAGATGATCAGAGTGGGTCTTTAAGTAGGATGATAAAACGGTATGAACAAGCAGGCTGATGAGCCCTGAGAACCAGGTTTTGTAAACACTGTTCTAGATGATGTTTGTGTGAGTGACACTGGAATGATGGCCATTACTCACTCTTTGTTGGTTGTTAGTTCTCTTCCACCTGCCCCCTTTCTACCTCCCTTTTCTGTTCAAATGGAGTGGATATCAGACGAGTGCTAAAACTAGATGTCACAAGCGCAAACGCTGCCAAGGTACTGTAAAATGCCAAGTTCCTGTTTACTTCTGCTTTAGTAGTTTTTCTAGATTTAACCCCTTCCTTTTAGATCATAGGTCTCTTGTGGTTCACATCTTTGAAATCTTATTTTACACTAGACCTAGGCTCAGTTAGAAATTCTGTGATTCAAATGAAAACCAAGCAGTTTTTTTTCCCAGTTTTTCATTGCAGCTTTAACTGGGCCTAGTTGCTAGAACTCCCTTTTTGTGCTGTGACCCAGAATTTGGAACTACTGTTGCTTTTTTTCTGCTTCCTGGAATGGTGAGCACACAACATGGTTCCCCCTCACGACAAGGACCAGACCCTCATAAAGAAGCTGATTCTCCAGAAAAATCTGACCTGCTTTACTGCTTTTTTTTATTTTCCATCCAGCTTTTTGCCAGTTGGTTTTATCCCATTCTATTGTTTATCTCATTCTTTTTGCAGAGTCACAGTAACTTTAATGAACAGAAGCTCAACAGAGACCTTTGAACATGTCTCTCTGTTGAAAACCAGTTAATGAGCCACACAGAGGAGTCTTTTTTTACCCTCACTATTACAGGCCTAATCATGTTGTGTGCATTCAATCTCTTTGTCTATTCCTTTATTTCTGGGGGTATGACTAGAAAAGCTCCTCAGCCTGTATCCTTATCCTATAACATATCCATGTGTCCATTAGGCTTCAATCCTTGTGCAGCAAGCAGACCTCAGAGAAGAAAAAGACCCTCAAATCTGAGAGTGCAACTCCTGCATCTGAAAAAACAAACTTCCCATAAATCCTTTATTTTATAAAAATACTTCATCCAGCAGCCCTGCAGGCTTTATTGTTGCATAGTGATGACGTCCTTCGGTGCGCAAAGCAGTAATTATCAGAAAGTTTGTTCTCAAAATGAAGCCCCAGAGTGCTGCCATTTTTTGAAAGACAATCTTTAACAAATTTTCCCAACAAAAGAGAAACTAGTTAACTTAAATATGTCTTATTACTCTAACAAATGAGAATAAAATTCAGGTTCTAATAGTGTCCATTCTATGGTTATGTTTAAAGTAAAAAGATGTTAAATAATCAAACTTGTGTTGTGTGAGGACAAAGCTAAACTTTTGACCTCACTGGAAATGCAAAGGACCCTGTAAATCATCTTTAAAACATGATTTAGGTTATGGAAGGTTCTAGATGAACTTTTAAAATTAATATTTTAGTATTCAGCCTGTATTGTTAGTTTGAAAAAACATAAATTGGAGCATTTTTCTAAAAGCTTGGCTATATTTTTATGCTTAATACCCAGTTTGAGTTCATTACAAAGAGCTGTCACTGCCTGCAACACAAACCCCATCATCTTAAAGCATTCCATCCAGATGAGCTTGACTGAACAGGTTATTTTAAGGGCAACTGGCAGAGCAAAAAAATGTCTCGTCAGCATTTCTTTTTATTACTCTTGGCTTTTTGAGGTGTCCTTTTGTCATAAATCTGCTCTTACTTGGTTTACCCATTAAACAACATACTGAGACAAAACGTTTACAAAAGTTGACGCAGAACTGCATTTATTTTTTTAATGCAGTTGTGCTATATTCAGCTTCAATCTGATGATTTTCCAAAAAGACGACAAGCAAGAGCTGAAATATGCAATCTCACTGTGTGATGTTTTACTTTCTGCAGATCAATGCCACAGGCTGCATTTGATTGAGCTATTTGAAGAGATGGGTCAAGACTTGCTATTTTTGTACAACTTTTTGCTGTAGTAGCAATGTGTGCTTATAATGTCTCCTTTTAATTTCTGTAATATGCAGTGTTTCATTGGATACAACTGATCCTTTTTTCTTTGTCAGTGTCCCCTTGTCTTCCCTTCTCTCTGCCAAACCCATGCCCCTCCACTGATACCCTTTCGCCTCTCATTTAATTGAATCAAATTCTCACTTCTTTCTCTTTTGCCCTTCTGCAGCCATCCACAGTCTGAAGTTGAGCCGGACCCACGTGGATTGGCATAGCGTGGATGAAGTCTACCTCTACAGTGATGCAACCACCTCCAAAATTGCACGCACTGTCACCCAAAAACTGGGATTCTCTAAAGGTCTGTAAATATTTCTGTAGTTTTTTTAAATTAAAGACTCCTACTACCATTCACACATATTTGAGGTCTTTTACTAGTTTCTGACTTTATTTAAAACATTTCTGTAACAGAAACTAAGATTTGTAGGGAGCATGTTTGAGTTCATAGTTATGTTTCTGTTTCATTATTACCCATAACCCATTGTGCAGATGTGCTTATTCAAAGTAAAATGAAGATATCTGTTACTGCATTCAAAAAGTGTGATCATCTTGTTTTTATTAGTCAATGCTAATTTGAAAAACCTTAAATTTGTCAAGCCTTCTGATTTTTTTTGGGTCTTATAAAATCCTCTTTTGTCATCTCTGAGCAGTCCCCAGGTCTAAATATGATCAAATAGCTTTTTTTTTTAATAAAAAGATTGTTAGAAATAATGTGACATAACAATAACATATCTGGTTAGCAATAATATTCTACATTTCTTTTCAAAGTATTGAGCTGGAAAATAAAAATCTCTGCTCTGGTCTGTGAGTTTGAGTCCTTTTACCTCACTGTCCCTCACATGAATGGATTAAGTAAAGCTATGATTACAAGTGGTGCCAAACACTCTCAGGTCACAGTCTTAACAGGAGTCTCACCTACTGACCTATTTAGATGGTACGCTTTAGTAACCAAAAGTTATTTTTAGATTCATGATTTTGTTTTGTTTAGGTAAAGTTGGAGGATTTTTTTTTTGTTTTTTTTTGCAGTTTGCACTATAAAAAAGTTTCTTGGACTTTGTATTTGTATTTCAGCATCTAGTAGTGGCACACGGCTCCACCGGGGTTACGTTGAAGAGGCCTCCCCAGAGGATAGACCCCCCCAGACGACGCACATTGTCTTTGTGGTGCATGGGATTGGGCAGAAGATGGATCAGGGGCGCATTATTAAAAACACTGGAATGTGAGTTGCACCAGCCAACAGGATTTATGTCATTTCTTAGTAATTTTAAAAATCAATCCCTTTTTATTCATTGTTTTCCTGCTTTTTCACTTCACAACTGTGTTCCAGGCAGAAATATGTTTCATTTGTGTTGTCAAGTCCTTTCAGATCTATTGGACACATTTTTAATTAGAAAACCATTTTTCTTCATTAAAGATGTTTTTGTCTAAAATAGTATTTCCCTTTATGGCAGACATTCAGGATATATTTTTCATCAATAGTATATTCTTATCTGCCCTTACTTGTATTTGAACTTAAGTTACAACATATCGATAATCCATAAGAAATAAAATTACTTTAGCCTGCTACTTGTTGCCATAACAGCTTTGACATTTTTGGGAAGTGCTTTTTCACGAGGATGGGAGTGTTTGACAAATCCTTATCAAGGCATTAGTGAGGTCAGACACAGATGCTGGACATGAAGGCCTGGCTCACAATTTCTGCTTGAATTTAGCCTAAATGTGTCCTATAAGGTTGACGTCACAAGTTTGAGCAGGCTGGTACAGTTCCTCCACACCAAACTGGATCTTTCATGTCTTTCTAGACCTTGGTTTGTACTCCTGGTCTGGAATCCTGCTGGAACTAGAACAAACCATCACAGAACTGTTACACAGAGATGGTAGATTGGAGTTGTTCAAAAAAAGATTCGTATTTTTGGGGGGTTAAAAGTTCTTTTGATCTGACCTGCTCTGCCAGGTGTGGGTTTTGCCCTATACAGTCAGACTTTTTGACTTGATCAAGAAACCCAATTCTTCACGCTAGAGAACGTCACCTCTGCCCTGGAGTCTGGTGGCACACCTTTACACATTTGCATCAACACTTTGCATTGTTCTTGTAATATTTGGAAAAAGCTGCTTGTGCATGGAAACCTGTTCCATAAAGCTCTTTATCACTGTTCCTGTGTGAATCTGAACTCCTGTAGCAATTGACTTTGCAAGAAGTTGGTGGCCTTAGTGACCTTTGTGGTCTACCACTTTGTGACTGAGTTGTTGTTATTCTTATTCACTTCAGTTTATTATAACACCACTGCACACAATTGTACTGTGTGCTGTTTACAGTAACCTATAGATTCTGAACTTTAAAAGCAGCTTTTGTTCAAGCAACAACTAAATAGACTCATTAAAAACTGAGTTGAAACACACAACACTGTACATGCACTGTCTTTTGTCTAATTGTGAAACCTCAATGAAAATTGAAAGCTACCAAAAAGAAAAACACACCCATGTGTTTCAGTCCCACAAAGTGAGAACATGGTCACTGAAGCAGCTTTGACTAAGCAGGCAAAGTAGACCAAGTCAAACACATTAAGATTGCCTCTTCCTGTGGATTACACTCCTCACACTGAGCCAACAGAAAAGATCAGCCTCTCATGCCTGATCTCTTCCACCAATTGCTGCAATGTGATGTTAGAATTTTAACCAGCTAGGTTTTTTTAAGCATCAAAAAAAGAAAGCATTTCAAAGTTCAGTTGCTTTCCTATAATCGAAAGGTTTGGTTGTACTTGTATGTCAATAGAGTAACACGAACATGTTGGCTTTGGAAACCAAATGATTACAACATTGAAAGCTTCAGCGTCGACATTTTTTTTGACAATATGAAACTGCTCTGTCTAAACATCCAGCAGATGCCCCATTCACAGAGCAGCTGAAAGCCTCCTTCTGTTTGCATTTACCCATCAATGTATACAGCACACACACACACACACACCCACACACACACACACACACACACACACACACACACACACACACACCCTTTGTGCTTTTATTGTTCTCTGCAAACCCGTAGAGGAACATTAAACACAGGAGACACAACACTATTTTTTTTCCATACACCTATTGGGAGAATCAGCTGCATAACTGACCAGAAAATCAATCGGTCTTTAATTCCTAACAGTTATTTGTTTTTAACTTTCATACATCCAGTAAATAAAGTACCTACTGAACCAGAACATACTTTAAAACATATTATTTTGGTTTAACATTATTTATTGTATATATATAGATTTGACAATCGGATCACATGGCTGATGACTCGGATTGAGAATCGGATTTTGTACCTCGATCAGAGATCAGATATTTAATTTATTCAAATTATGATCAGTGCTTCATATTTCTAGCTTATTATTCCAGATAAATACTATACTAGAAGTCTTCATGTCGTAAATGAATCACGACATTTTATTACCGTAAAGCGCAGCTGAATACAGCACTAGTTTGATCTGGCATGCACAAAAACAGTTTAGTAAAGCTAGCGAGATTTTCACCTAACTTTTTTTAAAAAACATTTTAACCTGACAGCAAGTGTCTCTATTAGAATTTCATCACTTATTTGTCAGAATTCTTTGGGCTCTGAATCAGACCGGGCCCAAATAAACCTGATCAGGACATTCCTAATTGTATATTTTATCCTTTCCTAAAGGTTGAGGGAAGGTGTAAGAAAGATGGAGGACAAGCACTTTTCCAAACACAAAGATGAGCATGTGGAATTCCTTCCTGTCGAGTGGCGTTCCAAACTCACACTAGATGGAGGTTTGTTTGTTTAGGTTTAGGAACTAAACTAGGTTGAATGTGAGTGTTATATACGTTAAAACTCTGACGTTGTTGTTATAGATACTGTAGAGTCGATCACACCAGACAAAGTCAGAGGATTGAGAGACCTCCTAAACAGCAGTGCCATGGACATCATGTACTACAACAGCCCTCTTTATCGCGATGAAGTAAGTTAAATATGGTCAAAAGCTGTCACAAATCCATCTGTCTCCATTTTCCGTTTATAACATCTTCACGTTCCTCCCCCCAGATTACCAAGGGCCTCACACAGGAGCTGAACAGACTGTACTCACTCTTCTGTTCTCGGAACCCGGAGTTTGAGGAAAAGGGCGGCAAAGTGTCCATTGTGGCTCATTCCCTCGGCTGTGTCATCACCTATGACATCATCACAGGTTGGGATCCTGTGCGCTTCTGTCTGCAGGAGCATCGTGCAGTAGAGGAGGAGATGGATTTGCGGTGGATGTCCTATGAGGAGAAGCAGCTGTTGCAGCAGCTGAAAAACACACGCAGTAGGTAAGTTTGCCTGCATGTCATGGGGACTTTTATTTGTTATATTTGTTGCTCTCCTAAGCCTATCGACTTTTAAAGTGAAAGTTAAGTATGAAAGGGTTTTTCACCCATAATTTAAAAGTCTCAACTGACAGTTAAATTTGAAATTTGATTATGCAATTCGAAAATTCATTTTACTATTTAGAATTTGATATTAACGATTACAATTCAACCTTACATGTTTAAAAATATTTGTAAGTAAAAGCAAAATCAACTGCAGTTTACATTTTCATGTTTTTTTTGTTACCATAGTTCAAATGAAAATGCATCAAACCGTTTGCAATTCAATTTCAGATCTTTTGCACTTTTTTTGCCATTGTGCTTTTGGGTCAAAATTCCAAGGAAATTGTAAATTCACAAAAGGAACGGATTGTTTGATTATAGATTCTGTTTTACCTTTAAATTATTTTATCTTGACAGGTTATTAGACTTGGAAAACCAGCTTGTAGCTCTGGAGGCATTGAGGCCTTCAGTCCCTCCAGCTCTCAAATTTAAGGTTAGATTATTCTGTTTTTGACACTTTTATACAGCTAGCACAATGTTGTAGTACAAATATATAACAATTGTAAACAATTTACTGTATTCCATTTCTGTATTCAAAGTTAAATCCTTCTGAAATTACAAAAAAGTAGTTTGAATAATCATGACAAAGTTTTTTTTAATGCGTCCCTGCTTACCTTTTATTTCTCCTCTTAACAGGTTGAAAACTTTTTCTGTATGGGTTCTCCGTTGGCCGTGTTTTTGGCGCTGAGAGGAATCCGTCCAGGTATCAGCTGCCATCAGGACCACATCCTACCCACCTCCATCTGCAGCCGGCTCTTCAATGTCTTCCACCCCACAGACCCTGTGGTCAGTTTCCCTTAAGCTTGTGTCACATTTTTCTTGTTGACTTTCGTCAAACTATCCATACTCGTTATCTTTTAGCTCAAGTCTTAACTGTTGTGTTCAGGCCTACAGACTGGAGCCCCTCATCCTTAAGCACTACAGCAACGTTGCACCGGTCCAAATACACTGGTAAGAACCTACATTTTATAACGGCCTTCATATTATTATTAGGGTTTTTACATTTATTTTGTATTTTTCCTTAGGTCTAGTGCCACTAACCCTACACCCTATGATGAAATCCGGCCTTCATTCTTAAACCCTGTAAAGGATCCACCATCTGACACAGAGAGCATTCCCAGCCCAAGCACGTCTCCTGTCCTTCTCCGTAAGAACTATGGAGAATCCATCACCAGCTTGGGAAAGGCTAGCATACTCGGTAAATTGTTATGACTAGAAAAACCTTGCTATGTCTTTTTTGATTTTACAGAACAGATGATCTTGTACAAATCAAGTTTTTCTCTTCTTTCATGCACATGCACAAGGTTTTCTTTTCTTTTTGTCAGACAAATGGAAAGGTAGAGACGTAGTTTATCTTGACATTTTTTGAACCAAAAATAAACCCAAGATTTTTGGTTCACCCAAAAAGACATGTAAAGAATACAGAGTAAGCCTTGTGGAAATTCTTATCCTGAAGGCACTGGATGAGCGTCAAATCAAGAAAAAGGTAGCAGAATGTGAGAAGAAATCAGGAAGACTAACAAGATCAAAAGGAAGAAGCAGAACAATAGACACCTCCTGTCAGGAATATTAAATATTTGATAAATAAACGATCACAACATGGACAGGGACAACAGTAGAGGGGAGATGAGGAGGCAAATGTGCTGTCTCTTCTCTGTGGCCCACAACCTTCCAAATGGGGTGTGGTCACCCAGACCTAACAGTGTCAAAGGGTCACGCCCAAGAGTGACATTGCTAAGCAAACGCTCTGAGGAAGGTTGCAGGCCAGTGGTCAAAAAATGTCGGGATAAACATCTTAATTTCTCCTTTTGTCTGACAAAAAGAAAACAACCTGTGTAAAGTATACCGATTTGAAGAATAAATGTTGCTCTTATCCTTGGTAATGAGTCAACAGTGCCATCATGTGGCTGAAGAACTCCTCCCTATGAGCGGGTTTTGAAAATAGTTATGTAAACATGATCTAACTTGCTATAAAGATTTAATTGTTTTCTGCTGTGAATCTGTTTTTAATTTATCTGCCTCTTTGATTTTGTTTTCTAATCCTCCCTCATACTTGACATGCAGGAGCGGCGAGCATCGGGAAGGGCATCGGCGGAATCCTCTTTTCCCGTTTTTCCCGCTCCAACAGCCAGCCTTCAGTGTCCTTAGGACTTGAGGGGGGGCCAAATTGTGAGGAAGAGGAGCAAAGTCGCACTGAGAGCCAATCAGCTTACGGCCTGTCCACCATGATCAGACCCATGTCCCCTACTACTGACACGTCACGTGAGTTTATTCACTCATCCATCTCATCCCTTTGTTTGAAAAAAATGTTGATCTGCCGAATAGAGACCATCTGGGAGGTGTTAACGTGCATGAATTGATCCTTCTGTCTTGCAGTGGAGCTGGAGAGACGTATTGATTTTGAACTCCGGGAGGGATTGGTGGAGAGTCGTTACTGGTCAACAGTGACCTCACATACAGGCTACTGGTGCTCCCATGATATTGCACTCTTTTTGTTGACCTTTATATATAAGCAGAAGTTGACAAATTCCGCCTCATTAGAAGACACTCTGGAGTCGGACTGAGCCAGAACATACGTGTTTAACGTGTTACAACCCACCACACATCTGAATGATGTTGTGTTACAGTAAAGGCATTTGTTTTCTCATGGACAAATCTCAGTGACTTCATTTAACAATTTTCCATCCTCAGACTTTTCAGAGACTGTTTTTTTTGTTTGCTAGCTCTTTTGATATCTTTGAAATTAATATTCAAAAGATGACACAAGGCCTCATATTTTTGCTTCTTTTTGTTTAGCTTGTGCGCGTTTGCTAACCCATAAGGTGACAACATCGGGCCAGAAACATTTAACTGACAGCTAGTTACATTTAGGAAAAGGGACTAATGATTTCAATGCATAAATGTTTTGCAATCAATGGAGGGGGAAAAAAAAGACTGAATTCCCTGCCTCAAGTCAAACAGCTGCAGCCTGTTTTTTTGTCTGTTGTTTTTTGTTAATCAGTGCTTGAATCCAAACAGTCCGAAGCTTTGTGACGTCTTTTTCTGGTTCAGCCAATGAGGCTTCAAGCTGTGTGTCTAAATGTTACCCATTTATGAGAGAACGAATGTTCGTTACATACATGTTTAGTTCTTTAAATTAACTTGTTACTGCTAGTCAAAAATGTCATGCTAACAAAGCAAATGCAATGCCTTTTGAAATCTGCCAAACAGAGTCAGTCATAAATATTTTGTTTTTTCCACACACAAAAGAAAAACGAGGCATTATCCCTTTAAAATTATGACTGCAATACAAGGAAATGAACACTTCTCAAGCTCATGTTACTTCTAAGATGCGACTTAACCTAATATAACCAGAGCTGATTTTTCTAGAACTTTAAAAAATTGCACTCAACCAAAATCCATGCTTCTGTAATAACTAAAAATTATAAAGAGACTTTCTTTTTATTGTTGAACCTTTATATTGATGTCCAAATGAAATCAGTGGTACTAGATGTATTTTTCTGGAACAAAAAAGTATTTTTCATAGTGATTTGTGGAAATAAACTTGGAAATCAGTGTGTGGACAAAGGATCTTGTGGCCAAATAAAACTAGTGACTTAGCTGCCTTAGTAATATTTACCCTAATAAATAGTCAAAATGTTTTATCAATAGAGGGCAACTAAAGTGATTTTATGTTATTGTATTAGGGATGCATTCCACAAAAAGTTAACGTTCTTTATTTTATTTTATGTTAGTTTTTGTCATCAACTTGCACTTTTCCCTTTTAGAAAAGCTCGATTGAAAGACTTTATTCTTAAAAACTAGCAACTGCCTCCCATGTCCCAATATTCAATTATTTCCGCTCTGGTTTATAAAAGCAATAGCTTAAAAGAGCACAGAAGGAGTTTATATTAGGTGCAACCTCAAACATGATGGCAAATCCCTAAAAAAGTTAAGAAGTTATGCACTGTGCCAACACTCATGTACTTCTAAACAACTTTTTTTCCAAAAATATTTGAAATAAATGAATACTAAACTCCCCTTTGATTTACATTCCACTATTTAAGTTACTCAATGTTCTTGTGGAGTTTGTTAGTTTTTATTGTGGAAACTGCAGCTTTATTGTACACAAGTATTATTTGTCTCTGATGCATCATTGACCCTAGTTCATGATCATTTGGTGTTTTAATCATGTTTGCTTCGGCCTACTCACTAAAACCAGGCTGCCTTGGGAAGCTAACCTGATTGTAACCAATCAGGAGAACTTAAGCTCAAACAACTCCAATAATGCAAGATAACTAACTTTCAACTGGATCTCCTGGATCAGGCACAGTCTTTGTGAATGAGTTGCACAGAAATGTGACGGCACTTTTTCGGTTCCAATGTATTCCTTTTTTTTTGTTTGTTTTTTGAGCATGTGTTGCATTGTGGGAAAAGCAGAAAGTGACTTCAAGACAATTCATTTGTTGCTTCTGCACCTTTCAGACGTACAGCATGGGTTAAAAAACGGCACAAACATACAGAAAGAGATGGGCTGTGTCTTTGTGACAAGAATGGCAATAATCCTGTCCCCGTTTGTGGTTTGGCCACATTTTCCAAATCTTTGGTATCTTTTGGTCTCATTCTTGCACAGGTTTTAAAATTGTGAACGTGTTTTAAAAAGTAGCACATATGAGCGTATCTAATGGAGAGCAATTTGATTCCTAACTATATTTTCTTGCATCTTAAGCGTCAGGGAAAGCTGTTACTCATTTTTTTACACTCAAATTATTTTGTCATATTTAAGCCAATATTAAAGAGACAAGTTAACTCTGATGTGTTGTCATATTAATGAAAGTCACAAGTGCATCTCTGTTTATCAAAGGTGAAAGTCTATTTTAAAAGCAAATGAAAATGGCCTAAAAGGAAATTCCAACACTTGATCTGACTTTTGAATCATTGTGTTTCTGTCCTTACAGCTGTGCAATAACCAATGCCTGGTATGGGTCTTGCCATTCAAATGACTTTTCTTTTATTTAGCCATTGGGTTGGGTAATTTTGCAGTCTGTCATGTTTCACGCATTAAAATTGAATACAAAATTGTCATTGTGGATTCTTTGGTGTTTGAATCTCCAAAGGAGAACAGTTTCTGTGCTTTTGCTCAGACTGGTTGGGGAGAACAATGAATCTGTTCATCTTAAGCCCTCAGATTCTTTCCGTGATGCCCCCCTGGAGAGGGAAACAAAGCTGGCTTATAAATTATGAATGGACTGTATTGTATTCCATATGTAGCCATGTCCTCCATATGTGTTCTTTGGGATTTGGGAGACTAAAAATGACAAAAGCAAGCTTTTCAAATGGACTGGTTGAGGATGCACTGAGAAAAAGGTGTATTGTGTTTTGTGGCCACAGGAGGGCAGTCAATTCTATCAAACTTCCACAAAGGCTTTTTTTCTGATTTTCCTTCTTATCCTGTCAGCAATTATTACTCAACTAATTCAGCTTTTTATGTTTGCATGATTTGCATGCAATCATATAAAAACATGAAGATACAACAACCTAAAAGCAAACTTTGATAGCCTTCTCCATCTTTTTTGTCTTCTTTTTTTCTCTGTCCTCATCCACATCAGCAGAAATGAAGCCAACTTTATATATTTGAATCCCCTGCTCTGCATCTGACTCAAATGTTTACTTTGCAATTAAAACACAGCCTTTAAAAGGTAATGGGGTCTGCTGCCAGACACTGACAAGGGGGTCTGAGCAGCAGGGAGAGCGGTTGTAAATAGCTTTGATGCTGACTGGGATTTGAAGGTCCAGATTCCTGAGCTGGATGATTGGAGCTGCGTGAGTTCACCATGAAACTGGGCCAGAAGTGCAGATGATTCATGGGACTTTGCTGCAGACGGTGTGCGGTGGAGTGTGTGCTGCTCTGTTGCTTTTGGAGAGATGGAAGACAGGTGCACATTTCTCTTATATTTTCCACTCAACCGTTATGCTTTGTCTGATCATTTGATTCATGCACAGAATACTCTGTCATCTGCTGCAGTCACTGTATAAGCAACGTTTGCAGACAAAATTACCATTGGTCTAATCTGATTACGTTTGCAAAGAAGAACTGCAAAGAAAGAGTTCCTGAACACCAAACCTGCAAAAGATTTTTGTATTTGAACACTTTTTTAATCTAACAAATTCAATCATCTTCTGTGTTTCTAAGAAAGTTAACCAGGTTAATAAACAAATTAAAAACATGTATTTTCACATGAAAAACAAAAAAGAATATGCTCAATTGTTTTTTTGGTTCTTTTTTTTTTGTCCAGACTATTTTTTTAACTTTCTTTAGAAATGATTACGGAAGGAAAATTAATTCATAGTAGAAATATGGAAACCAAAATGCCCCACGCTTTTGTGTAGTTTTTTATTGCTGCGTAAGAGCAGGATAGTTCCCTGGGTGCTGATGCAAGGTTAAGCAGCACTATTACCATAAAAGGCAGCATGAGATCCTTCCTATGAGTCTAGAAGCGCTTCCACGTGTTCAACTTTCTGCTGTTGATTTCACAGAATCATTAAAGCACATCAGTTTTTCCACATTCACACAGATATTGGATTTATTTAGCTTAGTTAATAAAAACATACATTTTTTCTAAAGTTATAAGTTATTTTTGGCAGTGTATTTCACAAATGTTGATGTTTTCACCCCATTATGTAACAAAACTAAGAAATTATTTATATCTCTTGTTTTAGTCATAAAAAGAGTAAAAGATTAATTACAGACAATTATTGTTAAATTACAGTGTCAAATTTAATATATAGAATTTGTAAAAATTGCTAGCCTTTCATTTTTTTTTCTTTAATTAAAAAAATCCGGACATTTTTAAGATAGTTTCTGCAGAGCGGCAGGAGGATTTTTTTTTTTTTTTTTAGAAATTTGCCTCTGAGTTGAGGGCGGGACTGTTGGTGCAGAAGTAAGCCTCCCCTGATATCCCATCATCCCTTTGTTTACAAGCTCTTATGTTAATTTATAGCCCCTCACAACCCCAAGCTAAAATTGCTGGTGCATCAAAAATGCCGAGCAATATTCAAGCTATCCACCTGTACAGCTTTGAGCCAGGTGCCAGCTCAGAAGAAGTAAACGTGGATCTAGTGGATGCATCAGAATAGAGCAGAGCAGGAGCTTGTGCCCCGTCAATCATATTGTCCACATCACAAACTGAGTTTTTTTTTTCTGATTCACAGCAATTTAAGTAAAGAAATATTCAGAAAGACAATTTTGAACTTAAATCTATTTATTTATGTCTTCCTTCATGAGAAAAATGCTACAAGATGTATTAAAAACACGATTTTCACTAGATTTTGATATGATCAGTAAAATCTGAACAAATTTTCCACACAGATATCAAATCAAGTTTAAAAATGATAAGTATCTTGTTGACATTTTGCCTGATAAGGATGAATAAAAAATATACTCTCTAGTGATTCAACTTATGTGCATGCAGTATGTGCATTTCAGTGGAGTGAGGTTGTGGAATTGTCTGAAGGAACATGTCAAAATCAGTAAAAATATTACACAATTTAAGTAAAAGTACAATCTGAAAATGTTGGAACCATTAGAAAATTGAGAAGCCTAATAGGACAAGATAGACGATTAACGATGAACTGGGAAGTTGCTTAAGATCGTTTTTGTTATAGTTTAGCAATTTTCTGTTCTTCAATTCTTTTGTGTTTATGTGAATAATGAGCTATGTTAGGGTGTAAAATGTATACGTAAAATGAGGTACGTTTTCTTCTACCCACTTCCTTTTCGAGCACTTTTTTCTTTTAGGTTTTGTTGGTCAAATCAATTTTATTTTGTGTTTCAAAATAAAATTACATCAAATCAAACTTTATAGAAAAACGGATATAGAAAATGCTGCTGGAAAGTTTTCTTTTTCCCCACCCATAATTTCAAAGCATTTCTCAATTGACAATTCAATTTGGAATTTGATGGTGCAATTTCCAAACTTCCATAGCTGACCATCAGAGGCTGCGCAGTGAGCGCGTGCGAAGTGACAGAAAGGAAAAGTGGGACTGGAGCGGTGACGTTATCGGCTGCTGGAGGGAGGGAGGGAGGGAGAAAGACGGAGGGCAGGACTCCATTAAACCGACGCTGGCTGGAAAACTGTTTGGGATACTTCACTTCTCCAGCGTGTTCTTCTGGGCTTTTGTTCCCTTATTTACTCCCAGAAAAGACTTCATACATGATTTAAGGAGGGGATAATTCGCTTTGAACCGTCTTGCCAACAGTTTGAGTGTTTTTCGTCTCGGTGAAGGTGAGCGTCCACATTTAAATCTTTCGTCCTCAAAGCTTTGCTCGCTGGACGCTAAGAAATGTGTTTTAAAAAACCGCCTTTTGCTGTCGGTTTGGCTTTTGTTACTTTCTACTCATCATTTCCCTCATTTTTTGTCCGTTCTAAAACTGATTTCTGCTGCTTTCCCTCCTACTTTTTTCTTCGTGAACTTGCTCCTTTAGCGTAGGACTAATGTGCTTGCAGCTGGGGGGCTGTTGAACGGGCTGTGCTTACGTAATTAACCTCCCTGCCTATTTGTAAGACTGCCTTTACCGTTACTTTTTAACAGGTGAAGCGGCGCATTTGGCGACGCGAGAGCCGCTAAATGTTTGTGAAAAGCCCGAAAGCAGCCTTTGTTGTGTTGTCTTTCTCGCCTGTTTTCACCGTGGAGGGCAGATCTGGCCGGCAGGCTCCTTTCAAACACTGGCACATCATGCAGTTAAAGGGAAACTTTTTGGCGGTGACTTCTCACGACCAGAGCCACTTAAAGTACTAGATTGTTTTTTTTTTGTTTTTTGTTTGTTTGTTTGTTTTTCTTTCCAGAGTCACCTTAAAATTTAACTTAGAGGTAAAAGATGACACACTATTCCAAAAGTCCCACTTCAACGATATTTTAAGCTATTGCAAAATCGTTCCAGGTGGTTTTTCAATTATGATTACGCTGTTTTAGTCAAAATTTTAAAAGTCTGTCATTTTTTTTAAGACATAGTTTCTGCAGAGCCACAGTAGTTAATCAGAAATTCACCTCTGTGTCGGGCGGAAGTAAGCTTCAGCTAAATCCCATCATCCCTTTGTTTACACTCGTTCCCAATAGCTCACAACCCCGAGCTAACGTTAGCGGTGTAACAGAAATGGCGAACAATATTGGAGTTATTCAGTTGTACAGTTTTGAGCCAGAAAATTTGTCCTAGAAAACGTCACAGGTTTCTTGATTCAGGGGTGGCCGTGGTGCAGCGGTAGGACGGTCAGCCTCTAATCAGAAGATTGCAGGCTCAATTCCTACCTTGCCTGCCCGAAGTGTCCTTGGGCAAGACCCTGAACCCCACAATGCCTCTGGTGGAAGCTTGGCACCAGTGTTTGGCAGCTGAACTGCCATTGTGCGTGTGAATGGGACTGTGACCGTAAATCACTTTGGGCCTTCAAGGAAGATAGGAAACCGTTATTATGTGTATACGCCATTTACCATTGAATTTGGCTGAAATGGTACAATCATAATCAAAACACCACTGGGAGTGCTTGAAATATATCAAAAGATGATTGGAGTGGGTCCTTAAATTGTCTAATTAGACATTTAGAAAAAAGTAAGAAACTAGACTAGATATGAAATGAAGTGAGTAAAATGACTTTAAAACAATAAAACTTGAACAGATGATGTTTAATCATCATACATTTTTTTTATTTTTCCCCTGCTGATCTTTTCTGCATGTCAGATATTAACCATTCACCATCTGATTTTATGTATGTTTTCTCTGTAAGGATGGCTCTGGATGGGATCCGGATGCCCGATGGCTGCTATGCCGACGGCACGTGGGAGCTGAAGATGCATGTCACCGACCTCCACAGGGACGTGTCACTGAGAGTCACCGGGGAAATCCATATTGGTGGAGTTATGCTCAAACTGGTGGAAAAATTAGGTATGCATGCACAATACTGTTTTCAGATCGGTTTAAAGGTGCGTAAATGGAATGAGCACATAAAGGCATGACTGAATAATTTTGTCTCGTGAGAGCACATAACCATGAGTTGTTTTTCACTGCAAATCAGTGAAATTGAAAGACATAATTCCTTGTTATGCTGTGCTGTCTGCACCATTTCTGTGTTATCAAAGTCTGACTTGTGTTATCTTGTATTTGTTGGGTATAAATAGAATTTTTGGTCAAAACAAACACCATATTAAGAAACTGAATTCCACCAAAGGTAAACACTGTGAAAAGCACATATTGTAAACTGACCAAAGAGAATAACTATGCTGCACAACTCTGTCATAATAGTAAAAAAAAAAAAAAGAACTACAGTTGTTTTTCTCCTAGAATAGAATAGTAAATGGATGAAACCACAGGATAGGGGTTGTTTTGAGAACACAAAATAAAGGGTTTTATAGTTTCTGGAGTTACAGTGCAGTCTTGTGAAAATCTGTGCAGATAATTTATTTACCATGAAAGTTAATATTTGTTTTTTTTGCTGAAGCTGTGCTTCTGCTCCCTGTTAATCAGCAGCACATATGCATTAGCAGCTCAAGGTATAAAGCAGCCACACATGGCTTCCATCCCCCATCTCTTCCCTCCACTGTTCTGAAACTGCAGATATGCACTTGACAAATTCTGGTTCTCATAAGAGCCCTCTGTCCCAGCTACTTGAACACTGCCTTGTTTGATAGTCTGGAGAAAAGGTCAGAGCCGTTTAGGAGTGACAGTTTGCTGTGTGGGGATGGTTCTCAGATGCACAGAATTCCTGCATTGCTCCAAGGGTTTATTCCCTGCCCATGATCCTGTTTTTAGATCTCCTGTTAGACGGCCATATAAGTGAGGTCTTTGTTCTCTCTGATCATCATTTGCTTGCCAGCATCTATGCTGGACTAGGGAAGTGTTGGTTACATGTGTGGGATGACATGAATGCCTTTCAAACCCTGCTTGTTGCCGGAATCTTATTTATGCCTTTTCTGACTCCTCTCTATGAAACTTTGGCCACATCCTGAATTGCTTCCCTACCACCTTTGGCTTCTCCCTATCCCTACATTTTTTCCTCCAAGCGGAGAGATATGAAAAAAAAAATAGTGTCTTCAAATTCTGGCATTACTACAGCTTGATGATGCCATCAATAGTCGCCGGTCATTGACGTCAGCACACAGCTGCCAGCGGTTGCAAAATACATAACAACGGTTTTATAATGCTAAAAAATCATGGAAAAACGTATTACATAGACACACCCATGCGAAGAAATGTGTTTCTCCGATCACCCTACCGGAAAAGGGAAAGCCAGCCCTAAGTCCCTATGGTTCCTCCTTAAAAAAAAACACGTTCAGACACCACTACAGCTTCAAATGCTCCTACAATTGGAGCAATAACAAGGAGCTAAAGAGGTAGGGAAGCAATTTGTATTTAGCCATTGTGTCAGAGGTAAAACATTGGATGTTTTTTAATGGTCTATTTCTTGTATCCTAGCAGAACTGGTGAGGTAATGGTTTTATTTCTGAAGTTCCTTTTTTTTTTCTTTGACATGGAGACATTATTTGTTTTTTGTGGGATTTTACTGTTTTGTCTCTTTGGTTACCTCTAAATTCTGCTTTTCTTGATGGATGTTGCTATTTTAATGTTAGTCCTTTTGGTGTTTTAGACTTTTAAAGTTAACTTGTTTATTACAAATGTGCAATTGGTTCTTTTACCATTTAAGTCTTCAGGTCTCTGTTTTTGATGCATTAGTTTTGTTCTGTGAAGTATGGGTCAAGTTAACGGGCTTTCCTGTTTTGTGGCAGAACTCTATATTGTTTTGCGTTTTGGAGTGTGTTTATTTCTCTTGTTTTGTCCTAAAACAACCAGTTGTGTTGTGTTGTGTTTTGGTAACCTATATACCGTTGTGGGTTTTCCACATGGCCTTACGAGCAGGTCATGTTTCCACACATTGTGAACCCTTCGTTGCCCAGAAGAAAACACTGTAACAGTTGTTCGCATCAGTTTAGAACAAAGTTTTGCTTCAAGACTTTCTTTTGCTTATCTGTACTTGACTCATCAGTCCAGCTAAAAACTCACTTGTAGTCATAAAAATCTCTTTTCTAGATTGTTTTTTTTTTTTTATAACCCCCCCTCAATTTTGGATGTGCTTTATTATTGCATCGCATAAATGTGATTAATCGTAAAGGTTGTTTAAGATGATTATATTTTCACAAATTGTTAGAAGGGATACCTAAAGCTGTATAGTTTAAGTAAATAGAATGAAACTGCAGGAACATTCAGGTTTGATGACTAGTTTGTTTTTTGTCAAAAGGGTAATGAGTGCTTTATAAAATATATCTCCTTTTTAACACCTTTTTAATCTAATTTCACCTTTTTTAATCCAGATATGATTCCCCTCAGAATCTAAATTGTTTTTTGTAAAATTGGCCCATTTCCTTCTTCTGATGGACATAGCTAGTACTGGAGCACGTGCTCCCACATGTGAGCCTGGTTGCGTGGGTCTGTGGGTGTGTTTCATCAACATGTATCCTGCTTCTATCATCGACTCTTCTTGTACGCTGCAGGTCTCTTATCCACACTGGAGGCTCAGATGGCCTTTGATAATGGATTAAATAGACAAATGCCAGGAAGGCACTTAGTATTGATCACAGTAACGCACACGGCTTCCATTTTCCTGCAAACCTCCCACAGAGCAGTATTTAAAGCCAGCTGATTAAGCACCTCCCAGTCCCTGGCACTTGTAATCCTCTCATCGTTCCATTGCTTTCCATCACACTTCCTTTCTCTGACATTGTTGATACTTTTCTTTAAGAGCTGTTCTATTAGGCTTTGACAACAAATATCTGAAAAAAGCAGCAACTTGCTGCAAGCTTATTGAATTGGAAGAGAGCTTAACAGAGAAAATAGCTTTTAGGTTTGATCGCTTCGGGGTTATGGAGTTTGTATCACTTTTGTTCTCGCTAAGAGTACGGTGTCCATATATAATAAAAGCAACACATTTCCAATAATGATAAAAACCGCTTAAAAAGCAGGGCTTACAGACTGAAAATAGGCACTAGGGTTGAGGATGTTGTTGTACTGACGTTATGACTGGTTATTTTGGCTGTAGATACAAGTGGAATTGAGAAGGAAGGAAAACTGGAGAGGAGGAGGTTAAAGAGAGCTTCTTTTTGGTGTCTCTCCTGTTTGTGACGTTAGCCATGCTGTTAGAATTCCATAAAAGTCTTCAATGAAGCAGGAAATGACTTCCAGGGATTGGCATGTTACTCTCTGGTGGCTGCTGTCATTGGAGGAATCTCTGCTTCCTGCCTCATCTGACTCCCACTCTCTTTACAAAAACCCTCCCTCTTTTTTCCTCTACTCCCATTTTTGCTCTTCTCTCTATATTTAACTTTTAAAAAAATGTTTGTATAGAAACATAAAAAAAACCTTTTAGTGTTTTGGCATTTAGTATTGAAATAAACAACTTCAAAACAGCCAAAAAAAGTTACCAGATGTCGTAGAAGTTCATTAATCAGTAAGAAACCCTGAAGAACAGTTTGTTCACTCGAGTTCTGACCCAAGTTCATGTACTCTGACTGTTCATTATTCCAAAAATAGAACCTGAGCAAAATAATTGGCCTTGTGTGACTCTGCTTGTACATGTGCTTGTTTCCAGTCAGGGGTCTGCAAGTTTTGGGCACTGAACCCAATTCCAGTCTGCCACAGACAACTTTTTCCAGATGACTGTGAAAACGTGCATTTAGACCAAGATCACTGTATGTGATTCAGCCCTTTTACAAGTTTCACTTAGAACTTGCTGTAAGCTTTTGTTTGAAACATTTCTTTGTAGAATATAAATGAGTTTTGGTTGGTAATATACATTTTATGGATGTGGTGGTCATCAGGAGATGGCTTTGATTTGACAATAGAGTCCTGGTTTTGTTAGGAAACAGGCTCCGTTTAACAGGATGTTGAACTTCCTTTGCTTTTTTTTTTGATTCACCTTCTACATTTTCTGTGCCTTCCTGCCTTTTTGGTCGTTGTCACATATTTCTTAGATTGTGGTGAATTATAGTGGCTGACATTGCTGTCCAGAGTTTTCCCTGACTCAGGGTGAAGGATGTGTGGGTTTTGGGTTTAAGACTCTTTCATCAGGATTGAATTGATGTGCAGCTGCAACACCACTTTTTATTTTTAAACCATTTTGCCGTGACACACACACAACAGATATATTGCAGTGTGTTGTAAGATTCATGGGTTGTTACAGCAGAAATGGTCTGAAAGATCTGTCAGTGTGAAGTGGAAAAATGACCTGGCAGTCTGTCTGACCATCATGCTGTTTAATCTCTCTGACAGGAAGTAGTTAGAATAAGTGGTGGTCCTGCCCAGCCCAGAGCTTTCCTGTTTCCCCTACCAAGATGCTGATGTGATTGTGCTCCTCCGGGCTCAAGACTACAGATGTGATCTTTTTGCAGGCAACTGGTCTGTGAAGCAGGACACACTGTCCTGCATTTTGGTCTTTTTCTAAAAAATCAAATGAAGATCCACATAGTTGTCACAGTAATGATAAATATTTTGTCTTGATTGAACAAATCCAGATAAGAAATTATTTGTATGGAAAAACAACCATAATCACTTTGAGAAAGACCACAACTGACATATTGTTTTTCTGTGATATTCTTTTTGTGATAACGTGTTTAAAGATGAAAAAGTGAGGAAAAGAAAACAGCTGGACTTGTTTCTCCACCTGAAATTTGTTGGTTTGTTTGAAAGCTTTAATATTTTAACATTTCAATCGTTTTGTTTGAGCTGAAGGGTAAATTTGACACTTTACTGTAAATCTCTCAAATTAATTTGTTCACTAGAATTTGTGCTCTTAAGTTTTATATTTGAAGACATGTACACCTAAGTTTACATTAGTAAAAATATCTTGTTTATTAATTTTCATCGGATCATGTGGATTATTTAAACATGTTTCAGTTTCTAAAACATGCAATAAAATAGATTCCAATTGGTTCGTCTAGGAACCTGAAGCTAGTTGGTTGTTTTTTACCCTTTTTATTTTCCTATAGTCTGTAGAGAACAGTGTAAGGAGAGAGAGGAAATCTTAGACCCCCACATTGTTGCATAAACACCTCAAAGCTTTGTGTCACGGTGGTAAACTGATCTGGAGGCTTTTCTTTAGGTTTTTCAGTTTGCATTTCATTTGTAACTCCCCAAAGCCGCAGGACTTTGTAAAGGCCTGATTGGAAGAGATTATGACTTTAAAAAATGATTTCTGTCCAATGTGCTGTAATTAAGCCTTATTTTAATTTGTTAGAAAAAGTAATGCTGAGTATTCTCATGTGTTCAGAAACTTCTCTTTACCATTATTGCCTCATTTATTAACAGTGTCTTGCTGTCCAACTAAAGTCCTGATGGTTTGGCAGGATGTAAACATGGATGGTAGATATGAATGTTGAACATCTTCTCCATTGATCTTAGATTCCGAGTTTCTTACTAATGTCATTAGTCCTCCCGGGCTCCGAACACTTAATTGTATAAAGCTGTGTCAGGGCGGGGTATCCCACTGCTTTACTGCCTCGGGATTATGACACAAATGGATACAAACTGTGTCTCTTAGGAGGCTTCATGTAATGGTTCTCTGGTCTTTCCTGCTCTTTGAGGCTGGTTCCTCCTAAATTTCATGTTCAGATTTTGTTTGAACCCTGCTCTGACAAAAAGCTCTTACCGGCTTTTGTGGTTTTGTTTCTGGTTCAGTATCAAGTCTCACTTGTAAAATTGGATTTTTTATCCACTCTTTTGCTCAAGTTCTTCATCATAAGCAAAGCCATTTGATCTCCTGTTGAGCTGACAGATGAACTGGGACTGGGATGAGCCATGATGGGAGGTTTTCAGTGGAAACCTGATGGGCCTGTTTATGCTGAAAAAAAGGATTTTATTTCGTTTTACATTTGTGAGAAAAACAACTGGATTGGAAAAGTTAATACTGGTTAATTGAAGGTGGAATCACTTTCTGAAATATAACAAACGTTAATATTTAGCTAATTTAATAGGATATATATATATATATTTTACCTGTCAGACTTATTATAATTTTGATTTGACCTTCTAAGTATAAACATATGTGAGACTCACAAGACAAAAAGTTTTTAAGAGTTAATAGCTAACAAGAACAAGGTCATTATAAAAGCCAACCTACTAATTTTTGAGATGCTTGATTCCAGTGCTGAATGTAAAGTTATTAAAAGATGTTTTATTTATTATTGACATGTATTACAAACAACGGTTTTTCATGAGGGTTTTTGTGATGCAATTTGTTCAAAGAATAATGGAATAAAAACAGGAAATAAAGTTTAAAGTATTTCAATGCATATTAAGAGTTACACTTCAAATCTAATCATGTCTTGTTATTATTATTACTATTATCATTATTATTGTTATTTATTTTACTGCATATTTTACTGTGGTCTGCGACTACAGAAATGTTTCGTGTATGTTTCGTATTGCGACATACACAATAAATAGATCTTGAATATTGCAATGTTTAACTATGTAATAAGAAATCTGTGGCATAAATAGTGGTAGAAAAGGATGATCGATAATAATAAAGGATTCTTCCCTCTTGTTCAATTAACTTAAATTAGATTATTCTTCTGTAATCGCGGTGATGATAGAATTATATATAATTCATAACAAAAATATTAAATATCCAGATTTTTTACCCAGCTTGTATTGGAATTAGAATGTTTGCGTATGTTAGCTTTCAAAATCTGTTAGCATTAAGCTTTTTTGCTGTGCAGTAATATTTTCTAGGCTAATTTGGTGCATCAGTCGGATGAACATGACTGCCTGATTTTAAAGGTGTAAATCAGTATTTTCTAACCTTTTTTGAGCTGAGGTTCACTTTGTCCTTGACAAAAATTCCAAAACACACAACCAAAAATGTAAAAAAAGAGAAACTTTGTAGTCTGTATTGATGAACAGTCTCCCCACAATCTCACATGCATTTTATTGTAACAACTGAGGCACAAAAGTTTGAAGTTCCAGCTGTTTTTTTTCTAAAAAGCTGTAATAGTTTTCAATAATTACTTTCAACTAAATCAGTTGAAAGTTTACCCAGGTAGTTGTTTTCCCTCCAATGCAATGTAATTTAACCTAATAAAAAACAAATAAAAACAATAATATATATTTTTTCTAAATATTGATTTATTAATTGAAATGTTTTTTGATTGTTTATGTCAAAGCAACATCAATTTTTTAACAATTGTACAATGACATGCTTGCTTGATAAATATTACAAAAAAAGACCAAAATTATATTCATGTTTATTCAAAAACATATTTTGTCTAAATAAAAAAATGTAACCTTAACAATTCTTTTTAATTGAATACATTATTTTCAGTTTGATCAAAATGTCTTTAATACAATCAAATAAATACAAAGAAAAAAGTATTTTATGGTCTTTCTAATAAACAGTTACAGCAAGTCTTACTATAGCATGAAAAAAATGTTTTATAAATGGTATTTTTAAGGTATGTATATAGTTTGTTGTTTACATTTTTTATCTTAAGTTTTTTAATTCTTCAGGCATAAATTATAGCATTTAGTCTCAAATCAACAGTACAAGCTCAATACTATCTCTTAATGAATACATTTTGCTTTTATGACATTATAGCTATTCAGCAAAAGGGATAAAACAATAAATGCTCCAGCTGTGTCCAAATAATTAATCCGAGAGGGAGAACATTGCTGACCAACAACTGAATGCTGTCGTGCCAATTTAGCTTTGTGACTGGAAACCCGTGAGTTCAACTGGTTTATGTCAAATGAGTTGAGCCTCTCATCACTTCGGGACATAGTAGAGTTCAGATTCAGAATGTTAACCATTCGTGTTCCACACTTTTAAGGGTGTCTCCTTTGCATCTTTGGTTTGAGCTATTTGCAGCAGGTTTATTCTGGTCTGTCTGCTCTCTTTTTTTGTCACCAACCAATGATATGGCCATAAAGATCTTTGTAAAGTGTGGCCTAGCATCATTGAGCACTTTGATCTCTCCACACATCACGGATACTGTCATCACCCACCCTTTCAACCTTTAGAGAACATGCTGTGTGTTTTTGTTCTGGCACAACCATATTTATCATGAGACCCTGTCAGCTACAAAAGGCCATTAACAGTTGCTGTTACGAACAGTTGGTTACTAATATTTTAGTTGTTGCAGACCTTCACCCCTCTTAAGAGAATTGTATTTAGAAAGAGAAAAGCATTTATTTTGTAGAGTTGGATCAGAGAAAAAGTTCAACAAACCTGCGCTTTGTGTTTTTGTTGTGGATGGAAACGGGCTGTCACCTCACACCGTTGCCCCTGCGGCGCCAGCCAGAGATCACCAAGGAAACGGCATGAGCAGTTTCACCCTCCTGTAATGTTTTATCCGCTGATTTCTTGGCCTGACAAAAAGTGACTTAGAAAAATGTTTTGATCTGAGGGTTAATAGATTGTCTTAACACTCCCAGTAAAACATTTCAATTTAAAATAGAATATTTTTTTCACAATCAGTATTGGTACTGGTATTATTGTTTATGAATGTACACTAAAATTCTCCTTTGTTTGTATAACATTTCTTCTGTCTTTGTTTCTAAAATGTTCACTTTTTATTTTTTTGTAAAATATTCACATGACAAATAACTGACAAATTCATTCAATCAATTAATTCATTTTCCTTTAAATCAATATTTGCTTTTTGTTTGTTTTTTTTTCTGGAAAAATTCTATTCTCAGTTGTGCGAATGTAAAAAATTATGGCTTTATTGAATCATGAATTTAATTGGTTTATTAATGGGACAGCGATACCCATTCCTGTTGTCTGTGGTTAAGAGAGCCGTCATGCTTTTTAAACCTGCACGATACCATACATCTAAGTAAGGCCACGATTAACATTGATAGTTTAAAGCCTTCTGCTATTTTCTCATCATTTAATAATAATAAGAGATCCTTGTTTTTTTTTTTTTTCTAACTGACTTGTTTATTTATTGACATTTTAAAAGATAACGTTTAAAAGCAACTGCATTAGTTATTAAGTTAAAAAAAATGGATATCATCAATTAAAAACGTGTATCCTTCCAGTTTTATTTCTTTTCTAACAGTCTTTTGTTCCTTGCTGTTCTGCAGCTTGTTGCAGTGATGAGCTCCTCCTCCCATGTCCTCTGCTTGTCCTCTTCATCTCTTCCTTCCTCTTTGCCCGTCCTTCACTCCACTTTCCTCATCCTCCCCAATGTTGTCCTTTCTCCTCCGCCTTATAGACGGGCCACCATAAACATAGCTGCCTTTTTGTGTAAACAACTCAGATACTCTGAGCAGAAGTGATGTGAAGGAGAAGAAAGGGGGCACTCTTCAGTCTGTAATATTGCCAAAGTAAAAGCCTTTCAAACTGAGTGCTTTTGCACATGCAACAAATCACTTCATGTCTGATTGAGCTGATTGCTTTTTTAAAAAAAATCACCGTATTCTGTTTAAGGATTTATCCCTGGTACTGCTCAAAGAACTGGCAGCAGCCCTGGTTTGTGAGAAACCCTGTTTGTCTGAATGTATTCAGTAATTTGCTGAAGTAAACACCTGTCTGAAAAGCTGATGTAGTCATGGGATGTATAAACCTTTTTGAACAGAAATGGATTCAATCTAACATTTTTCACGTCTAGGGGATCATGGTTTTCTCGTCTTGTTTTGCCTCCCCCTTTTTCTTTCAAGCCCTTCACATTATGCTTTGCACGTACGCACACAGAATGCTGGTCCACATTTGATGAACCCAATTACTTAGGCCCCCCATTCCTGGCTGCTGCATTACGTCAGACTTGGCAGGCTGTATTTTTAGCTGCTAGATGATGTTGACCCTCTCTCCTTCTCCCTGTGGATTGAGTTACCACCTTATTACTGCAAGCCCATCTCAGCTGGCATTATCCAATCACAACACAGGGAACCACTGAGTAAATGCTCAAGCAGGGACTGGGGAGGCTCTGTCCAACAAGCTTTTGGACCATCATTAAGAAGTGGGGAAGTAGGGACCACAGGGAGCCGTGTTGTAACTAAGACCATCTTGTCCATGCATTCATGCTGCAGATTGTGTGGGAGAAATGTAGACTTGAGTGTGAGAGAGCCTCTATAGAGTATGGTCTGTGGTAGAGACACGAGTGCCAAATGTAAATGTTAGCTGTTTCAGCTCAGACACCAGAAATTACAAGGTTCACATAGGAAAAACTGCAGGCAAAGTTATGAAAATACATTCAGGATTATTTTCTTTTTTTCCCCTCCATGCTCCCTCTCATTAGTTCTGCCTTTTAAGAGCTTGTAGGAAACTTGAGGGTGTAGTTATGCTGATGGTAGCAATGAAGCTGTGTTCTGCACAGCTGAGGCATCAGGAAGGAACGATGACAGCTAGACCCCCTGCTGCTAAAGTATGTCGCACAGAGACCCGGAAAACTGGGAATGCTCGACACCAAACATCCAAGTGTTTTCCCAGTTTACACAACAGCATAAAGCCAACAGCTTGACAAACAACGGTCGCCCTCAACTCCTCTTGCATTGAAATACTGATGGTCAATCCTATTCTTTAACTTAAGCCTCTGTCTTAATCAGTGTTGGAATCTCAATGGCAGTTGCTTTCTTGTTTTTCTTTATTCTGTGGATGTTCACTGTCTTTTCCACTAATCCTGTTCTTTTCTAAAGTTAAAATGCTTGTGTTCATAATGAATGCCGTCTTTTGTTGAAAATATGTCAAAAGTCAACTGCAGTTGGTGGTTACCACCCATTTCTCACAGCGAAAGTTCAAATACTGGGTTCCTTCTATGTGGAGTTTGCGTGTTCTCCTTATGCATGCATGGTTTTTCTCTAGGAACTTCCTACCACAGTCCAAAACATGCTTCATAGGTTGATTAGTGATTCTAAATTGTAAATGTGACCCTGCAGTGGACCAGCAAGCTGTCTAGGTCGTACCTCACCTTTGCCCTGTAAGTAGATGTAATAGATTCCAGCAGCATCTGTGACTGCACAAGACCAAGTGGAAACAGAAAACGAATGAAAGATCCCTCAGTTTTCCAAATATTTTCCAAAAAAAATCAAAAGTCAAAATTGATATTGAGTAGAAAGAATGCAGATTTAATCAAAATTCTTCTTGGGCATATTGACTGGTGAACTGTAATATTATATTTATAATATTATTAAGGAAGCTTGTGCCATGAATTTTCAAAATATAGACATATGACAGTGTAAAACATAAACTATTCAAATTTAAAATATTATAAAGCTTGATTTACTTTCAAGCATTAAAATGGCAGATCTTCATCCAGCAAATGTACTCTGTTCTTTTTCTCTTTGATATTTTTGAATCAAAAGCTTTGTTATCCTACCTCTTTTTTTTCTTTTTTTTTCCATATCTGATCAAAAAGCCGGCCTTCTATATTACGTTATGTTCTTTTTAAGCCTTAACACTGATGCTGCAGTTCTGGAGATAAAGCAGGTCCTATAAAATGTTTGATTTATGGATGACAGAAATATTAGACTTCTGTGGCCATGGTGACTCAGTGATGCTGAGGATAAGCTGCTGCAGATGCAATAAAATTGTTGGCTGGCAGAAACACACTTGAAGTGCTTTGATAAAAACTTTAACGACAAAGATTCAATAGTCAAGTAAAATCTCTAGTTTTGTTACTCGATTTAATTTTAGTCTTGGTAACTTAATTAATTCTACAACTGAAGCAGCTATGACTTGAATATATCTAAGATTTAAATAACAAAATAAAAAAGATGATCTTCGTGAAGTCCTTATTAAAGCAATGTACGTCTTTTGTTCTTTCTAAAATGTTATTTAAATGCAATAGAACATCACTCCAGGCCTAAACCAGGTGAGCGACA
Organism: Oryzias celebensis; assembly: GCA_014656515.1. Classification (NCBI taxonomy): domain Eukaryota; kingdom Metazoa; phylum Chordata; class Actinopteri; order Beloniformes; family Adrianichthyidae; genus Oryzias; species Oryzias celebensis. Next base: position 45,218,326 of record BNCR01000005.1, read on the forward strand.
AAGCACATGTTTTGTTTTTGCTTCTTGAGGTCTCACATATACACCATGAGATCACAGGTCTGTCTGTGTGGCGCTGAGCCTTTACAGAGCCTGGAAGGTATGTGAGGTCTGGGGGAAGGGGGGGTTTGTGTCTGCTTGAAAGAAAACTACAAAAAAACTTTCAAGAAGGTCGGGAAGTGTAAACCCGATATTCCCACAGTGTGACACAAATGGCTTCATCTTTCACACGCTCCTCATCACTCGCTTTGGTTTGACCAAGTCCAAGCATGCATCTGCTGCTCTGTGGAGGCGTTACTGAATCCTAAACGTAGTATGTTATAACGTGATGGACACTGCTGTTCTTATAAGCTCACTTTGTTTATTGCAGGATAGTCATTTAGACAAATTACATGCCAGAGTACTAAATGTCCTCATTCCTCTGCTGTTTTTCCATGTTGCATATTTTTCAAGAAGCAATTCTAAAACTCATCCATGGTAATCTCCTTCCTATATCACAGATGTGAAGAAGGACTGGTCGGACCACGCCTTGTGGTGGGAGAAAAAGAAAACATGGCTGCTGAAAACCCACTGGACGTTGGACAAGTATGGCATCCAGGCCGATGCCAGGCTGCTCTTTACCCCCCAACACAAAGTACTGCGCCTCCAGCTGCCCAACATGAAGCACATGAAGGTTAAGGTGAACTTCTCAGACCGGGTCTTCAAGGCTGTGTCCGACATCTGCAAAACATTCAGTGAGTGGAACCATTCATTTTTACCACATCGGGGTATTTAAAGAGGGGATTTGATGGACATGGAAAACCGACATTTTAAATGTGATTGAGCTGTTTTGCTCTAATTCTGATTGGACACATTTGGTTTGCTTAAGGTGAACCAGAGTTCGTTCCCTCAGTGATCACCTTGTAGCATCCCTCCGCCATAGCAAATGTAAAATTGGTCAACAAAATGTAGATTTTAGAAGTGAACTATCCCGACAAGAATTGCAAAGCTTAATAATTCTATTATTTCTTCCTTTTGTTGCTTTGTCCCCGCCCTCGTAATTCCTGGCCAATGACTGAATAGATCTTTAGTCATGTGCTTTTACTTACAAGCTTTGTTTCAAAACAAGAAAGTCTGCTTGACGGCAGTCTGAATACAAATGCAAGGTTCAGAATTCGATTCAGACCAAATTAAGCCGACTCAGTCCAGACCAACAGACAATTATTTCAGTCTGAATACACCCAAAATCTCTATTTTAGTTGTCGGATGGTGGATCCAGACTGGACACACCCCTGCGGAACACAAACATCCTTCTAACTGATTCTTAGAAATGTTCTGAATCAGACCCTTGATGCATTGGATTCTGCTAATCCTGTCCTCCTTTTCTCTTTGTTTTTATGTGGCATTTTTTTGTGTTTATTAAACAAACTCTAGTGCATGCCATTGTCTGCTGCTCCAGTCTGAACACGTCATTGAATTTAAAGAGATAACTGTCTCTCAGCAGTGTTTAGTAGACAGAGATTAGCTTTCTGTCTTTGGCTTACCACATTAGTGGGTCTCTCCTTTGCTTGATGCAGTCAAATACGTCCAATGTTGTAAGGGTCTCGCCGATACAGATGGGGGGGTTGTGGGCTGGCTCCGTGCAGTCCCACCAGAGCTGTGTCTGGGGTCACATGCTGAACCCCATCAACCTCTGACCTGCTGTTTCCCTACTTTCCACAGCACCAACCGCACCCCTTACAGGTTTAGAGAAATCCCCCATTCATGTAAAACCCTTCCCATCGAACAGGGTCACAACACACCTGTTGTGTTTTTGTCACAGGACCTTGTGAAACCACAAGTCACAAACTCCAGTGTGTTTTCATGTATTTTTACGAGTCACTTAACTTCGCAAGCCCTTATGTGACCAACGTGCTGCTTGTTTATTATTTACTTCACAGTTAGTCTGCTTTGAATGCAGAGGCTATGGATCAACAAGACAACAGCTTTGCTGTTGGGCTGCTCAAGAATGTCCTGTGCTGTGAAGGTTCTCAAAAAATTCTGAAAAGGTTTTCTTTTAGGTTGATGGAGTACGCACTACTACAGACTTCAGTGTGTGTTTTTAATTACAATCTCAGATAGTTTTTCAATATTCAAGTTACGGGTTTGATCAGAACATATTCTTTTTGGCTAGGTGCTGACATTACATTGCTAACCAATGCTTTCCCAAGAATGACAAGATGTGGGCATAGTTTGGAAGCCTTTTTACTTATTTGTGTTTTTTTTATTTTCACACTTTCTTTTCATTGTGTTGTGCCTGTTGGGGGCAAATTATTGAAGATTTGGAAGGACAGGAAGAGATGGGTTCTGACTTAGTGGTGTCTGTTCAGGAAGAAGGACCCTCTTCACTGTTTTTTTTAGGAGCAGGAAGTCCATGTTTCTGTAAATCTCATGTTGTTTTTTGTTTCAGGGTGGTTAACTCTGTTGAGGTTTGGTCAGCTGTCACACAGAAGTTGCATTTTTTTCATTGCATTTTATAGTGTGAGGGATTATATGCTGTCAGCAGTCTGTCTTTTATTTTGTAATGTGACCAAATGGTATGTTATCCTTCCAACGTCTCTTATGTCTGATTTCTACATTATAATATAATTCAATTATGATTGAGAGCATCAACTTCTAAAGCACAGTAGAATTAATGTAGCACTCAAGCTTAAGTATGAAACAAATGGTCTGTGCAACTTCTCCCACATTCAAGGCAGCTGCTCTTTGACTCAGACAAATTGCTTGTGGACTAGTGGGGTGAGAAATAAAGTCTGTTTAAGGTTGATGTACTGTAAAATATGAAAATCTCTTGGTTCCACCCCCGTTTTGACCTCTAAGTCTGTTTATCGGTTCTCACATCCTGTGCTACTTTGCCTAGTTGAAATAGACATGGTTTATATAAGTTTTTTTCACGTTGGTCGTAAGAAAACATCATTTGACACTGGAATGTTTTAAACACACTTTTTAATTTGGAGTTAGTACTTCTTCACGCTAAATATAATGGGAAATAAGCGTTTCTTAAAGAAAAGGAGCTTTTGAAAATGTTTAATTTGCAGTGACAAAAGCTAAAAGCGTTTTAAATGAGGCATTTTTGCATTAAAGCATTCTTTCTCAGCATGGAGGAGCTTGTTAAACCAAGCTTATGAGCCAACACACAAAGCACACTCATTATTAGTCAATAACAAGAGACCAAGGACCTAAGAGGCTGAGGGGCTATAAAAATGAAACGTCTTCCTTTAGCAAACCACCATTTAAGAGCAACAAGTCTGGCTGGTTCTTTCAGCTGTAATGTATAAACGAACCTTTACTACCATGTAAACCAGACAAAGCAGCATCTTCTGAGGCATATGAGAGGCAGAACAGGTACTTGATCTTCACTGTGAATCCATTAGATAACCAGAGAAATTAGGGAAGGAAATGAAGTAGACTGGAGTGAGCACAGGGGGATGAGTTGATACTCAGGAGAGCGTCTGGTACACGATGTTCGTCCTCTAGTAACCTTTTTCAATTCACCATGACTGCTACTCTGTTGTTTTGGTGCAGTAAATTTATGGCCCATCAACCTGTGGGCTCCTTGACTGGGCTTGAGTGATCTCCTGTCAAAACACGGGAGGACTTTGGTTTGGCTTCAGCTTGAGCTTCTAAATTAGGGTGCATTATTGTCTTTCCTAAGTGGCATTTAAGGACATTTTTAGCTTTGTCTGCAAGATGAAGGGAGATTGCTTTGTCTTCCTAGCCACTGAATTTGTTCTCATACGTATGGAAAATGATGGGGAAAAAAGCTCGGTCAGTGAGCTTTAATAACCTTAGAAGGTATTTTTTTAAATAATACATGTCACTGATGTGTGGTTGTTGGTCATTTGTGTAAACTTGTGGTGAAATGGTCAACTATACAAGTCAGTCTTGCTGCTTGAAGTGTACATCTTTGTTTTGAGTCTTAAAGGGTTTTTCCTTTTCTTTAAAACATTTTTTTAGTTGTTCTAGGTTACGTGTTAGTTTATAAATTTAGATTATGACTGTGTTAGATTCTTTGTGGATGGACTTACTAACACACTGCAGTGAATCATCTGTTCCAAGGAGTAGATCTCCCAAATCCAGCTGGATTCCAGTCAGCTTCTCTCCTTTGGCTTCAGGCCTGGTAACTGCCACAAGTCTGAAAGATGGAGGATGAGGTCTTATTGTGTACGTGTCATATCTGCTAATGGAAATAAACCCCAGTGACCATCAGTCACACCTCTTCTTGACATTATTCCAAAAAAAACTCATACACATAGATTTAGAAAGACTTGCAGAAACAGCATTATCAGCTGATAAAATCAGACTCATAAACTGCTAACAATAAAATGCAGCTTTTGCTGTTTTTTACTTGAAGTTGTCAAAGTCCCACTCCAATTAAAATTTTTGGGTGGGACTATTAGCACAAAAGCAATCCCACATTAATATCCCAGCATGCCTTTGTTTATACTCTCTCCCGTTAACTTACATCTTCTCAGAACCCCAAGCTAACATTGGCGTAGCAAAAAAAACGAAGTGTTATGACTATAACTTCTGTTCCCTGAAGGAGAGGAACGAGGTATAACACGCAAGCAAAATGGAAGCTATCCAGTTATAAAATGTTGAGTGAGATGCCAGCTCACGTGAGTAAAATGAACATGTTAATGAATCTAACCACCTGCAAGTCGAGGATGTAGAACTGAAGCAGACAGGGAGACTTTGGCCCGCCCATGGAAGTTGATGCTTCACAAACTCGAGCTTTTTCAAACCGCAGGGTTTTGTCTGCTCTTAAACCATCACGATTTAAATAAATAATAAGAAACGCAGTTTTAATCTTAAATTATTTTATATATGTCACTCATCATGAGAGAAATGCTACAAGAACATGTTCAGGGCCTGAATTTCGCTGCAGGATTGCGGGAATCACGCATATTAAAATTAATTCCCTCAAACTGAACTCCTCTTATTAAGGAAATTCCTGCATAAATTAATGTGTAATCATCCGCAAGTTTGCATAGCAGCTACAAGTCAGAAACAAAGAGTAGGACTGAAACGATGAAGTTGTTTTGAGTAAGGTTAGCCCGCCCCTCTCGCACCCACACAGACACAATCTGCCCTTTTCACCATCATGTACCGCTCTGTTTAGTTTTTGAAGTAGCGGGATATGAAGCGATTCTGAACGAAATCCAGACAGAAGTGGAGCATAAACCTGACGGACTTACAGCAGGAACAGAAAGTTTAATAAAAGTGTTGCTTTGGTGGCAGCGCTGTTGTTACACACGCATGCTATCAAGCTGTGATGATATGCTTATTGCGTTGTTCCGTGTGTCTCCTATATGTAATCACGGACCAATTTAAAGTCTGCAGGGCAGGACAAGTTGTCATCAACTGGTGAAAATTCACCGCCTACAAGTGAAGCAATTGCCGCCTACTTTCAAAACAAAAGTTTCATTTAGTACCTCACAGCAAAACATCAGTGTGTGATGTGATCAAAAATTCATGTTCACTTTGAGAAACATTTAACTTCTTTTGGTGAATCATTTTCATGCTCCTCTGCTGTCCGCATGCGAGGAGTACAGGCGCACATCGTACGAGACCCCAACACAGACACATGCGATGAGCGCTCGCACCCGCGTCAGTGTAGCAATCGGCTGATGACACTGTGGAAACGTGGCGAATTAAGCAAATCTAAAAATTCAGCTGGTTCAGGCAACATGTGACTGACAGCTCTCCTCATGGGGGCTGCAGGAACCTTTTTCATTATAGTGTTATGCTGTTCTAAAGAAAACAACAACAACTTATCTGTGATTAAAAATAAAAAACCGAAAGTAGAGAACAAAGATTCTGAATAGAAATCAATAAAGAAGTTTGAAAAAGTTTCTTTAAAAAATGTTTCTTTATTTTTATTTTATGTTTTAACTGAGTTGCTACTTTGTCTTTGTTTGCAATTAACACAATATAATTTTATAAAATCAAACCCTGAGGTTTTCTATGTAAAATAGTGTATTTGGCTGGTAAGTCAGTCAGTTGTTATTGACTTGACCACAGAAATCTTAATAAGGTCCTCTGCAGCAGCAATGCAAGTGTATTACGTAGTTAAGATGTTTTACTTTAGTAAAGCGTGTGGTTTGAAAGGAACAGATATTTGTTCCACAATGAAAGCAACTTGGCCAGTTTGGGAAGAGGTTTTTTCCATTTGCGGAGAGAAAATTGTTTTTTTTAAAGTACTAAGTAAACTTACTTGAATGTTACAAGTAAGTTTACTTTACAAACAGTGTTCCTCCACAAAAGTTTTGGAAGTTGGGTCATAGTCACAAGAAAACAGGTTGGAGGGAAACGATAGTTGTCAACAGTGATAGAGAACAGGTTTAGTACTAAATCCCACTTCTGCTGCTGTTTTCAAATCTGGAAAATGCGTATAAAGGGCCCAAATTGATTTGAAACACCAAAAACAAATTTTTTCATTGTATATATTGGCTTTGGGTTTCATTCATTTCTGTTTCAAAGGGGCCCAAATCATGCTGTTCTAAGCCCTTCAAAGTAAACTACATCTACATATATATTTAAATATTACATTTGGACCTTTTTTTTAAATGAAATAGAGTTTTAAATGAGTTATTTTTGTGAACTCATTTTCCTACTTGAAAGTAAGACAACTCGATCTCTGAGGCAACGCCTTTCCCTCCTTGTGGGTGCCGCCTATTTCGTGACGTCCGCTTAAAGTTGGCCCCGGCAGCGTGTCTGCGTTTCTCCCACAAAAATAAACAACATCTGAACTTATTCAAAAATGGTTGGTGCAGCTGGTTCAGTGTGTTATCCTGGGGGGCGGTGTTGGCAGTGCAGACTCTTCCTGGAAGGGGCTGTTCCCCACTTGTACGTAACAATGTGAGGACCCTCTTATTTTCGTGGAATGGGAGGGGATGGTGCTTAGAGAGCGAGGTTTAAGAGGAGTTATCAGAGAGGCGTGAATGGAGCAAAATACACATTTTTTTTCTTTTTCATAATTAACTTTATAACACTCTTAAAAGCTAAAAAAAAACGTAGATTTAGCATAAAATAAGCCTTTCAGAGTTCTGCCTTTAATGTGCAAAATTTTTCACCTTTATGTATATTTTTACCTTCAATTTTGGCTCAATGTCAAAGTAAAATTCCTACTTTTATAACATACCCTCATGTAACAGTCTAGACTAGATTAGATTCTGGTTTTACCTCAAAATTATGTTTTGAAGGAGCATTAACTGCTTTATTTCTGGGACAAGCTAAACTCACAAGTTACAGATGCTACATTCTTTGTATTTTGTTTGTTTCTGAAAATACAGAAATGAGTCAGTTGGGTTGTGTATTTTTATTTGTGATAAATCATTTCTGCCCATTTGTCAGATGTGGTTATTTGTGAGGAGTTGTAGAAAAACCATGAGAAATGCATCTAAAGAAAGGTTTGTACAGATGTAGGAGCAAAAGGCTTTTTGAAGTGCAACAAGAATAATTTTGGTACAGTAAAATACAATTGTCCTGTTTTGTAGGAGTATTCTCAAACTAGCTTTAAATATCGATAAACATCAACCTGAACAGATTTTTGTACAGTATGTATTTATTTTAACACCTTTTATTTTCTTCTATTACCTGGTAAAGCTGTTCTGAAGCTTCAACTATAAATCATGATGAGAAAATAACAATCAGCACAACTGTTAAATTTAGTAAAATAAAATGTTGTTTGAGAGGTTGGTGCTTTTGCCAGATGCCTCACGAATCAACTCGCTCTGCACTGTAGATTTGTAATATTTTATACATGAGTCCACGTTTGTGATTACAAGAGTTAAACAGATGCAGAGATGTAGTAAAACACTACTTGCTTCTGCAATGTGTCATCAGGACTGGCAGTCACAGTTTGACATACACTGCACTGTGCCTGTTGGCCACTTCACATTGCTCAGTGGGACTAAAGATCAGCAGCAGGCTTAAAACTCACATGGCTGTATAAGGACACGAGGACTGCGCTCCTGTGCTGCAGCACAGCAAGAATGAGGAAGGAGGGAGGCAAAGCGAGGCTCAGCGTCCATCTGGTAGTTCTTAAAATCCCTGGAATGCCTTTGCTTTAGTTACACAAACCAAACAAACTTTCTCACCAAGTCAAGATGTTCTCCTGACCCTCCTGCATGTGCTCTTCTCAACACCTTCTTCCACCTACACCAACAGCTGGTAACACCATTTTCAAACCATCAACTGTTGAAAATGACAAGGATGGATTTTCCTTAAAGGAAAATGTTTGTTGGAAGCTAAAATATTACAAATTTAGTGCCTGATATTGGTGAATGTCTTTTTGTTTTGTTTTTTTAATTAAACTTTTTTAAATTAAACTTAACTTAAAAAATCCATTGAGTTCTCATGTTTTATTGCTTCTGTACTTGGGCCGTTTTGGCTGCTTCACCTCCTCCATCATAGCTACTGGTGAGTGATGTCTCCCTGAGCTTTACGGCCACGGGATGGAGAGAAAAGAGCCTGAGAGAAGCCAGGGGGGATAGACTGCTGTTCAAGTCATTATCTTCACTCTAGTGTCTCATGTTTTCTCTGCAATTTTGCACACATACAGTCAAATTATGAGTACTTTTTTAATTTTGAAAACTTGTTAAAAGTGAATTAAGTTTTGTTTTTTTGCCATCAGCTACCAGAAGTGAATTTTGTTTTCTTGTGCTTTAGAGGAATTTGAGTAAAAATAAATTTAAAAAAGCACACTGAGACTTTGTCTGGGTTGCATCAGTTCAGGATTACAGCTAAGGCGAGGTTTTTGGGGCCAGAAGAGAGGGATTTGCAATTTTCCACCCCTCGCGTGCACAGCTGTTATAGAATGCCTCCACATCTACCATCTTTGCTTTCCCTCATACTTTCTTTCCACACCATACATTTATATTTGAAATCTGTTTATTTAGCTTTACTATTTTCAAACTTCATGTGATTTTAATTATTGTAAGAAAAAAAACCCCTAATAACTTTTGTTTTGTTGGTTTATGCTGTAAAAAATGATCATTTGGTTGGTATACAAGTTATTTAAGTGGCATCAAGTCAATGTTCTTGCTGTCTCGTCCTTACAAGATATCCGGCACCCAGAGGAGCTGTCTCTACTGCGCAAACCCCGGGATCCGAAGAAGAAAAAGAAAAAGTTAGAAGAGGCAGAGGAGGATGATCTGGAGCTTGAGGGTCCACTGTTGACTCCTGGATCAGGTAGATTGCTTGTTTTTAACAGTTCTATAATGGTTTCTTAATCAGTTAAGAAACTTGATTCATTAATCTTGAATTCCTAAACCGTATTCTTTATGTTTGACCAGCCCTCATTGAATTCTATAGATATTTTGAAACTTTTGACAAAAATAGGAGAAGATGGAGAACTCTGAATATTCAACCAAAGGTATTTTGGAGAATTGCTTGAGTCTAAAAACAACAAAAACCTAACATGAGATCAGCAAACTGAAACGGAGTCTGTTTTTAAGGTGAGCAACAGCTATGAGATATTTGACAGATATCAGACCAGATTTCCATCTTCTCATCAAAATGCCTGCTTTAATCTTAAGCAAGTTTTAATATGTCTGTTTTATCTTCCTGCTTCCTCTGTAAAATGTTTATTACCAGTTGCATCTAGGACCACAGAACCTTTAAAGTCTTACATTCTAAACCAGTCCTGTAAAAATAGTTCTGGACATTTGTGCATGAAAAATTAAATCTAGAAATTTAAGCTGAGATGTAAAATGAATGATTGTTTTTAATTATGTCAATGCTTAAAAGACACAAAGCAAAACCATGGAAACATTTTATGCTGTTTGGGAAATCATTAGTTTAGGTTTTCTTCTGTCTTGATCTCTCCTTTGGGATGAGTTTCAACTGGGTGCAATTATTTTAAACTAGTTATGTCTGGAATGTTGCACACATGTGACAAAAACAAAGTTGAAAAACAGTTTTTCTCAACAGCACCACCTCACAGCTGTTAAATCCAAACAGATTTATCTTTGAAATCATTTTTTTCCACATCTTTTATACTCTGCATGTGATGTTTTAAACTAAAACAGTGTGGCTCTCATGATGGATGAAAAACAGCAGTGGAGATAACACAAAGAGATGCAGAGAACAGATCACACTTTCTGATCAGATCACAGTTTTTTCGTATTCTCAATCAAGACCAAAATTATTAAACACAGGAATTAAGCCAGGTATGTACTTCTTGCATATTGCTGAAGTTCTTTTGTACTTTTTAAGTAGATATGCACTATTGAACTTCTTTTAAGATGAGATTTTTAAGTCGAAATCCTAGCCTGAGTTCCTCCCTGTGTCCTTTTAGCATATTCCATGCTGTGTTGTGTTCACTCCTCTGGTGGCTGGGAAACCACCAAGTTAACTCCAGATTGTTGCACTCTGCTTCCAGTGACCAAATAAGAGTGTCTGAGGTTGAGGCCTGCAAGGAGGCAACAACCATAGTTCTTTGGCAGTGAGTCTTAGGAAGGAATCTTTGAGATTCCACACATAGCTGGTCACAGTGCCATTTTAAAACCAGGCATCACAAGTGCAACACAAGTGCAGTTATAACAGCCCTCCTCAATGGCGTTAATACTGTAAAGAAGAGAAGAAGCTGTACAATACACGTCAGACCCTCCGTGACTCATCATCGAACTGAATAAGACATGGTGAATGGGGACCCATGTGTCAAAGGTATCTTTGAAATGCAGTTTGCTCAATGCTTACCTATGCTTATTCTCAGTTAGCAAATATAGATATAGATAGTAAAATCTGAGTTTAATTTAACCAAATCACTTTTGCAGTCAAGAAAAATACACTACACAACACTTGTCTATTTCATTAGATAGAATAAGTGTTAAATGTTAGAGAAACGCTATCACTTTACAGCAGCAATAATTACAAAGAAAGTTATATCATTAACTGCTTTGATTCATGTAGAAAGTTGGGTTTTGCTACAAGTTGGTGAATGCGGTCACACCATTAGGTGGTGCAGGGAAACATTCCGATAACAGGAATGTGCAGAATCTGTTTACTGTTACGAATCTCTGTATGTAATACATGCGCCTTCATGTCTCTGTGTGTGCTGTCCCGATGTCCTCCTATCACATCACATGTTGCAGTCAGCGAGTCTGTTTCATGACCAAATTATAAGAGGTTATTCTGTCCCTAGTGGGGAAGGGCTGGCCTCTTGCCCCATTGTCGCCTGATGGAAATCACGAGGTCTAACAGGGAGGAAGAGATGCAATCAGACCTGTAGTATTTTTGTTTTGCCTCTTTAGGTGCATCTTTAGCCAAATTCAGACAATCAGATAACCATTCAACATCAACTTAATACCTAATTAAAGTTTTAGAATCAAAATAAGCAGGAGTCATCTTCTAAAACAGTGGTCCCCAACCATCAGGTTCTGGACCGGTGCCGGTCCGTGGGACAGTTTTATTTATTTATTATTTATTTTTTTTATATTTATTTATTATTTTATTTTATTTATAATCTGATTCTGAAGTTTTATTTTGGAAACCATCTGGGTTTTCCCTACCAAAACCAACTCATTCTTGATGCATGTCAAGTTGCTCGTCATGTGTCGAAAATCCATCCACTACTTTCTTAAAGTGGCGATCACTAAACTGAAACCCCCAAGCTAGCAAAATTTAACAAAAAACAAACATATTTACAAAATTTCTTTTCACTGAAAAGGGCCAAAAAGGAAACAGAAGAAGAGCATTCAACTCCAAAATAAAACAACATTGCACTTACATTTAACAGACAAAAACAAGGAGTCTACTCAAAATATGGAGTTTTGCGACAGTTTCTCCAACATATAATTATAATGAATAATGTTTAGCAACCGACTGTCTAATTTTACAAGGATGCTGCTAATAAAGTTTCTCAAACGGTGGATTCCAGTTACGGTTCATTATAATTAGAAAATACCGGTTTCAAGGACTTTTATTTTTTTCTTTTTGCATTTATCGTCACACTTTAAAAGTCGGATGAAGCTGAGGTTGGTGTCCAATTTTTTTGGCCTTTATTTTTACTTTTATGGATTAAGCGAAAATGTACAACACATTTTAATGGTTCCAACATGAAACCTAGTGAACAGATGGAGTTTAAAGCAGTTGCAGATATTTTACAGAGGATGAAGATAAACATTACCCTCAAAAGTTAGGGGACACTGGAAGCTAAAATAAAAATCAGATGCCCTCTTTAGGCCAGTCCATGAAAAATATTGTCAAACATCAAACTGGTTCGTGGCCTGAAAAAGGTTGTGGACCACTGTTCCAAAGTAATTTTCTTTTTCCACCATGGTCACTTAAACGAAAATGTGAACCACATGAACAAAATCAGTGTATAAACGGCCAATTTCAACATGACGGATGGAAATTGGGATTATGTTTAAAGTATTGGTGCATCTACAAAATAGTCATGACTCTCTGCATGAGCACAATACTGTCACATGATTACTGATCAGGAAAAAGAGAACGTATAACTCTTATGTGAAGTAACGAATAGTTTTGGTCTTTCCACATCAACAGTACTCAATTTTGTGGTAAGATTAAAGGAGTTCAAGGGCTTAAAAGCCAATGCTGAAAACCACCACTTAATGCATGTGATGCTTTCTACACATCTTCAGGCAGAATGGCATTATAAACCATAATACTACACGGTAATCTAAGAGGAACGCAAAGCAAAAGTACAGAACTGTGTGTTACTTAAAAAAGTCTCTCTGTTAACTGACTTTGGGAAGCAAAAAACTTAAATTAAATGAAAAGTCACTTCTCAGTTGTTGCATCAGGTGTTAAAATCAGGATGGATACAGGAGACTAGGATCTATTAGAAATCATTTTAGATCAGAAGATGACATTCTCCCTTTACTCCCTCTGATGCTAGTCTCATTTGAAGGATACCGGTAAAAGCATCTTTACATGTAAACAGCAAGAAGATGCTGAACAGAGACTTCAGTTTATCTTGGTGTGAATGATTTATTGGAATATAACTGATTATGTCAGGGGGATATCCTGCTGCAAGAAGATGAAACAAAGTTATCTACTCTAAAGCTCTTTCTGCTATCTTTGTGGATTCCCTGAAATGTCCTCATTTTTGGGATCTCTTAACTTTCATCTTTCCTATTTCTGTCTGTCATTGATTTTTTTTGTCTTCAATCTCTCCGTCTGATGTTGTTTGTTCTTCCTTCCATTTCTTTCCTGTCTTTTCCTTTCGAATTGTTTCATTCTAGCCTCTGAAATAATTTACATCGGACCTGTTAAAGGTAAGCCGTTCTTTAACCTCTGTCCTCCTCTCTTAAGCTGTTCTTCCTCACCCTTTTGCTTTGTTACCGCCTCCCACACATAGCTAATGTGCCAAAGTCACATGACATCCCTAATCTTTGGGCTAGCAACAGAACCACCTGACTGCTTCTCAGATAATCAGCTGATGTTTGTGGTCCCATGATAAATGCTTACTCGTCCATTAGAAATGACCTTAAAGCACATTTTTAAAATCTACTCCAGGCCTCCTGATACTAAATTATTTTTTAGACTTATCCTAAAATAGTAGTGTTATGTCAGAGGGAAGTCGTGACTAATAGTTGGTCGATTGTTGTCTTTTCTCTCAGTGCTTGTTTATATTGGAATTACATGCATATCATAAAATCTACAAGCTTTATCTAACATCCCCCACTTAAATTTGCATTTAAAAGTTTATTTTTCTTTTTATTTACTGACAACTTTTTATGGAGTTTCTTTTTGTTTTAACTGAAAATTGTTATCGATAATATTTAATATTGTGATCAATCTAGTTCATATTTATTAGTTCTGCAGTGGAGGTTTAATGAACTGATTGTTTTTCCTTTTTGCAATGGACTGTCAGCTTTCACCTTCTGGATGGTTTCTTTGGATTTTTGAGATTCCTCTAAAGGCCTATGGGAGATGCAAGGAACTCTCCCTGACCTTTTGAACTCAGTATGGGGAGAAAGATCCCTGAAGGAAACACTGGATAGCACCCTCCCCCATGTGGAAAGGGTGGCTATAGCCTGCACCCTGTTCTCATGACCTCAGCTCGCAAACACAAATTTAAACTCTCACACTCACTTCTACAAACCAGGCCCACTTCCTTATTTCAAAGGGGAATTAGTGCTTTATCCCAGAGTTGCTTCTTGACCTAGGTCTACAAGAGGAGGGACAGGAATGGTGGAGGATGTAGAGAAAAATAGCCTCCAAGGCCAACCAACAGGAAATGCAAACAGAGTGTTTGCTGGGGTTGGGGTCAAAATCCAAAGTTGAATACGAATATGTGCCAGAAACAAAAGTTCATTTTGGTATTTGGACCCCCTATCTTTGCATTCATCCTCTCCTTGTGGTAAATGATGCCATACTTTGCAGTGTGCAGCGACTTCCTGCAGGTTTTCTGAGTGACCTTGATCATATTGTTCAAAATTTGCATGCTAATCCACACCGACTTTGTTATCAACTGGAAGGTCGGTGTGAAGTTTGCAAAGCTTGTTGTCAGTTGATGTTGATCACTGGCTAGTGTGGCTTAAATGGAAGTGTGTGTGCTTTTAAAAAAGTTTGTTTACCTGCTTTTACCTTGATGCTTTCTTTTATTGACCTGTTTGTAAAAAAAAAAACACTTTATTTATTTATTTATTTATTTATTTATTTATTTATTCAGAAGTTTGATAAACGTTTTCATGTGTGTTTTGTTTTCTGAAACCATTTCTTAAAAAATCAAGACTTGATGGATGTCCTTTTCAGGGAGCATCTACTCAAGTCCAGGATTATATAGTAAGACCATGACCCCCACGTATGACTCCAGGGATGGAAGCCCACTCTCACCCACCTCAGCCTGGTTTGGTGACAGCCCATTATCTGAGGGCAATCCCAGCATCCTCGCTGTCAGCCAGCCAATTTCATCACCGGACATACTGGTCAAACTCTACAAGCCCCAGTCTCTGTTGGATAAAGCAAAAATCAATCAGGGGTGAGAAGTTTGACTGTCTTGTATAAATAAGTGCTTTCTTTAAGGAGTATCTATGTCTTCATAATCTAACTTCTATCCGCACAGATGGATGGACTCATCCAGGTCTCTCATGGAGCAGGACGTAAAGGAGAATGAAGTGCTGCTTCTGAAGTTTAAATACCACAGTTTCTTTGACCTCAACCCAAAGGCACGTCCCAGCAAAAGTGTAGCACCACTGAGTTTTCTGTCAAAGCAGGGCTTTTAAAAGTTATTTTCTTTACACATTTAGAGTAAGCTTTTGTATTCTGTTACATTTGTCCTCAGTATGATGCCATTCGTGTAAACCAGCTGTATGAACAGGCAAAGTGGGCCATCCTCCTGGAGGAAATCGAATGCACAGAAGAGGAAATGATGATGTTTGCTGCCCTGCAGGTAGGTGGACCGTGTATTTGTAAGAGTGTTTGATTATATTCCTTATTCTTCAGCCATTCTTGTGTTAAATTATGAAAATACTGGGTCTTCCAGGTATTTAGGCAAATCTTGATTGAATTCTACTTCTATTAAGCTTTAATTAGTTTTTTTGTATATTGTTGTAAAAGAAATAGGTGGTTATTATTAAAAAGGCTGTCTTTCTATTACCAATAATTCACTTCAGTTGACTGAGTTTTTATAAGAATTTAAAAAATCGTTTTCAAAGGCAGATCAGGAGATGTGAATATGTTGAATGTCTTCATACCCGTTTTTATTTGAAGTTGAGCTTCAGCACAGAAGAGCGGAGACTGAAGTGTTTAACAGTGGACATGATATGCAGATGTTAACCCCTCGGCGACTTCACTTTGTTATATCCACTGTTGGGGTAGGGTTCCTGCTATTTCTGACCCTCATAAATTGGGTGCCAAGACCCGAGGACGCCACCCTGTCCCCACTCTGTGGGTAATTATAGAGCATCTTAGGGTGTTGAACCCCATGCTTCAGTCCAGACCACCCATACCATGAGAAATGGTCTTGGAGTCTCAGATTCCTTTAAAATCCATATCTCACTAAGTTTTCAGATACGTGCTACCACATATCATTTATGAGTGTGTTTGAAGACTTGTCCATCCATGTTCAGAGTGATGACAGCGCTATTTCTACCTCCCTGCGAGCAGTTCAGTGGAGTCTTTGAGGCTTTAGCGTGTAGAATGAGCTCAGATTTTGGCTAAGGTTTCAGTGTTGAGGTATAAAAGGGTCTAAATAAAGACAAACGTCTACACTCAGTTTGCTGCTGAAGGGTGTCACCTTGCGTTCACCTGGAAGTTTCACTTTGGCACTTCGGAGAATTGAAGTAATCACGCAGCAATAGTGGTTGACCTCATTGTATCTAATAAAACAAACAGGAAGTCTTCATCCGTCCTTGTGGAAGTAATGTCAGAGTACAGCAGTCCCTCTTCTCATAACCTGCTCTGGTCCATTCACTCACTCCACAGCTGTTCATTCATATGCTGGTGATGAGCTGGCGTTATAAATATCATTTGTCAACAAGCTCTGCTTAGTGCGTATGGCTCACAGTAAGGTGTTCTGTAATTACAGCATCCTGATGAATTAGTGTTTATATATTGACAGTAAAGTATCTCATAAGCCTCGCCTTTAAGCCATCCATAAAACCCAGTACATAAGGTACATTCCAAAGTTTCTCTTCATAGTCCCAATCTGATCATCTTTTGATCTATTGTATAAGTGTTTCCAGTGATCTTTTTATCACAATTTTGCCGCTTTTAGCCAAAATAAAAAAAAAAAATTTCTGGAACATAGTTTCTGCAGAGCGGCAAGAGTTCAATTAAAATTCCCTTCTGAGTTGTAGATGGAACTGTTAGCGCAGAGTAAGCCTGTCCTCACTTCCCATCATACATTTTTTACAAGCTCTCCCGCTAGCTTACAGCCCTTTACAGCCCCAACATCACCTTACGGGTCCACCCTCGGAATGGAGCGGAGCAGGGAACTTGTGGCTTGCCGATTGTAGCTTCTACGTCACACCTACAAGCTTTTTCAAACTACATTTTTTATCTTCTCCGGCTTCACATCTTCTCCTACTGAGTATTTGTTGAATAAAGAAATACACAAAAATTCAATTTTAATCTTAATTTTCTTTGTAAATCTCCTCCATTATTAGAAAAATTCCTCAACAACATGTTAAAAACTCCAAAAACGCAATTTTCATTGGAGTGGGTCTTTAAAGTATTTATATGACAATTATGAAAGAGTATGTTAATTTTATTAGAGGATTTATTATTTTCTTTTGTATCATTGGTACCTTTACAGAGATGAACGAACTTGCAGACTACTTGGTGATCAACAGTTTTCAGGAACATTCATCCATCCCATGCATCTCTAGATTTCCTAAAATGTTGTTTTGTTTGTTTTTCTACCAAATTGAAGATAGAATTAAAGGTCCTGCACAGATTTTTTGTTACTTAAATATTAATATTTAATCTTATATAATATCAATATATTTGAAAGAGGAATTTACCATCTGCTATTTTGGTGGTATTTTTTTTTTATTTCTCAGTATCACATCAACAAGCTGTCAATCATGTCATCAGACAACCATATGAATAACAGTGAGAAGGAGGTGGATGAGGTTGATGCGGCTCTCTCCGACCTGGAGATCACTTTGGAAGGAGGGAAAACTTCCAACACACTGGTATGTCAGTTCTGATGTCATATCCAGGTTCCTTACATTGTTTTATGACACAAGCTGGGTTTTCTCCATCTTTCTGTCAGAACCTGGAGTCCACTATTATTTAGTTTTTTTGATAGTTAATGTTCTTTTGTTTCTCGTTTGTCTGAAGTTTCTTGTATTTAGCAGGGTAAAAATAAACAGTCTTTTCACATCTGGGAAAGTACAACGTTTGAGAGTTTCTTATATGATCTTGTTAATTGTGGAGTTTCTACTCAACTGATCAAACTCAGACTTACTTTGTTGACTTGGTTGATAAAAAGAAAATGATTTTGGAAAAACTACTCGGGAAACATTTTTAAACAAATGCTGCAGAGCAACAATGAAACATAAAAAAGCTGGAATAAAATGTTCCTTTTCTCCTCAGGGGGATATCACCTCAATTCCTGAGCTTGCAGATTATGTCAAAGTTTTCAAGTAAGTACACTTACTTATACAACTTATTTATCCCAAAAAGCCTAATGTGAAATGTAAACAGATAAATGTGAATGTTTACTGACAACTCTAAATAAAAAAATGTTAGTCAAACTTAAAACCACAAAATCATATTTTTATAAACTTTAGTTTTTCGGTTGTTTACTTCTTTCTGGGAGGGAGGTTTTGGTTTGGCTCTTCAGAGCCTTGGACCAAGCCAGACTTTAAAACTGTGTTTGGCTCAAAGACTTTGCTGACAGGCGGGTGACTCCTGGTGTGTTTGTCCCATAAAATGAATGTCATAAATTTTAATATCAAGAGGCCTTTCCTTTGTAATCATTTTGAACAAAGCTGGCTTGTTTTCTTCAACTCTTGCTGACTTTGCACTTAAGAATTTCCCACTTTCTTCTACTCTTCCTAAAGTCTTTTCTCCCTCACTGTTTATGTTTAGCAGCAATAATAAATAAAATAAGAAAAAGCAACACGAGTGTATTTATATCTGAATTTTGGCTTTTTAAAATTTCCTTCACTCCTCCAGGCCCAAAAAGCTGACGCTAAAGGCTTATAAGCAGTACTGGTGCACGTTCAAGGACATCACGATTTCCTGTTACAAGAGTAAAGAAGAGGCTCATGGGACACCGTCCTACCAGATGAACCTCAGAGGTGCTGACACATCCATTTATGAGCAAAATCCTCCCCAAAATGTCATGTCATGGTGGAATGTGGCGCTTTATTTATCTGCAGAGTATATGTTATCTTTGGTGGTGTGTCTAAAGAGTGGGAGTGACCTTTTGGCCTTCTCTTCCTGTCCTGCGGGCTGTTGTTTGTGTAGGTTGTGAGGTGACGCCGGATGTTAATATCTCAGGTCAGAAATTTAACATCAAGCTACTGATCCCTGTGGCTGATGGAATGAATGAGATCTGGCTTCGGTGTGACACGGTAATCTTCAAGCCGACACACCCTTTCTAGGTTTTTTTTTCTTGAGATGCGTTTACCATCTTTGAATTTTTCCCTCCAGGAGAAACAATACGCTCACTGGATGGCTGCATGTCGGCTGGCGTCTAAAGGAAAGACCATGGCAGACAGCTCATACAACCTGGAGGTCCAAAATATTCTGTCGTTTTTGAAAATGCAGCACATGAACCCGGACCCTCAGTTCATCGAGCCCATCACCACGGATATCAACCCAGAATGCCTGGTCTCACCGCGCTACCTTAAGAAGTACAAGAACAAGCAGGTAAACCGTTCAATCCACAAATCAGGAAGCCAGTCATCAGACGTGGACATGTGTAGGAGTTTGTTTATCTTTTGATGAAATTGAACTGAGAAGCATGTGGTGCTCCCCAAACGGGTGCCTCCTGACATCAGACTTGTCCCTCCTTGGAATGTAGCCTCCACTCCCCCTCGTTACTTCCTTTCTACTCCTCCTGTCTTCTACAAACCCCCTCCATCCATAGGGAAGCTACTACACCAGGCACCTAAAGTACTCAGTGAAAACAGCAGCTATGCTTTCATAGAGGCTCCAAATTCTTGGCTGCATTTGCTTCAAATCTGAATTTATTTCCTGTAGTTTTCCAGTCATTGTTAATGAGCAGATAAGATATTTGACTGTTAATAATGAGAGAATTCTCTTGGAAATGTCAGATTTCACAGTTGGACTTCACAGTGGGCCTGGCAGATTTGCATGCAAGCAAATCTGCTTTTGTGTGTTTGTGTGTACTCGTGTGTGTGTGTGTGTGTGTGCGTGCGTGCGTGCGTGCGTGCGTGTGTACACACTGGAGCAGCTGAGTACATGGCGCACATCACTGTGTTAGGCTGCTGCCTCCTACAACCATTTGTTTACATTGCAGTTGCTTTTGGGGACTTTTTAAGGGGGCCAGGGGGTTGTCAGGAGGCGGCTGGTACTGAAAAGGATTCAGATGTTGTCCCAACCAAAGATACATCTGGATTCACCACTGAACTAGTTTGTGAACAGATTCAAAAGGCAGAACCATAAATGAAAATCAGGATGAAATCAACCACAGCTTTGCTGCCTGTAACCAAACCAACGACCCATGATGACGCACAGCAGTGGTCCTTTTAAACTCCCACGTGCCGGTCTATGGGGCAGTTGGTACCGGGTTGCAAAGAAAAAAACATGACCGTTATTTTTCCAATTTCTTTATGTTTCTGAAGCAAGTTTTATTTTGGAAAAACTACTGGATTCTCTCCACCACACCTGACTCATTCTTGACGCGTGTCAAATTGCTCAGACGTGTCAAAAATCCACCCGATACCTTCTTAAAGTGCCAACAGCCTAATAATAATTTGAAACACGCTGTAATGCATAATATTCATCAACCGGCTTCCTAATGTTACGAGGAAGCTGCTAATAAAGTCGCTCAAATGGTGGATTTACGTTTATTAATATATGTAGAAAATACTAGCTTTAGGACTATTTCCAGAACTGATACTTAAAGATTGAAATACCTAGAACCTCAGACTCATTGTAAACCCTTCCTGTGTAGCGGGCGTGGGGGCACCCGGAAATGAGTCTTACTCGGGAATGTTGCGCGGGAAAACTGTCTGGGAAAAGCCCCTCAACTCTCCAGTCAGTCACAACCCCTCCCCATCTCCCCTCAAACTGGACTTCCTGTTGTAAGAATTGTCTGAGTAAACTTCCGCTCCGCAGCTTCAGGAAGCACGCTTGAGGATTTTTTTTTTTTTTTTTTTTTTGTGGTTACGTGGAGCAGAGCATTTCTAGTCCAGTGTACATATTTACTGAAAGGAGAGCCCTTAGAAAAGACTCCCTCTGTCTGTTATAAAGGATGTATGCTGCCATCTTGTGGATGAAGGATGTTTTACATTGTTAATGATTATTTGAATGTCCAGAAACTCTAGATTTGCTGTTTAAATGTACCTATTGTGAAGTTTTGTAGATGTTGAGTACTGCTGTCTTTTATTACGTTTGCTCTCTCCAAATGCTGCTCCAATCTGCTCCTTGTTGCTAAAAGTTGCATGACACCTCCAGCCCAGGCTGTTCTTTTTGTATTGCAGTTTCTTGTATTGATTTTTGTTTTATTATTCTTTCGCCCTCCACTGTGAGATCTTACTTGCTTGTTCTCCCTTTCCAATATTTCTTTTCCCCCCCCTCATCTTTCCATCCCCACCTCTCCTCTTCAGCCAGGCTATATCAGGGACTTGGTGAGTTAAAATCTCCACTGGGTGCCCTCACCTCTCAGATAAGTGCATGGATTTGTGAACTTCTTCTGTCTTGGTCACATTGCTTAACTTCCCAGCACAAAAGCTGTCACCTTAGAGTAGATTAGAAATGTTTTGTAGTTTGCCTGCTGTATACTTCTAGCATCTAAAAACAAAAGATACAACACAAAAAAATTGAAACGACAAATGGAGATTGATTTCAGTTCTAAACACACATTGTCTGTTTTATTTTGATGGAGTTGATACTCATTTTAAATATATTCATACAACTCCAGTGATGGATGTTGGCTTTATCGAGATGTGTTGCATCTTTTTAATTTAATTTTTGTAAATGCATTATAGAAATCGATCGTGCTAATTCTCTCTACATTTATTGCGTCAGTGATGTCCGAATTTTTTCTCACATGCTCTTAAACTCACGCTATCCAACTTTATCTGGCCTTTTAACCCCACTGTGGTGTACTGTTTGTTTATTGACTGAGCCAAGCAAACAAACACATCAGAGGTGTTCTGGTACATGCTTTTATTTGCATCCTGGTGGAATTGGTGAACTAAAACAACTCCTCTTCACATTGGGTTTGTGTGGATTTTGGTGATGCTTGGATTTAAAGCCTGGTGATGGGGTATCATTTGGTAATGTGGTTAGAGACGTTGTGGTTAGTATATCTTAAGGGGAGCTTGTCATAAACTTGGCACTGTTTCTGTATTTTCCAGATTTCAGCCCGGATTCTTGAAGCCCACCAGAACGTGGCTCAGATGAGTCTTATTGAAGCCAAGATGCGCTTCATCCAAGCGTGGCAATCTCTGCCGGAGTTTGGAATCACTCATTTTCTTGCAAAGTACATATTTCATTTTTCATTTTTTTTTAGTAATTTTTATTAGTAATTCAAGTCGCATTTTCTTTTCTTTTCTTTTTTTACATCTAAATATATATATATTTTTAGGTTCCAAGGTGGAAAGAAGGAAGAGCTGATTGGAATCACCTACAACCGGTTGATTCGTATGGATGCTCATACTGGAGATGCAATAAAAACCTGGCGCTTCAGCAACATGAAACAGTGGAACGTCAACTGGGAGATCAAAATGGTACAGAACTTCACCACTTTCTTACAGTGCACTAAAACTAATTGTAAAACAATGTCGTCCAACTACACACATTTATTTTTGTTGAGCAGAACTTAGTGGACCTAATGTCTGTATTTAATACACTACATTATGTTTTGACTCTATGGTAGCAACTAAAGGGGCCTTGAAACATTAGTATAAACAAAATGAGACTGTTATTAAGTTTGTTTTTCTTTAGCATAATCACTGCATGGAGTAAGCCCACCCCCATTTCCCATCATCCACACTTTTCATGTAAAGCAACTTTATCTAAACTGACATGAGTTTTATTGGAAGTGGACGTGTTCTGTTCACTGATACTTGGTGATGAACTTCAGGCTTTGTTAGATTCACCGTGCGGGTCGTGCTCTTGTGTGCTCAGGTGACGGTGGAGTTTGCAGACGAGCCCAGTCTCTCTTTCATCTGCGCTGAAGTGGATTGCAAAGTGGTGCACGAGTTCATCGGTGGATACATCTTCCTGTCGACGCGGGCCAAGGACCAGAATGAATCATTAGACGAGGAAATGTTCTACAAACTGACCAGCGGCTGGGTCTGATCTGTCATGGCGGCAGAGGTCAGTGGAAGCTGCAAGCAGGTGGGAAGGTGGAGGTCTATGGGTTTATTTTAGTCAATTTCTTTGTATTTTTTTTCAGTGTTTTGAGGCTGTTCTGGAGACTTTAGAGCAGCACGAAACCTACCATGACCGAACCAGTTTTTATTGTTAGTTTTTCTGGTCAAAATGAATTAAAACTGACAAGGTAATTTGTTACCACACTAAATCTTTGGTGGAAACATCTTCTGGGATTAAGCGGAAGCTTTTACACTACTTGCCTCAGCCACTCTGAAATGAAAGGTCTCCAGCTAACATTTGATCAAAATGTATATTAAATCACAAAAGTTTGTTTCCTTTTTGGTTTTTCATCTTTGTCCCATTTTAAGATGTGAACTAAGCAAGTATTTCCTAGAACCTGTTGTTGAGACATCACTACAAATAAATGAAGTTATCTATTTATCATAAAAGAAGGACTTTATAACATTGTTTGATTTATTGCAGCTCTGCATTTCCATCCACTTTAATTTTTACTCTCTGAAGTCATTTTTCTGCACTTCCGCCATATAAACATTTGTTTTCTCAATGAATAAGCTGTTACATTATTTTTCTTCTGTTTGTTTGCTTTTTTCTTGCATATTTGTCTTTTTCTGGTAAATAATCCCAATGATCATATATAAACTGACAGATAACACATTGTTAGCTTCGTTGAATTTACTCCCAGTAAATGAGCATGTCTGAAAATGCTACCGTTTCAGTGCACTAGAATGTGTGGCTTTGAGAGTCTGGTTTCCAGCTTCCTTGATGCCAAATTTACCAAAAAAGCTCCAAGCAATCAGGTCAACAGCAAGTTCTAAACATGGTCTATTTAATGACATGTTTCTAAAAAATCCAAAAATAAGATTACGTGGCCTTGAATGGCAAGATTTTTTTAAGTGGTAACCAGAGATCTGAAACCACACAGGTGTGTCATTGAAGTACATTTACACTGATTGGAGGGACACGATCCGTCCTTCTGAGCACCACCTACATTTTTAGGAATCTGTTCCTCACGCCGTATAGTATTATTGTTATTTTTATTACACACCAGCAGAAGGTCACATTTTGAAGAATGAAAATGCAAATTTTTTTCCCTGAGGATGAAGGATTAAGAAATGAAGTGTTACTTTGTTTTTTGTAACTAATGTAAAAAACACAACATTTTATAGAACTGTACAGTTTTTATTTTCTGAATTGGAAGTTGTTTCAGTGAAAAGGGGCGAAGCCATTTGTCATCATGTGTAGTTTTCAGAATTGCATATGTTGTGGTCTAACTGAGCTGTCAGATATATATGTATGAAGATATATGAGTATGACACAAGTCTCAAACTCCAGGTTTATTAAGGTTCTTCTCCATTTTCTTTTTCTACTGTCATATTTAGCATGTCCTGTTTTTCTTTTCTTGTGTAAAGCAATTTGGTTTCTTGCCTTTTGGCTGCACGTGACCTATTCAGCCTTTTTAAAAAGATTCACTTTTCTTTTCTCCCACAAATGACAGTGTGTTGTTTTAATGTATGCATTAGACCCTGGGGTCTAAATCAGCATTTAAAAAAGAAAACTGAGAACTTCTTTTTGTGTTTTGTATTATTTCTTCTTCCTCTAATATAGTTTTTTGTGCATCTGGGGCAGTGATGCATGTCATGCTCTTCTTTTCCTGACTGTAAAAATGCATTTATTTTAAAATAAATAAAGTAATTTTTATTTAAATTGTTTTCTAATCATTTTTTAAATGCTAGCAACTAATTAGCAATTTTCAAAGTCACTGCAGTGTAAAATGACTTCAGATTTCACTGCTGTTTGAGTCATTTGGCTTGAAAATTTAAACTGTTATTTGAACATGGTTGTAGAAAGTATTCCGAGAAAATGTCCCTAATTTCATGTTTGTTTTTGTTTCTTTTATTTATTTACTTATATTTATTTACGTTAATTACAGAGTGATCAATATGATATAGACTAGAATAGTAATAATAATAAAAAAACTACTATATTATATCAAAGCAATGTAAACAATGTATAAAATGGAGCAGGCTCAAGCTTAGCTTTTTGAAGTCTGCCCCTTCAGAAAAACAAATTAAACTATCAGTGTGTTGATGATACCCAAATAATATGATGATAATAATTATCATGTATTAGTTTAAATGTTCCTGGATGATGGAAGTGATGCTTCAGTTAAATGCATTCGCCCCCAAGCCCAACATTCAGTTGGATTCTTTAGATAATAAAAAATGTTAAAAAGCAAATCTTCTCTTATTAGTATCTAAAGCTTTTTATTTGCTCTAGTTAGTTAAAAAAAAAAAAAGCAGTAAGTTTGCAACATTATTTAAAGTTGTCATGGAAACCTGTAACTTACAGTCTTACCCTCCACATTTTAACAATAATCCAAGGCTGCTGTTGTGTCATTTACTTATTTTAATGAAGAATTGCTAAACTTTAATCAGTTTAGGAAGTAGAGATGAGAATCATTTGGTGTTCGTCATATTACATGTGTGAGTTGATGACTACCACAAAAAAAAGCTTTTTCTGATGTTGGTCCCTATTGTAGAAGGATCAATTCTACTTTTATTTGCGTTTCATTGCTCCAAAATGACGAAACATTCTTTTTCTTCTTTTTCTGTATCATAAATTATAAATTATATTGTAATGGGTTTAATTTTCATTGACTTGGTAAATGAAAGACAATTGTGATGAAGCTTCATGTCTTTTCCACTAGATGACAGTGTGGTGCCTTAGACCAGTGCTTCTGCCAATCCCAGCAGGGATTGGCAGATTGAGGAGGATATCAGATCAGGGAACACCTGCTCAGTGTCTTTTTACCGGCATTTATCGGTTCTCCTGCAGTGGAAACGTCCCTCTGTCTCTAACTGAACAGCAGGGAAATTATAAAATCACATATATGAAGTATCAGTTTAAAAAAAAAAAAGGGATTTTCTTTAATAGAAATAACAGAGAAATTGTGACTAAATTGATTTGGTCGTATTTTACATGAAAATTTCATTCGCGTTTGATCTTGAATGCTTGCAGGTTTTAATGTTCAGCAATGGAGTGAGATCAGCTGTGGAGCAAAATCTATTTAAATTAATCAGGATGGAGGAGCCTCAATGCAGCTAACACGCTGTTTAGCCTTTGTCTAATGTTCACTAAATATAGCCCATTACAGCAGTAGGATCTGGCCTATTGTGCACAGTCTGCATGGGAAGTAAAGCCATGATGTATCCACCCATTCATGTGGAGTCCTGGAACCCCTCGGGAGGATGCTGGGTGGATGATAGCCTTTAAATATGAGAAGAAAATGTGCAAAGAGACTTTAGTAGGACCTTTAAAGGACAAACAATTCCTGCTTACAGTAGGAAGTAAAAAAAAAAAAAACAACAGAGTCGCACCTGTTGAAATTCAAACACAAAGGCTTCCTGGAAACACGGAGGACATAGTTCAGCAGCAATAAAAGCTGCTCTGCTTTCTTTTTGTTCACAGCCAGTTAACGTCACTCATCATGGAACTCGCTGCCTGAGAGAGCGCGAGGAAGTGTTTCTGACATTCATCCCGTTTGCCTGCAGTGAACAGAGAGCCTTGGATAATGTCATCCATGACAGCAGATGTGCTGATAAGTTGAAGAAAAATCACTTTCACTTCTTTAAAAGGTTTTGACCTTTCTCTCCATCAAGTGAGTTTTGTACTGCTTTTTTTTTTTAATTACTGTCACCAACTCTAAAAATGTCAGTCATTCCGAAATCCTGAACTTCATTTAAATAAAAAAAATTAAGTGGTTTACCTCCTAAATCCACTCCTTAGATCCATGGCAGCCTCCCCATCAACAACTAAAAACACTGATGGTTCTGGGAGAAAGCATGAATCATTTTTATTCAGTTTCCTCTGACATTTTTGTCCTTTTTTTCCAGTTTCCATGTTGTTAAATTAGTTCCAATTCCATTTCTATTAAAATAATCGAACATTTTGTGGTACAAGCACCAAATCTGGCATGGACATATCTTAGGATCTCCTCTTTAAAAAAAAAACATGTTAAACATGTTAAATCAAAGGTTTTAAATATTTAATATGGATATAATAGTATTCTGTAGGTACCCCTAAAGTTTAAAGACTGTATTTTTGTGCATGGACAGCCCCTGTTATTGAGACTGGGGCAAATAGACATTGAATATTTTTGCAACAATTAAGTATGTAGCGGCCATCTTTACAAATGGCCGCCTTTTTGGAATTTCTCGTGGCTATTGTTGTTTTCTGAAGCAGGGGGTCTTGAGGTATATTTATGCCAAATTTGGTGGGTTTTTTGGTACCCCAAAATGCACATTTGTCCGAAATATCAACCTAACTGTCTCAGCTAAATTGTCTTGTGATCTATTGTAAAAGTCATACCAGTTGTCTTTTATTTATGATTATGTCATTTTTAAGCCAAAAAAACTGTTGTTGTCTTGGACATAGTTTCTGCAGAGTTTTTCAGAAATTCGTCTGAGTTGTGGGCGGGACTGTTGGCTTGAAGTAAGCTTGCCCTTGCATCCCATCATCTCTTTGTTTTCACTCTTCCGCCATCTTACAGCTCCTCAAAACCCAAACATGGCTTTACCGGTGGGTGCAACCAAAATACGAAGCAATATCAGAGCTATCTAGCAGTACAGTTTTGAACCACAGGTCAGTTTGGACTAGCAAAATGAAGGCGTACATGGATCTAGTTATCTACAAGTTGATGCATCACAATGGAGCCTCACAGGGAGGGACTGTAGCACCTACATCACAGCTACAAGCTTTTTTTCTGTTTCCCAACAATTTGAATAAAGAAATACTCAAAAATGCCATTTTAAATGGAATTTGCTTTATATGTGTCCTCCATCATCAGAAAAACACTACAAAAAAAACAAGATTTTCATTGGAGCGGCTCCTTAAATCCTCACATTAGAGATTTAGCTTTTTAATCTCTTTGGCACCAATTATTTGTCAAGTTTAAAGTCCAGCGCGTGTGATTCTCCTTTTCCAGTTGTGGCTGTGGCAGCGTGTGTTGCAGACAATGCCCTGATTCACAAAGGTTCGAGCACCATAAAATATGCACAATCATCAGCTTTTTTAGTTTATGAATCTAAGAAGGTCATTTAAGGGTTTTTTTTCCGCATATCTATTAGACACTTTGATTTTTTTTTATTAAAAAAGGTAAAAATGTTAACTTATTTATGTTTTAGTGTGAACTAAAAAACTATACAAATATGAGGGAAACCACATCCATGCAGCAAAACATCTGGCAAACTACTTAATGTTTACCACCTTGTCAGTCCTGCTTCAAGCCAGCACATCAAACATGTTTTTGCAAAAAAAAGTCTCTAGGCTGCTCCTCGGGGTGTCCTCCTAGCTGCTGAGGTCATGTCACATGGTGTTTATTGTGATGGGATGAGCTGCATGGTGAGCCAAGATGCTTTATTATGCTTTATTTTTATTTTTTTTACTTTTCAACACCTGTATACGTCTCAACTTGAGGTGAATGTTTCAGTTTGGTCTTGATGGGCTGCAGATGCATGTGCCCGTCTGATAAAGAAGATGCATCTTTGATCAATTTACCTCACAGACTCGACACCCTTTTAAGACCTGAAACAACGGAGGTGATGTTACCTCCATTTTCTGGCAAGTGTCCCTTGAGAGCTACGGACAAGGCATCCTTTTATTAATTGTGCCCGTTAACCTGTCTGCAATTCAGAACAAATTGAATGCGTGCAATAAAAGTGGGATCTTTCTGCTCCCACAGGGATGTGATCATCCGTTGCCTAAATTGTCTGCTTTTGATTGCTGGCAATAAAGTGACAAATAAATAGACAACGGAGGGTTTGCCCAACAAAAGGGCCTAATTTGTATGTGATTTTATAAAATACGGATGGAGCACAACAGTTCCTACTTTGGTTACAAGTAAAAAGCTTTTCTCTACCTAAAAAAATCGATCAAATTAAAAATGTAAAATAGACTAATATGGTTTTTAGGCTTTTGCTCCTTCTGTTGAATTAATCCATCCTTCATTTTTGTTGCTGTCATGACAGAGATGAATCCAGTTTGAAGTGTTTAATGGCGCGTGGCTCCATTACAAAGCCTTTTGCCTGAAAAGTTGTTTTGAAATCTGACTTTAGCACCCCACCAACTAGAGTACATTAGTTTTGATTTAGAATGGATTTTTCTCTCCCCTCTCCTGCATTAGGCTGCTGCCTGTGGGCAAAAAAATATGTTCTAAATTCCCAACATAACGCGTGACGGCAGGCGAGGCAAAACAGGAAAAACCCTGACACATTACCCACACTTAGGAAGTGTTTATTCTTCCTGCGTTTTTTTTTTTTATATTACTATATAAGAAGAAGCAGGTGCACGGAGCACTGTTTAATTTTTTTTAATTTGCAGGACATCTGTAATGAAGCAAAACATGTTTGTGAATAAATTGTATGGATTTGCCTTTCAAACAAAAATGTAAATTTCAGTTGAAGAGATTGCCCTCCGTGACACAGAGGCGTCTTTTGCAAATGCAGCACAGTTTCTGCTCGCTGCTCTTCAGATGTGTCATTCTTGATTTGATGCAGCGTCAGTCCGTCAATTCGTCTCATAATTAAGAGTAAGACATACTTTACTTATTGTAAAGAAAATTTGCTTTGCAAAAAAAAAAAAATTGCTGCAGAGTCTCCTAATTTGGCTTTTAGATTCAAGGGAAATAAATGATGTTACAACTTTAATCCAACCGCCTGAATTGGATTAAATATTGAGCTTCTTGGGATTTTAAATAGATTAAACGAGCATTGTTTTATGAGGGATAGGCTCCAGAAGACAGAAATTCAAAGCAAACATGTTTACCATATTTAATAAGGACTGAACTCTTTGGAAAAATCTTACGGTTGGCCCAGCATTCACAAGATGGATTTGTAGTTTCTGCTTCCAATCTAGTTAAAGATGCTGTCCTTGGCAAAAAGAATTTTCTTCTGGCTTTTGTCAAAACTCATCTGAGCTAGATAAGTCATTTGGAAATCTGATGAAATGATTTTAAAGAAGTGACAAGTCTTTTTGTGAAGGCATCGACTGGAAGGTCAAACCTATAATTCTCCTAATCTGACAGATCTTTGGAAAGATGTTCTTTGACAGCCATTGAACTCACTGCGAAACAGATTGGTTCCTCCCCTCCTATATCTGTTCAGATGCAAATGAATGACAGATTCCAGAAGAGTGAAGATACGACAATGTAAAATATTTACACAAGTGCAAACAATATGGCATGAACAGAAAATGAGTTGACAAACGCACATTTTAGACCAGAAATATGGATTCAAAGATACATTACATACCAGGAAATAAATTAAAACAAATGCAAAAGTAAAATTTTTGCAAATATGTACAAAAACTCAGACTAAACTACGCAACAGCCCACAATGGTTTTAGACTATTGTCTGTTGCGTGACCTTTGCAGCAGCTTTGTGAGGAACACCAGCGCTTGATGGGCTTTGGGTTTTACAATGTGCGCCATTAGCAGCACAAACCACATCAACTCTGTGTTTGATTAGTGCAGCAGAGACACAGGGAGGAAAAAAGAGTGAAATGAGAGGGCTTTGAGAGCTCGGCTGCCATCTGGTCCTGTCGGAAGATAAGAGGGAGCTGGTGGTTGGAGGGAGGAGCTTTGTCTCACCTTTCCACACCTCTATGCTCAGTTTACTCATCACTTTTTTTTTGCCAGTTGGGCCAGCTTGCTGAAGTCTCAACTCAGACAGGACGGATTTCTTTGTTTTCGAGTTATGTATGAGGGATGGAGTCTGAGTATTTCAGAAACTGCTGGGATTTTCACCTGCAACCATAAAGTGTACAGAGAATGGTAAGAAAAACTGTGTGATGCCATCATGTCAAAATGGACCAAACTCTGAGGAATGCATCCAGTACCTTGTTGAAGGATTGAGGCAGTTCTGATGGTAGTCCAACCCGGTACTAGAAAGGTGTATTTCTAATAAAAAAGTCGGAAAGTGCAGTTTTCAAATACAAGTATTGATCTTTCTGCAAAGTGGACATAGTTGTTTAACAGCCCTTGAAATTCACACTGATCTCAATAAAGTAATGTACTAGAAACAGTTCCATCGAGCACTGTTTGTGCTTTGCTAAAAAACAATTTCTGCACAAAAAGGAGCGCGGCTCTGACTTATCATGAAAAGGTGTTTCCAGCAGGCAGCACATCACAAACAGTCCTCTAAACCTAAAAGAGTTCACCCAAATGCCTCTGGTTTTATTTGTTCTTAACCTCTCCTTCCCTCCCCAGAGATTCCAGAGCAACTATAACTCTTCAAAGCATATGAATGCATAAAAACCCAAACTTTAGGGTGTTTCGGTCTCTGAGGTGTGTCATGCATCCAAATGCTGGTCTCAGTGCTGAACTGAGTGTTGAGCAAAGCAAGGACTTCAACGGATTCGATTCGACAGGCATTCGATGCTTCTGATCCATCTTTTGGAGCAAACTTTTGACAAAACTCTAAATCGCAAAAAAGTCATCCACAGGAAGCAGTGCCCCTTAGACCCCGTCAGCTGGTGTTTTTTAGTGCTCAGAAAATACATAATCCCCCCTCCGTTTTTGCCACTGTTTAGCTTTCCAAGCACCTGGAAAAAGTGAATCACGCTGGAGAGCACAGAGGTGCAGTTCAGCTATGTTACAAAACCTGCTCATGGATTTTTTTTTTTTAATTCACAGAACAGCTTTCTCCTTAGATCCAGTATTTATCACAGTGACATGTTCGAAGCTGAGCAGGGGCTCAGGTGCTCGGTGAAAAATTGTTTTCAACTCCGAATTCCTGGAATGAAACATTTCCACATGCTGCAGCAGATGGTTGAACAGCTCACCTCGCCATGGGAACACACAACAAGACATAGCGTGGAGTAACGTGATCCAGATGAAGTTTAAGGAACGGTCATACGTGATTCAGTAAATGATTTTCATCTGTATGTCAGCTTTTGGTCTTGTTTCACTTGAAAATACATATATTTCATCAGTGGAAAAAAGTCTGATGGTAATAAATAAAGTTAACAGAGCTGTTGTAATAGATTTTCCTAACAAAGCAATTTAAAGAAAATGTAAATTGTTTTTTTTTAAGTAAAAGATGGAGCACAAAATAAGCCACGATTCTGTCTTGGTGCATTTCTGTTGTTCTACTGTTGAGAGTCCGGATGATTACATCTTAAACTCTGAACAGCTATCTACACTGCATCAGCTACGTAAAACACAAATTCATGTGGGTGTTAAAGTCTGTTCTAAACCAGGACATGCTGCATAAAGTCAGCCTGATCTGTCAGAGGAGGAATTTCATTCCAGTGAAAATACCTCAGACTTGTACCCTTTTGTTTTATGTTCCTGTGAATTTCAGAGGAGCACAGTATTGTTGGCACGGCTTTAGAACCAAAAAGGTTGTTCAGCCACTATTTCATCGTCACAACGTGGATTTCTTTAATGATCACATACATTTTAAGACTGAATTATATAACCTTTATGGCTGGTACAGACTTAAGAGGAATATTAATCTATTTTGGTCCAAAATATTAAAGAAAATGAAGCACAAAATGGTTTCTCTCAAAACAGATTATTCTAGTCTACTATGGATGGAAAATGTCCCCTGATTTAAAAGTGGATAAGTAATAGAGTTGGCCGTTCAGTTTAGTCGAATAGGCACCGAATGACAGAAGTTGCTGTGTAATTTGGCATTTGTCTCCATGCAGACTCAAAAAAGATAAGTTAATGCAGCGGTACGATGATTACCAGTACTGAATTAGCGATACAACTAATTTTCTGATTAGACCCATAACAGGATTTTATAACATTTTTCTTATCTCAAATAATGAAAGTATACTGAGCAACTACCAAAAGTAAAAATTTAAAATTTGATGAAAAAAAAGGAGTTTAAGGAAGAAGGGAGAAGGAAAAATGAACTGGTGTATAAGTTACTCAAGTATGGAACAACATTGTAGACATGACTAACATATGGTTTACATTGTATTTTGAATTTACCAGATAAAAGGAACTTTTTTTTAAGTCATTTTGGCAACAAGTCTTTCCTCAATGTGTAGATGCACTAAACTGGATTCTTGCTGATATCCAAGTTGTATTTCAAAAGAGCTACTGCCCTGGGCATAAAATATGTTACTACTTTTTTAAAAATATTGTAAAAATATTGGCTAAAAACTGCACAATCATGATTAAAATTACTGTGAACAATTTTACAAAAGAAAAAGAAAATATGGTTATGGTGGGATTTTGTTCACTTAAGTAAGCATTTTGTGCAAATGTATGGAGTGATTTTGTGCCATCATTTTGCAAGCAAAAGTCACAGTTTTGCGATCAGGATTTTTACAATTTAAAAAAAATCTAAAGTTTTAAGGATAAAACTTCATAGTTTTTAAATGAAAATGTGTAATTTTTCCTTATAAAACCTTTTTTTTCTTTCCAAAAATAATTTTGCCTTTGAAAAAGTTTTTTTTTTTTGCTTTCAAAAAATATTTTTGCAATTGCAACACAATCGTTTTTAGATGTGTAGTCATTTCGCTTTTGCTCCATCTTTGATTTTGAATTGCTTAAAACTGTCTCAGCTCCGCCTCTGTCCAGCTGGATGTTACATTATGTTACAATTATGAGTTGCATGAATGAAGTATAGTTTTTTTTCATTTATAAAACGTTAATATTGGATATTATGGCGATTTGATTGGATACAATCTAGACCAATCAGTAAGCCGTGGCACAAATATCACACTAAACTGAAAATTTTGAAGCAAAATCAAAGATAGAACGAAAGCAAGATGAGAGACAACGCATCTGAAAAATATTTTGGAAAGCAAAAAAAAAAAAAAATGTATGCAAAAAATATATTTTTAAAAAATTAAATTAAATTAAATATTTTCATTTGTGAATTATGAAATTTTATTCTTAAAACTTGACATTTTATTTGCACTTAGAATGTTTAGATCTCAAAACTGTGACTTTTGCTTGCATTAAGTGGTGGCACAACAATAACTCCATACAAATTAGCCTACCAACTTATGTGCCCAAAATGCTAATGTCCACCAATATGATGGCTATAATATGATCAAATCATATTATAGCGTCCTAAGATAAATGGTATAAAACATGTTAACGTAACTTAACAATCGCAGTTCATGGTAGCTGTGTAAGATTACTGCTTTCTATTAAATTGCTTAAAATTGAAAAGCATAATCCAGTTAAAATAAATATGTTTTTTTTAAATAATTAAATATTACTAGTTTCTACTCGCATATCGCCATACTTAAAAAATACAAATCTCCTATTTCCCCTAAGATTTGAGAATTCCTGCCCCCAAAGGCCGAGTTTCCCTCTGCGCCTCCCGCCGTGAAGGCACCGTGGGGGTGTGACCATGCGCGCGGGTGGAGGGCGGGTTTGTGTCGGGGGGGGGGACCTGCTACTGGGCTCCTACTCACTCAGACAGACGGAGCTCTTCACGGGAGAAACAAACCTTTCTCTCCCAAAACAGCCGCGTAGAAACCCACGAGTCTCGCGCGCGTGAGGACAGACTCCAGTGAGGAAGGAGTGTGGGAGCACAGACTCCTGGACAAATACAGAAGGCTTCGAGGATCTGCACGTGGACAAAGGTCTTCTGAACACGCCGGTGGGTAACCTCTGTTTTTGAAACACACAGGAGCAGCTCGGTTGATGTATGTTATGGACGGTGTTGCTGTGGTAAAGGGACGGGCTGCGTCAACAAGCTTTCTGCCACTTTGCTGTGCAGCGGAATGGGCGCGCGCGCTCCTGTCCCGCGTGCGGCTGCTTTACTCTAAAAATAAATTAAAATGTCCCTTTTTTTCCATTTCTGAACCATTATTTAGATTATTTTTAAACATTTTTTGCACTCCAGAAGTTTCAGTAGTTAAAGCTTATTTTGTGACGCCACTAATCTCTAAAATTCAACAAAAGTTTTAGTAAAGAACGTTATATTATTAATATGTCTGTTTTTATTAATACTTTTTGCTAATTGGTTTTATTGGAGTGTTTCAGTGACATTCTAGTGATAGGCTGTTTATATTACCTATAAGCAACATTATTCTGAACAAACCTTCCTATCATATCAGTTATTTTTTAAAAGTATTTTACTTGATTGATTAGTTTTGATTAGTTGATTAGCACAACTCAAAGCTTTGCCAGGGGATAGTTTTTATTTATCTTCAAAAAAGATGCACTTTAATGAAAATTGTGTTTTAAACATGTTCTTGTAGCAATGTTCTCATGATGATGACATTTCTGAATGAATTATGATTAAAATTGCATTTCTGAGTATTTCTTTAATCAAATTGTTGTGAATCAGGAGCAGATGCAAAAATGCAGTTTGAAAAAGAGCTTAATTATGAGATAGAAAACGCTAAGGTTCCATCTCAGAACATGAATCCATGTTTATTTTCCTCGTCTGAGCTGGCATCTGGCTCAAAACTGTATGGTCACCATTTTTATTACACTGGTAATGTTAGGTTGAGAGTGTGAGGAACTGTAAGCGTGTGGGAGAAAGTGTAAACAAAGGGATGACTGGAAGTGGGGGCAGGCATACTCGACGCCAACAGTCTTGCCTAAAACTCAGAGACACATTTCTAATAAACTTCTGCAACACAGATTTTTTTTTAAATTTTGGCTAAAAATGGTATAATTAAAATTAAAAGACTACTGAGAATGCTATAAAAAAGATCAAAAGATGATCGTAGTGGGACTTTAAGTAAAATTCTTTTTGATTTATCTTGTTATCAGTTATTTTTCAAGTATTTAACTTAGTTTTATGTACTAAAATCCATGCTATGTTGTCAAGAAGGGGATCATTTTTATTCATCTCCATCATAGCTTTCTTTACATTAGGTTTAGCTGTATTTGAACATGAATTTCCCAAAAAGCCGGTGTTCCTCTTCACCGACACCTGGATGACAGAAGGTCATATTACTTCTGAGTCTCCCTAATGACATTAATTAACCCACTCGCATTGAAATGTGTGTCTTCATATGTTAGCATCAAGAGCGTAATTTGGTCTGGCAAGCTATCAAGGACCAGCTCATACTTTTCCCTAATACTCATGTGAGCAGAGGCCAACTGTTGAGCAGCAGCAGCCTGTCCTTCCTCTCAACCTCGTCTCCTTCTGCCCTGAGACTAAACATATTCTTAAGTGCAGACATAAAGCAGTCATTTTCTTAATTGGGTCAAATGGTGGAATATGAACAAAAGCGGCTTGTCAGAACTCCTAAAAAAACTAGCATTAATATTTGGAGTCTCTGAAGAATCTAAGGCTGTCATCAGCCTGCTTGCATTACAGAAGTAATGTGTCAGCACTTTATTATCCTGTTTGTGATCCGTTTAGTGGAAAATTAGTGGCTTATTTTGTGGGGATCCGCTTTCTTTTTCCATACATCATGCAGTTTAGCTCCTGGTACATAAAGCCCATTCACATTATGTATTGTTTATATCTACAAATCACTGTCGGGATGATTTCTGCTGCTTTTGAGACATCTGTTTGTGAGTGTGGCTTTGTATTTCAACCCTTCTTTGCGGCTTTCTTGCCATCAGGTTCTGGTCTATAGAAACAAAAGTTCATTTGCAGGCAGGGCATGTCCGTGTATTGATTCATGCTTTGCCCATGCCTCCCTGCCACTCTGTATCCTTCACCGTCAGCAGGGTCACTCAGATAAATGAACTGCTTCCGTATCTCTTCATTTTCAAGGAAAACATGAAGGTCCTGCTCAGCCTGCTCTTTTATTATTATATGATCTAATGCGTCTCGTCTCCATAACAGAAACTGACCTCGGTGTGTGTTTATCTTCTCTTGAAGGAAGAAACTTGCAGACAGATGAAAAAAACAACTCATTTAAAGGAAATCCGCAGTCAAATTTCTTCAGACTAACGAATTTGTGAACGTAATGACCCTTTCTCGTATCAGTTTAGAACGATGTTTTATTTCTCACATTCAGATTTTATTGTTTAGCACTAAAGAACTCTGTAAAAACTGGATTTTTCATTTAGCCATAAGAGAACAAGCTGTTTTTTATATTGGTTATAGACACACCTGATAATTAAAGTATCATGCTTGGGTTCAACCTGGCACCTAACTCAGTGCATCACCTCCATTTGTACCTCCAAAGCTGCTGCACAGATAATGTACTCTTTTTGAATCTTTAATGAAAGCTAACTTCTACCATCTTCTTGTGTCTTGATGTTGAATGCGTCTCATTCAGAGTGACACTGATGAATGAGATCACTCCTGAAGATGTGCGCACAGTGGGAGGCGTCTTCTCAAGGTCTCGAGCAGAGCAATGAGTCAACATGAAAGGCATGCATGAGGGGCTGCGCATAAGGCAAATGTTCTTCCTCCATCCATGGTAGTGCAGTGTGGGGTGCCTGTTTTGACTTTAAAGAGCCTCAGAGCCGATCAAAGACGAGTGGGAAGAGTTGTTAGGAACTAGAAAGATTATTTTTACTTCCTGAAGATAATTTTCCATCAAAAAAAGGGCAGAGTAAGCCTTCCCCTTCTTCCCATCATCCGCCCAACCAGTGCAACTAAATAGGGGAGCAATGGTGGAGCTATCTAGCCGTACAGTTTTGAGCCAGATTCTCGGACGAGGAAAACGAAGACGGACATGGATCGTCGTCTGCAAATGGATGCACCGAAATGAAGCGGATGTTAGCTTGTGTTAGCTTTAGGGATAAGTCAAGTTTAATTTAACAACATTTCTATTGAACTAGACTCTGTGCAGTTTGAAAAACATGGTTAAGGATCATGACATACATAACTCACTTGAGTTTACTTCATTTTTAGAAATAGATCATATATTATTTACTGTTTTTGTTATATAAAAAAATATTTTTGCACAGAACTATGCCTGTTTAAAACAAATCGATGTAGTAATATCGATTCTCATTCATCAGGCGATGTCTTGAATTTGACTCATGGCGTTTATCTGGTCGCATCTCTAGATCATGTCCTGATTTCAATTCTACATGATAAGGTCAATTACAAGTAAATGCTAATTTAGTTATTGGAACACTTTGCTTTGATTCCAATTAGTTTTTTAATTTATATAAAAAAACCCACAATTGTATCCTCAAGTAGTTTAGATCTTTACTCAGATTTTGAAAAGTAAGTGTGCTTTCTGTTATATTTTAATTCCGAAAACTGTTGCCATACTTTAAAAAATATTGTAAAAATATTTACTTTTTATGATTCGATTTTTAGTTTGATGAAAAAATGCATGGCAGCACTTCATAATGTAAAGAAAAAAGGGGCTCTTCCAGTCGTCCTTTCATGTCCTCCCTTTCATTTTTTTCTGTGTGAGCAGGAATTGTGTGGCTGCTCGAAAAAGCTTTTTTTCCACTGTGCTCTCTGGAGAGCAGTAAGCACCAACTGAACACATCTCACCGCACAAGCCAGAACAAAGAAGAGGAAGGAGCAGAAACACAACTCCAGCTTGAACTTTTTGTGCGTTACACAGTCCTGATTAATGGGCTGCTTTAAAAAAGGCTTTTTGTGTGAAAATGGGGTGATAAGCAGCTGTTTAGTAGATGTGCATTGCTGTGGTTGTCCAAGTAGCTCCTTGGGTACAACAGCTGAGCAAAGCCTTCACACCACA
This sequence comes from Oryzias celebensis, assembly GCA_014656515.1. Classification (NCBI taxonomy): domain Eukaryota; kingdom Metazoa; phylum Chordata; class Actinopteri; order Beloniformes; family Adrianichthyidae; genus Oryzias; species Oryzias celebensis. The sequence continues at coordinate 45,256,915 of BNCR01000005.1, forward strand.
AGAACAAACCTTTCATAATGCGTAGAGTACACGCTCTAACTGGGATTGCCTCTCAGTCCGCAGCTTCTGTTATTTTCTGTGGGTCACATGAGCCATGTCATGCATTGGTACAGTTTAAAGGAGATTAGTCCAGTTTGCTTTTCTAACCACACTGAACCTTCGTTCTTGTTTATTCAGGACACAAAACAATTACGGTACAGAGGAGATGATAAAAAACATAAAAATCTGATTGCTAAAAGATGAATAATCTGTAATTGTTTAATTTTTAAACTTCTACTTTAAAGTCTCTGTATCATGCTATTCTTAAAAGTTAACTATATCTATATATATATATGATAATATATCGCCTTTGGCACACTAAAGAAAGGATTTTTAAAAATGAAATATGAGTTATTTTTGCTCCTTTTCCTCCCCAGAAGTAAAACGCCTTTATCTCTGAGGCTCCGCCTTTCTCTCCTTGTGGGTGCCGCCCATTTCATGACATCAACCTAGAGCCGGTCTGCAGCGTGTCTGCGTTTCGCCCACGAAAGCAAACAACATCCGAGCTTTTGCAAAGATGGATGTGCGTATTGTGCATATAAAATGAAAGCGTTAAGCCGATCATCGGTAGCTCCGCGGAGAAAGTGGACGTGTTTGTTAGCCTGGGGGCGCTGCTGGAAGCGTAGACTCATCATTTTCGTAGATTGGGAGGGGCTGGTGCTCAGATTGCAGGGTTTTAGAGGAATGCTCGCAGATTGGAGATGTTTTTTTTAATACATTTTAAAGTTAGATACAATAGATTTTTCATGGTAAAGGCCTTTTAAAGATCCACTCCAATGAATTTTTTTTAGCATGTTCTTGTGGTATTTTTTAATGATGGAGGACACATCTTCAGAAAATTAAGTTCAAAATTGCTTTTAAGATTATTTCTTTGTTCAAACCGCTGTGAATCAGGAGCAGATAAAAACAATGCAGTTTGAAAAAGAGCGTATTTGTAATGTAGAAAGTACGCTGGGCGGGAAAAGGAGGCGGGGTTGCTCCGTGTTCAAAGGCAAATTTCTAAAGAACTACTGCCACTCTGCAGAAACAATGTCCTAGAAAAGCAAATCATAATTAAGACAACTCTGAATGCTTTGAAAATATCTCAAAAGATGATTCAAGTGGGTCTTTAAAACAGTTCGGAAAATGAAGGACACGACACAAAAACTTTTATTGCAAATCAGGAGGAGGAAAATGTTAAATGAAAAATGGCCCAAAATTGTTGAAAAAGCTTGTGGTTGGAGAAAGACACAAACTCTTTTAGATGCAGCTCTTGGAAATAATTCTTCTACAGAGAACGACTAACAAAACTCAGTATGACTTGCACGTACAGCTCAAAAACAGTTTCTCTGTAGTCACAGTGACTTGCTTTAAAGTGAAAAATTGAACAAGCTGTCTTGCTAGATTGGAGTAAAAAACTGCTTTTTTATTTGTTCTGAGGAAACTTTAAATGAATGTTTTACTGAACCTTCAATTTGAGTGTAATAAACTGCAAACATTGAAATTAAAATGGTTAGTTGAACATTTTTTTATTGCCTTCAAAAGTCTTATATTGATCTGGCAATCTGTGTGTCCCTTAGTCACAGTTTTCTTGTATTCACACCCCTTTTTTCATGTTTTTAAGCTAATCTACTAAACTAGTATTATTTCCTTTCTTAGAAAAAAGGTAATTTTTAAAAAATTTAAATACCCCACCAACAGCCCACTTTGATTTGTTTTTCTCAAAAACAAATTGCCTCCAAGTCTCAAAATTTGCCTTTTTCTTTCATTCTTGGTCTGTTTTTGCATTCAGGCGGTCTAAGTGCAGCGAACTTCTATGGTTTGTGAGACCAGTTCTGCAGGCAGCTCTTCATACGAATTAGTAGGATGTGTTCAGGAGCATTGTAATGCCTCCTAAATGTGGATAAATAATTTCCACTTTTTCGACCTATTGCCTATAGTTTCAAATGACATCTCCAGGATTTGTTTTTTAAAATCTTCAGGCAGAACCGTTTATTGGAGTAAGAGCTTTATGAAATCTCTGCTTTCTGTGGGAGTTGTCATTTTAGATGGATAACATTTTTGGACTGCAATTATTTGTTGTTTTCAAATTAATTATGTTTTACTGCTTTTTTGAACGTCCTCTCAGTCTCCAGCTGCAGATATTTTTGCCACATATGTTGTCTGTGAAGTTGGACTGCACAGTCATGTTGTTTTTGAGCCATTTCGAATGTGAACAAATGTGGGCAGTTGTGACAGTGATTATGTTCCAAAGACCACAAAGGCATTTGAGTGTAAAAAAGCCTCTCATTAGTGGTTGAATTCTGTGTTTTTACAAAACAGCACAGCATTCCAGTCTCTTAGAAATGCATTTATTATAAACAAAATGCTGCAGCAAAAGACACATGACTACTGTTTGTTTCCAGTATTATTGGGGAAAAAATGGGAAACTAACTGAAAAGCAGAGTAATGTTTTGCAGATTACTAAAAGAATATGTTTTCTATCCATTTTTTGACTAAACGGGAGATGGTACAAAACCGTTTGTAATTCTTGATGAGTTTAATCAGGGACTGCTGATGACTTTCCTATGAAACCTATGAAGTAACCTACTTAAAAGAAGTTCTGTCTTGTGATACATTTTTTGTGCAATTAATTAATCATGACCTGTAATTAATTAATCTATTTTAATTGCAAATATTTTGTACCTAAAAATTACTGTTACCTCAAAAAATACCTGATTTTGAGGTTTTTTCGTTTAAATTTGTGTCGTTGTGTTCATTGTATGATCATTAAAAGATCAAACTACAACAAAAAAGTTGCTTTATGAAGTTTTTCATTATAACAAACTTCCAACCTTTATTTTTGCACCACCAAGGGGAATCTCAAACAATTAAGAAAACCGAAGCAAACAAACAAAAAAACCCATCTAGGCCAGAGTGCTTTAAGTTACCACATCAAAAAAATGATAGGAACACTTTTATGAGCTATCTAACAATATTGACTGCTATATTACAAATGGTGACATACATTGTTCCACAGTTTATCACAACAGCAAGACAGTAGAAAAACCTGTGTGATCCTTTAAACTTCTTGATCAATGTGATCATTTTGAAGACTAGGATGAAGCAGAAGAGAAGAAATAGAGAAAATAATCAAAGAAGGAGGAAATGACAAGAGTGACATCGGGGGACTTGAACTATTTAGACTTTGTTTCTTTGATATAAACTTTTGCTTCATCATCTGGACAAAACCATGCGTGAAGAGGCACACTGAACCAAAAAAAAGAGAATTACAATTATTTTCTTTAATTTGTTTAAGAAAACGAAATAGCATGAAATCAATACAAACACATCTTTATTGTCATTTAAATGTAAACTCAAAACATGCAGAGAAAACAAGGACAGATTTAGTAGGGGGGCGGGCAGATTGACGGAAAATTCTTTTCTTAATTCTGCCTCCAGGTGTTTAAACAAAAATCATAACAAAAACAGCCTGCAATCTTCTGATAGGTTGACCGCTCTACCTCTGCGCCATAGCCGTTTACCATGGTAGTGTGATCTATACACGAAACTGCAAGATCATCTTCTGTCTCTGCTTATTCTAACTTTCGTTGTTCTTCGGTTTGTCCTTTCTTCTTCTCTAGGAAAGATCGTATTCCTTCTTCTAAGTTGCTTGCCACTCCTGCCTATACCAAAATGAACACCAAGATATTCATCAGCAAGGAACTCTTTTCACCTCACAATGAAAGGTTGCTCACCGCGGTACAAGTCAGGCGGCGAACGAAGAAAAAGATCCCTTTTTTGGCGACTGGTGGTCAGGGAAATTACCTGACATATATCTGCCTTTCAGGTAAGAACACCTGAAGGCTTGTTTTTTGTTGTCTCTCAGTTGTTGTTTTTAATGAAGTCTGTCATTTCTTTTTTTACATTTTACAAATGTATAGGGAATACGTTGTCCCTGAATAGGGGCTGAGTCTCTAAAATCCGCATTGAGTTAAACAGAAATGTGTGTCTGCATGAACATGTGAAACTTAAAACGTTATTCTGCTCAAAGCCCCCAAACTGAGTGTCTCTTTGTAAAACAGCCTGGATATTGATGTTGTCACAGCCATTCTGACTGGACAGATGTATCCAACTATACAACATCCAAGATGCATGAGGGATCCTGCAAATATTCAATTCTGTTACCCGGAGAAGCTCTCTGCTGTTTCAAATAGAACCATTCTTGGTACCATTTAATCAAGCTTCAGTCTAATTAAGGCAGGCATGGGGGCCGTCAAAACACTCAACATATACAACCTAAAAACACGAAAAAGAAGAAAAAATTCCCCTAACTGTACTATAACTACGTGGAGGAGTTATCTTGGGGTCTTGTTCTGAGGTAAGATGGACAGGCGGATTGGAGCGGCGCCCACTGTTAAGCGGTCTCTGTACTGGTCAGTTGTGGTGAAGAGCGATCTGACGCCAGAAAACAAAGCTCTCAATTTACCGGTTGATCTTTGTTCCAATACTCACCTTTGAGTTCTAGTATGAGTATGGTCCCACATAAAAGCAGGGAGCCGCTGCTCCTCCACGTCAAGAGAAGCCAGTTAAGGTGGATCGGGCATCTGGTCCAGCGGACGCCTGCCTGAGGAGGTGTTCTGGGCATGTCCCGCTGGGTGGAGGCTCTGGGGAAAAACCAGGACACGCTGGAGAGACTACAGCTCTCGACTGGCCTGGGAATGCCTCGGGGTCACCCCAGAAGAGCTGGAGGAAGTGGCAGAGGAGAGATGACGTTCCTTAAGGTAGCTGCACTAGCCTCTAGGGAACTAAAAGACGTGCCGGCTCTCCCTTTCAAATGCAGCCGCTCCATGGGCCTGGACAAGCCTAAAACCCGCTGCACCCATGCGGTTGAACCTTCCAACCTTTATGTACTTTTTTCTGTTAGTTCTATACAGATGTGTAAACATGTCCTAAACAGAGTCTTTGTTTTTATATGAAAATGTCATTCTGGAATGAATGAAGGTTCTTCTTATCATTGAATGCTGGAGGATTCGCCAGTGAAATGAGTAGAGACCAGCACCTGCTGTGTTTGTAAGTGTATGCTTGATGCTACATGTTTTCTTGAGCATTTTGGCTTCAATTGGATATCTTTTTAAAATTAAAGAGCCCTTCTTTCCTTTTACGTTTTTCTTTCTGTCACTTTTTTTAAGTGAAATGTTGTGTGTTTATCTTTTTTTTCTGTGTTCAAGCACTCAATTTTTATAGCCTGTGTTTTAAGTTCACTGTGCTCCTATAGCTCCCAGTCATATTTTAGCATGCCTATGTTCATTCTCCAGCTAATGCTGACGCTGATGAGATGCTGATGCTTTCGTCTCCTTTGCCAGTAGAATGCCATGCTGTATAAATTTACTGCAGAGCTTCAAGTCAGTTCTTATTAACTCTGCTAGATTTATGGCGAATTGAGTCATTTTCTCCTCAGAAACTGAAGTTGCGTTAATTTATTTTCCTTCTTTTTGAACAGTTGCTGATTTTTGTTTTCTTTTTCAACTAAATGCACCATCACCAAAAGATTTTGGTTCCAACAGGGAAGATTTTAAAGACCATGAGAGTTTCAGAATCCCAGCTTTTTGAAGATTTGATAAACTTCTCAAAGTGAATTTTTGCAAATCAGAGCAAAATTATAAAAAGACCAGTGAATTCTTTTCCCTCTTCACTCGATTCAAACTTGACCCTTAGTCAAGCTGCTCCACTCCAAGCTTCTGTTTGTCTTCTCACAGATGCACACACAAGAGCTGAGCTCACGTTACAAATTAACCCGTTTTTAGACAACACTTTTCCAAAGGGCTTCTGATGAATCATTTCTCTGTTCGTGCAGAAATTAACATTACTTGATATTCACTTCTTGCAATGCCAGACTCATTACACTTGCAGCCACTCTTCTTCCCCTTTGTCCCACAATTCATTTCAAGTGACAAGATCCTCTCACAATTTAGTCTGCATGACATCATCTAAAGACTTTATTTTTTCTTATCTTGTAGGTTTTTAAAGTTTAAAATGAAAAGTAATGTCCCCCGAAATGTTGTGACTGCCCTTCCAAACATGATGCAAAACTTAAACATTAACTAACTAAATAAAACATTTAAAAACGTAATAAATCCACCAAAAAAGTTAAACACAAAAAGAATAAAAAAAAAAACAAATACTGTAATGATGGACAGATGGACAAAAAGAAAAAGAAAGATGAAACCAGTCACAGGACACACGCCAGTGTCTTGGAAACCAGAGTTGTTTCCCATGAGCTTCATCTAGTGTTGGTCTTTAGGGAAGACCATTCACACTACTGGTTGACTATTTAGCCACAAGGGGGTCCAAATCTGGGTCTCCCTGTGCCGATCCCCAGTTGTGTCAGGAAGGGCATCCGTCTTTAAATTCTCTGCCAAACCAAATGTGCGAATCATGAAAGCTGATCTCTGAAGAGATATGCCGAAAAGTGAACGTTTTCTGATAAAAGGACCCTTTTTTTAAAAGAAATTCTGGCATATTTACATGAATATCCTAAACAGTTAGACACACTATCAATTCGTTTTTTTCACAGTTTGATGAATAAAGCCATTATAGCTATCACCCTGTCCTCCAAAGAATGTATTTTTCATTTCTTTCCTGCAGTATAGCCCACACAGCTGGTTTAGTTTGTTTTAACAACCTCAACTGTCTGTTGAGCTTCAGCACTTTGTGTAGTCGAACCATATAAGGGTTTCTAACTCGTTGCCAAATTTGCTTTAGGAGGAATATCAAACTTTAACCTCCGTCTGGCTTGACAGTTGTGGAAAAGCTTGTTTGTGAGCAGCATATATGACTCAGCTGTGCAGAATAAAGCCCGTTCCTACTGATTTAAAAGCATCTATTAGGGGAGGGGTTATAGAGATTTACTTTTATGAAGATTTGCAACAGTCATAAGTTTCAGCTCAGTAAGGAGGGAAAGGTTTATGTTTGAGTGAAAAGTTGGTGGGCTTTTGCAATCATACCTCATTCCTCGTATCCATCATTTAATTTTAATGTATTTTGTGGAGGAGGAACACTCATTTCAAGGCTGTCTCTTTCTTATATTCCATTGACACTGCCATTCTGTTTGAGAGTGTAGCCAAAAAACTTTCCTAAGGACGGATTATAAAGAACTTTCCTTTCCTGTATTATTCTGAAATCTCTAGATGTAAGCAGAAATGTTACACAATGTCCCAAACGGTTGTGTTACAGTCACTTCCTGTCTGTCTGGTCATCTCCTGACTGTTTATGACACTTATAAGATAATAGAAGTTTTCTCTCAGTTTTTTGATTTTCTTTTAGACAGGACATTATTGTTTAAAGCATTCTGTCTTCGTACCAAAAACCATGAGCATGAAACCAGCCAGTGCAAGCTCTTCCAGTGCCTTTTTTAGATACAATGCGACTTGTATGTCTTTGCGTGTGCAGCATGAGTGTGACAGTCTGTACGGGGACTGTATGTGCATTCAAGGATCGGGGCAGGGCTTTTCTGACAGTCTTGTGGTTACAGTAGCAGATCATGAAGGCCTGCAATGGCAGAGTTATGTAATCTTCTACATGTCATGGCGAGACTAAACACAGTTTGCAGAGTTCAAGAGGGAACGCGACAGCAGGTTCTTCATTTATAATAGGTATAAAGGTTCTTGGATGAATTGTTACGGGAAAGCTTTAGACTATGGTCACATGACCCCAAAATGCCACAGTGTGGCGGCCTAAATACAAGTTTTATAGCAAATTCGGCAAGTTAATGCAGAGCAGCATTTTGGCTGTGCACATTTTAAGATTGCACGGTGGCAGTCTAGTAACAGGCAGGAAGGATAAAATTATGAAATCAGGTACAACTGGGCGGAAACTTGGCGGATCACCGACTGGCAGCAGTGGTCAGTGCCACTGACCACCAGCCATGCCGGGGATTTATAAAAAGCGAGCCATTCTGCACGCCTGACAGCCACCTGACTGCTCTGATCTACATTAATGACCACGCCAACAATTAAAAAAAATAATCGAGTCACTGCATGAAATCTTGAAGATTCTGCCAACGCCTCTCCATCTGGCGGTGACAGGTGTATTTATGTTTGTAGCATTACAGCCCCTCATTCTCCAAACCTAATATTACAGATGCAGCAAAAAAGGGTCAAAACTATCCAGCCATAGAGTTTTGAGTGAGATACCAGCAAGGAAGAGGAAAACGAAGAAGTACAGGAATCTTGTCGTCTACAAGTGGAGCATGGAGTGGCATGTAGCAGAGGAGGTAGCTTGTTAGCATTCAAGTTCATTTATTTAATTATTATTACCATAGTCAAGTAAGGCACCATATATTAAAATCTCAAAACAGTAAAACAATAATCAAAAAGTAAAAACAGTTTAAAAGTAAATAAAATGAGGGGGTCAAATTGTCGCATCATTCTCAATTAATTAATTACAGACAAATGAGCGTGTTATTATTTTTTATTGTGTTAATCTCATTTTTAATCTATAACTGTTGTTGTGTTCTCAACTGTTTACTTGCTCAAACATTTTATTTGAACTGCTGAAAATGCGTCACATTGCTCCGATTGTTTGTCCTAGTCTCCATGTACACGGTACATGCCCCATCACTGTGATGTCATCAATGTGCGACTTTGAAGTTCTTAACAGAACGAACCCTAATCAAAGCCATAGGTCCAAAACTGTTATATTTTATATAAGGGATACAGTTCGAGGTGCTGATCTATATTAGTCTTAATTGTTCCAGATTGTAAAAAAGTACCTCTTGGTGGTGTAAAAGTAAAGTTTGGAAGTCTGTTACATAAAATATCCTCTATAGCCACTTTTTAGTTGTATTTTGATCTCTTTCTGTCCCAAAATGTCACGAATTTGAATTCAAATATCTCAAAATTAGGTTTTTCACTGCAATTTTTAGGTTCGATTAAAAATAGATTAATTATGTTAATTAAATACATGTATTAATTAATTAACTGCACAAAAACAGATTGCATTACAGTTTAAATTAAAAAATTTAAAAGTAAAATATAAAATAAGTAGCATAATGAAACAAAAAATTGTAGTTACAAGCTATCCTAAACTGCATTTTTTCATCTGCTCCTGATTCACAACGAAATGAAAACAGAAATACTCAGAAATGTAATTTAAGCCTAAGTTTTCTAAATAAATCCTCCTCTATCAGAAAAATGCCACAACTGAGTATTTTCTAAATAATATATTTTTCTGTCATAAGAAGTTTGGATCAGAAGCATCAGGAAAGTACTTTGAAAATAAAATACTGTATAAAGCTCCACTTCCATTTGCACATGTGGATATTTTTTGCAGATGACATTCTTACCACAGCATTCGGTTAAGGTGAACGTGAGCCTTTGAATTTACTGTTGAATGCGTGACTGTTTGTCTTTGGCAGAGAGCTGCATTTATCATTGGGGGAAAAAAAAAAAAAGTCTGGATGAATGCCACTTGCAGAGCAGAGCTCGTGTCAAAATAACATGTGGCTCCATAAAAACAAGGCTGCTTTGCTGACTTGGCTTTACATTGTGTGGCTTTAGGCGAAAGCTTGAAAATCAATGCTATAGTGGGAAATAAGTTTAAGAAAGGGATTATACTTTTCTTCCATGTGGTGTTCTAACAGCAACAAATGCATGTGATCCCTGTTTATTAGAAAATAATCTGCAGTAAATACTTTGATGGGCGCATATTTAAGAATGTGTTTGATGCATTTAAATCAGAACAATGCATTTTCTCGTGTTGTTTCCTGATTATTCTGCTTATACAGTGGGGAACAGGTTTCTTCCCTTTCATGAAAAAACTTTACTAACACAAATACTGGAAGTACTTGGATACTTATTTGTCACATTCTAGCCAGCAAATCAATTTTTATTTCAGATTTACAGTGTAGATACATTACACGTGTACACATTTTGGACAATTTTTATTTTGTTTTAAAATATGAGGAGGCTTTTCTTTTCTCCCAGTACAGCACAGAGACATATGTTAACGCTTTCACAAAAGCATTGGGGGTCTGGAGAACCTGGAAGCATGCTGGTGCTGTGCCAGAAGCTCAGCTCAGGCCACGCTGGCCACTGAAATTCCTCTTTGATCACTGAGTTTCATGCGGTGCCCTTATGACTGGACCTTGGGGCGCAAACAGTGGACCGCCTACAAAAGGTTTGGCAGGAAAAATGTGAGGCCAGTTTACTGAGATAAGATGCTGTGAAAGTTCACTGGTGGTAGTCCATTAGTTCAACCAGTTCTGTTTTGTGTTCTGATCTTTGCAGAAAACACAATTTTCTGCTGCCATGCCTTTTCTATTTATCTTTGGAGTAAAGTTTCTTTACTTTAGTGCTGTTTACTTCAAAGATTGAACATCTCTACCGTTTGAGAAATGAACAAGAAAAACTCTCTTGACTTTCTAAATAATTTTAAGGAATGTGTTTTTTCATGTGGCAACACTATTAATTCATAACTTTCTATGACTTTCTGTGTCTGCAGTGTGTGGGCATCAGTGGTTGTGTTTATGCAGGCATGTTGCATTGTGGGTTGGTGCACATGTTTAATGCTTTGAGTAGGATGCTTCATGGCTGTTATGCACTCTGAACCCTCTGCTGGTGTCTCTGCTTGAAGTGCATCTCTATCCTGACAGATAAAATGCACAAAAATGATTCGCTTCATTCTTTCTAGGTTTAGTGGGAGTGATTTATGAGGAAAGAATTTCATTTTCTCACTCCCGTCGGCCTCACATACATGTAACAGTTCGGTCTTATGAAGACAAAGATTCTTTCAGTAACAGTCCAACCTCATTTGATGAAAATCATATCTTTGGTATTAAACATGTTCTTGTGGTAGTTTTCTGATGATGGAGGACAACTCCAATATTGCTTGCTGTTTTTGTTGCGTCGGTAAAGTTAAAGTGGGGCATGACGGGCTGTAAACTAGCGTGAGAGCGTGTAATACATTGACTGTATGTAGAAAACTGGACTGAAACGTCACCCTTAGAATAATAATTACTTCCGCTCCAGCAAAATTATACCAGTTCAGCTGCCATTTTTCCGCATTATGGACATCGCCATTTTGAGCCAGTCAATAGTGATTGGTCCGAGTCTGTCTGAGTCAAAGTTTCTATGGCAACTACTGTCACCAAATATGAAAATATGAGGGTAGTGGTTAAATACTAATGAAAAACATGTTATTAAACAGCTTTAAATACCTACAGACAATCCCTTTTGAGCTCAGCTCTGACTTGTAGTTAATGCTAAACATGGACACAACAAACTTTAATTCCTGATAAGGGAGGGTGATGAGTATAAACTCTGCAGCGGTGACCTTCTGTGGTTGTTCTTTCTAAAAGTTACAGACAAGAAATTGCTGCAGAAGATGACAGGTGGTACAGCTGAGCAGCATTCTAATTCACAGAGTTTCCCACTGGCTCCTGTGTCTTAACCGATAACGCTGTAGAAACATCTAAAGGGAGTGTGGGAAAATGCTTGGTAATGAGGTTTAGTTGACATGGGGATGTGGGTGTTCTCTTGTGGAGACCTTGGTGGTGCTTTGTGCTGCCCACATGCACAGGACCTCGCACAGCAGCAATAATGTAAACTTCACTCCCTCTTTGTCTGGGTATCTTCTTTTTTCGTTGTATCCAGATTGTAATCTGCATACGCTGAAGTGTGCTATTGCATCTTTCATTAGGAGTAATTGGCTTCTTTAAGTTGAGCTCATTTTTATTGATTAAACAAGGACTTCCCTCCCGCCTCGCCGTTATCTGCCTTACAAAGTTAACCTTCATGTCTTTCAATTGCCAGTGTACACCAAATAACTGCAAATTTAATTTAAATTAATTTTAAAAAGACAAAAAAGGTTTGTTTTTAAAATATTCCATATTTTAAACATATTTTTTATTTGTTAGAAAGAAAAGATGCCTAAAACTATATTTAAACCTAACTCTTACATTTGAATAGGAGCAGTTTAAAGACCAAATCTGATTAAAATGGTGCTTTTGTATGTTTGTATTTTAGCATGTTGTTGTGGCATTTTTCAAATAATGGAGGACATATTTAAACTACCTATGTTACGGGCTTACGCCAACGGTCCCGGCCACAACTCAGAGGCGAATTTCTAATGAACTGCTGCCACTTTGCAGAAACAATGTCTTAGAAAACAGTAGTTTTTGGGTTTTTTTTGGCTAAAAACGGCATAATCATAATTTAAAGACCATTAGGAACGCTTTTACAATAGATCAAAAGATGATTAGAGTTTGACTTTAAGGTTATCTCACTTTAAAATAGTACTAAGTTTAAAATAGTACTTTAAAATAGTAGACTAAAGTTTACAATTTAGAAAACTCAAATATTTGGTTTGTTTAGGATCTGTTCATTCACAGTGCAGAATTTCACCGGAAAAGTGAATTATTATGACACAGATTTAGATTATATCTGAGTTTCCATGTTGTTTCTTTTAATGTTTTTTTTTCTGAACTTTTTTTTTCTTTTTTCCAACTTAGACAAAGAAAATTATTCCAAAAACTCACTTAGGAAGGTGTGTTATGCTCAGTCTAGTTTTTTGCTTTCTAGCAGCCGGTGGGACCCAGCAGATTGAAAGGCTCAGGTGTTCTGCAAGTGACTAGTGTTGTTTGTGGGGCTGTGTGGGCAATGCCGGCTTATGAAGGAATAACCAGCTTGTTTTTTTTCTGCTTAGTATGTGCGGCATGTGTTTGTGTGCACTCATGAATGCAGAGAATTCACTGCATTCCACCACAGGTCTTAGCATTCTCCTGACAGTATTTGGTTTCCATCACTGATTTTCCTTCCTTCTTAATACTCATGCTATAACACCTTCTAATATCTCTTGAATTTACATTTCTAGTTGTTGAACTTGTGCTATTTATTGCTTTCTTGTGCACATGTCGTATTTTCTGCCAGAAGTTTGTGAGTTTGGACGATTTTTGTGTGAATGTATCTTCACAACTTGTTTCACTTGTGCAGATTACGTTTTTTTTCCTTTTCCTTATCCTTCGGAGTGCGAAGTGGCAGATTTTCTGTTTGCTCTAATATATTTGCTGGAAGCGGTAGTCAGACAAGAACACAACATAAGAACCTGCAGAAGAAATACTTTCTGTAAGATTTATTGTCTGGCCAAGAAAGAAAAGCTCCAATTCAAAAAAAGTAATCTCTATGTTGTTTTCGAGTTTTGTTTTGTGCCAATAAAGTTGGAACTCTGTCCTCCTTCTAATCCACAGTTTTTCAAATGAAGAGGATAAAAGTTCAAGGAGACAAATAGAAACGGCACAAGTAAAAGAGCAAGAGAGCAAGTCAGCCAAGTTTATAATTAACCAAGGCACTGTTTTTGTCAAACTGAGAGCTTTTATAACTAAATGTTTAATATCTGACTTTACTCAATCAAATCAGGTTTTTATTTGGTTCTTTCACATATTAAACTGTCTGTAAAGAAAGTTGGAATGACTCAAATGACTAGGCCAAACCATAAAGGATCTCACAGAATTCGTTTTTACTAGCAGTTACGGACTTTATTACATAGCCAGTGCACAGCAATACCAGATGTTCCACAACATTATGTTTCTCAATTTGTCACAGCTGTTTGGAGGTAATAACAGTCCTCATATCAGGCCTGCTGATAATGGTGAGAGTTTGTCAGTTTTATGAAGAATAAACTAAAAGTTTTTTTTTTTGTTTTTACATTTGTCCAGGGTATTTATAATGGTGGGTATTGTTCTTTATTATTATTCTTACAACAAGCAAAATTTGTTCTCGCTGTTCATTCTTGTAGGACTTCAAATTATTTCAGATAAACGTTTTTTCAGTTACATGAGCAAAATGAAGAGCAAAATTAAAAACCATATCAAATATGAGTAAAACCTTAAAGTCCCACTCCGATCATCTTTTGATCTATTTTCAAAGCGTTCCCAGTGGTCAGTAACAACTTCTTCAAACCACATTTTTTTCTGCACCGGATTCACAACAATTTGAACTAAAAAATAATCAGAAATTGAGTTTTAAGCTTCATTTTCTTCATATATATCCTCCATCATCAGAGAAATGCTAAAGAACATGTTAAAAACACCCAAAGAACAGTTTTTTTTCAGAGTGCATCTTTAAATGTGCAAAGGCTGGATCCAGAAATAATCTTTGTGCCCTTTTGTGTTATTTCTGGTATTTCTGATATAAGTGTTGGTATCAGTAATTTAAAGCTCTATGCAAAAACATTTTTTTTTACTCGTAGATTCAACTTCTTCAACCAGCAGCTTCTTTTTCTCAAGTGTTGGGATGTGTAGAGTCAGCAAAGTAAAAACATTATTTTCCCCTATAAATTTAAGGATGGGAAGAAAACTAATCATTCGTAAAGTACTTTTGCAAAATACTTAACAGATATTTTTTATTAGGTTGTGTGTCAAACTTTCACACAGCTGATGAGTGGAGGTCTGCAAAGCTCCCTCATCCTTGAAGGGCATCTTTACAGTCTTTTCTCTTTTTTTTTCATCGTTTCTCAACTCATGGAGTTCTTCTTGGCTGTGCGGCTTAAAGCTAAAGGCCTGCTGACTTTGAGTCAGCACCTCTGCTTAAAACTGACAAAAAGCTGCGAAACTGAGCTTGGTGGACTGTCTGCTTGGTATACATTTCTCAACAAGGGGCATCTTATTTTTCTTTACCAGCAGTTTCGTTTTATTTATTTTATTTTATTTTATTTTTTTTCTTTTGGAAAGTAGCTTTGAATGCCTTAAAATACATTTTTTTAATCTAGATTTCTTTTTTTTTTATTAAGGGACTAAACCGCATTTATTTACGGAGTTAACTATAAAGCAGTTTTGAAAGTAATGTGACTTTTTCAATTTCCTGTTGGAAATTTTGGTTTGCTGCCAACACAAGAAGAAAATAACATTGCCCATGGTTTGAATTTATTTTCCCACTTGAATGTGTAAATATTGCAGTTATGGAAAGATGTTTTCATGGCTTTGGCAGCAGATGTGGCTGTACGTTTTTAAGAGAGAAAACGACGAACATTGATCAGGCCGTTTTTCCTTTTTTTTTTATCTTGTTTTTGGCAGAAAAGCGCCTTTCGCTCTCACACTAAAGATTTGCTAAGCTGTCCTCTCAGTATTGGTGCAGAGAGCATTTGCAGATTTACACTTACAGAAAGTAAGTAATTAATGCCAACTCCTCTCTGTCTTGTATTTGAAAGGAAAACAAGGTTACATTTAAAATACTTGTTTATACACAAGACATTTATTTGTTATAAAAATGCTAAATTATAGAGCAAAAGAGTGAGATACTTAAAGTGCTTATTTGAAATAAAAATATTCAGTCTAACGAATTTTGAGATGTTTCTGATTCACAATTCACATTTGAGCTGAACCTGAGGATACTCTTGTCATTTTAATTCTGCTACTATTGATCTTAGAGTGAGGGGCTTGGATTTGCTGAGCCAGTGCATCTGGAGTTAACTCTGTCAGTTTCTTTAAGAGGAGAGTGGATTTATCTCTGGCCTCAAACCCAAGAAGAATTCTGCCTTCAAAGCAAATCTGAGTCCAGCTGCAGTCGGATGCAGGGAGCTGAAACTGATACTGTGCATTATCTCATGATTTCCTTTTTTTTTGGTATGAAATAAGGAGGCATGTGAGCAGCATTGTTGGCTGTAATGGGTAAAGTAAAAGTATATCCATCAGCAGATCCTTAGCAAATCATTTCAGGTTTACACAGTGAATGCTTGGTGCTCTCTGAGCTATGTGAGCTTAAAGCCTTTTTCTTTTTTTACTTCAGTCAGCTTTGGTTTTTAACAGATGCTGGTCCTAATCCTGGAAGACTGTAGGCTATTTAAAAGAAACCCCTGACTTGGTCTTTTTCTAATAGATTTCCTTTGAGAAATTGGAAATTGTTAAATTTTAAAGTGATTAGAAATGAAATTATGCTGTGTGTGTGCGCACACAAACACACAATAACAAAGCTCTTGTTGGCAGTTGACAGAAAGACAGCAGCTGTTGTGTTAATGCTGGTTAAAAGATTAATGTCTTTGCCAATAGGAGACTAAAAATTTTCTTAGATCTTGTAATCCCAACTGAATCCATTTTATTTATTTTTGGCATTTGCATTTTTAGTTTGTCACTCTCCATCCTTTCTCCATCATCAGCAGTTTCTTTTAGCCTGTTTACCATATTTTAAAAGGTTTTTATTGTCTTTCTGACTGACAATTAGATGAAAAAATAGGATCTGTGTGCCAAAAACAGTGTGAAGGATTACTGTTAGAATATAGTTATTGTCTAAACTTAATAAGATCCTCTCTAGCCTCTCTCTAAAACACTATAAAACACAATTTCAATCAGTGTAGGTTTTTAAAAACAGCTGATTTCCACAACTGATTGGCACCTATTTTTTTTTTTTTACCAAAACTGATCAGAGTAATGGATATTTCTGCCTTTTGTTGTCTGTTTTTTTCTAAATTTTTTGGTAATATTTATAAAAAAATATAAAGTGCTCTAAAAAATTGTAAAATTTAAAATATATATCTTATAATTTATTTCATAATAAATCATTCATTTGCAAATTTTAAGGAGATTTTAGAAATTGTGTTTTTTTGTGTTAAACTAATACTATATTTTACATTATTTTTAAGGGTTATTGTTCTATATGATGAATTTTTAAAGCCTTAGCTAAGATGACCTGATGGTATTTTATAATGCTCAGACATTAAAGTAAATATTTGCCAGTATAATTATATAATATAATTATTTGCCAGTATAATCCTTCTAACGAACCTTTTTGATGTAATACTTTTTAGTTATTCTCTCAAAACAGCACATAATTTACCGTAGATTATAATCCTGAAAGAAAAAAAACTAAAGCAAAAAACAGAACAGTTCCTTGTGCTTACTTCAAATGCGTTAGCAGATGCACATCCTCATTAGCTTTCTTTACAGTCTTTGAACAACTAAAGAGGCAGATCAATGAATGTGGGAAGTCTACATAACAAACTCCTGTAGTAAAGCTGTGTTTTTCTGTCATAACAAACCTGACCCTTTCACTGACCAATTAAGCTGTTTTCTGTTTGCCAGTTTACAAAATACACATACAGGCATGTTAAGTAATTAAAGAGAGGATGTAATAATCTTAGATAATAATTAGACAGATTGATTATCTTTAGAAAAGTACAGAAAAATCTCAAAATGGCCTCTTTTTCATATAGATTTTTTATATTTAAATTTGGGATTTTTTAATTAAAAATAACTAGATGAGCCTTTAGAATTGATTATAGACTTTATTCCATAAATGACAGCTGTCGTGTCACTTAATACAGGTGACGTGTACTGGGTTTACAGCTCTGGTTGTTAATTTTTAATTGCATTGGTAGTAGCTAATATAGTTAGTAGTAAGACAATATATGAGCAGTATGTACATGTCCTATGTGGTAAACCATAGAGGTACCAACAGTCTTGTAGCAGTACTGTAATAAACAAAATGATTTCCTCATGATTGCAGATTTAACGAGGAAACCACAACAGTGTTTAATCGACTATAACATTTACAGTCAGATGCGCAACTAATATATGTGTCTTGTAGAGATACCTGTTCCAAGGTCAACAAGCCATGTTGTGAATAAAATAGATAAAAGAACAAATATAATTTGATTTGGTTTCTGCCTAGTCCAGGAAAAACAAAGACGTACATGGATCTAGTCATTTCACAAGTGGAGGCATCGGAATAGAGCCAAGCAGGGAGCTTGGTGTTGTAGGTTTTACGTCCTTTTTTTTCCAATTGCAATTTTTTCATCTGCTCTTCATTCACAATGATTCGAATAAAGACATACTCAGAAATGCAATTTTAGGCTTAATGTTCTTTATATGTGTCCTCCATCTTGAGGAAAACGCCATGAGAACATGTTAGAAACACCAAATTTCATAGAGTGGATCTTTAAGAATTTGTGTTTTTTTTTTTTTGCTTTAATACTAAACATGAACGACAATATTTATCAACTAAATAAGAGTCTGACACTAAAATACATTTTCATGAAGAAGTTAATGTAAAAAGATTTTGTTTTTAACTCCTAATTAACTGTATTTTTACGGTATAAAAGATGAAATACATCACCAAATCTAACAAAAAAGCTTTTTTTCTCTGATATTATTTCTGTCAATTCCAAATTAAAAGTACAATGTATTATATGTTCATAACAAATTACTGAATGTTATATTATTTATTTATATATTATTTATTTATTCATTTAACATTTCTAAACAATGGGAGTATCAGCCCCTTTAGATGACACATCTAGTTTTCGAGGGGTTCCTCATTATCAAAAAAGAAAAAAGACGGATTATAGTGTAAATTTTAAATATAGAAGTAGTAGAGGTACAAATAAGTATAAAGCCAACACTTGCATACATCCTCATTAACACACGCACACATGCATAACAGCTCTCAACTTTCACCCCTCATTATAATTCATTTACAAAACAAATGTAGTCAAAGCACAGAACATGGATGTTGACATTTTTTTAAAAAGACAAAACCTTATGAATTAGGTCATGTGATGATAAACAGTGCACATATCTTGTAATTGTAAGAACAGAAATCTCTTAAATAATGGTAAACATGTATATGAACATAATAAGGAGGGAAGGTTATTCCATTCGCTGGGGGCTCGAACTCTACAGCCGTATTTTCCTGGTTCGCTGTTAAATCTTGTCACAAGAAAATACATTTGATCAGTGTGATGGAGATTGTGTTGTGAATTGAATGGGACTAGATACTGCTTTAAATAAGGGGGGAAATTAAAATGAAAGCATTTTAAAATACACATTAAATAACGATAACTTCTTTTAACTGATGGTGAAAACCAACCATCACTGTTGGTTCATTGTACAGTGATGTGTCATGTAGGGGTAGCGGTGAACAAAACAACAGAGACTATTCTAAATGACATCTAAAGAGTGTAAATTGGTTGTGGTAGTATTAAAGTAAATAATATCTAAATAGTCAAGTATAGGAAACAAGAGTTGAGAAATTATTCTTTGTCTGACAGGGAAATTAAAGCAGTTCATTGACTGATACAATGATTTAAGACTGTAGTTTATTTTATTTACAATAAATTGTATATGAGTTTTAAAAGATAAGTCAGTTTCTAGACAAACACCAAGGTATTTGAAAGTATCAGTTTTCTCAGGTGGGGAGGAATCTAGGAAAGGCAAATTAAGTATTATTCCATCAACATTCATATTTTGTTTCTGGAAAAGCATAGAATATGACTTTGTTTTATTCAAAAGTAACTTATTAGATGACATCCATTTTTGTACAGAATCAAAGTCTTGCTGCGAAGTAATATCTGAAATATTAGCTTTAGAACAGTATATTATGGTGTATAATAGATTGAACATTTCTTTCTGTGTTGACACAGTGGAACATTTACTGGATCATTCTGTCTCTGAGTGGCATGCATGTTAATTGTGATAATGAAGGTCACCTCAATAAGCAGCTGGAGTCCTTCTCTGTGTTTCAACACTCCCTGTAAGGAAATGGCCGCCTGGTGTATTTCTCACCAGAACATCTATGAACACCATATGCTGCCCACCTACACCCTCACACCTCTCTCAGGCCTGCCACTGTGAGAATTCAATCCCAGAGCTCATAGCCATTCAGATATGGGAGATTCTCTGTGGTCTACTGCTTTAACACAATAAAATGAGACAGAACTATTTTGGCCAGCATCAATTAAAAAAAAAAAAAAACTGGTCTTCATTTGTGTTTCAACATGTCAGTTTTGTTATTTGACATCTCTAAACATCCAAAAATATTCATGTTAATCAAAGAAAATAAATTCAAATGGGAGGCACAAACAGGATGTCGACATCTTATAGTTTTATTGGGGTCTGAAAAATAAATTGGATTAATGTAAAAGTAGATTGAAGTGTGCATAATATTTTTACAAAATTACAAGTGGTTTGTGCTAACCACTGAAGAACAAAGCAAAAGTCACTATGGAAACAAATATAAATGTTTAGGGATGGAAATCCCTTCTAGAATACTGAATCCATTTACTTTTGGCTCAAAGTTATTTCTTTGTAGTCAACTAATTCATAAATACATTTTCATAATTAACTTTGCTTTGTTAAGAATACCTTTGTTTCCTTAACTTATTTGAAGACCCACTTCAATGAAAATTTTTGGCGTTTTTTGAATATGGACGTATACAAAATGATTTAAGATGAAAACTGCATTTTTGAGTATTTCTTTATTCAAATCATGTTTGATCAGGAGCAAATGAAAACTCGCGGTTTGTAAAAGCTCGGGTTTGTGACACAGCAACTGCCGTGGGCGGGCCAAAGTCTTCCTTCTTCGTCACAATACGGATACATCCTCCTGCAGACAAATAGATCCATTAACGTCTTAATTTTCATCGTCTGTTTTTGACATCACAAGGAAAAGTTAAATCGATATTTGTAAAGATGAATATAATTTCATTTAAAGTTTTTTTCAGACCCAGCTCCAAAAATGTTGATAAAACTTATTTTAGCATCTTATTTATCATCGGAACTCATAAAGCTGCTTTTTCATAATAAAAAAGAATACTTTTAGCATGGAATAAATCATTTATAAAATCTGAAGGAGTAGTTGTTATATTTTGTAAGTGAAATAGTCAGGGATAATGAAAAACTATTTTTTATGAAACGTTCTCCATCAATTTTTGGAAACTGCATCACCAATACCAATACAGAGAAACTCTCTTACACGACTTTGTCGTGACAGGTGGTGAAACCAACACCAGGCAGTCGGAGGGCTTAAAGTTTAGTGTCAAGATTTAAAGGTTAGACAGGATACGCTCTGGCATGTTGGCATCTCACTCTCTACAGGCAACTGTATGGCTGAATAAGCCAGATGACAGCAGACTCCAGGGACTCTTGTGGTTGCAGTTGAGACTTCCCCTGTCAGGCGCTGGGTGGGATCTGCTCTGGTATTTCACATGAAGGCCATGGCTTAGCAAACCCACAGGCTCCTTGACATGTGATTCATCAATACACATTGTGTTCTAGTGGGTTGTCTACTACACACGTGAAGACAATTTAATGTTAATATGTTGGTAATTCATCTTTGATTATTCAGTGAAGGATGTGAGATTACTCTTAGTTTTAATGTTGCTTAAAAACTGCAAAACAAGAGATTTAGGTCCTAACTACATGCATAAGAGAAAGGGAGGACAAAAGGAAAGGAACAATGAAGTCACTGTATAACATCAGTCAGCACCATCTGCTTTCCTGCTGCATGGAACATCACTAATGGAAAGAGCGGACGGAAACCTACTGACTGTGGTACAAACTGAGACTGCATGTGTGTGAATCCATCTGGCAGAGCAGCAATCCCTGCTCTTAAAAGACATGCACATAAACTAGGTATCAAGTTTGAAATATATTTATTTGCTGTTTTAATGCTTTCTAGCAAAATATTTTTAAACCATTAGAAAATCTTTATAATTTTTGTATACATTTCTATAGAGAAATAAACAGCTATTGTTATATTTGTCAGAATAACCATTTTGCTTTGCTACCTTTTTAAAAACTTTTCTTGATGATCCAAATTTTTTTCTCATATTTTTTTCTGTAGTGCAAGTTATTCAAGTTATAAATTGGCCAACCAGATGCCTCAAATAAAGTATTAGGTCTCACATTGAACGTTCAAAACCTTTGATTCAAAGATTCTTCCGAGCCTGCTTTCATGTAGTTGGGGTGCGGACTTCCAACAAGCTCAGTCCTGATTGGTAAGAGCGGTTGCCATGGAAATGTTGACTTAGAAAGTTGACTTTAAAAAGTTCATTTGGCGAAATATCGTGATATTTTTTTTGGCAATACTTGTTTGGATTTAAAATGCTGACAAGACGATGTTTAATTCATTATTCCTGAGCCTCCGTCAGCGTTTTACTTTCCTTTTCCATGCTCTGCACACTGAGCCTCTTTGAGCAGGTCTACACCGCACCAAAAAAACAACAAGATCTTGCGAAAACTAGCCAGTATTAAATGTTCAGTCCGGGACCTTTGTGGTTTTTGTTGTTGATGAGACATGTACCACTTATTTTTTTCTTGTAATGGGTACAGAACCAAAACTCTGTGCAACATTGCTGCCAGTATCTATGGGTGACATCATACTTACTTGGTCCAGTTCTTGTATACGGTCAATGATAGAGACATGCATATGTGGAACCAGTAGTAGAGCCCTGTGGCTTTCATTTGTGCATAATTTTACCACATTTGTTTTCTCAGCAGCTGCATATTTTGTTGTTGATACTGACTCTTGCCTTTAGCTGTTGGTACTGACAGGTACTAACAATCAAAATGCCAGTCAATGCCTGTCAATGCCCTGATTGACAGCGCAGGTAAGTCTGAGCCGGTTTGTTGGGATCTGCTCCAAAATCTGCATGCCTTGTTGGTCTGATTTAGGCTTGTAGGATGCATAGTTGTGACACTATTTGTAGTTTGCACCGCCTTCAAACTGAAGTCAAAATGGGAAGAAAAAATCCTGCAGTCGGTGACAAACTCACAAATCTCCACGGTCTGTGATTGGACTGCTTCCTTCAGGATGACTACCCACTCCCACAAAACAGGGTTTGTCAGAGGCTACTTCCAGATTTTAGGAGTGAAGAGAATGGATTGGCATGGCCCCAGTGCTTAACCGGTTGAAACTGCTTAAGCTTGATGTTTGTGACATGAAAGTGCAACACCATCATGTTTGCCAATTTGCAATAAAAGCTGGTTGCAGAATAAGATGCCATCTCACAGCAGTGTGTGATAAGGCTGGTGAGCAGCAAATTTGAGTCTCAAGGCAGCTTTATTTTTATGTTATCAAGTAAGCCATCTCATAATTATCAACTGTAATATGACTACAGGGCGTTCAAAATTGTTATTCAAATTGTATTTCAGTGTCAAAAAGTTAAAATTCTTTGCTTTTTAATTCAACTACTGAATAATATTGTGTCTTGAACTTTGTGGATCAATTAAATCAATCTCAGGCACCTGTAATAATTAGTTTGCCAGGTGAGTTCTACTACAGGAAAAACCAACGTTTTCTAGCAATATGGGAATGAAAAAGGATCTCTCTGCTGCTGAGAAGTCTAAAACAGTTAAATGTCTTCAAGGTATGAAAACCTTAGATATTTCACAAAAACTTATCATCGTACTGTTGACTTGTGGCTGATTGAGAGCAGACATGGGTTCATGCAGATAAAGGCAGAATGAGGAAAGTTTCTGCCAGACAAATACATCAGATTAAGAGAGCAGCTGCTAACATACAATCATCATAGGAATCCTAGAAAAATCATAGAATAATATTATTTGCATTATAATTTTTAGCACAGTGTATCTAGTTCTTATTTGTTATGTCTGAGACAATTCCAGACTTTGCCAAAGTGCTCTGAAAACATGATAGTAATACTCGAATTCTGCAGTCATATATCCCAAAATGCCACTGCACGAGGACCTAACACAAAGTTTTGTTGAAAGCTGTGGTTTTAAGTTGCTTTTGTTTCCTTTTTTTTAAACTCGATTACCGGCCAAGCCTATCGATTGAAGAATTCATTTTTGTGAAATGATCTGTCCTTGTTGTTTTTGGACAGATGTCAAAGATTTGTCTGCTTTACCACCACCTGGTGTCTGTAGCAATTGAGGTTCTACCATTAAAAAATAGGGTTGTCACAATGTAAAATTATTTCTTTCTTTTTTGTTTTAAGATGGACAAATTACCCCTGAAGCCACTGATTGGATTCTACACAAAGAAAACAACAGTAATCCAGTAGAGTTTAGTGATTTGGCCAAAAACTAAACACCCACACACACCCCTTTAGACATTTTTAGAGACACTCAAGGTAAATTCATACAAACATATATTAGTCTATTTGACCCCAAAGTACGGATTATTTGGTCCCTGTGATCTTTCTGGGCAGTTCTTTCTTCCAGGACTCAAGTCAAAGTTAAAGCTAAAACTTGTGACTGATTAGGCAACCAACAAAACACAGAAAATTGCATGTACTCAAAAATCCATGTCATAAGGAATTCTTCTGAATGTTATATAACACAGAGTCAAACGAAGAAAAAAAAAAATCAAAAAATAAATTGTGCTGGTGTATACAATCTGCTGACAGAAGTAAACACCCCTTTTTTAGTGGTTTGCCAGCATAGACGATAAAAGGAGTTTTTTTTTAGAGACAAGGACAGTCAACAATCAAACCCCCCCTGTTGTGATTTCAACACAGCAAGAACAAATGTTTTGCTGTGATTAGGAACTCAAAAAAAAATAAAAACAGGGCACAACATGTGGCGTACCAAGCTGAAATCATAAAATCCGTCTTATATTTTTTATCATTGCTATAAACCGCATACAGTGTTCCCTTGTTTATCTCAGGAGTTACATTCTAAAAATCCTCGAAGTATATGGTAGATGTTTTAAAGCCGTAAATCCCCTCACTTTTTTCAAACAAACATTAACAGTTTCACACTTTTCTTTTTTGTTTAAACTCTCAAAGTTCAAACCTTCATAGAAATATTAATTCAGTATGATGGAATGAAAACAAAGATTTATGTAGATTTGGCAAACTGCATGTATCTGTACAGGAGACATGGCACAGAGGAGATTGATTGACGAGGTCCCAGTCTATCAGGACGCAGAACAGAGTCTTCTGTACAAAAAAAAAAGCATGCAAAATTCCACTGAAAAAGATCTGTTTAGTAGTAAACCCATGAGAAGTGAAGAATAACTATTCAAATTATTTGATAAAATTGGTAAAATTTTTCAGCTCCACTATCTACTTTCAAATTGTTGAAGTATTTCGCAGTTTAAGTTTTAAGTTTGTGTTTGAAATTGCTGAAGTCATTCCAACGCTAACATTGATTTTAGCCGTTGTAGGGCCACACACACACTCACAGTCACGCCTATGAGCAATTTAGAGCCCCCAACTAACCTATGAAGCATGTTTTTGGACTGTGTGAGGAACCTAGCCTGCGCTGAGAAAACCCACGCATACGCAGGGAGAGCGTGCAAACTCCACAAAGAAAAGTCATTGACAGGGACTCGAACCAAAGCCTTTTCAAGGCAAGGGCACTGGTTAGTGGTTTTCTATGGGTTTAAATCCGCATCAGCTTAAATTTAGCAGTAAATTTGAAAGTTAGTAAAATACCTGATTGTCTATTTGCAGTTATATTTCAGAATCGTGCACACAGCATTGCAGAGGTGTAGAAATGTGTGCATGTGGAGGTCTGCTGCGTGGACGTTTTACGTAGGCTTGACGCACAATCATAATCCAGTTCTTAGGGAGTCATATTTTTCCCTGGACCTCTCTTTAGCTCTTGGCTCCTTCTGTTTCAGTGAAGGAAGCAGAGACAAGCATGGACTAAAAACACATTTGAATGAATAAAACACATTTTCCCCTGACCAGTATTGGGATTTTAGAGCCAGCCTCCTTTTTTCTATTCGCCTTCCTGCTCTACCCAGAGATATCACTAGAGGAGCGTGAGTGTCTCTGCAGCCTCCTCTGTCAATGTTTAAACAAAACAATGCGCTAAGGCTTTGGCATGAGCCTCCACATCTTACTGGTTAGCAGCACACTGTGTCTTCATTCTGCTGACAAAGCAGGGCCGGTGGAGGACACTTGCACTATAAACATGAAGAAAAACTCTACCATGTCTAATAAAGCAGAACCAAACACATTTAATTAAACTATAAGATGTTTACAAGATACATGTTTTTATTGGACAAAAGTCCTTATGCATCTAAAAAAAAATACACTCAAAAAATACATTTTGCAATCTTTTTGTGAAGCTCAAAAATCTCTGACATGACACAGAAGCATATCTAAGTCATTGAAAACAAAAATAATCAGTCTTCCCTTCAGAGTTGCATACATACACACTGCACTTTCGCTAAGCTTTGTCTGAAAGAGAACAGATGGGACAGGAAATGAAAATTTGGCAACAAGCCTGAGATGTGATGCTTTGATTTTTCTTTCTGGAACCAAAAAAAAATATTCAGTGAGAGGCACTAGTTTTTACTCCGATAAGGTGTATTTTTTCAGGAAATTCAATACAATGAAATTATAAACCGCTTTTTTCTTTTAAATTAACCTTATAACAAGTTGCAAGTCGGTAATCAATGGCAAATTTTATTCTCATGGGCCCACAAACTGATTAATACCTGTTATCTTACGTTCACAGCGAGCTTGGGAACATTCGAGTGACCGCTATCAATAAAAAGTCTCTGTAAATGCTTGTATATACAGTACATATCTCAGCCTTCAACGTTCAAAACTCCTACGTTCACGTATTGCTACTTGTGTTTTTTAAGTCTGTCTTTGGATTTTACGTACAAAACACACTGTAATTGAGCGCGCAACAAAAGTTAAACCAATTTAACTTTGAACAATCAGGGACTTTGAGTTGGCGGTGACGAATGGATTTTCGAAACACGGGTTGTTAGCCAATCATGAAGGAGAACGTAATAAAATCGGCCCTTCCGGAATTATTTGAAACCATGTCTTTCATGTATCAAAATAGAGCTTTGAATGATAACGCATTGGACCAAGGTTTGCTAAGACAATTACCATCTGAGCCTCTTTACAGCTCATAAAAGTGACTAAGTGTTAAGGAATGAATCAAGATTGGACTGTTGAATATTTTAGAACATGCAATTGTGTGATAATTACCAGAAAGTTAATTAAATGGGCTTTTTTTTGGTACATAACGGTTAGACCTGCACAATAAATGGAAAGTTTGAAAGTTTTGCAGTGAATTGGAAAGAATGTATTAGTGGTTATTTGGTTGCTATTTGTTCATTTATTAAAAGTCATATAGTCATGGTAATATTGATCACTAATATTGCACATCTTAAGTTTTCCTCATTTCGTGCAGCCCTAATGTTGGTGTTTTGATTTTTTATTTTTAGCAGCTAGGTACTAAACATAGAATTAGTCCTAGCTTGGATCTCAGCAACCTCTAAATTTTAATCCACCCAGGAAACTTTATTAAATTTGAGATGTAAAAATGGAAAGCATGTACTTCCTATTTGGTTCCATGGCATCACTAGCCAAGGATTTACACACAACGAGAGGCAAAGCCAAATAACTAGTAACAAATCTGTCCCATGTTATATTAAAAAATGTCAGATAGATGTTTTAATTTAATATTTCCTCATATCAATAGTCTTTAGAGGAATGTCTGGTATGAGGGGTGGGGCTCATTTTGAAGTGTTATGAATTTTCTTTCCTGTCCTCTAAAGGCTTCAGTCTGCCCTTGAATGAGCTTGAAAAGATGGCTGCTAGAGGGAGGGCTGCAGATGTCTGCTCATTGTCCACGTTCCCACTTCTTTGGTCCCAGAAAAGAGCTGGAAAAGGAAAAAAAAAGTAGAAAAGTGGGGGAAAAACAGTGATGTTCACTTTTGGTGTTTGGGGTTTAAACCTTCTGCTATCTCTGTCTAGACAGGAACAGGAAGAGAGATCAAAATATTCTTAATAAACATAGTTGAATTAGAAACAACATTAGAAAAACATCAATGTTGTCATTTGATTTATTGTTTTTCAATTTTCAAAATGAAGTAGTACCTTAACTTTTTTTATTTGAATACATCTTAACCCTTCTTGTTGTGATTGGGTTTTCTTAATTATTTTACTGTTAGGGTTTTACATTTTATTGTTACTAATTTATCACATTACAAATAAGAATATAGCCAGGAAATTGCAATCATTTGAAAACTGAACCTGCACAGTTTCACTCACATCTGTTTTAAAAACTAGCTTAAATATATGGTAACGTTACCAAAAGGAAGCATTACCAAATATGTATGTAATACAAGTCTAACTTGTATATTTGCTCTAATTTGAGCTAAATCAAAGGAAAATCTGGTGCTTCAAAGAATTCAATGGGCTGTTTGAGCCACATTTATCAAGCTTTCAACAACTTTTCAAAGTGTTGTCTCTTGGTTAGTGTTATCATTGGATTGAAACCAGATGTGACTAAAGACTAAGCAGAGCTGATTTCTGCAGGTATCTCTTTTGGCTTTAGAGTTTGAAAGGAGCTTGTTGCAAAATAAAAAGATTTGGATGCAAGAACATGCTTAAAAAAGTGCATTTTTAAAGGCTGTTTTACATTTGATAATCAGTATAAAATAACAAATATACAAGGAGTGTGGATTTTTCTTTTGTTAGTACAGTTAGTACTTTTTAAAATAGTTTTAACCTAAATACATGGACCACCCTATTTACATTATTTCAGCAAGGGCTTTTGTACATCAATAAAGGCTTTCCTAATTAAATCAACAAGGAAAAACACTGAAAGTAAAAAAAAAAACAACAACCATTAGCCAAATCCAGAGCCGTGTGGAGTGTCTTCATTAAATTCAGGAGGTGAAAAGGATGCTTTTGTAGTTAAAAAGTGGTGTAAAGCCAAAATACAAAGCTTTTCTAGAATAGGTCAGTGCTAATAGCCGTAGACCAGGGGTCCCCAAACTTTTTCTTGTGAGGGCCACATAACTTTTTTGTTCTCTGATGTGGGGCTGGGGTCAGTTTTAGGCTAACATAAGAAGTTAAGGATAGGAACATAAGAAGGACATAGGGGAACAGACTGCAGAAGGGTGGAATAAAGTGTTGCGTTTGGGTCTCGATTGCGTCGCATGACTGAAAAAAAAGGAAAAGAAAATCAGCATCTCTGATATTGTTAAGCAGGCCAGGCCAAATGTGGAGGCTGGCTTTTGTTTGGGGACCCGTGCCCTAGACTCCAGTGGTATATTTGAGTTTTTTCTACAATACAAAATGTTTTTGCAAAGACAAGACAATTCAAAGAATCAAGTGGGAAGTTGTTTGTTTAACTTGTACAGTTTAAACTGTTGCTATACATTTATAAGCACTTTTTTTCTTTTGCAGAAATGAAATGTGCTGTTAAAAATGTAAATTTAGAATGAAGCACTGACTGTAGGTCTGTATATGGCTAACTGATATGGATCATGGGTCAGTTTTCTGAGGTTTCATCCCTTTTTGTTAAAGATTAATTGTACACTTCTATAATGACAAGTGCAGGTAACTGAGTGTGGGGGTGCTTTAAGCAGTTTTAAGTCAAATCTTCTTCTGGAGTTCTTTCTGTCAATATCAATTCAAGGAGGTCAAGAGGTGAAAAACAAAGTAAATGACACTTCAAATCAAACCTTTAAGTAGATGAAGTTGAATAAGCTAACTGCTTATGACGTCTTTTTACAAGAGAACATAATTTATTTCTGTAAGACGATTTATAAAAAATATTTTGTCTTAACAGGGTGAGTTTGTAGCTTTGTAGGATCATCTATGGAGTTCTTGTCTATTCATCTGTGGTGCTCAAAAAGAATGTATTCTCTATGTAGTTTAAGTTTTTTTTTTTTGTTCTTTTTTTGTCCAAAAAAAAAGCCCACAAGGATTTACTTAAAAAAAAAACCAATTAATGAATTTAATAAATCAATTCCTTGTGAAGATTTCAGCTAATGTTCAAGTTACATTTTAGGTTGATTTAGAATCGATTAGAATAGTTCATGAATTTGTAATTACAGCATCACTTCCCTGTGCCTGGATGGAAGCTCCCTGGTGGAGCCAAGTTTTTGTCATTGTTGTTAAGCCTCAAGTATCTGTACCACAAATAGTGTGTAACTCTCAACAGCAGCTGTTTTATCATGTGAAATGCACACCCTTTTTACCATTGGTGCCTTGACACTGCTTTGGCACCATGCTGCATGAGACGACTGCAAACAGCAGCCGCAATGTTTCCAAGCGATGAATAGACTGTAGATGATTGTTTCAAAGAACCATTATAGGCCAGAATGCAGTTCAGTGCAGTTTTTTTCTGAAGATTGGCAAGCTCAAGCTTTTGTATGGGAGGGAAAATGTGTAAATATTCATATAATTACAGATTTGGATGCAGTTCAGTGAATAAACGAATATAAATATGTTTGGATCTTTTGTTAAAACACTATTTTTTTTTGTTTTTCAAATGTATGTGTTTACACTCTGCTTAGCAGAAAATCATTTCGCTCCTAAACTTTAAATAAGCTGGAAACCAATTAGAGGTAATTACAAAGTGCTGAGTAGTCGTAAGCAAAATGCAATTTTTTTCAGCTTTATTTTTCTCCTTTTAAGTTTCTTTGAAGTGAACATAATGGGTTTCTAGGGAACATTTCTTTTGTGCAAATGAAGAAGAAACTGTATGCACAAAATATAATTTATTAAGGTTTGAGGCTATTCAAACAACATTCTTGTCTAGAATATTTTCCTTTTGTTCATTAAAATGTGTGAGAGTGATAATAGAACTCAAACTTGGATGAGTTTGATTTATGAATTCTTCTGTAGAAAAACATGTTTTAAAAGATGTTCAGGAGTAACAGTTGTTGATTTCCTTCACATCCTCTTTGACTTGCATGCTGCATTTTTTTCTTATCATTTTCTTTTTTTGATGTAATATTATTACGATTATTGCAGATGGAATTTATACAGTTTTTCTCAAATCCAGAATGGCAGTTTTGGATTGAGTTCTGATAAACTTATTTTTTCATTTGGGATGTTCCTGTTTTCTTATTTTTATTTTTTATTTATTTTTATTTATTGATGTATTTGTTATTTTTTTTAAATCTTTTTTTATTTAAAAAAATCTTCCTGTTTTCTTAAACGGTTTAACATTACTGCATTGTGCACATATGGGTGGTCCTCCTTCAATCTTGTTTCACAAAATAATGGTTTCATTTTCACAACTGTCATAATATTTCCTTGAGGGTAAAAGGCTCATGTGTGACGGGTCTGGTGATGTTTTCCATTCTGAGTGTGTGTGTGTGTTTCCAGACTGAGGTTTTCTTCAAACTGGAGTTCTGATATTTCGTTTAAATACCGGTGTGAAGCCCATTGAGACATTTGTATTGTGTAATATTGGGCTATATAAATAAAATTGAATGGACTTGAAATATGGCCAAGCCCAACATGGATGGTGTGACCATCAGAGCATGAGAAAGAAGCAGCATTACGTTTCCCCGATAGCTAAACCAGAAATGAACCCACTCTGATGTTCTTTTTATCTATTTTCAAAGCAGTCCAAGTAGTCTTTTAGGGTTTATTCAGACTGGGCATACTTGGTTCTCTGAAGGTGAAGTTCCTTTAATCCAGATCAAATTTTCAGTCTGAATACATGTGAGCAGACCCTGGCCCGGGACCAGGAACCGCTCTCACACCCATCTTTTGAGGTGGTTCCTTTCCAATCGGACTGAACTGGGTTCACTCTAAATTACCTCAGTCTGAATATGCTCTGTGCTTATTTTGTGCTTCATTTTTATTTGTTATCATACTTTCTTAAAAGAGACATTTTGTTTTTTTGCTTTGTCACAACACTTTAGGCTTGATACAACGGTCTGCTTATCGCGTGAGTTCCATCTTAAAAATGCCCTGCAAGAGGTGAAATCCTCAAAGCAGTAATCATTATTCTCACAAGATGTTTTAAGGCTGTAAAACTGTCAAAGTTCAAACTTTCATAGAAAAACAAGTCCAATATTGTAGAATAAAAACAAAGATCTGCTCACAATCAAGGATTTATGTAAAGCGGAATACATTCTGTAGAGGATGAGGGAGATTGATTGACAATAGTATACAGCCATTAAAGACGCAGAACACAGTGCGGTATTAAAAAAAAACATGTCAAATTGAACACCAACAAGAAATCAAAATAACGGGAAAAAGCTGAGAGTGTAAAATGTGTGCTGCAATATAGCGAGAGATCATAGCACATTGACTAGATGCTGGTTTGTTTCTTCTTGTGATACCACGGCAAATGCTTTTCCTTTGTTACTTTGACTACTACAAAAAAAAATAAATAAAAAAAAATAGTCTGCAAATGCATCACTGATTTATATAATGAGTTAGTTTGAATTCTCAGATTATATTAGAAATATTTCTCTGCAACAATTCTAAATTCTGAGGGATGTAATGTAATGCATGTAATGCGTACTTGTATTTTTCTACTCTTGTATTTTACAATAGACACAAATGTGAAATTGACTTCATGGCCTCGGAGCAGCTTGATTGGACCTTTTTTTTATTAATTTAGATTTATGACCTTGAGACGTCTCTCACATACTCAATAATCCATTTTTGTGACTTGTTATGAGGTTTCTTTTATTAAAATTGACAAAATTGTAAAACGGCTCAAAGCTTATTGCAGATGGCGTAAATTTAAACTGAGCCGCATCAGCCTTATATCTGCAATTTAATAAACCATATAAAATACATTGACATTTATTGATAATCAATCGATAGACGTCATCCATCTCCACTGATTTTTGTGAAATAGATTTACAGCAGTTGTATTACAGTGATTTTTGTCAGTTTATTTTTTTTAAGTTATTACTTTTTACTATAACAATACAGGTGAAATATTTGACTTACAGAAACCTAACAGGATTTTATTGCTACTACTATGATCATTTTGGTTTTGTTCTGTTCCTTGTCAGGTTGTTTTTGGCCTGTTTTCTCATTAGAATTTTTGAACAGGTAAAGTGTTTTTTTTTTTTTTTTTTTTGTTGATCTCTTTGTTTCTGAAGAACGAAGCTTCAAAGCTTGTGACTTTTGCTCATCTAATCTCCCTTTAATGAAGTGTATTATGATAAAACCGTAAGAATATAATTTGAATAACTAATCAAACTTCATGATTTGTAGTTGCTGCAATGCAAATTCAAACCAAATCGATGTTTTTTTTTTTTGTATTTGTTTCCGCAGTGACTGAAAAGAAACCTTTCCGTGTATCCATCACTAAAGTTAAGCAGTTCTACGGACAATCGGATTTTGTAAAAAGGTCACAGTGGACGATTGATCAGCTACAACAGGTCAATGGCATTGACTCTAGCAAAGTAGGTTGACTTTCTGTCGCCTTAATTTTTTTCATATTTGTTTTTGTTCTTACTTGTATTTGTGTTTTTTTTTTTACTCTCCCCAAGGATTGTCCTGAGTTTGACCTTAGCTTTGATAACACTGTGGACCAGTGGGTTGCCTCTTCAGCAGGAGATAAGTGCACCTTTATTCAGGTTCTCCACTACACCTGCCAACGTTACTGCTCAGAGAAGAAACCAGAGTTTGTCAACTGTCAAGCTAGACTGCTTGGAGGTAAGGCGCCATGAAAATGTAAAGCAATCATCCAAGTGTCATTTCTTCTGAAACCCGTTCAGAACGCAGTGACTGTTCTACGGTTAAAGGCTCACTGCTGTCAGACGGTGCTGTAAGCCGGTCTGAATCCAATTATGCATGATGACAAGCAGCACCTGGCATTTATGAATATGTATGCTTCATTCTGGTACACGGCATATTGTGCCTGCTCTGGTGAAGTGATGTCAAAGATGCTGTTGAACATAATTTATCTGTTTTGGCCTATAATACATGACAAAGATGATCTGTTTTACAGCACATAAAAGCACTGTTAAATCATAACTTTCTCTAAAATGTGATTGTATCCCTTTTTATTGTGTAACTAATGTTTGATGGTTTTCCTTTATTTGAAATAACTAAACCACTGCTTTACACACTACTTCATGTATCCTATTCATATCCAGTAAAACTGAAAACAAACCTCAACTAAACATCTAAATATACTGATCTTTCGCTAAGCACAGGGGTCTGCATGTGAGGCTGTGGAGCCGCATTTGTTTTTTTTTTTACCCCTCAATTGAGGCACTTTGGCTGAAGAAGGGTTATTTGTTATGCCCTGATGTAAAAATGTATTTGTTTGATTTATTAATTTATGAGTGTAGTCAGACTGAACACATTTGGTTTGCTAGAAAAGCTTTTTAAATTAAAATAAAACGTTTTCTTTATGTTTCCATGTTTTTTATGCTAAAGAAGCAACAGTTCAGTTATTTAATTAAATCATAAAAGAAAGTAACAAAAACACAGATGAGTATTTTATTTTTTTAAAGGATAAAGCATAATCAGTTGTATTTGTGCCACCACATTGAGAACAAAGGTCACTGTTTTGAGATCATTTTTTAAATTACAAAAAAAATGTTTAGTTTTAAAAATGAAACTTTCAAAGTTGCAAATAAGCATTAAAAATGTTTGCTTACAAAATCTTTATGGCTTCAGGAGATTTTCAACTATAGATTAACAAATGTAGCTAAATGAAATGTAATCAGTGCTAAAAGAAAGTTTTTTTTTCATTTTAAAAAATTCTACCAAACATATTACAGGTATAATATATTACAGCCTGTTTGGCTTTTGCAATTAAAAATTTAAAATTACAATTTTTTTTTATATCAAAATTAAGACTTGTTCTCGAGGGTTAGGGTTAAATAATTTGGTGGTGACTCTGGAAGGCCAGCCGGCGTGATGTCGCAGCAGAGTTGAGCCAACCGCTGTCCCATCAGGACCGAAGCAACAACCCCCCCACTCACCCGAACACGCCACTTCACCCAGCAGCTCGCTCTGTCTGCATCCCTGTCCTGAAGGAGTTAGCATCTCTAGGCTTCTTTGTTCTTTTTGTTCTGGTTCTGTTTTTTAAATATTATTATTATTAAATATTCGTTTTTAATAATATTAAATACTTCATAGATAAAAGACTGTGGTTTGGTCCAGGAGAAAACTGACCTGAACCTCTCGTTTAGTGTTGAGAGTTGCAGACGCCTGAGTTAGCAGCATTATCAGCTACCGAAAGGTTGAGCAAAGTAAAAGGCAAAGAAAAGGTTTTTCTGTTGGTGATTATGATTATGGGTTCGCAGCATCCTCTGTGAGTTAATCGGCTATTGATCTGTGGAGTCCCTGGTGTCCAAGCATCATCTTGCTTGTTGTATAATTTATGTCATTGTCGATGAATTCTGTTCAGTCTTTCCCCCCCTGCTAGGTTTCTATCTGTCCCATTTGTGCATCTACATTGAAATCATATATTAGAAGACAATAAACATTTGTGCTGTGATTACTTTCGAATCCAGTTTCTATTTTTCTCTTCATATGTGGGAACCCTCTATCTGTTCATTCATGCTGAAGCTGCCACTTCTTCTCAACCTTGCATGACGTTGTCTTGACCTTCCTCCTACGTCGGGAATTCGGCCCATATTTAACATTCTTCGGTTGACCCTGTTGCATTTTATAGTCTTAATATGTGGGAAGGTAGCCACCTCCCAGAAGAGTGCCTAACTGGGGCTTTTAAAAGTAAAATGGGTTGTTAACGCAAATGCTGCACATTAACCGACCGCCTGCAGCAAAAAATGATCATTAGTTATTACAGCCTGTAGCATTGTTTTAAAACGTGATTCCTATTAGATTCGTGTTGCAGATATGTCTGTAATATAAAAGAGTTGGTATGTAAATATGGTTTTCAAGAGCTTAAGAGGGGAGAGAAAATGAGGAATCCAAACCGCTGCCACTGCTGTCTCCTTCAGTTTAAGTCTCACACCAGTGCAAAACAAAAATCATGACGCTGCTCAGGTGTGGGACCATAACTGTGGGAGACTCTTTCTGCACAACTTCTTACTTGGCCAACCAAAAGTGAACTGCTCGATAGCAGCCGAGGGAGTAAAAGTATTCCTGCACATTGTCCAAACATATAAGACTAAAAATGGATTGGAACCTTTCTGCATACAAACCTTCATCTGATAATTTCAGTTTTTGCAGTGCAAGTTTGAAGAATGTGCAGAAATAAATCAATTTTGTCTGGATTTAAAGTGATCCTGTTACGACCTTTTGTGAGCAACACTCTATTGTCCAATTAGTGGAGAAACTAGTTATTTATGCTGAAAGTTAATGAAACAAGATAACTGTTGGCTGCATATTAGATAGATGTTTAGTGAAAATAAAAATATAAAGAATTTCTCTTAACAGTTTTTAGATCTCTGTTGACAAGCAAACGTAAAAATAAAAAAACAGAGAGACATAACAAGTCCTGCAGCAAATTAAATCAGTTTACTCTTTACATTTTTCAAGGAGAATCCAAACGTGGAAGTTAAACAAATGTTTATGTTTCATACTTAATAAGACATCCTATTAGTTTTATTTTTTAAAAAGTCTGAAAAGTCTTAAAGTTAACTCAAATAATGGAAAATTGTTAAAAAATAGGAATTACTATCATGCTAACTTCACTTTGACCTCAAAAAGCGCTTTTGAGCAACAATTTTCAATAAAAAGTCTATATAAATGTGCATTAATGCATATTTTCCATTTCATTGTTTAAAGTGTTGTGTTTACGTGTCTAACGCAAGTTTTGAAGTCAATTCTTGGGCTCTATATACAAAACAAACGTGTTGAACTTTGACCAATCCGGGACTCGGATTTGGTAGACACGTTTGGGTAGGGTCTTTTGAAAAAAAGAAACGAAACTACCAACCGTTCGAAAAGCGATTATGATGGCAAAATTATAGATTTTATGATACCAAGTCTTTCATAAATTGGAATAGAGCTGTGAAAAAAAAAATCTGGAGCAAGATTTGCACTGTTTTGAGATTTTGCGCCAAGTCAACTGTGAATACATGTGCAAGTATCAGGTAGCGATAAACCAGTGTGGACACTATATGCTAAAAGTTTTCCATCTAACGCATTTTTCAAAAAGTTTGAACCAAGCTTTAGTGGTTAGTAGAAATCCATATGAAGGTGGCAGACATTCAAACTTAGCACAATGAGGATCAAGGCAGTTAAATCACATGTGTAGGGCAAGAAACAGCAGACTCCAGCTGTTTGTTACATTTTTTTTGTACATATGGTCAAAAAGGTCTCAAAAAATCTTAAATGTAACTTCTTTAAATATATAGACACCCTGTATTAAATGCCCCCTTTATTATATAATTTTCATCTCAGATATTTTGTCTGATCTGTAACATAAGTAATAACAGTGTTCCCCTTTTTGATTGTTTCACCCAACAATTTAAAAAATGTACAATAACTACTTAAACAGTTGCATGGTCCTCCTCTCCTGTTTGAGTGATTAATCAAAAATGTGACCCCAAAGCTAATCATTTGAAAATCCAACAGAGTGTCCGAATTTAAATCTTAATGTGACTTCTGGTGTTGTTTCATCACAGAAAGCCAAGCAGTAGATTCAGTCTTTATCCGTTGCAAGGTGTATTTGAACAGAATGAAGAAAGAATTTATGTCACATCGCGGTCATCTACTAAGACAAGGTAAGCACTAAAACAAATCAATAAATACTTTGAGTTTATCGAACATCAGATGTCATAAAGACCTTTTTCTAAATTTTACGACCAAGTGGGTTCCAGTTCTGGTCAAGCTGCATGACATGTTTCTTGTGGTTCTTTTAAATGACAGTCAGGTAAAGAATAGGAGTTCCTCGTTGCTCCGATGAGCACAAGGACAAATTTCCCTCATGGCTTGAAGGCTTAGCACATGCTGATAGGAGTTTTAAATGTCTATCTAAAGGTTGCATAAGTCATGCTCTCTGCCCTGGCCCCTTCACAGTCACTGATAAACACTGTTTTTAGATAAATCTCTCGTAAGTGTCCCAGGGCATAGCACTGATAACGTCCTTTTCGCTAATGGGGTCTTCCGAATTCCTTGCTTGCTGGAAGTTAACATGTAATCTTAATGAAGATGATGATGATGGAAATTGTGGCACCTAATGCATTGTGTGATACTGACTTTTATCTGCTAATTAGGGAAGAGGCTGTTCCTGAATATTTAGTAGTCTTTAGTTCATTTATGTTAAAGTGTTCTGTTTTTACCCTCCAGTTTTTTAAGAACCTCTTTCAACAGCAAACGGATGAAATAACTCATCTCACTGATAAATGGCAGTTGATGGTTAAACTCCAAATAAATTCAAACGTTGAATAACATTTTAATAATCAAGCCATCAATCCATATATTTTCTAAATCTGCTTTAACTGCATTTGAGGTCACAGGGATGCTTAAACCTACCCGGTTAGTGTTTGGTGAAGTTCTCCCTAGACCAGGGTTGTCAAACTTCAGGCCTCAAGGTGCCTCGAAATCCATGACAATTTTATTTTTAGTCGTCGGCATGGTAATGAATGTAGACGTCAGGAGTCGGGGATGACGTTATAATGAAATCGGACTACAGTTGGGCGGTGGCAGCTGGATCCCCAGCCGGCAGCAACTCTGATTGGACGATGTGTTAATGTTTTCGTCAAAATCAAGTGCCGCCGGCCACCAGGAGTAAATAAAAAGCCATCCTGCCCCACTGGTCATTCGCAGATCAGATTTTGTGTACACATTATAATCTTGTCAATTTGTAAATGAGCAACATGTAGTTGAGGATTTTAGCAAAGAACCCCAGTTGCTGTCCCAAATGGGTTACATCATCCTGTTTTGTCTGTTTGTTTTAAGATTGTTTCTTGTTGCTAAGCAATATAGCTGATTTCAAAATTGAAAATTCACAGCTTTATACATTCCTCACAAGTCTGACTTTAAGTCAAGGTTGTAGAGAGATGCAGAGAGAGAACTGAATTTTTAGCTAAAGTCAAGCAGAGTCGAGCTGCTTGATGCAGTAAATTTCATGGTAAAGTGATGTTCCAGGAATAAAGACTGAGAGAAAACTAAATGAACTGTAGTGGAAAACACTGCAGGAAGAATGAGGAGGACAATGATTTTTGAATGTTTAAAAAGTAGCTGTGCAATTGGCTTCGGAAGAAATGATCTGTATGTTTGTGTGTGTGCATTCGCATGTGTGTGAGGGACATCTCCACTGAGAACCTTTGTCGTACTTTGATTATTCAGCTACTGGTAATGTCAAGATTTGCATTAATTAAAATGTAGAAGTGTCTTATGTTGCAGCTGCAGCAGCACAGCTCTGCCTGTAGGCTTCTGTCATGTCTGTTAAACATCTTTTTTTTTAGATTACATTTTATAAATGATCTATTTTCAAATTAGTTACTCCGTTACTTGAAGCATTTATAATATTCTAATGAAGGTAAAGAGTAATGCCATAAGAGCATGTTAAAAACACCATTTTCATCAGTGTGGGGCTTTAAGATCACAAATGCCTTTTTGGCTTTCTCCTTTATCAGTACTCTGTATTTTGAGACAAAATGCTAAGTATAACTAGTTTGGTCATCACAACACCATAAATATAAAAAACAAATAAAAACACTATAAATAATGTAAATACTTTTCAAGAAAACAAAGCAGATTAAAATTGTCACTAACAGAAATAGTCATGAATGACTCTCAGAACTGAAAGATTATAAATCCAAACGGTTAGTGCTTTATCATTTATAACCCCGTGTTATCAGGGGGTTCCCACATCCTGGTTGTGTTTTCTTTCATTTTGTGGAACAGTTGTCTTCCAGCAAAAACATCTCGATTTTGCTCAAATTCCATTGTTGTCGAACACGTAGAGTATGATAACAAACTTCTTCCACACATTGTTGGAATTAAGTTGTGGATTTAGTCACTGCAATAACTGAATTTGGTGGGGGAAAAACATTCTACATCTTTGTGCAGAATTTTAGCAGTCTTTAGATTGTTTTTTTAATTAAAATCAATCATCCGTTAAAGTTCATCTTTGTTGTTCTGCTTCCACGTCATGTTGAGGCACTAAAGCATCGTTCAAATCACAGGGATGGGTCCATATATCACTCCTACCTGTTTCTTTCAGCTTGTAATGAGGAAACAGTAAAAAACCCCACAAATCTCCACCCTGCACCGCTCTAATAAATTTCTACAGTACTTACACTCGGGGGAATCCACATTACAGCCTGCCACTGATTTCTGAGAACAGACGGGAGAGGCTGGAAGGAAGGGAAAGGAGTGGGTGGACAAATAAATGGAGATGTTCTTCTCAGTGTAAGATGTGGAGGGGAGTGGGGGGCTTGCTGTGGATGATGGGAGTGTTACTCTTGAGTTTTTTAATCCTTGAGAATCTGTGAGAAGGTGAAAAAGAGTATTTTTTTTACAAAACAGCTTATCTGTGTTTGAACACTTCATTGTTAATAGATGATCCTAGTATTTTTCCCTGAAGGCCAGACGTTTATTTCATCCAGATGTGTTTGACATTAGCTGTGTGATTCTTGACTCACTGATGCACTTGTCCTGAGAAACAAGTGGCTTCTTGTCATGTGTTGGTGTGAAGATGAGCACTCAGCTCATCTAAAGACCCAGCAGCTGGTGGCTTTTTTTTTTTGTCTGTCACTTATTCTAATGCAGTTAAATCATCCCGACCACCTGCCACTCACACATAACCTTCATTCCTCGGGAACATACACTTATTTCATTGCAGTTTCCTATGGGGAACGACAGAGTCCGCCTTGTCACGTCTTAATACGCTCACTACCTTCACCCTGTCCACTGTGCTTCATCTCTTCAAAGTCAATTGATGTATATGTCTGAAGGTCCCCCTCTGGAGAAACAAGTGCGTGCATCAGTCACAGCATTTAAAAGGCCTTCCTTTCAGTAAAATTACAAGAATGGAGCTCAGAAGAACAGTGCAATGCAGACTGAAGCAAATAATGGAGCCAGATTTTAAAATAATCGTGCAGTTTGTGGTACAAGCACCAAATATGGCATGGATGTACCCTCGGATCCCCTCTTTCAGAAAAGCACAATAGCTTCCAGAAAATTCAAAATTTTAAAATGATATATAGATATATATAATGGTATTCTCTTGGTACCGCTCTAGTCTAAAGACTGCATTTTCTCCATGAACAGCGCCTGTTTTTTTAGACTGGAGCAAATAGACCCTGAATATTTTTGTAACAATTAAGTGTAAGGCTGCCATCTTTACAAACGACTGCCATGTTGGATTTTTCTCGTGGCTAAAGGCTCATTTACACTGGTCCGTCACCGGAACGTATTACATCGCCTCCGTCGAAGCTGGAGAAAAGAGAAAGAGGTCTGGGTTTCAAAATAAAAAACTTCTGTTTTACTTTCAAAATAAAACTTTATAAAAATATATTTTATATTTAAGATGATGCAATAACACACATTAACACCGGTGGGCATTTTTGCCATGAACGATAAAAGTTTAATTTTGGCAGTACAAAAATATAATATAATTGTAGACATAAAACATGCATTTTACAAGGAGATGAAGGAGAGGACATAGGGCCTGATTGCAAGTTTTGGATGAGCAAAAAGAGCAGGACGAACTACTCAACACGGGGATGGTAGGACAAACCCTCCCTCCGGAAGCCAGGGGGAATACCTTCGGACCAGAGAGGCAGCTGAGACAATATAAACCAAGGAACGCTATTCCTCGTGAGCTGCTGTCCTGCTCTTTTTGCAGCTAATCCTGGCTTGGTAATTACTGACGGTCGTGAGACAGACTCCTCACGCAATGCAAGAGAGACGCTCCGCAGACGGACCAGTGAAAATACGGGGTAACATGCTTTCCTGAAAGGGCATCCTAAGGTACATACATTCATGTCAAACTTGGTGCTCGTACCACAAAAAGCTAGATCTGTCTGAAAATCAACCTAAGCGGATCTGCTAAAAGTAGCTGTTGTTAGGAGGCTCTTCAGCAGCGCTCTCCGCATGTGGCAGATTAATGGCTTGTGTCGGAGAAAATATCCAGCGGGCTTCCACAGCTATCTGAAGCTGTCTTCTATCTTCTATCCAGCTTTGGGTCTTCAGGGTGGCGCAAGCAGATGACCATTTTTAATCAGAAGGTGCTTTAAAAGGAGAGCGATAAAAGGGGCGACTTCAAAGCAGCACAAAGGCTGCACCGAGTGTTTCCTTTTCTGAAAGGTCTTCTGAAAGGATCCATTAAAGCTTTGTCTAATTGTGTTGTTTTCTCTTACTTTCAAGTTTGGAAAAGGTTAATTTTACTTGATCTTTTCTTGAAGTAAATTAGCTTTGAGTTAAAGTCATTAGTCGTCCTCCCACGTTTTACCAGGTGAAAACTGTTTAGTGTTTCAAGGAGTTTGTTGTCTGTCAGTCAAACTAATGGGCTGTTTTTTGCATTTTATTACACTTTAGCCTTTTAATGTCAGATGCACCACCATGACATCAGGTCTTAGAATTTACTTTCTTTTTTTTCACTTCCCTTCTTGTCTTTTCTTTGCTTCACTTTCCTGCTTATCTCCAGGTAACAGTATTCTGCACTCGGCTGCAGACAGCGTGACGAGTGCGGTGCAAAAGGCCAGCCAAGCTCTGAACGAGCGCGGCGAGCGATTAGGTCGGGCTGAGGAACGGACTGCAGACATGATGAACAGTGCTGAACAGTTTGCTGTCACAGCACACAAGGTAAGGCAAAATGTAAACAAGCGGCGTAACAATGAGATCAATACATCCATGCGGATGTTTTGCCGTGACCCACCATCTAAAATACGGCCTCGTGGGCTGCAGAATAAGTTATTTTTATCAGAATTCTAGCAAAACTTAACAAAAATCATTCCATCAAACTTTATATTTTTCTCATTTTCTGTTATCTTTTGCAGCCCAGATGGGGCTTTATGTAATTGTGTTTCTAAATTTAAAAATGTCAGTATTTAGGAAATGAATGTAGGACATTTAGGAAATTTAGGAAAAGCACCTTAATTATTTTATAAAAGCATAAAATGTAGTCACAACATTCTACTCCTTATTGGTTTTGACTCTCTGATCATTTTTTATCTGTTTTAAAGTGTTTTTTTTCATCATAAATGTCTTTTTTAGCCAAACATGTAAAAACCCGTTTCTAGGACATAGTTTCTGCAGAGCAACAGTAGTTCATTAGAAATTAGCCCGCCCCCACCTCCCATCACCTATCTGTTTTCACTCTCTGCCGCTAGCTTACAGCCGCTCACAACCCCAACCTAACGTTACCAGTGCAGCAAAAATGGCGAGCAACTTGAAGGCCATAAAGGCAATGAGAAAAACGTTTCAAAGACTTTTAATTTTTCTCATAGATGAGTTACCCCACTGGGATGAATTACGAAACTGCAATATGCTTAGAAAATGACTCAAAAACCCCTACCAAGAACAATTCAAGCATTTCAACTTTCCCTGATTAAAGTGACCAAATATTTAGCATCTTACTTAAGTATATCTTTATTGTAGTTACCAGTCACAAGTGGGTTTGAATGCGGGTCTCCACTGTCCTACAGCAGTAAGCATCTGCAGTACATTAGACGTGGTCACCTTGAGCCTTTGTCTCTGCATTCTAATTTATGCGCCTCACTCTGTACCAGCAGACAGTTTAACTGCACTGCTCAGTTTAATCAAAGCAATGACGTTTTTCACGCTGCTCTGCTGCCTCTTCTGGTCGACTTGTAGAATTCAGTTCCATAGAGCACAAGTGGGCGCCAATCACCCACCACCTTAATGAGTTTCATGTAGAGCTGCTGTAAATAGAACAAATAAAGTTTGTTTGTGAAATAAAGCTGTTCTTGAAGCTTTTCTTATTGTGCTTTCCTTTTATCCTTCCCCACCCTAAATTTCCCCTGCAGCTCGCTATGAAGCACAAGTGTTAAACCACTGCCAAAACCAACCGGTCCTGGTGGGGGGTGAGGGTGGGTTCGGGTTAATTGCTGCACAGGAGGATTCCAGATGTGTTTTTTTTTCTGAGAGATGTGATTAATATTTGTTAACATGTTAATATTCTGGGCTGTTGTACTACTGCAATTCATTCCTAATGATGGTGATGCATCGTGCACAAGGGTGAAAGAGGGGTAAGCAATGCTCCTACAAACTAGCAGCAACCTGTTTCATGTTTCTATTTGCCAAAACACTCTGAGATGCTGTTTTAACACTCAGTGCATTTAGGTTTTCATGTGGTCTACTAGTAATGTTACCGACATTCGTAAAAGGCCGATTTCACGACAAGAAACAACTTGTTTCTGATTATAAAGTGTTATTTTGGTG
This sequence comes from Oryzias celebensis, assembly GCA_014656515.1. Taxonomy (NCBI): domain Eukaryota; kingdom Metazoa; phylum Chordata; class Actinopteri; order Beloniformes; family Adrianichthyidae; genus Oryzias; species Oryzias celebensis. The sequence goes on from BNCR01000005.1 coordinate 45,300,676, forward strand.
TACTTTGCGGAATTTTCTTTAGTGTTTCTGCGCCTGTCATTAATACATTAATTAAGCCAAAATTTCAACTGCAAAACATTCCTTTTTTAAATTAAGTTTTCTTTTTTGTCCATGACACTTTCTAGGTCCAAGATTTGAAATTACCTGAACAGTATAAATATAAAAAAAAACAAACATTTAATTTCGTTTGAGCCACTGAACTGTAAGTTTAGTTGTGATATTAAGAGGATGATTATTTTTGTTTTACGTCAATAAGAAATATGTGCCAACCTTTTATAATATACTTGAAATCCTTATAGAAACTGATTTATGATTGCATTAAGTACACAGTATATTGAATAATGTTATGGGGAGAGGAAGCAGCTCAGTAAACTAGCTTCTGCACTGTAAAAAGCAAACTTGTAATGGTATAATCCACATGTCTGTTGAGCTTATCTGTCTTTGACTGTGGGGCGCTTTGAAATGGATCCTGGCTGTCCTCCTTCTCCAGTCGTCTCACGTTGTGCTCTTTTGAGATGGTTGATATCAAACATGTTTGCTGACACAGGCCTAAAAGTCTCGAACTGCAGCAAAAGCTTGTGATAGTTCTTCCTTTTCTTCTCCTCACTGACTCTCTCTTTGGCTTCCTGGCTGGTAAAACCCCATTCTCACAGTTTCTTTGATCCTTCTCTTTTATATTTTGAATTTTCTAAGTCCTTATGTGACAATTCACAGAGAACCTTTTATTGCTGTCGAGTTTACAATGAAGTGTTCCAGTTGCCTAATTCCTTGTGTGCTTTTATCTTTCTCTGTAACACCGGGAATGTATGTTATTTTAATTTAAACATATTACTGTGTTTTTTAATTGTTCTTAGCGTCACTTTTGCAGTGGGCTTTAACAGTCCCACCAAACAATTTTAATTCAATTTTATTCCACATTTGTTTCCGATGTTACTCATTCAGAAACAAAAGGAGCCAACGGCTTTAAATGTCACAAGGGTCAAAATGTTCTGTATTTGACATGTTCAATATCAATTCACTTCTCACTGATCTCTGCTCCACACAGCTGTTCAATAAAGTCTGTTACACTATCAATGGTGTTGTTGTGCATTATTACTTCTTCAGGTATCCTTTTTGGTCTTTTTTTATGTTGATATTATGCATAAACAGGTGCATACACTAATGCAGACGAAACATAGCATAATTAGTCATGGATTGATCAGGAGTACCTTAGAACCAAGCTGTGGTGTGAGCATAAAACATGTTTTGTGCAGGTAATACTGCCCCCATGTGGTACAAAATGAAATTAAGGCAAACAACTTTCAATGGTAGAATTCTGCTGGTGTTATCATTCAAAAAAGTCCCATAAGATATTCAGTGTACCCTGGTGGTGTTACAGCACACATGTAGACAACACACTTTTTTAGAAAAAGTTTTTAGATTTCAACTTGTAAAAGGTTAAATTACTGCATATTTTCTACAGCAAAACATGGCAACAAAACATTTGACCTAATTTAGCTTTTCTCTATTTCCTCAGACTCATCAAAGCTACATTTGCACTTGTCCACATTAGGCCTAGTCCAGGGAACTGCAAACTTTCGCAGTAAAAGAGCCATTTTGGGTCAGTTTCTTAGAGCAGCAAAGACCTACGTCTCAGTTTAGAAAAATACACTTTCAAGGAGTTTGTTGTCTGTTTTTCTGGCCATTAAGCTCCAAGTTTAAATATTTACAAGAACTGAATCACAACAGACTTATATTTTTTTCGGTATGTAAGAATTTGAACTTCTTTTGACAGCAGTATATACAAGTTCCTTTCAAAATAAAATACACCCTGTGCCAAATAAGATCCTTCTGCTGCAGTAGATTTACCTGAATTAGACATGCAAGAAAGCCATGTCAAACATGATGTTTTCTATGATGACATGACTTTTCCTCTTTTTACTGTCAATTATAAACATTTCTATAAAATCTTTTTTTTAAGCAAAATGCAGTTTTATACTTTAAGAACTTTTTCTTTAAAGCCAAAGAGCCAGAATGGAGGAATGAAAAACCTGGATGTGACTCTAGAGCCCCAAATTGCAGAATCCTGTCCTAGGAGGTTATTTCCAGAACTATACTGTATATTTTCTCATTCCAGGAGTTGTGATTTAGGACGAGTTTAGATTGAATTATTAAGTGTATTCTTGCTGAAAACTCAGTCTAAGTGGACAACTAAGTGAATTACTTCAATGGTTTTGTATTTAATTAATTTAAACAATTCAACATTTTTCCTCTCCCCTAAGGAACGTTTTTAAGGAGGTAGCAAACCAACTATGACCTTGTAAATAAAAGCGTACCAATGGGACTGCCTCCAAATGACCAGGGAAGGCCACTGTACTCTTGTGCACAAATCTCAGTGCTGTGTCATAGATTTACAGTTAGTTATGAATCTCAAAGCAGAATTAAACTTTGTGTCCAACATTTGAAAACATGACAAAAGATCATTCATAAAGAGAATGTCATCATGATCTATCACAGGCAAAATGGTAGCAGCGACAAGATTTTTTTTTTCACTTCAGAAGAAAAGCAAAGAAAAAAACAAGTTTTGGTTTTCATTTATTTACGTTTTCTTTAATTTTTCTTTAAGTTTTTCTATGTGTAGTTTAAAAGTGAGGAAGTCATCAGTCCGGACACCCTGGTGCTTATATTCTTAAACTACCTCTTTGATGTTTCCCTCGAGAGTGGACACTACAGAAAAAACTTCAGGAACTTTTGTGGAATTTGAAAATATCAACTTAGTCTTGTCAGGATTTGAAATAAGTACTTCTAGTTAAATGCGTGAACGCTGCATAACAACAAAGGCTTTCTGCAGAGTTTCAATGGCCTGAACTAGGTGAACCATAACAATAAATAACTGTCATCAGCATAGAAATGCAAGTTAGCTTCAGTAATCTTTTCAACTAGGCCTTGATTGCGCAATCCGTAATAAACTGGGTCATCGTGTGCCTTTAGAATACTCAAGCTAATAATGTAATTCTGTATTAACTATGTATACTTTGTAGAGCATTTTATTACATGCCTTTTTCTATGTAATATGTGTTTGTCGTTTCTTTGGTGTTTGTTTCTAAAATAAAGCTGCATCCTTAAAGACAGACGGTGATGCAGGCAGATATTAAAAAATAAAAAAAAAAGATCATTTGTTTAGGAATGTTTACTGTTGGTGTTGCACAAAACTATAAAAACACCACATTTTTTGGGAGTAATCTCAGTGATAAATAAGTTGGTTTAGTTTAGAATGTTATATTAACGCCTAACAAATAATATTTTGTATAATTTTGACGAAATATATTTTTATGTAGAAGAAAAATATTGAACGTTATCTAAGGTTTAAGTTAATTTATTCTGGAATATTCATCTTTTCTCTTTTTATTCATATTTATGTTTAAAAAGATGTTTTAAAAACTTGGAAAATGTCGTTTTTGTGTGTTCAATAAATTTTTACTCTGTTCAGCCCCCAACTTAAGGTGTAATTTGGATTTTGGCCCCCTGTGCGATTGAGTTTGACACCCCCTGCGTTAATGTATGTTATCGGCAAGAGGCTGTGAAAACCAGGGCTTTACTCTCCCTTTAATTGTATGTTTCTGTAATGAATGCATGCTTATTTACAATTAGCACAAAACTTTCTTTGAAGAAGGCCCAAGTTAACTCTACATCTGGTGTCAGACTTCTATTTTTCCGTAGAATTGTTGTCAGGTCATGATAAAATGCTCGGCCATGAAAAACTTTAAAGTCCTTTTACTACACAATGATCACTTAGGCCAGTGAAGAAAATGTATGAGGTTCATTAGTTAAAACCAAAATCAATTCAAGTTGACTTTTCTGGACATTTGAAATGTGGTCTGGTAGGGAGATCGACTAGCTGCTTGAGATCATTTGCATCACAGAATAATTTCAATTCACCTGAAGTTCCCTTTATCCAATCCCAGTTTAAATCTCCAACCATATAATTTAGCATACTTCAGTTTTGCCAAAAGGTGTTTTAATGAAGATGAATGAGGGAAGTAAGGAAGCCTCTTTTGTAGCAGATGGAGGTCTATAGCATCCAACAACTGTGATAAAAAGAGAATTTGCTATGTCCACATTCAAGGCTAAAAAAAACTCCAGTTGTTTGCTGATCGATTGGGACAACACAAAAGTGGCATTAAATCTTGATTTTAAATAGATAGCAACACTGCTTCCCTTTTTTTGCCTGTTGGTGCAATAAATGTACCCAGATATGTTAATGTCTGCTGATGTTTACTGAAGGAGAAATAAAAACGTTCAAAAAAGTGCTCAAGGCAGCAGAAAATCTGAGAATCTTGCCCATTAAGATCTCTGTTTGCAACTCTCAGCTCTGCCTCCTCTTTAACAGTATTTTAATTTTCCTATTTGTGATTCAGATCAGCAGAGGATAAGCTGAAATACATGATTTATAACTTCTAACATTACAGAGGGAGAAAAGAAGCACCTCATTAAAGCACCTGCTCAGGGCTCTTCTAGCATTATTCACAGTGCTTTTCCCTTACGTCTCGCTCACAGTTCTGCCCACAATTCCTGATTTCCTTTCTTGAGTTTTTGCATCACGACATACATTTAATTGTAGAATGGATGTTTTTCTTTTCTTTTTTTTTTTCTTTCTTTTTTTTTTAGATACTCAAACAGTTGTGCAATAAACATACAACTGCATATTTGCAATTGCAATACTTTACCACTAGGGAGTGCTCAAGATGCAAACAAAAACCCATCTACTCTTCATCCAGGGTTACTTCCAAGCAGTCCATTGATATGTAATTTTTAGGGCATCATTTTATTTTGAAGGACTCGATGATTACAAGTACAAGTACAAGTATTATGTACACGCTGAAAACTGCAGTATAAGTTAATGTTGCTGTGAATGGCTGAGCATAACAGAAAAGACGAAGAAAAGCCATCAGTAAACATCTGATTTTTAGATGACCAAGTACATTCATGCCAACAATAATCTCTTAAATTTCCACTGATTATTTTTTTTAATTCGCAAAAAAAAAAAAAAAAAAAAAAAAAAAAACATAAATCACAACTTTCTGGAACATGTTTTTTGATCAAATAAAAGAAAAAAAACTAAAATAAGGTTTATATTAATTCTGTTAATTGATTAAAAAATAATCAGATTAATGACACCTTTAATCATGATCAATCACAATGTTTTATTACGTAGATTTAATACTATAATATGCGGCTTTTGACCCAAAAAAAAAAAAGGCCAGTAGCCATCTGAAATATTTGTCTGAAATGTTTAAATTTGTAACGTGTTAACTCAAATATCCCAGAAATGTAATTGTGTGCACAAAACACATCGACAGTGACGAAGTGTGTATTTTCAGAAATTGACGTTATTGACCTGGAAGCCTAAACCATCCGATGCAAAGTGGAAGATGGTTGGATGACCTGTAATTAATCTGCGTTAATGGATAATGATGTGTTCTTTTTTTAAAATTAATCTCATGCGTTAATGCGTTAGCCCTAATTTAAATAACAAAAATGTCCTAAAAACATAAAAGTTTTTACTTTTATTATTTTTATTCTATACAGACACTATAAGCTGAGTCAAACTGTTTAGACATGCAGAGCAACTCCATCCAGATGTGACGCACTGCACCAACGTATTTACTAAGGCTTCAGGAAGGTTGGAGAGCTCTGTGGGCTTGGCATCACCTTGAGAAAAGCATTGGCATTCCTGTCGGCCGGAGAGTGTCAGTCGCACTGCCCTCCATAATAAGTGGCTGGCCACCTGGCTGGAGGGCAACCCCATTTTAATCAGCCAACATCCCCCAAAGCTTTACCAGAGTAATTACAGACTTCATTCTGAGGCTGAGAGCATGTATGAAATGGGTCTGTGCTTCTATTCATATTTCCCCTCTCAATGGTGATTTCATATCACTTCTGCTACTTAAGGACTTCTTTTACATTAAATCCTAGAGCTACAACAGGATATTGCCTCTCTAACAGAGAAATTGAGTGTGTGCTCACAGGTCCATTCATTCATACACGAGTTGGTAATAAAATAAAGTAGATAATAGCAAAAAATACTGATTTAATGCAACCATTTCAAACTTATTTAGAATAAGCTTTCATGAAATCATCAATCTGACATTGATTTTTTTGCTGTTTTAGTAACATTCAGTAAAATGTGACACTACCTCATAAGCAATAATCATCAGTTCAGTTGAGGAATACTTTTAATTTTTATTTATTTTTTGCCCCTTTTAAAAAGCAATTTAAAAAGAATGTGCACAAAATTTTAAATCGACATATTTTCACATTTTTATAACCTTGTTTGAATCTTTAAAGAGTATAAAGGATGGTTTCTTAGCCATGTTTTTAAAAGTGCTGTCTGCGCTTAGTATTTTAGTTAAAGAAGTTAACCTTTTTATCTGCTAATTTAAAATATACAACTAGATTAGCATTATTTTAATTTTTTTTGGTAAAATGTAGAAATGTGCCAACTACGTTTTCCTCATTATTTAGGTATGTTCTGTAACAGATAACATTTTTAGGGTTTAAATCAAATGTTTTAGTTTGTGAAAACAAAAAGTATGCAGCAGAGGTCTCTTTTTAATGTTTGTGTAGTTCTTAGATTTTTTTTTCATGTTGATAAACAATGTTTATGCACAGAAATTCCAATATTTGTTTAATTTGGATTTAAAACGTTAATTAATTTTATATATTTTGTAATTCTATCATATTTAGTGTAAAAAGACTAGCACTAAATGGGTATATCTTTAAATGGCATTATGTAGGTTAACCATATAATGCTTTCAGTTGTAACAGCAAACCTACAATTGAGCTGCCTCAGCTGAACAATCGCATCAAACTCAAAGAAAATAAATGGAAAGTAAAATTGAGAGAAACTAGAAGTGTTTGGTTTAGAGAGATGCTTGACTTTGTGAGAGGTGGGAGGAGCTGAGTCCAGCACGGGTCACAGTGACTTCACAGATGCGTGGGAGAAAAACGGCCTCCTCTGTGCTCCCTGTTCTCCATGCCTCCTCTTTACCTTTGAGTTCCTGTGGAGTGCAATGTCAGACATCCTGTTGGGATCATTTATTCTGCTCTTGTTTCCTCAAAGATTTTTTTTTGTTCTCTCAGAAATCAACCATCTTGTATCTCTCATGACCCACCAGTATATGCAGGAGAAAACAAAGGCGGTTTCAGCTTGAAATAAAAAAAAATGCAACCCAGAATACATTTCTGATTTAGGAGACACAATAATTCAGCAAATATGGGCGCCTTCGTCTTTATAAAAATGGTATAAAACCCTGTGCAGGTTTCATTGGCGCCATTGTTGAACACACAGCTCACTCTGGTACTTTATCCAGCAGTTATTGACTTGGGCAGGAAAAACAGATTGGCCTCAAACAGGCAGTGACATGCAATCTTTTGCTCCTTGAGTGTACTGTAGGTCATTGAGGTTTTACTGTATGGTCCCGTTTATTCCTGCTTTGAAACCGCCAGGACAGATATATGTGTCTTTCTGTGCACCGCCTTGTCACATACCCAAAAACAAACATTTTTCATTCTTGTTTGATTCATGACCAAAATAGAGGTCTTGGAATAGAATTTCCATAGATGGTGTGTTTTGAAAGTAGGTGGTCCTGCATCAACACTGTTGGGAGCTGCTGGCCTTCAGACTTGCCTTTGATATTTCTGTTTCCTCCCGTCCTGCGAGCAGAAACATCAGTATGCAGACAGCACCCCACCGTTTTGCTGTGCGGGCTGCATTAAGCCTCTAAATTACACTGGAATATGCAGAGGGGAGAATTCATAACAAAACCTGTCACCTCCTACTTGTCTATGATCCATCACCACAGCCTTGTTAATATTCTCCATGTTCCAGTAGAGCGGTGGAGACACAAGTCCCAGCGTTTTTTTTTCCACGTTTCTTCGCCAGAGGTAACTGCAGTGAGAAACTGAGGCGGTACGACTTAGTATCCGTCTCTGTAACGACTTGAGAGATTTATCTCCTGGACAAAGGGGCGGTGCAGAAAACCGTCTGTATCAGCAAAGTAACGACAAGTGTGGCACTAACACCAGAGGGCAGCAATTAACAGGAATTAATCACATTGATTTAGGCTTCAGCCCCTTTGCTGTGGATTCTCACACTCACATGCGCCTGCGTTTACTCCTGACATTAGATTGCACAAGATAACGGACCGATAGCTTCTTTTAATCCTATTAGGCTCCATGAATTATGGAGGGTTTAAAGTTAGTTGTGTAAGGGTGGTTGTAGGTCACATTTTAATCCAATTTAGTAAAGATTCACCCTTAAGGACCCATCATATTCAGTGTTCTTTGAGTTGCAGGAATAATAAGATAACCACTTGCTTTTAAAGCATTAAAATGACCTTTTAAGTCATGTAAAACAATGCGTTTGGCCTTTTTTAGGGGCTACATCCTGTCCAAGCTCAAAGGCTTTTCTGATTATTGATCGTCAGGTTTGTGCATTTGGGGACTGTTTTCTCATCCTTGTCGTGTCCTTGTGTCTTCCTTGTTTGTTCAGAATCTCAGCATGTTTTTATTTTGCCACTGGGGGGCGTTGTAGCTCAAGCTGAGTCAGGCGTTGCTGAAGAACCCACATGAACCTTCTGAGGTAGCTGCTTAGCCAGCCCCTAAAAGTTACCCAGGATACCTAAATGTGCTGAGCTGTCTCCTCCCTCTGCTCCTCTCTGTACCGCAATATGACTTTTTTTTTCATCCAACTCCAGGAGAAACTTTCGTCTCTCTTCCTCCTCTGGTCATCCTCCTTTCCTTGTTTCTGCTCCCTCTCATGTCCTTTTTTCTTAGCAGCAGTAGTTCAAATCCAGCTGCAGTCCATCTAATCCTTCTAATTCAGTTAATCTAATTTTCTGGATGTGGTCACACTGCTGCTTTTCTGCGCTCTCTTTTGCTTGCCGTACTCTGATTTGAAGCCCAAATCCCCCCGAGCCCTGCCATTCCCCACTTTTTTTTCCACTAGAAAAAAGATTGACACTCGTACGATCTGCTGAGAGTTTCAAAAAGTTAAATTACTAATGGCTGGGTTTAAGATCAACCGAGTCATTTGAGCGAAGAAATACAAGCAAGAGGTGATACATCTTTGAATGAATAATGAAATCACCGCCTTGACAGTCCATTGACCTTTTTGGCTGTGACGTGAAACGTAGAGGTGATGATTTGTGCCAGATTCATTAAAAGCAAGCGTTTCTGGATGGGTTTGCTGTACATTCTGGTTATTTTTCCCCTACAAGAAGTTACCAAACAACCTGGTTATTGGCTTAAATACAGAGTAAAGCGTCACCTTTCCAACACAGCTTGTCATTCGGTATTCATTAAAAGCTGCTGGTCTGCAGCAAATGCGTGTTGGAGGGATTACCAAGGTCTATTAGTAGATAAGAGGGACTTTCTCAGTGGAAATCACTAGAGATAGGCTATGTAGGTTAAACTTTGTGCCCCTGCACTTGCATTTTAATCACATTCACAGTTCAGGCTTGGTGTTATTCTCATCCTTCCAACTAATGTATTACCTGATGACTGGATCAAAACACTACTGTGCTCCTCCTTTGGCTTGGACTTGCAGAAAAAGGGTGGGATTGCAGCATTACTTTTCATGTCCTTCATTAACCTGTGGTCTTGTGCAGAAGTAGCAGAATGGGAGAAACGGTTATTCCAGTTTGGATCGAGGGGAAGCAATAGGGATTAGGGCCGAAAAAACAAGGCGTTCATAGGATGTGAAAGTGGGCCGAACAGGACACGCCTTTGTGTCCCACCGCGGGGGCATACCTGTCAGCTGCGAAAAATAATAAGATTTAAAAAAAACACATAATATTCCTAAATGTGTCTGACTCTTTCCGTTTACCCCTCTGACCTGATTTGACCTCTCTTGTGATTACTCCTCTTTGTCTCACTTTCCCGTTGCCCACCTGTGTCCCACTTTGTATTTATAGGTCAACTTGTCTGGTGATTTCAGGCTTCATCCTATTTGATTATTTCCCACAGAGTATCCAGAGAATAAAATACCTGATGAAAAGAAGTTCTCACAGATTATAACAAGTAAGTAGCAGATTTCTTTGTCTATTTATTGTAGGATTAAGATGTCAGATTGACTGAAACTGAAAAAAAGGGACAAAATGACTGACAGTTAAACAGCAAAAAAAAATTGAGATTAAAGCTGTTCTAAAACATTTTTGCAGTTTTAGGATTAATTTTATCAGCTCAGGCTCTGACTCAAGTTGCCTTTTGTTCTTCATCCTAACTTCGTCTCCCCGGTGTAAAGTGGTTGTGTTGAAGATCACTGCAATGCAGCGAAAGCAGCAGCAATGGTCTCATTCTCAGATCAGACAAAAAAAGAGGGGAGGATGTTGGCCTGTGATCCAGGCCTGCTTCCAGCCTTAAAGGGTTCCTGGACTTTCAGGATCTGGACTGAAGCATCAAACAGATCCTCAAAAAAAAAAGATGTAAAACACACTTGTGTGTGTCAGGATCTAAAGAAAGCTTTGCAGAGGGATCAAAGTTTATTAGAAATATAGCAAAAATTGTATATGCATTAAAGAGGTGCTCTCTGCAGCCCAAATCACAGGGAAAAATGCATGACGCTGAATAAATACATTTTATTCTTTACATCTCTGCATGTTTGATTTATTTTTAAGAAACAGCCCCTTTACTGAGGCCTGTGTAAAAATAAAACGGACAGGTTTACATTCTGCGTTGTCTTTTACCTCAGTTTGGTTTTCATACTTCAGCAAAGCCTCACATCAACACAGCAGGTGAAGCTGTCATCCACTCCCCAGCTTCAACTCAATTGAAAGTTTAGAAAGTTGATGAAAAAACCTGTTAATAACTTCAAAAAGATTATTTTTTTTAAAAGAAATAACAAGAAATGTTTAAAACATTACTGCCGTCGTCACAGCACCAACCAGGAATGAAAATGTGTAGGTCCAGCCTTTTCCTCAGCAGTTTTTGTTGGGAACACTGCTGTCCCAATGAGGAGGCTCCTGTCAAAGTGTCAAAAAAATGTCAGGACGCAGATTTTCCCCAGCAGAAATGTGTGGGGTCGAGTAGAAAAGCAGAGCTCGTCACCACACTCTTTGGATCTCAGTATTTTAACATCAACGTAAATGCAGTCAAATTGTCACCATCAACTATTTACTTTTCCCAAACCCATCCCAAAATTAACTTGATAGTTTACGATGTAGTTTGCCAAATGTAAGATTATATTTCTTTAACAAACAAAATTCTACTTTTTTTTTACTTTATATAGAGACATTGTATTTAAAGCACTGGTTTTACAATCATACCTGATAAGCTGTCTCAAAAATTAAAATAAATAAATGAAAAATCTGGATTTATTCGAATTTTTTTTTCCTTCCTGTTGACGAGAAGAATAACTTTAGTCTAAAATGCAACATTTATATTTCTGAATTATCCGTTTCAAGACCAGGAATTTCCTTTCTAATCAGTGTTATATACAGAATGGGTTTGTGATAAAAATGACACTGGAATTTAACCAAAGTTTTTTTTCTTAAAGTCTATATTTGATAAGGTTCTGTTGAAAAATAAATCAGATTAGCTGCCTGTCATGCTGAGGAGACGTAAACTTACTGGCATGTAGAAGTGGGTACTAAAGCCAGCCCTTTGTCCCTGAATTCCCCTGTCACAGCTCGTCATCTTAAGACAGCAACTGCAGAGGCACTTCAATTGGGATAGAGGGGCATGTACATCATGCATTCATATTTTAGCAGCCTCTTGGGCTGAGGTTAATTTGCAGAGGAGCACACAAGCTCACGCACACATGCATAAATACTAACCACTGCACTTTGAGCACACATCCCACTGCATCAAACATCAGATTTCACTCCAGAGTCTGTCTGTGAGTCTGTGTTTGTGTGCTGAGCAGTGACTGTCTTCCAATCGAATGTTTTTGCCCACTCAGGAAGGAAAAAACAAATGAGTGTGATGTTCAGGTTTGAGCTGCTTGCTGCCACAGCTCTGCTTAAAAACTGCTAACTTATTCAGTGCACTAAAGCAATTAGGAGAAAATGAATTCTCCTCATTTGCAAACAGAGATGCTGTTTATTCCACTGCATGCTGAGTTGATTATTTTTGAGAAGTTTCGCGCATGAAGCACTGCCAGGGGGCCCCGTTAAAAAAAGAAAAAAATGTGGCAATACATCTCACGCGAAACATGACCTTATTTTTCTCAGTCTTAACCATCATAGTGTTTGGCTCAGACTTAAATCACCTTAAGGGTGTATTAATCTTGAACCTCATGCCTTCATGGTTCTTATTTTATTCACCACATCTTTAATAGCCAGACTTGCTAATTAATATCAAGTAATAAGCTTACTTAAATGATATTTTTTACCTGATTATGTCTCCTTATCTCAGTTCATTTGTTCCATAGCAGCCCCTTCCAGCAAGGTGTAAGTTGCATAACATTTGCAGTAAATGGTGATAGCTGAGAAAGATAAAGTCCAGGATGCTTTTGAATTAATATTTAATGTAAAACCATTGCGCTCACTAGGAAACCAGTTCTGCTGAGAAAGCTGGTGTCGTGAAAATACCAGGAGGTCACAGAGTTAAAGCTGACCTTTGCCTCTTGACGCTCTGCATCTCTGAGTCTGCAAATTCAATAGTGTGCATTCAGCTGCCCGCAGCCAGACACAGCTGAAGAGGGCGGAAGAAGCTGAGGATGGGAGGAGCTGCGAATCCTCTGAGCTCTAGAGGTCGATGGGTCAAAGGTTGGCCAACGGGGCCTTTGGCCCATCCTTGGCAGTTGCTCACAAACCCAAGCTTTTTCAAACTGCGGGTGTTCCTCCTCCTGATTCAACATGATTTGAACAAAGGAATACTCAGAAATCCAGTTTTAATCTTAAATTTGTGTATTTACGTCCTCCAGTCTGAGAAAAACGCTGCAAGAACCTGTTAAAAACACTCAAAGCACAATTTTCACTGAAGTGGGTCTTTAAACATGATTTGATTAGATCTCAAATTAATGGAAGTCTAAGTAAAATACTGTTAAACGAAAGAAAATGAGAATATATGAAAAATCCTGTTATATATAGTTGTTACTGTATAATCCATGATATCAAATATTAAATCTAAACAAAAAATCACTAATATGTCTTTATTTATTTTTTTATTGATGGTTTCTCCAATAAATAGGCCTATTTCTCTTTTTAATTTAAATGAAATATTTGTCCCAGTGAGTTGGCAGCTTGACTGTAGCCCTTTTGTGTTTCCTTTATGCCGGTGTGAATGCAGCGACCTTTATTGTTTTTTTTAACCTCATATTGAATACATCACTCTTCAGTCACTGAGTTGGAACTGTGTTTGTTGCTCTGTTTATCTCCATGTCGGCTCCCTGATGAAGCTGTCAGCTCTCAGAGCTGGTGGCTGGTGGCTTCAGCTTTGACCCTGACCTGGGCCGAGCGCGTCAGAACTGTCAGCAACACGAAAAGCCGGGACATGTTTCCTCTTGTCCAATCTTGACGTCTCCAGAGAAGAAGGAGGTGTGATTTTGCCCCTTCTGTCCATCAAAAGTAAAAAAAAAAAAACTGTTTATCTTTTGTATATATTTTTACCATCAACCCATTGGGTCTCAAATGGAGTTTTAGGCATTGTTTATTTGGAGGGAACACTTGCAAAGACAGCTGAGGTGATGCTGCAGATCCGGATGGATTCCTTTACAGGGTTGTTCCCCATCACCAGTCGGAATTTTCATTTTTCCACTTCTCCATAGCTTTGGTGAAGCATCAGCCCCATCTGTGATTTTATTAGACTTACTCCTCCATCATTGCCCCTCCCCTTTTTCATTCCTCCATGCCTCCCCCACACCTCCACTCCCCCAGGGAGGAGTGATACTGCTGATGCATCACCGCCCAAGGTAATTTATTTAAATGACAGATTAGGAGGGTAACTTGATTTGTGACCGATACAGTATGTAGTGTCTGTTACCAATCTAATAAAGCCCAGCCACCCCCCGCCGCTCCTATTGCGTCTTTCCTTCAACCCCCCCGATGCAGCCAGTATCTGCAGCATTGAGCTCTCAGTCCAACAGAAGAGAGGTGGAGAAAGAGGCTCGTCTCCAGTGTCTGCGACGTGATTGCTGGCTGCCACCCTCCCACCCCCCCACCTCCCTAATTGAATTGTGAGGCTGGGAAGTTGTGAGCTTTGGCGAGGCGCTCATTGAATCATTGATCGGTGCAGTGGGGCTTCAGGAATATGCCTCGCAGTTGTGGCCAATCAATCAAACAATTAAGCCTAGTTGCTTTCACTGCTCCATTTATGTCTGAGCTCTGAGCTCCCAATGCCGCACGTTCTAAATGAATTGCTGCTTGCATGGAAAAAAAAAAGCCCCTCCACCATCTCTTTTCTGCTCTGGCCTCCTTTCTACCTGGAGAAAAGGTATCTGTGAGTCTGCGTTTTGCACAGTTACTGTTTGTGTAAAGCCTTTGTGTCAGCGGTGACAATCCAGAATCCCAGTGCTGCCGTCTTTATGCGCAGGGGATCCTCGCCGGCGCTCTCCTTCCTTTGTTGTAAAAGCCAAGCATGTTTTATCAGACTTTAATGGCACACACAATGTCCAGTCTTGTGTAACAATCTTGGAGGCTGACACACATGTGAGAATAAAAGGAGGATGCTCACAGCAAAACAGAGGGAGCGAGGTGTCATTTTGTGGCCTTTTCTTTGGCGTGCCCCTCTCGTCTCCTTCATCCCTTCTCACTTTTCCTCCCGCCTCCCTGCACACGTAGGACAGAAAATCTACAACAGCAGCAGGAGGATTATTCCTTGTTCCTTGCTGCGTGACTGGAATTCACAGCTGCCCCCTTCTAGCCATATGGCATTATCAATTTTGCTCTCTATGGCAGAGCTTGTCACCTTAAGACTGTGCCTCCCTGGCATGCCGCCCTAGCCAGCATCTGTCAAAAGGTTCCAGTGAGGGTTTAATATCTCTGTCTCGCTCACAGTCTGCCTCTTACTTTCCTCCTTCATCCTCCTCTTTACCTCCTGTTCTATTTCACTGCTGTCATTTGGGGATGTAACACTTAGATGGGTTTTAGAGAGATTGACAGTCTAGCCTAAAAGCTCATGGGTGTCTGCTGAAATCCCAGCCCCACACTGTAACCTCTCTCTGCTGCCCTTCTGGAACACAGATATGATATGATAAATCAAACATGTCTCCTCTGTAGGAATGTGTCTTTAATCTTTCAGACTGGCCTGATTTCTGACCTTGAGGATGTGTTGAGGATGTGCCTCTGATTTCAGGGAGCAGGAGGAGGAGGATGTCACAAATCCATAAAAAGATACACAAACTCACAAATTCATGCTTATAGTCTGTGGAGGAACATGACAGGAGGTGGTTTGTTGTTCTGGTTACCTTTGACTGTAAATATGTAAAACTAAAGGTCACTAAAGAAAAAGGGATGCTCCCACACAAAAGTATATTTTTTATTCTATATGATTTGTAACGGATGTTTTAAATCAAATGGGGCAACATTTTAGATTTTATCTTTGTCTTTCATGTAAGTAACTTTTATGTAAGTAACCTTTATGTATTCAAACTTTTATTTTGCTGCCCCATTTTGAACATTTGTATCAGTGTCAGGTACTTTTCACTTGCTACTTTGGTACAGTGGAGACATGCTGCAAGGTGGTTACAGAGGAGATGTTGGCTGAGAACGTCTAAGAACGGTACAAAACGGATTAGGGCATATAGAATGTAGGGAAAGCAGTGTGGGAATCTGTGTATCAGGTTAGAATTTGTTTTAATGAGCCTGCAATCATCCGACCACATTTCAGTGAGTTGCTGTGTCTCAACTTTGTGGTGTTGTAGCATTGTTTTTAAGAGAATTTTGTTCAGAAACTACACCGTAGCTTTTATGATGACGCCACAGCAACACGGGCGCGTGCCACGAAACGATTCACAGAAAGCAAGTAAGAAGCGTTTCCAGCTGTGTTAAAAGGAAACGTTCTAACAAGTAAACAGTTGGACCCTTTTTTTGTTTGATAACACAACAATTGTTGATTTACGTTTGTCTGCGGCTCATCTTTCACGTTATTTCTACTATATTTACATCACATGGTGGCCGTTTTGGTCCAGTTATTCCGCCCCGAGAGTGGATTGTATTCAGACTGAGGAGTTAAGACCGAACTAAAGTTCAGTTCGATTGGAAACGAAACAAAACCACTACGAAAGATGGGTCCCGCTTTGGTGTATTCAGGGTTCCGAATAATCGGGGGAAACAAACTCTGGTTCACTTTGAGCAAACCAAATGTGTCCAGTGTGAATACACCCTAACATTCAAGATTAGATAACTTTTTGTTTTATTTATATGTATTGTTTTATCTTCTTAACATTTGATTTTTAATTATTGGCTAATTATCTAAAACTTGTTTTTTGTATGTTTTAATATGTGTCATCCTAACTTTTCTACCCAAGTGCATACAAATTTATTTATTTAGCTTTTTTCTGATAAACATCTAATGTGAAGAAATATGGTTTTACATGGTGATGCAGTTTTCAGGGTTGTACCCCTACGTGAGAAGCTTTTTCAAATGAATTCATTCCGTTTTTTAGGTTTGCCATTTTACTGCTGCTGCAGTCACAAACTTAATTTTGTTGTGAAACAGAACCTCTAGTGTTTTTTTTTGTTTTTTTTGTCTTGTTCGTTCAGACCCCAAACCAATCACAGCAGATGGTTAACTTCACGGAGTCTGGACCTTCTGTAGGTTTCCGCCCCACTGTAGCCCTTTGCCTAACCATTTTACCACTTTCCCCCCCAAAAATCTTTGTTTTATTTTGTTAGTCAATTATGTAAGCCATTTTTAACATATAATTGGGCAATCTGGATTTACAGGAATAATCTAGAGTAATTTGGAATATTTGGATTACAACAATCATTCGGTTTGATGTTTATTTTTCTTTTAGCATTTCACGACAACAGTAGTTATGAACTTATAACCAAATTCAACGGAATTGAAGGATCAATGATGATTTTTTTTTCCTTCTGTTTCTGTTTTCTCTTCATCATTCTCATCAATTTTGCAGTCCAGGTTTCAGATAAACAAGAATGGGGGTTTTTGTTTTGTTTTGGTGATTAAAGATGAGGCATTAAACCATTTCTTTGCCATGAGGCTGTAAGCCTTTGAGATTTCAAATCAAGTTTTTGCTTTTTAACAGTCAAACTTGACAGTTTAATTGGAGCTCCTTGGCTTTGATTTTACTGTCTTGATGCTTTGAGATGTTCTGAAGTCTAACTGTATTTTTCTCTTTTACAATATTTATATCTAGGTTGAGTGAGCTGTTTTTTAGCCTTTGTCTGAAAACAACCAAAAGTTCTGTAGCTTTCTCCGTGTTCATCTATGGCGCTGACACATAACTCTTTTCATTGTTTACCCTGACAGTTTCCTGTCAGGAAAGCACATTCTACAGCTTGTTAAAGGTCCAAAGGATTTTTCTTTTGACTGCAGACTAATTTGCACATTTCACCTTACAGAAGCATCTCCTTTAAACATGTAAATTATGTGGTAATGAAATTCTTTTTGTTTCATGAATAGATTTTATATTTTTTAGATTTCGCCTTTTGGAAAAAAACATTTATTTGTTGTGCTTTGACTCTATAACTGAGAGTAAAAGTATTTAATGAAAAATGTACAATTAAAAGAAATAAACTTGTGGGAACATACTTAAACTTACAGACATGAAACAGTTATATATTGTAACCCAAAGGCTTGTGAGTTGCATAGGGTCTCAACTTCTTTGATAAGTGAAAGAGCTTTGTGCTCTGTGAAAATGGATGGACATCAGAGCTTCTCATTGTTTTAAACAGGAAAATGTGCCCGTTTGGATCAAGGATTTGTTTGTCAACCAAATATTTGTGCTAAAGCATTTTTTGTAAAACCCTTTTTACATGTTTTCCCAATTTTAAGAAAACGTCACAAATAGAATTTAATTAACACCAGAGACCAACTTTATGTTGTGCCTTAAATGTTGCTCAGCATGATGAAACATCACATACACGACAAAAATATGTTTAAAGGTCATTCTCCAGCATGTTATTATATATTTTTTCCTTTCATACATATCCTGAGCTTCACGACTAAATCAGATGATAAGTGAAGATGGAACAAAAGTGGAAAGCAGTCATCCCTGAAGGCTCAATAAAGCTGACATTCAAACTGCATCTACATCCTGACTTGAATTGCACAAAGGCTCCCTCATTAATGCGCTGTGCAGCAATGACAAGAAAATGTTAGCCATTTAATGAGTATCACATTTCCAATCATCAATTAACTTAAAAGAGAAGCTGCTTAATTACTTTATGTAATGTTCACCATCCACTTCTTCAGGCTGTGAGATATATATTACCCTAGGAGGGAGGATTCACTCAACTAATGAATCTACTTTCCTATTTAAATCCCCCATTTAGTTTATATTCTCTGCATTTCTAATAAGCAAAAACTAATGAGCCAAAATATGTATAATGAGCAAGTTTAGATTTATAAATGTATTCCTTGACATAGGTAAATATATATACATATATATATATATATTAATACCATTAAAACAAAAGTGAATACATGTTTTTATTGTGCCTTTAGAATTATTTTAAGCATGTGAAATTATTAAGAAAATGAACAATATAGATATATCTGGTTGTACAGATTTATTGAGTTACATTTTTGTACAATTAAAAGAAAAATAAGTATTTTTAGTTTTTAAACCTGTATGTTTATGTTTTTAGAGTCCAAAAGTAAAATTATTTAGTCACTCCATCTCAACTTTGCAAACACTTTTTAATGCTTTAACATACACTCTGTGCATGTGTTTTTAACAGTGTTCACACTGGACTGTCGCTTCCTGATTCTAGCGCTACTACTGATCTACATCCACTGATTCTACTATCTTTCTACATTCTACTGCATCTTTTACTATCTAAACCAATACTAACTTGTTCTGTTTCATTGTACCTTCTTGTTTGGTACAGTAACTAAAATAGAGAGATGGAGGAGGCTAAGGCACTGAACTGTTGACCTGTCTAAAGGGCGCAGATTGATTTTGGCTGCGAGTCATCAATAAATGACCCTCATGATATTCAAAAACTGATCCATATATGACCCAGTTGTCAATAGGCTCATCAATGCATAACCTTGCTATCATCATTTAGAGAGGCGATTCATCCTCAAAAGCACATCTGATTTCTACTGCTGTGAGGAAAAAAAAAAGTCTTAATGTGTTAATAAATTCCTTCATGCTTTTGAAAGAAAAAAAACTGTCTTATGCAATTCTTAGCTGTGATTTCCTTTTATTTTGCAGAAACAGTTTCATGTGCTCTCTGAGGTTGGTTAATTAGTGAGGAAACCCCAGTGGAACATGTTTGCTCTAGATGTGTAGATAGATAATGGTCAAAGATGTAGCACATCCAGTTAACACAAGTATTATTGGAGATTTTGTGCAAAATCTAAAATTCTTTTCTGAAGCGAGTTAATACTTCTTTAAAACTGCTTCTGCTCAATCCCTGTGGAACCATCACAGAAGACTTCGTGGAGGAGAAGGCGAAAACTGTCTGGTTAACCAATTGAAATCTTGTTTTCATTATTAGTCGACTCAAACCCACGAAAATTGATTTGTCCCATTAATCCCCCTCCCAATCAGGCGAAGCGCAATCCTTGGAAAGCGAGCGCAGAGACATCAGAAACAATGTAATGCATAGAAATAAAGGAATTATTGATTTTAAACGCTTATTGTTGCAGCTTTTGCTCACTCCTTCTACACTGGATTTATAGATCAATGAAAAAATAGTCCTGTTGTGTAGTGCAACCAGTCAATTTTTTTAACGCCCTAGTTTCAGCTTTACAGCAATTTTTTTTTACAAACAGAAATTTTTGCTCATTCTGTGCAAAATCTTTAACCTAATGTCTTAGTAACTTGTCCTCGCATCTGTAAGGAAATGAAAAAATGCATTTGAATTTCTGATGTGATTTGGGGGTTACAAGATGACCTTCACTTTCATGTGAACTTGCAGAGGTCACTATGAATTGGAGAGGTGGTGAGGGAAGAGGTGGAGGACGGGATGGTGGTGTTTCAGTTGACCAGCTGCATCGCTCTGTGATCCTGTCTTTGTAACAGATACTCTCACAAGCAGGAAGAGGAGGATGGGATGCTTCAAGGTGAACAAGACTTTGTGATGAAGTCAAAGAAAAGACCAAAACAATAAGATAAAACAATGCTAACAAAGCATCAGTACAGGGAGCGGAGGGGTTGTTACAGGGTAATGAAATAGAGAACACGAAAGAGAAAAATTGAACACAAGTCTGTGGAATCATTAAACATTAACCCTATCATGTACACTTTTTGCAGAAGCTCACTGCATAACTAACTGTATAGCTTTTTTAGACATGGAAGTACCTAAAGTGAATCAAAAGATATTCCTCAAAATTCTCCACAAATCCCAAATGTGACTTAAATGCAGCAAAAATAGGTAATAGAATCTCATTCATCATAAATTCAGTTTTAAGTGGGAAAAAAACTGAAATTTCAACCACAACAAATAGACTAACAAAAAAAGAGTGATGTTCTTCTATGCCTGCAGTTTGTGTGTGCATTAATCACTCTGCCTGTGTACTCTAGATGTTTTGTTGCACAATTTAGTGTAGCTTGATCTTCTCTTCATTAGAGGCTTTAAATAGCTGTAAACCTTATTAAAAAATTGCGGAAGCAAAATGGCAGAAAAGGTTTTTTTTAATCATTCCACAATGCAAATGCAAGTTGAATGTATGGTGGGGAGAAAAGTATTTAGTCTGCCATAAATTATGCAAGTTCTCACACGTAAATAGATTAACGAGGCTCGTATTTTTATCATAGGTATACCTCAGCTATGAGAGACCAAATTAGGGAAAAAATCCAGAAAAATTACATTATTTTGCAAATTATGGTGGAAAAATGTCGTCAAGAAGTTCAACTCAATACTTTGTTATATGCTCTTCATTGGCAAAGACAGCAGTCAAACATTTTCTGTAAGACTTCACAAGGTTTTCAGACTGTTGCTGATATTTTGGCCCATTCCTCTATGCAGATCTCCTCTAGAGCAGTGGTGTTTTGGGGCTGTCACTGGCCAACATGGAGTTTCAAGTTTCAACTCCCTGCAAAGATTTTCTATGGGGTTGAGATCTAGAGACTGGTAGGCCACCGCAGGATCTTGAAATCCTTCTTACAAATTCACTGCTTCATTACCCGGGCAGTGTGTTTGGGATCGTTGCCACGCTGAAAGACCCAGTCATGTTTCATCTTCAATGCCCTTGCTGATAGAAGGAGGTTTTTACTCATAATCTGATGATACATGGCACCATTCATTCTTTTACTTTACACCTATCTGTCGTCTTGGTCGCTATTGCTGAAAAACAGCCCCAAACCATGATGTATCTACCCTTATGCTTTACAGTAGAAATGGTGTTCTTTGGATGCAACTCAGCGTTCTTTCTCCTCCAAACACAACAAGTTTTTTACTGGCATTAGTCTGTGCTGGACCATTATCTTTTATCTTGGAAAATCAGCTTTTCCACTGGACTGTCTTCGTGTTCTCATTTTGACATATAGAGAGACATAATTGTGGTCACTGTGCAGACAAAACAAACAGCTATGAACTCTAATAATAAAATATATAAATCTGTTCAAGGACTTTGTGATGTTAACAGTTGGTGGGTTCAGTCCCCTCTCTGACCAGCTTCCCTTCCACACCTGTCTTGATGTGTTTGTAAGGCTTAGCTAACAGATGAAGTCCCACCTGAACCAAACAGCAACATATGTGTGTGTTTAAAAATCACAAAAATAATGTAATTTAAAAAATAATCAGCATACAATAACAGTACCGTCTGTAAATTGTTTGCTCTAGTTTATTTGAGACACACACTATGTATAAACACGTTTTGTATTTAAGGCTAAACTCATTTTTTTTCTTTAGGATTATATTTTATATTGTATATGCTTCGTAAGTTTTACACCAGAAAACAAGGGAAGTAGAGACACAGTAGGGAATACATTTTGGGGGGAGTTACAGGAAAAAAAAAAAAACAAAGAAATTATTAGAGATAGAAAAATAAACTACAGGTGGCAAACGTTGCTTGATTTATCAATATGTTTACACACATAAATATAAAGCACCACATTTAGATAAATATAAATATACAGACTTAACTCACATGCACAGACATACACATACAGTACATACAAACATGTCACCAAACACAATCATTACATGCTTATACATGTCTGTGTAGGCACCCGGATCAGTAGAAGTCAAGCCCCCCCAGAAACCCCCTATTTTTAGAAGCAGACTGAAGGACATCCATCCCTGGACAACCCAACAATAGCCACCTGGAAACAGTGACAGTAGGTCAAACACTGGGGCCCCCAATTCCATAAAAGGAATGCAAGCAAATTCAAGCCTACCTATCAAAACTGTGAAGATCAATGAGGACTGGATCCTAGAGGTGATGATCCCACAGTAAATCCAGCAAGGCAACCACCAACAAGAGGTGGAGATCCCTGATAGGAGACAATGGGAAGTAAGGACAACCTGTAGTCCCCAAGGCATTGAAAATGTAGAGTGGGCCAGCACTCGAAGGCAAAGACCAACAGGGATACAATCAACCCCCCAGTCTAACTGAAATGTGATCCTCTGCTTCATGGCAGTGGTAGTGTTTAGCACTCTGCCTTCACAACAAAAAGACCTTGGTTTGATTCTCAGTTGGGTCCTTTCTGTGTGGAGTTTGCACATTCTCGTGGTGCATGTGTGGGTTTTCTCCCACATTCAAAATGCCAGCTTTAAAGACAAACGGATGCTTTTAAATCAATTGTCTTTGGAGTGAATGTGAACGCGTGGTTCTATGGTTGTATGGTGGAGTACCAACAGTAGCCTGGATAGGCTCCAGCAACCCTGTCACCCCGAAAGGGATAGAGCAAGTTTAAAAGATGGATGGATGACTCGTATCTGTTGGCAGTTGTGTTAAAGCCCCACACCGACGGACCCATTTCTTTAGATTTATCCCTCATTTTCAGTGAACTTCATATATCTGATTAAAAATGTGTTCTTTTCTAAATTTTCCATGTTTTTATTAACAGAATACTCATTAATAAGCTAACACCTGATTTACACTGGTCTGTCTGTAGTGTCTCATTGTTGCGTTGGGTTGACACAAAACATTCAAATGTTTACATCGCCTCTGTCGTTTCTGCATCTGATGTCCGTCCCTCTGTAACGCAATGTAAGCTTTACCCAGGAGTTCTGTTTCCACTCAGTCCATTCATCGATTTAGATGTAGAACAGACCCAAGTTTCAAAATAAAAACTTTTGGTGTTTTTTTTCAAAAATAAAAATGTATAATTTTTTTGTTTTCTGTGTTAGGTGACATACGTATGTGATTATGCCCATTAACACTGCAGTTAACCCTGTTGTCCATTTCCACCATAAACGATAAAAGTTTACGTTTGGAAGTACAAAAACATAACATCGTTTATGACACAAAACATGCATTTTACAAAGATTCAGTGAGGAAGTAGAGAGCTTTGGATGTTGATGACACGAGGGGAACAAACCACTCCTCCAGAAACCAGGGAGAAGGGGGGGACAGATCGGAGACACAGTGGAGACAATGAAAACTAATTTACGGCCATGAGACGGACCCCCCACCTACAGACCAATGTAAATCAGGCTTTAGTCTTAATCTGAAAAACAGATTCTGTTAGACTTAGGAGGGAAATTCAGTTTTTTTTTCTGTTTGCTGTAGTTCTGTTTTGCCACCAAGCTACAGAACATCGCTCTGTATGTCTTTTGCAAAAACAAATCACTGATTTTAAAAACACGCACGCACACCTATTACTTAAAGAACTGCAAAATATACAGTAAAGTGGCGTTAACTCAGAGATTAGAGTAAATAAAAGATGTGCACGCACAGCATGTCCTCTGACAAGTTTACATGGATGAAAGTGAAGGAATAAGTCAAAGCAAACATTTATCCACTCATTTGTTACTGTAGTGGGGCTTAATTACTCACTGAATCATACTCCTGACAGATCTGAGGCTTTCTCTCAAATACTGACTCTGAGGAGCTTTTGATGTGTCACTTTGTTGGCTGTGTGCACGCCTTCGCAACAAATCTTTCTTGCTCTCCACTAATTGTATGCACTAGGGTTTATTCAAGATGGAACTTTTGAGTTTCTGTTGAAAAACCAAAGAAGCGGCAGAGACTTTTTCAAGCGTCGGGTTAACCTGTAACTGTAAGCTGTTACAGATTTTACTGTACAACCAGTAAAATAACGCATTTCAACCTTTTAGGGGTGCTACTACTATAGCTACCTGAAAGTGCATATGCCCGTACAAACTGCTTTCAAATCCTAACTGATGTTTAGGAGCAGAATAGACAGATGCCTCTTAAAAAAAGCTAGCTAGAATGCATGCGTCTTTCAAAGGAGATTTGATGATGGCTGTGAAAGTAAGCTATCTCAGGGATACCTTGGATTTTTCTGATGATGGAGGACAAATATAAAATAATTTATGATTAAAACTGTATTTCTGAGTATTTTTTGTTCAAAACAGCAAGAATCAGTGGCAAATTAAAAAAAATGTTGCTTAGAAAGTTCTCTTTTGTGGTGCAGCAGGTGAAATGGGCGGGCCAAAGTCTCCCTGCTCAGCTCCATTCCAATGCATGCACTTGCAGACAAATAGATCCAGGTTCTTCTTTGTTTTCCTTGTCTGAACTGGGATATGGCTCAAAATTATATGGCTGGATAGCCCAAAAATTACGATGCACTGCTAAAGTTAGCTTGAGTTTGTGAGGGCCATTAAGCTAGTGGGAGAGAGTATAAACAGAGGGAGGATGGGATATGGGTTTACTTCAGCACCAGCAGCCCCGCCCACAACTTTAAAGGTGACATTTCTGATGACCTCCTGCTGCTCTGCAATGATTATGTTCTGGAAAATGACACAGGTTTTTGATTTAGTCTAAAAACTGCAAAGTTATAACTAAAAGACCACGGATACATTTTTACAATAGATCAAAAGATGATTGGAGTGAGACTTTAAGTTTTTCTTTAAATATTTCTTAAAAACTCTCTTAATTGTTAGTATACTCAAACCTAACAGGGATTGGAAAACTGTGACTATTGATAGTTGGTGCCAGTAAAAAAGATTAAAGGCTTGGAGTGTCTGTACTGGCGGCACATTGCCGTGTAGATTTAGATGTACTTAGGCATCTGTCTGTCTCTGTCTTTAGACTGATTGGTCACTGGTCAGAGATAATTAATGACAAGTCATGAAGATCTCATCTGTTATGGGTTATGATTGCTCTGACTCATTCATTTTGCTGAACCAGAAGACCGGAAATAAGAGTGCAAAAAAAACTAACATGCACTGTTGTGATTCTTGATTCTCAGTAGGAATAAAAGCTATAACACTATAAGAATTACTACAAGATCTGTGAATTATTTAGATAAATGGACATATTTGACCCAACCAACAGTTTTTATCAACATTCTGATGCATTTAGATTCATCTAATATATTGAGTTTTTGGCCTTGTTGATGTGTTTTGTATGCACATAAATGTAGTAAACGTTTCCATGCATTTGTGGTGTGTTTGTCTTAAGTGCTACAAGGCACACACACAAGTGCAGGTCCTAAAACTGTTTGTTGTGCATTCATGTAAAAGCTATTCTTTTTTTTTTTTTTATTCTTCAATTCGGGTTTAGTCAATTTGAGTGCAGAACAGATCATCTAAATCCCCCGACAAAATATTAGGAAATCCAACGTTGTTGCATGTTCCATAAAAAACAAATATAAAGAGGATTGTATTGTCTCACCGTTACATTTAGAAATATGTTTTGATTCCTCCTTCATTTATCTAGATTTTTGTACTTTTTTCTGCTATAGTCATACTGCTTTAGTCGTTGTTTTTTACATTTGCATCAAATTGGCTTTATGCTGCAGTGGTCTGCATGTTTCATAGTTTAATTTTTATTATACTAGAAAAAATGTACTTCTGAAGAAAAACAAAAAAAATATTGCTATGCCTCATAATTGCTATGAGTGCAAGGATCTGCCAATAAAACTAGTAGAATTTATCTTGGTAGTAAAAATAAGTTTAGGTCTCTAGCCCTTTAAGACAAAATATAATCTTGAAATTAGCAACAAAACACTTAAATTTAAGCCTTATTGGTCTTGTAATTGAAAATGTTGAGTCTTAAAATAATCATGTATAGCTCAAAAAAATGTTTGTATCTTTGAAATAGCGGTAGGTATATTTATACACTTTCCCTCATAAACACAACAGTCCAGTTATCCTCATTTTTAGACTATAATGATCTTAAAATAAAACATGAATTACATGTTTAAAATGTTAAAGTGTCAAAAAGAATCTTATGTAAATGTCTGTTTACTGTTAAACTTCTCTCCTGTTGTTACATGCATTTGAACTGTGTTTCCCTAAGTTAATAAAAGCAAAATGTTTTGTGAAATAAAATAATTTTTTAGCGTCAGAGATATTACTTAAAATACTGGTAAGATGTTTTCCGGATCAAATGACTCAAGATATTCAGGATTTATTATCTTCAAACAAGTATATGATCTTACTGAAAAGTTACTTTAGTTTGGTTTTATATGAAGAGTAATAGAATACAGGTATTGAAACTAGACAAAATACTTTTGTGTGAGAATTTGCAGTTCTGCGGTGTAGGGATAGAAATTTCATAGTATCTGAGCATGAAGGCAGTTATGGAAAGTCTTTTGTTTGATATTGTGAAGATTTACTATTTATTTAAGTTGCTAGCTCAACTGTTTGCACCTCATTCAGCATCTTTATGACCAATAAATCTTATCCTTGTTTTATACGTGGTGTGTATTTTCACAGGTAAAGTGCATGTTTTGCTAAAATTAGAGAAAAACCTGCAAAAAAATATGTTGTTAAAAACCGCCCAAATATTAAAAATATGAGTGAATTTTAATTGGGGCTCTGAAAATGTACTGAACCTACAGAGAAAATGCACACACACTCCCAGATCATGAAAGCGTGGATTACACGGGTCAAAAATTTGAGTGTTTACAATGTTAGTATTACAAGAACAAATTTTCTTCTAAATGTGCAAAAAAAAAAAAACTAGATAGTTTGCAGCCATCAGGGGGAACTAAAAGCTCAGTATTGCAGGTAAATCCTTTGAAGTATGACAAAGTTTTCACTTTATGCTACCTTTTTCCTGCCATCAGAGTGAAGTACAAATGTACCTTTGTGAACCTGGAATGGGGATAACTCTTTTGTGAATTTCTGGTTAATCACAAGAATTCCTTTTGACTCCAGCAGGCTTCAACTTAAAAGACATTTGTGTTGCCTCCTGTTATATTCAGCAGGCACGTCTAGACTAGTTCTTGATAGAACATTAGTGCAAGTCGTTTTCTGTGAAAGCGCATTAAAAAGCTTCGGTTAAAATGTTACCTAATGATTAGTATAAATGAGAACATTGATGTTTAGAACAGCACGTGAAAAGAGAAACACTCAGTTTCATCATGAGTAAAATGACATAGCAGTAAATTTGAATAATAGTATGTACATTTTAAGTCAAATTTAAAGTGTTTTGGTCTCAACATTTTTGCTCTTCAGATTTCTGGATACTTTCTGTATCAGTGATGACGCACCTGACTGTAATCCCCTTGATCTTGTGACCATAACATGTTGTTGCTAAGCAGACAAAACACAGAAAAGTAATCTTTTCACATGTTTTAGGTTTTTAAAATCATGAAATGTTTTTGTATTTTATATGTGCTTAACAGAAACATTTTTTTCTATGAGACTAGTTCAATTCAATTTTATTTATATTGCCCAAAATCACAACCATAGCCGTCTCAATGGGCCTCTCACTGATATTTATGCAAAGAACATAAAGTCAGCCATTAAAATATAAACAATAGCTGGTTGATAAACTAAACTAAGCTAAATTAGTATCCCTGACCTTAGATCCTCCTTCTGTGAGGAAAAACTCTTTAAAAAACCCTAGCATGTCAATATAAATATATTATTAATCTAATCTAAGCCCACTAAACAGAGGGAATAGGCCGCCATGGCTCGGTTTATCTTCCTTCTGCTCAGCTCCGTGGAGAAGTATGTTTAATGGATGTAATGAAGATTATAATTATTCCCCCAAACTTCATTACAGTAGGTGAGGTTGGGCAGCAATAAGTTAGATATTCTCTGATTGCTAGCTAGCCTGGCAATAGTATATAATAATAATGTTTTAAGCCTAACTTCTATGTAGAAATAGTGTTGGCCTCTCTTACTTGAACTGGGAGCTTATTCCATAAGGGGCTTGGTGGCTGAATGATGTACCTCCAACTGTGCTTTGAGAAATTCTAGGAACCACAAGCAGTCCTTAGTGAGCAAAGTGTTCTGTTTGATTGGCAAGGCACTATGAGATCTTTAATGGTCCATACTGTTCAAGGCCTTATAGGTTAGCAGGAGGATTTTGAACTTGATTCTACATTCAGCTGGGAACCAGTGAAGTGAAGCTAACACAAAAGTAATATGTTTTCTTCTGATGGGTCCTGCTAACAATCCAGCTGCTGCATTTTGAACAAGCTGAAGACTTTTTAAAGAACTTTTAGGACACGCTGCAAGCAAAGAGTTACAGTAATCCACCCTAGACGTGACAAATGCATGGATGAGTTTTTCAGCATCACTTCTTAATAATATATTTCTGATCCAAAATATACTGGATGGGTGAAAAAATACAGTGTTACAAGCCTGTGATATGTGAGCCTTAAATGATAAATCCTGATTAAATAAAACTCCTAGGTTTCTAGCTGTGGAATTGGAGGCTATATTTACACCATCCAGGGAAACTATCTGATCAGATAGAGCATCTCTCAGGTAATTTGGACCTAGTATAATGACCTCAGTTTTTTCTGGGTTCAGGAGGAGGTAATTTATTGTCATCCAGGTCTTGATGTCACTAATGCAGGCATTAAGTTTCTTTATGTGATCATTCTGGTCAGGCTTAATGGATAAATCCAACTGTGTGGCATCTGCATAACAGAGAAAATGAATGCTCTGTTTCCTGATTATGTTTTCTAAGGGCAGCATGTAAAGCATAAACAGGATGGGTTCTAGAACTGAGCCCTGTGGGAGTCCGTTGCTAATTCGAGTGCCATGAAAGGAATTTCCATTTACATTAACAATCTGGTATTTATCAGATAAATAGGACTGGTCCATTTTAGGTCATGTTTAAATATTGCACAGTATATTTACATTTCTAAACTAAGTTCCCAGAATTTAAATCCAAAATATGATACAACACAAAGAAATAGAGAAGTATGGGGAACAGTACAGTGGAAAATGAAGAAGTGGAGAGAGGAAATGCAATAGGCTGACAGCACCTGCAGCAGACTGAAGGGCCGCTGTCGCCACTCATATCCCATGACCCTCCTCTCCCTGTCAACACCAGAGGAAAGCAGCCACATGCAGTGACAGGTGACACTGCCAGCGCTCATCTCAGTGCTGCACATATGCGAATACGCTCACACGTTAACATCTCCAATTTTAAATGTGAGCTTTCCTTTACACATTTGCAACAAAACGAAAGCAAATAACTTTTGACCATATTTCCAAGAGCTTTGTGATGCTTATTCAGGAGGAGATTCTCTGTGCTGTTCAGCAAAATGAAATTAGTTTTATTGGGGAAATGTTGCCTGTAAACTACCCCAATCATGGTCTTATGTACTCTATTTCTGATGATTCACTGCTTTAAAAATATGTCGAGGCATGTGTATGGATTGTACAATATTAGAAAACACTTCCTGACGTGCAAAACTAGCTTTACAAAGTAAAAGTTTGTTCTCTGACATTTGCATTGTGCATTGTAAAAAAAAAAAAAAAAAAGGAAAGGCCTGCTTTATTCATCTTTTGGTCTATTTAGAAGCGTTCAAAAAACAAGAAGACAATTTTCATTGCAGTTTGTGTCTTTGACAATTAAATACAAATTCTGAACTTACATTTTCTTAAATATCTCTACATGCAATATTATATATTTTGCAGTAGATTATGGCAGTTATACTTCATTCTCTGCTCAACAATGCAACATAAATATATTTTTTTAATGTTCTACAAAATTGTCTGACTAAACGTCTGTGTTCTTTTGTTTGCAAATACACAGAAATCGTATTGTGTCCCCAAAAAGGGTTGATGCTCAAGAGTACACTGCTCTAACTGGGCCATGACTAGCCATCCTGTAAGCTTTGCATACACACACAAGCATGCACACAAAGCTGTCCAAACCTGACAAGCTCAGCAGGACAGAGCCTACTTCCTCTTAATCATTTATTCACCAGCGCAGCACACTTTGGCCGGCACATCCTATAGAGCAAACATTTATTCTCAGCATTCTTCAATTTCCCTCACAAAGCTCTTTTCAAGCTCCGTGCTCTGCCTTTTCACCATGCGATGTTCCAGCCATATTGGATCCATAAGCCAGTTCTGGTGCTGGTATTTTGTGAGGTGCTCAAATGCTGCTGAGGGGAGAGATTGGTGAAACTGAAGACATAAGTGCATGGGCAGTTTTATTTATGAGCGGACAGAACAGTCATGTTTTTCTATGTGTATCTCCAAAAGGTTTAATTTGTCTGTTTCTGGTCACCAACATTGTTACAGAGGCAGACTGATAGTTTGCAGTTTTCTAAAATGCTATTGTTGTCTTCTTAAAGTATCTCTTTTGATAGTTTTCTATCACAAGTTGAATGCTAATGATATTCATGGTTTGTGCTTGGTAAATAGTTTTTCTGATGCAAATGATTTCCAAAGAGGAGAAACACCATCAACGATTGCCCATTAGCGCTCCGGCATACAGAAAAAAAAGAAAAAATGGAGGCATCAAGGCTGATGAGTTCTCTTACATGCTTTTATTATTCTCATCTCATTGGCTTCATATATCACACAACAGAACAATATTGCAAATGTAAAAATGATTTAAATTAGCAATATTTATACCAGGTAACCATGGCAACCATAAAAGGGAAAGCATCTTACATGTGTTTTCTTTCCCTGCTAAATATAGAAGCAAATGTTGATAATATGAAGGAGAAACAAAGGAAAAAACAATGCCAGTCATTTATTTGAACTTTCTATTCATGTCAAAAGATGATTCTGATACAAAACACAATCTAGAGTCAAACTTTTAGTTAGTGAAAAGATATCCTCATGGTGGCCAAGTATTTTTTATTGGAACATTTTTGCAGCTGCAAATAGTTTAAAAGTTATACAGCTGATCAAAGGATCAACCAAGTCTATATAAAGACATTTAATGTGAGTCAGGTCCATCCAACTTCTTTCTACTGAGTTCTATGGAGGGTCAAAGGGGTTATTGGAGCCTATCCCAGCCACTTTAAAGTGCCACTCCCAGTCATTCTTGATCTTTTGTAAAAGTGCTCCCAGTGGTCGTTTAATCATGATAATGCTGTTTTTAGTTAAAATAAAAAAACTTGTGTCGTTTTGTTGGACAGTTCCTGCAGAGCTGCAAGAGTTCATTAGAAATTCATCTCTAAATTGTAGGTGGGACTGTTGGTTCGGGTTACGCGGTTCTACCAGTGCACTCTGGATAGTAAAACAAGTTCCAAAAAAGGTTTAAAGTTAAGTGTAAAGGCTAACAAAGCAACAACAAAAAAATGAAGAAAAGTTAGCATAACACAAATATATAAAACAAATAACCAAGAACAACTAGTAGGAGAAATAGGAGTTTGTTTTTTTCGCTACTGTCCTCTCGTGCTTTTAAAGACAAAGTTTTTTTTTTCTGTTGTTACAGCTGCTTGCTTGTAACCTCAAACAATATTACTGTCAAGTGTGCCAAATGCAGTCTATGAGCAGGATCACACCATCGTGTCTTTCTGAAAGTCAAAGTCAGAGGCCCATGGAAACGGCAGGTATGACTCACGCATTGACAGTCACTGGAAAAACTCCAGAGCAGCATGAGTAAGACCATGAAATGAAGAGCTGCAATCTGCAGGGGGTTTATGAAATCTGCGTCAGCCCCCTGCCCCAATGACTGTCCCCTTCCCTCTTGTGGGAGAACTGGAAGTCCCTTCCCTGAAGCTTGGATCTCTGTGCTTTGGTGGAGGGATGACATTGTCCCCAGACTTGAATCCCACTGCTCTTGTTCCTAACCCCTGACCTCAGACAAGCACGAACGTCAAAAAGTTACATTTGACGGATGATGACACTGCAGAGTTTTGCTCACAGCTCCACTCAAAACTTTGCTGGCTTTGCATTCGCTCCATAACAGGCGGACACGTCAGGCAAGCATGTGAGAATATTTCCATTTTGATAGATGTCACTGAAGTTACAGAAGGAAAGTTCCGGCTAAAGTTGCACATTTTGGATGGAATAATTTCAGTTCGAACACCCGGAGGTGAGATCCATGTCTCAAGCCTCTTATTGAGGTATGAAAGTTTAGACGAAGCAGCTCAAGCCTTTGATACTTAAATCTACTGTCAGGCTTCGAATTCTATTAGGTTTATGCACCGGAGTACATGTGTGACATCCGACCAACTCTAGCACAGTTATTCATCACTGATAACGCGAATTAAATCAAATATTTCTTATCATCACCTCATTTTCTAACCAGTTATTAGCTTTTTTTTTTTTTTTTTTTTTTTTTTTTTTTTTTTTTTTACTTCTATCTCCTCTATCTAGAAGGAAGCCTTGTCCAGATGTGGCTCTGCAGCCAGATTCCTGCCCCTGGCTGCTCAATGGTATGCCCCTTCCTGACAGGACACGCGTAAACCACGTCAGAAGCCGTTGCAGTTCCTGCACACACTAACGTTTCCTCTTACACAGTAAGATGCTCATGCATGCAGCTCACCAGCAGCAGCAGCAGCAGCAGCAGCTGCGCTTCCTGTCGACCTTGAGGGATCGATGCAGGGGTGACATGGCAGAGCTGAGTGGCCATGTGGAAGCTCATAAATAAGAATGAAGGATGGCCCCAGGGGCCCAGAATGAGGAGGATGTGGGGGCCTTCACCAAACACCCTTATATGATGAGGCACGACAGACACCTGGCTGTCCAACCCCCCCGCCACTTACCTGAAGATTAATGTCACCTGTTTTTCCGTTATCACACGGTGCTCCCTCTAGAGAACCTTGACTCCTTCAACCCCGTATGCTCTCCTCTGCCTCCTACCAAGCCGTCACCCATCCTCTGCAAATCTGAGCAGGTATTCAAGAATCCAAAGTGCTTGACCCTTTTTCTTTTACAGCTTCATCAAGAAAGAAAAAAGAATAGGACGGGCAACAACTGGCTTAGAACCAAAGAATTTTTGTTATCTGATGCATACAATGCAGTTGTTGGTGCTGGTCTGTTTTTACACTCGCCTCACCTTCATGATGACAGTGCCGTGCTCATCACTCACCACTCAGCACTCTGCCCTCAGAACCTATCTGACCACTAGATATTGATAGGTCCTTGAAAAATCACCCTCACAGAAAGCTTTCTGCCAGCAAGACCTATAAAGTCAGCTGTGGAGCCATATAATAGAGGGTAAATGGGGCTTAAAACCTGCCAGACTGCAGACCCTAATATATCACCAACCAATTATGTGGTCCTGGAGGGTTTTTGAGACATGGCACTGTCGAGTTAAAAGAAATTCTCAGAATTGAAAAGTATGAAATTTTCTTCTGGAAATAGTTCAATAAACTCACTGTATATTGAAGAAAAAATATATCTGTGCAATTTTTGCAGCCAAGTATTCTTTTTTTAAATATTTCTAACATTAAATCGTCTCAGCATCTTCAAATATTTAGCTGAGTGTTGTTTCATTTAATTACATTAGAAATTATTCCATTGTCCATATCACGGTCCATATTTAGAAACATATTTTTTCTGTTTTAGAATAACCGGATGACAATATACCTACAGAACTGAATGCCACAGCAGCAATAGACATTTCAGCTCACCTTGTAATAAAAGAGGATGCATTGAAAGTGCTGACAAAGTATCCATCATTCTTTGTACAACAGGGTAATATGAGAATTGTGTGTTCTGGTAGCATTCCTTAAATAACAAAGCATTTAGCTGCCCGGCCTTTCTGGTCACCTGGTTAGAGGTCACTCTTGTTCCACCTTAAATCCCCAGGGGCTCCCCTATATGATGAAGATTGAAAATGACTTTAGAAGTGTTCCCATAACCCAAGTTGAAGACCTCCATGCTTGTGTATCCTTGAATTACAGCGATGCTTGCTTCCTTGAACCAGGCTGACTCTTCAAAGAGAAAATTGAAATCCAAACCTCAACATCTGATATTAAAACTAGAAAAACTATGAAACCATGCTTTTGGAAAGTTTCTAGGCCTTTGCTTGTATACTAAATGTAAAATTTCCTATAATAGAGAGTAATAGATTTTTAGACTATGTATTACCATACTATATCAATTTATCTACCGTATATCTTCCAATAATTGCCGGTCTCTAAAAGACGCCGGTCTCCAATAAACACCAGGTCTAACAGGAGTTGGTTGTTTCAGAGTACCCATCCTTCCTGATGTCTCTCGAAGGGGTACTGGAAAGTGCATAATCCGTCATCCTCCTGGGGGACTTCGATGCCCCCGTGGGCAACGACAGTGGCACCCGGAGGGGCGTGATTGGTAGAAATAGCGTCCCGATCTGAACCCGAGCTGTGTTTTGTTGTTGGACTTCTGTGCATGTCCTGTGAACGTCCCTGTCAGATAAACTAATAAATAAATAAATAATAATAATAATGACTATGACTATTGGTTTAACTTATTAAAATTTATTGAATTTTAAAATAACATCTTTTATTGAGTTTCTATGAGTCTTAGGTCAAGTTTTTCTATTGTCAAGAGTATGGAACAAAAAGGATTTTTACTAATTTGAATGATTCTTTCCTTAGTATTAGATGCTAGTTCTTAATGAGTCAATTCTCCACTATGCTGATTTTGAGGAAAGCTTGGAGATTTGTAGACAAAGATAAATGTAATTTCTAAAAACAAGGTTTTGAATCTTTATAAGTATCAATTTGCAGTGCAGTAAAAAAAGCACTGCTAAAGAGCGAGAGGGCGCTGGTGCATGGAGCCCTAAGCCCACGGTCCAGTGCAAGACCATGGATTTGATCTGGAGTTCAGGAGAGATGCAAATCACATCTACGCAAACCTCCAAAACTCTTAACATGTTCAAAAGCAATCTTCCTCGGTACCAAGAGATAACACTTCTTAACTGCTGCTGCAACCTAAAATTGTAACTTTGTACTTGTGCTGATGCTTGTACATTTTCTGGCTCTATCTACCCATTCTTGAAGTATTTTTGTCAGTATTTTAGTTATTTTCCATTATCTGCCTATCCCCTCTGGTGTTTTTTGCCTTTTAAATCTCAGTTTTTTTCTGTGCTTTCCCCTCTTTGTCTGCCTCTTTTGCTCTATTCCTTTTTCCGACTCTAAACCTCAAAATCTGCTACAGGGAGCATAACTGACAAGACCTCATGCCTCTCACTAAGAGAGTGTCATCTCATATCCTCTCACTCACATGCATATCCAAGCTAACTGAGCCAGCAGTGTTGTGGAGAACTTGTTGTGAAGGTTTGCAATGCTAAAACAGAAAGTTATCTCTCATCTTTATTTTATTTTTCTTCCTGCAAGAAACTTACTGCTTTATTTGCATTGACAGAGTAGGGAAGGGCTTGGAGGGACGGAAAGAAATGTCTTATTCTGTTTGATTAACATAAAGCTCCTACCTGATTTAGCCTTCTCCTCTCTGCTTGAGGGCACTGTTTTAAACGGCATGTCCTAGGACACCGTAGAGTTTAAAAACCTTTCAGCCTCCTTCAGTTGTAAGGAAGGTTATATGCTTAATATGGACTGTTTGTTTAGAATGTGTATTGATCCATAGAAATACTGCGATTGAAAATAGCATCAGTAGAGAGGCACCGAGACGCCAGAGGGACATACATATTTCAGAGAGGAGAGCAAATAAAATAAAAT
This sequence comes from Oryzias celebensis, assembly GCA_014656515.1. NCBI lineage: Eukaryota > Metazoa > Chordata > Actinopteri > Beloniformes > Adrianichthyidae > Oryzias > Oryzias celebensis. The sequence goes on from BNCR01000005.1 coordinate 45,336,698, forward strand.
AAACCCCAAAAAACAGCGGGATGCTTCTGTGTGTCACTCTCAACACCCCTCCCATTCCTCTTGCCTCTCTGTGTGTTTTGGCACATCTGCCAACGTCCACAGAGGAGAGACCCTCTATGGAAAAAAACAAACCTTGAACCTGTGCAGCAGAGAGTTTGGTTTACTCACTGCTGGTTGAGGAACACCTGATCCGCTCTTGGGTGCAGAGGACTCTGCCATAAATCAAACATAGTGTAACTGTTGTTCTTCTCCCCTCCTTTATAAGATTATTAATGATGTGTACTGAGAGAGCTGAGCTGGACAAAGGCGAAAAGCCTGCTGCTGCTGCTGCTGCAGGGATCTGCCTTTCAAATCCCAAAGCGGGGCCTTGCATTTTACTTAAAACCTCTAATTCTGTACAGCTACAAGCTGGAGGCTATGCAGCATGAAAATATGCTTAGTAAAGTTGGTATTAGGTAGGAATGAATGACACAAAAGGTTTAAATAAAGTTTGCACAAAACTATCAGTGTGTGTAGATTTTCCTGTGCACAAAACTGTACCTGAGAGTAAAATGTGTGCAAGTTCAATATATTAGAGCAAATATACAATCTTTTCAGGCCGTTTAGGCCTAAATGGTGAACTGAGAGTAAAAAATGTATTAATAAAAAAAACCTCAATGTAGTTAATACAATAACAACCCTAATTTCCTGGCATCAGAAGGTAGATGGCTCATGACCAACTTTCTGCTGCCAGAACTGTTAAAACAAAGCTTATCCATCTGTACAACTCTGTGTCTGCCTCCATCCAAATCTACACTCCCACATTTCAAATTTGGTTTTTAGTCATTCTGTACTGTAATAGGAAAATTAAAATGAGAAGACTCTCTGCAACGTTTACCAATCTAAGAGGGTCTTCCAGAGTAATGCCTGCTGAGTGGATGGAAATTGATTAGCACAAACGCATCGTGCTTCTTCAGCTGGATGCTGGAGAGTTGCAGCAGCTGATTACATTGAAGATACTCCTGCAAAACATTTGTATCACATTTGATGCACACATTTCAGAGACCTTTATGTCATATTCATGATCTAAGCTTTCATCTAAACTCCATTGTAAAAGTCTTGTTCTGCACGCTTCACTATTTTTCCACTAGAGGCAGTAGAAAAGCTTTTCTCGGTCATTTCAAGATGGCTGCTTCCATAAAATCTCAAAAAAACTTGGTGGGAAATTTTTGCAAATTTTTTAAACTTCATGTTGACAATAAAACGCTTATTGATATTCATATTTAAATGAATTCTTGTTGTTTTGAAACAATGCAATGCGAGGAAAACAAAGACGTACATGGATGTATTTGTCTGCAAGTGAATGTATCAGAATGAAGTAGAGCAGGGAGATCTGCTGACCTGCTGACTATGTCACAAGCTTTTTCAGACTGCATTTTGTTTGCTTTAGATTCACAACAATTTGACTAAATAAATAGTGAGAAAAGCTATTTGAAGCTTAATATTCTTTATATATGTCCATCATCAGAAAACAGGTTTAAATGCAACTTTTGTTTATCTTAATGAGGAAGAATGAGAGCTCGCATTAATTTGTCCTACTCTCTGAACTCTTGAGATGATGGTTCACGTCCAGAATCAACATTATCTTTAACATAAAGTTTGGCAGGAAGGGAATCAATACGTGAATCAAGTCACTTGATAACGATGCAAAGTAAATATGGACGCACAGTAAGAGAATATCCAGTGAAAATCACTCCTCTGATGTCTGGTCTCTAACAAAAGTTGGTGTTTGCATGTGTCAGCAGAACATCTTACAGAATGCCCCCCCCCTGCTCAACAGACTGTCACAGCAGATATTTCATGTCAAAGTAGGATGCTGAGAATCATTTCAGTGCTGTCATTCTCTAACCCTCAGAAAAGGCAAATATCAGCACTGTAACCTGCCAGGAACAGACGCTGACCTGGCTTGTGCTTTTTGAGGCAGGATGAAGTCACCAAATGCCACAAAACTTCATAAAAAGGCCACATCAAAGAGAAAGGATCCAGAAAATTTAATTTCCCCCAGGAGCAATTTTAATTTGATTTCTTTCCTACTACTATTTATGTGCATGTTGTTCAGCTTAAATAATTACTAGATAAAGATTCAAAACAGGGGAACAGAGTGGAATGTTAAAAATGAAAGCATGCTGTATGACCTGGAATGACTACAGGGGTGAGTTAAGGGTCCTTTTCATAATGAAACAGCACTCCCTCACAACCTTCAGCTCAGTACAGAACACACTCACTCACAAGGTAAGTTTATTTTTATCCAAGGCTGATACCACACTAGACTGAAGTAGCCAGATGAACTCTGAAGTGTGTTCGTACTGTCTGCTCAGATCTGTGCACTAAAGTTAAGAGGAAAGAGGTTCACAAAAGTTACGTTGACAACAACAAAAAAACTGACTCAGGTTTGCAAAGACGCATATCTGATATCAAACAAAAAGATGAAGAAACAATTCTGCAGAAAATAAATAAATTAGGATTTTGAGGATAGCAGCCCTTTGTTTAAAACCATTTACTCCTCAATCCATTTTTAAAATTTAAGTTTTATGAAATGTTGCATTTGCAGTAACAATCTTTTTTACATTAGAAAAACAGAATGATGTGAGGAACCCAGTTCAGTACCAAAACACTTTACTTCTTGGGCGTTGTCTTCAAAAAATGCAAAATATTTGTCTTCTTTATTGAAGGACAAATGTGTTTCTCTAAAATGTCTCTAAAACTTAAAAACGTTTTCCTTAAAGTGCAGAGATCACGCTGACTCCAGATGATATGTTTCCAAATGAGAAACATCATGATTCTCCCCCATGAAGTATAAGGCCGTTTATGGCTTTCCTGCATTAATTAAGGTAATTAAACCCATTTACATCCATAAATGTCACAAATAATTCAGAAAGGAATTGTAAAAACTGCAACATTTGAGGGATTTCAAAGATTATTTGACACAATTCTTCACAAAGTCTAAACTCAGCAAGAATATTGCATGTAACTAGAATTTCTGAATCCTGTGCTGATGAATTTTAAGAAATATTCAGTCGAGATAAGCAACTTTTGTTCGAGTTGTACTTAACGATAACTCTGTAGTGTTAGTTACACATGAATGTCATACTTGGAAACTCACACTTTTTCCATACTGTGAAAAACGTAAAATCGTTTAGTGGCAAAGTATTGCTCCAGCCAAGGCCGTATTATTATGGACCTGGCACCCAGGTCAGAGATGGTCAGACATGGTCAGGGATGGTAAGGGATGGCCAAAAGTTGCTTCGCAAACATCTAGCCCTAGGGCCCAGAATTCCCATAATCTGGCCCTAGCATCAGCAAGAGCTTTTTGATTGAAATCCAGTACATGTGGGAGAGGTCAAAAACCATTAAGCCTTAGTAAATTGTTTGTTCCTTCTGGATCCACGAACGAAGTATAGAAGACATCTCCCCTCAGTTTTGTTTTGACAGTTTGAGTTTGCCTTTTCTGCACCAATCTACAGTTTGCAGTTTTTGCCTGACTGTGCAGAAAAAAGGTGTGTTAGTAAGACTGTGTATTGGCAAGAGTCTGGCCATACGTATCACAATACACATCCCAATATGATATAGAATGGTAAATGGCGTTTACTTATAAAGCGCTTTTTTACCTTCCCTGAGACCCAAAGCACTTTACAGTCAAAGTCCCATTTACACACTCATGGTGGCTCTCCTGCCGAACACTGGCGACAACCACCAGAGACAGTTGTAGGATATCTCTTGAGCGGGGAAGGCGGGAAAAATAAACAAATGTATCACAATTTTATTTTAAAAGGATGACTTTAAAACCCTTTTTATGAATACTAATGCACATTTCACATAAATAAAACTTTCTAGAATACATCCCCAAGCAAATTCCTAATGCTTTTCTTTATATACATTTTTTCCACTTTCATCATTGTCTGGTTTACACAACGAAATATTTGTCAGCATAAACCAAACCAAAGCTTAAATGCACCTTAATCCAAAAGGTCTTTTTAAGTATAATTACAAAAATAAAAATGATACATTTCTAACATTGCTTAAATTTACTTTATGAGGCAACAAATGGCTGCTACAAATGACCAAAGAAACAATGAACAGTCTCCAGGACTGCAGACTGCTTTTATTGTATAGGTGTCATTGACCTGTGTAACAACAAGAGACTGATGGGTGAACATCTACTGTGAGATTTTGTTGCTTTGGGGGAGAGCTGCTGAAAGTGAGAAGCTGAATTAGATGTAAAATGTTGTGATACTTCACAGAGTTCATACTTCTACACTTCTAGGTGTTCACGTCTACTGCAAAATGCAATAATATCTTGTTGTGATTATCACCTGCTTGTTTTTCGCATGATCCATCCATCTTTGTTTCTTCCTTTCTCCTCTTTGACTCCAGAGAAGGAACAAATGAGCTGAGCTTCAAAGCCAAACTCGAGGATAAACTTAAGTAATTTTTTTTTTTCCCAGCCATCTAAGGCTGCAGAAGAAACTCTTAAAGAGGACAGACCGCACTGTGGAGGTGAACAAAAGGGAATAGTAGCGAAAAGAAAATTAAAAATGATTAAGGCATAAAAATTGAGAGATGCAGCGCTGCACATTATTAAGGTCCAGAAGAGACAATAATAAATACAAATATATACCGTTAAATCATTAAACAAAACAGTTTGACGGGGCAGTTTGACAGATAACGTAATGAAATGCTACAAACGGACCATGAAATGTGTCATAAAATCATGAAATAAATAAATGTTTCTTGTGCTAGAACTGTTAACGAAGAATTAGCTTAACTCTACAACAACATGTTTGAAAACGATTGAAAAAACGTTTACTCACTTTGTTTGATGCAAAAAGCTTAACATGATAGCTGAAGCCTTTTGTCTCCACATTAAAAAAGTGGCTCCTGAGCTTTAAAACACCCATGAGAACAGCAGAACTGTTACTGAGAGCTTACTCAGAAATTGCCTTGCTGCTTTAAAAATGAGCTTTAGGGCAGTGCGTGTTATTAATTTCCTCCAGGGTGCTAAAACATAAGGGCAACCATATGAAAACACCTTTGTCCTTGAGAAAACAGACAGAGCAAAAGAGATTAATTTTCCTAACTATATTTACGACAATCTACTGTAGCAGTTAATCATTTAAAACCACAAAAAGCAGAAAGTTACGGAGCAAGAACTCCCCTTGTAGCTTGAGGTCTATAGTTTGGGGGATTGGATCTGCTCTGGATTAATTTAATTTATAATTAATTTTAAACTTTGTTCAAATAAGTGGAAGATTTTTTTGATAGAGCTTTAAATTTTGAAAATGCTTTTAAACATCCTTTTTATTTTTATATCACAATGGAGATTTATGAAGTTACTATTTAGCCCCCCAGACTGTAATGTATTTGTGTGCCTAAAACAGACTTCAAGGGATTAAATAAATAAACCTAGTATTTTGTACTTAATTTGAAATTTCACAGCTTTGGATTAAATAAAAAAGCTATCCTATGATTAAATAAAAACACATTAAAAAAAGTATTTTCTGATGCTAGGCATTACGCCAGGCCAGGATGTTGAATGTGGACATCAAACAGACATTTGATGAAACATAGCACATCAAAGTGCTGTGGGTGAGATTTTAACTGAATGTGTCACTACTCTTCTGTAAAGAAGAAAATGTCAACCACAGTGAAATACTTTTGTCACACAATCCCATATATGAAGGTATAAAAATGATTTTAGTCACCTCTATTCAAATGTTAATATGTTTTTTTTTTGTAGCCTGAAACAGCTTTATTGAGTAATTGAATGAGCTGTGAATGCTAAAATGGAGCTTTTCCAACACACAAAGTGAAAACAAATATTTAGTTTCTATACTTGTACAAAGCTACATCCTATCGGCAGGCATATTGTGTGGCTCCCTGTGGGTGCTCCGGCAGAACTCAATCTGAATGACCAAGGTGGAAGCAGGGTTTGCACTTGCTAGCCAATACTGAACCAAAAAGATGCAGACCAAGCAACCACGAGCACTGAAGCCACACTGCCCTCAGCAATGCATGTTCAAGTGGTCATTTCCAAAGATTTGTAAACGCACATAAATGTGCATTTCTGGCATCCATCTTCAAAATGGTTGTATTCACATGTAGTTACGCACGTTTCCATGACTGTTCTCGGGCTCTATGTACAAAAGGCATAGACAATGAACGCACATTGCAAGCCAAACTAGGTCAAACGTTGACCAATCAGGGACTCAGATTGGTAGTGATGTATGGATGCCTTTTTAATTCAAGGAAGTGACAACTATTTGAAAAAAACTGATCATGGAGGAGAAATTAATATTTGCAGCTTATGCTTGCCTGGAATTATATGTCGCCAAGTCTTTAATATATCGGAAACGAGATGAGAAAAAAAACACCTGGAGCGAGATTCAAGGGATTTGCACTGCTTAGACATTTCGCACCAATCGTAGGTGGCAGACATGTACTGGTAAACAAAAGAACAATTGAAGAAGCCCCTCCCTGCTTATCCAGTGTGAACACCATGGGCTAAAACAAGTGTTAGCATGTTCTTGAACGCGTCTCACATGGCCAGTGTGTCCGTTTATGTTTATGTCTATCTGAGAAAATTGTATAAAGCATGTAGTGAGGGGTTTTACAGCATTGAAACTTCTAGAATCCTACTTTGCGGATTTCACCTAATGCCATTAATTTTTAGAAAGTATTTGAATGACAGGTCGAAAGGTCATCTCAGTGAAAACTGTATTTTATGTTGCAATTTATTTACTGTTTTGGGACAAACAGCCTGATGGAGCTGGATTGTTTGCTATCGTAATCACTAAAGGGGGCATCTAAGACAAAAAGAAAAAGACCATAAGCCAATTGACACTCCCAACTTGTGTTTTTCCCGTGACCTTTTTCAAGGTGTGGCGTTTTTAGAGTCCAGAGTGTCAAGGATTAGGACTTCATCTACTTTATGAATCTTTAGTAGGACTGATTTAGTGTCCATGACTCCTGTGGTGCTGCAACAGCTGTGATTTGTTGATTTAATCAATCTTCTCCTCCCAGACTAACAGGAACAACTACTTGATATTCAGCATCTCTGTGCAGGAGGAGCTGCGTCTCCATGTGAGTCAGTCGTTCTGCTTTAACGCCATTAGTGGCTTTCATGGACTTATAGACATCAGCGACTGTTTAGATTCTTAACTTTGGTGTGTAAAGGGCTGGGACAGATTGTCATTGTTTTTCTTCTCTTTCATTAAACATGATCATTTATCATAAACATGATTGATATGTTAGAAAGTTGCTCTGATTAAATTGATCAAATGTGGGATGTTTTAATCAACTAAAGTTAATGTTTTCTGTTAGTGCTCTTGGTGTTTACCTTAATGACTGTTTCATTCCCACTGATTGTGCTTTTTGGCCAGATTGGTGCTTTAAATGGAGGTGTGATAAACAGTGAATGTGTATTTATGACCTTCCACATGCTGCTTTTCAGTGAAATGTGAGCAAGTCGGCTGATGTCCAAGCACAGGATTGATGGAACACCAAAGTCCCATCCACCATGCCTCTTCCAAGTGTTACAAACCCATGAATTAAGATTGTGATTGCCCTTTCATTTCCTATTTGCTTATTGATCACAGGTTTTCATCAGTCTTAAGTGTTGAGTTATTGCTGAGAGGAGTGTCATGAATCTTCTTCCAAATAGCACCACTCACTGTGAGTTATAAGCAGAATCAGGGGCTTCCTGTCTTCCCGCAGCCCAACCATAACCTGTCAGACTCAGGTTTAGTGTAGTAAATCCGAGCATGTGTGGATTGAACTGAAGGCCTAAAAACAAATCCTGATTAAATACTCTGCTGGTTCTTGGGAATATAATACTTAAACAAAAAAAAAATCACATTTCTTTCATTATGAAAAGTTGACATCTGCCTAAATATTGAAAAAATACTTTATACCATTTTTTTTCTTTGTATTTCTCTGTACAGTATATTAAGCACACAGTAAATCAGAGACATGTTTGGTTACTGATTATGCAATTTGAATAGGAAAGTTCCTCACTTTGATCTTATTCAGCCAACCAGTTGCTCTCTGATCACGATGCAAACCACATATTCTATAACTTTACCCGTATGCTTTTAGTTTATTTCATATTATTTTGAGAAGTTATTTTACTGTTATCTAGTATATCTTTTTGGCATTAATGCTTGCTTGTTTGATTGGTTAATTTAAGCATTAAAAAAATAAATTAAAAATCTTTAATCTTGATAAAAATGTTTGGGATATAATACTGATTAAAATTCGTCTTTATCAATTCTTAATTATTAATAACATATTTTCTCGAGGATGAAATTTAAAAACCCACTTTAATTATCTTTTAAAATATTCTAAAAAGCCTTCCCAGTGGTATTTTAATTATGATTTTGCAATTTTTCGTAGGCTGGAGCAACTGTGGAGCAACCCCGCCCCCCTTTCCCTCCCCATTGCAAAGCTGAGTGGACCTCGTGGTCAGCCCAGCATATTTTTTATGTCACAAATAAGCTCTTTTTCAAAGGGCTTTTTTTGTCTGCTCCTAATCAACAACAATTTGGCAGTTTGGATAAAGAAATATTTAGAAATGCATCAAAAACATGATTTTCATTAAATGCTTTATTTAAAAGAAATCAATGTGTGTGGTCTCTGAGTAAATTAAAACAGCCTTAAGTGCTGGAAAGAGTTTATTTGCAAATAAATTAGCATGATTTTTTTTTGTTCAATGTTGTTACAGAAAAGAGCATAAAAATGTTAGTAGTGCATAATTTAGCATCTGTTAATGCTAATACAAAACTTAATTCAGTTCCCTGCATATAAACACTGTTAAGTATCAAAGCACTTGGGAATTATAAATGCTTTCTAAAGCATGAAACAATTGTATAAAAAAATAGTTAAACATTGTACTGGACGAACTTGTGAAGGAGTTATTTCAATGTGTAAAAAGCAAAACGATGATGTTCATTAAAAAAACAGTCTCCTAATATGTTTCTGTAATTGAATAGTCAATTATGCTCCAATGTTTTTGATAATTTCACCCTATAAACCGAAGAGGAATTTTCCATCTTAATGTCATTTGTTCTTCTGTTGCATCATTTTTGCATCTGAGCTCCAAGATAATTAACAAATGGCACACAGATTTGTTTTGGTTTGATTCTTCTTATTGTTACTTGCTCCAACAAAGTGCAATGACTGCACATGGTTTCCATGGGAGTCGGCTTTTGCTGCATTCCCATTATGTGGATTGAATATGCTGACTGGACATGCATAATACATGAGGAATGGCGTGCAATTGGAATGCGCCTTTCTCAGGGGCAGTCCCCTTCTGTCTAATGGGGAGTCGTAATAGACACTGAAAAACTCTAAAAGAGACACTGCTGCACTGTACTTGCAGAACTCTTGATGCAGTACTGCAGAGGAGGGAGGGGAAACAAAACTGAGCATAAATTCACAAGAGATGCTGCTTATTATTGATCCCATTTCTTGGCTGTGCCGTCTCTTTCCCTGCATCTCCCATCCCTTCCTTTGTCAGTCAGCTTGTGGCCCTTTAGCAAGATAGCGTCCTCCTCTGTCCCACTGGGTTTTCACCAGGCAGTGGAGGCTGGCACAAAGTACTAATTATGCCTTCTGTATCACCACACTGGCAGTCATTGCCAAGAACATCTCTCCTCCCTGTTTTACTCCCATCCACAGCTCAAGAATAAACTCGAGTGGAATCTTGCTGAAGTTAAAATTACTCTAAAGGAAGGAAAGCTGCTGTAAATTCAGCTAATTTGGATTACATCAAGGCTAATTATTGTTTTTTTAAGACTCTAGATAAGTCTGGTGTCTTGATTTGACTCTAATATTTTACCTGTGACCCCAAATAACAAATTAGTGTTCACAGTTTGTTTTGCATGTTGTTGATCAATTTCTGAGGAAAGCAGCACTAGTACCACTGCTGGTAGAGATCTTGAATCATTAAGATTGTAATCCACTTTGCTGTCCCTTCTTCAGATGGTAAACACCTGCAATCCTGTTACTTTAAGCCGTCTTTTCCAGCCTCAGCTGCAGGTTGCCGGGCTTATTCCAGTTAGACTTGCAGTCACACCATGCGGCACGAATAGAAATGTGTCTCTCTTCTGTTGATTGTAATTTTGATCTAATCATCATTTAAAAAAAGCATGCAAAGATAAAAAAAAAAAATAGTTTTAAGGAAAAAGACTGTTCAAATTCTTTTCTGATTGAGATTTTTCTTTCCGTTTGTGCACAAATGGATTTGACCAGATTTGCAGACACAAACTGCATGTCACATGTTTTCAGTTCTCTTTGTCGTTCACCAAATCATGGGAGATTACTAAGCTCCTCTGTGTTTGAATCCTGCAGAGCATGTGCTGGTAAGCTTTGCCTGTAACTCTCATGCTCAGAACCTTCAGGCTTGTTTGGTTCTTTTTTTTTGCAGCAGTTTGTAGAAAAAGTGCAGCTCCACAGGATGTTTAAGTGTCTCTTTCAAATGAGTTGTTCACAATCTAACACTTAAACACTAATTTTAATGCAAATGGCGTTTTTGTATTTTTAACATATTTTTGACAAATGTTTCTCTTGATGGAGGAAATATATTAACAAAATTAAGCACAACAAATTACGTTTCTAAGTTTTTCTTTAAACAAATCATTGTGAAACAGTAGAAGGGGGGAAAATACAGTTGGAAAAATCTTGTAGCAGTGACATCGAAAGTACAGCTGGATAAGCCACAAGCTCCTTGCTCCACTCCATTCTGAAACATTCACTTGTTAACAATACATCCATGTACGTCTTTGTTTTCCTTGTCCCAGCTGGCATCTGACTCAGAACTGTCGAGCTGGATAGCTCCGATGTTGCTCTCTGTTTATGCAGATTTGGGTTATGAAGGTCTGTAAGCTAGCAGGAGAGTGTTAACAAAGGGATGATGGGATATCAGTGGAGGCTTACTTCCATGCTAACAGTCCCACCCACAACTCAGAGGTAAATTTCTGATAAACTACTGCCACTCTGCAGATTCTATGTCCTAGAAGACAATACAGAGTTTTTGATTTTGTCCAAAAACGGCAGAATCATAACTAAAAGATCACTGGGAACGCTTTTCCAATAGATCAAAAGATGACTGAATTGGGACATTAATCTTTTCTTTTGCCGAGGCACTTGAAGGAGCTGAGAGCAGTGTGCTCATTTGGCTTTGATATACAAGTTTAAAGAATATTTCCATCACAGAATTAAGATAAAAACTAAATTTCCTGTTTTTTTCCTTTAGCACTGTTTTATTCTTGTGGTTCTAGAGCGTTTTTCTTTTTTTGCGCACAGGGTGCTCTTATTGATTTGCTTTACAATGAACAATATACTATCATATTGATTGGACAGCAACTGCAAAAAAAAAATGTAAAAAACAATGAGATAAATTCACTGTCATGTACTTCTGCATAAACTTCCTTCCTTTAGGCCACTTGAGATAACCAACATTTCCGTTGTGACGGAATAGTTTACAGTTCAATCAGATCAGAGTCATTGAAACGGCTACTGAAAAGAGCTGTTGACCTTTACTGCATATTACTGTGGGTCAACTCCATCTCCTAAGTCAAGGTGATGTAAAATGATCCAAGTCTTTGAGTGAAGCCCTGCTGACTGCTGACCTTAGTGCCTTTTTCATCTATCATGCTGAGCAGAGTATGTGAGCATGTCGGAGGTGAAGGGTGCCTGTTTGTGTTCTAGTTGTTGCACTTGTGCGAGCAGGGAACTTTGAAAGATTTGTCTTTGTCACGGAATTGCATGAATGAGCATTTTGTCTCGTTCGTATGCAGCCAAGCATATCCAGTTATGGCCCCAGCCCTGCCTGTGGTGACAAGAAAGCTGTGGAAGATTAAATCAGCTAACATTATTCTGGCTGTCGGAAGTGTTGCTGCTGAAATGATATCTGCTCTTTTTTTTTCCTTCTGCAGCAATACAAGCAGCAGTATCTCTGACTGACTGACAGTGGAGGACATTACAGCAACATGGCTGATAACCAAACATTTTAAATAACTGCTCTCTGGGTTAGATGTTACCTGATGGCAGCTCGAAATGGCCTTGATGGATGGTATAGGTGAACCATGAATATTTATATGGGTCCAATGAAAGTTGTAACTCAATAATTAAACAAATTATTAAATCAGCAATGATCACCTCTAAAAAGGTAAGTTTGATGGTCTGACGCAAGCCCCACCTTCCATTACTGAATTTGACCCAAACCAGGGAGTACCAAATGTTGTAGTTGCTCCAAAGACCACTGGAGGCAGGTTCCAGAGGGAACATGTCTCTACTAACTTCTTTTTCAACCCTTTAACACCGGAGCTGTCACCGGTGTTCTATAAATCCTTCCTACCAGTGAAATTTCCCATCCTTCATTCACTGTGCGTAGACTGGAACTACATCAGAATTTTCATAAATCTGTGCTACCGCTTTAATCTTCTGGTTACTATATACTGTTTTTTGCTGTTTTTGACCATTTATTATCTGATTCTGAGGCAGAGAAGAACGGCTTTTGATATCAGCAGTGCCCCATCGTACAACATTTATTTGGGCATGTTTTCTTTTTTTGATTGTTTGTTTTATTTATTTTTTAATTGCAGTCAGGCTGTACAGCTGACAAACCCAACAGAATTTCAACCTTTTTTTTTTGGCACCAAATTACCATTATTGAAAAGTAATCGATTTCGGTGTGTACATTTCCAGTCAGAAAACCCTTCTCACTGCAAGCTCCATTTTTGGAATCCAGTGGGTGAAGTCAGAGGTGATGTGTCCTGTGTTTTGTAGATCTATGATCTGAAGACTTTCAGATACAGGATAACAGAAACATTTTAAGACTTAATATACTATACATATACATAACTAACAGTCTGGATCGCTGTCGGTCATTTCAGAAATGAATGTTCTCACTAGTTTTTTTAGAAAGATGAAAAAAACTGAATCTAAATGGAAAAGAAAAAGGAAAATTATGGGACTACTTGGAATGACTTTTTTTTTTAGAATAAACTAATAAAACATTTTGAGGAATGTTCTTCATGCAGTCAAACTGACTCAGAAAACTGCAGAAGCAAATGTAAAACACTTCACCATAAGAGATATGAGTTAACTTTGTTTGGTATTACCAGAATGGTGCACTGATGTGTTTCAGAACCAAATATGAAAATATCAGCTTAAAAGCAAAAACTGCCAAGAGATGCTAAAACAAAAGCAAGAAAAGACTAAAACAGTCCCATTTATTCATTAATTGGCAAAAGACACTTAAATATTTCCAATTGGTGGTAAAACAACCATAAACCCAATTTAATCTTTTCTATAAAATTGCCAAAGTTAAAATTGTATTTTAATCTCAAAAACTCATCCTCTGTTTCTTTTTTTTCTCATTTAAACACCCAAAGGAACAGGCAGTAGGAACAAAACCTCTATCAGTGGTGGCTGTTCAGAAATAAAGAGTTGCAAAAGCATAAATCATGTTTGCATATGTAAAGATCCTGTCTTCTTTTGATACGTGCATTGAAAAAGAAAACAGAAAGTGAAGATCAGTCTTTTAGCGTCTGGGGAAAGCAGAGGTGTCACCTCAGGGGCAGATTAGTGATGTTCCTGTCTCCCACTGAGATAACAATGGTTGAGTGCAGCTGATAACAGAGCACAGACAGACAGTAGGATGTGTTTATCAGTACCTGAGGCATTCCCCAAGGCCACACATTAATGGCAGCCTTACTCTGCATCATTACATCGCAGCTTTTGGAAAAAGGCCAGCTTGTTTCTCGTTTCCTCTCCGGTCTGTTTGTTCCATTGTCTTCGGTCTCTTTTCTTGTTTCACACATCTGTTTTGATGTTCTATTATTTTTCATTCATGCTGCTTTAGGTTGCTTAATCGTCCTTGATGGATCACCGTGTACCAATCCTTTTATACATAAGTATTAGTTCGGGTCACTCTGCTCCAGTTTTCTATGCTTTAGTAATGGCAAAGGTGGAGGAAGTGAAGGCCAGATCTCATTGTTAGTGGTCAATGAATTCTTAATTAGGACAACAAATGGTGCAGTGCAAAGCATGGCTAAAGCACTCCCAAAGCAGCAGAAATTGGAGGCATGTCACCTACATCCATTATGTCTGTTGATTATGTGCAGTACTCCAACAATCTTTGCAATTTTCTTTTTTTCTCCATGGACTCTATTCTCACACAAGAGTTGCAGTTTTCTCTGAATTGGATTTTGAGTTTAAAACACGAGTGGAGCCCTTCGTGTCTTTATGTTTGGAGTAATGGGTTTCAGAGTATGGAACCCTTAAATGATACAGAAAAGAAGAACAATCACAAAGAGGCACTCAGCAAGGTTTCACTGTGATATTTGTGTGCAGCGAGCGATAATGGGGACTGCAGCAGTGTGAGTCTGACTGTTGATGGGTATTTAATGAGGACTTCATGAATGCAGCCATTTTGACTTTCCAGGAGACCATAAAGTATTGCTTTAATTGACTTAAACACACAAATGTCCTTTCCGAGACAGCACGAGTCAAGGACAACAAACATCAACCTCCGGCGCTTGTGCATGTTTATTTTCTTCACAGCGTGGTTTTAAAATGCAATAAAAATGGCTGACATTCAGACAATTGTTCATTTTGAGGCACTAAAAGGGAAAATGATGCACTTATTGATGCCGAGCAAACCATGGAACATCATTCTTTTTTACAGTGTTCTAGCTTGTAAGCTTTGCTGATCAATATTCGTCTCATTAGTAACCCCACTCTTGCCAAACACTGTAAAGGTACAGCACTGTCTGATCACTCTATTTCTTATCTCGTTGATGTAACTGCTGTCCTTAAAATTTGTCATCCGTAAAATAGTAGAATTAATGGCAAGTATAAAAGAGCGGTGTCTCCATTTCATTTCCTTTTGTTCATCTTATCACCACCTGTTTTTTTTATCTGTCCCTTCTTTTCTACTTACTTTTGTCTGTGCCTTCCTCCCATCTGTCCTCTCATCTTCATGCGGTACATCAAACGTCCCCAGCTGAGCTGTGTGCTGACAGGCAGCCCACTGACAAGCTCCCAGGCCATTCTGAGGGGAGCCCAGCATCCCTTCACGAGACCCTCGAAGAGACAATGTCACAGCAAATCCACTCTGGAGCTCAGGCCGGGCAGGGAATACTTTGAGTTCCGGTTGAGGCATCGGTGAAGCACATAAAAAACACTGTTTGCTGAGTGCTGCATGACAGAAAACAGGACACATAAATCAAAGTTACACTCAAAAAGAACCCTGGTAAGGTAAGAATTGAAATATCTGCAGAGAATTCACGTCAGCCACATGGTGTTTTTACTAAACAAAAACAGATTTTTTTTAAAAATTAGTTTAAAGACCCACTTTGATCATCTTTTGATCTAATTTAAAAGTGTTCCCGGTGGTCTTTCATTTATGATTATGCTGTTTTTAGACAAAATTTTAAAAACAGTATCAGCAGTATTTCTAGGACTTACCATAGTTCCTGCGCGCTCCCCCACTAGCTTGCAGCTCCTTCACCCCCCCCCAATCATAAAACTGCTGCAAAAAGTGTGAGCTAAATCAAAGCTAACCAGCCGTAGAGTTCCGAAGTCACACATGGATCTAGTCATTTACAAGTGGATGCATCAGAATGGAGTGAAGCAGGAGCATTGTATTTTCTACTTAACAAAAATGATCTTTTACAAACTTCGTTTTTTTCATCTGCTCCTGATTTACGATGATTTTAGTTAAGAAGTACTCAAACATGCAATTTTAAGCATATTTTTTTTACACAAGTCCTCTGTCATCAGAAAAAGTACACAAAAAGATGTTAAAAGCACCAAACACACAATTTTCATCTGAGTGGATCTTTAAAGAGTGCTAACATATGGTTACCGTAAATCACGCCAGGACACCAATGCTCGCCTCCTCAGTTCACATAGAGCTGTTAATACATGTACATTAATGTGCACTTTGTCTCATTTTTGTTTACCATCCACCACCATCTAACTGAAAACTAAAGGGGCTTTTGTCAGGCTTTAATCAGAATATGTTTCATCAAATCCTTGTCAGAAATCAGCCAGTCACACTTTTTGATCATATCCAACTGTATTTGACCTGCTCAGTTTACATAATATTCTTCCGAGTTCCCCACAGTCATGCAGCAGCCTCCATCACTCCACAGATGGTTCATCTCAAGTCTTCTTTAGTGTGGAGTCCAGGGGAGTTTCCTGCAGGCTCCTTTAAAGTGTCCTTCAGGCTTGTTTTCATGCAGTTATTCCTCCTGGTATTTATGCGACAAAATATTGTCATTCTGCGTTGAAGGAACTTTACCTCTCTTTGTCTGTCTAGTCTTTTAATTCAAGTGTTTACACTGATATGGGGCGGCTGCGTGCAGCGGTAGTTCGGAAGATTGCAGGTTCGATTCCCACTTTGCCCGCCATGTTACGAAGTGTCCTTGGGCAAGACACTGAACCCCACATTCCCTTTGATGAGAGGTTGGCTCCAGTGTTCGGCAGCTGAGCCACCATCAGTGTGTGAATATGTGTATGTGAATGGGTCAATGGAACTGTGGCTGTAAAGCCCCTTAAGCCTTTAAGGAAGGTAGAAAAGCGCTATACAAGTATACACCACTTACCATTGATGGCCCTTTCAACTGAACACATGTTCATGGGGCTTCAGTCAAAGATATTGAATAATTCAATCTACAGCTTTGGAGTTCCGTGCTGATTCATCTTTCAGTCAGACCTGAAGCATGAACCTTCACTTTGGCCATTCTAAAGCCAATAAATTCTGGGCGAGGTACGGTGCAACCACGCACTTACTCAGAGGTGGCCAACCCTGGTCCTCAAGAGCCTCAACCCTGCCTGTTTTCCAGTTCTCCCTGACCAGCTTGCTGCTGATTAGCTGACTCAAGTGATTCCACATCCTGATTGACAGATTTAGTTAGTCAGCATCAAGCAGTCCAGGGAGAGAGCTGGAAAAAAAGCAGGGATGAGGCTCTTGAGGGCCAGGGTTGGCCCCCCCTGTAGGAACAGACTGCCTACTTTGTGTCATTTAATTACTATTAAAAAAGAAGCAGCTTAGTGTTGTTTACCAGTAGGGACCAGATTTTTCATAAATATTTTTTTGATTTCAGCAAAAAATAACTTTAAAGTTTCTTTATAAAAACTAGGTTTCAAACATAAAAAAATATTTTTAAACAAAGGATACAAAGGTAAAACAAGATGTTTGACTTGTGAAATACACAACTATCTCAGTACAATAGCCTTAGTAAACTATACCAGGGTAAAATCTCTGGGGTACCTTTCTACAGAATTATCCTCAGAGTAGTAAAACATTTGTTTTATATTTTTAATTCTGACAGCATGGTGTCATGTTTTTAATGTATTTTTGTGTTTACATGTGAGCCATGGACCTTCTCACACAACTGATACTAAATCTTTGGATTCACCAAAACTCATTTCTATCTGATTAATCTGTGAGGATTAAAGCCTGGTGGTTGAGAAAACTGCTGTCCAAAGATCAAGAAAATATATCAAACGTTAGTAGCTCTCATGCTTATTCAGGTACTAACTCTCATTCATCTAAATTGTTTTCAATAAATATTTGTTACAATAAGCTGTCACAGCTGCCCTTTGGGAATCTTGATAAAGACAATAAATCCATCTGGAATTTTCTTTTCTTTTTGTGGCCTTTGGGGCCAGGCTTCATTGGGTTTTATATTCATGAGAAACAGTACAGTAGTGGATTTGAAATGAACCTTCCTCTTCTCATTTCTCTGCTTGTTTTGGAGACAGAACCAAAACCACGTCACTGTCTCACTGGATCAGATTATATACGATTTTCCTCACTCACTTCTTCTGAACCCGTACGCACAAGCTCACTGACGAACGCGCAACACACATCTACACAGTGTCATCTTCAAAGACACCCAGGAGCAACGTGGCCAACGTGACAACAAGCCTAATGAGCTTGCCTGAGTGGGTGACCCTGGCTCCTGGTAAGAGGAGTGGTGTCGCCATGGAGATGTGGAGGCGAAGGCTCTGAGTCATGGTGTCATGCAGGTGTTTTGGGGAAAGGAGAGCACATCAGTTGTGATTATTAGTCATCAGATATAAGGAAAACATTATGTACAGCACATATACGTATAGCATATGTATAACAAATAGAAAAATCCCCACTTCTATCCATTGCACTTTCAGTTCATGTCAGGATAACCAACCATGGCTTTTGCAGTTTAAGAAATCGTTTTTTATTTTACATCACAAGCCCAGCTTTGACACTTTCAGTGATTTGAGGTGTATAATGACAACTCTGTGCTCCCCAGTCGCATATTATTCCATGGTAAAAAGCAAAAAAAAAGAATACAGAAACCTCCAGGGTCTTCAGTGATGATATGCAGGGTAATGAACTTCCAGACTTCATGCATCAGAAGCGTGACGCTTCGCATTGCTTAGACTGTCAGCAGTTTCTTCCCTGTATCAGTGAGATGAGGCCATAATCTCCTTCCATCCACTCCATACGAGCTTTTGAGGCTTGCTCTGCTGACTTAAAACCTGCTTTTCATTTGTCAGCCTAATGGTGGAATTTGCAAGGAGTTTAAATTCAGCTTCTGCTGGATGTATGATGTATATTTGTCAGTGGAAAGAGGCAAGTTTGCTGCATGGCATGAAAAATAATCTTGTCAAACTTGGGAAGTTGGGATGTTTTACAGAGGTGTAACAATCAATCAGATAATGTTAATGATACTGCTAACGTAACTCAAATAAAATGAAAAATGTTGCAAAGTTGCTTAGGGAGTGTGTCATAGTGATTTGTAATTTAATGACAGAGATGTAGCACATCAATGTTTCCTAGTCCCAGATATTTTTATCTACTCATTTATTTTTAACAAAAAATTAGAAAATAAAAACGGTTTGTGATAACAGATATTTCTAAATTCCTGTTGTCTAGTTTTGGGGTGCAGGGAAGCTAAAGCTTCTCACAACATATGAATAAATAAAACTGAAACAATGCCCTTGGTTTTTTTGCAGGGTCAGCGCACAATCAGTGGGAAAGGTCAAACATGTGGACGCTGTTTTGAAGAGGGCAGGGAATGAAAACAAGCCTGTGCTGCAGCTCACATATGAAAAAGAGGGTGTTGCTGAGATTGGACTGCAGGTGGGTGGAGGTGGACGGCTTCAGACGAGGGTTAGAATCAGATTAGATGGAGGGAGAAGGTCCTGTAATTCCAAAAATAAAAAATACAGAAGTTCTTGAACAGAGAAATCAATCAGAACTCCGTAGATGCTTACAGATCAATGTGTTTTTACTACGTCCAATACCGTCATGTTTGATTCCGGTGTTTTTCAAAGCCTTTCAGGATTTTGTCTAATCTTGGAGTCTTTCCTCTTTTACCAACATGAGCATTTAAACTGGAAAGCAAAACCTTCTACATTCAATAATCCAGTATTCTGAATAGTTGCATGCTGATAACTGAGCTAAAGCTAAAGATTTATGCTTTAAAAGTTCAGGTGCAGATTTTTAAAGGAGAATTCAAGACCTACCTTTTAAACCTGGTTTTAGTTCAAATTTAAAAAAAAATGTTTTTGGGCATTTACTTCATTTTTCGTGTTCATACTTTTTTATTTGTGTTTTCGTTTATTTTTTGGCTCACTTTTAGTTTAAATATTGTAATTACATAGTTATTCTCAATCTGTGTTTGATAATAACAGGAGTGAGCAGGATTTTTTGAATCTTAGTTATAAAAAAAATGTCTACTTAATTTTGTTGAGTGCGTGCAGCTCGGTTAGTGTTGTTGACATTGTGTGTCTTTCTTTGTGAAAGTCTCAGTTTTTGCTTTTGGTTTTTAGGTTAAAGACTGTTATGACCAAGTAAAGCAATTTTCATAGGTTAATTGGTCGCTCTAAATTGTCCCTAGGTGTGGATGTGAGTGTGCATGGGTGAGTGATTGTGGCCCCTGAGACAGACTGGCGACCTGTCCAGGGGGTGTTTCCCTTGCCTTCGCCCACGAGTGGCCGGGTTAGGCTCCGGCAGCCCCGAAAGGGAAAAACTGTATAGAAAATGAAAAAAAGCACTATGTGTGACATGAATGAAAAGTGACTTATAAATAAAGATTGATTTGATTTATTTTTACTTCTTTTCTGGCACAAAGTGGCTCTTTCGGTCAATTACATTTATAACATGACTTGTTATTGATTTTCATTGTAGTATTCTCATCTATATAAACCTTGTTTCTATGTTTCTGTTATGTAAGCATAAATATTGGATTGGGTTTACCTGATTGTTAATTTTACAAAGAATCGTATAAGCAACCCAAACCCATGTCCTATTTTTAGAGTTTTTAACACAAAGCAGTTCTGCAAATGGAAAGATTTCAATTTGCTTAATGTGTGTCTGTGTGAGCATGCATGGGTGGGTGGAGATGTTTCTTTTTTTGTTTGTATGCGTGCTTCCCCAGGATTCATTTCTGGCTTAAGTGATTGTGTGTGAAGAGTAAGGGAAAGCTTGTGCTTTCTCTGTGATGTAGCCTTGCAGAAAAAAAAGAAAACAAAACATCACTATGCATCATTCTCAGCCATAGAATCAAAGACCCCCACACAAACAAACATACACACCCACACATTGTTGCTCGCTGGATGCTATTAGCTTTTCTCTTTCCCTCTCTAGCTTAGACTTAAAAAACATTGTTTGTTTTGGCTTGAAGGAAATACTAAATTGATTTACTGGACAATTTGAAAAATAAAAGTCTTGAAATACTCTTTTATCAAAGCCCTTTTTTGCAAACTTGTCTCTTGCTGTAAAGAAAAAATCTAATTACAATTTCAATAAAATGTCAAAAAATAGATAAAAATTCCTAAATTTTTTTTATTTTGCAAATCAAATATTTGGAACCATCAGTAAAATCTTTTTTTTTTTTCAAAAAAACAGTATTTGTTTCATTTACTCTGATAGCTTATTGTCTATGGTGGTAAAAATATGTTTATTTTTTCCCCCTGCAACAGACTGGCGACCTGTCCAGGGGTGCCTTCGCCCATGAGTGGCCGGGCTAGACTCTGGAAGCCCTGTGACCCCGAAAGGGACAAAACGGTATAGAAGATGAATGAATGATGAATTATATTTCCCTTAGCATGGGTGAACCCTATGGTGTCAATAGAATAGAATAGAATAGAATAGAATAGAATAGAATAGAATAGAATAGAATAGAATAGATTTGTGAGGTCAACTCCAGGCCAAGTCATATCAAAGACTAAAAATGGGGCTCAATGTCTCTCTGCTTAACACTCAGCAGTAAGAGGTTGGATTGGGGGTTAAGCCACCTAATGGTTCCCAAGTGCAGTTGTGTCTGCAGCTCACCGCTCCCCCAGGGGATGGGCCAAGGTGCGTGAAAACCTATGGGACTTTAAAGTTTTAACGTTATTTGGTTACTCTAAATTAAAGTGTGCATGTGGGATTGCTTGTATGTCCTGCGACAGGCTGGCAATCCTTCAGGGTTATTCCCTTTCTTTGCCCAACAGTAGCCAGGACAAACTCCGGCAACCCAGGAAAAAAAATGGATGGTTGGAATAAAACTTTGTTGATCCCACACAAAGTAAGTAACCAACTTTTAGTGTAGTCACGAGCATGTCTTAGTATGTGAATGTTTAAGGATTAAGAGTTTTTTTTTAATTATTATTATTGTCTCTTGGTGTAAATAGAATCCTCTTCCCTTTAATGGAATCTTTGGAGAACAAGAAATAAATTCTATCAGGAACTTTATTTAATGGCTTCGTAAATCAAAAACCAAAGTTATTTAATTAAAATGAATGTTATTAGCAAAAGTGTTGCTTTGAGCTTATTGTGATCATTAATATTATTATAAGTATAAACACCTCATGGAATTTAACAAATGTTAGAAATGTAACTCAGCTGTCACAAGAAAAGATACATGTGCGTTAGCTACAAGCTAATTTTATGCATTGGTGTCCTCCATTTGACTTTTAATGGCTAGGGTCCGAATCAGGATTATGGGCCGTGTCCGTTAAGATTGGTATGAATTGAGAGGAAGTTTTGAATTTGTAAAAATGAATGACAGTGTATGGAAATACTGCCAGATGGGTGTTTTACCGGGAACTCAACACTATTTACAGGATGATAAAGTACAAATCCCTAAGAGAATGTAACTACAAAGGCTTTAAAAACCTTAGTTAGACTAACTTATGACCAACATGAGAGCATTTGGAGCTAAAGTCTCATTTCACTGGCACAATTACAATAATGTTCATTTAGGCCTCCCTTCTCATCAACTGGCAGCGTGGTCCACCAGATGCTGGCACCTGTCAGGATGAAAGACGTGGATTAGAGACGGAGTGAGAACGGGAAAAGGTTGGGCATACAGTTCTAGTGTCACGTGTCTCGTTGCTATGGAGGTTGTGTGTGTTTCCGTGTGCATGTGATTTATGTCCAGCACTACAGTCAGGCCCAGCTCCAGGCGCAACAGGACAATATCCAGATTTGTTTGTGTAAGTGTGTTTTTCCCAGACTTGTCTGATTGTGTGTGAAGGGTAAGATAGCTTGTGTCTTCTCTCCAATGCTGTCCTGGAAATAAAAAAAAAACCACTTTGCATCATTTTCACCTTTCAGTTTTTCAGTTGTAGATCCTAACACACATGCATCCAAGTGCACAACCCTTATACTTATCCCCTCCCTATTTCAGGTCTAAAAATAGAGCTTTTTCTCAATGATCTCTTTGCTCCTCAAAGTAGGAGGCTGCGAAACAGGCATGTGCTCTGGGTTAAATACAACCAGTGCTTTCTGAGAGTTCTTGCTTCTTTCTCACTACCCGCCACCTCCACTCTGGCGTACATGCACACACACAGACAAAAAAAGCGTTAGAGCAGCCCATTCAGGATGCAGATGGCACCCAGTGTGTGTGAGACAAGAGAACCCGCTCGCTCAGTTGCTTAACAGGGATTCTGGCTCATTGACATGCAGGCAATGCTTCGACTCCCGTCCAGGAGAGTAACCATCGCTGTGGAGCAAGCTGAGAGGCTCACATGATCATTCCAGCCTCACTCGCTCTCCCTTCTCTCTGTCCTTGTAGAGGTTAATATCTAGCTTTTACTCATTTTCAAGTTCCTATATGATAAATTATTTATGGATCTTTGATAAGATGGGAAAAAAATCTGTTGTTTATCTTCATGTTTATATTACAACTATTTTGTTAGGACAGACAGTTTTTTATGGAATTACCACCAGTGATTATGACTAAAACACACCATAACAATCTTTAAAGACCCGCTGCAATCATCTTTTGATCTATTTTAAAAGCATTCTCAGTGGTCTTTCAATTATGCCGTTTTTAGCCCAAATCAAAAAGCCTGTCATCTTTTAGGACATAGTTTCTGCAGAGCACCATTAGTTCATCAGAAATTCCTCTTTGAGTTGTAGGTGGGATCATTAGCATGGAGTAAGCTCACCCCTACTTCCCGACATCCATCTGTTTACACTGACTTAGCTTAGAGCCCCTCACACTCCTAACCTAAAATTGCTAATGCAACAAAAAATGGCGAGCAATATTGGAGGTATCCAGCTGTATAGTTTTGAGCTAGATGCTCGCTTGGATAAGGAGAATAAAGATGTACATTGGAGTTTTTACGTAACAACTAAAAGCTTTTTCACACTGCAGTTTTTGTCTTCTCCTGATTCACCACGATTTGAAGAAAGGAATATTCAGAAACGTAATTTTAATCATAAATTTCGTTGTAAATATTACATTTGATCATCAAGGCTTGAATGTTAGAATTCTTAGAGAACTGTGTCTTTTAAAACCAACAATGAGTTTCATTGAATGGATAGGTAGCAGAAATTAGGTAATTCATGCCATATTAACCATTAATCTTGCCGCTATTGAATAGACTTATAGACAGTACATCTATGACATCTAAAACTTAACCTTCTACCCCAGCTGTTTTTGAACAGAAAACTGCCGTATTCTACACAATCTCTGCTCAGGATCCTCACTTTATATGTTTTGGATATTTTGCAGCATATGGCCACTTTACACTTTGTGACCTTAACACTGTCACTGTTGTTTATTT
Source organism: Oryzias celebensis (assembly GCA_014656515.1). Classification (NCBI taxonomy): domain Eukaryota; kingdom Metazoa; phylum Chordata; class Actinopteri; order Beloniformes; family Adrianichthyidae; genus Oryzias; species Oryzias celebensis. Next base: position 45,360,794 of record BNCR01000005.1, read on the forward strand.
GATTTAGTGAGCATATAGTCATAAATTGTACTAAAATGTATTTTCATACTTATACTTTGTTATATAGACCTTGTACTGTATTTGACAGCCATGCAATACATTTCACTACATATTGGAATATATATGTATGTGACAAATCAAATTGAAATTTGATTAAACATAAAAAATCAAAAGAATAGGCTGCTTCAAAATCAGAATATTTTATCAGAATATTTATATTTTGCTAATCTGTAATCTCACAACTTCATTTGTAGATCATTAACTGCAACATCACTGTCACAAATACAGGCTTTTTTTTGTTTAATCAAACAGGGATGTTTCAGAGCTTTCTAAGTGGTATATCTGCTTCTGGTTTGGCCAACAGTTGCTAAAACAACCTTTCACTTTAAAACTGGGCTACTTTTTTACTGGTGGAAAGAGTGGAAAGGCCCCCACAAAAAATGTGCTCCAAAGCACAAAATGTCTTAGAACATTTAGTGGACGAGCAGGAAAATCCATTTAACTGAATTGCAGATTATCGCCAAAGGTGACACAACAGTCGACTCATAAAATATCTTAAAGATTTTGAAGTTAGTGAATTTATAAAAAAAGTGTTCATTTTAATCAGTGAACAAGGTTAAAGAAGCTTAAATAAAGCGAGTCTTTTTAGATCGGCATGTACAGCGTTTCATGTGTGTTTGTTGTGGTACAGACTGTCCTGAACTGCAAAAATACCACAAAGCAGCGATACACGTACACATAGCGCATGCCCTCATTAGGGGGGGGCAGTTGCTGTGGCAGGTAAGGAGAAGGTCATCGTGTTGTGATTCCAGTCCGTTTGAATCTAACAAGCAGGCTGGATCATCCAGTGGGATTAGCACAGTAGAGCAATCTCCTAAACATGTACAGTGTGAGCCCCTCAGTCAAATCTGCTGATTAAAGGTACCTTTCAGAGGTTGGGCTCGATGTGTGGGAGCTTTTACCCTTACGTACGTGTCACAGCATTTTCTGCTTTATCTCTTTTTATGCTCCTTTCACATAAATTCTCTGCTGATACTCCCTCTTTTAGTTGTGACTTATGAGTCATGTCAAACTGACATGCACACAATAAAACCACAAGCCTTTTTCTCACGCTCACATCTTAATTAGTCACGCCGTTCATGTTCCAATCTTTTTTACAACCTTTCACGGTCATGTTAATTACGGAAAATGTCACCAGTCATAAGTTTGAGCCATTCTGGACGGCAGGGGTGTGTAGGTACATATGTGCCTAATCAGTGGCTGTAATGCTTGACCGGTAGGAGTGTGTGTCAGCAATAACCTCGCTCTAACAAAGTGCCATCTATCACTCTGTTCAGCCGTGCTTCAATAATAATTGTGTTAGAATAAATGGGCCATGATTTTAGAGCAGGCAGAAGGAGAAGGAGAGGCAGTGGAAAAAAAGAGCTAAAACAAAGCAGACAGTTCAATAATCAAGCCCCGCCCTGAGAGGCAAGACGCAGAGCGTGGCAGCACAGCCAAGCAGAGGCTGCAAACACAAAGCAGATTGATGTTTTGCCACGGGACAGGGATGCCTCTGAATAAAGATGTGTCTTGTCTGTTGCTGAGGCAGGGCGGAGGTGGCAGCTCTTTGAAAGTAAGACAGAGTGACACAGCACAAGTCTGCAGTTGTTTTATCAGGTGATTTATTTTATGGAATTTTAGAACGTTTAGGTACTGGTACCATAAATCCAAAAGGAGTTGAAACACTGGTTTGTTTGATTTCTGTAAGATTAAGCAAAATAAATCAATTTATTTGATGTAAAAAGGAGATTGTGAGCAAAAAAAATAACATTCCTTTTATTATTCATGAAAAACAGGGATATGAGTTAAAGTTAAAGTCCCGTCAGTTGTCACGCACCTAGGCGTGTGAAATTTGTTCTCTGTATTTGACCCATCCTCTGGGGGAGGGGTGAGCTGCAGACACAGCCGCGCTCGGGAACCATTTGGTGGTTTAAGATATACCCAAATAATCTATCAGCATATAAATTGCTTTGCTTTGCCGCTGCAGTCGAGGTCAGTGACACGTTCTTATGTCACCATTACACCAAGGATGTTTAATTACCTGTATTACTGTCAGTACAGTATAAGTACCTGATTATTAGTTACGAACCGGTTGATATCTAATGTAAAGTAAATAGTATGGTCGAGTCAGGGTGGGATTATATAAATTTGCTTCCTCCCACTCCCTTTCAAGCAGTCAATTTTCTGATGTCTAGTTATCCTATGTTTGACATGACTACTGTTGCAAGTCTTTGTGGGTGTTGATTGTCTTACACATGTCTTGTATATCTTGTCTGCTTGCAAATAAACCATTTCAATCAAAATCAATCAATCAAATCAAGCAATCTAAAACGAAAAAACAAGAATAAAGTGCTAAAAATTGATTTAATATTGTTCTGTTGTAAGTGACCATGGTATAAGTGTGCATTTTCAGAAATTAATGCACGTCGTTAAAGCCTGAGCTGTCCGACGCGAGCAGAAGACGGTCGCTTCTGACTTGTCATTTTTCGTCAGTAAATATTAACGCTCTAGTCTTTTTTTTTTTTTTTTTTGTTAATCGCATGTGTTAACGCGTTAATGCTGACAGCTGCACTTTGAACGCGCTAAACCAGGAAAGCAACGTATCTGTTCCTTAGCGTATTTGTGCAGAATTCCTTGTGTGGTTGCACGTATAAACATAAATAGAGAGGAACTGTTATTGAAGACTTTCCCCAAAACAAAAGAAAGAGATTTTAAAAAAAAAAACAACAAAAAAAGGCAGATTCTGGCTTCCTCCAGTGGACTTGGATCAGAGAAGAGATTTACACTTGTCTTCTTTCAGAATCTTTCATGGCGAGAAAAAGATCAGTGACTAGGATACAGATAAGCAATGTGTTTCATTGCCTGGAGTAAAGGGTTTGAAGTCACAGATAATGTGCGTTGAAAATGAAGATAAAGTCTTGCTATTCACTTGGCTCAGTTAAGCCATGGTCCAAACGGGGAGAGAGGAGGAGAGATCAAACACATTTGTGCAGGATTGTAAAATTGTACAGCTCTCAAATATCTCAGCAGTTGCAGATTTCTGTCCATTGTGTTAGATTTTTTTGGGAAGCAATGGAACAGACCATCCCGGGTCAAAACGACCTTTTTAGTAAAGGAAGAGAGCTTTTTAGTTATGTTCAACTTTCACTTTAAATAAAACCAATCACAGGATTTTATCCCCTCGACCATAAAAGATTGATAATTGAAGCTCGTTAAGTTACACTACCATAGTCTAACAAAAAAACAAAAAAAAATGCTGCAAGATTCTACACAGTTGTTGAAAACTAATTAAAAAATTGTGTGCATTTGTACAATATATTATGGTCTTATTAAATGGCTGAACTGAACTGTTGAAGCAGAATTGTAAGCAAGCAGAAAAGTAAAAGCAGAAGCCCAGTTATCAGTATGTATATTTTATTCCATCACTGAGTGCGGTTACCCTAGTGAAAGAGAATAATGTATTAGATCCGTTTAGTCCAATACATATCTTGTATTTCAGTAATGGAAAGCAGTTTATTACTTTGAGAATATTTTATGGGCTCTTGAGGCGTGATGCTCTAACCAGCTGTGATTTTGACTCATGCAGAACATCAGCTCTGATCTTTCTGTTCTTGTGCCTTTATTTGTATGATAATTTCAAGAAATGAGCTATGAAGTCAAATGACATTTCTGCATCACCCTGAATATAAGCCATGCGGGGCTGAATACTAACAAGTACATTTGGATTCAAGGACAGAAAAGTACAAAGCCTGTTATTTGTTCCATGTGTTTTTCTTGCAAAAAATTCCATTTCCAAAGCTTTTTTGGCGTTTGAAGTAAACATTGTGTTATATTGCGAGCTCATTGCCTGACTCTGGCCCAGCAGAGGGGTCGGAGGCCAACCGGTGATGATAAACTGAAAGAGACAGCGAACACAGAGTCCTGAGCACACATATCCATGTTTGCTAATGGAAAGGGGCTGCTTCCCGGCAATGCCACTTTGAAAAGAGTCCGGACAATCAACCTAGCTTTAATCTTTAGCAGGTGCACAAACACGGGCTTACAGGGAAAATGGACATGAAGAAAGATGAATCAAAGGTGAAATGGAAAAAAAGCCTTTATAATGGAAACCATAGCAACTTGTTGAAGGTATGAATGACTGCTTTTTACATTATCCAGAGAAATTGGCAAGCATGTAGTCCTATTCTTTTTACTTTATTGGAGTAACTTTGCTGGACTATCAATATTTATTTGCACTTTAGTGTTTTTGAGACAATTTGATGCTTAAAAGGTCTTCACACACTTTAACCTTGGAAATATCAGACGTCCTCAGAGGTTGATAAAGAAATTACAAATAAAAATTAAAGCAGTTACATTCTAAACATAAAAAAATGTAAATGCTTCTTTGTTCAGAAAGACATTAAATATATTTTGCCAGGTTTGTTGTTTTAACTTCTTTTTGTACTACACCATTCCAAGCATTTCCCTACAGTTCAGATTTCTTTTGTATCATTAAGAGATACAATCTAGAAATAAATAAATGACTATCAAACTGAGTCAAAATTCTTTGACTCCATACTCTTAGTCATTTTAAATTCCAATGTTATTTGTTGTCGTTATTTTGGAAACAAAAATGTAGATTTATGCTAAAAAATAAGAGCTGTTTTTAGATTTTATCAGGATTTATTGAGTTGGACCAACTTGTAAAATGAATGTGTTCTCGTTTTTTTTTTCACATTTTGTTCTAAAATGAGACAGTTCCACTTATTACACTAGTTTTTTGTCCCAATAATCGAAATAAACTACATTTAGTAACATAAAAACTCGAAAAATGCAAAGTATTTGCTTAGAACTAGCAAAAAATTCTTTTTATTGAGCTGTATAACATTCAAATTGAAGAACAGTTAGTTTTTTTCCCTTATTTTTCTTTTTTGGATGCTTTCATGGAATTCCTTGTTTCTATATTTTGATATATCATAATAACATTTCTTGTTAAGTAAAAATTACATTCTGCTTAGACCTATAATTTGACTACTTTCTAGTTATTTTTCTACCTCTTTTTTGTAGTGTAAATGTCTAGTTACAATCATGTTTTTGCTGAATGCTGAATAATGCTGCTGTGGTTGATCTGCAGGTTGTCAGCTTGAGGGGCTTCACAGTTGGGGGTGGGAGGTGAATAGAGACACCAGCCACAGCTGAGCTCAGACGCTGATGCGAAAACAAACAATCAAAGAGACACAGCGAAGCACAAAATGAGAAACAATGAAAATACGAGCAAAAGTGGTCAGAAATGTCCTCACGTGACTACATCCGTCAATCAATTCCACCATGAATATCACGAAAGAAAAACAGCGCTTATTGTTACCAAGAAGGTTCTCAGGGGGGAGTTATCTAATGGGGCATGGAAAAGTCTCAGAGGAGCACTCATTTCCTCCACATATCTGGCAGCCTGGTTACTGCGTGGCACCTTCACCTCATGACACAAACACGAAAAAGCTCAGCCAGTGCACACGGACCCCATCATGCTCTTGTTAGGCAGTGAGTGATGGAGTGGGGGGCCAAAAGCCCTTAGTGGATTTTTGGAAACTGCTTATTCTCCTATGATCCCATCATCTGTTGGCTCAACTTCTGTATGATTACACATGTATCCAAACAGAAGGGGAATGTTAGGAATGTAACTTTTATACATAAATGTGTGGAGAAAAACTGTCACTTTTTATTTATAGCTTGTTAATCAGCTCAAATGTATATATTCTATTAAAAAGCCTACAATTGGTTTACTTTTATGCGCAAAGTTGCTTAGTAGCTCACCAGTACGAACCTACAAGCTCGTCATAACGTCTTGCTTTGCTCATAAATATACTCTGTTTTATAAACCATAGCTTGAAAAATGCTATAAAGTACAAAACTGATGCACAATAAGAAGCAATGAAACAAGTTACTGTGTTTCATAATCACTCATTTTTGAGTTTAGTTATGAATAAGTGTTGAAATGCATGCCTGGTGCCTAACCAAACTTTTGAACCTCTTGGTATCAAATAAACCTTCAAAGTTAGTGTTTGCAAAGTAAAAAAAGTAGAAATGTGAGGACAAAACACTTTTCAGACATTTTTGTCATCTTTATAATATAAACTTGTCTGGATGAGGCCAAAGAAGTTCATTTGACAACATTGAAAACTCAACTGAAGAAAAGGAAAATATAAATTGGCCACAATAATAATATTTATTAGTTTTCCTGTAACATCATAATGTGTGTGTAAAGGAATTCTCTCAGGTTCCTGGCTGCCTAAATGAGAATTTCACTCCTTCCTGAAGCCACCTCTATGGGGACATACCTGGAGACGTCACCAGTTGTCTGTCCTCATCAGCAAACTTGCTGAGTTTTTAATCACAAACTTCTTTTCTTTTGTGTCCTGTCATTTGGAAGACCAAAGTGGGACACGAGCGCTGGGACATTGGGCAGGAAAGAAAGGAAACTGGTTGGCTGATTTGAAATGTCCGTCCTGGGGGAACACTCTTAGCCTTTTGACAGAAAAATGACTGACAGTGAGTGTTTCCTCTGCTGGCAGAAATGGGCACCCAGAGGTGGGTGAGTGGAAAGAGCCAGAATGGCAAAAGACGAGCCAGAATGAGGCTAACAAACAAGGTCATGCAAACTGTGTCACTATCAAAACTCAAAAAGGCCAACAGGGCTTTTTAGGTGATGCTCTTCAGAGTGAAGCAAAGTAAGTGTGTCTGGAGGCACAAATAGAACAGCTTTGTCACATTTGCATATTTCATTTGTAAAAAATGAAAGCAGGAAAGTCTTGCAACTGCTTTAATTTAATGGTACACAATGACTTGCGCTTGTTTTACATCTGTTTGACATACTTACTGACACAACACTTACACTTTTTGAATTTGGCCCAATTTCATTATTTTTTGTGAGTATATTGTACATAAAAATCAAAAAATTATTGAGGATTAAGAGGAAAGACTGAAATTGGTGTAAAGATCCTCTTCAGTCCTCTTTTGATCTTTTTTTAAAAGCACTCCAAGTGGTGTTTTGATTATGAATATACAGTTTTTAGCCAAAACCTAAAAAAAACCCTGTCTTTTTCTAAACATAGTTTCTGCAGTAATTCATCAGAAGTTTGCCTCTGAGCTGTGGGTGGAACTGTTGGTACAGAGTAATACCACCCCTATTTCCCATCATCCATCTATTTACACGCTCTCCCTCTAGCTTACAGCTCCTCATAACCCCGACGCAACATTACTAGTGCAGCAAACATGGTGAGGAATATTGGCTCTATTCAATCATCCAGTTCTGAACCAGATGCCAGCTCAGACGAGAAAAATGAAGACGTACGTGGATCTATTTTTCAACGTTTTCATCTGCCTTTGATTCCAAACAATAAAAACATACTCAGAAATGTTTTTTTTTGTCTTCATTTTCCTCACATGTCCTTCATCATCAGAAAAATGCAACAAGAACATGTTGAAAACACCAACAAACACAATTTTCATTCTTTAATATTTTCCCTTACAATTTGAGGCGACCAGAGAAAAGAATAAAAATATCTTCTATTCTCCAGTCTTACCCAGCACACAAGACAGGTATAGAACATGAATTAAAGATGGGGCCCCTTGAATATTGCATGTGGAGCATTTCTTTTTACTGAACGAACTGTGTAAAACTAAGAATTCAAGGTTTAGCTCTGAAATTGAAATGTTTAGCCAAACATCTCCATCCTGAGGCACAGTTGCACCTCGATGATGAATTATACAGCTGAAGGATCATCCCACGTGTTTTAGGGGGATTTGGGTTTTTCTTGTATTTCCTGTGTAGTAAACACTGCATGATTTATCAAAGGCTGCAAAACTGTTTTGTAGGGGTCCTGCAGGTTCTGGCAGAGAAGCACATGGGAGTGTTTGGATTCTTCAAACGAGTGCTAGAAGGCTTTGTGGCTCTGTGTGCACAAGTAAAACAATGTGTAGAAACATTGCATTTGTGTTTAAGTAATATTTGGCTTGCTGGAAAAGACTAAAACTCTAGGATAGACATGTTTTAAACCCATTTGTCCTTGTTTTTCAGTTTGATGTTGTTCCTTCCCCGCTTCTCATATTATTGGTCTCTTGAAGGTTTTTCCTTTAACTTACCTTTCTGCACAAACACTCATCTTTGTCCTGGCCAAGGTCTGATCCGTGGTTTGTAAGAGAAGCTACAGAGGTGATGCAATTCAGGTCCATTGTGTTGTAAAGTAGTAAATTAGGTTTACAGAGCAAACAAGAAAAAAAAAGACTTCAAAAAACAGTACCAGCATTGACTATGAATGGATAGAGAGTGTCTCTTTGTGCATGAGTGCATACAAGAGCTCCAGTAACCCAGAGAGAGTGATGATAACACCACGGTCTGCCAGATGTGAAAGGTCTCCCAAGGGGGAGCCCTGGTCCACTGCGCTGCAGGATTAATCGTTTGAATAAAAGAAAACATAATTAAAATCTTCCCTCATGCCCAGGCAATCAAACAGATCGAGTGGATGAAGAGGCAACTTTGATGGATAACCAATTCCAACCCCCTCCTCTCACCACACACACATGCTTTTAGCTCAGATGACATACAGTACAGAGAATCAGCTCAGAGCACGACTGATAGTTCTTGTTTCTCAAACATGAGACTACGTCAGTTTTTCTTCAGAGACGCCATGAGGCAGCGATACTTGAAGCTTTTATTGGCACATGAATCAGGCGGTCAGAAGACACTGGGAGTGGAAAAGATACGTCGATGAGACACAAAACCTGCTAGTATGTTAAGGGGGATCAACCCTTTAACACCGGAGATGTTGCCAGCAACACTTGAATAACACGCGCTCTTTGACATAGGGTTTTACGAAAAAGTTAAATTTTAACTGCGATTGGACAATTTTTTTTCTAAAAAGACATCGGTCAGTGGCCGCCCTGGCACATTTCGAGGTTGCGCTGTAGCCATCCAGTGACAGGTGGCAATCCCTTTTGGTCTATTTTCAAAGCGTTCCCAAGTGATTTTTTAAGTAGGATTTGCCATTTTAGCCAAAATCAAGAAACCTTCTGTGACATTTTCTAGGACATAGCTTCTGCAGAGCAGCAGTAGTTGATTATAAATTCACCTCTGAGATAGTGAGGAGCAAGCCATCCCCCTCTTCCTGTCACCCATCTTTTCACAGTCTCTCTCGTTAACTTACAGCCCTGTTTTCAAATGGCATTTTATCATCTGCTCCTGATTCACAATAATAAAAAAAGACATACTCAGAAATGCAATTTTACCTGCATTTTATATATATAGATATATATCCCCCATCATGAGAAAAATTCCACAAAAACATGTTAAAAACACTATTTTCATCAGAGTTGCTCTTTAAAATATCTCTCCAAAAACAGTGGATAAGCAGAAATTCAACATTCCATCTTCAAAGCCCAGATCTACGCGTGTTTACTTAGCATAAAGAAGAATGGTTTGTCCATATTACGTCAATTCTGTTCATGTAAAAAAGCTTTTCTTTATAAAGCCGAATGGGAATGAAAGGATGTAAGTGAGCAGCACCTTTGAACAGAGGACATTCCCACTAGTCTGCATGTGCTGTGCTGCAGGGGAAGATGGGGGGGACAGCTGCTCGCTCAGGTCATGTGAACCCAAATCTCTGTTTGGAGGGAAACCAGCTTGTCTCCAGTTGTGGCTCCTTAGGCGGTTGGAAAGCTCCCAGACCAGCCTGAGCCTGACCAGCTTGAACTGGACAGACTCAGAATCAGAGCTCTGCAGTGGAAAGGACATCATGAAGAGTCCCTCAGTTTTTCATGACAAAAAAATGAAATATGTACTGACCACCATAAATGTGTTAAAAAAGTTAAGTTAAAAAATGTGCTGAACCCATCTAATATATTATGGTGTTCTCCTCCCCATGCAGGGTCATCATGGAGGTTTATTGCCTGAATCAACTGTCATTGGGAGAGACGGCACTCCCTGACCAGTCCATAACAGAATGAATAAGTCAAATGTCAGACTCTTTCGAATGACAATGGCAAAGTGAAAATAGTTTATTTCTGATTACTTTGACATTCTCTGTGTAGAGGCTATTTTGTCTCTTTAAGCGAGATTTTGTCTTTTTTTTCTTTCTCTGTAGAGACCGTTTGACTATTGCAAGATTATTTTACATTTCCAAAGACACCTTTAGACCAAGGTGTCCAAGTTTTTCTGTCTTGAAAGCTTCAACCTGAATGTCTGCGGATGTAAATCAGTTTTTCATTAAAAGGATGCTACAGATACATGATGAATTTTGTCAAAGTAGGGATCATAATTCAATACAGAAGGGAATAATCCGTGTTAAATAATTATTCAAATGTGATCTGATGGAACTGGCTGCAGTGAGCTTCAAAGTGGTCATTCATCATCTCTGGCTGACAGCTCCACTGGAATAATAACCTCCAAAGACAGACGATAAGTTTGTGGAAAAGTTCAAATGTTTGACCCAAACTCATTTCCAATCAATTCTACAAAAACAATCAAATTATTATAAATACTCAATATCCATTTTATTTTTAAAAAATGTCGTTCCTTTCATATAACAGGAAATGCAATGTATCTAAAAAAAAAAAGAGCAAAACATTCACTAACGTGAAAACTAACATGTAAAAGATGTCTCTTTATTAAAAGATCTTTGAGAGAAAGAAGCCATTTTTATTTATCAGACCAGCAAACAAAATCAAATAAAAAAAAATTGAACAACTACAGTGATTATTCTGTGACGTGTCCAATATTTTGCTCTACTTTTAATATTCAGGTTCCCTGGGTTCTGCTAACAATGTTTACGTCTATCTAAAACCAAAAATTTAACATGGAAACTCCACCCAGATGGATCTCAGGTACAGTAGGATTTGAACCGACACCTTTCCTCTCTGAGCTCACCCGCTTCAATTTTGTGGCCTTTTCAGTCTGGCTACACATAACAGACTAAAAAAAATAAATAAACACTTTTTTTTAGGCCAATTGATTTTATTCAAAAAGCCCTCAAACCACAGCAATGCTTACAGTCTGAGAGCAAAGTGCTCCTCAGGGAAAAGATGAAACTTTTAAGATTAATTGGAGTTTGGTAATTAAAAGTTTAATCCGCAAAAAACAAAACTGAATTTGTTTTCTTTTTCTAGATTTCACACAGGCAGAGTTTTCAGAGAAGCTCATTGGGGAAGTTTGATATCTGAGATTTCCGACTGTGCTATTTTGTAACAGCTAAAGGGTTTGAAATGTATTCATGAGGTCATGTAGCATCAGGGAGAAGTAGAGATCTAATAAAGCAATGCAAGAACTGGAATGCATGGACTCACTGTGGGACAGGATGTTCCTGATTTGGGCAAAATGAATATTTAAAAATAAAAGAGACATTTTCATTCATTTTTTTCTAAAGTAACTTAAAGTTTTCTGAAAGTAAAACCAGATGACTTTAATATGAACCAAAGGAACTAATTCTTCATAGACTTGACACGAATTGGTTCCGTTTTAAAATGTGTAACCTCTTGGAATTTACAAAAACGTAACCATGTCTTTCTCATTGCATCCTTTCACATATTAGGATCTTAAAATTCAAAAGTACTTCAATGCTGTCTTGGCTTCTGTGAGAACATTTCTTCTCCCACTGTTTTCCCAACAATCTATGTGTCAAAAACACTTTTTCAAATCACTTATCAACATGCCGTCTTAGCTGTTGCCTCCACAGTAACAAACGACATGTCTCTGCTGGACCAACGCAGTACAAGTACGTGTTGTACCTGACCTTGATACAGATTAATAGTGGTCAACGAAATGTAAAGTTTCAATATGTGAACTATTCTGACAAGGATTGCAAAGCACAAGACTTCCATTATTCTTTGTCTAGTTGCTTTACCTCTCTCTTATATTTCCTGGCCAATGACTGAAGAGCTCCTTAGTCATGTGGTTTTTTTTGACTTGGTCTAATAGATATATCTAAGCACTGGTTGATGATTTGACTAATTTTCATGAAGGATATTAGATGAAGGCTTCATATTTTCCTGTTTTACTTGCAGGAGGGAGTTGGTGCTGTTCTTTCTTTTATGTTTCATGGTTAAATGTGACATGTTTTTTTTTTTTCCTACACACCCAAAACTAAAAGAACATGAAAGAAATCTACATGATTTGGTAGCACCAGGTTGGCGCAGGTTTTAGTTGTTCTACTGATGTGGCAAAAAGTGTTGCATTAAAAGGAAGACACTTATTTTTTCTAACTTCAATTATGCAAACATGAGGTTTTTTTTTAAGTAGAGAAGGATGTTTTGCCTTCCTAGATACCAGGAAAGCTTTATTGTGAAGGTTTGGCACTGAGTCAATAAGGAAGATCTACCTCACGTCCAGGTAAGCTGGGTTCCTACGTCACTCACTCTGCACGCCTCTCATTAGTTTACTTTAGTCTACACCAATAGCTAAATTCCCCACCTGTTTTTCTCAGCCAATCAATTTTAAATTCACGGACGTCTATCTCTACAGGTTTTACAAGCATGCAGGACGTCATCAGCCCAGATATTAACCACCAAAGACTGTAGTCTTTATTTCCTGCATTTATGCAAATCTTTTCTATTACTATAAATCTTTGTTCAAATCCCTAAGATATCTCCTTATTGAAATGCATTTATCTTTGATAAGTTAATCAGCCTGTTTGGTTATCCATTTGTTCATGTGTTACCACTTTAAATTATTGTCTTTTTTTTTTGTTTAGATCAATATATTTTCCTACTCTGACCTTTAACAAGTTCTCAGTTTTTCAAAATAATGGAGTTCTTCCAAACAAACACAGCTGCAAAAGTCAGAAGAAATGATTTTGCAATCTGAGTGAACATAAGGTTTCGAGACTTGTCAAGATATATTTTAACACAGCAATTGCATAGATCAGTTGAAGTCATTGGAAACACACCGTAAGGTACACCCTGAGGAGTTTGCTGATGGTGTATTGATTCCAGATTACCATTCAGCTATTTTTCTTAAATGTTCCACTGCATCAGCAGCCTGGGGCTGTAAGGTCTGAAGCTTTACCACTGCTGTCAATAGTGTGGTTTAAAACTGACTGATAGTTCCACGCAATTTTTGTTGCAATTTTTGCTATCTGTATTTCATTCATATTTATTTTCATTTTGATCTTGAAACTATTTTGCTGCTGTAGCTTGCAGAAAATCCTTTTTACAAGCAACCCTGTTCACAGAACAATCCCAAGCAGCAGTGATTTAAAGAGCTAACATAACTGCAGATTAAGATTGATCTCTAATGATCAGGTGGGATTTAATGCACACATTTCTGTTGGCTTGCAGCTGAGGTGTTTCTGGCACTCGGGCTTGGATTTCTGCTGTTTGGGGGAGGTGTTATGTGGTTGTGTGACTGGCCAGCCTGGAAGGAGGGCCGAAGACAGGATTTCTCTGTCTAATTACCGCCTCAGCAACAACAGCAGCATACGTTTCCGCGGAAATTTCCCAGCAGCCCTGCTGTCTTTTGAAAACAGTGGCAGGGAAACAGCACAACATATGTGCTGGGAGGTTTTCTGGAGGAAAGGGAAAAACATGCATACCATTTATACTGAAGATGTTTGGATGAACACTATGTACTGACACGCCATAGGAATAGGAAGCAGCCATAGTGTCTTCAGTTTGTGGCAGACAAAGATGAAAATCACAGGTAAAAATCTGAAGAAAAGAGTGTTTGGGGTTAGTTTGTTTGCTAGAATGGTGAAAAAGTGACTCACCTTCTTCCTAATCCTATTTTTTTCCATATATTTTTTTTCTTTATTGCAAGTTATTCAAGTTATAAACTGATCAATCAGATGCCGCAACAAAAAGTATGTGGTCTCACGTCTAAGCTTCAAAACATTTGACTGACAGATTCTCCAAAGCCTGCCTTCAATGTAATGGGTATGAGTTTCCTACAAGCTCACTGCTGATTAGCAAGAGTGGTTGCCGTAGAAACTCTGACTGACTGACCAAATCCCTGCTTATTGACGTCGCCTGACTCCAAATGGAAACTAAATTGACTTTATTTGGTTGGAGCTGGAAGTAAAACACTGGTACTGGTGTCTGGTGCGTCTTCATCAATGTGTATATACTGAATATATATATATATATATATATTTATGGATGATCACATGTATTTCTAAACAAACTGATTTGCATTGGCAAAAAACAAAAGATTACTGAAGCAAGCATTTTGTATTTCTATTGTTTTTTTATTTTAACTTTTTTTTCTTTTTTATTGATTTATGAATAACATCGATATTATAACTGAAACGAGACTGTTTTGCAGACAGATTTATTTTGTTCCTTATTCATATACTGTATTCTTTATTCATTTATGCCTTCAAAACCATCATGTTCAAAACCAGTCCCTCATATTTGATGCTTTTTTTTGTCAAAATACTGTTGCAAACATGGGACTTAGTCAATGGTTGCAGTTGTAATGTATTTTATGATAGATTCAGTATAAAAAATGTTAAGATCTTATTGTTGAAGTTTAACTTTTCAGAGGACAATTTTATACTTGAACTTACCTCTATTGTAAATTCATTCCTAGTGGCCTTTTAATAATGATTATGCAGTTTTTTAACAAAGACAGTACATATTCAAGGCTCAGTCTCGCCTCATCAACATAAGGGACGAACAGGTGAGAAACGATGAAACATAAAAAATGATACTGCTAAAAGATGATGGATGTCAATAAAACAAGGAGAAGTTGAAATGAAATCATTTAAAGTTTTTATTACAAGGATAGAAACAAATCAAACAAGAAAAGAAAGGATTGCAGAGTGTGAAGGCAGTCTTATGATTCTGTTTTGATTGAACTCTTATCACCAAAGTAAAGATGTAAATGCATGTCCTCATTTCTTTTTTTTTTTTTATTTCATGGCAGCCTCTGTTTTGTGTCTTCCGCCTCCCCACTCATCTGGCTGCTAAGTCGACAAGTGAAAGGTGCTCCTTTTATTCTGCTCCCACAAACGTTGCCAGATGGTTTCATATCCTGCATCCCTTTGTCTCTGTTTATTGCACAGTTCACGAGCTTTGTTGTGTGTGACAGCGTTTCCGTGTGGGGAACTGATACTTCTTTACTATACCTCCACTGCTCCTTAATCTCGCCTTCTGCTGTACCTATTCAGTGCAGGCCCAATTGCCCGGCAAACAGCTCTATGTCCAACTAAGACTTGCCAGCCACTGATTTTTATTGGCTGTGTAATGGTGCAGAACTTAAACATTTATCAGGGTCGATGGGCTTTGTGTAGCAGCTACAAGCTATTAGGGAATGCTTGGGGGGGGAGGGAGGGGGTTAAGTGGGAGTGGAATGAGCAAACAACGGATGCTACGATGAACTGTCTCCTCTTTAGGAAAATAAAATATGCCACAAACAAGAGTTTGTTTTTTGCCGTAGTGATTCTCCCTGGTCTGCAATGAAAAGCCATTTTTACCAGCATCACCTATAATCAATAATCTATGTTTCTATGGATTATACATGGGTGTGCATAAGGAATGATTAGATTTACCGTCTGGGTAGTTTAAAATTCGTTCACCTAAAGTGAGTTTATTCCAGCTTTACTGAATAAAAAAGGACAGAAGTCATCCGTTTTTTGGGTTTAGGTGCATTGTGTCCTTACCCAGGTACTGACTGTCCTACTATGAACCTCTGCTTGACAAATCTGAGTATAATCCGCTAATGTTCTTAATCCTGGGGTCACATTAAAAAATGGATGAGAAATTAATCTGCTGTCAGGTCTGTCAGGTATATTTTTTGAGCGCCAGTGCTTCTTTTTTTCAACCAAATCCATCTGCATGGGTCGATGCGACCCAACCACCAGGCAAACCAGACACCCAAATCCCTCAGTACAGACTTTATCAAACGCTCCCTGTCTTTTTGTCCTTGCATCCTGAAGATTATTTTACAATGGTGAGTTTTAAAAATAAAACAGTCAAAGTGGTTGCAAACTAAAAAGTTCACTTTTCTGTCTCTTCTGGGTAATGTGGAAAGGAAGAAGACAAACTAGTGTGGCTGTGGATCTATTTTAAACCCAAAACTGAGAGAAAACATTCACTTTTTTTGACAGAGGGAGAAACTTTCTTGCACTCTGCACACTTATTTCTGTTTCTTCCCCCACAAGGACTTAAACATCAAGCATTTGTTTTAGTGGGGGTTGCCATATCTGTCTGTGCCATGCTAGACCATGCATATGTGATGTCATAACCTGGCTAATTGATTTTTTTCTGGCTGAACTGATCAAAAAGACCCCCCACCCCCTTTTCCACTGCTCTCCTTCTGTTTACTTTCCCCTTTCATGCTGTAATCTGTGTGAAAAGGCAGACTTTAAGCAGCAGTCCCCTAAAGCCAGCATTATCTTCCGATTAAAGAGGAGGCAAACGGGGAGAAATAATGAGGACGTGCTTGTTTGGGGGCAGAGGGATTGCAGGGGACACTCAGGTGAAAGTCCTGGATTAATTTGTCACATTTTTTAAAGACCAAACAGCAGAGCAGGTCAGTGCAAGGGAGAAAATGGCTTATGTTCGCGAAAGAGCTGGATTTCTGACTGAAAATAAATCAGATGTAGTATTGGCTTCATTTTGAACCACCACACAAATCATTTAAATCACTGATTAGTGAGTAATTACCATAAAAACATGCCATTTTAGTACTGCTTCTTTGTGATTGTGGTGACGTGCGTGCGCTGGAGCTGAGGTGTCTTTGAGCCAGGGCAGGATTTCCCCCCGGCAAATTAAAACAGAACAGCATCGAACTGGCACTTTAAGAACTTTTAGATGTCTTCTAAAAAGCATCCTCCAATCCAAAAACAAAGCGCACATCTGGCCATAAACACCTGGGAATGAAGCCCCAAACATGAATTTTAATCAAATGTCCTCAGGATGAGCTGCTTCTGCTGAAACCTCATCAATTGCAGCCAACAGATCCCAGTGATTTGCTGCAATATTTCTGTGTCAAACAGCAGGTTGTACATGTTTTTCGATTTATGTTATATTTGATTATGTTTTCTTAAATCAGGATTCCCCCCCCAAAAAAATAGTTAATTAGTCCATCCATGCCAGCAGATATACCACTCTACTCTACTGCATCTCCGTCATGCTGAGCTCTGGACTTTGTTTGAACCCACACTGCGTGAACACAACTCCACGTCCTGGAGCGTCCGTGGAACAACACGCCTTAACGTGTCCTGTTTGAACAACTCTAAAAAGTTCAGCTGTTGTAAATCTGCACAGGCCTTGAAGCAGCAGAACTGCTGTAAATCAATGCTCAACCACCACCGTTTGACCCGTTTGACACCAGCGGGAAGATATGTCATTCTGTTCTTTTAATCAGTCCACTAGCGTTTCACTGTGAGCTCTAGAAAGATTGAGCAGCTAACTTCTTGTTTCGTGTTTTTAAGGAGGATTTTGAATAATTTGTCTTAAAATAATCCATGTTTTTAACTTCGTTTTTTTGAACTCACCAAGTCAGCTGATATTTAAATAGAAAGTCTGTCAAAAGTTTAGGAATTACAGTTAATTGTTTTGTACTTTTCAGCCACGGTTCACAGCAAATGCTCGATGCATTGATGCAGCAGGTTTGCATGCTAGGTTGTTGCTAATAGCACAAGAATACAGTTTTTTTTTCTAATCACTTCTTTTTCTACCGTCAGCTCCTTGAAAACTAAACTGATCTTTTTAAAATATGCACAGTGCAGTCTACAGCAGTAAAGCTTTTTATCAAACTATTCTGACAATTAAAAAGACTATTATATTCTTGTGCCACAAGTGATAAAATGTTCATTTCGTATATTTATTGCACAGATCTGGCTCCAAAGTCCTTCTATTAAAACTGGAGATTTAATGACAGAAATGATATAAATGTACGTTTTTTTGTATCTTCTCATCTGTAGTCATTGAGCTTTACTATCAGTAACATAAGTGCTGCATCAGCAACAATAAACCCAGCCCAGGTGTAATGTCACGAAATCTGCATGCAGTGTTCAGATTAACAACAAACCAAAATCTCTATTTTTAATGTAAAGTTAAATAACATATCGGAGAACATTTGTGTTTTGGGGGATTTTTAAATACATTTTAGGAAATTTAAGCTAAATTTGAAATCTGCATCAAACGTCATTTAAAACCTCCAACAAAAACGTGCACTTCTTTTCAGGGAAAAGACTGTAATGTAACTCCCGTCTCTTATTGACTCTCATGGCCTGAATCTAAAGCCCCAACAGCCTCATTTTAACCTGGAATGACTCAAACTGAGAGAACAGACGCACCGCAGGATTACCCTTTTCTCCTGAGACCTGCACACAGTATTACTGCACAACAAAAGGCAATTTTTAGTTTCCAAAACAGTCTGAACAATTCAGAAAAAGAAAAACAAACAACACAATAAATGATTATGACACAAAGGACTATTTTGCTACAAATAAAATGCTTTAAATTAACGTTTGTTTTTATTTTATTTTGTAAAGTGAAGATGATGCAGTAAAAAGAGAGGACACTGCTTTTAGCATTACTGCACAGCAGTGTGGATTAAAAATGAAATGTCTTTCTTCACCCACTTTTTTACTTCAATCTAAGACAGTCCCTGCTGATCTGGAGGTGGATGTGCAGGTGCTGCTAATTTCTCCTGCTTTTGCAGCGTCATCTCCGCCAGAGATTCAGGAAAAGACTTTTCCCAAATCATCTACAACAGAGGGCTTCGTTTGTTCTGTCTATTTTTATCTCCCTCATTTGTTTAGTATTTTTTTTCCTTTTGACTTAAAATCTTTTGTTTTTATCTTAACCTTGAAAAGCGAACACAGTGTTCCCCAGAAAGCCACTTGCTTCTTTTCTTAGATAAAAATATCAAAAAAGAAATTCCTCTAATATTTAAAGAATTTTAGCCAGTTTGTTCTCCTTATTTTGTATTAAAAAACACACATTTGAGTCCATACTAAATTCAAGCAAGCTATTTGATCCCAAAAAGGCCTCATGTGTCGCGGAGAAGAGCTTGGCTCATGGCAGCATCTTTGCAGCATGCATTGCAGAGAGGTGAAATCCTGCACAAGGTGTGTCCTGCAGTGGTGGGTGTGGCTAACATCTTCACTGCAGCAACTTAGACTGGATATCTGTGCGATAAAAACAGGCCACAGGGGTGGTGGGGGAGTGCACAAAGCATGGCATCTCACACATTTCTGGTGTACATGAATTCCACGTTTATTTTCCACAGACGGAAATGGTGTTTCGCTTTTCTTTCTGATCTGTCATAGGTTACATTTAAAACCATATCTATGAAAAAGTTGTAGCACCAGAACAGATGTCTATTGCCCATTCTTTGATAAAAATATCAATTTTGTGCTGTTTTTTTTTCAGTGTTGATCACCTTCGATTGCAAGTTGTTTTTTTTTTTTTTTTTTTTTTTTTTTTTTTTTAATATATATATAAAAAAGACTAGCACTTAATTTCTTGTTCCAGTCATTTGCAAAATAAATTAGACATTTGTATATCTTGTTTTTTCTTGATCTGATTCACAACAAATACATTTAGAGCAAAATAAAAAAATTGGTCAGTAGTAAGCATAATCCGAGCAGGGAATCAGCTTTCAGGATGATTATTATTATTATCCATTTATATATATATATAGAGAGATATATTTATATGTATATATATATATATATATATATTTATACTATATTTATATACAAGTATGGCACTTGATTACACAAAAGCAAAAAAGCAACAAAAAAAAACACATCACAAATAAAAGCAGTGGGCGCTTTGGTGTGTCATAAATAAAGGAAGTCACAGACGTTTGCTTGCAGCAAATTCACAACATACTGTTTTGCAAGTCAGCTAAGAAGCAATGGAATGGTTACATATGTTAAGGTCAGTGGTGCAACACAGGCAACAAAAAAATGAATTAGGCTGATTTAATCTAACCATACAGATTTATGTATGCACACATACATCTGGATGGTAGATTTTTTTTCTCCTTAGAATGGTGCCATTTAGTAAGAGGAAACGGGTGGAAAGAAAAGAAAAAGAAGTTTTAAAACACCATCAGGGCAGAAGCACATTTGGGTAAGATCAGGCTCTGGAGTGTGTTCACCTCTTAGTGCAATTTTTTTTTTGCATTTTCTCTCTTCAAGTACAGCAGAACAGCCCAACAAAGAGTCACTCTGAACACATGGCCTCGATTTTACAGAGTAGAAACGTTACCAAAAAAGTTGCATCAGTGCAATAATAATAAATGAGAGATCAAACGCTGTCATCCACGCTTGCCACCAAAGTTCTTGAAAGATCAACAAATCAAAAAACAATATTGATAATCAAATAAAATCTGCCCACTCATGACAAGAATCAGGCGTGCGAAGCAGTCCTTCATGTCCATCCGGGTGTGTTACACATACGCAGAGTCACTGGACTGTGTGCGCCCGAAATTGGGCACACTCATCCTGGGCAAGTCCTTATTTCGGATCTCATAGATGGACTTTCTTCGGGCTTGCACGCCTCGCACGGCCGTTTTGATTTTCCTCCAGCCCAAGTGATTGAGTTCCGCCAGGTTCAGCACCACGCAAAAGCCGCTGACCGCGAACATGAAGACCAGGAAGACCGTCTTCTCTGTGGGTCTGGAGACGTAGCACTCGACGTCTTTGATGCAGGGGTAGCGGTCACATTCGTACACGGAGGGGACGTTGAATCCATACAGGAAGTACTGGCCCACTAAAAAGCCTATTTCCAGCGCGTTTCTGAACACCACCTGGATGATGTAAAACCTGGAGATGCCCTCCTGACGCCTCATTTTGGACTTTGTAGTTCTCATGGCCGAATTGGGAATCTCTTTCACTTCCAAACAGTCCGGTTCCGCTTCTTTGGTGGAGTTCTCGGTGTTCTGAAGTACTCCATTCACGATGGTGTTCTTGATCTTTTTGCTCTCGTCTCGCTTCAGAGAATCTTGATCCTTATCTAGTGTCAGATAGACCGTGGAGTAGCGCCGCTCCTTCTGCTTGGCAGACTGATGCACTGAGTAAGTGATAAAACAAAGGCTCGGCGTGCACACCATGATAATCTGAAAAACCCAATATCTAATGTGTGAAATGGGAAAAGCCTTGTCGTAACATGCCTGGTTGCAGCCCGGCTGTAAGGTGTTACAAACAAACATGGTCTGCTCGTCATCATAGACAGTCTCTCCAACTATTGCTACGATTAGAATCCGGAAGATGACCACCACTGTTAGCAGGATCCTAAAAAGCAAGCAAACAAACAAAGAATGTGAAAATATGTGGACGAATACGTGGAGATGACGAGGTGCGGCTGTTCAGTTTGGGGAGCTGTCCAGTGCTGAAACGGGATGCTTACCGTTACCGTTCAGTCTTCACGTGTCTGTAGTGTGTGATTGAATGATTATGACACGTGAACAGTCGATGGTTGTACCTGTGTGATCATGTTCATGGAATGAATCTCTTTCTATCACCCACGAGACCACCACTCAAACTCACCAGCAAACATCAAATGAATAAATGAACACATGGATGATTGATTTTTTTTTTCTTTCTTTTTTTTTGCAGCACCATCCCAGGTTCCTACAAGACAGCTGTCATCTGATGCACTTTGCTGTCTCGTGTGGGAAGACGACAAAAAAGGAAAGCTACGAGACAGAAAAAATCCACAACACAGACACGAAGGACTTGGCACCATGCTACAGAAGATCCTGGAGTCACAACACAGAAACGGGGGACTGGGAACCATGCTAAAGACGGTCCTGGAGGCTGCTGGGTTTCTTCGTTTGTTCTTGGTTTTGCTGATCATCTTACCTTCCGATCATAGTAGAGTGCTGCTGGACAGCAGCCTCCAGGAGCCTCTCTAGTATAGTCCATTCCCCCATTTCTGAGCATCCGGAGAAGACGAATGTTCAACGGTACTGGGTTCAAATTCCTCCAAAAAAAGGGGGCTTTGTTTCCTCTCAGAGTTTTATTATTATTATTATTATTTTGTCTTTGTCAGGCTCCAGAGAGTCCGAAAGGAACTAAAAAAGGCATCCGTTACGGGATGCTCCTACTGCCCCCGTCTCCCTCCTGTCTCCGCGCGCGCTCTGGTTGGATGTGCGCTGAGAGCGCAGCGCTAGGAAGAGTCCAGCTGTGCGTGCTGAGCGCTCCCACAACGTGGCCACGCCGTTCCTTGTCATCAGAGTGTGAGGGCTGATTACTGTAAGCCCTCCTATTTTCGATCTGCAGATCAGGTTGATGGGCTGGGCGCTGCGTCTGAATGGAGGCAGGTTGGATTTAATGTCTTGCCAGCGTTAATCCGCCCTTAAGTAGTCTCCCCCCGCCCTCCCATGCGTCACGTACGCGCACAGACAGGTCGGTGGAGCGCAAGCGGGAGTGGCAAGGCTTCTGATTTCTGCTCATTTTGGGTGTAGCATTTGGAGGATTCCGGTGTTGGATGTCCAGACGAGGAGTTTTCTTTCTTTTAAATGTAAATTATATCTTGTTTTCTAATGATTTCAATAAAAAAAAGGCCTCATTTACTTTCTCCAAACGCATCCACATACGTGCCCATTTTCCACAAAGCCTGTTTTTCTCCTCTTTGTTCTACTTTGGGAGCCCGGGAGATGGCTGTAGGAGAAGCAGAGCCAATCTCCTTTCCTGGAAGAGGCCAGCTTTGCATGCCTTGGGGTTTCCCCCCTATCCCGACCCCCACCACCCCCCACTCCACCCCCACCCCCTCCCGCATGTCACAAGCACGGATGATAGAGCCGCTGCTTCCAGCTCGGGGAGAGATGACGCTGTTGTTACAGTGACAGAGTGAAAGTACCATCTCAGTTGCTAATCGCTTTACAACGCAGTGCTGCCTGCCTGCTTGCTTCTCCCTCTGAAGTTTAAAAATAGAAACAGTGTAACTGTGAAACTGTGACCCCGCCCTGCATATCTCCTAGAGGTTTCAACTTATCCATTTAAAAATATTATTGACTTTTGAGAATGAGATACTCCGCCCATAATTTTGCCCTAAAAGAATCCTGAATTGAATGTGACTAAACGTTTTCCCCACTATCATCTCATTCCTTGGATGTGTCCAACCCGAGTGTGCTTGTCACGTGACAGCGGTGTTGCCTTTAAAATGAAACTTGTTGGCGGGGTTATTTTCTCATGAGGTGGATCAGATGATCCTCTTGACTCGCTGTAATCTTTTCTAATTCAAATCTTCAATAACCTTTACGCATCCATCACGTGAGGAAAGGGCAGAGCCGCCTCACAGAAAGAGAGTCAGATAACAAAGATAATTTAATAATAAACATGTACATCCAACATTTTAGCCTATTGTGTAAAAATGAAGAATGATGATAAAACAAAATGCTGAATTTGACGGAAGCAACGGAGGATGAGAACGAGGAGTGAGGGCACTTTGATGATTAGAACTTCCAGTGGATAATGGGAGGTGAGGTGGTGGTGTCAGATTCCTCAAATAGGAAGTGGAAGGTGGACATAGGAAGCAAAAATAGAGCAGTTTCTTCTCGGGGTGAGGAAATAATCTGAAAACAGGCAGATTTGTCAAAAGACACTAATTTTTCGCTTTTGCATAAATTCCGTTTCTTTGCTCTCTGCTTTCAGTCACAAAGGGATTTCCTTCTGAACGCCGCAAGTGCCACAGACAAGGACGTTTTCAGCGCCTAGATCTTTACGCACGTCAGTGTCGTCCTGTTGTCGGTGATTTCGTGAATGCCAGCAGACTCCGTGCTTGTGCCAACAGAAGGTGGGGACAGCTGAGTGAGGTTTGGTCCCCGCAGCAGAGCGCGCTTTTGGCGGCGTCCTCAGCTGTAGGGACAAGAGGTGCTGAAACGGACAGCTCCGCATTAAAGCCGCTGCTTCAGATTACTCGTGATTGTCTTTAGGTGATAAATCCCAAGTGGATAAACAACTGCCTTCAGCTGATGGTCACTAAGCACGTCTGGAAAAAGATAGTTTTTCAATATCTGTGAGAAAAGGTGAATTATTAACTTACAAGAGACATAGTAAAATGACCAGTGTCTGATTTGGCTTAATCTGCTCTAAATGTATCTAAAAGCTTCAAATTGAAACTAAAACTCTTCAATTTGTCTGTAGAAATGGCTTTAGTGGATGATTTTTTTAATTGAATGGTTTCACATTCTAAATTTTTAAGTTAAAAACATTTCCCCCAGTTAAGACCTGTGTGATTCAAACGAACATAAAATAACTACTAATAAAGACTAATAGCAGAAGTTCAGGAGTTGTACTGAGCAGCTCAAAATGTTGGTATGATAACAATAATGCACAAATAGGTAAGACTCTTTATCTTAACAACCAGATTCAAGCCTTTCGTTTGTATCTTTTTATTTAAACTGCATTTCTTTGTCTTATACGCACCAATGAGTGAAGGCTGCAGCGTCTTCGGGCAATAGAAGCGCTGGCTCTTCTCACGAGAGGAAGAAAAGGCAGCAATGGTCATCTCATTAAGTCTGGAGCTGTAAAGCAAAGCTTCTTGATGTCGCAAACAATTTTGCGTTCAGCTGCAAAGAATTGTAGAATTCTGGTTTATTAAACTTCATGCTGCAAACACCTTTGACGCATTTTTCTTTTCCCTTTTTTATACTGACAATTAATACTTCTTCACTTGGAGATCACATTTTAATCATTTAAAACGGGAAAACAGTGACATTTCACACCCTACAACAGTGATGAAAGAGTACCCGTGTTTATCTGAAGTGACTGCCAGGCAAATCCACGCACATGATGAAGCAAAAGGGCAGAATTTTCACTGAATGGCAAGCAGTGGGTCACACCATCACCAGAGTCCAAAGTAATGCCTAAAACACAAATCAACTTTAAAGAAAAACTCTCAATAACTGTCCAGTAAACACTGACAACAGCCTGGTCGGCCACATTATTGTGACTTTAAAAGTTTCAACATGATTTGAGACAAAAACATACAAAACATCCGTTAACTAAACAAAAGTAGTGATCAACAAGGTGTTAGTGTTGTTTGTGAAAAGTCATTCTAGGGTAGCTCGTTCTCCTATAAGTAAAAAAAAGATCATTTTCAGCATTGGGAAAGCAGGTAAATCCGATGTGGAATGTGACATACCATCCAGCACTAGTGGAAACTGGGGGTGTCAAATTTTTCTCTACTCCGTCACCGCCCACCAGCCCTTACAGGGGTGACCATGACGAGCGAGGGGGTCTCCCAAGCAGACACCGTCTTGTAACACTGTAGAGAAGATAAAGTCAAAGATGAGCTTCATTTTGGTCACTTACCTGCAGATAAATCTCTGTATCATCACAGGAAAACCTGGCCCTGTCTGTGGTGGGTCTAACATAAACACATTTCACATTGTGCTCCAGGAATAACATCTGAAGGGCAAAGACCGCAACAGCAGCTCTCAACAACAGGGAGAAACACATGACAGCATGATGCACTTGTGTCACAGGACATGTCAGAACACAGTAGTCATAATTTATTCACTCTTAATAATAGCAAACAAGTTTTTTCTTTACGCTTTGTCAGATTGGTAGGGCATCTGCAGGCTGACAAATTAAGAGATCACTTGTTCCTCACAGCTGCTGCAGCAGCTGCTGGACTCATCAGAAAAGGTAGAATATATCATAATTAAGTCATACAGTGAGGGATTACATAACTTCTGAAAATTGATTCTTAATAATCCAGTAATTATTTTGTGCAGACCAAACAATTCTTTTGAGAAGAATCAATCATTTCATTTGTTTTTTTCCAACTTTTTTCTGATTACTTTGCAGTAGAAGAAGAAAAATAATATTTATTTTCAAACTGTTTTACGTTAGAGATCTGAAATGGCATCATAATGTTGCACATAAAGAAACAAAATCTGTTGCTTTGTGACTTGTCAGATACTTTTCTTACTCTGCAGAGAATAAATCAAGACATAGCAAAGGGCAGTACTGTTTTACTTGAAGCAGACACTGTTCAAGCTCCAATGACTGTGAAAAAAACCTAGTGGCTGAGAGCAGCGGATTGTCCCGCCACAAGGAGGACAAGACAAAAGGGCACAGCCAGCCATGAATCATATGTTGCTGTCACCCAACCCCGAGCCATAACCCTTCTCTATAATTTTTTTTTGTTCTTATGTAATGAATTGTTGGTTGTGGTCTGCTTTAAGCACCGTTTTGTCCCAGTATTCAAACGATGTTAACATCTTTTGATCAGAGCTCAGCTAATTCTTTGGAGAAAAGCCCCTGAAAGAATAGGAGGGAAAAGTAGACTTGATTTAGCCTGTGCCTGCCATCGAAACGGTGTCAAAAAATGCATTTTTCAAAGCATGCAACATTGTCCTTACAGACCAGGAGAAGTTCTGCAGTAGGATTGTACCTGCAAAATCTTTTTCACAATTGTTTAGGAAAAGGTGCAGGTTGGTGCCTGGATTTAGTCTAAATCTTCACATTTCCATTTTGGTCTTTGCTACTGAGACTAAATCTTTTTGGCACAATGATGACAATTCTACAACTCACAGCCCCTCTGGAGATTGGCTGCATGCTCGTCAGAAGAGATGAGATAATAAGGAAAAATTGTCTTTAACCAAAAGCTCATTGATTTTCTAAAGGAATTCCACATCCTAAACAGAGTAAAAGCTTATTTCAAAGAGCTCTGAGGAGAAGTGATTTGCCTCTTTCTGCATCCCAGTCAATGATGTGCACGAAAATTGAAACACGGTTGCATAGAAAAGCAGAGTTTGGTCACGCTCAATAAGAAAATATATTTGAAAGGGAAATATTTACCGCTGTGTCTCAATAATCTTCAGAGACAGGGGTCACTTGGAGGTGACAGTGTAACTATCCTCAATTTCTCAGATGAAACAGTTTTTTCTCTCTCTGACTGCTGCACTGCAGACCTGACGAGCTGTCGGCTCGTTCTCAAGGCTCCTACTGTGTACATCACATGTACGACTTGGATCGGCTGTGCAAATGTGTGCTTCTTTTTTGTCTCTATTAAAAGAAGAAAATTACTTTCCTAACAATTCTCTTTAGATATTTGAGCATGCCACAAGTTTTAGTGTAACTTAAAAAATATGTTTTTAAAAGTAAGATCTGTAAAATTCTCAGCTAATTTTACAGATAGTTTCCTGAAATGGTTTCAGTCTGTCCAATAACTGATTTCTCTTTGAAAAGGACTGATTTAACCTTTGTGCCAAAACATTGAAGACTTGAAGGGGTTAAATTGGACTAGATTTAGTTAACAAAAATGGCAAATCAAAACAAAACAGTTTTAGTTTTCACTTTGAATCTCCACAATGTGGCTAGTCAGGAAAGCATTATGTTAACACTCAAAGCCACAAAGAAGCGACAGGAAAAAGAACAATAACTGGTTCAAATGTCTCATTTTCAACCATCAGTTTAATACGCTGTGAAGTCCCACTCCGATCACCTTTTGTAAAATTGTTCCCAGACGTCTTTTATTTATGATTTTGCTATTTTTAAGACAAAAATCAAAAATCCTGTGTCGTCTTCTAGGTTTCTGCAGAGTTCAATCAGAAGTCTGCTTCTGAGTTATGGGTGGGACTGTTGGCGTGGAGTAAGCCTGTCATTTCCCACCTTCCCTTTGTTTATATGCTCTCCTGCCAGCTTACAGCCCCTCATCACCCCAAGCTAACATTAGTGGTGCAACAATTTTCATGGTGGAGAATCTATCATTTACCATTTTTCTCTGGTTTGTTCGCATGGATGTGCATGTCAATGGACAAAATTACAGAGCCGTATGTGGTTAATTGAATAGGGAGCGCCACTCCTCTCCCTCTGTCTCCCAGGTATCCTTGCAGCAAGTACAAGATCGGACTTTTCCCACAACTTGCTCCAGACCCCAGTGAAAAATTCACCAGCTTGCCTCTCTCCAAGTCTCTCGGTACAAGGACTGACAGCTTGGCATTGAAGCCCGCCGCCTTCTGCAGGCTCTGCCAAGGCTTCTGGGAGGAAAAACAGTATTGAAAGTGGGCTAGCGGCTCCTCTCCTCAGGATATTTAGGAGGAGAACTGGGCAGACAAAAAAGCAATCAAAGTAGGTC
The DNA here is from genome assembly GCA_014656515.1 of Oryzias celebensis. Taxonomy (NCBI): domain Eukaryota; kingdom Metazoa; phylum Chordata; class Actinopteri; order Beloniformes; family Adrianichthyidae; genus Oryzias; species Oryzias celebensis. The sequence continues at coordinate 45,388,853 of BNCR01000005.1, forward strand.
TCATATGGCACTCACATGAATGTTGCAGTGTTTCCTGACAAGTTTTTTTATTTTTTATCTCAGATTATTGCTTTCACGTCAGAGAATAACTTCTGCCCTGGTGTTAGTCAATAGCGAAAGTTAGGAAATTTGGATAATAAGAGGTTGGAAATAAGATATTTATGAGTTAAATTTGAATAAGCTGCAACAAAGATAGATTTGTAGGTCCACTGCTCAGCAAGATTATTGGAGTAAGTATTTACAGGGGGGCTTCCTGAGGATTATATGCTGAGCTATTTTGGTGTTGCTTGGAAGATTATGATGCCATTCCAGACTAAAAGGGCGTTTTCTGAGATTTCCAGCAGAGAGCCCGTTCAAGTAATCTGTATGGATCTTTATAATATTTTCAACCAAGCAGGCTTTCCTGGTATAACCTCAGCTACCCCAGCAATGAGCGATAGAGGGAAGTTTAACTGGGCAACAGACACTGTCAAAGGTTCTGTTGTTTGTGAGCCTCTACAGTCAAGACAACATACTGCTACCGGCTCAGTGGTCATGTGGAAGAGCGTCCACCCTAAGACTGGGAGTGATAAAGTTTGCATCTTGAGACTGGAAGGTTAAGAGTTTAAATCCAGGCCGGGTCATACCAAAGTCTCGAAAAACAGGACACGTTTCCTCCCTGCTTGACGTTAAAATGTCATGCTAAATCAGCTTTTAAATGTATTATAATGTTAAGTCCTCACCAAAAACACCCCAAAGTCAGTGCATCTCTGAGTATTCCTCTCCAAACCCTGTTCTCTGAGCACCAGCTGCTCCAAATCCCAGAGAAGGACTGGGTCACCACATTCATACGTATGAATGTGGGGGAACATCCCCATCCAGGAAGAGTTTGTGCTGCCAGCACCACCCCCGGGCTAACACACACACACCCACATTCTCCATGGAGCCAGTCACGATCAGCTAAATGCTTTCATTTTAAATGCACGATATGCACATCCATCTTTGCAAAAGTTCGGATTTTTTTGTTTTCGTGGACGAAATGCAGACACGATGCCGATGCAGGCTAGGTTGATGGCATGAAATGGACGGCATAATATAGAAATATATTCTAGGAATACAATATTGTATATACTGTTTGTATCGTTTACTCTGAAAGACTTAGAATAGCATGAAAAAAAGCAATTTAATGGGTTATATTGGGGAGCTAAACCACCACATTGTTCTTGAGTGCGGCTGACCACTCCCCCAGGGGATGATGGGTCAAATGGGGAGAACAAATGTCATGCATAGGTGCACGACAACTAATAGGACTTCGATTTTTTTTACTTGATATTCCATTCCTTTTATTAGATTAGATTTATTCGATTCTCTACACTAGAAAAAAACACTAGAAAAAGATTTCAAAAAAGCAACTATTCTTATTTTACTGCATTTTCCTCCCATGAACAAGAGGTTTTTTCCCTCTTCACATGGTCAGTTACAAGAAATTAAACTATTCCATTTAAGTTACCGTCATATTTTTCAAATAATATCCTCTCAAGCTGCCTTCTGGGTTTTGCAATTAATTCCTTTTTTTTTAAAATAGAAACAGGAAAAGGTTTTTCACTGCAACTTATATTGTGAATAATAGATTCAACAATGAGTAATGTTTCTGTCTGTCTTAAAGCTCCACAAAGCTCTGCTAAAGCAAACCCTGCATGCCCCTAAGAGCCCAATCGCAAAAGAGGGTGAGGCAAGGTCACTGAATTAGTAAGTGGCAGATAAAATGGTAATTTTCTATGATACTCCTCTGAAACGTCAGGTCATGCATGAGTACCACCCACCCACAAACCCTCATTCATTAGGAAAGCTCTGTGCACTCAGGAGAGTCATGGGAGTTGAAACTAACAATTAGGCTTTAAAAAAATGCAATTAGACAAAGTCTAATTTCCCTCTGAGTCACCACATGTGGGAAAAGCACAGATCCAACCTGACTTAAGGTCATAGTTAGTTTTATGCCAGTCAATGCACTGAAAAGGCGAACATGATGGGCATTAAAACCAGCAACCAGACTCACATCACTCCAATAATTGGCTCAACTGTCTGAGCAGCTGTCATTTAAGCTTCCTGTTAAAGTTGGAAACCCAAAGGAAGCTTCCGTGGCTCTGCGGAACATATACCTGTAAGCTACAAGCACACTCAAATTGATAAATAAGTCAAATTATTACTAAGATTGAGGTTTTTTGAACAGAACTTTTATAGGATATTTATTTATGATACAAAGTTTATAGAAATTATTCCCCGGCCACTTCCTCCAGCTGCTCTGGGAGATCGCGAGTCGTACTCAGGCCAACTGACAGATGTAGTCTCCTGGGTATTTCCTGGAGCCACCGCCCAGTGGAACATGCCCAGAACACCTCCCCAGGGAGGCGTCCAGGAGGCATCCGGACCAGATGCCCAAGCCACCACAACTGGCTTTTCTCAATGAGGAGGAGCAGCGGCTGTACTCCGAGCTCTCTCCTGGTGACCAAACTTCTCACCCTAACGCTAAGGGAGCGCCCAGCCACCCTACTGAGGAAGATCATTTCAGCCGTTTGAATCCAGGACCTCAGATTGTTCGGTAAATTGAGTGCTTTGCTTTCTGGCTCAGCTCTCTCTTCATCTCAATGGCATAACGGCGAACGCCGCACCAATCGATCTCACGCTCTGATCTTCCCTCACTCATAAACAAGACCCCAAGATACTTAAACATGTCCACCTGGGGCAGGAAGAACTCCGCCCACCCAGAGAGGGCAGACTACCTATGAGAACCCCCGATGAGAAGTACAAACAAAGATTTTGTTATGGATCCCAGATTGGCGTAACCGAGGCCCCACTCTGGAACCAAGACTGGGGTTAGGGCTCGCAGGCGAGCGCCTGGTGAGCAGGGCTCCTAGATTGGGCCCTGATCAGGTTCATTCCTGAGGAACAACATGGGATCACTCTCCCACAAGGCCACCACCGGCAGGAGACCTCAAAAGGAGTCTTGCACTCGTGCCTCACATTGAGAAAGCCCTGGTTCAAATCCTGGTTAGACCCCACCTCTACCCAGTATGTGTTGGCTTCAGCTTCCCTGTGAATCTGAACTGTTCTGCAAAGTTCATGGAAATGAATTATGAAAGAAACACTTGAGGTACAAACCAAATCTCCATAAAGCGGATGGATTTATTGTTGGAAATCATTGTCATAGTCTTTGATGTGAGATGAAAGTGACGGAGGGGGTAAGCTGAGAAAAACAGGCCTGTTAATGAATCTGTCTGGTTCTGCTTCAGAACAGAAAGTCGCATGGATTTATCTATACAGTTAGGCTGCTGGTATTTCTGCAACATGGATTCCAGCCTGCAACAAGCTCAGTCAGATAACAGATCAATCATTTCTGCTCGGTAAACGTGCACTGCTGCTTTTTTTTCAGTTGGGAAACCAGACATATTCTCTGAACGTTAGTTTTTTCCCCCCCAAAAAAAACCAAGAAATCACAAAGTCAAAATACTACTGCAGCATTTCTGAAATAAAACTTTTTTTTTTGGTGTAAATGTAAAGTTTTCAAAAGTTTGTCTGAATTTTACAAGTAAAGCTTCAAGAACTCAAAAGTTTTCTTGTCTCTCGCAAAGAGAACCAGAAGCTTAAACTAATCAATAAGAGCATTTTTATCATGAGCTACAAACTGAGATGGCTTTGAAGATTTTTCAAGCTGAGCTCCTAAAGCCTTATCTAGGTTTCTACTGCAAAAAATGGTTTGTTTTCTAACATTCAGTTTTCCAGCATCTTTGGCCAGAAAGTAATTTAGCGTGTTCGTGCTTTTTTTTTTTTGGAAAGAAACGGAACAAAACCATCTGACAGCTTCAGTTATGGTTTTACATTAGTGATGCAGTCAGATCTGTGTTTGCTCCTTCAATAGTTAACGTTAAATGTTTTACGTTTCAGTACAAAGTTAAAGGTATTGATTTTTAAAGACTAAATTTACAAGAAACCAAAACATGTTTTATTGTACATTTTGGACTGGCTAAGTAAATGCAAAATTGAAAATTAAAACACTATTTTTTTTTCTTGTTTTAGCAAGAAGACTTAAATTAGATGTTTTACTTTGATTGATTTGACCACCTAAACCAGGGGTCTCCAAACAGTGGTTTTGAAGCCACAGCTCCCTTGTGGTTCTCTGTGGTTAAAGAATAACAGAATGTTTTTATTTTTTAAAAATCCACATATTTTTCTGGACACCAGGCAAACACAGTCAGAGAAGTCAGATATATGAAAAAATGGAACCACAGTACATATCACTCAACCAGGCTAACAGTACCCAAAACTCTCCAACAATCCATCACAGTGTGGCTTTGTAGTTTCCTAAAGTTTAATATTGAGATGATTCGATGTTGTCCAGGGTGTCTTTTTTTTTTAAAGGAGGTCATGTGCACCAGTTATAAACCATTTTTTATATGGAGATGCAATTACAAGCAAAACTTTATAGTAACAATAACATAAATCAGAATCAGTGTCTTATTTTATAAAGGTTGAAGTAAGACTTTGTGGCTCCTTGGTTGTGGTAAGTGAGACCCAAATTGCTCTTTCTGTGCTGAAGATTGCACACTCCTGAGCAAAGACTTTTAGAAGCAAGATATATTCAAAAATAAGTATTTTTTTATTTATTTAAGAAACTTGCTGCATATTACCTTCAAAAATGAAGCATCATGTATCTAAGTTATGACCAGACTTGACTTTGGATTATTTTGGTGTATACCTACACTCATTGTGTGCCTAAATATGAAAAGGCTGGTAAAGAAAGTGTGTGAGTAAACCTTTAAAATGAGTCAGTTCAGGGTTTATTTACCTCAAGATTTCACAGCATGAATTCCATCCCAGCACTGAACAGCATCAACCAATCAACAAACACAGAGGGCAAATTCAAAAGCATATTTAATCGCATTATAACTTTCCATAGTCATTTAAAAGTCAAAATATGTCCTTTGTTAAATAGCTATTTTCCTTCTTATCTTCTGTACGCAGTGTCATCATGAATTAAACAGCAAGCTCAGACCGTGAACCCAAAGCCTATTTTCTTCCTGAAAAACCCAAACAAACGAGAAATCTGAGGTTAATACTTGTGTTAACAGCTGCAGTGGAAACCAGACCTTTTGAAACTTTCAGTGTATTAAAAAAAAAACAGACATTAAAAGTTCTGAAAGGGAAGTTCTCTCTTCAGGTGAAGGCACCAACGTCGGCTCTGATCCGTGTTATCAAATGTTGATTTCTCAGCACAAAGGCTTGGCATGTCTCATGTTGTTGGCACAGGTCCGGCCCACGTTGGCTCCCTCCAGCAGTAAATCCGAGAGGCGGTCCAACCCCAGGCAGGTGGTGAGGGGGCTAATTAGGCCATAGAGACCCCCCAAGGTGATGCTGATGGGCCAGCCAATGCACAGCAGGACCACCAGCCACACGATGCACCAAAAGCATGACCCACAAGTGGCCATCCTAGACTGGAGGAAAGAAGTTCAGAGTGATGGAGATTTGAACCAGAACAGACATGTTTTTGCAAAGCAAAGGCCGTTCACCACATCCGAGGTGGAAGAGCAGTGAGCTGCTAATGATCTCATAGCGTTTATCACAATTAGGCAGCAATCTTGATAAAGTATGATGGTCCAGCAACTTCAAGACAATACACATCAGGTCAGTCTGCCTGCTGAGGTCAAAGCCCACCCACTGACATTGTGTTGAACTGGCAAAAAATGAGTAACCCACTAAAAGCAAATCAGCAGAGGTCAGACCTTTGGGAATGAAAAGAACTGTCAACACTGACAAACGACAGCTGCTAATGTAAAGCGGTCATTCTGAACTTGATATACAATAAATCTGAAATGTATTTCTATTAGCCCTAAGGCCACAACATCAAAGAATTGACGGAGAATTCAAATTTGATGGAATTAAGAGGTTTTTTAAATAAACTAGAAAATGTTGACAACATTATTTTTTATGAGAAATAGTATCGTTATGATATGTTGGGTGATTTGGTGTTTGCTCCCAATTATTAGCTCAGTATGTCAAAATATAGACATGAGTTTTCAGGAACGAAGCACCTTTTTTTTTTTAAGTACTTTGTTTTTAACACGACAAAAATGTCTTAAAAAAATTAAATATCAACACATTTCCTTTTCTTTCAATACAGCAAGAAGTAATTTAAAATATGAATAACAATAGATGAGTTATTCTCACCATTACTATATTTTTTTAAGAGTATAAGTTGAATTTTTTGCGTAGTTTGGCCAGGGGTGCAGCCTATATCAGATTTTTTTTTAAACAAAAAATAGGCTCATATGTTCATTATTTTCCCAATTGCAATTATTTCCCACTAAAAGTAAGTAACTAACAGTAAGTAAGTGTAAGTAAAGTAAGTGTCTGTAAAGTAGTTTTTATCTTTTTCTTAGTCAGACTAATGCTAGACAGCTTTTTGCATTATTTACGTCATTCAGACGCAACTCCTACAAAGTAAAAGATCACAAATCTTGGTCTTGAAATTGTTCTTGACAGTTCATGGAAGCAGACATTTTTGAAAACAATAGGTAAAGCTCTTCTAGTGCCTCTAGTGGAAGGATGATCAACTACATGGCAGAAAACATAATTAAATACAATGTTTTTTTAAGGAAAGTTTTGATAATGCTAATGAGAGAGGGGTTTCAGAAATGTGTCCATCAAAATGATAGGGATGACTAAAGAGGATTCATTGGAATGTTACTATGAGCAGCTTTTGAAGGAAAAATCCATCCTAAAGCTTGAAGTTACAACAGACGTAATGGTTTAATGTGTCAAGTCCTTGTGTGCCGTCATGGTTATTGTTCCAGATTGAAGACACAACAGTCCGACCCTCCTCCACTACAAGGCTCTCCTGCCCCTGCTCTACGTTATGTGTAATTTCCTGTTGTGACACTACTGTCATGTAGGGTCAGGCAATAAATTCTTCATTCCACACGAGGTTGTCTCATGGCTGATCTCATGCTTTTGGCCAACTCCCACATATAAAAGAGGGAAAAACACGTCCGCAACAAGACCAATACTATCGTGTAAATGCCTTTGGACAATAATTTGGTTCTAAATTGACGTATAAAGTCATTCGATTTTATTACATCTGTGAATCATCAACATTTTTCAACATAAAGAAATAATCATTTGCAAAAACTGACTTCTTTGCATGCAGTTAGTCCGTGTCCTATTTTAGTTCTGAGCAAATATTAGACGAGCTTTGCAAATCAGTGAATCCATTGAATACCTTTCCTGTGAGAATAAAAGACATGTTCACCTTCAGCAGAGGAAAAGCGTCTGATGAGACAAGCGCCTGGTTTCCTTCTTGTGATCAACAAGTCTCCCCGATTCTCCTTGAGACTTCCAGAGAGGACTGTGTGAGCAGCAGCCACGTCCCACCAGTTAACTCCAATTTACAGCAAAGTATCTCAGACAACTAAACTGTCATGAGGTCAGGCAGCTGGGAGAAGGCAAAAAAGGGAACAGGCGGTATCACACAATGCAGACTCATGTGACTCGAAACATCTGAATGGATTTCACGTGATTTTTAAGGTTGCTTAGAGATGCTTTTACTTTAAAAATGTACAAATTCCTCGTTAAATTATATCAATTTTAGAAAATTTAACTGTACAAATATATTTTTTCATTTGTTCTTCCATGGTTTGGGTTAGTTTTTCTCTTTTTAAGCACTTGAACAAGGCTTTTAGCTCACCTTTTTTGTTACAGATTTTAAGATTCTTTGTTTTTTTTAAGCCAGCAAGTCATCAGACATCCAGAGGATGTCAACAGCTCTGCACACCAATTCATTAGTCCCATTTAGAAATATATGAATGGATTTAATGCTGGTTGAGTGGCTGTGTGTCCTGGGGGCAGACTGAAATCCCCCTGTACGCACGCTGGCTCCTGGGTGAAGTGACTGACCTACAAATGGAGCTTAGTTACAGATCGTGTTGCTGGTAAAGGTTGAGCCAATCAGATTTGAGCTGTGCTTAACGCACTGGGGAACTGAGCAGATGAATGGATAAAAGTATCACACTGTAATCAAGAAAAACCTGAAAGAGAAGGACTGTGGACCGTCTGCCATAGGAGGGATGTGGGGAATATGAATAGTGGAGAAGCAACTGTATTTCTGAAAGATGGATTTCAATTTTTAAATCATTTATTGATGGTAAGAAATAACCAGACGTTTAAAGAAAAAAAAACATTATGAAATGGTTTCGCTTCCGTAAAAAAATGCTTATATTCAATTACAACACAGGAATCTACTGTTCCCTCAACAGCCCCACAGAGGAAGCTCTACTGATCATCAGCCTCGTCTTCATCACTGTCGCTGTCTTGGCCTGGATGCTCGGGCATCTTGGCATGGTTTTCTGTTCCCTGGTCATTCGGGGCCTTGCTGGTGTCGGCTGTGTTTGGCTCGGAGCCCGTGTCTCCTGGGGTGTCTTGCTCCATGGGGGTGTCACCCTGCGGTTTCTGGGAGTTGCTTGGTGCTTCTTCAGCTGCAGCATCTGTCTTCGCTTGTTGTGGCGGCAACGCCATGTTCTGCTGCTGCTCCTGTGAAGCAAAAACAGAAATACACATTTTTATTGCATCACAAAGCAGATTCTAGGACAGTTTCTGCAGAGCAGCAGAAGTGCTTTAGAAACTTGCCTCTGGATTGTGGGCGGGGCCACTGCCCAAGAGCAACCCCACCCCCTTCCCCTCCCTGTTACCTCCCTGTTTACACAAACGCTAGCTAAAACCCCTCATACTCCCAACCTAATATTACCGGCGCAACAAAAATAACAAGCAATAATGAAGCTTTCCAGCTTTACCCCCATCCCCTCCCCGTCGTGAGGCGGAGCAAGGAGCTTGTGGCCCGCCCAGCGTATTTTCTACATAAAAAATAAGATCTTTTTCCAATTGCAGTTTTACTTCTGCTCCTAATTCACAACAATTTGAATAAATAAATACTCAGAAATGAAATTTGGAGCTTAATTTCCCCTATATGTCCTCCATCAGGAGAAAAATAACACAAGAACATGTTAAAAACACAATTTTAATTGGAGTGGGTCTTTAATCAATGTGACAGAATGTGTCTTTAACCTCTCTTGAACTTCACTGAATAAAACGGATATTAGCCTGTTAAATCCCAACATGCACATTCATCCTGTTACAGCTGAGATGATTTTCTCCCATCAGATGGTTAAAAGGTTCAACTAAAACCACGAAAACAGTGACAGATAATTAACCTTTGTCTTGTGAGTCACAGTAAAAACATTTATCCAGAATCCAAAATTAAGTCAAATCTGAACGAACTCTCAGATAATTCATGTCTTCATTAAAAGATTCTACTAAAGATGAAACGTTTTACCTGTCTGTGCTTCTGGGAGCGATGCATCATGTGCATGTACATGTTATACACAAGATTAGCCATCTCTGGCATGTCCTTCACAACTTGGTTTGGCTGCCCAGACTCGTCCCTCTGAAAAGCAAAAACGGGAACGCTTTTTAGGATTCATGATGTGCGGTGAAAGAAATGTCAATTCCGTCCAGCTGATTAGAAGTCATTCTTTCAGCTTCCCCCACAGAAATATCGATTGGAATCTAAATGTTGGAGGAAATTGCGGTTCCTTCGACTGCTTGTTACTTGTAAGCTAATTTTTCCCTCCAGCTGTCACGTCTCACATACTGATCACGGTTCAGGATGCCGTCGGTGACCTGACAGTGTTGGTATGGAGACCTGCAGCTTAAACTGCAGAGTCCAGCGGGTAAAATCATTAGCAAAACCGACTGCTGCCTCAAACGTTTACTACTGTTAATGGATCAGCTAGCCCTAAAGAGCCGATCTGTTCTAAAGTGAAATCTTATATTTTTTTAGTACTTTTAATGAAGAGCAGTCGTATTTTTGAATAAAAACAGCCAATGACAGCCAAGGGCTGCCAGACAGAAATCTGACTTCTAATCTGCATCTGTGTGTTAGCAGCAGGAGTCTTCTGACTGCAGACAGACAGGCTTAGCCAGGGCCGCATGTGTGTGCCGAGAAGAGCTGTCCCTCGTGGGGATGAGCACTCTGGAGTCACAGGAAGTGTCAGGGGCTATGGGGCATTTTAGACACCCCAGTTGCCACATACTCCAGTCAGTGAGATGCAGTGACCACACAGGAGGAGCGATGTCGAGCGGTTTCATCTTTCAATCATTTGGGCTAAACTGCGGAAAAAAACCCTGCATTTCAGACTCTGCAGAATAATGCTAACGAGAGGAGTTCGAGCAGAGAGAATTTTGGAGGAATAATTCATCTTTCTATTACAGAGGGAATGGATCTAACAGAGTTGACAGCTGTGGCAGCAGTGGAATGACGGGAATAAAACAAACAGAATAAAACAACTGCTTTTATCTTTACAAAATTAGAAGTGTCACAGATGTTTTAACCAATTAAATATTAGAAGATATTCTAAAATCTTACATTTGATCACAAACGCTCAAAAAAGCTAACGTTTACCTGATGGCAAAAACTGAAAGAATAGAAATTGTTACTATAATAGTTTGTGTCCTAAAAGTGATGCACGGAATGCTCCAGGCTTACAGAAGTAAAAGCACACATATGTCGCATTCGTTTATAATGGGTCAAGAGACGACCGAGTGAATGTGTGTGCGAGCGTACAGGCTGTTCCTGGTTATAGTATTCGTGCGGTCTGATGTGCAGCTGCAGCGGTCTGGCAGTGAGCTGGTTGAAGGCAGGAGTCAGCTCAAAGCAGTTCTGGAACAGTGACACCCGGGCAAAGATGTACAGACCCAGTCTGGCTCTTGACATGGCCACAACCAGACGCCTCACATCCCTGTGGAGATAGAGGGAAAGAAATACACTTCAGAAACGGTTTGACACAAAGGGAAAAAAAAATAAATTAATAAACAACAGCAATGTGAGTAGGAGGAAAGAAAATTTTAGGAAATGTTGTGTAGGGGTAAAAACAAAGCTGGGATAATGATAGAAGTACAGAGGAAAAAGCAGTGTAGTGTAGGAGGAGGGAGGTTTAAAGACGGATAAGAAGCACCAGGTTAGTGGAACAAATATGAAAGCTCAAAGAGAAATAAAGGAATGGGAGGCAAAGGGCACGGATAAGCAAGAGAGGGAGAGCACAAGAAAGAGTAGGTTTTACTTTCTCCCTCTGGTTGTGGAGAAAGAAGGGATTAAAGACAAAAGCCCTTTTCTCCAGCAGATGAAGAGTTCTGCTCGGCTTGTTGAAGAGGGAAAGGTGGGAGTTGATCCACCTCAATGTTGAGGAATGTAAATGCAGAGTCTCTCATTACACACCAAAAGCAGTCAATTATAGTGAAGCACTTCAACATTGTAAAAACTCTTCTGTTATTTTTTTAATGGACTTTAAAGACTCCACTCCAATGAAAATGTAGTTCTGGTGGGATTTTTTGGGCATTTGTCTGACAATAAAGGACATATATAAAACAAATTAAGCTTAAATGTGTATTTCTGAGTACTTCTTTTTCATTTCGATGTGAAATCAGGAGCAGACAAAAACATGCAGTTGGAAAAGGAACGCATTTGTGAAAAGGTTGGTAGATCCATGCCGGCTGTTGGTTGTCCTCGTTCGAGCTCGAATTTGGCTTAAAATTGGCTCAGTACAACACATGTTTTGTTGCACCCGCTAATGTTAGCTTGGGGTTGTGAGGGGCTGTAACCTGGTAGGTAAGAGTGTAGACAGAGGGTTGATGGGAAATGAACGCAGGCTCACTTCGCACCAGCAGTCCCAACCACAAGTCAGAGGTAAATTTCTATTGAACTCCTGCTACCCTGCAGAAACCGTGTACTAAAAAAAAAAAACGACTTTTTTTTGGTTTTTTTTAATTAAGGGTAAAATCGGAATAAAAATAATAAAAAGAACACTGGAAATGATTTTGCACACAGTAAAAAAAGTCCTGGTTTGGAAAATATTTTAATATATTAAAAAACATGTAAAGCTTAAATGCAGCCCAAAATACGGAATTCAGAGTTCACCTGAACACCCTGATATTTGGGGGATTAATCCTTGCAATGTGTATGATGAGGTTTATGTGCAAAAAAAGGCTTATGAGGTCGCTAAGCAGAGCAGAGTTATGGTAACTTTAGCATCATAATACTGGAGAGATTATACTTAAATTGGCTATATATTTTCTGAGGTGACATAGAAAACTGTATGAAAATATTCCCCAGAGAAAAAATTACAGAAACCTTCATTAATGAGTGCAGCACTGAAGAGGACACGAACCCGTTCTAAACTATGGTAGCCTGTGGGCACACGGCTGAAAGATGCCCACCTGTACTGTACTGTGCCATGCTGTGACATGACGAGAGAAAGTGGACCAAAGCTATTTCTGTTTGTGTTCTCAGATGTGTGCATGTGTATGTCAGAACACGTCTGGATCTGTGCTCCCTGTCAAAGTGTGTGATCCCGCATGTGAGCCTGCCTGTGTGTATCAGCGGGAATGCTTCTCTTGTCAAAGTAGGGGTCAGCTCATCATATGGTCAGCTGTGGTTGTCATGGCAGCATGCTGCCATTGGGTAAGATGTGAGTCCAGGGGAGCAGGACAGAGTGTGTTCATCATAATCATTCTAGTATGGTACCACAGACAACACTTCTTTTTATTTTAGCACCCTAGCTGTTATTGAAGAAACACTGGGACATTAACTTGTGAATAAACCTCAATAAAAATGTCAATGAAAAACAAAAAAAAACTCTCCTAGATGCTGACATTTATGAGATTTTAACCATAGTGCTGACTGGTATGTAGCTTGACAACTGACTGTATGAAAACTGAACTGAGTGACCCCTTTCCCTTGCGTTCCAAACAGGAAGTACCTGCTGGTTCCAAGAAGCCAAAAGCGCATATTTCTCTTTCTTAGCGGTGGTTTTGATGTCTCATTATGGGATACGCCCCCTCTATAGTTTTCAGAAGCACTTATCTCAATACGCCAATCCTAATTGGCTGATGACCACTGAGCCACCCAGCCAGTACTAAAACACATCATTCAAACCCCTTTTCTCACTTCAGAGGGCATCTCTAATTTTCTTTTTTTGGTAGCTAGCTAAACTGTCCACAGATTACCGGGCACTAGTTACTCCTGCTTGGAGGACTCCATAGAAACGTCGACTCGAACAAATCACCGCTTACTGACAACATCTGTCTCCCACACGGCAGTGCTTGCATTAAAAAAAATAGCCACTGAAATCACCTCATTTTACTGGAGCTGGAAGTCAGACATTTTTTTATAGGTGACATCACAGTCATTCGCTCCAGTTCTGATATACAGTCAATCAGCTGGACTTTTTACATTTGAGTAAATGGTTTTCCTCTGAAACAAGCTTCCAGTGGTCTTTTGCAAAAATGCAAGATTTGGTACTTGCATCAAATTAGGAATGTGGGGGGTTGTTCGTGTTTGTGTCTTAAACAACAGCAGGAAATGTAAATGTTGGTCATTGATAAAATGTATGATATTGTAAAATGAACTTTATAGATGTCTTAATAGTCTAATATTCAGATATTTTTCTTTTTTTTACAATTTTCACAACTATTAACACCAGACAAAAGTCTAAATTAACTATATTATAACTGGTGGCACTTTAATTTGAGAAAGATTTATCCAGAAGGATATAGTCTTTTCAGTAATTTTGAAAATAAAAATGTTTCACACAAAGGTTTTCACTTTAACATATGAGAATTACAGACATATCGATCATGGCAAAGTGCTAACTTGAATCAGTGTTTTACGGCTGCAGTGCTTTGTGATGCTTTACTATTATATCCTGTGCACTAAACAGCTGGACACTGTCCAACACGGCTGGATGTAATATCCGGAGTGAGATAAGATCAGATGAATGGAACAGACAGAAGAGCAGTCACTAGCAGCAAAACAAGCATACTCTTTCAGTGGGCCAATCTAATTCTCATTTACAATGTTGCGGCTTTATCTGAAAGATGAAAAAAAGAACAACATTGAGTTTTTATTTCACCTAAAAGGAAGTCTGTACTCTGAGCTACTCCAAGTGCTTTTATCCCAGCAAGACTTCAATTTACCGGCTGTCCAGTGCTATAATGAAGCTATATGTGCATCACAGCATTTTGTACACAAGAGCCGTGGATGATTTTACCTCCATTGTCAGATGATAAAACAAGAAGCATCTAAGGCAAGATCTATAGGATCACATGGCAGCTGAGCAATAAAGCTGTTTGATAACAGCTCAGCTCAGTTAAATGACAGCAGTAGAGGGAGGTACAAAGACAAGACTCAGTCACAGAGAAATATGTAGGGTCTCTTGAAGGGTCAGTGGTGCTAAAATTGAACACAACATGTACCCATATAGTGCGTTATGGCTATGGTATTGTTTACATTTTTGAATGTATGTCAAACTGATAAAAAGCTCCAGGAATATGATTTAAATGACTGCAAGAGGAAAATGTTCCCTGCTTGTTCTCTGGAGCAAATCTCCCCATTTAGGAATGAAGCAAATACTACAAAATAAATGCTGAAAATGCTCAGTCATATGCAGGAAATGATGCATATTTTGCACAAATCTTACCAAATACTTCAAAGAAGAAAATAAAATTTAAATCTACACTACTAGCAGCAGCTAAAAGCCACAAAACCAAGTATTTTTCACAGGTAATTTAAGATGAGGATGTATACATAAACAAGATCTGACAAGGAAGGAAGCAAAGACATTAAATGGACTGTTTTGCATTACTCCAGGTTTTGCATAAGTGTGGAAATCTGTTTATGCACGTTTAAGACATGCTGCGGTGCAGTTAGAACTCCCAAACTTCAGATAACAAAGTCCCCTGAGAGCAGCTGTCTCAGGAGACACCAGTGGCAGCTTTTCTGCTGTGTTGTTTCCTTCAAGGTGTTTATTTTAGATATACTTGAACGTTCAACAGCAGTTTATGAGTGAAATATTTGTGGGGAGTCAGTGACTATTTTGTATCGGATTTTTTTTGCTCTTTGGTAAGCACTTACCTAAGGTGTCCCACAGCTTTGGTTCGAACTAATGAGAGGATGATGTAGTCGTTCTGCTGCCCTTGGAACCTGTCTACAGTTGTAACCTGGACAAAAACAGATACATTCGATTGATTAAAAGATAAGCATAAATATTCATGTAAGACTTTAAACTAAATATCAACAGCTAGAATGCTTAGGTGGTTGAAACTACAGCATAGACAGGAAAATTTGAAACCATAAATTATCTTTTTTTCTTTTTCTGAGAGTGGAAATAAAAGAAGTGGTGCTTTCTTGTTAGTGCAGTTATCTCTGAGGGCCATATGCTTAGTCAAAGGTGCTTATACGGCTTACAAAGCTTTTGCCACCACTATCTTCTTACCAAGGCCCCCTGAGAATCTGCCTCTTGCTATGGGTGGGGGCGGGAAGGTTTCTCCCCCCCCCCCCGTTTTTTTTGACTCAATCAAAAGGTTATTTTAGACAGAAACGGCATTGAGAATCAATAGAACATCGGCTACCACAGGGAATCTAACCAGATTCACAGCAGCAGAAACTAAGAAGCACCCTTTTCTAATAAGGAACTTTGCAGTTGGAACGAATGAACTGGTATGTGACTAATGAATGTATAGCAGAGGATGTGCAAAATGTGTAAAAAGGTGAACTATAGGGGTTAATGAAGTACCCATTTTTGCCTGTTTGTTGCTATGCAGAACAGGTGCAGGACCACAGGCTAAAATATGGTGGTTTCACAGCAGAACGAGCAATCACCGCCTGTGTTTTTCAAACCCAAACATGCACTGTAGATCTGCATGCATGTTTCAGCACACGAAACTAAGAACCTGCAGTCAGAGGGGCTTTAGACAGGAAGCTATTCTTGGCACACAGACAGGAGCCCGTATCGACGATCTCCCCAAGGCACATCATTTTGCATGGTGTTTAGTTATTTATGAGAAATCTTGCAGGGAGAGAATTACAGAGGTCGTGTCAATGTGACACACGACCGTGGACAAAAGGAACCACGCAAACACACGTGCTACACTGTGAGCCTCACACACAAACGGATATCGTACTGGGAGTCTTGGCCTTGCCTTGTTTCACTGTCACAGTTGATCGTAAACTAAGGGAGCAGTAGGAAAAAAAAAACTGTATTATGCCTTAACTAGACAATATGCATGTTGCATTGTCAAACTAATGGAAAATACAGCTGGGAGCATGGAAAGAAAACATGCAAAACTTAATGCTTCAAGACTTATCTTTCCAAGCCTGTCAATTTGTAATTATCAAAGATTTGATAACAGATTTACGTAAAGAGGCTTCTGTGACAATAAACTCTCAAAAGGCTTTTGTCTGTGGCCTTGTAGACGAGAGTAAAGAACTTTTAACAAGAAAACTTTCCACTTTTCTTCTTTGATGCAGGTAAAACCCATCCTGTGATCTCTAGTCCATCACTCCTTTTATTTAGGGCAATGCTCTATGTTGTGACCTGGATAACATCTTCGAATTTTAACGTAAAACATAAAAGTGCATAAAAATAACGGGGTAAAGGCAAACATGATAAAAAATGTATGACTGTTTTGTAAACGTCTCACCCTCTCAGGGAAAGGCTTAAGCTAGTGGTTGGTATTTTAAGGCTGACTGGTGCTAACTGGCTTTTCCTCCATTTTTTCTTTGAGCTTATTAAAGTTAGCGGAGTAAAGTTGTTGTCATTTGCCTGGCTTTGGTTTAGCCATTGTGACATGTTGTCAGGCATGCTGTGGGCCCAGTGCTCAGCGTGTGACCTTTCAGCTGCTCAGCATTTTCCCACAAGAATCCCTCTTCTTCCTCCTCTTTCTCTCCCGCTCCCTGACCAGCCTTCATTTCAGCAAATCCAGCAGCCTGTCACTCCTGTCAGTTTATGACCAAGCACGTGTACTGACCACGGGTGTGAGCATGCTGAATGATGCTTTATGTCTTAACAATGCAGGACACTCCACATGCATCAGCAGAATTTCTGTCGCCCTGTCAGAGGAGGGGAATGCACCTCAAGACAAAGCGAGTAGGTAAGGTTGCACAGCGGAAAAAATAAACACAAGTGGGACATTTAACCTGCAGGTGGTCTAGCAGGATTTATTTTGGACCTTAAAATTGCGATCCTAAATGATGTTGATGTTGTTTTTGGATGATGCCCCTCACAGATGACCCACTTTTAACTTTTGGAAGCAACAAAAGCTGCTTCAGGCTAAAAAAACTAAAAACTAAGAGACAAAACAGCTCACTGTTAATCTTTTGCTCCATCTAATGTTAACCCTAAACGAGTGATCTCATGAACCCAAAAATGTTATTTTTTTTCCCTCTTTATTATAAATTTCTTGGCTGGAGTGACTTTTAGTGACTTAGTCCGAAAAATACAGCAATGTTTTTTTTTTTAATTTCCAGTTCTTATTCAAACTACTTAAACAGTCGATACACCATGTTAGAATCAATTTTAAATTCAAAGCATTCTAAAAAATATTTAGGCTCATCTTTTCAGGATTTGCCTCAACCCAAGTCATCAACTTCTACGTCTCGCTCAAGTGCTGCTTCAGGTAACTCGAACATTTGTCACTGTTTTAAACTACATTCACACGTCGAATTTTCCGCTGCAGGAACATTTCCAGAGATACAGAAAGATACCCGTGGGGGCAAGCTTGACATTTAACAAACGGTCACCAAATGACGTGTGAATGTTTCAAAAATGTAATTAGTTGAGCTTGCAGCCAGATTCCAACTAAATGTCTGGTATGCAAGTTACTTTGGAGGAGTCAGCGAGTGAGGAGTCGCTTACTCAGTGGCAAAGTCCGACAAGACAGGAAGAGACAGAGAGGAGAAAAAGGAGAGGGAAATTCATCTTTCACTATAAAGACAAGCGTCTGACTTATGCTGTTACATGGCATCTGTTGTAACTTCTCCACAGCCGAGTTATTCTGGAAAAAAGTGTTTTTCCAGTAGGGATGCAACGATTCACTTTCTCCACGATTTGGTTCAAACCCTGATTTTTGGGTCACAGTTTGTTTAGGTTTGTGCAGAGTGGTCCTTTATTTATCGTGCTTTTTTTTTTGTTTTTTTGTTTTTTTTACAAAAATAACGCCCATTAGATTAAATCTGGAAAGTAGGATTACAGATATTTTTAAAGTGGCAAAACCCCTCACTGCACACTTTATACTCTTTTCTCAGAGAGACATGAACATTTTCACAAGTTTCTTTCTTGTTTAAAGTTCAAACCTTCATAGAAAAATATGTACAGTATTGTAGCTTGAAACCAAAGCTGCTCATGATAGAAGATTTATGCAACTCTGGCAAGCTGACATAGCACAGAGGAAGGTAAATGTCATATACAACAGCCAATCAGGATATAGAAGGCAGTGCACTGTAAAAATAAATAAATAAATAAATAAATAATAAAATAAATTAAAAGATCTGTGAAACAGTAAGACAGGTGAACCGTGACACAGTGAGTGAAAAAAATCAGAACAATTCTTTCTATATTTAGCTAATAAGCCAGTAACTGGCGAAAACTTCTTCAGTTGGCTCATAACAATAAATCCTTCTTCAATTTAGCAAAACATGCATCTGAAATTTTAATGTAAACCTCCGTATACAGTTTGGATGCAACAATTCACATTCCCACGATTCGGATTAAGGTGTAACACATTGTTTGGTTTTAAACTGAAAATTGTTGTTCAGCATTGTTGTGAATTGTTTAACATTGTGCACAGCAGGATCATTCCTAATTGAACACGCTGAAAATGTGTACATTTTCCATTAAATATTGTGTACAAAAAACATTAAACATGACGTTTTGTTCATTTAATAATTTTTGAGATAAAAAGTTTAGCAAATTCTGTCACAGAAATGTTGATCTTTTATTTACATTAGAGCCGTTCAAATTATTGCATTAATCAATATTAATTAATTACAGACATTTTAATGCATTATTGATATTTTTGTCAGGTTATTCTCTTGCTATTTGTCTGTTGATGTCTGAAATGCACACCTGGAAGAACATTACCCGCTCATCCCATTGCCATTAACGAAAAAAAGAAATATTGAATAAATTATTAGAACCTCTCTCCTGTTGTATTTTTAATTTTAAATATTTTTTTCACAAAAAACATACTATTTCAAAGCGGTGCGTCATGTTGCCATGGTAACAGTGCGCTCTGATCTCTCTCTCCTTCAACCCAGAGGAAAGTGATCGTCATGAGAAAATGAACAAACCATCGTTTCTAAAGGGAAAGTTCGCCTCTTCCCGCATGTTTTTGTCCAGATGATAAAGCAAAAATTCTATGTGTTTCATTTCCTCCTTCTCTTCTCTTTCTTTTCTGCTTCATCTCAGTATTCAAAATGATCAAATTAGGTTAAACAGGTTAAAGGAAACTATAAAATCACTTTCTACTGTCTTGATGTTGTGATAAACTTTGAAATAAAGTTTATCAACATATGAATTATGTTATTAATAAGAAGTTCATAGTCAAATTTTTTTTTTTGGTTGCTCAGAAGTGTTTCCTGTTGTTATTTTATTAGAGCACTCTGGAATTGATTAATATATTTTTAAATTGAGACTGAAAAAAATCCCCCTTGGTGGTGCAAGAGTAAAGTTGAATGTCTGTTATAACAATAAAAATTCTTAAAGCCACTTTTTATTTTGATCTTTTACTGTGACTATCTCACACATTTTCATGAAAATACCTCAACATGATTCTTTTCACAGCAATTATTAGGTTAAAATATTTGCGAATAAAATTGATTTATTATATGAATTAATTACAAGCCACGATTAATGAATCGCACAAAATATTAATCGCATGGCAGCACTAATTTAAATATTATGCATAACGTGACATTTAATTTAAAGTCCTCTACATGATATATGGCTAAAAAGAAGAACCAAGTATTCTGGGTGTCAAGTTCTAAAAACTCATTTGGGTAACAGGCAGCTCATGTCAAATGAGGAACACCCAAAAAAAAAGGAATTGAAAATTTCTCTGCTGGAAACAGTAACATTTGTGAACTATGTCGGAACTGCACTGTTTACTGGTTGCTATGGCACAAACAACATCACAGTACAACTGCTGGATTGACATTTTCACTCTAATCTTGCAAGCTTTCCTGGAATGCCTAAAGAAAGTGACATTTTTGCATGTGTGAATAATCCGAGAGGAGGTGAAGAAAGGTGGAAGAATGAAAAGAACAAATAGAGAGGAAACCTCCTACAGCGAGACAGTACAACCATTTAGTAGAGCAAACAGAAAAGGCAGAAAACTGCCAGTGGGTGTTGGCACAGCATCACATAAGGAAAAGGATATGAGGTGTGGGAATAATTTAAGAAAAAAATAGTTTATGAATGTGCAAAGCAAAGCATCTTTTTTAATCCCTAAACCTTTGCTCATTTAAATTGTATAACATCCACACTTGTTCGCTTAAATATTCTACTTGACTGAGTCGGTGGAATTGAGGAAGTTGGTTAGTGGGAAATAAAAAAAAGTCCCCCTTAGTTTTAGAACTCCAGCCATTTAGACAGCTCTGTGTGCTGAAAAACTCACGGTTTCACTTTAAACGGTTCCAGATTAATCAAGTCTCTGTATGACCTACATGCTCTACCACCAAGGAGACACATGCAAAAACAGTGTCCACGGTTATTGAAGTCTTGTGAGAAGTGAGAACTGTAAATGACTTTCTTGGTGCAATAGAGGATAAGAGGTTGGACTTCACACTGACATCTGAAGGTGTGAAGAAACCCTTCAGATGACCAACTTGTAAGTTCAATGTGTTTCCCCTTATCTAGTGTGACTTTTACACATAAACATGAGAAAAAGTGTATTTGGGGAGTGCCAAATCCTTCCTTACCTCAAATAAATAAATAAAATCCAGCCGAGTCACCTTCAAGTGATTTAACCATTGACTGTATATGAAAACTGGACAGTTCCACTGGCTCTTACCTTGTTCGGTTGGCCGAAGAAAGGATTTGAAGCACAGCGTTGGTTAATGACATCCCTGATCAGGTGTTTTTGTCCGTTGTATGTGGTCAGGATGCTGATGCGATCAGCGGGATAACCCAGCAGACGCATGTACATGAAAAGAGCCACAGAGTACTCCGCCTCAGCCAGGTTCTTCACAGAAAGAAGAGATATATGGAAGGAAAAAAAGCACATGAAATATTATCAAAACATAATACAGACCATGTTTAGCCTTCATGTTGTGACAGGGAGAAAAATGATATGTTGACTGAAGCTGAAATATTAAAAAAGAAAAAAAAAAAAAAAAAACCAACAGGATGCATTATTCATCCAGATTCAATTAAATATAAACAGCGCACTCATCTCTCTTCTAGTAATTTATGCAGCTTCAACAACAGTTTCTGATCCAGTTGAACTGAAATCAACACATCAAAACATTGACATCCTTTGTTGGCCTTCCAACAACCAGTCCTTAAAAAGACTTTCATTAACATTTTATATGCATTATATTAATATATATTAAAAAATGCAACTATTTCTCAAATGGAGAAAGAAACCAGATGTAAATGTGAGTCAAGAACTGCTCTGTAGATTTTTGGAAAATGACATTAAAGATTCATCTTTTGATCTATTTTAAAAGCCTTTTTTTAATCAAACCATTTTTAGCCAAAATGTAGAAAATCTGTGCCGTTTTCGAGGAAATTGTTTCTGCAGAGCGGCAGTAGTTCATTATAAATTCCCCTCTGAGTTGAGGACTGGACTGTTGGGGCAAAGCCACCCCGCCCCCTTTCCCCATCCTATTACAGTTAAATTCTAATTCTGCGCTCTGTTTCGCAACGATTTGAATAAAAAAGATGAATAAAGAAATACTTCTATCTAATTCCAATTTTAAGTCTAATTTTTTAAATATATGCCCTCCATCCTCAGAAAAATGCCAAAAGAACATATGATAAAAAAAAATGTCATCAAAGTGGGCCTTTAATGGTTGCTCTGGTGTCTAAAAACAGTTCTAGAATTTACACCAGCACTGACACCATTTAAAATGTGTCTGACCATCCCAATTTTACACTTTCATGTTCCTGTTAAACAAAATAAAGTTCTTAAAAATCATGAAAGCATTAATTAGTCTTAAATTTTAAACTTAAGCCACTAGAATATAGAAAACCCTGTTAAGTAAAAATAAACAATAAAAGATAAAAAGATAGAATAAGGACAATTACATAAATACACGTTATATAATGATTAGCATAAATCTACACCACCACCAGTTTTATCAGGTCAATCTCTTTACTGTAATATAAAATGCATAATGTGAAGAAGAAATATATAAGCTCTGTCACTGAGAAAGGCCATTGATCCAACTGTTCACGAGCCTTTAAACAACACTGAAGTAACATCAGTGAACTAAAACTTCATTTAGAAAATGTGGCTCAGCAAAGACTGAGGCAAAGACTTCTGCATACATTTATGGGTTCTGGCATGGTTCAGTTATAGTGAGTTTATTGCAGAACGTGTTCAACTGGGAGCAGGTCTGGATGTTTGGCATTTGTCTCCAATGAAAGTGTGTTTGTTTTTTTTATCCTGGCAACTAAGTGAGAAGCCTGAAACTGGCGACCTGGAGGAGGAGATGGGATTCATGTGAGCTGCAGCCTTAAGACGAGCACATGATCTGGACTAAATGGAAGCTTCAGAAAAACATGTGTGGTACAACCAGAAGAAGGACCAGGCCTGTGACATAGCAATATAGCATTTTGATGATCAGTATATTATTGTGAAATACAATTAGAAAATACTAAATAAGACAGTTTTTAAATAAAAAAATAATTGAAAAATACATAAGTTAAACTGCAAAAGAAAAATGGAGACAAGAAAAAAAACTTAATTGGTACAAGGATTTGAAATTAGAGATGAAATTCATTTTTTATTCTATAAACTATAACCTTTTTTCTTTTTTTTTAAAAAGAGTGATTTAGTTCTCCATAGCAAAAATGCTTTTTGTTTATTTTATAAATGTTACTCTTTAAAATGCTATGCTAAATATCATTTACATTTTGCGATTAAACACAATTATTTCTTAGTGAAACTTAGATTAGAAATCATATTCTATAATTTCAAACATGTGTTTTTATTTTACATTTATTACTGATCATCAAAAAGCTTCATTACTATTTCAGATACTCTTAGTCTCTCATAAAAAACACGTTTTACAATTATAGCACATTTATATTTTCAGAAAAACAGCTTAAATTGTAATTTTTAGGTAGTCAAATAACATCAGCTTAGCAATAAATCAAATACAAATATTGCCATTTAGAAAAATCTTTTTCTATCATAGAGTTTAGGATTTTATTTTGTGCATTTCTGCAGCAGGTGATAAACATATTTATAGTCAGGTATAAAGACATAAAATTTGACAAAATAAATGGCCTTTATGCTGGTGTTTGTGGAAAAACAAACAACCCCATCAGCAGATCCGTCCACCCACACACTCTCTTGGAGTCTGAGCAATGTCACGATGAAACGCAATCTGGCTCCTGATGTGAAGGACAAACCCACTGGTGGGTGCAGGACAACCACAGTAAGCTTGCAGACGAAGCAGAGTAATGAATTTATCTTAAGAACTGGCAGGTAAACCGCAGAAATTTAAAAATGAATGAACTGCTGTAAAAACAACCACTTCAGAGGAGCTGGAGGCAAAGCAGTGATATGACTCTCCACTTTGGAGGACAAGTGTACATGAGAGTATCTCTGTAAAAGAAGGGAATCAATTGTGCTCAGAAAGTGCTGCATATTGTGTAACATGATCCATTCAGCTGATCCTGCAGTGTTTCTTTGGGTGCTACAGATGTAACAGATACTGATGTCATGTCATTGAAAATGAAGTGATGGATGAATAGGAAATCTCGTTGTGCATGTTAAAGCTTAAAAAAGTGAAGTTAGCAGAGTCTGAATGGTGCTAGTAACATTCTGTTACTGATATGAGCAGTACAACTCTAGCAAGTGTTGGTTGAGACTCTTTGGAAGCCAGCTGAAAGAATATCTCATAACATAGTGATAAAGTATTTTAGTTAGAGCTAAATTATAGTTAAAATCTTATTAAAAAGTTTTAAAGGCCCAGTCCAATCATGTTTTCATCTATTGTAAAAGCGTTCCCAGTGGTCTTTTCATTATGATGCTGTTTACAGGAAAAACATAAAACCTGTCGTTTTTCTGAGACATAGTTTCTACATGTAGTAGTTTTTGATGCAGGGTGTGTTCAACCAATTTGAGTATCGATGAAGATTTTGTGATCTAAGTTATATTATTCACATTCATTTCATGTTTTGGAGTTAAATAAGTGTTCAATAAAACTCATCCTTGTGGAAAGTTTGGAAATTCTCCTTTCGTTCATCGCGCTACTGTTCAAATTAGTACTTTTCAAAGAGGGTGTGCTCATTTATGCTGAGCACTGTATTAATTTGTGTAGTGAAGCTTTTATTTATTTATTTATTTTTACTTACCTGATAAAAGTAAGGAGTGGGCTCAGTTTCGCCAACCCCGTTAAAGTCCTCCACGTTGATCAGCTGAAAGTCGAAGGTCAGGCCGGGATTGGGCACTTGGAACTCAGGAAGTTGCTGGACGTGAGGCAGATTCCCCAGATGTTTATAGCGCCAGTTGTAAAGGTTACAAAGGCTATGAAACAACAAACAGTTTTTCTTTCAGTCAGTCTGTCGTTCAGTATGGAAGCAAAACTTTTACTTTAAGCCTTTTTTTTTGTCAGTGTTCCTACCTGGCGCGTGCACGGCCCTGTGCATCCAAGTCTATGGTGGGCACTCCCAGGCGCACAAATCTAGTGAACAGAGACTGCTCCATGTTGGAGTATTTCTGGAAGGCCATGTTCTTAATGACAGGAGGCAGCTGGTGGTGGTCTCCAATCATAATCCAACGCTTCAGTCTGCTGTAACCATCCTCTGGGTTCTACAGTCAAAAGAAGATGTAGACATTGTGGTAATTATTTTTAATAAACAGCTGTCTAAATTTTCAAGCCTTGGAAAAGTCTTGCCTGTAACAAAAGGGGGATGAAGGTCTCAATCTCCAGAATTTGTGCAGCTTCTTCCATCAGGATGTTGTCATACTACAAATGAGAGGATTTATTTTGTTTCTCAATAAAATGTAATTGAATGCTTTTCTAAACTTTAATGTAAATCATTCTACCTTGAATGCGAGTTCCACCAGGTCATGACGTTTGAGCGCTGCATGTGTGCAGGTCATGGCAATGATTTTGGCCTCTTTCACAAGCAAATACTTGGAACGATCCAGTCCACTTCTCAGCAACTCAAAGGCCCTAAACTCCTACCAGAGAGAATGAAGCTTGGATTAAAACACTGTGCACTATAGAGCTAGGATGCTAAAAAAAAAAAAAACAATCAGTTTAACAAAACTTTCTGTTTTATTGACTTTTGAACCATTTGGAAAAGTCAGTTTCACTTTAGAATATAATGAACAATTCGTGTGAGTAAAGATTATTATTTCTGCCTTCAAATCAAGAGAAAAATATTTTTTGAAAAAGAAATTCTACATTTTTTAAATTTTCAATGATTTCTAAAAAATGCTTCACAACAGACTGAAAACTATAACTTAAATTTGAAAATATAATTCCTAACAAAGCGCATGTTGCAGTGGTCATTAATACTTTATCTATTGAATTTTGGGTAAACCCAAACAAAACATAAATATATTCAATGTTCATGTCACGAAAAAATAACGATAAACAATAAATATGAACAATAAGCGACCACTGGTTTTTACTGTGCTTTCAAATTTTCATGTACTGTGGGCCTGCAACCTTCCAGCAGAGACAAAAAGCTACATTCTACAAGTGAAAATAATAGCACACACCTCTTTTTGATATATTATAAATGTTCATAAATGGAGGCTGTCTAATATCGTTTTAAAAAATGAAATAAATGCATTCGTGTCTAAGAACTCTTGTGCAAAGTGTGACCATAATTCTGACTTTCTCTAATAACTCCAGAGCAAGCAGAGAAGCAAATATTTAAATGTAAATACACTAGAAGTGTCTGCTCTGAGTGAGTATACCAATATCTCTTACTGGTGGCTCCTCTTTACTGGCAAATATGTTCTCTTTTTTTAAGCCACACAAATATCTGCCTTTTTTTTCGTACAATTTCAAATGGGGGACAATGAAGCCCACATGCTCCTTTCCTTCTTGGAGGATTATGTCGCTGATAAAAACCGTGTTCTTAAAAGGCATTTAAAAAAGCAGCAGTGCAAATGGGTTTTTGACAATAACAAACCAGTTTCTTCCAGCAAAACCAGTACATCCAAACAAGTGGGAGTAAGGGCAAGCCGATTATTTTCAGGTTGCCACATCAGCCGGGCACAGGGTAAAGGACGAGGAAGGAAGAAGTAGACTTGGGCAGCACTGGGGTATAAATGTTTGATGTGTTACTATTTTAGCATTAATATTAAATCAATCAAAAAATGCAAAATTAATTAAGTCTATTTTTAGACTTTATGACTCTAGAGTGATCAGAAATTTAAATTAAGAGACTAAGGAGATTTCTAGAAAAAGAAAATGAAATTAAAACAGAAGAAAGTAGAGAAAAATGTTAGGAAGGCTGGCCAGTTTGCAGTGAGAATCTGTCTCCTACAATAGGCAGCGCATGGAGTTATTCAAGATGGCTTTTAGATTTGAAAGACAGACAGATAAGCAAAAGTAGAAGGATGCTGCTCCTGCTACCTTGCTCCATAAAAAGCAGCACCTCCTAATGGGGTTGCAGATTTCACTGCAGCATGGGAGAGGCTGAGGGAGGAGGGAGAGGTGCTGTGATGCAGTGATACAGAGGCCAGCCAGATAAATCAAGGTCACCACACATGTCGGGATGTTACCTCTAGCCAATAACTTCTTTATTGCTTTTTGGAGACCATCTTGGTGTTCCCATATATCAGAAGTGCTTTTTTTTGTGTTAATCCTACACTTGTGGTGAGAAGAAATAATGGAGCCTAGTCAGCTGTATTGGTCAAGTGTTTAAATTAGTCAGGGGGGAAGACAATTGTTTGCCTGTGTTGTCTTCTTAAAATTATAGTAGTAAAAATTTTATAAATATGTCATTTTAATCAGCAATGTTAAAAAAGAAACTACATGTTTTTAGTCTGCTTTTTTTGGAAAAATATATACTAAAAAAAAAAAGGTTTATCTCAACTTTACATAGAATGGGATGCAGGGTTACTAAAAAATACAAATTGTAGCTCAAAAAGGGAACTAGTAAACATTGGTTGTTGGTGACCTCCTTACCTCCAGCTGGGTAAATATTTTCTTGATGTGGCGGTAACAGCCCTCTGCGATGTCCATGTCCTCCTCATATGATCGGCCCTTAAAAACGGGCTGCGGCGCGTTGGAGAAGTACTTGTGGAAGGGAAAGTGTGCAGCAACGTCTTCTACCTTTTTGCCTTGTTTAGGTTTGACTCTGCTCATGTATTCCTCCCAACGAGACATCACCTGTAATGGGAGAGGAAACTATCAATCAAGCTTTCTTTATTGATATTCTATTTTTTATTTGTGTTAACTTGAGTTGGAGGGGATGAGGACTGCCCATCAGTACAATGATATACATAAAACATATGTAATGTGTGATTTAATAAATGATAATATTAAGGTTTTAGATGCAACTCTACTGTTACAAGCTTTAACTAAGCATCAGGATACATTTATTTTAATCTTCTTTTTATCTTTTTAAAATCTTTTTAAAAAGCAAATTAGAGCTCTAAACTAGTTTAAGAATCTAACTCAACAATGTATTAACCATCTGTGTGGTCTTTTTAGATCTTTAAAGAAACCTTTAACTGATAAGGATGCACACAACCATCATAAATCACAGAGACAAAAGCCTTTGAGTGGTTTGGGTTTTACCATGAAAACAAACCATTTTAAACGTCACACACGTTTTCTGCTTCTTGTCTCTACAGCTAATTATTCTGTGGGGGGAAATTCTAAATAAAATTGACAAAAGGTTAAATAAAATGTTAAAACACTTCTTTGGTTTGTGAATATTTTTTTTTCTTTTTAAGGTGAAAGAGTGTAATTCAGTGACACAATACTTACAAAATGATAATACTATTTCTTATTAAAGATTGTAGGAATGGATCGTGAATGTCTTTAAAATAAAAATAAAAATTAAACTAGAGTTCTGCTAGTGAAGCTTGAGAAACAAACAACTGCCTTCAAAAGCATTCCTCACAAACGCTTGAAGAAACAGTTTTAATGAGATGGCAGGGAAAGCACCACCAACTGAGAATACACTGAGAAACTGTGACACTTTGAAAAAAGCTTAAGAGAATTAATGAAAAGAAACTTCAATAATATTTAAATGGAAAGGAAACAAATGCATTCACAAATTGTACACTTTTCACAGACTTTCAAGATTATCTCAATCTCAAAAAAAGAAAAAAAAAACATTACATTTTCAGATTTTTTTTTTGCCTAAAGTAATATCCAGATAAGATTTAATCCAGAATTTCAGAAAAGCACAGTTAAGAAAAATGCAAATTAAAAGAAAAAAATCGGAATTTTGTTTTTTTAAATAAACCCTTTCCTGTTGCTTAATCATAGACATACAAGGTAATGATCTTACCTGGTAGAGGTAGAAGTGACCAGCAGTTTCACAGGTATATGACACATCTCCTGGAACGCCAAGGCTTTCCTGAAGTCTTGCCACCTCTTTAAGAAGCTCCAGTCTTCTTGCTAAAACGTAGTTCACTCTGCCATATCTGCAGACGGCACAACAGTAAGGTCATTAGCTGACAAATAATTACACTTAATTCAACCCAAATACTCCAGGTTTTGATATTAGCAAAAACGAGAGGCCGTTTTTTAAACGTTTTTTTTGCTTAAAAATACAGATTACTTATGAATTAAAGACCCACTTCAATGAAAATTGTTTTTGGTGTTTTTAACATATTGTGGAATTTTTTTCATGATGAACATATAAAATAATTTAAGATTAAACCAACTTTCTGAGCATTTCTTTACTCAAATTGTGACGGATCAGGAGCAGATTAAAACCCACTGTTTACAATAGCTCTCTGTGGTGACGCAGCAACTGAAATGGGCGGGTCAAAATCTCTCAGCTCTGCTCTATTCTGATGCATCCATTTGCAGACAAATAGATCCACGTACGTCTTTTTGTGTTCTTCGTTTGAACTGGCATGTGGCTCAAAACTGTAAGGCTGGATACCTCCAATATTGCTTGTCATTTTTGTTGCACTGCTTATGTTAGTCTGGGGTTGTGGGGGGCTGTAAGCTAACAGGAGAGAGGGTACACAACGGTATCATGGGATATCAGCAGAGGCTTACTTCCCTGCCAACAGTCCCACACATAACTTAGAGGCGAATTTCTGATGAAATCCTGTTGCTCTGCAAAAAATATGTCTTAAAAATGACACAGGCTAAAATCATAATTAAAATACCAAAGGGAATGCTTTTAAAAAAGATAAAACTTTAGTAGGAGTGGGACCTTAAAAGGATTTTTTTTATTTCTTTGTTTTTTCACAAAGTAGGTACAGGTGAAAACTGATTGCGTTCTTTCCTTTTTATTTAAATCCACTTTGTTGCCTGTCAAAACAATTCTGAGATGGCAATGAGAAGATGCACACAGACACAGGAAGAAAGCGGGGTTGCAGCGTAATAATAGAGGTGAAAACTATTTTTAGATCCTCTTCAAAGATTCGCAGTCAGCAGATGACTCAAAGAGGATCACACAGCTTTGCTTGTTTGGCCAGAATAAAATTAAAAATGGGAAACGACCTTGCTTCTCAGAGTGACACATCTGTTAAGCAGTCAGTCTCTATCCAAGACTAAAGCTGACAGAATAGATTTTCTGTAAAATTTTAAAAAATCAACAAGTGGGTTTGAATTTATGATTTTTTTTCTTGTTTTGGAAGTGATTGTATGACACCTTGATTTTTTACTTTTTTACTCCATCAGGATTTATGGTTCATATCTAATTTATTTTATTTTTTTTAAAATCGTTTTAATTAAGTTTAAGGCAGCCTTGTTAACCGATGCTGTAGCTTTCCCTTGTTAGTGGCTTGTTGAAGCACAGAGATCCTTTTTTTTTAGTATAAAGTGTTAATTAAAACTCTGTCTCTCTCCTCTTCCTGGTGTCAGTGGGCTGGAAGAAGTGTGGAGTCTGCATGTTGTTGTAACGCATCGAGGCAGGGGGGGAAGTATTAAATGCTGCTAGCTAAAGCTCTTTTTTTATGTCTGTGTTGCTGCATTATTTAAGAAAGCATGAGCATGCTTTCATGTGCACACTTTTTTTTTCTCTTCATACAACACTAATGCATCTGCATGGCAGTTACACAATACCAAATGACAAATGCACTTGTCCTGCTTCAGAAATAATGCTGAGGTACAGGGTGCAGTTAGCTCTGTGATTATAATTGCACCCCATACAGTAACTTTAAATAGTGGCATCACAAAAATGTTTTTAATATTCAGTGACACTGAGCTATTTATATCCAGCAGCTGGCGGAAAAACCTTTCTAGAGAAAAAAAAAGATGGCAATTAATTCAGTCATGGTGGTAAATTTAGCGACTGTCACGCAGATCTGTAAATGTTTCGCGTATCTTTAGAAAGCTGAGTCCTCCTCAAATCCAGGAGTGCTTGTAATGCACAACCCCATTTCTTCCTGTGTCTCAATAGTAAAAAATGGAGTCACCATGCCTAAGGGCACTAAAACACACACAGATACAGACACAAACAAATGCAGACACAAAGCTTTGAGTGGATTAAGTGCTGCAAACTACCATATCTTCTTTATTGTACTGAGGTAGTTGTGGCCTAAAGTAGTTTAAAACAAACCCAGTGTATGTACACAGAAGTCACACAAACATTTTTGATTGAACTTTGATGAAAATGGTGTTTTAAAAATGTTCTTGAGGTGTTTTTATGATGGAGGACATATATTAATACAGTTAAGCTCAAAGTGGCATTTCTGAGTATTTCTTCTTTCAAATCGTTATGAATCAGGAGCAAGTGAAAAATTACATTTGGAAAAAATGTGACATAAAAAATACACTGGGCAGGCCACAAGCTCCGTTCTACACTCCGCAACAAGGAGGGGAAGAGGGGGTGGGATTGCTTCGCACCAGCAGTCCCGCCCACAACTTGGAGGGGAATTTCTAATTGAACCACTCGACAGAAACTATGTTCTTGAAAACAACAAAAATGTCAAAATCCTAATTAAAAGACCACTGGTAATGCTTTTACAATATATAAAAAGTTAATCGGAGTGGGTCTTTAAAGAAGTCAATGTTGCTAATTTGAGCATAGACATAAAAATTTGACTTTTCTTTTTACCAGATCAAAGTTTAGACAAATATTTCAGCTTTAGTGCAGGAAACAGGAAAACTTACCTTGTCTTTTTTTGCCATTAAACTGGTAATACACAATCATCCTAACTTTTGTAACGTTTAATATGAATGTTCACTACAAGCTTAAGCTTTTTAAGCTAAACCCAAGGCAACAGTACTAGCATTGATAAAATGTATCTAATAAAGATAATATTGCCAATAAACAATAAAAATATTAAATTCTGAGTACTTTTGACTAAAAGTATTCTTCCACATTACTGTGTCTATGTGGCGGGTGTGCTTTCATCTTAAGAGTTTCAAGAGTGCGGCATGGGGGTGGCTGTTAATGGAAGCATGAACCTGCTTTTGGTTATAGGCAAGGTACAAAAGGTAAGAGGCAGTGAAGTTGCTGTTTGTTACTTTGTGTCTACAGAGGGTTTTTTCATCTTGTCATCCAGAAATAATTGTGGTACGGTTCAAGCAGTAAGTGCAGGGCTGCAGGATCTTTTTTTTTTCTCTTGCTTTTAGGATGTCTAAAATAGTAAATGGTCTACTATATAGGAGAATTAGGTGTTTTTTTTTTCAATCATTATGTATAAGGGCAGATCATTTCATATGTGAATGTTTTTGTGGGGCACAGTAATTACTGTATGTTGTTTCACTTGAGAATACGCGAGTTCAAGTCGCCAAGTTTTGAACTGGTTTGTTTAGGCTCCTAGTTACACCAGCTGTACTCACCTGCTGAAGTCCTTCTCGGTCTCCAGCTCTTCCTCTCCATGACCTAGACGCAGGAGATGGCGCTCATCAATATCTAAAGCCATGATCTTCTCAAACAGCTGGTTCAAAGCCTGAAGAAATATCAAAGGAATACAAAAAAATGTCTTTATCAGATGCATTTTAATACATGTGATGTTTGTGGTTATTTAAGACTAATTTTGCTGAGTATTTACAAAGAGGGAGAACTGGAACATAACTGAGTCTTAATTTAACACCCGACATGGTAAAAAAAATTAGGGTCGACTTAATTGATGAG
The DNA here is from genome assembly GCA_014656515.1 of Oryzias celebensis. NCBI lineage: Eukaryota > Metazoa > Chordata > Actinopteri > Beloniformes > Adrianichthyidae > Oryzias > Oryzias celebensis. The sequence continues at coordinate 45,421,189 of BNCR01000005.1, forward strand.
TCGATCTGTCAGAAGCAAGTTGTTAATCAAATAGAAATATACCAGCAAAAAAATGTTTTGAAGTAAAATAAATTGATAGTACCGAAAATATAATTTGGACAGAAGCAGTCCTGTTTCTACCTGTTAATAAACCTACCGGTTTTGGTAGGTTTATTTTACTTTAACGTAAAAATGACCACAGGAATAACACATGAACAGCAGACACACATGTGATGGCAGCAAAAAAATGATCAAGTAATCATTACAGTCCAGTGTATGGAAACACTTTGAATTGTGCAAAAACGTGACCATATAGTGTGGTAGAATGGTCTAATAATGTTCTCTTTGTATTATTTTGAGTTGGAAAAACAGCACTGAGCTAAATTCTATAAAACTAAAATGTGACTGGATTTTTCGTTTATTCTTGTTAACTTGTTTGCATAGATATTTAATTTACACTTGATTTTCTTGCAAGAAATACAAGGTGATCTGTAAAACTTCACCTGCACTGTTCAGTGCCCAGGTATGTAACTCTGGATCACACTGGTTAAATTTGTGGCTAAAAATGTCTTGGATTGATTTTAGGCCAGTGACTCAGATTGGTTATCGACCATGAATTGTATTGTCAACCACAAATTATAAAAAGAATTGTTACACCCCTTGTAAAAATGTACAAATAAAAACTGAAAGCAGAGGCCCTCAAGTTTCAAAACAGCTTCAATATTTGTAAGGAACATCTTGGTGGGTGTTAACCTGATTAGAGTGGGTGACTATAAGCGTCCTCTGATCAGGGAAATTGTGGTAGATGTTTGAGATGATCTGAACAGCAACATCAGTCTTTCCGGTGCCTGGTGGTCCGACAACCTACAAACATCAAGAGGTAAAAAGTTAAAACAAATACGATAAATCTGTAACAAGAATTGAAAAATTATATTCATTACAAGAAATTCAGTTCCAGATATGCAGTTGCAGAAAACCTCATGCTGTGAATGCTTCATAGTGATCTATCTTCATGTAAATCAATCCTATATGGTTTTGTACAACATTTTAATCTTTTTCATTTTTAAAAAACCAACAGGCTACTAATAAAATAGACAGAAACCTGCCTTAGAAAATAAAGAGTAAATGAGGCTCACAATTAATACATATTCATGAAACAGGTTGGTCTTAGCTTGTGTCTCTCAGGTGAGTAATCCCAGCTAAAAATAGAAAGCATAATAACATATTCCTGCATAAATCAGATCATAATAAGCTCCTTGGTTTCCCTACATGAAAGCCAGGCAAACCAGGAGGTAGCAAGGGCTGTTACTGTAGTTAATGAGATGAATATATGTCAGAAGAGAAGGTAAGAATGGTTGAAGAAGGGCAGATGAAAGCATGCAGTTACTTTTTAACCCTGCTGATATTTTCCTTAAAATCCAACTATGTTCACAATGTATAACTTGGATCCTCTCTCAGTCTAGAATCATTACATGTAAATTGCCATTGCAGCATTCTGTGTCACTACTCCTTGCATGAAAATAGCAGGTAGGGATCACATAGCTGATTATATGCACATGAAAGAGTGGATTTGTAGCTCCACTGACACATCAACCACTTCACTGCAAATGGAGAAGAAGGAGCAGGAGGGCCCCAAGAAATTACACTTTAGTCTGACTCAATATTGCTGTTTTCTTTTCTTTTTTTACAATAACACTACTCAGTGCTGCTTAGATGTTGCAAATGCAAAAACAAGATCCTTACCATAGTTAGTCCTGGCTGCATTCCAGCTCGAATGGCTTCAATTTGAGTAGGCGTGAACTGAATTGTATTCCTGCGAGCAATTTACATTGCAAATGTCAAAAAACTGCAGAACACCCTTGACAGTGAGCACAATGTTGCATTCTAATACTTTCATTAGTTTTTCAGAGGAATACATAATACCAAGAGAGTTAAGCCTCCCTATGCACATTTTGTCTAAAAAACCCTTTAAATGAATTGTAATTTTTCACTTTGTGTAGAAGTTTGGGGGTATTACAATTTATATTTATAAGTTCAGTGTTTTAACAGATGCATCAAAACAGCAAACAAATAGGAAACGTGTAAATGTCATAAATATTTGTTTTTGTCTAAAATATTTAACACCAAGAACCTTGTGTAAAAACATAGACTGAAGATGTGCTACATAAATATACAGCTAACTTGGAGTATAATATAATATATGTGTTGTGGACAGCAGCTTGACATGAAAAGAAGCCAAGAAAAAACTTGGCTTAATGAAAGAGTCCAACTTTGTAACCAACCAGTGCATCATGCTAAACAGACAGCCCTCACAATCACACATGCACAGGTGCCCTGCTTGTTTTCCAACTTTTTAATGACAAAGCCCACCTGATCCATGTAATTAGCAGCCAGTTTTCCCAATATTTCTGAAAAACCAGCAGGATTTTAGCCCTTCAACACCTGAATGTCCCTACTGTTTACCGTTTGGGTTGGTTGTAGGGATATGGTCCACGGTTGGGAGTCACATATGGCTCCGCAATCAAGACCTTCTCTTCATCTTTTTCCTCCCCATCTTCAATGGCCTTTCTCTTCTTCCCTTTGTCTGCTTTGATTTGATTGGGAAACTTGATTCTAGCAATTAAAGAGAAGAGAAGGAAAAACTGTGTAGTCATGATGTGTTTTTGTTTCTGTACTTTCCGTGACACATTTATAACTGTTACCTGAAAGGAGGGACTTGAAGGTCAGCGTTTTCCTCTGTGACCTTTATGGAGTAACCAGGGAAAGAAGATTTCAAATGCTCAAGGGAAAGAAAAGTGTCGTTGAAGTCCAACGTTGAGATTTGATTGGGCATTTTGGAATAGTGGGCACTGCCTGGGTCACCATAGCCAATGATGATATCATGAAGCCAGTCTGGGACAACACATTCTGTGTTCATCAGGTTTCTGATGGTCTCCAAAACTGCCTACAGTAAAGAGAAAAGTGATACTTTCATTTTCTATTAGAATTCAAAACAGATGGAGAACCATACCACAAAGAGATAGTTTAACTGGACGACGACGAGGCTGATGAGTCTCTGGGTAATGTGTGGAGCTGTCTTTTTTTTGTGCAAAGTGTCTGAACCAGACACATTAAGCACTCGGAGACTATGTTTGTACAAAAATTGACAGAAAAAAAGGATTCTTGCTCATTAGTTCCACTATTCAAGTTCTGAAAAATATAAAATGAATTCTTCAAAATGATTGAAAGTTCTGGCTGTGAAGAAAAGTGTGAGATCAGACACAACAGACTGAGCAAAGCCATCATTAAAAAGTGTTAAAATATCAAGCTTTTTCTGCTTTGAAGGGATGAGGATTTTCATTACGAGTATTATATTTCTAGAAGAATAAAGGATTCTTAAGAGGATTATTGGTTGATAGCACCACTAAAGTTACTCTGACTCATCCTGCACATCCTACTGAGGAAATAGGTGTGTGATACACCACTTAAGTGTTTGACATTATATCTATTTTTTAAACACAAGAAAAACTGATCAAACCCGAGCGTGTTTTCTCTCCTCAAAATTTTACTCAATGTAAATATACTGTTGGTCATTTTTGCGTAAAATTATTCAAGCATGTTGTTTTTATTGTGAAATAAAGCACTGTTTAATGTGGAATTTTATCAATCCTGTGTTTCTCGTGGAGTTGCAAAAATAGCACGTCAATAAACTACAAAGGGAAAAGGATTTGCATTAAAAATGGTCAGTTCTTCTATGGCCTTTAGATTAAAATTAATACTAAAAGATATTGCATCTTTTATCACAACTTTAAGAAAAACTGTCGCACACATCAGGTTTTTGTACGGGAACCAAATAAAATTGCTCGTTGGATCCTGGAGGGACTGCTAATATAAATTGGCTTCATAAAGGAGCGCAAACCTTGAAATTGTTCTCCTTGGGTTTACGCCTCATGATGATGTTGAACGTCTCATATGGATCTTCTGTTCCATTCTGGATGCTGCTCGTCATGTCTTGTTGGTACTGGTTCGGATCCAGCCACACTCGGAAGGTTCTGTTGTCCCCTCGAAGTTTTGGCCTCGGTTCAGGTCCTACATCACAACAGGAACACCAGAATCAACGGATCAATTCATTTTAGATTTGAACTATATAACTGGCATATAAGAAAGAAGTTTAAAAAAAACCCCAGAAGAAAATTGCCTTCTTAAAAAAGTCCAGTAGAAATATTTAATACCAACTTATATAATTCTGAGACATAAGCCTACTTTGATATGAGAAAAACACTCAAAAGACGTAACCAGCCTTAGGTTCTCATAAAATAGGACTTGATTTTCACAGCTTGAGTGACAAAACTTGGGCTTTAGGATCTTATGTTGTGAACATAATGCAGCTTTCACAAATATCCAAATAGATTGTGTTTGAAGCTGTGGGGCAGAACAGAGGAGGATGTCAATAGTCTTGTCTGCTTTCAACTTGTGAGGCCATGTGCAGTTATGTGGGAAACCATCAAACCCCATTACTGAAATGAGTGTGCGATAGCTGGAGACTGGAAGCTACATCCTCCAGATAATACAATAACAATGAGGAACGTTCATCAAGGAGAGCGTGCCATTGTTTAAGGTGAGATTAAATCAGTGCCTGAAGACTTGCTATTCATAGAAGAATGTTTTACATGAAATCGCTTTCTTTTATTTTCCAAGACTTTATTGGAGAATAGTTTAAACACCAAAATGCTAAATTTCTTTCTAACTTTCACTAAACACTTAAATTCATGAAGCATTGTTGAATCACCCAGTTAGCCAAAGTGCCACAGATAGTTTGGGCCCATTCCCTGACATGGTTTCTATTTACAGAGGCCTTCCTGCTGCATATTTAATCCAAGCAGATGAGACAGCAAAAGAAGAGTGCTTCAGCACTCGTATTCATGTTCTCACTGAGAAAAACTAGGTGAATGCACCTTTTAGGTTAGTCTAGGTTCCAGACAAGAGTGTACAGCAGTAAACACAGTTTATTTGTATTTGTTACAACAAATTCTTACTTTCCAAGAGGGATCAATAGTTTGAATTTGTTCTTAACACATTCATTATGTGTTAGAATGAATATGTTATACATAAATACATATGTTATGTGTTACACTGTGATCAAAAATAACATGATTTTTTAATTGTGTTATAACATGTAAAAAATCAATTCTATCTTTTTTAGGTCATAGAAAAATCCTTTACACATCTTCAGAGATCTCAGATACAGACATAAAAATGTTTAAAAATTAGCACTTAATCTGTTATCAGATTAGAGGCACTTCTTATGAACATTAATATTTATTAAAAAAAGGAATTGAGATCCATGTGCTGTAATATTGTTTCCTACTTCTTTTTTGTCTGTCTTTTTTGTTGAATATGTGAGTCCATTAAGGCAGGAGGAAGGATACCTTCTTCAATGACGCGGCCTTTCTCATCCAGCATGCCCTGCACCTCACAGCCTCTCACATACACAAGCCCAGTCTGCTCCACAAAAGGCTGGCGCCGGTCGAAGCGGGTGCCGTAGGGCAGGTTGGGCCGTACAGTAATGAGGAAGCAAACATCGTGCTTCCGCAAACCTGAGGGAGGTTGGATAGTAGGAAGAGTTATTATGAAAAAGACAACAGAAAAACAGGCTGGAAAAAGAATTAAAAACAGATACATCCATCTATTCATCCAGGTTCTGCGTGCATTCGTTCCAGATTAGAGTCACGGGATTGCTGGAGCCTACCCAGCCCAGCCACTGCCAGGCAAGATTGGGGTACACCCTGGACAGTTTGTCAGTCCATCGCAGGACCACACATAGACAAATAACCACTTACACTCAAATTCACACTTAAAGGACAATATAGTAATCAATTAACGTACGAAGCATGTTTTTGGACTGAAAACCCAAACATGCATGAGGAGAACATGCAAACTCTACACAGAAAGGAAACAGCTGGCCTTTCAACTAAGCCCTTTTTGCTGTGAGGTGAGTGCTAACAAGAAATCAATGTGAAATGTACAAAATATACGTATAAACACTTTATTTTCATTTAAACCATGATAGAAATCAAATCAGAAGTTCCTAATATTCAAATGAATCAAAAGCTTTTCACATCCTGCTATCTAAAGTGGGTAGACAGAAAGGTTAAAGAAAAAGACTTTTACCTTCCCACTCATTCTTGATATGATCTTGTACATTGAGGTTAACTGTGACATCGGCTCGTACACGTGCAGGCCAGCTCTCTCCTATGTTGGGCTTGGCGACCTCCACTATGGAAAAGGCAGTAATGGTCTGAGCCATCCTTGCCCAGCCGCCAAACACCACGCCACCATACTCTGACTGCCTGTGTGCATAGAAAAAAACAAGATGCTGAAACAAGTGTTGCTGAAGAATGGCCTGATTTAAAGCTGCTCATTAGACTTCTTTTTAATTAATTTACTTTTGAAGAAACAAAGATGGAAGGCTGTTCTGTGTACACCGCCATATCCATTTTCCATCTTACCATGGTTTCATTCTCCAAACCACATCCTCTATGTCCTGTCTAATCTCGTATGTGGACTCCAGACGAAAGAGGTTGAAGTTCCTCAGCAGATAGTCGTGGAGGGTCAGGAACTGAAGATTAAGCTTTGGTAAAGCAAGGCAGCCTAAGAAAGACAGCAAAACTCAAATATTTAGCATAAAGAAACAAGAAAAACCAAAATTCCACATACAGAATAAAGAAATGTGTGAATAATATGCTGCTATTTGAAGTCACAGCTAAAAATTAGATAAGCGATTAGCAACAGATCCCTTGGTGTTAGTACTAATAATTCCAACAGATGACCTAATGACAGTTCACACGTTTGTTCCCAGCACACACCTTCTCCTGAGTAGTACTCTGTTGGGACAATGTTTTCATCCCAGATAATCTTCTCTGTTGGATAAAGCGGCATCTGGTTCAGTTGCTCAATCTGCGAGATCCTGCGCTCATGACGGGACACCTGTGCATGCGGCAGTCACACAGAGAACACGTCCACACAGAAACTGGGTTAATGAAAAAAATGCCCCCACTGCGCCCTTGGGCCATTGTTTAGGATTTTTACTTTCTCTCTTTCAAGAAGACACACAAAGAAAAAAAAGGAATTAGGTCAACCTAACCAGTGTGTTTTATCATTCTTCTTTATAAATATAGCTCTTCAGCTAAAAGTGTCTGCAATGTCCACTATTGTGGCTTATAAAAGGCCATCCAGGTCATAATGACAGAAAGCTACACTAATGTGTGCATCATATTGTACCCAAAGACAGTTATTTGTTACATGTTTCCAGCTATAAACTGACAGTAAATAGCATATTTATGTTTCAAGAAAAATCACAAGACCAACTGAGTAATCTGCTCAAGCTATTTAATTATTGACAAAAGATTATAATACTCATAAATCCTGACAATATAATATCTATGCAAAACCTAAACTCCGACATTTTTCAGAATAGAGTAAATCTAATTTTATACCAAATACTTGATCCACAAAATAAATGTTCAGTGAAAGCAATATCTCCTTAAAGCAAAAAAAAACATATTTTTCTTATATGTAAATATTTTACACAGTCATGATCTATTATAGCAACAGCTCTTTCATTTCACCGAAAAGTAATTAGCATGTCACAGTTTCCCAATGTGACTTTAGGAAGAGTCTCCGTGGCACTAATGTTTTTAACAAGTTTTCTGTGAATAGCTGTATTCTGCATAATTTATAGTAATCATGTAGATATATCTCTGCTACAAATATGTAAATGCTTCTCCCTGCAAGTACTGATTTAAAAGACTCGAGGCAGTGCCATGTACATATTAGGAAGAGCATTTCCTGCATCTGTAGGAAAACTCCAACACAGATTCAGCAAAAGACCTGTTCTGAACCATTTGTCATAGCAAATTATAAATAAAATCAGAAAGGTTGAGCAGATTCCTGGAAAAATGTCATAAAAGAATGAAAGAACTAGAGAACACAATAAAATTAACTCAGAATTATTTGGGGGTACTGAAAAAACCTGATGCAAATTCACATAAAAACACGCATTTCTTAACTGACAACAGATGAGAAGATTAATAAAAAATACATTTCTAAACCAATTTAGGTCTTAAATTCCAAATACAAGAATTGAAAAAAAAAATCCCCGAAGAAACAAACATTTAAATATAATGTATCTAAAAAACAAAAACAAACATACATACCAGCAACTCAAGAAGAAAGTCTTTCTCAATGGTAGTGTCTTGTCCTTCAGGCAACTCTGGCAGCAAACACAGGTATGAGGCCACCCGGTGGAGCATATTGGGACTACACAGAAAGATGAGGTAAACAAGAAGTTTAGATGGTGCAGAAAAATGCATTTGCAAATTACAAATTTAGCTCATATTATTCAGAGCGGGGATAACAATAAGCAGATAATAACTAATTGCAGCACACAGATAATGATTTGGTGGCGAGTGAAATGGTGAAGATTAAGGGGAAAAAAACAACCGGTGCCTATTCAAATTAGGTTAATTCAGCCTTTTTTTGCACACTGAGTTCCCCAAATGAAAAAAGAAAAAAAAATCACTGTGTTATTTGTGTGTCTGTGTTTGTCATCGGTGCTTCACAATGCAAGTCCTCGGTTTGCTTAGACACTGTGCCCCCGTTCAGTCAGTGTGTGTGTCGAGGGTTGAGGGCACAGCGATGAGACAGGATTATGAAAATCAAGCCTTTCTCTGTCTCAGAAAGCTGAGGCGTGGCTCTCTGCATACAGACCTGTTCTAATAAAGCTGACACACTGTGACACAGGCAAGGTCTGGTGCAGAGGGAAGGACAGGGCCTGGACACAGTGACAGGTCTGGACAGCCACACGTGGCACTGACCCAGAGTGACCGTGTATGTGCATCCTTTTAGCTGCTTATTAAGCCACACTTGAGCAGTGGGGTGGCTATACTGCCAATGGTGCACTTTGGTGGCTCTGTGGATGACCAGGGATGGGTCATGCACACATTTGATTTTGTTCATTTCAAGCAATCAACACAAAAAAATACTAAAGAAGACAAAACAAGAGATATTTATTTGTACATAAATATATCAAATTATGGATAATAAATCGTGACTTTGGCGTCAACCTATTACCACCAGGAGCCATGTGGGGTTCAGTGTCTTGCCCAAGGACACTGACCAAAGGGAGCGCAGGGCAGAAACCAAACATGCGATCTTCAGAGAGTTCGCTTCTCTACTTCTGCACTATGGCCACCCCACGTATATGTATATATGCACATGCACATGCAAATGATACCATCATAGTTATTCTTAATCACAAATAGATACATTTGTCTTCAAAAGGGTTTAAAGTTCCACTCTGATCATCATTTAATCCATTATAAAAGTGGTCTTCTAATTATGATTCAGCTGTTTTTTTCCCCAATATCAAAAAACCTGTCATTTTCAGAACATGGTTTCTGCAAAGAAGCAGGAGTTCATTAAAAATGTGCCTTTGAGCTGTGGACAGGACCGTTAGCATGGACTGCCCTACTTCCCATCATCCATATGTTTACGCTCTCTCCCACTAGCTTACAACCCCTTACAAACCCCAACCTAAAGGCCATGTGACACAGCCCACAACGAGCATGTTGCAAATTTTGCATGGATGAAAATCTGTCATACGTGAATATACAGGGAAAAAGTGAAAAAATTGACATTTTCACAGATGAACTATGTTAAAATAACAGAAGAAATAAGCATAAATCACACAAATAACATGTAATCTGGTGATTCATTGAATCACATCGCAGCAGCGCCACAATCAGCACTCGCCCTCACCATGCTTTGTTTTATTTAAACAGTCAGATTCCCCTCGCATATCCATTTACATATCCATCTCGCAAAAATCACCCACAATTGCGCAACATTTATGTAATAATTGCATATTAATTGTTAAATATGCATGAATTGAATAATTCTTAATCGACCAAAAATTTGGAACAGCTCAATACCTAATTCATGTAAAGGCCTGTTGGCCAGAACCCTTGACGGATATCATCGAATGCAAGAAACACGTATGAATTACGTAAATCATGCATGTATCATCAGAGACAAGACCGAAATTTCGTACGTAGAAATGTGCAAAATGTATGTGGTGGCTGTGTGACATGGCCCGTTACCAGTGCAACAAAAATGGTGAGCAATATTGGAGCTATCCAGCCACACAGTTTTAGGCCAAATGCCAACTCAAACGAGGAAAACGAAGACGTACATGGATCTATTTGTCCACAATTGGATCCATCAGAATGGAGCGGAGCAGGGAGCTTGTGGGTTGCCGAAGTAGCTCCTGAGTCATACCCACAAGCTCTTTCTAACTGCATTTTTTCCATCTGATCCTGAACGATTTGCATACAGAAGTACTCAGATATGCAATTTTTAGCTTAATTTCATGATAAATATGTAACAAGAAAATGTTTCAAAACACAATTTTTATCGGAGATAAATAGTAGCTTGAAAAGGAGTGGAAGGAATGGGAATTATATATCCCCACCTTTATTATGCTTTACCAAACTACTTTCCAGTTCTATTACATTTCCAGTTAGATTTCTACCCTTGGCAACAAATAATAGCAGCACAACTGCCTGAAAGCTGAACCACAAATAGGGACAGAGGAGTAAGCAGCCAGTTAACCTAAAGCATCTAGGTGATGTTGTTGAACTTTCGTTTATGTAAAAAGCAAAACAAGTTATGTAAATATGTTTTCATTGTGTTGAACAAAAAGGTTACTTAAGTTTCTTTAAATCCCCATCTATTTCTTATGTACGAGGGTAATTGCAATTCATATTTCATTGGCCATTTTTCTACAAGAAGAAAAAGATCAATATTTTATCAGGTATCTAAAAGTTTGGTACATCAGATAATTATTTCCCATGAATCCATTCTTTTACATAGGGGAGGAAATGTATCTTAAATTCTACTTTTGCAAGTTACATTTTTTAATACTTTGCCCTTCCTATGGCTGACAGCTTGATGTTTGGATGATGCTCAGAAAAAACAAATATTTTAAAATAAATCTGGGATGTTAGTGTCTGCACAAACTACAAACATAGTGTAATTTGCATTAGTAAAACATGTATGTGAATGTGTTTTAACAGTTTTTCATGATGTAGTAGTCTCTGAAAATGCTGTGCTCCCTCGTCCTAAAATAAACCCCCCATGTTTGGAGTGTTTGTGTCTTCATTGTGTGTGTGTGAGCAGAATGCGCTGCGTCTGTGTGTTGTGTTGTGTTGTACTTAGCGGATAAACTCGGAACACCAGTTGACTGGGAGCTTAGCTCCTGAGTGGCACAGCTGGAATAAACTGGCATTAGTGAGAGATGTTTGAATGAAAACTGCCTCGTTAAATATGATGGGCATATTTGGAGTTACCCGGGAGGCGCTCTGGTGACAGCTAAGGAGAAGCTGGGAACAATGCACTGCCTGCTATATTCAAGACCCAAACGGAGGGAAACCGAAAAGTAGATTCTAAAAATATACAAATGCTTGAGCTAAGTCTTTACCTGAGTCAGCTTAGCTCATAATATTCAGTCTCGAGAAAACTAACTGTAGGGCTTTAGCATTTATAATTCACCATAGTATAGGAAGATGGAAACAGGAAAAGTTCCCACTCCAATCATCTTTTGATATATTGTAAAATGTGTTCCCAGTGGTCTTTAATTATGATTATGCAGTTTTTAACCAAAATTTAAAGATCTATGTCATTTACTATGACAGTTTGTGCAGCGTGGCAGTAGTTCATCAGAAATATGCCTCTGAGTTGTGGGCAGGACTGTTGGTGTGGAAGTAAGCTTCTGCTGATATCCCATCAATCCTTTGTTTACACTCTCTCCTGCTAGCTTACAGCCGCTTACAACCCCAAGCTAACATTAGCGGTGCAACAAAAATGATAAGCAATATTAGAGCTATCCAGCCATATTGTTTATACCAACCAGTTACCAGCTGAGATGAGAAAAATGATGTACATGGATCTATTTGTCTTACAAGTGGATGCATCAGAATAGAGTAGTGAGACTTTGACCTCTTCATTTCACTTGCAGCGTCACAAAAGAAAGCTTTTTCGAATGTCAGGTTTTTATTTGCTCCTGATCCAAGATGATTTGAATAAAGAAATACTCAGAAATGCAGTTTTAATCTTAAATTCTTTAAATATGTCCTACATCATGAGAAAAATAAAAATACAATTTTCATTGGAGTAGGTCTTTTAGAGTCATGATTTAAAACTTTTTGTTCAAAACACAACCAGTCTCCTGTTTAGTGTGCACTAAGGTGAAAATGTCTTGATTTAAACATCTGTTATTGTTATCAGACCTGTTGAGAGATCATTTCAAGCAGCAGTAAATTAAAACAGAACACAGTGAGTTCTAAAATCAGTAAAGTGCCATTCTCTTCTGCTTTAAACAAAATTAAGGCACACTAACAGAAAAGCTTGTTTAACAAAGTAATGGTGGTTTCTGACTCCTCGGTAAGATAATATGATTTGACAAACACAGCTGTTGAAGGAGTTTATCTTCACGCCACTGCAAATCGATTAAATTAATGAGGCATGCCTTTATCTGGCTTGTACCAGCTGCCTGTTCAAAGCTTCACCAGCTGCCTTTTATCCAGGGAAGTCAGGCAGCTCTGACAGTGCAGCTACACTACATTACAACCATACCTATACTGTACATGTATGCTTTTAATTTGGTTTTATAACACCACGTTAGTATCTAGAGTTTAATCATCATATGTGTTGCCAAAACCTTACAAAAATCACAAATAAACCTTGCTATGTGAAAGAAGACAAGTGGTGCATTTAAGATCACTTCTTCCAGCCACTTTTTAAGTGTCACAACAAAAGAAAAATCATTCAAGAGCAAACAGACAGAACCAATTCCTGCTAACACTCTGCCGCTTGATATTTGTTTGTCCCAACAGTTTTTTCAGGGTCTGTTTACCTACCTAAGATGGCCAAAGTGTTTGGTCAAGGATTCCCGAGTGTCCACTGCTGCGACGTTGGACATCGCAAAGTCGTTCAGCTCTGGAAAATGAGAAAAGGCAGCTCTCTGCAAGATAAAAAAAAAAGATGATCATTGTAAGTTTTAAACATATATTAATTTGGAAAGTGTGTCAGTATCAGGAACTATCAGATTTATTATTTCACAATTCTTACAATCCAATTTGGTTTTTAATTTCCACGGACTTTTCAAAACATCAAAAACTTGACAAAAAAACTGGATATACTATATAAAAAAAAAAGAAGAGCACAACCAACAGAAGCCTGATAGAAACTATGCTGACCTTCGATTAAATCACTTTTTACCTGCAGGGAAGTGATCTTGTCATAGTGCAACGTGGTCATCTCTTTCTGTGTAAGAGCATTTCCTGTCTGATCATTGATCTCAAAACCAGAGTAAAACTTCAGCATGTCGAGAAGCTACAAGAAAAAAAACAAACAAACACGTGATTTCTTCATGAAGAATAAAGCTTTTGAGTCAGTGAAAATGACATTTTACCTGACAAAAGAGATGTCCCTCGGTTTCTCTTTTAAGGAGGCCAGAGAGTTGGCAGCTGACCACAAGATGAGAGTCGTCCAGAACTGTGTTGAACCACCGTCTGGTGGGCAGCAGCGCCTGGAAACACAGGACGCATTTGTATTCATGAGCAGACATGGCGGAAGGCTTTTATAAGAATGAAAGTTGCTCAAATGAAAGTATTCATTGCATTTTTACCAACTTTTTTTAAACAGGAAAGGTAAAATAAAGCAACTGACTTAACAATCACTGTTTCTCAGCAAGTCAACCCCATTTATAAGAGAAACACAACACATCATAGTAAATTTAAAGATAATCAGCCAGATGACAAAAGCAACCCTGTAATAGTGATACTAAAATGGTTTCAAATATAAAATCCAATCGAAAGACATACACTTCTGCTTTTTCATTCAAAACAGATTTTTAAAGACAGCAGCACCTGAATCCCCGACAACGAAACAAATAAACCAATATCTATAAGCCACCTTTGAATGTAACATAATCCCAACTCTAAGGATGAAGCAAGATCTTTTTCCCTGCAATCATTTTTAGGTTCTCATCAGAATGGGAAGTATGGATTTCCGGCGATTGAGGCTTTGCGAAAGGATAGAGCTGAAGGACATGAAAAGTCTCTGGAGACAGTAAGCTGGCTGACCACAAGCTGCTGGCAGGAACTGCGAGGCTAACCTGTCAGCAAAGAGCCAGATGAAATCTATTGAGCCTCTGCATTAGACAGATTTGATCTGCTAAGGCAGCAGAAATGATGGTCTAGTGTCACAACATGTCTTCATAACAACCTCATTTGCAAGGTTGACTCTTGCTTTCCACTCAGGTCTTTTTTTAACACAACTTTACAGCATTATTTTAAGAATGTGGTTAATATAAGTACAACTTTGCAAATTGTAAAGCATCAAAATATTAATTTCCAACAAATAAAAAAAACACACTACTATCATCAACATTAAAATGACTTATCCTCAAAACTTCCTGTTTGAAGCAGATACAAAAACCAAATTTAACTGCATTTAGGTGCAGTTAACCAAATAACCCCCTTGAACAAGCAAGTTGTCATTCACTCCTAGTGTAGAGCAGCTCAGCTTTACTACAAGAAATAAAATAATAAGAAACAAATAGTCTTGCACCAAAACTGTTTGTTTTATCTCTATGGTTATATTTAACATTGATTTTAACTGTATTAGGGGTGAATCTTTCATAAATTCATAAAATGCTGAGGTAAGGCGGTCAACCTCTGATCAAGTGCCCTTGGGCAAGACACCGAATCCCGTTTTGCTCCTGGTCTTTATAGGTTGGCGCCAGTGTACGGCAGCATCAGTGTGTGAATGTGTGTTCTATAAGTTTATATACCATTTACCCTAACCATAAGCTAATCATTTGATATCATTTTTACAATAACTGAAATGAAGACAAATGAAGTCTTAGTTTATTCATGACTGATTCTAAACACAATGCCAGTGGATATGATTGCAGTTTTGAAACGTATAACTTTAGTGAAGAAGGATAAAAAGGTTCAATTAAAAAGAATTGTCTTACCTCCAAATCAATCATGAGCTCAATGAATCTTTCACAATAATGGACTTTGTCCATTGACAGTGGCCCTGTGGTAAACAGAAATGACAAAGATGACCATTTTACTGTAGATACAGCCAGCTGTTCTTTAAAGTGCAAAAAAATGATTAAAGACAAGCCCCAAAATGTCAGGACACTAGATGGTAACATTTCCACAAATGTGAGGCCAGCAAACGTGAAGATAACACCGACCTGCCTTCCAAAGTGGATGAGCCCTCACAATAAGATGCTGTATGGCCAGCTCAGCAGCATGCTGGGAGCTGAGCCCTCATTAACAATTCCTGTTTCTCTGCGTGTGTCTTTGTGTGTGTGCACTTAAAGTTGACACATGCAGCAAGCCAATAGTGTGATGCTGACCCTGCTGAGTTTTTAGATTGTAATTAAGTCCGTCAGGTTGAATTTGATCTAAATACACTCTGTTTTTAGCATTCAGGTGGGGGGCCCGTGTGTCGGCCTGTATTACGCCATCATGGTCAGCGCCTATAGCTGTCTAGCAGCTGGAGTGCATGTTCCTTAGGATGCTGCACAACTCAAACAAACAAGACCAAATTATAAGAAAAGGGGGACATCAGCTCAGTGGTCTGGTGGTAACGTGTCTGATTGTAAAAATGAGACTCAATCCCACCTTCACAACTAACTGAGCATTATGTGGTTGAATTGACATTGCCAAAATGTTTCTTTCACCACTTCCAGTGCAGAAACATGTTTAAAGACCCAGTTGTGTGTGACAGTTGTGGCAGTTTAATGCTTTAATGCTACATTTAGCTTGGATAACAAAAAAATTGTAAAATATGGGGATAAAGCTGAAACTTGCTAAGAGAGCAAATATACAACTGAATCTAAATTAAAGTGCCGACGCAATATTTTTCAACAACTTGACATGAATACCAGTGATGTAATTATTTTTCTAATGCTCCATCTTCCATTCTTGTTTTTTTTCTTTTTCCCAAAGCAAACACATTTATTTACCTGTTGGTGGAATCGACATGAGAACACTGTTAAACTTTTTAATTAGAGCTGAGAGAAAAGTCCTTTCTTTGATTGCCCTGGAAAAGACACAAAAAAACAGAAAATTAGAAGAAAACCAAAACAAAAGAAAGAGTAAACTCGACCTGGTGTAGATTTTATTAAAAACACAAAGAAAACAGCCTTACTGCTCAGCCGCATCAGCATTCATCTGATCAAATTTCTTTTTGATTAGATTCCAGAACTTTTGCAGCTTTGGGACTTTCTTCAGCTCCTGCTGCAGCCTAGACTGCAAATATGATGCAAACAAAATGTAAGAACCCACTTTCTTTGAGAATTAGTTAAAAAAAAAGAAAAAAGACAGTTTTTAAAAAATAAATATACACAAACACATGGTTGCTTTGGTTGTGGCAACTAGAAAATGATCTTACTGTTAAGAGGCACATCCACATGGGCAGGGAGACAAGCTGCTGTACCTGTTCTCGGATCAAATCAACCTCCTGCATAGAATCAGAAAGGAAGATAAAATGCAGCTGAGGGATTTTTCCCAAAGCACAGCATGTGACAATTTTTTAATGGACCTCAGTTCCTAATAAAAGTCTGAACTAAATAATTTACAAGCTTTTATGGGATACAATCAAAGGGCAGCAGGCTATCGCAGCAGATTTTAAATTGAGACATCTGCAGTGTTTCTCTGAAGTCTGATGCAGCTACTCAGGATACATGCGACCTGCCAGGAGACACAGCACTGTCTACTATTGCCACCTAGAGGGCATTCTAAGCAATTGCAGAGAAGTGGAAATGAAACATGATTTTAAGAGAATATTTTTAAAACGTCAAAAAAAATTACAAAATGTAGTCTTTTGTGCTACTTATACTTAAGTACTTTAACATGATATTTTATTATCTTGTCTGGTTATTTATTTAATTATTTTAATAATTTCTTAAGTATTTTTTATTTGTATTTAACTTTACTATTTATTTACTTTTTATTGTATACATATTTAAATACATTCCATGTATGTAATTTTAACTTTATTATTATTATTATTTTAGTGCTTCTGCTTCTTTACGGGGATCCTGTGTACCACGGTTTGCCAGCCTGGTGTTGTGGTTGTTGCCACTGAGCTCGCCCTCACTGGGGCGGCTGGGGTCCAGCTTTGCAGCCTCATGGCTGTGGAGTGGACCCCGTTGTTGTTCAGATTTGGGTGGGCACTGTGGCAATGTTTCTGTGGCTGAGCTCCTGGAATAGATTCCCAATATACTGTTTCCTCATAGCACAGCCAAGCTATAAGTTCATTTTATAATTACAGTCCTGTCTTCATGCTTGTATCCATTATGTGAGGGGTCATGTAGTGTATATATTTTAACTGCAAAGCGTTTTGAGCTGCTCAAAGCACTAAAAGTGTTTTTTTTAAAGTTTGATTTGATACTTAAATAAATACAAACATACAAGACAATTTATATTCTTTATACCATGACACCTTTGTTCCTAAAGTATGCAGTACAAACCAGGCTGTTGAAGCAGTGATCCAGGAAAACCAGAAGAACAGTTTGTTCCTTCAGAGAAAGTCCAGCAGCATCGCCTGTCAACACAGCTTCCATCACGCATTTGAAGAAGAAGGGGAAGTGGTTGGGCTCCTTTTTGAACACCTTACAAACATAGAAAAGCAAAGATTAAAATACAAAGCCAAGAAACTTATTTAAACATAACTTTTTTTTTTTTTTTTTACCTCCCATGCTGGAACATTTTCTCTAAACTTCTCATTGACAATGCAACAAATGGACATGAGATAAGCTTTGCTGGACACATCTGGTGTGTAATTCACCCAAAGGTAGTTCTCAAGGTATTGACTGAAATAGAAAAGGAACAAAATACAAAACCAACAAATAATTATCAGTTTAAAATTATAAAACTACTGTGTTTTTGGAAGAAATGAGGGAAAATTCCTCACCTGAATTCAAGCAGCATAATTTTTCTGATAGAAAATCTAGAAACAGAAAATATGTTTTTAAAAAAAGAGTGTTAAGCGCTTTGACAGACAGATGAGAGGGGAAGAAAACAGACTTACTTGGACTGGACAATTTCCTTTTCGTAGACATCCTCCATCACCTAAATAAAATCAGAGAAAAATTCATAATTCACACACCAAAGTAAACTTAGAAATCAAACCCCCCCCAAAATTATTTCCCTTGTATTTTATGCAGATATACACCTACTGTCTCAATTCAACTTACAAAATAAACAACTGCAGCAATCAAAGTCCTTTCAATCACAGTGTTACTTCAGAAAAATGTATCAACCAAATGGCGGCTGCAGATTAATTATGTTCCTCTTGCGAGAGTACTGAACAGCTCCACATACAACTATCAAAACAAGGCATCAATCTATTCCAAAACCTTTTATATCCCAATCTAATGCTCCATGCAAAGGATGACGCAATCTACAAACATCACGCACTGAAATTGACAAAACACTACATATGAAGTGCCAGTCACTGCAAAGCAAATCAGGATTCCTCAAGTTATTTAATAGATTGTTAGGGCTGCATTAGTAATGGGATATTATGTATTTTGCCTGACCTCCTAAAGATTTATTTTTTACTACTGTTGTTAGATTGTCCAAACACTGGATTCTGAAAAATGCATTGACCAAAAAATAACTGAGGGACTAAAAAGTTGATGTTCACTGAACATACTGTAAAAAAAATAATTCTTACACTAATCCAAATAAATAGAAAATAGAGATTATGTAACCTTTTGAACTATTGTGTATATACTGACATCTCTGACTTACCTTGGGGTCAAATGGTAGCTTAGTTTTTGCCTGAGGAGCCCAATACTTATTAGCCAACTGGATACATAGATAAGAAAATAAAAATAAGCGTTATAAACAAACGTGCAAAACTCGTATAATTATTTAAATGTATCTTTACAGTGCATAAGTAAATGTGAAATATGTTTAAGCTGCCTACCTGGGTGACATATTCCGCATTTATCTGAGACACTGAAGGCGCTGCAGCTTTTTTAGCTGGAGGCTCTTTCTCCGTCGTCGCCATCTCTGACATCCACAGTAAAACAGTGAGAACGATGATAAAGCAAATAAAAATAATATTAAAGTTATAAAACCACCACTACGAATACAGAGTGATTTATCTAGCAAGAGAAAAGCAACGAGCTGAAAACGTGGAGGGAAAAAGAAAATGTATTAAACTGAGCTGTGAAACGATAATGTATTTCTAAAAATTCAAACGTTAGAAATCTTGGGTCGATGGATTATTGAATATTAGAAGAAAAGCTCGGAAATATTTTTGTCATACAGCAAAAGAATAGAAAAAGTTAGCTATCGCATTTGATCGATAGGCTAAGCTACTACTTAGCGGTGTAAACAAACTCATTTAAGACATAAAACTTGTAGTTATAATTAGTTATGGTGGTATGTCCTCACCAGAGATTTAAGCTAAAATAACTAACCTTAACAGTTAATTACTTTGACATAAGCGTGGTGAAAGAAAGATGCTTGATGAGGCATGTACACAACAACGCGCCGAATACGACCAACTTCCTGTATAGGTACGTCTCTATAATTGTCCCCTTGAACAGGAGCAAGCACAAGGTTCCGCATGCTAAATGTAAAAAATGTAAAACTTTTGATGGTTAAACATGTTTTAGGGTCCACGATTCGTCTCAATTATTTATACATAATTAATTTGTAGTGACCTTGCAGTCTTACGCCTGGCTGTAGTTCTCAGGGTGAAATAAAAACCCAGCGTAATGCATATATTTTGTGTTTTGTAACATAATCTGAAACATATTGAGCTGCAGCACCTTTCTCTAACAGGCTCAAATCCTTCTTTTTAACAGCCTTGCACTAGTTTTACACATTATTTCCACCTTTTTTTCCCTAACGGATTATTCATCCAACTTTTACTTGTTTTAAATAAGAGCCTTGTTTCATTAATTATTTGTTTATTTAATTTAAGTGACTTTTTTCTTAGTAGCTTTAACTTATTTTAATGCTTTTGTTTGTTTTTTAGGTAATATCTGTTTGTCTTTGAAGCTATTTGCACCAGGGAAGCTGGTTTACTGTAGGTGGTTGGGGTCAACCATGCTGCTTTATTGAGACTTTTGATAGATAGCCTACTTTTATTGTCATTGTTACACGTACAACCAAATTTGATGTGGTGTTAGGGGGAGGCACGGTAGGAAAATTGGGATAGCGTTAGTTTTTTAAATATTCTTTTCAAATCTGTGGTGCAGCTGTGTAATTTTTTAATATTCGAAAGTGACTTAAATACATTTATTATTTTGATGGGGGATGATTTAACTTATATATATGTAAAGACATCTGTCTCTGCTATAATCATTTTAACTTAAGCAATTCAAGCAACACTTGCAAGATGTTGATAAAGACAAGTGTGCAGCTCTTGAAAATGTTTTTCATGTCCCATCTTTCATTTACTTGGTATGAATGTATATAACTTTATACAGTTTTTTCATGTTACATTTTTTTGTTGACTGACACAGAGTAAAAAAATGCTTAAAAGCCTTCGATCAGAAAAGTACAGCAGTGATTAACGTGTTCAAATTGGCAAAAAACAATCTCATTCACAGATAACAGTGGATAGTTCTTTGTTTGTTTGTTTTTTAAAACTTATTTGGCCGTGGTAAAGATGTGAAAATTTAAAAAAGGGTCAAGTTGATAACCTATATATTCCAGAAATATAAGCAGGATCAAGTTCTGACCCACACTGGGTTAAGTAAAACTCAAACACAACTGTTGCTAATGGGACTCACAGTTAGCAGTAAAACTTGATAGAAGAGTTTAAGATAAAATGTTGAAACAATGCTGCAAAAACGTTAAACAGTTGGCTGGGCGATAAAATGATAACTACTGATCGCGATATATTTTTTCTCGATAGAAAAATTAGTCTATCACGATAGACTTTTATTTTGAAGGGTCAGAAAGGGTCCCCAGTTGCTTGCATTTTTTCTTCTTTGAACATTTAATGTTTACAAAGGATTTAGTAGCACATCTATTTTAGTTTTCCAATCTACTCAAGAGCATATTACCCATTAAGTTTGGAGGGAAAAAAAACCACTATACGTGAGGTTATAGATAATGTTGAAGTTATGCATATTGTTCACATTAAAAGTAGTGCTGTCAATCGATTAAAAAAAAATAAATTAATCACACTTTTGGATTGTGGTTAATCACGATAAATCACAATGTTTTATGAGTTACATTTTGTCTGACATTATGTAGCTTTTGAAAAAAAAAACATGGCAGAGAGAAAATGGTTCCCATCATTTTTATTGTCTGAAATGTTTAACTTTATAAAGCGTTAATTAGCTCAGAAGTTTAATTTGTGTGCACAAAACACATCAACAGTAAGATTAGCAGAGCTGTAAACACTTTAATGCCTTCAGAATTACTCTAAGAAAACAAAGATGCTGATTTACAGCCATAAGAAACAAACATTGTGTTTCTGCATTTTAAGTGGTCTGGGTGAATACTCTAATCTGATTGGCTGATATTTAAAAAGAAGTCTATGCGTTTTAACACATAAACTGTTTCTTAAATAAAACAATTGTAAGATATATTTTTTTAATTTACTGATTTCAAGAACAAATACTTTTCTACTATGAACTAAACAAATAAATGTAAAGTAAACAAACAGTACAGGTTTGTCAAATAAATCACGATGAAATGTCTTTTTCTATTGTCTATTGGATATATTTTATTGAAGTAAAGTTCGACTTTATGTTTAAAATGTTAAAAAAACATGATAAATTCGAGTGAAAGAAAAAACTGCAGTACTATAATCAACCACAAGAGGGGAGCACACACCACTGAACAGCATTTTGTGACCGGCCCTTCAGTAAATGGAGAAAGTTTGATGAAATCAATGCTGTGACTATAAACATACATGCTTTTACAATCTTTCGTGCAATAGAAACAAAGCATTACGCAACAAAATGAATTTCAAGTCAGAAACAAACAAACAAAACCACAATGACTGAGTCAAGAAGACCACAACGTGAGGAGACGCCTCATGTGGTGAGGCTGGGCTCCCCCGCTGAAGCCCAATGC
Organism: Oryzias celebensis; assembly: GCA_014656515.1. Lineage (NCBI taxonomy): Eukaryota > Metazoa > Chordata > Actinopteri > Beloniformes > Adrianichthyidae > Oryzias > Oryzias celebensis. The sequence continues at coordinate 45,443,343 of BNCR01000005.1, forward strand.
TATGAGGAAACAGAGTCACAGACATCAGCAAGGTTTGCCTGGAGGAAGAAACACACTGTCTAAAGTCCATGTGCAGGGCCACGATGACAAGGGCCGTGGGCTGGCAGGCACAAGGACAGTATTAGCCAAAACACAGCGCTTCTTTTTGGAGTAGTTGCAGGTCAGCATGGCAGAAAATGTACATTTGACAAAATGCACGAGAAAAATAAATGTCACCCTGTCTTTGCTCATTTTATGATGAAGCACAGTGGCGAGGACACAAAGAAATGCGCCTGCCACAGGCCATCACAATGGTTAAGACGAGGCTGTGAAAGTACACTTGTGGCTTTGCCAGCGTGTATTTTCAAAACAGGCATGCTGAAAGACAGCACATTATGTTTACTGTGTGATGAATAAGTGGTGGCCATGCTGTGGAATCTAGCTATTGTGCAAAATTAAACCAAAGCTTTTGTATGTGTGATTTGATTGCACTCCTCCTGTTTCATTGTCACAAAGGCGAACAGATCAACAAATCATAGAGAAAATGTATCTTGCCAAAGTACTACTTATAATTTTATGCAAAATATGAAACCAAATCAGGGGATTTTAAAAGATTTGCAGTCTAAATAGAAATTACGCACAGCTTATAGGTATTTGCAAATTAAATTGCATCAAAATCTATCTGGCCAATGAAGAAAAAGTGCACAAATGGAAAACTAAGGTAGGAAATGTCTAAAAAATGTGATGTTGAAGTGGTTCTTTTTTAGCTGTGTCAGTCAGAAACTCTCACTGTGTAAAGTGCCTTTAAAACTTAACAGCTGAACATTAACACACACTGTGTGTTTATGGGGAATTGGCTTGCCCCCTCTCATAAATAATTGCTTGTTTGTATTTTTCAACCCCCTGATAAACATCTTCAGGCTCCGTTGGCTACCACTTTTGTTCAATTTTTGATGGCAACAATCAAAACAACAATGTGTAGGGTGGAGATCAATAGTCCACTTCAAAAGGGCGGCAAAGAGAAAAGCCGGGGTGAAGATGCATTCCAGCTCCGATTATCGATACGGTTCATGATCTCTGAGGAAAAAATAATGTTGCAGAAGCAATGGTTAATGGAGGTATTTTCTTGAATCATCGTCACACCGTGCCCAATGACAATCCCCCTTTAATACTTGCTCACTCATTGAAAACAAACTCGCCCTGCAGTCATGTGTGGTAGTGTCCTTCTTCTATTAACCAGGCTGCCTTAGAATCAATAGAAAACATAAAAAGGTCTAATCTTTTCAGGTACTTGGCACTGATTGCCTATTACACAATAATAACACACCAAGGGCTCTATGAAGCATGAGAGGGAATCACACTCACATCCTCTGAACAAAATACGCACAGCTCCAAACCAGTCTCCCAGTAAATCTGGAGATTTACAACCAAACAGATGGTGTCAGAGGTGGTGGCTCAGCCTTTATAAGGGATGCAGGTTAAGAAAGATTCCACCGCAAACAGCGGGATGTCAGAGGGCGCTGCCTGATGGAATGAGGCACTGCTGGAGTCTTTCTTTGCAGAATAAAGTTCTGTGGTATGCAGATGTTCCAAACGTCTTCCCTGTGAGGTGGAGGAGCAGCTGCTGTGGGTTTAAAGAGTTTTTTTTTATTGGTTTAGAGACCTTAAATCTAAAACCTGAATTGGAATAAATACAGAAACAACTTGGGTACATGTGTGCTTTCGCTTTCAACCAGTTAAAAGTTGCACGCAGGTCACATTAATGGGTGGTGCTCATTTTTGTGGTCATTGTAGCTCTTCTGGTGGACGGATCAGTTTACTTCAACTTTGTCTCTATGAACTGAACCAGCAGGACAGGTGGAGGATCTTGGAGTCGGGCAAGTCCAGGACAGGAACCAAAGCCACCGAAGGACTGGACTCTAACAAGGAGCATTTCAAGATGTCTTCAAGTCCTAGAGATGAGAAAGAGACAAAAGACATGGAAGAGTTAATCTTGTGAGATTTTGAGCTGTAGTCGACATTTGGTACTTGTATGGGTGTCCCAGTGGGGCTGTCCCAGTCCTGTGGACACACTTAACCCTTCAGCCAGACACAAAAGGCTTATTTTCAATTTATTGGCACGCTTAACTAGATCGCAGCCTCTTACTCCCACCGTCTAATTCAGCTTCCCGCAGTGCGGACATATGGTCAGAGAGGACTGAATGCTAGACTACCCCTCTCAAATTTGTACACAGAGCCACGCATGACTAAGCTCACACATACAAACATAAAAAAGGAGCAACCAAGCAGCTTGTTGGGAGTCTCCAGTGTAATAGATCCTCTGCTCCTGTTGAGTTGGGATGTTATGAAGCTGTGCTGGGACCACCAGCTGACACATACTGTTAGTATGTGTGTGTGAGGCTAGACTAGTGGACTTGGGAGAATTCATTGAGTGTCTCAGAGCCGTGCCTGATGACAGCCTGTCTGTTTAGCAGCAGCCAGCTAGGCAGTGGGCTTTCTCTCTTGTTCTCTGTACATTAATTGGTCACAAGTCAAGTATCTCAGGGTCGACAGTTTGGCCTCATATAATCTGTATTAATGGCTTACTGGATAGAACTTGTGTGGTCGAAGTGATCTGGCATTGTTGTAATAAATTCTGGAGAACAATCAATCTCGATACATTCAGGTTGACGTCTGTCTAAAATAATTTATGTCAAAATAGGTTTTTTGGATCTCAGTAGACAAAAAAACTAGAGTTCTCTAACTATCATCTAATGCATTTCCTGTGTCACATTTGAACTTCCAGAGATGAGAGCTGTTCAGCACAATTAATAACCCTCATGCTCTCTCATTTGAAGCCCACTCAACATGCCAAAAATGTTACAAAGAGCCCCCACACTCTAATTAGCTAATATGCAGCACGGCTTAAAATGCTGCCATAGAAAAACAGGGTTTTTTTGGGGAGAATAAAAAGCCTAAAAACGTGTTATCAGAGCACAACGGGAAGTCGGTTCCTCGGGAGAGACGTTAGCTGACAACTGATTCACCAAGCAGATCACAGACAGCAGCCTGTTTCATTGAGAAGAAACAAACCCTTCATCACACCTTGAACACTGAGCCTGTTTTAAGTTAGCAGGTTTTAATCTTTTTGCCACCAGATGGGAAATAATTGCACTCTCTCTTTTAGTCTGTGTGTGCAGCCGTGTCATGAAAGGTGGACTTCGAGGGGGGGAAAGGTGACATGGACGTCTATGCAGTTGTCTGCTTTTCATTTTGCTTTAAGTGAAATTCGACCAAAGGCAGCACATGGACCTCCAGCCCCAACATTTCCTTTGGTTAAAAACAGAACAAATCCAATGTGAACCTTAAATTCCACAGTGCTACTAATCATTCTGCTCTTCTGACAGCTGCAAAAGAAGGTTAAGAATATTTAACTAGGATAAAATATTCATCCAAGCCCAAACTAAGGGTGTATTCAGACAGGAAAACTTCTTTCGTCCGGACCGAGTCAGCTTAATTTGGTCCAGATCAAGTCCTGAACTTTGCATTTGGTCTGTATTCAGACTGCAGACAACCGGACATTTCTGTTTCGCACCAAAGCTTGTAACCAAAACTACGAGACTAAAAATGTCTTTAGACATTGGCCAGGAATTACGAGGGTGGGACAAAGAGAGAAATACTTGATGGGATATTTCACTTATTCAAACTTTATATTTTGCTCACCAATTTTGAACGGCTGTATCAACGTCAGGTACAACACTTTTTACTTGTTGCTTTAGCACGGCGGAGTCGTGCTGCAAGGTGGTTATTGATGAGATGAGGTGTTTATGACATATAGATTGTTGGGAAAACAGCGTGAGAAGCAAAGTGTATCACGTTAAAAGTTGTTGCATTTATCCAACCAAATTTCAATGAGCTGCTGTGTCTCATCGTTGCTCCGCTACAAAGTTTACATCGCGTAATGACTGGCTACGGTGCAGGTCAAGTTGTTCCACTCCATGCTATGAACCTATTCAGACTAAAGAAACTCGGAGCGAACTTAATTTGAAAAGGAAAGGTGATACTTCAGTGACAAAAAAGCAATTTAGGGTGTTTATGCGTAATGTACCTGCTGGGTCTGCTTTGTAGCCAAAGTGAAATACCACAGTTGTTTAGAGACATCCAAACTGATTATTTTAAGCTATGAAAGACATTTTAAAAGCTTTACTAGCAGATCAAACATAAAGGTAAAGGTACATACGTGCAAAGATGCACAGAAACAATTGATTTTCAACATCTCTTCTGCTTTTTGAACATTAACTAAATTGCTGGTAAATTTAAGTTAAAAGTCAACACAGCTTTTTTCTAATGAATTATTTGTGTAGTTGATTTTCCTAGAATGCGCTTTAAAACTCAGTAGTTGGGAGAATTTTTTTATTTACTCATTTTATTGCATTCTTATCTCTCTTATATATTTATTGCTTTTTGTAATTTTATACTATTTAAAAAAAAATGTTGTTCTTAATGTGCGCCGTTTTAAACTTTCTTTTGTCTTTTTTTTATCGAATAGCACTTTGGTACCCTGAGAAAATTGTAAAGTATCATATAAATGAATAAAGTTTTATTAATTCATTATACCTTAGTTGGGCCCCAAACTGTGTTCTTAATCATTTCTATACAGTCTCATCATTTGTTAATACAACGAACAGATCTTTTAAGAACAAAGTCAATATTTAGGTTAAAAAATGAATACACCTGTTTATGAATCAGAAATAAATGTGTCATGGTTTTACAGAAAAAAAATAAAGAAAAATTATCTTAAAACAAAATGTAACAAAAATAAAACGGACATTTTAACAGAAATCTAGGAGAATTATGTAATTTCTGTGGATTTACCTCCAAATATGTATCTTTTATTGTGATAACAGGAAGGTTTCCTTTAAAAATGCTGCAGATTAATAGGTAAAAGCACCCCATGATGTCGTTCGAGAGGCATCCACAGAGACTTAATACCTGTGTTTTGGATTACCCAGGGTGCTTGTAAAATCAGATCTGAGTAGTTTCTTTGAGAAAACCTTTCGATTGTAAGTAACAAGTTGAGACAGGATGTTTAAAGGCTCATTCGAAGCATATGCCATGTCTATCAACTGTAAATCCTAAGAAAAAAGGGGGTGTGCAGTCACCTCCTGCTGCAGTGTTGCCTGTTTGCATGCTGACAGCAGCGGTCAGAAGGCTGTGACTGCTAGCGCCAGAGGTGTTACTTTTTCCCCTTTGACTTTTTGGATTCATCACGCAGTGATTACAGTCTGTGACCCATAAAGACACCCCGTGAGCAAGCTCACAGGGCTTAGATGTGCACCGACTGTAAGGTAACAGATTACAAATCAACGATGAGTAAGTAAAAGGTTTTAGGGAATCAACTTGTGCAGTCCAGAATCAAAGGAACATCCCTGTGAGGGGCAAAGATTGAGACTAATTTTGCACCAAGATAACCTATAACCCAGATTCTAGTTCTGAGTGCTTGAAACTACAATAATAACACTTTAAAGCTGAAAAACATTTTTATTTTTTATTTTTTTTTTTTTTACTAAAATGTAATTGTTATTTAGGTGTTAGATTTTGTTTATAGGAAAACATGTATATTCCTTTCCCCTTTTGGTCGACATAAACCCAAAACTGACAGCTAATATTTATCAAATATTATTTGATATGAACAATGGAATTAGGCAACAGAGCAAAAAATCAAAAAAATACAAACAAACAAACAAACATTGTTTATCTGACTTGTATATAAAAAATACTAAAATTATTTCTGGCATCTGTAAATTCCATGCTTAGAATATACAGAAGTGATGGGATGATGATGCCTCAAGGAGTGTATTGACACACTCCCCAAACTGTATTGACACAGTGCCGCTCCCTCTATAGTGACCCCTGCAGTAATTCTGAAGTCATTGCAAGAAAATAGGTAAATAAAATAAGAGTAGAAATAAGAAGTTGAACAGTTTCATCTCCATTCAGCAAATCCTCAACAATAGACAACACCTACAAACACAGTTTGGTGCGGCTCATCCAAACTACACCCGTTCTACATCAGTCACATGACTTTTAATTAAAGCGATATACACAATGATGCAGTGTTTCAGTTTTGTGAGGTTGACACAGTGCTGACGCACCAGTGTTGCTCGGCCCATCACTAATACACAGTTTGTCATAGCTAAATATGACAGTTAGATGGTCAGCTCGGCAAAGACTTCAAAATGGTATTTGATTGCCTCTGTGAGGTTTGACAAGCGGGTCTGTGTGATTGATGTACTCAATGGCCTTTTTCTCTCAGAGAAAACATCTCTCAGGACCAAACAAACACCGCTTCCCGTTTGCATCATCGAGAACTGAGAATCCTGGGAGAAAGAGATGTATAAAAGTGTAATGATGACAAAAGACTGTGCCAGCTGCTAGGATTACAGTACACTCTGCAGACACAACAAATTACTTACAGTAATTGAACGCACAAAGAAAGGGGAATCCCGAGAACAGTCAGCATTTAAGTGCTTAATGAAAGCCAAACATGCTTTAGAAACTGAGGTTAAAAAAGAAAATGTAATTGTACATAAGTATAGTACAGGGGTCTGCAACCTGTGGGTTTTAAGTCTTTTATTGTACTGACATAGTTGAATTATTGCAAACATTTAAAAGCTACATTTTATGAATGAATGGCTTAATGGCCTCAAAGACATAAATAAAGGTGATTTTTCTGAACTTTGTGCTTCTTGCTGACTTGTGATCTGAAAAAAAAAGGCAAACAAAACTTGGCTCTTTAACTGTGAAAGGTTGCAGACCCCAGGTCTAGAAGATAAGCTTCCACATAAAAAGGACATATTAACCAGCAATGAGGGGAAAAAGCTTCTCACAAACAGCTTTAGCATCAAGAAAAGCCTGGGGCTCGGATTTGGTCTTCTAATTCTCAAGGCACCAAACATTTCCTGGTATGGTGAAGCATTGGAGGTCAAATTTTTTAACTTTTGTTTTTGAATTTGATCTTCATAAATGAGAAGCTTCACAAAACAGAACCTTATTTGTCAGCTGGTTTTATTCTGATTTTCATATTGACGTACCTTTAACAATCTGCTGCGCCAGTAAGTGGCTGCACTTGTAGAAGACTCTTGCACACTGTGGCACCAGCTTCTCATCCATCGTCTTCGTGGCTTTCACAAATACGCTGCAAAGTTCTTCAGTCACCTGCTTGACATCAGTGCTGTCCAGGTTACCACCAGGCATGGACATGGAGATGGTGAGCGAGCCACTATGGCGTTTAGCAGACTGCATGATGTGGCACTCACTGGTCCCACATGCCACCTCAGCAGTCATGTGACTAACAGTTCTTCTGGTGGGATCATCTTCAACCGCGGTTACGTGAAGCTCAACGGCTGCATCCTTGGGTAAGGCGGGCACCACTACGATTACTAGTGGCACAGGTTTGATCTCAGATTCCAACAATGAATCCTGGAAAAACAGACAGATGGCGCTTCAATTAACTATGTGGGAAATTGCACACCATGTGCTGTCATACTCTTTGATCAATCCTACGTAAGCCCCCCCCACTGAGATACATACTGTGGTCTCTGAACACACACCCATCAACATTTTTGTATCTTTTCATCAGAAAAGAGCCACAACACAGCACTAAGAGAGGCTTTCTACTTGAGAGACTGACAGACCATCAATTAATGCGCCACTGTGAGGTGTCCCCTGGTAATGATAGTGTACAAACAATTGAAAAAGAATCCCATGTGGTTGTGTCTACCAGAAATAAGATGCACAAATGAAATCATTTTAAGATGCACTCACTCTGATTAGAGGATCTATGCAAGATGGATTCTCACCTTTGTGTGAAGATCATTCCAAGCATGTTAAAGCCATTTTACCAATAACATTTAGTGCCTCAATTTTATCCACAGAGGGAAAATATCTTTATTTTTTTCTCCTTTGGATTGAGGACCATTAGTAGTAAGAAAATGTCTTGGAGCAGTGCTACCACGGGGTCCTTTAATAATACTTTGCTGCGGCTCCATCTGCTAATGGGAGAGAAATGAGTGTTTTATGTAACCGTCGTTTCAGTCAGTCGATAGGGCAAAAACACTTAACCCCTTTTTCAATTTGTTGGATCAATTTTCATCCACTTACACCCCACTTCGTAAATGCAGAATAATAACAGGTTACTTACATTTTATTTTGATATTCACTCACAAGAAAGAAATCATTGACAAGAGCAGATGGCAGCCTTTCTGTCCCTTCAGTGGACAGAGCAGTCACGGCCAGAACCACCAAAGTCACTGAAGCAGCACTTACCTTTGGATTAAACTTAGGCAAACACCCTGTGCGTCAATGTGAACCTCTTCTCTTTTAGAGACAACAAACAAACAAACTAAAAACTCTTAAATGACTGACAGGGATAGAAAACTTGTATGCAGCCATCCACAACAATCACAAAAGCAGACAACAATACGCTTCCACAGACCTCTCTGCATGTCAAAGTGACAGCACATATATGTGTCCACTGCTTTGATAAATGTTATATTAGCACTCCTGGCACAGGTTAGGTATTCTCCTAGAGGGAACTGCTCCTGCGCTTGTCAATAGTGATTGAACATGGAACTGAGAGGGCAAAGTGGCGGGGAGGAATGACAGGACAGGGAGTTCTTGCTCAGCGAGGCTTAAAGGCCACCCTGCAGGCCTTCAGTGCTGAGGTACTATACCCAAGCCACAGTCTGAGAGGAGATTTGAGGACTTCAGCGTTGTGCTACAGCCCCTGGCAGGATTTTGTTGCTGTGGCAGAGTTGCTGACTTTTTATAGGAGCTGTCAGATGAGGTTAGATCAGCTCCCATTTGTTTCTTATTTTAGGTATCTCACAATTTTGCATCAGACAAGAAGTTCATTCAGCAGCGATGTGGCCCACAGACAGTGAATTTTGTTTGTGCGAGAAAGAGAGAGAACACTTTCCATCCTCAATTTATCCAATAGAAGATACATTTTAAAATATGATGAAGTTGAGTGCTGGAGTGGCAGTCAGAGAGGGCTGGCAGATGGTAGAATGTGTGCACATTTGTGCTGAAGGTTTGTCCCACTCCTCACTCGCCAGTTAATGCAATCCATCTCATTACTCTGATAGCTTCAATGCTTTTCTCTCTGTGAGCAGCAGGTAAAAGCACATAATCTGAATCTGCTGTGCTCAGCCTTCTACATTGATGGGGTGTGACCTGCTTCCCTTTATGTTTGTTTTCTTTCTGCTTATTTTCCTCCCTCTAGCTGGCGGCCATGCGCCCGGAGCGTGCGGAGGGTCGGAGGGCCAAGAGGCGTGAAAGCCGAACGGTAAACACGGTAATAAGGAAGAGGTGTAAAGGAGGGAAACAGCAGGGAGCTGATGGGAGTGCACTGTTTAGCCAGTTCCCCTACATTTCCTGCCCAGCAGGCCACTTTCAGCATGTGGTTCTTATATCTCTGCACTTACTCTAGTACTGTCAGTCTGATGTATAATCCTGTCTTTTCCACTTTCCTGAGACTCTTCTGTGGAGCCGACCTGACTGTTTATACAGAAAATAAACATAAATATGTTCATAATTCAAAGTAACAACAGTTAAATTGTAAAAGCTAACAAAACACATTTTTTCTAAAAACTAAGTACTTAAAGTATTTTTATGAAAACAAAGTTATCCTAGTACTCACAAATAAAATAGAAGTTTAATATTACTCAATATGACTTGTTACAATAAGAGATGCTTGTTTAACATTTATTGATTTACCGTCCCCCCTGAAAATGAAGCCTTTTGGGCACACACTTGCATGCACACAGACAAACAGACTCTTTGTGGTTTAATGCAGCGTAAATACAATTTCACACATGTAGCAACTCCGGTATGCTCCCAATTAACCCTGCAAGCTTCTTCATCCACCTGATTAGAGAAATTATCAACGCACAACAACTGAGATCATGGGCTTAACAGACACACCAGAGATTTCTACCAAAAAGATTAAGTTTGAAGACTTCTCCATCTCACAAAATGTGTTTTTACTGTCAATGTACAGAGTATCTATATAAATGAAACAATCAATATGTGCTGCTCTGGCAATTTCTTATGCACTGTAATCTAAAAAGGATACACTCCAAAACCTCTTTCATTAAAAAAAAAAAAGAATAGTCAAATCTAATTTTTTTTTCCCGTGAATGCTTCAACCAAAATAGTTCAGGAAACTAACAGCAAAACAAACAATATTTTGAATTAATAATTAGACTTGATTTACATTCAGTTACAAACATCAATATATAAAATTAAAAATGAGAGAAAAAAAACAGCTAATCCTAAATATCTCATTTAAGGGCAAAACATAACATTTCCGGGCAAATTCATTTTTTAAAATCAAATGTATATCTAACGACTACTTTATTTGTATTCAAGCTTTTACCCAGTTAATTTAAAGTACAAGAAGCAGCAGATTTGAAAAGCTGTTTCTAAATTCAACAACTGCACTTAAGATCAATAAAAGGAATATTTGTTATAGGAACACAGAAAACTGTTTCTTGTTTTTTTAATTTTAGAGATGTAAGTCTGTAAAAAAATGGTAATAAGTTTGCATTGCAACTCAGTAAATCTATCTCCAAGAATATGAATAATTAGGATGAATGCATTGATAGTTGTTGCCATAAAAAAAACACATAAAGAATCCTGGCAAGTTAGATTTGTGACAGAATTTCTTTTAGGGTAGCTATAAATCAGACAAAATGTAACACATTGCATTAAAAGTTATGACAAACACAGGCGTTTTTTTCTATCTGCAAAAAGTAGTATTTAGTCATCAGTATTTATTTTTCCAATCCACTCGTTTTTAAATCACAGCTTTCTGAATTGTTCTTGTACAAATTTAGGAAACTTAACATAACAATCCTAACAATGAATGCTAAATACAAGATTATATATATAAAAAAACTGTTATAAATCATTCCCACTCGAAGAAAACGAAAACATGCATATTAGCTTCATGAAGTACTTTATGTGGTTCTTAAACAGTACATCGACAGAACTGAGTACACTAACAAGGATTAGTCAGGTATAAAGATTCTTTTACACAAAACTGAGTTTGGGAGCTTCATTTCTGCTGTAATACTTTTGAAATCACATCCCAAACTGAGTAAAAGCTAGAATGTTTGTACAAAACTGGGAATAAGGCTCCCCAGTTTAGGGTTGTAGGTTAGTGACCCAGAGCATAAAAGGGCTTTGTCTGAAAAACAATTTACAGGTGGGACCCTGAGCTGTCAATTAGTGCTGCTTCAAGGGTGAAACGTCTCAAAAGGCCATCTCTTGGCAACCATCCTGGGCCAGTTAAATTAATATTTTGATTGTTGTGACAGGATGCAGACGCACAACAGATGGACAATGCCATCCATCTTCACTAACCTTTGACCTGAAACCTAAAATGCTAACTTGAGAAGCTTGGCCCTCAGTTAGCCTTGTTATTAGAGTGGCTGACTATTTTTAATAGACACTTACTGCCAGAGGCTTTTGTGGTTCCTGTTCTACTGTGGGCTGCAGAAAGGAAAAAATGGGTCAAACAAAGGCACCAGCTTATAGATGATATATGTGAACTGTATATTTTAAAATTCAAAAAGTCTTGTTTAATCATTTTAAAAATGTATCAGCATGATTACTGGCTTTAACGGTCTTTATCATTTTACACAGATTTCTACTAGTGACACAGAGTTGACACTCTCTCTCGGTCTTTAACACTTTTACCATTAAACCAAGCCACATGTTGGAGGTGGGCTCCTGCCTTTTCCCCAAGGCCCTATCCCCACGGTTAGACAGATTACTGTGGGAGGAGAAGGGCTGCCAAGGGAGACTGAAGCCCCTAATAGATGTACGGAGCAGGGGTTGTAAGCCAGGGCGGTAGAATAGAAGCAAGGGTGGAGGGTGGTGGCAAGGAAAAGGAGTTAGGAGGGGGATAAGCTGCTCTGAGAGTTCAACGGCGCTCCAAAATGGTGTGTGGGGGCAAAGGATTAGGGAGGCTCTGAGGAAGACATCTGCTTCTGTGCCAAGTTCGGCATTATCAAAGACACGAGCGCTTCCCACATCATCAACTTTTCATGAGTGCACTCACTGGTAAATATCAGTAGAAGCGGCTGCAGTCTCAGGGGGGCAGAGGGGGGAGCGAAACACTGCCTTATTTTACAACTACAAAACACAATTCTAAAGGCCTCTGAAAAACTCGGGTACCACAGCAAAATTCCCCACTTCGACTCAACTCTGTCTTCTGATGCATTAAATATGGCTTCACCCTATTTGAGTACATTGCATAAGTATGATCAATATTTCCTCTACATCTATAATAAAACGGCTAGGCATTAGTCTTCAGCGGCTGTGCCATAAAAATAAAAACAGCGACTGACCTTCTCCTCCTCTGTGGCCCTCAGGATGCTTTTCCAGGCGTTTCTAACTGGCCAGATGTCCTGGTACCTCGTGATGTAGCAATGGGCTTGGATCACATGAGCCAAAGTCAAGCTGTGGATCGTAGCTTCCAGAACTTTCTTCACATGGCTGAAGACCAGCTGGGTTTGATGATGGATGCTACCCTGTACCAGCTGCATGGTGCATGGGACCAGAGCGATTTGACCAGCACAGAAAACCTCCTCATTCACCTGGAGAAGAAAGAAAACACACAAAAAGGTTGTAAAAGCAAGACTACAATTTACACAAGAAACTAGTTATAGAAAGATCAGGAAGCCAGAGGGCAACATCACAGTGTCTTAAAAAAATATCAGCAGACAAATCGTTGATCAGAAACCTCAAATTTATGTTTAAAACATACAATCAATGTGCACAGTAATGATAAAATATGTATGTCCAAAATATAGACTGCCTATATTCCTTTTGGCTATGCATGTATGGTTAAAGGCATTCTGGCATCTTCACAGGAGGGCGATGCAATTACCAAAGACAACATTGAGAACTTTAAATTAATAATAAGATATATACAATAAGCTGTGTTTAAAGACATACTCAGATGAAAAGTGTATTTTGGGTGTTTTTAGCATGTTCTTGTAGCATTTTTGTCACAGTGGAGGACACACAAAAATAAATTAAGCTTAAAATTGTGTTTCTGGGTATTTCTTTATTCAAATCATTGTGAATCAGGAGCATTAGTCACTGGAAAAAGCTTGTAGGTGTGACCTACAGTGGCAAGCCATAAGATCCTTGCTCTGCTCCATTCTGATGCAGCCACTTGCAGACAAATAGATCTTAGTCTTCGTTTCCATCGTCCGAGCTGGAATCTGGCAAAAAACTGTACAGCAGGATAACTCCAATATTGCTCAACGTTTTTGTTGCACCGTTAATGTTAGGTTGAGGTTGTGAGGGGCTGTAAGCTAACGGGAGATGATGAGAAATGGAGGCAGGATACTTGACGCCCACAGTCCTTCCCACAAAATCAGAGGCACATTTCTAATGAGCAGAAACTACGTTGTAGAAAACAACACAGGTCTTTAGATGTTAGCTAAAATGGCAAAATTATAATTCAAGTATATTAAAGTAAAGCGTAGTAATTTGACATGAAGTATCAAAACTTTTTACAAAAACACATCTTACTGCTGTAGCTGTTTTATTGATTTAAAACCCAAGGATTTTTTGAAGACTGTTAGCACAGCTTTGCTTGAGCCTACATGGCCAAAATGTGGAACTCTTGACCCAATTTCATTTTATGTCACTTAGTTTTAAATTTTAAATGAGCAGATGATCCAAAAATAAACATTTACCTCAAAAAACATTCCAGTGCAATTTTTAAAATAACTTTTTTGTGAATATTTGCAACACTAGACTTACTTAGATCTAATGATACATTTTGAACAAAGATATTCAGATTAAAAATTACACGTTTCAGAGAAACGTTGCTGTTTATTAGTAAACAAAGTTCTGCATCCTGTTTGAGCTGAAGAAAAGAGAAATTGCTCATCCTCAGCCTTATGTAATGGAAAATTGAGTTCAATTATATAAGTTGTAACCTTAATAATGCTGATCTGATTAAAGTGCTGATCATTACAATAGATGTTTGAGAGAGTAAGGTTTGCTGTAAGACAGATAAAAAAATAACAATTTGTACGTATTTTAAAAACTTTTTAGAACAAAAACACAAATAAGACTCATGGCAGGCAAGCCTATCAAAATGACAACAATGTCCTCCAAAATACCTCCAAACAAAAAAACAACCTAAAAGCGACTTCCAGCCTTGATTCAGGTTCAAAAATAAGTCAAAGATGAGACCCTGGTTTCCAGTGTGTCATTCCTTCTCTCAGCCAACTGGCCCAATGTAACAACTCAAATACATCAAAATCTTGGTTATTAATAAGTTTTTGACAAAGGGTCAGTAAATCCATAAGAAAAACGTAAAGCTTTTAATGTCTGCACCCTCTTGCATTAAGCAATAAATGATCAATTTCATAAAAAAGAATGTCTCACGTTGACTCAAAAATAGTGCAATAGTCGGGTTACCACATAATCTATGAGAAACAGTAGCCAACAGTTGGGTTCTTCACTGAGACAATAACAAAGCACACATTCGCAAGTCCATCTCCATTTGCTATTTTATGTTTAAAAAATTGCCTCTGAGTTGTGTGCGTGTTTTTTCCTGTCCTCCATCATGAGAAAAATGTTACAACAACATGTTAAAAACACGGTTTTCATTGTAGTGGGTCTTTAAACTGCATATATAAAACTGAGCACAATACAGGTGGAATCAAAGCACTTGCCAAAAAAAAAGAGGTTCTCACTAATGCTTGATAGCAGTTGGTTCCAGTGGTGCCTCAACCACTTGTTAAGTTTGTGGTGCAATTGCGTTTTGACAGGCTAAGCAGGCTAGGATAGCCTTTTTTTTTGTCTTGTCAAACCTGAGTTTAGTTTTCTGAAAGTTTTCAAAAGCTCATTTCCAATAAAAGAAGCACTCCATAAGGTGCTATAATCAAATCCCATTAATTAAAAGCCTCTGTTTTGTTAGCAGTACATTAATTAACAAGTTCAACCTTCACCATTTTTCAGCATCTTATCACCAGCATCCTATATTTAACACTTCTGAAGGAAGCTGGTGTGAGATGCTGGCCAATACATCACACTGGCACCAATTTTAGTCATAACCATAATTAACCATGTGATAATAAGCTTGGTTCTCTGTTAAATACCTTTGTTAGAAATAAGCTCCTTGAATAATGAAATGAGAAAAGAAATCTATCTGCTTAATGCAGACAGACGAGAAGTGATGAGGACTGGCATTAAAGAGGTCAGGCCTTAAGAGACCTGGTAGCTCAGCAGTGTTTAAAGTTGGGTGGTGTTAATGCTGGACGAGCTGCTGGTCGATTCAAAAAGAGGCTCGTGATGTGTTTAGAGTGGCAGGGACCCATGTGGATATGTAGATCTCCTGAGAGGATCAATTGATACATGAACGGGGTTATTTACTGATTTACCCAGACACAGTCAGGGGTTTTGTGTTACAAGTGAGATTAGAAGGGTTAGCAGGAACAAAAGGCACTTCTTAAGAATAGGAACCCTTTAGTTGAAACGTAATTTGTATTTTCCAAGACATTTTTAATTGGTTTTGATCAGATCAGGATGACTGAGTGATGGCAGACACACACCTCTTCTTTAAATTACATCAAAATATTCAGCCTTTTTTAACATATGAAACCCAACTTTGATTAAATACTAGCGGAACATGATGTTGCCCAGATAACTGTTTGGCTAGAGGGCAGACATTGTCATTTAATTTCCATAATTGAATGGGTTTGCCTTGGTCCCCAGCTCCTGGGTTCACTTGTCAGCTTTGATGAAGCTTCAGCTTCCATCTCTGCTACTGCAAATTGCTAGGACAGTGCATGAGACAAGAGATGGAGGGAAGATGAGCTGGAGGTGCGGAAGGGAGCGAGAGGGCAGAGAGGAGGGAGATAAGGCCCTCACCGCTGTCAACCACTCGGATCAATCCCTGGATCATTTACCTGCGAGCGTGATCCGTCCAGGAGCCTGCATTACTGTGATGGCCAAACATAAAAGCTAAATTCTCATACGTCAACAACAAATTGTCATTGGCATTCCATTTATGAGCCATCAAATGCCATCATATTGACTCCAACAAAGGAGAGCTCCATCAGGTTGGACGGGTGGCCACAATCTTTTAACGCACTTTCTCCCTGTTCGGAATTCATAAAGCCTCGCTACATTTGTCAATTTGAATATCAAAAGGTAATAGCATGGGGTCCCTAGACTGTTAAAGGCAGACTCCCATAGCATCTAACAAGCAGGTGTGTGATGATCAATTATTAAGGATCCCACTCTGGTTTCTCTTAGTGGGAGGTGAAATTGGGGATCTGGGGTCTTTTTGGTGTCTGTTGATCCTAGATGGGGCAAAGACAATGTAAAAGGGGAATGAATACTATTTACATAAAATTAACAGTTCAAAAGAATGAGTTCACACACCAATCAAACTTGTTAATTGACTGTCAATGGTGTGTTCCCGAATACACAACACAACTACATTATTCATCTAAGGCCTTGACAGGGGAGACAGTCCAATTTGCATGGGCGTTCTAAACGTGATCAACAACCATAACGCCACATGCATCTTTAATAAGCAGGAGACGAGAAGCTTTAATATTCATAAGGGTCAGACAACTGTGTATGACATTAAACTTTCTTTAACAAGGTAAGTATTTTTCAAATACTGGCCCTAGCAGTCTAAATGGCCCTCAGAGAAATGGGATAATGTCTTCCAATGGGACAGCAAATTAATACAACACATTTCTATTAGTTTATATCTGTTTTTCTTTTTCCTGGTAATTTTTGATCTACCATAATTAAGGGTGTTGATTAAAAACTATCGGGAGATTATTCAAAAATGCATTGTTTCTTCTTTGTTGAACTGCTGTTAGGGTGCGTATTCACAATTCTGTCATACTACGGTTGCATTACACAAATCCAGTTTATATATCTTAATTTTTAAACATTAAATGGAGTTCAAGGCTAACGCCAAAACAGGTTGTCACAATTTTAAAGACAATTACCTGAACAATTCTTTCAGATTTTTGCCTTATATTATCTTTACCTTAACCTTATGGTCACAACACCATCAAGTTCGCTAATGAAGCCAGAAAACGTGAAAAGGTCACCAGCATCAAAGACAATTATTATCCTATTTCTGTATGTTTGGACAGCAGCACAAGTAAATGAGCTCAGGAAACGCCTGGCCGCGTCTGCTTCCAAACCTTAACAGTGTCTTGTTTCACATTGGTGCGTCTGAGGTGTTCCTAATTGCAGTTTTTGTCAAAGGGCTTCTACGGATGTCTGTGCCAGACTACTTTCACGTCGGCGCTGGAGCCCTCAGGGCCCCCCGTCTTGTTGAGGACGTCTCTGAGTGTCATTAGCGGAGCTTTGGAATGGTGTAGATGAACTAGTTCGGCCTGGATAAAATGACCTGGTATTGACTAACAGTCAGGTTTTTCTGCCTGGTTCCAAGGACAGAGAAAGGTGGAAAACTGCCCTACCATTCCTATCGGATATGCTAATGGTCACATTTCTCCCCATTGAGACCTCATACATAATTTAACTAGGAAAATGATAATGCAAAATGAGTAAAATAGGTTAGATTAATATGATATAACCTTTCCCTTATGCAAGGAGCTATGTAACCATGCTAAAGAGGCAATGAAAGAGCTAAAACAGATATGAAGGGGCTTTGGGGGATTTCTTTGGAAACGAGAACATTAGAATTGTTTAGAAGCCAAATATTAAATAAGTAGAAATATGTAAAAGAGAAAAATCTTCAGGTTATTTTAAAATGTCCTCAATAATCAAGTTTTGCGGTCAGCAACAATGAGCATCACACCCACGTTCAAAAACAGTTTTTGATACTGTAAAATTATCTAAAAGTTCGCCTGTTATTTGTCAGTTTTCTCTGTTTAAATCTCTTCAGAAATAGCTAAGGGTCTGCAAATCCAACTGAAAATAGTCAAAAGTGTGAATACTGAAGTTCGCTTGTATGCTCTGCCTTTAGGAGCACGTATGACTTGAACATTTTGGCAGTGATTTGACATGCAAAGGCCGTTTAATCCTTGTGTGTTGAATGGCAGTTTGTCAGGTTTGTGTTGCTGTGATTTCATCTTAAACTGGCTTCAAGTCTGTGGGGCTCTTTCAGCATTAGTGAATTCAAAGCAGATCACGTCTGGAAATGGGAAATGATAAGAAATGGGCTCATGTTGTGCGGCGCCCCGAGGAAATCCTGCCTTTTCTGACACCTTATTTCTACAAACGCAAAGCTTTGAAGAGAGCCACAAATTTCCTCTATCCTACAGAACCTCTCACTTTGTTGCTCGTCTTAGTGTACGGCTTTAAGGAAGGAGCAAAAATGCATTTGCCTTTTTCCATTTTCCCCTCTTTCGCCACTATCACTCCTTTTTTTTCGCCTTTCTGTTTGCGTTCCAGTTTGAGTCTAACCCATGTATGCTCAGCTGTCACACAACATCAGCGTAACTTAAATTGTGACATAAATAGCTGTATAAAGTGCACAAGAGAAAAAATAATCAAGCACAAGGTTTCTGAATGCATTTTCTGCCTCTAAAATTTGTTAAAATGTCTAAATGACCTACATTAGGATTAAATTACACAACTTCAGTATAATAAGCTATCGTTTTAAACAATGTGTGGTCAGTCTGGGGGACACTGGCCATTCCCCAACCCCCCACCTCCTTCAGGCAGTATTTTTATTTTGCTGTTTTTAGCCTGATTTTCTTTTAAATGCTCATCCCACAGAACTGAATGGAGCAGTAATGAAAAAGTCAACTTTACAATCCTCCAAACCTGAATGTTAAGTGCCCACAACACCTACCTGAAAATTAGTAAATTAACAAATAAATTAATCAATAAAGAAAAGTATAGCCGATTGCTAATTTTTAAGAAATTTAGTCTTTTATAGTTTTGGGTAAATTTACTGTTGCTAAGAAAATGCCCACAAAAAAAGAAAGAATAATGAAATTTAATACAAGAAAACAAATACCCAAGGCTGTTGTAATGAAATTGCCCACTGTACTGGAGCACTGTACCATGCCAAAGCTTGACTGTGAATGAAGAGTGATGGAGGGGCATGGTTTTTCATTGCGTTAGGCAAAATGCCCTGCTGCCTTCAACTGTCCCGACCTCACATTTTTTGACAAATTGGTTGTGAGGCTTTTACGACTGATGCACATATCGCAAAAATCATTTCTGCCAAGCTTCCTCTATGACCTGCCCGTGGGACATGACAAGCCCCTCCATGCATCGCTCTATCAAGCTGAATCTTTCCAGGACAATGCAAATTATGACAAATTCCATCATCCTGCATTATGCGTTTTCTCGCTAATCTCTCTAATTCAAGAGAATCGGGGTGGGTCTCGCTGTTTCCGCTGAGGGGCATGTTGTCTGACTGAATGATGCTGAA
Organism: Oryzias celebensis; assembly: GCA_014656515.1. Classification (NCBI taxonomy): domain Eukaryota; kingdom Metazoa; phylum Chordata; class Actinopteri; order Beloniformes; family Adrianichthyidae; genus Oryzias; species Oryzias celebensis. The sequence continues at coordinate 45,462,778 of BNCR01000005.1, forward strand.
ACTGCAACCCTCATCCCACAATCCGTCTCACTATCCAGCTGAGACCATTTCGTCTTTACTGTCTTGTTATATTTTTGCCTTGTAAGGCGACATATCATGGTCTAGCTAACACCAACAACTGTGCAAAAAACAAACATTAAAACCAACACAGCTATTTAGATGCAACTGTCAATATGTCAACAATAACATATAGTATTTACGTTACGTTCTCGTGTCTGAGACAGAAACAACATGCAGGATCCATCTAAATGTCTGACTTTTCTGTATTTGAATCTGAAAAAAGATGCAAAAAAAGTCTCTCATATCTGCCTTGGTGATACGATATTTCCTATATGTAAAAAAGAAACTTTTGCAGTCAGAAATTAACCACGACTAAATGATAAACAAAGTAGACGCAACAGAATAGAATATGGCAAAAAGCTACATCCATGCATAAGACACAACGTTCCTCTTTTGACCAATAGATGGCAGTATGGCTGCATTAAAAAGGTACACATCTTCAGTAGCTGAATGTTAAGAGTACTAAAACTTAAGACTGGATAGCCAGGCAGCTTTAAAAATGTTTTCTGTTTCTTTATCTCTATTTTCATCTTTTAGTTACGTGTCGACAAACTTTTCACACAAACAGCTAAGAATGTCGAAAGAGGAATTTGGAAATTTAATAAAAGGAGCCTAAAAAACAAACAAAAGTGGACTTTAATAAAATATTTAAAAAACATTTTCCTGTCCTTTTCAATCAATAAATATCAGTCATTTTATACACCTATTTTTTAAAAAGGAGGAACAAAAAAATCTAAAAAGAAAACTCAAATTTTTTTCAAAACTAATTTTTTATATGTAAATTAATCTGAAGCAGATAATATTTTTCTCCTTAAAAAGGTGCATAATAAAAAAAGTAGAAAACATTAATATTTGCAACATAGATTATATTATTTTATACATTTAAATGTAACAAGTGCTGTGCATGAATACAAATGACCAATGTCAATGACAAACATAAACTTGAAGAGAAAGATTGTTTGGAACATTAATGTACTAAAACCAAATTAAAATATAATAAAAAAATTTTTTTTAAATCGATACTTTTGGTGTGATACAAACTGATAGAAAGTCTTTTTCAAAAAATGGCTTCTGTAGCAAAAAAAATACAGCCCCACATTAAATTCACAAGAATCAACCATCGTACTTCTAGGAAATAATCTTTATAAATCAAAAACAAAATGGAAACAGACCCACCTTGACCTAGGCTGAGTAATTAATCCCTTCTGTCTAGTTGTTGACTCCTGTTCTAAATGTTTGTAACTTGTGCAACAGTTCTTCAAATCAATAATCAGAAAAAAACCCCGGCAGAATTGCATGGTGGGAAAACTTTACCACAAGCCATTCTTAACCTCTAAGACATGTTATAAAGATTGTGTTTGTCAGTAACATCAGTCCTGGTTTTATCTTTGCTGCAACATTAATACTGGACCAAAAAGGGAGAAAAAACATTTCATAATATGTTAAGACAATCTTCTCAGATCTGGTCAAACCCATTTTCCTTAAGGTTTGATCAAATTCATGTACTGGAAAATTCTTTTAATTCCCCTTTTCATATAAAATATTATTAGAAAGAGTAAAATATTGACTAGATAGCAGATTACATTTTCTAATTTCTGCTTCACTGCCATGTTTGGGTGTTAACACCCACCTATGTGTGGGAGTTGGCTCCTGTATTGTTCTGTCTATATTTGCCACAAGTGTAGATTTCAGAGACAACCTCTTTTTTCAATATGAGAGTGTTTGTGTGTGTGCAGGCCCTGTCAGCTATGCCCTCCCGTATCTGTGGGGGGGGAGAAGCACACCCGGGCAGCTCTGAATATAGTGGCTAGTTACCATAGTAATAGGATGGTCATACATCTCTCCTCTCTCAGACAGTGATGGGAGTGGACAGGACACGCTGCTATGCTTTTTATCTATGCATTTGGCATTCGGTTATTTCATTTCACAAATAAAAAGCCAAGCCATCCCACCTCTTCCTTCTCAGTATTCAAATAGAGGGGCGAAACAGGAAGTAAAGAGCTGGATATAGGGGTAATAATTCACGCAAGAAAAAAAAAAAAAAGATGTGTTTTGACTGGATGCTTGTGATTGCAATTGTGTTAGTGCGAGTGTCTTGGCAGATGTCTGCAGCGGTGCCATCTTTACACGATGCTTTTCAGACGTTTTTGAACCGTTCACCACTCCACTGCTCATCAGCACTGACAAATTGAGAAGTAAACACTGGTGCTCTCTCACATGCACGCTAACACACTAATGCAGCATTGTTGTTGACTCAAATCTACAATGCAGCATTTGTCATTTATCAGATGCGATTGCACTCTAAAAGCTGATTAGATTTATCAAAATAAAATAAAATATTCTGATATTCCACTGAGAGAGACTCACTCGATGAGATACCATTTCTATTTACAATCCTTCAAAAATGATTGACTAGTTTAGGTGAATATGCATTCACTAGAGACCCCCAGCATCATGAGGACCAGCAGATCCCAGAACGATAACCGCAGAATATACCCACAGCAAATGTGTAAACACTCTGATGTGTATCTCCGCTTGTTTGTCTGCACACTGTGTGCATAAACATGAAAGAAAAAAAGACACGATAGCTGTGGCTATCCTCTCCCTGCTTCCCATGGCTTGTTGACATGAACCAAAGCAGTCAGGCACCAATAATACATGAAGAGCTGCTCAAAGACAATTAGGATCAGTTGTCAGGCCTGAGCCCATTAATGAGTGGGAGTGTGGCAGGGGCCGAGGCACAGGCGCAGCGCAGGCGAACGCCACTGCCTGAGAGCCGATGCACTCTGACAGATCCAGTCCTTCCCCTGTCCTCGTCTGGTACAAGCTGATACCAGCCTGCGCCCACATGGTGCCGTGGCAGCAGCACAGTATACCGTAGCAGAGAATACTATGTTTTTTTGGGGGGAAAATGAAGGCCGTCATGGCAGGTCAGTCTCTGTGCGGTCACAGCGGGACAGAAAGGGAAGCCTGGGAGGATAGGGTTGAAAACAACATAATTACCCCTGTTGTCGTCTACCACGTCCAATAAAACCGCCCCTTCATCGGATTAAAGAGGTGCTGTGATTTGACCTCTCACACATATGCGTCCACGTTTAAAGGCACAAGTTCCCATCCCCCATCGAGCAGCTTCGTCCAAAGATGAAGCGAAGTGTCAAAGCAGATCTATATCTTTGGCTGCGTTAGAAGGAAAGGTAAAAAAAATAAAGAAAAAAACAAACAGCATGCTGTCAGCAAAATCTAAGTGAGAACTATTCAAATACTTTGAGGTAAGGAGTTTGAACTCAACAGCCTTTTTTCTTTATTTGCATTGGACTCATTTGAATGGCTAAGCCTTTCCTGTCAGTCATGAATGTTTTACAATGGCTGGACCGTGACTCTTTTCAATCAAACCATTTCACCTTGTCACACAGCGGGCGCTTATCACAAAGAGCACACAGGTGTATGTGTGTGTCCCTGCAAGACTGGCCTCGGGGCGTACAGCAGACATGCGTCTGTGGTCAGATCCTGCTGGGTTTGATCAGTGTATTTCCAATGTGTCCAGTTCAAGTGAAGACAGCTGACCCTGGTGTTTAGGAATGAGCTCACCGAGATGCTCAGGTGATGCTCAGAGATAGGAGCTGAATCAATGCTCGCTGGGGAGAGGCTCTGAGGTGCAGATCGGCTGTCAGTCAAAAGCCTCTCTGGTTCTTCCCTAACAAAAGGGATGAACTTGGTGCACACAATTCAAGAGAAGAAACAACCGGCCTATTCTTCTTGTGCCTTGAGTAAAATTAAACGGAAAAACAAATCTGTGTTAACATCATCTGCTGCATCGAGGAGCGTGGCAGAGAACACAGCAGCTTCCAGCAGCCTTCAATCTCGCAACTGCTCAAACTGCCGAGCCTTCAAGACCTCATTTTTCATCGACTCAATTACTCGACAACTGTTCTCCTGGCCCCTCCCCTGCATCCCTGCCTCAACCCCCCTCTCTAAGTTGGAAGTGATCATTTGTTCCTTTATTAAACTTGATAACATCCCTCACAGTGTCTGAGCTTGCATGCTGGAGAGCCGCCTCTACTGTTCTAGCCTCCAGCATTTCCTATTATTGGTGCATTATTTCACGCGTGCTCTCCTCTTTTATCAAACGCTTTTGAAATAATGTTAATAGACTAGAAAATTGAGACATTTATGAAGTATAGGCCATGTTTATGAAAAAATCCATAAAGTATGACAGGAGAGAGGCAAGATAAAAGCAAGGTTTTAATAGATAATGGCAAACAAGGGAGACGCATCAGATACTGACAGGCACCTCCTCTGAGAACCTTCATATTTTATAGGATTAATTTTGTCGTATTAGAAATGAAGTTAAATGTCCTAATTAATCTGTCCGTGCTGCATGAATACCTCCCCGAACACAGATGCATGCGCTGTTTTTTAGCTAATTACTCTTCAGTGGTAATTGAGGTAGATGTAGTCTCTAGATATGTGCTGAGGAAGCTGGAGGAGGCGGCGGGATACTTGATGTGGTGAGTTGATAAATTTTCAAAGGCCTTCCTTTCATAATGGTGAAGTACAGAACAAACCACCTAAACTAAGCTAAATCCTGCATTCATCTCTTTTCTTTCTTATATTTATAAATGGAAATAACTAAACTATTTACAACATTTCAGCTTAAACCCAAAAAATAACTTGATGCATTTTGATTGTTATAATACTACAGCTTTATAACTTACAAGTATTTTCCTAACGTATCATAAAAAACGATTTACACAGTATGCTTCAATCTTTAGCTTTAAAGACCCACTATGATGAAAATTGTGACTTTTTTCCAATGATGGAGGACATATACAAAGAAAAATTGCTTTTTGGAGCCTTTTTTATTCAAATTATTGTGAAACAGCAGCAGATTAAAAAATGAAGAAGAGACATTTGAAGAATAGCGTGTATGTGGCATAGAAAAGGCACTGGGCAGGCTAAAAGCTCCCTGGTTAGAGCTCTCAGCAATGGGAAGGGAAAGGGGGCGGGGTTGCTCCGCGTGAACGGTCCTGCAACTTTCCCTTTGTGAAATTATTGACATCATATTTGTGGTTCAAAAAAATAGGAAGCATTGTGTCCAAATTACTTTTGAAATCTAGGGCGCTAAATAGTAATATGGGTGGGCTAACGTCTTTCAGGCTTTTGGACTCCTAATAAAAAACAGACAAAGTTCAAATCATTGTTTTTAGATCTTTCTACTACAGTAAGAAGATTACGCGGATTCTATCCCCCGCCTCACTACACTCCTCCCTTTGATGTTAATGGGCACCGTCGGATTCGCTTCCCTCCTGATGGCTCACAAGTCCACTTTGACAATGTTAAAAATCCAATGCAAATCCTATCCCAGGCTTGGGCAAGACAATCCCCCATAATATTGACTGTCACTCACAATTAAGGGACTGAAACAAGAGGTTGCTGCTCAGGAGCAACCTGAGGCTGCTGCAGCCCGCTCCCTAAACACACCCCGCAGAATCTGATCAGTGAGTATAATTTTCCAGCAAATATCCCAGGGGTGAGCCACTTACCTTAACAGGAAAGAGGAGATGTTTAACAACCATTCAGTTGATAGTCCTTCTATTCAGACGTACGGGACTATTGTGTTTGACTGTATATGTGCCACCAAAGAGATTCCAAAAAACAATCAATTTAGACACACAATAAGGTTATTTCTAGTGCAGTGTTTTTTATTTGAAAATATTTGTTACTCTAAAATAGTTAGTAAAAACATTTGTGTTTTTATAGTTTGCCATTTAGGAAAGATCATCTTATTTTCTTCACAAGCAAAACATAACTTGACAGGTTTTTTTGTTAAAAACAAATTGTCTTGATATTTTCTTTTACATCTAGCCTTTTAAAAATACTTGTTTAACACCTGTGCAAAAAATAGGACTAATGTTTCTTATTATAAAAAAATGAATCTAGGATGATCATTACACATTATGTATAATTCAGCAAATACATCCATAAATTAAAAACAAAGTTTCATCTTTAGAGCTTGCAGCTTTAAATGTAGTGATGCCATATTGTATATCAAAGTATAGAGACCACCACCCCCCAGCGCTGACATTATAAAGGTTAACTAATTCCTTAAATCAAGTCAGATCCGAATCTGTCAGTTTGCCAGGCAGAGTCGACATTCAGTCAGCTTGCCATTTCCATGAGCAGACGCAGAGAGACAGGACAAGCCGAGCAAACAGATGACGAGACGGATGGATTTTGAAAGTCCAGCATCCATCACATGCCAATCTGAAACTCAATTCCTCAATAACTCCACCAGCAGCAGCCCTCTCAGGATAACCATCATAAAAATATGCAATGTCCCATTCTGTCATTGGCCATGTGTTGTTTATCAAACGTCATGCACACATATAAAACAAAATAGTCCTATCATGGCTAGACAGGAGACATCAGTTGCATTTTGGCTCACAACATCTACAACTCAAACAGCTTAGAGCTTTATAGATCAAAACTTCTAAAATATTTAAAAAAGAAATAGGAGTTTCTCCACTGCTAGAAGGAGCAGGAAAAGCCTTGCCTTACAGGAAGGGTCAGTGATTCAATCCCCAGACTCTCTTTTTACCCTAATTCTTGCGGAAAAAAGCACGTTGAGTAAAGGACTTCCTAAAGCAGCCAGGGCAAAAGGAAGTTTTCTTTACTGTAGCTACAAATGGAAATTAATAAGAAGAAAACGCATTCAAACAAATGAGAGCAAAAGTGCAACTTTGTCAGCAAATTCGGCAGGTGGCAGCATTTGTAAACGGGAGACGGCGGAGGTTTAAAGAAAAAGTTAAAAATTTACTGCGACCAGACGATTTTTCTCTAAGAGTTGACATTGGTCAGTGGCCGTCCGGACCTATATCAAGGTCACGTGGTGGCAGTCCAGTGGCAGGCGGCGATGATGCCATTACAAAATCGGGCGACAGCTGGGCGGCCACAGGGCGGATTGGCGGCTGGCAGCAGCTCCGACTGGCCAATGTGTAAATGTCTCCGGACAGTGGGAGTCCATATCAAGTGCCACTGGTCACCAGGTAGCCCGGGGGGATAAAAAAAGCAGGTCATTCTGTACGCCTGACGGCCGCCGTCTACATTGATGACCACTCCGTCAACTTTCATAACAACAGGGTTGCGGCATGAAATCTTGAAGATTCTGTCGATTCCTCACCACTGTGCGGTGGCAGTTGTTTTGTAACTATGGCAAAAGTGATAATTTAAACAAAGCGTTGAGAAGTATTTCTCTAATAAGATCATAACAACTAAAGGATACAGATACGCATCTAAAAATCGACCTAGAATTGGGAATAACAGCAGTTAGGGCTGTCATGCGATTCTTTTTTTTGTGCAATTAATTAAACATGATCTGTAACTAATTAATCTTATTTAAGAATTTTTAATCTAACCTCAATTACTGTGAAAAGCCTCATTGTAAGGTATTTTTATAGAAATTAATGAGATTTTGGTGCAGTAAAAGATGCAAAGATTACAACTAAAAAGGTGGCTTTATGAAGTTTTCCTATAATAACAGACTTCCAACCTTTACTTTTACACTACTAAAGGTTTTTTTTTCCCAACCTCAGACAATAAAAAACAGACAAAAACAAATAAAACCCACACACACAAAAACACAAGATCACTTCTGAGCAATCCAAAAATATTAACCCCAAATTTCTTACTAATACCATCATACATATGTTGACATTCCTTATTCCACAGTTTTACCTCCATGTACACCCTTAAATGTATGATAATGATGATAATTATGTCTCTTATGTCAAGTGCATTTATTTTTTGTTGATTCAAATAAAAATTAATTTCTCTGTTGAAATTAACGTGTTGAACATCAATAGAATAATGTCTCTCTAGATTGTTTAGGTAAAGAAATTGGCCTGCATTGTGTTGCCACGAAGTTAGTAGAATCTTGTATTTACTGATAAGAGAAAGATCCACAACCCTATTAAAAGACATATTTGCGTTTTTCAAGAGATCACTGAGATCAGTTGGATCCTTATGGTTTTTCATTTGTTTTACAGCACTTTAGCAGTTAAATTGATCCTTCCTTTACTTTGTGAGCAGAGGCAGTTCACGTGTTTGGTCTCAAACAACAGTGTTGCCGCAGCCTTGTCTCTATGGTTGTCACGCAGCAACAGTTACCAAGGAAAATTGTCATTAAGATGGAGACAACATTGTGGTGGTGAGGTGGGGTGGGGCTGCATGCTTGCTCACAGCGAGGGGGTAATTATATCAATATGTAAAACTCTCAGGCTGCATTGAGGAGCTGTTAATACATTTTTGATCAAATTAAACCATTGCTGCGTGGAGGAGGAGTAGACACATTGAGGGGTACACAGGGGTCGTGTGAAGTGCATCGCACAGCTCTGAGCAAGCAAACTCCTCTCATTGTTTTCTCAAATTGCTCTGAATATGAACGGTAATTAGAGGAATGAGAGATTAGACTGTTTTCCAGAGGCAACAGAACATGCACACAGCTGACTTCAATTTCATGTCTCAATGAGGCTCCATTGAGGAAATCAAACACTCCTGGCATGTTAAAAGCAAATCGGGCTCTGTAGGTTCCATCTTGGGAATCCAAACTGAACTTCAGAGCCACGCTGCTGAGATATGCCGTCAAGCTCTGAACGAATGGCTAATCCACACATGTTCTCACTCACAGGCGGATTTGGCTGCAGGATCAAGGACAGTGTAGAGGAGATGGACACTATCCTTGTTGACAGTACCTTGACAAGTGTAATCCTATATAATACACATTGGATAAACACAACACCAAGCCAACCGTGTAACCGCGGCCTACACTTCCTTTGCTCTGCCTTTGAATTCCACATTCTTTTTATGTGTTGGAAACGATATGAAAAACGTTCAACATGCAGCTTTACAAACAAGTACAAAAGTGGATACACACTGCCCACTATGAGAGGAATACATATTTACATGTATAGACAAAAGCCGTCGTGAGAACAATCCATCGCGTAAAATCATCATCATCTGCATCCACAGACATCCATCTAAACACAAGTCAAACACTGCAACTGTTTTTTAAAGCACAGCTAAACAAAGCATGAGAGTCACAAACATGTTTGATCGTTTTGAAGATTTATTCTCAGTTATGTGTCAGGAAAACCACCACTGAAGGGCAACCACTAAAATACACACTTTAACCTCAATTCAATCTATACAGTATCAATTTTTAAAAACCTTTCTCAATCAGAAACCAGTTTGTAAAAATAACGAGAATTAAGGGTGAAAAGGTTTAAATAGGCAAGAAAAATGATAAATGAAGTGCAGACTGGGGTAAGTGAGGACACAAAGTTACTTACAGAGGCTATTTTGAAACAGATAATGAAGTTAACTTTCTCCAGCGATTGTCACAATGTAAAGAATATATTTTCAGTTTTTCTAACTTGTTAAAAAAAAAAGCATGCAGCCCCAAACAGCAGCACTTCTCTTTTCTTACTGCCACAAATCTGAGGCTGTCACGACGGCTGAGCACTAGTGCTCCTGTGGGAGGATTTTGAGTCTTACCCTCAGGGCCTGGCTGTACGGCCCAATGTTGGCTGGTGCCCAGTGTGACAGACTCTGGACATGGAGGGCTTCTCTCCGATAGAAACAGCTTCCCTCTAAGTGTTCAGGCCAGTTATGGAGCAGACAGTCCATCTGAAGGAGGTGACCAGCAGGAAGCGGTGCCTGAACACACACCCTGCACAGATGCAACAGAAAAAAAACATCCCATCATAACTGCAACTCAAACAACAACAGTACAAGAAGAAGAGAATATTTTTGGGACCAAAAAAAAGATGCTTTCTGACAAAGAGAGGTGAAGAGATGTTTACCTGGCTGGAGGGTTGGTGGTGAAATACTTCTTATAGACTTCATTAAGGGTAACAAAGTCCTGCATGTTCCTCACGTACAAGTGAACCAAAATAATATTTTTCACCTCCAAACATCTGCTTTCCAACTCATCTGGAGATACAACGAAAAAATAGCAACATATGAATACAAATTATAAAATTATACAGCATTCTGCCGATTATACTGTCTGTTTATTTTTGGTGTTCATCTAAACATTTGGTCATTGGAAAACCAAAGTGAGCACATAATTCATGATATATAATTTGTCATTAGTAAAGTAATAAACCTTACAAGCAAACAAAAACTATGCTAAAACATCGCATTTTATCAATAACAAAGTAAAAAACACTCCTTTTGTAAAACACAGAATGGCAGGAAACAGCCATGATTATCCATCCGCCATTTGAAATCTAATGCACGATTGTTCATCAAGCATTAGAAAAATATGTTGTTTTCATGTTGTTTACTGTAATACTGTGTCAATATCAATCCACCTGCATCTGTGCTTATGTAAATAAAAGTCTTATAGGCAATGGCGGACTTTGCAGTTTGGGGGCCCCAAGGTGAGCAATAAAATAGGACCTCCAGCATGTAGCGGTTGAATTGATCTTTTTTTTTTTATCTATAGAGTAAAACGTTCATCGAATAACTTCTTCACTGGTCCACTTTTAGACAGCGTCAATGTCAAAAATCTAAATGTTTTGATAAGCACTTACAAGCTGAAATCACATTTAAATATTGAAGAAATGTATTTTATATACATTCTTTTTCCCTGGAAAAAACACATTAAGTCTATTGAATAGACTAATTTGTTACTCACTCACTTACTAGTAGGAACAAATGATGATCTTTTGTCTTTTCTTAAATTTGGCAGGTTTTACAAAAGAAGGCAAAAGAAACAAAAGTAACTGAAATGATGTAAGTCCTAGTAAATCTTTATTTGTGTAGCACCTTTCACAGTGGAGAACTCCCAAAGTGCATCACAAAAATTAAAATACAAGTCAAGTAATAAAACTTTACATATTAGATACATACAGAATAAACAAAAATGCAATATTAATAACAGCAACTAAAGAGGTGGAGAAAGATCAAATAAAATTAAATATCAGCTAAAAGCTTCCCTAAAAAGAAGCATCTTCAGTTGACTTTTAAAGCCCTCGATAGAGTCAATCTGACGCAGTGCCAGCAGGGGGGCATTCCAGAGTTGTGGGGAAACTGTCTGAAAGGCAAGATAACCTCTAGTTTTAAAATGAGTTCTTGGAACAGTTAAAAGATTCAAAGCATTAGATTTCAAGGTATGAACAGAGTATTTGGCTTTAAAAGATCAGAAAGATAGCTTCAGGTCTGTCCATGCAAAGAGAGTTGAGAAGTAGGTGCTGCAGCCAAACTTTGATACTGACCACACAATCGAGAAGAGAAGATAGCTTGTGAAAATTGTTTTTAGCAAATGAACAATAGAGCTGAATGTCATCAGTGTAAACATGGTATGAAATGTGCTTACATTTACTGCTAAGTTTCCCAAGGGAAATCATGTATAGCATAAATAGAATACGGCCCAGAACAGAGCCTTGGGGAACACCGCTTGAAAGCTTTTTTGTTTCTGAAGACAAAGTGTTAACTGCGACATTGTAGGTTCTGTCACTAAGATAAGAGATAAAAAATCTCAGGACAAGGCCAGATAAACTGTAATCACATCGGAGGCGATCAATCAGAATGCCATGGTCAACGGTATCAAATGTGGATTTCAGTTCCAGGAGAATGAGGACCGTGTACTGACCAGAATCAGCAGCCATGAGTACATCATTAGAAACTTTTAGAAAAGCAGTGTCAGTTAAATGGTTCTTTTTAAAACTAGATTGGAAGGCATCACAGATATAGTTTTGTTCTAAAAATGAATGTAGTTGTTCTACAACAACCTTTTCCATAAACTTACTGATAAAAAGGAGTTTTGAAATTGGTTGAAAATTATTTGGGTCAGAGGGGTCTGGATTGTTTGCTTTTTCTCTCTTAAAGAATTGGATTTATCATAGCATGTTTTAGGAAGGAAGGTACTGATTTTAAGGAAAATTGGATGAAATCGACCATAATTGAACCAATAAAGTCAAATACTTTTAGGAATAAAGAGGTGGGAATTATATCAAGAAGACATAAAGAGGGCTTGATCTTATTGAGAAGAGAACAAATGTAGTTCATTGTAACCGGAAGGAAATTTGACTAAGACTGTGAAGATTGAGGGTACAATGAGGGCCAGGAACTGGTTGGTATAGAGATGTTTCCAGTAATTCCAGTTTTAATTGTTAGAAACTTCATATTTTTCAAACAAGATGATCATTTAATAATACAAAATATTGTCTCAACATTTAGTAAGGTTGTCACTTCCATTGGAGTAAACCCCTCAGCAGTTTGTCTCCAGATGGCAATGAAGGAATAAAACAACACTTCTTCAACTCAAAGGTCTTACACCAATGGTCAAGCATGGTGGTGTAGGATTAAAGTTACATAAAACAATTTGAGCGACAGCTCCATTTGGCCTAAAGTAGTCTTTACAACACAACAATTAAATCTAAAAAAAGGAAAAATCCTCCTCCTGACGCATCTGGACTTTTGAGAGAGCTGTGCAAAAACCAACCGCTTGTTTAAAGTAGTAAAACTGACCATCTCTGTAAAAAGAACTTCAACACAATAGAGCATGTGTGCGCATGGTAGGCTTTGTATGTAAACACAGGACAAACCCTTGAAGCAAAGCCTCTCATCTGAAAAATCTTCAAGTTTGTTTTTCCTTTGCTAACACCAGCGTCTCAGACTACTTCGCCTTCATACAAAGAAGTCCTTCATTAAATATTAACTTGTTTAATATTGTCTCTGAACTGTGAAGGCTGTTCAGCCGAGCACCACCATAAACATTAAATATGCTTTTCATCTTTCGCTCTTGTATCTCCATCAGAAAAAAAGGAAAAAGGGTGGAAAAAAAAGAGATGCACTGTAAAAGTGAGCACTTCTAAACTTCTTCAGGGCAAAAACAATAACTCGGCCATGTTTGCGTGTCTGTGAGTGTGTGAGTGTGAATATGTGCAAATAAAACAAGAGTCTGGTCTGGGCTTAATTTGAAATGCTTGTAGTTGTTTGGTGGCCAGCTTATCATGTCTTTTTCTTTTGACAGGCGACTCTGACACAAGGTTTGCCTGCTGAGTTGAGAAGCACTTCTGACTAAGAACGGAGTTGCCAAGCAGATGCTACATGTTTTTGTGAGTCTGGCTCACAGTAGTAAAACAACAGCAAAAGCGAAGCTATCAACAATAAGAGACCATCCGGCATCTATTTTTTTCCGCTAGGCTTTTTGAACTTTGTAAATACAAATAATTTAATGTTGTTTGAAAGAAGATTGCAGGTGGTGAAGAATATTAAAGCCGCTTTCTTGCGCTTTCTTTTGTTGTAATGACCATCTGCCAATCAACTGGTTTCATCATGTGACGACAGTAGCTCCGCCCAAACTGTTCCGTTCCATTTTTCTATGGACCTAAAACCATAAAAACTGGTACAGTTCGGTACAGTTTAATGGGTCCATTTTATAATGGAAAAGCTCAAAATACTGGACTGGAAAGTACCGGACCGCTCAGTCAAAACATATTGATACGTCTTTTAATTTGTGGTCAAAAACGTTTTTATGAAATCAAACTGGAACTTTTTCAGAAAAATAGTTTTCTACAAAATATAAACTAAATGGAGCATTTTCAATGCTTTTCTGCTTTAGTCTGGGATCTTTGTAGCACTTTAACATACTTTTCAGCATTTTGAAAGCAGCCAACGTCTGTCCCTTAATCCCGGAGTCTTCACTCTGGAGCCCATTGATGCCAGAGATCCACCGAAAACCTCTGGAGCTGCTTTGGGAGGAAGATCGACACATTTCTGCAAAAAAGAGGTTTAGTAACGGTAAGAAAAATGCAATTACAATATTATGCACAAAGCAAGAAAAAAATACATAACGTTCAATTCAGCATCAGGTTTGACTGGAAATTTTAAAGGATATTGATGTACTTTTTCTAATCACAATCATTGGGTAAACTACTAAAAACATCAAGTTAATCTGGCTCAGTAAAGTAAATTTTTTAAATATTTAATCCCAAACTGACAAGTCTTGTCAAACGGCTTAAAGCAACATTAAAATCTTAATGCTGGTTGCTTATGACAAAGATTTAGGGATCACACCCACCACTAAAAGATATCATTTGACATACAGACATAAGCTCACACACTCATGCATGCACAGCAGAACAGGCGTGTCTCACAAACAAATGAATCCCACCGTGGCCCCCCTGACAACTAAGGTCAGAATTTGATGTAAATTTGCACTGGTTGTCTTCAGCTTGATCAGCATATTCCAACTCCTCCATCATCTTGTCAATGGCTTTCTGGCAAGGACAACTACCATGGGGCAAAGCTCCTGCCACCAAGTCCTGCAATGAAGCACCACAGGGAATACATCAGGCCAAACACCCACCAAAGAGCAGAAAGCCTTCTGCATAGACAGACAAAATGCTGTATAATTAGCCAACCTTTTCCTACACAGAGTGAACAGTGTTTGTGCATCAGTCTTACATGACAGGGACCAAGGCACACATAACTTCAAGGTGAATGAATATGAAACAACATGCTAACATATTCGTGGTTCAGGCAAATAGGGAGTGGTGTTTTCTGATATTGTAGATTCAATCATGCTGCCTGTCAGTCAAAACTCATGACTAGATGGTTGAGACATGTTTTGGATTTCACTAGTTTTTTTTTGTCTTCTGTTTGTTCTGCTGCAGCTTCCAGCCTTGTCTTGAAATAACAAATAATTACCATTCTCTAAGGCGCACATATTACCTGCCAAATCTTGCTGGGGCGTCACATATTTAAATACATATTTCATATTTTCTTAACCCCACATTCATTCAAGTCTGCCCCCCCCCTGACTCCACCCCATCCCTCCAAATTTGCTGTCAGCTGCATTACGCCATATGATAATCAAATTAATTATACTTCAGCCTCTCTCTCCTGGCCAGCATGAAAAATAGCTTGACTAGCATTAATGGAGGGCAAATCATGGTGGTCCACCCCCTCCTCTCTCCCTGAGCTCGGTGCCGTTTCCTCTAGTGCTGGTGTCACCGTGGATCTGTCACCCTGACGAGAAGAGCTTCAGAAGGCTGAACCAGGGCAGGTTCTCCCCTGGTTGCCCCCCCCTCCCCTGTACTTGCAGGCTTTAGTTCTCTCTGCTCTTCTCAAACCAACCGGGGAGGGGGGGCATCCATGTGTGTTTGTGTGCTGGGGGTGGGGGGTGGCGGTGGGAGACGGAGAGGAAAAAAATATATAGCTGTAGGGAGTGAGGCTGCAGGGTCAAAGAGGTTGTAGGATGGGGGTATGTTTTCTGTCCATAAGAGTCCCATCCCCCCCCTTTATGATATACAGTACATAAACAGGCATTTGCACATAAACACAAAAGCACATGCGCATGTTATTGCATGATGTGCAAAGTAATGCGTTTACAAAGCACATGCTCAACCTTCCAGACATGAAGCTTTTTGTGTTAAGCATCCTTTCCCTCTTCCCCAAAAGCTCAGAAACTACTACAATGGTAAGCGAGGAACACTCGTCTTTAGGGATTCTCATTTGTAGACTAGATTATTGTCAAATTAAGCAGATTAAATAAAAAAAAAAAGATTTCAAATTTTCATCCATGCAAAAAAGTAAAAATGTCTTCTTCTTCCAAAGGCCCAATTCAGCTTCCAATTCACCAAAAGCCAATTCCTATTCCCTGCCTGCAACTCTTGCATTTGTGCGCATAGCCAGCTACCTGAATGCAAAGCGCCTTAATGTGAGCGGACATGTTTATTAAGCTGGGCCTAGTTTCAGGCTGCAGCGAATATTGCAGACGTCAAAGTAGGCCATGTGGGGCTAGAGGAGCATGTGGATGGGATGAAGGGAAGGACCGAAAGCAAGAGTGAGATAGAAAGACCCTCTGGAGCCTGATCTGAACTCTGCCCTGCAGTGTTCTTTTTCTCCTCTCTTCCACAAAGTTATCAGACACCACAGGGTTTTGCTCTTGCATTTGTTTTTTCGCCCTGACAGCAGTTTTAAAGTGATCAACCCCAAAGCAACCCAAAGTTTTACTTGTAAAATCGACAGATTCACATTGAACAGCATTGATTTCCTTTGTGAAACACGTTGTTCTTGTAAAATGTTTGACTCACGCCGTTTTTCTTCTCTGTGTGCATTTTGGTGAAGCGCAGGTAGCCGACTGGAGCGAAAGCATCTGCTGAGTGGATCACTGTCTCTGCTTCATCACTGGGCAAATGCACAAATCACTTCAGAAAATCTTTGAGAATAAAGATCCTTCAAAGTAAAACTTTGTTTACTCACATAATGATCTTTTTTTTGAAGAGAGGACAATCGAGGGTGAATGTTTCATATTCCCCTCCTTCGCCACAGATATTGACTCCATATTTTTCACAAAGCTGCTCAGTGTAAAAAAAGAAAAAAAAAAAAACAATGAGAATACAAAAATAAAACGTGTAATACAACAACACTTCACTTCTATACTTCTTTATTCTAACTTTGCAAGATTTTGCCTTTTTTTTCTCTTATAAAAGTTTACCAGCAGTTTTAACAGGTCAACACACAATAATTAAAGCACGTCTTCCAAAACAATAAACCCTCAAGTAACAAAATAGAGATCACAATATCACAACAAATTAAAACATTCAAATTCTTATAGAGACTTTAGGAGTCTTTCTTCTCAGTCAATGTAGAACTGTTTCAAAAAAATGCATCTAAATCAGTAACAGCTGTGCAATGTAAAAAAGCATCAAACCATGTTGCAGATTTCAATTTGATAATGTAAACTTTATTATATGCACATGAAGAAGTAAAGGCATTTTTGTGACCATTTATATAAAATAAATGTAAACAGAGAATCAAAAAAGCTATAATATATAAACTTTTAATCTAATTCAAACAATATTCTAATCGATATTTTAGAAACTAAAGAGTCTCACTCCAACTATAATTTTTTCCATTGTACGGTCGTTCCAAGTGGTAAGTTGTGCCAAAATCAAAAAGACTTGTTTTTTTCAAGACATTTCCTGCAGCCTAGCAGGAGCTTTATAGAAAGTTGTCTCTGGGTTATGGGCGGAACTGTTGGCACAGAAGTAGCCCTATGTTGATATCCCAGCATACTTTGGGTTACAGTAACTCTGCTACCTTATAGCACCTCAGAAGCCTAAGCTAACATTAGCATGGCAAATAAAAAAGGGAGAAACATTTCGTAGCAATCCAGACGCACACTTTTGAGCCAGATGCCAGCTCAGACGAGGCAAATAAAGATGTTAAGGAATTTATTTGTCTGCAAGTGAATACATCAGAATAGACCCTTTTCACGTGACGTCACCCAAAATGGTGACATCGTCCCTGCTGTGTAAAGTGACTTCTGGTTTACGGGTTTAAACCAACAAAGCTAACAACTGAACGATGTTTAACACTATTTTACATACATATTAAAGGTAACCTTACCAATTGTAATAGGAAATTTGTACACTATTTATTTTACAAATGTCCTTCTTAACTGTAATTTTTTTTCTTCCCTAGATTGTTCACAAATGAAAATACAAATGCCAGTAATCCTGCCTGGAGAATACTTCACAGATGCTTCCCCAAATTTGTATGAACAATATTAATCATTTCTCTTTTACAACCTGGTCAAACTTAGATGAAGGTTACAAGTACTTCAATGAATGCTGCTTGTTGGACAATGAAAGTAATTAAGTTGTGTATTTTTCGGTTTGATGCTAACGATAACTTTCCACAATGCGGATGAGATATAGAGCAGCAAAAGATCTTTCTGCACAGTTAAAGTTGCTTACATTTCCGTGTTCACAAAATCTCTGAAAACAGAGCAAAAGTAAGACATTTTTCAGCATGTCAAACATTATAGTTAGAGTGTATTCAGACTGGCAAAATTGTTTGGTTCGGTCCAAGTCCACAAATTTGTTTGGATTGAGTTCTAAACATTGCATTTGGAGATTGTATTTGGTCTGAATTCAGACTGGCTTCTACAGGAGATTTCTGATTTCTGTTTTGGACCAAAGCTTGTGTATAAAACCACGTGACTAAAGATCTCTTCAGTCATTGGCCAGGAAGTATGAGGAGGGTCAAAACAACAAGAGAAAGTCGGAGGAGCGGCACTTTAAAGTCCTCATCGGGATTATCGGGGTTAACTTATCAAAACTTTATATTTCAATTACTAGTTTTGAATGTCAGGAGCAACAATTTTTACTTGTTACTTTGATACGGCGCAGGAATGCTGCAAGACGGTTACTGGTAAGATCACATGCCGTGTGCTTTAACTAAGAGGATGTTAGCAGCTGGAGTACTGAGTAAGTGTTTATAACATATATGTTGTGGGGAAAACAGTGAGATGCAATGTGTATCACATTAGAAGTTCCTTTAACCAGTTTGCATTCATACAACCACATTTTAATAAGTTGCTGTGTCTCATCATTGAACTGAAAGCTGCAAGCTAGCTTGTAGGATGACGTCACAGCAGCGTGTTAAACGTGTATATAAAATCTAAAATTGTGTTAAACGGCATTTACTTGTCAGCTCTGCCAGCCTAAACGCGTAAAACAAAAGTAACTTTACACAGTAATGGAGATATCACCCTTTTGCTTGATGTCACAGTGAAAAGAGTCTATTCATGCGGGGAAAGGAGACTTTTGTCCGCCCAGGACAGTTGCTGCGGCCCAAACCCAAGCTTTTTCACACCGCAGATTTTAATCAAAAAACACTTTGATAAAATATATGTCCTCCATCATCAGAAAATGCTACAAGAACATGTTAAAAACACCAGAAACATGTTTTTTTTCATTGGAGTGGAAGAAATAACGTAACTACTTAGTGTTTAGTGAAAGCCTTGTGAGACCTTTTTCTCATCAGAACGAAGCACAAAAATAATAAAACAGCTGTAATATAAATGTTAAAGCTAAATTATGTATTGAACATTGAATCAAAATAAAGAGCCTAAAACAATTTTATTGACAGAATCTACTTGGAGCATGAACTCTAATCTTGAAGGATTTCTTAAAAAATAAAACCTCTTTCAAATAGGACTCCATGTCAGCAAGGGATTTTCCTAAGTGTTTCTCTGGATCCAGGCCTGGCATCCACATGGAAAGAAAACACATGAATTTACACAAAAAATGCAGAGAAAAATAAACACTAAAACATGATTTTATTTAAAAAGGATGCAAGAAAGAGGGAGAAAAGGGTCTGATCAGAAAAAATGGACAGTAATTAAAGATGACAGGCAAGGAGGTTTACAGAGCAGTTCAAAAACACACGTGTAAACCTGCACCCTGGATCTATTTGTTTGACTTTGAGAATAATGTACACAGATTCCTCCTGGTAAGGGCTACAATTTTCAATTGCTGGCCACAACACCACTCCCCCCAAGCACACGCAAACACCCTTGACCTTTCAGCCCGACATCGACTTCCATCTGAGAACATAAACTCTGGAAAGATATCTTGTTTATTTGCCTTTTCCTCCCCTTTTCCTGAAAGGAAGCTTGGAAGTGACTCACAGATATGGGAGGAAAAGCACTTTTCCTAAAACACTGGAGCTCAACAAGAACATTTTCCGAAATCAAAGTCGTCTAAAAACGAAGTCATCTCTTCCTTTGAAACAAACATACTTCAAAAGGAAATGTACCGCTATATTTTAAAATTTGAACAGTTTAGCACCAAATATTGGGATTTGGCTTAACTAGACTCAACCTTAAGGACTTGAAACCTGACTTTTGGGACTTGTGAACAATGTTGGCTTGTTTTTGTGCTTTTCTTTTGATTTATTCTTACTTCAAGGACATCTGTTCCTTTACCTCAAGGTCTTAAATATGCATTTTTATATTTTTTGCTGTCGTTTCATCAGAGGAGATGTAGAAACATCATATTTCAGTTATAGTGTCGCCACTAGATCATTTAAAGGCATGTACTAAAGGAGTTGTGAGAACAACATTTTAAAACTTGGGCCTTAACTCTAAAGCTAAAGGCACAGGATTTGACTTTAAATTAACATTCTTGTCAACATCCTGTAAATTAGTTAGGAACAAATTCTCTGGAGCAAATTCTCTGAATTTCTTCTCGTAGTTTAGACTTGTTGCTGCGAAGGTCTTAACTTTGTTGTTTTTGTTGGAGAACTATCGTTTATTTCAGCCTGAGGTTGAGCATGCTTGGTGGCACTGCTTCAAGGGATAAAAAAGGTTGGTGGTATTTCATATATAATTTAACATATATTTTTTTGATAGCCAGATATGCAGGAATACCTTAGGCATTTTATTTTACTTTTTTAAGAAAATTAAATTGCATAAAAGTTGTATCGCGTGTGTTTTGTTTACCTCGTGTGCAGACGGTGGAAAAATAAAAAAAGGGGACAAAAGAAATTCATCAGAAGAAGAGCTAATTAACATGACTAAGTTTACAAAAACATTTACTCTCCATATGGTGACTAACACTAACATTTAATCGCCAAAGAGGTGAAAATGCTTGCGAATGACGAGTGTTAGTGTTTCGGATCCTTCAAAATAAAAGTCTATTGCGATAGGCTCATTTTACTATCGAGAAAAAGTACTATCGCGATATCGATAGCTATTCTTTTATCACCCAGCCCTATTTGAATTTAAAGCTAAACGCTTGGAACTTGGTTTTAATTTATAACTAAATACTTGAAACCAGACAGTAATTTAAACCTAAAGACTTAACTTATTGAAGACAAACACTTGGGACTTGGCTTTACTTCAAAACAACTTCAAAAGGATTAAGGATTTGACTTTAGTTTATAGTTAAAGACTTGACTTCAATTTAAAACTAAACACTAGGGACTTGGCTTTAGTTTAAAACTATAGACTTGACTTGGGACTTGATTACATTTTTAGCTTAAAACTTAGAACCTGGCTTTAGTTGAAAGCTGGAGATGGAGCTGACTTAACTTGCATTTCTGACTAAAGACTCGAGACAGGAAAGTGCAGCTGGGGATTTCCTATGACGCAGTCTTAAAAAAAAACAGCCAATAATAGTAGATGTTTTCTCTAAAGAATAGAATAAAATGAGAACATGAATGTGAAATCCCAAATTTACGTTCTGATCCCAAAGTTACCATGTTTGGGATAAAATAGATATTTTTTTTCGTGATCAAAAAGTTTAAATCATAGAATGGTTCCTTATTCCAACAATAATGTTCCTCCTTCAGATTTCTAAAATGTGATTGACATGATAATTAAAGAGCGACTGAGGTCCTACACAGGGTGAATGCATTTGTGACATTGATGTCTCTTGCAATAAAAAAGTTGCCAAATTGGCCTAATAAGTTCTCTGAAAATCCAATAGAAGTCCCTTCATCACATGGCTCCGCTCATGGGCATGTTCATGTGTTTAATTAGAGGGAAAAAGTTAATCCTAATGTGAGAATGTCTCTTCTCTCGTGTCCTGACAACCTCAAAGGTTAATGTGTCATCCTCAGGCCCCATGGGGGGCAAAGGATGAAAGCAATAGACGGGAGATGTGAAGGAGGGATGTCGCATCCCATCCTTGGTTCGACTTAATCCCACATGTAATTCTCCTCCAGGCCTGTATGGTCCAGCATTAAATGGGGGAGAGAGGGTCACCATCATTGGAAAGGGGGGGACTAAAAGGGTATACAGGAGAGCAAAAGAACAGGACCCTATTCTCCTCCCAGGGTACATGTGGTTTTAATTAGTGTGAGAATATCTAATCTCAACATCGTCTCATCTTAACCCTGCCACGAAGGTAATAAGGGAGGTGGAAAAAAATGCATTAAAATCCTATCCCATTTGAATATCCCCTTTAATTAGTCATGGTTTTTAACAATTTTTAATAATTGGCTCCAATTTGCTGAGCGGATGCAGTGTTTTTTAATGTGCTCATTAACTTCCCAGCTCTTAAATAATATATGACACATGAAGTGATATTTACAAGAAGGGAAGAAGATGACTGAAAGCCAGGACGACAGGAGTGAGAGGTAAAACGATGCAAAGATTAAATTAACGTGGAATATTCCTCCCCGGACCACTTAGCACCTCTACAACTGTTTTCTTAATTGACGTTCCTGACTGAATTAAACCTTTTGGACAAGAGGGAAGGTAGAATGAGTGTGCACGTATAATACATGCCATGCAAAAAAAAAAAATAAAAAAAACCTACTGATGTGAGCCCTCACCAATCTAATGCCACTCATTTACATGATCTTCACATCTTTGTCTACTCTGAACCTGTTTTACAACTTGACCTAAACTCAATTACCTAACCTCATTATGCCACATTAAACCCAAATAAGCCCACTAGAAGCTGCCATTAGTTTGCCACAGGAGACAGCAAGACTGCACTTCCCTAAGAGAGACTGAGTGAATAGTTCTCTTTTAAAAGGGCTTTTTGCCTTGTATTATCCTATAAAACTCTAATTAAATTCAGTGAACTTTAAAACCGGGGAGTTTAGTAATGAGAGACTGCAATTTTTAAAAGCCCTATTGGCATTGAGGGCTTGAAATTAACAAGGAAGACAAAGTTAAGCAAGGAACTAAGACAATCAAGCTTATTTTAGAATTAGGCGAGAAAACTCTCAGCAATTTGCATTGATTTACTGCCATCCCGTGATGGTGATATTTGTTTCATACAGTATCTTAACATATTTATATAAAAGGCACCTATACTGTTGCTTGAGGAATACACATATTCTCAGAAAGGGTCCCACTTAATAGCACATTTTTAATGCACGGTCAACTAAAATAGTACTGAGAAATGGCATATCTGGGAATAAAGAATGGTTTGACTATTAATAAAAACATATTTTATAGAAGAATGTCATTAGTTTAACTTGTAAACTGAAAATCATCCTTATTCTGAATATATAATTAAATTAACAATAAATTATTTCTTTTTTTTTAACACAACAAAAATATGATCTACCCCTAATTATCTCTTTTAATCAACTATGATTCACACTTTTATCGGTGGAACTTAGCCGACACCAATGAACTTTTGTTCTGGTTGTAGCTGTGTGTCATTTTGCTAACTGTGCCCAATGCCAAATTACAAGATAAGAGATTCCAGATACAGACTGAGCCGAGCGCAGTATTGAAGGTGTCTGCGATTGTCTTAAGATCTAGCGTGTCAGCTGACAGCTCCGCTTTAATCCAAGCCTTCACAGAGAAAAGGCAGAGAAAATTGGATTCGTGATGTGTAACATTCTAGTCTTTAAATGGAGGACATAAGTATTGCCTTCCATGTAGGTGGGCTACATCAGCTTTTAGACAAAGCCAAAAAAGACCCCCGCCAAAAAAAAAAATAAATAAAAAATAGCTGTTGCCATCAAGAAATTTTTCCAAGACAGACAAAGAAATACAAATCCACAAGGAATGGAGAAGTGGGGGAAAGTGCCACAATCTAAAGGATGATGAGATTAGGGTTGTATGTGTAATTTGTCATGCTCTTATCTTAAACTCTCTGTTTTTGAGTGGAATCATTTTCAGAGCGAATTGTGATGCAATCAAGATTAAATCTTTTTTTATAGTAAATGGATATTATAGTGAAGAAACAGTGGAGTGATTCTAATTCAGTACAAGAGTTAACTGGTTAAAAATCAAACTCTTTTCTGAGTTTAAGGGAAACCGATATGACAATACAATGAGTTGCAACAAATGTCAAAATGCTCTTATTTTTTGGGTTTAAGATGGAAAAAAAAGCAAAGTGAGACTAGCTGTGTTTTGGGCGACCTCTCTTAAAATCCCACTCCGATCATCTTTTGATCTGTTGTAACAGCGTTCCTAGTGAGCTTTTAACTATGATGATGCGATTTTTAGGCAAAATCAAAAAACTTGCCTTGTTTTCTAGGACATAAGCTTCTGCAGCGCTACAGTAGTTTATCAGAAATTCACCTTTGAGTTGTGGGCAGGACCACTGGCAGGGAGCATAGACAGTATATAGAGAGAACTGGATGGATTATTCTCTCCCCCACGCGTTCCAAAAAAGAAGTACCCACGGGTCCCAGAGAGCTAAAATCCTATAAACTCCTTAACTCCTTTGGAGAAAGAAACTGTTATTAGTCAGTCATCATGTTTGTTAGAATAACCATTCTTGCTCTGGGACCTAATTTTAACATGTTCTTGCTAAACATGGTCAAGTCCCTGAGTACCTTAAGAAAACTGTCATCCTTCCTCTCTTTAAAAGACCTGGGCTTGATCCTTTCCCTCTTGAGCAGTTGCCAACCTATCTCTAATCTTCCCTTTAGTTCCAAAATCTTAGAAAAAGTTGTTGCTAAACAACTTACAACTGCTATAGACAGTCATGTCATTCTTGATCAGTTTTAGTCTGGTTTTCGTAGAGCTCACTGAAACAGACCTTCAACACTGTCGACTATCATGTCCTCATGGACAGGCTGAAACACTGGGTTGGGACATCTGGATGCGCTTGTTTTCTCTGGTTTTCCTCCTATCTGACTGGTTGATCATTTTCTGTTCTTCTAACTTTCAGTCCTCCTCTGCATCCCTCACTTCTGGTGTACCACAAGGGCCTGTTTTAGGACCTTTTTTTGTTTATTTTGTATCTGCTGCCTTTGCAGCATATTTTAAGCACTTTTAAGGATATTTCTTATAACTGTTATGGTGATGATATTCTGCTTTATGTGTCTTTTAAACCTCAGGATGTTTTTAAAGTACAAATTGTATGCAGATGTCTGGACTTGGTCAAGAGTTGGCTGAATGACAACTTTCTCCATCTAAATGAAGCTAAAACTGAGGTTCTCGTCTGTGCCCCTGACAAACGCCTCCCTCAAATAGTCCAGAGGTTTGGTTTACTTGCTTTCTTTACTAAGCCCTCTGTGAGGAACCTCGGGGTAACTCTACACCCAGTTTTATCTCTTGACTCACACATCGGGTCACTTGTTGGCACATCGGAATGGAGTGAGGCAGGGAGCTTGTGGCGTGCCAATTGTGGTTTCTACAAGCTGTTATTTTTCGTCTGCTTCTAATTTACCACGTTTTGAATAAAGAAATACTTATATACGCACTTTTAACCTTAATTTATTTAAATATGTTCACCATCACGAGAAAAACGCTACAAGAACATATTAAAACACAATTTTTATTGGAGTGGGTCTTTAAGGTTTTTTAGTTTGATTTTACAGTAGGATACTTGAAGAAAACTAAAAATAATAGTTTTTGTTTCAACTTGGAATAAAATCAGAAATTCAAAGAGCCGGTACTCTATTTACATTTTCTTTAAAAATGCTGTTTATTGTCTGTAAGTGGTGAGACAACAAGGGTAAGGGAAAGATTCTAGATTTCTATCAGAGAAGCTGACAGATTTTTTTGTCGTATGTAAAGATCCATGAACTGGGTCTTGGTCACACATGGAAGTGCTCTTTGCAAGTGCAGACCAATTATCTGTTGGACCTTTGTCCTGATACACACTTGGACTAACCAATTAATCATCTAATTACATGAATATTTAATACTATCTTTTGGAGATGTCATTTCGCCCATGAGATGCAGTGTTTTGAAAAAGACGACACCACCACAAGAAAGTCTAATTAAATTCTTGCTTTATAAAAACATTGCATGTCGTACAATCGCAGAGTCAAATGCTTGATTTTTTCCTCCTTTACGAGATTTTTAAAGCAGAATTATTTTATTTTCTGTATTTTGTTGTTATTCTGCAATTAGGACAGAACCATACACTTTTAAAATATATATGTTTGGACAAATTTGACTTATTTTATGTCCAAAATTCTTTGTTATCAATGATCCATCTTAACCAGCAACAGAATGTCACGATCTATTGTGTCTGTCAGTTCAAATGCAGAATTAACCCTTGCCCTGTTTTTTTTTTTTTTCTTTTGTGAGATTTTCAGAAGTAAATCCCTCTCTGTCTATGAACTCTTCTCATACACACACTAACTAAAGCCAAGGAGGTGTACCCCCTTCTGTCACCCAATCTCTCCTAAACAGCACACCTCACTGCTCAGACCTGCTCCAACCAAAGCTGCAATTATATGAGTGCTGCCTAAAACGCCTTAGGTGCTCACCCCCACTGAAATCTTTCCTTTCTAATTACTACTGCCCTGGGACAGGTGAGAAGTCAAGGCTGATAAGATCTACTCGTTTTATCTGTAGCCACAGCACACATGTACACATACTCACACAAACATCTACAGTGGGGCAGCCGAGATACACGCTTGAAGGCACCGGAGTTGATCCTCCTTTCTAATTATAATCTTTCAAAAAAATGTTGAGAATGTGCGCCGGAAAAAAATATATACATATGTTTAAATCCAAAAGCTTGGAAGCAGGATTACAGGGTAAAAAAAGGGTCTTAAGGGTGTGGCTGTTTTTCAGAATATATTAACTTTATTATCAATTACATTTTAAATAAAGTGTTAGAACTCTTTGTGTGTTTATATAAAGATCTAACAGCCATTTTGATTTACAAACAACTGTAAAGCAAAAGAAAAAAAAAATCTTCAAAGTATGGATTCTGACATCATCCTTTCTGATGGGCATCTGACATGTTATGCTATTTATTACCAAAATGTCCTTTAGCAAAGCCATTAAAAATGAGAAATGGCTCCAGTAACTAAAGTACCAAAGATAAATGGCTCAGAAAGTGCATACCATAAGAGGTTTTCTCAGCAGTGTTGAAAGATATGCAGAATATCTCGGGTAAAGTACTGAGCGGTGCGGGTCATCAGTCAGGCGTGGACCCCTATCGGCTGATTGCTCCCAAAGGTGACAACAAGCACTTAACAGGACGTAAACAGTGTCTGTATGATGATATATCCCCATGAACAGTGAGAGAGTAAAAAGAACCGTTTGAAACCCTAATTATCATTTATCACCGGCACCGTCAAAGAAAAAGCGGTTGCACTGTCAAGTAGATACAGGTAGGGATCTCAACATCTAGTATTAGAGAAAAGACTCAGAGAAACTTTTTCTTTTTTTTTGGTCTTTCTTGTTTTTCAGTAATCTGATCTTTTTGTCCTCAGGCTCCAAAACAGGCGAGGAGACAGCATGTGACATAGCATTAACCTCCTTCCAAGGCGTTCGAGCAGCTGAAAATCTCAAATGAGATGCCAGATTTTAATCTTCGCTTCACGGACCATGTATTCGGAGAGCAGAGCTCCCGCGAAGCTTCACTCTGCAGTGTTTCTCACACAATAGGGACATGCGTCGCTTATTGACAGGTTGCATTAATGTGCGGGGCGATCACCTGTGATTATTTCTCAACTGCCACCCCTCCCTCCATCATCCCGTACAATACCAGCGCCTATTTCACTCACACCTCCTCCCTCTGTGCTTCTTATCTTTTCATATTGTTCTCTGCTTCAATACCTTTGCCGCTGGCGAAAGTCTTAACACTAATGCTAAGCCACAGATTAATGATTAGGGCAGTGCTCTACCTGTCTCTTTTTTCCCTCCAGTTTCACCCCCTTTTCTCCTTCTTTCTTCAACTTACCCGAATTTTCCGCTCTCTGTCAAAGTAACAGGGGAAACTCAACGATTTTCACACTCAGTAGGAATAAAAAGTGCAGGAAAAGTGTCGCTAGAAAAAGAGGACATCAGAATGCTCACCAGCTGGTGGAGACACAAACCAAAGGAACAGGAAACTAACCTAAGGCAGCAACTTTGATGAGGATGGCATGTAGGTCAGATGATATCATCTCGCGAAGAAGGGACTCTTGGTTCCGGTGCCACAGGTAAGCCAAGGGCTGCAAGTGAAGCCGCGAGCATCTTTGGAACAGGTGAAAGGGATGGAATGTTGAATATTTGCCAAGTTTCCAACAGCTTCAAAGCTACTTTGATGGGCACCTTCTTCATTTACAGGAAGACTGCCACTCTGATACGCCTATAGCACAAGTTCCCATCTGCTGCGGCAGCCAGCTATTCCAGAACAAAATAATCCTAATCTTAACTGACCCTTTTTTACAGACAACAAACATGCATTAAACACAAAAACTCTTCTCACACTGAAAAAGAAAAAAAAAACTGATTGATGCATTTTCATGAGAGCATTCATACTTTGTGGTGTTTATTTTAATTAAAAAAAGTTGAAGAACAGGGATAAAAACCAAAGAAAAAAGGAGAAGAAAACAAGAAAATCAACAAAAAAGGGGGGCTGTGCCTAACCACTTATAAATAAGTCGATTATACAGTCAAAAAATCTAGCATGACAACTATGACTAGTTCTATATTACTGCTAAAAGATACAGGACTCCATAAAAATCAAAGGCCGATTTAAATTATGGGTACAGCGATTCATTTTAACAATTCCATTCAAAATGTGAATGGATTTACAATTAATGCCATTAGTTAATGCCAGTAATTCTTCTTTACTTTTTTGTTTGAAGACGTGTAATTTACATCTTGCAAGAAATAAAAGGAATCAGGAAGACTTCACCTGCACTGTTCTGTACCCAGGTATTTATCCCGGAATCTCACTGGTTGAATTTTTGGCTGAAGATATCCTGGATTCATTTTAGGCCAGTGGATCAGATTGAATCGGTTCGTTCAAGATGAACCAATATTCACTACGAATCGGATCAGCAACCACAGATCATGATATAAATTGAACCGTTGTTAAAACAAATCGTTACACCCCTAAACTTGATTAATCGATTAAGTCGGTCGATCAC
The DNA here is from genome assembly GCA_014656515.1 of Oryzias celebensis. Taxonomy (NCBI): domain Eukaryota; kingdom Metazoa; phylum Chordata; class Actinopteri; order Beloniformes; family Adrianichthyidae; genus Oryzias; species Oryzias celebensis. Next base: position 45,491,446 of record BNCR01000005.1, read on the forward strand.
TACACCCCTCGTTTAAAAAAAACAAAAAACAAATAAAAGGTCAAGTTTATAGAGAAAGTTTTAGTTTCATTTTTTGAGATTTTGTTGATTGTTTTTGCGCCAAAAATGTACTTTAAATCTTAAGAAAGCTTGACTTACACATTCTCCACACGGACTCTCTGGTAATCAGACATAATGGCCCCCACAGACACTGCCTCAACACCTTCCTTTTCCTGTGTGGAGGAAGAGACGATGGTAACATAATAATAGAAATTTAAAAAACTTTCCTTTATTGGGAATAAAAGAAATAAGAAATCACATGAACTGGTAATGCACCATGATGTGACTTTACATTTGGGTCAAATACATCTTAAGTCACATTCAAAACTGTAACTCAAAACCAAAACTTCATAAAAACATTTGTTAACACACACAGGCACACACCACTGGGAAAAACAAAGAAAACAGATTCCTGACAGGTCCTGCCTTTCAACCGGACCACAATCCTGTGGGGATGTTTACACTCTGGTCATATCAAGGCCTGTGCGGTCCAGCCCACATCCCTTAGGGGTTTTCATGAGTGACGTGTGTGAATGTGTGTGTGTTTGAATGGAGGCAAAAGCAGCGCCAAAAAGAGTTGGTGGACCTTATCAGCCGTCTCCAGTAAGCAGGACACGAGTGCATCTGGTCACAGCTTCCATCTGCTTTACACTGCACTGAAAGATGGACCAGTACTGACAACCTGAAGTACTGTATCAGCTAAACCTCATGTCTGTGAGTGGCATGTATCTTTAATATTGCTAAAGGCTAATCTAATTGCTTTTCATTTCATATTCATATTTCAGAAACAGTGGGACAACAATGCACTCAAAAGATACTGGCAGAGCCTTGAGATGCATTCAATCTTCCTCCATAAAAACAACCTTGATCTGGAGTGACACGCACAAACAAACATGCGCACAAGCAAGAGCGTCATGCTGACACACATACGTCTGTAGACATAAATGCCTCCACCCCCACTCCCCCTCTCCCCACACCTGCAGATTCATTAGAACATTACATGGGCTGTAATTAGAATGAGAGGAGCGGGTAGAGGCAGTGGAAGGATGCACAAGTCTCCAGTAAATTACCTTGTAGCCATTATCAATTTCCCTGGCTACTGGTCCTTAAGATAACCCCCTTGCCCCTCCCCTCTCCCTGTGGTCCCTTCCTGCAATTTTTCTCTGCCTGATAAACATGCTGATTAAAGCGAACAGCGTGTAAACCTTTGATACTTTTCTAAATGAAATCCATGCCCTGCCTGCGGCCTGATGCTGAGCTGAAACGCGCAGTTCCTCACAAACCCAAAGACGCGCACAGCTCCACATAGGCGTGCTGGCTAATCAGATAAGGGGTGTGCTCTGTGTGTGTGTGTGTACGTGTGTGGTGTTCACCGCGCAGCAGATGGTATGAGGTAGAAAGCTAAACACTGATCGGCAAACACACAGCCAGAAATTAACTCTTTGACCTCAGTTAAACACCAGAAGATCACGACAAGAGACTTTAACCAAGTTTGAACATTTCTGCAAAGATGGAATGTCCATTACAGTCAAGTCCACTGACCAATCACAGTAATTAAGTCAGACTGATAACATTTCCGCCCAGCACAGAGGTAAAGGTGGCTGCAGGGAGACTCATGTAATTCCACATAAGCCTTGAGGCCAACAATCTATACTAATGTAATGATAATCCTTCTCTTTACTCAGAGACTGATTCTGGCTCAGGTGTTAGTCTTGCTTTTCCAGACCGGCCACTATTAAAGTGTCAGTGCAGGACCCTGAGGATTGATCACAACGTTTTCATAGGAGTATGACGATAAAAAAGAAAGTGTATATAGTGTAATGAGTTAAAGCTGATGGAACTGTTAGTAATTTAGTTCAATAAAAGCCAAATTAAAGGCCCACTCCAAAGAAATTGTGTTTTTGGTGTTTTTAACAGGTTCCTGTGCAATTTTATCATGATAGAGGACATGTATAAAGAAAATTTTTTCATTATTCAAATTGTTGTGAATCAAGAGCTGACTAAAAAATGTCATTTGAAAAAGCTTATAGTTATGTAAAATCTACAACTGGCAGGCCACAAGCTCCCTGCTCCGCTCCATTCTGATGCATCTACTTGCAGGTTGGGGTTGAAAGAGGGCTGTAAGCTTGTGGGAGAGAATGTAAATAAAGGGATGATGGGAAGTGTTGGCAGGTTTGCACCCCGCCAACAGTCCCACCCACAACTCAAAGGCAAATTCCTAATAAACTCCTGCTGCTCTGCAGAGAATATGCCCTAGAAAATGACAGATTTTTAAATGTTTGCTAAAAACGGAAAAAGCATCATTAAAAAAACCACTGGAAAGACTTTCCAAATAGATCAGAAAAAGATTGGAGTGGGGCTTTGAACAGATAAAAGAGTCAGAGGAAAAATAGAATTGGCATGACTTTAGCCTTATCTGGAAAAAGCAGATTTTTTTTCTTTTTTGAAACAAACTCCTTCTTGGTATTTTTATGATTATCTCTGGTGTGCTACATCCACACTTCTGAAATTCAAATTGTGGGATCTTTTTTTTTTATAAAGTTTAAGCTTTGCATCCACAGATAATGACAAAAACTTTGATGACAAAGTTTGATAAGTAAAATTCAACAATGACAACAAAACCTTGTAATGTTCAAGCTTGTAAAAGCTTAAGACAAATTATAATCAGCAAACGGTAGAAACATAACATTTTAGGGCTGAAACTAAGTTATAAATGTGATATTTTTAGCAAAGAAGGAGTAAAATGCATGAATGTTTAATACACTTTGGAAATTAGTGATGGAAACAAATCCTTTTTGAAATTGCGAAAAGACAAATATTTAGACATGTTTTTGATGCATACCTAAAGACAAGAATTCTACAGCAATAAAAATAACTATACGTAGTACATTTCTAAAGGGGGAAAAGGTTATTGTATTTTTTAAGTTAAACACTGCCTGAACTCACTGCATGTTTTTTTATTATTGACTTTCATTATCAGATGTAGGAGACATTTAAAATTGCGGAGTCTATACACATTCAGTTATGCCATAAATTAAGGAATGACCACATTTAGAGATATTACATTTTCAGATATAATGTTGTCATTTCAGGTAAAAAAAAAAAGCTGTAAAATCAAAAAATGAAATTAACTTTTTCATAAAAATACCTTTTAGGATAAACAAAGTGGCTCATAAATCATTGTACAATAAGACAATATAACAAATGTAGAGTGTCCACTTGTTGTGGTCTTATTTTCTTCAATTTCCTGTAAAAGAAACGCCACACGATTCCACGTCTGAGGCCTTGCAGCAACTCGTGTTTGGAGAAAGTCTATTTCTGGCACAGTGCTGTGCAACAGCGCAAACCCCTAGCATCTCTTTCAGAGGCAGACTAAACAAAGGCAGGGCCCGACTTCCTCTGCCCTCGTTGGCAGAGAAGCTATTAATGAGGATCTATGGCTCAGAGCAATGGAAGTCCTTCGTCCCCCCAGCCATGTCCATCAGGGTACTTAGCCCCATGCAGTCATTAACTTCTGTTACTAATTGTCAAATTCATTAAACTAATCCTTCCCCTACATCCGGATGTCTCCTGTGGAAATGGATGGAGAGGGCTGAGTTATTAAGATGTCAGCTGTGGAGAAGATTAAGGCCAGCAGACATGCTCCACAAAGAAACGATACGGCCATTAAACTCTATATCAAGGTAGCGTGCGTGATATACTTTGTAATTATATATACATTCATCTTTGTAAGGGGAGTAAAAGACTGGTTCAAATGTATTCACAGTCACAGACATGCCTTCAGTCAAGAAATGTTCCTGCCCCAAAGATACACAGATAAAAATCAGGACAAAAAACCCCTCAAGAATGTAACCATTCCATCTGCGTTAGTGTTTCAAAGGTACTTACCCAAGCCACGTATTCACTCAGGCTAATGCTCAACACTAAAAGCCATTAATGGCAACCAAGGCAATTAAAAAGCCATAAAATATTTAAAATTCAATATTCATATTCATATGGAATACATCAGAACCCTCATTAACTCTTTCTCAATGGCTGTCACAATGAAGTCTTAATTATACACCCTAGCAATACAAAGCTCCAATTTGCAAAATGGTGGGTTACTAAAATGCCTGCTTCTGTCTGTTCTGACAAGCAAGAGCCCAGAGCTGCCAGGTCATAACTATAACACACACACACGCCCGCACATACACACACAGAGTCATACATTTCCATAACAAAACCCTCTTTTTATCAAGCACAAAGTTGGTGACATGTGCATTGTATTATATCATTGCCTCCTTGTATGCAGTGTGCTTGTCAGAGATGGCAGGGAGGTGGGAAAGTGGACAAGTAGGGATAATTAATGAAAGTGGTTTGACTGACAGTTTGCTCAAGGGCACCGGAGTGCCATCGCATACACTCCATAGCTGCAATCACAACGTTGTATTATCACTTCATCTGACCCCACCGCCTTCCACCCTGTGCCTCTATCTCCTCAACACTCATATCCATCCCTCCCTTTTGGATCCATCAAGTAAGTGATTGATGCGACATGGTTTTAATGTTCTCTGCATCTGATCAGCTCTGAGCCAGTCGCAATGTAATGGGATTGTTCCCCCATGTTAGCTGACAACGTGGGGGGGGGACATAGAGAAGGGGTTGTAGCTGCTAAAGTAAATGCAGTACAGGAGACAGGGTCTGCTAAGGTCAAGTGATTGTGTTTAATGTAATGCTGACATAGACCTGGGGCATGTAAGGAAATCCTGACAGCTCAGACAAGCCAAACTCATTGGAAGCTTAGGTGTTACGGTCCGGTAATCGCTGCTTATTTGTTCTTTATCATCATGTTGCATAGTTTCAGATGAAAATCGGGTTGGGTGAAAAAGTGAAAACAAATAAAAGAGCCATACATTTGGAACGTATACAAATCAATGTACAAATGGTTCTTGGTACTATTAAAAATATTCTATGGTGTTTATTAAAAATGGAAGTCCATTAAAACCAGTTTGACTTCTCAACAAAAAACTTTTACTCAATTGTAAGCAAACAAAAGAAAAAGGGCCAAAACTCATTAAAAATGTAGTGTTTTATTTTATTTAAAAAAATATCAATAAAAGTGACAAAAGTATAGTATGGTTCGTTTGATAAATGGTGATTGCTCATCATAAGAACTAGGGATACAATCATTCACCTTTCCCATAACTTGGTTCAAACCTCGATTTTTGGGATTTGGTTTGGGATTCCGTTCAGTAAAGGATCTGTGTATCAAAAAAAAAAATGGAAATATCTTTTTTTTTATTGCTCATAAGCAAACAATCAAGAAAAACCTTTCAGTTAGCTTATAGCAAGTCTGGTGTAGTGCAATAAAACAATTGTTTGACATCTTTCATGTAAACATACTAGTATACAGTAAGGATGCAACGATTCACTTTCCCCACGATTTGTTTCCCTAACAGGAACTTTTTTCATTTTCAATCGTTATTTTGTATTTGTGTTTCCAAAAAAGCATCACTTACATGATTAAAGTTAAACGAAGATTACGCTCTGCAAAGCAACTGTTTTCTGCCAGTTCAGGTTTCCGCAGGGTGCATCAAAATCTGAATGCACACTTTGTCAGGAACAATCCTACTCATAACATCCTCACTTACAAAAGTAATAAATATTCAATTGATTTTTAGCACTTTATTGTTGTTATTTTTTTAGGTTAAGATTGCTTTAGCAGACTATTTGATACGTAATGCAGCGTTAGCAAGGAAAGCGATGTGTTTGTTTAGTTCAAAAAAGCATCAGTTAAGAGAGAAATTTCCCCTCTTACGGTTGTTTTTGTCCACATCATGAGGGAAACGTTTGTTTTGAAGAAGCCTGCGCATATAAAACATTGTCTTAACTAGCATAACATTGTGATTAATCGTGATTAATACAACCCTAAAGTGTGATTAATCTGATTAATTTAATTTGTATTATTTTAATATGATATTTTTGTTATTTATTTAATTATTATACAATCCATTTAATTTAATTCAGCGATTGACAGCACTATATAATTTTATTTTATTTTTTTTGTATTTCTACTTTTCTCTTGTAATGCACCATGACAATACGATTACAATCTAGACAGAAGACTAGAAGTGATCGTTGTTAGGACTATTTTTACACAACCAAATAAGTGTCAATCTCAATTCCAGTGCACACAAGACTACGTGAGTTCTGAAGAATCTCTGGAGTACCTGAGAGTAAAACCCTGTGACCTGTTTCTAATCCATCGAAACAATTCAAAAAGCAGCCGTGGAGGCTTAGAAAGTGACTTCGGAAAGCAAACACCAGTCAAGATCTCGGTCAGAACGGCTTAAGAAAAATTCCTATTGGCAAATTAGAGGTGCCGTGTGTTTAAGGCAAATGTTGAAAGACAAGCTCTTCTTTTGTGCTTTCGGATGGGCTTGTGAGATGACTCACGACATGTCATTCTTCAACCAAAAGCAGCACTAAAACTAAAAATAACAAAGTTCTCCTGAGTGCTTATTAATGCTGAGTTTTTTCGACGATTCAAGTCTGAAAATCAAACAGATGAGGGAAGAAGCTTTAGGAGAAGCTAGTAAACAGGTGACACCAGCCTTCAGAGAACACCATTACTCATTGTCTCGTCAGTGCAATGACTGATGAATGCTTATCAACCCACTGCAATGTGATGAGTGACAAGCAAGCGTCTGCTGACTAAGGTATGACAAAGACAGTTGGACATATTCTTCTCATGGGGGTTCTACAGCAGCATTTCATAGCTAAGTTTGCATATGTAGAGTTTTGAAGCCAGAAGTTTATACATAGATACACAGTCCGGCATGGTGATTCATTTACAATGACAGAACTGTTTTGAGCAATAGAGCCTGAGCGTAAATATGCCATGCTGCACAGCTGGAAAATGTAGAAATTCATCAGGGTTAAACACGTGGGGAGACGAACGTTTCCCGAGGTTTCAGAGTGGGCCAGTTGTCAGGCTTGGAGAGACAAATCCTAAGCCAAAGCAAGCACAACGTTCTGGTTTCATCCAACCAAGGACGAGGAAGGTTTTCATAATAAAACACGCTTAGAAAACTACACGGAGGGCAGAGTACACACAGAGCGGTATTTAGAAATGTGAAATAATTTATTAATACTTAAAATGCAGGCAAGTACGCTTGTAAATGGATTTTAAGAGCTAAATATTTTACATTAATCAACTGTCAATTTAAGTTTTTTTATTCAGACAACGGTCTTCTATGGTGAGAGAATAAATGGAGTTAGTTCCCAACATTTCAGGTTTTGTTTTATTCCAACAAAAAGAATAGGACTAAGCACAGGTTTTCTGTGGAGGATAAAACAAAGTCATAATCCCAGCTCTGTCGTATTAGCATTCCCACTTGGCTGATGTAAGAGTTTCTTTGAGCATCTCAGACAGGAAGCGGCCTTCAGAAAGCGAGAGGGACAGAATCAAAGAGCAAGTCTCATGCCACAGAGAGGTAAACTATGTCGGTTGTTTTTTATGGTCCAGAACAAGCACCTAATCCACAGGGTGCATGCACAAACATGCACTGATGTCCAAGTATACACACGCTAGCATCCGCTGGCCTAAGCATGCACACAAAGACACACTCAAAAATGTAAATGTTTTCCTGGTGAGGTCAGGTTCCAGGCTCTTGGCATTGTGGCTCTCCTGTCATCCATCCTCCATAATGCCAACAGAAATCACAGATCCCTCCTCTACTTCCCAGAGAGACGAAGCAAAGGAAAATATAGCAGTGATGCTGGTTTAACCTACTCTCAAGACTCCAGACAATGTTTTTCTTTCTTTTTTTACATATGGTTAAGACTTTAACTGCAGGAGGTGATGGGGATAGGAAAACATCTCAAGGGGACTGACTCTCAAAACAAAACATAAAAACCTTTTCAATTTCCAGTGAATGAATGGCAGTTGGCAGAAAGACTTACCAGTATCTTTTCACAGCTCCGTATAAAACAGACCATAATAAACTAACCAGATGAGCATTTAATGTCGGTACATCTAAAAGTTGTAATTTCCCTAAATTTCTCATGGCAACCATGCAAACCCACAAATCTGATTTAAAAAAAAAAACTTTGTAGATTCTTAATTTTAAAAATGTTTGATCAAATACCCTGAAATACTGCAATTAAAAAAAGAAAAAATAACAACTATCGATTTTACATAATTGTACTTTCCTCTTGAGTGTCAGAACAAAAAACACTAAGCAATACCTAAAATGAAAAAAGGACCTGCTCAACACTAAAGGCTCATGTTTCTATGCATTTACAATGATCTAGTATAGTTATAATCATGGTTATAAATTATTATTTGTCTTCAGCCTATACAGAGTAAAAACAGCTAATCGAATGTGACAAGAACGTCACAATTTAACATTGTTCCTCTCCTCTGATAAAGTTGACTGAGCCATAGAGCTGACGCCTTTTAAATGACATAACCTCATTGCTCCTGTGCTTCTGTGCTGTGCAGATGTCATATCTGCTACATGCAATTTCTTTTAAGAAAGCCTAACAGGCATACAGTAATATTTTTATTCTGTTTATGCTCCTGAATCCTTTCTAGTAAAACGCTGATGATATATAAATCATTTTGGTTAATTAATAAAACATTAATAGGCTAGTTCTTTAATGTAACTATAACAAAAAAGTTTTTTTTTTTGTTTTATCTCAGGGATTTGTACAGCGAACAGTAATGAATGAATATTTTCAGCAGCCTCAATAGATACATCCACTGTGGAATTAAAAGTCACACAAACAAAAGGAAAAAAAACACTAGTTCTTTATTGGGAAAGTGTTCAATCAAGCAGTTTGTGGTGACTTATGCCCTTGGCAAGGCTAGATAAGGCTATCAGCTTCCATCATTGCTAAACAAGATTGAGCAAAGTACATTAAGCAGAAAAATGCAAACAAATTACAAAGGCTTGAGGCTTGGCTCCTTATCTAATGTTTGTGGGGACTGCAAGAGTCAGTTGGTGGGAAATGGGCCTGCATCTAATAGATCCTGTCCCACCACTTCCACACGGCCAGCGAACAATACACAGTGCCATTATCTCAGCGCTAATGCTATCCTTCCTCGTGTGCAAAACAAACTGGCAATCTCAGCTGGCCTGACTGCCACAGTGTCGACCAACAGAAATACAAGAATCCAGACCAAAGCAAAAGATAACAATGACTACCATAAAAAGGCAAGATAGCTGTTTGAAGTAATCTGTACCCTCTCTCTCAGAAACACATCCTCAAAAAATAAAACAAACAACCTGAACTTTGCTGGAAACAAAAATCAACAAATCTGTTGGCCCTAAACTACATGTAAGCTTCTTCCAATACCAACGTTTAGAGGTCTGTCTGCACCACAAACCAACTAAAACACATTAGCTTTGTTATTGATCTCATCTCCTAAACCCTCACCGTGACCCCAGAGGTCATGATTTATGTATTAAGCAGCTTTTTAAAGAAATCCATTTTCCTGTTGAGTCCCCAATGTACATCTAATGCGGCACCATACCGGTAATCAGAGACAGGCTGGGTGTTTGATTTTGAGCCCCCCTCCACTTTTCTTAGTTCACACACCTCCTCAACATCTTGTCTCACAACACCTCAGCTGCCTAATCGATAATACAGCGCTCCTGAATCAACTAGAGATTCCTCCTCCTCCTGCTTGTCTCCTCTGTTCATTCCTTTCACCTCTCCCTTCGGTTCTTCGCTCCTCTTTCCTCACAGCAGGATGCGCCTCCATCAGGACATTTGCAACAAGACATCAGATAGATCCGGATGAAAGCCCGACGACACCAGAACAACATCGGTGGAAGAACAGAAAAGGGTGATGGAGAAGAAAGAGAGGTAAAAGGAGGTTTGGGCTTGTGGACACACTGACTAGGTGATCTCAGAGGGTCTGCTTTTGTGAACTGATGTTGATAATGAAGTGACGGAAGTGGCTGGGGGTGAAAGAGAGATGGGAGAATTGGGGGAAGAGTCTCTGTGAGTTTGAGAGAATTAGATCACCAAACAAAAAGTCTTGCCACAGCAGGGGAAAAAGCTGCTTCATCAACTAAGACCAAAGATCAGTCAGCCTCTCCAAAACATTAAAGACCTACTCCAACGAAAATTGTGTTGTTGTGGATTTTTTTCTCATTTTTAAAACTGTGTTTCTGAGTATTTCTTTATTCATATTGTTGAGGATCAGCAGCAGACGCAAAAATGCTGTTGGAAAAAGCCTGTAGTAGTGACGTAGAAGCTAAAAGTGGCAGGCCCTGCTCTGCTCTTTCTGATGCATCCACGTGCAGCTCCAATATTGCTCGCCATTTTTGTCACACCGCTAATGTTAGGTTGGGGTTGTGAGGGGCTGTAAGCAGCAGGAGAGAGTGTACACAGACTGATGATGGGAAAAGAAGGAAGGCTTATTATGCACCAACCCAGCCCACAACTCAGAGGCAAATTTCTAATGAACTCGTGTCGTTCTGCAGAAACTATGTCCTAGAAAACAACATGGTTTTTGATTATGGTTAAAAATTACATATTTTATGATGACCAAATTGATTATATTGATTATATTGATCATATTGATCATATTGATCATATTGATCATATTGATAATGATCATATTTTAATGGCAACCCTTTTAAACAGATCAAAAGATGATTGGAGTGGGACTTTAAAATATTTTTTTTAAAACAAAATAAAAGAAACAAAAGTCGTTATTCTGGCTTTGATAGCAAAAGAATAAAATAACTTGAAAAAATAGTGGGCCGAGTGCCTTAGGATAAGAAATTAAATTAGAAAATAACATTTCCATCCTTCTCAAAGCTGTGTCTCAGTATGACAGAGATGTTTCAGGGCTGCTAATTAGAGCTGGCGGAATAGAACATGTGAGTAGATATCATCTATTGTTCCTCATCACTCTAATGAGCCTAAATGTCTTTGTCTTTATTCATCAGCTCAAAGGTTTCACAGATGCTGTGGGAGTTTTTTTTTTCCTTCTATATGTTTTATACATAAAAATGACAGAAGTTGAAGTTTTCCCAAAACTTCTGTTTTCTAAAATGCCTGTACAGTTAAACAACAATATTTCCTAAAAGTATCAATGAAACATTCATCTGTGTGCAACTTCAATTAGTGTTCAGTTCAGAGCGGTCAGAAAGAGGTGAGGGCGTCCGTGGATGAGAGCTGGGAAAGTACCTTTGTCTTACCTGCAGTGTTGAAAGAAAGAAAGCAAACCGGGGCAAAAGAAGAAAGGGAGAGGTGTGCGAAGGAGAACAGAGATGGACCTGTTATCATGTAACAGAGGCCCGGTTTGACTTGACCTTGAACACACAAATGTGTATGCAGGGACACACACGCACGCAAGGTCATGGGGCATAAAGAGCCACTGTGTCAGGTCGCAGCATGCAGAGAGAAGGATAAAGGACTTGAGGGATTTGATATGACTAATATGAGGGGTTTTGCAGGCTTTGGGCAGAGGAGGGGGGTACTGGCGTTACAGCCAGGGGTGACTGACACTGTTGATCTGTATCACACATCACAGCAGATCATAAAGAAAAGAGAAGACCAACCACAAAATAAAGTGCAAGCGCACAACTCACAAATGCTTATTTTTAAAATGTTATGGTTTAAACAGTGAACATCCAATTGCAGTAGGAAAGGCATGCATTCTTTTCGCAATTCTTGCAGCTTTAAAGCTTAGCATGTTGACAGAAATAGAGATATCTCTTTACTTAAACGTTTATTTCTCCTCACAAAAAGCAGGTTCAAAGATCAGCACCTTGCAGGACAGAAGGGGGTACAGTGTGTCTTGGCATGTCTATCAGGTTACACACTTCAAAGAAAAACTGCGATGCACAAGCAGCAACGAGAGCAAAGGAAAGACCCACATTATCATTCTGTCATTATCATAACAGCCAGGAAAGGAAAGCTCTATTTTTCTTCTTTTATAATTGGTCTTTTTCCTCTCTATCAACCAACAATGGTTCTGAAGAATATGATCTCCTCCTTTGAAAGTTTGTGAATGGCTCCAAACATTCTCAGACGCACGTTTGGGCTTGGCAGCTAACAGGAATGATCCATAGATGGCACTGTTGGCTTACGCTATGGGATGGTTTACGGCACTGCAAGAGGAGGAGAGCACAGCATCCACCTAAAACTCTTGAACTCTGGATCAGAAGAAAAAAAAATCTTTCATCTAAGCCCAAGTGTCAATTGCTATATATAATTTTACAGCTTCTAATTAATTCAAACTGCTCTAGAAGTTCTTTGAAAATATCACAATCTGCAAACATAACATGATAAAACTGTTCTTTTTCAGTTAACTCGATTTTCTGCTTTAGATCTCTGACTTTAACAAAAGTCGAACCAATTTTTTTAAAATTTAAATGTCAAATGGCCTCATACTGATCCCACTAACGATAAGTAAATATTTCAGATGGTATATATATATATATATATTTTTTTTTTTTTAAGTTGAAGCAAAAGCCTGTTTGTCTAAATTAGTCAACTAGCTCATTTATTCTGCTTTCAAGAACTGCAGCTGAAATGGAAACCTGAGATAGAGAGTTGTATTTTTACATTTTCCATCACTCAGTCAGCTTGCAGGGAAGCCTGTTGTTTATAGTGCTGGACTGTTTATGACACTGAAAGGGGTAAGCTGGGATATAAGTGGAGGTCTGCGAGTCTGCTGCGACCCCCATGGGAACCGAACTGCCCTGATCCATGGAAAACCTGACTGCCAGACAAAGCATGGAAATGAGAAGCTAGCAGAATGTGGCTAATTTACTAACAAATGCATCAAAGTTGATTTAAAGAAAATATTTTTTTTTTTATTATAATGGATCAATTAAATACATTTTAAAAATTGATGCCTGTATTTAAATAGATTTAAGTTACAGTAAGTTTTGGGGTACATGGTTTGATGTTTGAACCAATAGGTGTACATGTTAAATTAGATTAACTGAGCAGAAAAATTAAGTAAGTTTATAATTTATAAATATGGTACCAAAAAAAAAAAAAAAAAAAAAGGATGAAAAACCCCCAAAATGCGTGATTTCCTGTTACTAAGGTGGAGGGTGACTGTTGGCGTGACAAAGCTTCAAATCAGTCACAAACACGTCCCCTCACAGAGAAATTTCCTTATCATCCGGGCCGACAAATTCCAATCCACAACTCCAAAAAGCCAGTCTTATTTTTTTGTTTAAAGTTTGCAGCAAACAGTGATGGTTGCTGCAAACAGAAGAGAAAGAAGTACTCCACAGGACGATTCCCCACACTGGTGCGCGCTGACAGCAGTGCGCTCTGCCTGCTGTTGACGTTTCTGTCCAGGTATCTTCCTCATGACTGCAGGCGGTCAGATAGGCAAGCAGCACTAGTGGTGAGTAAAACACACACACGCAGTTATCTCAAACCTGTCAGTCAAACTCCTTGTACCATGTTGGACCACCGCGCTCTTGTGCATAAATTAGAATTAAATTAATATTTCCTCAACATTGTATAAAAATGTGGTATTTGATTAAATATTAATTCACTGATTAATTCTTTGCATTTGATCCTCTGTCAAGTGAGATAAAAAACAAGTCCTTTTTTTCTTGTGAAGCCCTTATTGATGGGTTCCTCTCAAACTCTGAGGATCAAACTTTGATCAAGCATCAGACGAAGTGGTGTATAGTTGTAGAGAACAATGAAAAGAAAACCTACTTTACTTAAAAGTAAAGATAAGCATGATCAATGAGACAGACTAAAAGCACTAACGTGACTTTGTGCACTTCTGCTTGGTTACATTTCACAAATTGAGTCAGCTGGTAGTACGGATAACATCAGGAGAATGAAGTGAGTCTGACTCTATAAAGAGAGATGTGTTTAAATACTGTGACATAATGGACGGCAGGGAAGTGAGCACTTCTTCTTTAATTTAAAACTAGTGTTCTGAAACCTATTCTCCACTTTTTTTCAAAGCTGGTTTGTATGGATGTGTCAAAAACATTCTTTTATTTAAAAAAATAAATTAAAAAAAAGAGTGCATGCCCTTTAAAAAGGTAAAAATTCCATAAACATTTTGCAATAATTTTTAACTGAACATACCAGTTAGGGCAAAGAAAATTTGAAAACATAAATTGAAATATAAATATTTAAAGATTGCAATCAGCAGTGATTTCTTTATGAGGTTCTTAAAGTCTATATCCAGTCATTGTTTGATCAATTATGAAAGCGTTTCCAGCATTCTTTTAGTTATGATTATGCTGTTTTAAGCAAATGTTTTTAAAAATTGTGTCATTTTTTTTTAGAATGCAGGAGCAGGGAGCTTGTGGCCTGCTGACTGTAGTTTGTATGTAGCAACTACAAGCTTTTTCACACAACATGTTTTTCATCTGTTCTTAATTCATTACAATTTGAATAAAGACATACTCAGAAAATATATTTTAATTTTTATTTTCTTTATATATGCCCTCCATCATAAGAAAAAAAATGCTACAAGGACATGTTAATAACACCAAAAACACAACTTTCATTAGAGTGGGTCTTTCAGGATTTAGTTTCATTTCATTAAATCAATCAGGAACAAAACACATAAGAAAGAAAAAGAATTTTAGTAAATAAATTACAAATATTATAAACAAAGTTGAACGCTTTGACCAGCACAATTTCTTATCTTTCTAAACTATGCTCTTTAATATTAGGGATGTAATATGTCACACATGAATCTGACTTAATTTATTATATTTTACGACTAGGAGGAATTTTTATAAAACTCATGAATGTCTTGAATAAGTGTGCTTACTAAAATACAAAAGCCTTTCTGTACTTATTAGTGTGATCGTGACAAAATAATTATCTGCAAGAAAATGTACAGTTGGTGTATGGAAGGGTAATGCTTTTATGAGGTCAAAACTATTTTTTTTTTATTATTTAAAGAAAATAAGTTGGTTAAAAGAATGAAAAGTTGGAATTCTTTAAAAACAGGAAAAGTAAATGAGCGACTAATAAAGTCTTATATTAATAGTTAAATCTTAAGAGAAAAAAGATGTCCACTTTTTTATATTTAGAACCCCCATTAGCATAATCTATTTAACCAAGAATGTATCTGTTTTCTTGTTTTCCCATCACAGATGGGGACAATAAAGAGACAAAACAAGCAAAAAGCAAAAATCAGCATACTTTTTTTTTTGGTTCTGAGAAAGCCAGGGCTTAAAAAAAACAAAAAAATGAAGATCTAAACCTAACCAATAAACGAAGCAGGACCTTTGTACAGTATATCAACAGTATGTAACACCTGACTACCATGCATCCCAAAATGTACATTTTAAAAATGCCAACATCCAAGATCAAGCCAGAGAAGTTTATCACAAATTTGTTCTTCTCCTCAACAGAAAGTCCTACAGCTTGTAAAATGTAGGAACTTTTTATTGAGTAATGATCCAGATGCCTGCAGTGTTTCCCTGCCTGACAGTTTGTGATGATTTATGGCATTTTGGTGTTGAAAGCAGATCGAGAAAATAGGTCAATTGTGTACAAATTGAATTTGAGTTTTCAATTAGTTCTCACATTCAGTCACCTAAAACTTGACACCGACCTTGTTCTCTCAAGAGATTTAACGGTTGACTTGAGGTTTGGGGATTTTTAAGCACTAATAATTTGTCAAACTTTAGATATACAACATTACAATCTGATATTATTGATAAAGGCCTTTGGCAGAAAAAAATATCTACCTTAACAAGATGCAGCAGCTGGTACAGGTCTTCCACTTCGTCCCCCTCTGTCTCACTGTAGTTTCTGCTGGTGTCCAGGCTTGAACCCTGAATGGTGTGTCGATACAGCGGCAAGTCCATGGCCTCTGCATACAGCTCTATAGCCTGGTGGCCCACTGTCTGGTACATGTAGCTATCCAGCTCATCTATGAATAATCATCAATGTGTTCATTTCACCACTGACAACATACTTTCTTTACATTAAAAAAAGTAATATTAGGTAAAACCTACAGTAAGTGATGTTGCAAAGGTATGGTTTACCTTAAAATTATGCAATGTCAGTAAGTAGTTGTGTGTTTTAACAAGAAACAACTAGAAAAAATTAGATCAGAATCTTAGATTAGTTCAGTAGCAGACTGTATTGAGGATAGATTCGTTTTAGATTGATAGATTGGTTTAGATAGACTGTATTTAACCGACTTGGAATGTTACATATTAAACTAAATGTGGGTTTATGTCAATAAAACCAACAACAAGATCAATATTAAACATTCGCCAAATAAAAAAATATGTATATATTTCACTTTCTGAAATATATTCATGCCAAACAAACAAGTTTACAACAGCCAAGTTAGGATTTTTTGAGACAAACCATCTTTGTTCTGGTTCTGCTGGCATGGGTATCAAGTAGAATGTGAATACTTTTTTTTTTATTATTTGAATTACGCATACACAAATACATATGACCAAAACAAAAGTTAAGTGAATAAAAAAGGTGCAAAGTGTATAACAGAACAGCTTTTGGTCATTTTCACTTCAGCGGTCCGGTCCAATAAGGAGTAATCCGGTACAACCCATTGAATTCTGCCGGGCGTTTCCACTCAGTTAAGCCTCGCTTCCACTGGGCGGTTTGTTTTCACGGTGCATGCGTGGTGTAGACTGCTAGTGTGTTTGCATCACTGTAGTGCGGCGACTAGAAAAGCAACAACAATTAGGTCATTCCACAGCTCGTCTTTTTATGTCTTTACTTCTGGCATATCGTGTATAAAAGGAATTAAACGCTGTTTGAAAGACGATTGTGGGCAGCTAAGAGAAATACCTCCATAAAAAGGGAAAAATAAACTGCCTTTTGAGGACTGTATTGGCAATTTCTATAAGTCGTCATCACTTTCTGTCTACAAAGGCTCCGCCCCAACCAAATGGGTGGCCCCAAAGAGGTACGGTTCTGTACTGTTTAATGGATCAATTTTACAACAGAAAAGTTCAAAATACAGCACCGTACCAGGCCGCTCAGTGGAAACGAGGCTTAAGGGAAAATTGATGGTATCCAGAGGTACTTCTGATTATTTTTTGTTTTTAGAAGTCTTTATTTAACTCACATTTTCACAATAACTAACTGCAGTCATAAATGACTGAAGAATCTTTATTTTGAGTCATTTCTGTTCACAACAACGTAATTAAAGACCCTCAAATGAAAATTGTCTTTTTGGCGTTTTTAACATAATCTTGTAGCATTTTTCCCATGATGGAGGACATTTATAAAATAATTTAGGAAAACTGCATTTTTGAGTATTTTTTTATTCAAATCTGAATGAATCAGAAGCAGAATCAAATATACTGATTGAAAAAACTCTCATTTGGGATGTAAAAACTGAAATGGGCGAGCCAACGTTTGCCTGCTCTGTTCCATTCCGTTGCATCTACTTGTAGACAATTGGGATACATTTATATCTTCATTTTCCTAGTTTGAGCTGCCATCTGGCTCAAAACTGTTCGGCTGAATAGCTCCAGCATTTTTGTTGCACCACTAATGTTAGTTGAAGGTTGTGAGGGGCTGTAAGCTAGAGGGAGAAAGTGCACACAAAGGGATGATGGGATATCAGTGGAGGCTTACTCAATGCCATTTTTCTTATGAACCCCTGCCCTTCTGTACAATCTTTGTCCTAGAAAACATCACAGGTTTTGGGATTTTGTAAAAAAAACTGCATATTCATATTTAAAAGACTGCTGGGAACGCTTTTACAACAAATCAAAAGATGATTGGAGTGGGACTTGAACTATTTTTGTAAAAGCCTTAATTTGTTTTTAGATTTTTTTTTCGGAAATGTTTTAAGGAAAAATATAAAGTTTAAATGAAAAGTAAATTTCATGTGAATGAAAGTTTTTTTTTGATAATTTTGTTTCTGTAAAAAATATTAGACATAGATGACAGACTTTTGTTTGTGGGGGTCCAAGCTTTTTATATCTCTGCAAAACTTTTTTTTTTTTTTTTTTTTTATGACTGGGAAAAGATTAAGACCCATTTTCTAATATAATAATCCAGACATTAACAGCTGTTCTTCACCTGTGTGAGCAGGGCGTAGGTTGGCCAAAGCCACGATCCTGTGTCCAGCTGCAACACACTGCATCATGTTGTAGCAGCTGTCTTTACCTCCACTAGAGAACAACACAAAACACACACACACACGGAGAGACTAAATATGCTCATCAAAACACATAGAAATGGAAAATATCTTTGGGGACCTTTGTTTTTCTTTTTTTCCCCCATAATATAGGTCAGAAAATGAACCATCTGCATTTCTCGACAGTTAAAACGATCAAAGTTACCTTATCAACGCGACCACCTTCATCCTGTTGTACCGATTTATTGTTCAGGAGGTTAGAAACGCTAAGAAAATAGTTGTTGTGCCACAGAGTACAAAATACGCGCTTAGCAACTTGCTAATGTAAACAAGAACATGTGAGTAGGAGATTTCCGGGTTCAATAAGGACCCCTTAAATCACATGAGGTGCCTTTTAATATGCCTGATTGTAAGTCAATTACAGTCCTCTGTGAGCTTGTTAAAATTGCTATAATTTAAAATTATGTGCCACGTAAAGTTCAGCATAGTAAAAGCTAAAATTTTTTAAAACAATACATATTAAATTACAAGTTTTTGATGACGTTCATAATATTCTGTTAACAAAAATTCAAATTTTAAAAACAATTCCCTTAATTAGCAATAAGGAAATAATAAAAAGAAAGAAAAACATACTTTGGCCGAAATTATACTAAGCTCATTTGCAAAATCGACCCTAACTTCATATATATAGGAATGTGTCCATGGAACATGTTGTACATTTAGAGAAATAAAACAAACAAACAAAAAATAAATAAATAAAACAATCACGTTTCAATTTAAGACTATGTGGAGGGAAATTCATTTCTACATAAACTATATGTAAATAATAAAAACTGGTCATTACCATTTATCAATTATGTTATGTTAAGTCAAATATTTTCCCAGGTCTACTATGTACCCAATGTACCACTATGTACTACCACATGTAAAATAAACGTACCAAGTTTTATGATGTATTTATTTACACCAGCCGCAGTGAATATTGTATGACAGAATAATCAAAGTAGATAGGCCCCCTCACTCTGTTCACACTCATCCTTTGCTTCCTGTGGTCCCATGAGAGGACCAAAAGTCCATGCACTGGTATTCACAAACAGAGGTTGTGCTTTTCCTCTAAGGGAGCCCTGTTTTGCTCAGAGGAAGCCCTTTGATGCTCCTTTTGCTCTCTGTTGTTGTGCCAGAGCAGAATAATTGCACTGCTTTTGTGTGCCTCTCTCACCTTCTACCCTTAAGCGGGCCAAAGGCAACCCGTTCTGTCTGAAAGTACAAAATTGAGAGAGACGTATCTTCCTCCCATCGCTTTTAACTAGGTTCCTTTTTTTGTTTTTGCTTTGTTTCTGTTTTTATTTCATACAGAGCAAATATTAAAGCCTACAACTTGCAGATCAGGAGAATTTGTGTTGCAGTACACAAAGTAAAAACTAAATTACCAATACATTTCTATTGTTTTAATAATTTGTAAATTTTTTAATTTTACACAAAAAAGATGAGAAATAATATTCAATGTTTGTCTCTGTAACTTCTTTTTCTTTTTTTATTTCTATGTGTATATAATAAATATATCTGTTAACTATTATATGTATGTAGAGTAAATAAAATTATGATTTATATTTGGAAAACTCAAGTATATTTAGACGCAATATTGCTGGCAGTGTAAAAATCACCTGGGCCACGGGTTGGTGTTGTAGACTGAATGAATCATAATAACAAGCAACCGAAATAATATTTGTGAATTGTATATTTCATCTCTGCAGGATAGTTCATTTGACAGAATGAGTGATATAGTTTTCAAATGTTCCTTTGACATGTTGGCTTGAAAAATGTCCCTGTCCTGGAGAGAAGCAGGACAATCCTCTTGGGCTTGGTTGTCCTTCAGTTTTGTTAACTCATTAATATATCACCTGTTTTCCAATTTGCGGCTTGTACTTCATAAAAGCCTTTCTCTCTTGTAATTTTCATAAAAGCCCAGACTCGTAAGAAATGACTAATGCAAATGTTGTCACTTATCACTTTTAATTTATGTAGTTTATTATCCAGACAAATAAAGAGGTGTGTTGTTTACGTTTAAGTTGTGGCAGCATTTTGCTGACGTAAAAGAACATTTTATGTCCTTATTGTTGGTGCGAATGGGGATAAAAAGTGTTGATAGATTGCCCAACTGAGACACAGGCAATGGACGTGAATATGAGACGCATAAATATGAACTCAAGGCGGCAGGAGCCAAATGACACCCTTGGCCTTTCCTTAAAGGAGCATGTGCATATGACAGGTGATTTACACGGACATACAAGCTAATTTTTGTCACACAAGGACACAAAAAGTTTGAGTGTAATGAGAAACTAAGGCTTCAAATGACAAGACAATAAATTGAGTTTCAGAACAGGCCATCCAAGGTTGCAGGATAAGTGGCCAGAACACAAACACACGTACACACTTGAGGTTTTCAGCAAAACAACACAAATAAATGCTGCATCCTACTTTCTCAACAACATTGTATGGATACAGAAAATAATTATTTTAAGTGTGACTTTTTGTACTTACAAGAAAAATTGTGAAAGCATATTAAGTTAAGAATGAGGCATTGTGCTGACTATAAATTCATACTATAACAATACAATCTGCATCACACATTCTGCTGACTTTTATGTTTTCTTAAATGTTTAGTTTAATTTAGTAAAGTACAAGTCATTGTCACTCATTGTAAACTTCTTTGAGAACACATTAAATAAAAGTGGGGAGAGATCAAATACAGAAATCAAAATGTCTTAAAAAATGTAAAAAAAAGACAAAGACATTTTTTGTCAGCCATCATCCATTTCAAATTATACCATGATCTGTGTGAACACTCGATTCTAATTGGCTGCTGGGTGTAAACTTTTGTGAGTGGCAATTTCTGATAATGCAGACTTAGTAGGGCATTATCCCTTACGAAAATGACATTCAGCAAATCCCACGTTGGCCATTTTGAGTAGAAGAGAGACAGCAAATTCAGAACTCAAATCTTGAAAGAAAACATAAAATAGTAACATGAACGAGTTGTAACGGTCCCTTCAACACCTGGAAAAATCTCCGTTCCTCTGCATATATGTTTCAGGGACACAGTTTGGAAAAATGTCATTGAGTTATGAACTAAAAATCATTTTTTTGATGTATAATGTTAGCTTTCCCAGTGGTGTTTCAATGAAGATTATGCAGTTTTAAGCCAAAACCAAAAAAACCTGAGTTTCTGCAGAGCGACAGTACTTCATTAGAAATTTGCCTCTGACTTGTGGGCAGGGCTGTTGTCACAGAGTAACCCTGCTTTCATTTCCCATCATCCCTTTGTTTTCACCCTTTCACACTATCACACAGCCCCTCACATCCCCAACTTAACATTACTGGTGCAAGAAAAATGGCGAGAAATATTGGAGCTACCCAGCAGCAACAAAACAATTAAGCATAGTTTTTTTTTCTGACTGTCACTGTGATAGTTCAGTGATGATATGATGACGGACACTTTTTAACTGTAAACATCAAATGATTAGAAGACGGCCATTCAGACTGTCTTCTTATTCCATTTGTTTGTAAAAACACACTAATCAACAAACAAGTTTCAATTAATAACTTGCATTATGGTACCAGCATCAAAAAATATGAGCAAATAAATAAGAGCTTACGGTCTCTTGTGTTGGACATATTTTACTGTCAAATAGGGGTTATGAATCTTCTGACACATGAGGAGTATATTTGTATAAACCCCCTTGTATTTGAGGCTAAATTTTATTTAGATTAATTATGTTTGTGTACATTTCTTATTGGATCGGATGGTTAAGAAAAGAGAGAGTGGGATGTTGGAGATGGGGGATAAGGGTAAGAAAAAGAGAAAAAAATATAAGAAAAAAGACAAGAGGAGAAAAAGGGGGATTTGGGCAATTTCCATATATTTTTAATTAAGTTATTACTGTACATTTTGTCAACTCTCTAAATTATGTAACACAGCTAATGTGTTAATTATTAGCTGTTAATTATTTGGACTAAAGTCCCTTTTTTGGTGTACACTCAACCAACTTTACGAATATATTTTTTCAATTTTTGTCCAATAACATTTAGATAGGAACCCCAAAAGGAAAAAAAAAAAAACGAAATAAATGTGTAGCACACTATTGTTGAAAATCCATATCTAACCAAATAAATCTTATTTTACTTCCTTCTCTTTTCTTTTTTGATTAGGTTTAATGAGCGCTGATGACTGTCAAATGTTATGTTGATGCTGTGATGATTTTGCACCGCAGTGACTGATGACTGAAAGGAGACAGGCCTATTTTTAACTGTACTCCAGTCTGCAGTTGTCTCCAACAGGCACTCATTTTCTAAAGAACCATCAGCTTAATGATACCTCTTTAGGGCCCAACCGCATCCAAATCAGTTAGTAAACAACCCAAACGGAGATCTGTACACATTTTTACAGACAATTAACTGTTATCACAGGAGGCCCAAATGGATTAGTAGGCTCATTAATGTCTGAGGCTAATCGGCTCTTGATTGGAAATGTGAGAGAATGTGAAATAAAGCTGTGGTTGGATCCAAATTGTATTTGATCATGGAATGGTCCTTACAAACAGCTCCAGTCTGCAAACAGTAATGTCAAATATGTTTTTTTTGTCATCCTGCACTTATGGGAATTTACCCTTGTTGTATTTGTCTCCTTACAAATGGAAAAAACAAGAGAATTTAAATTAAAACAAAGATGTTTAGCAAAATGGTTCCTCCTCTGTGGTAAAAACCTGATCACTATAAACATTTGATTTCGTCTTTTGTCTTCTTGTTTGAAGCTGGAGTGCTGTATCTTTTTCCTCAAAATGTCTTCATACAAATGACATATGGGTGCTTTGTTATCTAAGGATTCATTGTCTTTTTCATTCTGAATTTCTATGAGGAATATAAAGGAGCTAAAGGCGGAGCCTCAGAGATAAAGACATCTTACTTCCGGGTAGGAAAAGAAGCTTGAAGAAATAACTCGTATAACTCACATATAAATTAGTTCTTGGCCTGTTTTAACATTGGTGTATTGGGTGAGAAAAAAAAACACCTTTAAAGTAGTTTTTAGTCCTACAAATAACAATTTATTACCTGAAAAATCTTTATGATGTGGCCACCTATAAAGACCCATATAGAAGATACCAGGATTCATCAATATTTGCTGTTCACTTTTCCCTTCAGAGGCCACAGCAGCAAAACTGTTTCCACTAAGTCGCATAGTTGATTTTGATACTCCTCCTTACATAACTCTGTATTTTGGGGACCACAGGGAGATCCAGACTCGGGCCCCCCTGTGACTACATTAGGCAGTAGCGTGAAGGGTCTTACCTAAGGACGAACACTGGATTAGGCTTATTGCGCCCTTTGGGAATTAAACCCTGAACCCCACGCTCCAGTCCTGCACGCAGCCAACTGAGCCATTCAGCTGCTATATACTAAAATCCATCAATGATGAACAAAATTATGCAGCTTTGCTCTTTTTACCAACCTAATCTAGTGCCAAATGATCTCAGCTCTGGTAAATACTCTCAAAAATGAAGGTTACCACAGAAAAGACAGCAACAATCAGACCAACAAACCTTAATAAGTACAAATGCAATTTCCTGGATACTTCTCCTTGATTTCAAATGGTCTTACCCCACTTTTAGTGTCCTGGCATAAAATTATAGCTTCAGTGGTTGGAGCTTTAGAAGCCTCTGCCAAAAGGATGTGGTCCATTATGGTAGGCCACCATTCCACTAATTATAAAACAGCCAAAGCAAACTGCACCCACCGCTATCACCTGACCATGCTGCCAGAGACAGTTCTACCGTGGGGATCATCAGCATAATGGTTCACAGAGACTTTCTTTTCTCAGAAATCCAAACCACCAGACTCATAGTGTCATTGCTGTGCCATCCAGGTCTGTTATTAAATACATCCTCAGAAATAAACCACCTTTTCTCTGAACATCTGTACGTTTTTTGTTATAACAAGCCCTAACATTAAAAAAAAAAAATCAAAAAATCTTCGCACAATATTTATTGTTGTTTATTTATGATTCTTTTACTTTGCAGCCACATGTTAATTTCAAAATGTACATAAAGTCTTCTATAAGTTTAGAAGAGCAATGTCAACATGGGCTCTACAATGTCGTGTTTGTAAAAGACTTTATAATCCTCAAACTGTCTGGTGGGATGCCATAATTAGCTCGTCTGCTCTCTGATATACAATCCGCGGACAGTTTCCCTCTCTGCCGACAAACACACTTCTAATCCAGGAAATAGCCTACAATCAGAATATCGAAGCTGACATCAGAAGTAGCCACAGAGGCGATTCCCACACACCCCTCCCATAGCTTCAAAGGTCTTCCTGGGCCTGTTATGGGTCTCCCTCGTGATGAAGTCTGACACTCCACAAACACAAAAGCCCCAACCCTCTTGTGGGTCTGCTTTGCTTTTCTTGGATCACTCCAGTCCAAGCTATGCCAAGTCAACTTGGCGGTTGTCAGCCCGGGCCCCATATCTCTGAGAAGAGTGTGTGTGGCACAGTGTCTTCCTGTGTGGATGCATGTGGTTATGTGTTGAGAGTGTGTGGATAGCTTGTCACGGGGCCACTGTCTGCCTGTGAGTGCTGTCTGTGTGTGGTTGTTTGCACACACAGATGACATCTGGCACAATCATAATTACACCACCTGGTTGTTAATAGAAAATGTTGCCTTTTAAAATAAACCGTTTTTAAAAATCTTTTCACAAAGAGTTTGACATGAAATGTGCTACAAATGTTGTCACTAATTTGAACTGTTGGGTTTTTTGGTCTTCAAGTTAGTTTTATTACTCTTTAGGATAATCACATTACTTTCAATTCTCCTTCTAAACACATAGCTCCTTTTTTATTCCACTCATTTCATTTGTTATTTATTCTGCTCAAATACTTGGGAAATATATTTTTTTCTTTCCCTGCAGCAAGACGTCATCTGTGCTAAATATCTGGCCACAACTAAGTCAAACCAGCACAGTCACTGCCAGAATTTTGCAAGTTCAGGTCTGCCATTTGTCTTGTGGTTTTTTAGCCAAGGGTATTTGTCTAACTTTCTGTCCAGTGTCAACACTGACTTTAAATACGTTTACCGCTGCATGAAGTGGTTCTCCTAGGGGAGGATGAGGATTAATGCTTGGAGATTAAACAGAAGATGAGTAAGAAGGATGTGCTTGTGAAAAAAAAAACTAAAAAACTAATCTGATCAAAGCAAAAACCAAATGTACCCAGAAAGCAAGGAGAGAAACAGCTGTGGAAAACATACCTGATTTTGTTTTAGTTTTGTTTTCACCATTTAAGTTATTGCAGGTCTAAAAGTAGGAGTTTGTTTGCACCTGATAATCAATTTTGAGTCAATTAAAAAAAAAAAAACTGTTTCCTTCTCCAAAAAAAGCCTAAGATTTTCTGTATTACTGCATCTTCATGTGCACACAGGGGGTTAACCACCTCAAGGCTGTGACAGCCTGCTGGTAAAAGATGGCTTCAGATCATTCAGCACCATTCCTTAAGCTGTGACTAACCATAAATAACAAACAAACTCCAAGGCCTCCCACCAGCATCAACACCGGCATCCTCAGATGAGAAACTGTCGACCAGATAGTGGATGACCTCAGGTTTATGGCCTAAAACCTGTTGATCCTGAGCGATTGATTGCTGCACATAGGGAAGAACCCCCCTATACGCACACCTGTACACTCCAACCTCCATTGGCTGTGTTCCCAGCAAGAAGGAGATGAATTCTTGCCGTGATTCCACCATGAGAAGCATATCAGCAGCCCGTTCCTTTCTTTTATGAGTAGGAATTCCACACTCTGGGCCCAATATCCCCAGTTACTGGTGTCTGGTGATTAAAGTGTATAAAAAAGGAGGCTGCACCACTAAAGTGCAGTGATTTAGTGAGCTGTCACCCTAGTTGAGACGGGGCAACAAGTTCAAGTCCCCACAGGAGAGTTGTAATGAAAAAGAAACAAGGAAAGAGGCGGCAGGAGAGAAGAAAGGTTGGATGGCTGGAGGTTTGGCGTGTTAGAGGGTAGGAGGTGTCAGTTGGAGATGAGGGGTCATTTGAAGGGTAGGTTGATGGTGATACATCACTTTAGGAGTTTCTGTTATGTTAGAATGCATTTTTTTTTAGATGTAGATAACAACTTTGAGAAGAAAGTAAACACAAGTGAGTCATTTTTCAGAGCATACAGCATGTTATGTATAGTTTCTTTGGATTAGCGACAGCATAGGTTTCCAGGAGTGTTTTTGTAGTGTGGACGTAAAATGATTCCTATATGAGAACGACGGATGACCCTTCTCTAACCTCGTCCCGACCTTATAAAAACACTGAACCCATCATTTCCACCCTTACAGGATTCATCTGTTCGCTGGACCACCTGCTTCTCTTCTAAAGAAGTGACGTTTGATGCCTTCAAGTACCAGCCGGCTATAAAAGACACATCCTGATGGGCCTTCCTCTGTTGTGTTTAATAGCTGTCTGTCTCCCTCATCCTGACCTCTGCCACCACACCCACCCTCAGCCTCGGTGTTGGCCCTTGGCTAACCTCAGAAATCTAAGGTTCAGGGTCAGGGCAGCAGACTCACTGCCAGTTGGGCGGTTGCCCAGAGGAGCTGATGCAGCCGTAAGAAACGCAGGCACCCCTCTGATGTTCCTGAAAGCTTCCAAAGAGGGAAAGGCTGGAGTGTGTTTACAACATCTTAAATTTACTGAAGGAAGGGGTGGTGAGCTAGCTTCCAGAGAGCATGACGAAAGAGCGGTGCAGTGTATAAATAAGTGTCACGTAAAAAGAAGAATGTGACTCTTTCACAGCAGTCAAACAGCTGAATGAAGGCATGTGGAAGAATGAGAAGTGCACATAGCTCACAATGGAGAGCAGCTCATTAAATTTGGAAAACAACAAAGAAAAACAAAAGTTAAAGGGTTTTATTAAAAATTCTGTCTAAAATCTTTCAAGACATGATGCAAAATTTTCTTTAAAGTTGGACTTTGAGTTCAATGAAAGGCTCAGTTCCACTTAAGGAAGTCTATTCCTGCTTTGAGAGGTTACAAACCTGATCTTTTTCTTCTGCAGAACAAAGAGATCTAAAAATACTCACACACTCGTGTAACATTTCAAGCTGTATTTGCGTCTGTATCTTTGACATTGTCAATTTATGTCGCACTTCTTTTGTTTCCTTCTCAGCTGTTGTTTGTACTTGTAGTCCACTTATTTCCTAAGAAACAATGGTCCAACCAAAATACGAGATGTTAATCTGTCAAAGAATGCATTTCGAGATTGAAAATGCAATAATGATCAAACAATAACATCCACCAGGCCTTCTCTCCAAAATAAAATGATTGGAATGACGAATGTTGGCTGCTTACGGCTCTCTGATGGTGGCATTTTTCACTCCGTGCAACTTGCTAATTTTTACTGCTCAATGTCCTCCACTCAGCCTGTGTCACTAAGTCATAAGACTGCTGCTCGCGGCTGATATATGGGTCCACAGCATGATGTCAGCGAAAAACACTTTCAATAATTGCTATGATTAATAATCTCAACCTTCCCACACCTTCCTGTCTTCATGCACACATCCGCATATCTTCACCAAGGTTCATCTGTCAGTCCGCTCTCAATCTGTTTAAGTCCTCTTAGTGATACATGGCACCCTGTGCGCCCCGTGTTCCAATGCACTCTATTTACATTCATTCAGATTATGAGTCAATGAGCCTTTGGTGCATAAAATTGTCATGAATCAAGGAGGTGGAAAGTGGAAGTTTAACTGATTTAAGTTAACTGTGCTACACAGGAAGCATTTTTTTGTTTTTTTTGTAAGTCCTTTAAATTACTTTTTTTTAACAGTTGTGCAGAGTTTACCTGTGCAGTATTCTGCTGCACTTGTAGGAATGCATGCAGAGCTGAATTAAGGACTGTTTCCACTCGGTCGGCTCACTTGTAATTTGAAAGAACACGAGTAATAGATATGGACATAGAGGGACAGGACATATTAGAGGCTTTGTAGATGAAGTCAGAGGCCAGACTGAGATGGTTTGGACATGTCCAGAGGAGAGACAGTCAGTCGAAGGATGCTGATTCTAGAGCTGCTAAGCAAGAGGTCTAGAGGAAGACCAAAAAGGGGGTTTATAGATGTAGTGAAATGTAGGGAAGAAGAAGATGGGTAATAAGTAAGTAAAGATGTTTTCCAGAGAGAGGCCCACGTGGCCAAGGACAGTGGCTGACCTGTTGTAGTCACCACTGTCACTGTCATGTTCTACCTTCCTGGTCTTTGATAAATGTATTTGTGCACTAATTAGGTAGCATTTTCTGTACATTTTAGTTTTAATTTTGGTAGTTTGTTTTAGGAGGAGCAATAAAACAAGTAAAAAGTTACTCAGGATTGTGCTTAAAGCAATGCATTCAAACTGTTTTGAGAATATTTGCAGAAAATTTTAAATGTGTGTTTTTAAAAATGTTTGTTTTCAGTTGTCAAATGGTAATAAACTGGATTAAGAAGTTAGCAAATTGATTTAAATGTTAATCTCTTTAATTTTAATAACAAATTCTTTCACATATATCAAACTATTGTCTTTGTGAATCCTAGACATTCTCAGAATAAAATGTATGTGGTCAATGCTAGGAATTTATGAATAGGATCTTTAGACATTGAAAATCACTGTAAGAAATTGATAGTAGCCAATTAAGCATCTATTATTAACCTCCTATGGTTCACTGTCAATTATCTGTTCCATTAACTCTGTAATACTGTACGCAGTATGTGTTTAACACAGAGCAGAGACACCGTGACTCATATTTAATCATTACTTATAAAAAAAGGGAGAAATAATGACTTTTAATGTCAATTAGATCAAAATAAATTAAATTCAATGGTTAAAACCATTCATGATTATGTTCTTTGGTTCTCAGATGATTCATACAATAATGAGACACATTAGTTTTCACATTAGTTTCACATTAGTTTAATTTTTCATTTTGTGGTCAGTTTTATTTGTTTATTTTTTTTAATAAAGAAAATGTTTTGCATCAACATTTCAATTTTAAAGGTATTCACCAGTTATCTAATTCAATTAAATTCAATTCATTTTTTTATATAGACCAAGATCACAACCATATCTGTCTCTATGGGCTTCACACCAGTATTTATGCAAAGAACATTAAGTCAGTCATAATAAAATATAAACAGTAGCTGGTTGCTAAACTAAGCTAAACAGAGTAAATTTAACTGGCATCCCTGTCGTAGATCATCCTTGGTGAGGAAAAACTAATTAAAAAACCCTATCTTAGGAAAAAAAAAAGAAACCTCAGGGATGCCCACATGAAGGAGGGATCCTCTCCCAGGACGGACAGGTGATGTGCAAGAACTGTTGAAGAAGAATTATCTTATCGAACTCTTCAACTCCATGTTTAAACAAACAACGACACGTTTGAATAGTGTCGCAGATGGGCTTCTACCGGATGAAACTGTGGGGCAGCAGGTGGAGCGAGGTCCACAGCCAAAGACAGGAGCACAGACGATCCACCTGGAATCTCTCCCACTCTCCAACAGGGGAGTGGGATTCAAACCCAGGGTTCTTTCGATAACAAACATTTCAACACATGGGGACTAAGCACAATCATCACAAGAGCAGCTGGCTTACAAAGGGGTTTGTCACTTTATAAAGATACCTACCTAGAAAATGCTGAGTGAAGGGCTCGCTCGGGTTGGATTTTTCATAGTTTTTTAAACAGGAATCATGTGTTTCTTTTGTAACACCATGTTCGTTGTATATTTCAGCACTTAAAATGAAAAGCACTGGTTAACGCTCACCCAGAAATGACGTCACATGAACAGGAATTCTAAAGTTTCTATTTTTTTTTTAAAGATTTGCTGAATTTTTGGATGAGATATCTTAGGCTTTTGAAGATTGTAGGAAACATATTGGAGCAGCTGTGCCAAGTACCATGCTGCCACTTCCTTCCATGTTCTTCAGCAGACCTTGTAGCTTATCAGAGGAAATGATTTTACGGTCGCACTGACAGACTTCTTTTTATACTAACTTTTAAGAAAGGACCTTTCATTGTGAGAAATCTTTCTTTCCAGCATTGCTTTCCCAGAACTGACATTCACCAAAGTTCAAGCCCCAAGCACGTGAGACAAATAACTCACAGTATAGCTAACATGAAAAGTAAAATGATGTGAAGACCCTGTTAGGTCCTCCAGACTGGTGAACTGCAAAGAGCTTGTTTGATGTTGTTGCAGAAAATATGAGTCAGCCATGTGTTGAACATGCAAAACTGAGTGGATCAAGAGAATGAGTGCAGGAAACAGACTGCATTGTAAACTATTTCCAGCAGTTTCAACCAAGTAACAAACACAGACATAGATTCCTGTGAAAATTCTGTTCTTTTTAGCTTTGGGAAGGAAACTGCGCCAGCCACAGAAATCCCCAATACCAGCTGGGTTGTTGCTGACATGAAAGGCAGCTCTGCCAAGCCAGACATGCTGTCATCTGACCTTTATGAATGGGCAGCAACTGCCTACGCTTGTGTCTTTACACAGCATTTGTACATCCTCTCATTTGAGATGGACCAGCTATGTCCCTGTTGCAAAATCTCTGCCAGCCATTCTTCCTAATGGCTTCTTCTTGAGAGATTTATGATGCAGAGATACAAGACAATTACAGAAAAGGAAACACAAAACCTGAAGCTCTCCAGAGAAAGATTTACGGTCAAAGAGGTGCTATTTTTGAAATTGAAAGTCTGATTACAAAGTGCTGATAGTGAGATCCAGCAGAGGACTCTGTTGCACGAACAATGTCTGGTTCACTTAGGTGTATTTGAACAGTTGGCCTCATTACATCCTCTCTGGTCTGTGGTCCAGAGCTGAGTCGAACACATCCGTTTTGTTTGTTCACTGTTGTGTACCTGCCATTAACATAAGCAGATGCAATAAACAAGTCGCTCTGTGATTTATGACATGATAGCACAGCTTTCTTGGCAGAAAATTAGCCTCTCCACCACTGCATCCACCAGCGAATATGTAGGTCTCCCAGGAGGTAAAACAGGAAACAATTGCATGTTCCAAGATCTAGCAAAACCTATTCTAAAACACAGGGAGAAGACTAATGATGGGTAAAAATTTGACTAAATATTAAGAAAAACAGAACTCACAAATACAAACAAGTGAAAAATGTGAGCCTCTGGCCTCCAGCATTACAGTCCAAATGTGGCTCACATCTCCTTTTTTTCCATTTGGTGTCTCTGTCAGTGTTGACTGAGACTTACTCTGGCTGAACGCACTCTGTTACATATCAAAAGGCTTTGGCCAGAACTTTTTCATGGCTTTTGATTCACACATGGCCCTCATAACACTTTCTATAAACCACTTCAAAGATGCCTTTTGACATTTGATCTACATCTGGCTCCGATAACACTTGTGAAGTGAGCTACAAGTGCTGGAAATTGTCCTGGTTAGGTCCCTGATCATCCGTCTTTGGCTTTAATTAATGACACACAAATACCTCTGTTCATTAAAAATGTACATGCTTAAAAAAGTTAGTATTTTACCAAATAAATCTGAACTTTATTGTCACTGTTCTGGTTTCAAGTTTCTTTTGCTCATCCAGGACTGGGTTGCAGGGGCAGCAGTTTAAGCAAAGATGCCCAGACTTCCCTCACCCCAGTCACTTCCTCCAACTCCTCTGGGGAGTCTTCCCAGGCCAGACTAGAGACGTAGTCTCTCCAACATGTCCAGGGTCTTCCCTGGGACCTTTTTTTCCCAGAGGGACATGCCCGGAACACTTCCCCAGGGAGGTGTCCAGGAGGCATTTGGACCAGATGCCTGTGCCACCTTAACTGGCTCCTCCGGATGTAATGTAGCAGTGACTCTCCACTGTGCTTCTCGCTCTATCTCTAAGGGAGCGTCCAGCCACCCTACAGAAGAAGCTCATTTCAGCCGCTTGTTTCCAGGACCTAATTCTTTCGGTCATGACCCAGAGCTCATGTCCATAGGTAAGTATTGGAACAAAGATCAACTGGTAAATTGAGAGCTTTGCTTTCTGGCTCAGCTCTCTCTTTACCACAAGAGACAGATACAGCAAAACCGATACACCACAAGAGACCGATCGTGTCTCAGACTTTGTGATGCTGACCCTCATCCCAGCCGCTTCACAATCGGCTGCATACTGCTCCAAGGAATGCTGGAGGTCCTGGCTCGATGAAGCCAACAGGACAACAACATCTGCAAAGAGCAGAGACGAACTACTGTGGTCCCCAAAACAAATCCTCTCTGGCCCCTGTCACATCTAAAAATCCTGTCCACAAAATGTACGCACAGAACCGCAGATAAAGTGTAGCCCTGCTGGAGTCCAACATGCACCCAGAACAGGTCGGACTTTCTGCCAGCTATGCAAACCAAGCTCCTGCTCTGGTCATACAGAGACTGGACAACCCTCAGTAAAGCTCCGCAGACCCCATACTCCCACAGCATCCTCCTCAGGACACTACATCACCACTTCTGGTAGATGTGAATTCTAATTGCAGAGCAAAGACATGAAGAGAAAAAAAAGACTTTAGACTCTTCAAACATTTATGCATTAAATGTAATTCCAACAGATACTAATATGTAACACATCACAGTGGTGATATGCTTACATGATCAATGTAAATCAGCTGTCACAGAGAAAAGAGGCTTTTAACCATCATGCAACACTTTACCCAAGTAAAGCATATACATTAGGTCAAAGACTGTGTGCTATTTAGGTGTCACCAGCAACATCTCCAATGTTAAAGGATGCATAAAGAAAACACACCTTCAGTACTCATATTTTGCAACTTGGAAATTGATTTTTTATAGGCAAAGAAAACTGAAGCTTCAGTTTGAGCCATACAACAACCAGCTGTTATAAAAATTGTTCCAGACGTATTACTGTCTTTCTCGTTTAAGCCCCTTTATTACAAAACAACTTCCTGTAGTAAGTCGTCACCAATCAGCACAATCAAGTATCATACAGATTCTTTAAATGCTTCAAACTAGGAGGAATCTTGTACACGCTCTTCTTCTCCATTGCTCAGTGATTGTGCTCTTTGATTGTTGGTACTTAATGGCAGCCTCCATCTGCCAGCCCTCTGTGTCTGCAGGCAAGCAGCCCCCGGCGCCCCACATAAAGGCCTCTTGGCGTAGGCCCAAGGCACATTTCACTTCAGTGTGATTATTGAGACCTGATTGTAATGTCTGCGACCACAATACCAAACCAAATCTTACCAAGTGGCTGGCAATCGCAACACAAAACAAAAGAGCTTGAGAAGTCATGATACTTCAAGCTCTGACAGCTTCTTTCCAATGCTGATAATCTGGGTCTAAGGAAATTTGCACCAATTGTTGGCATATGGTTGGAGTTTACAAATATTGCCTGGCAACAGATATGAAATCTGTTGATTGGATGATGCCAACACACAATTAGGCCAATCAAAGAGCTGGTTGATAGATGAAAACACTGACCAAAAATGACTAAATATTCATTGTTTTAAAGCCAAAAAGTCTTATTATAAGACGAATCAGAAAACTAGGAATATTATAAAATCAGACCCTTCGGTTTTTCAGCTCAGCTGTCTGTTTAGAATTTTATGGGGGATGTTTTCAGCTTGCCAATGCAAGCTGCTGTGGAATAGAATCAGACAAAGGAGCATGCTGCTTAGATTTTGACACACACCTGAAAGCTCCCATGTTCTCCCTCAGTAGAAGTGCCTGTGGTGGTCTCCAACTGCCTGCAAGTTTTTGAGGGGTATTCATTGCCTCATCCTTGGCTCCAGGCAAAACTTTGTCCCTGTAGCTACCTCCTCTATCCTCTCAATTCTTTTTTATTCTACTTCCCTCACTCATCACTCGCCTTTTTTGCTCAATCTGCTCTCACTTCTCAGTTTCTCCATCTCCCCATCCCCTCAGGCGGCAGGTTAGGGGCAGAAGTCTATTGTGGGGATCAGAGCTGATAACCTGTATTCCAGACAGGTGGGCCACATGGGGCCACACCTTGCCTGAGGATAGGTCGATCCATGCTGGGGGCAACAGAGGCTCAAGGGCCGCAGGGCAAGGCAGGGGACTAGGCTTAGAGTTCGGGCTGAGAGTTTGAACATGCGTGGTGGATGTCAGGACAGCTGCGTGAGGCTGGAGGCCGGGGCATGTGGAAGGAGGTGAAGATAGGGGTGGGGTGAAGGCCAGAGCTGCACACCCGAGACGAAAGGGACGGGTCAGTGTTAGTGACAGGAGTCTGCATGGTCTGACTGAAGTGCTACTGATCCATGGTGGAGTGGATCTGACAGGTCAGAGAACAGCGCCACCCCTAATGATGGCAGCCATGGTAGGGGTTTGGAGGAAATGTTGGAGCAGGTTGGCGTGTAGTCTGCTGTGAGGTGTTTGATGGGGTAGAAAGAGGGCGATGTGAAAGAACGGGGAGGGTGAAGAGTAATGCCCTTATAGCTTATAGCCTGCTGTGCGTAAAAGCTTTTTTTTTCTGGTATTTCAGGTGAAATCAAGTGCGAAAACAGCCTGGTTCTTCGAGCTCCTGTATTTGTTATTGATTCAGATAAATTGTACAAAAAAATTGTACATTTATTTTTTTTTAAATGTAAATGTAAAAATGCAGTTTAACAAACAGAGCAGCGATCATTGTGTGTGACCACAGGTCAGCTCCCGCTGAGATCTTGGACAAGTACCTCAGTAAGACACCACAAGCTGCTGTGTTTGGTCAGAAGAAATACAGGGCAGTGTTGTGTTTTTGTGCCCATCTCCAATTCATGTTTGTAAATCAGATATGCACTTGTTTTTCAGAGCAGGACCGTGCTTCAACGCTCCATTTGCTTTGCTGTCTGGACGGCCGCAGTCTGTGCTGTCCCGATTCCTTCACCTCTCGTGGGTTTGGAGGGTGGTCGAATGAGAGGGGGGGAGAGTGTACACAAAAAGTCACCCTGAATCTGCCAGCTGATTAATCAAGGGTGATTCGGCAGCAAGCGCAGACTACCCGCTCCTTCCTGGCTAGTCCTTGTGTATTTATTTAGAGTAACCCGTGGCCAGTCACGCCTGACCTCAAACCATCAGGAGCAGCCACAGTTGCGCCCAAGCATAAACAAAAAATGCATAATGAAAGTAAGGGGACAGAGGACAGGGTCGGGGGGTTGAGGAGGAGGGGTGAGGAGACTGGGAGGGGAGGCACTCTCTCTTCCCTCCAAGATAGGGATCTTGAGCTTCTCTGCTGAGCTCATGTGGTCCAGAGCTGAAAAAGCGGCCTGTGTCCCGGTGTTTACTTCTCAGCGGACGTGGGAAGGGAAATCATTGACCTCTGTCAGACCAGCCAGAGTCCATCCATCTTCTAAGCACAAGGTATATTTTGCTAGGTCTCAAATAGCTGGAGGGCAGGGGGAGGCCCTTCAGGTAACAAATGCACAGAGATGGATCACACATTCATAAAAAATGTCTCTGAGAAAATTGCACAAACTGGCTCAACTACATTAATCTCAATTTTGATCAGTTTCATCATCCTAACTGGGGTGTAAACTGAAGTTCAAAAACAGACTCCAAAGATTGAGTGCCTAAAGAGAATAGTTGATTGATTGGTTAAGGCAAAAGTCTGAGAATTGTAGTGTTCCCACATGGTGTGGAAGTCTCAAAACTTCTTATCTTTAAAAACTGACTCCAATAAAAACTGTGTTTTTTTTACATGTTGTGAGATTTTTCTCATAATATGTAAAGAAAATTGAGCTTAAATTTGCATTTCTGCTTAATTTTTTATTCAAATTTTTTGGATTCAGGAGCAGACAAGATATAATTGTAAAAAAAATATATTTGTGATGTAGAAAAAAGACTGCTTTGCCATTTTTGTCGCACCAGTAATGTTAGGTTGTGGGTGTTGAGGTGCTTTAAGCCAGCATGAGAGGGTGTGAACAGAGGGCTCTCAGAGAAAGGGAGGGGAAAGGGGGGCGGGGTTGATCGGCATCAACACTGAGGTGAATTTCTAATGAACTACTGACATTCTGTAGAAACTATAGCCTAGAAAACCACACAGGTTTTCTGATTTTTGACCAAAAAAATGGCATAACCGTAGTTAAAAGACAGCTGGGAATGCAATAGATCCAACGATAATTTGAGAGGGACATTAAAGTCACAATAACAGGGAATAATAAAACTTCCGAGGATGAGTGAGAGGAAGGAGAGCATAACACAACCTAACAAGAGGTTGTGTATTTCAATGAACTACATGAGGTAGAATTCTTGAAAATACCGGTTTCTCCTCACTCAAAATGTCTGCAATGTTGGCCTTGAAGCGGTCAAAGTTGTTTTTAAAGGAAATGAGGAAGTCAACTTGAACAAGGTCAGATGGCGATAAGATGCATGTTTACCAACTTCCATGTACTCTGCACATCTGCCTCCCCACCTTGCCTTTATAAATGATCTGCATGGCAAAGTGCTGAAGTCCAGATTAAGGAAAAAATAGATCTCAGATGAGCAGGTGGATGCAGGCAGAGCAACACCTGGTGCCATAAGGAGAAGAACAGACACATAGAACAGCCTCCCTGCACAGCTTGTTGGGTTTTGACCCACCAGAACCCTCTTTCTCTGCTCTCATCTTTCTATTTCTCTGCCAGAACATTCAGATCAGCCACAGAGCACCTGCTTGACTGTCGCAGGAGGGGGGCCTCGTCTCCTGTTGAGCCAAAAGGAAGATGGGAAGATGAAGGGAAGGCGGGAGAGAAGGTACATAGTGGTAAACAACAGCACCTTTTGTCCCACATCTGTCTGAGCCTGGCATCCCACCGTGTGTGACAGTTAAAGGTCCATTCAGCAATCTCTGACATGAATGTTGAGTCATCCCAGATGATCATCACTTTTTTTTCCAGCTTCTGTTATGTTTTATTTCAGTTTTTGCTCTTTTTGGTGCTAAGTTCACCAAGAAAAGTTGATTTTCTTTCTGCCTTTAATAAAATTTTGATGAGCTCTTATCACATTTCACATTGAAAATCCATTAAAATATTCTCAAATTACCTATGTAAGTCAGAGAAGCTAAGATTGGAAAACCCTTAGGCTTTTCCTGTGTGATGGGAACTATTCCAACATTTAATATCGTTCCTTTCTTCATTTTTGGATGCCACATCGGGATTACTGAGAAGCTGTCACAAATAATGAAGTTTAAACAGTCTGTACATTTTACATCAGAGGGGGATAATAAATGACAATTTATCCTGTCTGATAAAAACTTTATTATGCAGTCATGCACATATCAGCTGCAAAAAAAGCCCTCCGTGTCAAAAGTTAAAACCCTTTGGAGCGTCTCACTTTTTACTGGGAACACAGGAAAAAAAAAGACAGAAGATACAAAATCCTTTAACTTTCAGCAGTTTGGATTTAGAAATCTACTTGACAGGTGCTGTTATTATCCTTAAATGCAAAATGTTCTGCATGTGTATATATATATAATAAATATAAAAATGTATTAGCAGTTTCAGTGTCAATATGGCAAAACCAGGGCAGAGGAGACACAGGCCGGCAGAGCGAATGGGCAACTCTAACCTTGAGCTTTCACCGCTGATTCCTGACATCTCAGAAAACATTTTTTCCTGACGGTGGATTGTCAGCAGCGCTGTCACCGGCAGAAAGAGAGGCAACGTTAAGCAAAGGACACATGTGGCTGTGTGAGGAGTGGTGGTGGTGGTGGTGGGGGACTGGGGTTACTCTGTAAAGTCACTCACAGAGCTCCTGTCATGGTTAAGTAGACAGGTGCTTACTGTTAACACCCCACTAATATCTTTATGCATATTTATGAAGCTCCCTCCCTTATAATACGTTGCTCGTTAATGTCACAGCTGCCAAATATTGACTATGACTTTCTTTTAAAAAGCGCATAAATAAAACAGCTTTTTAAGACTGTGACCTGCTTAAATACATCACTTTTTCGCTCCCTTTGATCAAGAAGCTTTTCATTATTTAAGCTTCCATGCTTCTTTATATTGTGGCACCTCATCTGCGGCAAATGTGCCGTGTATCTTCATTTAGAGTATCCCTTCATCTAACAAGCTCACATTTAATCCCCCTTTTTCTTTTGAATTTGTGTGGTTAAAGCTGTCTAACTGGTCCCGATGCAGGAGTTTGGAAGAGGGTCGAAACTTCCTCATGAGCGAGAAAACAGGTAATGATCCCAAAGGGATTTGTTTGGAGACTTTTCCAACTACTTTTACAGAAGCAGGGCTTTTATCTGAAAACTTGTCACATTTCAAATGTGACCATTTTTTGAAAACTGTACTTTAATTGAACTCAATTATTTAAAAAAAAAATTAATGATGGTTTTAAAGAAGCGTTGGACTAAAGAACTAAGATCTGGATGGAAAAATGCTTTAGTTTAGAAAATACTAAGGATAAATAAATATGAAATGGATTATTCCTGGATTATAAATTCCTCAGTGATGTAGTCTAAGTATCTTCTTTCGGGCTGCGGGATCTGCAGGAAGCAGTCAGCAGGTAGATCCTAACTGAAATTAAAAAATGCAGTGATAAAATGTGTCCCAGATTTATCTATGATTAAGTACAAATCCAAACTGTTGCCTTTGTCTGACATGCTGCACCACCCACACTCACATTTCTGTTTTTGTTTCCTGATTTCTTGTTTATGATTCACCGCTGCCAAAGCTCTTCTGTGAGCACTGTGAATCGCCTCTGTGTATGCAAGGCACTGCACAAATAAAGCTGCCAGCAAAAGAAAAGATAAAAATGCAGGCAATGAAAGGCTAATAGACCGGAGCTACAAATATACTGTAAAACGAGGAAATGATGCAAATAGAAAGAGAAAAAGAAACAGAAGACATGAAATGCCATCAAACGTTAAAACGTTTCAGAGCAGAAATGTACGGTGGCCCTGAAGTGCAAATCACACAAACAAATCACTGAACGCAAAAACATATTGAAGATAACAATGACAGTTATTTAATGACAAAAAAACACACATTACAATTTCAAAATCAAAGCAAAATTCCAGAAACCAATTCACAATTCCAAAAAAAATGAAACAAAATAAAACAAAAAAAAAAAATTGGAAAAACTAAAGTATTTCTTTAAAATAAAAAAAATAAAAAATGAAGTATAAAAAGAAATGGGAAAAGGTAGGTACTATGGGACATCGCTCATTTGATAATGGCGTTTAATATTTGAGTTTTTTTCAAAATCCACATATTAATAAAAGATTTAGGATTCGCACGGAGCACATCCAGTGTAGCTTCATTACAAAATGACTTTTGGTTGAATGAAAGGACAAACCTCCAACCTGCGATGTCCCACAGTAACTACATTTTCTGGTCTCTTTTTTGTTTAATTTTTTAACATTTCGTTTTTATGTCTGGAGATAACTTTTGTTTTCCGAAACGTTACATTTTTGTTTCATTTCATTTTTAACATTTCGTTTTGATTTCTGATGCGTTAACTGTATTGTTTTCTACTATTTGTTTTGCTTTTTTAATTGTCAGTGTATTCTTGAATATATGTTATTGAGTGAGTGATTTCTTGACTTGATTTGAACTTCAGAACCACCGTAAAAATGGGATAGCTATAACAGTTTAAAAAAAACGTGTGCTTGATTGTACATATCTTCTTTGCTGACTGTGTGTTGAATTAATTTAAGATTTGATCTGGAGCTTTAACTCTTTGACTTCCTCATGTCCTGATAATAGCAGAGCAAGACTGCATAGTTTCACTAAAAAGAGTGAAATACTAAAGTTTCGCAGTGGCTTTATATAAACATATATATATATATATATATATATATATATGTCAACAAGGTAATGAGATAAAATGAATGGTCATAAATGGAAAGCAGTTCTTGTATATTGTATGTAATATTTCAATCGAAGGTCATCAGTGTTTCGTCCTTGCGGCATTCTGCCATTTGCCTGCCCTCCTTTCAAAAGTAAACAAATAAAACCTGTGAAACCTTGGATGGGGTCAGGGGTCAAGCCTGACACAGGAAGGCGTGGTGTGACAGGCTTAGGCCACTTGGACTTTTTGCCCAGGGAACAGATGTTGGCGGCGGCGATGTGATTATCACCGCGGTGACCGAGGAACAGGAGCAAAGGCCCTTGGATGGATGCTGGTAATTACCCAGGCTCCCCTGGGAGGGAGATGACACGTGCCCGCCACTCTTGAAGATCACAGGGGCGTAATTATAGCTGCAGTAACAGTTGTTAATAGGGCAGCAAATAAAGGTAGAAGAGGGTGAGGCAAACAGAAAGCAGCAAGAAAGAAAATCAGGGGGGGTTATGGAGGATTCTCTTCCTCTTTTGTCCTCTGTCGCGTTTGTTTTGCATGCTGTGACCTTCCTGTGAGGCAATGGATTTACGTGAAGGACACCATTTGAGGACTGAGACTGGGAACTTAATCACATAGCAAAAATGTTGCTTTGATTTTTTTTATTTGTCAGAAAAGTGTGCGTCCAAAGCATTTTAGCATTAAAAAACGTGATTTAAAGATACAATTGTATTGTGAGTGTTTGGTTTTTTAATAGCATACAAATGTATTAAGATATGAAGTGGAACTGCAACTTTTTCTGCAAAAGTAACTTGGGCATCAATGTTCAGCTCCAGAAAAAAAGAAAAAAAAATTATTATACAACAAATATTTCACGATGTCTGCCAAAGTCCTCTGTTGGCATGCAGGAATCACTTTAAGTGCTGTTTGTAAGTGACAGGTATGGTTTTGTCTTGTTTGGCAGTGTGTGATGCACAAAGTGCCCACGCAGAGCTCTTAAAAGCACCATGCAAGGCCTTCAGTGTCAGAGCGCATCACAAGACCCTTTTAGAGCCACAAAAACCCTCTGACAGCACCAAAATGGCTTCTCTTGCTCTTTTTGTGCTCCAGTCAACTTGGTAGAGATGGCCGCATTTAGGCCCTGTGTGGTTCTTGACACGTCTGTGAATTCCTGTTCCAGTAAAATCATTAAAAAAAAAGGAAAACAGGTTGGAGAGAGCCTGAACTGTTGCTGTTTTCAGACTTTGAATGGACAAACTAAATGCGTTAGCCACCTTTTAAATCACAAAACATGCGAGGAGTACCATTATTCCCTGAATTCCACAAAAACAGATTTTCAGTTGCGTTTCAATCCTTTGTTGTGGCACGCACTAAGCTGCTAATTTTCTGGCATGTTACATGGTAAAGATATTTTTGGCAGCAGACTGCAGAGAGCTTAGGAAAAGAGGTGGATCAGATAACTGTGGTGATAATGTGTGAGTTTGACAGTCAGGTCTCTTTTCCATGGCAAAGGGGAGTCCCAAAGAGAATTACCCTGCTGTGCCTGACACAGAATACCCACCCAGATAAATGGCACGGTTCTGGCAGGACATATTTTTAGGATTAACTCACTGACCCAAAAAAGGGACATTCGCTAAATGGAATCACTAGAGACAAACACAAAGTAGTCATCTTTGCAGCTGGTAGGTCCAATCCGGCTCTTTTAATTACTGTCATTTAGTTATCAAAGAGGTGAAGACCACACACGATCGCTTGTCCAGAATGAAACATAGGTTATGGAAAGTTAGTCATGACATTAATTGATTTTTTTCTAAATAAACCACATTACGGTCCATTTCTGAACTTCAGTTTCTTGCTTTTTTCTTCCCTTTGTGCGATTCTTCTCTGTGGTAACATCCAAACATCACACTTTGCTGAAGCCTACATGGTTTCTGTTTCTCTGAGTGTTGTGTTGTCAGTGTTTCATGACTTATTCACTCGTTTTGTCCCACTCAGAGCATCAATATTTGATGAGGACCAAAGCAAATTTTTTATCGCCTTAATAAAATATATGGTGTGCATTCAAAACTTGACATGCAGAGGGGAGCGTGTTGACTGTTCTGTTTTAACTGCTTATTAACTGCTGCCTTCCTGCAGTGAAGAGCAGCTGTTGTTAATGTTGACCCAGGCAGACACACATGATATCTACAGTAACTAGTGCAGATGAATTCTCAACAATTAAGGATCATGTCATTAAAAATACATTTCTTTAATTTGTTACTCAGTGTACACTGACTGTACTAATAAAGT
This sequence comes from Oryzias celebensis, assembly GCA_014656515.1. Classification (NCBI taxonomy): domain Eukaryota; kingdom Metazoa; phylum Chordata; class Actinopteri; order Beloniformes; family Adrianichthyidae; genus Oryzias; species Oryzias celebensis. Next base: position 45,533,654 of record BNCR01000005.1, read on the forward strand.
TTAATTTGTAATTGCTTAACAGTAGTTTCAGAATGTTTTAAAAATAAGATTGAGCTTTTTTAGAACAAGTAATAAAAACACACATAAATGATCTAAAACACGTCTTACAATCATTCTTTTCAAATTTTAATCATCTTCAGACGAGGTCACACTGTGCAAACACAAAACATTGTAAGCAGCAGCAAATATCTATTATTATATCTACCTGAAAAACATTTGTTGCCACTTGGCCAGGACTCCCTTGAAAAAGAGATTTTTAATCTTAATGAGACTTTTCTGGGTAAATAAATAAAAAACGTGTGTAGCGATGTGTGAACTCGAGTTTTTCTGACTTTAACAATCATTAAAAAAAAATCTTAATAAAATATAACATAATATGACATTCAAAAACTTCAAAGTTGGACAAAAAAAAAAAAAAGAAAAAGGAAGACAAGAGAATCCTGGACCTACAAAAAGTACACATTTTTAAATTCTAGTTGATTAACGATACTATATACAGACTATAAGTCACTTAGCAGTTTTATGCAAAGTAGAAAATCATACATAAGTTGAACTGGAGTATAAGTCGCACTATTGGGAGACATTTATTTAACAAAATACGAGACCAAGAACGGAAATTTTATCTTTAGGGTAAATCATGCAAATGGAATAGATAACTGCAGGAAGACTGAATATATGCATTCTTTACAAGCGTCACCAAAGTTAGTTGAAAGAATTAGGCCGGAACCAAACTCCTCCCCTACCCTTGCATTTAGCTCTTCAAATGGAGAGTTGTGGAAAAGTGGTTTCTTCAAATTCAGATGGTTCTAAACCTCGATCATGTCATCAACAGTTCCAGGTCTTCTATATAAGCACGTTGGAATGTACGTAACAACAATGGTTTAAAAACGTCAAAAAATAAGGCTAAAACAAAAACGTTAACATCCTCCCAGTGGAGGGATACACAGCCCTAAGTAGGATTTGGCCTTAGATAAGGTCTAGTATATCATGGCCACATTTGAATAATTCTAACAATAACTATAGCATGAAAAACAAGTCTACTAAATTCTTCATATTCCTTTAAATGGGTAAATTTATTGAATTCTTCATCGTCTGTGGCGCTTATGAACATCTCTGCAAAGGCCAGCACTTCTTTTTCTTCTGCGTTGCTGTCAGTAGGACATTCAGATTACAGTGTAAAAATAAAAAACATGTGATCCTATTTATTTTTTTAAAAATTCATGTAAGTGTTGCACCTGAAATTAAGTCACACCCAGGCCAAACTATGCAAAGAAAAAAGATTTGTACTCCAAAACATTCTTTATGCATGTTTTAGGACACTATTACTGTCACACCTTGCTATAAAAACCAATAAATAGAGAAATGAAGCTATCTGCTTTTGATGCTAAGTTGGATTTAGTATGCTAAATCAATCGGAATGACCTATCGTGTTTAAAAGGGCAAACACGGCTGCATTATTGCATCGTGTCCCTTGATAAGCTGCCGATGGTTAGGGCCCTGCTGTATCTATTCCTCAGTTAACACCTATTAAATGTAATCCCCACACAGTTTGCTGTCATATCCCATCGGCAGGTTGCATCTAAACTAATTTGGCAACCTTTGGTCTTCTCTAATCTTGTCAAATCAATGGAAACATTTGCTTTTGATCCAGCAAGAGTGTGTCTTTATGTGTGTGTGTTGGGTGGGAATCAATATGAATACTAATCAATAAGTAGTGCAGTTTGCATTGGAAGGTCAACCACTCCTATAAGGGCGAGGCTAATCAGTTTAAGTTGCCCACAGGCAGTAAAATGGGGGGGTAAGCGAAGTTTAAGCGGTGACCTGGCCTTGAGAAAGCTTCCTTGGCTTTCTCTGTGTCATAAAAGCTCCAACAGACGAGTAAATAGTTAATCGGGAATAAATAGAACAACTTATTCTTTAATATGTCTGGGTACATTACAGCAGAGGGTTCAATGCCTTTTTCATCAGAACATTCAAATGCAGATTCCTGTCTCTTCCATCATCAGGCGAAAGGATGAGTTCTCCCCACTTGGTTTGTGAAAAACATTTTTTGTCTCCTTGAAAATTTAGGTTTTTTTTGGAAAAACAGCTTTTAAAGATTCAGCAAGCCATAAATAATCATTTGAAAATGCAAGTCCCTTTTTGTAGTGAATTGATCCAAATGCAAAACCCGTTCTCTGGAAAAACACACAAAAAAGAGGTTTTTCCATAAATGCTCAGCTTAATGATTATGTAATCATCTTTTCAAAAGCTTTTAAGGCTTCTCCAGACAAACAAACAATTCGTGATTACCTTACTGAAAATGTAAAAGGCTTTAGGATTTGAGAAGTTTCCAAAGAAATCAGAGGCAGCAAAGAATAACAGAAAAGTTTCATGTGTGAGGCTCATAACTTAGTATGAGAGGAGTAAATTCTGTTTTTTTACCATCCATGCATTGTACATTGTAGCTCAGAACACATGCTGCATCACTTACTGTGTAGCCAAATTGTTTCTGCCAAAATATCTGCACTATATATTTGACTGAAAATATATGTCGTCCTAAAAAAAACCCTGGTTTTGGTTAATGCTTTAATAGAGACTTTCTCATCCATCCATCTATACTGAGCGAGATGTGAGTCAGTCAGGTTATACTGGTCAGGTAATCCAAGGGATATATGCCACTCATTTCCTGCTGGGACTGTGTGGGGTCCTGCTGCCAAAAGTTAAGATTTGTCGATTGATTGGTGCAGGATATACAGAATAACTCAACACTGAAAGAGCATTTTAAAGGTCTCAGGATATCTGTAATAAAACAGTGTCTCTTCAGCAGTTGAAGCATAAAACTTGTGAAATAAAATTTTAAAAACTGATGGGAAAAAAAAGTTACAAGAGGACCTAAATGTGAAAAGTACTTTGAAAGAAGGAAACAAGACCATGGTGAGTTGTGGTTGAAACAGGGCAATAAGTGACCTTTTCAGAGAGAGACCCTCACACAGTCTTGGGCCAAGGTAGACTTTTATTTATAGAAGGTATTTATAGAAGCGATTCTCCTGAGGTTATCTTGTGCAAAATGCCAGTTCTCATTATCAGCCAGGTCCTGCCTGAGCCTCATTTTACAGCTGGATGAGCCCGGGCAGCGGGGGACCCAGCATGCAGCCAGGGTCACCTATTAAATCCTCACGTCCAAGAGAGCACCGTCATGCACTTCTTGTTCTACACTGGGCGGGGCTCAAAAAAGGCAAGAATGAAATGTGTAAACGCATGTCCAGGTGTGTGTACGCAGGTGTGTGTGCTCTCTTTTGTGTAAAAATGATTTATTAAGGCAGTAGACTCCTGGTATTATCCATGAAGTCCCTCCTGCCTCTTAGGGAAATGGCTACAACACTATAAAATAACCTCTTTTTAAGCATTGGCTTTAAAATCCAACTGATCATTTCATTCAAAATGTACTTTGATGCATTTAGATACACCACAGAAACAGGCCTCTTAGAAATAAGTCAAACATGTTTACCCCATCGGAGGATTTCTTTCAATAAGCAAAAAATGGGTACGAAAATCTGCCTTTCCAAGAATTCTTCAAGAAAAAAATGTGAGTTTCTAAGACATTGGTTCTCAAGCTAAGATTATTTTGTCTGACATTTTTTCATGAAGCAAAGGTCTTTTTACTTTTCTAAGATTCATTTTTTGCTGTGTAAATGACACTTCTTCTAAAATAGTGCATAATAATGTGTCTAAACAGTGAAAATATCTGCATATTGTATGTAATTTAAGACATTTTCTTAAAGAACAAACTGCATTCATTTGTACTATGTTTTAGTTCACTTTTAGGAGATGTCACAATACCTTTTCAGTTGTGATTGTTTACATAGATTCCAGTGGAGGCATTGATCCTCAGTCATACGTCTTACTCTGCCCATTCAGATGGGTCGCGGGTGCAGAGATGCCCAGACCTCCGTCTCCACAGGAAAATCATGCAGTTTTGCCGAGGGCACCCCAGGGGGTTTCCAGTCCAAGCAAGAGACAAAGTCCCTCCAGTGAGTCCTGGGTCTTTCTCGGAGCCTCCTCCCGGTGAAACACGCCTTGAATGCTGGGAGGAGGTCAGGAGAAAAGAGATGTCTGAGTCACCTCAACTTGTATTTCTCGATGTGGAGGAGCAGCAGCTCTATGTCCAGCTCGTACAGGATGACCGAGTTCCTTATCTTTTCTCTCAAAATAAATGTAACGTTCTTAAATCAATATCAAACAGAAATTGTTAGATAAAGGACTTAATAAAACCTCACTATAGCACACATCCTTCAATGAGCCAATCTGATGAAAAGTGTGTTCTTTGCTGTTATTTAACATGGTCTTGTGGCATTTATCTGATGATATATATATATATATATATATATATATATATAAAAATAAAGCTCAAAATTTGATTTTTTTATACAAATCGCTGTGAATCAGGAGTAGACAAAAAAAATGTAGTTAGCAAAAAAGCTTATGTGTGATGTAGAAAATACACTTGTTGGGCCACTAGTGTCCTGCTCTACAATGGGGATGGGAAGAGGGGGCGGGGTTGCTTCATAACAATTGTCTCACCCACAACTCAAAGATGAATTTCTAATGAACTCCAGCCACTCTGCACAAACTAGAAAACGACACAGGTTTTTTGATTTAGACCAAAAACGGCATAATCCTAATTAAAAGATCACTGGGAACGCTTTGAAAAAAGATCAAAAGATGACTGAAGGCCATTTTAGAGTTTCTGAATAAAGAATGCAATCTCCTGACATATTTGAATGAAAAATAAATAATTATTGATTTTTAAGCAGTTTGTTTTGACTTAACAAATAAATCAGTGACATTTTCATTCATTTCATCCCATTTGAGTCTCACCAGATTAGCTCAAATCTCATCACCTATCATCACCACAGACAGATTTGACCATCAAGTGTAGACCTTAAAGGTTAGACCCCCTACCTTGCCGCTTGCGTGCCCACCTACCTTTGCAAAGTGACATAATTCCTGGCGTTCCGGTCTTTGGAAGGGAAGGAGCAGGGACTGTCCCCCAGGGCTGTTTGCCTGCCTGTCTGACATCATAGACTGCGGCATCTCCTGATCTGTCAGCACAGAGAGACGATCTGGCAGGTTTAATTTACGATGTCAGCCCTTTCAAAACCATTTTCCTCTCATGCTGACAGCAATCCTGCATTTATAAATTAGCAGAAACATTAACCTTTACACTGATTGTGACGTGTTCTGAGTGAAGCTAATTAACTTCCATTTGTTAATGTCAGATTTTAGGTTCAAATGCTCCCAAAGAAAATGTAATGAGTCGATTGAGAAGATAACGTGATGCACTGTGTCTCATAAAATGAAATGTTTTGTCAGCTTTTGATGATTAAAATTGCATCTGAGGTAAAGTATGGGGTGTTGCACAGCAGGTAGAATTTAGTAATTGCAATCATGCACTCGTCAAATGCATCACAAAGGTGGTATTGTCTTCAGGAAACTATTTCTTTTTTGTTTTCAAGATGTGACCTGGTAAAACACACAGATAATGTGTAGATAAAGAGGCAATTAAAGGAAATCTACAACAGTGCGGATATAATTTACTTTTTGGGACCTTAGCCAACTGAAACTAATACGAGGCCTCCTGCTTATTAAAAAGCAGCATTGCTGTTCAGTTACATCAGCGTAATTGCTAACTTGTGCCTATCAAACCCAGGAAAGTCTTCACACGTTGGCATGTAACAGCTTGTCACGAGGAACTGTTGCCGTAATATTTGTGGCTATTATCGTAATTAGAAGTAAGCACACAGATGGTGTTGTTTCACAAACTCACTGACTGAAAGTCCGACTGTCATCACTGCCAAATTTAGCAACAGTCTGATAAAATAGATGCATAGATAAATAAATAACACCACCCATCACTCTTTCTTACAGCCCAGCTTTCATATTGCAAACTTTTTTTCTTCTTTTCCAAACGAGGCTGATGTTACATTTCCTGATTGGTGACAAAACAGGTTCTTTAGTGGCAAAACAACAGTACTTGGGTACCATATGCTGCATTTAAATGCTGTAAGACAGCTGTGAAGCCTGAGTGTTCCTGGATGTGGGCCAGCTCCCAGAAGAAGCCTTTCACTAGTTGGTAAATGTTTCCAGGGACAGCGGGAAGAAGCCACTTTTCATGGAGTAGCTTCCAGATGCAGGACGCAGAAGATTAGAGGAGTGCATCTGTGTGCATGAGCATATGTGAGCATCTATTTTTCCATGTGCACACTATTACCTCATTGCAACGTGGCCAGGCACAATCTATGCCAATATCTCTAATGAAGCAAGTGAAAAGGTCAGCGTTTCCACAATTTAGAATCTAAATTACTTCTTTCAGCTAGAAGGCCTAGTATTTGTGTCTGTGTTGCACTTGTATACAAGTCACCATTTGAAACTCTTTTTTTTTATCAAGAAACACTTCCCCCTGAGCTGTAACTGAGAAATAATAACTTGCAATTCTATTCAGCCACACAAGAGGTGAAAGGTAGATGTGTTGCTGCAGTGTATCTGACTTTATTTATTACCCCCACAGAAACTGTCTGTCAATCACATCCTGCTCCTACCCATACTGCCCAAGGGTAGAGTGCTAGAGCACCTTCACAACAATGTTACATTGTTCACTACATATACCATATCTACCACAGAGAGGTGGAGGATTCAAAGGGGAGACCATAAGGTAAGATGATCCCTTTTATTGAGGGGGTGTGAATGCTGAGGATTTTACATCACAAAGCTGAGCTTTCATGTGATGCTTGAACATGGTTATGATGAGGTGAAAAGTTTCCAATAACTGTATTATGCCCTCAGTGGGGATTAAAGTGAATACATGTCTAGAGCTAAAATCTTGGATTACAAACCTGGATCACGCCTCAAGGCCGCTCTTCTTTTTAAGTCCCAAATGTCTTCACCTAATTACAGTTTTGCTGCGCTTTCATGTCTTTAAAGTGATTTTTTAAATTGATCACTTAGCAAAATGTTATCTAGTAATTTAGGATTTAGGAAGAGTTGCAACATTTGTGCTTGAAGCCACCCAAAATTGCCATGCGTTTGAAAAGGATTTGTTAGTGTTAGTCTTTAAACGTGAGGGTGTGGCATGGCGAATGTCTTTTACTCTTAAACCTGAAAAATAACTAGTTTCTGTTGGCTTGCAATGTTACGGTGAAAGTAGTGTGGGTACTTTGTGTGTTTAGCTAATGGGACAGTCAAAATCAACCTAAGAATCAATGTAACGGTGAAACCAAACCCATGTTTACTGCATATGATAAAAAAACCCACATAATATCACACACACAGCACATTCTGAGGTTATAATGCACAATTTCTATTTAATTTAGTGTAAAATATTAGTAAATATTATATATTTTATGTTATATAATATATATATATATATATATATATATATACATCAAGCACAAACACAAATAAAATACTTAGATTCATTTATAAATAGATAACATTTATATACAATGCTATGAGGTAATAATATAAAGTATCTGAAAATGCATATTTTATAAATTAAGTATGAAGTAGCCTTTGTGGTTAAGTGGCAAACATTTGACACGGGAACACATTTTGCAATGTTTTCTAGCATTGAGTGAAGGGGTCAGCAAAAACCCTAACTTTCGTCAGTTGTCACATTAAACTTGTTCTTTATAGTTGACCCCTTCCTCTGGGGGATTGGTGATCTACAGTCCCAGTTGTGACTGGAAACTATTTAGTGGTTTAACCCTCCAGTCCAATCCTTCAAAGCTAAGTGTCAAATATGGAGGTTTTTGGTCCTTTTTAGTTTTCGGTATGACCTGATCATAGATTTAAACTCTCAACCTCCCAATTATAGGACAAACACTACCTATCATAGAAAGCAGAAAAAAATGAATTTTCATTAATTTGTATTTCTACTGGCTTTTTTTGGCTTGGCCCAAAAATAAAATTATTTTGACAATTAATAAAACACAAATATAATGGAGAAGATTGCCATGTGTGTTAGGTTTTACCTCTCTTTTGTTTTCATGGATGAAATCATTTTTTTTATTTGGTGCCCTGTGCCTTTTACCTGTGCATTTGAAGGCTAATAAAGTCATTTATGATCTACAAAAACACAGAAGGGGATCATTTTGGTTTTGCTACAGTTAGTATAAATAAATAAATAAAAAAAAAAAAAAAAAAAAATATATATATATATATATATATATATATATATGTATGTATGTATGTATGTATGTATGTATGTATGTATGTCTTTGTGTGTCAGCAATTTTTTATTCCAATCTGCAACTAATGGTGATTTACCCTCATCCACTGGAAATTGAAAGATTTCTAATGGCTATTTCAGTCTTAAGGAAATAGTTTTAGTTTTGATCAGTTGCTTTCTCTTCCTCACTTACTGTAAATTATCACATGGCAGCGTAGTCCCTAAAGGGACATAGAAGTAAAAAAAAAAAGAAAATTAGTGCTGGTGCGCACAAGAAAATATCTGATGGGCTCAAGAAACAAACTGGTGCGCACAGGAAAACAACTCCTTTTAGCCCACCGGTGGATCAAAGCCAGTTGTTCTCCGTATTTGACCCATCCAGCTCCACAAAAGCTTCAGTAATCACATGATTCAGAGACTCTCCCAGTACAGTGAAGATCACCATCAGGCGCTGTGTCTGAATGACGGCCAATTTCAGCGGTACTTCCATGTCTCTGCGACTCAGTTTGACGACTTGCTGTTCCTCATTACTCAGAGGAAGGAAAAAATAAGTAAGACTAAAATAATTTATGTCTTCACACAAATAAGAAAAATATGATTTTCAAGACGTTTAGAACGTTTAAATTTCGCTCCTGTTGGTTTTGGAATCCACCTGCTGATTGCCCCATTAAACCCGTCGCTTGCCCAAAGGTGAGTGCCTGATTGGTTGACAATATGCGTTCAGATTTTAGAACTCAGGATGTGCTGCCAGACTGATGTACCAATGCTTAAATCATGCTGCAGGACCTCTAATCGCATGAACTCCTCAGTGGGCAAATGACCATTTCATTTCTTGTGCGCACCAATTTCTTGCATGCACGAGAAAACAAAAAAAACAAGTTAAAGGGCTTTTCCCAAGTGATTTTCTGGATAACAAATCTGTGTTCAAATTATTACACCGTACAGCATGTCTTCTGAAAAGTTCCCAATGAAGTCTCGCACGCATAAAATCTTATCATTTAAAATAAAAAGCAATAGTGCAACTTTTATGCTTTTTAACCAAAACCCTTGTTAACACCAAACAGCTTATACTACACAAACAAACACAAAAAGGGCCTGAGAGCAAAACAGTTTCTACATCAGTTTTCATTTCCAGAGCCCATAAAAACAAAACCCACACATTTCCTCAATCTCTGCTATATCTCCCAGCCGCACTTGGTCACACAGTGTTGGTGTAGAGTCTGTCCTGACAGCTGAGTTTTAATTGGCCAGGGTGGTGCAGCACGGGCCGCTGTCATCCGGCTGGCAGTTTGAGGGGTTGTGGGACAGGCCCCACTGTGGGGGCTGTCAAACGGCCCACGGTCTCCACGGGAACCCCCGCCGTGGGTGTCCCGCCTCATTTAGGCGAGTGCAGACAAAGCGCCAATTAAGAAGGGCTTTAAACAATCAAACAGAGATCCGCAGGGCCCACAGACACTCCACAGGGCACGGAGAAAGACAGACAGACAGAGACAGGCGCACATGTTCACGGATGATGGTACACATCCACTCTTGCACGCACAAGATCTGGTGCACGCTGACAAAGATAGAAAGGTAAAAATAGACTGCTCATCACTTGATGTGAAGACATAATTAATGCTTGTTCGCAGGAAAGCTGGGGCAAACTTTTGTGCAGACATTCATCTGAATTAAACTGGAAATTAAATGTGGCTGATACGATATAATTCTAAGGCTTTCTTTATCCTTTTTCTGTCTTTGTAGAACTTTTTGGTCTAAACAACAAAAAAGTACAAAGCTGATGACATAAAAAGAGTCTAAATATAAATTTTACGAGAAGCTTGCATCTGCCTCTGTTTTGTTTCCCTCCAGTCCCACGGAAGGAAGCAGAACTGACTGATTTTACCCACCAAACTGATGAACCTTGCATTTTTAAGAGCAAAGCTGTGTCTTTAATGTATATCTCTGTCACTCCCCTCCTTTTGCCCCATCTTCCACTATGAGCTTCCATATGCCACTTCCATATGGCCCGGCACCCTCTCCTGACAAGCCCATAGCTAAGGCCCATCCATCATTCCAGGGAGTGCACTCACTTGTTATCAGCTCAGGCTGGCGCTGGGGAGATGGGGAGGCAGATGAGAACGGGGCCGGGAATAACAGAATTTGGAGAATGGAGCATGCTCCTCTTAAAACTATGTTGTATTGGAACAGAGCGTTTATCTGCTTTTTCTTCTCTGCTAAGAACACGCTTTTTAGTATTCACCCCCCCACCACCAACCTCCACTGTTTTGACTGATTTCAGAGTATGAGGATGGAGGGGGGGGACGAGGCTCTCAAACTGCTGCCTTCACAATTCTTAGTGTTCAGGGAGACTGAAACCATAATCCAAGTTGTCCTGGAGGGGGAGATACAGGCATGCAATCGAGCTGGAAGAAAACACCCAATTAGACTGGAGGAAAGAAAACACTTATTCCTAGTAAAATTATTAGCATGAATGAACACTTGGCAAAAAAATTATTTAAAAAAGCTAATAATGTCTTAATTTTTTTTTTTTCACAAGATTTGATCCACTATGAAACAAAGTTAAATGAAGGTTCAGTTTAAGACTAAATTTGACCATAATCACAAAGTTTTTCAATAAATATGAATTTTCTTTTTGAGAATATGCTTGCTGCATTCCTGATACATTTTTATGAACAACAAAAATGGAACTTGCTTGCATAGTATTTCAGCAACAGAAAAAAATCTTCCTGTAAAAGTCATTACAGCATCCATGAGAGTGGGTCATTTTTTGTAAAGCAAAACATCAACAAACAGCACTATTGTATATCTTTTAAAGCTCAGAAAGATATTGCCTTACATAGGTCCAGCAGGGCTATTAGTGTGTTGAATGCATCAAATGGGAGAAATCAATTCAGCAGGAAGATGGGGGAATAAAAAAAAAATAAAAATAGTAGAAAGAATCATGGCTGCAGGTATGTTGACTTTTCGAACACTGATAGAAATCAGTTGACACATAAAAATAAATAAAGCAATTGTGAGTAATGGCCACTTAGGAATAAAAAAGCTAAGTGTTTCCTCCTTGAAACACACGCAAAAGGTGAATAAGACGATATGGCTGGAGATAAGACAGCTGACAAGGACAGAGGGGAAGTGGAGGCTTTGTGGCCATTTTTGTGGTATCAGTGGTGCCAGATATTCTATCTGGAGAGCCATGTAACCTCAATGTGCTTGAATGCCACGGTGGTCACACAAGTCATTGGCTGGATGGCAATGGATAAGTAATTTTAAACCCCATTAACAATCGCCATATTTATTTATGAGGCTGAGGCTTGGCTTGATATGTACTGTGGCCCACACTTACTTACCATGAGTCCAGCAGACAGATGATCCTTGTTTGAGGCTTCCTGTGGGGAAGAGAATCTGCGCTTCCTTAGACTCAGTGATAGCATAAATTATTGAGTGGATGTACGAAAAAGAAGCAACTTCAACATATTATGTGGCCTTGTTATTGGCTCCCACCTTTTATGACCTTTCAGCTTTAATTAACACTGTGCAGATGAGGGGAGCGAGCTGCAGGAGGTGTCCAGGCTTTCATTACTTTGGGGAAAAAAAGAGAACTCATTTTTGGGGCATTTTTCTGAAAATGTCCTGTACTTTCCAGCTTGTTATTAGTTATTCTGTCAAGATAATGACCTTTTTTTTGTCATTTTTGCTAACAAATGCTACCACTTTAAATACATCTGGACCACTCCTTGCATCAAATGCAGCTGCATCCTCTCTTGCCATGAAAGGTCAAAAAATCCCAGACCGTGTGTCTGATGCTGCCCATGTGTCTGCAACAAGTGCTGCCAATATGGCCGTCTCTCTTCACAATGACTGGGCGGGGCGCTCCACTATTGCTCCTTCCACTTTCCTATATGGCTTCAAAGACCCCGGAGTGCGACGACCAAATGACAGACAGACAATGAGGATGCCCGATGTAAATAAACGTTCCAGCATTTTACCATCAAAGAGGACGAGCCATAGTTGTGGTCAGTGTTGTCTCACGTGTCATGTTGGATGATGTGGCTTAGAGTGTGTTGGTTGTTTGATGTACAGTGGTGCATTTCATGACCTCCAAAAGAGTTGCAGGCGAAGGGGTTGTGGGTTTAACCACAACACCGAGACTCTATCCATCAAAGTCAAATGTCAAAACAGACAATTGGGTGATGTGCAAGACTTTCCTATGTACAGCAATCAAGACAGAGCCTAAAAGATTGCAAAGTTTTACTCTAAAAAATCCAGATCTATAAGAAAATCCATTTTTTATTCAACGGAGAGCTTCAGCACAGCACAAAGTCCCGTTTTATAAAGTATTTTTAAGAAGATTAAAGGGAAGAAAGGATAAAGATTCTTGACACAAACTGTAAGACAACCCGCAAAGCGTTCTTTTGCATTCAGGCTTTAAAAACAAGGTTTATGTTTCATGCCTTGTCTCTCAAGGCTGTCAATCAAAAGACTTTCTATCGTAGGCATCATTTCTTTGCCCTCTTCTACTTTTCTTTGTGTGCCACTGGCAACCATCACATGAAAACAGTTTTGTTTATGTTTTCTCCTGTGAAACCAGGGCTTCTTTTCCCTTTTGCCCACAATCTTCAAAAGATATGTCATTTTCTTTTCCCTGATAGATCTGGACCTGCAGGAAAGCCCTCCCTGTCCAGCGATTTGTTCTGCAGACAAAGTCTGCAGAGAGCGATGGTGGGGATGAAAGGGGGGTCCGAACGCAAGGAATGGGAGCAAGCAGATGGGAAAGCCCCCCTAGAGAAGGAGTCAAAGGGTAAAAAGAGCAGAGGGCTTCTCCTTCTCATTGCTCCAGTCAACCTAAAAGATGTGTGTGGAAGACAGGGTTGTTGTGAAACAGTTTTGAGTCTGCGTAACTCCACCAGGCCTTTAAACCAGAAACATTTCCAAAGCAGGTGGTCTGGCTCAACCGCCATCTGGAAGCCTCGATGGCAAGATAAGCTTTATTTACGAACCCCAAACTTTGTTTAGACAAACCCTCTAAAAGCCATGTGGCGGCCAAAAGAAACTCTAGGCTCGCTTTTGTTTTTAACCACGAGACCTGGGAAAAGAGAAAGCCATGCTAAATTTCACTAAAAGCCGCAAAGAGAGGGGGAAAAGAAAATAAATAGCACATTAAAATAAATTTGATGTTAATAATCAAATACCAGATTTAAAATCCCATAAAGTAGAAATTCATGGGATGGCTTATTGACTGTTACATCCCTCTACAAAAGAAAAATAAAGGAAATTACTATTATTCCAGTGTTGTCCTGCAAAATTAAAGCCAATTATTCAAACGCAATCCACTACTTCATTGGTTTAATATCAGACTGTGTTGAATAGTAATGAAAACTAGAAGCTTGCTCATGCATTTGAAAGAAAACTAGGTCATTTGCATCAGAAACATTTGAGTTCAACATTCTTTGAACTTGGTTTGAATATCTTTTCTTCCCGTGCAGCTCCCTTCTCTTTCAGCGATTGCTAGAGTAATGCAGGCGGACTGAGTAAAAGCCATTTCTGCCAAGTGAAGTATGTGTCCTGTCAGTGCAGCTCATTCATTATTTAGCCATCAAAAAAACAAACCTGAAGACCAAAATAAACAAATAATGAATAAATAAACCGAATTGTTTACCAGTCTTTGAGGTGGAAAAGTGCTTCTCGTGTGCTGGTTTATTGTAAGTGTTATCGTCATGAGCCTCAAAGGATGACTCACTTCCAGCTGCAGAGAAACCTGGATGTCTTTTGGCATCAAGAAAAGACATGAGAATCAAAGATTGCTTCAGATTTGTTCAGGTCAAACTGTGTTTCCTAAAGTTCAAAGCAGATAACATGTGGTTTTTACTGTTCTTTAAGTAATTATGAATGGTAGAATAAAATCTCGATGATATTGCCATATCTGAGCGGGATCACTGCAGATGATTTCCAGATGTCCTTTATGCACTAATGCATTTGCTACAGCAATAAAAATACTTTTGATTATATTTTCATTTCAAGAATAGCTGGAGCTATCATTGCAACTGGATCAAAAGCACATGAAAAGGCAAAGGATGATCAGAAGGACCTGATGAGATGTTGGAATTCTATCCGAGTGAATGTTCCTGTGATTGAGAGAAGCTTGACAGAGGAGAAGCTCCGTATGCAAGCAGTGCAGAATTTATCACCTTGTTGCAGGAGCAAGAGGGGAAATTAAGGGATAAGAAAAATCAATCGCGAGCTCCTGGATCCATCGCTAATGTTTCAAATTCCAAGTAAACGCGCGGAAAATGCTGCAAAGAAGGGGAATGTTGGATAAGGGGTTGCAGGAGAGGACGTGAGTGGGTGAGGGGGTCGTGAGGCATGGAAGAGAGGGTCATCAATCACTTCTGGGTGACACACAATGAAATCTGACCGCAGCCCAAGATGTTTTAATACGGCATCCATTAGAGCCCTCAAATAAATTGCAATTTGGAAAACAGAACATAATACCAGCCAAGTTTTCCTCATCCATCTTACAGCGTGTCATGTAATGTAATTGCGTTGTTAATTTATCCAAGAATTTCCTTGGTACACCATTTCATCCACATTGGTTAATTTCCCTGCAGAGTATATTTTCTCCCCTTCCCTCGGTCAGCCCTCCCCTCATCTTGCTGTATAGCTAGCGGGGGCAGAGTAATGTTTCTGCTTAGCATGGCATTAGTCGAAGGGCTAATCAAAGCACTGAAGTCTGTGACACTTTATCAATGCTTGGCAGCGTGCTGGCCAACCTTGCTGGAGCACAGATCCAATCAGGCCTGCACTGCCTGTCATTATTATGCTTCTGTGACAGCAGGATCATTCAAAAATGCCTGTGAAGTACATCGATATTATTGGAGGAGTTTGGGGGCATTTGAGGCTGGGCAGCACCCATCAAAAACCAAGCAGAGAGGTCACACTTCTTGTTCTCCAACCAAGCTTTACAGCGAGATGAGTGGCAAGGGAGGCAAAATGGATACTTTGAGCTTTCATTTTAGCTGCTGTTTGATTAAATAATCCTATTAAGTGTGACAGCATATGTAGTTAGTGGTTCAAGTTTCACACCTGAAGGTCTTGGAAGTTGAACTTTCAACAATAATATGCTAAAAGTGTTCATTCCTGAAACCACATTGAGGACTGGCACGTTTTGACATCCTTCTCCATCTTGCATGCCGTGAAATCCACAGGTGCTGACCCAAGTTTTGGTTAGAAGAATACCACAGAGAAGTCTCATCTTGTATCAGGGGGTAACTAAAGGTATTTTCTTACCTTCTGTCACCTGAATGGAAATCTTGAAAGGTGGGGGCTTCAGGGTGAGGATAGGAATGGCCTTGTGGGGAGAAACAGGTGATATGACTTGGATACTTTTGTCTCTCTCCTGGTGCAGTCCTGAATGCATTTTACCTCCCGTCAAACTCAAGAGGTTAGACATAAAGTGAGGAATAGAGCAAGAACTTGACATGATCAAAGGATGACAGGAGAGCAAGAGGAGGAGAGCCAACCAAAACAAAGGCTCATTCTGAAGCTCCCTTGTGCACAGTGCCTCACCGTTTGACAGAGATGGGGAGACGTGGACTCCACCCCTCAGGCAACATTCATTTCTATCAGTGGACACATCACAGGCAACAAATGAGCCTCTGTTATTGGATTCTTCAGTATATTTTACATGTATTGCACTTTAAGGACACTCAGGGACTTAAGCATCATGGTGCCCCATGTCATAACTTTTTGATTGTCTGCAACTCAGCTCTGAATGAAATATTTTTAGTTATTTAAGACTTGTGACTATTTTAGAACCACTTGGTCTTTTTCAAGATCTCAAAAATAAATTTCAACTCTTCAAAGCTGGCTAAACTATCGGATTCACTACATGCTATTCATTTTTATGAACAAAAGCAACACCACTACAGCAGAACAATACATTTTGAACAAAAACTTTACCCACAAGCTAAAACTTTGTTCAGAAAATAACATCGTTTCCTTTGTGTTTAGAAAAATGTACTATGATGTAAAACACATTTGTTCATGATGGAACAATAAATATATATTTCGTTTACTGAGTAGAGCTTATGAGATCATATCATATCATCATATCTTATATTTATTTTTGCCAATTATGAAGCAAAACATATCAAGATGGTTGTTGGTTTATCTGTCTATTTAGACTAGTGGGATGGATAGAAATTTAAATTATGTCAGTAAATAAAAGAAAATCCTTGCGAATTAAACCATAAACAATAAAAACAAAATAGTAATTTATTAGATGAATCTCTGATTTTTATATAGAAATGGACTGAATACTGTTTAATGAAGTTCCATTTGGGCAGTTTGAGGACTGTCTTTTATCCCGCAAATCTATCATTTTGGGCCATTCAACTGTTTTTTTTTTATTTTATAATCTTTAATTAGTAATAAAAAAAAGCTGTCTCACTGATTAAATAGTGACATTTTACCAACAGCTAAAATCTGTTGACATTGTATGGATTTGATTCAGCTGAGCATCCATACTGGTAGAAGACATTTTAAAGAATTTCTTATATTTCAGAAAGCAAATGACTGAGTTTTATAGTTCTGAAGTGTTTTACCTAAGGATATTTTCCAGATCCTAAAACGTCAAATAAGCTGCTTCCTAAAAGCTTTGCATGAGTGACTGACAAAATCAATAAAAGTTCTCAAGAAGTTTTTAATCATTTTTACTCATTTTAGGACTAAATGGAAAACATTTGTCTTAAAGAACAATTTCTGTTTGGATTTGAAAAAATTAATCTCATTTTACAGATGGACAGGCCAAGACACACACCCACATCAATCCATCAAAATTTCAAACCCTTTTACTTTATGAACATAAATTATGTCTCGAGAGAAGGAAAACAAGAGAGAACAATTTAAATACCTCCATCTCACATAAAGCATCACAAGAGCAAAGCACAAAAGTGTGTGTTTTATTACCTCTTTTGACAAAACTCTGGTCTACTCACCAACGTTGTATGTACTGTCTGTTTGGACAGTACCAAGGGGCATCTCCAATCCAGTCAGGGTTAGGATCAAATTATAGAAAAAGGTTAGATTTAAAGTTAGAGACATGCATTATGTTGCAGGGACCACAGTTAGATTTGGTGTAACAAAGATTGATGCATTACAATAGTGTGAGTTAAAATGTTCGCTTCTCCTATTCACTGCACAAAGCCTGCCACAACTAATCCAGCTGAAGCTCACGCACAGGTGAAAGAAAGCACTTGTAAGTCAGTTTCCATTCATGCAGGTGAGATAAAATGTTGACAGGGCTGAAATCCATCTTGGCCTCCCAGATACAGACTCCTCAGCTCTTTGTCTAGACTTGGGAAATCAAGAAATAAATTAGTGATTTTTCTGTTTCGGTCGACACCACAGGCATCCCTGCCTGTTGACTTGTCCACTGTCAGCTCTGTCAGTCAGAAACTCATCACATTCTCCTTCGCTCTGTGTTACCAGCATACTCAAGAAAGTTGGAGAAAAATAAATCAATATCATTGGCTGCTTCGAGGAGGCCACTGGTGGTGGAGTGCCAAGGTGAAATCTGTATAGGCTATGTGTATACATTTTTAAATACATCACTTCTCAGCCATCAGTTGAATTTGACGCCACGAAAACCAAATAGCCCATTTAGGACCATCTTTAAGCCTTCATCTACTGATTTCTTTTTTTCCAGTAAGAAAAAAAAGTAAGAAAAAAATGCATTCACTCAAACTGTTTTGGTTGAATTCTACTGCCAAAACTTCATGGAATAGCTATACCAAATAAACTCCATAAAGTTCCATTTTGATTTTACCTAAAGATATATATCTATATAGATAGATAGATAGATAGATAGATAGATGAAATTGAGATGAATTAGATGTAGATGAAAAAAGGTAGTTTGAAAAAGCTCTCTTTTCTGACCCAGCATGTGGAATGGGTCTCACTGCTCAACTCCATTCTGATTGTAGACAAAGAATAAGCATCTTTGTTTTTCTCGTTTGTTCTGGTATCTGGTACAAAAGCTGTATGGCTGGAAAGCGCTGATATTACTCACCATTTTTGTTACACTGGGTATAGGTTGGAGATGTACGGGGCTGTAAGCTAGTGGGTGAGACTGTTTACACAGGAATGATAGGATTTCAGCAGAGGCTTACTTTTGAACCAACAGCCCCACCCACAACTTAGAGGTTCATGAACTATATTCTAGAAGAGGGATAGGCAAATCCAGGCCTCAAGGGCCACAGTGTGTGCATGATTTCCAGATATCCAACCCCTACTCATGACTAATTACCTGGCTTCAGGTGTGTCCAGTCAATTAGAACATGCCAGAGCATGGTATGTTGCAAAACATGCAGGAATACGACCCTTAAGGCCTGGAGTTGCCTTTCCCTGTTCTAGAAAGCGACACAGGATTTTTTTTATTTTGGCTAAAAATGGTATAATCATAATTAAAAGACCAATGGGACATGGAATGGGACTTTAACTCTGTAAAACCCACTATTTGAAAGAGTTCACAGAAAATTCAGATGTTTTGAAATTATTAAATTAATAATAATAACACAAATTGATTTTATGTTTTTAAGACTCTGATGACATCCACAAAGAAAATTTGCGATATCCTTGTTTTATGAGCTAGGCCTACAGATAGGATCAATTGTGATAGATTGGGTAATTTGGTATATATTTGCTCAAAACAATGTTAGTTTAAGTTGCCAAAATATTGACTTGACAGAAATTAGTCATCTAAAAATAAATAATTATTATTTTCATCCCAAGTTTTGAAGATTTGCCTCACTTTTCCCACCAAAAGTGAGATCATTTTAAAATGAGCGGGAAAAGCCCTTCTACTGCCCCAAGAGGAATGAGGAGGAACTACAAGGCAGAAAACATGGATCGTTATATAACATTGATTTTTAAGGAAAGTTTTATCATGATAGTGAAAAGGAGTCTCAGAAAAATGCATGTATTAAGTATAATACAATGAATGACTATAAAGGGTTAGTTAATGTAATCAAAACTCTATAAGATTATGTTTTTTCTATTTATTTTCTTTTATCAGATTGCACTTCATATTGAAATAGTTTCCAGGTGATCACCTTGAATTAGGAACCTTAAGTCTTAAGATCAAGAATTTTTTTTGTGTGTTCTCAGTGAGCCTTTCTTTAACCCCTTTAAATGGATTTATGGCTGGAACTTTTTGTAATGCAGCCCTCTTGGTTTATTTTGTTGGGCTTTTTGCAGGCTTCTTCTTTTACCCATCAGGTTTTCATGACCCCCTAAATCTTCCCATGGAGTTCTACAGGATGGTAAAATGGTTATGACCTCTTTATCTGTTTTATGGACTCCCCTGTCGTTTCAGATGGGTAAAAATCAATGTCATTTTTGTCCAAAATCAATCGAATTTACTGGCTGTAATTCTGAACATTCAGCACAGAGGAAGCACAATGGATTAGTGAACTTTAGAACCTCGGGTAATGAGGTTTCACAGGTAAAAAGTAATTTTATACAAAGATGTAAGAAGCAGACAATATTCATTTTTTCTGTTTTGATTTCTCAGCCTGGAATGCCTTGAATTATTATTTTTTTTTTACTTTTAATGCAAAGCTTCAAAAAAGTAGACACAACATCTTTTAAATGATAAAACATCATTGATCATTGTGTTGTGAAAGCCACTTTTCTGTTATTCCCCTCTTCCTCTTGCTGTCACTGCGCCACCTAATGAAGCACAGATTGACACTACCCCCCCCACCCCTTCCTTCCATCTCCTGCCTGCCCATCTGTGTGAAAAATCCAAGCATACAGTACTGCTTCTGCATGTTCCCTTAAATATGCCTCCCAGCCTGGGAGAATAAGGGATTAATGAGATAGATTTATCTTTTCTGGTAATACACTTTGCCGTTGTTTTCTCCTTGCATGTCCTAAATGAATGCTAGAATGCCTTTAAAGAGAGCTGCATCACTGAGTGCCATAGATCAGCGGTATGGCGTTCTGTTTTACATTTCCTTTTATTGTTCATTCAATATTTGAGCAGTCTGCGTCTCAGTGGGAATTAGACTTTTGAAGTGCACAGATGCAATATTCTGTCCATTATTTATACTCTCTTCTGTATGGAACTGATATTGTTTTTATGTGGCATACTTTTCACCATGTTCTTCTTTAAACCTATTAACGTATAACACAAAAGAAAAACAGGCAGACATATATGCTCTTCTAATTACCCCACAATCCATATCAGTGCAACGTGTGACTATACAGTTTAGCTAGATTTGACAGACTCATCAGGGAGATACAGGAAACAACCTGGAGCTACGCATATGAACAGACAATTATTCTGTCCTTGGGAAAGTATTTAAAAAAGGTTAAGATTCATTAATGGCTTCATGTTCTGATATGAGCCTCTGCCCTCACTTGGAAATTATTCTAGCTGCTGTGCCTCAAGGAAAATGTGAATAAGTTACAATTTTTTGATGAAAACCTGACAGGCCAAATGTATTGGATGTATTTTAAAAGCGTTCCCAGTGGTCATTTAATTATAAATATGTCGTTTTTAGCCAAAATAATAAACAAAAACAAAAAAACATAAAAAAGCAGTTTATTAGAAATTCATCGCTGAGTGGGGACTGTTGCCGCAAAGTAAGCCTGCCCTCATTTCCCATCATCCATCTGTTAAAACGCTCTTCTGCTAGCTTACAGCTGCTCACAACCCCAACCTAATGTTACTGATGCAACAAAAATGGCGAGCAATATTAGAGATAACCAGCTATTCAGTTTTGAGCCAACATCCAGCTTAAACAAGATAAGCGAAGACGTACATGCATCTATTTGTCTAAGTAGATGCACCAGAATCTTGTAACTTGCCATTGTATCTTCTACGTCTCACCACAAAACACCAGAAACCCAATTTTCATCAGAGTGGATTTTTAATCTTGTTGGTGAATTTTTTAAAGCACAGTCTCAATTCACACTATTTTATAGTGTTGACTTTAATATAATTGCTATGATGTTACTTTTACGTACAGTCAAGGTTAAACGTATTTTTGTTTTATAAAACCTCACTGTTTTGTCTCAATGTAATGATTCCAAACTTTACAGAAAAAATAATTAACAAAACACTTTTAAGGTACCTCATTGTCGAAAAATAGCAGAACATAAACTTTAATTATAAAGGTGTGAAGTAGACACATGACAGTACAAAGCAGGAATGAAAAAAAAAAAACAACTAAATCACACACTCTCCTTCAGGAAATCTTTGCTGCCTGGGTGGCAAAGCAGAAAAAAAACAGGCAGTGACCCCAGGGAGCACTGATGATCTGTTAACAGGTGAAGACCTGCCTTTCAGCACAATGAATCTCAAGTTTCTTCAGAAACCTGGAGATGACTGTTATTGTTCCACGTTCAAAGTGTGGCTGTTTTTTGGACAACCCACCCCCCACCCCTCCCAAAGAAAAGTCTCTGGCCCCCCAGCTAGATGACTGTGACTGGAAATGTTTTGGAAATGTACAGTGGGAGTGACTTCCTCCTATTAAAACACAGCTTACTTCAAGTCAAGTAGATGCTGATATTCAGACTGGGCAATGCCAAGTCATCTGAAGAGGCTGAAGCCTTCTATAATTACTGATTTGGAAAATGGGAAATTTGTCTTTCAAGGCCTCTCTAACAGACAAAATGAAACAAATTGGATTTTATTTCTTGGTGCAGTATGTACCAATTAAGCCAGCAATACTTCATCATTAAAGCACTCCAGGTCCGAGAACTATGTCCTGAACATGTTGATACCTCTTCAGTCTAAGCCCTGTAAACTGCTGCACGAGTCCATAACGTCGTCCATGTTCTCATGTTTGAACGTCAAAAAAGGAGAATCAGAACAAGCAGCTTCCACTGGTACAAGTGAGTGGTTGCTCTGCTGGAAAATGTTGGCTTCAGTGTCGCAGCTATATGCATGGCTGTCTTAACTTGAAATGGCGAGGCCTATGAGGAGGGCTGTCTTCCACGTATCCCTCGCTCTTCTCCACACACGCACAGCCATCAGCAGGTTAATTAACTGTGAAAGCTGCTCACTTGAAACCTTAAATCACTCATTCAGCATTCTGTCATGAGCCACCGGCTTAGCCGCGCTGACGCTGGTTCCACCTTGTTTACCCAACACAGGAGACAGCGTGGAGGTTGGGAAGGGTGGAGATTTACGTGGTATGGCGAGGAAGGCATCGACTTTGGGCTGTGATGGTGGAGGAAAATGCCAGTCAGTGATTTAAAACCACATGTAAAAAAACTACCCCTGGGGATCCCAGTATGGCTGCTCCTGTCTCTTATCTTCACGATTGCAGACTGCCAGTCTTTGTGCTGCTGGAAACATAATCTGTTGATTCAGACAGTTTAATAATAACAGGTGGATTGCCGATGAGAGTCTTGGGTATTTTGGAGATGAACCAATCCCACCCACTCTTGCAGCACCCTTGAAGAGCACACATAGCCCATGCTTTTATTGGCTAAACATAGATCATCGCCTCCTAGCCATCCTGTTTGCTGCAGGGCACGATGGCACAGAATTCCCAGGATGGGATGCCATGGTAAATGTGGCATTGACTTCTTGGGTGAGAAGTGATTGCCTAGCATCCAGCTCCATGCTGCACTCATTCACCTAGATTCTGCATCATTCCCACTTCCATAGGTCATCCATAGTATCCAAATGTGTTTGCTTAAGGAGAACTGTGACAATTGGCTATTTTTCCACATTAGTCAAAAGGCCTCTCTTTCAGAACAAACAGAGAGGTCGGTCTCCTCGTTTCTCCTTTTAACAGGTTGAACATCTAAGGGACGGGCTCATTTTGTTCTCACTGCAGGGGTATTGAGCTGTAATGGCACCCAGGGGAGACCTGGGCTAATTTGTAAGAGCTTTCAACAGCAGCAAATATCCGGGACTCAAAGTTGGCTTCGCTTGTTTCATGGGAGGGAGCATTTATTGGAGAAAAAAAGAAATAAATAACGAAAACCAAGATGCATCAACCCAAATGTCCACTGAAAGTGATGCTGTCCCTTTTTACTGCTCTAGTGCTGACACTGTTGACCGTAAACAACATGACCTGCTCGTGCGCTTTCGCCGTCTCCCCGCCTTTACAACCCACCCTCCTTTGTTTGGAACACGACCGGTAAATATGACATCCATTAATCACCTCCCGTCGAAAAAAATCTCATAAACTTTTTTTCAAGTACTCATCAGCATTCTTTGTTTAACATTTATGTTTATTGATAAATGAAGATAGGCTTAAATAATTCAAACCAAACATTAGCCGTGTGCAGGCAGATTAATAATTGATGAGGTGTGTGAAGGGCCGGGCCACTCTGGGAATAGAATATTAGCTTAATGCAAGGCTCTGTGAACATGGGGAGTGTAATGGACCCGCCACCTTTAACTGATGATGGTTATTGTGGCCTGAAAGTTGTTACAAAAAGGGGAAAAGGCGGTTGGAGTTGTGCAGAAGGGGGAAGGGCTGTAGTGTGGTCATAGATTTGGCTCTTAGGAGCTGACATTGCAAATTGTGGCTTTAATAGCAGGAGGTTTACACATTCTACCGGGAGGCCCTAATGGCCAGGCGTGTTCTTAGCGTAAAGGGAGAAAAATGACCCTATGCTATTAAAATGAAACTTGAGAAGGTTCTCCCTCTAAGTTTGGTGTTTTCTTTTTTTTTTTTCTTCCTCAGTCGAACACTGTCTCTCAATCACTCATTCTGATCCCCTTCTGTCCATTTCCTGCCCTGCGTCTGCACTTCAGCCTGCCCACACACCTTCCTCATGGCCAGACTCGCAAACTGATCCAATGCAATGACCCTGTGTGTGGCAGGCAGGCTCATTTTACAAAGAGGACGAGACCAGGTCACTTACAACACAGTCTAAACTTGCACTACAGACAACTTTCCCAGAATAATCTTAGGGTGTTTTCAGACGGGAAAACTCCGTTGGTCCGGACTGCTTATTTTGGTCCGGATCAAATCCTGAACCTTGCATTCGGTCTGTATTCAGACTGCCGTCAACCGGACATTTCTGTTCCGAAACCAAAGCTCTTTAACAAAACCAAATAACTAAAGATCTCTTCAGTCTTTGGCCAGAAATTACGAGGGCGGGACAAAGCAACAAGAGCAGGAGTAATGGAAGTCCTAAGCTTTGCAATTCTTTGTTTGGATAGTTCACTTATTCAAACTTTATATTTTGCTTCCCAATTTTGAACGTCGGGTACAAAAGGATGGGATAGGAGTCGAACCGAAACCAACTCAAAAGATGGGTTCAAGAGCGGTTCCTGGACCAGGGTCCACTTAGATGTATTCAGACTAAAAGTTTGTTAGGGATTATCAGGGAGAACAAATTCTGAGAACCAAATGTATCCAGTCTGAAAACACCCTATGTTATACATTAAACATGAACATACAGAAGAACATAAATTTAAAATGGCCACATAGTCAAATGAAAGCATCATTATTTCTTGTCCTCCAAAAGAAGAAAGCAACAATGTTAAATATTACCCATATGTTTATATTGATAGCTGGTGAGCGCCTGCAGGCCAGCCTGTAACAAAAGGAGCTCATTTACTCTCCAAGGGATACTCGTCTTGTTGTGCCGGTCTAGTAAAAAAGATGCAGAGGGATAATGTGTATCAAAGGCGGAGGAGGACCCCTTCATTCTGTATTGCCATCACAGCAACATATTAGCATCTAAACAAAAGAAGCAGGATCCCCTGCAGCGCAAAAGTGTTTCATGTGGTCACTAACAGCCTTTATTTATTTCTCAATCAAACACAGTTTATGCTGAATAGGAAAAATCTGCGCTCTTCTCCTTCCACCCTCCCACCCCACCCCCTAAAAAAATTCTTGTATCTTCAGCACAAAAGTATTAAAGTTGCTTATTCTTCTTCTCGTTTTCTTCTGTCTGCGCTCTCTGCCTCTCTTTTGTTTGGCTTTATCGTGGAGCCATGACAGCTGTCATCACTCCTCAGCAGGTCTCAGATCTGCCTTTCAAGCTTTGCAGGCTCACAGCTTCATCAGGTTCTGCTCGGGAAGCTTGTCTGAAATCTGCTTCCTGATGAGATCTTACAACACAGTGGGTCGCAAATGCACGTGCAGCAAAAGCAATTGCAGTTGAAAAACAGTGCATGAAATGTATTTTCATTCATATCAACATCAATAATATAAATATAAAGTAAAAAATTGAAAATAAAAGCTTCACTCCAAATGTATTGTTTTTATTGTATTTTAGGTGTTCACATTGGTCTTTTAATTCTGATTATGCAATTTTTAGCCAAAACCAAACTGTATTATCTTTTTTAAGACATATTTTATGCAGAGCTGCAGGAGTTCATTAGAAATTCGCCTCTGGGTAGTAGGTGGGGACTGTAGGCGTGGAAGTTAGCCTAGCTAAATTCCCATCATCCTTTTGTGTATTTTAGCACCTTATAAGTCCAAGCTAAAAAAAAAAAAAAAAAAAAAAAAAAATGGAAGCTTTTCAGCTTGAGGACAATGAAGATGTAAATGGATCCATTTGTCTGCAACTGGATGCTTCAGACTTGTAGCAAAGAAGCGAGACTTTGTTCTGCCCGTGGCAGTTGCTGCGTCACAAACCCGACCTTTTTCAAACTGTGGGTTTTCATCTGATCCTGATCCAACACAATTTGAATAAAGAAATACTCAGAAATGTAGTGTTAATGTTAAATTAGTTTATAAATATCCTTCGTCATAAAGAAGAACATCTTGAAACACTAAAAACACAATTTTCATTGGAGTTTGTCTGTTAAGGTTTGTGTCTGTGCTGATTTTTCCCATTTGGCTATCTTTATATTTTTTATTTAGAAATAAATAAATAAATGACCCTCTTGTTTACTGTGAGAAGGTCCTGGTTCAAATCCCTGCTGGGTCCGTTTTGTTGTGTAGTTTGCATCTTCTCAGTGTGCATCCATAGGCTTTCTCCAAGCATTCAATCTTCCTCCCACGATCTAAGAACATGTTTCTTTGGTTGACTGGTAAATTATCCCTGATGAGTGAACTTCAGTGTGTGTGGTTGTTTGTCCCTGTGCGACCCTGCTTGGACTGGGGTGAAGCCCATCTTGGCCCAACAGTAACTTGGTAGGCTCCTGTGACCTCTTGACCCTAAACAGAACTAAGGGGGTTTAGAAGTTAAATGATCTAATTCTACTTTTTTTCATGACAAATTTCCACTGTTCCACATATAAACAGACTTCTCTGCGTGCAACCTACCGATGTGCATGCTTCTAATGAGTTTTCTAGTGAGTTTTAGGTCAAATTTAATCTTAACATTGGGCTAAAAGTCTAAGTTTGTGAAACCAGGCCAAAAAGAAGGACTTCCTTTATTCAGTAAAACTGGTTTCATTTAGACTTTTGCCATTTCTGCTTATGTACTATTTTAAATTCCTAAAACTGAGCAGAATAGTTTTTTTTTTTACTTTAGCAGCCTAATTAGGTTATTCCTAAAGAAAAAAAAGAAAACAGAACAAGAATGGATGAAAAAAGTGAAAACAAAAAGTCTTCAAAATGCTGGTGTAGTAAGATTTAAGTATGTGTCCTAAAGTTATGTAAAAGACATATTAAAAATACAGCAAAAGGGAGTTTTGTTGTTCAAGTAACTGGATTAACAATATTACACATTGTGCTTTAATGTTTAATGCAGAGCTTTAGTTGGAGCAGCCTCAGGTCAAACTGAGAGAAGGCATGAAAACAAATCCAGAACTTTATTTTATCCACACAGAAAACCAAAACATAAAAACCTCAGTTTAAATTTATTTTCTAGACTGTCTCATTTTGCTGAGCTAAGCAGCCTTTCTAAGGTTCAGCTTCATTTTACAGTATTTCTGCTGGCTGATTTCCAAATAGGTTGCTTCAGGAACATATATTTATTTGGAGGACAAACATAAGAAGGTACTTTATCTTCTCTGGTTTAAAAAAAAGCCCAAACGAACAACAATCTCTTAATTCTGGCACGATTTGTCTAAAAATGGTTTAAATCACACAAACCCATACACACCTTTTGGGGAAGATTCCAGCATTTGGCTGCAGTCGTGACAGATTTTTTTCCCCTCCACCTCTACTGCTCTGTCCATCTTTTTTGACCACGGCTGCGCTCCTGTAATGCTGTCACTGTCAAATTGAATTGCCCTTTAAGACAGACGTTTGACTGGTCAGCTTGTGACCTGCCACGCACCTTCTGGATGGATGGACAAGACGCTGAGACCAACATTGCAATTTGCAAGATCGAGCTTTGACAGCACATTGGAGGTGATCAATAATAACCTGTCAGGAAGCAGCAGCCTCTCATTTAGCAATGAAGGTGAGTTTGAGTTAAAGAATACAGAAGGCTGAAGCGAAAGATTTGAGTCCCACATTACGCATGGTTGTAAATACGATAAAAAAAAGACAATTCTCTTGTAAAAAGTCGGAGAATGATGTCAGGTTTGTGTTTGACCTCTAGGCATTAGGAAGACTCTGCATATGAAACCAACTAATTTAGACAATGCTCTGAGCAAGCTTTACTCCATAATTCACAGACTTGGTTTGTTTGAACCCCTTCTCTAACCATCAGACACCCGTAAGTCTGTGCCAGGCACGGCAGCTCTTCATAGCTGGAGGCCCTTTTCTGTGTCAGATAATAGACGAAAGGTACAAAGGAGCGCATATTCCAATACATGCATCTGAGGGAAGTGTTGGGTCATTATGGAAGGCTGAGATGGCCCTACAGTCCCATCACTTTCTCTGATGTCTGCATACAATGGTGACATGCCGTTGTCCTCATGCTCGGCCTAAAGCAAAGCTCTTTTGTTATCCCCCCTCAATGCGTAAACCTTTCTTCTCTGGACCCTAAAACATGAGACAGGGCAATTAAACATATAAAAGATCACAGGTTTATTCAAGATATTTTTTGTTTATTTTCTTCTTTAAAAACCATAAAAACGCTAAATATTTAACTGATTTGTGTTTTCTATATGAAAAGATATGTTTTTTTCCCCGTATCAAACCCTGACTTAAAGGCGAAGAAAGTTTGATGCAAACCAAGCATTAAACATCAAAAGTATTTATGTGCTCCCTCAAGTACAAACAGGAAAAATGAATTTTAAAAGATCTTGGTGGGATTTTCAGAGGGAAAAAGCTAAACTTAAATTTCAAATCACTTTGGCGAGCCCTCAAAACAAACTTCAGTGCTGTGAAATGCGACCGTGGTTTCTCTGTTCCTCTTTGAGCGCGATGATGTGCCATTCTCCAGTTCTTAATGGTGTCTGTGGAAGGCGTACAGAGTTTCTGGCTGGCAGCTACGTTCTCAGAGCTGCACACTTGTCACAGCTCATGATGTGAGCGCTCCTCTGAACTACAGCCGTGAATAATTTCTTCCAGATCCAAAAGTCTCCCCTTTTTTTCCACACTCTTTACAAAACCAGCAGCCAAGTCTTTGTAACTGTTTCAACACTTGCAAAGGGATGGAATACAGTGCAGAACTCTCTCTTTGTTTAAGTAAAAAAGTTTGGAACACTGTGCTCTAAACTTGAAGAGGAGAACATGAAAGCAGCCAGAATCTTAGCCTCTGAAAGGCATTCTGGGTAGAAGTTAACTTATCTAATTGTAAACGAGCTCACAAGTGTGTGGACACTCATCACGCGCTTGTCAAAACATGCCTCACTGTGATTTGGCTCTCTGCTGTTCTGCTGCATGCCAAAGATCATGTTTACATGCAGACAGGCCCTTTAGAATCTGAGTTTGAAAGTGCAATTGCAGCAATTACGCTCAGATTGAGGCTGTGCAACTGCAAAAGAGAAAAAAAATACATATAACAAGCCCTCCTTTTTTACATCATCTACTGTTTTTTTTAATTTTTTTTTTATTTTGATGCTTTGTTCATCATGTTTGAAGAAACTTTTGACAGTTTAAACCTTTGTCACAGTGTTCATTTATTTGTTATCTTCGCTGCATTGTCTACTATTGAATCCTTTAAAAAAACAAACAAAAAAAAAACCAAAGGGAGTTTCTAAAGACAAGCATCCTCTGTGTGAACAAATAAATAGGCTTGAATAAACAAAACAAAATGAATAATAGCTGTACAAAGATTAGGGATCTAAATAAAATTTGAAAACTTTTTTTTTGTTTCTTTGTTTTGATTTAAAGCAGCAAAAAGACATTTTAATGCATGAAGAGCATTTTTTTGTAGAAATATTTACAAGCTACCCTTAGCAAATAGTAGTAATTTAAGTATACTGAATATATACTAAAAGTTTGGCCCAAAGTTTTACTTTTTTGTACACTAACTATGTATTGTAAACCTAAAATGTTCCAATTTAGTTTAAAGAAGCATTCATTGGGTCCAGTTTCTTACTGACCAAAATCACAGTGAGAGCTTCATAATCTGACTTTTATTGTTTATAAAAATGCATTATCTTTATTTTTGTGCCATAGGAGATTCATCTATACATTATAGCTTATAGATATTGAAGTTATTGTAGTACAAAGTAAAACATGCTGTCAAACAAGATCCTCCCACTGCAAGATTAAGTGGAATTAAAAACGCAACAAAAGTAAGGATGTAATGATTCATTTGAACAACAATTCAATTCAAATCATAGTTTGTGGTTGGCAATATGATTGTTTGTCAATAGTGGTTCCTTTTGAACAATCCAATTCGATCCAATTCATTGATCTAAAATCGATCTGGGACATCTTTCACCAAAAATTCAACCAGTGTGACTCGGAGATGAACACCTGGGTACTGAACAGTGCAGGAGAACTTTTCCAGATTCCTTGTATTTTTTGCAAGATAATCAAGTGTGAATTAAATATGTATAAAAACAAACAAGTAAACAAAAATGAATGGAAACCCCTACACACCCCTAAGGACAACTCAAATGTGACAACATTGGGGTTAAGATTAATAAAAAAAAACATACATTCAAATGTAATTATATAAACTAAGGACTTAGCTACAAATGTGTGCATTACAACTATTCAAATAATAAACCATTCTCCATAGCCACAGGTTGCAGACTCTGGATCTATAGTATCCTTCTATACTTATACTCAAGTATACTTCATAAAATAAACTGTAAGTGTAGACCTTTTGCTAAGGATGCCCTCACAAGATCATCTTTATCCGAGTAAAGAATACTTATCCAGCCTTCCTCATTTACCTTTACAAAAAAGAAAGTGCATTTGAAGGAGATGTGATTTTGCTTTCACTGGAACATCCGTGCTAACCAGGTGTCAGTGTTTGAAGGAAGGGGTTAAAGTTGAAGGAAGGAAGAGGCCATTTTGTTTTTCACCATGTACCAGAAACTGCTGATGGATGCACTTCCTCAGTCTTTGCATGCATACACACACATACACGCTGGAACAAATGCTGTGACTGTATGCTAATGTTCTTGCTTGTGGCCATGCATTATCTGCTCAGCAGAGCAAAAGATTGAAAACAACTTCAGATCACTTGGTTTTGAGGACAAAAGATATTTGTTCGACAGCATTTTGCACTTCCTCCTTGATGCCACAAGGCTTTACTGCCAAGTAATGAGTCACACTAATTCTTCACTGGTTTCTGTGGCTTTGAGCATTAAAACTTGATGCTTCTTCTCACTTCACGTTAAATGCCTGTGGACCTCTTAATGTACAAGCCAAATACCCTGCTGGGTTGACCATAATGGACTTGGTCCAACGACAGATATCCAGCTCTCATAATTGATTTGATCTCTGAGGACACAGAAGGAGAGACAGTTTTTACAACTGAGACATCAATGGAGCACAAACCACAACTGAGAAGACAGAGAAAGTCAATCCCCTCCACAATGACACCAGATAAATCAAATTTACTCACAGAGCAAACAGGTTTTATCATCATTTTGGGATTTCCTTAATAACTTAAACACAGGTTAGCAGGAGCTGCTACTCCAATTTCATTATTTTAACAGGCCTAATTTACATATTATTTTAGAGCATGATTAGGGTTAAGAGTTATAAATATTAATGTTATTAATATGTGTTAGCATTAAAGGCATGTTATCTAGCTTAGAGACTATTTTTAAAACCAGTCACTCAGCAAGATACAGTCGAAATGCTCATAAATTCAACATTGAATAAAGTGATCAGATTACATTTAATGCATTTTTTTGTGTGTGTCAACGGGCCTCCGTCATAAATTAAAACCATCTGAAAGCGTCTGGAGTGCATTTCATTTTGCCTTGATTCATGTGCTGTAATATAACCCCTCTCCGATTCCCTGAGTGGCACAGGACAGCAGGGCGAGTGAGCCGAGTGCGTCAGGAGATTAAAACCTAACCGCGAGATTGAACCCAGGATGCAGGCATCAGATAATGTAGAAGAGATGTAATGAAAGTGTAAACAAAAACCCTGCACACGAGAGAAACGCCTGCTCATTAAATCTGCTCTCACCATTGTCTTTCAAACAGAAACATCCCGCAGACCTGGCGCCCCATGAGTTATTAACAGCTGACTGAATTACATTCTTCTGAAAGTACAGAGCTTTAATGCTTCAATGGCTAAATAGCAAGTATAAATTTTAACATGAATGTGTAAAAACAAATTACTTTTTGTAAAACGAACTGCGGTCAAGCTGTTATTGGAATGCCTCAGAAAATTGCACTGTAACTGAAACAAAGTCTTTTATGTGACTCTAAAAGGTAAGATTATGATGTGTAAAGCTCTTGTACTCTGTCAGTAGTGCATGCTGGGTTCACACCTTTGTGTCCTTGTGTTCCCGGCTGCTTCAGTGATAGATTGGTCGTTGGTTGCACATTGGGAGCTGAATGATACGCCTGCTGGACAGCTGTGCTGGCACACTCTGCAGCCTCCGCTGCCAAGTCATAGAGCCCTTTTACCCCCACTCCTCCCTCTGCGCTGCTCAGCGCTTACCATCAGACTCTTCCCTGTTGTGCCTCAATGACAAAACGCACATCAAGGTTTAACAGCTCACTCTATGCTGGTTTGGAAGGCCCAGTCCGGCTTTTTTTGTTATTGACAGGAGCACTGTTTGTGGTTAGACAGGAAGCATGTATGTCCATGTTTGTTGTTCAGAAGAGATGAACAAGGTTATACTTACGCTACGTAAGTAGCATGTGATGCCCGTTCAAGAACGTCCATTTAGCATATGATGTTCACATGGGACAAGCAGGAAGGGGCTTCTTCTTTTTCTTTTTCTACTGTTTACCAGTGCATGTCAGCGCAAAGCCATCAAAAGTTCAAATCATGGGTTTATTAAAAAAAATCAAACACATTTACACATTTTATTTAAATTCCCAAACTTCTGTGTCAATGATAAATGTGTAAAAATATGAACTGCACTTTGCTGACATGTATGGCTAGAACAATAGTAGTCAAATGGGAGAAGAATTAACAAGGTTATCATTACATTTCATTTGACTTCTTTTTACAGTTGCATTAAATAAATAAATAAATTTGAGTCCAGGTGAAGAAAAGCACTAGAGAATTCAGTTTCTGTATTTATTATGTCCGTTATTATGTGTTATTTTTCGCATTGATCCGCTAATTTAAAATTCTGAAGCAGTGCTTTGCAATCATCTGTTAGACTTAGTGCCTCCATCTCCTTAAATCTAAAAGAGGAAGCAGGTGATTTCATTTCTTTGATTCTGCATTATCTTTGCTTTTTGAAACACAGTTCTCCATGCAGCTGAGCAGAACTTTTCTATATGGATTTTCCTGGAAGAATCAACATGGATTTTACAGCCAATTTCTTCTAAATAACAGGAAAATTAGCTGCAGAACTCAGTGAAAGACAGACAAAAAATTATGATTAAATAAAGGTTGAGAAGATCTGTGGTTTAGGCACCGAGGATTTCACAGTATTTCGGCAGAGTTCTCCCCTTTCAAAATAACTGTCCTCCACCCCCCAAAACCCTACAAGAGCCCCCGCCTTTCATTTACCGTTTCAAATGTTTTAATGGGCCGGAACCTTCCTGGATGATCTTGGCCCTCTCCCTAATGAAAACGCTCTGCGGCAGGATCCCAGCGCAGTAATCAGGATCTGGCCTCCAGAGCACTGGGGCATGCAACACACAGAGCAGGAAGAGCCCCGGCGTGACCCCACACTGTGTCCTTCAGTCACCTCGTGTTGGCCTGCGCTCTCTCTGGCCTGGGCCTCTTCTCCTCTGAAGCCCTCTGCAGCAGAGGCCACAAGTCTGGACCTTATTGAACTGAAGCGTAAAATCAAGATAGTTTGATCAACTAGAAACCTGCTAACAAATCAACTGCAGTGTCAGTAACTCTACACTCAATTAAATGAATAAAAAGCTTATGGAACCTTTGTGAAAAATCTGATATTTTTAGTTTTTTTTTAATAAAATTTTATTAAAATGCACATTTTTAAATGAAAAATAGTTTAAAAAAATAGGCTACCCTTTTTCAGAGCATCAATACATTATTATCTGTACAAGTAGTTCAGGGGTTTTTATATGAAATTCAACAGAAACTCACCACACGTTTTAGTCTGTTACCCAAAAAGCTTCACCTCGGTTGCAATATGCTATTTTTAAAAGCTGATTTAAATAAAATGGAGACAGAAAGCATGTCTGCAGGCTCTCTTAGTTTGTCAGTAGCCACCAAGCTTTTGTTGGGTCTGTCCTGACAAGCCCCTCCACTTCTAAAGCTCTGCTCCTTCTCCCCAGGTACTCAGGCATCAGCCTTGAGGTTAAGACCGGCCAGATGTGGCGACCCAGAGCTCTTTACAGCTGGATGTGCAGCGGGGCACTAAAAAATGGGGAACTCACCGGGACGTGCATCATCTGTTTTAGCTCGTCAGTCTTCCCTGACTGACCCGCTGAGTGCTGTTTTCATTCCTCGTGGATAATTTCTTTTACAGTTTTGCAAAACTGTCAGCAAACCTGAAGCACCGATCCCCACCTGCCTGAACTGTTGTCCATCACCCCTAATGACAACCAGACATCCCCACAGACAGGCCACAAAGGTGTTAATTCCCCCACATTTTCCTCTAAGATACACAAAATCTTCTTTCTTGACTGCTGAAGCTCATTTGATATGACTGTGATGTGGGAATTGCCCACTTTCTGTTAAGTGCACAATTTGGGATGTATTCACAAACTACCCCAGGCTTAAAAAATTTCACAGAAAAACCTGATACATCTTTGGCATGTAATAATCTCTTGAAGGATGATGTCACTCAGGCTGGACGACATGAGAAAAACTCCTGAGGACCATTTTCTCAAATCATGAAAAATGCCTCTGTTATCGCCGCTTATGCAAGAGCCATTTCTGTGCGAGCACTTCTTCAGGGCAATTTATTTGAGAATAAAAGAGGATCCAGCCCTCACATGTGTTAGTGGAGCGTGTGACAACTACACTATGGTCTGCATTTGTTTTTCTTGGGCACTTCCATTTTCTCTCTGACCTTGAGGGAACAAGGACCGGCGGGTAATTGTCTGGTGTCTCGAATACTTAAGTCAGACATTCCACCGCTCCACAAAGAACCGCAGCCCCCTTAACTACAGAAGAAATTATGGAGAAAAAAAAAGAAAGAAAATCTGCCAGATATGAAGAAGACTCGGCTTTTTAGTGTCAGTGCTCAGCCAGGCATTAAATGCTTCATTTAGTACCTTTTTCCCAGAAACAAAGCTCTCTGGCAGAGACTTACAGGAAGTGATTGTCTCACAATGTGAATGAAAAATTTCCATTCAACCCCCACCTTCCTGGTGAACATCCAAGCCTTCTTCTCCTGAGCCCTGTCTCCCTTCTCAGAGTTGTGAGGCAAACTTGGTGAAAAGCAGCAGGAGATGAATCTCTTTAAGTCCCGAAGAACAACATAAAACAGCCAGGGCTTCCATTATTCAGGGGCCTGTGCTGCTTGTTTACAGTGCAGCGGGCCCACTGCACCTGCACTCCGGATGGCCTGACAGCTTGATGGGCCCTTTAATGGTGATTCACTGGCCAGATCTCTGTGGATAAAAATGGAATTCTGGGAGAGCAATCTAATAAGAAAATAAAGTACTGAATGGTTGCCATGGCTGGTCTTGCTGGGCTCTGCTCACCAGACCATTGCTGGCTGGAAATCACATTCAGACTTTGATCCTGGGGCTTTATTACATGCTATCACCTCAGCTATAGGTGCTTTTGAAGAGACTGTTGCTTGGTCAAAAGGTAGATGCTTCAGTTTTATCCTTTCAAATGTGTCACTTAACCTCGATGCTCTGAAAACAGGAATTCCTTCCCAGGATAGGGGATTGTATCCATGCGTGGACTTCCAACAAACCACAGCAATATAAAATCTGCTGTACTGCACAGGGCAGTAATTGTACACAATAATATAAATATTCCACATAGTGCTGTTGTGCAATTAAATCTTTGGGCAGGAATTAATTCTGACCTACAATTATTTAATATAATTAATCTATTTGGAATTTAACCTAATCATTGCTGTAAAAAGCCTAATTTTGGGGTATTTTCATTTATATTTATGACACTGTAATGCAGTAAAAGATCAAAATATAATTTAAAAAGTGGCTTTCTTAAAGGTTTTTTTTCTTATAACAGATTTTGTATTTTTTTTTTTTACAACACCAAAGAGGTATGTTTTTCAATCCCAAACAATTAAGAAGAAAAAGAAACATCAGGTCCATAGTGGAGAACTATGGACATGGATAGTGTCAAATCTGGCCTAGTTTTTTTTGTTTAATTAACTTTTAAAGTCTTGAAGAAAATTTTTGTCGGGTTCTCCAGGGTTAGTTAATCACAAGTAACCTGACAATTTGACACATCTAATTACCCAAAAAATGACTACAAATAGCATTTGATACATTTTCAAAAATTGGAATAAACTACTAAACTACTGTATTTTCTATACTGTAAGGTGCACTTAAAAGCATTTATTTTTTATTAAAAAACAACAGTGTACCTTATAATCCTCAGTCCCCTTTATTTGAATTATTTCTGGTTGTGTTTACTAATTTTGAAGGGTTTTTTTTTATAGGTAAGAAGCATTCTGTCAAAATGTTTGCTTGGGTGTTATTGTAAAAACACTATTGCTTTTAACGTGGCTAACGTGTTACAAACACGTTCCAGAGTTACTGTGAACGCAGGTAATAAAGTTTGACTGACAGACTCTGACTCTTTGGTCTTACTTAAAGCGCTTTATAGTTCGGTGCACCTTTTGTATGACAAAACTTTGAAAATAAAATATCCATTGA
Organism: Oryzias celebensis; assembly: GCA_014656515.1. Lineage (NCBI taxonomy): Eukaryota > Metazoa > Chordata > Actinopteri > Beloniformes > Adrianichthyidae > Oryzias > Oryzias celebensis. The sequence goes on from BNCR01000005.1 coordinate 45,570,070, forward strand.
CGGTGCACCCTAAAATCTGGTGCGCCCTATAGTGTGGAAAACAGGGTAAATTAATTGTTTTTAATACCCACTCTTGTTACTATATTTTTGTACCAGCTTTTCTTTGTTCTGGCTCAACTGATGTGACTTCTCCAACTAACCCAGCCAACCAATCTGTTCCTGAAGTGTAAGGTAACCAGAGGCAGTCCACTTTAGATGATCTGTAACATCATGTTCCCATTAAAGTCAGTGCACAAAAAGCTGTACACCAACCAAAACTTTAAAATACACACACACACACAGACACACACAAATAGACCCAGGGCTCTAACTTGCAGTCTGCATTGATCTTCCTTGTCATATATCATTAATGAGGGTATTAAATCCATGTTTAGGAAGCAGAAGGCTGGCTCTAAGCAAGCTTTTGCTGCAGCAACTCATAACATAAAAGACCCAGGCTGAATTCCCCCCAAAGGAAAGGCCACTCTTCTTGCTCTCCTTGGCTGAGGAGCACATTAATGGAGTGATGTCATGGTGGCTCATATGACTCCTGCTGTCTTGGGACAGAAAAAAAAAAATTAAAGGCTCATCAGGCGACCCTGATCTAATGCATTATTACCCTAAAATAGTTACTCTTTACCAGGTGTAACTTTCAGAGGCAAAGAAAATTCCCTTTTCTCTCATCAAATTGTTACGGAAATTGTATTTTGATGCAACCACAATGCAAAAAAGCACAATCCCTTCTTAAAACAACACTGTACACCAACTTCATCGATCACTCTAAATCTTCCCACTCTGTACATCTCACCCCGGGGTTATCGTCACATCATTACCATCCGGAGTTTGGAGAGACCCCCGTGGTATGATATGGCAAAATGGACTTAACATTGATTTTGTCGGAGGGATTCAGGGAGAGAGTGGCAGATGGAGAGGAAGTCAAAGCAGAACATCTGGAAAGGGGACAAGGAGAACGGGTATGTGAGGAGTTTCAGATGATAGATGATCCAGGAGGATGGAGCCACAGTCAATCCATCTGAAACATGCAGCCAAAAAGTATGAGATATTTGAACCACGCAGAAAACAAAAGCATTTTTACACATTTTTGTTTGCTCCATGAGATCAACTTTGACTAATTCCTTTATGAGCAGGAGGATGAGGTGTTAATGTGATGAGCAGTGCAAGAGTTGGAAAAAAAAAATAAGGCAATCCTTCCTTTCAGGAAAGGGATATCCTGAGGCATGGCTATATAGACCTTAAGTGCTGACAAAGAAGATATTGTATTTTTACAGTAATCCTTTTAAACACCACAGGGCAGAAGCACACACTTCATTTCACTGTAGCGCTGTTAAATGCCATTAATAAAAGTCTCCTGTTGCGATTTTTACAATCATTTATCGGGGGAAAAGTCCTTAAAAAGATATCTTTATCTTTTCAAAATAGTGCTTATGCAAAAGAAAACTTTAAGAAAATAAAAATGGAAAGTAATTCTGTTTAGGAATCAGGTCATCCTCACACAGCAAAAAGCCACGTTTTTTCTTCCCTTCTTCCCACTGACTTGGTTTGTTTTGTTCCGCTTGATTATTCAAGAATGCTGGAAACTGTGTATATTGTTTCCGCACCGTGAGCAGTGTCTAAAATATTTGCTGTGCATTAAATACTTTAGCAGACAATCAAAATCCTTTCAGCACTCCCAGTTACTGTGAATAGGCTTAAGGGGAAATAATGTGCTGGGCATGCTGGTTTGGGATAACATGTCAACAATTCCTCGTCAGTGTGAGTTTCTGGCTGTCAGGTGGAGCTTACTAGAGGCTACGATTAGCACGGATTTGTGTGATGCACCATAACCTTGACACTGAACTGTGAAACAGCTTCACGCAACATTCCAAAGCATCTGTCAGTCAACTAACACCTACAAGGATAAATATCCATCTGCAGGAGTTGTGCTTTATTAGACATTGTGGCTGATTCAGTCACGTCAGGGATGTTTTTTACTTAAACATTACACACTGCCAGTTCTGTTCTTGCTTCGTGGTGTCATCTTGACTGACAAAATGACCCCAAAGTTACCTGTGCAGACTGACGTGGAGGACTGAGCTCGACTGCAATGCAAAAAAAAGGGAATAAAGTATTCAAAGCTGAATTGATCTTTCCAGTCAAAGCTTTGCTTCCACACTGAGGGCCTTGAGAAGGCACAGACAGCTGCAGAGGATGTTGACTCTTCACATCACATGACTTTCTGGCCAGAGTAGTATTTTTTTTTGTTACGACTGGCACAGGTGGATCCTTTCATAAGATTGCTCACCCAAAGAGAACCATTAAAGCAGAGGTTAATGTGAAAAGCAAAGCGGCAAGGAAACACATTTTTCAATTCACTAATTTTTAGGAAACATCTTTCAAAAACGTCTCTGTTATTGGCTGACCTGGGGGAAGCTGATGGATGAGTTTCACTTCATGTTGAAGGTGGCTTTCCCACCTTCTGGAGGCTTGAAGGATATTTTTGTTCAAGAAAATGCTCAGAAAATGTTCAGCGTGGGCACATCTGAATGCCAGCGTGGCACAAAAAAGAAATAGATCCGTAATTTCCAAAAGATAAAAAGATACATCTGCAGTAGCTAGCGAGAGGGAAAAAAGAACGAACATTATTACTTGACAACTAGACAGCTTTTTGGATTCATAGCAGGTCTTTTCACTGGACCTATTGTCTGACTACCATGCAGTGTATCATGACTGAGAAATACAGGAAGTCTGGCTGCTTTAGAGGGGGAAGCCAAAAGTGTTGTAAAGGCATCCCTGCTGGGAGGAAAGACAGGCAGGGGTGCGGCAGAGCGATTAGGCCACCACACATGAGACCAAAAAGGATTTCACACCACTTGTGGCCAATTGTTTCGGTTTAACCCAGAACTTGTCCTCAGTTATTAACAACTCCACCTCTCTAATACATGAAAGTAATGCAGAAAATGCACCAACTTCATTTTTTTAACTGAGATAGAGTCAAACATTCACACAAAAAGTATTACACCTGCTGCTTTTCGCCACACATCAACTTCAGTAAAAATAACCCCCTAAATTTTTGGTTGCAGTTTGCAAGTTTATCCACTTTTATTTTAATGTTTGTCCCCAGTCAAAAGTTTTAGATCACCAAAAGTGTACAAGATATATTTTTTTCCAGTTCAGGTTGATAAAGTCATATTAATATCTTGAAATGCCACAACAGGGACAAAAGCTTAAGGAACAGCTTTCTCTTAGTCATTGCAAGTCAGTCTCAGTTTTACCTGTAAAGAGAAGACTTCAAGCTGCATTGTTGACAAGTTGCAGCAAGAAATGCTTTGTGAAGATGTCAGAAGAAGACAAGAATGATTGCCTGTGCCAGGAAACACAGGAAACAATACAGTGTGATGGACGAATGAATACAACTTTAAAATCTTTAGTTCTTGATGCAGAATCTTTCTGCTCAATCAAAAAAGTGAACGGACGGCTCCAAGGTGTGTGAAAACAACTGTCAAACACGGATGAGTAAGTATGATGGTATAGAAGTGTTTTCTTGACTTGTACAGCATAAGAGTCACCTCAAACACAACTCCCACAGGATTCTGCAGAATAATGCAGTTCTCTCTGGCAAGCGTCTAGTTGGTCAGAAGTTCATCCGACAAGATGATGACCCAAAAGATACAGTACATCCAAGATAAGAGCAGAACTAAGGGCAAAATAACAAAATAGTAACCAATAAAGCATGAAGCGGTCAGCACAGTCTCTAGACTTGAATCTCAATGAGATGGTTTGAGATGAACTGAAGAATTAAGGAATCTTTCAAGTGTCAAACCTTTATGGAAACTTCTGCAGGAACTCTTTCATTTCTTTTGCAGTAAGTATGTCCTGAATGTGTTCAGCTGTTTTATCTGTAATATGTGGTTAGTTTAAAGATCCACTCTAATGAAAATTGTATTTTTGGTGTTTTTAACATGTTCTTGTGCCATTTTTCTGACAGTAGAAAATTAAGCTTTCAATGGATTTGAGTATTTCTTTATTCAAATCTTTTTAAAAAATATCTCATTTGTGATGTAGAAATACACTGAGGGGGCCACAAGCGCCCTGCTCAGCTCTATTCTGATGCATCCACTTGTAGTCAACTAGATCCATGAATGTCTTTGTTTTCCTCGTCAGCGCTGGCACACTGCTCAAAACTGTACGGCAGGATAGCTCTTTTATTGCTCGCCATTTTTGTTGCACCGGTAATGTCAGGTTGGAGGTGTGAGGGGCTGTAGGCCAGCAGGAAGAATGGCTAAAAAGCAGTTTTGACTGCTGCTCTGCAGAAACTATATCCTACAAAACAACACATTTTTTTAAATGTTTGGCTAAAAACAGCATAATCGTAATCAAAAGACCACTTTTAAACACGTTTAAAATGGATCAAAAGATATTTGGAGTGGGTCTTATTACATTAAAAGTTTAGAATACATTTTAGTCTATAAAATGATTCAAGGATTTCTTTTCGTAACTCCTTCCATCCACACATCCATTTTCAGAACTCGATGAAACCCTTTCAGGGTCACGGCGTTGCTGGGGCCAACCCAGTTACAGTTGGGGGAACAAGTTGCCAGTCTGCTGAGGAGTTTTTTTTTTTAGTTTCGGTTGGTTTTTTTGCTCTATCCTGTTGTTTCACAGCGCAGGCAGACAAACAACTGCTTAACACACTGCTGTTTTGTACAAAACGTCATTTTTTTGTGACTTATGTCTCCGGTTTCCTTCTGCTATTAAGTCTGTTGATCTCACTGATCCATCAATGATAGAAAGTTTGTGAGTGATGTAAACAAACACTGCACTCTGCTTCTAATAAAATGTAATTCTACCATGTTGACTTTGCTCGTTTGTGACAGCTTCATTTGGTAATGTGTTTCTTTACTATCCATTTCAGAAATGATTTTTTTTATGGATGTCCAGGGCCAAACACTAATGTGGCTCTTGCCATATTTTATTTGTCCTACAGATGGAAATGACTCAGTCATTTGAACGTTGTGGATGTTTTCAGTTCCAAAACCCCTCAAACTGGACAAACCTAATGCCACACTTTAGTGTTTTTAGCTCTGACTTCCAGCTGCCTCAACTCCTCCTCTTAAAGCGTTGAGACTATAGTGAGGCTTGTCAGTCTCCAACAAGTCTGAGCTCATCTTCTGCTAATCACCAGAGTTTATAAAACTTCCCCCGTTGACAGGCCATGACAGCGATGCTCAAACATGCACCTTTTTGCAGTGGAAACTTCTTCTAATAAAAACAGGATGGAATGGCCACTCTCTTATTACACATTTCAGAAATTATTTCCCTTCAGGCAGATTGAAGTTCTTTTTTTCTTTTTGTTAACCTTGATGGAATATCATGGCATACCGTTTGACAAAGACTGGCACTCTCTTTGACTCCTCTTCATTTGGTGATCTGTGTCATCAAGGCTCTGAAGGGAAAGATGAGTGGCATGGGGGGGGGGCATATTAGCCTGCTGGTGTGATGTAAGGGCAGTGTTTATGCGACATCATAAATATGCATGTTGCTTTGTGTGGTGCACGGGCATTCATGACTGCAGGCTGACAGTATTTGAACTTTCAGAGGTCATTTACCTGTCATATTCTCTGACAAGAGGGAGGGACACGACAAAGGACAACTGCTCGACACATCCCAATAGGACAGTTTGTGAGGCTTTGACACATTTTTAACGGACAATATAAAGTACAATAGTTCAACTGAAGGTGTTGTGTGGGTTAGAATTGATTCCTAAAAACTATTTTGGGATGAATGTTAAAAAAGTGGTCTTTTTAGGGTCATGAAAACCATGGAAAGTTAAGTAGGCTGAGAAGTAGTAATAAAGAGGTCAGTCATCAGTTTGTTTGCCTCTTCCTATCCTTTTGTTTTCTTCCATCAGCAGCAGACAGTTCATAAGCTGATTGTGGTTAATGTTCTGGGGATCAGATCTATGCAGCTCCTCTGTTCCACATTACATTTCCTTTTTTTGGGCTTGACATGACTATAGATGAGCTTACGCATTTCCCAGGCCTAAACATAAGAAAACGTTTTTTAACCCTTCTCTTGCAGTGTTTATACTTTCAAACCTTATGAACTGAACAATTTCTTGCAAATGTTTAAAACCATTTTAAAATAACTTTGTTGCACAGTCATAGAGTCCATATTTTTAATCAAATCAATTATTATTAATACATTATTGTCTCTATGAAAATAGGAAAAAAAATCATAAAGTTCAGGAAGAGAACGATCAGATTTTCTTCCATGTTGGTTTTGGACTCCACCCACTGATCATGTCATGCACAAGTAACGTGCCAAATGCCAAAGCTGCGTTCATGATTGGTTGATTTGTTGCAAATTCTTCGTCAAAGTTCGAAAACTCGTACAGCCAAATATTTGCTGCACATAGGAATTTCTGTCATATCGCTACCAGACCGCCGTGCCAAGAAACTCTGATCACATATGTACATTGACTAAATATTGAAACTGACCCCGCCTGATGTGCAAATCGCATCCGGCTGTGAGCCATTCAGAAAATGCTCACTAGTTTTTGTTTGTGATCCATAGAGAAAATCAAGATCAGTAAAAATGTTTAAACAACATTTTTTTCCTAATCAAAGCAGCAAGTGCTAAATAAGTAAGCTGTTTAAGTAAGAAACTCTGTGTAACTTCTCCATCCTTCTTATTGTGTGAATAATAGGCCAATGGAAAAATGATGGAGAACGTCATTAAGGCCAATGAGACAAAAAAAAAACCTTGGAGACACATCAGTAATATGAGAACGTGATAAGGCCCCAAAACACCAAAGCCTGCCGAGTTGAGCCTCACAATAGCTCACTGTTTTCATTCATGGATTCAAGTCTCAACAATCTCCTCAGACGCTCTCTGACGCTGGGTCAGAGAGCTGCATGGCACAAGTCCAAGTGTAGAGTGAATGCTTTAGAGAGTCTGAGCCCTGCTGTGGAAGGCCAGTGTTTGGATAGGCCCTCCCTGTCTCATCCACATTGCGCTGAAAACTTGAAATGAATGAGCTCACATGTTGTGCATCAGATTTATGCATCCCACAGTGCTGCTTTGTCTCCCCATCCCTAGACTTTGGCTCTTACACCAGTATAACATCGTCTCCCTCTTGGACGTGAATTAAAAAAATTCTTAAGATGAATCTGACATTGTGCCAAATGGAAACATTGACATGATGTTTTGTTAGCTTTTTGTCATTGTGTTACAAGCAAACTGGATTAGTTGTGAGTGTGCACACATCCTCAAATGAGCAACTGTAAATTAAAGGTAGCTGTTTAAAAAAAAAAAACATGCATTAAGAAGTGGCAACGCCTGTGGCAGAATTAAGTACTGCTTATGTGCAGCACGTACGCTTAAAGAAAAACTGTTCAGGGAGGAGGAGGAGGATACCACAAAATAATTTTCCTATTTCTCTAGATCTGTCCTTGGATCCAGCCCAAGGCACTGAGAGTGAAGATACACTCCCAAACATTTTCAGCCTGGAGAACAAATACAAGTCCATCATCACTCAGCTGAAAGACTCATTAGTGCTCGTAGGACAGAGGAAAGATGGAGGAGTCGGAGTATGGCGTACGCTTGTTTATGTTTAAATGTGTGCTCATGCAGGAGGGGAGTATAGAATTAAAGTCAAGGGGGAGGCAGGAAATGATGCAAGGCTGTAAAAAGTAGAAAAACTGCTGGTGATGCTTTTTTTCACTCCACTCATGACTAAAAAAGGATCAAGGTCTGAAGCCCTTAAAGTCCAAGAGTGATGCTTTGGACCCAACATGTCACCTCCTGCCCCTGTCTAAGAGTCACAGTTGAGACTTCCGCTTGGGATATGAATAGTCCTTGTGGGGTCGGGATCCCAGGAGATGGATATTTCCCTCATGTCTACATCTAAAGAGGAAAGGAAATATTAAACAAATTCAGTGCACATTGATGTTTCTGCCAAACTCTGCACTTTTTTGACTGAAATAACGCAGATCCAGGAAGCACATTGGGAGCAGACCCTGTTCGACACATCTTTAAAGTCTAGATTTAAACAAAGTGTCACAAAGTAGAGTGAACTATTTCAGAATAGGAGGGTAAAAGGGCAAAGAAAAAGAGCAAAACAAACGAAGACAGTTAGATCAACCAGACAGGAAGGTAGGAGGCTACAACCAGACATCACACTGTCAGTATTAGTCTATATACGGCGTCTCCATAAACTGTTGGATGAAGACAGGCCCAGCATGAAGCCAGGGCTCCCACTCGGCAGAGTGTTCCATTATGGCGAGCCCAAGGGAGCCTTGGAAACGGTAAAGCACTATAGCAGCCGCAGCTCCGTCTTCTGCAACTGGAATCCCAGCCCGTCTAACGAAAGAGACGGAGCACTTCCAACACTGTCGTTTGGAGTCATTAAGATCTTTCACTCATGAAGATTTATGACCTCATGATAAATATGTGCGCCAAAGTACAATAAAGATACTTCCAAGGATAACAGTTTATTGTGAGAATGCTGTGCAGCAGTTACACTATAGTTATTCTCCTGCTCTCTTCCGTACGTGTTACAGTACATAAAAACTCCCTCAGAATTTCTGTGATTTTCAGCAATCTTGACATCAAAACGTTCAGCTCATTAGGAACAATATTGTTTGTACTTTTGCTATTCATATACTTTATACTTTTTTAGATATTTAGCAAAACATGCCTCATTGGAAACAAATGAGAAATCCTTCAAATCCTTCAAAAACTTTTGTGCACTTTGAAACCTATGAACTTCTGCAAACTTTCAACTAGAGACGCCATTCAAACTTGAAAATGTTTAGCAAAGGTGGAGCAATTTACGGTGTATTCAGGGGACCTTTGACGCTTTCAGTGACACATGAATGTTTTCATTTACTATTTGCTTTAACTCCATAACAGATCCGCTTCATTACACATGTTAGGAATTAATCCAGTTTGAACCAATATTTTGAAGTAAATTGGCAACAATAATTTATATTAGCATCATGCTAGCTTTATGGGCTACGTTTCAGTAGTTTTTTTTTATAGGCTATAGGCTTTTACAGGGTAAATCTTTGTGCACTTTTAAAACCTATGCAATACTGGTATCAAAACGTTCTGCACATTCAGAACATTATTTAGCAATTGAATTAAATTGCTTAAGCACCCAGCAACCACATTCAACAAAAAGCATTCCCACTAGCATTATTATAGGTAATGCAACATTCTAGTTTTTGCATTATCTTTGCAAACTCACATTTTGTGTTCTCCAGAAAAACAAAACTTTTTTTTTTTAAATGAGTTCACATTTTGGTTTTTATTAAATATTGATATAACTTTAACACAGTAGTTTTTACATACAACTGTCTGCATAATATTCACTTTTGATTAAACTTTAGCTTGGATAAATATGCAAAAGACTAATCTGACACAAAAAAACAAAATATAAATCAAAATCTTGCAGTTGTTCTGGGATGCTTCACTGATCAAGTATTTTTGTGCCTTCAGAGCCTGTAAAACTACTTCATTGGCATAAACAAGCAAAGTGGGGATTTTGTGTTGCAGACTTAACCCACATCTTCACGGAAAGTTGGGACTCCTCCCTTCAGGAGTGCTGTGTGCAGATTTGTTTTGCTGTGAGTTCAGATGCAAATTCCTTGCCAAAAGCACAGCTGCCTTCTTCGTAGTGCTTGGTTCCATCTCATCTGACATATCTTTCCAGAAAATAAACAGCCATTTTTTTCACAATGTCTTCTTTTTTATTTTTTTTATTTTAGACTAATAATTTCTTCCGTTCGCCTGAAACCTCTTCATCAGACTAACGGTGGAAAACATCCCAAAGCTCCAGCTTTGTTGAAAAACCATTACTCTCAAAGTCAGACAATTAGACAATATTCTTTAAAAAGACATATACTGAAGAACATAGCCTGCTCCCTCCACTTACTTCTGCTTCTGAGTCTCTGTTTTCACCAGTGTGAGCAAAAAGAAGAAAAATAAAATAATCGTGATTAATTACAACCTAAAAATGTGATTAATCTGATCAATTTTTTAAACTGTGTCTTCAAAGAACGACACAGTGCTGTGCAAGTGTCTGATGGATCCGGCTCTGCCCTTATTGACAATGGCATGGGAAGAGCAAACAGTCATGTGGAGCATTGAAAATGTGAATAATTTTAACCACTGTTAAAACTGTGGTCTTGTATTCTCATGCCTATGACTGTGATCATTATTCTATAATGGTTAAAAAAGTACCTGGCTCTGAAATAAACTGAATTCCTGTTTGAAATGAAGGTCATCGTCTGATCAATCTGATCCACACTAAATGAACAAATCAGAGCTTTTTACAGAAGACTGTGACTCAATTAGGTTTTTTAACCGAACCACAGCACACAAATCACTTTGTTGATCAATGTCTTCAATAATTAAATGCTGGCCAGTGGCTTTTCTGTTTGGCTGCTGTCAATGTTGTTGAAATGTGTTTCTCTCCGTCTGTAAAGGAAGTCAATTTTTACAACCTTTCGATTTTTGACTGCGAAAGCAAATAATATGAAAGCACCAAGCAGTGAGCAGGGAATTAAAGAGTCTGCTGTGTATCTGCTGACGTTGATGTCTTTCCAGGATTTTTGTTTCTTCTGCTGCAACATTAATCAATAGATGAATTATATAGGCCCTGCAGTGCAAACCCTTATTTGTGCACAGAGGCCAAGATATGCAGGTCACGATTTTTAGAAATGCAACTAGTCTTTTGGCTTTAGTAAATTAAAATGATGAAATCAGTCCCTTTAAAAGAATTTCAAAACGTCCTCTGTAGGGGTTTGATTGTGCTTTGTGATGTGATTTTTTTCCATGAATAAAAGTTATTTTAACTTAACCTTGGGCAATTTGCTAGAGTTTTTTTTTTTGTTTGTTTTTTTTACTGACGAAATAACTTACTTTCAATTGGCAACCCTTGCCCTCTTTGTAAAGCTTTTTTCCCCCCTGCTGTAAATGAAGCAACCAGCATTGGAACCAAGGGGACAAATTATCCTTGCTATCTAGACAGGTACATGGACAACAACAAAGGCTGACCTCTGCAGAGAGAACATGTGAAGAAAAGATGGGTACACAGCCAAAGTCTCAGAGCTGCAAACCACAGTTTACAGAATGGCCACGCAATATACAGTATTTGTTACTGCACTGAAGTAAATAATCACAAGTAGAAATAAATAATTAAGCTGTCAGGGAATGGAAAGAGGAATACGTGGGAAACATAAATCACACGAGCATCACAATGCAGCAGCTCCTTCAATGCAATTCCCACGGGACAGGGTCTGCGCAGAGTTAGATCCTGGAGTGTCTCACAGCTATGTAAATCATACCTGCAGCATCAGGCCCTCCAGTGGACCCCAACAACTCCCTCCAGACACAAGTTACAGCTCCCCTGCTCAACTGTTAATTCAACCCAGAAATCATTGCAGCCGCTGAGCCCACTGCTCCGATCCAAGTCTCAGAGGAAGCACTTCAAGCCCCGGCCACAAAACTCCAGACCTCTCTCTTCAGGTCCCACACAGTCACAGGAGTGATGCAGCAACGGCAGCACAAGACTCTGTCTTTTAAGTGTTACTGAATGCAAAACAAAAAATTCCAGTCAGTTTAAAGCCCATTAAAAAAAAAAAAAACTAAATTTTCAAGATAAATGCAACTGCATTAACAACAAATTAAGGGCGGATTAGTTCAAAGTTTGGCTGCAGAAGCCATATTCGATCCCTGCAGACACTTCATTGAGAATGCAGGAGCAAGAAAAAAAAGAGCTGTTGATGGAAGGCAGCCATTCCTTTGACCCTGTGGCCGTCTCGGGGAGGAAGGCCGGAGACAGGTAGATATATGGCCAGTTTGTTATTGTGAATTCCAGATCCTGTGATTATCTCAAACTCTCAACCTTTTTAATCTGGGGGATTCTTGCGACAGTTCACGTGCAGTCGCTGATTTTCCCTTCATGTTCACCTTTCTCTGACCTTCCCGTCTTGCCAGGCTCACTCACTCACACACACACAGTTACACACAAGCTGCAAGATTGTTGTTTAGGGAGAGGAGAAAGTCAAAGGGAAAAAAAAGCACCTTACAGACTCCAGGGCCAGGTCGGGTTTCGTTTTAATGTCTGTTTGCATGGGGATGGAGGGCTGTGAGAGCGGGCAGCTTGGGGAGAAGCTGGGGTTAGCGTGAAAGGGTGTAGGGTTAGCAGGAGTTCCCCATGGCAGCAGCCCATTCTGCACATTCAAAACTGGTGATGTCACGCCGCGCTACTTGCAAGCTAGATGACTAAAAGCAGCGTTTTTACAGCAACTTCAATCGCTCCCCCTAATGTCTGTGAAGGAAAATATTGTTAACTGTAAAAGTCGGTGACAGACAAGACAAACAGGAGGCCCCTGATAGCAGAGTTGTAGAAAAAAGGAATCAAGTTTCTCTGCTTTTCTCCAAATGAGAGGTGGCTGATTAAAACCAGATAAGGTTCAAATGGAACCGTTAGGTCCAGTAATGAGATTCCCCGAGCGTATGTTTGGATTAGGTGATTACAGACTTCGCCTTCCTCCTGGCAGTCACTCACAGTTTGTATGTGCAGACTTACGCATGCATGCAGGCACACACGCCAGCAGTAAGGCGCTGAGCATTAGGCAAAGGGTAAGAGTTCACGAACATTGTGAAATACAACTCTGTCTTCCTGTCTCTGTACTTTTATAAAAAAGGAGGTGTAGCTGAACAAAAGGAAAATGGGTTATGAAAATAGACACAGCTGGCAGAGTCTAAACAATGAGCCAGCTGGTTCTTTTTGAAAGTAATGATCCTCGCTGCTTCTTGCAGGCTAACTGGGTCTCTGGTGGTAACAATAAAAGCACGGCAAAGAAAACTCAATAAAATAACCCGCACATCCCACAAACACCTGCTTTTGTGGAGGTGTTTCCAATAGGACGCAAGTTATGCATGTTCAAACTAGTGTTGTACCAACTGCCATTATTCCCCAAAAAAGGAATAATAATACTTTTGCCCTAAAGTCCCACTCCACTCATCTTTTGATCTATTTCCAAAACATTCCCAGAGGTTTTTTTAAATATGGTCTTGCTAAAAATTTGCTAAAATAAAAAAAAAAAAACTGTGTTGTTTTCTAGGACATAGCTTCAGCAGAGTGGCAGAAATTCATCTCTGAGTTGTGGGCGGGAGTGTTGGAGCAAAGCAAGCCAATGTATTTTCATGAATAAGCTCCTTTTCAACCTGCATTTTTTTAGTGTGTTCTTGATTCACAACAATATGAATAAAGAAGCACTCAGAAAGGCCATTTTTAGCGTAATTTACTTTGTATATGTTCTTTGTCATCAGAAAAACGCTTTAGAATTCAGAAATTTGCCTGTAAGTTGAGCGCGGGACTGCACGTATGGTGTAAGTCCGCCCCCATTTCCCATCATTCATTTGTTTACACGCTCTCCCACTAGCTTCCAGCCCCTTACAACTCCAACATAACGCTGGTAACACGTAACATTACCATTGCAACAAAAACGGTGAGAAACACAAGAGTTGTCCAGCCGTACAGTTTTGAGCCAGATGCCAGCTCGGACGAGGAAAATGAAGACGTACGTGAATGAATGAATGAAGCTTTATTTGTATAGAACTTTACAACTAGGTGTACCAAAGCGTTTCACAAGAAAAGAAAGACACAAGAAAGTTTCAGATCTAGTCATCTGCCAGTGGATGCATCAGAATGGAGCGGAGCAGGGAGCTTGTGGTCTGCTGATTGTAGTACCTACGTCATTAAAAACTTTCTGATTCACAACAATTTGAAGAAAGAAATAGCCAGAAATTCGATTTAAGCTTAATTTTCTTTTTATATGTCTTCAACCATAGGAAAAAATGCCACAAGAACATGTTTAAAACACCAAAAACACAATTTCTTTTATGAGAGTTGGTCTTATTCTCTTTCAATTAATTTTTTATAACGAGAGGCATCTCTCAGTTTAGCAAAGAGCTTCTGGTGCTCAGGCACGGTGCAGAGCATATTGACATACGTTGAAAGTTTGTTGGCTTAAGTGTTCAGAGAGAAAATTGTGTGCATAATTAGGTGATGTTTCCATTTTTTAACTGCAGGGACAACACTGTCAGAGACAGCAGCTCGCTTTAATACTGGTGTGTGTGTGCATTGTTCTTTTGAAAAGTTTGTCATAGTGACAGCGTCACCAGGGTTTTTGACATCGCCTGTCATGCTGAAGATCTCCTCTGCCTCTGTTGCTGTCACTCCTTATCAGCACTCATTTCTTAAGTTTGTGCTCGCAAATATTCAAAAACCATATTACCATACCTACCGCTGCCAGGGGGGTAGAAATGAAAGGAGGCAATAATCTCTGTCTTTCTTTATCTGGAAGCTATCCTTTAGCAAAGTATTCTCAGCTAAGAATTTTTTAGCAGGCTGAGAAGGATATTAATGTTTTGATTGTCATCTTTTCCCCGCCTCAGAATGATCCAGCTTGTGTTTTCTACAGCAAACACTCTAAAGTTATTCTTTTTAATACTCCCCCAAATTATTCTCTTTTACCTCAGGTTAAATGGCAATGTCACAAAAGAGCGTGTGTAAAATTATTAAATAGAGCACACAATAGTTTGGGGAGTATGGGGGTGGCTTACATGCACATTTAATTGCATTACAAGAAAAACACTTTGTGCCATAATGCAGAATCACAGCAGTACAATTTCACAGTGCTTCCACACAAAAACATGTTGCCTGGCACGCGTTTTGGTATATCCATCACAATACTCCTATCTGCAAGGTGCAGGGTAACCTGATTTAAGGGCAACTTATTGGATTTGTGGGAGGGACAGAGAGGGGTGGAAGGGAGAAAAGAAAAACAAAAGGGAAGGATTAATCACGATGCAGCAGCATGACAGTGCCTACAAAGGCAGCCATGAAACAGTTGCTTGACGAGAGAATGATTGCAGGATCTGCAAGTAACCGGCTGCCACTGGCGATGTTCTTCCTCCAACTCAACTTGTCAGGTGTAATCATTTTGTTAAGCTTAATGTTTTATGCAAATGCACTTGGGGAGAGTTTTGTCAGGAGGGGGGGGTGTTGTTTTTTCTTCTCTTTTTTCTTGTTTCTCTGTTGTGTGATGCATGTGTGAGTTATGCATGGTGGTTAAAAGCGTGTGGATGTGTGAGGATTGGGAGTCGGGTGGAGGTGGTCCATATTTGGCAGTGTGTGGTATTGTTTTTTAAGCACTGGGAAAATATTTGCATTCCTCTGAACCCTGCCTGTGTTGCCCTGATTATTTCCTGCGTGGATCAGGGTTTTCTCTCGTGGAGATCACACAGCTCCAGTCACATCACACCGCTTGAAGAGGAGGGAGCCGGTGCTCACGTGCGCCTGCCTTCTCCAATCTGCACTCCTTAGGTGGAGGGTGGAGGATAAAGGAATCAATGAGAAGAAGAGAGGAGAGGACTGTTCTGTTTATGTACCTCCATGGATGCCCATTTCCACAATCAAAGCTCTATATTGGCATAATTTTATTATGATAAATTGAAGCGTGAATAAAAAACTAGACTTTCAAGGTGACCAAAAAACTCCTATTTGTCCTCTCAATAGGTGTCAATACCAGTCCATTTCCCAATTCCACCAGCGACTTCCCTTTACAGATTTTTTTCCTGTCCTATTTATCACAGCAGTAACGACAGTTACGTGATATTAACCCAGAGTGAAACACATAACAGCTCAATATATCTTTAGTAAAGCGGTGCAACTGTGTGAGCCTATCAGGCCTCAGAACACACAAACATCCGGACACACTCCCTCCCTCCAATCGGAAAATGTTTCATCTATAAATATCCAAGGTAATCATCTTTAAAAGTCAGCAGAGAGAGAAGAATTGCATCGGCAGTGCACAGACCAAACCTAACATGGCCCCCAGGTTCTCTTTACGAACTCGTTCCTTTTTGTACTTTTATTGAGCTATATCATTTTTTATGGTTCATCATCCTCATCAGAGGATCTCAAGTGAAAATCAGGGTCTAATATCTATGTGGCGGGAAGGAAGAAGTCAGTACGAATGTGCTCTTTGCCGCGGGTTTCATTTTCAATTGTCCTCTTTTTTTTTTTTTTTTTCCACACATATCTTAATTCTCTGCCAGATGCAATAAAATGGATGTAGCCTGTGGATAGGGGTTTGACTGTCTTATCTACAAGATGATATTCGCTGCCTTGCCTTCCTTTCCCTTTTAAGCTCCATTTTGCTCTTACACATCTGTAAGGATCTGGAGAAGGTTCGCTTGTCTGCAGAATACTATTTCAGTCAAAGGAAGAGGAAACAGACCTAAATTTATCCACTTTTTCCAAGTCTTCACTGCTTTGAATAAAATATGACAAAATGCTCATCTCAAATCCCCAAAGAGCGTTTGCCCCCAAGCTTTATTTCAGGTGAAATCCTCTTCAGCAGTGGATTAAACTCATATTGTGTAGATGGGAAGTAAAATGTCGAAGATTTGTAGCTTTAGCAATTCCATTTGTGTCCAAAAAAGGAAAGAGGAATGTGACTCCTAACCTCTGTTTCAACTCCCATGACTATAAAAATCAAAATGAAAATATTTGGGGGTCCTGTTTAATGACCTGACCTATACAGAGAGAATATGTGGGTGTGTAATATATTTGAGAATTACATTTGGGAGAAATTATTATATTGATCTTGTAGTGCAAAAGTACAATCCTAAGCATGAGAAGAAATGTAAAAAAATGGCTTTAAAATAAATCAAGTCGAACTATTTGTTGTGCATCAAAAGAAGACAGGTCATTCAAACAAGGCCATTTCATACTGCTTCTCATCTGACTGAAGATAATTTCCATGTGTACGTTTTTCTAGTGAGTGCAATGGTTGCCTTTCTGAAGCTTAGGAAAATGGTTTAACATGAAATGACATTTAAGATCAGAATCAATAAGCGTCAACTATTTTTGTGCTCCTGATCAGTGCAAAATTAGTTTACCAAACTTTGAGAATAATACAAACACTGAAAACTGTTTTCTTTTCCAATCAGAAAACCACCCAGCAGTCATGGTTCTTTTTGTTTCTAAAAGGCAGGGAAGACTTGTAATTAAGAACTAACCAGAAAAGACCCAGAAAAGAAAAAATGTTATCCTTATTTCAACTATTTCGAGACACTGCTGCAATGAATGTGTGTAAAAATCTCTAAAATGTAGAATTGTTTACAGATTCTCCAAACTTATTACATAATGACCACAAAACATCAATTCAAAATGTCCCTTTAAAAAAATTATATTAATTTAACTATCAACTTCAAGTTTTAAGCATCCTTTCTTGACCCAAAAACGTGTGAAATCATAAAGCCCACATGCACACAAACATCTTTCAGTCACTGCTGCTGTGTTGTGGTCACTGCAGTCTTATGTTCCGCCTTTTGCATGGTGCCTTAAATCCCTCTCCATCCTTCAACAAGCCGGGAAGAAACTGTAGTCTCCAGTAAACACTGCACGGGGCGGAAAACAAATGTGAAATATGATAATGAGCGTGTGCGTCTGCAGGCATGCATGCATATTGCACTTGAGCTGGACCACTAAAACCCGACTGAAGAGGACAGGCAATGTTGCAAATGACAAGAGAGGACTTCAATAACGGCGCACAGTCAACAATAAAGTGGCATCCACGGGTGCGACAAAAATTGCTGGAGTGGTATCAAGACTTTTTCTCATTAGAATATTACCTCTGGCTCCCAAAAGCAAGTTGAACCCCATTAAGATGACCTTCACTGGTACAGCGCTCATTAAAGAACGCTGAAATGCTCTATTTCATCCGTGGCCATAATGAGGGGACCACTGTACATATCAATATTGGGCTTTAGCAGGAAGGACCCAGACAGCAATTATAAGGACCCTTTTTGAAAATTTCAGTTCCATTATGCCCCCTTCCTCTGGTAATGACATTGTGGCCATAATCGCTCCCCCATGTAGTTTAATATCAAATATGAAAACAGATATCAGTGGCCCGGGAGACTGTGTGTGGGGGCAGCGTGCGAATACACGTGTCTGCGGGTAAGCATCATCACAGGGTGAGCAGGCGCGTCCTTCATCACGTCGTGTCTTTAATCTGTTGATATTACAAGCCATTCATCATTTCCTCCTGACACCTTCATAAAACAAAACATACAGTAATTAATTTTGTTTGATGCAGAGAGAGAAGAAAAGAAAACGAGAGGAAAGGATAATGTGGAGATGAGGGGACGGTTACGGAGAGGAGGTTGGGGAGTCCAAAATTAAGATTAAATTTATGATATTATGATATGTCAAATCGAGTACCAAAACTACTTTTAAACCTTGGATGCACCAAATTGAAGGAAGAGCAATGAAGCTAATGGACTTTAACGTGATAATAATCTGCCGATTTCTATACTGGAGTCCAACTGAATTCTAATTTATCACCATGATGGCGCATTATTACAATACTGCATTGCTGCCAGATTTAACCACTGATAAATGTAAATGCAAAATGCAGATTGTGTAATACTCACAAAAGAACTGTAAATCCCGATGTCTTAGAATTATCCCCGATTCCTTTTTTATACATTTTGCCCTTGAATAACATTTTAATATTGAACAGGTGATGAAACATGAGAGGACAGTGATAAAGGGTGACAAACCACTGAACTTCAAAGCTATGCTGAACTTGGGAAAGGCACTCTAGCAAGTTATGCACCATCTAAATCAAAGGTTTAAAAAGGTGTAAATTCAAATGCACATGTATATTTCAGCATAAATGTAAGAAATGTCTGTAAATAAAGTTGACAATGAGAGCACAGTGAAATGTCTTTTGTCAAGAGATGATTACTATGCTGTATTTTGCTTCTCCCTGTCAGTTGCAGGCTATACATCAGCTTGTTTCGAGCACCACCATGCTCCGAATCCCTCTAACTCTGCCACAGACAGCAGAGATGGATGCTTACACAGTGGAAAGCACAAAATTAAAAGGAAGAGTCTGATAAACTGACAGCAGGCACCTCAGGATAGAGAGGCAGGAGATGGAATGATCAACCTGACTTGAGGATGAAGCGCTGGGGAGCGCTGAGGAGAGGCTGATGGATATGCAGCAGGGTAAAATGTTTGCTTGTAAAGATGTTGCTGTGTTGTGTGTTCTCCGTGTCCGTATGGGATTTACATGTCTGTTCTTTGTGCACTTTTTCCTGGCCGCCTTTTGCTATTCATGAAAACCAATAAACCTGGTGTGCCCATGTGGATTGCCTTTAGACTTTTCATTATCTTTTTTTATTACAAAAGAGAAGCAAATTTGTCATAGATATAACAATGCATATTTTTATACTACAAAGAGTGTCATAAGAGGCAGAGGTCCGTTCAGTACAGTTTAAACACCCACGCCGATGAAAATCATGTTTTTAACACGTTCTTGTGGCATTTTTCTCACACTGGAGGACATATTTAAAGAAAAACAAGCCTAAAAATGAATTTCTGAGGATTTCCTTGGTCAAACTGTTTTGAATCAAGAGCAGACAAAAAAAAGCTATTTAAAAAAGATCGTATTTGCTACGTAGACAATATGCTGGGCGGGGCACAAGCTCCCTCCTGTACTCCATTCCAATGCATCCAACAGTAGATGACTAGATCCATGCACGTCTTCCTTTTCCTCGTCCGAGCTGGCATCTCGTTCAAAACTGTATAGTTCCGATGGGCTGTAAAGCTAGCAGGGGAGCGCGTACACGCAAATTTCTGTGACTCTACAAGAAAAGATGCAGGTTTGCTAAACAAAAAAAACTGAAAAAGCCAAAAGTTTTTGTCCAATTGTAAGGCTGAATTCAAAATGTACAACAATCAAATGCTAGAATGTCCTCTTTAAAAATAGATAGATAAGCTTTGGGATGTATATTAATTCTAAAGTGGGCGAATAGCCTTTCAATCTGCATTCATGCTATATTCTTGCTTCCTTATTCCTTCTAAGTATGGGCATACCCCCCAAAACTACACACTCCCACCTTTCAGTGTCCTGCTGCTCACCCCAGCACAGGTGTTTCCCATTGCCAGTTACAGTTTTTTGCCCCTACATCAACACAGTGTGAAGGCAAAGGAGACTGAGCTCCTTTCAGAGGTGTTTGGAAAGCCATCAGACCTCTGTCTTTCTGTGTGCACAAACCCACATGCATCACTTTTTCTACTCACTAAGCCTCCAGAGAAAACATGTGGTTTCAACATTACTTCATCCTTCTGAGCGAAGCACCAGAGAACTTGTTAGGCCTTTAGCACTCGTGGGGGGGTTAGGATAAAAGTCAAGAAATTCAGAACGGGAGATATTCCTAAGCAGTTTATGTAACAAATCCAGAGGAGGCGGTTACCATACCTGTGTTAATGGGAGCGGCATGCATGAAGCCATCTTGATAATTTAATCTGAGTGAGCCCTGAGGTGGAGCAATCTTTATCTCATCAACTCAAAGCAGTTTATTTCATTAAAATGTCTTCTTGTCCATCAGTACAAATCTGTTCCTTTTGAGATAAGCCGGCCGAGTTCATCATAATTGCAAATATTTGCCTATAATGTAAAGACCTTGTGGGTCTGGTATTCTTTTAGATGAGAAAGGTTGCCGTGCATACAAATCAGGACAAGTGACAGCAATTCCTGTCAACATTTTTTAAATTAGCTACAATTTGCAGAGACGCTTCAGAGTTGCTCTAACCTGCAGGGCTTTGGAATTTTGCCCTAAAGTTTGTTTTAAATCCGTACTCAAGAACATACTTTCAAAGTGAATGTTTTTTTTCTGAAAAGAAAGGATAAACTTCAAGCGGATTTTCGAAGTTTTGGACTTCTTTTACTCACATCCGCACACTCACACGGCATATGACTGATAGTACAAACTGACAGAGATTGCCGGGTAACTCAAAGCAACATGATTGACTTTATGATCACTTTAAAGCACTGACCCGCTTTTAGGCTTTTCAAAAAAACACGACAAAAGTTTCAACGACAAAAGAAATAAAGAATCAGGCCCATACGGAGCACGGTATAGAAAAACTGCTTTCACTTCAGAGCCCACCTCCCCGTTGCCTTTTTTCCTCCATCTCACCCCTTGGCACTTTTAATGGCGTAAAATTATGGGTCTCAAAGAGCCACAACAACTGTCTAGGTTTAAAGCATAATTCGCTGACAGGAGTGACACAGCCATTTTCTCCTCCTCCATTAGCTTTGAGAAGCGGCCACCTCTTTTTGCTCTTTAAGAGCCGACCACAGTGGCAGGCTATATTTGTCAGACGTCACTTCCTCTGTCATTACCCGCTGACACACTGACTGCTGTGGCTTTCATACTGACAAACAGGAAAAAATATCAAGGAGTATAAAAGTACTTTAGGAGTGGGCTGTCTGAATTGTTACATTAATGCACACTAATCATGGGGTTGGTGCGAACGTTTGGAAAAATCTATCTGAGCGCGTGTACAAACTATGGTCGAATCGGGAGAGAGGGACACTGACAGTTCAAGGACAAGACAAAAAGATAAGAGGTCAGTTTCATGTGAATTTGTGATTATCCAAACATTTTCTTTTTAGAGATGAAACATTTTCAACTTTCACTGCCCTTTTTAATGGCAAAGATTTAACACTTTTGTACGTCTTGTCATGAAATATATACCTTGTAAACTAAACGATTGATTTGTCCTAAGGTGAAGTAAAATGTCAACTATTTCGATGTTAACTAAATAGTTAAATTACACCTAACTTAAAGACCAACTCCGATGATATTTCTGGTGTTTTCAACATGTTCTTGTGCTACTTTTCTAATGATGGAGGACATAAATAAAGAACATTACGCTCATCATAGCTTTTCTGAGTATTTCTTTACACAAATCATTGAGAATCTGCAGCAAATAAAAATATGCTGTTCCAACAAAAAAAAAAAAAAAAAAACTTTGCTGCTCTGCTCCATTCTGATGCATCCACTTGTAGACGACTAGATCCATGCACGTGTTGCTTTCCTCATCCGAACTGGCATCTAGCTCAAATATTGCTCAGCATTTTGTTTGAACCAGTAATGTTTAATTAAAGTTTGGATTGTGAGGGGCTTTAAGCTAACGGGACAGCATATAAACTGATGAATGACAGGAAGTAGAGGTAGGTTTATTCCGTGCCTACGACTTAGAGACAAATTTCTAATGAACTCCTGCCACTCTGCAGAAACTTTATCCTAGAAAATTATATATTTTTTTAAATTTGATTTTATAATAATAATGATTTCATAATAATTTAAAGACCCCTAGGAACGCTTTTACAATAGATCAAAAGATAATCGGAATGGGACTTTAAGTGGTTTATTTCTCGTAAACAGCAAATGTGAGGCATTCGTTATAACTTTTCACGAGTAATGTCTCAATAAAACAAAAAGCAATTTCTGATTGAGGGATTGATGCAGCTGTTAATGTGGCACATATTGTCTTAATAAAGGTTTACAAAGGCCAACCTGATGCAGCACTTAGGCGTTTCAGATTTTGACTTAATATTTGATCATAAGCAAAATGTGCAGCAAAAACCCCTGGATTTCTGTCAGATGCCAGATCCAAATCCTGTACTGCTGTAGGGTAAACATAGAGGCCTCTTTCTGTATGGTTTGCCACTGCAGCCAAATACAGCGAAAACGTGAACTTTATACAAATGCTCGGAGTGATGAATTGTAACTCAAAAGCTGCTGGTGAACTTTGTGAAGAACATTAACACACACAAAAGTATAACATCTTCATCATCTTGGCTCATAACTTACAGGGGATTTAATATAGTAAATATGTTTTATTGTGCAAAATAAGACTGAATGGCCTGCGAAGCCTTCTTGGTCTTGTCTGTGGAGCCTCATTAGAGGCATTGATGGATGAGCTATAGGTGCCACTGGGCGCACCCAGAAAAGCTCTGGGTGTTATTAGTGTTTGTCTATTACATAAACTGATACTTAATTACAGGTGCAAAATCATTCCACATACCAGATTAATGTGCTACAGCTCATTGAGTTTAAGGCAGCTTGGATTTTTAAGAAAGACATTAAATGGAAAAACATCATTGTGCAAACACTGTGTTGCTGGATAAATAACTGTTGTTATAAAAAAACCACAATACTTTGAAATTATGAAAGCAGCTACAGTAAATAAAGTATTTAAAGAAAATACATGCATAAATAAAATGACCTCTTTTGAAAAAAAAAGTAAAAACTACAGAGAATGTCTACAAAAGCAAGCGTGATTATGGAAAAAGTTTTTCAGACACCAATATATTGATAATAACCTTTTATTCAAGTTTAATGCAAACCAGTAACATTTTCCTAAACGTACTGGAATCTCTGTGTCATAGACAGCTCACTGTCTTTTCTCAACACACACAAAGCTGTAGTTGTGCATCAGATTTACAACCGATAGTTTACTTTTATACTATAGGAGGTCATCAGATATTATATTTTCTGTTTCCCAAAATGTCTTTGGCCAAGAGCTCAGGCGCATAAAATACACTCCTAACAGCGATACATTTCATGTGATGACACTACTCTGAACCAATCTTGATATTGCCTTTCCCCGTCGTAAACAAAACCTGACCAGAGTCTCTTTTGCGAGAATGTGTGAGTGCCTTTGTGTGTGTTATAGTCGATTTGTCTATCCGGCTCATGGCGGGGAGGAAGGGAGGAAGAATCGAGGAGGAAAATGGAGCCGAAAACTGTCTTCTCAGACGCAAACAGAGCACGGAGATGGGTCCGCTGAAGGGAGAGCTCTGGGAATGGTTGTAAAACGCACCGGAAGCTGGAGCAGACGGATAGAAGCCAAGACGAGGATAAGGAAGGTTAAGAAAAAGAAGAGGAAGGAAGAGTGAAAGGAGAAAGAAAGCAGGAGGAAGGTAGCTGAGGATACAGAAAATGAGGGAATGGGGGAAGTCTGGCAGCTGCTTCATCATCTGTAAAGGCATTGTCAGGTGGCCTGTAAACAGTCAGTGGAGGTCTCGAGGGAGGAACCTTTTCCATAACCAGCCCAGGTATAAATAAAATTCTAAGCACAGAATAAAAGATGCTGTTGGGAGGCTTTTTGCTCCAAATGTTGTGAAGACATTCTTCTTACATTTTTGTTAATTTTATATTTGTTTTTAATCAATGTATTACTTTAATTCTGAAATAAGTTTGATAGATTTGTGTGATTTCTTGATGTACAATTAATGCTTGAAATAAACCAATAATTCAAATCAAATAAAATCAAGACCAGAGGGAAAAAAGGCAGCTAGTATTAACTTAATCCATAAAAAGCTTACAGTTCTAGCTGAATTCTGTGACTTAAACCAGATGGCCATTGTCTGAATAAAAGACGGTAATGTCCGCTCAAGTAAAGTTATTCTGAATTGTCTCTTTACACGCAGCAAAGCAAATTTCCCTACAATCTCAAGGAGCTGTTACTGCTTTGTGTGAAAGTCTGCTGCAGCTCAAGATTTTATGCCAAGTTCAAGGTCTGCACTCTCTCCTCTCGTCACTCTGTTTATCCTTCAGTAAAACTTACAAATCTGTCTTCTTTTTTTTCCCCTCTGAATGATTTTTGCTTTGCGTTAATGTGTTTACATTTTAGAAATGCACGACACCTGAATGCAGCTTGGAACAAATGGAAAAGTTGAAGATTATTGGAAGTGCTACAACAATTTATTGCATTCAGGGACGATTTGACTGCTGGCTGTGCATATATGAAGTTTAGCTCCAAAGTTGCTTTTCTAAATAAATGTGTTAAGTCACAAAGGGTGCATACTAAAACTGATTTTAAAAATACACAAAAATGCTTTAAAATCACTTAAAACTCAAAAACAACAGAGCTGGTTTACATAGTATATGTTTGCAAACCATATATCCTGCAGGGAATGCTATCTGCTGCTTTAAACAACTTTTCTAAAGTTATAAGTCAAATTTGTCATGGAAAAGCCTAGCAAACACCAGACTGAAGAGGGCTGTGATGTGTTGTAACAGGATGCTAATCTCCAAAACACTCCATGTGTATTTGCTACACCATTGCCTCACTCACAACCTGTTTGCTCAAAAGGCACTTGACTTAGACATGTTCTCAGAAGGCATTCTCTGGGTCAAAGGAAGGAAAAAGGAGGTTAAAGTTCAGGCAGGGTGATGAAACAAACGTCTTCAATTGTTATAGTGATTTTAGATCAAATAAATAAAAAACTAAACAGTATAAAAATGGGGAATAGTGCAAAAAAGTAAGTCCATGAAAAAATACAAAATAACAAAAGCTTAAACTATTCTAAATCTTATTAACATACATATTTCATACTATGTTGCGTGCATAAAATACATTGTATTACTAAAAAAAATGCTGTAGTATTACTCTGGGCTTTGTCTGTCATCCAGTTTTATCCCTTCCGTATTCTCAGAGTTCAACTAAAGATCCCACAGGACTTTTTAACATTCTAATAAAGTCCTTTTACAGACTGGTCAAAGTGGACATTTTTGGACTGGTAGCAGAGGAAAAAGGAGGTTTGTTGACAATTTCTTGTAAGGAAAAATGCTGACTATAATTAAATTACCTTTAAAAAAATTACTTAGTGCTCACATGGTTGAATTATGCCTAGCTGTGGCTGAGTGAGTGACAACCCTTTCCAGACGTAAAAAATAGAAAATAGCAAGTCACACGTGTTTAAAAGAATATTTTTAGTTGATGACTGAAACAGTATCTCATACCAAATCAAGCAAGCCATAATTAACCTTTGATACAATAAGCCTTTTGCTGACAGAAACAATCCACTGGCCACCAAGACAATGAATAATTGATGTCCATCTTAACAGACTAATGAATGAATGTGGTTTGGGTTTGAGTGATAGCCCCCTCACTGGAAAGCTATCCCAGGAGGGACAGGGCACTGGAGACAGAGGTGCCATCCTCCATAACCTGTATAATTGATCTTGTGACATGTAAGGCTTAGAGGTGTGTCCGTGCGCTGCCAGTGTAGGCTGACCCTTTTAGCCTGTTGTTTATTATCATCATTCCAGATTATCATGCCACTTTCAAATGGAATAACAGTGATCAGGAACGAAGAACAGACAATAAGATTTTTTTGAATAGGAAAAAGGAAGATTGGTTTAAGAAATAAAAGAAATGAGAGGGATTTTAAATCAAACAAATGTTTTCATGACTTCAAAAGCAACTTATCATGCCTCAAAGTCTTTTTTTTCCTGTGTGCGTTAGTGTTTTAGCACCATTTTAGCACCATTACACACCCTATTTCTACAGGTCTGATAACATTCTCGCTGCAGTTTCGGTTTGGCACTTTGACAGAACAATACCTTATTGACACGAGCAATGGCCTCACAATAGACACAAAACATCAGGGTTCCTGTTTTTGTTGACACTGTCCGAGGCCTCCATTGACAGCGAAGCCAGTGTGGACACAGCGATGCATAATTGGAACTCTCTGTCATACAATTAAACAAATCAGCTCTTTAAATGTTTGAGTGTGATAAGGCAGGGGGAAAAAAAGCCCACACAGGGACTGAGAGACAAAGGCTCGAGGAAGTCAGGTAAATTCAAGTGTGGAAAGTTGTTGGGAGAGGAAAGGATCTGCAGACTCAAGCACCACTAGGGGACAGTAGTAAGTCACGGACAGCAAGAGGAATGCAGGCCTCTGTGTGTGCGTGCTCAAAAGAGCGTGTGCACCAAACAGCGAACAAAAGACTTTCTTTGTTGCACTCTCAAATAATAAAAGAATTCAGAAATAGCAACTTGACTGCTTTAGAAAAGAACTTGACAAGCGTTGGCCCATAATGCACAGAAACAGCTTCAGATTTACATAATCATATGTAATGTAAACCACCAAGAGGCTCCACAGCCAGCAAACAAACTGACTGTGGAGAGGGCGACAGAGACGAAGAGATCTGCTTTCCCCTGCGGACTTCATATACTTATAAAAAGTACATTTAGCTTCATCTGCTCACAACAATGGGACAATGTTTGCAAATTTTTATAGACTTGTGTGCTGGTGACAACAGAAAATAAGCGTCTCAGGTTTACACAACAGACCTGGGATGAGATGCACTGATTCTGAGCAGCATTTCTATTTCTCCGTTTACTGAAAATGATTTGTAGCTTTAACTAGCATTATATATATATATATATATATATATATATATATATATATATATATATATGTATACATATATAAAATATTATGTTTTTAGATTTTTTAATGTTAAAAAAACCCAGTGTTTGTGTGTGTTAATGGCACATAAAAATCCCTTCCTCTGACCACGAATAAAGATAAATGGCCAGAGGATTTCATGCTCTTCCATAGGGCATTTCTACTTCAAACCTGCTCTCTTTAAATGTTAAAAAGGGTAATTTGTTGACCGGTTTAAACAGGAGAAGTTAACACCTCCTCACACACTGTGACGTAGCCACAAGTATCAGGAGGGAGCTTGTGTTTTTCCTTTTTCTCTATGGTAACAGAAGACGTATATTCAAAACAGACTGCTGCCTCCTCCGCCCCTCCTCCTTCAACAATTAAAGGCAGAACAATAACAATATTCACAAATGACAGTGGTGTCTGTACAGTAGTTATGCCCTTCGTTAGTTTCACAATGTTCCTCATGAATTAGTTACGTCTGTTAATTGCGCATTTATTGCACTCAAGGCCACAGAGATGCACTAAACAGCTGCAGGAAAAAAAAACAAGTCTTGTGGAAGGATAAAAAATAAATGAGAATCTAACATTACAGTAAAACAATTTCTTGTAAGATCTGTGTTTTCTATTTAATTCTTATTCAGCTGTTTAGGGGGAAACTGTCATTAAACATGTAGAAGATGGCTAAGCCAAAAAAGGACTTAATTTTGCCCAGGCAATTGCAATAACATTTAATTAAAACTTGTATTTTTTAAATGTAAAATGTAAAATTAAAAAGAATTGTTCCTATGATTCTTTTATATTTACATTTATATTGTGTTTTTATCATTTTGCAATTATGATATACTGTAATTCTCACTTATGTTTATGTTGTATGTTTGTTGTTAATTTCACTTAGTTTTTAGGGTGACAAATGTACCACCTGACCTTGGACTACAGATGAGAAATAACCTTTTGGCTAACTCTAGTCCATTTGCAGAGATGCTTTTTATGTGCAATGTCCCTGTCAAATAAACAAATAAATTTAAAAAAAAAATGTAATTTTAAGATGAAAAAGGAACAAATCTTGTGATTTTGAAAATAGTTTTTAAATATTTAAAAATAGAATTAAAATTATTAAGTCAGATGCAAAAACTTAAGACAATTATCAAAATACTTTGGCATAAAAAATATGTATTTCAGCTTTTTCTGATCTCCGGTACGTTTCATTATTGAGCGCTGTTTGAGTGACACTTCAGCAGTTGTCATAGCCATGCGCTGAGGTTCCCTCTCATTTCCAGCAGCAGCAATAATAATGACTATTCTAGTGTTAGCCTCACTATTTGTGTTATTGTTGCGCGGTGTCAGACACAGGCCCTGACGTTTGCTATGCTATCAGCAGGAGTGTACAAATAGGAACACATTTGCCTGAGTTATTGACCTTTATCTCCCCACTTTCTTGACAGCCTTCCCGAGTTATTGACAATACAAACACATGGGACGACACATAACCTTTCATTCACACAGCACTTTCTCTCTCTTTGTCTCTCTGGCTCACTTGTTCATTCTCTTCCTCCGTCTGTGTCTCGCCGCTTCTGCAATTTGTTTAAATAAAACGGGGCAGACAATGGTGCTGCTCATTTCTGCCATTTTTCTTTCACTCCAAATTTCTGAGAATAATATCATTAGACTGATACAATGGTTGCTATTCAGCCTTAGATTCAGAGATATTTCAAGTATTCAACATAGTTTTGACACGCTGGCAATAGGGGAGAGAGTTGTTTGCCTATTTGTTTGCTCACAGTGTTGATTCCATCATAAATCCTAGATTCCTGAGGCAACTTGTTTGTCTTTATGCAGCCCACATTATACTCAGAATTATGCATCGTGAATGAAAAAAAAGACTTGCTTGGCATATATATCCGTTATACTTATACATATATATATATACATATATATATATATATATATAAGCTTTGTTTAAAATAAAGGGATAGTGGTATTATATATGCAGAAAAAGAAAACATAATTATGCTGAATATTGGACTGAATCCATAAAGGCATAATAAACAGAATAATTTATTGTATCTCAATACTGCATTGAATAACAATGGTCATAAAAAGCACTAGTACTCCACTAATGATTCTCCTCCAGGATTTATTGTGTTGTTCATTGTGTGTCCTCTTGCATTTCAGTGTTAAAAATAGCATTCATAAAATACGGCTGTCCCCACCACTTGGCCCCTCTGCAGGTACTTCAGAGCCCCAAAATTAAATTTTAAACAATCCAGACCAGTGTTTGGTGACCATGGTTAATCATCAAGAAAAAAAGACATCAAACAATATTTGATAATGAGAAAAATGCCTCCAGGATATTAGGGGATTGTGTGTGTGTGTGTTGGTGGGGAGCACAGCGTGAGCCGTAGCAGCAGAGGTAGATGGAGAGGCCAGGCTAGACACAAGCCACATTCACGTCTGTGTGTAGCGATGGTGGGTGTCTCTCTGTGTGTTCCTGACTTCTGCCACATGTATGTAGAAGCACACCTTTATTTGAGTTAAAATATATCACAAATTGTGTTTTTTTTTTCTTTCTACTTCCTCATAGATTCTTATTCAGACTCAGCGAAGAGAGGCAAAAATTACAGTTCTGTGAAACTGCTTCACATTTTTGAAGTTCTCTGCATCACGCCTCAACCCAATTATCTCCAGTTAAAATGGCTCAGTGAAGCTCCAAACTGTGATAGACAAAAAAAAAGAAAAAAAAAACACAGCCAGAACCCCCCAAAAAAGCTTCCTTTATAGATAAAAGTGATTATTCTTTCAGAATGAATCTGAAAGGCCACACCCCTGCTTATTTGAAAACAACAGGCACAATTTAAAATTAAACATTATTTGACGACTTTAATATATGAAAGTTATATTTCCTTTATTTTTCAGAAACATTTTTTAAAGTAACACAATTGTTTCATTTGTCATCAGCCCAGTATAATTAGTCTAAATGAACGTAGAGAAATTGGGCAGACAGGGAGGGGTAGGGAGATGAAGGAAAGTTTGTTAATTAGAAGAGCATTTTTTTCTGTCTTCTTCTGTCATACTGTTATTACTGGGTTATTCTTGATTGACACAGCTTTAACAGCCCAGCCAAATTGAGGTAGATCCAGCAACACAGTCCGAACGGCAGCATGTGCAGCCACCTCGGTCATGCAAATTGCACCCGGGCTACTCCTTGACAATGATTAATGAGCTTGGGTTGCAGCCTTTGTTTCCGCCTGCTGCCGTTTAGAATGAAATACAATCTCAAAATACTATCAATCCCCTATTAATGCTGTAGATTTACTCATAATGCACGTTTTTTAACCATTTAAAATCAAATTGAAATGTCCGGGAGTTTGGTAAAACCCTATGTAAGCATGTTGAGCGGGTGACTGCAATTGTTTCTAATTATACGTTCTTTAATTAATTTCATCATAGGAAAATAAAATAAAAGGAACAGACAGCTTTGAAAGCTTGAGTGAAACACACGTGTCTTGTCTTGTGTGATGTAAAATATGGATGTGGGATTTTCAGGGGGAGTCATGCTGTACAAGGGGGTGATCGTAGGAATCTGATACCTTACTAATACTACAGGCATTTCCTGCCTTTAAGTTTGCCTCGTGTTTAAACAGGGATTTTTATAGCACAGATTTCAGATTAGGAAAAAGCAAATCTGTGGTTCTTGGGATTGAATTCACCGAATTTACAGATATAAACAAAAAAGGAGAACATTTTGTTTTAACTAAGAATGTAGCATTGCAGGCAGTCACAAAATGATTAATCAGCAATTTTTTTTAACAGTGGGATGTCAAAGTAAAATTACAAACGAGAAAATCTAAAAATTAATCCAGAGTACAGACTGTACTCTTGATTAAAAAAAAGAAAAAAAACAACTCTTATTTAAAGATTTTTCTCCTTCTTCGGCATTGCACATTTCCTTTACTACAAGCAAAATGTAAATGTTTTTCAAGCATTAAGCGTATAGAAGTACCATTAGTCGCACGGTGCTTAACACAACAATAGTGTGCCGAGAGCAGCGAAGCAAAGATCAGTGCAGCATCTCCTGGATATCAGAGGGAGACATCCTTTGTAAATTCATCTCCAACTGTGAGCACGCTTCACAGCTGGCTAGCAGGGCAGGGTGAGCCACTGCCCAGCCTACAATCAGCCTCTAAAATAGTCATTTCTTTACTTGTGCTCCTCATTTGCCATTCATTTTATTGCTTTTTTTTGTCAACTCTTGCCTCTGTGCAGGAGGGCGCTCATATCAAAGATTCACATTCAACAAACTCATAGCAATTATAAGTCAAACGCATGAAAAAAACTCTTAAATCCTGCAGCTTTAATGTCCATTGCAGCACATCGCCTTGGACACCCCCCGTTTTTTTTTTATTTTTTAAATCTTTTAATGCCATTGCCTTACACTGATCCTTTTAAAAGGCACAGCAGCCCACCAAAACCCCTGATCTTGATACCTAGATGAATAAACTGCTGCTTCTGCCCCTGACCTCAGCCCTTTGTAGCAATCAGACCAGACTTCCTCGGAGGGACTGATCTTATCTGCCAGTACCAATCCTACTACACAGCTTCCTTTTGTAGTAAGCACTGAGCGCAGAGCCCTTTCAGACCCATGGACGATGCGGGTAAACACAGCCCGAGACCTCAGCTCATCTCAGATCTCATACTACACTGCCCACCAACAATGAGCTCCATTTTCTGATGCACCACAGGTCAGATGGAGGCTTTCTACCCAACAATGAACTGTCCACCCAGGAACCAGAAATTACCCAACAGCCATTGAATTGTTTGATATCATCATACCAGCCCACAGATAAATCTAAGCATAAATATTTTTTTGGAAAAGTGATTTGTTATTTGTTTGTTAGTTTTGGGAACAACATAAATTGAGAAGGATATTAAAATGAAAATTAGATATGTTCTGGCTAAAGAACGCCACAGTAAAAACTTATTTATGAGATAATTTTTAAGTTATTAAAAAAAGGTATTTGACTTCAGATGTATCTGAACATTATATAAATTAGTATATATTAGGGCTGTCAACATTAATGTGTAAACGCACGCGATTAATTGAAAAAAAATATTGCGGTAATATGTATATTAGCACAAAATGATCACACTCGAAAGTTTGTTTCGAAGAAGCCTGCACATACAGAACATTATGACTGGAACTTCTTCCGGAACACCCAGCAGCCAATCAGATTAGAGTATTCACCTGGAACATTTAAAGTGCAAAAACACAATGTTTGTTTCTCATGGCTGTACATCAACATCTCTATTTTCTTGGAGTAATACTGCAGACATAACAGTCTTTACAGTTCTGCTTATCTTACTGTTGATGTGTTTGGTGCAAACAACTTAAGCTCACACTTTATAAATTTAAACATTTCAGACAATAAAAATGAAGTAAAACGTTTTCTTTATTGTATTGTATTCTATTGCTGTATAAAATTTAACTCGTAAAACATTGTGACTAATTGTGATTGATCACAATCCAAAAGTGTGATTAATCTGATTTTCTTTTGTTTTAAATAGTTTTTTTTGTAAAACTCTAATTAGCCTTTAAAACTATCTCTAAAAATTATCTTGAAACCAGTTTATTTCAGGTGTAAACATGTTTTTAGTCAATCAAACTTTATTTATATAGCACTTGTCATATTTAATTTAACACAAAGTGCTTTTGCTTTTGTTTTAAAATAATTTCAATCATGAATCAGTCTTGCAACAGACAGAAAAATGTATTCAAGGCTAGAACCCCTAATGCAGCTTTTAGGTCATTTACTGAGTGTTAACATTGAGTTAAAACCTTTGACAGTCACATGTGGTGTTTTTTTTTTTGCTCCTGTGCAGAAATTACCGCCTCTTTTTTATTCTTTAAGAGCGCGTGCGTTTCGCTGAGACATTTTTCCCCATAAAACAAACGAGCGCTCTCTAAAAGTAAAGGCGCGTTTGTTCTGGAAAACGCTTCACGTGTGTCACATGACTTACACGTTGAAGGCAGAAGATGAGAACCTTGAAAGATGTCAACACTGGAAGCTGCTTGTAACACGTTTTAGATTGACAACGCCCTCGTGCGTTTGATTGGCCAATCCTCTACTAGAATACTGAGCTCGTGGATTTTTTGACCAATGAGAGCGCTTCTACTACAGGCTCTGGCTCTTCAACTTCCTAGCGGGAAGTAATCTCCAAAGCTACACGACAGCAGCAGGAATTAAAGGTAAACAAACAGTTTGCTTGGTTTTTTCTAACATTTTAGGGCTTTTATTCAGAGAATATGTTATTTTATCCTCTAAAGACAAGACAAAACGTGCACAACGTACGCTTATTTGTCGTTTTAGTGATATGATAGAGGTTGTAATGGTTAGCAAGGCATCTTTCTGTAGAAGCTATCAGACTCATCTGTAGGTATTTTGTCCTTTAGGGAATGATTCGTTCTTCTTACTTTCTCTTTGTTTAAATCGCAGATGAGACTGTCCAGAGCTGAATATAAAGATATAGTGAGGTCGACTGAACAACTGAGACCGACACGACAATGTATGAAGATCCTGAAGGACAGATTTCCTAAGTAAGTGGTTACAGCCAAGACAAACTTAAATATATGAGCTTCCTTTGTGAAAAATAAACGGAATGCTGAGAATAAGTTTTGTCAGAGTTGATGATGGTTTTTTTTACCAATTAAAATTAAAAAGCACAATTTTCAAAAAAGGTGCTTTACAAAAAGGATTAAACACTTAAATGAAATATTAGAACTATAATTATTTTAATAATAAAAAAAGACTTTAAAGACCAGTCCAAATTGTGTTTTTGGTGATTTTAAAAATCGGTTATATTTTGTTGATCCAAAACAACAGTTGTGTTTAAGTTTTAATGTTGATTATGTTACTGCTGAACCTAACCAAAAGGTTGATTGGGGGGGTACGTTTTTAAAGGAACAAGCTCAGTTTTTTCAATCTAAATCTTTGTGTTTTGTATTAGTTTTGTTGATTCTGATCTTCTAACTGAAGCTATAAAAGATGGTGATTTAATACCTATAGTTTTAATGTTCATACATCCAGTAAAAAGGCATACAAATCGCAACAAACATTAAATAGTAAGAAGCATTGTTGGATTCGTGAATCATTGAATTTGATTTGTGAGTCGAATCAGATTGCCACCTAAGTAAGGATCCACAGCCCAATTTATTAAAATGCAATTTCATGTAACCTCATTATTAAAAAAATAAATATTTTTTTTTGTGCCAAAGCAACAGCAATTTTTGAACAATTATACAATGACCACATTCTTGATACATTTTGCATAAAAAAAGACCAACATTATATTCATGTTTATTCAAGTTTTTCTTTTGTCTGAATAATAAAAACTGTAAAAATTAAAGTTTTTTGATTTAAAATTTTTTCTTCATTTTAGTTTAAATGTCTGTTGGCCACGTAACCATAATCCTGTTACACATTGCTTTTGTTTAAACTTTTTAAATTTAATGGTTTTAAGCTTTTTAAACCTATAGCTGTACATATTTTTCATGTGCTTAAAGTCGGAAATTGAAATTGTCTGTTCCATGTTTGCGTTTGTTGTGCTTCATGACAGTTCACAGCAGTGCAGTAAGAGATGCTGTCACTACCACCCTATGCATCATGGGAGATGTAGTGCTAATAGTGTAGCTGAAGCTGGAGTAAAAAGTGCATAAAGTTTTATTATTTTATGTCTGATTGGTCAGACTGATGACGCATTGCTCAAACCTCCAAGAATGTTTGATTGAGAGTTTAAGGGGCGGGACTTTTCAAAAACAGCCATTGGCTAAATTGCTGTAATGTCATTTTTATCAAAATGTCTTTAAAAGAATCAAATTAAAAACAAAAAAGAAAAGTATTTCATGATCATTTATATCCTAACTACTTATTGTTTTCTCAGGGCCTTTTTGAATGAACACAGAGCTGATATCCTGGCAGTGGTAAATGTTTTTCAGATCAGTAAAAATGTCAACAGCTGTGGTAAACATCTGACCATCTCTACACTAGTTGTAAAAACTATCGCTAAAAGTGTGTTGTGCGCCACGACATACTGGTTGAAAAACAGTAGAGAACTATAGAAAACTCAGGCTACAGAATTCTGAATAAGCTGTAGTGTC
Source organism: Oryzias celebensis (assembly GCA_014656515.1). Taxonomy (NCBI): domain Eukaryota; kingdom Metazoa; phylum Chordata; class Actinopteri; order Beloniformes; family Adrianichthyidae; genus Oryzias; species Oryzias celebensis. The sequence continues at coordinate 45,605,338 of BNCR01000005.1, forward strand.
TGGTTTTGTTTTAGCCTAATTGTATGAAACTCTGTCGTTTTTAACCCTTTAATACTGGAGCTTTAGCTCCAGTTTTTATATTATTTGACTACTGTAACTTTAGAACCCTGTCCAAAGCCGATATATAAAGTTGCTTTTCTTTGCAGCAGAATCATCTGATTCATCTTGATCATATAAACGGGTGACAATTTACAGAATGTCAGAGAGCGTGTGTTATTTAGGTGTCATTGGCGACAGCTCTGGTGTCAAAAGGTGTTAATTGTAAGAAAGTGGTACCTTTTTTTTAGCTAATAGTATGAAACTCTCACTTTTCTTTAGCTAATGGTAAGAAATGAGTACATTTTTTAGCTGATTATGAAACTTTGTTAAACTAAACAGTATGAAACTACTACCTTTTTTGGACTATTTCATTAAAACGTTGTGCACAAATTGTGGTAAGAATAAAATGGAGATTTGTCATGTTTTGAGAGCTAAACAATTAATCAAATTTAAACTCGAAATATTTTTTGTAGAGTTTTGCATTGGCATAGCATGGTATTTTGCCTTACAGCACCTGGGCGCCCAAAAATCGAAAAGAGAGGTTAATGGATGTGTTTGCCTTTCTCCTTGACACTGAAGGCCCTCACTTTATTGAACGTTACATGTGTAATCCCTCAAGGCCAGCAGGAGACAACGGCTGATCCCATCGAGGTCACTTACAAAGTCACATGTATTTGGAAATTCCTACTTCCAGCATTCCCTAATCACCAATCTAAAAGAAACTCGAGTCCCTAAAGGGGATGCAGTGCAGCTTCATCTTGCTTTTGTTCTCTTTTTCAGCAATTTACAGACTATATCATGTGGATATAGATTCTCGTACAGTATCTTGGATAGGAAACTTTTTTTTTTTTAATTTAGTTTAAAAATTCAAGTGTGCGTGCAGATAACTGTTCAAATGTCATTTTTTTGAGTAGTATTCTTTATTTTATTATTTTTGCCAAAATGTTGGACAGTTTACATTCCAATAATTCTTCACAATCTCTCTCCTGCCTCCTGAGGTGCTTGCCTCTTTGTTTAGTCTTGCTGGTTATTGTTATTATTTCATTCCCCATAACCAATCTTGAGGGGGGGGGCCTTGCTCTTTAAAATCCCTGAGTCTCGTCACTGAGCCTGACAGACAGGCACGGCAGCAGTGTTTTCACAGCCTGCGAAATTATTCTGGTTGTCCAATCAGCTGAGCTGGGCTCTGGAGGGTTAGTGATTGGACTGGCAGGAAATCAGGCTCTTAAGACATAACATATCGACTAGGCCATCCATCATCTCTTAGCATGCGCTCAGGCACAGCAGTCAGCCACCCCAACCCCACACCCCTCCTGTCCCCTCGGACCGTGTGGGAGCCCAGCCACTGCGTAAATATTGGCCACGCTAAGACTGGCTGGGAGGAACTGATGGGGGGGGAATTGGCAGTTTGTTGTGGACAAGCATGCAATGAAATGATGGGCAAAAAATTGTTTGGTTATGGTAGCTGGGGAAAGGCAGAGTGGGCAAGTATTTGGCTTCTAAATAATTCAGTTTTCCAGTGTCTTCTGCACCAAACAAAGTTTGGCTATCTGTATATCATTTGATTAATTTAAAGATCTAGTTATTACAGACAAACCATTACTGTTAATGCTCTCCTGGCATTAACAGTATTGGCATCATTAATATTGTCCTAATTACTACTTTAGCTCTGATGAGAAACTCTTGTACAAATTCCACAAGTTTATTAGAACGTGACAAAGGAAAGTTGACTTCCGTTGATGAAACAAAATACATTTTAAAGTAGCATTTTGAGCCTATTTTATCAGATCTTCTTTTACTGTTTGTAAATAATACATAATATATGAAAAATTGTATTTAAATGACAAAAGAATGTTACAAAATATTTCTCTATTACGCACTAAATACAAAAAAATTTGTTTAATACAATACAGCATTTGAATGTAAATGTATTCATGGTGCAGACTGGCTGTAAATTATAATTGATATACTTTTTTAACACAATTGTTTTCTTTGCTAGTTAAAACGTTTTTTGGCCAGTTTTGACTTTAACTAAATCATTTGAAAATATTTACGCTTGGGATTTGGGGCATTATGTGTTAAAGCACAGTTTCTAAAACTTAAGTTTAAGTAACTCGATAGCTCAAATTATCTATTGGGATTTAAATAAATATGAATAACCCTTAAGTTAAGGTCTCTGAGTGTTGTATTAGGTTCAAAATCATTTCACAGTCATTGCTTTTGATTGGAGACGCAGAGGGAAGAAAATCTGAACTTTGAACAAGATGATTGTTATAGACCATTTCAGGGTAATTTCCACGCACGGTCTGTCAGTCTTTTGGTTGTGCCATGAAAAGGCTAGTGGGAGGAGAGAAGGAGTATCCTATAGACAGACAGAAAGAGAGTGATGGCAGTGTGGAGTCCCTCATCTGTAACGGCTGCATAACACAGATGTTGGGAGTCATCTGTCAGCCTGGCCTCTCTTGCCGGAGCCGAGCTGCTCTGGGGGAAAAGAATTGGACACGGTGCTGTCACTTTTTACCCCCACTCACAATGGTGGGACATGCAAATATCAACCCCCATTCTTGCCCTATCTGTCTTGCCCTCCTCATAGCCAGTTCGGGTGTCCTGTGTAGTATCTGGACTGTAGAAAGTTAGCTTTAAAAAGGGGGGGTGGGGTGGGTTGGTGAAGGGGCTGGGGCAAGAAAAAAAAAGTGAAATCAGTCCCATCAGGTCTTTCTATTGCCATGTATTAGAATTGGAAATGATGGGCTGCTCTCTGAGGCCGTGCTCGACTTCCCATGAGTCTAGAGGGGACCCCAGTCCTTCTTGCATTTGTCCCCAGAGAGAGACGGCACGAGAAGGGTAGAATGAAGAGGGAGGGATTTTGACAGTCCTTCTGTGCCGTATTATGAATGAATTTGGATGTAATGATTTAGCCCTCCCCACTTTAGACTGCAATTCAGTTCTTAGAATACTGACTGTCACTGCCCTCACTGTCATGAAAATAGGAGGATGAGTTAAAAAAAGGCAGATGCTTTGTTTTTGAAACTGCTTAAACAGTAAAGTGTGAAGCATCCCTCCCTTTTACACACACACACACACACACACACACACACACACACACACAACTCCCTTGTGAGGAGTCCCTGAATGTTTTTTGAATCGGGCCCTAATGTGCCGTTTTCATCAGCAGTGAGGCGGGCTGCAATATGGTGTTGGAGCGTGCTCTGGGAATATGAATGTTGATTAAGCATGCGTTCAGCCTTTTGAAATTCTGAAGAAGTGTCAGAATAATGGATGTTGAGCAAATGTCAAGTATTTGTTAATTTCTCTGTTATTTGGGGTTTATCTGGCATGATCTTTGGAAGGAAAGCGCAGGGCCCGGTGGTTGTGGAATGTGTCATTGATATGGTGATTTCTTGGCTACAGAAACTGTTTTGATGTTAATATGGACTCTCTGTGTAAAGCAAAGGGACCCTCTCATTGATTATTAATAGTGGCTGGAGTTTACACCTCTTTGTTCACATCCTGTGTTTGAAAAACACAGGATGTGTTTAACTGAAAAGTTCTGTACGCGTTTAGTGATTTTATTGTTAAAGTTCTTGATGTTTAATCTGTGTAATCTCATCGTAATTGTCAGAATTTTATGCAAGTTCATTATTTTCTTGGACACAGTCTTTATTTTGATTTTTAATTCTATTCTTTCTTTTCAGTAGGATGTATTTATATAGTGTTTTGGGTTTTTTTCCATTTCATTGCTTCTATAATTGTAACATTATTAGAAAATGTTTCAAAATGTCTTTTTATAATCTTAGAGTTTAAACACAACAGATCTTTTTTTTTTTTTTTTTAACAAATGCTTGGATTTCCTCTTAAATTTGTAAACTTTATTACATTTTTGGTTAAAACTTGGTTAGTCCTTTTTGAAGTTTTTGGAATGCTAGAATTCCAAATCTATTTTGTAGGCTGGAAGTGGCAATGACATTACACAGAGACTGATCAAGTGCAGAGCCTGTGGGGGCAGCCGCAACGGCTTGCAGTGCACGGCCCCACACTCCTGGCTGCCCACATTGACCCAAACGCAAACTGGCAGTTGGAGCTTTGGGGTACAACCCTCGAAGACTGAGAAGCTGGCAAACCAATTCCACAGCTTTACGTGGTTAGATGAGTATTGGAAGGGTGAATGAAGTGTAAGCAGAGGGGAGAGCGGCAAGAAGAAGAGAAGCTGTGCTGACTTTACAACTTCATGTCAGGCTAAGGAGTTCATGAATAATAGATGCAATCAATTACTTGTTTAGGAAGCTCTGGACTAACTACTTCCTTTTCATATTCTGAATGCTGTCCAACAAGATTTCAAAAACTTTTTGTCAGGATTGGCCAATAAAACATTTGTTTCCTCCTGTTTGGCAAAACATATATCCCTTACCGCAAAAAAATAGACAAAACCTTGAAATATATATGAAAAAAAACTTGCATACACAGTCAGCATTTATAGAGTTAATAAATGTAAAACTGAATGCATCCTCTAGTGTTCAAGTTACAGTAAGGACACATTTTAAATATCTGTTAGCATTCCTTATAAGAGTCTGCAGCACTGTCTACGTCTGTTCAATTGGACAGCTATAGCTAACTGTCTAGCCTGGGGTTCCCTTTGCATAGTGGGATCAATTGCAGGAGGAGAATGAAACAAATTGCCCAGGATGGTACAAGTTCCCCAGCTATGCCGGAGGGGAGTAGGCAATAGGTCAGTGTAATGTGTTTCTTTGCCAGACCAGAGGACACTCACCACTTGATGGATAAGGTGGAGCTCATTCTTATTTTTCCTTGAGAAGTTGCAGGAGACCGTAATTGTACTGTAAAACAGGCAATACAAGGTAATAGTTCTAATGTGTTTTGTCTCAGAAAAAGTTGAGACAATCCCTCACTTTCTTTTAAGTGAAATCACCAATATGGTGCTGATGGTAGACACTGTTTTGGACTTTTTGCCGTCATGTTTTAAGGCTGCTGACATCTCTGGCACCTCAGCAGACACAAATTTTAAAGATTGTAATAAAGTCAGTGGAGCTGCGTAAGGGTCAGATTTTTGGCTGTTACAACTATCCTGGTAAGAGATGCCCTGTTGTGTCTCTGTTAAAGCTATTCTGTCCATAGTCCCCCACGGGCCTATAGGCTTTAATGGCTTTCTGCAGAAAAATGATGGGGACTATAAGGGAATACTGTGGAATGTAGTCCAAGTTATGTCTATATCCTATTTCTGTTTGATTTTTTAGATATTATGAGGCTTTTCTAAAACTGAAAATCTGGTAACCTCCACATTTATTACGATAAAAAAAACTTCTTGATTTTGTATCAAACTGGCTTTAGCAGTTTCTTCTTGAATAAGACTGAAGTGTAAACATGTCTAATCAGTGCGCAAGTATTTGCTCGAAGCTTTATGACTCGCTGGGATCCCTGTTTGTTTCTTGTCAAAATATATTACACTTATACGTTAACACATAAAGATTTTTCCTACATGTTTATTTTGCTGCTGATGATGGTAAGCTTAGCTGAGAAGCAGATGCCAGCATTTTGCCTGTCAGCATGTGTAATTAGGAGCATTTGCATATGCAGCTTTATAGTCTGGATTGAGCTGTTTTTCCATTTTATAAAATATTGATCTGCAGGGGAAAAATGCATAGTTAGTTGGTTGAAAATGAAGATTTTTATAAATCCTAACTTTTCATAAAAGCCTAAAGCAGGGATAGGCAACTCCAGGCTTCGAGGGCCGCATTCCTGCATGTTTTTCACCATACCATGGTCTGCCATGTTCTAATTAGCTGGACACATCTGAACCAGGTAATCAGTCATGAGTAGGGCTAGGATCTGAAAATCATGCAGACACTGCAGCCCTTGAGGCCTGGAGTTACCTATCCTATCCTTGGCTTAAATTTACATTTACTGCAGTAAGGATTGCTGGGTTGTAACGATAAATATCAGATCTGAACATATTTTATTTTTACCTACTTTAAAAAAAAAATTAAATCCATATCATCGTGTTCTGATTTGTTTTCTTCTGCGCCATCAGAAAAATATCTGCAGTGCTTCAATTAGCCAGCTCCATGCCCTGAAGAGCTGCACCATGCAATGCTCCCTGCATGCTGATCCACCAAATGCTAAGTACTGTCACAGCATATGATACCAATGCCATTAGCCAGGTGGCTTTCATTACCCAAATTACAGCTATTGTTTATAATTAATTATTTGTAAATAGGAAGATTGTGAATATAATTGATGGCCTGAATTTTCCCTCATCTCCTATTAATTAGGCTGATGGGATTTCCGAGGCTTTTCATTTCCATTCCCATTGCCTTTTTTCCTCCTTCTTTTTGCACTTCCTCTTCTTTTTTTAAGACACTATAAATGACTAACATTGCACAGAAAGACAGTTGTACACCATAGAATTTGTCAAATTCAGCCGTGGATATCCTAGCTTAATAGAGCCTGAAGCACTGACCAGACAGCCATACCAGCTCAGTGACAAAGTGAAAGTCTCTAATTGTTTTTAATTTAATCTACTGTTTCACTATTTTGGGTGCCAGTGCATATTAATGTTGCGTCTTATGTTGTAAGGACGGGTAATTAGGTTGAGAGTGAATGATTCCCAAACCGCTCGTCTGTCTCCCAGCCGTCTGTTTCCCCATGTTTGAAATTATTTCCACGGGAGAAAATTTTTGTGCAATAAGTCAAAGTAAGAATGTTGGCGTCACAGACTCTTCTGGATGAATTTTGTGTCTTTTTAGAAACCAGGGAGATTGACTAAATGTTTTTTCAGACATAAAAAAGAATAAAATAAAAGCTTTAGTATTAAATTTGAGATTTTCTGCAATCCAGAGCTTCTTAAATATTTATTTCATAGGCATGTTTACAAAAGATGTTAGCAATCATATGATTTTACTGTTATATCCTGTCATTTTTCAAAATAATGTATTTTTTGTCATTCATAAAAAATATTTATAGCATAATTTTCACTTTTTCAGTTGCCTTTGTCGCCTAACAATTAACTTGTTACAAAAAAAATCATAGACACTTGTACTGCTTCATGTTATAAAACAATAAATAAATTGTAAAAATGATGGGTTATACATCAACAAACAGACGGCTGTTTGCAACATTTTTTTTGCATAAAGAGAAAAGGTCTCCTTTTTCAAAGCACAAGTTGTATTTACAGGAAAGTAAAACCTGCAATAATGTATTGTCAAAGCCTAGTAAATTTGAAAAGAAACTTTATGGCACAAAACATGACAGGCTTAAAAAGACTGGGCAGTTTTCCTTTATTAGCGCTAACTCCGGTTATCGTCCTCATGCTGTTCTCTAAATTTTTTTTTTTAAATATTTGCTACATTTGTTTTTAGTTGCACAGTGTTTGTTTCTTTTTTCTTTTTCTTTCTGGCATTAATGTTAACAGACTCTGATCGGGCTTAGAAATGAAAGTACTAGTCCCTAAAGTTCTTAGTGTATTTAGAACAGGCATGTTTTCATAGATATTAGGAGCAGTTTATGTCCCTTTAAACAGTTAAACAGTTTAAATTTAGCAATTAAATAGTAATTATGCTCATTATAGAGAGTAATCCATTTAAAACCTAACAGATGTCTATTTCAACTTGGGACTCTATGGTCCCATGCCAACAATAAGGCTATAACGTTTTAGAAATCCTCAGGTGCAAGGTTGAAGTGTGCAAGAATTTTCTTTTTTTGTGTGTGTTCACACTTTAGTTGTCCAGCTAATTGCAGTGATCCTTTCATTTCTAAGCTTTATTGAAAATAGTATTTTGTGATTTTGATTTTTACTTCAAATGAACAGTTAAAATGTTGTATGGAAAATCTCGTAATATCTTGTTTTTTAGAGATTGCAGGTCTTTAAATAGCAGTACTGGTTAAACTCATTTAACAATTTGTCGAGTTGAGTTCAAATCTACAAATCCAAAAGCAAATCTTTACTTTTTTTTTTGCAGATACGAGCCACAGTCTAGAGATACTTACATTTGGGGGTTGAATGATTACCCTATGAATTGAGGCAAGTTGTTAATCAAATCAAATTGAATCAACCAATTTCAGTTTAAATTGTTTCAAAATGAAGGTTTTTGAAGTAGGTTTATTTTACTATAATGCAAAAACAACCAAGTGACATTACAATGGACAACATGTTTGTGATGGCAACAAAAAATGATCAAGGCTTCACAACAGTCCAAAGTCAGGAATCACTGAACTTAGCAAAGACATGTGACAGTACAGTATGGTATAATGTTCTGTGTGTATTATTTTGATGTGGACAAACAACAATGAGCTGAATTTGATTAAACTTAAATGTGAATCGATTTGCCTTTAAATCTACTTGTTTGTTTATACACGTATTTAATTCACACTTGATTATCTTGCAAGAAATATAAGGAATGTGGAAAACTTCACCTGCACTGTTCAGTATCCAGGTATTCATCTCTGAGTCACACTGGTTGAATTTTTGGCTAAATTTGTCCTGGATTGGTATTAGGTCAGTGATGAGCCAATCTCGACTAGGAATTGTAACGTCAACCACAAATTATGATATTAAAATAGTTGTTAAAGTGAGTCATTACACTCACATATATATTCAAAAGGCTTGTAAAACATTTTTAAAGAATAGTTTCTTTGTGTTTATATGAAATTATACCCACATTTTTGTTGCTGTTTATTTATTGTTGCTATATATTTCACACGTTTGAAGATATTAAAGCCAGAGAACTCTGTGGGGATTAGGGATTGGTATTTCTGGGTCTTCAATTCCCAGTCGGACTTGCCTGTTTTCCAGGTTAGTCTCTGCCAGGTGTTTGACATTGAATTGAGCTGGAGATGAATGTTACTTATGGCAACCCATTGAACTTGCAGTGAATCACAGCTTTTTGCAGTGAACATACTTTTGCGACACATAAAAAAGAACAAATGCAAAATAAAAACATCCAGGTTGTCCTCTTTTTATTTTATTCACCTTATTTTAGCATTTTATACTTGAGCAGAGGACTTCAGTAAAGTAGCTTGAACAATCAAGTAAAAATAGTGTAACTATCAACAATAAAAAAACAGAAACTAGTACAAACAGGTGATAATTAGTCATTTGAAAATGTTTTGTGATTGTAACTTAAGTATCCTCAGAACTATTGAATTTTTGGATTTTCTGTGATTTGTACCTCCATTAAAAATTCCTAAAAATTAAAATAGCTTTCTCCCAAAATCATTTTTGTTGCATGAATATTAAGATGAATATCCATGACTAACTCTCATCAATGTAATTATTTATTTGGTTCTGATGTTTTTGATATTTTTTATTTTATTTATTTTATTTATTTACTTTTTGCAGTGCTTGCGCTTTCTAGACGGTCCCTTGGCACATATCCCATTGTCGTATTTCTCTGTTTAATTCTCACTAAAAAGAAAAAAATGACTTTTTTTTTTTCTTTTGAAAGGCATATTGCGGTTATTTGTGTGCGATAAGACAAACCAATACTTGCTGAGTTATTGAGCTTGCTGGTCCGAATCCAAACTGTTGCCATATTCTGTTGCGTTTTACGACAATAAAATGTTGTGATTCAGTCCGAATCACAATGCAGAATTCTAGAAGAGTTTTTAACTGTTATAATACACTTAAATTACATAGTACTGATTATAAAGAATAAAATAGATATCAGATCCATGATCAAGGTGCAACATCCAATATTGATCAAGTCTGAAACTTAATAATCGGCCCGATTTCCGATCATGTGATCGGATCAGGACTTCCATAACAAAAACCCTCTGTTTTTATCAACTGAACCTGAACTATTGGATGATTCATGTACTCCATATGAACCTGGTCATCTACTTGGATTTGCTTAGTTAATTTCTCTCCAGTTTTCTTTTGTCTCAATTGGTGATGATGGAGTATTGTAACCTTATATGGTTTCCTTTAGTGTAACAGAATAACTATATTAAAGAAGATTCAGCTATGACTAGAAGAGGGGAAAAAAAGCTATACATTTTTCTAGTCTCATACCACACACAACCTTCCCTTTCTTTGTCCCCCACGTCATCTTGGCAGGAATGCTTTGTCAGAGGTGTTCATCTGGAACAACTTTGCCACACTTGTTTTCTTGTTCTTTTAGATTACAGGGCAGCTGGCCCCAGCTTTGAAGCTCCCCTCTCCCTTTGTCTCTGTGCAGTGCACTCTGGTAATTAACTTTGTCCTTCTTTTATTTGTTCCAGTCACTCGCAGTCCACCCTTCTGAGCATCTTCTCCCTGGAGTACCAGGTTAGAAGTTTTCTTCCTTTGTGAGCCCTGACAGGTGCCTAATTGAATGATGAATGTCCCTTTATTTCTTTGTAATTGAACTGCCAGCTTTCTGATTGGTTTGGAGGAAGCCCCCCCCCCCCCCCCCCCCATCTCATACCCCCATTTATTTCACCTCCTCCACCTCCGTCTCTTCCTCCTCACGTTCACGTTGAGGTCTTTTGCCTGCCTGAGCCTCAGTGGATGTCTGCCAAGCCTTCCCATCCATCTGTCTAATAACATCTAGCCCCTGCTTATTTGGTGGACCTGTAATAAATTATGCTAAACCATTATTATTCTGACAATAATAATTTCCCCGTGTAGTGCGGCTGCGTGCGCTAAATGTTTGCTGACTCGCACTGTCACTGCTGCTTTCCACGGCTGACAGCGGATGATGATAAATGGCCACTGCCGCCAGTGGCAGAAGGCAGCACCGGCAGAAATGGAGTCATTTATCATCCCACTGACAGGTGTCAGTCACACTGCCCGTCTCTGTGGAATTACATTTTATGTGTGTAGTAGTTTTTAAATAAGTTGTTTTTAACCAGTGCTCTTCCTCTATTATCCTCTGTCCTCCTGCCTCTCTGCAAGGATGGCAATTGAATTGTATGGAAATGGCGGGACGTGTGTCCAATAATGTTACTCCTTGATCGAAAAAAGGGGAAATGAATGTAAGGTTTGAGTGAGGCAGGTAAAGCTGGGCTACATCTGAACAGTATTTCCTTGGGACACCATGACCCCCAGCATACTTGTTTAAATTAAATTACATGGAGTCCAAAATCTCTTGTTCTTTAAGAATGTGGAGAGTGGAGGAGAAGAGAGTGAATTTTATTTAGGTGGACTATGCTTGGAACATTCATTGCAGCTATAAAAATACCGTATGTTTTTAAATGCAATGAAGAATATATTTACATTGATGTGCAAATGTCTTGATCTCTAAAATTACTTTTTTTTTTTAAAGAAATAGCTTGTTTTCTATCTAAATGTGGAGATTTTTTCATTTCTATTTTATAGAAACGAACTAAAAGGACAATATCAAGGCATCATGCTGCAGATGTCATTGAAAGTCACTACCAAAGGTACCTTTTTTGTTTTTTTTTTTTTATTGTGTCTCTCTATTGTAACATTTTTCCATTTGTCATCCTATCATCACTCTTTTTTTTTTCCCTCTTACTGGCTCTCACTCTTGTACTATACCTTTGCCGTGTCCACTCTCTGACCAGGGAAGGCTTGCCAAAGAAGCATGACAGAAAGTAGGCCACCATGACAGTTATAATTTCCCCCAAAGAAATCACTCCCCTCGGGATTCTTTCCAGACCTCCACTTGCACCTGCCTGGCCAAAGCTCTGTTTTCAATGTCAAACTTGGTGCACAAAAATAAATAACAGATATCGGGTATTTACATTCCAGTGCTGTAATATTCATATGTAATTCAGGAACATTTTTGAAATGAAAATAAAAAAGGTGGCACCAGAAAGGGATTTTTTTTTTTTTTTTTGCTGGTATTCATCTTGTTGGGACATTGTCTGAGGAAAATGGGGATGCTTATTTTTCTTCTAATCTGCAAAAAACGGCAAACCTGAGATGATGTGGCAAAAATCTAAGAGGAGTTAAATGGGGAAGGAAACAAAAAACATTTTTGAGCAGCGGGGGTTAACAAACTATCATCTGCTTGTCTGGTTTCAGGGAAATTTGAAGCCCTCCAAGCAATGCTGTTTTAACCACACTCAGTCTGCCATATGCCACCCAGAGCAGTCATCAGGGGCATTAGCATGTCTAGGCTAGCCTGGTCTACCCTTCTGTCTGCCTTTGTGGGCTGTTTTATCCTTTTTTTAACCCTTTTTTTCCCCTTTAAAGGTTCACTCTTGTTTTTGTCCTTTAAAATAAGGTATCTGAATGAAGCAAAGGCACGTCCCACTGCTCCTGTCCTGCTGGAGATGGCCAATGAGGTAACGGCTCAGTCTTATTTAACTTCTTTTGTTTCTTTTTTTTTTTTTTCAACCTTTGACAATGGAAAGTCACACTTGAACATTCACATTTGAAATACATTTTTTTTACCACAATTTGGCACTACTCTTTCTACAAATACATGAGTTTGCTTTTACTTTAAAGTTTTCTCTCTTGCCTGTTAATCATTATCAAAATTGGTCAAATGGCCCACTCTTTTACCAATTATTTAATGTAATTAGCCCAACCTCTATTAGGCAGATGTGTAAATACCTTTTCTGTTTTATTATGTCATTTTCAAAATTGCACTTCAGGCAGAGTTGTCACAAACTGTGGACAGGTGAGGACAGGGTCATTGGTTAATTCCTCTCTTTGTCCTTTTGCCACCTATTTACTTTAGGAGGTTAGAGAAGGATTTAGAGTCTTAAGAATGTAGAAATAAGTATTTCTCCATTAAAGTTATATTAAAATAAGCAAAATTACTATGAAAAAGGAAAAGGATATGGATTTTTATGCTTAGAATTTAAAATTTTAATGTGTTTAACCATTTTTTTAAATAATTTCTTACACAAATAAAACTTAACTTTTCATTAATTCTTCTACTGTTTTACTTCTAAGATTCCATTATTTTATTTTATTTTATTTTAGAAATCTACTGTTATTATATGTGATAAATAAAATACTGCCATAATGTATTGCATATTACAAAATCTCATGACTTGTAAATTTGAATTAAATCTGCTCTAATATTTTATACATTAATGTATCAAAAAACACGTGTTTTGTTGTTTTTCTTTGTTTTTTTGTTTTTACTACGAGTATACTTTTTTAAATGTTACATTTTTATCAATTAGTTTCATTAGTGATGATTTAAGGATGAGCTTAAAATCTAAATTATCATGCTTCAGTTATAACCATAAGGCTAACCTCTTCTATTCATTCCTCTTTTAATTGATTGACTTTTTTCCCATAAAAGGATTAAATTCAATGCAATAATTATGGTCTATGAACCCCTAACTGCCATTTTAATAATCTACTTAGCATTTAAATCAAGCATTTATGGGCTCCCAGAGTGCTGATTGATGCGATTTCAAATCTTAGAGACAATATATTATCAACAGATGAAAATCAATAACGGTGATGAAAAATACTTATGCATTTTTGTTGTTTCTAAACTGCTCAGTTGAAACCAAACCAGACATCCTTGTACTGAACATTTTAGCTTTTCAATATCAGATAGACAGCCATATTTTACAGTAAGAATTCACAGCTTTGAGTCTTAGTCACAAATTTGTAAAGTGCTGCTGCCTGACTTTGGAATCGACATGGACTCGTGATTAATATGAAAATTAAGCAGACGCAGACACCTGAACTAATCAGGCAGTACTTATTCAGACTGAGCCATGCTGCTAATGTTGCCATTTTTCATGTGTCAGTTCTGATGCAGGTCACTGGAAATCTGATGCTCTCTTGTTATCCAAAAGGAAGAATGGAGAGCAGGCCAGTAAGCAGACAGAAGAAAGATTGGATAGAAAAGAATACTGGAAGAGTTAAGAGATGGGGAAACAAGAAACTATAGCACCATCACATTTACAAGGAAAACTGTTATTCGATCTTTATCTCCTCCTTTATTCGTTATAGTCATGCAGGGTTTGTTTTACAAACCAATTTATTGATGTAATAAAGGAGATTTAAAAAAATGTAATTCAAGAAGGAAGACCTTGTTTGGAAACTCCTATTTTTTTTAATTTAATTTTAAAGAAACCCTTTGGAAGATGAAGCATTTCAGTCTTGCTGTTAGCTAAGAGCAAATCCAGTTTTGCTCCCTAGTTATGCTGGCAGGAATTAAAAAATCTCATGAAGTCTCATATTGTTTTATTATGTATTATTATTTTATTAACAGGTTGAAAGAGTGGTGCTCTTCAACCAGTATTCAAATGCAGAATTAAAGACCCACTCTGCTGGTAAATGTGTTTTTCACATGTTCTTGTTGAATTTTTTGGATGAAAGAGGATAAATGTAAAAGAAAATCTGGCCCAAAAATGTTTTTTTTAATTTGTTTTTTCAAATTGTTGTGAATTTGGAGCAGACAAAAAGAAGAAGTGTGAAAAAGAGTTTTTTCTGATGTAGATAATATACTGTGCAGCCATAAGCTCCTCGCTCTGAGCTCTCAGCAATGGGGAGAGGAAGAGTGGGCGGAGCTGTTCTTCCTTAACAGTCCCACCCACAACTCAGAGACAAATTTGTAATGAATCTCTGAATCTTTAGTCCTTTTAATTTTTTGTACTTTGACTAAAAACTGCAAAATCATATCTTTTAAAATAGCTCAAAATGGTAAATGGTGTATACCCGTATAGCGCTTACCTTCCTCAGATGGCCAAAGCGCTTTACAGTCACAGTCCCATTCACACATATTCTAGGGCTGTGGATTGTTACTTGGGTGGTGATCCAATTAGATTTATGATTCAAGCTCAACGATTTACAGATCACTTTTTACTTTTTAATATATATTTGTACAGTTGCTAAATGTTTGTATTTTTCAGGATATATCAAATTTAAAATATATGTATTAAGTTATCACCATTTATACTTTGATTTAGAACAGGAGATCAGAATCAAAACTGATGAAAACACAATGATTTAAATAAAAATAGTATTTGTCACTTTAAACAGGTTTTTTTGGTCAAGTTAAGTTTCTGGTTAAGTTCAGCAATAGCATAAAATAAACATCACTGTTGTTTTGGATCATTGAACAACAAATCTTAAAAATGTTTTCCAAAGTTAGTCCATCCTCAGAGTTCTGCAAAGCACTGCATATTTGACAAACATAAAGGCATAAAAACAAAACAGTTTTTTTTCATACCTTGTGTCAGTAAACAGAACTTCAGTCTGACATTTTTCCACTACAAAAAGCCATTTACTTTAGCTTCACCGAGACTTTATTTTGAAGATTTGTTAACTTCTGGTGACAATAGACAGCACATTCGGCTTAGTTTATAAACTTCAAATCTAGCATTATTCTGGATTTTAGAGCAAAAATACATTGGGGCTGAATTGTATTTTTGCTACACCCTACTATATTTATAAAGATCGCAAATCAGTGATCTCAGACATTGCGAATATTTGTACATTGGGGGTATTCGAGTACTGGGATACCCTTTATAGCTCTATCACTCACTGATAGCAGCTCTGCTCCTGAACACTGGCGCCAGCCTATAACCATCAGAGGCAAAGTGGGGCTCAGTGTCTTGCCCAAAGACACTTCGACACATGGTCGGGCGAGGCAGGAATCGAACATGCATACTTGCCATCAGAGGGACCACCCTACCTCTGCGCTACGGTCTCCCCTCAAAAATGATCGGAGTGGGACTTTAAACACCCATTATCATGTCTTACCTCACATATTATTTTAGACAGGAAAAAAAATCCAGTTCTAAGAGAAAGTTTTGCACATTTAATTATTGTTAATTATTGTAAAAGCTACATTTGTCCAATTTTTGCAAACTTTTTAATTGTTATATGGTTTAAAATGGAGAAACTGCAATGTCTTCATAAGAGTGTGGTCAGCAGGTACCTTCAGCATCAATCATCAGTGCTCCCTGACTCATGGCTCCTTTCTTCACTCAAACCGAAAACCCCTTTCACCTCTTCAGGTGTTTTTGTGTTCAAAGCAAACGGCAGCCATAGGTAGCATCCTTCCTATTAGAGGCATCTTCCTCAAGTCCCCAAGGTGTGTCCTGTTGTTTACTGCTGGTTTGCCTTGGTGATCATGCTATGATTAAAGCTCTCCATTGCCTTTTGTCTGGGCATAGTATGAGCTGCTTTTTCTTACAAGATGAGAGACTGGAGATTTCTTTTTGACAGAAAGGAAGGTGATTTACCGTTATAGCTGGGCAGTGAAATACAGGATTTCTTGGTCCTGTGGGAAAGGTTATTACAAGCATAGCTTTCAAATAACTATCTAAGAACAGGGGTTGTCAAAAGCCGGTGTCAAGGTTTGAAAATTTAATATTATGGTTTAGGGTCATTAGGATCGTTAAGTTATTTTAGTGCTAAAATTATCAGTGTCTTTAAAAGATCCACTTCCAGATGAACACAAGGGAATAAATATAAAGGTTTGTAAACTGAGTTCTCATTCATTAAGGCGTAGCAGCTCCATCACAGTTATTTATTTAAGTGCAAGGAATTCTGAAAAGACATCATTGTATGTTTTGAGTCATGCAAATGCCATTTTTTGGTTTGTTTTTAAAGGTGGATCTGTCTCCTGCTCTGATGGCTCGGCTCATCCTGGACAGATTTCTTCAGGACATGAACTGTGAAATGTGTATGTATCATTTATAGTCCTGATTTTACTATTTTATTGTTTAATTTTTTGGTCAGTGCAGACTGCAGTCTATCTTCTTTATTTCAAAAGCTGTCCTTTCACTAATAAGAAGCATAAGTTAGAAGTACCTGCATCGTTTAATCGAAAAGGTCCAAGAAAAACCATATCCTGCTCAACTTCCGAACATTATTGATAATGCTCTCGATCTCTACTGTCATCTTCCATATGAATCACGTTCACCATAATTCTATACAGACCTCAATTTTTGGGTCACTGTTTTGTTACGGTTTGATATATGATTCATGTGTTACAAAACAACCATAAAAAAAAAAAAAAAAAATTTCAGAAAAAATATTTTATTTTCTAAGAAGCAATACCCTTGGCATATATATATATCATTCTGGTCATTCTTTGAAAAAAAAAATCTTTCATTAAAAATAAAGTGTAAAGTAGGAGTAGCTGTCTGTTAGAAGCTGAGGTTCACAAAGCATACTAGAAAGTTTATTTTATGGAAACTTGTCAGAGAAAGAAATTATTTGTGTTTGAGTGCAGAATGTAGAATTTGCACAATTAACACACAGATGGTTTTCCAAAATTTGTAAATGTGCATCTCTTGTAAACATAAGGACTGGCTCTTGAATTTATGTTGCTTTTTTAAATGTTTTTACTTTTTCCTGTCATTCTGGGACAGTGTCCTGTAAGGACTGGGTTTGAGGGTCTTTTTTTCAGTAGTCAGTATTTTACGGGTAAATCACATAATGACAAAAAGCTGTGCTTTCAACTAAACCCAGAAAGAGGTTATGTGGATGTGTGCCATGTTTAACTTCACCACAGCGCAACCATTCGTCAAAGTCAGGGGATCTGATTGTTTTAGATTCACTGTTATCCACTCCCTGTCAAAATACAATTCTCAGAGGCTTGTAAAACAGGAATTCATCCAGGAAAGTCTCAAAGCATGCTGTCTGCACCCTTTTTTTTACACAGTGATAACAGGCTTTGTTATTGTTCAGGAAGACTTTGAATCAGATTAATTGATTGTAAACTATTGTAAATATGCACTTATTGCAAACTGGCAAGAATGGTTATAGTCATGGGTCTTCTGGAAACATGCATCCGTTTCAGATAAATACATTTAGATGGAAATTTGTCTAAAAGGCTGTAACCTTTTACACCAGTATTTGCATTTTTAAATGTTTTATTAATATGTGCTGTGACTGTCTTAAATAAGCAAAAAAAACAAAAAAACAAATGACACATGTCTGCAGAAACACAATAATGTACATCCAGTTATCCAATAAATTGCTGAAAGTCAACAACATGAAGCTTTACAGGTGGTTACTTCATTTAGCTGTTCCAGTTCTGCTCTTTTGCAATGTTACCTTGACCCGAATGGCCTTTACACATAACTTAGCTCCCTTGTGACTTGTGATCATACGGTCATGTCTCAGTGTTTATATAAGGCTTCAGTGTTGTGTTTTCACCATCAGACAGTATCAAAGATCGTTGCTGGTGATAAGTAAACTGGTTAGTTCTGTGTTTTTGTGTAGGGACAGAGCAGAAATGCTTACTGGAAAGTTCCATTGTTTTTTTTTTTTCTTTTTCTTTTGTAAGAGAGGCATTTCTCAGACTGGATAAATAACATTCCTTTTTTTAACCTCTGAGTGTGTATGAAAGTGATTTTTTTTTTTTTTTTTTTTTTTGGCTTTGTACTACTCCCTCTCACATTCAAAAGACACATGAATAGGGCCTCTGGGACTGAAGAATATATGTTCAATCTCCAGCTTTAGATCGATACATAGTTTGAAATTGTTTTTTGGCACTGTCCTTGTTTTGCTTTGCTTGTTGGTTGTTACCCCCTTTACTTCTCATGTCACCACACCTCAGAATGACGACAGCATCACCAACCTGCTGTCCTTGTTTCAGCTCAGGTATTGGATACAGGCACGAAGAAACACAAGGAAAGTATGTCTGTTTGTACGTGAATCAATGCTTTCAGATCAGTTTGATATCGTATTGCATATGAAATCAATATCCATAAGGGTTCTTGCCCAATGAAAAAGGATAGGAGGGAATTGTACATGTACATGAAAATTAATTTTTAGAAGCTTAATTTAGTTTAAGTATTTATTTTTGGCCCAATATTAATGATTTATTGGAGGTTACTCAAAAAAAACCTCACCATTCAGTGGTTGGAAAAAATCATAACTGATTAACGTTGTTGAGATTCACATTTAAAAGCACATCAGAAGACAAACAAGAGATCATTTATTTTCTTTATTTTGAAAGTCATTTCTAATATTCTATTATCCATTAATATTCTGACGTTTTTGTTTTCTAAAAAAAGGGGCAATTCAATAACAGTTATTCCACAAAACTAGGTTAGAAATCTTCATACGGGGTATTTTTTAAGTATATATATTTAATCATGCGCTATTTTTTTTTTTTTTGTGTCACACATGTAAAACATATTTATTTGTTTTTAATTATTATTTTTTATTTGTGGGTTTTCATTTAAACACAACGAAAAACAACAATAAAAAAAAAAATCATATAGGAAAGAGTCTCCCATCTAGTAAGTACCTTTTATGATGAATTTGTTTTAGTTGCCTAAGTTCTCAAACTATAAGAATATAATATCTTGCATCATTTAAACCTCAATTTATTTTGTCTTGTTTTAATGTGATGGCTTTTTTTCTAAACAAATTCTTGAAAAATAAATGAATAAATAAAATCCTGTAAAAATATAAGAAAAATAAATGTTCTTAGGTATAACCTTCTAATGTTCCGTATGTATTCCATTCAAGGCAAATTATAAAGTTATAATTTAAAACGTGATAGTCAGTCTGTGAATTTATTACATTTCATTCAATGAAAGAAGAATAGTTATGCAAACAAAACTGTGAAAAGTTGTTTTGTCCAGTTAAATCACAACAAACAAACCTTGTGAAATACTAAATATTTAGTATGAAAAGAAAAAAGCACAACCCAGTTTATATTTGTGTATCTCACTACAAATGTTGGTTAGATATGTGATGATAAATCTGTTATGGTTATGGTTAAGAAGCTGTTAAAATGGACAGAATAGCATTTTATTTTAAAAAGTACACTTTGCATTCTGAATGCAAATTTTATGACTTTGTTCTGCATAGGGTACAAAACCGTAAAGTTATCTGACATTCCAATTCTGTCATTAAATACCTTTAAGAAGCCGCCAGCAGACGCATCGGGGGAGCTCGTGCTCTTTCTTATGCCCCTTCTGCTATCTCCTCATCGTTCTTTCAATTCCTCCTTTGACAGGAGTTGATATGCCTCTGGATTTAGACATACTTTTCTGAGGAGGCAATTTTGCTAGCTATTTGACCTTTTCCATTTTCCCAAGGCCCAGTTCCAGATTAGATTGCTACTCCATGTTTTGTGACTATGTGATTCGACTGGCTTTAAGATTTATTGTCACATTCCTTTACAGAAGCCATGTACGCAAGGTTATAAATGTCTCGTGTTAGATTTTTAACACTGTGAGAATGTTAGTATCGGCTCCGATCCTCTAGCTTCCTGACAGAATTCTTAATCACTTTAGTTCTTTGCAGATAAAGCGTTTTGATAACTGAATATTGTATTTTGCTCTATCCAGACCAAATATCTTAGTATCCTCTCTAGCTCTTCATGCCCCTCATCTCTTGTCTTCAAGTGCTCTTATATTATCTAGCACCTCTCCGCTCTTTCTCATAAATATATATGCCGCCTCTTTTTTCAAATAATGAGAGCAAGAGCTCTTCACTAGCAAGAATGAGGGAATAAGTAAGCTCAAGTGTTACTGCCCACGTGTGGATCTAGACGTGTATCTATGTATGTAAGGGGTGGGTGCGAGGGAGGTAAGCAGCACCGTGGCACTTCACTTGACAAGTATACTAATTACTTCTTTTCAGCAAAGGAGCTCCAGTCTGCCTCTGCCACTGTCTAATGGCCTGACCCGAGAAGCCTCTCTGCATTGCAGAGCCACCCTTGGTCTACCATTACTCTGGAGAAACACACAGACACGTGCACACACACACACACACTTAAATGTAGATTCTCATCCCATCGCTTTCAGGAGGAATCAGGTGGAAGCAGATCAGTTCTGCCCCAGTAACCTCTTCAGGGACTGGGCTCCTCCTGCACAGCAGATACTACATTTATATTATCAACTAAAACCTTAGGTAGTTAAAAACATAAATATGTTTTTTGTTCCTCTCGCTTCCTCTCATCTCCTACTCTTTCCTGTCTTCCATTTTTTTCAAAGCAGAAGGATAAATTTAAAAGGAGTAAATTGGAAAATCAAATGATGGCTTTAGGCAGCCGCAGAGATTTGCAGAGCTGTCGGCCAGTATTGGAGAGCCTCATCCATCATGTCCCACAAGTAGTCAATTCCTCTAGTATCTGTAAATGTTTTCAGATATTAGCCAATTTATATGCTCCTAGATTCATCATGGAAAATCAGCTTTAGCGGTGCACATTATCAGGACCTGTCTCTCCCTTGCTTCATGAAGTTTGATGAACGAGTGGCCCTCCACAGCTCAATGGCTTGCGCATGGGGTGTGGGTGGGGTGGCATCTAGAGGAAATGGCTAACAGCCCCCCCACTTCTGGAAAGAATTGGGTTTTTTAATTAATAAACAAACTTGCAGAAGAGCTCATCAGTGTCAGGGACAATAACAACTGCCATCCATTACTGTTTATTACAGTACTCCCTCAGCAAATTTTGCAATTTAATGAGGTTTCTGTTTATTTTTTTGCTTTTGAGATAATGACTTTTAGAGTGAAGGGAAGTACACACAAATGACACAAGTTAGCAATGGAAACTCAAGGCGCTGCTGGGTTGCAGTTACCCTGTCATATGTAGAAATTCTTGTGTAAGAATCAAATATGAAAGCAGACTCAGAATTTGTTTACAATTGTTTTTCTTTAGCAAATCCCTATGGAGGTGTAGCTTTTTTCATCTATTATTCTCATCTTTTCTGTTCTTTCCGCAGAGATGCAGACGTGTGATACAGCACCTTAGTAAGATTTTACACCAACATGGCACAATTACAATAAATTTGCTGAATGTTTACAAGGTGCAAAGTTGTGCTGCAGGGCTTTGTTCTCTGCGTCTGGTGTTCTTCAGATAATGCGTTTCATTTTCCTGCACGGCGTTTTATATGCACGTTTGAGTGTGCCTTGAGTCTGTATGTTTAAACAGGAAGGCTTGGTTCTGAGTGTGAGTGTGATGTGTCACTGAGGTGTGTTGCTGTGCCAGGCGGGGGCGTCTTTTAATAAATGTATGCTGATGTTGGAGGCTGCAGCGACGCGAAGGATGCAAGGGCTCTGTTGTTATTTACTGCTGTGTTTGTGCACAGCAGCGAATCCTGGGCTTGCAAATGGCATTACAGACTGTGATGAATGAGCATTAGGGTAAACTCATTTTAAAAGCATCCTGATTTATTAGCAGCCTGGCTTTCCATTTTCATCAGGTCAATGCTTGGCTGAAATCCCACAATGTCAGCGCCAAGGTCACCTCTTTATGGCTATTTTTAACCCCATCGCTCAGATAAATTAGGAGAACGGTCTCATATCAGTTATTATAGTTATTTAACAAAATACCAAAGGATTGAAGAGACGATAGAAACAGAAGTCCAACCCTTACAGATCTGTGTTATTTGAGACATCAAAATGTGACTGCGGTCAACGTCCAATTTTAACGTCCAATTATGAGTTCTAGTAAGACAAGAGCTTTAATGGCTAACGTTTGCCTTCAGGGAGGTTTATTACAAGCTACTGTTTTGCAGAAGCAGCTTCAAATCTATAAAACGACCATTAGGAAGAGGGGAAAAAAAATCAATCAAAATGCCATTAAAGTGGAATAAGTTGCCAATATTGCTGATGTGGTTGTGGGTCCTTTGATTTTCCTTCAGATTATTAGGCACAGTCGAGTAGTGACTTTGTTAAGGGAAACCAGTGTTGTTGGGGAGTAATATGTCTCCTGGCTTCATAAAGTTTGCTCCCTCATATTTCCCACTTTATTGATTATCCATTATCATTTGTCATGAGGTGTCCTAACTCAAGGGGAAATATAACCCTCTTTCTTCACTGCCGTCTCCACTGCACAGGAGCACGGTATGGATCTGAGTATGAAGGTACCAATCTCTGAGAAAAATGAGCAATGAAATAAAGCACAGTCTTGTGCCTTCCAGCTCTGAGAGGTTGTGTTGGGTTTTGTACCGGGGGAGCGTTGTAGCTCACAGAGACCAAAACCAAAAACCGTTTGCAAGAAAAAAATAGTGGGCAGAAAAATAAAAACATACAGATACAGAAAAAAATACATTTTTTAAAATAAAAACACATTCACCATTTTACTTCATTGTTTCAATGATAGTTTTAAAAAAAAAGTAGTGAGAATAGAATACAAGACGTAGCGCACGTGCCACTTTATCTATAAGATTAGATTTATATATTTTTTATTTATTTTTTTATTGCCTAAAATGAAAGATAAAAGATTATACATTCAGTTCTCTAGTGCTGATAAAATCACCTTTCAAGCCTGAAATGTGAATAAAATCTTCAAGAATTTGTGCTGGGCCTGGTATATGTGGGTATATTGTCACACAGTAATACAATCCGGTTAATCCAGATCTTCTGAATGATTTAGAGATTATCTTTCGCTGCTACAGTCGCAGCAAGTCAATCTGGCAGGCTTTTTTCTTCTCTGATTTATAATGTTAACAGAAAAAGCATGGGGATGAGGGATGCAGAATGGTTAATGTTCAAAACACAAATATGCTACATGAAGCGCTTGTTCTGTCAACTGGAAGATTTACATATGAACTCTGCATACTTTTTAAAAAATGTGTAAAAAGCACTATCCACAATAAACTGAATTATAAGTGTTTTTTCCGCTATTCCCTGTATCAGGCAGTATATAAACATTTTTTTTTGACATGATGCCACATGCTAGCCATGTTTTAGAGATACATTTTTTATTTTATTTTATTTAGATTTCAGCGTATCTTATTTGTTTTTTGTTTTCGATTCAGATTCCAAAGCAGTCCTGAACAGCATGTTGAAGGAGCCATCACTAATACCAGACCAAGTACTGGCCAACAATATCTACCAGGTAAAGTTTTAAATAGTCCATAAATCCAGAATAACATGGTTTAAAGGAAATATTCACTTTTTTCATTTTTCAAATTTTTTGTAATTTTTTCAAATTTTACATTGGAGTTTTTAGCCCACGCAGTTCTGAAATGTTCTTGCACAAACCTAAAACTACATTCACACCGTCCTCGGCAATGCGTGTTTCAAGTGATACCTTTTAATGAAAAGTAGTTTAAATGTTGTAAATGGCATGTTTCAGGCTTTTGTGTTCAAAACTCTTGTGTTCATGCATAGCACACACACGCTCTACGTACAAAACGTGCTGTCATTAAAAGCATGTTAAAAGTTAAACCAGGTCGAACTTTGACCAATCAGGGACTTGAATTTAGTAGTTACATATGGATGGTGTCCCCTTTAATTCACATAAGTGCCAACCATTTGAAAATTGATCACGGAGGAGAAATTATAATTGCGCTTTCTGTCCGGCCAGATTTCTTTGACACCAAGTCTTTCATATATTGAAATAGAGCAAGATTTGGGAGATTGGCACATTTCAACATTTTGCACCAAGCCTCTTCCAACTGTAGGAAGTAGACATTTGCTAGTAAACAGTGGGGAAAAAAACGCCCCTCACTGCTTGTCCAGTGTGAACACCATATGCTAAATGTGCGTTAAAGAAAGCACTTCTTCACTTGCCATGTCTGAACGTAGCATTACACACACATCCTCCAACTATTGTTTAGTAATCAGATCATTTAACAGTTTTTGTAATGCTAACCAAACCACCAGCATATCTTGTATTTTACCCCATCAGCTCTGAGTATGGAGTTCCCTCACCTCTTGTAACACTTCCATACCCTTTTTGCCATGCCTTAATATGTCTTTTCCCCCCTTTTCAGTGCACAATAAATGACTGCTGTTATGGACCGCTGGTAGACTGCATCAAACAGTATCCTATCCCATAAAATGTTAAGCCTGAAATTGATGAGGAGCTATTGAAGGGGGATAAGAAGTGTCTGGCTTCACCTGAAGTAAAAATAAAAGGAGGTGTTTTATTCTGTCTGCAAGCCAACTATCCCCATTGCAGCGATTCAAAGCCAATGGATCAAAGGGAACTAGAGGATAGATTAATTTAAATAATCTACGTCTAAAATCTAAAGAACCGTGTTAAAATTAGTCATTTAGATTTTCTCTTTTTTGTTTAGGACTATTTGTAATATAGGATTCATTAAAACAGCTCATATCAACTCCACTATGCATCTTCGCTGTCTTTTTGTTTGGCCTCTAATACTGCAGTCTTGGCTAGTAAGGCCCTTGCCCTGCAGAGAGGCTGAATGGAGGACCACACTTCTTGAAGGAAACCAGCTGGGAAGCACAACAACTATTTCCATGGAGAGCGCACTTGTTTAAATGTTTTTAAATGTGCATGCTATTGTGTCTGCCTAGGCTTCATTGTGTGTCTTCGGCTGTGTAGTTCTGTTCTTAGCCAGTCGACCCTTTCGCACCCTGCCCTCCTCCTACTATTCCTCTCTTTTTTGCTTTCTATGGTAGTCCTTTCAGTGTTTTCAGCAAGTCTGTTACTCTGCCTCAAACTTCATAATAACCGCCCCACTGCTATTTAATTTTAAAGACACACATGTGCTCATTGGCAAAACGGCTCATGTGTTGGTCAGAATCCATTTTTTGTACCGTATGACTGTTAATGCCCTGCTATGAGAATATTATAGACATACAAGTAGGATGATGTCTATGTAAAATAATTTAATATACCCTAACAGGTTTTTGGTTTTTTCTTCTTGGGCATCTGGGGTTAATTTAGCACTGTGGGGAAAGTATAATATAGTCAACGCTTTTTTTCCCCCACAAACTCAATTTGCCTATATTCCTGCAAAATATATGTAATTTTATTTTTAAATCTATTTTAAAATCATTTCCTTTGGGAAGAACTTCCTCAGGATTTTTGATTACTTAAAGACACCATTTACAGAAAAATGTTTACATTTGTTTTACCTCCCTCAAATACGTCAGCGGGGATTTTGACTTATTCTTCTTTTGGTTTGTTTTTGTAACTGTCTTCTGGATACAGTTTATTCAGTCAACATTTTAATACACATTTTCAGTATTTTAGTTCAAACAAAAAATGCTGCCACAGATGTACTGCATGTTGGATTCCTTGACTCTTTTTTTTCAGTGCTATCGGCCAAGAGCATGAGGTACTCCTGCGTGATAAGCTAAAGGAGAGGAATCTCTCTTTTCTTGGTAAGCCTTTTTACCATTTTCAAAGTGACTTTGTAAAAAGGTTTATACATTTATAGAAAAGTTGACTGAACTTCATTGACATCAAAGTTTGTGTTACTCATTTGTTGGCAAATATATGTAGTAATTAGGGCTGTCAACGTTAACATGTTAGCGCACGTGATTAATAAAAAAAAATATATATATATATATAAAACACCTTTATCTATATTATGCTGAATAATTACACTTTACAAAGCAACTGTCTTCCTCTGTCAAATTGTAAATGCACACTTTGACACAGTCACTCTTATAACATAGTCACTTACAAAAGACCTAAATATTCAATCAATTTTTAATATTATTTTTGTTATTATTTTTGTGAGTTAGCTTGCTTTTTCAAAACAAAAAGGAGGACTTTGCGATACTATTTATTGCCGCCCATTGTCACTGTAACAAGTCAATGTGTCGCTGAGCCGGCAGACCTCGACTGCACCGGCAAAGGAAAGCGATACGTATGCTGATTGTCATAAGTTCAATAAACCATCAGTTAAGAGAAAAAGTTTACCTCTTACCGCTTGTTTTTGTCCACATTATGACGAAAAGTTTGTTTTGAAGAAGTCTCCGCACAGAACTCAATTCTCCTCTCCTTACTGGTCTTTCTAGAACCTGGGCTACTCCGTGTTAGCCAAAGATGACAATAAACCGGCATCCTCCAGCTTACCTTCATACCTGAGGCTACATGGCCTAACCAAATAACATATTAAAAATACACATTAAATGCTAACACATTCACTTACTTTCTCATTCATTTTCCAATTTGTAGTCCTGTTCATATTTCTCCTCAAAGCGGCATATGGGCAAAAACCAGCACGATAATCCACTTCCATCACTTCTGGTATTTTTTATTTCTATTATTTTATTTTATTTTTTTTAATTTGCAGCTGCGTTTCTTTTCTTTTTAGCGTTTCTTTTATTTGCAGCTACATTTCTTTTTTGTTGATGCAGTGTTTCTTTTATTTGTTGCAGCGTTCTCTTGTTATTTGCAGCTTTTCTGTTTTATTTGCAGTTTTCTTTTGTTTGTTTGCACACTATTTTTTTTTTGGCTACTTTAGCAGGTCTTGGCCACTGTAAGTTGGTATTTAGTGGAGTCATTAGTTTAATGATATTGTCTCACTTAGCATGCATTTTAGGAACTTATTTTAAAAAGCAGCCTACAATAACACTTATGCATCTTTCATCTACCTTCTGCAGTCATCCGAAGTCCTGTCTCTTGCAATCTTCCTTTGACATTTCAGAGGAAAAAAGAAAATGGAGTTGAGAAGGAAACTCTTGGAGGTTGAACTTTTATGCTGATGATTTGTGCTTTTGCTTTGTAATATATGAATGCAAAAGGTTAAGATGGTTCATTGAATGTAGAGATTAAGCTACAAGAGATGTAATTATTTCTTGGTAATAGTTTTAGCTTAAGACCACACTTATCCTCAATTCACAAAAATGAGTTATTAAATAATTGGCTTCATTTAAAATGAATGAACAGTGATTTCATTTGAAATAGTCAAAAAGCAGAATAGATTTAAGTAAATGACCATTTTCTACCAATTATTATATTTTTAAATGCTCAAATCCTCTGTTGATCTATTTCAACTAAATAAAATAATAGTGGTCATTTCAGGTATTGTGAGATGGAATTTTTCACGACCCTTCCTCCTATCACCTCATCCCATCAACCTCCAAGGTTAGATGAATGATGACAGATAAGTCATTCCCTCCATCGTTAAGACCATATCATTTATTTGGACATAGAGCTCTGACCTTTCTTCAGGGCTGTACCAAGGACTGTTCCAAAACTGTCAGAGTTCAAGGAGCACGAGGGCCACTAAAGCAGCCTCACCCCATCAGATAAATGGATTGGAAATAAGCTACCCAACAGCAGGAATGGCCCATTAATTTTAATCAAAGCGGACATAAAACGACGATCAGAGCCACAAGAGAATGTCAACAGCCCAGTGGGTGTGAACAGAGCTTCCCATCATGCCACAAATGCAAACACACTAATCTAATTCAGTATTACCACATCCAGGATGCCCCTCTGTACCACAGGCTACTGGCACTCTCACTAACCTGTCTGAGCTTTCTTTCTTCATTGTTATATTGATACTACCTCATCACCATCACTGACACCACCACCCTCCATCTCCCCTCAATTCCCTTTCATGCCCCATTAGTTGAGCTTGGCTGGACACAAAGAGGCAGGCCCTTGGAACTGAATGACCTGGTCAGCCAGAGATTTAATGGAGAAATCAGGTGTTTTCGGGATAATGGCCAAAGCACACTAGAAGTCAAGGACAATGGCTGTAGCCAGAACAGGCAGGGGTCAGGCGTGCAGAATCTTTAATACCAGCCTTGTTCTTTTCCCTGCTGTATTATTGCTAAGTGTAGCCAAACTATATCATGAAGTGCAGCCGTTTCACTGGACATTGCATTTTTTTGTGCAAAGACAGCAAATGTTCTAAAAGTTATTCATGATTTTATTGCACTTCCTTTACGTGTGTGCTTTTTCAAAATCTGCTGCTATATTATGGTTTGTAATGAACAGATTGACTGTCCCTGCACGCTTTTAAATTAAGTTTTTGTATTTCTTTAGATGAAACCAAACTAAGAACTATGGGCTATGACAAAACACCTGACATCATTCTTGAGGTTCCAATTGGTGAGTAATAAGATTTGATCAATTTATATCCAAAGAAGACCTTTTTTTATGATGAAGAACTTTAACTTTATTAAAACGTTGTAAGCTACTGCCAGATTTGTTTTATTAGAGTAAAAAAATTTGGAAAATATTCCTGCAATTTTATAGTAGGTGTCTGTTCATTTCCTAGTTTTCCAGAAGATTGACTTTTCAAAAATATAACACTATTGCTTTTTTTTTTAATTCAAAAGCTGTGGAGGGTCACATTGTACATTGGATTGAAAGCAAAGCTTCTTTTGGAGACGATCACAGCCATCGCACATACCTTAACGAACAGTTTTGGAGCTATTGGAACAGGTCTGTTTTTTTCATTTATTATTCCATCCTGATTTGACATTAAAATTGCAACTATCTCAATATTTTAGCCTAAATCTTTTCTTTTTAACAACATACCATTGACTACTTTTGTCATGATAAAACAAAACAGCCCAACATTATTTATCTCTTCCTCTCTGGGTCACACAATGTCAAATGGTCCTACTGTTAACTGCACTTGTTTCAAATCTTATCGGAGCCCTGCACACAAAAGCAAGAATGAGCTAGAAATTAAAAGATTATATTGATCCTTTCTGGTAAATTGAAAGCTTACATGTTGGTATTTTGCTGCCACCTATAAAGTTTTTTCACTTGTTATCTATAGTGCATAAGCCACAGTTTACACGGAAGTTGAATGCTAGACACAAGCTCTTTACATGTCGAATAAAGTTTTATTCAAACAATATTTTCATGACAAACTGAAAATGTTTGGACTTTGTATTAGCATTTATAGATGTACATTCTACTCACAATAGTTTGTCACTCACACATTACTTACATACTCGCCTCCTTTGACACAGAGTCACAGTTTATTTCTTCAGCCCTGATCCTTATTGACTAGGATGGCCAGCTGAAATGCTGTCAGATGTCACAGAAGTCCCTGTTTGTTCAAGTGTTGCGCTCCGTTCAGAGGGCAGGCAACATCGCGCTGTCTCACTTTCTGAGTGTTTGTTTCTAGTACATGTGCTTTGGCAGATTAGGGTCTCAATTCTGGATTTATCGAGATCAAAAAAGTCAAGCTTTAAGCTTTTTTTTTTTTTAGCTGCAAGATATCCAACTAAAACTAAATAGGTTTTAAAAAATGAACTTTTAGTGAGGTGTTCACTTTCAAACTCTAAAATATCTTTTTAAACACATCTTTTTTTAATCTATCCTTAATACTTTTCCAGTAAAAATGTAATCTGGTTGGGAAAATTGTTTTATTGGGTTTTTGACAGGCATATTTCAATTTGGAAACAAACTGCAACCATAAGCAAACAAATAACTTGTCAAAAACAAGATAGAATGGCAGTTCCAAATGACAACTGGCATTTCAAATTAACATTTTTTACCCTTTTAGGTATTCCTTAACCTAATGCGTTGTCAACTGTTAGTTTTGTATGCATCATTGTACATGTTTACTATGGACTATGTTTACTACATACAATACTCGTTATTTGATGCAACTGTTATTAAATAGCCTTTGTACTCCCAAAAATTCATAGAGACTGGGAGGGAAAAAATGTCAAAGCATCATTGCTTTCTTTCATTTCCTAAGTAATTTCAGTTAGGACTGGGCCTAGAGGCCTGATCCATGGTTTGTCCATCTTTTGCTTCATTCCTCAATGTCAGTTGTGAGTCCTTGACTTTAAATCCTTCGGTTTTCTTTTTGATTGCCTTTGGAAAAACACCCAAGTCATTGTAATTACCTCTTTGCCCTGACTGACATTACCAGTGATTTGCTTATTTTTCATGAATTCCCCCCTTGTTTTAACTGAGATGCTTGCTGATGTTAATTGTTTAGCAGTTGCCCTGGAGCACTGCAGAGTAAAGACGTGTTTTTGAAGACAAAAAAAGAAAAAATATATATAACTAATTTTCGCTCTAAAGCCCTTACTCAGTGCATTTATCATCTAGGCAATAGTCTTGCCAACACACTAACCCAATAATGAACCCCTCTTCAGTGGAGTGAGGGGTAATGATGCTTCACTTACAATGCTCTCAAGAAAAAAAGCCAAAGGATTGAAAAAAAAAAAATGACAGGAAAAACAGTATTGTGCAGAATCAGATGATGCGTTCAAGCCTGGTGCCTGGGTGAAATGGCAGCTATTGGCGTCTTCTGGCCATCAATCTTATCCAGGGATGTTCCAGAGCCAGGAAGCCCTCTGCTCTGACGGATGTTCAGATAATTAAGTGATCAATCTCAGCCAACTATCTGAGTTGCATAAAAATTATTCACCTGCTTGTGAATATTAAACACATAATGAGCCTCTTGTGTGTTTTAGAAGAAGTGGGTAAGGTTAACCCCGGCATGTAATGAAATATGAACTCCTGTATGGCGTCTACTTAACAATCCCACCTTGATTATGGTCTGCTTAAATCATTTTATACCTGGAAAACTTTCTTTTATAACCCTGCAGTTGAGGTTTTACTCTTGTACTTTTTTTCTTTAGTTAATTATATACCTTAGCTTAGTTATCACAATTACAAATGTCTGTAACAATTAGCAATTTAAATACTGGGCATAAATACTCATTTTACAAATTTTAACATAGTATTTAAAGTTGTCACGTTTGCATTAATGTCTGTATTTAAAACACAGAAATTGTAAATGTTTTGCCAATTGAACAGATTCTTATGTTAAGTAGTAACTTGCATTTTTTAATTACTATAAAAATTGAATTTAACACAGCAATACTTTACTATCATATTAAGACTCAAAGAAAAGCAAAAAATTGTCAGGAAAACATTAAAATATGTACATTTAAGTAAATGGCTTGTTTTGTGAGGCTAATATTTTTGAGAAAATTATTACAAAACTAAAGAGAAATCATTTCACAACTCCATGTTATGTAAACACATTTTATTCACTCCTAAGTTGTATTCAAGTATGACACCTATTTCTTTTTGTGGTTTGTTTTCAGATGCATACAATTTTTAGAAACAGAAATATATTTTCAATACTCCGTTTTAATTTTCTATGTAATATGTTTAAGTCCCACATAATGGACATAAACAGGGCAAGATTTAGATTCAAGTTAAACGACTAAAATTGTTAAAAAGGTCTATCAAAAACACAAGTTATTTGATAAGTTGATAAGTTATTTTAAATTTAGATCAGTCATTAAATAGAGCACCAAGTTCAGTTGCAAATTGTTTCAATTTTGTTTATTAGGCATTTAGAAAAATTGATAAATTACTGCTTTTATTTTGAATGGATGGTGTTTATTATACTGTTCTATATATTGTACTGTAGTTCATAATCTGCTTGTCAGAACATGCATAAATCATCATAATCCATGTTTGGATATCTGTACACCATTCATTCAGAAGGAGTTTTGTGTTGGTTAGTTATGCGTCTCCAGATTTGTTCTAATAGCTAAAATCTAAATCTTAAAGAGCTTTAAAAAGTCTTTTTTGTTTATTTGTTTTGCTTTTCTTTGTTTCATTACACATGTCAAGAAAGCAGAACTGACATTCGGTCTGTACCCATGCTAGGACACAATATCAAAGAGCACTACCCAATAGACAACGTGCTAGTCAATTGTTTTTTGTTTTTTTTCATTTTCATTTGATATCGATAATGTCTAGTCCTTGAAAAAAAAAAATATAATATTAAAAATGTTCAGTTTAGCATTCACTTTTGCCTATCTTTTTGCTTCGTCTTTTCTTCTCTCACAGCCTCAAATTATTTTGTCATCTGGATTCCACTGACATATTCTCCTTT
Organism: Oryzias celebensis; assembly: GCA_014656515.1. NCBI lineage: Eukaryota > Metazoa > Chordata > Actinopteri > Beloniformes > Adrianichthyidae > Oryzias > Oryzias celebensis. The sequence goes on from BNCR01000005.1 coordinate 45,637,783, forward strand.
AAGGGCTCCAAATGGGTCCTAATTGCTGTCTGTCATTTGTATAACCTTAGTAGGTCAACAAAATAATTCAGAAATATGTTCTTTTTTATTTATTTTTTTTTACCTTAAAGAAGAGGAATTTCGAACCTGTAACTTTCAGATCAAAAAGGTAGAACCATATGACTAGATTTAGACCTTTTCGTGTTCCTTCCCCCCACTTCCACCCAACCACACATGACAGGCATCCTGAGTGAAAATAAGCTTGAGTGCCAGATCAGCCCCTCCCTAAGCAAATCAGCTGTGCTATTCGTAAACTGCAAATGTGTCAGAGTTGAAAATGTTAGCGCTCTTAATGGTGGCTTGAAAAGGTTAGATCTGATAAAAAGCTGTCAGCCATCCACAAAACATGATTTATAGCAAAATAATGGGGCAGTATGCCTCATTTCTCCCTCATATGAAATGGAGGTTAAGGCTCTTTGGTTTGCTATTATACATGACCATGTGGAAATTTGTTGAGACTTGAGTTCTTGCATTGGTATTATGTTTCATCTGGTTGCTTTGTTTTTAGTAATTTTGAAAAGCCGTGACCTGTTTTAATATACATTTTTATCCAGCTGTAATTACTACCCGGAAATTCTCATACACCTGAGGCTGTTTTGGTCTTACTCCACAATTTTTGTTGTGTTACACATTGCTTTTTTAAGATTTCTTTAGATGTTGCCATCACCATCACTGATCAATTATTTTGGCAGATTCTCTAAAGAAACATAACAGTACGTTTAACTTTTACTGTTGGGTAATTTAGTTAGAATCTTAGAAATCCTGTCAGTTCTTGACATTGAATAGTTTTTTAAAAATTAAAAATGGAACATCTCAATCTTCTTTTAATGGCTATGTCTATCAATTTAATATGAAAAATCAATTACAGTAAAGAAATTGGAGATTCTGAGTTAACATGATTATTTCTGCAGCTTCCAAAAAAAAAGGGTGGAAAAATAATAAAAATGCAGATAGATTTCTGTAACTTCACCACCCACGTAATTTTTCTCTTAAAGCCTTCTCATCGCATACAGATTTTATGGTCCTGTGTCAAGATGTAGTCAGACAATGGTATCAAAAGTCTCAGATGCAAGGTCATCTCATAGCCAGAACAGATAGGTCATGTCACCTGAGAGAAGATGACCTCAGGCTTCTGCTGATACAATGTGGCTGGACATCCCAGGACCACCCCAGAGGCAAGTACTGCTGCTTGTAGGTGACAGTATGACACCTCCAAGACCTGTGTCCACCCAAATGTTACCTCAAGTCCCCATCAGATATGTGTGAGAGGAAACTGAAAGATAACAGAACTACAGGAGCTCTTGAAGAATAGCCGATGCCGATAGTCAAATTATTGCAATCTTGTTTTGTACATCTAAGTACAATAACTGACTTACATTTGTAATTTTATTGTGCAGCTGGTTTTAATCGTTTTTTTTTTTTTTTTTTTTTTTTTTTTGCTTTTATGTTCCTAATATAAATTCAAGTTGAGACATTTTTTTTTAATTGAACAATTTAATATTCAGAACTTCTGGCATAGCCATTCCAGTATTTATAGTCATGGATGCCCCATGCAGTGCAGGAACGTGGCCTCTTTTATTGTTTTCTTTGTTATGACATCCTACTGTAGAATATTCCAGCACTAGAAAAATAGCTCTGCACAGTGGTGACTCCTTTAGGGCTTTCCAAGTGTTTGTTTTAGGGCACAGCATAACAAAGAAGTGTAATGCTTGGCCCCAAAGCACAAGCAACTTGGAATATTAATGGCAAATGACAAGCTAGCTCTGATGCTTCAAGGATTTCATGCTTTTAAGGATGCACATTTGTGCGCATTGTTTAAGGCGTCATGGGTGTAATCCGCACTCAGGTCTGCAACAGCCTCAGGATTTAGCTCAGGTTAAGCCTCCATGTCTCCTATTTATTTTCGTCGGATTGCAAGCATACATTACCCAAATTTGTCACTTGCTGCCGAGTGTGAGAACGGCTTTGACATGGCCGCTGTGTACACTCAATGAGGAGCTGGACAGACAGCAGAACAAGCGATATGTACCCCTCCTCCTGTCATCCTGTTTCCTGTGACACTGTAAGACGGAGAGAAAAGCCTCCAGTAAAATGAGGTGCAAGCATGTCTGTTCCATGAATTTCAGTTTGGGTCTGGAACTTTTTAAAGATGAACACATATATTTTTTGTCAGCTTTCACGATGTATGACTTCAGGGTTACGAGGCGCACTTTCCCCCCCTATTTTCTTAGTCTCAATGTCTCTTTCTCATTTTTCTCCTTTCTACACAGACTTGCTGGGTTTAATTTCAGAAAGAAGTCGACTGCATTTATCAAAAGCTTGGGGAGAAGCATGAATTGAAAGGGTCAGTCCAACTGGAGAATTTCAGTGTCTTCAAGACATTCTGGTCTACATTACCTAATGTGATATTGAACTTGAAGTAATATTTTTGTATAATGGGATTTGAATGTAAAGCTGTTCATCTAAAAAGTTATGAATGCATCTGCTGAATATCTTCACGCCACTAGAAATCTACAGGAATTATAATTTACAATTAACGAGTATTCAAAAAGTTACTTTTGCATTAATACTGAATTTTCTGTAACTAATGTAAACACAAATCGGTGAGAATGTAAAATAAGTTCAGCTGACAGGGGAAAATAAGGCTACAACATAAAAACAAAAGATTTTGTGACTTTTTGCCATTTAAAAGTGTTTGTTTTAGGGCTTTATGTGACTCCACAACTTTTTGAAAATGGTCATCAGTCACATGCTTTAGCCAGAGTTTTTCCTCTGTTGTTTAGGTCTGTGGATATGGGGTCCCTCTTCCTGTGTACTGTAGCGGTAAATGAAGTGTTGGAAATGACTTATGTGATCAAGAGAAATTTTGTTCCAATAGAGTATGTAAACAGTAGTTGAGAAATTGGTCTTTTGGTTCTTGTTCTGTTTTTGGAGCTTTTAAACCATTGGTTTAGGTCATAACTTGTGGTTTGACCCACAGATTTTGTTGGTTTGAACATCTGTGAGGAGCACTTTAATGTTCCAATGCTTGATGCTTAAAATGATGCCGCGTACACACCGGAAATGTGCTGCGCGCTCAAGAACACGCTGAACATGGGTCCTTAAATGTGTGAAATGTCAAAGTGGTGCAAATGTCTTCTCCATGATCAATTTTCAAACAGTTGGCACTTCAGTGAGTTAAAAATGGACGGTACCCGTATGTCACTACCAAATTCGAGTCCCTGATTGGTCAAAGTTCAACTGTTTTAACTTTCAAAGTGTGTGCGATGGTGGCGTTCTTTGTACCTAGAGTTTGACTTAAAACCGTGTGGTGACGAGTGAACGGGAGAGTTTTGAACGGGGGAGCCCAGAACTTGTCTCATTGTCTACTTTGACTTTTCATTGAAAGCTGTTGCCTGAAAGCACGTTTCCAAGCACGGTGTGAACGTAGTATTAGATGAGCTGTTTGCTTGTGAAATTCTCTAAATGTAATGCTTCAATTTGGACAACTTATCTTGGCTGTAATTAATTTATTTGTTTGTCTGCATTGGATCAATATGGGCAAAACAATAAACAGACTAAAAATAAAGCATTTTTTCTGGAGAAAAAATATCAACCAAAGAACAATGTTTCATATTTCTGCCTTTTGTGTTTAAGAAGCAGCTCTGTGTGTACCAGATAATGTGGGAGCCCTCGTGGTCTGTGGAGGCCCATCAGTCACTGTGTGAAGCTGGTCGCTTGTGATAAGTGGTTCCTTATAGATAACCCAGACAGTAGGCTTCTTTTTATAGGTCCAGTGTCCCTCACATAACCTTGTTTTGTGTTTTCTTTTCTCCTTTCCTATTTTTCCCACTAATGCTTTACTTCCTTTTTCCCTTGACTGATTTTAGCTTGTTTTTAATTTTGAGTCCTTTTGTTTTGTGTCCCTCACTGGTATTGTTTCGATTGAGTGAATGAATTATTCAGGTTATACATTTTTTGCTCTTAAAATATTACGTCTTGGAGGACACAGCAAGTAAACACATAATTATGTAAAACACATGTTCATGCCTCTGTTATTGTATGTTTTTGTTTACGGGTTCTCCTGACAAAGATTAAAGTGTAGAAGTTCTGTTGTGATTTAAACTTTACTTTAAACAAAATTATTCATACTAAAACTAAAGAATCTCTTTTTAATTAAATGGATTAGATAACTGTTCGCTTTTTGTCTTTAAGAAAGATACATTTTTAAGATATTGAGTTTTGTGATTATATCTGAAAACAATTAAAATAGTACAATCAGTTTTAAAGCTGTAGAACAATTACAGAATATGATTGATAAAAAAAAATTCAAGTGATGCGATTTCTTTAACTTAAATCTGAACCTTAAATTTGTTAGCAACATAATTTTTCTTAAATATATTTTGATTTTTATCTTGTGTCCTCTCCTCTCTGCCCCTTTTGCTCCCAGGCAGCTCTAAACTCTCCTGCCTCTGGTTTGAGTTTCACATCCCTCTGCGGTCTGATTGCCTGATAAGTTGAATATCTCTGCATGCCTATGTATTACTGAGAATATGTAATCAAAGACACACAACCAGGCCAGTATCTGACCATCTGATTTTGCTCATCAGTTCCAAAGGCTCATATACATTTGTACCAGGTTAACAGATTCATCTGCAGAAACTTAGTTAGATTCCAATAGAAAAGTGCATCAAGCAGCTAAGAACCTCAAAAGCTCTCTTGTTTTGATATTGAACGTTTGTTTTTTATTAGTGGAATTCACAATTCTTTAACATAGGCCTGAAGGAGTTACCAGAGTAATTATCCAAATTCTAACTCTGTCTGTTGTTGATGGGGTTTCATCAGAAGCGGGAGGCTAAAACGGATGCAACTCAATCCTTTCCTTCAGACTGATGTTAGATAAGAAAGGCATACATTTCTGAGCAAGTGAAATATAAACTTTTCTGAGTTTTGGGCTCGCTCCCTTTTTTAAAGAGTCACAGCAATAATGTCAAATAAGTTAAATTGAGAATCCGTCTTTTCAGGGATGAGAGTATATTTTAAATGACGTTCCCTTTTTTTGTTGTTTTTTAATAGATGCCTCCATGCCGTTGAGGTTGGAAGGGAACAGACAGAATGAAGATGTCTCATGGAGGGTTTTTTGATGGAAAGTTTCACTTGTGTTTGAGCACAGCAGCTGCAAAGCTGTTGCAGACACTCATCTTTCTCTTTTTCCCAATCGTGAATGCATATGAAGGCTGTATTGGCTTCAGACCTTTGCCCTGTTATAATATTGTTTTTCATTTTTTGCATTTTCTTTGTTGTTAAAGCTAAAATAATTTTTTTTATTTATTGAACTTTGTCAAAATATATATATATATATATATATATATATATATATATATATATATATATAACTTCAGTTACTACTGACTTGCACTTGACTTTATTGAACTTTCTGTTTTAGTTTCCTAGTTGAAATATCCAAGTCCAACACCACACCCCTCCTCATCTGGATGAGGGGATTTGCCAGTGTGACGAACTTTATCCTCCAAGCTGCTGACAGCCTTCTCCTTTGCTCTCTGCTTAAAATGTTGGTTAAAAAAATAACTTTTAACTCTGTTTTAGACATATGCTGCAGTTTGAACTGAATGCTCTGAATAATGATCAAAAAACATTTAGTTCCAACTGCCTGGGTGAAACAAAACACACTTGAGCAAAACTTTTAACTGCTCCCTCCTCTTTTTTTTTTTTTTTTCTCATTGGTTTGTTTTCAAACTGTAGCACTGAGTTCATGGGAAACTCACTCTGAGGTTACCTGCTCCCCTGCAAATTGATGGAAAAAAGGGATTACGTCTCCAAGAATGTTTTTGCAGTTAGTTGAAATATTGCTAACCTTGTCAAATGTCATTTTGAATGAGAAAGCAAACATATTTTAATCAGAGTTTTAAAGGCAGGGCTTTTCAAACTGTGGCTCTGAGAGAAAGGGGTCAGCTAATTGCAACGTTTGATGTCATGTTTGGTCTCTCTTTTCATTTTGACTGCCTGGGGAGCATGGGTTCTCTTGCTTCCTCGATGTCTCTCCTTCTGTCCCATACACATATATAATCAAATGGAAACTACTCAGAGGTCTTGCATTGTTAGGAATAAAATCTCTGCCACTATTTCCTGTCAGCCCTCTTGTCAAACTACAACCTCTAACCTCTCTGTGTTTGCATCATTCAAAGTTTGGCTTCCCCACACAGACTTGGCAACACTGAAAATAAATGATCTCATCCAGAATTTTGCAAATGAATAGGCATGGAAGCAAAGCAAGGGTGGAGTTTTTGAGTCCTAGCCTCGTTATTTAAAACGAACTCTGTTTAAATCATGGGTATTAACAAAATACTCCCACCATTCTGTAACTGGTTAATCTTCTAAACTCCCAATCCTCTTTGGTGCTCATAATTACTGTTTAACAGCAGCACAAGGGGGGAAGAGAAGCAAATGGATATACGTTGTAAATTTTGTTTGACAAGGTGGAGTTAGTGGTTTTGTTGTAGCTTGTCTTTAGTTATTACTCATACTTCCTCCTGCTGTAGATAAGCTCTGCTGGTAAGCATACTAAGGTGAGCGCTGGCGAAGGGCCCTTATCACCAGCACTGATTTAAGGCAAGAGCCCAGAGACAGAGGTCATTGTGAAGTAAAGCTATCAATCACCCAGGTTTGATTTCTGCTCAAACTTGTCTCCAGGTTGTCTACACATAAGCCGGAAACCCAGAAATAGGTCTTGAAAGAGTTGTGTTGGTTGGGTTTTGATGTGGAGAATGTTTCAATTTGTTTTGGCGAATCCCTATTTTATGCATAGAATATTAAAAAAATAACACTTTATTTTTATGGCTGTTTCTTTATATACCAATATTTTATGCAGATGCCTCAACGAACTTCATTGCTAGACTTAAAGGAACCTTTAAAGAAATGAAGGTCCTTTATTCCTTTTAGTTATTTATATTTTTACACATCCGACTGTTAGAAACCAGCAAATGCAGCTCTATGAAGTCCCTTAAAAAAACCCTTATTTTCTCTTGATCAAAAATATGCCTTTAGATGCTAAATTTCTCCTTATTTACTCTGACATTTGTAGCACGAATAGGTGGGATTCTCTCTTCAAGCTTCTGCATTAGGCTTAAATAGCTAATTGCACTTCATTTTGTCGTCTAACCTGTGTCAAATGATTGGGGAACCTGGATTTGTATGGTGGATTTTACCTTAATATGGTAGTAGCTTTAAACATTTTATGGTTTTCTCTTCACATTAAAGCTATTTTTTTACCCTACAAGCCCTTCTAAGGTATGTCGTAGCCTATTAAACAAATGTGGATATGGTAAATTAGCAGGCAGAGAGCTTAAGCTACGAACGTGTTGACTTTTTTTAATGCTTTGCACAGAAGTTGGTTTCCTGGGGGTTGGGATCGCCTTGGCCTCTAAAAAGTTGTCTTAAATTTTCTCCCCTCAGAAAATGATGTGTTTTTGCAATTCAAATATTTGCTCATTCTTTTCTCCACTGCAAAGCCGCCTTTGAAGCCAAAGAGTTCTATCAGGTCCAATGACAGTGTGAGTGTACAGCGTGACAGCGCAAGAGGCAGTGCTGGACTATTTCTAACTGCATATTTAAATAGGAAGAAAATCCAGAATCGGAAATGTATGCAAATGTCGGCATGTTTTGCATGCAGATTTTTTTTTTTCCCCCACAAATTGAAGCTTGCATATTCAGGTGGTGCTTGGAGGGTGCCTAGATGTTGTAGCATTAATCGTGATTTATTTTATCTCTTCAGCACATCCTTGATCTTCTTCTAAACAAACATTTCTGGAGGTGGTAAACCTGCAGTGTAGAAGCTTTTCTTTTTTAGAATGCTTTGCTCCAAGTTTTTATTTAATATTTTAGGATTTTAAGTGTTAAAGTATATGTCAAACCTATTAGGTAATTGAAATATTTGCTTTCATACAATACTCTTTAAAAAATTCTATATATTTAAAAATACATATTTACAGATATATATATATATATATATATATATATATATATATATATATATATATATATATATATATATATATATATATATATATCTGTAAATATGTATGTGTGTATATATATATATATATGGCTAATGTGTAAATTTGGGCTCATTTGTACATTTATAAAAAATAATGCAAAACTCGTCCTGCAATCTAAAAAGATTTTGATGTTTTCATCATAAAAGCCCTTTGACTTGGACATGTATGAGTAGTTGTTTATGTTTTGGGTTCTGTATCCAGACAGCCAAAAGGAAAAAAATAAATAAGAGAGAGAGCTTTAAGGCTGCTCTACATTTCTTTAAGGAGAGAAACTACCGTGTAAAATAATTAATTGAATTGTCACCGGTATGAACAGTTCTTGCTCTATGCACCCTATAATTCTAACCCCTCTCTCCCTCGTTCCTTTACCACATTTTTCCATCTTTTTTTTTCTAAACAGCAATTAATCTCATTTTTAGTCCAATTTCCAGCCCTCTGCTATTGTCAGAGTGAGTCCCCTGTTTTGTTCCTATTTGGCTTGGTTCCTCTGCATAGTCATTAAGGGCCCAATTAATGTCACCCTTTAGCTGAAGAGTGCTCATTTTTATTGGGGAGCTGACAGTCACCACCATGAGTGCCGCAGTGTAATATTCATTAATTGCTCCGTAACACTGGTGATTACCAGTTCTTCAAGCCTCTCAGTAAACTGTCATGCCCAGACACGACTGCTTTGAAATAGATTACTCATTAGAGGGACCTTCCCCGTTTTCCAATGGGGGCGCACTGGGTTGGCATAAAAACAAAAAAGAAAAAAAAAATCTGGTGCTTGAACAAATAGTTGCCAACAGCAATTTCCTATTACAACTTCCCTGTGACGGCTTTTCTCTTCCCTGCTCTCTTTCTCACTCTTTTTTTTTTCTTAGATGGTTTAGCAGCTGTCACTTGAAGTCGGGATCAAAATGGAGTTAGAGATCCATCACAGATCTTGATGATAGCTGTTGGTGTGTCTTGTTGCTCCAGGTTGACTTTCTGCATGAAACCCAACATTGTGATCTTACACTCGGACATCTTTTGTGTGTGCGTGTTGTATTTTTCCTTTTTTTTTTCATTTGGATGTCCAAAAATGCTGCCTTTAAAGCCCCTTTTCTGATGCTTGATGTGGGGGTTTCCAGAGTCTATTTACACAATATTAGGGTTATGTTGATGTAAAGTTCCTCAAATATTGATGGTTAACCTTGCACAATTTCTGGAACTGGGTTTTTTTGGAAATTATTTCTGTTTGAAGCATTTAAATGTATAATTCCTGCAGCTTTGTGTGTTATCCCACGAGAAAATAGAAATTACAGGCAGTCAATTGTATTTTTATAAAAGAAAGATGAGGAGGATAAAGCAGATGAATGACATTTAGGTACCACCTATGAATAAAACACACAAAAAAGAAAAAATCAAGTAGTTTTTGTAATTACATTTTTATTTTTACAACACCATGGTGGGGATGGTTTTAGTCACCCTCAAAATAATATTTAGATTTCACCACCTTTGTTAACACACCAATTGTTTGCATGGCTGATCTTTCTGTGGTCCCTTCTGTTTTTTGAAGCACTTTTGTGTCATTATCTATTTACCAAAGCAAGAAGAGGAATAGAAGGTGAAGACCAAGGAAAAAATCTCTCTGACAAACACGCAAAAAGAAGTCACGTTCATCTGTACACACACAGCTCCACAAAGGTGCAGCTTTTGTTTTATCTCCCTTATAGCACCTGCTTCAGGCAATCTGCTCTCCCTCGTCTCAGATGAATTTTGTCACGGCCCTTCAGATTCTCAGCCTGCAATGCGCTAATGAAAGGAGATGGTACAATTTGAACTGACCAGGTAGAAGGCAGCAGTGCACAGCTCAGAGCAAGGGATGGGGACACACCCCTCCTTGATACAAAAGACAAGTCAACCGTTCACTGATTTACCCATTACCTTTCTCATTAATACCCTGCAGACCTTTGGATGTGAGTGTGTACGTCTCTGCTCTTGTGCCTGCGTTTATCTGTTTGTGTTGTTTGGCTGAATACCATTCCAATTGTTTATGACAGGTTTAATTGGACTAATTGAAGACATTAAGATTACCTGTCAACTGTGTGTATCCACACTCCCTGTCTCTCTGACAACTTCTGACAAGTGAAGGACCCAGCAGCATCCGTCATGATGGAGGCCATAAAGGGACAAAAGGGGCCACTCTAATTTCACGTGGAATGCCTTAGCTCTGTCAGCCGTCCTTTCCGTTTGTTTATGTATTTGTAAAGTATAAGTGAGAGCTGACCAGACTAATGGAATCCCCTTTGGCAATGTGACATAGCGATCAGGCAGTCTTGAAGGAAGAGTGAAAAGATCTTCTTGCATTTTGAGGAAGAAAAGGGCTTGGGGTGACGGACTGAATGACATCTGAGGAGCTTTGACATATGAATTTCTGCAGACTATCACAATGGTTCACAATTGACAATCGCATCCAAGATCTGTTTCTAACGTTCATCTTTACCTAATTTTAAACCCAACTAATTGAATAGAAAGAAAACTGTTTGTATACAAAAGACCTTTTTTCTTGTACAATATTTGAGGAAAGTATATGTCTTCTTACCGTTGGGGAATGTCCCTTTTCATATCAATTCCCCCTCCCATCTTCCTCTCCATTTGCTCCTCCTGTGTGGGCATTGCGTTGGGGCTCTGTAGTGTCATCGCTATGACAGATCAACGCTGTCAGCCTAGAACATCCCTCTGTTTGTTTGTTCTACTCCAAAAGGGGTTAAACTGTCAAGTTGACAACTCATGAGACCCTTAGACTCTGCTCTGTTGCTTTTCCATGGCCTCCCTCCCTCCCGTCCACCTTCATCCCCAAACGGGAAAAAAATCAATACCAGATTGCCTGAGGACCACTGTTTGGTGTGGGCCTGACCCCTAGATGTCCCTCACTCTGCTTCTTTCATTACATGTAGCCCAGTATTTAACTTCCACCCTGATCCCTTGCCTAATTAGTTTCGATAAGCTCTGAGCCTCTTTCTCCTTCTCTGTTACACGTGTGTTCACACACGAACACTGCAAACATAACGGACATTATGCTTCCTTGCTCTTTTGAAGGGACGCCCTGGACTGGGAGTAATAAGAAGACAAATCCCAACGTACACACATAAGCCCCCCAACTCTTTCTAAGCAAGGATTATTGTTTTGTTTGCTTAGCAAATTTTTAAAAACTACAATGAAATTAGATTTGCACCCCTGATTGTCAGTGAAAACACTGGGGGTATCCTGTGTCGTCTGTGGCTGTTAGTAAGACTAAATCCTGCTGTGGTATTTGCCACTATATAGGCAAACATGTATGTAGTTACACATACAGAGAATATGTTAATTTAATCTCTAGCTTCACTTTTTTAATTGTAAATGCCATGGAGAAATAAACCTAAATGGTATTGGTAGGGTTTAACTTTACTTCTGAGGCTTATTTTCTTTCATCTTTATGTGTATTTATATGCCCCCCAGATGTCCAAGTCCCGCCATTGCGTTGGCTATCCCATCGAACACTGACAAGCCCCAACGACATGTTGGCCCCCTGCTTTGCTCCCCCCTGGGGGCTAAAATTACACATAGGAATGTAAACAAGACTGTGGAGTAAGCACACTCTGGCCTTCGCCTCCGTTCTCCTTGAGGCAGTTCCATTTTAGACATTTGGACAAAAGTTGAGGGTGAACACACCTTTACCTGGCTTAAGCTGGCTTGTTCCGACAACTTCCCAGTGTTGGGACACAACCAAATGTACTGTGTGGGGGGCAGTGATAATTTTTGAGTGCAGGTTAAGTTTAAAGTAAATCTTTGTTCTTTTGTTTCCCCTACTTTCATTCTTCTAACTTCTGTGTGTTAGGTTTTAGCAGACAGATAGGCATTCACACCAATTCATTAGGTGTGCAAGGTAGCCGTAAGCAGTGGAGACTGGTTGGAGAAGTTCACTGGGCTGGGTGCTGACATGTTGATTTAGTGGTGGTAACATGACTGCACTTCCAAAGGTGCTGACTTGGATGAAAGCCAGGCCTCTTTTTCTCTCAGGGAGACATTAGAGACTGAGCTCTAATTTTGGGGCAGAGTTGTTCTCATGGATGCAGGGGTCAGAAGGCTTACACAACAAATATTCACACCTGCCTTTTTCATTACTTTTCATTTACATGACTATGGCAACATTTATAATATTAGATCCAACCTGAACCTCCCAGAGAAAAAGAGCCACTAATTGTTTTTTTTTTTTTTTTAACATGTAGGAACACCTTATCTTGCTTGAGGAATTAATAATAAAACGTTCTCCTTTTTAAAAAAAATCATCTAAAATTAATCAGAAATGGGGAAAAAAGAATTATCGTCTGTTTTGATTAATGCTAGGTTTCTGCAGAAAGGATTTCAAACTGGATATTTATTGTTTTTGTGCACACTTGTGGTCAAAGGCGTGTGTTTCATTTATTTAGTGTGAAGTCACTGTGCTTAGTTGTAATCAATGTATGTAGAGGTATATATGTTTATTCTTATGACATAAGGGGAAGACAAACAGCCAAGTATGAGGCATAGATGTTAATGACCACACATGTAAACATGAAATCTTTACATATACACCCTCTGCTTTACTGGACATCAGATTTGCCGGCGCCCGGTCAAACTGATGCTGCCCTAGCAGGGCCAGATAGGGTTACAGTACAAACTGTTGTTGATTAGGGCCATGCCTGTAGTGGGGGGGATCATCCTAAATTGAAAACACATTAGCCATCAGGCTTAGGGGCAGGATTAAGACCAGGAGTGAGCAGGGCAAGGAGGAGCAGTAGATACAAAATGTTTGTCCCTCTGTCTGCCTTTGACTGGGTTTCCCCAGAGACGAGTGGCAATTATCGGCCAGGACTGCTGGGAGTTCACGGTAACAGGTTAAAGGAGCATGTATCCCCATGACGATGTGGTCTTCTCTGTCTGCACAGTGTATCTGCCCCCACCCGGCTCACTCCCCACCATGGGGCGCTTCCTGTCTCGACATTGAACACACAGATGCTGGGACTCATCAAAGGCTAGTGGGACTTGCTGGAAAGATATTCCAAATGAACTCATTTCACATTGATTGGCTTTACAGATGGTGAATCTTTTCCAAAAAAAATATTGAAATCATCTATTGTTTCCTTTTAAAACAATTTTCCCAACAAAATACTACATAAGTCCCCATAATCCTGTGCTATAACTACTTTTAAAATGCCTGCTTCGTATATGAAGTTGTTGTAAAGGAGATACCATTTATGGCCATCAGGATAGTATAATTTAATAATATTGCCAGATAGTCTTAATGAATACCCAATCAGAGTGTAGTAACTGAAGAGATCAAGCCATTTTCTTGATATAGAGGACCATTATAGAGAACGGAGAGTCGATATCTGAGAAAAGATCAAGTGTTCTCTGACTGTCTGAACGTTAACCCGGAACATTTCAAAAATTCTATTGACCCGACAGGCTGCTAACGGTTTATGAAGGGGAAAAACATGAATGCCTTCTAACTTCAGTGAAAAAAAGTCCTAACATTTACTCTAGATGGCTCTTTTGTCCTCACAGAGCTGCTTTTGTTTGGTTGTGTATTCAGTTCCCCCTGTGCTGTTTGGACCAACTTTTAAATAGTGGACAAAACTATAGTTAGACCACACCTTGTTTGGTTTCACTCCACATCCAACGCGGACCAGAGTGCGTCAAAGCTTGTTTCACCGTGACGCGGTAGATCTGACAGGAGACCGGCTCACACAGGTCACACACAGAGCACACTTGTCCCTCAGATATGTGCTGCTAATGTGTAAGGCGACATGCCTAGTTAAGAGACTTAACGAGTTCCAAACACTGATTAAAACTCGCCTCTTCAGCTGGAAAATGTTTGGAAATCACAGTGTCATACAAACAGTTGCTGATTGTTTGTAAGACTTGCATGGTGCCTGGAGCAAGGTTTCCACATATTCCCCATGTGCTTTCAGAACTGAAATAATTCTAATGTTTATCAGCTTAATCACATAATCGTGTAGAACTCAATTTATCAGTTGGCTGTCAGATTGTGCGTGAGTGTGTTGGGTGATAAGTTTTGGGTTAGTGTGAGAGCGTGGCTAAGAGCTTTTTTTCTTCTGGGGGAGTGAGGTCGAAGGAGTTTTTTTCAGATAATTTAAGATAAAAACTCGTGGTGGTTTGTGGAAAAGACGTTGGATGTTTTTTTTTTGAAAATGCAATAAGAAGGGCTAATTTTGTACAGGACTATTTATGGAGTATTTATGATTTTTATTACAAAATATTCAGTATTTGATGTAAAAAAAATGTTAACGTATTGCATAGCGGGTTTTCCAGTGATGTAATTGTGTATTGTGTATTGTACCCATTTTTATTGCATTATTAAAATTTCTTCACTTCTTTTCAGTTTTTTTTTTCTACCTTAAAATAATATTTCATGTTTTTATGTTTATGTTTTTTCTGTAGAAATGTTTAATGTCAAAAAGTCCTACAATTAAGTAATCACTTTTATTTACAGTACTGATATAAAAATTTAACCAATGACGGAGTAGTATAGGACCAACATTATTTTTTTAATAAATACATTTATGAGAATGAAGTTCTAAATTTATGAGAAAAAGTAATGGTTATACAAAAAATAACAGACATTGGTGAGAAAAAAATGTTAATCTTACAAGGAAAAAGCCATTCTTTTCTCAAAAATATAGTTTGTTGTGTTAGCCTCCATCCACATTATGTGCCAACTAAATCCATCAGTGCAGCTACTTATAGTGATGCCATAATCACCATATTATATCATAACCATGTCATAGAAATGTTTGCGCCATAATGCATTTGGATCTATGAAACTATTCTGTCAACACCGTTAACACCATGCCCGCAGGTAGTTTACTCATAGTGGGTCAAGAATCTTTTTCTGAAGAGGCTTGGGGTCCTGCAAAATCTTTTCAATTCCTTGCTGTTACAAATAAAATGATTTTGACTCACTAAAACACTTAGTATTTCCTTATTTGTGAACCCAATGCTGAGGTAAGCATTTACAATGCGCTGTATATTTCTCTCACTGAAACACTATGTTAGCCATTTTATTTGTTGTTGCTTCTATTTTTCTTTGTAAACAGACTTTTGCCTCATAAATATATGACTTTATTCTTGTAAATTCTCAATTCATAATTAATAAAACTATTACGTTATTATCATGAAACAAGGACTCTTGTTCATAGTTCTACTAGTCTATTTTTGTAAAATTATGACTTTTTTTCATAAATGTATTATTTTATTCTCTTAAGTTTGGTGACTCTAATATATATAATATATATCTAATCTAATATATACATATATATATATATATATATATATATATATATATATATATATATATATATATATATTACTTTCATAAAATGTTTAGAAAAAAGTCTCTGACTGAAAACACTAACAAAATGTGGTACAGAAAGTATTCAGTGTCGAGCAGGAATGGGAGCTGCAGCATTTATCATAGTTTAGTCAGCACACAGCCAGCCTTCTTATTATCTTAAAGCATTTCTTTTCTAAATTTCTGTGATTTTTCTCTTTTTAATTTCTTTCTTTTAACATGTTTGGGTTAAACATGTCAAATAACGTCCTCCCACTGAAGCCTAAAGAAAATGCAAGGCCTTATAAAATCAAGTGTGCTTGCACTATAATCTTTCTAAATACTTAAACTGCTCAAACAAGCGTATTAAATACAAACAGCACAAAGCACTTTCAACAAAGGTCAATGTCCTGCCCTCTGTTCAAGTTTATTGTGTTGGCCCAGATAGTTAAGCTAATAAAAAATTTAAAATGAGTTTTTTTTCACTTTTTCAAACAGATAAATACTCAAAATGAGGTAAAATGAGTATATTTCATAAATCAAATCAGGAAGGAAGACAGAAAAAAAAGTCCACTAATCTTAGCTCTCGAGATGTTAACAAGTTGTTTCAGGGAAGTTAAATCTTCTATTCAGTTTCCATTGTTTATGATGAGCAGGCAATAGAGTTTGCCTCAATGGACTATTTACCCACTTGTTCCAGGATGCCCCTCTAGGAAAAGTCAGCTTTTAAATATTTGATTTGTGCACAAAAGCTTTACTTATCGTTTGTGTCATCATCGTCACACTAGCTGACTCTCTACAAACAGCTACTGCACGGCCATTAAAGTACGCAAACAGGTAGATTTACAGTTAGCAGTCACACAGCGAAAGCACCTATAGCACACACGGTGGTGACATAAAATACCTAATGTAGACACTAGCAGTGACTGACACATAAAATAGTGCATTTTTCTGTAAGAAGCGTATTTTATCTGCCATCTTCAATATACATAGATTTTCTTTAGCACTAAGACTTTTATTCATAAAAACTTTTTTCCTGATAAATGTCAAGGCCATCTGTTTTTTTAAGAAGTTGAGCAGGTTTTATACTTGCATCCTGAGAAGCAGAGTAAAAACGGACTAAATCTAATGTTTGGCAGTTCTTTAATGGCTCTGCCCTGTAACCTGATGTATGGATTCTGAAAACAAAGAAGTCTTTATAGAGAGACCTCGGAGACGTAGAGTTCACCTTCAGGTAGAGACTTGCTCTGCCTAAATCATTGCTGGCGGCTTTGTTTAAAATGACTCTGTGTGGTATGTAAAGTGAAGTCAAGGTTTTGTTGGTTTTTTCTTTTACTTTTCCATGGAAATTTGTCTTGATTTTATTGATAATTCATCACGTTATGTGATTTATTTTAGCTAAAGTGGTTGCTTTCAAGCTTTTCTCACTAAATGTGCCACATCAAATAAACCTCGATCTGTGGCATGGGTTGAAAACTTAAACTCAGGGGTTTTTCCACTGACCTCCTACAATTTAACACAAACTGAGAAGGTGAATTAGTTGAGGAAAGCATGTTTCGTTGCTTAAAAAATATTTATAGATTTTTTCTTTTACAAATTTAGATCTAAAAAATGTTTTTTTTAATTAGCACTAATTATATCATTTTATTTGATCCTTTTCTTTATTGTGGAAATAAATGTATTAAATGTTATTAATACTAGAATAAAATCCTGCAATTTGTTAGAGAAAGTTATTGTATAACTAAATAAACATTTAGTCAGATTTTTGGAATAAATATTAGTCACTCAGGTGCAGAAACAAAAGAGCAGGAAAAAAAAGCAGAAAAACAAGCAAAGTCTTTGACATTACTTTATGGTAAAAATTCACCTCTTAAACTGGATTGACTGCAATTGAGGCACAAAACTAATGGAGGAAACTTTTTGGAGCGCTTTAACAAAAATGGTGAAATAATTTTTGTTTGGAAATGACTTCTTCTCACTTCCACGTACACTTTTTGTGGTATAAATAAGAGATGATGCAACATGTTTGTAAATATTTTCTTAATAGATTTTCCCAGTTGGCATCAGCATTTCAATTTCTCAAATCAGAATTTTTAAGGGATTTAAGTATCTAATAGTAGAAACTTTCATTTTATTTTATTTTTTTTTACTTTACATAGTTTTTTTAAAATATGTTTTAAAAGCACCACTCTTTTTGAGAACAGCATTCATGGATTGAGTATGTAAAACACTGAGGTATCGTTTAGCACTCAGCTCTTTGTGAGGCTTGGCTTCACATCATGCAGTTTGTGTGCCACCAGCTAATAACCCTCCCTCTTCTCCATTTAAGCGTTTTTGTTCCTGAGTGTCTTGCTCTCATTAAGGTCCTCTGGTAAGCTACTTGGCACCTGCTTAAAATGTGACCACCAGTCGCTCATTAACACTAACGAAAGCATAGCTGGCAGTCGCAACCCACGCCCAGACTTGTCAAGTGGTCCTCTTGCTGAAATTAGCTGCATTTCACAAACAATTTTACTGCCTTGTTACATACTTAGGTTTTATTGGTTTTATTGTTTATTGGAAAATGAGTTGGTCTGACTAAGTGTTGGTCTGCGTAATACCTACACGCCAGATTAAGGTTTGCCAGCCCACATAATAAACCATAATTTGCTTGTAAATTTAAACTTCACTTTATTTCCTTAATTATCACTGTGCGCAAACTATAAAAGAAGTACATAAATGATCTTTTTGAACACTTTTTTTCGTTTTTATGCTCTTTCATTGCTCTTGTTTTCTTAAGTATTTAATGTTGGTATCTCCTGACCCTCCTCCTCTGTTATTGTTTCAACACCCAGTCTCAGATTTTTTTTTTCCACAAGGTCCTTGTAGGATTCACTTGTATTAATGCTGAGTGGGTTTCAAAGTTCATTTATTTTCTTTTCAGCATGGAAAGACCTTGGTGACATTGCTCCCCAGTGTTTATAATTTTGCTAGTTTCAATTTGTACTCTGCCCTCCCCTGACAGACTTGGGACATGATGTATCGTGCTCCACTGCCTTATCTTTTGATGTACAGTTTTAACCTTTTCACAGAGTTTCCCCTCTCGACTCCTCAAAACCTCTTTTCTTCCCGCCCAGTGCACAGGAAATACGTTCAGCACAGCGGCTTAATAAAAAGAAGAACATAACCCTTTCCCTCAAGTTGTCTCATGTAAATGTTTAGATTGGGTTCCATAACATTTCCATATTAAGAGATGCTAAACATGCGCAGCAGCAGACCATGAACATGACAGTTTCTTGAGCTTTGCTGCTTGGAGAGGCAGTGGCGTCTGTGACATTGGAGTGAACTTGCAGTGTGCATTTGCAAGTTTCTGCAGGCCTGTTAGCTTTGGCCTCTTTTGCTCATAGATACAGCACCGTAAATCACAAACTGTGCAGCGCAGGAGCAGAAGCATGTAGGGGAGGGGTGTCCGTGTATACTCACAAATTATCTTGTACATGCGTCTGTCTCTATAGAAGTGCTGTATGTAAAACATGCATTCCCGCAAAGTCGAGGCAATACAACACACATGCAGCCTGCAAGGTTACATCAGTCCAAACACACATTTAGGATAGACTTTGTCACAATAGATTGTCAAAGTCAAAAGTAGCCATCAAAATAGTTAGTACAACATAGAATGTAACCACAAAAGTGTCAAAATCGTTTTAGAGTCAAGTGTTCAGTCTTAAATAATACATTTCAGATTGAAGTTTTGTGTACTTTACCTTGGAAGTGAACTTCCACTCCCCTCTGCAGCTCTTTGGCTTGCTTCCTGTCTAAATCTCCTGAGGCCTCACAACACTGTTAACTGTCTGAGAACAGTATCAGGGACTCGAGCTGTTTCAGCTCCCTGAATCTGGTCATGCATGTGGGGCCTTAAGTGCTCGCCAGTCAAAGTTCAACGGTGCTTCATGCATTGCAGCGAATGTTCAAAGAACAGGTATGATCTATATGAGGCATAGAAGGGCCATGGCTGCTCTTTAGGGCTTAACAAATACTTTTGCACATAATTTATTTCCTTCATGAAGTGGTAAAATACTGTTTCACATTCCAGAGAAGATCCTGTACACCAGCAGAACTTAATCCACAGTCTGCAGTAGCTTCAAGATTAAAACAAAACAGCTGCAGGCTGTTTTGCAGGAAAACACCCATTTTTAAACAGCAAGGATTTACATTTTTTTTGTCTGATGGACAAGTCCTTGATAGCCATCAGGAGTAATAGTGCAAACCAGCTAACACAAAGTTGTTTTACTTTCAAAGCACATGTGAATGAAACAGCTGGACACTGCTGGCCTGGGAGACATTAACCACCAGATGCAGCAAGTTGAAGTCACAGGCTTTGTGTTGACCTCTGCCTGCTCTGTTCTGTGCCAAAAGCTTCTGACGACAGGATACAGAGGCCTTGGTGCAGCACTTTGAAATTTCACAGATTATTGTTACTTCATTGCCACTGTAATGTGATCAAGCGTGTATCAGCCCGTTGGAGAGATCCTTATCTTCCAGGAGGTTTTTCTTGTTAGTTTTATTTAGTAAAAGTTTCCTGAATGTTGATCCAATAAACATAGCTGAGCCAACTTATCTGCTGTAGACACATCTCACTCATATCACTTTACTGGCTACATATTTTTTAGCTTTGGTTTGAAAATTCAGCAGCTAAAAAACCCTTTTACCTACAGTTCAGCTGATAATGATTTCTTTTGTTTTGCTTTTCAGATTTGGTCCAGGACTCGTCATATATTGGTATGGTTTTATTGGAGAATTGGATTGCCAAAGAGACCGAGGTATCCTACTCAAAGACTGCTTCCCCACTGACATAGTCACCCTTTGCCATGCCACCCATCAACAATCACCAGAAAGCAGAGGAGGACAATGATTGAGAAAAGTCGGAAGTGATAAAAGATAAATTAGAAGGATGGAAGGTTGAATGGGAGGAAAGGGGAGGGAGGCTAAGAGGTGGACTATGAACTATGCAGGGGTGGATGCCTAGATCCGGAAGCAATTTGACTTTCCTGTAGCGTAATACGACTCGTGAAAAATCTGAACTCCACCTGACCCCCTGTTTCTGCATCTCTTGTTTTGCTCCCTCTCTGCCTTAACGTGACGGCACATAAACACATAACCACATTCAGTGTTTGTGAAAAACCAGACTGCTTGTGCACGACCACCCGGCCCTTGGATGGCTTCTTGCAGAGGACACCCACAGTACGATCAGAACCAAAGCAGGACACAAGACCCTTCCTTATCACTCCCAAAGCCCTGGCCTTTGTCACTCCTTCCTCCTCCGTTCCATTGGCAGATAAGAGAGGTGCGGTCTGGATGTTTGGTGGACGTCTGTCTCTCACCTGCGTCACTCAGTGCCCTCTCCGTCACTCCTCAGGAGGGCTAAAAAGGATGATTTCTGATTTAAACTGGCCTTACTGTGACCTTTTTTACTCTGTATTTTTCCACATACATCCATAATTAGAGGGCATTTCTTTAAATAGATGAATTGTTCCATTCAAAGATTAAGCCAAGCTTTCCATCCTCTATTCTAACCGAGAATTTCAAATAAATGAACTAAAAGTTAAATCTTGCTTAATGTTTGGACTAAACATTTTTTTCCAACACTGATTAATAGATATTCTTGCAATGATTTATATTAAAAGGAGAAAATCCTGGACAATGAACTTTTTTTGGAATACCTCAACATTCATGTCTGACCAACAACCCAGTGCCTCAAAATATTTCATAAGAAATGATAAAAAATAATTTAACAAAAAAGTCTTGCTTTAGATGATAAACCATTGAATACCTTGTTTTTTGTGCATTTTTTTAACCTTGTATGTTTTTTTTCAACCATCTTAAATTGTATTATACATTTAAAATGACATATGGTAAATAGCGTATAATTGTAAAGCGTCTTACTACCTTCCTTGAAGACACATAGCTCTGTACATTCACAGTTCCATTCACCCAAACACTCGCACGCCGAATGCTGGCGCCAACCTGCAACCATCAGGAGCAATTTGGGGTTCAGTGCCTTGCCCAAGGACACTTTGACACTTTGCATGCGGGGTGGGAATCAAACCTGCTATCTTTCAAGCAGAGGTCAACCGCTCCACGTCTGCACCAAGGCCGCCAACAAACAAAGAAGAATTTTCCCTGGTTGTAATAAAACTTTTTTTTTTTTTTTTTACGGTTAAAAATCAGTTTACAATGTTTTGAATGGAACCGTGTAGAGATTATCATCACCTTAAAGCTGGCAGTTGTTCTTTTTTGTCTCCCTTCAAATTCTTCCCATAGAAACATCGGATGACTATGTAAAAGTGGATGACTATGCAGTGGTTTTCTGTTGCACATCTTTATAACCCCGGTCCGTTTTATGAGCAGATACTGATGGAAGAAACACAGCAAGGCTATGAGAAGCAGAGGTGAACATAAAGTTGACTGATGCTTTTAGAGGCAGATATGCACTGCCCATAGGAGGTCCCTATCCTGTTCCCTTTTTATGGCACAGAAAAACGATAAGAGCGAAGAAAGAAGAACTTTCCATCACTAGGTATTCGTCGTTTGTGTTGTGCCTTTTCTCTATGTTAGTGTTGGAATAAAAAAATAGTTGAATTAAATGTTTTCTAAGATTTCTTGTGAATATGAGATGTGCTTCTTTTCATTTTCACCAAATTGGCGCCCCTGTTTCTTGAGAATGTTCCTATTTTCTCTGGTTTTCTTTGCTTTCGTCGTGCACTTTTCATGCAGTTGCAGAGAGGCGGTATGTGGGGGTTAAATACCATTAAAGTGTTGCTTGATTTGTTACTCTTAAACTGCTAACCCACGGCCAGCTCCCCTCTAGGCCTTGATCCCTCCATGAGGAGGCCACTGGGTCACCGCAAGGTCACCAGGCGGCAGTGGCTTCCTCTGTCAGCCCCCACCCCGCTCCATGTGGTACAAAACAACTGTCCCCATGTGTCCAGTTAAACCCAACCCTACTGCCTTACCAGGGTATGCTCAGACATCACTTTATGACTCCTGTTAGACACAGAAAGTACAGCCATTTCATTCGCACTGGGAACATTTTCTATTGAGCAGGAGCAGAAAACATGGAAAACAGCAGATTCAGTTCCTCTCAAGTTTTAAGCTTTCCTGCCATTGTTTTCCAAGATGGCTGTTGTACAAAAGAGGAGCCAGGGTCAGCTCCTATAAATTAGGTTCTGCATACATTGTCTGCAAAATGACTCTTTTTATAAACATACTTCAAAGGCAGACTTTGACATCTAATTAACGTGACGAGCTTCCCATGATGCAAATGTAATGGAAAAAATATGTTTTTGAGTGATTTTAATCACCAGACATTTTTATGAAGTATTTTGCTTTCCTCCTTCTTTCACCCTTTTTTTTTTCCTAGATTCATTGTTCTTGTCGCAACAAAGTGTTCTGAAGTGATCCCCATATAAGGTGAGTTTGGAGAGGCTACTTCCTGAAACACCAGGAATTCAAGATTAACTCAATTGATGCTTTAGATTTTTCAAGTTGAATGGACATTTTTTGAACAAAAGTGCGCGAATTATAGATGTTTTTTC
Organism: Oryzias celebensis; assembly: GCA_014656515.1. Lineage (NCBI taxonomy): Eukaryota > Metazoa > Chordata > Actinopteri > Beloniformes > Adrianichthyidae > Oryzias > Oryzias celebensis. The sequence goes on from BNCR01000005.1 coordinate 45,660,786, forward strand.
TGTATTATTAAAGGTTTTATAAACGTGTAAATCCCTCATGACTGCATAGTTTGTTGCAGTTTGCTGTATCCGCTCTGACTGGCCTTGGCCCTCAGGCTGTTGGAAGTCTGCTATCCACTCAGAAGTACTCCATGTCCCAATCTCATCCAGATCCTGCTGTTTTATGCCTCTTCAGCCAATCTGCTGGATTGACCACTGAGACACAGAGAATTTAAAAAAAAAAGAACAGAATCAGGGACTTGAGGGTTGGTTCTATCCCTCCAGCAGACCACCAAATGGACTTTCTCCGTGCTCCTGTGTTATTTATGTGAAGAGAGCTCGGGCCTGTTTCTGCCTCAGGCAGCACAGCGTTTTTTGTAGGGATCGTCTCCACCTCCCTCAGCCAGCAAGGCATTATGGGGTGGAAATAAATAAAGGTTCTTCTGGAAAAGTCAAAGCTGCCAGATTGAAGTTTTTCAGATCTGCAGAGCTTGTTGCTATGCAGTCACAAAGAGATTTCCTTATTTTATTTTTAGCAGGTTCTACTCGCTAATCAGATGCCGTTATTTAAAAACAACAATGGCCTGTTTGGAAAAATGGATTTTGGGGGGGTGGGATTTCAAATGATAAAGCAGTGCATGTTTGATTGACAGGACTAAAGACAGATGGTATATTTTAAGGAAACTCAGCAACTACAACAGACACGGAAGGGTGGGGGAAGTTTTGAAGCTGCGCTTTCAGTGACTCAACTGTATTGGACAAGCAGAGGCATGGCTTCAAAGCTTCAAAAGCAAAACTTTAGATCTGAAAAAGCGTGCAAAAATCACTTGTGACACTGACCAGATAATAAATCCTAAAATTTCACACTCTGTGATAGCTTTCTACAAACAACGCCAGTTGGTTTTTGAAAAGAACAGCTCAGTAAAAGAAAACTTTGTAGAAAGTATGCAAAAGACGGGCGTTAACTGGGCTTATTGCTTAATGAGGTATTCCACTCAGAGCTAAGCTCCCATTTGTAAAAACGATAATGCATAACCCTGCTTTCAAATAAATCTAGGTGGTTTGTTTTAGGGTTTCCTCTGGTGACACCTGATAGACTACGAGTCTGCACGCTTGAGAGGTGAAACTCGTCTGTTTAAACATCTACTGCCGTGTCTACAGCTAAAGAAAGGGACTTTGCTTTTGGCACAACGGGAATGACGACATGCATGGAGCGCCGGACACCGGAAAGGTTAGCTCTCCTGTGTGGCATTTGGTTTGTGACGGAGATGACCCAGACACCCTGCCACCTCTCAGAGGAGGCCTGGTAACAGAGGAAGGGGGTGAGACCAACTGCTGGGCAGTGGAGTCGAGCCAAGGGTGATCACAGAAATACTGTATGCTGTTAGAGATGTGTAGTACAATCTAAAGGTACGTTTGGAGAAAAACACTTGGCTGCATTTAGCTTGAGGCTGAATTTAGCCTTTTCTCTTATTTCACTGGGACTGATGGTGTAACGAAAGCCTCAAAAGCTCATTTATGAAGTTATTGCTTTGACTAGGAGGTGTGGCCATTGAGCACCACTGGTGGCAGTCATGGCAATGGCAGCTATTATGGGATGTGTGGACCAGGGACTCTGATTTGTTATGAGAACAACACTTGAGTCCAGGGCATAATCGGACTCACTAATCCTGAAGATAACAGTGGGCCCGGCCCTGTTTATTCTACCAACTCCGCTCTCATTCAGAAACATCTCTGCGTTTGTCCAAACAGGCCTTAGCATTATTTATCCTGCCCCAACAAATCCTGACTCTAAGGCACAGGAGAGGTGAACTTTCCAATAAATCCGTTTTCGAAACGTTTGGAGAACGTGTGTGATTGGATGCTATTTTGAGTTCATTTCAATAGAAATGTGGTCGTTTTATTTGGCCGTTAAAAGAAAAGGATGTTTAGATTTTCTCTGTGATGTGTTGGTGTATTTTTTTTTGGACCATGCCTCCATTGAGCAATTAACTGTTTTGCTGAAAACCCCAGTGTTGCTCTGTCCCGAGCAAGCTTGGGTCGTTTATCTTTTTTACAGCTTATTTTCAGCCCAAAACGCTGTGTGGACGCAACCTTGCTGCTGCCCCGTCCTTGAGCTCCTGGTGACAGGTAAATATACACTTCCATCCAAACACATGTCCCACGTCGACTGCATGTGACTTATGGGAGGTCGGCTTGCGAAGGGATCGATGTTGCAGTTCATTTTTACAGGCTTGATGATGTCATGGCGCTTTGTGCTGGGTTACGAGTCCACAAACCTGTTGCTGCAAGAAAGCAGCTTCTTCCGCAGCTGCTCTGACTCAGAGTGGACGGAGGAGGCGTCGCGTAAACTCAGTGAGTTTTTCACACGAGAGCGAGACTAGCTTCAGCTCTGACTGCATCCCACTCCCACAGGGATCATCCTCGGGTCACGCAAGCAGAGAGAATGAATAGACTGATGTGATGTTGTCATTCAAATGCAACGGATCACTTGAACTCCATTGCACAGTTGTAATGACCCTGTGTAGGGACTTGTAATGTGGTTTTCCCATCGGGTTTGAGAGAAACTCTATGCCAGACCATTCAGGTGCGCAATAAAGTGCTTTTCACTTTCTGAGGACTTCCTGTCTCCAGTGGCGTTCTCCATTAACTCCTCACAGACAGACAAGAGTCTTTCTATTGGGCCAGACGCTTTTTATCGCAGCAGTTATTCCCCCCAGGTATGGCGCTACCTGGCCCTCAGATAAGATAGGAAGCCGGCGGCGTGTCATTATTGGCAGATGAAGGCTATCGGGATATTGACAACAGTTTGGACTCCTTGTTGAGAAACAAAGTTGAACTTGTGAGACAGTCCACACAAGCCTTTTATTGTCCAGAGGAGATATGAGCGCCCAGGTTCACAGTGGGCACACACCCAAACAGCCTTATGTCACAGCATACCCCCCCCCCCCCGCTCCTCTTCAGTTGCCTATTTATTCCTACCAGCTGTAGTGACATGCTAAAAAAAAAACAAGTTCTTGACACCAGCTATTGCTTTTCATCACTGAAGCTTCCGGCTGCTAACAGGGACAAAGCTGGGTTTTCCTGCCACTCTCTCCCGCGCCACGGTGAAAGTACGCACGGCGTGGCAAATTAATCAGATTAATCACAGGATGTCACAAGAAATATTCCTTTTGCATGCTCACATCTTTAGCCACTGACGTGGACCACTGCCTCACCCGCAGCATCAGGCCTATAACAAGAATGGACAGATCCAAAAGAAATAGGACAAAAATTGATTTGAAAAAGCTTTGCTTTGAGACCAAGCATTTGCTCTTGTTTTACATAGGGATCGTAATGTATTCAAATCAATAAAACTTTGTTTACTTTGTTTGCTTGACTATTTGTCCTGTATTTAAGGGAACATTGGATTTTTCTTTATTTCAGAAAAATAAACATTTGTCTTAACATCTATTCGAATCAATTTTTTTTGTTTATAACAATAAAAAAAATTAAGTTGGTACAAATTTGCCATTTTGTTAATTAATGTTGGCTACATTAATACATTAAAAATGTTATATATGTATTTAATGTGTGTATATAAATATATATTTGTATTAGGTTTTATTTACAAATTGTATTATATTATAGGCATTATTAAATGGATTTCTACAGGGTCACACGTGCTCTGTAAAACATGCCTCTTTTTTTCCTTATTTGAGTGCCACTACTTTCTTTTGAAAAGTAAGACGCGGTTTTAAGCGCCACCCGAGACGATAATGGTTGCCGGTTCTGTAGCCTACTTTCAGTTCTAATCTTCAAGTGGGCCGTGATTAATGAGGGCGGTGTTAGCCGGGTCCTTGAGGCCCCTGGCTGGGTGACTTGAGGCCTGATGCCGCGCGCTCTGCTCTGCAGACCCTCGCCCCGCTCCCTCCAGTTTAAACACCGCGGCGCGCACAAATCCTGCCGCCCGCATATTATTAACCGCTCATTTCTCTCTGCGCGTCAGACGCGCGCAAACAGCCGGGCAACAAGTCCCCAGGTGCAGAGCGCGCTGACCCTGCAATCCATCTTTATCGATTTCACCATCAACGCGGCCTCCTAATACATGCACAAGGAGCTTTATACCTGCGAATAAATTAGAGGAGAGGGTCTCAGGAGGTCACGTTTACTGCGCCGGCGCGGAGGGACTTCTCAGCCCACGGGCAGAAATGCGTGGAGAATGTTTTCGCCAAAAGTGAAAATCTGAGGGGAAAATGAAAAGCGGCTGTGTTTGTGTCACAACAAGAGAAGCGGACCCCCTTTTTTTTTGCGCCATAAACAAGTTTAGCCAGGCTTCCAGAAGGGGTCGCCATCACGTAATAGCAGCGCGCCGAGGGGTGTGGTGTGGAGGGAGTCTCCAGCTCCCCTGCATGTCTGCGCGTCACCAACATTGGAGGTATTAATTAATGGGTTTAAAAGCGCATCCTGCTTTTGGAATCATTAATCAATACCCGGGAGAAATGTCTTATTTTAGTCTTCATATTTTGAGAAATCCACTGTGGGAGTGGCCCCCCCATGCCTCTTCCTCTGCCCCTCTCCTAAGTCTCTTCTCTTATTTACAGTTCCTGTGAAATGTCTCACTTTGCTGCCCTCGGCTACCCGCAAGATATTTCTGAGCCTCTCAGAATAACCCATGAAAATTAAGAATAAAAAGGACAACAGCTCATAAATTAAGGAAATCGATATATTATCCTCTCACTGTTAGGATTTTAGTCGCGTAATGGAATAATGCCGGATTTATTTGCGAATCTTATGGCTTCTCAAGCCGTTATTTTACCAGGGAAAAAAATAAGCGTTCAAATGTTGACAACCTGGAGGCGATTGGAATACAGTGCTGGAAAAAAAAGGCAATATAATGAGAGAAAGGGGGGGCCAGAGGCTCGCCTAATTAAATCTTAACTGAACGAAACAAAGGTTTGAGCACCTCAAGGCTTGACTAAACTCCGGCTATTTCCCTTTTTATTGCGCTTTATTTATTCTGCGCTGGCATGCCCTCCTTTATTCATCTCCAGCAGCTTCCACACTGGCCACTGCAATGTTCAGCTTAATTCCAAAGCCCCGTAGCTATGTTATTTGACTAATTAGAATTTTTTACATCATTAAAAATTATTTTTGTGGCATGGAAGTGCGTAAAAAAGAGGGGAGGGGGTGGCAGCCACCCATTTTTAAGAGGACAGGCATCACTGAAGTGTGAAAAAAAAACTTTTTAAATGAAAGAGATTTTTTTTCCCTTTTTCTAACACAATAACATATTACAATTTCTCATTTACTGTAACCGCAATTTATATATGAACTCCGGGCGATTTAGGGATTTATTTTTAGACAAAGCCTTAATTTCCTATTTATCAAAAAGCCATTGCGCACATTAAAAGGCCAAAGGAGAGTCATCATCACTGGGACTATCTGTAGCCGCGCTTCTCCCTTTCCATTGTCTGCGGAAATCCTATCATAAATGATAAATAGATAATGGAGCTGTCTCCTGCAGACGCGTTCATCAGCGGTAAATGGAAGCTGGCGCACAGCACCACAGAGAATTAAAGCGGGAGAGTTTGCAACATTCCTGCAGGGGATAAGTTGTTGACAATTAAAGAACACACACACGAAAGGAGCGAGGCAGAGGCACGGCCTACAGGGAGGGGAGGCGAGGTCAGAAGCGCGTTTACTGACCAGCTTTGCGCCTTTTTCACCCGCAAAGACGTTTTGGTGTGATTTTTAGATGCTTCTTTTTCTCCCAGAGATGTTTTAATGCAATGTGCATTTGATAAAACAATTTAATGTTGCTATATTTTTTATGGATCCTCTTTGCGCTTTTTTATTTAGTATTTTTCCAATCCTCTCTTTCCATTTTTAAAATAGAATTTTTAGATGTTATGTTAACGTAATTGTTTTTTTTTTAAAGAAATGCGTAGTATTTTTTTCTAGAAGAGAAGTGTTGTTTAGTGGGAAAGACAGAAAAAAAACATCCCTTTATGTTACAAGAAATCAAAAGAATGAGGGGAAAAACAGGAAAGTATGCAGTTTTGCAAAACTAAACAAGCAAAATTGTAAAAAAAAAAAAAAAGATAAACATGGAAAGTATCTCATGGAAAAGTTTTGTTTTTCACATGATTTGCTTTGTGGAATACACAGATAAACCCTGCCTGCTGCTTAAAAAAGAAAAAGAAAAATAAGACAAAAAGAAGAAAAAACACCTCTGTCCCCCAGAAAGCCTTTTGGTGGTGCTATAATAAACCATTTTCCCTCGGCTTTATTGATCAGTCACTCTGAGCTAATGTAATTATCCTCATCAATAGGGGGACTGCAGGGAGAATCATTATGCGGTTGACATTGATAAATGATCAGCCAAATGCGGCCTTTTTCTCCCAGGGACCCCCGCCTCTGACCCGCTCACGCAGGCCTGCAGAACGTCGTCATAGAAACACCTTATGGAGAAAAAAAAAAAAAAAAAAAAAACTGCTGAAATGTTTCAAAGGGGAAAGAAGGGCAGTTGCGCGCACAAGAACATACGAACCGTTCCCCCGTGCATGCGCAAAAGCCAGCTGCAGAGCGAAGGACAGTCTGAGCCCCCGCGCGAGCTTTCATCTTCATCACCCAAATCAGCAATTTAAAAAGAAAAACAGAAACTAAAACTTTGGGTTCCCTCGGAATCTCAAAACGCCCTCCCCCAATTATTCTCTTAACACAAACTCCGCTTTTGGAGATGCGCTCCAGAAAACCTCATGCGCGTTATTTGTGTGTTGACTTTTAATATTGTTGCATGAAAAAAAAAGTGTCTTCCAGAGGAGCCGGGCTGCATTGTGCAGCAGAGCAGAGGGAATATATTCCTTATTTTATTCCTGCAGCAGCAGCCCGGACTGGCTTTGACAGGGAGGAGATGAAGGGGAGGAGTTGTTTAGCTCGGCTGGATCATCCATCATCCCTGTCACACCGAATCGGCAAAAAGGAAAGCAGCAGAGGCAATCTACCTTCTGGCTCATCGGGGAGGAGGTGAGGAGGAGGAGAAAGAGGAGGTGGTGGTGGTGGAGTGGAGTGGAAAAAGAAAAGAGAGGAGAAGAAAAAAAAACTATTAATATTAAAATCCTCTCCATCCACAGTAATCCTCGCGTTTCTCTCTTTTTCATCAGATAATCTCCGCACAAAACGGCGGGGTTCTTCCTTCCGTTTTCTCCACTGAATAAAAAAAAAAGAGACAAAACAAAGGAGAATCTTCTCATTTTCAATTTTTTAAGGAAAGTTTTGCTGCATTACCCAAACTGTGGTGCAAAGAATAAAAACAGCTTTTAATCACAGATTCAATCTGCAGCCGGTTTTTAATCTATTTCAATAAAGCATTAAAATAGATAAATAAATAATAAATATGATTTTATATATATATATATATATATATATATATACATTTATTTTATTTATTTATAGATTTTATAGATCTTTACTTTTTGAGATGGACACTTTAAATCGTACCTACTTTTCTTACACACAAACGTGTTTCTATACATCATAATAATTAGATAAAATGTAACAAAAAATTACTAAATAAAAAATAAGGAATTTGCTTATTTTAAAATAGTTGTGACAAAAATAAGCAACTAGAAAAAAATGCCAATTAAAAAAAAATTTCTGAAGCAAAAAAAATATATAGATTCTCATTTTTTATTACTAATAATAGTATAATTTCTGGCTTAAAGCTGCACTGATTAAACAGTTAAAAAAGAGGAGGATTTTAATTTGGAAAGCAAAACATTGAAAGCGGAAGAAAAGAAAGGAATTAAACAATCCTGCTGAACTTTTTGTTTGCAGGGGAAAAAAATCGTTTCAGGTCAAGTGATTCCGTCATTTGTGGTTTGAGGCGAAGATTTAGGTGGCCACGGGCGAACACGGACAGAAGACTGGGAGAAAAGAGATGGGCTTTTACACTGCCCGCCAGTCCCCAAATCAACCGACAGGCGGCGCTGCTAAACGACAAGAACAAGAACCGCGCACAGACTGAGCAGTCGGTTCTCACTGTGGATGAGAAAACAAAAAAAAACTCTTAATTATTATCATTATCACGTGTTTTTCCTTTTTTTAAATAAAACAAAGTAACAGTAAAATAAATTTTATGTTTAAAATTATATTTAAAAGTAGTTTACATCAAATATTTAATTCACTTCAGATGTGCTAAAAAAGTGTTCCATATATATATATATATATATATATAAATTTGTGTGTTTCTAGCTCATTTTTTTAGGATAAAATAATTTTAAAGTGATATTTTTATTATTATTTGTGCTGTCCTGTCACTGCAGTTTATCTTGAAGTGTAAAACCAAAATTTGCCTTGTGATTTGCACCCTCAATTTGCATCTGTCAGTTTTTTAGCACTTGAAGGGGACATTCGTGAGCGTAAATAAATTGCTTGCTTTTTTTCATTTATTTTTTATGCTAGTTGTTGTCATTTTAAGAGTGCGTTCAAATCTTAAATGAGGCTTCTAGGCCCCCCCAAAAAGCTGGTTGTCAGAAAGTGTGAACGCATGGACTTTTATGACATTGTGCAAAAACACATTTTACACGCAAACAAACAATATTTCATCAAGTGACGGAAGATCTGGGGAAATAGGAAGGAAAAAAGGTTGTATGTGACACAGTTAATCACACAAAAATCTAACAAAAATCAAAAATGAAATATTTATTACAGCATTTTGTGACTGAACACCTTTTAAACATTACGTCACAGTCCTCATACAAGTATTTAATGTATTTTTGACAAAGCTTAAGGGAGACGGCATCTTATCATCTAGTGAGGAACACGTGCTGAAAAAGGAAGGAATTCATGGACATACAATATCAATGCCACAGCAGATCTGAAACTAGCAAAAACATTCTTTTTCAATTGAGGTAAACACATAGAATATCTAACATGAAACAATTAATAGACTGAACTCTGTACGAAGTTTGTTACAATATTCTCTCAGCTTTTTTTTCTCCCAAAAGCATTGAGTTCATAATTTAAGTAGTTTTTTTTTTTTTTTTTCTTTTCCTTTTCCTGTTTCAGGTTCTTTTGGTGCATCCGCTGTCAAATGCTCCTCCAGTGCCACAGAATCCACATTTTTGTCAGTACTGTACTGTCCCCATGGCAGGCGTGTTGACTCGCAGATCAAGAAGCGATGCAGGATGATTTTATTTCACCAAACGTCCTTCGATAGGCTCTTACCAGTGAGAGTCCAGGGTACAAAAAATATATTAAAATAAAAATGTATAAAACCAACACAATCCAGTGCTTGGGCGATTCAAACAAAGAACTTTTTTTTTTTTTTTCCTTTAAAACTTACGGGGCAAACATTCATTGATGAATCAAAGGGGGGGAAACAGAAGGGCATGAAAAATGTTCAAACTGAATCTTCTGGAGAGATCCGGTGTCATTTAGCAGCCTTTTCCCATCATGCCCTGTTCTTAGGAGGGGCAGGGCCTGGTTGCCCTCTGTGGTTTGAAGCCTTTTTGAGATGTTCCATCTTCTTGTTGTGTTTTTATTTTATTTTTTTTTTCCTTTTGTTTCATTTTCTAGTGCTGTGCTGCGAGACAGTTTCTCCTCTAGGAAGGAGCACACACAGTGTGAAAGAGAAAAAAGGTTGACCTTTCGTTCTAAAACTAGCTCAGGAAACATAAACCATGTGATCAACAAAACGAAAAAAAAAAATGCACAAGTTTTAACTTATTTATCTATACTTTTATACTACAGTAGTTATAACTCTTGGAGTCTTTCCGTTGTTTCTTTTTTAAATCTTCCGGAGTGATAATATTGTGTCGCACAAAAGTGTACTGAATGTGTTTACGATGGCATGTGGAGTGGGGTGTGTGAAACGTGTTTTCAATGTGTGCGTCTGTCCGTTCCTCGCACACATGCTCATCAAAGCATCTTTTGATGATCTTTACCAAAAGCTGAAGACTTTACAAAGTGTTCCTGCCAGCTTGGTCCTTCTTGTGGATGAAAGTAACAAAATTGACAAGTTTGTTTAAAAAAAAAAAAAAAAAAAAGTATCACAGCTCGTCTGGAATTCTGCTTCTTTAAATGTCAAATTCTGGTCAAAAGGGTTTGCGTTGATTCTTAAAAATAGTCTCAAAATAGGATTTGTCGGGGCTGTTTTGTTAGTTTTTTTGTTTTAAGTTTTTTTCCTTGTTGTAGCTCCTGTTGTAACAAAGTTCCCTTATTCTATTGAGCATGGATGTCCATGCCTTGTCCTCCAGTACTGGGGTCAATGGGAGTGAGCAAAGGGGGCCTCTGTGCAGGCATGGGCATTCCTGGGTGTGACGAAGGTCCTCCGTGCATCAGCATGGCGTGGTGAGGGTGGTGGGCGTGGTCTGGTAGGTACCCACGGAGAGGGGGTCCGTGTCGAAGGTGGGCGGGATGAGAGGTCATCTGATGAGGGTTGGCGTAAGTGTGTGGGGCCATGGTCATGCCGATAGGACTGCTCTGAGGTACGTACTCCCCTGGCATGCCTGGCAGACCTGGGAAAAAGACGGAAAGAGGAAATGTATTGATGCGGTCAATAAAAGTGTTCCCTGACTGCAGCTTTGGCACGCTCCTTCTCCATTAACAGCCTTTAATTCAATTTCAACTCAACTTCACCAACAAAGAGCTTAGCAGATTTTTATGGCATTGTGTGTGTCAGAGAGCTTTTAGCTTCCACAAGTAAAGAGAGACATTATTGCACTGGGCTATTTTAGGCAATGGTGAGTGGTTTACAATGCCCAATAGCGTTGTGGTCGGGTCTCAGGTTGGAAAATGATCCCCAGTCATCCGCAGATGCTGTAGTCCTACAGGATGGGAGGAAAACCAAGCAGGCGTATTGATGGGGAGATGTGCTAATACTTTTTACAAGTGGGACAGTCAATTCCACGACTGAATCTAACGACAAACCGAACAGGCACTCTCTCATGAGGACGCGTCTCTCTGAACATATTTGATTTAGAATCCTTTAAAGAAGCTTTTGAATAATTTAGGGCTCAGTTAGTTATATCAGCAAGACAGTGAACACTAAAGGCTTGTTTTAATCCCAAGAACGAGAGCGCTTTAAGCTTACTCATCATTGCATGAATTGTGTGGGTTTTGGGAGAAGAAGAGGAAGCCACAGTAAGATGGGACAACAAAGATAAAAGGACTCAGGGAGAGAAAACAAAGGAAAAGAAGTCTGAGGGGGGTTTGCTGTCATCTTCTAAGGTGGACCCCACTTCTTACGTGTAGAGAGCCCAGCATGCTGTCATCTCTCATACTGTGATGAGACCCAGGACACAGAGCTGGCTCAAAAGTGCCACTGTTTGGCTTTTCACATGACTGTTTGTTGTAATCAGCAAGAAAAGAGCAAAATGTGGTGGGGGGTTGTTGCCTGAGCCTGAGACTGGAGTATGGGAACGGGGCCGGTCCAGAGACCTGGACCTTGGGGAGAGGCAAGCGAGCAGGAGGTCCCGCTGGAGCCAGGGGTCCTGGGTCTGGGATTGGGTCTGGGCTGGCCTGCTTTGTAATGTGAACCCCTGGGGGATTAGAAGCTGTAATAGGAGGGGAGAGGTCGGTGCGAGGTCACTAGGCATGCTCACTCTCTGCATTCCTGCACCTTAGTACACTGCAATTAAGAAATTACACTGGAGGGCCCTGGTAAGGGGAAAAGGAGGAGGACGGAGAGGAGAGAGGGACAGCAAAGGCCAAGATTAATGATCAGCCTCACAGTTTGAGAGCTGTGCCGTTTTCCAACCCTCCCTTTGCCCGTCAGTTCATTGGAAATGCAAGTGTTTGTCGGAGCGGGTCTCTTAAAACCTCACTACTGGGGTCATAAAAAGGAATAAATCATCGGGAGTGTTAGAGTATGATGGGTGCCCTCGCCTCGACGTAACCTGGAGCAGCTCCTGTTAAAAGGCCCAGCAGATGTTTTTGACGCTGTAAGATGGTAATCTCTCATCTTGTGAGCTGCATTCATTGAATTAAGTAGATCAGAGATCCTCCCCCTCCCCTCCTTTATTAACATGAGTGGTAAAACCATCTGATGACAATAACATTACAGACCGGGCCTCTCTACCATCTTTGCGTGCGTTTCTGTTATGGCACAGCAGTCCTGCTCAATAGCCGTCCATAATTAAGTACCGAACATACCATATTGTGTGGCTGTGTAATCAAATCAAGAAAGGATAATATTTCTCTGTATTAAGCCATTAATGTAATTGGTCATGAAGCATAAAGTATGCTGCCTAATTAAATAGTCTCAAAATTATATAGCCTTATATTAAGAATTAGCCAACCTAAGCAAATGTTGTCTCTATGTGGCTGTTTTAGGGAACATTGCTTCCTGACTTTCCCTTTTTTTTTCTCCCCTTCTTTTGCCATTAACAGAGTGAAAGCCATGATAACGTGAGGAAGACAGAGGAAACACGGACTGGAGGGGTGAAATGATCTCTGTCGGTGGAATTGCCACAGTGACCCTTTGGAAAATCCAGTTTCCATTTACATATAAAGGGTTCTTTTAATCAAGGTAAGTGTTATTATATTGTGCCTCATTGGGCAAAGGAGTTTAGGTGTTAAATAAAATTTCCTCTGCCCTGCTGCCTTTGGGTAGTGATACGTCTTGGTTTTTCAAATGTCAGCAGTGTGGCCCGACGGCGGCCTTCATCAGACCGCCACTGTTTAGAGATGGTGTGTGTGTATCTGTGCGTGAGAGCCAACACAGACAGTATTTGTATGTGTGAAAGAGGTCTCTTCCTTTTCAACACAGTTTGCATGCTTGTGTCTACAGCCTCATAAATTTATCTTAGTGTGTCTTGTCTCAGCGGCCCAGGTCGGGGTTGTCACCGGCCCCCACCCTGTCCTAAATTGTCTCCCTCCTGTAAAAAATAATCAAAACACACAGGCAAACCCCCCCCCCCAAAACTGACAGCCATTCCTCCCAATGTGCTTCTCAAACCAAACCCCCACTGAAGGATCGGCCGTGTCACCCGTGGCCCGTATATCTCGCTCCGGGACCATAATGTACTGTGGTGTTCCCGTCTTTGCATATAAGATAATTTGGGCATCAATCCTTCCCCAGACAGATTTATGTCACTCGGAGGACAGTTTCACTTCTCCTTCTTTATCGCTTCACTGGAGCCTGCTTAATTTCCCCCCGTCAGCCCCCTTCCCCAGGAGATGTTATTTTTTCCCTAAATGTCCAACATTTGCATTGGCTGTCCAGGATGTGGAGAGCGATGGCGCTGTTGTGGTAAATAAATTTCCTCATGTCATGCCATGCCTGTTTCTTTTCCCCGCCCTGTTTTGTTGTTCCACTTGTTTACTGGCGCCACAAGTCGGGTCATCTCTATCCCAGAGCGATTCCTTCTTTTCTTCGGCCTCTGATTCATCCTTCGCCTCCCACTTCTTCCCTCAAGGAATTTTGCTGAAGGAGCCCTGCAGGCTAGTCTAGAGCTGTTGCTAAGGTGAGTTCTTTTTGTTAAACGATGGCCGGTGAGAGGAGGCTGTGCTGGTGTGATGAAGGGGGGAAAAAACCTCTAAACCCCCAGCTATAAAATGTCAAAGAAAAAACATGGAAAAGCGGCCCAGTACTTACTTCCCCCTTTTTCTTTGCGTTACAAGATGGAGGTTACATGTAGTGCCATTGCCCATCCATGCCCATATTCATCCCCATTCCACTCATAGGCCCTAGAAAGAAGAGATAAATGCCAGAAAAAAAGGGGATCAGCAGGAGTTTGAATCACAGAGAGGTTGGAAAAAACCCACTGAGGTTGGTTAGCTTTAGGATGGAAATGGTTGAGGAGAAGAATGAAGATTTTCTGTTCGCTTTTCACCCAACTTTTGAGAATTTTCCCAAGGTGTGTGAGGTTAAAGAAAAACCAAGCAAGCGTGGTAGAAAGATTCGTCTTTTTAGTTGGGATCTTTTCCATGCTGAGGGGACGGAATCTCATGCTGCTGTGACGAAGATTGAGGTATGTGCCATCCAGTTCAGGGGGGACCACTGGTGACCGTTAAAGCAGGTGTAATGAAGGGAGGAGGGACGAGATGAGGTGGCTGAACTCACCAGCTGGTCGGATCCCCATGTGTTGCTGGCCATCCAGCACGAAGCTGCCCATTGGCTGGCCCTCTGGACTGTACGCTGCTCCTTGGCTCACTGAAGGATCAAGAAGAAAACCTGATTGTAGTCAAAACGTGGACATGAAAAAGGGAGGGGGAGGGAAAAGAAGAGAGAACACACCAGACAATCAGCAATTGTCCCAGTTCCAGCCCAAACATTCTGTTAGACATTACGCTTGTGGACTGCATGCAGACATGCATGTGAGGGTCTCCACACATGTAAGCCCGTCCACACGCGTGTACTCGGTATCAGTGTCATTCAAAGCCACATTCATAGGAAATAAGTTGTTTTCAAACCAAGAAAGTCAAGGTGGCATGCAGTTTGAAAGAGTGAGAATGATTTGCGAGGGTCATTTATTTTCCTTTTCAAGTGGTCAGATACTGCTTTTTAACAGATATTTCTTCTCCGAGAAAGCACAAAAGATGTTATGGCAATCCCTTAAACCATTGATAATCGTCAAACTGCCACGTAATTTCACATTATGAATAATTTATCTGATTATCTGTGATGATACATAAGCCACAGCAGCAATCAATTTGCTCACTCGTCTCTGCTTTTGCCTATTTTTAGCTTTAATGATCTAATTCTCAAAAAAACCCCAGTGCATTTGAGGAATATAGCAGTATTATCCTGGATAATCTGTAATTCTTAACAATTAAAGGGTGATGTTAGTCATGCTGTGTTTGTTGAGATCGCTGATTTTGCACACACTGCATGTTTGTGGCAAAACACTCCTCGTGAAAATCCACAAAACCAGAGAACGTCGCCCACGTTTGATGGTGCATGTCATCCCATGCGTTGCTTATGTTTCTTTGAACAATTTCTTCCCTGGTGAGCAGGAATCGTTACATGGTAGCGAGGTTGCTAATCAGCAAAAAACAGATTTTTCCAACCCTGAGACAAATGACTTTGCTCTCTTTTTGGCTCTCTTTTTGTACAGCATTTTATTTACTTTTAGGTAAAAGTTAGTGTCTTAAAATTGTTTTTAATTTTCCCCTTAAATTAATTTTTAACATCTTTTTTTAGGGGAATCGATTCCAAGAGATTCTTTCACTAAGTGTTTATTGATGCAGAATGCATATGGTTAAAGGGGAGAAATACAAATGTTGAGAGTTTTTACAACTAGAAATGTGTTCACTGCCTTTAATAATTCATAGGAGAAGCTAATTCAAGAAAATAATACAGTGCAACACTAAAAAAAAAAAAAAAAGAAGCAAGGATAACCTCTCTAAAGTAGACAAAACAGACTCAAACGAAAGATAACTCATAAATTGCTTCTAGCATTTCTGGCACTTCTCTTGTGTCCAATTAGTAATTCACAGAGAGAGGGCTAATATACCTCTCTGCACTTAGACTGGGAAATCTCCAATTAGAGTCAATCAGCAAAGGGCTGGCAACACCGCTGAACACATCTCATTGAGAAAATAGAAAATGGAAATGGAGAAAAGGAGCAGAGAGCAGAAGGGATTTTTTTTTCAGGAAAGTAGGTGCAGGGGTGTTCTGTTAAAAAATCAAGGCTCCAGGCATGATGTGCTTGCCAGTAAAGGGTTTATAAAAGAAGTTCTTCATAGGAAGAAGACTTGGAAATTTATAAAAGAAAGGGGGGGGGGACAGTGCTGTACTGTAAGACTGGCTGGATACTTCTCCTTTTCTTTTGGTTTTTACCTGCTCGATTTGACTGGTCGATCATGGGTTGTACTATTCTTCTCCTGGCATTAATAAACCTAGCAAGAGAGAGAAAAAAAAAACAGAGAGAAGAAAAACAAACGTTAAATCACTTCGCATTCACACATAGGGGGATTCATCACCAGCCTCCACAAAGACAAACAGTTTTGCATGACTTTATTGCAACATTAGCCCCCGAGTCCTTGAGAGAGGAGCACACAACAAAACAGCAACAAACAAAAGGGCAATTGTGTGCTGACTTGGGAACCCAGTCCGGGATACTTTTAATGTTCCATATGATCTATTCCCCTCTCTTTTAATAAAGCTTTTGATTACATTTGGTTGCTATGGGCACAGGGGAGACATTCCTCAAGTATTAAGTGCAGCTTGGGCACAGAGGCTTTGGGCACATCCTATTCTCCCCCTCCTTTCAGAAAGTCTGTATCCAGCTACACACAACCTTATACATACAGTAGAGCTGGAGGGAGTTCACACTTGTGTCAAAGGTGCTGTCTCCAAAACATTTTTTTTGGGTGTTATCATTCAGCACCACTTCAAAGGGTGCTTTAAGTTAGCAAAACGTAGAATACAAATGGTTCCTTTCATTGCACCCTTTACCCCCCACCTCCAGTGTCCCCCTCTGTGAGACCCCCGCTTTGGTCGCATTGTAGGGGGTTCTGCTCCCCTTCCAGCTGTCCAGAAATGAGGACCAGGCATGGGCCACTCCGTGCTTTCACAAGGTATTGTTATGTCAGTTAGCCCATCAATTAGGCTGTCTGAAGTTTTATCACCACCACAGCAGCGAGTGAGTGCAGCTCCACAAAGCCCTCCCTGGCCGGCTTTGCTCCTGTGGCTTTTCCACTGTAGAGCCCGGAGGTCATGAGGAGGTGAGTGCCAGCCAGGGGCAACCTTTTTAACTTCCAATGGGGTGCCTTGGGCTGCGTCAAAAACAACTGGTCGCTCAAAGCAAGCAAGCTCGACATTTTCAAATGTAACTGACTTTTATACACTCCTAAAAACATTTAAAAAAAAAAGCTTGGACGTTGCAGCAGAGATATCACCATGTGGTTGATATTAAAGGAGGGCGTCAAATCAAGCTGGAGCTGTCCAGCACGCGGACCTCCAAAAAAAAAAAAGAAGAGTGGAAAAAAAGGCGGTGTCTTTCTTTTCTACATACGGGCTCACAGCACCATCAATACAGCTAGAGAACTGGTCATTAGAAGGCAGGGAGAGCTGGAACCAATTTGGGCTCCTAATCCCCCATGAAGTCCTGATACCTGCCCTTACCTTCTCCAATGAACTTAAACGCCTGTAATCTGCCTGGCTCAAAGTGACATGGTTAAATGTACAAAATGCACGGCTGGGAAAAGAGAGGCACGGTACTCATTTGCCAGGGGGCATCCAGAGTGCAGGTACGCAGGGGTGCCCCCCCCCGACAGTAAGAGATGAAACACACCCATATGAGAACATGAGAGAAGGAAAGAAGAGGCCAGAAGGTGAATGAGAGCTGGCTTGGAAATCGTATGATTGTAATGCTTGATTTGTGATTTAAGGGAGGGTTAGGGATTACATTTTATTGACTGGGAAAGTGTTTCTTGATAGAACAAAGGGGAAAAAGCATTTTCAGATAGCTCTTCCGTCATAAATGTCTGCAGAGCTTGAAAGAGAAAGAAGGCTTCCGCATCAAAACCAGCTGAGCAAGTAAACAGAAATTCCCGGCATCACACTCCCTGTTCACTCTCGGAGCCCTTGGCTTGCCAAAAAATATGTCCTACTTTTTTTTTTAACTTTCTCCATGACCCAAACGACTCAAAATCACAACCATCTGCATTTTTTTTTACCTATTCTGAGTCGTAACCATAAACACATAATATTTGGAATGTTCTCCCCAGGTGCTAAATTTAACCATATGGTTTGTCGTGAGTTTTGGGTGTAGATTCTGCAGGATCAAAGTGTCATTTTCTAATTTTTTTTATTCACATCTCCAAAAGTTTTTTTGAAAAAATTGATCTTTTTCTATAAAAGTTTAACTTTAAGTGCAAATATTTAGCTTTTGCTAAATCAAATCTCATCTTTTGAGAGTCTTCTATTGTTTTTGCAAGTTGGATGTGTTTTTGTTTGGCTGCACTGAACAAGTTTTCTTAGTAAACTTCATGGGATGAGATGTACTGGAGGGAGTGGGGGGGGGGTGTCCAAGGGCCCCTCTCTTGGCCTTAGAGCACCTTTTATCAGTCCGAGTAAAGCCAATTGAGATTATCAGAGCCAGGCCTGATAACAATGTTTTCTCTCGACCCCTGAGAGGCTAATGGAGTGTGCTTAGACCAACACAACCAGGAATTCTCCTGAAATGAAGACCAGTCAGCCTGGACGGATGGTCAGATAGATGGATTCAAAGTCCCGGGGGAGATACAGAGGTTGACCACAGCCACTGAGAAATCCACTTGCTAAAACATATTCATGCGCTGTAAACCTTCAGACACGGACATGACCGCAACCAACAGCAGTGCGTCCGAAAGCGCAGCAGAATGTGCCGCTCACAGGGGACGCTGGCGAGAAACCTCCAACCCAAAGCTATGTTTTATTATCTACATCTGGTGGTCTAGCTTATTATGGCCTGTCTCTGCTCAGTGTTAGTGCAGAGAAACACACACAGTACACAGTGTACCTCTCAGCATGGGAACTCCATGCTGTCTTCAAACAAATAATTAAAGCCAGGGTTAGGGGGTCAAGAAGAGGTCATTCATTGGGATACAGCTCAGAGCGCGTACATTACTCCAGGAGAAAACGGCTGGAGGTGCGTGCAGCAGGCTACTGCAGTTTAATGTGCCCGCCTAATGTCGCTCAGCCATTAAGCCTTAAACACATTTTCATGTTGCATATCAGAAACTACCCTTGTGGTGTTAAGTGTGCTTGGGTGCGTGCGTGTGCATATGTATGCACTTGGAAGTCAGCACATTCTTCAAAGACCTTTGCCAACTGGCCCGCAGTAGCACTTCCAGCTGACATGCCTGGGTGCAGGAGATCCATATGCACGAGGACGTGTTTGCAGAACACAATATGCATCTCCACTATGACCGGCTCCTTGATTATATAGAGCGGCAGGTATACAAGAGCTCTGACTGCTGAGGCTCTGCATGTCACAGAGAGAACGAACAGACAGATATGAATGATGGAGCCAGGGCAGCAGGAGTCCACTTGACAGAGTCTCCACTAGGCTGGATCAACACAGCATTCATGGTTAATAATATCTGTTCTCACACACAGGGGGCCTTCAGAGAGAGCCTCTTTAGGTGTTAAATACCCTGTCTGGCATATGTCTGTTAAAATACATTTGAATATGTGAGGATCAAACATCAAGAAGGACTTTATGAGACTTTCACACAGACAGTCTATGGAAGGTTACCAGGCACTTGGGGATGTAATCACAGCAAACCAGTCTGTCTGACTCTGAGCTCGTCTTTGTTCTCTTTTCTTACTTCCTCATCTCGATCTGTCAGAAAGGCCTTGTTTCTGCTTAACCGACTCGCAGCCACACCTGGTAACTTACTCATGCTGTCAGCATTCCTTCCCTTAGAAATTGTCATGCCAAACCACCCTACCCTAGAGCAAAGCAAGAGTCAGAGTGCACGGAGGCGGGAGAAGACTCTTTCTAAGTCGGGCCAATCGTGGCGGGGATCAGTGGAAAGCCGACCAATCGGTTGTGGGGTCACGTTTGTTGACGAGTGTGCGATGAAAGAAAGAAACCAAGCCAAAGCCCGGAGAGAGGCGGGATGAAGAAACGGTGAACGTGTTTTCTCCCATAATTGCTCCGATTGCAGCCCATCCAAAAAAAAAAAAAAGGAAGAAGCTCTGAAAAGGTGGAGGATTGTCTGTTTGTGACCGGCAAGGGGATATGTCAATTTTGAAAACCCGTATGCCACAAGGGGGTGGTGGTGGGGGGCAAGTTTCAGTTTGTTAAAGACACATTCCTGGGCCCCTGTCCGCCTGCCTTTGTAGGAAGATTACATGCAACACAATCCGAACAAGACGGGCTTTGCTCAATTCCTGATCGCCATTTCAAACATGACTGTCCTCTGGTTCCTATTAAAGCTCATTGCTTCCATGCTTCCGCTTCAGACAGAAATAAAGATTCCAAGCAACTGAATTTGACTCACTTCAAAACAGAATGTGAAGGTTTAATTCTCATTCCAAAGGAAATAAATAGACACAAGAGCAAAAACAGCACTTGAACCAGGAAGTAGATGCAAATGAGCTTTATAAAAAAGAGAGCTGTGTTTATGATAAGCAAGCAGCAGTTCTGCTCTGTGACAAAAGGGAAAGTGATGTGGGGGCTTCTAATCCCCAAACCCTGATGCATGACAGCGTCAACAGCAACGTTTTTCAAAGTAAAACAAAGCTGCTTGCAATAGTTTATACGCAAAGTAGTTGACCATCAAACTGAACCTCCATTATCAGCAGATTAATCATAAACTATCAAAATAAAAGCTTATCGCGAGTTCCACTCATTCGGGTGGTGATAACAGACCAAAAGATAGGGGGAAAAAAACAGGAAGTTTCCTCAAATGCATCCTATCAGAGGCAGAGTTTCCTTTTTTAAATCCCTCCTTTCCGTCTTTAAGTTAAAACAGGAGTCGAACATTACCTCACCCTCCTGTTTGACTTGGTACAGATGTGCAGCAGAGCAAGGCAGGGCCATTTTTTAAGAATGTCAGAGAGGGCCCACGTTTGGAGCAATCGCTGTGTTTACATAGTTTTACCTCCATCTATCTCTCACTCTGTCTCTCATCCACAGTGCCTCTATGCCCCCCTACACACACCCTTTTGTCTGCCTCTGAAAGGGGGACTGTTTCACCTCTCCTCCATGGACTTTCACTGACCTGTTTTTCTTTCTTTTTTTATTACTCCATTCATTGCCATTTTGTGGCACCCCCCCTCTAACTCCCCAAAAAAGTCCTATATGACTGACATTTGCATTACTCTGTCAGTCTAGCCGCAAGAAGTCATTTCTCTTTGAAACCCTGGGAGTATGAGTCATTAAGACTCTAGAGGAAAATCAGACAAAGAGTTATATATTTGTGTTGCAAACTGACAAGATTTAACGAGGAGCTAATTAAAATAAATCAATAGCACTGCAGCATTGCTTGCTCCCTGTCTGTTTTTTTCCTCGCTCTGATTCTCCCCACCAAAGAGGTGGAGTGCTGCAGTGTGGAGTGCTACAGCTGGCTTGGGATATCTCAACCCTAAGATCGCTGCTCAACCGTGTCGTGTGCATAACGATCATTACAAAAGAGTAAATATCTCAGAGAAATTCCAGAAATAACAACCGTATCCAAGAACGGCAGGAAAAACAACAAAGGACACAAACATAGACATCTCCTCTGCTGGCTACCCTCCCATCTAACACCTTCTCCCTTCTTCCCCCTGTCCAATGAGGGGCATGTCACCTCTGGGCCTTGCAGTCCAGCAGCCTGACCCCTACAAGGCGGGCTGTGCAGCCCCAGCTGCTGACTGTCCGTCAAACACCTCCAGAGCAGTGTTGGGCCAGGAAGACCACGCTTGTTGCCCCTTTGATCCAGCAAGCAGCAGCTGCTGCTCCACACAGCAGCACTTTGTTCCTGCATCTCCTCACCACACTCTGTCCTACGGCACAAAAACACTGACTCCAGCGCAGAAGTAAGAGGGAGAGAAAGGAAAAGATTGGGGTTGAGGGGGAATGGGGGTTATGAGGGCTAAAAAAAACATTTTTTTCCTCGCTACAACACCAACAAGCTCTGACAACGTCAGCGGGGGTTTTTCTTGGCCCCGACACAGCTCTTAGGCATCTTCTGCTCGACGCTTCACCCTCCCTTTTCTTTCAAGAGATATGATAGTTATTGTTCAAATCAGCCAGGGTGAATGGAATGGACTGAGGCCAAACCTGCTCCAGGCGTCAACACACCTGTATGAAAGAGGCCTTATTGTATCAACCCAGCATGGCTAACCTGTCTTAGCGCTACAGTTTTTCGGAAGGAAAGCGGGATGATAGAGTCATCTTTTCTTTTTCTTTCTAGAATGTTTCCCTTAATTACTTTTGACTTCGTAGAGGTTGGCACTTCTGCCCTGGAACGCTTTACTTATAATTATCTTATCAGCTGCACAGAAGGACTATGGAAACAATTGATCCACATTTCTTTCTTCTCTGTTCCATTGCGTCCCTGGAGACAACACCTCATATACATGCACAAACATGTATAGGTGCACAAACTTTTTTTTGCTTAAGTGGTCTCAAAACAACCCCATCAATATCATCCCTTGTCAAAGAGTCTAAAATATATGGGAATATAAGAAAGAGAAGAGATGGGCACTCGCTGGAGGAAATTCTCATTTCTCTTGTTTTTCATCATCCTTTCTTTCTTTTATTTGGTGCTTGTGTAATATTTTGCAGATACTTCAGCAAAGCGCTGAAGAGAGCCTACAGTGAAAGCAGAAAATGACAACAAAACTGTCATCTCCCTTGAGATATGTGGACACGCTGCTAGCTCTTCCACATTTCTCAGTTGTACTGAACTGTGAAGAATGCACTTTTAACTTTTATCACATAAACAGATAGTATGTTAGCTTCTCCTCAACATCATCTCATTTTCCATCACTCTTTCTGTTATCTTCTGTTCCCTTTTCTACTCAAACACCTCCTTATACCTGGTAATCAACGTTCTGTGACTCTGACTCTCCACTATTGTCAAATATCAAACAGTGGATTCACCAGGGGAAGCTGATGATGACTTGATTGAGGTTTTGACGTATCAAACAAAATTGAGTGTCATTTGCTGGCATCGTTTAGGCAGCGCTGATGTCAGTGCAGCAGCAACCAAGCAGGAAAGGCCGATCTGTTTCCTTCGCTCCATATCAAGCATCTCTCTTCTCCCTCCTTTATGACTTTAATAGCTTTAGCTATTGTGGAGCAAGAGGGAACCTGCCAAAAGCAACTGTTGCACCCTTATGCAGCAAACACACACGCACGAGTGCATGTCTGATAAACGTGTCCTGCCCCTTAAAACGATTTTATTCTCTAAAATTCTCTGATTTTTAGTTTTGTTCAGTGGATTTTATCATGCTCCAAATCACAAAGCTGCATGATTTCTAACCTTTTAACTGCCTGCTCAACCAAATGGTAGAAGACATGTAGAGACATATTTTGGTAAAGACCCACTCCAATGAAAACGGTGTTCTTGTCCATGTCTTTGTAGCAATTCTGTAATGATGGAGGACTTAGATAAAATAATTTAAGCATAAAACAGCATTTCTGAGTATTTCTTTATTCAAACTGTGTTGGATAAGGAGCAGATAAAAGCCCATGGTTTAAAAAAGTTGAGATTTGTGACAAAATGTCCCTTCTCTGCTACAATTCTGATGCATACACTTGCAGACAATTAGATCTGCTAACATGTTAAGTTTCCTCGTCTGGCTCTTGCCTCTACAGCCGCATAATTCTGATATTTCCCTAATGTTAGCCTGGGTTTGTGAGGTGCTGTAAGCTAGCAGGAGAAAGTGTAAACAGAGGGCTGACAGGAAATTAGCTAACTTCCGCACCAACAGTCCTGTGCTCAACTCAGAGGCGAATTTCGAATGAGCTCCTGCTACTCTGCAGAAAATATGTTGATTTTGGATAAAAATGGCATAATCTTACTTAAAAGACCACTGGGACCGATTTTACAATAGAATATAATATAGTTGGAGAGGGACTTTAAAAACACCAAAAATACGAATTTCATTGGAGCGGGTCTTTAAAACATTGGTTCTATTACTCTTCCAAAGAAATAAGCTTTTTTTTTTTCTTGTTTGCTTTGTTAAAAGTTTAAACCAACAAAATATTTCCAAGAATCGAAACTGGGGATAAGTAAAAGTGGTATCTAAACCTTTTGATTGTCTGACACCAGTGTTTTTATGCTGATGCACTATGAGCCTTTAAAAACAGCCTAATGGTAAGTGCAAAAGTGTGTGTGTTTTTGCGTGTGTGTGTGTGCGCATTTATGCTTGGAAAGGTATTCTCCCAATGGGACGTCATCTTCCAATCATTATTGTATGTCTGCTCCTGTGAGTGAACGTTTCCATCAAGTACATTTCCATGATGTGTCTGAGAGTCTAGCTCATATTAGTGACCACGAGAGCCATCGGTTAAATGTTGTCAGCTTGCCTCTGACTTCTCTATTGAATAATTAATCAGAGTTTCAATTGCACATAACCACTTTGACATACATTCGCTTGAGCTCACAGTCTCTCTCGCACACGCAGAAGCATGCAGGAGGGTTCAGGAGCGGAGTTTAGAGCTAAAAAGCCAAGCAGCAGGCTAGAGATATAAATAGCTGTTGTTTATGGAGGGGACTGCTGGCAGAAACGGTGGTGACACTGTGGAGCAGACCACAGGGACTCTGCCCGGTGGCCTGAAGCAAGCCCTCCAACAGTCTTCTTTATATGTGACAGACGAAAACAAATGAAGACATAGTCAATTCAGCCAATGCTGCATTCTGCAATTCTAAAAATCTGCCCTCTATCTTTGTGGTTATTTTAAAAGTCAAAATACTACATTTGGAAAAAAAAATATAGCATTTAACTATTAACCTATTTCCCTATTCTATTACATGGCTTCTTATTGAGCCCACACTTACTTTTATACAGTTAGTAGATTTAAGAAAACTGGATAGTTTTTGACAAACTGGAGTTCATTTTTCTTGTGATGAGGGTTTTAAAATGCCATCCCCTGCTCCCCCCTAGAGAAAAAGATTTTCCCCTCCCACCTCACATACTCACACAGATTTCTGATTGATACATCATCACTGGTAATGAGAGGAATAAATATTCATAAGGCTGGGAATACAGAAACGCTAGATTAGGATAATATACTCCTCTCTTTTCTCCCACCTTCTTTGCCTAACCTCTTCCTCTGTATCTTGTTAGAGTGCAGGATAATTTCTACAGCAATCTTCAATAACCTCATTAGAGCGCCGGGGCGAGTGTTTAGGGTTGCATAAAGGGAACATCAGAACAAACTGCATTGTTTACAACATTCCTCATTTTCTGTTAATTGAAGTCTCTGCCTATAACCAATCACCTGTTAGTGAATGTGCAGAATTTGTGGAGGTTTGGTGTCTTTTTTCTAAGTTACCTAAAGAATCCTGTAATCTGAGGAGCAACCATGTTGGTATGAATGAGCTTTAGAAATGTGCAGGTAAACGTCTTGTGGAGGCCAAAAAAAACGGAACTAACGAATGTTTTCCATTTGCAAGCTCTGATTGGTGGCTGTGGTTGCTCGGAATAGGTTTGAAATTTGATTAATCAAAATGTGATTGATTAAAGGTTAGAAAAGGTTATGTTAATTTATGAAAAAAAAATCCCTTTTTAGTGGTGTATTCTTGTATTTTTACACAAAATATTTTGGTAGTCTTCAATTAAATTGAGGTGTAATGAAAAATTGACGTAATCAATATAAATCAACTAATTGATTTATATTCCTGTAGAATCTGTTTGAGAAAAGTTGTTCATCGACTCGACATATAATACCAATATAGAATCTTTTTAAAGTGAAATTGATTAAATCGGTATTGGAAAATACCATTTAGATTGAGGTACAGCAGGTTTATTTTATTATAATGTAAAAAAAGAATAGGTATCATCACAGCAGACAACATGTGATGTCAGAAAAACTGAATTTTGCAAAGACGTGACCATACAGTGTTGTATAATGTTCTAATAATGCCCTTTTTGTATTATTTTGATCTGGAAGTTTAACAGTAGGCTGAACTTTATAAACAAAAAAAGTGAATAGATTTGCCATTAATTCTTGTTTACGTGCTTGTTTGTACACATATTTAATTTACAGTTCATTATCTGACCCAAAAATACCCAGGTATTTATCTCTGAGTCACACTGGTTGAATTTTGGCTAGAGATGCTCTGGATTGTAGGTCAGTGAATGGGATCGTTTAAAAGGAACCAACATCATCTATGAATCGTATAGTCAACCACAAATTATGATATAAATCCAGTTGTTGTTAAAATAAATTGTTATAACCCCACAATTCAGTTTCTTGGCAGTGAAGCCCAGACCTAGTGGTTGCTTTTAAGAAATTATAGTATGTATGATGGACACTGACTAATTCTTCATCCATAACAGGCCTGAGTTGAGGCAAGACACAGCCTTAAACAGCAAGGGACTCCATCGATTTATAGTGCCGTCTATGATGGGCTTATTGGCCTGCACCTCACAGCCACACAGGGCACGAGGCTATGAATCACTGCTGCACAAACCACACACAAAAGATAAGAAAAACACAGTGTTGTGCAGCCGCAGTTATGATCACAGCTACTGTTTTTATATCGTAAAATACAACGGTCCTCTGAAAAGAGTCTGGACACTTGAGGTTTTGTGAAGGTGACACAACACAAACAAAGCAAAGATAAAAGACAGCCTTACTCTGCCGCAAAATGCAGTGATAGAGGGAATGAATGTGATGCAAGTCAGAGGGAGGGAAAGAAAAACAGAGAGCTGTAGAAAGACTGAGAGAAGGAGCATGTCTGGACAGAGAGAAAATACCTCTAAGAGGTTCACAGAGTTAAATGGGATCAGCCAAAAAAGGAGCTTCTGTCCTTTTTGGCTGGAACCCACACAAACACACATACACACATCCCCTCAAGGCCATTCTGTTACACCTGGTCACCTTTATCCCTTTTAGTCCCCCAAAACCCACCCCTCCTCCCAAAGTCATGCACCACATCCAGCCGTCTCATTCACATCACCAGCTAGGCACACATAGCAGCAGCCTGTGGATAACGCACAGCTCCTCCAGCTATTTCCCTCAGCAGATAAAACTAATTATTCCAAATCTACTCTGTCAGGTTGTCTGATCCTCTGAGGCCTCAGTTTAATTCTCTCTTTCGCTGGCTCTCTCTGTCACAGGTTGTCTCTCAGGCATAAACATGAAAAAAACAGAGATTCTGCACTGACTGACCTCCAGAGTAAAAACATAAACAAAGAGAGGAGCCATAAAAAACAAATATCTATATATAAAAAGCCTTCCAGCAGCTGAAAAAAGCCCCAGACTTTTTCTTTAAATGCTTTATTTTAATACAAAAAAATGACATCATGCTGCATGCATTCCAACTGACTTGTGCAGCTAATCACAGGCTTTATTCCCCATGCTGGCATTTGCACTTGGCACCTGCGTTTTAAAACAAAATAACAATCCAATATGTTGCTTTCCAACCTCCGGACCTGAAAACCTGCAGAGGAACCACTGGTCCCAATGAGCTCGGAGGGTAAATGGAAGCTCATAAAGTCAGACTTGACTGTATAGACTTTGCATTTTATCTTTCAGCACTTTCTCCATTTATGAGCCAGGGACCTTTATAATAGGGGGGAGAAGGGGAGGGCTGAGCGCGATAGGACGATGGTGGAGAAACGACAAGGATGTAAAGGAGGAAGATGATGACAGAAAGAGCAGAGGAATAAGAATGAAGCACAGGTTGGGGGAATGAGATAGAGGAGTGCTGGGGTCACAAATCTTCCTGCTATTCTAGTACGTGACATCTTTGCTCGTTTGCGGCTGCTCATTAACAAACAATACTGCTGTGAAATTGGTTTAATGACAAAGTAATAAAATTGCTATTCTGCTCACAGATGGCCTCAGGCGCAGGGAGATTCTAGCAGGCTTACTGTGGCTGCCCGTGTGCATTAAGCTGCTTGTTCATGAAAACAGCATCCCTGTGCTTTCCTTCCCTCTATCACCTACCAATTTTTTTAACAATCTTTCCCTTCTTACAAATGACATAAATTAACCTACTTTCCCCTGTTGTGTTCTCTTTGAATCCCCCTCTCCCACATTCTCACCCTCTTGCTCTCCTCAGTCCCTGGTGTATTCTTTCGATCTTTCTCCAGTTCTCACCCCTAGAACAGAAATTACCATCTTAAAATAAAAAAAAAGAGGCCTGCCCACGCAAACGCAGCTCGACTTCATTTCAAACGCAGAGCCCTTGTTATTAAACGACCCACCAATAAAACCAAGCCGTTGAGGAATAAAGGAGCAGAGAAGTACAAAGACCTCCCTCCTCCCATTGCTCTCCATCTTTCTCTAATGCTCTGTGTGTAATGCTTCTTTCAGCCCTTTGCCTCTCTGTCTTGCTTCGACTGGTTTCGCTCTTGCACGCTGTCTTAGCTGAGAGAATTCCAGGGACTTGGAGAGACTTGTAACGGGAGAAATAAGTACGAAGGCATTCATTTTTGTGCACGATAACGAGTTTTATTAAAACACCAGCTGCTTTTCATAACATGCTCATTCTGAGGTGGGCACTGGGCTGCTTCAAAGTCTTGGTGGGTGTCCATGCCATGCTATGACCCAATGTGCCCCCAGTGCCCAATAAAGAGGGAGTGGGCCCTGTTAATCACACTGAACATTTCAACAGGACTTCTGTACTCATACGCATGCTGTGTAGTGGAGGAGCAGACATAAACACACTGGCACACTTTAGCATCAGCTGTTTAAGACTCCCATGGCTAATCCTGGGAGTGAAGCATGTGTCTCGCTTTGCCATTAGTAGACATTTCAATGTGGGACAACTGTGGGCCAAAATGAAATCTACTACAACATGAAACCCATTTTGTTCCATTTTTTTCCCCCACAATAAATCATTAAGTGTCATTCTTTACTTCCAAAACTGACAACATTTGATTGTTGTTACAAAAAGGAAGCGGCTATATCAAATGAATCTAATGGGTGAAGGGCGTTGGTAGGGGGGCAGGCACTAGGGATCTGACACTAGAGTCATTTCTGCTAATTAACTGCCAATTAGCAGTCCCTAAATGAGAGGGATCACGATGCCCGTGTTGGCAATGCCCTGATAGCCCTCTCCTTTTATTGAGATGCACATATACATTTATACAAATGCACACAAACACACTAAAGAGAGTGAAACTCACTCACACACACACACACACATAGCCTCTCCACACTTTAGCTGTATATTTAGAAAGCCAGGGGCATGAGATGGCCACTGCTGGGAGTCCCTGGTTGCAGCCAAAAAAAGGCATGACATTTCCATCTGGGTCAAAGTTAGACTGATAACCAGCAACTTCACTCAACTAGTCCACCAATGCCGCCTCAACGACCCAATAGAAAAGTAGGAGGCAGAGACTTATGAAGAGGTGGGGGGAAGGACCTTGAAATACTGGAGGATTTTAAGAGAATTAAATACTTGTAAAAATGTTGGAAATAAGGCAACGCAGTTTTATAACTTTGTGTTAAATTTGGAAAATATTAGTTATTATTTTGCATTTCATAATGGGCATGTCTGCCAAACCAGAGAATCATAAAAGAATCATAAAAGCAAGTGTTCCTAAGTGTCTCATTGGATACTGGGAGAGGGTGGAAAATGCATTATTAAGTGGAAGAAATTTAGCTTTTTTCTCTCCCTCTTTCTCTCTCTTGTTCTCACATAGTGCAAACAAATGTGTTTTATCATAAACATTTTGCATGTGAACCCACAGTGCACTCTAAAATGGAAGGAGTTAGGGGAAGAGAAGATCTGTTTGAGGAAAAGGAACCTGGAGCTAAGAGCTGTTATAAGACAAGACGAGAAGTATGTGCAGGGTTGCTCCACGCCGACAGTCCCGCCGATAACTGAGAGGCAAATTTCTGATGAACTCCTGCCGCTCTGCTGAAACTGTCCAAGAAAACTTCACAGGTTTTTAGATTTTGTATAAAAACGGCATGGCCATTATTAAAAGACCGCTGGGAAGGCTTTTAAAACACCTCAAAAGCTGATCAGAGTGAAACTTTAAGTCATTCCTTCATTTTCTTTCTATTGAATTGGTCTGATTTTGGTTTTATTGAACTCTGAAGTATGTCAGTGGTAGCTCTCCTTTATTGTATTTCTATTCATATTAGGAGCAAAAAAAAAAAAAAAAACAAACGCTGCAGAGATTTTTCATTTCTTCGGTAGGCACGGGCCGCTTGGCGCCGTCGTCTGGCGGATATCCTTCCCTTATCATGTGACCTGTGCTCCGACGGGGGCAAAGGTTGGCTACGATCCGCCCCTGTGTCTTAATAACTCACTCATTGTATTCCTTTTCTGCCGCTAATTAGAGCCTCTCCCCAGTGCATGTCTGTATGTGTGTTTATGTGTGCATGTAATCCCCGCTGGGCTGCAGAAGAGGCAGAGAAGTAAAAATAGAGTATGGCTTAGTGCCCTCTTTATTGTTATTAGTGCTCCAGTGGCACAGCAGTCCATCATCATAGATGCTAAGAACTGACATATTCCTTTTCTGACTGTCTCTGCCTCTCCCTCTGCCATGGAAATGACCAACTGGCTGCCTGTGAGATGAGGGAATAATGACGGGACGATTTCCTTCCTTTTTTTAGATGCTGTTTCTCTCAGTCATCTGTCATCACCGTCATCTCCCAGCCTCATGTAATAACTCTGTGTGTGTGTGTGTTCGCATTGCTCCAATGGTAAATAACGCAGAATGGTTGCTGTGTGTGTATGTGTTTATGGCAGCAAGTGAGGGCACATCGGGTTGGGTCTGACGCTGAGACATGAAAGGATTCGGTCAAGCCCCATTTAGCCCAGACTGATAGCAGGACACCAGGAGCTGCTGAGGCAGGCAAATAAACCAGCTAGATACTGTAAACGGCTTCCTTTAGAGTGCAGACACCTGACTCTGCTGTTTCGCTCCTTTTGCAATCCCACAGTTCCTTTTGTGACATAGCCCCTCATCTTTTCAAGGAATCCTACAGTTCACAAGACACCCCCATTCTGTTGGCCTGCTTCCTCAAATGTAAGCAAAGCAGACAGACAGCCACACTTCTTAATGGTCAGCTAATGGTGTCCAGACACACATCTGAGCAGACAGCGAGACTGCATGCACTTTTGATCATTAATAACAGAACAATCAAGTCTGCTTCCTCATCTGCTCTTCATCAGCGCGGTGAGATTGTGGACTTTAACCTCACTCTGCTCCTTATTAGCATTGGGCAGCTAATGGGGTGTGGGCTGCAAACACAGGTGAGGCATTGGATGGCTAAAATAGAACCAGGCAGAGTGTGTCTGTGGTAAAAGGACAAAGGAATTTAAAGCTTTTGTCTCTGCTAGTTGTGCATACAGGTGAGTTGCAGGTGAACATGAAGAGAGATGATAGTTGGAAGGTTCTTGGTTGTTTTATAGAAGCAGGAGGGGAGAAAGAGAGAGATGCACTGTCTATTGACCATAACACAGAGCACCGTTGTGTCCTCGCTGGGCTGCAATTGTGCCGGCAGACAAAGCCCTGATTCAGCACATCCTTTCCCCCAGGGAGAGCTCTGGAAACCGAAGATGGAGCCCCCCCCCCACACTCATCTTCAGCATCTTTCTATCCAGGCCACTCTTTGGACAACCCCAGCAGCAGCAGCGGTGCATCAAAGGGAGCTACAGTGCAAGGATTTGGCGAGATGTTTGTTTCTAATCATGTTTTCCACCATATAAGCAGTGGACCATCTCAGTAGCCATTAGAGCCACAAATGACATATCAAAAGGGGCATTAAACTGGAACTTGCAAAACTATACATAAAAAAGTATACCCTCTGCCAAAGCCAGAAGACAGGGAAGCCTCCCATATCTCTTCATCTGTCTGTTCCTCTCCCCTCTCAGGTTAGCTGAGTATTTCTGCATTAATCACCATGACACAAGCAAGGCAACTCAATTTTCTGCTCCTGTAGGTAAGGTGCATGGCATCCCGAAACGGTGGCATGAAGCATGAAACAGGCAAGCAGGGGCTAATCTTTGGTTACTGGTGTAATTGAAATGCTATCCACACTGTAGGGTGCATTAAAGTCTGATAACAACGGTTCCTGTGGCCAATTTAAGTAGCTTGACTTCCCCTGGCTAGAAAGAAATAAAGCAAAGGGTGTGTGAGAGAGACGGAGTATGTCAGGTTGGGGGGGTGGCGAGAGACGGAGGTGGAGGGGGGGGTCTGATAGATAAGGCTGACAAACCTAGCTAATTCTCTAGGCGTGTTTCTCATTGTGAGCCAGGAAAAATGAGAAAAAAAATGAATCGTAGAACCAAAAAATCAATTGACCCTCGGGTGACTTGTCAGGCTGTGAGTCTGATAAACCTAAAAGCTTCGTTAATGTTGGCCTGCCTGTATCCAACAGATAGAGCACTTTGTAAATGAACCCGCTTTGATAAATATATTAAGGAAAGCTGTGAATAAAAGGCACAGACTTGTCATTTGTAAATAGAACCCCACTACATGGAATTAGAATGATAAAATGGGGTTCCATATAATTAAGTTTGTGTAAGACCTGAAATCCGTGCAAATACCTTCCCGGAATTTTGAAAAGAAGCTGTCAGTTCAATTAATCTGAACATCACCCTGAGAATGTACTGAACAAAATTAAGCTGCAGATAAAACCTGGGCTAGTATTTTGATAAGTAATTCCTGTATCATTTCTTTGCTTCTGTGATCATTTTATTTAATCCACCACCCCCAGTTATGTGCTAAGCCATCTACAAAGGCCCTGCTGGCCAGGCCACCGAAACCTTAATCCACCATATAGCTTGTGTAAAATGGGGAGGGGGCGGAAGGCAGTTTTGCCAGTTTGAGGGGGCACCAGACATTACTAGGTATGTTTTGGATGAAGGGGTGGGGTGGGTTTGGAGGCTGTAAGGGTGGCTTACAACCTCTGCCTTTCTCCTGCTGAATGCAAACCACAAAGAGCACTGACTTAGCCACAGAGAACTGCACTGATAACACTGGAACATCCCAGTAGCTTAAATATCATATTGTTACCGAGGTTGTCTGTGTGTAAGTCTTTTGCGTGAGCAGCTGTGTGTGTTTGTACACAACGGGGAGGGATGTACATAAACGGTTTTCACACTTTAGGAGCATTAGCAGTCTTGGCTGGTGGAGGAAAGAGGCAAGGTAAAGGCTTTTCAGAATAAAAGGCAGAGCGATGCTGGTGGTAGAGATAGGACAAGCTTGACTCACCAGTTGTTTACTTGTAAGATGGTGAGGCCCGTGTCTTGGGCTAGCTGCTTCTTCTGCTCTTCAGAGGGGTATGGGTGCTGCAGAGGCAAACACAGAAAGAGGATGAATAAAACACACATGAACCTCTGGAACATTGAAATTCACAGAAATGTTGACACTCGAAAAGAAGCGGGAAGAAGGGAGCACTTGATCTGAGTCAGGTTTCTGGCTATTTCTCTATGTATTCAATATGCTCCTGTATTTGTTGCATTGTGTAACCTAAACCTGTGCCTTCTTGTGACCTCCACCCAACCCTGCCTCTCCCTTGCACAGTATGGATATTCAATGCATACACGTGTCTGCCCTTTCACACACAAAATTCAGAACTAAACGTGTCAGAGCTGGCCAAACAAGTTTGTCAAAGCTCTCATCTGTGATAATACCCTGTCCCTATTCCCTATCTTCAGCCTGTCTGTGCACAAAGAAAATGCAGTCTATGCGTTCTGCGTTTATAGTGATTACATACAGCAGGCAAAGAATAAAGAGATACTTTTCAGAGCACACGTTGACAAACAAGACTTTTTTTGAAGGCCTGACACACAAAGCTTGATGCTACAGAATCGTTTTAAATAGCAGGGAACAACATGAGTGGGTGCAGGTTTGCTGTGAATGCATTAATCTTTCCTTGACTCTCCGTCATGTCTCCTGGTTGTGGCTCTTTCATGGAGAGCAGCTGGATCCAGACTAATGCTAAGAGAAAAGGACGCCGTGAAATCTCATCTGCAGCTCGGCCAAGATTTTCTACCTGAAAATGTAATTCTTCAACAAATTCTGCAGTGATACTATTTGTGTCAGGTCCAATCTTAAGAACATCGGCTGATATAAATGGCAGACCTTGGGCTGTCTCGCTCCCCCTGGGCCTGCTATGAAGCATGACAAAACAACAGTGATCGCTGGTGACAGATGTCTTTAAGGGCCAGATTAGGAGTCGAAGTGCACGCAAACGAAACAAACGAGACACTGTGTGTTTCATTCAACCACTCTAAACAGAAGGGATGCAGGCAGACTTTACACCTGTATAGAAGGGTGGACTAGAAAAAAATCTAAAAAAATCAATTCAAATGCCAAAATTTCAAATCTCAAAGCAGATACATCATTTCTTTTCAACTCCGGTTTCTTAGTTTTCGGATATTTTTGCTTTTACTTGGACAAAAATGTTTATATTTTGTGAAAATGTGAAAAAAACATATTTTAGCCTCAATGCTTCTTCATAGTCATCAAGAACTCCATAACCTGTAACGCTTGCCTGGCTTGTGCTAATTGAATCCAATTTTAAAATGAGATGATAATAGTTGCTCAAGAAGCATTTTCTCATTTACTGCAAAAATAATTGATGTAAGCGAGAATTCATATCAGCAGAGAGGAGGCAATTTCTCCTTTCAGGTATCCCTGCCTGTTTAAATGTTTTAATTAAAGGAAAGATGAAAAGAAGCATTTGTGGAATGTGCTCAATTAATAACAAACAACACTCGGATTGGACAAATAATGAGTCCCTGCTGCAGAGAGGGATTAATCTGATTTGGTACTTGTGTACGCAGTGCCTTTTAATATGCTAAAATTATTACCAAAGGAAAGACGATAACTCTTGCACAGAAATACATTTTGTGATTGCCAGGTGCTGACATTTTCTTGGCAGGCACAGACAGAGTTATTGTGACTTTGGGTGCACAAACGGCAGGGGCCGTAAACTTGCTTTGAAAAAGACTTGCTGTGCAAAACGACTGCAGAAAATACCATAAATTTTTGCATCTGCTTGTTGTTTACGCATGAGATTGCAATCTTTTTTTCATTCAGCCAGGGATTCTTTTGTGTTTCACAAGACTTTAAAAAACTATAGACACTATAAAACATATAACGCTCCGTTTTCCAATGTATAAACCAATGGACACTTGTATAGATGGAAACAAAAGGATTCAGCCGGCCCAGATTGGAATTGGGAGTGGGTCATTTACATGGAATTAAAGCTTCCTCGTCCTAACAGGCCAAGAACTGGTCATCAATCGGCGGCTGTCAGCCAGAGAACGCTTTAGCTGGTGATAAATACGTCGGCCAGCGGCACAGCTCGTCCACCAGCCTCCACGTAATGAATGGTTCTGAGCAAACAAGAAAGATGTCTCATTAAGGAGAGTGGGGATGTTTAAGCCCCCCTCGCACACCAAACCCCTGAGTAAGGAGATTTACTTTGACCACAGAGACATGACTTGGAAAAAAAAATACCATTTTGTTCATTTTGTGAGAACATGCTTATGCATGCTCTCACACTTCTTGTTTGTTTACTATATATTCTTTCGATTTTAGACTGAATTTGCACATACAGTAAGCAAGGATAAATCAAGGCATTAATAAACTCATCCAAATATATAAAAAAAAAACTATGAATGTTTGTGCATAGCTTTCCGTGGTTCCTCTTCTTTCTGACTCCTTCCTTTCCCTCCCACTCAAACGCAGATGCATGCTCTTTATGGCTAAAACTGCAGGCCACCCACCCAGACTTTATGTTGTGGCCACTTTCCCTTAAGCATGGGACTCTGAAATCTCAGCTACAGAAAAGGGTTAATGATTGCAATTGAGACACACACTTCTGAGACACATGAGAAGCAAGCCAACATGGTGGTTGCAAGGCTGCAACAACTCTGAAATCCGAGAAAGACTATACTCTGAATGACCTCCTCATGTTAACTGTCCCAGCAAAAATATGTTTTGGATTTATAACCAAACGGAAAACATAAAAAAGACCAAAATTTTAAGCAAAATAACCCCAAAAATGACGTACTTTCTACCTACTGCAGTTGTGGCCTTTGGGAGTGTCTGACATGTTTATTTAATTGATTAAACACAAACAGTGCAGGAACAAAGATATTATTGATAATCTCCACAATAGTTTTGAATCCACTCAATATGTTGAGAAAAAAAAAAACCCATTGACCGCAAAATGGAAAAAGTCTATAAATAATTACAGGCAGAAATTATATGTTTCAATTTGTTGTCAGAGCTGCACCCCTTTTTGATCGAAGCACCTCTGTTAATTATGCCGAAGCCTAATGGCTGCACTAATTAAATGTACACATGTCCACTTTCTGCCATTTCATCCAGGAGAGCTCAGCCAAACACTGAAACAAACACATGCAGGTGGATCCCGCTTTGACATTAATCAGGGATCGAGTGCATGTTTGTGTATGTGACCACCTGCTGGCTAAATTACAGGGTTTAATGTGCTCTGCGCTCTCCGATAGTTCTGGATGTAATAGCCTCTGTGGTTGTTGAGCATTAAACACGGAGTTAGCTCTGTCATCTGCTGTGTTAGGTCTGTAACCCCCCACCCCCTTAAATCCAGCTTGTCGTTTTGCTTGGTTTCATTCCTACTTCACCTCACACTTTCCGCTAGCGTTTACTATTCTCATACAAGCTTCAGTTATATGTACTGTATATCAGTTTTGTAGACGCCAAATACCCATTTGCTGCCGTCATCAAATCCCACAGCCTGATCATTATCCGGGCTGATCTGCGCTGCCCCCACTTCTCCAGCTCTGATGCTTTCTTGCTCTCCTCGCATTGAACCTTTCAGCATGGGCCGTTGGTGGACTGCACTGATTAATTACATCATCAGAGCGGGACATGAGTTATAGAGCCAGGTCATAAGGTTGCAGTGGCTTGCAAACCTATTCCATGCTAATGACTCCCAGGAAATCAAAGGCCATTGGCTGTTTACCCCCAGCACCATGGCAACACAAAGAATGACCGGTGTGATTTGACCCCTGAAGCATCTATATTTTTAAAAGCAAATATTCATTAAAACCTATCAAACTAAAGTAAAGTTCTACCCTCTAGTTGTTGATGGAATTTATTAAGACTTTTTCTGTATCTAATCTAGGAAAAAAGTTTTTCCTTTCATAAATGCCTGTCACACATTGATTGGGATCGTGTTTGTTTTTAATCAAAGTGACTGAAGTATGATGATAATATTAACTGTCAAATGGAAGCATAATCAAATAAAGGAATGACATTTTAATATGGATTCTCTTTTGAGCTTGGGTGAGATTGGCACATTTTAAATATGAAGTTGCTGTTGTTAATAACTTTACAATTGGCTTCTTTGACAAATGACAGTGGGATTGAATGCACATCGGCATTACTGAGAGATCAATCTGATTTGACAAGTAAATCAACATACAATTTTTTCTAATCGATCAGCAGCGTTATCGGGCATTTTTGGCAGATTATGACAGATTTAGAGATATTAAATGAAGAAAAGACAAATTTCATTTTTTTTGATAAAGACGTGGTGATTATCCAACTCAGAATGTTTGTATTAATTAACAAACGTCAACTTTAGGGCTCTATATCTAGGTTTTGATACATAAAAACTATTTAAAGTTGCCAACTATGTTTTTTCTGTTGTGAAATAGTTCCAAGAGTTTTTTTAATTTTTAATTTTTAGCTTACAGACCCTCACAACTTCAAGCTAACATTAGCTAGCAAAATAATGACGAGCTGAATTGGCGCTATCCAGCTGTACAGCTTTGAGCCATGTGGAAGTTAAGACGAGGAAAATGAAGACGTACATAGATCTAGTCGTCTTCAAGTGGAGGATTTA
Source organism: Oryzias celebensis (assembly GCA_014656515.1). NCBI lineage: Eukaryota > Metazoa > Chordata > Actinopteri > Beloniformes > Adrianichthyidae > Oryzias > Oryzias celebensis. The sequence goes on from BNCR01000005.1 coordinate 45,698,162, forward strand.
GAATTGGAACGGAGCAGGAAGACTCAGTCACTTCGTCACAAACCTGAGCTTTTCTAAACCCCGTGTTTTTGTCTGCTCCCGATCCATCTCCTTTTGAATAAAGAAACACTCTGATACACAATTGTAATCTTAAATTATTTTATATATGTCCTCCCTCACAAGAAAAATGCCCCAAACCAAGTAAAAACCCAACATGATTTTAAAGGAGTGGGTCTTTAAAGAGCCTAAAAATTATTTCGATCTCTTGATAAACATTATGTTCAACCCCTACTCTATACTCCTGTGCTTTATTTGTGAAGCCATTGACTACTATAGATGGGAGGTACTATAGGATTTTATGTGTTTTTGTTTTATTTTACTGGGAACTACACAGCTTCCTGACAACAGGCTGAAAACAGGCAAGAATGCTAACTGACTCAATGACTCGGTGATTCAGGCCTTTTCTCTTTCACACACACACACACAAACACACACAGCCAACTTATAAACAGAACTCACATGATGCCAAACAGCAAACTGCACGCACCGCATGCCAGCCTCTGATAACAGCAAATGAAAGTACGCTCACATCTACACCTCGTACAATCTGCATTCAGAACATACCACTACACTTCTGTCTCACCCACTCCAAACTCAAAAGCTTCCACACAACGTAAGGGCTCTCAGTGGACTGCCCTCTGACAGTAAAACGGTGATGATTGCAAATACAAGACGTACTGGCGAGGCTCGCGGCATCTATTATAGAGCGAAAGGGCCCCCAGTCTGTCTGCCTGCTTCTCTGGCTGGCTGGCTAGTAGGCTGGTTGGCAGTGCATCAGTACTACTACTGCTGTTGCTGCCACGGCCCCCCACAACAATCGCTGGCTGGGCTCCTGTAGCCAGTTCCTGGACCCCAGCCAACAGCCTGTTTGCTCTACACCATTAATTTATGTTCACTGGAGAAACTGCAAGGTTGTAGAGAGGCTCTATGGCATAACTGCTCAGCTTTCCTGCCAAGCTACAGAAAGTAAAGAGGGTGGGGGGTGTCAGAAGGAGGGAGGACCGGAGGAAGAAGGTGAGGAAGGAGCCCATGAGGATATGCATCTGATTGTACCGAGCTCCATGAGGCTAAATAGCAATCACTACCACAAAGTCCCAATCTGCCATCAGACGCAGCAATTGATCTACAGAAACTAAGAGATGTTTTACAGGAATGTTTCCAAATGTTATCATGCAAAGTGGAACAAAAGATAAAACCGTTACCCAAAAATGAAAGGAAAGCTGGGAAAACCATGACTATGGTCCTCACAGAAATATGTAAAAGGCTGCCAAAGGCACTGCAAATGCAGTTAACTGATAGGTCTGTTGGACGTTGCCACCATCTGTAAACTGCGTGTGTCCTGTGTGGACGTGGTCCCACTCGGAGCCTGCAGCCGAAGTGATGTGCTTGTGATTTAATCGTCAGATCAAGTTCTCAGGTTCTTTTTCAACAACATGGCTGCTCCTCTCCTTTCATGAGGACGAACACAATCCTGATATCATCACAGGGGGTGACTCCTTTTCACTTTCTCTCCTTCTCGTTTGATCCGTCCATACGCTGCGAGCCACAGAAGCATTTCCTCCGTCTCTGCTAAGCCATCAGCCCTCATCTATCCTCTTCATTCCATCTCTTCTTTTTCCCCCTCTGCTCATCTCCTCCCCCTTTTTTCAAAGTTTCCACTAAAGATTTCAGAGGGCAGGAATTTGGCCTGGTTTTACAGACCAGTCTGTTGGCTTTGTTGTGGTAACGGCCTGCTCAGAGGCACCCGGCTCTTTTCTGCTCTCCTCTCTGGCTTCTCTAATGTCAACACGCAAGCTCACTCACTGCTGACTGTAGGACATCTTTAAAACATCTTATTGGAATGAGCTTGCCTGAGCAAAGGCACAAATGTCCCAGAAACTATTTTGACTATGAAGTTTAAAACATTTAAAGAGCTGACTGTCTCACAAAAAGTCCTTGTGCTTTTAAACAACTCCACTGTTTTTCCAACATCTGTGATGTTGTGTCTTAAAGTGAGAAGACATTATTGTTCCACCTTCTCAAAGTGATCTTAAGATCTATAATCCGATTATGAAAAAGTTGTTGGGCTTGTCACTTTGGCTCAAACCCATAACACTTATTTAACTTAAAACTAAATTACCAGCCATATATTCACTGGTAAAACATGTAGGGACTAATGCTTCTAGATAAATGTGTGCAGATTTAATTATGTATGTACGGATTGTAAAAAATAAAATAAAAGCAGGGACATTTTCCGTTGACAGAGACAGGATCTGACAATTCTTCTACAGAGGTGTGGGACTACTTTTAAATAGAATTTTTAGCAACCTAAGTACTAAAATGTATTTTATATGAAAGACCCACTCCAACAAAAATTGTGTTTTTGGTGTTTATAATGCGTTCCAGTGGGTTTTTGTCATGATGTAAGACATAAAGAAAATTTAGCTTAATCTGAGTATTTCTTTATTCAAATCATTGTGAATCAGGGCAAAAAAAAAAAGTTCTAGCAGTGATGTAGGCGCTACAGTCATCCACCTGCAGACAAATAGATCCACTTACGTCTTTTTTTTCTTTGTCCGAGCTGGCATTTGGGTCAAAACTGTTCTGCTAGATGGCTCCGCTAATATTGCTTGCCATTTTTGTTCCACTGCTAATGTTAGGTTGGCGGTGTGACGGTCGGTAAGCCAGAGGGAGAGAATGTAAACAGACGGATGATGGGAATTCAGGGCAGGATTACTCGCCAAAATTTCTGATGAACTACTGCCACTCTGCAAAAACTGTCCTGGAAAACGACAGGTTTTTTGTTTTTTATTACTTTGCCCCCCCCCCCCCCCCCCCCCCCCCCCCCCCAAAAAAAAAAACAAAAAAAACAAAAAAAACTTTGGAATGCTTTTTAAATAGTTCAAAAGATGATCGGAGTGAGACTTAAAAATGGAGATGAATTATCTGAAGAGAGTAAAAAATGTACAAAGTCTATCCGTTCATTTATGTACCTGTTTATGCCTATTCAGGATCATTGGGTTGCTGGAGCTTATCCAGTACTGTCAGGAGAAAAAGGGCACACTCCAGATAATTTCCAAGTCCATCACAGGGTCACACAAAGACAGACAATTCTGATAAAGTCTTTCGGAAAACCAATGTTAATATTAACCAACAGGGACTATTGTAGGTTAATCCTCTATCCCTATTGTGTTCTGTAGATGCTTTGCCTTTGTTTGAAAAACTAAAGTGGGTTTGATCTCAAATTCAAATCAGAACTTACTCACTTGTGAGTATACAACAGACTTAGTGGGTCACTCTTCAAACTGAAGCTTCTACTTCTCCCTTTCATTGTGCCCAAACTTATTAAGAATAAGTATTTAAGCACACAACCGTCACCCCTTCACAACTCTCTTTCTTTGGGTACCCCATGTCTGCTTAAGACTGCTCACTCAGAAAGGCCAGTGTGTGTTCTGATGTCGAGTCTGGGGACAGCACAAGAGGGGAGCCTCTTGCAGAGGACAAACAAGAAAACCCCGAGGCAAACCATGGAATGTCAAGCCAATTTGGAAAATATCACAGGACATTTGTAAAGTCAATTTTTGTTTTCAGGTCAAAAATCAAAGGCAAACATGGTGAGTAACATTTGGCCATTACATTGCAGGCAGGAACACCCCTCCCCAGCCAAAAACAGCTGCAGGGGACACTTCCTGTTTGCTAATGATGCTAAATGCGTTCAAGTCAGCCATGTCAAATTTTCTCCTCCTCTTAATGGACAGCTGGGGCAGAAGGCAATATTTTTCCTCTTTCCTTCCTTCCCTGGCTCAGCTTTTCTCCATCCCCTGCTTGTGAAAGAATCTCTTTTAGGTCTACGACAGACAAACACCTTAGATCATGTCGTTGGCAGCAAGGCAACTGACAGTAACCATAGGTGCATTCATTCGAGATCACAAGTAGTTTAGTGGCACAAAGCCAGCCAAGCCCTGATCAGTCATCACCTCCTCTCTACCTGTTGTCTGTTTTCTTAGTGAATGCAGTTTTTGAGCTCTCCTTTCATCCAGGAGTGTATGAGTCAAGGAGATATCTCCTAGCATTGCTCAACACCTAACAGCAGATAAATGCTCAGGCCTGTGGGGACTGACAAATGCCCGGAGGATCTTTCACTTTCTTGTTGTTTCTCAAAGGACAGTTGGCATGTGGCAAGAGTTAAAATACTTGAAGAGAATAGGAGAAAAGACTGTTTTGCAGGTTTTAGCTTGGTAAATAGCATGCAGTCTTTAAGTGCATTCTTCCCTTTAGTGGTCTTAGGCTCAATCCTGCCTGGGGGCCGGTGTGACCTTTGACCCGACTGGCCTGCCTAGCTACAGCGCTCTCGTTTGTTAGGCGCTTTATCCACTGACAAAGCAGGCAGGAAGTTGGCAGCAGCCCAGCAGCCCCATGGGAGGATGACCATCAGCTAGCTCAGCTTACCGCTTATTACAGGATGGCGGGGAGCATGTGTGTTTTCGTGCGCACTGGTCCTCTTTTTTTTGTGCGTGTCCATTCGCATCTGTTGCACGCATGCATTTTTATGATAGTATTGTGAGTCTGTCGTTCTGCCAGAATATGAACAACAAGAGCAAAAAAGCAATAAAACATGATTGACCCCTTTTGTGCTTGTTCACATTTTTACTGTACTAGCTAATGCTATTCTAAGAATAAGCTTGGAAGCCACAAACACTCCTGTCTCTGAGCTAAACCGATCAGCTATGCATGTTAGCAGCAGTCAGGCAGCCTTCCAGCCACTGGACTCATGGGTCTAGAGCACTTTGGTCTTTCTCTCTCCACTGTGTCTGTCCTCCTCCACCTCCTCCTCCTCGCAGCAGCAGCCTGCTCATCAGAGCGCTCAGAACAGCTCACTTAGGCATTATATCATAAGGGACTCCAGTTTCACTCTCGCCACTCTATAAAAGTCAGGTAATTCATACTTCATTTATATATCTTCCCATTAATAAAGCTGATGAACTTTTACTCCTTAAATCTAATAGGCCATTTTAGCATGACTGCCAGCGCCTGTCGATTTCTCTTTCTCTCCGTCTGCTCGCTGCTTCTCTTCCTTGTATCGAGAGAAACGCAGACACTAAGGAACACACACTGGTCTGTAGGTGAAGAGAGAAAGTGTAGATTATTGAAACTTTTGACTAACCTATGCCACCGACAAGCAGTGACGTGCACTTTATGGTGGATTTTTTTTTTTTGTCTTATGCTTCCTATAACTCCCCATCTAGGTGCAACAGAAGGTCATTGACCTATGGGCATAACGCAAAGCATGATGGCTCCCTGGCTCATAGGCTGTTGACAAGTGTCTGTGTTCTTTTCAACAACTCGTTGAACCCCACCCCCCCACCCCACTCCTTCCCTTCCTAGGAATGTAACACAACCACTCACTGAGGTAACCTAAGCTCCTCCCCTCCGCCATCCTTCATTTACAGAAGCAGAGAGACAGAGACCAACTGGAGGTGTAAGACAGCTGTCCCCAATCTCCCCATCTAACTCAAGCTTCCTCTCTATTTTCTCTTCCCCTCTCTGGATTTGCTTCTACACCACTGCCTGCGGAATAATTAATGATGCAATTGAGCCGAGTAAAGGACTCTGGCCAGCAAGAGCCATTCTTGAATGCCTGCATAGGCGTTTTATGAAGAGCATTTTATGAAAAGTAGGACTTGTCAGACAGGTAGAGGTAGAAAACGACACAAAAAAAGTCAGACATTAAGAGGAACAGACTGTTCCTCGCTCTTCTTCTTTTTTTGTTTTGATCCTTACAAACCTAATCCTTCATTCCCATCCCCCTCTTCTCTCGTCCGTCCTCATGGCGGGATTGGAGGGCCTGACCTGTCTGGTGATTGATGGTAATGTCTCAGGAAGTCATTTTCCCCGACAGCACCCCGCCGCCTTTCACCATGCCTGGTGCAGAGGTGAGCCCATCACACGGACACTTTTAACTCTTTGCTCGCTCACCTCCCAGGACTCTTGAGCCCCCATATGCTTTACAAACCTTTCTGAGCAACATCACACCAACCACATACGATTCCCCAGTTTTTATGACATCAGGATCGAGGTGAGTGGGGATTTATGTTGCAGACACATTCTGCTTAAATAAAACGAGCAAAAATCAAAGGCTATCTTAAATTTCTGAATTCAGAGCACTGAAGATGGCTCCTCTAGGCTCCATTACTTGGCTTACAACTTCCATTATGCCAATTAGGACATTGTTCCGACATTAGGAATGTTTTACTCCATGCTGGAATTGCTAACATCTGCCGTCTGTGTGTGCTCCATGTGTCAGGGCAACATTTTACTGTCTTAAACACACATTATTTTGCAGCCTATTTTCCCTTTTTCTTCAAGTTTCTTCAACACAGAACTCGGCATGTATTTTCCTAATTCAACTCTTACTGTGTCTTAAAGAGATCCCTCTCTGCTTGAGCCCAAATAACCTAAAATGATCCGTGAAGAAGCTTGCGATTCCAGTTTTCAATAGGCTTCATTAGTTTTTAATATCCAGCCAAGAAAAGGAGGGGAAAATGGCATGGAGATAATCAATGCAAAGGGGCTGGTAGCCTATTAATCTCCCCCAAAGGATTGTGGGTTAATACACGTTCTTGCATAGGCAAACATGGCTGTGTGGTGAACACATCTGTCTGCCTGGATGGGCTACTTAATGAAACAGCCAGCGTTTGGCTGCTGAGATGGATGTCGTTCCTCCAGTGAAAAATTAGTTCCCTCTTCCACTACTCGGAGACCGAGCCATGTAACATAGGGCCCCATTCAATCCACCAGAAACCTGAATGTGCTCCTCTATGAGAGCAGCTTAAACAATAAAGGTGCTGGTCAGGACAGGCAACGCATGGTCACCAGAGCAAAACTTCATGGAGATCATATCAGGGAATCCTAATGTGAACAAGACTCGGACTGATCTGGGAATTAGAGACGATACTGAAAGACTAGATGAGCAGTTGTACAGTAGACATATGAAGAAGGACAAGGAAGGAGAGATGAAGAGTGATCCCGCTGAATCAATGGACTTATGTGTCAAAGTGCATGCATGTGAAGCCATCGTTGTCTATCTGCTGGGGCATGTGTGCATGTTTCTGTGTATTCAAACAGTGTCAAAGGTGACCCCTGGTCAGGGAGTCCTGTAACAGGAGCTCACCTCCGGTTCTGCAAGCTCTCCTCTCAGTGTGCTAAACAGCCACCTGAAGACAGGATTAGCCATTGTGACCCTGCCCCTGAGGTAACTGTGATACACCTCAGGGGACAGACATGAAACACACACTGTCACGTGCTGCAGAGGCACAGCCAGGTGGGGAGAGGAACACTCTGCTAAAGACAGAAAAACACGCAGGACGGCAATATGACAGGTGGTTGCTGTGATTGCTAAGTGCAAACTAGACACTTGTAAGAGGATGAGCTAAAGTACAGTATGTGGCTGAGGTGAGGGTGTCATTGGTGTTTGCTGTTGTTAATGAAAACAAAGCATCAGAGCATAAGAGGATTGGGCATCCTAACTCGGTGCCTTGGGGTAGCTCAGATTTGTGCCTTAGTGGAAATTGATGCCTGTCAGCCTATCTATGACTCAACTCTGACAATATGCATGCATGTGTGTTTCTGTGTGCATGCTGTGCTATGACAAATGAGCAGCGCTTAATTTGTGACTGATTATGCGGTATGCGGGTGCCCTCAAACCCCTTTGAACTTGTAATTGCCCCTGGATTCAGTAATGAACATTAAGGAGGATTCAGAAATGTGTGTCTAATTACATATTTTGCCCCCTGCTTTTTACATTTCTTCATCTTCACGCTGGATGAGAAAGAGGAAAAGGAGGAGTGGTAGTAGGAGGATGAGAACCAAAAAGGAGGTTCTGGGTTGGGAGGCACACACTGCTGTTGTCGCCCTCTTTATCTAAATAATTGTACAAGCTGGTTTATGAGCTTTAGAGGGGAGCTTTGTGTGTCAGCCACTGCAGCCCCAGGGATATGCCGAGCTAGCTCTCATCATGATCAATATTCAGAGAGATTCACATCTGGAGCCAAAACCTGCTCAGCTCAGATTTGTTTATATATATATATTTATATATATAAATCTGGAGGTTTCAGTCTAACTACCCCTGCTGAAGAACAAATGTATGGCAAAAATGCAACAAAGAACTTCAGTTAAACGGCTGTGTTGCTGGGAGAGTCCATTGTGGCAGGTGGAAAGGGAAGGTTTGGGTAAACTAACAACAAATTGACCGGCTCAACATTGCTCTTTGATGTGGACTAGGCCCTCTTATTAAAAAAAAAAAGCTGTCCACGTGTTCAGGTTTGGCGGAAAAAGAGAGGATATCAATTGGGTGAAAAAATGAAAAGGTGAGGAAATAGAGGGAAGAGGTGAGAACAAGAGACATGGCTCCCAGTTATAAGGACCCCACTGTGCAGGAATCCCACTGCTTGCCTCTGGACTGAGCACTGGGCAAAACAAAAGCATGCATTTGAGGAGAAAAGGAAAGGAGGGGAGAAAATCACACAACATGGTTGGAGTGAGGTTCTGTGCAGCTATAGAGTCCCATGACAGACAAAACAGTGAAACACAGTCTGTTTTTGATTTTTACTCAGCACCTCCATCCATCAGCTTTCCCCTCTTTTAGGCTTCTCTTCCTCTTTAGCCTGGTTTGCTGTTTCCACACTTGTGCTGCTCCTTTTCCCTTTTGCACTTCCCTCTTGGTGTGAGATGAATATCAAAGTGGTGCTGGGGCAGCTTGGAGGCCTGCAGCAGAGCATGGTCCCCAGCAAGCAACAGCGACCATTCTAGCAAGTCTTGCCACAATCATCCATGGGGGATTAGACTGGCCTGCAGGGTGGAACCCCACAAAGGGTAAGGGGTAATTTAAGGGTACTGACTCGAAGATGCGAAACCAAATCCCTCCTGCCCGTTTTGTTTTGAGTAGGACGACCTCAAAGTGTAGCAAAGTGAAAGCAGCAGCACTACCATTCAAATAACCTTATATTTTGCTCCCACCAGGGACATGAACCATATGGGGTCCCTGACATGACATCATTCTGTGCTTTTTCCCATTGAGTTAGCTCAAGCCGGTCTCAGCCTTCATCTGTGTTTTGACTGCACCAGCAGCTGACAGTGCTAAAAGCAGGGAAATGTTTCAGAGATGTGGGGTCCTTTTGAGGGTCATCCTCAAAGGTGTATAGGACTCTAAAAAGAGTCTGGTCAGCTTTGTAAACTTGTGTTCTTAGTGTCCCTGATCAGAGCTGTGATGTCATAAATCTGACTGCAACTCCACAGGCTTCATCTGTTTGCATTACTGTTTGCACCTCTGTGAGCGCCGCTCAAACTCACGGTGCATTTTTTTTTCCTTCCATGAAGATGCCCCCGCCACATTAAACCCTTATTCAAAAAACTGGGACGTTGTAATCCAGAGGGCTTTTTCCTTTTTTTTTTTTTTTTTTTTTTTTAATTTGTCAGATGTATTTCTTACAAACACTTAATTTTTACAGAGCTAAAAAATCTTTAATTAAAAAAAACAAAACAAAAAAAAAAAAAAAACAAGATCTGAGCCAAGGCCCTCACTGCTGTTTCCTCAAAAAAACCCACAACCAACAGTCTGAATTAAGATGCGCACAGCAGGAGTGAAAATTAACAAAAAGGGATGGAAATGAGAGGAAATGTGGGAGGAGAAGGGTTGGAGTTATGCATGTATTCGAGCATTTTTACATGCTCAACAACAGATGCTAAATGTCAATAAGCAAGCCTGTGGGAATAAAGAATTAAAAACAAAGAAACGAAAGAAAAGAGAAAAAGATGAGCTCTCGGTTCCACCCTTTTGGATGTAACAGGGTTGATGCTGCTTCATATGTGAGTGAAGTTCATGTGAGGTTATTTGGCTTTGAAGTAGAATTGTGACGGATCGGGATTAGGGGGCAAAGTGTAAAGGTCTGATGTCGGAGCATGAAATAAATTGGAGGTTGTTTCATTCAAATTGCAACATTTAATATCTAGAACAGATATAATCTTTACCACAGAACACACTGTAAAGACAGTGCTGTCCTTGTAGATGGTGCATAAAGAAACTGAAGGGTTTTCAGCCAAGGCTTCAGTCTGAGAAGAGGCGGTGTGACTTCATACACCTTCCAATTACTAATTCTGTTGTCTGTTTTCTTCTCTGTGACAAAAACATTAATAAAGTATGAAAATTCTTCTGTTTTTGCAATTGTGTTACCGAGTGCTGTGCTAGCCTCTCTGTGCTGGCCTGGAACAGAAGGCAGACAGAGGTGGCCTGTGTCTTTGTTTTTTTAGGTTTTCATCACAGCCGATATTAAAACAATGTGGGTAAATAAAGTAATAAACACAATCCTTACACTGATCTTAAACATTCATTACCAGTGATTTTGCTAAATCGTGTTTTGTAACTTCTGTTTTCCCAAACACTCCAAGAAAAGCTGGTTTTGTCAAGGAAGCATTGTGATGACTCTTTTCCCTGAGCTTTTCACTCATAGTCACACATTTTAGTTGTGGCAGTGAACCAAACTGTCGCCTGGGTTGCTACGGGTGACTGGAGAACTGACTTTTGGGCTCCAGAAGCAAACAAGCACATGACAGATTAGTGTGTGGGCCTCCTCCAGGCTTCCACCTTTGTGACCCTTAGGAACCCCCTCTTTACCCCTCCCCACCCCTGCTCTTATCCCTAAACCCACTCCCTGCTTCTTCTTTGTCTCTAAACTCTCTTCATCCAAACTCAGAACAACCTAAGGAGGTGGAAAAGCAAACCGATTCTCAATCAAATGAACAGAGGCTGGGGGGGCTTTTCTGTTTCTGAAACTTTATGACCTTAGAAAAAAAAAAATATAACATTTAAGGAACACATACACACGCATGTCATGAAGTGAGAGATTTCAATTTGAAAAATTGTAAATAAATGTCATCCCCGCCAAGAAGAAAAAGGCAGTCTGCGACACAGGAGATAAACAACTTCCAGCTGCTCAGTTTGAAAATAAAATGTACTTGGAAATTTTAAACTAAATGCAGATGTGTGTCACCACCAGTTAAATGCAGCCTGTACTGAAACAACACACAAGACAAGAAGGACCGGAGGAGCTTGAAAACAGGGACACTACATAGTTTAGTCTACGCAATAAAAGCATGCCCTCTCCGTTTTTGAGGATGGACTTGTACGCTTGTTTATCATATGTGGCAAACATCCGTTGCCAGGCTCGGCCTCGCCTGCATCCATGTCTTGTGTGAATGACCCTTGCTGGCTCTTTTATGTGCGCCTATAAAGGGTGGCAGAGAGAGCAGCTCCCACAGGGGGCTCGACCTGACGATGACACCCTGTTGTCATGGAGACTAATGCTATGTTAGGCGTGGGATGGCAGTGTGTGTCTGTGTATGCGTGTGGGTTAAGGGGGCGGAGCACTGTCACTTGTGTATCTAATGATGTTTGCAGCACAATGCACTCAATTCCTCAAAGGTCCTCACTTTTGTGGACTCCTGTATTACCAAGGCCCCTGTTGCTTCACGGGCATCTCTGAGATCCACTGGAGAGGGCTCTCTGCGGTTTGAAATGAGCCTTCAAAGGTTTTTATTTCATAACTCCTAGAATCCTCTCAAGTCTAATGTGGTGATAACTTTCTGCAAGTATGTACAGTGATGCTACGTTCACACCTCCCTAAGAGACCACTTTCCAACCTATAAATGTTGCGTTTCTGGCTTCTGCATTCAAACACGTGTGTTCCTGCATTGTCATGCATGTTTTTAAGTCTGTTTTCGGGCTCTGCAAACAAACTGAAGCAATTGAACGTGCGTTGAAAGTTAAACCAGTTGAACTTTGAATGATCAGGGACTCGGATTTGGTAGCGTCTTTTTTAATTATAGTAGCGACGCTCCTGTGAACACCATATGCTAAAAGTGTGTTCAAGAAGCCGCATTCAGTGCATTCTAGAACGCCCATCACATGTCTGCTGTGTACGTAATACATGAGGAAAAACAAAAATGTCTTTTTTTATTTTTTATTATGGGCACTGACTTCTAGTTAACAGTCCAAAGACTCCAAATGACCAAAGGACATATCACTTCCCTTTCAAGGAGCCCAGGGGACCAATACACCTGGCTTAGCAGCTTAACAGCATTTCCCCAAACGCCCAGACCAAAGGGTGACCCAGCACAGAACCTGAGACGCTTGATGCTTGAGAGAGCTTCCAACTTACTCATCTGACTGACCACTCTCACCCTCTGTCAGGCCTTCCCTCCCTCCTTCTAGTTAACACACGCACAGAAACTTTTAACTGGCCTGGCTTGCTCCTGAGGTCCCCTATTTATTTTCATAGGTGTTTGAGGGTTTACACTAGTCAAAAGACAAGGCCAGAGCTCAGAGTGGTATCTTTGTATCTGAGTGCTTCCTGTTTTCATTGCAAGGCCGACCCTTGTCTTTACAGGGGTGAGTAAGGGCTAGCAGGGGGTGAGAGGGAAGGAAAGGCCAAGGGCGCCAAGGGTCTAATTGTAAAGTTTGGTTTGCTTTTGCCAAACACAGAAGTGCATCCCCTTTTTGCAAAGGTGGAAGCTTCCATGGCTGCTCTTTTATTTTTCATCCTTCGCGTGTTCTCCTCCTTTTGTCTATTGCCCCTTTGCATCTGCTGCGCTGCTCTTATCCTTAATTCCATAGTGTAGCCCATGCTTTTGAAGTGCAGCAGAACATTTTACCCCTAACAGTGAAGTTTACCTTTCTGATAACATAATCTCCCAGTAGTATTGAAAAGCTTATACCAACAGTCTGGGATTTCCCTTCCCCTAATGTGGCTGGATGATATCCAGAAACTCATGGTGAGACAGAAAGAGTGTGTGAGTGTGTGTTTTTGTGGGGGCATTGGATAGAAAGAGTAGGAGGGAGTTTAGACGAAGAGAGCGTAGAGACAGTCTGACCCTCTTCTGCCCACCAACGCCAGCTGATCCGAACAGCCGTTTGCCAATTACATGTAGGACATTTAGAGTTGCCAACTCACAAGCTCCCCAGTGCATGTGCATATGGCCTCACCATAAAGAGGTCAGCCTCTGCAGAATGTTTTCATATTTCTCTGGATCAATTAGCTGAAGAAACGGTGTTTCTCTTAAAACTGGAATCCTGACATGGAACCGTTGGTGGTGAATACGAGTTAAAATGAGTTAACCTTTTATACAAGAGAGTCATAAAGAGAAGAAAAACTGTGATTTCTCCCAAGAGAGCGTGAGGTCAGGGTAAACCTTGGGGGAGAAGTAGGGGATTCGGAGAGGGCAATTTTGTTATACTGAATCTAAAAGCCAACAGTTGTTACTATTGGCCCGTGTTGTGTTTTTGTGTGTGTGTGTGTCTCTGAAGGGGGGTCCTGTCCTTTTGAGCTTTTCAGAAGATGTGACAATGGTTGGATGTTGAGAACATATGTAGGGAGACCCCTGCGGCTCACGGAAGAGGAGCTTCATGCTGGCCCCTCAGTTTGAAAAAATACAAGACCGCTCCTTTCACTCCTCACCCCTCAGTTAATGAATGCGTGAATGGCAGAGTACTGCTATAGGCCATTCAGGGGCCAAAGTCCCCAAGAATTCACCCTTGGACAAATGCGTCCAACTATAGCAAATACATTTGCTTAACAAATTAAAAGAAAGGAGAATGGTTAATAGGTGTGTGCATGTGTGTGTAAGAGTTTATGGGTGGGAGAGCTTGATGGTGAGAAGAGAAGGGGGATAATTCAATTAGTCCTTTCCACAGCAGAGAAATGAAGGCAGGTTAAAAGGGAGGGGTTATTATTTGTACAAGACTGGCCAGAGCCAAGCACAAAAGGCACAAATAAAGATTGGAGAACATCCACAAGCAGGAGATTTGGTGAAGAAGAAAGGTATGAAAAGGAGGGCCTTGAAAGCTCTGCTCTGTCTGAATTCACCAGGTCTTTGAAAGATGTGCCCAACGCCAGGCTTCCCTCCCCCCCCGTCCATCCTCACCTCACTTTCAACTTTAAAACAATTCCGAATCAAATAGTTTACGTCCTTCTCATGTCTTTGCAAAACCTACATGAAATGGTTGCACATGGTCTTTCCTATTCTGTGCTTTTTTAGTAAAAAAAAAAAACAAAAGTTCTTCCAGGAATGTTTGCTCAAAAATGAAAAGATGAAAACAAATACGTTTCTTTTCACTCCTGCTGTAAGCCTCTAAATGAAACCCGATCTGTGCAGTTTGGTGAGAGGTCTCCAGTCAGGGAAGGATGGAGCTGTGAACAGCTGTGAAGTCATTTTGATAATGATGAGAATAATAAGCGTGCAGACTGGCGTGGTGGAGCCGCTAAGGCCTGCGAGGCTCAGGGCTTTGCTGTTGCAGCTTCACTGCTCCTGAATAGATAAAAGTGATTAAAGCACTCCTGATTATCCCTGACCAATATGTAATGGATTTACAGCCCTTTCAATTAGGCTGTATTTGCTGGCCGCTTATTACTTGGGCTTTTGGTTAGGTAATCAGGAGAGAGGGGGCTTTGAGCTGGGAGTGGGCACTGATGGTCATGGTGGGGGTCTGCAGAGTGCACAGGGGGAACCTGACCCTCTTTAATGCAAGGATGATCTAAAAAGACTCAAATTTAAAACTAAGTCTATTGCTTTCCCTCCGCTTTTCTTTACCCATCCCCCTCCTGCGTTGTCCCTCCTTGTCTTGGACAAGCAGGCACAAACTCGGGCAGCTTATGTGTCCTGGAGCAGCCACCTCCTTCTGAAATCTGACCTGTTCAGTAAAATCAATGCAGCCTGATGTTCTGATAATGTCCTGACATTAGAAAGGGTGTGGGGACATGCGGGCCACCCATTATTACAACGACATGCACAGACAAGCAGATATAGTGCACAGTATTTGACAAAATATGTTGTTATGGTCTTGCACTTACATTTAGAAAAATGCTTAGTCTACTTGGGTCAAGAATCAATCTGTTATCTCATTTTTAGTTGAATACATAAAAAACACGAAACCAATCCAATTTAAAAAAAACAAATTAAATTGAAAAAGTTGAAAGATTTTGATTTTACTAATTCATCAAACAGTTGGATTCTTTCCTGTTTTCCTGTCTTGCCCTTTACGAGAGGCAAAGAGTGGAGGTTACCAGGTTTTTTTTTTGGTCTTACAGGAATCCCCAAAAGAAGGATTTAGAAACATCACTACCCTCCAAACGTTGAGGCTTTTTCTTACCGTGAGATGCTGAAACAGCCACGCCCTCATGATGTTTGTGGCCACCTTTGGGAATATGCCCCGCTTTTTCTGCCTCTTCTTATCCTTGTCCGGATCGTCGTCGTCTCCTGTGCCAGGCGATGCGACGCTGTTGTCTAAGCCATCTCCTGGACGGAAACCAAACCCCGTGTTAAATCACATCTCAGACCACACTTCACCGGCAATTCGTACACTCACACAAAGACGGGCAGTCAAAGCTCAGTTCAGGGCTTACGAAACATGGATAAATGTACAAATACCACAGATATGTATGAAGGAATTCAAAGGTGATGCGCTAAGGCCGAAAGAATTGGTGCAGTAAAGCCGATGTTGTGCAGAAAAGTTGTCGAGATAGAGGGGATTTGGATGGCCTTAGCTGAAGGTCCGTGCAGACAGAGAGGAGTTTACTCTGAGGCTGGGTAGAGCCGTTCTGTGCCCCAGAGCATGAGAGAAGGGAATCAGGGTTAATGACTTCAGTGTTTTGGCTGGAGTCGGAAACGCAGTGTTCCTCATTCCATCTACAGCAGGAGGAGTGGGGGGGTGGACAAGGAGCCTTCAAGTACAGTTGAGACTCGGACTCATGTCATTAATTCAATTAAATTTGCATGCTTGATGTAACATGGCGCATGTTTTCCCATTCTTTGAAGAGAGCCAAAGGGGACAGAATGGAGTTAGGCAGATATGTACAGTAATACACATTCATGAATTCCTCTCATCCAGTTGAGGTGCATGAGCATTGATATGTGGTTTGGTGAGGCTCATTGTTGCAGTTCGATGCACATAATGGACTTGTCGTCTCCGTCCTCCCATCCCTTCCCACACTCTGACCCCCCCAGTCCACCGTAAGATTACCATGACAAGCCAGCGGCCACTTTGCTTGTTTTAATGTCCGTCGGGGTTTGATTTTTCATAAGTAAACATAAACACGTTTTCTCCTTTAAATTGAAGTTTCCACCCATGTCCTTTGCCTTTTTTTTTCTTGTTCTTCTTCCTAAGCATTAATTGTGCATTAGCAAAAATGATTTACTTTTAACAGTCATGGTTATTTTTTCTTGCCCCCGGGCACAAATGCCTTGAAAGCCTTCCTTGAGGGCATCTAAATTATGTATCTAAAAAACTCCTCTACTAAGGAAGAGAAGGACCTGACATTCTCAAAATTCAGACGCACACGTCCTCCTGTTTTTCGGGAGGCATCAATCACAACCACCTATACAAGCCTTAATCTCACATAAATATTTGAACTAATAACATTAAAAAGGGGGAAAGAAAAAGGATCCGACTGGTGGCGTAATCAAATGCAAAATAAATGAAGAATACAGGGCCAGCGGGGGCCCACACTTCTAACTACTTTTTCCTTTTTTCTCCTCCTTGTTTTCCTTTTTGCTTTTTTCATCCAAGGCTTTCTGTCCGGGCAGTGTTTTCCTTCCACATCATTAGTGCAAAGCCACACGAAAGAGGAAAACACAGAGGTGCCGACTTTGTGCTCTCCGTGTGAAGTTAAAGAAGCGACAGCCCTCCTGAAGGACATATGGGAGCGGGGACACAGACGAGGAGCGTTGTAAGTGTGTAGCAGACATTCATTAGTGGCGAATGCCATAAATCCGAGGTTAAGTACAAATCCTTGTTCAGGAAAGACTAAAACAATAAACGTTGGTCTGGCTATAGACCTACCCTGACTGCGAGGGGCTTCCTGTGAAATGTGACCCAGACGGAAGCTGAATTTAACTTCCCCAGTTTTCCTCCAAACCTCAATTAAAAAACAACTAGTGAGCTGTGAATTTTAACCACTCTCCTTTTGTTTCTCCCCTTTTGAGCTTCGCTGAATAATGTTGATACACAGTTTGGTGTTTGTTTGCATGCTGCCAGGTTTTGTGTTGATTTTCAAGCTAGTCTCCAAATCCCTATCCTGCTGTGAGCAGTCGGGCTCATCCAATTGAACCAAACAGTGGCCAAAAGGCTGGCAGATTAATTTTATTGACGTTTCCATTTTCACTGCAATGCAATAGCCTTCCCTCTGGCCAGGGCCTGGACGACCCGCTCGTATTTACAGACTGACCTGTCACTTTATTACCCAGCATGCTTACTGTCTCCTGCATCAGCCCTTGAGGATGAAAGCAAACTGCTGCACCTTGGATTCTATCTGCTTTACGCGAACTCTGACTGCAAAACAGACGAGCAATAAGTTGGCGCGCAGTTTTCATAGTTTGATCACTTCTGTTCACTGCAAATATACGTTCAGCTACAAACGAAAGAAGAAACACCAGATGTGGACATAACAGGAGGAGAAACAAAGACAGCAAGATGAGGAGCAACGCAAAGCAGAAGCAATAAAGAAGGAGTAGAAATAGAATAAAGAAGCTCCAACTTGCTCAACCTCATTACATCTAAAGGAGAGCTGGTGCTTTGCATCCACCCCCACTCCTTTCTTATGAGCGAGAGAAGAAACGCTGCAGGGCAAATTGTCCCAAACGCTAATGGCTTCTGACTGTTCCCTGGCAACTCTTCCATTCTAACCTGCGTGGATGTGCACTCTGAGAAAAAAAATTGGGGAAGGAAAAAAGTGCAGGGCAGAGCAGAGGGAAGCGTCCCATCATCTGGCCATGTGACACAGATGGGGGTTGGCTATTAGGAGGCAGTAGAAAGGCCTAGGGGAGTCGAGGTGCTGGAGTGTAGCCCCAGGCACTTTTGGAAAAGCAGCGCCCTTGGAGACGGAAAAAAAGACAGCCCCCCCCCCCCCCCCCCCCCCCCCCCAAACACCCACTCACCCCTCTCTTTCTATTTTCACTCAACCTTTTCTCCTCTCTCCTCCTCTTTTTCTGTTGAGATCTTGACTTAGGGTTTGCCGCAAAAGTTTCTGTGTGTATTTCCATATGCACAGAAACCGAGAAAGTGCAATCAGGCAAGATGGAAGACAATGGCCGGACGCAATGAGGGTAAGACGGAGCGAGGTGGCATGGTAGCAAACAAACAAGCACCAGTCCAAGAGCACATTACGCTCACATACATTCCCTCTCTCATCACCAGTGGGTGGTTATTAAAAATGCATTCAGATATATCTCCTTGTGAGTAAATTGGTCTCAGGGCTGAGCTCATTATCGGGCTGGGGAAGGACTGTAAACACATTGCAGCTCGCCTTATCTAATGTTGGCACATTCGGGGTCGCTTTAGGAGTCCTGGTACAAAAAAATGTGTTAAATACAAAGTGTGCTTCGCTTTCTGCTGAGAGCAGGCAGAGTTCTAATGACACCAGAGCCTGTGCTTCACGTCTGTGGGTACCCTGTCCCTGAAAGAGCCACTATGGTCTAGTCAGCCCTGAAAGTATTACAGATGTGACCACAAGTAACACACATTACAGCTATCAGTGCAGCGAGCATTCCTTCTATCTGCTCTACCATACACCCCGTGCATGAATGAGTAATGACTTGTCAATAGCTGGAAACCACATTCAAACATGGTTATGGTTAGTTGTGAAATAAAAAGCTGTGCAGTCAGTTTGCACTGGGGGGCCCTGGTGTTGGTTTCAGTGTAATGAAGTGAGAGTATGGAAGCAGTGGCTTATGGAAGTGACTAATTACAGCAGCCCCCCACGTACCGCGTCAGCCCAAACTAGTCAGGCATGTTCACCCGAGCTTACCCAAAGAGGAAGAGGAGAAAAACTCATAAAGGGTGATTGAGAGAAGTTGCAGAAGATGTGATGGTAAGGTTGCTGCGGGAGCTTCTTTGGATTCTCTGCCTTAACACAGCATTCTGACCCTCCACCTCTCCCTCCAACGCCCTCCTATTACACCACCTCTATCCCCGCAGGCTCGGTCACAGAGAATGAGGAGAAAAGAAGAAGGGGGATTTAAAACCTTCCCTTTTTCCTCTTTTTCTCCTTAACTTTTCAGCCAACATAAGCGGCGTTTAGCACATTCATTCCCCCAAATGGCAGCGAATGGGAGAAGCAGTGGGGGCTCCTCTTTTGTCCGTCTGGTTGCCCCTTCTATTTACACAGGATTTACGAAGGGCTCTTTGCCCGCTCTAGGACCACATGCTTTTGACATGCACACACACAATCTCTCCCCCGTACACACATGCACAAATGTGTAGAGGCTCTATTCACCGCGATGGAACAGCTAACTCTCTGTTGCTCTGTGCTGTCTGGGGATTACAGATCGTCTTGCTATAACCTCATGCTAGCAATATGCTTTGCCCTCACGTAAAATAGACAAGTGCCAACAAGTGGAGCATAATCCCTTTAATGATAAAACACACATATTACCATCTGATTTTTAACTTTAAGTAAGCCATTAGAGTGGCTTCGTGTCTATGTGTGATTGCACCATATGGTGTCGGGGGGTTTTTTTTGTTTTTTTTTTTGGGATCCTTACAGTAGACAAGGGCTCTAAACGGAACAGTTTTAGTGTGGCTGCACTGCTGCAGCCTGTGTTTTACGCTGATTATTTCCTGATCTGTGCTTAAATAAGCAGCAGCCCCTTGCACTGGACCATAAAAACAACAGCTTAGTAAACAGCTCGCATGCTGACAAATTGGTGGCGCTCAGGCTGGAGTCATTAACAGCCTTAAAACCTGTCAGAGCAATTACAACCAACTCTCTCCTTCAGCACTTCTCCCTGCCAAACTCAGATGCCACCTACCTCCTGTCTAGAGCCCCCCCCCTTTGGCATCATGACACTGGATAAAGGTGAATGAGAAAACACAACACTTTCCTCTTAATGTCTTCCAAAACTGACGTATCAGAGGGATAGCAGCAGCTCAAAATGGCTGAATCCCACGGGCTAAAAGTGAGTGTTTCCTCTTGCATGAGAGATAGTGTGCAACTGCACCCCCCCTCCAAAAAAAAAGACAACACATCATTAAGTGTTCCCTTTAATGAACTGGAATAAGAGCTTCTAATTAGATGTTTTTTTCTGTATGTGGGGAAGCTGGGCAGTCAAGCAGCAAGTGCGACGTGTAGAGAAGGAAAGAGGGAGGGGAAAGGAGTGGGGTGGAGGTGAGGGGGGGGCAGTTGCTCAACAACTCCTGTACCTCTTCTCCCTCTCTTCTCCGCCCCTCTTCCAAGCCCCCTAACCCTGCCATCAGGCAGATATCTCTCTCTGTCATCCCTGGAATGCCGGAGATCACTATCGCCTCTCCAGCATTACAAGGCCTCTCTCAGGCACGGCGTTGACCCCACGTTGCACATCCCTACCGTAGAGGGTGAGGTTGAAGTACAGGGAGAGAAACAGAGGGAGGTGAAGGGGGGCAGAGTAGGACATAAAACATGTTTTTAACAGCCAGTTAGACTGTTTTACCTTATGACCCAAAGTACGGGCGGTAACAAAGCCACCTTCTCTTTTTGGACTCTTCTCTAGAGCCAAAGAAGAATAGTTAAGAAGTAAAAAGAGGAGTAAGGTGCGTTACTGCTTTTTTTTTTCTTCTGTGTTTAATAGAGTTAGTGCCTATGTGCCTAAATATCTGAAAAGAATCAACCAAAGACAAAAAAACAAATACATTTACATTAACCCCATGCATGTATGCATCCTTGTGTGCAAGAAAACCTGGACAAATGTACCTCTTACAGAGACTAGGATAATGTGTGAAAGAAAAAAGACATTTAGTAAAAAGAGATGCTATGAAAATGGATAAAGATGTCAGGACCCAGTTTGCCTGAATGGCAAAGGGCTAGATTGCAGGCGATGGGGGAAGACACCTTCCACTTCCATCGCCTTTCACCCCCTCATGATGCTTTTTTTTGAGCAAACTAAAAGAGACTTGTGATGCCCATGACTGACCTTCACTCAGTAGACAGGGATCAGTGGCTAATGAAGGGCCTTTGGTATCCACCAGACGTTTCACACTCTCTGCCTCCCTGACAACTCCACCCTGCTCCTCCCGCTCTCTAAACACCACCGTCGAAAGTGCTGCTGCCCCTCCCTCGGTTGGAATCAAATGGGGCTAATTGATCTAGGTAATCTAAGTTCATTGCTTGTTTATTCATAAACAAAACTACAAAAATTATCAGATTCAAGGAGAAATCCTTGAAAGTACATGTAAATACCTCATCCCTCACTTTTAACTAAAAATTGCACAATGGATCTATTCTAAGCTGACAAAACTGCATCTATCAGCAAAACTCACTCTATAATTTACAATTGTTTCAACAGAAAAGAACAAGGCTACACAGAAATACTCCTAAATCCCTTGATGCTGCATCAAATATTTAAAATTTGGTGTATCCCTGAAGTAATGTGGCCCTTCTTCAGTTTAAACAAGAGTGTTTATTAGTAAGGCAAGCAGTTTCAGAGTTTGTTCTTGCAGAGTTACAGAGTTCCTCATCTTCAGGATGATAAAGTTGTGAAAGCTTAGAATAAAGAGATGAGACCGAACAAAAGGGAAAAGGAGGGGGGGTTGGCCCGTATGGATCCATCTGCCAGTGGAGAGATGGCTTTATAATCCTCACTAGAACCTATTGTATTTCAAAGTCTTTTACCCCAAAACAGAAAAAGCAGCGGCGTGTTGTTTACTAGCTTTTTTTAACCAGCAGTTTTGTGATTCAGAGCAGCTTTAACAGTGTGAGACTGCGAATGATGGCAGCAGAAGTGCTCCTCTACCCTCAATTACTATTGAAGATCAAATAAACTCACCGTTTTATAAATAAAGAGGATGAAAACTTGGATTTATTTCAAAAACCTGGTGGTTAGTTTCATCAAAGAAAAGCGAAACAGATAGCCCCCCCCCCGCCCCTTTGTATGTGGGTGGAAGTTGTTGACTGCAGTGCAGGGGTGGCAGTTAAAAAGAGTAAATGAATTAAAAGGTTTATAAATCAACAAGTCAACCATCAGATTGTAGCCCCTGCTCAGCAGCCCTCTCATCAGCCAAATGCCATGATTTTTTTTCCACCCTCTCCCTTTTTTTTCACACAAATGTCCTGGAGGCAGGGAACAAAGCGAGCAGAACTGATTACTGCACTGTTGCTCCGCTCCGCCAGTCTAAACTCTGTTTGGTTTCCTAATGAGCTCACTAAAAACCAAATTCATCACCCATAACCCCTTCTCAACCTGCCTTGAAATCCCCCATCATGGGAAGTCAAGGAGAGTCCGTTTACAGGCTCTGGACCGGGGTCAAGGACTGGACGGCAGTGGCCGTGACAATAGCAGAGACGAGGTTATTTTAACACAAGTACTTTTTCTGCTGCTTGTCTTTTCCCTCACATTCACAATGTTCCTTTCCTCTCAACTAATCCTCTCTTGATTGCCACACACCATTGATTTTATGCATGGAAAATATATATTCTGGACTTGAGTATTTTTAGGGTTATACCTTCAAGTCTTACAACTACCCCCCCCTTTCCTATTTCTTGTGCATCTCTATTTTGCAAAAAACAGCGGGTTCCCAGCTTCAGTGGAGGAATGTCCAGCCTGATGGCTGCAACAGCAGGACTGTCCCGTTCCAGTCTGCTTTCGCACCACAGATTTCAAGTTTAATACCCTTTTGTCCCATCCCTGCCAAGACAGGAATTTGGTGGGAATGCAGGGATGTGTGTGTGTTGGGGAGAGAAGGAGGGGGGTAAACGAGTGCAGTACAGTTGGTCCATTAAAAACAGAAGAAAGGAGGATTGTAAAAAAGAAATAAATAAAAAGAATAGTAAATGACAAAACAGCCAAGAAGGTAAGACAAGAAAAATGAAAAGATGAAGAGAAGGCTCAGAGGTGGATTGGTGGAGAAGGAGAAGGACAGTGTAACGTTGAGCTAAACTCCCACAGTTCCTCATTACATGGAGCTGAAATGATCCTCCTGACACCTGGGCTGTAACCAAGAGATTACAGAATTGATGAATCCTCAGTTTAAAATGCAGCTGTTTTATTCTGCTTTAGTAATTAATTCTTTTTCCAATAGAGTATTGATTAAGCGTAGCCCCTGATAAAGTTCAAACTCAGAGAGATCCCTCTTGGGCTTTTGGGTTTCCTTGCTCTTGAGAGTCAATGAAAACTTCACCTGCATCCCTCTCTCCCTCCATCGGTGCAGTTTACCCTCATAAATTAGTCAGATTGGCGAGGAGTGAGGATCTGGCTTAGCTGATAGTGGCTTAGTCTGCCCTCTTGCTGATGTATTTCCTTGGTATTTGCAAGTGATCACACCCACACAAATGCAGACGGGCTTTTTTGATAAGTCCATCTCACACAGCCCCCGAAACATTAATCTGAAGAGTTCTGGGTCACCGAAAACCAACCATTCATTGTGTAGCTTGCGCTACCTTCCTCATCCATTTGTATTATTATCCTCGTATTATTTCTTTTTGCAATATCTTCTCTTTGTTTAAAGACCCACCCCAATGAAAATCGTGTTTTTAGGGTATTTACATCTTTTTGTGGCATTTTCCTGGTGATAGCAGATGAATATCAGTAAATTAAAGCTCAAAATGGAATTTCTGAGTATTTCCTTTTTTCAAATAGCTGTGAATTAGGAGCAGATAGAAGAATGCTGTTTGAAAAAAAGCTTATTTGTCATGCAGAAAATATGCCGCAAAGGCCACAAGATTCCTGCTTTGAGTTCTTAGCAACTGGGAGGGGAAGGGGCCAGAGTTTTCCTGCAACAATAGTCCCGCCCACAACTCAGAGGTGAATTTCTAATGAACTACTGCCGCGCTGCAGAAAGTATGTTCGAGAAAGTTCTTTTTATTTTAAAAGACCTCTGGGAATCCTTTTAGAACAGGTCAAAAAGTGATTGGAGTAAGCATTGGAAATTTACAGTTTGGTTCACAGTGCTTAGAAAAGGTTTTTTGTGACTATATATATGTATATTCCTTTATTTTGATCAGAAACAGGAACATCCATGGTTCCACCCTGTTACTATTTCTTTAAATGCAGTTATGGACAGCAAAATTACATTTCTGCCATAAATCCCTCTCTGAAAGTGAATTTCCACCATCCAAAGAGTGAAGGCACACACTACATGTCTCCCCAGTATAAAACATAAACTCTGACATTCGCCTAATTAATAGTGACAAATAACTGGGGACCTAGGAGACAGAAGAGTCAGTTAAAAGCCTTTTTCAATATTAAAACCTAATAAAAGAGCAAATGAATTATGAAAGAGGACAAGCAAAATTAGAAGGTGGAAGTGGAACTTAATACATTTACTCCAGACTATTGCTTGTCTTAATGGGGCTGTGGCGTGCAGAGAGATGGTCGTGATGTGACTAGGATGAACTATCTGCCTCTGCTTTTGAGCTAAATCCAGGTCATTTCATTAAGGCCTTTGGGACTGGTTAGCTTTAAATTGTTGTGTTATAAAAAATTGCATATACAATAAAAATAAATATGAAATCAAAGCTGATGTAAATCTGTGATATTCTAACATATGAAGGAAATGTAAGTCTGTTCACTACAGCAGCACAGATTTTTAAATAATGCGGCTCTCATTTCTAACTCCTGCAAGTGAGAAAGGCCCATCTTCTACTCATCCTGCCTTACAAGATCATAAACAATAATAAAGTTCCAGAGGGAAAGAGAAAACTCTTCTGGAGCTATTAATTAGTAGCTTTTGCAGCTATCCGTCTTCTTTTGTTTCACCCTTTCTTTTATTCTTTTTTCTGGACAGCCTTTTCTATTGACTTTTCAATTTTCCCCTCACATCCACCCCCTGCATTAGGAGCAGCACCAGTGCTTCTGCGGTGGTACTCAGCCCAAGAATACCCTCAAGCCTACTCTCCGAGACACCGGCTGGAAAGCCCTGAGAGCTGGGCCTGCCCTAGAGCTCCCAGCAGCCCACCACTCGCTCCCCACGAGACCAGAATCAAAGGGAGAGGCCCCTAATATCTAACACTGGTATAATGAGGGTGCTCTGAAGAACAATAAGCATATACACCGAAGGAGAGAGGAGAAGGGTACAGAAAAAAAACTATAGGAATGCTGGCCTGAAAGTGTTCTTAAGAAGTGAACAACAGAGTGGATGAGGAAAAACAAAAGCATAATGATACTGTGCTGCAGGAGAGAGGGCAAAGTTCCGCAGCCAGTGGTGATGGTAGTCGGGCCACGCATCTATCCAAGCACATATCTGAAACCGAGACAATAAGGGGGTCTGCCGCATGCCTCTGGAGCCAAAGGGAGCACGACTAATTTCTGCACAACAATGGGCCTGGATGAGCGCCCACACAATGGCAGGTGCTTTGAATAGCAGCAGGGCCCTTGCAGCAGGGATCTTCTTCTCTCTAACTCCGAGGGCCTGGGCTCTGGCTTGTGTAACCTTTCATTTTTAACCAGGCTTCCTTTTGACTCATAAAGGATGAAAATAATCTCATGGGGGGGACCAAAGGAGTGCGAGGCAGCCAAGCCTAAAAGGCACGATTCAGTCTAAGTTTCTCTGTGTTTTCTGCTCTCTGCCTCCAGTTTCAATCATTTCATCAGCTCTCTGTCCTTTAAACCATCATCTGTGCTGTTTGCTCGCCTTAACATACAAACCCATTTTGCCGTTCCTTTTTCAGTTTGTACTATTGAATAGCATTTGGGCTCATTCTGGTTCTTCCACACTTGTGTTTGTTGTGTTGCCGCTTGGCCGTCCTGTAGGCCATAATGCAGTGGAAAAGGCAGTTTTCCCCCCACCTTAAGAGCATTCTTTCAGGGGTCACAAGGTCAGTCTTCACAGATGTCTCCTGCAGACACTCAGTTGTCTAAGGACTGCATCCCTGAGAGTAAGTATTCGTACTAAACAATGAAGCTTTCTCCCTCGCTTTGGTAAATGTTAAATGTTTTTTTTTCCTCTTTCATTGTCCTGCTTCATTCTTCCTTTTCTGTTTTTCATTGTTTTATTTTTGAATGAAGCAAAATGGTGGTTTCAGTTTTTCCAAGGTGGAAGTTTTGGAGTTGAGATAATGACAAAAAAAAAGTTGGTTATCACAAGGTAGTGCCGGTTTCTGGCTCCTTTCATTCCTTTAAATACTCCCCGTCTCCATAAGTTTCCTCCAATTGTTCTAATGGGGCCTTAGTCTGTTAAAGGGAAAGATGCTTTAAAAGAGCTTTCTCATTATGTGTTGCCAAGAGAGAAAAATGAAAACATGTAACTGTCCTGAAATGCACGCTGAGTGATGGTAGAAAGCCCCAGACTTGAGGAGGGTCGAAGCCAAACAAATGCCCTTCATTGAAGGGGAAGAAAATATTTAAACTGGAGGATCTCTGCAGCCTCAATCTTAATAAAAAAAAATTTGGGGGAATGTAATTTAAGAGCCAAACCACTTTCTATAAAAGGAAACTGATGCTCTTTCAAGGATGGAGCGCAACACTGGTAAGACTAGCGACAGTACATTTAAACATGCATGTTCTGCCTCAGTATATAAAAAACTGTGTAATTGAAACAAGATTCAAACACATACAGTCACTAAGAAATCCTTGAAAATCTCCCACCTTTTCATCTTCCTCTTCCTTGTTCATTCCTTCGTTTGATATGGTGCTATTGCCCCCCTCCCCTCCCAAAAACACATACACACACACAAACACTTCTTCAGCAAATTGATAACCCTCTAAATGAATAATGGTAAATGCATAATGAAGGTTTTCTCAGCATCAGCCCTGCAGCCAGCCAGGATGGAGCATCTTGTTTGGCATGTTTGATTCGTTTTGTTGCGCATTTAGCCCCAGTGTTCCTTCAGAGTGCTCTCTGCTTGGGGGATGTAAATAAGAAATTATCCTTGCTGACTAACATGGCTAATACCTCCTCTGGGGTAATCAAAAATTATTAGTCGCTTGCTTCCAATAAACATTAGGGCTCATGGCACTAACCACTGTCAAATTGCTCACCTCCGCCTGCTCCCCAATAGCCATAAAATGGGTAGACAAAAGTGATCAGGTGTGGAAAAAGCACTCTGGCTCCACAAAAAAGTGAGGGACCGCGGGACTCCTATTATGCCTAAAAAAGCAGCCCTTGGCTTTAAGAGTCATTAAAGCATGCACTAGAGTGGGAATCAGGGTAGAAAATGAGCTTATCTTGCATAATGCCCTAAAAAGCTTTGCATAAACGTGAAAGATGAGTGCATGGAAATCAGCAGCAGAGAGGAAGGAACTCGGATTGTAACACAGTTCCTTTATCATACTCCCACTCTCTTGGACTATGGCAGTATGTTAAAGCACTACCTGTAGGGTAGAGCTGCTTTACTCTGTTCCAAAAAAATGCTCCGGTGTGTAAGCCCTGGTTTACACTGGGGGAAAAAACCACACAGCAAGTGAACAAGCTGCAGCTAGTCCCGCTAAGCCACTCTGCTCAGCTGCGTGCTGGTTTTCGGAGGGACCTTTGCTGTAATGTGTGGTTCGGACATTAGGGGGAGGAGAATTGGGAGGGTGGGGATGGTGAAAGAGATTAAAGAGCCAAGGGAGGCAGAAGAAAGCAAGAGAGAGTAAAAGAGTGCAGGGCCCATTGGTCAAACACAAAAGCAAAGAGAAGGAAAGGACATTAGAAGTTAGGGTTACACACCAAATAAGCACACCTTAAACTGTCCTGTCTAAGCTGGCAGTCAGGATTTTTGGAGTTTCCCTGCAGGTGTGCCTTTGACAGATTTGGCCTCCATAACCTTGCTCTGATCCTAAATGGGCCCCTGGTTTGGACACAGAAACCAGTGGCATCTTTCTATCTTTGCCTCCCATTTTATGTCAGTGGTACACTCGCGCACACACACACTTTTGTGTTTACATTCTCTATAAACACTCACACCGAGAGACTGCCAGACAAGAGGAAAACAAATCTGGTGAGGGCTCGAGCAATTGGATTATCACCTCTTAAGGGTGACTTCTTGGTTGACCCCCTTCGGGCTAGCCTGCTGAAACAAGACAAAAATTTCCTGGGAAAACACTCTCCCCTTTAAAGAACTGAAGCACTGTCATCCTTGTGAAAATGCTGGGGCTGCGGCATTAATGGACATGGAAATGCCCTGTGGGGCAAGTGCTCAAATCCCTTTTAGCCATATTACATCAGACCCCCGTGCACTCCTCATTGTCAACAGATGCCCTGGTGTAATCAGCAGTGGAACATGCGTGTGTGTGTGTAAACCCATTGTACGGTGAACCAATACAGCTGATTGTTTAGGCTGAAATCCCCTACTGCAGCAAAGAAAAAGCCATTTCCCTCTTTTTACCTCAGTGCAATCCTGCAACACTGTTTTCTTAACTTTTCTAACGCACTTTCCTCTTTCTCATTTAAGCGGCTTTTGTCTACATCTCAGAGGCAGACAGAAAGAGAAGACAGAGAGAAAATATCTCCCCCAAGCTCTCTCTTAATGGCGCAAAATACGCATTCTCCTCAGCTGCTGTCAGAATAATCTGGGTAATTTTTTCCCTATGTTCTCCAAACATTAGTTTGCACATTAAGCTGACCCAGTTAATGTGTCTTTCCTGCTCTCTAGGATCTAGTTCCTGTCCAAGTTGGGCCAGGCTATAGGCAGATCACGCCTGCTCATGATTATGGACCAGAGGGACTGAACTTCATGTGATGCAAAAAAAAAAAAAAAAGAAATGAGGGGGAACAGATGGATTGGAAAGGAGGCTATAGGACAAAGCGGCATTATGAGGAAGTGGGAAAACTATTTCACTCAATGCATAGCCTGCTACAGTTTTTCCTTCTTATCCTAAACTTTGAATAATAAGCTTCTTAAAAGATGGATGTTTCACTCTATAAATACAATTCTTTGACATTGACCTCGTTTTAAAACTGTGACAAGCTAAGAAGACAGACAGACACACAAAAAGGGAGGAGAGAGCGGAAGGGAGAAAAGAAAGAGGGAGCTGATCATTCCCTTTAATCACCTTTTGGAAGAGAGCCAGGTAGTCTGCAGAGCAAAGGGTGAGGCAGAGAGGAGAGAGAAGTGAGAGCAAAGGAGCAAGACGAATAAAAATAAAAAAAAGTGGATGGTGGATGGCAAAGGGGTCTTGATGAGAAGGATGAGCTGAAGAGCAGAGACCCTTGAAAGTGCAGCAGTGCTTAAGCTAGCATGCTCAAATGCTCACACGGTCAATGTGTGTGTGAAAGACAGAACGACCGCCGTTCCCGTAAATGCCTGCGAATGCTGAATCTAGCAAGAATCTGGCGTTAGAGCAGAGGCAAAGAGAAATCCATTTTAAAACTATGTGCATTAACTATAGTTTTCCCCATAGATTAAGCACTCCACATGAATAATTTAGCCTCTTTTATGCTAATGGGATCATGAAAGTATCCCCTCCGTACCATGTTTTCTCCCCCTCCACAACAATTCCTCTCAGCTTTCAGCAATTGCCCTGCCCCTTCCCAACAAGCCATCGGACAGACACACTGCCCTTTTCCCCAGCAAACACAAGATTAACACAAGACTCCCAAAAAGCCAAACTCTTAGCATTGAACATTAAAAGACCGACTCGAAGGCAAAATCTGCTTTGGGTGTTTTTAACACGTTCTTGTGGCATGTTTCTCACAATAGAGTACATAAAAAATAAAGCTTAAAATTGTATTTGAGTCTTTCATTCAAATTGTGGTGAATCAGGAGCAGATGAAAAAATATGGCTGGAAAAAGCTTGTAGCAGTGACGTAGAAGCTACAGTCGACAAGTCACAAGCTGCGCTCCATTCTGATGCATCCACTTGCAGACAAATAGATCCATAAACATTTTTGTTCTCCGGCATCTGGATAAAACTGTACAGCTGGATAGCTCTAATACTGCTTGCTGTTTTTGTTGCACTGCTAATGTTAGTTTGGGGCTGTAAGCTAGCAGTAACTAGACGGATGA
This sequence comes from Oryzias celebensis, assembly GCA_014656515.1. Taxonomy (NCBI): domain Eukaryota; kingdom Metazoa; phylum Chordata; class Actinopteri; order Beloniformes; family Adrianichthyidae; genus Oryzias; species Oryzias celebensis. The sequence continues at coordinate 45,728,119 of BNCR01000005.1, forward strand.
TGGAAAGTAGGGGAGGATTTACTATCTAGCCCACAACTCAGAGGTGAATTCTAATGAACTGCAGAAACCATGGCCTAGAAAATGACACGTTTTTAAATTTTGGCTAAAAAAGACAAAATCATAACGAAAAGACCACCGGGAGTGCTTTGAAAATAGATCAAAAGACGATTGGAGTGAACTTTACCCACTTCATTTTTAGTTTGTTTATGTTTAGGTGTGCCACTTCCAACTGCCTATAGAAAAAATATTGAGATTTACAAGTAAAACGCACATTTCTGTACTTGATTGAATGTCATATATTCTGCTATTTACCCCGTTCTGTGTCTGTTGAGGCAGATAACTCCCCTTACAGTTTCTGCAGTCTTTTGTTTTGTGAAATTGAACCTTTTCTGTTTTTTTGGTCTAAGTTCTGCCGTCATCACCCTTTAAAACAGCCATGCAGACATTTTGTCCACATTCACACCCTGTTCTTCAGCATTGTGTTGTGGGGAGGTGGGGCCTCTGTGTGAAAATTATCAGAGCTCCAACAGCTGGGAGTGTAAGCCATGAAACAGCAGGGCTTGGGTCTGCTTTATTGTTTATCTGTTGTTTATGGGTTGGTGTTCAGCTTTAATTACGACACTAAATTAAACTCTAACAGGCACTTAGAGGGAGCGTGCGTTAGCAGACGCACACAAAATAAAAATATGCATTTTTCACAAACAGAGAGGACAACTTCCAAGGATGTTCTTGGTGTGCTGTTTTCAACCATTCTGATCATTATTTGGACGTTTTATACTCATAATATGACAAATAAATGTAAACTTAAAGAGAAAAGTCTTGAAAAATGCAGGACATGACCAATTTCTTTATGCTGGGACACCAGGAGTCATGTCCCCACCAGGAATGACCCTTCTCTGCTGAGCTCAACCACAAAGACCTCGCTGAGTGGGGCCCCTATCCAGAGTTGAGGGGAGCTCACCACACTCCCAACATAAGCGCACACACACGCACACAAATGTGCCACAATACCAACGAGTGTACGGCATGCTCTCTGGGAGCCAAACGTCCAAGCTTCCCCTCTGTTCCCTCCCTTCCTCTCCAGCACTGCCTCTTCCAGCCTCTCTGGGGAGCGTGTCTATCTACAGAGCATGGGGATTGTTCAATTGCTGAGAAAATGTACAAAATGCTCCCTCCTCTCTTCTACTGAGCTGTTTCCATCTACAGCAGAACCGGCAAATTGCAAGGAAAGCTCCTTTGCTGGGCACTCAAGATGTCATCATGGATTTAGTCGTCATGCATAGCTAATAATTACAAGTGTCGACCGGAGCTGAGGCACAGACTTACCTAGATTTATAAATAGCAAGATAAAAACAGTTACAGTTCATGTTTTTTAGTACATAATTGAATGGATTTAGCTTTGCTTAATGTACTACTGACACCTGCTCGGAAACGACTATCTTCTTCAGGCATACACATTTTTCATGTTTAACTCCCAACAGCCGATGTATCCTGCATAATTGACAGCAGCGTGCTTGCTAAATTGGTCTCTTGCACAGACCCAGGATGATGTTCAATAATGAGACACAGGTAAGCTTTTTTTTTTTTTTTAGAAAATGTGAGCAGTGGATCAACATCCATCTGCCACTGCGAAAAAAAAACTTTTCATGAAATCTGTTCGCTTTAAGAAATGTCTCCATTTTTGGAAGGTAGTGGACTGCAGAGGTAAACTCAGCTCTGTGATGCATGTCAGTTCCCAACAAATGTTTTTAAAGTCACACATAAAAACACCTTTTAAGATGGAAGATGGAAGAACATTTTTGGTTTTTTTTTTTCTTGGTAGCTGCAAGCAAAACGCTCTGTAGGACACTTTTTCCCTCTCCTTCTTCACTCTCACCCATCCATTCTGTCTTTCTCAATTGATACACATTGTCACCCCTTTTAACAGGGGCCAAGCTGTTAAAGAGCCCATTACTGAAGTGAAGCACACATTTCATATTTTCTCTGTGGACTTGAGAGTGCGGACCACAAATTTTATGTTGAAATGTATTGAGATAGGAGGCGAGTTCATGAACGGAGTGGAGTGGAGTGGAGCAGGGTAAGGGGAGGGGGAGGCGGGGAAGCTGGAGCGGGAAGGCTCAGTCAGAATGGTAGGGCCAGAGTCGGGAGTCAGCGAGCGCTTCAAGCGTTAACGTAATTGCAAGAATGTGAAAAATGAGGCGGCGGGGCTCCCGAGCGAAGCGAAAGGTCAGAGCATGCCTCACACAAAACAACTGGCTGGAGGACGGCCTCATTAGACCATTAAATCAGTTGCCCTTGGTATCTTTCTCTTTCTTTTGCTCCCTCTTTTCTTGCCTACTTTTTAACTTTTAAGCTGTGTACTAAAACTGCTCTTCCCTCACACTTTTAACATCTTCCATTTTGAGAAACGTACTCGCTTTTTCTCCTTATGAAACATTACGAGCAGTTAAGACATTGCATTTAGTGTGATTTAGTCTCGGCCTATGTCGGTCCAGAGCACGGTGCCGTACCGTAACTGTGTTTGGCCTGTATTGATCCGCTGTTACTGGATACGGTGGGGAAAGGAGTCGATAAGTGCTCTGTGGATTACAGGTCACTTGTACTTATGTGTGTAAGATAATCAATAGGCAGTGCATTCACCCTCCACCCCACCCCCCTCTCTCCCTCTTGGCTGCTCTTCATGTTCTATCCTTTTTCCTCTTGCAAAAGAAGAAAGCACAATCTTTAGTTTTTTTGCAGGAGAGACCTCATTTACCCTTTTAGTTTGATTTGCTGGATTTCAAATTTTGCTCTGTATGTTTTTTTTACGTGCTTTTAAAAGCATATTTCTAGCAAAATGGGGACATGGACATCTCTTAAAGACCCACTCCAATAAAAATTGTGGGTTTTTTTATGTTTTTTTAACACCTTCATGTAGCATTTTCTGATAATGGGTGACCTATATCAAGAAAATGAATCTTCAAATCACATATAGGAGTATTTCTTTATTTAAATTGTTGTAGATCAGGAGTCAGACGTGAACATTCTGTTTGAAAAAGATCGCATTTGTGACGTAGAAAATTCACTGCTCTGCTCCATTCTGATGCATCCACTTGCAGACAAATAAATCCATAAACCTTTCCATTTTCCGAGCTGGCTTAAAACTGTACAGCTGGATAGCGCCGATATTGCTCGCCATTTTTGTTGCACCACGGATGTTAGGTTGGGGTTGTAAGAGGACTGTAAGCTAGCAGGAGAGAGTGTAAACAAATGGATGTTGGGAAGGGATGGCAGGCTTACTCCACACCAACAGTTCCACCCACAACTCAGAGGCAAATGTCTATTGAACTACTGCTGCTCTGCAGAAAACGGCATAATTATAATTGAAAAACCACTGGGAACACTTTTGCAATAGATCAAAAGATGATCAGAGTATAACTTTAAATTGCTTTCCCTTCTTTTATACTTTTATCAAAATGTAGACTAAATTATCACTACCTTCTTGTTGTCAGATAGCCTGAGTATAATCTGTTCTCTAACTACTTCTGCCAAGGCCAACCACAGAGATCTTCTTGTGGTAAGTAATGACCCAACAACAGCTGCTTCTGACTTAGCAATAAAGCTAGCGAGATAAAGTCAGCAAGATGGCCCCAACATTTGACAACTTCAGGGTATTTGCATGTCTACAAGTGTTCAGAAATGTGGAAAAAAAAAAGAAAAGCTCTATATACTTCCTAAAAGATAAAAAAATCCATGCAAAAAAATAAATAAAGCATGTTTTGTATCTACTGCTAACCAGGAAATGATATTTTTGGTGGACTTTTTACAGCATGTTAGTACTGGTGATTAGTCTGAATGACCCTGATAGTGAATGATTTCCTTCTTACAGTACACCTGTCAAAATTGATAGACTGTGACAATAATACAAGACACCTAGCTGCAGCTTAAATACACCGTCTGTAAGGAATTCAAATATGTTAGATTTGAGCATTATTGCTGTTTGACAGGTCGAGGTCATGAGAACACAACGCTCACTGTGACATAATTCTGAGCTTTTGAGTGAGCAAAGTTATTATAGTTTAAATTCAAGTGAGAACTGGCAGAAATTTGCGATTAATCACCGGCTTTTGCTCAACCCTCTAAATAGAAACGTTTTGGAAAAGCTTTTACAAGCATGCTGTATCGCAGTGGCTGATGCTTGTGTTCTTTTTTAGGTGTGACTATGTTTACATGGACGCCTGTCAAAAATTGGGATAATCCAAAGTGCGAAAGGAAGATCTGTGACATGTAAAAAAAGAAACTCTTTCACCATAGATTTGCCATTAGACAGGGTCAAAGTGAGGGGCTGTCATCTTTTTTCCATGCATGGAGATTGATATGCATTTTTTTGTATTTCAGTGTGTTCCTTCTTGGATGATTCAGGACACTTTTCCACAGCAGCTCACCTTGTTCACTGCTGTTGTCACCACTCTGTGAAGCGTGTCCCCCGCTGGAAGGCCCTGGTGTGCCAGCTGAGTGTGTGGAAGTGGCGTCATCATGGTCTCTCCAGGAAGCTGGGTTCTGAGGTTTGTAAGAAGAGAGGATCCATCCATCCATCAATCCGTGCATCCAGCCGCAGTCCCCATCCGAGCCACAAATCAGGATTACAGAGAGAAAAAAAGGGAGGAGTAGAAAGAAAGTCCACATGAGTATGCTGGAAACGTGCAAGCGACAACCATAATGGCATTGCGAGGTTTCTCAGCCTGTTTATATTCCCCTGGCATGCAGGCTGGAGAGCCCGTCTGCTTCAGACAATCAAAGAAGCTCTGATAATCATGCATGAATGGAAAGAAAGTAATGCTCTAATGCAGTTGGCTATAAGTCAAAGCTCTGTAATCAGAATGTTTCATTAATGCAGCAGAGCAAGACGCAGCCCCGTTAATGTGGCAGTAGATTTTGAGAACTGCAAGTGGAGCACTTGTGAGTAATCGTCTAAACACATATGGCACAACCCAGTGGAGTTCATTTATCCCATAACCAATTGAGGCTTCCGCGTCAACTTGGAAATATAGAGGTAAAAAGTCCAAACACACCAAAGCTGCCATTAATCATTACCACTGTCAGAAATGAAAATAAGATATGACAGTGATTCTCTAATCTGCCAAAAATGTGTGCACTCCCACACTGACATGCACGTGCACGGGGTCCTGCAGAGACACACACATGCTAATGACATAATAGAGCAAGAAGTGCATGCATGCATGCGCTCATTTGATATATACAAATGATTTCTGACCAAAGAAAAGTACCTTTTTTCTTTTGGCTAACTTCTGAAATAAATCCATAAACAAAAGCCAAAGCAGTTTTCTTTCCTCCTGCTTCTTCTTTCTTCCCCTTCCCCTTCCTTCCACTCATGCCCTGACAGTACATACGCAGGAATGGGATTTTCTACTGTACAGGAAAGGCTTTATCAGTGCCACATGAAGTCAGGCTAGAGGTGGAATTTCCTCTGCCATTGAGGCAAAAGAAGGACAGACTGATCACGTCATTGACTACACTTGTACTCACAGGCTAAACCAAAGGCACACAGGACTGATACAGCCCAACAAGGTTTCTCCTATTTTAGCGTGTCACCTGAGAATGATGACAAAATGCTGGCAAACATGAGCCCAACGTTGTCTGCAGCCGGGAAGAAGTGTTCCCTTGAGCAGAACCCAAGTCAAACAAACACAAGTCTGTACCAAGGCTTCCCAAAACCTCAACCCACTTCTCAGTTCCCGCTGTGTGTATTTTCTTCATCAAACACACATAAACACACATATCTGCAAAAGTCAAGTGAAAATGTACACGCCAAAAAGCATTCCAAGACGCAGATCATTTTTACCATTTTGTCCAACTTCAATTCAGTCAAAGAGGAGCGTTCCCGCCTGCCTGCCTGCCTGCCTGCTTGCTTTGGTACTCCAGTCAGAGTGAGTTGTACAGCAGAAGGACACAGGATAGATCCTGGGGAGTAATGGAAGTTCTCAGGAAATAAAGGCTACAATACAAGCTGCTGCCAAGCTCCCTTGGGTCCACAGTCCTGATGTGCTCCTGCTTGTTCTGCTGTGGAGGCGAGGCTGCTGCCGTGCCTGTGAGCGAGGCCCTTTTATCTGCTAAGTTTTTTAAAGGAAGGCCGGCTGTTTTCTCAAACAGCTTAGAGCTGAAAACAGCAGACCGAAACACACAGGACCCTTCAGACCCTCTACACCACTCCAGGCCCTCTCAGCGTCAGCTGTTCACCGGATGGCAATCAGATAAAGAGCTTGGAGAATTACTTAAAAGAGGGGTAAGAAGACCTGGCGAACAATAGCCCGTGCGTGGGTTTCAGCCCTCCAGAGTGAGCCGAAAGAAAAGTGTCCTTGCACTCAAAGGCACGGTTGATTGCAATGCGTTTGCTCCCTGGGCCACTGATCAACACGTGGGAACTAGGTCTGTTGTTACAGTAATTTTCTGTTATTCTCAACACAGCACAGGCTGAGTAAAAACCACTAATGTGGGAAAAGCCCATCAATCCCCTTGTCTTTGTCATACGCAACATGGAGGAGAGGAAGAAAGGGAGGTAAAAATCCCAAACTCCCAGAGTGCATTATGTATTCAAGCAGAGCTAGACTGTGTACTCTCAGAGCGAGCTGTTGTTGTTCCACGAGAAGAAAATCACCGGGTTCAACGTGCCCACAATGAGACACCGAGTGCCGGCAAAGCACAAGACAGACCTGAAGAATGATGCTTGCTGCTCTCACTCAGGCTTGCTCCCTTTTTCTGTCTCACCAGCTGCAGGCGAGGCATGGTCTTAATGCAACAGCAGAATCGATGGGACTTAATTTAGCTATCATTGCAGAGTAATGTGTCATTTTTAATGGCGCTGGCACTAAATTAAATTCAAAGACACCTCAGCTAATGGTGTGAATGGGAATGATATTTTGCTGTGATTTGCTATCCTGTGGATTTAATGTGCCTGTACGTCTGTATATAGAGATTTGTTAGCTTGGCTGTTAAAGAGCCCAAAGACTACCGCAGTGCTTTATTCAACATTATAATAAGAAGAGCATTACAGGTAACGCTGGGATCTGAGCGCACGTTTTCCTTTTTAAAACCCGTAAGTCGATGTTCATTTATGACCTAGCCGACGAAACAAGGCTGCAAAATATCAAAACAACACTGTTAACTTTCCACAGTACACAAAAGCGACAAAAGCAACAGCCGTTCCTCCCCATGAATAATTTAGAAGGCCTCTGTGAGCTGCAGCGGGTGCATCATCAAAAACCGCGCAACACAAACACACGCAAGCATTTTGTCACAACCCCTGTGGGTCTGATAAAGTTCAAACAAGTAGCAAAAAAACAAATCGTGTCACCCAAACAGTCTTCTTACACCTACACATGGAATCCTAAAAGAGAAATACGGGGGGATAAAGGCCCTGCAGTCCATGTGACTATTCCCTGAAGCTGAGCATAATTAGGAGTCAAACATGGTTCACTCCATGCTCTTCACTAATTGTGTTAAAGAGCAGTGTTACCAGGAGGAGGAGGCAGAGACGGCTTCCAAGCAAATAGACATAGATGTGCAGATGGCAACATCCACCGACGTACACAAGAAGACTAGATAGAGAGGAAAATACAAAAGAAGTGTGGTCTCCAAGGGCAGCCTTTTCTATTTGCTGGGGTTAGCAAGTGGTGGCTGATAATACAAGCTGTAATTAATATAAAAGCAGGAGACAATATGGGAAGGAGAGCCGGTAGTGCAGCCAGGCCACAGGAGAGCAGGAGAATACTGCTGTCTCTTTTCACTCCTGTCCCCTGTTTCTCATTTACAAACACCTGCCTGGCACAATCTCAGCTCCTTCACTGCACTCTGCCTACATCCCTAGGAATTTCAAATAAAATTGATTTAGCAGCATCATTGAATTTCCCTCAAATTCCCTTGAAACCTGCAGGGAAGCAAAGAAATCTGTCTGCGTTTGCAGCCGCGGAAGCTCAGGCTAAGAATGACTAACTCTGTGTGAGTGTGTGTGTGTGTATTAGGAGCAGCTACAGGGATCCTGTGCTGAACATGCACCGAATCGCTGACACGCCAAAAAAACACACACAGGACCGTAAATCATAAGGCAAGCTGACAATTCAAGACATATCTTGCTGCATGGCACAAAGAGAGCAAGAAGGAAAAAGGCTCTGTGCAGGTTTTTGTGGGCTTGAGCTCATAATTATACACAGTCGCTCTGGAGAAGTGTAGGTGCACTTTTATTGAGCACCTGAGTGTTTACAACACCGTCAATTATCCAGAGTATAAACACTCCTTCATTTAGCTGCTAATATTTCACCGCATCGTGTTTAACAGACAAGAGGGATAAATTGATTGCAGTTGAGTCTGAAAACTTTCTCCTAGGCAGGAATTGACTTTCTTTTCGTTGACGGGTCATGCAAGGCGTGCAAACGCTGCAGACGAAGAAGGTGTCAGAGTATCCTGAAAGTAATGACTGGTGGTTTTGGCAAACTTTGGTCAGAATGACAATGAACTATGAAAGTCTGACAGACAAATATTTTGCACTAATTTCCCCATAGTTTAAAATAGTGTTTGTAAAGAATTTATGAATGAAGAATTATTATCTGCAGCCATTAGTAAGGGAGAGTGAGGGACGTGCAACAAGTGAGCACGGCCTTTCATCGGCCTCAGCGTGATGATTGGTTACGTCTGCCAAAAGGGCTTCGCCTCTGAATGCTAATCAAAACGGAAATGTAAGACCAGACATCCAAACATTGCAAAACGATCATGTGGAACAGAGAGAGCGGCCCAAGTCAACAATTCAGTGTTTTCATGAGGTCCAAACGCAGTCGCTCCCCTGGGAGAACAAAGCGAGCCGAGTTAGAACACCTGAAAAACGGAGAAACTCCACGGTTCAGTAGGCCAGCTCGGCCTGAGGGCTCGCTGACCACAAACAGAAGGCTGCGCTACACACAGTGGCGTGCAGAAACATTACAGAGGACCCATCTCCACTCCATGCTAGATCACCTCTCAAGATGAACTTTTTTACTTGACTGAACTTGCAATGCCACAACATTTGACCGTACACATGGTGCACCGCTTACAACCTGCAACACAGATTCAAACGCAAACAGAAAGAGCTTGTTTCCTTCTTTCCTCCGTTCCAGTCATGCAGCTTCAAGAAAACCTACACCACAAGGATGGGAACTAGGAACTCCCGGGGGAGATCTCTCCAAAACAAATCACTGGAGCCTGCAAATCCTGCAGAATTTCAAATCTGGAACTACACACAAACTCAAAGACACTCTCAACCATGGAACATGTACGTATAAAAGAAATGAAAAAGCCTTCTGCTAATATGCAAGACTGACTGAAAGAGTGGCACAATGAAGCAAGGAGACACAAAGGCTAATTCTTTAAAACAGATAATACCCAGACACTGTTAATTGTATTTGTCTCCCTAATTGGATGTAGCGCAGAGGAGACAGAAATTTTATTCATTAATTAAAAGACAAGAGAGCAAACGGTTGACAAGCACGCACGCCCGCCATTTAGGAGGCTACACAGCTCTGTGTATTTTCCCCATCACTCTTTGTGTGTAATCCCACGTACTTTTTCCCTCCATTTAAATAGGATGAAGCTGATGTGAGGAGGGGCAATAAGATAGGAAGCCATGGGTGGGCTACATGGTTGAGATAGTCACCGCCAGCGAATGAGGGAAATCAACAGTGTCAGCAAGGCCTCATCCTGCTCTCACTATACCATAATCCAATCATCACCAAGACAGTGCTGCATTCAAGTGTAAATAAAACTACGCTTATTATTCTCCACCGTCAGGTACAAGGAGGGGAGAGGAGGGAAAGGATGTGGAAAAAAAATCCAAAAGGAAGGGCACATACATAAAAACGAGCTGCCTCCTCCTCTTCAGTGAAAAGCCTCATCATCTCCAGAAAAACCAACTTTCTCCAAATGAGATGTAGCCCGAGGCTACATATTAAAAATGCATATCAAAGCAAAGAAAAATGGACGTGAGAGATTCTAACTAAATAAATTAGCATATCTAACTAAGCTGCCTTCCTCTTCTCAATAAGACAAGGACAGCAATATACAAAAAAGAGAAAGAAATCCACAGAATAGATGCAAAAATGTTAACAATACATCCAGCCAGAACTATTGTAGTGGCGGTAATTAGGGCTGATTTGCTTACTTTACACAATTTACCTGAACAGTTTGCTTTAAAAAGAAATCCTGCTTAAACTTGTGCAGGCTCTCTCACACATTGTGTTGTGTTTTCTTTATTTTTCAGACATTATTATTGCTCTACAGCCTTCACGTTCTCATAGAAAATGCAGCCCTTATTAAAAAAAATCTTCCCTGACAGAAACCATCAGCAGAAAAAACAAAACAAAAAACTAAGTCTGCTTTAGGAGAAATTCAGCTCAGCAGTAATAAAAAGTTCAGCAGGGCCACAAAAGTGAAATAAATCCCTCAGACCTTTAAATGCCTAATGAGGTGGTCACTCCAAACGACTCCAAGATAAATAACCTGTCATGCAGATTGCTATTGTTTATGGCTGCTCCTCATTTGCCTAATTAGCATTTTTTTTTAAATATTAGACTATCTCTTACAAATGTAACAGTGGCAGAAGCTGGTTGGTTGGAGCATCGGAAATTGGCTTGAGTATCAACCATCTGCCATGAAACTAACCAGGCCAGTTTATCTAATCTCTGCAACATAAACAACAGCATGCTTCATTTCTGCACTTGTGTTGCGGGATCACAATGTTGCCGTTTTGGACTCTTTCTGACATCAACAACGTCGGAATCCTCGCCCGCTTCTCCCGGTGCAGCGCGCGCAACTTTGGCCCCGTCCAGGCGGCGGGCTCTCAAAGGGGAATCTCCACAGCTTTTAGGCCTTTAGCCAGACTTAACAGATGCAGCACAGAGACTTTGCATAACACTTAAATCTGATTTAATTCCTAATAGGCTTGGCCTTGTGCTGCACTATTAACTAGCCACTTTGTTGCAGTGGCCGCTCAATTTTCCTCCTTCTGAAACATTTTGTCACAAGCATGCAAGATGCAGCCACTCACTGCAAGAAACCCAGCTTGAAAGCCGTCTGCTCACACAGACTGTTTATTGCGCCAAAAATGCGCGATTTAAACTGAAGAATCGATCTTTAAATTTAAAGCTACTGTACTTCAGGTGCATATAATTGAATTCAGCGTTATGGAGCCTGCGGCCATAAAACGGGGGAGCAGAGGAGAAAGCAACTGCACGGGCAAACCACACGGCAATCAATACGAAACAATTAGACACATTAACATCAACAGCAATGGAAGGTCTCCAGACGAACCGTCATATTCCTTGTGAACTTGACATTGATGATAAGCCTTTAGCTCTGAGATCTCTTTCAGCAGGCTACCACTTTCTCCACCTCTGCTGCAAAAATCCACAGCTTTACGCACAGGCCACATCCAGCTCCCACAGCCCCGACATAAAAAAGCCCTTTTCTTTTTAAATATTGGCCTAAAGCTAAAGCTTATACCGCTGATACCCTGCTTTAACGTAAAACCTGCGTACAGATAATTGCCTCACTTTTTTTTCTCTCTCTCTTTCTCTCTCTTCGAGCGTGCAATGCTGCGTAAGTTGGACCGATTCACATATACGAACAGGCGCGCCGTCTGTTACGCGCGCACAGACTCCCACTCAAACCTCCAGCATGCAGGCGAGCACGCACACATTATGCACACATGACTGCTCAAAATCAAAGGGCTAAAACAATAACGCGCTCTATTGTATCACATATAGCTTTTGACCTTAGAACATCGATCGGCAGCTCTTCCTTGCAGAAGAGTGCACGCTCTGTTTACAGGCGGCACAGCGGGATCACGCTGCGCCGAGGCGCAGAGCTGCCCCAAAAGTTGCCTTTGGAATAAATATCAAAAAAGCGGATTATTGAGAAAGAATGCCCAGTTTCATGCAGAACTAAAGACCCATAAGTGCTCACTTGTGCCCTGCCGTCAGCAAAGGAATTGGACGCAAACAAAACAGACGCATCACACTTTTTGAGCATAACGCAGCTCGTGTTACTCACGTGATCTGCGAGGTTAGTCGATGATCCTGAAAGTTCTTCATGGTCTGACTTTGAGCTGCCATCCCGTTCATCAATAACTAGATCTATTGGCATTTTTCCTTTCAAACAGCTGATGTACCGGTGGCAAAAATTGTCGCAAAGCTCGTGCACCTGAGAAGAATACAATTCTGTTAATTCAGAGTAAATAAAGAAAAAACATACAAGGTGGAAAAAAAGAACTGTTTAGGATGCAGGAAACACTTGTGTCGCTCCAAGAGCAACTCCGAGTTATGCACCAGCAGGACACAATAGTGAAACTGGTGTTGTGCTATTATTCTCCTGAGACCAGAGCAACAAGTTGAACTACAAAAAATAAACAGCGTGCCATAATCTGGAGGGATAATGAGCGACTGCAACTAATTCTGATGATCAATATCAATGGTCGACGCGCGCAAAGACGCGCTGCAACACTGAATAAATAAATAATTCTATTATATTTCCGCCTATTTTTTTTAGTCTTCTATTGCGCTACAGTGTCATGTTACAAATAATGGCAATAATCAATGATTTGACATTTACCTTTTCTAGTTCCAAGAGGTGAAACCTTAATACTTGTATGGCTTGTATCATCTGAAAGATAAAAATGCGCAAAATTAATGTGACGAACCAGAAAGATTCTTTTGCTTTACGTTTTGCAACAATAAAATGATTGCTGTTAGGAATTTGCAGACAAGAAGAGCAAACCCTGTTATTGCATGCAACAAAATAGTCAATTTAATCCCAGATTTCTGGAAGTCACGTCACAAGGAGCTTCAGAGGGCTGCGTCAGGCTGTGGATACTTTCAACATTTGTGCGCAAAAACGCGACTTATGAACCGGAAGAATGCCTTACCAAATTGTCCAACTCTGGATTTGATGAAAATAAAGGTTTTTCTGCTCGGACCTAAAACGATACACCAAATGTCAAAGTTAGTATGTCTTGTCAATAATGCAACCCCTTCATTAAATTTTGACTTTGGGGAATAAAACATTTATTTTTAGAGAAAATAAATTAGAAATGTATATTTGACTGTTAAAAAACACACACGTGCAGCAAGAAGAAAAGTAACACTTAATATGTGTTTATTCCATATTGCAGAATTAACCTGTTTGGCAAAGACTGCAATGTCTTCATTGAAGGAGTCTGAGGAGCAGACGTCGCCGCCTGCTACGCCCGGCTCCCTCGGAGTACACGTCGCCAACTCGCACTTCTCAAAAACCAGTGCGAGCAGTGGGAATAAAGGGTGACTGCAAGAGGAGAAACACAGCTTGAGTTCAAGCAGCACACCGACTCCACAAAGCCCACTGTAAAAGATGTCACCCTGCACGAGCGCGCGCTCCCCGCGTCTCCAACACTGAACTTCTCTCCAAAAATGAAATCAGACGGTGCGACCACATATGATTTTATTTTCAAAATTTTCTATTTTTTGGATGTTTTGTTTGGTTTTTGTTTTTTTGGACTCTTTTTCCACTGTGCTCGTGCTTTAAGTTGTGCGTAAAAATCATAATTAAAACAATTGGTTTTAAATATATTTTTTATTTTTAACTTTTTTGAATTTTTATACTTAGAAGAATATTTAGATACAAAATATTTTCATGTTTGTCTGAGAAAAAAAATCGCTTGTTTTAGACTGACATTTTTTGCAGTGCAAGAAACAAGGGGGGAAAAACTACCAACAAACAGCAAACTGGCACCGCCGTAAGACATCACGGGAATGTGTAAAATTATCCTTTCAGTGAATATATTCCAAATGGTCAAAATGAACCGTTTAACTGCAGATTTACGAGCAGTATTTACAATAGAAAAGGCCTCATAGCTTTAACTCACACTAATTAAATTAAGAAAAAAATTTTTTAACTGCGCCAATTTCCCAAAACACCTCATTTTATTTTTAAATATTCCAGAAAAAACGGCATTAAATAGAAACTCCGGATAATTAACCTTCGTTTTTTTCCTCTGTAATTTTTTATAAATTATTGCGGACTATTTCCTGTAAATATAAACAGTTAGGAAGAGAAAAGGAGGATTAACTCCACGCAGATTATATCTGTGGATTATAGCACTTTCTGTGTGCGTATTAGTGCGGGGCAGTTGTAATCATTTCTTGACTTTTCACTCATCCAAAAGAGCAGGCGGTGTCTTTCTCTGCTTGAAAATAGTCTAAGAAAAGTGGACTTGAGTCTCAAACCTTCAACGTGTGTGAGTGTGTGTCTCCAAATTGAAAATAATTCAGAAGAACCGGAGTGGTTGGAAGTGTCTGCAAGTTTTTGCCTTTTTATTATTTCTTCTATGGCTAAATTCGGTTTTAAAAGCGCGTGTTGCCCATTTTATGCGAGTTCAGCGTGTTTGCTCTAATTCCGTGCAGTCCCTGACTTTAGGACAGTGAGCTCCCATATTATTTTACAAGCTCAAGGCTCATACTCTTACTTACTGCAGGCTTCACGATGCCTTATACAATGAGTGTAAAATTACACATCAACAAAACTCCCCTAACCAACAATAGAGCTTCAAATTGCGGCCAATCCTGCACCAAAACACCAGTTAAACGCAGCGACGGAAGAGAAACCCAACTTTACGCAAAAGCCTCAAACTTTAAGGGAACTTTTCGGAGTAAAACGCTTACCCGTAAATTTGATCTTTATCCCTCTTTAAAACGTCGTTGACAGCAGAGCCCATGCTGGTGGGCATAACGTTTGGGTGAGGAGCGTGGGCTCCGTAGTGCTGGCTGGCGTGCAGCGGCGGTCCGTGGTTCAGGTGGTGGACCTGGGGAAGCGGTCGGGGAGCGTGCGGGTCCCCGTACATCGGCGTCGGAACTCCATCCATCCCACCATAGTGGGCCAGCTCATCGTACTGGGAACAAAATTAGAGGCAAAAGTGAGCGCACTGGCCGAGAAGAACCAAAAAAGAAAAGAAAAATGTCGGACACTTCATTGTCAACACGCGGGACGGAGAAACTAAAACAGCCTGAAAGAGTTTGTTACGCAGCAACCAAGACGGGAGAGTGTGGTGGAAAAGCTCTGCTTTAGAGATTGTCTTTACCAGAAACATTCTAACTTTGCTGCTCCGCTCTGCTCGCAGAGGTTGGAGGGTGAAAAGAGCGAATTAGTTTGGAGTCTCCCCGGGAAGCTGCTCCACGATTGTGGTGGAGGCTGGTGGTGAAAACCCGAAGCCTGTCACTCTGCTTGAAGAGTGAGAGCGCAGCAAAAAACGTCAAAATACAAGGGAATACTGTGGGAGAAGAAGCGACACCATGGCCTCCCTATTGGGGTTTGAACAGGTAACTGTTGGAGACTTAAAACCTACCCTTTGCGCCATCAGGCTGCGCTCCAATAAACTCCCGAATATGTCCGTATATTTAATATCCCAGTCCCAGTTAGAGAGTGATTTAGAGGCAAGATTCCTTCTCAACCAACTTTGCGAATTCTCCTATTCGCCTCTGCGGCTCAGTTGGATTCGTAGCATCGAAGAGTTTTGCAAAATTTTCTTGTTTTGCTCTCTTTCCTCGATAAAAAAAAAAGAAAAAGAAAAAAATGCGCCAAAGTGAAGGTTACAATCGGCCCATCAACAACCTGCATGTAACTAAACTGTCGTGTCTCATGGCTTTTTGCCACTCCAGCTGTCAATCAAAGCCAGAGGTTGTCAAGGTAATGAATGAATGACGGTCGGTGATGATGTTCAAGAGAAGGACGAATCTTTTTAGTCCGATTTCATCCCGCAAGTCCGCGTCTCCTTTAATGCCTCCAGATCGCTATCTTGTTTTATTATCGCCGTAAAAAAGTAGAAGAAAGCAGTAGAAATGAGGAGATGGCGATTCGGATCTCTCCTTTCTTCCCCCCGTAGGTATTTCGTCTATCTGGCGAGACTGAGATGAGTGAGTGTCAGCGAGTGTTGGCAGGTTGGCTGCTAGCTTGCTTATAGAAACAGAGTCAGTTCGCAGCGCTGAGCGGTGGGCGAATGAAGTGACGGATCCCGGAAGTAGTGGTGGCCATAGCCAGTCCTACAGCAGCTCCAGAGAAGAGAGAGGATAGACCAAATCTTGTGATATGCAGAGTATGTGCGAGGCGCAGGGACGGCTTCAACTCCACACTGGGGGTAAAAAAGCTACAGCAACACAACTCCCACACAATTTCTGCCTCCACGGGAAGAGTCCTGAAGAGAAAGAAGAAAAGGTTAGAGTTGAAAGTGCATTCTTGGGCTGCGAATGCTGCGATCTTTATTCAAAACCAACAATAAAGTGATCAAACCTATGAATATTGTAATAGAATATATTAAAAAAAACTTTGATAGTGCGCAATTACGCACCAGCTTTTACGCCCAAAAACAATTACCAAACCAAATGAACATATTATATATATTTCATTTAGATTTTTGTTCAAAATATACATTTTCAAGTTCTCTACTGTCTTTTTTTATGGCACAACTATGTTGTACAGCTTTGACTCGTACTTTTTTATCTGTTTTGTGGTTATCAGCCGACGTGTATACTTAATATCACAGTAATACCTCCTAATCTCGCTGCTAATTATGACTCTGGTCTGTTTAGCAAATTAAACGGCACTCAGCACCCCTCTAAGCCCCAAATGAACTTTTCCAAAAGGGGGAAAAAAAGCTTTTGTGGGGAAAGTCATTTTGCATGTATCTTTCGTCCAATCCGCTTCTTGATCGAAACCCGTGCCTTACCTCAGAGCAGTCAATTATCAGAGCTCCCCGAGATCATCAATCATGTGAGCAGATTGAAGTTTAGAGGAGGAGCAAAGCTCCGGCCATCGATTGCAATGAAGTTCTTTTTGGAGCCCCAGCACTTTTACGCACGAAACAGAACCAGGTCATCTACCCCCCTTTAATATTTGGTTCCTTCGGTGATAATATGCCATCATGGCTGTATTGATAGGCTCTTACATAAAGGCTCCATTTGTGGCTCCGTGACATTTTTTTATGGTGGAAATTAATTATTCACAGGTTAGGATGAAGGCAGATACACGCACAGGGAGATGGGCTGTGGCTACTGTTGGAAGGTCAATAAACTCTTCCAACAATCAAAATCCTAAGCAGCGTTCAGGGTCGATTATAATAAGGGCTTTTTTTTTTCTTTTTAAAGGAAAAGGAGTTAATAAATGAAAACCTGACAACAGTTATGTTTGTTGGCATGAAGGGGAGGGTGGGAAGTGCAGGACTGCAGGGTTTGACAAACGGCTGTGTGGACATTTCAACGCGCAATACCCCGGGAAGGAGCAGCAGGGCTGTGCGTAGAGAGGGAAAAGGCATTCAGCGTCTCCCAAGTCTCTCGTGCGCTCTGTAAACACAGCAAACCCGGTAGACTGCTGCAGAAGAATTATATTTTCATAAGCTAAATACTGTCGTTCTCTTTGATTTGTGCGCTTAGGTTTGACTTTTTCTGCTCCCCTTTTTTGGAGAACAAGGGTAAGTAACAAAAACCTTAATGCATACAATGTTTTGCTGTGCGTTCTTTCGCGGCGCAAGAAATGGAAACGCTTTCAAGAGGGATTATTAGACCAACAAAATCATATATTTCATGGTTTACGCTTAGGACGCATTCTTAATCTGTCTAAGAGGAGGAGTGTAGCCGATTTCTTTCAAAGTTTAATCCAAAATAAAACTATTTGGGAGGATAGAAATTCTAGATTATATCGGTATTTTGCGGCTTTATTGTTGAAATATGCGATTTGCCCCGAAGGAGAGTGATGGAAACACCCGGAGTGTGAAAATAGAAGAAGCTAATTATGCGTGCCCGATGTGGAGCTCCACAGAAACGCATCCATCCCTTGAAAAACTTCCGGCAACGACGAGAACCGTGTCAAAATGTAAAGCTATCTCTTTTGTGGACTATTTATGTGCGTAATTAACGGAAGCTATAAACACAAGAGCCAATTAGTGGCAAAATGTAGGTTGCAAATTTGGTTAAAGTTTCCAAGTAACGTTTTCTGTGTGTGAAGCATTTCTCCTTTATTTTAAATATGTCCTAATTACCTCAGTCGTTAATTGAAATGATCTTTTCCTCATAAACAAAACGTGTGCCAACGCAAACTCTCCCGCTTATGACCTGACTGCGTTTTACAAGGCAGATCGTTTCCAGGAGCACACCTCTCATAGACAATTAGACTTTTCAAGTAGTTTTATATTACTCCACGACGCGGCTCTTTTCAGGTGCGCGCACACAACTCTGGCGCAGATGAAAAAAAAATCAGTAGATGGCATTAACAGGCGGTAAAATTTCATCTGGTGGTGTCAAATTGAGGTCAGTTTAGGGTTAAAGCGCTCGGTGTCCGTGTGGGACACGGCCAGCTGCGTTTGGATTCATTAGGTGAGGGTGGGGGGTGGAGGGGGGTGAAGAGGATCCATGTCAATGAAAACACTGCTGGGACAGTCACCAGGCTAAAGATCCGCAGCGTGCCACATCCTAAAGGTACACCGGGACCGCCTGCATGCGGACCAGCTCCAACTTCCACTTCTCTGTTTGCTCTTTGCAGGACCCTCTGCCCCCCCCGCTCTCCTGCCCTGCAGGGCTCGGTTGTTCGCGCACAAGCCTGTTGCTAAATATGGAGAGAAATGCGATGTTGATTTAATTCCTTCAAAAAAAAAAAAAAAAAAAAAAAAAAAAAAGATCAGTGATATGAAACGAGCCTCAAATCCTCTTAGTGGTCTCAAACACCCCGGGAGAAACAATTGGCGCTCAACAGCAGGAACAAACAAAATCACCCTAATCTTGTTTGTAACTTTGTTCTTCACTGGCCCTCTTCAGTATGTGAGATTATGTAAATGAGAGAAGCTGATGCAGAGAGGCTGAGATAAGGCTGGATCAGAGACAGGACAGGCGAGGACCCTGGCTGCTTTTTTTTCTATTTTAGCTTTCAACTCCAAAGCGAGAAAATACCCATTTTTATGTAACATAAAGTTTTTAAATGCTCAGGCTTTAGTTGTCAGAAATACCATAATATTTCCATCGTTTTAATATGATTTCCCTTTTGTTAACTTAATCTATACAAATAATCTCACTCGTTTTTGTCCACAAACATGACATCAGTCCGTTGCATTTGAACTCCCTTTACCCCCTGGACTCAAACGTGACTATAAGGTTTCAGAAAGTGGACTGAACAACTCAAATACTTGTAAAAGTTTCGCGACTAACTGTAAATTCTTCAGCTCCGAAGCCTCATTTTCCCCTCCACCGATTCTCAGAGTCTGGTGTCAGAGGGTTGGTAAAGGGAGGAGGGAGACAGGCACAGAGTGGAAAAGGGGAGGCCAGCACAGCGTGGAACAGCAGCTCTGAAGGAGGAATCTGCGGCCCTCTAGCGACACCTAGCGGTTCCAACTGGTACGAACGTGCCAGGCTGCGCGGCGCATGCAAGACGAGGCCTCCAACACTCTGCGTAAAACCACACTCTCAAAACATAAAAAAGCCGTATGAAGAAGAAGGTTAGATAAAAACTAAACGCAATTTACAAAAAAATGACGATAACAATTATGTACCTTTAAGTAGATTAGTAAATTCCAATATGCGCTTTTACTGTAACTGCCACATGCTGTGAATTAAAAAAAAGTATAACCTTTAATTGCTTTATTTTCTTTTCCTTTTTTAAAATTAAAAAAAACAAAACAGTTTTTGCGCAATTTCTGATGATACAAGAAAAAATGTGACAGCATGTAAACCAAATTCTTCATCAGATACAAATGTTACTTAAACTTCAAAGTTTGACTCTTTCAAAATCACGAATGCGTTTGCGCAAAAATCTCTAAATGATTATTTAAACTCTGGAGATTTTAAACAGCAATTAAATAGTTTCTGATGGTAATAGAATCCTGCAGAAATTGATATTATATGAGGCATGTATGACGTAAACGATGTGCTTTTACGCACGGATAAAAATATAGTCAAACTGTCATAATTAAATATATCTGCATATTTTTTAAGTCAATAATAATAATAATTCTTTTTAAATTTTTCGGCGATAGAAGGTTATTTTTATTATTATTATTATTTATGGATCCAAATAATATTAAAATAGGGGGATGTGGGGGATTTAAAAAAATCCATAACAAAGTATTCCCTTCCAAACTGAAAGCGCACTCTTCCCAGCTCTGGTGCAGCTCATTCTGCGTACACACTCTGCTGTGTGACACGCTTTGCGCAGGTCACCGCCGAGATTAGAGCCCGTCGTTAACGCCCGCTCGGCTCCACCAAATGCTGATTTAATGAGCTTGCATTGGCTGTTTGTCCCAGAATACCTGGTGTGCATGTGTTAGTAACGCCACCGACTATAATCCCCCCAGTTTCCTCCTAACACGCGGCTTTAGGGGCAGCCTAAGGCCGCGTGCAGATATGACTGTTTTCTTTACCCCTCTCCTGTTATTATTATTATTGTTATTATTGTTACTTGAGTTCAATTAAACAATCCAAAGCTCATAAGGCCCGTATCCTGCCACATTACCACGTGTAATTGAGAGAACTTTAAGTGGAGGCCGGGAAACGGAGGAGTTAATAGCGGTGACCCTCTTGCTGCGCCTCTGTCGCTCATCATTTATCAGGCTTAAGGGGCTTAAACTGGCAGCACAGACCCACCTTTTATTACATATCAAACCCTCTCTCCCCTTATCTACATTATAGGAAATACATGCATCGCTGGTTGTTATGCGGATTTGGAAATAGAAACATGTCCAATAAAGTCACCCTCCTTGGCTGATCAGAGGAAATATGTCTTTAGGCGCTTCAGAAACATCCCGGCGGTTTAAGCCCTTATTAAATTGTCTTAATTCCTCCCTCCACTTTGAAACGAATTCAAATCTTCGGCTTGTGTTGTTTGTCCAGAGAGGAGAATAGAAACTGACAAATCTTTAGTGATTTCCAAATGAAAACGAAGCGTAAAAAAACGCACAGGGGGGGGGAAGGAAAAAAGAGCTGCGCGCAATTGTTGGCGTTTGTCCTAATAATCCACGCTGCGTTAAAACTTCACTGTCAGGAGACATTCATTCTGACAGCACATGCGTGAAGGCAAACTTTCCCGTGTATTTATATTTTATCTGCTTAAATTAAAGCTGCTTTATTAAAAATGTAATTAAAGGTGAGGAAAAGAGACCAAACTCCATGGTGAGAAGAAAAGATATATTTAGCCGGTCTCCTGTCGTCAGTCTCTGGTATTTATAGTAAGCTTTAATGACTTAGGCTGCAGATCCCTTAGAGACAGTCGCTGTCTGAAACATCTCAGTCTTCTAACCCAAAGTTTGTTTTTGTGGATTTTGAAGCTGAAAAATATATACATTTCGGCACTAAAATTTCATCTTGAATATGTGAGCACGGAGAGGCATGTTTTTGTGTTTTTGAATTTTTCAGTGCACCATCAGATCCGTGCCTGGGTTGTCTGCAGGATTCCTCCAAGGAGGCGCAGCCTGATCGCAGCTGCATTCACGTGGAGGGCTGCATTTTGAAATTCTAGTCACACCAGGGAGTAAACACTGCTCTCCCATTCAATAAACGTCATTGATAAGAGCCCACAGTCAGCCTTTCCAAATACTTTAATTAAGGAACAATTTTATTTTATATGTAAAACAATTATGCAACTAAAAAATGTGTTTGCTATAGAAAAGAAATGAGGTTAAATGTAAAAAACAAATGCGCTTTTTGAATTGACTGTAAATGTATTAAAATGTTTGTTAACTCGGTTTTGATTTGTTCTGCTTCTTTCTTGCATGGAATCTCTTTCTCTTTGGCACTCCAAGGTAATAAAATGATAACAAAATCTCTTTATTTGGATCAAGAGTATCTCCTAACATGCATTTCTAGAACTTTTGCTGCCTGACCTCATGTTTACGCTCTTCTCAGCATGAGACAGCCTATTAAAACACACAAAAAATGATCATAAACATCCTTAAAAGCACAAGTATAAAAAAATGTATTATGGGTGACTCCACCTTGTTTGCAACATTTGCAGAAAACAAAGCAGGTAAACAAAACAAATGCAGGTAGTTTGTCTTTGTCCTCCTTGCCTCCTTTTCATGTTTTTGTTTCCACCATTTCCATCTCCCATCTCATGCCCACAGCCCAGGCCCCTCCCTCCCACCACCCTTCACACGATCAAGCTAGGTACCCGGGTAATTACCTGGCATTGTCAAATAAAGCGACCACTGATTCAAATGAGGAGTGAAATATCAAAGAGCAGTGCTGTTTTTGCAGCCATTACTTATCCACACCAGAGACACAGAGGAGATCTGAGAGCGGGGGGGACCTGTGGGGAAGCAGCATCAACATCCAGTCTTCCCTTCTCAGGTAAATAGGGCCAATAAGAGCAACAGAACCAAACACGCCCAGGTTTATTAGTAAAAGCCTGTTTATTCGTATTACATATCCGAGTCATCCATTACCAGTTTATGTGCAGTTTAAAGTGAAGATGTAAGAGCGATTTTGCAATGTTTCTGCATCCTGCTGAGGCGCTCGCAGAGGTCAAAGGTTGGACGGGTATGAAGTTTGTGCTCAGGCTTTTCTGACGCAACATTTATTCTGTGGTTCTGGTTCACAAAGGGAGGAATAAAGAAAAGGCTGTCACCGGGATTAGAAGTGAACAGTGTATTAATGTTTGGCAGCACTAGCCCTCAGCCAAATTAGCTGCACAACCACATGATCATTCATCACATGCAATGTTTGACTTTGATTTTCCTCCTGATGAAAGTTGTGCAAGGTCTCAAGTGAACTTCCTTAAGCAGCATGAATCATTTTCTTCCCACCACATTGCGTTACATGATCCTGCTTTTGTGAAATAATCTGATGTGTCGTGTAAATCCTTCGTCTGCCTGATGACACCTTGATTCCAGGACACCAAGACCTTTGGCTTGTTGGCGCGGAGGGTGATTGAGAACAGTGTTGCTGCTCTGAAATCAACCAAAAAAAAAGAAGAAAAGTTATGCCATCCAGTTGAAACTAGACAAGCTGCGTCCTGGGATTTCACCTCAGCACAGAAAGAGTCCCTGTAATTTGACTTGCGACGTCTCAATGGAAGTTGAATGAGTTACATTGTGCAACAACAAATAAAATGCTTGCAATGCTTTAGTGAGTGTTTTCATGGTTGGAGGCGAAATGGGGTTGCTGACTGTATTTGAGTGTTTAATGCTATAAACACACATGCTTCCCTCCCCCTGGCATATGGATGGCTCCCAGGGACACTTTGCATGTAAATATTCATAGAGAGATGGGATGGGCTATTAATTATTAAGCACAGTAAAGAAGTGTAATACTTTAGCATTAGCGTATGAATCTCGATTTTTTTTTTTTTTTTTTTTTTTTGCTGTAAGAGTTTGAGGTGAAATAAGTCAAATCATGACATGTTTTTTACGGTAGGGAGAGAGACTTGTAGGAAATAAAAAAAGATAGTTCTAAAAAACAACACAGGCAATAAAGCTGAAAGTAAATAATGAACGTGTGAACCAAAGGGTAAAAAGAGTAGTTGACTGGAGGGCAAGAAAAACAACTTTTTCGTTCATTGGTTAAAAAAAGTTTTTATTTTGGTGGAAGTTTTGGCGTTTCCTGAAAAACTTTCCAGGCAGACATCTGTCTAACTTTTTTTTTTTTTCCTGTTCGAATTTGCGGCCTGTGGTTCATGACAGACTGTCACGCTATGATGGATTTAGAGAGGCCACCAGTGAGAGGTGGTTAGATGTCATTACCTGAGCTTTACAACACATTTGAAAACCAAGAAGAGGACTGCTATCACAGCTACGGAGCTGGGCCAAAGACGGCTGAATTAAAAGAATTATAATAAATGCCACATGCCACATTTGTTTAGACGCATAAGCGAATAGTCGACTTATCTCTCTGTGGAAAATCAATTTTCTGTCGGAGATTTGAAATGAATGGTTTTTCAATAAGGAGCAGAGCGAGAAAAACAACCTCGATATGATCAGCTCTTTGAGAGTTCACGTTCTATTGCATTACTGACAGAGAATGCACTGGTGATCTGCATCAAATGACATGAAATCAACAAAGAAACCGTGAGTTCTTACAATTCAGTTTACACTCGGAAAATATGCGTAGAGTAAAAAATAATAGTAATCAATTTCTTTAGTGTAATGTTGAAAAAATGTCCATTATCACCTAGTTGTGATTTAATCAATTTGCAGGAAGTAGCTAAACGCCCAAGTTCTAACATTAATTCACCCTGAAATACAAACTTGACCCAACTTTTAAAAAATAATAAACTAAATTTTAGTTATTTTTTTTTTTTTTTGCATGTACAACATCAAACAGCAGAGATCAAAATGAGGTTTTTGTACATTTAAGATCCAGAAAATGTCAAATCTCCAGTTCTCATCAACAATTTTTATAACAATGGTTCCCACATGTGATGAGAGCTTTCAGGATGTTTAGTTTATTAATATTAATATTATTAGTGGGTCTCTTTTTACTTTAGAACAACAGACCTCCATGAATTCCCCCCAAAAACTGCATCACGATGACTGTGTGTGATATAGCTGTGACTACAATCAGTGTTTAATTTGATGTAATCATGATTACTCAGGCACAGGTATGTCAAGTGTGTTTGTTTTGCTTCAGTTTAATATATTGCTCAAACAAAAGGCTCTGCTGCTTTTCTTCCATTGATTATAACGGAGCACAAGCTTCCAGCCTGCAGACAATCAAACAACTGATGGAGACACCCTAAGGAAACTGCACAACTGTATACCTATGTTGCTTTCAGCTTCCACCCTGCTTTCAGAATTGTGAACAAAAACATATTTATGTGTACATTTACTACAAAATTTGCTCCAAATCTATTTATTTTCACTGTCTGGCTCTCTGTTGTGCTCTATTGTCAAAAAAAAATCACTTTATTCCATCTGTAGGAAGAAAAATCCCATATTCTTCTTTAATATTCACTACTGGTTAATTATTAAAGGTATGTATTTGAATTATAAATATACTAGTTATACAGAAGTAGGCAAAGCAGGCATATACCCTGAGGCTAAATTCCTCCATTACCCATTATTTTTCAGTCTGTCGTCTCCATATGCCTGCTTCCTATTCCTGTGTCATCTCCAAAAACACCAAGGCATTCCTTTGTATTTCCCTCCTCTTCTCACTTTGGCCACCCAAAAAAAAAAAAAAATCCCCTACCCCCTCCATACATATGTGCTCTGCTCCCTTGAAGTAGGATGTCACACTTGTCTTAAATTTA
The DNA here is from genome assembly GCA_014656515.1 of Oryzias celebensis. Classification (NCBI taxonomy): domain Eukaryota; kingdom Metazoa; phylum Chordata; class Actinopteri; order Beloniformes; family Adrianichthyidae; genus Oryzias; species Oryzias celebensis. Next base: position 45,753,388 of record BNCR01000005.1, read on the forward strand.
ATGAATCACCGTCTTCAAGGCATCCCTGGAACCCAAACACTCCCCACAGAAACCTGCCTCGTCCTCCCCCGTTCCGAGCCTTCCTACATGTCACAAATCATCCGTTGCGGAGCGCTCTCCACTAAATCATTAACGTTGTCAGAAATGACTGGGCCAAGAGTGGGAAGCTCCCTGAGTTCCAGCCTTAGCGTGGATGCGGGAAACGGGAATATAGAACGGTAAACAAAGATGCAGCCGTTCACTCTCTCATCCCTCGTCTTTACCTCTTTTTTTGCCTTCCACTTCCTCCTTTTTCCATTGGATTTCCAAACACAAAAGATGGACAATAAATGGGAAAGGCTAAAAAAAAGTTGAGGAACTCTTATGAGTTGGAGCTTTCCTTGGACTTTTGCCGCAATCTGTTTGAATAACTCCTCAGTATCAAAGACCATGGCTCAGGAGTAGAAACTATTTCCCTTTTAAATAATATTGTGTCACTTCCTTGGCTGATTTGAACTCCTTTTCCGTACAATGTGTAATTTCCTGAAATACCAGTACAAGTTCCAAGTGTGATTTAATCAAATAACTTCCATTTAATGTCGTAACCACACTTATCTAATGTATACTCCCTTTTTTTGTGATCATCCATCAAAGGGATTACTAATTTTTCTTCAATTTCCGTTAGTCTCTTGAAAATCTAAAGAAAGATTGATAACAGTTGAAGGAAAAGCACAGTGGTACTGTTTTTAACCCCGCTCAAGTCATTAATCTGCTTTATGCCCATGGAGGTAGTAAAGCAGACAATGAATTAGTCATTAAAGTGCAGGTCAGTTTATTAGAATTTCTGATTGAACTGTAAAATGACTTCTCCCAGGATGCTTGGGCAGAAAGAGGAATCGGCCGATCCACAGAGCAAAGAGGAAAAAAGTTCTAGCTAAAGAAAACAGGCAGAAGAGGAAATAGACAAGGTTCGAGGTAGACAATATCTATTAACTAATTAAAAAAACACTTGCCCAGACTGCATTTGTGTACATTCAGACAAGATTTTCTTAAAATTGATCAAAACATAAATGCCCTTAAAGATCGCCATAAACAGAAAACCCGTAGTAACCGATCATCTGGCTGAATCTACACACGTCTTGTACCATAAAGCATCAACAGTGAGTCCTGGCTTATGTTTGTCACCATTTATTAAGTCATGTGGTTGCTGGCTCCATTCCAGAGAAAACATTCAGACAGCCTCGCATGTTTGTGCTCCCTCAAAAGGGGCAATGATCTAATGAGTTTTAAGGGGTGTAATGGATAGGATGAATACAAAACATGGTGTTGTTCAAGAACAAATGGGGTCAGCTGTGAGGAATTTATATCGCAAAATACCTGAACAATGTTTGTTGCAGTGGTTCTAATTGAAATGCTGGTACAGTGAAATGTAACTATGAGAGTAGTTAATACAATTAATTTCTGCAGGCAGTATTTTATTATTATGTCCCGCAGCAGTTCTGGACTACAAGGACAAGAATGCTTTTGCAATGCTCAAAAAACTCACCAAAATTTGTTTGCACCTGGTACCTGCTGATAATGAATTTTGGGCAAAAAAAAAATGACATCCCAATGAGAGAAATGGTCAAGAAACGAATGGGTCAAAAATCTCGTATGGGGCTAAAAAAAAAAACATAATCCTCCAACAAAATCCAAACACTTGTGTCAGGAATTTCCAAAGGAAGTTTTAAAGTTTTTATGGTATGGCTACAAGACCTATGGCTTGGCTGCCATTTAGTGGCAAAGTGTGAAATGTGGCTATTTTTACATTTTCCAGGATATGTAAAAGAAAACTTTTTTTCAAGCGATTTTTGAAAAAATTCACACAAACACCACCAGGTTAACTCCACATTCACAATAAAAGCTTTGTTGATCTTTGACCTAAAGAAGAGGTCACTATCTTGAATTGGAAAAAAAATCTTTAGTAGAATATATTCTACATATTCAAACTCTTCTTATGGATTTTGATTCATAGAAGCTGGGAAGCTACTTGGGAAAAAATGTTGGAAATAAAGATGATAGATTTTGAACGGTGTTAGAGTGGTCAAAAGTGGTGTTTCCCTGTGGCTCACACATTTCTAACCACAACTTTATGAAAATTTAATAGACGAACTACGAACTATATGATGTGAATGTATGAGGAATGTGGGCGTGGTTAACAAAAATCTCCGTTGTCAAGGAAATCCAAAAAGTTTACTTTTGCAGATTCTTTAAAAGTTACACATACCTGTTCATCACCCCCAGGTGACTAAAGAAATAAAATGGTTGCTATGGAGATAAAACCAACAAAAAACTCGTCATTTTGGAAAAAAGTCTTTTTTTTCGTGAATTTGTCATGTGCATCTCTGATGGCAGGCCAAGAGGGGCAAAATTAGGTCAGCCGCTCAGCCAGTGAAGGCGTGTCAAAGAAGGGAGGCGAATGCGGGGGCTGTTTAATTTCAGCTTATTTACAGAGAACAGCAGATAAGAATCTAAAGATGAGAAATTGTCTCAGTCTTTGAGACTGGATTTTAATTGTAAAAGCTTTGTTTCTGTAACAACAAACACAATTATGTTTATTTATGTAAACAAAAATGTTTACAAGTGGCAAAAAGCATCAAATTAAACATCCATCCATTTTCCTCTACTCATCTGGAACTGGGGCGAAGTCTGAGCAAAGATGTCCAGACTTCCCTCTCCCCGGCCACTTCCTCCATCTCCTCTGGGGGAACCCCAAGGCTTGCAGAAAGGAAACTTTGCATGTACTAAATAATATTTTTTTCGTTTCAAGAGTTGATTGTGTGCAAACAGGAAAGTTCAAGGATTGTCTGAAAACTTTCCACTACAGTGATCTGTTGCCTGCAGCTCCGATTACAGACTGTCATTCCAGTCTGTTTCACTCATGAGTGGAACTTTTCATTTCCGGGTTTGTAAATGAGCTTCTCACCCCTGCTTTTGTTTGGTGTTTATTTATTTGGTTGATGTGACAGGAGCAAAGCCCATTAATCAACATCAGAGCTTTCACATCCCTGTAAATGTGTCACAGTCTGCACTGCTCCTCCCTCTTTCCCTCCTCTCTCTGGTGCTATCCTTCCCTCAGCAGCCTCAGAGTGACTCCAATAAGCAAATCCGCCGATCAAACTCCAATGAGAGAAACTGCTTATGAGAGGAATCAGTTTCTGATGGCAGGTCAGATAATAAATGTGCTCTGAAAAATGTCTGACACCACCTCCTGAAAGACGATTGTCTCTTTTTTGGGGTGAGACTGTCCCAGCATGCACATAACAACAAACTGCTTACTATTCCATGTTTTACATGGTTTCTGTGCCTCTCATCCACACACAGGAGAGCTTATGTGTGAAAACCAGTTCATTAATGCTGAGACTCCAGCTCTGTTGGTCAGTCTGTTCAGGTCAAATGCTTTTAGCAGGCGGATACACCATTGCATTGGAGGGTTGGGGTTAATGTTGCTTGAGAAAACTGTTTTATAACATTATTAAAATTATTTTTTTGAGCAACTTTTCAAGTTGATGAAGCAAAAAATCCACCTGCTGCTGCTGTGCTGAGTCAGCAAAGGTGTGTACAGAAAAACCGTGTGATGGGTTAACATCATAATCAAACATCATCATTCAAAAGGATTATTTTTGCATAAAGAAATTTATTTTTCTTCTTTTTCTGGCCTGAGATCTGGCTCAAAACTGTAAGGCCGCATAGTTCTAATAACGTTGCCATTTTCTTCCTGCTCTAATATCAGATTGAGCTTGTGAGGTGCTGTAAGCTAGTGTAAACAAAGGGCTGATGGGAAATGAGTGAAGCTAACTTCCAACAGTCCAGCCCACAACCTAGAGGCAATTTTTTAATATGCTCCCGCTGCTTTGGAAAGAATGTTTGAACAATCGACACAGGCTTTTTCAAATTTTATTTTGGCTTTAAAGGCATATTCATAATTAAAAGACCACTGGGACTGATTTCTATAAAAATATATTTGGAGAGGGATTCTAAATATATTCATTTTATTGCACTTCTTTATGAAATGTTGGTTACATGGTGTTACATGTAATGTGCTGTTACTAAGTCAACAGCAAAAAAGAAAAAAAACAACTGGTTTTGTTCATTATTTCAGGTGGGGAAAGCTGGTGTCTGCACTTTTCAAGTCTGAGGCAAGACCCAACTTTTTGTTCCTGAATTTGACTCGTGCAGGAACTGCTCAACATTGTAGTTCCAACAAAAACCACTGGAGGCAGGTTTCAGGCTGACACTTGTTCAAAAATCCAATATTAAACGTGTTCAAACGGGTGATGTCAGAGGTTATGTTAAGTTATGTATGTCAATAGTCTAAGCCAGTCACATTGGCTTATTGGGTGGGGTGGGGTTAAAGGATCTGGAGCAAATAATCCTTTTGCTCTTGGTCTCCAATGTTCCCCTTTCTCAAGATTTTTTTTCTTTTTTTTTAGCTAAAATGAATATTTTCTTAATTTCATTTTTTTAGACCTTACTGTGACTTTTCACATAAACGTTTTCATCTGCTAATGCATTAGTCTGAATGTTTTTGTGACTGTTTTCATTGATAAAGCAACAAGTTAGAAATCCCAGCCCCTTTGAACTACTCATACAGTTGCTAATTGTTTGATGAGCAACAGGTGTGTGATGCAGGAAGGTGGTAGAAGAGGAAAACCACAAAGGACAAGGATCCAAGGTAAAGACCAGAAGCAGAAAGTACTGCATGTCCAGCACTGAGCAGGGGACAAAAGATGGTTAAGAAGACATGAATGCAACTGCGTTGTTTTGTGGCTGGAGGGAAACGGGCGACAAATGAGCTGCATTGGGGGAAAAACTTTTTTTATAGGTTGGTCTTAAATCAAAGACTGGATTTTGAGGGCTTGATCAAGGAGTTCTGATACAGATGCAGTCATCAAGCATGTGAGTTAGAGGTCAGGGTACATCAAACACACAAAAAGAAATACTGGTTTCACAAAATTTGCAGTGTAAATTAAAAAAAAAAGTACTGATTTTAATTTTTTAGCTTCCAAGTACACAAATACATCATTAACAATATGCATTTCTGAAGTATGTGTAGTTTTGTTCAGTAACTAGATGTAATTTTTTATTTGTTAGACCAAAGCTGCTTCTTTAACAGTGGTGGAATGAACAAAAACGGCAACAAAGAGCTTCATAGACTAAACTGTGTTCGCGGAGTTATTAAACTTCAAAACCTACAGCCGGTGTTGTTTTTTTTCAGAGATCTTCACTGTTTTAACAGATATTTCTTTATAATGTAGTGTGGTCAGTAAACAGGGAGCCACTTCTTTTTAGAAGAGTCATCAGTTTTGCATTTTGTTACAGGAAATGTAACACCAAATCACCCTGTATTTATTTCTTTTATGTCTTGTCTGTAGTTCCATGTTGGTGTTTGCTGATGCAGTGATGTTCTGGATGGATCCTGGCTCTTTTTATTCCTGCAACCTGCACTGTAAGTACATACTGTAAAATCTCATAATTCAGGCTACTTTATCTTGCATCAGGGCTATTGTGCAAGGAAATTTACAAATAGTTAAATGTCAGTCTTCTTCATACATGTACTTGTATATATTTTTCTCTACTATTATGACAATGTTTCTATGTGTCTTAATTGGATGCATCCATACAGAAGGTTGACTTGTATGGGTGCTGTGAGTTTTTGGGTTGTTGGGGCCCGTAGAAGGTTGTAGACAAAAGGGACTGCATCTTAATGGGGGGGCAGGTGTGTTTTGCAGTTCCCTTGAGGTTTGTGCGGCCACCGTAGGGACGTCATGAAAATAGAACACACCCTTTTTATACAAGAGGTACGTGAAGTACCATAAGTTACATCAACTTATGATGTACGAGTGATGATATCGTACGGTATCCTTATGCCGCACTCTAGTCATAAGGTTTTAAGAAAAAGTTTACATTTTACAGCAATTGGACAATTTTTCTCTAGTGAAGGACTGTGTCATTCAATTGAAATGACACAGTAGGCCGGGGGTATGTAAAAAGTAGGCCATTCTCCACACCCGATAACTGCCTGGAATGTGCCGTTTGCATTCGTGACCAACCAGCAATTTTCAAAAAAAATCAGGCGAGGGCATGAAATCTTGAAGATTCTGCCAATGCTTCGCAATGGAACAGTGGCAATTGTATTGGTGACTGTAGTTTTACTTATCTTTACTTGTTGCTTGAGGACCCACAACAATGAAAATCTGTTTTTTTTGTGTGTGTGTGTTTTTAACATGTTCTTGTAGCATTTTTCTAAGAACAGAGGACCCATAGAAAAGAATTTATGATTCAAACTGCGTTTCCGAGTATTTCTTCATTTGAATTTCATTGAATCAGAAACTGGATGCTCAACTACTCAACGAGCGCGCCAAAGTCTCCTCCGCCCCCTTGCCTGCGTTTGTTTTCCTCGCCCGAGGTGGCCTCTGGCTCAAAACTTTCCTTGGATTGATCCAATATTGCTTGCCATCATTTTTGCATCGCTAATGCTTAAAAACAAAATGATGTATTGGTTGTATATGGCAATCAACACTATGATACCTTGGTATTGATACTTCCATCCCTATCACCGGCCCTTTTAGAGGTCTCAGGAAGGACTTGCCTCTGGAAATCTTAAAAATGATGCATACCTTATAAAAACTTTTATAAGTTAAATATTGAAAATTTGGTTTTAGGGTAGTAAGCTTATAACTTTGGCAAGCACCCAAAGAGTACTTAAATTGCATTTTAAAAAGTTTTAAGCGCATTTAATCGTCATGATGTGGTTGTCTCTGTGCATTTAGATGAACATTTCATGTCTACTCCTCACACATCAGGAGAATTTCCCATCTACCAAAGCGATTCTGTAAATTACATTACACAGACTATAAAACGCTCATCGTTGGTTTGAAAAGGTCTAATGTAACATGCACCATTATTAAAGAATTTCTACCAAACGACCCAACCAGCCTTAACACTCTTTTCTTCATTTTAAGCCTGCAGATTAGATGGGACCCCACTGAGCCAATGAGCTTCAACAAAACTGGCTTGATTGCCAGGGATTTAGCGTCAATGATCCTAGAATAACAAGGAGCATATTGTATCATCAGCACAGAGCAGCATGGTCGAGCCTGTTCCAGGTTAACGTGCGCTCAGATGCCTGCGCTCAATGATGGAGGTAATGATCTCATGATACAGCAATACAGCTGAGTAGGTAGCCATATGGGTGGAGAGAAAGAAGGGAAAAACACAGAAAAGGAGAAAGGCTGGACATCTGATTTCATATCAGGAGTGAGGGAACCTGCTCTTTTGAAAAACTGAAGCTATCACATGCAAAGCACATCAGTTAGGCCATGCCGGAGTCAATCTGGTTTTAAAGTATGACTTTAATAGCAGCGTGTGTGCGTTTCACCCACAAAAACAAACATCCGAATTTTTGCAAACATGGATAAACATACCACATTCCTTCCAATTGTGTAATTTCTCTTATTGACACAGGTTTCCATAAGCTGCTGGGTCTAACAGGTATTCATTACGGTTAGACTTTGGTCTCTAATAGTGGCTGGGCTCCTTTAAGATCCACCGATCTTCTCCGAGTCGTACAGATGCTGAATCTCTATTTGTGTTGTGAGCCAATGTACTGATAATGCTCATTAAATTTAGCGTTCAAACTTTGTGCAGTGGCATTCTGGTGTGGAATCTTTCACACCATTTGGTGTGAAAGATGGGTGACATTAAAGAAACGGCTGCAGAAACAAGCAAACGATTTCCTGGTGGAATTGCAAAGAAAGCGAGCAACAAATTAGAAGAACTGGTTCAAACATGGATTATTGAGCAAAAAAGGAAAGGTGCACGTGTCTCCCTTTATTTTGCTGACTTGACTGACTGACTGACTGGCTGTTAGACAGTTATAACGAGCATTTGAGCAGAATCACGTGTAGATAAAAGTATGCAAATGACCTTGAGCTAGAACTGTGCTCTGAGCTGAGCAGCAACCAAACTGACACATGTTTGTGATCCAAAATCAGATTCTACCTGGATTTTGACAAATGAGCACAACATGAATTTGACAGTAGTGGAGGTTCTTTTCACATGCATAGTAGTTATTAAGAGCTGAGAGTAAAATGTCCTTGGCCTGAATGTTTGGGGAATATTGTTGTTTCAACTTTATTTATAAGCCCAAAGTTTTTCTAAGATGTCGTATCCAATTCAACCATTTCCTGATTTCAAAATCCAAACATTTGGCTTTTGGTTCTTTAGGTCTTCACTGTGTCTTGAGTTTTTGGAGCCTTTAGAATATTAAATATTTCTGACTTGCACACCGGACAAGCAAGGAGGGGCTTCTTCTTATTTCCTTATTACTGTTTTCTAGTGCCTGTCACCACCTACAGTTGGAAGAAACTTCTTGAAGCGATGCAAATCATGTGAATCTTGCTCCAGGCTTTTTCTTTCACAGCTCTATTTCGTTATTTGAGAGACTTGTTGTGATATGATTTCAGCTGGGCACAAACCGCAACTACTGATTTCTCCTTCATGTTCACTTTTCGACCAGTTGATACTTCTGTGTTTTGAAAAGAACGTCCCCATATGTCGATGTCAAATCTGACTCTCTCACTGGTCAAAGTTCAGCTGTCCGGCGTTCAAGCAGCCAAAAGCTCAACTGCTTGAACTTTTAGTGAACGATCAATTAACACCCGATTTGTATGTAGAATTTTAAAAAACTGCAAAGCGAAGTGTAGACGCTGGAGTTTTGAACAAGGACATCCAAAACACAGGTTTGTTGGCGTTTTTACAAAGACCTTTCATTTGAAACTGGTCGTTCGAGCACGAGTTTCCGAGGCTGATGTGTACATAGCTTGACAGGCCTAAGAGTTTGTTGGACTGATAGACGTGCAAAGATGTTCTGTGTGTTTGCATGTTGTCCATACTTTTTATTCTGTTTGAATTCCAGAAAGAAATCTACCTGACAATGATACTGAATCTGCTTAGTCGCACATCTGCAATTGCTTAAAGTTAACGCACTTTACGTATCTGCCTGTCTGCAAGAGCCATCCATGAGCTCAGTCTTTGTCGCGAACCGCCTTGGGAGTTGGGATAATGTTCCTTGGCTGGCAGAAGACGGGTTGATAGCTGTCAGGGACAGAAACAAAATAGATGACAGGATTTCATAGGGGCACCTCCAAGGCGCATTATGGACCTCAGGATCCCAATTCCCAAACGCACGAGATGAAGAGTCATTTTGTCACCGAGGCGTGGGTCGCCCATCACTGTCTAATCCAGACCATGATTAATTGTAGGAATGGATCAACATTATGTCCTATTCAGGGAAATGCTTAATTGCCTCTGCCATAAAACCCATCCGTTCCTCTAATGATTGTGCGTCTGCTTCCCTGGACACATCGGTATCGTGTTGGACTGTCGCTTAGCAGGGCGGGACCCCCTTAAACGTCATCACCAGCTGATTGCTTGCCCTCCTCAGACACCTTTACCTCCCCCTTACTGCGAGCATGTGGATAAATGGAGTCTGCTTCACCGCCCGTAAGCCATGTGTTTATATTCACAGCAGAATGTCTGCAAGTGTTAATGTATGTAGATTTCATTTCTGATGAGTGATTATTTGACTGCTCATTTTGCTGGAGATTTATGGCCCCCTCTCTATCTCCTGACTGCAGTGCCACTCTTATCTTTAATAAATGAGATGAGGACATTAATCAGGTTTTGTTGGCGGCCCTTACTAAGACATTAAATGTATTGTACGGGGTAAGTAAACACGCTTCACATCCTTCTCCGTCACAGCAGAGGAAGGGAAGGAAAGAGGAACAGAGGTGAGCAAGGAGGAGAAGGGGGGAGAAAGCCCTCATTATATTTATCATAATTTCACATCTGCTGTTTTTGAGGCAATGTACCATGAGCCCATAAAGTGTATTACAACTGGGTATAAATTCAACTGATTTGTGGCTGGAGTCGCTAATTCCTTGAGTACATTTTAGAAAAACAAGCACTGAGCCCTGAAATTGCAATTCCATAAAGCCTTTAAATTACTGAGTACAGAATCAAGAACTTGCCTGATGTGCTGCGCATGGTGACCATGTTAAAGGGAAAAGCAGCACTCCCGAGACAATAAAACCTGAGATGAGTGAGCCATATACCCAAGCAAAATAAAGTAAGAGAAGATGGAAGGCTGCAGGCTGGAAACACAATGAAGGGGGAGGAACCAAATCACCTCTTCATCTTATTTTATCCTGTAATCTGAGGGCCTGTCTTTGAGAGAAGCTGTTTATTTTTTCCCTTCACTTATCTATTTCTCCACTCAACCATGTGGATCAGTTACGTGGAAAGCTGACTCATGATTTCGTTCAATTATATTAGTAATAAGGAGATGTGCATGTGCTTGCAAAGCATGCATTTTAAAATATTTTAAAACATTCCTAGTGGCCAATTATGCAATTTTAGCGAAGATTTAAAAACGTCATTTTGGTGGACATATTTTCTGCAGAAAGGCAGCAGTTCATTAAAAATTTTCCTCCGAGTTGTAGGCAGGACTAATTGCGCAAAGTAAGCCTGCCCTTACTTCCCATCATCCACCTGTTTACACACTCTCTTGCTAGCTTACAGCCCCTCACACCTCCAAAATAATAAAAGCACTGCAATAAAAATGGTGAGCGATTTTAGTTATTAAGCTATCCATTCGTACAGCTTTGAGCCAGATGTCAGGAAAACGAAGACGTGCACGGATCTATCTGTCTACAAGAGGATGCATCAGAATGGAGCGGAGCAGGGAGCTTTTGGCTGTAGCATCTATGTCACCTACAGTTTTTTTTACCTGATTCACACCAAATTGAATAAAGAAATACTCAAAAATTCCATTTACGCTTAATTTTCTTTATGTCCACCATCATGAGACAAATGCTACAAGACCCACTTCAATGAAAATAGAGTTTTGGGTGTTTTTAACATATTCTTGTAGCATTTTTCTCATAATAGAGGACATGTATAAGATAATTTAAGATTAAAACTGTGTTTCTGTGTATTTCTTTATTCAAATATCTTTGGAACAAGAGTAAATGAAAACCCACAGTTTGTAAAAACCGAAAAAAGCCAAAGTCTCCCTTCTCAACTACAAAACTGAAGCATCCGCTTGCAGACAAATGGATCCATTAACGTCTTCATTCAAAGCTGTACGGCTGGATAGCTCCAATATTGCTTTCTGTTTTGTTGTTACGATGACAATGTTAGCTTGGAGTTGTGTGGTGCTATAAGCTAGTGGGAGAGGGTGTAAACAAAGGACTGCAGAGAAATTATATATTTCATATTATAAAATATAGTTGCCGTGGGACTTTAAAGGTTTTTCTAAATATCCGAAAGACACTCGTGCCCAAATGTAACATTTTTTGTTGACTCACAGACTGTTTCTGTTTTTACTTGAAGAAATAGTTCCAGAGAAAAATCAAGAACTTTCTCCAAAACCTCATTTTGTTATCAGGAAAACTCCACCTGTCACATTGGCTCCTGCTGTTATTAATATTTCATGTCATTGCTCCTATCTTTCTCTGATGCACACACATCCTATCACCTCCTCTCCACACACCTCGCCATCTTTCTCACCTCCCCAATTTCTTCCCTCCTCTATCTGAGTCATTTAGGATCCGAGTGAACAAGATATTCATATCAAGTAAATGAATATCTTTATCACAGAGGCAGGAACTAGGATGCTGGGGGTGCGAGGGGAAATAATCACACAAAGCAAACAGTCTTACGGAGGGAAACGGAGAGGCACTCAATAACAGCCTCTCCCACTGTTGCACACTGCTCTCTGTGTACATCTAAACTGCCTGCTTGCCGCTTAGGATCAATGGCTTTGCTGTGGCTTATCCCTGACCTGAGATCTTTGATGAAACCATATAAAAAACAGAGAATGTGGTGAAATTACAACACAAGCACTCTCATAACTTTTAATCCCCATGGTAAAAGTGACGATTTTTTAGAATATTTTAAAAGGGATTTTAAAAAAAAGTTTAGGAGGTCCTGTATTCATTTTCACAATTTCCCAGAAGATGTGTCCAATTGATCCCAAGTTTTCCTTTAGAATGCAACACGATGTGCAAAGGGATAGCAGGATAGGATGTAAATAAAAATATATAGAACTGACTCTTTTCCACATTTGGGACACTTTCCAATTGAAAAATAGATAACGACATTATAAAGATCAAAAAAATGTCAATTATTGTAATGCAGCACTGAAAGGCTTTATTAACTGTGTGTGCATTGTCATTAAACATGTCAGGGGCAGCTTGACCGTTAATTTACATGAGCTAAAACTGGCTACAATTCATTCTTTTCTAGTGTGGAGTGAAGGGAAAAAGCCGTCTCGCTTTATTGTAATGCCCAATAACGGTTGATTTAATGGCTATAAAATGTGTTCATTAGAAGGTTACTGTTAAGAAATATTGAAAGTATACCTAAAAGTGTCACTTTTATAGTGAATGAACAGGATAATATAATCTAAAAAGGCTATGATTACGCTCAAGTCCTCCAGCATTATCTTAGAGCTCATAAAGGGATGGAATTTAATATGATGCTTTCAGTCAGTTTAATTGAATTTTAATTGCCACTTAAGACAGAGGGTTTCGATCTAATCAATAAAATATTAAACTTTTGGAGCTTTGACGTGGAATGGTCTCTCTGTCGCCCCTTTGTGCAGTGCATCCTGGGACTTTGGGGTATTAAACGCCTGTTTATGAGCCGAAGAAGCTGAGCCAACAGCTTGCTGTTTTCTGTAGTGTTACAACTGAATGCAGTGGATAAATAACACCAGGCAGAGAAGCTAAGATTCTATTAATTACAGTGGTGTGGAAGAGCGGTCGGTCACCTTCAAAGGGAGGCCTTTAATGTGCCAGAGCTATAAATATTTTGAAATGTCACACCTTGGGAAGATGGCGTCAGGGCAGAGATGTGACGATAAATCAGAGCCTGAGAAGAACCTGAAAAGAAAAGCTGGCTCTTTGGTATTTTAGAAATAATTACTAATACAAAAGGGGTAATGAATGAAGCTATAAATTACATTAAAACAGACCATTAGGAGAGAATTAGTTTATAAAACTCGTTGTTACCCTTTTGGAATTGCACCTATTTCACTCCATCCATAACTCAAGGACAAAACATCAATGTACAATCTAAGCAACTCACTTGATTCATGCTAAACTAATTGATTTTGTTCAGCTGCTTTTAAACAAGAATATTGTTCTTAAGGTGCCACATTTGACATCATCCTAACAATTCTGTCTTCTATTAATGTCAAAGTAATAATGCTTATGCTCAACTTTTATGGCGGCAAAAAAAATCTGTAAGGTCTGTGCAGACTTCTTTCCAAGTTGCGGCAGTTTTTTTTTTTTTTTTTTTTGAGTTAGAACAGGTCTGACCCAAACACGAACCTGTGCGCCGCACGTTGACCACTAACTGTGTGCTACCATCATCACCACCATCCCATAAAGTTATAAATCTAAGGGTGCCTTGGTTTGACTCCTGCATGGATTGAAGGAATTTATCCTCCGTTCCTATAGAGAGAGCAAGGGAGAGAAAAATGACATGACCCAGCCTGTAAGGCTCATAAAAGTCTAAATTAAATATCAAATGGAACCACTGATGGATAGCATCCTTTCTACGGATCCCCAACATCTCGTCAACCTCCACTTGCTGGTAGGTGATAGGTGCTGCTCACGTGACAGCAGAGCCAGACAGCTGTGTTAGTGGATTATTCTTCTTTCAAACAAAGCAGAACAAATAACAGCGCCTTTACTGGTCAATGCAAACTCCTTTTTCAAATCCAGCATCCACATTTGACTGAATTAAGATGGCTTTACCCATAACTTATAAGAACAATTTGTCTTCTGAAGTTCAGAACATATAAAACTTGGCATCCATATATATAAACTCATTATTCTTCCATCTTGAGCAGGAAACCACTTTCAAGTATCGCAGTTACAGGATACAACATTAATACCCACCACAATACCGGCCACTGCAGCCAGACTAAAACTGTACATTATGAATCATCAGTTAACACCATGCTTTGTATTATCCCCAGAGAAAATACCAGTCTGGGATTGAGCTCACAGCTGATGGACACCCCATTATTCACCAACGCTTCCTTAGCTTTGAGGGGGGGTGCCGAGGGACGGGCAGTAAAACGGCGTCCTTCAGATTAATCCCCCCGTTTCCTGATTCAGAATGAATTAAAAGAATCCCTTCTTAATAAAAAAAAAAAAGTTTTCATCCACCCCTTTTTTCATGCAGCTCAGAATGTGAGGATAATACTTGTTCCACTGCTCGTCTTGTGAACTGACAGCAAGGTGGGCGATGAGGAGGATCTGCTCTTGCTTTCTTTTGTAGTATAACAAGAAAGCAGGGTTTAGATGAGCCGGTGGTCGTCGATCAGTTTGAGTAAAAACTCCTGCTCACTGGAACTCAAGGTGAAAGAATCTATGCAAAGTCCCTTTATCACCAAAGGGCTTTTTAAAGTTGAGGAAATTAAATAAATGTGATAGAAAAATTATCCCACAAGATCACACCTTTTCCTCAACTTCTTTCTTTTTTTTTTTTTTTTTGTCGTAAGGAGGGTTTTTGTGGCACGGGAGTAGATTCTTGAAGAGATCACAATCATCAGGTGAACTGTGAATCTTTAGTCGCTGGGGTCTTGCCTCACACAGCCACTTTCACCAAAGCGTTGATACCATCACGCCTTGGCCCACATCACTTAGCAGAGGGGTGCAAATTTGTTTTCACGCAGGCGTTAATGAACTGTGGGCTTTGTAGTTATAATGAAAATACACCTCTACTGAGCAAAGGTACCTGGGAAGATAATGAGAACTTGCCATTCACAAACTACTCCCTTGCCTGAGCTTTATAAGGTGTTTTAGTGAAAAAGTAAAAAAAAAAAAAAACATGTTGAGCGCAGCTGATGCAGTACATCTCTGACCTGCCAAATCAGCTGCATAAGGAAACAAGAGTCCTGGAGTATTTGCCATCCATCAAGAACATGCAGTTTTGTGCCACTGCTTCTGGCTTCCAGCCAGGTCCAAAGCGACTCATTGTACAGCAGCCAAAAGACAAAGGAAACCCCCCTCCTCCCCTCCTCCTCTGTGAGGGCAGTGTGTGGAGGTGTGGGTGGTTATGCAGATCGCTAATTGTACAGGCCACCGGGGGAAAGAGAGAGCGAAATGGCAGCTTCTCTGCAAGACATGCCGAGGGAGGGGAGAAATGGACTGATGTGAGCCACCCTCCTTTCTCTTCCTTCCCTTCACTTTCCCTTTCACTCTCTCTACCCTAAATTGGCAGCTGGCAGGCAAATGAATGCGGTGTGAAGTGAGCCCACTGAAGTGCAGGGTCCTGCTGTTCGGGCAACAAAGGAGCTCCATGCGAGACATCTGCTGTTCAGTTATCAGAATACATTTTGTCACGTGCGTGCCTTCTCTCACTTTTTCACCTCTTCTGCTGCAATCACGCAACATCCAGTCTGTCAACCGATGGCCGAGCTTCTCTTTCACCCCACTTCTCTCCAGCAGCATTCTTCCTTTGACCGCTCCTCTGCTAACAACCCCCATTCTTTTCTTATTTAGCCTCATTTGCCTCCATAATCCCTCTCTCTTCACCTCTTCTTTTTCTTGCCTTGGTTTTAACAGTTTAACTCTGGCAGATAGCTCTGAGAGCTTCCTATCTAGTCCTAAATGCACGGACTCTGCGTGAATGATCACAGGACAGCCTGAGGAAACGGCAGACTGAATCTTAATGAGTCACTCTTGCACAAGCAAAAGTAAATTGAGCTTACCACCATGATAAATTAAGCTAATGAATGCAATCGTTTTGTGGCACACTAGCTTGGGCTGGTGCCAGATGGTCAATACTTAGTACTGAGTTTTGTGGCTTGTGTCTCACTTTCCCTCTCTGGAAATAACAAAAACTTGTTACTTCCATTAAACTTGCTTTATTTGGTTTTTGTTCAGTCCATTTTCTTTCTCCCATGCATCAGCACCAACCATCAGTTGGAATCAAAAGAGCAGACAGCGGTGCATATTTGCCCCAATTTCCTGTCCTAACTCCCAAAATCTGTGCCTACCTTAACTCTTTATGCGTGTTACTTGAATGGCACGCTCTTCACTCTCCACTATGTCCTCCATCCTCTCCCAGTGGTGCAAGCTAGCATGAAGGTTGCACATCCAGGAAGGGACAACCCCCCTCCTGTACTGCGTGTAAACTAGATGACTTCCTCCAGGCAGGTGGCACATGTCCAGATGTTCTTTCAATTTCCTCCCTGTGCATGTCTGCTTTTGTGTATGCGTGCATGTGTTGTTTGACACACCCCGAGATGTTGACCTCTGTGGTCTGCCTACAACATCACCACTGGAGCAGTTTACACCATAATGACTTGTATTGCCCGAGGCCCCCCCACATCTGTAACTGCCTTCCTCCATGTTTGTCTCTCGATCTTTCCTTCTTTTCTGTGTCAGTTTTTCATTCCTGAAACCCTCGATTTTCATCAAACATTCACTGTCTATTTTTAACCTCCCAATATTTTATTTAGCCTTTTCTATGGACTCAACAACTGCGTGTAAATTGGTCAACAGCTATGATACAAGAAAATAGTAGTAAGGCTCACTTTGCAGGGATTTAATGTGAGTCTAAGGTGACAACTATCTGTCCTAAACGCATCAGTCAGTGTCAGCAGCCTTCAGAGGGTGGGTCCAGTGCTCTACTGGGAGGGCTAAGTTAAAGCATGTGGTCAGCTCTGGCAGCGATGTCCAGATTTAATGTCACATGGGTGACATGTGCTCCACCGACGACTAGAGCGCAGCTCATTACCCACGCAGGAAAAAATGGTGCATCCAAAATGTGACCATGTGCTGACCAGGCATTCTGTCCCAGTGCCTCCCTCGCGGCGGTATGTGGAGAGCAGTGACCTTTCACTTAGACAGTGCAGCATTTGGTCGATCACACGTGACATTTGTGACATTGCATGCATCGGGATATGCATCCCCGTGGTGTCAAGTTATCAGTCAAACCATCTTACAGGCAGGACCCACATACCACATTACACGTTAAGCAGCGGGGACCGTCACATGCTAGGACTGAGATTCTTTCACTGTCTCACAAAGTACACCGTGTGTCTGTGAATGTGGTCAGGCTAGCTGATACAATGTTTGGTGACTTAAATCCAAAATTATGAACAATTAAGTATCTTTCTGACTCCAAATTCTGAAAAGCATCAGACCTTTTAACTGAGTCTGTACCAGAGCCCACTCCAAAATACTACTGTACCAAGGTGGGTTTGATCTCACGGACACATACTCCTATCACCACACACAGTCTTGTTTTCAGGTTCGTTAAGCCCCAATGTTACCCAGAGTGGCTGACAGAATGAAGAACAGTATAGAAATCTCCCCCTGCAGGTATCTATTCACATTATCATTGGGAAAAAGCCTCTCTCGTCAGTGCCCTTGTTTCGGCTCGAGGGGACCACTAATTAGAGAGACAAGAACTGCTTGTGAATACGTCCATTACACCCACGTGAACCCAAAAGCTTAAAATATCTGGTATATCAGCATAACTCCCAATATCCCCTCCAACCCATCTCTCTCTGCCGAAGGCTTTCTTTAAAAAAAAAAAAAAAAAAAAAAACAAGAGTATATAGTGTAATAGTTGTTAAGAGCGATAGGAATGGAGAAGCTGTCAGTGGCTGAAAAGCTTTATGAAAATTATATTCCAATTAGAAGGGATGTTCAAGCTGCATATGAGCCTCAGTCTTGACTTCTCCATGATTCCTCCAGCTCTCTTTTCTGCCTCCTAACCTGTGTGTGAAAGTGTGTGTGTGTGGGGTGCAGCTGAGATGAACTCATGGAGGGAAATCTGGTTAGTTTTCTCATCACCGGTAATGATACTATAACATCGGAAATGCCTCCATCAAGGTGCACAAGCCATGTGTGGGGGCATCATTACTGTGATTTAATTTAAACTGGAATGCATCAAAATAATCAACAGCACTTATGGTGCATTCTCAGCTCTACATCAGCAGAAAATAAGAATGGACATAAAGATGCACAATAAACTTATAACATTTTACAATTGCCAACGCAAAAGGATGCTTATAGGTACTAAGAGAAAAACGAAGTAACTATCTAGAAGTTAATTGTTATAGGGTGCAAAAAGATGGCCCATCTGGATAAAAAAAAAACATGAAACATCCAGTAATGAACATCTACTCATGGGCCAACTCGCAAACTAGTTTTGTTTAGAAACTAAGAGTTGGTGAGGACAGTTTGTCCCAAGAGGCAAACCTTCAAATAATTGGAGCTAGGTCACGTCATCAAGTAACCACTAGGAGGCTTACCAAGCAAAGTTGGTTTTAATTCACGCCAATGTAAAAATAATCAAATTTACAAAGATGAGCATAATTTCAGTTTGGATTTATTGAATCTGAAAACTTTATGGGAGTTGTTTATTTTTATAAGCTCTTAATTTTCAACTTTAAGACAGAACATATGGGAGCACGGTCTGTTCATTTTTTTTTTTTTATGTTTCAAATCACTGGTTTACAACTTCACTTTTTAATGGGTCCCATTCAGAGCCATTGAGCTAATTTGACTGTTTTTAGAAATAGACTAAAACCATCCTTTTTAAACTCAGAAATCAACAAATAACCTCCTATGTCTAAAATAAAAGGCCAATAATGATCTTAGATTGCCTGATCTCCTCTAGAATAACTGACAGGACCTTCCTCTTCTTCTTGAAAATACATTGTTGGGTCTGGAAGGGCATCCGGTGTAAAATTCTCTGCCAAACTACCCGTGGCATTCCCTGACCCTGGGAAAAGCCAAAAGGTGAAAAATGTGTCAGAATTACAGTAAATTCTAGGGCACCAGAAAATCCTGCACTATAAAGTCTTTATGGGATTAGGGAGTATTGAGGGAATTTGGACATGGCCTTATGTAGGTTTAAGTCGAGCTGTTCCTACTTTAAATAATTACCTGTTAATGGAAAATAACTAGTTTTTTAGTCAAAATTTTTGTTTTTTGCAAAAATTGAAAAATAAATGAAAACATTAAAAAACTGACTTAGTCTTTTTAAATAACTACTAGATAGTATCTCACAGCTAACTCCCCACTTTTAACCCAAGTATGTATACAATTAACTATTTATAAATTTTCTGAAAATATCGACTCCTCCAACAAGTAGTAGTTAAGACCTACTTCCTATTTTACCCATTGCAACATTATAATGTGCTTACTTTGCCATTTACTAATTTAGATCCAGGACAGTTGCAGTTCTATAGTTCACTGGTAACTATGATTTATGCTGCAATAAGTTCATAACAAGATCTTCAATGGAGCAAATAACTGGGATGTAATAATGTTTTCTTTACACGAGTCTTATCAGCTGACTGAGTTCAATGGGAATCAATCTAATTTTTGACTTCTTTATGAGTCACTTGTTGAAGATTTAGGAAAACTAAAACCTGCTTTAGAGGAGGAATAAAACACCCAAATTCCTAAACCTCTGTTTCAATAAGGCTGTGGATACTCCTTAAAGCAGTGAGTGATTTAAGGTCTTTCAAAATGTCTCTGCAGGTTCATAAAAAGGAGAACGCCACAAATTTAATTGTAACCTAATTCCTTTTTGTTTTGATTTCATTAAACTGCAAAAAAAATGATCCATTAGTTTAGATGAGAGCTCTTAGGTATGGAAGGCAAATTGAGACAGCATTTGGCAGTATTTATGTGATAGGATTTAACTGCTGGATAGGGTCCTCTTGTGAAACATGAGTCAGTTCCAGCGTTTAACCTCGCCGTGCTAATTTATGCACCACGGCATAGGGTACTTTATCATCCACTCTTTGGGGAGACTAAGTCATCTTATTAGGCAGGGTTTAATGAAATGCAAGGATACACTTCTTAATGCTGTAGATGACTGAAACAAAAATCCTGAGTAAATCCTGTGCTCCTTTGTGACTGGATAAATTGTAGCAGGCAGAGGAGGAAATGCGATGTAGGCAAAGACGCATGGAGGATGCCAACAGAGACTGGAGGTGCATTAACACAGCCATGCCTCTGAGTCTGCCTGTTTTCTTCAGCTGCAGCAAATCAAAAGTAAGTGTACAACAGAAGTATAGTCCACTTTGCTTACAAACCCTATCTACCATTTAGTTTTTAAGCATATTTAATTATGTTAAATTAATTTACAAGTTCAGAAAATTTGTATTGCATTTTTGACTGTTCTTGGCAAATGTGCCAGGGCTCTTCTTGCAAGGCCTGCAGACAAAAGCCACCAAACAAGACACCCACAGAACCCATCAGCAACAGTGCGACACACAACATTAGCACTGTAATTTGCATAAAACTTCTTCTCATACTGCTGTTAAGTTTAATTTGTTTGACCACTCCTGCAAGGAACAGATTCATAGAGGCACTGCGAGCGAACGCCGCTCACTTTTCCACATGGCTGCTTCTCTCACACGATATTATGGAAATCAATATGCAGTAGACACTACAAAAAAGCTGATTTAATTAACAAGTCTCCTCACCCCCAGAGAGACAAACATTACCACACAAATGCACAAGAACAATTCATGTGTAAAAAGAGACGTGCAATTCTTCACTTATTTCTTTATCAACATCGACTTGGATGGGATTTTCTTAAGTTCAGCTTACTGTGACATTTGGGAGCCAGAGTATGGACATCAAGACATTGCTAGAATGCATCTTGAAAGAAGAGTTCCAACAACTGTCAACATTAGAGAATGTTTTAAATGTAGATAAATTAAAGGTTTTGACGTCATTAAATGTCAGAATACTGACCGTGATAGATTTCACCTTTGAGTAGATTCCAACCATCTTTCTTTTTTTAATTCAGAAAATGCTTGGGTTTGACTGTGAGCCATGTTGGACAATCTAAAGATTTTTGGCCCAGTTACTCATGTTAAATAAAAACGAAGTCCTGTCAGCCAGAGTCAGTAGTATCTAAATATCTCACTTCAAAATGCTGAAAAGCAATTAGATGTGATTTTAGAATTGATTTTTTTTTTTCTGTTAAAATTAGTGCAGGGATTATTAATAAACAAATTTGTTTATTTCAAAATAAAATGAAAAGATGGCATGCACACTTGGAACAGGGAGACTTCCTTTATGCAAAAAAAAAAAAAAACACTCAAAATGCAACAGTGTTCCCTCACTATAACAAGTTCATCTTTTGGGGTGTCCTATTTTGTGGATTTTTTCTTTGGTGCCATTTGGAAAGCTTTCTTTTTTCGCATGATTGTTTTTTTACATCCTGATTAACTGTAGATTATTGTCAATCAATCTCCTCACCTTGATTTTTGACCTTTATCAGAGATTTGGTTTCATTCTATAATAGTGAATTTACTTTTCCATAAAGGTTAGAACTTTTATAGAGTGTAAACAAAAGAGAAAAGTGTGAAAATGTTGTCTGCCTGAGAAAAGTGTAGGGATTTTTACAGCTATAATAAATCTAGAATAAATGTAAAAAATACAGATTGCACTTTTGTGGACTTCATCTAGTGCAGGTTTTCTTTAGAACGCAACTCTCGCAATAAATAAGGGCAAGCAGCATTTCCTTTTTTAAGAACCAAGCATCAGCAAAGTTCCTCCCAAGAAAAAGAAGCACAGTCACAGATGAAATAGGACAGCTTCCATTAAATGAGAGGCAGTTTCTTAATGTAGAACATTTAGAATTTAGTCCATTTTTAAATCCCTAATGCTACAACTACACAGTAACTGTAGCAAAGAGAGTTTTTAGTTCTCAAACTGCAAACTCTAATGCTAAACACGAAATCTACAATGATACAATTGAACCGGTGCGGTTAAAAACAGTTTTAATACGATTTATTTATTAACTTATTGCATAAATGAAATCTGCATTTTAGCTAAAGAACCTTATGCCATTGCTGCATAAAAAATAGGGTACATCCTGAACAGACTTTGTTTTAATCCCCCACATTCACGTAAGGATACAAAAACACAAAAAGTGGTGGGAAAACTTCTAAAAAAAAAAAAAAAAGTCTTTGGAATTATAATAAAGAAGACAGAAACCATACAGCACATACAATTAACTAATGACTTGGTGAACAAAGGGCCAAAATATGAAGTTCAGGAATGTGTCACTGGTGCTCCGACTGGAGCGGAAATAAAACAAATGATGATGAGAAAGGGTCTGGATCTTATTTTAAGCACAAAGTCTTGTTTTTGTAAAAAAAAAAAAAAAAAAATTAAATAAACAAATGATGTTGATCAAGATTATGTAAAAAATATATTTAGTCTCTAGAGTAATTCTACATTTTTGATTAATAACCCCAGACTTCATTTAATGGTTCTGCAAAGTTTCTTGCTGATGTCGGACCTGCAATCAAAGCTTTAAGCCTGAAAAAGGAAACTGACCCTGACCCAAGTAATAAAATAATGCCAAAAAAAGGATGGCTTGAAGCCGTTTAGGAGAGGACAGCCTGCTGCATGTGCGCTTGATGAAATAACTGGAATATTTCAGGCTGATCATGCATGTACTTTCATGTTCGACTGTTTGGTCTGCCTCCGATTACTTGGAAGGTCCTCTGGCAAGTGAAAAAGTTTACCTGAACTTTGGGGAACGCCAAACTAGCAATTCCCATCAGCAGCAGGGTGAATGCAAATGGAGAAGTTGAAGACCCAGTCAAAGGAAAATTGCGTTTTTGGTGTTTTTAACCAGTTCCTGTAGCATTTTTCTCATGATGGAGGACATTTTTAGAAAAGATTAAGGGTATATTTACAAAGTTATTTGGTCCAGATCATGTCCTGAGCCTTGCATTTGATCTGTAATCAGACCGCCACACTATAGTCATTAAGGTGCGAGTACTGGCTCCTTACTGACCACGCACAAATGATGTACGCGCGGGATGTGCATGTGATATGTAAGTAAAACTTGTGGCCGATTTTGAGTAGGGAAAACAAAAAGCCCATTGTACAAACCTGAAAGTGCCAATCTCAATGAATTTAGAATATCATGTTCATAAAAGTGGCATATTTAGGAGGTGAAATCTCTTTCTCAATATATGATAGTCAGAGCATTTAAGTGAGACCTGCTGGTATTTCTCTTTGTCCGGTTCTCCCTCCTCTGATCAGGATGTTGTAGAGAACTCCTCTCCTGAATGACCATCTGCCATAAGTGCATGATGTTTCCAGTCTAAACCAAAAGACTGAGCGTCCATCTTTTTTGGTATTCTTCACCCATTTAAGCTGAGCCGGCCAGATCATCTTAATCTGAAGTCACTTAACTGACTGCAGGTTGATTTATTTCCTGCTGTTTTTTTCTGTTTTATTTTTTTATTAAATCTCATGTGAAAATATATAAAAAATGTTTGCAGTCGATGGGATTATTTACTGTTAGATAGCCTCAACCCAAAAGTTGTATTTATATTAACCTGCTTTTCTTAATTCAAGGTTTTTAAATATTGTATATTATTCTATCCTGTTCTAAGTATCTTCTTCTTTTGTTGGTACAGACTTAAATATAGTATAATATGTAGGATGTTCTTCATTCACTGCAACAGCGTGAACAACAAATTACAAATAAATCCAGACACAGCAAAATTTTAAAGAATTTTAGACAATGAAATATCTGAGATAGTTTATTTTAAAAGGATAGCACTAACATGTTTTCTTTTTACCCCTTTAAAGCAATACTGTGTCAGAAATTGCTCTTTCATGCCAGCATTTGACATTATTTTACATTATTCCTAAAGAGCAGCATATTCTATTGTCTCCGTCACAAACAGAAAATGTTAAGGACAAAACCGAATGTTTCGAAAAGCATTTGGAGGAAAGAGGTGAGAGGAAAAAGCAACAGAAAGACTGTAATTATTGGAAATAGTCTGCTAATGTGTATTATCATGTCATTAAATGTAAATGAGATGGAGCCAACGGAGAGAATTCAGAGTTTCTGTACAAAGAGAAAAAGACTGAAAAGAAAAGAAGGATGTCAAAAAGACTTGTGGAGACAAACATTAAAAAGCACACTAACTTATGACAGTAAAGGAAAGCCTTATCAGATGATGCTGCAATCTTCCTTTGAGGCTGCTACTCACACACAAATGAAGGGGAAGTCGGATGATGCGGGGGCGATACAGTGGAAAGAGCCTAATGCCGTCTGAAGCACCAAAGCAAAGTGTCTTGACCGCGATTGGGAACGTGTTATTTGTGTGTGTTTACGCATGCATTTGATCACCGACGTGAGCGAGCATCTTTCCACTCCAGCTGCTTAATAAGTCTGTCTGGACCAGGAGCTCCTTATGGCCCCCAGCCCTGTTATCAGAAACATTAAGCTGAATATTAATGGCCTGGCCTGAGAAGCATGCCATTAAGCTTGGTTAGCCATTTCTCTCTGTCCTTTTCCCCTCCACTGTACAGGAATTAATGAATCGTGGGTAAAACCGGGTACACAAAAGAACAAGAGGGATAGAAAAAGAGGAAGAGAGATGGGGGGGCGTGCTTTGTGGCTATTCCTCAAAAGCTAAAGATAAAAATGAACAGAAATGCAGCATGTCACATGTGATCAAAAGAGACCAAGAAAAAAAAAGAATCCAGTGGACATAAATCTAAAAATAAACTCCTTGTTGTAGTTGCTTTTTCTCCACCACATTAATAACACACCAATGACACTTTTTGTGTTTTGGTTAAGGAAAAAAAATATGTGCTAATGATTTGTTCATCTCTTTTTCCTCTGGCTTCAGCGGCACACAGAGGAAGGGAGAGGGGAAAGCACTTATTTTACTTCTTAAGTGCTGTGCTGTTGCAGCCTAAGCAAAGAGAGCTGTTAACGGATATAATTTGTGCAGAATAACTAGAGGAAGGCTTTTGATATGCAGAAGAGCTGACCTCTGGACTGCCACTTTAATTGGGTTTTTAATTTTCCAGCCCATCTGACAGTATCAAACATGATCCTTTAGCTTTGCCGTGCTGGTTGGAGCCACCGTGACAAGAGGAGCCTGACGTTCCCTTCGCTTTTCACGTCAGAAAGGACAGCAGAAAGAAGGAGCGAGAGCAGGGAAATAAAAGCATGGGCGCTAAAGAAGATTGGAGGGCTTGGAATGGAAATTTGCCTTAATAGTGAGGACCTAAGTGTAGTATTGTGCAGGGGCTGAGAGTGTGACTGCGGATGGGATACCACCCTCAGAGACTGTGAGGGAAAGTGCAGGCTGTTAAAATATAGCCTGTCACTTCTGAGTAGCGACAGCACACAAAAGAGCAAAGCAGACTTCATCGCTTGGAGAGGTGCAGCAGCTTTTTGCACTATGAGCAAAGCAGTTCATGGTGGCAAACAATGTTAGAAGGAAAACTAACAAATGCAAGCCTGTAGTTTGTTTTTTCTTCTCTGTTTTAAAACAGATCAGAATGAGCTGGAATAAGTTTGCATTCATGAGGAGAGTTCAAGTCGGTGGGTAAGGTAAACTTTTCATCTGGAGACATAACATCACAGAGTGGCAAATCCAAATATGGTTGATCAACAAACCTACCACTAAAATTATCACCTGCACCAGTCCATCTGGCTCACTATCAGCACGCAGACAAGAGTCTGTCTTGGGGTTTCTGGACAGAGGGCTCATACTGGAGCCTGTTTGTTCAATCTGCAAGACCACACAAAGAGTCCCAGCCCTCTAATCTCCTGACCAAACAAGACGGCAATTATACACGCAGATAACTGCGACATTTTCATCCCTGGTGACACTAGCAGCTCAAACGTGCATCTGCAGTAGACAGAAGAACAGAGACGCACAAAAAAAGGGGACAGCTGTCTTGTTTGAAGAAAGGAGAGCTTCACCTGTCAGTCAAATACAAAACTTTGACACACCCGCCGATCGCTTTAATGGACACAGAGCTAAATCGAAGAGTGCACCAACTTGTTACATCAGTGTACCGGTTTTAATGTGTTGATTTTTTTTCAAAATACAGTTCATTTATTTGTTCCAGGTTCAAGTATGCGTACGCTCAAAGTGGATTTTTCTTCTTGTAGCCAACGAATACAAGGCTATTCCACTTACAATGGAAAGAAAATGGCTCATGCCCTTGGTGAGCACGAGAATGTGAACGAAATAAGTGGAAAGGGTCATCATTCAGAGTTAAGTCAGTTCCGTGACATGCATTAGACAAATGTAGCTATTTTTCACAAGTAGTGGAATACATTACAGTTGGGATTGAGAGTAATGTACCTTTCTTGGCACCACTGAGATTCTTCAACCTTTAGTCATTAAAAAGAAGGAACTTTTCCACCTTTTCCTTAAAGTTCATGTTCTCATTGAAGCTAAATTACTATGTCCTATGATACTCGTAAAGAATCTGCGATGACAAAACCCTTTTAACGTGTCACGAGAAGCCGAGCTGTTATATATATTTGTCCGTGTGAGGCGCTTGCCAGCTAACCCACACGGTGCAGCCGAATCTGCGTGCCTCAGCACTTGCACACATGTGCGGGGCAAACACACTCCAACACGGCCCGGTAAAGTCACGCTCGCATACACACACATGCATCCACAGAAATCTCATTAGAGCCTTTGTTAATTGCAGCAGACAAATGCTAATGGTTTGAGCAACAAAGCAGCTGTGTGTATGAAAAATGGGAATCCACAAAGTAATTATTACATCCAATATTAATTTAATTATACCGTTTTATGCGATACAGTAATTTAGAGGGGGGAGTTTCTAATCACACACTCTCTTGAAATAAATTGAGAGTTGGAGAGGCACAGGGGAGCTGAAGATTTCTCCAAAGGCTCACCAGGGGGGAAAGAGTTCCCCTTTGGAGAACAGATATTTTTGTATTTGAATTAAAACCTTGCTAAAGCTTTTGCCAAATGGTGTGTCTTTTTTTTTTTAAAGGCACTGGGGAAAAAAACAAAGCTTTTCATTCCTGGTAGCCATGCTTTGCATTTGGGAACCAGTGAGACAGTGAGGCTGTCAGTTTACTTGCAACATCTGAATAAAAGGATGGATATTAATTGTCTCTCTCGGGTCTGTTTTTGCCTCTTCCACTGTCCAGAGTCAGCAGGCAGAGATTATGTATTTCCAAAACTAACTTTTCAGGGGCCCACTCCAATGAAAATTGTGTTTTTTCTGATTTTTTTCCCCATGCTCTTGTGGCGTTTTTCAACATAGTGGAGGACATATATAAAGATAGTTAAGCTCAATATTGTATTTGAGTATTTCTCAGTTCAAATTGTTGTGAATCAGGAGCAGATGCAAAAATGCAGATGGAAAAAGCTTGCAAGTGTGACAGACAAAAATAAGACAAGCCACTAGCTCCCTGCTCCGCTCCATTCTGATTGAACCTGCTTATACACGACAAGATTCATCTACGTCTTTGTTTTCCTCGTCTGAGCTGGCTTCTGCCTCAAAATTGTATGACTGGATAGCTCCGATATTGCTCGCCATTTTTGTTGCACTGGGAATGTTAGGACGGGGATGTGAAGGGCTGTAAGCTAGCGCATAAACAGAGGGATGACAGAAACAGGGGACGGACTTACCCAGCTCTGTCTCAACTCTGAGACAAATTTCTAAAGAAACGCAGCACAAAGTGTCCAAAAAATGGCACAGATTTTTTTTAATTTAGGCTAAAAGCATAGTCATAATTAAAAGACCACTGGGAACACTTTTACAATACATCAAAAGATGATTGCAGTGGGTCTATGAGTTTCATTTTTATTTTTTTATTTTTTTATTTTAAATCAATTGACTGAGTTTGAATTGTTTTTCATTTTCTTCCTTGATTTTTTAAACTGTTATTTGTCTGTAAAACAAGACGATAACTTCATGCAGCATTTTTAGTTTTCAAGAATCCACAAGACTCTTTCTTTCAAAAAATAGACACCTTAGGGTAAGAATGAGTGATGTATCATAAAAATTAGACAAATGTGTCTTAACAACCTTTGGATGTCTCGCTCTTTTCCCAAGTCGTTCTTTTTTATTCACACTTTTTAATAAAGCAGAACATTCTCGCCTCTGGACGTCACATAGATGGACATCTGTGCCGCTGGTTGAGGTGAAAATCCTCCCCAGGATATGTCAAAGAGTGAGATTTCCAGTCCTAAAATTAGATGAGAAACCTGGGTGTCCATGAAGGGTGGGAAGGAGAATGGGAGAGGGGAGGGAAGGAGCGCTAAGGGGTGAAAAAAAGTGTCAGAGAAGAACGTCCACCCCTAGCCAGTTACTGTAAATCTGGGCTCTGAATGACCAAGGGTTGCACCTCAGGAAGTAGCTTCCCCGAGTCAAAAGTGCAATGGTATTTATATAATAACACAGTTTCATTCCAACAACCCCCCATAACAAAGTAATGGGGCTTCCGGCTGCAGCGCTTTTAATACTCTAATAGTGGAATTAAAACCAGCGGATAGGAATGAGCGGATGTAAATTAACAATCCCAGTCGCCTTGTAATCACAAACTTGTATGCACACTCACACCCTCACAAAGGAAGCCATCGTGCTATCCTGCTCCCTTCCTTCTCCTTCATGCAACCAGAGAATCAGAGCAACCTCTGACTGAAGTGGACCCCTATTTTCTTTTCTCTGACTTTAAATCCAACTTTTTGAATTTGGCCTGGACACAGTAACTACTCAGAAATGCCTGGCTGTTTCACGCATTTGTCACTCAACCCATGACTGATTTAACAGCTAGTTTTTGACCATATTTCTGCCAGATCAGGGAGAAAGACTTTGTTGGCAGCTGGAAATGGACAAAACATGTTTTTTAGCACATCCCTAAAAACAACTTTTTGTTTGCAAATGGTCAAAATTCAAATGTGAACCATCAGCCAGTGATCCAACAAAAGAATATTTTGATGGCATCCAAGTGTTGCTTCACCTCCAGTTTAGTCAGACTTGATTTCCTCGGATTGTCAGCGGGATTTGGGCAGTGTGAAAGCTGCATGAAGCCATGAGTGGGGAAAAAAGTTCACTTTGCAAGGGAAGTCACACTTACAGATGGATTATCAAAGGAAACCAAAGAACCTGAAGGAAACTGCAAGAGTAAGTGATATTGGCGCCGTGCATTAGGATTGGACGAAGAAGCCCACAGCAGGAATCAGAAGAGGTGCAAGCAAAGAAAAGAAAAATGAAAGGACATAAAGATGCAAAGTGATCTAGGCACTTATTAATATGTGATAGATAATTTACAAGCACCATGTTCTGGTTTAGATATCTTTCTTTTGTTTTTATCCTGCAGATTAGAGCAGCTGTTCTGACTGCATGACTGTCTAGGGTTCATTTCGCCCTCGTAAGTGCAGTGTGAAAGCAAAATGTGACAATTCATTTCCAGTTACTTTTATAGAGCATAACTTGCATTTTTGCGTGGGTTGTAACAATAAGTAGAAACAATCCCTCGAGGGCGCTGTAGGTGTTTGTGTCATTACTTGCTACCGACAGCAAGAGCGCAGAAGAAGCAACGCTCAGGCTTGTGCGCACTCAGTTAAAGTTGTTTAGAATTGACTCAGAGGATGGAGAATTTAATAGATTTAGTAACTTGAAGTGGCCTAAAGAGTTTAGCTGATGTGTTGGCATTTTCATTTTGTTATGGTAATCTGAATAATTGTTCAAATGTTGCACTAACATACAGTTCTAGACACTTAATTGTTACATGAAACTAAATAAGCATTGTGTTACTGTAGTGAAGTGTACATAAATTAAGTCTATCATTGTAGATAATATATTAACTGTCCATTCTTGGCCCCGTATTTTGTTAAATAATTTTTAGCAAAAAGTGCAACTGATACATAATTGTTTTCTTCTTTATTATGTAGTTTTTAGCTGCTGTGACTTGTTTTATTCTTGTTCGAGTCCAGAGCAACTCATAATAAAGTGAAAAATGCAATAAACAAAATCTGATGGATTTTTCCAGTAGGAACAAGTCAATAAGCCAAAATCTCAAAATCTTCTGACTGGACTCAGGAATTCCCCAACCAGCTGAGGCATATTATGGCCAATAAAACGTCTTCATGCTGTTGATATTCTGAACAGGATCTACTCTTTTCAAGTTCAAATGGGAGCTTTTTCACATTTAATTAAAGTTTCACTAGAAAGTACAGAAGATTTATTATTTTTTTCTTCTTTTTAGAAGAAAAAAAACAAGATTTTCTGCGTACATTTCCGTATGTCTCATTGAACTCTTGCCTCTCTCTCTTGTGGTTGCTTTTCTTTAAATAACAATATGACACAGAACGCCAAGCAGCCGGTGCTGTTAAAAGACTTTGTACATAATTAACTGCAAATGCTATTGTAATTAAAGGAAGTCCACACACGGGGATTTTACCCTCCTTTCACCACAGAAGCTTATGTTCTCTTCTGGGACAGGAAATGTTTAAGGGATCAAACTTAGTTCACATGATACAGGTGGTTAAGATATAGCTACAATTTAAGTGAGGTTCCTCTGGGACAGAACTAACCCCTGAGTATTTACACTAACAATAGGTCTGGCATGCTGCCCATGGCAGTGCCACGTAAGACCTTTTAGAAGTGGCTTCAGAAAATGACAGAGGTACACCAAAGTCATCAGGATCTTTTTTATTTTTTTTTAACTCCAAACATTTTAAAAGAAAATCTTTCTGAAATAAGAGATGTACATTTTTGACACTATATCTATCGTCCCCAAAGCTCCTTCACTTGCTGATATTGCTCCATTATTCACTGGCCTAAGTACAAATTAATTGATGGATTATCATTCGAGTTTATTCAATAGCTCAAACCTTATGGAAGGAGAAAAGAACAGTCCTTGCCATTTAGGATAATGGTTAAAAATGTGTATGAGTGTTTAATGTCCCTGCAGTGTTTGCTCTGCGGGGGCCTCGTGGGGAGAGGAAGATGGCTGTTCTGGGTCACTGGTATAGGGACGGCAAGAGCTTAGTCCATCATCCGAACTCTTTTTAACTACATCAGCCCTGACTGGCTGGCAGGCAGGCAGACTATTGGGTTTGGGCTCATTGAGGCTTTTTGTTGTCCTATTATTCCGCTCAATGACTGGGATAATAATTCCTTTTTCTTCTACCCTTTACACCCCTGACTTTTTCTTGTCTCGTTTCTCCTTTAAATGTCCTGTTGTTTGAATTCTTTCTCCTCTTCCTTCATGATGAAGGTCGTCTATGAAATTCTGCCGTTTTCTGAAATTAAAGCTGTACAATTTAATGTAAACTTTATATATAGTTAAAATGTTTTTTTTTATATAATTTGATAATGAAGCTGTGGCTGAGTACTCTTGATAACCTGCAAAAAAACCCGGTTAACAGTGCTCCTCACCACTTATCTTACTGACCTTATTAGTTTACCAGAGAGGCTTTTCCTGATATTCCAGTAACAGATGTACAGTGAAACCCAAACTGTAATTAAAAAGTTCTTCTGTTTAGGTATTTGGCTTTTTTCTCTCTAAACCCCTCCATCCCCTCATACTTAGGTTAAGTCACTTGACCCGAGTACTCTACATAGTTGAAGGCTGAGTGTGGTCCATCCAAGCAGCATTTGTTCGCACAAACTCCAACAGGCAGCATGTTAATGCTACGCTAAGAACATTACAAGGGAGAGCACACGCAAACAAACTGTGACACAGATCTAAGTCCAGACTACATATGTTTAGGGATTTAAATAGAAGGTACATTAAGTGGCTCCCATCCACCACCTGTGCAACCCCTCCCTTTACCCCCTGCAATGATTATTCTCCTTTTGTATGAACCCTAATAAGGAGATTTAAGGAGATAAAAGTAAAGGACACTTCAATTTGAAAACCCG
Organism: Oryzias celebensis; assembly: GCA_014656515.1. Taxonomy (NCBI): domain Eukaryota; kingdom Metazoa; phylum Chordata; class Actinopteri; order Beloniformes; family Adrianichthyidae; genus Oryzias; species Oryzias celebensis. Next base: position 45,785,169 of record BNCR01000005.1, read on the forward strand.
CTTATCTAATTGTTCAATCTGGTAAGGTTTAGTCAGTTGCAGAGAGCTAAAACATGCAAGGTTTGTAGCCTGCATACAATGGGTTTGGTTAAAGCTGAAATTATAAAGATGTGGGGTATTTTTGAGAATTGCTTCAAACTGGTTTGTTTAGAGATAATAGTCATATTCTTCCACAGTAAATCTTTGTAGCTCATGCTTATTGTTGGTTTCTGAGGGGAAACATTAAACTTGAGTTCCCTCCTCAAGTTCTTAATGCTGGACCTTGATTTGCTTCATCCTCAGCTCTTATAAACCGGATCTTTAGCTCCAGTGTTGACATTCTTTCAACTATCGTAACTCTGTAACTGCTGATTCAAGTAACCCAATTCCAGCGTATTCTGAATCAGAGACAAGCAGCTATGCTGTGTTATGTAACTTTACGTCTGCTGAATCAGCTGATTCATGGTAAACACTTCAATAGTTGAAGATTTACGTCAAAGCATGTTATTTAGATGTCGCCAGCAAGTGCTCTGGTATTAAAGAGTTAAAGTTTTGAACTAGTTTAAAAAATGGTCTCGATTTATTACTCACTATAAGATCTTTCAGTCAACACAACCTATTTAAAGGCATTTTCTCTAAGTACCACAAATTACAAAAAGCAAACTGAAATCACATACTGTATTTTTTGCACTATAGAGTGCACATGATTAAAAGGTGCACCGTCAAAGAATTGTCTATTTGAACTTATGTAGCGCATTAAACTGTCAGTCAAACTTTATTAACTGCGTTCAAAGTAATTCTAGAATTTATTTAACACCCTGACATTAGCAATGCTGGAGTATTTTCAATACTTGCATCTCCCAATTTTGTTTGCAACCCACAGTCCAACACCGCTACATGTTAGCTGCGTTAATGTACTCACAAAAACACCCAGCCTTGTTTGCAACTTTTGAGTGTGTCGTGTAGCTCTCAAAATCGCTTCAAAATCGCTTCAACATCAGTAGACAACCAGAAGTAATCAATTTAAAAGGTGCTCCAGATTAAAAGGTACACTGTTGTTTTTTGGATAAAACTAAGGCTTTAAAGTGTGCCTTACATTGCGAAAAATACAGTACTTTTTTTTATGGCAATACTGAATACCTTTCTCAGTTTTCCAAGAACTTTAGATTAAAAAAGACATTTGAGTGATTTTTTTTTTTTTTTTTTTTTTTGTTTTTTGGGGTGCAGTCTATTTATTGTTTTATGCTTTTGTCTTTATCGTTTAGAGCAGTGCTAAGGAATGAGCAAATGAGAGGGATCAGTCGAATGTTGAAACGGAAGTAAGACGCAGAAACAACAGCAACAAAAGATCTTCTTATGACACCGTCTTGCCATTTAGAAGTACACAGATACATCTCCTTATCTTTCACTGCAGCTCTCCCACAGCTGCTGAGGAAATTGGGAGCTGTCAGTCATCGACGACATGCAATGTCTTTCTTAACCAAGTGACAGAACTGCAGCAGAAATGATGAATCTCTAAAGGTGTTTATGGACCGTTTGGTTTTGGATAGTTCATGGATTGAAACTGACAAAAAAAAATGTAAAAAGGGAGAGCAACTAACGAGTAGTTACATCATACCTACTTGGTTGGATGACCTAAATGAAAATAATACACATTTTACAAGACTGCAATCCATCAGATGAGTGAGTAAACTCCCTGATCAGTCACTACCCAACTGTCACATTGGTTTAATAGAGCAGGAACACTAATGAATAAGTTCTAAAAAGCTACCCGGTGCATTTCTGACAGAAAAACTTTGCTCTAATTTGTTTGAGTCGACCAAAGTGTTATAGAATCTGAAGAAAATGGGAAAATCTAAAGTAGTATTTTGCTGTTAGACTATCAGTCAGTCTACTGTGGGGAAACTGTAACTCAATCTTTTTGACAGCCATGACTCAACTCCTGCCTTGTTTCTTCTTTGACTAACTTTCTCATTTTAGTCATCGCTGTTCCAGAATTCCCCAAACTTTTTGATTTGGAAAGCAGATTAAATTCCTTATTAAAACCATTACATCGTACTCCTGTTCTCATGAAGATTACATTGGAAGTAATAAACCCTTGCGCAGTTGGTATTAGTAAGCCTCGGAAATTACATCTTCTCTGTCCAATAAGTGCTTGGGACTAATCAGCCTGAGTGTAAGACTACAGTCCACAAGTGATGTGAAAGCTTCTGAGAGCTGAGTTTATCTACAAGAAGAGGAGACAGAAATAGTCAAGACTATATCCAAGTTGGAGAAAAAAAGGCTTTCATTATCAGCTGAGCTTCCTATGTATTTATGAGAAAGATATTTATTCAATTTCAGTACTGAGTGGATGGTGGATGATAATCCGTTAAACGTCTCCACACACCTTCCCGGGTATGGGCACCTCATTAAAATATGTAGATTATTTTGCGGATGGTTCTCTGTGTGATTAGAGCAGAGAGACTGGGTGCTTAAGATTCAGCTCATATTTGTAATCTCCTAAATTTAACAGGGAGTGAGAGCTTGTCAATTACATGGGATGAAATGATGGGGAAGAGCAAGATTCATCGTCATCTTCTTGTTTTATGCTTGAGTGGCCATAGAGTTATCATTTACAGGGCTTCAGATAATTGGCAGCAGTTTTGTTGAGCACCTCCGGTTTCAGG